>OW028614.1:0-10000000 GCA_932294325.1 Allophyes oxyacanthae | reverse complement strand
CGAAAAATTGCTGAGTTAACATATTGTGGACAAACTACTGTAGAAAATTTTGATAACCTTTCTATAGTCATGAAAGAAACTCACAAACTATTTAAAAAAAAGAAGTCAGATGGGTGGAAGAAATTTTGTTCTTCCATTTCCCCTGAAGTAAGCCCATCGTTACTTTGGCGTAACATTAGAAGATTTAGAGCAGCTTTTAATGACTCTTCTACTTCCTCTTTCCCTCTAAATCTAACCGATAAATTCTTAGACAAACTTGCTCCACCAACCGCTCCTTCAGAAGCTTTACTTTCTTTTCCTATATATTTTTCTATTTCTGATTCTAACTATTTATTAAATTCCCCGTTTTCTCTACCTGAACTAAAAGGTGTTTTATCTAACTTAAAAGATTCAGCTCCAGGTGACGATGGTATACCTTATTCCTTTTTCAACCATCTTACTGATAGAACACTGCTCGTCTATTTAGATATCTTAAACTCAGTTATGATTTCCGGTAATTTTCCCAAATCTTGGAAGTCTCAAAATATTATTCCTATTTTAAAGCCAGGTAAATCACCTAATGATGTATCGTCCTATCGGCCAATAGCACTTTCATCTGTTCTTTGTAAAATTGCTGAACATTTAATCAAAATTCGTCTTGAATGGTTTATAGAAAATCATACTTTATTATCGCAGAGCCAATATGGATTTAGAAAAGGCAGATGCACCATTGATTGTTTAGGCATTCTTATTACAGACATAAGAACTTCCTTTTCCGTAAATGAATCAGTAATTGCAGCATTTTTAGATATAACTTCCGCGTATGATAATGTTCTCTTAGATATTCTATTTAAAAAACTCAACGATTTAAATGTACCCACAATTCTTTGTAATTTTATCTTAAATATGTTATATGACAGAACCATTAATATTTCACTTGATGAATCCGGTCCTAAAAAATCCAGACACTTATGGCGAGGACTTCCACAAGGCTCCGTTCTTAGTCCCCTATTGTACAATATTTACGCCTATGATTTGGAGTCTTCAATTAATAATGAAGTTAAGATTCTACAATATGCCGACGATTTACTCTTATATCACTCTGGTCGATCAATAGATAAAGTTTCTAGCTCTGTATCCTCATCATTGATTCTTCTTAAACAATGGTTAGATAAGAACGGCTTACAGTTATCTACTTCTAAGAGTAATATTGTTCTTTTTTCTAGAATGAGGATGCCTCCCCCAGTTATTATAAAATATGACAATGATATAATTCCTGTTAAAAACAGTGTTAAATACTTAGGTATAATTTTAGACAACAAATTATCAGGCGTTCCACATTCTGAATATATTGTTGGGAAGTGCGAACGTCTCTTGAATATTGTTCGGTGTCTTGCTGGAGTTTGGTGGGGTGCCCATCCGTTCTCACTTAAATTAATTTATAATGCTATTATCAGAAGTGTTATTGATTATGGTTTATTTTTGTTAGAGCCTTGTAATAGCTCGGCTCTTCATAAATTAGATGGTATTCAGTCCAAAGCCTTGAGAATCATTAGCGGAGCTATGAAAACAAGTCCAATAAATGCTTTGCAGGTGGAATGTGGAGAACCTCCATTAAGCTTAAGACGACAATTTTTATCAGACAAATTTTTGTTCCGTACTCTTCAATTTTCAAATCATCCTTTATTTTCCTCTCTTCAATCTCTATCAGATTATGTTAGTAATGCTAGTTATTGGACTCATAAAAAGCCTCCCTGTTTAGTGGTTAGTTTCCGTAAATTTATGTCTCTTCAAGCGCCCACTCACCGTTCCTTAGTTTACCCTTTATTTAGTTCGAATTATGAATCATTAATTATAGCTCCCGTTATACATTTAAACACAGATATTAAAAAGGATGATAACAATGCTAATGTAAGTTTTAATTTCATTGTTAACCAAAAATGGCAGGATTGGCATCATGTATATTCCGATGCATCTAAAATATCATCAAATAGTTGTGTTGGGGTTGGAGTCTATCATCACCAGTATAATATTGTACAAAAGATTAAATTACCAGTGGAAACATCAGTATTCACGGGAGAATGTTTCGGAATTTTAAAAGCAATCGAGTATATAATTGTTATGAAATTAAAAAGAACTGTAATTTTTTCAGACGCTCTGAGTGCTTTGCAATCTTTGGCAAAATTTCCTTTTAAAAGTACTTCTATTTTTCCTTTAGTAATAGAAATAAGAAAGAAGCTACATGAGTGTGTCTTAAAAGGATATAGTGTATCTTTCACATGGATTCCGGGACATTCTGGTATTAAGGGAAATGAAAGAGCTGATTGTCTTGCAAGGGATGCGATTGAGTGTGGTGATCTGTTCCCATATAAAAACTACTGCCATGATTTGGCGACGCTACCTCGCATTTATCTCCAGGAGTCTTGGAATAATGCTTGGTCAGTTAGTGGTCAAGTCAAAGGTAGATATTATTACCAAATTCAAAATTCTATACCGTGTAAGCCTTGGTTTTCTAAAACCAATTTCAGCAAGCTAATTACAACAATTTTAATTCGGATGAGGATTGGCCATGTATGCACTCCAGCACATCTTGCCAAAATTCATATAATTGATAGCGCTGCTTGTGGATGTGGAGCTGATGTTGGAGATCTTAATCATATAATCCTTTCTTGTCCACAATATGACCATAGTTTGCTTTATAACAATCTTATTTCTCATAAAATACCTCTTCCTACTTCTATCCAGGTATTATTAATAAGTAATAATCTATTTGTATATAAATATTTATCCTTATTTATTATATCCAATAGCATTAGAATTTAGATTTTGTATATATTGTTAAAAAAGTACTTTACTGATTACAAAATTTCGATTTATTTTAAATTGATAATATCGTTTCCCTAACTTTTATCAATAACAAAACATGTTACTTGGCAAAATGGCTATGGCTAAAGTTGCCATTCAAAAAAGAAAAAAAAAAAAAAAAGTGGATTTGTTTTTTTTTACTCGAAATCCGTCGTCGTAAATCGTAATCCACTAGGGCGATCTAAGGTCTTGTTGCCTTGTTTGTTGGACGTAATCGTAATCGTGCGTTGGTGCCAAACTGATAAATTCGGACGAGCTATACGATCAAATACGAATAAATAAAATATCCAAACTCAAAGAGAATACTACACTACTACGTCCAAACTTAAAGCAGAAATATTAATCGCAAGGTACGTAATTATGTCTCCAAACATGTTATTTCATTAGAACTTAAAGACTTGTGGCCCACCCCTGTGAGTCAAAAGTTTGGTCAGTGGGTCATCTTAGGGGCGGACTTTACTTCTCCTGTAAAGTTGTTTTATTTAAATAAAATCATTCCAACAGACCTGAAATTGAAACTAGGTATTTTCATATCAAATTATAGAACAACATTTGTATTAGGGTTATAATAATCAAAAGTACATGGTAACGGATGCAAGTGTAAATCATGTTTTATCTAGGATAAAAACATTACAAATAAGAAATACAGGTGAAAGAGATACTTGGTTACTTTTGAAATTTTGAAGTGAATAGTGAAAAATAATAGTTATTTAAATAAAAAAACTGTAGTTTTCTATTACAATATGCCCTGAAATGTATACAAGTTTCATTTTCCCATGGGACAAAGAAGAAGAATCCATTTTCCCATGGGACAAAGAAGAAGAATCCATCTTCAGGAGCTTTCAAAAATGTCATGTATTCCTTCAATTGTATTTACCTACAATTATTTTCACTTTTCTATTTTAGATATTTTTGAATATGGATCTTCTAGATGTTATGAAAAACCTAACTATTAAACATATACCAAATGAAAGTGAACAACAGTTGTTCAAGTCCATAGCTGCGGATATTGATGATGTCCCTACTGAAATAGTCTTTGCTGAGTATTCTGATAAAACATTACTTATTGTATCACAGTATCAGAAGATTGGAAGCATGTTAATGATACAAAAAGACCAAGTTCATAGCCCATTAGGTACTAATGACATTTATACAACAAAAGTTATTTTTGGTGCTACAGGAGAAGAGCAGCAAGTTGCGGCGAGATACTTAGCAGAAGCAATTAGTATTACAAAGCCACTTTGTATTTTTATAAATCTCAAATCATATGACATTGAGACAGTTAAAGCCTGTAAAGATATAATACTAGACTTGAAAAGCCAAACAGACTCTTAGAATGGCTACAACCAGTGCCAAAAGATTTAAGTCTGTACATAAATATTATGGTCAACTGGTTTTGGGACCTCCAGGAGCAGGAAAAACAACATACTGTTGGAAAATGTCAGAACTTCTGCGCAAGTTGGGAAGAAATGTTGTTGTTGTCAATTTAGATCCAGCAAATGATCTAATGTCCTACAAACCAGATATTGATGTAAGACAATTAATTGCTCTGGAGGATGTGATGGATCAATATAATCTTGGACCTAATGGAGCTCTGCTCTACTGTATGGAGTTTTTAGAAAAAAATATTGATTGGCTTCTGAATCAAATTAGAGGTGACAATTATACAAATTTTATATTTGATTTGCCTGGCCAGGTGGAACTTTATTGTCATCATAAAAGTTTGAGCAACATATTTTCTGAACTGACAAACCATGGCAACATACAATTATGTGTTGTGCATTTAGTAGATTCACACCATTGCTCTGATGCTGGAAAATTTATTGCAGCTCTAATGTTATCATTAAGTGCAATGTTAAAAATAGGGTTGCCTCACATCAATTTACTAACAAAAGCTGATTTGTTAAAAAAACATGTGGATAAATTGCAGTTTGGAATAGATTTCTACACTGAAGTGCTAGATTTAAATTATTTACTCGACTGTTTGGACACTGACATTATTACTAGCCGATACAAGAAGTTAAACAGCGCCTTTGTTTCCATAATTGAAGATTATAGTTTAGTTACATTTCAACTGGTTAATTTATGTAAAGACGAAAGTTTACTAAATATAAGAAAACTAGTAGATAAATCAAGTGGGTATGTGTTTAAAGCTGAAGATGGCAGACATGTTAATAGTATGTTAGGTTGTGCTATGGGCGTTACTGAACCAGGTGACTTTGATGGTTTACAATAAATATTATTTACCTACTCATGTATTTTTTGCTAAAATCCTTCAATATAGAATTTCATGCAGCAGCATGAATTATTTAATCTGTTACTACTATCAAGTCTCTCCATGGGTCTTTGTGCTATATCAGCACGAATCAAACTAGTGAGAACAAACGCAATTATTTTGACTTAGAAACTACATTGTTCCAAATGAATAATAAGTAATCACTACATAGTATAAAACAAAGTCGCTTCCCGCTGTCTGTCCCTATGTATGCTTAGATCTTTAAAACTACGCAACGGATTTTGATGCGGTTTTTTTTAATAGATAGAGTGATTCAAGAGGAAGGTTTATATGTCTAATACTTTCATATTTAATGTAAGGATAGTAGAGAATCTGCATCCGTGCGAAGCCGGGGACGGGTCGCTAGTCATAAATAAAATTATATTATTAAAATAATATTATGCTTCCCATGTAAAAATCATCACTTTAATTTACCCGCAAAATTTGCAATATATTTTGAGGAAAAGATAAACACACTATAACAACACTAAGACAGATGGGATTTGTGTTTCTAGTTTGTTGGGAATAAAATATTCAGAAATTATTAAGAAATGTGTTGTATTATATTCTTATACGTCTATGAAATGACCATCTAGTACCTACCTATTGTTTATTAGATTTTCTGATGTTTTTACATTTTTTTACGACGCAATCTACGGCTTACAATCATTTTTTAGACTGTAAGGCTAAGAACTCACGGAGCGATTTTCACCCGTGACCGCCGCGGTGGTAGAACTGCGGTTTTATTTCTAAACTCACCGAGACCGGTTATTTGCGCGGTTACGCAGCTGTCGCGGTTGTGATCATCGCCCGCAGACGTGGCGGGCGATGACGGCAAGACGGGCAGAAAAACGATCAGTTTTTATAATTTTAAACATGCACAAACATGTTACGATGCCACAAGTCACTGGTACAAAATGGCATTGGATTTCTGTACCCCCCGCCCCCCGCCGGCCACCGCGGTCGCCCTCCAACCGATCGCAGAGTGCGCGGGCGCCACCCGTCGAGGCTGCGGGTGATCGCGGCCCGCGCGATTCTACTAGTTGCCCGCCGGTACAGTGGGAACCGCAAACATCCGCGCACACCGCGGGCGTAAAACGCGTTGAAGGCGATGGAATGAAACTATCGTCTTCACTTTAAATATATATAATCAAAAAGTAATTAAATGACAATTTTTAATAAGGCGTGTTTCCGCGTTGGCGTTAGTTAGCTAGTGTCTTTGGTGGGGGCCCGTCTTGCTGTACCGCGCCGATCGCTCCCCTCACCGCAGCCCGCGGAACTTATACTTATGACGTAGCTATAAGTACTTATGTTCACGCGTGGACACGCGTCGTGGGTTTTTTTACATATATATCTGCATTCTACAGAAGCTGTGGGCCCGCAACCGCGGCGGACGCGGGTGAAAATCGCTCCGTGAGTTCTTAGCCTTAATAGACAAAGGATTGCGGCTCGCGAACACTGCGGGCGGAATGGTATCCCGTTGCTAATTGGTATCACTTTATATAGCTGGCTTCATTAACTAGTTCTGCGCGGTCCCTCTATCTTATTCTTTGGTCTCAGGACTAAACTTCCAATTTACGATTCAAACCAATACAACTGTAGACAATGTATGAAAAAGTGATCATAAAATTTTACAAACTTCTGCTGCTCAGTTTTTTTTTAAATGCAATATGTTTAACCTAAGGTGAGAAAGAGGTGAGGGTGTAAAAAAATTAATCACCTTTTTTGAATTTAATGGAAAGTTCTAGCGTGACCAAAAGTTTAAAAATAGGTATGCGAAAAAAAATGTGTCCAAGAAAGTTTTCCTGTAGCTTAGATCCTTTGGTTTAAATATCCCCATACTGATCCGTATAAATAAAACACTAAGGCTGACATTCAGAGACGACAGAAACGAGTCTAAGCGTGAACTTACGCTTCCATCTGTCAAAATTTGTTCGTAAAATTGACATATGGAAGCGTAAGTTCACGCTTAGACTCGTTTCTGTCGTCTCTGAATGTAAGCCTAATACTTCAATTAGATTTAATAATATTAAGTAATTCTTTAGTCATTGGTAGGGTTCGATTCCAGGTCTGCTGGATGATATCACAGATAATTATAATACTATAGGTACGATGTTATGTATGATTTTTGTTTCCCCAAGTCCGAAATTTTTTCCTATAAAAAATTCAGAATAACGCTGTAGTCCAACCGCCGCGCGCCGTCTTATCTTGTTGGGGCTGGTGACTCAGTGCATACATACATCCCGCGGGTCTACCGCGTAACTAAAATTGTAATGAACATCGAAATCGGCATTAAACTTCAATACGATCGTGAGAGCCTAAACTTTGAGCTAACTTGTAAAAAAATTACCTATCATATAGTTGGGACTCCTATCTTCATGATCGGTAAAAAAAATACAAGTTAGGTCAAAGTTTAGGCTCTCACGATCGTATTGAAGTTTAATACCGATGTCGATGTTCATTACAATTTTAGT
This sequence comes from Allophyes oxyacanthae, assembly GCA_932294325.1. Lineage (NCBI taxonomy): Eukaryota > Metazoa > Arthropoda > Insecta > Lepidoptera > Noctuidae > Allophyes > Allophyes oxyacanthae. The sequence goes on along the minus strand of OW028614.1, from coordinate 9,992,407 downwards.
TACGCGGTAGATCCGCCGATCCTTGCCGCCGATTGAAACCTAGAACGCATAGGATTTGTGTAAAGTTGCGCGTCAACTTGTTCGGCATTTACGAATTGACGATAGGGTTACCTTAAAAAACGATATTTTTCCCAAAATACCACAAGAAAATACTAGGTAACGTCTTCCAATAAACCTATAAAAGTAGGTCCTGATGGTCAAAATTAGACATGGTTCAGATATATCAAAACGAATCTAAAATCCGATTTCAGTCAAATCGTATCGTATCGATAATCCGAACTAGACAAACCGATTTCACAAAACCACGGCAAAAACTAAATCGACCTCACGCGATATGACAGACGCAAACGGTACCCAACAATAGCCGAAACAAAATATCTACAAATCCAAACCGCACCGCACCGCGCAATCGTTTCCTGTTTGCTACACCAGTCACACAATCCAATGAGATTAGCTTCCTCTCTTTCTAACTAAGCAAGCGTTCGGTGGAATAAAAAAGATGAAGCGGTTTTCACTACATTCGATAGATTTGGATTTTGGGGGTTTCATTGAAAAATAAAACTACAGCGGCAAGTAATAAGATCTAATTTAGATTGTTACTATTATGTTGATTCTTGACAATCGAAACTGTGAGCCGGAGCCGCTCCTGGGAAATCGATTTCAAAATCTGAAATCGGATAATATTATCCGATTGCGTAAAAATCCAAAAATGTCTAACTCAAAAAATACTGAAAAGATGATTAAAATGGGTGTGTTCAGTATTCAGTTATTACGGCGGACGTCGCTCGACGACGCACTCATAGTCCGGGTGATCAGACTAAATTCAGTTGTGGTTCAGTTATTTGAGCGGACGTCGTTGGGTTATCGGTCCGGTCACCCCGATAAATGGTAGGGTGAAAGACGCACTACGGTTTGAAGCCGGTTTTTACTTTTTTTAAAGTTTATTTTATTTTTCTATTTTGAGTGGCATAATCAATACTTAAACATGAGATTACAGCATTCGCGAGTGATGTGCTGTTATTCATTTCCATTGTATATCTCTGAAGGTCTTCATCAGATCTTCACCAAATTTAAGTGGGACCACCTCGGAAGTATATGAACATAAACAAAACAAAAAAATACATACAGACGAATATAGAACCTCCTCCTTTTTTGAAGTCGGTTAAAAATACTACATTTTGTCACACCGGGCGCGTTCATCGCCAGTGTTGCCAAATCTGCAAGATTTACTTCAAAATTATTGATTTATTTAATTTTTTTAATAATTCTGCTAGAAATATTACAGAAAATCGTCATTATCTAAATAAAAAAAATATTGTGGAATTTCGAAAAAAAATCTTGCGATATCAAACTATTATTTTCTATCGCCTGGCACTCAAAAATATGGTATATCCTCAGATAGAGAACCCGCTTACGCTAAATCTAAGCGTAAATCTAAATTTTTGGACGTTTGGCAACACTGTTCACTGCGGATGAAGTCATCGGATCATTCGGATCATGTTCAAAATGACTTCGTTCGGACCGGATTTTCCGATCTAGTGAATGCAGTTCATAGGAATCGATACAAAGTAAGAAATCCTTACGACGATCCGATGCCGATGAAGTGGTCGCGCAGCTTAAACAATGGCTGCCGGGAAAGGCCTTCCCACCGCGTGAGCCATTGGTTACATAGATCGTATTCGTTTTAGGATCTTAGTGAGCACGGAACGGGAGCTGTGGGTTTAGGCCTTGTTAAAAAACCATTTGATGGGCGCAATCTTCCGATTCCTACCTAGATATTGCTATTTTTGATGTCACTGCAATGCGGTGCACTACGGTGCGTCTCATGTGGACTTTTAGCTTTATGTTACTTTTAACAGGAACGAGTACCTACATAACTGTACGAACGATGTCTAAGAACATGAAAGAAATATACAACAAGATGATCGAGATAGAAACGGCAATTGATCAAATGCTCAGTGAAAAGAAATATATCCATGTACAACTGCTTCATCAATACAATGATATTAAAGATGCCACTCAGGTAGTCATAGATCATATAGCAAATTTGGAAGAAACCACAGTCACCGAGGTTCATGAAAGGTTAAAATTAAAGGAATGAAATAAAATATATATAGTAATGGAACGTTTTATTTGAAGACAAATACAACTCTTTACAATTTAAATTTCATCCAATATTTTTTTTTGTGTTCAAAAACTGAAGTAATGAACAATTTTAAAATTTCACATTGCAGGTTTACTTACGTAGGTTCTTAAGTTATAAGTGTTTTCAAAAAGCCACAGTTCCACGTTTGCTACTTCAATTACGAAAAATGTATGTTTTACATGACAAGTATTCTAATATATTTTGATTATTATATGTTGATAATCATGACCATTGTCAGCAAACAAATTTATAAAATGTAGATAGTAAAAGGTATCATATTGTTGAGAATAATCTAAAACTATAGTGAATAATGGATTTAAAAGAGAACAAATAAAATCTACTTCCTCCTTTGAATCATATTTAGTTTTAAAGTATGTGATAATGTATAGCATGAAAATGGAGAATAATAAAGGTATCTTATCAACTTGAATTAAAATGTCTATGTAACATTCAAAAGAATACCTTTCAGCGATGAAATTGAACATTTATAATCTGAAAATATTATCTCCCGTATTATAAGATTATAATCTTTCCCATGCTTTTACCATTGTTATACATAATTCTTAAACAAATCAAAATACATTGAAGTTAAAATTCTAAACGCTAACATGGTGTCTATTTAATAAGCAAGCAATAATTATATAAATGTTTAAATGTATAATATAAAGTGCATATCGCTCTGGGCGACAGCTTGCGAATACTTTGCAATCATGCGAACGTCCACGTGCAATTGGGACGCTCGTACTGCAGGCCGGAGGACTACGGTTCACCGGCCCTGCCACTTGGTGGCGACGTTACGAAGTCAGAGGCATTATACTTTGATTTGCATTTAGTCACTTGGAACAGCATTGCAGCTGCTGCATGTGTGTACTGCACTCAAGTTCTGATCATGAGTTGATTGTTAAATTCAATTAATTATATGTTATTGAAGCAACATATTATTATTTTGTGTTATGTTCTGGCCAGGGTTTTAAAGCGTTCAAAATTGTAAAGTCTTCATTTAGTTCCATTCCCGACTGGCGTGAACTGTGCAATTACTGTGGAAGGATCTGAATGGAATGTAAATTTATGTAACCAATTGCGACAGTTATCCCACCATTCGAGTTATTTAGTAAGACTGTCCTTATAATCCTTGTTTCTCATTCCAGCTAAATTTAAGTATAACAATATAACAAATTTACAAAAATACAGATAAATTGAAGAACATTCGCAAAATTGAAATTCCCAAAAATGCATATAAATATATCACTAATAACAAATCTACGATTTCCTATCGAAATAATACCCTATATTACGTGGAAACATCAAAATGCGAATGCTCGTTCAGTTTGAATAAACGTTTATCGTTAGACTTAAATCTATGAGTTTCAGACTCGTTTCAGGCAGTCCCACAGATTTTAAAGCACCAAGAATCATTCAATAAATGCACTTTTTATACTAACATTAGTGTTCCATTTACCAGAGTTTTGCCCATTGCTGGAACATTCAATAATATACATTTTGTAATCATAGTACCTTCAATAATATAGCCTGTTGTACCTTTATAACCTTAGCATAGATCGACGGTTATAAAGCATATTCAGACATGTTTTATTTTTAACAGGACATTCGCACACACAATAACGCCTAAATAATGACTCAAGAAATCCCAAAAACAAGTCTGAAAACATTGGTTTAGTCTATGCAATCGAAGTTACAATTTTTGTGGTAATTTATTAGTTAGGAGTAATACAATAAAATTGTGTGTATACATACATTAGCTGACATTTTAACATCATGCTCGAGAACCTGGAGATTTATTTTGACATAGATTACATAGACCAAACTATCTTAAAAGTAAAAAATAATGATTTGGTAAATTGTAAATATACTATGTGTAAATAAATAATATGCTTAAAACAAAACATATTATATACTAAGTCATCTCACTTTTCAATAAAACATGACTTAACAATCAACAGGGTCAATTTAGTAATACATATATTATATTTTAAATATCACTTGTCGAACAATGGGTGCTTCTCGGTCTTTAGTTTATCCTAAGAGATATTTGGCTACCTCAAATAATAGAACCTATTTCCCTTTGGTCATATCATTTCTCTAGAAATATAGATCTTACTTTTCAGTTCACATCAGTATTATTGGTCTCATTATCATTCAATACAAAATAACCAAAGTTATATTCGTCTTATTAGGGTATATTGAGGCATAAAAATATGAGCCTCAATACAATGTCACTTGTCTTTAATAATATTATTAATTGAACACTTTATTGTGTCAATTAAAGTAATACAAAATCAGTCTCAAAATAGGGAAGTCTTTTAGATCTTCAGGCACGTATACTTTATAACAGGTGGATACTCATCATCCAAGCTATAACAAAATCTCTAAAATAGATTTGGTTATTATTCCACTTAGGAATTTATTATTATGCAACCTCACAAATACGTGCTAAAACAATCGCATTCCAACGTTATTTCCCAAGAAGTGTTTCAACACAAATATTTTGATTGTGTATTATGTTTATTTATCAATACGGTTTTGAACCGTGAAGTATGAAGCAAATTTTATTATTATTTTTTCCTGTATAACTGAGTTATAGCAGGCTTTCCACGAAAACTGAATAAAATGGTACCGGACTACTAAAAAACAAGCCACGAAAATAACTAAACTAAGTTGATTTCAAATCATTACTAAATAAAAATAAAATAATAACGAAGTTACCTTTACATATGAATACTTTAGTTTGAAACTGGTGCATCACCTTGACCAATGTGTTCCTTTTCAGAATTGTGGCATTGCTCCGCCACCTAAAATATACCATGGTGTTAAATAAAAATATAATTGTAAATTTTTATGTCATTATGAAGAAAATAAGAAATGAACATAAAATCTAAATAAGGTAGGAAAGCTCTGTTGTAAAATCCATAATTTAAATATCGTCATTGTGCAGTTGCTGTTATTTATTCAGCGGTCACCTTATTCTTATCGAGTGGGCCATTAGCCTCCACGGTTTGAGCGAGATCTGACTTCTGGCTGGAACTTTTCTTCTTTCCTTTCCCCATGTTCTTCTTGGCATTTTTAGCAGTCTTAATTTTTTGAGGTTGTGCACCTGTTAACGAAAATTTACCTTAAATTACAACATACTAATTTGGTACCTAGCATTATATTAGACAGGTTAAATGTATAGATGTTCCGACTAGTCGGGAAAACCGGCTATCCGGCCACTTTCGTAGTCGGCGACTATTCGGCAAAGAACACCGACTATCCGGCTTCTTACTTTGTATGTTTTTCTCAATAAAAAATCATACACAAGACTTTCTTTTTGACATGATTAAATAATTGAGCTCTTTCACTTTTAATGTACAATAAAAGTATTGTCTTTATTTTTTCACACAAAAACACCGCTCTGACCAGTGCAAAAGCAAAAATCAAGAAACAATGCGAAGTAAACAAAACATGTTCCAACATGCTCGCAGGTGGCGGTTGCGACTTGCGCGCGAATCAGCTGTAAACGAAGCGTCACGGAAATTTCCGACTAGTCGGCCGAGCCGATCATGGTTTTGGGGGTCCAAAACCATGATCGGCTCGGCCGACTAGTCGGTCTCTTTCATAAAGTTATTATTACTAGTGGTAATAGAGGAACACAGTGTGCGAGTGAGAAACCGATCTTTACGAAAATCCTACGTGCGAGAAAGAGACACAATTAAATGTTCGTAGGACCGATTTGAAACAATTTATTACCCATTATGTATTATGCCTGTCAAAATAAGATCTCGTATTATTTTATAATTTTCTTCACAATCGTTCCGTATTTTATTGGATAAATATCAATAATCGAAAAGGTTTCGTGTCCTGTGTTAGACTGCAGTGTAACTTACAGCAATAATGCAAATAAAAAGACCTTTTACAGGTAAATACCGTACAGTGCAATACTACTTTCAGAGTGCATATTTCCATAGAAAATATTCCTAAAATTATTTAGTAATACGTTTATAACATGCAGTAAGCCCCCTATTTTCTAAATAATATATTATTTTAAATAATTATGTGTAAGATAAAAAAATATTGTGTTCGTGAAAATGTGAAAATTAAACCGTTTGGCATAGGTTGTGCGTACAAAATCTATCGATATGTCGATATTTCCAAATTAATTTTTCGTACTACCTAGCTTCGTCCATTGCATAACTTGAGAGTTATTGTTAATCCTTGATTTTTGTATATTGAAAGGTTGATTTAGTTCGGCCCCGCACATTGTCAGAAAATCATAGTCGGAATATTTCTGACGCACCGGAGGCTATTCACACGACACTATTCACACCATGTCTGTACTATTACAACATTTTAATAGTACGTACATAGCCCATACCCGCATTTTGTACTAGCCCCACAGATGACAGAATTTTCCGAATCATACGTCCGCTGCTACAAGAAGCAAACTTACGATTCCGAAGATTCTGATTCTGTTGCACATTAAAATGCATAAAATAGCACTATTTCCAGACAAAGAGTAGCCTGGTGAAAAAAATTACTTCATCATATTGACTGGCTAACTTCATAACTTCCAGGTTTCCGGACCACATTTCTCGGCCTGTGTCAGTGTACAAATACAGGGACCTATCACCAGAACCTTCAAAATCAAAACCGAAACGTCTGACGTCAAGAAATAATGAATATGATAATGAATGATTACATAATGTTTACAATAAATTTTCTTTTTACTTACCTATTCGTCACTTTCGTGACGTTAATAATTTTGCCATCCTAATATAAACCTCTATTACGTAACTTTTAATATTTTAAAATGACAGATTAAATATGTCAAATATGGTATTTTAGTATAAAGAACATTTGAAAGATTTAATTGGTAATTTTAAAAGATTATTAGTTAGGTACATAATTTACCCTAGCAGATTCTAAATGATATTCCACTCCTTATTAGTATAGCCGATTTTGATATCGATATTGCAGGGATATTGTCAATTCAGTGATATTATAATTTCACAATAACACGGCCATATCGATAATGCGGAGACGTCAAAGTCACATCCCTAAACGTCACACACATGTCAAATGCGCTAACATACGTATTTCTTTTTTGGTCTCGCGATAATGAAGAGACTGTTCCTCTATTACCACTTATTACAACTTTATGGTCTCTTTACGACCGACTAATCGACTAGTCGGCACATCTCTACTTAAATGGTATAATTTTTATTACACTATCGATAAGATCGATTCCTGTCGACAATATCAAGGCACTGTAAGACTAGAGAGCTAGCTTCCGTAGTAACCATGGGCAGTGACTCGGATTGTTCATTAACATGGGTACCATTATCAGGAACGATTATGTACCATCTGCAAATAAGCTACAGTTGAATTCACTTATTTTTGGGTATCATTAAGACGCTTCCATGTGGCACCCCAAAATTATTATATTTGTGTGATAATTCATAAGATGTCTTAAACGCTACAGTAAATAATATTATATTATAGTTTAAAAAAAACTATAGAACACGCTTTAGTCATCAAAACTGAACGTGTATGCAAAATTTCAGCTCAATCGGAAACCGGGAAGTAGGTCAAATTTAACTTTCAATATTTTCTTACATAGTTAGTTACAGGTGAAGCTAATAAAAGCGTGTTAAAAAGGTACCAAATTCGCTTTCTAAAACATGGTTTGGACTAGCAATAAAACGTACAGAATTGACTTGAGGAAGCTGTTACTCCTATGTAAACGGGGTGCAGCAAGCTGACTTCTGCAAATTATGCAGCTTGCACAACTTGCTGCAAGTCGCGATTTTGACAATCCAGAAAGAACTTCCACGTTTATTTGTTTGCAAAATAAAGTTTTCTGTGTTGAGCAAGATGTCAAATAGGTAACAAAAGTATGGACAAGAAATTAAATTGTGCTGCTAATAGAAAAATATGAACGGCATAGAGAATGCAACTTTAGCAAGTTTTATTGCTAGGCTAAATCACGCTTAATTATCTATCACTACATAGTACAAAATAAAGTCGCCCGCCGCGTCCGTTTGTTTGTTCTTAACTTTACTACGGATTTAGATGTGGTTTTTTAGAACATTTCTTCCGAAAGGTTTATAATGTAGAATACTTTCATATTTAATGTAATGATCAGGCACCCGTGCGAAGCTGGGGGCGGGTCATTATCTATCATCTATATTAAAATAAAACAGTAGAGGCCGAAAAGTCAGACATAGAAAAGTGGACATTAAAAATATTTTAGCGAAAATAAGGTAGGAAGAAATGTTGTCTGTCTTTCTGTTTGTTACCTCATTAACGGAAAATGGCCAAAGTGATTTCAATTAAACTTTAAATTGGTATTAGTCTAACTTAGCTCCAAAACGGATGCACCGATTTGAATGCAGTTTTTTTTAATCGAAAGTTAGTTTAGTTGGGTTTCCACTTAGCTATGTTTCAGGAAATATGTTGAGTCGTTCAAAGGTTTACAACTCTTTTTCTATTTGGAGTCGGAAGTTTTTGACGGTTCGGTTATTGTTTGTATTGTAATGAATAAACTTAAAAACTACCGGACCGATTTTAAAAACTCTTTCACCAGTAGAATGCTATTATTATCACTGAGAAACATAAGCTATATTTCAAATAAATATCCCACGTACGAAGCTGGGCTGCGGACGGGCCGCTAATAGTATAATATGAATATTTTAATTTTTCACTTAAGCCATAACTTTTTTCTGCCAGGATAGATTTTGTTGCATCCATAGAAAAAAGTATTATTTTATTATGAGGTTTTAAATAAAATAAGTGTCATCATCCGACGCCACTTGGACCAAGGCCCACAAAAATGTCCGATCTCCTTCAGAGCAACGTCAAGACAAACCGGCTACATATACCTACTATAAAGAGTATAATGCAATTCCAAGGGATATTAAAAAATTGCTTTTCACACGTTTTAAAAATAACCAGTATTTAGCCTACGCTAAACTATCACTAATGACGACCTATGTTGGAAAAGACTTTTAAATTATACAGTTCTTTGGCGTTATCGTCATAAACTAGAACCCCCTTACTAATAAACGCTGTATCAAGTTACGTCAAGCTTATACTTCAAAAAAATTATGGGTCAAATGCCGTTATTCATGACATAACTTTATACAGCCTTTATGGTAAAGTGGTAAGACATTTGGTAAAACGAACCATCAGCATCGGTGTCGGGGGCCAAGGCGTCCTCCTGCGGGCTGCCTTCCTCATGCTGGCTCAACTCGTCGGGTCTCACGGTCTTGCTGCAAAATCAACAGAGTTGTCATTAGCACTGTTGCGAAGGATACAAGCGTTGGCCGAAAGCTTTAGCTCGCGCCACGAGATGTCATGTAGCAGGCAATATTATAATTTCAAACTAAGTGCATAAGAGCCACGTAATGTCAGTCCGGTTCCGTAGTATTCATCTAATGCTTGATTAGCTAGTAAAATCTATGATTTCGTAAACAAGATTTTCAATTAACAAGACTTATTTTGTTCTCTTGTCTAGGAACAATTCGTGTGCAAAATTACTTAAAACTGAAAAGAAATTACTGGTAAGTAATATGTCTGTCAAAACTATTTTAATCGTAGTTTTCTTCAAAATATAAATGTTTCTGCAGGCGTAACATGACGGGTTTTGTATACCGAAGAATAGACAAAATGACAGATTGTAGAAATAGTAATTCTACTCTTGTAAGTATGGCGATTTTAAAAATCAGGAGAAGGAATGTTTCTATACTTCAGTAGGCTAATGTGAACATGATGAACATTTTTTTCCCTACTTTTGACACTTGGAAATGAAACATTTCTTTTCAACAAGTGTCAACTCTACATCATAACGGACCTAAACAAAATAATTTAATAGTTATTCTTAGTACTAGTAATATGAACACGGTGGTGAAAAGAAAAAGAATAACCTAAGTATCAAAGCAAGGAAATACCGTGAAGGAAGCATTCACGGAGGAGCGAAAGAAGCGGATAGCGAAGTCAACCCTGACGTCACAGTAGGCCGCTTCATACCTTAGTTTTTGGTGAATCGTCATCGTGTTCTATTCTGTTTGATTTTAACAGATTTTGACTCTTTTAATTGTTTTAACAATGTAGTGAGTTGTTGTTGGTTTTTGGATGTAAAAATTGTTCAGGATCAAAACCCAAACATATTGATGGTAAACTAAAACATACATTTCATATGTAGATAAGGCCCATAATATGGGTCATATCTACATATGAAACCTAAAAAAATTACCTATCATATAGTTGGGACTCCTATCTTCATGATCGGTAAAAAAAATACAAGTTAGCTCAAAGTTTAGGTTCTCATGATCGTATTGAAGTTTAATACCAATGTCGATGTTCATTACAATTTTAGTTACGCGGTAGACCCGCAAAGGGGTGTTATAAGTTTGTAGCGTGTATCTATCTGTGGCATCGTAGCTCCAAAACGGATGGACCGATTTCAATGCAGTTTTTTTTAATTGAACGTTATTTCAATCGGGTATCATTAGCTATGTTTCATGAAAATCTGTTTAGCCGTTTTTGATCGGCTGAGCCGGCTGGGCTGAGTTACAGCTCTTTTTCTAGGTGGAGTCGGGTGTTTTAGACGGTTTGGTTATAAATGTCTTCAAGTGCGGTTTACGAGAAGTAAGAGAACTATGTTCTCATAAAATAATCACACACGATGCTATTAATCAATAATATTTATCAATTATAAACTAAGGAATAATAATACTGTTTTCTTGATGACCTTGATGTCACTATAGGTAACCATTGATGTTTAAATCATACAAATTAGAAAATAGTAGTTTATGAAACTGTTGCATATTAAAACACGTGTGTGTTTAAAAATCGAGCCACAGGCGAGATTTTTAATAGTTATCACACGAGTGTTTTAATACCTAGTTATGTGCAGTTTCATACACTACTTTATCTATAATCATGCAATAGGTAGTTAACACATTAATAATGTAGGTAAATTGTAAATAAACAAAATGGCCCCGGAACTATGCGCGCATGCGCTATAGCGCGCCGCGCATGCGCCCTAGCCGCGCCACCATAGATAATGTACGGCTGCTATAAAAAATATATTGAAAACTCGTTGTTGGAACCGAAGTTTACTACATAGATTTATTAAACAGTAGTAAATTTTGTATATGGTGTACTATAATAGAAAAAAGTTATTTTATAGCACTGTTTTGTTAGGAAAACTGTATCATAATAAAACTTTTTAATTTTATTATAGTTGCATGTGCATAAAGTCTGTCATTATAGTATAATTTTTGAATTCATAATTAGAACTTTACAATATGAGGATAGATAAATGTACTTAATGATTTTGTTAATTTTCACATTAAGCGCCACAAGACACAATGCGAAACCTACATATTATTTCCAATGTTTCTTAAAGAAATTGTACTTTGTTACCCGACTACGGAGAGGGTTATATGTTTGACCGGTATGTATGTATGTTCATCTGTTCCCTCATAACTTCTGAACTACTTATCATAATTTGACAAATGAGGTATCGTTGTAAGCGTCTTAATTGTCCGCTGGTTATAGGCTATGTGACGTCACATGAAATTAAATATGGCGCCCTTTATAGGACATAAAGTAATGACCAATTTTTTTTATTTTATTGATGATGCCGTGTTGGATTTCAAATGAAAGGGCTTAATTAGCACATTTCAAAAATATATATTGAAGGTGGTTGCTTGCAGCTCTGAAAAAAAATTAAGTTCAAAAACTAAAACCCGACTACTGAAAAGGCATGAAACAAGAAAATATTAATAGATACATATTCATAGTGATGTTCAGAGGATAGCCGTGGTCGTATGCCACCTACAGCTACCTTAACAAAACAATACAGACTAACAGTAGTAAGCGATCATAAGCCTTAGGGCAAAGTGGCATACGACCACGGCTATCCTCTGAACATCACTATGAATATGTATCTATTAATATTTTCTTGTTTCATGCCTTTTCAGTAGTCGGGTTTTAGTTTTTGAACTTTTTTTTTTTATATTATATAGGTACCTAATAATTATTATATTATTAATTTACGTAGGTTGTCCTTGTCCTTTTTCCGACACAGATTAAAAACTTTATCTATTTATTTGCATGATAGGTTTTTTGTTGTTGCTTAGAGTTACGTTCACAATTATTTTTTTTATAACGAATCGTACTACGGTAGGATTTGGTAGAATAACCACATCACTAACTACTTCCCCGTTGCTATGGAAAGAATATTCTGTGTTTTTCTACGTAGAAACGCGAGTCTAGGGGTCGCCGCATGCTCGGAAAAAAGAGAACTCGAGATGGATAGAAAGCTATGTTTGTCGTCTATTCTCCAAAAATATAAATGGTCATGCTGCGAGTGCAGGGATACAAACGTTTATATGACAGATGGATAATATGAATATGACAGATTTATTTATCATTTAGTTTCACAAGTGTTCAACATCTTAAGCCCATCACACACGTAGCTATAATATATATTATAGAAAGACATATTACGATATATTTTCCATAGTAATCTTCGAGCGACCTCAGACGCAGCTATATTATATATTTCTATTACGTCATCAAAATATGTTATAGTATAGCTACCACGTATGGGGGCTTGCTATAATGTAATATATAGCACAGTATATTAATATATATAATAGCTACGTGTGTGACGCGCTTTAACTTCATCATATCAGCAGATTATAAGCATTCACTCTTGACCAACGGTCTCCCAATAAAGCCAGTATCTACTTGTTAAAATACTTATATCTATCACTAGCTTCATTTTCTTCACTATCTAGGTTACGCCGAATCAGGCGGAAACATCCACCGGACTTCGGTTTATTCTCCACTTCCCTTTCTGCTATAAATGTTCGCCCATTAAATACCGTCGATTGATATTTTAAACATTTTCCGTGGACGCTTAGAAATAACCGGCGAACAGAGAGCGTAGGAGTTAGGACAGCTTACCCGTTGACGGTGAGCGTGGCGGGCTTGGCGGGCTCGTCGGGGTCGCGGCGCGAGCGGCGCACGCGCGGGGCGGGGGGGGCGCCCGCAGCGCCGCGCCCGCGCCCGCGCCCCCGCGACCCGCGCGCCCCGCGCCAGCCGCGCCCTCCGTACGCGTTGCGCGGCGGCGGCGTGTAACCCACGTAGCTCACCTGCACACACTCCGTGCTCAAAAAAAGTGCGTCGAAAGCGCCGTTGAAGTCAAATACATAACAATTTACATGCTAAATTTATTAAAAACTGGCAAAATATATGGCGTTGAAATGACGTATGAAACGGTAATGCCCACTATCCATTATAATTTCAGCTGAAAGTAAACACATTTAAAAGAACACTGATATTAACCATTAAAAATTAAAGTATAAGTTTTAAAAATACAATAACACAAATTTAGTTTTTTTTAGATGTTACAATTGTAAGTAATTATTACTGCTAAACGAAAAAACTGGTACTCACCGCAAGTATTATGATCATCGTCTCTATAGTGAGACGTTGGAGGAGGTTTCCATGTTCAATTAGTGGGCGTCGTTAAAAAAGCGGCGACATCGCGAACTTACTTGAGGATAGCGTGCGGTGCGCGTAGGGTAGCTACCGCCGCCCCACTGCCCCACGACGACGCCGGCGATCTCCAGGCGAGCGCCGCGGCCCCGGCCGCGCGCCCAGCCGCCCAGCGAGCCGCCCACCACACCCGCCACCAGTGGCAGCGGCGGCATCGCGAACTTACTTGAGGATAGCGTGCGGTGCGCGTAGGGTAGCTACCGCCGCCCCACTGCCCCACGACGACGCCGGCGATCTCCAGGCGAGCGCCGCGGCCCCGGCCGCGCGCCCAGCCGCCCAGCGAGCCGCCCACCACACCCGCCACCAGTGGCAGCGGCGGCATCGCGAACTTACTTGAGGATAGCGTGCGGTGCGCGTAGGGTAGCTACCGCCGCCCCACTGCCCCACGACGACGCCGGCGATCTCCAGGCGAGCGCCGCGGCCCCGGCCGCGCGCCCAGCCGCCCAGCGAGCCGCCCACCACACCCGCCACCAGTGGCAGCGGCGGCATCGCGAACTTACTTGAGGATAGCGTGCGGTGCGCGTAGGGTAGCTACCGCCGCCCCACTGCCCCACGACGACGCCGGCGATCTCCAGGCGAGCGCCGCGGCCCCGGCCGCGCGCCCAGCCGCCCAGCGAGCCGCCCACCACACCCGCCACCAGTGGCAGCGGCGGCATCGCGAACTTACTTGAGGATAGCGTGCGGTGCGCGTAGGGTAGCTACCGCCGCCCCACTGCCCCACGACGACGCCGGCGATCTCCAGGCGAGCGCCGCGGCCCCGGCCGCGCGCCCAGCCGCCCAGCGAGCCGCCCACCACACCCGCCACCAGTGGCAGCGGCGGCATCGCGAACTTACTTGAGGATAGCGTGCGGTGCGCGTAGGGTAGCTACCGCCGCCCCACTGCCCCACGACGACGCCGGCGATCTCCAGGCGAGCGCCGCGGCCCCGGCCGCGCGCCCAGCCGCCCAGCGAGCCGCCCACCACACCCGCCACCAGTGGCAGCGGCGGCATCGCGAACTTACTTGAGGATAGCGTGCGGTGCGCGTAGGGTAGCTACCGCCGCCCCACTGCCCCACGACGACGCCGGCGATCTCCAGGCGAGCGCCGCGGCCCCGGCCGCGCGCCCAGCCGCCCAGCGAGCCGCCCACCACACCCGCCACCAGTGGCAGCGGCGGCATCGCGAACTTACTTGAGGATAGCGTGCGGTGCGCGTAGGGTAGCTACCGCCGCCCCACTGCCCCACGACGACGCCGGCGATCTCCAGGCGAGCGCCGCGGCCCCGGCCGCGCGCCCAGCCGCCCAGCGAGCCGCCCACCACACCCGCCACCAGTGGCAGCGGCGGCATCGCGAACTTACTTGAGGATAGCGTGCGGTGCGCGTAGGGTAGCTACCGCCGCCCCACTGCCCCACGACGACGCCGGCGATCTCCAGGCGAGCGCCGCGGCCCCGGCCGCGCGCCCAGCCGCCCAGCGAGCCGCCCACCACACCCGCCACCAGTGGCAGCGGCGGCATCGCGAACTTACTTGAGGATAGCGTGCGGTGCGCGTAGGGTAGCTACCGCCGCCCCACTGCCCCACGACGACGCCGGCGATCTCCAGGCGAGCGCCGCGGCCCCGGCCGCGCGCCCAGCCGCCCAGCGAGCCGCCCACCACACCCGCCACCAGTGGCAGCGGCGGCATCGCGAACTCGACCTCTAGGCCCTCAAGAATCGCCTTGCGCATGCGCTCCACCTGGGACAAAAAACTTCATTGCAAACTTCTTACAATACTACTTTGCTCATTATTATCAACCCCACTTTACGTAAAATTAAATAAGGGGGAACCTTTAAAGGAGACAGTGCAGTTGTTTTTTAGGGATCTCTTGTGACAGCTACGCTAACCGTTAGAGATAGGAAGATGTTTACTTAAAAAACCAAAAGATTTTTTAAAACGCAATAAATCTGCATTTAAGGATTTTTTTAAATATGATTTTTCGGCCGGTTAACGGAATGATTAAAAATACACGAAAATTTATCGTACTGTTTATAACGAACAAAAAGATGTATTTACACATTTTTCTAAAGTCGAGAAGCGACATATAGTGCAGCTACATGAAATAACTACGTAACAACATAACAAGCTAACTACGCACGTAACGCAAAAGAGTTTTGTATCTAACACAGTATACCATCGGGCTTCGGCCCGCCAGGCTATATCACCTCGCCTGGTCGGAGGGTCTTCCCTTTTCAATGGAGAAACTCCATACCTCGTTCCTCCGCAGGTAGCCTCGTATACGTCTCACTCAAAAATCCACCTGTATAATAAGGTATTGGAGAATAGGTCCTACCTTGACGACAGTGTCGAGGTGGTTGTCACAGAGTTGAGCAAGGTGCTTGCAGTGGTTGGCGCGGTGCAGGTTGCGCTGCAGCAGCTTGCCGTCGAAGTACAGCCAGGGCGCGGCCACGAGCCACGGCACGGGCGCGCCGCACGCGTCGTTGGCCAGCAGCGCCGCCTCCGCGCCCGCCATCACCAGCGCGCCCAGCTGCACGCCGCGGGAGTTGATCCCGTTCACCTGCAACCGCACAACCAATCATTCGCTTCACAGTACAGTGGTGAACAATAACAGTGCAAAATTATAGAACGTTACTGACACTTTTCACACTTACGGTCATTTCTTGCAAATGCAGTGCATTCATGAGATCATTTGAAAAAGCTGTTGCCAAAAACGCATCCAACTCCTGTCGCCTCAAAATTTGAATTTGAGAGGTCATAATAAATCTGTAATTTTTATTTAATAAGATTTAATTAGTGATTAATGATTATATACAATGTTTCCTCCAATTTATATATATCATGTTGAAATTGTAGTGATGATAACTGATTACTATTGAATTAAGTAGCACAAGCAAGTTTAGTCCATTTTTTTAGTTTATAGAATAAGTCTGTATATATGTTACCTTAGCACCGTGGCTAGTATAAGCAAGTGCTGCGGTACGTAAGATGTATTTAACATCAATGGAGTGTCGGAACGCATGCAGGAGAGGAAAGCCCTCATACGGCGGCATTTATCATCTTGAGCAGTTCTGTGGGAAGTTACATCAAAATTAATGCTTCAATTTCGTATCAAGTATTATTGAAGTAATAAAACACAACTATATAATTACACAACTACCTAACAACTAACTAACTATATTATTTTGTGTATTTCACAACTTTTAATTCCGACTAGCTTAGTTAATTTATAATTTCATAAAATGCATTACATGATTATGTATATTATCATCTCCGCGGATCCTTCCATAACAGAACGAATATAGACTAACGATGAGCAAAATACCTAAAAGATATGAGCTCACCCGAACCAAAGCCTTTGCACTGTTGGTACAGGCCAATCAAGTACGATTCCTGGTACAATTTCAGGACTTTTCCCAGGGTTTACGCGAGAATATATCCATTCCGCTATTTGAACAGTACATGGGCGATCTATATTCATTGAAGCACTAGTTGAACCCTCCTCTGAAATAATAATAAAAAATATTAACAAAGAGGGTCTTTAATTTTTTTGTATATTATTTATAGCATTAATATAATCACTAGGTTACCTTTGGCTTTTTGTGCCATAAAGCGGTGATGATGCATGTTATACAAAATGGCGTATACATTTTGTCTAACTGGCCTAAAGAAATGATGTATAGAGGGTATTTCGCGGTGACTGTCATCCTCCATGAGTACTGGTAGAGTAACTTGACGATGCGTCAAGATTGATAACATGTGGGGATGCATGAGGCCGCGCGCGTGCCGCTCGGCACACGTGCGCAGCACTTCAGCCGGGGCTGGGGGACAGTTGTCTTCGCTTTGAACTAGCTTCGTACTTGGGCGCCCCTATAAACAATACATACATACTTTGACATGCCAACTATGTTGATTTACAAAATAAAAAGTCTGTCGAGCACTGCACATCAATGGAGCAACGAACTGATCCATAAAACTGGCGGTTTGCTATAGCCACTTCCGAAGTCGTCTTTGAACAAGAGTTACGTATAATTGTAGTAGAAACTCAAGGAAATCCAAAAAAAAATAAGGTTTAACCTTTTTACACAAGTTTATGGACACTAGACATATTTGTCAAACCGTCAAAAAAGGGTTCATCAATTACACGCATAAACATGTTTCAGACCTCTTTAACAGTAGTTTGTGTTTTCTCAATTTTTTGGGCTGGATTGACAGTTTGCTGCTTTGCTGCACCCGCGTCGCCGGAGTCGAGGGATACCGCCGCAAGTCCTTGCTGTATCTCAGTAGGCCTTTCTTCCATGCTAAAGTCGGCGCTAATTGATGCATTTGCTGTTGCCAATTTGTAGTCTTCCAAGCCTTTTTGCTGCAATTATTGAGTTTGCAGTTTTTCTAACTATCTGAAGTGCTTAGTGTAAATTATATATAATGGATAGAAAATAAAAAAATAAAAACATTCAAAATAAATATGGGGTGAGAGGTAGTATAAACATAAAAACTGATAATAATAGGGTCACTCGCACTTAGACAATAGTTATTTAAATTTAGAACTAGTGATCATGCAACAATATCTGTCAATTTGCCAATGGATGCCAATGGTATTAATGACGATGTAAAAGGCGTGGATGACTATAGCAATTTTATTTCTTTGAATAAATAAAAACCTCATGTTCAGATGATTCAGTTGCCAGTTTAGATGTGTCTAGGTCTACCGAAGTTGCTTGTGGGCTGATATCAGCTTTTTGATTTTTTTTGTTATTCTTTGGACGACGACCTATAAAGAAAGAATTAAATAACATAGTTTTAAGGATAATGCACAATATGAAATCTTCTCACTAAAACTGTCTTACCAGATGCAGTTCTGTACTTCAAAAACCCATCTTTAGTACCATTCAAGTAATATTGTACAGCTTGTTTTAGTTTGGCAGCTCGGAGATCATTAAGGTCACCAAATACATCAATGCATGCAGCATCGACATCAGACGAAGGCAATTCTCGCACATACTGACAAATGGCTTTCACTAAAGTTTCAGGAGGAACCTGCTGCTGAAATTATTTTATAATAGTTACACACAAAACTTGAGTTAAGTATAGAATATTAGGATAATGTTAAAATTCAGATTAATATATTGAAACAGTAAGTCACTGTAATTAAAATTAAAATGGCAAAACTAGATACTATATAATAATATGCAAATAACTATATGCAACTATTCTGTGTTTGTCCATTTAAGATTTGTTATACCTAGTTGTGTGTAAATGATAGAGAGCCTAGTTCATTTTAAGAAAAAAATTTATGTATGTACAATTTCCTAATTGGTAGTAAAGATGGGATTAATTTTATAGCCTGGGATTGAAATTGTGCCCATAGCATATCTGTTATCTCACCACCTATCACAAGAAGACATCAACACAGGCAAACTACGAGTTCATGATGTATATTTATAATATTAACATTTATTACTAAGCTATATTTACAGTAAGTATAGTAAAGCTTTGTTTGTACGTATACCATACCTTCTTTTGAGTAATTCCTAAACGTTTATAGAAATCAGTGAGACTTTGTTCAGAGAGGATGGTGCCTCCTAGTAGAGCTGCCATGAGACATAGCCGATCCTGCGGCACTTCTAATACTTGCGGCAACTCATGCACCATGTACTCTTTTGTTTCCAAGGATGACTGCAATTAAAATACATTCAAGTTAGAACTACCTTAGGCCCACGCACACATTTGAGACGTCTCGCTCGTCGTACACGTGTCGCGCATCTCAGGCTGGTTAGCGATCAAGTGAGGACTCTACTATCAGTGAAATAAAGATGTACGAATCGGACAGTGATTGGATCGCTAGCATTGCGTCGCGTGGCGTGGATCTAATGTAGCACTAAACACCTAGTCGCCGTTTAAAATATACACATCAACAGTACCCTAATATACTATCTATACTATATTATATATCTAATACTCTAACACTGTCTAGGAATATTTCGGTTATTCATTGTTAACTAAAAATATATCGGTAATTGCTTAAGACAACTTTATAAGCAAATAAACTTTACTTTATGGACTATCATAAATTAAAATGAAAATTCAGTTTTTTTTTAAGTCGTCTCAATTAGAGCCAAAACAAAAAAAATATGCAAATTGCACTAAAATAAGGGGTAGGTATATGTTTTGATGGATGAAAGCAAAAAGAAACATTTTTTTGTGCTTTCTTTTTAATATATTTAAATATCCCTGTAGGATATTTAAATTAACAACCAGTAAAAGCACTGTGATTTACGCATCTGCAACAACGCTTAAAAAAGGTTATCAATGTTTCGCTGTGAAATGTTGTCCCAGATTCTGCTGTGTAAAAAAGTTGCCCATCTATCAAAGAAATGTCAGGCAAATCCCTCAGAGCTCTTCGTTACACCCTATCTCAGGAATGCTCAATGGGATTTAAGTCTGGTAATTGTGCAGGTCACTCCAGAATCGCAACATCATGTTCCTGCTTATGTCCGAAGCATTATGGAGTACGCCTCACCAATCTGGTCACCGTCTTACGTAACTCATGTTGCTGAGCTTGAATCCGTGCAGCGCCGTTTTACACGCCGCTTATATTATCGCCTCAGAAGGCAGGGCGACTACGCCGACAGACTTGGTTTCTTCCGTCTGCTCTCACTCGAGGACAGACGGTTAGTAACTGATATGAGACTGTTGTTCGACGTGGTCAATGCGGTGCTGGACTGTTCCGAGTTGACTTCACGCATAGGAGTGTGCGCTTGCACGATTCGCACGAGGCACATGCGCTGCCTCGACGTCGCCGCGGCGCGTACTAAATACGCCAAGCACTCTGTCTTGCAACGTATTGTGCACACGTATGAAACCAAATATAAACAATTCGATATATTTTTCCTTAGCCGAATTAAATTCACCAATTTGGTGATGAGGAGTCTACCCTGCCATGTGGATGAGGACCATTAGGCTGAGCAGAGCAAGCAGACAACAGCCATACGCACATCACACACACACCCCCTCACACCCTCATACACCCTCCAAACACACTAGGTAATACTTTGCACCAATTACTGTCGCTTCAATGCATGTAACTTTTTTATTAACTTCTTTTTTTATTATTGTATGTCAATGCGATGTAATCGCCTTATATGAATTTTAATGTGCCAAACTTTGTAATGGGCTATATAAGTTTATAATTATAAGATTGTGTTTTCGAACTTAAATGCTGTAAAGTTTGCTATATAAATAAATAAATTCTGACCACCGGGTTGGTGGGTATACAGAAATTGTCATCATTACCAGAAATCTCGACGAAATTCTAGCCAATATGGGTAGGTTATTAGTCCCAGCATCTGATTGTGGTATCTTTTAGCAGTTATGGAACCTTACACCCAAACGAGGTCTGTTCTCTCGCCTTGAATTTTTTTCGCCCCTACCATAATTGACCCACCTGGGCATGGATAGATTTCTGTGGCTGCTGGAGGTGGCTTACACATCCAGGAATTCTCCGATCGTGTACTCTTTGCGAAATGAGATGGAACCCCAACCGCAATTCATTATTAAAACCACTGATGACATTCAACGATTTTCCTAGTGCAATTTTCTCGAGCCCACAGCAGTGTTCGTCCGCGATTGCCTCGTTCTAGTGCTGGAGTAAAAAGTGGTCTGCCAGCACGAAGGTAGACTTCGTGCAGTCTCCTCCTCTCAGTTTGGTCACTCACAAGCAACTGCTGTTCAGACTGCAGTCATTGAACCAATCACATAGCCTTAACATTTGGTTATCTTTTTGCAGGGACTTTCAAATATTGATCTTGTCTATGGGTAGTCATTCGACATCTGCCTAGTTGTCTCACAGCCACCTCTCCAGTGACACTATAACGTGAACACAACCTCGATATCACGTTTTGTCTCATTCCAATCGCTTCAGCAACGTTACGTTGGAGTTCTTACCCTTTACCTACTAACTGCTTATAACATTTCCTCTGAGATCCAATTTTGAATTCCATATCTTCATTATCTTCAATAGCATCAATTTAATCCAAAATGTTACCTTAAAACCTGATAAATAAAAAAAAAACAAGCAAAATCCTCAACTAATAATTTGCAACTGGTAGATTTCAGCGTTTTTCCCGCTTAGCCGTTTTTTTTTTTTTTTGTAAGTCTATCTTATTAACGTTTGGAAATGAAATGGAAATAAATCGCCATCAAAATCTTTTTGAAGTCCCTAGAGTAGTTTTTGAGTTATGCAACTTAGTATCAAATATCCCTAGGCAGCTGTGTTGAAGTGTGTATATGAGATCCGACGCGCCCAGATCGGCGTATGTGGCCCACGTGGGCGTAATGTAGTTCGAGCTTCATAGTTAAAATCATATTTATAAATGAAAAGAGATGACAACAGATTAAATCCATTATAGTTATTAGAGGTTTATATAACACGATTATTAATAAGGGGGATAGTCTTGGCATATACATAAAAATTACTCTTATTTCTTACCCTGTACGTAAGCTTGAGTTGTGATGAGCTAAAGTATCTTGGTGGTTGAAAAACCAAGTATTCTCCTGAACAACCAACAAGACCAGCATACGTTTTCTCCCGACAAAGACCAACTACTTCTTGACAGTGATCATCAGAAGATACCATCTACAAAAAGTAAATAAAAATATATTTTATTATTCAAAGTAATTGTTTGTGATATGAGTTCTTGCAATTAAATAATTTGTTTTAGACTACTTCGATGTCAGTTTTTTTACAATGAAAGAAACATACTCAACCCCCTGAAAAACGGCTGTTTCTGTTTCGATAGTTACAATAACATTGTTTTTTTTTATTCTACAACAACAGTTTTTAGAAACGAAAAGTTATTGCGACAATTATATACAGGACAATAATTAACAGGCACGATTTTACTGCTGCAAATTCTAGTAATTGATTCTCATTCCAAAATGTGAAAAATCCATCTTTTCCCAAGAATTTTCAATTTTTAACCGACTTCAAAAAAAAGAAGGAGGTTCTCAATTCGACGCGTATTATGTTTGTTACCTCATAACTCTCGACTGCGTGAACCGATTTTGATGTTTTTTTTTATTTGAAAGCTGGTGCTTCCCGAGTGGTCCCATTTTAATTTGGTCCAGTTCTGACAATGGGATCCATGACAAAAGCATATAAGTCTTAAATTTACATTAAGTATGTGCGCGACAAATGGTCGAATAACTCAATATCACGCCAACCGATTTAGATGATTCTTTTTTAGTTTGAAATGGTATACTTCCGATGTGTTCCCATTTAAATTTAGTGAGGATCTGATGAAGATCTTCGGAGATAGACAATGGAACTCTTGAATGAATAACAGCACATCACTCGCGATTGCTGTAATCTCATGTTTATGTATTGTTAATGCCACTTAAAATTGAAAAAATAAAATAAACATTAAAAAAAAACTAAAAAGTATAAAATAATTTTCCTAAAAAACTTAACAGCTTCTGAAGTCGGGGCCTTTAATTCTTCAATGTACCTACTCGTAGCATGGCAGTGGCCCCGAGTTCAGAAGCTGTTAAGTTTTTTAAGAAAATTATTTTATACTTTTTAGTGTTTTTAAGTCGGTTTTTACTCTTTTTTTAAAGTTTATTGACCACACGGTTACTACACGCGTAAATAAATACAAGAATCGACGGTTGGGTGTGCCCGAGCGCATGGAGTCATTTCACGAACCGCTACAAGCGCATTGCCTCAAATCAGAGCGGCTCACTGGCTAATGAGCAGCGTCGAAGGCTCACGCGTAACGAGGCTGCCCGAGACTGCCTCTAATCCATATGCATAAAACCAAATCATACCTTTCACATTTGGGAAAGTGCGAGCAAGCGTTGCTTATCGGCGAATCCCACTCATTATTTATTTAATTAGTTACCAACTTATATTATTAGAGTTCGTTCAATCAGCCTGTATGCAGTATAAGCTATAAAAACGAAAATTTTAGGATGAAATACTTACTACAGGAATATTGAGATATCTCAGTGCTGTTCTCAGACAGGAATGTAGTCCCATTGGTGGTACCCACCATACTTTAGGAGGTGGGGTGCCTTTGGTTACAATGTGACGCAATACCTGTATAACGATTAAACCCTGTTTTAGTTAAAAATACTTAGTTTGATAAAAAAAAAACATGCTTGTAGGCCAAGCCAAATTGATAAGAATTTTAATGTTCATAATGGTAAAATTATTTTATCTACACTCATATCGTAAACTTCTAATATTATGAATTCAAAAATTATATATATTATATACTCGTCAAAACAAAATAAGGGCCACCGACATTATGGGCGATTTAATGACCATTAACTATATCCATGTGGTAAATTGTACAGCGTTGTATTGTCTTAAGTGTTAGCGAACACTTTAACAGCATTCCGACTGAAAAACCGTTAAAATGGGTAGATTTTATCAATTTTTTTGAAACCAATTAATTTTACCTTGATTTTAACGTGAACTTTAGGCTCATTTAACATTTGTATTGTACTGAGAACAGTTTAGTGTGTCGAGTCAGGGCGTACATCGGCATTTTAAGAACGTAATTCCACAGGTTCGACTTCAAATAGACTTGACTACAACGACCAGGACCATAACACTCATCCAAGAAGGCTATTAGTAGCGATCTGTAGTTTTACAGCCGAGATTTTCGCAGCGAGCGATTCAGAATGCCTGGAACTGCTTTTATGAGATCCAAAATTTTGTCAGAAGTCAGGAATTAGGCAGAGCCAGAGGAACCACCGCTCAGGAAGACCGCTACATAGACTTACATGCACGGAGAGAGAGCACCGTCACTTCCCGCTCTTTGCAAACCCGCTTGTGCCTGACCACAGGCACGTGACTTAGTAACCAAACAATTAGAAACCAGTTTTATGAAGACCAGCAATTGTCCAGGAGTCAAGTGGTGTGAATTCCATAGACCAGTATTCATCATGCAAATCAATAAACATCCGCAAGGCAACGATTGGACTGTAGCGTAAGTGACTGAAGCACATTGCTTTTTACAGATGAGAGCAAAGTAAAAGTTTTTAGTGTTGACCGTTGCATAAGGGTGTGCAGATGAAAAGGGAGCAATTTGCAGAAGCCTGCATCCACAACAGTGATCGATTTGGGGGGCCCAATATTATGGTGTGGGGAAGCATAAGCCAAACTGGAAGAACTGAGCCTATAATTCAGAACCAGGGTACAGTAACATCTTAACGATACATCCAGGAGGTCATAAGACTCTATGTGGTGCCATTTGCATCGCAAGTGGGTGCAGGTTTCAAGCTGTTGCACGGCCATGCACGCGCTTATACTGTTAGAGCCACCAGAGAGAGACTAGAAGAGGCTTGTATACAAGTGTTGCCGAGGCCAGCGAACAGTTCGGGCTTGAACACAATTGAAAACATGTGGGATCTGTTGAAAAAAGAAAATGAGACACATATTGATCACTGGACAATGAAAGACAGCCCTTAAACGTCCTAAAATCGAGCTAGGAACAATTCTCTCAAGAAACAATGCGCCATCTGATAGAAAATGCCCTCTAGGCTTCAAGAATATGTTCAGAAAAGAGGAGGGTACACCAGATATTGATTCAAAAAGGAAGAAGAATAAACGCCCTGGAATTTCATTTTTAATTGCATTTTTAGTCCAAGTGTACTTTTTGCTGAAATTGCACTTTTTCTCGAAAATGTTGTAAAATTGTTTTTCTTTCCTGTGGATTGTGTAAAATTTAAGCCCATTTCATTAAAAACAAATCATTGCAATGAATTTTACAACTTAGAAACCTAGGAACCTCATAATTTGCCCAGAAGATCAAAAATATAAGGTGGCCCTTATTTTGTTTTGACGAGTATATATGAGAGACTTTATGCACATGCAACTATAATAAAATTTAAGTTTTATTATGATAGTTTTCCTAACAAAACAATGCTATAAAATAACTTTTTTCTATTATATAAATTATACACTTCGGTTCCACCAAGGAGTTTTCAATTCAATTTTTATAGCAGCCGCCCATTTTCTATGGTGGCGCGGCTAAGGCACATGCGCGGCGCGCTGCCGAGTTTCGGCGCCATTTTTGTTTATAGTTGTTTATTTACATTATTAATGTGTTATCTAGGTACCTATTGCATGACTATAGATAAAGTAGTGTATGAAACTGCACATAACTAGGTATTAAAACACTCGTGTGATACTATTAAAAATCTCGCCTGTGGGCGGCTCAATTTTTAAACACACACTCGGTGTTTTAATACCCCCTATACAACAGTAACAGTTTCATAAACTACCATTATTCACAGTTGTTTTTTGTTTTGTGCTAATATCACATAATAACACTGGCTGCAGTAGCTGCTAACAGTTTTTCTTATAACAACCCTTCAATGAAGGGTTGTTATAAGAAAAACACAAAAAAAAAATCCAATAAAAAAATAAAAAATGGTATATATGGTTTTTTTTTTTTTTTTTTTTTTTTATATTGCCCCTCTATAGGATTTCTCCTGTATCGAGGGTACAGTTTACAAACATACATGTCACACGCACACACAACCAGACCCGAAACAACTATCTGTAGATCATACAAATATTTGTTCCGTGCGGGGATCGAACCCGCGGCACGTAGCGCAGAAAGCTAATCACTTAGCCACTGCGCCAACCGTGTCGTGTCGTATTAATATAAAATCCACTGGATTTTATATTAATACACAAAAAAAAAAATTCCAAGTAAAAATTCCGTCTTTCTTTTACTGCAGAGCAGTTTTAATGCACATCATAACTTAATTTTTTATGGTAATAAAAAATTTGGCGTGCATGTTTCAGCCGAAAACCTTATATATATAGATATGAATACTAACAGAATTGACCCTCTGTCGATATGTAGCTTGAGTTTGTATCCAATGCTGTGGCAATGCTGGTGGAGTAGGATGTGCACCATTGAAACACACACAAAGAGCAACTTGATGTTCAGCTAGTGCCTGAGCAAGAGTGGTTAAAAATTGGACACAGCGTGCCCACTGACCACCACATGCCCAATCTGCAAAGACAGTCTTGTATTTACATGTGATCTACAAAATATTTTCTTGAATCTAATAATTGGTTTACTACTAACAAATGATATGTTTTATGCTAAAGGTTTTGTTTGTGGAACCAGTTTATAAGTGCAAAAACAGTGAATGGTGATAGTGTTGTGGATGGGGTCACTCGGACAAAGTAAACATCGACATAAAGGTATAATCTCGCTAGGCTAGGCTAGGTCTCTCATCATATTCATGCGGCATATTTTTTTTACCAATTTCTAAATATGGCCCGCAATAAAAAATTATAAATTCAAGTACTTCTTCCATGAGTCGGAACGAGCTATCACATGGGAACTGCTCATGCCGTAGTGGAAAGAATAGTCAGTCAGCAATGGTAGTATAGGCTGACTGCCCAGTGTTCGCCAGATCTCATGCTTGCAAATTATAAATTATGCTTATTAATTCCAGTAGAAAAATATATTTATTGGTGTACTTGCTAAAACCCATATTTGGAAATTCTCACTTGCTGACCTATAATTGTTTATTCACAATGAAAACCTGTATGTGAAAATAAAATTCAAATCTGTAGCAAACCACAAAAAAAAATTCAAACAAAATTGCACATTGCATAGGTTTCAATTTTTTTTTATTGCGTGCCCATATCCTAACTATTATTCTACCATATGGTATACGTTTTGTCATTCGAACTCCAGCTGTGGTGCACACATGTCATCGTTATGGACTACCATACAAGAGTGACTATCTGCGTATATTTATTATTGCGTAAAAAAAGGGTACCCAAACAGTATTGGGTACATCCCTTGACGGCCTTAAGGCCTATGAAGGGCTTCTTTTTCGTAAGATATTACGATCTATCGTATCCAAAAAAGTTTTTCGGGTATTACAGAATGAGTGTTGCATCTTTTGATAATTTGTTAACAATTGTTGGTGCTGAAATTTACCACAAAGACACAAATTGGAGAAAGGCAATTTCTATAAAAGAGAGGCTCTCAATCTGAGTGCCTCAGTGCGTCTTTTTCACTGCAGTGCGCGGTGCTTCCTAGATCTCTATGCAATACAAAAATATGTGCAGTAGATTCATCGCAAATTTGCTGCCAGAGGCCAACTATGACTTTACCGCATGCTTTTATTTCACCGCAATGCACGTACTTCTATGACACTATATACTTCACAGATTATGCATTAAAAAACGCAAGGCAATGCGCGCTAACCCTAAAACAGTTATTTCCACCTCCTAAAAAGTAGATAAAAGCCGCATCCAGGTTTTGGCAAGCACATCGATGATTTATTAAGTATTTTATGTAAATATTTTAAATCTTTATCAATATTACGGAAAAATAATTTATTTGTTTGTTTGTTTGTATGTAGGGGGTAACCTGAAAACTCTGGGGCTACCGAACCAATTCAAAAAATTCTTTCACCAAATAAAAGCTGTGTGCTGAATTTTATTATGTTAAAAGAACCTATGAAACAGCAGGCATCAGCTAGTTAAATATAACTAAATAGCTTAAGGATGAATCTGTACATAACTTAGGTGGTTTCTAAAAGACAACCTTGGATTTGGTCTAAGTGCCACCCAGAAACAACTTAAGTAGCAGTTAGCATAATAGTACCTATTTAGCTGTGCAAGGAATACACCTTCACCAATGACAAATTCAGAGCTTGTCTGACAAAAGTCAACATCAAAATTTGTGTTCAGCGGTGGAATTGAGATCATCTGGTTAGTGATCTCAATGAACGCAATGAATCACTACTGAATACTTATTACCTAAATGCCTTATCTAATTTGTTTAGACTCACTGATCCCCACAGTCTAACCAATTACACAATTTTGTGGGACGATGCCAATTCAATGTACAATTGATAATTAAATAAAATATACCACCAATACTGGCTGGCTAGTAGGTAATTATAATAATAATTTAAAAATCAGTACTAAATGACGTATTTGATTTAAATTATTATTAGAGGTACACCCTTAACTGACTTTACTGCAGTCTTTCAGAAAAGTTGATGTCGCTAAGAAGTGTGACATTTAGTTACTAACATTGACTAACAGTATTCTGTAAACCAGCTGAAACCTATAATCTATGTCTAGAACCACTGATTGGAATACAAAATATTGTAGTTTATGGGCCATGTTCATAGACAATATAACAGATGTTTAAGATTAAATCGGCTGATTACCCATACAAAAATTAATGTTTCAATGACTGATTTTGCCCTAACCATCTGTTATGCTGTCAGTGAACTTGGGCCTTATTCAATAAAACAAAAATAAACAAATATCTACCTATATAGCAGCAATTACCTAACTGCTATATTATAGCAGATAAGTACCTAATTGCTGCTTTTTTTATGTAGTAACTATGATGCCATTTCCTATTAAGCAAACTACAGAACCAAACATAAATTTAACTATGTAAGTTAGGAAAATAATTATGGAAGAAAACATATAGGTACTCGTGATATGAATCAAATACCTGAGAAGTATCCTCCATATAAACGATCTAAACATCCTTCAGCGTCGAGGACCAAGCGGAACCCGCCAGCATGGTTTCTAGCGATTCGAAACAAATCAACTCCAACTCCTTCGTTTTCTAAAAACGTTTGAAGATCTTGTATGCCCATAGTGCAAATTATAAGATGTAATTATTCGATCGAACACGTTCGTCACGATGAATTAGTAGCCTGGAAGAGAAAATATATATATGACGGTACCTGCAATAGGTCGATAGTTTTCACAAATGAAATATCATAGCGCATCGTATATTTCACTTTATTATGATACAGCTTGACTAAATATTTAGACTAGAAGCACAATCTACTAGAATTTATTTCTAATTAGGTCTAAAATGTGTAGGATACGAAAGTTACCGGCACGTAGTGAGCGAAGGTCAAATTCGTTACAATCAATTGTAATTCTACATGGAAAACAATATATGCTAATAGAAATTTCAGAAACAATGGAAATAAGGAAAAACTGCCCAACCTTACTAAAAAACCATACCAACAGAGGATTACGATAGGCGTAAGTTGAAAACGGAAGCCATTTGTAATTTTTTTTTTTATTATTACAGCCGTGTCACAACGAGCCAGCAAATTGTTATAAGAGAACTATACTAATCGATTGAAATATCGATACTTTTTTGTACAATCTTAGTAGAGTGAGAGTTTTTGGAGTATAATAATTATTATTAAATATACTAAGTTAATGTTAACCACTCCTCCACTCACTAGGTACTTGAATCTAAAGCGTGATCATGATACACGCTCGTAATCGTAATCGATGCAATTTTTACAGTTCTTTTTAAACGATCCAAATTAATGTTAAATTCCGATTACAACTTTGAGTAAAGGATTACAAGCATGTATCGTGATGAGGATCCTTTAGTCATTGATCGTGATTACTTTACTGCTGCTGTTGTTGTTTCACGCAAAGGTAGGGCAGTAAAGACAGTGTAGTGGGCAGAACAGTACTATCACGCGCTTTAAATAATAGCTGTAGTGTTTTGCTCAGGCGCTGCACAGAAGCCGCTGCGCCTGAAGGCGCACATTTTGTCTACCGTCATCCACCATCGCCGGGCATCAGCGGCGCTCTTTTGCCGATCCCGGGTTAAAACAAAGCTGGACGCTGGCGCTTGTCGACGGTGGACGACAGCGGCAGCGGACCAAATGTGCGCCGTGTAAAATAAAAATGGCTCAAACATAGACTTAGGATTTCGCTTACTTATTCGACAGACTTTATTTTTTTTTATTAAAGCACAGACTTTATTTTTTTATACAACGTTATTCATACTTTATACAAAACCTGAAAGTGGTGTAGTAGCACTACATCGTGAAACATATACAGCGCTGTCGACGAACGTCATACAATGCGAGCATCGTCGCCAATTCGCTGGCGCGCACTTAATGCCGCATACGTACCGCATAGCGCGATGCCACCGCTGCGGCGTCGCGCCGTGCCGATCCCCGCTGTACCAAACATCACGCTCGCGCACACGGAGCTTGAGACAGATGTATGGATGGCGCTTAGTATAAATTATGTTTTTCTGTGTACCTACCCTTTATTTTTAAGTATTGTGCTTGTATATAAAAGGAAACGTCAAGCTAATAAACTATCATACAGCCAACAGAGTTTCATTGATATCAAGCTCCTTCAAGTGTAAATACTAAAGTAGTTTGTTCAGAATCAGTAACATAATCGATTATGATAATTTTTACACCATGTTGTATTTTGTCCTAATAATATTTCAAAAATTCTACAAGTTGGATATGGTACGTTGACCTCCCACTCGACACAGCTGACAGTAGCATGATGCGCCAGCACACCCACACCCGCGCTACCCCCAGGCGCCGCGCCGCCATTAGCCCTAGTCGCCCGGAAGCTAGAAATAAGTACGCAACTGCGCACGTGTCTAATTGCGCTCGCGTTCCCGCTATCGTGACGTGATACCTATTTTGAGTGAAAATGAAACAAAATGTAGATTATCATTTTTAACCGACTTCAGAAAAAAGGAGGAGGTTCTCAATTCGACGAGTATGTTTTTTTTTTTTTATGTTTGTTACCTCATAACTTTCGACTGCGTGAACCGATTTTGATGATTCCTTTTTTATTTGAAAGCTGGTGCTTCCCGATTGGTCCCATTTTAATTTGGTCCAGTTCTGACAATGGGATCCATGAGAAAACCATATAAGTCTTAAATTTACATTAAGTATGTGCGCGACTTTTTATGTTTGTTACCTCATAACTTTCGACTGCGTGAACCAAAGACATTAAATTATTATACTTTCGATGATTCTTTTTTTGTTTAAAAGGGTATACTTCCGAAGCTTTGAGTATCTAAATACTCAACGTTCCGAAGTCTTCCCGTTTAAATTTGGTGAGGATCTGATGAAGATCTTCGGAGAAAGACAATGGAACTCTTGAATGAATAACAGCACATCACTCGCGATTGCTGTAATCTCATGTTTATGTATTATTTATGCAATCAAAATTGAAAAATAGGAAAAATAAAATAAACTTTAAAAAAAAACGAAAAACCGACTTCAAAAAAATTTAATTAAAAAGTATTAAATAATTTTCTTAAAAAATTTAACAGCTTCTGAAGTCGGGGCCTAAAATTCTTCAATGCACCAAGCTTGGCAGTGGCGATTATTTACTATTTCTCGGATGAAATAGTAAATAATCGACTAATTTTTATTCTCGTTTTATGTCTATAGTCTGTCATAATATCTGTCAAGTGACCATCAATTTGTTATCTGTGTGTGTGTATTGGTTTCAATTGGTTTGCATCCTGGGGCGTTGTAAATCAAAACCAGAAAATTTAATTTTTCGATAGAATGGTGGGATAATAGCATGGGATATATTACTGCATGCCGGAACAAGGAAATAGTTATTCATAAAGTATAAAAAATGTTTTAAAGTTACTGTAACAGTGCTACCTGCTCAGCAATTTGCATTTTAAATTGACTTGAAAGGCTATTTTATTCCTAAAAATAAGTAATGCCGGAGCAAAGTAATGATTACCGTGTTGTAGTTTTTGGTGCGGGTGGTGTTGGCAAAAGTTCTCTTGTTCTTAGATTTGTAAAAGGAACATTCAGAGAATCCTATATACCCACGATCGAGGATACCTATAGACAGGTAAAATTATGTTTATTTGGTACACAGTTCCCGCGAATTGTTGCATACAATTATTACCTATTTAGGTAGTGCCCAAATCTCATTACGTTTAGTGTGTTCTTGCTAAATGTTATAGGCTCGCTCCTTATTATTTGGGTCTTCTATCTTATTACCGTCATTATTGAAATGGGTATGCCTCGGCCAAATGTTTAAAAATACTGATGTTTAAAAGTACTGAAACATCTTTTTTTTTTCCATTCTTTGTACATTCGAATGGCATCTTAATACGTTAGATTATATGTAGGTAATTATACCACATGGGTATGAAATAGAGATGTGCCGTCTATGACTTTGGCTGACTAGGCAACTAGCCGATTAGTTGGTTGTAAAGAAGCCAGGTAGTCGACACTCTTTGCCGAATACTCGCCGACTACGAAAGTGGTCGGATAGTCGGCAATACCGACTAGTCGGAACATATCTAGTATGAAAATAAGAATTTAACATAAATCTCATCTTTAAATATTTGTCAAACATTTTTGGAAATAACTATGAAGTCAGTGTGTGCTCCTGGCCTGTCTCATTAGTTTTCTAAATTAACTAAAAATATACATCTTGAAATTCTTGTGATTCTGCCAAAGGGCTGATATCCTTATCTAATTTGGGAATTTGCCATTTATGGTATAATGTTTAATCATTGTTTATTAGTAAGGGGGTATATATACTATACTTGAATTTTTGATAGTATTATGGTAAAATACTAGTTTTATGATCTTTCAGGTGATAAGCAGCAACAAAACAATATGTACATTACAAATAACCGATACAACAGGTTCACATCAATTTCCTGCAATGCAAAGATTATCA
The DNA here is from genome assembly GCA_932294325.1 of Allophyes oxyacanthae. Taxonomy (NCBI): domain Eukaryota; kingdom Metazoa; phylum Arthropoda; class Insecta; order Lepidoptera; family Noctuidae; genus Allophyes; species Allophyes oxyacanthae. The sequence continues at coordinate 9,959,199 of OW028614.1, read as the reverse complement.
ATTAGCAAGGTAATAGGAATGTTTTTTTAATGCAACTACATAATTTTTTATGTGAACACTTCAGTAACCAGTGCTCTGCTGGAGATAGCCTCATAAGAGAGGTTAAGGAGGCTAACTCAATATGGGACTTCTCTGGGATAGTGGTATGTAGACTGCAAATAATAGACTTCTCATATAGGAGAAACAGCTGCCCATCACTGGCCAGCAGGGCTACCATGACAAAAAAATGGAGCGAAAATCTGAGATGAAAATTATCTTTCATATTGTCTTCTGTCAAGGAGACAAAGGGTTGAGATAATTGGTTCTACTACCCACATTTTAGCAGTGCTGTGCTGGGTTATTTATTATTATAAATAACCCAGCACAGCACTGCTAAAATTTGGGTAGTAGATAACCCAGCACGGCTAGCAAGTTGAGTGGTTACCATCTATCATGTTGGTTGTCAGAGCATCATGGGTTTTATTAGAGAGAGAAGAAAGATTGTTAGATTGATTGATTGATTGATTGAAGATAGATAAGATGTTAGATTAGAGTGTATGTTGTGCAAGAAAGATGTTTCAAAAAGCTAGACAAAGTGATACTCTTTACATCTTTAAACATACAGTTCAGATAGTTCTTAGTATATTGCTTTGAATTTAACAATTTATGTGAAAACAATGTAGGTGTTGACCTACATTCTTCTGTCTCTGATATCTGGATTGACCTATATAGGAAAGCACTATGGCTTATAAAGACAATCTGCCCTGAATATGTAATTATTCTCTCTTGCTACAATAAATTGTAAGTATCATTTGAATCTGGCAAATTAAAAAATGAGTATTTTTATTATTACAGGGTCACGCATTTATATTAGTGTACTCTGTAAGCAGTCGACAATCTTTAGAAGAACTGAAGCCAATATGGCAAACGATAAAGGAAATCAAAGGCACAGAGCTTCCAAATATTCCGGTAATGCTGGCAGGTAACAAATGTGATGAAAGTCCAGAGATACGAGAGGTGTCTGCATCAGAAGGGCAAGCCCAAGCTCAAACTTGGGGCATCTCATTTATGGAGACATCAGCTAAGACAAACCACAATGTTACACAACTTTTCCAGGTATATAATTTACATTTTATATTTTTATACTCATACATGTTGCAGCATTTCCTAGTTAGGAGTCTGCTGTACTTGGAATCTTAGAGAAGATTCAATAGGTCCTCAGATTATAATTTCTTCAATTATTGTGAGGCTGACAAGCAATTTAGTGTGCGGACCGTGGTAACTGTATCTAATTGTTGAACCGCCAAAGTTTGCCACAGTATTTTCTATGTTAAGTATATTAATTTAATAATATAATTACAGGAGCTGTTAAATATGGAAAAAAACAGAAATGTGTCACTTCAAGTGGATGGAAAAGGCAAAAAAAAGAAAGATAAAGCAACAAAAGATGGTGGTGAAGCATCTGCCAGTGGAAGGGAGAAATGTATCATTATGTAAATATGATAATTCCATTATTATATAATCCCACCGATTGTATCACAATAATTCGTAGTCATTTTGATCCTAGTCATTAAATCCATGCTCCAGCTGAGTTAAGCACGGATTTAGATCATAAGTATACCTGTATCCCATTTAAAAGCAAGAAGTAGTAATTTAGTTATTACAATGTCTTTTAAATACTAGTTCCCATTGTGGTGGAGCTTAGAAATCATTAAATACCTACATATTTTGCTAATAGTAAGTTACAGATAATTTAATATTGACTGACGTGACAAAGAGATGAAAAATATTCCATAATTATATTGTTAGTGTGAAAATACAACGAAATTAAGTCTTTTAGGGCTTATTGTTAATCAATTATACATACGGAGCTGATATGTAAAACCATATTGCATATGAAATATGTTATTTACCATAATGTGAAATGCATTATAATGTTATAATATAAGTTATAATAATATACATCCTAGGTTTTAATTACATGGTATCGTTATCCACGACATAATAATGCTTTAAGTATATTGCTAAAATATGCAAGTTATGAGAAAAAAATTTGTTACAGTCAAGTTATGTTTTTCTGTCTAATTTGAAAACTTTGATCAATATAGAAGACATAATAATATATGAATTTATCATAATCAGTTACAAGCAGTCTAGCTGCACTAATTTTGTGTTTAGAAAACATAGAATTTCATAATTTAAATTATGTTAAATGCATTCATAAATGGGTAATGTCATTATGGGAAGATTTATCAGTGCCAAATTGTAGCAGAACAGACAAGGTAGTTGGTTTGTTCATATAAATGGTTTGGTTATTATTATATTAAACAGTGTTGGGTTATTTTATAATTTATAGCTCCAATTACCATCATAGTTTAATGGTTTGCTCCTTGGAATATTAACTCATCTACCTATATCTATACTTATATTATATTAGAAAAACGTAGAATTTGTTTGTATCTCTGGAACTACAGAACGGATTCCAAAAATCATACATTACTAAATGAAAGCTACACTAGCCTTGAATGATATATTTTATTTTGACAAAAATATAACGTGCGTCGGAAGCCGCGGGCAACGGCTGTACTTATATTTGCAAAAATAGCATAATATGGACTGATCATTACTGTTAGCCTGTATCATCCCACTGCTGGGCAAAGGCCTCCCCCCTTGATTTCCATGCTGTTCTATCCTGTGCCAGTGATGACCAGTCCTTGCTGAATGTGTCTAGTTCGTCCCGCCATCTCTTTCGCGGTCTGCCGCGTCGACGCTGGTCATATATTGCACTAATTTAATCGGACTATGGGGTAAATATTACACAGGATAGTTTTTAGCCAAGTATTTTTTTGTTATAATATTGTAACATCTATCACGATAAATACATAAAAAATATTTTCCTGTACTATTACAGTCAGTACTAATATTCATATTATTTTCGAAGTTCCTATTTTATTTCCCTCTCAGTGTCTGATGCACACTATTTGCACACAGCGAAGGTGTCCAAATAGAGCGAAACGTCAGGTGGTCATTAACTTCGACACAATCAAAAGTATTCAAATAGTAGAACAACTTAGGAAAAACGTACCCATTTTGCGTGCGTCTCTATTTTTTAGCTGTTTCTGTATCGAAGATTTTTCTGAGAGTAGGTACAGTGAATATTGGATAACAAATTATGTCGATATTGTAGTTTATTGGAACGTGTTGGGTGTTTTCTAGGCAGAGATGTGCAAAATAGGTTATAAAATGTATTTAAATGTAAAATGCAAATACTTTTTGTATTTTGTTATTTCAAATACAAAATACCTAGATTTTCATTTTATATTTAAAATACTAAATGCAAAATACGTATTTACAAAATGCTTCAATAAAATAAAATATCTACTTTTAGTTTTAAACTATTTTTATTTTGTTAAAAAGTTTATTTATTTCAGTCAGCTCACAGGTTGGTAAAATTTATGATCAACTTGCAAACAAACTTGAAACAGTTTAATAATTATTTGGTTCACTTTTTTGGTTTCTTTATTATTTTATCGGAAAACAAGATAACTTTATTCAAACTGTAAAAAGAGATCATTCGTTCGTTCGGTTCGAGCAAGAACATTATAGATATAATATTCTTGGGTTCGACGCATTCGGCAACCTAAGTGGCCTGCACAGATGCCTACTATATGCTCAAAGATGTGGCCTGACAAGAAAGCAGTTCAATTTAGTGGTGTCATAGTGAGAAAAATAAATACCATTTTTCATCACATTATTTTAATTATTAATTCTTTGATGTTTACAAAACTTAGCAAAAAGTATTTTCCATTTTGCAAATACAAAATATGTCCTAAAAGGTATTTCAAATAAAATATAAAATGCTTTTCTAAAAAAAGTATTCGAATACAAAATGGAAATAGGTATTTTGTATTTTGCATTTCAAATACTGTTATTTTTAAAATGTCACATCTCTGTTTCTAGGAGATTAAAACCACCAATAATGCCTAGACTGACATGTTTTATAATCTATGAGTAGGTATTGAGTAAAACTCAAGACAATATAAATATTAATTTTACATGTTTTACATTCCGTAAATAGAATAGAGACTAAGAACTGAACAAAAAAAAAATCGACATGTTATATATGTCGCAGGATAATAACAATAGGGCGGAATTAAGCTAACATCTCGGGAACTTTGCTATGATTATAGCAGTATATCGTCGGGGATATACAGTAACTAGCATTAGTAAATACCGCATAAGTGACGAAATTAGCGAACTTGAGATTTCGCGCCAGTGCACTGCTGACGCTAAATAGCACCCGATGCAACCGTATTTTTTTCTTCTAAAAAAATGGAATTTGACACTTAGGGGCTTAGGGGGTATTTACCCATGCTACTTACGCGCTATTGAACTATCCCCGACGATATAGCAGATAGCATTCAAAATTCGTTTATAATTTGTTTGTCACAGGTAAAATGTACAGATGATAACATAATAATAAAGTGCCACTGTAACATACCTATAAGGTGTACAATATGAATAATTTGTCTTCTATTAGTACTTTTGCTATGTTCTCGGAAAAGATACTAGATTTCTTTAGGATTTAGTTAAGCTTACAGTCGACGGAGCATTGCATCGCTATTTATTGGTGCATGATCACAAGAAAACTACCACGAAGTACCTATACGGTGGAGGTCTCGTTCACTTTTCGCTCCTTTACAATTCTCCGCCGTGTGTACCTAGAGGGCCAGTGGCGGCCTTAGGGCGGTGCGAACGGTGCGACCGCACCGGGCGCCATCTTGCCGAAAATGCAATGATAGATCGTCTGCTCAAAAATTAAAACCCAAGCACCATAATACCACTAAACCCTATCCATCAAAATAAAGAGTCTCATTATAAATTTGTTTTGAACGAACTAACCTACAATAGAGCTACAATGAGATCTCACACCACCTGAAAAATTTGCTAGTGCCGCCTCTGTAGAGGGTCCTAGTTGAGGTGCTCTGAACACACGAGCTCTCTTTGCTCACTCCTACCCTCTGTGTTTTGTAAGTATAATTGTCCATTGTGGCTTCTTCAGCCTCGCCATTAAGTCTTTAATATCTCTCCCCTCGCGGCTCCTATTATGGTACAATAGCAATTATACTGAACAAATCCAGTATTTTAGCATTTAAAATAAACCGAACGCTCTATTCCGGATAATAGCCAAGTTCCCGGGCTGTTAACTTAATTCCATCCTCTGCTATTATCCTGCGACGTATACGATAGTATTTAGAACTTATCCACAAATGATCTCGCGATGACATTATCAATTTTATCCAATTCAATTTTTAGATAGTTAAGTTAAAATATGTATTAGTCATAAAATGATAAAGGTCACGAATTCACGATTAAATCCTTATCTAGTCATTATATTTAAAAGTAGCCCTCGCTAGTTATATAATGCACCTTATTTAATATCACTCACATATCCAGTTATTAGATTTGTCCAAAATATTTTAAAAGTCTACCTATCAAGACAATTACTTACCATTAATACAATTACTATTTGAAATGCCTGTAATATTAATTGCAAAGATAAAGCAGATTAAATGCTACTGTTTTACGGCTAAAACCTGAAGCGCGTTTAGGTATACCTAGAGTAAGTTCTCTAAATATGGACCACCATATCGACTTTTTGAAATAAAACTCACAATTTAGAAGCTATCTATTTATTTATTGTTTTAATCAGTTGATAAACTTATAAGCAATAACAATGTATACTTAAAAAGTTGTAAAAATACAAAATTTCTAACAAATTTACATAATTTGTACAAAAGCTCAAACTTAAATCTTATGAAAAGGGTAGTTAAATATAGACCACTAGGCTTTTAATATGGACCCTGGGTGCTGAATATGGACCACAGTAACATTTTGGTAGCTAAGACACCAGCAAATTATTCATGTGCCCATCGGCTGCAAGAAGGACATTGTATCCACTGTTCTCCACGTTCTACCAGCAGTCTGTTTCTCTTTTGTTTGTTTTTTCCGCTAATTGATACCCTGTAAAATAATGTCTATCACGCCGTGTTGACCCAAATCCTGATTCCTCCAACTGAAGTAGGTATATGTATATCAGCCAAATTAGTGTCCTATATGGAAATGTTGCCTTCCTTACACGTTTCATATTGGTCACCTTTTCCAAAGGTTTATTTTTGTTTTGACATAAACATATAATACTGAGTTTTAGCACTCGGAAGGTTTTCGAGGCTTTTTAATATCCCATTTTTTATTTTGCACTGCTAGTCTATACTAACTATGGCTATCCATTGTCAATTGTCATAGAATCTTTGTCCCATTGCTGTCGAATTGGTTACTTTGATGTCGATGCCATGTCCTATAAACAAAAATAATTAGAATTCTAAGATAGACCACAGGACCATAATATGGACCACTAGTCCATATTTAAAACTCACTGATAGGTCCATATTATAAAATGGTTACTTGTTGACGTTATTTAATTTTAAGAAAATATTGAAGGGAGCTACATTTACGCGTTATATCAGAAAAAAACTATTGATATTATGTTTATATTTTACTATGTGGACAATCAAAGCTTAAATATTATTAATAAAGTAGTCAAATCCTTACAAAACTTACCGAAAAAACATATCAAATGGTGCAAAAATATTAAAATGGCTGCCATTAATAGAAACGCACAGGCAACTCCACTGTGATCACAGGCGATGTGGTGCGGGGGTAGGGGCGTCGAATTACGGTAACTTCAATTGAATAGCAGTGACATCTACCGAAATAGTTCAGTGGTCTATATTACATGACCGGTCCATATTTAGAGAACTTACTCTACGTGCCCGTTTATGCGGCAGCATGGATGCATCTCTAATTTGTGTACCCAAACAACCATCTTTAATTTGTGTATTTCGGGTTTTCTTTGTTATCCAGCCGTCTGCTCATTTCCTGCTAAGTTATAGTAAGCCAAACTGATTTGGTCACCCCTTTGTTAGGTTTAATAATTCTTGCAGGCTAAAGCATGGTGACATAGCTTGTAGACTAAGCTAGCTGAAGCGCCAGAGGGCCACATCGGCTTCTACACGTTTTATTTGCATAATTATTCTTGTAGAATATATAAATATAATTACTATGTGTTGTAGTACTTAATGTTATAATTTAAAAATATTTAGTTACTTAATTCATAAAAATTGAACGAGTTTTGTTAGTATATTAAATAGTGAGGATAATTTATGTATATTTCTTATAGAATAAAATTTAAATATCATTATTATGTTCTAGTATGTAATAATTTTGAAAATATTTATTTAATTCATAAATTGAACGAGTTTTGTTAGCATAATAAATATTGAGAATAATTTTACAGTAGGTAGGTACGATCGGCAATTTTTCCGGTAGACTATGGCTAAAAACGTTTGCCCGTGGCGTCCAATCGCAGATTTAATAACTCTAAGCGGGCCGCAGTCGTTCAAAGCATTTTGTTTGCGAAATGTATCACCGCAACGTATCGTGAATCGTGACTGTACATAATATATTATATTGCGAAGTCACAATTTGAAACAGGAACATACGGTACCTAAGATGACAAAACAAGAAAATTGTCCTGTAGATGTGATTTTGTCGATTAGAGTACCTACTATTTATAATCATAATCTATTAATATCAGTTTGAATGTATTTTAAAGAATTTTAATATGCACATAAGTTGATAATGTATTGGCACGATTTAATTACGTATATTTGCTTATTGGCAGAATCTACAAATTATCGTATTTATAGTGATAAAAATTGTTAAACACTGAATTGTTATAGCTGGACCAAAGTTGTTTCGTGTTGATTGACGTAAGTTTACAGTGTAAAAGTTAAATCTATTTTTCATTCTTTTTTTTCATCTGTCCAATTTTTACTAAACTTTGCTTGACTTTTTTAAGTTAATGCTGTATTTGCCAAATGTAATAAATAATAATTATGTAAGTATAGGTAATATGCAGTACCTACTCTTTGACACGGCGTACATTGTTAGGAGGTTCCTCGCTCTAGAGCCCTGACCACCGGTAACGTGGACCCTGTTCCCGGTGCCGCCGGTGGGCTACTACTCTTTTATATTTTTAAATGTTTTTATTAGTATTTATGTAGTTTGTAAAAATATTTAAAAATATATAAGTAAAAGTATGTGGAAAAGTCGAATAAAGGATATTTATAATACTTATAGAAACAATTTCTTAAATAACATCTTTGTAATATACAAGAAAATAAAAGTAGGTACTCCCATCTGTATATTGTATGAATCTTATCTTTCGTGGCGAATATGGCATGGCACTACTTCAGTACTTGCCTTATTTCTGCACGACTTTCTTGGATTTCCTAATATTTAGAATCGCCTTTCTTGTCTCTGTTGGAGAAATTTTCAATGCAAGATTTTTGTTAAACTTTTCCTTGCATTGTTAACTCACTATAGGTAGGTAGGTACTTATTCATAATTACTTCACAATTAACTCTACTTGTCTAGTTCAGTTTTTCAATTAATAATTTACGACGTTATTTTATGTCGCCATAATGGTATCGGTAGCGGTAATTTACAATATCAAATAGGTAGGTACCTACCTAACCATTTTTCAGAGATTGATGACAGTCTTTGTCATCAATATCTAGGTACATAATTGTTGTTCAAAACTTAAAAGTTATTATATTTTCATTAATAATAATCAGAATGTGTCTTGAAACCATAAAATTTGATCGACTAGTCCGTGGTAGAAAGTGGATAATTAATTAATTAATTTATAATATTTGTATATCCATAAGTAATAGTAGTAATTACTTTCTTCTTCGCCAATGATCCTCACTCGTCCCCCATAAAAGCATCCATAAGGCCACACTATAAAGCGCAGGATCCACCGCGAACGAAACTAATGCGAATAAGATATTATTTGACCTCAGTCTGTTTTAACTTAGCTCGAAGCGTAGTGGAACCGAAAGTATGAAAAAGACTCGTAGCGACGTGAGCTAAGCTAAACTTAAGTTAATCCTAGCTTAGCTACGCTCGCGGTGGAATTAGGCTTACATTCAGAGACGACAGAAACGACTCTAAGCGTGAACTTACGCTTCCATATATGTCAATTTTACGAACAAATTTTGACAGATGGAAGCGTAAGTTCACGCTTAGACTCGTTTCTGTCGTCTCTGAATGTAAGCCTAGTGCCTAAGTAGATTGGCGTCATGAACAATAGCGGCAAACCTGCCGGCGCGTAGATGGTGTTTATCTGTTGACTACCCGACGGATATACAAGAGGCACACTACGTGAGATTTGAGAATCGTTATGGGAAATTATAAAAATTCTAAGTTTTTTTGCTTGTATTACTACTTAGATCTTATGAAAATTGTTACAAACATATAGATTTTGTCCGAAATCAATGTTTATTATTATAAATAAAATGTCCTCATTACATTTCAAATTCAATTTCCTAGTAGGATTATTTTACTTACATTATTTTTGAAAAGCACGATTTAAAATGTACGGATTTAGGAATCATAGTGCTGGTAGCTAGATTATAGTGAAACTCTGTAATCAACGAAGGATCAACATAATGTAATCATAGTGTTTTATATTGTATAGGTACATTGAATGAATGGGTCAAAATGCGAATCGTTTCCACTAATATAGTGTTGAAGATTTGGTTCAGAAGTGAATAAATTTAAAGTTCTGGAATGTAACACTATACCTAATGCACGCGCTTTTAATAAATAGGATGACGTAACATCAGGACGTATTATAGATCTTTGGATTCAAATTTCTACATATTTAGTGCATAATCTGTTTGTTTTTTACGACAGTTATCTTTGTCTGATCTTCTATTCATTATCTTCGAAAATGGTGCCCAATGTATGACACGGCAATAATATAATAAGTAGGTAATAGGATAATAATCAGCATCCTTTTTGCAATCTAACCGATTATATAGAATGCATAGAAATCAGAATTTTTACTAGAAATGTTTAAGGTAGTTGAAAAATTGCTTACTTTTTCTGAGAGTATCTTACCTATATTTTATATTTTCAAAATCATTCAACAAACATTTGGTAATTTCAAGGCAGATGGCTTTTCAATGCATAAATATTATTATATGGTTATTGTTAATCCAGATTACTTTGGGTTAAATTAAGTAAGTACCTACCTATTATGGTAGTCTGATAGAAACACCTTTCGATTCAAGATTGTTCAGGGTCGGTCAGGGAGTAGTTGATATGGTGCAATCTATGACCACCTTGATGAGAATTAATGTTCTAGTTGTATTGTACATAATTATATTGTTTTGTTAAATGTTATTTATACTGAGGTTGCGAATGTTTGTTGACCAATAGCAGTATAGATTGTAAGCGTCTATTTTAAATCAAGACTAGAATTTGCTTAATTAATATCTTCTTAAATATGTACAGTCAACACTTTTATTTATGCTTAGTTGAATGAACTGAATGTTTCTAATTATGTATTAAAATATTTTAAATTGATCTTGTGACACTTCTCACTAAGGCATCACGAAAATAAAATGCAAGAAATATTAATGGTTTTTTATTTCAAACACGCGTAAGAGATTAGTGCATTTGTACAAAAATATAAAACAACATTTTCACACCCAACAAGGAGGCGTCCATTAATTACGTGAGCTGAAGAGGTCCGGCTAAATCTAACCAAATCTCATTTAAAGGAGGGGTCCAGTCAATGAAAATTTTGTAATTCCATTATTAATAATTAATTAGGACGGGGAGCGGGGGTCCCATCACATTTTACCGAATCTCACAAAGAGTGAGAGGGGTTACATCATCCGTGCGGTCCGAATTGCGATAAAAGTCATAATATCGCGAATCCGACCAAATTTAATAGTCACAAAATATAAGGGCTATTGAGTAATAATAATACTTCTTTTAGCTCAATTCGGACCGCAGGGCATATAAAATAATAAAGGGGAGCCCAAAACTTATGGAAGATTTTGTATAAAATAAGTAGGTATTACACAATTTTCTGATTATAAAGTGCGATCACGATTAGAAGAGTTATCATTATTTTCATTCATTTGCATATTATTGAAAGTATAACAAAACTCTGCAATTTACTAAAATTAATAACATTTTGACTGCATACATTACGAGTAAAATTAATACCTAATATACCTATAATATAAATAAAGCTGTAATGGTACATTTTATCACAGTAGGATAAAAAATAAAAACAGCCTTTGAAATATTAAACGAGAGGTTACAGTCGTCGGACGGCACGGTTAGCGCAGTGACTTTTTGCGGTACCTAGGTGATGCAGGTTCGTCCCTGCACGGAACAAATATTTGTATGAGCTACAGATAATTGGTCCGGGTTTGGGTGTGCATGTGAGATTTATGTATGTAAACTGTACCTACCCACGATACAGAACGAATCAGAGAATGGGGCAACGTTTTATAAAAAATACATAATTATGATGTAGGTATGTGTTATTCCTGTATTGTAGCTAAGCTTTTCTTAGTTTATGACCTACAATCGTGGAACATGAAAACCATGTTCCAACCGACCTGACTCCAGTTCATCATCGACATATCGCTAAGCTGCCATATTTTTATATACCTACCTAACTAGCTTTTTTTTATATGAAATTTCTCAATGATCACCATCACCACGTCCAACGTTTTGTCTTCGTCTGAAATTTTCGTTTATAGCTAATTGATCGTTATTTTCCGAAAAACAGTTAGTAGGTAACCGACCAGTGCTAGCAGATCTTTGTAATCTTGGAACTTTATCATTATTCGGTAATCGTGCATTTGTATTTGTTCTATTTTGTACATTAGTGACATTAGTTAAAGCTAGTGAACAAACATTTAGAAGCCGATCCAGTCTATCACCACTTATTCTATCTGTATCTCTTTCTTGTGGTTGCTGCTCATTTGAATTTGTAGTAAACAATGATCTTCTCTTTTGCTTAACTCCAATACTGACTAAGCCAAGAAAATTTAAACTGAATGGAATATTAAAAATAAAATTAAATACAACCATAACTAGAAGATATATCAATGAAATATTTACAGCTAGGATTAAAAAACCATACACAATTTTATCAAATGGGAACCACAATCCATCTGAAAAAGAAAAAGAAATAAATTAGCAATATAATAATGCATCAGTTGCGAAGGGTGACAGTTTTAAAAGGGGAAGCTGTCCCAAAAATGCCCTCTAAAAATTGCTGCAAGACAAAAATCCATACCGTCTCTTGTAATCTATATATAGTCATGTCTGGAAGAGCTCGACCTAACTGAATAACAAGCCTTTATTTTGTCAGTTGAATGAGTAAATAATATTACGTTGGTCCATGCACTAACCGATTCCTAAAGGGAAGCCAATGGGAATCGAGTTGTATGGACTCTTCGCCACTGTAATGCATATAATACATATGCATAGCATATAATGGGTACCTGGAGTAAGTCAAATTTTACAATTTCTCCAAGATATAGCAGGAATGAGTAGGGTATGTAAAAAGAGTAGGTACTACTTACCAGTTACTCCTTGGACAATAATTTTAATAGTGGAGTTGATGGCAATGACAGGTTCAGATATTAAAGATGTAAACATTCTGATGGCAATTTTCATTGGATTCATGTGTTTCATAAATAAAAGTGGATCTGGTGATGGCATTGTGCACTCATTTGTCCAAAAGTACCATTTGCAAGTGTTCACAGCTGATACAAATTTGTCATACTCCTGCTGTTCAGCTTCCTGTAACATATTAAATATTATTGTATCAAATTATTATTGAGTGAATTAAATTACCTTACCTTATATTAGCAATTTTATGGATGATAACCTTTTTGTTATTATTATTTTAAGTAAGTATGTAATACTATCTAATTATGAATTAAAATGAATGATTTCAATTAAATAAATCAACCTTCTTTGTTTTTAATACCAATATTTTAATTTAAAATTCTTATTTGGTTCAATTATAATTATTGAGTTAAATTATTGTATTAAATATCTACTCACTTTATAAGATATAATAACTTCGTAAATATACAACAAAGCAAACATAATTATAATGACATGCTTGTGGGAGATGTGCCTCCATAGCCAAATGACAATCCCAACTGCTCCAAACACACCCAGTAGTAGAGTGATGTACATCTGAAAAAGTTATATCAATATAGTCCAGAACATAATTATGTATTTGTGAAATTTGAATAGGTTCATGTTGAGGGTAGTAAATAGTAATAACATCAGATTTTTTTAATATTAGTACTATACTTTAAGATTATTTAAATAATCATGTCTTGTGCATGAGTAGGCTAGTAGCTGCAGCTTATAGTTTAAATATCAGTAATAAGCTAATAAGTATTGCTTTTTATAATGCATTAAATTATTTACTTTTACCACATAAAAAAGATTTTACTAACATGGCCTAAGGCCTTACCCCTTTTCATTCTGAGAAGTGGTCCATGCCCAGCAGTGGGACAGTAATTGGGCTGAATTATAATGTAATTAGATTTTTGTTATAATAATAAAATTGTTACCTTATATTCCATGAGATAAACTTGAATGTAATCACTCCATGCCATTACAATTTGGTCAGTGATAGTAGGCTTGTATATGGCCTCTTCTACATATCCAACAGTGCGTCTGAACATGACATTGGAAAGCGAAGAATCTGATTTTAAACACTCTTCTAACACCTGCCATTTCTCTTCATCAAATCTCATTTGCAGTGATATATCAACACTGCCATCTTCACTCTTCTGTAATTATATGGATGTTGTTTTAATAATGTAACAGGAATCAATATTGTATATTTTCCTGACTGAATAATCATAAGCGTTATTCATCTCAATAGATCATTCATACAGTGTCTGGTAGTGCCGAGTGACTGATTAAGATTACTGCTACCAACCCTTACTTTTTAAATTTCTCTTAAACCCTCTAATTAAAGGTTCTTATATGATACTTTCTTCAGGTAGTGGATATGGATTAAATTGGATGTATCTGTACTTTTCTCTTGATAACATTGGAAAGCTGAAAATGCAGTTAACAAATCGCTGAATAATCTTAATAATTGTGTGTAAAATAAGTTGGAATGCAAGGAATTGATTGTGTATGATTACAATAGTAATAGTATTTCATTTCTTGTTTTAGATTTTAGTGATATTGTCTTTATTTACAGTAATACTATTGTTTATTTCATAAACTACACTATGTACAATATATTTTGGTCAATAAAATAGGTACTTATTTTACCTTTAATTGGCCACCCTTCAGCATTATTGCAAGTAATCTCATAAACCACCATTCTCCAAAACTAAATTTATTTTCTGTGTGCCTTTCTTTCTTCAGAGGTGTTCTAAGATCTGGTGGTAAATTAATTTCATTTGGATTGTCCAGTAATTGAACACTTTCGTAGTTCCAAGGATCTGGTCCAGCTTGTATGTCGCTTCTGCAGAGAGTACAAATCCATAACACAACAAAGAAAATAAATCCGTGATACATTTTATTGATAGTTAAAAAACGTATTGTTTACGAACTATGATATCATTATTTTTAAAATGTGTTCAGCAAGTAGTGATGGCGATCTGAGATTGATTAATCGTAGAATCGATTTTATGATTCAAGAATATCGATATTTTTAATCGGTTTTAAACAAGACAGACACTCGAAAATCGACTTTGGATTTTTTTCAGTTTCACTAACGGAAATTATATTTTCAGGTTCGGAATGCAACCATATTAGTCGTAGATATTATTATTTAAAATTATTATTAAATACATGACTTAATGCACCGGATATGAGCAAGAGATTAAATGATGAGTTGAACGCATTCAAACACATGTCAAAGATGATAGCCTTTTTTTTATTCAACAACCCTAAAACAAATGTCAAATTCAGTCAAACAAATTGATTGAAGACATGAAGAAAATAAAAATTGTCAAACGATCTATATAATTGGTTCTTTTCGTAGATTATATTAGTGAATTTAGATCACAGATTAGTTTATAATAATATGTACCTACTAAGATTTTAGATGCGTCAGCATTTCTATATACATATCCAAGAGTAAAGTAACATACCAAACTTTTTTGTCAGGTGGTTCTAGGGTGTGCTAGGGGTGTTCATATTTTGGTTCTATTTGATCATTGTAATATTGTAATTTACAGATATTCTGTCTGCAGCTATGTCGTCTATAGATTTCGACCCGTCGATAAAACTATGCTTAAAGTATTTGCATTCAAGCGCTTCCGATTCTACTGAACAACTGCGGATAACTTTGGACGATCACATTCGTCAAACTTATGGGAGTTCAAAAACTCTTGCAAACGTTTTGCCAAAGAAATACTTGAATGAAGAGAAATTAGAATCTCCTAGATCCAAGCACAAGACAGAAAAATCTATGAGTACTAAAACTGTAGCTTTACCCCAACAAAGTCCGCAACAAATACAAATCCCAGAGCGTGAGAACGATGATGGTTCTGTTATGGATGGAGAGTTGTCTTTAGATTTATTGGAAGAAGACTTAACTTGTGCTGTGTGCAGACAGATATCAGTTCAAGCTGGGAATCGCTTAGTGGAATGTGATGCTTGCTGTGCACTGTATCATCAGGTAATTCCGTCCCTAAGATGACACTCTAACCGTTGAATTTCTTTTATAGTCTTGTAAAATCTTTATAATATCTGTTTTACTTTCTGTAGTACCTAGAAGTAACCTATATATATAAAAAATTGCAGGACTGCCACAAACCTGTAATCAGTGACAATGATATTGGAACCGGATGGCAGTGTGCCTCTTGCCTGTCATCCCAAGGGATTGCTGCAAGTTATCTCAAGACTGCAACCGCATCTAAATCACCACCCCATGTATCTGGTTCCACTACACCAGTCAAGATATCCTCATGTAGTTCATCATCATCATCACCTTCAAAAGTGCTCACTCCAAACATCAATATCATTTCAGCTGATAAGAGACTGCAAATAATGAAAAAGAAAGCAGCTAAGCAACATGAAAAGAAAAAGAGTTCTAAATGATAATGATTCTACTACTACTGATACTAAAACATAGGTACCTACATCAATGTTATCAAATATTAAAATAGCTTAAAATTATGTAGGTACTGAAGTTTTACTTGTTTCAGATTTATAAGTTGTGGTACCTTAATTGCGGAGAACTAATGTGAACTTAATGGTTCTGTGCAAAAACTTGCATGTTATGCACTATTAGGTCTATTAGACTTAAAAAATTATATATTATATAATTAAAATAAGAAGTATGTATGTATTTAAGTGAATTATGGATCTTTATCACTGTTATTATAAAGACAATAAATATAAATATCTAGTGCCTAAGTTTGATTGGTCAAAATAAATATTATTCCTATTGAATGATAACATGGTTTCATTATTATTATCAAACATGCAATAGTAAAATTACACTATACTTAAATACTTAACCCACATAAGCATCCACTGTTAAACATGGGCCTTAGCATGTCTCAAGAAATTGAATTTTAATAAAAAAAAAATACCAAGAAACTTAATAATAATCATTTTCCATAATTTTTAATAATTGCTAATTTTTTTAATGAATATTTAAGCTTACCTATCCTATGACTTGAGATGAAATAAAATGTCCCATTTAAAGCCCAGATTCCACGTACTTACATTCTTTCAATGAAATTCGAAAAACGTTTTGGTTCAAGGGATACACATAGATTATCAGGTCTTGAATTGTCTCAGGGTGGTTCGCATAGAGCTTACCTACTTTATAAAAAAACTGATTAAGAATCTAAACAAGTAGGTAACTACCTAAACTTTTCAATAGTCGGTCGCGACAGACGATTATGCTGACCAAAATGATGACGATACTTGCGAATCTTCATAGTATCTGTTTTTCCATTTCTGTAATAAGTTTTCACTATTAATAGACGTTCTTTCAAACTGTAAGGGGTAATTTTCAAAAATGTATGTTTTATGCAAAATATGGCTGATGCGGCATGGTTTCCAAATTCGAGTTGTTATTGAGACATCCTTTACCTAGTAGTAACTGCTTGATATACATTTACAGTAAGTAATTGGGATATTGTCATTCACCATGTTCTGGAGGCAGATTGTTCATCGCAGCATGTTAGCAGCAAAACTGCAGACGCAGTTGCACAACCCCTTGACAGCCCAGTCACTTACGATAGGTACCTAGGTACCCACAGGTGGGAAGTCGATATATCTACCTAACTAACTAGGTACCTACTTAATTATCGGTACACGGTTAGCCGAAAAGGGTACTTACCTATAGGTATAAAACTGAAAGGGGGTTATTGTGCCTACTCATCATTATGATAGGTAGGTAGGTAGTTGACTTTTATAAATATAAACCTGAAATTGCGAAAATAACACCTATTTCATACAAATAATTCAATGTATTTTACCCGTTCATAATCATCTTGATAAACGAGACGGAACATTTTCCTAAAAGCACTTCAAACAATTTTTACTTACTGTGTAGAAGTACCTACCTATTATGTAGGTTCACTAACTAAGTATACATATATTATACTGTTGCTTGTTTAAAAGAAACACAATCATAAAGGATCAGCTTCCGATGTTTTTCCAAGCTTGTAACCAATCCTAACGGTACTCTGTCGCTATTGGTCAATCTGTACAGAAGGGCGGTTCGGGATGAGCGGGATGTTGCGACGTCGGTCACAAGGAATCACTAACTTCACATTTATTTCTTAGATGATGGAGCTTATGTTCCCGTGTTCCTGCTCTCAGATACAAGCAGTTGTTACTCCTCCCAATTTCGGATTCATCTATCATCTCGTTCATCTAATTTTCATAACGATATTAGTTTCAGGGCGGAGTGTAATATGGGCGGGCGGCTTGCTCTGCGGATCGTGTTCAGTTAATGTGAAACAGTGTTTAATGTGACTTTTGTTTTGAGGAACCAAGGCCATTTAGATACATGAAATATTGCATTAAAAATTGATACTTTTATTTCTGTTCGTTGCGATGTAAGTAACTTCTAAGTACTATTAATGGTCATATTTTATATCAGTAATTAAGATTAGATTACCAGTCTATTTAAGTATCTATCTAGTCCTAACATTGGGCTTTTTGCAGAAGAAAAATATTTACGATTTTTCAACGTCCGTCGCTACAGAAGATATCAGTTATAAAATATTGGGTAAATAAAATGATGAATAGCGGACGGGCTCGGGTGCCGAAGTGTGCACGGTGCCGTAACCATGGCCTGATCTCAAGTCTAAGAGGCCATAAGAAAGCTTGCGCCTATCGACTCTGCCAGTGTCCTAAATGTGGGCTAATCAAGGAAAGGCAACGAATTATGGCCGCTCAGGTATGTACGCAGGTATATACGATCATTTTACATTTTTAATCCTGATTGTTATTTGTTAATAACTTAATATCCCGCTCAATCTCAATTACAAAGATAGGTGTTTCAAAATAATTAATTGTTTCTGAATAAAAACCTGCAACTGAAATAATACTACGTAAAAGTAGCGCATTGTATAGGCTTTCTGTACAATGAGAGGTCAGCTTTTACTGTACCTAAATATATAGCTTGATCTGTAGCCGTGCGTACCTATGTATCTATATAATAATTGCAGCAGTATCTTATCTAGAAATGTGTCGAATCTTGCAACAAAAATGTCGTAGCGCTCCGTAGCACTTTCCTTTTTAATTCTTATTTACCAGTCAGTAAAATTAATTATATTCAAAGGTCTAAAACATAAAGTTATTATTATCTACTAGTGGTAAAACTTTATGGTCTAAAATGAAAGTCATGAGGAAACAGCTTGTTTTAGAAAAACTATAACATTATAACATTGTTTTGTTTTTTTTTTGGTGTGAAGGGTTTTTCTTCTGAGATTTTATTGTATGCCGTAACAAATCGACAGAAATAGAAAAATGTTTAGATGTAGATAAATTAAGATGTTATGCCTAATTGGCCATGTAGCTCAAATTTACAGGAAACAGTGAGATTCTTCAACGTCCATTGCTCTATCCAATGTCCTGCATGTGTTCATCAAATTTTCATCTGCATTTATCAGGTGTCATGGTTCATTATTTCTACGAGTTATTATAAGAAATATCTATATATTTTTGTGGTAAATACCTACCTAGTATACAAAAGTAACAGACATTGGATTTCATATCTAGTTAAAAACCTATGTAGCATTTGGCCACCAATTCGTCTTCTTCGTAGCTGTGTTGTCCACTCAGTCGACTAGGTATGGCATATTAGTCTAGTTTAACATTTCTAATCATAACTGGGATGCGACGCGACGGCTGCGATGCCTGCGGGCGAGAAGTACTTATGTCTACATTTCTTTAAAACAAAAAAAAATTAGTGTACAAAAAGAAAAAAGGGGGTTTGTTAACTCTGAAAAAAAAAAAAACTTTAGTGGTATCCAATATGATTTTGATTGAAATAGTTACTCACCTTTTAAATACTTACGTAGATATATTAAGCACCAGTCCACTGCTGGACATAGAGGCCTATTGTCCAGCAAGGTGCGCCACAGCTCTCTTTTTACTAATACCGTACAGTGTAGCCAATATAAATTAATGACATAAATACAGAAAGAAATAATATTAAATATAGGTAGGCTTACATAATATAGGGAAAAGATGCTAGAAGAGGATTAGCCGTGGTCGTATAATATGCCACTTCGCCCTAAAGCTTATGATCGCTTATAGACTGTATTGTTTTGTTAGGGTAGCTGTAGGTGGCATACGACCACGGTTATCCTCTGAACATCACTATGAATATGTATGAATATTTTCTTGTTTCATACCTTTTCAGTAATTGGGTTTCAGTTTTTGAACTTAATTGTTTTTTCAGAGCCGCGAGCAACTGCTTTCGTGTACATATTTTTGAAATGTGCTAATTAAGCCCTTTCATTTGATACCCAACACGGCATGATTAATAAAAAAAAAAAACATCTCTCTGGCTCGGAATTTAGTGTTTGTTTGATCTGAGTAGCGGGTGGAAAACGCTGGTTCCCACCGTTGGACGGAAAAGACTCATAGTACTTTCCACACCAGAGTGGGTTTTTTTTTCATCTCTCTTGCTCGGAATTTAGATAGTGTTTGTTTGATCTGAGTAGCGGGTGGAAAACGCTGGTTCCCACCATTGGACGGAAAAGACTCATAGTAATTAGGTACTTCCCACACTAGGGTGGGAATTCATTTAAAAAATATAACTAAATTGGGTTAGGAACTACTACTAGGTTCGGCTATGAAAATGTTTACACAATTGAAAAACATATAGCGATTTAAAAAAAAAACATGCTGCGCCCGCTGCGGTATTGTGAGTGTATAAACAGCCAGTGTGAATTAAAAAAAATACCTATTATGCGTATTAAGGTCCGCAGCGGTGGCGGTGACGCGTGACGTGTGTTCCATATTTATAATTTTAAAAAGACAATTATAATCATAAACGTTGATTATAATATACTCCATAAACTTACATACCGGTCAAATATATAACCCTCTCCGTAGTCGGGTAAAAAGACAATTATAATATACACCATAAACTTAACTATTATACTAGTATATAGAAGTATTAGTTGTGTATACACAACACAATACAATTAAACTGTACCGACATTCAAAATCTCGGTTTTATAGTCTAATATTTGATTAAAGAAGAAGAAGAGAAGAGAAGAAGAAGAGATTTCTTTAGAAATAAGCAGTATCTTTGTGTCATCTTTCCTATTTAATTGTAATTATTCTTCTTTCTGTGTGTACATAAATTATTAAATAAATAAATAAAAATGAGTTCAAGCGATTCGGAAATGTTGACCCCAGATTCGGATAAAGATGAGGCAAGAACAGTAATTAAAAATCTTTGGCCAGAAATTTCAAAGGAAAGATACATAAAACAAAGATTTTATGAAGTGGCGAGCAAATAAGAAAATATAAATATTTTTGAAAAACTACTATTTTTTACTTTCCTTATATTCGAAATGAAAAGTGGAGTGTTTAACACGGGTGAAAGTCACCAATTCCTACTCGGACTATAGCCGCCCTAGCTGCGCTCGGCCGTCTAAATATCTCGTATGGGAATTGATTCCTTTCGACCCTTGTATAAGAATCTACAAGTTTTTAGTTCATTACCTACTTTCTGTCCTTTATATGGCGCCATGGGCGCCATATTAAATTTCATGTCACGTCACATAGCCTATAACCAGCGGACAATTAAGACACTTCTAACGATACCTCATTTGTCGAATTATGATAAGTAGTTTAGAAGTTATGAGGGAACAGATGAACATACATACAAACATACATAGGTACGTACATACCGGTCAAACATATAACCCTCTCCGTAATCGGGTAATAAAGTAAACTTAAATGCACGCATACTATGCACGTACGATAACCATGCAAATAAAAGCATCCAGTATCTACCTAAATCGATAACTAAAGGATGAAATAACACACATGATTTTAATCGATCCCAAGCAACAAGGAAATTCCCGTCCAATACCTTATTTAGTACAGAAATAACACGCAATTTAGAGGAGTTAATGTGTTTTAATGTAGTGAAATCGAGAACAGCTAATGCAGCGCTCGGTTTATTTAAACAAGTGGCACGTGTTTACCGTAGACGCCGGATGAACCATCGATCGGTTTACACAGTAATGCATCGCTGTCGATGTCCCACCACTTGCATCTCAAATCTGGGATAACACAGATTATTCTGTTTTGATTAATCAAACACGCATTGCTGTTTAGTTTGGCGTAGAATTTAAATTTAGATTTCATAGTATTCATGTAAGTTTCTTATATTTTATTCTGACGTACCTAATTAATGAAAATCTCTGTTTGAGGATGCTCCCGAATAGAAACACGAGTATAATTATCTTTCCATGTCACTTTAGTTTCACCAAACCTCATATAAATTCGAGGCAGTGTTTTATTTGATTTACCGGAGATTGAGTTTTGTTTACGTTTGCAATGAAGCTGAGATCGGGCCCCGGGCTACTGGCGCCCTATGCTCGGCGATCGTCCGACGCGTCCCCAGGGTGGTCGCAACAACAAATATAAACACCAACTGTTTGCCATTGATTTTCCGGTAAATTAATTTGACAGTATTACATTTCCTGGCCGTGGGTAACGAATATAATAATTTATCTATCGTCTCACCCTTCAACGTCCATTGGTCTATTTTTATCGGCAAGAGGTATTATCAGTTAAGTCTATTAATAAGAAATTAACAGAATTAAAATACTTGAATTATCTGAATTTTGTCATCAGGTGGCATTAAAACGCCAGCAAGCAGCAGAAGACAAGATAGCGTTACATTTGGCTTCTGTGGAAAGCGGGACGGCACTAGAGGCTCTACCTCCGGGCAGGATATATGGGATGCGAGTTACAGGCCCCTGCCCGAGTCCAGGACCAGAGCCAGATTCGGTTGCCGATGACCATACCGTAAGAAGTTTATTTAACTAATTTGTGTGCCTATTGATCAAATAAATAATTCCCTAGGTAGACGTATCAGTTGGCTGGTTCTCACTATTTTAGCAATTCTTGTCGTTTTGGCGTGGGTATACTATCATTTTCACATCATTAACATCCTTCTCTTTTTCAACTTTTCGATGTCATTAACACGCTTTTATTAGCTTCACCTGTAACTATACTAACTATATAAGAAAATCTTGGAAGTTAAATTTGACCCACTTCCCGGTTTCCGATTGAGCTGAAATTTTGCATACACGTTCAGTTTGGATGACTAAAGCGTGTTCTATAGTTTTTTTTAAACTATAATATTTTATTTTTAGTTCATTCTTCATTTTTTTTTTTGTTTTTTGTTTTTCTTACAGCCTATCCACATCGACAGCGAGACAAGTGATTCTCTCCCGGACTGTTGCACTGTTTCGCCCGATTCAGCTGGTAATTCATCAACAACACCTTCGTCACGGTAAGTGTACTTATTAACTTTCAATCTAGGCCATAAATCCATAATATATTGTTATAATTTTTACTATGTCACCTCTGTTAGAACAATAGATAGTAAGAATAATATTGATCTTTCCAACAAGTTTATATGTTTTTACGTTTATGTATTTTCCATGTTTCCTACTTATTTGCTAAAACATAATAAAAATTCGCGTAACTACAGTCAATTTATTGTTCAGGGTGGGTGAAGAAGGATCGGAAAGCGAGAATGCGGTGAGTACCGCTGGTCTGGAGATGTTGCGCAAGTTGTTCCCCGGCAAGAAGCGCTCCGTGCTGGAGTTGGTGCTGCGACGCTGCAACCACGACCTGCTTCGCGCTGTTGAACACTTCAATGCTACACGAGTAAGTAGTCAATCTAAATATCGAGAGTATGGCTTTAAAATTTATACAGTCGTATGATATATCTTAGTTGCCTTTTAGTCTTAGTCAATTCAGATCCAGCATAATATCATTGTTTTGCTTTTAGATACCTGTATCATAAGTTCCAAAAATTCTGCCTGCCTGAGACGATTCTATTCAATATTTACATTAGAGCTCGGTCTGACTTATGACTTGATGTGCTCCAAAATATAATTTATGTATTAAATTAATACGTGAAGAGAAAATTTTGTACCCCTTTTTAAGCATATTGCGCGCACGGCCGAGTGTGAGATTTGGCATAGTTAAAGTTTATATGGAGAAGGAGTGCAGAAGCTAAAATTACGGTCGAATTTCGACCACTGGGTGACCACTAGTTTATATATTATTAATTATTTGTATAATAAAGGAATGTTTTACAGGATCAACGGGAGAAAATACCAGGAATCAGTACGAGCAGCATGGGTTATGAGGCTTCTGTATCGAGCTCTGAGGAAATGGAATCGAGATGGTCGGCTTTCCGTCCGGTAGGGCCTCGAGCACCAATACTACCCGCGTTGGTCATGGGCAGGGTATGCGGCTCCGACTGGCTCATACCAATGCCAGCATTACCTGCGCTATCCGGCCCACTACTTCTGCCATTTCAGCATCCACACGCCCCGCCCGGGCCGTGCAACCCTTGCACTCCCGACTGCCGACAATGCAACCATCATTAGAAATTACGTCATCAGTATTTAGTGTTTAGAGAAACCTAGTATTTATCATTTTGTGCCAAATATCCTATCAAAACATTATTTAAACGCGAAATAGTTTACTTATGTTTAATTAAAGTGCTGTTGTTATTATTAAATTGATATGTTTAAAATAATTATTGTGGTTTTATTACTGCTCTACAATTTGCTTCAGAAGTAAACACTGAATACAAAGCAAGTGATAAATAAGTAAATCAAACAAGCTGCATCCCTCTACGCCTGCGGTTATTTTCGTTGTCAGTTACAAATGCGTGACAATCCTACAAACGAAGATGGAGTAGACCACTGTTTTGTCAATGACTACAGGGTGTACCTAAACTATTTACTGATCTGAGTGCCGTATAGTTTACATAGTTTACGGAAAAGAACAGGCCACTATCACTATTCCTGAGTGTGGGTGTTGTAAGAGGTGACAGGAAACAGATAATATGTAGGTAATTTATGAAAGAATATGGGCAGTGCGGTTCCTGTTATTAGTTTCTACATTGTCTGTGATTGTTTTTATCAATATCTGGGTATCGTAGAAATACTACAAAGAAATCTTGAAAAAAAATTTGACACAGGCAGGACTCACAAACTCACAACCTCTGGTGTACCGTGCCCTTTTTCTAGTATTTCTACAAGGTGAAAGGCTTATAACATGGCTATGGCTACATATGTTTACGTAAGCTGGGTATTGCTTTAGTTAAATTATGGCAAGTACTTAACTAATATGTAAGTAAGCAATAAATACACATGATCTACTCATGGAAGATACGAATAGTATTGACGTAATATATCTACGGGGTAAGTAGAAGTTGGCATGAATGGCGGCACCGTTTGCCGCAGTGGCTTAGTTAGCTATTGGCTTACTGCCGGTAGGGTTCGATTTCTGCACGGAACAATTAAGGGCCATGTTTACCAACAATATAACGGATGTTTAAAATGAAAACGGTCGGTTTCAAATACAAAAAGTTCCTGTTAAACGGATGATTTTGTATTAAACTTCTGTTATATTGTCGGTGAACTAGGGCCTGACTGCCTAAGAGTATTACAATGACAATTAGTAATTATAGAATGTTATTAGTCTGTAAGCCTTCCTTAAATAAATAAAATAAAAAGAGACGGGAAATAAATAATTAAAATACCTAATGACGTTACACCAAAGGTCATACAGGAAGTGTTGGCTATTACCATACAATGAAATTCACTCCCTGGTTGATCAAATATTTGCTTTCACACGTAAAAGCAAATGAAATATTTTGTTATCAAAATGTATTTGTACGTTGCATTAGTTTTTATTATTTTGAACATAGTTTGTGACATTAATTACCTTACTAGAACGCTTCTCTCAGTTCTCAGTGGTCGATTGTACCAACGCAAATATTCTTTGAATGAAACTACTACAATATACGGTAAGTGACCCTTGCTCCTTATAATCTATACATCGGTATTTACCTACATAGTTTTTGCTGTGAATAGTATTTTGCTCATCATTTCGTTTTTGGTACCTTTGTACCTGCTGGATTATATAGGTAATTGTTTTCACCAATACAGAAGTGCAATGAATCGAAATGATGATGTCGTCAGATTTAAATATGAGACTACTTATCTATTTAATTTCTTATAAATTTTTTCAGGTGTTTGTACCTTTCAAGATTGCGATATAACATTTAGAAACATTAGAATAGCCAGGCTACTTCGTGATCTTGATTTTGCAAGATATCATTTCTACAAGAGAACCGGTATCTATCGAAGAAGTAAAGAGCTCAGCATTAAATCATTGCAAGGATGCACCCTCACAATCACTGCAGATCCGGTACTTTTGTTTCGACTTTATAAAATTAACACCAAGGTAAAGATTTACGTAGAGAGTAACTTCATATTCATAATAAATATTATAGATAGGTAGATATTGTTTCTTTCGAATTATAGGTACTATTTGTGGAAAATTCACAATAAACTATATTCACCTATTTAAGAAAAAAAAATATGTTTCTATGTATATGAAATGAAATCAAACTACATAGACTTGAAATTCAAACAATTATAATTTTCAGCTTGTTTACTGGGATGATCGCTCCTTATTTTTGGAACATGAAGTGATTACTGTACTGGACGGTAAAATAAGGTCAATTTTACTATCCCGGCAGCACGCCATAGGGCGAAATGGAGACTCGACAGAAGCGCTTCTGGCAGGTTTGCCTGGAGCACATGATAAGCCATCTTGCCCTGAGTACATAAAACACTGGCTACGAAGTATGGAAATAACTAGTTTGAAGTTAAAGGAAAATCTTAAATAAAGCAAAGGTGTCTGGAATTTTGTTTTATTTAAAGATCATTGGTTTAGTCAGTAGCTTGTACGTCGAAACCGGTTTGTTTTTAATTTGATTATTTATTTATTTCTAGTAGTAATCGATGGTTGCGTACTTCCATCGCGTTTAATATGTTCAAAAGGGTCAGTCATCTCACACCTTCCAACACTACAGCCACTTAGTAAAGTTTTATCGGGAGACATCTGATGACTAGGTATCCTTATCCTTGAAATATTTAGGCAAAATATAATTAACCTTCGCCACATAAGACTAGTTTCCGTCAATGTAGACGATGAGATTAGAACAGGACAGAGGAAAGCGAATTTAGCAAAGAGAGGTCTATGATAATCCTAGTTAAATGTAGAAAGAAACATAATTAATATTCATTCATTATTGATTAAAGTAATCATTTTGTTCCATTGTTTGGTAATTAACTATTTTTAAATAGTCCGCTAACAAAGTGGATAATATCATTTGCTCCATGGATAGTACAGACGATTCCAGCTAACTTCACTCCGTTGTTGAAATGGTCAGTGACTCGGTAATAACCACACTCGGTGAACTTGTATAGTCACCTGCGTTCAAGTTCCTCACCAACAAACATACAGCATTATAAATTGCTTACGCTGTCTCTTTTTTACCAAGCCAAAAAGTTATAAGTATAACAAAGAGAGCGTTATTTTTATAGAAGAGGTATATATTGCTGTCTTTGTTATTCAAACGTCATGTTTCTGTAGGAATGCTTTTTAGGAATAACTTTAAAACTTATATTACGTTGTGTCCACCAGTCAGAAGCTAGTGTAATTTGAACATTTAGAACATTCTCTTCTGAATAATCTTTAGTAGTTTCATTAAATAATAAAGTATTAATAACGATGTATTGTATTATAGTGACTCTAATAGCTCTTGCTTATGTATTCTGGGATGTAAACTACTTCCTAAGGATAGCTTTCACTATAGGAATCGGCAGATTGTTCCAAAAGAAGTGTGGTGTTAATGATACGACAACTATTTATGGTAAGTAAGTATTTTAATATGCGTATATTAATGAGTACAACCAGAAAGTCGCTCAAAATCTTGAGAATTGCATTTCAGCGAGAAACATAATAATATTAGTTATAGATAAGCAGGCAATAGAATTTCGATCGTTTAGTCAAGTTCTACCTATATTTTTGTAATTATGAGTCTGACTTTGCAACGTTCAAGTTTCTTATTAGCCTTCTACTCTACGAAGTAGGTACACATATTCTCGAAGTTACTTCTGAAATACTTTACATACTAAATGAATTTAATTTTGTGCTTGGTTAATTTTTGTGTAAGATGTTTTGTAGAAAAGTTTCCACTCACAGCATTCGTGGTTTTTACCATCTGACAAAAAAATCTACATGTGCTACATGTTCTTACAAAAATATTACAATAGGGTTTCTAAGTTCTTCTAATGTTTTATAAATAACATTTGATAAAATTATTTATTCCTTACGAAATGACTGTAATCTAACTTCTTCACTTGTTTTCTTTATTTTACCGAGTTTACACAAGTAGACCTTTGATTTAAAATAAGTACAATACTGTTTCTTATATTGTCTCGAAACTAGAATCTTAATCTATTAAGTTTTTTTAAAACAGTAATATACTTATAGACAAGCTTCATATTGTTACCGTGATCCATTTCAGGTTTCTGCACCACACAAGATGTTGACATATTTTTAAGACATATGAACAACGCCCGCTATGTTCGAGAGTTGGATTTCGCCAGATTCCACTTCTACGATCGCACCGGTATCTACGACAACATCAAAGCGGTTGATGGCCACGCGCTGCAGGGAGCTTCTAGCATTCGCTACAGGAGAACCATCCCTATATTTACGGCCTATAAGGTCGAAACTAAGGTAAGGTTCTTGGCAAGTTTGTAAGATTACGGTCGCCACAGATGCGTCACGAAGTATTTGCATTAATTACTACTTGCCTACTTGCACATTCTTTGGGGAAGTGTATCTATTGTGAATGCGACGCAGTCTACCTAATCATTTTAAACATATTGTATTGGTACTTTATCAGAAATCCGATGCGTAGTTTGACTATAGTTTTCCTGATGGTCAGAGCTAGTGGCTTAAGCGCGTAATTGACGATCCCATTTAACTGATTGACCGTTAATAATCTCGATGGCAAACTGTTCGGACATTTATGTATTTTAAAGACTCGACGATATGTTTTATCACTTACATCAGCGGATGCTGATGTTAACTATTTTCTTAAAAAAACAAGGAAAAGTAGTGACCATTATCGATTTATATCTAAAAGTTTTCCTTTGTATTGAAATAAAATAAATACATTTTGTGACTTAAATAATAGAATCAAACCCAGTAGTTTAGTAATAATTTGTAGTAGATTGGTCAAAACTCGCAAGCGAAAATAACACGTACTATAAGCTCCGACCCCCTCTGCGGTCATGTCACGACTTGAACTTCAGCATTAATAATCAGCATCGATCAATGCGGATGCTGACGCTGATGCTGATGTTGAAAATGAAGCTGAAGTTCTGCGGATGCTGATATTCGCAACAACCCTGCTCGGTACCACATACCACCATTTTAAAATGCAATTTTTTACTCCAGCGGAATTTAACAGCTTGGATTACCTACAAAACAACAGTTGATTTACGGTTTACATACCTTTAAAATAATGTTGGCCCAAGAAAGTACCCTGCTGCACACCGTATTTTAGGTGTAGCATATATAAATAAAATGCATTATCGTTGCCCACCGTTGATCATTCGTAATAAATTGTTTATCGGATCAGCTGACTTTACGTTCATAGTAATATAATTATAATGTATTTAACCCATATCTTACCGCCATATCTAAAATGAAGTATTCCTATTATTTCAGCTGGCCTACTGGGAGGATAAAACACTGTTCATTGAACAAAAATTCATCACATTAAACGATGGATTCGTGCGTGCCGTAGTCATGTCACGCCAGAACCTAATTAATGTGGAAGCGGAAAGACTATTCCAAGGCATTCCCGGAGCTGATCAAAAGCCAGAGTGTCCCGAAGAAATCAAACACTGGCTTCAAGCCATCGAGGTTTCAAGCGCCAAGCTGAGAAAGAAGGATTAATTTATTCGCTAATAATAAGACTATAATTTAATAATTGCATTTATGTTTGTTGAAATATTTAATACTTATGTATGCAAAAATAAAGGTTGCGGTTACTGAAGCGTTATATTTTTTATTTTTATTTTTATAAAACCGAAGTTGAAAAAACAAAGACAAAACAGACAGATGTATCGTATTACGCATCAGTACAGCACTCTGGTGCTTGTCACCGCACCGTGTAATGTTACTGTTTATACAACCTGCACACTATACACACGAATTTAAGGAACTTGTGATATATCTTATTTAGTAACACGGGATTTAGGATCGTCTGACTTTGAATTTAAGCTGCAAAGTCTTTTAGCGGTTATGGTACGTCCACCCCCGTCGAATGCTTGTGATGAATTTGTTATTTTGTGGAAAAAGGTACAAACACTAGAGCAATGTTCAAGCTAATTTAACCATTGCCATGTCGTAATAAAAGTGAAAATACTTTTCTTTTAAAATGCTTGGTTATTATATATAGCCAATTCAGAAAGTTGTTTAAATATAATTTAGGTTAGTTAAATTAACTTGCACGATGGAGTATCATATATCGCTAGATAATATACCTAGGTAATTCTCTTAATCGTGCAGTTTTTTTATAATGGATTATTTGAGATATAGCTGATAACTGTGATTGTTGCAGCTAGTTTAGCTATAGGTATTGGTTTATCTAGTTTTGAAAATTTTTACTTTAATTTCTGTGGTGTGTCCGTTACCAATAACATCCTTTTTAATTCATGACAAACATGGTGAATTCTCATCAGGCTCCACCGCCTCAAGTCATGTGATCAGAGTAAATAGTTATCTAAAGTAATAACAATGTAGTAACATATATTCCGTGTGTCGTATGCTGCTGATGATTCACCTGGTAACCTATCACTCAGGACTCAGGATACGAGATAAATAGTTCACATAACAATTTAAATTAAATTTTTATCACTTGAATAATGCAGTTTAATATTGGAGTTTCCGATTACTTGAGTATTATAATTCGATTTTAATTAGGTAGGTACCTATACAAATAGATAAGAATAATTTATTTTATTTTATTCGTAGCATATGAATTACATTTCTTTTTGTGACTTGCGTTGTATGATTAACCTCAGTCGGTGCGTGTGAAGTAGTCAGTTTTTTCGGGGGTTCCTTAATTAGCCGTCGGCGGCAAGGAAGCTGCCGACCACACACGCTTTGTGAAGGGATCAAACAGTCTTCATACTGTATTTAAAAATACTGATCAATTAATATTTTGTTAAAAAGGCGATGCCTTTTTATTAAAACTAGTGGTCGCCCAGAGGTCGAAATTCGACCATAATTTTAGCTTTCTGCACTCCTTCTCTATATAAACTTTAACTATGCGCAATCTCGCACTCCTCCGTGCGCGCAATGTGCATTAAAAGGGGTACAAAGTTTTCTCTTCACGTATTAATATAATTATGATTAACTACCTAGCTATTCTTTATAGATACTTATTGTATATTTAGGTACTCAAAGTTTTGTACCTAATTATTATCGTTTATTACGTCTTTAGTTTTTACAATAATTTTAATTTTAATATGTATAGAAATAGAAGTAAGACATTTTTTCGCAGGATTCTGTGTTACAAAAGGTTACATAAGGTCAGGTAAGGTAGGTTAAGGTATTTATGATTTATATTTACCCTGGATTGAACTGCTCTCGAGTGTTATTATGGTCCCCCTTCCTAATAAACGATGATCAAACATTATTTAACTAAACTAAGCTTTTAAGTCATACTGCCATCTGTATTCATTGGCATACAAGTGACAAGGACAGGTATAATTTGTGTTTAAAAATTACAATCAACAATAGATATGAGTACTTAAAAAGGTAGTAAGAAAAATACTGAAAGAATCTTAGCCGATATAGTTATTAATTTATGATTTGATACATACTTTCAAGGTAGATATCTGGTGATGAAGTTTTATAAAAATACACATCGCATTGCTTCATGGTTAACTATTAATAACTGCAACCCTATTATTTTCTTGTTTTCTAGAATTAAATAGTAGGTACCTATCTTTAGTATCTTTCTATGTGCTACTTCAACAAGATCAATATTGCCTCGTACGTACTTATGGCGGCGTTGTGAGAAAATGTCGTACCTAAATTACTGCATATAAGAGATACAAGTATCAAGACAACAAATGTGCTCTAAAATCAAAGGTGGCGCTAACCGCGTGTGTCTTGTCGCACAACAATAACAAAATATCCATTAGCTTTAGTGGTTTCTGTTTAGTACAGACGACTCATAACACAAAATCATCTACATATTTTATTTTGTTTAATATGCAGGCCATTTATCAGGCTACGATTTGCTATCTTTGTTGAACCAATGGGTATCATTATAAAACCTCTTTGTTACGACTACAATTACTAATAATAAATTTTCTTTGGAACTGTTTATGATGGTTATGTATGATAGATGGTAAACAAAACAGATGGCAGTAAATAATGGTCGTATTACGAAATGCTCTTTTTGAATATTAAGTGACTGATTAAGAAGGATAATATTTATTCATAATTTCAGATGTTTATTCAATGTTCACGACTTTTATTCAATCATATACTATTAGGTTCTGTATACCATTTTTAAAAAGACTAAAATAATAAATAAGTCCAGGACATTATTGAGAACGGGCCTCTTCTCAGAATGAGACGAATTGGGCCTTAGTCTACCACGCTGGGCTGGTGCGGGTTTGCGGACTACATATAACACACCGAGAACTTTATGACGCCGGGTTCCCCACAGGTTTCCTCACTTTTCGTTCACCGCAAGTGATAATCAAATTGCGCATCCGGACATAAATTCGAAAAGTCAGAGGTGCGGGCTGGGTTCGATCCTGTAGATCTGATTCCTGTAGATATAATATGGAAGGCAAGTGTTCAACCGAGGCTATCACTTATCGCCAGAATAAAATGCATATGAGCACACACAAATAACACCATCATTAGTATCACCTTTTTTCCAAATAAGTATCTATGATGAAATTGGCTTTCAGTCTATCCAGTAAAGATTTAACTAACTTGTTTATTTTTTGCTACCATTAGAGTTTCACTTCATTCTCAAAGGTTTTTTATAAAAGACCACTGAGTACTTCTAGTTTGTCTATTCTACGCAAAAGTGTAATGTACCTATTAAGTAAAACTGGCTAAAGCTGACGTAATAGTAGGTAATTAATTAATAGTTTGAATCGATTCTATATTTCGATGTATAATTTATGGAAGTGGAATCCTAAAATATTTAAGCGGTTAGCATTTGTAATTACAGGCCCGGCCATGTTCAGCAATGAATTTAGCGTCATTCCTTGCTTGGCTTCATAGCACATCGCCATGTTGTGCCCTGCAACGTCTCTGTTGCCCTTAGAGCTGCTTTTAAATACAATTATCGAACAATATTTTGCGTCAGCATATTGCATATCATTTTTTTCTGACGCACCATTAAAATTCTTCTTACCAATAGGTTTCACCTATTGGATACCCAATGAAGAAAATCTGGTTGAACAGATATATAATGTGTCAGAAATGGGGTGTTCTGATTACATTGTGCGTATGCAGGATCCGCAAAAATTCATGACTGCGTTCGAGAGAGTTGTACATATAGGAAACGTTAGAAGAAGCGATAGAAAGATCATAATTCTACCATATGATGAGGAATATAACGAAGATAACGACGTAAACCTACCTACAATGGTTTTTTCGATGAAGGAAAGCAGTTTTGTCGCAAATATGTTGATGGTTGTAAATCGTAAAAGTGATTCAGACTGCAGCTCATTCGATTTAATAAGTCACAAATTTGTTGGTGCAGAGAAAGACAACCATCTTCCAGTATATTTAGATCGTTGGGATTATTGTACACGAGAATTCGAAAACCAGGCCAATTTATTTCCCCATGACATGGCAAACTTATGTGGTAAAACATTGAAGGTAGCTTGTTTCACTTACAAACCCTATGTTTTATTAGACATAGACCCTGCTATTGAACCACTTGGCAGAGATGGCGTGGAGATTAGGATAGTCGATGAACTTTGCAGGTAAGTTTTCAAAACAAAGAATGAAGATCTCCTATCGATTCTAACAAATTTTCTATTACTTGCAATGCAGATGGATGAATTGCACTGTTGAAGTTGTAAGGGAAGACGTAAATCAGTGGGGAGAGATCTATGAAAACGAAACTGGAGGCATTGGAGTTATCGGAAGCGTCTTTGAAGATCACTCCGACCTTGGAATAAGTAAGTAATTATTTAAAACGGTATATATAAACTGGCTTATCAAGAAAGCGTTTTATGATCTTAAGGAATTGACTCAAATAATATCATGTTAAGTTTTATTTAAAAAAAAAAAAAAAATACACACAATTACATGTAAGCTACGTACTTACGTTCCGAATTCAAACACACACAGAGACGTGTGCTCTACAGGGATTTCTCGGATAGGTTCGGTAAGGTAACAGCGAAATATTCAAAGGTTGTCAGTCGGTGTTACTTCGAGACAAAGTCGGTCACGATTTGTGTTGCTCCCATATTTTCCTATATTAATAATTATATTGACAGGACTATATTGTAGTGTTTACGGCTGCTTGAACTCCTCAATATAAAATCAGCAGTTAGCTTTTTTTAAATTTCCCGTTGATATCGAAAGGTATAATGAATGTTCAACTATTTCTCTACGAATTTGTTGTCAATATTGACCGATTGCTTTGAAAATACGTGTCTTCTCTGAAATCGTAATTATGGTCAGAAATAAAAATAAATGGCGGCCATTTTGATATTTTTTATTACTGGACCGATTATATACAAAATCGATATCTGAGATTTCGTATAGTCTCTAAATCCATATATAAAGTCGGAATTTAAAAAATGGCCGCCAATTTGGACCTTCTTAGTTACTGGACCAATTGCTTTCAAAATCGATATCTGGGAGTCCATATGGCCTCTCAATACTTATTTATAGTTAGAATTTTAAAAAGTTGCCGCCTTTTTTATCTTTTTAGTTACTGGACCAATTGCTTTCAAAATCAATATCTGAGGGTCCGCGTAAAGTGGGATAGTTGATAGTGATGACATTATCTTTTTCAGCCGGTCCAAATTGCTTCGTTTGATTTTCCGAGATGATTCAGTAAAGAAACCGGCACTGAATTATCGTGTTTCTGAAGAATACTTTAACGCTTAGGATATTTTACCAGGAACAAATCGCAATTATTAAAAAATATCCATTCCCATCTTTTTTTTAAGAATCATCACATGTTTTTAATTCCTGTTTAAATATCGTCATATAGCTTACATACTACTTACGTATTTACGAGCGAAGCCCTGGGCCAATACTAGTATTAATTTATGTTTGCAGTAGGTAAATGTAACTAAATAAAATAATAACCATTTTCCAAAAATATTAGTGACATCCCTAGCGCTCCGCTTGTCGATGTCACAAAAACGTCTTAGCTGAGTTACTGTATGTAGTATATATATACTGTGATTACATTAAAAAGATAATGAATTTAATGGAATAGAATAGAGATACTCCTTATAAAGGAGCAATGAACATAATAATTACAATTAACGTTTATAACTGAAGTGAACTTAAATAGTATGTCTTAGAATGTATTTTTATTATCTTTTAATAGCTAATTTGTCACTATTTTGAATTGTATTCGTTAATGGTTTTAACATTTAATGGAGATTACCAATAAATTGATTTATGATTTATATTCCAGGGTAACTGTATTTGATATGATATTTAATAGATATTGATTTCCAGCTGCTCTCTATTCTTGGTATGAAGAATATCGAGTGATGGACTTTTCAGCAGCTGGTGTAAGGACTGCTATAACTTGTATTGCTCCAGCACCAAGGTAACATGGATTACTGAGTTTATTCCATTTATCAGTAGCTATTTTAGTGATCTAGTGTTAATATTTTTTAATGTATTTGCAGATTGTTATCAAGTTGGGAGATGCCGTTAATGCCGTTCACTTTGTATATGTGGCTTGCTGTAGTCTTCACGTACTTTTACGCGTCATCTGGACTTTTAACGGCACAAGGGTGTGCCTCTACCTCATACCCTTTTTTAAATGTCTTTGGAATGATGATTGGGCAAGTAGGTAACATATCTTACACCGGACACATAAATTGCTTTTTATATCCATATTGATAAAAACATGTGCCAGCTGTACCTATAATTTTGTTTACAAGTCCTAAAAGTCTACTTTGAGCTTTGGCGCATTTATTACGAACAATATAAATTTTGTAATTTCTTATCCTACTGCATTTAATTTTATCCAAGCCAAGCTCAGATGCTAGTAGCGCTTTGATAGCACTAACTTTTAGTGGGATACATTTATCTTAAATCAAATGCATCGACATCAGCAAGCTGTTGTTTTTAAAAACTGCCAGTGATACGGTTTGAATATCTATATATTTAATCCGTAGAACTGGCAGTTTTTAAGAATAAAACCCCAAGAAGCATATTTTTATAGATTGGCTTATTACCTGCAGGTAACTTTTCAATGGTTCATGTTTTAATATATTAGACTCGAACGGTTGATTACTTTGCAAGTTGATGACCACGTCCTTGTTTGTGATGCAAATAGTGTACTTTTATTTGAAGAGCCCCCATTTCAAACAATAATACACGGCTTTATGAATATCCTTGATGAAAATAGAACCCACTTTTACGTTTGAGCGATGCTACGTAATAGATAAAAACATATAAAAAATTTTTGGACCCGATAAACGTAATTAATTTAAATCTCTTTCAGTCCCAATATGAAAACACTACTTCATGGAAGATTCGAAGTGTAACTGGTTGGTTGATGATAGCAGGGTTAATTTTAAGTAGTGCGTATGGAGCTGGTCTTGCTTCTACGTTCACTGTGCCCAGATATGAGCCATCTATTGACACGGTGCAAGATATAGTAAATAGAGACATCGAGTGGGGTGCCACCCATGACGCTTGGATATTCTCGCTTACCTTGTCAACAGAAGTAAGAATACGATTTCATAAAACAATTTTATTATTAAATTCATCAGTATTGCCAAAGCAGTGATCAGAATTTGATTATCACTTCCGTTAACGGTAAAGGAAAACATCGCGAGGAAACCTGGGCATCTTAGAGGGCTTCATAAAGTTCACGATAGTGTGTGTAGTCTGCTAACCCGCTTAACCCGCATCAGGTAAGCCTGGCGGATTAAGGTCTAACCCCTCTCATTCTAAGAAGAGGCCCGTGGGACAGGAATGGGCTGGATTTATTAATTTTATTAAGGTTTTATATAGTGAATATCTATTATTACACCATAAGGTCACCTTTCAAGTCTCGATTCTTTTAAGGGGTTATTGTACGCATTATCATGAACAACTTTTACTGTAGGACAAAAAGGAAATTAAAAAAAAATGCTTTCCATACATTTAGTCGAGTAGTACCTACCTATTGATTTATTTGTAAGGAACAGCTGTTTTTCTTATTGCGATTTCAGGGTTGGTCCAATAGTAAAACTTGTTCAAAATAATAAGTACAATAAATAACCTTTAAAGGGATCGGGACTAGAAAAGTAGGACCTTGTATAGTTTTAAAAAGACAGGTGATTGGGGGTGTGTAGTAGGTAGTATCTACCTGTGTATGTTGCAGTCTGTGTGTCCAATTAACATTGCCAGTCACCAGTCAATTTCAAATTAAATATTTAAAAAAAAATTGTACCCAATTAATATTTTTATAAAATTATATTGAAAATAATCTAAACATTTGATTTCAGCCTTTAGTAAAACAGTTAGTGAGTCAGTTTCGTATATATTCGTTTGATGAATTGAAAAGAAAAAGTTTTACGCGAAGCATGGCATACAGCATTGAAAAGCTACCTGCAGGTAAGAAGGCACAACTTACAAGAATATGCTTTTCCAAATTTTTCCTTTAAAAACATCAACAAGGTTTGTGGCGTTGGCGTTACGTTGCCTGGAATAATCAGTTTATTCCTTTACAGTAACTTACTGTAATCATCGATGTCTATAGATATGCTTAGTGAACTCAAAAAGTGAGACGTGTCAGGTACTCCATTTTCAGAAAAATGGAGTAGTTGATCACCAGTCAAATGCCGTTTACAAACATAATTATTAATTTGTGTATTGAATAAAAAATATATAATAACAGTAGCTATTCCATTAGTGCATGTATCGCTGTTTTATTTAAATATAATTCGAACATTGTTGAATTTAGAATTTGACGTCTTCAAAAAATACGTCTCATTTTTTTAGCTTCCCTTTGTATGATAGAGCGTATCTATAGACATCTATGACTGTAATAAATAAGTTTGATTTAGTAGGAAAAACTGTTGCAGCCAGTAAGTACTACGTGCCTTTTTGGTATTAATTTTGTTGTAAGTAACATGTTAAGGAATTGGTTCGTAGCATTTTTAATTTGGTAATCGAATTCTAATGGCCTATAAATAAAATTAAGAGTTCTTTATTTGAATTTTCCTATGAACCATCGTAGATACACTTTACATTCTATTATTCAAAATGTATATCTAATGCTTGCTGTAGAACAACATGTCTGAAAAAGTAGTGTCTGACCAACTTCTGCTGTTCGGATATTTTCCATCCATTACAATGAATGTATCCTTTGACAGGGAGTCAATTCGGGTAAAAATAAATCATGTCCAACATTAGTCATTTTAATGGAAAGTTCATGCTTGACGAAAATTTTTACTAATCCGGTTTTATAAAAATTAAGTAAATGTTTCCCTGTAACTCCTAATTTGATTTAAGATTTCTCCGTACTGCTTAAAATAAAACATACTGTATAGTTATTAAAAGCTGCAGACATTTTAAAATAGATGTTGATGAAGCTAAGATTATTTACCTATCTTATGCCTTTGTACGTAAATGCAGATGATAAAGCATAGTTTATACTATCTATAAAAATATATGCCGATGCTATGATCAAAACTAAACTTAAGATAAGCCGATTAAACTTAACACTTTTAGTGTCCGCGAATCATTGAATGTTTCATAATTTTGGATCCTTAACGTTTCATAAGTCCGCATTTTTAGTTTTTGGCTATAGAACTTGAAAATGCTCTAAGTCTATTTCAACACATTTTTTTAATTTCGATTTCTTACTAGGATTTCTGCTGTATTGCGTGCTGGTGCACAAAATAGGTAGGTAAAAAGTGATTTTGTTCAGTTGCTAAGCCTGAAATTGTATTGTATTATGCTTATTGCTCTTCGGTATTAATAGATAATATAATACAATAGGTATCAGGCCGACCGACTCCTGAACGAAAGGACTTTTTACAGTGAACGGACTGTACATCTCACATGCACATACACCCTGACCCGAAATAATTGTTTGTAGATCATAGGTACATAATTATATTTGTTGCGTGCGGGAATCGCACCTGTGACAGTAATTGCAGGAGCTAATCGCTTAGCAACTTTTTATTTTCTTTTTTTTTTGTTTAACTTTTTTTGTTTAACCCCATCATTAGGCTGTCCTCCGCCTGGGGTGCTATTACAAAATAATTAATTTCTCGAAAACTACAAAATATCGTAGAACATACATGGGGGTTCAATCGATGAGTATTAGTGTCCCCTGACCACAGACCTCCGCTGGTACAGGTTTCCTGGGACACCCTGTATATTATCTATATAAACAAGTTTAATTAATTTATTATGTAATACATTTTTTTATTATAGGAAACTTCGCAATAGGTGAGTACGTAACAGAAGAAGCTATCCTAGACATGATGCTGATGTTGGAAGATTTTTATTACGAGCAATGTGTGATCATGATGAGGAAGAGTTCGCCGTACACGGAGAAAGTCAACCAACTGGTGGCCCGTCTTCACCAGTCCGGGCTCTTGCTAGCTTGGGAAACTCAGGTCTAGAATTATTTTTCAACACCTAGTTACCTATTGGCATTGGTTTAATCTCCTATTGGAAATTAAGTATTTAGCTATAAACTGATGTGTATATATTTATCAATGTATGAACTTCATAGGCTTAGATTATATAAACCTATTACTTTATCTATGTTCATAGGTGATATAAAGTGATCTTCCGCTACCTTCACTGTAATTAGTAAACGTTTCATGTAATTATTATGTAGACCTCAGTCATGTTACTTGAAAAATCGATGCCTCTGTAGATTGCATTCCACTTTTTTTAAGCATCTATTCAATTTCAGGTAGCGTTAAAGCATCTGAATTACAAAGTACAAGTGGAGGTTAGACTTTCGAGATACAAAAACGATGTAGGGGTCACAAAGCCCTTAAGTTTCGGTAATGTCGTGGTGCGTAACATTTTTTTAAAGTTAGAGTAACATAAGTATTTCTTATAATTATGTGTATCTAATAATGAGTCTGTAGGTAACTAAAGTACCTATCTCTACAAAGATTAATACTGATAAATTTTAATCTATTGTATTGTTGTATTTCAGGGTGCCTTCATCATATACGCGATCGGTCTAATAGTCTCCTTTGCGTTTTTATTGGGAGAAGTTTATGTGTACCACAGAACGAAGAATGAGCTTAGCCATTTTGAATAAATGTATAATGATTAATTAGCCTTTCATTGAACCCTTAGTGCCTATTCATATCTATTGATTTCACGATTTTCGCGTACACGTGCTTAGCGCATTTATAAGTGCGCGGCAAATAACGATGTTGGACACGCGTAGTAGGTACACGCTACGTCGTAGCAGGGTCAAGATCCTACTACACAAGGCTACGTATGGTGCGACTACGTCTCGTAGTCGTTCGATTTGTGAAATAGTAATAATTAATTTTAATTAGAGCTTGTTGCACGAATATAATACCTAATTTAAGCATGCAGTTTGTGCAAATCGTCGTTGCTTCGAAGATTCCTCGTAATATTTTTAGTAGTCGGTGCACGGCTTTCAGTCTTCACGAGCAGTCAGAGGTCTGGAGTACAGCGCTCGACCCAATCAAAATAAAAAACGGTTCATACAGTTGTACGATATATAACTAGACGCGACGTATCACGTAGTACACTACGTACTGCATCATATCGATCGGCCGCAGTCTACAGGCGTATTTATATCTACCTCAGAACAATAACGAATTTATTATCCTAAGATATTGTCAGACGGTAGTCGCTCCGACGACGCGTGTAAAAGCTACACCAACTCCCTCAATATAGTACGTGATAAAGCATACCTACGCGCACTTACCTAATATTGATTTGTTGATATTTACACGAACTAAATTCCTGAATTTGTAATTATACGGATAATGCATACATACACACTAACATTATTATCATCACACCTGTATTATCTGGAGAGCTAGGTAGAGATTTATCTACTCGTTGTACAATCACATTTCAACGGTGTATTCTACCGGGAACAATTCCAAACGCCCGCGCCGAGACTGCTACTGAGAAAGTTCCACCTCAAAATTGAACCTAGGATCAGCAGTCGCGCTTGCGATCACAAGACCATTATGGCAGTCATTTTGCGAATAATATCAGGATATAATCACTACTATAAATATCTAAAACCTACATACATAAAGAAAATGCATAATTGTGACATAGTACTAATGTTGATCCCAACAGTAGGTATGCTACGCTACCTACAAAATACCTTTTTTGATATCTATCCACAAAATTATTTTTATTTTATTATCTCGGGATTTAAAACAATTAAATTGTTTTACATACGATAATATTAATGCCTCATGGCATTAAGTCCACCTATGTGCCATTTTTGTACATGAAGTGTAAATAAATACCAGTTCTAGATACTCAACGAATACGTACGATAAAAATCAGAGAGCAGTGGAACATTTAAAAATTAATTTTACAAGGTCCTACCTTTCTAGTCCCACTAAAATAATCTAAAAAACTTTCCAAACTAAAAACTGTTTTAACAGCTTTTATTTTGGAACAAACCTGAAATTGCTAAAAAAAGAAAATTGTTGTTCCATACCTACGTTTATTTCAATATTACTTTCTACTAAATGTATGGAACAGCTGATACCTATTATTTTAGCGATTTCAGTGTTGGTCCCATAGTAAAATTTGACAATAACCCCTTATAGGGATCGGGACTAAAAAGGTAAGGCCTTAAATACCTACCAAAACCAAATGTAAATACTATTGTATTTACATTTTATACGCGAGTTCGCAGTTTGATGAATTTTAAAGTTCTTGTTTTTTATGTCTGTAGGTTGATTGCGTAAAATACCTATACCTAAATTTATTCAATAATATTGTATAATTTATTATAGTGGTCGCTCAGTGGTCGAAATTCGACCGTAATTTTAGTTTTCTGCACTCCTTCTGCATAATTATATATGTTACCGCTAATGAAACTAACATAAAAATATGAATTATTAAATAATTTTAAAGTATTTTGTAATTTTTTAAACATTATTAAACTATTTACATTCGCTGAACAAAGTTTTCCGCTGCCATGCTAAAAGTTACGCGAGCGCCATCTCTTGATGATGAAAGAACTAAACTGACAATGCCCACTGGAAAACTGTTCATTGTTCATTAGTGTAAGCTATAGATTGTGTAAGCGGGTTCTATATCTGAGGCTAAGTTTCTTTATAAGTAGCGAGTAAAAAGGACAAATTTCTTTGATCGTAGGATGTGGACCCTAAAATTCTTGTTCATAAAGTGACACATGAGTGAAAAATATCGCTGATTACTAATTCCTCCGAGGTTGTTAAGTTCGTCTTCATTGTTCTGTAAAGTTCGTGTATTTTCTCGTAAAAGTATAAATCATATATTACCATAGAGATAGTTTAAATAGATTACACACAAAGAAATATTACGTATACTGCCACAAACTTATCTGA
This sequence comes from Allophyes oxyacanthae, assembly GCA_932294325.1. NCBI lineage: Eukaryota > Metazoa > Arthropoda > Insecta > Lepidoptera > Noctuidae > Allophyes > Allophyes oxyacanthae. Next base: position 9,916,855 of record OW028614.1, on the reverse strand, counting down.
CCCGGTGACCAAAATTGGAACTAACGTCGCTACAGAACAAAATTGACTTCAAAATGTCATTTTTGTAGGGAGATGACATTGGGGTAAAAGCGACGGCAGCGACGCCGCGACGCAACGACCGGTACCCTATTATACACTAATACTGACAGTCACACTTCACCGATGGTGGCGCCCGTGTTTTTTTTTCTATTCTTTTTTGTCAGTAGGTAGTAGCAACAAGTTGCAATTTTTTATCGATAACAATAATTCATTCATGCTAATTATGTAAGAAATAATATACATTTTTATATATTTTTTTATGAAATAACTGTTTATAATATTTTATTTCAGGATTCTTTAGTCGATTCCTTTTCAATCCCTAGTGAGTGTGGATTTGCGTCATCGCTTTGATGTTTGTGTGGGTGCGTGCTGGCGGGAAAATCGATCAATACTTGTTTAGTTGTTTCGGTGCTCGGAGTACGGACGTGTTGTCGTGTTATCAAATTACATTTACGAAAATTATGTTCAGATAATTTATATGTTGTGTACATTTCTATATACATAAAATTATGGCTTTTAATCTGTTGTTGTGCCTCGCTTTCATTTTTACGACCTCGGCGGAATTTGTTTGGAGACATCATAATAATGAGCAACTACCCGTGATACTTGAAGAAGTTCATGCAAAATGTCCTAATATTACAAGAGTTTATGCTTTGACCGAACCATCAGTTAATGGTTATCCATTGTATGTCATAGAATTTTCAGATACCCCTGGATTCCACCAGCCGTGTAAGTAAAATAAATAATTTATCTAAAATGAAGTCTGCTCTAATTATGCACGTATTTTTTTTAATAATACCTCCATTTGTTTGATAATACAGATAAACCAGAAGTAAAATATGTTGGAAACATTCATGGAAATGAGGTTCTGGGACGTGAATTACTTTTGGGCTTAGCTTATTACTTGTGTGATCAGTACAACAATCGAGACCGCCGAATTCGAGCCCTTATACATACTACTCGAATTCATCTGCTTCCTTCTATGAACCCAGATGGCTGGCAATTATCTACAGACACTGTAAGTTACTATTTTAACTTTTCTTGCTTGCAGATCCCCAGACCCGGTTAGCTTAATAATTATTGTTTTTATTAAGTATTTTCAGTCAATAATAATAGAATTTCTCTCCATAGGGTTGTGTAGATTACTTAATAGGCCGCACTAATAATCACTCAGTGGATCTGAATAGGAACTTCCCGGACTTGGACGCCATAACATTTGAATTTGAGCGACAGGGTATTAATCATAATAATCATTTGTTGAAGGATTTGACCCGTCTTGCAGCACCGGTGAGATATTTTTACTAAGTGAATCATTATGCTAGCTATATATTTAAAAATATAATACACATACATTTAAGTATTATGTATGTAGCCACAACTATACAATACAATATTATATAAACGTTTGATTTGGTTTAATTTGAAATACTCTTTATTTTACATCACATCAGTTCCTATCAAAATCTAAACTCATATTTGGAAATAGGATATAAAATTCTGATAATGTATTTTTAATTCTGAAGATTACTTCAATTATTAAATAATTTAATATCAGAATTATAATCTTAATTGTTTTGTTTATTCCGATTCAACGAATACATTTTTATCTATTTTAGTTGGAGCCCGAAACCCGGGCTATCATGCGCTGGATCATGTCCGTACCATTTGTGTTGAGCGCCGCCATGCATGGAGGTGATCTTGTAGCCAACTATCCGTATGACGAGAGCCGGAGCGGTGCGCCAGTTTTAGAATATTCTGCTAGTCCAGATGATGATACGTTCAGGTATAGACCAAAAATAATAATTAAGGAGTAGATATGTTTTAGCCAACTGCCAAAAATAATATTTTTTGATATAATTGTTTTTTGATATAATTATATTATAATATTTAGAGAAATACATCATCTGTGAAAATTTCAACTGTATAACTATCACAGTTCATGAGATAACGCCTGGTGACAGTCGGACAGACAGACTGACAGATGGACGGACGGACAGCGGAGTTTTAGTAATAGGGTCCCGTTTTACCCTTTGGGTACGGAACCCTAAAAATATAAAATGCTTTGTTACACTTTTCTATAGGGAGTTAGCTATGACGTATGCCTCAACTCACGCCGATATGGCTTCTGCGACCCGTCGCGGATGTCATACGACCAGCTCTGAGGATTCTACTACGTACAATTTCGGCAAGCAAGGAGGAGTTACCAACGGGGCTGCCTGGTACAGTTTGAAAGGAGGTGAGTCCTATTATTATACCTCTAAAGGAGTAACTAATAAATGTCCTTTGAGATATTTTCTTTGCAATCGTGTTTTAAATTAAATATCTATTTTATTAACATAGCATCACGCTTGTATTCCCCGAAGGTTTAGGTGGAGGCACAGGCCACTTATGGGCTAAGTTGTCTGTGGGTGGAGGTGTAGGTAAACGCCCACATGTCGTTAAAAGTCTTGTTAAGTCCTAATAGATTCGTCTATTGCAATAATCGTGATCCATCAACCACTACCTAATATAAATTCAGAGGTGTTTTAAAAAAAAACAGAAAATTCTTATAACCTTCCCTATTCCCTTTACCTAACCTGGGAATCTAAGTCAGGTCGTAGACTCGTAGTACATCGTGCTCAGATGCACGTTTAGGCCAATGAGGCAGTTATGTATTATAATTTTTCATTGAATATGTAAGGTAAGAAAACATTGTAAATAAGTTATATTGATTTGATGGTTTACTTCACAATAGATCTTCGCAGGTCGCAGTGACAAAGGGGCTTAGTACCCTACCTCTTCAAATAAATAATAATAATAATATGTATGCCATAAGACTGATGAATTTAAAGGTTTATAATAGACTGATTAAAAAAAGAACTTTACGTAGGTAGGTATATCGATCAACTAGAACCGGTCGCACTAGCGTCGTCTGAAGTAATCTGTTAAGTAACTAAAAAAATAGATATCTACCATTGTCAATATTTTGTCCTCTTAAAAGTTTCGTTCGTAATAACGTAGGAAGTCTGAGAAGCAGGAAGCGTAAGCAATGGATCAGTTGACTTTATTCTTTATTATACTCTGGCATTCACATTTAACGGGAGGTGACCATGAAAGGCGGATAGCTTAGCAATGCTAATTTTAGCTGCATTGTTCAGTTTTAAAATCGTTATAATTGTGCCGCGCCACGCGAGCGTTTGTAATATTGTTTTTGTATGGCAACATGTAAGGAGCGATTAGCGATGGATGTTAGTTTATTTATTCTCTAACAATAGAATGAAGGTAGAGCTTACGTAAGCACTTTTATTTCGGCTGTAATAAGTAGGTACCTACTTAGGTATATAGATTACTTTGTAAGTTATGTCCGCCAGTCAGTGTCGTAAGAAGGTATTTGGTTGTTATATCAGTAGCAACATCAACTTGGGTACCTACTTTACAATATTAATGTGTGTATGTAGGTACTGCGATATGGCAATATTCCTTTTATCATTGGTTGCGGTTTATGAGGTAGGGTGACCTACATCAGGTTAGTACAGTTCAACCAATACTGGATACGTAAGGCTTACCTTAGGATATCGGTAGGGTAGGGTAGGGTTGTTTTAAACGGTTCTCAGATTTTCCATCTAAACCGTCTCAAAGCCATAACTGGTTTTCATAGTAATGTGTTCTACGAGGCACAGAGCCCCCTCGTGCCTCAGGTCCGACGTTAAGCCTCTCCAGGGGATGACATGTCACCCACCCATGACATGGCTGCAGCTACGTCGCCGCTTGGTAGCCATTTAGCCACTAGCCCTCCCGTATAGCAGTTCAGTTATTACTTTATTAGTTATTTAGTAACTTCGAACTTTTATTTTATTATGTGGTCAAAAAATTCCTGAGCAGTACCTTAGCGTATTATCGAGATCTTTAAAAACTTCGGTGTATTTTCAGGTATGCAAGATTTCAACTACCTCGCTACAAATGCATTTGAAATCACTCTTGAACTGGGCTGCGAAAAATATCCTGCTGCGGGTGCTCTGGAGAAGGAATGGCAGAGGAATCGCGATGCCATGCTGGCGTACATATGGAAAGCACATACTGGCATCAAGGGAATTGTATCTGATGACTCTGGATTTATACAGAACGCCATCATATCTGTGGTCAATATCACTGGGCCTGTGCCGAGACCCATCCGCCATGACGTCACTACAGGTGAGGTTTTTCAAATAATAATTTTGTGTTATTACTTTCAGCTGAAGTATTTGTACATAATATTTATACACTGTGTCTAATGTGGGTAATTGCTGTGTGTAATAATATGAAGCCGTAAATAAAATTAGTAATGAAAAGTGAGTGTCGAATCACCGTCTGGCACAGAATTTCGCCATAGGAATAAATCATCACTGTAACAAATTATTTAATAGTACTAAACGGTCATAATATGTAACTTAGTAGTTCTGCCATAGAGCTATAGAGTCTCCATTTAGTCTCCAAATGGCCTCCGCATGAGGGACCCGTTTCCACGTAAGCTTATCAAAAGACTGGGGTTCCCTCTTGCGGAAGACTTACAAGAAGGATTTATAGTAATGAAAGTTGTTTTGCTCGTTTGTACCTACCTGAGGGCGTTATTTGCAATGAAAATCTTGCTTTTTTATGTTTTATCTCATGGTGTACCTACTTAAGATTAATAATTGTCCGGAAGACATACTTACGGTATGCACGTACGATCTGAATACTCAACTGCATCCGGTTGGACAGGAAGTCTACGACAACATCATTTATTATGAGAAAAACCGAGGATGTTCGGATTATTATCAATAGTATTTTTTATATTGGAAGCATACCTACCTGCTATTGATCACGCGTTTTACATGATGCTATCAATGACAAGACGAATCATTCTAATAATATGTCTAAATATAATTTATTAGTATAATAAAACTAGCAATTGAATAGGTTTAGCGATCATAGTTGTAAATGTTATTACTCGTAGAACAATGTAGCAATTACAACTAGAATGTAAACGAAGTCTTTTGTCCGGTGCAAGGGAATTAATAGTTGTTTGCATTCAGTTAAGCAGATTGAGACTGATTGGTGTAAGTACGTAAGCTCTTCCTCGTGGCACCGACAGAATTCTTGAGTCATTTGGTATTTGTACTAGGTACGCACGGCCCGCAGGCCGCTACAATTTACTAGCTCAACGTTTCTCTTCTGACCGTCTTCTACTATCGTCATAAACTAATATTGTTTCCTTTAAAAATATAGGTAACAAATGTAGGTAATGCATTTTAGACAATGGGTAAGATTTGAGGGAAAAAGATGACCCTTGATACTGTATTATAAAAAATTGTCTGGATATGAAATGTTTTAATCTACCTAGGCATATTATCTAGGAACAGAAAAACATTAACTTAAAATAATAAACATAAGTTGGTCAGGGTATTGTATTTATTGCAAAGCTATTTGAAATATTAATAATTTATCACAGTATGCATTCGGTATTAATTTCGGTTATCAGACAGCCCACTGTTTGTTGCTATTTTTGTGTCATCGTCTACCTAAATATATATTATCGCTATTAAGTAGGTAGATACCTATTTATTAATACGATGTACCAAGTAGGGCTTCATTTAACTATCCTTTGGTTTTTGTATACTCAGAACTTCCTTTTTGCTCATACATGTTCTACATAATTACGTAAAGAACTTTGGAAGTGACTTTCACACTAAAAGAGTCTGAGGTAAGTGATTGCAACTTCAAAATATCAACAAATGCGTAGGTACCTATTACAACAACGCATTGTAGTTTGTTTCGTAACATCGTGAAAATAGGTTGACCAGTTGATAGCATACAAAACACCAGCATCACTCTTCTTGAATAAAATTAAATGCGAGTAAAGTTGGCAAACGATTTAACAAAAAACACATGTATATACTTATGTACGTACCAATCTATGCATTTGGAGGTCGCAACGTGTTTCGATATTCAATTCGTCTGTGTTAACGGCCGTTCGTCTGTATAAAATCTCTAAGCCAAGCTATCCCTATGAGGATTAAAAAGATATTCCTAATACTATAAGTACCTATCTAAGTGTGCCCGGGCTCGTGATTTCCACATCCTCATGAATATGATGTCTGTCCAGGTATCAATTTCTCAGGCAAATGTGAAGACAAACAACAAGTAAAAAATATGTTGGGTAGGTACTTAGGTACAGTTAAATATTTGTACAACCGGCCTGATCCTGATTGATGAATGAAATCATTGTTTCACAGTAGGTATTGTGCACCTGCGTATCAAAAGGGATGAGTGCTTTTAAATTACTAAACTGCATGACAAAGAGATGTACCGTGACATTGTTGGGATTGTTATATTTACACTACTCGCGCACGGTTGATAACAAGTGGAATCACAACATTGACAGCACGATGCGCTAATTAAGAGATCTAAACAGATAGTAGATAACCGTATCAACAAGTACCTAGCTACTTACCTAACTCATAGACGTAATGTACCTACTACCTACTAGATAAACTTGATTTTATAATAAGGTTTTTTTTTAGTCCGTGATTTAAACCTAGTTATAATCCCAGTACTATATTTAGTCCGCATGTGTCCATTATTACATATTGGTTGCTACCTTTTACGTGGATAGAATCACGTAACCGACCGACTTCGGAGTTCGTAGACTGATTTATTTTCACAGCCTATATTATAGCGTGGACCATAAATTAAAATGACGTCAATGTCGTTCACAAAGCTTAGCTTTTCCATTGATTCCTTGTATAATTATTACTTTGGCGTTCGTATAATCAGTATAGTATTTTCGCGATCACAAATGCCAAGTGACGTTATTTGGCATGGGACTTGAGTAAGCGCATAGCGCAGTGAGTGATTTTACGAAGATATTTGTTAAAAAATGTATTTCTGTAAGTTAATTGAGCCAAAAAATACGTGGTATTTTTGCTATTCACCGCTAGATGTGGGCTCCACTCGGGGTAAATAGAAAGCAATACGTGTAGCCACGCTAGGCACATGGGTTGATGGGTAACACCAATTTTTATTTTTTTTAAACATTGCCCTTCACTAGGATTTCTCCTGTATCGAGGGTACAGTTTACAAACATACATGTCACACGCACACACAACCAGACCCGAAACAACTATCTGTAGATCATACAAATATTTGTTCCGTGCGGGGATCGAACCCGCGGCACGTAGCGCAGAGAGCTAATCACATAGCCACTGCGCCAACCGTGTCGTCATAACTCACTAATTCATACCTCACACACACGTCATAACTCAAACTAATAAAATCGGGATCATAATATTAATACCTGTAATCTTTTTGCTTTTTCCCGAGAATTTTTGTTATCTGTATCTCACCTTGTTATTTGGTTCGTAAAATTAATAGTTTACCGCAGAACCCGTATAATTCAATGTTTATTTATTACTATTATTATAAAGAGATACCTACCTATTCGTTTGTTTGTATTTAGGGGGTAATCTCTGGAACTACTGAACCGATTCTACAAATTCTTTCACTAATGGAAAGCTGCACTATCCCTGAGTGATAGATAGGCTATATTTTATTTTGATTAAATTAAAATATGGGTGTAATCGTGGGCAACAGCTATTTATTATAATGTATTGTGGTTTATCAGCTGCTTACGGGGACTACTATCGCCTGCTGACCCCGGGTCACTACGAGGTGACTGCGAGCCACCCCGGGTACTTCCCGGTGTCGCGCGTGGCCACCGTGCCGAGACATCAGACCGCCGCTCACGTGCTCAACTTCAAGCTGGAGGTGAGTAGCTACTGTTGGAACTTTGTAGGTACTTCGTCTTTGGGATTTAGATTTTATTTCAAATTCAAATCTTTTTTGCATTCATGTTGTTTACTTAGATTTACTAGGTAGTTATTTTGTTTCAAACCTGAGACCTGCTAGAGCACAGCATCATTTCTATAATTAAAGCATACGCAATTAATAATTAATTTTTATTGAGCTAATAACAGCTGACATAACGTTACCTGACGTAACCTTGCTGACATAGGTTTTTCCCAAGAAGATATGAAAATATATATGAGAAATAGGATGTTTTTATTAATCTAATCGCACATCGCCCACATTTTAATGCCATTATTATTCGTGTCTACTACATTGGGAGACTCTCAACCCCTGTTACATCAAATGAACTTAATTGCTTGTGAGTGTGTAACATGTGCCCTAATAACATCACACCTGCGTCACAAGAAAGCTTCCTACATATCTTTGACGTATAGCTATCGTCCCACGCGACTCGGGCGATTAAATATTGAAAGTCAAACCAATGTCACTTACGCTGCCTATGAGTGCGACGGCGTGCGATATATTATGGTGACATACCTACCTACTGGTGAAATAAGGCTGCACGTGAGAACATTAACCATGGCATTTGGAGGACAGGAAATAACGACATTAAAAATAATGATAAGGAAATCCAAAACTGAAAAATTTAAATCGTAGGTAGGTAATCAAGATTAAAGAGTATCAGTGTTATATATTTACAATTGTATGATCACGCAGCTGCTGCTCACGCTCGTTATTTGTTACGGGACATACAAAACTCCAAAAATTGCAATAAACAAAAATAAAAGAATTTTATTTCAGTCTACTAAACCAATTAAACATATAACCACGTAATACATCAAAATAAACATTAAAGAAACATAATTTGCCGCTATTACCCGGTACTACTTACATGTGGCATAGGTATTGTCCGTCACATCAATACAATACAATAGATACACTTTATTGCACACCAGTAATAGAAGAAAACATACAATAATGAATACATCAGTGCTCAATATGGGGGCTATCTACTTCATTCGCTATCATCGTCAGGACCGACTGGAGCTTTTTCGTATACTACGCACCACGACCTTTTTACGCATATCTATTCGTGGAAACAATCAACTTATTGACGCGTACTTGGTTATGAATATATTTATTCTACGGCCATTGGCTTTAGATAAGACTATCATTTAACGTGCCATCTGTTGTTGACCCTGATTTAAAAAACACCTGCTCTTATATCAACATGTAAAATCAAAGATAGCAGTCCCAGCCCCAGCTCACGCAAGTAACTCGAAATAAGAAAACTACCGTAAAACTTCGCAACTTTGCCCAGACTTTGACTGGGGTAGAAAGCCTTCAATTACTTAGGTACTTGTCGTAATAATGGCAACGCTTAGTCCAGAAATATTTTAGGTAAGTTTATGGCAAAGTCACTCAGTCAGTAGGCAAAATTAGGATTCTAGACAAAGTAGAGAAGTTTTACCGGTATCAAAAAACACGCTGTTAGCGCGATACTTGTGTTGTCTTTTCCCATGGTATAGCGAGTGGGACACTGATCCATCAACGATATTTAAAGAGCTAATTTTATTTAAATGTCTTTGATAGTATTGACGAGTTTAATTTTTATTCTTCTGCTATCATAAATTCATAAGTCATTTTTGGAACATAAATGCCATACCATCGATCATGTGCCATACCGCTAATTTGGCTCGTAACGCTTAGTAAGCAGGTTGAAGGACGCAGTATCATGTTCTTAATCCACAGCGTAAGCTGCTAACCCAATTGGTACCCGTAATTCCTGAATCGTCTTTAATGATGTGTATAGAAGGCAATATTGGGTATTATTGTTTATTGTAAAGACACGCCTTACGTAAGGGTAGGCACTGACGCCAGTCCGCCAATGCTGGTATTAGGTGCGATCTATCACCATTAATAAGGATATCGATATGAGAAAAAAACACTGCACATTCAACACTTTCGAATTTTGAGTGTAGCCTTTACTCCTTTAGGTACTGAAAAATGTACTTAATAATAATAAATTTTTGTTTCTCAGCCCACAACGAGCTGGTTCGACGACGACACTTCTTTCGGAACGTACCCCCATGGACTGCGCGATGGACAACCACGGATATACAAACGATCCCTATATGAACAAGTAGCCAATTCTATGCTAGAGCGAAAGAAAACCATCTAATAATAAATTTTAATACAACCGCATTATCAGAAAACATTATGGAATTATAAAAATAAAATGGCGACAGGCAGTTAATTGAATTTACCCAATCTTAGGCTTGTAATTAGATTAAGTGTAGGTAAAGCAAATATAATTATTTTTTGTTTAACGCACGTTTACCACACATATTACCGATACCACAACCTTTGAGTATCTTCAAAGATCACAACGCAACTTTTACGTGATGTCAATATTATAAATTTTATAGACAACTATTTTATGAAAAGTTCTTAACGTGCCATTGATAGTTGCGAGGTGTTTCTGTTACATATAAGGAAATAATATAAAATATAATTTGATCTGTATTATGATTAAGAATATTACAAATGGAAGTTTAGCTATATTGTTTTATTTATAAAAATAATTGATAAGAGTAATATTTTTTTAACCAATTTTTTAGGACTTTGTAATTAACCTCTTGATAACAAAATCGTCTGAGCTGCGGCAACTTGATGCCCATGTTATTTATTATCCTTGAATTAAATATTTTTGTATTATTGTATTAAATGTTTATAGTTATCGATACACATGACCGTGAACTTTCTAGTCCAATTTTGTAGTTCTTTTCACGTGTACGTAACTTAAAAACATTTTTTGAATATCATAATAGGTGGATAATTGGATATAATAAGACGTCAATACCCAATAACTTAATATTAATTGTTTAATATAAGTAGCGATATCTACCTAAGTGTGATAATTCATAACCAGTAAATTATTTAATAGAATTATACTGCATGTTCAAGCACCCAATCTAATATTATCATGTATGTTTAATAGTGAATATTGTGATGTAATATGTTCATAAATGATGTAAAATTGATATAATCTCTAAATCTATATGACCCATGGAAGTATAATGTTAGATACATCAATAAAATGTGATCTGTGTGCAATCAATCGTCTGGTTTTTGTTTTTACCTTCTTAGTCTCAAACTGAGACATGCCAAGTGATTCAAGATACATAGGTACCTGTATGATACTGCACCTACAACCACGACGTTTTGAAAGTACCTGCAAAGGCCCAGTTGAAATAACAAACTTTGACTTTGATATTTATACTAAATAAGAGTCGGTAAAGTATAAACAAATCTGTGATTTATTTTGTTCGAATAGGTAATGCATTGATGAACTTATGGATAAGCAAATAGTCAAATGTATATAACAGAGGATTGCTTCTGGGTTAATATTTACTTGCATACTTACTTTTTTTATTAATTAAGATTGTTACGAACTGGCTGTTAAAGAAAACATACAACATCGCTTGTGTTAAAAGTATTTATTGTTTTCTCACCCAAATACATAATAAGTACGTAAGTTTGGAACTTATAGTATATTCACACAGACCCGCGTTTCTACTTCAAATAACACAAAATGAACTCATTCGATCACTTAAAAATTAAAATTCACTCTTAGAATAAAAAATAAGTACGTTTAGGTAATATACACTATTATTCTAAATATCTATTATTTCACAGTGATGATGTGGTAGGTATTCGTTTAAATTAATTATGTATCTACAGCTAAGTTTTCAGTAGAAATTAAGAGATTTGATGTTATCAAGTCTAACACGCTATTTTAACCTCTATGTAGTTTTATCAGTAGGTAATCAGTTGTATTCTACATTCTTGCTGCTCTAACCATCTTATAATTCTAGTTATAATGTTCGTAGCAAAAATATTTATCATTCACTTTGTTCTTCAATAAACTACATTTGTGTACTTCTGGTGGATGATATCATAATGGACTTTTTTATAAAGGTCGATATTTCGTTCTCTATTTTTGATAATCTTAATTTTTCAAACTGCTCCGAATGCATAATACTTGCGTCACAAAATAAAGTAAATGCTTAACAATACTTTCAAAAATAATGTACAAACACAACCTTAAACGTAGTTTAAAGTTTTACTTACAGTTAGGATCTTAAATACTCTTCTATTACTCTACAGCTCTAACTAATGGAATTAAATAATTGACACATGAACGGATTCGTTGTATCGATTCAGGTATTCAATTTTTATAAGAACAAATAATATTATATTGCCTACAATCTTACAAACCACGTAAGGTACATACATGCATATAAAATGGCACAAGTTAAATTCATGTGAAGAGTTGGACGCATTTCTTCTATAAAGGTAACATATCGCTTGCCTAGTGTAGTGTTACTATTTGAGATTCAAAGCACCGAATTTTAATCAAAATATTGTTAGATATTCTGTTTTTAAAATTATAATAAAGTTAAAATAATGTGTAGTTAATTAATTATTGATCTTATCTAGGTATATAAAATGTCACTTTTGGTAATTCGACTATTCAATACCAACGTTTAACTATAGGAATCGTTATTGTCTTCGCTCGCATCAAAGGACAGCGTTTACTTCTTCATCTGGAATTAAAAAAAATAACCTTTTCATCCCACCATCTCGGAAATAGTATTTTTAATCTTCAATATCTGAGTGGAAAAGCCGTTTTTATTCTCTAGAGGATAAAGTAAATTTTCATCCCACCATCTCGGAAAGAGTATTTTTAATCTTCAATATCTGAGTGGAAAAGCCGTTTTTATTCTCTAGAGGATAAAGTAAATTGAATTTAGAACATCGTGTGCACTAAGTTTGTGAATTAAACGTTTTTTTTTTGCATTTAGTCATTTCCTCGCTGAGGTGGAATGAAAAGTTACGTGTTGCACTCGAGTGCAAAGATTTTTCACCTCGTGCTCTTTTGATTCCCTCGCTAACGCTCAGGATTCTAATTTTGAATCACTCGCTGCGCTCGTGATTCAATTTTAGAATCCTTCGCTTGCTCGGTCATCAAAATTGAACACGCGGTTAAAAAGCAACTTTGCACTCTTGTATAACAAATAACTATTATGTACTTAGCATAATGTACTTAAAATGGTAAACTAAACCCGGGCAGCCTATTCAAATCTCAGATTAGTAAATCAGCTATTAGATGTGATAGCTGTTGTGATGTGATTAATTACTGATTTCAAATCATAACAAGATAGTTTAGTTCTGACTGGTTGAAAAAATCAACAAATTAAATATCAGAAACCAGCATGAGATTGGACAGTAGTTTAACAGCTGATCTTAGATTTGAATAGGTGGCTAAAAACCGGGTGTTAAATACACACAATGTGATACTTGACATTTAATATAAACTTAACAAGTTATTTGAATACGGTGGGTTAAGTGTACCTGATTAATGTCTATTTCGGTGCATGCCGGAATGTCGACTGCCCGGCCTTGATTGCACTATTGCGTAGTGGTCACTGTTGTCCGAAACTGACCTGATAAGCAGATAAAATAAAATAGAGGCAGGTACATAAACTAGTTTACAAACAATACGCCAACAGTGAAACTTTACATTTTGTATGTTTAAATTAGCTACTTACTCTTACACCAAAGGAGCTAGCGGAAAATTGTTAGCTTTATTTATTATGATAAGAATCTTGATTGCTTAGTCAAATTTTTAGTCAAGCGTGAACTCCTAATTATGTTCTAAGTATGTGATATCTTATAATATGTCAGTTATCTAGGTGTACAGTCACGAGCAATAATACTTGACTTCCGACAGATATAACACCGCCAATGGTTGCCATTTGACCCAGGGCACGAGGTTAAACATGTGATCATGGATAGTACGGCATCGTTCCATCGATAGTCACACATTTATGCTCGTGACTGTACATACCTCGCAGAGTGAATAGTCGAGGACGGGTACCGGCTTCCGTACTGGCTGCCGTGCCAGCTGCGGTATGGGTCGTAGTCCTCCACCACAGACGGGTCCTTCTCAATCACCTGTGAATAATAATAATAACATTAAAGATAAGTTTTAAAACCATCTTCACCCACAATTAGCTAATGTTGGTATCGTCCCATGAAGACGCATATCGTCGTGTACCGAGCACAATTCCACCTCGTGCATACAAAACAAAACACTTTGTCCGCTTTTGGATTCGAACCCAGTACCTCATCCTTACCAGCCCCGCTTGCTACCACTAAACCAATGTTGTAGTCCATAGAGTTGGACCATAGAGTAAATATCTAAGTAATCCAATATAAAATCACTCACATCAGTTCTCGCGCATGAGCACGTCATTGCGGTGCAGAGGAAGCAGTTGATGAGTAGCATGACGACGAACATGACGCCCAGCGCGATGGCCAGGTACAGGAGCCACAGCGGACGCACACTGCCGTCAGAACACGCTAGCGCTGCAACTAGACATAAATATAATATTTAAATTGCCATTGGTTCATCTTTCTAAGCTAAAACGGCAATAGTTCAAAGCTCATAACTAAATTAGAATCAGTATTCTAAACTCGCAGGCTGAAAGAATAAAATATAAAAACCGTGCTTCTTTACGTGGTTGTTTTTCATACTTTGGATAATGAAGTGAACGTAACTACAACTTCAATAAAATAAATAGTCTGATATAGGTAATTTATAATCCCAATTTTTTATGTCCTTGGACAAACTTATGGGGGTTATTGTACATAACCCTAAGAATAACTTTTAATTAAGGGGCTATGAAATTGAATAAAAATAAGAATAAGAATATTTATTTGCATGAAATCATGGTTACATCGATGTTACATTTATTTTGTAATTTGTACAGCATATCTCGCCGTATAAACGGCATGCAAAACTGATTTGGTCAAAACCTGGTTACTAATTAAGTACCTGCTAAATATAATTCTTTACAAAAATAGAAAATTATAAAATAGTAAATTATAGAATAGAAAATTATAAAGTTTACTTACATTTACTTACTTACAAAAATAGAAATTGACAAAGTTTGTATCATAATAAATAAGCTGGCAAAAAAAAATTACACAGTTTACTTACAAAAATGACTTAGTTTATAAAAATAGAAAATTACAAAGTTTACCTACCTTGGATTTTGATAATGAAATATTTACATAATATGACATTGTAAAATTATAGTGAGATATACCTACCTTAAACTACTTTATTGTTATAATTATTAGAAACATTTGCCTGTAAGCCATTTTTTGAGTATATATTTAAATCGTGAAAGAGGTAGGTAGGTAGTTCTCGAATAGATTTTGGTATTTTGTTAAAAACTTGAATTGCCATGCAGCTACAGTTTCTTTTGTACAAAGTGGTCGACATAATTGGAAGTTGTAGTTTGCTAGGGTATCTAAATACAAATATTTGATGGTCACTCGTTTTTTCAAACAACTTAGTGTTTTTTAACGAATACTCCGATTTCAAAAATGTAAAGAGAAGTTACAGTTAATAGGTTTAGCTTTTTAAAAAGCGGTCTGCATTTATCTATTGGACCAGCACCACATATTGCCCTAACACATTTCTTCTGCGATACAAAACCTTGTGTATGTCTGTGGAGTTACCCCACAACAGGAGTCCATATGTCAGTACCGCACCTACTACGTAGCCATGATATGCCATTAAAGCAGTCCTCTCAGATGCTAGTTTTCTAATTTTTTTAAGCACGTAGGTATAAGATCCTGTTTATTCGACTACAAACACTGTTTACCTGAGCTTTCCAATTGCAGTGATTATCAAGTAAAATGCCTAGAAATTTCGTATTCTCAATATCTTCTATTTGTTGACCTTGATAAGATATTTTTAAACGCTGGGTTACACTGTTGTAGTTTCTAAATTGTATAACTTTAGTCTTTGAAATATTGGCAGTGAGATTATTTTCATATAGCCATTTTGATACATTTTCTATAGTGTTTTTAAGTGTTTGTTCGTAATTTGAGTTATCAAATCAAATCAAATCAAATCTTTATTGCATTCCATAATGTAAAGTTAAAACAGATGGTAGGCTTAATCTATGGATCTATGGTTATCTTTTATTTGAGGAATGACTACTGATATATCATCAGCGAATAGCGTGCATTTGTAATTTGAGACATTTGGAATGTCATTGATTTAAATTAAAAATAGAAGAGATCCTAAGATACTCCCCTGTGGAACTCCAATTTTTTTAACTATATAGGAAGATTTATAAGAAGTAATAGAAGTTAATTTCAGTGCGAGTAATCTCTACACATTGCCTACGATTGCTTAAATAGCTTTCTAACCATTGGAGAGCATTGCCGCGAATGCCGTAAAGATCACATTTACGTAATAGAATACGAAAAATTGTGAAAAATATTCTGCTGTTCCATACATTACAATAGTATTTGACTAAATGCTATATCCTCCTTCAATAAATCGAGCGTTCACCAGTCATCCTGCATATGTTAAACAAAAGAAGACACTACAAAGAGATGTCGATAACTCAATACCTTATCACCATTAATAATTATGATGTACCTAGGCTATTATTTATAAGGTCATCAAAATTTTATTAGCGGAACTATTTCCTATTTGTTATGGCCTTTATTTTCCTGCTGAGTTTCGTAACGTGGCATTGACTAACAAACAGATGCTGTAGGTAAGTAAGTAGATATAAGCGGTAGATACCTACCTATTTACTAAAATAGTCTGCATATAATTGGTCCCGTTAGGAGCCATATTCAGTTCTTTTTCTATGTAGGTAATAGGTATCTATTTGTATTATAATAATTCTATGTAACCCCAGCATTTGCTTGCTCATTCACATTTGTGAATGCGGCAATTTTCTACCATAGTAAAAAAGGTATTCTCAAAATCTTGACCTGACACTCGACAGATTAACCAGTGGCCAAAAGAGGCTTTTGTGTGTTAATAAATTTATTATGAAGGTAGACATTATGTTTTTCCCAAAAGGTATCTCTGTTAAATCGCGAAGATAACTCTAAAGAACTGAAAACGTTCTTCGACAATGCCACCATTTTTCTCGGGATGAACTAAGGGTAGATACAGAAAACGGCTCTGATATTGAATAACTAGGTAGGTATACTTATTTTTCTATGACGGTGTAAGGTTAGCTATGCAAGTGAATATTAAGTAGGTTGCCTTTACTTAATATTAGAGGTAATTATTATTTTCATACCAGCATTGTCATTGGGGTCGAGCACGAAGATGCCCGTGGATGCGGTAACGGAGCTCTCCTCGTCGCCTTTCTCGAAGCGGGCCTCCGTACTGCAGTCTATTACTGAACACGTGCCTGAAATGATTCAACCTGAGTGTTAGGGGGCGAGGTTTCATTAGTCGGCAACTGAAATTAGCTTCATCCTTAATGCAATCCAATGCGGGGACGTAGGTCTCTCTATGAGAAGATAATATTTATAGGTAATGAATGCCCGTTGCCTACGGCCTACATGGTAAGCGGCCAACGCAGCTAAAAGCAGTCACTAACTCAATACGGTAACAGCGCTTGGTGAGTTAGGTACCTAAGTATGAAGAACCATTATGTATATATATTATATATATATGTCGGAATTTCGGAAACACACACAACAGACAGGGAGGGAGGCGTAGAATGATCTTTATCTGACATCTTTGTCTCTCTTTATCAGGATATTCAATGTAAACAACGATAATGTTCACTTTACAATTTTAATTGCTATTTCACAATAGTTCTTACAACACTATAGTCACGCTTAAAGTCTTAACTGTCTTTTTATTATGTATGCACTGAACAATAGTTTTCATTAACTGCTAACACTAAATGGACACTATCAAAACGTAAGACAGTTCCTCGGTACGCCCGCCTATCACAATCTCACTCTCAGCGATCATCTCACGACTTTAGAACAACTAGTCTCCACGACTCTCGTTCCATGACTGTTTTCCACGACCGTCGTCCACGACTGCTCGTTCCTCTCCTAGGGCTCTCTAGCACCGCCGGCGCCGCACCGAGACTCTGCCGAAGCGTCACGAAACTAGCCGCAGGTGACGCTTGCGTTTTGTAGCATCGACTTATGTGATGAGCATTGTGTTGACCATTTTTGACCACTCCGATATATATATTATATTAATTACAATGATAATAATATATTAAGTACCTATGATAAAAAGCATAGCAATAATCATGGTAAAATAATTAAACATTATTTTTGATCTCCCGAGCGACGTTACGCTGAGTCCTGATCCTGATACATCCGTAAGAGCTGTATTCTATAAATAATAAATATTTACCTTTACAAATGGCAACATCGCACTGAAAGTTGACCTGCGAGGAGTCCGGAAACCGGAACAAGGACGCTATCGCGAGCTCCGCCGCGCCGGTCTCAGACCTAACTACAATCGACTGTTGCTTCACTGGACATCTGTAAACATCCACCACGTTATTGTTATTGTATTCCACAAATCACTTCAGAAATAAAGTATTGTTATATTTACCCTCTGTTGTCTAGAAGATCGACTGTATAATTTCGCATGTTGAACGCAAAACAATTCTTTAATCTTATTCCGTGGCTTCCTGTAATTGAAATTTTATGCATTACAACCACTATTATTATACATACTTAATTTATGTAACTATTTACGAAATATTGATAAAGATCTAACCATCAGGCTTGCTAATTTCGGCTCTGAGCGTGTAAGGTAGACCGAACGCCGCATTCAATACTTTTCGACCTTGCGAGTCTAACATTCGTAGTGACACGAGCGAAGTTTCGTTTCTGTGAAAATATAACAATAATATTATTGTACATTTGTTAGTTATGAATAACTGCGACTTAGTTATGTAAATTCTTTACATTGACTGACGTTGTTTTATTCAGGCGAAACTAATTAGGTAGACGGTACATGTTTTATAATATAAATAGTGTTAACATCACGAAATGATCAACATTTCCTCATAATCCTAATTAAATATGTTTGGGTAGGCTTCTAGTTATATCAGATAGGGCTGAGTATCCGTATTTAAAAACAGAGCGATTGCCATCTGAGGCCCTAGTGTAAGATTCTTTATACCAATGTCGATTTAAAATTGAGATTGTGAAAAGAAACTTACATTATGGCCTCTGACCTCTGCAAGCAAATATTTTTTGATATTTGGATAGGTAGGTACATGGTAAAAGGTTTAGTACCGAGCATTTCTGAAGCCTGCCTTGCCGCAAGTAATGACGTAAAACTTGTCGTCAGCCAGCTCTAAGGTTCGGTGCACACGAACCGCCAGCGGCAACGACCGCTCGTCTGTTCGCTGAAATGTCGAAGTGTGTTATTAGTAACAGGGCTTACGTATACAATAGAGCTTGCGTGATAGGTATCTACTATGCAACATGTATCAGAAATGCATGGTCATATTTTAAGGGTATGGGTCAGACCATCCCTTAAATTATATGGCCACGCGTTTCTGATACACGTTGTATAGGCTTATGAGTGAGATTAACTTAGCTGTAACAATTTTTTTTTAATCCCTCTCTATATTGGTTTTCTCCTGTATCGAGGGTGCAGTTTACAAACATATATGTCACATGGACACACAACCAGACCCGAAACAACTATCTGTAGATCATACAAATATTTGTTCCGTGCGGGGTTCGAACCCGGGGCATGTAGCGCAGAAAGCTAATCGCCAACCATGTCGTCAAACTGGTAATAGTTTTAGTATAGATTGTTTAATACGCAACTCGTTATTACTATAGAATTCTGAAAATCTTCTACGGCCAAAGTAATGCTAGGAATTTTTGTTGTAGGTTACTATAACAGATTATTAAATTTAGATTTCTAGATTTTACTTTACTTTTTTTAAACTTTAATCTGATGAAGTTAGTACCTATCTATAGTTATGGGGCCGTGGAACTTATGACCATGAATTGACCATGGAGTGGGAAAGGGTTAACGGTATTTTTATTTCGTTATAATAAAGTGGAAAAAAAATAAGTAGAACTAATTGGATTGTTGTCCCATTATCAATCAACGATAAGGGACAAGCCACCATAAATTATTATGTTTGTCGTGCAATACTGACATTGTTCCAAAACACGCCACAGTAGTCTGGTGAGCCCTGTGCCGCCATCAGGTTGATGTCGAAGCTCAGGGTCTCGCTGCCGTTACCCAATGCCATGCACGCTGGCGTTCTGAAAGCGGTTACATTATTGGTTATTATAGACAAGGTAGAGCTAAATCCACAACATAAATTATTCATACCCGTTTATTGTCGTGTGCAGAACTTCTCAGCAATTACAAAACATTCGAAAATATACTTCATTTATTATGTCTTTGACATCATTTTGGGAATTTCTTTACATTATTGGTTAACTTTTACAGCAGAGAAATAATATTGCTCTTTAAAAACAAAGATTTTCATTCTACAGGGACACGAGAAATATTTAGGCCTCTAAATCTGTAAAGATTAGTCTAAGCACACATTTTAATATGGTAATTGGATTTTTTAAAATTAACGATGATTTGGCGCTATACGCACAAGCTTGCTCGCACGCGTTTTTGTATGCAGCCGATTTGAGATGAATTAATTATTTACCACAATAGATTTATAATCAATAGGCCTATTAACAGCCAAGCTGGCAATATAATTAATAGAACGTGATAAACTTTTATTTATTAGAGTTACAGTAGTATGAAGAACTGTAAAATGACTGTTAGGCTGACATTCAGAGATGACAGAAACGAGTCTAAGCGTGAACTTACGCTTCCATCTGTCAAACTTACGAACAAATTTTGACAGATGGAAGCGTAAATTCACGCTTAGATTAGTTTCTGTCGTCTCTGAATGTCAGCCTAAGATCCTATCGTAAGATCTGTTAAAATAGCATATTTCAGGCAAATAAAGGATTCTATTCTATTCTATAGTAATCTGCAATAAAGTATGCATTTTAGTACGCGGTGCAGAACCTATTCGTTGAGATTTTGCTTAGCTGAGTACCAATCTACAGCTAAAGGTATATGTCGTAAACCAAGACTTAAATCCATTTGGAACTAATGCTTACAGGTCGTTTACATTGCATCTCGTATAGATTTCTGGTTCTCTTAAGTTATTACATGCCATAAATTTATTTATTTATTTAATGCTTTTAATACAAATACGAGTATGTACAAAGGCGGTCCTAATGCCTAAGCCATAAATTTATTTATAGTGGATCTTGTCAGTTATCTTTTCTTATTCTAACCCCACCTAAAGACTGCTGTAGATGGGTGTTGCCTGGGCTATGTTGCCTATAAAGTAATCATGTAAGCCAGCGGTTTGGTGCCCTCATAATAATATGATCAGTAAACACAGCCGGCTCCGCCTTTTTCTACGTGATAGAAGTAGCTGCAATTACCTGAATGTGTACCAGATGGCTCACCTGAATTCCCTGGCATGTGTAACGCCATTGAACGGCTGGTTGAAGGAGATGTTGATCGCCATGATGCCAGTCTTGCATGTTGCCGTGACCACCGGCGAGAAATCTCCTTCTGCATTCTGTAGGCAAGTAAATAATCTAAGTTAAAGTGAAATATTTGTGACAACTACTTACTAGTGGAGAACCTTTCTAAGTATAAGCCCTGCGGATGATGGAAAACGGTTCTATTAAGATTGCTCTACACACTATCCTATTTTTTTCGACTAAATATAATACCGACGGATAACTTCCGCAAGGCACCTATGTGGGGGCTTAGCATTTGTTTATATACTAACCGATATTTTATAAAATCCAGAAATCTTTCACTACATAAGTACTGCAAATCCTCATAATTAAAATGCAATTTATTTAACAGACGCTCGTTTCTTAACATGAAATATGGAAATAATAGATACCTATATGAATGAAAATGTCACAGAGCATTTAATTTTTCACTTATAACTTGTTCGGTGCACTCATAAGGAACGGTATACAAGGACTTCCTGTAGTCATCGTTACCGTCAGGCTTTCCTTGTATGGCGCTGCACGCGATCGATCGGCATGTTAGACTCGCATTGTTTCACTCATTTAGATGTTCACAATGGCTATGGAGCCCTAAAGACCGGTTGCATCATTAGCTAGACGTATTGCCAGAAAAAACCTTTGATAGGAAAGTTAGGTCATAAACGTACAACCGTTAGTAAGCTTCATAGATCTCAGTGATTGATAACTAGATTATTCCAGGAAACGATTCTCATGTGGCAGAACCTATTATAACCATCTAGAAACCTGCTTTTCCTTCTTGTACTTAATATAAAATATGAGCCATTTTAAATGGATAGAACGTAGTCGCAAGAGCATGGTGTTAAGAACGGGAGTAAATCTCGAATTGTGAACTCAAATGTAATGTACGTTGGTCCATTATAGTCGACAAATAAACCAACAAACCGTTACGATACCACAATGTAAAATCTCTGACAACAAATCACTGCTCTTTGTATCGTGGACGGTTCGCGGCCTTAGCCCAGCTGTAGGGCTGCCGAGTGCCGAGTGCCGACCGATCACACGATACGAGAATGCCTTTCTGCTGTACTCTTTTGTTTAATGCTGATAATCATTCTCAAACGTCGCCTGTTTTATAATTGATAATTGTTTTATATTTGTTTCTGATAGTTCATTTGTGGTTTGAAATGAAATCATAATAAAAATATGGAGTATAAAAACTAAAGTTAGCCTTTGGTGAGCTACATGGCAGTTATAAATAATGTTGGTATAAGCCCAGAGTCGCACAGGAGCTTTTCGATAGCTTTTGATTGCGGTCGTTCAGATTCGACTTCAGTTTCGATATAATAAAATAAAATATTGGCCATATTTTACGTTTCAAATTTTTCTTTTGATACCAGCTCAATATTTATGGTTCAAATCGTACGTGCACTTTTTTATCATTCCTATATTTCTACACACGTATGAAGAGATATGAAAATAGCGCACGAGCGGCGTGAAAATAAATTATAAAGATGGTTATACTTTGATACGTTCGGTCCTGTTTGAATATCATAAATATATTTTTTGATAATATTATGTTACTAACGCTTTGAGATATATACGTAAATAACAAGAAATCTGTTTCCTTTTATGTTACATTATCCTGCAAGGAAGGTTTGTCCGAAATCTGCCTACTGCCCGTATGAAAATTAGATTTTGTAATACATCTTGCATTACAAAATCTTATTTTCATACGGGAGATAATTATCTAATGATCCAAGAGAATGAAGGAACTTGCGAAGAAAGTCGCATGACGGCTCGACCAAACCGACAGGGCATAGAGGGTCGCGCCCTCGGGGCGACGACGGCGACGCCGCCGCCGACGGGCGCGCACGATCCCATCCACACGACCCGACTTGATAGCTTCCTAGAATTATCTGTGTGTAGTGGAGATTACTAGATTTACTAAAGTAAATCGTACTATGTTTAAAAATCGTCTATTTTATGTAGACCTTGAAGAAACATGGTCACATTATTTGCACAGCACATGTCTAGTTTATCTAGTTATTAGATAATTGTGTCGTACTCGTAATATGAAGCATTCATTATTGCGTGGCACGTAGCGTGACGAACAGTTTTATTACCCTTGTCTTCATGTTTTCCACTAAAATAGTGCTGATTTTTCTTTAATATGATTTCTAAATAGCTATGTCACTAATGGGTCTAACTTCTGACTGCTAATTGATTTTCCTCATAAAAATATCCATTAAACTTAAAAATAAATTGAAATGTCTCTCCACTTTCTTATGTATTTACTATTTGATGTTTACGCCTAAGCGTAAACATCAAATAGTAAACACAAGGAACTTAAAAGGACCCAAGGGCTATCTGTAGAGATTTAAGAGGATGATTGCATTGATTGCTGTTGTTTGCAGATCTCACGATCCGCCTTGAGATCTCCTATTTTATTTATAGGACTAAGAGATGGAATGTTAAAAGGGTTAGTAAAAAATAAAATACCTAAGAAGTAAACCAGTCATCGCGTTCAAGGTCAAAATTAGTAAAACCTGTTGCTTGACAGGTGTCTGACGTCCCCAATATGTACACTCGGCGATATAACGAATGACCATGAAATTGTTATTTACATTTTTTGTACCTATACAGCTCACTATACATAAATAAATTATATTTTGTTTTGTAAATATGTGACTGAGATTTACATAATGTAAAGATTGAAATAAATCACAGAAGTATCCAGACTTGAAGAAGTACGAGTAGTCAAGGTAATTTAATTTGACGTAAGTACCTAACTAATCACAAAGTGACATTGAGATGGTCTATTTCTGAAGTAAACATCGCCAAAAACGCGTGTGAATTCTGCTCATAAACTTATTATATTTTATATACCACTAGTAAGTATAATAAGTTGATGATTCTGATAGGTACCGCAAGATTTTTTAATTCTTTTATCTTGGTGGATCTTAGATTATAGGTAAGTACCCTACGCTTAAGAGTTTTTTATTTTTTCAGGCCTATATCGTTAGTGTTTGTTTCGTCTTAGTTTCCTTTAAGGTTCAGATTAATATCCATATTATTATCAAGCCTAATAGCCATTTTACCGTCTGCCCGTTTAGGTAAAACCCACATGTAAGGTTTTTAGCTCACTGATAGTGATATGCGTTGGACCAGTCTCGTCCGACGAATTCTGAGAAAAGTCACCTTGTAGTTGTATCAAGAACAAAATAGGTGGAACTTTCTGTTGTAGGTAACCAGGAAAAATATGTACTTAAAGGAAACATAAAATTCATTAATTGCTGAGTATGATTATAACTTGGTTTGATTGTTCAAGATAATATATAGCAGGTAATTATTATAAGTTTTATTGGATGTACATTATGTACCTTAATTGGCTATGTAACTTCTGAGATTTCCTGTTGTAGTTAAGAACTCGTGCCTACTTAGCATTTTTTCCTTTATGACTTCATGAGACAAGGGAAAAGAATGTATGCAAATTTTATTGGAAATAAGGCAGGCGTGCATAGGGCGAGACGCCATTGGTACTCGTAAAATAACGTCGGCAATTGTCAATGTGGATGTTGGCGGGCTGGGTGAGGTCAACGGACGAGTGACCGCCGGGACTCGGGTCACTTCGCAACATCGGTTTCTTAAAAACACTGTGGAACAATACGCACTATTTTTTTCCTAGAAAATTCTCCAACTTGATGCAATCTTTTGTGTTCACATTATAAATTCCGTCAGTTTTTCGTATAGGTACCGGTCAAACGGGTGCGCCATATAAAGTGTGCACTTAAAAGAATTGGCGACGGATCAGATTACGTCATTTCTATTATTTTTTAGGGTAAATAAAATCTCGTTACCTATCTCTTCTGGAGTTTGTGCAAGTTCTTTTATTAATTTTATTGTAGTGGTTTAACCACATACCTATTTTGATTTATTTATTGACTGTGGAGAGAGAGCTTATTTTCCCGCTAAAGTCGTAAAATATGGCGGAGTCGACCACGTTTGTACATATTAAAAATTGCTTATAGCATTTAAGTATTCTTGGTCATAGACATATAAGAATTTAATACAAATTACATTGAGAGAAAAATCAGCATGCGACGTTTGATTAAATTATTATTATAGGTACGTATGATGATGATACGCACTTATTATGCTATTTTGTATATGGTAAATGAGTTAGCCACAAGTAGATTCAATTACCATGTGAGTGGAACAGTAGGTACGCAAACTCCGCATTCCAGCTTCCCTTTATAATCGTATGAAGGTGTTCCGTTAGGAATTTAATATTTTAGATGGCTCAGATGAATCACCTATGAAAATGAACCTTTGTTTTAAACTATTTTAGGCATCTTAGCAATGTTTCCTCTTTAAAGTGTTACACGTTAATTTCCCTTATATGCTATGTCAGAGAGAATCTTGGATATTTATTGAATATTCAAGTGGCTATCGCAAAAATACCAAAAATGACTTTATTAAAATAAGCAACCAATGCAACGGGCTTTTCGAGGCGTCTTATGGAACATAGAATTGGCTTATTTGTGTAAATAAGTATTGACATCAATATTGTAAAAACATAGCTATACAACATAACTGAATATTAGTAGATATCAAAGCTACCTTTGTGTAGGACCCGTTACGCTACATAATAGCCGAAAGTCCGAAGGCCACTATCTTACACTTGCAATCGACATCAAACATTCGCCAGCCAGGCATCTACTCACTAAGATTACGAAGGCACTATCGTATTCATGGGATTCATATAAATCATAATTCATATAAAGTGAGCCTTTCGTCATTTGGTCATCGAGGCAGTGTATATTATAATACCTACTTATATTTAAATTTTAGACATTCACATAATGTCTATAATTTGACCTCAGATTCGTAATAATGATCTGTATTGCTTTTATAAAATTTAATTGCGCATTGTTTTTTAACATTCGTTATAATTATTTATTGCGTGGCAGTAGCGGAATAATTTACAATTTGTGAGGCATCAAAAATGTTTACTTTAGATGTTAATGTTTTTTTTTATTTTTTTATTCACATTTTTGTTGAGGCTTCTGTTCACCATGGTGACTATGCCAGCCTCGTAAGGTCACTCTTCTACAATAAATGACAAAACTTAACATTATACTTAAATTAATCATGACTACGACAAACTACTATATAATTAAATAAAAAGACAATAGAAGATCTAATTAGAATTAATCTGTATTTAACAAATTAATTCTAATCAGATCGTCTTAAAAATATATGTTTAAAATATATAATTATGCATTACCTACCCACATTGTCACCTACGGGATGTCTTCCGTAATTTTGTTTATATTGAGCTGTCGATAATTCGACACTATTGCAAGCGCCATGATTGTGGGGTGACTGGAGAATGTGAATGGATGGTAAATAAATTATTATGTGCAGAAAAACTGTCTATCCTCTTCCTAAATATTTTAATACGCGCACTACTGGAACTCGATCGATAATGATAAATAGTCTCGACAAACTACATTAATTGTATCACTACGTTTTTTGGAGTCATTGTTATAAGGCCTTACGTAATTTTTTTGTAGACTTATCACTGGATAACCTCAAGCCATCGTCATTGTATTTAGCAATTTCATTTCAATCAATTTTTAGTCAGCCTTGGTATGTGATATAGGCCGGTTAACAGCGTCGAAATATCGCAAGCTCAATATAACAAAAAATCTAGGAACATATCCTGTAAGTGACCATATAAATGTAGTTCAAAACTGTAAATACCTACGCAATGTTTTCTAAACACAGTTTGGGTGGAAGTCAGTGTGGATTTTACAAGAGCCTATATATCAATTTAAGGTCCAGATTTATAAGACGAGAAAAGACAATTGTTGAGAATCATAGATACCTAATGGAAGGGGAAAGATGATTGGCTGCTTGATACGACACGACAACTTCTTTAAAACAATTTTAGAAGGAAAAATCGAAGGAAAGGCAGGAAGAGGAAGACCTAGACGAAGCTTCGTACAACAAGTGAAGGAGAAAATAGGAGTCAAGTTATATCAAGAGGTCGAAAAAAAGGCAGAGGATAGAGAGCAGAGGCGATTGCACCATCGACAAGACCCAATACGACGAGAAGAAATAATAACTGCTATGTACTTATGTAGATAGCAGTCACATAATATAGGTGCTACACGAGTATAATAGGTACACGTAATAGTGCTTATATTAGTAGTGACAGGCTGCTAATCCATTGTCTACGAAGCAGGCTATGTAGCAACCTCACGAGCGTAGGCGGTGTAGCAAGTTTAATTTCAGGAGGTGGGTAAGACTTTTGCAATTTAGAGGCCGTGGGGATGGGAGGAAATAGGAATCACCATTCTCTATTTCCTTCATGAGAAGATTAAATAGATTAAGAAAAGGCTATACTGCAATTTACTTTATTTAAATTGTACTGCATATTCTAATTTGCTACGGTTTGTTCATTACAGTTGTTATGTCTGCTTTTGTTCGGTGACTTAGCTATTTTTGTGTGATATGAGCACTGAATAGATGAGAATGTAGCCTACCTTAATCTTCCATTGGCACATCGGCATGGAATAATTTATTTATACACCAATGAAACGAGCTCGGAATACATAGGCCGGAAATATAAAGTAACTATTAAGGTCTACGCAGGTAATTAGTAGCAATTGAGTATTGTATCTTGTATCTAATGATGTTATAAGAATACTCGTTAATAATAATAGCGTGTGTTGCAGAGTTGCCGTTTATGGAGCCTCACCGCTATTTGCTTAACGGTCAGCGCAGTTCGTATTCAAAATAATAATTACCTAATATAACTTGAAAATAATGCGTTGGCACCTTCCACTTCTAATGGAGTGGAAATGCGTACAAAGAGACACGATTACACGAACATCCGGAGTACTTCACAGATTAGTCGTAAAACTTTGATATAGAACCGTTTGTTTCAAATTGATGGGTTTCGGTAATGGGCGTTATGTTATCGCATGACTAGATCATTTTTTCATGGCGATCATCAAAAGCACCACTTTATTTGCGTAGAATGTTGCACCGTTACAATAATTGACCATGCCGTAATGGAACATGGAGTAGTCGTAAATAAAGAAGTTCTCTCTATTAAAGTATATAATATAATTATATACACCATTACCTACATTTTCGGGCTGTATAAGTTGTACAGCGACCATCGTAATTGGAAAGCTGAAACTGTTCTTGGCCGTCATTAGATTGCGTCTTCTTTGGATTAAAGCAAGACTTGCTGGCGAATAAGGTAGCGCTTTATAGTTTACCAATTATAATATACTGGTGTTGGATAGTGAGGTGCTTTTGCATGTTCCTTATATGACAAATAAAATTAACATTACAATAATCGAAGCTCATTATCTACGGAAACAATACTACTTAATTTATATTCTGGACCTTTAGATAAACTTCTAATTCGAAAACCACTGTGCCTAAAGGTTATGACTTATGCATGCATGTAACCTATACGAAAAAAGTGGCGCATATAATTGGGACAAAAGTTATATAAGTATCGGCTGCGGAGTTCTCATTCCCATATGTATCGTGTTTGATGCAATCGTGTGCCGACCGGTTTCGCCGCCCGCAATATATCTGTCGGTGACTACGTCATCATCTCCGAGGTTCGGTGGGCGTGCTATATGCTTAATCCACACACTATTTTTACATATTGCGTTTGTGGTTTTTGTTCAAGTTAAGCTTAAGTAATATGTGCTTGGAGTGCAGTATGAAGCGGGATGTGCTAATGACTTATTCCTGTTCTGTATTGACCTCTGCATTAGCTGGTTACAACTTGGGTATTTTTTAGATTTATTGCACGAGTACGTATTTACGTGTGTTGTCCATGATGGCAACATGTAAAATAATGTTTTTTATTTGACCTTTGTAAATATCGGAAAACCAGGATATGTCTATGTATGCTGTTTTCATCATGATTGAGGCTGATCACTATTATTTATTCTGTACCTGACTAAAACGTTTATTATCATTTTTCCACTTACTGAATATAGATTCTATATTATGCTGTCATCAAATGTTCTTTTCACACCATTTAAACGTAATCCGATGCACGTAAACCTACATAGGATCTTCGTATTTATTCTGTTAATGTGTATGTCATGAGACCCTTTATGGTCACAGACCCTTACGTCCGTCATGTCTCTTGAGATAAGTGAAAAAAGATAAGAGCCCAAATCTCTATAGTTTCGTCCATTTCCTTGGTATTATTTAGCTATTATTGCGTCTCAACTTGTTTATTCAATCTGTGTGTCATATTTTCGCCTATTTGCCACCATAAAGACCGGTCGTGACGTTGGCAAATGTTGACGGATTATGGCCTAAAGCCTGGCCAGCGACAAAACAGCACAAACTGCTTATTCTATATTTAAATAAAGCTTTGCTACTTCATATTTATAATATATTTTTACTGATTAGTTACTGTTATATAACCATTTACAAATATGTGAATGAATGTGTTGTTAAGCAAATTATTTGCATCAAACAACATTTCAAATTGGGTTACATTCTAGCTTTTCAAGCTTCTAAATCATGATATTTTGCCGCATCTGATTTTAACTGATAGCGGTAGGTACCTACCCGATATTTTCTACTTGATGGAGTCTTTTATAAGCTAAGAACTATCTTCCACAATACACGTTATTAAAATGCTACTCTTAGGAGTAGCATTTTAATAACGTGTATTGTGGAAGATGACCCACAAAAGCACATAACGTATGGAGGTGACGAAAAATAACAAAAGTAGGCAATAGGCCTCGTCTCTACCAATTTGCGACTTCCCACGGAAGGCATATTATTTGTGCCTACTACACATGACGAGTAGGAAGTGGTCAATGATGATTGCCAGTGTGACAGCCGACAGCTAGCAAGCGATCGCCGGTAATCGGTCATTTGTCTGACTTCGCCCAGCCCATGTGCCTCCCAGGAATAGCCAAATTGCATAAAAATGCAAAGTAAATACCTATCTACTGTTGCATTGCAAAACTGTCGTAATTGATTGTTTTAGGGTCTTTCGACACTAACATAGGGGTACATGATTGATGCTAACGACTAGTTACGATTAATGGTGCTGCCATTTTATTAGGTCGGCGTATAAAATGTATGTTTTGTAACGAGCAATGTAGCATAATACCTATAAGTTAAACAGGACTAACATAATGTTATAAATATTAAGATTTGTGTCTTGGATTTAACAACGAAACGAGACGTAGTAGCCAGTGTATTCTTTGATTATTTACGTATAGAAAAATACAAAACTCCTTCGTTTATTTTTTTGTCCTGACCTTCGTGTTAAACACTGCTCCATGCAAATCTGATTTTCATCAAAGAGCACTGTGTCCTGATCACAATACATATGCCTGCCTCTGAGAGTTGTCCCAAAATTCGACAGGGCTTTTGTAACACGTCGCCTTTCAAAGATTTCGGACGGAGACAATGTGTCACAGATACGCCTGCAAATCAGATATCTTCGCTTGTCCAACAAAACAACTTGGATAAGGTATGACGTAAGAGACCAATCGTGACCAATCTTGTGGATATCTTATGCTATTTACACATTAGCAGAGTGTTGTTATTTCCTGACAAATATTGATAACAATACTCCTTTGAAATACCAAGATATTGTTTAAAAAATATTACCATTAAAAATAAAGTACCTAAGTGCCTTTTCAAGCAGATGAAATCAAATTACTTATAAAACAGGTTTCCTGGAAATTGCGAAACATTACGAATATGATAGATGGAAAGGATGATGTTATACCAAACACGGTGTGGCTGGGGCAATGGATACTTCCGCGAGCGTTGTTATCGAGCCTCGATCGGCCCACGGGGCAATCAGAGCGAAGCCTGCACCGCGCATGCGTGGCGAATGTCTTAGCACCGACAATAACATATTCACCGAAAATTGTCTACGAGATATGAAACTATCAGCTAAGTGACCGAGAATAATTATGTAACATCGTGGGAACGTAGCTTGTTATGATTTTAGCACTGAAAATGATGGATATGATTATAATTTTGTTTACGAAACTGTTAAATGCTCTAATAACTTTTAAATTATATCATATTCATTACGTGTTAGTTAAACTGGGTAATAATAAAGAGAAGCATAAATTAAACAAGGTAATGAGCAGAGGAAGATGCGACCTCGACTCGTGTCGTGGAGGCCGCGCTGCAACCGCGCAGGCCGAATCACTTAGCCCAATCACGTGGACTCAATGTGTTTTAAAGTACAAACGACCAACTCATTATGATCATTACTTTCTCTTTCATGAATGAGCTGCTGAGTTTTTCGGGACACTCCATGTACCTAACCACTTAACTGATGCAGTCATGCAGCTCGTTGCAATAACGTAAGCAATGCATTGTGCAATTATCGTAATAGTATTTGTAATTAGAGTGATCGTGTATGCTCCACTTACTGACTAATCACTATTCTGATGGCAAAATTTAGATAATATTTTTCCTATTCTAAGTATTTCTCATAGGTACAGGTAGATTGAACTTGAAACTCAATTAAAAGAGCTCAACGTTATGAACTTCAGCGTGAATTTGAGAACCTTAGATGTAAATACAGAAATGATTTAATATAGGTATGTAATAAATGTAATATATGCAATGCAATACAATACAATAAACTTTATTGTACACAAAAATACAAAAAATCATATCTTGGTCTAAAATCCCAGTGGCCTATTAACATCGATGTCTATAGATATGCTTAGTGAACTCAAAAAGTGAGACGTGTCAGGTACTCTATTTTCAGAAAAATAGAGTGGTTGATCAGCAGTCAAATACCGTTTACAAAAATAATTATTAATTTGTGTATTGAATAAAAAATATATAATAACAGTAGCTATTTCATTAGTGCATGTATCGCTGTTCTATTTAAATATAATTCGAACATTGATGAATTTAGAATTTGACGTCTTCAAAAAATACGTCTCATTTTTTTAGCTTCCCTTTGTATGACAGAGCGTATCTATAGACATCGATGCCTATTAATAATGACTAACTAACTACTCCTACTAACTGGGTTCAACAACCCAGGTAGTCAAGATTCAAACCCGCAAGGACAACTCCTAGACGGAAAAATCCCTTTGCTTAATCCTCCATAGATCTCAGCCTCAGCGGTTGTTTATTTAGTTTATCGGCTTCGATACCTTCATGGTTATAATCTACCTCCCCGATCAGTACCCCTGCTCCTGCAGTTAATATGAATAAAGGCATAGATAAAGCAACAGCTGATATAATAGTAGGAACTAATACAATGATCAAAAAAGGTGTAACTGATACGTAAAACGTCGTAGGTGTAAAAATGCGCATTTAATTGTCGAATCGCCTTGAGTGCCACATAGATATGCGACGCGCGTTGCAGTAGTATGCTTCATGTCCTATTTGTTAACACTCGGCGTGATGTCATGTAGCTACTCGTATTTTATGAATATCTGATGTAAACATAAAACAGTTATTGTTTTGTGTTCAACAGTCAGAACTATAATTCTGACGGATACCTATTGTTAAACTTGGATAGAGCATAAACCTGTTAATTAGCGTAACCAGATTTGAATTTAAAATACAATTTCTTCTTCTTTTCTTTTTAAAAAATGATGCAACGTCTTATTTTATTTTAGAATGTCGCTCAACCGTTAACTTGAGCACAAATTTGAGCCTGTCATTTCATACAAATATGGCTGTAGTGGTACGCCAAGTAGTGATCACGGCTGCACATTCTAAAATATCATACTGGGCCATAGATCGATTAGCTACGAGGTGGTCAAAGGTGGTTAACTATGATTCAGTATCGAGCTATTACCGGATATATGACTAATGAGTATGTGAGAAGAAGTACCAGAGTTAATTTGTAAACGTTAATATCTGTGACAGGTGTTGTATGAGAATATACGGATCTTGGTCAGAAGTCGATAGGCGATTTTTTTTTTGTAAAATATGAACTCATTGCCAAGAAAAATCTAGATGACTTTGAAGATAGCTTAAAACAAAGAAACTAAGCAACAAACTATTCCTTAACTAATAATTAATCTAAAGCTAATGTTAAATTGTTGTAGTCTGTTTTTGTTATATAGATATCATGAAAATACGTAATAACAATAAGTTAATTTTATGTTTGTTTACGCAAAATTTGGGAAATTAAATATTAATGCTTCATAGTATTATTAAGTATATATTAGCAATTCAAACTTGGTAAATGATCATAAATATAATATTAAAATATTAAAAATTCCACATTCGTAACTATTCTCATTTGAATTCTCTTTGTTTTTTTCTAAGAATTGTTAATTTTTCCTCATATCATAGACCATAGAACCGAAACAACAGCATGTTAGCCGTTGTGAACTAATTTAGCATGTTAAATTTATTGATAGATTCTATAGCAAAGCATAATATTATGGTCGAATAAAAAAAAAGTTAATAGTCATAGAAGGTAAAAAGTGTATCTAGACGCTAAAGAGTCAATATGAAACTAGATTTCTTTGCTATAATAGGAATACGACATTGGTTTGATCGATTGTAAGGTTTGATTGTGGGAAATGAGAGATATTGACATAAAAACTATAATGCAAAAGAAATTACCTATTAATTGATAGTTTTAACTTGACTGTTTCATTTAATATGACTATTTTATTGGTATATTTATATTTTGCACTCTACATTGAAACTAGAAAAAAAGGGGCCAAAATTGTTCTGACTATTTTCTTTCTCTATTCAGTTTTTTTAAAACTAAGTAAGTACTGTAATGAAGAACAGGTAAGTGTAAAAATACATAAGTACATACTTTAATAGCGGAGGTCTTTTTAAGGGCTCATTACACTCATCATTATGACCAACTTTTACCATGGGACCAACCCTGAAATCGAAAAGTCAGCTGTTCCATTCAAATAATACAATGTTACTCGACTGGTGATTTTTTTGTTCGCAATTTCCATTTTGTTTCCTTCGTAAAAGTTGTTCATAATAATGAGTACTATAACCGCTTAAAAATAACTTCGCTAATAAAGTAGGACCTTATAATATTATGTATGTAATTAATCAAATCGTTTTATTTTTTCGTTACGCGTTAATATCGCAATTTTAGGGAACAATACGAATATCATACAATATAATGTTCAGTTTGTTTGTACTTGTAGATTTAAGTTATTTGTGATTCACAATAATTTTAAATTAATATTGTACCTGTGTTTAAACTGTGTACACCAGTGTACACAGTATGAGTCAATATTGCGAATTGAGTCACCGTTGGTTTCCTTGAATGAATGAATAATTGTAACTTTGGTATGCATGCAGCACCTACGACTTATGTCTTCTACACCTTCAGGCATTTTACTACAGCTTTGTGGATTAATGTACGGATCAAACCTGATTAATAAATACGTAGGTATGGATATCACAAGAGACTAATGAAGGTTCTATATCAAGATAGTTGCCAAAACACCATCAGCTAACTGACACTTTAAGACAAGAAAAATTGTTTTTAATAAAAAATATTAAGTTCTTACAAAAACAACACGCGATTTTTACAAGTTACCAGTTAATTGCTACAGAAAAGGGCAGTAATTCTTAGCATTTAAAAGTCAAAGCTTTTATTAAGGCGAGAATTGGTGTAGCTAGGCGTGGGATGCGTAGGCGCGCTGTGACCTTGCGTCCGCGCCGGCATCGGCAGCCGCCTGGCATTGGCGTGCCGTGCAGAACCTAATATGGCCTAAATTGAAGGCAGGGTTCGTTTTACATGTGTACTTAAAACATGTTTGCTTTATTCGTTCATGTATGTCCTAAGAAGTGAACTGTACCTCTATCTGGTACTCTATTATAAGACCAATACAAGGAATCGTTGCGAATGGTATTTGGTTCAGATATTAACTAGGTATATCTATGAGGCTACCCTAAGGCCATTAGTACATAGATAGCTTATTTTTATTAAATTTCCGCCCTCATTTTTCCATTCTTTCACATGGTTATGTATGAAAACCCAGGATTTCAGAGAAAGTAGGTAGCTAATGAAAGCATGAGTAGATAAAAATAGTTTAAAGATGTCATCTGTTTGAGAAGTATGAGTTTACATTCAAAAACTATATTAGCGAAAGTTCTCTTTGTTTATCTTGTAGATGTCTTGCAGCCGTGAAGAAATATATGTTTTCAATATGTAACCGGTACAACTTTGTGCAATATTGTATGTAGAGTCATTAAGTAAACTTGCAGAGGTATTGTGCTCCGTCAACTATTAGTTAAACTGGGTTATGACCAGTTACTAATGCAAAACTTGTGTAGTTACTGTTGCGTAACTTGGTGTCCAGTTTACTATTATGATCCATTATTAAGAAAACCGATTGTTTGAGGTAGAAAACTGAGTACTACTGAATTAATTTTGATATTAAGTTTCGAAATGGTACATGATCTATATGTATCATAAACTTACTATACTTTACCACTAGTATATTATGTTTATGATATGTATAGAATGAAATTTAGATACGTCAAATTATAGTTCTATAATACTTATTGTTTCAGTCATCTGAGCTGCGACCATGTGACTTGGTCCGCTTGGTAACTAGGTTGTAGTCTCAAAACTTGATGATCAATTTACAAAAAAACCTTTGTGGTTCCTTACGGGATGAAACCTATGTAGTGTCCAAACAAGTTTCAAGTTATGTCAAAGTTTTCGTTCGTCGTGAGTCAGGTAATCAGCTTTTAATCTATACTAAATATAAAGCTGAAGAGTTCGTTTGAACGCGCTAATCCCTGGAACTTCCATTTGGATTTGAAAATTTCTTTTTGCATATTATAGCCCAATTCTTGAGGAACGTTATAGATTATTTAACATCACGCTATGATCCTTAGGGGCCGAGCAAACAGTTAAAATAAATTAATCGGCGGGTGAAATCGCGGGGCACAGCTAATTTAATATAAAGCATATTCAAAATTATATTATAAACAGTCCGGATGTCATAAATATCTTTATAATCTGGAATATTAACAGAGTATAAAAGAAAAGGGATTTAAATGAGTCGAATAACCATGGTTTACGTGAATCTGTTATAAATAAGTTTTCCCCATGTAAGTATAGGTATTTATTATTTAAACTGTTTTTATATTAAAGTAGTTTTAAATTTTTGTCTGTATTTGAAATACGGAATTGAAGATGAACCATTTTACAGTCTTGATTACGATCCGCTTTACTATGGGATTACTTATACCTATCCGTCTTCAAGTTACAACATGGGAGCCGAAGTAAAGAGACTAGGGAACCGAATGTATTGGACCCTTGGGGTGTAGTGTTGTTTAATTTTTTTGTTAGAATTTGGGTCATATTGCTTACAGAAAAACCAGATTTTCAGGAGCAAAGTAACGCACAATAAATCATTAAACATTCATTATC
This sequence comes from Allophyes oxyacanthae, assembly GCA_932294325.1. Taxonomy (NCBI): domain Eukaryota; kingdom Metazoa; phylum Arthropoda; class Insecta; order Lepidoptera; family Noctuidae; genus Allophyes; species Allophyes oxyacanthae. The sequence continues at coordinate 9,880,140 of OW028614.1, read as the reverse complement.
ACAGATGAATATAATTCTATTCTAACGTATCGAAGGACAAATAAAATGACAAGTATTATGTAAAAACAATGTTAAAGCCGAGGCGTGTAAAATTGAGCAGCTACCTATTTATACAGCCGCAGCTGATCAACCTTCCTCTAACTCATTTACATTAAACACTCATCACATACCTACATAACAAACGATACATACAATGTGTCCCATATTTGCTTATGGCATTTGATTAAACACGTAGAGGCATGGTGTGAACTCTTTGATGCGGCAAGATGTGGGTTACGATGAGTTACGTTCGACGCGCATAACACAATGTTACAACAGTTATGTACGTAATGCAACTAGACCGACTAATTTATACTACACAAATGAATCTCAGATACGTTCAATTTGTGATTATCTAACAGAACCTTCTTATTATTGAAGTTGTTTGAAAACATGGCAATTGAATTTATTCAACCATTGTTAATGAAGTGTATGTTAGTAAAACAAGTCATTACTAGCTGTAGTATAGTAAATTGATTACAAGTTACAACCATAAACAATATAGTTTATTAGTAGTTCAACTTTAAATATTGTCAAGGCTATGCTAATGGTTTGGCATTTAAAGTACTTTCGTTATTCGGTCAACAGCAATTAAGTAACATTTATGTATAGAGTTCCAGTTTTGTACGAATGATATAACACAACCTACTAAACAAGACTTTGTAGGCGTATGACCAACTTCAATCGTTTTAATCATCGACCTCAGGCCAAAAATATCGGTATGAGCCTGCAACTTCTTATTTTAAAGACATTAAATTCGAGTGACTTTGAGTTTGACTCAAAGGTCCGTTAATCATTTACGTTTTTATCGTTTTATTCTATTGTGTTGTGATGACGACATTTAGTAATCGGCGCACAACAAAAACCCGTGGCTGAGTTAAGTTGAGGAATAAAGAATAGTTGTGTTATGGTGCAGACAGTGTTCATAATGGGCATGGTGCATGTTAATGCGTTGTTTTAATGTAGCATTGTGCACTTGTTTACCTGTGCGTGCGCGGTCGCCAGGAGGGCGCCGGCGAGGAGGCTGAGCACTGGCCACATTGTTTCACTTGTCAATCGGATACTTGTCAGTTATCGTTGTCAATTTGACAGGAGGTGCGCGGGCTGTCAGCGCAACATGGCGGACCGGTCTGCGCGCCGTACGGAGCAACACTGCGCTGCCACAACCTCACTAACTTTACTTTCTGTGAGCGGCCGTGTTCACACCGCGTCTTAGTTATTATCATTTTGTAAAAATATCCCCGAAGACATTTAATTTGAGGGTTTTTGGCAATGAGAGAGAGGGAGAGGCAACAGCAAATAACAATAATATTAATGATAAGATTAGTTGCAATCAACCAATAACAGGTCACGAATAAACAACGGAATACAGTAATATGGATATGAATATCCAATAGATATGAATGATGTGTCTTTGATTACTTTCCGTTGTACAATATAGGAACCTACATAGACATTAGTTTGAAAAAAAAGAACATAGTTGGGACTCTATTCCGAGTACACACAATATACATAAAAATCGAACCTTATAAAATGGCCTCTAAAAGAATTTTGTTTAATACTTGGGAGTCATAAGACTACATCTAGGTTTACCTACTTTGATTTTATTGCGAGATTTGTATATTTTTGTCGTAGTCGAAAATGGTTACTGATTTCAGTATAGGTATTATTAGAAAATACTAGAAAAGTCAATAAAAAAATGGATATTATTATAAAAGATACACGAATAGGATTGGAACTCCAGTGTGAACGCACAGCGGCTACGCAACGTTGCGTCTTGCGTCGGCGGTAGCGGGCGGCAGGCGTTACGACACACGCCCACACCTGCAGCACTCGTAACACAAACCGACTCACACACGCACCCCACGGTATACCACACTGATCCCGCCGATAATACTCCCGGCTACCTTTTTATTTTTCCTTTTGGTATACGACGCGCGAAGTCGGCCTCAGCAGAAAAACCTTGGCTTAACTACGAACCACGAACCACGTTTTATGTATCTCATAAAAACTTATACTGGCACGTTTGTGAGCATTTGAAGAAAGAAATGTAGACCGTGCTTGTATTGTTTCGAGATTATTGTTAGAATATCGATATTATTACTTTGCTACGAACTAATATACATCGGGCCTCGGTTGGCATAGCACTCATATTAGAATTCAACGCGCTCGACGATGTTTCGTAGATCATTTATTGTGATATTTGTTTTTATTATTATTTTGTATCTATAGACCTTTATATGCACAAGTTTAGTCGGAAAGGGTATATAAACCCAAAAGGGGATTATTTTACGCATAATGGGAATAATTATGAAATAGCGAAAAAAGTCAGCATTTCCCTATTTTTGCATTTTCAGGTATGGTCCCATAGTAAAAGTTGTTCATAATAATAAGTACACGGGGGTTATTGTACCCTTTTATATTGTATTCCGGGTTTATGTACCCTTCCCGTTTAATATTGTGCTTATAGGTTCTCGACAAAGAATAGGGTCTGTGTTCTCTTGCCGTGCCTGCCGTAAACGGTGACGGGATAATGTCAAGATTCTAGACCCTAGAGGATAATGAGATCAAGTCCACAGCATAATTCTGTGAGCTAAATAAATAATTCTGACTGATGCAACACTATCCGTTTGCTTAGCGTTGATTTTAGCAATACGCTCACGATGACTGTTGATTCGAAGGCGAATCGGAGGTCGCAATTTGTTGTTATTAGCATTTATTCATTTATTAAGGATGCTGCTGGTGCCCATTCTCTTTATCTCTTAATACTTACCTTTATCTAATCCCTTAGTCCCTTTTGACTTACAGACGGGAAGAGAGTGGTGGCTTATTTTCTGCCAAAAGGCACCACAACTTAGTAGTACGACACAAAGTAGTATTTTACTTTATTTAAAAATACTCTCTACGATAAAATATATATATTGAAAATTTGAAATTCTTATCCTATCAGTCAGCGATTGGTGTCAGTAGGTCCAATATTTTATATTTTCGATTTCGTTTAATCGGCTTATAAAGTTCGTTGTCACGAATCTGTCCCATCGTTATTCTTAAAAATATATGCATAAGTGCATTGTGCATATTACCAATAATAAAGGTTTATTTACACAATACGGTCACGGCTGTCGCGCCATCTGTCGACACGTAAAATAAACTGTAGAAGGTTCGCGTTCAATGTTTGAGGGAGGTAAAGATGTCGCTAGTGTGGCGGGGGCACGTTGCCGCCCAAAATCAATATCCCGTCTGGCGTGCGCCGTCGTCCCGCCGATTTGTTCAGTGTTTCAGCAGGCACCCCTACTGCCCACATTTCATACAGTTCACGCGCAATCAGTGCTCTATAAGCGGATTCCACGCAACATCGGACTTATTTCCTATAATCTGTAAGTAATCATTTTAAAACATTTATTTAATTTAAATTATTAAAATATATATATTAAAAATGCATCTACAAGTATGAAGTCATTCATTAAACAGCAGATATGTGCTGAATCTAATAGATTATAAGTATTACGACACAGTCAAGTTACAGTGGTTACCTATATAGGACGGGTTGTGACCTCGAAGGGCGGAACTGTTGCCGAAACGAATCAAAACTGTAACTAAAGATTTATTTAAAATTATTACAAATACATATATAAACTTCTCGATCGAGTGTTAACAGTATTAGAAACATTGAACTACTTTTAATAAACTACAAGTACGAGCAGAATTCCAAAGGTGCGTGTGAAAACAATAAATATTAGTACAAAATAAGTAATACTTCTAGTAATAATATTAACTATTATTATAGTAGTAATAAATACGTTAAAGAATTAATAATTGTGTTTGTTAATTGGATACCTAATTGAACAAGACATAATATACATAGTCTAATAGCATAGATTTTGATAGTCATTATGTAGATTACAATAATTAACTTAATTATGCGTTAACACGAGGCTGTAGTTATAGCACGTTATACGAAAGCAAGAAAATGCCTTCACAGAATATATACCAATTTATAAAGAAAATTGGTTTATTTTATAGAAAATAAAGTATCCAGAACCTACAACTACGTAAAATGTCGTCGCGGGTGAACGATGTCATACATTGATTAACATTTTTTATTTTATTATATCCGAATGTTTTTGAAAGCAAACAAAATGTTCTACCTTTTGTTTATTATAGAATTTTATTTGGGGAAATAAGATCCCTCTTCTTCTTGTAAATGGTTTTCTATGTTTTTGAAGCAGATGAAGTAAAACAGTCTTATTCTTTCAACATTAAGGACGAAAAGGCGATTTGTCTACATAAAAGTACGTTAGCAATATAGGGTCCATAAAAACATAACTAATGGACTTGATAATACGCCAGTCCGCCCTGGAGGATTGACGATAGCGTGAGCGAAAGTTATTTCACAAAATCCCAAGGGAGAAAAAGCGATTTTTATGCATTCGTTTAGGAGAAAATTTTAGAGTGATATTTTTACGATTTGCCTATTGCGAGTATTTAGTTTCAAACGAAAAATAAACATTGAAATATCTTCGGTGCGCAGTTAACTCCTCTCTTTTAATGAAGGTAAGGAATAAGATCTTTCATTCGGCTTGGAAAAGTGTCTGTCGTCGAACGAGGGCGTTTAGTGGGCAATTACCCAGTGTCCGGAACTAGCTGTTACGTTTTATTAGTTTGAACATATCCCAGAGCGGCGGCCACAGGAGACATCACATTTAGCATTACGAGCACGCTTAACTATCGAACTTTATCGCTTTATTGCCTTGTAGAATACTTTGTACGTGCTTTCAATTATTTCCAGTGTTCTATTATGTCCAGATTTGTAACGGCACAGATTCTCGCAGCTCCTGTTATATAATGAATAGCAAACAGTGCTACACGCGAACATGCCATTATTTTCAGCGCTATTTTACACCGACGATGTCAGCATGAAATATCGCTTCTGAAGAGGGTAACTTCATGTTTTCACGAAATTTTTCTATTTTTTGGCCCCAATATTTTGTAGTACCTACTACCTATAGCCGTGGTACCTATAATTGTAGTGCCTAACTATTGTTTGCGTGCCTATTAATTTAATGCTGAATCACGTAGTCGGCTGTTTGTGAATGTGCCAGCATTAGGCACTCCGGCCCTAGGATCGATCCTTGCGTAACGCCACCACGTCACGGGGTTGGCTGCCGGCCAGACCGTAGCAGCCTCTGTTTATTTATAATACGTGATCATTGTGTGGGTGGACTGACTCGATTCATACCTTTGGTTTTTAGTTTTTTGTTTGGTACATTATGCTTTGTAAATGTAGCACACAGATATGGCGACCTGTAAAAATATACAAGATTATGCAGATTAGTCTAATTATGATAATAAATGTGAAGGGGTTAAGGGAGTGATGCTCTCTAGTTTTTATTAGATACCTTTTTCAGGCGTCCATTTAGAATATTTCTGACCCTTTTATCCTTGAGTGCCTTAATTTAAAAATCATTATTAATGGACGCGTGAACATTGTGAATGCTAAAAATTACGTATTTTCCTTTTTATATTCCTCAATAAAAACGTTTTCCTTGTAGTTTATACATTTTTTATTTTCTGTTCTCTCACCGGCTGAAATATCTGGATTCATTTTTCCACGTATTACTTTTCGCCCCAGGGGCGTTCTGTGACTTTCATTTTCATTTCGTAGCATGTTTACTACGCATTGCAGACGCTTACAAATTATAGTTCGTCGCTAAACACTACTTACTTTGTTTCATGAATTCGGTATTCGGAATTGGGTAGCTCCCTCGAGTTCTGAATACGTAACATACTTCGTCAAGAACTCTAGTTAGACTATAGTATAGTTACTGTTTTGGGCGTTGTAGCAATAAGTAACTACTCAAATAATCTCTAATGACTTTATGATAGCTTTCTAAATGGTTTGATAATTTATTTGTTTTCCGTTTAACCTGGTGCTTATCAAACTCATATCTGACATTGATAGCTGAGCTGATATTTATTTTCTGAACCAATTATGAGTAAGTGGTTTAGTGTTATTGGATAAAGAGCGACTGATCAATGCGCCGGTTCAGAATGAAACAAGCAACACTGAATATTGTAAAAGATATATTTTGGAGTTATCACACGCCATTAATTCACTATACTAGCCACACTAGCTACGAAGGGTAATTACGCGCCCCTAGAGGTCACGGTTGATGTAGCGCCTCCAAAAATGTTACCCGTAACATTAGCAGCTGCCAACCCTCCGCCAATGGACTCCTTGGAGACCTCTTTCTTATAATTTTGCCTTTTAAGCAGGAAAGTTCTGTACTGTAACGAAATCATGAGTTAACCAAGACTGTTCTCTGTATTTTGCATTCAATCTAGGGGAAAGTGGAATTGTCCGAATATAGGTAAGTGAATGCCCCAATAATGGGTTACGGGGTTTGGTTACGTAACGGGCGACGGTTGTCGGAGTGTGAACGTTGGCGACCCGCCAGTGCCGTCAACGTGACTCCACGTTCCACGTACAGGAACAACTAAACTAGTCAAGTGAGAGTATACGAACATTGTGCCAAAAACTTACGAAACCTTTTGCCCGAATCATCCAATTAATAGTTTTAGTGAGCGAAGTTTAATTGATAAACAATAAAATTGTTGGCAGGACAAGTTATGCTGACATAAAATTTGAAGTTGAAAATTATCGATAAGAAACGTTTCCTATAGCTGTCATTACCAAAACAGACTAGAGTCCAATATGTTCAATAATAAGCTAGGAAAGAGAATCAGTAACATTGTATTATAATAACAATTCTGGTTACCTTTGATGACATCTAACTACAACCCTATTATACATAGTCATGTCTATTGTCCGTATTGTGGATTGTATATCGTGTCGAATCCGACGAGCGTAGGTGTAATAAAGAAGAAAAACCAGCAATTTATATGCCCCATGTTGGGCGACATTAGGCTTGACTAAAAAATATTGTATGCCGTGACAATTTTTCTTATTACTACTACTTTTTATATGCATGGTATTTGTTTTCATTACTTTTTAACATACAGTAACATGATGATATATTTTAAGATACTGTCTTTTATAATTTATGGAGCTTGTTTGGATCATTTTAATTGGTCTTCAGACTCTACTATAATGTCTTATTGTTAATACTTAATCTTGAATTACTGTAATATTACAAAATATACAATAACTATATTACCATATACACAATAACTATATTAACATAATAATTATATTTGATCGTACAGTAGCCCGATACACCTGCACCATACCGCACATGTTTACAATGCTTAACACGCTCGTGGAGACCAGCCCAGGATTGGATTTGTTTGGTGAAGAATGCAAGATTATAATTTTAGAATGTTTGCAATTCTGTGAGAAGACAAAGTGATAGAATTAACTTAACTTAGTTTTAATGGATAATCGCTGTAGGTACTAATACTCGTATTTAATAATAGTAATTAAATTAAAATACCAATTTAAATAATATATTGTCGTACTTTACAGGCTGAATGGTGTTCTAATCTACCATTGAATACATAAAACTAAAGATAAGTACGTAAACTCACAAGATAACGGCTGATGGGGGATGGGTGACATTTTGGCCCTCAGCGGAGCATAGGATTAATTATTCCAAGTGTCACGCCACACAAGTTCATGACCGAAATACAAATGGCAACAAATGCTAATTCCATTTTTATTCGATGCTAGGACAGCTATATTATTGAAGAATTGACAAAAAGTATCAGACACATTGCTTTATGTTAGTTCTTCAATACTAGATATGTATAAACAATATATACTCGTCAAAACAAAATAAGGGCCACTTGCAAATTTCGACATTATGGGTGATTTAATGACCATTAACTATATCCATGTGGTAAATTGTACAGCGTTGTATTATCATAAGTGTTTGCGAACACTTTAACAGCATTCCGCTTGAAAAACCGTTAAAATGGGTAGATTTTATCAAATTTTTTGAAACGAATTAATTTTACCCTGTTTTTAACGTGAACTTTAGGCTCATTTAACATTTGTATTGTACTGAGAACAGTTAAGTGTGTCGAGTTAATGCCTACATCGGCATTTTAAGAACGTAATTCCACAGGTTCGACTTCAAATAGACTTGACTACAACGACCAGGATCATAACACTCATCCAAGAAGGCTATTCGTAGCGATCTGTAGTTTTACAGCCAAGATTTTCGCAGCGAGCGATTCAGAATGCCTGGAATTGCTTTTATGAAATCTAAAATTTTGTCTGAAGTCAGGAATTAGGCAGAGCCAGAGGAACCACAGCTCAGGAAGACCGCTACATAGACTTACATGCACGCAGAGAGAGCACCGTCACTTCCCGCTCTTTGCAAACCCGCTTGTGCCTGACCACAAGCACGTAACTTAGTGACCAAACAATTAGAAACCAGTTTTATGAAGACCAGCAATTGTCCAGGAGTCAAGTGATGCGAATTCCATAGACCAGTATTCATCATGCAAATCAATAAACATCCGCAAGGCAACAATTGGACTGTAGCGTAAGTGACTGAAGCACATTGCTTTTTTACAGATGAGAGCAAAGTAAAAGTTTTTAGTGTTGACCGTTGCATAAGGGTGTGGAGATGAAAAGGGAGCAATTTGCAGAAGCCTGCATCCACAACAGTGATCGATTTGGAGGGCCCAAAATTATGGTGTGGGGAGGCATAAGCCAAACTGGAAGAACTGAGCCTATAATTCAGAACCAGGGTACAGTAACAACTTAACGATACATCCAGGAGGTCATAAGACTCTATGTGGTGCCATTTGCATAGCAAGTGGGTGCAGGTTTCAAGCTGTTGCACGGCAATGCACGCGCTTATACAGTTAGAGCTACCAGAGAGACACTAGAAGAGGCTTGTATACAAGTGTTGCCGAGGCCAGCGAACAGTTCGGGCTTGAACACAATTGAACACATGTGGGATCTGTTGAAAAGAAAAGTATGAGACACAGATTGATCACTGGACAATGAAAGACAGCCCTTCAACGTCCTAAAATCGAGCTAGGAACAAATCTCTCAAGAAACAATGCGCCATCTGATAGAAAATGCCCTCTAGGCTTCAAGAATATGTTCAGAAAAGAGGAAGGTACACCAGATATTGATTCAAAAAGGAAGAAGAATAAACGCCCTGGAATTTCATTTTTAATTGCATTTTTAGTCCAAGTGTACTTTTTGCTGAAATTGCACTTTTTCTCGAAAATGTTGTAAAATTGATTTTCTTTCCTGTGGTTTGTGTAAAATTTAAGCCTATTTCATTGAAAACAAATCATTGCAATGAATTTTACAACTTAGAAACCTAGGAACCTCATAATTTGCCCAGAAGATCAAAAATATAAGGTGGCCCTTATTTTGTTTTGACGAGTATATTATCATTATTTTATTATTAGGTACCTTCTTATAGGGATGGGACTAATATCTCGAATGTTCTCTATTTTTTCCTCAGTATATCGTTAATTCTCACTGTGGCAAGTATTTTGCACGGGGAATACGTAACATTTTTTAAGCTTTTACTCCAAAAGGAATTCACAAATTCATATCGTGGTAAAATGTGAATTACTCGACGCTGAGAACCCGTATGTTTTATCAGTATTAAACTGATTTATACCAAATCTGTATACGGTCCTTTCCAAAATTTTTATTTAACTTTTGCGTTGTGGCAAATATAATAATTTTTTAAAAGGAATGGAAGAACATGAAATATTTGTCTCCTAGTGAATACGAGCCTTAAATCCTTCAACTGAAGCGACACGCCGACAATGGACAAGTTGCGCGATGTTGTCAGATTTCACCCGACATCTCTAGCGACAGGTTTTGCGGGACATTTGTCTCCTAGTGAATACGGGGCTTAAGATCTTGCTTTGACTCATGTCCCGGTGCGTCAATATTAAAGTTTTTAATATACCAAACTCGAACTTTAAAACATTTTCCATTTGAAATTGTTTCTAATGTTTTGTTGGCAGGTAGATCCTCCCCACCACACAAGCTGTTCACCTAGCCGCATTCATTCCATTAACACAGTTGACATCTGCGACACTTGTCCGTAGATTTCCCGAGGTAAGTTTATGTACATAATATTTACCTTGTATCTTACCCATGTAGGAAATCTTTGATGTATAAAATGATACGTATCTACGCTGAATCAATATTCTGATGTAGGCTGGTAAGCCGATCTTTTTGCGTTGTACAATATCAGATTTATGTTTCAGCTTATTTACCTAAAGCTTGTACGAGTATGTACCTACCGGTACAATGGTACTTTGCAAATCAAGTTTAGGTACTAGGTTTATATAGTTAATCTAGTTACGGTTTTTTCATAGAGTAATACAATAACAAAATATGCTTTTGTTATAAACATAATGAAAGCTATGTTATTTGTTTGTTATGAATTATAATCTAAATTTACAAAGATTTTATTAGATATTCATATTCAAATCTTAAGGAAAAGAATCTTTTTTTCTTTTGTGACTTTATAATGTGGGTTATTTTTTTTATTACTGAAAATAAGATTTAATGAGTTTTATTTTATGTTATTAAGCTTTCACATTTAATAAGTTAATTACTTACGACGAAGCTCAAGTTAATTTTCAACCAATAAAGAGTTTTGCAGAGCGGTCATTTTATTTAGCTTATATCTTGCTAACTCCAACGCGGCTCATGCAAAGGTCTCGCGAGTAAAAGGGGTAGAGTAGCATCAACTTAAGTTCCACTCGCCTCCTTTGTGCCACTTGAGTTTTTGTCATGCTAAAGACTCTAATGACACTTGGGTCCTTTGAAACAAACAGAGTAGAGCTTGGAGAGAGCTGAGTGAAGAAAGGCTTAGGAGGAATAAGAAGACGTTATACTTAGATGCCAAAGGCAAATATGATGGCGGGGCCATGTTGCGCGGTTTACTCGTGCGTATCAGAATATGATATTATGTCGACATCGGATGTCTTCGTGAGTTGTCGTGCGTCTGTCCGCACCGACACCAAGTTATGTGAACTGATTTGGTTTATTACAGTGACAAGTGTCCTGAAATTCCTTTATTATAATTACCTTGCTCAAGCCAAAATATTTTGAATTAATAAATTTAAATCTGTAAAATACAACACATGCTTTTTAATGGCTAGGAAAACTTCAAGGATTAAGTATATCTGGTCGGTAAAGCACTCAACTTGTGCTTCATGCCTTATGTGCCCATTTGTTATTTAAGATAAATATTTTTTTCTTTTACATGTTTTATTCTTTTATTTTTTGTTACTTTATCTTTAAAATTGTTTTTGTGCTGTGTCAAATAAATACTTTTTTCTTTCTTTCTTTTCTTTATAGTAATAAGACAAAAAAAAAACATCTCTTATTCTACACACTACTCGTAATGTATTTCGAAAAATACATATAATAATTTTCTATCCTTATCAGTGCAGTGGTTTGTCGTTTTTAGGTCTCACCACTAGGTCGGGTAAGAATGTGATTCGGTTTTTCTATCGGAAAAAATATTAATCAATAGACACGGTCTGAAATTGCGGCAAATGTAGGTATTTTGGTGATCGTCTGATAAGTTTACAGTAGATTCGCTTTTATCATTGGCAACTAATAAAAGCCGTAGGTACCTCTACCTAACCTTATACGTAGGTATTGTTCTAGAGGAGCGTATCCTGGACCTTTAGGAAATTGGCAGAATTGTTTCGGGCGTCCATTAAAACCCTGGTTTTATTAGTCGGTGTATTAGGTACCATGACTCAGAGGTGAGTCTGCAGATTCCTCGGATTTTCCTATGGACTTCCATAAGGTTCTGCGGACTACTGTTCAAGGAAACGTTGCCCTAGAGTCGTTTTTATAAAGCGACAACCACGTTTCTATTAAGAACATGATTGTATAAAGTTTAAAAAGTTTTTTATGGATAAAATCTTGCCAGTTTTATAATTATTTGTAACAAATTATGATAGTGTAGCGACATCTATCGCCACATAGAATAACTACTTACAAGTCAGCAAACTGACAACAGTAGTGGCGCGAAAGTACGAATTGACTAATCAGATAACGAAGCCTGCATCGCGCAAGGAAAAAGATAATCGTATCTAACACATATACAACTGTCCGACATCAACCGTCGGGCTTCGGCCCGCCTGGCAATATCACCTCGCCTGGTCGGAGGATCCCTTTTCAATGGAGGAACACCATACCTCGTTCGTCCACAATAGAATCCTTAACGACAAGTATTTTTCTGATAAATAATTTAAAATTACGAAATAGACTTTAGATTTTGAGGCAGAGAGTAACATTAGTTTCGTACTGTAAAAAATGTCATACTCAGCTATTTTTAATATTGTCGTTTTTTAAGGGACAGCAAAATAGATCGTTCAGGGTGCCCTGGGATCTGTGGCCCGCAGGCCGCGACCACATCAACCCTGTCTTTCTCGAGCTTCCGAACCTCTTTTACCTCCAATGTCAATTACTTGAAACGAAGGTATGTTTGCAGTTCGCATGTTTTCTATCTTCTGTCTAATTTTAAATTTGGTTGTATGCATGTTTAATCTTCGTTTTAAAGCTTTTCAGTTTGGTCGTACATCGTGATGAATGATAATAATAAATGAACGTTTTATGAAACGGATGTGATATTAATAAATAAATTATTCAGCAATAGTATGAGCAACACTAACCCTGCCACAATTAGACTGGCTTTAATAACTTGAATTTTAAGTATCGTCTTAGTTTGGTATCCCTCTTAATTTTTAGCATAGTTTACTTTGTAAACACTGGTTGGATAATCTTTCACATTATTTTATATCAAGCTCAGTTTATAATTTAAGGATTAAACAAAATTTATGACACCGTAAAAAGCCCGAACCGCTTCACCGCGCTGCTTCCACCCCCGTCGGCACTCCACCCCCTCCCACTCCCCGCAGCCTCACCCTCGCCCCCCCTCTCCCTCGCCTCCGCTCCACTTTACATACCGTGTAGCACCACTCATCAGCCTCGACTGTGATTGTATGTGACCATATCACTGCTGCTACTTGTTGGGACCCTCGTCGTACAACAAATAACAGTTCTGAACTACCTACATTCAGTGCATGGCGCTTTTCTCTCGATGTATCGTCGTTATTCGATGTTGCTGCTTTACAAGAGCCATCGTTACAGCTAAGATATGGTATTATTTCGTATGACAGTAACATTAACTCAGATTATAAATAAGATAAAAAGCTTCTAAGCACCATAGGAGCTAATTCTGATTAAGATAGCTTAAATGGGAGTAATCAAATTGACTGGCAAGAAAATAAGGTTAGGTGATCATGAGTGGCTACATCGTGTGTCGGTTTTGTCCCTCCTCTGCGTGTCCCTGTAATCCGGCGCGGCGTGGCGGTGGCGTGCGGCGTGTAGCTCAGTGGAGGCGTTGCGCAGATTCAGCTCGGGGGACCTGCAGTCCGAGTGCGATGAGGGCGAGGTGGATCCCTACACCGGCCGCCCGGCCACCACCAGCCAGCCGAAACCGCAAAATCAAAGGCCGACCTCCCAGGGTAAGACTAAGTAGACATTTGACTAGCAAACAACTTTATAGTTACCGAGTTTAATAAACGTAGCAACAGTCTGTATACTTAGGACTAACCTGTTTAATTAAACTTTAAATACAGATTACACAAGCTCAAATTACAAGATTATTAGCAGTACAGTTTAGCGAAAATTATAGCGTTGTTTTAGACATGTTCCACCAAGTTTTATTTGACGTAGCCACCGGGGGCAGCATCAGCAGTGCATCGGGACCTCCTCCAGCGCCATCTGCGACCGTAGCGGCGGCGGCGGCGAGCGGCGGGGACCTCTCGCTGAACCTGCGGGGAGGCTCGCGTGGGACGTCCGCGCCCTCCTCCCCAGCCAAGTCCCGCGAGTCTCTTCTCCAGCGCGTACAATCCCTCACCGGCGCCGCACGAGATCAAGGCGCCAATTTATTAGGTAACGTATTCATATGTCTACTTTATGTCTCCCTGGAGAAGTCTTTTACAGTCGAGTGAATTGAATTTCAAGACACACTTCGATCTTTATCGTAAACGTTGACTTGGGACGAGAAAGTTATTAGGATAAAGATAAAATTTATGATGTTATAAATCAGACTTAGAGCTTGTAATAGTTCATAATGAGTAACAATATTTTCTGGCACGCCCAGTGTACGGCCTGGCACAGACCATTGCTGGACATAATACCCCACCACCATAATGGCTTTTCTCCGTCAGTTCTTCTATCACTAACAGTAGAGCCAACTTTGCTCACACCGTCATCGCGGCGCTGCTAGCCGTCTCTGGCCTTTAACATTTGAAGTGCAAGTTCAATGGTTATCTGTCAGTCGTAAGAGCTTCATGACCACTGATCCCCTATAAAACAAGTGGTTGTTTAGGAAGCGTGACGTCGGTAGCCTCAGTGGGCCGCGGGTACAACCGTGACCGATGTGTGACTTTGCTGGTGGTGGATGACCAGAACACCGACTGGTCCAAGTACTTCCGCGGCCGCCGCCTACCCGGCGAGTGGGACATCCGCGTTGAACAAGCTGAGTTTAGGGTAAGTACCTTAGATCAGTAAGTACAATTCGGCAGCAATACGTATACGTATAACTCAACTGTTAGGTTTTTTGAACGGCCGAAAGGGGGTGACAAAAGTGGAAGTGGGAGGTACCTATCCCATTTCCACATTCGCACCCAGTTCAGAACTATTGATTGGCCAACGCTGTCAAAGACAGGTCTACAGATCCATTTCCGTTGAGTTATTTTTGTGCTATTAAACCGTTTCCATTTTCAGGCGACAAAGGACTCTTTATGGGTAGGAAAAGAAAAACAATAATTGTTGTCACCAGTTTCATGAGATATCGCTATTAAAAGTTTTCTCATTACAAAATTTAGAATGAAGTATGTAACGTTCGAACGTTAGTTATAAAAACTCGATAGTTATCACAGCGCAACACGGCGTTATAATCAATTATGCAGCCTCACAACAAGATACCTTGGTGTTGTTGACCAAACTATTGTAATATTCATGTGCAGAACCCGCTTCAGCGTCACTTGTTACTGAGGTCCCCTCGTCTTATTAATAATTACGGGCGCTTAACCTGACTGGAGGCATGAAATCTCTTTAATACCACCTTTAATGAGGTTCTTTGTTTTATTCATTATTTACGTAAATTACGTTATCAATCAATTGGTCTTAGGTGGCATTTCATCCGAATAAAACTGAACCTAATGTTTAATTCGCTATCATTCATAATAAAAATAAACATGGTAATTTCGTAATTTCAGACTATCATAATATTAAGTCAGATAACAAGACTTCTTCTTCTTCGTCAGCCATTCTTTACCAAATTTTGGGTGTAGGTCTCCTTTGCCCGCCATTCTTCCCGGTGTTTAGCCTTCCTCATCCTGATTTTCCGGCTATTTTTACGATGTCGTCAGCCCATCTAGCCGGCTGACGACCGCCGCTTCTTTGCCCGGTCCTGGGTCTCCAATGTAGCATCTTACTGCCCCACCTGCCATCGATTCGATGGACTATTTGGCCCGCCCACTTCTATTTGCGTTGTCTTATGACAAGGGCCACATGTACAACCTTTGTTCGCTCGCGGATCTCGGTGATCCAGATCCTATCACTTCCTCTGGGCTACTTGCAGCTGGTTGATATGCTGGTGAGATGGTGAGAGTCCAGGTTTCTGAACCTTATAGCAGGACAGCCATTGCTCGTATGCCCGACGTTTGTGGTTGAGTGGCAAGTGCTCACACATGATAACAACACGTTACACAACGTATAGCGTACGCTATATCGGCTCTCACTTGAGGCTACAAATATCACGCTGCTATTAACTAGCGTCATAGCTGATCCCAACGAGAAAGCAGCCGGGCGGCAGTCAACGCCAAAGACTTCAATAGTAGGTATACTTTTCAGTGGTCGCGCGTTATCTGTTTTTGGGTACTTAAAGCGTTACACGACGTACCTATGTTAACGCTCCCCACGCGATCTCGGCCGGATTTTAAGTTTTATAATAATTCGTCATGCTATTATGAATTTTAAAATAACATTGAATCATTTTTATTATCTGATAGTCCTAAGCCTGAAAAGTAAGAAAAAAGTTCATAGAAATTTATTTACAGCTCCATTTTTTAGCCCTAGGTAGAGATAGGATGAGATAGAGATGGAATGTTATATTCTTGTACAGGACTTGTATTATTGATTTGTATTATTATTGACTTGTATTATTCTTGTACAGCTGTCTGTTCAACAAAAGTTAACGTGCTGCGAGATAACGATAAACACTGATAACGTTGCCGCGTTTAGATGACGCCCGCGTTTTCGTTATAACGCGTTATAGTGATAGCGAATAAAATAACGCGCTATAAAAAAAATGTTTATAGTCTGTATTGCGCGATTGCAATACAGACTATAAATGTTAGGTGTTTGAAATGGTTAATGGTTAATGGTTAGCGGTTTTGAACATCACTAAACACTACTCCTTTTAGATTTTGATAATTATGAAGTAAATTCAGTGAAAATGTAAAAAAAAGATTAAACTAATTAATTCATTGTTATTAAGCTTGGAAACGAATTTCATCAAGTATTCTGTTAAATTAAGAACATTTCTTTATAAAACCTAGACAGATTAATTCTTAAAGTACGCTGACCTGGGTATAAGGTCGCAGGTTGGCAGCAAAAGTTGAAGGGATAATCAAATCAACCCGCTCCCTTTATTACACGAGTCTCAAGTAATTCGTTTTATAACTCTTATCGTTTCCTCTGTACAGGAATTGACTGTGACAGCCAATTCTGACGGGGCCAACGTATCTATGGCTGTTTATCGCAGCGGCACCAAAGTCACTCGATGTTTCAAGTAAGTACCTAATATTCTCATTTTCATACTAAAATGTTAATTCTCGCCACATTATATCTGGAAACGACTTTCCACCAACCTACTCACTTAAATAAGAGATACTCGTAGCTCATTTTAAATGCTAAGGAATATACAGATTCCTAAGGAGATTCCTAGAAGAAATATTATGAATTTATTGTTATTAAAGCCTTCAAACTAAGTAAATAACGAGGTTGATAAACTAGAAATCCAATCTAATTAGTCCCGGTAGGGTTGTTAAGTCATTATAAGTTACTCGATGAGATAATCCAGTGGCAGGACGAAACAACCAAACCCTATTTATAGAGAAAATGTTACGGTGACTCAAACTGTATAAAATGTAAATGGATGTTTGTAACAACTTTGCTTTGTCTTAGTGTGATGAAGTGTGGGTGCTCTATGATTTACATAATAATAGACAACCCATAACAACGTCAAAGTTGTGTAAACTTCTTCCTCTAACGTCTGGGGTTTATAAAAGCTTTCTTTATAAGAATATTTCCATTTTATGTAGGTGCTACATGCAAATGTTGATACTACAGCTCCTGTATCATCACTTCATCAGCTACATCAACATATTTCTTGTTTTACAATATTTGCATCCATCTTCTTTTCTTTTGATTTGGTTTCGTTGATTAATGATTACCGATAGATTCTCGGTCTCCAAACTTTCGTTTTCTTTTTTATATTTATATTTACACCTTTCTAGTATTGATTGATAACGCAAATTTATTACTTACTTGTCAATGAAACAGACATTTAGTTAAAACTTAATTTGATTATTATATCACGTAATTTATATGTTTTCTTTATTTTTTGCTAGACCCGACTTCGTGTTGGTGAGGCAGAATGTTCGCGACGCAGGCGCCGATCACCGCGCCCTGCTCCTCGGTCTCAAGTTCGGCGGGGTTCCTTCCATCAACAGCCTCAATTCCATCTACCACTTCCAGGTAATTTAACAAATATTGTTAAATATAATATTCCAGATATTCCGAGACATTTTCCTTAATAAAAGCTTGTCGGAATAAAATTGACTTGTATTTATATTCATTGTGTTTGTTTAGGACCGGCCTTGGGTGTTCGGTCATCTTCTCCAGTTACAACGGCGTCTGGGCAGAGAGAATTTCCCTCTCATCGAGCAGACCTACTATCATAACCACACTGATATGGTGAGTACATAGATTGATATAATAATTTGATATAAGTAGGTGTTTTTACAGGAGCTATAGTTTTTCGTGTAATTAATAGGAAATATTATAACGACCGCTACGTTTTTGCTTGTTATTATTCATGCTATCGCATTTTAACTACTCGTTATTTACATAAATCACGTCTTGGCAGTTATGTATAAGTTTGCTCACTCCAGTGTACGACCAAGAATATTGTAAGATAGTTAGCATCTTACAGCGTCGCAAGTTTGCTATTAAGTTTACATTAGGCTTCGGACTAAGAAGCTTAAGCTAAAATACTCAAACGTCATACGATCCGTTTAAATTTCTTTATTTTAACCTATATATTATCACTATAATTAGTTAATTTACAATCATTAACTTAAAAATAAATAATACAAAAATAACGTTATAACTATCTTTGTCTACGAAGACAAAACAACAATTTAGAAGCGTCCCAAAGAAAAATCACAAAATATCTTTTTCAAAAACATGCAATCAATAAATTCGTCACATTGCCAATAGAGCTAATTTAACTTCATACACACGACATTTAACTAATTACCTTAATTTCGATAATGAATCTAGTGTTATTAATTATTATAATTAATGTTTGGTTTAGTATAACAGCTGCTTTGTTTTCGTATGATTAGTCTAGTAATGTGTGTGAATGAATTTGTAATTTTTCACGCGGACGACGTAATGAGATGTTCAAAAGGTACATTTTAAAGTAAACTTGTGCATCGTAGTGGCTAAATCAAGTCATAGTGCTGTTGAAGCGCGTCGCCTGCAGGCACCTCGTGAGAGCGGGAGCCCTGCAACACAAACAGACGTGGTGAGTGACAGTGAGCAGCACACAGTACAACATCAAACGGTCTTGTGTTTACGACTGTAACTCGTTCCCCATATTATAAACGTAATGACAACGTAGGTGTTTATTCGATTTTAATACTGTTTGAAATGAGAAACCTACTGCTTTACATTACGGAATTTCTCGCGAAGTGTTTATAAAATAGCTTTGAATGGGAGTATAAAATCGTTCATTGTATGAGTAATCTTGGCACATAAAGTGCGAATTAGTAATATAATTCAAGGTTTCCTAAGAATTTTGTTGTTTATGTGCTATGTACTAAAGTAATTAGAGAGTCGTATATTGTGAGCTTATTGTGGTTTTCTCATTGTTATGAAGGATAAGTATGCATAATTATTCAGAATCTATTTTCATGCTATATTTCATATACCTACATGCGAATTGTCACATGTACAGTATTTATTCCTACCACAGCTTGTTGCGTAGTAGATCGAGTTGCACACAGTTATATAACCAGCAGTTTATCGCCAATTCTTTTCACATTGATTTTATTTCCACATAAAAAATATTATTTGGTTTACTAATAAAATAAAGGTATGATACCTAGTCCAGCGGCACCGATGTTCGCGGTCGTGTAGGCAGATGCCGTGTCGTTCGTAGCACTCGTCGTAGCCCGTCACGCAGGTGTTCGGCGACTTCGCCCGCCGCCGCGTCATGTGAACCTGACGTTATAATAACATTAGCCTCCACATCACAGCGTTATCATCTCTCTAGCTTCGTAATCGTGCGCCATCAGCCCGCAGACGAACGGTCACGAGAGAATATTCCAAGTATCATCGCACTTGGCAATAGGATTAGTGATAGCAGCACATAGATGATTCCTACGGTTCATTTTTCCGGAAAAGTCTTTTAATGGCCTTTAACTACGCACAGGGAAAGAAAACCACACTTAATAACTTGATCTTCGTGGTAAAGCAGGAAATCAATGTGATGCTATAGACATCGAATAGAAAAACAAAGCCTGTTCCAGTAATACTAGGGTTCCATTATAACCAGATCCGGCTAAATATCAACACTGATATATATATACCGTGTATTTCACAAATCGTTAGATGACCTCAATCCAACAATGGCTAATAGTGAAACTTATGTATAACTAAGCTATCACATTGTCCTCAACATAATTATGTCCTAGATCGGCCACTGCTATCAAATGCTATAGTACCTATGTACTACAATGCGTTTCTCCGCAAAATATTGATTCGTTCAGCTCATGAATAATATGTTTCGGAAAACGACCTCTGAAGAAAATAAGGAAATTGGCACCCACATACGGAGAAATGAATATTTCTACTTAAATTACGGTTCCGTTATTGATATGTGGCAATCGGTACAGTTACCAAACTTTTAATAAATTTTCGAATTTCTTGTAGTTGATTCTACTTTTAAACTAAAACTTATTCTTAAACATCGTTTAGTGAATGCGTAAACTTTAAACAAGTTTGACTACAAGTCACTTTACTAGAGAATTTTGCAAATTTTTAATATATTACGGAGAAAAATATAAAAAAAATCATTTTCTTTAACTGTATCCGCGTTTCAAAATTATTCGCATTTTTTAAAGAAACTCTAGGTAATATCCAAGTTAGAATACATACTGATATCCTAGATTCAAGAATTTCCGTGGTGAGACAAATTTGTCAAAGTACGAGGATGACAACTTACTTTGCAAGTACAACCCTGTTTGTAGAGTAGGCGGAATCCTTTTCTTTGACGAGGAGTGACGTCACGCCATTTGCTGACGTAGCCGCACAAATGCACATGAGCCTCTAAATGGACTACTCGACCTGGAACATGAAAAGGGGAAAATTATAATACCTTTGCATCTCCCTGCTGAGGTGCGATAAACACACGTCTATGTTGTAATAAACCTTACGTATACGTCCTTGAAACTGAAGCCATGACACGAAAAATAAATGAACATTCGCTATACTAGAACATCGTAACTGAATTACCACCAACATCTCTTTTACTTATTCCGAACCCATTTTACCCAACCAATTCTATCCAGCAGACTAATTCAAAATCAGAACAATTTTTCAATGAATAATTTATCCGAGGCAAATAGAATGACATTGCGGAGATACAGACAGACATTTACAGAAAATAAATTAAAAATTATACAGCCAATTCAATGACTACACTCATACCAATTTAGTATTGTACAGTCGAATAATAGACGTTAAATAGTTTGCTAATGAGATTGCTTAATGTACTTACAGACTCAAATGTCTATATTAGACGACATCCGCAATGCTTATCGCTTTACAAAGTCAAATACTAATTAAGCAGACAAGTGTTAAGCATAAACCTAATGTCTGCCTTGGTCTTGTTTAGTTTCTTATACAATACTGTCAGCATAAATCCATCCTGCTAAGCATTTTTATATAGATAACATCCGTGATCCGCTTGGAATTCTATGTTTGAATTAAATTGGGATAGCGTACGCAGTACAGCAATAAATAATCTGAATGTTTCCTGAGCTGGGGCTTCGTCCACGAGCACTGTCAGCGATTCGCGCTAGGGCAATATCGATCCTTTAAAACTAAGCTCAGGTAAACTGGCAATGCCAACGGGTGAACGGAATTTATCCAATGAATTGACTTGAATATTCGTAGTACTCGTAGCTACATCAAAATCCTATAAGGTACACGTCGTAGAGAGGATATTCACCTGTAATAACATAGGTTTCCCTCGGCTGCAGGGTCACCCCACACAAAGATTCCTGTGATGGCGTTAATAAACGACCGGATTGTAGGGCCACCTTCGCTTTCGGCGTCGCCTGTAAACAGTTAAATTTTGTTTAACTTATCAAGTAAAATAATACTAAGACCAAGTTTTCTAAACTTTCATTTGGTTCCAAAACATGTTTGTCCAGAATCAAGCTATTGTATTCAAATAAGTAGGAATTGTAATTGTAGATATAGAAGTACATATCTTGTTATAATTATCTAACTATTGTTTCTGTACTTACTTTGTAAGTGTTTCGAATCTTCAGTTTATATGCGTCGTAAAAGTCTTTGCCTCGAAATGTTTTTTGTACTCTTCCAACGATTACTGAAAAAAATAGACACGCATTCGTTAACTACATTTTACGTTATCTAAGGAAGTATTTTTTTTATTGTAAATTGATTTCTTCACAACTACTTTGTAAGTAGGCTCCAATAGTCCCTCATATTTCTCACCCGTGTCTATAATTAACTCAGACTTGTATAAAGAGTAACTCACCAAAATCGCTGTTACAAAAGTGTGTCTGTGGGTGTGCTGGTGCGCACGTGCAGGCATCGGCGAGGCGATAGCTCGCCGCCACCAGCACCAGCGCCAACCACCTTGTCAGCATGCTATATCTTTAGATCTGGAACAAACGACACCAGTTGTAGGCGTGTTGTGTTACCGCAGTGTCTTCAAAACAAGAAGCCGTTATGCTGCATAAATATTTTTACTTCACTATACAGAGATTCCCATTGTTTCGTAGCACCCATTGATCACGCAAATTAAATGATAAATACCATCAGATCGTCAGTAACAATACAATGCGACAGCGTATGATTCCTACGGTTGATGTATATCTGTTATGCCGTAATAAATAAAGATCCGTCTCGAATTCCATAAAGTTTGGCGCAGCGATTAGGTCTCAGTATCAGTAGTATAATCAATATAATCATCGTACCGCACTCATAAAACAAGATGTAAAAGAACTCTTGCAATCTATAGTAACTCTGGACCTTAATTTAATAATTTGCTCTTAATATTGTTAAAAATTTCTTTCGTCTTAAACGTTTGCAGACAATTTTGTGATTTTGCCTCTCGTAGTCTTTTGGCGAGCGTTTGAGATTGCCGACGACGTTAATGTTTGTATGTCTGTCTTTTATTTACTTTATCTTGTCGTGTATTTGCCAGTCGGCTATATATAGATCATTTACGTTGGTTACGGTTTGGAAAAATATACAAGAATAGAAATTATCGAAAACATGACATATGTTGGAGATAAAGTTTTGTACGAGTAAGTATATTTATTGATCATTTTAACAACATTCATTAATTATTTATGTTACAATAATTTATAACGAAACCTGAAATCATCTGTTCATTACAATAAAGGTCCGAAGTTCAAGGAATAGAACATCTCATGAACATTGAATACATAGACAAATGATTGATGTTCCAATAAATTAAATAGAAAGCTGTTTATGAAAGCATTTTAATTTAATCTTGTAAGTGATATGACTTCACACTTTAAATTAATCACGTTTGCGAAGGAACCTATCAATTTGTACCGCGGGCGCGGCGAGGCGAGAGCATGTTACAGATAATTTATTAGCTTAACCACCTCTGGGCTACTGCGATGATGCTTGTGACCCACATTACGGGCGAACCTCGTATCCATTGATACTTTGTTGTTCCATAACGTGGTAATACATTTTTATGACAGTAGCCTAGTGTACCTCTATTTTTTGCATTCACGAGAATAAAATGTCCGTCGCTGTCGTCGTCGCGTCGCGCGTCTCCGCCATGTCATAACCTCGCGTTCATTGTTACTTTGTGTGAGGATTGTTAAAGCTTATCCAACGCTGACTAGAGCGATGTGTCTACGAATATTTGTTACACGAGAAGTTCTTTTATAATTGTTGATGTTAATCCGTTTTGGTTACGTCAACTCACGGTCTGGTATTTATTCCTTTGTAAGAGGATTACTGTCTTCTTTAATGTTTTAAAATGTAATGGGAATACAAGTTACATCGAAGCAAATACGATTCACCCATCTACGAATATAAGGACGGTTTATTCTGGAACAAAAAATATATATTTTTTTGGGATTATGATAATAATCCTTTAATAAGTTGCTTATAATGCGTTATTAGGTTTAGTCGGGAACAATGAGCCAGCTATTACGGGTCCTGCGTGGGAGGCAGTCTCGTCGTCGGTAGAGTACGGAAATGCGCTAGAGTTGATTGCCTTTACATCACGCGATCTAACCTTTACAAAACAAAAATATTTTTTCTCGGTCGTAAAACAACAAAAATTTTAACGCAAATTAAACTATTCGTATCCATGTATTAATGTTAATTGGTCAATAAAAATGACAACTATTATTAACACTATTAATAATATGTTAAAGGCAATTCGTTTTAGAAATTACATGGCAATAAAATTATATACAAGTTTGAATGTATGATTATATAGTTAATTTATAGCTTTAAACAACTATTCATCTTGGCGAAGTTCCTATGTTATGTTTAGGTGATCATCTTTACTTTACTTTTCTAAGTATTCGTTGACTTTTGTATCAAAATTTGCGATTCTGCGGCACCAGCGAATGTAAATCATATTTATTAATTAGGAAATATGTCCATCATTGGCTAAGTAGAAATGATTAATTGAATATTAAGCATCCTAGTTAATATTCAGTTAAACATTAATGATTCTATGTGACACGTAGCTTCATATGCTTAGAATCACTTAGAATATTCATGTCTGGATTTTATAAGATATTTTCTTGTTCCGATCGCACCTGTTAATCACGATTCACGCCTTTAATTATAACTGTATGCAAATTCTGTAAAGGTAAATCCCAACTATTGATTTGCAACATTTTGTTTGGCCAATTTAAGGAACCAACGGGCTGGAACTATTAATATTATAAAAAATATGATCTACGAGTAACTATTATATTAATTCTAAATGTTATGATGATACACTTAACTAATTGTACTCACATAGACGCGAAATCAAAGTCACATCACGCACTGCACTCCAGTCGGCAGTATCTTGACGATTGCGTTTTTATACTGTGCTCGTACCTTTTGTACCCCTACGATGAGTGCGGTTATAATCCCGCGTTGTATTCAGATTTCGGATAAAAATCACAATGCGGAAATTTTATGGGTGCATTCCCATAGTCGCACCCGTGGTTCCGACCGCGAGCTCGCTGCAACAATACCTCGTTTGTCAGGGTTCGTCGAGAAACCTGAGGTGAATGTTGACATTATGTGTTTATACTTGTTTACCGGCATCTAACATAAAGCACGCTGTGGGCACGTTTGTTAAAGTATCGAAATCCAATTATATTGGTTCCCAATGTTCCCATGTACCTACCTGAAGCTTCGATTGTACTGACTGACAATAGGACACCCTATTTGTTACGATTTTCCGTTGCTCTCATCCGTCGCTCTCAGCTCAAGTTTCAACCATAATATGAAAACGTTTCTCTGTATCTTACCAAATCCCTTCACATAGCTATTGTTGCTTATACATATCACTGCCGTTTATGACACAGTAAAGCGTCTGTTTTCTAATTTTGGTACACCTGTAATGTTTATGTTCATTGCTTTGTTAAGGCTTGGGTAAGAAACGATTGACCCTATCCATTCTTTGAATGGTTATAAATACACGAACAATGAGCAAGACGTGCAAGGCTTGTCTCTTTGCTAAAGGATGTCCGAAGATTCGTTTATACGACCTAAATAGCAAATGGATATGCTAGTTATTAATAATATCGGTAACATAATTCGCAGTATTCTATCGACTGAACTATCAACACGTTTTTATACAGGTTTTTTCACGACCACTAACTAGTATAAAAAGTTGAACACAACATGACTGACAAGTGTTTTTATCGATAGTTATGTTACGGTAGCAATAGCTCGTTGAAATAAATTGGAACACGTCCCTTCACGGAACCTGAGATTGACTAAGTGGCCAGATAACTGTGCATTTGGTGTGTCCGCTCCGTGTTTAAACATTGTCTCTTTTGAAGCTGTTTCTCATACGAGGTTTAAATAGACTTATTGTATAATGAAAATCTTTTTCTTCTTCGGTCCGTCAATACTGAGGATCGCGACCACAAATTCGTCTCCATTTATACCTATTTGTCTGACGTAGAGTGCACTCTTTGTAGGCAAATCATAGAAAGTCGCAGTTTATTATTCAGTTCTGCAAGTATGGACTTATTTATTCTGAATACTGTCCAAGGAATTCTGAGCATTCTCCACCAACATCATAACTCCAAGGCATCGATTTTTTTTCGATCACAACTCTTCACGCTCCAGGTTTCGGCACCGTACATAAATATGGAGAAAATCAGGGCTCTTACAAGGCGGACTTTTGTGCCGCGTCGAATGCCCCGGTTCCTCCATATCTTGTTTGATTGGAAATTTTTCGCCATCGCGAATCTGCGGCAGATAGCTTCCGAGTTAGTGCCTTCCCTATCATTCGTTGAATATGGAAAATAGGATTATAAAAATCTCTCGTCAATCTTTGATATTACGAGTAAGTAAATCATCAAAAAAGATTCCAACACGAATGTGATGTCATAGTTCGAAATAACAGAACCACAAGATGAGTACATGTAATGTACCATAAAATATGAAAACCAGAGGTGAAGCGTACTCTGAGAGTCATTCAACAGATACATTCACCGGTATGCGAGTTACCAACATTCTGCGGTTTTCGGTCAAGGCGTGATCTGAATTGCGGTTTGCCCAAGTTAAATAGGATATTAAATAAGTTTTTCATTCGATGGAAGAGTAATACGTGGAATGCTTATAAGTTTAGGGTTTCGTGACATTAATACCTAATAATACTGTTTATTTTGTGTTCGTGGACATAAAAACATGTTAGGTACTCAGAATAAATGAACAATTAAACTGGATTTATTTAATATGAGTTTAATTGAGTGAGTAGTATCCAATATCTCTCTTTAGTAGAGTATAGTTAATTACCTACTCTATTAAAATTACCTTTCAACTTTTTGAGTATCTGAGAGTATGATGGTGTTCAATACTGATGATTTCCAACAACATAACTGTAGCGTAGCCTTAAAAACATGTCAAAGTTAATAAACATGATAGAATGCCAAGTGAAGTTAAAATTAAATTAAACAATGCATTCTGCAAATGCGTGTGTTTGCTACGAACGTTCAATACTACGAGTTACGTAACTCGCGCGCCGGCGGCAGCGCCGGTCGTCAATCGTGGCCCGTGGTTCATTATCAGCATCTAACGACCATCCTTGACGTCGTCAGCATGTCACTAGAACACACCAACCACATAAATCCATCGGCCAATCCTTAGCCTGACTCGTGACACTTCAATTATACTAGTAAACATGTCAATCAATCTTCACAGTTTGATCTATTCATCTCTGCGGTTTACTTGATGTAAGTCGGAATGATTGAGATTTCTTTAAATTGCTAATTTATATGTGTCTCGGAATAATGAGGTTGCTATTAGTTTTATGGTTGTTCGCAAGTATGAAGTGTCTGTCGTAATGATAGGCACGTGAAGGCATTAATTCCCCTAGGAACCAAAATGTTTGGCAGTTATCATATGATATGCATTTTAAATACAGGATAGGTTATCTGCGTACTAAATGCGTGTACGTACCAAGTTCGATTATGCGTAATATTTGTGGTGATAAGAAAAACCCCACGTTGTTTCCAAATTGGGTTTTTTTAGTTGTGTATAAAGAACAATGGGTTATCATTCGGTTTAATGCTCAAAAATTATCTAAGATGGGATACCCATTATATAAATTCCGGTTTGCCATGAGAGTAAATATGCTTGTCATGATGTCATTTCTAATGAATTTCAATAATAAGTCTGAAAATAAACTTGTTCAGTAGATTTGAATACTAAACAAGTAGTATACCTAACTTACATGTATACAATACTAGGTAATTAGATTAATTTCCTTCCTCCTTATCATAGTAATATTATAAAGAGAGAAATCCTGATTGACTGACTGACTGACTGACTGACTGACTGACTGACTGACTGACTTATCATCAACGCACAGCCGAAACTACTGAAGCTAGAGTCACGAAATTTGGAGAGTAGGTCCCTTTTGTATTGTAGGCAAGCAATAAGAAGGGATTTTGGAAAATTCAGCCCCTAAAGGGGGGAAAAAGGGGGTGAAAGTTTGTATGGGAGTCCCTTAATTTTTGAAGTGAGAAAGATGAAAATTGGGATTTAGGCTTTTGGTTACAAACAAAGAAACACGTGATTCTTCGTTTTTGGAAATTCATCCCCTAAAGGGGCGAAATAGGGGTGAAAATTGTTTTTGAAGTGTAAAACGTGAATATTGGGATTGTTTTTGAAGTGAGAAACGTGAGAATTGGTGTTTCGGCTTTTGGTTAGAAATAAAGAAACACGTGTTACCGCGTTATTGGAAATTCATCCCCTAAAGGGGCGAAATAGGGGTGAAAATTGTTTTTGAAGTGAGAAACGTGAAAATTGAGATTTAGGCTTTTGGTTACAAATAAAGAAACACGTGTTACCGCGTTTTTGGAAATTCATCCCCTAAAGGGGCGAAATAGGGGTAAAAATTGTTTTTGAAGTTAGAAACGTGAAAATTGATATTTAGGCTTTTGGTTAGAAATAAAGAAACACGTGATACCGCGTTTTTGGAAATTCATCCCCTAAAGGGGCGAAATAGGGGTGAAAATTGTTTTTGCAGTTAGAAACGTGAAAATTGAGATTTAGGCTTTTGGTTAGAAATAAAGAAACACGTGATACCGCGTTTTTGGAAATTCATCCCCTAAAGGGCCAAAATAGGGGTGAAAATTGTTTTTGAAGTGAGAAACGTGAAAATTGAGATTTAGGCTTTTGGTTATAAATAAAGAAACACGTGTTACCGCGTTATTGGAAATTCATCCCCTAAAGGGGCGAAATAGGGGTGAAAATTGTTTTTGAAGTGAGAAACGTGAAAATTGAGATTTAGGCTTTTGGTTACAAAAAAAGAAACACGTGTTACCGCGTTTTTGGAAATTCATCCCCTAAAGGGGCGAAATAAGGGTAAAAATTGTTTTTGAAGTTAGAAACGTGAAAATTGAGATTTAGGCTTTTGGTTAGAAATAAAGAAACACATGATACCGCGTTTTTGGAAATTCATCCCCTAAAGGGGCGAAATAGGGTTGAAAATTGTTTTTCAAGTGAGAAACGTGAAAATTGAGATATAGGCTTTTGGTTAGAAATAAAGAAACACGTGACACCGCGTTTTTGAAAATTCATCCCCTAAAGGGGCGAAATAGGGTTAAAAATTGTTTTTGAAGTGAGAGACGTGAGAATTGGTGTTTCGGCTTTTGGTTAGAAATAAAAAAACACATGTTACCGCGTTTTTGGAAATTCATCCCCTAAAGGGGCGAAATAGGGGTTAAAATTGTTTTTCAAGTGAGAAACGTGAAAATTGAGATATAGGCTTTTGGTTAGAAATAAAGAAACACGTGACACCGCGTTTTTGAAAATTCATCCCCTAAAGGGGCGAAATAGGGTTAAAAATTGTTTTTGAAGTGAGAGACGTGAGAATTGGTGTTTCGGCTTTTGGTTAGAAATAAAAAAACACATGTTACCGCGTTTTTGGAAATTCATCCCCTAAAGGGGCGAAATAGGGGTTAAATTGTTTTTGAAGTGAGAAACGTGAAAATTGACATTTAGGCTTTTGGTATGAAATAAAGAAACACGTGTCACCGCGATTTTGAAAATTCATCCCCTATAGGGGCGAAATAGGGGTGAAAATTGTTTTAGAAGTGCGAAACGTGA
Source organism: Allophyes oxyacanthae (assembly GCA_932294325.1). Classification (NCBI taxonomy): domain Eukaryota; kingdom Metazoa; phylum Arthropoda; class Insecta; order Lepidoptera; family Noctuidae; genus Allophyes; species Allophyes oxyacanthae. The sequence goes on along the minus strand of OW028614.1, from coordinate 9,850,664 downwards.
AAATTGAAATTTAAGCTTTTGGTTAGAAATAAAGAAACACCTGTTACCGCGTTTTTGGAAATTCATCCGCTAAAGGGTCGAAATAGGGGTGAAAATTATTTTTGAAGTGCGAAACGTGAAAATTGAGATTTAGGCTTTTGATTAGAAATAAAGAAACACGTGTTACCGCGGTTTTGGAAATTCATCCCCTAAAGGGGCGAAATAGGGGTGAAAATTGGGTGAAAAACGTGAAAATTTGTATTTAAGCTTTTGTTTAAAATTAAAAACAAAATCGGTTTCGTGTTTTTCGAAATTCAACCTCTAAGCGGATGAAATAGTTATATGAGAGTCCGTATTTTTGAAGCCGAACGATTTGTAAGAGGTCAGGAATTGATGAAAATTAAAAAGTATCTACCGGCTAATTTGTACCCGAACGAAGTCGGGACGGGCCGCTAGTACCTAATAAAATAATATACGCGAGATAAGTAAACTATTTGTTACTATGGTCACTGCTTATTTAATTAAGTAGGTCTATCGGATGAATACCTATATTATGTAATTAGGATAAGAAATCTCACTTTATAATTAGATTAGTGCTAACTTTTATACAGTCGGCGCGCTTGACAGCAAAATTGATGGAAAAAGATTGCTCGACGTTTCTATGTCCGCCCATTAGTTACAGTGGGAATGCTAGGCTTTTTCCATTGAAGTACTCATTATTTCCATGGCTTTTTCTCTCCAACCTGTATGTCAGTATCGACGATGTTATTAACTGCTTCATGTGTTTTCTTCATACGTGCAAAAAAGTTACCAGTATCCTTTCATCTCATAGAATCATTTAACGAAATAAGATTTAATTTATTCAAATAGATTTCAATTAAGTACCAGGAAAAGCAATTTATTAAACAATAAAACGAAGCCAAAGTAATTCAACCGATGAATGTCGGTATTCCATTATTGTACTAAAATGTTAAATTATAATAAAATGTAAAATAGTGTTCATATCGTTACATCTGATAAATCACGGACGTGAAACGTGATTCTTATTGTTATTAAATGGACGGAATGAATGGATGATAGATCGTGTCCGTGATATATTTAAAGGTTAACGAGAAACAAAGATTAAGGGTTTGTTAGAATAGATCTGTTTGATAAAATCTTGAACGGTTGCATTGAGTTTTGTGGCGATGCAGAGTGAGTGATGCTAGAGTGAGTTCGATATCATGTCTCATGTAGTTTATATTATAGTTTATTTTATACATCGATATTTTAAAATCAATTTGTCATGCAGTGACAACGACAAAATACTGCCACTAATAAAACGACTGAATGAACGTGAAATTCGGTTTCAATGACAAGATGACAACATACAATGTGTGAATGCGGTGACAGTTAGCAAAAAATCATTGATGATTTAGTTATTGTTCCCGTCATCGATATTTTATTGTCATTGTCATGTACATAATCACTGATATCAAAAAGTCATCACTCAGCTCATTTCTAGAAACAACTCCAGTATCATGTTTATATGGGTCGTGTGATCATCTCAACTTCTCAAAATAAACCACCTCTAAGGTCTACAATAAATTGCAATTTGGTTTTGAAGCAGAATGTATGTACCTTCTACATTGTACAACCATTGAGTCCTCATGAGAATAAAGTATCTACGACATTGTGCTCCCATGTATCCCATCGTTATGATAGGGCCTGATATATCAGAAATATAAAACAAACATAATATAACATAAACATAGATAGGCAGCCGCATGAATTCTCCTTTCATCATCGATATACTTCATACACCTGGATTCAGATTAGGATGTGGGTGTTAGACGATTGAACTTCAAATTAGTCTTGTATGATGACGGAAAAACTCATCCTGTTTGATAGTGGATAATCAAAGGCTTTCATTACTTAATTTAACAAATGAATCAAGCAGAATTCAGCAAAAGGTAGAATGAAGAAGAAAAAGTATAAAATATACCCGAATTCCATTTCACTTCCGTGTCGTCGCTAACTACAAACGATACCAATAAAGACCAACAAGCAACGAATGACATTTTCCAAACGTCACGGAAAATAGTTTTGTATTCTATGAATAATTTAGTAGAAACAGCGAGTTTCGTGTTTCAAACATTGACAGTAGATTTACGAACGATCGAGTTTCACCGATGATGTGCGAGCAAGAACATTGTGTGCGAGAGATTTTTAGTGATTCGCTGTGTGTGTAGGTTCCTATTGAACTGTTGACAGCAATTATGGCGTGCAATATGCATATTCATTTTCTCAAATGAAGGATGATAAATATGCTTCTCTTATAATTTAAAAAAGTATCGAATCTGAATGTGTGTTCAATTTAAAGGTAAATATTTTTTGTTTGATTGACGTTAACATGCCTCTTATCGCATTAAAGAAAGATAGGTGTGCATACATTTTGAAGGGAATTTTTAAATTAATTGTTGTAAAAACGTGTTCGGACTTCGGAGTTCCTATTTGTTCTTTGATAAGTGTAAACGTATCCTTTCACACATAATTGCAAACTTTACATTAAGTTTATTGTGAATACTAACTCGGATCCTATCTAACCAGTTAGTTTGGTTGGTGGCTTTAACCTTGCTGTTTATAGAATCAAGACTCGAGAATATTTCATTTTTGTATCCTAATTCAAAAATGACTACCCTACAGCCTTAAATCTCGGCAATCAGCGCTCAAAAATCTGTTCCATACAAATAATTCTAAATTTGGTATTTACTCGACTAAATGTATGGAAAGTCAGATCTTTTATCGGGATTTCAGGTTTGGTCCCGTAGTAAAAGTTGTAATGATAAATAAAATACCCAAATTAAATAATAATATGTTCCTTGTTGAACCAGTCAATTTGTATAAATATACAGTAATTTGTATATTTATATTAGTTTGTAAGGTATATGTATAATAATAATTATCTATTGGCCTTAAATAAAATAATATATTATATTATTATTGCCCTTACCCCATTTTATTTGGGGTCGGCGCGATTATTGTTATTATATTAGGTACCTATAGAAAACGTAATAAAAATAAGGTAGATGTTTAAAATATGTATTCCAATTTCTTTAGTAGATATACATAAATGACTTTTTTTTTTTTAGCGTGGTAAAATCATCAAATGAGTCCTCCCACCCCGGGCAGGGCGGGAGGGACTGTCAGACTTGTACTGACTAAAATCCACGGTGTTCCTTCAATAGCCCTTTACGTTCCGGGGTCACGGTAATGAGATAAGTCCCGCGACCATACATAAATGATTTAGAAAGAAAAATAAATACCTACTTTATCGATTTGTAAAATTGCATTCACATTAAACAGTAAATAAACATCAGAAACACTAATTAATTGCTACCCCAGGTGTTCAGGTGTCAGTTTGCATTGCAATAAATAATTTATTAGAGGAAAGCGTCATTATTTACAAGAGTGTCGAAGAGTGTCCATTTGTTTTACGGTTACACTTTGTAATCGCTTCGGATACAATTGAAAATCTTGTCCGTTATTTTTCGAAACTATTAAGAATATAGATGTCAATACTTGGTTAGCTATCAAAGAGTATACTCGTATATATATGTTATAACGGAACTTACATGAGACGTGTTGATATAAAGTAAGAACGTACTTCTTTCAATTAAATAGGTATCTACTTACTATTGTCATTTATTTAATTGCTTTCCAAATTTAAGAATCAAATCAAAGAATGAGGCTCGCACTATACAACGTGTATTAGAAATGCGTGGACATATTTAAAGGTATCTCATACAAAACTTCAATATCTATATACTCGACCCAAACGTATCGAACAGCTGTTTTTTTTTCGCTATGGAGAAAGTGGTTTAGTTTGATGGTCTGATCCACACCCTTAAAATATGACCACACATTTCTGATATCTACACGTTGTTTAATCTGAGCATGCGTTATTTTCCGTACCGACGATATTCCGAGCCTTGTAGTCGTTGCCAAAGGAGAAAATACCTCTCCGGACTGATGAAAAATGGATACATATAGTTCAACCTTAAGTCATTCTGTTAGTAAAAGGAAGCCGAAAACGTGCACTTAACATAGGCCGTAAAACCGGACGACCGTCCGGAAAGGAGATAATAAAGTCTTGAGTCGCTGAATTCGTACATTTTATGCGATTTCAAAGTTTTTACATTTATTTCAAACTGATTTGATTATAAAAAGGCACAGCTGCATAGTGTTTAGTGCCTGCTTGAAGAAATGAAACATAGGTAAAAATCCTCATTGGTTCTTTTATACATGCAGCGATATGTGAACTATACACATAGATGTTTGACATCATTTGACACAAATCACCATGACCGCGTTGCACTTTTGTATTTTTATTTCGTGTCCTTTTGATGGCGCGGCCTTTCAAAAGGGCACCTCATAAAGGAAAATGTGAGTGATCACTTGCACGTCCTTTCATACAACTTCGAGCTACACCTCAATTTTAAATGCCGCGTTGTCGCCTCAAATGTGGACAGTTTTAAGTCTATGTCATAAAAGATGTATTCTCATCAAAATGTTGAAAGCGATCCTGCGTCAGCCCACACAAGCCCACATAAACTGGAATTACTTGACGAACAACTTCCCTTATTTATTCTTAAACAAATGAAAGTATCGAGGCGATCTGTGTGGTATTTGGTTGTTAAAATGTAGCGGTGGAGCCACTTATTGGTATGTACACATTGTACACAATCCGTATATGTACAAGACCAAGTCCTCATTGGCTCATTCATCATCGCTCATTTCAAATCTTGTAGATCAGATACGTCCTACACTGGTCTTATTTTCACGGCCATTTCTATTGTGGACTGGGCAGATTACCAAGTGTCACCCACACTTTGAATTGCAGTTGCATCAATATATAGACTGTACAGATTGCAATTTCGTACAGAAGTCATCTAGATTTATGTTTTATTCTAATTATATGTAACTTCAAATTCTAATTAACCGACTTCAAAAAAGGAGGAGGTTATTTTTACCTACGGTAGTTGTAGGGAACTTTAAAACAGTCTCATTGTGACCATCGAGAGAAAATCTGTCTATTTCAATTACCGTGAAAATGATTTTCTGATAAGGTGAAAGTTTCACTATCAAAGAGCTTACAATTGTTATTCATAGCGAATCTACATACGTAGGTATAAGTAAACTCTTACGTGAAATAAGGATCAAGTCACCAAAGAGATAAACAGATTCTTCATAATATAATACCTGACTATAAACTTATTAATTATTGGTTACAAATTCTTAATAAATTACACATACAATTAGTGTCCGATTACACACCCACGCAACGACTAGACAGAAAATTTACGATGAAACGCCAAATGTGTTTCATTTAGAAAGCGCGAGCTTGTTAAGATAACATTCTCACCCCAAAAGGGTGGATGTAATCACTGATGGCCATTATCACCAGTTCTATAATCTGACATTGGCAGTAAACGCATTCTATTCATGACTGCTCACTGCTAACATGGCTTGCTCATTCGCAACGAAATTAACCGTTTGTCTGTCCTTAAGTGGCTTGTAATCGTTGCGTAGGTGTATATGGATGCTAAATTGTTACCTTTTACTCTTTTTATAATAAGGTGCCTATTACGCTAAAAGTTTTGCATCATTATGGCTTCCATGTGTACCTATTAATAAGGTTCTTTTTTATCAATAAATCAAATAAAGTAATACCTATGCACTAGATACTTACGCGTGTGGAAATTAATTTGTTTATTTTTAAACACAGTCATAATATGCCAAAATAATAGATATATACATATATTTTTATATACGAAACTGGCTTATTTTGTCCACTTTATTTTAAATAATATTTAGCATAGCTAAGCTGATGTGATTTAATTGTTGAGTGAGCACTCGTGGGTCGGTGATCAGCGCAAATCAAGTCGGGAAGAGAGTCGCGTTCCGCGGCGCTGTCCGTTTTCAGTTTACATAACAAGCACTTGCCACATAATCGGCCCTCCAGTTGGAACAATAACATATTTTACAGCATATCGAACTTGATGATTTAAGCTTTTCAACATGATTATAATCTGCATTCATAATTTTTTGGACGAAATCATAAAGATTGAAGTCAGAGCTTTTATTTATTTTTATGATGAAAGTACTTATAAGTTTTTTAATACTAGTGTAAATAAATATAGTGATTGGGTTATATGGGTTTAGTAGGTATACAGCGGCAATAAAGTGCAATTGGCTCGGTAGGTTCTGACCTAATTTTATAATGTTACACGAACGCGGCATATTGTGTGTGTTTTTAATCGTATTTCTCTGTATTACACCTGATTTAATCGTAAATATAAATAATATCTGTAAACGGATAGTTAACAATAAAGTATTTACTTTAGTGGTTTATCGACGTAAACAGTATGTAGTAAGAATTTAAAATAGGGTTTGAATGTTAAAACATTATAATTTCACAAAGTTTCACAGTGAGGGAATGTCACGTATAAGGGATATGAGTGTTTTTGGTGTGTAGCCAACTCACGTAGAGCGGTGATGTGGACTTTCTGTAGCCGTCGATGTTGCCGGCGCCAGCTGCGCATACGCATGCACCCAATGCAATATACCACTTCACACGTTAATACCGATGTGATGTTGCCGGAAATACCTACTCCTATTTGTTTACCGTGCACGTTAATCAAACTATGAAGGTAGTCTTTTGATAAATTAAAAGTCTTATTTATCAGAATTATTAATGTTCAGATGTTCACTTTTTGTCACTACACACCTACAGAGATTTTAAAATATTTTTATTGGCTGTACATATTTTTATAATAATTTTAATTTGCACAAGTTGTCCGCTCGCTGTTACAGTTTACACTTATTTAAAGACGATTCATTTGACCACGTAATATATACAACATTCACTATTTCTTTATCGGCATTAAAACCGCATACATTAACCAATACTGCCAATTACTGCGAAATGTGAGCAAACAACCTGTTGTTATAATAACAAATTTAGTTTCCGCGTGAGTCAGGTTGGCGGCTCGTCTGTTCTCTACGAGCTACGAGGCAGTGAATCGCTGACCCCGCCGCGATCTAACAGCGTATTACAACAGAACATGCGAACTTGACCGCCCACGTGCAATAACATCTTCATACAACAACACTTAGCCCTAGATACAGAGCACGGCCGCCGCACGCGCCACCAGTACCTATTACAAAAGATCACACAGCATCTGGTACTGCAATCAATACAATCAGCTACGCAACCATATGTTTACGCATCAACGGCTCAACTACAGTTGCGTTTAACGTATCTATCGGTCAAAATCAATCATTGTCATTCTTTTCACCGCAGTACAGTTGATTTGGGACTCGTGTCGTTGTCCGGCGACGCACCTTCCGAGCTTTCACAACCATTATCCGACAAAGTACATCGATAGCGGTTCTCGATAACACCTTATCGGTTCTTTGATCAACCATTACATCGATTTATGAGACGAGATCTCGAGTTGGCGACACGTAATAAATCTTTTCGCCAATTTAGTCGGATCACAATACCGCCACGTAAAACTGGTGTGAATATTTTTTCTTTTGTTCCGATACTGTTATCTTGTAATCGATATGGGTCACGATGTATCGAATTATCCATGCTACTTTGATCGCAATCTATCATTCTGGCCATAGGTACTGCTGTTGGGGCGTATTCAATTTTATTTAACTTTTAATTGGAATTGAACGAAACTTGTTTGCGGTCTGGTTTGTAGGTTAAGGTGGTAAGTATAAAATAAAAGAATCTAATTTAAAACATAACTAATTGGTATTTACTTACCTACCTACATAGTCAAAGAGCTTACAAACATTCTAAAAATATTTATGACAATATAATGAGTCATAATAATGCGATATTCACGTTTGCATTATGTTGGAAGGTTGGTGGGTCGCGCTATGGGCATGTACTCTCATAATAAACACTATTTGCCGGCGAAAGCAGCCGCTGCGCAGGCGCACCGTTAATATCGTGCTGCACTGAAGCTTCAAGGTTAACTTTCGCAGCTAGCCCCCGTTTGACTACATTATCGTAGAATCGATGCAAAGTGTGCATTAAACACTTATCCGGAAAAACGAGATCATTGGTATAGAAAATTAATATCTACTAAACTCATGTTAACATTGAGAAATGTTAGGAAGATAACTATTAATTAGTAAATAAAATATAAATTATTATTCATTGTTTACCTCGTCGTATAAAAAGAGCGTCCAGCCAACCAGTTTCGATATCTATGTTACATAAAATTTATTTTCTTCTTCTTTCACTTCAAATTCTTATCTTAATATATAATTGCTCTTTCGTAACCAAGTGCAGTATACTATACGGTTCCTTTGCTTGATATGGGGATAATATAATTAACAGATGGTGATCTCGTTTTATAGTGCAATAAAGAATAAATAAAATAATTATCCAAGTTACAAGTTATAATAAACCTTCGTGGCTGTTTTATATCAGCAACAACGGCAGAGAAAATATACTTTATTTCAAAATAAATGTAGAGTTTAATGAAACTGAGGTGTAAGAACTCAATACTACATCAAAAGATGTACCTATCTCCATACTTGGATCACAGGTTGAGTCATCAACTGTGTCCCAAACAAGCTTTGAACTATAGAAAACGTAGAGCCGAAAATGTCACATAAATTGAAAACGATTGCTAAAAAGTTGCAGTTTCCTAACTCAACATAGCGCAGTTTATTTTAAACAGTTTCTTTCAAATTCATCGATTTATAATGCCCTTTATGGCACCTTGCGGGTTGGCTTATTTATTATGAAAATAATAAAAATCATATTCATTGAGAACAGAAAGTATGTCCTCGTCCACATTACCATAATACCGCCCCGGGGCGGCATATCGATACCGTATGCAAATTTTACATTATGCGGGGATCCGCCGAATAGAACCAACCGAAATGGTAATATGCTTCACTGCTGATGTAGCGACTGAACCAAATAAGTGATAGAGTTTTATAAGTTTACTAACAAATCCCGATCTCGGCATTTGTTAGTTGGCAAATGTTATGCTCTGTTTGATATCATCAATACTGTAGCGACAAGTAAACACGTCTGTCTGTTTGTCACCTTTAATGTCAATGCACTAACTGGCACCCGGCTGTAAACATTATAACATTCATGTTTATAATATTACGAAATTTCGTACATCATTTATAATTATTTCGTAGGAATTGCGTTTATCGCGACGATAAGAGTTACAACGCTGCGTCACTCCACTCCACATCACTGAATGGACCATGATTCACGCTAAATTATTTTTAGCTCATTGCTGTATTCGTGTTATTTACTACGAACTACGATCATTCTCACGCCCACTGATATTTTTAATTGAACAAACTATATGACACGATGCATGAACAGGTACTTCATTGATAATTTTGTCAAATGCGTAACCATTCATTGTTGTTACTATGTTTATACGCACTTAATTATAGAGTGAACTTTAATTATGGTTCATAAAAAGATGATGACTGACTAAAAAAGCTCCTTACTCGTTTTACGATGTTGGTCAGTATAAATAATGTAAATAAAACTGTAATTTAACACAACATTTCGCTCATATTTTTTGCTTGCTAGCTCTACAATCATACTCGCAGACACATCGATCAACATCGATGTGAGACCGATAAATCAGCATCAGTCACCTCAACAAGTGGACAACCTCGGTTAATTCCACGGCTCCGGTGACTCACGCAATACATTAATACGGTGATCTGCCTAAAGGCTTTACGCATAAATTTCATAATTGCAGTCGCGTAGACAATGCAGGAACAAGTGAGACAGGACTCCATGAATAATACATGGCAGGTACAAAAAGTGAGCGATACTGCTAATGGCGAAGGGTACAGCGACGATACGCCACCATTTTATTTTTATTTAATCGAAGCATTTCAGGGTTAGCGGCTGTTCCCAGACGATAACAAATAAATAAAAAATATATTTGCTTTGTTCGTAGTCATCTGCTTATGGTGATATTATCTGTTGATGCAGACTTTTGCCGACCACTGAATTATTATGACTCGAATTTGTGAATTCCTATAAAATAAAATTCCTATAAAGTATTAATAGCAGCATGTGCCATTCCATAAATGATACCTATTAATAATTTATTCAAATAATTATATATCATTAGTATAGTACCTACCACGTAGGTAGATGAAGTCATTATTAAAATTGTCCTGTTAAAATGACCTGTAAGAATAATATAATGAAAACAAAAAATTGAATTGAATTTGAATTGAATATATCGATTGTTTTTGCTTGTGAGCTCCGATTTTGGCAAAAAGATTTAGCATATTTTATCCAGACCCTTCCAAAACTAATATCCTCAACTTAGGATTACACATAAAAAAATTATGTAAATGCAAAAAGGTGTAAGCTCGTACTCGAGTAACTTTCACTGGAAAGTACCATGAAACTCCTAAATTACATTTTATATGAATAATATATCAAAGATGTTCTTCATTTATGTAACATGTACACAGTACGAAATGAAACGTATCACAAGACCCTTAACTTTTAATAAACTTCTTTCTCTTACATCGCAAAGGCGAAGTTACTTCACATAAGCCTAAAAATCTTTCTATTGGGTACTTACCTTTTTATTAAACGACACAAAGTTACTTACATGGCAATTGTTTTTGAACAATCTTTTTAATACATTTTATTATTTTCCAGTAATAAAAACATAATGATTGTTGGTTGTGAACCTTCGTGGTATTTGGTATTTCGGGCGGAATAGATATTATAAGTTCGTTTTCAGAACTAAATCCATTTATAGCTTTGTATATAAGCAAACAATAATTACTCAATTATTTAAATAATTATTCAACTTACTCGGCCTGGACCTTAATACTTCTAAATGTGAAATTTATTTACCTGACAGCACTGACAGACATTCAACCCTACTAAAATTTAACGCAATAGCCCCACATATTAAAGTTACTGAAAAAAATTCCTTGCACCTCCTAGGGTCCCCCATCTTAGAAGAATCTTTTTCAGCATTCATGGATGAAAAAATCCAAAATTTTAGTGATATTTCGGAAAGACTTTCCAAAATTACCCTACATTCGGCATTTACAATAATTAGATACTGTTGTTTTGGCCCTAAATGTATTTATAACCTCCGCTGTTCTCATATTTGGAAACATCCTCAACTTTTAGAGAAAGCTGATAAAATTATTCGAAATTCTTTGACATCCATTTTAAATGTGGCGTTGGATGACCGAGTTTGGCTGCAAGCAACCCTGCCCATTCGTTTGGGTGGCCTCGGCATCCGCAAAATTTCTAGCGTAAGTTTACCGGCGTTCCTGTCCTCGGTTCACAGTACTGAAAAATTAACCAGGAAAATTTTAGCATCTATACTGGTTGATTTTGAGGTACCGTGCTTGACTGATGCTATGAACGCCTGGAAAATAGCTTGCCCGAGTTCAAGTCTGCCCGAAAATCCATCGTCCCAGAGACAGTGGGATGGGCCGCTCTGCAGTTTAGTGCAAAATGATTTAATTAATACGTCCCGCAATACTGCTGAGCGTGCCCGTCTCCTGGCTGTGGGAAAATGGGAGTCGGGTCTTTGGTTACAGGCACTTCCATCGTCCAATATAGGCACTATGTTGGACGATACTACGTTTCGGCTCGCTACTTGCCTACGCCTAGGCGCTCCTTGTGGTGCTCCGCATCGCTGTCACTGTGGGGAAGCTGTCGACTGCCTCGGTCACCATGGCCTGTCTTGCTGCAAAAGTGCAGGTCGCATAGCACGGCATGCCAATATTAACGACATTATCCGTCGTGCCCTTGTCACCGCTGGCGTGCCCGCTGTTTTAGAACCCAATGGCCTGGCGCGCGACGATGGCAAGAGGCCCGATGGTATGTCGTTATTGCCATGGAAGTTGGGTAGGCCCATGGTGTGGGACGCAACTTGCGTCGACACTCTTGCACCTTCCCATCTTCCTGGCTCGGCAGGCTGTGCTGGCGCTGCAGCTGCAGCCGCAGAGACACTCAAACGGCGCAAATATAATAACCTTATCGGTAGTTATATATTTGAGCCGTTTGGTGTCGAAACGCTCGGGCCATGGGGACCGAATGCATGTCTCCTCTTCAGAGACATTGCAAAACGGTTGGTCGACGCTACGCGTGACCCGAGGGCTGGCCTATTCTTTGGTCAAAGAATAAGCATTGCCATTCAACGTGGCAATGCTGCCAGTCTTCTGGGCACGCTGCCAATTGACAGCGAGGAGGAGGAGTACTTTGACGCCTAGGTACTCAGTTTTATATTTATTTTATTTTATGATTTATTTATTTAACAATAATTATTAGTGTACATATTTAAGTTTAATTTTATGTTTGTAAATAAATATGAAAAGGTCTGTGATGAAATTAATAATAATAAATGTGTCGCACAAGAATGCACTTCTCCCAGCAAACAATGGATTTGTTTATAGCATTCCGAACTTATTGAATTTATTGTGTTCATTTGTGTACAAAATATATAAACTTTGGGCTAACCTAATCGACCTCAGGCGCTAGACATGGCTTTGTAAGTTCTCTAGTTAGTCAGTTTTGGTACTTAAAATATATATATCTTGATCTTGAGTAATTGGGGTCTACTCTCATTGTTAGGTCATTAAAACTTCGGTCGTGATTTCAAGCAATTCAAATCTATATTTTCGGTTCATTAGCAAAATCGTTCAGGGAATTTATTCCCTAGAAAATCTTAATAAACGCCCTATTTTCAAGAACCAGAACTATGGCAATAAAAGATTTACTTAGAAAAGCTAGTAACTTTACAAATCGGAATTTAGATAGACGTGAAAAATGAAACCTTCAGGATATAAACCATTTTCACTGAATAGAAAAAAATATTGAAAACATTACTACGATTTATTTCATAGGTAGATGGTAGATAGTAGATACATACCTACTACAATATTATGGTATCTACCTCAAAATGTACATTAAGAATAATAATATACTACCATTTATTACCCTATGATATTGTTAACCATGGTTCATACAACGTAGCGTAGTCATGAATCATATTTATTTCATCCGTCGATGGAAATAATGATTATAGGATTAAGTGAGTACAAGAAGCATGAAGTGGCATCAATAATATGTTGTAAGGATAAGGAATGTGGTATATCGGATAAATTGGTGATCAATCATGAGATTAAACGACTTCTGGTGTAAGTTACCATTGCCCTTATTCTAAATATGTAGATATTGTCAATCATGACATAACTTTTATTTTTTAGCGGCGGGCCAAGTACGAATTTTTTTGACGTGTTGTAACGTTAAGATTTGCTGAATAAAAAATACACATAGGTAGATATAATCACAAATACAATACATACAAAATATCCAAGATATTTTTAAAAAATACATACAGTATTTTTACATTTTCACGAAACAAGTTTGTATAAGGCGTAAAATTAAACAAAAATGCGATAGAATTATTGTATGTTTTATTCAAAATTTGTTTGCATTAAAGCTCGGCCTACTGGAATATTCTTTGCCTCTACTACTTATTACTTCTTATCATTCTCTTCTACTTTTCATTTTCTAATCCGATCCTTATGCCAGCCTGGCCCTTTTATATAAAGTGACAGTGGATTATAGGGGATTGCTTTTAATCTTTGTTTTCAAAATAAATCCAGGCTAGGATAAAGATTTTAAGTAAAGAAATTACGCTTCTTAATAATTGTGTTGCTTGTTCGGTAAATAAGCAAGATATTTGCCTAACAAAATTAAATGTTTGTCCGTCTAAATGTAACCTAATGCAAAATATCATAATACTAGAGCAGTCTGGGACGATGTGGGTACAACATACGTATTGGAATGTTTAAGATAAAAACGGATTTTTCATCTTGTAACTTTTAACTGATACTTTACTATGTAACGAGGTAGGTTGATAATTGTCATAATATTTTTTAATATAATAATTAACATTTTATAACGAATAAATCATAAAAACTTGTAAAGGCGCCGAAACAATGAAAATATACCTCTCACGACTTCACGAGTAAAATAACTTTTGCACCTAAACAGCCGATCATCGTCCGAAAATTATTTAAAAAAATCATACATGAATGAGCTTTGATACAAGCACACATCGATACTCCATTCTTTATTGCATTCTATAATGTTAAAACAGGTGGTAGGCTTAGAACTATGGGACCAATTTTGGACCCAGTCTTGTACAGCACAGTTATGTAGGAGAGAGGAAGAGCGGAGAAGTTTAATTTAAATATTATTTGATTTCAAGTTTTGTGATACATAAATAAGTACTAATAATTAGTTGGAAGACTGCTACTAAATATATTTATGTATCACATCACATGCGCGTAGACTTAAAGGACTTATCAGACTCTGTTATAGATCACAAAACCTTCATCTGCAGTAACCTCTACATTTAACGGCATGTTAACTTTACATATTATAAGTAGTCTTTTGTGAAACTCAATACATAAATAGTTATTGTTAGTGAACCAGTCGTAAAGATACCTAGGTACATGTGTTGTGTCGTTTGTCTTCGCCCGTAAATCAAACATTTAACAAACCGGCCGCTGTCAAACCAATAACATTTTAAGCTGTGTGTGAGCGCGGACAAGTGTAACAAATTATAACTCCTTTGTAGGTTAGTCGAGAAATATGCGTGTGTAGTTAGTGCCAAGGAGAGCATTACCATTTTATATTTATTGTTTAGACATTCTTTATAAATGTTTTAATATTCATAAACAAGTCTACAATTATTTTATTTATGTATTTCATGTACACAGTTTACAGGTCCGGAAGGTGTTTACAAATAGTTAACATTGCGTCAAGTCGGTAGTGTACGAGATTTATTTCAGTTCTGATAGACGGAATCAAACGGTGTGTGAATTAGTTTTCATAAAATTTACGCGGATGAATGATGTCGAAACGTTTTTTTTAGTGCTACTGTCTTTTACTACTAAAACTACTGTTTTGTTGCTGGTATGGCAAATGTTTGGTTTAGATGCTGCTAGTATTGTATGTGTGTCGTTTATGCTGCAGAAATAAAATATTTTTCTTTCTTTCTTTCTTTTACTAGCATAAAGTGCACTCTAGTCAATTATCATGCAAAATTGCCTTATTTAAATTATAAATCCAAATGTGTGTGTTGTTTTTTCCTACTTGACGCCTCAACTATTGAACCCATTTCAACGATAACATTTTAAATACAACCTGGAGAAGGATATAATATAATACTTTTATCCCAGAAACGATCCACATGGGCGGAGCCGCAGGCAGAAGTTAGTACCTACCTAATAAATATTACAAGAGCTTAATTTCTTTAGCATTGACATGCTTAATTATGTATTTTTTTTCTTCAGTATTTCAATATTTTTGGCTCCTCATAAGACACTAAGTTATCAAATCTCGATAAGTATCTACAAAAAAATTAATGCAGGTACACAAGACCTTATACGCAATGATAAAAAATGGTAGGATGTTTTGAATCTCTACCATCTTCGTAATTTTTGCATTTTTGTACCTACACCAAGAACACTGCGTACCTACAGTACAACGTAAAATAAAGATTCTTATGAGTATTCAACTTATTGATAAAAATGAGAAAGGCGTGCCTTGATTGACACTGCGTAGATCGTTAACGAGCCGGCGTACAAAAAGCTGGGCCAACAAGAGACATCGACAAATTATCACTGGCCGACAAATTGAGCAAGAGGTGACGAAGTGTACCACTGCAGTGTGGACGTGCTCTAATATCCACCGACTTTCCTAATACAGCTAAAGAGCACAATTTAGGTAAAAATAATATTCTTGATACCGCACTTTATCCCGCACGTATATTTTAAATGTAAGATGTATCTACAAGCAGGTGTGTAGCATTGTGGAGTTCAATAATTGAACTCCAGTAAATTAATTATTAATTTAGTAAAAAGCAAATCTTTTTCATCCTTTGAAATAGGTAATTAAAAATATACATATTTTGTTAGTAAGTAATATATATACATATATATCACCGTAGGTACAAAATAAAAATATGATCTGACGGCATGATAATCCAGAACATGAGCACACGACATTCATTCGAAAAATTAATGGATATTGATACTTTTAGTGCCCTGCCTTTGACAGAATGATAAAATTTTACGATCATCTACGCTAATTGTCATGATACTTTTTAAATCGTGAACCCTCGTAAATGTCAGACATGTCATTTAACCACATTTGTTTTATTTATTCCTTGTTATAATGTACCCTAGTGAGCATTACGCTTATCCGTATCGCATTAAATTTAATGCAACTCGCATTTTAAGTGCGCATGTACATTAATAACAATGTACTTATACAGAACTACAAATAAAAGTTTTTTTTTATTTGTTTACCTACTTATTTCACTTTTTTAAATACGGTCTTTTCACCCGAAGCGATTCCCATGCGATAACTCGTACCGACTCAACGGAAGAAGAACTTCTGCCGGATAAATGTTACCTCTCTCAGTCAGAATGTACGAATACATTATAAATGGATTTCAAATCTAGGAATTGATTGCATAATTTCTAAAATTAGAACCAAACAGTTTCCAAATGTGCTGACATAAACCGGGATTTACGATCGCGCACGTCTTTAAAACGAAGTTTAGGTTATGAAAGAATGCTCAAAAACAATCAGAAAAACACATTCGCGCGTAGAATCAGGTGGGCTTTGAATATAAAAACAGTGTTCGGCCTTCGTCATTTATTTATACCTACCTCGTGGCTCATGTGGCTGTTGCGAAGAAAAGTGAATGCTTTCGGTCAGGGATTGACGCAACCTCACCTGTTCTCAAAAAGTCAATTTCAAGACTTATTACCCTTTGTTCCCGGGACCCGCCTGTGAGGTGCTTGCGTCGCCTTTTATTGCTGTTCTGCCTTAATGTGACGGCTGCAAATGCGGTGGCAATTTGAATACGTTTTGTTTGTGTTTTAAATTCTCTCCAAGAGATAAAAATTAATTTCGTTTCTATTACAGTCGAAAGTAGCACTCAACTATTTAAATGAGTTCAGGTGCAACGGTAGGCAAGTAACGTTGTGAAGTTTTCCTTCTGCATTTCTTTTGTTGTTTTAAACGAACTCAGCACGGTTTCACCAATTCGCGACGGTTTAGCTACACATAGGAATGTTACAACATGCGGTTCGTTTAGTTGCGTGCTAAACAAACGAAGCGCGACTTTCGACACGGGTGCAGTTAGCGGCCCTTCATATGGAGATGTCAGGCGCCGCGTCCGCGCCCATCACCGCCTAACTAACGACATACTTCACACGATTTCCACGACATTCCTGACTGAACAAGACGGCCAGACTCTTCACTTACATGAAATCATCGAAAGTACGCGGAGCAATATTCATAACGTAAACTCATTACCAATGTGTTTACCACAGAAACCTTTATGCCTGGCGGTAAATCAGATGCTTTAAGGCTTTGTGGTAAAATCTAAAAACAGATAACATGGATCGTAAAATTGCTTACAATTACCAGAACTATAAATAATGTGTATCCAAGACGTAAACAATGAGTCAGTCTAGTCTAGACTAACGGTATCACTAGTAAAATCGATTCCTAACTTTCTCCTAGCATAAAACAGGATATGGACAGAGAATGTTAGACCAGTCTGTAAGAGTACCTATGACGTAAGTGTATTTTTTAAAACACCCCTTACGGCTATCATAGTAAATCGAATATTAAAATTACACTTACATTCCTAAATTTATTAATTTATTTTATTTATAAAGCAATATAATATCTGGCTCAGAAAATGTCCTGAGGGTCACCTGTTTAGCAAGGTGTTCAAATCAAACCAATAATTACGATTACTTTAATTTATATTTCATTTAATTTTATTTAGAAGTTCTCTTATTCTACTTAGAAAATTATAACTTAGTATATTTTCTCCTTCAATGAAAATTTGGTAGGAAATTTGTAAGGACATATTTATATTATATTTCTTGTTTATTATGTAAATAATTGATTATTTATCAATGCAAAATGCGATTTATGTCAGAGAAGCCTGTTGTTGACTTTCCAGAATTTCCCAATGCTAGGTCGTAACAGTGCTCGTAATTATATTCCAGGAATAACTCCACTAGCATTCAGCAATATGCGGCTCTATATCTAGTGCTGTAATTTGCATAGACTGTCCGTCTAGGTCAATGGAGTCGGCCTCGACCTATTTGCTAGTCGCATGACACCTAATTTAGTTATTGAGAACAGTAATTCGAGCAATCATTGAGTCAACCGCGATTGAAACATAAATTATAATAGGACCTATCTAATTTTAATAAAAATATCCTTCAGTGATTTAATTGCCATGATTCATAAGATAAAAAGTTCTAGATACGCAAAGGATAGAAATCTTTGAAATAAACACATTGCAGTTGAATAATAGTGGGAACAGTTGAAAACACGTTTAGTATTATAATTATAATTATAAATCAGAAACTTGTCGATTTATAAGTTATGTGTTGGCTGTAAATAGGATTAATTACGATGCTTTTAACTCAACAAAAATACATATTATGAACATCTCGTGTGAATAAAGTAAATTTGAAAACGAAACGTTAAACTACGAATGACGGTTTTGTATCAATTCAATACATCTTTTTAATATTCATGTTAAAATTACTTTCACAATATTTTACTAGATGAAACTCAATTTCAAAACAGTAAATCTGAAAGACTTTATGTAGAGAAAGCGAAGTAATGTACCATATCACTGTACTTATGAATGGAAAATACTTTACCGGGGAATATCAAGAAAATTGAGCACTCTATATTCACCAGATACCGACACTCGTTAAGACTGGTTGACACGTAAAAAATAAGTAAGAAAGTTTTGAGGGCTTGAAGATTTTCTTGACAGTCGATGAGCAGAGCACGTCTCAAGAGTCAAGAGTCGGTCGCTAATAAGTTTTATCTCGTCTTCACTTTCAAACCAAATCTAGGATATTTTCTTGTTTTCTCCGAATCAGGAAAATTTAATAAAATTCAAGACGTAAATTTTGATGGACGGCGCTTAATAGCTTAAATTAGTTGGTAAACGAATTTCCCCATAAACTTGATGAATAAATGAGGAAATAAATTGTTACATTTTAATTAACTTTCCTTCCTGTTCTATTTAAATTATTTGCCATAAAAATTACGCAGTGTTGAAATAATAAGATTTGTTCTCATATGATTCCTAACAGCGCAGCGTTACTAACTACGAGTTCTTCGACATCAACCTATGAAATCTGAGCGACAAGTTTCGTATAGCGATACTTACAGTTCCTAGAAAACTTAAGTGATTGCACTGTGAATCACGCACAATTCTAACAATGGTTTACAGTGGTTACACTGAATAAATATAAACGCATACCTTCCTACTAGGGGGAAAATTCAACAATAGCAAAGGTAAATAGATGGAAAACTGACTACAAACGAACAAGTAAATACTATTTCATTATAATTCATGCAATTATAAAGAGATACAGACGAACTCGTACTTAATTAAAATGAAACTTCTTACGGTTGGTTGAGTGATGAATGCTTTTTTGCACTTGACGTATAATAAATTCCTGTTCACTTTATTCCACAATCTATTATCTTGTTTATAATAAGAGCAAACATCGTCGGTCTGTTCAAATTTTTGTTTTATTAATCTCCTGTGTTTGTGAATAATTGGTGCTGGTTTAAAAAGTTGTATGTCGAAGGACGACGACGTCTGTACATCTCGAATGCTATTTGTTATTTATGTATGGTATGGACATACGAACGAGATGAGAGACGCAAGAAACATTATTGTGACAGCTCTTTGACTGGTCGTATCAGATACCATGTCATGTCAGTGAGGAATTGTGCCAACACATCTGAAAATAACTTTGTTGTACACGATATTCATATAAAACACTATTAAAGTTTAGGTATCTATTCATAACAGTTACGTTCATTCTATGGTGCATACGTTCTACTTACCAAATGAACCGTATGTTAAAGTTGAAAGCAAAAAAGATTAAATATCCTTTAATGACAAAAGGTTCATTTATCACATAAATAGTTCTGGCAATGAGTCGATTGATCCCCGGTATATAGAACTCATAGGCCTCGTGTGCATGATTACAGAACACAATAAAGCCGTTTGTTATTTGTCGATTAGCGATTTGATAAAGCATTTCAATTTATAGCATCATTGAGTACAGCGTCCTCGAACGCTGGCTGGCCAATTACCCCAGTTTCTGTTGATCCTTATATAGTATCGTTTCGTAGACTTAATGGAAACTGCACCGATATCAACTTATATGTATCCTGTTTAATATAATGCATCTAAGTATATATTATATCTTTTTATTTTTCGACCCAAGCACTCAAGTAACGCTCATGTATACTAGAGATAGGAGAGATAGTTATAAAGTACAAAGTGGTTAATAAGGGGTATGTTCCGTAGTTTATTAGAACAGGAAATACACTTACCGCTAATAATTAGCTTTTCACTTATAAATTATTTACGAAACATCTATGCGCGCAGATCAAGCGATAACATCAGAGTGTAATTATGAATTATGTTAACACTGATTAGCGTGTCATGTCGTTATCATGTTAATCTTATGCACCGGTGACTCGGTGACACAATCATAGACTGCATGCCTCTCTTATCGCGAGTGTCTGGCCAAGGTCGAGCGCCCCAAGAACAAATGTAATAACTAACGATAGTTAACCGTAAACCGGTGTTTGTTTTAAACGACTGTCAAATTAATCATCGCACGTAATTCCCACACTGTATTATGAACATTGTACATGGTTTCAATGTACATCCCTGTCGGCTTGTTGAGACTAGCTTCTTGATAATATTATCATTACTGCGCACTTGTGTATCAGAATATCGGGAATATTTCCGATAGAAGTGTTGTTATATAATGTTAGAAAGATGACAATTATTGCAATATTACTTCATTGTTAGTTAGAAGAGGAATGTATCTTTCATATAAATATTTTTCAAGAAACTTTTTCCTGTTTAAGCTATAAATGGGAATTTATTAATTGTAAGTTAGAAGGAGAGAGCATTAGCTGTCGGCAGTCGGGCTGGCATGGCGGCTGTATCGTATCGCCGTCGGTGGCCCACATTATAATCACAGTGATTAGTTCGCCTGGCCACCACCATTACTGCCCTCCTTGCAATTTGAACCAGAAACCGCCCCTATTTAGGATACCTTATTGCTTGGCACAGCGCCTTTATTTCGATTTTCATTCAACCGATTACGTTGGTAAAAAGTTCTAATGTAAGCCTTGGGACCTACCCCGAGGCTTACTCGTTTAACTTATCGTTTTGCCTCTCCTTAAAAAGAATATTAAATTATCCTCAAAACCTTTCCCGAAAAACATTTTGCAATGCACTAAAGATTGCGCCATGACCTATTGCAGACAATCGTTCTTTTTTACTTGTACGTTGTGATTATGGTCCATTGCATTTGCCAAACGATATATTGAATATATTAGTTTCTTACTTCTTACTTGGAACTACCAATTGAATAAGTCATAAAACTGTGCCGTCAAATGTATATTTTCAATCGTTTTGTGTCGGCGCTTGGGTGGGATCGACATACTTGCAACGTGTTTTTTATCTTCGTACCCACCTAGATGTGGGTGTTGAAAAATGCCACATAATATTTTCTATTGGATAATAAAATCTGAATTTTATAGTATTCCAAAAATGTATTGGGCAGCCTGTCTTTGCATAGGCATCTTACTCACTCAAACGAATTTTCGCAAACACCTATCAGACTGCAGTGTAAATTTTAAAGAGTAATCACTGATTAATTGCCTTAAAGTGACATCTACAGGATGATCCATGGAGATTTAAAGAGTAATCACTGATTAATTGCCTTAAAGTGACATCTACAGGATGATCCATGGAGATGGGTCAGGGTGGGGAAGTCTGAAACTATAAGACATAGAGGAATTTGTTCCAAGGAACTATGTCGTCGATTTTAGAGATAAGCAAAATAAGCATGCAATTTTTTTAATTTCTTTATTTTGAAAGCGAAAGTACCGCACTTAATTGTATAAAATAATGAATCCTGGCCATATTTTTAATTGCAGACAAGTGATTACCTACATAGTTAAATCAACAACCTACATTAAATTTTTGTAATAAATTAACATACGTTTTTTTAAAAATGAGCGTGTTTATTCCCCTTTCGCTGAGTTGTTTTAAAATCTATGAATCAGGTGTTCTTAACTCTCAAATCGAAGACATAGTTTCGCTAACAAAATCTCATAAAGATCTTGACGATACGGTTAGCGCAGTGGCTAAGCGATTAGCTTTCTGCGTTACGTGCCGCGGGTTCGATCCCCGCACGGAAGAAATATTTGTATGATCTACAGATAGTTGTTACGGGTCTGGGTGTGTGTGTATGTGAGATGTATGTTTATAAACTGTACTCTTGATACAGGAGAAATCTTAGTGAGGGGCAACGTTTTTATAAAATAAATGATAATAATAGATTCAGACTTCTCCATACTGACCCATCTTGATTGATCACATACATAAACACACTGATATAAGAGCTCTTTGAAATGGGTACACGTGGAACCATCTCACTGAACGTCATCCATGTTATTGTGGTTATATATTTTTTTTGTAAAATTATCTTAATTCTGCAATTTATATTATTTAAATAAATATAATGATGTTAATGCAGAAGAGAACGCCTGAACCATATTAATATTATGACAAGAGGTCTTTGTTTAATACCGTTGGTATGCTGGTGACGTGCATAAAATAATTATGATCTGTGTTCCACTTGTTCTACAAACGGAGCATAATATAACCACGTGTATTGGTCAGAATAAATGGGCCAAGAATTTGCATCAACGATGCGCTGCAATCTGAGTCGCGGTCTAATTATAGCGCACTATAGCTTGTCGCGTTACCTGCCGCGATGAAAAAATATACTGTAGACTTACAAAAAGTTTGTACAACAATAAATCAAGTTGGCATTTATTGACGTGTTTTAATTAGTAAGTAACGACATATTTTATGGCCTGGGAAATATTGTTCTAACTTCTGACAATTCATAATATTCTTATGTTCTCATTAATTTGTTCATGTCACATTTGAACGGAGTATAATAGAGATATTTAGTCTTTGCCCTTTGCAGCAGTCATTAAGGCTTTATGATTATGAGCATATTGTAAATGTAACCCCAAGGGCAATTCATATTTTGCATGAATGTCAAAAGTCATGATGATATTCTCAACTGGTTAAGTACTTCGACGTACGTAAAGGTCACATGTTAATATCATTAGGGTGAAGAGGATGCCTTTCACGTCGTGTAAATAATATAATACAACCCTCGCTTGTACGTAAACAAATCGCTGGGAAAATATTAGATTAAAATACCTACATACTCAAATGTATCAAATTCCAACATTTTGCCATAAAGTTTATTTCGAGGAGAAAATATTTATTTACATTTTTGGACGGGCAACATTTAAGCCGGCAAGTGATGAAGTGTTCATTAAAAATTAAATGCGCGTTTAAATATTATTTGGCGCAATGTCCACAAAAATACCACATTAGGCTTAATAAATATTCGGCTTAAACTAATATTACTGGATGGCCAAAAATTTCAAAGATGAAAATGGATTGAAATCGCTACGATATACGGTATGCACTAGGCTACTACGCCATGTAAAGCTACGCAGTTCTACGCGATGCTACGCAATGCTACGTGACGCTACGCATTGTGACGAGACTTCACCTTTACACAGCGATTAGTAATAGACTCGTTATATTGACTTTTGTGAGACAAGAATCTTATACAAATATGACGATAATGGTGTAATAAGCATTTTACCATATATTTTAACAGCGGAACTCCGAAAACAAGAAAAGACATGATCTCCGAAATTTTCTAATAAATGTTGTTTAGTAGAGTAGTCTACTGCCTACAAAACTTACACTCGGCCCTCGGGGTATTTCAAAATCTAAAGATTTTTAACGTGTTAACTTTGACACCCGGTTTTAATCTCCTTAAAGTACAGTAAAAGTCCGTCAAGTTAAAATTAAAAACCGAAAATAAATTGCACGTAACACAATACAAATAATAATTCGCGCTAATTGTGCACGATGCTTAACGATAACACATGAGTAACAAGCTTTTAAAAACATTTATTGCAAGTATTCTTCGCGGCAGTCGATCTTAATTGAAACATTGCAGCTAACCCGTTTTTAGAAAGTTTTGGCTGTATGCCAACAGCTGTTCTGTATTAACTTTTTGTGCCTACCCGGATTTTTAGTTCACCTGAAAGGTCAAGGTTACAAATATAGGTGATAATTGACTCGGTAGAATTACTAAGCTGCCCGAAACAATCGTTTTTATTTTTTATATAGTGCCTAACCTTATTCTGATTATCAATACTTTACAAAATGTGTGTTTGATTAATCTGTTGTTTATGTGCTGTAAAGCTTGAAAATATAATTATTATAATTAACAATCTATGTCGATGTTTACCACTTTTTTAATTTACAGATAGGTACCTACCTAAAGTAGTAACTTCATAAGTTTGTTCCATTTGATGCATCATCATAACGGAATTTTTTTCAATTATATTTATGAGACTCTTAAACAGATGATAATATAAAGTGTACTTCATACTATCATAATTATGTTTTCAAGATAATTATTGCAGTTCATTGAAAAACAATGGACAGTTAATTACTAGAAAAACACGACTTGAGATAACACTTCCCTGTAATATGCATTATATCTAAATAAAATTATTTATATTTCTTGGTCGGCTATATTCACACCAACACGACACGTTAGTGACATTGATATTTAACAGACATAATGTTTTCTAGGACACCTATATGAGACTAATTAAATGCACGTGAAGCTCGTTGTGTCTCGATGACATTACTTTCACAAAGGCGCGGGCGTGGTGTAAAAAGATTTCATTACTTCAGTTTATACTCTCGTAAATTTTACGTATAATGGGTAGTTCAAGGGGCATTTTCCCGGTCTAATGTCAGATAGTAAAGCTACGCGGCGCTAACTCTGGCTATAATCCAACTGGTTTATATTAATGGATGATTAATAGCGCTACGCGTCGGAACGATACATCAAGCCGGGCTTCTGTTCCTGCCGAACTACCGATGTTTCCTGAACATGTTTCGTAACACGTTACGATAACGTCTTCAATTGTGATTCCATCTCAACTTAGAGCAATGACCATCTGATGACGACATCTATAAAAATTTACAAGACAACGACGCGAATGCTTACTCTGTACCGAGGGGTATTTGCATCCGTAGAGTAAATATTTTGTTCGTGTATGGACTAAGAATTTTGAATACCAAACGTAATACGAGTGAGGTGAATTTTTTGTTTACTCCTCTTATCAGATTAATGCTTCTGTTTAGGTAGGAGTTATGTGAAAACAAACTATAAAATAGCTATGTAGGTAAACAGTGTTACTAAAACAGCGCTCAACCTTGACCAACTACACTACCTGGATCATGTTATTCACAGCCCGTTACTTCGCGGGATGTTTACATCTATGATCTAATATTACTTTGCAAGAACACTGTACTCTAGGTGATGGTTCTGAAGGTTTTATATTTTTTTAGCTGAAAGCATTATAGTAATGCACGGAAATTATTTAGTAAATGTTTAACCTTCATTTTGATTCGGTTAAATAAATAATAATATTAAATAGGTATCCCGAATAAGAGCTAGCGCGAACAGGTGACTTTTGTCACCGTGACAATTTTGTCACTCTTATCAAGTCCATGTATATCAATTATTGTCATGTCGTAACGTGCACGCACGATACATACACACTACGTCTATGGTGTGTGATACATACTATTATAGACTTAATAAGAGTGACGAAATTGTCACGGTGGTAAAAGTAACCCGTGGACTCCAGCTTACATAATTATGTCTTCGAGACGAAATAAAATAGTCATAAAATCAATATGTAACTTAGTACCAAGTACCAACATTACGTGTGAACTCTCTAAGAAAAAAATAATGGTTATCTAAAGTTCTGACTGCAAACTGTGAAGAACTTCATACTCAATGTTATAAATGTAAATAATGGCTAATGACCAGTTGGCCTTGGCGATTATAATGAACGTCTCATGGTGTACAAAAGGCATAAAACAACGCAATGTATCCACACTCTTGAGTTTATCGTGAATCTTCTTATAGTGGTTACGTCATGGTGCATCGACGAAAGGACTCCTTGCCTCTGGTCACTGTCGATCGAGACTCGTCTGTAATATGTCTAGACTTAAATGTTTTCCAACGGGAATTCCAAAAATGTCGTGATTCAACTTCGCAGCAAAGAGAATACGTCTTAATACGTTTTTAGATTGTATTACATGTTACCTCTTATGTTATAGGCTCATAAGGTAAGCATAAAATATGTTTCATTCTATAAGAAGAATACAGCATAATCTGCCAAACTCCAAAACAATTTGTTGGCAGTGAATTAATTATTATACTATGTTAATATGACATAATAATTATGTAGATATTTGTGGTTTTTAAGATAGGTTCTTGTGACACGGAAATATTCATAATAAATATTATTTTATATCGAAATCCTTGAATAACGAGCAGGAACAAAACGTACCTATAGGCATTTAAAAAATTAACATGTGACTCACGCGTTGCGCACAAATTACAAGTATCGGCTTAAGTTCGGTTCATTCAGTTAATGAACCGTAGTAATCGTGCTCAACTGTGAAAAATGTCTGTCATTAATGCGCCTACTGTTTATTTATGTGGCTGCACTCGTATTATCGGCTGGTATGACGCCTTTCCCGAAATCGTCATCGGTCACGTTTATTTCGGGAGTCACAAACATTACCCGAGTCGTAGGCAGTGTAGGTACGTACCATACGCACCCGCGGCCAAGCGTGGCCGATGCACCGCGCCGTAATCGAAACTATAATTGCCGACCACATACCTAACGACTATTACAATTAAACACTTAATTGAACATCTCTGTGGTGTTATACACTACACAGAACCCGCGGAAACGATGTTACGGAACCTGAACAATTAATTCAATATTCACAGCTAAACAAGGAAAATAATTAATATTATAATGACTTTAGAGAAGATGATTTCATTTCCTCACTAGATGTTTTCATATCATATGTATGTAAAATTATATTATTATAACAATATTATCATTATCAAGAACAAGATTGCGTTAACCTAACTACGATCTATTTGCATGAGTGGCTATAACTCCAAAAGTTAAAAGCATAAACTTTTATATTCATTTTACGATCTTGGTTAACCGATTACAGTATGTAATTAAACATATTTTAAGTCTTCAAAATAAATTAAAATTCAGAATCGTGTTCGTGACTTTATCAGCGATGTCGCAAGTACACGCTAGGGTTTACTCCAGCGGTGTTCTGGACAGCCTGACATAAGGGTCACTGAGCTGAACTGGGTCATATTATCATAAAACAGATTTTTATATTTATCAGTTACGCTACGTTATACGAACAATATAAGAAAATTTAATTAACCAGTCTAAATAGCAATACGTCGCGTCGCACAGCAGTAATATGTAAAAAATGCAAACACTTAAATGACTTAAACCACTTTGTGGGCGACAAATTGCGATGTTACAGTGAACATACTCATCCATAAGCTTGCAGAATATATATGTATATTATATATTACACTTATATTAAATAATCTTGACTTGCATACTCATAGGGTAGGTATTGTATTAACTGTGCTCATAGGTAACCTTCACGAAGGATGTGTAACTTGCAAGCTATATTTATATTTTCTAAGAGCTGTTAAGCCTGTAAGCCTTTATGTTAAGAACATAGGTATGTGTAGTGTTGTTTCTAATATGTACCTAGGTATACTCATTTATTTCTACTCGTCGTGTGTGCTTTTATTATTCGCCATTTAACTATTTGCTGTTTCGAGTCTACTACTAGAGAATTATTTACTTTTAGGTTTCGACCGCTCTTTACTACTACAAACCTTTTCAGTATTCGCTGCACATCATGTAAAGCTTCTCGAGAAACGAAATTGACTAACTTATCGTTATATTTTGTAGAACTTTAAACATTACACTGTGCTTGGTAATTGCTAATCCAATAGTTAAATTAAAAGGTATCCCAGTCAGTTGATAAAAGCTATTTTTGTCATTATAACTTTTGTTTCGGTGCCGTGAGTTTCATTGCCCTGAATTTGTTATGATTACGACACCCGACACAGGCTGACGTTTTATTACCAAACTGATTCCCTTGACGGTTTCATTATATTCTTTGCTGGGGCCTTTTAAATTCTCACCGTACATTGTCTGTTATCTTGTTATTATTATTATTAAAGGAAACGTTTATATAAAGCTGAATACAGCTTTATTGTTATTGTAATCATTCATGCTCATATTACGTTTCGAAATGGACGGAACATAAGGCGTCATCTGCAGTATAAAGATTAGAGATCATAATTTATTGTGCATTGCAATTTGCAAGTGACTAGGTGCTATGATTTACTTTTTAATTTGTATAAGATGTAGTAAGCACACAGCTTGTTTATTAAAGTGATGTGTAAGTTGAAGCTTAAAGATTTTGTTCTTATCCAATCTGTTCTTGAGCGAATTCAGTGTACCTTACTACCTACCACTACCCAGGAAGAGGCTTAATCCTCAATTTTAAATTTAAGCAGTTTAATTGAGTTCATGATATTACGATTTTTCGATGAGGACTTTTACAGTGTTAAATTATTGTCCTCGGAGATGTTTGATCTCTCCTTGCGGAAAGTAATCCGACCAATATTTAGTCTGTTTTGTGCATTAATCTTCAAATTAAGTCAAGTTTTGGACAATGATTGATTAATTATTTTATTTTCAACATTATTGAGACCGAGAGAAAATATTGTATTGTATGTGTGTGTTAGTATGTTACATAGACGTGCTGATCAAAGTTCATACACGAAACGTAGCGGCGCCCGCCGTCGCCTATATAGGTACCAAGTGTTTCCGATGGCACATGGCGACGTGAAACTAATTTGGTTTACACTTGTTATGTGCACAGGTCTACATTATTTTTTATTAATTATAGACGACCAGTAACTTTGCTGATATCTCTATATCACATTATATTTTTATTTGTATAAAAAACCAAATCTAACCATTTAAACTTGAGAAGAGTTTGAAAATCTTTAATGAAACTCTAATTCAACCTATTCAACCTATGAAACTTAGAAATTCTGCTATGAGAATCTTAAATCCATATTTCTAAAATTTGTCGTGGGTAAGAATAAAATTCTGACTACAATTGAAATATATTATTATCATATAACTAAACAGTTCTGTGGTTTTAATCGTTAAGACATCGTCGTCTTATTCATCTTTAATTCCTTATATCCTGCATTTAAATGTATTCTCATCTGGCAGGTATGGACCACCCGGTGAATATCATTTCTATCGCTACTATCAGATGATCCGAATATAAGGGAAGTGTCAGAGACGGTCTGGAGTGAGCTTAAGCTAGGCATCTTGTATTACCGTTACCGCGACGAGGCGCCAACCACTGGTCGCGGGGCGGGCGTGCACTTCGTACGCCGTATCATAATATTATAAATTGAATACTTATCACTAACAGAACATCATACATGCTGCTTACCTGTATTTATGATACACTCTAGCATATTTGCTAACATTGTTTCTTCCTACTGGGCTTTATAGGACATCATTTACTGCAACTTAGACTGGTTTAAGTTACTTATGTCGTCGAATGCCTCGAATCTAAACCTTATGGAATCAAAGGAATATCAAACTCCTGGCATGAGCAGCAGGAAATATGATTGGATATTAAATGAGAAATCGGAAAAATGAAGTGTGTGTGGATGCATTTGTTGGCGCCTCACGTCCAGGTCTACATATAAATCGTCGGCTTACGTGGGCGGGACAATTGTCGGGTTTTACTGATAAACGCTAGAGATGACCCGCGCCCTCGGGGGAACGTTATCGTGAGAAAGTAGCTCACATAAAAGAAATCCGAAAACAATAAAAATATTCTTTCATCTTTCTACGAAATGACGCATGTAACGTGCAGTTATACTTACTGATGTGAGTGAAACGTGAACGACATTTACTAGCGTTCGCAATTATAATTTGCTGAAATGGCGCGTGTCCCAGTTCGCAACACGTAATAGCCTAATGGACACTCTTACTCGGTGTCTGGAAATTGTAAATTATGACGCAATCACTTAATTTTTTAATTATTTTGCGTGATTTGAATGGAAATTCGATTTGGCGATGAATTTGTGTTGGAGAAGATTATTTTTGAAATCCCTGGAGATAGATCTAGATTCGCTCCGTCTCTGAATAAACCTTCAATCATCTTCACATTCGTCTTGGCTTTCATTGACTCGCAATCACTCGCATTACGTAACTCTTCCTGGATTTCTTCCGTTATTAATCTTTCGCTGTCCTTACACTACTTATGTGTCGCATTTT
Source organism: Allophyes oxyacanthae (assembly GCA_932294325.1). Lineage (NCBI taxonomy): Eukaryota > Metazoa > Arthropoda > Insecta > Lepidoptera > Noctuidae > Allophyes > Allophyes oxyacanthae. Next base: position 9,820,117 of record OW028614.1, on the reverse strand, counting down.
GCTGTGGGTTGTGCCGTGAATACTTATTATTAGGTATTTGTATAGCTGGCAGAATGTTGAAAAGCTAACTACACAACCGCTTTTGTCACCTGCACTCAATAGATGGACTCATTGTTTTCATTCCATTTCCAACGCGATGTAACGTGAGCTTGCAGCTCAGTTGCGGTCACGGCGACCTACGCGCGGAATCACAGTCCACACAATTCACATTTCCTACATTATCTCGAAGATTCCTATAAAACAGGTCCCGTAAAATATGTTGCATTACAACTGTATTCATTTGGCGTTTCGTGTTTAAAAATCAATTCTTGTAGTTAGTTTATGTTCGTGAACTCGGTCGATACAGAGCCACGGCTTGCGGCTTTTTAAATTAAGATAACAGTTTTATTGGCTACTAATTCAATTCGTAGCATATTTCTGTTATCTTTTCCACTTAACGCTCTTACTAGCTTTCACGTTAGTTAGTTGCAACATGGCAAAGACAAGAATCGGCGGCTGGTTCTCAATCATGAGTCGTGTTTGAACTTGGCCCGTGTGCTCTGCGACACTGGGTCAACGAAGCAGGGCTGGATATTGCGCGGCGCATTCCTATAAACATGTACTACCCAGTGCACAGTGCGACAATTAATACAGTGCAATACGTGCAGGCGACATCTTGATGCATATACGCGATTGTCCTTGTCTGTTTGACCACTATAAGATTATTTATAGTCAACAAATTTAACATCTTGTGGATAACAGCCGCTTTTAATTGTTATTAATAACTGCAATTGAAAGAAACAATAAATTTATAGTGTAAATTAACTAGTGTGCCTACACATACTTCGCTAGGATTACATCTCTCTAACGACTCTACTTCTTGAACGACTTACCCTTGACTTGTGAGTTTGTCAAGTATGTTTGTTCGCCAACTTCCGCCAAGGATATAAGACTTTTTCAAGTTTTAGGTTCGTTTAATCACACACATGCATATCTCTTCCCAAACAGACTTTCCTGGACTTATCTACACAGAAAAGTAAGTCCCATGGGACAAAAAATACGGCCACATAGGCTCGTCCCAATTTCTGATCCATAAAGGGATTATTGATTGATTGATTAAATTATTCGGTCTTCATTATGACCTAGATTCAAGATATTGGGATGAAATCGTGTATTAAGTGATAATTTTAATTCGGGATTTTGTCTCCTGATCTAAGTCAAATAGCATACAGTGCACTTATGATTTATGTCAATGTACTCTTATTTAATATGTGGTTATATATTGAAGATAGTTATGTTGCTGTAAATGATTAACTACGAGTAAACAATCATAACAAATGTAAGCTTTAATTAATTACCCACATGTCGCTATGATTTAATCGCAATTAGTTGTCTTGTGTGACCATGAATAATGTTGTCCAAACGCTCAATGAAATACTGGTCTGCATGACTAATTATTCATATATTCAGCCTTAAATAACGTTATGGGAATAAAATATTATAGGTGCCATCATAGTAATAGTTGTAGAGAGTTATATTACGTTACATCCTGAACCGGGGCTCATGATTAACATCTTCCGTGAGCAGGGTCAACGTGCAGGGGTTACGGCCTGACAAGCCTTGTGACTAGACCTTCTGGAAATTTCTAATAAAACTTGATTTGTGGCATTGGATTGTGCGCGTTTCTACGTTACGGTAATCGTAAATTGCGATATGGATTTATCGAAACTTATGTAACAAACATAATAGTGTTGTTTGTACAGGCATAATATTGGTGAACTGAATTTTGACTCAAATAAGGGCTACAACACAACACAAACAAAACATTGTGGGCACAACGTACCAAAACAGAGTACGATGATCTAAACGCCTAGTCAACCAATTCGCTCGAAATGGCCATTATGCAATAAAATCATTTGAATTAATCAATAGAGCAGAGTGGGTCCTGGCACTACAATCGACTAACGACACACTTCCTTCTGCGCCGGGCTGCCACGGAGACACTGTATCACCCTGGGTTCTGCACCCAACCCGCTTATTGTTGCAATTGAGTGCTATACTTAATAGCGATATAAATAGAACTCCGGCTTCTCACGATTATTATAAACTATGGTAATATCGAGATCAATGTCAATATTATGTTTTTGCCATTAGCTGTCCTCTATATGGACGTTAACGATGGGTGATCTACTAATGATGCTGTTTAGGAGTCGTATCTCTATAAAATTTAATATTACTTCCCTTTGATTACGTAATGTGGTAAAATAAGAAAAACAATATAAGTTTGAATAATAAAAACCGAATTGAATTTTATCTGATACAAATTCGTACCATATTTTTGGTTTGTATTTTTATGCGCCACAACTAACAAATCGTGAAAATATTATTTAAAACAGAAGCAAATTTTTATTTTACAGAATAAAAAACTTTCCATCGTAATAAATGTTAAGAGCTGCTGCGTATTGATAACATTCAGTATGGCATTCAGATCGAGTAAACGTAATAACATGTAACATAGATTCCGAGAATATCACCTGTTTGTATAAAACAGTATTTCTAAACATGTAGTGTAGTTAACCTGTAGTGTGCATTAGGTGAGACTCTCGACTCTCGATCGCGAGGACGCTAACCATACACTAACGATGTTTACAAAATGTATCACGTACGGTTCACAAGTAACGTTCAGAAACTAACTAACAACTGTGCAAACACTTTGGGACGTTGATAGAGTTACATTCTTAATTAGATTGTTACCGTCTCATTATTATTTCACTGTTGAAGGTAAATTTAGGGCTTTACATCCGATTTTCATGTAAAGAAATCTTAACATGAATGTAGTCCTTGAAAATTTTGATGTACATGAACAAGTAACTCTTATGAAATCTTATCTCGCGATAAAATCATATGTGTTATATTTTCTAACACATAATGTTGTGATTTAATGATAGCTTGCAAACTCAAATCGGTGCCAACTCTCAAATGCACATAATTATGTACATTCAATTGTGTAATTATGAACAGATTGTTTGTACCGCATATTTAAAAAGTAAACATTACTTTCTGTTGTGCAACGGCTCTTAGGTGAAATATGACATATTAAACAGTCATAATACTATGTGAATTATACATGTGCTACGAATTTCGACACTTGTAGGGATTTTCGTCACGATCTGTATATTATACACGGCTTGTTAACTTGGTATGTACACGTACTGTTGTGCATTATGCATATTTATATGCTGGTAAAAATAAAGTCCTCCATTGAATCATAACACTGGTCAACACAAGTCTTATTTCCTTTGTATTTTTTTCTGTTATTGGGTATTTCTATGGCCCTGACTATGAAAAAAATACTGGGAGATTGCTAACAGCTTTACTTTTTGAAATATACAGTTTTATTAGTTTGGCAAAAAAAAAACAGAAAATTAATAAATTATGTTATCAAAATTTCTATTGAACACTATCAAATGATCTTTTATAAGATTTCCTGGAATGAACGACTTTAGGCAGATCTCGTTGCAAACTCCAGCAGTAGTCTGCCATCATATGTGAGTCCCACCGCCCCTGATAACGCTCTTCCATTGTCCGAAGATCCTGATGGAATCTTTCACCCTGCTCCTCACTAAAATCGCCCAGATTTTGTGGAAATCGGTCTAAATGCGAGTGCAGGAAGTGTATTTTTATGCTCATGTTGCAGCCTAGCTCTTGCAAGTTCGATAGCATGGACTCGACAAGCTCGACGTGGTCGTCAGATTTCTTATTGCCTAAGAAATTACCCATAACCAAAACCAATGAATTCCAAGCTTTGGATTCGACTTCAGTCATTGATTTGACAAAATTAGGATCTTTCACGAGTTGCCTAATCTGTGGCCCATCAAAAATACCTGCTTTCAATTTTTCTGTACTTAGTCCTGGAAACTTGCGTGAAAGAAAATTGAAACATTCGCCACTTTTGTCAAGCGCCTTCACAAACTGTTTCATTATGCCGAGTTTAATATGAAGTGGTGGAAGTATGATGCGGTCACGGCTAACTAAAGGCATGTTTATAACATTTTTGGTACCAACTTTTAGCTCTTCCCGCACTGGCCAAACTTTTTGTGACCAATGGTGTTGTTTGTCACGACTGTCCCAGAGACACATGAAACAAGGGAACTTCGTGTATCCCCCTTGTTGACCTAAAAGAAAGTTAACCATTTTCAGATCAACACAAATGACCCATTTGTGATCTTGATACTTAATTTTTTCCATAACCTTAGAAATATTTGCGTTCTTCTTTTAAAGTCACCGAATGTGCAATAGGTATAGATCCGTACTTATTACCGTTATGAAGCAAAACACACTTTAAACTTCTTTTGCTGCTATCTATGAAAAGACGCCAATTACTAGGTTGGTACTTTTTTAATCCCATCTGTTGCAAAATACCACCAACATCGTTACAAAAAACTAAATCCTTCTCTTGAGAAAAATACGGTAACAGATTTTTTTCTCGGGTACGATAAAATGTAATGTTGGTTTCCGAAGTAAGCAAATTTTTTTCTTTTAAACGAGATGCTAAAATTTCAGAAGCTTCTTTCGGTAAGTTCAGATCTCTTACTAAGTCATTTAGTTCTTTCTGATTAAATGGTTGTAGTTCTTGGCTAAATTTGTAGTCTGAATCAGAGTCTTCACTTGATGTATTTTGTTCGGGTTCACAGGGATTTGGATCATCAGAAGATTTAGATGTGCTGGGTTGTACCTCTCGTGATTTTAATTGAGGTCGTTGAGCAGAAGATAAGTTAGGATATGACCACTTATTTCGATTTTCAGGGTTAATTCCGTTTATTTTCACAACACAGAAGTAGCAATCGTCATGATGGTTTCGAGGTTCTCGCCAAATCATGGGTGTTACGAACATTACTGCATCTCTTTTCCCGCTGGACCATAACCGTAGACATACCACACATTTCTGGCAAACAATATGAGGAACCCATGGCTTGTCCTGATTACAAAATTTTATCTTAAAGTATTGATGATACGCAGTTTTTACAAAGTCCGATATAGGTTTTCGATATTTTGCAAATATATATTCACCACAAATATAGCAAAAACAATCGGGATTAAGCACACAACATCTTCTTGACGAAGCCATATCGAAAAGAACAACAAAATATATTTCAATGTCCAATAAAAAACGCAAATCTAAGTAAAAATAGTAAATAAGAGTAGATAGCTGTAACTCAAAAACAAAAGCTGTTAGAGAAAAATTGATTCTATATTTAAAAAATACGCGGCAATTTGAGATAGAAACAAAAAAGAAATCGCAGGAAACAAACAATTTTTTTTTTTTTGTTGACCAGTGTAATATAACAACGATTATCTAAAGGTACCACTATAATTAGGTGTTTAAATCGCACTTGATTTAAATAAGACTGCAATAAATTTTATTGCTGTAATGAAACTTTAAAAGCTGAAAGACATGTCTGACCTAGTATTCTTGCATCTTGTACCTTGAGACAAACGTTTGTGGTAAAACAATGCCACCGCATATTTCCTTGAAGAAAGCAAAAACAAATCAGCTATAGTAAATATGTAAACAAATGCACCTGCACTCGTAGAGTTTTCGATTCAGCTGATCAGGTCAACTCATCCAATGAGGAAGCACATGCACTGCCAAAGACACACTGGTCCCTGTCAAATTAATGTTCAAACAAATTGGTAAGTGTCAATAAATATGGATGTGTCGTGTATGCGCTCGCGCACCGGCTCGGTATCGTAGGCGACACGCGCTCCCCGTAACGGACAATCAGTAACTGAACGTTTCGTTGAGTCGGACCAGTTATTATGCGCCCACTGATGCCATCAATAACTTCACCAACACGTGGGTCCGGCTCTGTCGGCCGACACGACGTGATATCACACATGCGCGGTAACGCTTATCGGTGCATCGCCTGTAAAAAGCTCATGATTCATCAGAATTAGGTTTCGCTCGTGACATCATCATGCTATGCGAGTAATGTAAACAATACTGCCTCGAGTACCCGATCTGCTTCAGCAGGTTCATGTTATTCACCGGCACACTATGAACGCCGAGCTAACGTGTTCGATACATGCATTATGATCACCGTTGTAAGTTGTAAATATTTGTCTCTGCCGAGCCATGTGTGAAAATGATTACTTGGAAACGCAAAATTCCTAAGATACTTCTGCGGATTTATGTTTGTGGTTTAACCGGGCCGGAATTACTGGAAGTGAGAGAGCATTGCATAAGTTTCACTCGACGAAAGGACACATTACTTATATCGATATCATAACAAGTAGCAGCATTTTCTTAACTCTGCTTATACAGAGTAAATTATTGTAGGTACTAATATGTTTGAGCGGATTAGGAAGGAAACGAGATTAATTAAAAAGTTGCAGAAAGTTGTTCCATTACTCTGTTTGTACCTATTTTCATTATGCGTAGTTAGTAAACTTTCCATAAAAGATAGTCCTTTATCTGTGTATACCATTAGTAGCGTTCTAATAACCATAATAATTATAACTATTATAACGCAAAAAAATATATTTATTGCTCTATCTAATCGATGTAATAAATTTAATATCAGCTTAATAATTATGTCATTATATTGAAATTATATAATTGCTGACACTGAATCAATAAATAAATTATTGAGATAGCCATCATTTCAACAGCTGTCTTAATGCGTACGTCCATAAAAGGTGACACAGGTAGCTTTAGTACGTTGAGTCAGCTCTAATAAAGATTTATTCCTCTGTCCCTTCTTTGACAACTCTTAATAAAATAATGTAACAGAAGAAGGCTTTTATACAATTGCGCGTGAGGTGCGTAGGTGTTGTCGAAAGTTTGAGAAGCCTAAATATTGCATATATTTCCAATGAAATTCTCTCAATTTAGTGTCGACTGTAATTACAGGAGGTACAGTTAAATAAATTAAGACATATATGTATAAAAAATTGATCAACTGTATTTTAAGTTCAACAAAGTTAGAAGATAAATAAAGACTGAAATAGAGCAGCTTTATGTAAGTATGGCATGTTCTAACACCCCACACAAATCAGGGCAGTTCCTGTAATATTAAATTAGAATAGAATAGATCTTTATTTCATGTAAACCAAATACAGGCACTTATGAAATGTCAAGTCTCTAGGTACGCAATTGATAATAATAAAACAAAAAACAATTACGATCTGTAGATTTCTTCAAATACTACGATTCTACGAAGAAACACAAATTGTTCTACTGGCTCTATTGTTTCTTTTTTCTATTTAGGTCGGCGAAATAGCAGCACTTGTCTGTAATGTAGTTACACTGAGTAGGTAGGATGTAATTACTGCACACGCGATTTCGCTATTCATATCTTTGGCAAACCACTGCACTCTATATGCTTTAGTGTGACTAAGGTCTTGCTGCTGGTCTTGCTGCTTGGTGCTGGATGAAACTTTCTCGTGCCAAATTGTCCAAAACATTGATTCTTTCCTGTTTTTATTCTGCAATATTTAAAATAATCCCATAAACATCTTGAGATGAACCTCAACAGGGCGTAGAAATTGTTTGTTATCCCTTGAAAGTGATCCTTAATCGGAAGTAAATCATTGTGATGAAATACCAATTTGCTATGACGCTTGCTGCGCCACAATGCTCCGATACAACTCGTGTTTGTAAACCCAACATGCGTTGAGACTGCTTGGAATTCTGCAGCTTCTAGGGAAGGTAAGGTTAGGATAGTGCGTACTATAATACTATCGGAACATTTCTGTTACAATAACATTATCTTTATGCTTCATCTTCCTAGCGCTGTCCTCTGTTGACATAGGTCGGGCATTAATGTATAGATATAACATGCATCAGACAATAGAAAAACATTCCATGAACCACGTTCATCTTTTTCGTAATAACACTATTATAATAACCTAAAATTATCAGTTTCATAATTTCATAACAGGTGACCACAAAAAAAATATAAAATTGACGTGTGACGTGTTTATAGCTGATAATATTCGGAATATTTTACAAATCAAATTACTCAATTTGATTCTGACTCTGTGACTCTTACGGCAACAAAATTAAGTTACTATTCGAAGTTTCACTGCACCTCTATGCGTATAATAAATAATTTATTGTATAAAAACCTATAGAAGCATATAATTTTGAGCAACGCATAATATATGGATTATTCATGATGATTTATATTCAAATAAGGCGGACCGATTTTGTTAGATAAGGCCAGGTGGGACCCAAATCATCGTGTCTTACTTACATAAGAAAGGCCGTAAATAATATACCTAAAAGTATAACAGTAAACCGTTAAAAAAGACAAAGACAATTCATTCTTCGATGCGGACGTTTTCTTCACTCCTTTACTTATATTTCACCATCATCATAATATTAGATCATTAGATCGTCAATCGCAGTACGTTTTTTAAGTGCATAAATAATTATTTTTCGTCATAATATAAATCTTTGTAGGTCGCAGCGACCAAGGAACGGATGGATACGACCTTTTTTTTTCAAATATGAAAGATAGTAACTGTTCTACTAAGGTTCTTCCATAGAAAGAATAAGTAGGGCTCCCCCCTACAACTTAGATAATAAGTCTATGGGTTCTTCTATGTCTTGCTTGACAAAATGTCTGAGGAGTGACTTATTATTGTCATATAACATAACCAAACGAACGTCTTGTGATTACATTAAACTAGGTAATTTCTTGAAATTTATCTAAGGGCTCAATAATTTTCTCGATGTATGTAGTACGCTTGTTTGTAGACACGGGCTATCTCTTATCAATGTGGGTCGAGACTTATAGTTGCCGCAATGTTTCCTCCTTCGTGTGTACCTTAATGGATCCTTGTATAATGGAAACAAAAGAACTGAAGAAACTCAGATAGTAAAGAAGTCTTTGTAATAAATCTTCAGACAATTGTGACAAAGAGCTCCACACTGATTTAGAAATCCAATTTTACGTGACTTTATAGCCTTCTGATTTCGGGTGAGTTTCCTACATTTTATCCTTCCAATTTGGAACAACTGCCCATCATAATATTATTATCAGAATTTATCCTATAGTTATGATAGTAGATAAGAAGGTGTGTATGAGTTTGAGTCTGCAACGCAATAAAGTTCATTATTTTGCGTTTGTTGTTGCTTTTTATTTCGCCAACAGTCCGGCACTTTTATAGCGACTGTGACGCATCATGGCAGGTGACGTGCCGTCTATTAATCTCGGATATACGTTGATTATTGTCACCATTGGTACTTTAATCGTTCCCGTTCGCCTCGTTTTCGTTCCAATAGCTTTCCCGTAAATATCAAAACGTTATGAGTCGTCAAAATTTTACGATAGACTATTATTATGTCAATTTTAGATTTCGATCACCTACATATTTCGTAAGAATAGCAGGGCAAGGACAAATTATCATCCTAGTTTGTTTATATTTTATTTATTTAAGGATTACATTATGGAATCAATCAATGATTGAATAGGTATTTACGTATCTGACCGACAATGAATTCTTAAGCCCGGTTGTTATATCTTACCGGCCGTTATTTGTTGAGTGACAACTATGGCTCAGACTTCCTAGTCTCCATAGCGTAGCGCGATATACGCGTCTATACGTTAGCTACAATAGCGCAGATAAAATTTAAAGGTAGATAGTCTCTTACATCAGCTACCAATAAACGAAGCGTAGTCTCCATAGAGTAGCGTAGTAGACCCTACCCAACTGAGATTACACTTAATACTACGTCTACTACGCTGCGCTACATCTGCTACGCTACGCTATGTCTCCTACGCTGCGCTACATCTGCTACGCTACGCTACGTCTACTACGCTACGCTACGTCTACTACGCTACGCTACGTCTACTACGCTACGCTACGTCTACTACGCTACGCTACGTCTACTAAACTAAGCTACTTCCACTACGTTACCCTATTGATAGTAAGGAGTAACAGACGATCGAATCTGACTGGTTAAAATACGAAACTACGAGTTGTGCTTGTCTAGAGACTACGCTTCTTACTCTCCGTCTGCCACGATTAAGTATGGTTCGCGTAGCGAAATAAACGCTCTTAAAAATATTTTATGTAAGCAGAGAATGCTATGCCAGTTACAATTACATTGCGACTTTAGTACCTGACGTCTATACGTAATTAACTCTTGTATTAAAGCAGACCATAATACCGCTTCGAAAGCTACAGTAGTTGCACCTTCAGTAGCAGCAGTCAGCAGTAAATTGGCCATCTGACCATATTAAGGCCTGAATAAATGGAGCGTGACCTGTGTCATGTACACTAGCCGCAGATTTTATTTTCAGATCAATGCCTGCCCATAAACTGTAATCATTAGAATAGAATTTTTCTTTATCATTAATTTTTATTTATCATTGTTTTCTTGTTAATGAAAATGCGTAATGTAGAAGTAATGAAGGAAAATGGTATCTACTTAGTTTAATTAAAGTATGTTACTATTAATATTGCTATTAGTATTTCCTGTTGACTTAACTATTAAAGCAATTGCCATGCGATTCTTTGTAAGGAAACATTTGCATGAATGTATGTTTGGGTACCCATTGAAATAATATTGGTCTATTCATTGTACTGTTTTTAATTAAACATTTAACCGGTGGGTCCTTTGTCAAATTATTTTGTATACAATACTCTTAGCTAATACAAGCTTTTCACAGTATAAATAAAATACATTTAAAACAATGGTATTTATCGCTTAACAATCAGTTGCATATGATTTGAAAACTGATAATGTTTATGCTGCATAATTACATACATTGTAGCCGTAATAATTGTTTATATGACTTACAATTATATTAAGTACTAGGCTGTGGCTGCAGCACCACCCGTCAGAAAGTACCTACGCCCTTGTCCTTTTCCGGGTTACAAGTTATCTCTACCTCAATTCTAAAAAGTTTTAAGCTATATGCTGGGCAAAAGAGATAATAACTTACACAAACTAAATGCAGTTCTTACACTGCTAAAATCATACGATATAATACGATAGGTACACTTTATTGCACACCAGAAAGAGAAGAAAAGATGCAATAAATAGAAAAAGATATGTTCAAAGGGCGGTCTTATCGCAATCATATACACGACCAACACTGTTTCAAGCAATGCTTTGGACGTAATGATCATTACTTTTCTGAACCAAAAAAATCTGCTACAGTAGGTACCTATGTTAAACAGCACTCAGATATAAAGATAAAAACAATCTAATTCGTGATCTCACTTGATCTCTGTATGAACTCAGATCCTGGATTATACCACCATGATCATAAAAAGCACATGAATTGGAAGTAAAGACTGGCGCCGTATTTTTTATATAATTAACACCTATTACACATGTCGGTAGGTACATTAGAAAATGTAATCTGCATCGAAGTGATAATGATCTCTGACGTAATACAGTCGATGAACACATTTCTCACCTTGAGTGAGGTCAACAACAGCAATGAGATCAAAATAGTGTTATTATGTTAGGAACCAGCCTGCTGCAACGTGTAGAACTCAGGATATTATTTTACTGAAGTCATGTTCGGAAACAGTTTAGATTGTGTTGGAGTCGGTTAAAATAGATTGATCTCGGTGATACCATTACCGGATTTATTGCAGGAGTACAGGTATAGATGACATAGCTCGCCATTCAATTTCGTTGATGTAGCACCGATCACATAAAGTGATTTATGATCGCATTCATACAAGGCGGCAAGATAACATCAAACTTCAAAGGCGGCAATTACAGTGATAAATGACAATTATTATTGTCTTGTCCTTTACAGACAATAAATACACCATCGAGGACCGTGCGATATTATTTCTCGCCTGTATGATCATTAAGAACTATTGTCAGCGGCCATATACCGATATTTGAATTGAATGCTTCCACAGCCGCCACGCTGCTATCAGCCAGATTGATCAGCAGATAAGTTATAGATAAAGTGAGACCGCTTAAATGAATGTCATTCGACAGTGGCGCCAAGAAATTAAATTACTAAGATCCATAACAAGGCATTTTGCAACAGAAGATTGCTCATGAGTCATCAAAGAGTAATAATAAACATTTATTTACGCTATCATCAAGTAAATGTTTCTTTCACAATTACTCGTTAACAACGCGTGTTTTTTTACCTTATTTGCATATAGCCACAATAGGCTGAGTAAAGGGCCTGTGCAAATAAAGCAAACGGAAATATAATCCAATTGTAATGTTAAATCCTTAAACTATGTGAATTCGTCACGAGCCTGGGACGATGACGGTCCATAAATAGTAGTATACCTACACAAGAATTCTTTGAGTTGAAGAAGGCGTGCGTCATCGATACAAAGAAGGAAGCGCGTGTTGTTAAAGCGGCAGCGAACAGTCAAACACTTGATGCGGAGCCGCCCACGGCGACGCCGCCCGTGCCCGCTCGTCATCCGCCCGCTGCACTAACCGTGATTGACACCGCATTAATACTAACTCGAGATGAAATGCAGACCTTTCGTAAAAGTGATTTAAGGATAGGATATACATTGAACTCATAAAACAATCGCAGACTACGTAATAGATAGATGAATGAGTTCTGACGGTTGAAAATGATTTGATAGGTGGTAGAGATATATTTTTCAAAGTCAATGCATTAAGAGCATCGAAAATTTTAGATCTATAACATCTTTATAATGAATATTATCGCTATCAAATATTTGTCATCCACTTTAAACCATTCAGTAGTTGCCTGTCATTATTGAATCACTTTAAATGGAATGCCACAAGATGTATCACTTCAATATAATTTAAGTGAAATCCAAAGCTGAGTATTGTTTTATAATTTCACATAGTTATGTATGGTTAGTACCTGGTTGGTGGTGGTTAGGTATGTTTGGTTTAAACTAAGTAACAAACACCATTTCTTGTTAAGTAACTAACCGCAAGTTTCTAGTTATTACCACTATTGCCAAACCTAATGTTACGTTTACAGATCTAATTACTTGTTCTCGCAGTTATCTACATATATTCCTTCATACTTGCTACATACGTAGTACAACGTATTTTTATCTCCTGCTACCTCTTGTAAATACATAGTTTTGACAACTGGTTTCGTGATAGAGATAATAAGAAAAATAAATTGCCTATTATCACAATCGCACGGAAATAGAATATGATTATGCATTGAAGCAGTGCCAATTTATTTCAATCTGCCAATATGACATAAATAGTTATTATTCAATCCATAGTATTAACATTATACCTAATTTGTGTTGTTTTACAGCTAGCCGGTATTCCCCGAAAGATTAAGCAGAAGTGTACTGTTGAACTATATTAAACCGTTATTCAGCTTTAAATAATTAAGATTTATATAAATTATAAGCCATCCGAGTTTATTTGTTACAAAAACAAGGAAACAGCACACTACAAATGCCTTTTATAATGAAAAGTCCCGTGTACTTACGAAAGTACACTGGTCTATACATTATAAAGGGCATTTGTAATGTGCGGTTTCATTGTTTTTGTAACAAATAACTTAGGACGATCTATACCAATACTACAGTACGATCAAGCACTAAGCATCGTCTATAGATCCTCTCTCCATAAATAAAAACATATTTTATTTATTTATTTTGAGAAAAGATGTAGTGATATACTTATGTAGCACTTTTATATTTTAGGTTGGGAAAATAGCTCATGGTATCCAATTTATCCTTCACAGAACATATATATTTATGTGACATGTATGTTTGTAAACTGTACCCTCGATACAGGAGAAATCCTAGTGAGGGGCAACGTTTTTTAAAAAAAAAGAAGGGAAAGAAAAGAAGAACAATTGTATTTCTTACAGTAAGATTGTTTCGATGAAATAAATATTTGGCCGAGAAGTATAATATTATTATTGTTCCGTCATGCATGAAAAAAGTAATTATTTTTCCAGGATCTGGGGACAATATATGTATATATTTTTCGTTTCATTTGACTTCGGTTATAAGTTAGCTTTCACCGTAATAACGGCTGCGGATTATCTGACACGATATGATCTAACCGGTGACAATACATAGATGAACGTTTCGTGCTTCGAAGCTATTAAGATTCTTATCGGTTACACAAAATTAACTAAAGGCTATGAAACGCTAACAGCACACACGTAGCATATGATTTACTCATAACAAACCTATAATTACATTTATGGCGTACACAATACTCCCTTATAAATAGAGCTTTATTTTCGTGAAGAAGCGGAAATTTCCTAAAATCCGTTTACGTAGTTCAGGAAAATCACGAAATACTGTACCATAAATGTGTTTCACAGCAAAACAAATCGAATAATAACTCATGTCAAAATAAAATAATCATGATATAAATCAAATAACGATTCCTGAGAGATTTGCGCGATAGTTGATTAATCTATGCCACCATGGAATTGATGCAAATAATACATCGTAACTTACTGATTGAATAATTTGAATATTTCCAAGATTTGTATCTTGTGCTTTAAAGATACTGCAAGAAAATAATTTGAGCAGAGTTTTTATGCATGAATAAATTTTAAACAATGCAGCGTAGCATAAACGTAGTTGTAAGAGCGGGTGAACCGTCGAGCATCGTGATCACGATAATGACGTAACAGCTTGTATGCTTGTCGCAGGTCACGGCGCCCAAGTTCCCGGTGGTGATCAAGATAGGGCACGCGCACAGCGGCGTCGCCAAGGTGAAAGTGGACACCGTGGCTGACTTCCAGGTAACGATGCCCATCACTACTTTCAGGAAATAAAGTCTTTACGGACTATTATGCATCTCACCAAGCAAGTTCTGTATTTTTTCTGAGAAAACTCTTATACTCGTATAAGTAAAATATTTAAGGGATGAGTAACAGGATTTAACAGTAATGAAATAATGATTCATAATAGAACTCATCAAACTGTTTTTGCATTTCCAGGATATCGCCGGGGTCGTGGCCATGCTAGGCACCTACTGTACCGTAGAGCCTTACATCGATGCAAAATACGACATCCACATACAAAAAATCGGCACGAACTACAAAGCTTTTATGTGAGTATCATTACATTATTTTTAATCGGCATGAGGCTGGCGCCTACGCGAAAGATCAAAGTGGTCTGCAATTCTGATTACAAACAAAACGGTGCAGGCGCTGTCATGTTGGCAAACACACAGTTACCTACGTAGATTTAAGAATGGAAATTCTTGTGAAGTATGATATCACACTCTGTTTATAAATAAACCTCAAATATTTTCCAGGCGCAAATCTATTTCGGGAAATTGGAAAACTAATCAGGGATCTGCGATGCTCGAAGCTATCGGCATGAATGATAGATACAAGATGTGGATTGACGAGGTACGTATCTATATTACTTATCTGTATTTTGATTGGATGTATTGATGGATAGCTTTTATTATTTAAGACAAACATAATCACCTGGATTCCATCTACTAGGTCACGAATTGCATAATTAAAAAACTCACTCTCTTTTTAGAGAAATTTTACAACATTAGGGTTGACTATAATAAATTAGTCCATTTGGACTTGAAGCCCTATTTTTGTTTTCACCTTTTTTTTTACTGGATTTAATCCTTTTCCTGACTGAATGGATCCCAGTAAATATTAAACGGCATCGCGGCAGACCGAGGCGAAGATGGCGGGACGAGCTTGACTCCTACCGAAAAAACTGGTCCGTACTAGCAAAAACCTGAAGTGAGTGGAAAAAGGAGAGGGAGGCCTTTGCCCTGCAGTGGGACAACACAGGCTGAAAATAATAATAATAATAATAATCCTTTTCAAAAAGATAAGAGGATTTGATTTGAGATTTTTGTAAAATAACTTTCGTTAATTAATCCATTATTTGTGTTAAAATAAAAAAATATATGTTCTTTTTCTCTTCTGTTATTTATAGCAATAATGTTATAATAATATTATAACTATCCTACAAAATGTAAATTCAAATCATCGTGACAGACTCGAATGGACATTCAATTTGTTTAATTCACACGCGGAAAATGCAAGTTGACTTTATTTATTCCATGTATAATGGTATAACTATTAATTGATAAATTGATATTTATTTAACATAAATCTCAAGGCGAGATACACTGCATAATATTAGCACATGATTTAAATATGATTATAAGTTTAAAGATAACATAAAAAGAGAGTTAAAGAAGGCTTTAATTATCTATCTTCGGATTAGCTTCATTTAGCTAATCGTTTACAGTAAACGATTAGCTAAATGAAGCTAAAGTAACTTTAGTCAATAGGGGGGAAAACTGACTTTTTTGTAGCCTGTAGAATGAACCCGTCTCGCTACAATGTATCCACTATAAAAACCCAAAAAAAAAATCCAAACGTTTCTAAGGTTTTTCGGAGCCACTTTTCGGCGCTAATCGTAACGTTGCTTATTCATCATCTTAACAGCCTGTATTGCTAAAATTGGGACTCCTAGGGACCGGTACAACGAACAGTTATAGGCATTAACTAACTTTGTTTACCTAACCCAAAATGTATAGGTAAATAGGTAGTCTCTATGATTACTACTAAGTCAAATCCTAAATTAAAACTTAGTTTCAACCAGAAGTCCTGATCAAGATCTTCTTGAGTAGAAATCCCAGATTCGCTTAATATCAGATTCTCTCTCGTAGGTGAGCGAGATATTCGGTGGTCTGGAAGTGTGTGCACTGGAGTTGGTGGTGGGCAAGGACGGTCGCGAGCACATCATCGAGCTCAACGACTCTGCCACCTCGTTCATGGGAGACTCGCAGGAAGAGGATCGCCGCAATCTAGCAGAACTTGTACTGCAGCGAATGCAGGTAATATTTAGATACCTACTTGAATGTTCTATTACGGTTGCTATAGCTTTAACTAACGTTCTTCGTCTATTATTATATATATATATTTCCTGGTCTTTGCCCACTTAGTTGGGGTCGGTTTTCTAGTCTAACCAGATGATAAAGATACGTTAATATCTCAACAGGGATGACGACTGATTGCTGACATTTTACACAGGGCTAGTGTCTTCTGGCTTTTGTCACACGACGGGGAGACATCTCCCCTTACAGAGTTCTGACCGCCACTCGAGTGACAAGGCATCCGTCTTTTCTGACATTAAATCTTAATTTCAGGCGGTGTGCCGTCCCGGGATAACGAAGGCCACATCGCGGAGCTCAGTATCAGGCAGTTCAGCGGCGGGGTCGCCGACGGAGGAGCGCGCGCCGCCGATGTTGCCGCCGGGCCCACCCAGTGCACCACCGCCCGCACCGCTGTCCCATGCCGCCAGTATCGACCGCCCGCTGCCACCAATACCCGCCGAGCCCTCGCAGCCACCGCCACCACCACTCACGCGCCGCGACTCACAGGGTAAACGATAAACAAATCGGTAACCGTCACGCCGCTGTCAACTTTTTAAAGTTTAGGCTGAGGTTTCCTATAATCTAGAATTTACTGATTAGGGACACAAACAGCGATTAGTAGTGGACCACTTTAAAAAATGAAGACGATGACCATTATAATAACCATGCTGGGCAGCGATTTAATAATCGCAGAGCAAACCCTATCGCACAGATGACGCTGCTGTCCGTTACCAGATTGGAGTAGGTGAATGAAGAATCCCGGCGCCCTCACCGCAATTGACCATTCTTTATTCCATACGATAATATCGTATGGAAGTAGGAATGTAGTAGTGTCAGCATGAGGTTTGTTCATATGTATTGCTTGTCCTGTAATAGAAAGATTTACCAGCAAGGATCGCACGGACAGCGCTGGACATACTAGGTATTATCACTCAAGGAGGCGGTAGTCGAAGTCCTTGTCGCTTAAATCCATGTTTCGCGTACAAGTGTGGTTGACGATTGGAGGAAAGCTATTATTATGCGTATCATATTACGAAAATTGTTTAAATGTTCCCTGGTCCATTAACAGCATCTCAGTCATCCACGGTGTCGTCGGTATCAGCTGCCCCGAGTACCACGAGCAGTGCCGCGCCGACGGCCGCCGCGCCCTCCGCGACTTCTACTCCGGGCCGCGGAGGCTTCGCGCGGCAGGGCTCCCTCAGCGCCACGCTAACCGAAGACGCCGAGGACACCATGAAGAATCTACGCAAAACATTCGCTGGAATATTCGGTGACATGTAAAACGCAACGAGTAAATAACTATTCGGACAATAGACGACGTACTGAAACTATTTACAAAAAATAACTAGCTGAAACGACAATGTCATTACAAAATGGTTAATAAAAGCCAAAATTATGGCACCCCTATATACAGCCACTTTATTCACTACACGTCTGTTGCCCGCAGCACTAACCAGTAGATAAATACGGATGTATTTAATGGTATAGGTTTTACTAAAACAAAATATACACATTACATTAATATTATAATATATTATACAAATTAAACAGCCGGTCCAGAATTTGCTTCTGAAGGTGTTAGTCAATGTCAGTATATGTTTATGTCGATGTAAACAACCGGACGTCCCGTCAGCTGCATCTGTTTGATGGGATCATCCCTCGAATTGAGTGTAAAGCGCAACCTTGTAAGAAACAGAATATTAAGCATAGTTTAATGTATGATAACTATAGATTTTTACAATAAGTTTATTATAAATATGAAAATACGAATCAACTGAGCTGCATTGTGATCGAACCCGTTCGGTATCCGCGAGGCGCGTTGCCTCGCGCGTTGTAGTGTTTCTCTCTGTCTCCGACTCCTTCCTACACTTACTGCACCTTCGTAAGAGACCAGTATAAAATGGGCATTTATATATAACACTATTCTTTAATATAGTTGTTATGGAAGACAAATAATTCAAAGCAATAACTAGGATTGGGATGTGAAGACGACGTGTAATGCTTCTTCGAAATTATTAAAGAGTGTTGGTTCAGGAAATCGAACAATAATTGAAAACTTTCTATGGAATGTTTAATTATAATGATATTCTTGAAATGACGCATTTATTAAACGTCAAAGGAAAATCACTTTACTCTGTCGTCCTGTTAGATCTAGAATTGTTGGCAATTGGGATATGAGCAATGCTATTGAAGACAATATTGTTAAACGCAAGAATTGATCCACATTTTATATATATTATACCTTATTACTAGTTATATTTCATAGTCTTAAGAATATCTTGTTATATGTACGTCTTCGTATGTGTGAATCACGCTTCGTTTATTAGGTATCTACAAATAAATATTATTTATGCTACTTCTTCCAATCATTAATTATTGTTATGCTATTGCTACCCAATAATAACTACGTTTAATAATATTATGTCATTTTCTTGGGTTTATGTTTTATGGATAAATGATTAAATTTAATGATGTCAACGAAGTGTGATGAAACGTCATATCAGAATGACTCGATGTGCGTCTTGACAAGTGCATTGTGCTTTCATAACTATCAAAAGTATAAAACTTTAAACTATTATATTACCTAATGTTATACTTATCCTTTAGCTAATGCGAATCAAACGTAGACATTTCAATGTGTAGACAAAAGTTAATTTAATCACTTTGGTAGAACAATATATTATAATAGCTAGTAAATTTTAAGCGTTTTTATATAACAAACAGATAATATAATAACCAAGCCCACTTGTTATCGTAGATTTTACAACGAAAATAGTTATATACGTATACAAATGTAAGTTAAATAACTCATTACGTTAAGGCAGTGGTTCAGGAGCAACCGTTAAGTTTGAGCAAAACAATAGGTACCTGTGCTTAGTGTTACTTTATTATATTTTACAAATACCTTCGTCGTTGGCGCCGCGATACTGGCATACCTATATAGTACCTAGGTTACGTTTAGGTAAATATATAATTTACTCGTGTAAGTATGCACCGGTAGTTAGATTTTGACACGAAATCCTTAAGTATCGATAGCCACGAAGTAGGCGTGTAACTAATTACGTGTCTATAAAATGCGCAATTAGATATTATAATGATTATTACATACATGCGTATGTATTTTAATTTTAATTGAATTATATTTGGTTAAATTAGTGGGTGTTATAAAATTAATTTAGTACAACAATTTACTTGTTGTATTTAAGAAATTATTTTATTTTATATCGTTTAAAGACTTCAAACATTTGTTAATTGTTAAGAATATATAATAAACACTCAAATTAATATAAATGCTGTTGTTGTTGTTGCTAACGAGTTATACAATGTGTACTCAATACGGAAGTGATGGATAATCTTTTAAGATAGTCACGGTAAGGGATGCGACCTATGTCACGGGATTTTGATTCCCCTTACCGACATTATTATCTTTTTATCGTGACCTAATCTTTTATAATATAAAAGGACATGGTGTGTCACAATATTTGTATTAATCTGCTTTGTCAGATTTAAAAATAGAATCAATGGGGTTTATGGAATTACCCTTGGAATTACCTTAATAATCCTAATGAAAGTTAAGCCCTATGAAATTATTTATAGTATTTTGCAATAATTTGATATTTTTATCGGGAAGGCCTCCATGTCCTAGTTCGGATGGAATATGTTAATGGAATTTGAATGCATGTTAATCTATATGATATAAATAATAATAAATACCTCTTTTGGTAAGTTAATACCGATATTGGTGATTTCATTTCTATTACCACTCCCAAACTATACCTAATGAAAATGATACAGGTTTCAAATTAATGATAAATATTTTATTCAATTATATCAATGAAATCGAGTTTATTTGGAACATATAACATTGCGGTGACTGTATCGGATTGTAAATCATTAAATCACGACTTGGTCTAAATAATGATGTAGATAATTACTGCGAATACGTTATAGGAAAAACAGGACAATCAAGGCAAAATCGGTTTGTTTTTTTTTTCTTTTATTTTAAGACTATATTTGAGAAGGTTTAAAATTATGTTATTTCACCTTCTTGTCCAGTCTTGAATTTTTAAGAAACGTTAACTATATTCACGACTTTGTAATAAACCTTAATAAAATAAAATATAAAAACAAAGTCCAGCTTCTAAACATCTAACAAACCCTAAGAGCAAAAATGCAACATAGGGAATTACAAATATAATTAAAGAATTTCTGAATTGCGTAGCGTTTACATTAATAATAAATAACAAATTGCAATAAATTTTGAGACATTTCCTGAATACTAGTCTTATGAATTAGTTAATATCGTGAACAGAGCGGCTACTGGTACCCTACAGGATCCATGCCAGTATTGAGGCTGTAGTTCCGATACATGCCGGCGGCTGCCAGCCGGTTTGTGAACGTCTGTCCGGCGGGGAAGAATACTGATGAAACCGAAAATATACCTGTAATTAGTAAAAAGATCAGTTAACTACCAGAAAATTTTAATCGCAACACAGGTGCTGGTTTCAGCTAAATTCTAGCGTCATTTTATTTGCCCTTAAGTGTCAGCTACCGAACATTGCCTCACATGGTTATCTGGGAAATACCTAATAAGAAAATATCACCACAGGAGGATGCAGCTTACTTTCCTCTTGAGAATGATCCTTTAATAATATTGTAAGACTTATAAGACAGGGAGTCTCAGAAAGCGATGGACTAGCATTTTCTTTACTGGAAACCACATTGCATCGGTAGTAACGTACAGACAGCTGATTAGCTCGCGTAAGTCGTAATAGTCGACTGTGAAGGCCTTGTTCTACTTGATAAGTGATAAGCAGCCAATCTTTCACTATGTAGTGCAATATTATCTAATATTAATCAAATAGGCTTAGCAAAAGTTAGGGGTAGACTAGTTTTATGACTAAGTTTCAAGTGCCGAATGAAGGGAATGTTGTTCACATTTTAACAGACTTTATTTAGGTATGTTACAATTCTATCCAAAATTATTTCTATCTACGTGTTTGGATACCAGCATGCTCATGCACCCACATAATATGGCCTTATCTCGTACAAATAATAGTTCGTACCGACATCTGTCTGAATGAAGCAAAACTACGCCTGGCCAAAAGGGCTCGTTGCTTGGTGTTGTAAAAAGTGTGTAAAGGATTTGTAGCGGTACTCGTGCAAATAAAAGGCTCTCAAACTAGAGGGCGTTTATCACCGAATTAATGTAGAGTAATTAAAACCTCGAATTATAAATATGTACAACATAATTCAGCTAAAAAAATAAACTAATTTAACGATTATCAACAAAGCAAAAATTATAAATCCAAAGACTCAATTGCGTGCTTTTCCCATAAAGGGGAAACGACAACATAAAGTCGCTTATATTAAAAAAGTTGTTTTTCATTTTACAGGTTACCCCTTAGTTAAATGTTGGATGATCAAAGCCAGTGTTGAGTGAATAATTCCTATACATCCCAGCTTGAGCCAATCGATTCGAAAACTGTTGATTTTTAGGGTAATACACACTGGGAACCGAATGCGAACCTAAAACATGAAAACGGAAAAAGAATAATCAAAAAATTTTTACCTTGTGTTCGCAAATTATACGGAATTCTTAATAAAAACTAGCCAAGTGCGAGTCAGTTCTCACCTGATCACTGTTCCGTAGCCTACATTTAAACGAAATTTTCTTACAAAACATTATCTTGCCTTGACCTAAGTAGATTTTTTAAAATTTAGGCCCACCTTTTTAATTACCTGACTTATATATAGTCACTAATATTAATTAGATGAATCATATTTTGCTAAATTAGTTCTCTTAAAATATTATGTTAATATCCTACCATATTGAGCAGAATGAAGTAAATACTTATGTAATGATGAGTAAATTGTAAGTTTAGGGAAATAGAATATGATTACCTGGGGGATACCACCCGTATTCACTGGCAGTTGTTCTGTAGAACGGGTGCTGTTTGCTCACCTGGCACCCATAGCCGTTAAACCAATCTGAAATGTATATAATTTGTAATATTGTTTGTTTATGGACATTACATGCCTGACTGGTTATAGGTAGATATACAGTTTCAAGAAAGAAAAGTAATAATGAACTATTTAAATTTCACTCATGTATAAAAATGTAGAATTTAAAATTCCCTTCTACTATGTAAGTAAGCAAGTGCTACGGGTCGAAAATTCCTCTCCGACCCCAGAGAGATGTGGTAAGATATATTTTCATTGCGCTGAAATGAGACTCAAATTGAGCTCGTTAATAAAATATTCCACGTTCGTAATCCAAGATAAGAAGTTCTACTGATGCTCCTTATCCTTTGTTCAATATTGATTGTAAGTAAAAGCCCGCATGCCTGTTTAACGAGCAGGATCAATGACACTATTAAGTTTTTCTGTTGTGTTACAGTGAATACCTATAAGAAATAATTAGCTTCTTTGGCCGTGATGGATCATACGACGCTGGTTCCCGTAATACCCATATGTAGATGCAATCATGTCTGCGATTTTATGCTGAGATAGAAGGATTCCCTGAAATACATCTTGAATTTACCGAATTCCTATCGTCTTGCATACAAAAAGTCAAGTATCACGCTACCGATGTACTGAATCGCTTGATATCCTGTTAAGACAGCGTGACGAAACAACAACATGGCGGCGGCGGGCGCCCGTATCATCCATCCCATATCGTAACTCGGTCGTCACACTGTCGAAATAATCCTAGTGAAACATGCTAAACTTTAGTGATGCATTCACAAATTATCTACAACTTTAAGTTGAAGAATGTTTTAGATAGTGAGGGTTTTAGTTTCTTGGTTACTCTACACAAATATAGAGCGTCCAAAGTAAGTGAAGAAGTGTTTTAAGGCATTTGAAAATACTTTCGCAGCAACATTATGAAGCCCTTGGCCTTGGCCTTTGATACCAAACTAATTATTCCGCACAAGTAGACCGTAGTTAAATTTGACTGATATTGCACGACTAACTAATGTAGTTTTACTGGCTTAGTTGTGCAATTTAACTAAACATAGTTAAAAAATATACCTTTTTATTAAATATTATGTTTACCTAAGTAACATCCAAACTGAAATTACTTCGCTAACTCGGATCGAGAGCTGAATGAAATTTGATTTGATAAACCCTGTTTACCAAAACTTTTTGATGAATTAATTAAAACTAATTCAAAGGAATGAGACGCTGAAAATAATTTTTCGATAGACCATATTTGAGGAAAGTTTTAAGACGATTTCGGTGTTTTAATAATATTATTATATCTTTAGGAAGACAAAAATAACTCTCATGGCCTTATCTACAGATTAAAAGATTCAGAAACGACTAATGAGTTTTGTGCATTTCTGTATCTATATCAATAGGTACGTTCACATTTTGCTGCCTAAACACTGACTCTGAAACTGAAAACTTTCCCAGAAGTCCATCGAATTCTACCAAGCTCACAGGATTTAAGAGATTTTTCCACTCAGAGGCAGAAATATAGGCAGACACAGAGGCATACATAAAGGTAGACACAAAGGTAGACATTGAAGCAGGTGTAATGGTAGAAATAGAGGCAGAGGTAGTGGCACAGTGGTGGCACATATGATATGTATAGAATTTAACTTACTGAGTACCATAAATAAAATATAATAATACAGTACCGAAGCAGCGACGTAACAGTGCTTATTATCATTTTCTGACAAAGACAAATACTATGTTCTCTAAATTTGCTTATTCATTATTAACAATTATCAATAGCTTATCACAGATGAAAGCTGAACGGAGGCTTCTCTCAAAAAGGGATGACGGATGACTGACGTTACTCAGTTTAGTAAAGCGTGCTCAAGTTTAATCCAATAGTCTATTGACTCACGGGGATACTCGAATCTCTTAGGAAGATTGCAGGTAATAAACCGGTCCGAGGTCTTCATTTCAGGTTTTCTAATTTCCTTTTTCAAGCATTCCCTATTGGTGCAAGTCGCCGAGCAAAAACCAGGCTGCATATTACGAGGCGCTCCTTGATCCTGCCGCTTGTCTTCGGTCATTGTTGTCACAAATACTCAAATGATCCCTAGTAACAAAAATACGACACCGAAACGAGTTCTGTAATCTGTGCCGAAACGTATCTAAATTCGAAAGGAAATCTTAATTTCGCTGTACTAGGACAATTGATCCGCAAACAAAGGCGTTGTCGTGACAACCCGTGACAACCTGATAGATTTGTTTTCCCTGGTAACCGCTGGTAACGTAATTATTTGAATGTGAATTTATGATGTGAATGGATCATGTCAATGACGTAAGAAGCCTCTCTCTTGGGTGCTCTTGGTTTCCTAGTTTCCTAGCGTCACTGGATCATGTTCATGGATGAATGGGATGAATGGGTTGAATGGATAATATAAAGGAAAATATTTAAAAATATGCAAATAGCTGAAAATAGGAAATATACGTGGACGGTTTCTCTGTCTACGGCAGTCTACGGAAATATATCATCAGATATTGAAACTCAAGGGTTAGTTCGAAATAATTAAGTTGGGCTGCACAAAACAAGTATCTGAATGCCATACTTAAAATATAAGGCTCAACGCTTACAAAGGTTTGGTAATCGAGCAATATACTTCCTTACAGTTTTAGTAGAAAAGAGAGAGAGGGCTCAACACCTTCCACATGCTTTTATCTTCGGAGCATGGAGAGCGGATGCACCGATGCACACTTACTTAACATAAGCGCCCTGATCAAAGAGAGGCGATTACAATAATTGCTAGGCTCAGATAAAGAACCCGCTTACTAAGCAGTTTCTTTCTCTCTCTTAAAAATAAAACATTACCACTAGAATTTCTCCTGTATCGTGGGTACAGTTTACAAACATACATCTCACATGCACAATCACCCAGACCCGGAACAGCTACCTATAGGCCATACAAATATTCTTTCCGTACGGGGAACGGATCGAACCCGCGGCACGCAGCGAAGAAAGTTAATCAACAATGCCGTCCGTTCTTTATCTAAGCTGCTAGGGCGCATTGTACAGTTACACCGCACATGGAATGAACTCCGGGAGGTCAATGATGCATTTAAAATTGCGACAGGACAGCAGTGTATAATCTATGAAGACGGCCATTTAATACCACTGCCACCATGCAATGTCACTCTGGTCCAATGAATTTGATTATTAAACAACAAAAAGACGCAATCTGCTTTTTCAAATCTGTGTTTAATAAACGTCACTGCATATAATGGAAATCGGTGGTGAATCCACTTCTCTTATTTAACTCCCATTGTCCGACGACCCTAAGCTCATTGGGCATGCATTTGAATGAATATATTAGTCGTTATCAACACTATCAGGAGCCAACCGACACTAAACGAGTGGGTGAGTATCGTACCTCCTGCCACCACGCTGTGTCACTCACGACCCGACTGTTAATAGCTAAACATTTTAAAGTTTCCATTATAAAACAATTTAGTGTTCCAAAACTACCTAGTTACATTGAAGATACAAAAAGTGCTGTTTACAAACTTATATTAAAAAAATATACGTGTATGTACCAGAGACAGATAATATTTTATAAATATTACTGTCATACGTAACGTAAGTCAAAAATAAAGTCACAACCTTACAAACCGTGAAAATCTCTATCAATAAGTATAAGCAAAACACAAAAAATGCAAACGATAAGTGTGCAGCAACCAATTAATTTAAAAGTTGTGAGGTTCGAATTGGATTTTTCCACGCTAGTAGATGAAAAACCGAGGTCGGAGAAAAAAGCCAAGAAAATTAGGATACCGAAGATCAACAACAAAAAGCAATCTCCGATACCGCCCGCGCCGTTGATAAAGAACACTCCACAGGTACGCAATTGCTATTCAAAGGTAATGGAAAATTATATATCGCAGGTATGGAAGTGACAGGGACAATATTATCAAATTATTATTGTTATTAACCATCATTTTGGACATCGTTGAGTCGATGTTTTGCAATATTATCTATTTGCTGAAAAGAGCTGTAATTGATTACAAATCCCTCGTAAGTAACTAATATTTATTACTAATTTTGTAATCATTTTAAATATTTTCTAGTAAAGTACCTGAATATATGTCTTATTTCCAAACATAGAAACGAGATGTTAAGGATCTAGTAGAAGATTTACTGGATGAGTTGTACGCTGACCAGCGTGACTGGAGCGGTCACAGTGGGATCGACTGTAGTCATGGGTAAATACAAAAAAAAGAGTAAAATAAAATAAATATGATACAAAATATGTAACTCCCGCAAGGCTAGGGTTACCATCCATACGTATTTGTCAGATTTGATGGCTTTCTATCCGAACTTTGTCAAAACTTCATATTGGTCCGAACTTCTTGCCTGAAGGGGAAATGTTATGAATCATGAATTACCGCACTTTTTATACCTGGACTTTTCAAATTTAGAGATGGTAACCCTATGCACGGCACTCTATTGAACTATAAATACTACCGTCACCATTTGTAAGAAAAAGCACTCTTAGGTATATTAATTTGTGTGCGAACCTACAACTATATTATGCATGCATTTTGCAAACACTACTTACTATAAGTAGATTTAAGCAAAGTGTTTTTGGTTTTATCTATAAAAGAGCAAATATGAAGCTTCTTGGTGACGCACACCTAAACTACTAGACAGTCCGCAGTATTAATTTATGATTTGCATGTCTAGATCCACGTCGGCGGCATCGTTCACGTCGTGTCAATCTAATTGTGGGGAACGAACAGAAGCCATTGAGCGAAGCTACTTGGAAGCTTTAGGTACGAACACTTTCCCAGAAACAGAAACACTCTCCTTTACATTTTCACATCTTTTAAGGTTAGGTATCTTAAATGTAACTCACTCTTTTGAATGTCCTACGTCAGTCCAACACGCAAGGGCCCTTAGGAAAATGTTACAATTTGGAATTTTAATTTCACATAATCACTACCATTACCTACTTGAATACCCGCTACGGAACTCATTTTGTAAAATGTTAAACTTAAGTACACAGACGAAAGACTTCTTTTGTCTGTGCTTAAGTACTACACATTTGTTTCAGTTTGAACAACATAATTTGAATAGTTTTGCAATGTTTTGTTTTGAATAGTTTTCCAATGTAGTTATATACCCACATTTAGTTTTTTTATATGGATATCCCACACTAGTATTTCTACTCAGACCCGTACCAACTATCTGTAACCCATACAAATAATAATTCCATACGGGAGTAGAACCCGGGTCCCGAAGCGCAGAAAGCCCATCGCTTAGCCACTGCGCCAACCGTGCCGTTAAGATATATATGCAGGGTTATTTGTAAAACACCGGTAACGCTTTAAGGGGTGAAACTACTCATCAATATGAACAACTTTTCCTACGGGACCAACCATGAAATCGCGAAAAAAAATTCAAACTTTTCATACATTTTGATGGAGCAAGGTTAATCTTTTGTATGAAAAGTTTGAATTTTTTTTTCGCGATTTCATGGTTTGTCCCATAGTAAAAGTTGTTATTATTGATGAGTAGTTTCACCCCTTAAAGCATTGCCGGTGTTTTACAAATAACCCTGTATATCAAAAGTCGTGAATAACGCTACGCAAAAAAATTATCACTAATAAATAGACGAGTATTTTGTAGATATAACTGAGCTCTGGGAACAAAAGAGCGAATGGGAAGAGAGGCTCCTAATAGCAGGAGAGCGGCTCGCGAAGTACGTCCGGGTGAGAGACAGACTGCGCCGGCAACAGAACAGGCTCTGCGCAGCCTTCACAGTACTACTACGACATATTAGTAAGTTCCCATTCAACAATATTTACTTCCGAACTGTAACATTTTATTTAAGTTGCCAATCCACAAATTTTTGAAGCGGCCAACATATTGTCAGTTTTATAATTACGGGTACTTACCTAATATTGCTTTATTATAGGCATGTGTATATTTTTTTCCTATTTTCTTTTTTAAAACCAAAATACAGCTGGTACTTTCGAGAAACTTCTTTATATATAGCAGATTTTATTCTAATCCAACTTTGGGACAAGGTACAGACATTAAACGAAACTGATCTCTATGCTGTAGATACTACTAGCTTCGACAGTTTCTTAACTGACAAACTTGTTAAAATGAGGTTTCGCAATTATTCAGTAAGTTTACATAATATTGTCAACAACTTAACGACCAAAATGATAAACGAGTTGATATCAGACGCAGAGTCAATATTCTCTGAAAATTAATTACCAGTTAATGTCCATAAAAGGGTTCCGTAACTCGGATAATCGAATTCCTATATTGAATATTACTGCCAAAGTGCTAATGGATCGTCGTGGTTAATGTGACATCCAAAAAAGTGAATTTCCAAAAATTCTTGATACAACTGAATTTGAATTTGAACCATGAATTGTCTCTATATTACCATTTCCAATTAAACATTTATAAGCTCTATTCATTGCTGTATATATCATGACCGTTTCATTCATGGGAGCTTTAAATAGATTTACGCATTTAAGAGCTAACTTTACTGGGTATGGGGTGCTTTTCCCGTCTATCTGCTTCCGAAACTGACGTACACAGCGGCGCTCAATCGATACGTAACGCACACAGACAACTTGTCGAGGACCGTGTGCGCATGCTCACTGCCGTGTACCACGATACACTGTCACAAAACAACATGACAAGAGTGTATTTCCCCTCGGAGCATACTAGCAGTTTGTATTACTGTAAACCAAAGCCTTACTCAGTTCTATGGTACAGGGTTAGAAGCCCCGCCGCTTCGTTTCCCGACTTTCGCAGTAAACATCACATCAGCTGGTCGACTACGCAGTCTCAAATGCTCTCGAGATATGGCTCATAATTTTTCACAATTTCTTTCTAAATCATCGGTATCGTCTGAAACAAAAGTATCTGTAGAACTTGGTTCTTAGCGCAAGGATGTGTTGCCCGTATCCACCTGCAGTGCCACCGCATAGACTTAAGCCGTCAAGTCGTTAACTTGATGCTTTGTGCAGTTCTAAAAATATGTGTTTATTGTCAAATGCGTGCTACTTACAAGACAGATGAGTGCACTCCTAAACTCTCTGAGGAGCTTGGCAGGTGCATCGAAGGCCGGCTCAGGTACGTCGATTCATTTATTGAAAATGTATGCGTTAATCAAGAACTGGTTATAGGGAAACCTTTGAAGTACACCGTTTGTAATCTTTGTTGTATGTCTATGATTGACGATTCGTTTATAGATTCAAATGTTAAATTCCACATGTATGTTCATTTATTACATTGATAAATTAATGATAATCCTTATAGACGCTCCTTCATTATAGTCTGAGCCAAATTACTATATTATGTAAATGTGTTACGTAGGTTTCCGTCATTGGCGGCTCTCATGAAATTATCCTGTTTGGTCATGTGATAGTATCTATGAAAACAGTTGTAGTTTATACCAAAATGATTTTGTTTCTTTAAATATTTTTACGTAATTATCTAAAACCAATCGATAACGAAAACCTAAAATAATTCTAATAGTAAATAAAAATTTAACCTTTTATTCATCCCGAATTTCATGGAATGTTATGTAGAGCTGCGTCGCATACGTTATTATGTATAGGTTAGATTCATAAAGTTATTATTACTTTACCACTAGTAATAATAACTTTATGGTTAGATTCCATTGAGTTGAGCATATTTTAGGTTATACATTATAAATAGGTCGTATAATTTTGATGACAAAGATCGTATCAATGTAATGATTATCAGTCTACTTTTAATTGCTTGGATTAAATGGTTGTAATAATCGTATCGACCATAATTACCTACCATTATTATTTTTCTGCAAAATTTTAAACTTTTATCGAACTCTTTATAATCTCAGTCTTTCTTAGTCTTCTATTAGAAAACAGAAGACTACGTAATACCATATAAAGAAGACCATTAGGCAAACGAGTTGATATTCGAATAAAAAATATACGCCATGAATACGAGCTCAATTTAAATATAATTTTGATCACTGCCAAGATTAGTCTTAACTTCCCCATAGACAGACATGACATAACATCTCGTAACTTGAATGTGTAGCAGGCGAAAGTGGTGCTCGTTTCGGCGTGACGCCGGGCGGAGGCGAAGGGCCCGGCGAGGGCGGGTACGCGGAGTGGCTGCATGCCATGCGCCTGGTGGCGCGCCTCCCCGCCGGCGTGCCACATCACTTCCGCAGAAAGGTAAACACTATCAAAATACACATAACAAACCAACAAACCTGTATTCCTTGAAAGGTTTGTCAGAGGTCTACTGACTACTCGATTTAGCCGATGCCATGGTTAAGTCACAGTAAATGTATAGTCTACTTTGGTTAAGTCCCGTGTAATAGGGTCACTAAAATTCATCAAAATAACCGCCAAAAATGCACTGATGATAAGTTTAGTTTCTATTAGACCCAAACTGGTACAGCACCGAATTGGTATATTACTTTCATCAACTTAATAGCCACCCAAATTGCATTGAATTGGACAAAGCTGAATACATTAATCTTACATAAAACTGAGTTTGATATTATTTTAGTTGAAGTTGAAGCGCCTAACTCATACTTCACTCATTTTGTAGCCTAATTCTACAATACTTACCTACAACCTACCTATAACGTCCCAATTTCCTCGCAAAATTATGTTGATGTTTTCAAGGGTTTTAAAACAGGTATACAGGGTTTTATAAAAATAGCTACGGTCACTGTCCATCGATCGACCGTAAATATAATTCGAGGTATTTTCAGCACATTTCGGATTTTGTGAATTTATGAATATAACTTTAGAATATAAAATGGTCGTGATAGAACGAATGGTGAAGGAAATATTAAACACACTGCTGAGGCGAAGCTCTAAAACTTAAAAAGTAACTTCGTAATAAATATATACCTATAGATTGAAAACATGTATCCGAAACTGGCTATTTATTTAGTTTGAAATGTTTCTAGAAACCACTCGCGTAAATTAGTTTCTTTTGACGTCATGGCTCCTATTTATATCATCCCTTGCAAGATCACATATACGCACATCGACTTTAAGTAATTTAAGTACATAATTCATGATCACGCGTGAGTAATTAACCGAAAGATTTCCTTTTTCTTAATGTACAGATTTATTGCAAAGACTTATCACGGGTTCTTTGTAATATTCAGTTCTTGAGGGTTAGGAAACCAATTGTGTGTTTCATCGTCGCTGCCGCACAATTTATGAGCACCCAAAGTTTGACTGTGAATACTACGGTCAACTCCACTACATACAATTTATTTTAAAACAGTTGCCAATAGAAGATTTAATTCATTTAATTTTCTGTCGGTGTTTTGTGCAATCGGAGTTTGTCCGTCGTCATTTTTGTTAGTTAATTCCTAGTCCGTTTTCATTAATTCTGATTTGAAACAGGTTTTCGTTCAAATATAATAAAATTGACAGTGAAAACATTCAGATAGGTACATAAATACGTCTTGCGGCAAGCCTCAAAATGTATGCGTAATAATTATAAAGTGTACCCACATTGGAATCACATTGTCCATCATCCTGTTTGTACACAAACCACAGCTATGGCAAACCTTGGCGGAGCGTCACCTGACGGCCAGGGGGATCGACTGGCCATCAGCGGAGCGCGGCTGTTTCCGCGGCACAGCACAGCCCGATGACACCGAGCTCGGCGCACAAATACTAAAAGTAAGCTTACGATGCGAAAATTAGAGCATTCCCATATTCCCACTTGCTTAGTACGCTCTGATGGTAGGTGTCAGCACCTCGAGAAACACTAGGTTTTGTGTTCCCAAGTGAACTAAAAAGACATTAAAATTTCAGTAACAATCTAAATTCATAAATAATTGTATATTAAAGTAGAAATTCCGGAAAGGTTGAATGAAGGTTGATTAAGGGCAATTGATCTTGCAAGGGTCCTTTTGAGAGAATAATCTGGTTTGAAACCGGATATCCTTGCAAATTCAAGAGGCATCGTTGATTTGTTTTTCTCATTGAAACTTTATATTTTCCAAGGATTTACACCGCACCGGGTGTTCCTTATTCTGTGGGACGGAAGGTCGGGAAAATCAAGCGATGCTTCGCAGAGTGCTGTTGGCTTACGCAAGGTAAGTATCCCTAACGGCATATATCACAGAATTTATAAAACAATTTTTTGTTCAACATCATTTTAAGAAATAAATAAGCCCCCATTGTTGGGCACGGGCCCCTTTTCAGAATAAGAAGAGTTAGGTCAACGTTCGACATCATTTAAACGACACAAATTATAAGAAATGCAGTTGTTCATTATCACAAAGTTTGAAGCAAAGCTCAATAGAATACGGCTGATAAACGAACGTTGTATAATTTTAGATGGAACAAAGATGTCGGATACTGCCAAGGTTTCAATATGTTAGCTGCCATTATTCTGGAAGTCATGGACAAATCTGAATCGGATTCGTTGAAGGTAAATAATAATAATTACAGCATCGATATATTTTGCGGTTTTACAATAGCCTGAAGCTAGAATAAAAGCGAGCCTAGAGCTAGGAAATAAAAAGTAAATTATAGACTGAAAGATACTGAATGACTTTCCTTGTTGTTACAAACTACTTTTGATTTCCTTTTTTTTTCCAATATTTCTTATTCGTTATAGTTCTACAAATCTACACTTTTATGTTTTGCTTATTTTTAATTTACATTTGTAGGTGATGATATACTTAGTGGAGGCTGTACTTCCTGAAGGCTACTTCGCAGACGATCTTCGCGGCTTGTCTGCAGACATGGCAGCTTTCAGAGACTTGCTGCGCCTGCGCCTACCCCGCCTCGCCCAGCATATGGACCATTTACAAAGGATATCTGATGGTAACTATCAATGTCAGTGTATAGTTTACTATAAGTTCCAATTCAAAATACATTTAAATCTCGAATGAAAACGCCATCTTCATATCATAAACTCGAAAATAATCTTTGATAGGTATTTTCAATAACACAGCACCTTGATTGCTGGAAATTCCGGTAGTGAAATACCTAAGAACTATAATAAAACACCAAATACTTAGAATTTGCAAATATGACGCAGTTGGAAACATTCAGGTTAGGTATTTATTGTTTCGTTATATATGTTTATATTTCAGGCGGTGGCGTGGAACCTCCCTTACCGGATGTGTTCACTATGCAATGGTTCCTAACGTTGTATGCGACGTGGTTGCCCAGAGAGTTTCTATTGAGGATATGGGATCTTGTTCTACTGGACGGAAATGAAGTGCTGCTACTCACTGCGCTGGCTATATGGGATATGCTTCAAGAGTAAGTTTTAGCTACTATAATTTAGGGGATTTCTGCACTATACAAATGTAGGTATTTTACACCGAATAAGTACGGAAAATCTGACTTTCACAACCCAATTGGGTATACCAGTATACTTAGGTTAGACGAGTTGGCATGGAGGCACTTTTCATGCTTCTGATAGCTTGTGGCGTTGTCATAGATGTTTCACGCCAGCCGAATCCGACAATCCAAGGCTCTATCTTGTTGCGTAAGGAATAGTCACCTATTCCGTCCAAATTTTTAATTACCAGAAACATTTTTAGGTTGTGGTCTACTCATGATTCCACACAACATTTACCATTGGACCAACGATGAAATATCGGAAAAAAATCTGCTGTTCCATGCATTTATTCGAGTAATATTGAATTATTTGTATGGAACAGCTGTTTTTTGTCTGGATTTCAGAGTTGATCCCTTAACATAAGATGTGTAGAATGATGAACAGAGTAGGTCCTTAAATTTTTTCTGTCGAAATATATGTCGAAGTCAAATTGTAGAATCCACCACGTTACAAAACGGCAGCTAATTGTACAATCCGCCGCAATATAAAACAGCTACCTGCTTTAAAAAACAGCTGTAAGGTCTGTAAAACGGTTAGTTAAGGTTTACGGGGATTATGTAGCAACGCGTTCAGCAAAGTTGGTGGCAGTTACTAGATTAGGACACCCCGAACAGATCGGTTAGGTTGCGTAATAACTGTGATCAAAAGCGCGCAAGTCGAGCGATCGCTTGATCCAAGTTCTAGAAGTAAAATGAAGGTTGCGACGAGTATTTTCCCACACTCGGAGTCTATATTGACTCATTCTTGCTCTAAAATTCTTTGTTAAAACGCAGATTTTGACTGCACAAAAGATGAATTTCATATTATTTTTGAAATCTGATTGAAACTTTATGATATATAGGTAATTAGGAATCTATAAGTTGAACTGATAATAAAATAATAATCAAATAGGCGACCATCCTCCCTTGCGTGATATCAAGTGTTATACGTATCCGTAGCTATTACTGATAACACCGATAACGGGTTTTTTATACCCCTTGCATATGGCTTATTCATTTGTTTTAATTAAAGCATACATGATCAATACTATAATATTTATTTCATATTTTTAGCTTTTCAATAACGCCCAAAAGTATTGATATAGGTAGGTGTATTATTATTATACTTCTATTTGCGTCACACTATTCAAGCATGAAGTTCCTGAAGATAAATTCGGTACTTCTCTAACCATAAGATTTCCCTCGGCGGAAGCCTTGCCCCCAATCGCATTGGGGCTAAACACCCTTTGACATAAATAGTTGATAGGTTCGCTTCGCATGGTTAATAGATTAGGACTAACTGGAGAAGAAAACGTGGCAGTGACATGGTAGTTGCCGTAAAGAAGGCCGCCTGCATCCGCTCCTCAATCTTGGGCATTATAAAGGGGGCCTAAAAAATGTAATGGGAAACAGCGTCCAGCATCTTCTAACAACAATTGACATACTGCAATCACCAAAGTTTTGCCAACCGCGACCTTGGTGATTATGGCAATGTAGGCTGTTTATTGTAACCGTCAATATGTTAAGCCCTGAATGTTAGCGGGCTGATATTGTACAAACCACCGCGGTTAGTGACGTCCACTATTAAATTTCTCAATCTATGTTTTTTTATTAATACTCTTCTTCTATTCTTTTTTCCAAACCATTTCAAAGAATTTTCCTTTAAACGCCTTGAAAAAGCTAAGCTGTTGGATTAGTTGATTGCGATTAGTTGTTTTTGTTTCTTTAAATAAGGTATAAATAGGGAGTCACTTTATTCAACATAAGAAATGTAATATTTTTTAATCTGATAATTTCAGTCGTATTCTATCGGCGCGTTCAGCGGACGAATTCTACAGCTGCATGGGTGGCGGCGCGGGCGCAGTGTGGGAGGCGGGAGACGCGCTCGTGGCGAGGGTCGTGGCGTTCGGCTCCGCGCCCGAGCTGCCACGGCTGCGCAGCCTGCACCGATACCGTGTAGCACCGCCCGCGCCTCCCACTTCAGCACCCATATATCACCCGCCTTTGCATTCCGCTGTACGTTCATCTTTATAGTCTATGTTATTTTTAATACTCATTTGCCCTAGAGTCAGTTTCAATTTTAATGAATAGTCAAGGACAATTCAATATTTTCTTCAAGACTTGGTACTTAAACAGTGATCTGTAAAGTGATTAAACAATGATAATTATAATTTAGGTGCAGTCAATGACAAAACGCGGACTTCGACTGTTCTACTCAGAAGACGAAGGTGATTCGAGTGATGATGGAAATAAAATGGCACTAGCTACGGTAAGATTACCAACATAAAAAAGTGTATCAAATTCAATTCATATCAATTTAAATGACGATGATTTGTTTTAGTTTATTCCAAGGCGCGAAGAACGTCTGGCAGCAGGAGATAGGCTTTCTTTAGACATCGGGGCTTTGAAACGTCAATATGCTCGCTTACGAGAACGACAGAGACAAGCTCATGTGATCTTAGCTGCAGCTTGTGCTCGTCATGCTGCAGGTACCTAACAATCAAAAGTACAAATGTCAATAATTTACTTTTGAGTCTTTTATTATGTCTATTATACTTTTTTATTACAAATACTATTTACTTTCAGTGGGAGTACCTACTTCACCCACGTCACTTACTGTGAATAATTTACTCTTGGGCAAAAGTGCAATAGTAAGTTCTCGAGGACGAAGACTTGGCCCGCCTCCTGGAGCGGTACCGCCTTCACGGCAAACGTCAACACCAGATAAAGCAGAACCCAGTTCACGTAGACGAACTAATGACACTATTAGTTGGAATGAAGAAAAAAATCGCAAGACGCTTAGCAGACGAAATTCTGTTAAATGGAAAGATATTAAGAAGGAAAAAACTAAACAAAAAGAAAGAAAAGCGTCTATTGACTTAGATGAGGCTGGCGATGGAATTATAGTTTCTGAACTTGAAGCTAATCAAATGATTGCTACGGTGAGATCTCGCAGCTCCAGTGAAACATCTTCTTATTCTTCTCACAGTGCATCGAGTACAGATACAAGTCTTTGTGATGAAAATGAACGAGGTAGTGAATCTGAATCAGAATTGCCCGAAGATGAAAAAGAAAAACATAATTTGAATACTAAGAATAAAAAGACTTTATCCTCCACAATTTCAAAAGAAACCAAAGTTAACAATTCACGTACCAAAAAAGAATCAGTAATTGCACGTACTCCTGAAAAGGATGCCATAGTAAATTCTGTTGAAAAGCCTATCAAAAGCATTTCGGATTATTTAGATTCTGCAGCGGGGGAACCTTTACGTACGTACATAGACGGTTTTGAAAGTAAAATAAAAGATAGTATGAGTTTTAATAATGAAATAATATTTAACCCAACTAGTATATCACCATGCTCTCCACGTATGACTTCTGACAGAAATGAAGTATTGCAAAGACTAAATAGAACAAAATATGAAGAAAACTCTACAAGTAGAGAAATAATAAGGCCCACAAGCTTTACAAAATCCCCAAGAGTTTTCACGGAACTCAGTCCAATTGACTTATCTCCCTGTAATTGTGGCATAGGTCATAAATCTCCTTATGAGTATGATTTTGAGACTAACTTCAAACGACCCTCACTATGTGAGCCTACGGCTAGACCCCCAGACATCATCGATAGCTTCACGATGTATCCAAATTTTGTGCCTGACATAGATTTATCTGATAAAAATGTTTCGGATGTTGAAAGTCCACCGAGTAGGAGTCCTGGTGCTGAAAGTATTATAGTGAGTGAAGACGAACCTCCGATACCTTTAAAAATTGATAAGTACTTTGAACATAGTCCAGAGTTCTTTGGTGCGCGAGTCACAGACCCCAATAGTGTAGATATTCCAAATCGGCGTTCGACCAAAAGGCTTTCACGGCTGCCTAAAAAACCCGACTCATTAACATTGCAAAGTAATCATAATGAGAAACTTATTAAAGAAGAGGCAGAGAGAGCATCTTCTTTGCCACAAAGTCATAGCTTTGCAAAGAAAATTATTAACGAAGACTACAAAGAAAACAAAGACTTATTTTCCAATCAAAAGCAAGTAACGCCTGAAATTACCAAGGAATTCAAAGAATCTTTCTCTCCAAAAGACTATATTTTACAAACAGGCAGGAAAAACAGTGAACGAGCTCTACAAATCATTCAAGAAAACTCGAAAATATTGAGTAGGATATTGACAAAACAAAATATTGCTGACAAAAACAGTCCTAATAAATATCAAGTGACTAAAAGTGATGAAAACGTTCTCGAAAAACAGCGAAACATCTACTCCAAAACTATTCCTGAAAAACCTATTGAGAGTAAACTAATTGATTCCCCATTACTAAAGGAATCTACATCTGATTCATTGATAGGCTACAGAAAAAGGAATGTCAATGAAGGTGTAACTGAGAATAATGATTTTGTACGAGTGAGACCTATTTCTATAGATGACCCTTTTTCCTTAGAAGTACGTAGTACTACCGCCAGAGAAGATGAATTTTCCATTAAAAATACGAAAAGTCCAAGTAGTGAATGTTTAGGTAATAAGACCGATTTATATGGATGGGAAAATAAAGGGTTTTTAGCAAAATGTGATCACAAAAGTTTTTTAGATAAAGCGGAGAATTTTGATTTCGACTACCGAAGAAAAACCAGTGAATTATCAAGTTACGGTGATTTGTCAAATAAGGAACTTAAACCTGTAACCACGTCTGATTGGACTCGACATTCTTTTTCAGGAGAGTCCAAACCCTCGGTTACTTTACCGTCTTCAGAACCCAAAGACACATCAACATACGAAAAACGTTTTACTTCCGACGACTATAATTACCCATTTTCAAGCAAGTATAACGACTTTGTGTTGTCTAAAGCTAGTGATATATGTAGCAAAACGGTTAACCAAGGACCGAAAATTTGCGAAAATTTATCTAAGACTGATAACAGCCAAGTTAGTGACTTTGCTCATGTTGTGACTTCCTCTATTAGTTTCACATACGAACCATCGGGAGAGGATGATTCACCAACTGGAGCGAAGAGCAACTCTAGTGATACTCTGTGTCAAATCACGTCGTTAGATCAAGTGTCTACGCCAATATCGCCCAAAATATTTCCCAACAGAGATACACCTACAATTCCTAAAGACTACACAGAAAAAACTGATAGAACGAAAGTAGAGTCAGACGATACTTGCAGTGCTATCACTTCGCTCATCGAAACGGACACTTTGTCCTCCTTATCTTACCCCCGCAGTCCGTCGACGGGGTCTTACCACCCCTTTCCCACTCGCCCTGCGCTCCGCATGCCTAAAGAACTAGGAGTGAGATTAGGTATGTATCCTAAAGATGTGATCAGTTCCCCACCAAAATAAGCAAAGTTATCTAGATTACCAATAGTGGAACATTATTTCTAAGGTTGTTTTGTGTATCCAAGATTATTTTTTTTACGCGAGAACGATTTTTATATTGATATTTTCTGCTGTATTAAAAATCTAAAAACTTCACAGACAATTTTTAGAACTTTATTGTTTTATCTAGTTTTACGATATACTAAGTATGTTATTTGATATTTTTTTGAATGTGAAACTTATCTGCCGCTAGTTTTCTTATACAATAATTTGATTTGTTTTCTTAAGCTATAAAGCTGAAAATGTTTGCTCTATTAATATTACAGTTTAGAAATATTAAACGTACATTTGAAATACAAAATGTTTCACTAAATATAAAATGCATACGGGAAGTTTACAAACTAATAATAGTGTTATGAAATGTGAAGCCTTAGGTATTTCAGATAGTACTTTGAGCTAGTAACAAAACAAACACGTTGCCTTGAATCCAATTTAAATGTTATGCGTAATAAATATTAATCCTTCGCAATATTAAAATATTTGTACATTATTAAGGTAGATAGATTACTGTTTGAAGTCAATATAATTTACGGCAATTAATGGTTTATACTGCTATAGAATAATATTCTACTTAATATAAATGCAAAATGAAGAAGATTACGTTGTTAGAAGACGATATTTTATTCAACAACAGTATTGAGAAAATATACATAATGCGACAGATGGTCAATTTGTTTAGTTTTAATGTTTCATCCCTACTTCTTATAGTAATACAAGACAAAAGAATATATTTAGGAGCTTTTTCCAACCTCATTCAAGTGAATAGGTATAACATTTTTTTATGTCATGCCATTAATTTAATAAATCTAATAATTAACTTAGAAATCGTCAAGCACTGGCGGACACGTGCATACAAGATGTTTGTCTCCGTACATATCATCAATACGACCGACTGTAGGCCAGATTTTCGTCTCTCCTTTTACAAATGGCTGAAACAAAATATTAAAAGTGTTAACCTACTGCTTGCAATCTTAAGCTAAGTTTGTCAAGTAAAAAAATTTCTCACCGCAGGAAAAGCGGCTTGTTCTCGACTGTATGGCCTGTTCCACTCTTCAGATATTACTTCCTCTTGCGTATGTGGCGCCATCTAATAAAACAAGAGATCGAGTACTATTATACCATTATTCTACGAATCCTAGACCTCATTTAGCTTTTTTAACTAAATTATATTACTAAGTCGAAATAATAACAAACCTTCAAAGGGTTAAGCCGTTTGTCAATGTTTCCCTCTTCGATATCTTTAATTTCCTTTCTGATCGCGATGAGTGCCTCACAGAATCGATCCATTTCCTGAAGATCTTCAGACTCGGTGGGTTCTATCATTAGGGTGCCGGCCACAGGCCACGACATCGTTGGAGCATGGAAGCCTTCAATGCAAATCATTAGTTCAATATTGTTCAATCAGTTTTAAATTCAAACGGTTTTTGTAATAACCGGAATATGCAAAATTATATTGGTCGATATTAACAAAATTTACTTTTCTTTAAAACAAAAGTTACAACTATCTGCTACTATTTCACAGAGTGTAATTTTAAGTGCAGCTCGTTAATTGTTTTAAATAGTTTAAAGATCTCAAATTACCAAAGTCCATAAGCCTCTTAGCAATATCTCCAGGCTCAATGTTAGCAGTCTTCTTTAAGTCTCTCACGTCAATGATAAATTCGTGCGCTACTAGCCCTCTCTCGCCCTTGTACAGAGTTTTGTAATGGCCCTCCAGTCTCTTAGACATGTAGTTAGCGTTGAGTATGGCCACTTGTGTTGCACGCCTCAGACCTTTGGGACCCATCATCTAAAGTATAATGAGAAAGTTTTAATTGTTAATATTCTTGAATGACTAAAAGCTTGTTTATAATAAAAATTGGTTAATCTTAACTATTCAGTGGCAAGTATTTATCCAATTAGATGAACAAAAGCTTTTTTTAGTGTGGTGAATTAGAAATAAAACCAACTTACTTTGATGTAAGCCCAAGAAATAGGTAAGATTGCCGATGATCCAAACGGCGCAGCACTGACTGAGCCGAAACTGTGAGCTGCATCGCCCAAATCTGCTAATGGGTCAACTACAGGATGTGATGGCAAGAATGGCGCCAGATGAGCTTTCCTAAAAAGCGATTAAACAAAATATTTTACTTTGACATAACGAAAAGCATTGCGCTTTCAAGTTCAAAGGAGCCATTAGAAAAGTCTTCATTAAATGTATTCTCTGTTACTGAAGTTGATAGCAATTAGCAGCTTTAGGTATAGTTACATCCGAGGATTTGCTGTCTCAAGCTTAAGAGCAGTATACAATAAATAACATATTAATTGAACCCATTTCAAGTGAATAATCGTAATTAAATATGAATAAATTTTAATATTACCTACCAATTAAATAACCTATAAATCCTCCAATAAAATTTACATTCATTACTTTACTATTATTTTTAAATCAAACAGAAAATATTGTGTCCTTCGAAAGTTATCCAAATAACCTTTATTGTAGGTACTCAGATTACGTTTATGAAAGTTTTAATACATAAGTTCATATTATATAATATGTTCATACTTATACATATATTATGTTCATACTTATGTATGTTCATACTTACACTCCAATGGGTCCCATGCCGGGACCACCACCTCCGTGAGGGATGCAGAATGTTTTGTGCAAGTTCAAATGCGATACATCGCTGCCGTAGTCACCAGGACGACAAAGTCCCACCTAAAATGCAAGTAATGCAACTTTTTACTGACGAATCATTATAATAGAACT
Source organism: Allophyes oxyacanthae (assembly GCA_932294325.1). NCBI lineage: Eukaryota > Metazoa > Arthropoda > Insecta > Lepidoptera > Noctuidae > Allophyes > Allophyes oxyacanthae. Next base: position 9,777,837 of record OW028614.1, on the reverse strand, counting down.
GTCTGCTTCCAAACCACCAATTCGACTTATAATAAAATACTCATGAATAGGTAAAAATGTGGTTTCATATTGCTAAATCACATACCCTTACTTAATGATAGATCAGACAAAACAATTTTATTTTTAAATCGTCTTATAGTTCAAACTCAGTTAGTACAAAGAAGGATATTTATTTTACACAGACAAAGCTTATCAGAGCTTTGCCAATCTATCCTTCCACTCAAATGCTACATACCTGTGCGTTCATATTGGCTCCGTCCAAGTACACTTGTCCTCCATGTTTGTGGACTAACGCACACACGTCAGCAGTACGCTCCTCAAACACGCCGAAGGTACTCGGGTAAGTCAACATCAAGCAGGATATGTTCTCGCTGTGCTGCTCAACCTGAAATGTATTAGAAATGTATTTAACTTTGTAAGTATAGGTATTAGCATGACTCCTAAGAGCAATCCATAACGTAGAGCCGTACCTATATGTATAAGCCTGCTACAGCCATGGTAACAAACTTCAAATCAAATCACGAAAAACCCTTCCGGGTTCGTGACAAACAAGTATACGGCCAGCGAGTAAGCGGTTACCGTAACCTATGAACGCTTGCAATACCAGGGGCATCACTCGCGCGTTGCCGACCCTACTACTAGCATCGTGGGGTTTTCCCTACTGCCAACACGACGCGACGCCTCCTCAAGGAATACTGGCGATCTTGCTCACGGTTAAGAACACAACACTGCTGAAGAACAGTGTTATTTGGCTACAATATTTTGCAAGGTGAAGGTACTTCCCCAGTTGGGCAGTTCCAATTTTGAGCGGAAGGTCCCGCATCCTATCTCTTAAAAAAAGCTTTTTCGACTAACCTTGTAAATATCAATTACTGTAAGTTATAAAGCGAAAATATTCTAAGTTTATGGTTATACCCATGTTATACCATTCTTGTTAGTCATTTCTCTTTGTTATTTTTGTCAAGATGGTGATACTTTTTATGTACATTTTTCATTAATAAATAAATAAATAAAATAAAATAATTAATAAAATAAAATAAATCATTACAGTTTCTTGAGCGAATCAATAATCTCATGTCATCGACCATCGGGCTATTACTGTTATAAAAAACACATATACCTACGTCGACGATGCATGATGATGCATAATCGCTTAGATATAGGATTCTAGCACACGTTTAGATAAAAAAAACTCACTAGAAAATGAAAACGAATTAATTCTTACCATATCTTTCAGATGTGCCATGTCTATATCTCCAGTGGGCGTGACTCGTATAGCACAGACGCGCATACCGGCCATATGCGCAGACGCGGGGTTCGTGCCGTGCGCGCTCACCGGGATCAGGCAGATATTACGGCCGGTGTCACCACGGAACTCGTGGTAGCGTTTAATTGTACGCAAACCAGCGTATTCACCTTGGGCACCACTGTGTTAAGAAATCGGGCATTTGCATTATAGGTACCTATATCATCGGTGTCGTACCTACCTATGATCATGATTGCCCAGGGCTAGATTTGAATTATGCGCCCCCTGAAATTATGGTACTTAGTTTGTGAGAACAGAAACAACACAATTTTTTTGGATTTTGGTTCTTTTAGGCGTCATCGTAACCCAGTGCAAGTTAGCATAAACTAAAACTTCAAAACTTGTGTTTTGATTTTGTGGAAGTGCTTTCTTAATGAGCCCGTAACCCTATCGGGTCTGCGAGTGCGCCCTCTTGAGGTCTGCGCCTCTGGAAGTCGCCTGTGCGGCCAGCCCCTAGCTACGACACTGTATAGTCATGAAGTATAATCTCGTAGAACTAAATGAATTCATATTTCACCATTTCATAAATCCTTAACGAAAGGGGTGTGAATAATTTTAAATAAAGTACAACAAAAATAAACGCATAGAATAAAAATAGTAAGTACTTAGTAGGTACGTTAACAAGAGATATTTCTTTGGCACTATATTATCTTTAGAATGACTTCAGCTGCAGACTTAGTTTAAAACTTTCATCTTTACTTGCCTGTTAGGTTGGAAGGACACGCGGTCGTATCCAGTGATTGCACACAGATCGTTTGCCAGCTCTTCAAACAGCTGGTGGTAGCCTTGACACTGGTCAAGTGGAGCGAATGGGTGGATGTCAGTGAAGTGCTTGAAAGTGCACGGCATCATTTCTGTTGTGGAGTTCAGTTTCATCGTGCAGGAACCCTATAATAACAGCGAAATAAAGACTTCTAATCACATGCAAAAAATATGATAAAGACCCCCCCGATACAACAACAGCACGTTTTCTTGTTATCTAGCTAGAATACTGATAAACTTTAATTGGTTTGAGGCACTGAATTCTAAATTAAAGGTCAACCACTATTATTATATATAATTTGACCTCATTATTTTGCAATGGATCTGAAATATTCAAATCAACTTACTAAAGGTATCATAGAATGTACGAGTGATACATCTTTGTTCTCAAGTCGCTTCATGTAGCGCACTATTCTCGTTTCGGAGTGGTGCATATTGAATACGGGATGTGTGAGATATGGAGATGTCCTTCTGAACGAACCGTTCTGCACGCTGCGGGCTCTCACGTCTCCACTTTTTGTTACCTGCAAAATAGGAATTAATTAGTTAAAATTTAATAGGTACCTTCATTTTTAATTCTTCATCAGTAAATTGTGTATAGTTGAGAGTTTCCTTGACTCCAGCTTATAGTTATACGAATAAGTGCACAAAGTTTAAATTCTCTAATAGCTTAAGTCAGTATCGAGTGGTTGAGGAATATCACGCTTACCCACCTATCATGGTGGATAGTGGAATTATCTTCTTTTTTTTTGGCGATCCTTTTATCCAGCAGCAGACAGTAAGAAACTACGTAGAGTACCTAAGAGTTACGATTAATCAAAAACATATACTGTTCCAAGTTTACCTCCTCCACAGGTTTGCAATCAAAAATCCACAAAAGATCATTAACATCGTGTATAGTAGTGGTTTCATCTAAAGCCACTCCCACAGCTCCATCGTCGAAATATCGGAGGTTGATCTTCTTTTCCTGTGCTCGGGTTTTGATCGCAGCTGCATCATGTTCAGAAAGAGGAACGACGTGAAGAGTATCAAAATATACGTCGTTGGATTGCTTATGTCCACGTTGCCTTAATCCTGGAATAATTGCATTAAAAGTGAGTCTTAAATTCCACCATTTTGCGTCACTTTGTCGCATCGCATTATCATAATCAAGTCCTGATCATTTACTTCTATGATGACTCTCGCAATATCTGTTTTAAAGATGTGTTGACATATTCTCCCCAATTTTTTAAGATTTGTTTACTACCGAATTACCAATACCCAAGATCAGAATTAAAAATGTCCCGATTTACTACTACCTTGGGATATGATAAGTCAACAGTAACAATACAGCGGTTCATTTAATAAGGTTTAGTTTAATTCCTACTAGTTTCTGGCTTTAAATACATATATCTACTTAAATAGGTACCTACTTACCATGATCAAGTACAAGTGTAGCGTTATGAACTCGGGCTGCAATGTCCCTCAGACCTTGAGGGCCATGATAGACTGCGAACATGGCGGACATATTAGCCAAGAGCGCTTGTGCGGTACAAATGTTAGAGGTCGCTTTGTCTCGTCGTATATGCTGCTCTCTGGTCTGAAGAGCTAACCTAAACAAGTGAAAATTTATACTGAGTTTATATTATTAGTACTGGTATGGTACTTTTTAATTAAAACATCACATAAAATCGAAACCAGATTTGATTCATTCAGTGACGAGTGCATACCTGCAGAATCGTTGATACAATTTCAGATCAGGCATAATAAAATAATTTAGAAATAATAATTATTATTATTTATTTTATTTTAATAATTTTTCTAATAAGCTGGAGTTAAAATTTCATTAGAACCTTTCACTTTACCTGTAAGCATCTCTTCCGGTAGCATCTCTGGTTACACCCACCATGCGGCCAGGCATCAGGCGTACTAGCTGATGTTCAGCCGCGAAGAAGCCAGCGTGTGGCCCTCCGTACCCAAGAGGTACACCCAAGCGCTGCGAAGTGCCCACTGCAAGAGCAGCACCGCATTCTGCTGGCGGACGCAACAGAGCGAGGGCAAGCAAGTCCGTGGCGACAACCACTAAAGTCTGAACACACAAACATGTAGAATAATAAAATAAACTTCGGAAGGAAATTGTACATAGTTAAGGACTTGCCAAAACGACAACGGTAAACGGTAATTCTTGGATACGTACACCGTGTTCGTGTGCAGCAGCCGCAAGTCCCGAATAGTCATATACAAGACCCCTGGTATCCGGACACTGAAGTAATACTGCAGATATATCTCTCTGGGCAAAATCTACTTGACGGACATCTGGCACCACTTTAACTTCTAATCCTAAAGCATCCAGGCGAGTTTGAACTACAGCTAAAGTTTGCGGGTGAATCCTTTCCGATACCACGAATTTCATTCTTTTATTATGCCTGAAATATTTAAAATTATTTCTATTGAATATGGATGAATACGAATAGTTTCAACATTCGGGAGAATTATTTTAAATCAGTAACATATTCTTAAAGTCTCGTTTTTCTTATTCCTATCATATAAGAAAAGCCATGACCTCCTTGTGTTTTATCAATTGGATTCATTAAATTACAAACACGTGAGCGATCATACCTATGGCAAAGCGATAATGCTTCAGCAGCAGCTGTGCCTTCATCGAGCAATGACGCATTGGCAACATCTAGTCCTGTGAGGTCACTGACCATCGTCTGGTAGTTCAGAAGACTTTCTAATCTTCCTTGCGCTATTTCTGGTTGATATGGCGTGTATTGTGTAGTCCTAGAAATAGATACAAGTTACTCATTCAGCAGGACAATATAGGTACTCAAAGAAATATAGATGAACTTCTGTCCACAAGAGCTGATATGATGCTCGGTAATCGTAAAATTTCGGGAAATCATTAACTTAGAGAATGGTAGGTTACTAAAATTGAAGGTTTTTATCAACTCAACTCTATGAATACTTCCAGTATTAAAAACAAAGGTTCCCAAATACCAATCGGTGATCCGCGGACCCCTAGGAGTTTGCGAGAACTAAATTAAGTTCCGTGAGTCAACGTTATAAATCCATAAAGCCATACTAAATTAACATGTACGCGGGCGGCTCAATAATCATATTGATTTTCAATTAAAAGTTTTGAATTGTAAAAATTATTTTCAAATACCTATTATTCTAAGTTTCTTGTTTACCTAAAAGTTATGAGAAGTGCGTATATTTTCAAATTTACAAAAGTGATTTTGTCATTTTCCCTGCACTGAAACTAAAAGTCCTAGTTGTCCTAGGAGGGTAGCACTACCAAAAAGGGGAGAGAGAAAAATCGGAGAAAATTTCTGTACCGTTATCTCTCTCGATTTTTCATTTTTTCTTCTGTCAAGAAGACAAAGGGTGGAGAAAACGGATTCGTGCACCCGCCGTGCTAGCCCTGCAGGTCAAAAAAAGGTTCGGAACCATTGATTTAAAGAGTTCATTAAAGTGGTTTCGTATCTGAGATACACACACCGACAATACTGTTTAAATGTTAACAAAATTATACTGACAAACTGAATTACTTTTATGGAAAGAAAATGCCACAGTTAGATTCTTCGTCAATAGAAAACCTTACCATCCCGGGTTCTCGAACAAATTGCGCATGATAGTATGTGGGACACAACAGTTGTGATATCCCATGCCTATATAAGACCGCCATATTTGATTCTTTTCAGATATATTACGCGCGGTTTCGATTAGGTCATGTTCACCTAAAACAAACAATTATAAAATTAGGCATTCCTCAACATAACCATAAACCGTAGTAATTATACCAGAAGCATATGAAAATAATAGATACTCACTCATAGGATCACTGATATCCATAAGCCCTTGGAGCTGAATTTTCTTAGGGACTGCATCATCCGTCAGTTGATTTAAGCTCTAGAAATAAATAGCACAACTGTAAATGATACGAATGATATACAGCTACATATGAGATAAGTACTGTAAAAACAACAAAACAATCTGCAAAATATTTAGGTGTTGTGATATACTTGCCTTATAACCGAGCAAATCCAACATAGTCACTACATCTTGATCTCTAGGTCCAATATGCCTACTTGGAAAGTCTACACGCTCAGGAAATAAATTATCAGATTTTGTGCTTTGTGTTACACAACGAACATCATTTTTCCATAACTTTCCATTGGGAAAGTCTTTATGGAGACGATCAAAAGCATTTTTGGAAACTAAACCACGTTTGATAAATCTGTACATTTTTAATTGTTAACATTTGTAACAACTAAAATGTATTAACCATTTTATTGCCCGTCTTACGAAAGCGACAGTTATGTACTGATAGAGGGATCAAAGCGTCTCCCAAGTACGAGATAACGAGAAATAAGTCAATATTTTAATGATTATTTGTAGTACACAATTGTAGTCATAAAAGGGGTCCTTATCATAATATTATTGACTAATGACGACATTATATGCATATATAACAACAATTTTATTTTAGAAAATAATATTATTTCTAGTGGTCATTCATTATTAATATCTAATAATCGGAGCCACATACGAGTACACACATACATACGAGTAGTTACAAGATTTATAACATTCTTCTAATAAAATAATAGGCACTTGGACAGTTGTGCAGTTAAGCGACAAAGTCCATTAGATAAATTGAAAAAGAAAGTTACGTTACCTACATAATATTAGGTACTTATTTATGATAATAAATATGCGCTTTTTACACAAGATCAACTCACATCGCATTGCCTCTTCTTTATCACCCAGTATTGGTTGATAACCACATCGAACATGAGTTCACCTTACATAACATTAAACAACATCGGTAAGTATTTTGGGTAAGTAGGTACCTATAAGGCTATAAACTTTCGGACGACACTTCCTCTTTTTTCTTGCTTCATTTATCCCCAAAAAAACAAAAACGTTTCTCTATGATTTAGCTAATCCTATTATAATCTAAGCTAAGCTAAAGCTAATTAATCCCTTAATACTCGTATTACTTACTAAGTAGATAGTAGGTACCTACGCTAAAATTATCAATATTATGGTCGTGATATTCCAGTAGTTACTTACTTAGAAATTAAAGACTTACAATCCTAGTTCGAGATTAGCTGCCTAGTTCAATTATTATCTATTAAAATCTGATTACCTAAAGTGTTGAAAGTATTTCATCACATCCTAGTCTTCTTCGGCAATATACGGTCGAAATATGAAATAAATACTTAATTAAGTAATAGAATTGATTTAATACTTACAGAAGTTATTTACATCCACAACATACCTATATACTATCTGATGTTCTAGAGTTGGTGGACTAATTTGTCAGATTTCTGTGACGACTGTCTTAGGAGTTGGTGTGCGCGGCACAGGGGGTATAATGGCGACCCATCTATTGTCCGAACGCGGCAAACAATGTTTAGTCTCGCCGAATTCAAAAATAAAATATACGAATAATAGTTCGAAATTTCTAAGTCCCTGATGACCACCTAATTTTGCAGCAGCATCAACGTGCACCCATTAGCATCACACCACGATCCCCAAAACCGCTTGCGAGGCGTAGTAGGTACCTATAGCCCTTAAAATAAAAATATGTAACATTTTTTTAAAAGCCTATAAAGACCAAATTGTCGGAATATCAATAAAATATCTATGCTAAGAATCGTCAAACTCTGGAGAACATTTCGAACGTACCACTCATTTATAGGTAAGTACCTAGTACCTACCTACATTATACATAATACTAAAACTTACGGCCAAAATAAATATCGATAACTTTGAACTTTTCAATTTTATGAGGACAAGTTCTCGCATAGCACTTATGGTTGCTAAACTCTAAATTACTAATGTATGAGAGTAGGTCTAGTTATCTAACTATTCTGGTAATAATTTATATGTCTGTAAGTACTATAAAGCTAAAACAATGACATTATGTAAGTATCTACCTAGAACCTACCTATTGCTTTTATAGCACAAAATTAGGTTATATTAGGTACCGCCCTAATCATCAGTCATTCAGATTTTGGGGGATGTCCGGTGTAATACCTGCCGTGTAATTTCGGCCGCACATGTCCGGTTTTTCGGTGTGGTATCATAGGCGCTGCTGCTAGGTAGGTAAGTAGGTACTACTTAGGCCGGCCGCACATGTCAGGCTTTTGCTTCAGGTTCCCAGGTACGGTTACCGGATCAACCAATTCCATACAAAAGAACGAATGGGACACGCGTAGAATTATATCTGTGGGTAGAATCGTGCATCATGTGCGGCGCATCGTTCTATCGTATGGAATTGACGCCTTCGGGTACCCTGATCCGGTAACCATATCAGGGAACCCGCCGCGAAAACCTGACATGTGTGGCCGGCCTAAGTAGTACCTACCTACCTACTTACCTACCTAGCAGCAGCGGCTATGATACCCACACCTTTGAGTACCACACCGATAAATCAATAATAATTGCTGAGTAGGTAGTTAGGTGGCTACTGGCTACCTATATCTAATACCTATTTATGTAGTTCATCACTTTCATGATAAATAGAAATATGATTCTACGAAGAATGCAAATATGCATTGTGCGATGCAACACAATAATAAATTCTGTTGACGTAGAATCTGTGTAAATGGGAATTGGGAAATCCCCAGTCGTAAAGAAAATTTTATGACCTATGCAACGCTTCATTTTACGTAGAAATTGTAGTATTACTGACTGATAATAATATTTCGTTAAGCCTTCAATTCGGCCAAAATTTTTGTGAATTACAGTATCTATTCATTTAAAAAACAGCATTTTGTGGTAAAATTTTACCAATTAATTCAAAGTTCATTAAACGAATCACTCTTGAAGTGTATTTTAGTTCTTGCTAAGTGGCACGTCTTTCGTGAATTGGAATGCCAATGTCATTTTTATTTATTTACCTATATTTTTTCATGTCAGACTACAGCTGACACAGCAATCAGCATACTCAAATTCGAGTCGAAGTTTTTAATTTTTTGTTTTTTATATCTAAAATTCTTTACTGTATTACGAATTACCTTAAATTTTCTCTCTGTTTCACCGTCACTCCTTTGTGACGTTGCTATCCAGCTTTTTAACATTTTCGTTCCCTGTGTACCGTGATTAGCCTTCAACTTTGATAAATTGATCCAAAATGACTTTATCGGAATATTCTCAACTAAAACAGTATATAGTGTTCTCAGTGGGAACAAACGAAAGACATAGTCAAATACTGAGTTCATTGAAGGAGGTGTTTAGAGATAACATCAATTCAGTCAGGAGGTTTGAACAAATAAACACCATAGGACAGCTGTTGAAGGTTTTGGAAATTCGGGACCTGTTATCTGAGGACAACGTAGAGTGTTTAAAGAATATCGCTTTGCAGCTGCCCAACTCCAAGGATGTATTGAAGAAAATTACGGACTATGAAAACTTCCATGTTCCAAGAGAGAGTGGCAACTACTATGGTGAGTTACAAAAAATCACATTACTAAACCTACAACCAAACCATTCTACAACATACTCACAAGAAAATGTTAATAAAGTATCCAATTACCTATTGAAAAAAAAAGCAAGCACACAGCTTCGCCTTTTAGTTTCAAACAGTATGGCAGAATACTAAGACCTCCAACATACACATAACCATAAAATCAATAACTAAAGATATTAAAAGTACACAAGTTATCACATTGCAATCACTTATGCTATAAGGGTCAGATAGTATTAGCAAGTAAGTAGTGAACACGACTGCCCAGGATGCAACAGACAAGCTCAGGTATTGTTACTCATGGAGGCTTTTTTCTTGCACCCTCAAACCTTACTCAGTATAAATGATCATTAAACAGAGATATCAATAATGTGTGTTATCAGAGTTATAATGCCATTTAAAAATGTGTTTTGTGGAAAAAAAAAACTATAGGTATATTGTCTTGTTTCCCCATTTTTTTAAATAAAGCCTCTCTCTACCTTAATCATTATTTTGTTACAGTTTCATCACCACAAAATGTGAAGAAAGAACCAGAAGAAAGTTTCATAACCAGTTGTCCACTAACTACTACTCTTAGCAAAAGGAAGAAACAAAGAATTTTTGAAACAATTATTGAGGAAATTGGCAGTTTCTGGCGTGACCTTGGCAGAAATTTAAAAGTTCGAGAATGTGTTATTGATGATATAGATTTTCAAAATAAAACACTAGCTGTCAAGGCTACCAAATTAATGGAAGCATATGAAAATAAGGCAGATCCTCAAAGGTGGTTTTTCATACTCTGTAATGCATTAGAAAAATCTCGAAGAAAGGATCTAGTTAGATCTATACAGGATATAATGGCAATGAATATTTGACACATTATTTTCATCTTTTGGTTTATTATATACCTAGTAAGGTCATTTTAGGATTAAAACAATTTTACATGACTTAAAAATAATAAAATGAGATGAGTATTTTCTGTACATTACACACATCTACCAATTCTTTAAAAATTGTATGAAAAATAACTTGATTTGCTGTGTACTATTATATCAAAAATAAAGATTTAATATTTTAACTATTTTGGTAATTATCTACTCAGAACCTATGATCTACTTTTATATTTCTTCTAATATTTGCATAGATTCACAATAATTATTGCAATTTTCGTATGTTACATTTGTATGTTCCCCACATTTGCCCATAAAACTTTACATAGCTGAAGAAAAGCTTATTATGTTTATGTATAATAAAATAATTAGTGTTCCATAATAGCTTATGAATAATATAATGAGTTAAATTAAAAAGCATTGCAGTATACAGTCACAATATGTTGCAGTGATACATTTCGAAAACAAAGTGTTTTGAACAACTGCGGCCCGCTTAGAGTTAGTAACTCTGCGTTTTTACGCCGCTGTGCCGCCGGGCGCAAACTATATTTTAGCCCTAAGGATGGTCGATCGAAAAAATTGTCGATTGTACCTACACTATCGGAATTATGTGAGCCGAACCACATTCACGACGCTTTCATAATTTGAGTGAGAGTATCGTAGGCTTATTATTGCCAATTATCTAGGTATCAAAGAATGTTGCTATAAAAGTAACTGTCAAACAGATGATTACTGAATATGAACCTTATGGGGATAACATTAAGAGTTGTCAAATAAGTAGATATTTTGAAAGTAATATGAATCATATTGTGATTCATATCATTCCCCCCCCCCCCCCCCCCCGTGTCTCGTTTAAATACAAAGACACAGACATTACAAACATAATGTTACTTAATGTAAAAATTAAAAAACATAACTTTGTATTCATAATAATTATTTATTAAAGATCAACATTGTTAATTAACCTAGTGATTGTTTATTGTAAATAGAAAAATAAACTTGATTTATGTCTTTTATCAAAAATGAAGATTTATTAATAGTGTAATAATTCTATGTAAAATAATATTGTTTTATCTTATAATAAAAATCTTCTCAAATACAATATAAAAATAGATCTCATAACAATAAGGCACATAATTATACATTGAACACATGGAATGTAAATTGGAAGACAATAATTAGTGGCTTACTTTTCTTTTCACAGCTTTAGGTCCGTAAATTTCCATTGTTTTCTATTCCTACAGCATAATATAGGATTCAAAAGGCATATAATATACAGCTTTGCTCAAAACATAACCAAATTCGAGAATTTAAAATTACTCTTACTAATTACATAATGTATCGAGATATTATTGGTCAATTCCAATGGGGTGCACCATTGCTAAAATGGCACAACTTTCATTAAGTAGTGTAATGAAACTAATTCTGCAGACCTTCGACTCTAACACGCTTACTACCATAACAAAACATTTGTATCACAGGTTTTGTCGTGTGCTGTTTTGGGGCTGTAGATAGATAATTCAATAGCCGACTATTGAATTATCTATATATATAGTTAGTGTAAACACATGAAACTCATCTCTATTCCGTTAAATCCATGTCCACCGAAATTGAGCGGAGCGAAGATGTAGATTTAGTCGAAACCGGTGTGAGATAAAGTTTAATTTGGCTGTGTTAAGGTCGTTGGATATATAAATAAGAGCGGAGGTGCTGCCACCTGCAAGAGATTTGCGATGCCTTCCTCCATTTTACTGGCGTGAAGCCCACGAGTACGCGTTCTGGAACAGGCGCGACCATGGCGACGCGCTGCTGTCGGGGCGGGCGGCGCCGCGCGGGGCGGCCGCGCGCGCCGCGCACTGCCAGCGCAGCACGCAGCGCTCCGGGTGCGGCATCATGGCCACGTGCCGCCCGTCCCGCGACCGCACACCTGCTAGTCCCACTGACAACAAACATTTATTTAAGTTACTGATGTGATCAAGCATGTAAAATATGCTCATCGGGTTCCGGAGACCAAACGCAACATATTAAAATACACATGATACAATCACAGTTGATTGAATCATGTGTATTTGGTGAATGGCTATTGCTAGACTTCCTCCTGTGCAATGATAATAACATACTATTATAATAAGATAATGAAATTATTCTTATAGACTAGGAACTTGGGATCAGAAAAGGACCGTGAATTGAGCCCATGCCTCAGAGCTTACAGGGTTAATAATTACTTGTACTCATTAGACCCTAAAATATAATAACGATAGATATTCCATTATTATTTATTTTATATTTATTTCCGTTGTCTCTTGCAAATAAAAATCAAGATTGGGGGCTCGTCCATGAATTCCACGTATTTGAGATCAATGCAATCGATCATCGATCAATGCCTCGAAAAGATCGCAGGTATACGCCTACAATATAGGTAAGACGCATTTATAGGCGTCTAAAATTTGAGTGACTGGATTTGGATGAACTTACTATGGCTTGTTACAATCGCATCAATAGCCAAACTCCCAAAAATAGAAGCAATTCCAAACAACCATGCTAGGGAAGTAGGTAACCAGATAAATCCCAGCAATGCTGTTGCTGCCATATTTTACTAAAGACTTTGCACCAAGAAATCCCATGTGGGAAGCTTATGCAGAAGTCAATATTCTTTCAAATACTTACCGGGGCTCCCGTTAGGATTCATAGGGTACACTTCAGTAGGCGCGCCGTCGTCGTCCACGTATTGCATGGCCACTTGTCCTTGTGCCTGCAGTTTGCCGAGCAGGCGCGGTTCGGCCACTGTGAAGCGACCCTCGCCGTGCGCGACCCACACTCCCAGAACACTGCCACCCATGCCTCGGAACCACACGTCCGATTTTTCCTCTGAGATCTTGACTGCGCTCCAACGACATTCAAATCTATACCACAAAAAGTAGCAATTAAAAACATGTTTCATTTTTATATCTGGCTGTTTTTTTTTTTTTACATTTTTACGAACCTTCGACCCCATCACAGCTTGTAAGAGCTCATGCCGACGCAACAAAGAATTATCAATAACTAAATATATGGGAAGCAGGCAAAGTCTAGTTGGGTCATCAGACCATCAGTTGGGTGATATCTAACATTGTGCACTCTACCTTTCTGAAGCATTATGATCCAGGAATATTTGTGTTTTGTTAGCGCCCTTCGCTGTGGTTTCTGGGTCGATCCAGCCGAGGAGGGCCATTAGCTGACATCCATTACACACTCCCAAGGAGAATGTATCAGTCCTATTCTTGAAGTGGGCGAATTGAGAGCATAAAGAATCGGAGAATAGAATGCCTGCTGCCCATCCCTTTGCAGAACCTAACGTGTCTGTAAGAAATAAGAAAATATTTTTGTAAAAAACAGTCGATATTTTTCCTAAAATAAAAATTCAATTTAATTCATATTTTCCTTTTCTATATCGTTTTATTTACCAGCATAACTGAATCCTCCTGGGAACACCAAGCCTTGAAATGCGTCCAAAGTGATCTTCTTGTTTTGCAGGTCACTCATTGTCACATCGAAAACGTCGAAATTAGCCATCATTAGTGACGCAATCATTTCCCTATCGCCGTTTGTACCTATAATAAACAAAAATAAGCCGATGTTAGTACGGAAATGGAATGCTCGGGGACGCTTAAGGTGGTCTCCCTATTAAATAAATAAATTCTTTATTTGCCTGAAATATTCCCAATCTTATCAAAACGGAATATTATTGAGTCAGTCAGCACAACACCGGTGACGTGCAACTGTATGAAGGTGTAAATGACGTTACTCAAATGGTGTCTTTGGCTCACTCGACGCCGTATGAACGTGTTTGTATTAGTGACTGTCGCTGCGCTGCACGCTATAAGGCGGATCGCGCTTCCACGCTACGGGTCATAATTGAAAAACAGCGTTGGGAGCGTTAGTTGCGTATCAAACCTCAGCAATATTCTGAACCCATTTTTTTTTACTGTCTTATTTATGTTGTATAATGCGTTTTTTTTTTTTTTTTTTAACATTGCCCCGCACTAGGATTTCTCCTGTGTCGAGGGTACAGTTTACAAACATACATGTCACATGCACATACATCATGTAGATCATACAAATATTTGTTCCGTGCGGCGATCGAACCCGCGGCACGTAGCGCAGAAAGCTAATCGCTTAGCCACTGCGCCAACCGTGTCGTCAATTTGTTTATAGTCGGCGTTATTTGTGTTAAATAAAATGTTTTCCTTTCTTTCTCTGCTATCGCGCTGTTTTTCTGGTTGTTTTGTTATGATTCCATTTGCTTATTACTCAGTGAAATTTATTGACCTACCTTCCTCGCGAAGTACAGCAACTCTTATCGGTTTCGTCTTCATGATAGCCGATGAAGGATCGAAGGTGACATTGTATGTGACGCCATTGCGTTTTTCAAGACCTGTCGAAAAAATATAATATTGTTGCTTATTTTTTAACCGAATTCAAAAAAAGGAGGAGGTTCTCCATTCGACGCGTTCCTGTTTTTTTTTTATACAGTAAGGACGGATTTTCAAATAATTTTAAAAATCCTGTAGTACCTTTCCATTCCTGACGAACGCAGTCAGTATTGGCTTGCAGACATTCTAACTGGTAGCTTGTTTCTTCCCACATTCTGTAGACATCTATTAACTTTGTGTCTAGAACTTTGTTACCGTTAATTTTAATAATGACCTGAAAAATTACGAAGATAAATTATTTTTTAAATAAATTTCCTATATTCAGTACTCGCACTTTCTCTTGAATACGGACCTCGGAGTTCATGCCGTATTTCCCAGTGGTGCCAATTTGTTTGGCGTTTACTCCACTCTTCTTGTATTCAGTGAGGACGCACGATAAGTTACTGCGTGACACTTCGAGTATGATTCCCAGCTCCTCATTGAACAACGCTTGGATTGCTGTCACATTAGGCTCCACTTGGAAATCGATGTTCATTCCGCGAATACCACCAATGCCCATCTCTAAGGCTGTTGTTACAAAACCTCCTTCGCTGATGTCGTGTCCAGATAGCAGCTTATCCTCTGTAATAAATACATTAAGTTATAGTTTAAATATAAAAAAAAAAAAAATACAGTACTGGCACAGTATAATATTATATTTAAGTAAACTGTGTTTCGACTTTATTGGGTATAATTTAACTCTAGCTAATTTATTAAAGTCAGTTTCGCATTAATAAGTATAAAAATGTAAGTAACATACCCTTCAATAACTTCTGAGTAACTTTGAACATAGATTTCAGAACTGCAGGATCATCAAGATCAGGTGGGTTGTCGCCAAGTTGTTTGTAACATTGCGCCAGCGCAGAACCACCGAGCCTACAAAGAAAATAAAAATTAAAGACATCATGGTAGACACTTGAAAGCAAATAAAATGACAATTAAAATGGCGGGGTAATTATAACTCAGCTTAGACTCCCGCATTTAAACATGGCATAGAGATAGTTTCCTGGTCTGATGTTGATAGGAGTTAGTATTAGAGTATTACAAACCTGTACTTTCCAGGGCTGACTGGTACATAAACGAGAGCTGAGCCTTCTTCTAATAGAGCAGGTTCAATTTTGACAGTTATATCCGGGCAAGGCGCGTAGGTTGACACTACTAAAGTTCCAGGTGATTTCACTGTAACAAGTATTGTTGATTTCTTGATATTAGTGCTTTAACGATGCAGAACGGACGCACCAGCACCAGCGCTCCGCATCACTGTTGCCACATCTAGTTATAAATCTATTCCCAATTACGTGTGCACACAGACCTCCCTAAACAGACAAACTGTCGACACGCTATAGCGTCACACATGACACGCTCTCACGAACCCACGTGACTTTGTTCACAATATTTACATCGTTATAATTACAAACCAACCTGTCTCCCCAGCGACGTGTGCGCACATAGACAGCGAGTCCTTCCCGCCGTCGACCGCGACGCCCACTTCGGCCATGGCGTCACACACGGCGCGGCACGCTCTCACCAGCGAGCCGCCCTCCACACCAGTCTTGCCGGCCCACATCCAGTTACCAGAACACTTCACGTCTTCCAACTCACTTATACCAGCGAACACCTAATTAATAAAAATAAAGATTATAAATCTGGCCTATTGACTGGAAAGTGAAAATTACAATGTGAACTATTTTGCGCGCTTCCATTGAACCGAATACTCATTAGCAGCTAGGCGAATTTAACATAAGGATAGGATGACTAACAATAAGACACAATGCACTCTAGATCCTATACTTACATGGCCATGGATCAGCTGCTTATCAAGCACTTATTTGATCAGACGCGCATACAGGATTTCGTTTAGGGGGAGCAATTTTTGTGTGATTTTACCTATAGTCCAGAAAATTCGTTCTAAACAAAAAATATATAAAATTTTAATTGTTATTCATGTAATACTGGTATTTATCTGTATTTGCCTTTTATGGAACACGAAGAAGACGATTTAAAAAAATTGAAGGTGGTCGTAATAATGTCGTAGTCAGGGGAGGGGGCAATTCCACCCATTGCCCCCTCTTTATCCGCGCCTGTATTTGATGACAACGAAATATAGAAGAAATAATACTGGAAAAATTAATACAACTCAAAAGTATGCACAAAAAGATTAAATCTGGCACTCGACGACTCACTACATACTCGAAATAATTATACTTACTAAGTTAGTTAGGGCTTCGCCCAGAGACATGCGAGCACCTGCCGCGGGGTCCAGAAGCCCCTTGATGTTCTGAGTGCCGATGGATGTGGCAGAGCCAACGAGGTCGTAATACGATAGTGCGATGATGGCGCAGTCAGCCAGAGGCGTGTGCAGTGGTCCCACGCACTGCTGTTGTGCTACCAATCCTGTGACGCAACGATCCACCTGCGCAAAGATAGTCAAGATTGTATGATAACATAGCATCACGATTCACACTTGCATTGCTCGTTAGTTAGGTAAACGTGTACTGTTGTACACCCATATTTCACCTATGACGATATTGAGTCCCATGTAATAGGCAGCAACTCTATTGCCGTTACAAACTCCGGGCTGCTACTGAGAATTTCTATAAAGTAAGACGCAATAACACTGCCCAACCCGAGAATCGAACCCAGGACTTCATTTTTAAGTCTGCTATTTCTTTCTTACTTCATTGCTTATCTTACCTTATTTGTCAAATATCTCTTGCTAGCAACATTCACGAGTCTCAACACTCTGTCCAGTGCATCATGCACAGTTACGTTTTGTGGCAAAGTCAGCGGCAACATCGTTCTCTTCTCGGTTTTCAAATCAAAAGTCTTTCGTGGCATATTACCTAGTTATAGAAGAAAAACTAAGTTAATTACAAGGCCATAACGTAATTAGGTAAGGTATATAATTCGATAACTATTGTTCTGAATTTACGTACATGGTTTTTATAGAGGGCTTCTTATCTATCATGATTAATATACCTACGCATTAATAAATATGTTTTATACGAATATAGTTTATTTATTAGATGTTGTTAACTTTTATACCAAATATGATGAGATGAGATATCAATAACAGTATATGTATGACGCAAAAGAGAAATAACAACTATTGACCTCATACAAAATATTAATAATTGTGTTGAATATTGGCAAAAAAACATAAATAGCGTATCAATGATGACATACCTAATACAGCTTCTAAATGAAGATCAAAGGGCAATTTAGACTTAGCCTCTGGTTTGAGCCTCTCACTTCTGTTCAAGTATTTGTTGTTATAGGAATCTTCCACAAGACTCATGTAACCATCTCCTGTGACTTCGCCCACGAATGACACAGGGCATCTCTCACGACGACAGATATCTGAAAACAAAAATGATAATAAATCAGTCTAATTAAGCAGCTATACGAAGATTGGCTAGAGATTAACTTAATAATCTCCTGTCTTTGTGCGGCATTGCTACCATTATAGCAGTATGTCATTTAGTTCAATTTCATACCTAACTTTATACAATCTGTCAACGCGAGCATTTCCGCAGAGCAATCGAAAGGGGCTTGCGGGGGAAAATAGGCGAGGCTTATGTCCCGAGCCTCCATGCTAGGTACAGCTTGGGGCATGACATTCGGAAATACAATATACTTATACTGAATAAGGTCTAACGTTTGATAATATTGGAGATCATTAGAATTTATGTTTTTTATCCTTTAGGACCGTCTGTGAAAATTACAAAAGTCCGTCAATATCTAAGTCGATGAACCACTGTAATGAAGTTAGTATAGTACCTGTACTCGCAAATCTTTATGAGCCCTGAACTGAGCTCTGAACTCTCTCTCTCTCTATAAGGGTACTTATAGGTTATAGGTGCTAGAGGGAGAGAGGGAGAGAGTTCAGAGGACTCATAAAGATTTGCGAGTACTATACCTTACATGTACTACACTCAGATTGAGTTAGCATATACTTTTTGTAAAACACTGACAAAATTATCATGCAATATAAGTCTATAGAAACTAACCAATTTCTATATTAATTTGTAAAACGCAAACATACCTTCGAGAACAGCTCTGTTTTCCTTTGAACAAAGTAAAGCATCATTTTCTTGGTACTCAGCGCCCCAAAGTTCAAGGGTGGTGATGGTGGGGTCACCTAATTGGAATTCTTTGGTGTAAACAACTGCACCTTCTGGTTCAACCAACTCTTTCAACACATTCCCATTACCGCCGGCACCTTGGTCGTGGATAGCTAAGTAGACAAAAAAGTTGAAAGTTAATTTCAAGGTAATAATAATTAAATAAATGTAACTCACAAAATTAGTTCACTGCAGGTGTACTTACATTCAACAGGGTTAATATCTGCTTCCAAACATCCTCTCACAACTCTATTGAGACGATTGCCCATTTCTGCATCACCTAGGTAGAAATTTAAAAAATCAACATGACTCTTTTATGACATTTCAATAATTTGCCATTACTGATTCGACAAAGCATGGAACTGAAGTTATTTGCTTAGGAAAAATAATTAGTTTAGATTATTTTTGTAATGTTACCTCTCTGCACTGCTCCAAAATCGAGTGCGTGGTCTCGCGAGTCTCCGCCCTGCACGGCGACAGATGAAGCGGCGCCGCCGCCCACGCCGATACGGTACACCGGGCCTCCTACCTTCACCAGCATCATGCCTACAAAGTACACACAACAAACCTTACACTTCCAACAAGTATTACACTTTTAGAACATTATAACTTATAACATACAGAAAACCTATCCAACTATGCGCAAGCGCTTTTGCCAATCTATGTTTATGCTCTCAATTGATTAATTATGGGCATTTAATGTGCGCATAATAATGTTTTTTTTATTGAAAACCTCTTGATTTTTACAAGCTTTTATGTAACTTGCAATGTTTGCATGTATGTTTGTTTGTTTGTTTAGGTCAATATTGAGGATGGTGTATATTTTCTCAACTCTGTTATTATGGGTAACAAATGAAAGAGCTTGAAGAGTACGAAACAAAGTAAACGTTATTTTCTTTTCATCTTGTTTTTGTATCAGTGTAAACATAAAATAATTAAAGTAGGTATAACAAACCTTTCTCTGGTTTATTCTTTTTGATCATACTGTGTGGCATGTACCCAATACCACCACTAAACATGATCGGCTTCACAAACTCTTCCCTTACATTGTCACCATTCTTCAAACCATAGGACTGAACAAAACCTTAAAAAAAAAAAAAAGTATGTAATTAAATTATTAGTAATATAATTTCAAGATGAAAATATGACTTGTTTTACCTGAAATCAAAGGTTCTCCGAATTTGTTTCCATAGTCGGAAGCGCCATTACTAGCTTCAATAATAATTTGCAGGGGACTTGCAAAGTTGTTAGGGTACTCCCAACCCTTCTCTTCCCAAGGCAACTCATACCCTAAAATAAAAATATTTCATAATAATTTTTAATCTAGAATAATCCAAGTTTTCTAAACCTTTTAAAACTCAGATCACAATACACAATTACAAATACAATATCATTTCAGAAATTTGATAAAATGTATGCATGTAATAATCAAATTTATTCATCTGATGATCTACCATTAGTTTGTACAAGTTATGCACTAACCAGGTACATGTAGATTTCCAACACTGTATCCCGCAGTGCCTGCCACTGTGTGCCCCCCTCGGCCCACACCCTGCACATCCCTGATGCGTCCGCCAGTACCCGTGGTAGCTCCACTGAACGGTGCCACTGCTGTCGGCATGTTGTGTGTTTCCGCCGTAAATATTATATCTGACTCTGTCTCCTCCTGAACAACTTGAGACGGATCCCTGTTATTAATTGGTCGCAATTTTGTATGCTTGAAACCTTTGATAGCACTGTAATTTTTAGAAAATTGTATAAGTTCTATGACCTTCCGTCAGATATTTTGAATACCGTACCACCATTAAATATCCATACCTGCTGTTATCACCAAACTTAATAACATTATTATCATTTGATGTTTTCTGAGTCGAAGCCACCATGTCAATTAGAGATTCATCTATCTCTTTGCCATCTAATAATAATTTTCCCTATGGAAAAAAAATTCAAGTATTATAAGCATAAAAATACTTTTATATGCATAAAATATTTGATAATAGACTTCAATAGAATTTACCTTGAAGAACCAATGACGAGAGTGTTCACTGTTACTCTGAGCAAGGTCAAATAACTCTACACTAGTTGGATCACGCTTCAATTTATTGACAAATAGATCCATATACAAGTCCATGTCCCAGGAGTCGAAAGCTAGCCCTGAAAAAATAATGTGTTATTAAATAATTTACCCTTTGTAAAATTTGTATGAACAGGTGAATTAACACTTACCCAATTTTTTATTGACTTTTTCCATAGCTGGCCTGCCTTCCTTTTGCAGGGGCACCACAAACCAATTTTCCAGATTTTTTGGTAATCCTTCATTGAAGCTAGTCCGAGGAAGGTTCTCTTTTGTGTAAACACATTGTGTCATCCTATCGTGAAGTGGTGCAGCCAAAGCCTCAAATGACATTTCTGTAACATTTTTGGCCCTTCCAAATGTGATGAGGTACCTTGTTGAAACTTCCAACCGAGTGACATCACGCAAGCCAACACTATCACATATCTGTACAGAATTACTAGAATCAGCAGTTGAAAAATTAAACCTGCAACATTAACACATAACTTTACTCATACAATCAAGTATTTTATGCAAAATGTATGTATGTTCATAACTATTATACTTCAAGATAGATTCGTAAAATCACCTACCTTGGTCCAATCTCAATAACGATTTGATTTCCTTGCACATTTTTGTACACAGTTTCATTTCTCAGAGCTTGAGGCTGTAGAGGGGAACTGAGGAGCCATTTCAGAACCTTAATCTGATTAATATTGAGATATTCACAGCCTTCACACAGCTCCACATGGTAACAAAGTTCAGTAGACAGCTGTGCTACATCAGAGTCAACTAGTTGTAACTTCTCAAGGATCTCCTTCGTCTTATGTGCACTAAATGCTTCCGAAGAGAAGAACCTTAATATACACATATTCAACATGATGTCTAAATTCAGAATGATTGTAGAATAAAGTTCAAAGACGTTGCTAGTAAATATCTTACATCAATGTCAGAGTTCAATTGTTATCATTATTCAGTGTTATCTGAAAACAAATAAAGACAAACAACTTGAGCTTATGCAATTCCATTATTGAGTATACAACTGAAATGAGTACAGTAGTTTTGGGAGTAATTTAAAATGTTAATTAGAAAACATTGTTTTGTTTTATATTTTTACAAGATTGGTACCTATCTTATTAACTAATCTTTCCACTACAACACGAGCAATTCCAATGTGGGGAAACCTTGATAAATAAATAAATAATTCCAATGTCCAATTTTATGCATTATATTGTTATAAAATATAATACCAACTTCAAAAACCACTAAAAACATTAAATAATGACAGTACCTATTGAATTAAATTAAGATTATTTAATCCAAGCTAATAAATAAATCAAAGCAGTAAGTTCTACAAATATTTATTCAGATTCAAAAGAATACAATAGTACATCTTCAGTTCCAACTTGGTTGCACTGGTGAAAATTCTATGGGTGACAAGCACATGATTCTACTTGTTTGTCATTCTGCACCAAGTAAAACTATTTTAAGTTGCTCCCATGTCAAAGTCCCATGTAGATATTGTTATAATAAGAATGATACTTGTTTTTTTTTTGTTAGATGATGTATACCTAAATATTGTGAGGATCTGATAATAAAGCCATAAAACTTGAAATCTTTAGCACATCAAACGAAAAAAAACATCTTTTATAAATTGATTCATGAATGTCAGAGAAATGCCTGAACATAGGAAAAATTAATGAAAATAAATATGACAAACTGAGAACCTTCGAAGTTGTTTAAAAGCTTTTGTCCCCCATTTCTTCGCAGCCACTGGGGGTAAACAAGATCTTTTTTTCTGTTGGCCCCCACTTCTGTTTATTGGGGGTGAATGTAACTATAATATGTACTGTTCCACTAGGATTGTAACAAAATTAATAACTTGGCTATAAAAATACTAACAAATGGAACAAAATCTATAATTGGTAAAATAACATTATAAATAAATATTGTTATTAAGTTCTTATTATTAACAATTGTAAGTGAATCTGTAACATTTCACCTGTAAGATTATTACAACAGATATAAGCATATTGTTACGTTAATGATAATGTAATTTAAAATATTGTTCTACGAAAATGATATTGTGTAACATTATTTTTTATAATGTTATTACTTTTTAGGTTTTACTATTGTTACAAAATTCGGAATGTTAAAAAATAAAATTTTGTATAACAGAATGAAATTCATTTCCATTTCAAGTCCCTGGTCTTCAGTCTAAATACCTGTTGTCCCTGCTGGAGGAGAAAAGGAATAAAAATCTTGTTCACCCCCAGAAGGGTGAAGAACTGGGAAACAAAAGGAATAACCTTTAAATGCCTTTAACCTTGTAAGTTTCATAGTTAATTTATACCTGCTTAATATTTATTAACAACCATTTAACTTTGCCCTAGTTCAATAGTTTGTACCAATCATAACAGAAATAACAGACCCAAGATATAATAAGTAGTAGTAAGATAATGCATTGTTTAATTTACTTGCTGGAATATGGACAGAAGATTTAACTACCTACTATTAGAAGAAAAATTAAAATAAATTCTCTATTAAATTAACTAAATAAAAAGTAAATGAGGCTACATTAATTAATGACAGTTCGTCCAGGTGGTAAAGGCTAATGAAAGATGAGCCCTGTAAAAGTTAAACATAAATAGCTAGGTTATTCCATTTTCAGATATCCCCTGTCCACAATATTATTTGAATTAATAAAATGGTGTTTCGAAGTTCATATTGAACGGGTAGGTATATGGGTATATGTATCTGAAAGGTAATACCTAATTTACAAACAATAATTTATGTATGATATTTTACCTGTTTGACTGTGAGAGTAGACAAGTACTTATATAGAAACTTCTTAAAAAAATTCAGCTTGCTACAAAATTAAAACAATGTTTTATTTGATATATATTATAGCGAGTCTCAGTTGCACGTCACGTCCTTGTGTCTACGCGGCCCAAGCAAATTCATTCAATAATTCAGATAGTTAGGTACCTAGTTTCGTAAATAAATTTATCAATAAAAAAAAAACTGTCAATCTGTCGGGCAGGGGGATGTGAAAAATAATCGATGTTTATATTCATTGTGTTTTTTTTCAAATAATCGTTTTTTATATTCTTTGTGAATTTTTTCAAATAATCGATTTTCATAACAATCAATTTTGAATAAATTGATTATATCATTTCAATCGATTTTACAGCGTCATCTGTACGCCGCGCCGGGCGGCGCGGCATCGGAAACAGGGTCCAAGCTACCGGTGGTCAGGGCTCTAGAGAGAAAAACCTCCTAACAATGCCAAGGACTAATGCTATTAGTATTAAGATTTAATAATTAAAATAACTCTAAAAACACTTTTTATTCTAATAAATTGTCAATATTAGAAAAATAGAATAAACATTTATTACCAAAAGAAACAATACAAGTTATTTATACATTTCCTTATAAATCTAGGTACATAATTAACAATTTAATTTGGTTAAGGAAATGTTTATCCTGTGGCCTCCACACTAGGTCGAGCCTGTCTCGTGGAGCCCTGTTTTTTATGTCAACTATTTAATATTTTTTCCAGGTTTGATACATTATGATTGATATATTCTAATTATGTATTAATATTAATAAATTAAATATTAGTCTGTTAGTTTTATTAATATATTGAAAAGTACGCAGTTTTTCGAATGACAGAAAACAAACGATATTTCCAGGAAAATCGATTATTTGACAATATAAATCGATTTTTACAAATGTATAAAATATCGCTTATTATTAAATCGATTTTTTTCACTCAATGTCACATCCCTACAGTCGGGTTCTTCAAGTGACAACTGGACCGGTGTTGCCAGTAAGCTCTAGTCAAAACTTGGATGTGTCAACAAAGTACAACAAAAGGTGGAGGCACACCTGTCTGAATCGACCGCGCCGAATGAGCCGAACGAAACGAAATTTCTTATGGCCTCGCACACCTATCCGCGCCGAAAGAATCGTCCGCGCTGACCGAATCGACCGCGCCGAAAGAAATGACGTTTCGTTGCGTCCATTTCCTCGACGCATATCGCACGCTCATTACGTTTAGTTTCATAATATGTTTTCTGAAATCACAGATTTATTAGTTAACTATGGTTTTTAAAAGAAGCAGAACAAAATACCTAGACTGCTTATGATAATTAACTGTTATGGTTCTGAAGCCTATAAAGATTTTATACAGAATTGTAGTTGAAAATATCATTCAGATTATATTTAGATTCAGATTTTATTTATTATTATATACCCCGTTCATAACTCTAATGATAATGTTAGTGACCATGACAGTTTAAAAACTTAGATTAAACAACTGTATCGTTATTCGAAGCCTTGTATTATGAGAGTGGCAGCCCTGCTTCTCTCTGATTGGTCGCGTACTGTATCTGTCTCTTTCTAACATGCCCCCACTCTATCCCCTCCGTTCCTCCACTCAGGCAGTCCGCTTGAATAGCGCACTCATTGGCGTCTTGATTCTCGCACTGAGCGGTCCGTTGCTAATAGCACCTCTGTGCTCGAATCAAATTTATTTCCATTAATATGTTATATCTATTTATATAAATTAATATTAATTTATATAGATTAATATAATAATATTATTAATATATAAATAAAACTAACGGTTTTACCGTTCGAACTAATTTTTAATTTTTTAAATTATTAATCTGTCTTTTTCATAACGTGATAGGAAGTGTTTTATAAAAAATGAGTGATTCCTCCTCGTTATCGTTGTCCCGTGTGGACGACGAACACGTGTCGATGGATGGCTCGCCGGCAGCCGCGCCGACGCCGTCCACTGCACCTGCGCTGGTGCCTGGCGCGGAGCCAGGCGCCAGCAGGAAACGCAAGTCTTCCTCGCCATCAAGACGGGAGAAACGACAGCGTGCCGAGCGTTTGGAATCCCAGATAAGTACTCTAACAGCTCAAGTAAGTGGAATACAGGATTTCTTGTCGCAAAAATTCTATGTCCATAATAATTACGAAGAAGTATCGAACCCTGAAAGCGATGTTTCTTTAAATGTTAGTGACGATTTATATAATTCGTACCAGCAAGAAGTGCCTGCCCAGTCGCAGCCTTTGCCAATGCATACTAACAAAAAAGAGCTGCCTGTCCAGTCGTCAATACAATCGCAGTCTGTGTCTGCGCCTGAATTTACAAGGTTCACGAACCTTTCACTCGCCGAAAAGGGCTTTGCTGCCATTACACAGGGTCTACTTAAACAGCATGAAGCATTCGAAAAAGGCTTCCAAGGTCTCATGAAATACCTAAAATCCGATGAATCGCTTACTGTTCCTAGGATCGAGTGTAAGATTAATGAAATATTTTCGGACGGTCAATACGGTTCTCAAAGAACCTGCCCTTTGCAAATCAGATCCCGCATTGGTAGATCGCCTTAATACTATTCAACATTTCGGCTCAGAATTTTGGTCCGGAAAAAATATTGTTCTACCCCCGGATTTACTGACTTGGAATGTAACGATGAACTCAGGAGATTACTTACGAATCTCTAATGACCTTTTACAAATGTCGTGCGGCCACCGTGCTGACATGATCCAACAGCGTAGAGATGCGATTTTAAAGTCTGTTAAAGATAAATTCGTGAAAGCTAACATACGAAAAATTCCTCCGTCATGCGAAAATTTGTTTAAGGCTGACGATCTTTCAACGACCCTAGATAAAAATGGCGGCATGGCTAAAGTTTTATGGCCTTTGAAGACTGAGACGCCGAGTTCGAAAGGGTTTGCGGTTGCACAAGCCAACCCGAAATATACAAAAAATACCCGAATACCTACGCAAGGTGTATACAACTATTCCATACCTAATTACACTAACAATGTGGCGCCAGCGCATGGCGTGCCATTCAACGTCCATGCTTTCCCTCCTGCGCAAGGAGCAGCATATTACAATCAGTTTCAACCACTGATGTATGGCTATCCGAGAATGCCCGCGCAGGGCCATTCGTTTCGTCCCAGAGGACCGAGGCCACAAAATTTTACAGCCCAAAGACACCCTCACGCTGGTACAGGGCGTAAAAATAACCAGCCAAAGAGAAAATATTGACTCGTGCTTTCAGGCCGGTCGTCTCCAGAGCTTTTACCCAGCATGGAGAAAGCTATCAGCCCCACCAATGATTCTCAAAATTATATCGGAAGGCTATCGAATACCGTTTGTATCCAAACCCCCGCTACACTTACCAGGCAAAAGCATGGACATACTAACTCCTTACTCAAAGGAGATGAAATCACAAATTCGGGACTTGAAGAACATGGGTGTTCTGGAAAGTGCGCAACTTTCACCAAGTTTTCTTTCGAGCATATTTCTCATAGAGAAAGAAGATGGTTCCAACCGGCCTATTTTCAACTTGCGCCGACTCAACGAGCACGTGCAGTTAAGCAAGTTCAAATTGATCAATCAACACAGAATACCCAGTTTCCTGCAGCCAAACGACTGGTTAGCAAAAATAGATTTGTCGAATGCTTATTTCCACCTGAGCATATCCCCTGCACACAGACGGTTCCTACGCCTGATTTTCGAGGACGAGCTCTTGCAGATGACCTGCCTGCCATTCGGCTTGGCATCAGCACCGAAAGTTTTTGCAACACTGACCAACTGGGTTGCGCAGACCCTCAGAGATCATGGGATTCGTATCCTTGTATACCTGGACGACTTTTTGTTGGCGCACCAGTGCAAAAAGACTCTGCAAGCCCAAGTGAACCACACAGTGCAAGAGTTAAAATCTCTAGGCTGGCAAATAAATTACAAAAAGTCGATCCTATCTCCCCAAAAGGAGATACAGTACCTTGGTGTGAAATGGGATACGCATCAAAACTTGAAAGGCCTCCCGCACTTGAAACAGATCTCTGTAAAAGAAAAGATAACCCGAATGCTCAGGCACGAGAAGTCGAATCTAAGAGACTTACAAAGTCTAGTAGGCACTTTAAACTTCGCAAGCTTAATTGTGCCGTATGGACGACTCCATTTTCGAAAGTTGCTGGAGCATTCCAACAGCCTTCTCAAAGAGAACCCTCTCAAAATATTTCCGTTGCCCAAAGACGTTTACCCAGAACTGACATGGTGGTCAAGCAATTACCAAACCCAATCAGTACTGCACCTACCGAAGGTATCACATTACGTGGCGACCGATGCTTCCGGGTCCGGGTGGGGCGCCCTGTTAAACAATACCCAGCTAAATGGCAGTTGGACCCTTCGAGAGGAAGCACTGCACTCCAACCTCAAAGAAATGCTCGCCATTTTGAAAGTCTTGCAAAACAATACGCACCTTTTAAAAGGCAGCACAGTAGCAATACAGTCCGACAACAAAACGGTTCTCTCGTACCTTCGAAACGAAGGCGGGACGAGGTCAAGGCAACTAATGGATCTTACATATCAGGTGTACCAGCTTCTCCAATACCACGAAATCAATCTCTCACTTCACCACCTGCCCGGGCGGTACAATGCCGAGGCCGACCACTTGTCGCGAGGCACTCGCCACCCAGAGTGGCACCTTCTCCCAAAACTGACGGAGAGAATATTTGTGAAGTGGGGTTGCCCACAGATAGACCTCTTTGCATCGCGCAGAGCGCACGTTGTCCCCCTGTATGCATCTCTGGATGCCAGAGACGAGCTCGCGAATTTCACCGATGCATTCTCACAGACGTGGGAGTACAGGCTTGCATGGATTTTCCCCCCTCCATTTCTCATGCCGAGAGTTCTTGCTCACTTGAATTCTGCAACAGGAATGTTCCTAATAGTAGCTCCCAAGTGGGAAAAAGCGTTTTGGCGCCCCGACCTGAAACGGCGAGCGGTAGCGGCGCCGTTCACAGTGAACAACCTCGAAAGTGTGTTGGTGGATACAGTAACCAACCGGCCGCCCCCAAGAGTCCACGAACTAGTCCTGGAAATCTGGAAATGTGGGGGTGGGACCTAGCCTTGTCAGATTGGACAAGTGATCAAATTAAGCTCCTAAAAAATAGTTGGCGTGATTCAACGAGAAAATCCTATGTCTCCGCATGGAGACGATGGGACTCTTGGGCTAAAATAAATAAAGTTTCCTTTCGATGCCCTTCAGGCTCAGACTTGGCTCGATTTTTATCTGATCTTTTTCAAAAAGATAAGTTGGCCTACAACACAATTTTACTGCATAGGTCGGTAGTTTCCACACTATGTGATCCCGACAAGTCTATAGACTTGGGGCAACATCCTCCGGTGACACGCATCCTAAAGTCTATTTCACTCCAAACACCTAAGCAGCTAAAACCACCCATTTGGGATATAGATAAATTATCTTCCTGGTTGGCCAACAACTACAACTCTAATTTCAACCTTTTTGAATGCTCTAGAAGAACAGCCAGCATATTACTTCTATGTTCAGGACGTAGGGTCCATGACCTGACCCTTTTATCCATACATCCGGATCATTTCTCTATTTCTGATGAAAATGTCACTTTCAGGCCATTATATGGCTCAAAAACAGATAAAGTGGATTATAGACAATCAGGCTGGCGACTATTTAATAATACCGAAAGCGATTCGTTAAATCCCATTTTTTGGATAAGATCCCTGATAAAACACTCAAAATTAAGGAGAGACGTGTGTGAAGTCCCCAATCTCTTTTTGACCGTATTCGGTACCCCCAAGGCCGCCTCACGAACAGTGATAGCCAACTAGGTCAAGTCCCTTCTGAGGGAGGCCGGCGTAGATGCCTCGGCGGGCAGCATGAGATCGGCAGTAGCCTCCAAGAACTGGGCGCTTAACTTCCCGCTTGATGAGATTCTCAGCAGAGGGAATTGGCGATCCCAAAACACATTTTCAAAGTTTTACAGGCGGGAAATTAAGTCTAATGTCCCAGTGCCGACAATATCGAAATTATTCCAAGCATGTGATTAAACAATACCTAGAAGTCGTTACCAAGGGACCCCACGGTATTTTGTACTTTATATTCTTTTTAAGAATGATTTTTGATTGAATTCACTTGAATAAATGTGTATACATAGATCAGTTATATAGAACAGTTATTTTTTGTTAATTAATTAATCTTAATCAACCTTATTATAATAAATAAATATAAATATTGTTATTGAGCTGATGTGAGAACAAGTACTTTGAATAATTGTTACTTGTTAAAAATGTCGAAATAATCAATTAAACAGTTACAGTTATGTCATGCTTTCAATCACATTACCTAAAAGTAATATAATATTTCTTAGGTATTCCGTAGGTTTACCTTAAACCCTAAAGGTGATATAATATTTAAATCTGTTAGGTATACCACAGGTATACCTCATACACACCTACCTATTATTTTGAATAAAATTCAATTGAAAAGTTAATCTCACATTGGCGTTCCTCCACCAGGCGATAACAGACACGTCTCATAATACAAGGCTTCGAATAACGATACAGTTGTTTAATGACAGCGTTTTAACAAAATAAAACGCTTATTAAATAACTTATCATATTCGAAGCCTCAGTTTTCATGCCTGCCTGGTGGCTATTATGTGACTCAATGAGTGCGCTATTCAAGCGGACTGCCTGAGTGGAGGAACGGAGGGGATAGAGTGGGGGCATGTTAGAAAGAGACAGATACAGTACGCGACCAATCAGAGAGAAGCAGGGCTGCCACTCTCATAATACAAGGCTTCGAATATGATAAGTTATATAATAAGCGTTTTATTTTGTTAAAACGCTGTCATTTTAGCAGTTCCTTCTTCAGATAAAAGGCTTAATGCATCTGGCTAGGCGTGTGTAACTCTTTACGGAACCGACTCACTGATCCGAATCTTTGAAGTGACACGAAAGATTGGTTCAGTAACAACGTTTCAATCGCATCATTCGGATCTGAATCTTTCCACGCGACGCGTCACTTGCGAGGCGACTGAGCAGTGAGCGAGATTGGGATTGAGATACACTGCGATACTTTACTACTGACTCGCGCGTCGCGAGTGAGCGGGTGACATAATTACACTCTATAAAAGTCAGAAAGAGATGCTAAATGAGATGTGTATCACTCACACTCTCACAGATTTTCGCTGTCGTTATCCATGCACGTAAAAATGACCACTTAGGCGCTTACATATCAAATACAATAAGGTCGTTTTTTGCATACTTCAATTATCCGTATCAGTGATACGGTTACGAAAGAGTACACGCCATTTTATATCCTTTGAGCCGCTGAGCCAAATGATACAAATGAAGCATATCAGTGATTCGGATCTTTTCAGTGAGTCAGATGCAAATGTTTCAATCCCAAAAATAATACACTTTGCCCACGCCTACATCTGGCAACACTGTCCGAATCGTCCGCGTCGAATCTGGTGACGTTATCCGAATTCATCTGGGATTTGTATGCCTACCGAATTCTTCCGGCAATTCGTTCCATTCGGCGCGGATAGGTGTGCGAGGTTTCATAGGATTTCATATAAAGAATTATTCTAAAATTCGTTTCGTTCGGCTCGTTCGGCGCGGTCGGTTCGGACAGGTGTACGTCCACCTTTTTCATATGGATATTCACTTTACCTTAGATTATTTAGGAGGTTTACTTTACTCTTTACTCATATTGTCGACATCGGCACCACTTGCCATATTGAAAAATAGAATAGAATAGAGAAAGTAACTCTATGGCTTTACTAGTCTATAGTATGTCTATAGTAGTCTTAGTCTATACCCTATACAATACTGTACTCTATATAAAAAAAACAATTTCAATATGGCGGTTGGTCACATTTTTGCGCTTTGCACTTTATTGTAATTTTGTGAGAAATATGTTAATATTTAAGTAAAATGCTGTCTGTTATTTTCAGAAAACACCACGTCGGTTTTTTGGATATTTCTAGTTTCGTGTGATAGGAGAATTTGTGGGGACGACTACGGCGTCCTTACGCTTACGCCTCGGGAATCTTCACCCTAGGCTGCATCGTGTGAAATATTGATTTTACATTTTCACTCTAAAAATGATGATGTATACGGTAAGAAATACTGTATTTATTTTGTTATTAATAAAGCAGAGTGATTATGTATAAGAAACGTATATTGTGCTATGTTCATGTTGATTGTGGTCTTCACATAAATATCTCACATTGTCGGGATGAGTAGGTAACCTAAAGAGTAGAAAATTTATTGTAAATTATTAACACCGCCCGGTTTGTAAAATAATCGTACATTTTAGCGGTCGAAGCCTGTGCGAATACGGCCTAGAGCTATATTTTCAGGATTCCCACTCGTGGAGACGGATATATTTTCATTGTTAATGTACGGATTTGAAGACATTTTGTAAAGATAACAATCATTTAGGATCCAGTCTGGAAAAATGCATATTTTCATGTAGACTTTACAATAAACATGATCTAAAAACCAGTTGAATCAGTGAAAGCTGTGGTCAGAGGGTCATCTTAGGGGCGGATTCTTTTCCTGAATGGTATGTGATAAAATTTAACCTCTTAATATTGGTTCAGGGCACGAGCACGGAGCAGGACACGCGCTTCAGCGACAAGGAGAAGAAGCTGATGAAGCAGATGAAGTTTGGTGATTGTTTAACTCAGCAGGTTTGTTTTAAATTTGTTGAGTATATTCATTCATTTCCTGCTCTTCTATTAATATGTATTCTACAAACCTCTTTAAATGTGTTTTGTATACCTACTTCTTGTTGATTTGGATTGTCACATGAAAACAAGATAAAACACATTGAACTATTGAAAGTGTAATACCTATGTATCATAGTTTTTTCAAGACTGACAAATTTTATATTGATGTCAATCTAAATCACTATTGATTTTGAGCATCTCATGGCTGCGTTTTAGTTTAGAACATTTCTAACCACTGCAAGCAGGATTGACTTGTATGCCAGAACATAGATCTACACAATCAAAGTTTTATTGTGTCTACAACTGTGGCATTCAACCAAAAAGGTTAATCAATGTGTATTTAGGTTGACATGTCCAAGGTGAAGCTCGATGTGCTGAAGCCATGGATCACTCAGAAGATCACAGAAATACTCAAGATGGAAGATGATGTAGTCATTGACTATGTCAACAACCAGCTCGAGGAGAAGGTGAGTGACTCTCTTTTATTGCTCTTGATATTTATATTAATAACAAAATGTAATCATTGCAGTTTCTTTACAGTTAGAATTTAGGTTATATTACTGAATAACTGGGATGATGGGCTATCAGTATCAGTACTGCATTGCATAGGTTTGCAGCAAGTTTATATAATCTAATACTGTTTAAAAGAAACTGCAATTGAAGTATGATGTCAAATGTATATTGATTGCGTATGGCTATTTTTATGGTCCACACCGGTTAGTGCGCCGTCGAAGCCGCCTCAGCCCGCTGCCGCCAGCCCCGCCGCCGCCGCCGGCTCCGCTCTTTCGGAGGCCCTTAGCATACTCAATCGGTATTTACGGGGAAATTAAATACTTTACCATGCTAACTCTAAAGCATCAAACGCAGTGGAGTTCCCTAGTTTGCGACACATAATAATGTTAAATGTATTGAAACCAGATTTGTGAAAGTCGTTAAGAGATTGATTTGACTCGAGGTATGGAAGTCCCGTTTTTAGGCCTTGCGTTCAGCATAATGTGGTTGTGTTCGCAAAACCCTTACAGATGCAAGTGGTAGAAGAGAAGAAGAATGAAGACGGTGCTGCATCGTCGACCGGCGTCGCAGCGTAAGCAGAGCTTCGTAGCAGTCTACGCGCGACGCGGCGTCTTCTAGCTGCCGTCGCGCCGTCGTCGCTGATCCCGCTCCAGCACTAATGGAAATTAATATTCACATGTACATAGCACTAGCTTCCTTACCCGAGTCATTTCTATGCTGACTATTGAAATCTCAATATTAATCCGGCGCTCTTAACGGCTTTTCAATTATTTTTATTTTCCTTTAAACTTATTTTTGTAAAAAAAACAAAAGATTAAGTGGAAAGAATATAATTGAAGGATATAAATACATGGGCAAAAAGGCAGGGTGTAAAAGAATGAATTTGATGAGGATTATTAATATAAGATCTTTTCTTTCCCGATCCTGTTTCCTCGACTCCTAGTTCCCTTGTCCCAAGAAAATGCAGATCAACCTAACTGGGTTTTTGAACGGGAAGAATGCGCGACTCTTCATGGGTGAGCTGTGGGAACTGCTGCTGAGTGCTCAGGCCAGCGAGAATGGCATACCAGAGTCTTTCACGCAGCAGAAGAAAGAAGAAATTAAGAAAAGAATGGTAAAATATAACTTCATCTCTTTGTATAGAAAATAAGAACCAAATGATACATGTGTTTCCCTATCGAAACATAATTGTATAAACAATACATTAGTGATGTGAAACGATTGTGCCAGGAGGAGCAGCAGAAGGACAAGGACAAAGAAAAGGACCGTCGCAGGTCGCGGTCGCGCTCGCGCTCGCGGCGACGTTCCCGGGAGCGGCGCCGCTCGCGCTCCAGGACACGCGACCGCTCTGCTGACAGGAAGTGAGTCATTATTAATATTACATTTCATATTCTCTATCAAAAACCCAAAACGAAATTCACTTCACTAGTAAATGCATAATATTATGTTACATAAATATTTTACCGGAAATTTTATTTATTATTTAAAGAAGGCTCTTCTGTTTTTTAAGTTTTCGCTTACTCGGTGGCGGTCCTGAGCGAGGGTTCCTTTCAAACATCGACCACGTTAGGTCGATGCTGTCTACTGACTATTGTTAATTGTTGTGACCAAATAGATCATCAATCTGGCATCAGTTCAAGCCGTAACCTTGGTATGATTGATGTCAGATTGATCGTGTAATGTATGAATTGATGGACGGATAAGTTGGATCACAAAATATCTAAATATAGCTGCATCAGATCGACACTAGGTTGACCTTTTAATAGCGATCCGTCAATCTCACGACAGTCACCCAGTCAGTGAATTTTTTGTCCTTTGGTTTGGTATGTATACGTGTTCTGCACGGATTTTTGAGGCGATTGATGTCAATCAAATTGGTTGTGTAATATTGGCCATCAATCCGCTTTGCTTTGGTCCAAGGCTACGGATTGAACTGATGCCAGATTGATTGTCTAATGGTCACCTATTGGTGTTCTTATAAAATTCAAACTTGTTATTTAAATGTATTATTTAGGCACCGCAATGGAGGCAGCCCGCGACGCTCGAGGAGGCGCAGCCGTGATAGGAGCAGTCAGTCGAAGTCATCGCATGTCGATGAAATCAAAGCAGCTGAACCTAAAGGTATGGAACCTTATAAAGTTCATTTCCAGTTTTTTGTTTTACTTGTAAGCTGTTTAGCATAGGTATAAAATTGTGTCAAATTTTCGCATTAAATTACTTAAAAATAAAAGATAAGTATTCAATCAGTCTCCAATCTTTATTAGACTTCATACAGGTAGTTCAACTAGTTTATCAGTGTCATCTCAAACATAAAATATTAATGTTTTTTTAACAATCAATTTTACTAGTTCAAATTCAAACATAAAACACACATGGGATTTATTATTTCATGTTATAGGGGGTGACTAAAATATTCGCATTTTGTAAAAACTGTCCAGGCTTTTTTTGAAATATCCAGCTTTTTGTCATGACTTCAAATTTCGACTGTGAATGACCTGCGCTTGCTCTATTATAATTAAATTCTGAGTGGTTGGCCGCATGCTGTACTAGACACATATTTAGCGGTCGAATATTAGCTGGCTTACTAAGACAGGCCTAAATGATTAAATTAGGATGATTTTGATTTTGTAGAAAATGGGAAGTCAAAATCTCCAGAGAAGAAAGAAGACACTGAGGTAAAGGAAGAGGTGAATCATAATACAGCCAATGACACCACCAAGGATGAGAGTAAGGAGAATGTGCTCAAGGAGGATAAAACCGAAGATGTAGGTCAAAAATCTCGATCTGCTTCTCCTGCAAAGTAAGTGATGTAGATCTATGTAAAATTATATGAGTCCTGAGTGATCCGAATCACGTGAGGTTGGTATTGGTATTGGTATTGGTAACGCGGGCGAGTTTCCGCAACTCCACGTCTATGCGCGTATTTTGCGTACGGGTGGGACTAGATTGTTTTATTCTAGCCAACCCAGCTCCTCGAGGAAGGCCAGCAGACATTTGATGTTGCCGGCGATCTCCCGAAGAGTACTCAGGTTACCGAAGTACGTGGTCCTGTAAGTGGCGATTTCTGGGCAGTTTAGCAGCACGTGGGCCGCTGTTTCGTCAGCCTCCATGCACGCTCGGCATAAGGGGCTGTCTGTAATTCCTATAACAGAGAGGTGTTTGTTAAAACTACCGTGGCCGGTGAGGGCTGCTGTTACCGTACGTAGCTGTTGTTTCGTCAGTCTGAGTAGTTGCCTGGTGATCCTGACGTCTACCGCCGGCAGGGCCTCTTTGGCTTGCCTGCACTCACCGTGATTCTGCCATGAGCTGTTGTGTTTTACCCTGGTTCGTTGTCTTACCAGGGTGCGTAGATGTCCGAAAGGGAGTGGTGTCATGGGTTCCGGACCCACAGCCACCGTGCTAGATCCCCTTCTAGCGAGCTCGTCCGCTGCATCATTGCCTCGGCAGTTGCTGTGGCCTTTGATCCATTGAATCGTGATGTCTGTGATGTTGCGTACCTGATTTAGTTTCTGGTGACACTCGTAGATTAGCCCTGAGTTGGCTGTATAGCTGTTTAGGGCTTGTAGTACTGCCATGCTGTCAGAGAGTATACGGATGGGGTATACCTTAACCTCCCGCGCCATAATGGCTGAAGCTGCTTGAATGATTCCCATACACTCCGCTTGGAACACAGTGTTGTGGACCCCGAGCGGTGTGGACTGATGTATATTGAGGTCCTCCGAGAAAATCCCCGATCCTGTTCCCGTACCTGTTTTGGAACCATCTGTGAAGATCCTAAGCTCTATGGGGTTTAGGCCCTCGCATCTGTGGTCCTCATGTAATTGGATCTTATACTTCTTATCGAAGATGAACTGCTTCGGTATGCGGTCGTTAATGGCTTGCATTACGGGGAAGTCCTCGAAGAGTTCATCTAGGATTGTAGTATGCGGTGTGTTGCTGTTCTTCCACAGGGATAATGTCTGTAAACGTAGCGCTGCCATTGCCGCTTCCTGTTTCATGAATAGGTTTAGCGGTGGGAGGTCTAGCATAGCTTCCAGAGCTGCAGTTGGGGTTGTTCTCATGCAGCCTGTGATCGCCAGGCAAGCTTGTCTCTGGACGCGCTGTAGTTTGTTGCATGCCGTACCAATCTTGGTTCGGGGCCACCATACTACTGCCCCGTATGCTAACATAGGGCGTATCACCATCTTGTACAGCCATAGGATTATCTTTGGTGATAAGCCCCACTTCTTACCCATCATTCTCCTACACTGCCAGAAGGTGATGCTGGCCTTGTTCGTCTTGATGTCTAGATGGCTGCTCCATCTTAGTTTGTTATCTAGGATGACACCCAGGTATTTGACTTCGTTGGATAGCTGTAGTTCTGTGTTGAATAATTTTGGTAGTCGAAACGGACCTATCGTTCGTTTTTGGGTGAACATGACTAGCTCAGTTTTGGCAGGGTTAACTGATAAGTCATACTCCCCGCACCAGCGTTCTACTATTCGTAGTGCCTGCTGCGTTAGGTTGGATATGGTCGAAATGTCTTTCCCTGAGATTAGGATAGCCAGATCGTCTGCGTACCCTATGGTGTAATCGTGGTTGGCATTCAGTTTGGTGATAAGGTCGTTGATGACCAGGTTCCACAGAAGGGGGGATAGAACGCCACCTTGTGGGCACCCCCTGGCAATCATGGCGGACTGCTCATCACCTTCCAGGTGAACCACGCGTTTGCTGAGCATGTTCTTTATCCAGTCCGCCAGCATTGGTTCTACCTTATGCCTTGTTAAGGCGGCGTTAATGCTGGAGAAGTTTGTCTTGTCGAAGGCTCCTTCGATGTCTATGAAGGTGCCTAGGCAGATGCCTTTTTGTTGTATTGCTTCCTCTATCCGGTTGACCACTAGATGGAGTGCTGATTCAGTCGATTTGCCGGAGCTGTATGCGTGCTGGTTAGCGTGTAGTGGTGTATGTTTTAAAGCCCCGTCTCTCAGCTCCCTCTCGCATAGCCTCTCCAGTGTTTTTAGCAAAAAAGAGGTCAAGCTGATTGGACGGTAGGATTTTGCATTTGTGTAGTCACTCTTGCCTGGCTTTGGAATGAATATCACTTTCACTTCCCTCCATCCCTTGGGAACGTATCTGTATGCCAGGCACGCTCTCATTATCGTCAGCAGCCTTTTGGCGACCGGCTCTTCCCCCCATTGTATTAGGGCAGGGAAGATACCGTCGGGGCCTGCTGCTTTGAAGGGGTGGAAACTGCGTGTGGCCCAAAGGAGTTTCTCCTTTGTTGCCATCGATTGTGCGTAGAGCCAGTCCTGTTCAGATGGTGTGACTGGGTCATCTTGCCAGTTTATAACCTGAGTAAAGACGCTTCCTGGGAAGTGAGTTTCTATTAGGACGCGTCTAGTTTCATCTGGCGATGTTGTTAGTGTGTTGTCAGGTTTGCGGAGGGTACCAGGCCCAGATGAGTTCTGATTTGCTAGTATTTTCCTTACCCTGTTTGCTTGTTGGCACGATTCAATGTTTGCGCAGAACTTACGCCATCCCGCGGTACTTCTGAATCGAATGCATTTTTTGTAGTTGGATTTGGCCAGACGATATTGGTCCCAGTCTGCGTCTGCGCTAGTGTGCATTGCCTTGTTTAGGGCCTTTCTTACTTTTTTGCGTTTCCTATCCAGTTCAGCGCCCCACCAGGGTTGTTTGCCCGGTGTCTTGGGCGGGGTGGTCTCGGGGCACGCTGTATGGTAGCTGTCAATCATTGATTGAGTGAGATAGTTTACCTGTGTGTCAAGTACATTTGTGTCCGCGGTTGTCGATGTATGCTCCGTTTGCCTGAGCTTGGCGCCTAGAGTACGCAAGTACTTGGCTTTGTCAGTGTTGCGGGGGTTCCGTCGGGGTGGGGTTGGTGGTATACTAACCTGAAGGTCGAAACGGATCCACCTGTGGTCTGAACACGACGCCTCATCGGAGACGTGCCATCCCTTGGTGACGCCTGCTATTCCTTCAGATGCGAGAGTTAGATCTATAATTGTACGGCTACGTCTGGTGACGAATGTTGGTTCTGATCCTGTATTTAGTAGGATGAGGTTAGTGGTAAA
Organism: Allophyes oxyacanthae; assembly: GCA_932294325.1. Lineage (NCBI taxonomy): Eukaryota > Metazoa > Arthropoda > Insecta > Lepidoptera > Noctuidae > Allophyes > Allophyes oxyacanthae. Next base: position 9,738,637 of record OW028614.1, on the reverse strand, counting down.
AAGATATTCAACTAAGGTCTTACCCCTGTCATTTTGCGATTCCATCCCCCATAGAGGGTGGTGTGCGTTGGAGTCGGTCCCGATGACGATCTCACAGCCGGTCCTCTCGCAATAGTTGACCAGCCGGATCAAGTCGAAAGGGGGCGGTTCCTCCGCCTCGGGCATGTAGGTTGATGCTAGGATGACCTCCAAATCCTTGTCATCTTGTTGTATATGTAGCCTTATGGCAGAGAGGTCTCTGCAACAGAACTCTGTTAAATGCTGTGTTTTTAGATTGTTAGTGACATAGATACACGATCTCGGGTGTTCGTGTTCAGAAGTCGTTAAGATCTTACCTCCAAGATTGGACAGTCCTCTTATTTGGCCGGCCCTAATCCATGGCTCTTGGATCAGGGCTATGGCTGTAGGTTGTACCTCCAACCACTTTCGCAGCTGAGCCGTCGCGGTTTGACTGTGGTGGAGGTTGATTTGGAGGATTTTAACACTCGGGGAAGGGCACGCCATTGCTGGTCGTACCATCCTCCTCTTCTCCGAGCTGTAAGCCGGCCATCAAGTCGCCAGACTCAACATCGTCCCTCAACGGATCCGAACCCAGCAGAGCGTCTACGGGGTCCTCGTCCGACGAGAGGACGGTGTCTGAGTCGGCAACGGTGGCGGGGGAGGCTGCGTCTTCTGCCGGGGCGTCTCTTGCGACGGCTGTTGGTTCGTTGGGGGTGGGTGCCGATCTTACTGCCGCTGGCTGAGGCACATCGTCTGGATGCGGCACCTTCTGCAGAGTGGCTGTTTTGGGGTCCCATCCCTGAGGGACGTCGACATACCTGCCGTTCGGACCCTGGAATTTCACGTACACCGCTCCCAATCCAATTGAGAGACGGCGTTCGGCTTCCATCAGGGTCGGAATTTGGTCCTCAGGGATTCCAACCACCACGAACCACCCTGTAGCCTGCTTTGCCGTGTTCAGATCACGTGAGGTTTTGTAGGCCACTATTTTTTACCTCCTTCCTCCTTGGTAAAACTTCGCGAGATTTTAGGCTAGGCACATCCGTGTATTTTTTATTAAAAATATCATAAGATATTTTAATATTTAAATCTGTTTTAATGAAATGTTATCATAAAATCAGATTCTGAAACTCATACTATTAATAAAATTGAGGATTTAGTAATATATAATAATATAATATAATAAATTTTATTTCGGAAGTAATATCCATAGAGTGTTAGTAACATGGTATCTTATTACCTAGTGTTAGTACATAAAACTCTCCACACACACTCCTTTACAATCGGAGAGCTAAAGCTCTCCGCTACAGTTTTCAAATTCAACACACAGTACAGGGGGGCTAAAAAGGCCGCTTTTGGTGAATCATAATATGATCCTATTACGATTCTATTTTCAAATCACAAAATGGCCACTTATAGCAATTCATATTATGATTCATAATATGATTCCTAATATGAAATGCATCTGTTTGACAGTTTTCTATGGAGATTCGTAAAATGGCTCAATTAATAGGAATTGCAAATGTGTCAAATAGCAGATTCATAAGAAGTTACTTGAAGACATCATATTTCAATTCATCTTTCAGATTTCTTTGAAATCTTAATTAATAATGGCAGATTTAGGGCATTGTTATTGTTAAGTCTGAGAATATAAAAAGGTTGTACATAACTTTATCACTAGAACTTCTCGTACTCATTAAAATATCGCATAGGTAGCAGAGTACAATTAATATTATTGTAATAAGTATTGAGCTAATGTGGTGAGTAAGCAGTGATAGCAATAAATTGATCTTTATCTTTAGCCTAGCGGTCGAACGCTTGCCTGCCGTGCAGGAGGGTCTGAGTTCGAACCCAGCCCGCACTGACTTGACTTTTCTGGCAATTTGACTATCACTTGCGCTAACGGAAGGAAAACATCGTGAGGAAACTTGCACACCTGAGAGGACCTCGTAAATGTCGATAGTGTGTGTAATAAGCCAACCCGCACTAGGCCAGCATGGTGGATTAAGGCCTAATCCTTCTCATTCTGAAAGGAGGCCCGTGCCCAGCAGTGGGCTGGATATATTTTTATTTAGGTAGAGAGCTTAGATTGTTGATTGGTCCAATCATAAATCTAAGGTAGTGAGTAAATTAATTTGAATGTAGATTGGGATATTACTATTAGGTAGGTTATGAAATGTTTATGAAAATGAAACAAAGTTTTGAGGTCACAGTCACATTTAATACTTTATAATAATAAATGGGTGTTATTTATAGTTAATCATGTAGTAGGTATGAATCTGGCTTAATACATTTCAACCTCTCCGCTCGATTCAGGTCCGAATTGAAAACAATAGATTTCTCTGAATAAGGCTTGATGCTAGGCATGGTGAGACAAATCATATTGACAGCATGAGCAATAGCAGCATTAGCCGCTGCTCGCAAAATGACAGGATTCTGCGAGCCTCATCTAGTGGAGCCAGCGGGCAACCTGAAACAATAAATTTATCATTATTCTATTGTAATTGAATTGGTAGTGTTGTATGCACAGACAAAACTTTCGTCTGTGGTTGTATGTACCATCGTCAACAATAATAATCAATATCTCAACCTCATTATTATTAGCTGTAAAGATAGTAGGTAGTTCCGTTTACTACGGTGTCGCCAGTCTGCCGAAGCAGAAGTAAAATTCCATACTCAGGGCTGCGAGAAAGTACTATTATAACTGTGTAAATACTCATTATGAGAAAGAGAGACTGGCAAAAACACATTGCCAGACCTAGGAATTGAATCTAAGACCTAACGCTCAGCTGCTGCACTCGACGAATGAAGCTGTCGGTGTTACATAAGATTAACATAATAATGAAAATTTGTTGTTTTACTCACTGAACATCTTCCGACATGAAGTGTAAACATTGTCCATTGAAATGTTTATAGACAACATAGTTCCTTTGCAGCTCCTTCCAAAAATGTAGAATTAGTAGTTATTTTATCATATTCACTTTTACAAAAAACGCACATTATAAATGTATGAAAGTAACACAACGAATAGTTAATTCCGTTAGACATTTTATTATAATTATATTGTTGGCCGCCATTGCAGTTGTCATGGCAACCTTACCACAGATTAATATATTTGTACTAGCTTACTTTTTTATACTTCTCACTTGTTGCCAGTCGAAGAAAAAATAACACTTTTATAAATGATTATTTTATGCTTATATACATAATCCTAATTGTTTTAATGATTATTATTACCTCTATTTTATTGAAAAATATATTTATATTAACACAATATATTTAATAATAGCTTTTACAAAAAATACTGATAAGAAACAATAACCGGTAAAGTGACGGTTTTCATATTTTTTGTGTGGCAATAATGACACCTAATATGAATCTGCTAATGAATTGAATTGCATAAAATGTGTGACCATTTTACCAAAATTAGACGAATTGCTAAGGATCTGCTGGGAATTCGGAATATGAATTCGATTTAGATGAATTGCTAAATGTGGCCGTTTTAGCCCCCCAGTGCACAGTACAGTTTTCAATTTGTAATACTGCATTTGAAGATTTAAGTATCTACTATGTGACTTTTTAGACACAAACTGGTGTTCGCACGAGTATAATACACGTGATTGTCACACCTTCGCCTCCCCCCCATCGTGATCAATCGAGATGTTATTCTAAATCCCCCCTGTTCAAACCTCACGTGATAGAAGGACGTAAGAGCTCTAAAAGAAACTGTTTTACTACTTCTTTTGATGCATGATGGTCCCTGTTATACCCATATTATTCATTCAAAACGTCCCACAATTATATTTACAGTAAATTTGTATTTTCTTCCCATGTAATAGGTCAGTCGGAGAAAAAGGTGCCGAAGATAAACCAGCAGATAAAACCAGGCGCTCATCTAGCGAAAGACGCTCCACGTCTGCATCGTCACGTAAGTATAGTTCTTTAGTAGGATATAATATAATTATTTTCAATATTCACGTTATAGATACAAAATACATTAGTGCAACTATCCATGTGAATGCACCAGAAACATTTCTAGATTCAATGCTGAATTGTATTTGTTAATAAATCGCTGAAATGGTTACAGGTGGTAGTGCAAAGAAAAGGTCATCACATAAGAAGCGCCAATATCGTTCCAACCGAGATTCGTCTACAAGTGTCAGTCCCAGACGTAGTTCTCGCCGAGAAAGGTAAATCAGTAAATCAATAAATTCCGTGACTTTACTGTCATATTTCGGGAATGCCCGAATCGTTTCTGACTCGAACGGAGTCATTACTTTACTCATGAGCGCTTTACTCACGCGGCTAGGTCGCGAGCGCACGAGACTTCGGCTCGTCCGGCGAGTCCGAAACAGTGAGTAGCCGTATACTTATAAATCACGGAATTAAATTGAAAAAAAACAGTTGCCTTCTGCAATTATGTAACTACTAATGACCTAATTTATGACATAGGAGTAAATCTCGTCGTCGCAGCAGCCGTCGCAGGTCGTTGGAGCGCCGCGACAGGGAGCGGGAACGTGAACGCGAGAGGGAGCGAGAGAGAGAACGTAGGCGACGCGAAAGAGAGAGGAGAGAAAGGTAAGGGGACTTGCTTCGCAGTAGTATAATATGTATAACGACCGTTTTGAACGTAAGCCACTGAGTAGTAAGCTCCATTAGAGCGTTAAAACGTGTCTTACACGCCCGATGTGTGTGATAACCGCGGATAAAGACTGGTCTTATTGGACTATCATCCGCATCCTATTATATTCATATTGCGTATTTCCACTCGACGACTTGCAGCAATATATTCAGTATATATTATATGCTGATGTCAATAGTGCCGTTCATTTTGTCACTTGATAACTACTTATACTTGTTGTCACCTACTCCCTTGTTTTAACACTCATGAAAACTGAAATGTTACATTCTAGAATATCACAAGCCATGAATTGCAATTACTTGTATGTGAGACATTAGTTACAGAGTTTTTTTATTACAGGTCCCGTGAACGTCGCCGCTCACTCGAGAGGCGTAGACGTTCACGTTCACGCTCACGAAGGCGTGTTACTAGGGAGAGGTATGATATTATATTGTTATTATTATGATTTAAAGATGTAGGATACTAATTTTGTACGTGGTAGAGCCTATCTGTAGCTGGCTAGTTGACTATAGTTCTTCGACAAATTATAATAAAAGTAACTCGACGAATGACGACAGAAAGTTATGGGGAGATATTATGTTCCTAATTACACAATACATAAGTTTATTTTTGTCTATTAACATCGATTGTCCTCATATTCGTCGTACCATATAATTTTATTGTTACGAACATAAATCCACCTAATTTCATAACTCAACAATCAAGTATCCTTATACCGAAATACAGTTATAATTATAATTCCTTAAATTTCAAACTAACATTTCAATCATCCCAATATCTAAAACCCTAAATGAGTTTATCCCTGATAATTATAATAATTGGAAGTGTTTCTAACATGTTATTCATCTCCTGTTATTATTCTAATTCTTCCGCACAAGTGCTCCAATAGAAGCTCTTCGTCGGTCCTTCTTTTCATAGCATGCAGAGGGTATAAAGAACTTATCCTATGGTGTTGCGGATTTTCATGGATGGCGGTGATTGCTAATTATAAAGAAATTACTAACTTTGATTTGGTTCACATCACAGTTTAAATTGCAAGATGTTGAAAGTTGATCTATTATTAATTAACGTATGAATTGGATGAATTGATTGTTGAACGTTATGTAATGAGGTCTCGTGATCGTCGCCGTTCGCGGTCTCGCAGGCGGACAGCGTCTCGCTCGCGGCGCCGCTCGGGGCGAGCCTCGCGCGAACGCCGCTCTCGTGACCGGCGCTCCAGGGAGAGGCGCACTAAAGATAGGTCCAGGTAATAACCGTTTTTTTCTGGACTTGTTATTTGTAACATTTTTCTTAATGTATATCTCTGACCGATGAGAAAGTCTTAAGTCTTACTAGGTTACGCTCTATTAGGTTTCCTTTTTAGATTTCCTTTTTAGATTTCGGCCCCTATTAATACAACTGTTTACCACAACATCCTGGTATTGACGTGTCTCATTTTTCATTTAACAGGGAGAGGAGATCGAAAGATCGCATCAAGGAAAGGAGATCCAGAGACAGGAAGTCACGTGATAGGAGATCTAGTGACCTCATCAAAGAACGACTAGAGAAATCTGTTTCTATTCCTCGTAAAGGTTCGTTTTAATTATTTTATTATACCAATCTCATTTAGATGTAAGCCAATTAATATTGGGAACAAAATGATGAAATGATTATGATTTTATATTATTTTCGTAGAAAACTTGGAGAAGTTGCGTAAAAAGTCGTCGGAGCGTGTGTCATTGCCACGCGAGCAGTCTAAAGAACGGGCTGTGTCAAGTTCAAGTAGAGAATCGTCTGTGGCAAATGAAAAGTCTGCTCCGCAAAACGATGATCAGGTGAAACCGGCACAGTCCTCAGATGATGAAGAAAAGGAAGATATCATTGCGATTCCCACGTTGCGTGAATTTTCCAAGAGTTTGTCTCGAACTCCTTCCCCATTCTTAAGGAAACATGAAATTGAGCTCAAGAAGTCTGATAGGTCTGGTGATGATGTGTCAATAAAAGAACAAAATGAGGAAGAAACTAAACCCAGAGAAGTAAAGAAGGGAAAACGTAAAACGCAACAATCTGAATCAGAAAGTGAGAGCACTGAAGAAGTCCTCAAAGCCAAGGCCAAGGCAAAGGCCAAACGCAAAGATAAGTCTACTTCAAAAAAAGCAAAGAAACCCAAGAAAGAAAGCTCGTCAAGTGAAAGTGACTCTGAAGATAGCTCGTCGAGCGATTCAGAAGATGACAGAAAAAAGAAAAGCAAGAAGAATGCTAAAAAGAAGGTGGCTAAAAAATCTCGCAAGAAGAGAGCGCGTTCATCAAGTTCGGAATCAAGTTCTGAAGAAGAGGTTAAACACAAGAGCTCGAAATCTAAGCAAAAGAACATTCCAGAAGAGTCTGATGTGGACAAAAAGTCGAAAAAGCGTAATAAAGACACCAGCATTGAACACTCGAGGCCGGAAAAGGCTGACGGCAAACAAAGTAAGTCAAAGAAAATAGAGAATTCTGATGATTCTCATGATGACAGTTCTGACAGTGACGAAAAGTCCAGCAAGAAGAAAGCTGTGAAGCGCGAGTCAAGTTCGGAAAAAGAAGCCAGGCGGTCTAAAAAATCTGAACCATCGAAAGAGCGTGCCACTTCACCAGAGGGTGCAAAAAGTAGGAAGGCAGAGGAAAAAGTTGTAAAATCAAAGCATTCAGAAGAAGTGAAATCCAAATCTCGTGATGATTCTGAAAAGAAAGCTAAGAAACGCGAGAAAGAGGAATCTTCTTCTGATAGTGACCAGGTGTCGAAGAAGAAGGCGAGAAAGAAGGTTTCTGATTCTGACTCAGAATCTGACAGTGATGAACCTAAAAAGTCTAAGAAAACTAAAAAACATAAGAAGCACTCAAAGAAGCACAAAAAACACAAAAAACATAAGAAAGCTTCGAAAAAGAAGGATGACTCTTCAGACAGTGAAGAAGCCGAAGAGGAGGAAGAAGAGGGCAAAGTAAATAACGAAGATTTGGAAAAGAAACTTCGTGAAAGAGCGTTAAAATCGATGAAAAAGCAAACTAGTGTGTCAGGGTCTGACTAGCCCATAATTTTTCGTACGCTGCGCTTTACAAAACTGACTTTTGAGGGAGGTTCAGTGGCTTAGAGTAATTGTCTTTATTTTTATGATTTTAAACATGAAATAGCATGTATGATTTTAAGGATTACGTGTATGTCACATTGTTAGGAATAAAGATTTAAATTGTCCGTTCTTGTTTTATTTTACTGTACAATTGTTTATCACTAAGGACAGTGATCCATCAGAAAATCCGCTTCGCTGTTTATGGTCTGCGGTGAACCGAAGGGTGACACCAACACGTTACATGTTTGCGAGCTACGTTCACAGCAGTAATGAGAATATCGGAGTCTAACAAAATAATATAAACGCTATAAGCAGGGCCGGATTTAGAGGTGTGAAGGCCTTGGGCCACACAGGAATAGAGGCCCATATTTTTTTGAAATAGGTGTTTAAATAGTTTATTGCGAGATGTCAAATTCTTTCAACATACATGTAAGTAATGATATTTATAATAAAATACAAGAAATAAACCAAATTAAATTACGCGTTAACTAATGGAAACTTGCAAGAATGCGAGCTTGAGCTTTATTGTTCTTTTTTTTGATGATTGTTGAAGTCCAGCTCCCAGAGTAAATCACTTTCAATGCTGAGTATGGATAACTTTGGTAGGTGGTTTTGCCCATCGTAGTAATAAATTTTGAAGAAAATTAAAATACCTACGAAACGGTCTTAATTTCATTTAATAGGAAGTTCTGTTCTGCATGTATATCATAAACCTGCAATCTGAGGTCTGGCAGATTTATTTTGTCGAAAAGGTATGACACAGTCATGAAACTGGTTGAATACACGTCGCGGCATAATAAAAAAAAATTGAATTTATTTAAGTACATTATTTTATTAGAGAGGGTATTATAAAAATGTGTAGGTACAGTAGGTAGCAAGAGAAATAGTGATGATTTACTTAAAAATAAACTTTGGATGTACTTTGGTAACTTACAGTGAATAAATAGTACTAAAGATATTTTAATTAGAGGATTGGTACAAACCTCATTTCTTCGAATAACCCCTATACCCGGTAACTAAGCTGGGAGTGATACCGCTACTGTAAATATTGCCATAACTAGGTCTTCTATAATAGCCGTAACCTAAGTGGTTTGCGCCTTGGTAGGATGGATTGCTGTAGCCGTAGTAGGAGTTGAGTCCACCATTGCCGGAGTAACCACCGTAGCCGCCGTAGCCACCAGCGTCTCCATAACCGCTGCCGCCGCTGTAGCCGCCTTTGTAGCCACTACCGATTCCTGAGCTGCCGGCATAACCACCGTATCCTGAGTTCCCGGAGTAACCACCATAACCCGATTTCCCGCCGGAGTAGCCACCGTACGTCGGGTATTCTCCGCCATATCCATTGTAACCATAGGTGTTATCATAACCTCCGAATCCTCCATAGTTATACCTGCTGTCTACTGAACCATAGCCTGTTACTCCCTGACCGTTTGGGTATCGGCCCCAGTCGGAATAGCGGTCGGCGGCGTCTGAAAGAAGTTTCATGTAGGTCATTTAACAACACATTAATTTCCACCATTTTTGGATATAGAAAAGTTTGAATACGGTGCACGGCCGTGAACCCGTCCTCCGTTACTTGTAGCAATTATTATAATCTATTGACTGGCTATTCATGATAAAATATCACCACGCCTCTATTCCTTAGTGGGCTAGAATAGCTTATTGTTGATTCAACAGTATTGAACACGCAAACTTCGATGATGACAATATAAAGTTAAAGAAATTGAACCCATGTCCTCACGTTCGAAAGCCGCGTTTGCGATAACTAGACTGATAAGGAAATTCATGTTAGAATCTAGGTTTAAAAGTCCAGTAGATAACTTGTAGCATTACAAGAGTTATGATTAGGATTCATAATACGTTCTAATCAACGTTTTACTGCAAGTGTATCTACCTAGTAGATTTGTATTTATTAGATATGTGGTAGATACATATTGTGACACTAACATCCGCTGCTCGCAGCAGTTTTGAGGTCATCTTTCTGTTCATCCAGGGCTTGAGTGTCGATTACAGATTTTTCTGATCCGGCAACTTCACTAGCAGGCGCTGCATTCGTGTTCTTAAGTACCAACACAGCAGCCAGGACAGGAATGATACGCAACGTCATCTGTCGAATGAAAATGAGTATATTTTAGAGTTAGGTAGTTTTCAATGATTATAGTAGAGCTTTCTTATAAATACTACCTAGCTTCCGCCAGCGGCTTCGCCCGCGTGATATCTTTATAAATTATAGCCTATGTTACTCACTGATAATGTAGCATTCTGCTGGTGAAAGAATTTTAAAAATCGGTCCCTTAGTTTTTAGTTTATCCATTACATACAAACATACAAAAAATCAAAGCTTATCTCTTTATAATATTAGTTTAGATAACTTATGTAAATATTTAATCTGTTTGCCATCATCTTACGAACTCCAACTAAACTCAAATATTCTTTAGTTTCCCTTGCGTTACAACTACAAGTTCTAGTTCTGTTCATTCGAAGTTCCGCTGTATGTTAATTAGCTTTATGTGAAGGTATTCGTATGCCAATGCCTTTGACCTTCGAAACAATAATGATCACTTTGTTAGACCTATGTTATTCTCACGCAATATTTATAGGTAGGTTCAAGACTATAACTGGGTAGATAACCTATTCAATGATTCACTGTCGAGGTTCAAGACGGAATGCGTTACGCGGTAGGCGAGGTAGATATTCTTAGTTACTTAGTGTCTTTTAAATATAATATCTACTATAATTTGATTATGATATTATAATTATTTGATTTGATTTAATTTGGTTGGTAGAAATCGCCAAGTGCGATAAGACCGCCCTTTGTACATTTCTTTTTCTAATTATTGTATCTCTTCTATTACTGGTGTGCAATAAAGTGTACCTAGATATTGTATTGTATAATTTATTCCTGTAAAATACTATAAATATCTAATAAATAAATCCAGCTCATTAGGTACTGTCTTACTGCTGGGCACTGACTTCTTAGAATGAGAAAAGTTAGGCGGTGATCTGCCACGCTGGTAGTAGGTAGGCAGATATAGCTATTCAGAACTATCCGACAGTGTTTAATACACACGCCATCGAGGACTTTATAAGGCCCTCCCAGGTGTGCAGGTTTTCTTTAGATTTTTTCCTTCGACGTTAACGCAGACGTGATAAATTGCGATCCACACATAAATTAGAGAATTCCATAAACTTAGAATATTTTCGCTTCCAAATTCAGAGGCGAGTTCAAAACCGTGAACCGTGAACCCTCCTGCATGGAAGATAAGTTAAACCGCTAGGCTATCACCCCACTACCTTCCTATACTTTCGTTCTAAAAAAAATACTGTAATTTATATTTATTGGTTAAGAAGCCCGTGCCCAGCAGTGGGACAATAGTGGGCTAGATTTATTTATTTAGGTAGATATATACATATGTTTATTGGGAATTGATGTAATATCTAATTAGGTACCACGTTTCGGATACGTTAACAAATGATTGTACCTACTCAAGGTAATGAACAACTCGACTTCACGTTCAATCTCAACTAGCTGATCGTATCTACCATTATGTATGGGAACCCAAAAAAATGCACGATCAATAGCAATAGCAATTTTACGCATCGACTGAGTTCAGAGTGTTGATTGGATCACTCCAAGCTCTTCACCAATCCGAACTCCGAATGCGCTCGATGCGTAGAATTGAACTTGTTATAAGTTTACACTATAGCAGGGGTGGCCAACCTGATTAGACCCAAGATCTACTGTTATTATCTGTTTACTGACGAAACCCTGTGCCACCAACCAATTACATACTTCTGATACTTCTTGAAATTTTAAATGAATATCTATTATATTAAACTTATATGGTTTTTGCCTTGCCACGGTCGCCTGGACTAATACCCGCGATCGACCGGTTGATCTCGATCGACCGGTTAGCCACCCCTGCACTAGAGCCTCTGACTGCCCGGGTCGAAAAACCTCTCATAAAAATGATAATTGCATAATGATTAAATACTTATAGTTTAAACAATTGTCTAATAAAATAACTTACTAAATAGGTATTACCTACATTACTCATTGCTATAATAGTAAACTTTATCATAACTTACCTACTCGTATAACAATCGAAGAGCATATGAGTTGCTAATCTCCGTTCTAAGTAAACACCTAATTTCAGACTTAGGTACTTTACATAATTAATATAATAAATTATTCTATCCTTTATTTATAATTTAGGTATTGCATAACACGAGTAAAAGTAAAAGAGATTTAGCAACTGTAAAGTAAAAATAAATCACGACAAACCTACTTACACACTATAACAACATTATACCTATTAGGTACATAATAACAGTAGTAATTACTATGTTATCACTTTCTCTGAATATGTACCGTGATTTTAGGAGTATGAGAATTGACTGACTAGTCGCTCTACTAATCTAGTGGTAAGTAAGTACCTAGTGATTTATTTTAGGTTCTAATCTAGATTTACGAGAACGTGATCGTGCAATAAAATATTTTGGTTGAAGAATAAAAAAAGTGTTTTTCTATTTAAAGTAAATTCAATCACTGCTCGAAATTTGAATTTTGTGTGTTGTAAATAAGCTCAATTTTATCACAAAATTCCCTGCCTACTAGATAGGTATAGTCCTATGGTCTTATATGTATAACAGGGACGGAGGGATCTATATAAATGATCGGGACGTCTTTTAAATATAAAATGGCCGGGAGTACGGACGCGTGGATTTCCTAAAAAATTGTATTATTGTCCAGGATAAAAAGTATCCTCCCAGGTTGTACCTACTTATTTAACAAATTATTTAAAAATCCGATAACAAACATCCAAATTCACAAAATCCATAGTTTCGCATTTATAATACCTACTGATAGTATAGGATTGGCACCTTTCAGTGAATAGGTAAACGCCTACTAATAATTTAACGGTTAAAAATCTTATGAATAAATCGTAATTAATGGACTTATCCTAGTGTATAATTCTTAAAATAATTAATATTGGTTGCTTCTTGTTTATGGATTGGATGACAGGACATACTACTGTGTGACATTTTAGTAGGTACCTACTACGGTACCTACCTAGTTTGATGTTTTCTATAGACGGCCGGTTGGCGCGCTGGCTAAGCGATTGGTTTAATTCGGGCGCCATGCACCAGTTCGATTCCCGTATGAAATAAATATTTGAACGCCCTACAGAGTCCGGGGCTGGACGTGTGTGAATATGAGATTGATGTTAGTAAACTGTAACACATGATGAATATTGTGTGGAAGAGAGAGAAAAAATTCTTTAGGTACTAGTGGGAGGTAGACCTCCCATTTTTCAGGCATACCTAAACTGAGTACCTATCTAATACCAATTAATTAAAACAGTCTAAAATATTGTTTTAAAATATTATATTATAAAATTTCCATAAATTAAATGTAAGAAAAATACCTACTCACCATGACAGAATTATTGGATTAACTTATGAACTTTTTGAATTACACAAACAGTTTGGAGTAAATCACCGACACAGGTAGTATGTTTTGAGTGGAGATGCGCTCTGTGTGCGCGTGCGTACGTTCCAACCTTTATAAACCGTGGGAGTTTTTGTCTTGTAATTGACAATGGTCACTGGGGAGGTAATGAGTCCGTTTGTAGGCAACTCGTCCTTCTGTCAAGAAGACTTGCTATGACGCATACGCACGTAAACGTAATACAATCATAATAATGACACGTCTATTCTCCCAGGAGTTGTGTATGGTCCCAAACTGCAATCACTACAATATACGGAAGCTCGACAAGACTAACCCTGACTGAGACTATTCGCGCCGGTAGCTACGAAATGGACAATGGCCATTAATAATATTTACATTGTCAAGTTTGTGTATCTTGATATATGGAATTTATAATATGTCTTTTTATGAATAATAAAATGTAAGTACATTTGTTTGCATTGTATTCTTCCTTTATACAATAAATCATCATCATCATCAGGTAGGTATTCTAATGCTTGGACTACCTAGTCTACAGGAGAACACCACCTCATCGGTTTTGTGGTGACAATTGTGAGTGAGCGTGATAGTTTGACTTCGATTCCCAGACCTAGCATACAATAATATGGCCTGATACCAGTATCATACTGAGTTATTATTGCCATCGCAGAACTTGGGTAAACCGTATTTGGCAATACCGTACCTAACAGCTCTACATGGCCTTCTGGGAATACCTTCCTAGTGAGATATAGGCATGACTGTTATTTATTTATACATATTTATTATTATTTTCTAGAATACGTGCCTTTATTCTTGATTAAAATCGGGGTTCAAAGGTAGTTGAACCTCTGTGATATCATGCCGAGATTAATAGATAAGATACATCAGGTCAATAGGTAGATACATACTTGACTCTGAGAATATATTTTATACGCGTAGGTATAGGTACATATATTTATTTATTTATTAATCAATATAGGCGTGGTGCCATTGTCACCGAAACTCTTGAATCTACATACCTACTTTAGATTTAAGAGTTTCAGTAGTAGTCAAGTGGCGCCTGTAGGTATACTTAGGTACCATAATAAGTAGGTCCTATATGAAGTACAGATGCCATACTACACATTTGCGTTTACCTTTTACCTATTCTCTTTTTAACCCCCGACAAAAAAGAGACGTGTTTTGTTGTGAATATGTGAATCTCTCTGTGGCATCGTAGCTCCAAAACGGATGGTTCGATATCGAACCTCGCCGTAGATAGATCTTCGCCGGTCGCAGTGGCAAAGGGGCTTAGTACCCTACCTCTTCAAAATACATAAATCATCTTAGCTATTTTTCATGAAAATCTGTTGAGCCGTTCAAAAGTTACAGCTCTTTTTCTAGTTTAAGTCGGGGTTTTTGAAGGTTAGGTTATTTGTAAATAATAAGTAATTAGAATCACTTATAGAAACTGATCAACACACATAATTGGTGAAATGTTTGTAACTATGGTGATGGTATTCTCACGGTTGACTGGCTGGGTTGGAGGTCGTCTTGTCAAGGCCGCACTCATCCTTGTCTCCTTCGCTGAACACGCAACTTTTTTGATCAATTCGTCATCATGCCTAAGTACGCTAATTGTATTGTAACTATGGTAAGTAATGTTCATTCACAACTCTTGTCCACACAAGGCTTAGGTTGTTCTATATTTACAATGTTTAAATGCACATAGGTAACAACGGGCGTTGTCAACACTTCCCTATTAGGATTACACAATTAAGTAAGTAGTTAAAGTAGTGTTTTAAGTAGGAAAAAACGTGTGACAAGACAATTACTATGTCGAAACCGCCAATGAGTCAGTCGGTCTTAGTTACATATTTACAGTAGGTACGTAAGTACTTAAGTTATAATTTCAGAGCGTGTGTAATGCCCTGAGAACGATAGTTAGTAATTAGACATTTATCAAGTTAGGAAGACGGAAGTAGGTACAGCCTCAATATAAAAGCGTGACGACATTTTGATTTATTCAAAACAAATTAGAACGCTGCTCATTCATACCCATACAATAAAATACTCTGTGTCGTAAGTGCCAAAAAATAATATATCTACCTACCAATAGCAGACTGCATATTCGTCCAAATGTGGAATCGAATCCGTTAGGTAGGTACCTACCCATGCAAAGCACGAAAGGCAGACCCTCCGAAATTTTAAAGCCCATAAAATTTATCATAACAGACGATTAAAGCAAAATCAGCCGTTTATTTTATTTTAAACATCTGTTGTATTTTCGGTGAACATGGGCCCTTTAATGGAGGAAAATACACACACAAGTTTTGTTTCTTCAAGCTTTTCTTAGATAGGTACATGCGGTTTCCAGTGGCTAGCACGCGGTTGTGGGTAATTGGGTACCTATATAGGTACTTGTGCGCTGAATGTCACAACAAGAGCAGGAAACCACACATGTAGCAATAACATAATTATTAAGTATTACCTTAAATGACGTCGCAAACGGCGTGGTTCTACTTAGGCAAAGAATAGGCCAGTCCCATACTTTTCATGGTCATCTTTTATTTATTACATTTATTTATTACATTTGGGAAAACAAACAGTAGTATATTAAACATTAACAGTGTTGTCTTAAAATTAAACTTATTAAATATACTACCCACAACATTTTCCACAGATTACTATATTATATAATAAAAACAAGCTGTTAGCAAACGTTAACTGTAACAGGGATAGCTTATTAAAAAGAAGAAGAAGATACAAAAACGGTAAAAAATATTTTATAGAAAAGGTAAAAAAAACAAAAAAACAAAATGAAATAAAAGAAGAATATTCATGCGTGATGTAACATGCCTATTAATGATTATACCTACATTGTATAAAACCCATGGAGCCTACTGCCGATACTTTATTTTAGAATTTTAATTATTTCACTTTTAAATTTATATCTGCTTAGGAATAAAATGTCTATTGCACCAAAACGCGTATTGTATGTGTCAACTAGGCGGTGTAGCGGTGAGCGCACACCAGCATTGGATCTACAAAAGCTGGTAGCGAACAGTCGCCTGGTGCGTACCTCCCGTCCATGTACTGTTCGAGGAACCAGGTAGCACAGACCAGTCACTAAGTCAGGGCAATCAAACTTATTTCGGCATACACTGAAGAAAGTCATTGTCTCAAGGAGGAAGCGCCTAGACTGTAATGTAAGCAGGTTGTATTCTTTAAGAAGCGATAGGTATGGTGTTTTCTTTCGAAAACATCTAAATTGCATAGTACGAAGGTACTTACGCTGGACCAATTCTATTATTTCGATATATTTAGCATAATAAGGATTCCAGATCGGTACTGCGTATTCTAATTGCGAGATCTAATAATAATTCTAATTGCAGATCTTAAAAGGCATCTGAGTAAAAGATTATGTAGGAAGATGGGCAGCAGCATCGGTTTGTAGTATTTTTCGTACTCAGTTGTTTTTACAGATGTTTCTGTGATGAGCTAGTCTAGCTAGAGTGCCTAGGTAAGTACTTTACGTTGCTTAAAGATAGTTCGGTATCTTTGAAGTTTTCTAGGCCCTGAGGCCGATTTTGTGTAAATACCTACCACAGAACGAAAGAGGTCTTTTTTGTGATCTGTGGTAAATACCTATGGATCACTATTACGCATTGAATTCCAACATCTGTTAGTAATTGTGTAGTTATAAGATGCCCACCTACGATACCTATTTCTTCTATTTGAACTTGGCTATAAGTAAGTACCTAGGTGTTATGGAGATTTGGAGGAATACGGGCAGTGGATTATTATTTTCTTTATGATATTTTTACCTCGCATAGGTACCTACTTACGTAGTTCGTCTCGAGGAACTTATTATTCAAATTCATATTAAACTACATCAAAAGCCATTATACTCTGGTGAATTCTTCAAAATTGTTGTTTTTGTATAATTTGTGTGACAATTATGGTGGCTACATAAGTTTAAAGTTAAAAACTGTGGCGAACGACGTAGTATGGTGGTCTCGGACAATGACTCACATAATATTGTAATAGCCATGTCTTAAAAAAACGGATGTCGTAGTGACATAATTTTCAAAATGTATAGAAATTACATAGGTACTAGAGATGGCCGAGTAGGTACCTACTCGTTTATTACTCGGTACTCTGCAAGTCTGCATACCTACTCGGCAATTTTTGGATTAAGCCGGATTTACATTATTGTGTTGGGGTGTGTTGTGGCGCTATCTGACGCAGTGTTAGCCAATCAAAACTCGTTGTGATATGACGCACTACTGAACAGATTCTTTTGATTGGTCAATCCTGCGTCACGACATAACACGACCCAAAAATTTAATTCCGGGTTTACTCGTACTCGGTTTATGTGCCGAGTATGCCGCCAAGTGTGTACCTATTTAATATCTAATATAATATAGCTTGATTTGTACCTAAGTGTTACATACATAGCTCCGATTTTATGTAGGTACACTCATTGTTCGGATAGTCGCTAAACAATAGATAGGTATTAATTGTCAGAGTAATAAATCAAAAACTAACTTGCATTGAACTATTTAATTAAATCCAATGCGTTCCGACTTTAGAGTATTATTTTATTGACACCCCGATCACTATACCTATCTATTTACTCGTTTTCGCGTCCAATCCAACCTGCATAAACCTGAACCGAAAAACACGGTCGAGTACTTGACTCCGTGATAACAAAACCGTGTAAAACTCTGTATTCGGTTACTCGGTACAAATTGCATTTGGTACATCTCTAGTAGGTACCTACATAATGTGGTATGAATTTACTAGGTATTTGAAGCATGTTATGTTTAGATAACAAGTATTTTTAAATGTAGATACCTAGGTATAAGTAGATAATAAAATTAAAAATGTTTACCCATGTGGCCATGTCTAAAATTTTAAGAGCCTTGCTGCCCAACTCTTGCATTCTTCTTGACATCTGCTGGGAGATATTGTCCATCGTATTGAAAAACTACAGAACTTCGAGACTAGATACAGGTATGCCTACATGCATAACTATATGAGATGCACACACACGCAGAATCCAAACCACTATCTAAGGCTTAGAGGCAATTACGCTATACAAATATTTGTTTCATTAGGGACACGTACGTAGTGAATGTTGTAATACGCCAAGTGCCACTGTATCAATAGTGATTTCTTCTCCATCCAAAATAATTGCCGCTACTTACTTACAATTACATTAACTTGATGTAAAATTCAGTCATCTGCCTAGTCTTTTCCCAACTACGTTGGGGTCGGCTCCTAGTCTTATCAGATGCGGCTGAATATCAGTATTTCATACAAGGAGCAACTGCCATCTGACCTCCGCCATGAATTACCGGGAGACATTGATACCCTAAGGTTAGATAGGTTGTCAGTCGTTTTGGCTTTGTTAACTCCCGTAACGACTGTAATAGGTATTCGTACGACGACCGGGACTAACTGCTTAACGTGCTTTCCAACGCACGGTTGGGTCTCGATGTTCTAAGAAACGTTCACCCAACCAAGGACTGACCGCGACAAGCGCTGCTTAACCCCGTTGATCGACTGATCTGGGCGGTAGTTATGTAACTACGAATCTCCTTGATGTCAAATTCAGTGTTGTATGTTTATTACATTGCTGAATGAAGTTTCCAGTTTTTATCTGAGTTGTATGGAAGCCCTGTGAGAAGTAGGATAATGTCTGAGTCTCGCAGTGACCCGTGACGACGCATTGGAGTCACGGCTGTTGTGGCAAACTAATACAATGCATGATACGTCACTACTTACTTGCATGGATCTGTTGTACTCATATTTGTGTGTGCGTGCGATTCAGAATAGTGTTTTTACAAGAAGGCTGTTAGGCAAGTTTCTACTACCTCAAGTATACATAGAGTTCTTAGCCCAGTAATACTTTATATCTAGACACGCGTATTCCAACAATAATTTCGTATGCCGGTCACTTCCACAGTAATAAAATACCTATTTACTCTTTCTACCTTCTTCTTCTTTCTGCGTCGAGTACCTATTTAATCTTTCTAGCCTTCGCACTTCGCACCCTTGTATTTTGTCTCACGCAAAAATACCGTGTTCGTCTCCCTTCTTCATCTAGACATTAATTCTCTGTAGTCATCTCATATTACCTAATAAATAGTCAGATTTCTATTTTAATCTAAAATATTGCAATATTTTTCCAACTCGGATTTCTATATTTTGTGACATCGCACGCGCCGCTATAGAATGCTAAAACTCTTGCACACTACGAATTTCTTATCCCCTTTAAAATGTTATTCCGTATTGACTTGGAGTAAAGATAGAATTTTATTTAGATAGAAGTACGAATAGGCACTATCAAAAGGGGAGTTATGTAGCAAGTGTCAAGAATCTGTAATCAATAAAATAATGAGCCTTAAAATTATGAACTATGTTAGGGGGTTTAGGGGCGGCTAGGGTGGCCATTGGGCCGCTCCTAAGCCCCGAACATGCATAGCATATTACAGTCTAAATTCTTAATCCGTCAAAACCTCTTTTGACTGGAAAAAAACTGTGAAAAGTGCTATTGCCAAAGACGTCAGTCAAAAGAAACGTTAACAAAAAAAATATTGACTGGTTAGGAGACAATCCATTCCTACATATACCTACACACGAAAGAATTTGGGAAATTACAAAGCAAGCTTCAAGATAGTAATTTGATATTTGAAGACATATTATAAATTCATATAATAATATCAATAAGCGTGTTACCTGTTGCTTGTTTTAATAATATAATTAGTTGCTGAAATAGTTATTTTTAAATGCTAGTTGCCAACCTAGTAATTTTGAGGACAACTTAATTTACAATGAACAAAAATGTACATGTAATAATCAAAATAGTTTTGGTAGGTATTATGCTTGGAGTTAAAATGAATAACAAATAATGTCAACTTTACTCATTGCGTTCTTGCAGAACTAATGGCACATGCTAGGTAGGCGAAACATTGTGTACAGCTGGTGCTTTGGTTTGAATTGCTATTAGGTACCTTGTTTTTGATGGAAATATTGAAACAACGTTATTATTGAAAATATATCTTATTATTTCTTTAAATTTCTTATAAATGATGGCGCTGTAGTCCATTTCAATTAACAACATAAATGGCAACATTGAATAAATTGATAATTTTATTTTGTAAATATTACATACAGAGCGTATCATGAAATAATTAAAATACATGTACTTAAATTATAAAATATTATACAATTTATCCTATGACGTAAATATTTGTAGGTAATAAATATTGTGCTTTACGTCATTTCTCAAATTTTGAGATCGTCCAAGAATTTTTACCATCGGACAGTCTCAAAATTATCTAAGTCGTATACCCAAAATGTCTTACAATAATTCTTGGCATACAACTAAACCACACTCAGTTTTTGTCTTCCTTACTTTAATTAGTTTTTTCTTTCATAATTGGTTTTTCATTCTTAATAATTGGTTTATCATTCTTAATAATTGGTTTATCATTCTTAATAATTGGTTTTTCGTTCATAATAATTGGTTTTTCATTCTTAATAATTGGTTTTTCATTCTTAATTGTTTTTTCATTCTTAATTGTTTTTTCAATCGTCGTTTTCTTTTCATCCTTTTCGTTCGTGTTGTCAAGTATTCGTGGATGAGCAGCAAGAGTGCGTATACTCTTCTTTATAGGTTTAATTTGATTTTTCAAGAGGTCGTCTAATTCAGCAATAGATTTAATTTCTTTGAGATCTTTGAAGTCAGTACTACGTCCTCCATTAAGCCTACCGAGGTACCGGTATATGTCTTTGTTGGCCTGGCACTGAGCGCAGTTATACTGCACAGGTACAGCATTCGGGAAGTTTTGCTGGGCGCTGTTCATGGGCGAACCACTACCTGGACAGTACGGTACGAACACCACGGGGATATACCCAATGATACCGTATGGTGCGTACTGCGGTTGGTTTTGGTAGTTAGGAGGCTGTGAAGTTGGTCCCTGGGGATATTGCCCTTGGGGATTTTGTCCCTGGGGATTTTGTCCCTGTGTAGTTGTATCATTCTGTCCTGGTTTTAGTAAATAGCATGGGCACGATGCAGGGCTCGGAACGATTGGCAGCGGGTATGGAATGACGTAGATAGGGAACGGTGGCATTTGACCAGAGGGCACAGTCGCAGGCGGTTGAACACCAGTGCCTGAAGGAGCACCTTCAGAATCTGAAAAGATGAAATGCATTTTTATTATTCGTACGGCTGTAAGCATGACAGTTATGTGAACAGACAAAACTCTAGTTACTCGGTTCTAATTTATTATTCCTATGCCTGTCGTTTCTTGGCAAGAGACTAGAAGAAACTTCATTTTCTTGAGCCTGCGCACATCTACTGTTGGATGTAGGCCTGTAGACCCCCTCAAAAGTCAAGTCCCCTTTTCGACGAATATATCGTTTCGTTTTGACAACACGTATTTTAATATTCGTCCATATGTAAAAACATCCTCAAGTGGTATACCCGCAACCTCAGCTGCAAAATTATGGGGGCCTGGCTTTAACCAACAAGTTGCGAACATTACACATGTGTTCTGTACTTCTGTAGTTATATGTAGAGGCAGGTCTCCGGGATATTTTATGTGAGAGGTGAAAATATACGTATAGGATATATAAGTACCAATCATCAGTTACGAACAGCCTTATACAGGTAACTAATCGTGACAATATTTCATACAGTGTTCCTATTTATCAAAAAAATACATACCCGGGTATTGTCCTGGGTATCCTGGCTGTCCAGGTTGTCCGGGGTATCCTGGCTGGCCGGGTTGTCCTGGGCCACCGGGATGACCCGGCTGGCCTGGCTGTCCTGGGTATCCTGGTTGTCCAGGTTGTCCTGGGTACCCTGGTTGACCTGGTTTTCCTGGTTGACCTGGCTGTCCAGGCCCTCCTGGGTATCCGGGTTGACCTGGTTGCCCTGGATATCCTGGTTGGCCTGGCTTTCCTGGTTCGCCTACGAACGAAAAATAAACAAATTCATATACATTATACAAAAAACGAGTATTGTACACAAAAATTATTAGATACAGTAAGTACCTAATAATGCTGAGATAATTTTTACCTGGTTGTCCTGGTTGGCCTGGCTGTCCAGGTCCACCTGGATGTCCCTCTTGCCCTGGGTATCCTGGTTGGCCTGGTTTACCAGGTTGTCCTGGTTGTCCTGGGTATCCTGGTTGTCCTGGCTGTCCAGGTTGTCCTGGGTATCCTGGTTGTCCTGGCTGTCCAGGTTGTCCTGGGTATCCTGGTTGACCTGGCTGTCCAGGTCCACCTGGTTGTCCTTCTTGTCCTGGGTATCCTGGTTGACCTGGTTTACCAGGTTGTCCCGGCTGTCCAGATTGTCCTGGGTATCCTGGTTGTCCTGGCTGTCCAGGTTGTCCTGGGTATCCTGGTTGGCCTGGCTGTCCAGGACTGCCTGGTTGTCCTTCTTGTCCTGGGTATCCCGGTTGACCTGGTTTACCAGGTTGTCCCGGCTGTCCAGGTTGTCCTGGGTATCCCGGTTGTCCTGGGTATCCCGGTTGTCCTGGCTGGCCAGGTCCGCCTGGTTGTCCATCTTGCCCTGGGTATCCTGGTTGGCCAGGTTTACCAGGTTGGCCCGGCTGTCCTGGTTGTCCTGGGTATCCTGGTTGGCCTGGTTGTCCAGGTCCACCCGGTTGTCCTTCTTGTCCTGGGTATCCTGGTTGACCTGGCTGTCCAGGTTGTCCTGGGTATCCTGGTTGGCCTGGTTTACCAGGCTGTCCTGGTCGTCCTGGCTGTTCAGGTCCACCCGGTTGTCCTTCTTGTCCTGGGTATCCTGGCTGTCCAGGTTGCCCTGGGTATCCTGTTTGTCCTGGCTGTCCAGGTCCACCCGGTTGTCCTTCTTGTCCTGGGTATCCTGGCTGTCCAGGTTGCCCTGGGTATCCTGGTTGGCCTGGCTTACCAGGCTGTCCTGGTTGTCCTGGCTGTCCAGGTCCACCCGGTTGTCCTTCTTGTCCTGGGTATCCTGGTTGACCTGGTTTACCAGGTTGTCCTGGCTGTCCAGGGTATCCTGGTTGGCCTGGTTTACCAGGCTGTCCTGGCTGTCCTGGGTATCCTGGTTGGCCTGGCTGTCCAGGACCGCCTGGTTGTCCTTCTTGTCCTGGGTATCCTGGTTGACCTGGTTTACCAGGTTGTCCTGGCTGTCCAGGTTGTCCAGGGTATCCTGGTTGGCCTGGTTTACCAGGCTGTCCAGGTTGTCCTGGGTATCCTGGTTGGCCTGGCTGTCCTTCTTGTCCTGGGTATCCTGGTTGTCCTGGTTTACCAGGTTGTCCTGGGTATCCCGGTTGTCCTGGCTGTCCAGGTCCACCTGGTTGTCCTTCTTGCCCTGGGTATCCTGGTTGGCCAGGTTTACCAGGTTGGCCCGGCTGTCCTGGGTATCCTGGTTGGCCTGGTTGTCCAGGTCCACCCGGTTGTCCTTCTTGTCCTGGGTATCCTGGTTGTCCTGGCTGTCCAGGTTGTCCTGGGTATCCTGGTTGGCCTGGTTTACCAGGCTGTCCTGGTTGTCCTGGCTGTCCAGGTCCACCCGGTTGTCCTTCTTGTCCTGGGTATCCTGGCTGTCCAGGTTGCCCTGGGTATCCTGGTTGGCCTGGTTTACCAGGCTGTCCAGGTTGTCCTGGGTATCCTGGCTGTCCAGGTTGTCCTGGGTATCCTGGTTGGCCTGGCTGTCCAGGTCCGCCTGGTTGTCCAGGTTGTCCTGGGTATCCTGGTTGTCCGGGTTGTACTGGTCCGCCTGAAACAAATAATAGTTTCGATACACTTACAATCATGGTTACTTCATCATCATAATAATCCAGTATAAATCTATACATACATACAAATAAATAAAATTGAAGTATCTGTTTGCAATGTCAAAATAATAGCTTTTTACTAAATGCATATGAAACTATTTTATTTTATTAATGCAAAATATTTTAGGAGTAAATCTAAAGGATACAAAAACAGTTTTCTGCTTTTTTTGCAAAAAACAGTTTTTGTATCCTATAGATTTGTTTAAAAAATCTCACTTTTTTTATAAATTTTCAGAATTAATTACTCTAAAATTAATGTTTTAGTTTGCATGACTATGACTATGAATGGCACTAAGGTCATGTACTCGACCATTATATGACCCGGCGGGCTCAGCTACTAGGTATGACACACTCATGCATATTCTCTACTATCTTTACATTAAATATGAAAGTTTTATACATTTAAACCATCCGGAAGAATGCTCAAAATGATGGAGAAAATCCGTCATCGTCATCATCAAAATCCGTTGCGTGGTTTAGGAGGAGTTAGCGGATATACAGACAGACGAGGAAAGCGACTTTATTTTATACTATGTAGAGATATAATAAATAAATAATATAATTAAATACGCACAAAAAGAGAAAGAGGAGGTCTTTCTTTGCCGAGAACATTGTAATGACATACTCAGACAGAAATGTAAGAAATAAGAAATTATTATTTTTCCTTTATAGATCATCACATTCTCGCATAAGTTCTGGCGTATTATTATATAAATAAAGAGGTAACAAAAAAAAAATGAGTATCACTTATGGTCACATTTCATGTCACTATCGAAAATGTAGAAATATAAATGATTATTTTTTAGTAATGCCAAAATCATTAATGTAAGTATCAAATAACAAATAATGGATGGCGCGACTATGATAGATACTTTAAATTATTTATTTGTTTTGATATCTTTTTATTTTATTGAAGCGCTGGTAATTCGTGTTTATCTTCAGGTAAACACGAATTACTAACTAAATACTAAGTTATTGCCTTCAGACAATAACTTAGTTTGCACCATCATTCTAAGACGATAATCACGACATTTATTTTAAAATATTAAGATAAATTTAGATTTGTGAAATGGCAATTTATAATGAATAAGTGGTTATGTAACAGTTACTAAACCTTCCATTTTGTCTATATGATGTGTTTCTGTCACAACAGAATGACGTAACCGTAATAATTAATTTAGTTATCTTCTCAAACAAACCCAGCAAGCTGATGGGTTGAAAGTAAGTTTAAAGTATAATATGTAGAAACAATGATGTTATGAATACGAAGAAAAATATTTTTTTATTTGATGTATATTTTTATCAATAAGATATCGCATTTACCTGGTTGTCCGGGGTATCCTGGTTGTCCTGGCTGTCCTGGGTATCCTGGTTGACCCGGTTTTCCAGGTTGTCCTGGGTATCCTGGTTGTCCCGGCTGTCCAGGTTGCCCTGGCTGAACGGGTTGTCCTTCTTGCCCTGGATAACCTGGTTGACCTGGTTTACCAGGTTGTCCTGGATATCCTGGTTGTCCGGGCTGTCCTGGTCCACCTAAAGAACAAATAAAGGAAATAGATAAATAAAATAAATATCCTAATTTTGTGCACCAACTGACGTTTGAAGTGTGTGTTAATGATCGAAAAGTAGCGATGTTGTGTGTTATATAATTTTTCTTCTAATTGAAGTGTGGGCAAATTATTTACTTATTTATTACGTCAAGTTGGTGTCCTTAGATTTACTAAATAAAGTTTGCGATGATAGAGCCTGAGTAATGATACTCGGATACTATGTAATTATATGTATACATAATATAATGTATAGGTCGATCAAACAAATAAGTCCGTAGCGCCTCCTAATCGCTGTAAAGTCATCCAGATTAGTGTCCTCGCTCATGAGCGAGGATACTTATATGGTTACTTTATTTTAAATATAATTATTATGCTTAATTTTTACCTGGCTGTCCGGGTTGTCCTGGGTATCCTGGTTGACCTGGTTTACCCGGTTCACCAGGCTGTCCAGGTTGTCCTGGGTATCCTGGTTGTCCTGGCTGTCCAGGGTATCCCGGTTGTCCTGGCTTGCCTGGTTGATCAGGTTGTCCTGGGTATCCTGGCTGTCCGGGTTGTCCTGGTTTGCCTGGTTCACCAGGCTGTCCAGGTTGTCCTGGGTATCCTGGTTGTCCTGGCTGTCCAGGGTATCCCGGTTGTCCTGGCTTGCCTGGTTGATCAGGTTGTCCTGGGTATCCTGGCTGTCCGGGTTGTCCTGGTTTGCCTGGTTCACCGGGTTGGCCTGGCTGTCCTGGTTTGCCTGGCTGACCAGGTTGTCCTGGTCCGCCTGTTTGACTTTCTGATCCTGGTTGACCAGGGTATCCTGGCTGTCCGGGTTGTCCTGGGTATCCTGGCTGCCCAGGTTTACCCGGTTCACCAGGTTGGCCAGGTTGTCCTGGGTATCCTGGTTGTCCTGGCTGTCCAGGGTATCCCGGTTGTCCTGGCTTGCCTGGTTGATCAGGTTGTCCTGGGTATCCTGGCTGTCCGGGTTGTCCTGGTTTGCCTGGTTCACCGGGTTGGCCTGGCTGTCCTGGTTTGCCTGGCTGTCCAGGTTGTCCTGGGTATCCTGGCTGTCCTGGTCCACCTGAAGAAGAAATAGAGAAAATCTGATTATTTTCGAACACAACATCAACACAAAATTCAATAGAAAAATATAAGTTAATAATACGTACGACTATAAATTAACCATGATTATCCTAAAATTTTCGATTCAACGATCATCTAATGAGTAACTTAAATCACATTTAAAAACAAACATCGACAACAACAACCGCGAACACCGAACCAGCACCTAACTCCGGTTGCTCTGAATGCCCTAACCACCCTGCCCGGTGGCAAAGTCGTCAAAAGCACAAAAAGATATGTGATTGTATCAGTCACTCTATAGCGCAAAATCTTAAAACGCTATTCTACCGAACACTTTTAACTTTAACACTATGTACCTATGTCTTTGCTGGCACCGATATTTTCTGATTTCATTACTACCGCAGACATATCGGTATCGTATCGATGTCTGTTTCAGCTAATTTGAAAACGCCTATTGGGTTTTGTTCTATACCCCTTCGGTTTAGTGTACTCATTGTGCAACACACGTATAATGATTATGGTGACGTTGTGATTTGGTTTGCGTAGCACTAAAATAGGCTTGAATTTCATAATGACTAGAGTTTGTCCAACGAAAACTGAGAGGGAATTAGCCCGCGATATTAAAAAAATCAAGACTAAATCTCTCAACACTCCACAATAAACATATAGTTTATATCATAAACTTATTATACTACTAGTATAATAAGTTTATGGTTTATATAGTAACTTGTAAAATAATGAGTAGGTAATGAATGTTAAATAGAGTATGGAAATATTCAGCATTACTATTTCACGGACGAGCTTTTGGAATATCGCGGGCTATCTCACTCTCAGCTTTCATTAGGCAAACTCTATGACTAAACCGTATCTACATAAAACTGGAATATCAGTCTGGACGGTACTCGATGAAAATTACTACAACTGCAATTATAAATTAACATGGTGTATACTGATTTGCTGATGATAATTGCTCAAGCGTTTACCTGGCTGTCCAGGTTGTCCCGGGTATCCGGTTTGTCCCGGTTTGCCGGGTTGGCCTGGTTGTCCTGGGTATCCTGGCTGTCCAGGTTGTCCTGGTTCACCTGAAAGTAGAAAGAAATACATAGTCAATAACACAACACAAAACAAGGACTATCAAACAAATGCAGTAATGAGAATTTATTAATCCAACAAACAATAAATGAAATAAAAACATCTTAAATACATCGCCTTTAATCATCCACTGCTGGATGTAGGCCTTCAAACACCAGTAAAAGAAATAGTTAATAATTGTTTTTTCTAGCATTTTATGACTGATTTGTAAATTTTGATGATAATTATTACTCATTTATTACCTTCTTGTCCTGGATATCCCGGTTGACCTGGTTGTCCTGGGTATCCCGGCTGTCCTGGTTTACCGGGCTGACCAGGCTGTCCTGGATATCCCGGTTGTCCTGGTCCACCTGGTTGACCGGGTTGTCCCTCTTGTCCTGGGTATCCTGGCTGGCCTGGTTGTCCTGGTTTTCCTGGCTGGCCTGGTTGTCCTGGGTATCCTGGCTGGCCTGGCTGTCCTGGCCCACCTGGTTGACCGGGTTGTCCTTCTTGTCCTGGGTATCCTGGCTGGCCTGGTTGTCCTGGTTTTCCAGGCTGGCCAGGTTGTCCTGGGTATCCTGGCTGTCCTGGCTGTCCTGGTCCACCTGGTTGACCGGGTTGTCCTTCTTGTCCTGGGTATCCTGGCTGGCCTGGATGTCCTGGTTTTCCTGGCTGTCCAGGTTGTCCTGGATATCCTGGCTGGCCTGGCTGTCCAGGGTATCCTGGTTGGCCTGGCTGACCTTCTTGTCCAGGGTATCCTGGTTGTCCTGGTTTTCCTGGCTGACCAGGTTGGCCAGGTTGTCCTGGGTATCCTGGTTGTCCTGGCTGTCCTGGGTATCCCGGTTGCCCTGGCTGTCCTGGTCCACCTGGTTGACCGGGTTGTCCTTCTTGTCCTGGGTATCCTGGCTGGCCTGGTTGTCCTGGTTTTCCTGGCTGGCCTGGCTGTCCAGGGTATCCTGGTTGGCCTGGCTGACCTTCTTGTCCAGGGTATCCTGGTTGTCCTGGTTTTCCTGGCTGACCCGGCTGACCTGGGTAACCTGGCTGTCCTGGCTGTCCAGGGTATCCTGGTTGTCCCGGTTTTCCTGGCTGTCCAGGTTGTCCTGGGTATCCTGGCTGCCCTGGCTGTCCAGGGTATCCTGGTTGGCCAGGCTGACCTTCTTGTCCCGGGTATCCTGGTTGCCCTGGCTGTCCTGGTCCACCTGGTTGACCGGGTTGTCCTTCTTGTCCTGGGTATCCTGGCTGGCCTGGTTGTCCTGGTTTTCCTGGCTGGCCTGGCTGTCCAGGGTATCCTGGTTGGCCTGGCTGACCTTCTTGTCCAGGGTATCCTGGTTGTCCTGGTTTTCCTGGCTGACCCGGCTGACCTGGGTAACCTGGCTGTCCTGGCTGTCCAGGGTATCCTGGTTGTCCCGGTTTTCCTGGCTGTCCAGGTTGTCCTGGGTATCCTGGCTGCCCTGGCTGTCCAGGGTATCCTGGTTGGCCAGGCTGACCTTCTTGTCCCGGATATCCTGGTTGTCCTGGTTTCCCTGGCTGACCAGGTTGTCCAGGTTGTCCTGGTCCGCCTGAAAGATGAAATAGAGAAATAAGGTCAACACAAAACTACCACAACATTTATAAAAAGCTGTTCACTCAGTGCTTTTTGACAAGAGGAACTTGGATTTTTGATAGTCTAACATGACGACCTGGGTCCATCGGCTCTTAATTTAAAATTGGACGTGACACTAACTGGGAAATCCTATGGGTGTTTTCACATTAGCCGATAATGACATATCGAAGCATTGCTGTAATAAAAGTTAACAAGTTTGCTGTAGGATAATTCGTAAACGTAAAGCTTGTCAAAAAACCACCCAAAATATTGTGAAAATATAGTTCACATTTTCAGAAATCGCCGATTGCGATAAGACCGCCCATTGTACAATCTTAAAATTATTAGTTGTAATTGTTATGTTAATTGCTCCTTTTTTATCAGGTGTACAATAAAGAGTATTTCTATTCTATTCTATTTTCAGAAAATAAATTAAAATGGGAGAGAGAAAAGCGTGGTCATTCAAAATAGAAAATAATTTTAGAACGAATATACCTAGGTCGCGTCTTTAAATATATCGTATATTTAAAGACGCGACCTAGGTATATTCGGCTACCATTTACATCTTTTCTTTATAGCATGGCGCAACACCTAGGGATCTGAGCAATCGATTTTAAACGAACTAGGTAGATACTATTTTGGCAATACATAAAATAAGGTTGGGTACTTGTATTTAAAAAAACAAATCAAGATAATCTCAAAATCCCCACATTTTTTTAGTTTTACATAATCGTAAAACAAAAAAGGGAAAATAATACTTCATTTTCTTTTAAGTATTCGTTATTTTTAATTTTTTATTGCCTTTCAAAATTTTTGTATTTGGGAAATTAGTGAATTAATTAGTGCCCGTTTATTAAATTTCAGCTAGGTACTTTGGTACTTATGTTTGTGTTTTGATGCGTCGCAATATAGATTAGAAAAAAAACAGACGTAATTGCTTAAAAAAATATCTAGGATGATGGTATATAATTATAGTAATGAAATGCTTAGATCTTTACCTGGTTGTCCTTCTTGTCCTGGGTATCCTGGCTGGCCTGGTTGTCCTGGGTATCCTGGTTGTCCTGGTTTTCCTGGCTGACCAGGCTGTCCTGGGTATCCAGGTTGTCCGGGTTGTCCTTCTTGTCCTGGGTATCCTGGCTGGCCTGGGTATCCTGGCTGGCCTGGTTGTCCTGGTTTTCCTGGCTGACCAGGCTGTCCTGGGTATCCAGGTTGTCCGGGTTGTCCTTCTTGTCCTGGGTATCCTGGCTGGCCTGGGTATCCTGGTTGACCTGGTTGTCCTGGTTTTCCTGGCAGACCCGGCTGTCCTGGGTATCCTGGTTGCCCTGGTTTACCAGGTTGTCCAGGGAATCCTGGTTGTCCTGGCTGTCCTGGTCCGCCTGGTTGACCAGGTTGTCCTTCTTGTCCTGGGTATCCTGGCTGGCCTGGTTGTCCTGGGTATCCCGGTTGTCCTGGTTTACCTGGCTGACCCGGCTGTCCAGGGTATCCTGGTTGTCCTGGCTGTCCTGGTCCACCTGGCTGACCAGGTTGTCCTTCTTGTCCTGGGTATCCCGGTTGGCCTGGTTGTCCAGGGTATCCCGGCTGTCCTGGTTTACCTGGTTCACCAGGTTTTCCTGGCTGTCCTGGTTGTCCTTCTTGTCCTGGGTATCCCGGTTGGCCTGGTTGTCCAGGGTATCCCGGTTGTCCTGGTTTTCCTGGCTGGCCTGGCTGTCCCTCTTGTCCTGGGTATCCTGGTTGGCCTGGCTGTCCTGGTTTACCTGGCTGACCAGGTTGTCCTGGGTATCCTGGCTGTCCTGATCCACCTGGTTGTCCCTCTTGTCCTGGGTATCCAGGTTGCCCTGGTTGGCCAGGGTATCCCGGCTGTCCTGGTTTACCTGGCTGACCAGGTTGTCCTGGGTATCCTGGCTGTCCTGGTTGTCCCGATCCCCCTGGTTGTCCTTCTTGTCCTGGGTATCCTGGTTGGCCTGGTTGTCCAGGGTATCCCGGCTGTCCTGGTTTACCTGGCTGACCAGGTTGTCCTGGGTATCCCGGATATCCTGGTTGACCGGGTTGCACTGGGTATCCTGGTTGTCCTGGCTGCGGAGCTATAAAAATAACAAAAACTATAAACGAGTGAAGAAAGTAAAGTTGGCATGAATGAAGTGCAAAGCTGTACTTTTAATTGCATCCTCTTTGAACCCAAATTGTGCACTTAAATTCTCTCTCACGGACTTTTCTCTTTCTATTATGGAAATTAAGTGCAGTCTCACTTGATTTTCTAATGAAAAGTGAATAATGATAAATGGCGATATAATTGTAATGTATTGACACTAATTACGATTCCATAATTTTTTAATTATTTCCTGTTTTTCCTTTGAGGATGAAAGGTATTTCAATGAAGTATGTAAGAAGTTACCTGGTCCACCCGGGCCTCCTGGTCCCCCAGGTCCTCCTGGTCCTCCTGGAGTTCCTGGTGATCCTGGAGTTCCTGGAGATCCGGGCTTGCCGGGTTGTCCTGGATAATAACTGCCGCCGCCAGAGGGACCGCTAGGACCGCCGGGTCCACCTGGGCCGCCGGGGCCGCCTGGGCCTCCTACAATACAAATTTTTTTTTTAAGTTATCCTCCACTTTCGGATTTCTCTGGCAACGTCGGTACAGTTTACAGACATAAATCTCACATGCATACACACCTACATCCGGAACAACTATCTGTACGCTATACAAAATAGTTTTTCCGTCCGGGGTTGTATCCCACGACACGTAACGCTGCAGTCAGCCGGTACATACACACTACAGAGTAATTCCATATTATGAGGAATCACTTTAAGGCTGCCAGTGCTTTATGAACGAATAGGTATTTTATTTAGCTTACCTGGGGTGCCTGGAGAGCCTGGTGATCCTGGGGAGCCTGGTTGTCCTGGGTAGTTGCCTCCGCCTGAGGGGCCTGATGGTCCTGATGGACCACCTAAGGTAACACAAACAAATTATTAAAACATGAAGGGAAAACTTTGTACCCCTTTATAAGCATATTGCGCGCACGGAGCAGTGTGAGATGTGGTATAGTTAAAGTTTATACGTGGAAGGAGTGTAGAAAGCTAAAATTACGGTTGAATTTCGACCACTGGGCGACCACAAGTAAATAATACGTGAGCGCCGTGTTTTTTAAAGTATTCATTCATTTATTTCTCCTCATAAAAGTTATAGAGGACAAAATATAACCATATGAGTACATAATACACTAAATATAAAAAAATTAAAACTTGCAAAATAAAGATTTTGAAAAGAAAACAAAAAGGTAGGTTTTTTGCAGAAACGGGTTATCATTCAGCATAATTAGCTGAGGTGTTGGATTGGAACGCAACCAACGCCCGCAGCACTGGTTTTCACAGTTGGGTTTAACAGTGACCTGTGAGTGTTACTTATTGACGCCTTCTACCGGTGCGAATTTATGTTATAATAATATGATAACATTATAAAACAAATAAATCCAGCCTATTACTGTCCCACTGCTGGGCACAAGCCTCTTCTCAGAATGTGAAGGTTTAGGCCGTAGTCCACCACGCTGTAGACCTGGCCAGCGTGGTGAACCTTATGAAGAACTTTATGAGGCACTCTCAGATGTGCAGGTTTCTTATCGATGTTTTCCTTCACCGTTAAGGTATAACAAGTTGAAAAATTATCAATAAAGTACCAACCTGGGCCGCCGGGTCCTCCTGGTCCTCCTGGGGTTCCTGGTGATCCTGGAGTGCCTGGAGTGCCGGGGCTTCCGGGTTTTCCTGGATAATAACCGCCACCTGAGGGACCACCAGGTCCATCAGGACCACCAGGTCCACCGGGTCCTCCTGGTCCTCCCGGTCCACCTGGACCTCCTGGAGTTCCTGGTGATCCTGGGCTTCCCGGAGTGCCGGGGTATCCGGGTTTTCCTGGATAATAACCGCCGCCTGATCCACCACCAGGGCCATCGGGACCACTAGGTCCACCGGGTCCTCCTGGTCCTCCTGGTCCACCTGGTCCTCCTGGAGTTCCTGGTGATCCTGGGCTTCCTGGACTACCAGGGCTTCCGGGTTTTCCAGGATAATAACCGCCACCTGAGGGACCACTAGGTCCATCGGGACCACCAGGTCCGCCGGGTCCTCCTGGTCCTCCTGGTCCTCCTGGTCCTCCTGGGGTTCCTGGTGATCCTGGACTGCCCGGAGTGCCGGGGCTTCCGGGTTTTCCTGGATAATAACCGCCACCTGAGGGACCGCTAGGGCCATCTGGACCCCCAGGACCACCTGGGCCACCGGGGCCTCCTGGTCCCCCTGGTCCTCCTGGAGTTCCTGGTGATCCTGGGCTTCCCGGAGTGCCTGGGCTTCCCGGTTTTCCTGGATAATAACCGCCGCTTGAGGGACCACCAGGGCCATCGGGACCACCAGGTCCGCCGGGACCTCCTGGTCCACCTGGACCTCCTGCAATAATTAACAATTAATCAGCACTATTATTAATTATATATGTATGTACATACATACCAATGGGTATCTTATTCGGATTCCGGCTACGTTAAATGTCAACCTCGCCTGCCTCCGTCGTATTTTGCCATTCACCATAGAGGCTCTGACAACCAGAATAAACATTAACTGAGTATTATTTATTATTACCTGGCCCGCCTGGTCCACCGGGTCCGCCTGGTGAGCCTGGTGATCCTGGAGTACCGGGAGTTCCTGGATAACCCGGGTAGTAGCCACTACCGGGACCAAATGAGCCACCAGGACCTTGTGGCCCTCCTAAAGCCACACACACAGTTGGTTACACACAAAGGGTTAATTATAAGCAGCTTTTTGTTATTGCCACATTAGCACATAAGCTATTGGCTTGGAACGCACTATGACTTGTAAGATTTAATTGAAATTAAATCATTGTTTATGTGTTTGTAACTCAATGAAATTTTTTTTGAACGAAATTCGATTTGATTTAAGACTCATGGATTAGCTTATCTCAAGAATCTTTCAAGACAGCAGAAAAGCGGATGTACTTAGTAATACCATTAAACAATGTCCAGAAAACGAAAGAAGTTCAAGAGAAACATTAGCGACAATAATTTTGCAAACAATATGTTTGTTCGTAGTGCGCTCCAACCTTAGCATTTTACACAATGAAAGAAGAGTGATTTATGGGCGACCAATGAATGATTGACCAGCAAAAGGGTTGCACTCATATCATAACAATTAATAAAAAAAAGCTATAAAGTAAAAACAAAATGTTACTTCGTGATAGATTTTGAATAAGTGCTAAGTTGAATTGATTAGATTTCTAGGTTTTTTAGACTTAGAGATATTAGGTTATGAATGTTATATAACATATACAACCTGTAACAGAATAAACGCAAGACCTGAAAGTTGTTTGTTCACAACACAAACAACTGTGTTGTTGTTGTTGTTATTTGGACCGACGAGAGTACATTCACTCGTGTTGGGATGTACAACCAACATAATCAACATTTGTGGAGGCACGAGAATCCACATGCATGCCGTGTGGATTCATTCCAGCACAGATTCTCTGTAAACGTGTGGGCGGGCGTCATCGGTACACACGTACTCGGCCCCGTTTTTCTACCGAGGTTGACTGGAGATACCTACCTACAGTTCTTGCAGGAGACATTGCCGGTGTTATTAGACGACGTCCCTCTCGTACTTTTACGACAAGTCTTTTACCAACACGATGGTGCTCCCGCGCATTTCACGTGGACCGTTCGACGGCATCTTGATGCGGAATATGGCACGCGTTGGATTGGTCGTGGGGGACCTGTACAGTGGCCTCCCAGATCGGCTGACCTAACGCCGTTAGACTTTTATTTGTGGGGTCGAATAAAATCCCTTGTGTATGTAAACGAGGCAACAAGTGTCGATGACCTCAAACAAAAAATCGAACACGCATTTGTGATAGTGAAAAATGACACTGAGGTTCTTAGCAAATTAAAATTAAATTTAAGAAAGCGTGCTACAAAGTGCATCGAACAAGGCGGTGGTCATTTTGAAAGTTTAATGAAAATGGGACGAAGAAGTAGTGTAAATTAGTGTAAATTCTGTAAGTACCTATTAATACGATTTTATTTTAATTACTGTAAATATTATGATTCAAATCTTTTAAACACGCCGACTTTGAATATTTTTTACACGTATTATACGGTAAACACGACTTATCAGGGTTTAGAGGGTAATGTCGCGAAAGTTACGCGTCTGAGATAAAAAAGTTCTGCGTTCCCCGGTGTCCAGGGATGGGGTAGGGATGATAGTACCTACCTACACGTGTCGGCGCGGCGGCCGGCGGCGCGCGGCGGGGGGCGCGCGGTTGGCGGCGCGGGCGCCGCCGCCCGGGTGCTCCGCCCTACTTTACTGATACATCACAGTCGGGCAAAATGTCGCTTGGTTTAAAAATACATCCCCGTTACTAAGCCTAATATCTTAGATTCGTATTGCTAATGTAGATTATTTAATACAATCGTAAAATTAAATTAAATTATTCAAAACCGCCAGTCCAAAGCCTGTGAAAGTGTGATGGAAAGATGGAATCATATTCGGTCATTGAACTGACGTACCTAGTGACTACACTTGCAGTGCTTAGCCAGCTGATGGCGGGCGAACTGGTGTGCGCTGGTGTGCGCTCGCCGCTATAAACATTGCTATGAGTGTGTGCGTAGAGAATAGTATGCTCAAACGTTTTACGTTTAGTCAGGACAACTATTTTATATTATGTGATTTGGTTTGGTTTAACTAAATTAAATTACAGATGTTATTTTAGTTTTATAATTTAATATTCTAATTGGCGTGTCTGAGGTCTTGCGTTTATTCCGTTACATGTTGTATATATATATATGTATATATATATGTTTATAGTTAAGTAGTATCGATATCGTACCTGGTCCTTGTTGTCCGGGGTAATATTCTCCTGTGCCTGGAAAAGTTAGCACAAATGGATAGGTTAGTGATCAAGCTGCGTTTCGTTAGATTGTTACACGAATGTTTCAGGCGCTATGTTGTAATGATTAGAGCAACAACAAAATGTATTACGAGAATTAAGTAATGATAACTGAACGAAACTTTAAGAACTGCTATTTGAACGAGGTAGCAGAAGATATAAATCAAACACTTCAATATTGGAAATAATTTAGCAAAACTTGTAATTGAATTCTTTTGCAATTATTCGAACGAATAGTTCTCATGGATATCGACGGTTATTATTAAACGTTAACTAAGTTGGCACGTGTAAACGTTTATTAATATACCTATTATTACAACGTTTATATTTTGCCAGTGAGTGAGGTGATATCGTAATGAGGAGCGAGGTGTAGAGCTGTTTATTAATACGGTCCTTCGAACTATGTCTTGTGAATAATCTAAAATTCATCTTAGCTCAGTTTAGTTATGAATATCTTACCTGGGCCAGTAGGTTGTCCTGGGTAGTAGCCACCTGAGCCTGAAAGTGGTTAGATACACACGTATTCGTTAGTACATGAGATGTTATCATCAATTGTTATAATATGCATTTAGTTAAAAACATCTTTGATATATTAATGACAAATGTAATGGTGCAGATGATGGCACATTGAAAGCACACACACAAAAGCAGCAAAGCTTCAAAAGATAAAACTACGAACAAAACGAAACACGTAATTTATGATAGAGATTTTTAAGAATTACGTAAAGAGACTTCAAACGAAATTAACTTTTTCCGTGTTTCGAATGAACGAACAACTGTAATGAGCCCAACAACTTTGAACTTCTTATTAAGTTTAGTATGTTTTAGGTCTGAAGCATTTTTGTAATATTTTGTTAAAAAGTTACTGTTATTTACGTTAATCACGTCTTACCTCCTGGATAGTAGCCTGGGGTGCCAGCCGTGCCTGGATATCCTGGTGTACCGGGGGTTCCCGGGGTACCTGCACTACCGGAAGTACCTGGAGTGCCTGGGGATCCGGGGCCGCCGGGAGTGCCGCCGCTGCCGGGATAGCCGCCTGAAGGTCCGCCGGGACCGTTAGGACCGCCGGGTCCACCGGGGCCGCCTGGACCACCTAGTACAAAGAGAAATTATATCAGCTACTTCTGTCTATACCGATATACAAGAAATTATTTATATTTGCCAGTAATTTGGCAGTTACATGATAAATCGAAATGGTAATTATGGAATTTAAATTGATATAATATTTATTGAATTACAGTTTACATTGACCCCATAGTTAATAATTAAAAGAAACATATCATTGAAATATAAAAGCTTTGAAATAACATTGAATATAAAATAATATGTCACTAAGAAATCATTTATATTATTAAAAAAAAATTGCTTGTACCAAAAGACTTCTTTTCAAGACAAATTTCAAGATTGTAGGTCACCCGTAAATGGATAGGTTTTGTTAATCAGTTAATGAGTGGGAATTTTACTATCAAAATACGCTTTGAAAGGCCGCATCTTTATTATATGTATATATGGTCATTCCATTCATACATGAAATATTTTAAGAGGTACTATTACTATTGGATCAACCCTGATATCGTCTATAAGTACAGGTTTCAAGTTTTTAAATCTGAAACCTATACCGGGTAAGTATGCGATAACTATATAAACTTTACACCTCAAAACGTTTCTGATAAAAAGGACCAATGACACACGGACATAGAAATGAATCTTTAAGGGTTTGGTTTGTCTATTATGACGTGTTCTGTAACACTTAAAACACTACTGGAGTCGTCTATATTGTACTTCATGAGTGGACTGGATAATTTTCGCTTTAAAATACGTTATTAAAAATGGTTTTTAAATAGTACCTGGTCCACCTGGCGAGCCGGGTGAGCCTGGGGAGCCGGGAGTGCCTGGCGTGCCGGGAGTTCCGGGAGTTCCGGGGGTACCTGGTTTTCCAGGTTGACCTTGCCCTAGAAATAATTTAAACAAAAGTTGAAATACTGTCCTAGCAGCAAGGCGGAGTGTTTGAATTACAGCAATTTAAAAAAAAATACGCTAAATCAGCGATAATCTTTATTTTAATGGTGTTATATTGTATTCAGCCAATAATTAGGTCCAAGTTCACCGACAACATAACAGACGATTGGAGCAAAATCAGCCGTTTAAACATGATTTTTTGTATGGGTAATCGGCCGATTTCATTTTAAACATCTGTTATAATTTGGCTTACATGGCCCTCAGTCAATAATCTGCTGTTTAAACATTTTTCGTTTTAAATTAATTCGAAGAAACTTACATGATCCACCAGGTCCGTTGGGTCCTAAAAAAGACCAAAGAAAAATGTAATCAAAGTCAGATTTTTGTTTATTGATTTCCTGAGCATGACTGATTTTGCATTAAACCAGACAATTAATTTTAAACGTTTTACCGACAATAATAGTGAGATTCAAATCGAGATGCGAGATGTTCCTACGGAATAGCTATACAGTTTTTAGCTCAGAGAGGAAATCCTAACAGTGGGAACATTTACTGGTTGGTAATTTTAGCGACATTTAGCTACATGAAATAACTACGTAGCAACGTAGCAAGCTAACTACTATAGGTGTATACAATACGAATTTGACCAATCAGATAACGAAGCCTGCATCACGCAAGTAAAAATATCATCGTATCCAACACATACAACTGTCCGACATCAACCATTGGGCCGCGGCCCGCCAGTCAATAATCATATCGCCTGGTCGGCGGATCCCTTTTCAATGGCAGAACGCGTTACCACATTCCTGTAAATTTATGATGAATGTTTTACGGTAGTGGTGCCATCTGGTATAATTTGCGAAGGCTTACCAGTTTGTACAGGTTTCACGTTGCTAGAGCCACCGCTGCTGTCTACGGGGCGGGGCGGCTTCGGCGTCGGCTTCGGCAGAGGCTTGGCTGGAATACCACCGGGAGTACGGCCACATCCTTTGGGGAAGTAGAGTTTTTTCCACGGGATGGTTTGACCTGGCTGAGTGTTGACCGCTTGTCCGTCAGTCCTATAAACAAAATAATTATACATTCAATGTACCAAAATTTTTATTGTATCTTGTTTGGTTCTAATTTAGTTCTGAAGGTATAGGTAACAACGTGCTTTTCAATACTAATATTATAAAGAGATTTTGTTTGCTTGTAAGTAGGGAGTAATCTCTGCACGTACTAAACCGATTCCAAAAATTCTAAATGCTACACGATCCCCAAGTGATATAGGCTATATTTAATTTTGATTATAAATAAAACGCGTGGGTGAAACTGCGGGTAACAGCTAGTTAATAATTTGTATCATAATTATGTGATATTGGTTTTATATAACATCGTTAAAACTGAATACGCAAATACTGTAAGCGTGAATACTGTAAGCTGCAACTGATCGTCAATATGACAATATCATAGGTAACTTAAAATCAACTTACGCTTCATCATATTCATATTTCTCGTCGGGGAACACTTCGACAGCTTTTTCTGGCTCTACTACCCTGTACCCGTGGCTGTCAGCGACGTAGTGGGTAGCGCGGAGGAAATTGTCGGGGTCCACGTAACCATAGCAACCGTATGTCACTCCGTCCGGACCGCGATTCTCATGATGGAACTGCCCGTTCGGACCCACGTCATAACCGAATCCGTATGCACCTGCATCAAGAAAAAACTGGTTTAGAATCATTTAAAAATAAGACTATAAAATTTACTACAGCGATAATGTCTAAAAACCTGTCTGGCTACCTGGCTGCTGGCAACGAACAATTTAACGCGTTATTTCGCGGATTTTGTGGAAAATAGTGGCCATTCTTTTTCTGTTACTAGGTTTTTCAAATCCAAGAGACATAGGAAATTGAGAAATTTAGGCCATTTATCTCAACACGCGGTGCCACTATGATAAATGTCAAAGTTTATTAAAACGGAAAACTAATATCCTGTTGTTTTGGTGCTGCTGTTAAAGTTGGGCCTAAAAATGGGACGTGTACTACGATTTGTCATCGTCTGCCAATCGGATGCAATGGATTCTTACTAATTTCAAGGAAACAGAACATAAAAGCTTATAAATATGACGTTAACTTTCTGTTATCGAGGTTAAGAACATCCATTTATTTAAATCACAAATCTATGTTAAATTCGGTAATTACTTCATCTGTTTTTGGGTGAAATCATTTCAGGAAGCAGTTTAATTTTATGCGCGAATAATGGATATAAACGTTATTTCGATAATTACATAATAGTCTAAAAATGTATCGCCCAGCATTTTTCAATTCAATAGAGTCTTTACTGGTTTTGCAGGTTCTAAAATACAAGTTTCACAATATATAGTAATGTTTTTTTATAACCATTTGATACCTACACAGTATACGTTACTTTGAAAGTATTGATACCACTTTTAAGATCCGTTTTGCGTTAAAAAGTACTTATATTCACGATAACACCTATACCTAATTATATTTTTTGCGAAAAAGGTTCAAAGAAACAAACTAGAAGTGATATCAACTTTTGGATCATAAAGACTTCCATGTACCTTTATGAAAGTTACAAGCGTTACACGAGTATGATCACAATGCCATCTGTTACCTGACAAAAGGAACACATAGAGCACTTCTCTACGCTGCCGCTGTGAGAAAATACGAGACATATGAGGGTAATTCGAAATTATAATTAAATTTTATGTTCCCTTGTTTTAGCAGAATGTTATATCCCATATTCTAGGCCCTAGGCGATATAATATTATTAAAGCGTCATGTTCGCGGACTATATTTCAGTTTATTACGTAGAAATAACCGCTTTAAAGAGTAACTGTTTCTCTTTCCGTTACATCGGCTAATGTCGAGGTTGAAGGCATCTGGGGGCTTACTAAGAACTCTTATAGCAGAGCTGAAATCGAACTGAGATATTTCCAGTATGAGCTGACCTCGCACTGACACTGGCACTGACACTGGCTATTCGTACAATGAAAGGTCAGTTTATTCTGGAAATTTCTGGGCGGTTCATTTTCAACCCTTCTATAAGAGCTCTTAGTAAGCCTGTTATCTTATCACCGATGACTTTTAGATCACGGACCATTAACTTTGGAAATGAATCGGTATATTTGCATAATATCAATAAGGTAATGCTATAAAACTGTAACAGCAAACATGCGTAAGAGTGAAGAACAGGTTTTGATTAAATTCGAAAAATAAAATAAAAAGGGGCTTCCTCACGAATGTATTTTTCAAGGTGTGTATGCATGCATGCAGGTGTGTATGCATGCATGCAGGTGTGTATGCAGGCATGTAGATAAGGTATGGTATGAGGTGAGTGGGGATTCATATACATTTCGAGCTGTCTCATTAATATTCACAATACGAATCTCGACCACAATTAGTCTTGACCACCTGGGACAATCGGGAAGGTAGGTACTGCGTTCATTATTTATTTGAAATTCATGACGAATAAATTATGCACTATAGGTTTGGCATCGATATTTTGAATGTTAACGGAATCATTCTTATAAATAGTTTGACATTTTATTTAAGAACTTAAGTTTCAGGTTCTTAATTAAAATGTCAATTCATTCATGAATAATTTTTTGTATTTTTATTAATGTTATAAAGTTAAATAACATATTTACATTGAATGCATGTTGTTTACGAAGTAAGTAACTACATAATGTAGGTAAATTAC
The DNA here is from genome assembly GCA_932294325.1 of Allophyes oxyacanthae. Lineage (NCBI taxonomy): Eukaryota > Metazoa > Arthropoda > Insecta > Lepidoptera > Noctuidae > Allophyes > Allophyes oxyacanthae. The sequence continues at coordinate 9,696,768 of OW028614.1, read as the reverse complement.
ACGTTGTTCTCAAAAGGTAACGTGCCATAAACACAAAACTTGCGGATTTTAAGAACCTTACTGCAGCTTTAACTCTGTGAATATGCAATTTGACAACTACTTGCAACTTCGTAAGTTGCGGCTTGATGCTTTTTGTCTCTTTCTAACGAATAGCCACTACAGCGTGCAGCGGTAGATAATAAAAAATAATGCTATTTACTTATTAAGAAATCTACACAGTTTGTCGGAAAGGGGAATATAAAGCCGACAGGGGGTTATTGTACTCCTAATTATGCACAACTTCTGCTGGGACCAACTCTGAAACTACAAAAAGCAAAATCTGAAATATGATGAGTAAAATAACCGCTTTCGGCTTTATATAGGTGTTTCCGATTGACATTTTGTGTAGCTAACTATTAATTATATTTTTTTTGTCCCTTTATCCCTCCATGCCGAATCTCTAATTTCGGACGAGTGAATTATACCTAATGATTGATCACAGTCTGTCATTCCCCCCGCCCCAGAGGGACGGTTTTAATTCGGATTCGACCATTCAATGACATAATATTAACCGAGACAAACCTAACAAGTTCTCAGGGAGGTACAGGTATCATACATAAAAGAATACCGGTTTGAAACGGCGATTAGAACGATTGACCTGACCGCGTCAAACGAAATTATCCGTGATCAAACTCTCTAATTGTAACACTTACTTGTATCGTAGTTGGTCTCGTAATACTGTTTCTTCTCAGCGTCTTCGATGTCGACGACCACTTCGTTGTCGGGTTGGCCCTGGTATGAAACATACTGGCGACCTTTTCGCGCCTCTGCTATTACTTTGGGTTCATCTTTTGTTGGTTTCTTTGGCGTATCCTCGCTAGCTTGTATTACTGCCAGCGCGGCCTGTAAATAAAAGAACGAGCATTGAACTTATGTACTGCATGGGTATTCAGCTGAAAATAGATACAGTCCAGCAGTGCCGCAGAATTTCACATACCTACTGATTATAAAAGGTTGTCATCCTTCGAAGTTTTAACGGAAATTAAGAGGAATATTTGTCTCGTCAATCTTCATTATGTATTGTTTTTATATTAGCCAAGACTATTAGTACTTAAATGATAAGTTCGCTTACGTTATTACGTAGGACGTCGCGTTACATACGGCCGGACCGCCTGGTGATAAGATTTATGACTCATCAGAGGATATTAAAATAACTATTCTCAATCTGCTTTAATTTGACAACATGGATATTATTGATCTGGTTATTTTAATTATGCTTGGTAAAAAAAGTATAAGGAATTAAATTAAAGAGTGCAACATTGTATCTAAAATATCGTCAGGTAGACGATATCTAATAGGTAGTCTTTTAGGTCATATTGACGGACTGCGCCAGGCACCGACAGGTTGCACAATAAATGTCTTGGGTGAGGCTCTGCGCAATCGTTCACGAATATTATTGTCTAGACACACCTCTACCATGTCATCTATCTTTCAATCTATTCGTTTTGATATTTTTTAACAGGGTACCCAGTTGTTTAGCATTACGTTAACGTATCACTGTTACTTTCTTCCTAGACATAAAGTATCTCTTTTCTAGAGAACAGGTGGAGAAAAATGTTTTTAAAACTATTTATGTTTCCACAGGTTATGTAAATAAGATATAATTATTTTATAGCTTCTCACTTTTACTTCAATGTCTTTTTAATTAGGGTTGTCGCAGTGTCTCATTATTACGAAGATGTTAAAAATCGGAAATCTGAAGATATTACCTATTGTTTGCTCCACGTTTAACATGAGACGAGAGGAATGTAATGTAACGTATTTCAAAACTGTCAAGGAGGCACTCAGTTGAGTACATTGTAAATATCAAATGTTTAACTCTCAAGTTTATTGATAATAGCTACACACATGATGGCAAATTCTGCCTTACTCGACGCATTAGGTTCATTGCTTGAGTACTAGTATTGTATAAATCTAAGCATTTAAGTAAAGGTTATATATCAGTTATACATTAGAGTTGTTATGGTAATTTTATGAATACATTTTATTGAACGGATTACTAAATACGCATGACACGTTATATAGGTATCTAGTATTATCACATTAGTATACTTTACATCATTCGTGCATATTTTTGTGTGAAGGGAAGATCTAACAATGTTACAACAAGGAAACAAAATAAATCGTCTCAAGGATAAATGCGGATGATGTTTCGAGATCACTTAACTTGGATTGCCAGTAAAATAAGTATAAGTAAGTAGTCCAATGGTTTTGTTTTTGTGTCAATCCTATTTTCATAAACAAATCTAATCATATAGATTACGATCAAGTCGGTCAAAGTAAAAGGAGTATTCAGTTAACGTTTGGGCTTTGTATAAATTAATCCCATTGTAATGCAGAACACGTCCGGTTCAAACTTTTGCAGTGTCCGTCAATGTTCGCGACCGTAACCCCCAAAACTGTCGCCTTATGTTTCAATCTCACGTACGAACAAGACAAGCATCAGAACCAAATTGTTTTTTGATCTGGGACATAAACGTGTAAGCATTTAAAAAAGGATTCGCAAGTCACGTCCAGTTTATAAAGAGAAAAATTCGCAAAACAATGGAGTTGACAGTTGACACATAAACCTATACTTCTGATCCTCTGAATGGTGGCACGTGGTGTAGAATGAAACGATTAAGCCGAGGTGATTGTCATGCTGTTCAAGACAAACTAAAATTTATCATCATCAAAGTTACAAACTTCAGAATATTCAATAAAGTTTAAATTCGCTGGATGTGCCAGTCTAATTGAACGTCTGGTATTCCGCAAACATTTGCAACGTTTACCATTTATACTAACTACTATCGGCTGCGTGGTTTATCCAAAATTAACAACACGTTCCAAGTACCTATAAATTGTAACCTCTTTCTCTATATTAGATTTAGAGAGATTTAATTGAAGAATTGTTGTCTTGATTCTTGAGGATATCAGTCTGTTGTTTCTATGGAGTCAATAGTGTCTTATATGCCACATTTTATAATATATCGAGGCATTACTGACTTTTATACCAGCTAGTAATACCAGGTCCAAACTTTTTATTTTTTTTTCTTTATTTCATGTAAACCAGATACAGGCACTTATGAAATGTCGAGACTCTAGGTGCACGGTTCCAAATAGTAGATCCTATGGAGAAGAACCGGCAAGAAACTCATGGAAACTCTTTTCAAATAAATAATAGATCTTGACAATCTTTATCAGTACAATGTTGTGGTAAGAGCTGCGAGAATAATGCAATTCAATGCGAATACAAATAAAACTAGGATAATAAAGAATTGCCTCTGAATAAGATTGCCATGGCAGTTACGAGCTGACCAGTTCCGACAGAAGGCACCCGCCCCTTTCTAGTTCTTATCCCTTTAAGGGGTTATTATACTCATCATTATGAATAACTTTTGTTATGGCACCAACAATGAAATCGCGAAAAAAAATATCCGCTGTTCCATACAAATAATTCCAAATTAAACTGGATTACCTATATGTAAGTTTGTATGGAACAGCGGATTTTATTTTCGCGATTTCCTTTTTGTTCTCATAGCAATAGTTGTTCATAATTATAAGGACTAGAAGGGTAGGACCTTAATATTAATTATGCAGTGAAACGGTGCCTTATTTTATACTATATGACGAGTTACTATTGACGTTTATACCAGCTGGTAATATATGCAGGTATGAAATGTTATCCCAGCATCTTTATGTCCCAGCGGTTACTCAGACGTGTTTATTTCCAAGCGGATCTTCGATGCACGCGTGCCCTTGCCCATTGCCGTTAAATATTTATTTAATTGCAACTTGAAGCGGTTTAAAATGCAAACATCTATGAACCTTTTCTTCAACGTGACATTAAACAACGGCATCATTACCAGTGTACGCTTCTAAGTTAGGCGCGTCAAACATTGTGCAAGTGCAATTACTAATTACAATACATAATAATCCTTACTTTGTTTTTTACGACATAATCAGTACCTACATGTAAATCCAATATTGTAACGTTTTGTGCACAATGATTTTTGAATGTTAAAATATCTCTGCTCAAACCGAGATTTATTTCTTCACGTAACAAAATTTATTGTTTTATTTCGCCGATAGCCCTTCCGTGTACTGTCTGGTTGTAAAAGATTACCATACTTTATAACGGGATTCGGATGAAGGTATACAATCCTTGATATAATTTGAAATTGTGGGAATTTCGTATTGTGAAATAATTTTCAGGAATGAAAAATTGTAGGAGACCGTATAAGAATTCGAGTAACATGTTTTTATTATAATGTTAATGACGTTGTATTAAAATCACCGTCATTAATCAATGTAGAGTTTTCGTACATTAGCAATATTTTTTGGCAGTTTAGTGGGAGTGTTTGAGGCCATAGTTCAAATGTCATCACTTAGCGTATTATTTTCGTCTTTATTTCGAGGACATAGGACAGTTGCTGCTTTAAACAGTATTAATGACGAAAATAAGTTAAGGAAAGACAGTTGAGGCAACGAAATTATATTATATAATGAACCTGAAATAGGTACAGTTCCTCGTCATTTGGTGGCTTAATTTGATGCGATTATTTCAATGAATTTACTTAATTTCAGACATGCAGTGCTTGAAATTGGACAAAAGGGATATGGCGCCAGACCCGATTACAGGTCTAATTTTAATGACCAGTTAAAAGTTGAATTCCAATTTCGAAAAGATTTTGTATGGACTTATCAGAGGTATAACTTATATGAGGTTTATTCAGTTATTAAAAAATCGGACCTTAGTGTTAAAGATAAAAAAATATTTTCGTCGAACAAGAGATACAGAAAGTAAAATAATATTAAATAGACTTAATCTACGGTGTTATAATTTACTCTAACTACAAAGATGCACTTCGTATTTAGTTTATTGCTATATTGGCAGAGACGTAAAAAATATCTGAATTATAAATAGATTTTTGATCACAAGACGACAACAAGTTAGGTATGTATATTATGCCAAGGTGCGGTTGGGTGACGCCACCGGGTTATGTCACACACTCTCCGACGCTCGCTTCTAATATAAGCGCTAAGTTAGAGTGCAAACTGGCGAAGGTCGCATGCATCCGGCAGTCATAGCGATCCGCGCCGATTTACTTGCTCCGAGACTAACAGTGAAAGTGGTTGGACTCTCTTAACCTTTGCTATTGACCACTTTTCATATCAATGGATCCTAATTATTGTATACGTGACCTACATTCCACCATGACACAATCTTGCATCACAGGTTGAATCAAATCTTTATCGTCAATCAAATCTGGTGTCGTCATTTACCGAGAGGTCATTCGCGGTCTTGTTGTATTTTATTCTTTGAACTTTAATTATTATCAAGCCATCAACTAAAGACGTTTTTAATCTGACATTTCACGACGACTACATCCGTTAATTGTCTTTCCAATAATTACCAATAGGTACAAACTATCTCAAGTGCATTTTAGGAGTAGGTACCTTATGTATTAATTTAATACTTGGATATGATTCAAGCGATTTGATTGAGGCGAACTTTACCGCAATTTTATTTGTAACACTTTATATCATCAACATACCCTAAATATCATCTAGAGTTTAGTTATTTATTATTTTTTGGTATTGTGAATAATTCTTATTAAAAATCAATATGCAAGTACTTATAAGATGTGTTAATCTTGTATAGTGATTAGATTAGGTTTGCTCACTAAGAGGATAATTAGAATTTCATAACGGTCAAACAGCTCGTTTTGCAGAGTAGTGTCGTGAGAATCAGACGAGATTGCTTAATATACGGGATCACGATAACGCTTGCGACGTTAGACAGATCGATGGCAAATACACTTCGGGTAGATTAGTCCAATTTTCCTAACATTGTTGTCTAGTCTAGCACAATCCGACCCAGTAACGGTGGGTGAACGGGGCAAAGAAAACGACCTAGCTATCGTCTGACATCGTTGTGCGTGGCGTGAGAACAAAAAGAATTGGCCAACTGAGCCAATTATGTCCGATAAGACATCTCCAGCTAAGTATAGTATTATCCAGACTTTGACGCTGGGATTCATCTTTAATCCCTTGATGCAAGGGTACAATAAAGGTTATATTGATTTCAACTACGATTTTGAATTTCCTAATATTTTTCCACCACGTTCTAATTATATTGGTATTTGATGTTTATAATAGGTGACCTATTGCGTGTGTTTATCGTTTCAAAACAGTGTAAATTTTCAATTCAATATAAATATCAGTTTTTATTTATCATCTTTAGTAGCTACGTAATATTTATATTCACTTTCATTGGCTTCATTATGAAATTCACTTTAGTCCAAACTTCCGTCATTATTTTGCTATTGTTGTTTGAGGCTAGTGTTTGGGATTAAAGCATATTGAAATTAACTAGGTTAGTAAACTAGTGGCTATGAATCCCGGTAGTGATTCAAACATTTTGACAATGGCTCAAACGAAGTATTATTGACGGATCCTACTTACAAAGTTTAGGTACGAAGTAGAGACGTAGAGTACGACAAGTTTTGACATTGATGGGCGAAAGTTTCATGTAGTAGGTACATAGATACATTATTATATACAGGAAGTATATAATAATGTATTGTATATGTATTGTTGTATTACATCCGTATTCTTATGTATTTATCTGTAAAAACCCCTTACGTGACCAAAATGGATGTGACTTTACCACTAAAACGATTATTTTAGCAAATATTACTTAAAGTACCCACGCTATCACCAGCGTGATTATTTTTTAATCTTCCCTAACAATCGTTCCCCATTTCCTTTTCCACGATTGAAGATATCCGTATCTTGCCAAACTTAATTGAAATCGGTTTGGCAGCTTATCCGTGAAGATGTTGCTGACAGACAGGCCTTAGACAATCCCACAGTCTCGTATTTTATAGATTCTTAGTATACTTGTGGATATTCTGTTTTTATACGTGTTTGCCCGTCCTGAAAATAACAACTAACACACAAAACATAGCTTAACTTTTTATATATTATAACTATATTCAGAAGTTATATGAAGATAAGAGATAATACCTAATATATCAACTGATTACAACAAGTATTATATCTAAACATATCAATGTACATAAGGCGTACTAGGTAAAGGGTAAATAATATATGTATGTAGGTATAGGAATAATTTCCAAATGCACTATAGTTGGGTGGTAACATAAGGCACTTATGTAGTAAATTGTAGTAATAAAATTCTACCAAAGTTGCCTATAGTTATTTGATTCGAAATAGACTTATTACGTCGTTTATTTATTTAGTACGTCAAGCACATAATTATTTTGATATTTGAGATTATTTAACACAATAGCATGTATCTACTAAAAGGGCTTAATGGGTAAGTATATAAACATTTTCCTTGTAATTGATACTGTAAGAAAATCCATCGTGATTGATGTAAGGAAAACAATGTTTATCAGGATACAATATCTTATATTACAAACTTATATTTGCGTATCTACTCAGCTATTTATCTATGTAAAATATGAGTAAATAATTTGAAGATCATCTATCTTGTTAATATGCACTTGTCGGCTGTAAACAGGCACTTGCTGTGAGTTAGACAGCCTAAACCTTCAGCGATTGATATTTTCGAAAGGCCGCTGTAGTCGCATCAAGAAGGAGTCTTACGTCATGTCATGACCCGAGGTTCGGCCTGTGAGGCGAACTAGCGAATATCCTCAACCTTTAAACTATTCGTATCCTCCTGTACATACATCATTGCTTCACTATTCAATACCACTCGATACAACCGGTATGTTTTGAGCTGGTGTATAAAAGTAGAGATGACTCACATACGCATTCTTTAAATGGTAATTTAATGCCACTGACAAATTTTTGTTTTATTAGAGTTATAATAAAAAAACTATACCCCAATATGATCTCATTTATGTTAAATATTAAGCTTATTCATCGGTGAAAGAGAGGTAATCACATTCAGGGGTCTGCTTAATATAATAGACTGAGAAACACTTTCAGCTGCATACTTTACGGGCGTGAGCTACTTAGCTTCTGCTGTATGGTTGTATGCGTCAAAACAGTAGGTATATTTTGTCGTCTATCATCAATTTTATAAAAATCTAATTAACATATTGAAGTGTGTGTTTAGAGGTAGACTACCGAATATTATGTATACCTACAGAAAATTTATTTAAAGGTCGGCCAGGTCGGTCAGTATCGGTCTCGTTTCCCTTTAGAATGAAAAGCTATGTTTTTAAAAGCGGTTTTAGATGATTTTTCTATGCTGTAAAAGTTCACTAATCATGTAAAGTAATTACCAAAAATATATCAAAGACGTGAATGAAGTACGCACGGCTACTTATCAAGCAGCATTTTCAGTATAAGCTGACCTCTTATTAATAGCTTAGCGTTGGATAGCTTATACAAAGCGAGGTCAGCTCATTCTGGAAATTTACCTATTTATCTAGATATGTACTCGTGTGTATATAAATATCAGTTCCAAATGTGTTGTAGTTGCTGAGAAAAATTGAGATCTCTGTCGCTTACATTTCCAATTCAAAGTCTTAAATCATGTTCATGTTCTGAAGGTCATGACCTCCCATGATAATTTAAAAAGGTATTCAATCGATAACCTTTGAATAGATATAAATATGTATTTAAATGTTTATATGACATCATTATGTCTAAAACTCCGTATACAAACAACCTAAAACTCAAGAATTTCCACATTACCATTTGGATGGTAAAAATAACACATTTTAATACATTGCAAAATATTTATCAAACGTTTAATATAAAGCGGTTATTATGAAGAAGTGTCGCAACAATACTGACAATAGACGTAACTTTTTCTTTATACTAAAACGTAATCCGATTACAATAAAGACCGTTGCGTTGCTTTTTTTTGTCCATTAAATGTGTTGGTGGTAAAAAAAGAAAAGTTTGTCGTGTTTATACGATGGATGTGCCCGGCGGTTTTCGGGGGTTTAAGGCTTTTGACGCAATGATTGACAGGACAATGGAGGAGACTTGATCTCCATCGACCGGTCGCCGGTATCATACGCCCATCTTTAGTTCCTTACGATAAAACAATGTCAATGTCCTGTTATATCATCCTGATCCTGTGTATGTCGTTAACCTTCTCATGTGTTACAAGTGTAGGGAGCTTGTAATTATTTATTTAATGCTTTTCATACAAATGTGTACCAAGGCGGACTTAATGTCTAAGGCATTCTCTGCCAGACAACCTGGTACCTAAGCTTTTCACTGTTACCTCAAATGTAACTCGTGGGGTTTTCGATTTTCAGTATTTTTAGTAATAAAATATCCAAAGAAAAGGCGAGTTGTGGGCGCGAGTATACTAAAAAAATATCATTCTATTCCTAGTTAATTAAAAATAAAAGAAAATCGTTAATTAAATTTGTTTTTGAAACTATCGTAAACTGAAAGTTCAAATACCAAATTGAAGTACCTATTTCTGGGTATATTTTAGGGCCCAGCATTTCCTGTCGATCGTCGATCCACGAGACCCAAAAAGAACCAGAATTGCCCATCTAGCGAGAGTGATAGAAGTGGTTAGTGACCAGAGACAGGTGTAAATTGAGTGTGAGTCAGTACTATGAAGTCAAGCACGTCACCGTACGCAGTCAACACTCACTGATCTCTTAACGGACCACCATTGTCAAGAAATCCCCGACGCCACGCTCCACTATCCAATCATTTGTTATGTAAACCAAACAATGCGTTGTAACGTTTAAGTTAATGATGTCTGCCGGTATATACCACGTCAAAGAAACCAACCCAGTTTTTTCCACTTTTGTCTTCTAATCTATTCACGAAATTTCGTTTGAATGCCACTGAATAGCCTGACTACAACCAAAAGACAATGCTAAATTAATATTAGTTGGGGTTTACCAGTTCAAATATTGATCTCTATTTTATTGTGAAAATGACAGGCCAATTAAGGAGAGTAGGTAAACCAACTCAGTGAGTTAGGTTTTACAGGTAGGTAGGACAAATTCTTAGAATTCATTTAACATCGCGCTTTTCTCAAAGCAAATTACTCTACATATTTTTCTTTGTTTGATATAGCTTTTACCGTTAAAAAGAAAATACCTACTTTAAATAACTTCCATTATTATTTATCTACGAAAATGGAAAACAACTGTTACTCGTGTAACTTCCGGCGCAACTTGTGAGATACGAGAGTGAAATTAAACTTTTAGGAAACCTTTTTAAGTTACTTATATGTATTACTTCTATCATTGAAATCAGCAGGGGTGCACAATTAAATTAAATGTACAAAATAAAATCTAGTTCCAATAATAGTAGGTAGTCGGTAGTCTTTGTGTGTAAAAAGTGCCGATTACACATTGCAGGCTCTAATGCTCTTAAATTGATTTCCATACATATTGGAACGCGCGATATCCGCGAGAAAAAACCGAATTTATCGTTCATGCAAGTTAAAAAGGCGTGGGTCGAAACATCCCTAATTTGCGCATAAAATTGACGTCATCGCTCTTCCAATGTTTCTGACAGCAGAGGGCATTCAACTTTAAAATATAACAATATTGTCACTCTGATTGATGATGTTCCCACTGTAATCTTTGGCTTTAAAAAACATGACATTTATGTAGATGGCAGATACAATTCAATTCAACTAGATGACCGATGAACAATAGCAAAGCGATGTTTCTGTCGTATTATCTAGATAAATTCTAGTGGCTACCGTCAAATGTAACATCGGTTTAAAATAGAGGTTTGGTTTGATCCATAAAATGAGACTGAGATAAATATTAAATTATTAATGATATAGTGCGGATATACATAATAATGATTTTAGGACCCATAATAAATTTACCTATTCCATGAAATAAGTAAATTTATTTTTAGTTTAATTTCTGAAAGTATCTTAGGAACTTTGCCATTGTATTTTTGAGGATTCATTACTTAGCTAATTGGTCTTTTAGATTAGTTCAAAGCTCCAACGAAGCAGCTGATTGCGTGAAATTTAATAAAATACATAGGTACTTTTAATACTTACGTATTTTTTGTAACTAAGATTTTTTTTACAAAAATCAATTTGTCTTAAGAAAATTGGAAAACTTACAAATTTCCTTCAATTGACAGACTTTCAAGTGACGCATTTCGTATTTTTCCGTTATTTTAGATCGAGTAAAAGAAGCTTTTATATTATCGTGATTAGTAATACTTAACTCAAATCAGTCTTTAATACAAGATTTTTTTTACGGTGCGCATAATTTGCTGGGTGATTCAGTGTCTGTTCCTAAATACAACCGCAGTATTGGGACTCATTTTAAAACAAAACGAAAATTCGTCTTTTTATGGAGGACACGCATTATTTACTAGCGCAAGCCATGCAAAATCAATTTTTTATTTTGTTTTGGTGTGAATTTTAATAATTCGGTTGCATTTGGGAATAGAAACTGAATAATTCTGCAAACTATGCGTACTATATAAAAAAATATCCTGTATATTCAATTAGTATTAAATAAAGACGTAGGTATATTATTCTTAATATATTACTGAAGATTAGTTTATACGTATTTTTCTACTGTCATTAATTAATTCGTCGTGAATGCACACATTTTTAGTTTGTGTAAATAATTTTTAATTTATTAGCAATAAGTATCATGCACACAGTATTCAAATGTGTGCTGAACGAAAAGGTCAAGGACGAGATTATGTGCTTAATTTCTATATTTTATTATGTAGGTACAATTTGTCAATATACTTATAAAGGAATAAAATTGTGGAGAATTCTCCAAATATGACCTATTAAAAAACATGTATAAAAAAGCTACAGTCTCGTTTTTATAATAAATATTTCTTTAAACCAGTTACAATTCTAAGCAGGCATTTTTTTTTCTCTCGTGTAGCGATAAGTTATAGAATCCGTGATTTTAGTAGGACGATCACGTGTTGGGGGCTCGTAAACGTCGAAATTGTCATCTTGCGTTTAGATAAAGTAAGTGTGACCATATTTTAAGTTGTATTTAGATGTAAGTTACTTTATAACTTACGTACGTATATTAAACATTTTTTTGCTTTTAAAATAGCGAAATATTATCACGCATGTATTCGTTGAAGGGTAAGGTATCAGTGAAATTGTGAGTGTACTTACTGTCGTGTACCTACATTTCACTGATGCCGTTATTAACCCCTATGTAATGAGTGTAAGATACTTGCTAAATTGCAGAATAATAAATTTGTGAATTTTGTAATATTACTAAATCACTGCACCTTTCTTTTGGTAACGGCTAAATTTAGTTCACTGAGTGACGACACGCATACATTTGTATTATTCTCGACCGCAAGCGACCGGTTGTGATAAGGTTAAATTAATACATACCTACAATGGAGAGAAATGATTCAGTGTCAAACTTCATTAAGTATTTAAAAGGTCAAGTTTAAAGTTTCCGTCATTAAAATTCAATTCGTTCGTTGAACTTTTTTATTATTATCTGTTGAGAAAATGTGGGCGGTGTTCACTTCTTAAATAAAACTAATAAAGTAACAATATTAAAATCAAACATTCTTTCTTCCATTCCTAAAAAAAGAAAGTAGGTATTGCACGTGCATCCCATGAAAATCATAAGAAAATGTATAGATTGAGCTTATCTACTCTAATCAAACAAAACAAATTCATCCCAATCCATTGCTTAGCGTCTTCCAAATTGCGACACAATACGCGACCCTCCTCCTTCTGCATCCAATAATTAAATTATGACGATCCCTAATTTCATAGATAATTCAACAATGTTTGTCAACTTAAATATGTATTGAGGAAGATATGACAAAAATGTTGGTTGTAAAACTTGCATTATAGAATAAAAATAATGTTAGGAAACACACCTTATAATTTATCTGTTAAGTATACTCCGTTGTCAGAAATACAACGGTTCCAAGTTTCGAAAATTATGATTTTTTTTAAAGAAAAAAGCAAGGCTTTATTAGTATTCTATTCTATGAATTTAAATGCAAGTTTTCTGTTTGTCAAATCAAAAAACATCCTACTACCATTGAAATATGTTGATGATAAAAATAAACTAAACAAATCAATATATTATTGAATAAACATGTCTGCAGCTTAGTATAAAATATTCAGAAAACACTAAATATTCAATAAAATATTAGCAATATCAAGAGCCTCATAAAATAATATGAAACAAAAATATTAACTTACCAAAAAATAAAATATTGTTCCCGGCCCCATGGCACGGGAGGTGGCCCTTTAGGCCTGGCAACGACCTTGAGACGCAGGCTGCCCGCTGCAACCTCAGTCCCGAAAACACAAAGTAAAGCCTATACGGCGCCAATCAAGCATGTATAATGCTAAAATTCGCTAACATGACCCGCTCTCCAACGGTCGGCTTTTAAAACTAAAATGTGCAAACTCGAAGATGCGCCTCTTATATTACCTCTTACGTTAACGTCGGATACCGCAACGTATTTGGCATATAGGTGTAGCCACGTAAGTATGTGTGGGTGTATTTCGGCGATGAAGCCTCCGATTATTCATGCGTGTGCGTGTTTTGGCGACACACGTGATAACGACACGCGCCTGTGTGCGCTAGGGAATGTGTGTCCTTTTACCATATTTTAAACTAAGTTGAAACGTAAATCTCTTATCGTCCTAATTATTTTATTATTAATCTCGCTGTAACTTTCCATTAGGTACAGTCACTTACAGCAAAGATATAATAAATTTTGGATGAATAAAAGCTTCTGTTTATATTATGATGTTCCTCAAGTAAAATAACCATGTACAGCCTGGTACCTGGATAAAGATATTTAATATTCTAGTAGCGTTGATACATATCATTTGAGACGTTTGATATAAAAATTTACAATTTGTTATTCGTGTTATGGCATAGAAAGAAGTTTATTAAAATAGTCATCAGACAACGAAGGGGCCTCTTGTTATTTTGTTTTTAATTAGAATCTTGGGACGTTATTATTTCAGCACACAAATTTCCCAAGCAATGTTTGTTGGTATATTTTCAAGAAAACTTTTTCAGTTTTCAGATGACAAAAATAATTATTTACTGTATTGCATTGGCCTACATATGCGAATTATAGGTACTATAGTAGGAGAAGGAGATATATCTCCTATTATCCCCTCGCATGATAGTTAAGAATTGGGGACTTATTCATTCTGATCGTATAAAAATATCTCAAAGACCGAATTTCCCGCGTCCACTTTTGTACAAAGTCCTACCTTTCTAGTCCCGATCTCTTTAAGGGGTTATTATACTCATCATTTTGAACAACTTTTACGGTAGGATCAACCCTGAAATCGCGAAAAATAACAGCTGTTCCATACAAATAATTCAATATTTCTCGACTATCGAAATGTTTGGAATAGCTGAATTTATTTTGCGATTTTGGGTTTGGTTCTATAGAGAAAGTTGTTCTTAATGATGAGTACGATAACCCCTCAAAGGGATTGGGACTAGAAAGGTAGGATCTTATATTTTTGAGGTAGGTATATCAATTTCCTAGTTCATGACGTATGACACCGATATTTTTCGGGGAATGTCCTTAATTACATTGCTAAATTTGTTTATGGCATCGTTATAATGAATAGGTCTATTGAACTTGGATCGCGAACATAACGTGACCGTGCCGTGCGCCGGCGCGGACGCATAAATTAATACATAATATCACAGACAACCGTTTAGATATCTAGTTTAATTCACTATCTACCTAAATATTATAGTTAGAAATTACTATGACATATATAATATCTAGTAGGTAATCGATCGTAAGTACAATAAAAAATAATAACTTCATCATCTATCAAGATATAAAAAATATATCCTATCCGGTTGTTATTACCAAAATCAAAGCTTTATAAGATACATTTAATTGTTTATTACCCCATAAAATGTTATTTTATCTCAACATGTTCTGAATTTCCGGTTTAACTTAGGTATCATGTATTCGGTTGAAATAAAATATTATGCGGTTTTATGAAATACTCGACTGACGTAAAGTTGCGGTTAAGAATTCGGGCCGCCAAAAGTTCTAAGAAACTTTGGAAATAAATGACATAATTTCTATACAGCTTAGGTACTTTCCTTGTTTTAGGGATTTCCGTTAGTCTTCTATCCGCAATTGCTTTGAAGTACATTTATTGTTTTCCCAACAGATTTATTAATTTATTCAATCTAATTAATAAATTATTTTCATTTATATTCAGTGGCGACGTTAGTTTTAATTTTGGTTACAGAGTCATATAAGTTTTTGGCATGTAATCTACTACAAATACCTATTCTTTAGTAAAGAATATGGCGATTGAAAGGTAAAGAGACTTTATAAACGATCTACGTATAGAAGCATAATTATACCTAATGGCTAGTTCACTTTCTGGTCCGGCAACAGAGGTCCTTTTTAGGGGTCATAGTAATCATAATTATGAACAACTTTTACTATGGGACCAAACAGGAAATCACGAAAAAATAAACTGCTGTTCCAAACAAATAATTCAATATTACTCTACTAAATGTATGGAAGAGTTCCGCTAATATAGTAGGACCTTATATTTATTATCTTCTTCACAACTATCATCTGTGGCTCTTCTGTATTATTGAGTGCAGAAGTAGGATATTAATTAGCCGATCGAGATCAAGAGTCAAGACTTAATTCAGCATGTCTCTATCCCCTGCATAACGCTGAATACGTGGAAATACTGTACCGGTTTTAGCATCATAAGGATACATCAGGATCATGAGCGACTTAGAACCCATTTACTAAATTAATTGTAGGTAGTCTAAATTTTGTGAATGCAGAATATTTAGACATAATGAACAAACACCTTTTGTTCAGTAGGAAGTACAGCTGCAGTTTAAACAATGTTAAACTTCACTCAGGCTAAGTAAAAGCATGTATCAAACAGGGACATTACTTAGCTTCGTCTTTAGGTACCTATTTAAAAAATCACATGTACCTATTGTTATAGTCTTATAATATAATATCAAATAAAAATCTTTTTTTTTTATTTGACACAATAATACGAGTATGACAATAATATTTGACAATAATATAGGTATACATATATCGGTATATATGGTATATTTATGTATCGGTCGACCACTGTAACTGCGACCCTCCCGACTGAGTAAACGCGGCCCTCCCAATAGTTTGTGGGACGCGGAACCATAACTGGGTACCAGCTGGTTATGGGGATGTTGAAGGTCAAATTCATAACATTTTTTACGTTATTGCCGATATTTTTTTCGATTATGTTATTACTAAACTTTCTTACGCGCTTATACTTCAACACCTATCCGTTCTGTTCTACACACGTCTATTGCATGCGTTACATTGCGAGCTGCAGAAAATTGCTTATTTTAAGTACCTAAAAATAAAAGTCGTTTTCCAGCAATAATTTTACATTTTTGCATAATGTTACTTGGTTTCACGTACACGTGGTATGCGTAGATATCGGCTTCATTTAGGATCTTTTCACACCCTGTACCTACCCCTTAATACTAAGTACAAATTTTCAGTAGATACACAAATGTAAAGTTAATGATAATAATATTCATAATAAGTAATTTTCAATGGTATGGGGCAGTTTTATTGACTGTTTCTCTAACGGTCATCGTAATTATAATACAAATTTTACTTCGTCGAGGATGTCAAATTGTTTTACAACGAGCTCGCAGTTTATTTGACAGCGTCGAGACAGGCATCAGCGCGGCAACACGAGCCTTCTGACGCAAAAAGCGTCACTTCATTATTTTCACATTCATGAACACTGCTAGTTTGTTTTTGAAATTTTTTGTTGTTGGTAATATTTGTAATTGGTAACTAGAAAATCTGCATATAACTTTTTTTCTTTAACCAGATTTTGTGTGTTATCAGATGCCCCATGATTCCGTCACCATACGAACAGCCAGTGATTGAGTAATTACGACCTTTGTAATT
Organism: Allophyes oxyacanthae; assembly: GCA_932294325.1. NCBI lineage: Eukaryota > Metazoa > Arthropoda > Insecta > Lepidoptera > Noctuidae > Allophyes > Allophyes oxyacanthae. Next base: position 9,679,827 of record OW028614.1, on the reverse strand, counting down.
ATTAAAGGATGCGTAATAATTACGATTATTCGTGATCGTTTTAAATCTAATTATTGTTTTATTAAGAAGTAATACTCTGTTTACTTAACATGACGTAGGTACTTAGGTAATAAATATCCTTATTTTATATTCGCAGATAATGACTCACTTGTGTGATTTTAAGTGGTTTTTCAACAGAAGGCCTAAACATTTATTTAAATGCCGGCTATTAAAGAAATTATACCTCATATTTTTAATTGATTGTCATTATCCAGTTGACTTTATCCAATTGGAAATTTCGGTTAGTAATTTATGAACGATTTTAGTTTACTATATTTGATCACAGGAACTTACTGTATAAAAGAAAAGCTCCGTATGTAGCTTTATGTATTTACCGCAATACGGTGGATGTCGTAGCCTCGTAGATACGTGGACTACGACGTCTACGCCACGCGTAGTTCAGTGTAGCCGGGCGGACGAATAATTGTATCAATGTTATTTTGTTGCAAGTTTGTTGCTGCTTAGCAATAGGACACAGGTGGATGACCTCTCGTCTAATAATTTAATAGAAGAATACCAAACCTCTTTCCTCCGTATCCTAACAGTTTTATTACTTCAGTAGTCACTGCCTATTTTTTATAAGTTTTCTATGTAAGTACCTAACAGTTTTGAGAACTCCGTAGCATCTAATTCGAAAATAAAGAAGTTGTGTCGTACCTGCTTGTCCATCTGTCAGTCTGTCTGTATAGCCAATTAACACAGTATGGCCATAACTTTTTATTTACTCAGGCTTTATATTTTTACCCAGGCGTACCTTTACTATAAAAAAATATAAAATACAGGGTCAACTTTTGATTACAATTATGAAAGACTTATCAATAAGTTTTGGTTAAATTGTGTACAAGCTTTCTTATAGTATAAATGATGCAAGGAAGCCACTTTGGCCACCCACGATATTTCTACTTATCGCATGGAAATAAGAATACGCATATAAAAGCAAGTACAAGACACAATACGTTAAGATATTGGCATTCCTGTTAAATACAAACCAGTCGTGCCTTCCTAAAAAATAATGTCCTTATAAAGTGTACGTAATGTAGCGTAACATTTATTTTGGGACGCTACAACGAGGAAGCCGTATATGTGAAAACACGCGGCAAATTGAGGTCCAAGTCCATTCTTCGAAGGCGTCCCGAGGACGAGAATTGCAAGATTCAATAAATGGAAGAACTTTTTTTCCTCTTGATTTTGTGTCAATGACCTCAGCATCAAACCCGCCCTGCTCGCAACAGACTTACGATTTAAATGCGGACATGAAGCGAGATTGAACCTTCTATAATAAAACCATGAACAAACCTACCTACCACACATCGATCGTTCCCCTTAAATGTCTGTTATTTAGCAATCATTATAATATGATGCAATGCCGTCTCATTAGACTTATCCTGTTTTATTATATTACTGGTTTAAAGCATTTTTTTGAAAACCTCTCTTTTTGTTACATGACGTTAGAAAATGACGTATTTAAAACCTGTGTTTTACCTACCTACCACCTAGACTTGCTTTAAAACCATGTATTGTAATAACCCCGGATTAAGTTCAAATTAGGGTCTGATTAACTGTCATCTTTTTATTTCTATTTTTGATTTTTTTTAAATATTATTTTGTATTATTAGTTAAGCTGACATAAAATATGAAAGTTTACGTAACGTCATATATTTTCACAATAATAACTAAACAAAAAGTACTTTAATAATGTTGTGATTAATTTGGTTTGAACATTCTTATTACGCTGAAGTACAAACGCTATTAAAAGTACGAAACGGGATCCAAATTGCTTCGATTTATTATTTACGAGGGCATTACATATTTATATTCTAAGTCTACGTTATCCCACATTACTGAGCTAGATTCTTAGTAGAGCTTTGTTATTTTATACATTAAAACATTTAAAAACAAACAACGTTTTGAGGACAAACGGATTTTCAAAAGTAGGTGGTAGGCAGTAGGTAATGTACTATACAATATGTACTTTATGTATGCAGTTATTCTTACATTTAAGGTAAAGAATGAGGAGTGTGCTGGAATCACCGTTACAAAGCACAAATTGTTTATTCTGTTTGTTTGGGAAACCTGTACAACATTGCCGTCGCACACGCACAAAGCGCGATGTTTATTATTGTGTGCATAACAGGCTTGACATTGACATACACCCAGTTGGTATAATGAATTTATTATGTTTAAAAATACATTATGTATCTACTTACAAGTAATTATAGATTCAAGATTTTGATGTCAAACAGCCCTTCTGATGATTTGATGAATTGAAGATCGTAACTTTGTTTTGCCTTAGATTCTTTATTCATCGTGCCTCTAAGTAAGGTTTCGCTAAACTTTATGCAAATTTGACAGTCAAAATAAGTCCAATTACAAATTTAAAGGAACAGTTAATAAAGTTAGTTCAAGGGGAAGACTCCTTCCCCTTGAACTGTTTTTCTGTCTCGTAATGCTCACATCGCGTTAAAACATCATTTTTAGCATAAAATATATGCGAAATTATTCTTCTCAATGGGTTAAGAATTAAAAATACCCAATCTCTCTGTGCACAGGGTCGAAGGCAATAGCTAGTTATGGATTTGTTCCTTTCGAACTTTTTCAGCATATCACCAAACCATTACCTATTTATTATTTAAGTTAGCCCGCGTGCGTACTCTAAATTGTATTGGGTACAAAAAAGGGTTGTGTTATTGGCTAGGCAAGTAGAATTGTAGTTGTTATAATTATGCAAAGAGTTTTGATAAACTCCTAAAGTTTTGCGAAACAGGTATAATCATCAGGTGACTCTCAAAAAACAATTAAAAACTTAATTAAAATATTGCGAACGCTACGTCTACGGGAAGCAAACTCCAATGGGTTAATTTAAAAATTAATAAGATACGGAATTATGCTTAGTAAGTACTGTATTATATCCGTGTGGTTCCCGGCAAAGAATAGCCCCCTCCACTCCACCTGTGGGTGACGTTAAGGCGACTAAAGAGGTTATTTCAAGAGGATGGGCAGCGTCCTCTGATGTGCTCAATACACTATACTACGGTCACCCATCCGACTAAGTATGCTGATTATGGCAATATTCATAGATATAAAAATAAACTAATTATACTCTAATATAATAAGTTTAGGGATATTACCGTTTATTGCAGATCTGGCATTGTCCGTGTCGATCGCAATATACCGAGCAAAATAAGTAAAAATCTCAGTAAAGGTAAGGGTAAATCTACCTTACTTTTACTGGGATTATTCTTCTTATGTCAAGACGGCATGAACATGGGAATCTCACGGCGTAGTGGAAATATTAAACAGTCACACGTGGTGGTATCGATGCCCATGGTGCGCTAGACGATCTCATGTTTCGTCACTCGTGGAAGCTATTAATTCCTAGTACCCATTTACTGGGGCACATATCAATATTAAAACTAGGAGAACCTAAAAAACAAAAGATTCGATCATTTATTTATAACGCGTCCTTGTGTCTTGATTGGATTTATTTTAAATTTTTACGAGTATATTGATATAGGAAGTATAAACTTTATTGTGACTAATTGTATGGTCTCAGTTCTTATATCCAAATTAAGTTAATTCAACACGCTTTTTAGTTCCATCTTTTTTGACTAAAATATGTATTTTTTTGACTAAAATGGATTCTATAACTACTACTAACTAGTCTAACATAGACGCTGTGATATCATTTTGTCAATTGTGTATAATTATCTCGCGTCGCACTGGTAAACAAAGAATCTCAAATCGGCTGCATACAAAACAGCGAGCGACCTAGCTTGTGCGTATTGCATCAAAACAGTATTTGTCGTTTAGAATAAAGAATATCAATCCAGTTATTATATTAAAGTGTGTTTAGATTAGTCTATACAGAAAATTTTGAGGCTCAATTCGGTCTCGCTTCCCTGTAGAATGAAAATCTCTGTTTTTAAAGAGCAGTTTAGATATAATAAGCAATTACCAAAATGTTTTGTAATTGCTGAGAAAAATTGAGATCCCTGCCGCTAACATTTTCAATTCGTCGCCTTAAAGGCATTATCTCGTCTTGTTATGACGACAAAATTCTGACCCGCAAGTTAGCACAGCTGATGTCTGATCCCGACACATTTATCATTCTGTTAAATCGCTTTTTGCAGGAACCAGGAACTTGGCATAACTATCTAGAATAAAGAAACAAATATCATGATAAAGAACCAAATGTTGACCAGGAACATTAAACGGCGCTAATTTGAGAAAAGTATATAACGGATTATAAATCCGTGGAATACTTAAAAGGTGACAGTGGGAAAAGAACTGTAATCAATCGTACTGATTGTTAGGCACAGGATAAAGTATATATCTTTACGTACAGCTATTAACAAGGCTTCAATAAATTCGCTGCATCAAGAATTAATATATTTTTTGTTCCTCGATCATGTATAAAATTATTTTGATGTTATTTTACTCCAATATTATTAGATATGTAAGTATTTATGTTTAACAAAGAATGGGACTAAAACATATTTAACGTTCATAAACGCCTGTCTAAAAGTTCAAAATTTAAGGCGACAGATTCAATAAAGTTTGTGAAGTCAAGACTTCGAATAACACAATACTCGAGAAAGGTTATGAAGAAAAGAAAAAGCAAATAAGTTCCTTCACGGAATATTTATATAAGTAAATGTATATTTCGTGAGATACGTCTCCTCTTATAATTCACATAATATACTCCTATTTTTTTTAACTACAGTTGTTATGTATTTTGGAAGCAATGATAGCCTAGCGGTCGAACGCTTGCTTTTAATGCAGGGTGGTTTAGGATTGATCCCAGGCCGCACCTCTTTTTTCAAAGTCACTTTACAGACCAGGCTAACTCGGAGGACTAAGGCCTAAAACACTGCATGTTCTGAGAAGAAGCCCAGGTGTGGGACTGTGAAAAGAAGAATTTGAAGATTCGGTTTATTTTAAGCCAATTCAATCTTTTTAATAAATATACTTTTAAAGTGCTTTAAATTGTCGGTCCATATCATTTCACGTCACGTTAAAAGGGTACGGTCAATTTAATGAAGCGTCGACGATCGATTTGCGTGCTCCATGCTCAATGAAAATCAATTCGCGATTGTCACTTTTTTGGTTAGTTTATTTGGGTTACACTTCATTTATACATCACATGTCATAATATTTTAGTACATGAGTAATCTTCGGCGATTAATTTAAGCATAATAAGTCATAAGTAATAAATTTAGTTTTAATTGGCATATTATAGATTACTCTGTAATATTCTGTACTGTACTTGTATGTGAATGAAGATTTTTCTCTTCATTTTATTACTTATAAACAATGATTCATATTACACATTGAAAAATAATTCTTTTAAATGTTAAACATTATAATTATTCAACAATGCGTGATTCTTCAAAATGATGCAATGGTCATAGGTCATCAACATCAAAAATCGCATGTTAAGTTAATGCTGAAGTCGATGTGACAAATGAGGATGCTGCTTCTAAACCCATAGCCATGGCGACGTTTTATATTTGATAATATTCCCAACCAAAGTATCTACTATCGCCGAAGAAGTATCATTTTAAGCCAGATTTAGAAATGATGTATTTTATTAAAAGTATGTTTATATCTTTAATAGATATGATATAAATGTTTATATAGCTGATTACTTTGTTGGGTGAATTCTTGATTATGTCATTGGGAAGTTGTAACAAATAATCGCAACAAAGATACGTTTGTTTTAATTGTATATGATACGTGTGTTACATTTATGTTGCAACAGTCAATGCTTAAGCAGGAAATCATAATGATTTTCATCTGAATTGTTATTTGGTCATTAAGTCGAGCTTAATTCACGTTAAAGATCCGTTGTGAGCGGGTCTTTAATAGGTTGGCGATCGATTTATAGTGATAGAATTAAATGTTCACCGGTAGATTGCGGGGTTGAATGACCCAACATGTGACAACGGGGGTATCCACCTACATTCGACTATTTTGCATTGTAAATTTATATTGGAAATTTTTGTTATGATTCCCTTATTTATGACTTTTAATGTATATATAGGTATAAGTTGTGGTATTTTAGACATAATTTTTTCATAAAAACCGCAATCTCCAGGATGTAGACCGTTAGCAATTTTAACTGCGACCAGATTTTTATCTAACAGGTAAATCCGTGGTTTAGGTCATCTTGTCACATTAGCAGGGTTATGTGGAATCCTGTATGCAGATATAAGATTAAGTTAAGGTGTGTTTTTTCAAGTCAGAGCTCAAATAAATTTATCATCATGATAGTTGAGAAGAGTGTATATTTAATTTTGATTTACTTGGTGTTGAACAGAAAATGTATTATGTATATTTAAGGGTATAGGTACTCTAAGACTCGAGGTACAGTAATAAAATCTTCAAACTTAAACTTTACTTCTTTGAACTTTAATGTTTCCGTACTCTGACTTGATAGGAGAGGTGTTCTTGTCAACAGTTGTGAGAAGAGGAAATATATTGAGAAATTTGATGCTACACGTAATCATTGAAGATATTGATTGTAAGATTGATTATATATGTATAAGAGAAAAGAGGCAGAAGAAGGCACAGACACAGTTACCTTGATGAAGGAAAAGGTTAATGTCGTGTCGTACCAAGAGGTCAAAACACGTGCGAAGAATAGAGGAGTGGCGATTACTCCATCGACAAGAGGTTAGCTCTGAAATAGGTAGATAGATAGATGAACTTGATTACAATTTTTATTGCTAATACAGTTTTAATTTTAGGCGTTGCTGTTGACAACCTATTATGTATGTTCCATTTAACGGTTCCTTGCTTTTTATTAACTCGTTATAAGATGCCAACTGTTTTTACCTATAATTTTAATGATATACGCTTCTTGACCTCAGTACCGTTACGAATGGTTATTTAATTAATTATTTTCATTTTATATTCCGGAGAATCCGATAATCAGAGATTTTGTCGAGTAGGCACTTACCAATCTGTTTACTGATTGCTTTCAACAAGGCCGTTTCTTAAATTGCAGTGCATGTTTGTTATCATGTTATATAAACATTATATATATATTTTTTAAACTTATAGTAATTTCTTCACATGTATCTATAGTTATAAAAACTTTAAGAATTTAACCTTATAGCGTCTGATCATACTCGTAGGTGTGTCCGTCTGTAGTCCTCTTTATATCAAGTTGGCTATGTCTACAGATTTTACTTCAAGACTTACTTGATTTACTTTTACTTTAGTTTAGTCTCAGTTTATCAGCAGTCTATTTTCCTTGGCTCTTTGTCTCAAACATAATATTTAGAAAAGTTGGGACTCCAGTGTCATTTATGCAAAAGATGGACAAAGCGGATATTAAAGATGGCGAAGAGATGATCAAAGAAGCAAGTTAATAAATGTGGATTTATCACAACTAATGTTAAAGAAATGCTTTTTATATTGACAAACCTGTACACGTTCAGCAGATAGGTATTACATAAATTATATTGTTTCTAACGGCATTAAATCTAAAAAAGTTCCAGCAAGCTAGATTGTCCTGTCGCTCGTTCGAACAAGTAAATAAATGCTTTGCTATTATGGACATGAGGTAAATGAGGTAATAGATGACAAAGTGACCAAAAAATTAAGAATACAATATTTTTAAGCAAAATCATGACAAGAGAATACTCGTAAGTGTATCTAATTTTATCCATTGATGTCAGGTAGTGTCAGCATACCACACCTTGCGCCGAGGTAAGACTAATAGCACCTATTAAATTTCTATTAAAGGAAACGAAACTACAATATTCTTCTTATTTGAATTAATTTATTCTTATTTTAAGTATATTTTATAGGTACTTATCTCTAATGATTAAGTAATCGGAGAGTAAGCGAAAACATTGCATTGTCTTAGAATAGTTTAGCAAGTGATCATAATTTTGAATTCTGCGCGATATTTTCATGTTTTATTGACACTTTGTGTAGTGTATCTTTAGTATGGATTTTTCAGCTATAGATTCGACATTCGTCTAGCACCAGTAAGTGGATCTTTATAACCACTCTCAATATATGCATTAATTATAACTGAACTTATTACCTATAATTTGAACTTAATTCCAGAGACTGGGAGTACCTACGACTAACATATTGTTTGTTTAACATTTAAAGCTTTTGAATATTATTTTGAAACACTTGTTAACAAAACTATGAATCTTAAGAGATATTTAAATTTGCATACCTATATTAATGTCCTTCATTCGAGATATCGTAAAAATTATTTACGGTGCTTTCTCACACACAACGATTGACTTTTAGCAGTCATAATATAAACGGCTATGGTACAGAACATGTAAAAATGAATATCTTCATAATATAATCACAGTTATTAAATAATGGTTGATGTTATAAATAGATCATAGATCGAATAAAATGGAATAATTCTGCTAGAGAGACCCTAATGTTCTTTTAATTCTTCAGTTTATTCTCTTGTTACTTTTTTTTTTTTTTAATTAATTTTTAATTCCCTGTTTTAATTTAATTCTCCATTTGTAATTTCAAATTGAAATAATATAATTCTTCAAACTTTCTCTATCACTCAAAGGTTTGCTGGTAGAAAACTCAAGTTTGGGTTAAGCTCGCCTGTGTACATACCATCTCAATTGTATTTGTTTTATTATCAAATTTCGTGTACAATAAAGAATTAAGAATGACTAAAAATTATAAAATTAAAGTTGTATTATAATTATGTAGGTATCTAATTAACAGTTCAACACCACTATGTTTTAATTATCCGAATTTCAGCAAAGCACGACCTTAAAATTATTTTGGTAATAAATGATAATTAGCGGTGTATATTATAAAATGCATGTGATTTATTGTGGGTTCATTACGTAATAACTATTTTGTTCTGTAAAACAAATAATACGTAGGTAATTAACACCGGAGTGTAAATTTTAAATAATTTTATACAATTATTATCGTAACGCAGTATGCATAATAGGAAATTGGTCTAGGACTTACTAACTTAAGAGTACATAAACTTAATAAGGATTCCAATTAGGTAAGATACATTAGAATCTTGTGATTTTCCCAACAATGACAAACAGATCTACTCTTAGGTAATATTTATTTATATTTCTGTAACCTTGGACGTTTATGATGTGGTGATACAATTATCACATTGCCGGTGATTCCATAGTAAAATTTTAAAATTGTTGACTTGCCACAGTAATTTTTTCAACATACACTTAGTTTAAATTGGACCTAACTTCTAGATCCGTTTCAATCGTAAATATTGGTTAATTTGTTTATGTATAAGAAATAACAAAATCAGGTATTACTTAAGTAAGTACTTGTAAATTATCAATTACAACATGCAAACTTAATTATACTGCTTAATTTGATCAGAGTTGGGCGTGTAGGTACTTATACCCAGTACTATGTTAAATATGTCAAGAAGCTTTATACAAACTTATACCGTCTTATTGCAAAAGATGGTTTAAAGCAAGTCTTGTAAAACCCAGGTTTTAAGACAGCTCCGTCTGTTTTTCTTAATGACGTTAAAAAGTGACGGATTCATTTAAATCTTGGGTTTTACTAAACTTGCTTTAAACGATCTTTTGTAATAAAGGGGATGACACTTTAAATACATACATTAATGTAGAGAGGCATAATCTTGTATATAATTTTCGTATATATTTTTTCCATATAGGTAAATAACTAAACTTAGTTATTAAACTTGACGAAGTTGAGTTTTCAAGTAGGTATAATATAATCAATTAAGCACCGAATTAATGCGCTATTTAATATCACATATCTTTGTAAACTACTTTTGTGATATTCTTAGTTTTTTTTCGAAATTGTTTCATAGATAAATACTGTTATTTCACGACGCAATGGGTTACTAATGTTAATTTATTGCGACGAGAGTTCGAAGATCTCTAATTTATTTAATAAATCATATATTTTCAAACTTGCTATCTTTAGAAGTACCGTTTTTATTAGGTTTTGTTTAATACCTATTCGTACAAAGTCTTAACCGGTTACCTGGGTATGTATAATGTAATTTATTCTATTAGTAGCTGAAATTTTAATATATAAGCCCGTCAAAGTTGACTGCTGATCATAGGCCTTAACAAACAGATGGATGAACGCAGTTTGTAGTAAGGACTTTAGAATGCGCTACTATGGAGATAATCTCTAGTCGCCTTTCGTGACGTCCACGGGTAGTATCTACCTACCTAACTTGATGGTCCATTCTTTGCTGGGGACCACAGAACGTGCTGGGAACCGATACGGCCAAAATTTGAAATGGCTTAATTTTAATTTTGGGATTTATCTTCATTGTAACAGAATTATATAAATACAAATATATATAGTCCTACAAACCATAACATCGCGAAAAAAAAATCTCCTGTTTCGTACATTTAGTCGAGTAAATACTAAATTATTTTCATGGGACAGCTGATGTTTTTTTTCGCGATTTCAGTATTGGTCCTATAATAATATAGATATTAATAATGATGACTATCTACAATAATCCTTTAAACGGATCGGGACTAGAAAGGTGGGACTTTTTATATTAGGTATGTATATCATTTTGGTTCTATTCCAGACCCAGAATTTTGTGAAAGTATCAATATTGTTTATGAGTAAACGGGGTATTGCGTTATCTGTACTAATAATTTAATAAATAAATAAATTTAATTTTCACACATTCTGGCTGATGGGTAGAGGGCGCGGCGGCAGCGGCGGGGCGCCGCCTGGTCCCCGGTAGTAACATGTATGGCCTTGGGCGGGCAAACGTGAAATCTTTCACACTTAGCCGGAATATGTGGAAAGGAGCTTATAGTACGAATTGGGATATCCGACACGTAGTTAACTTTCTATAAAAAAAGCCACGACGAATATTTATTCTTATTAAAGAAGTGAAAATCCCAATCAGATCAGACTATCACGGAATGCATCCAGTGTTAGCATTACATCGGCTCAGTACTCGGGGCACGTTCGTCAACGACTCGGCATCTTATTGTGATTTGCCTCATATCACAGATCGTCTCTTGAACGAGCCATATCAGTTGTTGAATGAGAGTTGAATCATAAACACTAAGAAGGGAGTGTCTCGCTGACGAAAAATAAACAACGCACAAGATGGTTTGCAAAATACTAGCAAATGTCAAGATTTAATAGCAATCGTAGTGTAAATCATTATTAATACTAAAAGATGCATGTGTGAAAGTCCATGTAAGTGATCAGACATCTAATAGGAAGGTATAGGTACTTAATTTTACAATATCGATAGATTCTAAAATCAACGAAATTGCACTTATCGGTACCTATAGTGTAGGTAGGTACGATTTATCTTTTCGGTGTTCGCATTTGTGAAAAATGCTGCTGAAAAAGAGGTTCACACTTATCATTTATTTATTCGCAAGTACCTACGAAGGTACAACGTGTTTGTCATCGTGAATGGGGAATTCGCATTTGCTTAAGGTAACAGCACTGTATGACTCCTGTTAACAATATGTAATACAGTTTGTTGGACTGATTTTCTTATTTGTACGAAGAAAACAAATTACTTGTGTATGTAATTTTTTTATTAGGTAGGTATATTCATATAACACATATTACTCTAAGGACTTCTTCATTATTTATAGTCTTCTGTGACTACCTCGTTGTTATGCAAGTTTACAATAATACTGTACTGATACGATAATACTGTAAAAACTCGTAGGTACATAATAGTATCGCCTACTTAACGGCTTGTTGCTTTAAGCAAAGTGGATCTTAGGATCCTTTTGTTTTTTCTTGCCCTTGTTTACCTTGCCGTTGACTACAGTTTAAGTGCTAATTTAAATAGAGCAGCTAGATGCTGGCATGATCATGATGATGGCGAAACATTAATTTAAAGTAAATCTTACTATTTTAACAAATTTTAAGATTTCTGACAAAATTTACAGTATCAACATATACATATATATGGTTATGACAATAGTTAAGGTTCTAATATGATGGGTAAATAGAAAAATATCATTTTCCTATAGGTAACAGATTGCTTTAAAAGTAAGATGTTGATGGTGACCGCAGTGCTAAGTAGATTGACTACATGTCCTACCTATGTGTATGTACCTATTAATATCACAGAAGTTTTTTTATATGTAACTCATGATCGTTAGTTTACAAAATGACGTCATTTACATTTGATATCCTGAAACTATGACAAAAATTATGTAACATTATTTTTCAGTGTCAAATCTGTCATCAAAGCAATATTTATTAATATTTCCATATACCTAGGCACTGGCAGGCATAACATTAAAAAAGAGATCTAGAATTTTTTGTTTCAGTTTAAAAACAATAGCAGTGTTGAGTATTGCATTGGATGACCGATGACAACAATTAGGTACTTTCCGTTTTGGAGACGTCTACGATGATAGAGCACTCCTTATTATCACAGGCATCTGGGCGTAGTTGATGATCCTGCCTGCCTGCTTCGTTTTATTATCCGTCTTCGAAAATGTCACAGATTCTATCTCAAACTGCGCCTTGAATATTAAAATCCTATAGTGGTAGGTAACATTAAAAAACGGTCGACGCGAGGATAACTGTAAATACGAGTTTAGTCATAATGTTGTTACTTGTTTGTCACAACTATGTTCGACAGCCAAAAGTCGTCCAACAAGTGAAAAGGCCCTATTAGATCCGACTACATACTGCCTACATATTTTTATCCGTCCAGAGCATCGACACTTGTAGAACAATCGAGCTCCAAATAAAATAGCCTGTGGCCTATAAGGTCACATAAACAATAAATTATACATGACAGATTAACAATCTAGGATGTGAGCGTATTTTAAACCGTTAAAAGAAACGCCCATCACAATTTATTTGCGCTAGCTTTTGGTGGCCAACAATGTTTTAGAAATAGTGCAAAACATTTAAAAAAGCTGGCATTTTTATCATCTGTTTTGTTTATACGCAAAATGGTTAAATCAGTTGAATTGTGTTTTAAGTGTTTAACCAAGTGAAGATTAATTTCATAAAATTTTAGCAAAGTAATTTTTTTATACTTTTTTAAGGTTCTCTGATAACATCTGAGTGAAGCCCATAAACAGGACAATGCCTTTTAAGATTTAACCGAATTCGGTTTTAATTGTCTCCATAAAGGGAAGTAGGTGAATAGAGGGGGAGGGGGGACGGGTATACAAAACGTCTGAATAGATTTTCCTTAGATTTATGTTACGTTTACGAATAAATTAGGTTCGAAGCTAATGTGGTATATTTTACACGAGTTGGCGTGAATGAGTAAGTTTAATGATGGGCAACCGAAAATACACGTGCTCCCACGACAATTAGCTGAGATAATATGTTTATAATTAAAATTTATGTAGTTTTTGGGGAAATGACATGATGGTTATTTATATTCATCGTATAATTTATTTGTAAAAAAACATTGAGTATCATTTTACATAGTTTAAAAATATCTATAGAAAAATCAACATAATGTACCTATGTACAAATTAAAGGCATTTGTGATTAAGTTTTAAAGCATATTTTGAGCTTTTGAGTTTGTCGCCCATTGAATTAATTAATTTATTTTTGCGTTATTGTAAACAATTTTTACAACTTGTATATTTCGTAGCCGGAGTGTGAACTGCTGTCTGTATCATCTTCTACATGAATGATCTTTTCAACATTCTCATTGAACGTCACTACTGATTTCCTTCGTGTTTCGTTCTTTTCCCCGAATTCATCGTCTGTCTCGTCGGCATCTTTTAATTTATCTATTGATTGTATGACTATCGGTGCGTTGGTTTCGGGTATAGGGAAATCAAGTATAGATTCTAGAGGAGTCTCCCTTTTCGAGGTCGTCGGATCTACGGTAACCTCTCCAATAGGAGCTTTTAACATTTCTTGAAGTCTCCTTTCACTTTTCTTTAGATCCTCGATGTTGAGTCTCGGTTTCGGATCTTCTGGTTTTGGAAGTTCACCAAGAGATGCATTTCTTGATGCTAAGCTCTTGTTATCACTGAATTCGTCGTAGTTTCTATTTTTCCTCCTAAATATAAAAGTATGAATCAGCTTCTTGTATTTTGAGACATAAAGACATGGACATAAGTATTTAAATAACTGACTACTTACCATTTTAGGAAGAACCAAATGGCTATTAACAAGATTAGGATGAAGAGTAGAATGCTGAGGACTATCGTGGCTACTAACAAGCCAACGCCACGTTCTAAAATAGTTATCGGGCTATCTTCTAGTAGATGATCTTCCAGCGATATAGTACTTATTACACTCACAATTGCTGCATTATTATTTATATCTCTGGAAAGGAAACATGTTTATTTAATAATTATTTAGCAAACAGAATTGTAACATTTATTTTTTAAATATCTAATTTCTTACATAGTAAGGCGGTCCACGGTGACAGCCTCTCTCTCAATGAGTCCATAAACGTAAAGTTGCAGCAAAGCTCCTGTAGTGTTAGTTCCACGCGTCTTCCTGGTAACGTCTTCATGTATGTCATCAGATATAACGACTGACCTCAATGTTTTAACTTCGTATCCGACGGCATCGCTCAAAAGAGCCAAAACGTTCGTTTCATCGTCTAGGAAGGCATCTTTTACTGTCACCACGGCTATATTGTTTAAATCTAGAAGTTTTACCTGGAAATAGAAATATTATCATGACTACAGGTTATGGGGCTATAAACAGAAATCGCAGGTTAACGCTCTGGTAACAAAAGATTGTACTAGCTTGCGTGGTGATATAAGTAAATAAAATAAAAGTTTAAGGTCACAGCGACATAAGCAAATTATATTCAGTTAAGCTTGCGTTACATGATTATATCTCCCTGATTATATTATCATATTTTTATTTTCTGGATTTTTACTAACGCTAATTAATACGATGTATCTTTATTGCATACAGTAGGATTACTTTAACATTAACAGGATGTTGTCCCATCCGGTATGTTCTGTTGCCCCCGAGCAAGGTTTTTTGGCGGCTTAGTAAATCATTGATTTGTTACTTGTGTAGATTTATTAGGGGCAATAAATTCTAAATAAATTACGGTTGCTTCTAATTTACTAAGAATTTAAACTGTTTTCTCTTTGTGTTATGAAATAAAGTTAGCAATATGTGTTGTTAAGTATGTTTGAATTTTAAAATTCCTGAGGACGTGTTGATTACAGATGATATCATCAACTTAAACCAACACGCCGACCGTAAGTATGTACCTACTTAAAAATATATTTAAGCTTCTTAAGTAAAACGTGAACTTAAATGGCGGATTAAAGTCGGTAGCAAAGTGATAAATAACTTTGTGCGTTTTTTCTCTAAAGTTAATTAAAGACTAATTAATTAAAGTAAAAGAAGACGAGAAGATAATTTTAAATTAAATGAACGGTTAGAGTTCATGTAGGTAATGCAAGCTTTTTTGTCTAAAATAATATCTATGCATCATAATTATTGACACATCATTTTGTTGATGGCCATGCAAATAGTTCTAGAAGACAATAATGCACATCAAATGTTAAGGTTTAAATGTGATATCATATTTGTGAAGTAGGTAGGGTGGTTAATTACCATGTTGTGTCATTGTATAAAACTTCCGCTATACACAAGTTTCTCAAACCTTGATATATCTAACGACACGTCATCCTAATGTTGTTCTTATGTCATTTAATATTTAATTAGAGCCAAATATTCGTTTACTGCGTTGTTTTGTCCACATGTTTCTAAATTAATTAAAATGGAAATGTATAAGGCTCTTTATTAGTCTTTTGCCATATCTGTACAGTTGGATATTATGGGGCGTAATTGATAATCTACATCAACAATAACATCATTTTCAACTTTTGTCCGCCCACTGTGGGGCATAAGCCTCCTCCGTTTTACGCTAATCTTCCCTGTTTGGGCCAATCGATATTAAATACGTATCCACAAATTGTGAAAAAATCCACGACTTGCGTATCTATTTTTGAAGTGAAACTTCTTAGACGGGGTATTAGGATTTTTCCGTCACGAAAAAAGCGTTACGGGCGCGTGGAGTGGGTAGACGATATCTTATATTGTCCGTTGAAGTTTCACTTCTACTATGTGTCCCAGCACACATTTCTTTTTTTTAGATAGTACCTACTGACAGGTGGATTCAACCAACAAAATCAAATGGTTCTCGAGAGATAGTAGGGCGAGTGATGCCTGGCCACTGACTAGCTGAACCTGACTGACACACCTGTCTGATCACGGCTGACAATGATAAGGGCATGAATGGCATAAAGTTCTTTTGTGGCTTTTCGACTAGAGAACCTTTATGAAGACAATTCTTACAATCAGATCATCAATGGATGTCCGCACGTTTTGGTAGATTTAGGGGCGATTGATTCAATTCACGTTTACTCACATTGATAGAAAGCCCATGTTTTGTTACAAAAACAATACCTAGTTTTTTTATGAAATATTTTCTTAGGTACCTACGTATATTCTAAATCAACTTACAAATACATAATTATAATTACCACGAGTTGTATAGTGCCGGTAAGTCCTTCCCCGTCGCGGTCGGTGGCGCTCACTGTGAGAACCTGGTCGTGCTGCAGGCGTGCACCACTGCGTACATGCACGAAGCCAGTCGTCGGGGCCACAGCCAGCACACTCTCAGAACTCCAATACACTAGCGCAGCGTTGACTCCTACATCCGCGTCCGTTGCCTAGAATGTAAATTGATGCGATTATGACGCATAGAAAAACATATAATGGATATTATTGCAATAACGTTATTGGCATGGTCATTTAAGCCACAGCCTAGGGGTAGGTATAGCCGTTAATTCATTTGATACAATCGGTGGTGCTACAGGAGAACTTAAATGTGCGTAGGTATATGGCTACGCAGACGTGCCATCATCGCCGGGTTATCTACGCGTTCGTGACTAGTAAAAAGGTTGGTTTTGCGGTCACTTTCTTAGAATGAGGTAGCTGTTCTCTCTAGTCTGTGCTTGTTTGTAGTAGCGATGGGTTATAATAGCCAGTTATGTTAACTGTTATCTCTGTTATTGTTACACAAAAATAACATAATAAAATATCTGTTACTTAATTACAGCCTGTTATTTTCATACTACCACACTATAACCCACCAACTAAGTACTTAAATACCTGTTTATGTATGAAATACTAGGTGTCTCTCTTTCTAGCAAGCATCAATCCAGTTAGTAAGAATGAGAGCAAAACTGCTATTTAACAAAATAATAAGCAAGGTTTGCTGTGAATGAAAGTGTCTTTTATTTTTATAACAGATAATTGGCATTGGCAAGAACAATTTTATTCTTCTTTTTTTTATTACGTTACGTTGGATTTCTCCTGTATTGATGGTACAGTTTACAAACATACATGTCACATGCACACACCACCCAGACCCG
Source organism: Allophyes oxyacanthae (assembly GCA_932294325.1). Taxonomy (NCBI): domain Eukaryota; kingdom Metazoa; phylum Arthropoda; class Insecta; order Lepidoptera; family Noctuidae; genus Allophyes; species Allophyes oxyacanthae. The sequence goes on along the minus strand of OW028614.1, from coordinate 9,662,410 downwards.
AAACAACTATCTGTAGATCATACAAATACTTGTTCCGTGCGGGGATCGAACCCGCGGCACAAAATTGTTATCTGTTATTTTTAAATATCTGTTATTTTTATCTGTGACGATAAATACGCCTCACCGCTAGTTTATAGTTTTAGTTTGTAGTATAAGGTACATGACTATTAACATGTGTTAATAGTCAAGTAATGCATGTAAGTCAGACTTCGATGAAATTTAAAAAAAGTAAAAAGGGTTATATTTTACTCGTGCGATTCTCAGTTAATTCTTGTATTATATTTTGAGGCTTAGGTGAATTTGGAATAAGCTCGCTACCGTTATAATTTGCGATTCCTTATTTATAAGCCATCAATAACTACCTGTCTTCACGTATTAGAATATTGATGAAGGCTTGAATATAAAACAACATCGTCATTAATAATCTCGGGTTAGCCGGCAATGAGTCAGTCAAGTGAGACAGTTTGTTTTATATTCAAAGATAAAACTCTTTTTCACCGTGAATCATGTTACAACGTGGGAACTTAAAATAAAATATAAATGCAAGACACAAGTTTACGGCTTTCAACGTTCAAGTGAGAGATATACAAAACATTTGCATGATATGAACCTACCCGTAACTCCGCTAAAGAACGGGGCAATATCCTCTCCTCGACTTCAGCAATAGGGTATCCCATGGCAAGTGGTTCTTGTTCTTTGCCGACAAATATAGGAGCATTGTCGTTGATGTCGTTCACTATTAGGTTGACTAAGCTTCGTCTCGAGTTGTATGAAATTGTCTCTGTAAGAATCCATTTATTCGTACCGTAGTCGTAGGGACCGAGCCAGTCTGTTCTTTCTGAACGTTTCGTACGGATGGCCTTAACAGTTTCGCAATTTAATATAAGTTCAACTTGAACTTGCGAAAGTGCCATAAAAGCTATAGATTCGTGTTCTCTGTCAATGGCTGTGGTATGCAGTCCAGTATCGTCAACATACAACCACGTTTGATTAACGGGCCAACGATTTGTTAATGTAAAGTGACAGCCACCGTACTGCGTTGGGTCCAGTACGACTAGATTTCTGTGAGGCTCTTCCTCATCCCTGTCTATTACGATAAGTGGTGGAACTACGATGTCGTCTTCTCCGCATACCGTGACTGCTTCTACTCTTAAATATACCTGTGGGAATTTTTTTTGTGACAATAATCAAGATGTTTAAACAAGTGCTTAAAAAAATTCATTTTTGAATAATATCTTTAAAGCACACGATAGGACATATTGTGATAATAATGATGTAATATTGATCAAATCGTCTATTAAAATATAATATACGTTCTTGTATTATACCTATTTCTTGAAAGATTCCAAAAGTGTTTTACTCATTTAAAAAAGAGAATAATATATTCTATAGTATTGAAATAGTTATTTGTTATACAAGAGTGCAAAGTTGCTTTTTAACCGCGTGTTCAATTTTGATGACCGAGCAAGCGAAGGATTCTAAAATTGAATCACGAGCGCAGCGAGTGATTCAAAATTAGAATCCTGAGCGTTAGCGAGGGAATCAAAAGAGCACGAGGTGAAAAATCTTTGCACTCGAGTGCAACACGTAACTTTTCATTCCACCTCAGCGAGGAAATGACTAAATGCAAAAAAAAAACGTTTAATTCACAAACTTAGTGCACACGATGTTCTAAATTCAATTTACTTTATCCTCTAGAGAATAAAAACGGCTTTTCCACTCAGATATTGAAGATTAAAAATACTCTTTCCGAGATGGTGGGATGAAAATTTACTTTATCCTCTAGAGAATAAAAACGGCTTTTCCACTCAGATATTGAAGATTAAAAATACTCTTTCCGAGATGGTGGGATGAAAAAAATATTTAAAAAGTAAGTAGGTCGGTAACTTCTTTTCATATCGTTAAGTCGTTAAAAGCTCCAGAATTGTGGCGGCTTAAATAAAAACTGCTGTACCCGTTAGCGTCAGGGATAACAAACGTGTTCTTATGCTGACATGTCTGATAGGGGCGTTGATGTAGGTGTCACAAAGAAGAGTTTAAATCACTTGGTTAAATATAAAATCTCATACTAATAAAAACTTGTAATTTTTAAACACTGATTAAAATTATATCGGGCTTTGATGTAGGTAGGTACCACAAAGAAGTGTTTAAATCACTTGATTAAATATAAAACGTCCAAGTAATAAAAATTTGTAATTTTTAAACTTTTAAACACTGATTAAATTATACCTACCTGTCCTTGTCATTTATATACCAATAAATAGAGATGGCAATAGATTTAAGAGGTAGGTACTTTAGTTATATAACGTTTAATCATCGTTTATTTGTAGATAAGGTGGAAAGTGTATAAAAGTGACAAACTTATTTAAAAACCTACAAACAGTTAGTTACTAGTCTATAGACAAACAACTCATACCATAGCTGTACCCCTTGCTCGTGTAATAATCGTAGTGGCAATAACTTGGAAAGTGTAGACCCCACTGTTGGCCGGAGCAGACAAATACAGCTCTCCCTCATTGTTTATAGACAGGCGCGTTTGGAGATGTGCTGAAACAATATCAGTATTTAATATTAAACACGAGCTTTTTATACATTATAAACAAAATCGGTTGGTAGGAACTTTAGTGTATAATTATAAATTTTCTAATCCTGAAACTCTTATACGGGTCTGCTTAGACCATAGTCAAAATATTTGACAGGTTTAAGCAGACAGTTTTGATTGAAAACTGGTAGTTAGACAGACTTTCGCTCTAAGGAAGTACCTACTAATGGTGCAAAATTGTCTTAAGTGTATGGCATAGGACACTTTTAATACCAGTTATTAATCTGATAGATATCCTGTCTAGACAGGTTTTTGTAAAACAAGTCTCACTAGCGATAGTCTTGACTATGGTGAGCGCACGCTCTTAATCTCTTCATAAGGATTTAGGTAGAAATGTTAACTTTAATATCTTGTTCGTCGTTTTGTGGAGTGAAACGAGGACTTAACTTCGTCTTGGCGCCTACTAAAGTACAACAATTGCTTCGCAAAGTAAAATTGCTTTTAAAGAATTTTAGGCGCGCGGTATAATTCACCGCTTTGGGAAGGTAAACAAAGGAGAATTAAGTTCAAAGCTCTAATTCAACGTGAACTTCTAGATTGTCTACATAACGATATTATCTAAGTATACAAATTTTATGATATTTTTTTCAAATGATAAGTTAGTCATTCAAGAGCAGGTTAAGCTTTCACGAAAAGTTAACTATTTTATTAATTTTGCACATCTAATAATTATATTTTCATCTCACTAGCTCGGAAAGGCTTTCGTTATTCTTCGAAATCTGGGCGCAAAAGTCTATTTTATCCGCTAGCGTAGAAAAGATATTCGAAATTCGAGCGTGACGAACTATGGTGTAGAGCACTGTACCTGTGCCCCAAGTCTACTAATTTCTGTTAATTGTAATTACGAAAGCATTCTGCCACGATTGAGGTAGTAGGAGTTGGCAGACGCGGGGCCCTGGACATTGGACAAGTGTAGAGTGGTGAAGAAAAACAATTCTAATATAATTAGGCATCTAACATTTTCCTCGCTTTGGTGAGATGAAAAGTTGTGTTTTACACGGCTGCAAAATTATTTGCATCTCGTGCCTTTGAATCCCTCTCTTGAACCACTCGCTTCGCTCGTGTTTCACTCTGAACCCTTCGCTTGCTCGGTATTAATACTCGCACCAAATAACAACTTTGCAGCCTTGCATAACAAATAAATATTATAAAGATGTATTATTTGTTTGTTTGTATGTAGTAATCTCTGGAACTACGGAAACGACTCTAAAAATTCTTTCACTAATAGAAAGCTACACTATCTCAGTAATTTAAGTTAATCTTTTTATATGTTTACTAGCGGCCCGTCCCGACTTCGTTCGGGTACAAAGTAGCCGGTAGATACTTTTTAATTTTCATCAATTCCTGACATCTTACAAATCGTTCGGCTTCAAAAAATACGGTCTCTCATATAACTATTTCATCCGCTTACAGGTTGAATTTCGAAAAACACGTAACCGATTCTGTTTTTAATTTTAACCTTACAAAATTTCACGTTTCTATCTTCAAAAACATTTTTCACTCCTTTAGCGCCCCTTTGGGGGATGAATAACCATAAACGCAGAAACACGTGTTTCTTTATTTCTAACGAAAAGCCTAAGTCTCAATTTTCACGTTTGTCACTTCAAAAACAATTTTTACCCCTATTTCTCCCCTTTAGGGGATGAATTTCCAAAAACGCGGTATTACGTGTTTCTTTATTTCTAACCAAAAGCCTTAATCTCAATTTTCACGTTTCTAACTTCAAAAACAATTTTTACCCCTATTTTGCCCCTTTTTTTTTTTTTTTTTTTTTTATCGTGGTAAAATCATCAAATGAGTCCTCCCACCCCGGGCAGGGCGGGAGGGACTGTCAGACTTGTACTGACTAAAATCCACGGTGTTCCTTCAATAGCCCTTTACGTTCCGGGGTCACGGTAATGAGATAAGTCCCGCGACCCCGGCAGGCTTCGGCCCTCTGCAGGGGCTATTTGGGGCTATTTTGCCCCTTTAGGGGATGAATTTCCAAAAACGCGGTATCAAGTGTTTCTTTATTTCTAACCAAAAGCCGAAACACCAATTCTCACGTTTCTCACTTCAAAAACAATTTTTACCCCTATTTCGCCCCTTTAGGGGATGAATTTCCAAAAACGCGGTATCACGTGTTTCTTTATTTCTAACCAAAAGCCTAAATCTCAATTTTCACCTTTCTTACTTCAAAAATAAATTTCACCCCTATTTCGCCCCTTTAGGGGATGAATTTCTAATAACGCGGTAACACGTGTTTCTTTATTTCTAACCAAAAGCCGAAACACCAATTCTCACGTTTCTCTCTTCAAAAACAATCCCAATATTCACGTTTTACACTTCAAAATTAATTTACACCCCTATTTCGCCCCTTTAGGGGATGAATTTCCAAAAACGCAGAATCACGTGTATCTTTATTTGTAACCAAAAGCCTAAATCCCAATTTTCATCTTTCTCACTTCAAAAATTAAGGGACTCCCATACAAACTTTCATCCCCTTTTTCTCCCCTTTAGGGGCTGAATTTTCAAAAATCCCTTCTTATTGCTTGCCTATAATACAAAAGGGACGTACTCTCCAAGTTTCGTGTTTCAGCAGTTTCGGCTGTGCGTTGATGATAAGTCAGTCGGTCAGTCAGTCAGTCAATCAGGACTTCTCTCTTTATAATATTACTATGATATGATATATTTTATTTTGATAAAAATTAAATACTTGGGTGAAACCGCGGGCAACAGCTAGTATTTTATTATTAATTCAGCCGTAGGTAAATTATGGCAAGTGTCGCTCTTTCAACTTTGAATCTAACATGGAAATAGGTTGATCTTTTAATAATAAATTAACGTACTAAGAAGCAGGCATAAAAAAAATTAAAATTAAGCAGGTGATATTTTGATCTCGTTATTTTACCTAAAATATCTCATAACAGTATTCATCATACATGTACTTAATCGATTAGCTAGCTAAAAGATTTTTTATTCACTTGAAGTATTTGTGAAAGTACCTAATGATGCATATAACAGTTGTTTACACCGTTCAAGTATTAGGTACGTAAATGCACAGACAGATTTATGTTTGTGCGTAAATCCTATATCAAAAGCACATATTGCTAAGGAGATAAACTTACTTCCAAAGTAAGACAATAAACATATTCTTCATAAGTATTATCTATCTCATGAATATGAAAAGAGACGCCTATTGTTTAGATTTTGGCATCTCGTCTGTCTTATAATATTCTCAGATAATATTTTATTGTCAGAATCCAGAATGTAGCTAAAGCTTAAAAGTTATAATTCCACAACATATATTCTGAGCGATAGCAAGTAGAGCAGGTCTCTACCTATTATCGAGATTGCTAAGTCGCCTGCGGTGTCGGTAAACACAACCTTTCAGGTGCAATCGCGTCTAGAATATACTTGAACCATGGATTTATTAATGTGGTTGTAATATTTATAAGTCCTACCCCTTTAAATCTAGAAGGGACACATTTTTCACTTAGTCTATTAAATTTCCTGTGGGGACTTGGGCTGAATAACAAGTAGAATTATTATGAGCAACTTTTGTCTTTTACCAATCAGACAGCAAGGTTATTCAAATGCAAAACAGATTTTGAAAAGTTAGATCCTGCTCGCCACTTAAAAAATACAACACAATATTGTTCTTTAACTCGATATAAAATGTGTAAGAAACACCTTGTATTTATAATTGAATTGTGTAAAACAGAAAAGGGTCTAGTTGTCCATAAACAAAAATTATAGATGCAATAATAACTTGTTGACTTCTGTTGATGTCAAAGAAACCTTTTCGTTTATTTTCGGCGTAGCTCTACGTATGTAGTATGTACTACGTAGCAAGGCGCGTAAGCAATAGCGCCTTGCCGCAACGACTGCTTGTTAATACAGAACGCGCTTCGACACGCCCGCCCACCGCCAAGAGTCGACGTGTGTGAAAGCCTCCAGTTCCTAGTTTTAGTTACCTTCAGTAGCTAGTGAGTAGGTAACTGCTTCGCCATTGTCGGCGGTTGCTGACACTCGCCCGACGAAGCCTGTCTGCACTATCTCCACGTTGAGCACGTACGACTCCGAGGAGAACTCCACGGATGGAAGTACAGGAACATCTGGTAATGAATAAAATAAACGGTAAGACATCAGTGTACTGCATACATGCCTGCAAGGGCGAGTATTGCCATTATAAAAACAAACTTGCTATGATATGGTTTTTTAGGTAATTTCGAAAAGTAGAAGAACCCAATTGTAGTTCGTTATACGAGTACTAAGTAGGTAAAGGTACCTACTAACTAATCTCTATATACAAAATAACGAAGGGTGCTTGTAATAATATAGACCCAGCACATACAAATGAAATTATGATTTCCTTTGTCAGTATAGCAAGTAGATACATGACGAATTATTTTATATGGGATTAAAATAGTCAACACTGATTAATAATAATTGAATAACTTATCTGCATGATCATGGCACAAAGTGAAATGAAATAAAGACTAGACTATTATAAACTTAGGTTTAATAATAATCGCATAAATATTAACAAATCAATAGTTTCCTGAAGGTTAAAAGATCATAGTTGTGATATCATCTTGTTTGTTGGAGCTGAATATTGTGCACTCAAATATTTTGCCTTATCTAGATAGGTAACATTTTTATGAGTGACAGGTATGATTGGTCGTATACATTTTAGTACAGGTCAATAAGATTATTTGGATAGATATTTGGTATTGTTGGCACCCAGGTCATCTTGAAATATTAAATGTTACTCTTTAATTGAAAGTTAATTCACGAGGTGTTTGGGAACTGACAGATTCTAATAAACTATTGAAAGAAAAATAAACATTTATTTGGAATCAACACAGTGAGACTCCAAATACAGAATCAACACTAACTAATGAGAACTGGAGAAATAAGAAAATAGCCAAACATCAATTAAAACTTGGTGTCCAAATCAGTTAATGTCAAGTAGATTGACGCTGCTTTTTAAAACGCTTTTATTAGCTTCACTTGTAACTAACTAAATAACTAACTAACTAACTATGTAAGTAAACCTTGGAAGTTAAATTTAACCCACTTCCCGGTTTCCAATTGAGCTGAAATTTTGCATACACGTTTAGTTTGGATGACAAAAGCGTTCTTTCGTTTTTTTTTAAACTATAATATTTATTTCTTATTAACTACTTACTGCTAATCTGTGCTGCTGGTAAAAATACTTTTCTCTCAAGAATGGACGTATCTGTCTATATTTTATGTGAATAAAATAAAAGGCACAAAAGATAATGCCATATACCTACTTTAAAAGTTTTATTTCTAGAGATAGGATGAAGATTCAATATTCCGCTCTCATGAAACAAAATATTCGCTTCGCTTTCTTTTCTTATTCTCATGCCCAATGGTTGTATCTATTCATAATATCAAAATATTAGATTATATTTTACGAACGATATTAACGTAGGTACATATTTTATTTGATTACAATGTATCGTAGGTTTCTTATGTAAACCGTTGCTTCATTTCCATTAAATGTGTCCTAATTCCATGTAGGGGTTTTTTAAATACTAACTGTCCCTAGATTCTTAAATATAATATTCAAATAAACCTCTTAAATAATTTAAGCTTTTTGGAATAATGTTTGGAGTTCTGTGAAATTCATTAATTTATACATAACATAGTTCAACATTTTGAGAAGAGAGTATACGGCATAAGTTATTTCTGTGTGTGTAATTAGTGCATACGGCATTACGTAGGTACTTACTCTGTATGGTAAGTATGGAAATATTTTTCATGTTTTGGAGAATACCGACTAGTTTAAGACTCCACTGGAGAGAAGGCTCAGGGCGACATAGCAATACTGTAAGAACATCTAGCATCTCGATTCTAATTTAATTTTTATTGTTCGTTGATATTTGACGAATCGACATACGATAAGTTAATAACGGAGCTGTGAACACGTTCTAGTCATGTTCACAGCTTCTGTCTTTAAGTTACACTTTTATTATCGTATGTCAACTCATCAAACCGAATGTAAGAGTGAGATTCGAATCGAGATGCGAGAATGTTCTTACAGAATAGCTATGCCCTCTCTTTACGTAGGTAAGTTTATCTTTTCCGTTATGTCATATTAGTATGTATACCATTTCTAATTATCGTTGAAGGCAGCTGCAACATAATTAATGGTTGCAGCTTCAGTTACAATTAAATAGCATAACAACACTATTGGTAAATACCTGCTTGTAGGACGTTAAGGAGAAGCACAGCTCTGGCACCAGCTGCATGTAGTTCAAGAGCCAGCTGAGTGACGTCAGCAGGCAGGGTCACCGACCCAGACGCCTGTACCGACACCTTCTCATCCGCCACGTATGCCACGAACAAGCTTGAATGTTCTAAATAAAGATTAATCTTATTATTTTATTTACAAAATAAGAATGAGTCTGAAATAACGGTATGTTATTCATTGTATGATAAGCTGTATTTATCGCGTGTTTTGGAGGATAATGTTGTTGTTATTTTCGGTCCCGTTATAGCAATGATGACGTCGATTATTCGGAACCTTATCTCTTTAATGTCAGATAATTAAACAGCATTTTGCTAGCCCTTTTATCTAGAGCATCAGGATTTCAATGCAAATAAATATTACCTATTCAAACAATAAAAAATCAAGATAAGTAATTCCGATTGCTATTAGTCACTCAGATTCAATCAGTCAATCAAGATATAAAGTCCCTCGAGATTGTTATATCAGTTACATTTTCAGCATTGTGGACATTTAAGGGCTGAGTGGCGGTATACCCTAGTAATTGGGTAGCGGGCCTCAGATGGCAGTCCCTCCGCGTAAAATACTAATATTACGCCATATTCAGCTGCATCTAGTTGGACTGCTTGCCGACCCAAATGTTGGTTATGATATGATTCGTGATTAAAGAAACATGACCATAAAATTTACATTTCTATGCTTGATTTTTTACAATTTTATAAGTGTAAGCTTTTCTACATGTCACTGTTTTATTGTAGCTTTGTATTTAAAATTTCAGTATTTATGTAGCCAGCGCCGATGCTTTTCCTGAAATAATATTATAATAAGAATAGATTAGATTTTTTATATGTTTGTTTGTAATGGGTAAACTCAAAAACTACTGGGCCGATTTTAAAAATCCTGTCACCAGGAAAGTGGACAGAGGCAGTAATTCATAAAGATATCATGCGGGCGAAGTCGCTGACGGAAGCTAGTATTATACCTATGGGTTCAATATTTTCATCCACTCAGTATCTGTAAGTCAATAATAACGCATAGAAGCCTAGTACGCGGACGCAAAGGGAAAGTAAATCAAACTTAGCCAAAAGAGGTTACTGTCCTCAACATTATAATCAATTTTTACTATTAGAACAACCCTGAAATCGCGGAAAAAATATCTGCTATTCCATACATTTATTGTATCATATTTTTAGCGATTTCAGCGTTGGTCCCCTATTAAAAGTTGTTCATAATGATGATTAAATACAATTACTCCCTTTTGGCTTTATATAGGTACTCCTACAAACTTGTATTACTTTAAAGTCCATTGATCAAATTTAGATTTGAATAAATCAAATATAATTACTTAAATTACATTCACAAAGTTGGATAAATATTTCGTAAAATAGAATTAGGGAAATATAACTTTTTTGACCGCTGCGATCTTTAAGGTCCCGGGTCAAAAAGTCAAAGAAAAATTTCCAGTGAGTGAGTGGATTTTCCTATTACTTCTAAAATTCTTAATTATATCTCAAGACTGAATTGGCTTTACCCTCTGCCACTCGAAGGAATACAGTTATCAGCGGACGGAGGGAGTACCGTCTACATAGCCCGAATCAAACTCTATACAATTTTTCATGTACACGTTGTACTTTTTCATGATTGTTATAATTAATATTCTTTTATTGTAGATCCTAATTGCGGCGCAGTTTGTGTAATGGGAAAACTAAATTAGTGTATGTATGCGACACACAATAAGTAGGGGTAGGTAATTGGGGGCGACTAGCAAATCCTTGTTATAAATATATTTTAAATAAATAACGTTAATTAAAATATGGTGAAATCATGACCAATAATAAATACGTATGTGTCATAGAATTGGTACAAGTCTGAAGATTATGTACTTGTTGTAATAATAAATACCTACCTTTACGATTACTATGATTCGTTGTTTTTCGTTTCATTACATTTATCGCGTGACATCAGGTCATGGCTGAGACATTCATTAATGTTATTATTATTGTTGTTTTTATTATCCCTCAAACTTTTTCTTACCGTAACGTGACTTGAATTAACACACAAACACAAAGATTTTCCGCGGTAATCTATTTCCTTAATTTCTTTTCAATTTCATTTGCTACCAACCGTTGTTGTAAGACAAAATTACAGGCATTATCATTTGCGTATAAATAAATCATGACAATATAAATAATACTACAAATTACAATACCTAAACTAAAATATTCACATTGCGTGGTGTAGATATGTTAAAATATTCTTATACTAGCTGTTGCCCGAGGCTTTGCTCGCGTGGAAGTCGATATTTAATGTATGCTATTTTATCACCTTAGGGGGTAGAATTTTCTAAAATCCTGAAACACACGTTTCTTTATTTCTACGCCAAATACAAAATTTTGATTTAACATTAAACATGACTGACTTCCATATAAAGTTTCATCCGTTATTTTACCTCCTTAGGGATGGAATTTACAAAAATCTCGTCTTAGTATGTGCCTACGTCATAAGTTAGTCAGTCAATCTATATATCGTACCTATATAATATAATTATTAAGTCTGCTTGGTAAACCTTAATTTAACACTTGTCCACGAATATGTGAATATCTTATCAATGCTTAAGTTAAAATGTAGGTATCGTTTAGGACACTTTAATAACAATTTCTTCAATTTACAATAAATATAAACATTGTATTCGTAATTGGTATAGGTATAGTATAGGTATGAGAAGATCGAGTGAATAAATAATCAAATTTACCTCCAAGAACGTCCACAGTAGTTCCATCGTAACCAGATATTACGATTGACTCGTGTCGGATCTCATCGAGTTGAATAATACCTTCATAGAGAACTTTCTCAAACGATACATCATCTACTGTCTGCAAATCTGTAGGGAGAGACAAATAATAAATATTATTTTATGGTGTAAAATATTATTAATGTTCGTGTAAATTACGTGCTAATTTTAACTAAAATTCCTACAGAACGAAAACCACAGTAACTTTAATGTGAGAAGGTGCTGAAAATAATATTTATTAGAATAAACAGTTTGGTGGATAACGTCATTATGAGACGTTTTCCACCTAAATAATGTAAAAAATTGATCACTAGGTATCATAATATATGTATTGCTTGTATGCGCTCATCTTATCAGAGATATGGATAAAAATATGAATCAATGTACCTATGTATTTCATTTTGGTAAGTCCATAACACAAATGTAAATTTTAATGATAAAAAGCGTTGGTTCCATTACCTATGCATATGATACAAGATGGGATTCCTGAAATTAAGTTAATTATTAAAATCTACCTACAACAAGAAACTTGATAATTTACTTAGAGGCGAGGGGCCTCCTGTGGCCAGAACAATAACAATTTCTACGTTTCGTCGCTTGACGGGGTAATTTATAATTAATGATATCGGAATACTACTTTTTATGAAGAAGGTATAATAAACATACAGGGTGTAAGTGATATCGTAACGAAAACAGAAACAAAACTGCGAATATAAATGGTAAAATTTTTGAAACGACCGACGCTCAATTGGTCCTTACTGGCCAAAATCATGTAATGAATCCATAGTACCTATCAGTTTTTCGTTACGATGTATACGTAATACGACCAACAATACCTCATTTGTCAAATTATGATAAGTATGTTTAGAAGTTATGAGGGAACAGATGAACATACATTCATACATACCGGTCAAAAACAACCCTCGCCGTAGTCGGGTAAATATGTACAAAGGGTGGTCTTATAGGCGATATCTGCCAGACATCCTTGGGATGGATTGATTAAAGATTAATGATTTATTTTGATAATAATGTTCTAAAAATATAGGAACTTAACCTAGGTTAATATGCTATGGATAGATAATGATTCATTAATGCTGATGACAATCTTACTAATATTATAAATGTAAAAGTTTGTGAATATGTTTGTATATTTGGATGTTTGTTATCCAGACACGCCTAAAACAGCTGAATAGATTTGGATAAAATTAAGTACACAGATATTATTATGGCCTAGATATCCGGAGTAACTTCTTTAGCAAGCTAGAGAGGTTGAGGGTGAAAACGTGGGCAACAGCAAAAAATATTGTAATAGACAATATAGACATGTTAGACATAAGCAGTTGGCGAATAAAACTAATGTATAGAAATGCATGAGGCCACACTGGGCTGTGACGGGCAGTGCGGCGCAAGGCCGATGAGCCAAGGGAGAATTATTCAATCTGAACTCACACAGATAGATCAATGACAAAATATTAACAAGAATTATTCAAATAAAATACATGCTATACTGATAGCTGGTACTTTACATTGTTCAGCTTAAATAAACTTCTGTGATGGTGGCTGGCATTGGTGTGACTGGTCTAAAACTAGTGAGTCTTACTATCGGTTAGAGTAATGACAATCGTCGCTCGTACTGTAGTACTCCCCGGTCTCTGAGCGGTTATGAAAAAGACCAGCTGATGATTGCTTGTCAGTATAGCGCCTGGGATAGAACTTGACACAATTAACGTAACAGAATTTTGAACTCGCACCAGACTGAACCATTGCGCGTTTTCTGAAATAAGTCGGTGGTTGAATAAAAGGTGATTACATTTCAAAAAATAAATTGCACACTCTGAATAGCTGCTACGCCAATACTCACCCCCTTCTAGTGCAAACTGAACACTGTCGTCATATCCTTCGGATAGGGTAATAGGGCTTTCCATGACCAGACCATTTTCGATGTTATACGATCCGGTATAATATAGCGCGTCGAAAACAAGGTTGACCGCCGAGGAGACGTCGTCCTCCACGATGACTTCAAACACTATGCTGGCGAACGCATTAATGGCTTGAGGCGCTGATGCTCGTATTTCCAGCACTATTATACGGTTTGCCGGTATCAGTGCAGCTGGAATCGGTGTTTGTATCGCCACATTGACGACGGAACCCACTCTTGTTATGTCGAAGTAACTAGAGAGATCTGAAAGTCAACAAACCCTTTCATAAAGCTTAGTTTAAAAAAGAAAATATTCGTCTCTGATGAGGTTCCCATAAGGGTTAAGAATTATTGTTACCTCCGTACAAGCCGAAGGTGACATCATCAGTGTAACCCTCAACTAGCGTTATCGGTCCTATTTCTGTTGCATTATTTTGTATAAATCCGAGGTATGTCACTCGATCAAATCCTAGGCTCGCACCTTCTGTGAACTCTGAAAAGCCAATACACGGGGCTAAGATTACTGCGTTGTTGTTTGTGAATTGAGGAAAGCTCCACCATCATTCAGTGTTACACCTACCATCGGTTAGAGAAATGACAATCATCGCTCGTACCGTGGCGCTTCCCTGTCTCTGAGCAGTTATGAGAAAGACGAGCTGGTGATTGTTCGTCAGTACGGCATCCGGGATAGCACTTGACACGATCAACGTAACAGAATTTTGCACTTGAACCGGACTGAACCATTGCGCGTTTTCTGAAATAAACCAGTAGAGGAACTCAGATGATTTCATTGTAAAAATTAATTTACGCACTTTGAGTAGCTATTACACAAATACTCACCTCCTTCGAGAGCAAACTGAACACTGTTGTCATATCCTTCAGATAGGGTAATAGGGCTATCTAAAACCAGACCATTTTCAACGTTATACGATCCGGTGTAAAATGGCGCGTCGAAAACAAGGTTGACCGCCGAGGAGGCGTCGTCCTCCGCGATGACTTCAAACACTATGGTGGCGAACGCATTAACGGCTTGAGGCGCTGATGCTCGTATTTCCAGCACTATTATACGGTTTGCCGGTATCAATGCGGCTGGAATCGGTGTTTGTATCGCCACATTGACGACGGAACCCACTCTTGTTATGTCGAAGTAACTAGAGAGATCTGAAAGTCGACAAAACCTTTCATAAAGCTTAGTTTAAAAAAGAAAATATTCATCTCTGATGAGGTTCCCATAAGGGTTAAGAATTCTTGTTACCTCCGTACAATCCGAAGGTGACATCATCTGTGTAACCCTCAACTAGCGTTATCGGTCCTATTTCTGTTGCATTATTTTGTATAGATCCGAGGTATGTCACTCGATCAAATCCTAGGCTCGCACCTTCTGTGTGTTCTGAAAAGCCAGTACACGGGGGTAAGATTACTGCGTTGTTGTTTGTGAGTTGAGGAAAACTCTAGCAACGTTTAGAGTTACACCTACCATCGGTAAGAGAAATGACAATCGTCGCTCGTACCGTGGCGCTTCCCTGTCTCTGAGCAGTTATGAGAAAGACGAGCTGGTGATTGTTCGTCAGTACGGCATCCGGGATAGCACTTGACACGATCAACGTAACAGAATTTTGCACTTGAACCGGACTGAACCATTGCGCGTTTTCTGAAATAAACCAGTAGAGGAACTCAGATGATTTCATTGCAAAAAATTATTTACGCACTTTGAGTAGCTACTACACAAATACTCACCTCCTTCGAGAGCAAACTGAACACTGTTGTCATATCCTTCGGATAGGGTAATAGGGGTATCTAAGACCAGACCATTTTCAACGTTATACGATCCGGTGTAATATGGCGCGTCGAAAACAAGGTTGACCGCCGAGGAGGCGTCGTCCTCCGCGATGACTTCAAACACTATGGTGGCGAACGCATTAACGGCTTGAGGCGCTGATGCTCGTATTTCCAGCACTATTATACGGTTTGCCGGTATCAATGCGGCTGGAATCGGTGTTTGTATCGCCACATTGACGACGGAACCCACTCTTGTTATGTCGAAGTAACTAGAGAGATCTGAAAGTCGACAAACCCTTTCATAAAGCTTAGTTTAAAAAAGAAAATATTCATCTCTGATGAGGTTCCCATAAGGGTTAAGAATTATTGTTACCTCCGTACAATCCGAAGGTGACATCATCTGTGTAACCCTCAACTAGCGTTATCGGTCCTATTTCTGTTGCATTATTTTGTATAGATCCGAGGTATGTCACTCGATCAAATCCTAGGCTCGCACCTTCTGTGTGTTCTGAAAAGCCAGTACACGGGGGTAAGATTACTGCGTTGTTGTTTGTGAGTTGAGGAAAACTCTAGCAACGTTCAGAGTTACACCTACCATCGGTAAGAGAAATGACAATCGTCGCTCGTACCGTGGCGCTTCCCTGTCTCTGAGCAGTTATGAGAAAGACGAGCTGGTGATTGTTCGTCAGTACGGCATCCGGGATAGCACTTGACACGATCAACGTAACAGAATTTTGCACTTGAACCGGACTGAACCATTGCGCGTTTTCTGAAATAAACCAGTAGAGGAACTCAGATGATTTCATTGCAAAAAATTATTTACGCACTTTGAGTAGCTACTACACAAATACTCACCTCCTTCGAGAGCAAACTGAACACTGTTGTCATATCCTTCGAATAGGGTAATAGGGGTATCTAAGACCAGACCATTTTCAACGTTATACGATCCGGTGTAATATGGCGCGTCGAAAACAAGGTTGACCGCCGAGGAGGCGTCGTCCTCCGCGATGATTTCAAACACTATGGTGGCGAACGCATTAACGGCTTGAGGCGCTGATGCTCGTATTTCCAGCACTATTATACGGTTTGCCGGTATCAGTGCAGCTGGAATCGGTGTTTGTATCGCCACGTTGACGACGGAACCCACTCTTGTTATGTCGAAGTAACTAGAGAGATCTGAAAGTCGACAAACCCTTTCATAAAGCTTAGTTTAAAAAAGAAAATATTCATCTCTGATGAGGTTCCCATAAGGGTTAAGAATTATTGTTACCTCCGTACAATCCGAAGGTGACATCATCTGTGTAACCCTCAACTAGCGTTATCGGTCCTATTTCTGTTGCATTATTTTGTATAGATCCGAGGTATGTCACTCGATCAAATCCTAGGCTCGCACCTTCTGTGTGTTCTGAAAAGCCAGTACACGGGGGTAAGATTACTGCGTTGTTGTTTGTGAGTTGAGGAAAACTCTAGCAACGTTCAGAGTTACACCTACCATCGGTAAGAGAAATGACAATCGTCGCTCGTACCGTGGCGCTTCCCTG
Source organism: Allophyes oxyacanthae (assembly GCA_932294325.1). Lineage (NCBI taxonomy): Eukaryota > Metazoa > Arthropoda > Insecta > Lepidoptera > Noctuidae > Allophyes > Allophyes oxyacanthae. The sequence continues at coordinate 9,645,538 of OW028614.1, read as the reverse complement.
TCTCTGAGCAGTTATGAGAAAGACGAGCTGGTGATTGTTCGTCAGTACGGCATCCGGGATAGCACTTGACACGATCAACGTAACAGAATTTTGCACTTGAACCGGACTGAACCATTGCGCGTTTTCTGAAATAAACCAGTAGAGGAACTCAGATGATTTCATTGCAAAAAATTATTTACGCACTTTGAGTAGCTACTACACAAATACTCACCTCCTTCGAGAGCAAACTGAACACTGTTGTCATATCCTTCGGATAGGGTAATAGGGGTATCTAAGACCAGACCATTTTCAACGTTATACGATCCGGTGTAATATGGCGCGTCGAAAACAAGGTTGACCGCCGAGGAGGCGTCGTCCTCCGCGATGACTTCAAACACTATGGTGGCGAACGCATTAACGGCTTGAGGCGCTGATGCTCGTATTTCCAGCACTATTATACGGTTTGCCGGTATCAGTGCAGCTGGAATCGGTGTTTGTATCGCCACGTTGACGACGGAACCCACTCTTGTTATGTCGAAGTAACTAGAGAGATCTGAAAGTCGACAAACCCTTTCATAAAGCTTAGTTTAAAAAAGAAAATATTCATCTCTGATGAGGTTCCCATAAGGGTTAAGAATTATTGTTACCTCCGTACAATCCGAAGGTGACATCATCTGTGTAACCCTCAACTAGCGTTATCGGTCCTATTTCTGTTGCATTATTTTGTATAGATCCGAGGTATGTCACTCGATCAAATCCTAGGCTCGCACCTTCTGTGTGTTCTGAAAAGCCAGTACACGGGGGTAAGATTACTGCGTTGTTGTTTGTGAGTTGAGGAAAACTCTAGCAACGTTCAGAGTTACACCTACCATCGGTAAGAGAAATGACAATCGTCGCTCGTACCGTGGCGCTTCCCTGTCTCTGAGCAGTTATGAGAAAGACGAGCTGGTGATTGTTCGTCAGTACGGCATCCGGGATAGCACTTGACACGATCAACGTAACAGAATTTTGCACTTGAACCGGACTGAACCATTGCGCGTTTTCTGAAATAAACCAGTAGAGGAACTCAGATGATTTCATTGCAAAAAATTATTTACGCACTTTGAGTAGCTACTACACAAATACTCACCTCCTTCGAGAGCAAACTGAACACTGTTGTCATATCCTTCGAATAGGGTAATAGGGGTATCTAAGACCAGACCATTTTCAACGTTATACGATCCGGTGTAATATGGCGCGTCGAAAACAAGGTTGACCGCCGAGGAGGCGTCGTCCTCCGCGATGATTTCAAACACTATGGTGGCGAACGCATTAACGGCTTGAGGCGCTGATGCTCGTATTTCCAGCACTATTATACGGTTTGCCGGTATCAGTGCAGCTGGAATCGGTGTTTGTATCGCCACGTTGACGACGGAACCCACTCTTGTTATGTCGAAGTAACTAGAGAGATCTGAAAGTCGACAAACCCTTTCATAAAGCTTAGTTTAAAAAAGAAAATATTCATCTCTGATGAGGTTCCCATAAGGGTTAAGAATTATTGTTACCTCCGTACAATCCGAAGGTGACATCATCTGTGTAACCCTCAACTAGCGTTATCGGTCCTATTTCTGTTGCATTATTTTGTATAGATCCGAGGTATGTCACTCGATCAAATCCTAGGCTCGCACCTTCTGTGTGTTCTGAAAAGCCAGTACACGGGGGTAAGATTACTGCGTTGTTGTTTGTGAGTTGAGGAAAACTCTAGCAACGTTCAGAGTTACACCTACCATCGGTAAGAGAAATGACAATCGTCGCTCGTACCGTGGCGCTTCCCTGTCTCTGAGCAGTTATGAGAAAGACGAGCTGGTGATTGTTCGTCAGTACGGCATCCGGGATAGCACTTGACACGATCAACGTAACAGAATTTTGCACTTGAACCGGACTGAACCATTGCGCGTTTTCTGAAATAAACCAGTAGAGGAACTCAGATGATTTCATTGCAAAAAATTATTTACGCACTTTGAGTAGCTACTACACAAATACTCACCTCCTTCGAGAGCAAACTGAACACTGTTGTCATATCCTTCGGATAGGGTAATAGGGGTATCTAAGACCAGACCATTTTCAACGTTATACGATCCGGTGTAATATGGCGCGTCGAAAACAAGGTTGACCGCCGAGGAGGCGTCGTCCTCCGCGATGACTTCAAACACTATGGTGGCGAACGCATTAACGGCTTGAGGCGCTGATGCTCGTATTTCCAGCACTATTATACGGTTTGCCGGTATCAATGCGGCTGGAATGGGTGTTTGTATCGCCACATTGACGACGGAACCCACTCTTGTTATGTCGAAGTAACTAGAGAGATCTGAAAGTCGACAAACCCTTTCATAAAGCTTAGTTTAAAAAAGAAAATATTCATCTCTGATGAGGTTCCCATAAGGGTTAAGAATTATTGTTACCTCTGTACAAGCCGAAGGTGACATCTTCTGTGTATCCCTCGACTAATGTTATCGGTCCTATGTGTGTAGTGTTATTTTCTATATATCCAGTATAAGTAACTTGATCGAAACCAAGAACGAAGTTATTTGTGTCTCCTGCAAATAATATTATATTATATTATAAAACATACCTATAATTATGTCGAAGTCTGATCGTAGTCGTAGTTACCTTCCTAGATGTATCAAATGTGGCATGCCATTTTCTTTAACGCAACCTATTCCTGATACACCATAGTATGTATCTATTGGACATCCTTGTGATATTTATATCATTAATGGAACGTCTCATGGCAGTCTCTATACAATATCATCACAGAGTCAAATCGTCGCACTGCTTATGTTTCGATGATCACAAGCATTATCCTTTAAAAGTATCTAAAGGACAATGTAGCTTCCAGTAGAAACTTGACTTGATTGGATTGTATAAACTTGATTTTATATAGATGTTAGGTACTTTTAGCCAAAAAAAGACCGGTTTGTGTTAATTTATCTCAACACCTTATGTACCTTACATACATAAAATATGACATTAAATCTTTTCCGATCTTTGCTTGCATTTTTATCAAGATAAGTATATCTCTGAAAATTAGTCATCGTGAAAAATCGCGCTTTCAAATTTTTTGAGAATAAAATCCCTGAAAATGCGTTTATCATATTAGAAAGTCGTGGCATCGCACACCGAAGTAGTTAGCGGATATACAACAGTTGGTATAGAAATTAAACGTTTATTTTCAATCGAGCTTACCGCTGAGCTGCCGGAGAATATTCTAAGCGAGGCGGATTAACAACAATACGCTTGATACAAGGCTTTGATGAATACGTTACCTTTCATTGAGATGGTGATAAGTAGGATAACGGCGCGCGTAAGATGCTTACGCGACACGCGCCTTATGGGGCGTGTTACACTATAACAATACACACGATACGCGATATTATCGAGGAAATATTGATGGTATTGACAGTATCGCAGTACTTTAATAATATCACGACACTAGGATCACGATCGGTATTGATAGTGTATACGCCCCAGTACCTATGTATTTATGTTTGATTATACTCGTAGCTTAAGGAGTATTTAGCCCAGTCCTGTTGGCGACAATTTAGTTTCGGTAAACTATGGATGTTTCTCAATATGTACAGATGAATCCCAGTGGTTTATCATTGTACAAAATGACAGTAACAATTTTTTTACTTTACCGAAAAAGTCAAAGTCAGAAGCCAATTAGTTTTCTGTATCTTCGCCAATAAACCTGGCAGATTGGCCGTAAATATTATATTTAAATTCCCATGCCCCATCGAATATAGACGTTACTGTTTTCTTCTTTATTATTTCCATAATGACTGTTGTGTATCCGTTAACCGCTTCAGTAACGCATTATTAGCAATCAAGCAAAGCGGGACTTCTGTTGGCAGATGAATTTGGGACTGGGATTATTTAGACGTAGCTGTTACATAAACTGCAAATAAAGTTAATATAACTAAATCACCTTCGGTAATAGGTAGGTATGCAATGTTACATCTTCATTATTATTTTGGGCTAAAAGTAACATCTGCATAAAATCAACAGTATAAGTATCTATAGGACAATGCTGGTTGTATGTTTGTGCAAAATAATTACAATAAATACTAAAATAAGAACCTATGTAATGCAGTTTTAAGTTAAATAAATACTGTGATTAATTGACCGATTCAATTAGGCTCTTTACAAGTGCAAATAATTTCAGAATGTAAGATACGTTGGATTAAAAGTTGAATAAAGATACTAAAATTGCGTTTTCAAAAATGAAGCAAAGTTTTAGTGAAATTTAATGATACACGGTGGTCGTATACTACTTGATATCGTGTTTCCATTAGCATCATGTTAACGATGCCCTCTCGGATATGCCGTCAGTGTATCGCCGTCGGTTCGTCAAAGGGGCGACAGCTTTTGACTAAGGAAGTATCGATGCACCAACGCCTCAATATTAGTCCGTAGTCAGTGAAGCATATATAATATATATGTATTGGAGCGGGGATTTGACGTCGTGTTAATATTGTAAAACGGCTGCTATAAAACCTTCCATCATTTATATTCTCTGATGTCCCAAGGAAGTAAAATACATAATTTTTATAACGTATAAAAAAACTATTACTCACAGGTTCCGTAAAAGAAAATGGCATTTGAGACGTATAGGAAGGTGACTATTCATTTCAATGACTCATCAAATGTGGTACATAGTTTCGCTTACCTTTTTCGATATCGATAGATATAGCAGCTAGTGCATCCGCACCCTGCTTGGAAGCGACAACAGTGAATAGCAAGTGGTTGTTACTCTTTATTATTTCTTCTGATATTTGTGCCGGAGCGACTATGCTAAGCGAATTATTATCCCTCACATCTAAAGCAAACAGTGGTGCGAATTCTAAAATAAAATATTCATTTAAATATAAAAGATAAACCTGAAATATTAATTAAAATTTGTAAGATTACTTCCTCTAAGATTACCTCCTTCCAATCGAAAGATAACAGTTTCATCGTAGCCGGAATATAAGGAAATTACTTCGTTAAACTGCAATCCCGAGTCGGCATTATAAACACCCCTATAATAAGCTTCGGTGAATACTGGAGAAACAATTTCTTGTTTTATAACATCAATGACTACGCTGGCCCAAACTGACACTGCTCTTACCCTCCGTGCTTCTATCTCTAAGACTATAAATCTGTTTTCTACTGTATCAATTGGTAGCGGATTGAGAAGCGATAATGATACAACATTAGTTGTGTTTGTTAATGTGAAATACGCTGAGTAATCTGAAATAATAAAAACAAAGTAGTAATGAACTAACGCATTTGGAGTGTATTCTATAGCTCGTAAACCCTAATGAATGTAATACCTCCAGTAAGTACAAATTCTGTGCCTGCCGCATATCCTGAACTAAGAATTATATTATCCACTGTCAACGCATTGCTATCTATAGTACCGGTATAGGTGTTCTGCGTAAACCTCATGACGACAGAATCTGTTAATTCTGAAACCAAGTATAAGAAAATATTAATGAATGTAATCTTGCAGACACGGTCCTTATTATTATGCACACTCACAAAGTTTTGACATTTCTGCTTGTAATTATTATCATTGATCTGGGAAAAAAACGAGAGTTAAGATTTGAGGACTTTTGTTACCTCCACTATATAAGGTCCTACTTTTCTAGTCCTGACCGCTTATACGGATAATGGGAGAAAATATGAAACGGCAAAAAAAAAAAAAACTGCTGTTCCATACATATTTTAGTCGAGTAATATTGAATTATAATGTATGGAACAACACTGTTTTTTTATTCGCGATTTCAGTGTTGGTCCCATAGTAAAAGTTATTCATAATCGGTACTATTAGAGAGATAGGACCTAGCTTTTCAATCCATTACGCGGCTTGTTTATTTGGCCGTAGTTTGTTTTTGACTCTAGGACTCGTAACATTCGTTTGGTTAGTATAATTTATTTTAGATAATATAATAATTCCGTTTTGGTCGTTTCAAAGACGAAAATGCAGAACAAGACAATTTATCAACCAAGTCATTGATTATAAAATAGTTTTAAAAATAGTATAGATATTATTTATTTTTTTGAACAAGTACCTACCGCTTTACTTCGATTTTACGAGTACCTAGATAGAAGTATTTTTCATCAGCAAAGCTTACTTACCTGACGGAAATCTAATTGAAATAGCCGCGCTTGCGCCAACTGTAAGTGCCTTTTCAGCTAAAATGGTAAACAGCAAAACCTTTTCATTGAATATTACGTCTTCGGGAATAGAGGAACGCAATGACAGTACTACATTGTTACTTGTATTTGAGATTTCGAAGTACTGAGCATGATCTGCGAAAAGATGATAGAGCTAATAGGTAATTCTAATCTTAAGAAAAAACGTAAGTTAGCTATCCAAAAACAGAATCTCACCTCCACTGAGTCGGAACGTAACACCATCACTGAAGCCTTGAACCAAGGTAATATCTTCCACATTAATGATCGAAGGTGCCTGGTATGTACCGTAGTAAATATTACGAGTGAACACAGGTGTCGTAACGTCATCCTTTATTATGTCCAGAAGTACACTTGTGGTGGTCGTTACAGCGTTAAGACCAGATGCTGCGAGGGTCAAGATTACGATATTGTTTTCTAATATAATACTGCTGGGAATTGGTGTCATCAAACTTATTGTGACCTGGCTTTGTTCATTTGAGACCGAAAAGTGACTTGCGTGTTCTGAAAGCGTCCATCTTATTTTATTATGAAATATTTTTTATTTACGTCATAAATTTTGTATTTAAATTAGATTTGTACATTATACAATAGATAATATAAAAAGCAATCGACATTCATATAAGTAATGCAAAATATTTATTTAATTGTTAATATTTCACTAACCTCCCGTAAGAGAAAAATCAATGTCATCATCATAGCCAACCCTTAACATAATCGGTTCAAGATTTAAAGCATTATCTTTCAAACTTCCTCTATAAGTTGATGCTTCAAATTCCAATTCTCTAGCTGTAATAGGTAACGTAAAAGTAAAGGAAAGATTCCCCCGAAAATCCGCTCAGAAAAGGTTAAAGTAAGGCGAGCGAAGAATTATATAAGAACAAGTATAAAAATAAGATAAAAGGGTCGAAAGAAAGACGTAAACAGCTGATATACTCGTATAATGAGACTAAACTTACCTCAACTTTGTCATCTGTGAATACAGCTATACCTAAATTAATACTGTGGTTTTCGTTCTACTGACGCTAAATAATTATGATACCTGGATATTATTACGCCAATTGTGAATAAAACTACCTATTTGGAAACATCGAGTCCAACTTATTCATTAGACGTTCTCACTATAATTTTATGGATAACAGACTCAGATCTACATTGAAAAGGTTACTGCTATGCATTAAATTGAACGTATAATGAAAATTGAGCAGCGCCTTTCTGAATTCCAATATGTCTCGACGTTCCTAGCAGTCTATAAAACACGTACGCTGCTCGATGCTAGATGGGAAAAATCTGTTGCATCTTTACATAATGAAGTAAAAATAGGCATATTCAGTCTAGATTCCAACATCAAAAATTATCCATGCACATTGCGTGAATCAAGATAAACCTAGCTTATCTGAAATATCATTAAGTACATTCCTGTGTACGAGTATGATATCCGCTGTAATTGAGACTGCGCAAAAGGCATTTGTAAGTCTAAGTGATACTTCAAAGAGGATTAACATTTTAAAAGGATAACAAACCCTAGTGCAGTTATATGTCATCTGAATTAAGTTTTAGATTATCATTTTAAATAATGGAATATTTTTATGTTACTATTACTTACCTGCAGGCAGTGTGATGATAACGGCAGCGTTTGCTCCCACTGTTCTTCGTTTGGTTACTTCTATAGATAATAGAATTGGCCCTTCACTATAGATTTCAGGTGGAATAGTTGACACATTCAATGTTACGATAGCCCCGTTTCGCGCCACTTCGAAGTAGCCTGCGTAATCTACAAATAAAAAAAAAGGATTTTATGATGATGTGTAGAAACGTGATATTCTAAAAGGTGGATCTAATAAGCATTATCATACAAGAATCTGTTATTCGATATTACATTCAAGGTTTTCATTTATCACTCCTGAATTTTCCCGGTAAACGGAATAACCTTAACGTGTTAAAATATACGAAAAAAGTGAAGGAACTTATGCATGTGAATGAAATATAAATGATAATCTGCATGCTTTTGGAATACTTATTAATAGTTGTTACTCCTTTTTCTTTTCAAGGAAAAGGGAAGTCAGGACATTAAATCAAACCACGTATTTGGTATGATGTTCTGTGACTGTACACAAAAAAAAGCAATCAAATCCAATCTGTATTTTAGCTACAGGAACTAATTTAAATATTCTGAATTTTACACATACCTATCACGATTTCTAAGCGTAATTAGACTCTAACCTGCTCTTACCCAAATAGTATTTATTTATAAGTATAGATTAGATAAGTTAGGTTTCTACTTTGATGTTCCTTCACCTAATCGAATGAGAGTAGAGTGAAATATTATGCAAAAATAACATGCGTGAAAATCGTTGTTTTTTTTTGTGTGTACGGGTCGGGTCCAGAACATTATACCAAATATGTGGTTTCATTTAATGTTGTAACTTCATCACCACCCGGTATCCTGTAAATTCTCTTTCAAACAACATATTATTATGCGCTAGATAATAAATTTACCTCCTTCCAAAGATACGGAGACAGTTTCATCGTAACCCTGAACGAGTACCATTTGCTCAAGGGTCAAACCGGTATCAGGGTCATAAGACCCATTGTATATGGAGCTGTTAAATACCGGCGTAACGTTATCATCTTTTATTATCTCGAGGGTAACTATAGTCGTCGCAGTACTACGATCAGTAGAGGCAACTATTTGTAGAAAGATGAAGCTATTCTCGTTAACGACACTTTCATCCAAAAGTGTCATTGATAATGTGATTGTGTTCTCCTCAACAACGGCAGCGAAGTATGTTGAGTGTTCTGGGAAATAAAGTTTGAAAAATAAAACAGTTAAAAAGGCCGCAGACGGCTATTACTATCCAATTCGCCCCATAATAATTGTTCGTGGCGATTAAATACGAGTTGAAACGGATTTGCTTCGCTGGAACTCCTACTTCCTGACTGGGGTGTTTTACTAAGGTTGAGTGTAAGTTGTGTTCGTAGTTAACAGTACATTTTGATTTATATTTAGTTTTTTTCATAACCTATAAATATAGATAACGCTAACACTATCTTATTCAGATCAAAATACATTTTTATAACACTTCAAATTATAAAAATGCGAAATCAAAAACAAAATGTTTCAAAGTGGAAGTCAAAGTTTTTTTATTTCAACTGAGCCTTTAACTTTCAAAACGATTTCTATCATTACAAATATATGCATTGATTTGTCAATTTACCATTTAAGACCGCGGCAGATATAGATGCTCCTTCATATCCTCGACTTAAAGTCAGTTGCGGGACTTGTAGGGAATTGTTCTCGATCGATCCTTCATAATGAGCTCTTTCAAATTCCAGTGGCACATCTGTAAATACGGTGTTTGATTAAGTTTCATGAATACTATATAAATTAAAACAGTTAATCAAATGTAATTTTAGATAATGGTCAAAGGAGAGTTGTATTTTTATCTAACCGAGTATTTGATAACACATACACAGTCAGCCCATATAAAAATAAACTCTATCTTACTGTGATAATAATTTATCACAACATCCAAATTACTTTTTAGTTAGGTCTTAGTAACTACCTAGAAAATATTTAGTTTCGGAGTATTTTTATGAAGGCATAACTAAATAACAATAGAACACTACTTTGATCAAATTAAACATTACATTGATTCATAATCATAGTTAATGGTACAAAGGAACAAATTTCACCTTCAGGTAAATGGACGATGATTGTTGCTGAGTCTCCACTTGTGTGTTCTCTATCTGCTCTCACTACTAGGAAAATTTGCTTTTCCGTGAGAATCTCGGCTGCTAGCGGAGCAACTACGTGAACTGATACGCCTTGATTTCCGGTTCTCTCAAGCTCAAAATTGTTTGAGTATTCTGTGAATCAAAGTCCGTAGCTTAGATCGAAACTATTGAACCAGGGAACGCTTTTTCTTACTTATTTGATGGATGAAATTGATAAATTAATTTATATTTGGGTATTGGTATAACGGGGATGAGAATGTAGGTTCATCTGCTGTACCTACTCATATTTGGTACATGTATTTTATTAAATCAATATTAACCGTTAAAATGCGAATTCTAAATATCCATTGATATAGTTTATGTAATATATATATATATATAAGTTGGTTAACTATAAGGTAGTTAACCAACTTATATGGATATAAAGACCATTTTTTTTTATTTGAATTTATTTCAGAATCGAACTGTGGTGGTACAACTTGGTACCTACTCGTAGGAATATTTTCATGTTATTCGGAGTAATGCAAGATACAACCGAACAGCATGGCATTTTTCTTTTGCGGATTTTTATTTAAATGCTTCCATTAGTTGATAAATTAGTACACATGCAGTGCGCATACGGCAATCAAATATTAAATCATCATTTAGTTCTTGTATACTTTAAGAATTTTTATCATAGCTGTTTGTGCAATTGAAATGAATATACGATTCTAAAACCATAAATATATATTTTTTTTAATCTTACCAATAAATCAAATCAAAGCATAAATTACTCGAAAAGGGATTTCCTTCGCACGCGGCGATCTTTTTTACACATGCAAAATTTTGACTTCTCCGAAAAGCTCTCTAAATTAAAAAAGTGCGACTAATTTATTAGATTTTATTTTAATTAATTTATTATCTACATTAAAGTCGCACCAAAACGATATTAAAATAATTACAAGTCATGCTAATATTGCATAAGTATGAATTTTCTGGAAATCTATTCAGTTTGTTCGAAAGCAACGTCAAGGAGATCGGCGTGTTCATAATAACGTGTCAAGAGGCGGAAACGGTATTCGAAACATTACACAATGGGGTATTATGTGACGAGGTATTTTCTGAAGACTGTATGACTGAAATGCTGCCAGCGTTATTCTTGTTTTTTATTGACATGAATAGATAGCTATATTGAGCTCTTTTATGTCAGCCATTACAATCAGGATTTATGTAAAGATTTAGATTTACAGAAAAACAGAAATTCAATATACAAAACATTTCCATTTAATTTTACGTGTTTTGTTATTATCTATTAATCAATAAAACATATTTCAATATCTGAACATGTCAGATTACTTAGTTTACTTAGATTTCAACAGTAAAGTTACCTCCGTGTATGGTGAACTCCACAAGATCGTCATAACCACTTCGTAGAGATATCGGTTGAGCTAAGACGACTTGATCGTCGGTAGTGTAGTTAGCAAGATAAAACGCTTCAGAGAACACTGGTTCTTCAGGAAGCTCAAAATCCGTATTTCCATGTATAATAACTGTTGCGCTGGTAGTTAAAGGATCGTCGCCTGTCAGGTCAACATCCTGTTAAATAAGAAATATTTTTATTTTGTCAAACTATAGGTAAATATGAATAATATAACTAACTCGTTACAGTCATTTCAGCCTGAATTTGACATTATGATATCTCAATATTGACTCGAAATCAAATCAGATTTTTTTGATCTACATATTACAGTGAATACGCACGTGACATGAAGATATTCCACTAAGCTTAGATTTATAAGCGAGCACGAATATGAATGCGGTAAATAACACTATATTCTTGCAAAAATAATAGTAAGAGTGCTGAATCCAGTACATTGTTTATGAAAAAGGGGACTTATATTTTTTTCATTCAGCGGATTGTCTTTATTCAATCTGTTGAGATTTCTTTGAATTAAAGACTTATAGAATAAAATTTTATTTTAGGGTGCACCAGACCTAATCTTAGCAATTTTCTATGAGTTGCCTTATAAAAACACTTAATTCAGGGTTTTACGAGGATGAAGAGAAAACGAGTGCTTTAAAAATGTTAAGCTTACCGTCGCAGTTATGGTAAATGTGATTGGTTCTGGAATGTTCCTTATAAATGTCGTGGTTCTCAGTTTTGCTTGAAACTCTTTGGCTGTAGTAGAAGAATCAGCGTCGTACTCGATTTCAAAGTATGGGTTATCTGTTATTGCGAAGTCGATTCTTTGCGTCGTGAGGTCGATATCTCGGACAATTAAGTCGTTAAAGCAGCCAGTGACTTCGAAGCCCGGTGGTACCGGCGGCGATATGGTGAAAACAAACTCATTAGATGGCATGAACCGTGGCGCATTATTGTTTGTATCTATCACTTCGATCATAAAAGTCTGAAAACATCGTATAAATTTTATTAAGGGTACGATAACGCTATGTAGGTAGCTGATAGAGGTGCTTGAATACGTTATAAATGTTTAGGGGAAATACCACTATTTGAAGATACTCAGTTAGGAAATGTAGGACAAGAATCTAGGTTTTTTGTAAAATATAAGTCCATCGGGACGTAGAAACAGCGTGTAGTTACGGTACTAAATGTCAAATGCAGGGATTTATGACGGCAGACAGAAAGAAAAAAGAAACAGAAAAAACTTTGTAGCATCTTGTTTCAGTAACGGCAGGGATATTGTATAGTTTTTATTTATTACCTACTTCCATGGAATAAATAAAATATATTTAGGGCAAATAAAGATTGCAACAGATGTACCTATAGTCGGCCACAGAATTGGTCTACCACCAATTGTAATTTGTTTGTCTAACTATAAGATTGCCAATTTGCGTGTGCTTTCATATTTCAATTACTTCATACAGTGCTTGCCAGCTGACTGAACATTGTCATATCATGCAAATAGTATTTAACTGTTCATTACTGAGCAGAATTTTAACATTATATAAAGATTGCGGTGAAAGAAAAAGTCTTACAAAAATCATGGTAGAGCCTCCTGTACATGCGAACGTGACAGTGACTGGCATCATCTGTGTAGTCTCATTTTCCTCATACATCTCGAAAGCTTCATTTTTTGTAGAAATTAAGATACGAGAATTGACTAACTCGATGTCTACGTACGGCCCGGAATTCAGTACTTCGCCATAACTGATGCTGTTAATACCTGTAATAAATTGTATTTAGCTCCTTCAGTGTCGTTAAAACTTATGAATATTGGCAGCTTAAATAGTCAATATACTGCTACGGGCTTTACTACGAAGAAAATTATATGTACTTAGAAAGTTTACTCTTTAACTTGCTACGTTTGATAGATAGAACACATAAGTTACAAAGTAATACGTGTGTAAGTTAACAATAGCTATCAAAGAGATGCCTTCAACTATCATGATCTTGTTTGTCAACACCAACAAGTTCTCCAAACAAAATTATTAGGTATTTTCATGAACTTTCCAAAGTCATTTCAACTCTATTACTTTATAAAACACGACAGCTGCGAGCTTCTAGAAATCAGATCCTGATGTATTAGTGTCACTGTCATCTTTCTTTTATTTTGTGTACCTACCTTAACTTTTGTTTTAGAATGATGGATTGCGCGATATCTAAGGAATGTCGTATTTTTATTTGCAGTTTAGGGTCAATCTTGAAAGGTCTAATTTGCACTGCCCGGAGGAAAAAACTACCCTTAGTATTAAAACTAGAACCCACTTTTTTTAAGTTACTTGAACGATAGTTACTTTAGACGGGGTTGCGGCAGACCCAAGAAACAATAATACTTTAGCCTCGATCTTATGAGGCTCTCGTTGGGGGGCTGGATCCAAAGGCTTGATACAGTAAGCGATACTTCTCGACATGGCACGCATTATGAGGAGGTTCCTTTCTCTGGAGCCCTAATAGCCGCCGGTAGCTTGGACCCTGTTCCCGATACCGGTGGGCTACTACTACTTACTACTCTTTAATATTTTTCAATGTTTACTTTTCTATTTTTATATAAATAAAGGAAATAATACTTTAACGTATGGTTTATTTGGTTCACGATAGTAAGTAATTCGGCCTAATTTGGGTACATATAGTCGAAAAATAATAATCGAAAGCCTTGATACACCTGGCGCTCCACTTAATTTGTGGAAACTACCGGCAAAACACCGATTTATGAAAGGAAATTTATGAAAGTTATAAATGTGATCAAATTGCGAGGGGATAAGTTGTTGATTGAAAAAAATAAAAATATTAGTAGTAATATTATTAGTATGTGTGTTTATCATAGTTTTATTTGAAATTAGAACCTAAGGTTTAATATTGATTCCACTGGCACGTCTCTAAAGTACGCGTACATCATTAGTGGAACGTTGTACATAGAAGTTTGCGTCCGCATCGTTATGCGAGAGCTAGTCATGCTTCGAATATCGTGGGGGAGGTCGCACCTCTCGTCGCTACAAACAAAGTTACGAAGGTGAATAGTAGATTCCCCTGGCTTTGTTTCACCAGTTCGTTGATTACTCTGACCACATAATAATAATAAGAAATTACTACCTATATGATCTTTTAAGATTTTTTTAGTGTTGTAAAAAAAACCGCTTAAGGGACCATCATATTTTGTTCGTTTAATTGTTATTAAGAAATATAATTTTTAGCACAATCGACAATAAAAAACTTTTTTTGCTTCTCTTGGCGTTGATCCTCCTAGTATTTGCACCAGGATAGTGAAAGTTTTCCTAATTTGCCTTGGAAGGAAGAAAGGTTTTCTTTCGATTCGTAATGTAAGAAACAAATTTTTGATACATTTAATTATTAAAAACTCATATGAAGTAATAAAAAGACGTTAACTTATTGCGATACTAGAATTTTTATCATTTTTATATAATAAACTCATAAGTAAAATTTAACAAAATACATAATTATATTGTTGTAATTGTATTTTTTTTTTGTTTTTTTAATGTTGCTTAGCCTTACTAGCCTAAAAATATATAACAAAACAACAGTCTCGATTTACGATGATATTAATAATTAAACATTTATTTGAATCAACGTTATTTTAATTTATAGATTCCCCTGTCGACTAGAAATGTAATTTTGTATGTCTTTGGAACGGGTGAGCCAAGTAAATTGATAAACATATTTATAATTTAGGTTTCTATTTTTAGGTGCCTATCAACTTGTAAGCAATTTAATAAAATTTGTCAAAGGAATCAACTGAATAATTCTCAAGGTTCACAGATTACGAGGGTATTCTTGTGCGCAAGGAATAAATAATATTTTGGCACAAATTGTTTTCCAAGCCTGAAGATTAAAGATAGTGCAAAAGTTCAATATGTGTGTTATAATTATGATCATAATAATGATGAAACATAATATTTTACAATATTATATAGGTACGAGATAAAATTTATGTATCAAAGGATTTAGTTACAAGGCTCTATGATGTAGGTATTTACGTAAACAATTCAATTTTCCAAACGCGTAAGTTTCTAAAGACAAGTGTGCCAACTTAAAGGAAGTTTCTTCGAATAGGTAATATCAAATGCTTACCCTCAATATTTGTGGTGCTTCTGTTCAGTATATTGCCTCTGTAGGTATCAATAACACTAGCTGGCATTGGCACAGGCCAGTTGGCACCCTCTATTTGACATGCTGAAAATTATTAGATATATTCGTATTAAAGATAGAGCATTAAGCTAAAGAAACCGTTAAAACATGACTTATGAATTTTTGTCAATGCGGTATCGTGTCGTATTTAGTACATAAAACTTAAGGCACACGGTGTATGGAACATGCGCAGGTTGACGTGTTGAGGTCCACTGCACGTGTGCACCCGATACAATTCACAAGATTATATCGGGTGCAGAGACTTGCACATGTACTGACAAAAAGCACCCAGCACCTGCGTAGTAAACTACCATGCTTTTATTGCTCCAGTAACATGCGCCATAGAATATAAGACCTATCATTTTCTATCCAAATATCGAACGGGAACGATATTTTACCGAAAACTGTGATCATGGCCCAAATAAATCTGTAATATTCTTTTCATCTCACTAGCTCGGAAAGGCTTTCTTTATTCTTCGAAATCTGAGCGCAAAATTCTATTTTATCCGCTAGCGTGGAAAAGTTATTCGAAATTCGAACGTGACGAACTATGGTGTAGAGCACAGACCTAGGCCCCAAGTCTGCTAACGAGAGCATTCTGCCACGATTGAGATAGCAGGAGTTAGCAGACTTGGGGGCCTGGACTGCGTGTAGAGTGGTGAAGAAAAACAATTGAAATATAATTAGGCATCTAACATTTTCCTCGCTTTAGTGAGATGAAAAGTTGTCTGTTTCGCACGGCTACAAAATCATTTGCGTCTCGTGCCTTTGAATCCCTAGCTACGCTCAGGATTCTATTTTTGAACCACTCGCTTCACTCGTGAGTCACTCTTAGGATCCTTCGCTTGCTCGGTATTCCAATACAAGCACTTGCACCAAATAACAGCTTTGCAGCCTTGCATAGCCTTGCATAGCAAATACCTAAGTATTTAACTTTGTCTTACCATTACTGTAGTAGAAAGACGCCGTACAAATAATTAAAAATATAATTCTCGTTCCCCAATCCATTGTTATGTTTTATTAATACTCATGAGTGTAGACATGCCTGAAATGTTGCATAATTATGTATCACTTTTCTAGATTAATTAATCATATATACACTATTTGTCATCGTAAACGCACACTTTTCACTTACCGGTTAGTTACATTAAGCACTTAGTTTTCTTTTAATCCGTTATTAGCAACTATTTATATTTAAGCTATAATTATCGATGTAATTAATTCTTAACACTGAAACATCCGGTTTGTATAAAACTATAACCAAATGCGTCGGATACCCAAAAAACTTGACAAAGGACTGAATTTAGTGTTGATAAATATCAATGAAATGATGATGATTACAATATCTGTCGATTGATATCTCCGCGGAAATAACATGATAACAATATCATTACATATTTTATGGTAACAATTTGGTCATTTCTTTTTATACAGGATATTTTTTTAAGTTGCGCGCAAAATTTGCACAGTTGTTCAGTGTCCGTTCCCAAATGCAACCGCACTATATAAATCAATATCCTGCATAAGTGTACTTACCTAATGCTACAAACATAAGTCTTTGTTTTATTCATTGCAAAGTAGATATTGTACATTTTAAATCTCACAGTAGGTACGATCAGTTTGCCTTTGACCTTGGTAATGAAAATAGTTGTCAAGAAATTAAAGGGAATCTTAATCTTTGGTACCTAGGTATAGCTACATAAGAGTCACATACTAATACTTAAATAATTTGCATAAATATCACCATCATTATATTATTTTAGACATTGTTATCATTACCCGTTATCAACTGATAAAAACTTTTTAAATACAAATACCGCGAGTGTCAGCTTTATTTTACTTGTGACGTATGCGTATAATCGAATTACTCGTCTAATCAGTATTATCTATCAATTATGGATAATAAAATTAAGTAAATTGTACAAATCTTTTATTTATTAACAAAGGTTGACAATATAAGTACTTACGTTATTAATAAAATATTTGAAAATCCGTACAACATTATACATAATTATCTAATTATAGAAATACGTTGTACAATGTATTAAAAAGGTATCTATAAGAATTGATAAGAATATCTTAAAATACACACACAAAGCTTGCTAATGCCAAGTATCAATAGTAGTGACGTCATGGTTTTGTTCCATACTATCTTGGGGTTTCCTATTCACAGACACATTTAGAGCTAAAAGGTGTTGAATTGGTAACCGAGGTGAAAGGTTCACCATACTAGCCCATTGACCAGCACAGAGTTCAGGAAACTTGAGCTTTTTGAGAAAATGACCTTCAAGGTACCAGGGCGACACGCAGGTTGGAGAGTAGTCCCATATCTTCATCTCGTTCAGGCGAACCCAGCTAGAATGAAAATTATTTATAGTAAGATATCTTTTCGTCGCTATTAATACTTGGACGAAAGTGACCAAATATATGACATAGGAGAGATGGGTTGATTGGTGTTTGGGTGTCGTAATGTTTAGATTACTTACTTAATTACATAAATTAATCTAAACTAATAATAAATATTATAAAGAGGTAAGTTGGGAATTTATTAATTTGGTCGCCCTGTGGTCAAAATTAGACCGTAATTTTAGCAGTCTGCACTCCTTATGTCAAACATTCCTCCGTGCTTGCAATTTGCTTAAAAAGGGGTACAAAGTTTTCTCTTCACGTATTATATAGATTTTATTTTTGATTATAATTTATTTAGTTTGTTTCTCTGGACTTTGCTCATTACTGCAGCAAACGTTTGCTAGTAGTAGTCATTACTTGCTGCAGCTGCAGCAGGACAGATAGGTTCTAGTATGAAAAAAGGGTCAATTGTGTTAATCAAAATTAGATCGAATAGCTATTTTATCTACTTTGTGATTCATTGATTGTCATGCAATTAAATAATTTCAATATCTACGAGACATTAATATTAATTTATGTGCTTGATTTTTATAGATAACAAATTATATTTTATTGTTACATTGGCTGTCTACCTAATTAAAGCAAAATTATGACAGGGACATTTTGATTTTTATCTTTTTGCATATTTTTATAAATGCCAATAGGTATACCTACCTATTGGCATTTATAAAAATATGCAAATTGTCTTTATCTAAGTATGTGTTATCGGCGGCGATATTGCATAAACTACTCGACAAAGTGGAACCCAATATTTGGCAAGGGGGTTCAAAGATGATAGTGTTGTCGTGTCGTGTTATTAAAGATAATCTTTTTTTTTTTAATGAACTTGTATTGCAGGAGCTCGCCTAAATTGTGGGGCCCACGGCCAATAAGCTTTGTCTTCACTCACAAAAATGAACAAATTACATAGGTTGTTTATGATTTTTTACAATGTCTGTGTTTGTGATTTGTATGTTAGAAATTAATATATATTTACAACTTTTTTTCTTTTCTCATACCATGCTGGAAAGATACGCCACCAGCTGTCACCAAAGATCGCAACAATTTAATTAATATATACGGCGCAGCCAATTTTAATTAAATTAAATTAATTAATATGAAGATTATATTAAAAATAAAACACAATAAATATAAAAGAGCCACAGACACCACAATATCACCTTCCATTCATTCGCAAACACATCACAATCCGGTTTGGCATCCAGGAGGGTACCTGCACAGGGTGCATTGGACCTATACCTACATAATAATTATTTCACATAGGCGATTCCAAAATCGCCCTATTATTTTTCATCGCAATCGCCAATATTTTTGTCATCGATGCGCATCGATATCAAAGTTGAGGCATCCGATATCAGCATCGTTATTTTTGGTATCGATGCCTACTATAACAATGTTCGTGATATTTGTTGATGATGCATCCGACCGAATCCAACGATATCTACTACAAGTCTACAACTAGATGGCACCGGTATCCATTTTCAACATGACACGGCATGTGATCATCCGATATCTGCAAGTGGCATGGATGCATGGCATCGTTATTCTAAAAATTATGTATAAGTATCGTTGCAGTGAAGCAGTGATAGCCTAGCGGTTGAACGCTTGCCTTTTTTGCCTTTTATGGAGGAAGCGAGTTCAAACCCAGCCCGCACTTCTTTTTTCGAATTTATATGCGGAACAGAATTTGAGGAAAATGTGAGGAAACCTGCACACCTGAAAACCTGGTTCTACTAAGTTCTCGATAGTGTGTGTATAGTCCGCCAACCCGCACTAGGCTAACGTAATGGAATAATGTCTAACCCGTTTCATTCTGAGAAGAGGCCCGTGCCCAGCAGTGGGACAAGAATGGGCTTGATTTATTATTATTTTATTTATATCGTCACTCGGGGAACTTCCTGTTATATAATATAATGTTATGTTATATATATTCCGATATGAATGCAGGATCCACTAACGTAGGTGCCTTAATTTAAAAGCCAATTTAAATTTTACTTATTAATAAATTTTAGATAAGCAGCCAGATTATTATATTTATCAGGTTTAATTATATTTTTATCAATAAAATACAAAGAAAGTATGTAGTCATCTGCAATATAATTTTCGTCCGTAACAATGAATATTAAAAATAGCGACATAAACAAAATAGAGAGGTAGTCTACAATATACGTAAAACTAAACTACACAGGAGCATGCTCGATTTCCGTTCATTTCACATACTTATTCGAGTATTATTCCTGCTTATTCCATTTAATTTCCAAGCTCTATATTGCCTGACATTATTTCAAAGGAACTGGCGGCTTCGCCTAAGGCGCTACCAAGTGTATGCGGTAAGTTGGCGATACGTTCGCACTTCGCTGTTTCACAGCGGAAATGGACTTCGGGACCTGCATCTGGAGATAATGTCGTTTGCATTTGAAATGTGAGATACTTACGCTGAAATATATAATGCATGACAGTCGCAGTGCCACGGGTTGCCGGATAATTTTACGATTGCAAGTTTGGGCATGTAATCCAACGTTCGGGATGGTAATGAGGGAAACATGTTGTTGTCCAAATGCCTGCAAATAATAGTTTAATTAAAATACTGTAACTCAAACTAAATAGAAACATAGTTTAAATTAGTTTGCTGTTTATGTGATGTAAAATAATCAACATACTTATTCCCACTTTTGGGTTAGATGGAAAATATTATTTGTATAATTTTGTAGTACCTACCTAGATTTTTTTTAATAGTTTTATTTATTAAATATTCGGGAAATGTAGCTCTACATTTTCTTTTCCAACATTGTTTCCTCTTTGTTAATATGAGGGTACCTACCAAAAGCCTTATTGGTTTAGCCATAGATGTAGGATGTAGCGAAAATATCCTAAGTCGCAGAATTATTATTAGGTACCTACTTATACAGTACATGTGAGTCGAAAATGGTGTAGGCATAAAGCCGTAAGGGGTTTAATGTACTCATAATTATGAACAACTTTTAATAGGTGATCAAATTGGAAATCTCGAAAATTAAATCTGATGTTCCATTAATTTAGTCGAGTAATATCTATTGAATTATTTGTATGGAACAGCACATTTTTTTTCGCAATTTCTTGGCTTGTTCCATATTAAAAGTTGTTCATAATGATGAGTACAATAACCCCCGTTCGGCTTTATATATCTTTTCCGACTAACCGTGGACATGATTAGATAATAGATATGTAAAAAAAAAGTTTATGGTCAAATTATATAATATTTTTTGGGGGTGAAATGAAATACTTACAGCGTAGTGAGATTTTTCAAAGTTGAAAAAGTTTTAAAGTGAACTTCGTATAATTTGTTTTCAGACAGCAGAAGTAAGGTGAGATTTTCCAAGCCGAGGAAAGCGGTGACGTTTAGAAACCGCAATTTATTTCTAGATAAGTCTAGCTTCTCTATGTTGGTGCAATTTGAAAATGTGTAATCTGGGAGCTCGGTGAGAGCGTTATCCTTCAAATCTAAAGTCCGTAATAGTTTCAGTTTTTCAAATTCTACACCCGATAACTGAAATTAAGAATGACGATAAGTATATTATCTGTTCAAGTATTTCTATGAACTAAATATTTTATGATCTGAAACTTACGCTCATCAAATTATTACTGGATAAATCCAGGAAGGTTAAACAATCCAGATTGCGAAATAGTTGAACTGGAATACTTTGTAACTTATTTCTCTCTAGCAGTAAAGTTTCCAACGCCTGCAGGCTCTCAAAAGCGTTTTCACTCATATTACAAATCTTGTTGTCTGACAACTTTAATATTTGAAGTGTCTTCAATGAAAAAGTTCCATTTTCTATTCGTGGTATTTTATTTTTAGATAAGTCTAATATTTGCAGTGACTCTAATCCAACAAAGCTATCTGAAGGTATGTACATAATATGGTTATTCGAAATGTCGATGGTTTCCAAGAAGGAATTATTTGCAAATAGTTTTTCCGGGAGCGAATATAAGAAATTATTAGACAAGTCTACGTGGAACAGTTTCTTCGTTGATCTGAAAGCGTCGCTATCAATTTCTTCCAGATAATTTCTTTGGAGTCTCCTGAAAACAGAGATTTATCATAAAAAACTGTACCCAGTCAAAGTTAAAACGATTGTTATAAACATAGTATTTTGTCATAAATAACACAAATCTAACATCAAAACTTAGTGGATTAAAATTTTCTTTCAGAAGAAAAAAAACCTTAACTGAGTTTCTTGTGGAATAATTGAAGTTTCCTGTAAGCTTCTTTGATAATGTTATAAAAATAAAATACCTTTCAAAACTTATAGCGAATTCGTACTTATAAATAATATAAGTCGAAAGCCTACTTATAAATAATATAAGTATAACTAACTAAAAAAACATATTTGACTAGTCTTGCAAAAAGAAAAGAATTTTTATTTTGAAACGTCCAGTTCATTAGTTAATGTGAGACTATCTTATTAAGTTATCCAAAAATGCGAGATCGTCATTAGGAATTCTATTTTATATCCATGGCCTTTAAGAAGATATTTGGTATAAATATGTTTAAGTACTTACAGAATTCTCAAATTGACCAACGAGTCAAATATCCCAGCTGGCAGATATTCCACATGGTTGTCGAACATGTCTAGTTCGGCCAGTGAGCGCATGCCTTTAAACGTCGTCTTGTGCAACGTCCGCAGTTTGTTGGTGCCCAAGTCACTGGAAATGATTTATGTAGCGTAGTGATCAACATCTATCTATAATATCCAAAATGGAAACACAGATTCCATAGTTATACAAATAAATTAGGTCAAACATCATTTATAGAAGCACCTTATGTGTATTGAACAGACAAAGCGACATTTTCTGACAACTTAAAACCGTCCCGATTGAAACATACTAAAGATCGTATTTGGTCCATAAGTACCATCCAAAGTTCTAAACTACAATTCAATAAATCAAATAAGGATCAAATCTTAGATCACAGAAAAATAGAAGATATCAATCCCACTTAGTAATGTTTTACAAAATACTATTTAGTCTTACCTTGTAAAACATCTAGTAAGTATTTTGGGATTCAAAACAAATAGATAAACAGCAGACTATAAAAACAAGCCATCATGATTACCTCGCTTATCAAAATATTTATTTTGGCAAATACTTTTTGCGTTTAGTCTGTCTACACAATTACACTGGCTGTAAAGGCGAAAAAATAGAAACATGATCAATTATTAAAAAACAGAACTTGATTTTAAAACACTGAGTAAAAAAAATACGCAATAGGAACCACGTGTAATAATAGTTCAGCGTTGGAAAATTATGATACAAATAGATTTTCCACTTATTGTAAGTACCCAATATTTATTTTTAGTATGTTCCAGATGCTTCCTTTCATTTCATTTTACAAACAAGACGTTCAGAATACAATAAAAGGGAAGTGATAATGAACATCAGTGTAATGTACAAAACATTCCTAGCGTATTAAGAGGCTAATATTTTTTTATTTTCGTTTCTTTCAGTAGAAACATTTTAATTTTTGAACATCGTCTTATCACGCAGTTTCTAGGCATACGGCAATAATGAATGTGGTATAGTAATACCACATTGATAAATCATTATTTTTAATATAACGGGTGGCACAAGATTTTGGGGCATTAATGATGGCTATCTTGCCTGTTTTAGTTACAGAATTATGGTGTTATGAAACTTTATAAAATTCAAAGATTTTAAAAACACCTAACTATAAGTTTGTTTGTTATAATCGGTGAACGAGAATATTAACATTTCTCAAAAAATCTTAATTGGGGATGTTTGGAGGAAGCATTTTTGTTGGGAATTAGGTAGAGAAACACTAGGTATATAAAAGAGAAAATAGAGTCGGACATCGTTTAAAATAAAAGTTTCTATAATAACAGTCGCTACCATTGTTTAAAATGTTAATTTGCTATGAATTATAATTATATACTCACATATTAACTAAGTCAGCAGGAACGATCAAGTCTGGAGTGAGTGCGGTGAAGCCAGCCCTCCAACAATTAAGCGAACGTCGGGCCGAATCGCATCGACAAGCACTTTTCGCACATTGCCTCCAACGAGATTGGCCGAAGCTTATCGTCCATGCTGTGAAGAAACCTCATTTAATTTTACGATATGAAGGTGTAAATAGACGCCTGCCTCAGCCATCAGTATCTAAGGTAAAATCTGTTACTATGATAGTTTATTTTATATTTTAATAAGAAAAGAATTATGAATGTGGTTAGAATGTAACTAGATACTATTTTATAGCCATCTAGTTTATCTTAATTCTTAAGCGACGAATTACAGACATTAATATTGTTCTCGGCCACATGGCGACCCGGTTGTGATTATGAACTCCAACCAATTTTGTATACAATAAGTACAATACCGGGTAGCGCAAAATTTTGGGGCAATAAGGGTGCTAGCTAACTTAACTGTTATAGTTAGAGAGTTCTGGTCTTAGGAAATTTCAGGTGAATTTTAAAGATATTAAAAACCCCAATATTAGTTTTTTGAAAAAGATACAGTTAGAGAAAAACAGACATTTCTCAAAATACTTAAGTGGGCCACAGTCGACTCTATTTGCCAACAGGAATGTTTCCTCTTATAAATTCTGCAGAGATTATGACTACATCTATGGCCCATATAGTTATATTATAGCGTATATAAATCATGTTTCTACCACAAAATAGACCTCAATTAATTGCCTAAAATAAAATAAAAACTAGATTTAAGTCTAACCGAAATCATACAATCTTAATAAAAGTAATGTTTTGCGCCTTGTTTGTTGCATTCTGAAACCTAATGAAATTAATGCTAAACACAAAAACTAAACAAAAATCTTTGATTAATCACAAGCATAAAAGTAGTATTAAACAAAAACCAAACCTATCACTGTTTTATTAGGATTTTATCATTCACAATAAAAGGCGCGCCGCACGATGTTCAGAACCTCATATCAGAAATCAGAAAGTACCAATTCGATCATTAAAAGAATTACTGTCATTATCATCATTAGTTGTCAGTCAATTCATATAATTGCATATTTTTAAAGTCGTATTTCTCAATATTCCGGTTAGATATATTCAATTAAAATCTAGAAAATATGAAGATCATAATGACGTGTTTTTCGTTCGTATACGTTGGAATGACTGGGGTGGGCCTATTCTCCATACCTACAGCAAAAAATGGTCTCCTTTGAGTGCGATTTATATTTGTACTCTATATGTAAAGATAAAGTTGTTGTTCGTGCTTATTTCGGGACTAATTTAATTATTAACGGTTTTATTACACGTGCTGAGCGCCCGATGTAAGTTAGGTAATAATTTAATTCCCGTTATCCCAAATTTTACCTAATTTTGTTTTATTGTGGGTATATTGTAAAGTACTTCTTTCTGTTGTTGAATCTGTGTTATTGAATCCATTAATTTTTTGAAAATATCCTTTAGAATTTTATGTCTCAGGTTTTCCTTTTCCTTTCGGATTAGCAAAATGATTTACCTGGCTGTTCGATAGCTCGAAGTCGACGGTCTAGCTGTCGCCAATGAAGGTCGGGATTGCAAGCGCCGGAAGGTGAAGATTCTACTGCTCGGCTGCCTCTTGTAAACATTTCAAAAACGTCGCACGCGTTCAAGCTACATGGTGCCTCAGCTGCCTGGAACACTTACAATTAACCAAATGAGCTATAACTCCGGCAAGGTACGGTGGCTTTATGACTGCGTGCGCTGTTATATTCCTAATTCAAAGTGATTAAACATCTATAATTTTAATTTTGTTGTTGAATTAGAAGACTGTTGTTTTGGAAACCTACCAGTATTATAGTAGGTACTTATATAAGGTCCTACTTTACTAGCGGACGCGTCGTTTTAAAGGGTATATAATTAGTACCTACTCATCATTATGAAAAACTTTTACTTATCTAATATGGGACCAAAATGGAAATCGAAAAAAAAGAACTGCTGTTCCATAATAGTAGTAGTAGTAGTAGTCGAGTAATATTGAATTATTTGTTTGGAACAGCAGATATTTTTTCCGCATTTTCTTTTCTTGTCCCATAGTAAAAGTTGTGGATAATAATGAGTAGATACTTTATCTATGTTTTAATAAGAAAATTGAGTCTTGATGAACAGACAATTAAGCTATAAAATTATATTACCTAAGGTACTACTGTGTTACTACGGCGGTACCCGAAGAGCCTCAAAGTTTTTGTAACAAATTGTTTGTAATTAGTCACACATGATTAACTTCACAAATTAACTCAAATTCCGTAAAATTTAAATGAAATTAATTATGTTCCATGTTGAATTAAAAACTTTTAAATGACCTGTTTACTAAATTGGTCAAAGGACCTGAAGCTCTTGTATGCGTAATAATTTTAACAAACTTTATTTAAGATATTAGCAATTTCGTTTTAGAAATTCATGATACAGCTACAGATTTTAGTAAACAATATTTGCCAGAAAATTAATAAAAAAATTCAAAAATGTATATTTGAACGGTTTATAGCATATGTAAATAAAAAAATCTTTTAAAGTAAAGTTTTTATTAAAAATGTATTCCTTGAATTTAGTTATCTCAAGTTTTGGGAAGCGAAAACACTTTCAGTGTATTACCAAAGATGGTTTCAAGCAAGTTTTGTAAAACCCAGGTTTTAGATAGCCTCTTTTTGTTAGAACGATAGAATGTGATGGATATATTTAAAACCCGCGGGTCTACCCCGTAACTAAAATGGTAATGAACATCGACACTGGTAATAAACTTCAATACGATCGAGATAGACTAATCTTCGAGCTACCTTGTAAAAATAATACCGATCATGCAGATAGGATTCCCAACTCCATGATCGATGTTCATTACCATTTTAGTTACGCGGTAGACCCGTTGAGTCTTACTAGATTTACTTTATACCATCTTTTGTAATAAGGGGGTCTAAGTTCAGAAAGTTACGAACAAACATCGTTGTTAAGTAGGATCCCAAGTAATTATTGGTAACATTGATTGAATAAATATTAATCTAATGTGTTAACGGTGGTAATGTGAGTCGATCCCGAACATATTTATCATTAACCAATTAATGTTCCGCTAGACTTTCTTTACCATTTTCATTTTCTTCTTCACCGTAAGGATAACCGGTCCATTTCTCGGGTTCACTTTGAATTATTAGGTACCAACACGTAGGCGGTAGGTACGAGGTTGATCCAGACTATCATTTTGAGCTTTGTTAAATCACTATTATTCCTTCAATTACAATCAGGAAAATATCGAGAATATTTCCCTTTTGTATAAAATTCCTCTATCGATTTTTTCTGACAGTAGTACCTATCTAACTTCGTGAAAAATACTGGACAAGCAAAGCAACAAATAAATATAACGTAGTATAGTCATTATATATTAGTCTATGGTATAGTAACATAGAAACACCCTGTTTACCTCGCTGTTACTTTTACGAGCAACATTGAGAAAATTCATTTTTGAAGCTGGAATGAACCAAAGTTTCGTTCAGTATGATCCACTAGGGATTGTTAAAGTCGCTTAGGTTACTATGCGATTGCTTCTATCTTAGATTATTCATGGAACCTCTGTGGACGGTCATATGAGGAACCAATTCTCCTTTGATGGTATGATTGGTTGAAGGCAATCTCAATTCTCAATACGCATTCAATCGATGACAGACGACCGTCAAATTATATTTGCAGTCATGATATATATATATATATGTATATATATAGACCCAGAATATACTAACTGTACCTATCTGTCTATAAATACACATATAAAGTTATGGCATTTTATGCCCATGATCAATCTTATACATATTTACTTTTAGTATTTACTAGCTGTCTCGCTCACGACAACGTACACGAGTTGAGGATCGTAACAAATTTGCCTTCTTCCAGTTACAAAAATCCTCACTAATTCTATACGACACTCTTCATGTCTCCAATATAAAAAAAATAGACTACGTTGATATGTCAGCCAGTCATTCAGTCGATGTTTTTTTAACAACCTTTTATTTATTCATATTTGGACACACCGTTTGCGTTCATGTTGGGACAGAAAATAATATACCTGTGTATTAAATAATATTTATGATGTTTTTGTACTCTCTTTATTATACAGTGTTTTGCATCCCGTATCTACTCGTATATCGGATTCCCTAAAATTACCGAGAGAATGCTTATTTGGTATATACACCAACGAATAACTTACTATTTTTAATTAGGAGATCCGAGATGGTTGTTGCCTTTTTTATTTAGGTCATATCTCTGCACTGGTAGGTTTACGTAAAGAATTAACATTGAACCTCTGTAAATATTGTGCAAAAAACAAATCATATTATCAAAATTTAACATACGGTCATGTGCTGTGTGTAAAAGTAACCCCTTACTTTTCCGCTCGACGGCATGGGTGCAGATCATAAACTTCATAACGCACTTGGTTTCTACAGAAGTTAATAAAAATACTGTTATGTTACTGTTGTATTATTTTAAGTGTGGCTATGGTGGGAGAAGAAATAACACATCCAATGGAAATCAGGTTGATTTTATGTTGATAAGTTTGAGTCTAAGAACTTAGATATGCTAGTTGAACTAAGTCACCATCTGTTAACAAACTTGTAAAGTATCTAACTACTGATATTTTATGAAGTTGAGGTACCTACTGAAATCTTATGGAATATATCATGTTTATTATATTTATTAACATAACAAAACCTACGTGCACTATGCGCATAAGCGTGCCCACGAAGTCACAGAATTAACTACCAGATTTTATTCTATATTTGCAATGATTGATAAACACATTATTTCATTGTGAGGATTTATTAAAAAAAATACTGTATGCATATATTTATGCAGAATAGGTCAAAATAGCGAAAAAAAAAGAAGAGTGAAACTTTGATTACATCAATAACTTTCTTGACAATCAACCTAACGAAAAATTTTATGACAATCCTTTCAGTTAAAACTTGAATTAAGCGAACGGATCAAGCCTTTTATTTTGATAATTGCTAATTATGGTACATAATTCCCAGTCTAGAGCTATATGCTTGGGCTAACAGAATGTTTGATGCAGATACGGGGAAACTTACGTAAGGATTCAAAATTTTAAACCCGTTTTTGTAATTCTCATAATAATATCGCTTTCTGCTAAACACCTATTTCTTTGTTCCTTCTACTACTATGCTTAGTTATTCAATGCATTATAGAACACCAATAGTTATTGATATACTTACCTGTATTCTTGATCGTATGACGTTTATTCGTGTTTTTATAACGTAGCAATAGATAATTTCTTATTAATATTTCATTTTGAATCATAGTCACGACGCGCGACCCCTATCTACACTTCCTTGCATCTGAGGACAGATGTCGTAAATATAAAATCCAGTATGATACGCCAAATAAATCTTCGTTTTTATTGTACGGTGTTGTTGTTTTTGTTGTGTATGAAATGGGAAAAAGTGTACAAAAAATAAAATTGTATACATCAACGTTGGAGGGCACGCCGTGCGCCATCACCACAGCCATCACGCTCGAATGAAGCGAATGCTTTGTCAAAAACGATCAAGTGCCGCGCACACTTTGTTGTTCACATAAGTAAATATTCCACAGTGCTCAGTATATTTCATGAGTTCATGACACATTACACCAATAAGAAGAGTGAATTCGTTATTTTGAGTATACGTAGATAGCAATGGCAAGCACTTCGATACAATTTTTTTTACATCAAAATTATTATTTTTATATCAAAATGTAAAATTACCTATCAAAAGGTCTTGATGTTTATACAGATACAACCTATTCTTAAAATATTATCTTGAAGAAGCTCGCGGATCTTAATGTAATAAAGATGAATGGCTTTTTAGTGTGACAATATTAATCATTACAGACACATTTCATACAATTTTATTGCTAAAAGATCAAACAGGTACCTACTAGAAGTAATTTCCAAATTCATACAACTAGATTTATTACTTTCTGGCAAAGGTAATTTTCTAAGTTATTTAGATTTAACTTTCTTGTCACATCTTATTTCATCTACAAGTCGATGTTACTTTCATACTTTTGGTGCAATTTTTGGGTCGAAATAAATCGAGTAATTACCTTTTATCTTCACAACTACAGCAATAAGTGTTTGCAGCAATTTTATGTTCATTGTTTTATTCACTCCAAACGAAAGACTAGAACTACTACAGTGAAATGACTGTTGCTTTTGTTTCAAGTATTACCGAAGTGTAGTTTTGTTCTTATGCAACATTGCACTATTTTATTAAATGCTCTAAAATTTTGTGCTGGATTAAAAAAATGTTTAAATTAAGGATAATTAAATTTGAATTAAAGATCATGAGAATATTGGCATCACCACGGTTGACAGGCAGATGGCCAGTGGCAGTACGCTGTTAAAAGTATATCCAGTAAAATGCTGTGTATATATTTTCATAAGTCGTACCGCGCGACTCCTATGGGTTATGATAGACAGGAAGATTTAACCTGGGACCGTGTATGATAATTATAAATGTTTTATTGAGTGTATAATTTAAAATATAAACTACGAATAATTTTACATTACCTACCTTTTAATATTGTTTCATAAGATTGAGATTATTAAGTGTAGGTAGTGAAGTTATTTTTTATTGGTTGTCATGAGGTTAATGCGATTGTTGTTTGGTT
Organism: Allophyes oxyacanthae; assembly: GCA_932294325.1. Classification (NCBI taxonomy): domain Eukaryota; kingdom Metazoa; phylum Arthropoda; class Insecta; order Lepidoptera; family Noctuidae; genus Allophyes; species Allophyes oxyacanthae. The sequence continues at coordinate 9,614,953 of OW028614.1, read as the reverse complement.
TAAATAGATTTACGTCTTTAAATCTATGTAAACCAGATTCAGGTGCTTATGAATTGGCGAGACTATTAGTGCGCGGTTCGAAATAGTAAAGATATAAGATACATAAGATTTTAATAAAAATAAAAAATAAAACCCGGTCTTTATTTTACTTATTTATCACTATGCAAGACACACGATGAGGTATAATAGAAGTTTTATTGTTATCACGCGTCGGCACTAGTTATTACCAATAGTGGCAATAGTAGATTTGTAACAACTAAAGAAAATTAATGTTAGGATACAATACAATCTATCTAATATCTAATCTAACTATTGTCTATGGACGCTGTTATTTTTTCTGAAACGATTCGTAAAATATTTATTAATTTGTTTATGTTTGTGATTTTTTAAATAAAAATACTAATTCAGAATGAACACATGTTGTATTGCACTCTTTTATTTTATTACTGATATACAATTAGCCAGTTAGCTGAATTGATTACGTCCGTTGTCCATATGCAGTAGTAGGGCCGGTGGAACGAAAGTAAAATGGGGACAAATAATTTTTCAATGAATTTATAAAAAGGGCACCATGTGACCTTCTAAAAAAAGTAAACACAGACTTCAAAAATTAAAATAAACAAATTATTTTTAATAAAACACTTATCTGGTTCTAGAGCCAGTGCTAAAGTGTATTCAAGAATTGTTTTCCATGAAAATAATTTTATACCTACTATTTGTACTTTTTATTAGAGTTTGATTACGTATTTGCCTTGGCTTTAAATTAATTTTAAAACAAAATCATTAAAGTCGGTTCACACTTGGCGGAGAACATCCGTGAAAGGCATACAACGATGACAATCGAGTAAACATGGGTTTTTAGATTTTCTGAATAACAGTATCTGTCATAGAGAAATATATGGGACCACCTCGGGATCTACCTTAATAAAATACAGTTTAAAACCATCCAAATCGATCAAGATGTTTCTGAGAAATCGGTGAAAATACATAAAAAATAAAATAAAACATACCTACGCAAAGTCAAAGTCAAAATCTTTATTTGTAGAACATAGGTATAAATGGATGTTAAAAATATAAAGTATAGGGATCGCTATGTCTAGTCTAGCCTTCAGTGGCGTACAAATTTAAATTAATAACAATAGTAATTAAGCACTTATTATATTTTACTATAAGCATATTTAGATACTAAAATAACTCAGATAGACCAAAACTATTTTATTTTATTTTACGCGTCGAATTTATTACATAACGTCCTCTTTTTTTGAAGTTGATTAAAAACAATCCATCTTAAATTCCAAACAATTAATGAGAGAGCGATAAAGCCAAGTAATACTATTATACAAATCAAGTGTATAATAGAATTCGTTATTCATTATTATTACTTATTATCTTTATGTTAACATAAAGATATTTTTCGGTAATCGTAACATGGCATCTTTTATATCTTTTAAATGAAATTTGACTACATAATACCAATTTAACAGTTCTGTAGACCGTTCACTTTGAAACTATATGCGATAGGAAACAAGATTATTGTATGATACACACTTCAGCGAAAAAAGGGGAAAATTCTATATTATCCGCATCCCTCTTGATCGTTTTGCACAAAAATAAGCTCTAAGGTACCAAACGCCTAACGAGAGTTTAATAGCAATTGTACATCCATCACGATTCCATTCCGATGCGACATTATTTAACGTTTATATTATTCTGATTTCTGATCTTTGCGTTCCCTATATAGAACACACCTTATTATACTTATCTAGTAGGCGTAGATAGGTATATCGTCAATTTTGAAATAAAAGTATGTTGTAGCAAGGACATCTTCCGATATGTGACTAAGCAACTATATTGTCACTGCGCATTAATTTAATAGCAGCAATTGGTGCAATAATTGCATAATTATTATGCAACACAGTAACATGCAACTAATTAGAAAACTTTCAACGTACGTCGTACCTTATTGTAACTTTTAATTAACATAATTAACTTATAATTAACTGCCAATCTTTATTGCCTCTTGGAAACAATTATACAGTCGACCTTACTTGACGACTTCGAAGGCGTTCGAGCCCTTGAAGCCATAAACATAATGATATTTTGAGAAATAGGCGAATTTTGAACATAATATATAGATACATATGTCACAGTCCTCTACCTGCTTGAGTAGCATAAATATAAATGTTACACCTATGAGTAGTTGCTCTCGCTGGAGAGCACACTCCAACTGCCAAACTTCACTTACCACATCTGCTTAAAGTACACCATACTGATTGCAGATAAAAACAGGAACAAAAAAAAAAAAAAAAAAAATGTCACAGTCAAAACTCAAACTCAAATTTGGGTTAAGCTCGCCTGTGTACATACCATCTCAATTGTATTTGTTTTATTATCTCATTTCGTGTACAATAAAGAATTAAGAATTAAGAAAATTCTTATTCGGCCAAAAGTACAATAAACAGTCAAAAGTACTTTCGACTTGTGACAACTAAAAGAGTGTAGGGTGAGTTGGGGGAAGTATAATGAAAGTATGCGAATTAAACTCCCCAACCTTGTCAACATAAAAATTTATTAAGTCGTAGGTACATGTATGCCCGTCACTATAATTCCACTTCCTAAGGTGAATGCGCTGTACTCTCCTGGCTCAGCCTCGAAGTGGTGTAGGCCGCCGAGGAGGTGGCTTGCGGAGTTGGTGACCCGCAGATGGTGACCCGCAGAGATGGTGACACGCGGTGAGCCGTGTCACGCGGGAAGGTGGCACCGAGGTGGTGATGGTGCCGATGTCACACTGGTATATACCAGCGGATAAGATACCGGTATAGTGCACCTGGTATAGGGCAGCCGATAGGTGGCAGCCAGTAACAGGAGCCGGAAAGAAGAAGCCGGTAATCCGGTAGGTAGCACCCTGGAAAATCATTCCAGCGTGTGAATAAAAGTTTCACCGTCACCTCTGATTGTGACCACCCGAAGCGTAAGCAAAGCGAGAAGTACTATTGCGCTAGTAATGGTGGTGCGTGATCGTCACAATCAGAACGGAGTAAAAAATTAAGAATGTGAGAAGCACTAAAGTTAATACAATAAAAAGATTCTAAGTTGAGGGTAAGCGAAGCGAATTACACGTTTAAGAAATGTAGCTGAAGGCTCAAAGATAATGCAGGTACATTGATTGGTGGAATAAAATCCTGTTTCAGTCAGATGAATATAATACGCAGAAAGTCCTTCAAGAGAGTTCAATAATATTGTTAACATACACAAAAACTAATTTACTTTAGTTTTTCATTATATTGACACACCATGACACACTTGACACACAACAGTCATGTCACTATACTTTTTTTTCTATCAATTTATTCTAATTCTAGACGTATCACTAAAGAGTCTACAATAACACTTTCCCTAATTGATTAGAAGCAAATTAGAAGTATCTGGGTTGCCTAATGCATCCCAATCTTTGAACATAAATCCACAAGCCGAGGTCGCGGAACTGCCTTAGTTAAGACATCGGCCAATTGGTCTACTGAAGCTGTTTTGAGAATTGTGAGAGTACCTTCATGTACCATTTCCCTCACAAAGAAATGTCTGATCCGGATATGCTTGGTCCTTTTGTGGAACTCCGGGTTGTGCGCTAGTTTTATAGCGGCCTCATTATCCACTTTGAGGACTGGTGTATTTTCCAGATCCGTCATCACTTCAAAAATCCTTTCTAGCCATACTAGTTCTCTAGCAGCTTCACTAGCAGCAACTATCTCCGCTTCTGTTGTGGATATAGCAACTGTGGCTTGCCGTTGACTCAACCAAGACACAGCAGCACCAGCGTATAAACACACTACGCCAGAAGTCGATCGTCCAGTTGTAGTATCTCCTCCATGGTCAGCATCACTATAGCCTATGAGCTGTTTAGGCCCACGGCCGTATGTTAGTCCAAGAGAGATTGTTCCTTTTAGGTACCGGAATATTCTTTTGACTCTGTTCCAGTCTTCCTTTGTAGGATTCTCTAGCTTACGGGAGACTACTCCTACAGCATATGCAATATCTGGACGAGTGCCTACCATTAAATAAGCAAGAGCACCAACTGCTTCTCTATAGGGAAAACTGTTTTCTTTCTCAGAAATGTCCACTTTCCCTGTTTGAACACCTTCTTTCTCTATCGGGGTAGAGACTGGATTGCAGTCGGCCATTCCAAAACGCTGCAATATTTTATTCAGATAAGCTTCTTGACTAATAGTTATGGAACCATCACTCTCAGTCTTAATCTGAAGTCCTAAGTAGTACGAAGCAGGTTTTACAGTGATCTTCAATTTCTTTTTAAGATCTTCTAGGAATTGGTTCACCAATTCTGCATCCGTTGAAGCTACCAGACCGTCATCCACGTACAAAGTAATGAGTATTTTCTTTTGTCCTATCTTCTTAGTAAATAGACAACTATCAGCTTCACTTTGTTTGAATCCCATATCTAGCAGTATGCCTTCAAAACAACTGTTCCAGCACCTTGGGGCTTGTTTTAGTCCATACAAACTTCGATTTAGGCGACATACTTTTGTAGAACCATCTCCAAAACCATCTGGTTGCTTCATAAAAATGTCTTCCGTTAACTTTCCATTCAGGAATGCAGTTGCAACATCAAATTGTACTAGATGCAGTCCTTCCTGAGCGCTAACACTTAAAAGTGCTCGTATTGTTGAAAGTCTTGCTACGGGACTAAATGTCTGGTCGTAGTCCAGACCTTTCTTTTGTTTAAATCCTTTCACTACCAACCGCGCCTTATATTTATCTATTGAACCATCTGGATTTCGTTTGATTCTAAATAACCATTTGCACGGTAGTGCCTTTCTATTGGGTGGTAGTTCGCAAAGGCTCCATACATCGTTCTTCAACAGCGAATCCATTTCTGAATTTAACGCCTTTAGCCAGTCAACCCTATCCTCTCCTTCCAAGGCTTCTTTATAAGTTTCAGGAAACTTGTCAGAGTCAAGCAGGCAGACGTAATCTTTCATCCGCTGTGGAGGTCTGAGAGTTCCTCTGTCCCTCAAATTATACCTACTGGGTTCAGATTCTCTGATCTCTTCTTGAGCATCGGAGAACTCTTCTACTTCTGAGGCATCTTGAACGTGATCTGATGATACAGCATTGTCATTATCAGCTGTATATGCATTAAATAATGCAGGTACATTGATTGGTGGAATAAAATCCTGTTTCAGTCAGATGAATATAATACGCAGAAAGTCCTTCAAGAGAGTTCAATAATATTGTTAACATACACAAAACTAATTTACTTTAGTTTTTCATTATATTGACACACCATGACACACTTGACACACAACAGTCATGTCACTATACTTTTTTTTCTATCAATTTATTCTAATTCTAGACGTATCACTAAAGAGTCTACAATAACACTTTCCCTAATTGATTAGAAGCAAATTAGAAGTATCTGGGTTGCCTAATGCATCCCAATCTTTGAACATAAATCCACAAGCCGAGGTCGCGGAACTGCCTTAGTTAAGACATCGGCCAATTGGTCTACTGAAGCTGTTTTGAGAATTGTGAGAGTACCTTCATGTACCATTTCCCTCACAAAGAAATGTCTGATCCGGATATGCTTGGTCCTTTTGTGGAACTCCGGGTTGTGCGCTAGTTTTATAGCGGCCTCATTATCCACTTTGAGGACTGGTGTATTTTCCAGATCCGTCATCACTTCAAAAATCCTTTCTAGCCATACTAGTTCTCTAGCAGCTTCACTAGCAGCAACTATCTCCGCTTCTGTTGTGGATATAGCAACTGTGGCTTGCCGTTGACTCAACCAAGACACAGCAGCACCAGCGTATAAACACACTACGCCAGAAGTCGATCGTCCAGTTGTAGTATCTCCTCCATGGTCAGCATCACTATAGCCTATGAGCTGTTTAGGCTCACGGCCGTATGTTAGTCCAAGAGAGATTGTTCCTTTTAGGTACCGGAATATTCTTTTGACTCTGTTCCAGTCTTCCTTTGTAGGATTCTCTAGCTTACGGGAGACTACTCCTACAGCATATGCAATATCTGGACGAGTGCCTACCATTAAATAAGCAAGAGCACCAACTGCTTCTCTATAGGGAAAACTGTTTTCTTTCTCAGAAATGTCCACTTTCCCTGTTTGAACACCTTCTTTCTCTATCGGGGTAGAGACTGGATTGCAGTCGGCCATTCCAAAACGCTGCAATATTTTATTCAGATAAGCTTCTTGACTAATAGTTATGGAACCATCACTCTCAGTCTTAATCTGAAGTCCTAAGTAGTACGAAGCAGGTTTTACAGTGATCTTCAATTTCTTTTTAAGATCTTCTAGGAATTGGTTCGCCAATTCTGCATCCGTTGAAGCTACCAGACCGTCATCCACGTACAAAGTAATGAGTATTTTCTTTTGTCCTATCTTCTTAGTAAATAGACAACTATCAGCTTCACTTTGTTTGAATCCCATATCTAGCAGTATGCCTTCAAAACAACTGTTCCAGCACCTTGGGGCTTGTTTTAGTCCATACAAACTTCGATTTAGGCGACATACTTTTGTAGAACCATCTCCAAAACCATCTGGTTGCTTCATAAAAATGTCTTCCGTTAACTTTCCATTCAGGAATGCAGTTGCAACATCAATATGCTCGTATTGTTGAAAGTCTTGCTACGGGACTAAATGTCTGGTCGTAGTCCAGACCTTTCTTTTGTTTAAATCCTTTCACTACCAACCGCGCCTTATATTTATCTATTGAACCATCTGGATTTCGTTTGATTCTAAATAACCATTTGCACGGTAGTGCCTTTCTATTGGGTGGTAGTTCGCCAAGGCTCCATACATCGTTCTTCAACAGCGAATCCATTTCTGAATTTAACGCCTTTAGCCAGTCAACCCTATCCTCTCCTTCCAAGGCTTCTTTATAAGTTTCAGGAAACTTGTCAGAGTCAAGCAGGCAGACGTAATCTTTCATCCGCTGTGGAGGTCTGAGAGTTCCTCTGTCCCTCAAATTATACCTACTGGGTTCAGATTCTCTGATCTCTTCTTGAGCATCGGAGAACTCTTCTACTTCTGAGGCATCTTGAACGTGATCTGATGATACAGCATTGTCATTATCAGCTGTATATTCTCTACCTAATGCAGGTACATTGATTGGTGGAATAAAATCCTGTTTCAGTCAGATGAATATAATACGCAGAAAGTCCTTCAAGAGAGTTCAATAATATTGTTAACATACACAAAAACTAATTTACTTTAGTTTTTCATTATATTGACACACCATGACACACTTGACACACAACAGTCATGTCACTATACTTTTTTTTCTATCAATTTATTCTAATTCTAGACGTATCACTAAAGAGTCTACAATAACAAAAGATTATTATAAATGACACGTAAAATATAACACATGACTTGCACAAATGATAAAGCGTTACAAGTCAAATATACCTGCAAGAACATAATATTATACACGAATACAGTTTGTTCAACACTTACCCAATATGGGGTTTAAAACACTGATTTTACATAATGATTTTATATTTGCACCAACAAGAGTTGTGGGATTGCCTAGGACAACGGGAGAGGTCACGGTCAGAGTCACGCCGCCTTAAAGTAGGGAAGGCGACGCGCCCGTGCCTCCCCCGGTGATGGCAAATCCCGACTGTCGGACCGAATGAATCTAAAATCATCAGCTGCGCCGCGACGATACAGCGGTGACAAAACGAGGTAGGGATGGCTAGACCGGTTTACGAATGTAAGCGCGCCTGAGTCGCACGCTCGACTAGAACATTCGCAAACCTATGAGTCTATAGCTACGTATGTAACGCTACAACGTTACAGACTAAAACGTCCGTGACGTCTGTTCCATACATTTTGTCGATTAATATTGAATTATTTGTATGGAACAGCTGATTTTATTTTCGCGATTTCAGTTTCGGTCCCATAGTAAAAGTTGTTTATAATGATGAGTAGAACACCCTCCTTCAACGATTCCCTCGATTTACCAGTCACCCTGTATGCAAGGTCCTACCTTTCTAGTCCAGATCCCTTTAAATGGAGATTGTACGATTGATTTCACGGTTGGTCCCATAGTAAAAGTTGTTCATAATGATGAGTACAAGAACCCCTTGAAGAATAAGTAGATAAGAATATCGTCTGCCTCACCATTTACCCCAACTAAGTTAGGATTGGTTTCCATTATAATCAGATGCAGCTGAATAACAATTTTTTACACAAGGCGACCGCCATCTAATATACTGATACACTAAGGTAAGACCTGTTGACAAACTTTTTAGGCTGCTGAGTAACCGTACCTAACCAATGCTATAGGTAATTCTGATTTCATATGATAACGGGGACTCTAAGGATAATCTAAGGACCGACCTCGGCAAGTGCAGACTGATTGCTCTGCGCGTTAGCCTTATAGTTACGAGCCCCTTAAATAGAACGTTCGCACGGCACTCATTGTACGGAAAACCTATTATACAATGAGATGTCAGCTTATACTGGAAATGTATAGCTTGATATGTAGCCGTGTGTCCATATATTATTTGAAAAACCTGTAAAATTGCTTTCATGTACCTTTTTTATCATAACTCTTTACCTCGAGCTTTACCTGAGTACCTGAGCTCATTATACAACAATCTCTGAGCTTGAACCCAGCGTCCCTAAGGACTACGAAGTCCTTTACCTTTTGATGATTTAATCATAAGTGATGTTGTAACCCGCACAAGTCCACTACTCTCGGAAATTATTCCTCATTCACTCTGTTCGCCTAGTACCACAGGTTTAAATTATGCATCTCTGTTTTATCTCTCGCCTGTATTCCCCGAAGGTCCATAGTTCGTCGTTGATAGTAATAGGTTCTATGATTGAGGATGAGATATTTTTTTTTAAACATCTCGGCCAATTATTGTGATTGTTTATGTTGTGTATCACACCACTTTTCTATTTGCGAGGTTTCTGAAAATATGAACGTATATTTTTTACTTATTGTGAATAAGTTATATAGAGTACCTATTCTCCTATTATGCGCGGAACAAAGTTATGTCTAGCTTATAATACCTCAAAAATGTTCACGACATAACTTCATTCCCCGTTTATTGTTGAGGAATAGGTTATAACTTCAGTATATTTAAATCAGGATTTTAACCGCCAATGAATAGATGTCAATCACCGCCGCTCTGCTATACAAGGGGCAAGCCAAAGCCATTGTCTTCTGAGGTTTAATATAATATATTAAACCTCAGAAGACAATGGCTTTGGCTATATTATAGCTTGGCCAGTGGACGACGGTATGGACTTGCGCTAATTTATTTATATGTCGTTCAGTAGTTAACCGCTAGCTATTTCAGTAATTCTGCATTTAATATGCTCAAGTCGTCAAAATTGTCTTTTACATAAACTATTACAGTCATTACATTTTATACAATAAAATTTTAGTACCTATCGCCACTGCAAGAAATCTTCGGGTCAGAATAATTTTGACCAAAAATGATAATAGTGTCACTTTGAATTTCAAATAAATTCTTCCACTGTTAAATTGACTTAATCATTAGTAAAATTCATGTAAAATATGATAGTCAAACTCAAGACATACCATACAGGTCACAAGATTTTTTTTTCTTATAGGATTCATGTGTTTGATCGAAGCTAAGAAAGCTACAAAGCAACTAATATGGGATTATTAATATGTGACTACGGGTATACGATGCAGCTCTTGTTGTAGAAAACGAGGATCATGCAGGCGACATAATAAATAACGTAACACGAGACCCTTCTCAAATAGCTCTGTATAAGCTGCACTGAGAGCAACCTCATATCGCTGGGTTTTAATGAAACATTTTAGATACCGTAAAGTTTAGAAAGCTACATTGCCTTGTAACAATTAATGTCAGCATTTTCATTCGGAAATCCAAGTATTCTAGTGGCAGTGTTTACTGACCTAATTACTGCCGCACGAAATCGAAGAAGGTTTTGTAAAACGTCTGGCTACCATGAAGTAATTGGGTGCTGTTGGACATTTCAATTAAATAATTCTTTTCAGTAAAGTTAATGTGTATTGTGTGTGATTCATTATTAGATTAATTGATTTATAAATTTATTCATAAATTAAAACAAACTGTGAACAAATAGTGAATAATAAAGTGTTTGTCAAAATAAGAAACTATGGATAGATAGTAGTTAAACGAGAGACCGAGAAAAAGATAGAGAATTTATTTACAACAAAAACGGTATTCAATGCAAAATTCCTATCAACTTTAGTTATTAATGACATGACATTTGCTTCTATTCATTGTAAGTATAGGATGCTCCGCAAAGCCAATGTCACCATCAATCTTTCTTCTAAGAAGTTTGTAAAGCCTACACTAACTGTTTTAAGCTAAAAATAAATTGCAAAGCTCAACAAGCTGAAGCAATCTGATAGGTACCATTAAGAGAAACTTGTTAATGTGGTTATACAGGCTATGAAATTATTCACTTTGGTAACAATTTCCTTAAAGTTATGTAGTATTCTGCGAAGATATATTGTAACAATTTCTTCAAAAACGTTTTATATCTCTAACAGAATAATATTCCTCAAACCTCAATACATTATATCGCCACTGCAAGGAATACATTGTATGTAGATACAATTTTTTTGTATTTGCTGTTTAATTCACTTTTTGAGATAATTGTAAAGGAATTTTGTAATGATAGAAGAGAAAAATAATCAACAATAGTTTATGTGAAAGGTGGAAAACTATGGCAGTGTTATTAGCTATCTGCCACCGCGACGATTGTAACAATAGTTGCTGTGAAATAAGCAATATCTTCTGTCAATCCAATTTAACGGTTATTTGACGGCAACTGTTGTTACAATCATCGCAGTTAAAAATGGCTAATAACTCTACCGGTGATGTGCAGCAACAAGGAATTCGCCTATGACCTGAGTTGAGCATGCAACCGTGTTGCAGAAAGTTATTAATTTTATAGATATTATAAGTAATACTATTTTGTATGGAGATGGTCTTTTATTCTAGGCTAAGTTAATAAGAAATAAAAATTTATTATTTATTTATTATTATTCGTACAAAACAATACTTTGTCTGAAAAGCGTTACCATCTAGATAAAGCAGTAGAGTGGTGACAGAGCTTGAATTTCACGTGCCAGTTACGTGTGAAACCTCAAAAAATTTCTTCGTGGAACAGTTAATTCATTCAGTTAAATAACTCATTCACCTTTGAGCTTTGTCTCAGTCACTATAGCGACCAAAAAATGTGATTGATATAATTATTAAAGTTAAACCTCAAGTAATCTGGTTCTGAGAATACTTTTTGTAGTCTAATCCTAAATCCTTCACTATATAAACTTCAACTATTTCAAATCTGACATTCCTCCGTGCGCGCAATATGCTTAAAAAGGGGTACAAATCTGGTAGAAAGCTTTCTCTTCACGTATTAATTTAAGAGTTATCATGCATTACTCTTCTAAAAGAATGTATGAGTTCCAGCCATCTAATTAAGCTGGATAAATGGAATCGGTTAAAAAAGGAGATAGATTGTGCAGAAACTCAACTCGTATAGTATAATCAGTCACTGTGTATAGCATTTCTGCACTACGAGATTGAGTAAGCCTGTGGCTCCACTCAAACTTGTCCAAGTTTGAGTGGAGCCACAGGCTTGCAGTTAGAAGTGCCATGCTACGAAGTTGTATTGACTGTAAGTACATTAAAATGGCAACAAACCCAAAATGTTACCTTTGTACATTAGTCAATGCACTGGAACTCAACATGAAGAGCGAGTCGAATTTTACCAATAGAACTTGGTCACTGTTATTTTAACCCTACCCGCCCTTTTGGTAATATAAAAATTGTACAGCTAATTAGCAAAACGGTAATCTCCATTTCGCTAACTAGCTGTTGTAGAAATAATATTGGTAAACAAAATAAGGTGTAAAATAATTTATCGTGTTATTTTGAAATCCGAAACATTATTATACCGTATTTGAGCAACGATTAATTGACTGTTAGTATTTCTGAATAATAGAAATAGATAAGTCTCTCCCTGAAAATGAAATAATTCCACGAATTAAATACTGTTGCCGAAATGATATTTGGCGCAGTTTTCGGCGGTACCTACTATTCCGTATGAATGGATATCATACCTGACTCCAGAATCATAAAATAAAAGTAAATATTTATGTATCTTTCGGGACGAAAGAGTAAAAGAGATGAATAGATGATTCATGAGAAGCACGTGCCTATATATATTTGTTCTCTATAAAAGATGTTCTCACTCAACTTACCCCTAGTTTTTGTTCTTTCCGTAACTATCTAGTTATATAACCTATCACGGATATATTTCCAGACTGCTTTTACTGTCGGTAAAGAGATAAAGTAAGAGATACATTAACCTGAATCACCTAATGTTAGAACTACACAAACGCGGTTTGAACTTGTTAAAGTACTCCTTTTACGTCTCGGGACAAAAACTTTTGTAAACTAAGTCTTCGTCGTTGTTAGAATCTTAAATTACAAAGTTAATCTTGCCATTATATTGATTCAGGGAATGGTTTGACTTTTGTCTTTTAGTAGCTTATATAAACGTACCATCATATACAATCTTATATCAATGACATCGAAGTACAGTGGAGAATAATTTAACAAAACATTATGTATGTTATTTCACAGTTATTAGTTAGGACCCCCTTAATAATAGTATTTCACTAAAAGCTTCTATATCCGTCGGGACCTTAAAGTAAAGTTGGTCCATAAAGTAATTAAAAAGTACGCAGAAGCTCATGAACTTCATCATCATGTGAACATCGAGGCAGTCTAGCTCCTCGACCACACATACATAGTAAGACGACTCAAAAGAACAAAACCGTTCGAGTTAGTGTTAAGTGTTAGTGAATAAATGTAATGAAGTACAAGTGTTATACTTATAAAGAACACATGAACGAAGTTTCTTCGCCTTAATAGAGACAAGAAAAGTGCAATTGGACACATTCTTATTAAAATAATTAAATTGTTTATAAGCCTAATTACAAGTTTAGACTGTAATAAGATTAGGGTGCATCCTATGATGTACTCTAGCATGAGGAAAGTTAAAATTAAAAACTCTTAGCACCTCCCCTTCCCGTAGCCTTCTGTCATAGGTACCAAAATCGTTATCCTTATTAATATAATTATGAAACCTGTCTCTCTGTTTCACGACTAAACGGCTGAACCTATATTGATGAAAGACAAGGAAAAAGTGTGCATCATGAGGCTGTTCTATACAAATAATTCAATATGACTCGACTTATTGTATGGAATAGCAGATTTTTTTTCGCGATTTCTCTTTTAGTCCCATTAGAAATATTGTTCATAATGATGGTACTATAACCTCATAATAGGATCTCCGCTAATAATGTAGGACCTTATATAGGTATTATATAGGTAGATATTATACTGTCATAATATTATAACAAATCGACTTTCATAGAGTGATGACTATGTTATCCACCAACGATCGATTTACAGCAGCTTCATGTCCTGCACTGGATATCTATGGGCTGTAATGGTTATGTTAACTTGGTAATAAAAACTAGCCGATGTTACAGGATTGAAAACCTTCGTCTACCTAAATCTAAAACCGTAATTGTATTTCTACGATACAATTTATCGTAGAAAGTTCAAATAATGCTGTAGTAAATCGAGTCCCAATTTATTTACCGATTGGATTTAACAGATTTATGTTACCATAGTTTAAATTAATAAGTACACTGGGTAATTATTATAGAAAAAAGTAGGCATGGAACATTTCATAAGATGCATGTGAAACATCAACAACAACTACAACCAACCAACAACCAGTTAATAGTTAGTTCTATCAACTGTTTTACAGTTTGGCGGAAGTACAGAATTATGTGTAATTTGTTGTTTTCCATAAATAAACAATTTTTATTTCTTTCTTTTCTTTTCTTCTTTCATGTGGCACACCTGCATAGGTGCATTTTTAGCATAATACACGTTCACAGCTCCTGTTATTAAGTTACGCGTTTATTATCGTATGTCAATTCGTCAAGTATCAACCGACAGAGTAGGATTCGAATCGAGTTGCATGATGTTCTTATTCTACAGAATAACTCTCCTGCCACTTTCTTTCACGAAGGCTGTTATAAGTCACACACTTTAAATCTCATATCGTTCGGATATTATTGTAATCAAGTACGAGGGAAAGTACATTGATTGGAAATAAATAAATAGCACATATACGTACCTAAATTTGGTCTCTGTTCCAACTCATATATTATACTAGCTGACCCGGCGAAATTCGTACCTACTGCCAATACAAGAACTCTGCACCTACGTACCTACCCACCCACCTACCTACCTACCTACCTACCTACCTACCCACCTACCTACCCTACCTACTATACCTACCTACCCTATCTACTATACCTACCCTATCTACCATACCTACCTTCTTCTTACAATAATTATAACAAACATAACAAAAAAAGAATTAGCGAAATTGGTCCAGCCGTTCACGCGTGATGGCGTGAGTCGTGACCAAGGGAAAATAGGGATTCATTTTTATATATCGTCAGTGGAAAAGTAAAATGACTAACGCGCCAATTCGTTGGCAAACTAACTTAAACTTTACAAGGGCACATTTTAAAGTTTAAGTTAGTTTGCCAGCGAATTGGCGCTTTAGTCATTTTACCTTTCCACTGACGATATATAGATTCATATTTAATTCTTAGTAGCAAATGGCAGGAAGTGCGACATTAAGGCATTCCGCTTGTGAAATCATTGCCAGGGAAATGTGAAATCACTGTTTTTTTTAATCTAATTCAAACGTATCAAAACCTACCTATTATCCTATATAATTACCTAGTGATACCTAAGCAGTTGTATTGTAGGTACTCGTACGCTTGACTTTCTCACTCTATATTTATTCATTTCTCTTTCACCTAAAAGGTTTGCTGGAAGAAAACTCATTCTGAGTTAAGCTCGCCTTTGTGCATTTTTATCTTTAAACTGTATTTTTGTATATCCCATATTTTTTGTGTACAATAAAGAATAAGTTTAAAAGTAGCAATAATTTCTATGTCTACTGAAAAAGGGCATCCCATCTCTTCCCAATTGGTACCGTAAAAAGCCCATAACACGTTGATTGTCACCACTCCAGACACAATAGAAAATAGATTGTAGGTTACGAGTGTCCTACACTGTGTTCAAATGCTTAATGGTATAGGTATATCAACCGAATGGAGGAAGCATCCACATAAGCACCAATAAGTCGCACAAGCTTGGTGGTAATGGAAAGAGTCCATCACGACCGTTCATTAACGGTCAATTAGGAGCCCCCATATTCGGCAGTGAATAATGAAGATGATTAATGGGTCTTTAATTCTTCACAAGCTGAAAGCGTATTTTTAGTAAATAAACAACAATCAATTTCTGCTGAAATTAATGATTTCAATATAATATAATATACATCGATTAAATATTACTTTTTTCTACCAACTCATCACCTTTTGTTCCTCGAGTTTTAGTAGAGATCATTTAAAGCCCGCTATATTCAAAAAACTGCGAATGGTCGCCGGCGCCTGTAAATAATAGGTATATATTTTTATAATCATCTTGTCATAATTTTATCTGAAGCCTGTTGTCTTTATACTAGTGTAACGAGATAAAAATTATGATTTCCCTTTGGAGCTGAATATCGAAAATGTCTGAAATTATGATATTTAAGTTATACTCCGTCAAAGTAATTAAATAAATTGCATGTCATACTCATACGTCAATGGTCTTATGAGATAACGTGTGAAAGCGGTTGATCACGTCTCCAGATTGCTTTTAAATTCAGTGTGTTTTTTAAAACACACTTTTTTATATACATAAATACCTATTAGCTAAATATTAAACAGCAAAGAATGTATTTAGAAGTAAGATTTATATTAATTTTGCAAAATGGTTAAAAAATATCCTACAAATATCTACTTCTCATTCACCACAAAAGTAGGCAAATAAAAATAAGTAGATACCTATGTATGTACAGAATTATTTTGAACTTGATATTGTTTTGTATCTAAGTTATTCAAAATTTTCTCAAAGTAATAAAATTATTGCTTTTATAATACGTATTCAAACATGTTGCATTGTTACCACTATCGTTAGCTGGGCAAACAACAAGTATAATCATTGTAGGTGCTATCTAAGTGTACACGAGCTAATTCAAAACATCACACGGCAAGTTGACAAATAAAATTTTCATGAGTCGTGTTATTCAGGGGTAGGTACGTTAGTTCGTACTGTTGTAGAATCCGCGCCGGCCGCCCAAGCGCCCACAGACGTGGCCCATTCGCCTTCGAATGCGCGACGCGGCGCACCGCTTCCGTGGCGAACTCCTGAAACTTTCCCTCGCGCGATTTTCCGCCGCAACTGTTTGAACTGAATTGAATTGAATTGGAAAACTTACAAATACGTAAACCTAATTTTAAGTGACGTTATTTAGTGTAGTTACACATTATTTGTATAGTTATTAATAATTGAGATCGCATTGCTAAGTTTTCCCCTAATGTACCGGTTTAAAATGAGGTAGCTAAATAAAGTTTAAAACTGCTAAAACTATTGTGATATAAATACGTAATTATTTTAGTGATAAATACTTACTTAATGACTGCCGTTGAAGTGAAGTGATCTAAGTAGTATTTTGTGAACACAAACATGTCATTCAAAGTGATGCGAAACAAAAATATCAACCCAAGTTTACAGAAGTAATTTCTACGTGAAGGTTAAAAATCTGTAAGTGCGCAATGTCAACTTTGGGAGCGGGGACAAGCGTGCTAATCGTTCTGCAAACATGCTACAAAGCGGCGAGCTGTGCACTCGTTGTGTGTCGTGTGTGTTAGCACAGTAAGCCAAGAAGGCCTTAGTGAATAACGAACAAAGAAAACTGGCGTTATCAGCAGTCACCATCCTGTTCCAATTCGTGGCCTCGTCACTCTTCGCAATGGACACTAGGCAAGTTTTTTTAATGAAGTAAAAATTACTCGGTGATAAGACTTTAGATAAGGCAGCTGAAAAGAGGTTTGTAAATTCCCTCCCTGTTTCTTAACCCAACCGTTTTTTATCTCAGTAAATGAACTTGAAAAAATATCCCTAGATAGAGACATTTTTTATTTTAAACTTCGAAACTTGACACAGTAAAAAGTGAAGAATTTTATTAAAATTAAAATATTTAGATACACTGCACTTCTCTTCATTATAAGTTCGCGATGGTATGTGTAGTCCGCTAGGCAAGCGTGGTGGATTAAGGTCTAAACCTTCTCTTTCTGAGAACAGGCCCGTGCCCAGCATAGGGACAGTAATGGTAATGGGCTGAAGTTATTTTTACTTTTTAATACATATTTTTTACATTTTTAGATACATAGTAGGTATAAAATGTATAAAATACAATTTAAAAACATAAAATATAGGGACCAACCTGCATCGGGAACAGGGTCGAAGCCACCGGCGGCGGCTTATTATTTATAAAAAAAATACATAGATCGGGTCGAAAAATTGTAGTAGATTATATAGATTTTCGACCCGATCCATTATTTAATGGAAATGAAATATTATTATTACGTCTATTATCCATTCAATATTTTTCTCAAACTTTAAACATTTTTGTCAAACTGAAAAAGAGATTAAAAAAGATAACTGAACCCGTAGATACATTATGCACTTGTGAGCATTGATCCAAATATAACATTTATTTACGAACACATTATATAGGTCTACAATTTTAAATTACATGTTAACTTTTCTAAAACACATACTTTTTGGATCTACTCCTGTCTGGGTCAATTTGTTTTTCAATTCATTCGGCAATTAGCACATGAGATTCTGACGTATTGTAATAGTATACGGACAGATCATGACTTTATAATTTGAACGATTGTGTATACACTAGTACAGTCACCGATAAAAGTGTTTGTACACCATTATAAGGCTTATAAGTCTACATTGATACGAGCAATGGTTAATATTGTAGCAATAGTTGCCTACTGTGGATATTGTACGTTACAACTCTATATCAAAAATTCGTCCCTTGTCATACAAAGCTGAGTCAGACTCCGTGAAGTTGTCTGACTCTATTAATCTTGTCACGAAAAGCTCTTTTACAGTTTGTTGTTATTTATTATATTTTAATGTACCTCGCAAATGAATTCTCTACTAATTACTGAATCACAGATTATCCGCCTAGTGTAAGAGCCAGGGTTTTAATGTTTCATAACTTGAGATTAACGACTTTTCTTGAGATTCATTCATGTTAACGTTAAATTAAAGGCAATTAAGAAAATTATGAATTAAGATATATTTTATAATTTTCATGTAGGTATTGTATGGATTCTGTATGCTTGATACTAAATGTGTATTTTTTTTTGTTTGCATTTTGACTGTGTTCATGTGTGTATTCTACCCTTTTGACTGGTTATCGTGAACAGGCAGTCTATTGACTAATATGCATCACAAAATCCAGGCATCTTTTCTTCGAGTTCGCTCCGGAGACACTAAGGTTAAGGTTTCTCTTACCAACATCTCCCTTACCCTTGACATCGCCTCTCCAAACCAACTCAGTCGGCGCTCTTGGAACATCAGGTAGTTGTGTTCGGAGTTAATTCGATTTTTTCCTCGTGTGAATAATTTCTACCAATTTGACTTTCCAGCGGGGCGATAGCTTTGCGGTATTTGAAACATAATTTTAAATATAGTATTTTACCTTATTGGCGGAACATACCTAGATTCCGTTGTAATGTTTTGGACAATTTTAATGTTTATTTTTTGTAAATAACGAAAGCGTTTAAAGTCACAGTGTTGTACTGAAGTAATGCGAGTCCGATAAAAGCATCAATTACGTTACGACAGCTGATGAGTTGCTATGATAAAGAATCAATCAATACCTGAAAATATTTTACTTACTTACTATGTAAATTCATAGATACGTGTAATCGTTTTACGTTGTTTAAAATGTGATTCGTTTGTGACTTAACACTGAAAAGCACTGAAATGCCTGCGGATGAGAAAAGGAGACATATTTTTTATACGATGCTGCGATTTCATACCTGTTACTTTTATTCTCTATTCTTTAATTCGTTCTTATATTAGGTACCTTTCCCAGCACTTATCAAGATTATAATTTTGGGCTAGCTACCTAGCTTCGCTACAATAATACTGCTGGGACTAGTAACTGGTCTGTATACCGACACATTGACTGTCAAAACCGCGCTGATATCATTTACTCGACTCTTACAAGCATAACCTATTCTGTTTGTAGGTTGATCTGATATTTGACGAATTGACATACGATAACTTAATATCGGAGATATAAACATGCTGTAGTCATGTTCACAGCTCCTGTTATTATGTTACACGTTTATTATCGCAGGTAATTCGTCAAATATCGACCGAAAATAAGATTGAGATATCCAGATGTGAGATAGAGATACCCTTACAGAATAGCTATGAAGTTTTTAAATAGAAAACACTGAGGGATTTGCACGGATTCGCAATATCAATACCGCTCGCTCTGACATAAATAAATTCCTTTTGTTCTGAATAACATGTGTCAAGGCGAGAAGATATCGAGAACGAGGCGGTTTTAATAAAAGATACTGTTCGTAACTTTTTCATAGAAGAATTCCTTGAAGATATGTGTGACTTAACTACAGTTCAGAATCTCAATAAATTATTTAAGTATTATTTCGCTTCTTCGATGTTCAAAAGGATGTTTACATCTTTGGCAAATGAACGCAAAATACGCATTATATTTTTATCAAACATCAACGCTGTCATAAATATTAGGAATTTATAACATGATTCAACATGGCTTGAAATGGAACAAATTATGTGTAGATAAATACATAAATCATTTAATTTGTATCAGTTGTCAAGTATATTATTAATTCATAATGTCGCAGGGAAATGACGATACCATGGATTTCGTGAATTCCCTAGGGATACCACGAAATCTCGGATGATGTTGAATATTCCCCAATAATTTTTCGAAACTATTTAATTTCATAATTTTTAGTACGTCTTATTTTCTCAATTGATATCCATCCTGCGCCACACGCCCTACCACCTGCACGCGTGAGGAGCTTATGGCTGCAACTGATTCAGCTATTCGCGTGGCGGAATACTGGGCCAAGTACATTTAATTTGCCATCGACACGGTAAGAAGAAAAATTGATATCGAATTAAAAAAAGACTAATCTACCGTAGCTGGATTCATAACTACCTATTTTTTTTAAAATATTTTATAATAATATGGAATCACATGGCATGCTCTGATATTCCATAGTACCTATACTCCGTGATGCCGTGTGGTATCTCTGTGGAATGTCACGAAATCTCTGATATCCTCGTTTCTGCGACATAATATACAACCTCATTTCATAATAATAATAGTTCAGCCCGTTAATGCCTCCCTGCGTTTGAGTATATACTCAAAGCTCCCTGCTAGGCACGGGCTTCTTGCTTCTTCTCATTTCATAAACTAAAATATTTTTTACATTCGCTTCTATGAATAATAATATTTTATTATTTTATAGGCAAGTGTTTTTTTAAATAAAAATGAGCAACAGTTTACACATAGTTTTCATTTGCTAATGTGGAAAATCTTCTTTACATATAACCATCAAATAGACGGGACAAAAACAAAAAAATATATGCTTCAGGTTGCTGGATCGGCAGTTCAGTATAGTGCCGGAGCGAATTGGATAAACTCTGGTATCTCGGATGAGTAGATTTCTGATGTTTTAGCAAAAACAAAAAAACATTTTTTGCAGTTTCAAGTTAGCTCATTCATTATTACCTGTGAAACGAAACTATTTAAAGCCGGTAGTAAAACAGGATTCAGTGTAGTTTTAATCCAATTTATCTATAGAGTTGCGTGAGGAGTTCTCATTAAAGCATTCTTAACTTAATGCGGCTTCACTCGAGAGCAGCCGGGAAATCTCTTAATGTCGCTCTAAGGCAAAATGTTAACTTAACTGTTTTCAACTTTTTTCTTTAAGCAGTTTGTAATCTCTCGTTTCAATCATTTATACTTAAGATTTTAATAGTTTATCTTTATTAACTCAGTTTAACGCATACTATAGTTTATCTTGTTTCGTTAGATTTATATACTTTTTTCGCTACTCAGTATCTTGAATTTAATTTTATAATGTTGTTAAAAAAGAAGCCTAACTTAATTAGAATATCAGGATTTCTAGAAATAATATTAAAAAAATATTAATTCTGTGTAGGTAAGGATTTAACGAAAAAAGCCTTTCATAAAATTTTCGTGATATCAGACGCAAATAAGGTCGTTATTCTTAGCCGGATTAGACCTAGAAGGCTGTAATTGGAATGTTTCACCCTGTTGCCTGTACCCCTCGGCTCATCCGGCTTAAGTGTGGGCAGTGTATATTGTCACACGTGACCTACTAGCATCAGTATGTGGTAATGTGGTTGAATATGGGTCCCGAGCCGCCCGATATTAATAACAATACCAGATATTGTCAAAATATGGGTAAACATTTATATTTCGATCTGTAGTTTTATATGTATATAAAAAGATGTCTTTAATAAAACGTAGAAACTCATAATTCTTTGTCAAAGGGTCATTATGATGTCCTAAACGACTCTTTAACAAAAAAGAGTGGATTTACGCGATCATTAACACCACATATGAAATTAAAAATATCACAGATGTTCATTACTGTTTATATATTGCAGTCTTTATTAGTTTAGTATATTTTACTACTGTGTAGCAGCGAAAGCCGAAAATAAACATTGAACGGTGTTCATTAACCGTAGTTGTATTCCGTTGTGTGAGTACATAAAGCGGGGTGCGCCTTCATCGTCAGCAAATATGGCATGTTTATTGTTTAGCCAACTTTAATGCGTTTACAAGCTGAACTGGAAATACATTATTTTTGTTCAGAATGAGTTTCTCTTTATGAAATAATTGTCCATGATTCTCCATGCGTACAAAATACGGACTTTGCCAATCTTACTATGGGATTTAGTTCGAATGCTGCCCAGAAATGAAACAATGGGCATTTGGTCGCTAGCGACGACTTCGATGTCTGGAAATCAAATGTATTAAAATCGGCCGCAGGATACCCCATCATTAGTAATGCGGTAAGTCAAATACTTAATACTATGAAAAATATTTGTTACTATCACTATTATCGATACAAATATCCTGGTTTCGGTTATATCACTACCTAATTTTTTATAAAAAACCTAATAACCTACATACAATCACGTCTTTATGATTCCCCGGAGGCTTACAAAGGCTTTATAATATTAATAGAACTACACTATTGTACTAGGATTGTCCTGCCCATAAAAAATGTGATTAAAATAAATACTAATACTTTCCAACTACGTAACTTTCAGTCCCGTGATTTTTTTAAAGAGTTAATGATTATACTCCCTACAAGTTAAAGGGGTTAACTTGGTTTTTGGCAGCGTTTGGAACGGATCCTGGAAATGTCATTTCTCAACACTTTCGTGCGATAAAATAAAAGTTGCTCCAATTTTATAGCTAACCAATAAAACTGTAGCTTTCATAATGATTTATTCCTACATGTGTATGTTTCTTACTGACTTCAAACATAAACAATAATAAGACTCTCATGACGTCGAATAAACGGAATACATGCCACAGTCAATAAATAAAAGTGTGTCTGTTTATTGGATAAACGGAGATACCTACATAATAATAAAACTAGACTGGAGGGATAGAATACAACAAATCTATTGTATTTATTTAGGCAGCCATCAAACAAAAGCGAACGTATTTCCTTGTAATATCGTTACTTCGCTTTGGCATAATGACAATCAGCACATTAAAAGAGACATAAAATAAGAAATAAAAGTGATAATAATAAAAAACAGGTAAAAGGGCCTCGGCTTTGTAAGTGGAACAAATGAAAGATGATATTCGTTTCGTACATTTTCTTTAATTAATTTGTGTCATCAATTTTTTAAGGAAAATTAGACGTGAAATATTTCAAAAAGGTTTAAATCCCTCTTCATTTTCGTTTTTGATCTTGATTTAGACAGTTTCGATAAAATTAATGATTTGACGGTTTGACATTAAAAAGTCGGTTTTTAGTTTTTATAATTTGATATTTCACCGTTTCACTATCTTTTCCATAGACGTAGGTATCTATTGAGGGAAGGAAAATATCCTTAGTCTATGATCTTTTCACGCTTTTCCATGACCCCTCTATGCCTAGAACATCAATTCAGTTCATAAATTCAAACGTTTGATGTTAGCATCTGGGTTATTCCTAAAGCCTCTAGAGATTTGTTGCCAGCCTCAACCCATACTTTGTATGATCCAATGCGGGGCAAAGTTACAGTGTAGCTACGTAATAACTAGGTATATCTAAGTTATAAACTAAAACAAAAAGTCTGTTTGTGTAAATAATTTAAAATATGGAATAATGACATACTTTTAAAATATTTGTTACATCCGATCAGTAACTGCTTTTCTCAGACTTATTTTTCATCTGCTAGAAAGTTTTTGAAAAAAAAAATCTTTACACATTTTAATTAATTACGACTTCGTTTCGTACCGTTTAAATATAGTTCGTTTAATAGTGAATAAACAAATATAATGAAATCTTTCTCATTAACTTACTTTTGTTTACTTCGGACCTACGCGAATTCAATATCCAATTATGAAACAAAATGTAATATGCTCACTGGTTTGACCAAACAAAGCCGAAAATACAGTTTGCATTGTTGCCATACTTAGTTATCTTAGAAGGCTTATGAAAATTTTGATCGACAATGCTTATTAAATTCATTCAATCAAACCAGCGTAGGCGTCGTATGCGGGAACCGTCAATAGGATGACAGTAAAGACCGATCATCCCACGGTTTTGTAAGCTACGTGACGATCCATTTACTGAAGCGCGGTATTGCAGAAAATATGTACAAAAAGCATGAGTATAAATCACAGTTTTCAGCGTCATTGGTAAACAATGAAACCTTTAAAATAGTTACGTAACATTGACTTTTATTTATACTATTTAGTAGTTATACACACTACTACGTCTGAACATATTAGACACACAACACTATTATCACCTCGCCGTATCACATGCTCGCCGTCAACAAATATGTATTGTAGGATTTGTAACTCCAACCTGATTAAATTTGTGATAATTATTTTGATACGTTTATTTTAGATCTAACGTAAGTAAAGAATTTCTTTATGGTTTTATTTCGGCACAAAGATTAATAAGTTTTAGATGAGAAAACACAGCTGAAAAATAAATTTTAAATTAATTTCGCTAAGTAAGTCCCGCCTAAGTTAATTACTAAATAAATGATTTATTTAAATTTGCCGTCACCCGACTTGATTGGCTCTAGATTAAATACCTTTACATCGCAAGAAACTCTTAATAAAGACATGAAAATTTACAGAATGCTGGTTTTCATATAAATCTACCGAAGATGAAAGGAATATTTCCTTGAGTAATTTATAACAGTAAATCCCTGGTATATGAAAGAACTTAACGTTACGCATCCGAATCGTCTTTGCAAGTTTACCGTGATGTTCGATTACTCGCCGAACAGACCCTTGTTTTTGACGTACCTTATATCGTATGGCCATTAATGTTTTATTAAACGTAGTCGGTATAATAAAAGAATGTTTGTCATCACTCACTCTCAGTTCAGCTGCAGATGACGAAAACGCATTAATCTTTGTGAGAATCCATTGTTGGCGGAACAGATTTTAAACGTGGAACTTACTCAGCTTGACCTATTCATCTGAATATGGAGTTTGAGGGGTTGTCAATTCTGTAGTTGGGTATGCTTGTTAATATCTGTCATATTTGTTATGCCGTTTCTCGACTCACATTTCTGCAGCTTTGGCCAAGGTAAAAGCAGAACAAAAGTATAAAGGTGTTTGACGTGCTGCTGAACAACGAATGAACTGCCTTATTCATAAATGTCATTCCTTTGCATTCTTCATCTTCTATATGGGTGTCGTTATTTTGTCTTAGACAAATTGTGCTGTGGACTCGTTTTTTCATTGATGATTAACCTCCTTTGACCTCTAGTTGTCACCTTAAGATTTTATCAGTGTAGGTACAATTTTATGCTTTTGTACATTCCGTAATCCTAACAAGGATTGTGCCGTGAAACAGATTTTAAACAGAACAAACCGATTTCCTCCCAAAAAAAAAACAAGAAAGATTTCATTAAAAGTTAAACATTTGATAGGTTCTATTCTATGATTTAATTATCTACAACCTTGGCCCTATAACAGTAGGTACCTACCCAAAAGTCTCCAAAGGAAAACCATTAAAAAGCACTGACAGAATTTTGAAATAGAAAATATTAAATTTTCAGTATAAATTCGTTTTATATGGATGCGGATATACCTAGATACTAAGCAACAGATAATAAATTAACTTTAGCTACAAATGTAGCAGATGGTTCTTACCCACAAAAACAGGTTGTTTTCCAATTTTGTTACTGTTTATTGTTCAGTAGTCGAGGATCTAGACTAATAAACTATTTACTAACATAAACCTAACTTTATATTCTCAGAGAGTTGGAATACATTGGAAATTTGTTAAAAACTTGTGTTCAGTATTTGAAGTTTCAATTTTAGTTTGAAACAAACTTCAGAAGCAAGTTTAAATATTTAAGGCATTCTGTATCTATTGAGAAAGTTAAAGCGTTTCAAGCTTACTTTTCATGAAAACTTAATATATCCTGTAATGTTATTATTAATGTAAAATGATCACTATCATAACGCGAATTTATTGATATTTCTATTCTAGATTATTTAGTTTAATATTAATTTCCCCATATTTTGAGGTCTTCACAGCGCTATAAATTACAGCATTATAAGTAAGTTATCTGTCATCTGGTTTTATGAACAGTTAAACATGTACTGTCGTTTTAGTATAATAATTAGTATCTATGTATTAGTTCAATAAGTGTTAACATTAAGTTTAGTATAGTCTGTTCTTTGTTATATCGTATTTATTTTGTTACAGTACAACAAATTCAAGTCAAGATGACGACACGGACTGGTCAAGGAACAGTTCCATTGACGAGTACATAGTACATAATGGAACAAATGACACGTTTGGTAGGTACCCACTTATCCCATAAATTGAAGTATACGAACTTGTTAAGTGTTTTTCTGCTTATCGCATCTATGGCGTCAGCTATAAATTGCGGGCGCACCGCAGATAAATCAGGTGTCAACTTTCTTATATTGAGTGTCGCTCGTACCCTTCTTGTTCCGTAACAGATAATGATTTAGTTTTTCATGTGTATTACATAGCAATTACCCAGATGTCTATACACTAAACGATGTTTGAAAAAAATATCTGAACAAAATAGCAGTTATTGCAAATAAGTGTTATTTTGATTTGATGAAATATGACCCCAAAACATAGCCAGCTTACAGTCCATTGTCGTTACTGGTATAAAGGCTCCAGCAGACGACTGACTGATCATCCACATAAAAGTTTTAGCAGTCGTAGTTAATGCGCACACGTCTCCAACTCAACTGTCCAAAGTTTTTCTTTAAACTGTTGTCAACAGTCAGCCTTAAACATCTTTAATAAAAAAAAATGAAAAGACAAATATTTAAAGTCTAGTTATTTGAAAAATTTTACGTAAATATTATACACAAGAATTCTAAAAATGATGGATTCGTGTTCCATTGCTTATTTCTAGTTTCTTAGCCTATTTTCGTGAAAATATTTTCAATGTACAGATATTTCGGCCTCTACGATTTTATTATAGTATAGATAGGCGTGGTCTATAATGGCTCCCGCTGCAAACCAGCGCTGTCGGGCTGCTCGCAGCGCGACAGCTTAAGCTGAACGATGCCTTTTTGACACAGCTGCGACGTACAATCCATTTTTATTTAAGATAAATATATTTTGTTTTTTTTTTGTTTTACATGTTTTATTCTTTTATTTTTGTTATATTATATTTAAAATCGTTTTTGTGCTGTGTCAAATAAATACTTTTTCTTTCTTTCTTTCTTTCTATAATGTTATGTCTTGATGTTCTTAATTTCAATTAAAGCAATGACTCTTTTAAAAACGTTGGCCCCTCGCCTTACTATTAATAAAATCACAGTTTGTGGTAGTATAAAAAATATCTTACAATACGAAATAACTATATTTTAGCCGCCTATTTGAGCACAAACTATGTTATTATAAACACAATAGTCATGATTTTCTTTATCTACTCGTACCTAAGCTGTAATGTGCTGGCTTTCGGAATACCCCATTAACTTTCGATCTAACACGAGACGACCTCATTATCCCTCAATAGATACATGAAAAAGATAATAACGGTTACCTTTGTTTCAGAAACTTTGTATGACGTGCCGACCGGTATGATTGTATTGCTGTCCTTTTTGTACGGCTCGATATCTGTTCTGGCAGTGGTTGGAAATTTCCTAGTGATGTGGGTTGTGGCCACATCGAGGCGAATGCAGAGCGTCACTAACTGCTATATCGCCAATTTAGCTTTAGCCGATATAGTCATAGGATTATTCGCTGTACCATTTCAAGTAAGTATATGAGTCATGATGTTATTTTTTATGATAGGTACTTGCAAGATGATGCAGAAAATCGTAAATATGTGCTTGTAAAATACTGCTTACCAGATTATAAGCAGATAGAATAAGCATTCGAAAAAAATACATTTGCATGATTTGAATATAGCTTTTTGTGTTGAAATTAGATAAAACAAATACGTATAAAATCAAAAGCGGTGAATATCTCATAATTTACCTATTTTTCCGTGGAAGTAAAGTACCCCTCTGAATAGATATGACATCAAAAGCATGTACCTACCTACACCAATTGCATGTCTGTTCCGGTTGAGGCTTGTCGCTGATGTGTTATGATGTTATGTTAGTTAACATAATAATATTATCAACATACTAATTTTTTTAAGTTCCATAATAATCAACACATTTGCTTGTCTACAAATGCGCGGGTTTAATAACGTTATTCTGGTAGTATCGGTTGAATTCTGTAGTGATATGTCAAATCTTGATTTTGAAAAAAAAGAAGATAATTTATCTATTATAAATATTACCTTTGTATATTATATTCAGGCATTTCAGTAATAATATAACCATGATTACTTGTGAGTCATCGTACTTTTGCCAGTTGATAACTTGAGATATTTAATCAAGTTCTCTAAGTAAATTTCCCAAATACCAAATCCAAAAGTTTTTCCTTTTGGTTACCTTAGGACGGTAAATTCTTTCCCGATATTTCAGTACCTCCACCACATACAAATAAGCTATTGTATAGATAGAGAGAGATTTTTTATCCAATACATTACTAGATCATGTTATGTCACAAGTGTTGTTGACGTGTTAAATGTGGAAGCCGCTTGTTGTGCCATGTCCCCGTAATGGAACAAATGCATCAAAATAAAAGCATTTTATAGCTAAGTATAATCTATTGACGTAGACAGTTTCACAATCTCTTAACAACGTGAAAGCATAAGATAAAACATTGTGTTATCTGCTACCGAAGAATATGATAAGCTCGGATACAATCCTTTTATTTTTATCATTGGTATCATATGCCTTTCTATCTTTTTCAAAGATATGGACAGATTTTTATTTACTTTGACCATAAATTTACTCGTGTCATAATGGATGGGAATGAATTGAACCACAGCATAAATGGTTTTAGAAACACATTATGGGCGCAATTAATCATAGGATGCGAAGGAAAAACATTATCATTCATATTAAGTAACAACGTTCATCACATTGACAGATTTCCGATTATGCGACATCATCATCATCATCATTGACAGCCTGTTTCTACCCGCTGCTGAATATTATTATAGGCCTCCTCCTTTTCATGCCATGTTTCTCTGGTCTATGCTAATCGCATCCAGGTCTTTCCCGCGATTATTTGCAGGTCATCTGTCCATCTGGCTGCCGGCCTTCCAACACTTCTTCTATCGTCTATTGGTAGCCATTCCGTTAGGGCTCTACTACATATTAATGTTTAAATTTGAAACAAAAATAATAAGAGTCACTTTGTATGAAGGAAACAACAATGTCCTCAGTTGTAAAAAAGTTTTTATTTTACTGAGATAAAAAGAAAAAAAATCAGTATATTTTTCTGGAGTGGGTAGGGTTTAATATATACACTTCTCATCAAAAAAATCGAAACACTACCAAGATTTTCTTTCTGGCAACAAATAACCAAAAAAGAGGATTAATTCTTTAAAAAAAAATACGTCATTTTATAGCTGGCAGTTTGGCCTTTTCTGTGGTGTATGAGAGTTCCAAATTTGAAAGTAAATTTTTGAATTTTCGTCCGATATATGAAATGGAACATTATTTTGAGGCAACGCGTTTAATCGGAGTACAGTTAATTGGTGTGTAATAAACACAAAATAACGATTTATTTTAAAACTTACTTTTGGTAATTTGATTATTAGGCTCTGTGACATCTGTTATCAAGATTTTTTGTCACCACACAAGGATACTTCGCCCGTAGAAACCGCCCAAATCGTGGCGTTGCTGAATTGGGGTCTTAGTCAACGTGTTGTGGCTGCAAGACTACATCTAACCCTCTCGTCTGTTCCTAGAGTGTACAAACGCTACCGAGAGACTAGTTTTCTCACGCACCGTTCAGTATCTGGTAGGAATCGGGTCAGTTCTGAGCGAGATGACTGATTTATTGCAACAGTTTCTTTGCGAAATCAACGCCATAACGCTTTTGAACCGGAGCAACAGCTCTGTGTTGTTCGAAGGAAGACTGTGAGTGACTCTACAATTTAACGAAGATTGAAGGAACGTGGATTGGTACCACACAAGGCAGCCAATGGCCCGAAATTAACAACAGACCATCGAAGAGCGCGCCTTCAGTTTGCAAGTGAGCACATAAATTGGTCATACCTACAATGGAGTAAGGTTCGCTTTTCTAACGAGAGTAAAATTATTCTGTATGCTAATGATAGAAGGAAGAAGGCATACAGAAGAGAGGGAGAACGTTATGCACACTTCTTCAATGACGAAAAAGTAAGCTATGATGGCGGTTCATGGACAGTTTTGAGGGGTATTAGTACCGACGGAAAAACAGAACTTCCTTTCGTATCTGGGCCACGCCTGGCTGCACCAAACGGTCGTCGTTACATCGAAGAATGTCTTGAGGCTCATGTGGTTCCGTATGCACATTTCATTGGCAAAGATTCATTCAGATACAAAGATTCATTCATGATAATGCCAGGGCCCATACCGCAGTAATCGTACGAGATTATCTTAGTGAAGTCAGTATCTTCGTTATGGAGTGGCCAGCAAGAAGCCCGAACATGAATCACATAGAGCACCTGTGGGATGAACTAAAGAGACGGGTTCAAGCAAGAGATTTTGCTCTAGAGACTGTTGGCCAGCTCAAAAACGCAATTCAAGAAGAACCGAATAACATTCCACAACATGAAGTCATGACTCTCATCCGATCCATGAAGAAACATATGGAAGCAGTCCTAAGGGTCCGGGGAGGGAATACAAATTATTGAATAAATTCTACTTAAACTTTTTTTTATTTACGGGTATGTTTATTGCATTTCATAAAATCTCCATACGGGTTAGAAGTGACTTGTTAAACATAACAAGAAGCTTAAGCATATTTAATTTGAATTTGGAACATTAACATATGAAATTCGGAACCTTGTACTACCTACTATTAAATGACATTTTAATTTTTTTCCGAATAAAACATTTTTTTTTAATAAACCATTAAAAACATAAATTTGAGAAGTGTTTCGATTTTTTTGATGAGAAGTGTATTATCTCCATGGGTTTATTCAAGAGTACCTACGAAAATAAAAATATGATAAGGTTTCTCGATTACCAGTTGCTATTACTGCATTTTTTTTTGTTCAATGATGATGTTTTGTTTAGTTTCCATAACGCTGGCGAATATCGATAGAACAAGTAAGCGCTACGCATAGAGATAATATATAGTACCGCGCTACGTACCACTACTGATACAGATACAGGTGAAAGTATAAATATCAGATAAATATAGTACAGTTATAAGTTCATAATTTGTGTAATTTTATTGATTTCATGATAGTAAATCGACTATCAACGAGTAAATGTACCTATTCCACTTTTCTTGAAAAAATACCATATTAAATAAAACGACGGTGCCAAGATTTTTTCCAAGATTGTTAAAATATCTTTTTTTTTTTTCAATTTAGCTCTCTAGTCCTCATGCTAAATAATACTTAAGCAACACTTACAGCGCGAACAAAGCTCTATTTTGATGATTGGAAATCATCCTGAAGGAGATACGTATCGAACTTTTGTGTTTTGAGGTTTACTGAATCACACTTGCCTATGAAGTATAAATAAAAGTGGATATAATTGGACTAAAAGTAAGTAGGTATCTAATTAACCGGCCACACAAAATACTCCTTCACCTGTCGATGAGATATAACGCTTGATACATACGAGTATCTCTTGGTGTATTTCACAAAGAAACCAAACATTCATACATATTTTTGTAGTCTTGCCGGAGCTGCGTTATCCGTGCGTGGCACATAAAAGGCGGCCTTCGTCACGGCCCACTGCGTCGCGTTTGGCACGCCAAGCTTCTTACCATAGGATAAGCTTCTTACATAAAGAGTGTGGTGCTCACATATTAACTTGAAATATACACTAAAAGAGCATTTCTGTAAAATGCTCACGGGCCTATGAAAAAATTCTTCTGTAAAACCTAACAATTTGGATGTTTTAAAGTTAATTTTAAATGACGAAATCCAAATTGCGAGGGAATCTGAAGACTTGATAGATACCTACCTATAAACAATTTCGAAGTTAATAAAAAGCGGAAAGGACTTTGTTTAAGTTATAATATCTTAAGTAAGAAGGCTTTCGGTAACCAATGAGTAAGCAAAGGAATTAATGAACGCAAGTATACTTTGCCGTCCTTTTTATTAAAACGCGTAATTGTTATTTGAAGCTGGATGGTATAAAGTTATTAAATTAATTGAAGTTGGTTGCCAAGGATGTTTATCCTTGGCAGCGCTTATAAAAAGACTGGTATAACTATTTTTATAAGTACTGCCAGTTCCATGAGTAATCAAAGCTACTGGCAGATTGCCGGTCAAATATGGAACCGTACCGCACGTAATACTTGCGTATTTACATTTGGTTAGTTTATTAATTTCAGTTCAAATCCACGAGCGTTAAAAAATTTTAAGGTCAGAAATTGTAAAATTTGAAGAGATTTTTTTTTATCATATAAGTATCTATTATTTCAATTCAACGTGCAAACAATAGATAGATATTAATTATAAAAAAATTAAAATTTGGTTTGTTTAATGTAAACTTCACTTAAAACTTTTACATGTGGTATTAAACGACTCACGTTACAAAAATACCAATAATCATCTCACCTACTGGTTTCAAATACGGAGATTACGACAGCGGATTCCTTGAAGTAACTTGGTAACGTTGATTACTTACCTACTACATCACAACCTATAAATAGGTAGCTATATAGATAAAGTCCGTCGATGAAATGTATGTGTCATTGTTTAAAATTGGCAATTAAGAGTTTTCATGGATATTTCAAAATTGGTCTTGCGTGCGTTTGTGATATTAGGCGATAATTTAATCGAAAGTTTACCTATATTCCGAACTGCTGAGTTAAAAAGAAAATTATAGCTTGACCCTCTGGGTTGTGACAAAGTAAGATTTCTCCCGAACAATTTATCGTACACTGTAACATCATACATAGGCCCAGCAACTCTTACAAAGCTAAGTACCTGTTACAGGGACCAGTGATTTTTTATGAACAATAAATTCTTATCGCGGTGGCCCAGGCTTTATAAAGATAATTCTTGGCATACTGACAGATATTCGACAGCAGTTAATACCACATGATATATGTTGTAGTGTTCCAATATTTTCAGTTCACTGCGAAACGTTAATCTGATATGTACATCAATATTTTAACATTTCCAATTGGAAAGCATTAATGGCTAATTGAGTTTGTTAATTTTTTGTTCTGTATTTAACACCACAGCCATACAATAATTATGACTCACGTGAACATACTTTTTTTTTTATGGCAATCGGCAGGCTGTTCTCACGTGAACATTGTTGCAGTTAGTTGCACAATCCGTCGTCAGTCAGACTGTAGTCTCTAGCTCTGCTGGCGATCGACTACTGGTAGGTAGTCGATTATGAAATATTATGAAAATTAATATAGGTGGGTCAGAAGTTTAAGGTACCTTTCTAACGTAACTACTTAGTTGGACAGGCAGGTCAAGCCATTCAATCAGGCTTACTAATCTGAATGTCTAACTTGAGATAGATGCGGTCATTTATCTAAATATTTAGCTAACTTTACTACTGTGGTCAAACTCTAAAACCTATAATGATGCTTTGTAACTTGAACAGCTTTGTTTGACCCTTTTGTTAACGCAAGTTTCTGTTATCTAGGAATATCTACAGGGTCCTACCTTTCTAGTCTTGATCCTTTTAAGGGGTTATTATACTCATAATTATGAACAAATATAACTATGGGAGCAACCCAAAATAAAGCAGCTGTTACATACAAATCATTTAATATTAGTCAACTAAATTTATGGAATAGTAGTATTTTTTTTCGCGGTTTCTGTGTTGTTAAGTATAAGATAAGTACAATAACCCCTTAAAGGGGTCAGGACTAGAAAGGTAAACCTTATATAAGTTAAAGTTGTACGTACGATTAATTCGTAGGTACCTACTTATTATTTTATTTCTAATTTCATTTCCTTTGGGCGCTGGTCAACAATGTAATCTACATTTCTCTTCATAAGTCCAACGCTCCCACGGTCTTGATAAAAATTTCCTCACCTTAAATCCAGGCCCATTTCTTCCACCATTATTTCAAATCATTTTCCGCTACATTACACCAACGTATGTTACGTGCCACCAGCCCACCACAAAGATAATAAAATTCTATTATGCTCAAGTGGTTTATAACTATACCACAGTTAGTATATCTAATGTCATTTTAAAATGTATGGTGGTGAAATGGATATGTCACTTGATTAAATAATGTCGAGATATCATTGAATTGAGGATTAGTAGCGCATTAAATATTATATACATTTTATAATTTTTAATGCAACATTAACAGTAGGTGTACCTAGTTATATTTATGAATTTTAAGGTAATGGAAGAAAATTTTGGAAATTATTTTAAGCAAAAATATTTCGTGTGTTTTTTGTGTCACATGTTGAAGACATTCTTATGTGGCTTAGGTAACAAGATTGTTAACTTACCTAGGGACCTTGGTGTTTATACATTTTAAGTTCTTTCCGTCAATTGTTTACATATTGGTTTAATTATTTTTAAACTATTTATATTAGAAGAATGCATTAACGTCTTCGAAGCGAACTTACCAATTTTTGTGGAAAGACAAATTCAACCACGAGCAGGAATATTTCGATACAGTGAACGGGGGTCGCGGTAGCTCGATTGACAAGAGCGACTGCTGTACTCAACTAAAAGGTCCCGGTCGCAGATTCGAGTCCTGCGCGCGGTCGAATTTTTCTTTCCACAGTTTTTAAGAGTTACTTCAGGTATTCCGAATCTACTTACCTAATGTACTTGAATAAAAATGTGTCTAACTTTCAATAAATCGAAAACCCGAAAAAGTAAAAGCGTACAAACGTCATAATAATTTTACTGCCTCTTGATTACGAGATTTGAACAATATTGCTGTTTTGCTATACATAGTATCTATATGTATGTATCATCGATTTCCGAAGGTGGCAGGTGCTATATATAACCTAGGACTTGAAACCTCGTAAAATGTAAATATGGTGCGCTATCAGTAGATTTAACGGCACCTAGTCGCGACAGGTTGCTGGCTTATCGACTTTAGCTTCAGCAGACTTGGTGGCTTTTTCTTTTTTACAAGTCTATATACGATGCAATTTCAACCCTGGCCTAAAGCCCAAAATTCTTCAGTTGCCTAATGGCTCTATGCTTTAGTATACCAGAGCGTGCCAACCCAGGCATCAATAATGATCCTTGCCTATCCGCTCTCAGTATCTGCGGTACTAACAATAAAGCCAGTTATTATTTTATGAAACAGAGTTTTAGTGTTATGGCGCTGATATCTGACAAACGATATCGTCGTATAACTATAGTTATAGGCTTCTAATTCCCATAACGTAGTACCTTCTTAATGCAAAACCAAAAATCCCAGCTGTGATTCATAGATATTTGTAGAGATAAGCGGATTCTGAATTCCATTAATCATTTTAGGCACTATAGTACATTATTCAATGTAAATAAAAATACGGGACACAAACTAAATTACTATCTGGCGTGGATACTGACAGTAACCTGATCGTCTGATCCCAAATAGTAGGTAATCTTATTTACTTATGAAGTGCCACCTACAGAGTAAATTATTAATTTTGCTCCATTATCGCTGATCAAACATCAAACATCAACAAATCACTTCGCAAATTATGAAGAAGAAGTTCAAAGATGGAAATTTAATCCAAAGAATTATTTCTACTTTGTAAATTACATGGCAGATAAATTGTTCAAACGCTTAGTATAACAAAATTGGACACGCCAGAAATGTCAATTCTGTTCTTCTTGGCTTAGCGTTGTTTTTTTTAGTTGGACGACCACGTCTATTGGAATCAGGGACGGATACCGATATTTTAGAAATATCGATATTCGGTTGTAAAATACCGATATTTTACAAATGTATCGGTATATTCAAGTATCGGTAAAATATCGATACAAAATATCGCTTTTTTAAGTACCGGTATTAAGTTATCGATATTTATATCGATACTCAATACCGATTTTAATATCGGTATTGATACAAATATAGACAAATTAAAGTATCGATATTTATGTACTGAAATTAAATATCGGTACCGATATCGATAAAAAAATACCAGTATATCGGTATTATATCGATATTTTTATATCGGTATAAATAAATATCGGTAATCCGGTCCCTGATTGGAATAGTATTCACATTGGAAAATCTATTATATGCAGGCACCGGAGACCGTGCAGCGTAAATCGGTGTATTTATTAGTGAGTAGGTTAATAATAACTCTTTTACAAATCAGGTATTATCATGAGCCGCAAAGCAGGCAGGCATCTTACGAACAAATTACGTTGATGAATTTTCAGTATAAAAAGTTAAATTAAAAGATAATTGAACATGTCACCGAGCTTAGATCGGTTAGCGATGCAGCGGCGAAGCTTTGAACTCGCCCCCAAAAAGTCATTTCCTCGCATGATTTTACGAGTGTTTATTTGGACTGATTGTGAAGTGTGAACCTTTTGGTCGCCTATCGTGGCTTTCCCAACAACATCCTTGTGAAAGGATGTGTGGTCGTATTTGCAATCCTTGTAGCTTCTGATCAGCCTAAAACTACATTGTTACTGCACTGTGCTTGCGGCCATTCGCATCTTAATTGGAAACCAATATAGATCATGATTATCTGGTACAAAAATGTACATATCTATCTAATTCTATTTTACACATACCTATTTAGATGTAGGTACGAGTATCTAGGTACCTTTTAAGATGGTGTGAATATGGAAAATAAATGCCCCGTGGCCGCAAAAACTCAACTGGTGTCCACGGGTCATCCCTCAGTTTACGACATAATAATTGTGCATTATGTTTAGTATAATGTTAATTAATGTTTGTTGACAGTTCCAAGCCGCGTTGCTACAACGGTGGTTGCTGCCACACTTCATGTGTCCTTTCTGTCCGTTCGTGCAAGCGCTGAGCGTCAACGTCAGCGTTTTCACACTGACCGCCATCGCAGTGGACAGACATCGAGCCATTATCACCCCGCTCAGGTAATAAATTAACACGTAGACACGTATAACATTAGACACGTTGAGATTTCACAGTATATTTGTCTGTTTCTAAAACCCACTTTTTTCATTGAGTGTATACGTATCTAATAGGTAATTACCTACTATTATTTATTCTATGCCTGTAATCAGATATTGAAGTGCAAGATCGAGCAAAAGTGAATCGTACAAATCCGTACCAGATTACATCAGGTTCTTTATTGATATTTCTACCTACAGCAGAAAGTTTTGTAGATTCAGATGAAAACAAACGATGAGAATAATATTCTTTACCTCTTCAGATCGATTCTATAGTTTCCTAGTGGGGTAAAACAAATAGATTGGAATGAAATTTCGGTAGCTATAAGATGTTGTAACGTATAGGTATTCATGTTTAAAGAGGATTCTGATTCGAGTGCGGTTCATGAGTTTCTTGCAAAATTGACGCGCAGGGTTAGTGCCGGTCCATTAGGTAAATGATTCTCTTATGTAAACACACCTAAGAAGTCAGACTCAAAATTGTTTATTTGGAAAGTAAAAACAACTTCAGTCGCGTTATTGTACTTTATATCATTCCGCCGAATACTCAAACACATCTCAATTTTACGTTGCCATCAACTCTCACTTTAAGGGGGATATAGCGACAGAATAACTCATAAGAGCATCTTAAAATTAAGTTGTGCCTAAGTATTTGGCAGTAAGTGACGAAATGGAGACAGTAGTTAGTTCTCGGCCACAGATGGCCGTTCGCTAGCTAATAAGTTAATAAATACCGTAAGTTGTTTTGAGTTTTCTTCTGTCGTGTGCTCTCACGTGGGAATCACTCAAGGCGAGGTGGATAGATTAGCTAGTCGGCACGTGATGGTGCTGTAACTTTTTAGAAGACGTCAATCGGGAAGCCTCTTTCCATTCACCAGAGTTTTCTTTCTTCTGGGCTGATTGTTCATCAGGTACAGCGAATGTTATTGTATCCAGTACCTACTTGTATAACAGTAACTATTACACTTATAGACCTTTTTAGAGCAGTACAGTTATAGAGATAGATAATTATTTATTTTCAAAAAATTATAAATAATATCTATATAATAATTATATTATATTAAGATATAGTGGACTCGCGGGCTGCTCACCACAAGCCTGTGTCTTTACTGAAAGTAAAAATATCTTTTGTCTTCAAAAGAATTTCACTTGACAAGAATAAGAAAAAGAAAAACAAGAATTTCCTTCACATTGTATTATGGACAATGGGAAATAGGCACGGTCCCGGGAAGTCATAAGTTGTCTGAATCAGTTGAAATAAAATATTATTAGGTACTTCTCCAATAGTCCTTCAAATACACAGCAGTACCAGCAGCAGCTCTTTTGCGACATGTAGTGTTCGTAAAAGTGAGCAAGGTCGCCAGTGCTCCTTGGGAAAGCGTCGTGTTGGCAATAGCTACAATACCAATACAATAGCTAGTCGGCAACGCGCGCGTGATGCCTCTGGTGTTGCAAGCGTCCATAGGTTACGGTAACCACTTACCATCAGTACCATCAGGCTGGCCGTAAAATAAAAATAAAACTCGTAAGTGAAACAAAACCACGGGGGAGAGAATGAAGAACAAAACCGATTCCCACGTCGCGTCAGCCAAAATGCAATTACTTTTTCTGTTAGGAAATATTCAGTACTTAGTTTAGAACTAAATTATTCAAAGGATTGCGTTGATAGCCATGTTATGTCAAATGACAATTACTTACTACTTTATAGATACACTCCATTTGTCCGGGATGAAAATAACTTTAAATAATCTGTTAAGTCACGATAGGTACATTTGATATCTCTCTTGTCTAAGAAAATGATCTCCTTACTAAGAAATGAAAACATTTCTAAAAAACAAATAACAATGCCAACACCGCGCGTCGGCGTCGCATCCTGCTTACAAAAGTTTTCTTCAGAAATGTATAGTTACGTTATTACCTAAAAGCCTCATAAACCCAAGAGAGTACGATGACAGACTATTTTTTTTTAAATATTTATCACATCAGTATAATAGCAAAATTAATTTGAGAAGCGTCCGGTTTTTGTTTCTTTAAATAAATATTGAATAGCTTATTGTGTGTAATTCTCAATACGGAAATTAATATTTTGTGTTTATTATTAATGTGTGATTCTTTACTTTGAGATTTCCAGTAACATCACATAATTATGTGCCGTTTAAGGCAACGTTACGTCTACGTTTAAGACGACGTTTAAGTCGACAAACTGGCGTGACGTGGACATCCAGACTTTTCAATATGTGCTGATTAAAATGGTTTCTGGAATAGATTCAAACTACATAAATTTTCTATAGTATCTTACGCTTTCAGCTGCGCATTCGAACGTCTATGATTTACACAATAGCTTGTGTATCAACGATAAGCAACCTAGGTTTACTTTGTAACAGTAGATACCTAGGTAGAGATACAATTACAAATAGCGCACTGAAGAAAAGCTCAAAAGAATTTCCAATTTATAAACAAGCTAATATATACAATACCTAGTATCTGGTAAAATTAATGTGATAAACAAAATTTGAATATAAAACGCTTTATTTAAGGTTTTATAAGATAAACAACATGCACGGTTCACACCATATAAAACACAAGAGGAAAGGCATGTGGGCAGAGCGTGTGCGTCAGGATTGCTCCGCCAAGTTATCAAATCAGAAAATGGTTTCAGCCAAAAATTTGTCGATATTTGTCAAAATCGAAAGAAACAAACCCCGTATTTGTCAAAGCAGAAATAAAGAAGTTATAAGCGTTTTAAGTTGGCCGCGCAATCCTGACGTCAAGGACTGCGCGGCCACGGAGATCTCAGCAACTACTTGGGATAGAGAAATAATTCCTTTTGTCAACTCAAGTCTGTATTTGTCAAGATTTGTCGAAAAATGAATCAAAGCTCTATATCAATATTATAATTAAATATTCGCCTTGAAAGTCATGGCCGCGCAGTCCTTGATTTGCTATTTTGTTTTTAGTATTTTTTTTATTAAAATTGAAGACTTCATATAGTATAGGAGTTAAAAGGAGAAAGGTCTTAATTTGTCGAAACTGACAAAAGCTTTAAAATACGACTAAAGTGTAA
This sequence comes from Allophyes oxyacanthae, assembly GCA_932294325.1. Classification (NCBI taxonomy): domain Eukaryota; kingdom Metazoa; phylum Arthropoda; class Insecta; order Lepidoptera; family Noctuidae; genus Allophyes; species Allophyes oxyacanthae. The sequence goes on along the minus strand of OW028614.1, from coordinate 9,574,958 downwards.
TTAAACAGACGAAATCAATTTAAAACACAAAACTCGTGGCCGCGCAGTCCTGACGTTACTTTAAACCATGATATCTCAATAACTATAGTAGCTAGGATTTTGCTGTAGACGTCCATATAATCCTCATATTAACCCCATTAAAATGACATATCCTTTTACCCTCAACACTGTTTGGGACGCGAGTAATCTCAAGAATTATGTTACCCCATACAATGTTCTAGTAGAGTGACCATAATTTCAAGACCATAAGTTCAAGACAATACAGTCTAAGCGCATTTCTGTTCTGGTTTCTATTGTTAACTGATAAAAAACTTTTTTAATATTTAGATATTCTTATACATTATAAACAAAATGTACAGAATTATATTAATAGAATTGTCAAACTGGCTATGACAGCACAGTTCAAGGGCATTCTGTTCTGTTAGTCAAAAACTTAAATAAAATACTAAATAAGACGAAATAAAAAACTTGTTTAATATTTGAATATTTATATTTTATTCATTGCACAAATATAAAGATTTCAAAAATCAACAAAATCATTATTCTTCAACTTTAAATGTTTTTCATCGGCTCTTACACCTCTACTAAAACATAAGTTAAAAAATGGATATATACAGAATCGTTTGTACTCTCTTCTAATTTACTCTTGTTATCGTCGTAACAAAGCATTCCGCTATTTCTTATAATATGACACTTATAATGCCCTATTGTTCCAAGTATTGGAGGAACATATTCTACGGCACCTAATAATTTATAAATGTTTTGTTTAATTATTATACTTTTAGGTACCTCATGTAAAAACACCATTTGCGTGCCATTTAAATCGAATGTAACAATTTTTGACAAGGTATAATGAAATAGAACTACTTCATTGCATTTTCTGCATTGCTTGTTTTCCCAATCATGAATAATAATAGAATCTTCCAAGTTACTGATGGTGAAAATATTAATTATATCTAAATTTAACGGTATAAACACATGTTTTCTTCTTGATGGGGTAGAATTTATGCATGCACTATTTGAACAGTTACTTACAGAAGAAGCACTAAAAATAATATCATTTAAGACGTGCTCATAAATAAATGCAGCGTTACATTCACAATCATAATGATTGTTTTTGAAATGTATCGAAGCAATTCTTATTCTTAATTTGTTTGCTTCTTCACTATTATTATCAGAGTTATGAGTGTGCCATAATTATGCGGAGTTACGCAAACTTCTTCATAGTTTGTATTTTAGTGTCGCGTTATTCCATTCTGGTCGTTTTTATAATGTGACCGCTCTTTTTTTCGAAGGTTTTTGTGGCCTCTGAATGTGAGATTTTAGCGACCCCAGTTCTCATAGAAAGAAATATCAATGGGCCTTCCTCGTGCTTTTTATATTCAGTGTTTCACACTCTCTCTCAGAGAAGAGGCCTAAGACCCAGTGGGAACATTAATATGCTGATGTTATAGAAGGCAAACAACAGTGTTAAAATATAATAACAGAGTATTTAAGCAATCGATTATAAACGAACATCAATAAAAACTCGTTTCGTTGAAGCCTCATAGCGTCCATTGATAATTCTTTGCTTTTCTACTCGTTTTATTTTTGGCACAATTATTGAAAGTTTTAGTTCAACCATTCCTTAAACAAATTACTACCTACTCATAATTAGGTACTGCCACCAACGTGACTTGAAACATAATACATATTCCGGAAAACTAAAAGGTTTCTCTTATTTAACTAATTGAGGTTTTCGTGCTCATTAAGATCAGGTAACTGAAACTTTAGCACCTACAATTTTGATAGACATTCGAATTACCATGACTTAATTAAAGACGGTCCAGTTGACGCGGTGGTTGAGCGATCGACTGCTATTAAATACGCTACATGTCGCGAATTCGGTTCTTGCATGGAACAAATATTTGTATGACCTACAGGTAGTTCTTTTAGGTCTAGATGTAAGGTACCGTGATTTAAGATTACCTGCATACGAAGGTAGGTATGTTTTCGTAGAAAATGTGCGGGAAATAGTTTTTTGTATTTTTCTCAATTTCGGGCAAATTTTGTTGGGTGTTTAGACTTTTGGAGAATAATACAAAAAGGAAAATAGTCTAGACAGATAATGACCTGTATTAGGCACGTATACCTGGGCGTCATCGTAGACCGCTATAATGCACGGTCGTTAGGTAACATAGTACCATGTACTGCAAAAGGATTCCTCGATTTGTAAACAAATAACTTCCTAATTTTAAACGTCGACGTCAGTGTGAATTTTGTTTTCATTTCTATCCCGTCGATCTGTATAAGCGTTGATTTTTACGGGCTACGATGTTGTGTTACATGTTATGACTATAATGTACCTGAAAGTAATAGGTAATTATATTCTATTTAGGTTCTAATCTATACTTCTTTACTTTGTCATGTATATGTGTGTACATATAAATAAGTAATAAGCACAAGATAAGAAAACCAAGAGTATGTATAAACCCGACCCACAAATACTTTAACTTTAGCTAGTTTTCTTTTAATACCTATTAAATTTTTATGAATAGTACAGTTTTACGACCTATTACAATATTATAGGTAACACATTATATATTTTGAACTACCAAAATATTATGAAGGCGAGATAAAATTTTAGTAGGTACCTACTATAGGGAAGAAATATTTTATGATCCGAATTTATTTACCAACCTAGGTACTACTATAAAATGTAAGTAATACTAATTAATACTGTCGTAAATTGATAGGATATTGGTAGTAGTGATATATTTTTATATACAAAAAAGTTCTTTATATTACGTACTGTGAAAAATTATGAATCGGTTAATATAAAAACTATTACGCTCCGTGACCACGATTTGAAATCTACCCGACCGAAAGATTGACATTCGACTACGTTTGCCTGAAAATAATCATTCAATAGCCACAAAAGCACGAGTGAACCAGAACATTGAATATTTTGTTGTTACCGGCTTAACCTTGTTTAATCGTTACAAAGAAAAAATGTAGGTATTTGAATAAACAAGCAACAATTTTTTTAACATTAAATATTCCTGTACAACAGTCCTGCTTGTAGCGTAGCGGTGTGTGACTAGGAGTATTAGGTATTTATCGACAACCCTCGCAGGCCGGAGATATATTTTAAAGAAATCTAAATTTAATGAAAAAATGGACATAATATTCAAAATATCGTCAAAAAACTAATTTTTTGAACTTGATGACAGTTGTTTATTGATTAAACAAACCCAGGTGACCCAATGTTCCGTAGGTTAACTTGATAATACTTAAACGTTGTAAATAATTTAACAAATACGCCAGGTTTAGTATACCTCTTCTAATCTGTTTTCAATGGCAACTTTCGGCACCCTAAATTGGATCGGATTAGTGGAGAAACGTCGTAAAACTAGTCTAATCAAGTTAATTCATTATAGAGATATCGTTAAATCTGTTGGAAATCAAAATGAGTCAGACCGTTTTGCAGAAGACGCTCTAAGTACTTCGTCCATCAAGTTGTCGTTAACCTTGGCCTAATTCATGAAATCTGATTTATAGATAAGTCCCTAGGCCTAATGCTGATATACAGACATTTAGTATTAAATTAGTATTCTGGTCTGCTCTTCTGGCTTATGTCGAACCAATATTATTAGATTTGTAGCAAAAATATGGATTTTTCGATTACAAGTTACTTAATTGGGGCAGACATTGCAAACTTCTCTGGAGACTAATATGTCGTTATATATCATAGCAGGTGTAAAAATTATACAAAAAATGGCAATTTATTTAGTATCGAATCTAGTAAGATCTATCGAATTTAGTAAGATCGAATACCTTGATAAAATATCTTCTATTCCAAAATGTTTGCTACCATGATAATTAGCTTTTTCATCAAATTTCTTCAATACCTATTCATGTCTTTATTCGCATAAAACATTATTTATTTAATAATAATTGTTTTTTTATATATAATAATAATTGATTTTATTTATTAATATGATAACCACAGAACATAGAATATGATAACTATGTACCTACCTACATACAATAGAACTTACTAAGTGCAGCAAAGCCAACTGTACTACTACTAGACTACTACTACCTACTACTAGGTAATCTACTAATAAATTATAATCTAATAACTATATCACACAAACTATTATTATATATAATTATTATTTTACGATCAATTATATAAATACCTTTCGCTTCCATCAGTTTAAATAACTTAACTATTTAATAGAGGACATATTGCAAGAATTAGTCTAATATATCAAATTATGATAGAACTTTCTAGAGTCTACCCTCTAACACTTTCTGATGTACCTTTAGATTGGCTTCTGGACTTTGCTCTGTCTTGTACATCTTCAATATTCAATAAGAAAGTTTCTTAGCTTATATATATATATTGCTTTTAAAATATCTTATCATTGTCATAATAATTATGTTCTCAAAGTAAATTAAAGGGTCTACGTCTATTGCACTAGTGGTTGAGTTACATGTTACGGGTACGACTGGAGTGATACTAAAGTTCTATCTATTTCATCTTAACTATGTATAAGCCTCGTTTTGTTCAAGGTCAAGAGTAGGAATAGCCTTTAAAACTGCCGGAACAGAAGGTATTCCAACATTAACGTAGCAGAATCAGGTGACCTGCTAGCTCCTCTAACATAAAAAACTATGTGGAATGTTTACGTAAATCCTTAATTTTATATAGTACAATAATTAATCGAACAAAGGTATATTTTGATTACATGTATATAAATAAAATGCAAATGTTTGTTTCAGCGCCCACACTTCTAAACGTATAGCCAAAGTAATAATAGTAGTTATATGGTTCCTGGCACTCTCACTGGCCGCTCCCATGGCCATGTCTTGGGAAGTCATCATGGAAGACGAATTGGACCCAGGTATGAAGGAATTCTCAAGTGTGTAGGATGTTGTTACATGAAAAAAGACAAAAATAGATTCAATCCCATGGGTATATAAGCAATAAAGAAAAACGTTACTCTTTTGTTTATTAGTCTCTGTCTATTCGCATCACGTAAAAACTTTGAAATTGGATTACAAAGCATGATTTATTTTTTTGACATGTATGCCAGGAAGTTGAAAAAAAAATACACACAAGCCAAAGACATTTTTTTTCCCTCTTTGGGACAGGCAACAAGCCAAAGACAAGCACAGTGCGAGATTGGTCAAACATTTAATTAAACTGAGAATGTAGGAAATACGGAAATACTAATTAAACGTAATTTAATTTTCTTTATAACGATCGGTTGCCGTTTCGCAGAAACTTTACTGGCCGACTCACAGTTTAAATTACTTCAAACCGATCCTACACAACATAAGTACTATGAAACGATATTTTTTAAAATATTAAATATTGTGTGTGCAACATTCATTTCTAAGAAGTTTTCCGTAGTCGGAAGTCTACTCGTTAAAAAAAATCATTTGTTCTACGACTTTTTTTATAATTTAAAAGAAAACGTACTTAATTGAGACCATAAAGTTATTATTATTGAGACAATCTTCTCCATACAAAGCTACCTTTCAATTTTTTAGTTTCTGTAGTCAACTTTATTTGTATATTCAGCCATATATTCAGCAAATATTTTATTTCAATATTGGCTCGAAGTGTATTTAAAAATGTTCATCCAAATAATCAAGTCTGACTGAAGTGTACTTGTGGACCAGCGGGTTCAGAAGATATTCTCGGAAAAAAATATTTCAAACAGATTTTTCTCTCTTTGCAGCTACTAAAATCTTTTACAAAAAGCCGTTCTGCGCTCCCACCGAATTCGGTTCACATTCATTGGCTATTTACAGACTACTATTGTATATATTTCAGGTGAGTTACATTTATCGGCTTTGGCTATTTACATACTACTATTGTGTAGGTATTTATATTTCAGGTTGATTACATTTTTCGATTTTTATGGCTAGCTGCCATGAAATTTGTATTTTCACGTATTTGTTCGTTTGAATTATATTGTAGAATTTTGAAATATTATATCTACACGACGAACATATTGCGGTATTTATAGAAGTACCTCAATATTTTCGTCTCATTAAATTCTTATAACATGAGTAAAGAAAATAATAACAAACACACTCTATATTTTTATTTTCTACCCTACTCTGCATGTGAATAAAAAGGGCAAAAAGAATGAAAATAAATATTTATGTATTGTATCTTATATCAAGTTACATTGATAAAGTAGGTATAGTTTTTCCTTTCGCTCATATGTGCGAATTCTTATAAGGTTAGGGTGTTTAGTAGTTACTGTTTGTGAATTCGGAAGTGGTTGTCTCCTTACTATACTATTTAGAATAGCCATGGTATTTTTAATGGTGTTTCATTAAATGTCCAAATGTGTAGATAAGTAATATTAGTTTTGTAATTGGCAAGTAAATTTACCTAAAGTGATTCGAGGATGTTTTCAAACAACAAAACTTTATCCGTTACCTATCTGTGAAGAATTCCCATGCTAATGTGATTATATAAGTATATTCGGTTCTACTTTAATAGCGGACGTCCTTTTAACTTTATTATGATTTGCACTTGAAAATAAATAATTAGACCAAAAACTAAAAATTAAAAAAAACTTTTTTTAGACGTAAAATGAATAGAATAAAAATGATTGATTTACTGGTTTCCTCTCGAACTAACAAAACTGTTCAGCACCGCGATAGTAAGAGATGAATGAAGCCGCTATCCTTAAAAATTTGAGAGGAAAAAATATATTTTTGGCTCTAATGTTTTCTTTTAGTTTATAGGTATATTCACACCTTGAAAGGACCCCCGCTAATAAAGTAGGACCTTATATAACAAGAGAAAGGAAAAACAAAATAATCAATATTGGATAAGTATCTACCTAATACAGATACAAAGAAATTTAGTTTGTACTTACGTAGTTAGATACCATATTCCAAAGGCAACATTTGCTGACGGAGTAAATTAAATTTTCATAAATTCTCATCAGCGGATTTGTTTACTTCCCTTTTAGTATGTAATCCCGTTGTGCGTGATTACGTTTGCTTACGCGCACATGGCGATGAAGCTGTGGGGAGCGCGCGCCCCCGGTAACGCGCAAGAAACGCGCGACGCGAACCACATGAGAAACAAGAAGAAGGTGAGAGTCTTTAAGTACTTAACCCTTTATGACGTCAACATAATATTCCTTTAACAAGTCCCCACATTACATAATTTCGTCATATTTGTCTTTCATAATGTACAACACAAATTATGACAGTCTCTTCCAGCTCCATTAGGGTATGTTTTTGCGGAAATTTAAGACATAATATCTACTTCCATAATTACTTCACCTGAAATCCACTCTTCAACGGTCTATCTATTTATGTAGACTCATATGGATTTAAATGCAAGCGCTATCGTAGAAATATCGCATTGGGGTTGGCAGGTTAAAATGGGTAGGCCTAATAAGACAGTTCTGATTTTGAATGTAGGTAGTCCAAACCATTTGATATTTCGAAAGAACTGTCATTCATTATCAAGGATGATGACGCTGTGCTGCAAGTTGTACATAATATCGCGTCTTGTTCCTATAACTGGGGGTAGGGAGAAATTGCAGAATGCCAGGTGCCACTTTCCTTACATTCTCCGTTTGCTTCTTCCACATTCATGCAACTTTTCATACATACACGCCCGCGCCGCGCCGATTGCGAGTACTACGCGTCTGACCTTTTTGAAGGACATCACCAACAAGGTCAGTGTTACTCCTCTTAGGGTGTACCGCCAGTTCCATCACATACGCACTTAAATAATGCATCCGCATATTTTTATATAGGCCGAAAATTTACTTACGTTGAGTCAATTTGGCTAGAGATTGCAGGACATCGCCGGATAAAATTGTTTGTAATGGTCAATTTGATACGGCAATCGCGCTATTATCTTGCAGCTGTTGCATTGCATTCTGTTGACCAAATTGAAATGTCCCTGGACCCCTTCAAGTTACTATGAGAAGATTTACAGATTTACGCATAAATCTTTACAATTTCAAGTAATCGGCCGACTACAGCATTATCTATTCTGAATTAAATTGAATCTTACTATAAAGACCTTTTAAAGACCTTTTTTAAAGTCCTTTTTTTCTACAGAAGCTCTCAGAATTGGAGAGCCGGAACTACTTCCGTACATCACCAATCTATTTAACTCTATACTCCACACCGGCATAGTTCCCACTAAATTCTGCCATTCCACAGTCATTCTACTACATAAAAAGGGTGACAAATCCGATATAAATAACTATCGTCCCATCAGCCTTGTGTCTCATTTATATAAAGCGTTCGTGAAAGTCATCGAAAACCGTATCTCCCAACAACTTGACTCTCACCAACCTCCTGAACAAGCAGGATTCCGTAGAGGCCTCTCCACCACCGACCATCTCCACTCTCTGAACCAATTAATCGAAAAATGCACCGAATTCAAAATCCCTCTATACCTAGCATTTATCGATTACGCAAAAGCTTTCGATAGCATAAATCACGATTCGCTCTTTGATGCCCTCTCTAACCAAAATATAGAAACCACCTACATCAACCTACTAAAGACCATATATAGCAATAGTACCGCATCCATTAAAATAAATTTCGCAGGATCAATATTTCCAATACAAAGAGGAGTCAAGCAAGGAGACCCGCTATCCCCAAAGCTTTTCACTGCCACTCTCGAAGAGGTCTTTAGGACCTTGACACACAACTGGGCAGACAAAGGCGTAGTCATCGGTGAAAAGAGGTTAACAAACCTGCGATTCGCCGATGACATCGTCCTATTTTCGTCATCAGCGGCAGAATTGGGTAAGATGCTCGAAGATTTAAACAGGGCGAGCCTCGAGATTGGACTTAAAATGAATATGTCGAAGACCAAACTCATGACCAATAGCACCAAGAGAAAACTGTATATGGAGGGTGTGGAGATTGCATATGTCCAGGATTATGTTTACTTGGGTCAAATAGTTTCCTTCCAGGCGCGACAAGATAAAGAAGTTGCTCGACGCACCGAAAGCGCCTGGAGGAGCTACTGGTCAATGAAGGACTTATTGAAGGGAGACCTCCCAATATGCCACAAAAGAAAAATTATGGACATGTGCATTCTCCCCATACTTACATACGGTGCTCAAACTTGGTCTTTGACTCTTCAGCAGAGGTCCACGCTCGAGGTTTGCCAGCGAGCCATGGAGCGCAGTATTTTAGGAATTCGGCTTACAGACCGTGTAAGGAACACAATACTGCGCTCCAAAACTAAGATCACAGACGTTACCCAAAAAGCTGCCAAGCTCAAGTGGGATTGGGCTGGACACGTCTGTCATCGACGATCGTCGAGCTATGGGCCAAAAGAACAACTGAATGGACCCCAGTAAATATAAAACGGCATCGCGGCAGACCGAGGCGAAGATGGCGGGACGAGCTTGACTCCTACCGAAAAAACTGGTCCGTACTAGCTAAAATCAGAAGTGAGTGGAAAAAGGAGAGGGAGGCCTTTGCCCTGCAGTGGGACAACCCAGGCTGAAAAAAAAAAAAAAAAAAAAAAAAAAAAAGACCTTAAAGCTACCGTCAACCGTGGCAACTATACAATATTTTTTTACATTTTTTTAAACTATTGAAACATAACAAGAGATTTCTATGCCATTCTTACATAATCTATTAGAACTGACGCGCCGTTATATTTTAAACGATGAAAACTGAATAAATCGCTCTTGGATTTCTTTTAACGTTTAAATATAAACCCTAGGTAAAATTGGCACGTTTTTGGCAACATGACCTATTATGCAGTTTTCGTAATAATTGTATTACTAAGTAGAGGAGAGGTAAAATTACTATTGATTCTTGATTTTAATCTTGAGCTCTTGTACGAAAGTAACAATATTGCCTCGGTAGTAGCCTAATTTTTTATCTGTATCTGCCACATCGACATACGGTAAAGATGGCCAGAGATTCTCGTAGATTTCACTTCAATTTATGATTTAATCAGGGTTGTCACTCTACTAGGTTCTGATGAAAAAAAACTTTATTAGAGAATATAAAAAAAAATTGGTTATACAAACAGTTCTTTGAAGTACCTACATAACTGAAAAATTATTTAGGTATCCAAAATTCATATCACCGATATATAAATATATAACCTAGTAGTAAAGCTAGTAAGTAGGTACCTATTTAATAAGCTTAACACCGAAAATAATCTTGTTAATAACTACGAATCAGATCGATACCTACCTAACGTCAATAAATATTGTAAGTAAACCAGATTTTTTTATATTAATGTTAAGAAAAAACTTATCGGTAGGTAGTTAAAAATACGCGTCGAATGCACAACCTCCTTTTTTGAAGTCGATTAAAAAATGTGATAACCCTATATGTAGGTATAGTTGCCCCAAAGCGAGATGAAGTATTTTTACCTAACTTCAAGCAACATTACCACTGGTCATAACTCAAGAAATAATTGCAAAAACTGATTGATTATACATTTTACAACATTATTAGAATATAATTTATACTATTCAATATCTATTACTTACATTTAATTTGATTTTTCATACAAAAACTCAAAAGTTATCAGAGATCACTGAAAACACAATTGACCATATCCCGCGATAAATGACAATATCTTGACAGCTGTAAAAATTGTAAGCACAAAAATCTTTCTGGGTTGCCGCAATTTAATATAGAATCGATACAAAAGTAGAAAATACGACTATTTGGAACCGATTTTTAGTAATCGAGAGATATTTAAGGTACCGTACTCATAGGTATAGTTGCTCGTGAAAAGTAAAGATGCCGCAGTTGACGGTACGTATTCTGTAAAAAATATCTGGGTTGGACCTTTGCTTTCTGTGTCTAACTAAACAAGATTACTTTAAAATTGCTGTTGATATTTGACTAGTATGAATGGAGTATAATAAATAAAATATCCTGTACAAATGCTACGCTTTATAATAATATGATACATAGTTTGTAGTTAATTTACGTACAATATAACCATCTGGGTGGTGTGTGCATGTGACATGTATGTTTGTAAACTGTACCCTCGATACAGGAGAAATCCATGTGAGGGGCAACGATACTATAAAAAAAAAAAAAAACTAATTTTAGCAAAGGTCAAAGGTTTCCTCATTTCAATATATTTGATCAATCTATCATCGTTGAACTATTTGCTTTCATATTGTCAAACGAACTCATCTTTATTACCTTTTGCAAAGGCCTAAGGAGAATCAATGAATAATTTCACAAATAGCGACAAACAATCGAACCTATCTCCCTAATTTGGATTTTGCAACTTTCGTTACATATCGATAGGCAGTCTTTTCAGCTAACTCCACTAAAACGGAGGGAAGAAAACTGACCAAGAACAATTTTCTCTCAATTATAATATTAGATACTATACTAACTTTATAATTTTAGAAAGACCTGATAATAATTATTAGTATATCCTATTGTTAGCTTTTAGCTCGTTCAAATAATACAAACGATACAAATAAACGTACTTATTAAACAGTAGCGTGCCCGCACAATATTATTTCTCTCTTGATACCTATTATACTAATGAATTCAAAACTACCTAAATGAAATCCACTTTATTATGTTTAGAGAAAACATAAGCGTTAGAACGAGGTATTTCTAAGAAATTAAACCAGGAAAATTGGATAAGAAAATAATTATGCTATTACACATTACGATACAGTAATGTGCCGGTCGCTTGTCGTGTTGTGTTGACCAATCAAACGAATCTGGGGGCTTACTACGAAGTCTTATAGCAGGGCAGAAATTGAACTGCCCAGACATTTCCTTTAAGAGGTGACCTCGCACTGTATAGGCTTTTCGTACAGTGAAAGGTCAGCTTATACTGACTAAGCCCCCTGGCCCTGTTCAGATTTTCAGAAGTGCGTCATATCACAACTAGTTTTCCTTGGTTAACACTGCGTCAGAAGGCACCACAACATGACACAACACAATAAGGGAAAATCTTTCATGATCTAATTAAAGAAGATATCCCATAAGTACCAATTATAGTATAGTTGCAAACCGTGAGAAAAGTTAAAAAAATATTTTTACTTTTTTAAATATCACAAAATGTCACGTTACGGTAATAGTGATGTAAACAAGTACTGTTTTACAAGAGTAAAAGAGCTTGGTTGAACTTACTATGTAGGTTATACATCTCAAAAAAACTGCGACTAAATCCGGGACTTACGCTATCCTGACATGAAAGGGCGATCCATCATCACTGTTCTAACGATGCTTAGGTATTTATGGTTGATCACTTTGGCCGCAGTTGGTAACCGAAAGGAGATGTTACATTTTCTGCGAATAGCCGTCTATTCTTGTTTAACAGATGGTTAGCCAATTTAAATAAATCTGGTGCAAATTGAATGCAATGTAATTCAATGTAAATATACACATTCGAAGCATCAGGTAGCAGTCAGAACAGATGTTGCTTTAGAATTTTTATGTTACAATGTATATCAATTATAAATCCCTGTCTGTTTCACATTATTTTTCTGATTTGATGTATGTTTTTTAGTAAAAGTTGTAAAAGTAAGTATCTACTTTAGTAAAAGTAGTTCATAATGATAAAGGAACTAGGGGACTAGAAAGGTTGGACGGACCTTGTATACCATCACCAAAAGAGGCAAATAAAGACATTCACAAAAATAAATAAAAAAATAAAAAAAATATTATAAAAAATATTATATAATATCCTTTTAGAAATCGCAGCGGTTTATTTATTCATCCTATTTGAAACATAAAACACACACATACTGAAGCATTTCATTTTGCCAACGTTGAACGTTTATAACTGGATACATTGAAATCGAATTTCCAATAGGTATGTCAAAATTAGATCTGAGCATAATAAAAACAGTTTACAGGGTGCACAAAAAACATAATGATGTAGTATGTTTCTTTCAGAAGCCCTTATACGGTCTGAGTAAATGCAAGAATAATGAGGACTAACGAATAAATAAGTTAATTGCCAACAGTGCAATGTGGGTAAAGAAAGTAAAGACATTGACCTACAAGACTTTGTTTTCAAACGTTTTACGGCTGATTAGGTAACATAACAACAGCATAACGACATGGTGGCCTACAAAGTCAACATAATATGGAAGATTTCACACGCAATTACCCTTCGTAATTACTCGATTTATTATCCTCCATTTAAGTAATTAAGTGAGGACGATACTGTTGTCTGTTGTCAAACGTTTTTGGTACACATTGAAAATAAAGGCTGGGCGCATAATTTTGTGATTCAATTGTCACTTCTTATATACACTAGGTACTATGTATTATCTCTATGTATACACTTCACTCATGTTGGCTAAATGACCGACTTGATCACTTGAACCCAAAATTTTGGGTTTGATAGCATCTATTACTATTTTCAACTACAGATCCTTCAGATACATCTATGGATCAATCTTGATACAGATTGTCAAATTAGTAAATCAAACACAAATTATTTTGCTGTCGGCTTAAACCGGCTTAAACATGTTGACTGACAACCGCTGACAACAAACATGTCACTTTCTCCTTCCATCAGTCATAACTATCTTAGGATCGTGAGCGCACGCACAGTAAATTACATATTTATTGTGCTGCACGAGTCATGTACAGTCAGCGACATAAGCAGATTAACTTTGTGTATTTTTAAAATGAATTTATCAACAAATATTATTAACCAACCATTACGTTAGTCGATAAAGTTAAATTTCCAAGTTTTCATTTATAAAAAGAAAACTTTGTACAGTGCTGACTGTACCAGTTGCCTCCACCAATCGATAAGTCACTTTCGGAAACCCGATCTGCCCACCGTTTCACACATCTTCCACTAGGTCGTTTTCTTCAATCTCGTGACATGAACTAAGTAACTCAAATAATGGACGATGCATGTCTACAATTTATACAGACACGCAGTATGATGTCATATTCTATTATTCGCGAAGTTTATTCCCACTGTTGATTCATTCAATAAATACTCGATAAATGGCCTGCCAAAAACCGGATGCATAGATATGTTACAAGTAAAATAGGTACCTAGCTTCAGATTTTTGGTAACAAAGAAAATGTAATTTCGTTGTCAAGAGGGAATTGAACCCTTTATCAACTTCGCTATTTTCCTCGAAACTACATAATTCTATCGTTAAAGTGTCAGTAGACTCTGCACTTGAAAGCTTTAGCAAATAAAAGTTTTTTACTACTAGAGCAGTGTTTTGGTAGCTTTACGTTTTATTGCTTATTTATTCGGAAATGTTTAACAGGAACTCACTACATTACTCAGTTTTATTGAGAAGTAAATCTTTTTCAATTTTATTACGAGTTTCATCAAATCATCACATTTACCGTTGCTTTTGTTTTTCTCGATAGTCTGTGCTGTCGCGGTCATGCAGTAAGTTTAGAAACTCCTAATCAGAAATAAAACGTGTAGATACTTGGACAAATATTGCAATACACTAACAGTTTTAACCTATCAATTTTATCCTACACACCCTGGTTTAATCGATAGGTATGTGCGATTGTGCGCCTGTACGGTTAAAAGGAGAAGCATTGTTAAACCGGTGATATTTTTAAAACTGTAAAAATTGCCAGCGATTTATCAATGTTTCCATTTTTTCTACCAAGCGTTTCTCACTGACGGATTTGCATAAGGTGCAATTTCCAATAAATTGTTGGGTTTCACAGGATCCCACTTCGGGCTTTTTATCTATTGACGAAACATTTTGTAAGGTGCCACCTACGTCTGCCTCCTATAGCCTAGGCTCTTGATATAAACGTACCGATACTTCTACCATATCTTGAAAGGTAGGTTCTCGAAGATTTTGTTAAACGTATCATAGCTTGTCTAACTCTAATGTGTGAAGTTGAAACTATACGAGCGGCCACCTGTGGCCGAGAACAATACCTACCACATGAGATATGTATTCATGTCACAATACTAATGTCTGTGTTTCGTCACTTAATGAATTACTTAATGGTTCAGATTACGGGCCATTGTCTGTAACTTACTATAGAAACATACCAATCCATGTAAGACAAAAGTGTGCATGACCTTCAGACAACACTGGAATGCTCACTGATCTCTATGACCTCGGCATGGATAATATACCCAAGTCATAGTTATGGATCCCTGAAATTCACTCTTCTATCCCCACAACCTTACTTTGCCGGGCGTTATGTGGGTCTAGGGCTTTCCATTCCATTATGTAGGATTCGGCAATTGGGCAAATAGCTTCCTCACGTCCTCCTAAGTATTATTAGACTTCGTTATATACCTTCCGAACATCCAAGCCGTAGAAATTGATCGTAAAAAGACCATTGTCTGCTATTTATGGGGTCACTATATATCACAATAAGTTTGTTTTAATTAAATTGTTACAATTATTGCACTTATTTATTACCTATTTATAAATGAAATACTAAGATTACTTCAATCTCTTTAACTTAAAAAAAAAACGGTGCGCCGATAATAAATAAATGACTGTCGCCTATTTACCGCTCATTTGAATATAAACATGTAGGTCGTACATTGCTCATTATAACAGATGTATTTTTGCAGGTGATAAAAATGCTCGTCCTGGTGGTAGCCCTCTTCGCACTGTGTTGGCTGCCTCTACAGAGCTACTTACTTCTACAGTCGTTCTTCCCTTCGATAAACGAGTAAGTAATTGGAATAAGTGCTAATTTACTTAACTAGTTAACGGATGTCGAAAGGAGTAATTGAACTATGAAAGGAACCGGAAAGATTATTTCTAATTCTATAATACAAATTGCCTATAATATAACCTGTGTTTACAAATAAAGATATTTGATTTTATTTAATTGCGGTAATTTAAATTAAACGTTTCCGATTCAAGTATACCTACTCAGAAAATCGGAAGATTTTCATTTA
Source organism: Allophyes oxyacanthae (assembly GCA_932294325.1). Lineage (NCBI taxonomy): Eukaryota > Metazoa > Arthropoda > Insecta > Lepidoptera > Noctuidae > Allophyes > Allophyes oxyacanthae. The sequence continues at coordinate 9,559,072 of OW028614.1, read as the reverse complement.
TTTCCCTATAAAGTGGAGCGCCATTTAAATTAAAACGCAAGCTTACACCAAAAATAATATATCATATGTTTGACTTACGTTAACCTGTCGCCTTGATAAAGTTAATGTTTGACAGCATATTGACAGAATACACAAACCAAACTTGTATTTTGTAAACATAAACAATTAATAACTTGGTTAGAGAAGTTTTCCGCGGTTGTGACTCACTTTTACTTTGTGTTCGTGACATTGGGAGATGGATGAAGTCGGCAAGTCCAATAAAATTAAACAGATATATATTTATTAACATAATAATATACAGGATATTTTTTATGTAGTGCGCATAATTTGCAGAGTGATCGAGAGTCTGTTCCCAAATGCAGCCGCAGTATTAAAATTCACCCCAAACCAAAATGAAAATTTGATTTTGTATGGCTTGTACTAGTAAATTATGCGTGTCCTCCATACTAAGCCGAATTTTCGTTTTGTTTTAAAGTGAATCCCAATACTGCGGTTGCATTCGGAAACAGACACTGAATTATTCTTTGAATTATGCGCACTACATAAAAAATTGTCCTATATGGGAATAAATAAGTAAATAATATTTCTACAGAACTCTAGAAAGGCTGTATTATTTATAAAACTGTACAAAAAACGCAGATGATATTATACCTAAAAATAACATTGAGTAAATATATCGAATAGTTAGAATTATAAACTTAAATGAAAAGATACATAAAAGTCGTTTATCTAACGTTCTTTATAAATTTCAGGTTTATCGTTATTCATTCACAATAATTTTCGATGAACGGAGGTACTCGTAAAATGTTATTTTATGACATCAAAGTTCTGGGAGATTTTATTGCGAATGAATTCGATAAAATATAAATTCTATGATAAGTATTGCGATGAATTCGGAAAAAAATTATAAGATCAATGAATTCCAAAGTACCTATTACATATTCAACGAACCCCTGTTCGATGGGGGTAAGCGAAAAATCCTCGCCATTTTTTGTCGTATGAAAGGGAACAATTGCAATTCAGTTTCACGCCTGCCTGTAAGCATCGAATGAGCAACCCATACTATGTGCTTTTTCATGGAAATCTGTCATAAACTATGGAACTATCTGATTCTGACAAATAGGTGACCAAAAAGACATTGTGAAATTATACAGTGAATACTTGACACTGAATATATTTTCACTACGCATAAGAGATCCCCTCGTGATAGCTCGTGGGCACTCGACAGAAGAAGACTGATTATATTGACGACAGAACGATTAATTATATATCTAATACCTTCATCTCGGTGTAAGACTAAAACAATGCGCAATGAATTATTTTAAAAACATGCAGTTTTTTCTATTGGATAGTACCTTGTTTTTAGCCTTTAGGTAAAAGGCATAAAAACAAAAAAATAATAAAATAAAATTGCCATTCATATAATGTTAAAAATAATACTAAACTCAGTATTAATACTATAATCCAACCCGCACCAAGCCAGGTGGACTAAGGCCTAAACGTTCTCATTCTGAGAAGTGACTCGTGCCCAGCATGGGAACACTAATGGGCTGAATTTATTATTTAATACCATAATCGATTATTTATTATTTGTTGTTTATAAACCACATTGCGCATTCAAGGGTTAACCCTTAAATGTAAGCTGTTGTGGTTCATAATTAAACCATGTTCAGGCTGACAGCCTCGACGACACATGCTTTGTCTCGAGGGTGCTCGTAAAAGCCTCTTTATTATAGACATGATATCTAATGCTTAATTTCAGGTACAAGTACATCAATGTGCTATTCTTCTGCTTCGACTGGCTAGCAATGAGCAACTCATGCTACAACCCGTTCATCTACGCTATTTATAACGTAAGTTATTTGGTAATCCCTATATCTCCACTACTTAAATCTATAAATATCGGAATATTAAAGGGGATTAATTCCTTTGAAGTGTTTTCGTATTTTGAGTGAATGAATATATTTCCATACAGTTCTATGATAGATTATTTTATAGCTCCTTACTTATGTAAGAACCAGTAGCTATTTTTAGTAGTCTTATATATTATATGCTTAGGCTTACGCCTAAATAAGAGACATATAAGACTCGTTTCCACATGTATAAATAAAGTTTAGAAAATACTTTTTTGTTAAGTTTAATACTATTTAATCTATTCAACGAAAGAACGATCGTATTAAACTAGTTCTATCGCAAAGTGTTATATTTTTCTGCTATCAAGTATAAAGTTGAATGTTCTTTAAAAATAAGAAATGTTATTTAATTTATTCAACGAGAACGATTGTATCGAACAAGTTATATCGCAAAGCTTTATATTTTTATGTTAACGAATATTAAGTTGAATGATCTGAAGTAAAACTGTGTATAAAATTGAGCTGATATTATTACATTAAAAGTTCCGAGTTTTAATCCGTAATAAAAACGGTTTTATTAAGTCATTCGTAGCTTTTCCACGTATCTTTTGATGAAATCTCAAGGGCTATACTTAATTATGTTACTTTTAATACCAACGCTTTCTTCAGTAACCCGCAACTACATTACATTAACCACTGTAGATTTTCCTTATCAGGCAATTTCGTACGTCATTCTTTTAGCTACCAGATTCATCATATTGTAGGTACCTACCAATATATCACATCGTTTTTGTAGCCTCGTGACGCGTGCTGCCCTTTCAGCTTTGTTCTCAAAGATTTCCCAAAAGAGACTTTCTCTATAAGGGGCGTGAAACATTGCCTCAATCTTTGTACTCAACGGGATTTCAAAACTGAATATACTTAACTCTGTATGTACCTACGATAATCATTTCAAATATATTATAACTCAAAAATGCAAATAGACACAAAGCACACCTTTCTCTTTAATAAAATTCGAGCGAATTAACAGCCTACTACTTTTGTTTCAGGAAAAATTCAAGAAAGAGTTCAAGCAACGGTTCACGTTCGGAAAAAAGCCAAGTAGATTCGTTAACGATAGCTACGAGGTAAGGATTCCATCGGTTTATAAATTAAACTCCACTTTTCAGTTACAATTTAAGCTTGATTAAATACTAAGTCATTATTTTCAGGATGGCCAGTCGTACCGAACTCGGATTTTATCATTCCGATCGACAAATGATAGAAGTGGTTATTCAACCAGAAAATCTATAAATATGCCGCCGCCCAGTGACACTTTGAAAGTTCCCTCTCGGAATTCGTGCCACTGCATGGCAAGTCAGAACAGAGAAAATGGATTTAATTTTACGAAACCTGAAGATATGGACGGACACGGCAATAGTAGAAGGTACTTGAACATCAGAATGAGCAATACAGACATTGGTAAAAGAAGATTAGCTCAAAAGCTATCAAGTAGAGACGACATGCCAATAGGCGATGAAAGAGTCAGTGAACTGTATATATTCCCAAACAGTAACATAGTAGAATTTACAGACATATCATATGATGACAAAGTGTAAATACGTTGAGTTTTCCATTACATTTAGTGTCTAATTATAATCAAACTAGTAGGTATTATAATAATGTTAAACTATGACTGTATATTATCAAAATAAAAATAAATAATTAAAGACCTACTTTGGTGGTTTTATTGTGTTGGAGAATTAATTATCATAAAATATTATCCAGCAATATAACGACAACGGAATATGGTGCGCTGATCCTTGTCCAGTTTGGTAGTTACTATTATGCTTTCCCCCCTTATATCTAGACAAAGTGCCCAGACTAACTGTTTTGGTGATATTTTAGAAGAACTTACATATAAAACACCATAGACGTAGGATTTCACTTACGCTAAGAACACTTTTATAAACTTTGATGGTTGTCGGCGGGATTAAATAAAGTCAGAAATTAGGTCAAATACACATAAAAAACTTGTACTCTTTAAATCATTTTCAAATTTTGTAATGATGAATTTTGAGATAAAGAGAAAGTAAGAAACATAAGAATATTTTAAAAACTAAGTCAATATTCTCCGCAACGATTGAATAATCATAAATGTACTGTACTAAGAACTGTTAGGTACGTATTGTTCTCAGTATACAGTATATTTGTTTTCATGGTTAAATTTTCTAATAAAATATGAATCATGAGATGTTTCTGTGTGTGTGGGTATTCAACTCTCTTTTATAAACATAATTATTTGCTCATGAAAATACCGAGTTTCCAAGAATTCCCAGATGAAAAAGTAATAAAAATTCCATTCACATGTAGTGGCGATAAATCCTGCGCTAAACAACCATGTTGTGGCAAAACAAACCAGCGTGGTAAAATGGTATTTATTTAATACGGTTACAAAGTTTACAAAGACAAATTCACATTAGGTCGATCAAGTGTACATTTTACTTATACGCACGCATTTCCGTATACATAGCAGCAGTCAATAGTGATGACGTTTACTCATCAAATATGCAGGTCTTGAGCATTATTGATATAACCCGGTAGGGGTCGGCATTAGCTGCAGGGCGACGGTCTTCCAAATATCCCTTCTTATCCTCCGACACTTGCCGAGGTATTCGCACGGAACAACTCCTGTTAGCCACACCTGTAAAATAAATAGATTTCGCGAATTATTTATAGTTGGATTTTTAATTCGATGCAGTAGGTACTTATCTTGATATTTGGAGGGATTCAATTTAATTTTTGACAAAAAAGGTATTGGTAGTCAAAAATTTAATGACCAAAATTAAATGACTTTAGGTTGGTGAATAAATGCAAAATTTTATTGAATTTGATAATTTGTTGAACCAAACTCAATTATCACTACCTAAGTATTTAAAATTTTGCTTTTGAACTGTAAAGTTACTGCATCCAATTCTAGTTTGTAAATTCACGCCTTTAGCTAGTTTGTTTTACAACAAGGAGGTTAAACGTATAATGTTTTGTAGAGTCATTCTGCAGAATGTATGTAGTAAGTACCTACTTAGTACCTAAAGGATACTGCAAGTCAGTATCGTATCCACGGATTAAGAAGATTACCTACTACGATAAAAAAAATTGCGATATTCATTTGGAATCAAGTACAATACGGTATACCGTAACGTACGGACGGTTTTCTCTACAGAAGATATCTGACTTCTCAGTCAGATATCTTCTGTAGAGAAAACCGTCCGATATATCATAATAATAAAATTCACGATGTTCCATGATTCGCAAGAATTCATGACGGACATCACAAACTCCACAACACTAAACACGTAATTTAATTATTCATGCTGACTGTTCAGCGAACTCTCTGACGAAGCTATAAATATAATAGTTTCCAATCTGTACCAAAATCGCATACGGGATTTTTAGGCAAGACCATTCTACACCAAAATTATTTAATCACCTTTATTTTTTACAAAATTCAGTTGAAAGAGAAATGGTCTAATAAATTACTTTAGGAGTTTACCATTAAAGCGTATGAGCTATAAAAAAATATATTATAATGAAGAAAATTAAGATGTTGATTAAATACCCATTCTTCGCATTCTTCAGTCGCAGTAAAATGTTTCTGATATTTAAAAATTGCACATAAATTGCTCGTAGCGGTTTTGCCTCAGATAAACATCGCTATTTCCCTATGAACTTTATTTATCTTCAAAACCCAAGAACATTTATAAATTATGAAAATTCCCAGATAAGATAATGATTTATTTTCTAATCAGATAGCTGAATGCTCCTTCAGTTTTTAAAGTCATTAAAATGAAATGTAAATACCGTATTAGAAATGCAAATCCATCTATGGTTGTAAAATTGTGACACAAATTCCCATCGATATCATTTGTGAATTACGAGATATTCACGGTCAATACTTTTATGCCACCATTTACGCGAACCAGAAAAACGATTTTTCATGACCGTAATATCTCGCAACGCTGAACGCGCTGAAACAATGTCGATGAGATAAATACTTAGACACGCCTTCTTAGAACACTAAAAATAATGTGCAGTCTAGTTTTATACCTACTAATAATCTACTTGACTTGACTACATAGTCAAGTTATGTAAAAGCATTCCTTGAAATACCTATAACCGACCTAGGTTGTAGGTATTTCAAGGAATGCTTTTACATAACTTTTTAATCTTACTTGCTGATATAAAATGGCTACCGGACTTCGACGCAAGAACTTTACAATACTAGATACCATTTCGTATAGGTAATTTACGTTCGATTCTTCGTAACCAAACATGTTCAAATTAGACCTAAACTAACAAAAATAGTTAACTGCGATGGGCTGACTTTATTGATCGAACATAAACTCGATTTGGCCTTTACGACTATTACCGTCGACTTCGGCAGCGCCTTAGGCAGTGGAGAAAATCTTTGAACTACATTATACAGGGTAATTGAAAAACTACCCGAAATCTCTTAGCACTAACTTTGTATTATGATCCTGAACAACGTTTTTTCTACGACTTTTCATAATTCGAAACTTTTTTCATACGAAAATATAAATCTCCTCTGTAGGTTGCATATTCTAACTGAGACGGCTGAACAATGGAATGATATGGAAGAGAAGATCTTTTGATCATTCTGTGCGTTAGTCTTAGTGCGTAGGTAGGTACCTACTATTAGTTATTTTGTGGATTTTTAAATTTTACACACGATAATATTTTATTTTGTCTAACGTTGTTTAGGATCATGAAACAAAGTTAGTACTATGAGGTTTCGGGTATTTTTTCAATTTGTTGTATTAGAGTTAACACAGACGCTTTATCGTATTTGGCGATTTTAAGAAATAAAATATTTATACAACTTTGAAATGATTGCGAAACTAGCAACGGATCGTAGAGATGAGGGAAACTATTTTTCCGTTGATAGTCCCATACCGCGTAACTAAAATTGTTAAACATCGCGTAAGTACAAAAAAATATCACAATTGAATTTTCGAGTCTATTAGTTACCATTCACAGCCAGCTACGTATAGACGCGAAAACCCAAATCTTTTTATTTCTTAAGGCTTTATCATCGATGACATTGTTTCCCTCGTCTCTACGTTCCGTGGCTAGCTTCGCAATCCTTGCCACGTTGTATGAAGATTTTATTTATAGGTACCTAAATGAATAAATAACCAAAAATCTGCGGCTACTCCCATAATTGTAGAACTCAATCCAATCCACCATATCTGGCGTCGATTTAATACGTAAGTAATGTACCTGGCCCTGGGAATCCTATATTATAAGTCAGGTGAGTTGTGATTATCCTACGTAGCAAATACTAAGTAAGCATCAGTCTACGCTAAACGTACTTTAATAAATATTTGAATAGAAAAACTGAAATGTAGATAGACACACGCTTCCACTTATAACAAAATGTTATGTCGGAACAAAAGCTTGCTGGCTTATCCCTTAAAACCCTCATAAGCACGTCTACTCTTTTCTTGCGATTCAAACAGGAATGGTAAACAGTTTATCACATTTTTAATATCCATAATGTTTCACATTCCCATGTTTTTATACTATTACATTTTGACCCAAGTAACTATTATAATATTTTTAACCGCTTTCGAGACAGAGCTCGTCAAAGTTTAACGCGTTTAACAAATTTAAACCCTAATCAGACGAATGGATCACCAACGCTATGGAATTTACTCAAGGACTGCTAATCCTTATAAAATTCCACTCTACTTGCATGGGCAGATTGTTAAGGATATGGCATAATAAAAAATGATTACGTATTCCGTAAATCAAGAATAATTCCACCAAAACTATTACCAAATTTATATTTTGAACACTTATGATCACTGGGGTACCTATATTCAGTAAAATTACAGTTTCGAATGCATTTTCTGTAATGTGAGACCAGCCTCTCATGAAATCAGTCTCGGAATACGATGTATTAGTTACCCTTAAACTCCAAGTACAAGTAACGTGCAGGTTAATAGGTATAATGGGTATAGTACGATCCTCAAATGAAAAGCAGCTTGTGTTTATTCAAGCAGTTAATAAATTACTTTAACGAATTTGGGAGTTATATTTATCGCTTCCTAATATTGTAATGAAGATAGGATTTAATTTGGCTATCGTACCAGAAAACTTAACGATGTGATAAAGCAGTCTTCGTCATAAATTATTCTAAAGTACGCAGTTACATTTATTCTGTTTCTTTTTTAAATATTTGATGACATTGTTGTTGCCAGTATACGATTTCATTATTCAAGTAATAAAGAGTTTTATGGGACTCAAAGAGGCGGCAATATGACATAAACAATTTTGGGACTTGAATATGTCGTATCACAGAAGCGTTATTGCCAAGTTTATTTACCTCTTAAAATGGGAAAGGCTATTCAAATAATATCAGATATCATTTTATAATGTATTCAAGTGTATATTAATGTGTAGGTACACTTATTTTCCATCTTATTTTCCCTAGAGGAGCATGCACATGCAGAAACTTTAATGATAATGACTTTCATTACTTAACATAAAAACAATGTTATTTTATTTTTGTACCTATCTTTAGTTTTTTAGGTAATTATCTTACGTAGATTAAAATATAAATAAAATGTTTATTACAATAATTTACAAACTTTTTTATACAAGGTTGGGAACCTCCTTTTAAGCAAGCCTTCGCTTGTGTTAGAAGGCCCTTTCTTCAAATATACTTAGGTACTTAATAAATTTAGAATATGTAGTTTATATTAGTATGTTCAGCAGTATGTGTGATCATATTAATAACCGGATACACCAAAAATCTGCCTGAACACAGCCTGTATACGAAGCCGATTCATAAGTTCTTTTTTGCTTTAGATCGTACTGAAATACACTCATTTGAACTTTACCGAGGTAAAATTAGAGTAAAACAATGTCAAAACTATGTATTTACAGAAAACAAAGCAATTTGTTCGCATAAGCGTTCTATCCTTTGTAATCTTGTACGATATTGCTAATAATATTATAATAAAATTGCTAATAATATACTACCTTTATTTTACTTTAATACTTCTTTTAACATAAAAAACTTTTATCAATTTCAAAGTATTTCGTTATTTTATAGCGTCCCAAATTTTTATGTTGTATTTTACTGTCTTAGATTACGTAATAGCGTTAAAAGACAAGCCTGAATATTTTTTTCTTTACTGTTTGAACACTCAATAGATACTTATGATTTTTGACGAATATCCTTAATAAATAGTCTAGAAATAAAAAAAAAATAAAAAAAAATCTTTTATTCGCTGTTATTGGAAAAATACAAGAACAACTTTGAATACAGACCCCTACAATACTGTGATTTGACAGTGAGTACAATTGGAGTACCTAGGTACCTACATAATAATTTCATCAAGTAATTGTATGCGGTAATTTGCGATTGACTCGCACTGACCTCCTTTACTGTATAACGGTAAATATAACTAATTTCTACACTTTTACATTAAGGAAGTATAAATTTTTAATCAGACATAGGTAGGTACATTCCTTGGAGAAGATTTAAGTATTAGGTCGTTTTCTAGTAACGTCGAGTCCGTCGGTCTGATGAATACCTTCGGTTGAAGTTTAAAGCAACAAAATGTACGTAAATCCTTTTATATTAAGTGGAGGTTAACTTTTGTATAATTTTAGACTGCGTTCGCGTTGCCAACTAATTATAAAAACGAAACTGAACAAAATTTCTAATCGCTGTGGATAAGTAGGTAATACAAATTATATTTATTAAAAAATATTTTAAGATCCGTACCGTTCTGTTTTGTGGATAGTAAATTATGATCTATTCGAGTACGTAGGACTCAATAGAACCGTATGTTTTCATAATCGTATTTAATAAAATATGATTAGGTAAATTTTGTGTAAACAAATAAAATGTTGAATATTTGTTTAAATTCGTATAGCTGCTAAATATTCCATTCTTCGGATTTATCTCACGGCGTGTTTTGGTAAAGATTTTATTTTCGTTAATTAGAAATCCGAAAGGAGGAATAATTAATAAATTTAATTAAGTGTCTGCAGCTTTAAATATACCTATTAAACTAGGTACGTAATAAATTGAAATAAAAATATACAACGTTACAATTATTTTTGTTATTGGACTCAATAACAATGATGATTGTAACGTTGTATATTTTTATTTCCCTTTATAATAAACAGCATTTTATTACATAACAATTTATTCCATAATTGTGAAAGAGTGGAATAGAATATAATATGTTTTATTTGTCAATAAGAAGAACCAAGAACCATAAGAACAGTCGGTTAGGGCGAACATGCTGGCACGCAGGTTTGCACGATGCTCACTTCCTGTGAAAATCACGCTCTTTCGAGCTTACTGTACTGCGTTTTACACGTGCAGCCTGTGGGCTAGATGTACGCAAAAATCGTATAACGCTCTCCGCGTTCAATATAACAACGCGTTTAGAATACTGGTGGGGCTGCCTCGTTTCTGTAGTGCGTCAGGGATGTTCGCAGATGCGCATGTGGATTGCTTTTACGCAACAATGCGTAAAAGGTGCGCTTCCCTGGTACGCAGGGTGTGGGGCGGCTCCAACAGTGTTTTAAGCATGGTTGCGAGTCGCCTGGACTGTATTTACGTGGGTCACTGTTGTGCCGTCTCTCACGGGATGTCACAACAGTGACCAACCGTGATTTCTGTGTGTACTTTTCCTTGTTTTTGTTCTGTTTCTGTGCTTACTAACATAGTTATAAGTTTTACTAATAATCTTGTTGAGTCTTGGTTACTCGAATAAAGAAGAATTCTATTCTATTCTATTCTATAAGTAGGTAGGTAATATCTTAGCTAACGAATTTTGTTTTGCATATAGCGAGTTTAGGTGTATAAAATACTATTAATAACTCTAAAATAACCAACGTCGTACTGCCGTTTAGACAGTTTTGGTCGACAGAATCTATTCTAGTCCACTTTCAGTTGGTGTTTTCATTTCTGTTTTTGGTCCGAACCAATAAATCCAAGAGATACAAAGGGCTTTGTACAAAAGCATAACACGCGTAACAACGAACTCACGCTTGTTGTGCAACTGAGCGTTTGAGATTTACGTAAATCTATGTAATGCGTGTTATTTCAACGTTTGTATGTTAGATTTATAATATGAAACATTGTGAAACTCTGTTATAAAATTGCTGTAATGATGTAATTGGTCCGGCAAAGTGCAACAGACTATCAGTTGATTGATTTATTCCCATAAATAAACTACATTTATCCCGTGGACAAACCAAATAGAAATCTTTACAAAACCACAGATAGTAAAATGGAAATGGGTACCTGCAGTAAAATCTCTAATATGTGGCATTCCATTCTTGCCGGTGAGGCGGCGCGCGTTGTCGGCGCCATTGTTGGCATCGTACTCATTGATGTGGGCCCCGTGCCTACGCGCAAGCTTGTCAATAGCACGCTCGATCACCCTGCGAAAAGACTCTACTTGCTATAACGGTAATGGATTTATAGAATCAAAGGCAGCATGTAACACAACATATAATATATTCAACTCGCTTTTAGACTTCTGTGAATTCGATTGATTTAATAGCGAACTTGACTCAGTCACATTACGTTTATCGGATTTTATGAACTGCCTACAGCCGGCTGTCTGCTGACTGAGAAAAAATAGCAGTAATATGTAGTAAGAATTCGATATAAAAAGTCGGGTTGACATAAGTGCTATTGGATAGACACCGTTATGGGACACTAGAAATAAAATAGATATACCTATCACTGCCTAAGCCTTTGTCTAGTCCTTTATAGAATTGGACAAGTAATAAATCTATCACGTGTCGATACTAGCAATTCAGATTCGTTTTACACTTTGGGTATCTAGAACGTTTTACATAGGTTAAAACTATGCTGCGATAAATTATGTAAAAAGATAAATTAATCTGAATTGCTGAAAATTAGGCAGCTTTTTATAAAGCATAAATAATTTATAAGTGATCGCGCAGGCGATCTCAGTTCAGAGAAAACTTTACGGGCTCAGTCTGAGATGACTAAGATGAGCAATGGAGCAAAGAAATTGCTGTTTTTCATTGCATCTAGAATCCCGTGTAATGTTTTGCAGTAACTTGAACATTAAAAAATATAAAACAGTTTCACAACAACAAAGTGTACTACACGTGGCGTAGTTATTTTTTGTAGCCCGTTTTTAGGCGCTGAGCAGACGACAGACTTTTTGTTCGGTGGATTGCCGCAGCCAAGAATATCCCTGATTGGTAGTTCTTGCCAGAAATCTAGTGTCTGAGTTTCTAACGACAACTACGAACAAAATGACCGTTGTGTGCGTTGATTCCATGCAGATCTTTCTTGTCCACGGCAATATTTTGTCGTTAATTAAATTCTTGTCCGGCGGACTAATAGTCCGTCGTCTGCGCTGCGCCTTATTCATATTTTCATAAACAGCCTCGTATTTACGCAAAAAATTCGCCGTGAAAGCAAAGTTTCCTCAACATTAAGAGAAATGAAATTTCCTGTAATGACTTCTGCCGTGCATTTTATCTTGATTTTTAGGAGTAGCTTAGAGTTGTACCTATTAAACGTTAACTAAACAAACCACTACGCCTTAATGAAGTCATAATTCCACAACGAAGAACAAAAAAATACTCACAGTATGCCGTCGTCTTCTCTCATGTCTTTAGAGGAGAAATAAGCAAAAGTTCCATTGCCAGGCCAGTCAGGGACGGGCTGCGGCTCGAAAGTGGCCACGGTGCCATACTCCTCGGCCAGCCGCGACAGAAGATAGCGCGCCATCCATAGATCATCCGCTGACCTAATTCCGGGACTTGGCCCCACCTATAAATCATCGTTTCATAAATCACATCTAATATTTCTCATAAAAATGCTTCGTCATTTAAACATACATTTCCAAAAGAGTAAATATGCAAAAAAAATACATTTTCGCAGTTAACTTGGTAACCTACTCCTATAATTTTGTCACGATTTGCATGTATGAGAAATATATACTATAAATATATAATATAAATACCTATATATACTCTACACCTTAGTCAAAATATGTGGCTTGGCCGATTCGTTGCTACAAGAACTATTGTATAACAGAAAAGTAATGAACAGTGGATAAATTTATCATGTAGCGAAATGGCCAAGCCACATATTTTGACTAAGGTGTAGAGTTTGTGAAGTCAGGCCTTGTAGAGTTAAGGCGTGTAGAGTTAGAAGCTTGATTCTACATGAGATCTGATAACTTTTTGACAGTGCGAGTCATATGGTCTCGTTTTGGCAAAATTTTACATGAATTTTTTTTTGGTGGGATTAATATATTCGGAGATAAGAACAAGAACAAGTAAGGAGAATAAGAATGTGAGAGTAAGAATTCGGACGTACCTATAACTACTTCTACGTGACCGCATGTATGCAAATTGTCCTACTTTCCTGTAGCTGTCTTTAAATAAAGGAAATAAAACTTTTTAACCGGAAATACTAATTCATGATAATCAAACAGTAACAGAGGTATAAATTGGGTAGGTATAAACGTATAAATTAGCATCTGGGCGCACGTGACATAACCGAAATGAAGCGGGTTTCAACGTCACAATTCTCGTTGTGATATAATAGGGTATGGGTATGATTAGATACTCAGCTACTTTGTTTAGCGACGATGTTCTGTTGTTTTGTGAGCGAAGCCGCCTCATGAACGGAACGGAACCTTAGGAAAATAAATCGAACTATTGTCGTGAAAATTTTCTGAAATAGGTACCTACAATAAGTTGAAGGCAAATCATTTTACTAAACGCTCTGCGTAAAATGTTTATTTTGTTGTTAATCTCGCCCAGTCACGCAACATTATGTGTGGTAACTACAGCATTCCTAATTTTATTGTATTATAATCGGATAGAAAATTTACTTAAAAGTAGTGTAAAATAAACAGTAAACGTTTGGGTGGATAATACGTCAAGTGAATCTTAAGGAAGACAAATTCACCGTTAACTGAAGATTTCATTCGATTTGATTAAATGAAGATTTAAACACTCCTATTTAATCATTCACCTGGAAATTCCACTGAGACGGCGTAGTTCCAGGATTTATACCGTTGATCTGTATACCAGCATAAAGGCAGCATCTAAACGTAATAAATAAAAGAATTTCACAGAGTGCACATATAAAAAAGATTCGCAATATTCCGAGCTAAAGCGCCAAATAAACAAACATTCCTTTTATTGGCCAGATCCCAGTTTCCGTCCATCTAAAAGTGAGTAATATTCTACTGTTTAGGGCTGTCTAGTCCAATGCCTAAAAAAACAATGTAATAAAATAGATGGATTGATTGTACCCACATCAAAAAGCCCGAACCACAATCCAAACTTTTTTTTAGTAAATGTGTAGGTATGTATAGTTTAGGTTTCGTACAAGCCGATTACCGAGATACGAAATCGATTTATTAATTGGTAACGAAGCATACGACCAAGTACCTGTAGAAAGCCTCCATAAGATCTCTGGCTACGATTTTGTTCGCTCCCGTAGCACAGTAGTAAGGCCCGGGCGGGGCGGGGAAGCCGCCAGGCGGCCAGCCGAGTGGCCGCCCATCTGTCGACGTCAGAAAGAACTCCTGGTTGAAGCCAAACCATGGTTCTTCAACTTCGCCCTTCTCGCACAATATCAAGCAGCCTTTCCGGTAGTTTGTGCCTGTATACAAGTTTGTTTCACTTTGTATTCTTGTTTAAGTAAGTACTTGTGTTCTCGGGGGAATCAAATGTATTATCAAGTTGAACCTTATAAAGTTAAAGGTTAACCTGATGTTTCAACATGTTTCTTTCACCAGTTTATTAAACTTCAATAAACAACTTTTAATATAATTTTATCTATTTATTTTAACATCAAACAAAATATATATTAGGAAGAAATATCTAAACAACCCAAATTTCTTAAACAAATTTACATTTTTTGATGAAGAAAATCATGGTGTTGTTGATGGTACGCACGGCTACATGTCAATATGTATGTATACATTTTCAGTATTAGCTGACCTCTCATTGTATGGAAAGACTATTCCTACAATGTGAGGTCAGATTATGCTTCTTGATCATACCAAGATATACATTTGGTCCACTTTTAGTACACACGCCTACAAATCATATAATTAAATAGGCCAACATAACACTAGAATAATCCAAAAACAGTATATTTAATAAGTACCACTATAACATGGTCAAATAGATTCTCATAAACCCAAATGAATTAGTTCGGAACGTTCCAGCAGAACATGAATTAGGGGAGAGCTTTTTTATTTCCTATATAAAAGCTTTTTATACACCATTGTCTTTTTTTATTAAATAATTTATTGTTGAATTGCATGAACATTGTAAATAAATTGTCTAAGTTAAATTAAAGTATACTTACTTAAATTCAATTCTAGATTGAGAGCTGCGTCTGGTTAAAATACTTTTGTCTAATTTAAGCCATGTCCATCAGCATGCTTTAAATTTACTCATATATTAATAAAACCAATTTACTGTGGCATGTTTGACAATTAATCAATGATCTTATATCTTTTTATCTAAGTTTTAAGAAAGGAAACTGTGTTTTTTGTTATTATTTTCTATTCTTCAATTAAAATATAATATCTATTAAGGTTAGCACTAATAATGTCTCACCTTAGGTTAAAAATAATTCGAGATCCTTTCAATAAAACGTTCTTATAATGACAAGGAAGAAAGGAAATAAAGAACATTGCCATGATTTGGTCCAAAGGCCGTGCTGCCCAGAATCAACTGAAACGGCATTATGTATAGTCTGTGACGTTCAACATGACAATATCAGACATTCACAACTCCTTACCAAGTATACGTCACTAAACGATAGCGAGTATAGCGGACACTCACTATTGTTCGCCTAAACGAGCGAAAGTTAGTCACTTACAACTACCGCTAGTGTATCATGGTACCAGTCGCCTAGACATGATGGCCATCGCAGGGGTTGTGTTGCAGTAAAATAGTCTGATTCAAATATTGTACCCTCTATTAATTGTGTAAAATTAAATTGAATATGGTATAGGTATTTCTTATTATTTTACTACAACTAAAAAGTCAGGCCTATGTCCGCTATTGTCATGTTAAATGGCACAGACTAGATCTCATCGGGGGTACTTATCATTTTTCACTATGGGCAAAATAAATTCGTCCCGGGGTTTTGGATACTTTAACGAATTATTATACTCATGGCATACTCATGGTAATGAAAAACTCTGCAAAATAAAATTTTTTCGCCGCGATATTATTTTTTGTCTTCACATACTCGACCTGCTGATCGTACCATTAATTATTATAAGAAGCCGAATTTTTTTTTCGCATGGACAATGTTTTCACGTGTCTCACTGAAAATCATTAACTCCTGATTCATTTTGCCTCAACTCAACTCAACTCCCAGGCGAGAGATCTCGATACTCTTTAAATTGCTCACATTATTTCAATCGTACCTATACAGTTTTAGATTACCTTGGGAATAACTACAAATAAAGCAATTTCATCGAAATTATTTTATAGACCTAAGTTTTTAGAATTTATTTACTTCTTACTTTAATTCATCTAATGATTTCTTTTGTTGTTTTAGGGTTCCGTACCTCAAAAGGAACCCTTATAGGATCATTGTTTTCCGTCCATCCGTTTGTCCGTCTGTCAAGACCCTTTTTCTCAGGAACGGGTGGTAGAGGTACCAAGTTTAAACAAACTAATATCAAATATTAAGGACTTCGGTCCCTTAGACGTGTTCAAGCTTTTTAGTCAACACAATCACACAAGATACGGCCATTTATAGCACATCTTTTGATACCGTTGACCTAAAATAATGAAATTTGGCAAAAAGTAAGGTCTCACAGCACAAGTAGAGGCAAAACTCCGGAAGTCGTAAATAGTAGTATAGTTATTTATTTTTTTACCTTTATAAACTTACTTTTACACTTGTAGCATCGATCGTGATAAAGACTGATGTGTGGATATTTTCTTTTTCCACTTGAAATTTAAATTCAAAATCAATTAAAGAATCATCACATCATTCACAAAGTTATATTTGTCCTAATAACTTTTTATACATCTAAAGAATGTACAGAATCCTCGGTGCGCAAGTCCGACTCGCACTTTGCCTGTATTTAATAAGATTAATACAAACAATGCCGACCATTTTCCAGACGATTCACAATTCATTAAGTTCGTCTTCCATTACAGATTGCCCGTTAGAAACATTACCGGCTGGCGTTTTGCATTTGCTTCCCATTTGCCTTATTCATTTGTTTGGCAATCTTCCCCCGCAGATGTGTCTAATAGCTAACCTATATAGATTGGAATATAAAATAGCACTTTAGCTAAGGATTTGATTTTTTGTAACGATGTGACACCTTCTTCTTAACTTACAAAATTGGATCTAATCAAAATTGAGTAGCAATAAATATTTTAGCCATTTAGTAACAACATTAAATATGTATGAAGATAGTCGTGACAGGTACAAATCGCTGTTAAGTCTACATAAGGGCCCCCGCGCACTAGGCAGCCTGGCTGCGGCAGCCAAAATATTGAGCTGTCAGTTTTAGCAGCCAGTTGACGGTCAGACGCGACCCTCCAGTCCAGCCATGAATAAAAAATGAATACAAAACATGTCAGGCTGCTACAAGTGTGCGGAGACTGAAAGCAGGCACATTCATTCGCCTTGACTCGCTCTGCTGCTCGGCTACCGTGCAATCATGCGCGTTCTAATGCCTGCCGCAGCCAGGAATTCTTGGCCGCCTAGTGCGCGTGCTCCAACGGATAGGCTGCCGCGGCCTGGACGTCACAGCCAGGCTGCCTAGTGCGCGGGGGCCCTATGTCTGCCGGTTGCTATGGAACCTAAGCTTTGTACCTAACGACACGGAACAGTAAGACAGACATGACAAACAACGCAGATGGTAGGAAACATTAAAGATCTTTTTAATGTAATGCTTCCAGTCTTTACACGTGTTTTATTTAATTTGTACTGATGCGATATTATGTAGGTACCTAAGAAATAATTGATACATTGTTTATCAATTATTTTAAGAAATACTTATAATGTCATAAAAACTTTTTTTCTTCTTTCTGAGAAGTCAATTGAAAGCTTTATTAGTAATGCGAATGAAATGTTTATTTTCATAACAATTGAATATAGATATTTACCTAGATAGAACAAGTATTCAGTTCTGTACCTAATCAGTAAAAGAATTAATGAAATTACTTCGTATGATATTAACATTATGTAAATCTTGTAAATAAACATGTTGTAAACAAAACATAGCCTATCGCAGAATTTGAAGGGAAAATAATACCACTATTACCAAAGTGCATTTTCACGCGAATGCAAGTTAATAATAAATAATGGACTCTCTCCGTCAGCTAAATGCAATTTATTTGTGGCCAGTTTAATGTTCCATAAACTTTCAGAATGTAGCAGTTATATTTGAATACATTGCTTTCAAATATTGGCTGTTTAACTAGCTTAGACAGGAAGTTAAATAGGTCAATTGAAACTGATTCTCACGAGTCCAGTTACTAGTTGTAGTGAGTTGCGGGGCTGCAAATGTATCGATGTACGTAAAATCACGTGAACCGCGCCGCCCCAGTATATCGATTTATGAAACAGGTAAATATAAGTGGAATTCACTTTTACGGGTTTATTTGGTGGCTCTCGCAAGCAGAGCTTTATTAAACTTAAGCTTTGTGTTACGGGACGGCGGCGGCGCGGGTGGTATGCAGAACAGCTAGAGTTACCAGAATGTAACTTTTGTAACATTTACATTTAACGTTACTTTTGACCCCGCCATGTTACTACTTTGACTCAAAATATACTTTTCGCACCTAAACATAGGTAATTTATATAAATAAATGTGAACCACGGTGCACTGGCTTCTTTCCCATAAAGGAACCCTTAGTGAACTTAAATGAGAGCCAGCATCTTAGAAATGAGTAATATGTGATTTCTGTTTGGCTTTACTTACGATAAAACGATTTTCTCTGCCTTTCATAATTGACGTCTGAACTCTACATTTTCACGTAGCATAAATAGAGGATTCACCAAAAAACTAATATGCTCAAATATAAAAAGAATTTTAACCAAATGTTTTGTATAAGTTTCGTTTTGATTGTCAAAACCGACATTAAGCGCGGGTTGGCGCACCCTTAAGGGACTGTTTACAGCTCTGAAAATCTCGCCGCCATTGCGCCAACATCTCCGAGAACAAAGAAAACTTCTCTAATATTATATGTAGGTATGTATTTTGGCTGTACCGTTCATTCAAGTATTAAAGTGGGTTACGTTGTCAAATATATTATTTTTCCGCAGATTTTATTGCACTTAATCGTATCCTTTGAGAGGTTTTGTCTCAAACGTTCACTAATGATTGTATTCAATTGTATTTTCTATCGAAGAAGCTATTTCCGGTAGATACATCATATTTTTGTAGATTCGTAAAATATAATTATGGTTTTGTTCTATCACAACAGAAGCCTACCGCATTCGCTACACATTAATTAAACTGAATTTAAACATTCAGCCTAACTTTTCTCTGTGTTGATATCGGCTCTAGTAGCTGTGTTCATTAAACGATGAAATTAGTAAGCCTATTTTATGTAATTATAACTTTATTATATAAATATGATAAAAGCAAAATGATACAAAGAGAAAAGCGGTCACTGCACTAAATTTAATTGAAATCGTATTGTTTTTTATTACCTACGACGTTGAAAATATATTTACTTACGCATAGGCCAACTTTCGGCCTAAGGGGGCAAATCGGGAATTTACTTAGTCATAGGCCAGCTATTAGCCGGGGGGGAGCAAACAGGGAATTTAATTAGACATAGGTAGATACATAAATCAGCTAAATGTATGAGAGGCAGGTCATGTACAGGGGGGTAGTAGCCACCCCTGATTACGCCCATGGCTGTATTTAACTACTCAGCTACATGACAAATGTATGATTTAAAACCGACTTGTAAGTTGCTTAATAAAAAATTAAAATTACAATATTATTAATGAACTGGGTACTCACCTGTTGGTTGATAGTTATACTGATACGTGTCGGACAACACCATTATATGACTCCCGCGTCTAAAGGGATCATGGTAAATCACTTGTGGAAATATGTACGTGTCCGAATTATCGTCTTTAGCTTGCGAGGTGTTGCTGCCATCAAAGTACCAGATCGGTAGATCTGTAATATAAAACACAATAAAACAGTGTAATTAACGTGATTTATATATTGTTGGACTTTGAACTCATTATTCTGGCTTGTAACCTAAATAGATTAGTGCTCATTTGTTTAAATTAGCAGTAAATCTTTGAGCCGACTGTTGCCTTTTACCATCTTAAAATAGATGAGTGATTTGCTGACAATGCGTGACTTGATAAAACGAATACAGTACACCTTTGCTCAAACGTTTTGATTGAATAACTGACAAATTCCTTCAGACATAAAACATCATATATCTTTCTTCATATTACGACGGTTCTGTTATCATTACACTGTATGTTCCCAAAAATATTAAATGTGTCACGCTCTCTTGAAGGTTTTTTCATGTTTGTTTTTTTTTTTTGTTGTTTCATGAATGCTTCTCATGTTACATTAATTATTGTCATTTCTTAGGAAGTATTAGGTTTAAGACTTAAGAGGCGACTAGTATTGCCAAAATATACCCACTGTATAATAAAAGTATCCTTCTATATTTCGGGCCAAGATACTATTACTGTTGGAAAAATATACAGGCTGGTGACGAAATTACGATATTAAATGAAACCACGTATATACAGGGATATTAGCCAAAACTACTTACTATATTTTAGCCAGCAAGCAACCTACCAGCGACATAAACTGCATTTCTTTAATATAATTTAATACACAACAGAGATTTATGAAAATAATTTGAATAAAAATAAAATTTTAACTTTAAAGTGACGCAGAAAATGATTGATAAAAAAATTATACAATTATCACAGAGTTCAAAATCAATCACAGTAATTTGACGTTAGATATTTATTATTTGATGAAACATTTCGTTGTATTAAACTCTCTTTGAAACATCTCTTTGGAACCTTTGTTCTCAGATGTTCATAATGATTTTTTACATTCCAAATAATATTGTCGACGATAACAAACGAATTTATCACTTATACTTACTTATAACTTATATAAATGTCGTCAAACTTTGTAGACTTGTTTTGGCTATCTATGTTTGGCGAAGTAAACAGAAGAATAGCTGATATATCAGCTATTCTTTTGTTTACATCGCCACACTAGGGAGTTATTGCAAGGGAAGAAAATCGGGGTAATAGAAAAGATTCTTATTTTAACAGTAAACATCAATCTATCGCATACTATGAAAGCAGATTTTATGTGAAAAGCATCGATATCGGTACACATAAAACCGTGCCATCAAAAAAGGGGCTCCAACTCCAACACTCTTGTGATTTGTTATCTGTAAGATGGCACTAAGGATAAATGTCAAAACTAAGATCAATGAAAAGTTAAAAGGTATGACAAGACTTGCATTGACTAGTTATTGAACATCGAGATCGAGTGTATGTATGATATGATATCGCACACCTAGATCAACACTAAAACAACTCAAAAAAATACATTTTTCAGTAGACAAAAGAAATCAAATACACTACTTAATGTTACTAAAGTAAATATGAAACAAAATAGCATGTTAGGATTTTTTTGAGTTGTCATAGTTTTGATCTAGATCTGCGATATGGAAGTGGAAGTATTACCGACACTACTACTGCATGACCTGAATGACGGTGCCCAGGACATATATTTGGGTACACAAGCATAAGCGCAAACGCATAGTGCACATACTCTTATCCAGCGGAACGGAAAACCGCTACCACCGTAGGATAGGTCGGATGATGAGTCTCGACTGAAGCTAATCGTCCCGAGTGGACGGTTACCCACAAGAACCTATGCTATACAACATGTAACGGAATAAACGCAAGACCTCAGACACGCCAATTAGAATATTAAATTATAAAACTGAAATAACATCTGCAATTTAATTTAGTTAAACCAAACCAAATCACATAATATAAAATAGTTGTCCTGACTAAACGTAAAACGTCTGAGCATACTATTCTCTACGCACACACTCATAGCAATGTTTATAGCGGCGAGCGCACACCAGCGCACACCAGTTCGCCCGCCATCAGCTGGCTAAGCACTGCAAGTGTAGTCACTAGGTACGTCAGTTCAATGACCGAAAATTATGATTCCATCTTTCCATCACACTTTCACAGGCTTTGGACTGGCGGTTTTGAATAATTTAATTTAATTTTACGATTGTATTAAATAATCTACATTAGCAATACGAATCTAAGATATTAGGCTTAGTAACGGGGATGTATTTTTAAACCAAGCGACATTTTGCCCGACTGTGATGTATCAGTAAAGTAGGGCGGAGCACCCGGGCGGCGGCGCCCGCGCCGCCAACCGCGCGCCCCCCGCCGGCCGCCGCGCCGACACGTGTAGGTAGGTACTATCATCGGACACCGGGGAACGCAGAACTTTTTTATCTCAGACGCGTAACTTTCGCGACATTACCCTCTAAACCCTGATAAGTCGTGTTTACCGTTTATTACGTGTAAAAAATATTCAAAGTGCTGTTTAAAAGATTTGAATCATAATATTTACAGTAATTAAAATAAAATCGTATTAATAGGTACTTACAGAATTTACACTAATTTACACTACTTCTTCGTCCCATTTTCATTAAACTTTCAAAATGACCACCGCCTTGTTCGATGCACTTTGTAGCACGCTTTCTTAAATTTAATTTTAGTTTGCTAAGAACCTCAGTGTCATTTTTAACTATCACAAATGCGTGTTCGATTTTTTGTTTGAGGTCATCGACACTTGTTGCCTCGTTTACATACACAAGGGATTTTATTCGACCCCACAAATAAAAGTCTAACGGCGTTAGGTCAGCCGATCTGGGAGGCCACTGTACAGGTCCCCCACGACCAATCCAACGCGTGCCATATTCCGCATCAAGATGCCGTCGAACGGTCCACGTGAAATGCGCGGGAGCACCATCGTGTTGGTAAAAGACTTGTCGTAAAAGTACGAGAGGGACGTCGTCTAATAACACCGGCAATGTCTCCTGCAAGAACTGTAGGTAGGTATCTCCAGTCAACCTCGGTAGAAAAACGGGGCCGAGTACGTGTGTACCGATGACGCCCGCCCACACGTTTACAGAGAATCTGTGCTGGAATGAATCCACACGGCATGCATGTGGATTCTCGTGCCTCCACAAATGTTGATTATGTTGGTTGTACATCCCAACACGAGTGAATGTACTCTCGTCGGTCCAAATAATATTTTGTTGCCAGTTCTCCAACACCCATCTACAAAACTCTAGACGTGGCAAGTAGTCGCTCGGCGTTAGCTCCTGACAACGTCGTAGGTGGAACGGGTGTTCTCCATCAGCATGTAATGTTCGCCACACGTACATGTGACTGCAGTCGAACAATGGCGCTGCCTCTCTCGTGCTACTCTCTGGATGCTCGTCGAAATAATCGAGAATGTTTGCTTGCAAACGAGTACTGCGCACATTTGTCCCTCTATCCAAGGCCGTGTTAGGATAGGACGAAACGTCCCGGAGTCCCTCAGACGCTGAGTTGCACTTAGCATCGTCCTGGCGCTCACTCTGGTGCCATATCGTTCATTCATCACTCGACAAGCTAACTCGACATTATCGTCACAACGAGCCAGTGTCCTCACCATCTCCGTGTACTGGATATTGGTATAACGGAAAGCCATCGCGCGCGTAAACAATAAAATGTGACAACAACAACGAAACACAACCACTGAAACATGTCAAACATGTCAAACGTCAAAGGTCAAAGGGGTAGCTGGTAAATGCATAAAGTTATTATCTAGTAATAATAACTTTATGGGTAAATGAATGCATCTCGCTCTTTCACATTATTCTTAAGTACTATTGCAAAAAACATTTTGGCATTTCTCAACAAAACTTTGTGAAATGCGAACTACAAATTCTGTCGTGCATTTAAATAAGCCTTATTGGTTGGTAATAAGGGTTAAATTTCCTTAAATTAACTATTTTATTTAATGCACACTACCTCAAATGTAAAATGCATTGATATTATTTACGTGTGTGTATGGATATCTATGAACGAAGTACAAATTCGTTCGTGCATTCAAGAAGGCTTTATTACTTTGGAATAAGGCTTAAATTTTCTTAAAGCAAAGATTTTATTAACTTGTTACGACGCGGTGGTTCTAATTTAAGATAAATAAAAGATTTTTTAGGGAAAAATTAACATATATAAATTATGATGGAAATCGATTCAGAAGCCGATTCTGAACAAACTACTTTCAGGTCTTGCGTTTATTCTGTTACAGGTAATGTTAAGTCAGATGAAATCATTGAAGCGGGCACTGAACTCTGACTTCAGTGTTTTGTTACAAAGGAAATGTTGGCTAAACCGATTATAGTACAATATATCCGCTTGTAATTCCCAAAATAATAGTAACTCTACGTCGGAATGTCCGATTACGTGAGCAAAATTCTTGTAATTCTGTTATCAGTGTACATTTAGAGAATGTATAACAATATCATTCCCTGGAACGATCATTACAAATGCTTGCTATACGTAGGTACTTAGATATCTCCAAGGAAAGAATTAACATTACACTGTTACTAGTTTTTGCTGCAACTTTGAATGAAAAATGCAATCATAAACTTAAGATCAAAACCAAATGTATCCTCATTTAAATAAGAAGAACGTCGCCTCGTTCCATTGTGTGATAAATGAACTCGAGCTGTAATATTAGGTATGTGCTTCGTCTTTACAATTTTATCAACAACCCTTGTCACAATATTGTTGGAACGACTTTGTCATCAAGTCACTGTTTTTGATATGTTGACAGTACTTATAAGACAATGTGAGTTACGATAACACAAACGAGCTCTATCAAAACAACTTGTCGGACGACTAAATTTGTATCAATATTTACGGGAGTCTAAATTCATTATTTCGCCACCATTATTATCCACCCGGTTTCCAAATGCAAAATCGACTAAGATTTCTCACGGGACATCCTTTTCCCTTCGTTTAGGGTTGTTACTTATAGTTCTATTTATTACATAGTGTGCAAGATAGGTACCTTTAACCGTTTTGGGTACGAAATCGAAGGTCCTGTCTTTAGACCGGAGATTTATGCCTGTTCCATCGATCCATACATAGCTGGCGAGGATGGCTTCGCACGGGACCTCTAGGTCCTCGTACTTGCGCATCGCGGCCTTGTTCAAGGCAATCGGTGTGTTATTCATTGTGAGTCCTAAAAAGCAAAGAATTCTGAAAATTTAATGCACTGATATTGATGAAATTTTTGAGATATTTTTTAATTTTTTCGTTTCAGCGCCATATTAACTTCTATCTACCATTTGACTCGATGTACACTGAAATATGTTTTAAATATACATTAGATAATAAATCCTAAAATTACTCAAAGCAATAGCATACTAATTGATAATTTTAGCACCAGTGACTAGCGATTCTGCGATTGCATCGTTACTGCATCGCGTTTGGCGATTCGCTGCGTTCGATCACAGTATCAATATCTTGCGTTTTTGCGATTCTATCGATGCTGCATAGACTGATGGAGAGGTGAAGCGGCGAGGTTTAGCACGCGCTCGCTGCGACTAGGCATCCGAATGTATGTGGAGTGTAACGTTCATACGCTGTATCAATGTTCCGAAAAGCCACTAACTTGCTAGTCGCTGATGCTAAAAGTATCGAGTATGTTATGGTTCTAATTTATTTTTTATTTTCTGTTATTGGTAATTGGTAATTAAACGTATTGTGAGCCACTGACTGTGAGCGAGCGTTGCAGTTTACTGCTTTTCTTTACGTATTTAACTTTTCGTTCACACACAACCGACATTATCTATGCTAATAATTATCTATGCGTAGTCGCTGACTCTCGGCGGCCGATTATTGTATACTACTTCGTCACCACGCGCCGCTGACGCAGATTGGATACCTACATAGCTATTATATTATTTCGCATTGTCAACGAAAAATGTAGTCTGATTTCACGTTCACACTGGGGCTCACTGTGAGCCTAATCGGCTGAAGTTTGGTGTGAACGCGCCCTACAAGATACATATTAAATTAAATTAAATAAATTTGAAATCGCTTATTTAAAAAATAAATAATAGGTACCTATAGACATTTTGAATTAATATTTAAATTGTTTGATAAAGCGCTTTTCTAAACGTTCATTATAAACTACTCAAACGGCAAAAGGAAACGGGTTTTTCTTTCCGTTTTATATCTATTGTTCAAATAAAGGATTGATTCTGATTTCTAAATCCTTGATCAAATCTAATCTGCTGTCTAATCTCGATCGGTCCTTAATCGAATAATTGGAAAACATTGTATTTTAATGAGATTAAAAAGGTATTTTCAGTGACTTATGCCTACTAACCTTAAAAAAATTAACTGATTATTTTACCTTCAGGCTTGTAATGTGGTAGAGTACTCATAATTTTTTCAATAAATCTGAAATTAAAAATTATATGAATGATATCTCAAGGGCAAAGTTTATATCATAGAAGGTAAGGTATGTCAATAGAATTTGGGATCTATGTAAACATACTATATAATCAAAGATAATCAATATAATTACTCCATAAATTATCA
This sequence comes from Allophyes oxyacanthae, assembly GCA_932294325.1. Lineage (NCBI taxonomy): Eukaryota > Metazoa > Arthropoda > Insecta > Lepidoptera > Noctuidae > Allophyes > Allophyes oxyacanthae. The sequence continues at coordinate 9,532,477 of OW028614.1, read as the reverse complement.
TAGCCACTATCGCTTTCACATTGATCCTAATTGTATTCACCGATAAAATAACATAATTATTTCATTTGGGTTCGTGTTTTGTCTCATCATTTATCTCGTTTTTGAAAACCAGTGATGAATACAACTTTAGATTTAGAATGAAATATCAAACTAATTTTATAAATGGAGTATTGTATTTATTTAGTTTTGAAGACCAAGGTTTAATATTGTCATAAAACTTAAAATATGATAGCGTACAGCTTCTTTCGTCTGTGGCGCACAGTATTTAAACATAAATAACATAAGCTCCAAGTATTATTTGTTTAAATAACCTACTAAAAAGGTTTACAATGTCTAAGTTTAGTTTTTTTACAATCTCTTAAAAGATTCTCCATTTAACCGTTGGGCGAACCGTAATATAAGTAAAAGATGATCCGGTTCTACTCTTGATTATTTGATGTTTCAGCAGTTTGATATAATCTTAGATTATCGATTGGTTGTCGCAGCCGCTCCAACTAGATTCCGCCGGCGTACTAATAAAATGCGGCAAAACATACTACGCAAGAATAGGCGTACTCGAGTGAGTCGGTCAGATTAAAATGCCGGTTTGCGTAGTAAAACTGTGCAAAAACAACACTATCAAAATTTAAAAAACACTGGGATATGTACCATCAGTAAAGATTGTATAATTTCCGAAATAATTTCAACAATAAATAAACAAACCATGAATGACAATCACCACATGACAATCACAATGTCAAATGAGTTGACGCATTCAAAGAGCCATTTTTCTTAGGTAGTGCGGTATCTAGTTGGAGCGGCCGCGACAACCAATCAATAATCTAAGGACACTGTCTGTGTCTAAGGATATAATATTCTACATGCTTTTTAGTCTAAAATGTTAACACTTACTAGTGAAATCTCATACGCAACACTTTACCAAGGATTACCTACAAAAATCAATACTTACCAGGATTAAATGTCCTTCGTTTCAAAAGTAAAATTATATCATAATTTCATGCTAACATAAATTTTGAATGATATTGTCAACAAAATCTGACTGACAAAAACCCAAACACGACCCAAGCTCAAATAATTATTTTGAACTCGGAATTTAAAATTGACGGTCTAGGGACCAATGAGTTCCTAAAAAAAACATGCTTATTCGTACTCTTTAGTTTTTATGAGTGTGCTTCTGCTTCTTCAATCATCATATAAGTGACATGGAATTTGTGTCACAATTATTTTATGAAGTTTGTTAAAATTATTTAGTGTAATATTTTTTATAAATAGAATGTATCAGTAACAAATCATGAAACTAGGAAATCTTCACGAAATATTGTTTATACTCAACGTTTTGATCGTCCAAATTGCGGTGAAACCTGTTGCCAGCAGTCTTTCATATGAAAACAAAGATTTTGTCAAAATTAAACAGGATCCCACAAGGTTCCAACAGGCATCAGCCTATCGTAACAAAAAACAATTATTTGCAACGAGATATTTGAATGTAACTACTTCGAGGGAAAAAAATAATGTTCACGCATTCTTAACATCACGCATAGCTCCTATGGGAGTCAGCAGGAACTACAGCCAAGAGAAGAATACCATTGGTCATAAAAATGATAAAACGGTTACTCAACCGAGCCAATTTAAGAAATGGCAGGTTGGTAGAGTAAGCCGGAAACAATATGAAATCATAAACATGCTGTGGAGGAAAACAAAGATATTTGTTAATTTGGAGCAAACTACGGCCAATTATCGTCTGAAACGAGATAACGAAACAGCAAAAAGTATCGACAATCTGTCCGCTTTCCGTCAAGGAATTCCCCGGTTCCCATCACGTTTAAATTTACCATCAACAACTTCAAGTTACATCGAATTTTACTACTTAGATGAGACTGACGAACATGGAAAAGATTATACAACGCCAAAGTCTACAATTTCAAAAAATATCAGAGAACATCAACTTAGAAATCATGGAAAATTTCAATTCGTTCTGGCTGACTCTCCTATGTTCGCTTTTCGAATTGATGATCCAAACTACAAGCGATCACCTACCAGATATATGCACCCAACGAACAGAATGCGGCGCGGAAAAACAAGACCACACGATTCATCATTGACTGCGTTTAACTCTTTAAATTCTATAACGCCTTCGTATAAATTTCCGCGTAAACGTACGCAACGAAATCAAGTTACAACGACAACTAAAAGTAATTTGAAAGAAAATACAACCATAAATGTGATCACGAACACTTCTTCAAGTGAATACACAATTGGTCATCAAAATGTTTCTTCAAGTAAATACACCATGGATCCTCAAAATATTTCTACAAGTAAATACACCATGGATCCTCAACATATTTCTACGAGTGAATACACAATTGATTCCATAAATATCTCAACAAGTGAATACACAATTGATGATGAAACATGTCCCATTACTACTGAAGCTCAAACTACATTTATTGATATGACTGAAAGTGAGCATTTCACTAGCCACTCAATTAATATGACACATGTCACGGAACCTACGACAGCTTATGATAAAATCAAATTTTTCGAAATGTATGATAAACAGACGCCAATCCCATACTATGACGTAAAGGGGAAATTCATGGATATCAATAATGTTGAGATATACGTTAAAGGGAACAATATACACAATGAACGTCAAACACTATTGGAACATGTAGATCAGGGCATTGAAAATGATCACAGTAATCCTCATAAGGTGAAACATAGTAAGAAACATATAATCGATAATTATAAAACTGAGTCCAAAGGTCAAAGTAACGACAATTCAGTAGATAAAAAAGTATTAGTGAAACCTGTACCCACACCTGTATCTATGCTCAACGTTTCAAGGAAAGTAATGAATGTCACGAAACAGCCAGTTAATAAATTATTGAGGCCTGTATCAAAACTATCCAATATTACGTATCAATATAAGAAGAGCAAAACTGCGCAATGGTCTCAATATCCATTTGCTGCTTCCTACGTTTATGAACCATCCCAGGTAATGTATTTGTAATATAATAGCATAATATTAAGTACTTTGAACCAATCCTACGATGCCTAAATGGTAAGTTTAGTTTTTATAATTGATGCTTTCAGATGTTAAACTCTGTTACGCCCAACCAGAAAATATAAATGAAATAATATTTAAATCATTCAAAACCAGACACAAATAGTTTCTAACGTACCATATCAAAAGCCTGTTTTATAAATATATTTTGGAATTTCCTGCGCAGTATTTCTGTAGGTTCTTCTAATTATAGAAAGCAATTCAATTCACTTGAATAAATTATTTAACAAACCAATTTCCCAATTGAAACTTATTGAAAACTCTAATTAGGAAAGTTTTGATTGCAGCAGACGTTAATACCAACTGTTTAAAATCCTTCATTTGCCGTTTGGCCTCTAGGTAATAAATTAGATGTATTGCAACATTTGCAACGCATCTTTGACATTTATATAGCATCCATCTTTATCTTTATTAATAATTGTTCTCTAAAAACGTATACAGTACCTACTGTTTATAAAGTATTTTAATTAACAGAATGTATAAAGTATTGTTCTCTATAACTTTATAAAGAACGGTGACGTTCTATCATTAAAAAACGTGCGTTGGTTAAACTATTTTGTGCTGTTGTGTTTTCTGCCCACTGGTCAAACGGCTCAGCCACACTAAGCTGCACACGTAAGTCATACAAACAACCGCAGAGAAGGTTCTATGCTTAGAATCAAATAACAGAAATTTGAGGTAAAAATGCAGCGTTGCGTTAATATTAAAATCCAAGACAACTTTTATTTTTAAAATAACACGGTGGGACTATGTCAGAACTGTACAATTAGGGAAACTGTCCAACGGTATCAATAGTCACTATCATACCATGGCGTGGTAACTGATTGTTACTTGAAGATTTATGCACACACGTTCATGAAATCTTCAGTCGATATAACCACTTTCACTGCATACCTTTATAGATCACCGCTGTTCACGTGTGAAAAGTAAGATAAATGATGTGTGATGAAAAGTCAAGTAGCTTAGGCCTGATTTCCTCCTACGCTGATGTCGGTCGCGTACGGTCGCGTCGGTCGCGTACGGTCGCGTCGGTCGCGTACGGTCGCGTCGGTCGCGTAGGACATCCTGTGTCGCATTGGCAATTTATGCGCCGCTGACATCAGCGTTGCAATATGATGCTATATTGAACTTAATGTGTATTGGTTCGCGCGACCGACGTACGTGACTGACATCAGCGTAGGAGGAATTCAGGCCTAACAAAATAAATTTTATTGTATGTGTGGTGTTTATAGGTACCGTGTTTATTCATAGGTAGGTACATTGTGAACAACGTAACTATGAATAAACACGGAGGTACCTATAAATCTTTAACAGCTTATGGTAGGGGTGTGCTCTAAAAATATTTTACCTTAGGTACACTGTGACGCGGCTGCAATCAGTTTTCATTGGCTCATAACTTCGGGGTCATGCTTGTCAAGACATCACAAGAACCCTGGAGGGGAAGGCCGTTCCGCCTTTGTGACGTACTGCGGAGAGTCTTGGTGGAACCCTGAACGAGTGGCTTATGTCAAGTACAGCCTGGTACACCCTGGCTACCACCCACGGGACAGGATTCGGAGACATCTTTATAATATTGGTATTCAATAATGATTAAAGTTACCCTATCCCAATGAGTTCTGGGGGCAGATGGGTTGAATATCACTATTTTACACAGAACGACTGCCATCAATCTGCCTGCCTTCACAAACCAATTTGTTTAGGATACTGGTATATGAGATAGATTAAAAACAAACTCAAAACCTAAACATTCTGGTGCAATTATATATACCTATTACCTAAACATAAAGTAAGTACCTAGGTATAATACAAATAGCAGTGATAGCCTAGTGGTTAAACACTTTCCTTCCATGCAGGAGAGTCTGAGGTTGAACACGAGCCGCACCTCCGAATTTTCGAGTTCATAATTATGCAGATAAGAATTTGGTTATCAATTGCGTTAACCTGAGAAGGCTTCATAAGATTCTTGATGGTGTGTAGTTCGCCAACCCGTAACAGGCCAGCCCGGTGGACTAAGGACCCGTAACCAGCAGTAGGACAGTAATGGGCTGAATTATTATTATTATAAGTATATAGGATGTCCGGTAATTTATGGATAAGCCTGAAAAGGCTTACAGAAGATCTTACGGCCTATATTTACTGCATATCTATTGGGACAGTTAACGTTGAATATTATAACAAAAAACAGATACAATCAATTAATTTGTGGGCGTGTCTAGATAGCTCAATTTGAAATGAATACAAAAGAGTACTCTTCTTTATTTTATTATGGTTGTATGTTCTATGTCTATAACACCAGGGGTAAGAAGGTTAAAGTTGAAACTAGAATAAAGTTCCAACTGACACCTTTCAACAATCATTAATGTTGTTGCTCAAAATGCTTGTTTGACCTTAATAATTTGAACTTTGCGAAACTTGGGAAGATAATGACTTCCGTTGTTTACTGTCAACATAATTAAGGTCGTGACAAAAAAATTAGGTTCGCGCTAATTATCGTGATGTGTAGGCTTCAATTACGGTTCATAATCGATTTAGATCGCTTATTTGCGTTCAACGGTTCCATATGCTATCGCCAGCACTAGGTCTCTCATATTAGTTAAAACTGTGCAAGTAGGTACGCTATCAAATTCTTTCAATAGCTTCGGAAAATTGAGCCTGTCAAAATTAACATTAACTATACGTGCATTGCTTTGTTTTCTAGGACTGGTTCAAGTGGTGACTTCCATGGCATCTGCATGTACCGGTTGGCAACCCATCTCGTTGATGTCTCATCAGTTTATCGCTGATGTTGAGGGCTCTATGGGCAATGCCGTTGGATGGGGCCTGGACAGGTAAAATCATCATCTTATAGTCGGTAAACGTCTAATAATTACCGCTACAATTACTGTAGCGTATATACCTATATTATTAATTAGTTACTGCAATAATTACCAAACTTAGCGGACGTTTTGGTGAACATACAGGCTATATATTAAATTCCCAGATTCGCCAAAATCTTCTAGATTAGTTCTAGTTTTATTCTTATGTAGAGGTTTGTGTCTTACTTTAGTCTATAGAGGGTTTTTATTGGCGTTTCCTTGTTATTTAGTTTCATAAAACCCTAGTGAAGGATTTTTTAGGTGTCAATAGTTTCTCTAGTTCAGCATACGGAGCAATTTAAAGCACAGGAAAACGACAACGCAGGAAAAATAAGCTTGTAATTGTCTAGATTTTATTCTAGAAAAATTTACAAGAACTGACTCCAGTCCTTCAGAAATTTTATTATAAAAACACAACGGCCAAATGTGTTATAAATAGACGCTCTATTAGCCAAAGGCAGCAAAGAAAATAGATCAGACATGTAAACATATTAATAAAGTCTAGGAGAGTTGGATCGGAAATTATTAGATCGTAAAGACTCCCACTTGATTGCCTCAAATGTTCGTGCTTATAACTTTAATACGTGACATGCATTCTGTTACAGATTTGACACGCGATATTCATCCGTTGATTTGCCAAGATCTCCTCTTATGTCATACCACAGTCAAGTATTCTCGGATTCTTGTCCTGGAAATGTTGGGTATAGGTAAGAGAAATTATCCCCAACCTACCTTAGCAATATAGAGATAATTGATTATAGTACAATTGACGACCTTCTGGAATAAATAGATCACAAGCGTATTAAATTTTTCTGAAGATTAGTAATCTTAATTTACGCAACAGATTGTAACTTCAATCAATGTATAATTTAATATTGTGTACAACATTTTAAGTTAATAACCTAACCGTCAAAAACCCCCGACTCCAATTAGAGCTGTAACTTTTGAACGGCTGAACAGATTTTCATGAAACATGATACAGGATTAAACTAGCTTTCAATTTTAAACAAACTGCATTGAAATCGGTCCATTCGTTTTGGAGTTACGATGCCACAGATACACACTATAAACTTAAAAGACCCCTCTTTAAAAAAAATTAAATCATGGAGTTTCTTGTCCGTTCTTTTCTATTAGAAATCAACACTTTGGAACGAGGCAACTAGAGTCTGACTATTCTTAAGTGCCTGAATTGGTTTACATGAACAAAAATATATTTAATTAGATTTGATTAACGCAGCAGCTGCTGGTCTAAGGCGTGATCACTGTATCGATTGTAGTAGTTTTATAATTCAACATTTATTCACACGAATGATGTAGAATATCCATCTTAATTGGAAGCACCCTAAAGTTGATTAATGTTTTCAGAAGAGCGAAGCGCCTTGACGAAAATGCCATAAAAAACGTGTACTGCTTGTCTTTGCCGCCGTACTCAGGCGAAGATACCGACCCAATACACGGCGGCCTGCTCCTGGTCGGAGGAAAATTAGTCGCCCTATATTTACAGGTTAATCACACCATCAGAATATTAATTAATTTCAATGAATATTGAACCCGTTAACAAGGTTCTGTTTAAATATTTATCTAACTTTATGATTGTTAATTTATTTTGTCAGTTCCGTTTAATAGGACGCCCAATATGAGCCGGTGTATTTACTTACAGCTATTATTGGATTAAATTACAATAACCCCAAAACGGATATAACACTAATTAATACGGCTAATTATTAAGCCATACATTTCCAGTATAAGCTGACCTCGCATTTTATGTGTTTCCGTACAATAAGAGGTCAGCTTATACTGAAAATGTATAGCTTGATATGTGGCCGTGCGTACGAAATTCAAGCTATACACTGTTGAGTAACTTTACTATTGAACAGTTGTATTTCATTAATAGTAACGTGAACAGGAGCCTATTGTATGGCAATTAAAGTTCCAACATGCTTAATATGCTGGTAACAAATAATGTGTCCGGAACTTGAATAGAATTTGCATTTAAATTGCTAGATTAACCAGCTGAATTAATTGAGAGAATTTACAATTACGTTTGTTTAGGCAGAACACTGATATTGACCCCAACATACTTGAAAATTAATACAATCATTTTATGGAACCTAACATACAAAGGCAGCATACTACAAAATATTTTTTTAAACCTACGAGTACCTACTCTTATGAAAATTTAACATTTTAAATAGACTTCTATTTAAATCAATAATTATACCAATGTAGGTACTAAGCTACCGTGCACATCAGACAATCAGCGAGGATAAGCAGCGCTTGCCGCGTTCAGTTCTTGGATGGATGACCGCTTCTTCAAACAGTTTCCAAGACCCTTCCGTGTCCCGGAAAGCACGTTAACCCTTTGACCACCAGTTCCTGGAAATCTATAGTTATCAATTTAATCGGACCTTAATTGAGCGGAGAAGGCAATTAGTCCCGGTTGTCAAACTAATAACTATGACAGTTGTTACGGGAGTCCGGAACCCCAAAAAGTCTGACGAGTCTGGTGATCTGGTCTAACCTTAGGGTATCAATGTCTCCTGATAATTGAGTGGCAGAAGTCAGATGGCAGTCGCTCTGTGTAAAATACTAATATTTTGCCGCCTCTGGTTAGACTGGTAGTAGAACCCAACGTCGCGGTCGTTTGGGAAAAAAGCTAGGCAGATCACGAGGAACAATTAAAAGTATATAGCTAATTTATTTATCTACGTTATAAAATACGTTTGGATTGCTGAAATCACAGCACGGCTAAACTCTGAACTACCGGACTTCAACTAGCACGTTGACGTGTCCAAACTGCGCGGCGACTCTTGCGCCGCCCGTCCGCGCATGAAATGTCACTGTCATTTTTACGACCGCGCTATTACTACTGAAAAACTGCTATAGCTACATTCGAATAAAAAATACTCACGGAAAGCTCAAAGAATCCGGAATTTAATTTGATTACAAGTAAATTACTTTAAGTAATAATAAAGGATGTAAATAAAGTTTAAAGTTGGGGAAATCAAAAAAATTCTCGTATTTATTTTTTGTTTCGAGTTTTACAAGAAAAGTATAATAGTTACTAGCAACAATTATTATATTATAATAGTACATGATATACCCTTTAAAATGACACCAATATCTCAATATAAATTAGTTTTCCGTCATGAAAAGATAAACAAAGTCAAGTACTTCTCAAATGGTCCCCGGGCCTCGGGCGATCTAAAAATGTGACAAGATGGCCGCCCGGCTAAGGGCGTGCGCAAACGACGAGATTATTTTAATGAAACACAAATAATAAAATTCGGCATGTTTATTGAATAAACACATTTACGTTTATTATATATATTATAATTATAGATATATATTATATACAGAGTGTTTTCTTTACAGTTTTCAATTTTTTATTAATTTTTTGTGAACATTTTTTATGTTTTAGTACTACTATTTAACCTTTGATATTAAAAACGAAAACATATTAAATAAACACCACACTTATAGTAGGTATATAAGCAAAGCCAAAAAACCACAAAACCTTCCCAAACTTATCATCAAGCACTTCGTGTGAAGAAACACTTATTTACGTTTTAAGTTGAGTTGTCCATGGGGACTCCACTCCCCATGTCCAAAATCATGAATAACGAGTCACATTTTAATCATTTCTAGGCTCCATCTCAATATATTTCGTTTGTAAATGGCTATTAACGTGCTATTAATGAATAATTATCTTATATTTAGCATTCATTTAACACAAATAACCAATTAGAATACATTTTAAATTAATCTAAAATCATCAAACGATGATCGCGTAGTGATCGTATAACTTTTCCAGCTAAATTATTCATGTAACCGTTTTGAAATTGTCGTAGTAATGCATATTTCGTAAAGATAATATCTTCACGTTTAATTTGATGTAGAATAACAATAGAAATAAGGTATAAAAACAGAAAACTTACCACATTTTTGCTTGGATGTCCACACACACACAGTTGGTTGACAAGAAAGACGAACTGTCACTTTCAATTTTTTTTTTCTAATATTTGTATTGCGATTGCACAGATTAAATTTACTCTCACGGATGACAAATTTAATATCGCGTCATCTAGTTTTTTCATCCTGTATGACTATCGCCCGACTTTAGCGATAAAAACGTTTAAAATGAACCTAAAATTAACGATGTCGTTTGGTGACTGTACTCACCATGGACGGTATAAGCAAGAGTTTTTTTGGTGACTGTAGTAGCCGTGCGCGGTTGAATGGATTCACTGAACTGTCCAATAACTCGTAACGTCCAATCACTAGTAGTTTACCCTATTTGACTTTCCTTTTTCTTTTATAATGTCCGATTAATATGAAGAGCATACTGGTGGGGTGAAGCCCCAATATGTAGTGTAAATGCAGTGGTATGGCACATGGATTTCAAACTTAAACCTTATAAAATAAATTCGCCCAATTGGGGGAATTTCAAGCCATCATCTACACCTAGTATTAGAAACAGCGCCTTTCAACTTTATTAAGTCTTAACGCAAACAACTTTGATTATATAAACTTGCAGTTCGAGCAGAAACATTATTACCTACTTCGGGGTTGGTATTGACTTGCCCAGGAAGATTCAAAGACCTATTTATCCGTGATTTTCCTAGATATACAAGGTCTTACCTCTCTAGTCCCGATCTCTTTAAGGGGTTATTAGTTCTCATCATTACGAACATATTTTCCTATGGGACCAGACCAGAAATTGTTAAAAAAACAACTGTTCCATAAAAATAATTCAATATTACTCGTCTAAATGTATAGAATCAGGTATCAGGTTTTTTTCGCGATTTCCGTGTTGGTCCCATGGTAAAAGTTGTTCACAGTGATGAGTACAATAATCCCTTAAAGAGAACGGGACTAGAAAGGTAGGAGCTTATTTATAGAAACTTACAAATAACTTAATTCAAAATCTTTAAAGCGATACGTAGGTACGTACAGACATGCAATCGTAAACGCTGTGAGCCGCTCAATGCGAGCTGATCAAATTGAGGAAATAATTTCCATGAGCATGCTCTAGTTGAGCACCCGAGCCCGATGTGAGCCTCAGTCGCGCTCAGAGCATGGCCGCCTACACGCTACGCACAAAACACACTGAGCTCCCTTTGAGCAGAGACAAGATACCGCCACCGCGCGGCTCTCAACCTCAACCGAGCGGCGCGGCACCAGCAGCTCGATGTGAGCGACAGGTCCACACTTACGAGCTGATGAACTGCTCATGGCGTTCACGCTCGCGTGTCTGGACGTAGCTTAGTGTTATCCACTCTTTGTGTAATTTGACGAAATAAATGAAGATCTTTTGAAGCAGCGTCTCGGGAAAATGAGAGCACATTAAAATTTTAGACATCATTAGGGAGCGAGATTACATTGTAAATTTATCGTTGATAAACCCGCCACAGAAATTCGTTACGTTTCCGATTAGTGAACACGACACCAGATTGTACTTTCATACTCATGTATGGTTTGCGTAGAACAAAAAAAAAATTACTCAATCTTTTTCTGTAGGTATATGGAATGCATATTTAAATAGAAACCCTGCACTTTAGTTAGATTGATGTTAGATTAATCGTGTCTACTAATCGAGTAATTTATATTTTAATCCGTCCTGGATTAATAAATCGCATTAATTCAAAATATCTAGATTTTTGACCTACCTTGCCAAAAACCGCCAGTCCGACACTTCGAACTTTCGGGCTTTTATTGCTTCAATGTGACTATTCGTCTGTTGTTATTGTTAACAATTCATCAGTATGTAAAAATTCTATATTTGCAGGAGGAGCGGCGTCCTTGGGGCTACCAAAGCGCCCAGTACACAGGTACTTGGAGACTGGTTCCATGGGTGCTCGACGTAGCTCGGGAGAATGAGGAGTCCGATTCCTTCACACTCGATATCTAATATCGATTTTATATTTTTATGTAGCATGTATTTTTTGTAATCTATATTAATATATATTTTTTGTTATATGTATTTTTATACTTTTTTGTAATATTTATTTTTATATGTTTTGATGTTTGTTTTTAATTTGTTATTTTGTATTATTTCAAATATTTGTTATTCTTTTATAATAACTGTACAATTTTTGCATAAAGATGTTATTTTTCATACATGATCCATTATTTCCTTAGTATGTGATACAGTAATACGGAAATATCGAATAGGTACAATATTGTTAGTAAACTGTTCGTGTTATTCCCATAATACCAACTGAAGCCTATGCAACGTAATTCTGATACACGACCATGGTACTCGTAAATGGATAGTTTATCACAGGCGCTGGCAAATAAAACAATGCTATACAAAACTTAGAGAGACTTTATTTATCACTATTACAAAAAACAAACAAAATACAATATATTTATAAACCAAAGGTTTGTTAAGGTGCTCACACAATGTGATTTTTTATTTCAAAACTAATTGAATTATTAATCGTGTATTTACATACCTACGTATTTCCAAAAGAATACAGTAATGAGTTAAATTATTTAACTTCTTTAGCAATTTTTGTGGTCAAAATGCAAAATATTGTGTTGTAAACTGCACATTGTTTACATTTACAAATACAAGTTAGTATAGGAATAGTAGGTAATTGTACGTATCGTTAAGGCCAGCCTAGTCGGTTTTCCGCGCACGGTTTTTCATGTCAATGTCTTTCGACAACGAAGCAATAACGAAGCTAATTATGGAGCTGTCTCTTTAAAATCACAGTATGTAACTCAACGTGCATCATCGGCAGAAAATGGGAAAGAAAAACGCGAGCTGAAAACCGCTATCTGGTCATCCTTTCAAAATCCTAATTGTTCGTCATATTCGTTATGATCACAACTGTTGTAATCTACATTAAAGGGTGCAATCAGTTCTTATTCTCATTTTATAAATCGCATTTCAAATTACTCGCTTTTTATATTCAATAACTCATTGCTCGTCACATCGTCCAAGGTAATGAACAAGATACGATAAAGCCATCCATACAGCAATTAACGTACGGCAATAACTTTCAAATCAATCTTGCAAATACGGTGCAAGAAAATACCTAAATGTTGTTAAGAAAAATGGTTTGACTTATTTTACTTTCTTGGGTCCATAATGGGCTCATTTGCTGAGCTGGTGGTAAGAAAAAAAATTTATTATGAGATTTTTCAACATGATTACTTACAAAGGTCCGTTTATTAAAACTGCCTAATGAGACAAAATATTCAACGGTTTACTTTTTTAACATAATACCGTGCTAATAAATAATCGAAAACCGTTACGTGATTACCGTGGAATTAATAACCCGAAAAATTATGAATATGATACCTCGCTTTTATTATATTTAAATACATTTTTCAATCTGCTCTCATTTTTGGATAAAGATACGGCTATACAAAATGTACATAATATGCGACATATTAATTAATAGGACGGACGCCCGTAAAGTATTGTACGAGTATATGCCTGGAAAAAACGAAAAAATCTATCCAGGGTAGTTAGGTTAACGCATATTACAACTGGGTCAAACCACAATTCCGTACCCGCAAAGGTCTCGTCCAAGCGTTCTGTCAAACCTGTTGTGGTTTCAATCAAAATACTTATTGTTCATGACGTCACGCATCCATGCCACGTAGCCCGCGGTGCGAGTGTAAATCCCGTACTTGCCACGCTTGCCACAACCATCACCAAAGCTCGTGATCCCCTGCCAATGCAATTTGTACAGTTTATTAACATATTTTAATTGGTAAACTTGGAAGTTTTAAATTCTTTGGGCTCAAAATCGAGTAGTATCTAAAAGGAACCAAGTGAAATAATTATTAAAGAAAAAAGAATACATTAAAATTAAAATGCCTTTAGTTTTGCTAAACATTCCACCCGAAATCACATAATGAAAATGGTAAGAATCGTGGTTTTAGTTTAAACCCATAACGTCATCAGTCGTAACTTGGATCATTTTGCGGATAGAGCTGGCCGCAAAATTCCTCTTTCCAACAATTATGTGCATGCATCAATAGTAGGATTTCAAAAAAAATGCACCGCATTGTTCTTGTTGTCAGTTCCGTATTTTTAATTTGCCAATATTATAATCTATGAGCCGATAGAAAGATCTGCAGTATGCCACTGAATTTTACCAGGTTTGCTAAAGACAATGTTTAAAATGCTTTGTAATTTTTGGCACTGATACTTCTTGCCGCTTCGCTGCCGGCCGCTGCCATATCGGTGTGAATTGAGCCTAAGGGTAAAATGTCAACAAAGTCATTTATGAAGGGGCGCAAATTGCTAGTGACGCAAGCTTATAGCAGTAATGGCACGTGCATCACCAACAATATTCGTTTTTGTTTTGTTATTATTTCAGTATCCTTGTAGGTACCTACTTATTGTTTCTACAATTATTTCCCTAATTACGTAATAGTTCATCTTATATTTGAAAAGAAAATCTTAAATTAAACTAAAAGTTTTCCCTGCCGCTAACACACGTTTTCTACACGCCGCGCCGTTAGTAACCCCACTCGAATACACCAAGCACAGGCTCGACACGAAGAAATTATAGGTAAAAAGTTTTTACTGGCTTCAGCATCCTAAAACGGACCATTAAACTCAGGATTGCGAATAAAATTCCCATTAGCTACAAAATCCTACTCGAATTATCTTTAGGTAGGTATAAACTCCTAACCCCTGGCATTTGGAGGTAAAAATTCGAACCTATTTTTCAAAAAACTCACTATCCTCTTATTGAGCCCTGATAATTCAAGTGAATTTAATTACCTATTAAAGAAAAGTCACTGTCTAGAACCGATTATAGAATATGAATGATTTCCTGGAATAGATATCTACCTAGTTTACATGAGCGAACGAATAATTAATTTAGTCCCATGTGCATGCCATGTGTAATCTTCAAAAATAACGACATCAACTGCACAATTTAAGGCGCGTCAGTGAGGTAACGAATTTGTCGATTTCGCTTCCTCCACCCGCGCAACCCGCGCGACCCCCTGTAATATTACGGAAACCGCTCGGAGCATGTCAACGCGAGCATCGCGCCAGACACTAAAAAACTATATAATAAATAGAGGTGGCAATGTAAAATATATATTTGTAGATTGTTTCACTTATAGGTCTATATAGGTACAGAGTTACTACTAGAAAATTAATACCAATAACAGTGGTACAATCACTACAATGATAAATGATTTTATAAAAAAGGGAAATAAAAAATTTATGCTTCGTCAACGAGCTTCCGAGCAAAAAATGCCCATTACACTTGCCGAGTTGTTAGATGATTTGGTATTAACTAATTATAACGTGCTCTTTTATTTGAAGGATTGCTTGATTCATTTAATATTCACTCATATAAATATATCACGATTATTAGATATTAATACCTAGCATTAAAAAAAGTAAAAACCGACTTCAAAAAACTAAACAGTGTAAATAATTTTCTTAAATTCTTCAATGCACCTAGCTTGGCAGTGGCAACGACTTCAGAAGCTGATAAGTTTTATAAGAAAATTATATGTATTATACTTTTTAGTTTTTTGAAGTCGGTTTATACTATTTTTTTACGTTTATTTTATATTTCTATTTTGAGTGGCTTAAACAATTCATAATCATGCGATTACAGAAATCGCAAGTGACATGCTGTTATTCATTCAAGAGTTCCATTGTATATCTCCGAAGTTCTTCATCAAATCTTCAACAAATTTAAATGCCATCTTGAGAGTACCCTTTGAAATAAAAAAAGGATTTTCAAAATCGGTATGCAATTGGCGGAGTAATAGCGTAACAAACATACAAAAAAAAACATACAGTCGAATTGAGAATTTTCTTTTTTGGAAGTCGATTAAAAATGGGAATAGCAGTGTTGGTGAATAGTAATATATAAAGTATAATCGATAAGTATTAAAATAAAACTAGGTTGGTACATAGTATTTATTATTACCTATATATAGTAAAGGAATAGTATAAAGAAAAACAACAGTAGGACGGCGCCTTTCATCTCGCCGATAACGTCAAGACAGTGTGGCGATAGTGCATGGAGGCTAGGGTTGTTACAAGTAGTGTAGAGGTTTTCTACGCTACGTGCCGCGGGTTCGATACGCGCACGGAACAAATATTAGTCTGGGTGTGTGTGCATGTGAGATAATGTCTGTA
Source organism: Allophyes oxyacanthae (assembly GCA_932294325.1). Lineage (NCBI taxonomy): Eukaryota > Metazoa > Arthropoda > Insecta > Lepidoptera > Noctuidae > Allophyes > Allophyes oxyacanthae. The sequence goes on along the minus strand of OW028614.1, from coordinate 9,516,417 downwards.
AACTCTACCCACGATACAGGAGAAATCCTAGTGAGGGACAATGTTTTAATAAAAAAATAAAAAAATTTTAGATTAACATCGTCATCAACATATTATTACTTACTATTTTAAACGTTGATTATGACAAATTATCAATTCATTAATAGAAGGTAGCTCTGAATTTGGTCACGTAGTCACGTGGTCACGGTTTATATGAATAGACCTCACCAAAACATGAAGTTTGAATACCAACATGATGGGACTGCGTCCCATAGTTTGGGAGATATAAACTTTCAAAGTTTTAGTCACGTGGTCACATAGATCTCACCAAAACATGAAGTTTGAATACCAACATGATGGGACTCCGTCCCATAGTTTAGAGCTTTCAAACATTCGGTCACGTTCACGTGGTCACATACTGAATTTGAATTTATGTTTATAGAAAACATCAAAAAGATGGTCTCTATATTTTTAGACAAAGTATATTTTAGAAGATGAAACACAATTTGTATTGACTTGACAGATAAAGTGACAGATCAGTAGACTCTATCTATATCTGATTTTACTAAAATAATAATATTTCAAATATGTACTCAAAAAAAATCAAAATATGTTTATAGAAGTACATGCCATTAGCCATACTACTGAGGCAAGTTATATAGGTTGCCCCCTCTACACAATATTGTGTCTAGAGAGCAAAATAAATTCTGAATTTATAAATCGAACGCGATAGCCTCGATCGACACGGGTATCACGTCCGAGAGCCAGCGGCAGACTGCCGCCCGTCGCCCGAACACGACCCTTCAGCTGAAAATTGGCACAGATTTACGTTTAAATTCAAGGAAAAATTGAAAAATGACTTTTTTTTTAATGTTAAACGTTGGACTTATAAATAAAAAAAATATTTATCTATTGCTGCAAATCAGAAATAAATTAAGTTTCAAGTTCCGAAGAAGATGAAGGTTTAAATCCTGATTTAGGTGTTTTATAATCGCCAATTACTATAGTATAATCTACTTAAAATAAATATTTGAAACGTTGGATTTGAAGTAGAGATCTTGAACTTTAAGACTGTATTTTTTTTTTATTTGTATATGGTATAATTGCGGAGGAGATGGCGATGTAAAACGGCGTTTTGGTCAGGGTACTGCCTTAAGTTTGCTCAAGCAATTATAATAAACCATAGTCGTACACGATTGTCACACGAAATCGTATTTACGATTCACGTATGTTTGTTTATACTCGCTCAATTTTGCGTGGTGGTATCAGATGAAAAGGAAAGAACGTTCGTGGAAAGGTAAATCGCGCACGATTGACCGCGTGCTTGCAAGGCGGCAGCGTGTGGATGCGCTTAGACTCGGGGGACACGCACGGGCGTAACATGGGCACTGATGCACACGTTTACACAAGCGAGAGTTGTTTACGGCGTTCAATCAATCGTGTGTGTGTATAGGCGGCAAACGTCCACTTATCAGCATTTTCAGCATTAGGTACATTGTAGACAAAAAATAGTCTCGACGAAAATAAAATACAAAAGCCAGCTATATTATAAAGCGCTTACATAAATGTAAATTACTAAGGATACTACCCTCGTTACGTTTACGGCTCTGTGCCATTTAATTCGGGATCCACAAAAAATTATCCCTCTATAATGTCCGATGAGCTCCTTGTTTTCTCGACGATTTGTGAAATGCCACGTCCGTTTTATTGTGATTGAACAAAAGCTTTATTATAAGGTAAGCGCACTTGATGCAAGCACTCAGGGTGCCACTCGGAGGAATAGGTAGCATTTTTATTTGTGGACTCATAAATCATAATGCCAATATCGATTCGCATTTTTCAATATTTCTGTTTTTGGAATTTTATCATAACGGAAGTTCTTTTACCTATAGAAGCAACCCACACGAAGCCGTAGCCACCAGTCGTTACACATAGTTAAAGAATCGTATGATTACTAGTGGTCGCCCAGCGGCCGAAATTCGACCGTATACCTATTACATAAATTTTTGCTTTCTGAACTCCTTCTCCATATAAACTTTAACTATGCCAAATATCACACTCCTCCGTGCGCGCAATATTTTCTTTTCAAAGTTTTCTTTTCACGTATTATTATATAGATTTCTAAGAGCACACGTTTCTATTTATTAAACGGAAGTAACACCGGCATCTCACGTAGGGCTGTCCCGTCGCATCGTAAAAATATACCTACATAAATCCCTTTATTAAGTATTTTTTCATAAAAATGGGCAAAAGAAAACAGAAACCTCATAACGTTCATGTTTTCCTTCAAAATAAATTAGTGAAGGGAACATAATAATTATTTTCTTTATGAAATCATCGAACTTTAAGCTGAATTTTATCAGATTACTCTGCCAAATTTAGATAACAATCTTACACAACAAACAGTCTTAACAATAATTACGAAAACGACATCCAACAATGGTAATAAATTCAAGAAAGGCGTATTTGAACATTCTTACCAAACAGCAACCCTTTTCTTCTATAGGTACCTACTTCCTACAACAAACGACAAAGTTTTTACGCTTATAGAATTTAGGGGATGGAATAACAAATCGGGTCCTTCGGGTCCCGTACCTTCTCCTCGTTCATTCGTCTATTTGCGTTCGAAGATTGCCTTCCTTCGAAGTTGGTGAAGGGATTTATCATAAAATTCATAAAATATTCAAGTATTAGGTATGGTGTTTTAATAAACACGGTTTTGTAACACTTTTTATCAGATACCTCCTGCCTTTAAAGTTTACAGAATTTATTGAATATATTATTAGATTGTTACTACATTAATTTATTGAATATATTATTAGATTGTTACTACATTAATTTTAATTTAACTAATGTAATCATCACATAACATAACATCACATCTGAATCCAAAATTAACCTTGCCCATACAGTCTTATAACTAAACACCTGTATTAACTTCCATAACACAAAATATGAGAGGATAACAACCCAGGTTCCATGACAAACGAGACATAATTCTTTAGACTATGATGCGGCACTAAGACGGAATTCCTACAGGGACACAAAACCGGGACAACTAGTCAACTTTTGACGAAATTGTGTCGTTCTGAATAAAAAAGTAAATCGCTTAACGAGATGTTATTATCTTGGACGGTAAAAATACTTTTGTTCATACGAATTCATTTTTACTAAACGTTTAAAACTTTTTCAGCATCGTTATTCAAATCATCCATCCATGCCTGTTCCAACATCATTGTATAATGAAATAATCTTGGCTCTCAATACAGCTCTTTGAGTTGAGTTGTGTTATATCATTGTCCAAATGAAAATGTCATCTCAATTTCATAGGTCCATTTTATAAACTTATGTACATGTTATCAAATCAGTATTACGAATTTTAAATAGTATCTATTTTTTTTTAGTTCATTATATACCAATAATGTGGCCAACAAGCATAAGGCCCGCCTGATGGTATAAGCGGTTACCGTAGAGTTTACGGTAACCGCAGCGGTGCAAGCGCCCATAGTCTATGGGCGCTTGCACCATCACTGGCATCACTCGGGCGATGTTAAGACCCTGTAAAAATCTTTTTACTGAGTGAGTGGATTAATTATTCGAGCCAAGCAATTTTCTCTCCGTTGGTTGACAAATTTCGTTATACCAGATACGGGACCATATAATAGGAAGCCTCGGGAAATTTGCCGAAAACAATGTTTAACACCTACTTGGACGATTTATTTTTACAGGCCTATTTCTTCATCAATTTATTTTTACTTTATTTGGCAATCTTCCTGTACAAAGATGAAAAGCGAGAGTCTGATTAAGAATTCGAGAGAAATTAATTCCGTCAAAGGAATGAGGTAAATACTCCACTTCATTATGTAAACTCTACTCTACAAATAGTAGGTAATAATATTTTCCTAAATTTCATATGGGGACAACCCTGTATGTTGGATTCCAGAACCATTAATTTCCAAAGAAAATAAAATAACATTAACATAAGTATTAAGATCCCGCGCACCACACAAAAACCTACGTAAACATTAAAATATTAAAGACGACTTCTTCCGTATAGCTCTCACTAAAATATGCTTTTATATTGTAATCAAAAAGAATCTACATCATTAAAATAAATTAGTGCTCATATTTCTCTAGACTTATTGAATGACCGAGATATGAAATAGAAATAATGACGTACCTATTGAAAGATATACCAAGAGTCGATAATAATGCTACAGCGAGTCAAATATCAATGTAGGTAGTATACATACTTATTATTATGTATAGTATAATTATGTAGTTTAATTTAATCAATGTAGTATCAATTAGTATTTTCTTTAATTTTGATAACTCAGTCACAAGATTTCTATAGGTTTCTATTGTCATTCCAGTCAGATAATTTTCTTTTTATTCCTGTAGAGTTTATAGATGTGAAGGCAGCGAACGCCATTCCCTAATTGTCTAGTTTTCTTTGGCCTTTATAAGTTTAATTTCTTTTTGTTGAACTCCTTTTGTTCATTTACATATATTTTTTTCTTTTATTTGCTAAAAAAATCTTGGGTTCTTGTGACTTATCGTCTCCAGTAAAGAAAATGAAAATATAATAATGTAAGTTGTTGCCCCTTGTTGCCTTTTATGTCCTCCGCGAAATAATAATGTAAAGCGACCAAAAACTAGAAACATTAGCCAGTCCACATGGTTCTTAAAGAGGCTGACATACTTCGCTCGCGGAGGACTTTTCCGTCCACCTCTTTGAACATCATCTTCTTTTTAACGTTATCCCACTCAGCCAAGGTCCACTTACATCAACTATATTAAAAAAATTGTCACCTGTAAGAAAAATCTCATGGTGCGGTCCTTGCAGAGCAGCGGGCCTCCGGAGTCACCTGCGCAGGAGTCTCTACGTCCTCGCCCCGCGCATACCATATCATCAGTTATGGCGTACTGCCAGTATGAACGACGGCAAACACCTTGTTGTATCGTCGATACCTGAAATAAGTAATTTTAGGCATCGATTGTATAATAAAATTGCTATCATTCGACTGAAAATCTCTATTAGGCAAGCCTTTTCCCAACAATGTAAGGGTCGACTGACGGCTGCCAGCCTTGAAGACTAGTGCGACCAACGTTGACCTGCGTTATGCGTAGGTAAACCAATTACAAGGGAAAAGCGAAAACGTAAAAATAAGATTTTTCTGACTTGTAGTTACTTACATCTTCAATTTGAATATCATAATGGCATCAGCCAACAATGTTTATATTTAGATTTAGAATAATGTCATATCGCCACCCTGATAAAAATAATATGTTCGGAAACATGCGAATATAATCATCAAGTAACTTCCTGGAACAGACATGTAAAGCGATGGGGTGTGCTTATATTCATAGCAGCACCATACGGCCTGTATTAACATATTTACTAAAGTATTCAAATGGACTATCTACATATTTATAAATATTTATTTATGTTTATATAATATATTTTTCTGGGCAAATAGAGCCTTAAATGATATCAACATGTTTCCCATGTTAAACCCGTGCCGACTCGTTGGAAGAAGAACATGTTTCGGGACTACTAAAGTATATGATCGGAATGGCAGTATAGAATGGAACTGAAGCTCAGATAAAGGACCCGCTTGTTACGCTAAAACTGAAGAGTGCTTATTATAAATAAGAAGAGATTTTTTACTACTCTTTTTTCAAAATACTTGATAAAAATCATTAAAATTAATTTAAACTAATCTAAGAGGAGATATCTCCGATAAACAAAGAATTTCAAGAAATCGTTTAATTAATTTAACATTCGCAAAGTTTACTCAAACGTTGAATTTTAAAAGAAAGTCGGGAATACCATAATGGTAAAAACTTTTTAATTGAAACAGTGCCAAGATTTTTACAAAGGTTAATACTATGCAAATTAATTTAAAAATTCAAAAAACGACTGCTTTAAAAGTGAACTTTAAATAAAAACTGAAAGAAGAAAAAAACAAGTCCAGTAGAATTCTAATGTGGAACATAGCGACTTTAACAGTCCAGACCCATTATTGGGAAGATTTGAGGCGGTCTCGATTTCGTCTGTTAAAGTCGCTATGTTCCGCATTAGAATTCTACTGAACTTGTTTTTTCTTTTCAGTTTTTATTTAAAGCTCACTTTTTAAGCAATCGGGTTTAATTTTTTCTTTAATTAACTTTTTTTATTTTACCCTTTTTAGTTAGCATTTTTCATTCCAAATTACATTTAAACATATAAGCTCTATATACTTTTGTAAGCTATTTATAAAACCCTTTATTTTGATACCCTACACGACAGGTGGTGAGATTTTTTTTTAAAGGCTTCCTATCGCGCCTAGTGTCGGCCTTTTTTTATAGCTAGTGTCACTCTTACAATTAAGACGAATCTAACGACACCTCTTAATCTAAAATCCATCAAGCCGTTTAGGCTACAGAGGGTCACAAAGAAATATACATACATACACTCGAAAAACATAGGTAACCCTCCTTCTGGCGCAGTCGGGTAATAACCATAGCTAATTATAATTCAGCACCATTAATTAATATTGCACTATAACTGGACACCAGCCTCTTCTCAGATTGAGAAAAGTTAGACTTTAGTCCACCACGATGGCGTGGTGGCGGACTTCACACACCATCAAGAACTTTTTCAAGGCCTCTCAGATGTGCAGGTTTCCTCATTTTTAGTAGTTAGACTATATTTCCTCAAAACTAAAAGTGATACATAAATGTTTGGTTTTACTTTTAGATCGTTGATAAGATATTTTGTGAAACTGGTTTAGATTTCACTCGGTAACAAATGTACATTCAGTAACAGGTGAGACTTCTCATGACAAAGTGAATGCAAAATGTGAGGACAAAATCAGCAGTGAGTACTTCCCACAGATCATGAAACGAGATTTATTGGCCCTTCAATACACAAGCATTGAATTACTGACGTTAAACGCATAGGTAAGTACCCCCTTATTACAATATAATGTTTAAAGCAAGTCTAGTAAAACGCGGGTTCACTGTCTAACGTTATATAAAAATAAGAGACGGGGCTATCATAAAACCTGGGTTTTAAAAGATTTGTTTTAAACCATCTTTTGTAATAAGCAGGATAGTACCTATGTTACTAAACATGTTATATTTCCTACTTAATTGGCTATACCCCGTCGGCGTCGGACGACTTATTCAAGACCGACCAAAATAGAAATGTACTACTTACTAGCTGTTACCAGTCACCGTCACCCACTCAAACCTTACCTAATCAGCATCGCGTCAATAAGCTTCGCTTCTGAAATTCATTGACAACCTGTCGTCACTTCATTAGGCATATTTTCACTCCTGCAGCCATGTTATCTCTTTATTTATGCTTTGAATACCGTGAATGGATCGCACATGATAGCACACCATATTTATTTACATGGTGCCTTGATGATACAATTATTTATTTTGTATATGTTAGGAGGGTATCTGTTCAAGATATAATACAACATGAGTGTATTATAAACTTCAATGCCATATTATAGTCATTATAGATGACACTCAAACAAGCACGTTCTGCTAATGGGCGACGGCGACGACCCTATTTTTCACAGAATATTTTGAGACCTTCCTGAATCAAGTAATCAAGTGGTAGAGTGCTAACACTGTAGGTAGGAGGTCTACCTACAGTGTTAGCACTTTACCACGTTCAGAAGTTAAATCGGGTCTCTGATTCGTGGACAAATATTGCTAGTTTTAGGTAACTTATATATTTGTTGTAAAACTGATCAACTTATGAAATCATAGAAATTTTATCAAAATTTTACTATTACAAAGATTTTCGGTGTAACTGTTCAGCATTACTATTGTACATATTTCTAGATTAAATAAATGGATGGAAAGTTATTTAATTGATAGAAATTTTTTGGCAAATAAATAACAATTTTGTCCTTAGAAAAATTGCGATCACTCCTTGAATTTCCAGAAGAGCGCAAGTTACTAAACATTCCGAAACGACGTAATATTTACATAATCAAAAATCTTGTCCTACTCTATGTCTTCTCTTGTATCGTGGATACAGTTTACAAACATCCATCTCACGTGCACACACACCGTTAAATGTTCGTATGACATAAGACGAGCCTAACCTATCTGGTACGATAAAGACCCAATCAAGTTTTTGCTTACTTGGGATTTAAACCAAGACGTGCCGGGGCGTCAAATCTATGAAATCTTTTTTTCTCCCTAGGGTTGATTAGACGCTGCCCGCAGAACCCACACAAAGAGAAAATTGAGTTCTAAAGTCTCTAATTTACAAAGCAAGTATGAGGTGGGCTACAATCATGAAAATCACGGGCTACTAAAGTTATAAATTTACTGTAAAATTTTATGATAATGAAGGCAAACCCGGGTCGCCTGATAGTAAGCGATCGCGTGAACATGCGCTACACACAGATGTTGGTGCATTGGTGAAGTTTTCCCTCTCCAGCATTAAAATAAATGATGATTGATTGAAAATAACGTAATTCCTACTTAATATTTTGCTATTTTTGTTCTCCTATAAATCTATACATTTTTCAGTAATTTATATTTATATGAAAGCAAGTAAATTTGAAATTAAATTATTTAGAGGATGAGGTCTCACGATCGTACCTAATTAATGAGATACAAATCTGAAGACACGGCTTAAGTGAGCGTAAAATTTACATAATTACATTAAACATAGATACTGCTTGTGATCTGTAGGTATAGCAATACGAGACAGTCTTACTTGATGCTACAGGTAGATCTTTAAGACAACGTTTCTAATTAGGGATGGGCCGAAAATTCCTTATATCCATTCAGCATATTCGGCAGGTTTACCGACTATACTTGCATTAAAAAGTTGCCCCCATGCTTGTTAGTGTTACGGATAAATGTTTTACTTTTTACCGATTTTTAGCAAAAAAACGCAGGTGTCGGTGATTTGCCGCAAATTAGACGATACAATAATCAGTCCGGGGTACCGAGGTCAGTGGACGGAAAGACCACGCGCTTCAATAAGCTCAACATGCACGGATATAGCAACGCTTGATAAAGCGCGCCAAATCCTGCTGAAAATTCGGTGCAGTAAACGTTTTACTGAACATTCAGCCGAATATTCGTACTCTGTGACCATCGATGTCTATAGATATGCTTAGTGAACTCAAAAAGTGAGACGTGTCAGGTACTCTATTTTCAAAAAAAGTGGTTGTTCACCAGTCAAATGCCGTTTACAAACATAATTATTAATTTGTGTATTGAATAAAAAATATATAATAACAGTAGATAGCTTAGAATTTGACGTCTTCAAAAAATACGTCTCATTTTTTTAGCTTCCCTTTGTATGACAGAGCGTATCTATAGACATCGATGTCTGTGACAGCCATATTCGGTCCGTCAATATTTCTAGCCTAATCTCATGTTTTTAACGAAGTAATAACGCTTGTATTAGCTTTACTTCTAACTTAAATGACACGTATACCTAAAATCTTGCTAAGTCATATTACCAAGTTCTAAATGTTGTAACTTGAAACTTTGCAAACTTTTTAGTAAATCTCACGACAGCATAATAATTATGTAGAATAGAATAATAGAAATACTCTTTGTTGTTATATACTTAGTATATCTAGTTATGAATAAAATTTTAAGATTGTAAAATGGGCGGTCTTATCGCAATCTAAAAACATAACTAAAGAAGATTAGTATCTGTTTTATTTATAAAAATCAAGAACCTATTTAACTTAGAAGTGAAAAATTAATTATATTCACCCAGGAATTTATCTAATCAGCTCATTGAGGTTTTTCTAGGTTCAATTGAATGTCAATGCGTGGGGTGTTCAATTTATGTATCTCTCAATCAAAAGCTCATTTAATTTTCATCTAATTTAAATTTCCTGATCTTTAAGAAATCTATGAATCTGGAACAAAGACTTATCTGAAAAGAATTATCTGTTAATCTCTACGAATATAATTATATTTAGGACCATTTATAGATAAAATTATAACACCTACTCAATTCATTCAAAAATTCGACTGAAAACAAGTTTGAAAGTGCCACTTATATTAGCAATGAACCTGACGTAAGGATGACATTAAAAGCTTAAAGGTTTACTATTTACTAAAATATTCGCTATACTAAAATATCTAACACGAGCTTGGAGTTTCTAGTCTTTATTAATCTCTTGAGGTTGAAACTGAGTGACTTGTAGATAATCCTACACGAAACGGGGTGTATCAAGTCCTTATCGCTGGTACCGTACAAGTTGTTTAGAGTCAACGAAGAAGTTGTTGTGCCACAACTTGATAACTACATACCATAATGTGAGCGACGGGCTTTATTATGATGTTAACATGCGAGATGACACTGTCGAATGGGTTAAACGAACAAAGGGGAACTTAAGCTCCAAAAACAATAACCGATGGGAGTTTGGTCCAAACTGCACGAAATTTACAGAATCGAATAAAGTTTTTACTACATGAATTAATGAATGTACCTACGCATTCAGTACCATGGCTACCGCGTGTCCGTAATTCCAACTAACCTAACCGAAAATCGCCTGACGGGGTGAAGTACATAATAATTAGCCTATTTTAAAAGTATTTCTAAGGTTGTTTTTTACCCGACTACGGCGAAGTCCAAAGGAAAATGTGTTTGCTTGGTATGTAATGATTGTGTCTATTTTTCCTTCGAGAGGCTAAACGAGTGAACCGATTTAAAAAAATGAGGTGTCCTTAGGTTTGTCTTAAAGGCGCGAGTGACATTATTATTATATGATTAAAAAAAAAAACATGGTGGATTTTAGACGCTAATAAGTAATGTCATGAAAATAAACGGCTCGAGGAGACAATTCTAAAAGTAGAACAGACGATTCAAAAAGTCATCTAGGATGTAACGAACGCGGTAAAACATGCCTCCAACTGCCTCCGACTTCATGTTATAATTTCTGGTAAAGAGTATTCGTTTTTCTTTTTATGTTATTTCCATCTTTTTAGTTCGGTTTTTTTGCAATCGGATTTTTTTTTTAATCATTTGTTATACCAAATGTTATCATCTGATGTTAAGCGATAAACCATACTTGTCTGAAAATACCGGAAATACCTAGATACTCACTCGTGGTTTGAAAACTCCTAATACCCAATAAGAACAAAATAAACTGAACAAACCTGTGCTTCATGCAGTACTCTAGTACCGTGCACATCCGTGGGCCTCTTCTTACCCCAGCCCAATATCACGCAGGAGGTGTGTGGTGGCAGAATCTGATGAGGCGAAGGTAAACACGCCACGCCATGCCCCAGATCCGGCCGGGCGGGCGCTGGCAAACTGACAATGAACAAGAAATAATTAGTAGGCGGTAAAAAATAATGAAAAGATACTCGTGGACTTTGAAATACATTGACTGCTACGCAGCACACACAATAGAAAATAATTGTTTGTCCTCACAGGTGACTGACATGGCGCGGCGCTCAAAGGGTAAATATGTATTTTTCCGTGTGTCTTTCAACCTTTGCTATTATTGTAGTGTTATAACATTAGGAATTTGCTTCAGTTCTATGTATTTTCAATTTCTGCCCAGTTTTAATTATTAAAGAAAATAATAATACTTTATCTTATTACATTTTCCACAATATCAAAGGTGAATCTTTCCATCAAACGCCCACAGTCTATTGCTGAAGCAAAGCACTCTATTTGGTATAGAGAAAATATCAAAGAACCGGTTTTGCCAGTACTCCGAAAACTACCTCACAACTTAAATTAGATTAACAAAAATCATTGCCCTACAATATTTCTCAAATAATATAGCTTGACATTTGTTGTTATTTTTCAAGCAATCTGCTGAAACGTGTAAGCTATGTTTGTGTAGGCACCACTTTGTACATATTTTAGTTTTAGCAATATCAAATTTTAAGTAGACATTACTGTCACTTTTAGCCTGTCTCATCCCACTGCTGGGCAAAGTTCTCCCCCTTGATTTCCAGTAAACATCATTTCATATTTCATCATTCATCATAATTTCAAGTAAATACTAGCTGCGACAAAATTATTTTAGCCTTGTCTATAAATTCAAGGGTAATAAATTTTGTAAAGTTAATATTAGGTAGGTTTAGGTACATAATGGTTACTAAGCAGCCATTACTACGTAAACCAGTGTGCATAATATTTTATTCCCGAATTATGTAAATTTAATTCAATTTTTGACTCCATTTACGAGTATCTGTATTCGCTCGCTTTCCCGTATGCATTACTTTCGAGTTTCTCAACTCGAAATATTGCCAATAATAACTTTATTATTGTTGAACTTTGACCATAAAAAGTAGAAAATTATACTAATATCAAAGCAATAAGAAGAACTCGGTCACTTGTTCTTAGTTACTACTCTCCGAGTAGTACCGAACTAAGAAAATATTTTTATAAAAATAGTTTTAATAATAGATATTTACCTCATTTAACTAACTCTACAAAGTAGGTCGAGAAAATAAAAGACACGTCTTTTATTTTCGGCGGACTATAAAAATCATAACTTAATCTACGGTGGAATTTAATATCGTTCTTTATAGTTTATCTATGTAGGTACCTACTGACTAAGTTTAGAAAATTGTATTTAAGACTTTCTCGTATCAAAATTAGCTAGACATATTATTTTTCATTAGACGGGATGTTATCCCTAAAGCTTAGGGAAGGAATCATTCAAGGCGTGAGTCGAATTGAGTGAAACAAAATGCATAGAAAATATGGGGAAGGGCTGGGATGGTTTGGATATTTGGAAAGCATGACAAATGATACACATGTTCAAGATGTATGCGGACCCAAGCAGGGTTGAATGAATTTGAACCCAAAATAATTTACTTATGGGATAACATCGGCCTCCAATTGAGTACCACTCTTGAAAAAGAGGTTTGCCCTTGACCGATTTACTACACAAAATAGGTACAAATTTTTATAATTTAATCGTTAAGCATGTGAAATTGTTACTAACATAATCTTTTTCGTAATCCAGTAGGTATTTTAATATACACTGTCCATAATTCATAAATTATTATCTTTTTACTTTCTTTCTCTTTATTAACTTCATGCTTCCATGAAACTCTAGGCTTCATAATAACTTTCACGTACGCAAATCTTAAGTTCATAATCCTATATTAATAGAACGTAATAGTATATCATACCTACTACAATTATTTTTCACCGTGCTTACTCTAAAATGAACACTTTAGACATGACGGTAGATATTTCAATCATAATTTCAAAATAAGCGACTTTACAAAGTCAACGATTAAGGACAGTCCGTCATTAAACTGATAACACGCTAAAGCTCCCTCGGAGAAAAATATACGATAGATAGTTTATGGTATCCGGGCAACAATGCGATATAATGATACTGTGAACTCAATCTTATCAACTGCGTTTTTACCAGGGGATGAAAGAGCCTGCCATCATTTATTGTTTTTTTCTGCTCTAATATACCTATTGAACGAAATTGGTCATGTGAACTATGCTGCCCTCGGAAAGAAAAACGCATAACTAACATTTTTTCAAAATTGAGTAATGTTCATGTTCGATATCAGGAAAAAAAGGAATACCGTATACATAAACAAACTCATTTTTTTTTCAAAAGTATGTTGTGCCTTTCTTCATTCTGAGAGCAGTATGTATGTCAACGATGGTACACACGTGCCTTTAGAAAACCTATTTATCCTCGATTTGAAGACCAGGGGGAGTTATAATGGTCCGCAAACAAGTACTATACTGTATTATGTTTTAGGTACTCATAAGGTAATACTTAGACGTAAGTATTAAGGACTATACCTAGTTATGTCTATTCTGATTTACGAGCTGTTCTGAAAATAGCAAACATCAAATTGATAAACAGCTGACTAAAATTATTATCCTATTAATCAATCTACGCAGCGTAGGAGTGGCGCTAAGGGATAGAAGATCACATTGTTACTTTCGGCGAAAGGTCATATCAGAGGGTATATTGATAACAGGCGGGGTTACCGAGCTGAAACGAAGCACCCGGCAAAACTATAGTAATAATGAACACAAATGAATAGTAGATAACTATGTTTACTATGTATCCGTAATAAAATCCATTACGGCCTGAGACTGTAACGGGATATTATTAAAGCGTATTTTATGTCCCAACAATGTTAAGTGCGCTCAGTTTACAGCCATTCGAGGCAAATTAACGAGTATTTCACAATACCGGTGACGTAATACTGTAAAACTATGGCAAGTGTTACCGAAGCATGGCGACGTCGTTGACGACGGTGTCAGGGTCATAGCGGGGATGTATGACGGCTTCTGTGACCTTCATCTCCAACTCTCCGCGGTTCCTGAGGAGCAGGTCGTGCTCGCCCAAGCGAACGTACAGGCGTTTCCGCACGCAATGTGCTGCCGTGACCACCCATCGGAGTGAGACGAGGGTGCCGCCGCAAAATGCTTCCTGTAATGAAAACAATGAATCAGTATTGAAATGCGGAATGAGAATTCGTTGATAAGACAAAAATAACAAAATATTTAAATGTAACTTGATACGACGACCAACTTTACGATAAATGATGGACCGCCCGCATATCTTCGTTTATTAACCAACTTCAAAAAGGAGGTGGTTCTAAAATCAACTAACTATGTTTTTTTATTGTTTGTTTGTTCAGCAATATATCGTCGCTAATTATGAACCAATGTTAATGAATTTTTTATTTGAAAGAGTATTCTCATAAGGTAGTCCCATTAAAATGTGGTGAAGATCTGATCAAGGCCTTCGGAGATAGACAATGGATAATAGCAAATCACACCCGATTGCTGTAATCACATGTTTATATTGTTTATGAATTTTTATGCCAGTAAAAAAAAGAGTTAATACCGACTTTGGAATAGGTACTAGAACATATAAAATAATTTTCATAAAAACCTTGATAGCTTCTGAATTTAGGGCCTTTAATTTTCATATAGGTATCTATTAGTAGTTAGAAATAGTGAAGGTATAAAATACACGCATACATATAGGTAAGGCTCTTCACACGCATAGGTGCCCCTTTCTAATCTATCAGCAGTAATACCAGTGGATAAATGGAAAATCAAGAAGTTTCTGACGTGTGTTTGCTGGGGAGACTCAGATAAAAAAGGGGCGGGTTATCCAGCTGCAGCCGGACCTCATAATATATGAAGATACCTAGTTCTCTTCAGTTTCTTTCGCATTATTTTGGCAAAAGATAAGATTACCGGATCTTCTCCTTAAAATAATCCCACTTTAAAATTTGCCGTGTAGTCTGACGTAAGTAATACCCAAAATACATTAGATATTAACTTCAAATGTCAGTAACCATAACCATATACCAATCTAAATTCAACCCACGTACGATTAATGTTTACGTGTATTTTGTACACGCATACATATAGGTAAAGCCTTTCACACGCATAGGTGCCCCTTCCCAATCTATCGGCAGCAATACCGGTGGATGAATGGAAAATCAAGAAAGATCTGACGGTTCAGTTTGCATAACACAGTACAAAGCGGATTTATATAAATCCAATAAGGAACTCCCGCCCTTCTCTGCGTTGTATTTCGCACACAAAATTGAATAAAATGTAAATAAATATCAGCACAATAGAGCTCCTTATCTAAAAATAATAATTGTCTATTGCCGTGCAAGCGATAATTTCTATAGTTTATGGAGTTTAGTTTTCTATAGTTTCTATAGTTTGTTTGCGGAGGCGCACACCGACTGTTTTCACAGCACCATGCGCAAGCGGTGTGCGTCCTTAGTGCGCAGGGTGCGGGCCAGCTGGCGATGATCGCTGGCAGATTAGATTGCCTTTACATACGGCGGTGTTGTGGCAGACATGTTGCCTATAATGCCGGTTAGCATGTTGTTTGGCTGCTGTTTTACTTTTCATGTTATTTTTATTGTATTTGTTTTATTTTGTGTTTTATTATTATTATTATTTTTTCTTTTTGATATGGGTTATATTACCTGAATTAAATAATTTTTAATTTTTAATTTTTTATATTTTTTTACATAGTTAGTTACAGGTGAAGCTAATAAAAGCGTTTTAAAAAGCATCAAATGTCGAGTACTTGCCCCAAAAAAATATCGCTTGTACAGTGCTGCAGTGTCAGCAGATAGCTGCAGCACTGCAAACTATAATTTCTTTGGCCATCTTCCACACCAGGTGCAATAAATAAGATTCTACGCACAAGAGTTTAGTGAGATACAATAGCTTTAAAAGCCCACTTGGTCGAGATTACTATGACATTTTTGGCATACATACAATGTGTTGCACATTTGCCTTGATAAATAACGTACTAAACGGTTGTTGCAGCAGATACTGCTAAATCTATGTGAACAAAAAAACAAAAAAAAAAACATCACACGTCTCGTCTTTTTCTCATCTTTGGAACTAAAATATATTTTCTCAGTGAATGTTGGGTATTTATTATGTATCAAAACCGTGAGTTCATATTAATTGCAATGACATTTTTTATTCAATTTGAAATAGTTGTTTATATCTTCAAAAGTCGATTGCGTTTTATTTCATTAAGTAATTTGTCGCATTCCGATGTCCATAATTACATAGGTACGTAAGAGCCGATAATATAATGTAATAGTCTCTTGAGAGAGTGATCTGTGTTCGGAGCAAACCTTTATCAAGTAAATGTATTATGCCTGGCTATTGCAGGAAATGTAGGTTCTTTACCTCAATTAGTAGGCCTTAAAGGCTTTACTTAATATGGGTCTGACTGAACAACGCCTACAAAAGAGATTATATTGAATAATCTCCTCTCTACCAAACTTTCAAAAACAGGCGGTATTTCCGATAAAAGTTTATTTATTTATTATTTATTTATTATATACTTTATTGTACACCTGAATATAACAATTTTGTAAGTACGGAGATTACAATATTAAAGTACAATGGGCGGCCTTATCGCATAAAGCGATTTCTTCCAGGCAACCATTGGATGGAATAAAGTTTACTGTTTTCTTAATCCACCACAGTCTGGATGGATCTTATTTCAAGAAAAAAAAATCTATTCGTGGCGTAATCCGTCCCGGAAAGTTATTTATCTACTTACTTTATACCAAGACTACAAGACTTTATTTGCCAACTAAACTTAACTATGTACATTGTACACATCCTAATTATTTAAAATATAAAATACAAACATAAAACTTAGGAGCACTTAGGCGTCAAAGTATTCCTCCCTGACTTAATTATAGAAATTGTTATTTATTCCGAAATTAACTCTTGATATTGTACTTAGAAAATTAGATAAATTGATATTAATAAAACCGGGAGTCGAGCCAAGTCAAGCCTACACTAGGTACCTAAAGTGGCTAATGAACGTTACATATTATTGAGAGTTAATGAGGGCACAAAATTAATTTTGAGATATGAGGATTGATAAATAATAGTATAGGTAATGGTTGGATTATTTATTACTGTAATGGAACAGATGGAGAGCTCATTGGATTGTGCGTATATAAGGTTATAAAGGATAAGGTTTGTCGAAAACTCTGGTGATTTTTATGTAACAGGGTAATAACCCGTCATTACAGAAACAAAAATCAATTTAAACATAATTGCTACGTTTCAAACTACCGCCTATACTTTGTTATGCAAATGGTAGTAACTTAATTGCGGGTAGTAATTGCTAAACAAATTAGTTAAACAATCGTTGCCTAGCCAAATATTTTTGTGCGTGACTGTGCTTGGTCCACGCCTCCTTTTTGTGCTATTAATCAAAACCTTCTTAATTACAGTTTGTATTTCAGTAGGTATAGTTTAGTTTAAGCAAAGTTAACCTAAAGCAAGTTTTCGATGTCTTTAGATAAGTTTTACCCACAATTTATACAGGTTGATTTGGTAGTTTATGCCAAACATAAAACAACAAAAAAAAAATTGGAACATGTGGTTGCTCGGAGATTCTGATAAAAATGGCGGGCTTTCCGGTTGCAACCGGACCTCAAAATATACGAAGATATAAGTAAGTACGTAAGTACCTACTTCTCTTCATTTGAGATGCAATAAAATTACCGGATATTCTCTTTAAAAAAATCCTACGTTAAAATTCAGCCTGTGTAGCCTAACGTAAGTAATACCCAAAATACTTTAGACGCCACATGCTAACCTAAAGTCAACCCACGTAGGATTAATGTTCACAAGCAAGAATTTAATCCTCATTAGGACTGAGAAACTCATTACGTAATTAATAAACAACAACAATTTTTTGACTACTTTGTGGGTATAGTTGACTGTATCTTTTCCATAGTAACTAGAGTGTTGGACAATATTAGTCCTGTAATATCAGGTAGTTAATAGATACCTACTGTACTTAGTTATATTGAAGAACAGGCTTTTGTCCACAATTTAGACCGCGTGTAAGCATTATCATACAAATTACAACACCCTGTTGCACGCGTTAGAAGTTGATTTCTGTAACTATCGTTCCTCTCTAAGAAACATTATATTCCAAATTTCAAGTTTCTGGGCCCAGTTTGTACGATGTTATTGTGTCAGTCAATCAGTTTCTTCTTTAATATACTCGTCAAAACAAAATAAGGGCCACCTTATATTTTTGATCTTCTGGGCAAATTATGAGGTCCCTAGGTTTCTAAGTTGTATAATTCATTGCAATGATTTGTTTTTAATGAAATGGGTTTAAATTTTACACAATCCACAGAAAAGAAAAACAATTTTACAACATTTTCAAGAAAAAGTGCAATTTCAGCAAAAAGTACACTTGGACTAAAAATGCAATTAAAAATGAATTTCCACGGCGTTTATTCTTCTTCCTTTTTGAAACAATATCTGGTGTAATCTCCTCTTTTCTGAACATATTCTTGAAGCCTAGAGGGCATTTTCTATCAGATGCCGCATTGTTTCTTGAGAGATTTGTTCCTAGCTTGATTTTAGGACGTTTAAGTGCTGTCTTTCATTGTCCACTGATCAATTTGTGTCTCATACTCTTCTTTTCAACAGATCTCACATGTGTTCAATTGTGTTCAAGCCCAAACTGTTTGCTGGCCTCGGCAACACTTGTATACAAGCCTCTTCTAGTGTCTCTCTGGTGGCTCTAACAGTATAAGCGCGTGCATTGCCGTGCAACAGCTTGAAACCTGCACCCACTTGCTATGCAAATGGCACCACATAGAGTCTTATGACCGCCTGGATGTATCATTAAGTTGTTACTGTACCCTGGTTCTGAATTATGAGCTCAGTTCTTCCAGTTTGGCTTATGCCTCCCCACACCATAACATTGGGCCCCCCAAATCGATCATTGTTGTGGATGCAGGCATCTGCAAGTTGCTCCCTTTTCATCTCCACACCCTTATGCAACGGTCAATACTAAAAACTTTTACTTTGCTCTCATCTGTAAAAAGCAATGTGCTTCAGTCACTTACGCTATAGTCCAATTGTTGCCTTGCGGATGTTTATTGATTTGCATGATGAATACTGGTCTATGGAATTCGCACCACTTGACTCCTGGACAATTGCTGGTCTTCATAAAACTGGTTTTTAATTGTTTGGTCACTTAGTCACGTGCCTGTGGCCAGGCACAAGCGGGTTTGCACAGAGCGGGAAGTGACGGTGCTCTCTCTACGTGCATGTAACTCTATGTAGCGGTCTTCCTGAGCGGTGATTCCTCTGGCTCTTCCTAATTCTTGACTTCTGACAAAATTTTGGATCTCATAAAAGCAATTCCAGGCATTCTGAATCGGTCGCTGCGAAAATCTCGGCTGTAAAACTACAGATCGCTACGAATACCCTTCTTGGATGAGTGTTATGGTCCTGGTCATTGTAGTCAAGTCCATTTGAAGTCGAACCTGTGGAATTACGTTCTTAAAATGCCGATGTTCGCACTGACTCGACACACTAAACTATTTCAGTACAATACAAATGTTAAATGAGCTTAAAGTTCATGTTAAAAACAGGGTAAAATTAATTGGTTTCAAAAAAGTTGATAAAATCTACCCATTTTAACGGTTTTTCAAGCGGAATGCTGTAAAAGTGTTCGGAAACACTTAAAATAACTCAATGCTGTACAATTTACCACATGGATATAGTTAATGATTATTAAATCATCCATATTGTCGAAATTTGCAAGTGGCCCTTATTTTGTTTTGACGAGTATATAATTTCAGATTAAATATAGAACAACGATCCAATTGTATT
This sequence comes from Allophyes oxyacanthae, assembly GCA_932294325.1. Taxonomy (NCBI): domain Eukaryota; kingdom Metazoa; phylum Arthropoda; class Insecta; order Lepidoptera; family Noctuidae; genus Allophyes; species Allophyes oxyacanthae. The sequence continues at coordinate 9,496,274 of OW028614.1, read as the reverse complement.
TGATCCAAAATGTAGTTAACATTTTGCGAACAATACATTTTACCAACAACACAAGGTGAAATATATGCTTTTGAAACGTAAGCACAGGAATTTCACAAAGTACAAACTAGGGATGTTACAGCGGTGGTTTTACCGGAACTGGAGTCGGACGGAGCTTTAGGTTTCAAATTAATTTGATTTAAAGGAGTCGGAGCCGAATCTGGAGTCGGAGCCAGAGTTCGGCGCTCCGATTGATTAAGAGCTCGAAGCGGGCCAATCACCATACAGAACCCGGTGGTTGCGTAAAATCAAGATCGTTAAAAAAACTTACACGACGTCTGGCCACAGTCACTGCGTTTCGATCTTCGGTATAAACCTTTGATTCAAAATGATCGGAGCTAAAGTCGGAGCGGACACTTCCGACTCCGACTTTAGCTCCGATCCGACTCGACTTCCGCTTTATTATACACTTATAATAAAGCGGAAGGTCCGACCTTCCGAAGTCGGGGTCGAAGCTCCGTAACATCCCTGGTACAAACTACTCGTAGCTCAGATTATGTTTAAAGAGAGCTCGTATTTTCGTGTTAAATGTAACGATGAACCTATAAAAACATAATGAATCCTCCATTGCTGTTGTTTGGGCTTCCGTTTAAAGTTTATATTTATTGACTGCCAGAATAGCTAATATACTACATAAGATGAATGAAACAAAGAGTACTTTCACGAAATAATAAAAGGTTTCTAATTATGTTAAGTTTTTTAGTTTCTGTTTATCGTTTCTTGCTCCCTAAAAAGATAATAGTACCTACTGAGTACCTACTTAGGTAGTATATTTAATAAGTAAATAATGCAAATGGTAACATTTTAATAAAGATTAATTAATTAGTTCATATTTCCAGCACAGCTCGTCTACGGTCTGCTGATATTGATATTACCTTATATCGGTTTAGCACGGCGACCTGCCACGGCCATTTGCCGGGCGGCGCAGGCCGTCCTCCGATGATGCGGACCATATCACGCATGCGCTGTCTCAGCCGCGCGGACGCAGACCCTCGATACCGGCCTAGTCTGCCGCAAGGCGGTGACGGCGGGGACGCACGAGAATCCTCAGGGTGGATCGCCGGAGCAGGCGTCGCCATTGATTCTGCTACTGTGTATCCTGTACCTAAGTATGAAAAACCTTTAAAACATTTTCACGACTACAGAAAAATATTTTGGGGGTTAGCAAAAGAAGGTGCTTTCTAGCAGGAGGTGAAAAATTGCTACTCATCTACAATTATATTGAGGGTTTCTACTTGTACAGCAATTTAAGCATCAGAAATTGCACAAACCGATTTCTTTAATCTTACATGTTTTTCTAAACATTTGTCAAGTTTCACTTTACTTTTGGAAAGAAAATAGGTGGATTCAGCCACATTATATAATAATTATCTTTAAGAAACGAAGATACTCTTGTTACCAACTCTTCGTTCAGTAATCTAATAATATCAGAAAGGTTCACGGTTAAATTTTAATAAATATTCAAGACCAGAGCTGCATAAAATCACCTTTATTATGACTAAGAAAAAATATGTTAGTAAAGTGTTCACAAGCGAAGAGCAATTAATCATATTCATATACCTACTGTATTATAATAAATGTATACTTATTATTATATAATATTTTTTAGCAACGCCATGTGTTTGCTTCTCCTGGCCAATACTGAAAACCATTTGTATATACCTATTCTTAGTAAAAAAGTAAACTTATTTAAATTATGTTCACGGAAACTGAATCCATGAAAAATTTAGAATATTTTCACTAGATTATAATACAGTTACATGCCGTGAATTGCCGTGTACCTGTATGTTATAAATTATATTCACGACTTAGCTCAAAAACACATTCTTGTTTAAATTTTTCTACTTATTCTGAATTTGAGTTCAAGAGGAAATACTTGAGATGAAATTATAAATGATGCTCTTCCTTCAAGAGTTTTTATATACGGCGACAAAGAGTAGATCATGTAATTTTCAACTAAACTGTTTTACTTCGTGTGTAAAAATTATCCATTTTACAACCAAACCTTAACAACTTTCTCCAATATACAAATCATAGAAAAATCAAATAAGTAATTTAAGTTATCATAAGTTTTATCAGTCCACACATAATTATGTGAAATAAATATAATCTATATAATTAATACGTGAAGAGAAAACTTTGTACCCCTTTTTAAGCATATTGCACGCACGAAGGAGTGTGAGATTTGGCATAGTTAAAGTTTATATGGAGAAGGAGTGCGGAAAGCTAAAGTTACGGTCGAATTTCGACCTCTGGGTGACCACTAGTTAGTATTATTCTATACGTAACTAATTGATCGCAGTAAGTAAGGCCAGACCAGGCGATGGGGCAGGCTAATTTCTAGAACATATCAAAAAATATCTCAATTGAGATTGCTCTAATGCAGGTAGGTATATCTAATAATATATGATGTTTAAAATTATCTCAACACTATCTACATTATTTTTAAATTATTTTTTTACACCCATTGATAAAATAAGAAGTATAAATTAGAAATTGCCAGCAGACCAAATCAATTAAATCCCAAATAATTAAACAAAACCCACCGAAAATCAAGTTTAAGTTTATAATCTCCATAAGTTTCAGACGTAAACCATAATAATAGACTTCTCGCAGACACTGTCGCTAAGTTTTGTTCCACAAAGTTGGAAAGCGGGCGCGATATAGATACGTACAAAATAGTTATTTTATATTTATGTTCTATTGTCTTCATACTAGATTCCCAACTCTTTCTCGGCCTAATGCCAAGTTTGTTGTCCCACTGGCACCGGGTTGGTTTCGTGATTTATGATATGGCGAGGTTTTGTGTTACCGCAAAATGGGCGCTTCCCGACTTCCATCTTGTTTTAGTTTTACAAAGATTTCGCAGTATAATGTTCCTGCTGTGACTTATAAAGTAAGAGTGGGAATTGATATTGATGACGTCGTCTGTCGCCGTCTGTCCACTGTTTAACGAAGGCTATATATTATAGACCGCTACAATCAGCGGTCGAGGCGGAATTTTCGCTTGGAAAACGTAATAGCGCTAAAGAGGATATCGCTGCCCATTCTTGATATAGGTCCTTTAATCGACTAGTCTAGACCTTTAGTCGACTTTCACGACACCCAAGAGAAAAATGTCAGCTCCTTTCCGTGAACGACACGGCCTACTTTCACCTTATTTGCCCCTGAAGACATTCATGGTAAGATGAGGGACGTCCTAATGTTAGCCAAGCGTCACATAATATTCCATTATTAATTCGGATAAATGAAATATCGACCTAAAGATAGATATTTGGTGGATTTATCTCATCTGATAGGAATTTAGGTTTCAACCCACAGCGAGGCTCGCTGAACCCTTAAGGTAGGAATGTCTATAACCACATTCTTACCCGGCCTACGCTAGGGAAAGCGCGACCATTAGGTAGCAGTCAATATACCAGTTTACCAAGTTTTAACTAATATTCGGTACGCAACAAGTTTATTTGCGTACAGACAAATCCTGGAAGTACTAATTACAAACAACTTATTTAGATATTAGCTGTTGTCGACGGTTTCACAAACGCGTTTTATTTTTATCAAAATAGAATAGGTATAGCCTATAGGGATTTAGGGATAGTGAAGCTTTCTATTGGTGATAGAGTTTTTAGAATCGGTTGTGTAGTTGCAGAGATTATCCCCTAAATACAATCAAACAAATTTCACCTCTTTATTTTAAATTAACATAATTATAATAATATCTAATCCAGTTGGTCCTTATTTTTTATGTTTGTAAATGTGTATTTTATTTATCAAGTTTATTATTTTATTAAAAATGTAAAAAATATGTACCTATCTATACAAATTAATTAAAGGAAAAATAAAAAATAATAATAATAGTAAATAAATGACATAATAACAGGTAGATATTAGTATAGATTTATCGGAGAGGAGGTCGAACAGACTAACGACTAACTAACAATAGAAACCACGATCTTTCAGATGGAGAAGAAGTCAGAGTAGATAGATAATTAGTTTTAATTATGTTTTATATAAGTTATAGTATGTTAATATAAAAGAAAAAATGCTTAGATAAAACTACAATTAACGTTTATTAGGGTAGGTTTATTAAAAATTATAAAAAAAAACTTTGCCTTTAGTGTAATATCAAATAGGTAAACTGGCTTTCACTATTGTAAAAAAATCAACCTGTTTGATAAATATTATCATGAGCTGGTACGAAACTAAGTAATTATCGAAACAATTTAATACATAGCTTTTTATAATAATTATTTAATATAAGAATACCATGTAACAGAATACAAATGGCGTGACTTGATTTCGGAAGGTTTTAAATCTGTGGTTTAATTTCAAGGGCGGTTCTACCTATCAACTTGGTACCTAGAAGTGCCCTTTTTGATAATTGTTCAATCAAAAAGCAGTCAAAAGCAACTCTGCGTACGTTCTGATAGAATATAGAAGCATGGTTAATGTGAATAAATATTGTTAGCGTAGTACCTATGTGCTAGTTCACCTGGGTCCTTTCTCCTCTGCATCCGACTTCGGATCCAAAGGTGGCAGTAGCTGCCTTCCATGTAGCAGTACGCCGACTGCTTCACCACTTGACGACCACATATTGCTCGCCTTAAACAGTGCCTAGAAAAGTAAATTGCTATCAATAAATATTAATAACTCCTTTATTTCACTTAATACATAATAATTCTGGTCTGGTCTGGGTCTGGTTGTTTGTGCATGTGACATGTATGTTTGTAAACTGTACCCTCGATACAGGAGAAATCCTAGTGAGGGGCAATGTTTTTAAAAAAAGAAAAAAAGAAAGAAAGAAGAAAAGATTTATATTTTTAATCTAATCTTAATTTTTAATCTTATTCCAATGTTATTATTATTATCTCATACTTAAATTATTTATACAATTCTTAAAGCTCGTAAATTACAAAGTATAGTTCGTAGTATATTCCATTTTAACAGTCAGTTGTACATTCCATGGGTGGTATTGTGGACTATGACCCTATTTTCTCTCAAGTCAATGTCGACCCTTGAATGTGTCCGTCTGTTTTGATCTCTACTTCATAAATCGTGTTGATCTCGTCAGAGGGGAAGGTAACTCGTTTTCATCCCGTCAAATTAAAAAACTTTTAACGCGAGCGGCGCACCGCCCCCCTACCAACGAAAGCAGCTTGTTTTAAATAATTTTCAGACTTGCTTTATCCCGGTATTTTCATAAGCCGCTTTATACATACGACTTGACGTAGTTTTATTATTTTACATGGCACTTTAGGTACTTGTGTGGCCAGGAATCTTTATTTATAATATTTTTCTAAGAATAAAAATAATGAACAGGACTATATTATTATCGTATCGGACAATTTCCTCGCTGCCAATGAGTCTCCTGGCCCGACGGTCAATAGCATCCAAGGCATCCTCCTACTCACTCCTACTTATCCATCCTAGCACTTATGACATACTACATTCTTACTTACTTTATGACACTTCTAATCACTTTACAATCGAATGAAATGAAGCTTTAATAACCACACCAACTCGAAATTCGTAAACCTCTACCCAAACAACCTATGAAACCATCGATATTCGTGCATGAAACAGTTGGCAGGGCTTTCCCATTTCAGCTGACGAACTACTTTGTAAGGGCAATCGTTTTTTTTTCTTTTTAAGTTTTGGGCACTTTATGTTCTGCAGGCATAACATGACCACCATAGAAACGGGATTTGTCTACGACAGAATAGCCAAAAAGACAGATTGTAGAAATATGTTTACTCCTCGGTAGGATTTGGTAGATAACTACACCACTAACTACTTCCCAATTGCTATGGAAGGAATATTTTGTCTTTGTCTACGTAGAAACGTGAGTCTAGATGTCGAGATGGATGGAAAGAGCTTTGTCTACCTATTCTTGGAAGAATAGAAATAGAAATGGTCATGTTACAGGTTCTGGTGTGGGCCACCAGTGCTTCTTCCTTATAACGCCCAAAGATGCTACTACTCTGCCTCCTAATAACATGATCAGCCGGCTTAATGACACACACGGACAGAGGTGTGGACTATTCTATAATGCCTGGCGATACTATGTCAGTTAATAAATATGAATGACTTATAAGTATGAACTTACTAACTTATTTTGTATTAGTATCTCTCTCTGATAAAACTCATCAGCTTCTACGATTGTATGCGGAATTTAATTAGTATTACGGTGACCGTACCTCAAGGTGATTAATTATGATCCACAACGAGAGTGCTATTGCACTTAATTAAACGATTCTATAATAAAATATCTGTATATAGGAATATAGAGAAATTTAAACCTGTGCTTGAAATCGAAATTTCACTGTAATTAGCGGTTTTATTATGCTAACAACGAAATGAATATCGGATATTCGGGTTTAATAAATGTTTGATAGGTATTTAATAATTTCTAGTCAGTTCCGTATACACATTTCGTGGTAGAATTTGGGTAATCCGGAATCTACAACTAATATCACAATCGAGTTTCTATGAAGGAAACATCAAAACTCATTATAAACGATCGGTAAAATTAATAGTTAAGTAGAATAATACTTTATTGACTTTAAACCATTGTTTTATAATTATCAATTTCACGTCAATTCCCTACCTACGCGTTTCGTATTAAATTGAATTTGAGTTATCCACAGCTAAAATTTCATTAAAGTTTCTGGGAATACAACACATATTTGGTTAAAAAGGGTCTATTAAATCCTCGGTAACATGTTCTAAAATTGTGAATAATTATGGGAATTACGTTAGTCAGTAGATGGTTGTCATAAAACTTGCAAGTCGTTCAGTTAATAAAATGGTTTATGGTACGCAGTATTTCTGAGCAGTTAAAAAAGTTCTTACGTTGAAGAAGCACATGATACTGACTAGAAATCTTTTGACAAATCTTTCTCTTGGTTTTTACTTTAAAACCGTACAGCTACTACCTACTAGCTGCAGTACCCGTGCCACTGCTTAAACCTCTTGATAATAAAGCGTAATGAACCAATGGACTGGCGGACATTTTTTACTGTGATGAAAATAATATTTATGGTGTGTCGTGTGGAATAGAAGCCATACACTAGAGTAATTGTTGCATACCATTGCTTGTGATTATCCAAAACGATATATGAAAAGAAACTATACTACTTCGTTTGCGTAATAGTAAAATATGCATCTAACAGCTCTAGGTTTAACCTTTTTTATTCCATAAGCTTCTACTCCATTTACCTATCACACCCTACTTTTCCTAACGGTAAATAAGTCATCTATCTAGAATAGCCTAAAGCCTTCCTATAAAAATCTAAATGTAGGTGAAAATCGCATCTAAATCAATTCACGGGTTCCGAAGTTTATCACAATTACAGAAAGATAGTTCAGCTTCACATCGCATTTTATAGCCGTAGAGACGTTTGGCGAGAAACTGCGCTAGACCGCGCTAAGTGGGGAGATTTCGTTTCGGAGACCAAATCTCACTTCGGGTCGCTGAGCCAGAAGAGTAGGTATACCCAAGTAAGCAAGAGATGTTTGTGGTTCTAGGCTTGTTGTGGATACGGATCATACTATTAGGGGACATGCAGGGGATTATGTACGTTGTCGGTATTTTTTAGGATGTGTGTATTCAAATAGAATTTCCAAATAATGTCTTCTTTTGAGCGCTTACTGGATCGCAGAACTCATTCGCTAAAGCTAACATGGGTAGGTACTGGATAAAGTCTATTTATTCACTGGCTTTGAATGTTAAATGAGTTTGAAAAAAGAGTACGGATTTTGTTTATAAAATATGGTCTTACCTTTTTCTCACCGTAGTGCATTTTCTGGAACAAGAGCTCCATGAACCCCACTGCGAGAATCCCCGGAACCTCTTCTGCACATCTTCAGAGTTCAGCTGACGTACTTGGGGCTGCCAATATTTTATCGAACGTTGAACTCAAAACATCGTCTTATCTATTACCACCTACTTTCGTCAGGTGCTAGTTACTTCAATCAACGAGTACCTACTTTATAAGCTAGCTACTCATCAGCATCACTACCACAAACCACTCCAGACGTCTACTGTTTGTTTTACGTATCAAACATTATGTAAACAAACACGATACATGCCCATTAAACTAACGAAAATTTCATCTATCGCTATTATTAATTACCGTCAAGAAATTATTCAAAGAGGAATTTAATACGAATACTTTATTATCGAGTTGTAAAGTAAAATTTGCGTCTGTATATTATTAGCTTGGTCGTAAAAATAAAGCACACAGTTCCAATAAACTTATTTTTATATATAATTATTATTTTGTATACTTACTATAACAAAATAATTTTCTGCATTCGCCTCCGGCGCCGGCGTCGGCGGCGGCGGCGTGTTCAACCGGCGTCGATTTAATTCTTTACAACTGTTAACAGAACAGTATAATATTATAATTATGGCTCTACCTCCTACGAATACATTATGCTACCAAAGGTTTTTGGAAATTGTAATTAATACTCTACTATGTTTAAAAGGTTTTAAATTAGTGTTTCATCATTATAAAGGAATAGGAACTTATACTTTAAGATCTGTATTTCTTAGATCCTTTATAACTTGGGTAATGAACAGCTATAAATAAACATAAATGATCGTATTCAATTTTGAATGGCTCTTTAGACGATTATTTGTAAACAAATCAATTCCACTTCGAGGAATTTTGTGATGACTCAGCGCTTCAGAATTGTTTATTAGGATAATATATAAACGACTGATATTTAGCAGATTTAGGTTCTTAATGGTGAATCTTACAAAAATAAATTGTTTTTCCAAATATCTATGAAAGTTTTCGTATTGTCACATAATGTATATTTGCACAAACTACGATAAAATATTCGAGTATCACCTAGCGATTTCTATGCGGAGTGAGTCACCGCATATTTGCCGACGCAGGCAGTGTCGCCGCCTGGTCTTCTTCCCGCCCTGACACTCGCTCCATCGGCCCCACGGAGAATATGAAGCTTGCTTTAAATGTAAACCTGAAATGGAAAATAAACGACTACGGAAACCACTAAAGATATTTTACTAAGCTACTTACATGCCTAAACACTGACCTTTTTTAGGTTCAACAAAATATTCTAAATGCTCGTTATCTTCAGTATTACTCATCTGTACGTTTTCATGCTGTGTTGTCACCTCGTTTTCAATCTGTAACATTCATAAGTTCTCATTCAATATAAATCAATATCGTAACAATACATAATAGCTCAGATAACAATCAGTTTCCTACATGGATAACTAGGTCAATCCTTTTGAAAGCCGCAGTTTCCATACAATCGTTGCAATCAAGCAAGACATATTTCAATTTGGCTGTGCGCCAGACATTTTTTGTGATCGGAAATGCATTGTCAGTTGCAATGCTACTAATGGATCTAGAACTTTTACAAACCACGTGTATCTATCCAACATTAAATGCATTTTAATTAGGCCGGTACAAACGCAAATCCGGAAATGAAAAAAAAAACTTCTCTAATGCAAGGTTCATAATATATCCAATATGTCTTTTTGTAGGTAAACAACCCAATTGTCATACAAAATGTAAATGCAATTATTAACAGATATCAATAAATCAGAAATGAAAGATGTTTGATTAAACATTAGTCAATTTATAGTAGGTACTTTTCATAACTGCACACGAATTATTTTGAAAACTTAAAATCTTTTAAATTTTGTATTTCTAAAATCATACTTACTTGGTGCCCCAGAATTGTTTCAATTACTGTGATGCTAAAAATGATGACAGGACATAGCCAATTCATATTCCTCAGTCCTGGCCACTAAAACGCCATCAGAATTCGGCATCTACGACGTAAAATCAGCAATTATTATTTTCTGAAGTATCGAATCTGTTTGGAGAACATGAACTGATTTCTTGATTGGTATATCCCATAGTGATCCTTTTTCTTGTTTTTATAGCCCACGGACAATCAATGACCCTTTGTGGGATCAAATCTGAAACACGTGAACTCGTTACATTTTAACGTTATGAAACAAGATATTTTTACAGGCTTATAACCGAATAGCTGGAAAAATTTAAAGTATGGTGAAATGAGGTTTTGTGTTGTGTAATAAAACGGATACTATCCATCTTATAACAGCTAGGCAGGCCGCTGGCCCAATGTATGGTCTCAGGGTGTGGCATAGGCAGCATTTTGTGCTATACCGCACTCGATACTTTAACCGGCCAAAACCCGATGCAGCATCGATATCTATAATCGCAAAAACATGAGATTTTGATACCGCAATCGAATGCAGTGAGTCGCCAAAATGCGATGCAGCATCGATGCAAGCGCAAAATCGCTAGTCACCGATGCCTAAAGTATTGAGTGTTCTAAGGCTCTTTATGCAAAGTGTAAAGTTCGCTAGTACGACGCAGGATTCATCCAACGCGCAGATGGATGTCACTTCAATCCAATTATCTTGACTGGGGGCTTACTACGAACTCTAATAGCAGGGCTGAAATTGAACTGCCCAGACATTTCCAGTATGAGCTGACCGCGCACTGTATAGGCTTTACGTACAGTGAAAGGTCAATTTATTCTGGTAATCATTATATTTATTAAAGTATGGTTCTGGGCGGTTCAATTTCAGCCCTGCTATAAAAGATCGTAGTAAGCCCCCTGAAGAGAACTTCGATAGGTTCAATTCCCTAATATCAAGACATCATGTCTTCATTGAATTGAGCCCTTGTTTCATAACAAGCACTGAAGACGGACAACGGATGATGATAAACGTCAATAACGGGTTTAGTGTTTTTTGTTCGATACAATTTCTCAATAGTCAGGTATTATTTTTTTCCTTTATAACGAGTATCTACATTTTAAAGGTAGCTAACAATTCATAGCATAGAAGTATGATGGAATTAATAGAAAGAATGCATTGTGTGCTGTTATTTAATTATGAATTTTTACAAAACCTATTTGAAGTAATGTTTATTTCACATTATCACAAAACAACATTGACATATATAATACATACTTCAGTGCAAAACAATGACTGACTACTGTCGTTAATTTAGTCAATCACTGTATCTTTTTCTCATTAAAATATATCAAATACTGTCGAAAAAATTTGTATTTGATACATTGCTAATAATTTTTCTTGATATATAAAAAAAAAACTTAGAAATTTTGTTTTGGGTTTTCTTTTTTTTTTCCTTTCTCTCTTTAATTTTTGACTGATGTAAAGTTTACATTAGGATAAGGTACCTACTATAATATTTATATGTGGAAGCTTTTAATTAACAACTTATTATACACATTGTACTGTATTTGATAAATGTTATTAGTCTGTAAGCTTTCCAAACAATAAATAAATAAATATTAAATGATAAATAGCAAATTAGCAACCTAATATACTTTCAGAATTCAAACCCTTTGATAAGCAAAACTGTATAGCGAGGTAGACGTTCAGAAAATTATATGGAGACCAAGGAAACGCGCTCTGTTTTCCTTTAGAGCTTAATTGGGTGCCAACGCTAATAAAACGAATAAAAATTACGTTTGCAACACTGAAACACAAAGACAAACAGAGAAATAATGATACCTAAATTGTCAATAAAAGCTTTCGAAACAATTCCAATTTCTTGAATATTCATTATTTGTTTGTTATTTATTAGTTCAATATTTGACTTGTCGTTTACAATAAAAGTTGAATACTCAATGTTTAATATTCGTTCGTTTACATGTCAAATAAGAATAGTGCAATGTTATAAAATACAATCCAACAGTTAAATTAATAGATAATAAATTGTTTTAATTCAGTCAGTATCGAAGTATAAATATTTGTATTTGTTCTAAATCTTGTCAAATTCAAAATCCCCGCCGTTTCTCGTACTCCTAGCTAATCAGACAACAGCTCAGCGTCGTCCTAACAATAAATCCCAATTAAATAATCTACCTGACCTAGAAGTCGAACCTAAGACTTCAAGGTCAGCAGCAAAGCTCGTTAGCACCAGACCAATGAGGCGCATAAAAATTCATTGTATTTCTGTCAAATCAGTCGCTCTATTGTGATACTTCACCAAAATGTTTGTGTTTAACTCTTGACAACGCATTTAACCTTAACCGTGATAGATCATGCATAACGCCAAGTTCGGTCTGACCTACCTACGACACATCATAAGATCTAAGATCTTTAAGATCTGTTAAAAAGTTAAAATACCATATTTCAGGCAAATAAATAATTGTATTCTATCCTATAGATAGATGGTACGACTTTTTCTGGTAGGCAGAAATTAATATTCAATTGATAGTATCAATTTTAGATGTACATAAGACGATCCCATAAAACCACATACAATTATTGAGGGCGAAAGGGTTAACAAGAACATGCTTGTTAAATTTATGTTTAACAGCAAACAGCTCTTTTATTATACAGTCGAAAGTGTGCCCGTGGGTTTCCCTGTGTAAAAAAGCTTTTTGTTTTCAGGGATGAAAAATATACGCAAATCTGGGATAAATTTTGTACTAAATTTCATCCATCAATCTGCTCAGTTGTAACTGTGATCGAGTAGCAATCGTCAATCACGAAAGCATGTCCTGAGTTTTGCAATTTTAATATGACTGGAAAGTGAGCTAACCCTCAAATCTCTGTTTACTGTGATACCCATATCCACAATCCGGCGTTGACAGGAGCCAACCCAAACTATTACATATTACTTATCGCTCCTCGGTTCAGCCACTTTTTTGCTCATTTTTATACTCGATTTTCAAATCATCAGGTCACCAGCTAAACTTTTTGTCAATAAACAATACCCGTTGGTCTTATAATGATAGATTATCTAGGGGACTATAATGCCCAATTATTGTTATGATTCCTTGATGAGCAATCCTGTTCATTTTACTTTTAATCGAATTTTAAAATATTTTATATACCTAATTACCTATCTAGCGCCTGGGGAGCTATTTTGTAATTCTCACATCTCGATTCGAATCTCACTCTTTTGTCGGCTCTATGCCATGATCACAGCTCCTGTTACGAGTATTATGTTATAGTATGTCAATTCGTAAAATATCAACCGACAAAAGAGTGACATTCGAATAGAGATGCGAGAATATATTCTTACAGAATAGCTGCTATGCTGTATCGCAGTAAATTCCACTGACAACTACCTACCGAAATGAACTCGATTATGCATCTGACATTCATATTGTCTAGTAAAGAACACTTAAAAGTTACATACAGCTTCATTTCACGAATAGTTCTCTTATGAAACCGTCGTCGGAGCGTAGAGGGGAAATTGAATCGTTCACAAAGAATGTGGATGTAGTATGGAGTTACGATTTCCTTGCAATTGTTCGTGGACATGATACTTGTGAGAATAGAATAGAATAGATCTTTATTGCATGTAAACCAGATACAGGCACTTATGAAATGTCGAGACTCTAGGTGCACGGTTCCAAATAGTAGATCCTATGGAGAATGTGTGTAGGTCGGGACAACCTAGAATGGAAAAGAAGTGTCTTATATTTACTTCCTGTCTTGGTTTAGATAATTTGTGTATTACGCCAATACGTCTTTAATAACATCTTTATCATATTTGGTATATTTTTTATGACATAAGAGCAAATTAACTTCCGAATCACGTCATGGTAATCGATTAACTCCGTCCATGAACAGCCTAGTGAGTACATGGTGTTGCTGACCTAAGCTTTAAGTAAGAATGCCTTGTCTTCCGGTAATTTCACTGATAGGGAGGTAATTCTCGATTCCTGCGAGATCATCTCATAATCGAGAGTTCACTTCGCGCGCTGTTTGACGTTTATGATGGTTCGAATTTGAAATGTAGGTACATTTCGAACGGTACCGACCAGTCGAAGCCATTCGAGCGGCTGTCCTTCGAGAAACGTCGGGCTCGCCTTTTCCAGAATAGATGGTAATTAAGTCTCGAGAAAGGTTCGATTTCGAACTTTTTCTCGAATTCGATACCTACTACTTCGATTGCACGAGAATTGCCCCCTGAACTATTTGGGAACAATCGTTCACCCGGAACACAATTACTACGCTGACTGTACATAGTTATTACAGCATCGGCAGGTGAAGATGGTGTGACTGACTAACATCATCAAGCATCCAGCTCTTATCATGGAACTCTACTACCACTAATGAAACTATTATAGTTTATAAAAGGAATAGAAATTCAGAGAAAGTTAACTAAATTAACTGAAAAATTTAAAGCACCGACTAAACCGACAATTACTTTAACCCCTAAATTCGTATTAAAAAAGCTAGCGTTTATCTTGTAACGCCTTCAAATAAATTTTGATTTGAATATCATATAACTCAAAAAATATAATAACGCTTTATTTACTCAACTTTCATACGATCTACAAGATCAAAACAGAACGAATTAAATATGTAAATTATTTTATCTTGTTGTGTCGCTTACTTTTTATCTTAGTCTTAATTTAGAATGTCTGTAATCACTTGTGTATTTCATAATCTAACTCATTGTTCTTTCTACTTAAAGTGACGATTTAATTCTAAACTATAGTGTTGACATAGATTAAGCTCGACCTTTTTTTAATATTTCGAGTATAATGTAGAAAATAAAAAGAACAATAGAGTGCACTATTTTTAGGCTGTAATAAAACACATGGTTGACTAAAATGCATCTATTGTGATCTATTGCAGTAACAGTTCTGACATATGAGGACCGTCTGAGTCAATCTCTATTCAAGAACAATGAAATTAGAGCCTAATTGCGAATAGATGACTCAGCATAACTAAAAACTCATATAAATACATAGCCCATATTGAGACCATTGCATTTTGATGTCGACAATTTTGTTAGAAATTTTATCTATGGTACGGTGATGCTCACTAAAATAGTCATAGGTCAAAAACAACACTAGCTCTTATTAAAAATGGTTTAAAAAGCTAGACGAATAAAATATTCCAAACTGTTAATCATAGTTCCATTTTCAAAATGTTTAAAATTTACAAAAGTTTTTATACATTTTAAATTGAGTCTTCAAAATATTTGTAAGTAATATTAAAAAAAAAAACATTGTTCGCTCTTTTCTCTATAAAATGGAACTACTCTGGTTCTCATTGCTTTTTATTAAAGGTTAGATATTATTTACAATTGCTTTCGTTTCGTTTTAAGTTTTTTTATTATCTCGTCTCACTCTCAAGCCGTCCCGAATTTAATAAAAATGATATTCAAAATTTAAGTACTGAGATTTACTAAAGCTGCTTAATTGAGCAAGAGGGCGGTTATTTAAAGAAAAATGGAAAAACGGCTTAGGAGAGGCAATCTAATTTCAAACACCAGGTTATTTTATCTACTAATAATTCTGCTTTCATTAAAGAATAGCATTCATACAATTACATGCAAGATGTAAACATTATGTAGTTACTTATTTATTTTGTTCTAACATGTTGCCATAATGGCCATGGCGTGCAAATGAGTATTTAAGTATATTATAGTCACAGATTTAATCACAATAAATATTAAGTATTTATTTCAAAGTATTATTAATTAAAAAAACCCATTTTATCTGTTAGCACCTTGTCAATTTGAGAACAAAATTCCGCATACTTAGATATCTATCATGAAAAGATATTATAAGATGTTTTAATGTTCATAGATAATAATTTACTGATGGCTTTTTTACATACTATTTTTAAAGCTTTTCGCACGTCCATTTATTATTTATAGAGTAAAACAGACATTCATTTGTTACCTACTGATATCAAACAGTTTGACTAGGTGTTGTTAAATGTAGAGTGTGATAATAATCGTAAATCCGATTTTATGCTTTAGGTTATTACGTAACAAAATTGAATCAGATTCATCCGGTTCAATGATTGTTATGATGTGAATTCATAGCACGTTAGTAATACCGAATTTGATCACAGTTCGGAGCAGTAAGTCAACTGGCTATTAAGATTGTTATAGTTTTTCTTGCCAATTCGGCTTGTCGTAAACTTGTGATACTTTTACGATCAAGATACATACCTATACAAAAAATATTGTGTCACAAAATATTGCTGGCTACCCTAAACATTCGATGAAATATGTACCTATGTCATGTAGGTACGTGAACGTGATATTTCCAATATGATCTTGGGGTGAAAGGAAACATAGAATTGGTTGTGACAGTTCATTACATCGTACTGTATCAGTTGAACTCTAAGGAACAAAAGAGGTGTTTGTATGTATCGTAACTTATCACCAAGCGATGCCGTATTTTCGTAAAAAAAAAAAAACTTAACATTTTCTGAATATGTGGAATTTTCAACTACTTAACATAAGTAGTCGAAAATTCCGTTACATAAAAGTCAATTCGGCATGTAAATAAAATAAAAACATCACAAAGCTTTCGGACAATATAAGTACCTAGCGATGAATATATATGTTTACAGCTATGCCATCAAACAAAAGATTAATTTCACTTTAAAAGTCTACACTTATTTTTGACTGAAGTCATTCAACCATATGATTGATGGTTTAATAACCTCCCACTTAACATATTAAGTACTATAGATCATTATGCCCAAAGATTCGAGTTCACGGTTAGGTCATTGATGTGCGCTCGTAATTCTGCGCATAGTCATAAAAACAGTGTTCCCACAGCGATTGCTATAGTAAGCTATCTGTCATCCTACATTCAATAGATACTTAACTAATTTCCAACAAATGGTCGTCAATCATATTAAGAACGGCTTAAAAAAGCAGGGATGGAATAACAATTTATCGATTTCATACAAATTGTTTTTAATTAATTTCGTTTCCATATCTTTCATAAAACGGTATTACCTATTCTGTTTTAATTTGTGCGACGGCACGGCAGATTTTAATTTCATTCAAAGAAAACAAATACAAATGATTTTTAACAGTGATGGAAGTTTTAATAATTATCTTTGCATAAAAATAAGGGAATATTTGAATACTTATATGTTTTGCAATATTATTATGCTCAATTTTATACATAAACATCAATTTACTTTTCAAATATTAGCTAAAAGTTAAAAGACCATGTTTTTTAACTTTTAGCTAATATTTATAATGTGCTTCTTTGGAAATGTTTATAATGTATGATAATAATCTATATATGGTACAATATTGTGGTATTTATTATAAATAGCTTAGTGTTTGCAATGGCGCATGGCAGCCCAATGGTATTGACCCTGGCTTTCGAGTCGTAGGACTTCGGTATGAACCATGTGAGCGAGAACCAATGGATCAGATTTATGAAAAATTTGATAATCATCAGCTCCGCCCCCTTTTTTGGCTGTTTAGACTCCTTTCTCCCTCATAGTAGAATATCTTAACCAAGTTTTAGTGACAAAATAATTATATAAACTTACACTACTTTGACTTATAAGTTACAGTACTATCGTAACTTTGACCATAATACAGGGATGGCGAACCAATGGCACGTGACAAGATATAGTGGGCACAGCATTAATTGAGGACCCAGAATTTTAATTTTAATGTATTTTTTCCACTACTCTAAAATTGCTTGCTGGAACGTTACGGCCACAGTAAAGATATCTTTGAAAAAATTTGCATACAATATCTATATTTAGTCGAGTAATATTAAATTACTTGTATGGATAAGCAGATTATGTTTACGCAATTTCAGGGTTGATCCCGTAGTTTAAGTTGATCATAATGTTGAGTTCTTACAATCCCCTAAAGCAGCTGTTAAAATATACAAGCGGTATATAAGTACTGTTAACTCGACCTGAGAAGCCCCAATAAAAACCACACAACAGTATAAGATTACTTTCGTTTGAGGATTATTAAAAGTATTTTTTATCTCTATGGTTGCAATTAGCTTTCCGGAGACTCTACGAGAGCCTATCGCTCCCACGGCTTTTTTTGTTTTTTGAAGCTTTTATCACAATAAAGAGCTAATTTATGCATGCCTTAGGTAAGCAGTAAATCGTTTTGCCGGTAGCTTGTCCTGCTGTCGAACTTTTACCGTAAAATATGTAAACAATTCTCACATTCCACAAATAAAGTTCTCAAAAAAGATGTAAAATGAGATTTTTTATCAGAATTCACACAAGGCTCTGGCTATAAAGAGGTCACACGTGTGTGGTCGGATGTCATAATATCGCAGCTTTACGACGAGGTGCGGCGGGCGTGATGTAAACCTACCAAATCTACGTCCTCATCTAAGTGCCATTAACTTTCTCAGTATCCAGCTGTGCATAAACAATGTAGGTGATATTGAACTAATTACGGTCGTGAGTCAAGTGTATCGAAATTGATAAATCTCATTTTATCTTATCGATTATCTAATAATTGTACCTACGTCTTGTAATTCGTTAAGACAACCAAATTGATACAAAGAATTTACGTCTCGTTTGTCGCTTGCTTTTATCAATTGCTTTTATTTACCTAACTGAAGTAATTCGAAATTCAAATCAGTTAACCAACTGCCAGTTCCTCGCTCTAAATAAAACCATCCCGCGTCGGTCGTTGGGCTGTCAAAACAGGAAGCTTATGAGATTATTCTGTGAGCTAATAAATTGCTACCGTTTTGTCCGCCAAGCTAACGTAATGGCAATGACTACGGCGACATTTTTCTTTTTCCGAAAAATCGTTTCCTTATCAGGGCTACATGGATTTTAAGTGTCTTACAACTAATGAAATTAATAACCATTTTTTGTTTATTTTTAAATGTATAAGTCAATACTTCCCCTTAATTTCTTTAGGTTCACCCACCCATTTTATCGGTTCGCATCAAACAGATGTTACTTGTACAACTAGAACTCTATTTTTAAATCAATAATCATGTAAAAGTTCAATACGATATCAAAGGGCATTTCTATTTATTTATTCCAGATATCTTAGATTTTTCCCTATTGAATCATATGCTGAGAATATCCTCCAGATGTTGTACACATCGAAAATATCTGATATATTTATTTACTTTCTCGCAATTTGGATAGCAACCCTAAATTGAATCATTCCGCCGAAGACGCGATATTTCTCGAACAGGGTTTATTTCCATATATTAGTTTTTACGGTTATAAAGGAGTTACCATACCAACCTACTTACACGTTTGTCAGTGTCTTGATAGCATGTAACAGAAACATTTGTACGCATAGTACGCTGTTCTAGATACTCAAAGAGTACGCTACCCCAATTTTTTTTATTATATTTTTTTTTTCAAATATTCTCTATAGACAAATAAGGCCCATTTTACCAAGGAAATGTTTAGAATATAAACAACGTGTTTGCTTCCAGCAGGGATTCCATATAGTAGGTAGGTACCTATAATGCTTGTATGAACCCATGGTGAGCTGAAACTACTTGAGGGAATAGTAAAAAAAATTCACTCCTTGGTAAACAACAGTGGCGAAGAGTCCATACAACCCGATTCCGATCGACTTCCCTTTAGGAATTGGTTAGTGCAAAGAACAACGTAATATGGCTTGTTATTCAGTTAGGTCGAGCTCTTCTAGGCATGAATATAAATAGATTACAAGAGAGACGGTATGGATTTTTGTCTTGCAGCATTAATTGCAGCAATTATTAAAGGGTATTTTTGGGACGGCTTCCCCTTTTAAAAATGTCACCCTTCGCCACTGGTAAACAATATAGTTATGTTTGTATTTTATTTTAATTTTCATAATGCGTCACCGTTACGTTTCATTTTGTATCATATCCGGTGGACAATATATTTATGTATATACATATATGTTATACATTCCCAATATTTTGTTGAAAAAAAATTAATATTTTCCCAAGTAAGGAATTAGTATTCCTCAAGAGCTCAATACTCAAAATAAATAGTTACTTTTACATTTTACTTCTCCACTGGTTGGTTCAAATCTGAAACATCTTCCTTGTCACCGTCATATATTATCCTTGGAACGTCGGGCGCGGCGTGTACTTTAGCCAACTTCAGCTATGTCCATAAATCAAGCGCACTTGTCGAATAATAATATATGTTGTTATGGTATGCCCTACAGACCTACAAACTGGCGGTCATGGATCATCGCACACCAACACGCTCCACTGCCCCAGAGACTCGGAAACGAATAGATTTTAACAAGATAATCTAGTTAAACAACGAATCTTGGCGGTTAGTTATTTAGCCAAGTAAAAAGACAAACAACCTTAGGCCCAAATTCAAAATATAAGACAGAAGAACAATGGGTGGTGAATTAATTAATATTTATTCCGTGATTATTTCCATAATGGTCTGGGCTTAATTTTCTGAAATAGGTATACAAACGCATAAATATTACGAAGTTATGTTTTTGGAGGCATAATGGTATCATCATTAGTACGCCTTGTACGTCACCCATAAAGGAATAGTGCGGCGCTCACGCAACATGGATAGTAGGTAATTTCTAAATAAATCATTATGGTATTATCTCATTACAAACTTGTTTATTGGACAAAAATAAACTATCCCAATCAAAAGTATCCCGTTGCTAAACATATAAAAGTCCATAATTTTCTTCCAAATTATCGTTAGGTAGGTTTCATCAGACATTCTTTAGATGAGCTTTAGCTCTTCTTCTTCTTTTAATGTCATCAGTACCTACATAAATAACTTATTGAATAAAAGTCTGTAGTTAACTGCTATGCTCTAACTACTTACGACGTATCGTAAACCCTGTCATAAAACAACTTTAAGGGGGTATTTTACAGGAATGCCGCAAAAACCGATTTGTATTTACAATTTTTTGAATAGAAATTCTTATTTCTTTGTCCCGAAAAAAATATATATCAAACTTGAAGATGTGACAATCTCTGCACGGTTGTCCGATACATGATTGGATGAAGTTGGCTCGATAAAAAAAATTCGCAAAGTTACCCCTTTTAAAAAAGTGTTTACAAGATTATTTCTAAAACATGATATTATTTCAAATAATTTTTACATCACAATATTGGTCGCAAATATACCAACGAAAATCGGTTGTAATTTTTTTATAATATTTCGTATATTGGTCACAATTTGATAAAAACCACAAAATTCGTGATTTCTGTCATCTCTGCCATCAATCAGTCGCGTTTCGGCGCGCATCGAGGTCGGACCTGTACAATTTTTTTTGACTTTCCTGCGCTTACACTTTATTCAAAACCAAAAGAAAGAATGACAGTAAAATCTTTAAAAAAAATATTAAAAAGCAACAGGAAGTATAAGTAACTTGCCTTTTATTCAGAAAATCTAAGTATTTCGTTTATAAAAATCAATATGCTAAAATAATTTCTTGACATCTCCGTCAAGAATTCATTTTATAGGATGTAGTATAGAAAAATCAGTACGACAATTTGTAGTGTTGAGAACAAAGAGTATGAAGTTTTATATACACCATGTCCCAAAATTCAACGATAAGCGGGCACCAGAGGGTTGACCAGCTCATGACTACTCGATAACAAAAAAAATAATTAAAAAAATCTCAATTTTTAAGAAGTTACATAAAAAAATTGAAATCCTTCAAAATTTTAGGGTGAAAAATAATTTTGATTGATTTTTGTGTCAAATCTACAGGCATTCTGGGATTTTTAAGGATTGTGGTGGATAGCAGTGCTACTTAGATTGCCGGTACAAAAAGAAATTCAGAAATATCTGAAACATTGTGGTCATGGTAATTAAAAATATCTTAAGGGGTGTAAATTTTTGAAGGATTTCAATTATTTTATGTAACTTCTTAAAAATTGAGATTTTTTTTGTTCTCGGGTAGTCATGAGCTCGTCAACCCTCTGGTGCCCGCTTATCGTTGAATTTTGGGACATGTTGTATATTCTATTTACCTACTTTTATAGAACAATATTCATAGTACTTATATCATTTTGAAATATCGTCTGATACTATTAAAAATCTCGCCTGCGGCTCGATTTTTAAACACACTGATGTTTTAATACCCCCTATTATGCAACAGTTTCATAAACTACTAATATTTCGTATTGAACTGATCTACGTTTCCTTAGATTTTGTATAATTTTGTTCCTTATTAAACGCTGACATTTTAAAATGTGTCGGTCGGCCCTATAGGTACTGATTTGCCAGTGGCCCAACCTAATTTTACTTCTTTTAATTTTATTTCTTTATGGGCTTTGCAGTCCACTAGAAAAATGATTCACCAATTTAAATTATAATCTTTACCTTTATTTATGTATTATGGGTTATCGTGGTTGTCCGTGGCATCACCACGGTCCTATCCGAAAACTAGCGTTGCGGTATTTATTTTATCTGTCAGGATTAACTGTCAAGATATGCTGAGATAGGGACTTTCTTTGGCCTCTTGCAGGACTTTTTTAACCCCCGACAAAATAGAGGGGTGATATAAGTTTATAATGTGTATCTGTGTATCTATGTATCTGTGAATCTGTGTGTCTGTCTGTGGCATCGAAGCTTCAAAGCGGATGGACCGATTTCAATGCAGTTTTTTTTAATTGAAAGCTAGTTTAATCGGGATGGTTCTTAAAATCTGTTCAGCTGTTCAAAAGTTACACCTCTTTTTCTAGTTAGAGTCGAGGGTTTTAGACGGTTAGGTTATTGTTATCATTATTTGAATTTTTTGTGTATTTATGTAATTTCGTGTGCGAGTCCGATTTAAATGTTTTTTCTTTCTTTCTTTCAATTTTGAAGCTCTTCATCTGCATACATAGCGAGGAATCTGAACTAGGAATATGGTTTTGATCTATGAATATGCAATTTCTTTTTTGGTAAAAAAGCAACCCTGTGAACATACTTAAGTAGGTATGACTACGGAAACGGACGACTCCTACAGGTGTGGGTGAGAGTAGGTTATTATCTCAAGGCATGGATTTGAGTTGGCTTATTCTTCTAACATTACACACACATTGGCAGTGTCATCAGGTTTGTCATGCCGATATATCGGTTTCGTTACGGCATTATTGGCTTAGTGTGAAAATGCCCAATGTTGGTCGAGACAATTATGTGCACTTGCATAAACTCATACACAATAGGTATGACTGATAGTTTATAAGTAGATAGTTAAATAGGTATAAAATCTACAAATACAAAACGGAGGAACAGATTTTCTAGCGTAATATAGGACACTGGGTATACAATATTATGGATTTATATTTTTCAAGTATTTGCTGGTGTCATACTGCATGTTGCTAATTAATATTGCTATTCTGTGACACGTGTGTCACACAGTCTGATACGTCAATTGTGTTATTGCGAGAACGGAGCTCCCCTAGTGGGTGGGGCTTAGGCTGATACTTCACCCCCTCAAAAGTAAGAAATCGTCGTAAAATACAACCTTAAGTAATCACAATGTCTACCTATTCGTAGATGTTTTAAAGTTGGCCATAAACTGTAATTCAGTATCTCTCCAGCAGTATTCAAGAATTTAAGGAATACCCAGTGAAACGCTTACGGAAACATAAGCTCCGCCCGTGAATTAATTCACGTGGAAAATATTTTATGTTTTCCCGGCATAACATATTACCTACCGTTTTGGCTAATGATTCTAAAATCTGCTGAATTTCATCCATATCCGCCTTGACATTATTCAACATTAATAACTAAGATACATTAAAACTTCGATAATTTGTAGATAAATAATAAAGTTAAGCTAAACTTCACAGGTATATTCTCTTAAGCGTATCTCTGACACTAACAACATCGTTTTAACAGCGTTTCATTGATAGCATATTTAAGTCGTCTTCAAAATTAGGCCTACAGACCTTGAAACAAAACAATCACAATATCGTCACATCTTGCATATATTACTCATAAGTTAATTGTTCCTAACTAAACTACCTATAACAAGCTAAAATTAATTTATGTTCCATAAAATTATTGCCTATCATACGCTTAGGTCATTATTTTCCAGTTAATTTAGGTAGATATGTAAGCGTTGTTAAAAGCCTGTAAAAGCAGTGTGTAACAAAGATATCAATGATAATAAACATTTCCTGAAGACATCTTTATTTTTAGTAACAAGTCCATTTAACTGAAGCAATTACCGCAATTTATGAATCATTGCGATTGTAACCAAAAAGAGATAGTTAACTTATGTATCGTCTAGTGGCTCGTTAAGTACAGCTACATAGATTCCCAGAATGGAGTTGTCTGTCTCATTAACGTCGTATTTATCCATAGATAAATATCCAATTTCTTTTCAGAAATACGATTATCTCAGATAAATTCCTCAAGATATCAACATTTTGGTAACGTGCCTCGTTTAGATTGTTTCGATAAGTCTGCATTAATCTGTCTGGTTATACGGTATGGACATGTACAGTTATTAAAAAAAATTGAAACGATGATTAAACGTTATCTAACTAAACTGACCTTAAAAGCTGTCTATTGAAAAGTTAAGTTATTTAAGTTTTTTATAACTAATGCGATAACTTGAAAAAGTTTAGTTACTAGTAGTAGACTATATAGATAACTCGGAACATAGTTATTACAGTGGATTGAAATTTGTAACCGCTCCGTCGCGCGTTGAACGACGCTTGGAGCGTTGCCTTCTTGGCAGTAAAGCCAAGTTTAACTTTAATATACACGAATTTAAGACAAAATGTTATTTATGAAAAGTGGATACGAGAGCAATAATAATTTACATAAAGTTTGGAACTTAATATATCTAGGTAAAAAGTCTTTTGCAGAAAAATTTATACTTCCATTCCGAAAGCGTTTTTTGAAGCCGTTACGGAATGCTGATAAAGATTATACAAAATTATTAAACTCGTATACCATGTTTGTAATTGTAAATGTATCAATAATTTATAATGTATAGGTATCTGATACTATGATAAGAAGTAGGCTTGTTTTTGAAAGCCGAACGTAATTTTTTCCATTTACACTGCTTTGTTCTCCGACAACAATAATAAAATTTATATATTATTTAAATATGATAAACAGAGGTTATAGTTACAACAAAATATAAAGTGCGATTGCATTAGCAAAGTCGGTGGCACCACAAATTATGTAAATAACTAGCGGTACCGATTGAACGCTTGCACCTTATTAATTTCCAACATCGAGTAAGCGTCACGTGTCACTAACTTTGGGTATAGTGGAGTGTATTTCATGTATTTCTCGCCGCTATCTGTGTTGTTAGAAACTGTGACGTCATATGCAGTTTCGACAGCCTTCGCAGTCTCGTATATACCGACACAGTCAGACTGTCTGCCTAAATTTAACACAGGCGTTATTGAATAAACTTATGTTTGTTTAACTATTTAATAACGACAGTAGTGTTTTAATGATTGTGTACGTACATTTATTTTTAACCTTTATGAGGAAAAGTTTACTCGTGAGTTCATTTTCGACGTCACCGGCTGACGATGCGCAACCGAATATGAAAATGAAGAAATTAAAAGGTAAAACATACTTACTTATTTCAGATAAGTATAGATTACCTACAATGTGTGCATTTTTTCCTATTACTTATTGTATTACGGTTTTAGTAATGACGAAACATTATCTCGGTTGGATTATGGTAATGTATACGGTTCAATCAATTACGGGATTGATTACGTCATCTATTGCAATAAGGCTATACCAAGTATGTAGGAGAAATCCTTCACTGAAAATTTTATGAATACTTACAACTATGTAAAAATCCCTCATAACGGGTTACTGGAAGGGGCCAAAATTAACTAAACTAGGTAAGTATATCTACTTATCTAGATATCTCTACATTAACTACCTATCATGAAATGAATAAGTCGACGAGAAGGACGTGAAAGGGATTATTTGAGGGTTCCTAAAGTTTACCGAAACCCATTCTGAAAAAAAAACCCATTGCAGTTGTCCGTAATTTTGGCAAACGAATGAATCCTTTGACTTGACCAAGAGGTTATATAGAATCTTAGTACTCCTAGATAAAAATAAATCCTTATATCCTGTTATAGGTATCTGAAATATTTATTATTTTGTTACATTTTGGATAAGATTCACGTTTTTATTATTTGTTGGAGATTCATATAAATACGGTCTAACCGATTCCCAACCTTCGCCAGCGGATAGCCCGCGGTCTTTAAATTGACAAATTGTTAGGAAAGAATTCCCGATGGATCACTGCCGTTTATATAAATCTATATTTCCTATTATTGTGTTTGGAGTTGTTGTAGTTTACTTTAATAGATTTCGATTGGGTCCTGTACAAGGGTTGACAATTCGATGTAAGTGTTAACTGCTAGCTTCAGATAAGGTTATAAAAGTTATTGTGCAGTTTAAACGTTAGAAAAGAGGTTAACTAGAAAATAAGAAGTTGTCATACTTTTATGCAATCCATTCCAACTTTAAGAACAGTTTTGATAACATTACAATCGACCAAAAGCAAAGTTTTAGCTGTGATCGAATAAAAAATTATATTGTTCGAATTTTATTGTCTGCGGTTACTTAACTTTTTTAGTCTAATTTCAAACATTACTATAATTACAATTTAAATTAACAATATATAATAATAAATAGTTAACAAATAGAAACTACGAGATTGATTTAAAAAAAGTTTCCATGGAGTTTCTTGCCTGTTCTTCTCCTTAGGACCTAGTATTTGGAACGCGCACCTAGAGTCTCGACATTTCATAAGTGCCTGTAACTACATGAAAAAAGATATTATATCCTGTTCTATGGTGTTCTATCGACATTGCTTTTATTAAAGTAGGTTTTATTGTTTACATTTTCCATGCAAATTTTTGAATGAGTCAAGTTTAAGGTTACTACCGCATACGATAGTCTGTCTATTCTTAACTTCATTTGTATAATAGAATGTCTCATAAAATATCTAAATGATGATAACGATGAATGAAACTCATGCCCCCAAACTCAAATATTTGTTTCATAAAAATCAATATGCTAGCGCCAACATAAACAATATTTTCTTCAGAATAATTAATTTTTGATTTAAGTGCAATCGACGCATCAATGTTTAGACATACGAGTTAAACATTATCCAAGTTTATTTTAGAACCACAAACCGTTAGCAACACAAGATATATTATCTGACCGAAATTTAAAATTGTGCTGATATCATTTACACAATTTGTATTGGTACCTATTCAAAATGGAACATTGTTCTTAATAACACTAAACTTAACTATGTACACTATTATTTGCACATCTCTGTCTATTTTCACGGCCCAATCCATTGATCAATTTAGATCCTCCAAGTTTACGTCATGAGTGAATGACCATTGTAGAAAGCCGATAACATTACGGAAGGAGCTTAAATGTAAATATTATGTAAAGCTAGAGTAAAGTGATTGGCTCAAACGGAGACGAAGAGCCGAGTTTTCGATCGTCAGTTAACGGTAGTTAATAATCAATAATTAAAAAATTAGATCAGTAGAAGAATAGCTTATCCGAGCTTCCAGCCGATAAATCGGCATAATTGTTAAGGCACTGCTAAATTAACGACTATAAAATTATTAGATAGATACTGTAAATTCTTTTTGAAGGTCGACTAAAAAATCCTTTTCAAAAGTTTTATCCTTTTGCAAAAGAAATAATTTAGGATTTCCACCTCAGATCACAGTAACCAACTTTTCTATAGAGTTTGAAGTTACTTTAGAAATTGTTTATCACAATAATATAGTTTTATCGTTTTCATGTTGAGGTAAATAAAGACAGAATTACTTATCCGAAAATTTTAAGTCTGGTAGCTAAAAGGTATTTAAATCCCTTAAGTAGCTATTCTAGTCTAAAGAACTTACTAATCTTACTGTGAAATGTCAGAATTAGGTGCTCGAAGAGCTCTGAGTACCAATTGCATAATCCATATCTGCCAATTTGCCCATCCTCCAAAATTTAGGATCTTTAAAGCGATTGTGTCTTCAAACTCTAGAATCATATTTGTAAAGGTAAAATTCTTAGGACTCGAGACTATAAGCTCATTGCACTTATTTTTTATAGATATTGGTGCCTATCTCACATTCCGATTTATGTGTTTAATGAAATAATATACCTATCTCAATCTTATTATTTCATATGTTTCATAAACTTTCATATCTACTAAAACAATGAGCCAGCCACAATTACAGTATGCTTATTCTTAATAGTAATATTACATCAAAAGTCGGCTATCATGTTATCAGAAAAAAACAATTAATTTAGATCACAGTAGTACATTATGTGTGTCGGATTCTAATAAGAATTTGTGTGTTCTAATTAAGTAAAGATAATAGAAACAGCTGACACTCGGAAACGTCAAACCTATTTTCTATAACCTTCTGCGAACTTAAACAATTTATATCTGCTCAAAAATGTTCTTAATTTATTGTACGTTTTTGTATGTTCCGAATTTTTGTTTGAGAACTGACTTAACCTGAATTTTAATGTTTTGGTAATACTTGACATGACATGTGTACACAGGTGCACGCAATTTGTGACATCTAGAAGTATTATTAAGTTATATTTTTGGTGTTGCTGTTAGTAACAGCATAAATTAGCATTACCAGCAGAAATTTAAAAAATACATTTCTTCCGAAATTTTCTATAGACAGAATAGTATTTTTTTGTTTGTTGCTTCTTTGTCGCATTATCAAGAATAATAAATTCACTATTACCTATACCTAGCTAAAAAGTTATCAGTTATTTGAAAATTCATAATTATGAAAGAAATTCCATTCTGTTTTTTCCGTAATATTAGGTATGTACCAAGAAAATAACTTTATATAATAAGAATATAATACAAGAAATTATACCTTTCGAGGTATAATTTCTTGGTAAATAAATAATTAGGTCTTTGAAGCATTTAACTGAGTTGTAGAAACGAAGTTTTAGAAAAGTAATGTATGTAATTTTCAAAGATTCACCAATTACTTTTTTATTGCAAAAATATATTATTACAGTTTCTTTAAAAAAAGGCATCAAATTATAGTACCTAATAAGCTATACCCACCCACTTACGTATAATTTGAAATATAATTTAGTATAGAAACAGGTCTTACCTCAAACGTTCGGCTGTTTATAAGATACGCACAACATAGATGCTCAGTGATAACAACTTCGACCACACTTCAACAGATAGCGGAGATCGAGGCAACGCGTTCACGACTAGTGGAGCACTGGAGCTGCGCGCGCGCCGGCCGCTGTCTACCGCTTCAACTAAACTACATATACTCCATTAAACAGACATTTTAACATTGTTGTTTTTGAGAGTTCAATGTTACGCATCAGCCTCAGTCAATTAAACGCGACTGTACGGGACGTATCGATAATTGGATTATGTATTGTCGTGATCTAGAATGTGAATTATCATTAGGTTACTCATAAATTCAATCAAGATGTTTTGTTTTTCGGTCAGTGGTTCATTAGAAGAGATGTAATAACTATTGATTTGGATAAAAACCTGACTAAATATAATAATAATACTGGTAGTGCTATTAAACATATTTTAGTTAATTTTTTTATTATCTTCAGTTATATTCTTCTTCTGCTTCTCTAGTGTTATGAGCTATAGGTATTTCACATAGCTCAATAAGAGGAAGAAGGACTGATAATATCAAAGTAACGATGAAAACCAAAATTGTCTACACCTTCTACGGCAGTTCTTTTGTAAAATATGTCGTCAGATTTCTATGGTATTCCCTGTACATATATTTGATGTAAAACCCAAGATAAGCCTAGTTAAAAAAGTAGGTTTGTTTGCACATACTATTACTTACATAGACAAATGATTTCACCTAGTTAGTAGTACCAGATAAAGGTACTAACAAAGTAAGTAAATGAATGGATTTTCTACTCGGTTCTTTAGGAATTTGTCTAATGGACCGGAATTAGGCTAACATCTAATTTTCGACAAAATCGGATTTCAATTAATGTTAACAAACGTACCAATCTAGATTATCTTTAGCTAGCTCGGACTTCATAAACAATTTACAAGTAAAATAAATGAGAGATTCGTTTGAACGAACCCGTGTTGCCAGGCAAAAATACTGGAATAGTCTAATTGTTAATAAACTTAAGAGCCGATGAACAATTAATAGCAATCGAAATTTTTAGTTAATGTATTAGAAACGTGTTCCCAAAAACAAGTCTTTGCTTTTATAAAACTCAAAGAAAAGATTGTCATTAATTAAAAGAACGATGTAGGTATAATAAAACGATACCTAACAGATTATTTCAATATGGGAAGTGATAACGGCGCGGGCGGTGACCGCGCAATCAAATATTGAAACAGCTTCTACGGTTCTCCAGATGTTCGGATTGCGATAATTCTATACATTTTTTTGTAGCACCTATTGTTGATTGAATAAAATAATTAATACTAATAATAACTGTCTACATAGCGATAAAATGTAATTAAGTAAGTGTAGGTATGTTTGTTATTTCACCAGAATTTAGTTTCGGTTTCCTTGTGCTTGCGCGGATGAGCAGAACTATAGTACATAAATATTATAATAGATAGTAGTGTGCTTTGTAGGCTTTGTATCGCTTGCTGCGGGGGGAGCTTTCTTCCCAAGCTACCGAGCGGGTGAGCAGGCTGCGGATAGCTCGCCCCGCCCTATTCAACTCTTAACTTCACCAGTTTTGGCTGAATGGGACGGGGAACGTTCGCAATTTTGAACCCCGGACAAGGGAAGGGTAGCCCACACACAACCCCACTATGTGGGCTACCCAGCCTTAAACCTATTCCCGTGTTCCCATCCTCGTACTACTCCAACCCTTCCAATCCTTTCCTCCATCTATCCTGGAGGAGAAAACCTCGCCCCTAAAAATCTGTATCTACTTATGTATGCATTTTGTAACTAGTTTATGTAGTCTATTTATTATAATTATCTATTTATGTATCTACACTCAATCCAAGGTGTCACCCGACCCGTGCCGAAGGATGCATGGCTGAGGAGCAGCTCAGTCGCGAACGGAGGATCCTCGATACCAGGCGACCTCGAGGATTATCTTGCCTTATCTCCACATGCGGGGCTCTGTGGGGATCGACCTTTATTTCCCTAGCTACTCGTGGGAACTTTATGAGTAACAAAGTTAAAAAACCTAATAAGGCCACCCCGGAGCTAGTAATAACTAGTTCCCCCCTTACCGAAGAGGCGCTTTCCAGCCCCTCCTCGGATATGTCCCTCGGAGATATCTTCGAGGAACATACTCTGCCACAGACAGACGGGCTAAATCTCCCTACTGTTCCTGTGGAATCTGCAGTGCAAGCTGGGCTCAGTGGCCCTAGCGAACCACTTAAAACGGCCATCACCGAGGGCTTAAATGACTCCTAAGGTGAAGGCAAAAAGCCTAACAAAAGGCTCTCTGGAGCGGCCAAGAAGAGGATCGCGTGGTGGATGAGCCGAGGGAAATCCTTCCAGGAGGCCAAATCTCTCTGCGAAATCCACCTCAAGGAATTCCCAGAGTACTTGGCTGCGATGGAGGAAGAGAAGAAGCTTAGGGCCGAAAAACGGCCACGACAAGACGGCGCTTCTTCTCAGGAAAAGCCGGGGAAGGTAGCAAGGCTGCATGGGCCTACTCCTAAACCGACCTTTTGCGAGATCGCTGGTGCCACTCGCATGGGCATCATCGATGCGGATGGGCCTATATCCCAGCCGAAGATCGAGGAGCTCCAGAAGAAACTGATGGAGCTCGTAGACAAAGAGGTAGACGGCAAAGGCCCACGATTCCTGAGCTGTTCCTACCGAGCAGGTGGTTTGATGCTCCACTGTGCAGACGAGGCGTCGAAAAAATGGCTCATTGCACACGTGCCGCAGATCCAACCCTGGGAAGGGGCACGATTGTCCATCCTGGATGAGCGTGACATGCCCAAGCCCAGGATTGGAATTGCATGGATCCAGGATGCTAAGCTGGATCAAGCGTCCCTATTAAGACGCCTCCAGGCCCAAAACGTGGGCTTGGATTTCACAAGCTGGAGGGTTGTGAATAGGAAAATCGAAGAAAAGGGTCAGACTGTGACCTTTTCCTTCGACGAATCCTCAATCGGACCTCTCATAGATAGCTCCTGCTATCTATTTCTTGGGTTTGGCAGGATCCACATTCGGGTGAAAGCCAAATCGCAGGATGATGCAACGGGTAAGGCAGAGGAGCGACCTAAGAAGGCCACGACTGAGCGGCTTGCTGCTCAGCCAGTGGCAACCAACAAGGTAGCACCACAAGCCGAACCCGTTGCATCAACCTCCTCGGCATCGCCGTCCGCATCCTTAGGAGGAGGCAAGGATGGCGTTTCCAATGCCGCCCTCGCTGTTTTCCGAAAGGCAGCGGCCGGCGAACGGCCGAGGCTAATGACGGCGGAGGCTAGGACTGGGCCAAACCCCCAACATCCTAGACCTGTGGTCCGGCCCCCTGGTAGGCATCCTAATGCTGCCAGGGGTGCAAGAAGGAGCCGTGGAGCTGGAGGCAGAACAGCAGGGAGGCCAATGCAGCTGCCCCCGCTGGTCAAGGAGCACTCCAGCAGAAAGGCCGCACGCAACCCCTTCAACAACCTCCCTCCCCCTTAACTCCGCTAAACCTACCTCACCTAATCTTTCCCTATCCCTACCCCAAATCCCTATCCCTCCCAACACCAAACCCCACCCAACAACTATGTTCAAAGTCATTCAAGCTAACCTGAGGCACGCAAAGGCAGCTACCGCTATCCTTTGCAAGAAATTTGCTGAAGAGAAACTTGATATGGCTCTGATCCAAGAACCGTGGATCAATAGAAATACGGTCATGGGCCTTAACTCCGTAGGTACGCTGCTTTACAATACCGACGGCATAAGACCCAGAGCTTGCATTCTGTTCAAAAAGAACATAAAATTTTTGCCAATTCCCTCCATGTGCACAGATGATAGCGTCGCTGCGTACGTGGAACTCCCGGGAGGAGGAACTAGGCCTATAGCCTGCTCCGCCTACCTACCCGGTGATGAAGCAAACCCTACCCTACAACTGGCCGCCACAGTAACTTACAGTCAGGAGACGAACACCCAGCTACTCGTGGGGTGTGACAGCAACGCCCACCACACCAGCTGGGGAAGCACTGACACCAATTCTAGGGGTGAGTTACTATTTGATTACTTATTATCCAATAACCTTCTTGTTCTTAACAGGGGCAACTCCCCGACTTTTGTTAACAGTATTCGACAGGAGGTTTTAGATATAACTTTTTGCACAGGGACCTTATATAACCACGCGATTAATTGGCATGTATCTGAGGATGCATCCATGTCTGATCACAGACATTTAAGATTCGACATATCTTACTCTGCGGAAAGAACAACCACATCCTACAGAGATAAAAAGACGACCAACTGGGCAGGATACAGAGACTGCCTCTGTACAAACCTGCTTCCGATCAGCAAATCCGTCAAAACTCGCGACCAACTGGAGGCAGCGGTGGGCGATCTTGAGAACGGCATTAATACCGCCTTTCTCCAGAATTGCCCACTTAAAACCTCCAAGGCGAAGAGAGATGTTCCCTGGTGGAACAAAAATCTGGAGCGACTCAGGCGGAACGCCCGGGCTCTGTTTAACAGAGCCATGAGGGATAAAGACTGGGAAGCTTACAGAAAAGCACTTACTATGTTTAACAAAGAATTGAGAAAGGCCAAGAGAAAATCGTGGCGCAAGTTCTGTGAGGAGATAAACAGCACCTCACACGCGGCGCGGATTCACAAAATAATCTCAAAGTCTCCTCAATCCCATCTTGGACTACTAAAATACCCTGATGGTACCTTCACAAGATCCGCAGAAGAAACACTGAGGCTCCTAGCTAAAGTACACTTCCCGGACTCGGTGCAATTAAACAATATGGACTTACCCCCTGGGCAAAATTCCCAGATCCACAAACCGAGGGTTGAGGATTGGCGCATGGCCTCCCTCATCTTCAAACCCGACCGGATCAAATGGGCTGTTAACAGCTTCAAACCCTTCAAGTCCGGTGGGGAGGATACCATCTTCCCAGCACTTCTTCAAAAAGGGCTAGATATTATCCTGCCAACGCTGATCAAGGTGTTCAGAGCCAGCTTTGCATGGGCCTATATACCGACAGCGTGGACTAGGGTCACTGTCACCTTCATCCCCAAAGGGGGAGATAGAGACAAGTCGCTACCCAAATCCTATAGACCGATAAGCCTCACCTCCTTCGTGCTAAAAACCATGGAGAAGGTATTGGACCAACACATCAGGGCCACCTACATGATTGATAGACCCCTGCATGCAAAACAACATGCCTATCAAAAAGGCAAATCAACTGAGTCTGCATTGATGGACTTGGTAGATCTTATAGAAAAAGCCATCGAAGACAAAGAGATTGCCCTCTGCGCCTTCTTGGATATCGAGGGGGCATTTGATAACACCTCGACAAATGTCATAGTCCAAAGCATGGAAACACGCAACATCGACCGAACGACCACTAAATGGATCGAAGCCATGTTACGCAACAGGGTAGCATCAACAACCCTCTTAGACTCCAATGTAAGAGTCAAACTTAACAGGGGATGTCCACAAGGCGGTGTCCTATCCCCCCTGGAATGGTCACTGGTTGTTGATGGACTGCTAAGCGAGCTCAACAACGCTGGCTTTTACACACAAGGCTACGCAGATGATCTAGTGGTGGTTACCGTTGGCAAATGCCAATCAACCATCTCTGACCTAATGCAAACAGCCTTCAGGAAGATAGAAAGGTGGTGCAAAGACACCCAACTCTCGGTGAATGCCGATAAGACGGTTATTATACCCTTTACGAAAAAGAGGAAACTGGAGGCTTTAAAACAGCCTACTCTCTTCGGAAAAACAGTCAAATTCTCCAGTGAAGTCAAGTATCTAGGGATCATCCTCGATCAAAAACTCACCTGGAACCAACACATCAAATTTGTGACTAGAAAAGCTAAAATCGCTTTAGGGGCCTCCTGCAGACTGGTCAACTCAAGATGGGGACTCAGACCAAGGGCAGCGCTGTGGCTGTATACAGCTATAGCAAGGCCCATGATAATATATGGCTGTGTGGTATGGCACAAAAAAGTTGACCAAGTAACCTGCAGGGATAATCTTACAAGCCTCCAACGACTCGCGTGTATCACCACAACGGGAGCTCTCTCATCGACTCCGACCTCCGCCCTGGAAGCGCTGCTCAACCTCGTTCCACTACATGTGCAGGTGCAAATGGACGCTAGAGCAGCCATGCTAAGGGCTAACCATGCAGGAAGGACAAGATGGAGATCAAAAATCATGAGAGTTCTGCACGAAAACCTCATGAATCAAAGCATCACAGCCATGCCCTCTGATGTTCAGCTAAAAGAATACAGCTTCAATAAGCTGTTTAGGACATTCATACCTCAGAGGTCCGAATGGAAGGACAATATGCCTTGCGAACCCCGGACCTGTGATATTGTTTGGTTCACCGATGGATCAAAGAAAGAGGGTCTAGCAGGAGCTGGATACCACGGAGGACAACCAAGGGTGCAGAAATTTGCTAACCTTGGGCAATACGCCACTGTATTTCAAGCAGAACTACTCGCCATCATAGGCTGTGTTCGTGAGAGTCTGCAAAAAGCCTACCTAAACAGGCACATCTTTATCTTCTCTGATAGTCAAGCTGTAATTAAAGCCCTTAACTCAGAGGAGATCAACTCTAAACTCATCAAGGAGTGTGTCCAGTTGCTGAAGTTACTAGGAACATCGAACTCGGTAGCGATAGGATGGGTACCTGGACACAGTGGCATCGGTGGTAATGAAACTGCCGATGAGCTAGCAAGAGCTGGAGCGGAAAGCACTACAATGGGCCCTGAACCCATTTGTGGAATTCCTAAGTGCACAACCTCCACCTACCTCAGGTCCTGGGGCTATAAACAGAGTATCAAGCTCTGGGAAAAGTCCTCAGGCCAAGCACACTCCAAAGCGCTTCTCATAGGCTTCAACAGAAAGTTTACGGAACAAGCGCTTTCCATGAACAGGAGCCGAATTAGGATCTTGACAAGAACCCTCACTGGGCACTGCAAACTAAACAAGCATCTACAAAAAATGGGCCTTAGTGACACCACAATTTGCAGATTCTGTCGCGAGAAGGATGAGACGCCCATACATATCCTATGCGAGTGTGACGTAGTACACCACACTAGAAGCCAGCACCTGGGGGGCCACCTAATCTCACCAGATGAGATTAAATCCCTCCACCCCAAGAATATAGTCAATTTTATTATTGACTTACGGCTAGAGGGAGTGCTGTAATAATACAAGAGGCGTCACAATAGATCTTCGCAGGTCGCAGTGACAAAGGGGCTTAGTACCCTACCTCTTCTAACAAATAAATAAAAATAAAAAAGTGTAGGTATGTTTGTTATTTCACCAGAATTTAGTTTCGGTTTCCTTGTGCTTGCGCGGATGAGCAGAACTATAGTACATAAATATTATAATAGATAGTAGGATACTAGTTAGTAGATAATATGATACTAGTTGCGCCCGCGACTCCGAACGCGTCCACGTCAATGCTGCGATTAGTGAATAACAAACCCTATGTCCTCCATCATGATACACACAATTCAGCCATTTAGTTGTGATAAGCTAACAGACAGAGAAAGAGTTACTTTCGCATGCATAATATTAAGGATTCATGAACTCTGGGAAAATTATAAACTAAGGAGGCCACTATAATAAAAAGAAGATTACCTACCTACTAGAGGTATACATTTATTAATTTTTTCTTTAAAAATCTACGAGTATATCTATACGCCAACAGTTAGGAGGTTAAAACAATAATACATACTAATCTATGGTTAAAACCATACCAAAACCATAGTAGGAACTCAGTACAACAAATTGAACAATTCGTGCACATACCGACGAAACATATAGCTAGTACCCCAATCAAAAGTCCTTTGATGAGGGTTAATAATAGATTAAAATCGGTCAGTTCGACCACGCACACTTTGGTTGATCGGCGCTTATCAATATAGACCAAAACTTCCCCTTTACCGAATAAAATTTCATACTGGTAGAACGAGTTGCACGGTATGCTTTGAAAAATGGAAAAAATTGGAGAATAGATTGTAATTTGTGAAAATGCCGAAATATCGTAAAGATAAGCAAAAAAAGTTAAGAAATGAACACCAAATGGTAAATTATTTCTTACCTACCCTTTACCATAGAGTAAGGATCATCCAAGGTCTAGACCATTCTAGACAGAGCAATCGTACGGTAGACACAAGGGGGCGACCCATATCGGTCTGATTGTAGTTGTAGAGCGCGATATTTTGTCAGGTTTTTCACCTCATTTGCTATCTATACTTCTGTTTTTTTAGATGTAAGGTCAGGATCCGATTTATCCGATCATGATGTGCTGTTCTTGTTCTTCATTAACGAGTGCTTCCACTGTATGGAAAACTAGGTCTTCTCTTTTATCATCATCATTCTGAATTTAACCTGTGCTAAGTATAAGCTTCTATTTGTTTATGCCACTTATTCTCTTACTAAGAGTTATTCTAGAAGAGTATTTATTTTTACTAACCATAATATATTTAGCCAAAGCCTGCGACAAACTCCAATCACCGTAACTTGTGTGAGAACGCTAAGCAATGACGGTGTTAAGGATGCCCCGGAGACCGGTAAATTGCCACAGGGCCTACCGTCAACTTAATCAACAACTAAATAGGAACTAAATAAGAAAAGCTGTTTGCTCTTTTCTTATAAACAAAACTACGAAACCGTGACAGGCCTCAAGAGAGTCAAAACATTCTATTACATCACACTATTCCTCAAATGGATTAGGCAGTGGTTTCTGCTGTACATGATATGTATATGATAGTACGTTTTTTGTTGTTATATTATAATCACATTGTGTAAATGCAGATCGAACTTTGGCCGCGCCGACATCGCTCCCGCGGCTGCAGATATTATTGTAAGGAGTTTCATTCCATTATCTTCTACATCTGACCAACCCACTAGAAATTGTGTACCTAGAATCACGTTTAAAGGCCCAGTTGGAATAAAAAGCTTTGACTTTGTACACCAACATATATATATTTACGTCAATTGAACCCAGGACTTCGCACTCGAAACGATTTACGAAAATCCACCCGTTATGAGGTGAAATGGGGGTTGTAACATTGTATGAAAAAGCTATCTATGCGGACGGAGTTGCGGGTAGGTAGGTACAGCTAGTAAGGCTATAAATAAAACACATCATGAAAGAAAACTTTGGTTACTCTGACTGATATTTCCTAACAATTTAGCAAATTCCCATGATACCTAAGCCAATACAAGTAGGTACACAAAATTCCGTGAAAAGTATTAATTTAAATTAAAGGTGGGTTATTTACCACTATTAAGAAATACCTAACAAGTTGAATGTGAAATAAAGCTTTTTTATCGTTGAAGCCGAACCGAAAGTAAAAAACGATATTAAATGATGAAAGAAAAGAACGCCGTCAATTATTTTGTAATTTAAATGGAACGATAAATTCGTAACCTAATATTACACCGTGGAAAAAATTGAGGATAAATTTCAGTACTTAGTTATAAATAGTCTCATCACCAAGAGGCATCATGGATCGACCTCTAAATAAAATAATAGTTTTATTTCCTTCTGTTTCCTTCATATCAACCAGTAATCGTCCAGTGCTATTTTAAACCGCTTAATAAACGGTTGCAGATCTCGGCAAGCTGATTAGGTCACACTTAGTTGTTATTAGGGAATCGGTCACGGTTTTACTCCCATCTGGATGAAAGAGAGGTATTTTCTGTGCCAGGAACTGCATGGGTTATGTGCTATGTGTTATGAAATAAGCAGTGTTGACTTTTCAGCAGTCGAGTTTTACGGGTTGATAATGATCTTCAAAAGGGTTTATTTTATTGTTAACTACTATAATACAGATAAGTATAGATCTATCTACTATAATTATTATAACCTAAACTTAATTCAGTATGAGAACACTGATTAGCAGAAAAAAATAGAATAAAATCAAAAACTAGGTATACAAAAACGATACAAATATTAGTATAAAGTATATTTCTTTTCTATAATAAATAAATTGTAATGCAATCACAACCGCACTCGGAATAAGGAATAAAGCAGCATTAATATGTAAACGAACCCAGCGGCACCCAACTAGTATCTAATAAAACTTGTAAGACCACCAGTTGCATGCAAATCTACGAGTACATCTGTAGTACTATGTTGGTATCAAAACTCATTAAACTTTTTATATCCCTACTAATATTATAAGAGTTTTATTTTTTTATTAATAAATTTTCTCTTAAGAAAACATTTGTTAGATTTAAAACGTCGCACGTTTTTGAGAAAACTCACACAACAGTTTAATTATGAACTTTTGTGCGAGTTTTCTCAACGATAGCTACCTAATAACTACATTCCTTACTATTATCTATTACAAGTGCCCCACGTTTTTAATTTTAAAGCTTAAGATTTTACATATGAGAAATAATTTGACGACACGGTTGGCGCAGTGGCTAAGCGATCAGCTTTCTACGCTATGTGCCGCGGGTTCGGTCCTCACAAGAAGCAATTATTTGTATGATCTACAGATAGTTTTCTCGGGTCTGGGTGTGTGTGCATGTGACATGTATGTTTGTAAACTGTACCCTCGATACAGGAAAATCCTAGTGAGGGGCAATGTATCTATTATTATTTTTTTAATAAAATACTTATTAGTCCGCTTTAAAACATGGTAAGTTTGAATATAAAAAATATTCTATTCAATATATTTTTTATTTTTATTTACACGCACCAAGCCAGCGTGGTGGACTAAGGCCTAACCCTTCTTATTCTGAGAAGAGGCCCGTGCCCAGTAGGTATTGGGACAGCAATGGGCTAGATTTAATTAGCTATTTTCAGCTTTTTGATTAATATTTATCTTATGTCATCTAGTTTTGAGCTATGATGTTTAAAATATCAAGTCTCTAGGTCATCGGGAAATTATGTAGTTTAAAATCGATTGCAAAATTTTACCGAACAGACAGACAAGAAAGCGAGTTCCTGCGAGTTGGGCTCACACGAATCTGAGGACTAAGTGCACGTAAACTATTATAGGTATTGGTGTGCTACGTGGCAGTGGCATAGACATGCGGACGAAGTGCACTAAACCCCAAACTAACGGACTGAGTTTTCAGACAGTTTTGGTAAAAGTTAAGATTTACTCGCACTTGTAACTTGTAAAATCTTCGTGATAACGGTGCTGGGCCAAAAAGTTGGTACTTCCTTCCTACTTCGAATTATCTTGTCAAGCCCCCGACGGGGGCTGAATTTCATGCACCCTTCCTCTTGTTTGACTTCGAACCCTAAGCTGTCTAAACCAATCTATTCCTGACGTTTTCAAATAAAGGGTTTTAGTCGTCTCCGCATTGTTTTCCTTACTAAAGTAGATCGAGGAGGATCTCTATTTTCATTGTAGACAATAGTGAATTTAAAATTTCATTCCTCAAATACCTATTACCATTATAACGTTAATGCAAATATTATGCTATCTTCTATAATCCTTTATCTATAATCCTTTGAATCGCACCAGCCCATACAAAAGCAGTTAATTCCGAGAATAAGATGCAAAATTTCCTTTATAAAGTAGGATAGGATAATTGACAGTATAAAAAATCTAGTGATTTACAGGGTAAACGAGAATGAAAATATATGCTATCTTATCAAATACCTATTCAAATGTCATTCGATGAATATATACAAGCACTTAAACGTTGCATGCTAATCGAAACTTATTGGACCAGAATTGATTAAAATTTCATACAAGATTTACAACCAGTCCCGCCGGTCCTTTAAAAGAAAATTATGACTCTAGTAAATATAAAGGTCTTTAGCCACCCAATTGTTTGAAATCTATGTTCTTCATATGCTTAGATTATTGCCGCGGCAATAGAGACCAATCAATAATCTAAGTTAATACTTACCTACGTAATGTCATTATTACATAGCCGAAATATTCTGTTTAATTTTTGTTAAGTTAGTAGCAACTTCAAAATATTTAGCTTAGCGACTAGCACCCAATCAATCACGATGACTGGTCGCATACTATGTATTGCCTTTGAATTTGTTAGGTTTATAGGAACTTCGAAATAGGTAGGTATGTAATAAATTTTTAAGTAGCGCCCAATCAATTTCATTAAGGATGATGATCACATTAGTGTTTTGCCATTGAAACTAGAGAGCTTTCCCATAATAGGTACTTATCGGAAAAATCTCACCATAAATATCTAGGGGTATATCCAGTATCCAGTATATCGAGTATATCCAATTGTCCCATTCTGTGGACTGTTCAATTCATGGTACACGTATTTGAATATGTCCAGTTTATTTTTTTATGCATAAAGTTATAAAAAGTTAAATCATGGTTGTAGTTTATAATGAAGACTAAAATTAACACGACGTACCTACCTACTTCATGCAAGGCGACTAAGCTGTATCTCATGCTCAATTCTCGCTAATTATTATCCTCATTTTGAAATTGGACAAATTAATATTGAATGTGTTTCAGATTTCGACGCTTTATCAGAAGTTCCTTTAAGCCTTTCCCCATGAATCATTGTGTCTAGAAGCCATTTAATTATTTTGACATTTAATTACCTAATGAATGAGACTGGTTTTGAAGACATACGCCAATTATTAATTTCTTAATTTTTTTGGCCCCCTTTTTTATTTCACACCTAGAGAAGTTTATTACCACAATGAAGAAAACCGCAAGAACAGCTGCATCGCATCCTAATCCAATTCGTGCACTGTCATTCATTATGCATTGACGAATATAATATACCTATGTATATCTGTAGCCCCCACAGAAGTGGTTGAACGAGCCATCAATAAAGTTGGACGTGAATTAGTAGCACGGCGTGGTTAAATGAAGTGTCAAGTGTCCACACGGTGGCGGGTGCTGCACGTGCCGAATATATCACGATCATCCAGTTTGACTCAATAGTGAAATATCGCTAGTGTAAAGCCAGACAATCCACCATTAGGTAACCTTATTGCGATAAATTATATGTAGCTTACTTACAATACAAGTTTTTGCTAAGTGTGGACAGTTAGCTTAGCCGCTTGTCCACTGGGCACACCACAATTATTGGCTAATTATTAATTATGATACACACTGACTTTCAATTTAAGTAAATATCACATAATTATATATAATAAAAAAACTAACCCTTTACGAAGAGGGACAAGGAGGTAAGGCTGCGGCATAGATGTTGTTAAGGTCCCATACCCTAATTGCCTTACACTCTGCAATGTTTATTGCGTTGTTCCAATTTGCGGATAAATTTTAACGCTTACTGCGCAAAAGCAGTGAATAGACATTCTTTAACCGTCAATATTAAAGCGATTCCGATTGCAAGCGTGTTACGCAACTAAGAGACTGGTGTGGTGAGAAGCAATAAGAAAAATGTATAAATTTTATTAGCAAACTGAATAAAGTGATAATAAATTGCTTGTATCTAAACAGAATATTCAATACGCAACATCTCCGGCGTATGTAATGCCTTGGTTACGTAATATCCAAGTATCTATTAGGTAATCAGTAATTCAGGAGCTTCAGCGTCACGGTTCATTAAAGACAAATCATTAAGCAGACATGAAATAATTATTTACAACCGTGTGACTCAGTATGGTTCAGCTCTAGAGTTCAACGTATCCGTTTTACATTTAAGTACCTAAATAATGTGTTTATTCATTATTTTATTGTATTGATGTTAGACAATGTGCAGCGGAGTCACTGTACGAACCAGTTGAATAACAATTACGTGATATTTGGGAATGAAATAAAAATACTATATAATTGTACAAAAAACGTAGATTGTATTTATTTTCTGGAGGAAAAAGAAGCTATTCTATGTACCTCGAACAAAGTGTCCTAATTGATACGGATACAGGAGAAGATTAAATTATTTGTTATGTTCATTACGTATTTTGGTGTTTTATTTATTGTATTTTATTCTCTGAAAGAATAACAAAAGAAAAAAAACGACCGTGCCAAAATTTTATTTTTTCAAGGTTGTTT
The DNA here is from genome assembly GCA_932294325.1 of Allophyes oxyacanthae. Taxonomy (NCBI): domain Eukaryota; kingdom Metazoa; phylum Arthropoda; class Insecta; order Lepidoptera; family Noctuidae; genus Allophyes; species Allophyes oxyacanthae. The sequence goes on along the minus strand of OW028614.1, from coordinate 9,453,368 downwards.
TTCTATTTACATCTCTAGGCATGTTTCTGAGCACAATTATAGGTATAAAGTAAGGTTTTCAAAGCATCTTTTCCTTATCGACTTCAAAATCACCGGTACCTATAAGTTTAGTAGTCAGGAGTTTAATCACATAAAATCTTGTTAAAGATGTTTCTTTTTAGATCTTAAGGCGATTATCCCTGAATAAACTATCAGGAACAGTTAATCGCTTTGGGCACAGAACATTAAGGACATTAATGTATAATATTATGGTTATGTGAGCTTGTATACTTTGCACTTCTTTTTTTTAAGTATGTTTAGGTAAGGTACATAGTGAATAAAATACCATTTGATTAACATAATAATATTTTTTTTATTACAAGAGAACACGAAATTCCTCATAATCCTCCCCTGTCGTTTAGAAACATCGGCTTATTTATATCTACTCAAATTAAATTAAGTAGATACATTAAAATTTTAATTAGGAAGTGTACTCGACACTGTAGCCTACACTTTATTTTTAGATAATTATAAACAAAAGTTATTAAGAGAAATAAATTAAGTAAAAACTTCTAAACGAGGGTTTCACTGTACATAATTACAACAGGGCTCTCAAGTAAATGGATAAGTGGGTGATAATAACAAAAGCTCCTTTTGATAACACCGCAATTTCATTAAGCAACAAAATTGGTAAGACTCTTTAGTTATAATATCCTGTTTTTCTGGAATTGGAGTAGATAATATAATAAATTCTATAAAACAAACATATTCGTAGGTACGGTGTAACATCAATTTAATGGAAACTTAACAGTTAGATTTTATGGTTATATTAAGCTTTAGTATAATAATCATGTATAGTGCTCAAGAATGTAATTTTAGAAGTTCATAAGGATACTTATACAAGGTGCTACTTATACTTATACCTTTCTAGTGCCGATCGCTTTAAGGGGCTATTATGCTCATCATTATACACAACTTTTAATATGGGACCAAATTGTGAAATAAATCAGCTTAAACATAAATATTTTATTTTTATTTTCGCGACTTTAGGCTAGATCACATATTAAAAATTGTTCATAAAGAGGAGTACAATAACCTTAAAGCGGATGTTCTACATATTTAAATATACAGACTGTATAATAATAGACAATTAAGGCTAATTTTTGCTAAGAAATGTATAGAAATAAACAACGTACATAAAGTATATTCAATAAGTCAGTTTACATGGGTAAAATTCAAGGTAATTGAAAAATAGTTTACAGCAACATTGTGAAAGAATCATTGATGAATCAAACAGTTTTGATACTTTACATAAAAAGGAATGCGATTACTTTTTTAAACTTGCTCACCTTATTCGAAATGGTGGAATAAATGGAATTAAGTAGGTACCCATCTAAACTGACTTATTGAACAGACTCTTTGTCTTTTATGAACCATAACGGTCTATCAAGATGAGCTAAGAATCTACTTGAAGGAATGATTCAAAAGATATTCTTGCCTTTAAGCCACTTTTGTCTATTGATGCAATACATGGATATGTATAGAAATAATTATATGATAGGTATGTATCTGAAAACCAGCGCTGCGGCATTTATTTCAATTGTCGCAGCATATTATGCTAAGATATTTGGCCATTTTTGGCCTCGTGGAGGCTTTTTATACCATAATTTTTTTTTCTCTTCTTGTAGCTAAGTTTATGTAATTTCCTGTGGCACTCCGGAATAAATCTTTCTTCTTTCTTTCTTTCTTTCTATGTATGGCATACCGATGTAATTTCTACTAATGTTTAAATATAAACTTGTTTATAAATAATTATATGCCTCTTTTTAATTATCACGATTAATCATTAAGATATAAGCTTGTACCATGATTAACCCGTGTAGGTATATGAAATTATTATAAACGTACCTCTTACACTGTCTTATAGGCACTGTAACCTTAATCACATTGTTCAGGGCTGGCACGCATTTGATGCATGTTCCTTAAATTATGTTTTTGTTTTTTCCAAAAAGTCTGTTACAATCATGTCTGTTGTTATATTATATTTTAATTTAATTTGACAGCATTTTTTTCTTTTACTTGCATTAAGTACTTATTAGTTAGGTTATTGAGTAGGAGACTGCATACGTAATTTTATTGTGTTAAAATACCGTGAAAATTTTATAGTTAGATAGTTATTAGGTATTGGCTTAGTAAGTCTCCATCATCCTTCGCTTAGATAGCGCGTTTTAAATGACGCTATGGCAATGATAAAGATTGTAGACAATCAACTATACGTACCTATATTCAAATACCTAAGGGGTTGCAAACGATCATGGTTTCCGAGGCAATATCAACAATGCCGGGAGATAAGTCTAAGCCAACCCTAACTCGTCATTATAATCTCTAGGTATTAATAACTTGTGTGTAGCGCAACTTAACACATCCGTAACATAACTACAATTAAAATGTATGTCTCCACCAACTGGTAATCATCGTAAGTTACTCAAGTTAACGAGCCGGAAACAAAACAGACTACAGTAGGTATATCTAACAAACCTATGTGTAAAAGTGTTATCTCTAAAATCACTAGGTACCTACTTCGTGAATATTTAGGCATCGGACATAATATTACTATCGGACGGACTTTACTAAGTACATCGTTTGGCGGGCGCATTCCTCCGCGGAAAGACAACGATTAGAAACGCGACGTGACGCGGGCACTGCAGCATCTGCAGCTAGATATTTGTAAAGCTATTAATTTTAAATTCATTGTTACACCGCGAACTACTCTCGTTTTTACATGCAATACTGTCCACCCAAATTTTGTCTGTAAGAAATCGCCGATTGTGATTAGACCGCCAATTGTACCATTTTAATAATTATAATGCATAGGTAGTTTATAACTCCTAAAAAACTGGTGTACAATAAAGAGTATATCTATTCTATTCGAGAGGAACGCGCTGCCGCTGCCGGTCCGATAAACGCTTCTTCTTCTTAGCGTGTCGATGACAAATTAAATGTACTTGGCCCAGTATTCCGTCACGCGAATAGCTGAATCAGTTGCAGCCATAAGCTCCTCACGCGTGCAGGTGGTAGGGCATGCGGCGCAGGATGGAAGGTGGGCCATGGTTTGCGGAGAGACACCAAACTCGCACTGCAGGTCTAATCCATCTGTGAAATTCCACCTGTGAAGATTGTCTTTACTTCGGCCGACTTGGGATCGTATATAGGACGATAAACGCTAGTATGCCCATGGCCTTAAGTCTGTGATGATTTGATGAACATTATTGGATAGTCACCAGTACGCGAATACTGACTCCGCAGTTACCAACCTGCTTGCCCAGAATATAACCAATAAGCGTTTCATATCCCTCTATGGAAGAGGCTATTTCCACCAATTGCAAAGATAGTAGACGGATAGGTAGAATGGTGTTTGTAATTACTTACAATGGTAAACTTGCAATTTGCAACTGTTTGCTTACTATTATTGCCTACATCATATTATATTATAATAAGAAATAAAAACTAGTGGGTTACCGAGGCCACCCAAGTGGAGCGATACTTTTATCTCTACTAACTGGCGATTAAAAACCGATGACTAAAAGCTCTACCAATTCTCCTGACCCATTAACCTGTTGAGAGTTATCTCGGTGAACGTCTGTAACATCTATTATACCTCGTTAGTATAGTTACCCTGAAGTTACGTGGGTGCGAAGCAGTAACCCACGTTGGTCTTACCTTATAGAGCTAGAATGTGACGCTAAAGTTAATTAAATATGAAAACGGTACACCAGTTAGAGATAAAACTAGAATTAAAGACAATTCGTGTGACCTAAAACAGCCCAGCTTGGTACAGCTAACAGTAGCTTTTTATAATTTAGTAATATTCAATGAAAATCTTAATATTTTATCATACCTACAATATTCTAGTTATCAATATCCGTCTATCGCAAAAACAATGTACCTACGCTCCAAAAATAATTTTAAACTTAGTAAGTAATAATTAAGTGCTTGAATCAAATTGTCGAAAGGAGTATTGGATCGCGTGATCAATCGCGCGTTTAACCTGAATTGAAGTCAATAAACACGAAGAAAACTTCGCATTAATCCACCTTACCTAGGTAGATTAGGTATACTGTCAGATCACACCCTACGAAAATCACGATCGATAAATCTTTTCCGTAAAATGGTCGGCTTGCTATTGAACTGGTTCAAAGTGAGTCGTGATAGATTTGAACATAAATATCTAGAGATCGTTACACACACCGGCTACCGGCCGCGTTTAGATAATGGTGTCCGAAACCAAATAGTTCTGCAGCTATAGTAACTTATGTTCGGCACGATGTGATTCCTTTTTATAGCAATATATTGCAGGCGATACAGGCTGGCCTACTAACCAAATTGAATAAATCGAGAAAAGAAATCAAGGAAATGTGCGTCCACCCGAGACCTAACTTACCAAATAGGGTACATACGGAGCTTTTCTCCATAATTGAGTAAAATTACGTTTACTAAAAGCGATTTACAAAACTCTTTTTCTTTGCATAGGTTGGTATTATTATAATTTTGGATAAAACCTAGGTACGCTCTATAGGTAGGTAGGTACTTAGGTAACTCATAACTCTATTTATAAACAACTTATTATAATTATGTACATACTTAATCGCATATAACATTACTGTGCCGAACAAATCATAATATCCCAAATACTTTGCTATTTCAAAGGCAACAGGCGCGCGTACCAGTGATTAGCAGTTATGAAGGCGGCCTTTGACAGTTAAGGTCCCTCTTCACTAGGTATTACTTGTTATTCTAAACTGAGTTGTTAATCAACAATTCCAACGAGCAAGCTTGTCAAACAGCTCAATTCTACGGCTTACTGAAATGGAATTCTGAAGACTGAAACTACATAGTAATAATAATGGCGCCTTTAGAATTTGATCACAGCTATATGAATCGGATAAATTCGGCTTGCTATTCAAAATTTCGACGGCTGTTAGGACAAATGCGAGCATTCGGGTCACTTCACAGTTCACTAGCTTGTTGGAAAGACATTGTAATTTTATAAGTTAGGTACGTAGCTTATAAATCGATATAAACTCCAGCTGGATAGTACAGGTGACCGGGTTTTGACGTGAAATCAGCTTTCCACTTCATACAACACGTTAAGCCAACTGATGCCTATAAAAGCTTTTGACTTTGGTCACTGTCCCAAGAGGAAGTGCGAGACGAGTGGATCTATTTTATTTATTACAAAAGGTAGCATGTGTTGGGATAAAACTGTTAAGGACCTATGCAGAATTAAGATGGCTAAGAACTGGATAAAATATGTAGTGATGTTGAAGGATAAGAAATACTAAGCAAATAAAATTAGTAAAATGAATTATTATAAGTTTGCAAATCAATACTCGCTAGCGACTACTTAACAAATAATATTACTTAGTGTGATTTTTTTTAGTGCAGTAGCCGCAAAATATCATTAAAATGGAAATTGGAAATCAAGGAGGGAGGCCTTTGCCCAGCAGTGGGATGATAAGGGCTAACAATAACAGTCACAGTAACAGCAGTAGCCACTAGCGGCACGCTTCTTGGTTTCAAAATTAACACTAGTTATATAATATAGTATGTACGTACAATGTACATAGTCTAAAATAAAATCGCCCGCCGCATCGGTCTGTTTGTTCGCTGACTACTTCAGAACTATACAACAGATTTTGATGAGATTATTTAGTAAATCCTTTTAACAATATGGTGTAATTATAAATATGAGTATGATGAATCAATCTGAAAAGTATCCGCCATCAGAGCTGACGCTGACGCTGTTAATCCTTTTAACCGATAGTATGACAGAAGCTTGCATGAGCCAACTACGGTTTAAACTGTTTACGCAGTTTACATTTGCACTCTACTGTCAGACACATGCTGTCGACAATTTCTCGCAGAAGTACCTAAGTTGTTATCCTGGCAAGTTGAAACTCGGCCTTAATCGCCTATTACGAATCCCATGGGATGAGAGAGTGGCGTATAATGCTGTAACCATACGAAAATCTGTTATTTTACAAACGAAATGGAATAAAAGCATTTTGTGAAGGTATACCTAATTCGATTATGTAGCACTTTTGAGGCGGTCTTCCACATCAAAGCTTGTTTCGGTTTTACCCACAATAAAGGTTACTGCTATTACAAATCCCAGGTGTTTTGTTCGGGTACTCCCAACATCGTAAGTACCTACTTGTTAACTCCAGAATAAATCGACCTGATTGAAGTAATTATAGGCAGGGCGCTGATATTATAGTGAGAAGTAACAAAATACAAATACAAAATACTTAAGTACTTACGTTTCGTTTTACTTTTTCAATTTCAGCTGCTTCTTCCGCAAAGACACTATGTAGCTAACGTTGTTAGGTAGTAGGTAGCCATAGTAGGTATCCAGTAGCGGATCCAGGGGGTGGCCAAGGGGCTCAACCCCCCCAAAAGCATCTGGGTTCACCCCTGACAAATCTCAAATTAAACTTGATATTATCCTACTTTCTTAGTAATACACAACCTACAGTACAATTTTCCTCACTTATCCTTACTTATTACATTATAAAGTAGGTACTTGTAGTATGTTATCAAATTTTAGATTTTGTTAAAGAAAGTGTTTACGTGACCGTTGTGAAGCCTACCCTCAGCTAGATCAAGCCCCTCCCAAACAAAAATCCGAGGTATTCCATAAAGAGCACTGATTTGAACAACACTGAAACGAATAGCACCAAAGCTAGTCCACGAACGGCACAAATCCAAATTTTGGTTTGGTGCTATTCGTGGTGTTCCACGAATAAAATAAAATAATAGAGTAAAATAATATTAATTTCATTCCACGCAGGGCACCTATGTAAAAGTTGCTTCTAGGATGTCATTTTTGTTCAGGACATTATAAAATAAAACATATCGATAAAAATCTGCAGTAAGTACGTTCAAATCAAATCAAATCAAATATATTTATTTGCTAGAATATGGTAGGTACATAAGGTGTTACAGTAAATTTGTTTCAGCATATCATTGTATCATTGTGTTGTATTTGTTTATTGTCATTAGATATAATATTTTTGTTAGTTCAACTAGCTTTGGTGCTATTCATTTCAGTGTTGTTAAAATCAGTGCTCTTCGTAGAATACCTCCAAAACCCTAAATCCGCCACTGTAGGTATCAGTATCAGCCTTGCGTCTGTGCACTAGGTACTCTCGCAGAGGTTGAACGGACCATATCGTCTAGAATTAGAATTGGAGCAGAACAAAAACCGACTCGATCAAAAAGACAGTCCCAAGTTCGGATGTCGCTTGGTTAATGTATTCAAACGCAGATTTAAAACTTTCGTAACTAGTTTTCTGTTTTATTACGTAAAGAAATTGCTGTTGATAAAGTAATATTGAAGATTGAGAATTATATTCTTTCGGTACTTTTTTCCTGATCAGTGAAATTCGTATCAGCAAAGTGTAGACCACGGCTATCTTCTGAATATCTCTGTGAATAGATATGTATTAATTTTTTCTTGTTTCATACTTTTTCAGTGGTCGGGTTTTAGTTTTTGAACTTAATTTTTTATACACATACCTAGTCTGGTAGACTTCAAAAACATCCGAAACCTCTTAGCACTTTAACTCTTAACTTTGTATTATGCTCCGGAACATCGTTTAATCTATTGACTTTTCTTAATTCGTTATTATTATTTTTATACAGAATTCTGAAAATATTCTGTAGTTTGCATATTCTAACTGAGACGGTTTGAAAAATGGCAGGAAAGATCCTATCATCATTCTGTACGTTAGTCTTAGTACCTACCTACTATTAGCTATTACGTAGATTTTTACGTAAATACACACGAAATACATTTTTTTTACCTTACCTTCAGAATACGAAGTCAGTGCTAAGAGGTTTCTGGTATTGTTTGAATTACCCTGTATATGATCTCTAATGGATTCATTAAAATTAATCGCAGGCACACCTTCTCATGTAAACAATATTTATCATTTGTGAAACAATGTAGGTGTAAAATTATAATGATTCGCCGAAACCCTCGCCTTTGTGTATGATAAATATTGACTTGCCATTTAATAAAGCTTCGCATATTTATAAGTTGCGGCTTGTGGGAGTTTTAGTTCCAACTGGCGCGGGGGCGGTTGGAAAATTATTTTATTTAGAATATTGAATTTTGTTTTTATTTTCTTCTTCTTATTTTATGTTGACTGTAATAATAATAATAATTTTTTATTGCTCTAAAAAAGGTACGATGTTTACACACAATAAGTATAACTAGTGGTCGGGCAGTGGTCGAAATTCCTCCGTGGGCGCAAGTTTTCTCTTCACGTATTAATTTATAGTTATAAATTTTAGCTTTCTGCACTCCATCTCCATATAAACTTTATGCCAAAACTCACACTGCTCGCACAATATGCTTAAAAAGAGGTACAAAGTTTTCTCTCATGTAGAAGTAATAGTATACATCTAAAACTTAACCTTCGTGAGAGCTGAAATCCGCAGTAGGTTTCAAACCTTTAATACAACGTGTATCAGAAATGCGTGGTCATATTTAAGACCATCAAATTGAAAAACTTTCTCGATAGGATCAACATCGAAATCGCGAAAAATTCTTCAGCTGTCCCATATTTTTGAGTCGACTAGATATTGAAGTTTCGTATGGGACAGCTGATAATTTTTTCGCGATTACGATGTTGGTCCCATAGAGAAAGTTGTTCAGTTTGATGGTCTGATCCACACCCTTAAATATGACCACACATTTCTGATATCTACAATGTATTATGACGGATCTCCAGGCGAACTCTCTATAACATTTGAAGTGAGATTAGTTGAGTCTATACCATAATGTATCCGCAGTCATTTACTTTGCACTATTATAATGATTATTAGAATATCTATTAGGACTTATGCTTCACTAATAATCAAGGTTTTGATGAGTTTTCTTCTTTGTCTATCGTGCCGGTGAGAATCGCTGATACCGTGATGAAGAGATTAGATAGACAGTAAGGTCGGTGACGGGGACGCAGATTTGTCGAATAGTTGTGACAGAGAAGAATGCCCGTGCCAAACTGCCCTCGGTGCGCTAAACGCACTTTGATATCTTCACTTTTGGGAGTCGGGCTGCACGAATATGTCTACCTAACATGTATAAATATCTTATATATACATAAGTATAAGTACCCACTCATCTTCCTCTCTCCTATGTTTTGCTGTGCCCAACAGGGTCCATGATTGTTACCAAATTTTATTTTTACCACCTTATGTAGATACATTGTGGAATGCAAATAAAGAATATGAATATAAAATTTTGCATCTGGCTAATTAATATACCTACTTATTATCATGACAAGAATTTTGACGAACCATTTAACTATGGGAGGCCTTTTTAAAATGATAGATACTGAGTAGGTACATACTTACAATTTAAAACGTTATAAAAAATTCCCAGGTTTGCGCCTCTAAATAGGTAGGTACTAGAATCCAAATTCTGAGAGATAATAAAGTAGGTAAAATACATACTGTCAGGAGATCGGGTAAGGTTATAGATTCTAACTTTTGTGGAACAGGAAGAAAGCAAGGAAAAATATCTTACAACATTTTCGTAAGGTGATATAAAATTGTGAAAGTACCCAGAGTAAGGAAATTTGCGAGAAGCTTCAGCGTTGAAGGGTTATTACAATGTACAGTGGATTAAATTTATACCTAGTACCTACAACTAATGTCTACATAATATAGGTAATATTGTATTATTGTACACCTCGTTTAGCCGAGCAAATTGCCATTTATCCGGCAGAATTATAAAACCTTAGGTCTGACTTAAAAAAATATTTTTTTATATTTATTTATTTATAATAAGCACACCAACAATATAACTACTACATTAATTCAAATATATGTATAGATAATAGCACTAAATCTGAACCCATAGGAAATCATGGTAGGTAGGTAAATTTTGTGCTTATCTAACATTTTCTATAACGAAGAATAAGGTAACCACTAACCAGTCCCTATACCAAAACAGGAAATAAATAAATGAATTTCTTATAATATTAAGATTTGTGTTTTCTATTCGCTTTTAATTTAGCAGCTGCTGTCAACGGCAGGATCGAGTTTTATCAACAGAAAAATTTGCTCTGAAAGTAAAATTGACATCATTATTTTATGGCACCGTGCAGCTATACGAAGCTAGGTATTTTTGAATTATACTTTAGTGTTCCCGAAAACTATTTCTTTCATACAGATAAATGAGATTAGGTACTGCGAATTCTGATACCAATACCGAAAGTAGGTACCTACCTATTAGACTATCCTGGAAAAGATATTATGCAGTAGGTAATATATTATGAAGTATACTATATTATATACCAAACATATAATTTCAATAACCTTATAACAAACTCCTAAGCCTTGTTACGAAGTTATGAAGTTACCATAGTTCACAGACTAATAACATGTCAACTTGTCCATCGATAATAATGGATCTGTGTGGGTAAGGTAGAAAATTTGGTAAATTTGTTGTTATAGCATGATATACCAGCCAACCCTCAGGTTGGCTTCCCCTATGTGTCTTTTGAGAAAGACACATAGGGGAAGCCACATTCACTGATTGATATCCGCGTGTCACTTTAAAGGCTTCAACTGAAAATCAGCGCTCGGCAACTTTGGTGCTAAAATAATGCTGATAAAATGCCTATTTGGCGCAGACGTGAGACACGAATGTCTTAAATTTGTACTTTTTATATCATATCAAGATGTTGTCTCATGCCTTTGTCTGTCACAAATAAATGTTTTCTTTCTTTCTCATATCAAACAAGAGTCGTTAATTTATATGCGAGCGAAAAAGGAATTATATGATAATAATAACGGGATACCTATCATTATTATTCGAATTGTAGAATTTTTCGGGTAGAATGTGAATGACGTTATCAGAATCGAGGCGCCCGCGCCCGCGCCCGCGCCGCGCCTCCTTCACCGTACGCGCCGTATCTGATAATGTCATTCGCCGTTTACACGCGATACTCCAGCGATTTAGCGACTGCATCGATGCTGCATCGCGTTTTGGCGACTCGTTGCATCTGGCGGAGAAGTGAATCCAGTGCCGGATTAGCAAAGTAGCAAAAGCTACGGGAGACGCTTGTGGCGCGTTCGACGTGTATAGGTGCGCAAAGCACCTGCCGCGGCTCCGCGCGGAGATGCGGTGCCATCATGCCATGCTACGACACGAGAGTTTTCACCGTTCGACCGCTGCGGTAGGCGGCAACGACGCCGGACTTTATTCACCTAAACTACACAAAACCACAAAAAAGTTGTTAAGCTAAGTTTGGTGAACCTCAAAGTCAAAACATAGCTTTACGAGTTGTCTGACGCTGTTCGCCCTTCACTTACAGTTACAACCAACACTACACTAAACTAACATAGGTATAGCTTTGGGCAATTCATTTCAAACTTTATTCATTTTGCACAGACTGTGATGAAACTTTTGGCAACATAGCCGAGTGAATGCGTTTCGTATTCACTCAAACTAATCATAGATTAATATTCCGATTTCCGATATCGATAAAACTAATCTTTTTGTTAGCAATTGTAGCATTTATAAGTAATTGTTCTGAACCAACTGTTCGTACAAAGAAGCCAATTACCTGCGCTGCTCCTAAAAGGTCTGCTATACGAGTCTACGATACGTTATGGAGACTAACGTTAGATATTCGACTTTTAGGAAATAGGCATCCGATGCAGTAACAGAAAGAAAACACGCTATTGTAATACTCATTTGATTCCAGATTAACTACACGATATTATAAGTGTTTAATCTTATTAATGAGGATTGCCTTGTTGACCAACAACCTAATCAATTTCGAAGCTTTGTACCTAGATATCAGATAGTGCAAAGGTAATTAGTTACAGTGTAGCCAGTGAACAATTATATTATATTCATACGGTACCGCACCATGTCGTTCGAATTACAAGCGTGTCGAGATAACAGCAATACATTTACAATTCGGACAACCTATCGAATATGATCGCAATTTTATAATTATGTAATATAATAAATACTATTATACTTGTGCCCAACATTAATTTGTTAAGGAGTTATTGTGATTTTATATTCGCTTCACCTCTTCGCTTCATGTCTGTTTGTATTCGTTCGTACCTGTTTAGGTTTACTTAGTAGATAGTACCTACCTACTATAATATTGATAATGTTCTGTGGTATTAGGTTCTGCGTAAGTTTATTTTACGTTCGAACGTATAAACTCTTCATGGAATCAAGGTAAGTGTGAGTTTAGACGGAAGCCGCTTCATATTCGTCATAGGCTGTGCTAAATCTTTAACAATCAACTGTTCGCCCGCACCGCTGTGTTAAAGAGCGTGACATCTACAGATCTTCTAGTCAACCATGTCTTTTAGTCGATGACCGAGCTGGGCATTTCTATAGAGCATAGAAATATAAATAATTGATGCGTCAAACTGCTCGCGATTCGCGAATTATGGTATATTTGTACTTACAATCCTAAAGTTCTCTGACACTGCCAAAATTAAAGAAGCCAAGTTCAGTATGGGGAGTTTTATCGAGCTCAGGAGTTTATGTGTAACCTCGCAGCTGCGACCGGGACATTGTGCCTTTTCAATGTGTTCCATAAATCTGTTTGACTAATTACCCTACCGGCCGATGTTGGGACCACATGAATTACTTCGCTGAATGATAAAGTCACAAACATTCATCAATGTCAGATTATTGTCGCCTCTTCGTCGTGATAATATCCACAGCCCCCCATCACAGGTGGCAGTCCTATCACACGCCGATCACCTAAAGCATAATATAATTTTATGTATGTATTGTTTAATTATCTACTGTTGTATTTATACATTATAGCATGTAGGTAGTATTGTTATTTTCATTTTAATAGGTATTCAATTTGTATTTGATTCAAAAATATTGAAATAAACTAAAGTAGTTAGTTAATTTTCATTTGTGTTAGGTACTTGAGTGCATAGCTATTTGAGTGCTGACAAAAATAACTCACACACACATAATTTTTAACACCACAATATGATAAATTTTTGTTTGATTGACTGAAGTAATAATTAGACCATAGCAAGGACCATAGCGTCGAGTGAATGAAGTTAGTCTAGACGAGACAACGATGTAGGTATCTACCTATAAATATACACTGATTTGTAGTTAAAAAATACACAAGAGTTTGACTTAGATAATCTGTGGTCGGACCTCCTGACAATAGGAAAGTCGTGGTTTACGATTTATAGGTATTAAGAAAATACTTTGTACCCTTTAGATAGCTATGTTAGGTACTATTTATATACATTATTAGTACCTACTTTAACTTAAGTAAAACATTCAGGAGATAAGATAAATGGTTCATAATAATGTCGTTAAATGTTTGGTAAGTCCAACTTTCTTATGTCACAGCTAAAATTTATTTTACGATATTAAAATATGCATGTATCAGCTCTTAATTTTTGTAATTTTTGTCCTAGACATACCTAGTATCTATATGTCTGATTTTGCCTAAATACATTGTGATTGCTGTGTGAAATATTCGACAATACAACTCGAATATTTCGCATAGCATTTGCTGAACCATTTTAATTTAAGACAATCGCACATTTGTCAACACCGCCGAACGCGTAGAATGAACTGCATGAAACGAATTTTATTATTATTTATATGAAATCCTATAAAACCTCGGAAAAAAATCGGAATGTGCCCAAATCCCAGATGAATTCGAACGACATCATCAGATTCGGCGCGGACAATGCGGACGACGCGGGCATCCGCATTCTGCCAATTGCATTACACTTTTACACACAGATTATTTCGGTCGGAAAGCCTGCGATCGCGCTGATTGGACCTCTGGGATCGACAAATTAGCTAGTCTGTTGCCCGGGCAAGGCCATCCCACGGTCATCGAGAGGCGGGAGGGGAATAAAATCGACCAATAAGCTAGTCTGTGTTGGGCGGCCCCGCGTCCCGCCAACCACCGAGACGGCGGCGCTTACAGCGGTAAGACTAATTATTGTGCTGCGTTTGATTTTGCTTGTGTTTGTCTAAGCTTGTGTGTATAACTGCATTTTTGGCGGTAGTGAAAGGAGGGTTCGCATCTGACGACATCGGTTCCCGTACAGACGGCGGATGATCGCCTTTCTAACCTCTTTCTGTGTTCTGTGGGTAGATTCGTTCGGCGCGGTCAATTATTCTTTCCGCGCGAATAAGTGTGCGTTCACCTTTATTAACATATAGTTAGATGATTCATTCGCTCTCAGGCCCACCCTCAAGTGGATATTGGAATTCTTGTTCGGCATAATACACAGCAGTAAATGTAGTTGTAGACTCTAGTTAGGTACCAACAATTTGGCAATTAGGTAGGTACGGCTCGTTCAGACGTAGATAACAATACACGAGGTACGAGTACCTATCCACAATTCAGTGAAGTCTCCCGAGATGAGCTGTTTGCAGGAATTACCAAGGTCCCAGGTAAGGAACTTTTCGACATAATAAAATTCAGTATATTGCCGACTTAAATTAGATTTATTGATCAACTACTGAGGTCACAATAATCCGTATCAGAGTAGGATTACATTTTAACGGGGTATCCATTTGATTTCTTGATAAGTAGCTGAATATACTTACCTATTTTATTTACGCTATCCGATTTTCGAGTTCCTGACTGCCCAACGACTGTCAAGTGTCAGGTTTTGTATAAAAATATTCAGGATGGCCTCGTTGGTCTGGTGGTCGTAAGCACGACGGTTGAGTGTGAGGTGCTGATTTCGATTCCCAGGTCATGCGAAGTTTTATTGGGATATTTATGTATGGAAATTCTCAGTAGCAGCTTGGAGTTTGGAATTTTGCCCGGTAGGTGGCAATAGGCTCGCCCCCTATTACATAACAGCATCGGCGACATGTTGGTGTACAAGAGTACATCTCTGTCTATCCCTTCGGGGAATACAGACGTGATGCTATTCAGGATAAGTACCTATATAGTAATTATATAAACAGGTGGAGCAAAATTTTGGGGCATTAAGGGTGACTACCCTTTCCGTTGCGTACTTGCGTCATACTCGTGAACGGGTGCCATATATCGCAACTGGTCAGCTAGTAACTGCCATGGCAATCTTATTCAGAGGCAAATCATTATTATAGTATTCTTTTTTTTTATTCTCATTAAATTACATTATTATAGCAGCTCTTACCACAATATTGTACTGATCAAGATTGTAATCTATTATTTTAAAAGAGTTTCCATGGAGTTCTTTCTTCTCCATAGGACCTACTATTTACTACCATGCACCTAGTCTCGATATTTCATATGTGTCTTGATATGGTTTACATGAAATCAAGATTATTCTAATATATTCTGTTATAGTTAAATTAATTAAATTAACCTAAAGTTTGAAGTTGGAAACTTTAGGTTAATTTTGAAGATAATGATTAAAAGCCCTATTATTAGGTACACTCAGCGAGAAAATGGTCATTTCTCAAAAAACTTATCTGGGGTTCATTCGAGTCTAATTTCCAACAGGAATGTTTTCTCCGAACATCCAACGAAATCGTACTTACCGGATTCGAAAAAATACAACCAATCTATTTCCCATACATTTTCTATGAAAACATAACTACCTCTGTCTGCACGTAATCTAAAATCACTGTACCTTTCACCGATCGATTAAGTTTATAATCTATAAAATAAAGTTCGCTATAATACCTACCTACTCTGTTTACATTAACTTTGACTTTTTTGGCAAAAAGTTGACTAGTTCCAACAAAAAGGAAAAAAAAAGGACTTTTTAAAATTGAAATAATGATTACTCTTTTTTATACTTAAGTCTTTAGATACTCTTTATTAACTCACTCTGAAATTATATTTTACTTTATTACTTCTAAAAAAAGTTGGCAACCCTACTTATAGCCAATCTCATACTCAACTCCAAGACACCCATAGGACAGGTTAAGGAACCTAGGTATTCCTAGATAGGTCGGAGCACTTAAATTTTAATAATAGCCTAAGGCGTTTAACAACTTGGTCGCTATGAATATCAAAGACGCCATTCAGAGTGACCTATTCATTTTATAATAGCGTGTATCAATATGTAACTTCAGTTGAAAACCAACAGACCTTCATAACAATAGCTCTTGCCTTCTGTTGACATACGTATAAGCCCGTTTTCTCTAACAATGGTGTAAGGACTTTATACAATACGGCTAATCCTGTATTCTCAATAGTCAACCGCAGATTATTAAGTAGGTAGCCTATTAGTTACCGAATCTCCATCCAAGTTTAATTTGAGAAGGTCATCTGCGACCAAATGAACTAAGTACTTGTACTTAAGTTTAGTAAAGTTCAAACAGTTCCTGGGGAAATAGTGTACCAAAACCAAAGCACAGATTGGTAAAATCTAACTAAAATCGTCTTCGGCTTGTACTTAGTATTTAGCTTAATTCTCCTAAGTACCTAGTGCTAGTCTATTAAAATATATTGATAATAATATAAGAAACCGCCTAGCCAACAGCTAAACAAAGACCTACACTAATATTTTTTTAATTACCAGAATAAATTTAAGGACAACAACAACTCTACATAACTGACTGGCTCTGTCTCTGTTCAACATTCTACACAACTTTTATCATGAGAACTACTCTGAAATTGAGAAAAAAAATAGTTTTTCCATAATAAAGCGGATACCTAACCGGGTCCAATGTATGGAGCACAAATTTTTTTTTAGAACGATTTCGGAGCGTCCTATAATAAAAGGTGTATAATAATAATATAATAATAAATCATTTTATTTCGGATAACTAAGAGATCCTATAATATATATAATATCAAGCCGATTGGAGGGAAAGGGGTATTATCGTTGGCGGAGCCAGATTGACTAATCTTCGTTTCGCCGACGATATTATTCTCTTTTCTTCTTCAGCTTCTGAACTACAGCATATGCTACAAGAACTGAGCAATGCAAGCCTTGAGGTTGGACTGAAGATGAATATGTCAAAGACCAAGGTTATGACTAACACTATACCAGGCAACATACACGTAGACGGGGAGAAATTACAATATGTCCACGAATATATCTATTTGGGCCAAGTAGTTTCCTTCCAGGCTCGGCAAGATAAGGAAATTGCACGACGCACCGAAAACGCCTGGAAGAGCTACTGGTCCATGAAAGAGCTATTCAAGGGTGATTTACCCATGCCACTCAAGCGAAAGCTCATGGATATGTGTATTCTCCCCGTCCTAACCTACGGAGCGCAAGTCTGGTCTTTGACTAATGCCCAGAAGTCCAAACTCAAGGTTTGCCAAAGAGCAATGGAGCGCAGTATACTCGGTGTTAAATTAACGGATCGAGTTCGAAACACCTTACTGCGCTCCAAAACGCAGATAATTGATGTAGCTCAGAAGGCCGCTCAGCTTAAGTGGGACTGGGCAGGACATGTCTGCCGTATGCCGGTCGAACTGTGGGCCCACATAGCACAGAATTGGTGTCCTGAGACAGTAAGACGGGGTCGCGGCAGACCACGAAGGAGATGGCGGGACGAATTGAACGCCTTCCTTATAGACTGGCCCGATACAGCGCGGGATCGCGAGAAGTGGAGGAAGGGGAGGGAGGCCTTTGCCCAGTATTGGGACAGCATAGGCTTGTAATAATAATAATAATAATAATCCGTATCCTGGTTACGTTTCGGAGACCTATTCGGGGAAACCGAAGGTTTTGTATGTGCAATAATGGACGAAGTTATCATGACGAATAATTACCGGAGGTATATTGTGAAGGACGGCACGGTTGACATCTGTCGGGCATGCCACCGCCCAGGTGAGTCCCTTAGACACATTATCTCTGGTTGTTCACGTCTTGCTAACGGCGAATATTTGCACAGGCATAACCAAGTAGCCAGGATTATTCACCAGCAACTCGCTTTAAAATACAACCTTGTGGATTTTGAAGTACCGTACTATAGGTATGTGCCCGACCCAGTTCTCGAAAATGGTCATGCCACGTTGTACTGGGACCGATCTATCATCACTGACAGGACTATTGTTGCCAATAAGCCTGATATAGTGGTGATAGATCGGTCAGCGCGCCGCACGATGATTGTTGATGTTACTATCCCACATGATGAGAATCTCGTGAAAGCCGAGAAAGATAAACAAATTAAATATCTTGACTTGGCTCACGAGGTTGTCGACATGTGGGATGTGGACTCAGCAATCATAGTGCCGATAGTTGTGACGGCCAATGGCTTAATTGCCAAGAGCCTCGATCAACATCTTATGAGGCTCTCGTTGGGGGGCTGGATCAAGGGCTTGATACAGAGAGCGGTACTCCTCGACACGGCACGCATTGTGAGGAGGTTCCTTTCTCTGCAGCCCTAGCCGCCGGTGGCTTGGACCCTGTTCCCGATGCCGGTGGCCTACTACCTACTCTTTTGTATTTTTAAATGTTTTTATTATTTTTTTATTTGTAAAATTATTTAAAAATATGAATGAATGTAAGTATAAATATTGAATAAAGGTCATAATAATAATAAGAGATCCATAAATTGTTAGTAACAGGTTTGCACTTATAACACTATTGTTAGTACCTAGCTTAAACTAATGAGAATAGTATACCTAGCAGGCCCTTGATTTTTTATCAGGTAATTTAATAATAGGGGTCGTATACCTTTAGCACGTCAATTGTACAACCTTTTAGTACTTATTATGAGTATTTAAAAAGCAATTTTCTGCAAATAATAAACATCATTACTGTCTATTATTTTACCGTTTTTACGCAGACGAGATAGCCTAATTACGAGTAAGATATACAATCGATGCGAGCGTCAGCCAATACATATTTTCTTTACAAAGATAGCATGCAAAATTACCAAAATGCTAACGATCTGGACCACCTCTATCGTCGTTTGACTAATCAGAGAAGGCGCCATTAATTACGTTTCTTGATTACAGCGGAAGCACGCTAAAGACTAAAGTGAAGCCCTATCGAAATATAATATCCGTCGCACTAATAACGTCCCCGAAATTAAATTTAAATCTATATCTGTGCCCCGAACAAATAAACCACTACGTAGGTACCTACTCGCGTTTTGAAAAATACGCATTATTATTATTATTATTATATACTAAAAATTTATTAAAAAAAATTAAAACTATAATAATCTCTGCATGTTTAAATAGGTATAGGTTACTAGTACCTAGGTATATGCCCTATCTACCTATTTTTTAAACCACTTCATTACCATTATCCTCGGTGGCGCCCGTTTACTTCCCTTGATCAGATAAAACTTTCGAAACATTGATGACAATATCATGATTTCGAAGATATTGGTGCATCTCTGCACTCGACGCCCTGTAGCAACCGCTCTTCTTGCTCCACCCTTGCCTTGATCATCCTCGGCTTATCAAAAGGATATTTAGATCGGCTTTTAGTAGTTAATTCCGATGTCTTGAATCAGCAATCCCCACTTGGAGGAACTGCGAGTACCTAAGCAGAATTTGTTCACAATAATAATAATTGAAACAGTACTTACGACTTGAATTCACGATCACTTGAGCGATGACCAGCCTAGCTTATGCTATTATTGCTTAAAATTAATTAAGTGAAGAAAATTACCCCACGAAGAAATTTTTATGTGTTTAATACAACATAACTGACTCACAAATAACTCACGACTCACGGTATTTAGTAGATAACGATAGCGTCTGGGTTATCGTTACCCATACATATTTTCATTCTGCTCATTTATTATGACTGTTTCATACTGCTCGCGCATTACAAATTACGGTTCATACATATAAAAACTTATTCATAATTTACCCATATCTAGACAGAAACCATTCCAAAACTCGTATTAATATATCATCGACCTTTATGAAATACTTTGGAGATGAATTGTGAGTTTTCGCTCCTATAATTTGAATTTAATATTTTTCGGGAATGTTCATTATTTAAAAAGTAGGAAGTGAGGGTTGGGATTCTGAAATGAGAATGTGCGTACCTTTTGATCTCTTATTATGAATAGAATAGAATAGAATAGGAAAAAAAAAGAAGATAGAGATGAGATAAAAAGGTAAGTAAATAAGTCAGTATATTTATTAGTAGCTGTAAATAATCTGCTATCTGAAGAATTCTGTATATCCGCTATTTATAATATATGCATATAAACTGAAATGATTTGGTATATTGTGACGGCAAACAAAATGGTTCTGGATAGTGTCAAAAACGACAAATTGGAAAAATATCAAGCAGGTGCATGTGCGCCGGAGTGGAATGTGAGACTGAACATGGGATGAAAATAAGAGATCACCATAGGTATAGTTTCTTTGGTTAGCTTTGAGAACATTGAGGCTAAATAGGAAGCTTTCATCAACTATGAATTAATGCTGATCGGCGGCCCGACACCAATGCAATTCAAATTTTGATCCAATTTCATACAGCAAAAGCGCCTACACGTTTAGACTATAGACATAGTGATCAGGAATTCAGCATTAAATTGTTTACCTATGCATACTTCGGTTGTGATTCTGCTTTTTGAAATAGGTAAGTAGGTAATGATGACTACACTAGTGCTAATCTTATACAGAAAACAAACTATTATACCTACAGCCTCAGACCAAAGAATAATCTTATTCTTTGATCTGAGACCTACATTATATTTAGATTGACCCTTTACGCACTTTATTTTGATGCCAGCCTTCTAGGTATTTAATTTATGTCCTGCGCCTTTGGTAGGTACTGAACCAGTGTTTTTCAACTTCACATGGTACTTGAGTACCTTAATGGCTTTCCGTAATGACCTTACTTTACCTTTTACTAAATATAGCTTAAGTTATTAAGTTTACAAACTACAATTTAGGAATTAATAAGTTTTGCCAACGTAAGCTTCAGGTGGTTTCCGTAACTTCAAACCTATTGCGAAATTAACTTCCGGGAAACAGATATTTATGGCACTGTGTGATATTGATACGAGGGATCGGGTGGTTGCCACTTACTTCGAAAACCTATATAATGCATAAGTATACCCAACTTCCGGGATACATCGTGTTCATTTTATAGGAACATTGGAGAAAGGATTTTATATTCCTTTCAATTTGGTTTCCAATATGTACTGTTACATCGCAATAAACGCCTGTAACATGCGTTATGAATAAAAAATGATATTACACGTAAGTAGATACTATCGAAATTAATTTATAATACTTCTTCTTCTGTCGAGTCGTCACGAGCATCATGCATGTCATCACATGGGAAAAGCATGGGAATCACTCATGCCGTAGTGGAAAGTTATGCCAGGCAGCAGTGGTGGTATCGAAGCTGTCTGGCCAGGGTGCGCCAGATGAACAGTAGGTAACTAAATATGTCGTCATTCGTGAAGAGGCTGTTTTTTGCACCCCATTATAAGAAATAAATTTATTCAGTCCTTTGTTACAAGAATGGTCTTATATTAGTTGTACAAAAAACTTGTAATTAAACGCAATTTCTTGTGATAGATACCATCGGAAGGCAGCCCGTAATAGACCTTCGCTTGTATCTTGGGGACTCAACTAGTTCGAAGAATTAATCTGGACAAAAGGGAAGCTATGTAAAAAGATGTCTCGTCTTGATAATATGGTTAGACTACTTAAACATTCTCCTCTATCAGTCTATCTTTCACCTTCCTTGAAATAGCGCAAAAGTATTTACTGTTCAATCCACTATATAGCCATGTCGGAGATTTTATGTGGGTCTTGTAAGATTGAGGGACCCCAGTTTATTTTGTCCATCAGTTTGATGTATCGTTTGCACTGTGTGATGCCCGTGTATAAACAAATAAGAAGTAGAAACGTTTGAGCATCTTTGTGTTTTTACAACTGGTCCATAAGAATATTTTCATAAATATTGCTTTTTACCGTTTTGTAAACAGATTTATGATGGCTTAGTAAAGCGCAATTTTTCTAAGGCATTATTTTTAATAGTCATTTACCCATTAATTGGAATTTGTAATTGGAACAGTTTTCCTATGAATTCAGACTACAGAACACAGAAAAGACCTCTTTCTATGTTCTGTGATTCAGACATACCTACATATAACATACCTAAGGTTTACGCGGCTATTGAAAAAATGATGAAAACGTGTTCAGATTCCAATAGGATACGTTTTACTATTCCGATAACAAGTATTATGATTGCTCTCTTGCAAAATCCTAAAGGACTCATTATTGGTCCGATTTCAATGGGATAAGTAGGTACGTTTTCTTATTCCAACAACAAGTAGATAAATAGGTATTGTGATTGATGGTCCGCCGTGCGGATTCCCGTCTCATCCCTTTCGATTCCTTAACAAACCTTTTTATCGGCAATGTTAGTATTTTATTCCTATTTCTTTTTCTCTTGGTACTTTTGGACTTACCGACTTAGGGCGATCGCGTAGCTACGTTATGTGAGAATCGTCCTAAGTCGGAATTATCTTTTACTTTGCAAGTACAAATGAAAAAGCTACTGGGACTAAGATCCATTGTGTTATTTCTAAAAAAGTTCGCTATAGGATGGTGAACATATTACATGAATAGAGTGGGTACCTATAGGCTTCAGATTTGCGAATGAGGTAGGTAGTTTGCTAATAGTAATAACTTGTATTATTCTATCGGTATACGTAGACACGAGTAAGTACGTAGGTATATTATTCTGTAGTTGCTGGGCTAATAATAACGATGTGAAATTTCGATGACACAATCCTTTTATAGTAGTAAATAAACATCACTAGACGAGATAAAAATAACGACGATGCATGATTCATAGGTACTGGATCTCTAACAGTTAATGCTACCTATTCTGTAGAACATGCACTACCTACAAGCAAAACATTGCACCTAAAGTAAAAGATACCTCATAGTCAGAAACATGCTTTTAAATATTATAAAACCCTGTTAACAGAATACCCCTTATTACAAAAGATGGTTTAAACCAAGTCTAGTAAAACCCAGGTTTTAAAATAACCGTCACTTTCTAATGTCATAATATTGATATCTCGGGATTCAAAGAGCGTTTAGCACATTTTGGGCATTTCGATATTTTTACATTTATTATAACAAAAACAGACGAGGCTATCTTAAAACCTGCGTTTTACAATACTTATTTTAATTAAACTATCTTTTGTAATAAGGCAGAATGAAATTTATTTTTATTAGCTAATACAGAGTTCTTTATAAAGTTCTCTGTACCACGTTGAATTCAATCCGGAACCCAGCATTGTACTAGTACAAAGGCTGGAACCGGAACGTGTCCTCGGCGGAACTGCTGGCGATGTTTACGATGTACCTAATGCCTGCCTATGCATGTATTTATACCCATAGACTATTGGAATACCTACGAATAGGTAAGCATGTGTGATATAGTTTTTCCGAGCAAAGCTAAATAGACACAATAGAAAATCTATTGGTGGCGGGCGCCGTCGGCCTTCCGCAGTATGATGAATTATAAAATGAAATTGCAGTTATTAGTGTCAGAAAGATCATACGATCAGGAGTGCACAGACATATTAGGACTGGGAGCCACATAGGCCAAGGAGCGGAAAGCGGGCCGTAAAAAAAAAAAAAACTCAGATTATTAAAAAAAAACTGAGGCATGCAAATTGCATTGAGGTAACAATTTTTTTAATTTTTTGGCTCTATCTATCTTTTTGCCAACCGTAAAATTGTCTAAAGTTTTTCGTTTGACAGGCGATTCCGGTTTTTTGTTTTAATAGTAGGTACTTAAGGTTCGTTTGTTTTGTATAATATGTTGACCCAAATAAGCTAGCGCATTTTAAAGTATTTGTTCGTAACACGATAGAAGTTTCATAGTTTGCCTAAAATAAAGTTGCACAAATCTTGATTATTTAGTATGTCAATCAATTCCAGCTGCATGGATTTTTGGGCAAAATGGCAAAAAAATTGGCGAATATGTCCATCCAGGCGGGTGACAAACAGATCGATCACGGGCCGCTGTCTGTGCATCCTTGTCATAGACCAATCGAATCAGCCTATTACAGTTCAATCTGTTCAGTGCTGGACCTGGGCCTTAGTTACGAATTACGCTACAACACACGAGTCCGCCGTATTCCACAGTCGCGCTGAAAGCGGCTGGCCGCTTTCTTATGTCATTAGTCTAATATATTCATATAAGAATCTCTAATAGCAGTAGTGTTGTATAACTTACCTATTTTATTATTTTACTTAGATATCTATCAGTTTGCCGGTCCCTTATGATATGGTAGAGTTCCCTTACGATAGAGATCCTATCCACATATTCGGAGGACAGTCTAATTTACTCATAAAACTGTTAAAATACGCGAGCGCCAAAATACTCTGACAATAATTTATCTAAAAATATATTATTAATTTTAAGGACGCCACGGCACACACTGGAACGGTTCGTACAAATGAGCGGACATAGGAATCTTAAAGAACGATTAATCGATTTCTGAAAAACTAAAGATGCCAATGTATTCCGCTTAATGATTGTATTCGAAAACAATCATACACATTTTTTGATTAGACTTCAATTTTAGAAGATATTTGACAAAAACTGATTTCAATGTATAGATAACTACTTTAAAAATCGAATTTCTTGCGATTCCCGCATATTTTCGTGTTTCAGTGATTATAGTGATTTTGTATGAACTATTTGCGAAATATCGGCCAAACATTCTAGGTACCTCTAGCGACCTCTCTGGGCGCTATATGACAAAACATTATTTTCTCCTATTTTCTTTGATAATGGGGAGATAAATTCGTTTTTGTTACATATAGTTCGTTTTTAACTTAGTACTTTGCTAACTACTTGCAGTAGTTTGAACTGGAATTACTAATAAGGGCTTTTGGAGATATCTAGAAGGCAAAATACAGTTTTGCCTTATTTTCTATAACAACATTTTTGTAATGTGGTTCTGTCTGGCCTATTCGTTAAGACTTGTACAAAAGGATATATTCAAATGTAATAAGTCCAAATCGTAATATCCTAATAGGTCAGTTCTTCTTTGATGTTATCTTTTCGTCAATCATGGTTAACAGCAACTGGTGTTTTATGCTGTTGTTTCCACAGTCTGTAGAGTGCAATTCAGATATTTTATCTTCAAAATCTTTAGTTTCGCTTAAAACGTTGAACTCTATCTCTTTCATAAACTTAAACATAATTGCGCGACAATAAAAAGTGGATGAAGGGCGCTCATTTCGCCAAACGATTTCTCCATCTTCTTTGGTTAATTTTATTGGCATTAAGCTGGCCATAAAAACGCTAGCCATACTATCTTTATTACTGCTTGTCTGCTTATAAACACTTTGATCTGATGCACCATCAAAGCCCCATTTACTCCTTAATATGAGCTGTTGGTTCTCGATTGTTAAAGAAACAGCTAGAGATTCAATAAGTCTTTTCGATGTGAGATCCAAAAGAGCTTGTAAACGGATTTTAGCGGATGTTTCTGTCACAATTATATCTTCTTGGTCAGGATAACACTTTTGTTTCTCATTCTGTATCTGGTAGTAGCTGGGATATTTAGTTTTACCCTGTTTGAGGCTGAACTCTCTAAGAGTATTATAACGCCACTTAGACATTTTCATTGTAACATACAGAGCTAGTGCTTGTACTGCTGATATTTCCGTTAGCGACTTTTGTGTCTCTCCTTTAATGCTTTTCTTTATGTTAGAAACAGCTTCTGGATGCTCCACCATGTGTTTCAATACTTCAGCAATTTCTTGGTTCCCAATTGACTTAAGAGCTGCAACAGTCGAGAACACTAGTTCTGTAACTTCACTTTTTGTACGAATTCTTGCGCCTTGCTCAATTCGTCTCCGTTTTTGACGATCGCTAAGATCCTTAAATACCTTCCGAGTAATATTTCCAGTAGAAGTCGAGGCATCCATTTTAGAAGGAGACGCTAACTCTTCTTGCAGTTCTGTTAATTCACTTGTTTCCAATAAATCAGATTGTTTAGCACTGGTACCAGGAACTGGCATAATATTGTCTTTAACAATCTGTGGCCACCTTATCTCAGATTCTAGCTAAGACGAATACTTTTTTATGAATTGCTCATGAGTATGATGTGAATTTTTCCACTTTGAATACATACGATAGCAGATTTGGCGGCACCATTTCTGGAACTCTTGTATTTCACTTTCATTTAGGTCCAAATTAGAGTTTGATCTCAAAACATTGAACAAATACATGTGATCGCAAATATCTTTATGGTTGCGTAAAGCAACAAAAAGGTCCAAGTTAGTGACAAAACCACGGAAAGTCATAATGACAAAGCTCGCAGGGAATCAAAACTATAACTGATTATGCTTATTGAAATTTGTCCTTATATACTTTCTCTTTAAATTTTTCACTAACTCCCCTTATTAGTATGACAGTAACATCATAAGAAATTGTAGGTTTCTTCTTGGTATGAGATAAAAGAGTACATTCAATGGCGAATGCAATTATCTAATGGCACATCTACTCGAAGCCGATTTTACAGAAATAATTATTTTCTTAATGTGATACTAATGATGCGTAAATGAGGACGATAAAAGAAGAACTGACCTATTAGGATATTACGATTTGAACTTATTACATTTGAATATATCCTTTTGTACAAGTCTTAACGAATAGGCCAGACAGAACCACATTACAAAAATGTTGTTATAGAAAATAAGGCAAAACTGTATTTTGCCTTCTAGATATTTCCAAAAGCCCTTATTAGTAATTCCAGTTCAAACTACTGCAAGTAGGTAGCAAAGTACTAAGTTAAAAACGAACTATATGTAACAAAAACGAATTTATCTCCCCATTATCAAAGAAAATAGGAGAAAATAATGTTTTGTCATATAGCGCCCAGAGAGGTCGCTAGAGGTACCTAGAATGTTTGGCCGATATTTCGCAAATAGTTCATACAAAATCACTATAATCACTGAAACACGAAAATATGCGGGAATCGCAAGAAATTCGATTTTTAAAGTAGTTTTCTATACATTGAAATCAGTTTTTGTCAAATATCTTCTAAAATTGAAGTCTAATCAAAAAATGTGTATGATTTTTTTCGAATACAATCATTAAGCGGAATACATTGGCATCTTTAGTTTTTCAGAAATCGATTAATCGTTCTTTAAGATTCCTATGTCCGCTCATTTGTACGAACCGTTCCAGTGTGCGGCATCACACTGTCTGTATAAAATTTGAGTGATCCTAAATTGCAAAAAATTCTCTACAATAATTTAAGAGGCCTGAATCAAAAAAGGATTCCGTCTGTTACAGAACATACGAATACTATTCGTAGTGTATGTTCGTAAACCAAGAATAATTAAGTATATTAAAATAAAATAAATAAACAGATGTTAATTTAAAAACAATATCAGTACAGTGTATTATTCAATAAGCTTTGTGATATAAAAATATTATAAATTATATTAAAATGTTGTCATAAAATAGATAAGCATAACAAATATTCACAACGTGCGTAATAACTGCGAACAACAAACAAAAATTTTCACAATCATCTTTGTTCTCTCCCTAATCTAAGTTCGTCATAGTTGCTCTTGAAAAAAAATTCAGGCCATTATTCGAAATTGACCCAAAAACTTTTTGGTATGCCCGGTTGGCGGAGACACTCGTTCCAACTGTCGGCGTAAGCGGATTTTTCGTCTATCGTCGCTTTCCCCAATATTTCCTTCTTCGCCAACTTTGTCTTACATCCAAGACTAATATAGATACTGACTTTATTCAAACTAGCCTTGTAAACTGTCAGTTTCACAGTGGCAGATTTTGGATCCCATCTGGCGGATATTGCGGGGGCAAATCTGTCGCTTTTCCAATAGCACTCGGCTTTGTTCGCTTCTAATATCGTTGCTTTCAGGTACAGCGGCGCTGGAAACGGAAAATTATATCAAACGTTAAATTGATTATAATACAAGGTCCCACCTTTCTAATCCCGATTCCTTAAGGGTTATCGTACTTATTCTTATGAACAACTTTTACTACGGGAACAACAATGAAATCGCGAATAAAAAATCTGCTGTTCCATACATTTAGTCGAGTAGGTACATAATATTGAATTATTTGTATAAAACAGCAGATATTTTTTATCGCGATTTCAGTTTTTATTTGGACAGAATTTTTACAATAAGCGTTTAGAAGAACATAAAATAGTCTGTAGTTTACAGTTTAACAACCACTACTTAAGTGCCTATCTCTATAACTTTAAATGAAATGTATAATGAAATTAACGAATAGAGTGAGTGAGAGAAAAGACATGTGTATTACTTCTCAGCAGAAAATATAGATCGATAGAATTATAAATTATGAA
Source organism: Allophyes oxyacanthae (assembly GCA_932294325.1). Classification (NCBI taxonomy): domain Eukaryota; kingdom Metazoa; phylum Arthropoda; class Insecta; order Lepidoptera; family Noctuidae; genus Allophyes; species Allophyes oxyacanthae. The sequence goes on along the minus strand of OW028614.1, from coordinate 9,425,068 downwards.
CAATTAGGTATGTCCTTCGCTTAAATGACTGAACGAGGGACGCGGACGGGACGGTAAATTTCTAAGTAATACATTTATGCTTTTACCTTTAATTCTCAAAGGAGATAAAATTTTCATACCTATCTCTAAAATGTTATATACATAATACGTTAAACGTTCGATAAACATGGATATAAATAAATATCGAGGCAAACGATCTTCGTATATGAAATTACTTTTTCGGATGAAGGCCTTCGTAAATTGAAACATTTTTAACGTATAAAAGTACCCTAAAACAACACTTTTAGACTTGACTTTGATTAATGAGCTATTGTTTAAGACTTTTCCTCGTGTTGTACCGAGAACATTCGCGTCGAAGTTATTGACGATCTTGTGTTAAACATTAGATTTTACCAATCTCTTTTTATCAAAATTATCGAGACCTTTCTTGTTGTATTGATATTGATTTTAGTATTTTTCAAATTAAGCTATAAAAAATACATAGTACACTTCAAAAAAATCTGCAGATATTTCTTCGCGATTTCAGAATTGCTCCCATGATAAAAATTGTCCACAATGATAAGTACAATGACCCCTTAAAGGGACCGGGACTAGAAAGGTAGGACCTTGTCTTAGTAGGTAAACCAGAAATACGGTACAATACTATATAATCTATATAGTACGGTTTTAACTCTACCAGAGACCCTTAGAAGGTTGTGGAATGTTATCATACTTATGTACCTATATGATAATATAATCCATAATTACACTGGATTCCCGGCCGGGAATAGCGTTGAGCTATGAGCTCATGTTATGCTATGAGCCTTGAGTTGTCCCCTAAATAAACTGACAGAATTTTTCAAAATCGGTTTAGTACCTAGTTCATAAGATTACTTCAAACTCACAAAAAATCGTTACCTACTACCTACTTAATAATAAAAAATAAAAAACCATTTGCATTGTTATCTATTTTACGAGTACTAGATAGATTGGTATTATATAGCAAGCACATTAGCCGATCTTATTGCCAGTTTTCCCTTGTTCCATTGATGTAGTATTTTAGTAACAAAGGTCTGATAAGTACACCTGACTTTGTTGTCTCGTTTACAGTGACGCAGGTGAGCCGCTTCCCTGCGCAATTAGTACTGTGTGCTAATTGAGGAGTTTCATTGTGATACACGTGCAGTTCACATACCGCTGCTGACTGCTGAGTGATTAAGAAAGACGGCGAACCTTGTATAAATGTAAGTATATGGTAAGATCATAAATAAAAGCTGATAATGGACTTAAAAATTACTGTACAGAATATTTTATTGACTGTATGACAGACTAATATTCTGTCACCGTCTAGGCCAACTGCCTATGTGCCAGAAACTTGATATATGGATAATATCTATAATTTTTTTGACGTAAAAGTGGGGGAAAGGAAGTCACAAAGCGCCACGAGAAAAAGCTAGTCATTTGTAATTCGATGGGACTGGTCAGCTTATTGTAACTGCCATGGCAATGTTGTTCAGAGGCAAATCATTATATAATCTATTCTAATTTTATATTCACATTAAATTACATTATTGTCTTAGCTCTTACCGCAACATTGTATTAATCAATATTGTAATCTATTATTTTAAAAGAGTCTCCATGGAGTTTCTTCCCGGTTCTTCTCCATAGGACCTACCATTTGGATCCGTGCACCTAGTCTTGATATTTCATAAGTGCCTGTATCCGGTTTTAATGAAATAAAGATATATTCTGTTTTATTCTAAATACGTCTGTGTTTTAACGGTCATTTAGGTAGTTATTTCTTGACATAATGACGTGAATGTTAGTACTGTCTATATTATAACATTTATTACTTCAAAACACATGCAAGCTGACACGCGCGACATGGAAGCATGCGGAAGCTATCAACGTACACAGGTCAATATCGAGCCGCGTAATAGGATGGTTACTGAGATCGGAACAAAAGCCAATAAGGTTCGGCTCCGTTCGACTGCAAAATCAACCTTATCCGACTTATCAACCGTTTTTTAATCACATGAAGCAAATGTAACATAAAGTAAACAGGTATCTGCTACTCTCAGTTATAAATGAAAAGACTAAAAATCGGCGTAAATTATCCCCTTACTAATAAACGCGGAATAAGTTATTTTAAGCCTCATTTCAAGCTTATATCTAAAAAATAGTCGTTATACAGATGTTATTCATGACATAACTTTAGTCCGCTTTAATGGGCAAGGGAGTATGAAGGGTGAGCGTTTTAGGGGAGCTGTCTTATGTTCACGTCAAAATGAACTAAGATTACAAGTCTATTTAGAATAAACTCTATTTCTATTTCGGTTAACCAGGCTTTAGCTGTGTTGTGATTCAATGCGCATTCGTCGTCACTGTAACTCTCTCCTCTTTAATAAGCAAACAGCATTGCGTGGGCCGTCGCCCGCCGAGTGGCTGTCTCCATTGATAATAATATGAAGTTTAGTTACGGACACAGAGCTGCTATGAATCCCTAAAGAGGTCGAGGTTTAATACTCAAGTATTTATGAAATACTAGCTGTTGCCCGCGGTTTCACTTGCATCCTAGGAGAACTATTGCATGTACCCGTATATAAATATCGTATGTCATAATCTAGTTTATGGTCTACCTGTGCCAAAAATTCAAATCCGTTCAGCGGTTAAGGCATGATTGATTAACAAACACACCCCCACATCCAAACTTTCACGTTCCTTTTTATACCTAGTTACCTATAACCATATGCCTATAACACTTTGATTTGTTTTAAACAAATTATTAATGTCAGGTAAGTAAATTATTTCCGTGTGAAAAATTTTTTACTCCTAACCTATTTTTATTTTGCCAAATAAGGGCTGATTTTTCAATCGCCAGATAATGATAATCCATTGAACAAATTTGATACTTGAAAGATTTTGTATAGGATTTCTGTCAAAAATTCGAAATTCCCTCGGATAAAGTTATCCGGCGATTGGGAAATCAGCCCTAACTATAAAAATAAATAACTATCAAATATCCGGACTATGCTTTCGAGGCTGTCGGTATAATATAGGACGTAGAGTCAGCAATCAATGTACCGATAGTCGTAACGGCTAATGGCATAATTGCTAATTGTCTCGACCAACACCTTGAGAGACTCACGCTGGGTTGGTGAATCAAGGGCCGTACCTACTCCTTGACACGACGCGCAATGTTAGGAGGTTCCTCTCTTTAAAGCCCTGAGCACCACTAACTTGAACCTTGCCAATGCCGGTGGGCTACTACTCTTTTATATTCTTAAATGTTATTATTTTGAAAAAATATTTAAAAAGGATAAAAGTAGGTGCTTTGAATAAAAAAAAGAAATAACTATTATTATATTCCGTTTGTAGATGTTTCTGATTTTCTTTTTTTACGACATAGAACAATTTAGCATATACGTAGAATTTAGAAATAAATTATGCGGGTATTAGTATTCAGAGCTTGAAGCCCTCTCGTGTTTATTTATACATATATTGTTTCTTGAAATGCTTTCCAAAGGGACTGGCATAGTATATAAACACACATAATATTTATAAGGAACTACCAATACAGCCCTTCCCTTGATATCATTAGTCGAGGGTACAAGACGGATCGCATATTAAGGCACTACCCGAACTTATCCCAAATAGATAAGAGTCGAAGTGGCGGTTATTTTGTCGGAATTTTCCTTATTGTTACAATACAACACGATAAGTACGCCACAAAATATCGGTTCATTTATAAGGCAGCAATTCTGATAGCGCTCGTATCGGAAACTAACCGAAAATGTTGCCAATTAGCAACGTGTTATCAACCAATGCGTATCGGTGTAATGTAACCGCTATAATAGGGACCGATTAATGTTTACATTGGCTTCTATCCCCGCGATATTTCTCCATGCAATGAGCTAACTACAAACAATATAGTGTTTTGATATTGTGGAGATACAGTTAATAGTATGTGGCGTTTAGAATCGCAGTCCAACACAAAACTAATGACGGATTATTACTTTACATTCAAGCGTCTTGGTAAACTCTTAGTACCCTACCTCATCAGCATAAAACCACATACGCTTTATGAGAAGCAGTTAACAGTTGTTAGACTTTATTTTTCGCTAGACAATTTTTTAGCTTCTGCGACTCCGTTTTGCCCCTCGCATGACACTTTGGTCAGGATTATAGGTATCTTATACTTAAATGTGGACCCCTATTTATTCCAGTGAAAGCCTCATTAAAATATGTCAAGTAGTTTTTGCGTAATGTGGGAACATAAACCCCAGAGTAATGCCACATTTAGTTTGGTTAATAGTATAGATAGCACTTACTAAACCTAAATGGTATCTAGTAGGTACATAAAATGTAGTTTACTAAACTGCTTAGGCCCAAATTCACTGACAACGTAATAGTAGATTAGTGCAAATCTCTGTTTAAACATGAATTAATAAATAGGTTATTAAATTTAAACCATCTGTTATGTTGTCAGTGAAAATGGCCGTCACTCTACCAATGTAAACGTGCTCTAAACATACGGATCATCTGTTTTTCTCATTAGTTACCTTTATACTGTTCTTGCTCCTGCATAGTCTGCACACTGCATCGCAGCCTGCTCACCGTAAGCTGCACTATATCGTTGAGCCCGTCCTCACTTGCCGTGTACAGTAGAGTTACTTCCAACTGCCCCTTTTTGTTTTCTCTCTGCAGACACAAATTACACGGAGTTATGCTAATTGCCGCTTAGATTAGAGGCCCGCATGGGCAATTTGAACACAATCAACCATATCTAAGCTGCCTTGAAATGTAATGTACTGGGATAAGTACTCATAAGATACATTTTGAGAACACCGAAGGAAATACTGGGCAGCGCTCCCAACGACACTAATATGAATCAAATTGATACACAGTTACTTGTAGCAGTGATAATACTATTTACTTGAATAGCTCATACATCGAGTTTTGTTTAAGTTTTTACCTTTTAGGTCGCTATAAAAACAATGTTTATACTTAGTTTGCCTGTAAGCAGCCGATTATCATCGGTTTTTGCAGAACGTGTTCTAGATAAGAAGCTGATAACGCTGATACAGTTATGACTGACATTTTTATGCATTTTACATAAATTGCAACATTTTATGTAAAAAACTGTCCATGTATATTGTTTTAACACAACTAAACTGATGTTTAATAAACTAGTGTATTTAACTTTTAAGTGTCCCAAATGAAAACCGGACAAAGCTGAAACTTGGGAAAAGTGTATCATTAGTGTTCCAAATCGTAAAAATATGGTCTAGCAAGACCATGTAAATTAAATGGGTAGATGCAACGCAATTTATTGTTTTATTTTGTATGATATCAGTCTGTCGCATTTCAGTCATGGTTCCTTCTGGATCGATATTAAAACGCTATGATTATGGTAATGCCATTCTTTTAATTTCAATTTTTTTTAAATTATTAGTACCTAGTAAGTACTTGTTTTAAATCGTTATTATTAACTATTAATTAGCTACTTATGGTAAGAGAAATCAATGATTTATCAGTTATTCTTATTAACATCTATAAAACGTAATTATATCGAATTTATGTGCAAGAACATGTTGAAGCATAGTTATAACCTTACATCATCGCAATAAACGTAGGTAGACGCTCCTCAGATTGGACCGGTCGAGGTCAAAACTATTCTATTGTAGCTCTCGACCAAGTATTAAGATTTTATTCACACGATCGTACGGTCTTCGCGTATCAATCATATAACATGACTCACACATTAATTGATATCTTTATCTTTTAATAATTGAAATATTGTTCCGACTATCTCTCCAGAAAATTAACACTTGCAGTCATAAATAATACTGGTCATCCCTTGGTATTTATTATACCAAAGGATGGCATTTAGTCGCTTTTTATGGCATCGAGGAAAATTACGGGGTGGTCCTATTCGAAGCTGAGGCCGAGACTACAAGTCACAACGTAATTAATACAAAGACATTAATTAATGAAAAGAAAATAAAGCTTCTTCGTTATAAACTCTATACTTAGACAGAGGAGTCTTTGAAGTTGTCATTATTTTTAAATTATTACAATTGAACCTTAATACCAACAAAAAATAATGATCTCATTTAGGTATTGCTAAAAAATTCCTCCGGAAATGATGAAGTGTGAACTATGTAGGGAGCCTCCGTCGGCACTTATCATGATCAAGTTCATTATGAAAGGAAATAGGCACACCATAAAGCGACTCTTTATTCTAGTGAAGCAATTACTCATGATTAGCTGACTGATTAGCATCGTTCGTGACAGTGACTTATAATGTTGCTGTTAGTTAATTACCGTAAACTTGTATACGTACCCGTGAATCAGCCGCAGTGATACCACTCGTGATGGCGTTTATTGGCCGCCAAATGTCAGGAGTCCCAGTCAAACCATTCTTGAGATCATTTTGAAATAACTTGGAGTCAAAGTTCCACGTCGCAGCTCCGACTGTTCTTCGTTTCTCTAAAATTGACTTTTGTGCTATCGCTTCTGCCTTCGTCGATTTGAAACTACTAAACGTCTTTTCTAAAAATCCAGTCTTAGGTTTAGGCTCTTCCTGTTCTGCTACCTTGGATGTTTTTTTGGAATCTAATGTTTTGCTATTTTTGCGTTTATCTGAATCTTGTTTTGGAGGTTCTAATATAGCATAAATGGTAAGCGACAAAAAGTGACCGGCGAGCATACTTTGAAGGTCAGTTTTTTCTGTCGACTTCTTCGCATCTTTTTGTTTTAGTTGGAATTTAAAGTCTTCGTTCCACACAGGCCAAGAGCTCTCCTGTAATGTTGTTTCAAATCTACTATCACCAGGGAAGACTTTGACCTGAAAAGATTATAAAATCGTTATTTTAACCTGAATACAAATGGTAGATATTGCACCTAGTTTGCAAGTAGGTAAGTAACCTATTAATTAATGCAAATTATCTACAATATTTCTTTATGTAAGATAAAAATTACTCGCTGAAACTTGCGGATATTGTCTACATTTTCTTATATCTTGTAAAAACAAAATTACGAACAGTCACCCCGAATTAATTTGGGATAAAAATGTATTTACGTAAGCACTATTACAGAAAAATAACAACTGTCAACCCCTTAATTATTTGTGTCAGACGTCTAGAAGTTCTTCTGATGTTGCTTGCGCGCATGTTTTTTTGTTACATTGCAATTGTAGCTCTGCCAGATTATCTCCAATTTAGATATTCTTTTTTTTGTGTAGAATTGTCTTTTTTTTTCAACTGTTCATCTACATGTTCAAGGTGTGAATAACTATTCCTATAGAGAGCATTTCGTCAGAATGTTCGCAGAACGTAGTAACTATGGGGCTTAGCACTAGCACCCTACCTCTTCCGCAAATAGGTAATACAAAGAAGGTATAAGTACTCAATTATGCATTAAGAAAGTACTTAAAAAGTACTTTGTCGCTAAGCCAAATTGGATATTCATTTACCACAGGATTCGTAGCTACCGAATCTGTCAGAAATAATAAAAATCATCAATCAAGTTCCCAACCTAATTCATTAGGGTTTTGAGATGAAATTTGGTAACCGTATATTTATACTATAACGCTCCAAATTACATCACTACAAATCTTATACAAATAAAAACCTCTCGGTTGCCATATACCTACAAGCCATATACAATTCGGAGTCAGTCCATTTGAGCCCGCTCATTTACTAGCAAATTGGATTTAAATTAATGTCGACAACTCTGAATAGGTACAATAACGAATTGGGGAATAGCCTGCACTTGAATAGGGTTTTGTTCATGGAAACCATGACGTCTTATTTAAGCAGTATTCAAACCTTTAACTTTATTAAATACAAAGATAGAAGGTAAAGCTGCTCAAAAATTAAATATATTTCACCAAAAATTTACAATTGTTTCAGCTCTATTTGATAAGGAAATTATAATATATATATTATATTCAAAACCACTACGAATTTTGTACCAGCACAAAATTTTGTTCCGCCTCGTAACACCACGTAAGGATTTTGGGCTACAGGCACGCGTGAAGGCAAATAAGAGAAAGAAAGGAATAGTCCGCACGACAACTTGTTAACTGGTTTTCGTTTCTTTTAAGACTTCCACGACTAAAGTTAAATAAATAAAAGAGATTATAAAGAAAAAAAGAGTATCTACAGAATGTTTACACTCGACATACACTTCTGACACTGCTCAAGTTGGTCACGCCGAAGGAACTGGCAACGTAGGTAACCTGCAGAATTATAAAGCTCCTAGATTTGGATACCTCGTCGCTGACGAAGCACACACCTAACCAATAATTTAAAGTAAGTCTTACACTCCAGAAAAACAGAATTCTTTATAACGATGCTATTCAGTTAGATATTTCTTCACAAAAATACTTTTAAAGTAAAATTGCTCTGTGTCTACTAAAATGAAAGAATAATACCCAGTATAGTAGGACCAAATTAGTGCAAGTCACAATAATTGACCTCCAGAAAGGTATCGGTGCTCGGCTGTACATGAAATAGACACAGGCGAAATTGGCCGGGCCAACAATATTAAAAGTAACAAACTGTAGCAATTGAAAAAATTATTCTGCGAGTAGGTAGGTACTTCAATTAAGTCTTTCTACCTATTTGACTATGTACAAAATAATAATGAAACCTGTCTGTACTTATGGAATACGATCTGAGGTCATCTGAGGGTCTTCATATTTATTTATTTATTTATTTAAAATGCTTCATGTACAATGTACAAAGGCGGTCTTAATGCCGTAGGCATTCTCTACCAGACAACCTTAGGGTGATGCAGAGACAATGAAGGTAGATGCACCAAAAAAAACTTAAATGAGAGATTCACAGACTTCCCATTCCATAAGTACTAGACTACAATAACAGTGCCATCGCACTGGAGTAGCTTTTGCAATGTAGTTATTAGCCGCTAAAAGTTTTTGGGTGTAGGACCCTAGGGACACTGCTAGCATATTCGAAGATTTGAAAAATTATGTTTATGGATCATAATTTTATTATTAGGTATAAGCTAGTGAAATATAAAATTAGTTACAGTTCAAGGGTACATCATTTTAATACGTTTCTGTAGGTTGCAACTTATAAATTCTAACTCCGTCATCTATTCAATTGAAATATCAATTACAATTTCAACCCTCTTAGCGCCGGAGCGCAGCAAGGTCGCCCATAGTTCAAGTGTTAAATTGACACTTGTAACAGAGATTAACACACTGTTATACAACTGTAAGTATACCGCCATAGTTACGTCCAGAACGAAAAGCGACTGGAAACTTAAAAATTTGCATTTATGAATAGACAGAGCATGAATTCGAAAATCTTAGTCCGATTTTTCTACCTTGCAAAGAGGCACTTTTGGCACATCCAACTTTTGATGCAAACAATGACATACTGTCAGAGCATGTGTGATATTATTTTAATATAACACTAATGTTTTTGAACCATTCCGATAACCTACCTAAGAATTCTATAAGCCGAAAGGCAAATTAGAAGTTGGTGTCCCGTGAAATACATAATATTTTATATTACCCTTTAAGGTACTCGTACGTAGGTATGATTGAATAAACCTCATAAAATTGACCCAATTTGTATATTTTTTCTTGAGATGAATTTTCATACCGTGAACTAATCTTTCAAAAAAATATCTAATGTGCGTTCATGTATTACAACATAATATCTGTAACTATCACAGTGTGTACTTGGACCTCTATTTTTTTATGGTGTACAATAAAACGGAATAATCATATTTTCATGATTTGTAGCATTCTTATTAGAAAAGTTTTGGGTAGGAGGTACCTATAGCTCCAAAATCTGAAAAACCTGAAAACTAAATTAAAATATATAGGTATATATTGAATGCACCGGCGTACACCGGCGTACACCGGCGGTCAATAAATTACAAAATAATGACTTACTCGTAGAAACCTTGGAAAAGAAATACTCTTACCTAGTGTTGCTATTGAAATCGATATGTCCACTAGAATGAATTTAGATGCAAAGCAGAAAGATAAAGTGACGTTATATAATCGCGGCCCTAACAAGGACTAGTGACTTTCATTGATAAAAACTACAGATAAAAACACTCATAATGTCGGTCGCACTTATCGACGATAGCGTAATGAGTGGCAATGACTGACTTTTACTAAAATATTTAGAATGACAGATAGCACTTGAATATGTAATTTACTTGGCATGACGAAATCATAAAAAAAATCGGACGCAGTACCTACCTACTACCTATCTAGTCTATCAATTCAGGGGGGAATCTAGATAGGTATAAGCCAACACCGCCAAGAAACTAATATTATTATTGGAACGTGAACACACTACTTTTTATTGTTATTTCGTTATGACAGAACAATCGGTGGTTATTCATATTTTATTAAACCTAACAGGGTTCTATATTAAGTACCTAACTACGAACAATGTTGTTTCATAGCAGCAACCAAAAACAAAACCACTATAGTACCTATACATATCTACTTAATTATTATATTATTAGACACGTCGGGGTTTTAATCAATTCTGTTAGTCTGACACTCGTATCTTTTCACCAACACCGAATGCCTTCAAATTAAATAGGTACATAATTATTTTTTTTGGAATCAACCATAATCATAGAGATAATACATAGTACCTATAACTAGAGAGCTTACTGCTATAATTAGTTGTACGAAATTTTGTGCCCACATGAAAGTCACCTGAGATTTAGCGGTGTCCCTCTCGCACACATGGCCATTACTCATCAACTTAGTAATCTACTAAATTGGTATTTTCAGAATCGTTTTTACATACATATTAGAACTAATGAAACTTCTACCCACGGCTATCAAAATAAACATAATAAAAATTATAATTGACGTGCTTTAAATATTATATTAAATATTATTATTTCCATACGTTATTCAATAAGATTGATTATTACAATATTTGGATACCAGTAGTTAAAGAAGTTTGCATGCGGGAAACACTACATCATTCAAAATGGCTTACATTGTCAACTTAGTTGTCAACCTATTGTCAACATTCGTGGTTTTCATAGTTCAGAAATAAACGTGATCAAACATTATTTTTGTGCCTAGAATAATTTTTTGGCGACAAGATGGTAAATACTTGAGTTATGATTGGGTGCAAGCGAGAATATTATCCTGGTTGTGGAATATCGTTCCATAGGTAAGTTTCATTGAGTAGTGTGACAATATATTTTTATTTTGTGGGATATAGTTGCTCCAAGTACTTATTTTAGATCGTTTCACATAACATACAGTCCACTAAGTTAAATAATTTACGTAATTTAATAAATTTGGATTTGTTTTTCCATAATCTGTAATGCGTAGCATATTTTTGATGCATTTATTGTTTTGTATAATTTGAGTGATTCCAAGTATAGTATAAGTATACATACAGGGTTATTTGTAAAACACCGGCAACGCTTTAAGGGGTGAAACTACTCATCAATATGAACAACTTTTACTATGGGAACAACAATGAAATCGCGAAAAAAAAATCAAACTTTTCATACAAAAGATTAACCTTGCTCCATCAAAATGTATGAAAAGTTTGAATTTTTTTTCGCGATTTCATGGTTGGTCCCGTAGTAAAAGTTGTTCATATTGATGAGTAGTTGCACCCCTTAAAGCATTGCCGGTGTTTTACAAATAACCCTGTATATAGTTTAAGTTAATTTGTTGAAATCATTTGTTGTTTGTTGTGCCGAATAGATAATAATGTTTTTTTGTATCTCTTATAAAATGATAGACTTTATTAAAATTCCATGTTTGTTTTTTTCAGGATTCCAGCTGATAATAAGCAGAGGGTGTTATGGATAACAGCCACGAACCTTGACATTAGTGTGTAAAAGTTCGCATGTGTTTGTGGCGTAAATTTTAAAGATAATGAATTATTTAACAGCAGCAAAAATAAAATTAAAACCTGAAGCAGTTCCTTCAATATTACCATAGGTACTATTGTAATATGTTTAATAATTATCAGTTGTTGTATGTGTCTGTTGTATAATGTTGTGTGTAATTGTCTGGTCTGTAATAGTTTATACTAATATAAAGTATAACACATTGCACAAACTTAAGATTCACACACTTTGCATTGTTTATTTGTGTTTAATATTTTCCTATTAGTATAGTTAGATGGATTAAACTTTTACTGGATTGGATATTGTACTTAGATATTGTGCCATAATGAAGATCATTTTTGACATTACAGATAGCCACAAAAAGAAAAAAAACTGTACGTGCAAAATAAATTGTACGTGCAGGAACATCTGGTGAATCAGGGCATGTAGGATTTTGTAGTAAATGGGAAGATGTTGCAGTTTCCAGTGAACCACCAAATAAGAAAGTAAAGCAAGAGGAAACAAGCACATAAACCCAAAATACAACTATAATGCCAACACAATTAAAATTACAATCAACCATTAAGTTTCTAGCCGGTCTCTTCTCCATAGAACCCGGCCCACTTTGGAACCGTGCATCTAGAATCTCAACGTTTTGACGAAACGACGACGACCTTTTTATGCCGATTTGAAATTAAAAAAAGTTTTGCTTTGACTTTCATTCATTGTGTTTTATTGCTTAATGTTGTGAATGATGATTATACTTGAGTTTGCCAAACAAGAATATTATAATAAGTGATATTCGATTCTGCAGCACTAAGCATGGGTTACCCTTTCTGCTATAATAGGAAAGATCTCATAAAGAAAGGTCGTAGGATGGTCGCAAAGCTAAAAGAGAAAAAGAAAAAAGAAAGAAAAAGTAGAAGAGGAATTAAATTTGTATCTTAAAATGTTAAAATCTAATGTTTCCTATGACTAGAGCTGCCAGATTTCCGGAATATTCACGCATGACATTTTATTATACACGTAATCTGTGTATAAGAAAATGTCCGGATTTTTCCGCAATGTCCGAAATTTTCTCTAAATTTTCTTTTTTATTATATAGTAACCTTGCATATGCCTATTTATATATTATGCCTTGCCTGTGACTCTAATTATAACCAAAAGGGTGTATGTATATTTGTAAGAACGTTTAGATACACTGTATGGACCGTATATTTCACTATTTACTAGGAAAAAAACAATTCTTACTATTCGATATCAGTAGTTAATTACCTGATAACTATTCTCATAACATAATTAAATATTTCTATCATGTCCTACTTTTAACTAAAATGTATGGTTACCCTATTAGACAAGGACACGGTTACCACAAAGTATTCTCCCTCATACCGGCTTTACGGCACTATTAAGCGTTCCAGTACTTGTACTATTTCTATGACCATAATACATAAATTGCCGGCTACCTACCAAAACGTTTGTCTTAAGATTGGTCTGAGATCTCAAGCCTGTTATTGTATTGACGTACAAAAATAAATTGAGTATTATTCGGTAAAAGACAATCATGGACTTTTTTCGAAAGCCATAAATCATTTTAACACATAACATCTATCAAGTTATCTATGCGGGCCAAAACTATCGTACACAGATTATTTAGGCAGGCATATTTGCTAAACAATGTTTATTGACACGATAGAACACACATAAATATCCACAAAAGACAGTATGAAAAGAATAATTATCTACTAATAGATGATGTACCACTAGTAACAATTGACGGACTTTCTTTAGTAGGGATCATCATCATGGTGATGTAACAACCCCATGTAGTAACCTAATGTGCTAGCCATAGAGATAATATATGTATATAACTATACTATTTCTATGGTGCTAGCCAGAGATAATAATGGTGCTAGCGTATTCAAGCGTAGCTGAAGATATGGGCTCCCCTGAAAAATTGTGACCACGCGCACGCTGGCCATGGGGTTGGTGCCTATGTGTGCAATGTGTAATTGTGTATAAATGCCCCCTGGTAACACTTCTACTCATACTGGCTTAGGGTTAATTAGCCTATAGTCTATAGCCTAGGAGCGGCTATTGGGCCTGTTTTCTCTGTAGTCGGTTAGAGCCAACATTGACACAAATCATGTACCTACCTACCACCTAATTTGGTATCTCTAGAGGAGCCGAGAGTTACGAGTACTACATGGTTTATCAGTTCCACTGCTGTTTTAGTCTCAATTATAATCAACATAATCATAACTATTTATTATTACTTTGTAATTTAAACATGGGTACGTATACTATACGGAACTTTAAAAGTAATTGTATTGTAATGGGATTTTTTTCTTCTAAATGTTCTGCCGTGCCTTAAAGCAAACAAAATCAATGCAGATATTGCACTAACATTTTCAAATTGCTAACACTTATTTTCTATTTGATTTAGGTACAATTCAAAAATAGACTAATTGAATAAAATGTAACACACAAAAGGAACCAAAATATCATAAAACAAAATTCTATGTCAGGTTTAATTGTTCAATTTCAAGCACGAGCTAGGTACCTATATGTGGGATTCACCAGTTCTGATGCAGTTTTCGTCTCAATGTAAGATTTATTTATACGATTTTAAGCACGAGGGGTTTCAATTTCACTGTTATTTATTCCTCAGTGCCAGTCACGGATATACGGTGTCAGTTTTATTTATTCAATTTTAATTTATGGCGATGAAGATAAACGTTCGAGTTCGCCGCGTTAACGTTGGGTTGGCCTCAATTAGGAAAACAATTAAACGGATGTTAATTAAATAGTAGATGTAGGTAGACGCAGTGTCAGCGACCAGTGTGCAGCGCTCGCGCATTGTCAAGACTATTGATGAAAATAATGCTATTAATTCCTACACTGACAACTTACCTACATGCAAAGTAGCATTGTATAAGCCTTTAACCTATTTAAATGGTTTATTTAGAAGCAAATTATATCGCCAGTAGTAATTAAAAATTTGCGAGCGATGGGTAGGTAGGTACTACTACTAGGTACTAACCTACCGTAGTTACAGGCACATCAATACAATTTTTTTTAAATAAATTTATGGTAGGATACCTAGATTTCTAGCTTGTACAATACCATCGAAAGTTAGTTCTACCTATCTTGTTGTTTTGTATTGTAGTAATGTGTAAAATAGCTATCATTAGGTATGTTTTACTCGTAATTAGGTAATTATCTATAACTTGCCTTGATAGTAGGTAACTAAGTAGGAACCTATCTATCTACAAATAGGCTGAAGAATTATTAAAAAATTCAAATATGAAAAGCTTGAGTTTCTTAGTATTAACTAGTTGTGGAGTCAAAAAATAAAGGAAGAAGAACCTCCTCCTTTTTGGAAGTCGGTTAAAAACACAGACCTAAAAGGATAATTGCACTTTGCCTACCTTCTAACATTATTATGAATTCCTGAAGGCTTTAACATTTTGTAACTGTAATTGAAGCATTAATATGTAAACAATGGATGAAAGTTACCTTAACAAGGTATCCATGGGCGCGACTCAACCCAAACAAGGACGGAAGGTGCCGGGCGCCGATAACAGTCACATATATATTTTTACTGATTGGATGCAAGGCCAATTTGAACCCTATCTCTGGTTCCAAGCTACCGCTGCCGGCCAGCTGCCCTTCCTTGTTTGAATTCAAAATATTCTTCAGTTTATTAAGTGAAAATGCCATTGTAAACAAAGTCTTCTCTTTGCCAACTATCGCGTATCACACTCGCATTAAACCGGTTTTACTGAATAATTAATCACGCAATACGATCGATACTATGAAACCTCATGGTTCAACTCGTTGTCACACATGAATTCTTTACAATTATCACATCACATAACCGAAAGATTAAAACACCATTGCACGACAGAACAGTATGTATAATAAAACTGCTCAATGAAACCCATGCAACGAGTAGCTATGTATGACTGACTTACGATGAGCGCATACCTTCCGTAGATAGTGTCACTGGTCCCACTATCAAGTTTACTCGTATGAATGATGCATTCATGTATCTTGGCAACAATCGGATCTCTCTTTCTTACATTAGCATTTCGTCGTAGCACACTAGCGCCACATAGGAGACACGAGTAACTTTAACCTTCTATTTCGTATGCCATCTGCCGGTACCTAGGTGTTGTATGTCTTTATTGCAACAGATGGCGTAACTAAATCCTTTGACTAAATCAATAAACAAAATTGTCTAGTAATACAATTTTATTTTAACGTTGGGTGCACAACAAGCAATAGACGGAAAAATAAAAAATACACGATTTAAGTCAGTCAATGTTCATTGTGATAATAATGGCGATATTACACGGTTCAACCAAATTGATTCACTTTGGTTGAAAGGTGCACAAGTTCGAATTTTAATTTATACTCGCTATAAAAATACCTAGGATGAATATGAGGATTAATAAAGTAAAATTGAAGTGTGTCAAAACTAGTACAAAACTACTTTTCTTACTGCTATGGGGTCCCACAAGGTCGCGTGCTTGGACCGATTTTACATCTACTGTCAAATTATTACCGATATCGATAGATATTTCACTGTAAAATACGTCAAAATTATGTACTATAAAACTATAACTCCTATTGTTATTTAATTGGGTTCCAGAGTTCCTATATTAAACCCGGCTCGTTAAATATGGGAAGGTCAAGGAAAACAAGGTCGCATGCGCTTTGATTGGACATTGGACAGATTTTATATTTACTTGTCAAATATTATCTAATAAAAGTCTAATAAGCAGTCTTTGAAATTAAAAATGGTTGCGAAACTATTATTTACGTCTATAATATAACCTATACTAGGTACCGGGTTCCCACAGGGTCGCGTGTTAGGACCGATTTAATATTTAATTGTCAAATATTTTTTTAGTATACCTACATACTTATTTAACATAAGGATTGATATTTTTTCGTAAAATGAGACTAATACTACTACTACTACTAGAAAATAATAACCTATAATAGTTGGAGTTTCACAGGGTCGCGTACTAGGACCGATCCTATTTTTGCTTGGCATAATTATATCAGTTAGGTATCTACTTCTTTGTGAAATGAAGAAGCAAGCTATTAAAAACAAATTGGTATTTCTGTTTGGATCCCACAAGGTCGTAAGCTAGGCCTGATTTCATAGGGCTCGCTGCTATAAAGACCCGTCATGGAGGAGTGGCTGGAGAGGCGACATGGCGCCCTCACCTTCCAGGAAAGTAGGCAGGTTTCAGGAAGTATCTTGTATCATATAGGCCGGGAACAGACGCCCGAGTGTTATCACTGAGGAGACTACCCTAAGGAAATAGCGCAGCATACGCTGGAGGGGTGCACAGCTAGGGCAGTGCAGCGCCGCGACCTTGTTGCGGCGAGTGGAGCAAGCGATCTCTCACTACTATCACGACCTCTACTCTCTACTAGTGGTTCTATCCCTGGTCCGGAGCTAGAGCGCGTGGGAAGCCGTCGCCTACTTTTGCGAGGAGGTGAAACGGCGGAAAGGGTGAGGGAGGCAATAACCTCTCATCCCATCCGCAGGAGAGGTACTGAGTGTCGGAGGACGCTGAACGATCTCCGGCCTCCATGATATGACGAGTGACGGGCTTGGGACAGTCCGTCGCCTAATCAGAGGCCTGAGAAGGTGGCTCGACGTTCTGCGCGCGACTCTCTTGCTTGTGCGGCAATTAGGCCGTGCAGGGGGACGAGGTCTACCAAAGCAAGTGGCTGACCCAGGCCTGCTGGGAGCTCGGCGCATACGCGAGTTAATCCTGTGGCCCCAGCTATGGTTCGTTCGAGAAACAGCGTACTTTTTTAGCCGGTAAGAGTCCGGCATAACCCTTCGCCTTCCGCAGGGTGAAGGGTATCCATGATGGATTACATCACGAAAAAAACCGTTTTCATATTTGCTTGTCATATATTGACTTAAAGTACCTTATCTAATAACGACCTATACCATAATATATATATAGGGATAACTTTAAGAAAAGAAGAGACTAAAATGACGGATGTATGAAATATACCTTGGTGTATTTTTATATGTAGGTAATGAAAATTCAAATACAGTAAAAAAATTGTTATTTATTAAAATGCGACAGTTAAATTACACAATATTTCTGTACATAAAAATAGGTGTGAAATAATCGTTTTTCATTATAAATCATAGAATTATTCAGTTATACAAAATTAAATTATAACAAAAAACCTTACGCAGGACATTCACAACAATAATAAGTCTTTTACGCTTTAACAGTTACATAAATAAAATTATTATTTACATAATTCACGATTTAGTGAATATTCTACTGAAGACTTCGACAATGGAGTCATAGTAGTGTATGATGATGGAAACGATGAGAACAAACATGGCAACACAAATTCCCGTGATGTACATGAACTGACTCGCCTCTTGAGGTGTAGCTAAGAGCTCTTCACTGCTTGCGTCCCTGTCTAAGGCATCGAATTCAGATGTATCTGCAAAAGAGTAAAGTCCATTGTAACATCGTACTAGAAATAGAATAGTCATCTAAGTAATTATTAAAGTATAAAATTAATATTAGGGCAAAATTGACAATTTTATGCCTACCACGCTTAAAAGCGATCAAATTATTGATAGTCATAAAATATTTTTGTTCGTCTTTAATTTATAAAAGACCGTTATATTTACCAGCTGGTGTCTCGACATCGCAGACTACATCGGACTCGGTAATCTGTAAGTCGAGCAATTCTCGCACGGACAGGAGTGCCTCAGCGGGCGCTTCGCCAGGGAACAAGTAATCACAGAGGTATAGGGCGCCCACCGGGACCAAGACCCGGCGTGGCGGCTCGTTGAAGCATACCTTTTCTGTGGACATGACCAAAATATTTAATTTATATCAGATCCACTGGTGAATATGGATATCAAACATCAATTAAATTAAAGGAACATTGTCATAATCTAGTGATTATGACTATGCTACTTTACATCATCCTGTTTGCCAATTGTAGTAGAATGGCAAACAGATCGGTGATTGCAGTATGATGTAAAGTAGCAGCAACCTGTGCCTTCTCCTGGGGGCACAGGTTGCTATTAGGTTGTTGGATCTTCCTGCTGCTCATCCTCTTACGATAATCGCCTTTTACGCCCCCACGCAATGATATACTAATCTAGGGTTTAGGTAGATTAGGGTAATAATCTTTGCCTCGACCAAAAACAATGTACAATTACAATTATGCATTTGCAACAGCCAGAAAACTGTTAAGGGGTAAATATACTTGTTATAACAATATTAATTTTTTTTCAGAACATTTGGAAATAAGGGAAAGTAAGATGTTTCTTTATGGAATGCCGACTAACCTTCTGGAAGCAAATTGTCGTCGATGAGGGCATCGCAGTGCATAGTGAACCGCGACGCTAGTGACCTGATGATGTCTTGTTTGACAGCTGCTATAGTTTCACTGACAGTCGCTTTGGGGAACAAGAACACACTTGAAGACACCACACCACTGAAATGTATGCTGCCATCACACTCTAAGTACTCAACTGTTTCGGGCAGAGAATTTTCCTAAAATACAATACATACAGTGTTAACAGCACAGTTTTTAACATACAAAGAGATGGGCCGTCTATGGGTTTTGCCGATCAGCCGACTAGCTCAGTGGCGTAGCGTAGCGGAGGCGGCAGGGGCGGTACTTTTATGGGGCGGCAAAATTTCACAATAAATAATAATATCTTGTAAACATTTGAACCCTACCTATAATTTCGTATTTTTGTCGCTCCTACAATTCGGACCGATTGATGAGCTCGGAATTTTTCATTACTTATCCTGTGACGAAACCGGGGAACCCGCTTTCTTTAAATGAATGTATAATAATGACATCTTGCTCGTTTTACGACTAAGATTCACGCCAAATAGTCGGCGCACCTCTAAACAAAACTATACATACTATTTAAATACTAATAATATTTCAATTTATCTAAAAGATAAGCATACATTTCATGCAACCTAAAATGAATATGAGAGAACAATGAAGTATCAATAAAATGATTTCATCACTTACAAATGGCACAAATAAAGAAACATTCATTGATTTAGGGAGTTCTTGTTGTACTACTTTGGAATTATTTTTGGGTTTCTTCTTCTTAAAGAGTTGTTCCAAGACTTCTGCATTATCTTTAAGTTCACCATCTATGAACATGATACTGGATTCAATCGTTTTATGAGCTGACTCCAGGATTTGCTGGAAATTTATAAAAAGACATTAGAAATCTATATTACAGTAGGTTATAATTCTTGCTCTAATGACATACCAACAACATGCTTATATTAAATGTTAAAAGTCCAACCCAGCATATAGATAATAAAGTGACAAGACTCCTAAGTCCTAACTGATATTTTGGCCATTTTTAGCTTTATACACAATATTTCCTTTATATAATTGTTTGCATAAGCTGGCAAGCTATCTTTATATTTTTTTGTAAGTAATTTAAGTCCCTACCTTTCTTGTCCCTATCCCTAATAAGGGATTATTGTAGTCATCATTATGAACAACTTTTACTATGGGTCCAATGCTGAAATTGCGATAAAACAGCACTCTGTTCCATACAAATAACTCAACAATACTAGACTAAATGTATGAACCAGCTGATATTTTATTTGCAATTTCCGGATTTGTCCCATATTAAAAGTTGTTCATAATGATGAGTACAATACCCCCTTACAGGGATCGGGACTAGAAAGGTAGGGCCTTGTATATTAGCAAATTTTCCTTTTTCATACCTTATGTTTTAAAGACTGAAACATTTTTTTAGTTTCCTGTTAGTATGTGCAGATAAAAGTTCTTGTCCCTTCACTGTCAATATAACAATCAATTGAGAATTCCTACCTGAAACTGTTGCTTAACAGATATACCACTTTTCTTCACTATCACAGGGTAGACATCATCAAACTCATAGTAGCAGTCTAACCTCTGCCACTGCTGGGGTTTGGGCAAGAACTTCCATTCAACAGGCTTTATAACAACACTTTTGCTTCCCACACCCACTTCAATACCTTTGCAGGTGAGCACCTTCGTACTTGTGGACATATGTAACACTAGCCTTTCACTAGAATACGGACAGTTGCCATACATGAACTGATTGGCATTCATAATTTTGTAGATGTGGTTCAGTATGCATTTCACTTTACTAAAACAATTTGGGTCCTCAAAAATATCTTCATCGCTTGTTATGAAGATACCTGAAATTATTTTTTTTACCATTGGTGTTGATTCTGTTGTGCATTTTGACAGTACTAAACTAGACTAAATGCATCTGTCACTTTCTTTTCCTATTGAAACAGAAAGAGACAGGCACTCTTAGTTTATAGTTTAGTCCTGTCAAAGTGCGCAACAAAATGAATACCATTGTCAACCAGTCAAAAATAAATTAATAAAAATAGTTTTGCTTATAGTTATGTAATATACCTATTTAATTATTTCCAATCCAGTATGCAAATTAGCCAAGATGTGCATAACATAATCGGTATTTATACTATTTGACTTTTGAATAAGTTTAGGGTTAATTTAAAACGGATTATAAAAATATTGTTATACCTTGAACAAACATGCCTCCAGGTAGCATTCTGGTAACATGTTTGGCATGGTCGGCAACCCATGCCTCAGACACATTTAGTAGTGTCTTTGATTCTGGTTTGTCCAACGCGTAACTTGTTTCTGATGGATTTTCAGAGTTTTTCTCATCTGGCGTGCGAGCTAGATGAATAACATTCTCCCGTGCACCAGTAGTCTGAAATTAAGTGCAAGTAACAATAACCAAACTAACATGCAATATGTTTATGTATCTACCCTGAAGGATAATATAGTGAAAAGGACAATTTATTTTGTTTGACTTGGTTGAAACACATGACTGTTTATCTTGCACAAAACCATATTACTGGAGGGGTCGTTACTTACACATAAAAATATTTTAAACTTACCTGACCAAGTATTAAGCCTATTACGAAAATTTCTTTAGTCGCATACTGCTCTAGATATTGTAAGCAATATTCCGGTGAATACACTGTCCGGACCATATTTTAAAATTGAAATTGTTCTACCTGCATATGTTGCTACAATAATACGAGTTATAATTTCTGAATATTATAGTAATAGTAAAAATAAAAAATAGTAGATGCAATTGCTATGTTTTGTCGTGTCACAAATTTATAAATGTCTTGTCAGTTGTCAATGTCATCTGGAACTAATGTCAGTTTCAAAATAAAAAAATATTAATTTGTCTACGGTACGTGACCTTGTAAACCATAGATCAGCAAGAGCAGCAGTAAGGGCGCGTTTATTTGATACGAATTTCTTCGCATTGCCGCGTGCTAGCCGCGCAGCCTCCGCGCTCTCGTAATTACGGATAGCAAAGAGGTCTCTATTTCTTTCTTTGGTAACTACGTGTGATCACTACTTGTACATATTACTTTATAATTTGTGCGTTTGATCGGGGCGGGGCAACACGGCCTCTGGGTGAATACATGAATTTGAATGTTGTGTTCTACTAATTAGAATACACATTTTTCGCATTATACCTACGCTAAAATATTATTGACAATAATATAAATATGGTCAATAATATTGCGTGTGTGCGGGCCGTATTGTCCCAATGATAGTTATTATTGCAGAATTCTAGAAATTCTGAAATCTTTCCGTCAATACCAGGGGGAGTGAGGGTTATTGTCAATGTAGTTGTTTGTGGGTGTGCGGGTTTGAGGAAGGTTTGAGGCAATATTAATTTATTCATTGAGCTGCAGGAGCATTCAGAGACCTCGACCGTAAGCACGCTTACTCTTTTAAAACAGGAAGAGCGATTGTTCCATCTAGTGTTATAGAACATTTAAGACTATGGGGAACATAGATTTATAATATAGGTACTACATCTATGATGGGGAACCTGTCCGGAACTTTGGAATAGATGTGGATGTCACAAGTCTTAGGTTGTGCTTTGTAATTTTTTCCTAAACCTTATAGTTTCTACTTTATTACATGCACAATTTATTTAAGGTACTTATTGGATAAGGATTAATGCTGTATTGCTTAAAATCGCTTCGTAAATAAGCGTAATAAAAAGTAAAGCATAAAAAATGGATATTGTGGGTTATTTATAAGAGATAGACATAATATACCATCGAGGACTTTTTTGTAGACCTTTTTAAGGTGTACAATACTGTAGTACATTATTTTGATCTATCTCGTAGGGTTCAGCCAGCGTTTGCAATGTAAGCGCAAAAAAATGTGTTTATTTACGACATCACAATTAGAAACCTCTAAAATTATCAGTGTTTCTCTACTATATTATGCATGTATTATACATATAAACCTTCCTCTTGAATTACTATATCTTTATCTGAGGTAGTGTGTATCCGCATTGCGGATACACACTACCTCAGAATTCAGGCCCGCCGCTAGCTGTTTGTGCGCCCGCGTGCAATACCGATTATGCCGCCCCACGTAGGTAAAACTTTAGCTCGGAATCGGCGAATCAATGGAACGCTCCCGAATTCGATAACGTTCAAGCCGTTCGACTCATAGATTATACACGTTCGACTTATCCAAGAAGAAAGAACTTTAACAAAACAATTATAGTCAGTGGCGGAATTATACATTTGCCGCCAGTAGGTTGTTCAAATTTTGCCGCCCCTACCAACCTCTACAATTCGTTACTCTAGCTAGTTCATCACAATCATAATTATTAATTTAAAATTTTTTGGCAATGAAATTGTAACTTTATGATTTGTGCACTATCGTCCTAATTACCTACACCACCTTTTTCCCGTAATTAGTATGATTGTGAACTAGGGGATCGATGTGTCAGTTCTTAAATTATTTTTACAACCCAACAATTTAAAGATTGCACAAGCAATAATTTTTGGGTAGATATATTTCTGAGCTAATAAAAGCTCAAGCATGTACTACTAATAAGGCGGGGTAAATTTACATTCGGTAAACCTAATTAAATAATTTTTATTGCGCTTACTTACAGTTTAAAAACAATAATTATGAGTATTAAATTATCTGGTAACAATCCGGCTGATGATGATGAAATTCAATTAATTAAGTGAAAGTTTTACAATATTTTTTTGCGCAATTTTCTATTCGCTAAATCATCATTATCTCGCTGTATGAAAACTTGTTCATTAGTTCCGACTCTAGTCCGCTAGACTCTGGCCCCAAAAATCTGCTCTCCAGCCTACTCAGCCTGCTGGTAAATCCGCCACCACCACTGATTACAGTTTAATGTGCGATAGTTCGTTGTGTTCGAATGCGTACAAACAAATAGTAAAGTACAGACTGAGAAAAAACTCGGTGGTAGCGACTAGGGGATTCCCTGATTTCGCGAAGCCTTCCTGCCATAGAACATACAACTACGGGTACTGTGTAACATACTTATTTGACCCGGTAAGAGAGGCGCTGTTGTTTACGAAACTGGTTTAATTCGCAATACCATGACATTTTTTATTATGTTTTAGCTGGGTCTAATTTTGAATATTTTCATTTTATTCGATCGCTCAATTTGCCACCCCCAGACGTGCCACCCGCGTGCGGTGCACGCCTTGCACGCCCGCTTGCGGCGGGCCTGCCTCAGATAAAGAACCTCACAATATACGGATATGAATCGCTGTGGTCGCTGCCTATTGATTACACACCACGACGCACTTAATTGTTCAGGGACCACTATAATAACATTTACGGCTACAGATTTTAAAGTTTGATCATTAATACTAAATATGATCACAATATTATTCACGTATACATATACTTAAAAAAAAGAACACCTTTTAAAATTCTTGTTTATTCATTAAGAATACAATAGTGAATAATGCTATTGTACGAGTTTACTTAGGTAACAGATATGCACTAAGCAGCCAGGCTGTGGCGCGAATACGTTCGCTAATTCGACGAAAAAAAGACAAACCAACAATAATCACGGGTACGTCGAATAGGCCAGTCGCCTGGTAGCTTAGTTGGACTGCCTTACAGTACAATATTAACGCGCTGACGAACATAATTAATACATGTATCAACCGCAATTCTTATGCTAAGATTGACGTGTAAGTAAATACACAGACTACAAACAAGTACAGTCCAAAGACTTGTTAAATAAAAATATTTTGCTGCAAAATAAACTTGACGTTGACACTGCACTGTGTCAAATGCTGACATAAGAAT
Source organism: Allophyes oxyacanthae (assembly GCA_932294325.1). Taxonomy (NCBI): domain Eukaryota; kingdom Metazoa; phylum Arthropoda; class Insecta; order Lepidoptera; family Noctuidae; genus Allophyes; species Allophyes oxyacanthae. Next base: position 9,400,003 of record OW028614.1, on the reverse strand, counting down.
GTAATAGTGGATAGATCTAGATTCTAGTTAAATTTGCATTTTGAGAAGTCCATTTCTGGATGCTGTTCCATAAACCTGAAAATAAAATAAAAATGTACGTAAGTATCAATCAATTATAAAATGTACCCAATATTGAGCAGTGGATTTATACGGACTGGTAAGATATTGAGTTCTGAGGCAAATTCTTGCTCACCCACTGCTTCAACTGCCCAATAATTTACCGATAATAAATATAGAACAGTAGGACTATCAGCGCAACGCAATGTTTATACCATTGTGTGTCCTCTATCTTTAAACCTAAGAAATAAATGATAATCTAATAATACAATTTCCCCAATCACACTACTGAACCTGCAGATCGCCTAATGTTAATTATGTCTAGCTGGTTCTAAGCTTTAGACTTCACAAGGTTATATCACATCAATAACCACCGTGCCGTATCAGCACCACCTAAACTCAAGGTGGTCGGTATAATTTGCATTGATTTTAGCACCGAATCGCCAACGCCTCGCCTCACATGAAACTAATAAACGTGCAGTCCCTGGTCAATCCACTGTGTCACATATCTATGGTGTCACATCAACCCAACTATGACTCGTCGTCAATTGCTGGTTACTTTGACAACAACTATAAAGTGTGATCGTTCATGATCGCTCGGGTACCGAGGTGAAGAAGGTGAGCCGCGATGCGAAGCTGATACAGTGCGATATAATGAGGCAATCATAATAAAAAGGAGTTACTTTTTGAGCGCATCTTGTTTCTTCTGCTCGTCGCTAGTAGGCAGCCCCATTTCTTTTTGTCTTTGATCAAACATCATCTTTTCAACTAAGCCGCGCGTTTCGCCGTCCAAATCTGACAGTTTCGATGGTTCTGAAATATTTTAATATTTAATTATATAAATGGTTTTCCACCTTTACGCGTATGTACCTACTAAAGATTATTGAGTGAATTGAAGTTACAATACGTATTTCGTTTAGAAGATGCCTGTCTGTCGCCAGACAGACGGGCATCACAGGCATCACTTGACAGTCGGACAACGTGGCCGTAAGTTACTTTCGGACCCTCCGATTACGGAACACTAAAAATGGCTTTAGCACAAAATAATTCATACCTCCGTATATAAACGTAGATAACCGTTAAATTACCCATTCGAAATGCAGTTTCCGGAAATATTTTAAAAACAATACGTTAACAGACTATCAATCCTACTACTATCTATTTTAACAGCCGTATAAAACACCACGGTGAAGTGAGCAAGTTCTTCGTGAGCTATTAATTACCATAAATACATGCTTTATCTTTTTAAAAATCCTTACCTGGGTTGATCTTCCTCGTGGATATTTCCGGGTCGGTAGTGACTAGTCTGCCCCACCAATTCATTTTATTGACCTATAAGATATAATAAAAATTTACAAGATTATAGTAAGCAACTCATCATTACCTTAAATTGGTATCTACAAAAACACATCGTTTTACGTTATATAATGACAACTTCATTAAAATGTTTAAATAATTGTACAAAGCAATTTTAGAAGTGTTACAAGGTTTGTTTATGACATTTTAGAAAAAAAAAACTTACGCATTAGCATTTACAATGTTTGGTTCATTCATTTACACAGGTATTGGCATGTGGTATACGAAGCAAGAAATAAAATTGCCTAAGGCAGGTTTTAGAAAATATTATGTTAAAATCTTATCTCATTATTGTTTTAGGACATTTTGAATTACTTAATATTTCCTGGACGATTATAATATATGTACATAAATAATGACCTTATATTCTCATTATGCACAATCACGTACATACCTTCTCTAAGTTGACAAGTAAATTGCGCCCATCTTGAAGCACCCACGTGGACTCCTCGATCTTGACGTCGGCATCTAGTTCGCCGTCGATGATAAGCGGCTGGCCTTTGATGCCGACTTTGAGATGCTTCTTGTTGATGATCACCGACAAGTCACGTGGCCTCAGCACTTGACGCAGAGGTACTCGAAGCTGCACACAAATAAAAAATAATTAGAATGATAACTGACATGCAATAGCAGAGTGGGGTATTTCGCAATTCATAGATGTATTGATTGACTGCAACGGATTTGCAATATTACTATAGTTACGTAGGCTATTAATTAAGATTTATTTCTTTATACCTAAGTTTAGGTATTATTCTTTTGGGTGCCCGTAAGTCATTTCGCAAAAGTCCTAAAAGCAAACTCAATATTATCGTTTGGGATTTTAGTGATTCGAAGATACCAAAATCATAACTTTTCAGTCAAAGACATTAGAAGACATCTCTTCTAATGTCTTTGTATTCTGTAGTCATGTTAAATGTTTAGGTACACCTAAATATTTAAAAACGGAACGGTAATTCCAGAAACCGTTTTGATTACAAATGAAAGTGTATTAAAAACACGTAAGGTAATTAAGAACCTATTTTCTTGGATCATATTAATACGGTTACGAACATACGATGTCGACGTCACACACATAATATTCGTGTTTATGACGCAAGTGACGCAACGTAATGAAATTGTCGTGCCTCTTACATTTATGAATAGTGATGAAAAATGTTAAGGTGTTATTTCGACCTTATAAAATACCTTTACTTTTTATTGAAGAGACCTATAGGTACATAATAGGCATAAATTTTAACGCTCACCGAAATAAATTTTCACCGTCAAAAATTGCTGTCAAAACGGATAAATGTTCACTAAAAGAAAATGCTAACCAAATATTGTTTAACTAAAAATTTAAATAAAAATAAAAGTTTAAAATACTTAAAGAATTTCACCCAAAGCGAACTCTGTCTGTTACACTAGGTTTAGGTGCGGCTTAGGCTTAGGGTTGGCCCAAGGGCCACCCCTAAGCCGCGAATATAATATACACACACAAAATGAAGTTATAGATAAGGTATAAGATATTTTGGTTAAAACAATTTGGAGAACATTTTTTTTGGTAGTAAATAGGTAAATTTCAGGTAAGCGTTAAAACACAAGCCTACATAATATATAGAAACCCTAATTATTCAATAATATTTACTAAAAGGTATGAAGAAAAACTAAGTAATTAAAAACTCGACTGCTCATAAAATCGAAATAAAAAAGAATTGTGTACAAAAGTCATAAACAAGTTGTGTAACCACTATACAGTTGAAGCAATGAATAACTTTAAAGTTAACACTTTTCAGCATAAGTAAAACCACAAATTAGTTATGTTAGTGTCTGAAATTTTATAGCAGTCGGGGAACAATTATTTTTGAAAATAATTGATTACTACAGCAATAAAATTTCAGACACAACTTGTTTTTGACTTTTTAGTTTGTTATTTTTTTAAATACAAGGTTCTACCTTTCTATTCCCGATCTCTTTAAAGGGACCGGGATGGTTGGACCTTATACATATAGAATATTTGAGTAGTGTTTTTTAATTATTTAGTTTTTTATTAATCGACCAACATGTAGAACGCGTAAGTATAATCAATAAAAAATATTGGTAACTTTTTCCGCCCCTCTTGTATTAATATTGGACATACAGGATGACCCTCCAGAAGTTATCAATGTTTTTATTATTAAAATGGACACACAGTAGCATTTTTGCATCGATCAATAATTAGTGATCAACTTTCATGGACCTGAATGCGTTCAGAGAGCTTATACGTGTCATACATATAAAGGAACAAGTAAACAGCTAGGCTAATGTTAAAGAATATAAATGAGAACGTCACAGCAAACAATTTTAGCGTCGAAATTTTTCTATAAGATACTTAATTAAATAAAATAGAATAGAATAGATAGGTTTTTATTTCAAATAAACCAAATATTAGACACTTTTGAAAAGTGGGTGCACGCGGTTCTAAAAAAAGTTGTTCCTATGGAGAAGAAACGGAATGTTTGCCAACTTAGTGGTGTTAAAAACATTATGTTAATAGTGTCACAGACTCACAGCAGAGTTCCAAATATTTACATCCGTGGGGAAATCCCATTCGGAATTCGATTATTTATTGATCAATGTCTAGGTTAATTGGTAGGTAAATAAATGGAATAGTGAGAGGTGGTCAGAAATCTTGCTCACCCCTGAGTAAGATTTCTGTTGAACAATTCTTTTTTTTTCCAAAATACTAATAATACTAAACTAAGTCAGCAGGGCTAGCACGTCAAACAAGGGGAGAAACAAATCTTTCTCGATTTATCTTTTTGTCTTCTTTCAAGAAGACAAAGGGTGGAGAAACTGGGTTTAGCCATCCACCTTGCTGGCCCTGCAGGGTTGCGGGTGATTTATTTTTTATTGGATTACATTACTGGAGTTTTCGTAGGGATCCCTAATTATTTTGAAAATAAAATATACCCTATGTTACTAATTGATAATATGGCATACTACTGGTGATTTTTTTTTAATCAGTTACGTAGTTTTTGAGTTTATCCATTACAAACAAAAATACAAAAATCCAAATCTTTTCTCTTTATAATATTAGTGTAGAAGTCGCGGCCACTCGATAGTCAAATTTTGTTTCTGAAAATACATTTCCCTCATATTATGTTATTATAAAAATGTATCAAATAACATTATGAAATGCAAAAAAGAAACGAAAATTTTATACAAAATGTTACAATGTTGGAACCGGATTCGAAGCTAGATAGCGGATCCGAAGATATCTGTCGGCTTCTATCCTACCATTTACCCGTACGCTACGTGGTTAAAAAAGGATGCGTTGTCCCTAATGTTGAAAATCAATCGCTCAGTTCCCTTAAATATGTATTTTAACACAAATATTAATTAAACCTGTTCAAATCACTAATTCCATAAATATTGACCATAGTACAAAAATGATGTAACTCTGTTCAGTTCCTTTGAGCGATAACGTGATGGTGAAACATATTTACTTTAAAAGGTCGACCCAGTAGTACTATAGTGAAAACCCCATCAAAATCGGTCAATTTTTTTCATACATAATACAATACACATAATGTGTTACACTGTTCAGCCCCTGTGAGCGAGCATGAAAATACATAATATTTACTATAAGTACTGAACCCCTAAATTACGCTATAGTGAAAGTTCCATCAAAATCGGACCATTACAACAATATTTTAAGCAACCCAACAATCGTAACCTCTGCTGTATACGGGACTGCTTACAAAAGAGGGGTTAAGCTGTATTTCAGGATCGAATCTCCCGATTGAGATGGAACGAACATACCTCTAATACCTATACACCTGAGAACTTCTTGAATTTTCATTGAAATTATTTGGCCGTTTTCCTGTGATGAGGTAACAAGCAAACAGCCAGACAAAAATTCCATTATGATTGATTCGTGTTCTACCTATACCTTATTTCTAGTCTCCCTAGCAACTTTTCGCGGAATTATGTTAGATGTGCAGACTTCAACCTCTACGATTTTATTATAGTAGGTATATAAAGATAAATAGAATGTTATGCAATGAACGTCAAATCCCGTTCTTTAAATAGGTAATATAATTATACATAAAGGCATGGTACAAGTCAAACCGCTTAGGTACAATTATCAAGCTAGGCTGCTAGGCTGAACAGGACAACTGGCTAAGTAACAAGGTGCTGGCCGCGAACTGACATCATAATGACATGCATAGAATACGGAATGAATAAGTCTAAAATAACAATAATTATGTTTCACAAGAGGACCGCCAAGACAGAACGCGTTCTTCAACGAAGGCGTGATGACCTCGCATTCCTGGCAAGGACGATGTACATGAATATACTGTCTACGCAACCGGACCGAGCCGGACAATTTACAAAGTTTTGTGAATCATTAACGTGACCCCTTAATCATGGACACAACATGCCGAAATGATGACCGGCTGCTGAAAACAAGTTTAAATGAGAATGCCAATTTTAAATTTCCATACTTGTGCGTCGGTCAAGTTTGTCTGTAATGACTGGACGTAAGTAACAGGCAAAGGATCTTTATTTCTTATTTGTCACTTTGCTGACACAATACAACGGCAACGCAGCAATGAATATTAAGAAAATAACATTTATTCTTCTTTATACTCTCTGTAAATGAAATTTTAAAGATTTTTATTGAAAACAAAGTACGATTAAAATTAACCTTGGCCTTCACAGAATTTAAATAACGAAATCTGCGTTGACGACACATAATAATAATACCTATGTAATTAGAGATTCGGTCTATTAATATATAAAATAAACAACATAATGTTGACCATGATCATTATTCAGATATGCAAAGACGATGCATAATAAAATGATTAAGCGCCGGCTTATAAAACCCAGTTCAATGTTAACCTTATCTAGAAATTCTGTAATCTACAAAAAAAAACTCAGTAACGTACACATAGCCATTTAATAGATTACGTGTTTTAAATTCCCTTCTCGCAGGTCTGGTGGAAGAGATTTTTTTTTTTATTAAATAAGCAGTACCTTTTTACTTTGTTCTCCTATTTGATGGATTCTGTATCTTCTCATGAGTGTAGGTACCTACATAAATTATTAAATAAATAAAGTATTATTTTCCTCCATATTTTGAAATCTGTGTACTTCGAACAAATCTCGTAGCATCGTCAACTTAATTTATAAATCCTAATATCATACGTGTACCTAATATTAACTATGATGTATTACAGGGTGGGATGCGTTTTATTTACATTGACACAAGCAAATCAAATACTACATGTTTTATGCCACCGTTTGGAATGTTTAACTTTTGTTATAAAAGCAATACTTATTTTTGTTTACCAATTTAATATTGATATAAGATACTTAGAACTAATTGGACAATGTTTACGAAACTGTAGTCCGGTTCTATCCTAAGATGTGTCAAGAAGTGGGCGTTTACTATAATATTCATAGTGGCTGATAATTGGGCAATGATACAGCTAACTTAATGATATAATTGCATTCCAATTAAGCTGGAGTCGTGCGTGCGACTGAGAAATTAAGCAAGCCTTCAATCCTTTGTTGCTTTAACGAATAACTTCTTATAAGAACCTTGTGGTAACTGCGCTCAATAGCGTGGTGTTATAATACCTTCACACGATTACGCGCCGATTACGGCCCCGTTCTAATGGAAGCCGAATTCGCCGGAGTCTTAGTCTCTATACCGAACATATGATAATAGTATTCAAGCAGAACCATAATTAGGCGCCTCGTTGTCGCCGCACGAAATTCTGTTCATTATAATAATTATATCAACCACTTGATATTAGATGGTCATCGTAGACATAAAATATGTATTTATTTTAGATGGTTGATTCAACCGATATTATACATTTATTTAAAATATCTATGGAATGATGTAATAGTCGAAGCAAAACAAATCATAAATTGGTGTTAATTATGTGGTTGTTAACCATAGCATAGCATAACAAAATAATGCTTGAAGGTGTACTTCTGCATCCCTGACTGAAGAAGAGAATATTGAAATCATAATCGGTTGAAAATTATAAACCCAGCAATTGTACAGAAACCCATGTATATGCAGATAATGCTTTTGAGGCGTATACTCTGCAACAGGTTAGACTAGTCAATTTTCTGCCGGAAATATGTAAATAATTATTATCAATATTTGAGCTTTGACTTTGATATTAGTCAATCCTAAGATTCTAGGATTTAACCATAAAACACGAATCAAAGGTCGAAATACAAAATACGAATACGTTTCATCTTTCTCTGAGACGCTTTGCCAGACTATTGATACTGGATTGAATAGCAAACCCAAAGAGCTATTATAATTTTTACCTAGAAGCTTCTTACTTTGACTAGAGGTCATTACATTAAACAAAACGAATATGAATTAACTGTATCGCGTAACTGGCTCCCAAATAATTTTCACGTACCGTTCTAAAATGTCAAAATTATTTGGAAGCCCGTTGCAGGGCCAACAAAAGTTATAAGCTTCTGTATGAAATGTGTAAGTGCAAGAGTTAAAAAGATAACTCCTTGAAAAGAAATAAAGTAAAAGCTCCATTCATATTAACAATACAACACCATCCACGTGCCACCAGCAGTCCATTAGAGAAAAAGCATAAGCGGTACATGGCCGAAACGTATGATATATACTTCAGCAGTCAATCAAACTCCTTCAGCATTAATAGCTTTACATTTATGATACTTAGAACATGAGTTAACATTAATGTCTTAGAATATTAATTGGTAGTTTCGTAGGGTGATAACGATCGTTCCTTACAATATGACAATGAAACGCCCGAAGGCACTGAATTCTGTAGCAATATATCGTGTAGCGTGTAATACCATTGAACTCTTGATTCTTCGAGCAAATTTATTGCGAATACGTCATGGTCATGGGAGGTCATTACATAGAAGCGTAAACTTCACACCTAAGGTAATTACTAAATCACCACTACACACACACCTACATTCTGTACGTGTATGTACTGCCAACAATGATTTTAGGTGAATATACGTATCCAAGTTTGTATGTTTGTGTATAATATGAGTTAGATATTAGTTCTTTTCAGATTCGAGATTTTTTTTATTTTTGACACACTCGTTTTTTGTTTGCACAGGCAGGTCTAATATTACGTGGAGTTAAATAAACTATAAAGCGAAAGCAGAAACCGATTTAAAAAATACTGAAAATTAAATTATAAGATGCTAGAGGTGTGCTGGAAGATTAACAGGTTTGAAACGTAAAGTGTGCTCTATGTTAACGGAATACTAAAAAGCTATAAGATCAATAATTACTATTCATTGGATTTTTATTTATCCCACTATGACCAATCCACGATGGAGTTTTTTATAATAACAAGCATGTAACAAGTAAAACTAAAACCCATGAGTTGGAGTTGGTCCTCCGGATTGTCGTCATTCGATAAAAGAGCTTTTCAACTACATCCTACAAGCCCATACAAAGAATTGTAATCTACCTACACATGCTTTTGTTCATGTAAATTGTCAATGCAATGTCGAAACCATCAATTAAAAAGGTATTGATGAAAGTAACCACTGCGTTTCGACAATGATGCAATACGAGACAGCAGAAGCAAGCAAGCAAGCAACAAAGCAAGCAAGCAGCAGAAGCAAGGTTGGCGTAGAACATACGTTCTAAGTTCATAAGTATACACTTATCTTGGCATAAAAAAACCTTCCAAACAGAGCAGTACCCATTAGGAAATGACCGACGCAACGCCTTAATAATGCCCAGAGGACCTATTAATCGATGACGAATATAATAATGCCCAAGTACATTAATAATGAATAATTTTTTTGTTAGACCCCGAAAGATCTTTATTCATCAAGTCCATAACAAAAGAAAAGCTCTGCTTCGTTGTACGTCGTTGGTGACCGAAGAGCCGAAATCCAAGTTGGGTGTTATCTCCTCTTCAATCGGTTGTCAGAACTCTGGTTGCTTGTTGGTCGGATAAGTGTATTTACTCATGGCGAGACGCGACTCGACATCCCATCGATTGTCGACATCGGTCAGATATCGCAAAACCGTGCGATCTAAGAAAATGTATGGACGGTCGAATATGTTTATCTAGGAAAAACCGATACAGTGCGAGGTCAACTCATACTGGAAATGTCCTGGCAGTTCAATTTCTGCCCTGCTATAAGAGTTCATAGTAAGCTCCCAACATATCTATTCTGTAAGATCTCGGATGATTTACGATTTATAAAACTATGTTTGAAAACAGATTTCTAATATTATCCACACCAGTCACCACATAGCTGCACGAGTCAAGCTTATTAAGACAACACTAACACAGTAGGTATTATAAAAATAGTAAGTTCAAAAACTAAAACCCGACTACTGAAAAAGTATAAAAAAAAATTATAATAATACATATTCATAGTGATATTCAGAGGACAGCGATGGAGAATAGTGGTCGTATACCACTTTGCTCTAAAGCTTATGATCTCTTAATACTGTTAGATTGTATTGTTTTGTTAGGGTAGCTGGCATACGACCACGGCTATCCTCTGAATATCACTATGCATAATTATGTTTTAATTTTTTAACTTACTTTTTTTTTCAGTACCACGCGCACCTGCTGTTTTTCCAAAACTTGGAAGATTATACTAACGCTAAAATGAACTTGAATTAGGTCCTAAAAATGTGGGCTAGTAACTAAACAGACAAAAGTGCACACAAAGTCCCCAAATTAAAGCGCAACTTAGCAATAAGTTGGGAAAACGATGATCGAAGCGAATTATGATGTAGACTTTAATTATTAATGATTCATGAGAAGCAGTAGCATAAATCTTAATATCGTGGAACAAATATTTAGAAAAATCGTTACAAAAACCTCACAAAACCGTTTTGAATTAATATCTTAATTGACTTCATCAAACGTTGATCGAAGGTCGTTTAATTCAAAAATTACACAAACGAAATTGTGAGATCTTTCACCATTAGCGTCGGTTGAATCGGCGTTTTACTATTAGGATAAACTTATAAGTAAGAATTTCTGGTTGCTTAGCTCAATATCCGGTTGGAGTCGTGATATTGGGTTTTTCAAGTTGAAATTAGGTGTATTGAGTCATCGGAGTCCTGTTATGTTATTCCGAGAGCGGAGACTTCGTCCTCGTGCTCGCGACCGATTGCGCAACATATGGCATCGGTAAAGGGATACACGTCATAAGGACTTGACTGGCCGCACTCTTGATGCACACAACGTGACATAGCCACCGTATTGCTTCTTTACCATTTTCCTGATGGCTTGACTTGAAGCTATCGCCAGTCGTTGTACACGGTCACACGAAAATTGTCCTGGTCGCTGGTGTTCCGTTTAGTATTTATTTTTATTTAATATATTATCAGTGTATATTATTTAAAAAAATATGGTAAATAAAAAATATCAATTGAGTGAGCTTTCACGGTAAGGCACACCAAACCAGTAACGGAGCTTTTAATTTTTTTAAATTTCAGAGTCTTTTGGTGGAAATAATATATCCATAAAAAAAATCTGCCTGTCAAATAACTTTTAATATTTTTTATAGCTATCTGCGCTGCGTAATTTAAGGTTCTTATTAAGCAGAAGATTTCATTTTCAAGGAACATTGTAGTGTTAAAAATTTAATGCGTTGAATTCGATTACGTTTTTCAATATTTTTTATCCATAGACAGGGTTTATTTTTGAACAGACTAAATAAAACAGTGAATGCATCACCGCGTAGTATTATGTTAGTCAATGAGCCATGGTATTCCAAGCTAAAAATAATACCCTGGATCTCATTAGTTTTAGTTGAGCGAACTTCGATCGACGATATCAATAGTGACAAAGGAGTTTTGTTTACCGAATGATTTGACATGATTAATTATTATCTACATAGTAATGATTAATGATGATTTGATATGAACTATGAACCTTACAATACTCGCAACTTATTATTATGATGTAACAATAATACGTATTGTTTGATAAATAATATCGCATGTACCTACTTCGGAAAGGGTAACCCACGAGATAACGAATTTGTTTTAAATTAGCAGATTTTTGTGTTTAACGATTTTGGTGTAAATTAATTGGGGAAAAAGAAACACCATACCTAGTACCTCCATAGTACCTACCTAAAAAGAAGATTTCCAAATCACCTATCTATTACAATAATATTATATTTTTCAAAATACTAAGAGACAAAATCTGTATACAAAACGGCAGCGTGCAACCTCATATATAAACCTTGGTGATTGTTGCAACACTCTCAGTACGACTCTAGTCGCTTTGCCGCTTGGAACAGGCGCGTTGCACGACGCCGGCCACACGGAGAGGGCGAGAGAGGTTCAACTCGAAACAACTAAACAACCTAACGCAATTTTGACAGACATGTGGACCAAGTGAATGCAGTGTTCAGTGACGTAACATTAGTGAACAGCTCATTAGAGACAACAATAATAAACACAGTGGAGGTGGCACTAGTAAACAATGGATACCAAAAGCTCCGTAAGTGATTCATGTAATTATTTAAAACAATGAACCATCTATGTACTTATTTGCCTATCTATAAAACAGGTGATGTAATAAGCTTATATAAAGCTTATTAATCGTTATCATATCAACAAAACATACCAAGTGTTAATAATAGTAATTGAACTATCAGCTGATTGATTAACTTTACCAAGACCCGAGCATACAGGACAAAAGATGTTTTCTGCATCATTATTAGAATTCACTCTACTTTATTTAACTATTATTATTCGATAAATGAGTATCTACACAGAAATGGGCAAAGAAACAAATATAAATTGACGTTAGTAATATTATATAAATTTTTTTGCTAACATGAACATTATGAACGGGTAGCATATAGGTACCAATATAACTAGAAAAACAAAATACCAACTTCCGCGCATTCCGCGAATGCCTTAAAAAACCTTCTTTTTGCCATTGAGATCCGCATTAATTAATTATTCATGAATATCCAATGAGATTCATCGTGAAGCTATTGGTTTAAGTAATCCTATATTGTAGGTACCAAATATCAATAGTATTTAATAGTATGTACTAGTTGTCTTAAAATTATTTTTTTGATTAATTACTATAAACGAGTATCTAAAGCTTAATAAATTTTACAATATTAAATGATAAAGGATGTGAATAATTGAAACTTAATGATCGGTTTCTCTTCTGTTTATCTTTCGAGAAAAGTACCTACTCTTTCAAAAATGTGTTGCGAACCGTGCTGCTGCGAAGATGGTTGCTATGGCAGATGCTGTTGCCCTTGCATCACAATTTACACCTGCACCGATATTTACTAGTGGCACCGAATGGCACTTACGCACGCAGACAAGCCATGGTGTCTGTGATGAAGATGGGTGCATCGAAGCCTCAGATGTTCAGTTATAGAAGCTCTCAAAGAAGAATTTTGTGAGCCCTTAGATGCAATTTCAAAACAACCAGTCCATAATCGTACTGCGTACATTGCAGCATTCTTAAATTTTTCGGGCATGCGTGACAGCGTTTCATAACTTCACACATGGAATGTTAAGGGGACGCGATTGCAGTCACTAATTAATTGGACTAATCAGGTAAAGCTGCTCTGAGAGAAGTTACGAGATGAATGAATGATAAACATGGCCCGTTAAGCGTGCCATGCATCACTACTGATATCCCGAACGCAAATCAGAAGCGGCCTGCCACACAAAATATGAATGAATTGGATGAAAGATACCATCGTCAAGAAGGAATTGAACACTGAAATATTGCGAAAATGAGATGGATGGCATAAGATAAGGAAACATATTGCACCGACTCAATAGAAATTGGGATAACAGCAGGCGGATGATAAGCCTCAAATTAATTCTACTGTATCATTCGTAAGTTCAAACTTTGTTTAATATTCTAACATTCCAGTAACCTACAATGGCATAATATTCCGGAAAAAATATCGGAAAAGAAAATTATTGAGATATGACTGCGCTGTCTGAGTGTGAATTGACACTCTAAGCAGAATTTAATGATTTTTAAATGAAATTCGGATAAGTCCGAAAGTATATGACACTATTAAACTTATTGGAAATTCTGCTCATCACTCTGGGACTAAGAGCGTGAAGTATGTATTTTTTCTTACAAATATGGGAGCGGAGCCGCACCTAGCGAAACTCTACACAAGACCAACAGGAACCTATTTTGCAGCTCATCAATTAAAAGTGGTTGTCGTAAACTATAGAACAAATATTTGTAACCAGCGAACATCACGAAACACTTCGTTTATTGGCAAATACAAGCTTAAACAGCGTGTATCAGAAATGCGTGGTCATAGTTAAGGGTGTGGATCATACCATCAAACTGAACAACTTTATCTATGGGACAAACTGCAATAAAGTAATCGCGAAAAAAAATTTACTGTCCCATACGTTTGGGCCGAGTACCTAGGTATTGAAGATTCGTGTTCTTTAATTATTATTTGGTCTTAAAAATCCTGAAACCATAGATCCTGCATTTTCTATTTCATAATAGGATATTATTGCCGTCTTATACAAATCTATACACTATACAAGGGGTCTATCGCGTAGTTAAAATGGTAATGAGCATCGACTCTGGGAATCAATGACATTTTACAAATAGACGGGCCATACACCAACATTAATGCACTACAAAATGGCTTAACCTTTACTATAGCTACATTGCAGTACATATAATTATACAGTGCTCGAAGAAAGGGAAAGAAAATGAAAGCCACCATACGCCATGTCGGTTGTTAGAAAAAGATGAATATAGACGTTTAGTTACGTGGCATTAGCTGTTGCATGCTCATTCTCTCAGGCGGTGCAGGGCATTTACCTTGCATTTATCTTGCCAATATAGAGCGCGGGCAACGCGTCTATTTGTAAAATGTCATTGCTGGGAATAAACTTCAATACGATCGTGTGAGATTAAACTTCGAGCTACCTTGTAAAAAAATACCGATCATGAAGAAAGGAGTCCCAAATTCAGTCTCAAATAAAAAAAAATATGTTACCCGAAGTTTAGTCTCTCACGACCGCTCGACCGTACTGAATTTTATATCCAGGGGGTATCTACCGTATAACTAAAATGGTAATGAACATCGACTCTGGTAATAAACTTCAATACGATCGTGAGAGACTAAACTTCGAGCTACCTTGTAAAGAAGACCAATCATGAAGTTGGGTCTCCTATCACCATGATCGGTAAATTTTTACAAGGTAGTTCGAAGATTAGTATCTCACGATCGTATTGAAGTTTATTACCAGAGTCGATGTTCATTACAATTTTAGTTACGCGGTAGACCCGCTGAGTCGTTATTTATTACCATTTTAGTTACACGGTAGATCCGCTGTTCCTTATCAAGTGATTCGTAGTTTTTGGTCATGTTGCTCAGAGAGCCACATCAAAACTTTTTATTGGGGTCAACATCACTTGTCATATTTGCGAGTACTTTAGAAAGCTCTGATCGTTCGATCCAGTTACATATCCTTATATCAATAACGATAAAACATTTTAGATTAAAGTTCTTATGGTTAGTGCATCGAATAGTTACGGCCATGTTTAACCAAACTTTCAGATAAAACCAATAGATACGTCTGTTTTTTGTGGATTTTCTATTATTATTTATCGCATATCGTAACAAGTGCTTGAAGTATAAAGAACAAGCTAACTTTTTTAGAGATAGTGGTAAGACCTAAAAAGCAAGCCTATCAAAAATAAAACAAACTTGATGCTGGTACATTATCATTATTGACATATTTGAAAATGAATACTTTTGTATAAATATTTGTCGAATAAAGCTTTTTAATATAAAAAATATAGTTTCGTATAGGTGTAGCGAAACGAATGCATAATGGAGCCTGGTAAATACGCTGACACATCATTATTGCCATTTAAAGATAAGGATTTCCTTGTTATTTTTATTTATTAACTGAATGAAAATGTAAAGAACTTTATAATAATTATCTGGTACTTATTCACGATAAATCTTTACCGAACGAAAAAATGTCTTATGGCTGCTAACTTAATCATGTTATTAATTTTATAATACAAAATTACATTAATCTCTTTCGGCTGTCATTAAAGAACGTATAACCTCAAGAATCGAGTTGTATGAAAATGTTAGATACAATAATCATAAATAATTATCTAAATCCAGCCTTTCAAGCAGTAAATTGGTTTTACTTGAAGGTTTGTTTGACTAGACAATTCTTAATAGCTGAAATATACGTTTCAATCCCCCAATCCTATCATTATATCGATCAAGACAGTTTTTAGAATGTGGCTGACCATTTGTGTGTAATTACATTTGCAACTAAACTATTTGATGGTCGCCGTCAGTGCAATAAAACAAAATGCTTTAAGCAGAAAACGCATGCGATTTTCTTTCAACCGATCAATCTTAGTCGTGTGTGGAAAGAATGTTAAGCCTTATAGGATTCTGACTTGCATGTCCAGTACATGAATGTAACTACGCATTACCTAAATCAGCAAATCAACTTTGAAATTCATAGAATTGACATATGGAGATGACGTATAACGATATAAAAAATATAATATTGTACAACGTGTCTTCTATAATATTAAAATGCGATAATTTTTCCTCCTTAGCCATCGAACGACTTTAAGTTGTTTGGCCAATATCAGCAAAAATATTTACGATCATAAAAAATATCTTCTGTGTAGCACTTCAATTGAATTGACAACTATATATTCTAACATAGAAGGTATATCCTATTATGAAACTGAAGGCTAAACACCCGGAAGAATAGTCTTCATACATCCCTTCCGCGTGTTTGAATAACTAAGAACTGAAATATTGTGAAAAGCTGTTGAGAGTCCGTAACAGTCTTTGTCGTAGATATTAATGAGCAATCAAACAAAATTCTCAGACAATTAGTAAATATAAATTGGGCAAGTACTCGGACCTTTTTAATATGACTGTAAAAAGCAAGTCGAGAATATCGGAGGCGGTGGCTACGTGAGTCGGGGCGAGTTCTATTAGTCCGAGGTACCTAAATGGCACAGGGACTGACAACTAAAATTGCCCTCGACGCGCGGCCTTCACATTTCACAACACCCGGACTTAGCGTACATCCAGCCGGTCCGAACGGTTGCGGTGCATTCATTTAAACAAAATCTCTCAACAGATTGAAGGCTTTCGAGAAGTTCATTGTTAGCATAACTTGTACATTTATTAAGCAGAACAGACTATTATTTAACTTAGAGACCCTCTGTGATGAATGTTTAACTACGTCTATTCATGCTTGCGCATTGCGTTGTTAGTGCACCCCGAACGGGATAGCTGGCGCATGAGACGCTTGCCTGAAAACTTCAATAAGTAATAGCAATTTATTAGATTATTTTATTCATAGATATATATATCGATATGTATTCTACGTCAAAAGATATCGTCGTCATTTCCTACAAGATCACATTTTACGTTCTTTTACCGGGACATTTTTCTTCATGTAGGTAAGTCTGACGGTGTTAAGCCAACATTTGCAAAGATGCTCAATAGCCCAAACAGATTCTTGTATATTATATGCAAATAAATATTTTTACGATAATAATGGCGGAAATTTCCGTTATGCTAATTTTATTAGCCAGCAGTGTCACAGCGAATTAATGAAATCTTAGCTACACTGTATTATAGTAGTTCATGGTCAAGTGTTTGCACAACACCTAATGAATAACGATCTAATAACATTATAATATTTCGTAAGTCTACTTCAAGAACATCTTTGGTTTTTACATATATTTTCCGGTTTACATTTTCATAACTTAGAGACAAATACAGATGTGTGAGATGTGTCAGTGTATTAAAAGAACTCGGAAATCTGAACATAGAATTCCATCATCCCTAACATTTGCTGATTTTAAAAGGTTTTTAATATCAATCGTCAGCACGCCCCCAAATGTGAGCTAAGATATCTCTATTACGTCAGAACGTATTGCTCAAATCGTCACTGGGCCACATGTCAAAAGTTTATTGTACGAGTAAGTCAGGCTAGGTTAGCAACAAGTCACATTAGCTTTTATCCACCTCGTGATAATAGGATTTAATGTTTTTTGCATCGAGCGAAAAGTCAGCGACATTTTATTCAAATAAGATCCTATAGACGCATAATAAACGGAATGGGTATACTTAGGATTTTCCACTTACAAACGGATCTAGCAACGTCTTGTATGATGTAATTGATAACAGGTAGGTAAGTACCTATTCATTGAGCCAAAAATATATGCCATGAATAAAAATGTCTATTGAAGAAGAGTTAAAAACATTTAACTACATTTTAAGCACTCTTGTAACTTTTTAAGTGCTCTTCTTTAGAAGTATCTCTTGTATTGGGTAATATGATGTTTATATTTTTATCTCTGCACAGTTGTACGTAGAGTGTAATGACGACATCGTAGGTACTCGAACAAGTTTCGGATTACGAAATATTGGTAAACAAATTTCGCGCCGCTGAATGTTCTTCATATAACAAATAATTAAGGTCGTTCGATTTACCATTTAGGTACATAACTTGATTTCCGAAAGATTAAATTATTTGGTCGATTCATTTTGGGCGCGTAAATAAATCTAAAGCATTTGCATATTAATATGTATACAAAAATAGTCTTGATGGTGTAAAGTATCCTTTGAAATTATATGTGTAATCCAGTCAACGGAAAGTCAACCGGTTGCACCGCACAACACGGACAAAATTTTGTATAAATTTCTGTAATTTTTAAGTAACGTTACGAGACCTCATTCTCTATAGCTGTGGTTTTCCACTTTTTAACATTTTAACGTTGTAGGATATCCATGGGTCATTAAAATTTTAAAAGAGGTAATGAGGTTATCCTTTTTCAGTCATTTTGTAGTAGGTAGGTACTTATGTATACCTAATTATGTATAGTACTATAATTTTTATGGCAATAATGTCACATGGGAACAACACCCACATTCATATAAACTTAAGGTCTATTCAAACCTGAGCGATATTCGCTGCCGCTGTGGGTAGAGGTACATACCGCGCGGGTTTCGCTCAGGTATTTAGTATCAAGTACCGCGGCTAGGGCGACCTGAGCGATATTCGCTGCCGCTGTGGGTAGAGGTACATACCGCGCGGGTTTCGCTCAGGTATTTAGTATGTACATATATTCTTTAGCGACTCAGAAATGACTAACTGGCGAAAATTTCTTACCTCTCTGAGCGAAACTCGACTACCGCGCGTTATTCTACCCACAAGGATAGCGAAATCCGTTTTGGTGTGAACAGTAATATTACCGCATAGGTACCCACTGGGTTTTCTCTGCCGCAGACGGTAGCGAATACCTCTTAGGTCTGAACAGTAATATTACCGCATACCCACTGGGTTTTCTCTGCCGCAGACGGTAGCAAATACCGCTTAGGTCTGAATAGGCCTTTACGTGGAAGCCACGACTTTCGGCTTAGCGGGGTGCGGCGCGGCAAGCGGCGCGGTGTCGGCAGGCGGCGCGTTGTGCATGCCACGTACTGCTCAGTAGCGTTAGCGGCGGCAACCGAGGTGGACGTATTTAGACATTTATTTTATTTATTTATTTTTTATTGACATGGTGTTATCCAAAGTAGCTCTTCTTTGCCTTGAAAGTAGTTCATATTTTAAGCAGGATATTTTGAATAATTTTGAGAGAAGGAGTGCATGAAGTCAATGATAACTGGTATAAATATAGTGAATTCCGTGATTTATACAAATAATACAGAAAATATCCGGACACAAATATATGAGTACAAAAATAAAATATATGACAAAAATATGAGTACACATGAATGAGTCTAGAAACTTTTGATTATATTCTTCAACACATAAAAGTTCATTTGCAACATCAAAATATCAGATCCGAACGTGTTGTCACCAATCGTCGCAACAATCGACTAAAATATTTTATTCGTCCATTCGCCGCTGAGTCCGCCGCTGCAATGCCGCTCGCCGTACCGCTCGGAGTCGTGGCATCTCAATCACTCGTCCGTACATCTGTTCAAGCCGCGCGCCGCGCCGCCCGCCGCTGCCGCGAACCGCTCGGCAAAAACCGCTAGCGTTGCCGCTGGCAGTGAGCGGTGCTTCGTGGCATGATTAATACATTTTTATACATTTTGTTTTTGCCGCTCGCCGCCCCGCTCTAAGCCACCGCTCATAGCGGCAAGATCGTGGCCGGGCACTTATTAGGGAGGTATGTATGTAGTAACTTCTGCTTATAAAAATGTTACTAGATTATGATTTGATGTTTTGACAATTCTGACCTTGCACCTAATTGACACAAGTAACCGTGGAGGATGTTATATTTGTCAAACAGTTAACATGATAGATAGGAAGCTGTTTTGTATATTTTCGTCGAGTCCAATCTGTCAAGTCTTTAGTATAAAACTTGACACTCAAATCCGTCGATTTGTAAATAAGGTGGTTGATATATTATAAATCATGTCGCAGTTTCCAATAAAAATGTACCTACCTATATCTAATAGGTATCTATATCAAAATGTAATGATGCGTAATGATTACGCGTATAGATCACGTAGATAATATAACAGAAAACCATAGACGTCAGCAAATGATGTCATCGTAACGTAAATGAGAAAAGAATCCGGCTAAGTTACCTACCTATTTCATGGCCACTTTTTCTATAGTAACATCCTACTCGCGATATAGACTACAATCTAATAGGTAACAATTTAAAGTAGGTACCTATGCTACAATTACCCGACACACAGGGAATAACACCGTAGTCATTAATTTTATAAATCGCTTTAAATAGATTCCGGAAAATCTATTTCAAGCCAAAGTTCAATCAACCTACTAATTTAGTATTTTTTCTTAACGATTGGTTATGGAAGTTTCTGTATCAAAACAAAATATAGAATTAAACAAACTGTTGATTGGTGTTTTTTAGAATAAGGTACTCGTTTTTATATAAAAAAAAAAAGTTAATTGATCCTCAGCTACACAGTACACATGTCATAAAACATTATAGAACTTATTTCAAGAAATCCATCAAACATAACAGCAGTTAGTAAAATGTAAAATTAAACCAACTAAAGTAAACTATCGCGATTCAGGCAGTAGTTATGCAGCTTCCATAACGATTTGCATTGACATGATTCCCGTTAGCTTCATAAATACAACCAATTGAGTTCAAGGACGAGCATAAGCATCGTGTCACTGTTTGTGACCAGCGTGAACAATGAGTTATGTTGCGGCGTCCTCATGCAATCGCGTATAAAATATGATAATTGGATGCTCAATAACACGTCTTGCTTTTGTCAACCTAACTCATAACTGAACTTCGCATTGTCAAAGACGACTCACATTTTCGAGGGCCAAGTAGCTTTTTAGCATAACGGCTGCTACTCAGCGTTGCATGTTAATGGACTAATTATTGCTACACATCTTGGTAGATAGAGGTAGGTACATGCTTTCAGGAGAAACTGATCGCAATTTGCAACTTAGCCTAGTTAGCTTAGTAGCTTAGTTTCGCCGGTAGCGTTGATAGCTATCAATATTGCAATGCCATAATTCAGTTACGATAAGGCAGTCTGACCACAGTGAGACGTGAAATTATAAGTACCTATCGAAATCGTGGACCGTTATCCATTGTGACATTTGCAGTACCGAAAGTATTCTTAGAAGAGCCATGCATCAGGAATGTACGCTTTCTCTTCTAAAGGGGAACGTCTAGTTAGTCTTTAACTGATTATCATAGTAAGTGTAGCGACTATTGTTTGAGATTATGAAAGTTGTTCGGAGGCGGCTCATCACTTCTTCGCGGCTATTCACTTTGAAACCAAGTCCATCGTAAAGAAAAACAACATCGTGACTTTAAAATACTTAAAGCAAAAAGTTCACTTATTAAACATTTTTACCTATTTAAAAACCTGTACCTGTTAGCAAAAGCAATTATGTTATTTTAATTACGTCCTGTAAAAAATGAAGCATTTAATATAGCAAATAATGTAAATGTCACGAACCATATTCCGCTGTAATTCAAGTGTCGTGAGATATAAGTGTTACCAGCGTAAAGTTGGCTTATGTCTCTAATGATTTCCGCGATTACAATGAACCGTTATGAGCACGCAGCGTGAGCACGCATTGACTGTTGATTCGTAAAGATTACACATTGCATAACTAGACCGTCTCATCGGCAACGTACCGAACATGTTCTACGACTATGCACCTGTTGTTATGGCGCTAACTGGTTCGTTACCTACCGTTAATTATTTTCAATTGCAGGCACTGCACGTAACGACACAAAATCACAACCACTGATCAGCGGGTCTACCGCGTAACAAAATGGTAATGAACATCAGACTCTGGTATTAAACTTCAACACGATCGTGAGAGCCTTAACTTCGAACTATCTTGTAAAAGATTACCGAACATAAAGTCGGAACTCCCATCTTCATGATCGGTAATTTTTTTACAAGGTAGTTCGATTTTTAGGCTTTCACGATCGTATTGAAGTTTATTACCAGAGTCTGATGTTCATTACCATTTTGTTACGCGGTAGACCCGCTGTTAGCACAACTTTGATGAATTGCAGTTTCTAGGGGCGTGATTTTAAAAAAAACTAAATAATAAAACATAATTCTCTTACAAATGCACCAAATTTGGCAGCCTAATCCGATGAATGTAGCAATATTACGTCGAATACATTTTCACGATAAAAATAACGAGATGAACCCAAATAAGAACCTACGTCAGAAGTGTACCTGCAATCAGATTTACCTTCATGGTTTAATGACATTAATGTCTCAACTGAACATAACAAACACTTTTAAGGACATGATGTCGTGTCCGAAACGAAGTTACCTATTATTAAGTTTGACGTCTTCATTAACCTCTGTGCAGCACTAATGAAGAGATTACAATGTATGGGAAACCGTCATTAAATACGTTAACTTACAACAACAAGAACATCAAAGTGGCGATGAAATATTGATTTATGCCACGTTCGCCTCTATTTTTTTGCGCTATATTCCAAAAGTTTCCTTATTTGTCCCATTATACATTTTTCTCCTGTTTCGCCCCAGATTACCTTTAATAAGAACTAACTCGTAAAGAACAGTTGGCAAAAAGATAGAGATATTACCAGCCAAAACACACTGAAATAAATTAAATTTCGTCGACACGACTGGAGTATTGGCTAAACAATCGGCTGCTGTGCTATGGGCCGAGGGTTTGATTTCCGCACGAAATAAATATGTGTATGGTCTGTATTATCATCTGCCTAGCCTTTACCATCTATGTCGGAGTCAGCTTCCAGTCTTAACCAAATGCGGCTAAATATCAGTATTTTACTCGGAGCGACTGTCATCTGACTTCTCGCACCTAATTACGGGATGACCCTGATACCCCAAGGTTAAACCAGTTGTCGTCTTTTTATCATACTGACTTCCGTAATGACTATCATAGGTATTCGTATGACAACCGGGATCAACTGCTTAGCGTGCTTTCCGAGGCACAGAGGGGTCTCGATGTTTGAAGAAACGGTCACGCATCCAAGGACTGACCGCGGCAAGTGCTGCTCAACTTCGCTGATCTGCATGGTAGCTATGTACCTAGCTACGTTGTATGATCTGTTTTATTATTCGAGGCAGATAAATAATACCTACACTGAATTTATTTATTTTGCTTTATAAATAATCAAATAATAAATTAAAAATCATTTGGAAAATATATTTATGATAATTTTCTTTTACATTGATCTTTATAGTTCGTTAAAATATTATAAACTCAAATATTTTCTTAATGAGTAGATAATAAATTCATTTAACCGTACCTATCTTCACTGAACCCCTAGCAAATTTTAAATAAATTTATTTATTTTATGTATCAAAATTGGAGCATAATTCGAGCTTGAACACGTAAAGTCGATTCTATATCTACCCAACAAAACTGATATTTTCATTTAAGTATGCTTTTTAGTCTGTCTGTACTAAAAATGTTATAAATAATATGCATTTAAAAAAAAAACGTGTCTAATAAGGAACAACAAATCAGCAAAACAATAAAAAATATTTTTGAGGCTAAAAAGGAATGAATTGTGAGGCGAACAAGGATGTGGGGCGAATCTTCGTGGGACTAACGCGGCATAAATCGAAATATTAAATGATTCAACGCCCAGCACAGTCAGCGATGTTATTAGATGATGCAGTCAACCCATTTGTTGCATTAAATAATAAGTCGAATAATAGTTATGAGACTTGTAGTACACTGCATGTCAGTCAGAGTCAGCACGTGCATCTACACATGTGGACAAGCAGACGTACGCAATTGTAATATAAACGTTTATTCAACACCAGTTCTCACGGGGTTCCTAACGTGTACACAGTATACACTGCACACCACGTGTTGATAGCAATTAAATGTTGAATCATGTGGGCACATATCCGTAAGTATGCACGTGCCCTCGGCGATATAGGTACGCTTATAATTATACAAAATGCATTATATTCAAATGAATTAAGATAAAAGCCATCGACAAGAACTTATTATTGCTAAATTTACCTATCACGAGGAATATTTGCTTTTGGATCAGATATCCATGGAGTTTCTTGCCAGTATCTTATCCATAGAACTAACTCACATTTGAAACCATGCACTCGACTTTTTGATAAAGCGAGCTCAAGCCCAGTTGAAATAAAATCAAAATTTTTGACTTTAATATTTCCTTAGAACTGCAAAATATAAAATTTCATTTATTACTCATAATGTGGGTAAGTAATTATCATATTGACTAACACCTGGCAACATTCTAATTAGATACCATTTCCTCATAGTCACACACAATAGAACTTGAACAAATCGGCCGAGTTCCCACTTGCTACATCTTATCATAATCTACTTTATTTTGTAGTGCAGAATAATTTCTCACACAAAGAGCGAAAGTGTGTGCCTGCTGCACGTTGTCAAGATATTGCTGAACATTACAGTGTAACAGCATCGACGTAGACCCCGGAACCGGTTCTTTGTATTTGGCGAAACATTTTGCAACATCGCCCACCGCCTCTATCGCCGATCTGAGACGAATCTCGTACTATTTTGAGTGGCGGAATATTGTTTGAGTAGCACATTTGAACAATGGAAACTTTGAATTGCACAAAGTAAATATTTAAAAAGATATTTCTTAACTCTACGCTGATCTGACAACAAAACATTGTTAAAATATCACAATAATGACGCGACCTTGCTATATAACAATAAAAAGTAAAACGCATTAATGATATGACTACCTAAAATGCTTATCCATCATGTTATCAGAGCAACAAAGAGGACCATGAAGCCGAAAGCAAAGCTAAGATTTATTGCATCAGAGGCCGACGAAACGAGACCGCAAATAAAAGAGTACATGAACCTTGAACACCGTATCTGACAAAATCAATCGGACTCCGAACAAAACTTGACCTAAAATTTAATTGATGATACAATCCTGTCCTTAAAGCAATCACAGGATAAGATTTTTTTTGGATTAAGCAAATGTCAAATTTTCAGACTATATAGTTTATGATAATCTACAAAATCTGTCATAACCCGCAAAGCTCAATTGGACTAAATAGAAAAACATCCTCATTGCAGTTACATAAAGATGTATTGAGATTGAAACGTAAGACGATCTAAAGATGAAACTAATCTCCAAAGACGCGACAAGGAAGAGTGCTGCAATGATTTCCGTACGCATTCAGTAACACCCAGACACAGTTGCACAACACAACAACACTACTATGTGTGTACCTGTTACTTTTATGTCGACGCCTTTGTTTGAGGATCAATAGCAGACTCTCGACGACGAAATAAGGCATGAAGCAATTTTGCAAGACCCAGAATACCAAAACTATAAAACGTGACAATTGCAGCTTTTTACTGAAATGAAATATGATTTTTTTTAAATTATGTTACCAGTGCCTAGGCTTTTACGTAACAACTTTTAAGAAATTGAAGATCTTATTTCCTGGTCCCAATAAGCCAATTCATTTGTTGTTTAATTGTTCTATAAATAAATTTGTTGAGCTAGTGATATATTATATCAGATATAAGTACCACAGTGTCCATATATAATGCTTGTAAGTGATGAATGGCTTGTGGAGACTGTGTTGGCAACCTGTCATTTCCTTTAAGTAAATCTAAGCCCATCCAATTTAATAATCTTGTCCAATAATTATGTTTCATTCAATACAACACGGAATTTCTAATTTTACAACACGTACTTATGTACAGATACATGGAGCTGCGACTGTTATAATGAGCAAAGGTCATATAAACATTCTCACAAAAGGCTAATTTTTGTGATCTATTTGAACGAATAAATGCACGTCTTCAGTCAAATTATTCTGAGTACATGACGTGATTGTAGATAAACATTAAATAACACCGTATTTACCATGCTGACTGAACTTTCGAAACTACTTAAAATTCAATTACCAAGATATTTTCGAGAGACATTTAGATGCTGTTATTAATCCATCGTTAGAATATGTAGTTACTGGTCGACCAATAAAAATGTATTTGCCAAGAGAGGAAAGAGAATGCCCAACATGTGGTCCTTTTACTGTAATATGAACACGTAAACAAGGACCCTGGTACAAAATAATATAGACATTAACATTTATTTTAATGAAGCTGGATAGCGTCATTGCTCATCAACTAAACAAATGTTCGAAATCTGTAAGTATCTATTGGTTTGAATACTTTAAAATTAAATACACTCTGACAGACTTGTGGCAGCTTGTCCTACATTCTGCTCGAGTGTTTGAGTTGAACCGAACAAAACCTATTCTAATAACATTTCTAATGTTTATAGAGGACCAAGGAGGCATGTTTAAAAAAATCTTATTATAATAATTGATGTAAAGGATGTCGGAGATATTTGTGTAGATCGTCCACTATCGAGACGGTCTAGTTTTTGTTCTACCGTTGCCGTCTCGAAGCCGTGATTTGAGTGTGATTTGCCCTTGGCATTAGAAAATTAGGATCTCATGTTTATTAATGTGAATATTTCAGATCTCATCACATGAGTGGCACATACCACGGCCATCTCTGTCAGGCAGCAGCGCTGCTGGGAGTTTGAACGACTCGCGATCTCGTGGTGGCTCCGCCTCCAGTCAAGGCTCATCCAGCAACCACAGTACCCACGTAAGGCGACCTTCTAAATCGTGCGTCACAACGATTACACCAAAAGTTTCCGATTCAATTATTACAAAGCCAAGAATCACGTTGTGTGTCGATGAAGCAAAGTCAATATTTTATACACCTAGTTTTTATCTTCAACTTCTGCATGACATTCAATTAAACGTGACAAAAAAAGGACGTTCCACCTCCCAGCCTTCGTCATTATTGTGAACTTTAAAAACGAAAAACCTTAAGTATCTAACAATAAAGTCATTTTTTTCTCATAGAATCAATTAGTCGGTGTTTTTGTATGAAAATTAGGCACACAATTTGGCAATCCATGGGGTCAAGAAACTGGTTGATATTGCCGTGTCCGGTACAGGATCCACTTGGACCAGCATTCCATAGATTGCTTAATTTGAGCAGGCGTCAACTGTTGCAAGACTACACGCATTAAATTAACGAGTCAGTGATAACAAGTATTGAATATTATTTGGTTACCAGTTTATTATGCATCAAAGAAACTGAATAGATTTTAGCAGGCATTCATAATATTTTGATAAAGAGTTCATTTGGCCGCAGTTTGGTATACCTATTTCAGTTTTATGAGCTGTTAAGTGTCAAGGCTTTTTAAATGGACAAAATGTAGTTCATGTATAAAATAATATAGACTAGTTAAAAGAAACCCTATTACTATCAGAAAAACTACGATTGTACGACGTATTGAAATTGTATTATAATATTCTCGAAATTATGTTTTGGGTATTACAATTCCCAAATAATTTTAAACTTCACATGTTTATATTAGGTATGTATTTAGGCATATTCTAGAGCCAACATATATATCCTTAATAGCTGTTTTGCCAAATGTGTAGGTTTGTTGAATTAGAATCTGATTCTATGGAGTTATATTTTGCGATTGGCAAAACACCTCGTCATGTGACTACCTACTTGAGTCATTGTCTGTCGTCACAAAGTCACAACCGTTCTGCAACTTTTGAAATCGCGTTTCCTTTTTTATTTCACTGACGAATTTGATTTTATTAAATAGTAAATCGCTACGAAATCAACTTACTGGGAGTGCCAACATATATTTTCCCACAGTTTAACTCTAAAAGATATCAAGGATGATAACAAAACAGATAAACAAGTAAATAAAATTGGAGTATTTCGCAAACGAACTGTCAATAGATAACTATGGCCCAATTTAAGTGTTCTCTTAAGTTCTAATATTTAAAGCTCACCGAAATGTGCAGCGAATATTCAGTAGCAGTATACATAACTCATTTTGGGCCATTTACGAGCAATCGAATAGGTACTCATAAAAACTCTCAGCTGAGATCAGAAATGTAATTAGTATTTTACGAAAGGACTTTTAAATGAAGATAACTGTGTACACACTGGTTTTACTAATATGATGGCTGATTGAGAGGCCTTTAATTAATGATAGGGTAATACTAATATATTAGTATTACCTTATCATTAATTAAAGGCCTAATAAAAGCCCATGTTGCGTTTCCAAATTAAATCTTAAATGTAGATTAAAGTGATGAGATATTTAGGAAATGGTAATAGGTCCTCTAATGTAGGCCACACGGTTGCCAAGCTCAAATGGAAGTGGACTGGTCATATCTGCTGTATGCCGGAGGAGCTATGGACAAAAAGAACCACACAGCGCAGTGGGTACCAAATAGCAGAAAACGACATCACGGCCCAGAAGGAGGGGGCGAGATGAGTCAAGACTCCTTTTCTAAGGATTGACCCCTAACAGCAAAGGACAGAGAAAAGTGGAAAGTGGGGAGGTTTTTGCCCTGCAGTCGGACACCGTAGACTTACAATATTAAGGGTCTCGTTTGGGGGCTGGAGCAAGCGCTTGATACACAAGGCAGTTTTCCTCGATACAGCACGCGTTGTGAGGAGGTTTCTCTCTCTGGAGCCTTAACCGATATCTTGGGCCCAGTGCCCGATGCTGGTTAGCCCCCATTTTTTGTTTTTAAATGTATCTTTTATATAATATAACATGCATTTAAAAATGTAAAAAATATGTAGGTATATAAAGGACATAATAATAATAATAGGTACTCAGTAGAGCAAGCTGGGCGTCAAATAAGAATTTGAAAAGAGTTTCATTAGGAAAAAGTAAAGTCAAGCTAGGTACTATTTCTCTATCTAAATCTCTACCAATGTAGGGTTTCTGTATAAGCTATAATCTGTTTGCTTTCAAAAATAATTCTCTATAAAATCAAATTAAGTCTCTATAAAAGTTCAAAGTTCCCAGTGAAAAATCGTGACATAACTAACACGTGGCAACAGCGTCCCACGCAGCACTTCATACCAACGAGTTCAAATCGATTAGACAATGAAGTTACTTTTACTACGCACGCATTTTGTTACGACATAGGTTGTTATATTATAAGTAGGTAGTTTAACATTTTGTTTCGAAGATTATCGTTAACAAGTGCGTTTTACTTTCAGAGTGTCTCATCTGGCTCGCTGCTACTAAGCGCAGCGCATTTAGCGCGCATGCATGGCAGAAGTGCAGAGCAAGAAGAGATAGGAAGCTACCACACCAAATTTGGGAGCAATGGACGCAAATCGGGACATTTCGAAGCCGTAGTCGCCATTCCTGAGGAATCTCACGACGGCTTGGATTCTGTTTGGAATGGTGTTAAACGGAATTCAGGGTCTGGACAGGACGCGCAGTCAGTAGCAAGCTCGACCCACTTCACTGTCGTCAACGGATACACGAAGCAGCGCACAGGCAAAGAACCCAAATCCTGTTGCTGCGATCATTCGCACCAGATAACAGTTCTAGTTATATCAATGACAATTCTGTTT
Organism: Allophyes oxyacanthae; assembly: GCA_932294325.1. Taxonomy (NCBI): domain Eukaryota; kingdom Metazoa; phylum Arthropoda; class Insecta; order Lepidoptera; family Noctuidae; genus Allophyes; species Allophyes oxyacanthae. Next base: position 9,370,635 of record OW028614.1, on the reverse strand, counting down.
TCTGCATGCATACTCGCAGCCATATGCTTCGTTGAAAGTGAGTATTTATTGATAATAATTATAAAGTCAGTTAGGCTATTCCAATGGAAGTTGTACAACTAATATTGAAATATCCTGAAAGCGACTAGATTTCTATTTCGTTTCAAACTTTAAGGTCACATATTAATTAAAATTATTGAGTGTTACACAATAACAATATAATGTAACGTAGTTGATTTGGTCGGACTCACAAGAAACACCAGAGAAGTCATGGCCACTTATTATATCCAATTATTTCAAGAAATCTTAATTTTTCTTAAATGTCTCATTGGTCTACTGGTTGCAAGCGCGGTCGCTGAGCGTGAGGTACTGCATTCGACTACCAGGACAGACATTTTTATTTAGTGTATATCTCTCGCAGGCTGCTCACTGCTTCCCTGGTTAATCGGTCAAGTGCCGAGACCAGAAGGCCTCCAGCTAGGCAAGAATTTGAACAACTGCACGGCTAAGGGCACCCAATTGTGCGATTCTGGCCTCGGCTTAGGGCGTTGCTGGGGGGACAACAAGAAGGGGTTCTTGGGTTTTGCATTTAAGAAATTCTCAGTAGGAGCCTAGAGTTTGTAATTGCGCCCGGTAGCTGGCAATAGGCTCACCCCTATTATATTGGACATAATAACGAAATCGGCGAAATATGATAACCTGTGTTACCAGTTGATTTTTGCCTAACCCTTCGGGGAATACACAGACTTGAAGCTATGTCATGTTTATTATTATTAGGTTAATTATAGCAAAACCTTAATGAAACTAATATATATTTACGAAAATACTAATCAAATACTTTTTTACAGTGCGAATGCGCAAGGAAACCGGGATGTACAAATATTCATAGAATCGGGGATATCTGAAGACGGCAAGATGGAAGTATTAACAGATTACAATTAACAATTTCTCTAACGTTACTAATGAAATTTATGTTTGCAACAAACAAAAAATAATGTACCTAGCCGCTAGGTTACTAGCGAGATAGGGTTATTTAAAAATGTTAGACGAATCGTTTTACATTCAATACCAATAGTTAGACAATAAAATAGTGCAATATCTTACTTATCCAGTACATTGAACTAACTTAGAACAATATAAGTAATATTTTATTTATTTTCGGTAAGTCTTGAAAGCTATTATGCTGTGATGTTCATATTATTTTATAATAATCTGAAGGCTAAATTGATTTCCTCTAAATTGTATAAAATATTAATACATTCAAATTAGTTAATAAGTTTTAAGTTATATCTGTAGGCATAATAGTTTAAATTATAATGTGATTAATTTAATAACTAAGTATTATTTACTGTTATCAGGATTGAACGTATAAAAGTTGCAAATTTTCGTACCGTTTATGAAAATCTGCATCTTTAGGTAGTAAAGTATTGCCATTGATACATAAATTACTCTTGTTATAGGAATGTTTTGTAACTAGGCAGTGGCACATTGTGACGATCAGCGATCGTTTAATCTGGTTTGGTATAAGAGTAAATTAATTCAATTGTTATCGTCGACCTGTGATAATAAACGAAATAAAACTAAAGTTGAAGAGCTATTCTTGTTTTAATTAATAATGCTTCGAGCGTCTGCTCAAAGCAAATGCTGATGTGGGGAAGGCAACTCAACACTAACCAGATGGCCACACTAATTCCGCACGAACTTATATTACAAGTACCTACAACCTACCAGAATGACTGCAACGATTTACATTTCAACCAATGAAATTACATAATCCACACAGCAACTGTTCGGGAAAAATAAGGCGAGCAACAAGTAAGTATTCAAATCTCGAAAGACGTTTCTATTGCGTCAATGGCGTCAACTTTATAATTATGCAATCCACTCTAGTCAAATAAATAGGATTTTACTTCCAAAATAGACAAATATTTCCATTTATTATTATTTAATTTAGTTCACAGATAGGTAACATTCAATGCCTTAAACATACTATAAAACCACTATGGTTTATCTTATAAAGCCATTAACCGGTTCAGTATCAAATAAATTCAAAAATAAGAATCACCGCGCGTAAAGTAATTTACGTGGCATATAGGATTCTCATGTTATCTTTTTTATAATTATTACTTTTTCTAAATCCTTAAATACTTATTGATTTAATATAGTAGGTACTCTTTTAGTTTGTATTTAATATTTTATATATTATACAGTGCAGCCGCATAAGGCATCAATACACCAATGCATCATGCATTCGTCAAACGTCATGGTCATAAGTATCAAAACAAATGCACATCAATATTGCTACCGTTTATCGTGCGATAGTTCCTAGTATTATTACTACTTATAAGCGTTCATCCGGGTCGTTATCATCATTCTCTTGCCCTTATCCCAATTTATTTGGGGTCAGCGTAATATACCTTCTTCCATGAATGTCTATCAGACGTCATCTCAAAATTTACTTTCTTAAAAGCCATGTCAAATTTCACACAATCCATCCATCTTTTCTAGAGCCTGCCTCTTATACCCATCCACAATCATACTTAAAGCTCTTCTTGTTACATGATCTTCGTCCGTCCTTATCACATGTCTATACTACGAAAACGGTTACTTAACTTTTCAGTAGTTAATGGACTTTAAAAAAATACCACCAGGGCCCATTGTCACAAGCTTATATCTAATAATATATCCAATGGCAAGTGCAAGTCCCGCGCCCTCTAGACCAACAAAATGTTACGTGTTTGATAAATTATTACTGTATGCATGCTTATTGTCAATGACAAAAAAAACTATGTATTTGCTTTGGGCTGTTATAATAAATAAGGAATACAAGTTTATACCAAAGAATAATGTTAGCACTAACCTCAACTTCTTCTAGGGTTTGGGTCCACCTATAGTGCTCAAGATCACATCCATTACCAGCATTAGGCTTCAGTTTTCCCTTTTCTTTAGGGTCCTCTTCATCGTCCGGTTCCGCTGGGTCACTTGCGGCTCCATCACCACTGCCGATTTCTGTTTCTGTTTGAACCAAATATTTTATTTTCGGAATATTAAATTAAGGTCGCCTTTTTCAAGAAACTTATTATTAAGTAGCAAGCTGTATTTGATCGATATATTTAAAGGTGAATTCAGGGTAAACAATGCAAGATTATCCCTGCTCAGACTTAGGAACATTACCGTTTAATCCTAACCAGAATTGCAGCAGAAGCCTGTTAGCAGATTGCGGAATGCTATGTATATGCTATAATAAGCAATAAGAGCAAGAGGTAGTGAGTTCGAACACCAACCGTTAAATGAACCCACTTCTATCACAAGCATATTCAGATAAGATGGGCGAACAGGCCTAACTCTTTAAAAAAATCAAGGTATCAAGGCCGCCACAGCTACAATACGCCACACAGCGGTTCAATTTAAATTAATTTCGCGAAACTATGGACTGAGTCTAGTGTTTCCAGGAAATATCTAAATATGTTCGGTTCGGTTTGGTCACAAGAAAAACTTATTTAGTTTAAAAATAATTCCGTAGAATCGCGAAATGTGGCCGCCTCTACGCCATAATCTGAGTTTTGGCGAAGCGCCACGTGGTTTCGTGAACCCACGGATTACGCCATCCTATACTGACATTATAATTATACACAAAACAAATGTAGAAAGAGTTCTAAGTATAATTTAAATTCTTACATTATATTGTATTATAATGCCTAAAAAAAATATATTAGCAATAAGACACTAGATGCTGTTAATAAAATAATCATGTTACTCACTGTTTTTCTGTTCCTTGTCAATATCGTCTTGAATCTTAGCAGCTTCCTGCTCAGTTAATTCAGTAACAGAAGCAGGTTCAAAGTCCTGCTCCATTCTTTCCTGCTCTTTCTTTTGTTGGATATCTTTCAATCTTTTCTCGGCTTCTTCTTTTTCTTTTTTTATTTTGTCCGCCTCTTCCTTAGCTTTTTTGGCGTGAGCATAGAATGTATTTTTTACAACCTGCAAAATAAATATATATTTTTTTATAAATAGGGAAAATATGGTCATTTATTAATATTTTTTATGAAGGAGGGTGAGGGTGATTGGGTTTATATTAGAGATGCGTCAAATATTCGTTTATTCGGCATATTCTGCAAATTTAAGATATTCGTATTTAGGTGAATTATTCGGTTTTGATGCTGAAAGTATAATGCTAAATAGATTCAGTTTGAAAGCTAATTGAGAGATTACATTATCTGGTGAATCTACCGCAAACATTTATACACACAAAATAAAATTTATATCTTTATATTTTGTATTAAAGCTTAAATACTATTTTCATATGACCATAATTTAAATAGAGCATTTTGCTGATAACTTCGTCCGTCACAGTCATTTGGCGAATAAGTCTGCTATATTTTGTTTTTAATAAGACTTTCACCATCCACGCCGATGACGCCGCCGCGAGCATCGGCGCATGCATCTATTACCTAGTAAATATTATGTAATTTCGTTAAAAATTGCCAATGATGGAGATTTTGATATTAAACAGTTTTTAATAATGGTTTATTAAATTGAAAAATTGAAAATTGATTGATTTTACTATAGAACCAAAACAAAGTGTGTTTGAGCTTCTTCTTCATAGCATGTCAATGGCAAATTAAATATTTTAGGCCTAATGTGTAAAATAGAGAATAAAATGAATGCAAAATTTTGACTACCTAATATTTTTTATAGATTAAATGAAACATCATTTGGAAATTGTTATTTAAAATAATTTGAAATTTTGAACTGGTGTAGAATCACACTTACTTGCTCCCATTCACCTTCTTTGCCCCCAATGAAGAAGTCAGTTTTCCTTGAAAGAAAGCTGACTATTGTACCCAGCAACTGAAATAGAAAAGTTTCCAATTTAGTACCAATTTTATACTGCTATTAGAAATACCAGCCCATTACTGTCTCACTGCTGGGCACAGGCCTCTTCTCGAAATGAGAATGGTTAGGCCTTAGTCCACTATGCTGGCCTAGTGTGGGTTGGTGGACTACACACACCATCAAGGACTTTATGAGGCCCAAACCAGTGTATGGTTTATACATATGGGTTTAATGTTGCAAAATTTTGTTGTATGGGTAGCACCGGGGTTAGGAAGGCCACTTTAGCCTCTTGACTGCTGGCAAACATACAATATTTGGAAAATAACCCTTTAACATACAGTAGGTCTTTCTTCCAGGCGACAGTTATATATTTTTCTCTAATAATTAGCTACATACTTAAAGGATTTTTTAAATAAAATTCTCTTGAATTGTCGGGGATTAGGGAAGTGTTATGGGAACAAAGATGACGCACCAACCGATTTTTTTGAAAAAGCTGTCCCATCTTTTTCTCAAAATTTCAGAATGCAGGATGTTAGATGATCCTGATAAATTTTTTTTTGTAATGTGAATCATATTTTATGATTCAAATTACAAAAAAAAATTACCACTTCATTGATGACAGGTATTTAATCAAATATGCCATGGCCATGAACTGGGGTGTGAATTCATCAAACTATAACTGTGGTTACATTTTCACGTGTTTCAGCTGATAGGAACCAAACTTTCAATAGTTGATTATTCCGGTAACCTAGCAAACCAGACTGTTGAGTCACATGTGATCAATAACCACTTAGAACTACGTAGAACAATGGAGAATTGGGTATTATCGTAATTTAGGCATTCTGGGGTAGAACCTTAAAATATATAAAATATTTACTGAAACGATGCTGAGATAGGAGGTTCTGTAGAATTAATATTATACTTACATCCTTTACACCGCCTTCGTGTTGCTGAGCCATCGCTAATAGCATTGTATCAAATCTTTCTGGATCATTTGCCATGTTTTGTGGTATATTATGTCCCTAGATTCAACAGTTATCCAAAACTGGCAACAAAGCTCAGTGAAAACAAGTATATTGTGGTCTTTTTAACTTGACTTACAAGAGCCAAAAGAAGACGACGCGAGACAAACAAAATTTTTGGAATTGTTTGATTGACAGCTTGATGACAATCATCCAGGGTTGCCAACCATAGAATTTGTTTAGTCACCAAAAAATCTCGTACTTCCTCTTTCCAACCTCGTACATTCCTTAAGCATATAAAATGTAATATATAACACAAAATAAGCAGAAAATAAGACATTATGAAATGACTGTGAACGTCTAAAAAAAGGTCGTCCGGCGCGGCGTTTGTTTTTTTCTAAAAAGATATACTATAATGATAAAGAAAGACTGGCCAGTGGCCCAGTGTATCTATATTTTATATACATTTAGTCGTCTACGCATTTAATACACCTAATTAGGCGAAACTGTGAAAACCCATTATAAAATTTCCTATATCAAAAATCTCGTACAAAACTCTACGAGCCTCATTGGCTGACATTCAGAGACGACAGAAACGAGTCTGAGGCTTACATTCAGAGACGACAGAAACGAGTCTAAGCTACGAGTCTAAGCGTGAACTTCCGCTTCCATATGTCAATTTTACGAACAAATTTTGACAGATGGAAGCGTAAGTTCACGCTTAGGCTTACATTCAGAGACGACAGAAAGGAGTCTAAGCGTGAACTTACGCTTCCATCTGTCAAAATTTGTTCGTAAAATTGACATATGGAAGCGTAAGTTCACGCTTAGACTCGTTTCTGTCGTCTCTGAATGTAAGCCTAAGACTCGTTTCTGTCGTCTCTGAGGCTGACATTCAGGCTTACATTCAGAGACGACAGAAACGAGTCTAAGCGTGAACTTACGCTTCCATCTGTCAAAATCAACAGCTTGCGCATGGCTTGCGCTCATATTTGTATTCAGAGCATATTCAGAGACGTTCGGAACACGACTTAAACTTAACGTAAACTAAGATATGCCAAGTAATGAATATTCTACTTAAGACGACACTAGCGCCGCCAAGTGGGCTAAGGTGGAGTTAATTTCAACAATTTGAGATTTTCAAGTCTGACTAACCTCCTTATTTATATAGGTTTATGTCTCAGATATTTTGTTTCGCTCACTCCAATTGCATTTTGTATATATTGCTATCCTGTTTTAATTTTTATATACGCCTCCTTACACATTTTCATAAAAACCGTAACTTACCGATAAACATTTTGCTATTAAAAATGGCCTTAAAGAAGAGAGTCTTAGCTAAGCTTACACTGCGTCTCTGAATACGAATTTTGAAGATGCGCTTAGCGATGACTTTGCTTAGAGCGGTCTTCGTCCGTCTTTAGGTCATGTCTCTGAATGTCAGCCTCAGAGACGACAGAAACGAGTCTAAGGCTGACATTCAGAGACGACAGAAACGAGTCTAAGCGTGAACTTACGCTTCCATCTGTCACAATTTGTTCGTAAGTTTGACAGATGGGAGCGTAAGTTCACGCTTAGACTCGTTTCTGTCGTCTCTGAATGTCAGCCTAAGCGTGAACTTACGCTTCCATCTGTCAAAATTTGTTCGTAAGTTTGACAGATGGAAGCGTAAGTTCACGCTTAGACTCGTTTCTGTCGTCTCTGAATATCAGCCTGAATGTTAGCCTCAATGTCAGCCTTACCCTGCGGTCCGATTCACGCCAAAAGTGATAATATCGCTCAAAGTTGCGGTCCGAATCAGCGTGAGCACGCTAACGACAGAAGGCGTGACGTCATGTATGACGACATTACCTGCGCCATATTGGACTTACAGAGCCTTTGCTCCTGCGTGAAATCACTGTGAGCCAAACGTCAAATTGATATTTGCACCATTTGACATTTTGTGGAATTGTGATATAAGGCTTATTCAGAGACGACAGAAACGAGTCTAAGCGTGAACTTACGCTTCCATCTGTCAAAATCAACAGCTTGCGCTCATATTTGTATTCAGAGACGTCCGGAACACGACTTAAACTTAACGTAAACTAAGATAAGCCAAGTAGTGAATATTGACTACTTAAGACGACACTAGCGCTACCAAGCGGGCTTAGGTGGAGTTAATATCGACAATTTGAGATTTTCACAATTTTGACAATTTGAGATAATAATGACAATACTGTGTGCAGCTCCCGGCCGCAACAGCCGGATGGGTGTTTTGCCTGAAAACGGTCAAAAAATATCTTTTAATTTTCAGTATATAGATAGATGTTTCTATAGTACAAATGGCCGCATTACTTCGCTGAGCGGTAACAGATAGAATATATCTATCTCTATTACTCTTATGACGTTTTTTTTTATGTAAAGAGAAATGTCTATAGGTTTTCTGTTTATAATCGATAGAAGGACTCTATAGTATTATAACCTTATTCATTTTTGTTGGGATTAATATTGTTCTGTTGAAAATAACTCAGCTACACTTATTAAAACTGATTATTAATGATGGAATTTTTATTATAACGTATAGTGACACTTGGGAGAAAAAATGGACAATCAAAACAATTATAAACGAAACAAACATAAAACCACAGACAAAACGTATGATGAGGTTGTGCCAGTGCTAGTGCTGTACCGACACTCCTCCTCACTGGTTCGGCCGAGTAACTCAATGCAATCCGAGGCAACGCCGTAGCTCTCCTAGCCTCGGAGCAGGAACTCCCTTGGTCAAGATGTCAGCTTCCATCCTGGCTGTTTCCAGATAGCTGACGCATATTTGGTTCTGCTGCACACATTGCCTTATGAAATGGTACTTGATTTCAATGTGCTTGGACTTCCCACTGATGATTGGGTTTTTACACAGACCTTGTGCAGCTTGATTGTCACTGTAAATAGGAATAACATTTTGATTAATCCCTAAGTCATTCATCAAAACCTTAAGATGCAAAGCTTCCTTTGCAGCTTCAGTAAGGGCTACATATTCAGCCTCTGCTGTGGACAATGCAACACATTTTTGCTTTTTGGACTCCCAGCTGATGCATGCATTTGCATATTTAAAACAGTAGCCGGAGTATGATTTTCTGTCCATTGTACACCCAGCCCAGTCTGCATCTGCCATGCCATATAATTGCTTTCCTGTTTTTTTGTATTTTATGCCCACATCTTTTGTGCCTTGTAAATATCTAAGTACACGTTTAGCATGCTTGAAATGCTCTTCTGCATAACAAGTATTAAATTGGGACAAAAAACTGACTGAGAAAGTTATATCTGGCCTTGTCGCAACTGCCAAGTACATGAGTGTGCCAATTAAATTTTGATAAGGTAAGTTAGCATCACATTTTTCAGTTTTCTGTAATTTCAAGTAGGGCTCTATTGGTGTACTGATAGGTTTGCAGTTTTCCATTTTATATTTTTTTAATACTTTCTCTATGAATTTCTTTTGACTAATTTTTAATCCATCTTTTTCTTCTGTGATTTCTATACCAAGGCAGTAACTCAGTTTTCCCAAGTCTTTCATTTCAAAACATTGGTTTAAGTTTCTCTTTATTTCTTCCATAGGCTTATCATTAGAATAGGCCAATATGAGATCATCGACATAAATAGCCAACATCATCTTGTCTCCTCCTTGGTTATATGTATAGATGCAGGGATCAGCTTGTGATGGTTTGAAATTCATTTTCTTCAGTTCTTGGTCCAATTTTATGTACCACTGCCTGCCAGACTGTTTTAAACCATAAAGTGCCTTTTTTAACAAACATACCTTTTCATTTTTGTCCTTTAGTAAGTCCTGTAACATTTCTTTGGCTTTGTTAAAAACTTCTAAATTGTTATTCTTACTTTCATCAATCATTACTTCATTGATATATTTTTCTAGGTAATCTGGTTTTTTCATAAAAATGTCTTCTTCTAAAATCCCATTTAGGTAGGCAGTAGTGACATCTAGCTGGCATAATTTTAGGTTCTGTTCAACAGCTGAAGCCAGCAGTAGTCTTATAGAACTGAGTTTGGCAACTGGGGCAAAAGTTTCATTATAATCAATTCCGGGTCTTTGCGTGAATCCCCTGGCCACCAGTCTTGCCTTCTTAATCATGGTATTGTTTGGACCACATTTTTCTTTCAGTATCATTTTATAGTCAACCATGTTTTTAATATTCTTATCCTTGCTTATAATTTTCCATGTTCCATTTTTAATATGAGCTCTAATTTCCGATTTAATAGCATCATGCCACTCATCACTATGAATGTGATCATCAGACTCGCATAAGTAAGTATACTCACAACTTTCTCCCATTTCATAATCTTTGGACCATTCAGGAGGTTTTATATGTCTTTTAGGTCGCTCATTTTGACTTTGTTGATCATGGCTTAATATTTCAGGATTTGTAATTTCAATTTCAGAACTCTGTGTTTCATCAACATTTTCTTCATCACTGCATGATTGCATTTCATCACTTTCGTCCTGAAAATGCTGTAAAAGAGAAGGCTGAAAAGGTAAGTTATTATTTGTTTCCATAATTTCTACATATTCCTTTTCTTTATTAATGCTTTCTTTTGTTTCAGGTGCAGTTTGTTCTTCTTCATATAGGATTTCATTATGTTTTACATTACTTCTTTCTTGGTAATACATCTTGTCATCTAAGATTCTCACATCTCGGCTTTCTATTACAATATTTTTATATGGTAAATAGATTCTGAAAGCCTTTCTGTACTGGGCATATCCTACAAATACACCTTCACTTGCTTTTGGTAGGAATTTTCCTCGCCTTTGTTGTTTGTCTAAAATAAATGCCTTTGAGCCAAAAACATGTAAGTGTTTTACTGATGGAGTTTTATCAACCCATTTTCTATATGGGGTTTCTCCTTTCAAAGCTTTCGTAGGACATCTATTTATCAAATAATTTGCTGTGTATATTGCTTCAGCCCACAGTTTTTCAGGTGCGTTCGATTCTATAATCATACACCTTGCCTTTTCTACTAAAGTCCTGTTTTTACGTTCGGCTACACCGTTTTGCTGTGGTGTATAAGGAACTGTGAGCCTTCGCCGGATGCCATGTTCTTTCAGGTATGTATTAAAATTTATATTTACATATTCCTTTCCATTGTCGGATTGTAGACATTTTATTTTTTTATTTGTGATGTTCTCAACTTCATTCTTAAATTCCATGAACTTTTCGAAAACTTCTGACTTTTGTTTCATGAAATATATAAAACAGTATTTACTGAAATCATCTATAAATGTTATAAAATATCGGGAACCTGCCATAGTTTCTTCTTTCATAGGACCACACACATCACTATGAATTATTTCTAAGAAATCACTTGTTCTGATGCCTTCATGATTTGGGAAAGGAAGACATGATAGTTTTCCTTTTATACATGTTTCACAATTTTTCACATTTTCAGTGGTACTGAAATTTATATTTCTTACCAAGTTATTTGTTAACATTTTTTTCAAATCATGATCATTTAAGTGTGCTAATTTTTTATGCCACTTCATAATGTCATTTTGTTCAGTACAATTTTCTTTGGCATTATAATTTTTATTCCCTGTATTCATTTTGACATAATATAGACCATTTGTTTTCTTCGCTTGCAATACTATTTTTCTGTTTTCATCTTTTATGTATGCCTTATCTTTTGTAAATAACACTGTATTATTATTTTCAGTTATGCGGGCAACGGACAACAAGTTAGTCGACAGATCGGGGACATATAGAGCTTTGTTTAATATTATATTTTCAGCTTCTAATTTTATTTCTCCTGATCCTTTTATCTCTGTTGTGTGCTGATCTGATGCTAATTTTAGTGATCCTGTTTCATACTCAATCTTAGAGAATTTTTCTTTTTGTCCACTCATATGAGATGTACAACCACTGGGGCCCAATTCTACAACAATCGAAGTAGTCTTCGAATTCGAGAAAACGTTCGAATTCGTACTTTTCTCGAGTGGTAATTACGTTGAGCTATTCTGGACATGTCGAGTTCGATATTTCTCCGCATTTCTCGAACGCCAGCCGCTCGAACTGCTTCGACTGGTCGGGACCACTCGAGACGTACATTTCGAATTCGAACCATCATAAACGTCAACATCGGTTCTCAGAGTTTTTCTTGAATTGTGCCTAAATTTAACTATTTCAAGTCCTTAAGTGCATAAACTTTATTTATAATGAGTGACGAAGTAATTGCGACATTTATGCAAAGCATACTGGAAAGCGGTGGGTTGAGCTCAACATGTTTATGAACTTTTTAATTACGCGGACATATTATTGTACAGTTTGAAATGTTCAGTGAGAAAACTTACGAATATTATTTAAAGTGAATAACACCATTAAACTTTAGTGATATTAATGAATATAATAATTAAGCGTGCAAGGAAAATACACCACAGTCCAAGGAAAGTCCACTAACTAACTAACTAGTACCTAAAGTAACTAGGTACCTATTAAAAATACTTTTGGGCTGCTCCAGAATAAAGTTGTTGTCTAAATAAAGACCGCACTCTGCACTACTCGACTGAAAATAGCGCAAAACCATGTACCAAACCCGGAATCGGAATAGAGAGCCAACGTCAGGAATCTCTGAACTCTCTGCAGCTATTTTTCAGGAGGAAAACTGAACGGCCAATAGCTATGATTTAACTCGGGGCAGAGCTATAAGAAACATGATAGTAAGAAGAATAAGTAGTGTTCATACATGAACCGTACTAAATCAACTGTTTGTCATAAGTTTACAAATAAATATATACTAGAACTTGAAATAAATAACTTTTATTTACTTACATAATATATTTTTTTACATTCATCACCTAACAATGATATTCATACACTTTCATAAATTTCAAATAATTTTCTCTCTTAATATCTTTTTACAACATGCATCCTTCTGTCGCACCCTTTCATTAATACAAAGTCACACAACCTCAACTCATCAAACAGCTGCAGTCTTCACTCTCCGAGCATTCATTTGCTATGCCACACTCCCTTGCATACTCTGGCTTTGGCATCACTCTCCTCACACAAAACGGCCAATCATTCTTGTACTTCTTTGATGGTGGCTGCTAATAGTTGTCACCCACAGCATCAGCAACAAGGAGAATATTATGTGAAGGACAGGTTGGGGTAAGACAGTAGTGTGCACTCCATAGAGAATGTCTGTAATATCAGTTAATTTATGGATATTAGATATTCATTAGATAACATTTTTTAACTTTAAAATGCAACACAAGTTATTTTTGCCTACCTTGTAAAATATGTCTGTGCATGCCACTGGGGTAAGATATAATAATAATTTATATATTCAAGAGGATATCAAAATGAAGATCATAATTATTGAAATATATAACTTTTAATTATGTTACTTATTATCTAATACACTTCATGATAAAAATTAGGACTTAGCTGTGTTAATTCTCTCTTTAACTTGACTCTAGCGTAAACATAGATATCATAAATCTAGATAAATTCTTATAATACAAACTTTTAAGTGAATTACAACAGAACCAACAAGTGTCAAAGTTATAAGTACCTAACATTGCAATTATAATAATCCACGTCATGTTTACATGTGACAAAATGCAACCATTATTGACAATAATTTATGATTGAATAATTTCACTTCACTAACACCATAATTTCACTTCATCTTGCTCTTCATATGACACTAATCAATCTGCTTGTACAAAGAAGTAAATAGGTGATATATTGATTCTCAGTCAGCGGTTTCCAACTATCCAGGGTTATGCTCAGCCTTTGTCCGTATCTCCAAGGAATGACAGGGTTGCGCCATCCAACACTTAGTGCGTAATTCTCGTCGCCCGGGCTGCATGCAGCGAGCTAGCACAGTTAGCACACTGTGTAATGAAGAGTCTCGCTCTCGCCGCCGTGTCCACCATCGATGAAAGATACCGGGATAGGACCACGTCACACCAGCACGATGTGTATAAACTCATAAATAGCGTTTTTTCCCGAATACTATGATGATCACCGTACTCGCGCTTGTTCTGCTTTTGATGTCCGATGATTTAGTTAGATCTTCAATTATTTTGACTCCAGCAAAAGGGGCGAGTCGCCTCTCATAATTTACGAGAACATGTTTGTAAGGTTTGTAGATATTATTTTGATTTAATTTAATTTGATGTTTGTTAGATCAAGATGTCAAACTCAAAAATTGGTGCGTTCGAAAACATCAATGATTAAAAAATCCTCTCTTACATGCGCCAGCTACTACCTATGTAAACATGATAATATATTGTGGTCAACGTTAAATGAAACAAACATGTTTTCTTTTTATGATTTATAATTCTTTCGTTTTATCTATGCTCTTCCAATGTTATTTTTGTATTTTTAAAATCGATGTCAATAAACTTTCGGAACGAACAAAATATCTACATAGTTACATTCCGTTTCAGCAATTATTCTATGGAATGTATTAAATACAAAAAAAAATGTTAAGAAATTGAAAAACTTATTATTTCCCGATAGAAATTAATATAAAACGTATAGACTGACATTATAAACATTTATTATACTTACAAACTTTTTAAAATACGAATACGAGGTAAATAATTACAACTGTTTTAAAACAGGATGAAACAGGATGAAACTGTGTGAAACAGAACGCAACGCACGTAGTTTATCTCTTATATTGGCAACATTTTACAATTACGAGTAGAAATTCATCTCGATTCGTCTCGATTAGTGCTGAGAATACCAAATTCGAATCCACAATGTCAGCTTGCGAGATTTTACAGTCGAAATAGCGCTCGAAGTGGAAACTCGAATTCGAAGACTACTTCGATTGTTGTAGAATTGGGCCCCTGTCTAGACACCATACATTTGACTGTTCTTTTGTTGAAGCAGTATTTAGACACACATTGAAGTTCTTACGTTTTTCTGCCGTTACTTTGTCCTTGTTTTTATTTGTCCAGCATTTTGAAGATATATGACCCCTTTTATGACAGTTGTTACAAAACAAATGTTTCTTCCTTTTTGTATGATATGCCTCATTATCCTGTGACTGACTAGTTGAGTTATTTCTCCTTGCCTCGCTTTCTTCAACAATTTTTATTTTTAGTTCTTCCGGCGACGGCAATTTATCTCTGCTTTCAATAGCGATTCTAAAATTTTCAAAACTTGCTGGCAGGCTGTATAACAACATGATGCTCAGCAGTTCTTGATTGATTTCGACATCCATACTTTCCAGTTTGTCAACAATCTCGAAAACGCTATTCAAATGCTCACGTATGTCGTCTTTATCAGTCATTTTCTTTAGAATTAATTGTTTTAATAAAGTGGCTTTTCTTGCCGGCCCTTTACTATCGTAGGTACGTTTTAGAGTCTCCCAAATTTCTTGTGCTGTTTCACAATTCTTTACCTGTCTCAATTCCGACGGCGATATTAACAATATCAGCTCAGATCGTGCCATTAGCTCTGTTTCCGCATGCTTTTCTTTTTCATCTTTGGATGATCGAAACTCACCGGAGGCATATTTCCATAAGTTATTTTTTATTAGAACTGCTTGCGCTTGTATGCACCAGGTGTCATAGTTGTTTTTATTTAACGGTTCGATGCGATAATTATTCGATGTCGCCATCTTTTACTTACGCTTTGCAAAACACGCTAAAACCATGCTATATCCACGCTATAACCACGCTATAACCATGCTCTGCTACCATTTGTTGGGATTAATATTGTTCTGTTGAAAATAACTCAGCTACACTTATTAAAACTGATTATTAATGATGGAATTTTTATTATAACCCCTCAGGCGCCGAACGGTAAAATAGCGCAACTCCGTTGAGCGCCGAGCGTCAAATGCTGCCAGGCGGCACGCCGCTACCCCTGTGCGTTAAAACTATGATTTCTCGCTATTTTACTATGAAACCTATAGGAGCAAGTTCTTGTTTCGTAATCTAGATTAAATTGTCTATCTGATTATCTAATTGTCATGCAATTTGGGCCATCGTATAATTTTCAAATAATTGCACAATCACAAACTTTCGTAAATTTTCACTTTATTTTCAATTAAAATAGTTCGGAATGCGAAAATAACTAATCTTTATGTAATAAATATGTTTATTTACAATGTTTGTTTCATTAACTACGAGATTTAATCATTACAATACCTTCACACTACGATAAACATAATCTAAAAAATCGAAAGTCGAAACCAGTCGGAACGTGAATTTCGGCGCACGGACGGCCGATAAATTAATAATTTAATTTAATTGAAATATGAATATATTTCGCATTATTTGTGTGCTATATGTGATTATATGTGGACTTTAGACGTTTAATACGTTTATTTGTAATAAAAACAGGATATTTGCTTATTTAAAATCCCAACTTCCCAGAGCGCCGCTTGCCGCCAGGCGGCAAGCGGCGCATTTTATTTTAGTTTCTTTTGAATTGCGAGCTAAAGGTAGAATCTACAGACATGGGAGATGTTTTAGATGATAGCTAATGATATTGTGCACACAATACAGCAGTATTTCACTAATTAACTGAAAATAATTAGAACAAACATCCACATTGTACGTAACGGTCTTAGCGGTATTCTTGCGACTGAACGACATAAAACCACAAATAAAACTTAAAACTGTGTGAACAACCTCAAAAACTTAATATAAAATGGACTAATAATGGTCATTCCATAGAATAGAAGTACGCCCGATCGGCAACTTCAAAATTATTAGTCATTTCTAAGAAATATCCGTAAAGCGCTATGAGGTGACTACCGCACAAGAGATGTCCATTTTTCAAAAATCGATATTTTTGGTCTATATTTATCAATGGTTACTAAATTGATATCAAAATGTTGCCAATGTTATTAGTCGACGTTTAAGACATCCCCGGCCCTAATCGTTGACTAGTTTTTGAACAAAGACAGTAAGAATACGCGCCGCCGGCGCGCGTCAGTACTTGCCGCCAGGCGGCAAGCGGCGCTCAACTGTTTTTTATTACTTGCCGCCTGGCGGCAAGCGGCGCCTGAGGGGACGTATAGTGACACTTGGGAGAAAAAATGGACAATCAAAACAATTATAAACGAAACAAACATAAAACCACAGACAAAACGTATGATGAGGTTGTGCCAGTGCTAGTGCTGTACCGACAATTTTGTTCAAAGATTTTGTTGCAAAAAAACCGAAAAAAACACTTTAGTTGACTTTAGTCGAGTAAATGACGTTTGGTGAAAGTCGATTCAATTGCCATAGAGCACCTGTCTATAGGTTTACATTTTACACTTTTTCATATAGTTTGCGATAGCCGTAGCGTTTTACCTGTCTATGGTTTTACCAGAGGCTTCTTTGGTCATTGGTTTTACCACCTTTTGCAAGAAAGTGAAAGAAAAAGACAGTGTCAAGCTTATGGAGGTCATTCATTGCATTTTTATGCATTTTGTATAGTTATTGACTCTTGCAAATCGAAACTAAACTAAAACTAATGTTTTCTGTAACTGTAATGAGCGGTTTAATACAGGTATGTAAAACTTTTCGTTCATGGTATCGTTTGAACAGTTTCATTACACTGTCATTTGTCAAAAGCAGAACTCGACAATAATTTTGTTTTGTAGTTTATTCGACAGAAACCGTAGGGATGGCCGATCAATTCTGTTTACGTTGGAACAACTTCCAGTCAAATATAGTGAGTGCCTTGGATTCATTGAAGTGTTCCGAAGATTTGGTCGACGTCACGCTCACCTGTGAAGGCAAAAATATCAAGGCCCACAAAGTCATATTGTCAGCGTGCAGCCCGTACTTCAGGAATGTGTTCAAGGTGAATGACTTAGGACATTATTAACCTTCATGTTTATATACCAATGAACATAAAATATATATCTCATACTTTTAGTTTTCTGTTCTCTTTGACCCTAATGTAAAGCTGTTGTAGTTTATGTTATGACAACATTTTAGTATGGTTAATTAACTAACCATTAGGTCAACATAATTGTCTAGTTTTAGTTTATCTTTTTTTATTCTAATAAGCAAGTCATATATGTTGTAAGTTATCAATAGGATAAAATTTAATCTCATGAATGCAAAAAATGTATTTGTAGTCAGTAATTATTTTTTATGCTTGAATAAACAATTTAATGCAGACATTAATGTTGTTCTTGGCCGCAGGAGACCGGTTGAGAATAGAAAGATTAACAAACAAAACAAAAACATTTACATCAAATAAAAAACCTCAAAATATGAAGGGTTACTAATGAGAATTTTTTCATTTATAAGGAGAATCCGTGCCAACATCCAGTTATAATATTGAAAGATGTATCAGCTGATGATATTGTCAGTCTGCTATCGTACATGTACCAAGGAGAGGTGTTTATTGAGGAGAGCAAACTGTCTTCATTCTTACATACTGCAGCACTTTTACAAGTGAAGGGATTAACTGGTGTCACACAGCAGGTGAATATTTTTCAAGATTGTGTTAATGAGATAGCCTGTTAATTACCAATTATTTTTCATAAACTATTGAATCTTCAATGTTTACATAATTAATTAAAATGAGCTCTACAAAATGTTAGGTATTCCTGGTATTGTCATGAATAATTTCTATTGTTGCCTTAGTTCATTATCTTATTTTTGTAATTAATGTCTTTTTTATTAATCACCTCATTCTGTTACAGAAAGATCATGTCACATCTGCTAACACATCAAATAAATTATACACACAACTAACTATATCAGCAAAGCCTCTTTTTGGTGCCAATAAGGAGACAAAAGTACCAGCTCTAAAGAAGAGACGAAGTAGTACTTCTGACAAACCTAGCGATGTTACAATTGGAGAAGGCCCCAAAAAGAGTAAAATTTTAGAAAATTGTGAAATTTATACTAGAAACAACATTTCACAGTCAACTAAACTTGATAATCCATTCTTACCAGAAAATAATATAGACAAAAAATGTGAAGGCAAGCTTGAATCAGCAACAATAACGGCAAATGGAAAAAGTTCTGCATCATCTCAGGTATTGTATTATTTATCATCTCATTTGCTGTTATTGTTTGAAATTGTTACTATTATAATACAATCATTTTATGTTGAGGTTGATTTAGGAATTAAAGGAAAACTATGGTGTAATAGATGCTTTTGGTTTAATAGAAATTTTCAACATCCAAATGAGAAACTTGATCTGTCTTATTACAAACAATAGTTTATAGCAAGTCTTGTAAAACCTGGGTTTTAAGATATAGCCCTGTCTCTTTTTGTTATACTATGACTTCGAAAGTTATGGATTTATTTAAAACTTGAGTTTTACTAGACTTGCTTTAAACCATCTTTTGTAATTAGACTGGATAAGTTTAATTCACAGCACCTGAGATTGTAACTCATTATATTTCCTAACAATTTCCAGGTAAATGCTCAAGGAGATAACATTCCTATAACAATTAAAACAGAACAAACAGACGACAATGGCTCACCGGTTTTATCAATAAATACCAACTCTGAAAATGATGATAGTCTTCCTGATTATGAAAATAGTATGCTTGCCAGATCCCTGTTATCAGGTAAGTTAAAGTTACTTAAATTTTGCTTTTCGTTGGTTCAGAGAAGATGCTTAACAAATGACAACTTTAAATACAAAATTATGGGTCAAAACTAGAATCTGTAATTTATAGCTGGTATTCTCTAGTGGATGTGGAACAGAGGAAGTTAATTTGTGAATGTGATAATGATTATGTATGTTAATAATAATAAAAAATATGACTGAGTTTTCCTCTTAAGTATCATTGGTTTGTATTCCAGGGATTAATCCATCAAAAACTGAAGTTAGCGCCAACAATTCAGCAGTAAAGAAAGTGTCAAATGTCATGGTGGATGTGCATTGTACATCACGGTCAAAAGATATTAGCACAGATACAGTTACATTCACCAATGCTCCATCTAAAAGTCCTGTAAAAATTGGCATCACTGAAGAGCTTCATATTAAACCAGAAAAACAGTCACCGAAATCTGATGTGGATTATGAGCCGGAAGTTTTACTGTCAGAACATCAAGATATATCAGATTCTGACCATACATATACTCAAGATCAATCGCAAGCTCTCCTGCTGCTGGCAGGAATGTCTACTGTCCCTGGGTTGGGAGGAGGTGCGTCAACGTCACAAGGACTCGCACATCAGCAGTCGAACCACGCAGCGATCTGCGGTGACTGTCCCCACTGCGGCATGAAGTATTCCAACCAGTCAGCTTTAAAATATCATGTCAGACTAATGCACTCTGACTTGACCAATAGACTATGTTGCTACCTATGTCCAAGGTCATTCACAATGCGTGAGACATTCAAAGAACATATGTGGACAAGTCATGGTCAAAGGAATTAATTTTCATTCAATATCCTGTAAATATGTGCCTTAGGTTCTGTGTCAATTGCTATTAGACATTGGATAGTGATGTGGGAAGTGAATGTGCCTTGTTGAAAGATATTTAATGCCTTGCAAAATTTTTATTTTAGGTCAAATTTTGCAGTGAATGAATGAGACTGATAGCTTTTGCTTGTAAATCAAAAAGAGAATTGAAATTTTTGTAAAGATTTACTGGACCATTTTAGTCCCTTAAAAGTAACCCAATTCAGTATTTTAAGATTATATGATCCAGTGCAGCTCTATTATATAAAAACGTAAAGTATAACAAATAATCATAAAATAATTATGGTTGGTCAATGTGAGCAAATTTGCGAGGTAATCATGTAACCTTCCGAGGAATGCTGGCCCCATGTCTCAAGCCGCCTTATTGCTGCTGGGGACATAGTATACAGGTTGGCGCGTTCCTGTTTGGAAT
The DNA here is from genome assembly GCA_932294325.1 of Allophyes oxyacanthae. NCBI lineage: Eukaryota > Metazoa > Arthropoda > Insecta > Lepidoptera > Noctuidae > Allophyes > Allophyes oxyacanthae. The sequence goes on along the minus strand of OW028614.1, from coordinate 9,350,048 downwards.
GCAGTTGAATGTTTCGATATTTGAATTAGTCGCTGATTGTACCAAAAGCCCGTATTCATGAATTAATCTCATATAACAGACTAGCTGTTTCCTGCGGTTTCACCCGCGTGTTTTATTTTTATTAAAATAAAATAGCCCGTACCATTTGGGGATAGAGTAGCTTTCAATTAATGAAAGAATTTTTAGAATCGGTTCAGTAGTTCCATAGATTAACCCCTACATACAAACAAACATACCTTCAAATAATAACGCAAATTCTAAGAGTTGGGTCTTAGTTTACCTCTGTCAACTCTTGAGATGCTTGACGGCTTCTAGTGATGATATCAATCAATAGAGCTATATTGAAAACAATGTATTAATAGGGGCCTATTTTTTTTTTGTGCCTACCCTGTAATTATATAGTAAATATGTTATGGTTTGTCAATAGGTATCAAATGCGTTACAATATGTTGATAATAAATGAGGAAACTGTACAATTGTGACATAATAAAAAAGTAACACCTTTTGGCAAAGCTTAATTATTATTATTGTTGTCACTATGTGCGGTTTATATGACTTAACAGAAAGGGTGTGGAACATAGCGTCAACTTGAGTGTTGCTGTGGAAACCCACTGTGAGTTAGATTCACTGAAATAAGTGATATTATAGGTTTAATTGGCTGTATTTAGTTTAAGAATACTTTATTGTAACTGGTTTGCTTTTTATCGTGTACTTCTTCCAATAGGCAAGTGTGCCAGAGAAATAAATTCAAAGAATAAATCGGAATAATACTACATTCTCATATTGGTTAATAGACGAATGCTTTAGTATGTAAATCATATATTTAATTTTGTAGCTATATTTTCGACGCTGCTTTATTAGCGACGTATTTGTAATACGTTAGAGCGACAGAAAAGCCTTTGGTAAATGTTGAAATGTGTACTTGTCGTTTTCTATATACATTATCCTCACGGATCCTATTGTAATCAAAGGGGTAAACAAAGGTGCTAACAAACGGTTGGATCTTGATTATTTCATTGTTTATAATGAATTAGGTCCAGATGCCAAACAAAGTTGTGTAACGGAAGAATGTAGACATTTTTCTAAAAAAAACCTTGGTTTATTACTGTATACAACACATCGGTCTTTGTTTGTTATCGAATATTCTGTTTAATTCAGTATTTTCTAATCATGTATCCCTGGAATTCAGGTGGTATTAGTTTTGAAGTTTCTTACTTTTTGGTGTTTTGTGCCAAAATATTATTTTTATAAGTTATTGAATTAGTAGAATAATTACTTGGAATATTAATAATTTGCCTGTAATTCTCTTGTTGGATATTTTTTCATATTATTTTATAGTTTATTTTTAGAATTAATTATATTAAGTTTAAATTCGCTACTACTACGAAAACATATTTTTTACTTACTGTTATCTCAAATATTTTTATAGAATGAATTGTTTATTTGAATTACTCCAGTGAATGCCATTAGTGAAAATTGTTAATTATTTTATGGAACCTATAGTTGTTAAGTGTACCGAATCTAGTTAGTTATAGATATTTTTATAGTTAGGTTTATTATTAAATGTTATATTTACGTTAATATAATATTGTTGGATATTTTATTCAGAATTTTACAAGATTTACATGATTTTAAATTATGTTATAAATAAAAGTATGCTTCATACGTAAACCATTTTTATTTTTTACGAATATTCCAATTCAAATGGGCAGGGCTAACGCGTAATTAAAATGGTAATGAACATCGACTCGTAATAAACTTTAATACGATCGTGAGAGACTACACTTCGAGCTACCTTGCAAAAATGTTAGGTACTGATCATCAGGCCCGGCACAAGTGTGCGTGCAAGGCGTGCATCCGCACGCGGGCGGCACGTGTAGGGCGGCAAATTGAGCGATCGAAATATATGAACAAAATTTATATTGATTAATAAAAAATATTTAAAGATAAAAAGAGACTTTGAGCGCGGATCCAAATACATAGTAGACCCTATGGAGAAGAAACTGCAAAAAAACTTCATCCAATGGAAACTAAAATAATCGATTACAATCATGATTATTACAATGTTGTGGTAAGAGCTGCGAGAATACTTAATGTAATTTATTGTAAATAAAAATAAGTACAGGATAATATGATTTGCCTCTGAATAAGATTGGCAGTTATAAGCTGACCAGTCTGTTTTTAAAGATCCTTTTAAATGTGATCAGATTTGATCCCATCCATCCCATCGACCAACATGGCTACAACATCGGGCTACAAACGTTGATTTTTCTGACAGCCGGAAGTGTGCGCCGCCGCCTGCCTGTTATTATTTTATTTACCTTCTAATTTATTTATCGTGTATTTATCTCTAAACATATATATCTATATAATATATTTATTTTAAAATACTTATTTAATTTTTAAATTCATCATATTTATTTCTTTTACCATGGTTTTACCTTTTTTGCCTGTCACTGGCCTGCAGGGGTGTCAACTGAAAATCAGCGCTGGGCTCTCCGCGCCCAGCAAATTAATGCTGAGCTGGCTACCCTTTCGGCATGGGCACATAGAAATAGTATAGGTACTATCACAGACTTACACAGAGTAGTAATATATTATCTCTATGCATGGGCATGCTGGACAACACTAAACAATAGGATGACTATTTTACTTTAATTTTATATTTTTACTTTGTTCTCAGTGTCTGTTTTATTTTTATTTTTTTACTCTTTAAAGGTTAACTTAATTTTTATTTTATTCTGTCAATGTCCGTGCTGAATAAATGTATTTTCTTTCTTCTTCTTTCTTTCTTTCTTTTCTTTTCAATCTTAGGTATGTACCTAGTTTCAGCAGACTTTCTCATACCGTAGTTGGTTAAAATAGGGCACAACGCGTTACTTTTGCCTCAAATAGTCAGCTCATCGATGATTGATATTTCTACCCCAAAGCACAGCTTATAATATGTATAATATTGTACTAGTAGCTAAGTAGCTAGTACCCAAAATAATTTATCAGTCTATGGGATATATAGGATATGAATTTCAGTGTAAAAATGGTCTGGCCCAATAGGTACTTTTTTCATACTTTCATTACAAACGCGGCGGCACGATTGGCATATTGGGTAAAGTTTTCTATGAGAGCGGTGCACGGCGTCTCACATCTCACATTCTCACCAGCGCTGAATATTTTTTGATGTGGCTGCCATAAATGATGACCAGAGATGTCAAACCTGGCTGCTGAGTGTGGGTAATAGGTTACCTACAGTTCAAATTCGATGTCTGGTAAATTTTTAGAAGGCTGTCTTGTACGCCAGCTACCTACCTACATCACAAAATTTTCATGGCCGCTTGGCTCTTGAGTTGACCGTAGCCGCGCTTGGTTTTCTCTGCTACCTGGCGCTTACAGATATAAGTAGTTTATTTATTATTTTATTTATATATTCTTTATTGTACCTACACCAGTAAAAATATTATACACATACAACTTGCACGAACAGAGGTAAATTGTACAATGGGCGGCCTTATCGCACACGGCGATTTCTTCCAGGCAACCTTTGGATGGACAAGAGTGAAATGATAATATTATGGGGCAGTCAGTTATGTGCATTATATAGCACTACACATTATACAAAATATACTGTAAGTATATATTTTATATATAAATATAGATAATATATACAATACATACACATATATATCTCGTATATAAATAGTACGATGCAAACAATAAGGAAATAAACTACAAAAGATAAAATGATTACCTGGGAAAACAATTACAGCGACAAATAATATTGGTAGGTATTTGTAAATACGTATATTTTTGTAGATTTCCTAGGATAAGTAAATACTAGGATTTCTCCTAATTCATAGATACCCACCTGGGTAGGCAGGTAGGCCCAGACTCGGAATAACTCAAGTTTAGTGGTTACCAATTCGCCTTCGTCGGAATGCTCGTATACTTTCTATGCTTTTTGTATTATTCTTTCCATCTACTCCTCTATACCTCAAAAACGGTTGGAATTCCTTAATGACACCCACACGCGATTCCTTAGATCATCAGAAAACCTAAAACTAAATTTGCCAATGCATTCCACAACATTTTTTAACAAATACTTTACAGTTCAGGCCGCTCGTTTGTGGAGTGCATTACCGGTTTCTATAAGGCGTGCGCAGTCATTGCCAGTGTTTAAAAAGCTCGTGAGGGATTATGGTATCCTATCAGTAGAAAGGTATAGTTTATGAGGGGCTCGTGGTTAAATGTCTTCCGCGCAGATCGATCGATCCTGGGGTTTAGCAATGTTACCGCAGACAAGCCTTGGATTGATATGTACCTACCTACTTAACACATCGGGATTTATGTGCCTCAGAAAACCTTATCAGCATTGGCTACCCTTTGACTATTTTTATTAGATGCCTCAGCACAGAGGCCTTAAAATGTGACAACCGGTCAATGATATTAATGCCATCAAGTGGGAGACCACCTGTTGGTTTGCGGAGGTCAGAATATTCTCTACTCACTCAGTGTCAGTCTTAATTTGAGTAGGTATAGGTACCTATGTATTTTGTGACTCTCCAAGTTGATCTCATTCTCAATATGCTTAGTAATAGGGAGTTAACATGATATGAGTTTCTGCAGTCTTACCCAAGTTACACTGTTCTTTCTTTCTTCGTCACACGAGTCGCGGTAAAGTCGCGGCTCGCTCTGTGTGACGTTTTCCGCTTTAGGTACTTCCCGTTCCACTTTCAATGTAACGTCGCCGCGTCGCTCATACTGTTACACTTGGAGCCATACCGGTCCATGCTGCGCCCGCTCCCGAATCCGGGGTGTGATCTGTGTGGCGAAGGCTTTACTTATACTATTTTAACAATTTTCAAAACAAGTATTAATAAGATTATATTATCGTCTAATCTAAACTAAGATACTGAGGAAAGATCAACTTTTTTTAGAATGACCTTCTAAGAGAAATGTACCACGCAAACGAAGCCGTGGGAAGCCGACGAGTCTGCACAAAATGAATTATGGATGTAGAGATAGACAACTGAATACATAGACATAGGTACCTGGCATATAGAGACCTCAGCCGCTCGATTCTCTGTCTACACCCCAACTGAGACTGAAATGACTCGTAAATAAAGAAGGGAATAAAGCTCAGTGAGTCAAACTTCATTGACGTGATTATCATATCGGCATTGCGTACCTATTAATTTTATTAAAAGTTATGGTTTTAACTCAATCTCTTTTATATACTTTTCTACAGTCATTAAAATCGTGTTTCCTTATGTTCGCCAACCGTTGCACTTAAGTACATTACCCGGAACTATATGTACCTATGTGTACGAGTAACTGTTTACTAAAGGATGAGTGCACATATTACATCCGTTCATAGAGGGTCGCATTGCGGCACATGAATCTGCACGAATTACTTTCATTCAGCTGTTGCATACTGGATGCAGACTCATCGCAACATTGCGTAGTGAGCATCGGTTCCTGTGATTCTGTCCGCCCCGCTACTCAGTCTGATATCAGTCGGAATTCGTTAAACGCACGAAATTGCATGCAACAGTGAAACTTTTCTATTTATTTGTAAAAAAAGATGCGCGCGTCGATGCTCTACACAGAATGTGTGCAACTATAGTGCATTGGATAGTGACAGATTGCTAGCTCATCGTTATGCCCATTTCCCATAACTGTTTGTTACAACTTGCGTGAGATGGCATTCAGTCATACAGTCTATGTTTTCATTCCATTTGCATTGGATCAGTTACTATCTCATTTTCAAATTCAAGGTTTACCTCAGGTAGACAGGTAACCCATGGTAACATAAGAAAGGTCTATGCTTTTGAAGTCAAAATTTAACCTGCTTATTAAAAATGCCTCAGATTTTTACTACGTAAATATTAATTACGAGACAATCAACCCCGTTCAGCTTAGTACCTATTTGAATGATTAAAATGTTCGTTATGTTTAAATTGGTAGATATTTAATTTTTTTGTACACTGATTAGATTTTATTATTAGTAGTATTAGATTTTATTTAAACACCATGAAACAATCCCTATTCTCATTAAAGTGAAAAACTTATCTTCAAAATAAACTTAGAGCCAGTTTCAGTACAAAAATCCTAAATATAAATCTAAAACAATTGATCGTTCAAATGTATAATTTTCACACGCGTTCGACAGAAACAGTTGGCACATTGCTCGTATTGTAACACTAAGTTATGTACAAAGTGTAGATAGACTGTGGGTAGGTGTAAGGGCGTTCGAGGAAGCCCCTTAATGCGGAGACAGCTCCACTGGGACGCTATTGATCGTCATCCGCCGTCAGTGGCCGAGGCGCCCCTATTGATTCGCCGCAATCTGCATGATAACCCGCGCCTGGCTTCTCTACTACACAACATACATTACAACACAATTACCGAGACACATTTATAGACGACATTGTGACGATACGTTATCTAGCGAAGCACTTGTAGGTACTGTTATGGAAACTTTGGGAATTATTACAATATTGTTGTTAACTGCGGCGAGATGGCGAAACTGATATTTTTAAAGGGATGAATAAAAAAATCTAGAATATTATTAAGTTTTAATGACTTGTAATAAATAAGAGACCGAGTCAAAAATGGTATAAGGTAGGTAAATTAGTACACATTTTAGCTAAACTATTTTTGTCACCTGGCGCACTGTTCGCGTTTTATAGTGGAAAACATTAAGTCTGTACTTTATTAAAGTTATCTCATTAAATATAATTATATCTTAAAACATTCAACTATAATTCTCACGAAGACAAGTTAAAAATCTAAATATTCCCCATAAAAATCTTGAACTGAATTTTGAATGTTCGCGCCGGCGTAGTTCCTACTCAGAGTGAAGTCACTCTTGTGAGTAACTTGATACATATAAAATAGGTACTATGGGTATGTATACAGAAGGATCTATCACATACACGAACGGCCTACGTATAATCACGCATTTTTCCCTATACAGAGTAGGATAACCTATATAAATGTTCAAAAGACTTGTAGTAGGTAGTATTTATTAGTAAAAACAACTAAGTACTAGTAGTATATTTAGTAATTTTTGAAAAAACCGTATATTATAATTATCTAAACATCAGTTAATCTAATCATCAGTAAGTAAGTATCAGTTAAGCTACATGATGATAGTGACATCATATTAAAGACCTTTTGTATTTATATCTTTTATTTGAAGGGTTGGCAGAGCCTACGCTACGGTTGCCACTACGAAGTCACACTCGTAGACGTGAGTCTACACACTTTTGATACATCCAGTATCATGCATGCGTAGCTAAGTTATCTTTACTTTACATACACTTCAAACAAAAGTTTGTATATTAAAAAATGTTTTAAAAGTTTTGTTAGAGGGAGATGTAAGATGGCCTCGAGAATAAAATTCCCAATGTACAGATTAAAACACATTTTTATTTTTTAGTTAATTAGGCAGTTTACTTAGCTAAGTTTAGTACTTAATAATAACTATTTATAACAATGTTCCATTTTCATTAACATAAATGCAGATTTTATATTATAATATACCTATGATTTATTTATTTATTAACTACAATATAAGCTTACAGATGATAATATATGCTTATAGCATATGATGTACCAAAGTATGAAAGAAGAGTCCAAATAAGCTATATTATTTAAAAGTATAAGAGTGAAAATATAATTAACAAAAAGCTATAATAACTATTACAACAATTATCTACAGCATAACATCAATTTCCAGAAATACGGAGAATAAATGGTTATGAGTTTTTTTAAATTTATCTTGTTTTATTTAAAACACATATTAATTTCATAGTGCAATCTAATAGATCATATTAAATTACTTCTTTAGTTGTCTCAACTTTGCATTAGTATGCTGTTGCGGAACTTGGTTTTAACTTTTTGCTGGAAACAATAATGTGATTGCGATGTTATCCGAAGTAGACATTAATAACGTGTCATTTTTATTGAAAATTGACGGTGGTGGCAGTAGAGCTAGTGGCAGGCGAAGGACGAAGGGCGCGGGTGATGCGCCACATGATTGTCGCCGATGTGGGTCACTGCCGCCTACGCGCAATTCGATAAAACTTTGCAAGTATCCGCCACCTGACTACAGACACAGCTCGACTCTCGAACGCGATATATTTCAAATTATAAATATATATTTTTAAATCGTAAATTCAAATCCTTCCGCCAAAATCTACTGTAACGCCACTTTCAGGCGTCAATAACTATAGCGAAAATCTTGTAGGAAGACGTTCATAGCCGAAACTTGAGAAAAGTACATAATTAAACAGTTGAAATTAAGCGAGCTGGTATTTTCCCTCTGGAATATCTAGTGAAAGTGTGTAGGTACTAATTAATAGTGCAAAGTATCGATCAATCGTTTCACCATGGTTCTAAATATAAAATTCCGTCGGGGAAGACAAAGTTCGCGCGCAATACGGGCGCAGGCAGGTAGTGCGGGCGGCGAGGGCAAGCGGCGGGCGGCCGCGGGCGGCGGCGGCGTATCGATTCCGCGGCGCCTTCAGTCGGCGTCCGTCGAGCGCCGCGCTGCGCCGAGCCGCCGGCGAGCGGGCGTCGCCCCTCCTCGCGGCCCGCGCCCCGCAACCGCCCTCGTCCATCGAATCTCTCGTCGTCGCCGGCAAACTCGAACGACCTCTTTTCGCTAACTAACGTCGCACCCGCGTCCGATTCCCGCCGCGAAACTGCGCTCGATCTCTACGCGTAGTCATCGCACTCTGAAATACTTTTTAGAGTTCAGAAAATTTAAAATAGAGATACTTTGTTTACAAGTTTGCAATTGAACGGCCGTCGATTTGATGTAAAAGTATTTTTATTTTGTTAGAAGAGTGGGTTTTAAAGTCATGAACTTGGAGATTTTATTTCAATAGTGGTAGGGTCGTTGAGCGTAAGAGTGCGGTGATGTGGCGGTGCGCGCCAAGGCGAGGATGTCGGATGTGGCGGCCTGCGGGTGCGCTGGCAGGCGCGTAGGGCCGGCACCATGGACTGCTGCAACTACGGCGAGTACCGCGGGCCGGCGGCGTACGGCGGCGCGGGCGCCTGGGATGGATACGGCGGGTACGCTCCGCTGCCCTACGCGCCCTACGCGCACGGCTACTACGCGCCGCACGCGCACGACCCCTACGCGCGCTACTACCGCTATGACTATCCCAACCACCACATGCACCATGAACATGTCATGCCTATGGGTTGGTATATTTATGTTTCAGCTATTTTAAGGTAGAATACAATGGTTCGTAATTTTTCAGTGCTCTTTTTATTGTGGGTTAATTAGGTCTAAATCTTCAGTCACATACATTATTTTATTCTACATTCATACACGCAAACTGAAGTAAAATAAGCTGCATTGCTGATTGCACACTATTTTTTTACACACATTCTCTCTGTTATAATAAATATAAACTACTTACTCCTTAGTCGTACGACTTCTTAAATGACTATGGACCCATTATTTAATTGATATAGGCATTATATTCTCAACTGGTTATTATAACTATTATCTTTTATTATTTCTCTTTAGCACTTCAACATTTTGGAATATTTGCGACGATTCGAATCAGAATAATTAACCAGATTTATTAATTATGTGACTGCTACTGCATATCAGTTGCCCCACATATTTATCTAAACCTTACAGGAATTTAATAAAATTTTCATTTTTATTATTTTAATTTTTTTTACTAACTGTATGTAGAGTTGTAATAGTGTCTAGCAACAGCTTAGAGCTTGTATTTTCTACAATATAATATCAAAAACCAGTTTCAGTGTAGATCACAGAAACTACACTCTCTTAGGGAATATTCCCCATAAATTTTCTATAAGTAGAAGTACTTAATTTTTAATTAGAATACCCTATGACTTTCATTGATATCAAAAGTTACTACATCGAAATCCATTTATTTGTAAAATCAAACTTCTTTTATTTTACTAAACTTTTACATGGATTTGTGTGATCAATACTTTAAAATGAAATAGTAGAAACATAACATAGGTATGTGCTGCAGCAAAATTTAAGCTACTAATTTCTTGACCGTAATTGAATTATAAGTATTGAACTATTTCACGTAGGTATATTACACATAACACTCGAGCTAGGTAGCACAATAACATGCCTGCCGACTGCTCGGAGTGTGCGTCGACCTGAATTTGTTTACCAATACGAGAGAGATCGGAATCCGCGCGCGTGGCGCGAAGCGACATTCTGAACAATGAAGAATGAAGTAAGAATTAATGTTTACGTTTGGGCGGATTTCTTGGTGTCTACGTCACGTGTCGATGTCAGAGGCCGCGGGGGTGTGGCGGGGTGGGAGGGGAACGCTACAGGTCACTACAGGTGGTCGCTCGCCCCCGCCCCACCCGCCCCGCACCCCGGCCGCCCCACGCCGCAACGCGATTGATCGCCTGCACAGCACAGCCACTCTACATCAAAGACTACAATAGTATATCGGACATAGACAGGCAGCTCGGCCTTTTTTTATTATTAACCTTAATATCAACCGCAACGCCATCTATTTTTTCGGTAGGGGAACTAAGGGTATAGGTACCTAGCTATAGCTACATATACCTATAGCTGTACGCTGCATACTAGGTACGTATTATATGTCAAGTGACGTAGGAAGAGTTATTGAAAATTATGAATAAAACAGTTAATATTTTAACATAATTTATTATAAAATAAATTTAACTATGTACACTGCATATTAAAGGGATGCTCCAGTTTGTGGCTGAAAATTCAATATTTATCCAGGTTTTTTGCAATTTTGCATATGTTAGAGAAATTTTTGAGAAGTATTTGGTTATTTGTGTAAATTTTTATTTTTATTAATCAACATAATATTTTTTTATGCACTTATTATGCTATAAATATCTTCTAAATTCAATCAATGGTGTAAATTTGTATATTTTGCGACTTTTATAAACATTACATGAATACTATTTAACCATGCTATTTTAAAGGCAAACAATCATTTGAATTTATCTACATAAAATGTGTTGCTGTCGCAGACATCAAAATTATATCAATATCTAATGTTTACTTATGTAAAAATACGAAAAACTGGGAAAATATTGAATTTATAGGTACAAAATGAGAGTCTAAGTACTCCTAAACTAAATTATACATTTAATATGTTATTTTGTGTTTTTCTTTTTCTTCCTTTATGTTTTAGATAGTGTCTATTTGCCTTTTCTTTCATAGGATCATTTATATCCCAAAAGGTTATTTTTCCAATGAGAACATTGTTGATATCTTTGCACCAATTGTGTATGAAAAACATTGTGCTTTTATTTATTAAATAATTACGCAAATTATCTTTATGTTCAGCACAAGTAATATATGATAAATTTACATTTACATTTATAATTAATTTTATATATGCCGATATATATTCTTTATTGCTTATATTTCTATACATATATGTTCCACTTGGGCAAAGAAATCAAACAATGCTCTTGTAGGATAGCACAACCACCTTTTGTTGCCAAATTCTTTCATTTTTATATATTTGTGGAAACTTTGTAGCTCTTCTGCTTCCATATTGTTTCTGCAGGCCACACAGTTTTTATAAATATGCTTTTTGGCAAGTTGTGCTATCCACCCACTGCAATACCCTATTGCTGCGCTTCTTTCAACGTCCATTGGAGTTTGGCTCTGTATTAGGTCGTCTGTATTTAAAAGTTCTACATTTAAATGAGCACTGTCAATTTCCCCTTCACATTCAGTAGAGCTGTTGTCTCCTGGTTTCGCTAAAAAATATTTTAGTGATTGGAGACAAACACCGTCATCTTTTTCACAGTTTGAGCCAACTGAATGTGAGGATGAAATATTATTAATTAATAGAGTTTTGAAGGCTCCTTCAAATGCAGACGACGTAGGCATAATGTTGCTGTAACCATGAGCTCTAATTGCCCCAAAAAAGTTTTCCAACGCGTCTTGATTGAAATTGCGCAGCAATAAAGAGTTAATCCCTTTGGAATTTAAATATTTTACAATTAATTTAAACCCTTCTATGGTTTTGATCCAGCTTGACAACGAAGGCACTACTCCTTGGTTATTTGAATTAATAAATTTCATGGTTTTGAGAATAGGTAGACTATAGTTCCACAATTTGTGGTGAGGTGAGGTTGGGGTCACTGCAGCCCTGTAGATTTTTCCTCCTTTTATCCCGCTAAAACTCCCATTGACGCTGTCAAACAAATCATCGAAGAACATGAGTAAATCTGCTGTGTCGGTACTTTCCTTTTCTAGACTTCCATATCCTGCAAAGTAGATAAAATATATTAACACGACTATCCATCGGTGTGATTCTCGGTAAAGAATAGACCACCACTCTCCGTCTGAGCGTGTCGTAAAAGGCGACTTAGGGATCATGTAAAGAGGATGGACAACAGCATCCTTATTTGTGCTAAGAACATGCAATCAGCAATCCGTATACCAAGTGTGGTGATTCTGGCAATGTCCCAAAAGACCGTTTATGGTAGCAGTCATTGGGAGGCCCATGTTCAGCAATGGAACTTAACAGGCGAGTATGATGATTATGAACGAAACTTATTTACATTGGACTTAGTTTGATTAACAATATGATCACACACACACACACACTTCGACTTATTAAGGGCTTATTTCGCACTCATTATTCACTTAATGTAAGCAAAAGGATTCTGCTGAAAAATGTAGCTAATGTACTTTGGCAGTGTAATTGGTTGTAACACAACCGTTGTAATTAAATAAATAAATAAATGGCCCTCAGATGCAAGTGTTTTTATTTTATTTTGTTTCTTAATTATTATTTTTTTGTATCGATAACAATTGCTTGTCTTCTCATGGCCACCTTATCATTTTCTGTGCGCGTTTTAAATATCTACTAAGAGATTATGACAAGATTGGAAGTAGCATCATCATGTTTGAAATTAACATACTGCGATTACAAATCTGTTTTGTCGAGGGTGGTGGTTATGGCAATATTCAGCGGGTCTCCAACGTACTAAATGGTAATGAACATCGACACTAGTAATAAACTTCAATACGATCGTGAGAGATTAAAGTTCGAGCTACGTTGTTAAAAAATACCGATCATGAAGATGGGAGTCTCAACTACATGATAGGTTTTTCTTTTTTACAAGGTAGTTCGAAGTTTAATCTCTCACGATCGTATCGAAGTGTATTACCAGAGTCTGATGTTCATTACCATTTTGTTACGCGGTAGACCCGCAGATCACGATAGTTGGCAATTAAATCTGGCTGTATGATAATAGACTACGGGGCATTTTGAACCACAAAATAACAGATGTTTAAAATTAATGGTCTGATTACCCATACAAAAATTCATGTTTAAACGACAGATTTTGCTCTAATCATAAGTTATATTGTCGGTGAACTTGGGCCTATATCATTGAAAAACCTGACTGATATTTTCACGATTGTAACATTAGTAAAGACAGATAGGAAATTAAAAGCTATGTATCTATAAACATTCACAATAATAAATTAATAAAAATAACAAACTGCTTACCTGCCATAAATCCAAGAGCTACTCCAACTGATTGGCTGAACACTTGAGTGCAATGTTTAACCCTCATTTTTGGTATTAATGCAGGTAATACATGGTGAGCCGTTAATTTAGGCACCAGCTTCACGCCTCTATAACCTGGACACCTTTTGTACAATGTCACAATGTGGTCCCATTTTGCAATACATTCTTTACCTTTAATGGTAAATTTAAGGTTTTTTGTAAGTAGGTTGTTTCTCATACCTTTTATGAGGTGAGGTGGATCATATATTGGAAAAATTTTATCCATTTCCACCTCAAAAAAACCCTCTTTATATTCTTGTCCATTGCGTAAGAAAGTTTCTTGTGTTTCTTTCAATAAGGAGTTTATAGCTGCCACATTGGAGGTGCCTTGGTCACATACTGTTGCCACGACCTTCAGTCCTGTTTCTTGCACTTTTTTTATAATAATCTTTATTTGTTTCTTTAATTCCATAGTTTTAGTGCTTCCACTACAATAATAATAGGCCAGAGGCTGCTTATATTTTTTCACAACGCCTCTTATCATGAAAACCAGTACGTGATCACAATATTCTTTTCCGGTTATTTCACCATTGTCTACAAATCCTGATATTTTGTCATTTCTTTTGTCGTAGGAAATACCGGGTCCAATTGCCATCTCATCGAAAGTTAAAACACAATATTTGTAATTGTTAGGCATTTTGGCGACTCTATTTTTTAAATTTTCGAATATTATGTTGTTTACTCCAGCTTTCAGGTTTATTTTGTGTAGTAAATTTTGTAAGGTTCTTCGGCTTGGCAAAATACATATGTTGCTCAGTATGCGATATGCCTTTGGAGATGGTTTGTAAAGAGACAACGCCAATATTTTTTCATCAAGCGTGAATCGCCTTCCTTTTTTTTTCTTGCCGCTTTGAGACGCTTGCATTTGGCAAAATAACTTCGCAGTATTAGACATATGCTTACAAACAATATTGAATGCAGTTGTTGTTTTCATTTTTTTAGCAATCATGTATTTTGCTTTAAAAGACTTCTTAACGCTTTCACATTTTCTTAACTTTTTCAAAATCGATTTATATTCCTTATGTTGCGCCAAAGTTACACGAGGACCTGAAAAACACGTATTTTCTTATAAACAAAATTATAATCAAGCTTTAAAAAAGATTTACATATTCAAGAGTTAAAAATGAAGTATATTATTTATTTATAGGACCTCCCAACAAAGTCTACACAGACACATGACATTTGAAATAATTTCATTGGTTGGTATTAATTGTGCGCCTCCAATTATAGGAGACCACAGCATTCACTTACTAGGTATAGTCATCATCATATTGTTAGGGGCAGTCAAAGTGACCTAATATTTAGAAACATCCAAAGTAATCACTGATATCCTGTCAACCATGGTCGTCAAATTGTTCAGAACACCCATCTTGCACAAATATATCGGATCAACAAAAACGTCGTATATATTAGGTCATTCAAACCGTCATTATTAGGGTAGCAAACACAACGCCAGTGGTTTCCAAGCAGTCAAGGTATTCAAAAATAAGAAACACTAGTAAAATTAACATTATTTTACTGAGAGCAATATCCAAATCACAACATTTTGATATGTCTTTAAATTGCCTACAGAACGGCGAAATGCCCTAGGTTTGTTCTGGATCATGGGATATTATTAAATAGGTTATAGCTACTTATTCGCGGCAAACGCTTCCATTAAATATTTTGTGCGGGAATATCAGGTCGGCCAGTTTCCTTCTGTCTGCTAACGAGGTGATTTTATAATGTTTTAGCCTCTCATTGTAGCTGATAATATTTTCAAAGTATTCAAAGTAAATAAGTATTTTTTTACATTTATGACCTAACCTTGGGCGGGATCTTCATTCCAGTTTAATTGTGCAATTCAGTAATAGTGTTTTATATTAAATTATATACATACTTTTTGATTTCATTGTTTTCTTTCTTTTCTGGGTCCTGCGTTGAATTTGGTCAGGTTGTAACTCCACAACAACATTTTGATGTCCTGTAAATTAAATATTCATATTGTCAAGCAGTGATAGCCTAGCGTTTGAACGCTTGCCTTCCATGCAGGAGGATCTGAGTTCGAACCCGGCCCGTACCTCTGACTTTTAGCATTTATGTGCAGATCGCAATTTGATTATCACTTGCCTTAACGGTGAAGGAAAAACATCGCGAGGAAACCTGCACCCCTTAGAGGGCCTCTAAGGCCTAACCCTTCTCATTCTGAGAAGAGGCCCATGCCCAGCAGTGGGACAGTAATGGGCTGAATTTATTCTATTATTTTATTGTCAAATAGTTTATATTGTAAATATGTAATGTATGTCTTTTATATTCATTATTATAATCTATAATGTAATCCACATTACATAGGTGGATACAGAATACATTTTCTTCACATAGATTTTGATATAAGTTTATAATTTAAATTAAAACAGAATTAGGCAGGTACATGTCATTGTGCTAATAATTATGTGTTCTCATGTAAGTGAATTGTAAATTCTAATGAGAATAAATATATCTCAAACCCGATGTCATCGATCATCAAGGTATTTTTATCAATATAATTAAAATGACATATCAGAGAAATTAAATATAAATTATCATTACTTGCATTACCAGATAAGTAGTCTAATATCCTAAAAAAAATATAATTGTATATAGAAAGTTATCTTGGACGAGTGATTTGTAGATAAGAAGTCTTTTACAGAGTAGTAGCATTTTGAAACACATTATGAAGGTTCTTCAAAAATATTTTTATTTTAGGAATGTCTCAAATAGGTCTCTGTATATTATTAAATATATGAGAGGCACTGCAAAAAATACTTTCATGGAAAAGATGGTGTCTTGCTAGTAACTGTGCACAACTTATCCTAATGCTGATTTTATCTTTCAATAAAAATAAAAAAAAACCTTCAAATCATGCTTTGAAATAATGTTTTATTGATCATTATAGATTTTTGACTATTTTTATTATTATTGTTTTTAGTTAGTGGTGATTTCGACATTATGATGAATGATTTTGACATTATTTTTGATTGTGTTGACATCATTAATAAGTATTAATAATTATTACCATAATTGGCCAAATGTATGTACTAGTGTTTAAGAAGTGTATGTAATTACTAACAAATTGGATTTTATGATCTGTTAATAAATGATTTGATTGCTTAATAAATCTATAAAAATATTTAAACATAATGTTTATTTTGGGTGTTTATTCAGCTCACTTTATAAAAAATATACAAACCTGATATCAAATCATCTGACTGTGTTTTTAAAACAGCTGATGTTGAAGCTAGGGCCGGCTTGTTTATTATACTCGTAGCTTCAATGATATGTTGTCCTGAAATACAAAATTAAATAACTTTATTCAGTTGAGGCTCAAAAAAGCAATCACACACCGGTTTGAAAAGAAGATAATAAATCTGAACCAAAAAAAAATTTTGTAATAAAAGACATACCTGATGTATTAAAATTATATTCCCGTAGTGGATTTCGTTGGGACTTCTCAGAGACTGACATAACCACTGCTTCACCAAGTGATTGTGCCTCCAGATCTAGAATAATATTAAAAAATTGTCTATGTTTATTATTTGCTTCTACAAAATAAATGTATTGAAGATTATTATAGTATAACAATAGTATTACCTGGGATATGCAATACTGGAATTGCTAATTTACTCAGTCTTTTCGTTGGATACTTGTGAATATCTTCAAAATGTCTATGACAGACACGTTTGTTCTCATAGACAGTAAGATGATCCAATGTAGCTATTGCACCACCAATATTCGAAATCCACGTTTTAAATCTCTCTGGCTGTGTCTCTGGATTCGGGAAATGGTGTAGAGGCACACCTGAAAAAATGACACAACTAGTTAGATGTAAATATGTATATAATTAAGGGTCCCTATCAGTTTCGAGTTCGAAAAACAGAAAATTCGACTTATTCAGTGCAAATTATTGCACTGAAAAATTATTATGTTATTATATCTATTAAGTCTATGAATTTAATTTTTTTAAACAACGGTTGCAATTCTTCAACTTATAAGACATTATTTAGATGTTTTATTACAACTAAATATTTAGTCAAAAATAAAATAAAATAATTTCATTTGGTAGATAAACACCTCAAATTTTAAAATATTCACCACTTAATTGCAATTTTCAATAAATTCTTAAGCGTTGACGTCGGTTTTGTACATGATTTTATAAGGATTTTTTTAAAGTACTAATTCAATTGTCTTTTAAAAATTAAATTGTAGGTTGCATAATAAACTATTCCCAGTACTAACGTTTTTTTTTCACAGTGTTATTCGTTACCAGTAAGTTAAACAAGTGATCGAAAAAGTTGGTGTTTTGTGCTTACGTAAAAACGTGTTTGATTTTTATTTTTCCTAATTTATATTGAGTTGTTATCATAATTCCAACTGCATAGACAAATAGAAGATGTATAACTATGCATTAAAAAAATCGGATATCATAAAGTTGTTGAGAAATTTGCGCTGAAAAAGAAGTAATTTTCTGTTTTAGACCGTAAAATTGATATCCCATAATCAATTAACCTGCTGTCGTTAGAGAGTAGTATATTCCTTGTATCACTAAATTACCAAGGAGACCTTTACAATTAGTATTTACATCAATTTCAATTTAATGTAGCATTGTAGTACATAGGTTGATAAAAATAACTGTTATAACGTTGGCCTCCTTGTAAATGGTATATATTATATAATGTACTCTGCGGCTATTACAATAGCAATATGTGAAACATAATGACGAATAGAGTGTAACCCTCCAGGTGAGGCGAATAAAGGTAGAAAAACAAAATTTACATACCATCTTTCCTAACCACAACACATCCTGGTACACAGCAAGAATTTTGTGACATGGTTGAAGTTCACTGTTCACTGTTTGCAATTATGGGTCCAAACTCTAAAGAGTGCCTATGCGCAGTCAGTAATCCACAGTAACTTCACAAGTTTTCTAATCCTTTCGGTATGTCGTCCCACGGAGGAGGATACTCAACTCAACACAAACTTACAAACGAAAGAAATATTGTAACGCGGCACGGCAACACGGAGGAACAGAGGCTCAACTCAACGTGGATAGCAGATGCACTTGCGAAACAATGAGACTTTTATTGCAAAAGGAAAATGCGCAGGAGCGTAAACACTCTCACACCGGCCATTTGCAATACAAGTGTGCCCATAAGAAAACAAAACTGTGCACGTTTTAAATACAAAAATATGATTTCTGTATTATTGTGCTGATGCTAATAACCTCAATATGCTTGAATTTATTACACTATTATTTTTCTTTATTCACTTTACCAATAACTTGTGATAATTATTTTATTTATTGATTTCTATTTTATGGAAACTCCCAGCATAAGAATCATATATTTAAATATAGCAACACCGTAATTTTGTTTCTCCTAACTTTTTCTTAGACGGCGCTGTTTTCAGTATTTTAGCGAAATTTTTGTATTACTCCTAGTTGCCATAGCATGCTCTACATATTGACCGGGGTACTAACACCCGTGCCGCTATCCACGCTCAACTCCTTACAAATGCTACGTAAAACATGGAACGACTTTTTCAGCGCGACGATAAAGGACGATCATATTTTAATATAACATACATTCCACTTGTACCTACTTAAAAATGAATATGCAAGCAAAAATGTGCTTGTTTACAAATACAGCTACGTCCATCATTAAAAAAGACGTCATCGCCAGGTCAGCGATTAATGAATATGCAGATGAAGTTCTTTGCGCAATTTAACCCGACAACAAACAATTTGTATTTTAATTTGCTCCAGTTAATTTGCCAATTCGACATCTTTAAACGCGTTTAAATTATCATTTACATTGCCTAATGTGACTGACTCATCTTAACTTACCACATATCTGTCAGGAAAATTAGAAACCGTACATTCACGAAGTTATTTGGATTAATCTTAAAATAATAATAGTTTATTTAATTTACACTTTATATAAATTCTTCTGTCCCAAGGTAGAGAATGACCGGTTTTTAACAAGGATTTTATAACCGCTTCCCTTTTGTAAAGATACGAAATCTTCAAATTACTCATCCGGTCTACGCAGAGCAAATTATATCAGTATGAAATATGTTGTGATCGTTTTACTTGCGCTGAATAATAACATAATGTTTACATATTCCGATAGTTGACAAGTATTGATTATTACTACCTACGTCAGTTCTACAACTTGCAAGTGATACTTGCAGCCGATCAATTATCTTTTTCGGGACTTAAAATACTTTGGAGTAGATTAGGACGGTGAATTGGTGACGATGATTGGAAGATTATTATTCGATATTTATTTATGAATGAGTGTGCTATAATCGCCGTATTATAAATTATATTTTGTAGGCTCAGTTACAAATTTTAGTATCTTGTTACAGACATTATTTTATTCCACCAAATGGTATAAACCGACTACATGCCTATTTGTATTTGTTGTAAGTTATAGTTATTTTAAGCTTTTAAAACCCATGAACTTATCTACCAAGGTTAAAAGTAAAGTATAATAACGTCCAACACTATTTCAGCGAAATGAGTCTAGCGTAGCTACAAAATATATCTATCTTCGATGTTCAGGGCTACGGTTTCGATTGCCACAAAGGGAGACATAGTAAATAAATAAGTTTTCGTTTCTTTTAAATAGCATATTGGTACTTTTCTTATCGCTATATCGTAGGTGCTACTTCAGCAAAAAACACTATGACTATGAGAGTGCTCTTTTAACTTGATTTTCTTGTAATATGTAGATAAAAATGATTGATTAGACTAACTAATATAGTATCTTATGTCAAAATAATGACTACAGTGATATTGTGTCGCATTATTGCTTTATATTACTTTAAATACCAGTCAATTAGATTACTTTCAATATACGTAAGAGTGGGAACCGTACGACATCTAGCTTCTCAAAATGTAAACCCACCCTTCAGCTGGTCAATATATGTCGCAAAAACCTACAGATTATAAAGAGGATAGACACCAACGCAGCAGTTTTGTGTGTTAACTTATAAGGGACGCAAAGTAAACACCATAGAAGATCTATTGTTTGCGAGCGCTGGTGATCATTTACCGCGATCAACAATCTGTTTACCAAGCGTGGTGATTATGGCAAAACCCTCTCATGAAACATCACTGTAACTGTCTTTTAGGAGAATATTGCGTTGATTAGCTGAAGCGACTTTGTTTAGAGTTGGATTGTTGATAATGATGAATCTTTTCGCACGCTCGTCCGTATAGAATTTCTTTGCGGTCATGAATATACCTGCCATGATGACTATTGAGGCATTCTTAATTATAAACAATGCAGATGGATGGTAAACAATGCGCTTGTGTTTAGATTACGGCGCGTACGCATCGAAGGAGGCACGCGTGCGCCGGTCGCTGGCGCGGAGGGATCAACGCGCGCACACCCCCGCTCAACACCTGCCTTTGCCGCCCACTGTAAGTACAACCTCCCTTTATAAGTATTAGCGCTCTTATTTAGTCATTCGCCCTTTCATAAAGCCTATTTGAGAAATTCCCAGTTTTCTCTATTGCATCCTCTACACAATGAGCCATCGAGTTGGCCATCACGATGGCATGTATGGGCCGCCATCCACAGGATGCACGATGGCTGTGATTCATTCGTCGTATTGCCGAGCATAAAGATTCGATGAATGTTGAGTCAATTGCAGTAGCCGCGACAGTTGATTTGTTTACTATGTATAAATGTTACTTAAATGTGAACAGAAACACAATTATTAAAAAAAGGCACAAAAGACAGATGCTGACAGTCCACTGTAACAGAACATGGATTGTAAGTTTTTTTATAGAAACTGAATGATGATCAATCGTGTGGATGCGCGCTGATTCTATACGACACTGCCCTTTTATGTGCTCCCGGAAATCCGACAATAAGGCAATTGCGCGCCATCACAGGCCATCATGGCCACCACTAGGCCTCCATGATCGGCCATCGTGATGGCTCATCGTCTAGAGGCATATAAACTACGATTTTCTCGAATAGCTGTTACCGATAATTAAGGTTTCCAAATATGAATATTTATTGAAATCGGTCAAAAAGTTGGAAGCTAATTATCATACAACTGTGTTATCCTTTGTTTTTAGGTGTTTATTACCCGAGTACGGTGAGGGTTATTTATCTACTGCATTCAAATTAATAATATTATTGTCGTAGATTCGATTTTGCTCGTAATAGGTACCTGATTTCTTACGCGTTTAGTAGAGAATCGTTTAGGCAGTTAGTAGAAGCAAACCACGAAGAAACAGACTTCTGCGATGATTATCCTGGCTTCGATCAAATTCGTTCAGCAACATAAGCTTAAGTTTGTCTGTTAAAAATACTAATAAATGGCGATAACATCATACAAAATTAACATTATCATAGGTGGAGTAGTAGTGAGTGCAGTTAACCCCTACCTAACTCTTCCAAGAACCCGTATGTGACCTTCGTGTCAGTTAAGTAACTCGAAGTGCACCTTTTCTTGTGACAATTTTACGGGGACTTCTAACTATTCGATAGTAAAAATGTAACGACAGTTGGAATAACTATCTTATTTATTTAAAGTACTCTTTAAAGAAATCAACGATTTCCTCTTTCTAATTTTACTTTTAGATATTAGTTGCCCTCTTCCCCCCATTTGATCTTTACAACTTGTTCAAGAACGTCAAGAATCTGATACATATCTATTAACCCGTCTAGAGTAATATGTAAATACTTGTCACAATGAACCACACAAATAGAATTAATGTAAATATTGCATGAACAAAATAGGTAGTTAGTTATCTTTAACCATAAGAGATAATTTGAAGGATATATTAAGTAACACAACAAATAAATACTTAGCTCGCATAAAAATATCAACAGCCAATGGAAGAGAAAAATATCTAAAACATCCATCATAATTACAATCAGTACACATCGTCTTTACTCTTAACTATCCTTAAATATTTGTAAGACATTCATAAAAATTTAAATAAATTATTCATGTAAAACAAAGGGAGTTAACCCTTTATTAAATTACGCGTACAATAGGTCATACAAAAAGACTAGTTAAAATTATGTAGGTCAGTGTCAGAGGACAGTTGACATCCTCCATTCGCTACTGACGTTCACTCTTCGTGGTATATACGTATATTATCAATCGTAAGCATTGCATATAGAGTTTAAATTCAACCAACACACTATAAAATTCAGTCAGGGAAAGTTTGTGGTGCAAACACTGAAATGACTGCTCATTGAAAACAAAAGTTTGTTGTCATTCCTACTCAGACACAATAAATTTAATTATGCAAGTTTTATGTACATTTCTTACCTAGTAATTATTATACATATGAAATATATTATTCCTATGCTGGTTGAAGATAGTTATTAAGTGAGCTGTAAAATTACCAACTTTGTTCCTATGTAAGGTTATACTGAAGTAAAAAATTGCCAAAATTATAAGGCTGAAATGAGAAGGTCATCCCTAATTTAAATAGTCAACTAGTAGGAATGTTAACGAATAATCGAGTCGTAAGTGGTATCATTACGGCGTCATATTACGAGACAAGTGAGCGTCACAAAGGCGCTAATGAGGGCGGGAAGGGGGCGCGCGGGGCGGTGATGCGGGGTGAGTCGAGAGGTGGAGGTGGCCTATGAAAGCTGTCAGCGGTTGATTTTTCCGAGTGTCGTGGGCGCCGCGCTGATCGATAAGTCACGTGGTTCGCGCGCTCGCCGCTTGCCGCTCGATAGTTAGTTAGCCTCTGCAAATCTCCCGTCACTATTCTACTTCCCCACACATGAGCAGTTTTCAGGCCGTTTTGAGTTTATATAACCACTGAACATTTGAAATATATAAGATTGATGATTTTTCATGTGGATGAAGTACCTAGTATTACTTAATATATCGAGAAAACCAAACAATATCAAAAACAAATCAAAGCAAATAAAATCATTGAATCATTGAATCAACACAATTTCCTTAATACCTAATAATTTGAAATGAAAATAGTTTAAAAAGACTTTTTTATATTTCGAAAATATTTAAAAACTACATAAAAATCATAAGGTTACATATCAAGAAATAAAACTAAACGAAATTAACTAATTATTTCTAACTAAACATAATAATTTATTGATAATAACTGCAACAATAGCGGTGAGATCTACAAAGTTAAGACCGCGTAGCACCGTAGCAGCAGCGTAGCTGCGTAGCATGATTTATTTGGATATTGAAATATTAATTGATATAATATGTAATTTTTGGAACATTATTAAGTTCTTTTCAACGTTTCATTTATATTTTTGTCAGAGGTCGAATGTTTGTGTTCATGGTTCGTCAAGGTATGGTAGGTGGTGATGTGTGATGATGAATGCAGTTGGTGCAACGCAACGCTGCACAGGGAGTAACGGACATCGATCGGCGGCGCGACCACCCCGCCCCCACTCACCCTCACGCCACACTAAACATTATCTCGTGTACAGGTTGTGTGCACATATTTTACCATGACTAAATTTAAAAATGTAACTTCCTGAAATTATTGCCATCGGTGTAAATTTAAAAAATTGTAGTATGTAAACTTGAAAAATATCTTAGATAATAGTTTTATGTAAACCCCGTTTATTGTTTCATATCATTTGTAAAATTTATATTTAATAAAAATCGTCTGATGTGTTAACTTTTCGCGCACTTTTCACAATATTAAGCAACCGCTTAACTGTAGTTTAAACTATTGTTATAAAAGTTACGGTTTAGTCACATTAGGGTTATTCGTAGTTATGTGATAACAATAAAAATCCAAAGTTTTGTCGTTTCACTTACGGGTTGCGCAGAGCCCCGCGCGGTATCAATATCAAGTAGCGGCTACACTGGGTACTACGAATATGTGTAGCATTCACAGGGTGGGATTTTACGAATGGGCTAGCGATCGAATTTTGAAGCAGCGAAGAAGTATTGATATATTTTTCTTAAATGTGAAAGAAGGTAACAAAATCTTTTATAAGTTAAAATGGAGTTCATGAAAATGTAAGGATCTAAAATATCTGGCTGGGGTGTTCACTCAATCTATTCTACGAAACTAAATTATTGAAGTAGTTTGGCCTTCTATAGTATGACGTCATGGTTTAGTTATGAGCAATATTGAGAAATTACTCCGGCAATTTTTCAAGATTCATTCAACGACTAAAAATAAATTTCACTATTTGTTGTGTCATTTCATAAGATGTAAGATTCTTTATATTGCAAAACTATTTTAATTTTGTTTGTTTGAACAAAAATACATATCTATAACATTTTTATCACAACTGTAAGATGAAAAGTTAGTAATAATTTTATTTGTGCACGTCGAAATAAAACGGACTGAAAATATTTTATGTCCAATGCATTGGACTAGATGATTATTTAACTGTATTGTATTACACGCTAAATAGCGAATTTTCAAAGTACCTACTTATAGTGTTAAAAGTGTGAAAGTCAGGTGAGTTTGTAAAGTTAAAATGTAACGGAAGGAATTCGCTAGCTGTCTGTTAGCCGAGCTGTCTGAATCGATAAGTACGCGTGGAACAGACGGTTCCCCATTCAGTAATCAATGACGCTCGGCTCCCTTTCGGAACAGATGTACCAACTCAACAGTCAATTACTCTGAAATAATGATACCCATTAATTACAGCGCGGAGTAAAAGTATTGAGATTAAAGAGATTGTAAAGTAGAATGTAAAGTATTGTACTTTTTGATGGAACCCGAATGTATAAATACATACGAGTAATTTTGCATACCCTTTTTAACACGCTTTTATTAGCTTCATCTGTAACCAACTAACTAACTATGTAAGAAAATCTTGGAAGTTATAAATTTGACCCACTTCCCGGTTTCCGATTGAGCTGATTTTTCTTATAATTAGATTAACTCATTTTAAAATCTCTGAATATTATATGTCCCCTTTTTAGGAATATGTATCAATGTAATAATGCGGGGCAGATTTTTTTAAAATAATATGTGATTTGTTTTATAGCATAATTGTTTGTATTTTCAGCCGCCGCTAGAATGTGGAATAAACGGTCGGGGTCCCGCGTACTGCGAACCGCAGATGTGGCCACATTATCAGGTATAATTGCCATCGCATGTGTTTCACATATTAATACTGATTGGTAGTACTAGTTTACGAAAATGTTAAATTGAATCTGCTTGAAGTTATTTCTAGTTTATTTGGACTTGGAGTTGAAATTATAGTGTTTGGGGAGGTCAGAAGGATTAATATGCAAGTCACATATGTGTTTTAGCAGATGGGTGTCATGGGCGGCGGTGGTTGGAGTGGCGCGAACTCAGCCAGCGGCGGGTGGACCCCGCGCAGTGCGTGCTCGCGTGACCATATGCGGTATCCTCCCGAATGCCGACCAATGAAGGTTATTAATGAATATACTCTTTAATACTGTAATGTAAATATTTATAATATAATATGATTATTATACCCCATGCAAACTTGAACAATGGGTATAGGGATCTTTTCTAGAGACTAGATCTCTATGTACTATCTCGTCCAAGAAAAATATTAATTAAATTTACCCATACTTTATTATTTTGAGACTGGAACCCAGATTCAAAATGAAAGAGCGAGGATAATTTAATTAATATTTTCAATTTGATAGAGATATTATATATATGTGTGTGTCAAATAGCTTGGGCGCGGGAAGTGCCCATAGTCCAGATGGTTATGTGAATTTCAATTAGTTCGGAAAACCTAATTTTAAAATATTGACCGATGAACTATTGTTATAGAACACTTGACGATTTTTTAACTCAAAATTAATCGGTTCTTAGTAATTAGCAGATATACATTTTTTTATTAAAATACATACTATAGCAACCTTATAATTAGCTAAGCTCTACTCACGTTACGATACTTATGTATATTTCTAACCTGTATATTTTCTCTTACTTTATTTCAGGTTGCCCATTTGCATAGTCAAAATCAGGCTTGTCAACAAGATGGGAGATCGACACCTTATCCCGTTTATGAAGACACACCTTTTAACGGAGAGGTTAATTCGAGGCAAAGATCCACGCCTGAATTTACGCCGGGCGTGAGGCAGACCGAGATCGCGCGCGCTGCTCGCGAGCGTTTCCCTGCTGAGCCTCGTCGCTCCCCTCCTGAAGAGAAACGCCCGCCACCTGTGGTTCCGCTACCTGCTTTTCAACAAGCGTTCGGGTCTACAGAGATCGGAAAATTTGCCGAGGCGTTCAGTCGAACGGAGGTTGCGGTTGACGATACCCCAACTGATAATTTTATGTATGAGTCGTTTTCCGAGTGGGAAGGCCAGGTCGAACCTCAGTGGTCCTCCCAGCCTGCCTCGCAGCCCGCCTCGCGGGAGATCAAATGTGAAGACAACTTTTAAGTTGTATTCGCTCTAGCTCTAATTTGTAGGCAAATTGCCTTTTAGTTAAATTAGACAATTAATTATAGTTCCACCACCATGTTGCCAAAATGAGTAGAAATGAGAAGAAGAGTTGAATGTCATAGAACTAAAGATGTGATGTCTAAATTACTAAAGTGTACGAAAATTTAATCAACAGGATAATAGTGGTGTGACTTTTAATTCATATAATAAAGTAGATTATTAATTAGTTATTCCCTTTGACTAGTTCTAGGCCGATCTTCAAAAATGAGAAATATTATGAATATGGGGAAGTGGGAATGTTAGGTACTGCATATAGGATTACAAATGAATCATTACTCAATGTGCCTTTATTCGGAGAGCCCGGCCGCTACTCGCGCGGTGTCGTCCGCCCCGTTCTGCGTTGCTATGTAAGACACAAAACTACAATAGCAATTATAGGGACCAAAGTTTAGACAAATATACACGACCCTGTCGCGTGCACTCACAATGCGCAATAAGCTCAACGAAACACTTTATGAATGTTCTGGGATTTTAATGGAAATTATAACAACAATAACTTAATCATTAAATTTAAAATGAACAATAAAGAAACATTTGTAGCTTGTAATTAGCATTATCTGGAAAAGTAAAGTTAAATCGAAATCTTTCACAACCAACTAACAAACTGTTCCCTTAACTCGATATTATCTTTCTTATGCAATTTTTTTCTTTTTTAGTAAGTCCAAGTAGGTAATTATGACTAGAAATATTATTCGAATTAATAATTGTCTTTCCATTTTATGTTAAACATTAATTAAATGTATTATAATATAATATTCTTAAATAATATTTGAAGGGGCTTTAAGACGCCGCGCGGACTAATAATTATAAACATTCGAAATTTTTCAGGAAGTAATGAAACAAGTCATGTACGAGTATGTAGGTATAAATAGGTAGTTAAATTTGATAAAAATTTTAAAGAGATTACTTATGGATAAAATTGCTTTTTAATTGAATATTTAGGGGTCCAACAACGTTGATGTAAAGTGTGTGTCGTGATTTTAATTTCCCATTTAGAAACAACTACGGCAGTAATACTTCATGTAGTCCTAGGTATGTGAATTCCCATCGATAACTACCTATCAGAATTAATAATTTAACATAATATTTGTTGTTAATTTAAATTATGAAATTAATTGTTGCTTGATGTTCCAAAAGAGTTGTTACTCTCTTTTATAAATGATTAGTGACTGTGATAGAATTGTTTGTGTATGTATGTTTATATAGGTTGCTGTGTAAATTTTGTCCTATATAATATTAAATATTTGGTATATTTTGTTAAAATTCTGTCATTTCGTATCTACATATATCAAATTATATATTAAATTTTATTTATCTGCGAAGAGCTTTCTTGAACTTCACACGTATCTGAGGATACTTAAATAATGTAAGAGTAGATAAACCTAAACATTCCGAATTAATTTATACTTTTAATCCACAACGAATCCGAAGCGACGTGGGACTATGTTTGTATAAAACCCGTCAAACATGATTTTTTGTTCAATACATAGCAGAAGCTAAAATTGATGTTAGTTACTTTGTTTCGAGCTTAATATTTGAATAAATTATCTTATAATATGCGGTGCATGGATAACAGTAACTTCCAGTGGTCTTCATTTTTATAGAGGAAACCTGTGTGTCAGTATTTTTGATCTCTTTCGACAAAAAAACAGCAAAATTAATGGAGTGCCTTACGTATTTAATATGATATGAAATTAGGATGGATGAATTTTATTCTAGCATAATTTGATGAAACACCATAATATAATAGCGTAATGAAACTTCTTTTTAACCGAGTATTTCATTCATTGTTAGATATTGTAATGAACTTAATAAGAGTTATTAATGATTACCTTTACATTTAATAATATATCTATTATATATTTAAAGTAATCGTGGTGTGCACTAAATTATTTTATTGCAAAGAATATTTAATTTAAAAATATTTTGTTATCAATGTCTAGTAGAAGGAAACGAAGTATGATTTTAGGGTCTAGTGTTTATTAATAGGATTAAATTAATGAACATATTCCAATTGTATTTATTTAGTTCTAGTTCATTCAATTTAAGTATGAATTTATGTAAGTAGCGTGTACACCATTTCTTCCGATTTTGAACGTTATTTAGAATTGAACAAAATATTAGGTGAATTATACTTTCATATATAATATATTCCAAGGCTTACATATAAAAGAAAAATAAATATGAGAAAATGATGAACATTTTAAGACTTGAGATCCTACATCATTGAAACAACAACTCATCATGATCATCATTATTATGAACTACTTTAAAATGATAAGAAAATACAAATGTAGCCAGTGCCACATAAATTATGTATATAATATATACATACATCTCCTTAGATAGTCATAATTGTTATTTGTTTAAGTGATAGGAAGGAATATAATTTCTACTGTAGAGAGATGTAAAGATCGTAATATATAAAGTTATAACTAACGATATAATATAGGTGTTCACAAATAGAGCTTCCCGAATGACTTTCTCTCACAATTTCGTCTACCATCAAAATTTTTGTGTGTTATTATTATATTACGCCTGAACGCTTCTCTATTCCGTATATTTTGATCTTATACATTTTCCTTTTAATATCCCTCATCTACAAGTCTTTGGGCCCCTTGTCCGTAAGTGTGTATTAATTTTATAAATCTCACCAATTTCTGACATTTATATAGCAGTCAAATCTAAATCATTTCTTAAAAATAGGTAAGAACTATAGTTTATTCTTACCTACCTACTACATTTGCCACAAATATATTCTAGAGCATTTTTCACGTAGGGGTTTCTCAGAAACATTTCTTTAATTTAACAAACGAATAGCTAAAATATCTGGAAACATATTGGTAAACATGACTGTATAATGAACTTAAATCTTTTTGAAATAATGTAGAGTTTCGGCCTCCATAGTTTTTTACCTATTGTTGAGGTCAGGTATGAGTGAATTGTTCTTTAGTTACTTTAAAATTTGTTATAAAAAAATTAGGCCAACAAAATTTAGACGTGTAAGTTTTATGTAAATTTGTTGAGTCAGTTAAAATTACTGAACAAAAATATATACTTAATAAAAAAAATTGTGTACCTATCTAGTTATAATTATTATTATTAACCTTGTAAATACATAATTACTTAATTATATTTTGAATGTTTCACTCATATCAATTTAGAAAATCTGTTTTATTAGCAAATTGTAAGGTTTTGAATCCGGAAATACTGAAATGTTTGATTTATGAACGTCGATGTACGATTTAATAAACACAATGTACCGAAAACCATAAATGCATTTTATTTACTGTTCAAAACTGTTCCGTTGGATAGCTCATAGCCAGCTGTAAATTAGTATCGCGTAAGAGAGACGGAGAGTAGTTTGAAGAGTTGCCAATAAAAGGATAAGAGGGAGATTAAATAAGTAAATGCACCAATTTAATATTTTATGTTTATTCATAAGCAATAAAAAGTAATTTCCATACGTGTCACATAAAAGAACATATTAGATACTGGTGAAAACAATAAATATATCATTAAAATTGTAAATTAGACTAGTTGTTTTGGAAGCCACTAAAGGATACTAGAATCGATACCATTTCCCATTTAGTAGGCATTGACAAACCACTTCGGAGATTTTTGTATAGTTAACTTATGAAACTATAACACACGTGCACGTCTTGTTTAAAACATGTGAAGGCACTTTAAATTTAGGTGATCAAACAAAATTGTTACCTAAAAATGCATTACGATAAAGTAATTAGATTAGTATTCAGTCCAAATGATACAAACGATTAAATAATGACTAGACAGGTATCGAATAAATATTTGATATAATATGAACTAAGTATAAAAAGGATATTATAATGATTTGGTAGGACTACATTCTGGTAATAAATATAGGAAAATCATAGTGAACAGTGCACGGTAGTGTTTCATCAACATTAGAACATCTAAACTTAAAATCTGTAAAGTAGTTTGGCAACGGTAACCCTAAAATTTTATACGGGTGAGATTATTCTCGATAATACACTGATATATAGTTATAACAAAATGAAACGAATTTGCAAATTATAACGACACAAATAAAAATAGTTCAATACTTATTATAACATTAGTTACTTTCGTATTTTACTTCAATAAGTCTTTCTAAATATTCATTCATTTTCCTACATTACTTCCAAATGTCATTGAAGTATGAAATACAATCGCAATTAATGAGCTCATCCTTCATTTAATTTTCACTCATATTTGTTTATTCATTTTATTAATTATAATTTTCTTAGTATAATAATATCTATAAATTGATTGTATAAGTTCGTAATTATTAAATTCGAATATTTTAACATATGTATATTAATAAACTGTTTTATTTCAATAAGTCATAAAACAAACACTTAAACAATATTTAAAGTTGAAAATATAATGTGGTCAATAATATACATATTACACAGGTATAATCTAAACATCGTAATACATACTGTGTATACATACTCCAGATAAATGCAAAATACTTAAAACAATTAATAGGTAGTTCCGAGATCACGTGAAAACCAATAAGCTGAACGAGATAGTTCCACCGCCGTTGATATGTTCCGACATGAAAAACTACCAAACTGCTATGTTAGTCGATTCGTCAAACCACGTTGAGATGTCGTCACGATTAAAATGTCATAATATATTATTACAAGTCGGAATCATTTATATTATTCTCTACTCTCCGGTAATTCTTCATACATTTACACAATTAATTGCTTTCAATACAAGACATGTTCCAGTAATAATATATTATAGAACGCTACATTTGTCAATATAGCGTTCTAAATATCACGGGTTCAAAGTATTTCATTCGATCCAGTTTACAGTTTTCCGCGACTGCATTCCACATTTACAATATATTACAGCAAACAAACAATATAATACACTCAATTATTTAAAAAAAAACAAAATGTGGATACATGTTACATCATTCACCTAGCCTATGATAGAACTTTCGAATTTGATCACGAAGAGAAATTATTATCAAAACTACCTAGTGTATATTTCCATCTGGGTGAGTGCATTTTGAACTATAGGGAGTGAGTATTGCACTGCCAATGTGACGAAAATGAAACGCAAATACATTACAGCTAACTACTCTCACGATATATTTATTTATTCAGTAAAATCTTCACGATAAGTATTCAAGCACAGGAAGGTGTAGAGAGTACCTAATTTGGCACAGAGCAGTCCGTACAAAACTAATGTATAGGATATTCGCATGCTTATACAAGTATCAAATGAATGCATTAAACAAAGCTAAAGTAGAAAGTTTTCACAAGGATCTATGTATAGTCGTGGCACGTTTTTTGACTATGTTTAGTAGGTATTTAAAGACATTGGGAGTGGAGGCGCTATAGTGGTCTATGCATAGATTACAAACTTGTTTAATTAATAAAAAAAACATGTCCAATAACAAGATCACTGAAACTAATCATGTAATGTGACTCAATTATTTTCTTGACTTTATATTGATATTGTCATTCATTTGTAGTTATAAAATAGACCTACCTAAGTAAACGCGCCATGTAGGTCGATTATAAATAAAACTTAATTCTATAAATATAAGATACATTTTTCATGTACGTCAGATATTTATATATTGAAATGTCAAATTAGATTCGACGTGGAAGTCCATAACATGATGCAACCCGTTTTGAGTAACCATTTTGTTTTCATGTTCAAACCCCATAACAAATTATACATGGTGATGTTACAAGTACTATGTCACATAAAAAGTAATCTTCAGGGATCACGTAAATAACTAGTAGGAATCATAGACAATGTACCATTGTCAGACTAATTGTCCGGTTTTTATTCACTAGAATGCGGTTATTTTTAAAAGGGTGGGAACTCACAAAATTATCGAGTACCTATTGTCAAATTATTTTTAAATATAATATAATTAGGTAGGTACACTATATAATACCTCACAAAAGAGCCGCACGCAGTCTTATTCGATGCATAGGATTATACACCTAACACAAAAATATTTTGAGCTCATTTAATAAAAAAAGACTAATGCACGACTGTTGTAAATACATGTGTAACGTGTACTTTGAGCTTTACAACATGAGGTGGGGGAATATTTTAGAAAACCAAAACGTACTTAACTAAGGGAAATTCGGAAAACAATACGGTCGAAGGTGCAAACACGACGGGGGGAAAAAATCGCACGATCAAGTGATTCGACTATTGCAAGTATTTTTGGTAGTCGGAGGAGACTCGGAGGGGTTGGAGTATCGGAGGCGCAGCGGCGGCAGCGGTACGACACGTCACGGGGGCGGTGCGCGCCCGCTAGTGGCGGTGGTCGGGCGCCAGCGACTTGCGGCTGGCCGACAGGTGGTGCGGGCGCGGCGCGGTGCGCGTGGAGCGCGGCAGCGTGGTCGGCGCCGCGCCGCCCCCACCCCCGCCCCCGCCCGCCGAGCTCGACATGTCGCGCGGTTTCCACACGGGCGATCCTACAACACACCAAACACCGAACTCTTTATAAAGCCCACGTCACACCTCACTTGTTCAGCTGATCAATGCATGTGCGGACGCCACAGTACAGTAGGTAACAACAACAGAGTAAAAGAACCTTGATTGCTCTTTTTACAGGCGATCAATGTACTTTTAATAGACATAATGATCATTATTTACTTGTCACTGTGGAATGCGCCATCTATCGCATAAGTAACAAAAATTGGCAGGTATTAAATTGATAGTAAGTATTACAAAGTCATCTTGTATCCATTTAGAATAATTGTTTTACTGTACTGTGGCATCCCCATATGCAATAAATATCATCAGACAAGCGCCGTGTGATCCAGGCTTAAATCATCTCACGGCAGTGGGCGCACGGGGCGCCGACGGAATTTGGACGGATGGGACCGATCGCCGGGAATTCGCGCGCGCGAGCAAAGAGTTGAATGTTTGATGAGTGTTGTGGGGGGCGGGGGCGCCGCCGCGGCCGCATCGCTCCGCGGCGTCATCGAACATTCAAGCGGTAGGGGCGTTGCTGAGCTTTGGCGGCGTCGACTATTTCAGTTAGTACATCTATCTACTTATTTTACTTAAGCGGTAGCCTACATACACACAGTGACTTTAGGATCTACGGTGCACCGATCGAATAGTTAGGCATTGAATATATTTTACTTTACTCACTATTGATTAGGTACTTATATACGATGACATTCATATTCTGCTCGTGGGTGCATCATCTAATTTGACAGAGAATCAGTGCACAGCTACAGAGGTTAGGTAAAGCACTACGTGAACAAAGAGAGTGTATTTGTCTACTTTGAATTTTGTTTGATTATAATTTGGATACACAGCTAGCCTATTTATTAGTAAATTGTAGTATATTATTTTACTATAAATGTTAGTATCATTTTTATAATGCGTATAAGATGTAGTTTGACGAATTACATTTTAATATAATGATTCACTATATGCATAAAAATCTGAGACACTTTTATCTACGTCTACAGATCCGTAAAGTTCTATAAAGTGATTATGAAGTGCATAAAAGTGGTTCAGGTTTCTAATAGAGTAATATTGGCAATACTTGCTGCAATAATATTTTTTTGCCTCGTTTATACAATACACAATCAGCCTATGCTGCTATGAAGCTTTGGATGTTGACATCAATAATATTATTTAAATGTTTTAGTGCAAATATTTGGAAATACATATATATATTTACCAACATAATGTTCATGCCATAAATTAATTGAATAAGTCATTACGTGTAGCATACAATGGCATATACATATAATATTGCTGGGATTGTAAAATATTTAAGGAACATACTTTATAAATTGATAAGTTTAATATTAAATTGAGCAGGTACTGAAGAAATGCGAGAGATAAATAAATGAATATCATTACTTATAGATACTTAGAAATGGAAGACTTAATTAACGATACAAATCCATGGCCATCTACATAATAATACATTAAATCTATCGGGATGTATAATATCAGTATAAATTAAATTAACAAGAAGAATACTATGACGAAGGTGATTAAAGGATTAACATCAGTACGATACCACAGCCATTATTATGTAACACTTAGCACTTGGATTTATCTAGAATTAAAATTTGATTAACTTCATAATGCTATATATTATGGTGTTAATTATTGTGTCTACTTACATATATTTTACGGAGGTACATGTCTACGTTAAGAGTCATGGAATTTCTCTATGTTCTAGTACAGTTTACTTTATCAGTGACATTGAATTTACGAGTATTTTTAATTTTTTACGTATACAATCATTTGAACGTCAAAATTTTGATCAAGTCTGTGTCTTGGGCTCGAGAACATTGATTCATGTCGTATGTAGTAGTAAAACGGATGATAGTCCGTCAGTCACAAATCGGTAGTAGAATCTAGTATTAAAGACTAGTAGTAATATCCATTACAGTATAACTCTTTGAAAGCCTTTAGCAGATTTTCTATTGCCTGGGAAATTTCATACCAATTTAACAGGATTGCAAATAATGCATTTAAGGCTTTTTCGAGAAAATGTATATCAGCGACTGTCATTCATTCATGGCATTACTGAAGATTGTCGTCATTGTTTTAAACATGTATTTGATCAAATTCATTTCTTTCATGATGGCGAGTTGGCGTGCGTGATCGCGCACGCTCTTGGGGCAAGTCGTCTAGGGTCTCGACGCTGCTGCGGTCAGATGAAGTTAAAATCGATTGAGCAGTCATCGACTTGCGTCGAGATTTGGGCGACTTGCCCCTCGCCTTATGCTAGGAGGTTTTACTCTGTTTTTTCCCGGAAAGATAACATTGAACACAAGTTGGGTGCTCGATGGCTTTAGCAATAGATTCTGTTGATTTTGAGACTACGATACCCATTTTAATGGCTTTGTCTTCAGCTTTGGCTAGTTGCGAATAGTGAGTCATCCTATCTAGAGAATTTGTCCCGAGTCGCGCTAATTTCTCTCCGCCAGACTTAGAAGATCTACGACTTAAATTTGGTGATCTGCAAGGCGATTTATCGAAACTGGCTTGTGGGGTTCGCATAATTCCTTTTTTAGGCACAGGTTTTGGTGACCGTGAGCGGTCGACGCTACTTTCACGTGACTTCATGATACTGCCGCGCGGCGAGCGGGATCCATCGAAGCTCTGCTGCGGAGATCGCGACTTGTCAATGGATCCGCGAGGAGATTTAGATTGATCAAAGCTTCCTCTAGGCGAACGATGCAATGTTTTGGTTTGCTTCAGGCTCGATTTATTAGGAGATTTGCAAACGATGACTTTTGTGACACGATCCCGATCCGGTGACGCGTGTTCTATGGACCGGTTGGGTGACCTATCTCTATTGATGCTACTGCCGCTGCAGGATCGTATGACCTTGATCCTCTTCTCGGGAGCCTCTCTTGAGGAACTCTTTCTTTCTGGAGAAGATTTGAGAGACTGCGATTCTTGCTTACCTAGTTCCTTGACCATGGTGGGTTGGTACTGAGTAGGCTGGTGAGACGACTGGATGAGTCGGGCTTGACTGCCGGTGCTACCAGCACTCAGCGTTGACGTCGTGCTGCAAAAAATAAAGGAACTTCATGTATCATCATTGCTAGGCGCTATGGTGACGTATATATAATGTACGATTACATTGATTAGGTACAAGTAAATTCACGATCATTTAAAGTTTAGAATAAAACTTAAACCTACGATAAACGACACTAGTGTTGCAAATGGTTGCATGCGGGGCCAGTAAAGTATGCATTTTTAAATGAAAACAAAATATTTCTGCTTATCATTGTGGCTATTGTAAACTTATAACAGTTTAGAAGTAAGCAACAGTAGTATAACAGTTTAGAGTTTAGTTGGTTCAGTTTGCTTTAGTCCTGTGGGTTGAGTGTGCTCATGCATAGGTTCAACTAACAGCAAATAAGTGCCGTGAGACGGGTTAAGTAGCAGAAGTGTTGGATTAGGTTCAAATAAAACGGTGTTTGTTTGTAAGCAAGCTCGTAGTGTACCTGAGCGTGAGATGGTTGGGCGTCCTGCCTAGGCCTCGCTTGGCGGGCGGCGGCGGCTGCTCGTCCTCTCCCTCCGACTTCGAGCCCGGGTCCGATTTGTCGGTGTCGGGCGGCGGCGGCGGCGGCGCGCGCTTTACTACACTCTCTGTTAGTAGCGGAAAGCGTTGTTAGTACTTGTTAGTGGTCATGCTTTAGAATGCGATCGAAGATAATTCGACTACAATTAAACAAAGATTCCTCAAAGTTTTTCGGATCTATTACCATGCAAAACTCAACTCAAACAACGTAGGTACGTCAAAGAATAAGTAATTTAATAGTTAAATATTTTAAGAAAAAAATACCATTTCATTTGGATATGGGAATAATTATAAATAGTTAAAAAAAATGCATTATTATTAATTACCAACATGTCTTTCATGGTTTGGCAATAAATCCGAATTCTATGTTGACATTGTTTTCATTGTTTTAATTTTGTGGATTTAGTAACAGAAGCAAAAGTTATGACATTAATTATTGTTATTTTACATAAAAATGAGCTGATATTACTACAAATATGTAAATTACTCAATTCAATAATTTTATATTAGCTTAAGAATCTGAATCTATCTATCTTTGGTCCAGTGGTCGCAAGCGCAACTGCTGACCGTGAGGTTCTGGGTTCGAATTCCCAAAATGTTATTGGGTTTTTCTTTATGGAAATTCTCAGTAGCAGCCCAGAGTTTGGAATTGTGCCCGGTAGATCGTAATAGGCTCGCCACCTATTTCACGGGACTCTATAACATTTGCGAAATCTGGTGGTACAACAGTACATCTCTGCCTAACTTTCGGAGAATATAGACGTGATGCTATGTTATGTGATAGTAAGCGGTACTGACCCACAGTGTCGCCGAGCGTCTTGCTGCGGAGCCTGAAGGCGGGCTCCTCCGGCGGAGGCTCCGGGGGAGGCTCCTCCGCGTCCTGCGAGTTCTCGCGCGACAGGTCACCCACCTGCAAGAACATACCAAAAACGTTAAAGACAAGTTGATATTTAAATATGAAATGGAACTAAGTAATGTGTGTAATGGTGGTGTGGTGGTACTAAGGGTAGACTAAATGCCTCAGCATTCTTTGTCAGTTTACCGTAACGTTAACAGTTAAAACCATAAAGTTATTATTACTCTAGTAATAATAACTTTATGGTTAAAACTGAAAAACTCTAGGATCAATTAAGATTGGTAATGTAAGAATACACAAAAAATATAAATTAAATCTAGGTACCTCAATGTTTCCAGCCGACAGCCGTTGTCCAGTGGTTTTAGGTTTCTTGTGAGTTTTGCCGAGGGTTTGCGATCCCTGCATCACTTGCACCTGCGCATCCAAACATTAGGACTCTTTAGGATCCAAGCATTAGCATCCAAATGATAGGTGAACTGTCACGGAGGTCATCTGCCGGGTGATTAGATGTCTTTGTGAGGCTGGTAGGACTACAGTGGATGATTGGCTCAGTGTTGAAAAATATGACAATTATAAAAAATATGTCAAATTATACTAGCTAAGAATATGAAGGCTCAATGAATAAAATAACTTTATAATATTAAAAAATTATAGGTAGTTAAAAAAAACTATAGAACACGCTTTAGTCATCCAAACTAAACGTGTATGCAAAATTTCAGCTCAATCGGAAACCGGGAAGTGGGTCAAATTTAACTTCCAAGATTTTCTTACATAGTTAGTTAGTTACAGGTGAAGCTAATAAAAACAGCGTGTTAAAAACAGAAACGTGACTTTTCATAATTTCGTTTTAATTAACTAACTTGATTTTGTTTTGTAAGTGAAATAGAAATATTTTGAAATGGCGGCCATTTAATATTCTTTTTACTGAGTGCCTTTAGGCAAAAAAACAAACCACTGGGCCCTTACATGAGTTGTCTTGGATGACTTTGTGAGCGTTTTCAACACGGCCGAAAGCATGTTTTTGTTTCGGGTGCAGTATGAATGTACGGAGCTGTGCTTAGTGTATAGAACCAGGTTTACCAACTATGGCAGGTAGCATAAAGATGCCTAGCTCTATGAAATACGATTAATAAAGTAAGTCGTTACCTGGTGCTTAGGTCTGTCGCGGTCGAGCGTATGCGGTGCGCGCGGTGGCGATGGCGCTGGGCGTATAGTTGGTAGCGACATGTTCCGCACGGACTCGCGGATGATCTGTCGGATCGTCTTCAAGAAGGCGTTGCGAAAGTCCGCCGTGCTACAAACAATACACAATTAGGACTGCTGTTTTGGATACTTTTCATAATTATTAGTTTATTTTTATAGTCAGTGTTAAAGAACGGGACCGCTTACGTATTGACAAACGTCTTTGGAACTCATAATAGACGTTATCATTGAAATAAAACAGCTACATACTAAATTCCTGTTTGAAATTCCTAGGCAAAAGTCCCTAGAATAATGATTCGTCCTGGCTACGCGTCGAGCTTTGTTGCTACAACACGCTACGCGGCGTAGCAAATCGGTTATCTGCTACGACTGTGTAATTGGCTTACGTACGTACGCTCGTAGCCATGAAATTAGCACATCAGCTGCTACGTTTCGTAGCGACGAAATATATGGATGGTTTATTTCTGCAAGTTGATTTTGTATTAAACCACTTGATAGTTACTTCACCCTGCACTGGACTTAGTTACAAACACAGCCTAACATTAATATTGCATTAATGCAAATGAATATTTTATTCATTTTTTGTTCCAATATTTCGTTTAATATTTATATTTACTATGAGCGTAAACTTCAGAACAGAAATGTAATTACCTGGATTTTATGATTTAATTGTCGTTTGCACTTGTAACAAAGTACAGACAGAGTATAGATAGCACGCATCATTGGATCAGCTATTGAGAATAATTTCCGAGCTTTAAAAGAACAAAATCCAAACTAACTCGAATGGATATACATAACAATATGACTCATCAATCCATTACTAGCATTTAAATAGTTTCAAAGCTAAACTCAAACTGGAATGGGAATACAATCAGTTATAGTTTCAAACTCGCACCTGTTAGATAGTACGTAAACTTTCTCGGAGCGACGCTGCAGTTGACTTCGCAGATGAATGAGTTCCCACAGGAAATGACTGTCCATGTCTTTGGCAGAGGAGGCACGAACTTGAACTTCGGTCACTGGTATCAATACCTGGTACCTGATGATCTCTACCTCGTTCGAATTATTCTTTGATGATACACCCTAAAACAGAAAATAAGTTTAGTTGACATTAGATAAAGGCATTGGAACAGTAGACGTAAATTAGTGTCTGATAAGTAATCGTTGGAAAAGTGAAATTAACGTCAAACCAGAAAAAAAATCTCGACAACTCCAACTGACCGGTGAAATACGAGGGAACGTAAGTTTCAATAAGTGATGCCTTCAATCATCCTACTCAATGGCGTAAATAACAATAAACCTAAAATAAACTTGTTTATGTTTTGTGAAGGCTTTTCTACGCAACACGTTCAGCGTAACATAAATAAACCATGACATTTGTACGTATGTACATCTTTCCCGTAATTGAAATCTGTTTTTGAAGTTTTTATTCTGAATTATTTCAATGTTATGTTAACAGAGGAGGTACCCATACGCCTACTCATATTGGAGAATGAATTAAATTTATAAGAAGACGTAAATACAGTTTCTAAATTAATATGAATCGGAACGTGCGCTTTCAAGTTATTTTTAAGTGAGGATTACGTACCATTAGCTTTTTTTTCTGTCTCAGTCTTTCTTTACAAAGGAAGACAACAGCTGATTTAAATACAAAGCACATTGCATGCAATTCTAATCCCTTTTTAATTTTTCCTAAAAAGTCAGAAATATTTAACCATTCTACCCCTCCGTAGTATAACAAATCGCCTGAAAAAAGAAAAATTGTTTAGTATTCAGACAAGTATAAATAAATAAAAGTGATTTCATAATCGTATTATTTTCAAATACAAACCAGGACTTAGATCTATAGGTTGCTTGCAAGACTTTTGATGTTGTCTAAACAAGTGGTCGAATATAGCACCATATTCTTCATGTATTCGTTGCATTTCATTGATGTGCTCTGCAACTTTTTCCATACCTTTAAGAGCCTCTGAAATTGTACAAAACATATAATATAATATGTTTCTTCAGAAATAAATTACATTGCAAAGTAAAATCTAAATGTCAAGTTGCTTACCCACTAAATGGAGATGCTCTTCAGAATTAACATCAGTCATATTTCTCAATTGTTGAAGCAAAAGCGGATATTTTAATATCCGTTGAATGGGCTTTATTAAGTACGACTCCAATGTTGATGAATGTTGCTGTTTTGGATTTCGAGCCGCAAGAAACTCTTGTAATGCTTGATTGCCTTCATCTATAAACGATAACAAAACAAATGAATAATTACTGATGCATCAAGTATTAATATCTAAAAATATAATGATGATACAAGACTTACTTGGATGCAATACTTTCTGAGCTTTACTGTGACTAGCACAGAAAGAACTGTACAATTTGAAATGATTAACATAATACAGGAAAGCATTTCCAACTGCGAAGAGTACATTCTGTAAAAAATACGCAAGTCATTACAGAAGAACGAATTGTAATTCCACGTAATAGTATTAATAAACTTAATGGTTATTGTGTACCTTAAACTGGTTTGAAAATTCAAAGTGATGGAAATTAGGTTCAGCCTCCAGCGCTTCCTCTAAGTTTTGCAGGAATTGTCGTTGGAAAGTCACTATCTCTTGAATGTTTCCGAACAAAGCATTGATCTCGGCGTTTGATAAAAAAGTTTCTTTCTTGAGAGGCTCCAGGTAGTTTTCCAGCAAGTTGTTCAGGTGCTGGAAGTAATAACGCTCCGTGTTATATTCGACGCGTGTCTGAATTAACATTCAAACTTTTTGTTTCAAACTCTACCCGTAATGCCACGTTTGTACTGTGTAATCGTGTATGACGTAATCTCTGTATACCTATGCAGCGTTTAGATAATAAATATTTATTTGTCTTGTGTAAACAGAGTTTATTTGTGACATCCAATACTAACGCACGGTAAAGCAGGGTTCTCAAATAGCAACGTCCTAATTGCATACCTATTAGAACATTGCCATTC
Source organism: Allophyes oxyacanthae (assembly GCA_932294325.1). Lineage (NCBI taxonomy): Eukaryota > Metazoa > Arthropoda > Insecta > Lepidoptera > Noctuidae > Allophyes > Allophyes oxyacanthae. Next base: position 9,307,902 of record OW028614.1, on the reverse strand, counting down.
GAGAACTTTGTGTTGTAGATGGCTAGCAATGGCCTACATAGAACTAGCTTTGATTATACGAACTAAACAGTACATCTTCCTTCAATCAATCAACTCAGATTATTGCAAAAAATTAAGTTGAAATTATCTTTTTTATTAGATATGGCAATCAAAATAAATTATAAGGGTGAATAGGTTTACTTTTTTATTTCACTCATCCATTATTTTTATAAGCATCCTGATTGAAGTTAAAAGTTTTTATGAATACCGCAACGTAGCTGTAAATTTTGAATTAAACCCATTTAGGGTTTATAAATTTAAAAAGGAACTTTTTAATCGTGAACGGGTAGTTATTTCGCTGAGCAGGTGCGTCCAGGTACCAAATTATAAATACGTTTTATAAATCCATCAAAACTTTCGGTCGTGATGAATATTTATATGAAAGGAGATGACTTTCCTGTATTACTTTATCTTTCACCCTACTATTTGAACGCAAGATTGAATCGTGCGATTGAAATTAGATTCGAAAATCGTAATAGCCATTTATTTAGTTACGGGCCAGGTTACCCGCAGCTCAAGTTAAGTATTTCAGTTCATGAGTTCTGAATGAACTACTGTTAACTTCTCGCGAATGTGTCTCGGAGTTGTTAGTTGCTAGACATATAGATAACTAGTTGTAGAGTTAGCGGAGTTAGCTTGAATTGGAACCGGGAGGAACACCTTCACGTTGAGAAGTTATCACGTTATTTACTTAGTTATATCATGTAGGAACACCGAGACATAAGTTCTTAATGATTGTAGTACTACGCATCTCGTAGGTATAGGTACCTATGTAACGTCATCATAGTTGGATTGTTTGCTAGTACGCTAGTAGGATTAAAGACCTATTCAAATGATCCGACTTGAATTAAATTTAGCGTGATGTCGTACAAATAATCCAATTTTATCTTATAATATAATTAGGACCGCTCGGGTGATGTGTGGAGTACCTACTTAAGTCGGAGCTGGTACATTACCTTGACATAAGCGCGTTCGGTGTCGACCAGCTCGAGCAGCACTTTCCGCAGCTTGTCGGCGTCGGATAGGTGCCGCGAGGGTGTGCCCGCCGCGGCGCTGGCCACGCTACCCGTGGGGCTACCTCGCCGCGTCTCCGCCGGCGACCGGCACCAACCCGTCACCTGCTCCGCACTCTGTATCACCACATACATCCTCAAACGCTGTACCCAGCTTTTTACATCTAAAGGTTTCTTCTAGATGCAACACAGTGCGTACATATGCGTTTGTGTATATAAGATAAATTAATACTTGACGAAACAAAAACTTACAACTTTCGATACGAATATGTATTGTATTAAAGTTGTACTAAGAATGGTCTTTACACTAATATCGACTTAATTGGGCGATTTGTTCATTTCCACAAGATAATATTGCTTATCCTAGCAGTCTTGTTCCAACGATAAGTAGTCAGATAATAAATTTAATTACACTCTTTGTATCTAAAAGGAGATACTACTAAAGCATCTTCACAGAGAGCAAATTAAAGACGAGCAATTCAACACAATATAAATGATCATGAAAGATTGCGTTCTACATTTAGAGACACTTTAAGGAAAGATATCAATAAATATCTATAATTCTTAAAGGTAGAGAAAGGGTTATAATATGGGAAGCTGGCTGAATCTCGAGGGACGATTATTATTTTCGAGAGAGACATTACCATGCGGATACGCTAACGAAATAAAACGGGAAAATTCTCGTACAGATAGATAATTGAATCGGGGATTAAGTCACAGAGGCGTGCATGTGACGAGCGTAGTAATGTAATTTTTTTATAAAAATACCTTTAGAAGATTTTCTATTTCGAAGGAGTTGGTCCTGGAGCTGACTTTGGGCGGGCCGGTGTTGACGGCGTCGCCGCCGTGCACGTCCGCTTCCGGGCTATACAGCTCCTTGCCTGTGCGCCGCATTCATTGTTACAAAATTATGCTAATTACTCCAAAATTTATAACAACTGAGCTTACAACTGACCTAGCTACCTAAAATCAATAAAGAAAATTCTGATCTATTAAATTAAAGTTATTTTGATTATATTTCAACTATTGGTACAAAGCGATAGATGTGATCATTTAAAGGGAGTCATTTTGTCTTCGTGCTAACTTTACATAACAATATTAATCCAACTACAAAATAACATTCATTTCACATTTCATTAATGTCAAAAGTCTTAAATATTCACGAATTTATCGCGTAGAATACACTCCAACGATTACAATAGCGACTGTAACAGGAACCAAGAAAAAGTTGTTGCATATACCGACACAAAGTTTAAATAAATAAATAATAGTTTTGCCAGGAATAGTAAAATGATACAACTATAATCCAATAAATAGTCACCTGAAAAGATTTTATTTAACAAAGCTGGCATCTCGACAATTTCATTATCGATATAGTAACTATATAACTTGTGATAACTACATAACTCCCATCACTTTACGGATCAACTAAGTAAGTAATTGTTTCCGTACCTATTATCGGAATTCACAGCATACGATATTGAGCCACAGATTGTGTTCCTACGTTACCTAGAATTACTACTCAGTGAAGAGCTTTTATTTCGTAGATATTTTCAAGTTACCATTACAGTCGAAGATATTAATAAAGCAAGTCCTCATTCAATAATAAGTACATAGGTAGATACGTATTTTTGTTTGAGGTAGGTATGGGTATGCAAATGACAGTTTGTAGATGTGCCTATAACAAAGGCATAAATTGTAAAAGTTTTATGAATATCCATCATTCAAGTAGATGAATAACAACAGGTATACAATGTAGCAGCATAACCTCGGTATGATAAATATGGACGACATTATTAGAGACGTCTCCGATGGAATTTTATTATATTCTAAACCGAAATTTTAACGTTCGTAAGAGTTTCCGCGAAGCTTAAATTGAATAACTCATTTCGATATATTCCTGTCCTTGCTTTACCTTTTACTTATAAACGATGCTATATTAAATCATGTCCCTTATCCCTTTGATATCTGAACCTCAACCGATATAGATCTAAGCTATAACCTACGGAAATATGTCGTCACACGCACACAAACTTACACATCATTATGTGTCAGTCCTAACGATCTCTTTAAATATTGGCATTCACAACATTCACAATATCCACAAATCCTCTTTTAATACGTAAAGATTAAGAAATGTGAAGTCAAAATGTTCAATAAAACTGGTTTGAAAAGAGATTCCCAGTTTTCAATAACATGAGAGGAAATTACAATGTCCGTGATGAAAGTTTCATGTAAAAGCCGCTTTATGACAAGAAGTCACACAATGAGTTTTTGGCCGCGGTAAGTCAACATCGGGCACAAGCAAATAGCCCTAGGCGGGGTCGTGGCCTTTATTTAGAGTGCCGGTATTTTTGTTGCAGAATTAGCAGAACAGAGTAACCCACTATTATGATTTCTAATAGTAATAAAAAAATTATTTATTAGTTGAGTATTATTTTTCAATTAACTATAAATGTATATGAAACAAGGTGGAAAGTATTTGGAACATATATTACATTAACTCACATTATTGCTTATTAGGTACCCGTAATAATAATACGTTAATAATAAAATATCGGAAGCTCGCAACAAAGTTTATATACATGGTAAATACCCCGTTCTTAACTTTAATAATAATTTTAATGACCATTACAGTTTAAAAACTTATTATACAATGTCTAATTGTCTGAGATATCTAATTTTCATGATTTAATATAACATAATATTTCCAATATAAGTAGTTAGGTAGTGAGAGCAGTAGTTTCATTAGAAAAGACTGTTGTAATAAATAATGTGTTCGCGGTTGTGAAAGCCTGCTATTGTTACGACCACCCGTGATTCGAAGTCGAGTCGCGTCAAGCCGCACTCCGACTCCGATACGCTTATAGCTGTCATAAAACAAACAACAACTACACGTCGAGTCAATATGTCGTCATAATTGCCTCTTGCGTGGCTCGAACCCGAGCGGTGAAATAAATTACTGTAAACCTTTGGAGAGGCCAACAATTTCGGATCGCTAACTTTAAATAATGACCGGCACAATATGAACGCCCCCGGCTAGAAATAAGGATAAAAAGGGGTGCAAAAAATTCGTAAGGAAATAATATTTCTCAATTTACTTCTTTTATAAGGAAAACCAGCCTGACTTTCTCGGAATTAATAAAATTTATAATATGACCCAAACAAATTTTAACTGCCTTTTCGGGGATTAAAAATGGTCGTATTTGGATAATATATCGACGGCAGTGGCTTTTAACGTTTTTATCATGAACCATGCTCACAATCTTGGTCTTGCTATAGTATATACCACTAAGTTTTTGACCTCTGACGTAACGTATCGATGTGTTCCCACATCATATATTCAAGTTATTATTTTTTTACCATTTAATAATGGTAATTGCTTGTTTTTTAAGTCAGTTTTTATTTGCTTGTGTGTGTGTGATATATAATAAATATGTGAATGGATTTCAATATTTTTATTAAAACCTTCGCGGACGACATCTAGATTCTAGTGTCGCTACAGATCATTGGTTCAGAAACGTCGTCCTACGCCATTTTCATTTCGAAATTTTAGTATTATCGTACACCTAGGTACATCGGCCGCATCTATATATAACTATTTATGTACTAAACGTTGATACATAAATAGTTATTAGATATATGCCATAACTCATGATACCAATTTGTATATAGCGAAGCATAGACATGGCATTTATCGTGCACAACAGCGGAAGACGAACTATATAAACATTCTATTGTTACAAAGTTAATAACACATCATAATCATGACGAGCGAGTGAAATGTTCAATAAGCGAACTCGCATATCTTTCGGAGGTTTATTTGCTTTTACCACATCGCTATCGTATCGCATTCTGATTGTGGCTTTGTGATGGTTGTGTATACGGCAAACAATGCTTTCACATAACTATGAAATATTGGTATAAATAACGACAATAAGCGGAATACAGGAATTGTTACCATGATCGATAAATAATCCGCATCGTGCGATACAAGGTAGTTGTTATGCACAAAGCATTACTGGCCGACAGCCACAATTCGAAAATGAAGATTCAGGATGGTTGCGAAACGATGCCAAGTATTACGTAAAAGGAAATTTTGAAGAGTTGCTTGTTAAGCGGTATGGCACAACGAAAACAAATAATCATGTCAATTTATTGCATAAGGTTTATAGAAAGTATTGTGTTTGGAATAAATAGACTAATTTACACATTTGGCATTCACTATCAATTATTATTACGTTAATTAGGAAGTCCATGCTTCCACAAACATCAACATGATTGATGTAAATGTAAATAATATTGACGATTAATCTATAATACAAACAAATGAAAATATCAACGTGCAAAAAATAAATACCTTAAGTACTGCATTACTGAAATTATCATCATGACGTTGTGGTTGGACGTTTGAAAAGGGAGCGATAAGGTCGCAATACGAAACATAACTAAAAACCGTCCGCTTGATAATCTAGGTAGTCATTGAAAGTGAGGAATAGGTGGCAGTCCCTATGAAAAATATAGGTAATAAATGTTCATCATACATGGTATGTTTACCTACAAGTAAACATAATATAATATCTATCATAACAGTAGCCGTCTATTTGTTACCCACTAAAAACATAAATGTGAAAAAGTGAGCCAAGTTCGGTACAAAAACCTGGGACAGTCGGCTTCGCCGATAGAAAGATTCGAGATCTAAATGGGAGCCAACTTGCCAAGTTCCATAAGAAGTTCTTTATATCATAGCTATAGGAATGTTTAACGTTTCTCAAAAGCTTTAAAAATAATTTTTCATATTTCTTACTATTATGCGTGTAATTTGGCAAGTTTTCATAATCCTCATCATATAATAAAATAATTATAATATATACTATTGAACTACTACTCTCTAGTATTGAAAATGATTCGTCTAAATATATAAATACACACGGCCGTGCGTAGTGCCTGTCGGTTTCCGAACTTGGCTTGACGCACTGCCGTGCGTCTGTGTTTGAAAGTTTATTCAAATCATCCTCTATTTCCAATATGTTTGGAAGTTACCTATACCAACATAAGAATGTTAATCATTTTGAAAGTAAAAAACAATAGGAAAAATGTAAAAAAATGTGAATATTTAGTGAATTGACGTTTCAGTCATGCTGTAAAACGAATAGACAGGTTTGTGGTGAGTACTCACTCCAGGCGGGTGCCGGCACGATGAGGCCGGATATCATGTCGTCGGAGATGACTGGCGGGTCGCTGGGCGGCGGCGGGCACACGAGCGAATCGATTATGTCGTCCGTGGCCGCGCGCATCACGCCCGTCAGCTCCGGCGGCTCCGTGCGGGACGACCTGGGTACAAATCGCTGCTCAAAACACTATCTAAATACAATCTTCATCCGACAAATAGAACAGAATACTTGATTTACAGAAACAACACGTGATGTGTTTACTCAAGATTGTATGAGAGCCTCGATACTCCAAGGAAGGGATACAATGCTGACGTAAAAGATAATATCACAGTACGAATCAGTCGTTTCAGCCGTCGCGATAATCAAAATGAAACGAAATGGATTTACTATTTCCGACGGGAGATGAAAAACATCAACTGAGAAGGCTACGCAAGTATCAAAACGTTGTTATCGGTTATAAGTATCTATAGAGATATTTTGTTTATTGTAATTATGTTAAAAGTAAGTTTTTGTTTCCTGTCTTCGCTTTGTTCTCTATACTCTCACTATCCACTGTTTGTGGTGGTATTGTTCGCAAATAGTTCATTCATACCAAAGATGGAGATGTTTCGCGAAGCGTTAACTGTTAAGTGAAATAGAGACACGTTTACCTAGCTGCGTAATGTAAGTTACGTAATGCTTTAATTATTCGCATAAACTTCACCAGGTTCAACAAGACAATAAAAGCGAGCGTCTTAAAGCCGGAAAGGCTTTATATGAACGGCGAGATGAAACAACTCACAACAATAATAATACCGTGTCGCGAATGCTTGTTTCGAGATGACATTTGTTGGGGAGCATTATTTAACGCGGCGCGGCGCGGCGCGGGTGCGGTAACCTCGAGAGGCTCAATTGCGGTCGTTCACAATGGCTGCGGCACGGTGACGCGGTGACGTGACGCGGTGGAGAGAGAGGCGGCTGTGAGCCAGGTGGAGGCCGGCGTAGGGCTGCAGGCGGCCGACTATGTAGGTCGCACCGAGCGCTTCAGTAAACTTGTCGCGGCCGCGAAAGGTCAGGTGTATGAGGGCGGGAAATGCCGATGAACAGGCCTTCCACCCTGCCCCGGCTGCGCGCTCTTTAACTTCCGTTTTATTAGGTGCTAGGCGCCCGCTTTCCTGTTTGTCAGAGGTACTTCGAACATCGAATCGCTAAATGGGAACGCTGTACGACTGTTTTTATATTAAGAAATATTCTTGCTGCCACTATCTGTTATGAATTAGGTATTCTATTTTAACGAGCGCTCGTAGCGGAGCCCGTCGCTTAAGGAACTCAAAATGTCTCCTAGCTTGTCATACCTTCAGTATTGTCAATAAAAACTAGTGATACACAGTACTCTTCAATAATGAAAGTATAAACAAGCATAAAATATACCTAGTTAGGTATAAAATCAAGTCAGTGAAGGCCATATTGAAGTAAAAATAAACAGCGTGGTGTATAAATACCTCATCATCATGACGAGGGACAGTTCCTCTTGCAACACGCTCTCCAAGTACATCATATCTAGGTCAGATACGATCGCTCCGTTGATTACCATTATTTCGTCGCCTTTGATTATACCTGGCACAGAAATGCAAACAACTATACTGGGAATGATTATTCCTACTCTTTCTATCAGGGTGAAAAAGGATACAATGGAGATTAAAATTGTAATTCCTGCTCTACAAGATTTTGATTGTTTTCATTGCTACGAGTTGAGGGCAGACGTCATTTAACAAAACATACACATCGATTTTAATTATAGAGTATAAATAACGAATTTGTAGGTATATGTAAAACGTGGATGACGACCGCTGCATGAAATATATTATGCAAGCTACAGATTTCGTAGAACTTCTATCACAAGCAATATTATGACGTATTTTACTTCTAAACTTGAAGCAAAATGCAGGCGTAAAAGATGGAAATATAACGTTGGACACTGATAAATTACCATTTTGCATGGCGACGCTTTTGTCTTCAACTCGGCTCACGTAGCAGCAGAGCTCATCTTGTCGCTCCGCGTTCTCAATGAGTTCGGCTTCTACGCTGAAGCCCCACATTTGCTCCAGCGTCGTGCGTTGTAATTCTACTTGATACAGTATCTTGGCACACACTTCCACAACTTCGTGTGTATGCAACTATATAACAATCAGATTAAAACTTAATTATACATAGGTATGTCGTAAATATGTGGAATATACACTGACAGGAGATTTGTGTCTTACACATGCAATAGATGAGAGAGATTTTGCAATTTCAGTACGCTAAGTGCGTAAATTGGTGCATCAAAATTTTTATTAAAATTATTAATAACGTGGGTTACATATTACTTATATTCCCGTTAACCCTTCCAATTAAGTTAAAGTGCTCGTGATGGGAGTAAGTCCACATCAATAGTGCGTCAAAAGAAACACTACTTATTTGTACGATGTGGTTGAAAAACATGTGTGTCAAACGGGGCTTATGACGTGTTTCTCTACAAACTCAAAGAGGACAAAACAAACAGCGAGACCAGTAGTTATAAATATTACAGTTGTGTTTATTTTGAAGGCGAAGTGACAGCCCGTCCACATGGAGCACGGTCCGAAAATTGATGACGGGCTCACACGGCCATGTGGGACATACGAGATAATTAGTCGTAGCTACAAACATACTGTAAAGCAGAATCTTTGCTGTATGTTTGTTTTTGAATATGTTACAATAATAACTACATAGGTACAGGCATTCACATTGTTTTCGAACACCAAACGGAAGAATGTATTTTATATAATTTACATTTTCCTATAACTTTAGCAAAATTTTGTGACGTTTGCATTGTTTGTTTGTGAAGCACGAACCTGTTTATTGTAATTTATTCCCCTGGAAGTATTTAAATACGAGGTTCTGCTTTCATTAGGAACTGGTAATTAAGTCATTATCTTTTAAAAATATCACCGAAACGTGTAGCGTGAATAATAAAAAAAGGCCGCTTAAATTTAAAATCTCATAAAGACAAATAATATAAGTTACAATAATGTATTTCTTTTTGTAATTTTAAAACTCTTAAAACAGAACGTTTTCTGCAGTGGGTTAAAGTGTTTAACAACATGATTAGGGATGAATACATAGTAAAACAGATTTAATCCCTAGGCTGTCCGACCTCAATCAGGGCAAATCCTTCGGTTACAAACTAACGCTTTGGTTTAAAATATAATTAGGTAGACGTTTCATAGACGCTCCATACCAAATACTCTTGCTCAGTCATAACTTGATACATTTACATACACTCAACTGATTATTTTTGTTGCTTGATTTTATTACGGAAAAGATTTTCCGCTAATGAACCGATGGAACCAAGCCCTCCTGTCTGAGAGAAGAACTGCATAGCAATTCCGTAAACCAACTCAGTCTTATTGTCAAAATTCAAATATTTATTTGTTTTGCTTTTTAGCTTCTGTCGGTTGATATTTGTCGAACTTACATACGATAACTTAATAACGGTGCTGTGAACATGCTCTAGTTATGTCCACAGCTCCTGTTATTAAATTACACATTTATTTATCGTGTGTCAATTCGTCAAATAATAACTGACATTATGAGTGAGATTCGAATCGAGATGTCAAAATACAAAATAGCCAGCTGAACAGTAATCCAACGGCCCAGTGCGGACCGGTGGATGTCGCAAGGCTTCGATTTATTTTTGTTCTAGAAATTTGCCGCTATATATCACCACTGGGTGATGAATAATGCGCACATAAAGTCCAGAATCAACCTGACACGTAAGTCGTTGCCACAACCAGTCGACCACCGCTTGGTCAATATTGCGTCACTTTAAGCTACTTTGACAAATGTTACTCGTAGGAAAACCCAAATATACAATGTGTGTCCAAAATGCGTGGTCATTTTTAACTTAAATATTTCGCACGCATTTCGGATACAAATAATTAAATAATTTATGGGTGGATCAGACCAAAGTTGTTCAGTTTGACTGAACAACTTTCAACATCGTAATCGGGAAAAATAACCAGCTGTTCCATATTTTGGATCGAAGGTATTGAAGTTTTATATACATCTTTATATAATACTAGCGGCCCGTCCCGACTTCGTTCGGGTACAAATTAGCCGGTAGATACTTTTTAATTTTCATCAATTCCTGGCTTCTTACAAATCGTTCGGCTTCAAAAAATACGGACTCTCATATAACTATTTTATCCGCTTTGAGGTTGAATTTCGAAAAACACGAAACCGATTTTGTTTTTAATTTTAACCAAAAGCTTAAATACAATCACGTTTCTAACTTCAAAAACATTTTTCACTCCTTTATCGCCCCTTTGTGGGATGGATTATCAAAAACACAGAAACACGTGTTTCTTTATTTCTAACCAAAAGCCTAAATCTCAATTTTCACGTCTCTCACTTCAAAAACAATTTTCACCCCTATTTCGCCCCTTTAGGGGATGAATTTCCAAAAACGCGGTAACACATGTTTCTTTATTTCTAACCAACAGCCTAAATCTCAATTTTCACGTTTCGCACTTCAAAAACAATTTTCACCCCTATTTCGCCCTTTTAGGGGATGAATTTTCAAAAACGTGGTGACACGTGTTTCTTTATTTTTAACCAAAAGCATAAATCTCAATTTTCACGTTTCTCACTTCAAAAACAATTTTCACCCCTATTTCACCGCTTTAGGGGATGAATTTCCAAAAACGCGGTGACACGTGTTTCTTTATTTCTAACCAAAAGCCTAAATCTCAATTTTCACGTTTCGCACTTCAAAAACAATTTTCACCCCTATTTCGCCGCTTTAGGGGATGAATTTCCAAAAACGCGGTAACACGTGTTTCTTTATTTCTAACCAAAAGCCTAAATCTCAATTTTCACGTTTCGCACTTCAAAAACAATTTTCACCCCTATTTCACCCCTTTAGGGGATGAATTTTCAAAAACGCGGTGACACGTGTTTCTTTATTTCTAACCAAAAGCCTAAATCTCAATTTTCACGTTTCGCACTTCAAAAACAATTTTCACCACTATTTCGCCCCTTTAGGGGATGAATTTCCAAAAACGCGGTAACACGTGTTTCTTTATTTCTAACCAAAAGCCTAAATCTCAAATTTCACGTTTCTAACTTAAAAAACAATTTTCACGCCTATTTCGCCCCTTTAGGGGATGAATTTCCAAAAACGCGGTATCACGTGTTTCTTTATTTCTAACCAAAAGCCTAAATCTCAATTTTCACGTTTCTAACTTCAAAAACAATTTTTACCCCTATTTCGCCCCTTTAGGGGATGAATTTCCAAAAACGCGGTAACACATGTTTCTTTATTTGTAACCAAAAGCCTAAATCTCAATTTTCACGTTTCTCACTACAAAAACCATCCCAATATTCACGTTTTACACTTCAAAAACAATTTTCACCCCTATTTTGCCCCTTTAGGGGATGAATTTCCAAAAACGCAGAATCACGTGTTTCTTTATTTGTAACCAAAAGCCTAAATCCCAATTTTCATCTTTCTCACTTCAAAAATTAAGGGACTCCCATACAAACTTTCACCCCCTTTTTCCCCCCTTTAGGGGCTGAATTTTCAAAAATCCCTTCTTATTGCTTGCCTACAATACAAAAGGGACCTACTCTCCAAATTTCGTGACTCTAGCTTCAGTAGTTTCGGCTGTGCGTTGATGATAAGTCAGTCAGTCAGTCAGTCAGTCAGTCAGTCAATCAGGATTTCTCTCTTTATAATATTACTATGATTTATAAAGCATCAAACTAAAAATACAATGTTACTCGTTACTCAGTTCGCCTATAAAAACAATCCAAAGCAACGATACTTTATAAATATCTTTAAAAACAACTTTCATAATAAAGAACTGTGTATTTATCAAGTTATGAGCAAGAGTACCTATTTTGTAAAGAGCGGCGACAAAACACATCAACTGTTAAGTTTTTGATTTGTGATGATTGTGTACGAGTATCTAGGTACTCGTACTTTTTTATTTACATTGTCACCAAAATTGTATTATTTTACGACGAACACAAATTATAGAATAAGTTTGGAAACTTTTAACATCAACAATAACACGTATCTCTATGTATTTGCGCTCAGTTCCCCTCTTCACTCAAAGGATTAAGGGATCTTTTCACAAATGTAATAAGTTTCGTTCAAACAACAAGCAAAATAGGATTTAACTTCGTCATATGCATTCCGCATTCGTTGATCCTAAAGTAACAGTAATATAACTTTTTGATAACCTCTCCACGCTGTGTCGCGTAAAGCCTGTGACGGAATGGGCCTTGTCAGACCCTACTCACGTCAACCTCGGTCACAAAACATTTATTCTTTTATTTTTGCTTACGTAAATGTGTGGGGAATATTAAATTTAAAAATAGCTCCACGTTACGGTGTTACACTATCGTGATTTTAACTGATGAACTGACTTATCAGTTATGTTAAATCATGAAATTATTTTGCGAATGCAAATTAAGTTGGTTACAGATACAGAAGCATTATGTAGTTAACTTTGTAACATTTATTCTACTTATCATTAAAATTCATAATCCGATTATTTTGATGTATGTATATGTGTGTCCATTTTATAAATATGTGGTGTAAGCACTATCCTATTTTGGGAATGCTATATAACAGTGGGATATAAAATAGTGGGATCTGAAATAACAGACCCTGATGGAAAATGCTAAAAGTGTTCACAGGAGGCCAAGACTCGAGTGACTATCATGATTTCAAATTGTGTAAAGAATTGGTCGTGTCGAGATATTTCCCAATTTCTATAATTTCTATTGTCGAAATTGAAAAATTGAAAGTCATTTTGTAAAACTGAAACAGAGGTATGGAAAGAACAATAGCACTTACGTAAGTTTCAATGAGATCGCTGCGATGGGGAACGAAATAGTTATGATCTTCCATGTCACGTCTCTTCTTCACCCTGACGAAGTGTTCGAGAGCATTGAGTGAGCGACGTGCGCAAGCGGCGGCTAAGAATTCTTCAACAGACATGCCCTCGCGCACGCCCACCGTAGCCGTGGTGCCTTCAGGTAGAGACACACGTACAGCCGCTTCGCCGTCCTCGCGGGACATCTGGTTAAATATTATCGTTTTTATGTTCAGATTCTCCACAGTCTGAATCTAGAATTGCGGCTAAAACTCGATAGGCGTTGACCAGCCAAGTAACATAATATTTTTAATATATATATATTATTTAACATAAACCCTCAGTAATATTATCCTTCTAATGTATTACTGATAGAATATATTATTATATGCTGTCTTTTTGCTATTCAATGTTTATTGTTTGTGTATTTTCCAACAGAGACGAAGCCGAAGGAATAACTAAGAGCAAACAATATAACTGAACTGATTCAAATGCAAGCAAATCCCTATTCCAAATTAAATTATAACTAGGAAGTCAGTGAGAGTTAACCTTGTGCCCTGTTCAGTAAGGCCGACACTGTTATTCAAATAGGTACTCCCGAAGCTGGAGTTGGATCGACCATATAATTTTTTTGTGTTGATAGGTAGGTATACAATAATTTAAATAATCGAATTATATTATTATTAAATTCATTTGATTTACTAAGCGGAATAATTTATGCGATAAATACACGATAAGTACACTATTAATATTATGATGGCTGAATTGCTTATTCTTAGTCCTGGGAATTACAGATTAGAGAATTACAGATAGATATAAAATTAGAATTTAAAGATTTAGCATTTGATAGAACAATGTGGAAATTGCTACACCGACAAGGGTTCGCACTTAAATTTTGGATGGACAAACACATAAATACGAGAGTGATTTTGTCTGTCTGTTGGTGACGTCTTCAGAGCGTAATTATTTTACCGATTTTGATTAAATTTAGCAAAGAGATAACTTGGGACCAGGAAAAGGACAAACGGTACTTTTCATCTCTCACGGAACTGAGCTACTAGTATAGTATTTCATATTTTGCGAGGTGATAGATAAAATCAAATCGGTATCGTATCTAATGAAGCATTCATCAAACCATGCATTGGACAAGAAATATCGGTATAAAAATACTGTGATTGCGTCCACAATTTTAACCAATCTGTAAATAATTACATTACGATTGCTGGAACAACAACGTTAAGTAATGACAGGCAGTAAGCAGCGAGCAGTTTGTCTCGAGTAATGATCTTTTTTCGTGACGTCTTATATTACGACCTCGTCAAGGATTATGGGACACGCCACATCGGCATTTCCAATTCGGAAGCTTTGTTGTGGCTTTTATGTTCTTGCTTTATGTAGACAACTTGGAAGATAAGAACGCGTTAGGTGTATAGATAAGACTCTACAGAATCACGCTGGGTATATTTTGACTTTATTATTGCTAAGTTATCCCATAAACGCGTTACACAGGATTTGTGATTGTACATTAAAATAAACACGGTTAAGCAGCTAAGCTTAAGCACTTCGTGTCACCATGAGGCATATTATGGTAAGTTAACGCCTATTAATAAAACTTTACCATGTAGTGGCAAAGCACACAGGTAAGATAATACTTGTCCCCATTCAACTTGAATGACTTGCATGGCATGAAAACTTTCTATTTCCCACCACGTTCTGAAATATCCCGTCTGAAATACCGGTTTTATTCGCTTCGTGTGCTCCTAAAGCTATTAAACAGAGTAAACGATTACTAAAGCACATTCGTTAAACGTGTGGCTTTGTATGAAGCACGTCTGTACCGTTCCAAATGACTCAGCTACCTTGCGGAAAAGTGCTCACGTATATTACTTACGACCATATTCAGTAATACAAATGCCTTTTGTGGCTCTTTAACGTAGGCAGTGTTTTCTTCTCACCACATATAACTTTACATTTGTCAGTATCGTTAATGTTTAATATCTTGAACTTTGATTTACAAGACCAATATATTTTTTTAACAATAACATCTACAACAAGTTAAAGGCCTGTGTTGAAATAGTTTATTAATTAATTCTTATTTTCAGCCTCAAAAAAGTCGTAAGACGTTCGCAAGTGTACTTGCAAGTGTCATTTTATATATCAAGTTTTTATGCCAAGCTCCCAGGACTTGGCCAAGTTTGATCCTAATTTGTTACCCAGGGTCGGTCGACTGTGTTTGACATATAGTTAACTTTGATTCTAAATCAAATGTTTAATTTTAAATAACTAGCAACTGAGCCATGACCGATGCCAATTTATATCAGAGGTAAAAAGCCTCGAAATGAAAATGTGGCCGTGAAAAACGTATTTTTGAATTTTGCTTGACGTAACCATTTTGATTCTATGTAAAAATTATGTGGATAAGTGCACCTACACAAACTACAGTTCTATGAGTCTTCATACTTATTGTAATTTACGCACAGCAGTATTTACTCATAAACTAGGTACTTGAAGGTACGCCTAAATATTACAGTAGATAATGTAAACAATGCAATACATAGAACAGAGGGGTCGAGCCCGAATGTTTTGACGTATGGTAACGTAAATGTAAGCAAATTTTGATTACAAAATACAATGAATCTATTGCATTTTTGTTCAATTTTATGAAATACACACGCTTGTTCATGAAAATGTGAAAATAATGCAAATATTTTCGAAAAAATATCATGTATTAAAAATGTATTTTTTAATTCAAAATTTGCTAACGTTAACGTTACTATAGTCAAAACATTCGTGCTCGGCCCACACTACCATAAAGGATTACCAATAACAGACAGAGGACATACTTTTTTCTTATTTTTAACAATCTCTATTTTTCGCCTCCACCTCGGAGTAGTCGCCCCACAGAACGCGGTCGATGCGTAAAATCGAGATTGTTAAAAGAAACTTACCCCAGAGGCTCAGATTACTAACGACGGAGCGGTAATGAAATACCCAGAATATTACGTTGACGTATTAAATTACTCTCCTATCCCAGGGAAACTAAATCGGACATGTGAACACGTTGAGCCCTCATTTAATTAGTAGGCGTTCATTTGCATTCGGTATTTAGGTACGGCTTTACCAAAATAGCACTAATGCAAGGATTTGGCCTTCTATCTATCACTTTTCAGTAGATATGTTTCCTAAACAGAATTATGCAGAATCATAGAATAACGGAAGTTCGTGAAAGTGTATTATACTGTATGGAAACCACGCTAAGTTATGACAAAGGTGAAAGTTCGAACGACGTGTCAGCAAGTGAACTTATATAATATAGTTACCTACCAACACATATAACAAATGGGGTGCACGAAAAGAGCCTAGCGCTGATAACTAAAGATATATTCAGCGGTCCAGCACACCTTGAGCAGTTAGTTCCGTTACGGATTTGGACTGGCTAACACAGAAGAAGAGAAATAACTGACCTGCATGGAGCGCCTGCTGGAGCCGGAGTTGGATCGTGACAAGTTAGGCGCGCGCCGCTTGGTGGCTCCGCGGCCGGCCAGCAGATTGTTGAGTAGAGACGGCGATCGCGCGCATATGAACGCATGGAACGAGGACACCGTGAACACGCCCAGCTTGTTCAGCGTGCTCTTAGTACCGCGGGACACGTGGGTCAGAAGAGACTATAATAAAATATCTTCTTCAATTCAAGTCATTTAGGTATTCGTCATAGTGCTTTATAAAAGATTCTTTTTAAGACAGAGCTGATCCTCTTCGTCTGTGTTTTTGCTTAGGGATAAGAAATGGCCCAACAAACTCTCCAACAATAGAATATTAATTATTGACCAGAAAGACCATTTATTTAGTCTAGACCTATTTCAAATTCAAATAAAATAAATCTTACGTACTCGTATTTGCACGTATTTTTACCGAGTCACTTAGTGGCTGAGAGAGACCCATGCCATGTTCGGAGCGGTAGACTCTAAAAGGCGTAGAATAGTGTGGATTGCTTTTAGCTTCATTACATGATGTACTCAGTCAATTTTCATCGGATAGGTAAAATATTTTGCCTATCAGATCAAAAATAAATTGTCTTTAATTCTCTATTTTCATTAACTCGTAACGACAATTTACTTAAAACCTTAAAACCCATGTCAAGAGCTGTCTAATATCACAAGTTTACAGTTTACTATTGAAAATATATTTTATTATTAGGCGTGTTCAAGATCATAACATATTTACATAGAAATTTTGATCCAAAAAAGAATATTGATATATTCGTTAATCAAACCCATTTCTGTGCAAAATTGTAAGCAACTTTTATTATTCGCATGTTGGGGACCATTATGACGTACCGTGACATGGGTCGTGGCGTAACAGATTCCAACCCCGCTCGCCGGTCAACGGAACTGTCAATTTGATAGCGAAGCCAACAAATTTCCTTTCTCTGTCACCTCGATGAAATCACTTGACAATTTCAACACCCCTCTCCTGTCTTATTATTGGGTGATAAATGACGATCACAGTGTTGTTTTTCGGTATAATGATATTTGACATTATGAATGACTGGTGAACAAGCATAAATAAAATCCGAAAGACATGATCTATCGGACTGAGTCAACAAGTAATGAAGAAAGAAACATAAAATAAATCCTATCAAAGTTACCATATCCAATAAAAATAGTCGAGAATCACAAGTAACAATCCAAACTATTGCTACAACCAAAGTTGTAGTAGGGCTAGCGCCAAATAAAAAAGTTATGGAGATTTTACTACTTCATTAGGTAAGGTCACAATTTTGTAGGAAAAGGCAGAAAACTCAATTTCGTTGTACATTTACCTTGGGGTTAGGAAGTTCGCCGCTTTGAAGGCTCGCCATATAACAACGCAATCGGAATTGTTCACAATGTAGACGTTCAAGATTTTCTTCCCATTGAAGCATTTGGACAACTAGTTGTGCCCGAGTTTCGGGGTCAGACACTACTGATTGCTGGAGGTCCGCCATTTGTTTTAACTTGTGGTCCTGTAATTGTTAAGAGCGTTATTTATCCTAGAAAAATGTGTCACTGAGTATACAGACAACTAGGCGTTCGGTATGCATAATTTGGAATAGTCCGGGCGCGGTCCTCGAACTCGTGCCCGAGGATGACGTGTGCTATGAATATTAATAAGCGCGTGCTCCCACCTGCCTGTGATAACTATCACGGTGATAAAATAGATTGTTTCCAACTACAAGCATGTGTTCCCGACCTTAATTACAGTATCTATTTTGAATATTTTGCAACAGGAGAAGTCATTTGAAATTCATAAAGTCATAAAACTTAGTTGTTTCTTAATTAACGCCGAGAATTGGGGCTAGGAATAGCTATGAGGCTTATAGGTATTATTTTTCAGACTTAATTGAGTTTTTAGCCTAACTATATAGAGTGTACTTCACTATGATATACCTAAGTTAAATAGTTCTTGTCGTTTGATTTTATCTGAACAGATAGATACCTAAATACCAAGAGCTAATCCTGTTTCTACACTGCAAATAATCGAATCGCAGTATCTTCATTTCCGTTCCAGTTACATGTTTGACAGAGCATGTATTCGCATGTGGTAAGCACGTAGTAGTGTGAGGTGGCCACAAAGGCTTTGATGCGTGTTGCGGTCGCCCGGTGCGGGTCAGAAATTGGCGCGATTTACACGAGGAACGTTTCGAACCGCACGCCGTCGGCTGTCCGAAGCTCACATACCTATGTGTTCTGATAATACATAATACCGCGTGTACCTAACTGAAGTGAAGCTTGCTAGTGACATGGTGCTGTCTAATAATTTTCTCTGAACTGTTATTATTGTGCTGTGACAGTTTATTTCACTAATTACGATACATGACTTTAAATCGGTTCTAAATGAAACTTTTGTAAAACACTCTCTCTAGATTTTATAAAACAAAAGTGTTCGTTTTTCTTACTCACTTTTTTTTTTGTTATTTTATATCTTTAACGGAATATGATATTCACCAAGCTATAACTAACCTATATAATTATGGTAGAGCGTAGAAATCAGTTAAAGAATGTAGAGATTTGTGGTACTCAAAGAGTATGCCGTTTAGGCTACACGATGCACATTTATGGTCGAGCGGTGCATAATTTCTCAGCGAGTTGCATTTTGTGTTATGCTTAGCTACGAACAATATTAACTTAGCGTTTAACTTTGTTATCATACCTGGAAGTATATATTTCTGGAGTAGGTAGATACATAATTGTGACAAGATAAAAACAAACCTACGAATTAATATAACTTTTGACGCCAATTGTATGTTTTGTGCTTACCACAAAATTTTCGTAATAATGTACATATTATTAAGTAATAAAAAAGTCAGGTTTACAGTCAAATTGCGGCGATATTCAACTTTACATTTGAAAACGAAAAGTTTGTAAATACTTGTACTTACAGATTCGATAGCCTTTTCAAGGCGATAAATTTCTTCCTGGAGTAAATGAAGCGTTCCAGTCTTTCCTCGATGTCTCGCAAAAGCCGCAGCACAAGCACTATGTATACTATTCACCCAGTTTTCGAGTTCAATCTACGAGGCAACGACATGTTTCAAATTAATTATTAGATATTATTGCTGTATAGTCATAAAACGTATGACGACACGGTTGGCGCAGTAGCTAAGCGATTAGCTTTCTGCGCTACGTACCGCGGGTTCGATCCCCGCACGGAACAAATATTTGTATGATCTACAGATAGTTGTTTCGGGTCTGGTTGTGTGTGCATGTGACATGTATGTTTGTAAACTGTACCCTCGATACAGGAGAAATACTAGTGAGGGGCAATGTTTTTAAAAAAAGAAAGAAAAAAAGTATCACTTTACATAGATCTTGGCTATTTGAATAATTAGAAACTATTAATAAATAATATGAGTGAAATCACACAAATTTTCGGCGACAGGCATTTTCTAATTCATTTAAACAGTAAACATAAACTGATTTATTTAAATACTGGGGGGTAATACCAACTCTTATCACCAGTTAGATGCCAGTCGCAAGCTGCCATTTTGTATGTAATGGAAGTATGTTTTTGCACATGTTGACAATATTTTATGAATACTTAATTAATGATTAGACAATTATTAACGTATTAGTTTATTTAGAAGGAAGTTGCCTGCAACATAGTAAAAGTAGAGTCCTAAATCCTCTCAGATGCGCTAAAGTTAAATTAAAACGATTCATGTCGGAAATGTATTTTTAGTCTTAGATGCTAGAAAATTTTTGTCGATCACTCCTTGCCAAGAAACTTATTTTAATTAAAGCAAATAATCTGAAATAAACTTACCTGGCACGGTGCTTGGAACAAGTAAGCGTCACCGAACGCGGTGCTAAGACAAAATATATAATCGCGCTTGGGGTGCTCAGGTATCGGCTGCATGATGGCTCCATCAACAATGATCAGGTGCTTGGGAGCAGCCTCTACGGAGCGTCCTTCGCGTGAATCACAAGGATAGAAAAGCAGTGTAGTGCCTTTCAAGCACACCCAATAGCCCTTCCAGCCACGTTTGCGTGCTAATTCAATCTGATGCTTCTTGCGGAGTAGCCATTTCTTCACACTCAAAAACCTGCACAAAATTTAATATTGTACAGTCGGTAAAATTAAATTCATGCTAAATTTGGTACACGGAATGATCAGCTACCAACATTTATGTTCTGGTTAGTGTTAGTATCTATAGCATAGCAAAGATATTAAAGGTGACTTGAGACACGAATCGCGAGCAGTGACTTACAGGAGCTCAAGGCTAATAAATTTACCACTAACTAGTATCAACTTAATTAAAGGTAACGTAGCAGAGAAAATTGATTCGACGCGATGCGTAGTTTTCAGAGTCAATATTTTAATGAAAATTATGACTATAATATATGAATCAATTTTAACTTAAAATTATAAGATCGAACTTATCTACCTATATCAAACAGGCTAATTATAACATTGTTTACACACACATTTGCTGCATAATTCAAATGTCTTGTTTTTTACATAAGATAAACAAGTATGTAAACAGCTATTATTGTATATTTCATCCCCACCAGGGGACATGGACTGGAGACAAAGTGCACTTATACCTCAGGTAGGATGTAATTCATAACATAAAAACAAAAATATTTTAACAAACATTTTTATTTTACAATTCATTTCAATAACACAATTTTACAGTAAAATCACACATATTATTAATACACTACTGTGATTTGAAATATTTTAACGAATGAACTGGACATTTAAGGAAATACATGCTTTTAGATTGTTCAAGAATACCAAAATAGACAGCGAACATAACAGTCATGTCTATCTTTTTATCAATATCTCGTTTTCTGCACGGCAAAACAAAGTGCTTTTTAACCAAAGAACGAATTTTCTCAATAGGTACTCCTCGTGTCCTTTTTCCGAGAACTTCCATAGCCCATATTATCACGTTCACTGGGGTAGGAGCTCGTTTTTGTCCTTTTTGATCCTTCGATACTTTGAAGTCAGTTCTCACACGAAAAATTGTTGAAATGGTAGATTCACTTTTCGTCATAGTAATATTTATAATTTTCCGTAGACATGATCCTGGATCATTGGAGTAGATAAACCATGTTATAATGAGTCACATTTTTATTAAATAACTATAAAAAGAATTATTTCTATATAATCATTATATGAAATAATTGACAGTGATTGACAGTTAACTTTTTACCTTAATATGTCAATGTCATACAAAGGTGTCATTTCATAGACTATTGCATTTGCCTATTCTATGTCTATGGTAACCTATACCGCTTGTACCCTTGTACCCTATGACCTTTATGACTAAATAATCAGCATAATAAACTATCATATAAACTACCATGATGATGCCTATAATAGAAAAAAGCTTTCGATATTGGTATTAGAACTCAGAATAATAACCTAGAATATCTGAAACCTACCAAAGAGACTCCGTCCACACGCCATCCACGGCTCCCTACTTAGATAATAAGTCTATAACTGACTCTGACTACAACGGTCGCAGTAGGTACTCTAAAAAGTTTTTAATTTATGACTACAACTCCATTGAATTTTAAGTTCGTAGAATAATCCATTAGTATACAGATTCAATTCGCTCCAATACATAACGGAATAAAGCTCCATTTTTATATATATCTGTAAGTTATCTTGGTTTATTTCGCAAGAATAACAAATAAAAAAACCAATCAAGGAAAGCTTCGGAAATTAATCACTATATTTGGATAGCTACCCAAGAATTATTGCTTCTTATAAATATTTATATTCACAGTGTTCGTATTCATTACCAATGGGATAAAAGTACTGTGAATGAAGCTTCGTTCAAAGCTGGATGCTGAACTTGCGTTACCGTCATCGCTGTACGATACTAAATAATTATAATGAGTACTTTAGAAAATGGATTACAAAGGGATTTAATTAACTGCGAATTAATTTGGAGCATAAATCATGAGTATAATGAGAGAATAGGTGATGAACGAAATATAAAATACCATAGCTATCAAAACGGAATTGTAAGGATGAAGGCAGCACACCATCGTCTTGTCTGCGTACTCTATACGTTTTACGACGTTGAATAGGTCACGGCTAAGATTTCCCTCCGGTCATTTGGAATTCATGGAAGAGGAATTGTAGCCTCAAGGAACATAAAGGACGCCGTAGGCTTTTCCTAATAGAGACTATGACACTTGGCGAAAGGCGCCCAACACACGACGTCACCTTTCTTTCTTTCCCTTCAGGTCTTGCTTACATTTATTAAAGCTTCTCGAAAACGGGACAAAAGGCAGGTATTAATATTAAACCTTTGTTTTGTTCGTACTTGCGCTAAAGTGCACAATGAAGTGTCGATGAGAGCACACGACGCGAACAATAGAATGATGTTAAGTATATAATAATAATATGAACGTTGTATAAGGCCGAGAGTAATTTCATTAAGTATGGATACTGTCCCTTATTTATTATTGGCCTTATAGAAAAAAATGTACGACATCGTTAATAGCAGGGAACAGAGATGATAGATAGCGACATCCCATAAGAGACGAGACTTATTCTCTATAGAGGGAAACGAAATGGCGACAATAAAGATAATGGTCTATTTCAGTCGGTATTATTATTATATCGTAATCGAGCTATTGGGAAATCTTTGAATTTTATCTGCCTACGCTTTCATCTTCGCGTTTAGAGACATTCATTTTTAATTTTTATAAAATTTTAATTATGATAATTATAATATTACCTATCTTTACCTCTAGTGCGATGAGACAAGCTTACAGTATCAGTAATAGTACTAAAACCAAAATTCTTAACAATTCGAATAATTCCTACTCAATATCAAAAGGAAGGTTTCCTAACTTGTCTTGGTTATGAAATTGCGGTTTACCTAAACGTAACTAGTGTTACGATGTTATATATTAAGCCATACATATCTCATGTAACATGTTTATCCACATCCCAGTTTATTGGATTAGAAATATTCCTAGAGTTAACCAAACAACTCGGTGACCGTCTTGAAATATTACCGCTTACAAACTATATCTTCGCTCCCATCATATATTATGCAAATTTACATAAATTGTGTATACATATGTATGACATTGGACATTATATATTGGGTATTTCCTTTAAGCGAAGGAGACCTTGGCTATAGGCCGAGAAAATGTGAGGACGAAGGTTGTATTTTAGGTATATAGATTTATCATTTACAATATTTCAGCTACCACTCTTCCGTTCACCCTAATATATCATTTTTATTTTTAGCGTAACAGGGACCCTGATAATAATGACAGGACAGTAAAATAGATGCGATCATGCGAACGTGTACCTATGTAAATTTTGTATTACGTATGTACTAATCTAAAACTTCATGAGCTGCCGGTTGGCTGTAGAGGGACTTAGGTAGTCTATAATCAAAGGACCGACCTTTTTATTCTTGATCCCTTTGACGGATTATTGTACTCATCATTATGAATAACTTTTACAATGGCACCAACCGTATAATCGTGAAAACCAAAACAGGCAGTTCCATACATTCAGTCAAGCAATATTAAATTATTTGTATTGAAAAGCTGATTTTTTCGCGATTTTAGAGTCGATCCATTATAAAAGTTTGATCATAATGAAGAGTACAATAATCCCTTGAAGGGATCAGGACTAGAAAGGTAGGACCTTATATTAATATTAGAGATAGATTAACAGTTTAAAAAAAAAACATGATTACAATGCCCACGAGTGGGAAAACATAGACGTGAAGGCTTGCGGCTGCAAGCTTTTAATAAATATGGAGAACAGAACATATACGATTTAAGAAATTTTCTTGATTTCATTTGATAATAATCATACTATGATTGTTTATAATAAAGTGACTGAGTCATGTTTGGAGTGATATGATAAACACTTTATTTTCTAAAATAGATTCTACAAACATTTCTATTGCAAAGAATTAGTTAGCATTCAACATTCCTATTGTAATTATCATTATGACAGAACTTGAGCCTCTGAGTATCATGATGATAATTTATTTTACTGATTTGGGATCACGGAATAAGTTTGGGATCTTAGCTCATTATTAATTAATTAATTGCTATATTCCGGAAGGGACACACAAATTATGAGAAATTATAATTAAGAATCTCATTAAAGCAAATTGGTAAGGTCACAATGTCATCGTGTACGCACCTAATACCTACTTATTATAGGATATAATTTTTTTAAACGATTTATAAATAGTGACATAATATCCACGAGTTGGTAGCTGATATTTACATTGAATATTAGTTTAGTATCGTGGAAATTTAGTCAATAACGACTGATAATACTAGACTGAGCGAATTGGAGAAGACTAACTCAGAAAGACTGTGGCAGGTCGGGATAATATTAAGAAGTAAAACCTCAAGATAATAAATTATAGACATATTATTATAACAACATACCCGGCTTTCCTGACAGCTCCAGTACAATTGAAGGATGCGGCTGCAGCACCCGTCTGCTTTCCTTTATAAGGAGAATTCATAGCGCTCTCGCCGGGATCCTCTTCGTCCGACACCGCCGTCGTTAGCGACATGCGATCATCGTCCGAAATCTATACACAAAAGTTATATTTAATTTTGATGACTTTAGGCACATCTGACCTATATTAGTCGATTAAGAAAATGTTATCAACTCGACCAGCATTTTTTTTTCAATAATCTGTTATCATATTTGGTATCCTTCATTAATTAAGCAAGTTCAGTCGAAGTATCTACCCTATGTCGTTCATATCGCTATCGTTAAATTAATTTATTGTGTAATAGTTAGTTATAATTAATCTAAATGGCAGGGATCAGCTGAAAATCAGTGCTATGCACTCTGCACAGCGTATACTGAGCTGGACCCCTTGCTTTTTTTAAAAATCTTTTTGTTAACGTAGTTTGTATGTCTTATGTATGTGTGTAGCCGACTAAATGGTTTAATAGCGTACGTTAATAGGTTATAATAAGCAAAGAAAAATGCAACCTGCATAACTGTCTGCTCAGATGCCGTTTCAATCTTGAGCTAACAACGTAAGTTCAAGCTTGGATACTTTCAACATTTTACAGTGTAACGTAGTTTTCACCCCAAGACCACCCTCGGTTCCACTTTTGAAAATTGTTACCTCGCCTCTCAGGTCCGTAGCTAGGTGCACAGTGGTGCAAAGCACAAGAACGAGTGCTAAACGAGACTGTTTCATTACTTTACCTGGAATTTATTTCTTTTGAGGTGAATACTACTTTTTGAATAAGTAATTAGGAAACTTCAAAGCGATGTTCCCGCTAACAAGTTTATGTGGAACTAATTCTTTTTAGACGTATTTTAATAATAAATTTACTTACACAGCTTTTTAAAAGCTCAGAGATCGCCGTAACTCGCCGGAGAAATTGGACAAGCTATATGTCATATGTATGTGTATGATGTTGAAATAAAACTAATTTATATTTTTATAAAATCACAAAACATTTCTACTTTGTTTCTTAAACAAAAAATATCAATTTCATAGAATGAATGCAGTACTGTACAATGGTAATGAAATAAAATATAAAACTTAGCAAAAAAAATGCCACGTATGAAAACATTCCAATATGTTCATTTCGAGGAACGTTCATTTTAGAATAGTTCATTCATGGTGAAACTTACAAAATTCCTGAGCCAGTAAAAAGGTAAAAATGAAATACCATATATGTTGGGCTTTGTGTTCCTGCCTGTATATAAATAAGCGAACGTAATAAGTAACTGCAATATGGATTATGATTTTTGTTACTTAGTCAGATTTTTCAAAAGAGCGGTTTGCTAATAAATAATCCTTGCTAATATTATAAATGTGAAAGTCACTCTGTTTGTTTGTTACCTTTTCACGACTAAACGGCTACACTGATCTTGTGAAATTTGATAAGGAAATAGTGTGTGAAAAAGATCAATTATTTTTTCGAGCTCCCCCCTTCCTTCTTGCTTAGGGAATGGCGGGCACCGGTAGTGTTTAAATAAATTATAATTATATTTATGTTAATATACATTTTAGTGGGGAGTGTTTATCGCTCGATACATACAAGTAATTTTAGCACGAATCTTACATTTAAATCTACTTAGTTTGTGTGTCGTTAATGTGCCTGGTGGCAATATTTATTTTCTTGAACAAACTTTTCAACATCTCCTTTGTGTAACTTTACCTATTTTTGCCAAAAAAATTGACTAGATTAATAATGAAAATAACGTTAAGGTGAATTTATTATTATATTCCCTTTATTCAACTTTTTATCATACTTTTATTTTATATATTTTAAAATAATATTACAAAGAATTTTCAAAAAAATTAATGAAATCCTTTAAAAATATAAAAGAGTAGTAGCCCACCAGCATCGGGAACAGGGTCCAAGTTACCGATGGTCAGGGCTCTAGAGAGAGAACCCTCCTAACAATGCGCGCAATGTCAACAAGGAGTAGGTACTGCACAGTCACTGAATCAGGCCCTTGATCGAGCCACCTTGCGAGAGCCTCTCGAGGTATTGGTCGAGACTCTTGGCTATTAAGCCATTAGCCGTTACGACTATCGGCTCAATAATTGCTGACTCCACGTCTCACATATCAACAACATCGCAACCCAAGTCCATATATTTAATTTGTTTATCTTTTACGGCTTTTACGACATTCTCATCATTATGTATACATATTATTATATTTTTTATGAAAAAATCTTGGGATGTTGTCTCTTGCGCTTTTGAATACAACACAATATACAAGAAAAAAATTGCTTTGAGGCGCATGCGGGCCGCGGTAGCGCGCTCTTGGCTCGATGGCTCTTGACGGCGCTGCGCCCTCGCCACCGCCTTTCACGAGGAAAAAAGAATATATGCCACTACATCTTTATAAAATTTACAATAATTGAGTAAGGTGAATATGAGGCATAGGCTTTACGTCACAAAATTATCCTATTAATTTACATCTCGCCATGTTTTATGATATTCCGAGAAAAATAAGATGTCTTCCACGAGAAGTCACGCCCGATATTATGAAATTATCGGCAAAAATATTAACATGGCGATATTTTCATTTTTATATTTATGTTTTTCTTTTCCGGAAGTCGTGCTTCTGCATTAATTTTACCACAATTTTGAATAAACAAGATATTTCGGTACCACCAAAAATAACCCTGAAAATACAGGCATACAGATACATGCACTAACTAGTTACACACGGCTACACATCAAGCTATACATTTCCAGTATAAGCAGACCTCGCATTGTATAAGGTTTCCATACCATGAGAGGTTAGCTTATACTGAATATGTATAACTTGATATGTAGCCATGCGTAAACTAAAACTCAAGCTGAAATTCGTCCTTTTTGGATACTTTGTTTCATTAGGACGTGGTGTAAATTTACGATTAGGCCGGAATAATTATCACCATGGCTCAATTTGTCGTAAGCTCTTAGAACGGTAAGTACAGGTATACTATAATTATATTAATGTTTTGTTCTGTGAAATACAGTAAAGCGTATATGAATCTAATAAATATGCTGTACTATGTCTTGTGTAATCTAGTAAGCGACCATTCACATTTCCAAACACAAAGGGCTGGTACTGAGAATTTCCCAACAGGAAAATTGCCCAATCAGGATTTTTCATGGCCACATTTTCACAATCTTTAGATTTTATAATAAAACGAGTTTTTTTTCTCAAATTAGTGAGAAACTCGTGTGATTTTTTTTGAGTCCGCCAGTTTTTGGGCATGTTTGTTATTGTCGGGGACTAACCCAAACAACAGATTACCAAATAATAGAAAAATATTCGAAATAGCGAAGAAGGCACAAATTACAGAAAAAAAAAAAAAAGTATAATATATTGGTACACACAATAATTAGTAGTTAATAATATATAGTATTAGTTTAGTTGTGTACTATGTTCTTTAAAAATTTTTGGTGCATATACTTTCATTGTGTTATCATCACTCTAAGGACGTCCGGTAGAAAACGTCTACGGTGTACATGAAGCATTTAAAATTAATAGATAAATAATTTATCACTATAATATTTTGCGGATGGTCACTAACTTCTCCATGGTAGACAATGTTTTTTAATCAAAACTACTGTTAGTGGCATTACAAAAAAGTCAGTAAAAATAAATGTGAAACCCACAGTAAAATCTCTCTACAGTTGCAAATAAACTGCAAGTTTTGATGTTATGCGTCGGGGAACCGAGTTAAACTAAATTGCATTTAATATTAATTCCTTTTTGGCACCTCAAAGCTCACCACAGGGGAAACTCCGCTATCCCTAGATATAATACTTAATTGCACGTCGCTTAGTTAACTGGGAATTGCAACTCCAGAACAAACTTTTACTTTGGTATAGTTTGGCGTACCTACATAGTTTAATAATATACGTTCGTCCGTTACTCGATAAAGGCAGACAGGTAATAGTAATCTTATATATTATAAAGCCCAAACATTCTATTCCCGACCTCTTCAAGGGGTTATTGTACTCATCATTATAAATATCTTTTATTATGGGACTAACCCATTTAGTTAGGGAGTTAATATGACCTATTTAACATTTTCCTTTGGACTCAGTCTGGGACACCATGTATAGTGTTAAGTAAGTTTGTTTGAATTGATTTTAAACTATTAGGTGGTGGTTAGTTAGTTCGATGCGATGATGGCACTCAACGCATAGAAAAAGTATGAAAGCTAATTATTGTAATATGATGTGTGACGGCACAATTGGCGTAGTGGTTGAGCAGTCGGGTTTCGGTAGTTGTTCCGGGTCTGGATATCACATGCTTGTGAAATTTGTTTTTGTAAACACAACTACAATACAGGAGCAATTATAGTGTAGAACTTTTTTTTAAACGTTTAGTGTCAAGACAAAAACCATGTGAAGGATGAACAAGACCAAGTGGTGGCAGGTAGAGCTGAGCCGTAACGAAGTCGGAATCGACCGTCGGAGATAGTACCATGGACGTTCAGCAGCGCGATAGGTTGATTTAAGAAAAAGAATGAAGTAATGTATGGATACAAATACTTACACTGATTATTATTGATTAAGAATTGATCACTTCTTAATAAAGATGGATTAGTTATTTATGCTAAAACAAGCAAGTACAATTATTATTATAAGATAATAGCTAACAGTTAATGACTTTTAGAAGCCTCGTTTGCTTGGATGTTATGATAACATACATGTACTTGCTTTTACTTTGCGACGATGTCAGTATAACCTGACTACGTACATCGATAGTTGTATGCTAGTTTTTATGATATTATCTGGATATAGATATTCTATTTTTAAGTATTTGCATAAGTCAAATAAATATGTGTGAACCAAGAATAAAAAACACTAATTAATGTAAAAGAAAACAATGCCCACAAAGCCTTATAGCTCAAATAGAGCAAAGAAAATAAAAGCCCTCATTAGCAAAAAGGAAATTGCAGTTTCCACTAAGAGGAAACTAAAATAAGGTCAAAATGTTAGGTATCTTCACCGTATTTTCTTCTCTCGACCCTTTTATTAAGTCCTACATCCGCAGCAATTATTTATATAAGTTGACATTGAACGTCCTCAGTAACATAAATATATTTACCAATAGTATAAGATTAACAACGAATACAATACGAGTATGAGTACAATATCTCACCTTCCTGAGAAAAGCTTCATTGCAGGTTTGTGCAGTTCCTTTCCAATGATAATGACGAAATCTCACATTGCCCAATAGTCTGGTCCCGCGCAGAATTGAAACTTCATAAACTATACGCCGTATGTTGAGTACATCAGTGCGTTTCTTGTACTTGTTCAGCTTACGCCTACGCACCATGCGTTCATCGGGCTCCGAATACTCGCCAGTACTTGTGAGACCCTCTTCAGCTGCCCATGCACTCAATACACTCTCTATAAAGCTGAATAACTGTTGCACGTTGGGCTCTAACTTACTAGGTATAAAGAGATAAGGCGAAACGGTTTTTTTTGGAACTATAGCCTTTTCGTCGGGCTCGTCTTCAGGCGGTGGCGCAACGTCATGATAGGGACAGCTGTGGACTTTATGGTGATGGTGGTGATGATGATGATGTTTAGATTTACGCTTTGGCTCCTTCGCCACTGAACCGCCACCGCACTCTCCTCTATCCGCAGTTTCACCGCCACTGGAATGTGAGTCACCACTACGCTCTCTGCGTGGTTTTGGTCGACCGTTCGACGTTAATGCTACTAGAGCTCCAGCGGCTAGACAACAGTGATGTGCAACACAGCAAAAGCGGGCATCCCCCTTGCGAAGCCCCGTATGTGCTTTATGGCAAAACGAAACATCGGGAACCCTCGCTCCGAGCGCTGCTAAATGTGCCCGGTCGGCGCAAACTTGCATCAATAGATTTTCGCCGAAGTGAACAGTCTTGTGTCGGCGTCGACGCAGGTGCATGACAGTTCCACTGCCTGCCAGCGAGGGAGGCGCCGAAGCAGAGGCGGGCTTGGTGCGAGGCTCGAGCGCGCGCACACATCGAGGTGGCGGCGCACGGTGCGTCTCCACCATCATTGGCGAGGAGCGGCGTCAGCGGCCGTTGCGCGAGCGTCACCTCATCACGCCTCCACCACACTCCACTATACTCCGCTTTCGCCTACACCCCACTCTCTATATAGCTATCGTGTTATTGTGGACATTATTTATGTTCTTTAATTCTTATTAAAATCATTTTGAAAATCTCAAGAGTTTCTCACTAAACACTTTTTGATGTTCAAAGTTCTCTAACACACTTCATGCTTTGTATAATCGTCTTCAGTTACTATATATACTAACAGCTCCGGTCAAATTTTCATAATACCTATTATTAAATACATGTTTTTGTCAAGATTCGAAGAGTTTTAAAGAGAATAAGTGTGATATGAAAGGCAGAGTTGACTATTGTATAAGTATAATAATAATATGAGAATCTTTGACATAAATGATCATGATGTTTTTAATAATATTATCTAAGATGATTATAAATCCCGTCCACACTCTATACTTTTAGCAGCAGAATCGCGAGTTTTCGATTTCGTTATTCACTTTTTGTAAGCAAAAGGTAGCCAACGCGATTCTGCTGCTACAGAATAATTCTAATTAGATCTTCTTTGTCTTTTTATTTAATTAAATATAGTAGTTTGTCGCAGTCATGATTAATTTAAGTATATGTTAAGTTTTGTCATTTATTGTATAAGAGTTACCTTACGAGGCTGGCATAGTCACCAAGGCTTCATTTCTAGCCGCGACAAAAAATGAATAAAAAAAAAACGATATATCAATGTCACCTATTATTTATCTGATGTAATATTTGCATCATGAAATATGGAAAGCAAATCCAAATGATAAGTAAATATGTACGTAGGCGTTTGTAATATAAATCCGATAAAACGTTCTGCGATTGAAGTGGCTTGTTGCCGGCAGAGACGTTAACAAGCTGTCAGACTATTGTTAATCAGATATATTTCTAACATTTTACTGATCTTATTAAGGTAAGGTGTAATTTAAAATTGACATGGCTATTTTTCAGAATCGAAATAAAATATACCTTACATATCACAAACTGTATTTAATTGAATATCTCGCTAAGTAATTAGCAAGAATATTTTTTGAGCCAGTGATTTTATAAGTTAATATCTTAACGAAATATAAGTTGGGCATATTCACGGTATGAGAGTGATGAATCTTTTTGTAGTTTGGTAGCGTTTTAATTACGCTAATAGCTGGCGCGAACTTTTCCAAGTGAAGTAGGGCGTGACACACCACAGTAAAGCGACATCGTGCTCGGACGATAGGGTGCTGGTGTAGACTCGTACATCAAATTATTAAAATATATCTACTAAAAATAAATAAAGTCTTCATTTTGAAATATAATATAAGTATATTATAGTCCTGATATTGATTTTTTATCTCGGTGGTACTTCACATGTCAAAGAAAGAAATAAAATATATTTATTCAGCACTGACACAGTGGTAACACAAGAGAGAGAAGTTGAAATAAAACACTACAAAAACAGACAAATAAAAACATAAAATTATAAAATAATATACATATATTGAGGTTATATTTATATTCATAAAGTTAAATAAAACCGTACAAGTTATCATGAAAGACAATAAAACTATACATGATTTTTTCAAATAATTTTTAACATGAAGGATTATTGTCCAAAACTTTTTGGTCTATTATTAGATATTGTCGATAGAATGATTCTGTAATTGGATAAGAATCGGGCTGTATGGATTCTGTATTCTTAGAATTTTATTAGAAGTTATTAAATATTGTATTGTATTATTTCATACTTTTAGTACCTAGATATTGTAAGGATTTTTTTTATCCGACTGCGGTGACACGTAAAAGGATGGTAATGTTTTTCCTGTTTTGCTTTTGTGGTAAGTACATCTAAAATGATTAGAAACTGTTGGTATTCAGTCAAGCATAAAAAACCTTTCTTACAAGCAAATAATTTACAGTGTATAATACCTAGGTATGAACATAACAAAATCATAACCGAAATTACAACTGGGCAAGACGTGATGACAGCGAGTGAAATAGAGCCCAAATATAATTGTTGTCAAGAGCAGGCGGGAATTGTGGGTAACCCAGAGGCAAGGTATAGTGGCACAAACGATGGAAGAAGGTTTGTTCTCAACATTATTATAAATGGGTTTAAAATATCAGTCGATTATTGTGAAATTTATACCCGTTTACTTACCATCATTCACGATTTTTAAAATGCTTTGTAATGACGTATGTCTTAAATGTACTTAGTTGTGTATATAAAATCGTGGAATAAAATTTTCCCAAGTATATTGTGGTCGACCTGCTATGTTCTGTGAGACAACCAGATGTGGCTGGCAATCTTACGATAACCTTCCGGTATTTAGGTACTTATACGACAGTTGGGTGCCCTGTAACTGATATGATTATATTGATAAATAATACATAATGGACAACACATATTTGTAAGATCTGATCGTTAAAACGATCGCAATAAATCACAGGCAACTTGAAAATAACGTAAAGTAATAAGTTAAAGGAATTTAATCTTCAATTGGATCTGATAAATTGCTCTCGTTAAGCCGTTGCCTTCTGTTTGCTGTTTTTGTTATTACTGAATCCATTGTAAAAGGAAAAACCTTTTGAATAATTGCTCAGTAGAGTTCTTGCTTTAGGTACCTTGCAGAAGACACGAGGGGAGGATTTGTACTAATATATTTTTACTTATATTAATCAACAATGTCATCCGTCTATTATTATGGTTTGTTGTTATGTGATTCGTAAAGATTTCTCAGAAAATAACTTAACCATATTTTTAAGAAATACTGTTTAAGTTCAAAAAGTTTCAATTGATTACGGAATAATCATACCTAACTGAAAAGTAACAACGTCGTAAATGAAATGCAGTTTATGTTTAGTATGAAAGCATATAAATATTAGACGTCCTCTAGAATATGAGAAGTCGAAATACCAATTCAGTATTGACAATACCGCAAATCGTATCTAGCGTTGGCTTTTAAATCGAGCGCGATATGAAAAATGAAAATGGAAAATGTAATGTTTTATTGAATCTTCTTTTCTTTCTGCAATGAGCACATATTCAGCATACATTATACGAAGATTAGAATTATTTGCTTCGTAATCCAATATGTGAAGTATTGTAGTTTTTCTCTCCCAGTTCCGACGGGAATGTCGGCAAGTATAAAATCAAAGCCATTTGATATAATAATAGATAAAATGACAAAAATAAGAATAATAAGTAGTGAAAAAATTATAATACACACACTTAGGTGTACAATACACGCGTACGTGGTTGGGATTGCATCGAATGTTGAATTCACTAAGCAATTATGGATTCAGAATGAGTCACCGCAACTGCGTGGACGTTTCCATCCAAGCGCCCTGCATTGCGCCAAATTCAGATTGGTTTGATTCTATTTGTTCTTTTAATTGGAACAACAACGACAATCGTGACCTGCCATCTATATTTCCTCTGGTTAGTTCAGTTAGATATCTATAAGTTACGCTATCAGAATATTTACCATACGTTCATCATGTTTCATATTTATAATTGTTCAAACAACAATATTATTCTTATTATCAAACAACTGCCTTCATATCACACTTCGAACGATTTAACAATATTAACAGTTTGAATACTTTTAATAATTTTGCTCTCGAACGCATGTTGGTGCATCAAATGCAATTGAATATTTTTATCCAAAATATAAACCTGTACAGACTTTCAATCGCTTCGAGGATAGGCGTACACATCACTTTTGCACATTATACGAAAATGGAAACCACGAACATTGATATACATTTAGCCATGGTTTATCGGCACGCCTACAGTCAAGTCACGAGTCGATTTAAGTTAATAAATAAATAAGTTTTTTGAGTTACATAACCAAGCACTAGGCACACACAGAACCGCTCCAACGCCCTGGCGGCCCTCGCTGCGACTGGATCCAGCACGCGTCAACGGAGGGTGGTCGCGATCGTCGAACTTCGTTACGATTCGGAATGAAACGATCGTAAGTCCTCGGGCGCTTTCGGAGCCAGCGCGCCTGCGGGCGGGCGGCGCCCGTTTGCCCCACTCTGCCCGCCTACCACGCGATATAACAAACCCACTGTTTAAATTTATTTCTACACGAATTAATAGATATTTCAAAATTGGTACTGAAATTAATACAGTTTTTATTGAATTATTGTAAAGTAAAACAATGAGTTAATATTAATCCACAGAGTAGCTAAATATTTGGTCCTTTCATTTGAAATTTTCATTATAATTGTTGGAGCTAAGAAAATAAATAAAAGAACTTAGTTAAATGATAAAAGGAAGATTCATAAAACTCAATTTAAACCTAATTATATCTATCATTAGTTGTAACAAAGCTTAAACTTATTACTTTCTTAATTGTGAAAGTTGTTTTAATGTGGATATTTAAAAAATCTTACGCTTTTTCGATGTATATTTTACACCTATTTCAATAAAAACAACGTAAAAGTATAGTGATGTAGAATCGGATGACTTACTACGTAGATTTATGTAAATCTCCGTATTTAAATAGATATAGAGTAAATAGTAAAATGCAGACGAAGTTTTGCTCAGTGCCGGCTTAATCTAATTAGAGTACAACATAGCAGAACGTTATCGCGCGCCTGTCACGCTTCGCTACCGAGTTTTCCCACGCGGAAAATATTCTTACCGTCTTCGTGTTACGATAAAGAAGTAAAAAGACATACCTAAAACATACTATCTATCTACAACATGAGGTGAATGCACTTTGAGCGGTTATTTACTCTGTGTGAGATTAGTAGGGCACGCCATGAGATATTGATTGATATCAATTTTTCCGCTTCGATGTCGTCCGTATATTCCGTAAATATCAACTGCAAACTGCGGTCCGTTAGTGGTAGTCGTCCATCATTTTTAATATTCGTTACCGGAGCGTAAAACTACGAAAATAAGTTACCTCGAGGCAATTTTTACGTTTTGATAGCGGATTGTGTACTGAAGCAAATAATAATATGTCTGGGGGGATAAGGACCGCGGGGTGTCCCGGCGCCTCCTTCCTAATTCACAACTTTAAGTATTTATTCATGTTCTTCTGAAACTGTTTACATCTTATGTGGCATACAAGGAACTTTATTGTAACATTGATTGAACATACCGTTGTTATTTTGGGTGGAGAACGATATATTCATATTTACGTACTTTTCATTATGAGATGGGTACGAACTCATCATGAAATCGGTAGTGTAATGCAACATGATATCATAGACAACGAGCAAAACAGTGATCAGTTAAAACTTGGTCTATACACTGTTTTGAATGGCTTTGATTGTGTAATGTGCGGTTTAAATGTGCAGGTGCGTTTTACAATGTTGACGCTACACTGCTTACTCAACCATGAAATAATGTTGCATTACATTAAAAGTTGAAAAAGTGTGTAACTACTACTTATAAGAAATCTTTAAAAATAATGTTAGTGGAAGTACTTATACCTATCTGTATTTCCTTAGGGAAAGCGGTGTTTATTAAAATGAGTTCATAGTTCATACTTCCTAATTAAACAAGGCTGGACTTGCTATTTATATTTTCAATAATATACAATACGCATGTATAATAAAATCAATTCAGAATTTTATCTTTGATTGCCATTCTGTTTTATCCAGACTAAAAGTCACTAGTCTCCAACTATGAGATGTAGACTTTAAACATATTCCTATATTATGGTATCAATATAATGTCGCATTATAAAACATCCACGAAACTATCATCAATAGCACCAGGCAAACGTCCACTTATTGGCTCAAGAAAACATCGCCTTCGCTCGGTGGCCGCCGTAAGAGGCGACCCAGGGGAGGCTGGCAGGGTTAATGTCATAATCATCGCACTTATTACAAAGACTGGTGACAGCGATATAATACTACTAACTCTGCTTGTTCGCCAGTCTTATAGACTTATTGAAATTGGAATAAATAGGATGTGACATTAACTTTTTATATAGACTTTTGGAATTTCATCGACAATTTTATGCCAATCATTTGCTTGCGTGCACAGTTCGTACCCAGACTTTTTGATGTACCTATTTTAAAATTTAATTGAATTATTATCATAAATATATGGTATTATCAAAACTCTACTTACATCATAATTATGAGCATTCTGCCAGTTATTAGGTTATTATTTACAATTTCATGGAGCTCAAAACTGTGGGTCTTCATTCGCTACATAATATTCATGCCTACATGAATCCTATTGAATATTTCTTTTTGTTTTATTTAGGGAAGGCATGGAAACGCCGGACCTTTTGATACATATATTCAGAGTCATTGTACCTGCTTCGGGTTGAAAAGGGTACTATAATCCTGCTGATTAGGTACCTACTCGCCCTGTAATATATTACATTCGAATTGGAAGTAAGGGAACATTCGCGCCAATTCATTCTTACGCGGCTAATTTGGGCCGTAATATAGACGCAGTTGGGTCAATGTGAAACACAGCCATGGTGTAGGTATCACTAACAATATATACGCAATCTAATCTATAAATAATCTTTTGACGAGTGTATCACAAAGGTTTCAAGATTTACAAAAGTGGAACCTGTTCTATCCTACACGTTAGGATGATTTTTTAAATATTATTTGTCGACAAGGACATGTTTATGTTTACAGTGTAAATATCCTCCATCACACGCGCAATTGTCCAACGATCAATCATTGGCAAACAAAATGTCATCAACCTACCGCTTACCGAAGCCTCCGGATCTCACACCCCGTGTTTTTATATTTCATACGTGCTCATTGGCGAGTGTGTTATTTTTCAATAAGTGTTGTTCTATACATCTCTCATTATATAAGATTTAATTACTACTGCTACCCAAGTACAAGTAAAAATACATTGAACCGGTAAAATTTCCTTCGATTCGATTTCCGCGATATCTTCAATACGAATGGAAACTTAATCGAATGGAATAATTACTACCTAATATTTCTATCCTATCTGTATATACATAATACTATATATTTAAGGAAGTTGTAAAATCACGCAGTGAACAAGCAAAGTTAATTAATCATAAATTATGATCGCTTCTCTGGCTGAGCATCGCAATCGATTTAATGAACCTTCTACCTTTTCAAATTTTATCGGATGAAATTAAATCAAAGGTTATGAGACGATGACTAAGCTTTTATGAATAATATGATTCACTAACTATGCGTAGGTTTACTATAAAAAAATATTATAAATATTGCACACACGTAAAAATATAACTTATACCCAAACTTAACGATCCATTTATTAATAGCAACCTGTAACTACAAAAGCTTTCGTCCTTGCTTCAATACGTTGAGATAATTGACCTAGCAAACGAACCAAGAGTATGTTACAAGAGGATAAATGGCGGTGGCTGCAGGGCGCAGGCGTCAGGCTTTACAGGTCCCCCGCGTTCCATGTCCGTCCCGCTACCACTGACGCCAATGCACAGAGCAAGCGAAGCAGAGCTTGATGCGACATCGACGCGAGCGATCGTAGCGACCGAGAGGCATCAGCCTTGCAATCAGACACAACAGGGACAACGCACTACGTGCTTTTAATTTGATATCAGGCGAATCATTCGTCTCGCATGAATTTCGAAAGATTACCTATTCTACTACGAAATAATTACGACCAACTGGATCGATGCCGCAAATATGTTGTGCACGAGCTCTATTTATAGATTTCTTAATATAGCTTAGTAGGGTGGTATATGATATACGAGTATGTGCACTTACTACTAAATTGTTCGATTACTTACAAAAGTCAGTACCTACCTACTTGGATACTATATCGTGGATAAAATAATTGATATAAATGACATTGTTAAATTAAACTAAAGCTTGAATATTTTTGTTTTAGGTATATAAATGATAAACGGGTAATACATGGTGTAGTTAAAGAAATTCAAAATTATGAATGTCGCTCTTGGTAGTTTTACAAATTAAAAGTGATTTAAATTGATGATATATTATTATAGTTAGTCAAAATTAATGGATGATTAGGAAAAACGATGACAAGCGGCATTCAAAACCATAAAATTTAATTAACCTCATATTAAATAATATGAGTTATTTAGAAACGTCTTCACACTTTCTTGTCTTCACACACAAATTTTAACGCTTCCCTTGTACCTTTTTGGTTCTTATTCTTAATTGGGTGACTGACTTGAGTGTTAAGTTCGCACCTACTAGTATTGTATAATTATAATATAGTGGTACTTATGATCTTTGCTGTTCTTTTTTTTATTTTTTTATTGTAATATTGTGTAAATTGAGGTCGAATTTTAGCCGGGGCCGCTCCTGCGGCCCCACATTTGTTGTGTAGTACCTAAGCTTGATTTATGAAAAGAGTATCCATGGAGTTTCTTGTCGGTATCTTCCCCAGGACCAACCCACTTGGAACCGTGCGCCTAGAATCACGACGTTTTGAAAGTGCCTGCAAAGGCCCAGTTGAAATAAAAATCTTTGACTTTGACAAACCTGTTTTTATGTCACTAAATACCGAGATTTAGTGTTTCCAAGGCAAAAAAAGTGAAAAAGGGTGAACTGTATTTTCTTCTAACAGACGTTGCTTTGGGGTTGGTATAAAATAAATAGCAACAATATCAGACGGGCCACTTTCGTGGAATGGCTCCGAAACGTATTTTTATACGGAGCGTATTTGAGAAAGGTAAGAGCTTTTTTTATTATTATCTACTGTAATCACAAGTAGAAAATAATTCGTAAAGTTAAAAGTAAGTTACGGTAAAGTTTTAGATCAGATACGTAATGTATTATTAGTAATAACAATATTAAATATTTATATATTCGACCAAAAAAGGTATGGACGAAATAAATATGTAAAATTGTAAATATCAATTTCATAAAAAGAAGGATTATCATTCAAGATCCTATTAGAGTCTATAAAGACATGTTCAATAATTAAGAAGCGGCGTCTTATTTTCATGCATTTAAATATTATATATACCTACATAAGGCATAAGCCTTATGTAGGTGTCTACTTATGTAGATAGTGTGCATGGAGCCAATATAAATATCGGTTCAAATAGGTAAAGTTACAATGGCTCCTGTACACAGTACCCAATGCTGGCTACACTTCAGTGACTGAAAGTCCAGTACAGATTTGATTTTTAGATTGATTTGATGTCAGTACTATGTTAAGACTATGGGAGCAATAAATATTGAAATACAACCAACGTGGGTAATTGCTGACAGTCGGCATCATAGAAGTCTTTTGAAAAAGAAAGAATATTGATATTATATTATAAGAATATATAATATAGATGTTATTCTCAAATGTTACGTAATATTGATACTTTTTGCTATATATTTTTTTTGACGGAAGGGCTCCACTTCCAAAGTTTTACTATGGTAGCTCTGAAAAATCTGTTATTACTGGCTGGAATTATTATACGCAACGTAAAACTCAAAATTATAGGTAGGAACTGCGGGTTTTGGTCGTTTAAATGGATAATTCAAATCATTACTTACCTCCGGGCCGTGTAATGAAATATTAGACAAAGATCACTTACCTGTAACAAGAAAGCTATTATTAATGACTTCATTTATAAACATTATTAAATATTCTGTTCTTTTACTGTTAATAGACTGTGAAATATAGTTGACCTGTTATAGCAGAAAGAAAAACGCACACTGTTAGTTTATGGCCATCTCTAAAAGCTTTCACAACAAATGGGGCTTGCATTACCTACGATATATAACCTGTCTTCAACGTATTACATGCTTCCTGCGGATATACATCATGTTGAGCTGTTTTCCCAGCCATTTGTTTAGTCACTAGCGAAAAATGTTTGATATTTGCCATAAAGGCACTTATAAATGTTTCTGTTATTAAATACATCATTCATATGTTAGGGTTATGCTGGATGAAGAATGGAAGCTACTTTGACAAGTCGATTGGGGAAAAGCGGTTGGCGTACAGTGTGTAAGCGGTGGACGAATTCTTTACATAATTATTTAAAATCAACAGTTCCAGACAACACAGGGGGAAGTTTGGGGGACGCATAATTTTGTTTACTGCATTTATTATATTTTGCTCAATAACAAATTATGTTTACTGCCTGGTTCATAAATTTAGGTACGTAAATAGCATAATATATTTATATTTATTTAAAAAAAAAATGGGTATTCAACATGACTGATTTATGAATTCGTATTACCTATAATTCTTAACCTTCAATTACCAAAACTATAAGTTACTCGATTAATCAAGCTCCCAATAGTATAAAGGAAGATTTCGATAAATACTATAAGTTTTAGAAGAAATGGGCCAAACATTTGTACACAATAAAAGAACATCACTTCCAAGTTTCCAACCCTTTTTTATTCAATTTGTCCGCTGGGTCTTTCGAAATAATTATACACATTGGAATGTATAAACCGGAAAACACATGGGACGGGTCGGCTCTCGCTACGAAAGAAGGGGATCAATAGAAACTCGACCTTGACACAATTTACAGTGGCCGTACCTTCGCGGCCGCGTTCAAGAATAAACATTAGGCCTTCAGTATCCCATTATAGTGAAATAGAGAGGGTGGCGCCGAAAAAACAAGCAAAAATACATTTGTGTTTTGCAATGCATTCCGCTTATAAGTAAATACTTTAGTACGTATTTCATTTACAGACTACGAGATTCTTTTACGTAAGTTAAATCTCTTATGAAGAAATTAATAATTTGAAATACCTAATTATAAAAAAATACTGATAAAAATGCAGCTTTTAATCAATACACTACACAATTTTAGCAAATTAGGTTTCGTCTTGATTGCTTTTCGTTTTTAAACATTTAAAGTTTTTTGTACAATATAGCTTTCTATTGGTTATCATAATAACTATTTTCATAATTTTTATACTCATACCATTTTCAATAATAATCATCGTTTCTCATAACTTTCAGTACTCAACACGTTGCTGCTATTTACACATACTTACATGTTAGTGGCAACGGGATGGCCCCAGGGCCACCCCTGCCGCACCTAAACCTACTGTCACAGTGTTTGGCCTACAAATAATTCATAATCCATCATTATGAGTTATGAACATTATTGATAACGTGTTATTTGAGATGTGATATTATGAGAATCAATATTATGGGAAGCAAAGGTATGCCTATAATACCAATACCCACAATAAATTATAATTTACTGTATAACATGTCCTATTTCAAGTTTCATATTATAATTTTTTTAAATAACGATATTATCCTTATTACCTAGATATATAACAAAAAAACAGTACCTTCAAAAATGCAGCATTTTTAGATTTGATGGCCCCCATGCAAGTTATTGTACAAACATCATCAATATTCAATGTCGCTTGACGATTGTCTGTATGTCTACCTTTTTGTTTGTTTATAAATATCCCTATCCAACAATAATAAATATTTGCGCGTCAAGAATTATTTATATTTATGTAGTTAATGATATCTATTTACAATATCAATAAAATAACATTGAACACTCTAAGAGTTACAATAAAATATTTATTTTTTATTGGCAGCATTAGAAAATACCTACACACAGAAGTTAACATTCATTAACAAGACGAAATATCACAGGTGGATCAAGCGATATACAGGCAGGAACTCTACTGAAGTAGTAACATGAAATATATTTAATTATATTAAATATCTCCTTATTGTTAATGGAAATGGAACAATTATATGTCAACAATTCACTCGTACGTAGGCCTCTGAATTGACTTCACTTCAACACGCAAGATATGTTTATAGATTAAATACGTATTTTCACAATAGTTTCATTCAATTTATAGTTTAACTATAACAACCATGGAATTTAAAATTGAGTATTGCAGCTAAACGTAGCGACGACGACGCAACTCTTCTTTGTCCGTGCACTTGACAGTAAAAGCTTTGTATTTACACACACAAAACGTCTCAGTTTTCGGTTCAAAGTTCTCTTTCGCGACATTCGACACGTCTATTTTGTGACAAATTATGCTTTTGGAACCCACGATTGGCCTCGATTCATTGTGTTACAAGTAAGAGAAGTTAACCTCAAAATAATATTTTTAATACTACGTTCAGGATACGATTGGAGGAGCTGAGTGCGCAGCGCGCTCGCCGCGCAGGCTCCGCCGATCGCTCCCGAACTCGTGCGAACCATCCCACAGCTCGTTCGTTCTCTCCACTATTTCATTTGTTTAGATATTGTACTATCTTTCATATAACTAACGAATCCTTGCATTTAAGAACATAAGAAATAAGAAAATTAAGGCTTACATGCTTACACGCCAATCTTGTAGGTACCAAACTGACCTTGTCAGTCATTTCAGACGAATTATGTTATTATAATATTAATACGTCAGTTTTTACTTTCTGGTATAGGTAGGTAGATGTATGCATATAATTTTTTCAGTACCTACATAATATTCAATGTGACTGCATGTAACGTTTAGATTTTATACATTCTATTTACTTGTGGTTATTCACCTTTTCTTCACCAGAGTCAAATAGTGAGTTGTTAGGACGAAATTCTGTTAAACTTTATTATTACAATCGTCAATCAGAGTAAGGCAGGATAGTCAACGCGCCAGTACTACTTATTATGTGCATAATGGCACAAAAAGCATAAAATTAATTCAAATACTAGCAGGCCAGATATTTAACATATATAGTGCCCACTGATGTGAGATTATTAAAGCTCGGAAACGCGTTCAGCTACAATTTATAGGATTTAAAGGCTCTAATGTTTCCATAACGGTAGACCAACAATTTATTGTGTTTAATACCCTTAATACTTTAGTCTTCTGAAAGGGAATTAAAAACAATGTACCTATTAGATAAATCGTTACATTGAGTTGAAATTATATATTGATCTCATGTACAATTGTACATATTATTTAAATTGTGGTAAATAAAAGGGAGACAGTTTCTACGACTTTGTATTAAAAAATCTGGATCAGCTGTTATTGACAGTTTATAACAACGTTTATTATATTATTCCTATTTCGGTTCCCTCAATCATACGTGAGAATAAATTAGATTACGGTATACAGAAGCTACGCAAATAAATCGATTTGCGTTTCGCTTCAAATACGTGGATAGATTTGGTAAGGCAGGAATTAGAGGAACTCATAGAATTCACAATTAGATCTGTGACTATTTCGGATTGATTTTGCAATATCATGGAAGTCACGACGTATTT
This sequence comes from Allophyes oxyacanthae, assembly GCA_932294325.1. Lineage (NCBI taxonomy): Eukaryota > Metazoa > Arthropoda > Insecta > Lepidoptera > Noctuidae > Allophyes > Allophyes oxyacanthae. Next base: position 9,263,559 of record OW028614.1, on the reverse strand, counting down.
GCACTCGTTCGTCTAGTTTTACTTGATTGAACCAGGTATTGTGATAGTAACTATCTCTACATAAATACTTTTTAACGTATTAAAAGTGCCTAATATTTGGTTTATTTGATTTGATTATATTCTATTCTATATTTATGTGAACAAAAATTTTGGCTTCAAATAGGTACGACTTTTACGTAGTCTAAGCTTAGCTCTACTTATTACATAGTCGTAGGATACTTTTTGATATAGATAAAAACTATTACTAAATTGATATAAATAACTTAAAGAAATATTATCAGGTAAGTCAACCTGTACACTAAACCATCTTAAGGTGTTTATGTAGTTTCTCTTTGGTTTGTGGAAGTCTAACCGCCAAGATAACTAACTGTGTATCGGCTAACTTTATATTAAACCAGTAGTAATATCAGAAACTTACCAGCCTTACCTATAAGCAAGTGTATCCTCGCTACAGGCTGAAAAAGCAACAGCATAAAGAAGAAGAAGACAGAAGTCACTTACCTCACTGGATGTCAAGTAGCAAATCCTGGAGTCAGTGCTATCAATGGAAGCTTGCTGAACAATTCCATACCGCGTTGACTCACGATCGCTTGCGTACTCAGAACGAACGCTGTCTTGACGATCGAAAACACCCCTGAAACAGAAGGTAAATATTTACCTTGTTTTAACTTCCCTTGATTAACGAATCCTTGTTTAACTTTGGCGCGGGATTTTAAATGAAAATAGGAGATAAACCAAGCAGAGACTTATTATTCAATCAAGTTAAATTGACCATGTAGAGTATCTACATTCCTAAGCCATATTTTAAATTAAATTAGCATAAGTTTTTGATAATATGCAAATAATTATCAAAACAGTACATAACCAACATTCTAAGAGTATTCGTAGATATGCATCATTAATAGGAATGGAGTCCCGGTTTTCTCGCTTTCGTTTCTTATAAAATACTATCGGATACCGATCTCGAATACGGTTTGGGCAAACTTTTAGGCTTTTATGGTCTCGTGGGGATTTCAAAAATAGCTTCTGAGTAATTCACGTCGAAATGGAAATGTTCACTATAAAGAAAATGGACACCTTTCATATATTCTTGGTATCGCAGTCCGCGTACAATCACGAAACTTTTCCTACTGTGTAGAGACTGAACCTAAAAACAAAATTTCCTTCCTGTGGGACCCGAGTTAATTTTGTTTGTTGATTTATTGAGATTGTAATGTGCTGGGATTCTCCGAAAATTAAACTTATATTTTAGCGTCTGTTTTTAGATATTCAATCTAAATAAGTCTTAGAATATAGATTTATTATATTATTTTTATTATTATATCTAAAACGATAAAAACCATTTTTGTTCTGTTACAAAGCAATGATAACTAACCTAATTCCTTTGAAGGTATGATTGATAGATTACTACTGGAAATCTTAGTTAAATTGAAATTACTGGCACATCCAAGGATCTTTGAAAACCGAAAACTTTGATATATTAAACAATAATTTAGCAAAAATCCCTTGGCCCTGTAGCTGCTGTAGGATTACAACTCCGGTACATGACAATGACAATACATACGTGTAATACTGAAAGTCACGTAGGCATATCGGAGGCCAAGAATTTTTATTAAGCGGATCTATCTCTAAAAGGTCAACGCTACGTAGTTGAGTCGATTGATTAATTTTACTTTCAGAACAAATTAAACTTAAGCGTATTGGAAAGTTTCCGTATTTCCATTTCACCTAATGAATTATTAAAAATGAACCTGTCATGGGCATCAAAATCCGTTCATTCCATTTCGGGCCGGTTCCGATAGACAGCCAGTAATGAGAACTTCATTTGGACTCGGATTTCACTGCCAATCCTCTTCGGTGACATGAATTATAAATGAACATTGATTTACAGAGGTCGCACTTATTGAATTTATTTTGATTATAAACAAAAATGAGTCTTGTAGGTGGACCCGCGTGCAGAAGTGTCTAACGTAAACTTATTATAACCACCAGTATAATAAGTTTATGGTGTCTTGTAAGTTGTATATAATCACAAAAATAATCATGAGAAATATAATTTCAGCCGATTAATATTGATAGATAGTTAAGTATCAAAATATACTGCAGTGTTTTTAATAGCCTTTAAAGGTTCCTATTGCTATTGATCGTATTGTTTATAAATCAGTAAACTGACGTGTTGCGATGTAAATACAGAATAAGAACAAACCACTTAAGATTCATCACAGTACCTTTGCTCGAAGCTGTCAGCCCTGTTGCTCCTGTAGCCGGAGTCGTTAAGGCTGCCTTCATGACGGAGGCTGGGGAGGGAGTCCCAGGGGGAGCGGCGCGGGCCGGGCGGGGGGGCGCCACGCCACCCGTCCGAGTGGCGGTACCACGCCGCGCGAGCTGACTCACCGATGCATGAAGCGCACCGGGATGCGCTCACGAAACTGTGCAAGACGTACATTATATTTATCATCATGTAGCTTTTAATAAGCAACGGTGCTGCTTTATATTTTATAAGATGGAACATATAAAACAATTTGTCAATAGGCTCGCCCTCTATTACACTGAGCCTAATATCGGCTGATATGTGGGTGTACAGCAGTACAATTCTGCCTCATCTATCGGGGAATACCACCTATGATGTTATCTTTTAAAACAGGGTTATGAAAAGTCGTTATCAACGTTATTCTAAGGAAACATTTAACTAACCTTATACACATAAAATCTTTACAATAACATGAAAAGGCAAATATTTAACCAAAAAATTGCATCTATTCAATATTTCACGTTAAAACAAGAGAGCGCTACGAAGTAAAAGTTCCGCTTTCCGAGCCTCAGATAAATGAAAAATAAACAAGCCGTTCAAAGTTAAACTAATTTGAAATGGACGTTTCCGGCTAGCCCAATGGGATTGGAAGTCATTGTTCCGTGTCAGATTAACGGTTCTTAGTTTTTGAATTTGTTATAAATAATGTAGTAGTGATCTGAAGGCGTATCCGTTTCGTTGCCACTTTACACTACATATTATCTACATATTATACGTATGCATTCATTTTTAACGTAAATTATTTAGTGCTTACGCATAGTCATTGTAGCCAATAGCTAATAAAACCGGGAACTAATAACAGTTATTCTGTATATCATTCTATAATATTCAACTTTATATTCATTACAAGTTTATTATAATTATACATTATTAGACGACTGAAATTTTTGCTTGGACATTTTACTTAGAGCTGTTTTATATTAATTTTAAACACAGTAATGTTTGCAAATCGTAGCCCGTTCAATACTGCAGATAGTCGTTGCGACTACGTGCGGCTACGGTGTTGCGCGATAACGCTACGTAGTGCTACGAACGTAGCGCACCTACGCGCGCCATTATTTTACTCACTATTACCCATAAAGTTATTATTACTAGTGGTAACTAGTAATAATAACTTTATGCTATTACCACTATTACATGACTATTACTCTCTGTACCACCCGCATAATTTTATCTTGAAAATGAAATGATATGCTTTGTGTGCACTATAAATAAATGAGTATAATATGATTATTTCATAGTTATAATTTGAATAAAAATCAGACGAAACTAATTTCAAAATTTATCAAATAATAAAATCTTACATCCATTTTTGCGAATATCATGCAAACAAAGTAATAACGTGAATACTTTTCTTTGAAGTAGATGGTATCGGTATTTATTTTCCCACATACATTGATAAGCAAGTTTATAAACACAATATACCTTTTTCACTTAAGTAAAGTCACGAGGGATTCTTTTACCTAATCAATCATCGTACTTGAGACTAAAAGAAAAAATATTACGAATTTTTGTCAAGTACTTATTATTAAACATCTCTCTCGCAACAAAGCGAAATACCTTCATATAATTTACAAAAGTATCTTCAACGTTTTCATCTTTGAATCATCTAATAAGATCCGACTTGCTAGACTTAATATTCTTATGAACCTCAAAGAACAAGATTATAGATCGTGAAATTGTGTAATAATACAAAAAGCATCATAAATTATTATCGGGCCTTTAGTATCAGTAAAATTGCTTGGTTCGCGAATAACTAATTCGGTCCCAAGAGTATACCCTGGAGCATACGTGACTCAGGAATAACGGTACCTACGATATTTACTGAAGGGACGATCCTAACTCTACTTACAAGACAATGGGTCTCGTGGGACTAAATATCATCATTTTTCCCATATTAACATTAATACTTTACCAATATTATGAAATTGATAAAAGAATTTTCAAGATATATGCATATGTAAAACTATAAATTATGATATAGTATACGAATTGTTATATTATCTTTATTATTGAGTATTTTCTGTTGTATCTCGCCAAATGCTAAACAGCCCTGGAGAGTACAACTATTTATGCTGCCCTTCTGGTCTGGACTGACGTTCGTAGGTAATCTCCGTCATTGCTTCAATCTGCGTGTCCTAAAATAAATTACGATGACTTAGTAACCAGAACATTGAAGTGTTTTTACAGATAAATGTGATGATTTTCAGTACGAGAATTTATTCTATAGTTTTCAACATATATAATATGTGACAAATCACTTCTGTTTGTCTAAACGTTGTGCAAACCCGTTGTTTTATTTTTTACTTTCCCAGGAAACTTGGCTCATTTTATCTCATTACATCTCTTTCCTTATCATGTTAAAAAGAACTTAGCTCTAGTTTACAGAATGTTTAAGTTAAGACTTCATTTCCTGATTGAAGGAACATCTGTGAAAATACAATAACGTACCTATTACTGCATAGTGCTTTGTTTCATTTACTCATTATCTACCTATTGAATATAAAATACTATCATAATATTTCATTCTTCTATTATTACTTCTCTTCCAAATAGTTGTTTGCCAATGTACTTGAATGTTTTATATAACGAACGTAGGTACGTCATTTTGAATACACGGAACGGTAACATCCATTTCGGAGTATATAAAACGGCAGGACTTTTTTCAAATCCATTAACAGGTATGGCGTATAACGTGCGTTATTTTTTTTATTTACGACTCTCAATATTTGGGGTGTCGGTAAACAAAATCGATGGACTCTGGGAACCTCGCCGGCGGCATATATTTTGCTGAAATCATGAAATCCCTTTACGTCCTGCCTAATTGTATATTTTTAATAATCAAACCGTCCGAACTTTCTGCAAAATAAATTAACATAGTTAAAGATTTCAACCCTTTGATCCTTTTTTAATATAGTTCGATTTGGGATGCCTACGTTTCTCGGGGCGTTAATGATGCTATATTAACGCTCCGTAAAATGCTATTCATTTCTATCTGTATAAGCACAACGCGCATCTCTTGAATCTGGCTACTTCAGAAGACATATTTTATTTTCCTCACGCTAACTATTGTTATTTTTCAAGTAAATCCCTTTGCAAAGTGGTTGAGCGAGAGATGAATAGAAATCGTTATCTCTGTAAATGTATTGTAAACACGTACGATTTCATGTCTCCGATTACGGGGATTTCTTGTTTCTCCTCGGAGCATTTATTGTTCTCGGTATGATTCTCCTTAATCCATTTACACCTTAATATTTATAAGGCTGTATTAATAATTCTATGTGAAACATTTTGTGTGTGACACATTTACATAACTTGTTTGTTTGTGTATTACCAGCTCGTTGAACAAAACCGCGAAAAATATCAGTAATAAAAATGAATGTTTTACTTAATTTATGTTATAAACATACGCATTGTGAGATACTTGCCACACGGTGTTGGAATTCATTCCATAAATGCAAATATTCTTACATAGGTAGAGTTTTTAAAATAAGTATTACACATCTACGATCATTTTTGTCGATTGATATGAGAAAACTCCAGGTTCGACTAACGACATATTAAGGTAGGTACATGTACGAACCGTCGGTCGACTCCATCCCAATGGTTGACATTACTGCCGTTTATTTGAAAAAATAAGAAAGTAATATTGGTTTGATATTAACGCCAGAACCGTGTTTATTGTACGTGTGGTGACACTTATTCAAATTGATGAGTATTTCCACCCCTTAAAGAACTGCTGGTGAATTACAAAAAATCCTGATATAATAAGTAATTTCATGTGACCGATCTACCATTTTACGTATTCTGAAACATTTAGTAACATAATCGAAAAAATTTACCATTTAAGACTAACTCGAAATCATTTCATTGTCCCTAGAACTTTACGCAAATTAGTGACTAATTGACATAAAATATGACAGTTGGCAGAGGTAAAAAAAATACTCATATTATACAAACTTGGTTTTACTGCTTTTCTTACGCGAGTAGAAATAGCGTGATGATTCGATAACCTACATGGTTATCGAATCATCAAAAATGCGGCAGTATCAAGCAATATTAATTAACCCGATAATAACGGTCTTTATGACCTACATTTGTTAGCAAATGACATTTGTAATGTGGGAATTACATTTGCGGCCAACTGTTTTAACGTATAATTGAATCTAATTGGATTGAAATGTTATTTATTATTTTATATTGGGTAATTCTGAGGGTCTTTTATTTATTAAAAGCCTTTGTCAACGATAAACGAGTCGTGAATAAGCAAATTAAACTGGTAATTTAATCACGAGTCCAGTAATCACTAGACCATTCGTATAAGTAGAACTTAAAATTCAATTAAATTATTTATGATTAATATTTTTTTATCATTATCATGCTTACTATATGGACGGCTATTGATATAATTTTATGGAATTTGAGCTGCATCAGGCCCGAGTGTAAGCTGTGTGTGAGCTTTATGCATTGTAGAGATAATGTAGAAGTATTTCCATAAAAAATTAATTCAATACTCTAGCACTTTACTATTCCCGACTTTCTAGTCCTTCCCTTGAAGGGGTTATTGTACTCATCATTATGCACAACTTTTACTATGGGACTAACCAAGAAATCACGAAAAAATAACCACTTAAAGGTATCGGGACTAGAAAGATAGGACCTTGTATATTGTTAATTTTTGGCTTTACGCGATTATAATAATCAATTCACTAATTTTTATAGAGGTTATTATCAATGTGGGTTGCACATTACTAGTATTTCTGTTGGCTCTTCCAAATAAGCTTACATACTTAAGCTTTATATACTTGTGGTAGGAGTGGATCACGTCAACAGTTCCACGGAAGAGGTTCGGGATCACTAGCTCTAGTTTGCGAGTCTAACACCTTAGCCGTTGGACTGTTGCCGCTACAATGTACGGATGATTCTTATTATAATGTAATATCTTGTAATAGCTTCACTTGTATCAAATCATAATGTAGGGAAATCCACCTGTAATAATTGTATTCGACTTATGGAAATCTCACAGCAACATAATAATATTATTGCATTATTATAAACACTGAAATTAAGTAATTTTAAATTACAGTTAAATAAAAGAAGCTCACTATACAGAATACAGCGATTGCAGCGCACGTTAGTTGGCAGGACCATATTTGTGCAGTCTATTTAAAATTAGCCTTGTTTTTTTTTATTCTATTTATCCCACCCTCAAAGCCCATTGAATAAAAGAAAAACATCATGGTAGCCCTAGAAGATTTGATTAGTTTTTGGGCTTGACATTAACTACAGGCACGTTATCCGCACTACATTATTTACATAACAGTTCAGTTTTTTCTATTCTACATATGTTTCATTTGCCCCATCCGATCACTGTATCATTTGTGAAAATGGAATATACTTACATAGTTTCAAATTACATACATTATACGTTCGATTCAGTTGTGAGGTCAAACAACCATGGTTTTCCAATAATAACTCACAGTACTATGTTAAAAGCTATGCGCTTCGCCAACCTTTGTCTTACTTCGGAAATACGAACGAACAGTGATAATATTAATTAATATATAAGGATAAATTAATAGTATAAATAAAGAAGTGAGTGACCGACGACACGCGGATCTTCAGACATTGGTTGCATATTCGTACTAATAATTCGAAGACACGGAGATTACCGAGGCGCATAATTTAATCGTAGTACTGTAATAAGTAAATTGCGAAGGCATAACCATAGGATTATGTCGACATGTCACCCAACGCAATTAGTCATTATTTGTAATAATTTTCTGCTTAATGTAAGAGTCACAGTAACTTAATACTTGATTGTAACATTTCAAAATATGTATATTGTTCGTTGATAGACACACAGATCTTATCTTATTACGCCATGCTAATAAATACTTCCTCGTCAACACCCGCACCTCCATTCAGTGTCCTAAAAAAACACATGCTGCGAGCACCTTTCGGCTTGCCTGCCAAGCGTAGTGATAACGGAAATATTCTTTTCATATCTCATGCTCGGAAAGTAGTGTTTGTTTGATCTGAGTAGCGGGTCGAAAACGCTGCTTCCCACCGTTGGACGGAAAATACTCATAGTAATTACTACCCACACAAGGGCCGGAATGAATTTTAAAAATAGAACGAAATTGGGTTACGAAGTAGACTATGAAAATGACGGAAAAGACTCATAGTAATTACTTTCCACCCTAGGGCCGGAATGAATTTTAAAAATAGAACTAAATTGGGTTAGGAACTTAGTTAGGAAGTAGATGGGAAGTAGACTGAAAATTTTGACATAAAAAAAAAACATGCTGCGGTACTGTGAGTGTATAAATAGCCAGTGTGAATTTTAAAAAATACCTATGAAGCGGGAGGGACCGCGGTGGGGGCGGTGACTCGGTATGTTCCATGTTAAAATTTTTAAAAAGACAATTTGAATATACCCCACACAATACAATTAGAATGAGAGAATTTGACGGGAAATCTCTGTTTTATTTTATTTTAGAAAAACTAAAAAAAATTACTTTCCTTATATTCGAAATGAAAAGTAGAGTGTTTAACACGGGTGAAAGTCACCAATTCCTACTCGGACTATAGCCGACTATACTATTATGACCGTTTATTCAAACGTTGTAGGAGGCTCAAAGACTCCCTACTTTCTATGAGAAGTATCATGTTTCAGTAGAACGTTTACAGAATGACACATTATGTTGATGATGAAGCGAACTCCGGCCATTTGCATTCGGTCTACCTACACCAGCTTCCTTACGCAGTTCGGCGATTCATAAATACCTACATGATTTTATATTATCATGATTAATAATTAACAGGATTCATCCTCAGAAATTCTCGTGACTTTCAGAATCAAAATGTAGTTAGGCTTATTTTTGGAGCCTTGGTGCGCTGTAAGCTTGAAAGTGCTATGTGTGTGTGGAATCCACACGAAAGCACGTATATCTTGATGCTTGAAAAAGTACAAAAAGCATTCCTCAGATACCTCTACAAGCGCATCAATGGATACTACCCCTATATGTACCCTACGAAATTTCTTTTGGGTTCCCTGGGCTATTACTCTCTGGAAGTCAGACGGAATAGATACCAACTTGCATTCATGTGTAAAATCCTCCGCGGAAAAATTGATGCGCCAGATCTCCATGACGAGCTGTCTCGATTTTATACTCCCGACAACTATCGACGCAATAGAAGGCACGAGTTGTTCGCCGTACCATCGTGTCGCACCGTGGCCCGGGCCAACTCACCCATACCGCGCACGCTTTCCGCGCTTAACGCTCTTCTGGATGACAATCCTTACTGTGACTTGTTTGCGGATGGATGGGCGGATATATTGTCGGAGTGTCTGCTTTTTTGTGAGAGAGTTGTATGACTGTGTTGTTTTGTTTATATGTGTAATTAATTACCTATGTGCCTATCTTTTATTATTGTAATTGGTTTCGTACCGTTTTAATAAAAGTAAAATAAATAAATAAATAAATAAATAAATAAATAAATGAATATCGTTTTCGTAAACAACGATATTCGTGATAAATTATACTATATCTAGTATCATAACTTTAATGTTTAGTTACTAGACACTGACCTTGATTGATGGTCACTAAGATATCCTTGATCACGATCTCGCACCCTATCTCTGTAACAAACGAAATGTTATTTAATATGTGTCCCACATTCTGTTTAATAATAGTCAAAAACTGTATGTAGCCTTTGTGGTACAAAGACTCGACATTTGTAAAAAAATATATACAAAAAAAATACAAAGAGATAAATATCCGTGACATGTTGATCGTTTCTATCCCGAGGTAAAGTGACTCCTTTTCAATAGTAATAGAAAGGAATCATGTTCCCGTTTAAACTTGCTGTTTTATAATATTGAAATGAGTCATTACTACGGTTTAAAAAAAAACACATGAATAAAATCAATAGATTTTGAAATCAATCAAAATTTCACGGCATACTTAGTACTTTTTGAACTTTGACTTTACTTAGAACTTTTTTGCTATTTGAATAAGTAATTTCAATGATAAGGTGACGAACCTGGAGTTGTGGTCACTCAAGTAGCCCCGCTCGCGGTCCCGCTCTCGCTCTCGCATTAGTTCATTGCGATCACTGCAAATGTCACAACGGTTAGCAAATACCCTTATATCTCACAGGATAATATATACAACACTTCTAAAATTCGGTATAGTTATGTAAAATATTAATACTAAAAATATAAATTAAAATAGCAGGAAATTTAATTTTCCTGTTCTTGTATTTCTATATTTGACCAATTAATCGTATTAAAATCGTCGTATCGTAGCAAAAGATACTCGATATTTGAAATAAAGAGTACCTAATATTATCACTTCTAATAGGCTTTATTTCGAGTATCGAATTGTTTGTAAAAAGGAAGTATTAATACAATACATTATTAATTTATTCATAAAATTGTTTTATTACAAGGTAAACTAACAAATACAAAGTCTTACTTAAATTTATATGTAACACGCATGCCTGAACTAGGTAAACCTTTGTTTCAGGTGAGAAGAGCTAACAAAAATTCTTAAATAATCACATAGTTTTTAACTTAAAGATACTAAAGCATACAATAATCTATAGTATAGGTACAGCAGTATAGTATATTGAAAAAATATATTGGAATATTCGTACCACGTAGCGTAATTACATTTTCCTGAGAATCGAAATATAAACAATACCTAGATAATATCGAGGGGTGAAAGGCTAAGGTTTCAAGTGATACTTTGGGCGATATCGAGTTTTTTTTTATATCTTCATTTATTAATGGAGGTTTGTTCATATTTGAACATGTCACCCCCGTAACAGTTATATACAATACATGTTCGAAATCAGAAAAATTCTGCGTCAAATGAGCTGGAATTAATTATAATCTGAGTATTTTTTTGGCTCTTGAAACATTTCGCATTTTGGACTCAATTCTTAGAGATAATACGACATTAAATTGGCTTTTTGTTAAGTCATACCAAATTAAAATGAATCGGATCACAAGCGTTTTTTCCTTTTCCAGACAGTAGGACTTTAAGCATTATTTTATAATAGCTAAGATTTAAGGAAATGTAACATAGATCATTTTGACGTCCACGATTTACACAAATGTTGCTTAAAACATAATTATAGCCGTCAGCCGGATACGACGGAGGATGTCGCTTGAACTCTTTTGACTGCAATCGTTTTCTCCTCTGTGTACCACTTCAACCAATTTTCCTTTTCATAAAATATTATATTATCTATACGCGGTTATACTAATAATTATTTATGTCATTATAATAAGTCTAGTATATATTATGTTTTACAAAATCTGTATAAAAGGCATACCTGTAATATCCGTCACGGTCGGATCTGGCGCTATGCTGTCTCTCGACACCAAGGCGATGCGGAAGCGGTAAGGTTGAAGATCTGCTGCCTCCACCAGCAGAACATTGAGATGCTGTTCCATCCCAAAACATACATGGTTGTATTAATAAAATATAGGTATTGTTCATAATAATTCTGTTATAAAGCATTTTAGTGACACATACCTACATATAATAATTATTTATTTGAAACAAGGGTGCATCTACTATATTTCTTCATCTACGTCCCGAAAATCTCTAAAACATTAGTGATTAAAAAACTGTTCATTCTGAGATCACGCACTTTTTGTTAACTATAAACTTTCTTTCCCTACTTCATCGCTTAAGATATAAGTTACAATAAATCATGTCAATACGCTTCAGTGGCGTTATATTGTATAAATATTTTTATTGCATTGGGTTTTTTTTATTAAACCAAAAGAAATAATTACTGATATTTTATTTAAGAGTTTGTCTTGTTTCTTTATTTTACTTTTGGCTTGACTGTGATTATTTAAATTATTTGTATGACATGACGATATAGATGATTTCACAGGAAACTGCAAAGGCCAGAGAAGGAAATATAAATAGAGGACTGGAAAGGTATGAGGGAGACCTTTGCAAACAGCGGGACAGTACCTATTAGTTAAATAAACGACGTGGACGGATATATACCGTCCGTACTATGTGCCTATATGATCGAAATTTTCCAATTCCCCAATAATTTAATATTGCATATATATTTTTTACTCAGTTAATAGGTACCTACGTGAGTACCTACAAATTTATAACATCATAATAGGTACTACTAAGTATACAAAACTCAGTGTAAAAACCAACCAATAACTTTACATAATACCTATATTACAACTTCATTACGCACAGTCATTAGCTCGAATACAGATAGGAACCTATAGGATTCGGGTTATTGACCACGTAAAGCAATGAAGTCGAGTACTAGTCTTTGGACAGGCCGGTGAAGTAAAGCCTGACTAAATAAATATGCACCCTGAGGTGATTTCACTAGTATCGTTACTTTGACTAAACATTACCACATTATATAGCGAAGATCCAAGTTTAAGTTGTCAGGCTTTACCTACATTGATCAAGCTGTCAGTGGAATTAACGTGTAGGGTATCTAATTCGGGTAAAATCATTCGATTACACGAATGTGGGTTATCGACCAAGTGTTCCTGAGCCATGCTCTACCTAATTAAATTTTCAAGCAGGCAGCATCCTTACTTCCACTTGTAGGTAGGTATTTAAATTAGTAATAGTAGACATAGAGATGGGCGATTTTTCCAAAAAAGCACTATCGATTTAATCAATATGCGGTGTTCGAATGAAATTTTTGTAGTCAAATGATAGTAGGTAGTAGGTAATATTATGTAACTAATTTGAATACTAAATGGTATTCAAATCCCGCGGGTCACGCGTAACTTCGACCAACCGTTTTGCAATATCTCTGAATAGGAGACGTGCATTCGGACCCCATGCACGTATCCGAGCGTTTCGACACCAAACAGCTCAAACTCGTATATAACTATTGATAAGGTTATTATATTTGCGCCGTTTGAGTGTCTCTGCGGCTGCAGCTGCAGCGCCAGCAAAGCCTGCCGAGCCAGGAAGATGGGAAGGCACAAGAGTGTCGACACAAGCTGTGTCCCACACCATGGGCCTACCCAACTTCCATGGCAATAACGACATACCATCTGGTATTCAAATTAGTTACATAATATTACCTACTCCTGAGAAAGAAATCGTGTCCTTAACCAGCAGTAGGTATCAGCAGCATGTAATGTTTTGAATTCTTATCTAACGTGTCTGTCAGATTGAGCAAAATATCAACAGAATGATTATTGCAATGTATCATTGATTTCGCCCATCTCTAGTAATTATTCCTAATATTACAAGAATGACACTAAGGTAATCTTACATAATATATACCTATATGGATTATAAAATATAATAGTAGCGCCAATGTATAAGTATAATAATGAGATACAGTGTGTGTTTTTCAGACAACTATCTAATATTACATTTAATTATTTATATGGGGCAAAACAATCAAATATTCAAATATGAGATTAATTTGAATGTAATCTATTCAAAAAGATCTGTTTTTAATTAGTTCACCCCATAGGTGCCACTGGATATGTTAAAATATAAGTATGTGAGTAACATGCTTTTCCTTATACAGGAACAAAATAAAATGTTATGGCAAAAAGAAAACAAAAAATCAATTTGTAACATAAAAATAATAACGGGTTAGGTAAATTTTATAGAGTACATATCAATACAGGTATTGCATAGATAAACACGATAATGCAATGATACCATTCATACAATAAATAATCAATTTCTTCACCTCTATCCCTTATGGCAGCCTCCTTAAGGTGTCTCAAAGATTGTAGAATTGATTCTTGGGTCGGTCCTCAACAAAACAAAAACAGGGTTGAAATTAAATCTAAACAAGGTCAAATTGTGTGCAGTTTATGTTGTAAAAATTGTATGTTATAATAAAAAGTCAGATTTATTAAATATTGGTAGCATGCTGTTTATTTTTAAAATTTCAAACGTGACCAAAAATAATAACATTTTATACGTCAAATACTTACGTCGTCTTGGTGGATAAGGACTTCGTTGATTCGAAGATGACACGTTATCGTTAAATTCTAGGAAAAAAATATTCATTAATATAATTTCTATATAATGTTCACACAAAAATGTGTTAAGATATACAGGATTTTTTTTTTATGTAGTGCGCTATATTTGCTGTTTGATTCAGTGTCCGTTCCTAAACCGTTCGTTTTAAAGTTCGTTTTGTTTTAAAGTGTATCCCAAAACTGCGGTTGCATTTAGGAACAGAGACAGAATCACTCTACAAATTATGCGCATAAAAAATATCCTGTATCCCTAGTAAGGGTATAATTGTTGCAAGCTTATTATATTTAAATTATGCAATATTTCTTACAGGGCATGAAAACCAAAAAAAGACCATTGGACTTATTTGTGCCAGGACCTAGGGAGACCTGTAATGTCCAGTATTCTACGATATGCTAAGTAGTTGTGGTAATATTATTAAAACCTTAAAAACCAAACAAAAGCAGTGCATTATTATCGGGTAAATGTATCAATTTCACACTCTCAACTCTTTTGTGAAATTGATTTCTTTTTACCCTTGGTCTTAATACCCTTGATTAACAATCCACATATTTTTATTGCATATCTGTTTTATTGAGGCATATTCAGTGCATACTTGGAGACCATGCCAGCCTCATAACTACATTCAAATATCGTATTTACGTTTTTAACTTCAAAATATTATGGTTTGTTTTCAAAAAGAACAACTTACCTAAATCTTCCATGCTCTGGCTCAGTAGAGCTTCGAAAGTGTGCAAACTATAGCTCTCGGCGTCCATGCCTTTGGCGAGGGTATTCCGCAGATGCATCTCGTACTCGAGCAGCAGACGCGAGGTCGGTGACCCGGGGGCTGGTGTGGCACTCGACTGGGACGCTTGCCGAGACAAGCATGGCTTCTTTGGTGACAAGTATAAGACAAACAACGTCGGAATTAGATAAATAAAGAAATGCGTAATCAACGGCTCCAATTTGCACGCGTTCAATCAGGGAGATAAAGAAACCGAAAGGTCTAGCAATCATTCTCCACGTTATTGTAAGTTTACTTTAAAAACAGGCAAAGATTTTTATATGAAGTTCAAGAAACACATCTCTTTACATAAAATATGTTGGTTATATTTTAAACTAATATTATTTTACTCTCTTTCCAGCATACCACACACGTACGACAAGCAAACATGAGGCTTTAAACTAAAGACGATAACGTGTAAGATCGTCGTGATCATCTTGAAATACACAGAGCACTAGAATAATAATTTCCTTTCTCTCTATCCAAAGCCAATGCCAATTTCAAAGCCAATGACAATAACACTCACTGCCTTTGAAAAGAGCCTACTTGAGATTTAAAAAATTTGCATAACATATAGCAGCTAAGTATATGTCGTCGAAGTGCTTTTGTGGGCCAGTCATTTGAGATGAGAGCCAAGATTATAAACAGATCAGATACTACTTTAAAGTTGAATTTTTGTTTGATAAGGATAACTCACCGCATGATGGTGTTGTCTCGAATCGCGGCGTTGACAAGGCTCTTGGTCTGAGTTGCCGTTAGATGAAGACGGAGTAGTAGCATAGCACTGGTTGTCAAACATCACGTTGTCAGACGGTGGAGACATGTCTCGGTCGCCGCCACCCAGCTCCAAATAAAGACCACGGCCAGGGTATCCGCTCGGCGCTGCACCGACGCCGACACCGCGACTGTAGCAACAAGAAGAAAAATGTAGTTTAGTAATGCACATCTAAAACCTACGCACTTTTTGCAGCTAAACGTAAGAATACGTGTTCGTTGTTCACTTGTGGAGAACAATATACAACCAACCTAGGAGAAAACCCGTGTTTCTATTCTCCAAAAAGTATTGAAGATGCATAACAAAAACGAGACAGGTTTGTTATTAAAAAAAATTAAGACACTTCCATTTCTGATGAAACTGCTTTGCGTAAGAAACTCTAATATACAACAGTATTGATGGCAGTTAAAGGCAATCAAGTAACTTTTCGAAACATGCCTATAACACATATTTTGTTTATACTTAAGACCGTTAAAGATGTTTGTACACATCCTTAAGGATCTTTTCAGAATAATTTTAGTAGTAGGAACTTAGTATTTTTTCCAAATAATCCATATAAAATTTCTAGACGATTAGTTAATATTTAGCAATGTGTTTTCTAATGTGACCCGAATTTTCTAATGTGACGGGTAACGCAGCAGCAGCTCCTATAGAAATTGTTCTTTGGTCAGTAGGCTAATTCACTTAACTAAAGAAGTGCGGTTGCCGCGCAGTTGCAGTAAAAATTTGACATAAACAACACATTTGGCATTCGCTTGGCTTTAGCGATCGCTGTCAGATACGCTCGAGTCAAGTTCGCGTCACTCGGGCGCAATAGCGCATTCTACTGTCGCGCGTCATTAATGCGGGATTCGGAACGCAACCCTATCGGTATACTACTATTCATTTGACGTCCCAAATTGACAGCTTAGTAAGTTTTATTCAAGCTCGAGTGCAGTTTGACATAAGCTCATCATACCTAACTTTTGTTGGTATTGTTTGGTTGTTTTTGGTGAAATTAAGTGCAAATAGTGAACGCCTGTGCTGCATTACCCGCTGATATCGATGCCTCTAAAGCTAGGTGCAATCTCTGGCGAGAAAAATTCGATCCACCTGCATACTTTCTCGCGCCATCGGAAACCATTTCACCCTACCATGGCCGACTTGGAAATCTCTTAATAGACTACGATCCCAAGTCGGCCGAAGTAAAGATAATCTCCACAGGTGGAATTTCACAGATGGATGTGCGGTGTCTCTCCGCAAACCATGGCCCACCTTCCATCCTGCGCCGCATGCCCTACCACATGCACGCGTGAGGAGCTTATGTCTGCAACTGATTCTGCTATTCGCGTGGCGGAATACTGGGCCAAGTACATTTAATTTTCCATCGACACGCTAAGAAGAAGATTACCCAATGCAGCTAACAAGGCACGATTACCAGTGCCACGACTGACACACCGAGAGCGTGAGCATGAAGAAAGTATGCGTGTACGGCGTAGGGTGGCTGAAGAGGATATGCGAGTGGAAAGCGTGAACATACTCGCTCAAGGAAATAGAAGAGGGAACAGAGATTTGTTGGAAGGTTGGGCTGTCCAACAAGCTCTTATAGCTCTTATTAATCGCCTCTGGCTAAATAGTGATTAGAGTCAAAATAGAGTTTGAATTATTGAGTTCTTTATTTTTATAATAATATAATTATGTTCAATTAGATAATTGTCTTCTTTATTCTTCGTCTTCCCCACTTGAACTCCCCCGTCTTGCCTGAAAAGAAAATTATTTATTTATTTATTATTATGTACACGCATACACACGACAAAGAAAATAAGTAGGTACTAGTTTGTATAAATATGTAATTATTCTTTAAATTTCAATCCGGAGCATGAGAAGGACTAACATAAGAAAACCGTTCATACAAGTAGGTAGGATATGCTGGATTATGAAGGTTGTTGTACAACAGACATAATATCATATAAAATTACTGCAGTTCAGTTTCTATTGGTTATGAATCCTTTGAGATTATAAACAAAATATACAAACATAATCAAATATGTGTAATTTATACATACATTTCTATATAAGTCCTCTGATCACCGTCTGCCTCGGCATTCAATATAATTATATGCGCATTCGGCCCATAAGAGTGATGAGAGGGCACGCGCCTCTTTGGATTTTAGTCTGCCAAAGGCAAGGTCCCTGTGGCCCTCTAAATATTCCACCAAGAGTTCCATTTGCCGCACAGAAACAGATTTTCGTGAAGTCATAGCTGAAAGCAAAAACATACAAGGAAAGATTACCATATTTTAATATAAACTGCTACTTCTTCGTAAAGTAACCTTCATTATACACCCATAAATATCATTTTAATATAATATTATACATACCTTATTAAGTTTTCATAGTTTCTATTTAGTTTTTTACAAAATAACTACCTATCATAATTTGACTTTTTATTTTTGACAGTATTGTTTTTATTTGTTATAAGGTTATAAGCGGCCATGTTAAACCATGATTTAGCCAAATATTAGCGAAATATATCTTTTATTATAAATCACAACGTAATTGTTTGTTTTTATAGTAAGAAAATGCACTAAAATCATTATTGGGATATTATTTTCATATTCTTTAACGATAAATTCGTTGAAACGTAATCGATTCCATTCGATTATTAAGTGGGTAATTTTTTTTCTCCCTATTGGCCACACCGTAGTATAGTTTAGGGAGCGCGAAGTAGCCGCGAAGCGGACGCGCAGTTCAAAGATTACAATAATACCATTTAGCACTCAAACTTGAGCTTCGATGCAGCGTCACTGCAACTTTATCGGCGCGTCAGACAATTACGTGAATTAGCCTACAGGAAGGAACACACTTCTTATTTCCTTTGGAGAATAAGAAGCTTCCTTTATCGTGAACTGCAATAGACTCAGTAGAGTTGAGACAAATTACCGCTGTGAGCTCTGCCGACTGTTGTTGTTGACAATGTGGGAGTAGTGTCCGTGGTGCATGTGCTGCGGGTGCCGGTGGCCGTGCGAGCCGCATGACGGCGGACACGGCGCCGCGCCGCCATACCGTCGCCGGCCCATCTCCGGTGACGTCACTGGACTCTCTGTTGACGGCATCGGCTTCAGCATCCGCTTTAGTGTGCTTGAGTCTGGTGAAAACAGATTTTATATGTCATCAATGTCGTAGATAGCCAAGCATGCTTTTGTCGGCTTTTAGTCCAACCAGGTATTTTCAAATCCAATTTTCTTAGCGTAATGTCTGCGTTTCGTCTCATGAATTAAAACGAACTAATTTAAATAATATATATTTTTCTGTTGCATAAACTTACAACTCTTACAGTGTTACAAGTTTTATTTATTGCGTTGCCCGTTGATAATAAACTAATTAGGCCACTCAGAGAGGCCAGTAGGAAGCAAAACTGCAATACGCAACAGCAGAATAGCATAGCACCTAGCAATCTATACTGATTTTTTTTAGCTTCCCCTGGTTTATTAACAGAAAATCTGGTTATTATATTTTAAATATGTATGTATGTTTCCCTTCCTTTGACATTGATGTTCGTTTTTTATTCACAGCATATTTGATTCATAGTTTTAGACTACATTCTCACCCATATTCATATCTTCAGTGCTCTTAGATTTCGTGCGCCGCGAACCCGAAGTGTTGTTGTTGATCATGTTGTGGTGGTGCGCCGAATGTCTGTCCGATTCACGGGACTGAAAATTCATACAGTCCTGTTGAGTTTCCAAATATATATTAATTAACATTTATTATTGTAGTAACGAGAGAAAAAGAATTAGCATCCTTATTTGCCGGAGACTTGCTCAATTTCTAGCCTACTTAATATTATATTTAGTATAATTTCTATTGTAGGTACTGCCTGTATCTCTTTTAAATCATACACAACCTCCAAAGGAAGGCCTTTTGGGAGGCTTATGCGAGTCTTGTACGCTTTTTAGATAACATTTTTGTAGGACACTCATACATTGCACTCCACACTTTTAATTACTGATACATAAACTGTCGTAACACGACCCTACCGATCTAAGGTTCACAATAAAAAATTTAATAATAAGTTAGTATGAAATTTACATCACTCACTGATTCATTCCCATCTCCATAGTCGACACTCTTCGGCATGTGCTGGAGGTGTTCTTTGCGTGTGGAGGTGGCCGAGGACTTGGAAGATGTGAGGGTGCCGCCCGCTTGCACTCCCTCCGATTTCAGGTCTTGAGAGTGCTGCGAAGCTGCGCCCCCACCACCAGCTTGAGTTTCTTCGTTTGTCTGTTACAGAAAGCATTGAAATAAAGGCATATTGTATTTCAAGTAAGAGGTAGGGTCTGTAGAAGCCTCTAGATTATTGCGACCTGCAAAGATCTGTTGGGATGATTCTGGCAATGTTACAACCTTTCTCCAAGCCAGAAGGGTAGGATAGAAGGATTTTATGGCATCTGGATTCTGGTGTGATTAGGTAGCTTCTTATATGGTGTACTGATTCACACTCGCAAAGAATATTATGTAAGGGCGTTCCTTCTTTCTTGCAACAGAATCAGAAAACTGTGCTTTCTGTAAAGCCCAAAGGGCGCATAAGGCGCTGCTATTACTGCTAACCAAGACAGCGATAAATTTAGCTTTTTAATAAAAAGATTTTTATCTATTTCTTGCAGGACATTATTTCATATCTCTATACCTATCGTAGCATTCTTGAACTAAGTTAGAGGTAAAAGCCAGAGAAAGCTATGTTACTTTGCAGATTGCTTTTTCTGCTTCGCATGTCTCTCAGCTGGAATTAGTATACAGAAATAGCAACAGCAGCTAAGGACACCAGCTAAGATCACCGTCTCAGGCATGGGCTACGGACGTTGCTGGGACAAACAAACAGAAATCAGTTTTTTCATTAAGGGCCCGGGGAAGGGAAAAGTAGCTTCAAACCAAAAGGATTGTGGGCACCTATTTTTTCGACAGTAAAACTTATATAGAATCGACTTACATTAGTGCCGTGCGTTCCCACAGAAGCAGTGACAGTCTTGGGTGCAGTGGAAGTGTTAGTAGTCATGGTAGATGTCTCCTGAGACTTCGGAGGTCGTGTCGGAGGCTGTGATTCACTCTGTCGCGATGCCGCTGAAATGTAATCAACGTACAATAAATTACTTTTGTGCAATGTAAAAGGGTTATAATTATGTTGGAAATAAAAGTGATTATATATCATATAAGTTAGCTGCAATCAAAAAGAGATGGTGTCAAGCAATAGAATGGACATTACTTACTATACATATGTACATCATACATAAAATTTTGCATTAAAAGTCAGGAATTTTTTAATATTGTATAAGCACTTCATTGGTACAACCAAGAATTTAGCATTATGAGAACCATAACTTTGGTTCTCTAGAACAGGTTTTTGTTAGATATGGCTTAAAATCATAAAGGACATTGAAAATACAGGCCAACTGAGTGCTCAGAGATTAAAAATTGTTTGAGCACATTTTCCCAGTATTGTCTTGTTTAAACGTTGTTTATGTTTGTCAGAAAAGTCAGACACCAAAAAGTAATGTTTTTACACTGGATAAAGGCCATCATTAGGTACCACTGTGGCTCCCGTTCATCAAATTAGGATATGTTAGGAAAAGGACTATGACATCCCAACTTTGCTGGACCCACTGCCCTTCATCATGACGTAGCTCTTATAGTTATCTAATATACTAACGTTTAGGTGGCGGCTGGTGTGCAGGCTGCGAGTTAGTGACGTTGTCATACAGTGAGGTAGACGAAGTGGCGGCGGCGACCTTGTCCGACCGGCTGGCCGTGCCTCCAGCCGCGCCCGCCTCCGTCTCCATAGCACGCGTCGTCGTGCGAGGCAGAGTTGACGAACCTACGCAAATAATTTAACTATGATTGTTGGTAATAGGCCTCATCCATCAATTTTGACGAAACAACCTTATACATTTATTTGGGCAGTCCATCTTAGTAAATGATACTTTCATACTGACTATGCCCAGATAACAGATAAAAAGTGGCAAAAACCAAGAGGACGAATTCCATAACGCTGGTCTCAATGGTGATCAAATGAGTCCTCCCACCCCGGGCAGGGCGGGAGGGACTGTCAGACTTGTACTGACTAAAATCCACGGTGTTCCTTCGATAGCCCTTTACGTTCCGGGGTCACGGTAATGAGATAAGTCCCGCGACCAACTGCCAAAGAACCTAAAGAAAAATCTTGATTTTGTTATTCTATTTCTTTAATATCGTGAAAAATTTGGTAACTATGCTGTGTACAAGGTTCCAGTTTTAATTCGTTGCAATTTTATTATGGGGCTACAGAAAGAGCATCATTCCGCGATGATACCCAACAACCTTTGGCACATGATGGGCAGTCAGCTTGCTGCCTGAATAATCTTTTCATTTCTTCATAACATCCTGTCTTTGTATAGACTATCATGATTTAAATGTAAACAATTGTTGATGAACCTAACTAATAAAAATAAAACAATAAATTACAACATGATCAATTCCTATGTGAGAGAGTCCATGCCAAGACAGAAGCAGAAGCAGCTTTATTATTAAGATGAGTATACTTACGATAACGCGGGTCTTGCGCTCTCAGTCGGGCGTACTGTTCTTGCGTCATGCATGTGCACTGCGGCTCGCGGCCGTACGTCAGACTACAATCATAATGTTTATTACTCTCATAATTTATGTCTAATTCACATGTACAGACAACAGATTTTCAGAAAGATTGGTTAATTTTAGAGCCTGTTCACACGAGCATTAATGTTATCGCTAACGCCAGCGCACTTTTCAGAAAAGCTGGTCATACTCTGATCAATTCAAATTTCGTGTCGGCTGTTATGATTGGTTCAAAAACATCAACAATCAATTTAGCAACCAATCATATATTATTATGTGACAAGTTTTGACGGCTGGTTAGATGTACCGGTTATTTATTTCACAATATGCACGAAAATTCACGCCACCTTTAGCAAACATTAGCGCTGACTTCTGAATGGTTTTGAGAGTTAAGTTAATCAGCTCCCGTTTGAACAAGCCCTTAATTTTATAGGTTAACGTTACCTAGATCGGTTAGGACTGGCAGGCGTGGACAGGGGCTTCCTCTTAGCTTTGAACTTTTGCTTATTTCCCGGGGGCTCCAGTTTCAGGCTGTAGCTCGATGAAGCCTTGCGAGAGAACTTGAATGATGGTGACTAAAATCATAACAAGTGTTCATTCATGACAATAAAAATATGACGTATTTACAGTGCCACAAACTTATCTGACCCGCAGCCTGATTACGGACGCAGCTGACAGTTTGCGTCAGGCGTAAATTGCACAATTGTTGCTGTCAAACATCATTTTGGTATTACGTACAATACAAAAAATTATGTTTGACAGCAGCAATTGTGCAATTTACGCCTGTCGCAAACTGTACGCTGCGTCCGTAATCAGGCTACCGGTAATGGCGTCGCTGCCGTCGCTTTTATCAATGTCATCTCCCTACAAAAATGATTCAAAATGTCATGTCTTTTTGTTCTGTAGCGACGTTAGTTCCAATTTTGGTCACCGGGTCAGATAAGTTTGTGGCACTATACCAACCTTTTGTCTGCTTAGCTATTCTTGTAAGAACATCTCGCATTTCAATTCGAATCTCACTGTTTTTGTCAGTTGATATTTGACGAATTGACATATGATTCCGTTTTGCAGGTACAACAGAAGGAGCGAGCCAATTATAACACAGATTGTGTTGTTTGACGTATTCACACCTCTCTGGGCTTAGTATGATAAATTTCTCATAATGACACAATGTGTGGTTTTCATTGCACATAGCGCAGCTTCTAGGTTTCGACGAGGTTGCAGTATTAGAAGTAGATAAGTGAACCGTAATGGAGCTGTGAATATGCACGGCTCCTGTTATTACACGTCAATTCGTGAAATATCAACCAGCAATAATAGTGAGATCCGAATCGATAGGAGATGTTCTTACAGGATAGATCCCCAGGTTTTTGTTCTGCTGTATGACGACGAAACCCATGAACTAATATAATCAATTATTATTTTTTCTAAGTAAGTTTCAAACTGTACTAATTTCATTTAATTCTGTATTTTGGCTTTCGCTTTAAATATTAGATATCTACGATCACTTCATTTTCATATATTAAACTATAGCATGTATTACTTACACAGCATTCTCTGAATTGTTTGGCGTCGATGGGAGAGGTGAAGTTTAGTCCCCATGTGTCGTTAGTCATGGGATCCTTCCAGTATACGAAGCACTCCGACGCTTGTCCGATGCGAGTGCCTGTAAGGAGAAGTCATTGATATATTTGGATATTAACGATTATGGACAGGGTTATGTATTAAATTGCTAATGTGCTGGTAAGAAGACAACAGTGAATATTTTTGTTCAATAAAAAATTATTGAACAATAAAATTCACATTAACAATTTTATATAACAGAACAAAAATGATCTATTTTAGTATCTCACGATAATTACCTATCATAAATTCGTTAAAACACTTCTTAGAGTTGTATTCGTGTAGTTTTGGGTTCATTGTAAAAACTACATATTTCGCGACTAAATACATTTTCTACCAATGTTTATTTATTTATTCTTTGGAAAGCTTACAGACTAATAAAATTTATCAAATACAGTACAATATGTAAAATAATTTGCTAGTGAAAAGCTTCCACATATAATTATTACAGTACCTAAAATGTTGAGGAGTTAAAAAAGTTACACCACATGCTGACAGCAACTGTTTATAGAGTTGTTTTATATAAAACGTTTTATATTGAACTAGTGTAGCGTAGCATTAAGTATGTAAATAAGATTCGTTATAAACATAAATATAATTCTGTTTGCAACACCAGAAGTAGAGTAAGCAAATAAAATCAATAGATATAGTCATGAGTTGTTTTCATATTTAATTCTTAACGCGTTTAGCAACAGTTTTAATAGGTACTGTGAGCTTGTGAAGTAATGTATTGGACGTTGGTACACGCTGGTGAATTCGGTCGATTACTCGTCTTACTATCCAGTATAAATTTAAAACTAGGTTACAGCGGCTTCCGTTGTATCTCCCGAATTGCCCTAGTCAAATATAGGTGTTTCTCCGTCAGTGTGATCTCCGCGATTGTTATAAAAGTGTCTATTTTGGGAACCACTTTTTAACGCCCGTAATGCATCTTATGTAACTTAGTTATCTGGCGTTCAAACAAAAATGAAGATAGATTTTAAATTAAATAGCACAGCATTGCCCATAATGTGCATTACGATGTTGAAATATTATGCCTAATTCATCTCATTTGGTATGTTGCGCGCCTATTGTTTATAATAATAAAGAAAATATAATTTATTTCAATCTAGTGTACTCCGTTTGAAGCTCTTAATTTTCCGAGATGATAATATCATAGAGATAATACATAGTACCTACTATTTCTATGGATAATATTGATGTCCGTTTCCAGAACTAAGGATATTCTGTCAAATGTCATAAAATTCGGTTTGAAAGTGTCGTAAATAGTAGCAATAAAAGCTCTTACGACAAAAGGTTGCAAAAATAAAAATATAGTCGTATGGACCGTGCATTTCAACTGACTGTACTTCGGATTAATAACTTAAAACCACAGAACGAAGTTACGACTAACATTTTGACATCAACAGCTGTAAAATAACATCCCACTCACTGGTTACATTTAAATCGTACCTATGGGTAGGCGGGCAGCCTACACTATAATTTTATTAGTAGGCCACAACTTTGTATACAATTAAATAAAGAAGATAATATATAGCGATATTACATTAACAAGACTATTTTAGTTTACTGTTATGAATTAAAAGATTATTTTGATATGTTATATTAGTAAGAACTTAAGAAGCTCACGTATTTGTATAGCTGAAAATTTCTAATATTATGGACAGGATTTCGGGGATTTCGGTAAGTCACGGTCGCATTAAGGTCAATGATAAATAGGTACACACGTTTAATATACCGAACAAAATAATATTTAGGTAGGTAGGTACCTAGTATTTTATATTCTCTTTTATAATGATCCATCTTGCAAGTGGTAGTCAACAACGATAAGATCGACAAATACTGATAGAAGACAGCACCGCACAAATATCAAATATGTCTCAAGAACTTTTTTAGGCTTTATTGCAGCTCGACTTAGCCTGTCAATGATGATGACCGTGATGAAAGTTTATGCAATTCAATTGTTCCAACACGTACCCGGTTGCAGTAGTCTAACGTCCAGGATCTTGTCGACCTGCGAGTTGTATGCGGTGATGTGGAACACACACTCGGGCGAGTCCTGGATGCAGGTGATGTTGACAGGCACCAGGTCCTCTGACACTTGCTGCCACTTCACCGTGCCGGCGCCACTTGCAGATACGTGGAACACCTCCGCCCATAGTCTGCAAGTAAACATAGTTGAGGAATACTGTCAAAGTCAAGAAACATAAATGTAAATCTTTATGATACCAGATAGTGAAGAAAATTTAAAACACTAGAGTAGTTGGATTATGAAGGAATGGGGTTCCGATCTTTTGAGTGGTCTAACATCGCCAGGTAACTAAGGATATAACCTCATTATTTTATGATAATATAATAATATGATCTATTTTAATAGATTATTGACAATATCATCTTTATAGAGCGGTGTAAGTACGGGGAATTTAAGCGGAGCTGATATTAATTAATTTATTAAAAGGAAAATAGTTAAAAAAATTGTTGACCTTGGTTTAGGAACTTTACGTAATTCCGACGCAGGTATCCAATAAGGAAACTAGGGCTTATAGACAAACTTACATCACATGCACGTATAAAACATCGTTAAAAGTTGAAACGGTCGGTTTGGTTGCATAAAGTTTACTTAAAAAGACGTTTGTAAGTAAAATTAGAACGAGTCTCTTTGATGCAACCAATAAATTATGTTTCGTATATTTTGTTTACACTGTGAATGTACATTGTATGTTATGTCTACGTGAGTTTACCGACATTTGCGGCGCAACATAGTCGATTTGTAGAGATAACTAAGTATATTTGAATTCTAAAAAATTATACCTACCAACCTATATTTATTTATTTATTATACCTACAAGGTTTGAGAGCAAACCTCGAGGTTGTACTTAAGATGATTATGTTGACGATCAGTAACATGCATGTAGACAGGGACAAAAAGGACTATGTAGTTGTAGTACTCAGAAAAACTTATAAGAGTAATAATTAGCTGAGCTTCATGTGAGATGACATCATTATTACGACACTAGCTGTGCCCACGACTCCGTCCCCGTGGACTTCCTGGGAAGCTGAATAGTTTTTCGGGATAAATAGTAGTCTATCTCCTTCCCCAGTTTGTATTTAAGTTGTATACCTTTCGTTGAAATCGTTCAGCCATCAAGGCGTGATTGATTAACAAACAGCCAAATTCAAAAATCACAAACATCCATTCACAAACTTATTTATAAAATTAGTAGGATAATTTTATTTAACCTGATAAGTAGTGATTTTAAAATTACAAATCAGTCACTGAGTGATTCTGACTAATAAATAATATTCTCTTATAATAATAACACTGTAATTTTGGATTCGATAACCCCTGTTAACAAATTGTATAAAAATTGAAATTTAGATTTTCCCCAATAAGTTTTAATTTTTAAATTATAAATTCAGATTTTCCCCAATAAGTTTTAATTTTTAAATTATACCTATTATATACAGACTTGTATGTCTATTTAGGACGAAAATAGAACGTTTAAATAAGTTTGGTTGGAAAAGTTGTAAAATTAATTGAACAATCTTTGACTTCAGTCTCTTCCTATGGGCGTCGTGAAAAGCAATTAATAACTCAAGTCGAGAGCATGGGTACCAGTTTTCTCCTTTAAGCTAATATGCGTTCGCCGTATATGTTGATTATGGCAATGTTTTAATGACCGTTGATTGGAGCGGTCTGTCAAGACGCCCATGCTCCATGGGACGCTTCGAAGATTCGAAGACTCCAAAAGCGTGACTTGTAAAGTTTTGCATTTCCAGAAAGTATAATTATTACTTAAAGCTGCATTATTGTTCTATTTGAATTTCGAACTTGTCGTCTTTAGTGTTGTTGGTCATAATTTACAAAAATAGTCTCATTATTATTATTAATTGAGATTCCCTCGTATCCACAGAGGATATCTATATTGATGCCATGTTCAGCGATGGTCGGCGGATGATGATGATGAATTATTGAAACAGATAGGTGTCACCTTAGCAAATGTCCATCTCTTCGTCGTGAGTTTTGCCACGGGCTGTCTTCATACCGATAGGCCTTGCGCAGGATGGGCGCGCAGGAGCACGATGACAGCTTGTTGCCCATCGTGCGCGTGCCACACTCGGCGCACTGCACTATGCTGCCTGGAAGTTACAAACCAGTCACCACGTACTTATCATACTTAGCTACAACAATGATTTATAAAAATATACAATTTGTTGAGTTCTCGCCATGAATCGGATAAAAATACTTTTAACGCTGTAATTTTAAGTGTTTTAAGATTTTCAAGTTTCTGATTGTTTAGTACGAGTAAAAATGCTCATTGATAATGTTATGTTATGCTAGCAGATGTTTTTTAAGGATTTGATGACGCCTAGCGTAGCGAGCAATATTCGCCTTCAACAATTAAATCAGTTTTACTTGCGACTTTTTTCCACAATGTATGGAGACGGGACGTATGGGAAAAAAATATTTAAGCCTTCGTATATAAAAGGACCGATTATCTTGTCAAGTATGATAAGATCAGATGACTTTCTTGTTCTTGGAAAAGAAACTGAATTTTTTGAGAAAAAATAATAAATAAAAGCTGTTGTAATTTAAGGTAAAATGCATAATTAATACTTTCTACTTTAAAAGCGCAAATCTTTTCCAACTATACAGCTTGACATTACAATTTTATAATCAACAGCCTAAATTACTAATAATTTATAACCATATTTCGGTAGTCCAAACCGTAGACCACCACTAGAGTAGTGTAAGTTAAAAATAGCAAGAGGTTTAGCAATATGCCCATAACCATAAGTCCATATTTGACGTCGTTCTTGCAATCTTGTAAGGTTCGACTTGATTCGCTTTCATAAGGGCCATAGTACACTAGATGCTTTCTGCATGAGAATCACGCGATTTTGCGTTCGTTTTTCACTTTCAATAAGCAAAAGGCAACCAACGAACGTGAAAACGCTCGATTCTGCTGCAAAAAGGAGCTAATGTGCTATGGCAAGCTCATACTGTGTCGTCACCGCTACTCTATGGATATAAAGAATCTGAAGTATGTTGTTCTAATACTTAGTAATTCAATAAATAGGCAATTGATTTGCCTATTTAAAACTGACTTTTTTGTTTACCGAATCATATTATAACAATACAGAATATATTTGACTTCAAAAATACTTTATAATGTTATAAAACTACCTGTTGTATGTATATATGTATCTTTTAGTCATCGAGGATTCTTATGTCGTCTGAATGTGTCTCTATCCATGAGTGCAGTTACCTGTGACCTATGGTAACATCATAATGTTGCATTTACACTGGTAGGGTAAGAATGTAGCCTACTACACTAGCCTACTTTGAATTCAATTCACTTGGCCATTACTGGTAGTGTAACTGTACAGACCACTATCTTGCTCTCTACCACTACCATAGAGCGTTTACATTAATAGGATAGTTATTACTATATTACCCTTACAAGACTGTTTACCTTTGGTTTGAAAGGCTAATCAAATCTCATGTGTGATTGTGATTGATTGACCAAAATTAACAATAAATTCAACAACCAATCGTATCAGTTGACATGAGATGTGACAGCTGATTTAACCCATCAAAGATTTGATCAGCCTTTGATAAACCAGGTGTTACTCAAGATAGACGCGTTATAATGCTAATGATGGAAGGGTGAAGAGGTGCGCACTCACCCGCGGTCCCGTGATGTCACCAGGTGCCATCGGTGCGTGAGAGCGAGTGGCCGCGGTTCAGGCTCTGCGACCGCTGCGTGCCGTGTCTGTACGGGTGTTTCACCACGGCATGCTGCAACCCACAAGCGAACTTATTGCATTCTCATACAACTTGCTACGGTGTACAATTGTACACACAACACATATAGCCCCTTTACCCTTATAAAGTTTCGAATAAGTGATCCAATAATCCCCGGATGCATTAACCTGATTTGGTTTATTTTACTTGTATGTAGTTTAATAAAATATAGGACTTAGATTTGTATTATGTATTCTTGATCTTAAAAATAAAATGGTATCGTAAGTGTACGAGTCAATATAATGTACAGAATTATTAAAAATATTTAATAGTAGATACCTATTTAATTTGACGAATATTAAAACATAATATTTTATTTATGTATGATTTTAGATGATTTCATTTGAAGGAAAAGGGATGTCAAGCGATATAGACATGCATGGAAACATAAAATATAATAAAAAATACAAATACTATTCTACTTTAAAACATGGCCACAAAATATTACTTACAACATAACGTTTTTATTCATTTTAAATATCGGTGGTACTATATTAATTTGTGGGATCATTTAGCATTGATTGCTTAAATTTGTATACGCTGGGATTTCGAAAGTGTGAAAAATGAATTACACCTCAGCACACCTGCGTCTTTGTGAAGATAAACTCACTTCGTCTCTCACTATTTCTACTAGCTAGAAAAAGACAACGCTACAAATAAATGCAAAGTTTTGCGTTGAACGTATTATTCGGAGTGTCATTGAATCAACAGAGGCTCTAAGCGTTAACTTATATCCAAGTTATAGATGGACATGTGAGTCATAGTATATTAAGTCACTCTACTGACAAGCCTTGAACAGTTAGCTGACTACAATTTTACATGATGGCATCATCTGATAGTTTTCCATTTTAGCTTACAATGCATTATTCTTTTTAATTCAGAAACCTTTGTATAAAATATACCTTCTATTTCTTTCTACTCTAATGAGTTTCTGTTTATATTTTTAAAACGACATTATAATTTTTATCCTTTTTAAGTAAATATCGTTTTTTGAGGATGACGCACTATGCCTAGGCTCATCAAAAATGTCCCACCCTTAGTCTGTTTAATATCGGTTTACCTTCAAGCGATCGTATCGACGTTCAAGATATAGGGGGGAATAGAGCATCACTTTCGTAGCGTTTTTACTAAGATGCAAGTTTCATTAGATTCGGATTAGGTGGAATTGAGGAGGCTTCGAAATTCACGTTGGGGAAAGTTATTGCAAACAAGTATTTTGTACCTGTTTTGATATCTTTAACCTAAAGGTTGACTGGTAGATAATGGCTTAAGACATGACAATATTAACGAACCTATATTACCGATGGATGATTTACAAGCAATTCAGTCATAATATAACCAACCCTTATTCTTTTAATTTATGGTAAATAACAAATATTCGTCAGCAACAGTATCTAAATTAACTTCTCATCTCGCCCATAATGCTCTTCCAATATTGGTCCTCTAGAATAAGGGAGTGACTCACCTGTTCGGAAAAGAAGTTTGAATACCGTTTTATTACTTCTTGTTCGGTAAACAGAAAAAGTTTTGAGTTAATCTGGTATCTGGGGTATCGATACGCTCAAGTCCGACTCGATCCTATCAAATGGTAATTAAAATTCTAACGCCGCATTTCGATCTCGACGGCAGTGCCTTCAATCATGTTAGATTAGACCGACTGTATGTGGGTCAGCTTAGTTTGGCTTCATACTTAAAACTGTCTATATATGCCTACCTAGTACCTACACCAACTACTTGTAAATACCTGTTCGTATTAATTGAGCATTTCGTTAAATAACTTATCGCTTACTGTTAATAGAGTGTCATACTTAGGTACGTATGTTAACTGACTACCTATAAACCTTCACAAGCGATAATAAAACATTGTATGGTTGCATAATTATGTATGTCTGCGAGTATATTATACTATTAAATATTAGACTTTACTACTTAGTGCAGATATTGTTATGCTCTAGCTAAGCATCGAAACTAGTAGGTAAACGACGACCGTATCGCATGAAGGCGTCACTTAGCACGTTACTATTATAAAGACGTAAATAGATATGTATCCCCATGTAATAAGATACAGTTTCTATACATATAATGTTATCTCAGTTAATAAACGGTAGGTGTAATGTAGCTCCACGCGATGTCCCGATCTATCCGCGTGACCCCAGCTGGCACAACGAGTAGGTGCGCTATACTACCGCCAGCATATAGATTATGATTAAATCGTTAATTAAATATTTAAGAACGTCTAGCATACTTACAAAAATGGGCATAAACTACATATTATATAGCAAAAATGTTTAATACATATACTTTTACACACAATATAATAATTATACTTATTTAACATTAATGCTTAGCATATTGTTATTAAAATTTTAATATTAAATTTAAATAGAACGTGTGAACATGCATATACTGATTGCTCGATACAAATTTACTGTGCATGAAGATTTAGTTATGATTTCACATGACGATTTATCATTATTTTAATGGCAAGAACGCCCCATAATACAGACATTCACGAGGGAGGTAGGGGAATACAAACACTCCATGTGCAAATCAATTTAAAGGTATTTACGAACCTCGAAATTGTTCCAATTTTGCGCAGAAAATTTAGCAGCCTCCACGCTTTCTTTAGCACCCATATTTACGAAGTTGTGAAATCACTCGAATGAACTATGACAATTCGGTTTCGATGCGTATGCTCTGAGCTCGTGACACTAATGTGCACTACGGCTGATCTCGCTGTGAGAGTCGGCTTTAATAAGCATTTAAATACCTCTATCTTCGGTCGTTCGCTAAGTTAAAAATTCACAGCGTTGAATAGTAAATGAGGGGTGTTGTATGTTGCAGCGAGCACCGCACGGGGCGCACGGGGCACACGGGCACACGGGGAGCACGGGGGCGGCACGGGTGCAGGCGCCGCGTGTAAACACCGCCAGCTGCTGTGCGGCGCGCGCTCGCCCGCTGCGGGCCGGCCAGCACGCCCGCACCTCGCTCAACAACCGCACCGTCCGCGAACCTAGCGCTCTACGCGCGACGTCACTACCACCGGCAACACCTAACACTTTCGATTAACTCCTGATATTTCAAAGTGCGCAGAATATTATGAGTGGTGATACGTTTTTGCGAACGATGCGGCAGAGCGACACCGGCGGCTCGGCTAAACGTCAGAGCAGACTGGGTCGCGATACAAGCGTGCGTGGCGGCGCTGTGTGCGCACAGTCGCGCCGGCCACCGCCGCGCACCAGCCGCCCGCCGAAAGCCGAGACGCAGCGACGCCCAAACCTAGCAAATGATACGGTAGCCAGCGCCCTCCATCTCGCTGAGATGTCGCCTTCGTATCACCCTAACTAAATCTTGACTAACTTCCTCAATAAAATCAATCTTTGGCGACAAAATGAGGAGTTGTACGTCTTATACGAGTTTACATGCGAATTGTATTAATAACATGTATCGAGATTAAGAAGATCATCAATGGACGGTCGGAGCGGTGCGGCGTGGGGCGGGAGATGCGCGCGCACTCTCCCCGAGACAACATTCGATTTTGGTCCATGACTGTTGGATGCTTACTGTGGCCCAACGAAGGCTTTAATAGTTCATTCTAGACTACACCCGAGAACACGACTATCTGATCATTTTAAGTAATTACAATCAAACCCTATCCATCATCAAAAATATGAAGCCCCCTCTGTAGTAATTATTCATACAAAAAAATTTTGCAAAACGCACGACATGTCACTCTAACATGGTACATATAAAGTCAATAATCATATTTACTGGTTCATTACCTTAAGTGTAGTAATAAATAATCTAGTATACTAAGATATTATAATAAGAATAGTTTAAGTGTCAATGATAATATTGACGCATAAGTGTCATATTATCATTGACGCTTAAACTATAAAATGCTTAGTTTGGTCATCTTAATTGATTTCGTATAACATCTAGAACTTGCTAATACAAAGAATAAAACAAATGTTTTATATAGGAGCCTATTCCAAAATTCGATTATTATTGAAAGTAATGCTATGTATAGTAAAAGCTTCTAATAGTTAAAATACAGCCGAATGATACCTAAAACCTCTAAGCAGTGAAGTAACAATATTTTATTGCAAACTATCTGATGGCAGTTTTGATAGTCAGCTGTGAGGTACAAGTACGGAAATAGCGAGAATAGCAAAATTTTTGCTAAATTAGGTCAGGCTAGTGCACAGCTGGTTATTTTGTTAAAATGCCCAATTTAACGTGAAATTTAGGTCGAAATCAAATATTCTCCTTTAGCCTACTCATCTTTTGCCTCTAGAAAATTATAAAGTTACATAATGTTCTTATAGCGCATCTGTATGTACAAACTGAAGAGGTAATTATCTAATTATAATCTAGGTGATGCTTTTACGTAAAATTTTATAATAACTGATTTGCATATTCGTAAAAAATAAATTACAGTATAAAACAAGGAACTACAGGCAGGCAGGTACTTGTAAGAATTTGTGATCCAAGATTACGCATCAGGGAGAATGAAGATAAAAGAATTGTGTGTAATATGAAATGATTGGCGTACTACCAATCATTGAGTTATAATATTATACAGGTTCAAGAAATAAGCAAAATATGTAACCTCGTTGAACTTGAAATGATTGGATTACCAGAACAAGGTCGCTTCAACACAAGATGCTAAAACAAACCTCAGAATTGCACCATGATGGTCAATAGATCGCAGATCGGAGCATGGTGATGTTTTAAAAAAGCAGAAAAATTGTTGGATGCTAATTATCATTCTATAACTAGCATAATCTCTTAAGGCACTTAAGGCTTTATCCTTCCATTTCATTGACAGTTTATTTCAATTCAGTGTAGGAATGATGTCGGTATGCGACTGATTCTCCTACCCCACGAGTTTCCCCCGGACGAGTTTATTAGATGTCTATGATTGGCAGATTTTTCAAACCAAATGACGTACTAGATAGGTTCCCTACAAGTTATAACGCCTGCAGCACACTAGCCACTTTTTGCAGCAGAAAATCGCGGTTCCTCGTTCGTTAGCTGCATTTTTTAATTTTAATAAAAAGAATAAAAAATAAAATTTATTTAATAAAAACGTATACAAAAAAGAGTACATTTAGTGAACTGTAGTAAATTTCCCATACAATAATTATAGTGCCTAAAAATAAACTATTTCTAAAATATTTTTAATACAAGTGCAAGTGAAAATGTTTCGGACTATGAATGTTAGGTAGTGACCCGCCCGATCTAGGTTTATTCAAACCTGTGTTTCGGGGCATCACTTTACATTTCAATTAAATTGGGGCATTGACATTTAAAATGAAATTAATATTAAAAAAAAACTTTCAAATAGTGAACAACGAACGTGAAAATATTCGGCTATAAGTGTCCACTAAAAATATACTAACACTAAAGCACTCTGAAGATTGGAGACGAGTAAATGAGCCTTTAGTGACATTTTATGTATAACATCAATGGGAAGCGATGTATCAGCAACATTATAATGTAATCAGTTAGTACAAACATCACTTCGTCAAAACTTTTATGCTGATGATAATGGTAATTATTGTGTTCCAGTGTGATGGTCGAGTCAATGTATTTATCCCTACATCTTGAGAATAAATAAATCAATATCCAAACACTATCTATGATTAGAATGAGAATAGCAGAGGTTTTAAGCTTATTATCACAGTACGTCCCATTTCCGGTCACGTGTGTATATGCGTTGATGCGCGGCTACGCACGTGGCTGCGTGTAGATGTTCGGCTACGCACGTAGCGGAGCGTAGATGATCGGCTACGCGTGTAGCGGCGCGTAGATGTTCGGTTACACGCGTAGCGGCGCGGCGCATAGGTGCTCAGCTATGCATACTGATATGGCTACGGGCAGATGTGACACTATATCACCCCAGTGAAAACTCTCAACAGCTTGTTATTAGGAAGTACGGTTTTTATAATTAAAGTTATAATTTTATATATCAGCAAATCACATTAGGTTTTTAAAAACATAGTTTCCGTTTTTGGTTTTATAGGGTTTGTCTTCCAATTATTCTTAGCGTTTACAAGTTGTCTACTGATTATAAACATTTTTGATATGACTCCTAGACGTGGTACATATGCAAATTTCTTCCGGTTGGCCTCCCGAGTTCATTCAACCAATCATTTTCACGGTTATGTGCTACTTATTTCAACCAAAATGTCTTTTGATTACTACCGATCGTCTAGAACTCGCAAACTATTTATTTACTGCTTAATCATAATATTTACCGCGCAAATAATAATTGCACAATCCATTTTTAAATCAATTGCCGACGAGTTTCTTTTTATCATCGTAGAAAGCATAATCAGTATTGTCAGAGTGGTTACAGAAGACCTTAATATGACAACAGATAATGGGTGTAACCTGAACTCCAAGTGCGAGTTCTCCTCGACCTCGACCGTAGTTATCGACAAGGCAAAAATGTATGAAAACAATATGCGCGCGTTTTTGTTCACTCAAATGCGCACGCACACAGTTTTCATACATTTTTGACTTGACGGTAACTACGGTTGAGATCGAAAAGTTATACTGATCAAGCACTATAAAAATTTAGGTCCTGGGACACGAAAGGAAGAAATCTCGATTTTTATCATAACCATACAATCATTTTAAGTAGCAGTCCATGAGAAAACCAATGTTCAGCGTTAACGGGCTGACTAATTGATTATTCTTCTTATTTTTTGTGTTGATATTGATCCCAATTTCAAATTAATATGGTCCAGATCTTGGTCACGTCAAAAGCATTGTTAGTGGCCTCAAATAGTTGTATTAAAGTCCAGGTTCTAGAGTACAACGAGCAGGATAAAAAGTGAGACATTTTAGTATGAATCCGCAGTCACATAGGTTGAAGTTTGCAATGCAGCTTTAGTAGTGTCTTTTTCTAATTGTCTTTTTCTATTCGTTTAAACACTTATAACAGAGATACACAACTTTTATAAAGTGAAAAACAAAGCATCCTTTTGTTTTCATCATATCGTCAGTTGCCACTCGAAGCACTCGTTCTATACACTCAGTCGCGACGCGAGTAGGTCAAACACTAAGTGTGATAACTGAAAGCAGTATGGCAACTATGAACTATCTTGGGCAAGTAACTTGTGGGTAGCAAATGAGCAGTATCAACACTATTTGTCTCGCTAGACGACGCTAGTGTAGGTTTGTCAGATAATCAAGACAATTTTGTGTTTTATAAGCTTAACTATAAAGTTTATTTTGGCTGTACATTCGAATAAATCCGCAGATACAGTGCACAAATTATAAAGAAGAAATGGGTAGGTAGGTGGTTTCTGGCTTATGAAATAAGGTGCATTGTAACATAATTTTATTACACTCGTACGTTAGTTTCCATATAACCTTAACAGCCCATAAACGTCGTAAATCAATGTGCATCTACGTTAGATACGAAACATGTCAATTACTAAATGCATGCATTCATGTCTATAATATAATACATACATACAACTGAAATAATTCGGCGACTAATAAACCGACACTGCCTAGCCGTTGTTTGACAGAATAAATATTTTACCTTACTAAATAGGTACGTACCTACGTACCTACCCATCTCATTTTATCTCGCCAGAAGATGATTGGGTAACAAAAAGGCTGCAGCAACGGATACCGCATACTGTTTTGCATATAAGTCAATGGTGGAAAAAGCGAAGTAAAACAAAGATAAGTATAATCAATTAAAAGTTGATGAACTGAGTAACCGACATA
This sequence comes from Allophyes oxyacanthae, assembly GCA_932294325.1. NCBI lineage: Eukaryota > Metazoa > Arthropoda > Insecta > Lepidoptera > Noctuidae > Allophyes > Allophyes oxyacanthae. The sequence continues at coordinate 9,225,888 of OW028614.1, read as the reverse complement.
ATATGACACCAAGGCGAAACATTTGAAACTAGAAATCAGAACATTACGTGTAACGAAAGAGAACCACTAAGAACGGATTGATAATTAAATGAGGATTATCGAACTCGCGGACACGCGGAAAAAGTCGCGGGAAAATACAAAATAATTGGATTGGGTTGATTCCCTAATGTTTAACTAAGTTAACAATATAGTTGTTTACTATGTAATAATATACAACATGTAACCTAATAAACGCAAGTCCTGAAATTATTTTGTTCATAACCGACTATTGAATCGATGTCAGTAATTTCTAAAGAAGGTATTTTATCAAAAATTTCATAATTTTTGATAAAATACCTTCTTTAGAAAATGCTTCGCCAAATTGACGGTTAAATCTTATTTCAAAGTGATAAGACACAATTTAAAATGCAGTAAATAATGCTAAACTCAACACTATTTACTTAAAAATAATAGTTAGGTTTAAAATTCTTAAGTTTTTATAATAATTGTATTATGCTTTTAACTTGGTAATCTAATTGCGTTAATTAAGTTACACATCGTTTATGTATATCTATGTCTACCTACCTCTCAATTAAGTTTCTTTTTGGTGCATCTACCGGTAGGTTCCTAAGGTTGTCTGATAGAGAATGCCTTTAAATATAGTACATGAAGAACTTTAAATAAATAAATAAATAATTTGTAAGTGCCATACCTTATATGCGATTAGGCCGCCCATTGTACTTTAATATTGTAATCTCCTTACTTACAAAATTGTTATATTCAGGTGTACAATAAAGTATATAATAAATAAATACCTACAGCACGCATATATACTGTAAAATATACTTTTCTGTATCATATGTATGGTGGGGCATACATATGATACAGAAAAGTATATTTTTACAGGAAACTGAGTGTCATACTTAAAGACCCTATAAGTGTACACGAGTATCAAATTTTTAAATGCTATTGAATGATGATATCGATCGAAAATAAAAAGCAATTTTAAATCTTCTTCTTCGTTTTAATGAGACGCGGTGAGGACATTTTCCTTCGGGCTTTTCGGGTCTTAAAAACACTTTAAGAGGGCAGCAAGAATAAAACGATTGACAAGCATGAATAACAAACAAACCATTCATATTTATATTGCGTTCACTGGTTGTGAGTAATCTGATACCTCAACGTGCCTCAATGGAGAAACAATTCTTAATGTGAAATGTGTTGTTATGCTATCATTGGATAGAATTGACTAAACTTATGCTTCTATCAGTTTTTATTATTTAACACGCAACCTCTGAAGCTTAACTTTATCTTTAGAGAATACAAAGTGATTCATTAAAATGAGCCAGTATGGGGAAGTCTGAAACTAGGGTAGAGAAATTTGTTCGAAGGAACCATGTCGTCGATCTTAGAGAAAAGTTTAAATAAGTTTTGTCTATTAGTTTCGAAAGATTTTAGTTATGGTTAGAAATACCGAATTATAATAAATTATACCTTACCTCATTTAAAATCCTTGTGTTTCATGTAAATTGAAAAAGGAAAATGTGCACGAATAGAGGAAATAACTTGATTTGTTATTTTGTTCATAAATTATAATTAAATGTTGTAACAAAATAATGACCACGCTTTAGTTTTATTCTTCAATCATGAGTGCACTTTATGATTAGATAATGATGATGCAATATCCATCTGGCTGGCCCCAAATCAATATAAACGTCAAAAGTATGAAAAAATAACCTCATACACATTTTGAGCATGACTGCACCTAATCACAATAATAACAATTGATAAATTTATATCATATACATAGGTACTGGTCTACTATTAATTAGTAGCAGTAACCTATAGAAGTGCGACAAAATGATGTAAAAATATAGATTGTATGACCAAACTGTAGTGCGGATCATAAAAGTGCGAATGCACGTTAGTCTGGACAAACGGTAGATTGACGGTAGAGCAAATTAAGAATTACTATTGGAAATCTATTGGTAATTATTAAAACTCTACTTAATATTTACTCTACTATTCTTTAGGAATAATTAGTAGCCTGATCAAAGAATAGTGTTTCTGGTTACTACCTACTACTTATGAACCACGAAACTTTGATCACACGGATCTTATTATATTATATATATATACCTACCTTTTTATAATCTGGCCACCATAGGCTATCCGATAGCGAAGCCGCCATATAAATTGGATTAGCCTTTCTTATGTCCCTAACCAAGAAACAAAATATGCGTGTGTAGTCAGTACAATGTTTACGAACGTTAACCGTCGAATTTTGACTGACTACTGTAATAAAATTTAAGGTAATAGCAGTAACTACTACTCTTAGCTAGTCAAATTCAAAATTTAATTTCAAATTCTTTATCCGACTATGGTTGGTTTCATAATCATAATTTGAATGGAGTAAACTATGAATGACTAGGTGATTATATTCACGGGTGATCAAAAGACACTAAAGTGTCACCTATGATCACTCAGGTGATCAAAGTGGAACAGACCTATCGAATTAGCTGATTATGCATTAAACACTAACCCAACGATTTAACTTGCAATTTTTTAACACTGATTAAATTATACCTATCTTTGTCGTTCGTATGCCCATGAATAGAGATTGCAATAGACTTAAGAGCTAGTTTAGTTAAATAGCGTATAATCATCGTTTATGAATAAGCGGGTAAATGCTTGATTAACCGCTTGCTGATAAACTGGCTGATTTCCTGTCCTAATTATTAAAAATTTAAATCAGTAGGCATAATAAATATGTCATAAATGTTTATCGAAAATATGACTAGGTACTTTATTTTATTGGCAATACTGCAAAATATAGCCGAATATTATGAATACCTACGTAGACAGAGGTGGATACATTTTACGAGGCAGCCTTTCAAATTTCTTCGCTTATACGAGTAGATATAAATATGTGTGAGTTGCAGGTCTGGCTACTAGTATCGATTTCCGCAAGGCTAAGCCCAAATGCCCTATCATTTCACTCACGTGCTCCTCTGGTAACATCACTACGTATTGCAACATTTTATCTCCCTTAAGCTCTTATGTCACATATTTTCTGATAACTTTTTAAATTAACACTCACACTTCACAATGCGTAGTACCTTTACCTATACTTACATCGCTAAAAGTAATTATGGAATACGACCATAATATAGGCGATCAGCATGAGCTGCCCTAGTCATTAAGACAAAGATATCAGTAATGAAAAGTTTCATACACAGACATAGATTGAACTCTATGTCTGTGGTTTCATATAAACGAGTGATGAGCTGGTGTTAAGTAATCGAATATACAGAAAATGTGGGTTCAGAACCTAATAAAGAATAAAATAATAACATAATTATTCATTACCTCTTTTTTTCGTTCAATTAAATGGAACTTAAATATCCAAAACAGGACATTAATTGAAAAAAAGTCGCGAGTTAGTAGGGTGCAATGAAGAGATATGGGATGAAACTATCATCTGACATCCCCCTACCAACCCCACCAACCACTAAGCCAAACCTAGCATTCTATTGTGCAAATTTTTTAAAATTACCTTATTGGTATTTCACATGTATCTCAAGTGAGGTGGAATACGAACTACGTGCGCTTCTATCTTGGTCACAAATATTAAGAAGAGAACAGCTTTACTAATTTGTATTTGATTTGTCTTACATAGAAGAAAAATTAACTAATGTATCCTGATATTGCCAAATAATAATGACTGGAAAAAAACTTTTGTTTGAAACAGTTCGACTTTGAGCAGGTAGAAAGTATCAATATTCTGTAAGTTAGTAATGGCCGCTGTGGTCAAGACTACAAATGTTAATTAACAAACAGTGTATCGTGTTTACATAACATGTATGGCTGTATGCGCACCGTAATATTTGACTCTCCGTAGGTACTCCCTAGTGTCAGATGGCGACATTAGGCATAATTAAATTCCCCCATGACTGTCGCCGTCGCGTTGCATTCGCTTTAGCTCAAAAACTACTGTTCTCCCAGGCATGTATAAACCGACTAAATGAAATTGCTTACGTTCTTCATGTTATGTTAAGAGAACTGTGTATTTCATTTTAGTAGGGTTGTATGTAAAATAATTATCTAACGTCAATGTTGCAAAACAAAATGTCAAATAAATAACTGTTCAAACTAAAACACGGAAACCATAATATTGAAATTTTATTCCTGGTATAAATTAACTTCTTGAAAAGCAGCGTTGTGATGTACTCGCGAATAGCGATTTGAATTCCAGATTAGGCTATGTTGAATCCTAAAAGTAGTTTATTCTTGGAATAACTGCTAGTTTACTCTCGAGTAAGACTTATTCCATGTTGGTGAAATTGGGCCTAGGTAAATGTCGCCAGTTATAGAATTTTCTTTTTTCTTTTGTTCTCCATAACGGACACTTCTGTAAGTACCTACTATAATATCGATTTATCTCATCCAGAACCCTATTTCAGTACGCAGATAAAAGAGTTGTTCAACCTCGAAGTCAAATCATCACCAACTTAACCTGGGATTAATGGTTTACCCTTAAAGACCGCTGAACAATTTATAAATATAAGTATTTTAATCGAGATTAAATCATTGTTTTTCGATTCTTCCTTTCACATAAATCAATCTTTCATTTACTATCAAAACGAGATTAAAGATTCTACTTTTTCCATACCTCTCTATCAGATTTCAATCTAAAAACCATTTAAGTCAAGAAAAGCTGACTTCGACTGAGTAAAATTGGAATTCATCAATTACTTGCGATACTTAATCTAACGTCATGGTAACAAAATGCAAGAGTACGCTATTTGAATACGGTTTATCTCCAAATGTTGACTACTTTTATTGACTTTTATTCGTTAATAAATATTTTCAGATACCTACCTAACACGACTAAATATTCAGTCATTTAACATTACACTCTACCTAGGGCCGATAACGTCTATCATAATGACGGTATATTAAATACAACGAAAATAAAAATAAAATCCGTATTTGTTATTGTATTTTGTTTTAAGTTCATCTAAAACAGCTCCGTAAGCCCCAGACAAAATCAAAATGGGTTTGTAAAATTGGAAGGCAATCAATCTTGTATATAAATTGTTTATCCAACTAAATCCGCTGCTGCTATTCATCAGTTCTTCTTATTGTGAATTTACTGAGTTATGATTTCAACAAGTCATTAATTGCTCGTAGCGACCTCTATCTTAAGATATTAGACAGTAATTTCGATGAAAACCGACAGATGGCGCATATAAAATACACACACCTTAACGATGGCGCAATAAAGAAAATAATCTAGTTTCATTCGAGAAAATTGTCTCGCGTAGAAAATCCTAGAATGAATGAACTATTTTCCCCGTACAATGTAAGCTCTTACATTTTACTTCGCCGCAGACTGCATCTAAGTCTAATTACCAAGAGAAAAGTACAGCAGAGCTTTTAGACCTCTACCAGTCAATTCCGTAAATGGAATGGAAGTATCTTAAGTAGGTACTTTTTATATTACACGAAATATTTTATAACAGGTATACACTATTGGTTAAATAACTTGATGAAACAAACGTATTTATCAACAGGACCGTGCACTAGAGAATCCAAATTATAAAAACATTATGGTATTTGATACATATTACTATTAAACATTACTAAAATGTTTAGATATGACTATTAAACATTAATGTATGAAATTATGCGTATTGTTGAAAGCTTCCTAGAAAAGAGTGATGATAAATGAAAATTGTTTAAACGTAATTGACTAAACAGTGGACAAAACCTCGGGAGTTTGTACAGGGATTCATTGATTAAGACTTAACTGTTAGATTTGATGAAATATTATATGTTAAAGATAAAAAAAAGACTTCAAAGATGATGAACCAGAAATTGTAAAGACTAATTAATTTGACATGACAGTGGTTAGTGCAACAAGTCGTGATGTTTTACAATCCCCAAATTAAGTTCCTGTTCCCCTCTAAACAGCAAGCTGATATAGTTGGTTTTAATGATAGACAGATCGATATTATGTTAGCTTTCTCGATGCCCTCAACGTATTCATCGCTGCATTTTAACTCCAAATGTCGTTGTATACCTCCATCACAACGTTTCCACTTGAAATAACAGTTTCGAGTGGATGAGTTATTGCTGCATTACATTTGTAAAAATAACGAATACATTCATCTAAATTCAAGGCCATCGATGCTGCTGGAATAAATAAAACTACAATGAAGATGGATGATAGTATGCACGAGGTAGTCACCAGATGACTCGGTCTGGGAAGCTCGAAGATATAAAATGCAGTAAATGATGCTTCTAATCACTAAAAAGCTTAATGTTTACACTACGTACGCTTGTCAGGATCGATCACATCTAACTTACCGTAAGATCATATCAATGGGAACTATTATCCGACTATCAATACTGTGTATAGAGCTGACTGCTGGTCTATTTGATACACATTCTGCTGACAACACAATCGCTCAAATATAATTATCCGTTTAGTTGTTTAATGTTACACAACTTCGGATATCATGAGACCTAGAAGGAAATATATTCGTGTAGTTATCTCTCATACCCCTAATACTCCGAAATTATTTGATCTTTTTACACAATTTTGATACTCTGTTATTCTGTATACAATACTTCGTTTCTGGATTTCTACTGATCATATTTGAGTGTAGGTATTACGAACTAAAAATCTCGTTACAGAAAATAATATCAATACTCCTGTGCATTTCATTTCCTTACTACGCTTCATCTTTATAAACTGTTTAAAATCCCTAATTACTATTGATACACAATATTTAAGTTAATTACGATTATAATTAACGCCCAATTCACTGTAACATGAACTACCAACGCCTTAGAAAAATTAAAGAGCCCAGATTTTGCAACGCGATAACTCATTTGAGAATGACACCGATGCATCCGGCCTTTAAGGGCGGTGTCAAGTGTTTACGGCAATTACGAATTAGGAAGAAAGGTTAGGAACGTACATAAGCGTATGCACAACCTCGTCATGCAACTCATTCACTTTTTAAGCTCAGATCCAGAGCGCAAAAATAGGAAACGTCAAGTGATTAGCACTGATGTCGTGCAGGGCGCGGCGTGCGTGTTGGCCCGGTCGGAGCGCGGCGCGGCACACACTAGGGCGGGCGGCGGACACGGCAGCGTTACGTCAGCGAGGGGCGCGGGGTGCGGGGACAGAGGGGACGGGAGCCCCGCACTACTGCATCCTCCGAGCGCCCATCTTCGCCCGGCTTCGCTGAAAAACGTGACATCTCTGCTCCGCGCCGACCACTCCCCGCACACCCCGTACCACTCATCTCTCTCCAAGGACCATACCATCACTCACTCGTGGTCATTTTATGTAGAAACTCTATGTTTATGCAATTATTGATATGGTGTAAATGTTAGTTTATTTACTTTTAATCAGACAAAAATCTTTCAATAAACTTGAAAGTGATTATCATACCATTTGTAAAAGAAAATGAAAACTTAATTATTAAACATTAAGTTAGTTCTTTATCTACATACTATATAAATCAGAGTTGCAGAAGTGCAACTTATATTTTGAATTTATATTTGAAGAATTTTTCAGTTTACTGTAACCTCCATTCCATGGAAAAAGTCAAATCAACCCAGCCTACCACTGTTTACTGATATGCATAGGCGTCTTCTAAGTTGCACGACAACATCCGATCCTTGGCCTTCCATTTCCAGTCCGTCCCAGGTGGCTTATTTAAATCATCGATGCAACTGGCTGGACGTATGATACTACTTTTCGCTCCAACAATGGCCATCAGTCTGTCGACGAACATGGCCAGCCTACTGCCACTTCAACTTACTAATTCGGCAAGATATTTTGATGGCCCCACCTCAGTATATATTTTCCGTGATTATGTGGTTCCGTTTCTTTCAAATATTTCCAATAATATTATAAAAAATGTTTCTCAAAAATGCCCATTGTCATATCTTTACAAAGAACAGGCACCACGAAATCCTAAGTCGTCTATGTGGTAGTAGGACGCAGGATGGATTTCGCTTCGTTTGACGACATTTTGCACAAAAAAGATATTTTGAAGTCATTTTTGTTCTGTAGCGACTTTAGTTCCAATTTTGGTCACCGGGTCAGTTATGTTTGTGGCACTATACTTATTATTTCCATGCCCGCTTTCTTTAACTGAAGTTACTTCAGTATTGAGTTCAGTATAAAGATTTATGCCTCTCATAGATCCTTCAGTATCGTAGAGATCTATGGTATCAAATGAAGAACCGTTTCGTTCTGTATCTAAGATGATACCTCCTATCTGCACTGAACTGAATATTAAGTCTATTAAGTCTCAGGTGAAGAATCCAGAAACAAGTATATAATATCCTCCATACCCATTTTTGCTTCATTGGATACATTTCAACATATCTCCGGACCGGTTTTCGGTATTTTACGTCATAAGATGATATTTCATGTTCCTATTATGATAGGAACGTGAAAAAATCTGACGAAGTACCTACCTATTACTTAAATTTTTCTGAAAAATATAATTAAGGCTGATTTATGGGTACAGAAAAGCACAATTTTTGTAAGGATTTATTTTTCTTTGAATAATAATAATTAAAAAAAAAACAAAATTTAAACTCTAAGAAAGAAATTCGGCATTTAGCAAAGATATAATTATGGAAAATAATAATTGCTAGAATTTATAAATGTTAATTAACTTATTAATAAACTCTATAACGTAATTAAATTATGAGGTAGATGTTTGCAAATAGTCTTTCATTTAAATCTTATAAATAATTACATTACAACTACTGCTATATAAAATGAAATGCAAAAAGACCCGTAGTGTATAATATAATCTATACCGACCTGTCTCTACCGTGATGTCACACTGACTACCTTCTATATAATATTTACGTGTTTAGTCAATCATTTAACTTCAAGATATTAGGGCCAACGAATACAGGATACTTTTAGCAACGACGATCTTTCCTTCTGCGACTGCGCTGCGTCGAATGCTACATCGCGTTTTGCGACTCTCTGCTTTTGATTTTCGACCGAGCGCAGAATAAGAGCGATTAAATTCATTCGCTGCATTTAGCTTCTGAAAAGCAATTAAAGCGCCGATCGCCGATGATAAAAAAATAATGTTTACGTTGGCTTTTAAAATTCCAATAGAAAACCCAAATCACTTTCAGTTATGGTTTTTTGTATTAACAGTAAGATTCCTCATGAACTGCTATTTATCTGGTTTACCAAAATACTCGAGATATGTAAAACGACTGACTATATACCCGTTTCCGATATCAAAAAACATTTTGTTTACCATTGTTGTTTTACCAAGGTTTTATTTACCATTCTACTTATTTTTGCTACCGAGCATAAGTCCTAGTTTCAATCAATAATGGAAGAAAGACATAGGAACCGGGCTTGTAAAATATTTGTACAATGCAACTAATTAAATAATTCCGGTTGGACATCTGCGGTTTTCCCAAAGCGAACGAACACATAAAGCCTTTATGTGACAAAAGTTTTATTCATATCCCTTAAGAAAAACTACACCAGATTGGGAGTAATAACAACTCTAGATATTTCCACAAAGCTATGACTTGCATTCGATTGGCGTCAAGTCCAAAGGGCGAAAGTTGACTCCTGTCACAATCGCCCACGCGACAGCGAGTTATCAATTCGTTATTTTTTTCATTCGTGTTTAGTCCGAAAACTTAGATGCCCAAGCAGCGTTATATAATCTACTGTACTAAGATAAGTACTGTACTAAAACAACTGTTATATTGTCCGTGAATATGGCCCTTAGTATCTGAAAACAGAATACTACCACAATTAAAATAAAAACCACATAGGTACCACACATTGTAGGCACCACTATCAACTGAGTCTTGATATTGGATAAAACTGAGTTTCGTGATATTATTATAAATTAAAAAATCTCTAAATTACTATTTAAACAAAGTTGTTACACGAAGATTTAGATTACTAAAACAAAATCTTAAATTCATTGGTATCTACGCAGGCGGACGTTATACATTAATTATTCCTTAACTAGATCAATTGTATATAAGGGTTTTGTGTGTGAAGTTTTAGGTGTTTTTTTTCTGAACCTTACAGATAAATAAGGTTCTACCTTTTTAGTCCCAATCCCTTTAAGAGTTTATTGTATTCATCATTATGAACAACTTTTACAACAACCGGAAAGGATCGGGACTATAGAAAGATTGGACCTTATATAGATGAAGGATGTTAAGTTTCGGAGACAGTTTCAGTGGGCCTATGAATAATGATCCTAATAACTTGCTGGCGCTACGACAGTCAGTTTTATAACCTAGAAACAAATACAGTAAAAAAACGTTACTACAATATAACTAAGTAAAATTTTATAAATATTGAGGTAGATTATTACTTCTTATTGTTTGAATTAAACTACCTATAAAGATTTTGTGTGTAAAAAAGAAAGTCTTAAATTAACATTCTTATAACATCGATGGGTAAGTTAAGATATTCTGCAATAGCAAAACATAAATTAAAAATAATTCTTATAGATTTGCAACATGAATTAAGGTTGGGTAGCTACTTGTTTAAAAAAATAAGGTACCTCTTAGTGCGGTGTATTATTTACGCCATAACATTAACGGCAACAACCTTGCATCGTTCTTTGTCGAGTCCTATAATAATTCATGATATTATGACTATTGAACGTAATATTGATTATTGAGTTAGTATTTGGAAGAAACACTTTCACGACAAGACGGGTGTCAATTCTAATCAAAAAATTAAATTGTCTTCTTTTAAGTTTAGTAGCCTGAACTACATATCCTTATACCATTACTGTTTGTTACGTCCAAAATCCCGCAGTAACTCGTCAATAAGACTAAAAGAAACTGCACTCTTATTCAAATGCACTATTACCAAGTTCGAATTCAATTAAACTGTGTTTACTAACAACTACTCAACAGTCATGTCAGTAAAGTCTGATAGCAGGACTGATTAAGTACCCCCACTTGACTTCAAAACTTGATCAACTTAATTATGATTAGGTTCTTGAGCAAACATAAGTCGCAAATGTTATACATGGCAAAGTTATTCTAAAATACTTGAAGAAACAATAGTAATATAATATTCGTACTGTGATTAAGACAATATAATTATGTATATAAAGTAAAGCATATTTATGCTAGGGCAAGTAATAGAGATTATCTATATCTCATACTGAATCTACACTTAATTTAAAAATATTTATTACAATTATTGCAACAATGTTAATTTGACTTTGGCACATTAACTTCAACGTTTACATTGTATCTAATATCTGAAAAATATACAAACAAAAATTGTTTTTCTCTCCTAAGTTAACTCCGTCTAATATTAAATTTATTTAAGGACTTACACATAATTTTTATATCAGCTTTAGATTACGTCGTGCAGAATCTACTCTTACCTTGAAGGTTTTGTACTTAGAGTTTACATTATAGGTTGTAAGTAGATATTTTTCAATTGAACTTCGAAGTTATAGTTATTTTACTGTTTGTGCTGTTGCTAAACGTTTGTAAAATCTTTTCATTTTTTTTCATAGCCAGTCATAATACTCCTAACTTAACGTTACACTAATTATAAGCTAAAATTAACATAAAGTTTGTCATAATATAATATAGCAACAAATAATAATAATATAAACACACTCTTAACTTTGGATAAATACCAATATAAGTAAAATAATTAAGATATTGACACTCGAACACATAAAATTTGTACTTACGTTACTTTTGCAAACTTAGATCGTAATATTACTATCATTAAAATGTAAAAAGTATATTGTATAGTTTGTACTAGAATTATGGATTTGTACCGATCAGTCTTGTACTTATTATTTGTATAGTTTACCTGTAACTATATTGAGGTAGATGCGTTTCTATAATGTTAAGATATTGGATGACAACTTGTTGTTGGTAAAATATTTTGTGAAGTAAAACCTGTCAATTCAGTTAAGTAGTTCAATTTGGAATGGAGTATCTAGACGGATATAAGCTTTTTCTAAACTTATAAAAACGATATAACATAGTTAAAGTAAGAGCGAAGAAATGCCGTTAGAAAGTCTACAAGTTTCGTCGGGTTTTGGAATATATAGGTAGTGTGTGTGTTGATGAAGTTACGAGTGGGGCGGGCTGCCCTGCTGGCCTCCCTGAGAGCTGCTCGAACTCGTCTTCCCTGCCTCGTCCTTCTTCTTTTCAACCTATAATTTTATTATAAAAATGTTTGTAACTATTCCAGCAAATTATATTTATATCGATAGGCTTTATCAGTCGGATTTTTTGACGGTGTGAATTAGCTTATAAAACTAGCATCTTCAGCAACATTACAGCGTACAAAACTATAAACTATTGTAATATATCAAATCAAATTAGATGTCACAGCTGCGGAAGGATAATTATAATGAAATATTGTTTTTTTTTCTGTAAATAATTCCTTACAATTCTTTTTTAGATCTAGATGGCGCCGGCGTTTTCTAATGATACTGAATGCTGCTGCCTTATACACCTATAGGTGTCCAAAATATTATAATTGCAAAAACATGACTTACAGATGAAGTAATTGATTTTGTGGGAAAGCTTGTCAAATGACCAGTAGACTAAAGAAGAGTAATCAGTATCAAAATAACCAGTACCTTAATGGGGCAGTCAGCGATGAGGTGATCCTCACTCTTGCAGTTGTGACATCTCTTTGGTTGTGGGCCGATGCTGCATTTAGCCGCTATGTGATTAGCGAACTCACCACAGTTGTAGCAACTGGAACAAATGAAACATTATTTTCAGGACATATTTGCGACTGCATAAATAAGTTTTTACTCACACCAACACCTTTTTACATTATTATAATCAACTTGAAGTGTATTAAAAAGTTCAAGACGATTATTGTGGTATGTATATAACATGCAACTATAGGTAACTACAATGAAAAATTTAAGCAAAGCAATAGTTTCATTACAAAGTGTCAACTTTACAAGAAGAAATTGTGAAAAATTCAAGTCGTTGAGTAGAAGGAACAGTAGGTAGGAAGCCTGATTAATGAAAAAAACTGTATATAGTCCAACAAAGATATTAAGTAACCAGGGCCACCAAATAGATGAAGTTTTCTCAGAAAATTATGGATGTATTTCAGTAATATATTATTTAATTATTGAACATAGCTGCACAATGTAATTTTTTATAAACTTTATACTTATAACTAATTGTTAGACGTTAATGGTGTCGATTCTGTTGCGCGCTTTAACAGGACTAAACTAAACTAAGGGCGTTTATCTCTTTCTGTTTCAATATAAAAAGAAAGTGACAGATGCGTTTAGTCTAGTTTAATATTGTCAAAATGAGCAACAGAATAGACCCCACTGTCTCTTATATTCATCACCATTCCTCTAACAGCGAAGGAAAACATCGTGAAGAAAATTTCGAAGACTTCTGGCATACCTGCACCACTCCACACAAGTCATGCGTAATGGATCCCATAATCCACCTTACACCTCTAAAGGCATCTCTGAACGAGGATCTGGACTACCTGGCCCGCTCAGTGAGAGGCATTATAATAAATTTAATCTATTGACATTTAAAATAGGCTGATCATGATGAATCGTCTCTAAATGGATATCCTGGTGTCCTTAAAGATTTTTTATTATTATTTTCAATTAAAATTATACTTGTAGTTAATGCATACCGATATTTTAACGACTTTACGAAGATTTTTCCATGTTTTAATAATAAGATGTGGGTACTTTGAATATTTTTATTTACGGTTTAATCTCGTTGATATTTATTTATTGGTTAATAAATTATGAACTGTGGTTGATAGCTGCTGATATTCTAACAAAACGAACATTTCAAAAGGAAGAAATATGTAATAAATTACCAATTATTGTCACTGAAATAACTCGTCATTTCATGTTCTATTTTTTTTTTCTATTGTCGTTTAACTTAAAAACGAATTAACTGATTATGATTCATTCTTATCCGTTTAACCTTGGCCAAAAATAGAATTATATCTAATAGTTGTTCTAAGAAAGTCCATAATCGTTGGTAGCATTGTAAGCTCGAATTTTTCCCATGGTTAGATAATGCGATAACCTGCGATTAAGTATTTGACACGGCAACAAGTAATCAGATAGTAACAAATCTAACATGACGGTAATATTTATATGTAATGTGACACCCTGTATCCGTGTAGGTACGCTCGAAGTTACTGCAGTTTCATTGTGTGTTATTATTTTACTGTATCTGTTTTATAATGGTTATAGATTAAACAGTAAATAACCATGTAGGTATTATCAAATCGCCCTGTACTATCAAATAAAATATTTGTCGTTGTTCTGCCTATTTAAACCGAAGTCAATATTGATTTCGTTAGGTTATCATTTGACTATTATTTTATCGATTTGTTAGATAGTTGTTTTTATATTTTTTATAATATTCTACTCATTGATTTTAATATTACGTTGGACCACACGTAATAATAGAAAATTTCTATACAATCTAAACCCCTGGAGATAGAAATTTGACAATGCTTAATGTCAAAATTTCTTTTCTCTGACAAAAGGACAAACCACTGATTGTAAGGTTATCAATACCGACTTTAAATCGCCTCTACTACTACACTATAACACTACTACTATAACAACTGTTGCTTTTGTGGGTGTAAGAGGCAGTGAAGGTATACTTTGAAGAAAATAAGAAAGCAGTGGTATAGTGCAGACAGTGTACATAGCATACAATATATATACAATAACAATAATTATTAGATAATATAGGTAATAATATAATAATACGATCTTTATTCACCCTGTTTGAAAGTGGTAACACAAATCCATCTGGCAATCGTAGTTATGTCATTTACGTCCCTAAATTGAGAAATTAAAGTGATTCCTACCACAAGTCCCATATTCAGCAATGTTATGGCAAGCTCAGAAGTATCGTCCAAACACACACATGCAGATACTTCCTCCTACGCTACGCAGCAAAGATTACCGTATCTTTCTGAACCGTTTCTTGGAGAGCGGGCGCCGATGCGAGCCCTGGCAGTCCACGGATGAGGGGCCGGAAACGCGCGTCGCCTCCAGACCCTTGTCGGACTCCTTGCACTCGAACTCCACCTCCTCCTCGTCGCCCAGCGATCGGAAGCCTGCCATCTGGATGACGCTCTGGAAACAAATAAGTAAAGTGATTTAGTAACAAACCCTCATCTGCTCGACCTTCTATAGCGCTACTTAAAACAAATCAGCTATGGCTTATCCTGTTCGCAACTATGTCATCTTACCTCCGCAACTCTTTTCCTAGCCCTATACCGATATTTATGTATTAATTAACTAGACATGAGTATTAATGTTATAATTTTCCGATGATAGAAATGGCACTACCTCTACATTTCACTTATTCTTTTATCTTTCTTATTGTCAGACCACATTCTAGGCTTTTAGTATAAGTAGCCGTAAGTATAGGTGTTTATTTGAAAACCTGAACCCAGAACGTTAGTAATTAATTAAATAAATAGTGTATTTTTATTTAGCACAATTAAATCAAACTTATTATAAGAAAAAAGGGAACTAAATCGATTAGTCTGTATATATTCATTGTTCTATAAACGTGTTTTTTTGTAAGTTTTATAATGTTTTGAAAATTCGTATAGAGTAGATACAAAGTTATAATAATACTTGTCCGTACGTTGGCAGCACTGCGGGGCGGTCCGCTAGTTCAGTATAAAAACTTCATGCTAACTATTATTATTGACTCTGGATCCCTTCAACGGGCTATAAATTTACTTATCGCTTATGAGAAAAAAATCAACGTTATCGGCATCCAGTAACGTAGTCTTGACCTAATATAAGTTTTACCGCTAGCGTCGCTGCAGCCGAACGAAGTACAAGTTTGGTGGCGCAAATGTATAGAAAAAACATCCGGCCTTGATAAGCCGAACAAACAAATAAGCGCTCTATCGGGTCAACCGCTAGATACGCCACAATATTTTTGATTAATAGATTCATTTTTCTACTTTAACTATTGTAGAGAACGAGGCGGTTTAATTATTGCCTATGTCTAAGTTTTACATTTTACGTCGCATCTAATTTTGAAATCGGACTCGTAGCATGCATGGTTCGTGGAATAAAATGATAACAATCACCTGGTGCACAAAAACATCTTGCCCGCCATCGTCAGGGGTAATGAACCCCCAGCCCTTCGCGACGTTGAACCACTTACATCGTCCGCGGCGCGTCACCCCTATGACGGCGCTGCCGCTCGCGCCCGCTGCACCTGCAAATAATATGTTCACTTTGTTATTATCGCTTCGCCAGCGCCGCTGTACTGCCCGCCTGCTCGCTCGCTCGCTCGCTCCGCATTCGCCCCCGTGCATTCATGCTCCCTCTTACCTGTTACGGAATCTACCGACTAATTGAGTTTTTATCAATTTTTACTACTTAGTTCCTTCACACATAAAGCCTGTGTTTCCGGTACATAGCTTTTACGACAACGCACCGATATTAACAGGCTTTTACATGTTTAATTAACGGTTGTGTCATTGTCTTTTTATACTGTTGGCTTTTTTAAATACTGGTAATAAGTCATGTGCTTTTTATGGTAAAAAAATCCGTTAAAAGTGGTCTTACGAGTCTTCATACGATATCTCTGAAATTCATAAAAGGTCGTTAATTTCACTAATTCATTAAAAAGTATCAAGGCACAGTGTCCGATTTACTTAAATATCAATTTTATTCTAAAATAAAATAATACCTGCACCACATTAACATATTTTTATTGAATTGAAAGGTCATAAAGAATTCACTAATAGTTAAATTACATTAAGTGGGTCGTAGTCCCTTGCTTCTAAACGCATGCGTAGACATTTTAATGTTCGGAAATCTATTAGCAATAAATAAGGGCCTACAATCGTATACTGGACGAAGAAAGGGTATACTGTTCCCCTTATCGTGCACCGAGACAACAAATAACGTGGGAACCGAATGAAATAAAAGACACCTTTTTACACTATAGCTATTAATTCCACGTTCTTTTAAGGATAGGTATTGAGTTTCAACTATATTAAAATAGAATATCACTTTGAATGGTCGTGGTAACTTGTAAGGTTGCCTGGTTGTAGGACTTAGAGCAACTATAGTCAAATATCAATAATTGTAGCGATGACTAAACTAACAACGGCGCTTCCTTGAAATATATTGTGACTAATAACTTTAAAAGAAAAATCTTTAAGAATACCGGAAATATTTCAGATGACAAACACGGATTCTGATACTCACACTGATTAACACCTACTTTTTTGTTTCCCAGAATGTAAATTATTCACCATTCGTTACTTATCTCTAAATAGCATTATTTTTTCTTACAGAAACTTGGCAAGCTTTTTGTAATAATAGCGCAATTTATTTTAATTAAAAACATAATTCGTTTGAATTATATTGCTAAATTATCTAAAGCAGCTCAGTACTATATACTAAGAATCCAATCTAGACCATAACAAACCAACATTTAAATAAAACAAGCTCAAACTTCTCACGGCGCTCTCCCATTAATCGCGCGTTAGTATCGCGAAGGCTTACTCAAATGTTAGTTAAATGACAATTTATTGGTGTGCTTGCTAATTCGATATACATTTCCATGTGTTGGTATGTAAGCTAAGCATATTATTTCGGGCGGCGGCAGCGGTAAAAGCGTGGTGGCAGCACACGTGGCGACGGCGGCGGGGACTCGAAGAATGTTCGGTATTTAGGTTGAGTTTCTGGTACCTTTTTCATTCATTGCCGTAACACTGCACCTAGCCGGCCTCGTCGCCGCCGCCGCACACCTCACCTTGCCCACCATACTCAATATTTATTATTCCCTATCCCATATTAATGAGAAAGCTCTGAGACTTGTTTCTAAATAACGTGGGATCCATTTTAACTTGTAAACAAAATCCAATCGGTCGCTTAGTTAATATGTATACGAAAATCACCTTGTATCGTAACTATTTGCCGTTACGAAAAAAATATGTATGTTTTGTTTTGTAGAGACTTGTTTTTGTAGTTTAAATATTTATTAAAGTGAACGCACACAGTTTACATAAGAAACGGATAATTTTTTAAAGGCTAGTGATCACGTAGGGTTCATTCAAGAATTTAAGATTTTCTTGATTATGGGCTTGTTAAATAAAAGCTCATCCACAATAAAGCTATAATTTGATTTATACCCGTAGAAGGTTTTATTTTATGTTGGGTAACCTTAAAATATACCCGTTCACGTCTAGATAAAAACTCCGAAAAACTAAACTGATATACCTACTTAAATGTTATGAAATCTGTTCCATTTTGGTTTCAGGTTGCTCTGTAGCAGTGAACTGTGCAGATGAACTATATTGATCATATCCCTAACATTTTTATCTTTCAGTGATAAAAGAAGCTGCCCAGACACTGTCTGTATTATAAAATTATTTTCACAGTATGTTGACATTTCTTAACGTTAATACAGTTTGTAGGACCTAGTACTAGGAAAGATATTGTAGTTTTGCTAAAAATATTGACTTATTTTTTTGTTGTGTTCAATTCACTCGTAGCGGGGCGGGGATTAGCTCATTACAATTACATCGCATTAGTGCGCTTGTACGGTAGCAGCGCGTTATTTATATTCGTATATGTACCGAGTGAGGTAGCACTGGCGCACTCCGGCGCATCCGACTGGTGTACGTAGTATGTGCCTGTTTTGTAGTTTTGTTTACTCAGCATGGTGCGCGAGAGCCCGCCGCGGCCGTGCCGGCGGCGGCGCCGCAACTACGCACATTCCACGCTACACCTCAACATGCGCCGGAATTTCTATGCAACAGATGCATTACACGGTATTCGTCTAATGCAATACTGACTCGGCTCTTCAAATATTTAACCATTACTTTGCCTCTTCTACGAGCGACGTATCAAATTACCACAACTGTTGTGCAACGAACTGTTGTGCTGCAGATTAAAATGTCCCAATTTCTACTAAATATAACGAAAATGTTTAGTTTCTCGACATTTATAACAAAACACAAGACAGAAATCGTGACGGTTCTGGTTTATTGTTCCTAAAGCGATTAGGTGCACTATTTTTAAACTGGAATTTAAAGTTAAGTTCGTGGTATTTTAAAAGCAGGAAGGGGAAATTCTATGCATATTTTAAAGTTGAACATTTACTGCTCGTGGGTAACCCCATGTTTTACCGCGTTTTAAAAATTACTAATAGTTATGTAGGCATGTGGCCTGGGTCTGGATCGCACACACGTGTTATATTTTAAATCCAGATCAAACTACGCCAATGTATTTGTAGTGTATACAGCTGGAGAAGAAGAAAGAAATTTAATTTTTAACCGACTTTAAAACAAGGAAGAGGTTATGCATTCGACAGGTTTGTTTTTTCTTATAATATATACACCGGTTTCTAGGAAACAGCTTAGCCGATTTTCATGGTTTAAACTGTATTCTATTCAGGTAGGTACGGACGTAGTCTCATGGAAAATAGATTTAGATCTGATTATGGAGTATGAGATGTAGGAAGGAAACTCCTCAACGGATAACAGCAAGACATTCGCAACAAGCATATTAAGTGTTGGGATTGTAATCTAAGGTGCATTGAAGACTTAAAGGATCCGACTTCAGAAGCTGTTCAGATTTTTATGAAAATTATTTTATTGTGACGTCGTTTATAACTTTAAATTGTGAATTTTAAATTAGGTATATTGTTACATTATCCTTTTCATTCATCTGCTTCAGAAGGTAAAGATTACTTCCATGAATGAAAATAATATTTAGTCAATAAACGAACACGTGTTGACCCACGCATCTGTCGTCTCAGTTTATGAGTATTACGTATTTGGCATATTATATTTATGTCAGTGTTATTTTTATAACGAGCTTAATAATTGTCTTAGCTGTTAGAAATATACTTACAAATCTGGTGTCCTTAGCTGGCGAGTGCGTCATTAGCCCAATCTCACTATGTTCCCTTGGGGTTTTTATTTTGTTTGTGGGTTGGTTATCACCGAATCACATGTCTGAATGGCCATTCAATAAAAATAAATTTAATTTTCTAGTTTTGCCTTATTATGGTGGAGGTGGCTGTGTGCCCAGATGCGGGTCGATGATTTGTATCAAACGCTGAGAGCGACACATCAGATGCAACGCCTGCTGACGCGCGTGGGACGAGTTCGTCACTTACGTTTATTTATTATTATAACGTGTCTTTTCCCAAATAATTGAATGCCTACCGATAGGAAACCGTGATATTTTAATTAAATTATACTCTACACCGTTCAAGATTTATAGACACAATTTAAGTCTATTTATTTATGTAGGTACACACAAGGATACATGTAATAAAAATGTTACAGACATAAATGAGCACAATGGAACTATTTATTTCTAATGAAATCTGTACCAGTAGTCCCGCGACTGGAAATAAATAATAATTTAAGTTAATTTAAATGATCTAGGAAAATATCAGTAACTGGCGAAGACAGTGGCTCTAGCCACGTGAAAAGAGTAAAATTCCCTAAATTTTTTAATTTATTTACATTAGTTACCTACTTCCCTGATGTCTCTGACTATCAGTATAGGTTTGGCAGTTCAGCTGGGAAGAGGTAACAAACATATCTATAACTACCTTTCTTATTACTATTTCAGCGTTATTTTAGCGCCTAAAATCTCACCAAGTTTCTATGAGTAAGTATAAATATATAACAGTTCAAATACTCATTCATTACTTCAATGGAACGTGTCACGTGTAGTAAACAAAACGCATACCAATATGATTGTAGGACGCATGTCCAGCAACCAAATGAAATGACCTAAAACATTGTGCCATTCACCACTTTTTGCTGTTATCAATCGTAGGTACTGATGGAATTTGAACGTGAATCATCGTCAAGTGGCGCCTGTGCTTTGGTATCTTGAACTAGGAGGGAAAGAGACAGCCGAACGTACCACCATTCGGATTTAATTGACTGGTTACGAACTCGGACCCTGCCGTAGGGACGTCACCTCACTTTACATCGACTTTCTAAAAATTCCGGATGGTACTTCAATAACTCTCTACGATAATTCCTGTTTGGAAGAATGCTCTCACCGTGTTTGTGTATATGATTTGTACACACGAATTAATTTTACAGAGCAGACGAAACTTTGTAATAGTTTCCAAAACCAAAATATTTTTTTATTTCAATGTACGACGCACTACGTTAATACAAACCCAAAAGGTATACGCATATTAAGGATATGCTACAACATTTTGGTCCGTATAATATTGTTGCGTAAGAATGTAAACAACATATTCTAATCAGCATAAAAATATCGATAATGCGTTCATCACTAGAACTCTGGTATGTCGACGACAAAAACACGTAGTGCAGGAGGAGTGGGGAGCGAGATTAAGGTCCTTCTAAAATGCAGTTGGCTTACCTAAACACATTCAAGCTTTTATCACTCACACATATAAATATAAATAGAAAGTATTTCGGTAGTATACAACTTATAAGAGTGTTCTTAGAGTTGAAAACCGCGCACCAGCAGCGGCGCGAAGAAGCAGGCAGCACGCATGCGAGCAACTAAAACGGTATCGTAGGAATAGTAAACAATTAACTGCTCGATGCGTAGACCTTGTTTGATAAAATGTTCACGTCACATGTTTCCAATTCAATACTTGATACTAATGTTATACAAGGACCGCTAGTACTTCCATTCACGAATATACCAACTTTGTTTTATTAAAGTCATACCGGACTCAATTGCTATATTTTTGTAGACCTTAAAATGCAAATAATATTATCACAATAAATATAAATTATTGCGTATAACATGACGTCATACTACATAAGACATTCTCTAATTAGGAAGTACGAATTTATAATTAGTATATCTTGTTGATCAACGTTATACCCAGTAAACATGGCACACATATGTGTGACATCAGTAAAACGAGACTCTATTAACCTCAATTTGAATAAATTCAATAATGAACTGTTTGTGATTGCCTCCCTGGGCACTGCGTACAACACATCCGTTCGATAAGGGCCATGTAAAGTTCCAACACATGAAACAGCTTTTGACATCACTATTATTTTCTTAATCCTTTCTATTTCTATACCTACTCAAATACAATACAAACAATAAAACTTATAGACATAATAACATAAAATAATTAAAAATCTTGAGTCTACTTACTCGAAGAGGGAACTGCATTTCCGCCTTCCCTCCCGCTCATGGTAACTAAAAATTATCAACTGGCACCACAAATATCACCTTTTCCTAACATACATCCTCCAATTGAAAAATGCACTTTGTTTATTACAAGTTCATTTACCTCTGCACGTTTAAAACTTATTAACTATCAAAATGTGTTAAGTGCATGAAGGCGGACGCGCGTGCGCGCGAAGCGACTAGCGACGCGTACGCAGGTCGACTGCATCGAAAATGAGTGACAGTGGTGTGGATTCGACGCCGATGTGATGCGGTCGGTCCCTTCCCGGATATCGTCAAGCAAGTAGTTTTTAAAATAGAGAAGCTAACGAAACGTGTACACCGCCCGAAAGCGCCGGCCGCTTTACCCCAACCCAAAATTGTGTCACTTGTTGGCGCGGTGGCGGCGCAGCGCGCAGCGTGGTGAACGAACGTTCCCCGCCGCTACCAATAGACACGAACCCGCTGCAGGGTGAACGGCACGAACTACCTACCATATAAGCTTACAAATACCCAACATCTTCAAACCTCACAAAAAATATTCTCAATAGAAGCCGCGTACAACCAACCGCAAAGGGATCTATTGGGGATGTCCAACCTTCAAAGCCCTTTTGTTTTTATAACCTACAACGTTTTTGTTAAGTTATATTTGGAATTAAGTATTGGTCGCATATAAACTTAAAAAAAGATAAATATTACATTATATACTTATAGGTTATCTTTTGTAATGCTGTTTGAGGAATTTTCGGTTCTAAATAATCTCAAAAAAAGTTTACATTGAAAAAATCCCGAGTGAGCTATTACCTACTGGCTTTTTTACTTTAATCAATAATTATGAAGCTTACAGTGTAAACTCTCATTAAATAAACGTACGCTACAATTCGTTATTATTTTTAATGCTTTAAATGTTCAGGTTGTTAGGTGTTTCAGTATAATTATGCTTTTTGGCGATCGAATATTTATTATGAATATTTGATCTTTCCAGCTGCTAACCATATAATATTGAAACAAATGAGAGAAAATTTGGCTACCAACAGATGTCGATTAACTTTATAATGCAGGAATGTCGAAGTGAAAATACATAGGGAAATCTTCGCTGTTGCATCAACTAATATTTTAAAAGGATTTTGATGCAATCTGATAGGTCTTTATAAAGTACTAGCTGTGTCTGCGATACTTTCCGCGTGATGAGGATACGGCGACTTTTGAAAACAAAAATATCCTATGTCCTTCTTCTATTTCCTTGTCAAATTTTATTAAGATCGGTGTAGCCATATAATTGTGAAAATGTAAGAAACAAACAGGCAGAGAGACAGTGGCTTCCGCATTTAAAATATTAGTAAGGATTCGATTCATATAGGTAGATTTAAACTCGAAAAGTAATCGTGATTGAATACAGTGTTATTGTTCTACAGACCGATTCCAATACATCAAAAATAGTTTGAAATCACTTTGAAAAGATGAGATATTTTTTTATAGGTATTATTATTATATGACAGACCTTTTTAGAATTAGGTTCTATGTTTGAAAACACATAAACAAATATAATTTTTCTTTTGTTTTTTTTTGTATAAATATAAAGTAAGGGCTGGTAGGTACTGTCATTATTATTTTTGAAAAAGAAAGCAAGTTTATTGTTAGACTAAAATTAACAAAGCTTTACTCAGTTTGATTGTATTAAACAATGCCACGGAAATTATCTAAAGTTAGTTTTGCGATCAAGAATAATAACTTTACGGGAAGAAGGGTACCTACTCTACGAGAGTAATAGTACGTAATGTCTGTGTATTTCAAATTGGTGCTGTATTCACCTCACAGAGGTACAAATAGGTATAAAACAGAAAAAAAAAACCTTTATTTCAGGCATTGAAGCCTGTAAGTTGGTAGTCATGGGTTAGTAACAAATTGTGCTTATATGCCATGTTAGTGTTAATAGTATTTAAATTACTAGACAATATTGTTCACCTGCGTATTCTCATGGCTATCTCCACCCATGGCTATGTCTTTGGATGGGACAGTCCGGTCTATCAACAATCATTTTCAAGATGCTGTTCCGAGTGTCACGCAAGCGCTGCAGTAAGGAAGCCGCTTTCTTACGCATGACGGCGTGAAAGCCATCCGTGCGAGCTTCAGCAAATATGCCTGATGCACTACAGCTCCACGGCAGTCGCAACAGCATCCTGAAGGCATTATTGTATTGTACGCGCAGAACGTTGTAGGCTCGGCCCGTGTATGACACCCACAGGCCGCTCGAGTAAAAGGACTGACACTCACTTTGACGTCAGCCGTCCAGCGAGCGAACCTACGGGCGAGCGTATATGCTCCTCACCGCCAACGCCCTGCGCTCGCGCTCTATGTCGCTATTCATCCCGTAGATCACTAATGACAACGTGACCCAGGAAAACTATCTACCACATTGAGTACTACGCCGCGCCGTTGAGATATATCAGAGGTACACGACGGGGCTGTTGTTTAGGTGCTTTAAACACTACAATCTCTTTTTTTTTTAGTTGTATTTAAGGCCGTGCACCTTCACATACGTCTCGCAGATCGATAGTGACTCCCTCAGCCCGCCCACCGATGGACTGAGCAACACCATGTCACGTTATAGCTATCCTGTACTATTTCTGTAGGTACATCTCGCATCTCGATTCGAATCTCACTCTAATTTAGGTAGACATTTGACGAATTGACATATGATGATAAACGTGTAACAGAAGCTGTGTAGATGACTATAGCATGTTCACAGCTCCGTTATTATGTTATCGTATCTACCGTATAGCTCCCCAGGACATGCGGACATGGCGATCTTGCGTGATCGACCTCGTAGTGGTCGCCACACTGTTCTTGGCAACGTGCAACGTTCAGAACTGCTACATCAGATTGCTGACCGCTACACAATATAAAAAATATCTCAACTTCTCAGTGATTTCAAACTTGTTTTTATATAATGTGTATGTAAAACGGAGATATTTTTTATTGTTACTTAAGTAAACTGAAAATTTCTTATAGAGGATTCCAATTACTTATTATTATGAGTACATACTGATAATTAATTTATTATTACCGCCTCGAACGGAGTAAATACTGCTAGATTATCTACTTCGGTTAACCAAGCAAAGTATCGAATATTTTCTATTCTCAAAATGTTTGATATTAAAATACTTGAAACGTGTATCTAAACGTGTGTGTCGCCGTAGTTTCTGGGAGACAACTTTGATCGGAATGCAGAGTTCGCGTCCAAGTTTATGGCATGCATTAAATCGAGATACACGGTGCCGCAGAACCGGGACTGAATGGAATTAGTTTTATTCAATGACTTCTATCAAACCGACTCAAATATCAAAGCTTTTATATTATATTTTCGTCATAAACTTTAATTAACAAAAGAATGCGCAAGCATAGAGAACATCTATCAACTAATTCCTCTCTTAATTTCTTGTATAATCACCGTAGACCAAACAAATATTTATCAACGATACTATTGTCAAGAAGTTTGATTGATTTTAATTATAATTAGGTACCGGATAAAGAACACATTGAACCTAAGGTCATAACAACGCACAATTTTAAAGCTATAGATATATAGACTTTAACATATTCGTAATTAAGCAATATGTTTTTGTGGATGAGGAAAGCAACCGTGTTTACATGCTCTCAATCAGGGATAAGTAAGTTCGAAGAGTAAAAAAATCACGATCGTATCCAAAACGTGTGCATCTAAAAATATTAAAGAAAGAGTTGTGACTTGGCTTCAAATAACGGACATAACTCATTGGAAAGTATGCTTGGTAAGGGAGAAAACGAAAAGGAAGGATCCCAGGTTCAAACAAGAGTCAGAAAGATGAATAAACAGATCAATGAATAATTACTATTCATTTGATTATACAAATCTGAAATCCGCGATCCCCTCTGAATTCGTATTAAATTCATTACTAAGGTTTATGTTCATTGTTAATAGTGCGACAATTTCTCGTTTGCTTTTCTTGATTTCGTTTGTGGACCAGATATGGCGAAATTTAAATCGCATCCTCCCCGACCGTTAGAGGGAGTCCCCTTCAGACACGTCATTTACTGACGACCGGCCAGCCGGGCCCATTGTTACTGGTCTAATCCACGTATGATTATGCATCAACAATATTTGACAATAGTCGTCTCACAAGAAAAACAAGTTTTGGAAGTAATATAACTCGACCAATTGTCATACCTATTCACTTTCTCTAATCTTTTCACCCCAACCAAAAGCTAGTTAAAGTTTTTAATTTCTATGATGCGATATAAATTAAACCGACTGATTAATCGATTGTTAGCCGTCCCTTCTCAGAAATATGATGCATACATAATGTATAAAAATTTGTTAATACACATGATGAATAATTCGTTCTAAGGGTTTTTCTAGCAATAGTGTGTCGACCTTGATTGTACCTAGTAACTGAACAGCTACTTGTGATTTTTCTGCCTACAATAAAGGTCAATCTAATACAGAATACAATGTATAAACTTGGGTAAAATATTAATAATTCAAATGGTTCCCGCATAGTGCTAGAAGCATTGTCTAATCTGAAATAATGATTTAACACATAATATACGCTAATTTAAAATGTCTTTTAATTTTTAATTTGTATTGGAATATATTAATCATAAAATTGAGTCAATTCGCTGCAAAATTTTGAGTTAGAGAACTGAATTTCATTGAAACACGCCAGGAAGTGTCCTCTTGCGTTCCACTCAAATACAAAGATACTTATAGGTGATGTTCCCAATATGTTAGTTCGTTGACTTAACTGTAGATGGTGCTGCTGTCATAAATTTCGTACCGCCATCTCTATTAGTATTGAAGAACTTTAAATCGAAATAGCCAAGCCATGAGCACAGTGTTCCCGTAGTCGACCCCAATGCATTATGTTAATTTTCCTATAGAGGCGTTCCCTATGACACAGGGGTGGTGCCCACCGGCACCCCAAAATATAAAATAGGTACATTTGGTATGTTTCACATTCTTACTTTGAGTTTAGGTTTATATTCTTGACTTTGAGTTTACCTAATTGTAATTGCTTGCTTGTTTTATTTAAAATAATAATGAGCTTTTTCCTAACATTCAGATGTTGCAGAAATCTTAAGCAACCCAGACAGAATAAAGCTATAGTGTTTAATTTTCAAGTATTCTAATCAGGTACCATTGCCACTACTACGGATAAAGTGTAGGTAAAAAACTTAAGTTCCCAGTTGTAAAAGGAAAGATGAGCGTAAAGGTAAGAACGGGTCTGCCAATATTTTAGGGTTAAAATTACGAAAAAATCTAATAATAAAGATAATGAATAGGTATTAGACCACGCAAGGAGACCATGGTTATTTAATATGATCTAAGTACGAATACTCCTACCTATGTATTTAAAATACCGCTAATTGTACAGGACTATGAAATACATAGTAGTGCTGAAGAGTATAGAAAATATTGACGCTTCTTTCACTTGCCATCCTTGCAAGGAACTAGAACACAGAAGTAGATCGTTATAAACTAAATAACTAAATAACTGTGAGTTTAAAACAAACCAATAAGATATTCGGCCAAAAGAGTTAACCTGAACGAAAAACTGTAAGGTTACGTTCTAACAAGAATCTCTTTATAGTATTAGAATGTAATGTTACAACCACTTTTGGTTACATTTTACAAATTGAAGTAATAGCCATTGAAATATTATATTCTAATCTACCTAAATAATGGGATTATATTCTAAATTATCCCAAATAAAAACCCGGTATTTAACTCCGTGCGGTCACCTGTGGTAGAGAACTATACCTACTAATGTCTACATTTCGTTATTTAATTAATTAAAATCAATAGTATTCTATCCATTGAGTAAAAAGAAGTAACCATGGAGGCTTTTTTCCATAGAAATGGTTGGACTTTGGAAACTGGTAATCTGATAATTTATAAGATTTATAAGTATCTATTTCGCCACTGTGCTTTTGAATAAATATTTTGAAAATGCGTTAACTAAGTTTTCGCATTGCTTTCCGGCAAAACTACGACTAGCAATCTTGGATCAAATATTGTTTATCGAAGCTAGCAATCAATATTAAACAGTACTAATAGTTATTAAATGACTAATAACTGTTTATACATTTTCCCTCGTCAATCTCTGCAATATTTATTTTGTCTTGAACGAGTACTAAAGTTGTTACTGTTTAGTCATTCTTATTAGTTGCATCGGCACAATATCGCTCTTCTTAGATTCTGGCTCCGATACTTTTGAAAGTAAATATCATTTACATCTTTATATAATTCTTATCTATAGTAGGTATGAACTCCTCATTAATACTACTCCTTAAAACATTTTAGCGCAACGAAAGGTTGAATAGAGTGTTGGCGTAGCGGCTACGTAGAGGAGACTGTTTCACTGCTCGTAGACCTCGTAGACATGCCTTAGCTTTGCTGCTACAACTCACAGTCACAAAGATCTTACAAAACTTATGTTCTTTTAAAATCTACACTAATAAAATAAGATATTTAATCAATCTCAAAACGAATCGTTCCACCAAATCTATTTTGAAGACGCCCAAAGGTTGTGGTTTATTTCATCAAATGTGTTGATTCTGGACTCACATTTCGAGTTTGCTGTCTTGAAAACAATAGATAAAGAGAGATCATGAGCTAGCTTTTATTTAAAAATTTCATCCCAAAGGTACAATCCACGCGTGATCTCCGAGGAATCGGGGGCTGAAGCAGCGGGCACTGTGCGCTGCACCCGACCGTCGCACTCTCCCAGTACTAGTATCTCCCAGTACCACTGGTACTGAGAGATTGCAGGGCATGAGCGACGCTCAGGCGCAGCGCACAATGCCCGCTTCCTCAGCCCCCGATTCCCTGGAGCTCGCGCGGGGACTGTACTTGGACTGTGTATAAAACATATAACCTAAAGCATATATCATATTAAAGTCTTTGAAATGGGTTACCGCTAATATATAAATTAAACGTACCTACTGGCAGTTCGTCTTATCCTACTAAAAGAGGCTGTCTACATTCAGAATCTTACAGTTTCCATTATACTGTGCAGTTCCGTTGATTGAGCCGTTGGCGACGATGATGGGTGGCGGTGATTTGCTGATCTCTGCCGCGTGGTTGGCTGCCCACGACGCCGCCGCCGCTGCTGCTGCTGCGGCTGCGGCCGCTGCCGCTGCGCACACGCTGCACTCTGTAACATTACATCAAAACGAATGAAAGATTATGCAGGAATAACCCGGCTACGCCGTTGGACTGACTAGCGACATAGTGAGTTCTAAACCTATCCTTGAAACTATTAACGGAGAACGACCTCTTCCACGGGATATGTTAATAATTTTGGAGCGTCGCTTTTCATATAATTACATTTAGTATATTTTAATTACGATCAAAATGTATAACGAATATTTGTGTATTCATTTTATATAAAATAATATCCTACTTATAACTTTCATATAGACTAATGGCACTGTCACGATCATCTATGCATATATAAATCTGTAAGACATAATATAACATTCATTTGATATAATGATCATTTGATATAACGTTCTTCTTGTAACATTTTTCTTGGTCTAAGCTCTCCGACTGGGATAAGTTAGGCTAGAGTTGTGTGAGAACTTGACTGGATTATATTTATACAGAATACACATAGAACATGTTTGCATGTAGGTATACTTGCTTGCATGAATGCTTGTATGCATCATTGCTCGCATGCTTGGTTGCGGGCACGCTTGCTTGCGGGCACGCTTGCTTGCGGGCACGCTTGCTTGTTTTTCCATAGGGTAAAACATAAATTACAAAAACTCCTATGGAAAAATATAACATCTAATTTACAATCAGAGACGCCACTGCTCGAAAAAAATCAGTCTATTGATTATTATCAGCTAATGTCTTATAATTAATATGTTGGTTGTATATTATATCTTATGTTGTTCTATGAAACCAGTGTCCCTGTATATCAGGCTATGTAAGTTTTATAAATGATGTGATCATCGATCTTATTTATTATCTAAACTAATAATAATCTATACTTCTATATCTATATAGCTAATATAAAGAGAAAAGACTAGAATTTTGTATATTTGTTTGTAATTCAATTGTTATTTATAATTCTTTCACCGGCAGAATGCTATATTATCACTGAGTAACATAGGCAGAGGCTATAATTTATAAAGATATAACGCGGGCGAAGCAGCTGGCGAAATATCTTATAAAATCATATATGTATATATATTTTTTATCAAACGTTAATTATATGCAATTAATGGTATCTATATCAAATAAAATGATAGAAACTAAAATAATATCTTGTAATTTTTTTTTTTGTTATATCATTTATTAGGTACTTACCCACAAATAGGCATTTGTATTGTACAAGCAGCTAAGTATCAATATTACATTTCTGTAAAATTTTGAACTATACAAACTTGGTAACTTTTGATTTAAGTTCTTTTTACGGCTATTGAACCTGGCTAAACAGATTTTTTTTTTGATAGGGTAATATATTCTGGAATACATCCATAATTTTCTGAGTAAATTTCAACTATCTGGCGACCCGGGCGACCCTGGTAACTTAACTCTTTGTTTGACTGTACACGTACAGTAGGTTAGGAAATAAAGATTTTAAGATTACACTCTTTAGTCTATGTTCTGTAGTATATACCTGCAGACCAATATCAAATGTCACTACAAACTTACGGGAAGTGGCGGGGTGTGGGTCGTATTGATAATAGCTTGGCAATACTCAATGTTTGTTTGAAAAAATAGTTAAGTATGACTAGTCACAAACTCGTCAAAAGCTGGAAACAAAAACTGTAGTTTAAAACATCAACTAAACGAGTTCATGATTTGTGTCGACCTCACGAGGAGCCGGATGTCAACGTTCCAATATGATTCATGCTTACGCACAACAGTATTGACGCCTGATAATCGAATTTTTTATTCAAATAAGAACTGAAGTTCTTATTATAATTGATTGATTGTTTACTCATACCCATGAACTTCCAAGTAAAGAAACGGCAGTTTAAAAGCAGAGATCAGTGTACCTATCCTGAAATCTAAGTTTATTCTACGGGAATTACCTAACATCCACAAAACGCGCGGGTTTTCGTTAATCTATACACGTTTATTACACCAATTCCTTGAGCCGGTGCGTATCTCCTTCTAATATAGGTTATAAATTCTTCCAGAGCACTTATTATGTAATCCGGATAATAAGCTTACTTTTGTGCATTGTTTAAGTTTCAAAGTGATTCTGTAGTTCAAGCTAAACCAGAATAAACTAAGATTATAATTTTTTATTAATGTAACAATTTAATGTTATTGCTTCTTGCTACCTTTTATGTATTTCGATAGTAGATAAATATTTGCATTTTCTGTAATCCGAAAAATCTTTATCAAGAAAACCTGAAAAAGAGTGTACAAACACGTGTAACCTAAAAAATACTTGAGTACTTCAAAGATGTATGTAAACAAAAAAATATAAACTGCGTCTTCATATCAAAAGATACATTTTATTCCAATATAAGCTTAGTTAATATATCTGTATTAATTGTTTTAAAACACACATCTCCAGACCTACCCCAATTAAGTTGGTGTTTTCGTACGCTTGACCATTCATATTCTATGCCAAAAATCAGCAATTCTTCAAAGGTTATCGTATGTTATGGATAGATACCTAAATTGATAATATTGTAATTGTGTCTTAAATATCAAAATGTATTTCATACACTCCTAATCAGAATAATTATTTTCGTATTAGGTACCTACTAAAGATTTTTTTAATGGAGATACGATACTATTTTATTTAAACTAACTGTGCCCGCAACTCCGTCCGCGTCTATATAATACACGAAATAACTGTAGAAAAAAATAATTGCTTGTAAGTAATTACCATAGCAGATCTCCTTCCTCATGATGCACACTAGGTATTTCCTTATGAAATTTCATCAAGAGTGGTCCAGCCGTTTAGTCGTGAAAATGTAACAGACAGACAGACTTACTTGTGCATCTTTAATATTGGTAAGGATTTTTGACGCTCAATATGTTAATTTATTTCAACTAACAACATTCTATACTCCATTAATTAAAGATAGCTAAAGTGTTGCAGGTATATCATTATACCATCATATACTTACCTTTAAAGATTCATATAAATGTTGTAATAAGTAAGTATCATTATTATTTCCAATTATTGAAATTCGACCGATATAACAAATAGAGGTTTATACACAAGTTTTTTTAGTTCCTAGTCAAAAGAGTTTCATATCTAACAATACTATATAAACAGATATCTGTGAAGTAATAAATGAAAAGAATAAAATTATTTTAATTCTGTTCAATTATTTTAATTAAGTACAATTTCAGTAATATTATTATGATTTATTAAAAGGATATTACGTTAATACTTTATAATATTAGAACAATATAGGAAACTCTTGTTTCAAAGAGAATGCTATTAAATTAAACCTGAAACTTAACCTTTGACACATTCATTTTATCTTAGTGGGTATATTATTGTATTGGGTCAACCCAAGTTATGTATTTATAGTCCATTGCGCAGGACCTACATTTTGTCTATATTTTTTTAGGTTACTAGGTATCAATTATGCACTTCATAGGTTATCTTGTATGATGCACTTATAAATCAAATGTTTTGGGTTAATTATTTAGTGCAAGCCGTTGGGTTGTAGGTCATTGTATAAGATGTTTATTTTAGTAATATCGCTTTGGGAGAATTAGGTACATTTTTTATACATATATTTTCTAGGCTATCGGTTTGTGCATTTGTTATCGTCCAATTCGAGAAATCGACTCAAACATACTTTTTTATTTATCTTTTTACATTTTTTATTCAATCAAGTTATAGGCTTGGTGCAAGTAGGTATATAAAAGTATCTCACCCTTCATGTACGCCACGAGCCGCCCCTCTAAAGAGAAACCCCAACGAGCGTATCACATACGCGCTGCTACTTAAAAATATTGATACATATAAACCTTTTTTTCGTGTCGAACATAATTGGATAAAAAAACACAATAACACCGCACTTGTTACTCGGCGACAAAAGCCGAAAGGGAAGAATATGAAAATCGCGCGTCGTTATTTTTTACACCCTATTTATTGATTGTAAGATATATTTATTAGGTTTTTTATATTGTCGTAAGTGTGTAACGTAAGTGGTATACATGCTAGAGTTGCGGCCCGCGTGGCGATTACCGAAAGACTGCGTGGTGCGTTTTGATTTGGGGTGACGCGCATGGACGGGGGATGCTGCCAACATTTTACTACAAGTAAATACAATAGTAACAGTTTGTTGATATGTGCTAAATATATTGCTCATAAGATTATAATTTTTAGCTAAAAACTGTAGTGTTAATTAAAAACATGATCAGAACTATGACAGCAATCTTAACTCCAAATAGCTTTTCTGTCTGCATATCTATAAGATAAACTCATTCGAGAAACCGGCACACATTTACAAATTCAATTTAATGTACCAAAATGTTAATGGTATATAATATATCTTTGGTTACCGACAACACTCGTATAAGTTACGTTAATAAATATCATGTATCAAACGTATGAAAGTCAATTTTTTTGTCTTTCCATTTAAAAAATATCAATTAATTACGCTAACAAATTGATAGTGGCTAATGTTGATTTGAAATACCTAGTTTTTAGAATCGGCTTATGCATGTTCTTCTTCCTTAGGTGTACTTTACGTCAAACCTTAATCTTTATTAATCCATTTTAAAAGTGAATTTTCTATATTAATTATAACAGACTTTTACAAAGTTATAGCCACGTCTTTCTTCCCTCTGTTTTACACCGGAATTCTAATTTATTTTAACATCATTCTTCATTCATACGAATCTTACATCTACAATTATCTTGTTCTATCCAAATATCAATCAGCTGAAGCGTTTATTAAAACATTCAACTAATCTTGACGATATTAGACATACCTAGCATTTTTTAAACATAGGTGATTATGTGTGTTATAAACATTTTTGTGAAAAATAAGTTAGCATGTGCGATTTGACTTTACTCTATCTTTTAGTTCGTATTAATATCAATGCAACAAAGGGCGATGCGTGAATGTGATTTGAAAAATTAAAATAAATCAAATAATATTAAACGAGTTGGTCGGCGGCCATATTTGCGAAAGTTCATCGAGGGCACGCATGCGCACTGCGACGAGTGAATACAAACAGCCGGCCGCACATCTGCTGGTCAGCTCGTGGACACAATGCCGACTATAGTCACCAAAATTTCTAATAAATGGAGATTTAATTTTTATTCTTGATAGGCGTTGCGTTTTACCACTATTTCACCTTATTTACCTACATATGTAAGGATGCGGTCATAAAGATACTAATTACCAACTCACTCAAAGACTCCCAGATTGTAGTGACACTTTTAACCATTTAAATTCATAGATCAATCGATATGATTTGCTGCGTTTAAGTCTTTTGTACTTGAGTGAGTTAACAAGTTATTTGATCACATATGGAATTTTCTATTGAAAACCTCATGCGCTTCAAAATAATACTTTCATATTACTTAATAATAAATCTTCATCATAAATAGGTGTCTAATAACTGCTTTCGCATAATTAACGTCATTAAAAGAAATAGATTTAAAAACTGAGAAAATGAATTATTATTTCCTGTATTTTTATAATAATTACGAACATTGTTAGCTAACAAATGTCCCGTAATATTGTAAATCGGGGACACAGTACAATTACCTGACCCACCCAACGCTAGACGCGCGTACGTCAATGCTCCAATTTTTTTTTATCAACTGTTTGCCAAAACCTAATGTTACGCGTTTCGATATGCACATTTTCGATAATTTACACATTTCGATATAACCGTCCGTAATATCACTGATGTTTTAGTTTTATCAAAGCCTTGCGTGCGGTCGACTTAAACAAAAGCTATTTTTAAATAAAAAGAGTTGATTTTATTAAGTTTAAAAACGTTTAGGTATATTTAATTAAATCATGGCAATAATGTAGGTATTATAATTTGCTATTTCCGAACACATTAATTACAAACGAGTCCTACCTAAATTGGCACTTACCCAAGCCACCCGGCCCGAACAATCGATGTTTTTTTAACAGAAAATGATAACTTAATCACAAAACCAAAAAACGCCATAAAAATCCATCACGATAATATTTCATGAAATATTTATATTTAATAAGCGTTCGGATTAAAGGTCCCTGTTATTTGTAAATAGGGGAGGTTTTTTATCCATTAATGCAAAAATATTAGCTGTGAAAAAGTGTATGTCACAAAAAATAGATCGGACGCGTGTCATAGGCCTCGTCGTGGACAATGGGCACACTGTGCACGATAATGAGACCCAAATACAATGAATTAGAAATATAAATAAATAATAAAAGCAAAGAATAAAATTGCCATTTATACTTTGTGATTCTGTAATAAATTGGTTTTGGTTTGATAGCTTCTATTGAAACGCGTAAGCATTGCGGTAAGCATCTAGCCGCAGAAAAATTGTTAATCAGGTCCATTTCTGAAATTATTTTACAGATAGCAAAACTAAAACGATTTACACTTGTAGGATAATTTTCGTGACAACAACGGCTGCTGCTGAAATACGATTCCAAAGTTACTGAAAAAGTCCGTCTTCTATGTACGTCAATGTGATTTATTTTTATTATTTTGACACAAACGCAGATGGCAATTTGCGAGTGACCGTTGCCTGTCAATCAATCTCAACGAGGCAGGGGCGAATCTAAAAAACTGACCCCTCATTGACCATACAAAAAATCCAAAAAAAATATCTCACAATAGTCCGAAAAAACCGAATTGAGGATTGTGAATAAACCCTCATATTAAAGGAAAGACTATTCTCTAGGCTTGAGTCGCGTGCCACCCCTCATGCCAATAAAAACTGATATATTTTGAAATTAGCGAATTGTTGGATTTAAACCCTGATTTATGTTAATCTCTCTATTACAGGAGAACTTCATCATCCACAGCCCGAACCTACCCTCTTTTCAGGACACTTTCTTAAAATAAATACAGTCAATCTGTGGAAAAGGAACAACATTCTATTGTGGGTAGAATATCAAAGGTATTTTGAACAAAATGGAAATATTTGAACTTATTGATCGTGTTTTTATTGTTTTGTTTATAAAAGTAGAGAAGATTGAGAACACTATCAATTTATCCTAGATATCACGCAAATACGACAAGGTTGTAACTTATCTAGTCAAAATTATTTTTTTAATTTAATTACAACTTGGTTTCGCGCTAAATAGATCCGTTTTGTGTAACTTACTATGAGCAAATCGAGCTATTCTTTGGATTAAACAAATTCATAGAGGTAATAACCTATCCATATATTATGTTTTAATCAATTTACCTCTATGCTATGTATGTACTTTGGTACAGCGAGACATTTTGTTAAAGTAATTGATAATAAAAAACCATTTCTAGTCCTTTTTAACCGACTTCAAAAAAAGGAGGAGGTTCTCAATTCGGCGCGTATGTTTTTTTTAATGTTTGTTACCTCATATCTCTCGACTGCGGGAACCGATTTTGATGATTCTTTTTTTATTTGAAAGCTGGTGCTTCCCGATTGGTCCCATCTAATTTGGTCCAGTTCTGACAATGGGATCCATGAGAAAACCATATAAGTCTTAAATTTACATTAAGTATGTGCGCGACTTTTTTACCTCATAACTTTCGACTGAGTGAACCGATTTCGATGATTCTTTTTTTGTTTGAAAGGGTATACTTTCGAAGTATTCCCGTTTAAATTTGGTGAGGATCTGATGAAGATCTTCGGAGATAGACAATGGAACTCTTAAATGAATAACGGCACATCACTCGCGATTGCTGTAATCTCATGTTTATGTATTGATTATGCCACTCAAAATTGAAAAATAAAATAAACTTAAAAAAAACTAAAAACCGACTTCACAAAAAAAACTAAAAAGTATAAAATAAATTTCTTAAAAAATTTAACAGCTTCTGAAGTCGGGGCCTATAATTCTTCAATGCACCTAGCTTGGCAGTGGCCCCGACTTCAGAAGCTGTTAAATTTTTTAAGAAAATTATTTTATACTTTTTAGTTTTTTTTTTGAAGTCGGTTTTTTCATTTTCGATTAATCCTGGCAGATCGGTTATTCATGATTTTCAGTGCAGCGCTATGTAGACCAGGTATCTACCTACATATTTTCGGGGCAAATAAATAATAAAGCCAGTAATGTCGGGGATCGAACTAATGGGTCTCAAGCAATTTTGAGTGACACATGGCAAAATTAAGTGACGGCAGGCCGAGCTCAGTGCAGTCAATCCAGCAGCGCGATGCGTCATGAAAAGCTAGGTCATGTATGAATACAGTTAGGGCCGGACCATGTAGCTACCTAAGTAGCACAAGAAAAGTCAAGGTTAAAGTCGCCAGTGCAGCAGTGGGTAGATTCAGGCTGTGCATGATTTAGTGGTTTTGTTTTATAATTTTAGTTATGTTGATAATTTCAGGTTGCTATTTTATCACTTCAAACCTATTGAACATTCTGAAACGATGGTCAGAAATATTCGCATAAAGATGGTGCTTTACTTTATGCTCTATTATATTATTTTTGAAAATATCTTAATTACGTATTCAAGCATGTAATTTTCAATATAATTATATTTACACATAAAAATTCAGTCAAGTCATCATATCGTAGTGTCACGTTGGCGAACACTTCATCCCTGAGGGCTGTGGGGGTGGTGGCACCCTCGCACTAACAACTTTTTGCCCACTCACACAATACCGCTCATTCGCTCCATCATCGCACCATGTCTACAGTTTACATATTCGCGAAACAAGCTCACGCGAACAATGAGTGAATCAAAATTTGACATGTTTAAGTCATGGTGAGTTTGTTTATTGGTAGGTTTAGCACTAATATTTGAGTAATACTTAGGGCGTTTTCAATAAAGTTGTTTGAGTGCTTGTTACGTAGATCAATAAAGTGATAAAATAAAATAACAATTGTTAAGCTGAAAAGCGTAGAGGTCATTGTACCTATATAACCAAGTAAACTATCAATTATTGTTTATTTAAAAAAAAAAGTATTATATCTTTATATTATAGTATTCAGTATAATATTCATATATCTTTTCGATGAAATAAGAACA
The DNA here is from genome assembly GCA_932294325.1 of Allophyes oxyacanthae. Classification (NCBI taxonomy): domain Eukaryota; kingdom Metazoa; phylum Arthropoda; class Insecta; order Lepidoptera; family Noctuidae; genus Allophyes; species Allophyes oxyacanthae. Next base: position 9,187,503 of record OW028614.1, on the reverse strand, counting down.
TTATAGATTTATTCCTTTTGACCGCAATTGATGAATAATAATCACAATTACGATTATACGAATATACTACCCACGTAAGAAAGTAAATTGATATATTGATTGAACTCAATGAACTACATTCTATTAAAAAAGAAGTAATATAATCTTTCCTGCCCAAACATAATCAGTCTTCTTGAATTAAGTCGTGAATCATACAAGTACTCCACTATTTATAACAAACGTAGATTAGAGTATTAGTATCGAATGTTATGAGAGCCATCTGAAGAGATATGTGATGTGCAACTAGTTTCAACGTTTGAGTTCTGCCAAGGTCTTTCATAGGTAACAATTTTAAGCCAATCTTAACAATATTGTAGTGATTTCAGAGATATGAAATATTATATAATATCAATATGTGTCACCAATGAGTAAAAGATAATTTCATTGGAACTATAAAAAAGCTATTTCCATTCATCAATTAGCTTTTAAGATCTTTGAGCTAGGTAGTAAAAGTTTACCGGCAACCTTTTAAAATGATAGAAAATTACTACGATATTATCGATTAATTGTGTCAATTTGCTACGTTGCCAAATTTTGGCATAGAAGAACAATATGATTTTTTGTATCATGATAAAGGGCGAGCACCCTCGCAGGGTCCTTTGCTGTCATTGGTCGGTTGTTGGAGGGACGCTGCGCACGGCGCGAGGTCGCTCGGAGACCCGCGCAGCCAATCAATTCGCTTATTTTTTAAATAAAGCACAAAAATGATAAAAAACGTACGCGTTTTACGAACCACTCAGTATGTACCCTTATGTAACTAATATGATTGATGATCGGTAGAGGTACTAAAGGTTTTTACTTGAAATACATAACATAAGGGCACTGATTATATTGTATATTGTTGTTTTTTTTAAAGTAATAGATGTAGTTGATACCTGTAATGCGTAAAACAATTATAATTTGGAAATAATTACTGCATGAACACCCTAGATAGACCTAAGAACGAGATAATATTATTTATGATATAAAATACGTAATAATAGTCCTTGGCTAATTTATATATTGTCTATTAATCAGACATGAAACCTAAGAAGAAACAAATATCAATGGATAAATCACCACGAGCAAAATCAATGCGTGATAAAATCTTGTAAAATATTTAATTATAATAAATTGTACTACACCGCTAAACTTAGATAGTATGTTACGTTAATTTATTTGTTTATATAATGTTATAGTTTCTATCTTCAGCAGGCTAATGTAGAAAAGTACTAAAATCTTATTTATGATATCATTTTATTACTCTTTGATCAAACAAATCAAGCGAAACACAGAAAAAGTTTGCTTTTCAAAGACTGGCCGTAACAGGTAGGTACAGATAGTTATTGCTGGAAATAGAGCTATTCTATGTGTTATGCCTCAACTTCCAGTTCTCCAGTTTCAGCAACAAATTTTCCCGCAGTTGCCTTCTTCTGGTCTTCGGTCTATTTGGTTGAGGAACCTGCTATGTTTGCCAATTTATAAGTCTTTACTCAAGGACTCGTCTGCTCCAACAACATTGGTCCTCCTTCGGCAGATATAGCACACTGCCTTCAACTTCCATAATCCGTATGCTATATATGTATGTATGTGTGCCTAGAATTATTTTGCGGATAATCTCCTTAGAAGTCTTATCCTTCAGTATTCCTACATGATGGTATTACTAGATGGTATTACTAGAAGCTAATACAGCATGCTGTATTAGCACACTGAGCATCTTTTTTGTACTTTTCTTTAACTTGCTCAATTATCAGAGTCCACGTTTCGATAACGTAGGTATATCACGACTGGTAATACTCACGAATATTGTCTTTAAGGTTTGCGATCTAGTTGACGAGAAACCTTACCGAAGTTTGCCAATTGTCCAAACCAATTAAGAACGATGATGGCTTTTTTCGCAAAACCGTGTATAACAAGCTGAATAAACTGCCCCAGGGTGGATACTCCAGCATGACTTTGAGAGTTGACCCTTCTACCAAGACCGGTCTTGGTACGACATTTGCATTGAAACTTGGTGTCGATTAAATTCATACTGAGACCGGCAACTCGAGAGGCCCTATTTCACAGTGCTACATCATTTTTCGCCCATTTATTCAAGCGGCTCCGCTATAACGATGACATCACCGCGAAACCGAGTGTTTCTCAGAATTTGTAGACTATATACAATACAAGTCAGTGATTTTTAGACCATAATATACAATAACAACATAATTTGATGTAAGACATAAAAAGCCTAGATGGCTGTTATGTACTATGCCAACTCCTTTTTATAAGCCATAGAAAAACAAATAGATCTCATAACCAGCAATATCTAGATTCTATACGTCAGGAGTGGCCAACCGGTCGATCGCAGCTATTAGGCCAGTCGACCGTGGCAAGACAAACATTTAAAATTTCAAAAGGTATGTAATTGGTAGATCGAACAGGGTTTCGTCAGTAAACAGTAGATCTTGGGTCTAATCAGGTTGACCACCCCTGCTAAATAGGTATGTTACGGTTACAGCTAATGATTTAATAGCCAAGAGCCTCGACTATCACGTTGGGCAGCTGCGTCGGGGGCTTGATACAGAGGGTTGTAGTCTTGGTCACGTTGCGTATTGTTAGAAGGTTCCTGGGGCCCTGACCACCGGTAGCTTGGATCCTGTCCTGATACCGGTGGGCTTAGTAACAACATAAAAAAAAAAGTTTTTTGACGTATCGTAACGACAACGCAACGTAAGCAAATTTTGAATGAAAAGCTTGTTTCATGAAAATCTAAAAGTACTGCATGTATTTCCAAAAAATATGATGGATTTAACGTGTATATTTGATTCAAAGTTTGCTTACGTATACGTTACGATAAGTCAAAAACATTCGTGGTAGGCCCCCTGGTGCGGATTGGGTTAATTCAAATTATATTGATACGAATTGTGCACATAGCTTTAATAAAATATTTCAGTATGTTAAACAATGTCGCCCATATTTTTAAAACCATAGATATCCGGAGATATGCCCGCGGTACGTTATCAATACGCGTTCAAGTGTCACCAACAGTTACAGCACACATCGTAATATCTTACGCAGGCCATAAAATATCTGCCGCACTAATAGTATCATCTATATCACAGTTCACACATAAAGTTTACAAAACATCTCACGGCACGTCTGTTACCTAACTAAAGAAGCGTATCCACGGCACTTTTTCATAGGATCAATTTGACCGCATGTATGGTGACACGTAGTTTGCGCTTGGGGCATATTCCTAGACATCCGTAGTTGAAACTATTGAAAAGTTACAATATTCTTTAAATACCTATTTGCTTATCAATATCACGACGGAACGGCCCAATTATTAGATTCAGTTTGTAAATTGGAAGCTACTGTTGTAAGACTCGTTACAATAATTTATTGATATTTTTACAAAACAATATCAATTATCTATAAGATATAAATAGTACAATTTTACGAAATACCTATCGGAATCCTGCCATCTGTTAGAAATCACAAGAATTACTGAGTAACGTTAGTATGTAGAGCAGCTCTATGAACCACGACGCGTGCTTTACGTAGAGGGAGACACGAATCGCGAGTGGTCTGTACAAACTACACTAGATGGCGGTATAGAGATCGGCACTACTGTTTAACACCCACTACTGAAAGATTTAGCTTTTTATGTTGGTAGAGTAGTACTTTCTTATTACATACTTTTGAGTTAAATGTTGATACCAATTATGCCAGACATCTTTTAATAACTGGACCTAAAGTGTTAATTTAGATTAATATTCTATAATATTCTCAATTTGAGATTTTTCGATATAGTTTATTTACTTTGTAAATTGATAAGTACAAACAATATGAGTGTCCATGCACTTTTCAAAACGACTGTAACAACCCTCATCATAATCAACAGCTAATCACGTGTACCGTAACGTGTCTAGTTTTATAAACAGACTGAAAAGATCTAAAACTGAATTTAACTACTTGGCAAAATTACAGCCGACTACGATAAGTATGCACTAAACCAGTACAGCGGAAATTACGAGCACTAATACGAGGTAACGGCGGATCGTCGACTGTGATTTACCAAGATTATCCCAGCAGCGGCAGGCTCTTAGGGCGAGGGCCGCCTAACGGGACCGCGTGTTTCGATTTCGTAGAGCATTTCTCCGCGCGGTCCCGTTACTCGGCCGAAAGTACTTTTGTTGGTTGCTCGCGCCACACCGCTCGCTTACACGACCGATCGCTCGAGTTCACTGTATTGAGAACAACGTTGTTGTTTAGTATGAGTTCGCTCAAAACAAAGAGCTTTTCAAAATAAAATGGCACTGCAAGGAGAATGTTAAGTTCAGTTACTCGTACAGTTATATCTTTCAACATCATTTGCATAATTTATCATCGGACGCTATGTACACTTGTAAAGTTACGCAATGCATAAAGGGTCGATTAAATGGCTAAGATAAACAAATTAAAGGCATCCAAAATAAGGGAGCCGATAAAAATTTGTGGCGGTTGTGTAAGCGAGTGGCCTTGCGAGCGGCGCGGGTCGATGACTGCCGCTGACTGGATGATGTTTACCTTATCGACTGAGTGAGCGTAACCAACGAAAGTTCCAGCGCCAAACTTTGGGCCCAAAAAATTTCGAGAACGCTACACTTTTATTGCGTGAGTATGAACGACTACGGCGTAGCACGTTTATTACACTGCTACGATTATACCATCTAACTACGCCTAATTCGAGTCGTTAACAAAAACTTCAAAAGACTTTTATGTATTGATTCTTGTTATTTTCTAAACATAAAAAACCATAGTACTCGTAGAAACATCTCTAATGCTATAAATATTTAACCTTGAATTCGCGCTATCGTTTTTGAACTTGGGTCCTTCGACAAAAAGTTTAACGAACATTTTTTTGGGCAATAGTCAAGTATAGGAATATTCCATAGCAAGTTCGTCAGTTGGCACTAGGCGTCGCGGCGCGGTGATCAGACCGGCATGGGGGGGAGGCTTGCGCGGTGACGTAATCCATGCGGTTCGATACTCTCGAAAGGCTGCGGGGTCGACGTCCGCTAGACGCGGAACCGCAGCCTACACGACTGCTCAATTAAACATTCCGCATGAACATTATACCCACACCATGGAACATCATCACGTTCAAACAATCACATTGATAATAATACATCAAACATCTGTATTGATACACAGTTTCAGGTGACGAATATATTAATTTATATTTAAGTCAAAGACCAGCTAATAAATGCAAGAAAATATGTACCTACATTATGTTAATTAAGCATATTGTTATATATATACGATTGATCGTATTATCCTAAATTTATTAAAAATATGTATTCTAAATAGTATCTAATGAGCTACAATCATGATGTCATTTCATAAGTAAGTTAGTGGAAAAGATTGAATCAATTTCTAAGCTATTTGCTTAACAAATCAAGTTTAATATATGCAAAAGCAATTTGTCTGTGTATTCTGTAACGTTGTCGTAACTGTACATAAATATAATGAATGTTGCAAAATATGAATTATAGCTCACAATAAATGAAGATCTATAATTAAACAAATGGTGACCAAGCCTACGCGATTAATCAAACTCCCACGTCGGCCTACAGATTGAATTGTTCTGTCACACATCTTACTCGAGTTACTAATTATATTATTTAACTTTGAGATTGAACTGTAAGACATGCGTCCAATGAAGAAGCGACACGTTCAAGTGCGATATAGAATGTATATTTTGAGAAAAGTAAATAAGTGCAATAATGAGTCCAAGTGAGAGGTGCACGAGAAGGGCCGAGAGCGAGTTACACAAGAAGGGTTACAAAACTATGGCAATGAACCCGAGTGAACCTAAACCTTGCGAACCGCTAGCCGCCGATGGCGACAGGCTTCGTCAACCTGCGGCACCCTGCGATGCACTTTATTGTTATTCAACCACACACGTGTCGTAAAATCTAACGCTATTTTTAGGTCTATGAGAACACAAATGTTCTTGCGGTTTGCAGCTAAGTTTTGAAAGCTGACTTCTTTGTAATATCCCGCTACTCCATCTCTTTACTCTTTATACGTGTAATCTGGCTATATGGAAATGTTTCCAGCATTCCGAAACCAAAAACAGAACAGCGGGTCTACCGCGTAACTAAAATTGTATGAACATCGACATCGGTATTAAACTTCAATACGATCGTGAGAGCCTAAACTTTGAGCTAACTTGTATTTTTTTTACCGATCATGAAGATAAGTGTCCCAACTATATGATAGGTAATTTTTTTACAAGTTAGCTCAAAGTTTAGGCTCTCACTATCGTATTGAAGTTTAATACCGATGTCGATGTTCATACAATTTTAGTTACGCGGTAGGGGTGCAGAACGGAAACCAGAAACGTTGCATTAAATAATTAATACATAATAATTATGTCTAATTATTATTCAAGTGTACATTGACCGCCTCATTGGTTTAGGACAGATTTGTTGTTTCTGGGTGTAGATTCTTGCTTCGATTTTAAAGTCATGCAAAAAGTTAGGTCGTCCTGTATGGAAATGTTCAGATTGGAATCCAAAAATAAGCCCTGTACAATGTACATGGCCTTACTATTCTGAAAGTAAATCTAGCTAGGTCAAGGTCAAGGTCAAAGATTTTTATTTCAACTAGGCCTTTGCAGGCACTTTCAAAACGTCGTGATTCTAGGCGCACGGTTCCAAGTGGGTTCGTCCTGGAGAAGATACCGGCAAGAAACTCCATGGATACTCTTTTCATAAATCAAGCTTACTACACAACAAATGTGGGGCCGCAGGAGCGGCCCCGGAATAGTAGCGAATACCAATGGTAATAAATTATTTACATATTTTAATAAGTTTTATATAGTTGTATTATATATATAAAACTTTTTTAAGTATAAATTTAAACCTCCCATTTAAATTGGTTTTTGCTGCTTCTAATTTTATTGTCTCTGGATCACCCTAAGGTTGCCTGATAGAGAATGCTGACGGCATTAAGACCACCTTTGTAGGTACATCGTACATGAAGCATTTTAAATAAATAAATATTAGGTATATCAAATACATACATCTTTCAAACGCGCTCTATCAAACAGCTCATAATCTAATAATCTCAAAAGAAACTCATTGATGCAGACAACTTTGCCAGGGTTAGCACTTCTTAGTGTGGTCGTACTATATACAGAATTTTCATCTACTAAGTCTGCCCATTGTCAACTGATTCTTTCTTAGTAACAAAAAATGTTGAGGTTTCCTTCTGCTCGTGTTGCAGGCGGCTCGGCAACGGGCGCGGAAATGTTCCCTGCAGGCTGCAGCGGCGCGGGCGGCGATCTGCGCGTGCAATGCGGAAACTCAGCTTTTTGCTGCGCCTGCGCACACAGCCACACAGGTTGCGGCTATTAATTAAAATAAAAAGTATCTAACATCATAGTGCGTTTGTTAATCACTTAATTATGGATGAAGAAAGTTGCCTGAGGTCTGTGACCGGAAGAATGAAATTCATTATGATAAGTAGAGGTAGATTCTGTTCTCTTACTTCAAATCAGCCCGTAAACGACCACTGCTGTAAATAGACCCCGTACTAACCGTTCATAAAGTATGATGTATGATGTTGAAACGATGAACACGCCTGGCAGACGAATTGATGATCGTAGTGCTCTTCTTCTTCTCTCATTTCAGCACGCGCTATTTTGCGCACGAAAATAGCTAACACTGTGGTGAAAGATTAGCCAGTCAGATAGCTTGGTAACAGGGCTTCCCAGAGGGCATCGATCGTATTCAGGTCTGTATCTAAATTTTGGATGCTCTTATCATACACCATGGTGTCTTCTACGCACAGAAAGAGGCTAACGTTCACAAGAGTTCGTATACTTTAACCAACACAACTGCATCTTCTAAAGTCATGATGCGTTTGCTAATCACTTTATTATGCACGAAGAAAGTTGACTGAGATGTCAGATAGTTAAGTTTTCATTAAACAGAGGGGGATGATTTTCTCTAACTTAAGGCGACGAATTTTGGTGGTAGTAGTGTCTCGCTGGCATGCCAACATGAATGGGTTGACACGACCGGAGAAGTACTACCCTCCCACAGAATACATACTGTTGCATTTCGTTCGGTGAGTGTGGAGCGCTGGATTCCCAATTCCTCCCTTCCTTCTCCTTTCCTTCCCTTTTTCCTAACAACATCCTAAAAGGTCGACAACGCATCGGTGACTCCTCTGGTGTAGCGGATGTTCGTGGGCGGCGGTGATCACTTACCATCAGGTGAACCGCAAGACTGTTAGCAACTATGAGCTATGCTACAAAAAAAAAAGAATTGAAAATGTTGGCAGCAGGGATCTCAATTGTTCTCAGCAGTTATAAAACATTCCGTACTGATATTTATGTCCTTCATTTTTGATATCTTTGACATCATTTTGGTAATTGCTTTTTATAATTAGTTAACTTTTACAACAGAGAAAAAAATATCAAAAACTGCTCTTTAAAAACGGAGATTTTCATTCTACAGGGAAACGAGACAGATTTACGCCTCCAAATTTTCTGTATAGATTGGTCTATAACACACACACTACGATATGGTAAGTGGATTTTAATAAATTAACGATAGTCTTTAATTTAAACGACATATATTATACTGTTTTGATGCAATACACACAAGCTACAAGCTAACTCGCACGCGTTTTTGTATGCAGCCGATTTGAGATTAATTGTTTACCACTGCGTCACCTTAACCCAACAACACTGGATATTATTAATAAAACAAAAACTGCTTAACGTCATGATGTGCTACCTTATCAGTTCGTTATTTACAAAGAAACATGACTGGGATTTGTGTATAACTGTTTATCTTTCATGATCAGTATGGACTGTAGTGTTGTTGTTATCTATACTAATATTTTAAAGAGCTAATATTTGTTTGTTCTTATGTAGAGGTAATATCAGGAACTACTGAACCGATTCTAAATAAGACTTTCGCTAATAAAAAAATAAACTATCCAAGATAGATACTTTTTAAATTACTTTTAGTTTGGAAGGAGATACAATCCTTGGCTCATCAAAAAGTAGGCTTATTTGTGATAATAAAAAGAAAGATAAACAATTCATTTTGAGTACAGACACGCCCAAAAGTGTTACGGCGAAAAATAACAAAATTTCCATAAAACAGCTAATTAAGAAAATACCGTTGGGAATATGGCCATAGTTCCATGGGCTATTCTGTGGGTCACGGCCCCCTTTACATCCCTATTGCGGCTTAACGTCGATTTCATAGGCACCCTGTATATAGATAAGTTTAGGCACGAATCATAATTAAAATCAGAAACAATAATATTTACAGTAAAAGTGATGAGAAAAATATGGCTATCATATTTATACAAATGTAATTTTAAAGTATAAATTTAATTATTGTTTAATATTATGAAGATAAAACAATGCATTATTATTATTAGTGCAATGTGTAGCCATGTATTTTATTTTATTATATTATCATTATTTATTTAATTGGTATAGATGACTGAACTAAAAGTCTGTTGATTGCAGTTGTAAAAATTTAATATTAGTGCATAGGAAGTTCGTATCTACCTACATTCTCTACGTCACCTTTTACGTTGGCTAATCTATGCTGGGAACAACACAGATCATTTTTTGTTTTCCTTCCATGAATTCTGCTGTGTCTGTGTAGCAATGATGATGAAGGCCATTTTCATCGTCTGCTATACAGAGTACATATTCAATGAACCTATAAATCTTGCGTAGAGTCATTAAGGATTAGTTTTATTTATAGCTTCATCCCACATCATAACATGTTTCTTAGACGCTAAGTATATCAACCTAAACACTATAATTGGGTTCGTCGTTATATCCACCAAGTTTACTGATAAGTACCTACACACGCTAATAACAACATGCTTTAATTATACTTCGTTGAAATGGGTTCAGCTATTGGATACCTCAATATTTCTTAATTTGGTCTTAATTATACATAAATATAAATTTATCTCCAGTGGAAGCAAAATTATTAAATGTTTCATTAAAAAAATGTTACGTGGAATCCCAGCTGGATACCGAAAAAAAATGTTTTAAAAGACTTTTAATAGTAAAAACTAATGAGCTATGAAAAATGATACGAAACAAAGACGAAAGTCGTACCTACAATAGGCACGTCGTCGGAGCCGCGCGCCGGAGCAAACGCTAGAACAAACGACATCAACGTGCGCGCAGCACACTACCCTGCGCCTGATTGCTTATACAGTTAAATGTTCTCTATCACTCATAATTAATAAGTATATTAATATACGCCACTTCCTCGCTGAACATTCTACAGTCATTGACTTCGACTTGTCTTGAACTTTTATCTAAAAGTTTGTCTCACTGCGAATATTTTTATTGTAAGACAAGTCATTTCAATCTTAAACATTTATGTTATTTATCTTACGCTCAAGATTTACATGAATTATTTAGTGTTTTGAACAACATTTATTTACTTATTTACATTTTGTCGTTATCGGCAGTGATTATCAGGATGCTGAATGTAATTAACTTAATTGATTAAATATTAAGTTCATTGTTGTGCGTGAAAAACGTTTACGTCGTGTCTTTTGTAAATTTTGTACCTACCTATATCATTTATAGTTATTTTCCCCTGAAATATTGAATTTCCTTCGTTACTGTTTTTAACAATGAGTCACGTGAAATAACAAGAAGTAAAAACCCGGCTAGTCCTGATTGAACGTCGTCGTCATCATACTTGATCACGTGGCTTGTCAGAAAAGTGCGCGCTCGCGAACTGTGTGGATTCCCGCCAAACGCGGACACCGGGGTCGATGACCGCCACTCACATGCTCGATAAAAGTAAAAACTTATGCTTTGCGCGTTACCACTTTTATTACAAAATGTTTAATGTTCATCCAATATACACTAGGATTTATAGTGATTTTTAAAAATAATTGAAAATTCACTATCCATCTTACACAATGCATAACTTTTACATGGTAATTTTTATGATACCTACATATATAATTTTTAAGATAGGATGTGTTTTTCGAATTGTAATAAATTCGGACATCCTTTGTCTGGATGCAACGTGTACTTTTATGAGCGTATGCTCAAAAAGTAAATGCTTAACTTCCAACATAATTTCAAAATTAATTTTTGTAATGTGATTTTTAGTTTACAGCAAATAAAACATGTTGCCTTAAAAGTGTTTCTTTTTCAAGTAACCATTATGTTCTGAATCTACATATTAAACTATACCTACTTACTGATATTCTCAGGTAATAATCTAATATATAGGTCTAATAAATTAAGTTACGTCCATCATAAGCAAAGCTAAGCTTTCTGAAGATCATCCAAAGTGCGGTAGTGCGGCAACAAAACAAATGGAAACGGCTAAGATGTAAAAAGTGAGTTTTCATTATATCAAAAATAAAGAAGTTTACAATATCCATAACAGAGTGAGCGTAGATGAAAAGTGAATCAACCTGACGTTTGGTTGCGCGGCCACTCGCGTTCGTTCACCTCACAAATTTTCGTTTCGTTGGCGTAGTGTGCGTGCCGCCTCCCCCCACCCACTGCGAGCGAAGCCCCCCATTCCGCCAACTTAGATCATGACTAGCTATACAAGCCATTGTTCATACACATTTCAAAAAATTCAATGCTCCGACAACATGCCAGCTAAAATAATGCCTCCAAACAACACGAATCAGGACGTGTAAGGATAGAAATCCAAATATTTGTGATATTATTGATATCAATAAGACCCTTCTCATGTATGAAATAATACCAAAATTATGACAACAGATAAAAGACATAAAATTTTGCAAAAGCCGGATGTAATGCAAAAACTTCATAAAAGGATTTCATTAACGCGTATTATGTTCCATTACTCTTCATTAAAAGAAAACTAAAGTAGTGGGAGCAAAGTGTTGAATAAGCATTGTTGATTCAAATGGAATAATGGTGATGCGAGCTAGGCCTTGTCAATGACCTCTATTTCGCCACCGAATATTACAAATGGCGAGAGAGGTCGATGATTCGCGTCACGCCTGCTACGGCAGCAGCGCGCCGAAACTAACACTTACAAGACTATCGCGAGCATATTTTACACAAAATATGTCTGTCATATTATATTATGAATGTATTTTTTTGTTTAATTAAATATTTGTTAAATACTTATACCTATTTAAAAAACTGTATTAAATTCTATAGTTATAGAAAATAATATAGGAGCTTATTTGTTAATTAAAATTATTTCCAAATAGAGAAGGTACAAATATCAGAGAATTTTTAAACTTATTGTAAATACTAAACATGTAGACGTAGCAGTAAACTATAATACTGATGGACATTGACATTAAGCTTCCAAATTATTTTCCAGTGTTATCTAGATGATGCCGTAATGAGTAACATAAGAATAAGCTTTACGGTCTCGAAACGGTGACATAAAACAGTGCCACTATGTACGTTTGCCAAATCTCATTAGGACAAAGAAGACTTACGGTGAATGTGACGGTTAATATCGTTCAACGGTAAGAGCACGACACGTCTTTGAGCACTGCAAATGTAGGTACCCTTCAGATGGCGAAGATAAAGTCATGGTGACGGATTGATAGAATGACAATTTGGTGAGTAGGCCAGGCTCTGCGGAAGACACCGGTCGCGGTTCACCATGGTTCAACGTGACACTTTCCGACGTCATAAACAACTTTCCTACTAGCAATGCGCTCGCGCAGCGACGCCAGCGCCGCGCGTCGCGCACGCCGCCCACGAGAAATATTGTGCGCCACTTTTCTAGAAAAATAATTAATTTATACTACGTCTATGACTTTTCTTTACATTGCTTCGCACACTATTAATTGCTGATGGCTGAAAATATCTGGCAGGTGAAAGCATCGCGCTGTTCTATTTCTAGTTTTGTTTGGTTTGTCCAATGGGTAGCTAAGCATCAAAACTTGATAGACCTATCAGAATTCGGACTATGAGCCGGTAACCTAGAAATTGTTACATCACACCTGCGTAAAAAGTATTCTACTTTGAATAAATACATCACCTTTAATCTGAATGCCAACATTTTATTACATTTTTGGTAACTTTTTATTGGCAACCTTTTACAGTTACGCAGTTTTTTGAAGTAGGTACCTACTTACTTACTTAAATAAACATTGCAAGTTTCCATAAAAATGCTCTAGTTTGAGTTGATATATATTATTGTTTGTTTCGAAGTTAAAACTGGTTTTGAAAGCATTCAAGTTTTTAAGATTTATTCTGAAGGGTGGAGATAACAAAAATATTTAATTATTCACGACGGCAGTTATTAGATTCAAAATTAATTTCATTTATAATATAAAATAAAATAAAATTTATATTAGTATAGTTGTTTTTTAATATTTAGATGGATGTAGAGTAGTAGTCAGGAAAGAATTCCAAATTTTTCAACCATTTCAAAATTGTTCTGTTCAATATAAATATCCTCATCGGGTTATAAGCACAGGTTGTCCAGGAAGCGCGTCACCGGTATCCAACATAAACAGGCCGTTGCCATCTGACCACTTAAGCCCCTCTGCTTAAATTGAAATTTAATGAACGTTTATACTTCAAAATTCCATTTATGCAGGTACTTTGCGTTTACAATCAAAATTGCAAGACATTTTAAAGGTTGTATAGGTTTGATTCGTAATGATGAGGTATGGGATTGGTAAATCAAATCAGAAATGTGAACAATTCGAATAACAAACTCAAAAAATACGCAGCTGTATATCTAAATTGATAAAATGCATTCCTGTGGGATGGAGTTAATCCATTTAACTACAATAGTAGTATAGAGTAATCTATAATATACTAATCTATATTAATAAAATCAAAATCTATATTAATACGTGAAGTGTATCCCTTTTTAAGCATATTGCGCGCACGATAGTGTGAGATTTGGCATAGTTAAAGTTTATATAGAAAAGGAGTGCAGAAAGCTAAAAATATATAATATTGCAATTGTCAATTGCAAAAATCGAATTTTTATCACCGGGCGATCACTAGTTTCATTTAATTAGATAATATACCAAGATACAGGCCTAGCCTAGTTTGGGACCAATGGAAGGTATTTTATATTGTAAGTTTTTATGAAATAAATTGAAATTGAATTGAAATTGAATTAAATATGACCGTAATTATAATTACAATAATTAAATATAATATTTTAATTGAACGAAAGAACGAAATATGTAAAATACAGGACGGGTCGCTTAGTTGAGATAGATGTCAACAATGAAATGAAATGAAATAATTTCTTTCCAGATTGACATCCAATACAAAAATTATTATTGAAATGAATATAGTCGTAGACAATATTTTGCAACATGTTGTGTAAGAAATATCGCTAAAATAAATGAAATTAACCTGTAAAGCCAAGTGAGAATAAAAATATTTATTAAATAATAATTTTAAATAAATGAAATAGGTAGTTACTGAATTAATGTTGTCGATATATTAAATCATGCCACAATGATAGCAATTTTCCTACTAAATTAAGCAATGATTACTTATAGAATTAAATAATTAGGTTAAACATAAGATCATAAGTACCATACCATCATAACAAAAGTCTACCTCAACCTTTATCTATGACATAAATTCTTCGAACGCACATATCGACAAAATGTAGGTATTATGTACATAATACGACTCGCCCGAGCCCGTCATCGTCATATTACTGTATATATCATTACGTAACAGAAAGCTGTCCATCTAGTTATAATGTGAAGCGCAGTGGGCCTCCGACCTATCTATCGGTGCATCCATTGCCGCGGGATACCGGGCTGTAACGGGACTTGTACCTTCTTTTTACTTTTTTCAACCTCGGTCCATCCGAGGTATGCGTTCACTTTTAATGACGCCTCTCTCACATTTTTTTGGTTCATTTTCATTATGAGTTTTGGTTGTTCCTTTACTTATGCCTGTTATGACATAATTATTTTATATTTTATTTAGTCATTCTATACGACCAGCAATAAAAGTTAGATTTAACCATAATGGAACACGCTTAGGGAACACGTCTCGTTTTAATTTACATAGGTACCTACCCAATTATTGAATTATTTTAATCTTTATTGCTTTTCAATATTATTAACATAACAAACATTATCTTAGTATGATATAACTGGTTAATTGTGTATTTAACATCACCCCAAACCAGTTTGTTACAATCATATGCATGTAAACAAACAAACAATATTTCCCGTTACTGATTGATTTATAGCTTTACGTTCGAAACAATGTACACAGAGCAGCTACTTTGTGGTAAAACTAGAGGTCCTTTGTTTATGAGCCCTTTGTGCGAGTAACGGGAGCCTTGCCGCGTGTGACGTACACTCTGTGACGTCACACGCTGCATTTCCAACAAAAATGCACTTTTGCCGTCATGCAGGGACCGCTGCAAAGTAACAGTTCCTCTTGTAAACGGGATCTATAGTAATAGCTGTTTCTCAGAACGAACGGACCCTTAAGTACAAAAGATTAGGAAGATATATGGCCGGTCATTTTTCCTCGGTCTGTGACCAATTTGAGGTTTAAATACCATATTATCTTTGGACCACGTCCACTTTTTGTTTACATTCAACATTCAGGTAGTGTTTGTGGTTATGGAGATATAAAATATTGTTTTTAATGTTTTAATTATGATTTATACATTGTGCTTTTTTTTATTATTCCATTACCTTCATTATATTTTCGTGATATTGGCAATTTTTAATCATGACTATTGATTTAAGAACTGCTGCAAATAATCATGGACGTTAGAAAATACTGCTTTTCCGCCACGACTGCCAAACGGATTGGTAATCGCACTATGTTAAGCATGCTGGATGATGCTGCTAAGCAGCAATCAATCTCTGAGTGTCGTTTAACAACAACTAAGTAAGGAGAAGGTGTTTTTTTCTGTACCAGAAACAACTCAACCAAAGTTGATTACAAAATGTCAGTGAGTCAAATATTTTTTTCTGTTATTATATAATGGGTATACATATATTTTTCTCACTATATTCACTAAGGGCGCGTTTATAAAATATTTTTTCCGGTATTACATTTAAATGTTTATAAGATTTGTAGTAGAGACAGGGGAATACCGACCAGCTAACAGATGCAAATATTAACGCAAGTAAAAAGAGTTAAATAATATAATTAACGAAAAAAGCAGCTTTTGATCTGTAGTGATGAGCAAAAAATTACATTAGCAAAGCGAACCGAACTTAGATGGCATCGATTGTAACCGATTCAATTAACATACCGCCCATACGGACAAACGCCGACTTTTTTATATAAAATGTACTGTTATGGCATTAACAAAAGAAAGGGGTTTAATAGAGAGGATGCAAAAAAATGCCTGTGATTACTTAACCCATATCCTGCACCGGGGGCCACGGAGCATATGGTCGCATAACCCTTTGGCCCCGTTATATCGCGTTTGTTTAACAGTTGCATAATGATTATAATAGCTTATGTTTTTTTATTGTAACCGACGAAGAATAACAATATGCGCCAGGTGATGTATTTTTTACGCAAGGTCCACAATGTGTTCTACTTATTTGGCATAGACAGATAACACTTACATATTGAAGTGATACGTATTATGAAGATGTATATGTATAATTGTATATATTATTATAAGAGTGCGTTCAGAGAGCCTATTATAGCATAAGTGCTATCTAAGTGTTGATGTTTAGTAAAATTTATTTTCACTTTTCGCCATATGAAGCACGAGACGAGAGAGCCGTGACGATCGCGCGACGAACGTGTCGACGTGTCGCCGATTCCTGGAAGCGCGCGCTTTCCACGCACGCTGACTGAACTGCATCTTCCCGATGAAATGCACGCGAGTTCGTTGCACTTACAAACTCATAACCCCCTTTCTAAAGCGCCGATCCAATTATGTGCACTTTCGCAAGCCGCTACTGTCACTCGCCTAGATACGGATAGGAAACTCGGCGCACTGCGCTCGCGCACCCACCTGTCCGTGTAACCCTCCACACCATGATTTACAACATTGTGTGAATACAAAAGAAAAAAGCCTTGTTAAAATTTAATGTAATTTTTATGCTCCGCTACTCGGAAATTTATCGAGCATTCAGCAAAAAGTAGGTTTTGCCTAATTATGGCTAGAACCATACTTTATTTATGTATAAGGTGAGGGATGTTTAGGTTATTTCAGGCAGGTTATTCGTTAAATACGACAATGAAGACGCACCTATAACAACTTGTAGCCATAAAATGTAAGATTCTTAATTTATCCCAAGAATTTCTAAAATATTGAACCCATCCTAAGTATGCATTCGGCAGATGGCTGATGGAGTGGTTTGCGATGTAACATGAAAGTTTTTCAGTCGGTAACCAGTATCCGTGGCGCTGGCCCACGCTAATGAAAACGAGACAGGCTAACGAACCCGTTTATTGCATCTCCCAATGTCTGACGGCAATCATGTTACTATTTTATTAACACCACCATTGATGTACATTTTGTCTTAATGTTACAATTAGATGACTTCAGTGAACCACTGATGACAGAATTTGCAGGTAAAACGATATAATCTATGGATATACTTGAGGACCCAAGAAATCAAAGGGACCTAAAGTATTATGAATTTTGTGCATTATTGTGGGTAAGCATTGATAGCAACATGCAGTATTCCCGAACGGATTAGGCAAAGATGTAAGTACTGTTAAGAAACCCAAATTTCACCGAATCCATTGATTGTGTCCTATGTAATCTAGGGCGAGCATATTGCCTTCCATCCACCGAGCACAATTTCAAAATCTAGGCTGCTAGCTGCTACTGGCAATTTCCTATTAAAAATCCCAATAATATTTTGCCCGACCTGGGGATCAAAACCTGGGGATCAAGACCTCACGCTCAGTAGCCGCGTTTGTGACCATTGAATATCGGAGTAATAAATTTTCTTTTTTCATTTTAGACTGAAAGTGACTATATTACAAAAATTATAGTCTGAAGAAACTTAAAATACATTAAATGTATGATTTTTTCCAAAGCTTATAAGGCTATTATACGAACTTATAACGATGATTAGACAGATTTGTGAGTAAAAAATACAAATAGATATTTTTAACACAAAAGTAAATCTGCTATGTTATGAACTAACATCTTATATATTTTAGATCACACTTTGTAGGGAACATAATATACTTATCTAATGATAATATTCCTTAGTGCATTATTAACCTATGAGTATCAACATTTTTTGCCAGGTTAGTTTGTTCCACATAGGGCTTGGGGAGACTAGACGCGTTGAACTTGTCATGAGTGATTGCAGAGAGTAGGATGGGGGGGATTAGAGTGCATTGACACACTTACCTACTGCGACTGCAGCGGCGAAATGCATCGGCGGCGCGTCGTCGCTCGCTTCTGCGGATATGTCTAAACCAACCAGCGTCATCAGAACCACCCCGTCTACGCATACTCCCTCATAATATGATGAGAAAGGGGAAACTCGCTTTACAGACAAAGCTCAAATAAAACTGGTTGTCTTATAAATCACTGACGACGCCTCGGAAAAGTGGAATGACGTCCGCGCGGCCATGCGGTTTTCACTCACCAACACGAACTTAGAGAGAAATGGAAAAACATGATAATTTTATATAGGCTTGTGAGAAACAAGGCCAGCTTTAACAGAGTATAAGAAAATAGTCAGAACTTGTATAATTATTTAACTTATTATTTACAAAGCCATTTTAAATTAATGTGTTCCTCTTTTTCCAGCTGAATGAGCAAAATGATAATTTAGTGGGTACATAATAAAAGAAGATATACAAAGATGCATTTGAGAGTCAACTATAAGTAGAACCAAAATACTACTGTTACTTTTCACTGAGTTTACCTCAAACCCCCTGATCTGATTCGATCTGACTCATTAGGAAAACACTCGAACTCATTTCCAGGCGCTAAAGATTTGTTCTGAATATTAAGTATGAGTGTACTTGCAGAAATAATGTTTCCTTATCTTAAAGTAACAACAATAATAGTTAGTATTTAATATTACGACTATCGCCTTGTACCTTGCCTTCAGTATCGACGTTAAGATGCATTAGCACAGCTCGAAGGCTTACTTAGCAATAAGGTGTTGGCTTTGTGCATAAATAATGACAGCCTGTTAGAACATTGTTAGTGTAATTAACCTACCGCCTAAGAGCATTTCAATAGTCTATTTCCCACCATCGAGTCTAGATATTTATTACATTTTGAAATCAATATAAACTGAAAAATGTTCAGTAGACAATTGATATACATTACGTAAAAAGTACATAATCACTCTTTAAAATCACGATTGCTAATATATAATAGAATAGAATGCAATTTTAAAACGATGCCACGGCTTGCCTCTATTGGCGCGCAGTAGCCAACCGACTGACTTTCTGCGCTATGTGTCGCGGGTTCGAACCCCGAACAAAACGAATATTTGTATGGCCTACAAATAGTTGTTCCGGATCTGGGTGTATGAGTAATAGCATGCGAGATGTATGTTTGTAAACTGTACTCACGATATAGGAGAAACCATAGTGTAAGGAAAATTAAAATATTATATTATATATGAAAGAAAGAATATCCAGTGACTAGTTTATAATGGATTCACTTAGATATTCCTTAGCTGATTTAGTGAGTAAGTTATTACAATGATGATAAGTTCATAATTTAATGCATTCTTTATTTAATTTTTACTTACATCTATGGCAACACCAATTATAATTAACACAACTTATTTCAGAACACCAGTATTTCTACTGTGCTGTGGGTGCAGTTACTGGTATAAATAAATATCATATGGATGATTACCTAGACTGGGAGTATATGCAGGCCATAAAATTATTTTATTTTATGCAGAGATCGAATCTGAATCCCATATAACGCAAGAAAACGATTACATAGCCACTACGTCATGGACCTGAATGAATCTTCGAAAAAAATAATCAGTTTTCAACCTTATCAGAGAGCAATGATACTGTAAAATTTTATACTTCTGAAAACTATGCTGCTGTTGCAATAGGCAATGCATTGAATCTATTTAACTGTATGTATAATTTAACGCTGCTACGATAATCGTCCAGTTCCAGAACCGAAAGACAAAATATGTCCAAGATTTTTTTTTAACTGGGACCTTGATCTTTCCCTAGGCGTAAGATTTTATTTACACAAAGACTTTGCTTGATTTTGTATTGGAAATTAGGTATTATAGCTTGGTAAAAACTAGTTGGCCTGGACAACATAATATAAACCTCACCTATTCTTCTTGTCAGTCATTCACCGCCGAACTTAAAGGTGAACACTGAACAGTCTTTTACAATTCTAAACTGAGATGTTCTGGTATCTGCACCTAGAATCACGACGTTTTGTAAGTGCCTGCAGAGGCCCAGTTGAATTAAAAATATTTGAGTTTGGCTTTGACTTATAACTGCGATATATCGGTATTACAGCTGGGGTAGCACGGCCAAAATAGGGAGAGAGAAATATCGGGAATCAAACATCTCTTTACCGTTTTCTATCTCGATTTTTCATTTTGTCTTCGGTCAAGGAGACAAAGCATGGAGAAAACGAGATTTTCCACCCGCCGTGGTAGCCCTGCTGGACCGAAACCCGGTATCAAATTACCTGGTACCTGTATTGAAAAATAGATAAGAATCAGTAATATTCGATATTATAAAACGGTTAGGAAAACATTTATTCAGTTCTTCATATTTTCGAACATACGACAAAAACGAGTACCTACCTCAGAGACTTTTCCTAGCGACTAAAAATTATACTGGTCATTAAACTATAGCTCAACCACCGCCGCCGTAAGCGCGGCTCTTCCGATAGCTTATAATATTATTATAATGTATATTATTATTATAGTATTTTATTTACCCCTAGTTATTTATCACAGTTTACACCGTGTGGCGTGAATGCCCACCACCCCGCGTCCCGTTAACCATCGGGAAGGCCGCGCTTACACCGGTCGGCCTAGAGCAACGCTATATTATTTTTAAATAATAATACTTAATTGAGTCCTTATTAAAATATCCTATTATAAATATCAGTTATTTAAAAATAAATTGTATTCGGGAAATAGACATTTTACACAGCGATTAAGAATGACAAATGACGGACAATATTGCCGCTAAACATCAACATGTGACATCAATACGGATTATTTCAGTATGATAGCGAATGCTGCATTACTATAATAATGGTAACATCTTACACAATTACCCGTAGAAATTGATAATCTAAGCAACATACTTCTTTATTCAATTTCAGTTCATTTTTGCAACAAAACCTCAAAGTGTTACAATGCACTTGACACTGAAGTCTCGCGTCGCGGTGCGCTAGTGTTGCGCCATTGTTACACCCGCGCCTGCGCCGCGCCGACGAAACGCACAATCGTATACCGTAGGTGACCTTACCAGACAGATCTTCCTCTCCGATAACATGTATTCATACGTTTAATTTAAGCATTCATATATTTTGCCAGCAACTTAAATCATAGCAACGCAGCAACAGGTTATTGATGTAGAAATATTAAGAAAGTAATTTCTGTAGGAGAGGAAATGTTCCGGTAATTTGATTAGCCACAGAAATGGCTTTCAAGGCTATCCACGAGCTACTGCAATTATTATCACTATATATTTTACGTGATGCTAATCCGAAACTAGATTATTGAGTATTTTTACATTTATCAGTACAACCTTGACTGATACAGGCTGGTTCAAATGGTGAGTAGTGGTGTGCGTACAGCGAGGTGACAATGAAAGTACGCGTCGCGTTTCTCGCTTGCGATAGTTTGCCGGAATAAGGCCAGCGGCGTTCATCGGCCCCGATCGCGCCGTTACAGCGCGGACTGCCGGACCGTCCACGACACTCTCCACTATAAGCCTCATACGAACATCATAATATTATATACATAGAATTACATGTTACTACTCGTAGAAATTTCAAAAACTATTGGGAAAATTTTCTGGAAAAACGAATGTTTCGACTCTAGGTTAAGGCTCTGAGCTTGAATGTTTTTGACGTATCTTAACGTTAACGTAAGCAAATTTTTAATAAAAAATACTAGTTCGTCGTAGTAGTAGTTCTATTGCATTTTTGTTAAATTTTACACAACATACACACTTGTCACATGAAAACTAAAAATAATGCATGTACATATTTTCAAAAATATCATCGATTAAACGTGTATTTTTTTATTCAAAATATGTTAAAGTTAATGTTACGATACGAAAAAAAATCGAGCTTGGCCCTCTATAGTCTTTGACATCAAATAAGTAAAAAAACTTACATGAAAACTTCTATGAAATTTATTTCTAATAATAACATTATTTTGATTTATAACTAACAATAAAACTCGAGCACAAAACTTGAAATTAGGAAAATCCATTGGCTTTGTAGAAAGTAATAACGGTGCATGTATAATACGTGTCGTGCGTGAGCGCATGATTCACGAAACTTGGCCGCTCGGTGACATAAGAAGCCGAATTAACATAATTCTGCTGCGAATTCTACTAAAGCCTTTCCTTTACTCTTACTCATACTGTTTGTTGCTCGAGTCATCGGTTTATCTAACTTAAGGAAACTTGTTATAGTACTGTGCTATTTGCCAAGTGCAATCTTTTAGTAAAGGTCAATCTGGTACGCTTATTGTGTACGCTACTGCACTGTAATAATTTTGATACCTGCGTCGATAACTCCACTACTGGAAATTAAATAACTTCTAATATTTAACATTTGTTTCATTGACACAGAAAACTGTAGTCATAGGTAGTTGTTATTATAAATCATGTACTTTAAGAAATCAAATTAAAAATAATAATATAAATAGTTATGGCAAAAGACGACATGACATGTTTAAATAGTTAAATATTTTTTAACTGTTTTTAAAAGCCGTATAATTATTATCGAATACAAATTATACAAATATTTTGCTAAACGCCTCATTATTTAATAATTTAATGAAATTCATATTATGCAGACAAACCAGAATCCGCATTATCCAACTAAGCCTAGCGAAAAATTGGCCGCGATTTCGTGTGGACGTAAACATAGAGTCGAACCCTATTGTATGCGGAGCGGCCGATGCTGCGGGCATGTAGGTGATTGCAACTGCTTTCCGGTAATGTAACCGTCGCGTATGCCTGTAAGAATTCTGCTGAGGTTCGTTGAACTTTTGCGAGTGCAGAACTGAGCAGCAGAGTGGGGGAGCCGCACTAGGTCATACCCGGCCGTCGACACACTTACCTTGACTCGACGCACACCGCGTCGCTGCCGCTGCCACCGCCACCACCGCCGCCGCCGCCGTGCGTTCAACTTCGACGCATAGAAAACTAGGCAATACCTCGCCCGACATTTTCTTGCAATTATTATAATTCAACTGTCATTGCGTCTGTCTGTCATACGTATTTTTTTCGGATTAGTTATGCACAACATCTAATCGCCAAAATAAAATAAGGGGACTATAAAGGTATTCAAGTTTAAGAACTACATAATATGTACTATTTTATTACTTAGTTTTACAACCTACAGGAAACGGTGGTGAAATCTCAAAAACACTACCAAAATCAAACCCAAATGTTAAAGTGGGTGAGATAGTAACTAAAACACTAACGTTTTCGAAATGACATAATTATGTAAAATCAAGTTCGGAACCTAGTTTTACGGGTAACTTTTTTAATAGAGTGATTATTACTTTTCTCTTTCACTATTAATCATCATTATTTTACTATCTTATCCTTCAACAGTCGCATGCATTCGACACACTCTACATTTTTTATTCAGAAATGTACAAAGGGGGTCGCAGCTTAATTGTATGCGCAAATCGTACGGCCAATATTTGTACTGTGAGCTACAGTTGGTTTGGCCATAGTACCACAAACACTCAATGACATCAGATCTACTTAGTATCGCGAATAGCTATGATTCTAGACAATCATCACTTTGCCAATGGTCTACATAATACACACAATACAGACAGAAAAACTAAAGTTTCTTCTTTCTTGTCAAACCAGCTGTGTTATATACATAAATTTATTATACTAGTGGTAAAGTATAATAAGTTTATGGTTATAACATATAACACATAAGCTTCCAGCAGGACAATGACAGTCTGCTGAAAGATTACACGTATAATATTGCGGCGAATTATCATCTTCACACAAAACAAAAGAGTTGCAACCCCAAAAGCGACATATAATTGAAGTAAGACGAAACGATATGATAATATGAAGTTTTCTGAACAATAAGGTTATATTTAAGCCCAAGAAAAACAAAAAGCAACCTAGTATAGGACCATAAAGTTATTATTAGTGGTAACTTTATGTATAGGACACACGGGTAGCTTATGTTATATTTCAGTTTGCCTTGAGATCAAATCTGTACCAAAATAAGGAGGTTTAAACATCTAACGCAAACGTCCTCAGCAATATTACTTTGCAAATGCAACATCATAATAAGACAATTACGTAGCGATCCACTTAGTTTTTATCAAAACATTAATCTCGAGTCGAAAAGCGTTGACCTCAAGTCTTGTACGTGCGATCGCAATACATAACCACATAATACTTTCTTCTTTATCCAAACTACATGGATACTACTATTAAAAGAATATCTTACGTACTTTTAAGAGAAAAAAATGCAATTTTAATAAGTTTATTGTACAAAAGATGTGACTGCAATACAAAGTACCCAGAATCAATTTTGGCTAGTAGGTAACTGAACGAAGATACACTGAATCGGATGATGATTTATTATTAGAGTCTTCAACAATAGAATAATTGAACTGATTGGTAAAAGAATATTGTGAAACTATGGCAAATTATTATTATAGCTAGTTTAACTAAATCTGTTGCTACTGATATAATATAAATTAAAGTAATATTTAAATCAAAACAAATACTTATCATATTAATATATATTCCTGAAAAAATCCCAACGTCGCAAATCAGGCTACCTGAAAAATTGTGATTTTGAAACCAATTTTCTTTTTCGTAGCACTAAGAAGTTCAGCAATAGAACATTTCAAGGCCGATGTATAGAAGAAGATCAGTTTAATTACCAGAGAATTTGAAAAACCACAGTAAAACAAGTCCGGCCTGGATATGGTTCACCATCAAAGAGTTCCCCATTACCTTCCGATTCTATCAGAAGAACTTCATAGAATCATAATTTAATATTGTCATTAATTTAATATGTCGCCTAAGTGTTCCCTCTTTGTTTTTATTTATCTTTAATTTTTAATTAATTTTTAATTTATTTGTAAATATTTGTAAATATTTAGCCTAGTTATTGCTTGAAAATAACCTAATTACCTTAGAAAAAAATAGAAAAATGATATTGTCATCGGTTCTATTAGATCTTTGCAATAATTGATTCTGCCCTGGGGTGCAATTTCAGCGAAATGACACTTTTAACAATTTATGTACACCCGGAATAAGAATAATTACAATTAAATAGGAAAGACCACACAAAGGTACTGCTTATTTCTCAAGAAATTTCTACCAGCAGACCTGCGAGAGGAGAGTTGGAAATAAAAGAAATGTAGAGTTTAGTGTGGAATTAATATGAACAACTTAACTCTTACCACTAACCACTTAGGAACTATACTATTACTTTTGACTTAACTTTTTCTTTTAATTTATTTTATTTATCCATTTTGAGTGCCATAAATAATAATATAAACAAATAAGGGCGAGTAATATCATATTTTCGATTTGCTTATATTGAGTTATTTGTAATTCACTGGCAAATCTTTAAGGGGTGAAAGTATCTACTCCTCAATATAAACAACTTTTACTATGGGACCAATACTAAAATCACGAAAAAAAAACTTACAAATAACTCTGTACAAGCACATCGAAAATATGATATGACTTGCCCTTACTTGTTTTTACAGATGCGGTTAATTCATTTTATATTTTCTTGTAGGTACTCCTTTCTCAAGATAAAATAAAATAGATTGAAGATGTTAATACCCTCAACAATTAAACTACATTTGAATTATAAAATTCCAAAATCAATAAATGAGCAGTGATTACTTAGTTACCTACATTACATTCATTGTGGCAATCATCGATTTGTATCTAAATATTTACTTATATTTTTAATATGAAAAAGGATTAGAACTATAATTTGACTGTTATTACCATAACAAGAGACGTACATAGTCAAATACCTAGTCATACTAAACTTTGTCTAGAATTATTTCTATAAAACTGTTCTAGTTTGCCTTTTATTCTTACTTATTATTTTTACTTATCTTAACTCCGACAATTAATTCATTATTAATTTTTAACATTACTTATTATTTAAATAACATGAAACAAGTTAATACTCATACTGTACCTATTGTTTACTCAGTAGCTAGCTTTTCAGGTGACACATGTGTGTACATAAGGGTATGTAACAAATATGTTCACTGAAAAATCAATACTAATTTGCACGACAATTACCAATACAAATTTTATTTGTATTTAAACATGCCTCTATTATTCACGGTCTTTGTCGCTAATGTCAAAAACCTCTACTTATGCGGGTTACATGCATGTTATCTTCACACCATACATAACAGATTGGCTACAAGTGTCGAAAACAACTCGAACTTATTGTGCTCGGTTTTCAAGAAGGAACGAATATTGTCAAATATATTCGCCGTTCATATACAGTGGGTATGTAAGTGGAGTTTGTAAAAGCAATTCAGACGTCGTTAGTTCGTCATATAAATTGGCTAATAGCAGGCATTGACTCTGTCCGCCACTCAAAAGAGTTCAACGCTCGTGGACTTGAGCTAGCTAGTCTCACGACTCTTTACACAATGGCTTTTTTGTGCATTCTTGCTTTTGGTTATGACATCACCCCGACTAGCAACTTGACGCTACTTTAGGTATCAGCCATAAACATGTACTATGTGTACTGTGGAGATATTTGTCTGTAGTGCCTTAACTATATGAATAGTTGAGAAACGTGTTCTTTACATTTCCTCTTAATTATGTTGATAATTTAATGAGGTAATAAATATTTGAAAAATATACTCATATATAAATTGAAAAATAAATATAAGTATTAGCTTGTTGATCGTGATAGAGTCTGTTATGATTTATTTTAGGATGAATGAATCAGGAATTTCTGTGACATTTTTCATTACTTTCCACTGTATCATATTATTTTCTTAGTCAACTTTTTGCAATATGTAGTAGGTATTACCAGAAGCTTAGTTTTTCGAACTGACTGATACGTACCTACTGTTGCGGCTAAAAGGTAAACATTTTTTATCTACAACCAACTCGATGGATTTTTTTCTTTGCTCTACACGTATGTATTGTATTTATAAATATGTACTTACACTTAACTCAACAAAAAATAGTTCGTTATTAATATGATGATGAACATTTCAAGTACGTTTCAACGAGGTGTTTTTTACTAGCAAACCTTTGAGGTAAGAAGAATTGAGATCGTTTTATCTTTCATTATATTGAAGTTATTTATCTATTTACGGATTACTTTATCTTTTACGTATATTCCTTGGTTATAAAAATATAATGTACTTTCACCATGAGACCGGTCAGAAAGATGATAATATAAAAAATACGAAGTTTTATATTAATACGGCTCTTTATTTTTTGTTATAATACTCTAAACTTAAAACATAGAATGTTTTGTGATCCCTTAGATACCATCGCATAGGTAAATTTTAAGAGGAATATAGATATTATTATATCAGAAGGAAAGGCAGTAACATCTACCTATGTGTACTACTATCATAATACCAGATCAGTAAAATTGAATACGGTTCATGATAACGATACCGGGATCTATTCAGCTGTTATTGGTGTTGATATGAATAACATTAATAAGTAATTTGAACTTTATTTATTTATAAATTCACTGAACTAAATTTATCAATGCTTTGACATTCGTTTAAAATAAACATAGAATCGTAAGCAAATAGACGAGAAAAATTACATATTAATGAGCGACGTAATATTTTTTCATAACATAACATTAGTGTGTATTCACACTGGATGGATTACAGATACTAAGATAAAATTACATTTATACAGTACATACATACAATTATACATGGATTAACTTAACTATCCATTATTTAACACCTGTGCCTAACCCTTACAATGACCATTCCAACAATTTTTCTTTATGGGGAGCAATCATAGAATAAAGAGAGTCATTTCAGAGCTAAAATAAGTTATGGCAACCAAATAGATGCTCTTTATAGCTGTGAACACGTTCATGTCATCACTAGGTAGTTAGATCATTGGATGATTAATATGAACGGTCAATATGCTATTAATAAACACTGAACTATAACAGCTTCCGACTAACCCACAGGCTCACGCAGCGCAGCCACTTGGCTCGTAATTCTAGAATATGGGAAGCCTAAAATTTTACATTTACGTACATCTGTTTAGTAAAACGACGCCTATTTCCTATGATAATGACACGGAATTACCAAATAAAAAGCTATTAAGGCAAAAAACAACATGAATCTAGGATCTTAGAAATACCAACTATGTCATTCTGAATCAATCGTCAAAGATTAGAACCTACCTGTAGCCTGAAGGCAAGAAATGTTTTGTAATAGGAATACGGATTGAAAAGTTTTTATGCATAAGTTGTTAATCTGTCGGGACGTGCAAAAACTAAAGGAATATTTGGTGGAGGAGGCTCCGTGCCCTCGGACGGCGGCGGTTACATAAGTTCATCTATTTTCAAGGTCGAGGACATTGCTCCCAAATCGCTGATCGCGTCCTGCCGGCCGGTGGAGGGGAGCCTCCAACTGGCCAGTTTGGGCGTTCACTTCTTTTTTTCCTAATACCGTCTATTATACACTATGTTAGGTACTTTGGTCAAGTTTTTAGATAACACACAAGGATTCGTATAGTTCGGTGTTCGTTGAAGTTAAATGCGATTCGGAATTTTAATTACGTTCCTAGATGTTTATCAAGTTCTAGTCGAGAACAAAGAATAGAAATGCAAATTTTATTAGAGTTTTATACAAAAAATGTGCTGTGAATGACTCCTCTTTACAAACTTAAACATTGCAACAAAAAAATTGTAACAATTAGGAGCATTAGAAGAACAACTTTTGTGTTAAACTGCTACTGTCGTAATAAATCAATGAGAAAGTCATCTAACAATTTACAACTACATTCTCCGCCCTCAGGGTGGTCAGTAGCTAAACAATGACACGAATCGGGGGCGCACTCCTTTCTTTTTACAATCGGCTACTGCGTAATAAAACGCTTTCTTGCACTTTTTTCAGAAATAACAAGTTTGGATGCGGGTTACAACATTAGCTGCCAAAGCTTTTAATTCCACAGTTAATCCTTGTTCCAAAGGAAAGCTTAATCTAATCTAACTAAAGAAAACACCGGCGTGATAAAACCTAACAGGCGCTATGCTGGGTTTTTTTTTATTATATAACCGCAACTGCATAGACTGGCAGTAATTTACTAATCTTCACTAAGATTTTTGCAATAGAACGACACACTAATCAATCACTTTAAAAAAATACTTGAAACAAACAAATAAACCGTTCGGATTTTTTAAAGTAAAACAACATAAATAGGAAACACATTTTTTATATTTCTCAAATTGCAAGTATTTTGTAGTCGCAAGAAACATAAAAGTTTCTATGTCATTGTGTTTTTGTCATTGCAATGTGTGTTTGGGTGGAAAGGGACCGTTAGATTTTTTCATGACGCCATTATAACGGGAACCCTTTAAAAAAAATAAGGGTTCGGCAGGTAGAGCAAATCTTTCGATCGAAGCCTGCGATTAACGCTGCGATTGAGCATATATAATGAAGATTTTTTATTGTTCAGATGTTCCAAATTTCTGTAATGGGCCTTACGTAACTGTAAAGAACCCATTTCATAAATTCAAACATTTACCTCTTTGTCGTGTCTTTGATTGTCCCTGATAACTGTGCAGCGGAAGGCATATGGAACATTTTATTGTCGATACATAAATATGAACCTTACTGTATTAATGTTGATTTGACATACGTACCTATTGTGTTTATATCAACTCATGATATCATCTTTTTAAAAATTGAATATGTTCAGAATAATGCCGCCATGTTAGTAGGTTTTGTTACTTAAATTAGACATTGGTTACTTTACTGCAGACTTTACCTATCGAACCAATGGACATTGAAACCACGTATGTTCAATAAATTATGAGAATCTAGCTGTCACATTGAGTCCTAGGTCATTTCAACAGCCTACCCCTTCCCCGCTGAATTGGGATCGGATACCAGTCTTACTGGGTGCGGCAATACACTGCTCTACGGTAGTGTGACAAAGGGCTGCGATAATGTCGATTGTGCTACTAATCTGTAATGCGAACTAAGAAAGTGTAAATACACGCTAGCGCACATTGTTTCAGGATGTCCACCAATTTGTACTAGCCGTGGATTACAGCCCAGAGAGGATACAGAGAGAGGACGCTTGAATTCCAGCAGTGAGAACATGGTATAATTAATGATTGATGATGATGAAGATCTATG
Organism: Allophyes oxyacanthae; assembly: GCA_932294325.1. Lineage (NCBI taxonomy): Eukaryota > Metazoa > Arthropoda > Insecta > Lepidoptera > Noctuidae > Allophyes > Allophyes oxyacanthae. The sequence continues at coordinate 9,156,945 of OW028614.1, read as the reverse complement.
ACATTCAAAAAGTGCTTTCTAAAGTCTATTTTGAATAAAATATTTTAGGATTTCTTTTGTGCATATTTTTTTGTCATTCCAGTGTAACCAACAACAGGAAAAAGGAAAATTGTTCTGTGTTTTGATTTTATTTTTATTTGTAGAGTTTGTAGACGTGTATTCTCTAAACAACACTACATATACAGTATTTTGATCTTTACCCCAGCACTTACTGCTACACGTGGCTTGGAGTGATGCCAGAGCTCGGTTGGTACCGGTTAGAACTTTACCCAGTAAAGGAAAATAAACAAGCCTTTACCAACCTACCTAAGTGTTTTATCTTGTACTAGTTAGGTAGATAACTGCATTTCACATAAAATATATCCTGGTACCGGTCAACTCCAGAATATAATGTCTACATAGTATTGAATAAAGTCGCTTTCCGCATCTGTCTGTCTGTCTGTCAGTATATCCGCTAACTCCTCCTAAATCACTCAACGGATTTTGATGCGGTTTTCACCATCAGTTATATAATTTTTCACGGATGGTTTATATGTATAATACTTTGACGGATTACTAGTATAAAATTAAAATCAAAAATTAAAAAGGGGTGATGATGATGATGATGTTAGCCTATATCATCCCACTGCTGAGCAAAGGCCTCCCCCCATGACTTCCAGGTCTTCCGGTCTAGAGCCAAAGCAAAAGGGGTAAGCAGACAAAATAATTTATTGTAGTGTAGAGTCGACTTATTATAATTTGAGTAGGCAACAGTCTACATACTATAGAAAAAATATACTTCGAAAATCTAAGTTACCTAATAATGAGAAGGTCAGATGGCGGTCTAAAATACATTTCACTGTCAATAAATTGGTATTTTGGTCTTAATTTCTTGACGAACCATCTGCCTAGTCTTTTCCCTACTAAGTTGAGGTCGGCTCTCAGTCTAACGAAATGTGGCATATTTTACACGAAGCCACTGCCATCTGACTACAACAACCAATTAGTAGGATATTCTGATACCCTAAGATTAGACCGGTTGTTTTTGGGATGCGGACTAATGATATTTAAAGAAACGTTTTCTTAAAAAACAAATTGCCACTTACATGTCGCAGATTAATTGTCATAAAGTTATATTTTAGAAAATATTTATTTTTAACAATTAATCGCGGTACACAGCAAGTCAACACTTCACTCTTAACAAGAAAAATGACTACTTTCCTCTTTATAAAAATAGCGTAATCTTTAAGAATCCGACGTGCTCTTATAAATGGAATATGTCTGAAATTGTAGGAGCTACAGAATTGTACAGAGATCGTTGCTCTTTACCGCTCGACTACCTCCACAGCCTCGTACGGCTGGCTGCGAGGATCCTTATGATCATTTATCTCTAAAAACATCGTTGTTCATCGTCATGCTACATATCGTGGATGAGTTCTACATCATTCGTACCGGTAGTAATCCTCCCGTGTATGAAATGACGGCTCTACACTAGATATTAACCGGACTTCTAAAAATTTGTGTTGAAATACATAAAAAAAATATGGTAACAAAATTTTGCTTACACGGACAGATGGGATAGTATTATGATGAGAAAATGGGCAGCAGCATTCCGTTTTAACCTAATAAAAACATTTTGCAATCCCTTTACAAGTTTTTCACCCTATTTTCTGCAGTAGTTATTAAGCCAATATAAAATCAAATCAAATCAAATCTTTATTGCTGAACACAGATATCATTACAATTTGATTCTTTGCAAGATGTTGGGTGAATGGGCAGTTCAGTATGTTCTACCAATTTACTCATGCAAAATATATGGGAATACACAATTATAAATTAATAATATATTAATTAAAGAGAATATCAAAACAGTTTTTTTTTATCGTACCAAAAAAAATTCAAAAAGTAAATAATTACTAATTAGATATATTATATTGCTAGAATGTCAAGAACTCGTTTGTTGTATAGTATGTCTGTGTTATTAATAGATCTATAATATTAATAATAATATCCATTTCATATATTAATATCCCTTTCATTCAATCACGTTAGCTCGTTATGATGAACAGCAATTGACGGGTTGATATGATTTGGCCTCCAGCCAGGGCTTAGTTATATCCTAAGATAATAGACGTTAGACTTGCGACCACCTCTATCTGAAGAGATATTAAGATAATGGAATAAAGACCCACAAGAAGCTGTGGGTGGCCTAAATTGTTGCCAGTACCATCCGATACTGTAGTAACTATATATAAAGAAACGTAGAGATTAGATACTGCATGGTCACTTTACATCCATAAAAAGCCACTCTGAAAGCTGCATTGGTCGAAGGACTGAGTGCCTGCTAACATTTACAACTAACTTCCTGTATTCACTGTGTATTCCTGTATTTCAGGTTCAGGCCCAGGACATAAGAATCGTCGTGCAAAAGAAGGATTAAAGTCTAATCGATTCTTGGAAATATCTTTGAGCTGAACGTCGTCTAGATCTTCAAGCTTTTCTTCATTTGCTTATTTAATATAAATCATTAGTAATAATGTTAACAGTGTCCCACATCCTATCTAGTGAAGTTTGGAAATTCATTTGGAGGTCATCGGTATACAGTACCCCAAATACGAGTTCTCCTCGTCCTCGACCGTGGTTACCGACAATCCAAAAATTTATGAAAATATTGTGCGCGCGTCTTGGATGCAAGTTGACTCAAATACGCGTGCACACATCTATACATTCTTGGCTTAATTGTTCAGTTGCCTTTGGTTTGGTTTGGTTTTGGTTGGTTTGGTTTTTGTTCCCTTACAAAAGACGGATGGCCAGGAACCACACGGTCAGAGAAGAAGCTATGATGAAGAGGAACCTATACAGGTATGTGTGTGTCGTTGACACTAGATCGGTTGCATATCTAACGTGGCATAACAAACCTGTATTGAACACTAAGACTTGAAGTCTAAAATATAACATTTATACCTGTTTTTGGTTGACTGAATAAATAATATTTGTATAATCCAATAGGATGATTATTATGACATTTAGGAGGTGACAGACTAATTCATACTTATTTTAATCGAAGTCTAGAGGATAAAGCGGTTACTATTTTTAGTAATGGAAACATTAAATTTTTACTATGTCTTTGATCTCAAGGTGAATGGAAGCTGTACCAGATATTCTTTATTCTTATTTTGCTCTACATCATACATCTTCCTCTTAAAACTCTCTCTATTATTTATCTCTATTTCATAAACTATCTCCTAGTTTCCTAACATAATGGTGCCGTGAAATAAAGAAGCTCACAAGTAAATCGTAAATATGTATTCTGTTTACAGATTTATGATTTGGATTATGTTATTGTAATGTAACATGCTACATATACTGCCTTATTAGGTAGCACAAAGGCTTTATTTTTTCCTTGTGGTTGAACTGATCTATTAATCATATTTCTTATGCCTAGTTTTTATAAACAATTAACGTTGTAGTTCAACGCGATAACCAACGTACAGTGGTGTCTGATAAAATTCTTGCACATCTATGTATAAGAGAACAGATTTCAATTAGCACCTTGCGGTGGCCATGCCATGTTTCCGCGCGCTCTGTTCCGATTTCAGTTTCAGCGAAATCGACGCGACGTGTGAATTGGATGAAACATTATTTTGACACTTGTACTAGATTATCTTGTCGATACAGGAGTAAGATTCACTGTCAGCTTCGACCATGGCATTGGAGTGTGCGGGGCGGGTGTGCTGGTGCACGGGAGGAGGTGCGGCATGGTGTTCCGTCTCGCTCATGCGCAGCAGTTCATTCACCCGCGCGCGCGGCGAGTGCGGAAGAGCAGCGTTGCGCGGGCGCAGGTACCGAGGCGGGCGGACGCTGTACACGGGTAGTCGCGCAGGAAGGACGTCTCCGACCATGAACCGAGCTATATTTTATCAGTTATCCGGAGGTGTCGGTGCGCCACGCCGCGTCGCAGTACGCTCCAACATGACCCTCTAATATTACGATACTCAGTGACGTTTTGCATTTAACTAGACTGAAAGCAACATAGATCTCAAGATAAGACTTATTTTTATAATTTTCTATATTTTTAGTGACAGTTTTCTGTGAGGTGTGGATTTATTTTTAAGTGTTAGTGAAAACATAAACAAACATTTCCCATTAGGATTTTACAATTTGGATTTTCTTCAAATTTTTCTTCACTTCAGGATTGTATACCTAATGGTTAGTAAACAAACTTCTAATTATAAATTAACAAATAACATAATACATAAGAATGATAATCATGTAACTTAAGATTTTCTTCGCGCAATCAAAAGACATCAACGCGCGTCTTGGATGGAAGTTACACTCATAACTTAACATTTTTATGGTTCTGGAAAGCTAATTAGCGGATATCCTTTAATAACGTAATGCACTATTATGTTATAACTATACTCCTATCAAATTAACATCAATGGTATAATACTAACACAACGAAAATATTTTTTTATTAACGCCTTCGTCTTATCTCTTCCTTATTTTGATTCTTATAGAATTAATTTGTACATTGTACAATTAAGTATTTAAAAATATCTATTAAATTCTATGTAATTTTATCTTGTGGGTATCCATAGCATTAACACTGAAAATAGCTCTAACTAGAGTAATTAGCACAATTACCAAAACAATCTGCTTAATTATTAATATATACTAAATCAATATTTACTAACAACTGATATACAGTAGTGCTTGACAAAGTATGGGTAAAGAGCTACGATAAACTAACTAATGCCTAACTTAATCTCAATCATTAAAATGATGATCCCCAATATCCAGAAAACTATTAACACAATAATTAATAATTCCACGATGAAGGCAGCCATTTTTAGAGTCCATGTTTTTTTGGCGGCAATTACAGAAATCATAACATGCGAGGCTGTCACGCACACACGCGCAACTATTGTTGTTGCGTCGTCCCGGGTGCGCAAAAACAAAGCCTTGAACTTGTCAAGTTCAAATTCAAGGCGAACATTCAGCACACGTGATCTACCTACGCGAACATTACGTAAGCCCACCCTTGCAACGATTGATGTAATGCGGCCACGATGATCAATTAACTAATTGATTGTAATTCAACAACTGTATGTTTATACCTATTATGTTTTGATTGCTACATCCTGATCTAGGTATATAAGCGAATGAGATCCTAAAGAAAAAAATTCACACATTAACAACAAAAGTAAAAATAAATTGCTTTGTACGAATTTCCTGCATTACATTTATATAGTAATTAACAGAAACATACTAGAAAAAAGTTATTATCATAAAAGTCGTAATAGTTTTTCTTATGAGTTATTAAGCACAGTCCTTAACTTATGTCACATTATGTCGATTTCATGTGACCTTCAAAACAAAAATACATCTTATTTGAAACAAATGGATTTAATGCAAGGACAAATTATCGCAGCCAGTATATACCTAAATAAATTGAATCGCGGACACTATGTAGATGGCAACAAAAAAATTATAATTTAACTGAAATCCGACAAGCAAAAGTGGTCCCAATTGCGAGCGCAAAAGTTACAAATTAGCATGCACGCCACCCGCCGCGGTTTCGGCAATGACAATGACAACGACCGATGATATAACAGAAGGCTGTCAAACCCGTGAAAACTCGGTCATTGAACCGCGCGCTTGCGACTCAGCCCCACTTCTCGACGCTTTCGCTCATACGATTTTTACTTCTACTCCAATGAACATAAAGTTTAGTTTAATTTTTCAACGATTTAATAAATATATACAGTTAAGATTTTGACTGAAAATTCGTGACGCAAGTATATGGTAATATTTTCTTTATAATGCGTTTATGAAGTTAGGCCTAATTACATAAACTATGAAGATTTTGGGAAACTTACTGTACGTTATAGACGATGATCCTATTTGTCAACACCAATGTGATGCTCTATAACGCCTCTTTAGAATTCTGACATGAAAATTGCATACATTTGTGGTTATTGGTATTCACATATTTTGTAAGGATCTTTCATTAAAAAAATATTAGACAACATTTGATGACGATACTGATACTATCCTCACTGTTCTTTGAATTACAAAGACTTAGTGGCAGAGTTAAACTAAAAACAGTTAGATTTTTAAAAGGGTGGATGAACCGGATCACCTGAAACAACCCTAGACAGAAAACTTAGTAAACTGAAGAATGAAATCTGTGAGGTCATTGCCATCATTTGATTTAGTTACTGTTGACATGGGTGTGCCAGGAAGGTCCTTGATGGGTAGAAAGTAAATGTTGAGTGCAGGCAGCACGCGTGGCCGGCGGGGAGTATGCGGAGGGCGGGGAGAGCGAGGCGCTGTAATGCGTGGAACCTGTTCGAACAACGGTACCTCCGTATCGTGCCCCGGGCGCACACGCACCCATTATGTAATAAGTAATAACCTTTTTCTCGCTCTACTGACTCGTCCTTTCAACATGTGACCTTAACTTTTGTTTGTTTTTATCAAGCAGTAGATTCTGATTCTGAGTCTGCAAGACTTATCAATATTTTTAAGATATCGTGACTTTCGTGGGTATCTACAGCCTAAAAACTGTAACTAAGTAATCTCAGTCCGTAGTGACTCACATCTAGTTCTAGATAGAGAGTAGTAAATAAATCCTACTAAAGTACTTGCTGTAATATAAGCTATTCAAACCAGAGTTCACATAGCATACATTTAATTTGTATAAAATGTGTAATTAAACGACTGAATAGTAGATGAATCACTTTTTTCTAGCATCAAAGTAAGCCAATAGGATCGAGCAACTTTGATTACCAAAGAAAACAGATATAAACTTACAAATGTACATGCAAAACTGGCGAACCTTGCATTTACTTAAACTCTGCTGCAATGCAAGTGTTCACAGCCGCTTAACGTAATAGACTATTTATTATTCTATATAAGTTATGAAAGTAAAGTTGCAGGAAGTGCAATAGCACGTGTTTATAAAAATATTGATGACACTGTGTCCCACATGCATATGAGTAGGTATAATATGTATGCCATCAGCCTTCCGGTGGCCAGCCAACGGTTACCACACCATAATTCATAGTAAATAGACATACATAGTACATTGTTCATCATTTGTCAACGTTACGGCAGGGATTATTATATCAATTTGGTTTTGCTATAAATATTTTATTAAATAAAACCTGGATACATAACTCCAAATTTTTCATGAAATCTAATCAATAAGAAGTCTCGAATCCAACAATGTTTATTGATTTTCAATTACCCGAAAATCAACAACATAAATGAAAAAGCAGTAAGTACTACTTACTATACTTAGCGAACAGTTAAGTTCAGCTAGTCACACGAAGTCAACTCTACATCCCGTCAATAGATTGTTCAAATATACATAAAGGGATCGATGTAGGTAGGTTTTTAGAGTTTCCTGGAAATTCTTTTTATTGTTTAGTAAACTAAAGTATGCAAACTACAAAAAAAAATGGTATAGGTACTCTAAGAATGAAACAGTTACAAAACCGTTTCAAAATCTATCCTTACAGTGAATGCACACCACAAAAACGCTATTAGTCAGCATAAAAACTGAAATTGAAACTGAACAACACAGTTAATATTTTCATTAAGAGAATATTTTTCTTTACGCTTGTTGGAATAAAGCCTGTGAGCCTGCAGGCGACGGTATGTCCCGCCGGGCTCTGATTTCACCCTCCTATTTTTATTTTTTTATCGAAACGACCTAACGGTAGTCAGTTTCAATAGGTGCTGAATGAAAAAAGCATATGTTAAACCTTATACTGTGACGAATTACCGTCCATCCACGTATGTTTATAGAAATATATGCACATACATGCATGGACGGCTAACATTGTAATAAAGAGAACTGCATCTGTTACCAACCAAGTTATCGTAAAAAACACACAACAACACGTAAGAACATGTACTTACGTATCGTGAAGAACAGTAACAGATTGCGTGTCCAGCGCCTACGTCCACTATAATAAATTGTTCCTTCACTTGATTCTTTCTATTTATTTCTAAAGATAAACATCTACATTAAGATATTTCTTTCCCATATCAGTTACCTACCTTATTTACTGCCCACACGAATTTCCCTCAGAATTCATCGACCTCTTCATGTATTTAACTCTACATTCTTAGAAGCTAGGATATCACAACTGCATACATAATTATGCAGTTCTGTAATCTAAGTCCTGTTAACCAGTACATTGTTTTTGCTTAGCGGTATATCTGTGCGTGTTGATTCACAATATATGAATCACTGTAGTCGTAAACTTTGTTAGTAGGAGAGTAACAGGACATCTCACTATATTCAGCAAACAATTTTGCAGGTGTATCCAAAGGAGCAACAATAAATAGATGATCATATTTTATATTCAGTTGATAATCGTCTCAAACAGATCTAACGGTACCTTCCTAGTCCCTATACAAAGGCTCTGCGGTCCCGTCATATTTTTTTCCGGATGCCGGGGGCCTACCTGCGATTTAATCATACACTTGCCGTCCCTTTGGTTTTTTTCCTGGTAGTCACCATGGATAATCGCTTTATAACGTGGTTGTATTCAAAATTCCCGTTTTAAGTGGTAACTATATGATTTTAAAAAATAAAACGCCTCTCGCGTTCTTATAAATTTATGCGTCACAGTAATCTCGATTACATTTTACATGTGAACAAATTAAGTAAGTAGATTCGGTAGTCTGCGGAACCCAAAACTAACAAAGGAAAGTAAACCGTCGATGCGGTTTGTTCGATCGATGAAAGTAAAGGCCTGAGTAGACGGTCGAGGAGTCCCGTTAGCCGGCCCGAGCTCGGGCTCACGGAATACTAAACGCTGACATACTGCGCGGCTTTTGACCCTAGCCACATTCTAGTCTAGTACTTTAACACCTCGGTGCACCGATTTATCTGCCACACCATCATTCTGCTTATTTACCAATGAATCATCGAACCGATGCATCGAAATTAAAAATAACCAAACCCATGTTTCCGCTCATTTCAGAAAATAAAGTTTTATTCTAACCATAAAATAATGAAAACAAGTAAAATTCACCAACCAAACTAACCTTGGAATACCCATTCGTCAAAACATAAAAATATGTAAATAAAAAACACCGTTTCATTACAAATTATTGTCTTCGAACTGTTCGTCGTCCTTCCTAGAGTTGCGTTTTTTTAGCATCTCAGACGCATTGTAGTTGCCATTTTGCGTTTTCTCAAAAAACTCACACTATTCAATTTGCTAAAAGCAAGAAATGCAATTTGTGCAAAGCACTTTTTAGTGCGTCCTATTATATTACTGTCGTAATTGGTCATAAACCGAGGCGGTTCGTTGTTTTTTACATACCTTTCCTATCTCGGCGACCTTCATTATTATATTGAACAATCACACAAATGGTCCGACAAAGGAAATTGCACACTTTGTGCTAAAAGTGAAAATTACTTACCAATCGTTAAAACTTCAAAGGAGAAGGGACGCGGCCGGGTGTCGAGGGATTAGAAATTTAGCCAGACTTATCGGGACATTTTGTTAATACTAGCTATGTGGATAGAGATGTAGGAGAGGACAACGACCCTACGCAAAATTCGCTGCATTGGGCTAGGTCTAGTGCATGCGCGTATGTAGCGGTATCAATGCGGAAGCGTGACGAGCGGGAGCGCACTATGCGGCTGCTTCCAGCCAGAGCGGGAAAAACGCATGAATGAGTATTGAAGCCTACCCCAAGAAGGGGGAAATCGAGTTTGCACTGCGGGCACCAGTACTTCCACAGATGTAGACAAGCCCTATACATTATACTAAATAGGATCAATAGTGCTTTGCCATCAAAACTTTTAACGCAACTACGGAACCGACAATAATTCGACTTAATCTATTCATAGGGACTACTACTCTACAATCAATACTCTTTCTATACGAATGTAAATAAAAGTAACTATTGCTCATATATTTTGTTTAATGCTAAAGTATAGCGTTCTTATGCGACATCCACAAAAAAGGTTTCAATAAATCATTAATATATCTATCAATATTTAACAACTGTCGTTTGGCTTGTTATCCTATTGCAACTCGATAAACAAGGTTGTTACATGGTAAACCGAGCCACAACGTGATTCAGGTTGCAAAGGGTTGTTTTTCACAATTACTTATACTAATTGACGAAAGCCGTCATGCATGTGCCCTGTAGTAAAGATCTAAGTGAATCAAATTAACGAGTACTCAAATCAAATCACCTTTAATATTAATATGTATTTCGTTCCTATAAAATTAACAGCACGAAGATATAATAAGCATTGAATTTATTTTCATTGCTTATAAAACTCTTGAACACATTATCATAAATACTTAGGAATATTTTCAATTCAACAAGCTGTTTTTATTTCCAAATAAATCATGATCTCTAGAAAGGTGCATATTAATTAAGGTAGTTAAAAATCTCCTTGACAGTACGTAGCTACTTGAATAATTAATTATCGAGATGCATTCACGAGAAGACTAATTACATGCAAACGAGGTATTTCTTTATCTCAAAAACCCTTTTACGAAGTTACGTAATAAAAATCCATTTACACATTTATTACAAGCCCAAAGAAAATTTGTGATGTGATGTCAACGACCGTGTGCCCAATACTCGTACAGAAAACGCATTTCCCGGCGCACACGAGCGCAGTGTGCGATTTATTCGCGCGGTGTCTCGCTCGCGCCTCGCGCCGAGCGTCGACGGGCGGCGGGGGCTAGTGCAGTGGGACGAGGCGGCTGCGGCCGTTAACCCCGGAAGATTCAGTGTTTTGATACCGCTCAAGCCTCCGCCGCCGCTGGAAAACTGCATTTTCTTTGATGCGCTTCGCTTTTCACGCTCTAATTGACCGACAATCGAATAATTTCGTTTTTCAAATGAACGATTTGACTCACGGTTTTCTATTAGGCCTTGATAATGAATTAGAAAAAAGATTATAAAAAGATTTTTTTTAATATTACTTTTCAAAGATTTTATTTTATGTTAAGACTTAAAGAATTTAAGAATATAAATACATTCCAAAATTATGATAAAATTGATATAGTATAGAAATACTGTTTATTGTACACCAGTTTTGTAGGAGTCATAAACTTAATAAATTATAATTACTAAAATGGTACAATGGGCGGTCTTACCGCTATCGGCGTGGCTATTTCTTACAGTCAACCTTTGGATAGACCGTATTGCATGTAAAAAACGAGATACCTAGACCTACATAAAAACGAGACGAAAAATTATTGCAAAATTATTTATTTTCAATTCTTATAATATAAGAGTAATGAAATCATTAGGTTACGTTACCCACTGCCTCTATCCATTTAGTCGTTAGTGCGCAAACCTATTCTAGAAGTTAGCTGACAATTATAATGTATATTTATCATGAGTCAAGCACCTACCCACATCCCTACACTAATTTTATACATGCTCAAGCCGTCTGAATCATAAACATATTATACTAAGTATATTAAGTTTATGATCTAAAGCGATAGAGGCTGTGACAAGTGTGTTGAGACACAAACTTGCACTAAGCCAGTGAGCCAGAAAAACGCCACTCTTTGGGATAGATCGCGAACGATCGGAAATTACCAGACGTTACGGTAGGTCGCGGTTGTAAAGGGCGCGTATACCTAACTATAACGACTAGAAGGGTGGAATGGTAAACACAAAGTAGAGGGTGTTTACAAATATTTTCATGATTTGTTTTTGTGATAAAATTACAGTATCAGATAACTATAAATATAGATATTGATATTAAAAGCCAGGAGGCCGGAAAAGCTAGGAGTAAGATAAACTGATATATATCTATAAACAAAAAGCGAAGAGAAAAGTAGTATTAAGAGAAAAGTAATAGTAAGAGAAAAGTAGCATTAAAACCTACAAAGTCTAGCACGATTCATTCAAATTAGTTAAATAGGTAGTGTTTGAACGTAGACACTCTACAGCCAACCGCCTGCTCCTTCACATCGGCTCCTTTATACCGAGGAGTTTGCAGCTGTTAACAGATTACAGGCTGTAAATAGTGAAATCAATATTGAATAATGGTCGGTAGCAGGGTGCGGCGTGGTGGTGCAGGCGGAGTGCGGGATGCACCCCTACCACGAACTTTATACTCGAAGTATTACGGAAAATTTACCATACAAAAAAACAAACATTGAATAAACATATTTATAATAAACGTGACATTTTTGGGAAGATTTATAAATTAAGGGTGCGATCGAGAATCGAAGGTAAGGGTGCGTGTGCAGGCTGTGTCGACGACCCGCGAGAGTGAAAGCGTGTTCCGGGGAGGCGCGCAGGCCGCCGCCCGCCCTGCATGGCTTTCGCTGCCGTTCTCACGACACCAGCGACCACGTTGTTTTCAACTCGTATTAATTAGCGTTCTATGAGCTTTGATTCATAATTAATGTATAGATAAATTTAAATGTAATTGAGCTAATAGTTCCTGATTCATGTGTTGATTAATATTATGTAAGTGATTTTTAAATAATAATAGAATTTAAGTCATACATCAAATTTTAATACTCTACATTTAATTTTAGCTATACTTTTTTTGCATCTATATATTATATGTTTATTTTGTTGGCATAATAATCAAAAAATACGAAACGCATTAGTGGGCATTCAGTAAGCATTTCCCGTAGCTTCATCCGCGATGATCGTCACCAGAGTGTTCGCTGGGATCGAGAGCACGGTCACGGCGCACGCCGCGGTCGCTACACTACGGAAGTAATGAACTTGAATGCAGTCCGCGGTCGCAATGCGCTGTGCCGTCCCGCTCTCCTCTAATAAGAGAATAGGAGGCGCGAACGTGACGTACTCACTGCATTTGCTGTCAAATTCGTCCGCATTCTCCGTCACAGGCCGCTTTCGTCGTCGATGCGTTTATCGGAACGAGACGCGAATATGTGTGTCGATTGCATTCTCGGCGTCGTAAAAGTGCATCTAGGTCGGTGGGCATAGCGGCGCGGCAGAGTCGGGTTAGTGCTCGGCGCTCGCCGGCTAGACGTGAGGCAGGTCGGCAGCACGGTGGCCTCCGCGTTGCATAATGCGCACCGCGCTCCGCCGGCGAGCACGGCGACAGGACGAGTCGGCGGCGACCGCGCTCGCCAGCCGCTGAGTGCGCCGCGCGCGGGCCCCGCACCACGGACATGAGAGCGGCGCGCCGGCTGCGGCCCCTCGTCCCACTGCTGGCACTCCGTATCCTGCTCGAGTACCTCAAGTCACTCCACCTCGCTCCCGCCTCGTAGGCATACCACCAGCTCACTATTTATACTCCAAAGACGATAAGTCTTTGTTTATTGGCGGTTGTATAAAACGCGCAAACTATGAACAGTATCTTTATCTCAAGAATGCCTTGAACGATGAATTTCTATGATTGTAAGTATTGGTTATATTTTTGTCCGTTGCTCTATATCTCTAATTTACCGTAGTTTACTTTAACAAACTTTTATGTGAATTTATTATAAAAGTACGAATACACGGAAACAGAATGGGTTTACGATCACTTAAATAGGCAATTATGTCGGAAATTGTAAAAAGTAATTTAAAAAATCTAAGTCGACATAGTTCCGGCTATTAGTGTTTTTACCAATAAGCTGCATCGGTTATTAGAGTATTGCGAGCGATGTAAAGGCTAATTTTGGAAATGATTAAATATGGTTTGTTCCCTGTTACAAGTGATATAACAATGGCCGATCTATGTGTTTCCATTGAGTGCATTCAATTCCGCATTTAAATAACATATAACATAATCTTTATCTAGCTGTTAGGTACTCGCATCTATTTGTAGTGGAAATATGTACCTACGTATTAAATTTATTATTAGCCTGCAAGGTTAGTGTTCCCGTTGCACTCTGGCATAGCTATGTAACATATGTATGCAATAATCATACCTATTTTACACTACTCCTATTAATGACACTTCAATACATGACCTTGCACTCTCGGCTAGTATATCATATAGAATGTTTTCTTTCATAGAAATCGAAAACTGACTACTATGTTAATGTTCATACAGTTCTTTGAGTTCGAATTATGTTATGTATATATAATTCATCACATAAATCATTATTGTATAACAAAATTCGATTGAACAACTTCCGCGTTGATCAAGTACTCACGTGTTACATTATCATCGTTACAAACTACAATGGGGATAGAAAAAATAGATAAAGGGACCTTGTAGATTCCGAATAGATCAAAACAATCGATTCATCATATAACATTAATAACTGAATAATAACGTTCAGCGTCAACGCGTATTGGTTGCGGCTAGGGCTACACCCTGGACTTTAAGTCATTCTAAACTGTTTTCAATTGCGAGCCCAGAAATATTCATGTCACATTTGTAATTAAAATTAATGTTGCTACTGTTGCTAGTTGTACATTACTAATTCATGAATATTAATTTATTTTTGTCATTCCTGAACTGTAAAGTTATAATTATTTACATAAAATTATAGCATTAAAATATTTATTTTATTTTACATTTTATTTTTATTTTATTATTAATCCCACAGCGAAAACTTTTATAGTAATAACATAAAAGCTTTGTTAGTCAATCAACAATGATTTAATGCTAAAAACTGTGATGTAATTTTGAATGTTTTCATTTATCACCATAAAAAATATTAAATGTTCACGCTGGTAACCCTAGTGCGGCGTCACAGCGTGCTAGCGTAAAGGGCAAGTTCAAGAGCGAGCGCATCATGCGCATGCCCAAGGTTGCTTCCTGGTGCGCGCGCGGCGATGCGCGCCCGCGCCGTGCGCTACTGTGCGACAGCCGTGCACTTTACGTCGCGTAAGCGGTACAGATGATTTTCATCTATGAATAAAAGTTTTAAAGCGTTAAATAAATGAGTGAAAATGTGTTTCGCCTTGATGAAAAAAACCCTTCTATGCTGCATTTTAAAGTAATTTTCATAATATTTACATAACATTAAATGGCAATAAGTACGTATTTTAATAAGTTGTGTTAAAAATATATTATAGTGTCCTTAAAACAATGTGAAATAATCTTGACGTGAAGTTACAATTACAATGTTTTGTTAGACACTATTAGAATGCTCACCAGTGAATGAAAAATTCCCTTTTCTTTTCTCATTCACAGAATATTTACTATACATTATAGTTGTAATAACTAATTGTATTGAAACGTGTTAACTGAAATGATTCAAGTCATATTTATGAATTAAAGATTGAAAAAATATTGTGTCAGTTTACAAAAAAAATCTAGAATTTTAACCTTATAATCTTTGCAGCCTATCAAAGTCTGTCCATGAATCGAATAATCATATACAAAAACAAAACATGAACTTTCACTAAATATTTTACGTAATTCAATAACCTTCAAAGAAATGATCTCGTAATAGACATTTGAACAAAATCGAATGTAGTGTCAGTGTTATCACGAGAAGTAGGTACAAAGTAGTGGTTGCCGGGCGGGGTTGCGTGCGGCGTGTGACATTGCGCGGACGCATTGCGCAACCTGCGCTCACGGTCACGTGCAGATCCCCCCCTCTCCACCACCTTCCCACGATACCCCCACCACTACTATACTGTGTAAATATTAGCCCTTATGCAAGAGTTAATCACATAGGTACATTATACAATTAATTTCCGTACCATCGATATCTTTCAGGTTTCAGACCATTTGTGTGAAAGTGACAAGCTAATGATTGATTAATTTAGTTCATTGCAATGATTTCATTTGCTTCCATTTAATTACATCATCGGGTCTATAATATTACCACCTGAAAGAAGAAAATTATACATGTAAATATCTTTACTTATCGTTTCTGTTCACAGCTCTAAGCTATATCGTGCCTAGGTGTTTCGTATATATGTTAGCTCTATATTCAATAAGCCTTCGCATTATTCAATTAAATAATAAATTAACGTATGTACATAAGTACAATAAATACTTAGTGATGCACCACATCAGTTACAAAACTCATACATAAAACCATTACAAATGCAATGCATAATGTTTACAATACGGTGCTCGAGCCGGCGCTTGCGCAACAATTTGAATGTCAAATGGGGCCGGTTTGGAAAACAAAATTTTCGTTCTCATCGAGAGGAGTCGTCGGCCGCGAGCCGCCTGACTTCCGCAATTATGCAATGAAATGTTGCCTCACTGCACCAACATGGGAATGCATTCTTTTACCAACCAGCCCATACTTAAAACGCTTCGCTACGAGCCACGTTTGTTTATTTCTGTCGAGACCACGAAACAACATTTTATTTAAAAGACACCCTAGTAGTTGGCCCATTTTTCTAGAGACCTTTGTTTACTGTAACCCGCAATACGACACGACACTCAAGGCACTTAAATTTTATATTTTTTACTAGGGATGATATCCAGAAAATGTATTTAGAAGAAAACGAGCTATCCTAAAGTAGAGCCAAACTGCATATAGGTACAACGTCAATAGTTTAATGTGATTGGCCGTGAAATTAATAATCACACAATATTATGCACCTATGATGTCCCGCAGTATAAGAAATGAGCGTTTTCCTACGTCCTAATCATACTTGTATAAAATTGCAAGAAAACGATAAAATTACCTGAACTTTTTTATAAAGATAATTTTCAACCTAATTATCGCTAGAATTGCAAACAATTTAAATTTCGTGACCAGGCCGCGTTTCCGTACCTATTCTAGGTGAGTAGTGCCAATTTGGCAAATATTCAATGCATCCACCGTCAGGAGAGCAAAAAGCGATCATTTTGATATACTTCTATATTTAAACTAATCAACTTTACCGTTGCTAACGTAAATTAATAAGCATTTTAACTAGATTCTGGAATGGTGACAGAAACAGATACATAAAAATGGGTAAACATCGACTCTTGAACATGGTCAATGATCATACTAATAACCGCTACAATAAACGATTTTACCAATTAATATTGGATTTAATGATGGATTAATTTAACTTAGGGTCCAACTACACAAGATGACCTGCCACCTATAATCTCAGATCATTAAGTATATATAGACGTCACACAAAATTCATCTAAGTATAATATATATTGAGTGCTGACAATATTTCACGTGTTGGTATGGAATAGCAACGTTGACATACCATCGGTGACGGGCCATTCGTATAGCTAAAGCGGAAATATAAAATAGGTATACAATATTTATCTATTTGGTTGAATCATCGCAAGAATATAATATAATAAGGGCTTTAAAGAATTTTGGAATAAATAGTAAAATATTACTAGCTTTTAGTCTATACCTTCATTACAACAAAACAGTTTTACTGCCATAGTCTAAATCAATGGAAAACGTAGAAAAAGCTTTTACCAAGGTTTCAATGTTTTTAATATAACTTTTCAAGTGGTTTTTTTGTAAGTCAGTTACAGGTTGACTTCACTTCTAGCAGCTATTAAAAACCACACAATATTATATTGCTTAGGTAAAAGTGACATAGGTACTACAAACGTATTTTTATTTTGTTCCAGGTACAAGTTACTTCAATACGTTGAAAGTAATTATGAGAATACTAATTTAAAGGATCAACAGAAATAATTCAAAATGAGACTGGTAAGTAAAATATTCATTACCTTTTTACAAATTGGGTTACATATAGGTATATATCTAACTTTATGATTATATGTCACTGCAGGCTGATCTCAACACGAAATATCTAAGTATTCAATTGAATTTGTTGAAAATATAAATAGGCAAAGGGGAAGTGTCGGTGCGCAGTGGAAAGTGCGCACTTATCACAAAACTGGGTCAGTAGTGGCGCCGCCCCTTTATCGAACGACGCTTCTCGCCTCTTACTTAGGAAACTAAACTCTTTCTATAGGAAAATAACACTCAAAGTTAGACGACACGACGGGAAATGCACACAGCTGTAAAGAGGGAAATGCATTTCGTAACGACGCTGTTTGCATACTTTTGGGGTCTGAAAATGACCGACATGCAGTCTGAGCAGTGCTGAATCTTGGTTCCAATGTAAAAGTTTTGGCTGAAAATTTCTTTCGGTACTTAGGATTATTTTTAAGCTAATTAATGTTTGGAGTGTGTTGGTATTATTGGGCGAGGCATAATTTAACCTGGAACATTGTCAACAGTCAACAAGTGAAGAAGTTCCAACCACGACGGTGGTGGGTCGCACTGGTAGTCCCGGCGGCACAGATGCGGTGAGCGGCGTTTCCAGCGCGGGCGCGTACGACGTGACGCGCATGCGCGAGGAAGAGTTCGAGAGGCTCACAGTCTACATCGTGCCCGACGTGCCGTGCGAGCGTGGCTTGCCCAACCGCGCTGAGAGGACGCTCCCGCGCAGCCTTGCGCTCAGGCCATCCGCAGTATTATCGACTCCCAATACACCGGTACGTATTTCACCGCCATTTTGCATCCATATAATCAACACAATAATAACACCGTCAATGACTAGATCAGATGATAGACGGCGAGAATGAATTCACATCATAACGTACCTCAATGCTTACAGACTGAAGGTGTGTGGAGTATAGGAGTGATTCCACGTGGAACACGCTTCGGGCCTTTCGAAGGTACCCGAACACCGAACAAACCTAACGACAAAGTCTCTTGGAGATACTATTGGAGGGTGAGTGTTACTATAGATCTATATTATTAAATTATACGAAACAGTAATCACAACCTGCTTTGCTTTTATTATTTTAATTTGGTTGAGGCTTTTATCTGTAAATATTATTCAACAGCCTGTTAAACCGCGATTTGGACTATCCTCAACTAAGCCAACTATTGAACTAATAATCTGTGGCGTATTCTGTTAAAATTTATCTGTATACAATGCACTATTATTTTCTTCTTCTATTAACCGAACTCTCTCTTTGGGCCAGGTACAGGAAACTGTGAGACATCATACTTATGGAAATATTAAGGTGAGATCGGGCTTTACATTTGATACCAAGGTGGTGGTTACCAGTATTTATTTTAAAAAATACTCCAGAATGTCAGCAATTTGTTAAAAACATCTATACCATAAAAGTTAAATGATGAGGAAACCGATTTTACCAGAATTTTTCGCTTATCATTTCACTCTAGTACAAATATTTGAGCTTTAGTCATTAATAATAGGTAATGTCGTAAAAGTATCACTTTGCATGTTGCTGATATCCTTATTCACACATCCCAGCACTATAGGTGAACGAGAAGTACCTATTGTTCAAATATAAATCATTGTTCAACGCGTTATCTTCCGCGTCCTACATTACCTCTCGAGTGACATTGCATCTCGTCCTTGACTCCCCACTACACTACTATAACGTAAGCGCGACGCTATCAGTTGCACGCGCACTGTAAATATCCTGCACGTGCCACGTGCACGAATAACATGTGTTTAGCTCAATTATATAAGATTGATTCCGAACATGCAGAATATATGCAAAAAAAACCAAATTATTACATTATAATTTAATTGAGAAAACTCCCAAGTCGTAAGTGGTATTGTTAGCCAATGATTACAAACAACTAGTAATTACCATTACAAGTGTAAATAACATTAAAGTGTTTATCATTATCGTATGAATAACAAGTAAAAGTAACTATATTTGAATTAAATTCTATACTCATTGGCCGGGTTATGAAATAGAACCTTAAATAGGCGCGTTTACTATACAGTACACAATTAAATACTAATGATTTTGTATGTATAATTAAACGTAAATACTATAATGGTTGTTAATTTATTACAGATATTCAAGGACAGTGATTATTATTACCTGGATGGTTCTGACACGAGCGTAGCGAACTGGATGCGATACGTCGCGTCCGCGTACTCGCTCTCCGTCATGAATCTCGTGGCTTGTCAGCACCAGGAACACATATACTTCTACACCATTAGGTTAGTTCACTTCACAACACACCAGACATAGTTCGTTCACTTTCACATTTTTAATCTTTCAAGTTATTAATATTAAATGCTTCTCCATTTTCAGAGACATTATGCCAAACGAAGAGTTGATGGTATGGTATTGCAAAGATTTCGCAACCAGGTTAGGATACGACATCGATCCAGAGAGAGCAACTTACTCTATCTGTAAGTATTTATATCTTTGTGTCATACAAGTTTTGGTTTTTAATAGTAGCAACAGTAGTAGTAGTCAACGATACAATTTATTAAATTGGATTTGTTTATTTACAGGCAAAGAAGAAACCATTAAAAAAGCTTATGGCTTGCCACCTGCACCCGTACATCCCGAAATTGCCTTCAATCATATGAAATATGTTCTTGGTTTAACAAATACGAAGGAACTTCTGGAAGCTGAAATCCCAAGCCGTCGGCGAAAACGTGAAGCAACTGACAAACCGTTTCATGACAATTCAGCTACGATACTTCGTGAAGATCCGAGATGTATCAATAAAAACGACAGGACCGTTCTAAGAGCTGATATTTCTACCAACATAATCCATAACAAAACGGAAAATACAATTGTTAGTGAGCAAAGATCATTATCACCTACCAGCTTAATGCCTTCGCCCTCGCCCGTAAAACTTCACAGAGAAAACCCTACTTTAATCATTCATCAGCATAAAGAGAGCACATCTCAAGTGGTTATACACCAACTTGAGAATCCTAGAATTCAGAGCAATAGGTCACCTGCCCAAAGCCAACACTTGAGAGACATGCGGGGGCCATCGCCAATGGTACAAAATAATCAAGAAAAGTTAGGAAACAAGTCTCCAATACTCACTCATTGTGTTGGACCACACTATGAACACCAGCTGACGCCAAATGATGGATCGGTACGATCAGATGAAGGATACCATAGTAACGGCTATCACGATGAATTCACTCCTCCTGAAGATTCAAGTGATTCTGATGTAGAAAATTATGTTCTCGACTGTTCAAATAAAACCAATGAACCCAAAGAGACAGTAATTGTCCAAAAAATTGACCAGGATATGCATCGCAATGAATACAGGAAAGTGAAAATAAAAATGCCAAGAGCATATCAATATCAAAATCACAAAGAGATGGATTGTGAAAGTGAAAAGGAATTAGTAATTGCTGAAGAAATGCCCAATACTCCACAAAATTTATCACCACCAAGACGTGATCCAGCTACATCCACTGTTATCGTGTTAGAATCATCTCAAAATACAGTGGTACCTTTAAATAAGCCATACTACGAGGACGGTACTATTTCACCCACGCCACAACCGGCTTTTATGAGATATTCTCCACCAGATACGAGAATATTAGAAACGATATTAACAGGAAACAGAATAGATACAAACAATAATGATCCTAATCGTCGTCAACCAAATGCGACACCACCACCTTCGTCTCCAACTGAAATGGCTTATTCATATAAGAAAAGTCAGAGGTACGGCAATGTGTGCAGTCCGGACTCCAGCTCCAACTTGACCCCTTTGCCGTCACTACTGCCGTTGCCACAGCAGCTACCTACACCCAGTGCTGCCTCAATTTATTCATCTTCGCCACCACACACGATCCCACATACGACTGAAATTCGGGAAATCAGAGAAATAAGAGAAATCCGAGAGACACGGTATGAAAGTCACTACCCCAACTACTCATATAATTTATATTCTCCTCCAAACTCTACTATTATCACTCAACTTGGGTCTCCACCCAGCAGTTACTCCCCAACGGTGACGTCATCCCACCAGTACGAGAGATCACAGAATGTGCAAAGTAATCACCATTATCCATCTTCAACAAGTGTGATTACACTCAAAAATTGTTCACAGTTAAGTTTAATACAAAACACAAATGTAAACAGTCAAATGGTTCCGCAACACGGCAGCGTCAGTCCCGACGGCTCGTGTGGGCTTATGGTGGCACCAATGAGTCCTGGCTCACAATCCTCGCGAGGATACAGGAGCTTGCCTTACCCACTAAAGAAAAAGGACGGAAAAATGCACTATGAATGCAATGTTTGCTGTAAGACTTTTGGGCAGCTATCAAACTTGAAGGTTCACTTAAGGACACATTCTGGAGAGCGGCCTTTCAAATGTAATGTGTGTAGTAAATCGTTCACGCAACTCGCACATCTACAAAAACATCACTTAGTGCATACTGGTGAGAAACCGCACCAGTGTGATATTTGTAAAAAACGATTCTCCTCAACATCGAATTTAAAAACTCATTTGCGCCTACATTCAGGACAAAAACCATATGCATGTGATTTGTGTATGCAGAAATTCACACAATTTGTACATTTAAAACTTCACAAGCGGCTACATACGAATGACAGGCCATACGTTTGTCAAGGCTGCGACAAGAAGTACATCAGTGCTTCCGGACTACGCACGCACTGGAAAACTACTAGCTGTAAGCCGAACAACATCGAAGAAGTATTAGCAATAACGAATGCAGCAAACACTGAATGCATCGGTAAGTTAAAATCACTGTCAAACAAAAATTTTAATTCCGCTTTGATCACTTTTGTATAAAATTTATATAATAAACAAATACTAAATTTATTCCAATAATAAAATCAAATGAAAGAGAATTAACGCGACCGCAGTCGCGAGAGCAACTGCAACGCGCTGCACTTTCTCTTCGTAGGTGAACCGCAACTTTCACTTGCGCTCTCGCTGAACGCGGCCGATTTCATTTTCGCGTGCACTTTGCAGGTACCGTCGACAAAGACTGCCACGAAAGAGAGGGGCACGAGGCATACGAGGTGCACTCTCCAACGCAGGGAGGGCTGGTGGGAGCCGGTGGGGCGCGTGTCGCAATGTCACACAGCGAGGTGATGCTGGGAGGGCAGGCGCACACCACCACGCCGCACCTGGTGACACACGGGCAGCTGTCGCCGCATGCGTACCGCACGTTGCCGGAGCATGAGTCGCACTACGCCGCACCGCCCGCCGAACCGCGCCCTAGCGTCATCGAGTCCAGCCAGCCCCTCATCATCGAGTGCACCTGAGCCTACCTGGCGCAGCACGCACTCGTCGGACGCGTGTTTCCCCGCCGCATCATGTGATTCCAGTCTTGTGATCAAACGATAGTATTTCGTAAAAACATTTGGACGAGGACTTCGTCCCTTGCAGTGGCTATGAGATTACGATATAAACATTAAGTTGTACATTTGTAAGAATAGTAAGTTGTAAGTGCGATGCGATATTAATAAGTACTAAGTACTTGCGTTAAGTTAGTCTCCTTCGGGAATGTGTATCATATTAAGGTAAGAATTTAAATATTACATCCAAGATTTCAGCAGCCTTGTTTATACTAATGCTCAATTTTATATGTATAATTAGAATTCTATTGTAAATAAGATTTTGAGACATCGACTTATTTAATTTTTTTACGCGATTACAGATGTATGTAGCTACTTACTTCCAGATACAAAGTCTTCGTAACAGTGTTAACATGTTGAAGATAATCCATAACGATTTGTTGTTGAATTTTAAGTAGTGTTAAACATCAGCATGAACATGAAAGTGTTACTATTATTAAATTTCACCAAAGAATATCTGAACAGCAATAAAGAGCCGAGCGAATACTTTTTTGTGAAATTATTTCAAATCGGTACGAAACACGTTCTTAAACAACTGATTAGTGGTAAGTGCCAAAAGCACGTTTATTTTTAAGTTATAATAATTAAAGAGATGAGCGTATAGTATTTTAAATTGTTGTTCCTAATGAATAATCGGAAAGTAAGCGCATAATATGTGCATCAACGTAATTCTAATGTTATTTAGATTAAAATTGACAAATTGTGTACATTATCCCTACGCTAGAACAAATGGTGCTTCACATCGTAGAGTAGTGGTCGCTCGCATCGCACGCGCCTCCTGCGCGCGCGCCGATGGACATGTACTACATTGTAATGTTAATTCACCGAGTCTACTAGTTACTATTTTATATTCCCAAGTAATTATGATTCTCCTATTCGAAAAGGCTGAGATAATTAAATGTAATGTAATGTTTGGCAAATATTAAACGTAAGTAAGTTTTGGATTACATTATGTGTAACTTGTGAGTTGCGTGAACGTGGCTTGAAGGAACACGAAGTTTGTGTATAATTATATATCCCACAGCTTATACGTAATGTAAAACCAAACAATAGCGTTTTGTATCTTTCTATTGTTCATATGTATAAGATTTTTACACGCAATCCTTAGTAGATTTATTAACTGTACAACTATTTTCTACTGTTTACATGGAAAAATAATTTGTAATAAAGCCAAGTATCGAGAATGGCTTATATCGTTTCCATCATCATGGTAAAATGTGCGCTGGTTTTAACGTTACATATTAGATTGCCTAAAGTTACAATTCTTTTATCTTGAAGGCATGAATTAATAGAATGTAAGTCGACTACATTATACTCTTCTCTTACTTCTTAATTTATAATAATAAAATTGGTAAAACATTTTATGAGAGATCTCTACAAAATATTTTATCTTTTTATTAATATTAACAATAATATAAAAGTTAAAAGAATTGTAATTAAGTTGCAATCTATGTACCTATAACGCGAATTTTTACAGTTAAGTATTACAAAAGGTACTATTTGGCATTAATTAATATTTTACGTACCTAATCAGTAAATTATCACCTCCATAGAACTTAACAATTTACATACTGAATTGACTCTTCCTTGATTTTTATATTATTCATGACAAAATATACTTTACTCTACATAGTACCTATTTATACATTTTTATAAATTTAAATATACAGTGTCTAATGTATACCTATCAAAGGTTACGTAATTAGTAATCGATTTAAAGGAATTACATGAAATAAAGCTATATCAAATTGTTTATTAATCAAAATGTTATGTCAGATTCTAAAATACCATTGGCAGGGTTTCTTTTGTGTTTATTTTTACACGAAACACGATTCATACTCTCATAATTAGTATCCTGTATTAAATTGTTTTTAAATTTCGAAATCAACAATATTGTCGATTGTTGTCATCTCAATACATTTTGATAGTAGAAATTCATAATGTACAGTACATAAACATGAAACAATTATTGAATATACTTATTATGGGCAAAAACTGCAGAGTGACTTAGCACAGCATGTTAACTACGAAAATATTGTTATATTAATCTCGTTGACTTCTCGCCATTCCTTATATTGAATATTATAGTTATAGTATTTTTTTAGATTTAAAATTATAGTTTATTTATTTATCTTTCACTTCGTATCACAATGCTGTCTAAGAACTCGGTAGTTTTTAGTATCGTAAAGCCTGTCCCAAACAACCAATGTCCTGAAAATGTCAACGAATGGATCAGCTCGGTCATATCTGAGATATTTAAAAAGTCTATTCGTGTTTCATAAAAATACTTTTGTTGTTGTTTTAAGGCAAAATAACGTAGAACACGACGTATCTATATTTTTTGTACAAGGAAATAAAATTGTGAAATCCGCACAAATCTCGCACTAAGACAAAACTAAATAAGTACCTAATTAAAGTACGCTAAACCCTATGTGTTTGTTTGTAATGGATTTTGGCAATTACTCAATATTTTTGTGAAGCGCGAACAAGTACATCCTTAGCAACTAATTACACTGTAAATAATTCCGATGAAGTATAAAATATTATGGTATATTTTTAAATTATTTACATCTAATGATATATCAGTCACTACCTACGTCATCGTAATTATATCAATCATGTATAAAATTGTCACCTAAGAGAGATTGATGGTCATAATAAGTAATGTAAGTACAATACGTTACTTGTACAGCAAGGTAAGCAATATTATAACTGTATGTATTCGATACCTTTTGCTATAATTATGTATAAATATAATGGACTCGCACACACCTCGTAAGGAGTGTAGGCAATATTGTAAACTACTTAATGCGCCAGAAACTTACCTACATACTGTAAAGGCCTGTAATTTTGTACACCTTGATCGATAACAATTATTTTACAACACCAAAATCATTAAAACGGGAGTAAAAATATAAAATATGGTTTTATTATATTTTGTTACCCTTATCACAATTAATAAAAATAAAACAACGTTGTTTATTCCAGCAACGAATATGCCACCCCTTTTCCAAAGTTCTCCACAAGTATTTGTTATTAAGACTACTTATTATAAGGAATTTGTCAAGAGGATCGGCAGTGGCGTCATCCTGGGTGTTAATAACACACGAGGATGATTAATCCATCTGCTGGGGATGATGATTATAGCAATACTTCCTTTCACCATCGATTGTGTTGTTCATAAGGAGACCTAAGTTCCAATGGAATAATGATGAGTGAAACAACAGAGATATTTACTAAACAATTTTATTAAATACAACAGAATCGTAATGACTACGAACTCCCTCAAAGTGTTTGTTGAAATATAATTTACAAAAAATAAAAAACAACATTAAATAAAAAATGTTAATAAATTACACAATAGGCATATTTAATAAAGTTATTATACCATCAGTGACATCAAAGATCGTAGTATAACTTTCGTTTTCTATAGTATTTTATGTAAACAGCTAGCTATAGATTTTGTGAAACTGGAAAATACACTTGTCGATGTTGCTAATCAGTTTATAGTCGCTGTACTTTTATGAGCATCAATATGCGGCATGTTCATATTGTTCCTTACTGTGCGGATATCCAGAATGTATTGGAGAGGTACATATTTAATAAAGGCAAGTTATGTTAATAGATTAATGTCTGTACACGGAACTTACATTAGAAATACTAGTGAGAGGCAACGTTATCAAAAAACTAAAATTGTTTTGATATTTTGTGCAGTGCACAAAGTGCACGCTTCGCAATACTACGTCTGTGTTGTTGTCGCGTCTACTGCTTGTATGGTCTCATTATCTGGCACTGGTTCAGGCGCGCGGCACTTCTTTAGATGTGTCCTCATGTTAGAAGACTGGGTGAAGGCGAGCTTGCAGCGCGGACACGAGTACGGCTTCGACCCAGTATGGAAGTTCAGGTGCGACTTGAGATGATGCTTCTTTGTGAAAGATTTCGGGCATAGCGTGCAGGAAAACGGCTTTACACCTAAAATAATAAATAAAGTTTTATTATATTATAATATATGATCTAGTTACCTACTTATCTTCACATTCATAGCATATCTAGGCAATGCACTTTCATACACACATAATTAGACGATAACGGTATCTTTTTCGTTTTGATTTGATTGTGAATGTCGAGCACAAGGTCATATCACTCACTAATTGTTAACCATCGTATCTATACTACTTACGAATCAAGAATCAAAAGTTCAAAACTTAAATTCGTGGTTTTATTATAAGTACTTAAATGTTCCATCTAGTATACAATTCACTAATTCACTATTGTGTGTCGTATGATTAAAAAGGATCAAACTGGACTCAGAAAATAAAAATAAAATCAAATTCGGATATCAACTGGGGTTGACTGTATATAGAAGGGAGTTATGAGGTTACTTGGAACATAAACTTAGAATATTTTCGACTTGGAAGTGATATTTGCCAGTATTGGACTACTGTAGTATAGCCATAGGTAATTGGATCAACGATATTTTCACACTGCTGAGTTATACTCAGCAGTGCCTATGGTAAACGGACCAGCAATCCGTTTTAAAAGCAGCCCCATGTTCGGCGGACGACTAACAGGCTGCCATGACGATGATGATAATAAAGATCAGCTGACCGGTATCCCGTACAAACACCCGATTGTCTCGTAAACTATGTGAATTTGTTAAAGAGAATAAACAGCAGCATCCTCTGTGTTACTAATAATAACATACTGCTACTTTTATACTGGATGACGTATTAACGTATGCGCAGCTAACACTAAAGTACAGTAAATATATACTAAAGTCAACAATTTTCAATCGGAAAATCGATCGCGAGCAGTAATCGAACCTGCGACCTTCTGGTTCAGTACACCAGTTGCTCTAGCTTCTGAGCTACCGCGATCCCCACTCGCAGTTCGAAATCTTGACTCCACATTTTAATCAATTTTATGGTGACCATGACGGTGGCAACATCTATTGAAATAATTATAGTTATCTAAAAAACAAACGGTGGTGATTATGACAATATCCATCACTCTTCATTGTTACAGGTTGGTACGATGCTGATAATAACTCACCTGTGTGCAGTCTCAAATGCAGCGTCATGTTGGAGCGGTCCGCAAAGCGCTTGTCGCAATGCGTGCACGCATACGGCCGCTCACCCGAGTGAGTACGCTGATGCTGCTTCAGTAACATCTTACGGGAGAACGCCTTGCCACACTCCTCGCACACATGGGGCTTCACGCCTTGAACGATACAAAGAAATATTTATGATGGATTCTTTTTCTGTACCAAACTGCCACCCTTATCTGATTCGCCGCTACGGCTTTAGAAACACATATATAAACTTTTAATTTTTTGTACTAGGAATATTTTACAATAATACGAGTAAAACTAATTTTAACTTCAATCAGATTTAAATCTTATAGGATTTTAAAGTTATGTTCACTCCAGAGTTTTGAATTTTATGTGCTACGAGGCCTACGACGCCTGCTACGAAAACTACGGCAATATACTTATCAATTTTATTATTACTTTGCAGGTGCTCGTATCTTCTCACTTTCTCTGTAGCTGTAACTTGATAGCTTTGTTATGAGCATAGAAATTCTACAGCCCTAAAATAAGTGCTAAAATTCTGAACATTTCAACACGTTTCTGAGAGTGTGTTATCTGATCTATTTGAAGGATCTAGAAATCGTGCACGTTTGGGAAAGTGCAAACTTAGCACAACGTAACTAATTTAATGTGTACTTGCTCTCGTCACGAGTAATCGGAATAATATACAAATAACTACTTCCATGAGGGGGATGAAGTTACGATCTGAACCATTGAAGAAGGTTTAAAGTTTTTCATAAGTCGAAATATTGTATTTTTTTAGTTATCTGTATTTAGGTTTTGGTTGTATGGTTGATGCAATGGCCGGTAGCTAGGGTAGCTTCAGTCGACCGTCGTACCTGGTGGTAACATGACCTATACGGTATAAATAGAACGGAAGCACGACGAAGAATTAATTCGAAGCAATAATCTTTTACCTGTGTGGATCCTCACATGCATGTTGTAAGCGACCCGTTGGTTGAATGACTTAGGACACAGAGTGCACTTATATTCCTTACGGTTTCTGAAAACAAATGATTTTAATATTATGGTAATGTAGAAAATCTTTTGTGATGTTTGGTTCCCGGAAAACAACCCTTCACTTCCATGGTGATGGTTCAAAAGCAAC
The DNA here is from genome assembly GCA_932294325.1 of Allophyes oxyacanthae. Classification (NCBI taxonomy): domain Eukaryota; kingdom Metazoa; phylum Arthropoda; class Insecta; order Lepidoptera; family Noctuidae; genus Allophyes; species Allophyes oxyacanthae. Next base: position 9,127,752 of record OW028614.1, on the reverse strand, counting down.
ATAAAATAAAAGATGATTACAAGAATAATGTGTGTATCATGTTCAGCTACGTTTATACTTTAATACTTTATAGGTTAATATTATAATGATGGCTTTTAATTATTTGCATGACCTTGACCACGAAAAGGTTTATTACGTATGTATATAATGTATATTAATTAATATAAAATATTTTAATTTTTTATATATATTTTATAATTGTTTTTCTTAAATCAATTAAAAAAAATACAACAAAAAATGTCGCTTAGATCAAATAGCCTTTCGACCGTCGATATGATATTTTACTTCACGCCAGGACTACCTCCACTTCTTTTCTAAATTCTCGATTATATCATATCAAGGAAACGTTGCTACAATAACCATGTCTCACCTATGAATCTTCATGTGGCTGCTCAAATATCCTCTATCGTTGAAGTACTTGCCGCACACAGTGCAGGTGGCAGCGAACTCCCGGGTGCCGCGGTGGATGGACATGTGGTACTTGAAGTTCCGCAGCTGGGAGAACGTCTTGCCGCACTCGCCGCATGTATACCGAGCATTTGTCAAGTGCCGCCTCATGTGCACCGCCAGATAATCACTACTCGTGAAAACCTAGGAACATTACATTAGGTTTAATACAATTCACAATCTATCCATCGTTCACCAACTAAGGCCCAATTTCACCGACAACATAACATACAATTAGAGCAAAATCTACCGTTTAAACATGAATTTTGGTATCGCTAATCAGCCGATTTCATTTTAATCATCTTATATTGTCGGTGAACATAGCCCTAAGTGAGGAAAGATAACGCAGGCCTTAAGAGGCCCCTACTAAGGTAGTGGTTAGATTCCGGGTGTGTATACGGATGAGAGTTAATCGTTCTTGTAAATCAAAGAAATGGAGACCTCGAGGCGTAGTACTTGATGGTAGAACTTTCAATGAGTCAGCAATATTTTACGAATGTAAAGATTATGTTTCAGAACGTAGGTATGATACTGGTAAGGTAAGATTTTTCAGAAAAGTGGTCAAACTTATTTTAAAAACCACACACCCACCCCTTCGAAATGTTATAATTTCAATGTCTTTATAATTTAGAACTCTTCCGCATTTTATTGATAAACGCTATATCTAATACTTTAATGTGCAGATGTCAAGGACCTCTAAACTCAGGATTTCAATCATGTTATACAGGGTAACTGATAAAATACTCGAAACCTCTTAGCTCTAACATTGTATTATGACCCCGAATAACGTTAATTTGTTCTACGAGTTTCCATAATTCGAATCTTTCTTTTTCATACAAAAATATGAAAAACTCTGTAGTTCGCATATCTAACTGAGACAACCAAAAATTGGAATGAAATAGAAGAGAAGATCCTTTGATTATTCTGTATGTTAGTCTTAGTAGGTACCTACCTACTTATTATTACATATTTTGTGGATTTTTCGTTTTTACGTATTTTTTATTTTTTTTGGCTAACCTGTTCAGTTTTGGTCAAAGTTGTAGAACAAACATTGTTTCAGGATCATGATACAAAGTTAGTATTAGGACATTCGGGTATTTTTTTAATTACGCGGTAGAATGGATTCTGTAAGAATAGTACACAGAGCGGAAGATAAAAAAGACAAATTCGAAGACACAAGATTTTAATTTTCTTGTATGTTTAAATTATAGTTAATAACTTGGGCTTGTCCACGTAAATAGTTTCCTTCAGAATAATGGAAATTTTAATAATTTATGTGCTTACGAAGAAACATTACTAGCTAGTTACGTGACTACACATATAACAAATAACATAAAATGACTATAAAATAATACATAACATGTAAATATAGTGTTTATACAGGCATCCTAACTTCGGGCACTTTACTATAGACCGAGAAATAACAGCTTAGTGCTCGTAGCATTTCAACCACGAATGCAAACGACTGCATGAATATAAATGCATTTTAGCGTAAAACATTTCCACTCAGCATGGTGAAAGCAAACCCAAGTAAAAATAAAGAAATGCTATCGATATTACTTCAGGAAGATGTATGTGTAAATGCGAAAGTATCTCTGTATGTTTGTCATTTTTTCACGCCTAAACAGCTGAACCGATCTTGATGAAACTTGACAAGGAAATAGTGTGAATCATGTGAAAGGAAATATTGTAATTGCTCTTTTTTTCATATCTTCCGACTTTTGATTTTTACACGCAGACGAAATCGCGGGCCCAAGCAGTAAATTAATAAACGCTATTGTACACTAGTGGTTTGGCCTGCCTCAGGAGCTAATCCATTCTTCGTGATATTTTTATTAACCTGCAACAAACGCTACCTCTGCCCAATTTGCAACCATTCTACCACCCAGGTACCAATTTAGTCCACAAACAGTACAATACACGACGAATACCATTCTGATTGTGGCCTCCTCGGAGTCCTCAGCCAAGAGGGAATATTCTCATTATAACCATAGTTGTGCGGCAATTTTTATTATTATTATTAAACGGTTTTCTGATCGCTGTATGTTGTTATAACGAAGCAAGGCAGATGCTGCTGCTCTTAAAATAATGAATTTTGTATTAAACTAATTATGTTATAACCTGACTGCAAATTGTGCATTTGAAATCATCTCTCCGGTTGTTTGGTGAAATTGGAATTGTTGTCGATTCTTTCACGTCACTGGCAGGCACTACTTCCATAGGCGCATCTAACTCCTTTGATAGATTACATTTTTTAACATTGTTATTGCTATCATTCACCATACTTTCTTCGTTTACCTGAAAAGTAAAGACATTGTAAGATCGCGAACAAAAGGTTAAATATAGTCCACTTATACAAAGTAAACACTTACTTTTTGTTTAGATAATGGCGATGGTATAGATTGTTCAACTTTTCTTCGGAATGGTTTGTAATTAATAGGTATCCGTGGACTCCATGGACTCTCTAATACATGATTTAAAATAGTAACTTTAGTTGATGTAGTCCTATCTAATTCTTTACTTCTTTCATTGGGAATATTATTAATGGCACATTTATTTCTATAAACTTCCATTGGGCTTACCGAATTGAACATTGATCGTGCAATAGTATAATCTAAAGAAGGAACATAAAATCCTGACAGAATCTGCTCCTGTATCCCCCCCAACTGAAATAATGTATTTGCCTGCATCGGGACATGATTCATCCAAACATTTTTCGGTGCATGTTTTGTCGCAGTGGCAAAGAACGGTTTCTTATTACCTTTCTCAACCGAATAGATATTAAGGAAAGAAGGATCATGTAAGGTTTTGGAAGTTTCACCGTAATCTGGTTCATGGCGAGGGCATCGCTGCTGCTTATGAAGGTGAAATACTGTAGGCGAATGACTGATGTGCTCGTCCGTTTTTTTATATGGTTCTATGAGTGTATGGTCGGCACTGAGATGCTTGCCATTTGCATTCGTCGAGAGCACAGATCCCGGAGCCCGATAGCATTCATTTGATATTGCTAGCACGCCTGCCGTCAGACCGTTAACATTACCGTTTCGAGGATATGTCTCGATAAATAAATCACGTAGAAAAGAGTTCCTTTGTCGGTCTCCATATGGCGATTTCAGATTTCCTAAAGAAGACTTACGCTCACCACTTGGATTCTGACTACGTACTAGCTTATCGTTGCAATCTGCGTTGTTAACTGCATACTCTAAGAGAACATCCTGGATTTCCTTGCCTTTCTTTAAATTAATGTATCGTTGATCTCTAGAGTCTTCAAATCCTAAAGTAAATATGTTTCTTTTCGACATCTCAGTTTCATAGTGAAAACTTAGGTCGAAAACGTTATGTTTCAAATCATCCGACTTTTGCGGCAAATATTGTTTGTCAATAAATATTTGCATTGCTTTTATGATATCTAAAAACATTTCAATTTTTTCCTTTTTCACAATGACTTCTCCATTATAAATGTAATAAAGCACAGATGACATAGCGTCGAGGTCGAAATCTGGTAAAACGATAAAGGTCGGTGATTCATCTGTGGGACAAGAAAGTAGAAGTTGCTGTAAGGAAATTTAGGTAATTAGTACAATATTATAGAAATAATAAAAGCTTTGAATAAGACGTGAATAGTAAGGATTTACATACTCTGAGAAAAGTGCTAACACTGGCCAGCACGGCGCGATGCGCGCTGAATGCGCGTCCGCCGCACAGGAGTTTCACATCGCACCACTCCCCGTACGACAGCCATTCACACATCTGAAATATCAATGAAAGAGAAATCAATTAAGAATATAGTATAATATTTTGTATGTTGTCAATTACTTAATAATTTGATGTGAAATGTTAATTTCACCCGTTCTCTCTTATATCTATAAGAGAGGACGTAGATACTTATTTACATACACCTCAATATAATACATATCTATGTAAATAACTACGATACCTAATATAAAACATAACGACTCGTGTATAATATCTATGTGAAACATAAAACTTTTAAAATATATAGCTGCTGGAATAATGGACAGAAGTTTAAACATTTACAATAGAACAATCTAATCGTACCCACACCACACTTGATAATAGTCTGTGAAAACACACCGTTACGAAATGGATTAGAGAAATAATTTTAGAATTTCTTTCACGCAATTCTCGAGTAATTTGGATGGGGCTCAACAGTGATCCGGCGGGCACGGAACCAAACTTGGACGTCTGTAAACACGCTATGTTTGTGGCACACTTTTAATTCCTCGCCAATCGTGCAAATAGATGCCTCTGCTCGGTATCTGTGCTGTAGCAGTGTCATGCACGCCGATGTCTCACACGCCAGTAAAGGCAAAATTAACCAAACACATCCGACCAGGTCAACGTTTTTAAAGTAGCACCACTCGTGAAAGTGTAGAGTAAATAGGTCTAATCAAACAAGAGGAAAATTAGAAGCATCAACTCAACTACCTAGATATAGGTACACTTCCTACTGCGTCTGATCTGACAGCAGTATTTAACCTAAAAGTCGTTATCTTAAGTAAATTAAAATATTTCAATTTTATTTGTTCTACAACATTAACCGAGTATGAAATATCACCCACCTCATCAGTTAATTCGTCTTCATGACTCATGAGGTTACTAAAATCTAAAATTTTCGATACAGCCAGATTATTGTGTATACACATTAAATTTTACCTCTAACATGGCATATTTACAAGTTAAATTAACGTTCAATAAGGGCATTGTCCAAGTATTTAATGTAATATTAACCGGCGTGAGAATGCGCTTGATTCATTGATTTATGACATCGTTGTGGGATCAAGTCCGCGTGATGTGATAACATCTATCATGGCGCTTTACTTCAAACACTAGATAAACATGAATCATGCGGAAGTTGTTTCTTTATTCTTTATTTATGTAAATAATTGTAATAATCGCGTTTTTAAACCTACCCAAAACGGCTAACTTCTAAAATAGAAAGCTAGGGTGAGATTAGTTTCTAGTACATTATCAATTATCTACAGCATATTCCAGTAACCAGAATACACATGCTATCGATGCTGTCGTATTGTAACGTTAATTACCGATTTGCTGATATCAATTAACTCGTGAAGGTATTTTAAGATTAAGATTAATAACCCGTGGTCCATGAAATATTGTAAGCCTCTTTCTTGTCCTACTTGTCATGACGTGTATTGTTTGCCTAACGGACCGGTTGTTAATATTTCAGGCTTAAAATACCTACATGGTACAGGAGAATACTTTTTAAGATGAACACTTGAACAGTGGTAGTAAGTAACCGTTTATTACGTTTTTACGAGCGAAGAGTAGTTTTTGGTGCAGATTCTCTTTTCAAATCTTTTGATCGCCAAATACGTGTGAATATTTTTGACTGATAAATCTCTACAGCTAAAAATGCGTATAGGTATGGACAAAAAATATACAACCACTTGAATAGGTAATTGAAGTTGAGATGCTAATTTCTGAAGTTTATTTTGTTTTTATGAGTGACAATTTGGACCCAAAGGTTTGATTTTGCCGCCAGTGTAGATCTAATGAATTAGCATTACATTCTCATAGACGCAATTTTGGTAATCTTTGTTTGTTATAAAACCAGTTAAAGAATGTACACTCTTACTGGATGAGTTATGGGACCTATAGAGAACACTGCTTGAGTTGTTTGTCTGTGTATCTGTGTCTGTTGGTTACGTTTTCACGGCGAACTTTCATCTTCTTTCTTTCTTTAATTTGATGAATTTTGACAAAGATATGCAACGCAGAGGACATATTTAGGACACTTTTTCGCCCAGGAAATTAAACCTTTGCACGTGGGCGTAGCCACTGGCACATAGAATAGAATAGAATACATCTTTATTTCATGTAAACCAAATACAGGCACTTATGAAATGTCGAGACTCTAGGTGCGCGGTTCCAAATTACTATTTGGAACCGCGCACCTAGAGTCTCCACAACTCTCCCCCACTCCCTCTCTCACTCACTCTCTCTCTCTCTCTCCTAGAGTCTCTGTCGGATCTACACACGACCTACTGGTCGTGAGTAGATCCTATGGAGAAGAACAGGCAAGAAACTCCACGGAAACTCTTTTAAAATAATAGATTACAATCTTAATTAGTACAATGTTGTAGTAAGAGCTGCGAGAATAATGTAATGTCAAATGTAATTTAATGTCAATAAAAATAAATTAGAATAGGATAATAATAATGATTTGCCTTCAAATAAGAATGCCATGGCATTTACAAGCTGACCAGGCCCGACAGACGGCACCCGTTCACGAACATGAATCATGCGTCCAGCGTCACCATCGGTAAGCTCAACCATAACGAAAGTAACTCAAAGACCCGACACAACGCCACCATCAGCGAGACATTTAAGTGAGCATGACAAACTCATAGCACCAGACAACAGACAAGTATAAAATATCTATAATATTAGATATTATTACATCGTCACAATTCGTGAAATTCATAAAAAACAAAATGGGTTGCAGCAATTGTCGGGATTATGACCACATTCAACAGTTCATGGTAGGTATTGTTCTCTATGCTCCTTACAATGAATGCTCATATGGGAACATACCTAATATTTTATATTGTCACCAGTTACCTACTACCTACGCTTGGCGAAAGAATCGTTGATTAAAATCTGTTATTATATTTAGCGTACTTTTAAAATAAGCCCTTAGTTGCCTTACGAAACGCCATATGATGGGGATATTACGATAAAATAAAATAAATTACAAAGGAACGCTATTACACTTGCCTAACCCTACGCATATCACAGTCGTAATAGTTCAATACTATCTAGGTATTATTAAATCAATAAAGAAATGAGACCTTGAAGCCGAAGACCAAAGCATCGGACAGAGCTTATTGGAGGCTGATTATATTACCAAGCCACAAGACGTGCACAAGATCGAATTGCCTGGTGCAAACGTGTCCAGGAACAATAAAAGCAATAAGAGGTCAGGATCTTAACATTAGCGGAGGGAATTAGTAAAAAAGATGACGAATATTTTCTCGGGAAGATAAAACACTAGACGACTTTGCGTCTAAACTGTTGCAACCTTCCGGAATTCAAGTAATATTTTGCTCTAATGTACTTTAAAGGGACGCACTTTCTCCAAAGCCTAAAAGTACGACAGGTAGGAGAAAGTGCGTCCCTTATAGGTAAGGGAGGGATATATCTTTTTATAAATGTGCCTCAACAAGACACCTAGGACAATCGTAGTTGAAGATATAATTTCCTTATAATTAAATCTCCCTTAATTCGTTAAGTGACGAAACGTAGACATTTTGTATTTTTCTCGGCCAGAGATGTTCGCTCGTTAGCTTGAATTCAGTACAAGATTTTTGTTTACTTATCATGGCAAAGTTCTTTGGCAAAAAAATTCAAATTCTATTCTATTTCATATTTTTATGTGGTTATATTATAAATATTTTGCTTTCGACATCTGTCAGTAGTTGGCAAATTATTTTTATAGCTACTTAGGATTTTGCTAACGAGTTGTTTCACATTGAATCGACGGACTATAACGTTTTCATTGCGAGTAGGTAGGTGCTGGTTACACAGACACACTGCCCTGCCGAAAAACAAGTGAAAGAAACCAAATCATTTGTACCGAAGCTTGTGTCAACTATCCGTGGTGTCAACTGTCCGCTAGGTACAACAATTGTACAACTACCTAGGCTCCAGTAGGGAAAGCTGACTGACCTGTATTCTAAAATTTTTGCTTTTTATTATAGATATCATGCTACTACAAATACTTAAATTTACAGCATTTTTTCAAGAATTCTTCCTAAGTACCTACATAATACTTGTAGGTACAATATTTCATTTAATTAAACATTAGATGTACGTCTACGTGTGTCTTTTATAAGCATATTTTGTGTCAAAATGTTATCGGTTTACAATAAAGAGTATTCTATTCTATGTAAAGTAGGTACATCTAATTTAAGTGTTTAGAACGTAGTTAATGGTTAGGCAAAAATATTTAAAAAAATGAATAATATTGAACAACATAACATAAGCCCTTACTGAGTCTAAAATGTAAAAAAATATAAATTTTAATCACAGGCTTTCATAATTATACCCCAGAAGAAAAGTATAGATAATAGGTATGTATATTATTAATTTGAATACTATAATAACAAAATAGGATACGGAGCACCATTGACTAAACTCTTATTTTGATATATTATTGTAACTAAATAAATATAATAAAAGTCTGATTAGAACTACAAAATAATTGTATTTTATTATTCTAATCTAATATGCTTATGTAACTAAAATAAGTGTGCATTTATGGGTTACATAAAGTAGGTTCCAATGTAGGAAAAAATTCAATACACTACACCATAATAATATAAGGTCTGTTTCACTTACTTTTGTAATTTAATATCTCCAATATATAACGGTCAATTTTCACATATGTAGTACATATTTTCGTCCAAAAGCGCGGGAAATTCACCAACAAGGGACCGAACCAATGTCTGCGCGTGAGTCTTCCACACTGACGGCGGTATCAGACACGCATGCTCCAATGTGTGTTACCGCTGACCATCTACTACCACTTTTAATGGCATACGCTATTCCATACTTTAGTCTTTACGGTTGCCAACAAAACCCGTATCTTGGACTTTAAACAAAAACATTTGTTTGCCTACTTAGTATTGCTTAGATTCTACTAATTAGTAGGTGAATATTTCTAACAAGAGCTTTTCAGATTTTATTTTAAACTCGTTATGCAAATTCGTGTAATGTGCTGACACAATAAATATACAGTTATAGTTATTAGTCACAGATTTAGGTGTTACTTTGTCATTTATCCGCAGTGTTATTAAGTGCATGAATATTTTTCTCCGACATCCATTAAAACTTAATAATACCTAAGCTACCTACCTACTTAGATATTTATTGGGCCCAACCGTCGGACGGTTTAATTTTTGTAATCACGTCTTGTTTTATTCATATTTCTTACATAATATATAGGATAAGCACGTTCCTGAATCGAACAACAATTTGAGAACATGATCCTTCCACTTAGACTAAAGACTTAGATAAATAAATAAAATTAAGAAACTACTGAACATTACACAATTATTTATAATTTCGTATACCTAAAACGTATACAGTATAAGTAAAGGTACAGTAGGTTATTATAGTTAAGTCACGCTCATCATATCCTCGTTCTCACTGTTAAATTTTAAGTAAGTGCGTTAATGGTTTAACTAATGTGCCTCCTAATAGGCGGTTTAAACACTTACAATGTTAGGTACACGTAAACTTTTAATCGTAGCTCGGGAATTAAACACCAAGATAAATGATTCTTGGAATAAAATTTTCGAGTGATTACATGAGATGATAAAATCTAAATTAGAAAGGCACTTCAGACTAAAACTGACCCGCTTGACCTGCCTAACCGGGAAACGGATAATATGAAAAGAGCGACTACAGTAACACGACAACTTAGGGGTGATCATAGACAATAACTTGTCATGGAGTGCTCATGTTGTTGAAGTCAGTAAGAAAGTGCAGTTTACTTTCCACTTGCTGAAATGTCTCCAGAACTTCTTGCCCTTGAAAACCACCATCTCTCCTGCGCAACCTCTTATTCAGCCGACGCTTGCTACATTGATGCCACATAGGCGCTCTATACGTGAGAGATTGTAAAATTTCAGCATTCTTTTTTTAAAAAATCTGAGTAGGTAAATATGTTAATGTTTCCAGCTTTCGCAAGGATCTCAAGTGGCTCCCGATTCGTCTTCGCAGGCATACTCGGATATTGTGTCTCCTTTTTAATATCCTACATAACTCGACTCGACATCTCATTTGTAAATACCTGTGGGATTGCTTGTCCAATACATATCCTACAGACGCACCCTGCAGGTCACATTTAAGGACCCTCTTCAAATTGTCATCCCACAATATTGAGTTTTTACTCCTAGATACCTAGTCCTTTTCTGTACATACGGTTAGGTTGTGGAATTTGCTCCTGCCTGATATAAGAAGCTGAAAAACTGTCTTTTTGTTCAAAAAAACGTATAAAAGAGGACTATCTTTTCTTTTACATAGTTTGTATTTTATTTAAATGGGTATACGTATATTATTTCTTTAGATAGGTATATTTGTATCTATGTATTCATTCGTATTATAATATGCACGTATTTTATGTAAAATTATTTACACGTACCTATCTAGGTAGGTATCCTTTACACTGTCTACATTTCTTCTTTTTATACTCTTCTCTCGCAGGTTCGCTGGAAGAGATTTCTCTAGAAATAAGCAGTACCTACCTGCATTTGCAGGTAGGCACTTTACGCTCCTTCCTACACATTTCTTATGTATTTTTGTTAAATAAACAAATAAAACTTCGATGAATACCTACTTAATTAAAAAATTAAAATCCCGACTGCTTAAAAAGTCAGGGCCTTTAATTCTTCAATGCTTGGCAGTGGCACCGACTTCAGAAGCTGTTCAGTTTTTAAAGAAAATTATTTTAACTTTTTAGTTTTTTGAAGTCGATTTATTGTTTTAAAGTTAATTTTTACGTAAAACGGAACGTTATTTCAAACACCATCGTCGAGTTTATGACGTCACTCCTTCGAGTTTCCTTGGTAACCATAATTCACACGCTATGAATGAGAGATGCAATGACGTCATGTCAAGTTACTGTGTTTTGGCGCGAATATTTGAAAGTCATATTCTTGTGCTGCTTAGCCTCGCAGATCTGCGCGATAACCATTTGTAGCTTCAAGCCCCTCGACTTTTAATCCAAATTATCTGATAAAATGCATTTGATTACTTAATTACTGTCAGTAATTATGCTACATGTATTTGTAGTGAAAGCGCAAGCGCATTTAGTATGGAATCGCGAGAGCACATCCATAACGAAGAAGAGTGCGCACTGCGCAGCCCACGCTGCAGACGGCGCGGCGCCCACGGGCGCGCTTTCTTTATGAAATGAAGCTTTACTCTAGGTATAGAGTGTATAGCAGTGGCGAAGGGTGATAGTTTTAAGAGGGAAAGCTGTCCCAAAAATGCCCCTAAAAATTGCTGCAAGACAAAAATCCATGCTGTCTCTTGGTATTGGTAAAACGGGCGAGTTTCCGCAACTCCACGGCGATGCGCGTATTTTGCGTATGGGTGGGAATCATTTTATTCCAGCCAACCCAACTCCTCGAGGAAGGCCAGCAAACATTTGATGTTACTGGCGATCTCCCGGAGAGCACTCTGGTTACCGAAGTACTTGGCCCTGAAGACAGCTACCTCTGGGCAGTTCAGAAGTACGTGGGCCGCTGTTTCGTCCACCTCCATGCAAGCTCGACATAGAGGACTGTCTGTAACTCCTATAACATAGAGATGTTGTCTCTTGTAATCTATATAAATAGTCACGTCTGGAAGAGCTCGACCTAACTGAATAACAAGCCATATTACGTTGGTCTATGCACTAACCAATTGCTAAAGGGAAGCCGATGGGAATCGGGTTGTATGGACTCTTCGCCACTGGTGTATAGGCCAGTGTATCCCACCAATCTTAACCATATTGTTTATTACATTATACATATTATTACAACTTATTCATGGGGTTACCTACATAAAAAATGTTTTGCAACAGAATAATAAAATAATATATTTTTATAATAAAGTAATATAAGTTTAACAAGGTTCATCAAAAATATTGAAGTCCATATACTCAAGTGAATCATTCTCATCTTTTAAACAAGATACAAAATAATTTCCATCTGTTCTGCTGGAATCATATTTATTGCAAATGCAATAACACATACTTTTACTACATCCCCTACATTTACTAGAATGTTTTAATGTTATTTCATCAGCAAACTGACAATCAATAAATTCATCTAGATTATACTTAAACTCTATATCATCATCAACAGAATTAATTAAATATTCATATAAAAACTTATCAACACTTTCAAATGTACTTAAATGATTGAACACTAGTTTTTGTTGTTTTGTTAACACTTTCTCTAGCATAAAAACTAAATGATGGTGGTAACACTGAAATGTTATTCTATCATTCTCTTTATTTTTCATATCAATCCACATTTTAACACAACTTATAGGAGTTCTTGTTGGTCCACTAAACAATCCTGGATTGGTTAGCAGGCCACTGGCAGCCATTACACCACTACATTTCACATCTTTGTACAAATTATCGGCATCTTCCAAAGTCTTTATTCCACCATTAGCAATGATGGGCAGTTGCACTGACTCAACCACGTCATGCAAAGCAACTGTATCTATTTTGTCACCACTCTTCTGTGTTGGTGTCCTTCCATGAACTGTTAAAAAAGTTACTCCACACTTTTCTAACTGCTGGCACATATCAATAGTTCTTTTTAGGTCTTTCAATATCCTTATTTTGACTGACACACTAAAACTGTTAGGCAAGCTGTTCCTGATACCTTTTACTAAGTCATATATTACTTCAGGTTTTGATAAAAGTGCACAACCATAACCATCTTTCATGGCCCATTTTTGTGGACAACCACAATTTAAATCCACACCATCTGCATAAGCATACACCAATTTTGAGGCATCAACAAAATCGTCACGGTTATTAGCTGCAAACTGGACAATCAGAGGTGAATCACTGACTGTTGTTGAAAACTCACTGGAGCGAGCCTTCGAGTTTTGACAAAATGAATCTGCTAATATCATAGGAGTGAAGCATAGGTCCACCCCATAGCTGAAACAAATAGAATTGATGAAGCTCATAATTATTACATCTCCATGAACAACAATAGTCAGCATAGATAAAAAAATACAGATGCAAATAAAAAAATTAAGCATTGTCATGTCCATTGATCAACTACTAATTAAATGAAAATAGCATTAGACCATATCAACGGGTCTACCGTGTAACTAAAATTGTAATAAACATCGACATCTGTATTAAACTTCAATACGATTGTGAGAGCCTAAGCTTTGAGCTAACTTGTATTTTTTTTTACTGATCATGAAGATAGGAGTCCCAACTATATGATAGGTAATTTTTTTACAAGTTAGCTCAAAGTTTAGGTTCATTATTATTTTAGTTACGCGGTAGACCCGCTGTACCCATTAATCATATTATGTTCACTAAACAAGATATGAAGATGATGTTTAGTAAACACTCCTCATCTTCAACCTACCATTTTAATAATCATTAGGTACCTACTAATGTACTCTTTGATTCAGTAAAGTAATTACTAGTATACAGTCAGTAAGTAGCAGTGGCGTGAACTCCATAAAGACAAAAAGTCACTACTTAAACATTTAGTATTAAGTAATACAAATGTTAATATGTCTGTTATATCAGATAATTTAAGTCTTAGGATGAAGTGGCCAATCACAAATATAATTAAACTTGACAATACAACACTCCTGTAAGAAACTTCTGTGCACGCTACTGGTAAGTAGAACCTGAATATTAGCAAAATGATAAAGAGTATCTTATCAAACTACCTTTACGGCAATTGATAATATTTTGAACGCATAAATGCAATGAACAACATTAGATACATAACTTATCCAGAACTTACTTTTTAACAAGTGTTCTGAACTGCACTTTGCTATATCTGACCATTGGTGCACAAACTTTTATATAGCTCCGATTAGACTCGGCATCACTGAACAAATCCGTAATATTTATTTTATTCTTCATCTTTGCATAAAAATCTATGATCAAAACTATGAAAACACAGAAACAGATAACTGCTCAAACTGCGAACTCTGCGAAGTTTCAAGTTAACATAACCTCAAACTGCGAAGTCAACATAACCTCTATCACGGTTGGTCGCAGTGTTACCAACTCTCAGAAATATTTATCCCCAAAGCTAAAGTAAAAACCCCTAAAATCCCCCCAAAAAAAAAACTTTGTAAAAATAATAAATAAATTGTAATATTATACAATAACTGAAACATTTTCAAAAATTTTAGAGCCAACTGCGTCACAATCACAACTTCACAGTAAAAGTCAAGAATAAAAATCCCAGCCCACTTATTTACCCCCTAAATTTGGGGGGAAAACTCCTAAGTTGGGAACACTGGTTGGTCGACAATTTGACAGTCACCTGTCACAGTGACACTGGCTGGGCTGGGGTCATAGATAAAGTAAACCTCTGGATGAAGTGACAGTGTAACAGGTTTTATATCGGTGTTTATTTTGTGCACGTGTGTGTGAATGTTACCAGATTGAACCCAATTTACCCATAAATAAAACTGAGATGTATCGAATAGTTTATTTTTTAATATTCATCAATTTTATGCATTATAAACTTAAAATAAAAGTAAAAACTGACTTCAGAAACTAAAAAGTATAAAATAATTTTCTTAAAACTTATCAGCTTCTGAAGTCGGGGCCTTTAAAATTCTTCAATGCAGCTAGCTTGATAGTGGCACTGACTTCAGAAGCTGATAAGTTTTTTAAGAAAATTATTTTATACCTTTTAGTTTCTGAAGTCAGTTTTTACTTTTTACTCTTTCAGGCTCTTCAACCTATATGTTATTGACCTCATAGTCGATCTTAGCAGCATGAGTGTTCGATGTCGGGTTGGTGGTGTTTGTATTAACAGCTTTAACTACGCAGACGACATGGCGCTGCTGGGCCCAACTGCAGGATCCATTGGAGAGCTGTTGAAAGTATAGACAATTAAGTTTTTGCATAAGATATTGTTAAGAGACATACCAACCTTGCCTCTTTTGTAAAAGATAATATTAGTCTATGATTGTCTTTTAGACCTAGTTACTATGAGTTACTGTTCTTGTTATTTTATGTCTGTCAAGTTTGAAATATGTACTGAATAAAATTTCATTTTATTCTTGAAGATAATCTAATTGTTTATCTTATTACTGAATACACAGTTAATCGCATGTGGAGCGTTTACTTGCTTCACAGATATATTTTTCATGACCGGGATAAAATCGATTTAAAAGGAAAATAATCTATAAAATTGAAAAACAACTGAATTTTGTTAACAATTCTGACTAAGGTTCATAGGTTTTTATTTAATAGAAATTTCGAAAGTCAATTCAGATTTCCCGTATTTTTGGGTATTTCAAAGGCCATAAACTGAGCACACTGAATGACTTTTGATTTAGAGGTTATGGAATCAATTATTACCTATTATTTCTTATTAATTGGTAATATCGACATAATTGAATTGTATTAGTAATTTTATGTGTATAACGGACATTCTCCTAATCACAAACAAAGCAATTTTAGCATATAATTACAGTAAAACGTACCTGTAAAACGTAACATTACCGGCAGCACTTTTTGTTCGGTTTTTGCATCCAAGGACACTGCAGACCACCATGTTCACATTGATAATATCAAATTATGATTACACTATCAGAAGAACACCCACAACAAGTAATTCAGGCTGTTAAAATTAATTAATTAATAACTTTTGATAGAATAACAACAACCCGACGTCAATTTTGGTTGCAAAATGTCTAAATGACAAATGTGCTCATATCAAAAAAGTTGTTACCGACGTTCATTATAGTCTTTCTCGCTCTTTCTACAGACTAATGTATAGGTTCGCCACCCTCTCACACTAACGATGTGTGCGTGTCGCTTGATCTTTAGGTTTAAATAATCTAAGGCTGGGGTACATTTACATTAAGTAGGTCAACAGTAGGTACCTACCTACGTAACATAATAACGAACAGAGTGATGGCACTGTTGGCTAAGAAAAACAGTGACGTTAGGAAAAGAAGCTTCTTTGGTCATTGGGTGAACGTCGCACTCGGTCGGATCACCCGAAGCCGTTCAATTATTCCGGATTAATAAGAGCGAGCGACATTCGCACAATGACCAAAGAAGCCTCTCATTCGCACGAGTGACTTTAATACAGAAAAATGAATTACTGAATATAGGTAGCCATTTTCACACCGAAAAATGAATTACTGAACGTAGCCGAATTGACAGATTGATTGACCCTTTTTGACATTGTCATTTTTGGCAGTGACATTTCCTTGAGTACCTATATATTCAAAGAGTATGTAATCACTACGTTTTATATATTGTCTAGCCTGGTCTAGCCGTACCGTACCCGTAGCCTCATATTTGAGATTTGCAGATTTTCGAGATTTGCGATTTTGCAGATTTCTAATTTCGATTCGATGAAATGTAATTAGAAAAGTTCCTATATTGGTGAATTTTCAAATATTTATTTATGTTTATTTGAAATAGCATTCATCATCAATCTGATTTGCTTACAATGGAATCTGTCGAGAAAGAAGAGCGTCTTCAACGAATAAAATTTAAGTACTCTATTCTATTTATTATATTGTCCTATTTCAGATAAACGTCTCTAGGACTGACTATCTTCATAAAAAAACACTCATGAAAAACCATTTGACATATTCCTTGTATTCAGTTTATGTTGTGTTAAATTCAAGAGATTTAACTCGTAACAGAGTGCTTTGTAGGTTCAGATCATTTATTAGAATAATACTATTTTACTACATTAAGCACTATTATCTTTCATCGGTTATAATTCCAATTCAGAAACTTTGACCTTTTGTACTAGTGAAGTTCAGACAATTTGGACCTACTATGAGAATGTCAATGATGAAGCAATCATTACATTTTTTAATGGCGAGGTTGCTGCAGTGGCTTTGTTGTTGGATTTCTGGGCCTTGGGTTTGATTCCTGTATGGAAAAAATATTTATTTGGATAGTTTACCAAGTCTGAACATCTGTCTATAGACCAAAACTAAGAAAATAAAGTCTTATAATTATTTTTATTTCAGCTGGTGCTTTTCTAGCAGCTGTTGCTGGAATTTCTGCCTTTGTAGGATTTGGTGCAACACTCTCTACTGCTAAGAAAACAGATCCTAAATACTTTAGCAAAGGTTAAACTAATTATTATTTCTATGTTGATTAATGATTACCAATAATGTATTAACAGCACAGCACTGACCTCTATTTTACTAGTATGTTGGACTGGAAAGACAGCAATTTTTTGTGCCAATTTGTAGCATCGTCATGAACATCCCTCAAGGTCAATTTGGTGTATTCCCATTTGTTACACTGCCACTGGTGGGTTGAAAGGGAATTTAAAAAAAAAAAATATTAATTTTATTCCCAATCGTCCCACTGATCTTGATAGTGGGACAAATGGGAATCATTTATTTTATTTTAAGGTCCAATTTGTCCCACCAAATAATTTGAGACACATTTTTCAATGGTAAAATATAAATACACTTGATAATAATCAACATTTTAATTTTAAAGTATTATAATGAGTCATTTATTTAAAAACAAATTAATTAAACAGATCAGTAGGATGATTGGGATTAAAAATATTATTTTTTAAATTCCCGTCCGTACCACCACCAGTGGGGTGGTGAGCACTAGCATGAACGGGAATACATGGTCAATTTGGCAATGTATGCAAGCAGCTGTTGTTGTTTGGAATGTCTGTTATCATGACTAATTGAACAACTGACCAAAATGGCTAAAATCTAATTGTCTTATTTGAACTCTGTCTGAAGCCAGTCCAGTGTACTTGAGAAAAAAATAGGGGTCAATGATGGGCAGCTTTATTAAATCTGCTTCTCATAACATGGCTAACTCACACATGGCAGGGCATCAAACAACCAAATCTTTATATGCAACTCACTGTTTACATTTCAGAATCTACAAGTTGGTAGTTTATAATTATGTGTACCATAGTAGTTTGTACTATTTTTGTTATTTTTCTAGGTCTACATGGCAGTCCAGAGTTAGCAGATGCAGGTGCTATTCTAGCTTTAAGGGCTCTCGGCTGGGGCACACTTTATGCCATAACTGGTACTACATGTCTATGCTATGGAATATGGAAACTATCTGGTGCCAAAGATGTAAGTTTAATATTAATATTTCCCTTAATTTGGCAGAAATCAACCTTAACTCTTTATATGTATATATATTTTTATTTTATTTACTACCTAGTCTTTAAATATCCTATTACTATAATATCCTCCAACTAACCATTTCCTATGTTGGGGTTGGCTCCAAGTCTAACCAGATGTGGCTGAATTAAACATAAATAATGATTATAATAATATAATATTTTAATTTGATTACAGCTAAAAGACTTCAGATTAAAAATGGGCAACATGTTACCTATTCTACCAAAGAATGATCCACCTACCTCAAGAACAGAGTTCAGTGGACTAAATGACCTAATGACATACTTGTCGGAAGATTATGGAAAAAAAAGAGGAAAATAATGTTTTGTAGATATAACTTTATTAAGATTTTTTGTAGGTATAGAATTATAATTCTTAGTGTGACAAATCTTGTTTTATAATGAATTCCTCCTTGTATGCTGGCCCCTGATTGCAACTTGATTTGCATGTGTACACAGCAAGTACACCCCAGTCGATGCTGTTGATTTCTATACCAACACCAATGAAGTTCAGAAGTTGTGGCATTATCTGTAAAATAAATTAAAAAACATTAATATACTACACAAGAAAGGGAGATAGTTACTTTTAATTATAAATGTGACCTGTAAATGTCTTTGATAAATGTAGAACTTACTTGGAATTCAAATTGTCTTTCCCCATTGCAGTATTTACAGTTTGGCACATTCACTAAACTGTTCCCTGAGAAACCAGTTATCCACAGGGGATGACCTCCTCTATCATACCTCAATACTTGGTCTGGGTGTCTAGCTACCCTTTTACTGAATTTATTAAATACTTTGTCTTCAGGAACATCCTTAGTGTACTGTTCCAATTCATCTTCACTAACATTGCTTAAAGTACCAGCTTTTTTCTCTTGCATCAATTTTCTGAACTTATCCATTTCTTGATTTACATCAACATCTTTCGGATCCTCCTATAATAATAAAATATATTTATTCAAAAATTGTGCCATTTATTAAATTAATTAGCAAGTTAGATTATTTAATAATAAATACCTCATCCTCTTCATCAACTATGAGTTCCCATTCCTTGAACAGTATTGATTTCCCTGCCTGGGTAACTACAAAATTATTAGCTTTGTATTTGTCTGCAATCTGAAACATAACCATTACAAGTTCCACAGCTATATTGATGTAGTTCCATTAAATTCTCAAACACAACTCAGATTTAAATTGCCATAATAATATGTCTCAGTGATAGTATGCTTGTTCAGAATTCAGGGGTGGTGGATATATTTGATAAAAAATAAAATAAAATAAAATTCTAAATTTACAAAATTATTTCACAGTAGTTATTAATCTGCAGCTTGCGCTTTTGGAATGGAAGAGCTTATACTCAGAGCAATATGCAAAAAAATTGAACATGCTAGCTCACCAAGGAAATACTACAGCTCAGTCTTCTTAGCAATTATTTTATGCAATAGAATTAGAATGTTAGCAGTTAAGTAGACAAAATTGTGTTTTATTAAATTATCTTACCTGCAGTTTTGGGCAGATTTGCTTATGGCCTTTTTGCCAGTCCAGGATTTGATGTTTACGACTGCAATAGTAAGTTTTTTTACATTTTGAACAATGTGATGGTGCTTTAGAACCACAAAGATCACACAATTTTGACCACTTGTCCATTGGAAAATCCTGCAAAAGTGGAATGAAATAAAATTATTTATTTATACATGTTACAATAAAATATCTCATTTGTAATATGAAAATCATTGTATTATAGCCAAAAATAATACTTCGTTTTCTATCTCTCTATATGGTTCAAAAGAATAAATATCATTTTTCCTTGGAAGCTGGCAGCGCAATACTAAGAGATTATCAGAACTGTTTGTCTGATAACATGAGCCATTTCTGCATAAAAACACAAATATTGTCCTGTGGAACCCATCGTCTGATTCTTCATAAGGTGCATATATCTGTAATGTGCAAAAATGAAACATAATTATTTTTACTGGAACATTTTAAAAAGGCTATTTTGTAATCTTTGACATCTACGTATTAGTTTTGTAATATGAAAGTCATTTTCACACCACGTTATATTTATATATACCTGGCAGAGATACACCAATGGGTCGTGGCATTTTCTGCATAATAATTCATTTGGGCTCGGTAAATCTTTAAGATCCAGCCATGCTGGTTTACCTCCTACTTTGCTGGGGAAGAATTTTGGGTGTAAAAGCCAATAATTGCTTTTTTCCTCTAAGAACCCAATGTCCACTTTGTTACTAGAAGCCATATGTGAAACAGGTAATTAAATTAATGTTATAGGTTTTATAAATTTAATAGGTATTGCAAAAACTAGTAAAAAAGCACAAAAGCGTAGACTAGACAATCAAATGTCAATTTGACATTAGAGCAGCACAGACTAGTGTTAGCAACTCTCAGAAATATTTATCCCCAAAGCTAAAGTTAAAAACCCCTAAAATCCCCTAAAAAAAAAATACTCTGTAAAAATTATAATTATATTGTAATATAATACAATAATAATTATTGTATAATATTTTAATTAATAGTTGGCTCTATACTTTTTGAAAATGTTTCAATTATTGAAACATTTTCAAAAAGTTTAGAGCCAACTGCGTCACAATCATTTTAAACTTCACAGTAAAAGTCAAGAATAAAAAAATCCCTAAAAAAATAAAACCCCTAAAAAAATCCCAACCCACTTATTTACCCCCTAAATTTGGGGGGAAAACCCCTAAGTTAGGAACACTGGGCACAGACTACAAAGAGGCTTACCCTGCGGTCCGAATTGCGATAAAAGTGATAATATCGCGAATCCGACCAAATTTAATAGTCACAAAATATAAGGGCTATTGAGTAATAATAATGCTTGTGGCTTTGGTCGGGTTCCCGATAATATTACTTTTAGCGCAATTCGGACCGCAGGGTTACATTCAGAGACGACAGAACGAGTAAAAGGCTTACATTCAGAGACGACAGAAACGAATCTAAGCGTGAACTTACGCTTCCATATGTCAATTTTACGAACAAATTTTGACAGATGGAAGCGTAAGTTCCCGCTTAGACTCGTTTCTGTCGTCTCTGAATGTAAGCTTATGAGACCTTAAGACGGGCGAAGACCGCTCAGCGCATCTTCAAAATTCGTATTCAGAGACGCAGTGTAAGCTTAGCTAAGAGTCCAAAATTCGTATTCAGAGACGACAGAAACGAGTCTAAGCGTGAACTTACGCTTCCATCTGTCAAAATTTGTTCGTAAAATTGACTTATGGAAGCGTAAGTTCACGCTTAGACTCGTTTCTGTCGTCTCTGAATGTAAGCCTAAGACTCTCTTCTCTATGGCCATTTTTAATAGCAAAATGTTTATCGGTAAGTTACGGTTTTTATGAAAATGAGTGAGCAGGCATACATAAAAATTAAAACAGGATAGCAATATATACAAAATGCAATTGCAGGCGCACATAAAAATTAAAACAGGAAAGCAATATATACAAAATGCAATTGGAGTGCGCAAAACAAAATATGTGAGACATAAACCTATTTATTTAAGTCATTAGGTTAGTCAGACTTGAAAATCTCAAATTATTGATATTAACTCCACCTTAGCCCACTTGGCTTATCTTAGTTTACGTTAAGTTTAAGTCGTGTTCCGAACGTCTCTGAATACAAATATGAGCGCAAGCCATAGAAATAGTTATAGGTACTATGTATTATCTCTATGGCGCAAGCTGTTGATTTTGACGGATGGAAGCGTAAGTTCATGCTTAGACTCAAATCTCTCTACAAAAAATACATTTTGTACTCATTTTTGTTCTGTAGCGGCAAGAGAGGATTCTTTGGTCATTGGTAGCGACGTTAGTTCCACTTTTGGTTATCGGCCCCTCGGCTATTGCGTATCTCCATTCTCCAGTAGGCAACGCGGTGCGTTTCAAGGCTTCTTACGTCATTGGTTTCAACTCTAAGGTTTCAACATAATAACTTTATGGTTTCAACTTTAACTATGGTTTCAAAGTGTCACGATTTCAGAACAATGATTGTTCTGTTCTGAGGTTCTGAGTTAGCTTAGCGTAAGCGGGTTCTTCACCTGCGCGGTGAGCCTAGCGAAACAAGTGTCTCAATGATTGATTTCTTTAGTCATTGGTCTCGCTTGAACAATGTTGCCATAAAATGCTATTTCCATTACGTCCGGGTAAATTCTGCCATATTCACATCTTTATTTTGAAAATTTTTACGAAATTTAGATAAACGCCATCTTCTGTATCACGCCAACACCTACATACAGGACGAATTTGGTACCTATCGTTTAGTACGGGTTTCATGAGCGTAAGCGGAATCCTAAGTAGTATGTTCTGAGGCTGTGATGAAGAACCCGTTTAAAGCAGGGAAATTTTCGTGCAATCGAAGTACATAGTCTCGAATTCGAGAAAAAGTTCAAACTCGAACTTTTCTCGAGTGGTAATTAAATTGAGCTATTCTGGAATTGTCGAGAAAATATTTTCTTTATTTTTCTGATCCATTTTTCTCGAAGAATTGCAACTTTATGCACACGTGCACACGTTCATAGTGCAGAACGATAGTAAAGTACCTATACAAGGATTCAGAAAAAAAAAAGTTTCAAAGTACAGTCGATCAAAACAAAGCAGGAATCAGCTCTTTTTGATCCATTCTATACAAAAAAAAAAGGAAATATTTTTTTTGGCTAGGTTTAGGAAAAAATTACAAAGCACAACTATTGTTACGGTTGCTTAGGTCTTTCGATCGGCATAAAGAAAAAAGAAATTTGATTCGTAAGTCATCAAAGTACATTCGACACACTGCGCCGCTTTGACTGGGCACTAGCGGGAGACATCCTGCTGGCCCCTAGATAAATTATATAATTTATTGATTATGAAATTGGGTGGTAACTAATAAATATGGCAAAATTCAATTCATTTCGTTTAATTTTTTCGTCTAAGAGCTTATCAAATAACTTTATCTAAATAATAATTAAAAAAAAGATGAAACGAAAGATAGTCACATTTTAATTTACTTACAGTTTTGTATTTCGTGGAAGCTAATATGATACACAAGTAAAATTTTAATCTTTACAATTAACTTTATAAAATAGGTACAGTATTAAATACATATTGTTAATAGTATTAATTACTAATATTTACAAGTCCATAAAAACAACTATACATTTTATTAAATAATAATTTAATAGACATGGTAAATGGATAGGCAACAAGTTAACATTCATTCTTTTTGAATTTTTTACTTGTTTCATTCATTACATCATCGAGTTTGTTTACCCTTCTCGATTTCAGGAATGAATTACTGTCACTTTCACCAAGGTTTTGTCGAATACAGTTCAAATTGGATACATTCTGATTATGTACACCATGTTTTTTATCACCCAAAGTTTTATTATTCTTATTAACTATTAAAGTATTTTGAATGTCTTTAACCAAGTCACTAGTGTGTAACTTTATAGGAATCAATATTTGATTTTCGCTATCACTTTTCTTGATAAATTCTTGCTTAATTTGGACCATAGATCTATTTTCCGCATCACTTGAAAGTCTTATAGTTTTACGCAAATGTATAGTATCAGAAGAGTCCGCATAATTTCGCTTCACTACTATGTCACCAGTTGGCATTTGTTTTACAAATGTAAGTGTTGGTGTTTCAGACTCCTTTCCTTCAGATTTTTGTAATTTACTTGAATTACCTTTGTCAACATCAGAGCCATCTTCGTTTTGATCTTCAGTTTCAATTAATTTACCTAATAAATAAATAACTTTCAGTACATAACAGATCATAAATACCAGCTTTTTTGTCACATACTCTTTTATTTTAATACATACCATTTAAAGTAGGGAATGCAATATCAGGTAAAGTCAAATGCGAGTCTGGGTTATATTTGTGCATCAATTTTTTTAATAATATTGAGATCTCTTCACGTTTTCGAGTTACGACTATTTCATCAAACCAATTGGCTAATTGTTTTATAGGTAGTGAGTAGTCCAATATGGGATCCTGTAAAGATGACAATAATTTAAATTTGACACTATCAATGATTTTTATTAAGTGTATGGGTTCACACATCGTTTCTAGATTCTCACCTTAAAAAATTGTTCAACATATTGTAATAAGTACAACCCACAATCTGTGAAATTGTTTTGTTGTGGTATTTTAGGACAACTCCCTTTGATATTGTCTTTATTGAACACTTTATTTTGAGATACCTGTAAAAAATAAAACATGTTAAATAGATGTCGGTAATATTATTACTAACTAATATATGGAGTAAAAAGACCGTAAACGAAGCCGAAACCGATGTATACCGTATATCAAACTTAGTGTAAGACGCTATTGTTTACTGCCGCGGGCGGTTATACATGCTAAGGATGGTCTGACCCTCACGCTGACCGTCGGCGCTGATTGATGAATATGAATCATTCAAATATAGCGTTTTCTAGTTACAGTTAGCGTGGGCGCCGCTGACCACGAGATGCCTATGCGCCTCTGATGTCGGTGAGCGTTGCAGTGTAAGGCTGGGTTCACACGGCATTGTCCTGCACGTTTTTTTGCAGTATACGTCTTAACGAATAAATAGTGGCACATACATTGTACATAGAACCATTCACATGTCGTTTGTACTGCAAAAAATCGTACACCGTTTATGCGTTTAAACGAATACTCAACAGACTTGTCAAGCAAATCGAATGAACTTTAACGTATTCGGCTTGCAGTGGCACATAGTATAGCTCTGTCTCGTTCACACGGCACGATGTTCATACGTTTTTCATCGAATAGCAACCGAACAAGCATTTAGTCTCTTGGCGTCTTTTGGAGAGGTCGCGCGTATTTGTATTTGTTGTTTCAAAATGGTTGACGAATCTTCTATAGATAACGAATTATCAATTTCTTTAGTGTAACAAAAGCCCATTTTGTGGGATAAAACTATGGAACTTTATAAAAATCGCGTCGCAACTCAAGCTGCTTGGAAGGAAATCATGATTATTTATCATGAAACTTTCAATAGACATCTTTCTAATTCATCGTTTCTAAGTTTAGCATATAACTTCTCAAATAGTTTAGTACGCCCTGATTCTTCATTAATAGGATGTACCCAAAACCTTCTGCTCTGACGGCGACGAAATCGTTGGCGCCTTCGATTATACCAATATAAAAGTACAACCAAGCGTGGATCCATCACAGACGTCTACTCAACTGTGACAACTGTGTGAAGACTGCTGCCATTCGTTTTTTACCCGAATGAAAATTTACCGTATGAACACCCGGGTGATTGTACGTTAAAAAAACGAATACAAAGAAAACGTGCAGGACAATGCCGTGTGAACCCAGCCTTACACTGCACCGTAGACCGTCCGCACCGACGGTCAGCGTGGCTGTAAAACCAGCCAAATCGCAAAACCGCTAAAAGTAGTCGCACTACCAGTCGCAGCAAAAAACCGCCATGCGTTCGCTTGTATTGATTTCATTAATCACAAAATCATGCGGGTAAAAACCGCCCGCGGTTAACCATAGTGCGGCCTCAGGCTTAGTGGGACGACTTTTTTTTAAGTATTAAGAACCATGTTATCTGTAGCACGCAATATAACGCGTGCAACAAACTAAAAACGTTCTTACCGACCTTCAATATATACCATGCCTGGAAACCAACTGGTTATGGAGAAAACCAGTCGGTAACCAGGGATGGCCAAGTACAAAAAAATAAATAATCATCGACGTGATGGGAAGAATACGTGGCTTTTCGGCTTCGATAACGGTCTTTCTACACCTATACTTACTTTAGCCTGATATTCACAAGTAAGGTAATCTCTTAATGTTGCTACAACTCTGGATCTAGATGCCCCAGCTAATGAATCGAATATTAATATGCATGGTCTGAAATAATAAAATAGTCATTAGAGAAACTTGTAGGACAAGGTTTTAAAGAGCCTAGGTTATAATTATTGTTGTTCGGCTTTACAACACACCTAATAATAGAATCTTTTCCATGTTGATTTATAGATGTTTCCAATGCTGATCTGGGAATAAAAGAAAATCAAACTATAACAGCTATGTATAATACAAATGTGGTAAACCTTAATCGACAACAATATGCTGTTAATAATTATTGTTACTGGCCTACACAAACAACTAATTACTTGGCAATAATAGTACATTACTGTCCATCAGGTCTGCAATAAAGCAAATGACGGCCAAGTAATATTGGAAGAGCGAGGCGAAGCAGAGTACTTCCAAATTGATTTTAAAAGGACGAGGCGCCAGCATTCCTTTTTAACTAAATGAGGCCGTTAATTGCTATTTCGATCGAGATTTAATTATTGTGTACCTAAAAACACCTAATTTATGTTAGTGTGTACTTGTGTGAGAAAACCATAACAATCTTGCAGATACTGGTATCCACTGACAATAATGTGGTCGGAAACAATTTGTATACTAAGTTATTAACTTATTACTTACTGTTTAATAGGTTCTGTTTTTTTAGTGGGTTGGATTTCTATTTTCTTTTCTACAGGACTTTTTTCACCTTCCTCTTCATCTGAATCACACTGCATGTCTAAGTCACTTTCCTGTAATTAAGAAAATAGTTATTAAATTGTGTCATTTTATAAAGTAATAATAAAGCTGATAATAATGTAACAACTAGTACCTCAGCTTCAGCCTCATCTCGTTCACTAAGATTGTCAGAGTCACAACTTAATGTAAGTTGTTCCTGCTTGTTTAATGGGGTGATTGTTGTGTTTCCTATTTGCATGGACGATCTACGTTCTGAAATTTGAAAAATAACTTTGATACAGCCTAACTCATATCTCATGGCAAATAATATAAATGCGACTCAATTCACACCTTTTTTCTTTATCTCCTGAGGGGTAACAAGGCGGTTGTCTATCGTGCTCCGGCAGCCATCTAAGCTTGGGTAGCAAATTATAGCCACAAACCAGTGACAATTTTCATTTATAGGAACTACAATAAAATCTTTTTCGAAAATGTTTACATTTTTTGTCCATGTCTTGACCCTTGCATGACGCTTTTGTGCTGGAGTCAAATTACTATCCCATTCGTGAGGATTTGAACTTCTATTTACTTTGCTTGGTTTAGTAGTAAGCCTTTTGTAAAAAAATGTGCTAAAAATATGAGTCTTTTCTCTCTGACTGTATGTTAGAACATCATGAACTAAATGTTTCAAATAAAAATCTATGATGACATCATTCAAAAACTGGTCTTGAGCTAGGCACATGTAGTCTTCAGTGTTAATCGGAATACCACCTTTCCCGGGTGGATAAATTAAAATTTGCCTTATTTCAGCAGGATTGGAACTGTAAATATAAGAAACACTAGTCAACTGATGTATCAATAATAATAAATTCATTAATTAAGTTACAAGCAACATACATTACATTACTCATTAGGTATTGAGTTATAGAATAAAAATATGTCTATAAATATTAATATTAACTACCGTACACACCTCTTAGTTCCAGATGCAACAGCACTTGACAATCTAGTTGCCATTCTAGTAACATTATTGCTTTCTTTAGGACAGGTTCTCACTAATATATCATTGGCTTCCCGAGCATTCAATTCATCCATTACTTTACCAAATAAAGCTTTTAATGTCATTTTTGATTCATCTGATATCATTTCTGGTAGCAAGGTTATCCTTTTGAAAGGATCTACTTTTGACATTGGATTATAATAAGGACCTGCAAATGAAACAATGTTTTTCTTGCTATGAAAAGTTTTGAAAATTATATCTGTATGTCAAAATATAAATGAAATTAATGTTCTGAATAGTTCTATTTTAATTATTCTTATATAATTAAGTTAGAACGGTAAACGTTATTAAACAGTATTTATTATCTTAATATTTTTATTTAGATCTACAGAATGAAGAACCTTAAATTTATTTATTAATTACCTGATTCCTCTGACATATCCAATACTTTCCTAATATAGCCCCCACATTTGCTCATAGTGTATAAAAAAATCACTGGTAACCCTTTACCAAAATGTACCAATATTCTAACGACTTCCTTTAGTTGTATTTGTAGAGCCACTTCTCGTGCCTCATTTTTAAGTGAGGGTGCTACAATTTTTATGCCTTTAGACGATATGTATACCTGCAGAAGTAAATATAAATTATATGCAAAAAATTGTTAATTTCAGATAAATAAGGTCTTTGTAAAGGGTTCACTGAATATTCCAAGATATTTATGGATTAAAGATTGTCTCAATTGTCTTTTATAGTATCTACTACAACTGTGTGCCACAGAAGAATACTAGTATCTAGATAATTATGTAGGTACATAATATTATCAGTATAGTTAGATGTGTCATCATCATTCACAGTTTGTCCAGTCCAGGCCTAATGTGTGACAGTTCTCATAGCAAACATCCTTGTTCAGCACTATAAGTCGTTGTAGACAGGACAAGACAGGTTTGGTGTAGTTATTTATTATTATAAAAATCATGGCATTTCAATGTGTTTATAATTAACTATTATGTTACCTTTTCTTTAGGTGTATATCTGTATGACCCAATCCTTATGGTCCGACAGTTGAGTGATGTAACATGTATGGAACTCTGAAAAATGTCTTCTCTGCTGCCATCTGTTAAAAGATTATGAAGATATATATTATTAAATATTACACTAACAACACAGCTTGTAATGTAACTGTCAACATAACCCTTCCATAATCTCGGTTTTCAAAGGATTTAAGTTTACAAAAATAATAATAATATTGTGCAGTGTTTATTTAGCAAAGAACATTAATAATAATCACATTAATACTTAAAATGCGAATGCTGTCTCTCTGTCTGTCCGTTACCTTTTCACTGAACAGGAAATAGTGTGCATCATGAAGAAAGACATTGGCTATGTTACATACATAATTAAGTATTAAGTATAATAAATAAGATTATGGAAGGATATTATAAACACACACATTATATTGTATTATTTTGCATTTTTTTTGATTAGCTCACAAGTATGCAGTCTATTGCTGAATTGAAATCATTATAAAGATTTTTTTATATAGGTTCTCAGCATGGTAATACTGTATGCCTTTGTCATCAAATACAGTTTATGCATCTAAAATGTATAAACTGGCTGATGAGAAAAAGAGAGAAACATACAGACAGATGAACATAGATAATTAATCTTTAAAAGTCATTCTGTAAAGACAGGACATCATAGCACGCATTCTCGAACCGACGATTATGATCAACTCCAGAGCAGTGGAGACACTGGCGCGATAGATCGTTCAACTGTGGTAGTGTAGTAGGTATGTTTCTACTCTGGAGTCTGGGGATGCTTGTGTTACGTCGTAGGCCTGTGCAAATAAGGCGTAAAGCAAACCCGTGACTGAATATGACTATTTAAATTATTAAAAACGGAATTTTTATGCATTGGACTACTACATGTGAAATAGACTTTACTCCAGTACTTTGATGTGGACACATCAGCAAGCCTGCTGCTCGTCCATAATTTAATAATAATAATAATAATAATAAATAACAAAAGACAGGAATCATTTGCTCGTGAATTGCAACTTACGAATAAAAAAGGGTGTCGCCATTCAATAGAAATTAGTAAGGAACATAAGGTTCATTATAATGTGAGATGTCCTAAATATAAAGAGTAATTAATGATACTTAATAATATATATGAAATATAATTTTACTTTAATTAGATTGGATCATAACAAGATGCACCACAGTATTTTAATTGTTTTTAGGCATCGAAAATGTAAAGAAGAGATTCACATCAGATTATCAGATATCTACCGCCACAGCCAGACTATGTTCTGACATAAAATTACAATAATCTGAATCCAACTATATTCCATCCTTAGCTGTCAAAGCATGTGAAAGTTTTATTGCCATGTAAAAACTACTTGTAGTGCCATCATGACAGGATCCAATTTTGTTGTTAGCCTGTACATGTATAAACCTAGCTCCATGAATATTATTACAGGATAAAGTGATTAATAAATACTATAGTTAAATGGACTTTTGCTGTAACCCAACCAATATAGCCTAAGTGCTTTTTGGTGAACCAATCTGGTTTACAGAAAGGCACTTAGGCCCTAAGCAGTACAAGGGTTGGATCAAGATTGATAATATCCTAATAATCTTTTTACGTTTTTGGTATAGTTTTAAACCTATTAAATTATGATTTTAAATTATACTAAAAAAGTTGAGTAATATGAATGGCTGTTTATCCAAGAGAATAATATTACTATTATTTTCTCAAATAGGGTTTAAATCTCATTATCACAGCAAGGAAGTAGCTTATAAGAGAATCAGGCAAATACAGTCTACATGACATTTCTTGGCATGGTGGACTCAGTGGCTAAGTGGTTGGCATTCTTCCTGTGTTGAGGGTTAGATTCTCACCAGTCACAAATATTTTGATGACCTACAGATCATTATTCCGGGTCTGTGTGTATGCAAGATTTATGTCTGTTAACTGCACCCATGATACAGGAGCAAAATCACCAGTACAGGGAATTGTTTAAAAAATAAATATACATAACAATTTACTTAGCACAATATAGATAAACTCCACAATTTAAGCACACTTGTTTTTAAGATTACTTTTCCAAAGATTGTTCAGTAATGTATCCTGAAATGATCCAGTGTAATATAAACAGTATTTTTATCATATATTATACTTTATATCATATAATATTATATTTTACTCTATTCTAGAACTGAGGAACTATATCACAACAATATTAGTCTTGTGTCGGCAAAATTATGTATTTTATAAACTATCTACTTGTAGTATTTATTTATTTATACAATTAATGCTCACAAATACATGGGAAATATGAAGCAGGAGCAAAAAGTACAAAGGTACTGGTCTCTCTAGAGACTTAGATTAGAAAATGAAATGTCTTTGACTGATAAATGATTTTATATAAAATATGTACATACTTGTACTAAATAAGTTACCACCACTAGCAGTATTTTAACTGCCATGGTAGGAGCTGAATCCAAGTGATTTATTTACATTTTGGTCCATATGAAATAAATACCTATGGAATGATTGCAGGCACAAAGAGCATGCGCACATTTCCAATAGTCGGCTGTTTCAGCGTTAGCTTTACCTACCTACTTATTATATTCTATGTAGATAGATATCTTTTACAGAAAGAACTGCGTAATAACAAAGAATAGTTAGCTATTACAGTGGAATCGTGAAATGTTGTCAATTATTTAGTTATTGATTAGAATATAGTAATAGAGAAAGAGTGGACATCTCCCATGTTCACACTTGGCGTCCGATAATACGCATAATTTTTGGGAATAACCTTGAAACTTGATCGGAAATAAACTTACCCGTATCACGTTTGTAGGTATCACTGTCCATTTTGTAAATTCAGTGAAGAATAATCATAAAAAATAAAATTTAGTCACTAAAACAAGTCGCATTGCGACCAATCCGATCTACACATTTCACAGATACAAAATAATTTCACAGCGTTCGCCTTTGATACAGATTACATAGATTGAGAGATCCAACAGAACTAC
Source organism: Allophyes oxyacanthae (assembly GCA_932294325.1). Lineage (NCBI taxonomy): Eukaryota > Metazoa > Arthropoda > Insecta > Lepidoptera > Noctuidae > Allophyes > Allophyes oxyacanthae. The sequence goes on along the minus strand of OW028614.1, from coordinate 9,095,857 downwards.
AGAGTATACTACTCTCTAGCAAAAACTGAATGTATTCTAGACAGGTTGACTGGGCAGTGTTGCCAGATCAGAACGCTCATTTCGGAAATTAACGGTTTTCAAAAGAATTACAGTAGAGAAAAACCGTAGAAAAACGGATCTTTTATACGATTGAAAGATTGGGCTAACTAACTCTCAAAAATAAAATTTCGTGCAGGTAGGTACCTACTTGAAACGTTACCAGCATTACTGTTCTCTGTGCTCAAAGTAATGTTACGCTTAGTTCTCGTAACGATAATTTGTACCTACCCACTCTAGGATCGTAACAAAATTAATTACTTGGCTATAACATTACTAACAAACGGAACGAAATATAATAACATCATTATTAGTAAAAATCGAATAACATTATTAGTATAGCAAAATTCGTTCCTCATTAATAATGCTTGAATTTATATTAATATAGCCGTTGGGAAAACATAGATGCACTCAATAATCATATTGTCAATCTAGGTGAGACACAAAAGGACACCACTACTACGCTAGTACTACAGTAATAAAAAGAATGGGAACACTTGGGATGTACGTGTTTCATTTTCCTAATGTTATTTCAGCATAAATAGATAAATTTTAATTTTAACACTGAAATAATAGGTAATCAAAAGAATGTTGATAATATAATTATTTCCGTTGTTGATTTAGACAGTTTTTTTTCTGTTTGACACCCTCTGTTCTTGTAACGCCATCTATTCCCAGAGCGTCAACAAAAAATTGTTTGCTGCTAGGAAATGCCTCTTTGAGGATGTCCATGTCCTTTTCTATGACTTTAGTAAGATAAAATAAACTTACCATCCATGTTATCAATGCCAATGCCACTGTCCGGTGTCCCCCCTTCTATTTCACTTAGCGATGGCTCCTTCATACTAATTGATTGTTCATGCTAAAAACAAAGTGATTGGTAAATGTTGTGATTTCAAGATCCCTAAAATTTGCCAGCTGTCATTAGCATGAAAAGAACAACACATAGAGAAAAGGGGATTTGAAGTAAACCAATTTTGAACAATCTGTACGGCCTCCCCGTACAGATTGTTCAAAATTGGTTTACTTCGCTAATATAATATATTTGATTAGCTATTTACCTGATTACTCATCATAGAACTGTTTGAATCGTCTTCATCTGAGCTCAAAGTCAATATTACAGGTTCGGGATCCGGTTGTTTGCCTCGGGGCTTTCTTACTCTTGGCGGCTTTTTTTCTTGTACAGGCTATAAGCATATCAATGTGTAAATAACGAGATTCTGTGATGTACACAGTTTTATGCTAATAAAACTATGAAAAATATTATACTTACAGTTTTATTGTTAAGCGTCTTCATTGTAGTCTTTAATAAATTTAGTTTAATACCTTCGCCACATGTGCTGCAATAATAGAAAACGAATTAGATTTTTATACTGTTAGACAAGTACTTATATTATACCCAAAAAGTTAACTTACTTCTGTTTTTCTAATGATGATACTGTTTTTTCTGGTTCTTTCTTTTTCTGTTCCACTTTTTTACTTGGTACGCCTTTAGGCTCTTCTGTGAATACTCGTTTACACCTTAAGAAACGGACGGGAACACGTTAATAATAATTAGGTAATTGAAAAGATATGCGATACCTCTTAGTTCTATCTTTATATCATGATCCTGACCAACGTTTGTTCTACGACTTTGACCAAAAGTAAACAGGTTAGCCAAACCAAATGTTTTTAGTGAGTAAAATTTAAGTTAAAAACTACAAAACAGCTAATAGTAAGTGCTAAAACTAACATATAGGACCAAACGATCTTTTCTTCCATTTCATTCCATTTTTCGGCTGTCTCAGTAAGAATATGCAAACTACAGAGTATTTCCATGTTTGGATAAAAAAAATGTTTCTAATTATGAAAACTCGTAGAACAAACGTTGTTTAGAATCATGCTATGAGGTATTGGGTATTTTTTTAAACCCTGTATGGTAATTTTTTTGCATTACGTAGGGTACAATAAAATATGTAAGAAGTCGTACCTTTCACAGCGGCTAAAGTCGTATCCTGTGTATCCACAAGATTTACATACAGCTAACATGCCGTCAACAAGTCGAGGCGGCGGTGATCGCGGCCCGGGAGATTCTGGACTGTTGTTTACTGCAAAAAGCACATTTATTTATTACATTATCTAATCAGGCGTCTTTGATTTAAACGAGTTTATGAAGGTGTATTTTTTACTACGGCTGATCTTTTTGTCTTTGCGTTCATAAATCATATTTGGTCAGACATAAGTATTACATTTGTAAGTATTTGCGAATAATATATCATAATAATAAATAATAGATCATTGGGGATGATGTAGAGTACCAAACCCCTTAGTCACTGCACCCTGCGAAGATCTATTGTGAATGTGATCATACACGCGTCCCTTAGCGCAGGATTAAAGGTGTTTAGCCATTGCGCTAAACACAAGCAAAATAATAACCGACTTTTATTATATTCTGGAATCTGTGAATAAATGAGAATCTATGATTAAGAATAAGGTACGGCACATTGTAAACACGTACCAGTATCAGGACACTGGGATTTTTCAGGTGTAGACATATCACTACTATGAGGTAGGGACGTCATAACCGTGGGGGAATTTCTACTACTAATATCTCCTACTAACATCTGCAACAATATATTTTAAATTAAAATCTTGGTCAATAGAATAATTTATCAAAAAAACATATTATAAGTTTCACAAACCGGGTGATTTTCTAGCATCTCCTCGATCCTAGTTGTTGAACCCACTGATACAAAATAGTCTATCTCACTACTCGTATTTTGCATGCATTGTATGTGGGTATCCTCCGAAAAGGGAACATTAACCTGCAATAAATATTGCGATTAATAAAAAATATTACTTATAATAAATTTGAATTTAGTTAAATTATAGTCGAGTCATCTTTAGCAGTTTATGTTCAAAGTGCCTGCAATGACACACTTACAACGAACAGCGCGTTCCATTGTCATTCCAGACGTAAATACTAAAACTTACTTGTAAAGAACTTTCTTTACGCTTAATCGAAGTCTGAATTCGCGTATTTAAATGCATGCAATGCAAGGTCCTAGAATCAATAACCCCCTCGGGTTATTGATTCTAGGACCTTAAAACTTATGCCATTTATGATAAAAATAATAAAAAATTGCATACCTGTTCAAGAACTTCTTGAAGTGTACAACTTTCTTTTGGCAGTGTAAAAGTGATTAACCTTTGTTCACCATTTTGTAGAAAGATTAACATTTTCGCAGACTGTGGTTCCGATGTTTGCTCCGAAGGCCCACTAACACTTTCAGTGTTTTCTACAAAAAATATGGGAATTGCATAAGCTGATCTACATTACAGCTTTTTGTTAACTTATAAATACGTAATACTACTGCCGTGCTGCAGACACAATAGTAAGCTATTGGTCGTCGTAACGGGTTAATGGCACTCAAAGTTCACTGTTATTATAAATTACAGTGTTAATTTTTCAGTATATATTCTGACGTTCAGCAGCATAGCGTACTTAATAGCTAGTTACTGGCACCAAAAATCGTAGTAGGGCCAGATTATCAAAGTGCAAAAATACACGAGATAACCTGTAAAGAAAAGAGCCTCGACGAGTGACGAAACATATTGACATCGTCTTTCGTACCCTGGGCAGGCTCAATACTACCATTGTTGACCGGCTAATCTTTCCACTAAGGCATGAGCGATTCCCATGTGAGTGATAGCTTGTGCCAACTCGACAGAAGAAGACCTGAAAATGTACTCGACAATATTTATAAATGCACACCATGCTGAGGGGTTTGTTGTTGTGCTTGCATCGGTGGAACTCTTTGTACAGGCCTCTGCTGTTCTTTACTTCTCACTAAGGTCTGTCTTCCAGTTTCTCTGTAAATAATAAAAAAAATACCTTTATATGCGTAGTATACTAGCTTCCGCCAGCGGCTTCACCCGCGTGATATCTTTATAAATTATAGCCTATGTTACTCATTGATAGTGTAGCATTCTGCTGGTGAAAGAATTTTTAAAATCGGTCCAGTAGTTTTTGAGTTTATCCATTACAAACAAACAACAATACAAAATATCAAATCTTTTCTCTTTAAAATATTAGTATAGATAACTTTATACGTTTAAATATAATAAAAAAGATAATTAACAGAAAGACATTATTATGCAACATACATAAAAATCGAAGACAGGTAAAGTAATAAAAAATACCAACCTTGTTTGTTGTTGTTGTTGTATAGGAGTACGTGGAGGATGTTGCAACCGTTTGTATTCGGCGAGAGTTATCCTCTGACCATTAGTTAATGTTAATACTTGTCGTTCCTCTTCTATAGAATCTGGCTCCATCAACAACTGTGTGAGCGTTTGGGGATGTTGTTGCACATGGGGTTGTTCGTATGCTAGTTGTTGTTGCTGATAGCCGTGTTGCGAGTTGAAGGTGAGTTGTTGGTGTTGCTGAGCCACGTTGCCGGCGACGTGATTCGGTCGCATCGCCGGCGGTGGTGTGTGAAACTGCTGCGGTGATGGATTCATATTCTCACTAACAGAGTGTTTGGTAAGTATAGCGGCTGTAATACTCTCTTCGAGATCATCCATATCGCTGGCGTTATTCGGTTGAACTACGACTTTCTTAACCTGCTGCACTTGCTGCACCTGTTGCGGATGGGGTGATGCTCTTTGCGGAATGGTATTGATTGTGTTTTGTTGAGGTAGAGGTCCGTTGTTCTGGTTTGCCTGAACTACCGTGTGTTGGGACATCTGTGTGGGTAAATTTTGCGTTACTATTGTCCCCTGAGGTGTTATGATTCGAGTAGCCTGTTGGTGCGCCTGGTTTTGTTGGTTTAGAAGCTGGAAAAAGACAAGATAATATTCAATTATATGATAAGACACGGTGATATTATCAAGTAAGAGTAGATAAGACTACATTTTTGTAAAAAGATTAAATTACAACTTTTAACCATGTAATTTCAAGAAATTTACTATCCGCAAGTTGACGTTTTACTTTACAATCCAAAGCTGTAAAAGGATTCACAGAAGGACACCGGTTTCATATCAAATTAAAAATGCTAACCTAACATAAATATCAATATTATACGTCTTTTTTTCGTCACTTAATTATGGAGTTTACTTTAGTTAATATGGCCATCGCGTCTTTATAGACAATATACTTACATAATAAAGTTTGTAAGTAGAACCAAATGAAGTGAATGCTTACTTGATGAGTGGTGAGCTTGAGTTGATTCAGTTGTTGTTGGTGAACTTGTTGGCCAATGACGTGCTGGGCGAGTTGGTGCTGCTGGTGCTGTTGGGCGTGGTGCTGCTGGAAGCAATTAACGAATAAGTTTCAGTAACACTGATTTAGCTTCGAAAACTGTACATGAAGGGGGACCCTCCCTTCGAAAGGCGGCAATCTGTGCTTTTTGTCCAAAATGAGTTATTGGTATGGCAACACACATAATTTGAATAAAAAAGTTTTCTTTGTCAAAAGAAAACTCTTTCATAGCTGCTATTGAAAATACTCATCAAAATTAATGGTTGGGTTGGGATCAAATTCAATCTGTCATGAGTACTTTAAATACCCTTTAATTCGAACCCAAGGCCCTTAGGTTTTTTAATTTCATTTACAAACCTTTCTCTCTGTCAGATTGCCGCCTTTGAAACTAGTCGACTCAAATATTGAGACTATTGACATAATAGCCGGGGCCGCTGCCGCGGCCCGACATAATATTTTAAACTTGATTTATGAAGAGTATCCATGGAGTTTGCCGGTATCTTCTCCAGGACCAACCCACTTGGAACCGTGCAACTAGAATCCCAACGTTTTAGAAGTGCCTGCAAAGGCCCAGTTGAAATAAAATTCTTTGACTTTAATGTCATGACGATGAATTTTGTAATTTTCATGAAATAATTAATATAAGAGTGAAATTATAATAGTCTGTCGTGCTAATATTAAAGTGCCAAAATAAGTATTGGGCGCCCCTCCACAAACTTCTTTTCCTTCTAGGAAATCGCGAAATCTCACACACGACACTCTGGTTCGCGACCTTACTGGCACCAACATGAATAACGGCGATAGTATTCTGTACGGCAACTCTAGCAAATGTAGGGACTTAAAATTTTGGGAGCCTGTACCTGTAGAGTGTGGTGTAACGGCGTGCGCGGTCGTGGCGGGCGGTGCTGCGCGTGCGCGGCCTGCGGGTTGAGCACGCGCGGCGCGCCCGCCCGCGCCGAGCCGCCCGCGCTCACCGTCAGCCCCGCCGCGCCCGCCGCCGGCCCCTGCGGGTACCGAGTGTTAGCGGATGGCTACATGTGGCAGGGTGAGTGACGTCGCAGAGGTTACACATACCGGTTGCATGGAGTTGAGTACCCTGGGCGGCGTGTGGTGCGGCGCGGGGCGGCGCGGGCGCACGCTGCGCACGGGCGCGCGCACCAGCGTGACGCCGGCGCTGCCCAGCGTCTGGTTCAGCAGCCGCGGGGCCGCCGCGCGCGCGCCGGTACCCTGCACATACACGCACAGGGGCTGCAGACAAAGTGTCTCGTCGATACTTTACGTACTGCACAAACTGACCACACGGGAGACGGCAGACCAGTGGACACATTTTACACTTTTTTAACTATCATTATTTACAGTGTTAATGATTGTTCTGTAAATTCACACACACTCTAAAGCTTTATTACAATACCGAAGGTATAACATATTTGTATAATTGGCATTCATAGTTTTCATACCGTTTTACAAACTTGTGATATTAATAACCCAATAATATAAATATGCAAGACAGATACTAATAATTTACATGAATAACTTAATTAATGTGATGGAACTTTTCATCTTTCGACGAACAATACAATCTCAAACTATTAAAAAGTTAAGTCAAAATACTACTTTTTAATAAAATCAAATACAATAAACTTACAGCTTGGTTTATATATGCTGCATGCATGACAACTTGCTGGTGCGGTATCTGTTGTGACTGCAAGTGTTGTTGATGTTGTTGTTGTTGCTGCTGCTGCTGAAGCTGGTGCTGATGTTGCAATTGCTGTTGTTGCAGCTGCTGCAGGTGAATCTGTTGTTGGTGTTGAAAGTGTTGTATGAGTTGAGGTGACGCTCGCGGCAACTGTTGCTGCTGTTGTTGGGTTTGCTGGAAAAATTGTATTATTTTTCTTTAATAGTCTGTACTATATAAACAGTCGTCTTTCATGGTTAAAATAAAAGCTTTGTTTTTTATTTGTACCTTTTCAGATGCCAATGGGGTGAGACTACATCTTTCAACTAAATTAACCTAATTTCTTAGCTGGTGAGAACTTGCTCTGAGATCATCAACACACTTGCCCAGCATAATGACCACTTACAGTCTTTCTTTTTAGGATAGCCCTATTCAGCATAAGAGTTTGATAGGCTGACTACATACGTATCCAGTGCATTTAGACTCAATATCAGAGGGTATAATAAAATTATTGGAGTTACACACAGAAAAAAATTGCATGCTGACAGCGATATGTGGAACAACAAACCGTTTGCTGCGGTGCATGCTGCGGCGGGGGTGGCGGAGGCGGGGGCTGAGGCGGCGGCTGCTGCGCGGGGTGTATCACAGTTGGTTGCGAGAGCACGTGTGCCGGGCTCACTAGCTGCTGTCGTCAACAATTTACTTTAAGTAATATCAACACCGACAAATCGCTCGCACTTAACCACATGGGCCCATAGGGAATGAATAAGACAAGTTTTAGAACGCGTCTTTGAAAGTATGGACTGCTAGCCAAAGTATAAACAGATCCGCATAGCGTTATACCGTTATGTCGTAGTAAAATAGTTTCAGTCGCGAACTCACAACATCAAACAGGCGTTCAATCAATCGATAAAATTAAATACAAAAATCAATTACTTGCAAACACATTGCTGATCGGCGGCGGTTTTTTAAATGCCTAGTTTTAGTGACGTAAATGACGATTACATAAGCGCTTTATAGTTTATCTTATTCATACTCAACACAGGACCGTATATAGTCATAATCACACTATGGGTCTGACTATAGTTATTTGAAGTATAAATTATAATAATAATTGTGCTCCCTTTTTTTAATAACTCTAAGGCATACAAGCATTCAGCCCGCCTGATGGTAAGCGATTACCGTTACCTACCGGTACCTATGTAACTAACTACTTGTGTACTTTATAAATGTTTTTTTTCTGTCATTTTTTATTTAAACAATTCAGATTACTTATAGTTTATTTTAGCCATTCCTAAAATAAGGTAAACTGATCGGGACTAAGTAATCAAACAGGTGCCTGGGGCATAAATTTGGCAGTCGTAAGACAGGTTAATGGCATGATTTCAACAAAACGTTAAGAAAAACGAATAACGATCTAAAATTCACCTATCAACAATAATGTTAAATGTTATGTAACTGTATGAATAAATTAGGATATATTCTTAAAATCTAGCTGTAGAATTTTTGTAACAGAATATATTGTTTACCATTTCTTTAAATTATTTACCATGAAAACAAATATTAGATGCACCATTATTTATAAGCATAGCATTAATTTTATTAATAAAGTAATGGGAAGAATATCGTTATTTACAACTAAACAACCACATCCACAATATACATTAGTCTCCAAAATAATGGTTTTATCTATGTAATACAGAAAAAAAAAAGTTAAAAAGTAAAAACTATAAAGCTGGTATTACTAGGTAAAGGTACTAATAATTCAAAATGTAGTATTGAACGAAAATTCAAGGTTTTTTTTTTGCAGAGATTGTTAAACATATATTTTTTATTCTTATACCATACTTCCTTACTAAAAAGCTTAGTTGAAAATATTTGTTAATGTATCTTATTATAAATGAGTATTGCATCCAGATGTGTGTAAGCCTTATACCATTATTATAAATATCGGCAAATAGCAGAAAATGTTAAATGGATTGAGAGAGAAATTTTATTTAGTTATATAATTTACTACACAAGTCATTTTATCATTTTCATTCAACAATAAGAATAATTACTCTATCAAGTGTAATTTATTGTGAATGCTTTCCATCCTACAAGGAAATATGGAATGCCCAGGACTGAACGCCAATTATTGACACTCAATATGAGAGGTCAGTGGTTACTATAAATTGACCAGCATGATTGTAATCGTAACTGCAATCAATGTTTGTCTTAATACCCAAATTAAATAGAAAACATAAAATTAATTATTGAGCCAATATAATTCTCTGTAAGTACTGGATACCCAAATTAAATTAAATCAATATAACCAAATGAAAAAGTAACATGCTAAGCATATTATATGTAGGAGTTCTAAAACCATAATGCAATAGTTTCTTTTAGTGCATAAATGTAATACACGATGATCTAGTCAGGGGACATACATGTTGCGGGCGTTGTGAAGATGACTGTTGCATCAAAGATGCATCAATGATCTGTTGGGCCTGTTGTAACACAACCTGAGCATCCACAGGTAAATCAGATGTGTAGTAAACCTACAAATAAATTACATGTCATAATTTATGCTACATTTGTTAAAAACTAAATATTTTAATGAATGACTTTTTATAGTAACCCTGAACTGACATTATTTAACCCAAAATATATGTACAACATACGATTCTTGTGGTTTGATTCATAATGAATCAACACATACAATTATTGTGTACAGAAAAATTCCATTTCTACAATACCCACTTGGTGTCTATGTAATGCCTGCTGTTGCTGCTGTTGTTGCTGCTGCTGCTGCTGTTGTTGGAAGTCAGCACGCGGCGGCGGTGGAGGAGGAGGGGGCTCATGGCGTATAATATACTGGGGTTGATACTGCAAGCTATCACTCACAACCAGTTGTGGTTGCACACTTTCACTAACTATAATATCATTTGGCTGATCTGCTTGTTGTACCACCACCTGGCACAGAAATAAACATTAGGTATTGCTGTAAAATACAAAATATTATTTAACTAGATATTTTTAAATAAGATTTTCACAAAATAAATCTGTTGATATGGACAACAGATTTAAGTCATTGTAATATGTATAAAAACTAACTTTATATTCATAACTAACCTGTTGTTGTGCATATTGCTGTTCTGCATCTTGATTCACTATTATTCCATCTAAGCATATGTTTGGACAGTATCTTTGTAGGTCCTCGAGAGTCAATGAATGTCCTTGTCCAACTATCTGGTAATATTGAGCCATTGCTATCGCTTAGCCTGAAAAAAAAGAAAAAAAAAACTTATTTCAGACTCACAAAATTGAATCTTTTGTTTTATTATTATGTTTCTGATTTGAGCAAAACAAAGAAAAATCAAATTCAAAAACTACTAATTGCTTCAAGTGTGTTCAAAAAATTGGTTTGACTAGGTATTGATAAGTACCTCAGAACTACCTCAAGAACAGGACACATTGTTTTTTTCAAAACTGGTGGTTTTATTTTACTCTTATGATGAAAAGCCCTAAAATATTTATCTAATAACTATATTATATCATTATTATAGTCCAAAAATAGGCTAGTTATGAACTTTTGAAAACTGCTTCATTAGTGTAGTGGTCGCAAGCGCGGTCTTACTTTTGTCGTCTAGCTCGGGCAATACATGTACCCCATATTACGAAATACATAACCGTCATCGGCGAAATATGGATGTTAAACAGTATTTATCTCTGCCTACATCTTCAGAGAATACAGGCATGTTATAATAAAAAACAATAAATGTTGATAATTTGGAAAATACCGATATGCAATAGAAAATTGATACTAGGTACCACTAGTTAAAACCGATCTTCTTGGCACCTCTGAATGTAGCCGTTTATCGCACACTCCCTCCTCTACAACGTACGTCCGTCCCGCTCATACGCGTTCTGCGCATCCGTACGCGGCTATATTCAGAGCCCACATTAAGATTGATTTTATTGAGATTTTTTCTTTCATCCCTCGTCACACCATGTAAACAATCTTTTCATATATTTTTATGGAAATATAATAACTCTTTTTTACGTAAAAGATATAAAAGGACTGTTTATATGGTGTGATGAGGGATGGAAGAGAAAATCTTAGTAGTGTGACCTTCACACATAAGACTTATCATAAGAATAAATATTTAAAGTGGCATAAAAAGTTTAAATATCAGAATTCCTTTCGGTAAAAATATAAATAATTGATTGAAATATGACAGCTAAGAAATAATATATGTTTTAAAAATTGCTTGTAATAAATTTAACCTGTTCACTGTCCCGACAGCAGACACAATAGTTAAACAATCGACATGTACCACATGTGGTTCATGGGACTGGGAAAGGGTATAATACACTTCACTCTATGTGGTTGTTGTAACACTGTGGTACAACTTTAGTAGATCTCTCAAATTGTAAAGGTATTTGATGATGAATTTAAGAGATATAATGTTTATAATGTCAACATCTTAAAAATTGGCAAAACTACATTTATGATCAGTCTCAAAGTTAAAGGGGTATTTTGATATGAGGTTATGATAAAACAATATCAGGATGTAAACTCTATCATTAAATATCTGACTTAATGTGGTATAAAAATTTATGATTATTGTCCAAAACCGTAGGTTAACTATTTCTGAAAGCCATGGGCTTAATGTGTGGAAGGTTGTTGATCTGAATATTTGTATTTGGCCTCTAGTTGATAAGGGAATGCGAATGGGACACATTTACCAGACTGGTCATTATTGACACACAATCAAACAGCTTAGAAATCAAGGAGGATGTCTTTACCCAACAGTGTAATGCGACAGACTAATAGTAAAGCTAAAAGCTGGGTCGCCGATCTGAACGCGTTGGAGTCCATATATTTTATATGGCGACTAGTTTTGTAGAGCTACATTAAATCCACGCCACGCGACGCATCGCAACTCCACGTACGCGACGCCGATTCAGCGACACCCAGATTTTCGTCGGATGGTAGAGGCCACCCACGCAGTTGACTGTGTGTGCATAGCGTAACTCTACATCTCACACGTCGGACGCGTCATTGCGCAAACTGGCGAGCATAGTTGCCGACAAAGAGACGTGTATGACGAGCATCGGTTTGGTGTGTACACCAATCTTAAACGTGTGAGACATCTCAACGTGTGTGTGGGCCTAATGTAGTTCTCACTTAACTGATACAGTTAGCAGTGGTCTTAAAATCTTTCACTGATGAGTATTGAGTCCTGCCAACTGTTGGCACATAACTAACTAATTGGCATATAACTATAAGTACCAAGACATTTTTCATATAAACTTGACACAGTGTAAACATAATTATTAACTATGTGAATTCACAAGTAAGTATGGAGATTAATAACTACACATAAAAATAAGCTGACATCCATTGGTCTATAATATAGAGCGACGCGAGGACAAGCTATCATACGGTAACGTGACTATATAGGCTACCTGGCTCCCCTGCACAGCTGCATTATAATGCCGATATTATCGCAAGGCGTTATTGCTATATCTGTTTTTAGTACATTTTGTATTAGTACACATGCAATCTTACACACTACAGCAATAATGCATTGAAATACAAAAATTGCAATAATGCAGCAATATTATATACCAATAATAAATGTGGTCCAGCATTATAGACTCTATAATTCGACATGGGCGACATAGCTCACTGTAAAGAAAAAGAGTGATTAGCTCTTTTGCTCTAAAGAGCTATATCACACTTTTAGCTGCAGTCTGCATCTGAGCTATAGACGACTATAGCTCAGACTCAGACTGTTATTTCAAATAACTCACGCACGTCGCAAATAAATATTCCGAAGCGAGCCGAATTAGCTGTTCAGTGACTTCAGTGTCTTGGTGAGACGTGCCGTCCGCCGTGGGCTACTGAGCTATGTAGCGAGTGACTGAGTGAGCGAGTGCGACATCAATTGAAAAGAGCTAGCTATTTTTTATCGCTCACTACGCAAGTCTACTCTATGTTTATTCATCTCACTGTATGATGGCTCGTTGGGTGGCAATCATGTCCCTAACTTAAGATTAAAATTGAAATGATTCATGTGCATTCGTGAAATGTTTCAACTCACAAAATGCATGTTAATGTGAAAATATGTATGAATGGGGGAGAAGAAAAGGGAGCTTAATCATAGCACATAATTTCTGTGGTTTTTCCCTACCTCTATCAAAAAAGGTGTGCTGTATGATGTTGTGTATATTTCAGTAAACAACATGCATTTGCAGCTGATATAATCATTTTTCATAAAACATGATTGGAGCTCATAACCATTGTTATGTTATTGTTTTCTTCACAGCGTGAAGCACTGAATGCTAAGCACCCTATGTATGGTATGCAAGGGTACATATCAAACTATACATTTTCACTATAAGCTGACCTCTCATTATACAGAAAGCCTATACAATGCAAGGTCAGCTTATAGGTACTGGAAAATTATAGCTTGACATGTACATGTAATAAATAGTATTTCATAATACTTCATTTTTGGGTTTGATTTGCTTTAATTTCATTCAATACTATGCAGTCTATTAATCAACCCTTTTTTTCAATAGCATAGAACACACTTAGTTTAATTTATGACAATTTTAATCATTCATAATGAAAAAATACCTTTGATTTGGAATAAATGATATTATCTCTTTTAGATCCTTAGCAATCTCAATCTCATGACTGTCATATCTAGTTATCAACAAAAACACTTATCAAAGCATAACATGTAGAATATTTTATAGTAAATAGCAACAAAAACTATGTGGTGTGTACACTATACAATTTTCTAATAAAAATTGGAGGAATACACTTCCTATCATGACTATATTTTTAACGTATTTAAAATAAATCACTATCTCAACACATTTCAACATGAAATGAAATGCAGTGAATGATTTGTTTACAAGTAATACATGGTAAAAAAATACCTGTGGTCAGTTTTTAAATCACAGCAATGACTACAATTCACTCATGTTTTGAATGGTTAACCCTAAATAATCAAGAAAGATATAAAATTGCAAGGGACACCTAGATCTCGATGACAGTTATTATGCCATACACCCTGAACACTACATACGGAGCAATAACAGCAGCAATGACTTCTGAAAATGTACCAACACCTCAACTATGGCGACGACTTAGCAATCACTTTTTCAATTAAAACTATTAGTCTGTCATATAAACATCATCACTTGCAATTACAGCATTAGGAACATTATGAAATTTATCTTCATTAACGTTTACACGAAAAGAACGAAATGGCTTCGACTCCTTTGATCCAACCTAAATACTTCAAAGGAGAATGTTTAACACAGATTATGTTTAGGGTATTGATTTAGTTCTTACCAATATTTACTAAGGACATTTTAAATGTCTTATTTATACATTATAAACGAATTTTTAACATCAAAATGTAATTTTTTTAACTCAAACGCCAAATCGAGAAGCAATTTACATTATGGCGTGTGTGTCACTTTTTTATAAATGTTTTTTTTTTCGGATGGAGTTGCTATCCTCGAAATAAAAAAAGAATTCATGCAGTGTGTACTGGGTATTCTCGATAGAAACTACCGACAGAGTTCGAATCCAAACCAGCAGGGCTAACATGCGACGCGTGAGATAATTTTCTCGTCGCGTTATCCCGTCCGTCAGACGAGATATGTCATATTATGTCTACCGGTGCCGCGGCCGTGGACGGATTTGTTTCTCCGTCTACGACCGGTGCTAACATGGCAGCACAAAAATATGACAAACACTCATCTCGTTCTGTCAAATGTAGACTTCGTGACATTTTCTCGACAAACCCTAACAACCATATCTAACAACACATTAACAACACTAGAAAAAGAAAAGAGCTCAAGACAATATAAATAAATCTGGACTGTAAATATAGTGTGAATGTTAAAAATAGACTTGGCTTAAAGGTCCCAGTTACCAGGCCATTAAATTAAAAAAAAAAAAAAAAAAAGTAAAACAGCTCTGCATGATAAGAGGATTCTTTAGTCATTGATGATAAGCCATGTCCACAGACTACTTAGAGATACTACGTATCAGACTGCCAACTGTAGTACAAAAACTCTCACCACTAAGTTTTAATGTCGCATGACGTTTCTTTTTTTTTTTATTGTCGAACCTTTCCCTGGCCTCGTGGCAAAGGAATTTGACTGATACAGGCCAATACGCCAGTAGGGTCCGATTTATATTTTTTCATTTTCTGAATTTATTTTGAGGAAAAATGATTAAAAAAGCACATTACTTATTAAACGATTTATTTTTCAAAAGCCGTTTTTGCATCGCAGGCAATACACGATTTTATGAGTGGTATACATCAGTGCCCTTTAAAATTCTATTTATTGAATAATTTATGTACACACATGAAAAATAACACAGAAAACATTAAATAGGAGAACAAAGTACAAAGGTACTGCTTATTTCATTAAAGAAATCTCTTCCAGCAGACCTGCAAGAGGAGAATTTAAAACACTATATGTAGACAGTGATGTCCAAGAATAGACTAAAACTACAAATTAAATACAATAATATAAACTTAGGTAAAATACCAACATAAAACAAATACACATAAATATAAAAACATACATAAATAAATACAAACACAAACACATATAATATACATAAATTGCAAACGGAAGATGCTATGACAGGGAGAGTTAATGCTCTTTGACACGTTTTTTAAAGGTTGAGATAGTTTCACAGTTCCTTATCTCAGGTGGGAGTGAGTTCCACAACCTAACCCCATGCACAGAAAGGGAATAGGAATAGAAGTCAGTTTTGTGGGATGGGAATGTAAGAAGTAAGAGTATGGGTTATTTATTGTGAACCTAATAGTTATGGCAATGAAATTATTGAGGACACTAACTTGTCTTGTGTTCAGTACAGTTGATGGAATCAAATGGATACTTGGATATAATTTTAGTTTTTATATTTGATTAAACAATTTTGATGAGCATTGGTTTCCAAGTATTCATTTGTTTCATAACAACTGTACTGACAACACCTTACTGCACCTTCCGATGGATAGTTCAGGCGATTTTTTGCTGCAATATATTCTCTGTCTTATCCAGTCATGATGTTAGTTTTCTTACTTGTAACATGATTTCTGGCATGCATCACAATTTAATTGTAGTTTATTTAAAAAATAAACGCCCTACTACAACTTTAGTTTTATAAAAGTTACTAGTTATAAAAGTTATTTCTCAAACCCTTGATGAGGTGCGATGGGTCATATATTATGTTCAGGTTAGCGTTACATAATGTCCCTGTGCCATCTGGAATATAAAACAGTAAATTCAAATTAAACTTACAAAATATGATAATATGTGATTATTGACATAATATGAAATAAAGGCATGAATTATCACAGAAATATGTTAAAAGCATAATTAGAAAAAATAATACCAACCTGGTTCATGATTTGCAAGTATCTGATCACGCTTCGCAATCACATTTTTCAGGATACTTTTTAACTCTATTCCTGAGGTTGCCCCTTTTCAAAAGTCACTGGTTGCTGCCACTTATAAACTGCTCCCCTGAGCATATACAAGAGCATGGTTGGCAAACTCATTTCCCTTTTCATCAAGCTTGACAAAGCCGTTAATTATGTCTCCGTTTTTAACATATGTCAAGGCAGTCTCTAATGACATTTCATCAAAGATTACTGAACACATCTTCTTCATCTTGTCCCGTGTTGAAACCTGGAAATCAATTTAAATAATTACAACTTAATAATTATATTCTTTGTATTATACAATAAGTATTTAAAACATATTTATAATCAGTGCACAATAACATATTGTGCACTATTTAATAACTATAACTATGTCATACATAGTTATAGTTATTAAATAGACCTTTACAAACTTATGAGAAAAAGAGTAACATATTTAAATAAGAAGCAACAGCAACACTGTTGACTTTTGTGGCATACATCCCTCAATGTAATACTGGACGAACTATACAAAGGAAGAAGTACTTAGTTGTTATACTAGACTTACCGGCAATCTCCAGACATGGTGTTCAGTCTCCAGAGATGGTGTTCCACTCGAAACCTCGTCTCCAATAAACAGAGAAGGATATGCTTTGCCTATGAGACGTCATTTTCCAGTAATGAACTTCTTTTCAAAGTGTTTTTGACAAACAAAATGCTATGAAAGTTCTGGTGATAATTTCTTCAGATTCACGGTTTAGACACTGTAACCACTTTGAGTCATTTCTCAGTGTACGGAAAATGGTGTAAAATAGCGTCCTCTTGTAAACTTTTCCAAACACAACTTGTAAAATTGTAATACATTTTGCAAAAAGCAAAATAACCTCAGGTGAGGCACGGAGGGCTTTATTACAGATAAACCGGAGAGGATAAGCAGTAACGACTTTAACACAGTTTATTTTATAATTTTTGAATTTTGTCATTTTCAATTTTTTGTTATTTTCACGTAATTTTCATAGGTATATAATTACTTGTCAATTGTCAAACATCTTTCAAAATAAGCCAGCCGCCATCAGCGTCTGCGCCAGCCAATCACAGCCAAGGATTAAAGCGATAAACGTCATACGACATTAAAAACAAAATGGCGCTACGTTGAAATTATTTTGTACGTAGATTATCGGCCGTGGCCAACTGGCCATGTCTACCATATCTCTCAGTAGTCTGTGATGTGTACTGCTGGCTCCAGCTCACGAGATTTTGATAACCATTTTCAAGTGATACTACAAAAACAATGATTAAAATACCGAAAATGATTATTAGTTCGGATAATTTTAGAAATACTATTTTGCCCTCTATCACCAACGAGAAGAAAAACAAGAAGAAATATTAAAACCGCAACTTTCCGTAAAATCTATTCAAATTTTTTATCAGTCTAAGCACATCTCTAGTTGAGACTGCAACAAGGATACGGTTTTCGTGTGTTTTATTTCTAATACATACAATTTCACTTTGATTCATACTTCTTTGGGTTTTTAGTATATTATTTTGATCTAAATCATAAATAATAAATTTACTTTGTAGGTATAAAATTAGGAATACTCAGTAAATTCCAATTTATATGACATTTTGTTGCCGTCCTCATCACTCGTGCAAATGGATGATACAGTGATTTCGCCAGGTATACTACAAATAAAACACGAATAAATGTTGATATCGTTGATATTTATTTTTATTACACTATCCATATTATTTGTAGGTAATAAGATGGGAGATTCAGCTTCTGAAAGCGACTCCAGCTCGCTGGATGGCGGAGCTATGTTGCCTCCAAGCACAGTTTCTCGTGATCAACTACAGAAACGAATTGAATCTCTTCAGCAACAAAATAGGTTTGTTTTTGTCCAAATTATATTTAATTCTCGAGATACTGTTAGTTAGTTAGATTTTTTTGAATGCTTCGTCATTTTTCTAGAATGTGTTTCTTGTGGGTGCATACCTATTTATGTTTTTTGCACTGATATCACCTTTAGAACTGGAGAATCTTTGATATTACAAATAATGCCATAATGCAGGTTTCCAATTAAAATATCTGTAGTAAAGAGAGAACTGTTTTATTTTAGGGTTCTAAAAGTGGAGCTAGATACTTACAAGCTTCGGGTGAAGGCTCTTCAAGAAGAAAATCGTGCCTTGAGACAAGCATCAGTTTCAATTGTAAGTCATAGGAAGAAATTAAAATCAATCATTAATCAGTATTGACTGATAACTACAAAAAACAAATGTCTACAAAGAAATTAATTGTAATTTCTTTGTAGACATTCGTTTTTTGTATCAAATAAAAATTTACCTTTTTGGTCCATTATCCAAAAAAATAAAATCATTGAATATCTAACTTGCCTTGAACTATTAAATAGATTGAGTAGTTATTTTTTAATTACATGCTTACAGCAAGCTAAGGCTGAGCAGGAAGAAGAGTATATTTCTAACACATTATTGAAAAAAATTCAAGCACTGAAGAAAGAAAAGGAAACATTGGCACATCATTACGAACGTGAAGAAGAATGTCTTACTAATGATCTCTCAAGAAAACTAAATCAGGTATAAAATATGGATCTATTTAAATTGGTTAGCTTTGGATGTGTGGGGGATAAGTATAGTCCGGGAGGTAGCGTTGCATTTTAGGTAGTGTTTTTACGCCGATCAGTTGCCATCTTTTCCAATAGACTTCGAATGACTGATAAGTGAACCAAGCGTCAGCTGACGCACCCGTGGTGGCTGCGCATGTGGGGGGTTCCGGAAGTGGTAAAAAAAAAACGATTTGAAGTCATAGTACGCCGGCTGAAACTTTTTTCATAAATAGTTTACGTCATACTGAGCTTAAAAAAAATTGTCAGCTGCATGGTGGAGGGGGGATTATGCGTCAGCCGCTCGCACAAACTTGTAAACGAAACACGTAAAATAAAGTCATAGTACGCCGGATGAAATTTAACAAAGTGATTGTCAAAATTATCAAAAATACGAAAACATTAATCAGCTGCGTGGGTAGCGGTGGAAAGACCGTCAGCTGACGCAGTAAAGATACAGATTATTCGAGTAATGCACAGTTTCTTTCAGGGTCCAGCTGACAGAACTTCCCTGTCCGCGCCCAGCTGATTGATTGTTCTTGCACACGTAACTTATTAAACTTACAGTCTTGTCAAATTTCAACCGACATAGTGATAATTTAATGATAATTTCGAGAAGGTTATAGCATGTGTAAAACAATATTGTACTTTTTTTTTTGTTTTTTTTTACATAGTTACGTGAAAAAAATGCATAATATCGAGAATAAAATGGAAATAACATAAATTAATACAAAGGGAATATAAAAAAAGAGATATAAGAAATCGATAAGTTTGCCGGAATTATTCGTAATCGATAGTATCGCTATCGTCATCCCCAGATGAATCGTCATCAGAACTCTCTTCTGACAGATTGTTCTCTTCATCTTTTACGTATTCCTCATCTCGATCCTCTTCTTCATCACCTGTAAATGAACGTGTTAATGATTAAAATTAGGATACCAGATTATACACGCTCAAAGGAAGTGTCTCCGACAAAAATTTCATACCAGTAATACTTTTGCTGCTATCCGTTATACTGCCGACTGATAGGGGTACTTGATGTCCCTCGAAACGAATTGGCGATAACACTTTGAATGATATTTTTCAAAATCGTTCAATTCTAACGGCACTTTAACACTTTTCGCGGATAAATTATTTTTCTGACGAATCTCCAATATGGAGGAGCATTTTTTATAGTATTTTCAGAAAATGATATTAATATTTCCTTTTTTTTTGCCACAGAATACACAAATCGGTTAGATCTTCGACATGTTCGCATTCGTTCGTTTGAAGAGTTCAACGGAAACTGATTGTGAACGACAAAGACGACACGGTTGGCCCAGTGGCTAAGCGATTAGCTTTCTGCGCTACGTGCCGCGGATTCGATCCCCGCACGGAACAAACATTTGTACGATCTACAGATAGTTGTTTCGGGTCTGGTTGTGTGTGCATGTGACATGTATGTTTGTAAACTGTACCCTCGATACAGGAGGAAACATAGGGAGGGGCAAAGTTTAAAAAAAAAAAAATGTGGGACAGGCTTATTTATGTAGCCCGAAGGTCGTGTTATGGGCTGAAGCAGCTCCACAAACTCTCTCGAAATATGTGTTTAAAAGGAGACAGCGTAGTAGCAATACTCAATATTTTAAATTTTTACTGCGTCAGCTGACGGTCTTTCCACCGCTACCCACGCAGCTGATTAATGTTTTCGTACTTTTGATAATTTTAACAATCACTTTGTTAAATTTCATCTGGCGTACTATAACTTTATTTAACGCTTTTTTTTACAAGTTTGTGCGAGCGGCTGACGCATAATCCCCCCTCCACCATGCAGCTGACAATTTTTTTTAAGCTCAGTATGACGTAATCTATTGATGAAAATAGTTTCAGCCGGCGTACTATAATTTCATTTTTTTTTCTTTTTTACCACTTTCGTAACCACCCACACCCGCATCCACCGCTACTTGAGCAGCTGACGGTTGGTTTACTTATTGGTCATATAAGATCAACCATCGATGACAATATCAGCCGGCATATTATGACTTTTTTATTTGCAACGCTACCTCCCGGACTAGTATGTTTTATTCTTATTTTAGTTCTTGTGATTGCATTATAATGATAATAATGTATAATCATGTACTGTTGTGTACTTTGATATCCTAATTAATATTCATATCTTTGTTGTTTGCTTTGTATCCATTAAGTTATTATTTTGTGAGAGAATCATAAATTAATTAATTTGGGAGTTGTGGCTATTATTTTAAATCTACAATAATTTTTTTTTTTAAAGTAGTTGTATGTTGCAAAAAGTAACAATAATAAACCATTTTTACAGCTTATCCTATTTTATTCATGTTATTTTCTTTGAAGAATTGAATAGAATAAGAGAAGAGAATATATTATCCAGTTATGCTTTATGTTACAGTTACGTCAAGAGAAATGCCGGCTGGAGCAGACTTTAGAACAGGAGCAAGAATGTTTGGTCAACAAATTAATGAGAAAAATAGAAAAACTGGAAGCCGAGACTCTTGCAAAGCAAATGAATTTAGAGAGGCTGCGCAGGGAAAAGGTAGGGCTTGTTAATCTGTTCATTGTTTAACTTAGATGTAAATACTAAGAATTTGCCTAAAATGGAAATTGTATGGCATCATGGATAATACCCCCTTATTAATAAAATAATATTTTTAATTTTTAATCACTGATTAAATTATACCTGTCCTTATTTTTTTTTAAATATATTTATTGTACACCAGTAAAATAAACGTTACACATAAAACATTCCTTGACTTTTTAATTTGTATGCCAATGAATAGAGATAGCAGTAGACTTGGAGCTAGTTTAGATAAATAACATTTAATCATAAATTCTTCTGTTAGATTTTTGTTATAATTGTAAAATGTAATAATGCTAGATTTGAGTACAAACAAATTGTCATACCAACTATGAAATTAAAGCTTTTCAAAATTAACATCAGGTAGGTATCTAAATTCCACATTAATCTTATCACTGTTTGAAGTCAAACAAATGAAAAATAAATAAGGAATAATGAAAAATATTAAACTTCAGGTGGAACTTGAGAACACATTGGAACAGGAGCAGGAGGCTCTAGTGAACAGGCTTTGGAAGCGCATGGACAAGTTGGAGGCTGAGAAGCGTTCACTTCAAATCAGACTCGACCAACCAGTGTCTGATCCAGCCAGTCCTAGGTGAAAATCTTATATTTTGTATTAAAATAAATCAGCCCACAGAAACAAAATAAAATATTATATTAATAATTCCTTGGGTAATGGTTGTGTTCAACATTAATGTTTGATTTTTTGTAGGATGTAATGGGTAATATTCCAAACTTAGTTTATTAATTTTATTTTATTTTTCTATTTATGAAGAGTAAATCAAAAGATAGGTTTCTAAAAATTTTACTTGGGAGCTTAGTAAATTGGAACTATTGTAGTGAAACTATGTCTTTGTCTGATTAAATTACATACATGACAATAGTTTATAAGGCATGCTACATAATTATTATGCTGAATTTTAATTTAATATTTAATGCATCTTTCAAAATTGTCATTGTTTTATTATTAATGGAGTTTTTTCTTGCTAGGGACATTAGTAATGGTGATACAGCATCCAATTTAAGCAATCACATTCAAACTCTGCGTTCTGAGGTTGTAAAGTTAAGGTGAGTAAATTACGTAATTTCTTTTTGGATTTCATGATTGAATACATTTATAATACCTTAGGTAAGTGATTGGCAGTGGTGTCACTAGTGCAAGAGGAATAGCTCTGTATCACCAAGCTGCTTGCTCAGTATTTCAGCCGTAAAGCTAGATGGACATAATTATATATTCAGTACTATTCAAAGAGCAAGATGGTGACAGTAAATTTATTTACCAATGAAATTGTATTAATACTACACTATGTCAGATAAGTATTAGTTTCTTGTTGGAAATGGTGTCTCTGCTTACTTTGGTGGATGCTGGGTTATAGACTCATAATCATTTGTATAGGACCCCAGTTACCAGCTTATTTCTTGAATAAAACTTTTGGATCAGTCACAACCATAAACTAACTTTGCTTGGACATAAAAAATACATATTGTGCCTTTGTGTTTTCAGAAGTTATGTTTTACTGCCTAAAGATCAGCTTACATTAAACCAATATAACACTTTCCAATTTAGAATTTTTGACATATTCCTTTTAAATCAAATATTTTACACATGCTTTATAAAACAGAAACCAGCTGGCAGTGTCTCAAAACGAAAACAAAGAGAAGATGCATCGTTTCGCGTTGGAAGAGAAGCACATTAGGGAGGAAAACGTCCGCTTGCAAAGAAAACTGCAGCAAGAAGTGGAACGTCGCGAGGCGCTGTGCAGACACCTGTCTGAGAGCGAGTCCTCGCTCGAAATGGAGGAGGAGAGGCAGTTCAATGAAGCTTTGAGTGTGAGTTGAGATATTCTCATCTATACCAATATATTAATTTAATAATTAATACCATAGAAATAATAATTAATACTATCTATACATTTTGTTTATGAGCTTGAGCTAGGTTATCTCCCAACAATATTATCTTTCACTACTTTATTCGTCAAAGCGCATTGTGACATAGGATAGGCAGCATTCTGGGAAAATTCCGGAAACCCAAGTGGACGAATAATGGGTTAGATTTTGTTTATGGAAAATTGAATTCAAAAGTGCTAAAGTCTACAAGCATCTGAAAAGCGTAATTCTTTTTCCAAATAGTGATTGCATTGTGATTAGTGTGAATGATGAAAGAAATGCTGTTAAATTTGCAGGCACGATCACGTAGCGTGTCGTCGCCGGGCGGGTCACGGCCTCTCTCACCGTATGCGTCACCATTGTTGCCTAACGCCGCCGGGATGCAGCTGTCGCGGCCTTCACTGCATCTTAACTCTCAGGTGAAGAACAATGTCATATTGTACCTAAAAATAAGGTCTTTTTTATTTGTTAACCTAGGATGTCTGGCTTGCATGCAAATGATATCATAGCGTGTCTTTCATGTCATATTAATGAAGTTTTAGAGCTACAATCCAAAAATACCTTGTTATTTGTCCATAGACACGTCGCACGAGCGATAGGTTCGTGAAGCCGGCGATCCCGGGAGGCGCGCGCGTGGCTCCGCTGGAGGCGCCGCTGGCGCCGCCGGCAGCGCCGCTGGCGCCGCTGTCGGCGCCGATCCTGCCCTGCCCCGCCATGCTGCAGCCCGCCAGCCCCATGGACACCTCCTCTAAGGACTAAGCCCGCCCGGCTCGATACCGCGACGTACGGGCAGGTTACCGGTTCGCGTAGCTCCTCAGTATCGGCGTAAGCCCTCATTTCATTATATGTATGCATTTATAAAAAAGGATGTCGAGGGTATAATGACGTGGATGACGGCAACGCGGTCTATATAGTGCGCTGTCGCGGCACCGATTGGAATGATACTGGATATCCGGAAATTTGGCCTTACGTCGTGGGTGGGCGCCCTAAGATTAAATAATTACGTGAGCCGGCGTGAGAATTTGCACGCTATCCATCATTCGATATGTTATGACTAATGTGCAGAATTTCTAATCTACGTCCAATTCCGGCGATGTTATTAATTAATCTTATGTTTGAAACTAATGTGCACTCTGCTCACTGCCCTATCGACTTGGCACGCTCGACGCTCCTAGAATTACATTCTTATCTCTGCTCGGTCGTGATTCATTTACTGATATAATTGGTAATGGAATATGATTGTATTCATGTTGTTTATCGAAATTGTTAAGAGGAGATTGTGGACGAGGTTGTAACTTTCGATTAGGATAGTTATAGCTAGTTCTGATTAAAAATCAATTTTGGAAATATATCCGGGCTTAAAATTTTGCGGCAGTGAGTTTTATTTAATCATAAGGCTGTGTATAAAATTCACTTGTGAGTAAAGTTAGAAAAGAAGAAGGAAATAAAGATTGTAAGCTATTTGATATATCACTCTCGGGGTCTAGCAATACTACTCCTACGCAATGTTTTTGTGAAGGAATGTAATATATGTTACGAATGTTGTGTTGTGCCCTCAGGGCAAATTGTTGTGTTCGATATATGCTAGTAGGAGTAGTGAGTTACTGTCCTCGGACTCAATTCAATTATGCAAATTGTCACATAATTTTTTTTTCATGTTATAATAAAACAAAATATACGCATTACTATTACGAAGCCTTTTATTTAAATATATTCATCAAAATGAATGTCAGTGGGTTTGGTTGAAAAACAAAACACACGCTTGTTAAATCTACAATCTGCAGATCAATACAAAATATCCCGCTTGGACAACGTGGAATGATTCGTATCGTGTAAATCATTTATATCTAGTCTAGTCCAGGCTAGAAGAGGACTAAGCGCAACCTGCTGCTGCTGCTATTTTATAGTATATAGTATAATGATAAACATAACATAACAATGTCAAAAATAGTCTCTTGTTTTGTAACACTCGGCTCTGTTTTACTGAACTCAAAACTAGGAATGGCAGACTACTCATCTCAAACATTGGACATTTTCAAGGTAGACACCAGACGAGTGGAGATCGCAGTTTGGAAACCATAGTAGAATCTGGGGTACGGAGTGCCGGACTGCAGGGACTAGGGAGTCTGCTATTTCAGTTGTGTCAGAATGCTCTCGTAATTGTTGGTTTTTGCAGTGTCGTTCAACCTATTTTGACTTCTATTAAAAACTAAGAAAAAAAAAACTTTGACATCAAATTTCTCGCGCGGCCGCAAGTGACCGTGCATGTTTTTTTTTTTTACAGATACAATATAACTAGGGCTACCACACAGTACCAATAAAACACGTGCCAAATTGATCCAACTCAAGAAATAAAATAAAGTCTGTTTTTCTCCATACAAAAAATAATTGATAATTTTTTTTCTAAAAAACTACGCTTTTCACAGATTTTCTTCAGAACAAAAGTTGTCAGGATAACTGGGATCTATTATGTAAAAAAGAATCAGATCAAAATTCGCACTTACGACCGTAAGTCCACCTATTTTCGAAACGGAACCATTGTGCGACGTTGTGATGTACGGTGCGATGTATTCGAGAACGGAAACGCTTTGTAAGAGGTCAAGAATTGATGAAAATTAAAAAGTATCTACCGGCTACTTTGTACCCGAACGAAGTCGGGACGGGCCGCTAGTATACTATATTTATAGGCACGCGCCGCAACCGCTATGTCCCTGCATTTTAAATCTGTAATATCTTAGAAAATATTCATTTAAATTACATGATGTAAGGGGCCATATTGATCTATATTACATGCGCAATGTAGGTATTTATAAGGATTAATGCTGTATTGCTTTAAATCGCGTCGTAAATAAGCCATTATTTCTCGTAAAAAGTAAAGGATAAAAAATGGTTATTGTGGGTTATCCCTAAGAGGTAGACATATACCATCGCGGACTTTTTTTTTTAGACCTTTTTAAGGTGTACAATACTGTAGTACATTATTTTGATCTATCTCGTGGGGTTCAGCCAGCGTTTGCAATGTAAGCGCAAAAAAATGTGTTTATTTACGACATCACATTAGAAACCTCTAAAATTATCAGTGTTTCTCTGCTATATTATACATTTATTATACATATAAACCTTCCTCTTGAATCACTCTATCTACTATAAAAACCACATCAAAATCCGTTGTGTAGTTTTAAAGATCTAAGCATACATAGGGACAGACAGACAGCGGGAAGCGACTTTGTTTTATACTATGTAGTGATTCTGTTTACAAATCGTCGTAGTTACGGCATTAATTATTTGTTCATTGTAGCGTCTCGAAGTTCAGTAATTAGAGGATTTAATGTAATGTTGATACCTTTGTATTTGCTTCATGGTTGATACTACCCTAGTACCTAGGAACTATTTCTTATTGCCGGTGATAGGATATAAATATTTTAATGTTCACTTCATATGTATGCGTTCCCCATTAATATGGGGAACGCATACATATGAAGCTTGCTATTAGCTATTTGTTATTAGCTTGTGTTTATAATTAAACACAGACCCTTGACAGTAACAATAATAACTAGGTGCTTTAAATATTTACACACATAATTTGCATCTTAGTTTTAAAATTTCGACGCAACCGCAAACAGGTGATTATTTTATTCGAAAGGAAATTAAACAAGGCAAGTCGGCACGACTGTAGCTAGACGCTATGGTCATTCGGCATTGAATGGTCAAAGAAATAATCGCATTTTACACACGCATCGTAAACCTAAGCAAACTAGGATAAGGCATATTTCTATTTGTCTTGGATGCTGCTAGGGTTACAGGTAGAGTGATTTGCATAATACCTCCCACGGTGTTTTTTTTTAACTTTATTAAAATTATAAGTTTTACCTGGTTAGGTGGCAAATGACTGGGTGACTAATCTTTTACTTACGGTCGTATGGCGTTTATGAAAATTTATTTAAAATGGGGATGATGGTAGTCGCCCAAACTAACCAGAAAATGCCGTCAAATGAAACTAGGATTCCACAGCATAATAATATTTTATGTATGTTTAAAATTGTTGTCACGAGCTATCACATGGGAATTGCTCATGCTTCATTGGAGTGGTAAGATTAGCTAGTCACCAATGGTGTTATCGAGGCAGAATACCCAGGGGTGCGCCAGACGGCCTCATGTTTCGTGGAGGCTATTTCCTTACAACCCTTCTTAATTAATAAAACTATATAACGAGTTAATAAATCTCGATGGTATCTAGTTGTTGACATATTTTTTAACTACCTACATGTATCTACATCCACGACACCTAAGTGTCTGTCCACACGATGTGTTGCGGCGGCGACACAGCGCCTGAGCGGTGCCGCTTCGGCGTCTTAGATAGAAATGTCACACGTTGTGCTTCCGCGCCGCGCCACGCCGCACGCACCCCGTACCGGGCTTGCAACCAGTGCAGCAGTGAGACAAGATTCAAGACCCCTTCCGCGTCTTGACTCTTGTCTCACTGCTGCAGTACTGCAGTGCAGTGCTGTAGGCCTGAGGCCCCGCAACGCATCGTCTGGACAGATCCTAAGTTTAATTAAGTTTCTATTATCATTGAATTAAGTTTTTAGTTCTAGGAACAGGTACCTATAAGCTACTTTGTGTGCTATCTTTGGGTTGTTATCCCATTCGTTTAGTAGTAGCAAATACTACCTACAGCCGTAGTAGCTAAGTCCGTCGTTATAAGTAGGTTCCCGTCTAATTGAGTATTGTCATTGTATAGAAGTAGCAAAGAAGTTACAAATATTCAGCATCCAATATACTTAAAAAATCTGGTGTCCAATGAATAAAGCCTACCTGAGTGAAGATACCCAGAACGTCCAGCTGGTGCACCCTTGGCTTGTTACTAAATCTTGCCAACTAGCTAATTTTTCCACTACCTACGACGTGAGCGATCCATATGAGAGATAATGTCGCCACAAAGATGTAGGTAGTAGGTACCTATGTAGAAGTAAAAGATCAATTTTTAACCTCCGACAAAAAAGAGGGGTGTTATAAATTTGTAGTTTGTATTTGTGGATCTGTATATCTGTGGATCTGTATACCTGTCTGTAGCATCGTAGCTCCAAAACGGATGGACCGATTTCAATGCAGTTTTTTAATTGAAAGCTTGTTTAATCGGATATCATCTTAGCTATGTTTAATGAAAATCTGTTCAGCCATTCAAAAGTTACAGCTCTGTTTCTAGTTGGAGCCGGGGGTTTATGACGGTTAGGTTATGTAGGTACATAATAATATCGAAATAGAAGTTATTTTGTTATTGAATATGATGCGCCTTATGCTCTAGCTTTAAAATAAAACCGACTTATTTTACGAAAGCCCGATAAATACGTACACTCACGTCAGTATTATAGTGTTAGTTAAAATAAACCAACTTTGAAATTAACATTCAAATAGAAACGTAGGTCTAGCGGGCGACGCGACGGCGACGCTCATAAAACATATTTACAGAGAGACGAATACTTGGCGTAGCGTTATTGATCCTTCCAATAATTATCGAACACGTTTCATGTCACCATGAACAAACACTAAAGTGGACGACTATGGCGGATACTCGGCGTGACTGTTGTTTGTAAGTTTACGCACGGAATCGTAAAGTAGAGGCAGGCAGTAGGTAGAGCTAACAGAAAATCTGAGACAGTGAGAGCGACGCTCGTTTGGTTCAATAAACTTGGCGAATGGTGTTTTCTTAGGAGGGCCTGTAGGTTTTCCAATTGACTCGATAATTAGGTAGTTACTACAAATATGCTTGGTTTTACTACGTAAGTAATTGTGACTATGGATGGATATAACATTTTATGTAGGTATGAATGTAAGTAATAAATAAGATAATAGGTTTGCTTATAAAATTGGACCAATCTTTTCAGGAGTAGATACCTATACATAATATGTCGCATAGGTACTCGTAACACAACGATTTTTCTTTGGCTGCGCCTGCGCCGTAATCTACCATCAAACATTCAATACGACGCAACAAAAATGCGAATGAAATGTGTTAATTTATACCTAGTCAGACTCCAAGAATAAAGTGTTGTTGCTTGCACTTTTACGGAACCCTAAGTATTGACTGTAGCTATGTAGACACATCTGGGAAGTTGAGAATTCAAAATGGAGGTATGTAAATGTTGATTTTCTATCATGACAGTCCGAAACTGCTATCTTTAGCGTTTTGTTAACGCTTTAAATGACATTAAAATATTAGGTGTTTCTAGAGTTAAACGAACAAATATAAAATATATTTTATAGGAACTCTTATTTATATAACTGCGGTATTAGATATTTACAATAACGGATAATAATTATGTGTATTTTTTCGGACCTAAACGATCTCGGTTTCTGCGAAAGTTTAGTAACCGATATGTACCTACCATAGAGATAATATATATAACTAGTACCTACCTATATACTTTGTAGATAAACACTAAACGTAGGTTTCAATAAAATGGATATAGACAAGAATATTAATAAGGTAATATCAATATAATATTCCTGGGTAATATCCTAAATAAAAAGTTTTCTCTCGGTCAAAGAAAACTACACTAATTAAACAACATGTTAAGTATTATGTTAAAATCAATCAAAATATCGTGTAAAGCATGTTAATTACTCTTATTAATAAAAAAATCGACAATGATTCAGTCTTATAAAGTAGAAGCAACAAAATTATAAAGTAGTTCACGTGGTCACAGCTTCGCTTGTCGAATAGGTGTCTAATTGGCTTTATAAGTATTTGCTGGCAATTAAATACGAGCGCCAACGTAATCTGGTGAACCATAAATGACGGCCGGCCATTCAACAATCCACGGAAGACAGATATGGCGCGAGATGATGAGACTGAATAGTATTTACGCCAAGGTGTTAATTTCAGGAGGTTAGAGTAGCGTGAATTTTATTTATATGAAAAGTTAATTCATGCCCTGCTAGCACGTAGTGTTTAAACGGTAGAGTTAGCACGGGGCTCCGAATAAACACTGCTCCGAGTTGACGCGCAGCCGAGCCGAGCGCGTGCGTACGCGTCGACACCACTCCGCTAGTTTCCTTTTCGTATCCTTCGTTAATCTTATTTGTTTACCATTTTTTGATAACCATAATAGTATATACTATACACTCGTTATAGAATACTTGAATCCTCGTTAATTATCGCGCTCGTGGTCGTACCATATCCGCGTAGCAATATCAATGTACCTAAAGGTAACTTTGTAGTCAATAACAGCATGTAGGAAGAAGGAACTTTATTAATTAATATATATTTTATAATACGGATAAGTATATTAATATAACAAACTTGTAAATTAATAATCTTAATTAAACAAAAACATCATTGGTTATTTCGTAGACTGTGCTACGAATTCGTAGCACAGTCTATTCGTATTGTCAATTATATGTTCCAGATATGTTCCTAGCTACATACATAAGGTATCAGCAAAGCTTGCACGGCAGGTGGAGAAACCCGTTTTCTCCACACTTTTTCTCCTTATCAGAAGACACAATGAAAAATCGAGAATGAAAACAGTAAATAGATTTTGTCTCTGATTTTTGTATGGATAAATTCGTTTTCTCCACCCTTTATCTCTCCCTGGCAGAAGAAAAAACAAATAAGAAATCTATAAAAATATGGTTTTGTTCCCAATTTCTCCCTCCCCTTTTTTGCCGTGCTGGTCCCGCAGGGGAATAATGCTTATTATTTACAAAAAACATCTGAAGCGTCATTTGCATATTCAAAGACCTGTCGAATAGATTTTTTTATATCTATAGCCGGCCCGAAAGTACTCGTAGCTATTACAATAAAAGGGCACGGTGTTATAATGTAACGGTGGTCAGTCATGATGTCATATTAAATTTTAAATATACTATCTTTCAAATATTTTCTGTGTCGGTTTTAAGTTATTGGTTCAGCTAACTTTCAGGGCCAGCAATTAGTAGTTAAGAAGTATCTACAATCTACATACTATAGCCAATAAAGCAACAATTTAAAATACCAATGACAAACTTTTATAAGTAGGTATTTCGTTATACCACTAATGGTCCAAAATTGTCCACTTTGTATCACTATGTAAACAGACGGACCAGAGAATTTTGGTTCAGTAGTTTCTAAGAAGGGACGGGGTTAAAACTAACCTTAGCGAGTTTTTAGAACACGTTTTTCTTGAAAACATAATGTTAAAACTTAATACATTACATCGTGGTAGGTATCACACATATAAAGAAAGAAATGTAAAGATGAGAAATGAAATGAAATGTATTAGCTAATTAACTTATAAATGGACTTTTGACAACTTATATTATGGTTCATATTCTCCAGTATACCAACCAGTCTCTACCTTGAAGGCTGAGTCCTAATACTGAATAGTTTCAGTGAAAATAAAAAACGAAAGATTTTATTTTCGAAATATTTCTTTTCTATTCTTTAACAGTTTGACCAAGTCGCATTATGTGGCAGGTAGACCGTTGATTAGAAATACAAAGTGTCTCTAACTAACCTAGATCTCGAGGCTCGAGGCCATCGGCCAGCTACCTCTGGAAGTGCAATGAGTGTACCTATCTATCGGTTATAACACTTATAACGGTCACTGAGATGTTTAAAAATGAAACATTTCTGTGGAGAGCATTGAGCTGGCTCGTTGTTTGAGGTTTCCTTTTCCAATTAGCACTTGGTCGGCCGGCAGACCGTAACTGGGTGAGGCGGGCCGATGCATTGGAATGCTGACTAGGTGTCTACAGCAGCTCCTCGCGGGAGGTACGTAGGTACCAACGTACACATGACGTGCAACTACATAGTGGCATGAAAGCTAGTTTATATCTCATCGATTGGTACTTTAGCGTTATAAAATATCTGCTCACATAATATGAATATGGCTGTTTATTTGAATTTCAGTAAAGAAAATCCAAATAAGAAATTGGTTCTAACAACTTTAAATAACATTATAACTTACGGTACTGTTATTTTTTATTTTAAGTGTTTAATGAAGTACGATGTGATATGAAAATAAAGCTATCAGACGGACAATGATTCTTTGGGAATGCATAAGATCAACTAAAAAGGAGTAGGCAGCCCTCCGTCGGATAATAATTAAAATCAACAACATTGTAGTAAATACTCCAGATCGAAAATAAACTACATAGGCGGAAATTATAAAACGTTAAAATAAATATATTTCAATATAAATATACAATAACATTGCTTAGGTATTATCTTCTAGGTATCTATAATGATGACTAATCGGTTTTATTGACTACATATTGTTCAAAATTCTAATATTTAAAATCAAACAAAGAATGATAGACTGAAAGCAAAACCTTGTCGTAAAAAATAATTTTATTAGTTGTTTGATTAATTCAATACCTACTTACTAGATATTAATATGCAGTGTACTATTGGGATGGAGCAGATTTTCTACGAAAAGTAATTTTGGATCTTATATCAGTCGAAGCATGATAAAACTACTACTGTGCAGCAGTAGTTTAAAATTTATTGTTATTATGTAATATGTATTAGTTTGTTAATTTATTGTTATTGTTTTATATTTGTGTATATTTTTGTATTTTATTGTATGGGCCAAGTTGCCTGAAATAAATGGATTTATTATTATTATTTATTATTAAAACATTGAAAGTATTGGAATGTATCGGTTATTGAAAAATCGTCACAGATAAGTAGGTACGCGTACGACCGATCAGAATTCAATTATCGCTTGCGTTTACATGAGAGGCTCCAAAATGTTCTCGATGGTGTGTGTAGTCTGCCAACTCGTTCCTGGTTAGACTGGTAGATTGTTCTCAATCTGTGAAGAGGCCACTGTCCAACTTTGGGACAGTAATGGGCTGGAATTCCTAAATACAACCGTAATTAATAATACAGTAAATACGTACGCCGCGATCCATGGTAATTGAGACAGACAATCGTGATGGGCAGCAACAGTAGGCCGTGATAGTCCTAGTGGGTGAGATGTATGAATTAAAGGTGAGGCATACTATCTACCCATGTGATAGGAGTGATCCAGGGCAAAATTTCAACTTCGGAATATTCTTAAGCATTTCCTATTAGTCAAACTTATTATGGCTTCGAAACGGGATCAAAATCGAAACGTCTAAATCCGCAGCCTTGCTTTACGACAAGGTAAACGACGCTTTCTTTCAAAGTTAAACTAAAATTCTTGTAATGTAGGATCTTATAGTCAACCAATGATGGACTTGGGTAAAATACAAATCGATTCATCCAGTGATACAGAAAGATAAAATATTCCTTTGAAATGAAAGTCGTTCATGTAACTGTAATTGATTTAAATTTGCATTAAATCAAACAGAAATGCAGTTTACTAGTTTATAGGTAATTTATTTTATATCATTATGTTTGTCGCCTCAATGTCTAGTCTATAACAGTCTGTTTGTCTGTCGGTGACTCTGTTATTAGGAACATTCTAATGTTAGGTACTAATGAATTGTGTAAGGCTCTATGAGAGAATAAGTAATGTACCTACGGTAGCGTCTGGAATGGCTTGAATAGATTGTTAAAAGCATCATCCATCATGATCATCAATTCGTACACTGACAAAATCACAATGACCGTATAATTATCATAATGAATAAATCACCGTAAGTATTATGATTGTTGGATTTTATTGTAAGCGAAATCCTACGAGCTAAGACTATGATCAAAACTGAACTTCTTTTATTTTTAATCGTACCCTACCAGTTCCTTGAAAAATGAATTCTGGTGATACCCAAGAAGAAACACTGATACATTTATAAATTAAAATCATTAATAGTTAATAGAGCTCTACAACTATCGCCATTTTACGATCAGAAAAAGAAATTAAAAAGCTATCTTCTTTATTATTAGATTTTGCTTGAAAATAAAATATCTCTTGACATACCAATAGCGACTTAGTTGTAACGTAGATACTCGTGAAATGTTATTAAAAAATAAATTAATGCAAATCATGTGTTACTGGAAAACTCTTTATTTTTCTCTATAAAAAATGCATAGATTTTAAATGTATTAATGATTTATTAATGATAGAGTATATTAAGTAAGCATCGTAGGTAGAGACATCATTAGAATTAAAATTACTTGATTGTAAAATGTCACGAATATTTTATTAAGAAATCCGAATTCGTATAGTTCACGATATTTCATAAACGTGTAATTGGAGGTAAAATTTATGGAAATACAAGTGTTATCTAAGTGACCGCCTCAATGTTGCGCAGGATTGCCTCGCTAGCGCGCGGAGTCAGCCGCCAATCGCTTTGTTTGTCAATACGATAAAGGCGGGGCTTCGCGCAGTTAGCCTGTTGGCGTCATTCTATAAAATACAAGGTAATATAAAACTCCACTGCTAAGACGTAAGGCGCACTGTTGCTTGTCATGTTTCTGAGGAAGATCTAAACATTTTACAGAAAATGATGTTTTACATCAAGGCTTTATGAATCATTATCGTATGGTGCGCTCAAATAGTAGTGGGTATGTCGTGCTGTATACGCGCTAATGAAGTGTAGTGCGGTCGAGTTTGCGGTAGTTGCTCATGCAGTTGGCACGCCACCACTGATTTGTGATATGTGATAAATATAGGAACTAATAATTTTCATCATATACATTGCTAATAAAAAATATTTTATTGACTATCTCCACGACCGTAATATTTTGTGCCATAATATAGCGCCGTATTACAATGTATTTAGAAATAAATGTGCAAAATTTGTGAAGTGTGAACTGAAGTGAAATTAGGATTTTTTATTGTTTCAAATGTGTTTTATGAATCGCCGAAATTGAGGACAAAGTAACAGGCGAAGAAAGGTAAGAAGAAATGCTACAATTTGTTAGGTATTAACTAACAATCGTGTAACCAACAACTACTGAATTGGTTTAGCGTCAACTTTCGGGTTCTAACTTCGATGCCCAAGTCGGAAAGTGATTTATATTTTCTGTTAAAAAAATCTAAGCTCCTATTACAAGGGAAAAAACATCGTCATCAATGTGTAGGTAGGTACCTTCTACCTACCTATGCGACAACATCTTTATCTAACCCTGTGGAGGTGCCAGGTTTAATTTTGAGTATCAAACAATAAAAGCTGTGGTAGTATCTATAATTAACCAGTAATCTGTGGTACTGCCCGGTGCCCATTATATTGTGTAGGTAGGTATAATGGGCAGTGCAGTGTGAATCAATGTCATGCTTATGATTGTTTACAGCCTGTATAGGGCCATATAAATCTTTGACTACAACACTATGCTCTCGGTATAAAATAAACTAGGTTTTACCCGGTTCTTAGCTAGTCTAAAAGAACCGGCTCCAAAATTATGATACCCGGTTCTTTTGGTTCTTTTTTTATTCAATTGTACACACATATACCCTTTGAGATCCAAATCTGAGAAATCGATTAGGTATGTTCGCAATCCGATCGGATCTTAATCGATTGGAAAGTTTGAATGTTTGCAGTGTTACTTTCTTTCTTCTCAACTAATTATTTTTAAAATTCTAACTACCCACTTAAGTACATTCAACAATAATAAATTATATACGTGATTTACAAAGATGAGTTAAGTTATTTGCAATAAAAAGAACGTTGTACCTATATAAAAATATGCAGGATCTAGGTATCCTACCTACGCCATTTTATGAATCCACAAATTCCGCCATCTTGTGTTGTCTTTTAAATTAATAAGTTATTTTATTTCATAATTCACTCTTGATCTGAAGAACCGAGTACCGGTCGGTAGTGTTCGGTATCGGAAGCGAAAAACCCGGTTCCTGAATAAGGACCGATTCCGCTTGCTCTACAACAGACTGTAAAAATATCTATGGTAAAAACTGTAGTCTCAACAGATTCACAGGTCATTTCACATTATATAGGATGTACAAGTGCTGTAGATACTTTCTGTTGGTAGGTACATAATAATAAAAAAGAAATATACAAATACAACTATAAAAAAAAATCCTTAATATATTTTAGGTGAAGAATCGAGGGAATAACGGTCATATCGGGTCGGCTTCTTATTTAGTCCGATTTGGCTGAATAGGTCTAGCTCCGTAGTCCAGTAGAGATACTGATATCTTAATACTTTGAGTAACAATGCTGAGAAATCTATTATGTTCGAGCTCCGCGCGGACCTCTGACGAGCGCAAGTAGGCTGGACTGGTAGTCAGACTTTTCAGGCTTTTGAGTACCCGTTACGACTATCGTAGGGACTAACTGCTTCATCGTCCTGACTAACCGTGGAAACCTCGCAGGTTGATCGATCTGCGCAGCAGCCTTTTAGCTGCGAGATTCTCCTCCTCTTCATTGGTGATCGAAGGATTGCACATTTAATTAGCCATTAGTTAGAACTTCGGTGAAATGTACTTATTCTACATATTATGAAACTTAAAATAATGTAGGGTTTTAAAAATAGGTTCGAACACCAAGCTACGACGTAACAATGTATTTGTAGGCACGTGTAAACAGATACTTATATTACTTGAGGATAAAGGCATTATATTATCTGCTCGAAGCGGTAGGTAATGGTTCGTTAACCTGCCGATAACGATTAAGTATTGCAAGTGACGTAGGCACTTCTAGGATGCCTAGTTGTAGGTACTAGCCATTCCTTGGTCATTATGTATGAGTTTTATATCGTTTAACTAGCGCATAAAACCGTACAATCTCAGATTATATTAAATTCCCACATTAGCACAGTGCAAAGTGATAATACCTAACAGGTAGAGGGTGCTGACGTGTTTCTGTGTAATAAAGTTTTGTAATAAGTCGTATCAATTTATACCAGGCAATTTCTTCCTCTTTTATTTTATGTTAGAGGTTCGCAACTTAATTACATTGCCGCCAGTGTGCAGTGTTCGTCTCCAGTTTTGGTTTTAGTTGCAGCTATAAAAGGTGCACTATGCGGCGTTAGGTAGCATCCGATGTCGGGATTTATAGAGTGAGGACGCGTGCGGTATTGTGGTTGAGGAGCGGGCACAAAGGCGGCGGCGGCGGGCGGCGGTGAGCGGCGTCGGCGCGGAGGTTCCGTCATCGGCCGCGAGGCCTATCGGCGCGTCCGGCTCGCCACAAAGCCCTACAATAAACTTTTACAACACGCATAAAACCCTGACTTTTTAACCCGAGTTATTTGAATTAATATCAATTCGGAGTTCCTCAATGGGCTTTACTCGTCAAACTTTAAAGTTTTATGACGACCACAGAATTGAGGAATAAAATTTAATTGAAATGTAGCCCGAAAAAAAGTTTGATTGCGGTTATCAGCTACCGAATTTGAATATTTACACTGAATACAAATAAAAGAAAACAAAAATTTTCTACGATTCAAGTAAAGAAGCAATTAAATAGGTATATAAAGATGTTTAACAATTTGACGTTAATAATATCTACATATTTGATATTGTGTCGATCTATAATTTATATATCAGTGAATCACTTTAGTATTAATTTTCCGTAGACACATATTTCTATAACACAATAAATATAACATAAATGTATACAACTTTATATAACTTGTTCGGTCACACGCAAAATAAAGGCTTTAAACAAATAAAAATTTAATAAACGGTATAAATCAAACTGTTGTAAAACTAGCTTTCATTAGCAAATCAAATAATTGTGGTCAATATTGTATAACAATAAAATATATTTATCATTCCGATTCCGTATACCTACCTAATATACCTATATACCTTCCGTATGCCTAATTTTCTGGTGTTTATTAATATAATTATCATGTTTAAGTGTAGGGAAGTAATTAACGAAACCATTTTATTATTACTAACTTTCATATTTATTCTCAACTAAGTAGAGGAAGTGCAGCATATTTGAAATACTGCAGGTAATTTGGAATACTGGGATATTTCAATTAATGTAAACGCCACCTATATTTTTTCGCCAGAAACATAACTGCACATGACATACGGAGTCAATGAGTACTAAAAACCGCGCGCCATCTTGACATTTCTGGTGACAGCCACACAGGAACGAAACGGTTATTTTGAAAACTTTTTTTCTAAGAATGCAATCCTTGATAATCATTTACTATGATATGCAAAATGTTCATTGTAATTGTTTAAACTATTATGTCACCTTATTAGCTTACGATGTTGTTTTGATTTTATGAATATTTCTAGAATTAAAAATATGACATGAACTTTTAGGCCAATATGCTATGTTGTTAATTTGGAATACCAAAAGTGAACATAATTTGGAATATTCCAAATTTTATGCAAATTTTTATAAGTTCTTATAAGTTTAAAAAAAAAAGACCTTTAACACCGTATAATGTAGTTGAGCTATTTGGAAAAGCCTATATCAAGTGCCAAACAGGAGAAATTTCTGCAAATAGTCTTAGAGTTGGTGCCATATATCCGTTTAATCGAAATGTGTTTACTGAAGATGTGAGATTACATAGCCGCTACTGTAGATTTTGAAGGACAGAATCAAAATCTTGTACCTATTCCAACGATACCGGCCTCACCCGTAATGGATACCCTCTGCGACTGGAGAGTTTTGATCAAACTCAGCCAGGGCCGTCTGCTAGTAGAACAGAAAGTCACTCCCTTATTACTTACTCCCTATCATATTTCTCCCGTGCTCACAGTAAAAAAGAGAACTAGCAATAGAGGCCATAAGCCAGCAAGATCGGCAATTATTTCAAGTTCGCCATACAAAAAGGACATTTAAACAGCACAGTTAAATTTTATTGTCAAAGAAAAAAGGCGAATATAATTTGGAATACCCTATTCCAAATTACCTGCAGCCTAAGTCAAATCACACTTTCGGAGATTTTTTGTTTAATTTAAATTTTGAGGAGGTTTTTAATTTTTGTTTGTTTTAATTGTCTGTATTATTAAAGTTAAATAGTTTTCTAATAATTCAATGCATTTTTTATTGGGCTAATCCGTTTCCTCTTCTACTTATTCCCGAAAAACAAACTGGTATTCCAAATATGCTGCAGTTCCTCTATACATATCAATTGCTATGTATAGGTAGATACTTGTAGTATTTTATACTTCTAGTATACTTACTTGTTTGTTATCTATCGATCATACGAGTGTATTAAATTATTGAAATAAATATTACAAGTTATTTCTAACTGTCCATCCAAAAGGTTAATGATAAGGAAAACTACCAAGAGGACACACATCGGTCTGTGTACTGTACATACATCATATAGGTATACGTACAAATTATTATATACTCATAATAGGTGTCTGCAGGCGACAGATAGGTACCTATGTTTTGAAACTAATCGAATATTGTGTCAACAGTTAGTCAACAGTAGAAAAATATATTTTATTTGTAAGGTCAAGTCTTATTGATCATGTGTTGCGGTTATTTGATTTTAGACTATTGTTTGATTAACATATCAAGGCTGGTGTTAGACTGGTAGTAGATACACGTAAAGTGATAATGAAAATTCAAGTTTGAAACACGGATGACGCAAGACCATTAAAATACTTACTTGAGTTTTCGGCATCGTTCCATTTGCATAGCCTTCTCGGCCTTCATTACACAGCATTCTGCAAACTTTGAAATTGGAAAAGACAACACGCGATGTATTGTTTCAATGGTTTCAATATCGGTTTTGTCGGTCTTGCATTTGATAATTAGCACCTCTCAGCTCAGTTCGGGCGAGGTGCGCAAGCGCGGCAGCGCGGGACAATTGCGCCTCGACATAGCCCGCACACATAATACGTACATTTATCGAAGCGAATGCCATAAACGTCCAATCACTGGACCCTGGTTCCTTTCGAAACAGCCTTCAGAGCCACTCGTTGTTATCTTTGATATTTTATAGGATCTGTAAAACGTCGGCGCTGCGACGCGATTAAGCGACATTCCACGCGCCCAGCGCTGGCCGAGACCCGAGGCGCGAGGGATGAAGCGACGCATACAGATAAAATCGTTATTACACGTAATTAAAAGGCGATAACTATTCACATTGTTCGGCACGCTCCGAAGGCACAGTTTGTTGCCAGCGCTCTATGATGGTCGGAACTGAAACCGGGGCCGACATTCGCATCGCGCATCATATTATTTAACCTCGCCATTAAAAAGAAAATGTTCGCAGTACATCTATACGACTAAGTTTAATATTTATAACTCATGGAGTCGTAAAACGATGAATAATGACGCTGCAGTCGAGTGGGCTAACGCTGTAATTACTTCGCCTTTATACATACCCGTTGGTTGCTTTCTTGTTGTTTAATGCATAAATGTTGTAGGAATACGATCCGAACCTTCGGATCTATTCTCTGATGTGGACATAAAAACAAATTATGAGTTCTTTCTCCTCC
Source organism: Allophyes oxyacanthae (assembly GCA_932294325.1). Lineage (NCBI taxonomy): Eukaryota > Metazoa > Arthropoda > Insecta > Lepidoptera > Noctuidae > Allophyes > Allophyes oxyacanthae. The sequence goes on along the minus strand of OW028614.1, from coordinate 9,055,036 downwards.
GCGCAGTCTTTATGATAAATATATAATTTTCAATAAAGTTTAACTTCGGCAAGCATTAAAGGTCTTTCAATATTTGTATTACTATTTTGTGCTATATAAGCTTACAGTAATTAAAATACTTACCTAGTCACTAGTGATGAAGTAAATTACATAATGTTTTGTTATTTTGTAAAATATGTTTCTATATTCAAATTACCGGCCAAGTGCAAGTCGTATTTGTGCAATCATTGTTCCGTATCCGTAATATCTATATTTATTACAAAATAATACAATTTTTTGTCGCCGAGCTTACCTAATGCTTTTCATGTACAAAAACTACGAGGTGCTAACATAATGCAACCCTTATAATTATTGTTCAATCTACACCTTATTCGTATTATTCATGATTTTTCTGAGCAACCCTTTTAGAGGTAGGTACTGAACGAGCCTCTAAAATATCCATCAAAACTTACACCTAAAGTAAAAGTTAAATTTTTGAAATCTCGTCTTTAATTGAAAGAAAGAAACGTTTATAGACACATTATAACCGACGCCAAAATAATATATAAAAAAATAATAACAAATAAAATTAATAATAATAAAACTAATTAACAACCTACTTATTACCTACCCATTAGTACCTTTGTACTTTATGCTCCTACTTCATATTTCTCATGTAGGTATGTTATGTGTGCATTAATTGTTAAATAAATAAACAATATACGTTAGGCAGAAACAAAACTTTTTACACACATTAGTAAAGAAACAACAAATAAATAACAAGATTTGAGCTATCTTACTACAAAACTTCAAATTTCTGACGATGAAAAATGTTTCGCTCCGAAAAGGTTTTCCTTTTGCAAAATTGTTCATTATCTTGATTACAGTCATTCGGTAACGTAAGTATCTAAAAACGACTAAAATTTCACCTGTACCATCCGATATCTAATTATCATTCAATACCACTACCAACTTATGAATTTAAGCGTAATTGTAATGTAACCTCGAATACCTACAATAATTATCCTTTTACATAATATGAAAAAGTAAAATTGCTGTTGTAAAAAAATTATAGTAAGTTTATCGACTAAAACTGATTAAACCATTATAATGCCCTCTGTACATTAATGTCAAAATATTATCTTAAAAATCTACTTATAATATAATTATACTCCTTGTAAGTTGTTTTTTTATTAAACTAGAATAGCAAAAGGCATTATAATATTATTTTTAGTCGAGAAACTGATTATAATTTGTTTACAACAGTAATTTTACATATATTTACGACATCTTTGCTTTAAGCAAGACTTCAACTGAAATCCTGAAGGTAAAGAGAAAGCGCCACGCTCATGTCCTACTCACGTTACCAACGTAAAACTTGATAACGTGCTAATAATAAAAAATTGTCAATAAAATAATTGTGATACCTACATAAATATGTTCGTTACCTGTAAAGATTAATGTCCTATTGCTAGGCAAGGTACGGACAATTGGTGAGGGTTGGCGGTATACACAAACCATCTAGAACTTCTCTCAGATGTGCAGGTTTTCTGACGATGTTTTTGTTCACTGTTAACGCAAGTATTATCTATATAATAATATTAATATATCTATATTATTACGTGAAGAGAAAACTTTTTACCCCTTTTTAAGCACATTGCGCGCACGGAGGAGTGTGAGATTTGACATAGTTAAAGTTCATATGGAGAATAATAAATAAAATTACGGTCTAATTTCGACTACTAGCGACCACTTTACATTTATAATTACTTTATAAATTCATCAAACTGCGAACGGTCGCCGGTGCCCGCATACAATAGATTTTCTATTGTGTCTACTTTGCGACGCTTAATAATACTGCAAAATGTTTGTGGTATGTGACATTATTAAACATAATAATTATAAATATTTAATATTTACTTACATGAGAAAGATAATTTGTTTACATTTGTAATAATTTAGAAATTCTTATTTTTAGCTGTTTTCATTTCGTCCCTGTTCACTGTTTAGTAGTAAAACTTGGTTACGAATGTTCATTTATTTTCATCACTTAGGATTTACATGAGAGGAAAACGGGTAATCTAAAGTTAATAAAAGGAGTCTATTCGAATGCTATAAACATAAAAATATTAACGTATTAAACAATACCGCGCGTTGATGTCTTTTGTTCCGGGATTAAATTTGGGGGTTGACCCGAATACTACAATGCAAATTACATCGGATAAGCTGAGCAATGGTAGTTCATCAAATGAAATGATAAATAAATTATGGTTAGGTTTTTAGTTGTGATAGCCCTAAGTCACCTAAAATAAAAAAATAATTATCCAGCCCATTCTTAATCCACGGCTGGGCACGGGCCTCTTCTCGGAATGAGAAGGGTTAGGTCTTAGGCCACGACGCTGACCTAGTGCGGGTTGGCGGACTAAACACACCATAGAGGACTTTATGGGCAGGTTTGCAGGTTTCCTCACGATATTTTTCACCGTTAACGCAAGTGATGATCAAATTGCGATCCGCACATAAATTCGAAAAGACCGAGGTGCGGGCTGGGTGCTATCTTAGACCTTCCTGCAAAGAAGGCAAGCGTTCAACCGACAGGCACTGCTTATAATCACTTAATGTACCTATCTTTTTATTATGCTTGATACGTGAGAGACTAAACTCCGTGGTTTACTTTGGATTGAGCTTCACAATACAAATTTGTTTGGGTTCTTACCTTTAGCTTCTAAAGTAGTTTATTCAAGTCCAGTCTCTCGGCGTATCTTTTACTTTTTAAAATATTAATAGATACTATGAACAAAAACATATTTTAACAAAGCACACGTACCCATCATCTATTATTCATGTGCTTACTTTGTAAATACACAAAAGATAGCATAAAGGTAAACAATTGAATCATCTGGATAATCATAACGATGGTTGTAAAAAGTCAACATCAACATGTCACATTTTATTCGTAGGAAGGAAATGATAATTTACTAAAAATATTACGCGCTAGATGTGTTATGTGTGTTGCTATGTGTGTATACAAACAATCGAAATCAGTACCTACGTACAATAAAATAAAACGCCCATCAAAACGTTACTCTAATGACGTATCCTAGCAGGATTCATAGTTACAGACTTCTTAGATATTCCAGCGGAATTACTCCTTACACTTTACAGCCAACGTAAACTTTGATGTTTGTTTTAATACCAATGAATATTTAGGATTGCTACAAAGTCTAAACATAAAATGGACATAAAACAGACTATGCGTATGTGTAATGTATTGAACAAGACCTGTGGACAAGATAAAAGTTGAGCGCCAAGTTTAACGATAGTGTTGTGGCATCAGCAGAGGCACTCAATACACAACGCACACGACAATTGCTCTGGTTATTCTTGGTTAGCTAATAAAGTTATCTGTGACTGTCATTCACTCTTATTGTGACTTGGGTGCTACTTAGAGATTCATGCATCTATGCACTTCCAATATTTCGCCCGTCGGACTTGAATCACGAAAAATTATGTTGAAATCTTCTTGAAAATTGTACCAAAATATTGTTAGCAATGGGCTTGAATGTTCATCAATTTTCTCGCTAGCCAAACCGAACAACTAAAAAATCCGTCGCAGCTCTATTTAACTGGAATTTGGAAATCCAAAATTTTAGAGAAACAAAAATAGCAAGTGTTTTAAGCAAAAAAAGTGTAAAATTCTACCATTTACCGCCAACAAGAACCTGAATTTGTCAAAAATACCGAGTCAGAAGGACTGGACGTTGAACCGACGAAGCCGGTGATAATAGGTACAATAAACATTGGATGCAGAGATCGTGCTCGAGACAGACTCACAATAAAATATCTGGCTTATTTGCCATTGCCAATGGACTCCATGATGCCTTCCATTTGGAGACCAGTTTTGTTATGTGAGGTCATATTAATTTATGTACCTATTTTATACAAAAGTTAATGTTACTTTTAGTTCTACGACAAGCTACCTCCCTGTATAATATTACTGCCTCGTATTTTATTTTTATACCTCCTATTTCAACAACAAAGGAATATTCTTATGTAAGTGCTAAGGAATCAGTGCTGGTACTTTGGAATTTAAAAATACATAGAATACTATTTTTGTAAGTTTTACAACAATTGGACTTATTAATAAATTCAAGGACTTCTACGATAATTTCGTAAAACTATCAGTAAAGTTTTTAAGCAAATACGTTCCTTTACAAAATAATTATGTGAACTGAATCTGTCATCATAATACTTATTACCAAAAAGCGCTCGTTCGTTTAGAGCAAGTCTTGTAAAAACCAGGTTTTAAGATAACCTCGTCTCTGTTTGTTATATGACGTTAGAAAGTAACAGATACATTTAAAACCTGGGTTTCACTAGTTTTGCTTTAAACCATTTTTTGTAATAGGGGGAAAAGGCATGGCATAGAGTTATTAGTTTTTGCTAGTTATAAAATCAAAGGCCTGAATACCTACTTATACTTGGAAACTGAGTTGATCGATACTTTGGCACATTTCTTACATTTACGGTCTACTAACCTATACGTATTAGTTCGGATAAAATCTGCAATATAGCGAAGGTCCAAGTTTAAGTTTTAGGCTTTTCGTTAATATATTTTCACCCTGCGTCATACATAAAATCACATTTAACGGATGAAACATTGAATCAATTAGTGGATTAATACTTTATCATAGTTGCAACTTGCAATATGAAAGTACACACATACAGTAGATAGTGACATATTATTATGCCAGCCGCCGGCTTATATGTTCAGCAATTGGTTTTTACGAATTGCACAATTTGAATCTGTATCGAAGAAAATAATGTGTTAATATTACTCAGTACATAAGTTCTTATTCAAAACACCCATCACGTCGGGTTGTAGGTACAATCACTTACTTACATAAAACTTAAGTTGCCAATTTGTTTGCTAACAGATAACATTGATGGCGTAATACAGTAACTTGGTAATGTTCGGTTCATAATTGAATTGATACATGTTTGTAAAAACAATGTTGGTTTTGATGACACTAGACATAGACATGACAAAAAGTGTTATTAAACAGTGATATTAGACTTTCTACATCTCGATGACAACTGCCACGCCTGCAAAGGGCAAGACAAGCAAGCAAGACAATATACCTACCATTTTTCAATCAGGTTGTAAAATTAATTACCCATCGTAATTAATAGGCAGGTATAGACAAAAGAACGGAAATTATAATAAAACGTAATTATCGACTTACTGATTGGGCCACTGGCATCCTCTCTGAGAGATGGATGGTCGTAACGGTACCTACCACGCGACCCCAGTAGTCTAATTCACGTAACTAAAGAAGTGCAGTTGCCGCGCAGATGCAGTAAAATTTTGATCAAAAGAACACATGGTATTCTCAGTGAGATACGCTCGCGTCAAGTTCGAGCATCACTGCAATATAATCGGCGTGTCATAATATTACGTGAATTAGCCCTCGGCCTCAGTGTGGATTGGTTGATGACACAAGTTCGAATTTTTGGCTCTAGGACAGGCCGGGTTCCTCACGCACGTGACTTGTGCCTGATCTGTATGTATATATAAGTCCAGACTACATCTAACGTGAACGGATTCGTGAGTCGGCGCCTTCACCAATATCCTAAACATGAATATAAAGCATTTGGTTCACGAGCTTTGTGAAACAAATTTTGCCACCTAAGATCATATGAGAACCTTAATTAATTAATGATATTAGCATCTCACTGCAATAGAATCGAAGAAACTACGTAACATGTGTCGTGTTGTTCTTAGATGGGATATGTAACTAGTAATTTCGCGGCGGCCTCGAACTAAGTAGGTTTGCTTACCTATTTCAAGGAAAATTACAATGAATGGATTGAGATGGTTCCACCGTGTTTCGTGTCGATCCAGGAAGAATATAAGCATGTATTTCGTGTCGCACCGTGGCCCGGGCCAACTCGCCCATACCGCGCACGCTTTCCGCGCTTAACGCTCTTCTGGATGACAATCCTCACTGTGACTTGTTTGGGGATGGATGATGGGCGAATATATTGTCGGAGTGTCTGCTTTTTTATGAGAGAGTTGTATGACTGTGTTTGTAATTGGTTTCGAACCGTTTTATTAAAAGTAAATAAATAAATAAAATTAAATAAGAAATTTACAAGTACCTAGCTTTGTAATCTAATAGAGTCTAATCTATTAGAGTTAATATAAGACAAATCTGATAGATTTATAAAAACGAATGCATATTAATAAACAAATTAATAGTCTTATGCGGGGTTCATCTGTGACTGTATTTCTATGTTGCAGCTTGTTTAAAAACAGTGCTTAAGATCTTTATATACTGAGCGTATAATCTACAATATCTTTAACTCGTTAGCTAACGAGCGAACCACCTGTGGTCGAGAACAGACCTAATGTCTGCGCTATAACTTATGTACAGATGATTACATATCAAGCTATGCATTTCCAGTATAAGCTCGCATTGTATAGGCTTTCCGTACAGTGAGAGATCAGCTTATACTGAAAATGTATAGGTTGATATGTAGTCGTGCGTACTTAAAAGAATTTTAAAAACGCTATTATCCTAAATGTGTATATATTCTATTATAAGCAGTAGTGACACTAGCTTAGTTTTAGCTTTGAGTAAGTTTCAGCTAATCGACTTTTCCATTTCTCGTAGCATTAACGTAGCGTTACCGTAGCCGTATCTCTACCACTAGCTTACAGCGTTTACAATTTACATTACGCTAGTAATGGAATAGTTTATATTTTACCGTTATATTTCAAAATATAGAATTAACTCTATCAATTAATTTTGTACACCTACTCTATTCTTCTGTAGAGTGAGCATGAGCTATCACATCGGTATCGCTCATGCCGTACTGGAGAGATTAGCCGACTGGGTAATCTTGCTGAATAGCAATAGTGGTATCCAGGCTGACTGCCCAGGGTGCGCTAAAATATACCTGTCAGGTTTCATCACTCGTGGATATGCTCTTTCCTTGCATCCTCTTTCACTTTATTAATGTTACGTTATTAATTAAGACGCATTGTAGTAATAATTTGCAAGGCATTGGAAGGCAAAACCTTCTTTGTGTAATTTTATTAAATGTTGACCTATCTTATTTCGGTATAGGTAGAGTCATGTGATAAGAGTATGGGTAGCAGTACTCTCTTACCACTGTTCTACGTACCTATAGCTATTTATAAGGAGTGTGTAATAAAATGTTTGTTTTCTTTGATCAGGATGGCAGCATCGCACATCCTGAGCGCAGTGGAGCCGACGGTGGGCGGCGGCAGTGGCAGCTCTCGTAGTGGTCGCGAGAGAGAAGTCAACGTGGCGCTCGACGACAGAGAACTGTGGGTTCGGTTTCAGACGCTCACCAACGAAATGATTGTCACTAAGAATGGACGGTAAGAAGCATTATTTTGCGGTAGCGAGCATTGGCTTCACATGTCATTATAATGTAATATGGATGAAAGTTATAACTTTGTGCAATGAATAAGGATGAATAAGGATTAGGTACATTGGGGCTTGTTGGTATAAAGATTATGCGCGTATAAATAATAGACAAAAATAGATACGCAATTTGATAAAAACTATTTTAAAAGATACCTAGCCTTTGGATATCGTAGTTATCGTATCCCTTTATCACTCAGTAATTGGGTTACGGAGGTGAGATGGCAGCCCCTCCTCGAATAATACTTGTAAGCCGACCAATGACCAACTCCAAACTTGTTGGGGAGGGCTACAAGGATGGTAATTGTTGATTCGAGTAAAAATATCTCATTTGTAAAACTTACAGTATTTTTATAACACAGTAGGTATCGCGTAAAAATATGATTACAAAACGTCCTAACTGAACCGATATCGGCTATTCAGCCGGCGACACGTTTTGACGGGAAAAATACTTTTATGTAGATACTTTGTGGTAGAGTTTGTTGCTGTAAGGAACAATATCTCCTGACGTTTTAACCGTATTTCACCGATCGTGGCACAGGCAATCTGACTGTATTTATCACAAATTACGAGACTAAGAATTAACTGTGAAAATAAATAATAGCTTTAAACATGAGTGATTTTCAATATACCGCGTTAGCAGCTTAGTGTTATGTAAACAACTGTTTATAAAGTAAACAACATTACCGTAATAATTATATTAGATTAATATAATATAATTACCTATTCAATATAATCTAGGCACACGGTATTGTGTGCCAGTAGACACATAGGAGCAGTGTGTGTTATTTTTCTATGCTAGTCTGATTATCAAAAAACTTGTAATATCTGTTGTACCACAATATAGTTTTATTGTGATGTTTTAACATACCTCAAATCAGATTATCATAGTTTCTCTCATAAGTTGCATCACAACCATAGAAATAAATTATTTCACTATATGTAAAAAGTCAATTATGGTATAGCTGCGGGTCTACAGCGTAACTAAAACGGTACCTAATGAACATGATCTCTGGTAAACTTCATTACAATCGTGAGAGACTAAACTTCCAGCTACCTTATAAAAAAAATATCGTTCATGAAGATCTTATTTTCGTGATTGGTAAAATTTTCACAAAGGTCGAAGTCGACGCTTTCACGATCGCGTCGTAATGAAGTTTATTATCACAGTCCATGTTCATTGCCATTTCAGTTATGCGGTACGTCCGCTGTTGCCCGTGGTTTAAAACGCGTATTTTATTTTTATAATAATAAAATATATCAATCAGGAGTGTAGCTTACTATGAAATAATGTTTTGAATCGGTTTAGTATTTGCAGAGATACCCCCTACATACAAACAAACAAATGTTACGCTATGTTTCCGGGCGTTTCGGCCCAATTACACCGACCGTGGTCATGGGTTGACTACCGTGGAGGAGTTTCATTTTCGTAAAGGTGGAGTTCTTTCATCTACCCTGGCATGTTCGGCCGAACACTAAACGTTCACGGTCGCAAAGATCATTATGCTCTGTTTGTTAAGACAGTAACCACAGATTGCAGATGACTCGGATGGTAATGTGAAATAAATAAAATAATTTGCAATAATCATTATGTTTTTGGTGATGTCGCAGCCAACTAGACTAATTTGCCTTAAAATTATCAACTAGCCCGTTTTTTAAGCGGCGTCGATGTAATAACAGCGATGTAAAAGAATGACGGACATTGTTTTTAAGCTCTCTATTTTCCATATTCACCCCATTTTCTTTGAGTTACATCTACATGTTAAACTATCTCCTATCCCCTGGGATTTTGCAGTAACATATTATGTAGATACAGTTATTTCTATCTGAGTTTGTCGACTGCAGCTAGCGTAACCTAGAAATCACTGGATCCGGACTTGGTTTTAGTATAACCTACATTACCTACTGGTCAAAATACAATCTGAATAAATCATTGCTCAGAGTAAACGTTGAAAACACGATGATGGTGTAGTTACACGGTCACATTTTGCCAGTGCTAACCGTTCGGCGGCCGGCGGCTAGTTTTCAGCTATTAACGTGGTAGGTCTTACTCATTAACGCTGGCTGGCTAAATGATACCGCCCGATGCCGGTGAGCAGCGACGGAACTCATACCCTTGACGATGTGACGTTTTGTTCTAGAGTAACGTGGTAATAATTACTATTGTGTTTTCCATTTGCTGTGTCGTAAATTTTGAGATGACAAACAAAGAGCAAAGCTTTGCGACATACCTATCCGAAATTACTAAGTAATAAAACACGAATAAAACTATAATATCGCGAAAAAAATGACAGTCTGCGAAACTGAAATCTATTAAGCTCGAACCCCAATTAGTAGTCAATTTCTTTAGGAACTGAATCGATAGATCTACCATGTTTTTTGTCTCTGCATCACCCTAAGGTTGTCTGGCAGAGAATGCCTTAGGCATTAAGACCGCCTTTGTACCTACATATTTGTATGAAAAGCATTAAATAAATAAATAGATATACTAAAACTCGCAATGTATGGTTGGGGCCCACATTCCCCTATTTTATGTAAAAAATTAAGACGTTATCGAAGAAAATCCATTTTTGGGTAAACAATTTTGTCTAGTAAAATAAACCAACCACCTGTTTCACCTACCAGTCCCTGTTTGACCACTACCTGTTCCCACTACATAGCCCATAGATAAGAATACAAAAAAAAAACGCCTTTTGAAATTTATCTCGCCGATAATATAGCTTATCTGAGCTTAGCGTCCGAAACCGAAAAATCATCCCTAGAGACGAAAGTAAAACACGTTATAAATTAATTACAAATACCTACGAGTATGTTCTTATTGCCGGAAATGAAAATGATAGTTTACGATTAGCAACTGTACCTACTGGCAAATAGAGCTCTAATATGAGCTGTTTAATTATATTCAGGGGTTTTAATAATAATATGATTATTTTTTGTTTCAGACGAATGTTTCCTGTAGTAAAAGTAACTGCCAGTGGATTGGATCCGACGGCAATGTATACCGTGCTTTTAGAATTTGTGCAAGTGGACTCACATCGTTGGAAGTATGTTAACGGGGAATGGGTATGTATATAATAATAAAATATCACATTTTATTATATCCGTGATTAGGTATAAAAGCGATTCATTTAAAATTTCGTAGGTTAGAACTGGGGCTTTCAAAGTGTACCTACATCTTCATTTTATTGTTATATTTCCTCTGGTACTCTTATTCAGCGATCCTGTAGCGTTTTGGGGGCTTAAATCCTCCGCAAGGCGGAACTCTATTCTTTAACTGATTAAAGATCTGAATCTAACACGCAAAGGCATTTTGGAGTCGTTTTATTGTTATTTTAGTTTAATGTCAACCTTTAGTCGATTCGTTTATTCAATGACTGGTAATTATTGTCCATAGGTGCCCGGCGGCAAGGCGGAAGTTCCTCCATCTAATGCAATTTACATTCACCCCGAGAGTCCCAACTTCGGAGCGCACTGGATGAAAGAACCAATATCTTTCGCTAAAGTTAAACTAACGAATAAAACTAATGGAAATGGACAGGTATGGCCAAATAGGTATATTTTATTGTTGATATTCCTTATGTATACTCGTTTTTTTTCCAATTCCTTACAAGCTTGATTCTGGCCAACTCTTACCTGACTTAATAGCTCAATAATGTGTATCTTCAGCATAAACAAAAATACATTTGCGAATCAGACGTCTTGACTGTTTATGAGATACTTTGTAGAGTTTACTACGAGAATTTACATTGTTTCTCATAAGCATAAATGAGTCTCGAGCCAGGATAAACACAAATTACGAATTCAATATTTATAGCGGGATCCACGCCAGATTATGTGCCTGACCGAGCATAATAATTAGTTCACGGTATTGTCAGAATACTAATTTTATAACAGAAAGCTCTCGGGTCTCCATGGCAAGGTGTGAGCGTGCTACAGTTTCGTGGCTACCGCTAGTTCATAGAAGCCAGTTCTCACGGTTGAATGTGGTGCGAATGAATATGAAAGCAAACATCTGATACATCTAGATCCATATGTTGACGGCTCGGTGTGAAATCTGTAGCTTTACCAACTGTTTAGCGGGTGACTGTACGCACTATCATTTGTAATAATTATTGTCTCTGCGCTATGTTTACATTACACATATTTAAGAAATAAGTCAGTTGCCCCCTATATCCATTATGCTAACAATATTGCTGTGGACATTTATACTTTATAATATAATAAAGTAATTATATGACACGTGCTATAACTTATTTATATATAGGTACCTAACTCTATCTGAGTATGCAACGGTGCGTAATTTTTCCTGGGGATAGATAGGTTTTACCCACAGAAAGAGGTTTTCTGTGTTCTGTGGTTTTACCTACTCAAAAAGAAATTCTTACAATGAAAATAAGTTATGAATTATGGTGCTTGTACGGCACAAGCACCGTAATTCGTAAAATACATGAAATTTAACAGATAATCTGTGCATTTTGGAGGACATGTAAAAATATCTAAATCATCATTAGGCGTGATTTTATTTAATCAGCTTACAGCCTCTTTTTTATATAAATTATTGTTACAGATAATGTTAAACAGCTTGCATAAATACGAGCCTCGGGTACACCTGGTGAAAGTCGGCACCGACCTCCGTCGGATTATGACTTACCCCTTCCCGGAGACGCAATTCATAGCTGTTACCGCCTACCAGAACGAAGAAGTGACGTCACTCAAGATCAAATACAACCCATTCGCAAAAGCCTTCTTAGACGCGAAGGAAAGACCCGAGGGCTATTATCAGAGGGATTTTGTTGGCACGCATTATCCGCAACAAAGTTCTTCACCGCACCAGTATCCACAATGTAAGTAATAATAATACTAACTCACAACAGTACAGGACTCATGGGCCCTACATACACAGCTACAAATAACGGTCATGGGGCAAAATTGCCATAATAAACACTTGGTAAACGGATAATGAACACAGTTTGTTGTTATTAGTGGAGAGTGGATGCTCCTGCCCATCCATTACCTTTAGTTGCGTTTACTAGGCCGCAAACCATGCGGATGTTAGATGTAAGAGATAACTTGGAAAATATTTTTTTATAGACCATATTGAAACAATTTGGTATTTCTATTTATTTATTGAATGGTAATTAATTGGTAGGTATAAAATTGGTTCCAAAAGCGAATTTGCTGCACAGCCGTTTGGTTAATCGTAGGTTTTTGTGTGATGTAGCATGTGTAATTCGTAGGCCAGCCGTAGCTAGTGTGATTGAATTACAAACAATTGAATAAGAATAATAATAGGTAGGTATAGGTACCTATACTACTCATAACTTAATAAAATTGTATAATTAGTCAGTACCGTGTGGCAAAGAGTAGGCTCCCCCCCCCCCCCTGTGGGAGTTGTAAAGAGTAGTTACGAGAACAGAGGGCTAATTCACGTAATTTTAAGACGCGCCGATCGTATTGCAGTGAAGCTAGAACTTGAAGCGAGCGTATTGGAATTTACTATGACATTTTTTATTAATTTTTGTGTAAATTTTATGTACGTGTTTCTAATGTTTGCATGCTGAATGGCCGTTTATGGTGATACTTACCTTATTTATGTAACAACATGTACAACCCATATTCGCAAACAAATAAATGAATTGAATTGAATATCTCACTGAAGCTCAGAGGATACCAAATGGTAGAATAGTCGACATCGGCTCAATTGCCATAAAAAAAGAAGAAGAAGAAGATTACCAAATGTGTTGTTTTGATCAATATTTTACTGCAACTGCGCGGCAACTGCACTTCTTTAGTTACGTGAATTAGCCTACAGGATGGAAAGTTTCCCATCCTGCAGCATCCTTATTGCGCGCTAATAACAACGTAATGCTATCACCAATCCGTTTATCAATAGTGGTGGTTATTTTGGAAATATTCTCGTATGACGGTTTGTTATGGCGGCCTACGACCTATATGTTCAGAAAAACAAAAGAATTTGAACAGTTGACTTTTATTTCAGTTGGCGGATGGTTTGTGACGTCGCAGTCACTATACGGTAGTAGTAACGCAGCCTCTCGAAGACCAGCGCCATACCCTCCACGGCCACCGTCACGACCGCGAACTCTGTCGCCACCTTGTAAGTAATAATACGTATTAGATTATATATAAATTAATGTTAAGTTTGCCGCTCTTATTAGAATTTCGAATGATGATGATTGATTAGGATATTATTATACATAGGTAGGTATCATAAAAGTAGACCTTTTGACTTGAAGTAGAGCACCATTAGGTATTTTTACGTACCAGAAAAGTCTAATTAAGTAATAATGTAGTTCCACTGAGGTCCACCTTTTTCCCATATACCTGTCATTTTATAGGTCGCTTATGCCATGTCCGTTCAGATTACGTTATTACCTACGTTTTATAATAATTAACGTTTTTCTTGCTTCTGCAGCGTCTTACAGCAACTCAGAACGCACAACAGCAGCACCAAATGGCAGCGGTAGTTACACATGGGTGGCCAGCAGCGGCTACTGGAACGCTACGCAAGGCGGCAGCTCGCCGCAGCCGAACACCTCCCCTGCCCCGTACCGCACCCCGCCGCACGCGTACCCAGCCCCCCTGGAGTATGCGCCCGCACCGCCTACGAGCACCTCAGCGCCTTCATCAGCACCCTCGTCGCTTTACCCGCTGCAGTACGAGACTCCCGCGCAGCATCACTCACCATACTACCAACATGCCTACGCGCCGTATGCTCACCATGCGATTGAAGATATTTCTTATTGGCCTAACAGGTAGTAATTAAGTACCTACCTATGTCATTGTTTTATTGTCTGTCAGATACAAATCTCGAATGCATAGGTAAATCTCGTAAGAAAAACGGGTGTAAAGTCCAATCGCGTATGTTACATCAGTTCGTTAATGTTTTCAGTCTGAATAGTTACGGCTACCAGCCATCCGAGTACGTCGGTACGGGAGAAGTGGCATATGGTGCAGAAGGCATGTCTTTCGGGCCTACGGGGCCTACGCTGGAAGCTGCTACAGCCGGCGAAAGCCGAGCCACGCCCCCCGTGCAAGAACACCCACAAAGCGAAAGAGAGTACAAGTTTAGCGCAGAAGAGGAACGCCAGTCGCCCTGCGATGAGAGCGCGCTACCACCACGCTCGCCCCCGCAGTGACCGTTGCGATCTACATGATATACATAGTTGCAAAATATAAGATTGGATTCCAATACCTTTTAAAACATATTTTTTTATTCTGCGATAGGGCTGAAAAATATTTTATAGTAGGTAAACACATAAAATATTATAAGTTATTTTGTATACTTTTGCTTATATACGTCAGAGTTGTGTTATTGTAAATACGAGTGGATATAAATATTAATTAAGATTTTAATCTACGAGAGTAGATACGTATAATATTAGGATCAATTTATAATAAGTATTTTTGCACTCATTACCTAATTACATCGATAAGACTTCCGAGTTTCCTAAAATTGATTAAGTATAGGTAAAGGGTAGTTATTTACTTTTCAGTCTCCCAATTATCAAATGACTTAGAGATTACACAGACTACACCACAAGGTTAGTCGGAAAATCTGTTCTTTCATAAATTTTGTCGAGTAATATTGAATTATTTGTAAGGAAAAGTAGGATCTTAGTAAAACTTGTTAATAATGATGAGTAGGTACAACAATCCCCTTTCGGGTTTATACCTATTTAAAGTCTTATTTTAATAATCCAAAATATTTTAAAGCTAGGCTCTATGAATCAAATTAAAGTTGCAGTAGATTCATAAATTATGTATTTAAGCATAGTACTCGTACCTATGTCAGAGTAGACGAGCCCGCCATGTCATATGGTCGAGTTCCTGACCTTAGTGCCATTCATGATCATAGAGGAATAAAGATTTTATGCAAATAGAAACATCAATTAGGTACTACCTAGGTATAATTAATCTTGAAAACTTATAAAATAAAATTGATAACATTTTAATTTATTTTTTGCTAAAAAGAGTCTTTGTAACCTATACCTAGATTTACCTCCTAAAATATTTTGCATTATTAAAATAAGTTCATTAAACCCGAAAGCCCGTTCTATCTAACCTTCAAAAACGTAAAGGCTAGAAATAAACAAATTCTTGGGTCGGATGGAGACTGCAAAGTTTAAATATCTACACTGAAACAACGTAACCGCTAGAAATAAACAAATTATTATATTGCTATTTAGGTACAACCGAGCGTCTTGGTTCGGATGGAGCCTACAAACTTCGATTTTTACGTGTTGTACCTATGTAAGTATAGGTACTTCCAAGTAGGTAATAATAAATTGCAATGCTTTTGGCCGTGAGGTTCCCGGAAATTAATAAACTATTCCTACTGGCTGGGTGGCATAAAAGGCGACTAAAAAATTATATTAAGTGGATAGACAGAAGCGTTGTGTGCAAAGGACAAGATACGATTAACAACAATTCGTCTGCAATTATTACGTCTGCATAAGCTATTATCATCACGCATCATATACCTAGACAAAAGGAGACAGTTGATGTTTTTAATAATGGAACACCACGTATGCGCGAAACTTGCAAGTTACATAATTTAACATTTTTTTGTGCATAAAATACTTGATTAAGTTTTTGTAGGCATATGTCGAGGGACCTAAAATTGTACATAAATTAAAAGTTAACTCGTTTCTAGCTACTTTGAAACGACATTCTTAGATATTTTCTATCGCTTAAACAACTGACAATAAAGCACGTTTCTGTTACAAAATAAAATCTTATTATTTTTCCCTTCACCAAAATAGCGCAAGTTTGCATTAGATGCTTAAACACAGACTACAATACTAAATGATTAAAAGGATTAAATTATAACATCAAACATATCTGCTCGGTTTTCTTTTATCTTGTTTCCTTCTTTTTAGTTCTTCTTTTTGCGGACGGGTTTTTTGTTATTTGTTAATTAATTTGTTTTATTTTAACCCCTGGAGCCGGGAAATTTTGACAGACTGCCTCCGGCTCCGCTGACTCGGACGATGTTTCAAAATGAAAACGGCGATGGGATAAACATTGACTAAATAAATAATAAAATATAAAACAACTATTTTTTTTTTGTCATATAGGAATCCTTATTAGATTTGCTATTGGAATCTAATTAGTTTATTTAATAAACTGCACTGAATTAATTATAATAATAATGGTAAGTAGCGCGATTAGACTTTTTAGTTTTATTAATGTTGATTTATTCTAGTTTATTAAGATATAAATATTTATGAAATCCTTGCTTCGAGCCCTTCATTTTGACACCACACATGACCATGTCACGAAAAAATTATTTTACAGCTACACGTACCGGCGCGGCGGCGGCAAAAATCCGCCATAATGGTTTTTTTCTAAATCCAGGTTGCTAACCAACTGTAAATCGTTATAGGTCCTAAATGTTCATTCGTAATGAAAAATGATGAGAGAAATCTAATGATGATTTTCAAATACCTATGATATCTACCCCTTTGACTTTCCTTACCTTAGACTTAATTTTTTTTTCTATTCTTTTTTTTGTTTCGCAATTTGATACACTTCTTTAATCAAAGCCTATATGGCGTTCTGTTGTCGCCATATTGAATTTTAATTACTGCTCAGAAAATTACTGTCATGTATATTAGTGACACTCGCACATAGAGATAATATACCTTATAACTTTTCTATGCACTCGCAAAATTAAGACAAATCGATTGACGTAAGAATAACCAAAATCGGCCCACGCGTTTGATCTCTAGAGTGGCACAAAGGAACAAACATACATACATACGTAGTCGTACAACTACATAGGCTGATAAATACATTACCGTCGTCACATTGCGTCGCGCAGTCGGGTAAAAAGTAATGTGAAAATTGTTTACTACCTTATTATGAGAAGTAAGAAACAACAGAGTAGAAATACGACAAACTACATAAAGCCTGCGGCAGGAGACACCTAGACATCAATAGAGATACCACGTGAAAATATTAAAATCCTATCAGTCTCTGGTTGGAGTCAGCGGCTCCTAAATTAGTTAGGACCACAGATATAGATCTACGAAAATAATATCAGTGGTTAGTACCATGTTCAGCAATGGACGTCTAAAGACACTGCAAAAGTCACATTACATTACATTACATTAACCACATGGCTTTGCCACATTGGACACGCTGTGCAACTTGTGCAAGACGACCTTTTGTCAATTACCCGTGGCGCGGACGTGGCTTTACGCGCAGCGCAGTACTTTGCTGACCAGCAGGGCTAACATGCAACGCGTGAGATAATTTTCTCGTCGCGTTATCCCGTCCGTCAGACGAGATATGTCATATGTCTACTGGTGCCTGGCACTGTGCCTGGTGCTAACATGGCAGCACAAAAATATGACAAAAACTCATCTCGTTCTGTCAAATGTAGACTTCGTGACATTTTCTCATAGAAATAGGTACTATGTATTATCTCTATGCATTTTCTAGACAAACCCTAACATGGCACCTTATTTTTCTCGATTTTTGACACATTAAAACGATATGTTTGTCGTTGATAATTTTCATCGACGACAAGCGTGAGAAGACTATTAAAGTTTAATTGAAGCGCAAAAATAACATGGCGGTGCCGTATTATAATTAAATTTTAACGATATATGAAGATCGTTCTGCGCAGCACCGTTTGGGGTTTTATCCCTATATAGTTTGTGGGGGTTTTGTAGTCCCCGGCCGCAAACTCAGGGTGCGCCTGTGCGCGAACATGCACGCGCATGTACTCACACAAAAAAAATATTTGTGCTTTATTACTCCTCATCAATATGAAACAATGCAGTTCCTTTGGTTGTGAGTTTGATTACATCAATTAATTTCGAAATGCAGTTATGTAGTCAAATCTAAGTACTTACGCTTTCTTATGTATTGATGACGCCATAGTATATTAATAAATCCATGATAAATCCACTCAATATTAATTTATATCTATGAATTATTACTAAAATATCAATGACCAAAGAATCCTCTCTTTAACTTCACTGTAAAATACCAATGTCCAAAGAATCCTCTCTTAGATTCATAACGCCACTGTAAAATCAATAAAATACTCAACATCAACAAACTGCAGTCTTTTCTTTGTTGATTTACCCTGCGGTCCGAATTGCGCAATATAAATCGCAAAATAATAATATTGCGAATCCGACTAAAGTCACAAGTATTATTAGAATTTTGTAACTATTGGTCGGATTCGCGATATTATAGGGCAACAAGTGGGGAAAATGCTCAGAACTTAGGCTCAGAACAATGACTAAAGCATTATTCTGAGGGAAAATGGAAAATGCGGGAAAATGTCTCAAAATTACTGTCAGCTGTCACCAATGTCACTGGGTGTGTTCAGTTATTACGCCGGACGACGCTCGACGACGCGGGCACCGTTCAGTTATTTGAGCGAGCGTCGTCGGACGATCGCTCTGGTCACTCCGTGAAATAGGAGGGTGAAAGTCGCACTCGGTCGCACTGCTAACAACCGACCAATGACTGTAGTTATACGATACAGCAGCAGATAATTTGAGATCGTTCGATTGGTCCGGATTGGTCACTCGCGTAACACAGTTGTGGATCGTTCAATTATTCCCGATGAGCGAGCGACATTCGCCCGAGTGACTTTCGCACCGAAAACTGAATTACTGAACGTAGCCAATGTCATAGAAAAGAAATGACGTTAAATAAAGTCGTTTCACACAAATGGTACAATGGTAGATTTTAGTAGTTATGGTATCTAGTTCTAGATACTCAAAGGGTATCTAGTTTTAATTTTTTACTATTTTCGGCTGAAGGACTATGTTAGTACTGGCACAACACAGTTGTCCATAAAAGGAGCATAGACATACTATCTAGGTATTTTAAGCTTGGAAGAAATGTCTTGTTGTAAAGTTTTGTTTTAGATATGTCAGAAAAAGTTGGTTAATAATATATTCATATTTTATCTATAAGATGCCGTTATTATTTATATAAAACCCTCACAAATTGGTAGCAGAGCGTGGTTGTGATATAAATAACGAAGATGGCATCTTCGGTGAGCTACCGAAATATAGAACCGTTAAACAAGGAAAATTACGATACCTGGAGTCTGCAAGCACAGGCAGTCCTAATTAAAAATGATTATTGGGACATCGTAAGCGGCGAGAAAATATTGTCTCCAAACGCGGATGCGGCTGCGAAGTTGGAATACAAGAAGGAGGACTTAAAGGCAAGAGCTGAAATTCTACTTTTATTGTCGCCTTCAGAGCTAAAGCAAATAAAAACTTGCACTACATCTAAAGCTGTCTGGGACAAACTAAAGTCAATTTATCAAAGCGCCGGGCCGGCAAGGAAAGCTACCTTGCTAAAGCAACTTGTTCTAAAACGGATGGTCGCTGATGAAGACATTCGTGACCATATAAACAATTTTATGGATATAGTGGATAAACTCGCCGATATGGATATTAAAATACCTCCAGAGTTACTTAGCATTATGCTATTGTACAGTTTACCAACAACATTCGAAAACTTCAGAATAGCCATAGAATCTCGGGATTCATTGCCCAACCCTGACGACCTGAAGGTTAAAATTCTCGAAGAATATCAGGCCAGGAGTGGTAGTGATCAGAAACCAGACAGCTCGGAAGCATATCATGCTAAGAAATATAAGCAGAAATACTGCAAGAGCTGCAAGAAAAAGGGCCATACTACCGAGACATGTTGGGGCAAGAAGAAAAGCAACAATGAGAGAGACAACAGCAAACAGCATGAAAATTTCAATGTTTGTCTGAGTACCGCAAGTCCTGACTCCAACAAAAAGACATGGTGTCTTGATAGCGGCTGCTCATCTCACATGTGTGGCAACAAATCAATATTTTCTACCATGACCCCTGAGAGTGGCACACTAAAGTTGGCATCAAACAAATATACAAGTGTAATTCAAGGTAAAGGAAGAGTTACAGTGAGTACAAAGAAGCATGATTATCACTTCAATGAGACCCTGTATGTTCCCGATGTGTCAGTAAACTTATTGTCTGTGGGCAAGATAGCCGACAGAGGAAATAAGGTTGTTTTCGAAAAAGATAAAGCCTACGTCATTGAAAAGAGTGGTAAGGTGACACTGACAGCACAGAGGAAAAATGGACTCTATTACTTTGAGTTTAAGGAGTTTAATAAAAATGAAACTGCACACTACACACCAAATCTGAATAGTGACATCATGGAATGGCATCGTAAACTCGGTCACATGAACGAGAAAGATTTAAAGAAAATGGCTAAAGATGACCTAATGTATGGTTTAAACTTATCCGACGAAAAGTTGGAAACTTGCGAAACTTGCATAAAAGGCAAACTTACGAGATTACCATTCACAAGACATGATGAACTTTACACATCGGAACCGCTTGAAATAATTCATAGCGACGTTTGTGGACCGTTTGAGTGTGAAACACTGGCAGGCTCAAGATATTACGTCACATTCATAGATGATAATACTCGATACTGTTACGTCTATTTTATTAAAAAGAAGAGTGACGTATTCAATGTTTTCAAAGAATATAAAAATGAAGTCGAGACGTTCCATAATAAAAGGATAAAATACCTACAGTCAGACAATGGTACTGAATACCGCAACAAAGAGTTTGATAATTTCCTTAAATCGCATGGCATTCAAAGAAGGCTGACCACATTTTATACCCCACAACAGAATGGGATTAGCGAGAGGAAAAACAGATCCTTGTTAGACAAAGCCAGGTGTTTGTTGATCGAGTCTAATGTACCTAAGAAGCTCTGGGCAGAAGCAATATTCACTGCGAATTATTTAATAAATAGAAGCCCTTCAAAATCATTAAAAGGTGATATACCATTCAAGAAATGGATAGGCAAGACACCATCTGGCAATCATCTTAAAGTTTTTGGCAGGAAGACTTTCGTCTTGAAAAAGAATAGACGAGGAAAGCTAACCCAGAATGCCAAAGAAGGTGTATTCATGGGGTACTCGATGACCGCGAAAGCTTACAGAGTATACATACCTGAAGATGATAACGTAATCACGAGTAGAGACATAAAAGTCATAGATAAAATGTATTTTGAAGGAAGAAGTACAGATTATAAGAATCTTATAAATAATGAGGAACAGAACTCGCAAACTTCTGAAAAAGAAAATCAAATTAAATCTAAAAAGAATAGATGTAAAAGAAATAAAAATATAGAGATTGAATTTGTAAATACAAATAATACAATACAAAATCCCAACAATTTGGAAGACGATGTTTCTTCTACTGATGAAGTTGAATTGTTCGATGATGCATCAGAGATTGTAGAACCACCTGTGAATGGGAGGCCACAAAGAGAAAAGCGCCCACCCACGTGGACCAAGGATTATGTATTAAACGAAACAGAGGAAAATTTACTATTCTCAGAAGTAACTTACTTCTCAGATGGAAGTGAAAATGATGAGTACTGGCATGATGCGATAAAAGCTGAAATAAGAGCACATGTCAAGAACGGAACCTGGAAAATAGAAGAGAAAAAGAAAGAAATGAAACCAGTGGACTACAAAATGGTCCTAAGAAATAAAGTAGGACCAGATAACAGTATCACTAGAAAAGCCAGACTCGTAGCTCGGGGTTTTACTCAAAGACCAGGCTTAGATTATAATGAAACATATGCACCCGTAGCTAAACTAAGTTCGATCAGATCTGTTATTGGAATAGCTATAGAAGAAGGGTTGGAATTAAACCAGATGGACGTAACAACAGCGTACCTGAATGGTGAATTAGAAGAATATATAGTGATGAAATACCCTAACTATTTAGAAGACTATCTAACAGAAATTTTGGTCGAAGAAAGTGGAAAAGAAGATCTGACTATATATAACAAAACAATGAAAATGTTAAAAGACATAAGAAACATTCCCAAAGAGAGAGTTTGTCGTCTTATAAAAGCTTTATACGGACTCAAGCAAGCGGGGAGGCAATGGCACAAAAAGCTCGACATGGAACTAATAAACATAGGTTTTAAAGCTTCAGATGCTGATCCTTGTATATACATACAAGAGAAAAGAGGAGCGAAAATTATAATAACCATATATGTCGACGATTTGTTATGCGCTTACTCGTGTCCAAATGAATGGAAAAAAGTAAAAGACCTTCTAAATTCAAAATTAGAATTGAAGGATTTAGGAAAGCCAAAGCGGCTTATTGGCATTGATATTTGTTATAAAAAGGATATCATAAAATTAAGCCAAGAAAGATTTATACAGGAGACCCTGAAAACTTATAAAATGGAAGACTGTAAACCTGTATCTACACCAATAGAGCCAGGCTTCATATTAGCAAAAAGGGAAGGCTATGAAAGTCAAGATCTTCCATATAAAAATTTAATAGGTACCCTGATGTACTTGGCAGTAGCAACTCGACCTGATATAATGTTCGCCATCAGCTATCTCTCTCAGTTCAACGACTGTTATGGAGAGGAGCATTTCAAGAGCGCTAAGAGAGTATTGCGTTACTTAAAAGGGACGAAGAACGTCGGTCTAATTTTCAGGAAGACTGGAGAAGACTTGTACGGCATGGCGGACGCAGATTGGGGCGCGTGCAAAATCGACCGAAAATCCTTTTCAGGCTACTGTTTCAAGTATGCTGGAACGGCTATAAGCTGGATGTCAAAGAAACAGAGAAGTGTTGCCCTATCGACGGCAGAGGCAGAATACACTGCTCTTACTGAAGCTGCTAAAGAAGCTAAACATTTAAAAAATATATTTAAAGATTTGGGAGCCAGCTTCGAAAGTATAATAGTTAAGAATGACAATCAAGCTGCCCTTAAGCTTAGTCAAAACGCTATGGTAACCTCAAAGTCGAAACATATTGACCTTAAAATACATTTTATTAGAGATTGTATCCGAGAAGGGGATATCGAGGTCAAATATCTGCGAACCGAAGATATGGAGGCAGATATGCTTACAAAAGCGTTAGCTGGTCCGCGACTGGAAAAACTGCGGAGCAGTTTAGGAATCGCTTGACGATGAGACACTGTGCCGTGAAGAGGAGTGTTAGTACTGGCACAACACAGTTGTCCATAAAAGGAGCATAGACATACTATCTAGGTATTTTAAGCTTGGAAGAAATGTCTTGTTGTAAAGTTTTGTTTTAGATATGTCAGAAAAAGTTGGTTAATAATATATTCATATTTTATCTATAAGATGCCGTTATTATTTATATAAAACCCTCACAGACTAGAGCCCAGCAGGGTAATCACGATACACACTCGCAATCGGAATCGATTCAATTTTGACAGTCCAACAAACTACATTGCGCGGTATGCTTTTAAAACCACTACACCCTACAATTTGAGCAACGCAATGAACACTGTTGTTGTGTCAAAATTGAGTCGATTCCGATTACGAGCGTGCATCGTAAAACATGTACATTCAATGGCTACGTTCAGTAATTCATTTTTCGGATGAAAGTCACTCGTGCGAATATCGCTCGCTCATCGGGAATAATACTCAAAGGGAATAATTGAACGAACCACAGCTGCGTTACGCGAGTGACCAATCCGGACCAATTGAACGATCTCAAATTAGATCACCCGGACGATAATGCGTCGCGTCGTCGAGCGTCGTCCGCCGTAATAACTGAACACACCAATACAAAAAAAAGTTAATGACATTGACATCGACATGACATTCGTTTACCTACGTTATTTGACGTAGGTAATATTTGGCGCGCGTTATTGTAGCATGGAGTCGACTGTCTCGGTTTCAAAGGTAAAATTTTTGTTTGCATTACAATTTAAGCATTTACTCTCTGTGAATCACTACAATCACAAGTGTTATACCCTGAACAATGCATAGAAATTGATTTATAACACTTACAATGACGCGCCTTAACTGGTGCCTGAATTAAGAGTAAACAAATGGAAGTTGTAAGCTGTTTTCAATATTTAAATAACTGGAATCTCCTGATTAAAACGTTACAACTGTATACTATGTTAATAGCAATAAGATAAATATTATTAAACCCTATTCAGGTAGAGAAATAACTGAATTTATACAACTTTACCATGTGGTCAAATAAGAAATGCTGCAATGAAAATTTTAGAACTTTCTTCATAAAGGATTGATAAATAAGTATATTCACAATTAACATTACACCATTTCTTATTTTAAAGAATCAATGCTTTAATTTCAGGGTGTGTTCTTGTTCAAAAATGGATTTAAGGGAGGGAAACCTGCCAAAAAGAAGATGTGTCAAGCCCTCTTTGAAAAAATATTTATGAAAGAACTTTGGTATGCTACATATAAACAAAATTGGAATGAAATTGAAAACAAACTGCAGGTAAATAAATTCTGTATTTAATTTATTACAATCATGCTTATCAAGTTGTCTACTAGCCAGCAGACACAATAGAAAATATATTGTTTGTCCATATGGGTAAGTGATGTGATGCTCAAAGGGTTAAATCCCCTGAGAGAGTAGCCAGTACTGTGTATTCTTGTACAACTAACCTTTTCTACTCAGAACTAGTCACCTGTACCTAGTACTATTATAAATACCCTGTAATCAAGTTGTTTAAACAGCCAACTGGCAAAGCCTGGTAAGGGCATACAAACCCCACCCATTGCACTATTACAAAGTGTGTATTCATACCTATAGAACAATGGTAGGTTGCTTACTGTTCTATGTATAGGGATGAATCCAAATAAAGCACAAGCATTGGCCAAAATGGATGGCAAAACTTAATGAAATTAAGTACTATAGTAAAAAAAGTGCCTATTATTTCAGTTCCAAACCTTAATTTCCAGGAACTTCATCAAAAAACATATAGCCTGCTGCTAAATGATATTGTAAATTACATAAAGCATCATGGGGTCCATGAATCTTCTACATTGGAAGGAATCATACCAAGCGCTACTCTCCTAACTGGAGTTAGTCAACCAGATCATGTGTCGCAATTTAGGTCTCTTATTGATATTATAAGGTAAATGTTTTAGGTGTATAATATTAACTAATATTATATTAATAAAAGCGTTTGAATCTGAAACCCAATTCTTGTAATTAAAAATGTTCAAAATATAGTCCTGAAGCCCAATTCTCGTAATTAATTTATAATATGACTAAAAGTTGACCAAACTGAGATTATATTATGAATTGACAAAAAGTCATGTATTCTACTCCTCTTAAAGTTCAGTCCGATTCCAGTATGATTTGGATTCAATCTTCTTACAAACTCATTTCAATCTCATTTTCGACGTTTGTGTATAGACGAGAGTGGCAATTTTATTATCTGTGTCAGTTCAAAATGTTTGCAGAATACATACAGATTTGCCTTTTATTCAACTTTCGATCTCATTACAATATAATGTCACGTTTGACGTTGTTTGTTAGGGTAGGAGAATACCATTTGTGACATTTATGACATTCATAGTAGATCGGAATGAGATCCGAACTATAGTTTGAACATTTTTAGTTACGAGAATTGGGCCTCTGATCTTGTTCCAATCTAGTATCACTATCACAAATGGTGCCTATCCTACACTAACGAACAATGTCAAACGCAAAATTATATTATAATGAGGTCAAAAGTTGATTGAAGCCAAATCAATATTCTGCCAACAAAATCGATATTTTACCAATAAAATCGGTTTTCTCGTCCATACATAAACATAAATAATGAGATTGAAATGAGTCTGTAAGAAGATTAAATTCAAATCATACTGAAATCGGCCTGAACTTTAACAGGACTAAAATACCGATTTTTTGACAATTTATAATATTATAATCTCAGTTTGGTCAACTGTCAGTCATTATGTAAATTAATTATGAGAAGAGGGCTTCAGATAAAGTTTAGTTTTTGTTACAAAAAATCTGCATCTAGATGGTTAGATGTGATGTTTGATGAATATTGGCTTAGTGAGCCCAAGCAAGTATCCATTGCGTTCAAATTTATAGCTAGACATCACCCAGCTTCTGCCTCCCAATTATGCTTTCCAATATATTTCCAATCAGCCTCAATATTCCCAATGCCGACTAGTTAATCTTTATGCTACGGCACTTGGCAATCACTATGAGATAAGTAGCTTGTTGTGTTTTTATATCTAAATAAAAATGATTTGAAATGTTTCAGAGAGGAAGTGACGCCACATGTGGCTTCAGTGAATTCACAAGATGCTCCCACCGTTAAACATTTAGTTGAAAATGCTGTTTGGCAACTGATACATGGAAATAAAGCATTGGTCAGTACTTCATCTTGATCATTCAATCTTGTATTAATGAACTACTAATACTGCATGTTCTTGACAATTAATGTGGTATTATGATGAAAGTCTGTTTTTCCTGTGTGGATTTTGATTCCCTTGTATAATGAACAGTACATGTTTAGTTTCCTTAGTGTGTGAAGAGTTACAAAGTTTGTCTTCTATTTTCCATAAATTTGTATTGTAAATGTTTCAGGATTCTTATGATGAGGAATCAGAAGGCATCATTGGTCAAACAAAGAAATTAAAAAAGAATCAATGTACAATGAAGACTCTTAGAAACTGGTACCAGTCCAATTGCCGGTCATCACTTGCTAAGAAGTCATCAACAGCAAGAAGAACATTAGTTATAATAATACCTGATTTTGAAAGCTTTAACTGTAATGTATTACAAGACTTTGTTATGATAGTGAGGTAATTTGTTCAAGTTTATTTCTTGGATGTTGTTAAATCCTTACTAATATTATAAATGCGAAAGTAACTGTCCCTCGGTTTGTCTGTTTGTTACCTTTTCACGACCAAACTGCTTAACCGATCTTGATGATATTTGACAAGAAAATAGTGTGCATCATGAGGAAGTTTATAGGCATTTTTTATTTCAATTGTTTTTTCATTCATTTTTCGTGTACCCGATCGCAGTCGCGGGCACGGCTTGTCTATTATAAACTTGGCATTTTTATATTGTAGTGTGTAGTGTAGTAGTGACGACATTATATTACCAAAGAACCGTTATACAGGGTTGTTACACTATTCTACACAAAATAATGAAATCAATATACAATTTGTTACAGTCTTACCTTAACGTTTCAGTTCATACGTATCATTGATGCCGATAGTATTTGTGTTCGGCGTGGCGACGTCGGTGTCTGCGCTTCACAAGTCGTTCCCTTATCATGTGTCGTCAAAGCTGCTGATAAAAGTCTTCCATTCACATTCATCGCCTGTATATATGAATCAAGTAAGTTGTTTTTTTATTTTTTTATTTAATTTAATTATGTAGCTCAAGTATTGTCAATGTTAGATTTAGATTATATTCTAAAAATTAATCTTAATCTGTGGTTAAATTAATTATTGAGGAAAAATGTCTTATTTCAGGTTTTGGAGGATATATTCTTAACACACACAAGTTCCTTTCATTTATCAGGCAAAGCATTTGAATTGTTAACAGATGTGTTTCTTTTCTACGATTTCTCTGTTACAGGGCTCATTCAAAGTATTAAGGTAATTATAAATTAAGTCTTAATTATTATATTTGCGATTGATATTATATTTGATGATTTTTACCTATCACCTTTGCCTTAAGTAATTTATTTTACTGTCATGTAGAACATAGGATTGACTTGATTGAGGTTAGTATTGACCTCCCTGATAGTTATAATGAGCTAATAGGCATAACATGAGTCCTAATAGTTAGCTGTTATTCTGTATGTAATCAATTAGTGGCTGACTTAAAGTGACTGGCAATTAGAGGCCATAATATAATAACTCTGGTATTTCTTCTTTCAGTACTGCATGATGGATCATTTCTATGGAGACAATTTAAAGTCACTGTGCTGTGACAGAGACAAACTGGAAGAAGTTATAATGGATTTAAGCGCCGATGATCTCGAAAATATACGACAGTTAATGTCATTTAGGCCGTTTTTAGAGCAACAAGACTGTAGAATGAAGATTGGACTGTTTGAAGATGAAAATTTCTTTAGAGAAGCATTGTACAAGAAGATGAATAGACTGCATGATTATTTGTACAGTTTTTATATGTGTTTGAGGCTGTTGTGTGTGTTTGTTAAAGATTTACCAAAGAATATGCTCGGGAAATCTGTAAGTATTCCCATTATTTTAAAATAAAAAAAAAACATAGTCAGTGAAATAAGCAACACCATAGAAACAGCATAGAACTGTTACCTTCTACAACTGTTAACACACAGTATAACACAGTGTTGCGAAGTGCTTAATACATATTACATTTAAAACTGCAATATTTTTATTGTAATATTATGATAGTATTTTAGTATTGCGTGTACCTTTAATTAGGTGACTTATACTAATAACTGTTTCAACGCAGGTGCGGGAAATTTATACAAAGTGCGCCGTAGAGTGCGTTACAGGCACACCAGCATTCAAAGACTGCATGCAGCTAATAAAATTTCAATCGCAAATGAAATTAATTGAAAGTATCAAAAGTGCGTTAAAGATAGTCAACACATATTTACAAGGGGTGTCGCCAGTAAAGCCGCTTCGAACATCACCATCGAAGAATAACCTAAATAATATATTTCTCAATGACGATCTTGGTGAAAACTTTGTCAAATCTCTGAGAGTTCATTTACTTACATTTTTAAGACAAATCGAAAATGCTAACACTGACACTACTGTTAGTACAAATATTTTACCAGAGACTGATGATAATGATGAAAATGTTCCTGGAAACAGATATAAGCTGAAAGAGGTAACATGTTTAAGTAATAGTATGAACATATATTTTGTCTTGCATATCTAGTAAAATTTGTGAGCGGTTTATTTCCATATTATACCATTATCAGCCTGTTAATTCCCACAGTGCTAGGCCTCGGGTTTTCGCTCTTAGCACTGATTATATTATTAAACCTGTCTTTGTCATTTGTATACCAATGAATAGAGATGGCAATACAGCTAGTTTAGTTAAATAAAGTTTACTCATCGTTTATTAGTAAGGAGTAAGAAGGCAGCATAAATATTACTCAAACGTTTCCAAGTGATAAAAGGACATTTTTCTTTTGCTTTGTTATTATTTTTACAAAATTTTGACATTACAGAAATAATAATTATATTTACAAGAGTTATGATTTTATAGAAATTACTAAAAGCAACAAGAGTGGACCGTGTACAATCGGAGTTCGAGATGGTTCGGTCGCGATTCGTCAGTTATTTAGAGGACATGTTCGACAAAGGACTACAACCGGCGCACACGCAAACGTTCCACGAGATATTGTTCTTTAGCGACGTGTCCAATGTCAAGAAGCATATAGTGGGGTCGCCTCGTGGAGCTGTACACACTGCGCTAAGCAATCCTGTACATTATTTACAGGTTTGTATTCCAATATTAGTTCTTAATAAAATACCCTATATTTTTTTAAATTAAAAAGTCCTACAAACTAGTTATAGTTAAAATGTGATTCTTGTTATGGTGTGGGATATTTCAGACCAGCAAGAGCAATACAAACACAATTTATCTTTTTAAGCATTTCTAAGGGGCTACTTTAAAATTATCCATTTTGGACTCTAATTAATTTTGCATTTAAACATTATTGGTATTCAGTTATACAGCTACCCATTCTGCAAATGATCCTATTTTATGTAATTTTCCCTTTTTTGTTAACTATTTTGAAAACTTAACTTGTTCCCTAATCTTTGGTCTCTTGGTCGGAATGCACAACGCTGCGGTGAGCGTTATTTATTTATTTATTTATTTATTTATTTATATATTCTTTATTGTACACCAGTAAAACAAATATACACATAAAACTTGCACAAACATGGGTAAATTGTACAATGGGCGGCCTTATCGCACACGGCGATTTCTTCCAGGCAACCTTTGGATGGACAAGAGTAAAATTAATAAGTTATGGGGCAGTCAGTTTTGTGGTATAAATAGCACTGCACATTGCCTGGCAATATAAGATAAACTGAAAATATGAATAAATATTCAATATACTACATAGTATATATCTCATATACATACATACACATAGATAATATATACAATACATATAAATATATATATATATATAGCGTTATGCAGTGTCAAACACTTAATTGTATGAAAAACGTCTAAAATGGTCTGTTGTTCCGCCGAAGTATGTGTCAGCGGTGAGGTTACCCCTCACCGCTGACGCATACTTCGGTGAATGCGCGCGTGGTGAAGTTTCCCAGCAGGTAGGTATTCTGCATAGCGCGATGTCGTGCTCTTTCATTCACTTCGGTGGGCGTCAGAGCGTCGACATGATTTGTTTGAAGATAATTTAATAGAGTTGAAGTTCATATTGACACGTCTACTTTGGTAGCTGCAGGGAAATCAACTGACCGCTTCTACGCACAGACAGCAACGCCGTGTCAAGAGTCAAGACGCTACGTTGTAACCGCTTACCGCAGCGTTGGGCGTTCCGATCAAAAGACCAAAGCTTTACGTCTAAATCTAATATAATATAATCTACTATAATATTTGTACACAATTATAATAATATACTATTTTTATTTCTTCACAGTGTCCCTGTTGTCACCTGCCGTCATTAGACAGCGTGATAGACACGTTACCCGACGTTTGTCTAGCGTACAAACTACATCGCGAGTGCGGCAAACATATCAACTTGTACGACTGGCTACAAGCTTTCGCCGCCGTACTGCGCCCCGATGAAGATGACGAGCAGCGACATCAGGATCCCAATACACAGTGAGTACATCTCCATCTTAGCTGACAGGGCCTTAAGGCGCTATGCCATGACGAAATATCGCGCAAATAATGCGATACCTGAGTGTTATTTGAGCTCTATTGTTTTCATGGCACCGCTCATAATTACCCTTTAGTGTTTCTATCTAAATGCTGATTAGCTAATTCATTCATTTTTAGGTACACTAATAGATCTAGATTCCTATAATTGGCGTAGATTGGTAGTGATTCAGTGTAAAACCGACATTCCTTATGCACCGAAAGAAAGAATTGTTACCGTCCGTAACAAAAGCGGACCCCATTACTGTTAGAGTGTTAGAAGGAACTAATTAATACCAAGTAGCATTTTATTTTCGCCATTAAAAAAACAACTAAATGTTAACCTGACCGTTCTCACCAGTTTTAACCTAAACGGTATTAATAGAGAAAAGTATGGGTAGTACCTTTATACGATGTGTAGTCAATTATACTAGAGAACATATTTTAATAGTTAAATATAATTATTAACTTTGTTTTGTTCCAGGTTGAGATTCACTCGTGCAGTGGCTGAATTACAGTTCCTCGGTTTTATTAAGTCATCTAAAAGGAAAACCGATCATGTAATGCGATTGACTTGGTGATATTGTACCTACACTGTCATTGCTATTATTTATTAATTATAATTAAAAATATTCTTGATAGTAATGCACAATTTGTTTTCTTTTTAACATGCTTTTTTAATAATTGAACATTTCGTTACCAGACAGATATAATCACTCGTTTTGTGTTGTTTTGTGCACTTATTATATTATAAGGGTAGATTTTTCAATCGCTAGTAATTTTTTATCCAACTAATAAAGACGCTTGACAGATTTTGTATAGGAAAGCTGTCAAAAATTAAATTAAAAAAAAAAAAAAACTTTACAAATAAGCAGTAGGTGGTACCTACCTTTGTACTTTGAAATTGTGTTTGATATCTTTACTTATTTTCTTCGTCATTATGTACCTATGTGTAATGTGTATACATAAATAATAAATAAATTAATGAATTCCCTCGGATAAAGTTATCTGAGGACTGAAAAATTAGGCCTAAGTTTAATAAAAATATCGAATGTTCTACCGCATCTGGTTAGTCTAGCTATAGTCTATACACCGAATCTAGCATTCGGGAATTAGTTGTAGGAATGTCTTTATAAAATCCCGTGTTTGCATTGTAAGTATAAACAATGAACGCAATGCTTTCAGGTCCGATAATTAAATGTTCACAGCTTGACAAAAAGTGACTATGTCTGATGAGAAATACCTTGAAAATAATAACAGACCTATGTCATACATAAGGCTCTGAACCTAACAAGCCTAATGACATTAAAAAGAGGGTCCGTGGCTAGGAGGAAACTGGGATGGCGCGCAGCATAAGCTCGAAGAGTGCCCGGCGTAGTATTCGGAGAGTCAGAGCGGTAGATCCTGGGTCGATCGCATTCGTCAAGATCTCTCTGCCTGCTCTGTATTGTGTTGAGAACGTAGACAAAGTAAACAAGTTGAGAATTACTTAGTTATGGACACAAAACGCGTGTGTTAAATGCAATAGCACAGTTACACATCATCTCGTCTCTTAAACACATCCTACTCTTAGGCGCCCTCTTTGCTTCGTGTAGGAGTCATGACAACTACGTCTCTCATTGTAATTTATAATTATTTTATCCACCTATTATAGATTAAATATTCAGATTGTTTTAATATTCAGTTGAACTAACATTATATTTCATCATATTGTTAAGTTGGATAAGTCGTCGAATTGGAGAGCAGCGGCCTTCTGTCAGATCGCTATCGTTCAGATACCGAGAAAGGGCTGATCTTGATAAACAGACGAAGGCGCCGACCGCTTCGGTGAAAAGGCTACCTACATACTAGTACATACTGCACCCCCACTGAATGATACTATACGGCTTCCTTTGGGCGATTACAGAGATGACGGTAGGATATAGCAGCACATGGTGTGAACAGTACCTACAGTACCTAATTGAAAACTGCAAGGGGGTCGCCGGAGACGGTTTCTGTTTTTTTTTTAAAAAGAATGAAATAATTTTGTTAAAAAACTTAACAGCTTCTGAAGTCGGGGCCACTGCCAAGCTACGAGTAGGTACATTGAAGAATTATAGGCCCCGACTTCAGAAGCTGATAAGTTTTTTAAGAAAATTATTTTATACTTTTTAGTTTTTTGATGTCGGTTTTTACTTTTTTTTTTAAGTTTATTTTATTTTTCAATTTTGAGTGGCATAAACAATACATAAACATGAGATTACAGCAATCGCGAGTGATGTGCTGTTATTCATTCAAGAGTTCCATTGTCTATCTCCGAAGATCTTCATCAGATCCTCACTGAATTTAAATGGGAACACTTCGGAAGTATACCCTTTCAAACAAAAAAAGAATCATCGAAATCGGTTGGCGTGATATTGAGTTATTCGACCAGACTTATATGGTTTCCTAATGGATCCAATTGTCAGAACTGGACCAAATTAAAATTGGACCATTCGGGAAGCACCAGCTTTCAAATACAAAAATAATCATCAAAAACGGTTCACGCAGTCGAGTTATGAGGTAACAAACATAAAAAAAATAAAAATAAACATACGCGTCGAATTGAGAACCTCCTCCTTTTTTTTGAAGTCGGTTAAAAAAGGGCCCTGGCATACCTAGATATGTATTACTACAAGTTTAACCAACTTGTAGGCATACCTAGATATGTATTACTACAAGTTTAACCAACTTGTAGTAATACATATCTGGACGACGACACTAGATTTAGAAGAGGCTCCTTATATCTATATAGGTAATAATGTCCGTACCTACATGCTTTCAACATGTATTGTATAAGTATTCGTGCTTGTTCAATCACAATAATAATTAAGTAGGTAGTGTACAAGTGAGTTCTTAAACTTACGCAACCTTTGCAGAAACTAAAATCTTTAGCAACACAGCAAACAAGGATTTTGATAGATGGTGCAATAGCGTATATTACGGAATCATTGCCTAATACCCACAGGTACATTATTTTGTCTTCACGTAGGTAGGTAGCTAGCAGTGGCGAAGGGTGACAGTTTTAAAAGGGGAAGCCGTCCCAAAAATGCCCTCTAAAAATTGCTGCAATTAATGCTGGAAGACCAAAATCCATACCGTCTCTTATAATCTATAGTCATGTCTGAAAGAGCTCGACCTAACTGAATAACAAGCCTTTTTTGTCAGTTGGATGTGTAAATAATATAATATTACGTTGGTCTATGCACTAACCAATTCCCAAAGGGAAGCCGATGGGAATCGGGTTGTATGGACTCTTCGCCACTGGTAGCTAGGTAGGTATGGCTCAATGACGTAAGAAGCCTCTTGGTTTTCTAACGTCACTGGTATGGCTACAGGAAAAATAAATGATTTTTTCAAGTGTTTTCTAATTTTATACTCCAATCTTTGTAGACTCCACTTCAAGACAATCAAGACCAAAGTTATGTGGGTAGGTTGACTTGAGTATTACGTTTAATAATAATAGCTTTTTAACAGTTTTAAGAATTTCAGCCTATCGCAATTCATTGTGAAAATTAGGTCACTCTCAAAAAGTGGTAGATAATTCGCGTTGTCACAGGCAAATGTGTGTTTTTTTACCAGATATGTTACGTTCACATGACGAAAGTTTATTATATCCCGTATTCGAGAAATAATGCATGGACGTTGCAATTTCATACAAAGTGCACTGCCATGCCACTAATAGATACCTAATATCTCGTACGAAAATGGTGCAAACTGATTTCTTGGAATTTATTTTCAGTAGGTATCTATACCTACATATAGGTAGGCTGAATCTAGAATTTGTGTTCATTGCTCTGCTTAAGTAGGCAAATAGATAATATCGCAGAACATGCGGATGTTGTAAAAGCAATGACATTTTAGAGAAACCTATTATAGGTAGGTACCTATGTTCAACAGTAGGTAGGTACACAATGCTTTCGTTGATGATCTCAATAAAGTTGGATCATATTAGGAAGTTTTTAGATACGCGTGACGTTCTGGGAAGTGACGACTATTTTGTGGCAATTATCGTCCGGCGACAATAGTTGAACACTGTGGAGGAATTAATAGAACGATACGGAACAATTTGGAGCAATTTCTTATGAGCGTGTAACGTGTAACGTGATCAACTGGTCACCCTGCTGGAGTGGGCTGTCGGCACCACGGAACAGAAAAGTCAGCATAGCTGTCGGTCAGTCAGATCAGTGTTCAAGCAATCATAGCGGCTGAAGTTGAAGAGGATTGAGTAAAACAACTTTAATTTAAGTTCCAAGTGGTAAAAATCTAGGTAGGTACATATTATTTTTATAATAGGTAATATATAGGTACCTACCTACTTAATAGGTTACCTACTGTATAATTTGAAGGTCTGATATTTTAATTACCTACAGGTAGGTACCTAAGGTGTGCGTAAGGTCTAGTGATAAATATTATTATATTCATAAATGTATGGTTTTAATAATGGTCACTTACCTACCTATTTTGACCCTTAGAATACCTACCTACTTCAAGACCAACGGACGTGTTAGATATTTAATTGGGCAGATTATGATGAAATATTGACTACCTAATATTATCGTAAGTATATTAAAACTATGGGACCGTACAACTACACCGTCACTGTCCCTTGACGGGCAAGGTTGCCGTAGAGAAATAGCCTATTTCTTCTAGACTTCGATGATCTATTTCAAATAGGTCATCAAAATCTGTTTTTGATAACCTATGAAAGGTCCACTGCAGGAACTCGGGTCTCGGGCTTCCTTTGGAGTGGACCGTTTTGCTTAATACCAATAGGCTGGTAACGAAACGCAGACATTAGTAGGTAACGGTGTCGATTCTGTTGTGCATTTTGACAGTAGGTACTAAACTAGACTAAACGCATCTGTCACTCTCTTTTTAACCCCTGACAAAAAAGAGGGGTTTTATAAGTTTGTAGTGTGTATCTGTGTATCTGTCTGGCATCGTAGCTCCAAACCGGATGGACCGATTTCAATGCAGTTTTTAATTAAAAGCTAGTTTAATCAAGTATCATCTTAGATAAGTTTCATGCAAATCTGTTTAGCTGTTCAAAAGTTAGTTAGGTTTTTGACGGTTAGGTTATTCTATTAAAACAGAAAGAGACAATCGCCTTTATTTTAGTGTAGTCCTGTCAAAGTACACAACAGAATCGACGCCATTGTAGTCGGCCGCAGGTGTCTGCTGGTTAGATTAGCTAACCGAGTCGAGTTGAAACAATACATAAATCTTGTATAAAGTCCGGTTACCTGTATACCTAAGTGTGGAGGCTTGCTTCTTCTTTACAAACTGCGGATCAGACCACAGAACACAGAAAAGACTGTGTGTTCTGTGGATCAGACCATCAAACTGAACAACTTTCTCTATGGGTCCAACATCGTACCTAATCGTGAATAAATAATCACGAATACCTACCTACGTACCTATTGAAGTTTTGTATGGGACAGCTAATAATTTTGTGAGATTATTTTGTTCCTAAACTTGCCATAAAATAAGAATTGCTATTATTGATAATGTAGATACCTGTTACTTACATAAATCTTTTTTACCCGACTGCGCGACGCAAAGGAGATGATTCTGAGTTACAGCTTGACTATTGCAAGCAGTCCCGTATAAAGCAGAGATTACGATTGATTGGTTGCTAAAATGATGTTGTATTGGCCCGATTTTGATAGTACTTTTACTGTAGCGTTACTTAGGACAGGAAACTCAACTTTATCGTCACGCTATTACCCAAAAGAGCAGTGCAGTGCAATATATTTTTTGTTTTCTTTGATGGGATTAAAATTGAAAAATTGATTTTCATTAAAATATTAATTAGTACAATCTCAAAATGTATGTAGGTAAGTTCCTTAAAGTGTAGGAACAAAAGTAAAAAGGAATCTCTTAAATATGTTTATAACACATTTGCTCGTAAAGGGTCTCTTATTTCACCAATTTCAATATCGTAATGTATCTCATTACGTACCTACTTGTGCGTTATTGTAATGTAAAACGCACGGTTTATCAAGATGCTCCGTCTAAAACGAACGGTACTTTCTTAAATCTTAGCAAAGAGTTTTTATGTCAGAAAAGTGGTCAACATTTTATAAATAAAATTAACTTTGGGAGATAAAAAAAAAAAAAAAAAGTTTTATTCTTTAATTTAATTAATTTTGACAATAAAACCATTTATCTGTAAAAAAAACAAAAAAATATTAATTTACTTTAATAGTAATATTGGCTGTTTTTATGCCTTTTCCTTTAAAAAAAGGGGCAGATGCGCGCGCATCGCTAATTTGTGAACAAGTACCTAATAATCAATTTCAAAATTGTTCAAATTTCTCTAACTGCTTTAACAAGTGATTAAAGATTTATTCGTTTAAGAAAGTCCGAGTTGTATTTATTTCCTCGCAAATATGTTATAAAACGTCGTATGACATACGTGCGCTTTGATAATTACAGCCTCTGCTTTCTTGTAGCCCTCGCCTACGGCTCGGGCTAGCAATATCGCTTCGGCTGTAATTTTCGACTTACCGCACTTATATCATAATGTACTATTACCTACTATAAGTACTAGATTGCGTTAGTGCCACGTCACGACCTATTATTATTATTATTTCTTGGTATACGTTTTTGTATCTCGGCAGTATGTTGCCGGTTTTTATAAGTTAGCATGGGCCGAAGCCAAGTACTAGCCTATATAACATTGGTAACAATATGATGATGATTTAAGTTAGTGTGAGCTTGTGATGAATGTCTTTGTGTGTGTGATGTGTCTGTTTGAGTCTCGGTATCATTTTGTAAGAATTTCCGAACAATTCTGCAAGTATTTAGGATGGCGGCTTTTTGTAAGATTTGATATGTATGAGGTTTTAGATAGAGTGATTTTAAAGACTGATGGAGTTGTTTGGATATGACTCCTGTGGTTGATAGGACTATAGGAATAATGGTAGCATTGCTCAATTGCCACATTCGGGTAATCTCAATTTTCAGGTTTATTATTATGACCTTTATTCAATTTTTAATACTTACATTCTTTCATATTTTTAAATAATTTTACAAATAAAAAAATAATAATAAAAACATTTAAAAATACAAAAGAGGAGGTAGTAGGCCACCGGCATCGGGAACAGGGTCCAAGCTACCGGCGGCTAGGGCTGCAGAGAAAGGAACCTCTTATTATTATGACCTTTATTCAATATTTATACTTACATTCATTCATATTTTTAAATAATTTTACAAATAAAAAAAAATAAAAACATTTAAAAATACAAAAGAGTAGGTAGTAGGCCACCGGCATCGGGAACAGGGTCCAAGCCACCGGCGGCTAGGGCTGCAGAGAAAGGAACCTCCTCACAATGCGTGCCGTGTCGAGGAGTACCGCTTTCTGTATCAAGCCCTTGATCCAGCCCCCCAACGAGAGCCTCATAAGATGTTGATCGAGGCTCTTGGCAATTAAGCCATTGGCCGTCACAACTATCGGCACTATGATTGCTGAGTCCACATCCCACATGTCGACAACCTCGTGAGCCAAGTCAAGATATTTAATTTGTTTATCTTTCTCGGCTTTCACGAGATTCTCATCATGTGGGATAGTAACATCAACAATCATCGTGCGGCGCGCTGACCGATCTATCACCACTATATCAGGCTTATTGGCAACAATAGTCCTGTCAGTGATGATAGATCGGTCCCAGTACAACGTGGCATGACCATTTTCGAGAACTGGGTCGGGCACATACCTATAGTATGGTACTTCAAAATCCACAAGGTTGTATTTTAAAGCGAGTTGCTGGTGAATAATCCTGGCTACTTGGTTATGCCTGTGCAAATATTCGCCGTTAGCAAGACGTGAACAACCAGAGATAATGTGTCTAAGGGACTCACCTGGGCGGTGGCATGCCCGACAGATGTCAACCGTGCCGTCCTTCACAATATACCTCCGGTAATTATTCGTCATGATAACTTCGTCCATTATTGCACATACAAAACCTTCGGTTTCCCCGAATAGGTCTCCGAAACGTAACCAGGATACGGACGCTAATAAGTCAACATCGGGCCCATGAAGGGCCCGATAAAAGCGTCCGTGTAGTTCCTTGCTCTGCCATACTTATTATTATTATTATTATATCATCTATTCACTCTTCACAATTGGTTGACTTAAAATTAAGTACATGATATTGGCTGAGACTAGATTCAACCTATGTGAGAGACTGGTGCCTGATGTATGTTTCTAAATGAAACCAGTGTTACAGGTCGCCAGGCCCACATGTGAAAAATATGAAATAAACAAAAGAAACAAAGTAATTAATAAAACAAAACAATAAATCAATGATAACAAGTAATACATATAAAAAATATTGCAGAAATTATCGGCTAAGGTGAAATTAGTGAAATGGGAAGTGGTGAGTGTGTGAGTTTGTGAGTCGCATTGGACGATCTCAGACTTAAAAGAGTATTGCGAGTAGGCACAAAGTGAGTAAGTAAGTAAGTGAGTGAGTGAGTATCATAAATATATTGGCTATAATTACTTATAGGTACATAAGAATAAGATGAATTATAATGAAGTGAAAAATCAACATTTTCTAAGACCGAGTTTTAATTTATGCAGTTGAACATGTTTCCTTAAACGTAACTAGATGGCGTTAGTAGAAAAATTTGAAGTCGTTGATTTTGCCATTAATTATGTTTATTATATCAGTTTATGATATTCTGACAGTTTATGGTACCTACCTCATGTGATCTTAGCGGGTTTGTTGTTCAGAAATATTGTTCGTGTTGATGTCTATTAGATTTCAATTTATTAGCACGCAATTCCACCATTTCACAGAGATTTTCATAATTTAGTCACATTCTTTTATTGGAATTAATAACCACATAGCGTAGCGGTAAATCTTTCTTCTTCTTTCTTTTTTTTTTTTTTTTTTTTTTTTTTTTACGTTGACTATGATTTCTCCTGTATCGAGGGTACAGTTTACAAACATACATGTCACATGCACACACCACCCAGACCCGAAACAACTATCTGTAGATCATACAAATACTTGTTCCGTGCGGGGATCGAACCCGCGGCACGTAGCGTAGAAGGCTAATCGTTTAGCCACTGCGCCAACCGTGTCGAAAATGGTAGGATACAAGCTGACAGAGGTTAAACTAGCCAAGTCAAATCTTGAGCTTCAATTTATCCTAAGTCATCTGCTTTCAAATGCTTTGCCTTTCTGCACGTAAAGGGCTATTGAAGGAACACCGTGGATTTTTTTTACCACGACAAACAAAAAAAAAAAAAAAAACAAAGTCATCTGCTTTGTGTAAATAAATCAAGTTTTCAAAAAGAAGTTATATTTATGTAAATTTAACATATTTAAACATAAATTGAAATCCTTTTTCATAGACATGGCACCGTATATCGTTGAAGAATTCATTCCAAAAATTATTTAATATACGTAATATTGTTATTTCTGTGAAGTTATTTTAATATTATTATTATTAATCAATTATATATTATGAATTATTTTTAAGCTTTATCACCTAATGCAATGCTATGTTACTGTTGTTTATATTTCCTTTATTTATTATTTTACATATTATAAAGAAAATCAAATATACATTTAAAAACATAAAAAAATAGGAACCAACCGGCATCGGGAACAGGGTCCAAGCTACCGGTGGCTAGGGCTCCAGAGAGAGGAACCTCCTCACAATGCCGTGTCGAGGAGTACCGCCTTCTGCATCAAGCCCTTGATCCAACCCCCCAACGAGAGCCTCATAAGATGTTGGTCGAGGCTCTTGGCTATTAAGCCATTGGCCGTAACGACGATCGGCACTATGACTGCTGAGTCCACATCCCACATGGCGACAACCTCGTGAGCCAAGTCAAGATATTTAATTTGTTTATCTTTCTCGGCTTTCACGAGATTCTCATCATGCGGGATAGTAATATCAACAATCATTGTGCGGCGCGTTGACCGATCTATCACCACTATATCAGGCTTATTGGCAACAATAGTCCTGTCAGTGATGATAGATCGGTCCCAGTACAAAGTGATATGATCATTTTCGAGAACTGGGTCGGGCACATACCTGTAGTACGGTACTTCAGACTCCACAAAGTTATATTTTAGAGCAAGTTGCTGGTGAATAATCCTGGCTACTTGGTTATGTCTGTGCAAATATTCGCCATTAGCAAGACGAGAACACCCAGAGATAATGTGTCTAAGAGACTCACCTGGACGGTGGCATGCCCGACAGATGTCAACCGTGCCATCCTTCACAATATACTTCCGGTAGTTATTCGTCATGATAACTTCGTCCATTATTGCACATACAAAACCTTCGGTTTCCCCGAATAGGTCACCGAAACGTAACCAGGATACGGACGCTTTAAAGTCAACATCGGGCCCATGAAGAGCCCGGTAAAAGCGTCCGTGTAGCTCTTTGCTCTGCCATACCTCCCTGCGGCCATTGGTACTTAGTACAACAGGTTTGCGCCAGTTCTCTTTAGCCAAGGAAAGCGGGGTGAAGCCTTTGTCCACTGCAACAACATCACGATGCATCCCCACATCAGCATGGAGAAAATATTCCCTGAGACTGCACACCTCACGATTATGGAGGGTCTTAGTATTTAAAAAACCTCGACCCCCACATTTTCGCGGCATGTCCAGTCTCATTACCGAGGAACGTGGGTGATGCATCCGATTTGCAGTCAGCGATGTTCGGACCTTTCTATCCAGAGCATCCAATTCTGTTTGAGTCCACTTGAGTATGCCGAAGGAGTACATCAGGACCGGCATGACCCAATCTTTGAAGGCACGCACCTTGTTGCCACCTGATGACCTGACAAAAGACTTTTCAGTACTTTGTTCAGGCGGCCAAAGAAGCGCTCCTGCAACAATTGCTTCATGTCAGTCTCACGAATTCCCAATTGTTTATATTTTATTATTATGCTTGTATTATGTGACTTTATGTAATTATTTACATACAATAAAAAATCTGAATCTGAATTGAATTTCAGGATTATCTACAGAACTTGGCACCCATTTAGATCTCAATTCTTTAGTCGGTGAAGTCACAACCACCCATATTGTTGATATTAAGCTTGGCTCCCATATTCACACTTATGTTTTTGATAGGATCCACTATAATCTACCGTTTCTCGCAGTGTTATCAATCATCAATGTAGAGCTTTAACTAAACTCTAGGTACCGCCCGACGCCCGTACTAAATTCCTTACTTTGCCAATGGAAACGTGCCTAAAGATCTACGCTATCCCTAAAATGAGGAGTAGGTATTTTAGCACTGGCCTATGCTTGCTCAAGGCTAGCTACGATACTACAATATGGTTAGATACCCGCTAGGGCGGCTCTACCCGATGATGCAATGGTTGCACTGCATGCTGGCTGCGATCTAGAACATAATTTATGTCCTTTTTAACTAAAATAAAATTATGTCAGCAACAGATAATTCTAAATGTAGTTTTTAGGACTCTCATTATGATTCTACTTCAGAGATGGATTCATTCGATCTTCGGTAGCTCTGACCGTTATTAACAAATATCTAATAAACAATAATGGAACAAACTTATTATGTGTTATGGCGCCTGTATCCGATCAAGCTAGTGAACGCGGCATTATCGATGACAAGTTTACGATACTTACAATTCGTATAATATGCTAAGTTTTAAAAGTCCTAACTATCAAGTTTCATTTATCCACTAGGTGGGTATGAAAGATACCTTGCCTGGTGGCACTTGAAGGCCTTGTTGGTTAATTAGTAGTTAATAAAACAGCGGCAATATACACATCCTCCTACCTACCTGTGTTGTAAAAAAACAAACCGACCTTGAATTATAATTTCACGATATAAAGTATGGACCCGACCTCTGGAAAGGTTAAGTTAAGAGCACATCACTTTTTTTGTGTCATGCATACCACAGGACAAGTTTTAGCCTATTTACACCTGTTTTTATTTTCAGACTAAATAATATACTTCTAGACTCCAGCCATTTTTTAGCGGTTGACCTTTCGAATATTAATTCGTTGGAAACCTCTCGGGTCGTCTTTTGTTTCTTACCTACCTATTCCTGTTTTCATTTTATTAATTTATTTTTGCTTATTGGTTTTAAAGTGGATAATAAAAGATCTCGGAATAATCACGTTCTAGACTGGTTTTGACTTTTACTATTTTGTTTTATAAATGCATGCCCCGTGATTTTGGCTAACAATA
The DNA here is from genome assembly GCA_932294325.1 of Allophyes oxyacanthae. Lineage (NCBI taxonomy): Eukaryota > Metazoa > Arthropoda > Insecta > Lepidoptera > Noctuidae > Allophyes > Allophyes oxyacanthae. Next base: position 9,011,667 of record OW028614.1, on the reverse strand, counting down.
GGGCCATCTCACTTGGTATGGTAGTCAAGAACCATCATAAGTATAGGACGTACCTTTCGATGCTGATGATGAGGTGGTCCTCGTAATTATCATCATTATTGTTATATCAGTCTTTCGAACCTGGAGATGAACCTCAAGATTCATCCTGTGGGTGTTTTTATGTCGATGTCAGGAGAATAGACAGCGCCATGGTGCATTTGAGTACTACTTAATTAACACGATACCGAACGTAGATCTATACAAAACTCCATCGAAGTTTTATTGTGTCTGCAACTGCAGCACTACTTGCACCTGGTAAATCTGACATAGGTATCGAGGTATCGATTCTTAGTCTTGGATATGTAGGATCTTATCTCTTCCCAACGCCATCGCATTTATTAGAGCCTCCTTAAACAGGTAGGTATCTGTAAAATTGTTTAGTTTCCACATAAATATAAAAAAATAAATGTACTCAAAATGTACGGTATTGCACATAAGTAGTTTGGATCCCCTCAGACTTACAAACTGGACGATGCTCAACTGATGGAGGTCAAGATGCAAACAGCTGGGTGGGAGTGAAGATTACAGAGAACCTGTGGGTCTTCCGCGTAATTAAAATGGTAATGAACATCGACTCTGGTAATAAACTTTAATACGATCGTGAGAGAGATTTAACTTTGAGCTGCATAACAAAAACCCTCACAAACAGTTTCTAAACAACTGAATAACAGTGGCGAAGAGTCCATACAACCCGATTCCCATCGGCTTCCCTTTAGGAATTCGTCAATGCATAGACCAACGTAATATTATATTATTTACTCAACCAACCGACAAAAAAAGGCTTGTTATTCAGTTAGGTCGAGCTAAATTACAAGAGACGGTATGGATTTTTGTCTTGCAGCATTAATTGGTGAGTGTGCTTTTTTTTGGAGGGCATTTTTGGGACGGCGCTGTGAATATTTTCACCATTCGCCACTGCTGAATAAGTACTCAGAGCATAGAATAAGCGACCAAAGACGTAGTCTCAGCTCAAAAAATGTGAATTAGTTCAAAAATTGTATTGATAAGTATCTCAACAAATTTAAAAAAAAATCTCCTGGGGATGAGCAGGATATAGGCACTCGCCAGTTGTCTCAACTGCCTGTCTGATAATTTATAATAATAATATAAGTTGTTATCTGATGAGGAGTATCTACAAGGAAATAAATAGCGTTTGGTGCTTTGAACTAATGTGATCGCATGATCTATCGAAGTTGAATCACTAAAGTTAACAATATTATGTACATACCTACCTACTACGGAAATACGATTACATCTTACTATTTGGATCCATGTTACCTATATTGGTAGCTGTTAACGACAAAATATTTTTATAATACCTTCACACAAACTTCCTTGGCCAAGACTTAGGTAGGTAGGTATATCAAAAGTTCAAAGTTCAAGCTTATTTGGTATTCATAAGGATTACGTTATTTTAACGTACCTATGTTTTAATTAATTATATTGTAAAAATAAAAAATGTTAAATCAACATACGAATGATGTGCGCTAGTGTGTGGTTTTGGTAATAGGTACTTACTTGAGTGTACGTACCCATGTGTTGCAACGCAGTGGCACGGTCGTGTGATCCTCCTGCTATTACTAGACCTTCAAATAAGATATTTGTATTACAAATTGTGTATATATGTAATGTTTCTAGGAATTCCAATTTAGAACATTCGTAATTTACATAATAAGAACCTTAGATATATAGGTACCTACTATTATCGGTTGTGAATGCTATTTTCTAATTTAGGTAATTAGCTAAGAAATATTTTAGATCAATTCTTTATAGTTGAGATTTCAACTCTCATCATAGGTAGGTATGTGCATTAGTGTATTGAATAATTTGTATATTAAAGCCGCTCTCACAAGGTACGTTTTTAAATATATCACCAGTACTCGCCAATAATTCAATTTTATATACCTAGGTATAATTCCTTGTAATGTCCACTTTACGTTGACGCCTTAATGTACACACAAATACAATATGCTCAAATAACTATACTATTAGATCATTACGTATTCACGCACATGCGCCTGTGAACATCGATGACCGAATCCGGAATCTCGACATCGAATGTTTGCTGTCATTTGACATTAAGTTAGACGCCGGAGAAATGTATAAAAGGTTATGTTGCGACCGCTCAAGTATCAGTCGCTCATCAGCCACCAAACTAAACCAAACTTATCAAAATGAAATCGGTACGTGCACAAATAATGATTATTGGCAAGAACTTACTATAATTGACCTTCCTATTTATTAATCTTCCTTATATATTTTTTATATTTTCTTTAATGACTTGTTGTGTCCGTCTAATTCGGTCTGTTCCTAGTATTATCTGTGTTTAAATACCATTATAAGTTCAGTGATAGTAATCCTAGTTGATTTCAGACGTTATTTCGTGGTTTTACTCTACTTGGTACGAACTCACAATGTGTATTGTTTGGTGCAGGTCATCTTCGTCGCCCTCGCCCTCGTGGCTGTCGCAGTTGCCCTCCCCGTGGATGAGCCAGAGGTCAAGATCCTTCGCTCCGAATTCGAGCCGTCCTCGGACGGCGGCTACAGTTTCGTGTATGTACAGGTTTTAATTAGAATCACCATAACTTTTTTATTAAGGTTTTTTAATCATACGCATATATTTTAAAAGCTATTTAATCATACTTACAATTTTATTTTATAATTAACAGTTTGGAGCAATCGGACGGAACCAATCGCCAAGAAACTGGTGAAGTGAAACAAGTTCTAGATGAGGAAAACAAGCCCCAGAATGTTGTCGTCGTCCGCGGCTCTTACGGGTACACCAACCCCGAAGGCATCCCTGAGACCATCTCCTACTACGCTGACGAGACCGGCTTCCACGCGGAGGGATCCTCCATCCCCAAGCTCGCCAGCAGATAAGCTATCAATGACCACTCACCGATGAATGGTTGATTGATTCGTAGGAATACAAATTAATCGGTTATTCATCATGTATTATGTTTGAAGACTCTGATCAACGATTAAGGAATGAATAAAACAGTCACCAGGACGCAGGAGTGTGGCGCGGAGTATCAGCCGCGCTTACATCTTCTCGTTACTCGTCGTTACTTGACGCTCACTGCCATATTTTTGTACGTTTTTATATTATTTGTTATGTTTTAATGACGCAATTTACATAGTAATTAAAGTTCAATTGAAGTCAGATGGTCCTTTTATTTCATTATGTGTCTGATTTCAATGCAAACCCCAATTTTTAGATACCTATAGAACATTCAAATTGTTATTTTTCCCATTCAATGATGTTAATAATATTTAGATATTATTTTCATTCATTTTAGTGGAGGTGATATCTGAATATCTGATATCTAAATAATTAACGGCACTATTATTTCTTCTGTGTCGTGGAACAGTTTATTCAATCGCGCATGCACATGAATAGATAGGTATCTACCCCCAGACTCGTGTGACGGGATGTGGGGTGTAAATATGACGCATTATTCTAAAGTTGACAGACATTTGAATCTCGAATTATGATTACGAACACCTAGCGATGATTGAAATGAAATCAGCTATTAGGATGCCAACAATTTTTTTTGTCAAAATATCAATATAATAAATTTTTGTAAAAAAAAAATGCAGGTAATGGTTCTTGAGAAGCTCAATATACTCTTTCTTACTGCAAGAAATAATAATCTAATTTTGAGGTAAATACATCCAAGGCCCTAGACAGGGGTTGAACCCTGAAGAAGAAAGGCAAATAGGAACAACTTTACTACATATTCTACAATTACTCTCGAAAATAACGATAACTGATAAGTATACAATACATACATGCTTTTGGGACATGAAAGTTTGTCTTGTTTTGTGGATAAGTATAGATAATTATGTATCGGACATGTGTAGAAGGTTTCCCACGACAAGTGAAGCGTTTTGGTGAAATATTTGTGTAGGTACTATAATTATTTTTTAGTTATACATTGATACAATATTAGGGGACCAAAATTTGTAGATATTAAAATGACTCCTTGTCCATGTAGGTATCTATACCAACATATTTTTGAGGTGGACTGTACTAGTAGTACAATGAACATTAGTACTATTTTTTTTAGTTTTCTAAAGGATTATCAGCAAATTTTATGTTGTTGCGCATGGTTATTTGCGTGAAAATAAATATTTTTCTTTCTTTCAATTTGGATGGGACAAATAAGCTAAATAATAATATGCTTGTCCTAGAAGTGCAGGGTCCACGTGAATACTGCGTGTGGGGTGGTGTTTGAAATCACTACGTTTTGCTCGGTAATCCTAGCCGTTGGGCTTTTGCAGCTAAATAATCTATCATCTATCTACCTAAACAAATAAATAAAGTTGAAGTGTCAGTAATGTCAAAATAACAGCTTTTTAGTAAATGCGTATGAAAGTATATACCTACGGTAACTATAACAAAAAAAAACATTTTTTGATTTTTTTGTCCGTCTGTCTCTTTGTTCCGGCTAATCTCCGAAACAGCTGGACCGATTTTGACGGGACTTTCACTGGTAGATAGCTTTTGTTTGTTAAATTCCAGTATATTCATAATAAGATGAATATGTTTGGATGTTAATTGTTACATAGGTATGCTAGGATTGCTGGGTACTTAATATCCGATGATTTCCTAAGATAAATGAATCATATCATATCATGAATATCATGGAATATAATTTTATCTATAGAGTATCTTATAATATATTATTAGTTATTTGGCGCAAAGGACCTCAACATTATTATGAACCTTTCTTCCACCTATTAGAGGATTCCGTTATTGCCGTGTGGTATCTGGCTGTGAATAGTATTATTTACAAGACTTTATTCTTCCTATTAGGATATGGACGACCATTTAGAGCAGTAGATGTTTTCATTTCCCAGTGTGAAGTGAAACCCACCATTGTCAGTGGTGTGAACCCTGGTTCTCTATACTAACTCTTTGAAATGGAATTATAAATAAATAATTAAAACCTAGGATTGAAACCCTGTGATTCCTGTCTAAAAAAATACGCCGTAATATTATCATAGATACCTACTCGTACCTATACGATGAACAAAAAATAATATGTGCCTGATAACCACAAAATATATATAAGGTACAATTTGTCTGAGGGTCAGAAGTTCAATGATGGCCGCTCATGAATATGGTCGCTGGTGTCGGTCGTGTGCTTACAAATGGATTGCACAATCTATCACTACGCCACCTACGGGAATCGAACTTTCGAAGGAGGATTCCGCTCCAGCGTCTGGATGGAAATGAAAAATTGAATCGTATCAGGACACAGCCGAGATACAAACGAAATTTTGTTTCGATATCGTCATACAGTGTTGAATTTAAGAAGAAGATTTCTAGAAGATATCCGGTCGTGGTATAATTTAATAGGTTCTAGTCATAAAAAGTATAGAAGCGTACATAATATGAATGTGAACGAGACGTTGGCGGTCAAGGTCATACCACCGTCTGCATGGCAAGCGACTGATGTCGTACGTGTTTGATGTCATCGTATAAATAGCTGTATTAGAGTCGTCGCACACTGCTTATTTTTACCCGACTACGGAGAGGGTTATATGTTTGATCGGTATGTATATGTATGCATGTATGTATGTATGTTCATCTGTTCCCTCATAACTTCTAAGCTACTTATCATAATTCGACAAATGAGGTATCGTTGGAAGCGTCTTAATGATTCGCTGGTTATAGGCTATGCGACGTCACATTAAATTTAATATGGCGCCCTCTAGAAGACATAAAGTAACGAACTAAAAAAATTTTTTTGTTTGATTTTTGCGTATTGGTTATCAAATGAAAGGGCTTAATTAGCACATTTCAAAAATATATATATTGACGGCAGTTGCTCGCGGCTCAGAAAAAAAAATTTAGTTCAAAAACTAAAACTGATGTTCAGAGGATAGCCGTGGTCGTATGCCACTTACAGCTATTCTTACAAAACAATACAGTCTATACCTAAGCTTTAGGGCAAAGTGGCATACTACCACGGCTATCCTCTGAACATCACTATGAATATGTATTAATTTTCTTGTTTCATACCTTTTCAGTATCTAGTCGGGTTTTAGTTTTTGAACTTAATTTTTTTTCGTTATTCGTAATCAGTAGATTTTTAATGTTAGTCCGATTTTTCAATGGTTAGACAAAACTTAATGTGTATAAATAATATCTGGCTGTTCATTTGAAGTTTTTGTAAGGATTTATCAGACGAATGACAAAATTAGTCATTTCTCTCAGATAAGTCTTTTGTAAAGTTTATCAGTCAACGTGCTGTGCAGTGTGTCGGTCGCTTGGTGAAGGTATATGGTGGCAGTGCCATATTAGCAAAAAAAAAAGTACACTACCTATGTCCTTTCTCATGATGCACACTATTTTCTTATCAAATTTCATCAAGATTGGTTCAGCTGTTTAGTCGAGAAAAGGTAATAAACACACAGAAAGACAGAGTTACGATCGGACTTATATTCTATGGGGCTTCATTGCCTGAAATAAAGAGGTAAATTATAATACCTGTTGTAAGAATTTTAATCGCTGCGATGATTGGCCGTCTGTTAAGGCTCTTGTTTTATTTAGATGAATTAATAATTAGATATCTATTAAGATTCACGTCATTACCCGACCAAAAATAGAAATAATACCTACAATACAAAAAAAATACCTAGTTACAATCTTCTGTCTTTTGTAAGATGAAGATTTAACAGAAATATAAAAATACAAATAATTTAATTTAGCCATTTAGCCAATTAGCAGTTTAGCCATCCAACGAGGTACCTAACGCTGCCAGCCTCCTAGGCACTATGCCCCGCAGTGGTGCGCTGGAAGGGATTTTTTATTTGTAGATACCTAATACTTAAGAATTAGCTCAATGTTATTCGAACCTCAAAAATCACCTTGTCTGACCTCTTAGGGAAAAAGCACATTTCCAATATTATTATTTCTTTTTTTCACGTCAGTATCGTCGATGTTTGCTAGGTAAAAGAACTTAAAAAAAGAAGGAAAAACCGACTTCAATAAACTTAGAATAAAATAAATTTCTTAAAAAATTTACAGCTTCTGAAGTCGGTGCTACTGCCAAGCTAGTGCATTGAAGAAAAGGCAACGACTTCAGAAGCTGTTAAGTTTTTTAAGAAAATTATTTTATACTTTCATGTTTTTTGAAGTCGGTTTTTACTTTTTTTGAAAGTTTATTTTATTTTTCTATTTTGAGTGGCATAAACAATACATACCTAAACATGCGATTACAGCAATCACGAGTTATATTATGCTGTTATTCATACAAGAGATTCATTGCCTTTTTCCGAAGGTCTTCATTAGATTTTCACCAAATTTAAATGGGACTACTTCGAGAGTCTATACCCTTTCAAACAAAGAATTTTTAAAAATGTTCTGTAATTGGCGGAGTAATCGCGTAACAAACATACAAAAAAAAACATACAGTCGAATTGAGAACCTCCTCCTTTATCTGGAGTCGGTTAAAAAAGTCATCCAATTCAGTTCCTGGATGTCGTAAGAGGCAGTAGCATTCGCAATACCGCAGACCAAAATAGATCCTGGATGTAAGTATATTATTATAGCTTTGATCGTTGTTTTGAGGATATCTTCGGCGGTGGAAGCGGAGTTGGACTTAATTTGGGAATATCGAATCGTATATTTTCGCAAAGTTCATGTTTAGAGTGCCATATACATTTAATGTAATAATAATGACATATTGCGCCGACCCCAAATAAAATGGGATAAGGGCAGGAGAATGATGATACATTTAATGTAAGACAACGAAATATAATAAGCTGATTCAGCGGTAGGTTTTTATATCGTTGGTTTTATTAGGATTAATTTACGTTATCTACCACCACAATGAGGGACTCGTAACCTAACTGCTGCCTCGCAAATCCATCAATCTGCGTTTGCTACGTTCATTCCCTGGATCTGTACACATCGCGACTATCGATATTTCGAACGCACGTTACGTCTAGTTGTCATACGAATGTTACCTATGATAGAAATCTTCCAGTAATTGGGTTGCGGAGGGCATATGCTAGTCGCTGCATCTAAAATGCTGGTAATCAGCCGCATCTAGTTAGACTGGAAGCCAACCCCAACATAGGGACAAAGCGAGGCAGATGATGACCATCCCAGCACACATTGCCATGTGTAAACTACGGGTCTACCGCGTAGCCAAAATGGTAATGAACATCGATTCTGGTAATAAACTTCAACTTTGAGCTACCTTATAAAAAAATTACCGATCATGAAGAGGGGAATCCCAACGTCATGGTCAGTAAAAAACATCAAGTTAGCTCGAAGTTTAGTCGCTCAAGATCGTATTGAAGTTTATCACCAGAGTCGATGTTCATTACCATTTTAGTTACGCGGTAGAGCCCCTGTGTAAACCCAGTGACATTTGAGTCTTTATCCTGCTAAATTCTAAACGGGGTACCTATTACATCAAAAATGTTATAAGTTCGCGTTTTTTTACACTAACCATGAATATTCATGTTAAAATATAATTATTCTTTTGGATTTTCTAACATTGGAACATTTCTATGTTAATTCAATCGAGAATAATAAAACTTCAAAGAAAAAAAAACACGCATGTATGCTATCAATGAACGAATCCGGAATAACGACATCGGACGTTTGACATTAAGCTACACGGCAGAGAAATGTATAAAAGATTATTTCACGACCGCTCAAGCATCAGTCGCTCATCAGTTACCGAACAAACATATCAAAAATGAAATCCGTACGTTAATTTTCTATTAACTATAATATATTTTTTTAGTGATTACAAAGCATGCAGATCCTGTACGATTTTAAAATAATAATTTATGCCCGGTATAAGTTACTACTTGGACAGTCTTAAAAAAAACTTGTTTAAGCGCCTGATTTTGCTCTAATCGTCGGTTATATTGGACTTTAATATTATCATATTTGTCCTGTCAATATTACTTGAATCTACATATTTTAAGCTTATGTATTGTTTGATGCAGGTCATCTTCGTCGCCCTCGCCCTTGTGGCCGTCGCTGTCGCAGTTCCCGTGAGCGAACCAGTCAAGATCGTCCGCTCCAGCAGCGTACAAGATCCCTCGGGTACATATAACTTCAGGTACATTGTAATTTCTTTAAATACCTAGTTGAAATTTTTACACCTTATGTTTTCTCCTGTTTCGTGGGTTACAGTTTACAAATATACATCTCACATGCATACACACCCAACCCGAAACAACTTACTGTGGGAAATACAAAATGGTTGCTTCATACGGGAATCGAACTCACGATACGTAGTGTAAAAAGCTAATCGCTTATCACCATTTTTTTTTTTGCCTTTTGATAACCCTCTTGGGCTGTCCTCCGCATAGGAGAGGGTGTGTGTCGGACTCTTACCGGTTAAACTCACCACGATCGTCCGGTACAGCACCTACAGGGGGGGCTTCGGATACTCGCCGAAGTCCACCATGGTGTCGCGCCTGTTAGGGCTCTTCTCGGGGGGGAGACTGTAGACAGCTCTCCCACCTAGGCACGTCCCGGGGGAAACTCTAAAGCGGTCCCCCTGGTACCCTCGCCTTCGTGCGTGATCTGATGCGTTCGTCTCGGGGGTCGCTTGGGTGAGAGCGCAACAGAGTCCCCACTCTGTACACTTGCACTCGCGACCCCGGAGGCCTCCCGCTAAGTGCTGTACGGTGGGGGGTTAAGGCGTATGCGCCAAGGCGATTACTCCTCCGGGCCTTCTTCTCCGAGCGGGATCGGCCCTCTCTCGATCCTGCTCTGCAGTCTCTTTCTGGAGCATAGCATAACGGCTTCACGGAAAGAGACCACAGCTTTCCAATTTTCCTGATATCGCTTAGCACCTGCGCCAACCGTTCTGTCAAATATTATTTTGATTCATCATGTAAAATTGTATTTAGCACATTTGATTAACTTGAACAATGTCAACAGTTACGAGACTGAAGACGGCTCCAAGCGCGACGAAACTGGTGAATTGAAAAATGTTCTCGATGAGGAAAACAAGCCCCAGGATGTTATCGTCATTCGCGGCTCATACGAGTACATCAACCCCGAAGGCAAGCCTGAGACCATCACCTACTTCGCTGACGAGACCGGCTTCCACGCGGAGGGACCCTCCATCCCTAAACCCGCACGCAGATAAGCTTCTACCGACTAATCACCGACGAATGATCGATTGAGTCATATCAATGTTAATTAATCGGTTGTTCATAAGCATGTTTTGTGATTCTGATAATGTTGACAACACTTGAACGATTACCATGACACAGAAGTGTGCGCCGGAGCATCAGTCGCATACGTCTTTCCCGTTGTTATTAATTGATGCTAAATGCCATATTTTTGTGTTACCTGTTGAGTTTTAATAATGATTCACACTGTAAATAAAGTTAATTTGACGATAAATTTTTGGTTTTAATGTGTCTAATAAACTAAATAAAAATTACTTAATTGTACTTAAATATATACAAGCTGGCGCAATATTTTGGACCATTAAGGGCGGCTACCCTTTTTGTTCTAGCTAGTTTTTGAAAAGAGTTACCATAGAGTTCCTTGCCGGTTCTTCTCCATAGGGTCTACTATTTGGAACCGTGCACCTAGAGTATCGACATTTCATAAGTGCCTGTATCTGGTTTACATGAAATAAAGATCTATTCTATTCTATTCTAGAGTTCTAGTCTTAGGAAACTTAAGGTACACTTTGAGGGATTTCAAAACCTCATTATTTGTTTTTGTAGAGTCAACGAAAAATTAACTTTTCTCAAAATACGAGAATATTACTTAAGTGGGACTCAATCGACTCTATTTTCGAACAGGAATGTTTCCCTTATAGCAATCTACAAAATAGTACAAACCGTATTGAGAAAAATGCAAAAAAGAAATCTGATTGTTAATAGAGTCAAAAGAGCCCCACAGTGTTTGAATTAAAAATTACAACTGTCCTATTTAATATCTTCTTCGGTGCACCCCAGGAGAAAAGAGCCTCCACGAGTGATGAAACATACAATCGTCTGGCGCACCCTGGGCAGCCAGTCTCGATACTACCATTGCACGAACCACTACAGCATGAGCGATTCGCATGTGAGCTCGTGCCGACACGGCAGAAGATCTTCATTTACCAAAAATTTTCTAAGACCAGAACTCTCTAACTTTAACGAAATGGGGAGTCCAATAATGCCATAATGTCCCAAAATTATGCGCAATCCTATAAATGCCAAAATTTATTTTTATTAAGATCCCCAAATTAAATCAAACGTTACAATACCTAACTGAAGGGGATAAACTCTTAAAGTTCTAAGAAATTATTTGATTCTCTTCAAAGATTACTCAGATGCAAAGTAGCACGTGCACGTGTTTGTACTATTGTCAATAGTGTACCAAATAGATTTTATCTTAGTAATATTATTAAGAAGGAAAGTTTGTGAGTTTCTTTGTTGTTTGTAAGCGCAAATCCTGAACTTCAGGATGGTTGACCCTATGTTACGCAAGGGGCAGGTACACCCTAAAATTATGATGAGGTCACTGAGGTAAAGTTTTTAAGTTTTTTATTTTCATCTAGGTACCATCAATACACTGCGACTTTTGTTCGTTTTTTGAGGATGAATCGTCAGTTTGAGCACCACAACTGATTGTGTCGCACAAATTGACGATTCTCACTCAAAAAATCCAAAAATTGCCGAAAAGAGTAGCCGTAATACTATTATGGCTATTCTTTTCAGTACACACATGTCATCGTGTTGTAACGTAAGCCAAACGAAGCGATATTATATTACCTAAAGTAAAAAAAATATCCCGTTATGTCGATAACACAGAGTAGGTAGCATTTTCTAGTGGGAGTAATTAGCAGTTATGTTCCTTTCATGCCTTTCAGTACCTATTTGCTGACATCGCTTTGAAACTCACTATAGCTATACAGAAGGTTCTTTCTAGAATTCAGCAATACCTCATTCCTAACAATAATTTAATTTGCATATATTTGGTAAACGTGTAGACATGTCTGTTATCATACTTCTGACTGCAACATCTTTGCTTGTAGTTTTCTATTTGATTTTAAATATTTCTTAGTAGACTGGAGTATGTATCAATAGTATGGAGCCCTCAGTACGAAAACCACAATAATCTCATAGAATCGAATCGATGACGCGTTCTCCGTATTATGACCTACACGTATGGCCTAAAACGAGAACTTAAAACTTACGAAGAAAGGTTAGGTTACTTTAAACTGCAAAAACTTAGAAACGAGACGTTGCTTCCAAGACATTGTTCACCTATTTAAAATTATCACTAGACTATTTTCTACAAATTTTCTCTCGCAAGTCTCTTTTTTTTTCGAGACTTGCGAACATTGTTTTTACAATTAGGCAAAGAAATCGGTACTTCACGTCTAATTGAGATCAATTAGACGTGAAGTACCGTTTTCTTTGCCTAATTGTAAAAACAATGTTTGATTTCACAATCCCATCCTAAGAATGTGTCGCAAATTTAATGAAATTCTCGCAGAAAACAGTGATGTGCCCATAAAATTATTATTACTAGTGGTAAGTAATAATAACTTTATGGATGTGCCCGACATCTATAGTAATCTATATTCAAATAAAAATAAAAATGAATCCCTATTTCCCTTGGTCACGGCATCACGCGTGAACAGCTGGACTAATTTCGCTAATTCTTTTTTGTTGTTTTTGTTATTGTAAGGAGAAGAGATTTATGAAAGAAAAACAAGGAAAAATTTAAGAAAATTTTACGACCATATTAACTTTTCTAACCATTAAAACCGTTTTTTAACCTTTTGTCCTTTTGTAATCTTCGGCATTTGACATAACTGCCAGTTGTGTGACTGTGTAATCTATTGTACAATGCTGTAACTCTGTTTTGTGTACCAATAAATAAATAAAATCATTAAGTAGGGGAGGCCGGGGCTTCAATTAACAGAGGTAAGTATTAACAAGCTAATATCTAAAAAACTATAAACTGCACATTAGTGGCGATTGCTGGAATTCGTCCCCGCGACATCGCTGTATAGGTTGAGATTCATCAGCACCGCTCAGTACGCCGCAGGAGCAAGTTATGTGATGTGCGTCTTTTATGCGTGATCATTCTCAGAAACTATATCGGTCGTAGAGAAAATAACGGTCACAAATATTTTTATGATAGTAGGGTAGGCTGGGGTGAATTTGTTATCGTTCACCCACAGCTCGTCTGTGACAGTACTAGATCCCTTGCAGAAAGCCTATCGCAATTGAACTTTCACAATAAATCACACTTGGTTCAATAGTTTTACGAGTAGGTATGATGAAACAATGATTTGAAGAACTGTACAAAATAAACATGTTTATAATTTCAAAGTTTGGTCTTTCGCCCAAATGTATAATAATAGTGAACAGAGATCAAGTAAGAAAGAAAGAAAAGAAAAGAAAGAAAAGTAAAAGTGGTTAACGCCATAATGTGACCTTGACGCGGATTTTATGCAGCGCTGATAATATATTTGAGTTACAATGACCTTAAGACATTGGGTTAGCAACTTGACACCATTTATGGCCACATATTTTTTTTTTGCACTGAAAGCTTCCCGTCCTTCTCCTTTAATTACACAGGAAGGCTTTATGAGACTTCATATAAAGCATAAACTTATTATACTACTAGTATAATATGTTTATGATATAAAGGCTGCTGATGAAGGAAACGACTTCCGCCTCAACTGCGTAACTACTGATTTCAAACAGGCCTAATTGCGCTGGGCCACAGAACAGTAAAAATACGGAGACTACGGAGGAGATTACCGATTTTCTCATGAAACTATTTCCACCCGACTAGATCGAGGGGAGCCCGTAGACGTTCTGTTCTTTGACTTTTAGAAGGCATTTGATACGTTGAACCATGACATCTGCTGGACAAGCTTAGTACTCCAGGTCTTGCCCCCAAACCTCCTCTGTTTTATCGCTGATTACCTTCCATAACAGCCAGCAGTATGTCCAGCTTCACCCGTACTAATCTCGGACCTTATCAAACGCGTTCTGTAGTGAGTCGGGGCTCGGTATTCGGGCCTCTTATGTTCATCTTGATGATTAATGATTTTCCTACAGTCATCAAATATGCTAAATGTCTTCTTTACGCCGATGGCTTAAAGGTATTTCTGGAGATAGAAACTGAGGAGGATTGTTTAATGCTTCAGCGCGACATCGACTCCATATAGGTACTAATGGAGCGTGGAAAATAGAATAAAATTGAATACCACCAAATGCTTTCAGATTGTTCAGATGACTTTCAGCCGAATGCGACACCAAATCGAGTTCTAATATAAACTAGATTAGGTATAATATAATATCAAGATCCACTAAAATTAAAGATCTGGGTGTCGCATTCGGCCACTAAATATCTCGCTTTCCACGACCATATCGCAACAGTGGATAAAGAGTCTTTTCGTAGATTGGGGTATTTTCTTCGGAATCGGATCGGAAGGAAACTGGGGGTAATCAAACTTATTTTTTGCATCTTAGTCCGCAGCAAACTTGAAACAAGTGCGTGTGTGGCATCCACATAAGAGCAGGTATGCACAATTACTGGAGACGGTTCCAAAGGCTTTCCTTATGTACCTATACAAGCGTATGCAAGTATATTAACCCTATAATTACCCAACTAAATTCCTCTTGGGATACCTGGGGTATAACTCATTAGAGGTGAGAATCAGTTCAAACTAAAGCTGTACCACGCTATTATGTATATTATTGCTATTAGTTGTCATTTAATCTTGTAGTATTGTTTTTCAACACCCTCCTAGAAAGTCATAAAACTAATGCCTTTACAAGAGTGTACGATTACGCTTTAAGAATAAGTTTTAGACCAGGGTGTGATATATATCATTGTACAGAAAAAGTATGATGTAATAATGTAATAACTCTTTAAAAATTTATAAGCAAGTAATTACATGCAAAATACTGTATACAACTTTAACGATAACTACCAGTTTGAAGTTATATTAAATTCTAAAAGCTGATCTGTAGTATTTTAAAATGCTATATACAGTTTGTGCTGTAAAAAACCGAAAATCCACTCTTTTCACCATAAATCGCATTCTGACGCTCTTGTACTAGGGATGTCGGAAATGCTAAAATAATCGAAATATTTTAGCATTTCCGACATCCCTATATATTGTTATATTCCCTATATATTGTACAAAAAAATTCTAGATATATCGATATTTTTTATTTATCAAAAAATTGGCGCTTTAAAAATTAGTATTTAGGTTGGGGAAAAAGTCTTTTCGCATTATAGTATGTATGAACTTGTAATAAAATCTCTTTGGCTATACTATTTGTATCTGGCTGGTTTTGGTATCATTGAAAGTTTAATTTTTAAAGAACATAATTCCAAATTCAAATTTGGAAAATGTGTGATTTTAATTTGTTTTTCGTACTGTGAAGATGAGTGAATCTACGGAAGAAATTCGATACATTTTAAAATTTTACTACAAAAAAGGTAAAAATGCGACGCAAGCCGCGAAAAATATTTACGATGTTTATGGACCTAGTGCAGTGACTGAGAGTAGCACAAATTTGGGGTTTAAGCGTTTTCAATCCGGAAATTTTGAAGTCAAAGATGCACGTCGCTCTGGTATTACGGATAAAATGGATGCCAATTTTGAAAAAGTGTAGTAAGATCGGCATATCAGTAGTTACGACGTAGCTGAAGAACTGGGAATTGACCACAAAACAGTTTTGGCACATTTGAAAAAAACTGGGTACACAAAAACGTTCGATATTTGGGTACCTCACGAGATCACTGAAAAAAAACCTAATGAACCGTGTACTCATTTGTGATTCTTTATTACGACGTAATGAAACCGAACCATTTTTGAAGAAGCTGATAACTGGTGATGAAAAGTGGATCACGTACGACAAGAACGTGCGAAAAAGGTCGTAGTCAAAGGCCGGTCAGGCTTCACAGACTGTGGCGAAACCCGGGTTAACTCGGAACAAGGTGATGCTGTGTGTGTGGTGGGATTGGAAGGGCATTATTCATTATGAGCTGTTACCACCAGGCAGGACCATCGATTCTGAACTCTACTGCGAACAACTGATGAGATTAAAGCAAGAAGTTGAGAGAAAGCGGCCGGAATTAATCAACAGAAGGGGTGTGGTTTTTCATCATGATAACGCTAGACCTCACACATCTTTAGCCACTCAGCAAAAATTAAGAGAGTTTGGCTGGGAGGTGTTAATGCATACGCCGTATAGTCCTGACCTTGCACCTTCAGATTTCCACCTGTTTCGGTCGCTTCAGAATTCTTTAGGCAGTGTCAGGTTAACATCACGAGAGGACTGCCAAAACCACTTGTCATGATCATGTCCCTACCTACAAGATGGCAAAAAGTTATCGAACAAAATGGTACCTACATACTTTAGTTAATGTAAATAAACTATACTATAAAAAATGTTTTGAATTTTCTTAAAAAATGCGAAGAAACTTTTTCCCCAACCTATTATTTTGGCTAATATACATCAATCATCTTACATTACTAGGATAATACCAATCAACAGACATGATTTCTAATAAATAAAGTGAGGTTTTTGTTGCTTCATCTCAATGACAAAAGCAACCGAGTCGACCATAAACAAACAAACCATAAAATGTAACTTGTTAAAAAAAAACTTATATATTTTATTACCGTTTCGATACTTGGAATTTTACATGGATATAACGAAACATTAAATATCGCTCAAAAATATCGATATATCGAAAAAATAATATCGATATTTTTTCTATAAGCCTATCTTGTACGTCTCTAAAAGAATTCAATGTTTTTATTGGGCTGGTATATTGATGTTGAAAATACTTGCATGCTACTTGGGAGGAAGATTAGCACTCATTGTACGTAACTAGATTATGATGATGTATGTATTATAAATAGAGGGATTTCCTGCAAGACGTAATCATTTTTATCTTGTTCACCCATAGTTCTAAAGTGAGGTAAACTTACCACTATATAACTAACTTGATTCCGCCAGCGGCTTCGCCCGCATCTTTATAAATTATAGCCATATTAAAATTTTGTATAGGCTGATTAAGAAAATGGCAACCATTTTCGAATATTTAAAAATCAAATTATAATTTAATTATTGAAATATTTTGACAATACATGTGACGATTTCTGTGCCGTTAATATTTATTACGTAAATGCGTAAATGTCACTTTTGATAGTAATCCTAAAAGGAAACTGTACTTAGCGCGTGAAAATTTTGATGGAAAACATAGGCACATATAATCCTAGAGTACGGACCTTACTAAAGTAAGCATAATCATAGCAAAATATAATCTGTACTTTCAATTCACCAATAAATATCATTTTCAAGTCCAAAATTACTTTTAAAAGCCGAAATTATTATTTATCTCTGATATAAAATTCACTCTATTAATTTTCTTCAAAATCTTATTTAAAGCCCTTTTCTTTGCAAGATACTAACAAGATAGTATTTTTAGTGTTAAGGTTTCCTTGTACACCTAATAAAAGATCTAAAACAGCTTTAATACATTGCTTTCATAGTTTGAACAGCCATTGTACAGTTTAAAAAAAGGCCACAAGCTGTGTTACTTGGCACCCTTTTTGCACTTATAAAGTCTGTATAAGCGCTTCTACATCCTTTATACTGACAAAATAAACAGTTCTTGGTATTAAGAAAATCTTAAATGCAGCTTGCTATGCTACCAACCATCCATCCATACCATAATTCGATTAAAATATTACCCACGTTACCTACAAAGAAAATTAAACGAAATACATTCGATCTTTAAGCTAATTTTATTTACAGTACGAATTACACTATTTAAACACAACAGCTAATACAACATAATATGGCAGTGAGCATCAAATAGCAATGAACAACGCATGCGGCTGATGCTCGGCCGCACACTCTTGTGTCATGCCCAAGGTAACCGTTCTGTTATTTGCTAAACGTTATCGGAGTCACAGAAAACATAGCTGAGGAACAACCGATTAATTGACGTTAATATGACTCAATCGATCATTCATCGGCGAGTAGTCGGCAGAAGCTTATCTGCTGGCGGGTTTGGGGATGGAGGGTCCCTCCGCGTGGAAGCCGGTCTCGTCAGCGAAGTAGGTGATGGTCTCATGGTTGCCTTCAGGGTTGGTGTACTCGTAGGAGCCGCGGACGACGACAACATTCTGGGGCTTGTTTTCCTCATTGAGAACTTCTTTCACTTCACCGGTTTCTTGGCGAGTGTTTCCGTCCGTTAGCGCGTAACTGTTGGTAATTAATGAAATTGTAAGTGCAGGTAAATAGCTTTTAACATACATGCGTAATTTTAAAAAACCATAATAAAATAATTATGGTGATTCTAATTAAAAACTTGTGGTACATACCCGAAATTGTAGCTGCCGTTTGCCTCCACATTGTTTTCGGAGTGAACGACCTCGACTTCTGGCTTATCCACGGGAAGGGCGACTGCGACAGCCACGAGGGCGAGGGTGACGAAGATGACCTGCACGAAACAATACACATTGTGAATTTGTACCAAGTAAAATTAAACCACGAAATAACGTTTGAAACGTTTCAAGGATGACTCTCACTGAACTTAAGATGGTAAATAAACATAAATAATATTAGGAACAGACCGAATAAGACGGACACGACAAGTTATTATAGAAAATATTAGAAAAATATGAGGAATATCAATTAATGGAAAGGTCAATTATGCGTAAGTACCAAAAACTCTTGCCGATAATAATAATTATTTGTGCACGTACCGATTTCATGTTGATAAGTTTGGTTTGGTGGCTGATGAGCGACTGATACTTGAGCGGTCGCAACATAATCTTTTATACATTTCTTCGGTGTCTAACGTAATGTCAAACCTCCGATGTCGTTATTCCGGATTCGTTCATTGATAGATACATTTTGCGTGTGATTTCTATTTTTAAGTTGACAATAACCTTCACTGGCACGAATGATAAAATATATATGTGTAGAAAAAGGAAATTAAAATAATGTATTATACCAATAAATAAATAATTAATTAATAAGTAGATACATACCACCATATAATTAGATCATAATAAGAAGATGAAACAACTATTATTAAAGTGTCTGACTCTATATCTCGACACCAGCAATTAACACTACGCTAACTTAAATTTCGGGCAATTTCTGTTCTTAATGCCAAATTGTTTATTGTATGGACTATAAATTAATACAAAATAAATTATTATGGAAATTCTAAAAAATAAAGAAGTTTTGAACTAAACACAGCGCTCAGTGAATGTAATTTTTGTAATCGCCCGATATGTATTAACTGTTGTTGTTTGTTGTTGACACGCTTTAACTGACTCTGGTGTAAAATAGACTAGTTAGCGTTGTGTTCATTCCTGGTGTCGATCTGTGATCTGACATAATAAACAAATACATATTTAAAATTCTCTAAAAGTCTAAAAAGCAAATCAACAGTTTATTAAAAATAATCTCTGCATAGTATATATGATAGTCGCTTTCCGCGTTTGTTTGTCTGTATATCCGCTAATTCTCCCGAAACCACGCAACGGATTTTGATGCGCTTTTCAACATTAGTTACATATGTTTTCATCGAAATTTATATGTAACTAAATTTATATTTACTTTCTTATTTAATGTAAGCATAGTAGAGAAATTACACCCGTGCGAAGCCGGGAGCGGATCGCTACTAATTTATAAAAGTTGGTATTTAGAAGGTAGGGCGCGTGAATAGGTTGCATGCTTATGAATTTAGAATATCAGTGTTAGGTTCAGCGTGTTCAATTATCGTAGGTAATAAATACGAAGATGTTTTCATAGAAAATGTATGGGAATTGTATTTTGTATAATACAACTGCGTGGGTTGCTTCGGGGGAAACAGTCCTGTTAGGAAATCGAGTCGGTCCGTCTGGAGTCGACTGAGCCCCACTATTTGTTTTAAGGAATGTTGTTTTTCACGATGACTATCTTTTAAAAAAATGGGGATAAATTTTCTGTGATCTGAGGGATAAATAACGGGGATTTTAATAACATCAAAACTGATCTGTAGTTTTTTAAGATCAGACCTAATTATAACAGAAAGGGTTACCCAACAATTTTTCACCACCTGTATAATGGCTAAAATCGCCCGAAAATGTACGAAATAATCACACCATGTCCTAGGAATAGCAGCATTCAGAAATGTGTTAGGCTCGGATTAGCGGTCATTTAGTTTAAAACTCATAGCTAATTTATTCACTGTTCATTACTTTTCTGTTATATTTCTGTTATACAATAGTTCTTGTATTAACGAAACGGCCAAGCCACATATTTTGACTAAGGTGTAGAGTTTGTAAAGTTGGGCCTTGTATAGTTATGGCGTGTAGAGTTAGAAGCTTGGCTCTACATGAGATCTGATAACTTTTTGACAGTGGCGAGTTATACGGTCTTGTCTTGGCAACATTTTACATGAAAATGTTTTTGGTGGGATTTCATTTCTTTTTGTAAGTTGCTTGTGACATTTTTTTTTTGTTTTTTATATGTCGTTACTTTATTATTTTATTACACTATTTTTTATAATAACAAGGAGTCCCTATATATCAATTTTCAGACCTCTAGCGTCAAAATTGCGGAAGTCTCATACAAACTTCCATCCTAGTTTAAGGGGTTGGGGGATAAAAGATACAAGTTTTATATTTATTTTGTCGTTTGTGTACTAATAGCTTACATACCAAGTTTCAGCTTTCTAGGACATTAGGACATACCCTAACAATTTTGATGATCATCCGTGAGTCAGTGACGAAATCAGGGTTTTTTAGATATTAATAAAATCTCTTTAGATTTTATACTTTTATACTTATACTTTTATAAGAGTTATGCAATTAAAACTTTATAATACCTATGTTTAATAAGTACGCTATTGACAACAAATCCCGAGAATTTTGTTTATCTGGTATAATCCAAACCCAAGTTATAAGGGTTAAAAAAAACGACGAAGCGCTTCGAGAAAAGTTAGGTAGTGCCCTTGCGTTTCGCTTGGCTCGTCTTGATATGTAGCCAAGTGTTTACCAGTATTGCTTTTTTTAGCGACACTATTCTAAGGCAATTCTGGTGCATGGCACTGTTAATATTGTAGTTGAGTGTGATTATCCCTCCTACTTTTCTAATTCCGCTCCCATTAAGGGATTATTGTGCTCATTATTATATCAGGCCAACGGTTAGGGCGCTGAAAGAGTAGCAAGCTGTGAGCACTATATTCAGGCGCATGGCTTATCATATAACGTCAAGAAAAGCAAGTTCATGGTCTTAAAGGCCGAGGGCGGTAAATGCCCAGTGTCTGTGTCCGCAATTAAATTGAATGGTAATGCATTAAAACGGGTCTATCATTTCAAGTATCTTGGGCGCTACGTAACCGACGACCTTGACGGCCAGATGGATGTGGAAAGGGAACGTAGGGCGCTGGCGATCCGTTGCAACATGTTGGCACGCAGGTTTGCACGTTGTAGTGAACAAGTTAAAATAACGCTTTTCAAAGCGTATTGTCAAGTGTTTTACACGTGCAGCCTGTGGACCAAATATATCCAGCGAACCACCAGTGCCCTACGGGTCCAATATAAAAATGGATTCAGGATGTTGATGGAGCTGCCCTGTTTATGCAGAGTATCTCGTATGTTCGCGCAGGCATATACCACTATACGTGTACACGTATGACACGTATATACGTGATACGTATACACGGGCGAATATTGTAATGTACACTTGTACATTACAATATTCGCCCAAACGACAGAAAATTCATATCGTCAGAAAATTATATTTTTAACAGCAAGTCAGTTGTAGCCAATACGACAAAAAGACAAACTAGGTATTATCCGCAAAAAAACTCCGTTTGTTGAATATATTATTTAAGCAAATTTAATTATTAAAGGTCAAGGGTAACTGAGACGGTTTATTGTAAAAAAATTACCTAGGTGCTATCTGCTTCTTTATATTTATAAATCTGATAACATAAAGCACGTTTTTAGCAGAATTGTGATGTGGGTAACCTTACGATGGCGAACTGAGGTTGAGAGATATTACATAAAGGCCAGGAAAGCTCTCTTTATAGTCATACGTGAAAATCTCACATCTAGTGGTGTTTTGTCTATCCGGAATCAATTAGATTGTACTTGTTACTATAAATATTTTATATAACTAAGTATAACGCATCCATATTTAACAGAAAGTTACATCAAACTTCACTGGGTCTCAAAAATAACGGGTCACTTAGAAAGGCCGCGATATCTCCCAAAGTTGTAGAGATAGATCTCTTGTATAAATAGTATGTTTTAAGTAGAAGTATTATAAACTTCAAAAGAGGTTTAATTTGAACCAGTTACTATAAAAATAAAATTAGAACGAGAATTTTGATAAATATCAAAATCGAAAGTTAGGTCATCAATATTTGTTTCGGTTTTATTTTTAATATGTCAAACCGAGCTATAATTATAAACAATTTCTTGGCTGGATCACACATTCACACTATAACTTAGAAATCATTACTATAGTAGGTACAAGAAGAAAGAAGTTTACGTAGTACTGCTAGAACAGTGGGAGTATTTTTATCTGCGGTCCAAAGAGTATATTATAGGGTATACTCCAATGATTTCAAGATACTGGCATGAACATCAGAAGACCAGAATATGACAGGCCAAGGTGCAGAACTACTCAAGATGACTCACTGAAAACAGACTTCAAGAAATTCGAGACAACAATGTGAGCTCTATGACAAGAGACTGCGACGACTTCGTGAAGTTGATATGAAGCTTTATTATAGCCAGTAGTGGCCCCAAACTTCTCAGGGAACATCAAGTTGCCAGATTATGGTTTGTTCGAGAGCAAGTCCGACGGGCAGAAGATTGGTCCAGGGTTATGTTTTCCGATGAGTCTAGATTTAGAAGTGTTTTATTTTTACGTCTGTGTTGTATTTTTTTCATATGAAATAGTGTAAAAAATGTTTATGTGCTCACAACCACAGGAACCACGTATTTCAGGAATCAATCTCACGTATTTAACGAACTAACACAGCTTTTCTATGTGACCTGTTTATTTTTTGTGTCACTGTCTATGTGTGCCCTCTTGCCCACAACCGATAAATAGGAGGTATTTAGGCTATGTTTTGTGCTTTAAACCATAGCATGATGGACTCGACAATTAAAAATTAAAAAAGATCTTATTTATTTTAATCAATCATATCTATATACCTACCTCCATCACTTTAAGCTCCTTTTTAGCAATTTATTTTCCAGCCTATTTGACCGCAACTTGTTGAGTATTTTAATTAGATTTGGTTTCTATGAAATATACTTCATGGTCATTCGCGTCAGTAGGAGCTTGCCCTTTTAAATTAACTGCAACCCATTTCTCAGCGTTGCTGTTCGTTTAAGGTAGGTAACTAAACCCAACAGTTTTAAAGGGCCAACTCGGCCATCAAAAACAGCCAGTCATTCGATTCCTAATATATATTTAATAGAGACCAAATCAGCTTTCAATTGGAAGATTCCTGAAATAAAAGGAATGAACAAAATATAGGTAGTACAAAACCGAATAAGTTCTTATACAAAACCTAAAAAAGAATTGTAAGGTACTGGTAATAAAAATATAGCCAGGCTGTTCCATGGAATATGTACAAAACATAATTTACATTATGTAGGTGTAGGTACCTATACCTACAATATACATAGTCAATAATGTCAACGATGACGTGCTCACGTAATCGGGCCTTTTTGACCAATATAATAATTATGTAGGTTAGCGTAAGCGGGTTCTTCATCTAAGATAGTTACAAAAGGCACCATAGCAAGCACATTCTCGAGCTGACGTCCTATAGTAGACCATGAGTTTTACTGGAATCCGTTTCTGTGGCCGAAATATACCTACCTAGAAACTTATCATCATCAGGTGGATCCAGAGCACTTTTTTTGACTATTGTTTTTATTAATATTTTTTATATGTCCTTCTGCTGGAAAAACAAAGGTCTACCCTTTCTCTTTCCGAACCTCATTGTTTTGAGAAACTTCTTGCCAAAATGTCCAGAGCAACTTATTTATTTATTAAATTTGGAAAACCAACAGCTTCTAAAGTAAAATAAGTAATAACAGTAAGTGTCATAAAGCCAGTTACAGGTTTTCACGAGTAGCGACAGAAATTAAAACAGAAACTTATGGATCACTCGATTGCAAAACAATTACGTAAAAAGTAAAATAAGTAAACAATGACAGGATTAATTAAAGAACTTAAGGCTCTTACATTGTTAGCGCTGTGACACTATTGATAAGAAATGGGTCAAGTGTTAAACTTTACAGATTTCATTGAAATCATTGGTTGCTCGCACAATATATGAATCTTGCCTATAATTTGAAGAAGAGGGAGGGATTAAAATCGAGGGTTTCAATCTAATATATCTTTATGGAACACTGAAGTGTAATTTATGTAGGAGATCAGGACAGTCAATCTCATTAAATATTTTTGTGTTTTTTATATAGGTAGTTTGAATTTTCAGATTAAAGGATAGGAATGTAAAAAGAAGGAAATATCAAACAGAGTGCTAGTCGTAGACGTACTTACTAAAGGTTAAAGATATCAGCGTCTGAAGAACCTAAAACCATACCATTTTTTGTGATATCGGCTCTTAAAGCTATAAAAATGTTGTAAACCAGTTTCTTCCTTCTTATTCTGCCGCGATTTTGTGAGGATGCCACGTATGTAGATACCTACCTAGGTAGGTAGGTACACAATGTTTCGATTCGGACATAATATATGTACGTCCAAAATCGAAATATTGTGTTGCTATGTTGTGATTGTAATGCCTGGGGCATGAGGGCAATTAATTTAACAGTTCCGAAAATACTCTGTTTTTGTGTACTCATTAAGGCTAATTGAGATGAATGGTTTATAGTCTAAATACTAATATAATAGATATTCATCTCAATTATTTTAGTTATATAAATAATAATAGATGTTCATCTCAATTATTTTAGTTTTAATCACGAAAGGCCCCAACGTAGGCCTAAAGGATTTTTGCATGGATGTTCAAATGAGCAGTCCTTAAACTGCCATACAAAAATTGTTGTTCATCTGTGGCACCGTTGATCGTACGTTAACTTAGCCAAAAACAACTCGGATCACTGAGCTCAAAGAGTAGCTTCGAGTTATTCGAGCTAACTACATATCATCGTACGAATAAGTACTATATTAAAATTTGGTAAGTATCTAAATATCTATTTTAATTATTAAATTACTTAAATGAGCTGTACAGTAGTACTGAAGAGATAGAATTGAATAGAATAGATGTTCCGGTGTAGATTGTGACCGTGGGTCTCGCATCTCAACGTAAACAAAAGCTTCGGAATTGTGAACTTATTATATAGGTAACATAGAGTTACTTTAGCAATCCAACCGATCGTGAGAAATGAACACGGAATTAATTAAAATGTAGTTGAGATGTTGTCGAAATTGTAATGCATCTGTATTATTCACAGAAAATATTATATAATATAATATAATGTGGATGGAAATTTTCTAGAAATATCGATATTTTTTATTTATCTAAAAATTGGCGCTTTAAAAATTAGTATATTTTGGCTAATATACATCAATCATCTTACATTACTAGGATAATACCAATCAACAGACATGATTTCTAATAAATTAAGTGCGTTTTTTTTGTTGCTTCCTTTCAATGACAAACGGAACCGAGTAGACTATAAACAAACAAACCATAAAAAGTAATTTGTTACATAATACAAAAAAATATCATATATATTTTATTATAGTTTCGATAGTTGGAATTTTACATGGATATAGGGAAAAATTAAATATCGCTTAAAAATATCGATATATCGAACAAATAATATCGATATATCGATATGTTTTCCATAAGCCTATTTTGTACGTCTCTAAAAGAACTCAATTTTTTTATTGGGCTGGTATATTGATGTTGAAAATACTTGCATGCTACTTGGGAGGAAGATTAGCACTCATTGTACGTAACTAGATTATGATGATGTATGTATTATAAATAGAGGGATTTCCTGCAAGACGTAATCATTTTTATCTTGTACACCCATAGTTCTAAAGTGAGGTAAACTTACCACTATATAACTAACTTGATTCCGCCAGCGGCTTCGCCCGCGTGATATCTTTATAAATTATAGCCATATTCAAATATTGTATAGGCTGATTAAGAAAATGGCGACCATTTTCGAATATTTAAAAATCAAATTAAAATTTAATTATTGGAATATTTTGACAATAGATGTGATGATTTCTGTGCCGTTAATATTTATTACGTAAATGTCACTTTTGATATTAATCTTAAAAGGAAACTGTACAAGTACCAGTACTTACCGTTTATAGTACAATTCCACTTTAGGATATCTTGATAATAAAATTTTGATGGAAAACATAGGCACATTTATAATCCTAGAGTACGGACCTTACTAAAGTAAGCATAATAATAGCAAAACATAATCTGTACTTTCAATTCACCAATCATTTTCAAGTCCAAAGCTACTTTTAAAAGCCGAAATTATTATTTGACGCTCAAATAATTATATCTTCTTATTATTATAAAATTCACTCTTCTCATTTTCTTCAAAATCTTATTTAAAGCCCTTTTCTTTACAAGATACTAACAAGATAGTATTTTTAGTGTTAAGGTTTCCTTGTACACCTAATAAAAGATCTAAAACAGCTTTAATACATTGCTTTCATAGTTTGTACAGCCATTGTACAGTTTAAAAAAGGCCACAAGCTGTGTTACTTGGCACCCTTTTTGCACTTATAAAGTCTGTATAAGCGCTTCTACATCCTTTATACTGACAAAATAAACAGTTCTTGGTATTAAGAAAATCTTAAATGCAGCTTGCTATGCTACCAACCATCCATCCATACCATAATTCGATTAAAATATTACCCACGTTACCTACAAAGAAAATTAAACGAAATACATTCGATCTTTAAGCTAATTTTATTTACAGTACGAATTACACTATTTAAACACAACAGCTAATACAACATAATATGGCAGTGAGCATCAAATAGCAATGAACAACGCATGCGGCTGATGCTCGGCCGCACACTCTTGTGTCATGCCCAAGGTAACCGTTCTGTTATTTGCTAAACGTTATCGGAGTCACAGAAAACATAGCTGAGGAACAACCGATTAATTGACGTTAATATGACTCAATCGATCATTCATCGGCGAGTAGTCGGCAGAAGCTTATCTGCTGGCGGGTTTGGGGATGGAGGGTCCCTCCGCGTGGAAGCCGGTCTCGTCAGCGAAGTAGGTGATGGTCTCATGGTTGCCTTCAGGGTTGGTGTACTCGTAGGAGCCGCGGACGACGACAACATTCTGGGGCTTGTTTTCCTCATTGAGAACTTCTTTCACTTCACCGGTTTCTTCGCGAGTGTTTCCGTCCGTTAGCGCGTAACTGTTGGTAATTAATGAAATTGTAAGTACAGGTAAATAGCTTTTAACATACATGCGTAATTTTAAAAAACCATAATAAAATAATTATGGTGATTCTAATTAAAAACTTGTGGTACATACCCGAAATTGTAGCTGCCGTTTGCCTCCACATTGTTTTCGGAGTGAACGACCTCGACTTCTGGCTTATCCACGGGAAGGGCGACTGCGACAGCCACGAGGGCGAGGGTGACGAAGATGACCTGCACGAAACAATACACATTGTGAATTTGTACCAAGTAAAATAAAACCACGAAATAACGTTTGAAACGTTTCAAGGATGACTCTCACTGAACTTAAGATGGTAAATAAACATACATAATATTAGGAACAGACCGAATAAGACGGACACGACAAGTTATTATAGAAAATATTAGAAAAATATGAGGAATATCAATTAATGGAAAGGTCAATTATGCGTAAGTACCAAAACCTCTTGCCGATAATAATAATTATTTGTGCACGTACCGATTTCATGTTGATAAGTTTGGTTTGGTGGCTGATGAGCGACTGATACTTGAGCGGTCGCAACATAATCTTTTATACATTTCTTCGGTGTATAACGTAATGTCAAACGTCCGATGTCGTTATTCCGGATTCGTTCATTGATAGATACATTTTGCGTGTGATATCTATTTTGAAGTTGACAATAACCTTCACTGGCACGAATGATAAAATATATCTGTTTAGAAAAAGGAAATTAAAATAATGTATTATACCAATGAATAAAGAATTAATTAATAAGTAGATACATACCACCATATAATTAGATCATAATAAGAAGATGAAACAACTATTATTAAAGTGTCTGACTCTATATCTCGACACCAGCAATTAACACTACGCTAACTTAAATTTCGGGCAATTTGCCAAATTGTTTATTGTATGGACTATAAATGGTGACGTAGTCCGCAGCTGCCTCCTAGTGTGTGTACAGCAGGTTGGTATACCCCGGAATCTTGAGATCCCGAGACAAACCAACCTGTAACACCGGCGTCACTGGGACCTTAGGGTAGGCAACGGGTTACGACCTCTTGCCTAGCTTATGCTAAAAGCTGCCATCCAATCCTACCCCGATGCTTCCCGTCACGTGCTGTGTGGGGGCGGTGGCGTCGGACTCCCGCCTAGTGGGCTTTCTCCACGGGATTTCCGCCGCTCCCGCCCCCACACTACACCAATCCCTACCCAGCCCTCACAATCCCCCCCCTAAATCTAATCACACCCCCTCCCTCATCCTTCCTCTCCAACCTCATCTCCACTCCTAACTGCAACCTTTTGTGACAAAGAGGTCGCGGGTCCGGCCATCACGATGGAAGTGATGGCGAGCAAGAGTTAATGGTCACCTGCGCTAGGACCTGCGCAGTCGAGCGCCGTACGCGGGGATGAAGGAGTCCTGGGAGGTTGAGCCGATTGGCGCTGGCGGTAATGTGTCCATGAAGCAACACGCCCCCTTTGGTCCCGATTTCAAGCAAAACGGTGGCCCTACTTGCTAGCCACTTGTGGGGAAATGGCCATGGTGACCCGTCAGAGGGTCACTGGTGAGGTATGTGGGGTCTGCAGAAGCCGTCTTCGGACAGCTGAAGCGGTGGCAAAAGCCATGCTGACGGTGTAAGTGACGGCTGATCAGTTCGTTCGGTGAAGGCCAATTCTCCGAATGCCAGCCAGATCGAGCGCCCGATGTCACGCTGTAAGCCAGCCTCGCGTACCTATATCTCTTCTGGTAGTCCTAACGCACTGAAGCTATAGTAAGGCGTTCCCATTTGCGGGCTCCATGGAGGGTGGGAGCCCAAGAGATGAATATTTTACCACATAATATAATGGATACCACAAGGCCAATTATTATTACCGATACAGAAACTACATTGGCGGAAGCCAACGTAGCATCTGTTTATGCCCTACCTGGTAGTCCCGCTACGGCTGCGGATACCAGGGAGGGCCCTCGTAGCAAAGGTCCAGACGCGGCTAAAACCGCGTTCAAGACCAAGCTTGCTAAAAGGCGTGGGACCTTGCTGGGTAAAACCAGTGCCGGTCCACGCCAACCCACGACGAGGGCGCAGGCGCTGGGCAGAACCAGCGTCCGCCCTCGACCACCGTCAGTGAGTCAGCCGCTGGGTAACACCAGTACCAGTCCGCGTCCATCTATGATGGCCTAAGCGCTGGGCAAAACCACTAACGTTCTTCACCCCGCAGGGAAATCAAGTAAAGAAGCTACATAGACGGAAGGACCTGCTTCAGAAATTTTAAAAATGTCCCGCCAAAATGAAGACGACTTTTCTGCCACCTGGGAGTTGCCGAGCCGCAAGAGTAAGGGCAAAAGCCCACTCCCAACACCCCAGGGTGATGCGGCTCCTGCCAGCGGCGAAAAGACGAAGAAGAACAGGAGGAGTTGTCGCCAGGGCCGCTTGTTAGCCAAAGGCGCGCCAACCGTCGTGCAGGCCACAACCACGGGCCAGATCGACCGGCCCGGTGGCCAGCCCAACCCTGCTGCTGGTGGACCAACGCAGGAGCAATCCGGCGTACTGCTAATCAGTGCTGGGGAAGGGCCGTCCACTGGCCCGGTAGGTCTGACCAGTGGTCAGCTAAACTTCAGCGCTGGTCGACGACCGCAGGAACCAGCCGGTGCAAACCAACTGAGATCTAGCGAACCGTTGACCAGCGCTGGGGGGAAGCCACAGGCCAGCAAGACGCGGCAACCCGGAGGTAAGGACCATGCCGCGGCAAAGCGAGCACTGAATGAGTCGGCGACATCGCGAGGGGAACACAAGCGGCCGCGACTGGACCAATCCAGACGGACAGCTAACATCACCTACGCTCAAGCCACTAAATCGCCCCTGTGCGTCGCAATCACCTGCGACCGTACAGGGCATTTAAATAAGGACAGCCAATGGAGTGGTCCTCGGGATCCACAGCAGGATAATAGCGGAGGCCGCTTCCACTGCTGATGATGAGCGACCAGGGCCATCATTGAACGGAAAACCGCTGTATGGGGAGGGGGTCCTGAAACTGTGGTGCAAGAACGAGGAGACCCTGACTTGGCTGCGTACCACAGTCTCCAGTCTCGTCACACCACCGAATATCACACTGGTCGTCAAAAGCCAGTCAGACCTCATACAGCGCGTCCGGTGCGGCATCGTGGTCCCGGACGAGCAGAACATCCTAAGACCACGCATCATCGCTCAAACCCTCGCGTACCAAAACCGCTGGGTGAACGTGAAACAGTGGGTGCTGCTTCACTCGGCCAAGCAGGCCGCCGGGTGGTTTGTGGTGGTCGGCATCCCAGAGGACCAAACCCCGACCTTGATGAAAGCAGAACGCCGTCTCTCAAGTGGCTTGGGAGCGGTGTATGTCAAATTCCAAGGTCGGAACGGCAAATTTGTCGACGTCCCTCTGGGATGGGACCCCGTAACGGCCACCATCCGCAAGGAGCTACTGCAGCAGCCACCACCGCAACAACAACAACAGCACAAGGCAGCAGTGGTCACACTACCCGACACTCCCATGGCTGTCGAGAAGGACGCTCCAGCTCCAGGGGAAAAACCAGCCTCCCCTGCCGCCACCGCTGACTCAGATGTCATCCTCTCGTCGGACGAGGATCCCGAAGGCATTCTGCTCGCGGGGTCAGATGCGATGGGGGATGACGTAGAGACTGGCGACCTGATGGCCGGGCTACAGCTTGGAGGAGACGAGGAGGGAACGACCAGCAATGGCGTGCTCTTCACGGACTGCTAAAATCCTCCAAGCAAACCTCCACCACAGCCAAACCGCGACGGCTCAGCTGCGGAAATGGATGGAGGTTCAACAAACGGCTATAGCCCTAATCCAGGAGCCGTGGGTCAGGGCCGGTCGAATAAGAGGACTATCAACCTTGGAGGTAAGCTCTTAACGACTACTGACCACGATCATCCCCGATCGTGTATCTACGTCACTAACAATCTTAAAACACAGCTTTTAACAGATTTCTGTTGCAGAGACCTTACTGCCATAAGGCTTAACCTACAGCATGATGACAGGGAGACGACACTCATACTAGCGTCAGTCTACATGCCCGAGGCGGAGGCACCACCCCCTTTCGACTTGATCCGGCTGGTCAACCACTGCGAGAGGACCGGCTGTGAGATTCTTATTGGGACTGACTCCAACGCCCACCACCCTCTATGGGGAATGGAAACACAGAATGACAGAGGTAAGACTTTAGTTGAATACCTATTTACAACCAACCTATCCTTACTAAACACAGGGTCGGAACCATCATTCGTTACCAGACGCAGTCGAACAATTATAGACCTAACTCTCGCATCAGAAGGGATAGCAGGCATCACCAAAGATTGGCACGTCTCTGATGAGGCCTCGTGCTCTGACCACAGGTGGATCCGCTTCGACCTTCAGGTCTGTATCCCACCGATCCCACCCAGGCGGAACCCCCGCAACACGGACAAATGCAAGTACGCGCGAACACTGAGCACCAAACTAACGCAATCGGAGACCACACCAACCCTCGTGGACACTGTTGCAATTGACACGCAGGTAAGCTACCTTACTCAATCAATGATAGACAGCTATCACACGGCATGCCCAGAGACCACCCCGCCCAAAACACCGGGTAAACAAACCTGGTGGGGCCCAGAACTGGAACGCAAACGCAGGAAAGTAAGTAAGGAAGGCTCTAAACAGGGCAATGAACACCAGCGCAGACGAGGATTGGGACCGATACCGGTCTGCCAAATCCAGTTACAAAAAATGCATCAGATCTAGAAGTACCGCGGGTTGGCGCAAATTCTGTGGCAACATTGAATCCAGCCAACAAGCGAACAGGGTAAGGAAAATATTAGCGCATCAGAACTCCTCTGGACCTGATACTCTCCGTAAACCTGATAACACACTCACAACATCGCCAGAAGAAACTAGACGCGTTCTTATTGAAACACTTCCCCGGTAGCGTCTTCACTCCAACAACAAACTGGCAAGATGAATCCATTACACCGTCAGAGGAAGACAAGCACTGCGCACAATCGGTAGTAACAAAGGAGAAACTCCTATGGGCCATCCGCAGCTTTCATCCCTTCAAAGCAGCTGGTCCATATTCCCTGCGTTAATGCAATGGGGGGAAGCGCCAGTCGCAAAGAGACTGCTGGCTATTATGAGAGCTTGCCTGGCCTTCCGATACATCCCTAAAGGTTGGAGGCAAGTGAAAGTGGTTGGCTGACTTGGTTATGTCTGTGCAAATATTCGCCATTAGTAAGACGAGAACACCCAGAGATAATGTGTCTAAGAGACTCACCTGGACGGTGGCATGCCCGACAGATGTCAACCGTGCCGTCCTTCACAATATACTTCCGTTAGTTATTCGTCATGATAACTTCGTCCATTATTGCACATACAAAACCTTTGGTTACCCCGAAGAGGTTCTTATTATGACCTTTATTCAATTTTTAACATACTTTTTCATATTTTTAAATAATTACACAAGTAAATAAAATACAAAAAATACAAAAAAACATTTATTTTATTTTATTTATTTATTTATTTATTCTTTGGAAAGCTTACAGACTAATAAAATTTATTAATACAGTACAATATGTAAAATAAGTTGCTAATGAAAAGCTTCCACATATAAAATATTACAGTACCTAAACCTAAAGTAAACATTAGTTAGTAAAAAATAAAACAAAATTAAAGAGAGAAAAGAAAAGAAAAGAAAAGAAAAGAAAAGAAAAGAAAAGAAAAGAAAAGAAAAGAAAAGAAAAGAAAAGAAAAGAAAAAAAGAAAAGAGTTAAAAATATAAAAGAGTAGTAGGCCACTGGCATCAGGAACAGGGTCAAAGCTACCGGTGGTCAGTTCGGCTCTAGAGAGAGAAACCTCCTAACAATGCGCGCAGTGTCAAGGAGTACTGCTTTCTGAATCAGGCCCTTGATTCAGCACCTAGCGAGAGCCTCTCGACTTACAGATGATCAATGTCCGTAACTTATTATTAAAAAAGACCTGAAATTTTTAAAAAATCTATTGAAACTTAAGAAAAAAAAACTCGTGATTTTTAAAAACCTTTATACGGGATCGTTGTGTGTCGGAGTTTTTAATTCTTAAGGGATATAAATTATGTATATCTATGAAATTCTCGTACCAATTCGGTAAAGAACTCATAAGTTTTGAAAGGATAGATTTTTAATAAATATAGCTAAGAATAATCTCAATTGAACTAAATTTTAATTTTAAAAAACCGTGTTGTGATCTGTCCATCCGTTTGGGAGCTACGATACCACAGATAGACAGACATAGGCGTCACACATATCACAACCCTCCTTTTTCAACGTCAGAAGTTCAAAAATATTAATAATACCTTCTCTATTTACAATTGAAAATAATTCAGAAGCAAGACAAATCATTTCCCAAGTTATGTAATTTATGCTGTGAATATAAAAATGTAAGTTCATTATGAACTTATATTTATAGTATTAAATTTTTTCTCCTGTTAACATAGGTAATAATATGTTTTTCATCTCAATAACTCGGAAAAGCTTTCTTTATTCTTCGAAATCTGAGCGCAAAAGTCTATTTCATCCGTTAGCGTGGAAAAGTTATTCAAAATTCGAACGTGACGAACTATAGTGTAGAGCACAGACATGGGCCCCAAGTCTGTTGTAATCACGACAGCATTCTGCCACGAGTGAGATAGCAGAAGTTAGCAGACGCGGGACTGCGTGTAGAGTGGGGAAGAAAAACAATTCAAATATAATTAGGCATCTCACATTTTCCTCGCTTTAGTGAGATGAAAAGTTGTGTGTTTCGCACGGCTACAAAATTATTTGCGTCTCGTGACTTTGAATCCCTCGACACGCTCAGGATTCAATTTTTTACTCTTAGAATCCTTCGCTTGTTCGGTATTCAATACAAGCACTCGCACCAAATAACAACTTTGCAGCCTGGCATAACAAATAAATATTTCATCTCACTAGCTCGGAAAGGCTTTCTTAATTCTTCAAAATCTGAGCGCAAAACTCTATTTTATCCGCTAGCGTGGAAAAGTTATTCGAAATTCGAACGTAACGAACTATGGTGTACAGCACAGACCTGGGCCCCAAGTCTGTTGTAAGCACGAGAGCATTCTGCTACGAGTGAGATAGCAGGAGTTAGCTGACCCGGGGCCCGGACAAGTCTAGAGTGGTGAAGAAAAACAGTTCAAATATAATTAGGCATTTAACATTTTCCTCGCTTTAGTGAGATGAAAAGCTGTATGTTTCGCACGGCTGCAAAATAATTTGCGTCTCGTGCCTTTGAATCCCTCGCTATGCTCAGGACTATATAGGTACTACTTAGGACTATATTTAAACCAATCGCTTCGCTCGTGGTTCGATCTTAGAGTCTTTCGCTTGCTCGGTATTCAATACAAGCACTCGCACCAAATAACAACTTTGCAGCCTTGCATAACAAATAACTATTAACTGCATGCGGCAATAATAATGTTAGAAATAAACTAAAGTCAGACTATGATAAAAATAAAATTTACAATATGTACAAGAATACTTACTGTACTGTGTACTGTACAATTGTACACATAGGTAGGTACGATACTAAACTTATTATAAGTATAAACCACAAAGAGTTAATTCTGATATCCGTAATAGTGTTCTAAAAAAACTACTGTATATGCAATTAGCTAACGTTGATGTAACCACGTAAATTTAATTGACAAAAAGATCTGTATCTTTCTGTAAATCATAATGAAAACAAGATTTTGACCTTCTTATAATGATTAATGAGTGCAAACCTGACATAGTTAGGTACTTACGTTTGCGTTCGTGTAATAAAATAATGCAGGTTATGGGAATTCTCGAATATCTCATTATTTTGATAATTAAATATGAATCTTGCTGCATTTTTGTTGATAATAATTAATGTGGGATAATACTAATCACTAATTAATGTCATAAATCTCGACCTTTTTGACCAGGTTAGGATGGAATTCATTAATATTTAAAAGGGATTTATGAACTTTCAAATGTATTTCACCACAATATTGCATTATTAGAAAAATCTGTATGTTTATTTTACGTAAGAAATATGGCTAGGGCACAGCTTCACTTTATGTTTTTATTCATTGTTAGAACAGCTTACCATATTATTCTGCTGGGTAAAACACCAAGATGCTTAACGTTATCCTGTTGTAGATACGCTTATTACTTCTACCCTATACCATCATTCTATACCTTGTTTCAATAGCTCCTTAGGCTGGGGGCACTCCTTGCTTAGTTTACTGACTCGTTATCTCCGTTTCTATGACATATCCATTATAATATTCAATTATGCTTTTGTGATGATTAAGGAGCAACTGGATTTCGTATGATTTTTGTTTTCATACACTAAAAGTATTTTATTTCATGCGAAATTTATTGTTTCCAAACATTGATAGCTACAGGAACGGTCGGGTACTTTGCAAAGGGTTTTGCAAGGTTTTGATTTAGTCTTTAAATTGGGGACCATCATTGTTATGTATAGTAATAATAATAAACATTAGCTACTCATTGCTAAGGATCGAAAGTTTATTCTGTACACGACACGGCTTTTGACTAATGGACCACCCAACTGCTATTCTGCAATATAATAATTGAGTCGATGTCTTTAAGTAACTGCGCCCTGTAACATTCACCATAATTTTGACTTAAAATTACTAAATGATTTCAACCGTCGTGTTCGTGTTAAGCTTCGGTATCTACTTGTAACTAAGTATAACGCGGTTAATAACAATTGGTGGGTAAAAGAGACGTGTGTAGCACTCACGTTTGAGCGATGGCACAACAAAAAATATCAGTACAGAGCAACCCTGCCGCATATAAATTGAATATTCGGATCCCACGCTAACAGTAACACTTTGATTACAACGAGCGCAGTCCGATTTGAGCATTGTTGAGGTAAATTAACGAAAATTCTTAGTTAAATTCCGTTAAAAACATACATTTCATTTTTGGAAAATTGTAGTTTTCATTTAGAGAAAATATCAAAATAACTCTGGGCTGGAATTTAAAACAGTTTTTAATGAATTGTAGTAAATGTTGAATAGTTAGGAAGGTTCAGTGGTTACGAGTTGCGCAAGATATGCACGCGGTGCCTAAGCACAATATAGAGCAAGTAGCTTTCGGTCGATTTGCGCATCGAGTGTCATTGATTAATCAACACTTTTAATACAGTCGACCTATTATGTAGCAACCTATTTTTGTAAAATTGTGTTTATAAGCTCGGTCTTCAATTAATTATTATTCATTCAAGATACTTCCAAATCGAATTTCAGCATATACTTAGTTAAAAATAGTAATTTTATTTTTCAGAATGATTCGCTTCACGCGCTGCGTGTTGCTCTTCAGCACCCTGTCCACGGCATTTCCGTTTCCCTTCCCTGCTTCTCCAGTAGTTCCGCCAATACCTGTGGTACCGACGGCTTATCCGTTCGTTCCGGGGCCTTCACCAGTAGTACCAGCGGCTTTTCCTTTCGCCCAAGGACCCACGCCAGTAGTGCCAACTGCGTATCCATTTGCTGCAGGACCCAGACCAATAGGATCAGGCGTCAACAACCCTTATTACAACTATGCTGGAGCCCCCGCAGTGCCCATCGTATCGTACTCAAGCGAGCACGGCATAGGTGGGACTTACGCTTTTAGGTGAGTATTGCGGAGTGACTGAAACTGAATTTTATTTATACTACGTAGTACGTACGTATCTGAAAAACAGATGTGTGAATCAGTGCCATCACAGTACGGTGAAGCGATGTACGACTTTTGATGTTTGGCGAGATCAGTCTTCCTATTTTTTGATGTAGAAAGTGACTTAAATCATGAATGCGGTCAAATGGACAGCTGGATGAATGAGCTGTAACGGCTAAATTTATTTATAGGTTTTATAGAGAAGTAACTAGAATGTATCCTGATAAAAAAAATACTTCTTTTTTACTACGGAAAACTGATAACTGTTTTAAATAATGTAAATGAACAATAACAAGGCACGTTAGTTGATATAATATATTTCAAAATTTTACTTATTACAGTTTTTCAACCGCTGATGGAAAACAAGCACAGGAAAGTGGATACTTGAAAGATGCTTACATTGACAATACCGGAAATCCACAGGGAACCCAGGTAAATATTTTAATACGTTTATATCCCACACAACTGTCACTCCTTCACTTACAAGATGTGCGTTATTCATAATATTCTTATTATCTCAATGGCTATAACAGTCCTTAAAAATTCATAGATATATCCTGAATGAGACGAAAGTAGTTGTTGCCCTATTATTTTGTTAACACCACATTATGTTTGTTAAAACTGCGAAAACCAAATGAATGAATGAACAAACCTCTGCAGCAAATTATTTGAGAACGAAAAAGGATAGAGCAGGATTACATCAAACTGTTAATTAACGGCTAAAATTCTATTTGTTCTTTTTCAGGTTGTTCAAGGAAGTTATGCTTACGTGTCGCCTGATGGTACGCCCATTCAAGTCAGCTACGTCGCGGACGAAAACGGTAAACTGTTTTAAACGTAAAATATAACGATATAATTCCATGACTTACCCTTTATTACAAAGGATTCATTACTGTTCTTGACGAATATAGTGTTAGCTGCGACGGTTCGTAACTTCCTCAGAGCGTGACGCATATGTCTGTAGGTTTTTTTTTAAAGAATTGTGTTATTTTACATTAGCCATAGTCATACTCATATCTATTTTTATTTATTCGTTCAAAACACGTATAAATCGTCCGTCTGTTCAATTAGTTGGTTCATGGAGAAGAAACCGGCCGGATGAAACCTAGCGAGAAACCGGGCTAGGTTTCTCGCTAGCTCTTCTCCTGTTTCGGGCACGCCGCAATCGCGGCGGTAAGACCCCTCTTTGAGGAGTGGCTGGATCGGCGGCACGGCGTCCTGACCTACCGCATGACGCAGGTCCTCACCGGACACGGAAGTTTCGGGAGGTACCTGTGTCTGATGAGGAAGGCAGAAACGCCTGGGTGTCACCACTGCGAGGATCGCCCTGAGGACACAGTAGAGCATACGGTGCAAGACTGCCCCGCTTGGGCAGAGCACCGACGTGTCCTCAGGGCGGCGATAGGCGGAGACCTCTCGCGCCCGGCATTGGTCGAGGCCATGCTGCGGGGTGAGACGGAGTGGGAAGCGGTCGCCTCCTTCTGCGAAGCAGTCATGCTATCCAAGGAGGAGGCGGGCCGCGTGACGGAGAGGATGGCGTCCTCCCTCCAGCCCAGCCGCAGTGGTAGTCTCCCACGGCGTCGGGCGCCGGCCGACGATCTCCGGCCACCGTAGGCGCGGGCATGCGGACAGCGAGTAAAGGGCAACTCGCTGTCCGACCATGGACCATGCCCGGGTCGACGGCGCGTTGTGTTCCACGCGCGCCTCAAAGAACGTCAGCAAGATGACGGAGCCCCCCCTGTAGAGGGCCGAAGCCTGCCGGGGTCGCGGGACTTATCTCATTAACGTGACCCCGGAACGTAAAGGGCTATTGAAGGAACACCGTGGATTTTAGTCAGTACAAGTCTGACAGTCCCTCCCGCCCTGCCCGGGGTGGGAGGACTAATTTGATGATTTTACCACGCTAAAAAAAAAAAAAAAAAAGCTCTTCTCCTGTCTAATCTTTTAGATGACTTTAGTACAACAGTGTTGTATGAGAACAATATGTAGGTCAACATCTGGGCTTTAGACTACTTTAGAGGAAAGTGCCTATATTGTTATTTATACGAGTATGTAGATATGAATAATTAGGCTTGAACGTAAAGTTGTTGACTCAGAGTTACAATATGTGACAGTTCATAAGTACACCCAAGGACTTCCCTAAGATGGGTAGATCGTTGACGACCTGTCATGTATTACGAAAATTGTGGGCATTTTATTATTATCTACATTCTACGACACTGGTAATCATTTCAAGTGAGTTTAACAAAATATGCATATACTTACGACTGTGCAATTATGACTTACGTGAAAATCTCGTTGGTTCGGTAAGAATCAGGTGCTTCTAGATGAAAATAGATTTATATCAATCTATTCAGATTCGGACATAAGACATAAAGTTTCAGTAGATGGGAGTTATGCATAAGATAAAAAAAATACGCATTGCATAATAGGTACATTGACACCTCGATACTATTTTGCTTTGGTTATATTATATTCTTATTTATGTTGCATATTTTGTACAACTCCTGATGAAATTTTATAATTGCAATGTAACTACAAATATTAGATATGCTATGCGTATGCTGCAATATTAATCAAACTTTATTACAGGTTTCAGACCATCAGGCGTGCATATTCCGGCTGTCGGTAAAACCGTTGTTCCCATTGTCCCTGTAGTGAACAAAGTCAACAAGCCAATCTTCGACACCACATACAATCGTTATGACCCCTACTTCAACCGCAACAGATACAACACCTTTGGGCAAGACAGGAACCGGCCTAATGACCCCAGATACCCTCACGACCCTACGAAGTTTAACCCCTACTATAACAATAATAACCCATACCAAATCGTTGCCCCATACAAAAACAGTAAAGTCGAGGCTAAAAGGGAATCTGCTTAGAACTCAATTATTATATTATAAAAATGCTGGATCAATTTATTCGTAATCACCCCCGAATGCTTATTGTAAGTTGTGATGTTTATATTTAATTGTATTGTATATATAAATTAAAACTTTGATATAAAGAGTTAAGTGTGTGTTTATTTGAATAATTCCAAACAGAGTTAGTGCTACTGCGTGGCAATTATCATTTGACTATTCCATTTTACTTCAAACGTAAATATCATATAGCTATGATTATATTGAATTACATATAGGAGTATTATAGGACCTATTTACGGCTATAAATAACCAAATACAATTTTTTTTAGATCTTTAGTACTTACCTACTTATCAAGCAGTTGGACAATATTTTTAAGGTACTCATATCAATGTTACCTAACCTATCTACGAGTAATCTGCGACTCATAAGGAGGGCCACAGCTGATGTGCCACCACTGCTCTTACAAACGCCTTCTAATAATCTGTTTCATGAGATATTTTGTATCTTAGCCATAAGGTTTTAGCAAAGCTTGCAAAGTGAATTGGAAAACGTCTTCAAGCTCTTAGGCCACTTGTCTTATTGTTTTAGGTGACGCAAGCGTCATTGCTCAGCGTAAGGACTTGAGTTCAATGCTCAGTTCAGGCAAGGGGAAAATTCATCATTCATTATTTTAGTTTGTTAGTTTGGAAGTGACTTATGTATGGCAATAGCATTAGGTACAGTCACGAGCACAAATATGTATAATATGTATGCGTCTAGCACATTCAAAAGTGAAAGTAAATTTAGGAGAACTAGTGGTTAACATCTTTAAACGTTGTTATCATACCTGCAAACATATGTTATTAATGCTTGGGTTGTGTTCATAGATTTCATAAACAATACATTTTCAAAAATTTCTTTTGAATGTCGCTACTTGTATACTTATTTGTGCTCGTGACTGTACATATCTTCCTTCGAGGAAAACATGCGTTATGCATGTTAATGTTAGGTCACAAGTTTTGTATCTTAGTAGAAATAGTATAATTTTCCTGCTTCCTTTGTATTAGTATCCAGTATTACATTACTCATACTTTTGTGTCTTCATATCCTCAATTCTCAAGTGCTTACTCTGCCAAGCACTTGAAAAGATGTTGCATGTCGAGCGTTTGGGCAACAGTCATTCCATTGCCTCAGGCCTCAAATTAATCAATATTTCGGTGCAGATAAATAGCCGAATCGTTTAATACGATACGGCATACAATATTTATGAACCGCATGGTTATATTCATTTAGGTACGTCGCACTTCTTTAATGTTATGGCTGAAATCATAAACACTTGCTTTCTCGTGCATATCAAGTATATTTAAATTGAAAGCCAGGATCTACTTTATAGTCTAGAATTAGAATAAGTCAGTATAGTTTGACGAGACATGCGGTGTGTTCTGTTTTGATAGTTTTATTTTAAATCTCTTGGTACTGCGCTGCTATAATTATGTCACACGAAACCATTACAAAATAGAGACTGCCGATTTTAATGATATGCCAAGCTTCAAAATATTGTTGGAATCTAGAAGTGTGATATTATAGAATTTAACAAATGTTGTTTTTTACAAATGTTTGTATGCATGTATGTATGTTTGTTTGTTTAAGTTACAACTGAATTTTGAAACATTTCCACCCAGCCGATTTTGCTGGAATTATGCATACACCTGTTTTTGTGACAATACTTAATATTGTAATATTTTCAAAATGGTCGCCGCCACAAGATGGTGGATGGTGAATATTTTGTCAATCCTGTTAATATGGGTATGAAATGAAAGCTTGAAAAGTAGGAAACAAAGTCAAAGTTTATAATTTCAACTGGGCCTTTGCAGGCACATTCAAAAGGTCGTTATTCGTGTAAAAGCTCTTTTTAAATGTTTTTTACTATTAATTTATATTTGTTCTATTCCGGCAAGCAGTAATAGCCTAGCGGTTGAACGCTTGCCTTCATGCAGAAGGGTCTGAGTTCAAACCCGGCCCACACCTCGGACTTTTCGAGTTTATGTGAAAATTGCAATTTATGTATCACTTGCCTTAACGGGTGAAGGAAAACATCGTGAGGAAACCTGTACTCCTGAAAAGATTTCACAAAGTTGTCGATAGTGTGTGAAGTCCACCAAGTCGCACTAAGCCAACATGGTGGACTAAGGCCGAACCTTTCTCATTCTAAGAAGAGGCCCGCTCCTAGCATTGGTACAGTAATCGACTGGATTTGTTGTTTGTTTGTTGTGTGTAGTTGACTTGGTGCTGTATAAATTTTGTGAAATTCAAAGTCATTTTAGGGGTATTTCCAAGGTTTCGGGCTTTTTCCCTCCCACTGATTTTTAAATACCGTTCCCGCGCATTATCTTAACTCTCGAAACGTCATAGTATACAATACTGACATTTTAATTGTCACATAACCTAAATAAAAGAGTAGTCTGTAACCTTAGATATATTTACTGTGCCTTAGAGCTGGAACTATTCATGACCCCCGCCTTAATGCCACTTATATAATAGGTACTTGTATTTCTTGAATCATCAGAAGACCTGCACAGTGCACATGTTTATTCCCGATCAGTAAATAAAGGCCTCAAAACCAGTCTCTTAAAATATTTAATTAATGTGCAGAACCATATT
Source organism: Allophyes oxyacanthae (assembly GCA_932294325.1). Taxonomy (NCBI): domain Eukaryota; kingdom Metazoa; phylum Arthropoda; class Insecta; order Lepidoptera; family Noctuidae; genus Allophyes; species Allophyes oxyacanthae. The sequence continues at coordinate 8,968,953 of OW028614.1, read as the reverse complement.
GTACCTACCGCAGCTGATTAAATTTGTCGGTACAAGAAATACCGAGATTTCACCGACATACCTACACGTATTTTTTCATGTACAAGCATTTTTATACTCGTGTTACCAGTCATAACTTTGGCAGAAGTATGAATGTAGCGAGGCGTGGGACTGTGATCAATTTCGTGTTTTATGATCTGGTAACTTAAATCATTCAATTCGCTAAAATCGAACGGTATATTATTATAACCTACTTAAAACATCTAGGTCATCGTTCTCAAATTACTAAACTTTCTTGTTCACCATATTTAAGCCTCCTTAATGCATCCATAGCATCTTCAAAATATTGGCATTATGATAATTTGGCTTCAGATAGGATGTAGAAACATAAACAATTGTTTGTATTAGAGTTTTCGATCTACTCTTGTATTCAACCAGCTTCACTGAATAGGTAAATGCAGTCACTGAGGCAGTTAGACCAGTATACAAACATACAGGATATTTTTTATGTAGTGCACATAATTAGTAGCGTGATTCAGTCTCTACAGAGACAAAGTGTATCCCAATTCTGCGGTTGCATTTAGGTGTTCCAAAATGCAACCGCAGAATTGGTATGCACTTTAAAAAAAAAACGGAAATTAGATTTAGTATTATTTATTATTTATTTGAAGAGGTAGGGTATTAAGCACATGCGTCATGCTCGTGAACGGGTGCCGTCTGTCGGAACTGGTCAGCTCATTCAATTCATTATTATCCCAGTCTTATTTGTATTCGCATTGAATTGCATTACTTATTCTCGCAGCTCTTACCACAACATTGTACTGATACATATTGTAATCTATTATTTATTTGAAAAGAGTTACCATGGAGTTTCTTGCCGGTTGTTCTCCATAGGATCTACTATTTGGAACCGTGCACCTAGAGTCTCGACATTTCATAAGTGCCTGTATTTGGTTTACATGAAATAAAGATCTATTCTATTCTATTCTAAAAAAGTCCCTTTGTCACTGCGACTTGTGAAGATCTATTGTGACGACTTAGTATGGGGGGGACGCATAATTTACTAGCGTACAAAAGCCATACAAAATCAAATTTTTATTTTATTTTGGAGTGAATTTTAGTACTGCGGTTGCATTTGGGAACGGACACTGCTCATCACTCTGCAAATTTTGCGCACTACATAAAAAAATATCCTATGTGTTAATTAAATAAAATGTACTTAGATAATAATGCCCATTGGACATACAAGCCGCTTCAAAAACAATGCTGGTGAATGACGCATTAACCTCACTATCCCATGTAATTAGTTCACAACCTGAAAAATATAAGACGGAAGTGACATACTCGTACCTGAAGAAAAGAAACACTGCTTACTACCTTTTTGATATATTATTATTCGTTAGGTACGTGCCTTGCTACATCTTTTGGTAATCGAATTAATTATCAAAATAAAATATTTGGGAGACATGATTTTATGTAAGGCTTATTAATGTTTCAGTAGGACAATTTCAAATAAAATGACAAGAACCCTAAATAAAGTATTAGAAGCTAGTATTAATAGTTATTATAAGAAGCACAAATACTTTCCTTAAAAAAAGGGAAAATTATAAAAAAAATCGTTACAAAAAATTCGTTTAATCGCTTTTTTGCGGTATTTGCAAAACAATTGAATGATCTTAATTATACTTAGAGCAGTATCAAATACTCAAAATAATTATATCATCATTTATTAAAATTCATTCATAGAATTCATAAATTAATTGTTCCTTGCCAAGCTAATTAAATGTCAATTGAAAATTATGTTTTTTTTTACAAAGCTATGATGAGAAAATTCGTAACATTGTTGTTTAGGGTTCTGTAAGTACCCAAATTGAAATAAGAACCCGTAGGTCCTTTTTATTTGATTTCTGGTCACTTAACCAAAGTAATGTTGCATGAACTTAGAGCATCCCTAATTTATGTCGTAATAATATTATGTTATTATAATGTTAATTATGTGACAATGATATATTATTATCTATTATAATCAGAGGTACTTTAATACCATCCATTCAGGTGTCTCTGATTATAGTTAGTGAATGTTTACTGGCTAGTAGGATGTTCATAACTTTCTTTGAGTCAATAAGCCCTGAAAACTTAAAGTTATCGTTACCAATTCAAACGAGAACTAAGCATCTTTGAGCGACCAATGTAGCAATGGCTAGCAGAAAGCTGAGATTTGTTTGATTTCATAGAGCTGGTATTAACCAATGCTGTCCTGTTTCCAAAAATGTTATCCTCTTATGTGATTTATGGTAGAGAACAATGTATGACCAAGTTTGTATTGCACCTGGCCGGTTTTTTTTCCATAAACCTTGTTGAAGTATGTCACAAGCGCAAGATGCGACTGGTTTCTGAGATCCGCCTGCGCTGATGTGCCTAAGAGTTAAGGTTAACTTTACTGCCACAAGTTACATAATGTGACGTATACTTTAAATTGTTTTGTACGTTTTCGCATTCCGTAGGAAAAAATAGTGAACCGATCCTTTTTGCATGTGGTTAGAATACTTTGTTTTGATTTTTAATGCTATCTAGTCTAAAATATTTTATAAGGAGGTTCAGTAATGAGCAGTATGTGACTATTGATAGACTTGAGACCACTAATTACGGTACGGTAAGGTACCTGAATTCGATCCAAATTACGAACACACATTCACTTACCTACACATAAGTTGTATGGATAGAAGGTACCCGGTAATACCCCTGGTAAAATTCAGGGTGATAATGCCAGGCAGGAGAAGACTTTACAAGTCATAAGTTTTAGTGAAGACCGTAAGTGGTTACTATCAAGCGAGTCGTATATCAATTACTAGATAATATGAACTGGGAAGTGTTAAAGCTCTACGCCATATAAGTCGTTTCACTAAATTTTAACCAGCTGAATTTAATTAGCACGTTATTAAGCATTCAACTTTAACATTGCATAAAACTATAACTATAAAATTAAAATTAATGCATTTAAATTTCACGTAAAAGTCGTAATTTCCAATTTAATCTGTACTTTTTCTTGTGATATCGCTTAGGTCTTATCACTATGGGAATTAAGTTCTTATTCAATCGCTTCTTGTGGTGTTATAGCTCTTATACGGGACGCCCCAACTGTCCTTCGTTGTACACATGATCATAAAATATGTACAGAATCCGCAGCGATGCGTAATTGCGACAAAAGTTTTCGGTATAAATACCGGGGGTGAATCCAAAATGCATCATTACAATTCCATTGCCTTTATCTCACGAGCATCCATCTTGCAACTGTACCTGGTTCAACATGAAGTGTGTTGTAAGTTTCGCAAAGCTTCTAAAGTTACTTTAATTTGTTAGGATTCTTACGATAACGTGTTAGTGTTTAGAATAATAAAAAAAGAGTATTTTCAGTGATATTAGCACTAAGATGAAAGCTAATAGGTACCTAAAGTTTGTGATTAGACAAAGCTAGCTAGCTGGCTTATATCTAAGTCTTTATCATTTATTAACGTTATTTTTTCATCTTATTGTCCACGAAACACACAGCATTCTAGTTTTACTTTTAGTTTATTGATAACCGATCAGTGTCTTCGGAGATCGCTTTCCATTCGGTAACCCGCAAGCGTGTTAGCCTTATCATACAATAACATACAACACTTTCAAGACATGAAGTCTAGTGATGAATCCCCAACCGTTTTTTTACTTGTCTAGTTACTACTAGCGTTCGTCGTCGGCGCAGCGTACGCTGACGTCAGTAGCTTTCAGCCATTCCAACAACAGACTCTGTATCAACAACAGCAACAACAACAGCCGCAGTACACAACGGAACCTATCCCCATCATCAGACAAGAACAAGTGCTCAACCCTGATGGATCTTATAAATGGAGGTTAGTTTATCAAAATCATTTTTTATTAGATGTTACAAAAATCATGTAAGTCCCTTAAACCACGCAGTTTTCTACTTATTATGAACAACTTATACTATGGAAAAAAACATTACATCGCGAAAAAAAATATTCTGTTGTTTCATACATTTAGTCGAGTAATATTGAATTATTTCTATGGAACAGCTGCTTTTTTTCGCGATTTCATGCTTGATCCCGTAGTAAAGTTGTTAATAATAAGCAGTAGAACGCGTGGTTAAGGGATTTACATAGTTTTTGTTACAGCCCGTATATAATTACTTATTCATAACTCTTTATAATTATTTATTCATCTTTAATTTATTTAAATAGAAATTAAAAAGTAGGTTATTGAAGGTGTATATTATATATATATATATCGTATGTTGTAAAGTAATAATAGTAAATAGTATTAAGTAGAGCCTAAACTCTAACTTAGCTTATGTAGCTGAACTAGGTCTAAAATGGCTCTAAATCAGTTTCCTGTATGCGGCCCGCGACTGTTTATATTAGACATGCAAAACTTCGCACTAAGGTGAATAACACAAAAGTAGATTTATCAGATTTTCAGTACTAATTGCCATACTTCTTCATTATTTTAGACGGATATCCTCTGGTTAATTTTAATGCAGTTTGGTTTCCTGACTTAAGTCGACATTAGCGAACAAATGTACATAGTTACATTTCTGGGGGGCATTTGGACCAAATCTCATGGTAGCAATTACCTTTGTAAATTCAATGATATGCGTCTATTGTTGCAGTATCTTTTCCGGCTTGTATTTAACCTTATAATCTTCATTTAAATGGCTTAAAAAAAAGTTAGTGGATCAAAAAAGAGGTTTTAACGAGGCATGGACATAATTATAATTATTATTTTTATTGAGTTTGTTTTTATTATTATTTCAAAGGAAAATAATGATAGCTGCGCCTTAGCCTTTGCTTTATTTTGCCACCGTATAGTCCTTGTCTGCTAATAGGGTGGCGACCGCTGGGTTAGAGTATTGACTCTATCCAAAACGATTTGGAATAATATTATAAAAGGTCTATGATACTAATTAACGATAAGCTATATATTATAAAAAAGAAAACTAAGAAGTGTATTTCCCTGTTATTCACGAAATATACGACTTGTGTTTATTTCTTATTTGAATTGTATCGAGGGCACTTTAAGGTTAATTTCTTATTGTGAGTAAGTTTTTTACCTTCTGATCAGTGACTATAAAAATTATTTAGGAAAATTTTCAAAATCGTTGATATAAAAATGAGATTTTATTTTGTTAAAAAACATTACATTAGTAGTAAATCTAATATTCCAGCTACGAGACAGGCAACGGGATTTCAGCGGAGGAGCAGGGGTACGTGAAGAACCAGGGTATCCCTGAGCAAGAGACGCAGGTTGCACAAGGACAGTACCAGTACACCGCGCCCGATGGACAGGTGAATATACTACTTTTATATACAGAAATAAATAACGCATAACACGCACAAGTTTTCACTTTTTCTTCTTCTCGGTACTGTTGGCAAGAACTCATGAGTACAGTACAATCTTTTCAATACGGCACTATTGCTGGCACAAGAGAGCCGAAATAGATTAGAAATTCCTATTACTGGAATTTAGTTAAAATTCGTAGATGTTTGCATGTATTAGTAAGTTCATTGATGAAATTCAATTGAAATCAATGTCTGCGGCCCTTGTTTTAGTACCGAATTACTGAACGTGTCGATAGTGAAGTTATTATTTATTTATACGATTAGCGAGATCGTACTGTATTGTTTATGGAGTGGAGGAAAGATTAGTTTGTTGCTAACTGACCACTTTCCACTACGAGCTCTGCTCTCCAAGGATTATCAAACGTTAGAAACCACATTTAAAATATCAAAATCACCACAGAGATCCGAAAAGTTAATTGAGATCGATCTTAAACTGAGCAGGTTATAACGTCGGCACTTAGAATTTCTCGAATCTCATAAACAACATGATTTGGAACAATTAATTATGGACTGTATCTACAATATTTGTTTACTCACTCAGTGTTTGGACTATGTATTCCACCACTTAGCTCCGGGGGCCGATCGCTTAGTATTGAGCGTCATCATTGTTTCATAGCTATTATATTATTATATAATAAAAAAAATGTAGTCAGTCCTTTTCCTGTTTCAATAGGAAAGTTGCCAAAAGCTAATTTTTCCTTAACAAGATCTACTTTAATTTTAAATTGTTCTAAAAGCATCAATCTAGATCGCAGTTACAAATTATAATATATCAATAGCGATCAAAATGATATCATATGTATTTTTATGATAATCATTTGAATATTTATTTAAATATCCAAACGATGTGCATCAATTTGTCAATTTAATTACATATTTATCATATAACTTGCTAAAATGTTTTCATGTTTATTAAATATATTTGTCTATGTATGTACTAATGTTTAAATTACCTATTTGTAAAGTAGTTCCTACAACTTACATCTGCCGCGCCTATGTAAACTTATAGAGCAACGTTTGCTTTCGTATGTAACTCAATGACTCACACTTTAATTTACACAGGCTAACTTACGATATGATAAATCGTCTCTACTTTACGATAGATGGCAGCAAAGTACAACTTTTCTTTGGAGCCTTAGGAGGCGAATTATAAACACTGTCGAAGTAAATTATTACTTATTAAAAAAAGGGCTTGAGCCCTTTTTTTAATAAGTGTATTTCAACAAGAATTTTTATATTTTGCAGTTGTTTAATTGAAACATAATTTACGAAATGACTCGTTACAGTTTGGAATAATGTATATTTATAGTGAAAACACATCACAAAAATGGAGAAAATTTTACTGTGACGATTCGCAGATTACCTACGTGTTAATTTTGGACTAATAAATCGTCCGTCGCGTTCGGCTATTGAAAATTTTGTGTTCTTGTTTGGATTACATCCACTGAGGTTGTTTAAAAAGTAAGATGTATGCTAACCAACCTGAACACAAGAAACTGAACGTCAAATTTGTGAAACAAAGCAGCTAATGATCCAATTTTTTTAAATTTCTTTGAAAGAATACGTACCTGCCACGTAGCTTCGGTTTTATTTCATGACAATAGATATGCTTTAAATTTTATATAAAAATAAGAAAGACAAAATTCTTGAGACAGCCTTTATTTGAATTCATTTCGTTTTAATTTTATACCTGATAATTAAACTTATGAGCAAACGGCCAAAGTAGTTATTCTTTAAATAGTCATTTACCTGATCATATAAAATGGTTTAATTTTAGAACAATTTCGTCATGTCTAACAGTTCCGTATTAGGTACAGGTACTTATTTTAAATAAACCTGATAAATAACAATTTATCAAGTTGATATGGCCGATTACTAAAAATATTGTTGGTTCGAACAACCTACTTAATTAGTGTCTGTTAATTCGATTTTTGTTTATAATCTGTATGTTACGATTATTATTTTTGAAACTTAGATATAGGTAATATATTCGATGATAAAAATATATTCATGTTTCCTTGGCTCCTTGCCGTTTCTAAAAGGATACGGAAACAAAGTGATAGAACAAATAATGTTAAGGTCTCGAAGATCCAAGAAGACCTCGATGATTTATCAATTATACGGACATAATTAATGCCTGAGAAACTGTCGTGTTTTAACAACAAAAACGTAATATATGGAATTTATTAATGATGACATAGTAAAATAAAATAGGAAGATGTTTCGTATAATTTGGATAGTAGGTACTATGTATTTACTATTTATTCAGATACTTCATCTCGCTAGACATAGGCATAATGTGGTGGTGATACACAATTTTCTTTTATATTATTTGTACATAACATAATGTAACCGGACGTAGCACAAGTTTGTGATACCTACCTACCTTATCATAATGAATAAAAAATATAATAATTATGATGATATTCTCAAATGACTTCACGCTTGAAATATAATTAAAATACAGAACTCATTCCAATTAAATAGGTTTTGTGAAACGTGACTTCAAAAACGCTAAATTGATTAAATATAATTTATTTAAATACCAAAAAACCTACTTGGCGTCTAATAAAACCGGATTTGATAAAAAAAGACCTACATCTTGAATATTTGGAGTAGGTAGCTACGTATATGACCTAATAGAGCATAGTTTGTATGTAAAAGAAGCGTTGGCGCTACAATATGTAGGTTCTGCTTATTGTTACCTAGTGCAATGAAAAAAACATGAACGGACATTGTTAGGTACGAAAATTCGGCCTAACCCTAGCGCATATTTTAGGAATATAGTATTACCGAGGTAGGTATTATATTTAATAAATATAATCGGACCTTACCGACGTAAGGTTATCTTAGCTTATAGGATTAATTCCTTGTTTTGTAAGATTTTATGTGTCGTAGTCATTATTAATTTAACTATATTTTAAGTTTTGTCATTTATTGTATTGTATTTATTGAGTGACATAGGCTGGCATAGTCACCACGGTGAACAGAAGCCTCAATAAAAATTTGAATTAAAAAAAGAAAATAAAATGTACTCAGAAACTGGATTTTTGCATTAGATAGCGTTTTACCGTTTTAACCCCGAGTGTAAAAAATATTCGTAAGGCCTACTTACATAATATATTAGTGTCAGCTCTAGGTTCGCAAGTGAGATTTGTTTCTTTATACGCACACTATGATTCCTTCTCGATATCCTACGATACAGGAGACGTTGTTGTGTGGGGTAAAGCTGGAAAATGGGACAATCTGTATAAGTAGTATAAATAATATTTAGTATTGTTTTTATTTATAAACCAATTTACATCTTTTTTCAGGTGATTCAGTTGCAGTACTTAGCTGACGAGAATGGATTCCAACCACAGGGCGCTCATATCCCAACTTCGCCGCCCATCCCACGTGAAATCCAAAGCGCGCTCGACTACCTCGCCACGCTTCCCCCACAGAACCCCGACAAGAGAGAATACATCAGGAACTAGAACCACTTATAGAAAGATCTAGAATTTAAACTATTGAAACTTAGTCATTGGTTATTTGCTCATTCTTGTGATAACACAATAAATATATAAAAAGAAAAACTACATAAAATATTATTAGATGTTATGCATCATTATGTCTCGTGATAAGTAGTTAAGATAATTATATTTTTTGTAAAGTTTTACATAATATATTATGGAATTATGTTAAATTAGTCTCGTTTTATTGGAATTTCTACTAAAACCAGTTTTTAATTTAAATAACTTGATAGGATAGTCAAAAACTGGATATATATTTAAAAATCGAATCCTGATGAACATAACCTGTAATATAACTTGTTTTAGAAAAATCTTACTCATTTCAAAATTCTTACAATATAGGTAATATAAATTATCATGGTTTAGACAAATTATAATTAGAACAATCTTCTTGAAGATTGCACAAATGAAAGGAATGAAGAATGGATTACCTACCAGTTAAAGCTTCAATTAAAAACCGTTTATTTTGATCTAATAATTTCGTTTCCCAACCCGTAGATTAAAATTATTTTGTTTGTCCATTTACAAGGATAAAGTAACAGTTAGTGGTGATTACCAGCTCACGGGCTGTCAATGGTAATTACACCCTGCGCGTTGATAGACACATGTTTAGAGTGTGAGTAAATTTAACTGTTGTTTAAAGAGTGAACCAAACAAGCTAGCATGATTATTACATAAAAACGTTTCTCTGCAAATATATGCTACTATACAGAAATTCATCATAATCCCACGATTATGAGACCGTAATTATTGTCTTAGCACGGACATAAATTAGTCTTTCGAAATTTTAAGACGCAGTTCTACTTATAACGTATGTCGAGCTTTAAGTATTCTTGTTACTTAAAACAAGTCAATAATTCTCAAGACTGCTACACTTGCTTCCTCTCAGTCATTTTTCATTCTAAAAATGCAAGTCAAGTACATCCAAATGATTACCATTTCAAATCATACCATTTATCATAATGCCTACCGAATCGCGGTATAAACTGCATCATGTGTGTTCAAGTCCTAAGCGGCTGAAGTTCGTTCGGTGCGACCCCTTGCCCAACAACCGGTCGGTTCACTTTCCCCGCAGCACTCGTGTCAAGGTCGCACGGCCATCATCGCCATACTCCAAACAGGTAGAAAAAATGTCGGAGAATTCCCAAAATACGCCAGAACTAACTATGTTTCGTACCTAATTGCGAAGGTTACAGGCTATACTTTGCGCAACACATTGGCCTGACTCGACGTGTATGAATGTTATATTGTTTTGTTAATGACTTGATGAGATATTTTATTATTAAATTGGTATCCGGGTTGGACATTTATATTATTATTATTTTTAGAACTGTTGGATAACTGATAAAAAGAAATAAAAGGCATCCTATCAACCTAACGACTAATGACCGTCCGCTACTAAGATAAAATTGTTGGGTATTTCTTTATATCGTTTTGTGTTTATTATATTGATGAGGTCGCTCTCGCGTTTGAAATACAAAATCATTATAATATTATTTAGGGGTTAAGGGTCAACAGGTGCTTTTACTACGCAAATGTGCTTCGTCGAGGCGCTAAGCACATTGATTACCTATGAAATATTAATTGCGTAGGTAGGTACACTTGTTTGTGTCTAGCATTCAACATTGATGTCATTACCGGCGAAACTTTATTTCATGGAACGTGCTTAATGGTAAAGAGCTTGAATTTAATATTAATAGCTAATCATGTTCAAATTAATTACAAGATAACTTTACATATTATTTTCCAAATCTATTTAGTAATCCCTGGGCCTACTTTGCACGATGATACAAAACATGCAAGCGTAGATATGTCAGGGACATTACTCCATAAATAGGTACTACTTTAATAAGTTTATGGTAGCATTATTAAGGTGGTTATAAAGTGATAGTGCAGCAATATTAACAACCACCAAGGCATAGATACAGTCTATATCTATCTTAGAGTAATGACAACCCTATGCACCGAGGGTGCTTATGATTAGCCATCATAATGACAACGTCGCGGTAGCAAAACTCCTATGTATTTTTTTGTATAGGTATGCGCATATTTTGCAGAGGATTCAGCATCCGTTCACATATGCAACCGCAGTACTAAAATTCAATCGAAAACAAAATAAATAATTGATTTTGTATGGTTTGCGCTAATAAATTATGCGTGTCTTCCATACTAAGGCGAATTTTCATTTTGTTTTAAACTATGTATATCTCGATACTGCGATTGCATTTAGGAACAGAGACTGAATCACCCCACAAATTATGCGCACTACATAAAAAAATATCCTGTATAGATTACTAGCTGTGCCCGCGGCTCCGTCTGCGTAAAAGATTTTTCATACAAGCTTTGATCCCCCATATTACTCCCTCAGGGGTTGAATTTTGGAATCCTTTATTAACGGATGCGGACCTTATAAGGAAACAAACAAGATTGTAGACTTTATAGTTCCTGATATATTTCATGATTAGTAAGTTTTCGCTTTTATTTTGTTACTTTGTGAAACGATGACATCTTTTTTGTTTACACTACCTACATTTGGACACTAATCACTCAACTGATATTGCTGTGGCCTTCACTGCACAATATGTGTTGTAGAGCTTGGCATCAGGACGCGCCGACGATATTTGAAAAGATAATTATGTAAAGCTGCAAATATAATAATACTATAGAAATATGAGAAAGAAAAAAATCTTTAGTCGAACAAATATGTACTAGAGTTTAAATGTCATATGACTTCATCAAATTATCAAACATAGGTACATACATAAGTCACCCGTATGCCGCTCCCAACAAATAGATGGTAATGCAGCAATATCAGAAATTGTCTGAAGACATTCTATTCACTAAAGATGTCTACAATATGATTTACATAAGAGATATGAGTGAAATCTTTTGTTGTCTGAATACCTATTCATAAAGACTACCATAGTATCACTTGCATAATATCGAAGGCTGCTATTGATCCGATACAGCTTATAATGATTGAAATTTTTTTTTGGTACTCATGTTTGAGTAGGCCTATGTTGTGGACAAAAGTTACTTAATTGTAAGGCAAGGAATAAATACATCTGATAACTTGTGTGCTATTTACCCAGCTTTATATAGTTGAAGAAGCACTTAACAAACAACTGATAAAGTTGAATGTGAAATAATGGATCTTTGGTGGGAAGGCAAGTATGATACACTACTAAACATAAGTGTTCTAAAGATGATAATAGAAGTACCCCAAACGGACATTATCACAAATATTCAGATTACGAAAATTACAAACTCACCGGTAACGACCATCTTCGACGATAGCGGAAAGTCAAATCTACTTGTTCATGCCCAAAAAAATTGAAAGTAGTAAAGTTAGAATGTAACGTCTCAGTTCTGCAAATTGATATAACAAAGTACCACTAATTGCGATTCTGACAAATTTGTTTAATAAATTCACAAGATGTGTATCTTGGACGAGATTGAAGCTTAACGTTTTTTTGATAACATTACTGGGCTGTTCTATTTTTGCTGGTATTCTAATACGTTGAATTTCACAAATTATTGTTTTGACTCTACGTCCTTTTATTAAAACATTAAAATATAGATAGGTATATATATGTTGTTTGTTTTTTTTTTTGCTTACGGGAATCACGTATAAGTTTTATGAAGCAACTATTTACTGTAACAAAAAGTACCCACTGTCCTGATACAATATTACCTACTTTTCAGTAGTCATTACCGAATTTCACCAAAACTCGTACTTACAACAACCAAAAGTACGAATTACTTTAAAAACAATAACATCTATATTGTAAGCTCACATTGCAGCTAAAACCATTAATTAACATTTAAAATAAAATAAAATTTTAATTAATTTTAATAAAATATAAAATAAAATAGTAGTAGGTTTCTAATGTTAGATTCAATTTTTGCTGCCATGCGCTACTTGTGAGCAAAGCAAATCCGGCCATTGCGACGCGCCATTCAGGTTGCTCTACTACGAGTAGGTACAATTAGTATTGGTCCTGTAACATGCTCATGCTTATTCTGCAATAAACTGTACGAATGTAAGGAACTGTATGTACATGAAATTATTTGACTACGTTTGATACGATTTGAGTCTGCTGGGGAAGAGGTGAAGATAAATTCACTTATCATGTTTGAGTTTTTAGGCAGGATGTAGAGAGCCTAGGAGGTGCTCTCTTTTGCTATATTCCCAGAATCTGTTGACCTTTGTCTCATCTCGTTGATCATAATATCTTGTAAATGTAACAAATAAGTAAGAGATTATTAAAGTTCATCACCTTCCTCATCATCGTCATATCAAATTTAACAATGAAACCGAAATTATGTTTCAGTTATAACTTTAGGTAATGCTTTATCGAGCTCAAACCGTTTTAAGTGGAACTCTATGCTTATAAATTGCTTATCCCATAAACGCGTGTGGTAATGTTGAGTGTTGACCGATCTATTCAAATATTTTAAAATATCATCGAGATGATTAGCCTGAGTTTAATGAGCATGCATCATTAACTTCGGGCATACAATGACGAAACTCTAGACTTGATTGGGCCGATACGTCATGGATCCCCTCGAGAGCTTTACGTAATGGACTTTGTGAACTTATAAGTAGTTATAACCTACATACACTTAAAATGGCTCGCCACGTGTCATTGAAGAAAATCTGCTATCACGCACCCGGTTCGTGAACTTCACCTCGAAAATAGTCGGATCGCGTGTACATATGATAATCATGCTTGTTTATTGCCTAATAATTTATATCTTTAAATTCTATATAAAATCATGATCTCCATTCAGTTTGGAAAACTTAGGTAACTTTACGAAATTATAATAGAATAGAATAGATCTTTAATTCATGTAAACCAGATACAGGCACTTATGAAATGTCGAGACTCTAGGTGCACGGTTCCAAATAGTAGACCCTATGGAGAAGAACCGGCAAGAAAGTCCATGAAGACTCTTTTCAAAAAATAGATTAAAATCTTTATCAGTACAATGTTGTGGTAAGAATATAAGGAATAACGGAATCGTGTGATGTAGGTACATGTAGGAATACGAGCGAGTATGATGAATGCGGCCGTGGGTAAGCGCCAATTTGAATGACTATAAATCGTTTGTGCAAACATTGAGTGCTTGCGCTACTAAGGCCAATACTGAACAAATGGAAAATCCGTTAGGTTTGTTGACAACCATTACGTCGTCCGACCAAGTTGACATACACGAGGCGAGGTAATGCATCCAATGTTTACTTATTTCATAGATTTTGCGACATCCTAATGAGTTGTGAAACTAGAATGCAGGGAGGTGGACCAATGTGATAACTATAAAAACCCAAATTTTCAGGACTGAAAGCATCAGTCGACAACAGTTATCACTGCTTGTTCCACCATCACCAAATATTACAAAAATGAAATCTATTGTAAGTGTTTTCAAAAATTCAGTGCTTAAAAAGTTTTTCTTACGTTTTTAAAGCGAAGGGTTCTGATCTTTGCGTTCAGTGATAATTTTATAGAAGCCCATATTAGTTTAGTGTTGTGCTTCATTTAAAATTTGCTCTTGTCCGCGGTTTCACTCAAACGTTTTATTTTTATTAAAATAAAATATAGCCTATATCACTCACGGATAGTGTACCTTACCATTAGTGAAATCACTTTTAGAATCAGTTCATGGGTTCTGTAGTTGCAGAGAATACCTCCTACATACAAACAAACAAACAAATTTTACCTCTTTCTAATATTAGTATAAATATGATAAAATAAACAAACGTTTCTTTGGACAAAACCATTGAACATAAATGAATGCTTTTGATTAACAAATTATTTAAATAAGTCAATAATCAATGCATCACATTAGATTAAACGATATTTTATTCTTTCATCTGCCTTGTCTAACTATAATTTTATTATGCAGGTGTTGGCTTGCTTGCTGGTCGCGGTGGCATTCGCTGCCCCTCAAGGACCACCCGCCGAGCCCATCCCCATCGTGAAGGATGACAGCCAGATCAACGCCGACGGATCCTACCAATACGCTTATGAAACCGGCAACGGCATCGCCGCTGACCAGAAGGGAGAGCTGAAAAAGGTCGGGGACATCGACGCTCTGGAGGTACAGGGAGAGTACTCATACCCCAGTGAGAACGGCGAACAGATCCACCTGACCTACACTGCTGACGAGAACGGCTTCCATCCCGAGGGCTCTCACTTGCCCACCCCTCCCCCGGTGCCCGAAGCCATCCAGCGCGCCCTCGCTTACCTCGCAACCGCCCCACCGCAGACTGAAGGTTCAGCAGCACAATAGATTTCATGTTGGCTGATGAAACAATACTCAAAGTCACTATTGTGATGTGTATTTTATAATTTTATACCGTGAATAAAGCTACTGTTACACTTTATTACAAAGTTATTTTTTTATAATATTTTTTTATTGATGTTTAACAACTTCGAATATTACTCTGAGACTTTTATCTAAGATAGTTATTTTAATGGGACTAGTCTAGCAACAAAAAGACTGGTTCTTATTTTTCTTCCCAAACATTTTACTCTCTTTTCATTATAAGTAGGTATAACCTAAGTTGAAATGTCAAGGTTATCAAATATTAATACGAAAATTTTGAAGAAAGAACCAGATAAAGCTGTCGAATATTTAATTAATTTATGTATCACCAAAATAAACGAGTCTTTAGCAAATATACCTTTTTAAAAGAGAGAATTTAAAGTCATAAAATTCCTGAATCAGCTTTAAAATTCCGTCTAGACTAAAAAAAACACTTGAAACTTAATATGTAAACAATTTTCTTTTGCTAATATTAATAATAATTTATATTGCAGTGTGACTGATTACCACTGACATTATCGTTGCGATAAGAGTTAATTGCTATAATCACCACACCCGGTATTTATGCATACATTTTGGTAATTATGTTAACAATCTGTCTTGGTTAATCCAATCAACATACATTTAATGAGAAGCTGAAGTTGGTTTTGACTATAACGATAAATGTATAGGTCATGAGTGATTCTAAAAGATTATTTAAGTACATTTGTAATTCTTGGATGAGGTATTTATCAAGTAAAAAGATTAACATTTACAAGCTATATAATTATAAATATAGCACTAATACTGGAAAAGGGACTCGAACCCATGGCCATGGTGGTTTCGCCAATAGGTAATTTTTCATGCTTTCTTTGTAGTATTTCTACAAGTTAATGGTCATACACTATATATAACTAGGTACAGGGTGACTGGTTGAACAAGGGAAATAATGAATGAAGAAGGGTATGGTATAACCGCTTTTGCGTGAAATCGCGAAAAAATATTTTTTTTGTGTTGTTTTTTGGACAATAGTGTGATACCAACCCTAAATAGGGACAAGAAATATTATGTAAATGAAGAAGTGACGAGCAACGGCGAATTACTGAGTACTGATGTGCCGAAAGGTCATGGCTCGAGGTAAATGAAGTTTGAATGGAATTGGCACACACATAAGACAAACAGTTGTAGGCCATGTCGATTTTTTTCTTAATGAGAAATTAAATCCGTCTCCAATATGGACGATACTTTGTCGATTGACATGGTTTTGCTTATTCGTGATAATAGGTACCTATTAAATATCTTCAGACTAAATAATAACCTCTACGTGATAGACAAAAATCTTTGAATAAATAAAAATAAAATAAATAAGACATCTTCTGGGTCTAGTTACGTCGATCAACAAAACGAATTTAATGGTCACTCAGAATGAGTTTTGTCTATAACTTTCAAAAGTGAATCTACCTAATTGGCGTCTTGAGAAAAATAAAAACCAAAGAACATTTTCTTGAACCGGAATAAAACAAATGAATCTTGTTTTTTTTTATTGGTACGTTATGTTACCGGTAATGCGCGTAAAACTGGTAAAGTACAGATTACCTAGGCGCAAACTTACAAAAGTATGCATAATATTTTTTATATATAACTTTGGTTGGTAATTGTTGAATATGAATAAAAAATTTAATTAAGTTATAAAAATTAATTGCTGATCTTGCTAGATTCTGATATTGAATCTAGTATTTCGGAAACGCAGAACGTGGTTTCGATTTTTAAAATAAAAAATTTCACCATTGGTTTTTATGTTATTGCACTTATTAAAAAAACCCTCAATTAATCACTTTATTGAGCAATTCAAGTAATTCTCATAGTAGGTATAAGAATATCACGGAAAATTGTGATAAATAAGCTTCATATTTATCAATCTGCACCTTAATTACTATTACTAATGTTAGACTTTATTGTTTTGTTAGGGTAGTTGTAGGTGGCATACGACCACGGCTATCTTCTGAACATCACTGTGAATATGTATTAATATTTTCTTGTTTCATACCTTTTTGGTAGTCGGGGTTTAGTTCTTGAACAAATTTTTTTTCAAAGCCGCTAGCTGCTTCTCGCATCATATATATAATTGAAATGTGCCCTTTCATTTATAACCCAACACGGCATCATTAAACAAAATTCCTTTTTTAGTTCATTTCTTTATGTCCTCTCTAGGGCGCGGCGCCATATTAAATTTCATGTGACCTCACATGGCCGATAACCAGCGGACAAGCAAGACGCTTCCAACGATACCTCATTTGTCGAATTATGATAAGTAGTTTAGAAGTTCGGAGGGAACAGATGAACATACATACATACATACTTACATATGTACATACATACCGGTCAAACTACAACTATCTATGATCATACAAATAATTGCTCCGTGCGGGGATCGAACCCGCGGCTCGTAGCATAGAAAGCTAATCGCATAGCCACTGCGCCAACCGTGTCGTCAAATGATGTATAGATATTAGATAACCCTCTCCATAGTCGGATAATAGAAGGGCCTATTTTTATTTAAACAACACTAAGTATTTTTAGCCTTACAGTCCGGAAATTAGTACAGAGGTACAGAAAGACCGAAGTTTAATATTTCGAACTTACCATTCATTCCTAAGTGGCCTTAAAACAGAAGAAGAGTTAAGAGATTACCTATATTGCATGTGAGCTTCAATATTTTTTCTACTAATTAAAGTTTACTTCATACATACAGATTTTGAAATTACATATTATTCAATCTGATATTGACCTTTTGATTAACCACATCAAGCAATTATGGTTTCAATCGGAATTTAAATGAAATTTTCGATTCGAAGTAATATTTTCTTAGAGACTTGAAAATAATATATCGCAAAACTATTTTAATTTCTGACATTTCACTGTCTTAAATGAAGATAATTATTTAATTATAATAAAATAATATTTAATTTTGTTGCTCTTTGGGCGAACAGTGTACAGGTATTATTTCCCTATAAAATTTGTCATGTCCTTTGCAATGATTTGAACAACAAAGCTGATTAGTTATTTTATACCTATGTACTGTCTAATAATGAGTCGACCTTGTGTTACCGGTTTCGTAAAACTGGTAAAACTATTGTGTTTTAATGTTTTTAAGACATCTTTTTATTGGAATTATTGCATAAAATTATCGTTGAACAAACAAGTTTACCTAATCGTACAGAAATAGCAGATATCATGCCGTCAATAAATGATAACTTTTTGTCACAAGAAAGTACGCCTTTGGGTGCTCTAATAATAATAATATTTGAGGAGTATAACATCGAAAGTTCTAAAATAAGAAATTTTTCATTTAGGTACATACAATAAATGTATCAATGTGCCACTTGCTTATTATCGTGACTGTAACAATATTACCTAATTTAAAAAAAATTGCTAGATATTCAATATTATTATTAAGTTTATCTACTATTTGTAACCTTTACTATACTAGGCTCATCATTTTGTGTTAGATGGGTATTTGTGAAAGATTGTCCGGTTAGAAATTATTCACTATTTCTTTACCTAAATATGTGTGAATTATTCGCAAATAAAATTGATTATACAAGTAATGCTATCGCAATATTTGTTTGTTTATGCCTGAAGCAAATCTTTGACCCAAACCATAGATTGTCCATTAAAACCAACTAAGAATTATTTTAGAAAATTAACTTTTGACCGTCCCGTCGTACCCAAAGGCAAAGAATTAACTGAGGTCCGATTAAAATGATGCTGCAAATATCACGCAAGCGCATTGACTACAGTAAGCACGCACATATTTTGTTGAATTTATTCTGACGTGCCAAATGGTGCAATACCATCCAGAGGTGGTAGGCGGCATAGTGACCCATCCGTATATATACCGATAACACTGTTAGATGAACATTGTCTAGTGCCTTCACCGACAAACAAACACAAACATGAAAACCATTGTAAGTGTTGTGATTGTGCATTCATTTATTGGATACCTAATAGAAAGTGCCTTGTGATCGTAGTGATGTGTGGAAACTACCTACCTGGGATTTCCAGTAAAAAGTTTCATACAATTAACATAAAAGTTCAACAAAAGAAAACATAACCCTTATAGTGTAAACCATTAAATATTGTTTGTTCCAGGTCTTCCTCGGTTTCTTGGCGGTCGCCCTTGCTGCTCCTCAAGGCCCAACTGAGCCCATCCCCATCCTGAAGCAAGATAGTTCGATCAACCCCGATGGCTCATACTCATACGCGTATGAAACCGGCAACGGTATATCTGCTGACGAGAAGGGAGCCTTGAAGGACATCGGTGCGGAAGAGCCTGCCCTGCAGGTGGAGGGCCAGTTCTCCTACCCCAGCGACGACGGTGGTAACATCCAGCTGACATACATCGCCAACGAAAATGGATACCAGCCCCAGGGAGCTCACCTCCCCACCCCTCCCCCGATCCCAGAGGACATCCAGCGTGCCCTCGCTTACCTCGCTACCGCACCCCCCCAGCCTGAAAACTAAATTCATGTTTGAATTATAGGTTAAGCACTATTCAATTTAACATAATTAAAAAGTTTTCCTTAATACTTTAATAGTAAATGTCTATTGTATTATTGGGGAAAACTTAAAAACGCCTATTCTCTATTTGATATTTTTTTATTTTGTACATAAATTGTTTTGTGTGATGTAAATATAAAATTTTATAGAAAATAGAAGCATTTTTCCTTAACCTAGGAATCCCATTATTTATATATTACCTATTTATAAATACAGAGAACTAAGCAACTAGATGGAATAGGTATGAAATTCCGGAATCTTAATCAACAACATTTAGATCTTATTCTCTAATTAATTTCACTATTAGCAAAAAATATTTTCATGCTTGTCTTACAAAAATAATAATAATGTACGTATAAAATAAGTTATTTTACACATTATGTACCTACCTACCTAAACTTTTTTATTCTACTTATTGAACTTCTGGCAAATCCAATATAAGAAACTATACAAATTATATTGGATTTGGAGAAAAGCTGCGACCTGTTAAATCTGTTATTATAATAAATATTATAGTTTTTTTAAAAAACTAAAGAAAACGCCTTTTTCATCCAAACTAAACGTGTTTGCAAACTTTCAGCTCAATCAGAAACCGGGAAGTGGGTCAAATTTAACTTCCAAGATTTTTTGAATAAACCTAGTAGAGCTTGTTAGTAATGAAGTGGCGAATTGAATGCTTGTTTTTATATTTTTGTTTCTTTTATTCTTAAGCAGAGAAGCCCCAGGCACCAAGTATTTACAACATGATTTATTGGATTTTCTTATTTTTAGTTCTAACTTAGAACAAGAATGTTAAAAATATAGTAAAGAGCTATCGGGGCTGTAATATGTTATGATAAATAATTAATTTATCAGTCGAACACATAATAATAATAAATCAATTGGAAAGTACTTAAAGTAAATTACTAGTATTGAGATCCACATGACACTAATAATGTAGTCTTGCAGACGATTAGCCTTAAATTAACAATTAGCTGTTGCCCGCGGTTTCACTTGCCGTTTCAATATTTATCTAAATAAAATATAGCCTATATTACTCAGGGATAGTGAAGCTTACAATTAGTGACAAAAAATTTAAATCAGTTCTGTACTTCTAGAGATTACCCCCTACATACGAACAAACAAACAAAATTTACCTCTTTACATATAAATATTAAGTTGTATAGATAATGAGATAATGAAGGCGAAAATGAAACATTTATGTATACCTATTTGTTAACAAGCTACAAAGTGCCTTATCAGCCTATAACCCTGAGAGTTTTGACATCATGCTGTATCAATAAACCTATAATTGAGTTTTAAAAGCAGCTAACGGGTTTTGTAACTTTATTAGGCAATCCTAAAGTAGATAATACATACTAATTACATCTCTAAATATGCGAGTGTCAAAGGTACCTATATTTACGAAATAAGTGCGAACAAATGCCGCGATCAAATAAATATTTTGTGCAATAAAAATCTAAGTTTAGTAATGTGGTTGGTCACATCTGATTATGTACAAATTACTGAAGCACTGTAATAGGAGAAGAATGTATATTTCTATGACTGTTTTTTTATTAAGATGATGAAATTTCACAGATATACACAAGGTTGTCATAATCGAAAATTACTTAGAAAATAAATATTTGTTGAGGAGCACTCAAGGATACGGCCTCAATTTATTCATGGTTTTATAAATAAAGAAAGTTACGTGTTGCCTTACAAGGTTTTATTGTTTCATCAAATATATTTTTAGAGATTATAAGGGAATTGTGAAGAATACACAGTCATGAAGTCATGACAGTCCGGTAATATCTTTTTCTAAATGTATGGATTCATCCTGGATCAATATACCTAGATACACCTTATAAGTAAAGTTAAAAGTAGCTTTCTTTTACGGCGCCATATTATAAACCTCAGAACAATAACTCTTTAAATAATGTTCTTAAACAAACTAAAATAATTATTGTCAGTCAAATATATTTTGAAAGATCTACGTAGAGAAATAAAGATCGTATTATATAAGAGATTCTCAAATGAAAATACACAGTATAAAACTATCACTATTTAGAAATTACCATTTCGTTGTTGTCTCCGATTCCAGAAAGTTCTGCTAGGTATAAATGCGAGTAAAAAAAGAGAGGAGGAAGCTAGTACAGAGAGGAGGAGGATGTTGGTAAAATTCGCAGTTTTTGGTTTGAAGGTCTTCAGTTATATTCAAATGTTGGAGTTTCACCCTGGATAATAGGCTCACCGTTATTATCGACTGCAGTGGGTGCATGATAGCACACTGTCCTGCTTCCAGATTATATCTCAGGCCAGCCGGTTTATTAAAAGTAAAACCTAGTAACCGGATACACAAACACAACTAGTTTTCATATTTTTTCTAAGCTCCATCTGGCGACATACGCGTGAACATCGTAGTATCTGCATAGATTTAAATATCGATGATCATTTTGATGACATCTTTCCCATTTTAGACAAGATACTGTGTTTCCTTTATTATTTCTAGTAGTAATATAAAGATGGCGTTGTTTTAAAAATTCACAATATCTTCACGGCAGTAGTAGGTTACCAGTACCTTTTTAGCTTTTCTTATAGTAAAGTACAACGATCTATTCCATATCTATACCGTGGTTAAATCATGATTAAACGAGTTTCAGGTTTAACGTTGATCGTTCATCTCAACCCAGATCTGTATAGGTAGTGTAATGGAACATCCCATCCCACTGCCTCCTGTCTTCACACACTAACGCTTCCCTTGTACCTTTTTGGTACCTATTCTTAATTGGGTGACTGACTTGAGTGTTAAGTACGCACCTACTAGTATTGCATAATTATAATATTATAGTGGTACTTATGATCTTTGCTGTTCTTTTTTTATTTTTTTTATTGTAATATTGTGTAAATTGAGGTGGAATTTTAGCCGGGGCCGCTCCCGCGGCCCCTAATTTGTTATGTAGTAAGCTTGATTTATGAAAAGAGTATCCATGGAGTTTCTTGCCGGTATCTTCTCCAGGACCAACCCACTTGGAACCGTGCGCCTAGAATCACGACGTTTTGAAAGTGCCTGCAAAGGCCGAGTTGAAATAAAAATCTTTGACTTTGACTTGACTTTGATCCGCAATGAACTAATTCCAAATAAACATGAATTTTATAAATATTGTCATATTGTTTGAAATATATTATTTATAGTTCCTATATAGTTAGTATATACTATACCTACATATACAGTTTACTTATTATTATGTGATATAATTACAAAAGCACACAAATACAGTAAAGATAAAATGCTACATCACATATTTCCCGAAGAATTAGGCAGAGAGTGAAACCCACAGTTCACCGATGCTGTTATTAAACCCTAAGTAATAGGAGGCTAGACTATTGCACAACTATCCCAAATTGCGGCATGTTACTGGGGTTTTTTACCTAAAACAATTTGCTCGACCAGGGAATCAAACCAAAAACCTCTCGCTCAACAGTCGCGCTTGCGGCTACTAGAACATTCCTTGGGCCACCTAGTTGTAAATCAGCAACTCCACTCAAAGACATTTCAGTACTACAGTGTACCTACTTATGGCCGTGATATCCGTGCAATTGTCGAACGGCCACTAGTATCTATTAATTTACTATGGGTCTATAATTTTGTTACGCGGACCTTAATTTATTTCTCGCGGACCATAGGTGGTCCGCGGCCACCGGTTGGAAACCTCTACTTTAAACAGTCAGCCTCAGTATGTACCTTGCCGCATGACTAATCTTTCCACCACTAGCAATTCTTTTAGAGAGCTTATGCTTACGACAGGACAGAAGAAGTATCTTTAAATTTAGTTATGTCATACTGTGCCGCGTGTTCATGGGAGATCTATAACGAAAGATGAAAAATAAAATAAAAAATGGTCTATGTCGTTCCTCATGATGCACACTATTTCCCTGAAAAATTTCATGAAGGTCGGTTTAGCCGTTTAGTCATGAAATGATAACAATCAGACAGAGAGACAGAGTTACTTTCGCATTTACACTTTATCGCCCCTTCTTACAGTATGAATGTAAACGGACAATAACGAATAAAAAATATTTTTGTGCCTAAGTCCAACCACATGTAGCTCCGAGCAATATTGCATAGCGTGATAACGCTTGTAGTTCACAGTAAGGTAAAAGGTTAAGTTGGGTAAGAAGTTATTTATAACTATAAATTACCGTGTCTGCAATCTTGAGGTCAAGGTGTATTTACTCGTATGTAATACTCAATACTGCATTCTTGCACTTCCGATGTGTTTCCTGCAGGTATCGTAATCATTTGCTACGGCGACTAAGTTAGCGCTATACTCCATTTATTTTAACAATTTAGACAAAATTAGCTATCATGGCACAAATATCTAATAAACACTGTATTTTGGAATGTCGAAGTTTAAAATTTAAAATACCGATGTATGATATGGCTACAGAACAGGAGTCCAGTGTACTTTTGATTGACAGTCTGTTATTACGATATACTTATCGAAGGGTGGGACCGAACGAAGCTAGCTCTCCTGAGCTTTGAACTCCTGTTCAGAGCACCTCAACATGGGCCTTTAAAGTTCGAAGGGTACGAGGCTTTCGCTATTCCTTTCGTATAGGTTTTCTTGTGACCAAAAAGCGCGCGATGGCGAACAAGCGAAGCAAACGTCCCGTGGCAGCGGCCGCTGACCGCCAGAACCAAACATATTTAATAACCTCTCGAAAACATTAGAGTCGACTATTAAGATATTAAGTAGGTTTATCTATAGCAATAACAAACTCTCGATCAAATGTACGTTGCAATGGTAAACATCCGAAGTTTAGAATATAGCTATATCATACTGTCGAACAGTCAAACTAACGTACCACCGTACGTAGATTAGATTTGATCAGCCTTGGGAAATTCTATTTAATTGAAGTGATACATGCGTCGTTATTGTTATAAGTAGGTAAAGTATTTGATTTATGAATTAAGACTTTAAGTCACACCATGCTAGTGACTGTCACCGTATAAGAAAAGTTGTTGTAGTGTGTCGCGTAGCTTTATATAGTCGGTAAAAGCTGCAAAATACAATGTCTAAACCAGTATCGGAATTAATTATCTCCAAAACTCAAAAATAGATATTAAAGAAAATAACATAAAGGTGTTAATGTCCGGGATATTTTAAACGTGTCATCATATTTACATATTATGCCTGTTATAAAAGTTGCGTGATTTGTGAGCTGCAGATGGTATGGCTCTGACCCTGGTGACCCAGCATGGTGGTGGTAATAATAGTCGTTGACATTTAGAAGATGGAAACTAGTTTTGTAGAGGCCCACGTTCGATTTGGAGTGCGTTCGTTGGATGTCACGTTTCCAGATTGTGGCGCGTATATTCAAGGTTAACTAGGATGTATTTAGGTGATTTATAGTTTATCTAAGATGCCCATGAGTGGGTGTGGTATCCCATAAAAAAATAGTAATCCGCATAGAATAGGAAACAATAAAGTTTATATTATAATTATTTTTGTTGCAGAAAACTACTTAGACTTTATTTAAGGTTTTGCGATAAAATCGGTCCGAATTTGTCTTTTAATCTACGTAGTGCGTGAGATTTTTTATTTTTATTTGTGGTAGCGATTTATGCCTTAAAATGAAACTGCTTAGCTATAGTAACTTCTGTATGGCACAGGTAATGAAAGAAAGTGACATTAACATTGAAAAAAATAAAAAAATCCTATCGTTTCTTTTGACAGCTCCTGAGAGGCTAATTTGATAAACAAGATCATCTTATGGTTTTTGTAAAGTTTAAAGTTATCACCTATGTGTGTGATTGTTTGATTAAAATTAGATAAAATCTAAATTGCAGTTCTACTCTAAAATATAGGTACTTAAACTCTTCCATCTCTTTTGTGTTGTACCTTCAAGTATCTATATATACATATATTTATAGTATTTACCTATAACTTGATACAAACATTGATTGATACATTAATTGATAACATTGATATTTTTTAAACACTATTCAAAAAATAAACATAAGTCATTTTTAAGGTATTGTATACCGGGATGATGTAATATTAGCAAGCAGCGATTTTTTACAGAATCGGCACCTATATTTGAATTACAAGTTGAGGTTTGATAAAGATAAGCAAATGAAATAAAATCATGAACGGAACCGTAGGAGTGCCTTGTCTACATGTCAACAAATTATTATTATTCATTTATTTCAGATATTAAATCCATAATTACAACAATACAAAATTACAATGATTTTAAAATTAATTAATTAAAT
Source organism: Allophyes oxyacanthae (assembly GCA_932294325.1). Taxonomy (NCBI): domain Eukaryota; kingdom Metazoa; phylum Arthropoda; class Insecta; order Lepidoptera; family Noctuidae; genus Allophyes; species Allophyes oxyacanthae. The sequence continues at coordinate 8,942,938 of OW028614.1, read as the reverse complement.
TAAATATTATATTATTATTGTGTTAGTAAAATCTTACAACCTATGTTAGTCAACACCCATCACAACACGCATCCATTTATTTTGGATTGGGCAATCCGCACGAGATACAACCATACTCAGGATACCGTTGCTACTGCCTCGCACACGCTGTAATAAGGAGGCTACATTCTTGCGTATAATCGCCTGATAGCCGTCCGTTCGCGCCTCCACAAACATACCGGACGCACTACAATAGCGAGGCAGCCGCATCAGCATCCTGAATATGTTGTTGTATTGGACACGCAGCGCATTAGCAGCCCGACGAGTGTACGAGTAGCTTACCCACAAGCTGCTCGAGTAGAAAGATTGGCAGTATGCCTTGAAAAGAGAGATTTTGACATCCCTCGAGCAGCGAGCAAACCTGCGTGCAAGCATATTCCCCCGGACTGCCAGCGCCCTGCGCTCCCTCTCTATGTCTGCGTCATCCTGCAATTCTTCCGTCACGATGTGCCCCAGATATTTAAAGCTGGTCACAATCCGCAAAGCCGCACCATTAAGCACAATAGGCGGAACATGCACTGGACCATGCTTCCCACTCTTGAAAACTAGCACTTCGCTCTTCTTTGAGTTATATCTCAGTCCATGTTCCGCCGCGTACTCCTCACAAATCGAGACCAGTTTACGCACCGACCCCACCGACGGTCCCAGCAGCACCATGTCATCCGCATAACTAATATTGTTTACGCTTACACTGTCTACAAAACAACCCACATGTGTACTGCTGAGCCTATCGATGAGGTCATTAACATACAAGTTGAACAACAGAGGAGAGGTTATACCCCCCTGCCGCACGCCGCACTCCATGCCATACGCATCAGACAGTGCACTAGCCCACCTCACCTGATTTCGCTGACATTTGTACCAATAGCCCAACATGGAGATGACTTCAGCCGGTACGCCCGCGACTTCCAACCTGGCCCACAACCTATTATACAACACGGTATCGAAGGCCCGAGACAAATCCAGGAAGCACGCGTACACCGGCGTCCTCCTCCCCGTGTAGTACCTGACAGCTTGCTTAAGACATAGGATTGCGCTCTCCGTTGACAGCCCACTCCTAAATCCAAATTGAGCATCGTTCAGCTTTATGTGCTGCTTGAGAATGTCGTTAAGCAAACTGTCCAGCACCTTAGCCATTATTGTCGCCAGCGAGATAGGCCGATAATTACCTTTATCTGACACATCACCCGTCTTGTTCTTAACAATTGGTACAACTATTGTTTTAGTCAGCTCCTCAGGTAAGTAACCGTGACACAAACACAAATTATAAAACATGGAAAGCACGCTCGGCAGGTGAACACCAGCAAACTTAAGATGCTCAATGCTGAGACCATCGTGCCCAGGAGATTTACCTCTCTGCATACCACTTATAATCTTTTGCACATTTTTGGCAGTAAATTTAACAACACGCTCCTGAGCAATAGTCCCAACACCGACACATCCGTATGCGGTGGAATCAGACTGCAGCTCAACATTAAATGATCTTTAAAAAGATTAGCTATCCTAGAATGATCACTTACACCATTTACGTTCACAGGGAGGCCAGACTTAACATTCATTTTGCCCGTTTGTTTCCAAAACAGCTTAAAGTCTTTGGCAGTGTGATGTGTCGCAATAATGTCCATTTTAATCTGGTCCTGCCTATCTTGACACCATTTCAATTGTTTTTTAAAAGTACTTCTACTCTCACACATTTCTGCATACAGTTGGCCAATGTTAGGCTTACCAGCTTGAACCCACGCCAAAAACTTTAGCCTGGCCTCCCGATGAAAACCTGCCACATGCTTATTCCACCCAGTGACATAGCCACCTCTCCTCCGCGACTCGCTCCGCTTATAAGAACCGGCTGCAGCCTCAGACAAGACAGAAACCAACTTCACATACATGTCTCTCAATATGACCCTATGCTATTCATTGCGACAGATTCCGTCACAGCAATCGGAGAGCTCTCCAGGAAAGTCAATCTCCCTAAGTTGATAGTGACACTTTTTGCGAAAGTCATCAATTTGATCACTAGTTCGCACACCCCACAGAATCTTATCAGAAGCAGGTGTACGGGTTGCCCTCTCCTTACTAAATACCTGGCCCAGGTCACATTCAACCACAAGTGGAAAGTGATCAGACCACTGGACATCATGTTCTACCAATACACGCTTGATAGATGGCAGTGCAGCACCCGTGACAACACAATGGTCTAACCACCTGCAACACCCATGCGCCTCACTTACAAAAGTAAATGTATCAGATTCAGCACCTAGAATATTAACATCAACACAGGTCCAGTCTTGATCTTTACAAAAAGCCAGCAGTTCATTACAGAAAAGCTCTCTAGGATGCGCATTAAAATCGCCAAGAATATAAATTGCCTCAGTATCTCTATTGTCGTCAATAATAGAACAAATTTTACCTAAACATTGGGTAAATTCTGATAAATTTTCGGAACAGTTAGTGGGCATGTAAACACTAAATACAATCATTGATTTATCCCTTAAATAGTCTATTTTCACAGCCGCTAATCGAACAATCGAAACAAAACGCTTTAGCTAGAACTTTTTATTTCAGTCTAAGCATTACCATAAGTAGCATTGGAATGAGGTTTATTTATGATGCAAATGCACACCCGGCGCGGCGAGCGGCGTGTCGAACGACAATTTGTTTAAAAAAAAATTAAGGTGTTTATTTTTCGATTAATCCAAATTCAAATTGACTGCCTTTTGCCGTTTGTGTTGCCGGATACTTTGCGATGAACTTTGTATTTTAGATATGGTAATAAATGCGATGCACTGATAATTAGACATGATACAAGTTGTAATTAAATTACCACGCTAAATCGGCCAAATCCTATTCATTCAACGCAAGCTGTATCCAAGGATCACAGAAAATGCTAATAGGCCTTTAGAATAACGAGCCTATCAAAAATATATTATATACGTATAGGTATGTATAGATATGTAGTTAGGTACATGTTCAAGTTACCCGGTAAGAAAAAAACAGAAGGTAGGGACTGTGAAAAGTGTACTAGATACTTAAGATTTCACAATTTTTCATTACTATCTACATTTTAAAATATAACAACATGTATTTTACGTACAAGTTATCACTTATACTAAAATTTATAGCTTGTTTTTTCTGAACTGAACCCTTGCAAAGTGCGTAAGTCAAAATTGTTCTATATTTTATAACTTTTACTAGAGCGGTGCCACGGGGCAAAAGCTAGTGTGAAATATAATTTCATGTCAATAGCAATGGGTAGGTATACAAACACCGTTGTCGGCATCTGGCATCTACCTATACTTATAATAAAATGGAAATTACAAATAAACCAGCTCCTCTCATCCCGACTCCCGTAGATGTCCTAGATTCTAGAATGTCACCAACGGGTTAATAATCTTTACATTTTCTATAAAGGTTTATCAAAGGCTGCAGAAGTTACACAGAAGTAACTTACCGTTAAAAATTGATTCATCAAGCGGCATCTACACAGTGGTTTTTAAAATGCGGAAAGAGCGTGGCATAAAAAGTATAAAGCATAATAATATACTTTGCAAAGAACTGGCAAAGTATATGCTTTAGCACGTACTATAATGTGTACATAAACAGCAGGTGATATGCGGCAGCATGTTCGCATGCTGTCAGGTTGGACAGCTTGGGTCAGGAGACGCGTGTTTTAGTTACTCTACCATACTATAAAAATGCACCGAACTTATTTGCGCCGAAAATAATGCATGGTGTTCAGTGTTCTTTGACACAGCAAATTTGTCAGCAGTTGACAACATGCTAAATAAAAGCATATACATATAGTATATACATACATATATATATATAGTCATACTTTCATGCTAAAACTATGCTATCATACCTTATAGCCAATCTACCTTTTCCTAGGGTCGTATCGTTAACTTGCCGATAAGCTTTAGGTATCAGTGGCGAAGAGTCCATACAACCCGATTCCCATCGGCTTCCCTTTAGGAATTGGTTAGCGCCAACGTAATATGGCATGTTATTTAGTTAGGTCGAGCTCTTCCAGACATGACTATATAGATTACATATATTATATATATTATATAGGTATGGATTTTTGTCTTGCAGCATTAATTGCAGGAATTTTTAGAGGGATTTTTTGGGACGGCTTCCCCTGTTAAAACTGTCACCCTTCGCTACTGTTAGGTATATAACATAATCTACTCTTCTATCACTATTCACTACCTTAAACTTAGAGCACTTACAATAAAGACACTAGTAATTCGATAAACAATACTGTACCACTAGAAGGTACTAGACTACCTAGGTACTCTACAAATGTAAACGCGCCATTATGAATATTTAATACCTATTAATAAATAGGGTCTTGCTCTTTTTCGCTTAAAATGGGAATTATAGTAAATACCTCCAATTTTAAGACAAAATCGAAAACAAATAGGTACCATTTAAATAAAAAGATGAGATGAAGATCCTTCCGCATCATCCTAAATGTTGCTTAAGATGAGATGTAGATCCTTCCGCATCATCCTAAATGTTGATTAAGATGAGATGAAGATCCTTCCGCATCATCCTAAATGTTGCTTAAGATGAGATGAAGATCCTTCCGCATCATCCTAAATGTTGCTTAAGATGAGATGAAGAACCTTCCGCATTATCCTAAATGTTGATAAGATGCCAAAGCATGTAAATTCACAGTCTTTTTCATTTTTAAATATAATATCTGCAATTATATTCATACTACGGAACCTTACACTCTTTTCTGACTTAGGATTATTTAATATGTACGAACTATTTACTTATCAAATGAAATTTAAACGAATCGATAATAGATCCAGTCTTAATGAAATTCCGCTTGACATCGAGAAATTAATAAGATTGAGCCAAGGTCACTCTCGCGTGTCAATACCCTTATAATGCTAGTCAACGTTTTTTGTTAACTTCTACCATAATATAAAAGGACAAAAATTTTATGAGATGGTACCTGTTTCTTTCTGACGTTCGTACAGACACAGATCTCAGCAAAAATGAAATTCTTGGTGAGAAATTTGAATTAAGTCATCAAGCATTTCTCTAAAAACAATACTTACATAATAATAACAACTAATTTAAAAATTTTCCTTTTAATACTTATAAGTGCAAGAAAGCGTCCTTTTCTATTAATAAAGTTATTTACTAATTGGGATAATTTCGCAGGTTCTTGCTCTATGCGTGTGCGCTGCTAGCGCGGCCAGCTACGGCTCGTTCGGACGCTACAACGCCTATAACCAGGCTGCTAGCGCTGTATTGGGTGCACCCCAAGCCGTTGCTCAAGCCACGGTCACAGGTGGCGCTCCTTTCGTCGCTCCAGTCGCCAAGGCCGCAGCCCAGGTTTACCAGCAAGCACCGCAGGTCGCCAAGGCAGCTGCCGAAGTTTACCAGAACGCACCACAGGTCGCCAAGGCCGCCGCTCAAGTTTACCAGCAAACCCCGCAAGTTATCGCCAAGAACGTGAACTACAAGAACGTGGACGCTGCAGCCGCCATTGTCCGCTCCGATTCTGAAGTCAACGCTGAAGGTTACAACTACGCGTAAGTGCACGACCTTTTTACATTTTAAAACGTGTTTTATAGTCAAACTAACATCTTAAATAGAGAGATAGAGAATAGAGAGAGAGATATGGGGCCAACATACAGAGGCTCTTTAGAGCAGTTTAATCTTAAATGGGATGGTACACTATCGGGAAACTCTCTAGGGCTCCACGATATAAATACAGTCTCTTTCTTTTACTAACATAGCATCACATTTGTATTCCCCGAAGAGTTAGACAAAAGTGTACTGTTGTACACCCATTTGTACGATGTAATACGTGTGATTCCATTGCAATCCACCGGCCATATTTCCAAATTCCGAATATTTCCCAAAAGAAAACCCAATAAGACTTTTCCTGTCGTGGAATTCGAACCCGGGACCTCACGCTTAGCAATCGCGCTTACTAAACTGGACCGATTCGGCTGTCAATTCGTTACTCTTCATAATAATTCAGTTAATTACCTATGTTTTTGAAAGATATCGACATGGTATTACAATATAATTATGTTATTAATATTGTAACAACATTAAATTATTGTTAAATTAAGTTACAAGACCCTACGACGTTGCATTAGGATATTCCTGTAAAATTAGTAAGTTTGAAATATAAATAAATAAATAATTAATGTTCTACTTCCAGCTACGAGACCGAAAACGGTATCACCGGTCAATCCACCGGTGTCCTCAAGCAGGTTGGCGATGCTGCGGTTCTCGTGAGTACACTGCCTTAATATGGACGCGGATCATTCATTATCATAAATTGAATGATAACTATGCATGTATTTCTATTATGAAGACATTAAGCTACTCTTGTTACGTTTTGGGCTTAAGGTCATTACTAAATTGATACATTTATATATGATTGATACTAGGTACATCGACGAAACTAGTAACGTAACAAGTAAAATCGGTTTTATATTACAGACTGTCAAGGGTGCCTACAGCTACATTTCTCCCGACGGTACCCCCGTGTACTTCACCTACACCGCTGATGAGAACGGCTACCATCCCGAGGTAAAACACCAAAATATTAATTTCTTTTACTAAAATTTCATACATAAGGACAGACAAGGTCAGATAGGTATACATCTTTTTGAGGCTGACCGTAGTATAAAATCGCCTTAGGTATTTCTACGTTAATAGATTTATAGTACAAGGCTTCATTCCAAGAACTACCAACATTACTTTTATAATAACCTATCTATTTGCAAACTATACTATCAACATAATATAACGATAAAAATATGAGAAATTAACACGATATTTGCTTATCGTTTTCTTATTTATAATCGAGTGAATTGTATTAATTTATTATACGCGTACGAAGCATAGTCAAGGAAGTCGTACGAGTATCAAAGATGTAGAAAAAATGTATTCGGGGGAAAGCGACACTTACTGAAAACCTTTAAATATCATGTTAATGAGACATTCTAAAACAATACGCTGTTGCAAGCTGAACAAGTGGTTCAGTTTTGTGTTTGTTTAGCAGAATAGAAAATATTGTGCTTATGCCCGTTCTAGGATCATGAGTGTTTACCTACATTATCTAGATTCTTTTGATACAATATGTCTATTAATACCATAGTATTTTAATTTGCTACCGATTTGTAACTAAACCTTTTATTTTCAGAGCGATGTCCTCCCCGTTGCTCCCCCAGTACCTGAGGCAATTGCCCGTTCCCTCATCTACATCCAGCAACATCCTCAAAAGACCGACGCCTACCAGAAGTACTAACTTCATTCAACTAATGATCTGATCAAGAGCTAACAACAGATTTGCCGAAGATCCCTAGGATTATGACTACGAGCATGCATTTATAGAAGTTTATATTGAATTGCAGCAGATTATTTTAATGTTAATAAAGGAACTGTGCTAGAAATATATAATTATTTTTATTTGATCGACAATTACCTACAGAAGTGTACATTAAATAAGAAAGCAAAGGGTATAACCATTCAAGTAAATGGTTACAGGCTCGAGCAAAATAGGCGAGGGATCAAAATGGAGCAAAGATAAGCGCCCCGTATACGTTCAATCCCCATCCCGATCACATGCCTCTCATCGTGATTGCGGATCACAGGATCGCAGCACAACATTACACGTTTAATCCTGATTTCGTCACTCCGTGCATCGGAACTGCCGCGTTAACATTGTTATCGTGGATTTAAATGAAGTTAAATGCTATCATATCCTTAGTTTTGGCAATATAGGAAACTATTTATAAATTATATTACAGGAAATTAAAATTAAAAATAAATTAAAATATTTAAAATGAATAGTTTCTTTTTTTTATTCTTTAATTTTATTCGAGGATTTTATCCTTAATGGCATGTCAGCCTCATCGTAACTTAAACTACATTAAATTAACACTTTGAATCACTGATCACAGACACACAGACAGCTCATTAAGAAAATTTGCAGTCTGAGGTGTAGGATATGCCAACATTGCCAACTGTACTATCTACCCAACGTTTATACGCTATTGTTCTCATAAGTCTCTGTAATAGACTGCTAATGATGGTAATTTTTATACGTGGTAACTATGAATATAAAAGACGCTATCCTGTTTCTCTGGATGACATTGGCATAGCTTGGGAGTTGTCCTAGGGGACAGGCGGCTATCTGGTCAGCCACTGCAAGTAATATTAGCGTTCTCGGTAATGGTTGGGACGATTTCGATAATATTTGGTAATCGGAGGTTTTTGGAGATGATAAAATAACTTTCCGATAATGATACTGATTGAATCTTTTTCTCAAGATAATTAAATACAGGATATTTCTTTAATACTGTTGATTTTTCTAGTGTGTCCACCCTTGCCCCCTCCCCAACGATGCCCATACTGGATGGCATACGAGTTGACTCGGGCTTCCGTATTACATTTCAGATGAGACATGCGCTGCATTTGCGCTTCTAGCCCATCAGTTGCCTGAAAATATGCTTATTCATTTTCATTATTATCCTTTCTGTATGTTGCTGTTGTCATTCTATAAGGCACCCCACGTGCATAGGTGCATGTCTTGCGTTGGCGCCACGTTAGTCCAACCGCTCGGTAGTGCGTCGCCAGGTAGCTGTGTGTATGTGTACCTACTGGGCGCCCAGGTCTGCTTCTGCCTTGTGGTTGTGGTGTTTATGTATGTGTGGTGCCTCAAAGGAAGCATGGTGAGGAGAAGCAGGCAGTCAAATCGTAGCACATTGATACAGATGCTAAGCCAATGGTCCATAAGAGATAATCGAGTGATTAGAGTGTGTTTTTTGTAAAGCTTAGATATTATTCCCTAAAAATGGTGAACGACATTTTAAATTTCCTAAAAATGAGTACGAACAAGAAATTGAGTTTATAACAATAACCTGAGCAAACATTACATCATCGAACTAATTTAAAACAATGAACTTGTTTAAACCTCCAGAAATAAATAAAATAATATTTAGGTCTAATTTTCTTGCGCAAACTTCCAGTTGCTCAATATTGAAAGCAACTCTGACTAGGTACATACCTTTCTAAATAATTCACCTATTGTTAAAAGTACATTTTACTCATTTATTTGGCTAAATCACAATAATAAAATATAGGCGACGAATTGAAAATGTTGGCGTCAGGGATCTCAATTTTTATCAGCAATTGCAATACATTCGTTATTGATATAAATGTACTTCGTTTATCATGTCTTGAGTGAACTAAGTAAAGATAGTGTTAAGGAGATTAAATAAAAAAAAATAAAAAAAAAACTTTTACAACTGAGAAAAAATATAAAAAACTGCACTTTCAAAACAAAGTTTTTCATTCTATAGGGAAACGAGACCCGTTTAACCTGTAACGTTTAATAAGTTAATTGGATTTTATAAAAATAATCGACAATAATACTGTTTTGACGCAATACGGACAGGATAGCTTGCGCGGTTTTTTGAATGCAGCCGATTTGAGATTAATTGTTTACTATCGCGTCACTAATATTAACGAAACTATTGTTTACCAGAGTAACGTACAATATTTATGGTCACTATATGTACCCAACATCGCCCATCGTCTGTAGTAGATAAGTAGTAAATTAACAGTCAAAGGCTATACTTAGACTGATAGCCTGTTTACAACGGATGGCATAAATCGTGATAATGACGTAAATCTAACGAAAACACAACAATAATAGCCTAAACTTGACATTAAATAGAACACGTAATATGGAATTAGTTATATTATAACAATGAATTATTAAATTATTATACCAAGGAAACATAATTTAATATGTGTAGTGAAGAAAACTTTTGTTCAATTGGTTTTTTCCATAAAACTAGAAACTTTAAATAGGTTACAGAAAAAAAGGAAGGACTACGAGAAAGGTTAATACTTAGATAAATAAACAGATCGCAGAGTAGAGTATGGAGTAGATAACGAACGGTCAGCTTTGGAAAAAAATGATTTTCCAAGTTTTACAAATTTCAGGCACTTACGAAATGGTAAGATTTAAATTGTATAATTTCATTTTGTTTGTCCTATTGAGAGGAACCGACAAGACAAAGGAGTTCAATGCATTATCTCTGCTATATTTATCATCTGTGTATGCAAAATACAAATTATATCTAGTTAGTTAATTATGTTTATATTGAAATAAAATAAGAATAACATAATATAGTTAACTCTAATAATTATTATTCATTTGCTTGGTTTTTAACGCCTGCTGTATTTTTAGCTTTGATTCGCCTATAATGGTTTTGTAAATATTGTAGGCGTTTAATGCTTTTTTCCTTATAATATATCAAATATTCAATTAAAACATAAGGCCATTAAAGTAGGTACAGTGGAATCACAAAATATTTCAAATGTAATCTAATCAATTTGGTTCAACTGTACGACATACTTCTCCAGTTTAAGAACTATGTACGGGATTTTTATATCATGTAAATTATCACATCTACGGGAGGAGAAAGGGTGGCTTATTCTGTGCAGAGCCATAAATCATAATCATCTGCCTTATAAAACTGATTATAAATTCAAGTATCGACTTATCTACATAATGCAGTCCTGGAACGGCGCCATAGAAATTTTTAGAGTTTAAGAATGAAAAATTAAATAACATAAAATCAGAAACTGAAAACCATAATATTAATAAAATTGACTTTTTAGTAGTTACCTACATTGGCGTTGTGATCAATCGCGATGTTATTCTCCCCCCCCCCCCCCCCCCCTATTTAAACCACACGTGTTTAAAGGACGAACCCAGGACAACAAGGTGGTGCAATGCTAGGTATATGGTGCAATGTTTAAAATTTGGGAGTTTAATGACTAAAATTATATGATTACGAAGATATTCGCTGTAACTTTAGTGGCTTTAGCTGCTCTAATACAGTTTTTATGTGCCTGAAGTAGGTTTTCGACCAATTTTCGACTGATAATTATTGCACCGCCTATTGAGTGTGTATTAGTAATCACTCTCTCAATGTAGTGGATCACTTTAACATGTTTATAAGGCGCTAAGGTTAGGTTTCGTACGAGGTTTCGTGCTGTGAAACCTAAATGATATAGAGAGCACAGAACCTTCTAAAAGTAGACAGTTCAAAATATTTGTGAATTACCACCAATTTGGTCTTACATTCAACGTGTTATGAAACATAACACGTTGACACGTTAACACGTGCCGCGGGTTCGATCCCCGCACGGAACAAATATTTGTATGATCTACAGTTGTTTCGGGTCTGGTTGTATGTGCATGTGACATGTATGTTTGTAAACTGTACCATCGATACAGGAGAAATCCTAGAGAGGGGCAACGTAAAAAAAAAAAAAAAAAAATTTTCAATAGGAATTCCTAAAAAGAACTTTTGTTTTATGTAAGATCTTTCTAAATAAAACAAAATAATTTTCATCCTTTCACGCAAACGTACAATTTATCAAGGTGACAAATTGTACACATATTTATTTTAAGTACCTACATAGGTTAGTCACTGTTGACTTTATGTTGATATCTAATAAATCCGTCAGAGTAAAATATAGCCAAAAACACTGCAGGAATGTTGAAGGCAATGTTGTGAGTTAGTTTCTCACTTACAAATGGTTACTGTTTGACAATTTTTAGATAATTTCAATAGAAAATTCCAATTATCTTATAATTACAATAATAGATAGGTATAACAGTTTCCGTTTTGTTGGTGACTTTGTTGTGATGGCATCGATGCAGCTATTTGCTTGGATAATGTTATAAAATATAATTATCTAAGAAAAAACTATGTCTCACGGTGACGTACCACAAGGCATCTCAAGTGTGCTACACATTAACAGACTTGTTATTTATAAACATGCAGCTAAAAGGAGAAGGAAAGAAGGAGAGGAGGAAGAGAAGAGGTAGAGAGGAGCACGAAAGGAGGAGGAGAAGATAAGGGTGGAGGAGTAGGTAAGAGAGGTAGGTAGGCCATAGCGGGATTTTCCGCCCAAAATTGGAGCTGCCCGACTGGGTAAGTACCTTGCAGAATATCATAGCTAGATAACACTGCTCTTTTGCCGTGTTGTGTTCCTTACGATGAGCAAGGTCACCATTGCTCCTTGGGGAAACGTCGTGTTGGCAGTGGGGGCCCCCCTACTGTCAACACAACGCTATTAGTAGAGACCGCAATGCGCGAATGATACCTCTGACGTTACAATCGTCCATATAGGTTACTGTAACCGCTTACCATCAGGCGGGCCGAGTGTATGTTTGCCACCTTAGTGGTATAAAAAAAGATAACCCTCAATTTTTTTTGCTGCTTTGATATCTTGTTCACTTCTGGAAATAGGTTTAAATAAGAGGGATATACTCGTATTTGACTATGTCACTAAGTAGTTAATGCTAACGGGGAACCAAGATATTTTATAGTTATGAAATACAAGTATTTTATGTCATTGATAAATTGGGATCTAAATTGGATTGTGTATTTAGTCGAGTTATATTGAATTATTTGTATGGGAACAGTTGATTTTTATATATAATTTACATAATAATAGGTACTTTCTAATTAATAATGAAAAATTTCAAAATAATTGACGATTAATGTGTTTAAACTTATGAGAAAATAGTTTTATTTACCCTGTATTGTATATGTTGGTTCCTCTATATGATAGAAACTTTGTGAAATATATTCCTCTTACTAAGGTCTGTCTGGCTGGCACATTTTTGTTTTTCAGGACTTTTCATGTATGAAAAGTGGGTGATAGATCCTTTGCTCGAAAAGGTGTTCGTGAAAATTTTGACGCTGCCATCTTATTTCATTATCACATCCGTAAAGTATATCTTCGTTTTATTTATTAATATAAATTTAATTTTTTTATAGTAGGTATAGGGGCAAAATAGCTTGCGGATCATCTGATGGTAAGTGATCATTGCCGCCCATGAACATTCGCGAAGTCAGAGGAGTCAAAGAAGCGTTGCCAACCTTTTAGGATGGTGTAGGCTCTTTTCTTGGAGGTCCCCATGTCGTATGTTTGTCGGGAAAATTGCTGATAGTAGTTGATTCCACAGTTTCATGGTGCGTGGCAAAAACTGGCGCGTGAATCGTACGGTAGTGGACCGCATATCGTCAAGATGGGGGGGAATCTGGATTTGAAACGGGTGGTACGATAGTGAAAATCTGAGACTTAACTGAACTCTGAGATGTTTTTCGTTTGATGCATATAGGTTTCACACTGCAAACAACAAAGAAGTACGTAGTAACAATTCAATATATCGAATATTGATCAGTAAAGTGAACCCCGGAGACGATCAAGAAGAAGTTACAGGAAGGTATAAGTTCAGCGAAGATATACAGTAGAATCCAGATATAACGACCCTCAAGGGGCTGGCGACACTCTGTCGTACTAACCGGACGACGCACAAAACGGCCTACCTATGACCTAGGTAGGTACCTAACTATGAAACCTAACTTGAGTTTACATCGTTGTCGCTAAAAACATAAGCGTTTTATGCGAAGTCGTTATATCCAATTTCTACTGTATTGTATGTGCTGTTATTATTTGTGACAATATGTTCTTAACCGACTTCAAAAAAAGGAGGAGGTTCTCAATTCGAAGCGTATGTTTTTTTTTTTGTTTGTTTCCTCATAACTTTCGACTGCGTGAACCGATTTCGATGATTCTTTTTTTATTTGAAAGCTTCCCGATGGGTCCCATTTTAATTTGGTCCAGTTCTGACAATGGGATCCATAAGAAAACCATATAAGTCTTAAATTTACATTAAGTATGTGCGCGACTTTATATGTTTGTTACCTCATAACTTTCGACAGCGTGAACCGATTTCGATGATTCTTCTTTTGTTTGAAAGGGTATATTCCGAATTCTTGGTGAGGATCTGATGAAGATCTTCGGAGATAGACAATGGAACTCTTGAATGAATAACAGTACATCACTCGCGATTGCTGTAATCTCATGTTTATGTATTGTTTTTGCCACTCAAAATGGAAAAATAAAATAAACTTTAAAACAAAGTAAAAACCGACTTCAAAAAAAAAAAAAAGCATAAAATAATTTTCTTAAAAGAATTAACAGCTTCTGAAGTCGGGGCCTATTCTTCAATGCACCTAGCTTGGCAGTGGCCCCGACTTCAGAAGCTGTTAAATTTTTTAAGAAAATTATTTTACACTTTTAATTATTTTTTTAAGTCGGTTTTAAGTATTATAATGTATTATAATGTATGTAGGCATGTATGTCCAAAAAAGAAGCCTCATAAGATATGCAACTATTGACATAAATGCTACACCTAGGTACCACACTCAATGCTAAGCTATTTATGAAGCGAATGCCTACGAATATGATTATAATTACGACTGTGTTCCGAGGATTTCTACTGTCATAAGCAATAAAAATAACATGTTAATATGGTTTAACTGAAAATTTGCATGCTACAAATGGAGGTTGTGACAATAAAGTTGGTAGTTTATGTTCAATTCATAATTTAGTCATAACGAAGATGACAGGATTTTCATTACGCATCAGTGGTTTTAGCAATGTGATAGAACTTCGTAATGCTACACTGTCGTACTTGTGAATATGAGCTTAATTATGTATAAGCACACCTACACCTTCCGCATCATATGTATACTGTATATGGGATGCGGTAGGTGTAAGTGAATCAATAAATTTAATATTCAACTAACAAGAGTGACATTTTAGATGTTCTTGGTTTTGCAAGGATATCTAATACATAAAGAGCAAAAGTTTGACCTATGATAATTATAATTTGACATATAAAAAATTCATAAAAATAAAACTGTAGGTACAGATAACGGTATAACTTTAAAACGTGCAGAATATTAATTTAAGCTAGTTTACAAGTTACGCAACACTGAGGAATGGTAAATTTGATGTTTCGTTTATAATTAATAAGGGCCTTTTAATTAAATCAAACCGGATCTCATCTTATTCAATTAGCCTCATATTCTACAGGTGTTGTATACACGGATTGTATAGACGAATATTAAGACTTTCTTGCATTTGAGCAAAATTATAGAATAGAAATAGATATAGGACTTAAAAAAATAATTAAAATTTCGTATACCTATCCGAGCGGCTGTCAATGAAAGCCACGAACAGTCACAACTACGGGCACAAAATACGTAAAAGTTTATAGTATGATTTGGAACATACTGTAGACATAGGTACTACATTCGTACTAAAATAATAATTTATTGATTTATTTAAATGACAAATTAAGTAAAAGTAAGTCTTAATTAATTAAATAAGACTACTGTATCGATGACTATGGTACCCAATTTTGTGAACATACATAGGACCATATTTTTCTGTTAACAAAAAAGGGTAATCAATATGAAAACATTAATAAGTAGGTTTCATACAATGACAGGTTTCCTCAAACCAATTAAAGCTCATTAGTAGGCATATACGCTGGTTGTTAAAAACTACTGTTTACACATATGAATAATACATTTAATAAAATAGATCGAACTTGTGTCAAACCCTGCCATTTATTTATTTCTCTGTAATTAGAACGTTCGTAATCAATTACCGTACTTACTATTCGATTATTATATTATGTTTACAATACCTAAATGTAATAAACAATCAACTTCAATCTGTTCCAATAATAGGCTGAATGAAAAATAATTTCGAATTAAGTAAACCATTTAATATTAAAATTAGATCAATTTTTGTTCCCGTTCTAATAAATTAGCCTTGACGACAAAACATGCAGTATATCTACGCATACTCATCTATATTTCAAAATTGTAAACATAAAATTAATTAGTATTCAAAAACGTTTCTCAAACTAGGTGTGATTGAGTTATTACGGTAACATTGGTATTAATTTACTTCCTTCTTTTAGAAGGGAATGGGAGTACCTTATTTTGCTTTATTTATCCCTGTATGTGATGTGACAGACAGCCGAAATGGTTAATTATAAGGATCACTAAAAATTCCATAATTGCTCTTAAATATAAATGCGGATATTGTATGAGAGTATGTGCATAGTAAATCAAAAGCTTCTGAAACCATACGGATTTTGAAAAAAATTGTCATTTACGCATGTTTTATGAAATTTCCGCATTTACGTGAATGCTCTAGTGAACTGTACACCGAACGTAGCGTGTTACCATTCAACTTCGAGCGTTACAATACAACTGTATTTTATATACTGACCAGTAACTTTGGTTTTTTACAATACTATAGTTCACTCGCCGAAAATGCATCGCATTTTTTGTCTGAATTGGATTTTAACTGGCGTTCGAACTGGATCCGAGTCAATTTAGTTTTATATTCCGTATAAAAAGAGAGTCGGTAAGGCTAATTGACAGTATCTGCTTGCGTCTTCTGCACCATTATTAGATAACAACTTACAAAATATGACATTTAGGTACCTACCTATAAATGTTGATACAACATTACCAATTAAAAAAATACAGAGCTTTTGAGTATTCTACATACATATGTATGTACACTTGTACAGATTAATCTCTTTTAAAAGAATTAAAAGCTAACAATTAACTGAATAAAATAATTGTATTCGTAAACTGCATAATTATTATTTTTCAGTTCGATTACGATGGTTGCTTTGGAGGAATGATAACTGCTGGGAAATATTAATAATACCTAAGTTTTTTGAGAAATTTAAATATTTTCGCTGACTGTAAATATCGTTTTTTTCAAAAAACCTATTGATTGCATTTCTAATACCTATCTTCAAAATTCACTTGAAGTTTCCTAATGTCAGAACTCTCTAGTTATTCCTCACGTTCAGAAGTAAACTAGATGAATTAAAGTTGCTAGTGAGATAGCAGCTCATCACAACCTGAACTTATTAATCGTAGTAGGTACAGGATATTATCCTGATATTTTTTTGAGGAAGACATATTCATAATTTTTCCGTCCTTCCATGCGGAGAGGTACTGGTAACTTCAGTGGACGGCTCATGGGCAGCATCTTAGCACGTTTAGGAGAACAACGGAAAATGTCTTCCCCGAGACCCTCGCGGTGTTGACAGCGGCTCGTAACCACTGTCCAGGGAAGATAACAGCGGCTTTTAACCACTGTCCAGGGAAGACGACAGCGGCTCGTAACCACTGTCCAGGGAAGACGACAGCGGCTCGTAACCACTGTCCAGGGAATAGAGCCACCTATGGTTATTTTGCGAATAAAAAATCGGAAGGTAAACTTTCATTACCTTCCGATTTTTTTGTAGAATACAATTTGTGAGGTGTCAAAATCAAAATCAAAATAATTTATTTGTTATAAACATAGGTAAAAGTTACAAACTTGGTGGAAAATTAAAAGTTTTTATGTACCACTATGTTTCACCTTGCAAGGCATACAAGTATTTGGTAGTACCTAATTAAAGAATCTATATAATTTTACAAAATAATATTTAATATCCAAGTAATACTTAACAACTCACAGATAAAAACATTACATTAGAACAACAACACCATTAACCAGAAAGAAGTGTTTTTAAAGAATTGGTAAGCTTTTTCAAGTAACAACAAAGATATAGGTACGAGTACATCAGCCTATTCGACATTACTAATACGCAAGAAAAGACTTATTCATCTAGCGCTTGGCATACATTTATGAAATTGGTGGAATAAACTTCAAAGTGAGATGCAACAGTAAAGAAGGATAATTACATTATTTAGAATTAGTAAAATATACTATGCAAGTTATTTTCACATTCATATACGAATTTTTACCGTGTTTCTGGCCAATCCATATAAATAAAGTGTTGCATAAAAGCGTTGCAATTGATAAATTCAGAAATTAAATTCGTGTATTTCGCCGGAGGCATATTGTTGAAAAATGAACTGTTAAATCTTTATTGTTTTAAATGTGATATATTATGTATGATGAAGTAAGCTCAAAATGTCAACAGACTACTGCGATACACGCCACACCTTATATATAAACTTGTAATGTATGTCTAAGTTTTCAGAAGTAGTAAAGCAGGTATTTCTATCATCGTAGTTTTAACATATTGTTTGAATTGAGGTTCTTTGGTGTGAAATGGTAATTCTCTTTCTCACAGATAAACTTAATTTCGTGGTAGCATTAATCCTTAATCTAAAAAAAAATAAAAAAAAATGGGCCATTGCTGCAGGGAAAGACGTACGTGCAGGTGCATTACGTAACAAACATAAATAAATTTTACAACACAAAATGTAGGAAATAAAGAAAGCATGAAAATTTAATAATATTTGTTTGTAAAACTTAACCGCAGGCGTAAAGTTTACCAATAAAATACGGCTATATTTATTAGATTCTTATCTAAAATGGTAGCAGCTTCAGAATTAATCATTGAGGATGTACCCAAAGATTGAGAAACGCTGTGCTAATGAATTAGCGTCAAACAACATATTATAAATGAGAGGAACTGGACAGTAGAACATTATAAAATTAGATAAAAAAGGTATAAATAGGCATTGATCTATAGAAGAGCACATTCAAGTAGTTAAGTTCGCTTGATAACAACGGAAATGCGCATCTTTTTGGTAAGTGTCGAGTGCAAAACATTGTTATAAATACTATATGTACAGCTTTGACTAATGATTGAGTATGTAAATACTTCAGCGGAATATTCAGTATTATTGAAGTAAAGATCTTATAAAGTTATTAATTTGATTTACGAGTAAATTAACGTAGTAGCTTTATTTTATTATTATAATAAAATATGGTTTTGTTGTTAGTCTTGTGTTGACGTTTATGTCTTTGTTTTAGACGATTAGTTTGTGCCTGGCAGTGGCCCTGGCGGCTGAAACTGGAAGGTAAATAATTTATATTTTATATTTTTCGTTGTTAGTCTTTTGATAATG
Source organism: Allophyes oxyacanthae (assembly GCA_932294325.1). Classification (NCBI taxonomy): domain Eukaryota; kingdom Metazoa; phylum Arthropoda; class Insecta; order Lepidoptera; family Noctuidae; genus Allophyes; species Allophyes oxyacanthae. The sequence continues at coordinate 8,924,072 of OW028614.1, read as the reverse complement.
TACGGTGTAAATATTTGTAATTTTATGAGATATTCAAACTAAGTGCTAAGTGTGAAATGGATGCTGAAATATCTATGCGAAAATAATAAAGTGAAGGTGTATGGGAGCATAACTACTCTTTTCACGTATATTTTTGATACACTTAATTTTCACGATCTGATTAGCATTATTTGTAGCACCATCAGCATCATCTGATCTACTTACGGTAAAGTAAGTGTTGTGAAATATAAATCAGACACTAACTTACCTTATTCCAGCTTTTTGTTGCACACATAACTATTATTTTTTTATAATGACCACAACAGTAAGCCCCAATGGAAAACTGAAGTCTCCTTATTATTTTTAAAAGTTTCATATTACATTCCGTTATTAATGAACAACTATGTATATTCTACAACTACATTGTTATTTGACAGCAATGAAGTAATTGGCACTTCCGAACAATGACAATCAATTTTACATGAGCGAACTAAACTAATAAGTCTATTTAATCTCCCAGGGCCTTCAGTTCCTTCCCGTTCGCGTCAACCACTCGCCGTTACAGCGTCTTCACCACCCCGAAACCCTTGGTGTACAACCCTACTCGCTACACTCCAACCCGCGTTACCGTCGTACCACGGTACGACGCATCGGGCCGCGACGCCGCGGGACGTTACGACCCTTCCCGTGACAACTCTGGCAAATATGTACCCGACAGCTCTGGTCTTTACAAGTAAGTGTAATACTTTATCATAATCGGTCTAACCCAGTTATAAGTAGGCAAAAGCTCCGTGTACCATAGGTACTGATATTTAGTCGCATATTGTGTAGTCATATGAAAACTAACAGCTATTTACTTGGTAAAAGGTTATGTAGGTAGTCTTTTTTTAAGAAATAAAATTTAACGTATACGTGGTACTTGATATATAAGGTCTTACCTTTCTAACACCAATTCCTTTGAAGTGTTATTGTACTCATAATTATGAACTACTTTTACTATGAGACCAAAAGATTTTTTCGCGATTTCAGTGTTGGTCCCATAGTAAAAGTTGTTCATAATGATGAGTACATGAGTTAAAGGAATCAAGATTAGAAAGGTAGGAAATATAATGAATTAAAAACTTACCTGTCTTAAATGATAATCTGAAATTGAAACAATGAACCTGAGCTTTCAAGTAATTTCATGGAAATCAATCATAATTGTAGAATTGACTCGGTGGAACAAAACCATAGAAATGTGAATGCTTGCCAATGTGTGAAAGAGAATACCTTAATACTTTAAACCAGGAATGCAATAATAAAAATAATAGAACCTAGCCCAAATTAATAACACTGCATGTGAAATTGGGCGCAGTGAGTAACGAAATCAATTTAGGAATTAAACTATAAATAAAAGATGTTATTTCAAAACCACAACCAAAAGAGGATTAACCGTCTAAATGCTATATATGATTGTGATGAAGCTTTTGTCATTTTGGCCTTGCTGATGAAAGCGAGCTATGTATTTTATCTAAATTGTGGAAATAATCCCAGCAATAAACTTAAATATTTGCTGGGTTTTGGCAATCGTCCGCTAAATTAGTGTTTGGACTTGTCCTAAATTGCTATAAAAATCCAAAATTGAAAGTTAAATAGGACAAAATATAACAACATAAGTTTTCATAGCCAAAGGTTATTTTATAGGCTGTAAGGCCCCTTAGTATGTGCTGTTGGGAAATTCGTAAGGAGCCTAGAACCTAGAGTTTGAAATTGTACCTGGTAAATGACAACAGGCCCGCCCGATAAAATGGGATTGAATAACGGTATCAGATAATGTGGGTGTACTTAGTGCACATCTGCTTTATCTCTCGGGGAACAAAGGCGTTATTGCCGTTGTCAAAACTTGCCCCCCACTATGATTTATCATGGATCCAGGGTGCAGTTTACAAAGACACATTTCACATGCATACACACCCAGACCAGAAACAACTATTTGTAGACCATACAAATATTTGTTCCGCGCGGGGATCGAACCCGCAACACGTTGCGTGGAAAGCTACTCGCTTAGCAACTGCGCTCACCGTATCCTCAATGATTAATAATTTTGATGATGTAATGTTTAGCGGTGACCGTGGTGATCGCGGCGGTGCAGGCGGCTTCTACTCCGGCTCGGGTACCGCTGGAGGTCCCGGCGGCGCGTACTCCGGCTCTGGTACCGCAGGAGGACCCGGCGGTGCTTACTCCGGTGCAGGCAGCGCCGGCGGCCCCGGTGGACCCGGCGGCAAGTACAACCCCGATGGCTCTGGTATCTACAAGTGAGTGCACAGTATTTCTTATGAATGTTTGTATTCTACTAAACTCCGCGTACAGATTGTGTAGAACAAGTGGAGATTAGTAAGACCTAGATAATATCAATAATAATCATAATTTTCATGGATGTACTCCTATAAGATGTAAAAGGACCTTATAATGGATATTCCTATACTTAACGATAACAAAAGTAGCCTAGTTTATAAATATTTTGTTTAGTAATGTGTCCGTGATTTACGTCATTATCAATATCCTTATACGTTTGGTAAAGACAGATCATAAATTAGCAAGTGTTAATTAGATCTGTTAAATATTTAACAGCTAATGATGACACTTGCTCAGTTTTACGACGTGGCTTTATTTAAATTACTATTCTACAGCGGTGACCGTGGCGACCGCGGCTCTGCGGGCGGCTTCTACACCGGTAGCAAGTCTACCGGTTCTGGAAGCGGATCCACCAGTGGACTTGGCAGCGGTTCAACCAGTGGACTTGGCAGCGGTTCAACCAGTGGACTTGGCAGCGGTTCAACCAGTGGATTTGGCAGTGGCAGATTTGGTTCTACCGCAAGCACTGCTGCTCTCTCCAGCGTCTTAGGCTCCGGAGTCACCGCTGGTGCATACGGCAAGGGATCAAGCACTGGTTCTGGCTACGATTACAAATACGGCATCATCCGCCAGGAAGCTGATGTTCTTCCCGACGGTTACCACTACCTCTATGAAACCGAGAACAAGATCCTCGCTGAGGAAGCCGGTAAAGTGGAGCAGATCGATAGCGCAAGCGAAGGTCTCAGGGCTAAAGGATTCTTTGAGTATGTCGGCCCCGACGGTGTCACCTACAGAGTTGACTACACTGCCGATGAGAACGGATTTGTACCTTCTGGGGCTCACATTCCCAAGTAAATCTAGTCAAATGATTCCTCATACTTTTTTGGGGGAAATAAGCTCTACATATGTACCTAAGCATTATAATGCACTACCTGTCCTAAATTAGAATAATAAAGATGCTACTTTTTAACAGGTTTATTTAATTTTTCACATCTGGTTGGAAAACGAAAGTACGTAAAGATTACGAGTTATTATTTATATATTTTACTTATTCGGTTATTTGATATTGCGTTCATAAAATCAGAACATAATAATGATTAAATTAAGAAAATAATAATACAAAATGTTAATGATTTAGTTTGAGGCCAACTACTTGACGCATCTACAAACCTTTTGATATTATTGAATAATCTACTATAAGCACGATAGATTATTTTATGTCTTCTTTTTATTATTACATTACCATTTAATTATGCTCAATGCAAATATTAAAATAAGTAAGCGTCTTGAGTTTTGCATTACTGCAAATGTCGCAACACATATGAAACGGATTCGCAAGCTCAGATAACATTATTATCTGCACCAGCACATTTTACGATACGAATCTCCAAACAAGCTGGCCTTCAATATCTAAAGGATGCTGGGTGCAAAATGCACTCAATATTTTACCCTTACAGAATAAAGTCAGAAATAAATTGTTCTTCCTCTAAATGTTATTGGTCAGTAGCGACATTTATTTAATTAATACTGTTATTCATTGTCGATACCGAAGGCAACACACTGCGTTATTGAACATAACATTTTTAGTGCGTCACTCTTGGGTGCAACTTTATTTCTAATGCGAAGCATAAAGGTCTTAGTTCACTTGTAGTAGTACGTCTCTGAAGGCGAATGTACAAAACACGATGAGCGGGTTGTTTTTCTTTTACTAAAACGTGGTTTAATTGTATTTGGAGCAGGAGCTGTATCGTTTGAATATCGATTAAGATATATGAAGATGGACTATAACTTTGACTAAGCCAACTAAAGTATGAAACAAATATTTTCAAAACCCTGAGATAAGGTATGCTGCGGTGAAGAACGATGATAAAATGAAAGCTGTGCTTTAGATTGTGAAGATTTGTTGTATTATTATTCGTCATCGGTTACCTTATTCAACAAAAATAAAAATAAGCATTCTATATTTTATATGATAACTACGCATATACTGGTAGAGCGATGCTGTCCAGCACTTTTGATATGAAAACACAACACGACTACATTACTAACATAAATATATACGTATAAATAAATATGTATTAAATGCTAAATAAACTTATTATACATACATAAATAAATAGATAAGTATTTAGTAAGTAGTACGATTCGGAAAAATTTGAGTCTAGGTGAATCTGCCGACGTCTTGTCACGAAATATTTACGTACTTTAAATAACACACACACTGTGAAGTAAAACTCAAAACAATGGATAAATTATTATAATTTTACGATTTACTCCTAGATGAATAACATAATGAGTGGTTCTACGTACGTATAGTAAATGTTCGATTAATTACACCTATTTTGAGCCTGTCTCAGTATCTCAGTTAATAAAAACTTTCACCAAGACGTGACTTTATAAAACTTGAGTATTTGTAACCGAGTTTGGGTACAGAGATACCAAAATTTTAATAGTAAAACAAAAAAGAAAACAAGTATTCTGATTAATTAAAATATTAATCATTTTCAACAAATAATTTGAATCAGTTTGTTAATAATATAAGCAAATGTAACTTAAAATCATAGCGTGTTACGGTGCAGTGAGTGAACAGCTTAAACGACTCATCGGACTGACCTTTTATAAAAAACCGGTGCAGTGCGAGTCGGATTCGCGCACTGCCCCGGTTCCGTACAACTTTTAGGAATGTAAATAGTTCGTCCATTATTGGAATCGAGGAAAAGGTAAATTAGATTGAGGGACAAACATAACTTTGCTGTTGGAAAACTGTTGTCCCCATAAATTGACATTTCGTTTTTAGGGCATCGGGAAGTAAAGTTTTGATTCCCTAGCGGCCTAGCTAGTGTCAAAATATGTGTCATAAACGGCCATATCTTTTGATTCCTTTGACTTAGAAGTTTGATTTTTCAAAAATCAATCAAATTTTCAACTTGATACCTCCCTAGGTATCAAGTTGAAAATAATATCAAATACACAAAACTGCGTGTATTTGATATTAATTTCAACTTGATACCTCCACGCGTTCCTGAGAGAAAGGGTCTTGAGTGTCTTGACACACAGGCAGATGGACAACAAAGTGATCCTATAAGGGTTCCTTTTTTCCTTTTGAGGTACGGAACCCTAACAAGCATCGGGTTATCGACTATGATTAATTAATCTGTGATATGGTTAAAATATTTAAGTGTAATGTGTATGTTAGGTAACATGTATGTTCTTAATTAACAGCATATTCTTAAAAAATGATAAGGAACTAAAATAGATAATTGATTTTAGCTACGACTCACTATCATCAAATTTACTTGCCCGATGAGGTTAGTACTGGTAGTTGTTTACAGGTGACCTGCGTTAATTATATTTTGATGGTACCTACTGCACGAAATCTATAGGATATAGTTATAAATCTGTACAAACGTAAAGTATCTAATAATTATTTATACAGTTTTAATTAATAGAGCCTCCACGAGTGACGAATTTTGAGATCGTCTGATAGTCCCTGGGCAATCCGTCTCGCTACCACCATTGCTGTCTGGCTAATCTTTCCACTACAGCAAGAGCGATTCCTAAGGGAAACCTCGTGCTGACTGGATAGAAAAAAAATACGTTACTGTGGAATGATTGACTATTCGCTAACGTAAACGCTGAGACGACGTCTAATAGAGATGAATGGAAGAAGAAGACATATTGCGCCGACCCCAAATAAAATGGGAAATGGACCATGTCCTGGATCAATACATAATTATAAATATTATGATACTTCTTATACGGGTACATGAAGAAGTTATCCGAACATACTAGCGAAACCGTGGGCAACAGCTAGTTAATAATATTTTTTGTTAGTGCACCGTGTAGTAGGTGATCGGTCATTGACGTATGATCTCCGTGTTGTACATTTATTATTATTTTATTGGCATATTAAATGGCTTTGTAATTTCATAACTTAAGGTTATCGACCTTAACTAAACGAGTTACTGCACCTTATTGTACATTAATGTATACTTTGCATATGTAAGCTAGTCTTGGGATATAAGCCATCGTGTTACTATTACTACTCGCAAGCAGATCCTTATGGGGCAAGGTAAGTAAGTAAAGCTTTTTTATGCTAATACTATGTTGTCTAGGAATTCTAAGTTACAATTATTTCTTAGCTCAAGTTACGATGCATCAGAATAAGATTTAACATGCAAATTTTCTTAATGTATCTCCTATTGTACGATGATCGCAAAGCATTTCCTTAAACGAGTTATGTATATGAAGTCCACGGTAAACATTGGCTGTGATTGTTTATTGGATAAACTAAAACTTATCTAGATTTCTGTGGTTTTCAATTAATATCGAGAAGGTATATTAATTATATAATCTACGATATCTGTTAGTAATATTGGGCTTGTCACATAGGTGCAAAAATTAAGGGCGGGTTCACTTTAATGTGGTAAATACAAATATACTTAATTCTCAGCAAATAGGGTTTCTTTTACGGTGCGTCTTGTAGCGCACCCTGTGGCGAGCGCGTGAACTGCTCAATTTTATCTATTTTATTTCATAGGAAAAAATAAAAAAACTAACGACTATATAAAAATATGTTCTCAACATGACCTAAAAAAATTATGAAACTTATTTTTTATATGATTTTTACATGGTTTCATGATGGAATCTTTTAGCAAGGTATACGTTTTATGTAGCGATTTAGTATCATCTTTAGGTTTTTTTATATAACGAGCATGTTATTATGATTCACGTTTTTGTCTTCACACAGCACTTGACCGTATGTTCAATTTTGATATAATATTTTTGTTTTAGCGCAATATGTGAGTTAGATGTACAGAGGTTAAAAAATTACACTTATCGTAATCATCGTGCGTTGAAATTAGATTATTCAGAATTCCCGTACGGAATAAAATAAATTTTCTTTCTTTCTAATTAGTAGGTACCTAAGTGATGACAATAAGGTTGATTATATTTTGTACGCTATGGACCCTTACGTCTCCAAAAGCAACGTTACGTAACCCGCTCCTACAGCTTTGAAGTGACAACGATGCCATAACTTAACTTCGTGGATTTATTCGTATTAATTTGTATAAATTGTGTTAAAATAGGTATTGCACAAGTAATACCTACTGTGGACCGTATGAGATCGGTTCGATTCTCTAAAGAATACGAATTGATGACGTGTGCACAAACGCTTGCACGCTGTAGATTTATCAGAAAAAAATGACTGGATAGGTACAATAAAAATACTGTAATGTTTTTATTTGGTTATGCACTTCATAAAGTCCAGTAGCACTACCTACTGTGTGAGTATTGTTTTTTACTCTTTATATTTTTTTGTTTATCTTATGCCTCCATAGTATTCTGGTTATTAAACTGGTAAACCGGGTTAGGAATACAACATTCCGTTTCATAACAAAAATACCTGATTGCACTCGGAAAGCTGGCATGAATTAGGCTGGACACATCTGCTACATGTCAGACGACCAATGTCCCATACTCAAGACCCCATGGGTTCCTCTATATGGCAAGCGACATCGTGGCAGACCCAGACGGATGTAACGGGATGAACTGGACTCCTTAAATCAGGACTGGTCCTTAGTAGCTTCAGATAGAAAGAAATGGAAAGAGAGTATGAGACTTTTGTCTTGCAGTGGGACAATACAGGCTAGTAATTATAATAATAATAACTCCATAATTATGTGTAAATAATCCGGTGTTAAGAATATTTATAAAAAAAAACACAAAGTATGTCAACATCGCATTTCGCCACACCCAAATGAAACTTCAATGAACTGCATTGTTTATATTATGTACTTAGGTAACAAAAAAGAAAATAAAGTATATCTAATATAGGTTTGTATTATACTTTATAGTATAGTATAGTACAGGTATTTTTTATCGAAGTAGGACTTAAAATTCATGCTGTAAATAAGTATCCATTCGTTGTTAGATAAAATGTTAATAAAATAGTATAATCTTGTTTTTCTCTTGATGCATTTTTAATGACATACGGAAACTATTTTTATTAGAAGCACTAACCCAATTTTTATTAGTTTTATTTTAATGTATAATAAATTCATCTGTATTATTAATTTAGAAGGTATGTGAATAACAATTATTTGATAGCTTGCCGCCGACCGCAGACAGAAATCACCCTATAGTTATAGTTAAAGAATAAAAAAAAATTGAGCAATATAATTATGTAAATGATATATAAGCAGTACGTTTTAATATTATTACTGTCCCCAAGCGATCGCTGTAGCTTCTATCTATTGGAAAAGTTCAACTACCTTTTATGGCTTGATAAGGTTCGTGCGTGAATCAAACAGGAATCCCCTTGATTAATAACAACCAATACGTCATCTACTTAACTAGACTATAAATATACAAATAATTTAAGCGATTTTCTTTCTGCCTACGTTTCACGAGTTCGATCCCCGCAGAAATTGTCCTGGACTTTTTCAGTGAAAAAAATCCACAATATTTAGGAAAAGATGTTAAAAAGCTTAACTGAAATGAAACTGGTATCAGTATTAACGTAGATAAATGTATTTCTAAAAGGTCAGTACAGTTTGCCTCTGAGATTACCGTCACACGATCCACTCGTATTTATTTCATTTTATCTCCTTACGTAAATATCTTGTAGGTACTTACATTAAAATATCGGATTTCGAATTTTCTTCCAATGTTGTGTCGAGGGTAACTGCTCTCTGCATCAGGCCCTTGACCCGACCGCCTAAGGATAGGAGATGTCTCCACGAACTGTACCTTTACCAAATTTCTGGGAGAATCCCATCATCATTTTATCGTGACAAAATATTTCAAACCTGTTTTATTAACAGAAGAACAAAATCTGGCGAAGAGCGAATAAAATTCACGGGTAGAGGGTTCTCTACATTATGATCATGGTCAGGTTTTGATTCATTTAGTTTCAGTTATTGAAAATTACTTCCTCAAAAGCGGTTATTCAAAAAGGAATTCTCTTTGCTTTATAAACTTTTAAAATGACTAGCTAATCTTTTATCTTTAAAAAAAACAACAAACGCCGTTTCCAAAAACACAAACGCCATTTAAAAAAAAAATCTTCTTTCTTAACTACCTTACGACCTCATTTTCATCAATCAATAAGTGTAATCAGTAAAGTACACTGCGTTACGTAGGTTCATATCAAGTTTTTATTAATTTACGACAAACCTACGTATATATTATGGTCAATAGAATAGAGTCAGTCTCTCGTTCACATTAAGCCTCATTCGGAGACAAAAAAAGTCCTTATATGCTACTAAAATAAATTTTAACGTTTCCTTAATATATCGCCTTTTCGGTATCGTATACATTTCGCTATGGTTTTGGCTCTAGAACACATTTTCTTACCTGTGAGGTAAAGAAATTTCAGAGCTGCCCATTGCCCAAGTCTCTAAAGATTAACTTCTACTTCATCCCAAGTTATTCCGTTACCAGGGTTAGCACTATTATGAATAGAGCGGAAGATTTCATGATTTTAGCATAAATTGTTCTATAAACGTTATTAAAGGCTATTTGGCCTAGTTTGTCATTTTTAAGAATTTTTAACATATTGTGTGGGCAACATATTCTTAAAAGAAAAAAACACTTTGACATTTACAGACAAACAAAAGTATCACTAAATAATACTTGATCGCTTGTTTGTACTTCATATTTATGTGTGAATATGGATTAAACTTAATAAAGTTACCTCATATGTTATCTATTGAAATTAATAGAAAACTTTTTTGCTTTTAAAAGCAAAAAGAATGGTGCTACTACAAATCTTAAAGATTTATATTTCGGAAGTGGTCGATTTAATGTAAATATTATTAAGAAGATGCATTCCTATAATAGCTAGGAACAAAACAACACGTTGTAAGAAACTATACATATACATACAAGTCGTTATTGACTGCATATTTATGCAGGTTATAGATGTAACTTATAATATCCTATTATGTAGTTGTAGGTATCGTAACTCCTACTTAAAAACGGAGGACTAGATTTTGTATGTCAACTAAGTCAACCAAGTCAAGAATATAGATGTAGGTAAATGGAATAAGGTCTTGAGAACGCACGGCACTATATTGTTGCATTTTAATCATTTTTGTTTTATGCAAATCGATGTGTGAAGTGGATCTTCAAACATTCCATAAGAGAATTACGACTCTCTTGCAAGTCGGTCGTCTCGAAACTGCACGGGTATTGCTCAGTTAGTGACTCAAATATATTATTAATAAAATATAAATATAAAACCACAACTTTAAAGTGCAGAAGTGAATGATTAATATCGCTCATCCAAATCGCAACGGAACTTATTAATTTATAAGCTATGCAAATGTTTTTATTTGACCTCGTCGCACCTTGATTTTAGGATTTTGGTCCACTTTTGGTACGTTTTAAATAAAATTTATTATTCATTTAAATGTTAATTAAATGTCAATGAAGAATCAGATTATTTTGACAATATAAATTTATTTCCCGCAAGGTGCTAACCTATGACACATTTTTGATCTAGTTTCAGATCTATAACATAATTTGTGGAGTTACCAACCTGACTGGACGAAGTTTTGATATTTATTGCAAGTGAATTCTTGACTGATAATGGGGAGTTCTCTAAAATTTGTAAGTACCAGCTTATATAATATGAATAATTAATATGCGAAGTTAGTCTTTGATTTAAAAAACATTACTAAAATAGTAGCTTGTTTTATTGATTGTGAAGAATATATTTTAAATAATTTATACTAATATTATAAGGAGGAACAACTTGTTGGTTTGTTTGTTGTTACATACAAATGTAGGGGTAATTTCTGGAACTACTGCACCGATTCTAAAAAAATATTTCACTAACTGTTCAGAAATAGGATAAAATACAAGTTTGGAATGTTGTTACTTGAAAATTAAACAAAATGTTTATGAATTTTATGGTCAAGCGCTTTTTGATCGGGTCTTGAAACTGTGTTGTGTTTCCAAAAACGTCAATTTTGAGGCTTTAAATAAGTGAACTTTAATTTTAAAGATACTTTATTTTTCATTCTAATGATTAAAGAAAATAAATTAATGATTAGCATAAAAAAAATACAAGCTTGCATTGATATGATTTGACATTAGGAAAATAGTATTTTAATTAATGCGTCATTGTATACTTATAAATATTTATAATTTCCAGGTATTTGTGTTATCATTATGGGCAGTAATACATTGTTCACCTTATGATGATGGGAAGTATAATCCAAAGAAATATAGACTTTATGATGATGGAGGATATTACAGACCGTTAGATGAAGGAAAATATATTCCGGGTGATGAGGGAAAATACACGTACATATACCAACAAGGTCTATATCCGGAAGATGACGGAGATTACAGATATGTTCATCAGGTTGGGCCCAACGGAGGATTCGGTGGCAACGGCGGATTTGGTGGAAACGGAGGAAATGGCGGTTACGGAGGAAACGGGGGCTATGGACCAGGCGGTCCAAACGGCCCCAATGGTCCACGTGGCCCCGGAGGACCTCCTGGGCCACCCGGCCCTCCAGGCCCTCCTGGTCCTAAACCCAACAAAATCGATTACATTGGATCGAGAACTTATGCTACTCGGTATCCTTATATTCACAAAGTGATCAAAGCTTTGGTAGACAAATATGTATCAGAAGACTCTATTAGCTATGGTGACAAATATGAAGGAAGCACGAATTACGACAGGAAGGTGTTTGCAGATAATGAGATCGCCGTGAAATGCAAATATTTAGCACCTAAATCCAACCAAACGGAGTTTGTAACCCAGTAAGTAAAAACCTTTATTGTTGTATGGAATTTGGGGTTCATGTGGATGCGATTTGCACATGAACGAGGAAAGTGGTTTATGCACAACAGTCGGTAGATTAGATTCGGGCCGTGGATGACGATGATGAAGATCGAGCTACGAATAAGGGTAATCTCATCTCACGGACCTTGCAAGAGATAATCAGGGCTGTACCTAATTTATTACCTAAGGGTTCTTTTTTTTTTTTTATAACATTGCCCCTCACTAGGATTTCTCCTGTATCGAGGGTACAGTTTACAAACATACATGTCACATGCACACACAACCAGACCCGAAACAACTATCTGTAGATCATACAAATATATTTGTTCCGTGCGGTGATCGAACCCGCGGCACGTAGCGCAGAAGGCTAATCGCTTAGCCACTGCGCCAACCGTGTCGTCGAAATAGTTCATTCGAAAGATCAAATAACTTTATTTTGCATAGATAGGTACATTTAGTAGCTTTGTTGTAAGAAACATTTTCCCAAAGAACTATTTAAAAAAATCCGGCACTCGATTTTACCATACGGGAGTGTGTGCGTGTGTACTGGCTTCTAACTACTCATTATTGGGTCCCTGGGTGGGATACTACCCATTGTGGTATCCCTTCCTCACACGGTGCTTGGTAAAATAACAAGCAGTTTGTTCGCGCCCATTGACGAATTCGGTTTCACGGCATGTGTACTCTATAAGTAGCAAAATTCAATCTAATTATTTCGGAAAACCTCCAAAATAATGAGGTACCCAACGAAGCGAAGGAGGACCCAGCACTAAGAGGCCCTTTGGGGCACTTTTATCTAAGTTCCGACGGCACACAAACCTGAGACTCTATGGCTGTAGGTACGATAGAAATGCAGTCATGGATTGACTGCAGGGGCTTATGATAACTAAAATAATTAGGTCTATTGCAATTGGCGCTAATAGAACTGAAATATACAACGTGTATCAGAAATGCGTGGTCATATTTAAGGGTGTGGATCAGACCATCAAACTGAACAACATTCTTTATTGGACCACCATCGTAATCGCGAAAAAATTATCAGCTGTTCCATACGTTTGGGTCGAGTAGGTATTGAAGTTAATATGAACACGCATTTGTGATACACGTTGTATATTTTGTTAACGGAAAGTGTTGCGCCTGCCTATCGCAAATTTTTTTTTTTTCATTGTTTTAAAATTTTGTCACATATTTTGCGTTGTTGTTCTTCTAAATCACACAAAACATTTATTTTGCAATAATAAAATAAGGAATGTGGTTATTGCGGTTATTTCCATGGTAGGTACTGCAGCAGCAGGTACTAACTTCTATGTGATCATCGTCCGCAGGTATTTTAATCCCCATCAGTCGTAACTTGATATTAATAAAAACTATTTTGAAGTCATAAGAGCTTTTTTGGGGGTTGCGCTCGAGCTGGACTTAATAAGGCGTAAGGCATCACAGGTGTTCGTTACTTTTCTGAAAAGGCAACTTACATAACATAAGTCAATAACAAAGTAACAACTTACGAAAAGCCACTTAACTTTGACTGCATACTTGACATGTCAATTAGGCAAGGTCGAGAAGAACGATTTCGCTAACCTTCTTTTTATGATATTACTTTTATTTTCAATCATGATAAAGGATAATTGATTCAAATACAAAGTTCATTACTTCTTGAGATTAAAACACACTTAATTTTAAGGCTGTTTGAAGGAACCGACCTTATGTCTCCCATTAATTGGGTGGCGGCGATCAGATGGCAACCGCATCTGGTTAGACTGGGAGCCGAACCTAACATAGTTAGGAAAAAGCTAGGCAAATGATGATGTGAAGGAACTGACCTAACTTTGAACTTTAGGAGAGAAAGGATTTTGTAAGACCTCTCTCTCGCAAATTGGTGACCCCGAAGTCATAATTTGGGAGCGAGAGGTCTTCTAAGGCTTTTGCAAGGATAACTCTCAGAAGAAAAAAAGCAACACGTACACAAAAACGCTTCGTTCCTGGGATACCTAAGTTGTTTTATTTATCTGCAAGCAAATCCTGCAAGAGCCTTGGAAGACTTCTATCCCCTAAAGAACCAAAAAATCGAAGACTTGTGACATTCCCCAAATCCGAACTAAGCCCGCGTGGTGAAGTCCCAACATTGGGAATGTTATTAGGCTGATGACGATAATGATGATTATAATTTTTTGTTTCTTTTCAGATATCCTCCATCGCTGAAGCTTCCATTAGGAGAAAAGTTCGGGTCTTACTACAGTTTTAGGGGGTCTAAAGTCCTTAATACTGTAGCCAATTCTCTCACCAGTAAGTTGAAGTTGGAATATGAAGTGTTTGTCAGAGTTGTAGATACGACTACAGAGTAAAACCCCCGTGATATTTAATGTAATATAATATTGTAACCGTAATACCTATTTATAATATTTTGTGATATCTAAATATTTTGTGCTGAATACTGTAATTTACTTTAATATAAGCTTCATGAAATAGAAGATGTCTATTGTTTTATTACAACCTAAACTACTGATGTTAACTACTGGTATAGGATCTGTCAGGTGGATTTGGAAATCTTCGTACACAATAGAAGCGTTCACAATATCTATTTCGTTGAGAAACAATTTTTGATCCTTCAATGACTTAATGAAGGATCAAAAATTGTTTCTCAAAGAAACAGTTGTATAGTTGTACCAGCTGTGTATCCTGGTGTAATATTTTTGGAATAATATTTTTAAGTATTGTTTTGAATAGGTACTCGTATTTGACACTTTAAAGATGCAAAGTCGTTTATCGTTTTCCTTATTTTGATGTCATTTTCTGTATGACATCTTGACATTAATTCTTTTCAATTATTAAAATCTTTGATAACCGCCAACGTCAATGAAAAATACAATTTTAGATTCTCTAAAACAAACTGATCAATGCTAAAATGTTTTTGGAAAAATAAACCTAACTGACTGTTAATATCGAGTAATGAAACAATTCACAATGGGCTGCAAAAATAATAATAATATAATAATAATTCAGCTCATTACTGTCCCACTACTGGGCACGGGCCACTTATCGGAATCAGAAAGGTATAGCGCTTAGTCTACCACGATGGACTGATTTGGGTTTGCGAATACATACCATCAGAAACTGTATGGAGCCCTCTCAGCTCTTTACAATGTTCTCCTAAACAGTTATCTAAACCTGTACATGAATTTAAAAATTCACAGTTGCGAGCCTGTTTTGAACTCAGACACTTCTGCATGGAAGGCAAGTGTTCAACCGCTAGGCTGCTAAAGAATATTCAAACTGATTTATTTTAACATTCAAGCATAGGTTCAAAAACACGGAGAGTACATAGGTGAGGTTATAAGGTTTATGTAAGTTTTTAGAAGTTTATCGCGATATTTTATTTTTTAATCTTTATATCTCGTCCATTTCAATACCTTCTCAAAAAGAAGTAAGGGCCCTTTATTGGCGTGGGTTATTTCAGTTGGTCAGCTGGAAGCTTATCTCGTCATTTCTTGGTCGACATCAGCTTCGTATTTTTTTAATAATGTGAAATAATGTAGGTACAAATAGCACCAATCAATATAAAAACATTCACAACTGTACAAATAAAGTCAATGACAAATTTTACGGATTACTACATTAAGGGATCTAAACAGGAAAATAAAATTGCATTAATGAAGCGAACGTATAATAATCTCTTCGTTTTGAAGATGAATACTCGCATAAAATCAGTTATAAGCGACCTTGATCGAAAAATCAATTTAAGATAAGGACTACCAAAACATTGAATTACCTACCTTTAATAAAATTGATACAAAAGAAAGAGTTGACCTAACGAGGTACTTATTCTTTTGCTCTGATTACCCTTTATCTACAGAAATATTTTAATATTTTTTTAGGGTACCGTAGGTAATTTAAATGTAAAGTGAAATATGTTATTTTTTCTTGCAGTGCTGAGAGTGAAGTTATTTGCACTAATATACTCTCGTTTTATAAACATTATAAGAAAAAAATAGCTTCCGAGACCAAGAATCAATTAAACAAAAAAACCCTTTTTTATAATAATACCTATAGGGAGCAAACGAGCTTAGAATAGAATAGATCTTTATTTCATGTAAACCAGATACAGGCACTAATGGAATGTCGAGACTCTAGGTGCACGGTTCCAAATAGTAGATCCTATGGGGAAGAACCGGCAAGAAACTCCATGGAAAAAAATCATTCTCTATTAAAATAATAGATTACAATCTTGATCAGTAGAGTACAATGTTGTGGTAAGAGCTGCGAGAATAATGTAATTTAATGTGAATAAAAATAAGACTAGGATAATAATGATTTGCCTTTGAATAAGATTGCCATGGTAGTTACAAGCTGACCAGTTCCGACAGACGGCACCCGTTCACGAGCATGACGCATCCGTCAGCATCGCCAAGCTCGACCACAATGAAGGGAACTAAGCTTGAGGTTCACTTAATGGTAAGTGATTACCGTCGCCCATGAACATCCGCAACACCAGAGTAGACAACGATGCGTTGCAGTCCTTTAAAAAAAGAAATTCCATGGAAAAGTCTTTTAATACTTTTATATTAAGAACTAGAGGTCGCGCGGTGCGCGGGACGCGCGCGGCCCGCGAGGGTGTTTTTGTTGGAGTTTGTAACTTGTGACCCCCCCTCTATCTCTAACGGTTTCGAAACGATGAGCGTTTCAATTATGTATGACGGCCAAGTTTTTTTGCATGGTAGCCATGTTTTTTCACCGGCTCGACGATCTGCCCAGGGTCCTCGACATTTTTAGTACCGGCACCGTGGGACTTGTAGTTTTCGAGACCCGTAGGGCAGTTTCAGTCAGGGTTCCACTTTCAGGTCATTTCAGATTTTTCCTGAACTTACTGGACCCTCGGCTTCGGCTTCGGCCTCGGCTTCGGCTTCGGCTTTTGCTTCGGCTTCGGCTTCGGCTACGGCCTCGGCTTTGGCCTCGGCTTCGGCGTCGGTATGGCCTCGGCTTCGTACTTTTATATTGAGAATATATTGAGTCTGATGATGTACTTAGGCACAGAGTCCACCGTCCTTGACTTACTTTAATATTTTCTTGTTTGATGGACCTCTTGTAACAATGGAAAGGTATAACATCGTCATTTAAGAAATCAATCAACATTGGCCATTCTCTTCATGAGATAATATTTTCATGGAAATGAGGCAACATTGTATGAAAAACATCTTATAACCGCAAAATAGTCGTAAGTTTGCAAAAGGTTAAATTAATATCTTCTTAGAAAATGTGATTCACTTATCCCAAACAGGATAAAGCTTTTGACCTTCACATATTCAAGCAATAAACACAAATAACTAATAAATTCTTCAAACAAGTTTTGACTAAAATGTTATAGATACATATGATTAAAATAACCAATGCTACATCATATGAAGACAATATGACATCAAAAGTTCGAATATTAATGTGTCTTATAAATATTTAAGAAGTCGCGGCTAGGCTTTTATACAGAATGTGAAGAGAAGATCCTTGTTTTTCTTTCATGAAGTGCAGACAAAGCTACTGCAGTTACCCTACGCATTACACTAGGCGCAGGTTGCTTTCTGGTTTTGCTTACATTGTAACTTGCATTAGGTACATTTATTTTTGTTTCTGGTCGAGAAAGTTATGGTTTATGTAATGTGCCCTCCGAGACTACATTTATTGTATTAGGTATTACATTAATTAACTATGGGCCTGGGCTAAAAAGGAGCTGGGCTAAGTTGTGGGACAAACAAGGTTGTTTTTTTACGTTTAACGTTTTTAGGTGCGAACGTGGAAAAGCCTACATTTCACATCGGATGTCGGAAATCTCTCGCAGAAGTTTTCTAGCATATGGAAACGCGGCCTAGATGTGAGCTATCTGCAATTTAACGAGTATAATTTCGATTGTAGGGTTTGACTGACAAATATGAAATTCTTTTCTATACTTTGGCCTAACATCGGAATAAAGAACCCAAGAGACACATACCGTAAAAAGAAAAAGTAAGTAAGGTAAAAGTAGCCCGATTCGGTGCTTTCACAGAGGGCGGTATCACAAACCTTCAGGATGATTGTACGTGCAAGTAACACAAGAAGCTGAGTAACATTTGTTAATCAGCTGTAATAACATTGCAAATTGTCTTAATGTGGATCTAATTTAAGTAAAGAGTAATGTTACCTATTGTTGTCAGGTTTCGGCAAAAGTATTTGTACAGTGGGCGGTATGGTCTTCGAGTGATCTAAGTATTCTTGTTATGGGCGCGGTCAGTTGTATAATATATCAGTCCGCGGCCCAAATAGCCACCTTAAACGACGCCTTCACAAATAAAATTTACATTTTTGCAATTTAAACCGAAGTATTGTTGCAATAAATACTCCATTTTCGAATTTGACGGTCGTATATAAAGAAACGATGGGCGTTTTGACGTTATTCCATTGTCAAGAAGCTAAGAGCCACAATGAAAACGAACACGGTAAGTAAGACAGAAGGGTTCACTAATTTAAACATAATAAATAAAGCTCCTTTGTCATAACCAGAAATTATAAGTTATGTCATTCGTTCATTATAGTTAGTAACACATTTTGAAAATAAACTTTGCCACTTAGAATAATTAATTTCAAAATAACAACATATTCATCGACTTATGGTGCTAACTGTAATTTACCGCAACAAGAAACATTGAATCATAAAATAAATCAAAGATTAACGATGACTTGATAATTATAACACATTATATTATAAATTATCTATAATTAATATAACAACAATAAGAAAAATAAATCCGCATCTATTAACTATGCAACTTGTATCAGAAATACATGGTCATAATTAAGGGTGTGGCCCATCAAACTGAACAACTTTGTCTATGGGAAAAAACATGGTAATTGCGAAAAAAATATTAGCTATCCCATAAAAAAACTTCAATACCCACTCGACCCAAACGTATGGGACCGCTAATTATTTTTTCACGATTAGGCCCCATACAGAAAGTTTGATGGTTTGATCCACAGTCCACACGCATAAATATGACTACGCATTTCTGATACACGTTGTATATCCTCCTGAAGATTATTTTACTATTTTACGTCTAGAAACAATACAAAAACGTAGCTTAATAATCATCTAGGCACTCATCAACCATATTAATATTAATGAAAGTGCTAAATATTGATTATTTTTGTACATTTAGTTCATAGCCCTGACCTTGGCTGCTGTCAGCTTTTGCCAAGCTGATAATGATGGTCGGTATCATCCTGAAATTCATGGTAACACTGGAAAATACTACGCGCCGAACGACGCCCAATACAAGAGCCTAGTGCAAAGGAATGGCAAATACGGTTCAATCTACAACGCGTACCAACCATCGTACTATGAGGCGCTCAATCGGGACCTTTTGGCGCCATTAGTCAATTACGGTGACAGGTGAGAGAAATTACTTCATTTTTGTAATAACATTTTTGTTTAAATTCCAACTAATAAGCATGCTTGTATAGGTATTGTTTTATTTTCTCAAGTAATGAGACATTACCTAAATGTGGAGGTTTTTCGATATCTATAGGTATTTTAAGGGAACCTCAATCCTTCGTTTTATTACCTCATATACAACAAAGAGTATAAAAAAATAATATTCATAAAATGTAACTAAAATATGATAGCAATAGCTCCGTGTACAATTAGAAATTATTTGCTTTGTCTTTAAAGCAGTCGATTAGGTGCTAATGAGTGTAGTTTTAGTAATAGCAAACCGTTTTGGAAGTACCTAAGTTCAGTTCAGCTTAGTAGGTTGAGGTATGCTCCTGAATTACAATAGGTTACGTGTGTAGTGTCCATTTTTATATCAATTGGTGAATTTTATAAAGAATCAGTTTGTTACAGACTAGGATCGCTAAAACCTGAAAAAAAAAATACCACTTATATCGTCACTGTTTATAAAATTCCCTGTTAATAGGTATGCCGCAAAATATTGAGTTCAATTCTAAATATATCCGAACATTCCTGCATTTCCTAGGTTTGCGTAATAAAATTAATATATGAGCAATGGGCACGGTATTTAAAAGCAACCTACCTACATTCCCAAAGTTCAGTAAGATGAGAACTCAACATAATTATTAATTTAGTTTTCTATGTGCTAATTGTTGGGCATCTGCTATTTAATCAATTAGGTAAGTAATAAAAACGGGAATTTATAATTATAATATCTAGCAGGACGATAATCATTAATTATATTTGGGGACCAGACTATTGTTAATATAATTGCAGGGTAATTTAAAAAAAAGTAAGTTCAAGAACTAAAACCCGACTACTGAAAAAGTATGAAATAGGAAAATATTAATACATATTGATAGTGATGTTCAGAAGATAGCCGTGGTCGTATGCCACATACCCTAACAAAACAATACATTCTAACAGTAGTAAGCGATCATAATCTTTAGGGCAAAGTGGCATACGACCACGGTTTTTCTCTGAACATCACTATGAATATGTATTAATATTTTCTTGTCTCAAAATTTTTCAGTAGTCAGGTTTTAGTTTTTGAACTTACTTTATTTTCATGTATGGACACCGATTTCTCGGAAATAGCTTAGCCGATATGGATGGTTTAAACTGTCTTCTATTAACGTATCAGAATAATTTACCTTTATGTAACTATAACCTTTGGCTGAGTAACTTAGATCGAATGATAGAAGAAATGCTTAAAGGAGTCTGTTGCGCCAATTCTTCCAGCTAAACCACTAAGAAGCGAAGAAGTCAGCATTTTGGGGGGTGCTCTTTCATTTTGACGTCTCAAACTAGTATATTTTAAATAAACGCTATTTGAATTTGAACAGTAACAGTGCCCTACGTATTATACGAGTACGTTACTGTATCTAAGCACAGATTACTGAATAGTTACGTCTAAGATTTACTTCCTGTCCAGGTGTCTTATATGTGCATCCAGTATTATTTATTGTATAACAGCATTATTAAATGACTGAATATGGGATTTAAATACTTTACATTCGAAATTTATAATAAATAAATGGATACCTACCGTGATTACGAACGTTGCACAAAGCTGTACAAATGAATAATTTTTTATAAGTTTTATAATATACCTATCATAAATAACTTATTGAATACTACAGTTGAAAGATCTCAATAAATGTGACTTATAATTCAAATTCTCAGAAATTCGTAAACTCGTAACCAAGATATATAGATTATATTCTGTGATGTTATCTGGTTAGATGTAACATCCGCCTTGCCACTAGCTCACCCAACTTGACAAACGACATTATCCATGACAGTTGAAGGACATTACACATGTTAAGAATTTTTAATTAAAGCGTGGGTTTCTTCACGGTTCTTTGTAAAATTAAGGCGATGATTAATTTTATTTATGTTTGATTAATCCAATTTATGACATTTTAAAATATATTTTTAAGAAATATGACTAGGTCTCGATCTTGAACCAATTGAGATAAGCTTATAACAAATGAATAGATATGGTTTATGGTAATCATTATTAAATTCACTATAGAGTCAGAATATCTTACTTCAAACTACTTAATTATTATGTATAGCTTTAATCATATGGCGACGGTTAAGAATCAATAGTGTAAGAATACCTATCTCAGTTTATTGCGTTGTTCAATTATTTATGCAGATAGGTACTTAGGTTTAAATTTTGATTTGGTCTGGCCCGTTTAGGAAAATAAATCAAATTGCTCACAATTGGTGAAGTTATTCGCCATATAAATACCACCTAAGTTCCCTTCTTATTCGTACCAGAGAAGTTGACTTTTCTGAGATACACACTATTGGTGTGGTGTGTGGTGTGTGTGTGTTTACTGGAGTTTATTTTAATGTTTACAGTGTCAACCAAGCAGCGTCCCCCACAACTGTAACGTACCGCACTCCAGTTGTTCCTGTGACAAGAACGTACCGTCCATTCGCATACTCCACTCCTACGCCATTCGTATACTCCACGCCTAAGCCATTGGCAGTGAGCACTAGATCTCCTACAGCTATCTACCACAAATCTGTCTCCGATGGCGCCGCAAGCATTGTTAGAGAGGACAGAACATTCGATGAAAACAATTACCATTTTGCATATGAAACTGATAATGGGATTGCTGCTGAAGAGTCCGGAGTTGTAGACGCTTCCGTTAACGGTGTCGGTGGAGGCACTAAGGTCAGGGGATTCTACGAATATATAGGCGACGATGGTCACAAATACAGAGTGGACTACATCGCTGACGAGAATGGTTACAGAGCGAGTGGTGCGCATTTGCCCAAAGCTCCTTAACCAAATTAGTTATATGTAAATTAAGTATAATCGATGTAAAATACTTCAAGATCAGACATTAAACAAAATTTTAGCAACTTACGTTATTTTATTACACACGCGACTCGGATATTTTAAGTTTTATATCTTTACCTGGGATTTTATGAGCCTGTAGGTGGCATCCTTTTCATAACAAAGCAAAAATCGTCTTGGTTTATTATCCGAACTGATGAAAGAATATGTTTAAAAAAAAAAAATGTCGAGAAGTTTCATTCTATGCTAAATATTTCCATTGATCGAATTTCTTTGACTCGATAATACTAATTTTGAACAAGTTGACAGCGATTCTATAAATTAAAATTGATTGTTGTGGAATTCTTGATGTCCAAGTAACATGCTATGTTTAGATTGCATCTTGCTTATGATTTTAATAATTTGGACGTTGATCGTGTGGTTAGGTAAATCTACAATATAAGCTGATGATATATCTATGGAGGAGATTTGGCATATACCTAGCACTAGTTACTACGAGTGCTATGCCAAATCTCCACTCAAACTCAGTACAGTTTACCAATTGTTTTTTTTAACTGGTTTATCTTATCAAATGAGTAGGTAGTATCTCAATGTATTACTGTACCTACTAGGTATAGTAATGCATTGAAACAATTTATTGGATTTAAATTATATTATTGTTGATATAATAAATCTGCATATTTTATATATTTCTTCTTCTTTTCTTTTGTAGTGTCGCCATGAGTTTTCTTATGGGAAATGGTGATGCTGTAGTGGACAGATTAGCCACGCACTAAGGTTCGTCGAGAATCGAACATAATTATTATTTCACTCGGGGAGGCTCTTTCTTATATCATTCATACCTTAGTCCGCTAATCACCATTGTTAAACACAGGCTATCCTATTTATTAGTAACTATCTGGTGCCCGCGGTTTCAACCGCATGTTGCCTACATTTTTATCAAAATAAAATACAGTCTATATAACTCAGGGATAGTGTAGCTTTCTATAATAGTGACGTATTTTTTTTAATCGGTTCGGTAGTTTCAACAATTATCCCCTGCAAACAAACAAACAAGCAAATTTTACCTCTTTATAATATACTAGCGGCCCGTCCCGACTTCGTTCGGGTACAAATTAGCCGGTAGATACTTTTTAATTTTCATCAATTCCTGACTTCTTACGAATCGTTCGGCTTCAAAAAATACGGACTCTCATATAACTATTTTATCCGCTTTGAGGTTGAATTTCGAAAAACACGAAACCGATTTTGTTTTTAATTTTAACCAAAAGCTTAAATACAATCACGTTTCTAACTTCAAAAACATTTTTCACTCCTTTATAGGCCCTTTGTGAGATGAATTACCAAAAACACAGAAACACGTGTTTCTTTATTTCTAACCAAAAGCCTAAATCTCAATTTTCACGTCTCTCACTTCAAAAACAAATTTCACCCCTATTTCGCCCCTTTAGGGGATGAATTTCCAAAAACGCGGTGACATGTGTTTCTTTATTTTTAACCAAAAGCATAAATTTCAATTTTCACGTTTCTAACTTCGAAAAACAATTTTCACCCCTATTTCGCCCCTTTAGGGGATGAATTTCCAAAAACGCGGTAACACATGTTTCTTTATTTGTAACCAAAAGCCTAAATCTCAATTTTCACGTTTCTCACTTCAAAAACCATCCCAATATTCACGTTTTACACTTCAAAAACAATTTTCACCCCTATTTTGCCCCTTTAGGGGATGAATTTCCAAAAAACGCAGAATCACGTGTTTCTTTATTTGTAACCAAAAGCCTAAATCCCAATTTTCATCTTTCTCACTTCAAAAATTAAGGGACTCCCATACAAACTTTCACCCCCTTTTCAAAAATTTGAATGAATTTTCAAAAATCCCTTCTTATTGCTTGCCTACAATACAAAAGGGACCTACTCTCCAAATTTCGTGACTCTAGCTTCGGTAGTTTCGGCTGTGCGTTGATGATAAGTCAGTCAGTCAGTCAGTTAGTCAGTCAATCAGGATTTCTCTCTTTATAATATTACTATGATTACTAGGTATTGTTAAAAACACAGATTTATAGGATATGTTCTTATTCTTTATTGTACACATAAACACAAATAAAATACATAAAAGGAAAATCATAGGCGAACTTAACTTAAAATTGAGTTTTCTGACAGCAAACCGAGTAAAAAATTATTATAAGAAAAGGTTCAGAGGATAGACTCAAATGCACAACACGCACAACATTTTATTGCACGATATCGATTGTCAAATAAATAGAACAAGTGCTCTTAGTCATAATTTTATGCTTGCACATTCTAGACACATACATGATTATAATATTATTATTTGATAACTTTTCAGCGTCAAATTTAGATTAGCTGTCTGTAATATTGTTTTTAAAAAACATTTATCAAAGCCTCAAAGATCAAAGCTAAAGTTCAACATTCGAACCTATCAGTTTTAATGGCAAACAAACTTAAAAAGTATACGAACTGCTAAAAAAACAAAACAAAAGATTATATATCAACGATGGAGCAGATTGAGCTTGTTCACGAAACAATGTCTAGAGTGAATAATGATATTTTTAAGGTGATAGATACATCTACGAACTCGTTTCGAATGCGTATCTTCTTTGTATAGAGATGTGCGTTTGATAAAAATAAGGAGCAGATTTGACGCGAGATCGCTGTAGTGTACAGACAGACCCTAAAATGATTATATGCATGCCATGCATATAATCATTTTAGGGTCTGTCTGTACAGACATGAATAAAATTTCAATAATTAAGAATTATGTCTTCTATTATAGCTATTCCAGAAACATTTTCATTGATTTTTATCCTTTTTATCACCATAAATGAGTATCTAATAATGATTGCTACGTATTCAGGGTTGTTGCGAACATCAGCATCAGCATCCGCGGATCTTCAGCATCATTTTCAACATCAGCATCCGCATTGATCGATGCTGATTGTTAATGCTGATATTCAAGTCGTGACATGACCGCAGAAGGGGCAGGGCACGTGTGGTTTTCGCTTGCGAGTTAACCAACCAACCAGTGTAGTTAGCCAACTACGACTAATTGTTACTAAACTAATTAGTTGGGATTCTATATTTTCTAAAAGTCACAAAATTTATTTAATTTATTTCAATACCAAGGAAAACTACTACTTTTAGATATAAATTCATAATGGCCACTAATTTTTACCCGACTGCGCCAGACGTAGGGTTATGTTTTTCGAGTGTATGTACTGTACATTATTTTGTGACGCTCTGTAGCCTAAACAGCTTGATGGAATTTAGCGTGAGAGTGACACTGGCTATATCAAAATGATTAAAAATTCAATGGCCGATTTTTGACGGCATAATTATTAAAAGTCATAAAAAAAACTTTTTCCTCAATGTCGTGTGTGGGGCATCTAAATAAAGGGTTTTATAAATAGGTTACAAAAGTATAAACAACTTTATATCTTTAAATGTAATTTGGATTGAGAAACTATAGCTAAGAAGTGCAAAACAAAAAAAAGTTAATTTAAAAAATCTAAAAACACGACAACTTAAAGTCGCTGTGTTCCACAATAGAATTCTACAGGACTTGTTTTTTTTTTCTGTTTTCATTTAAAGTTCACTTTGTTAGCAGTCGGGTTTTTAGATTTTTAAATTAATTAGGTACCTTCTTTTTTATGAAAATAATTAAAATCAGCATCAGCATCGGCATCCGCTGATGTCAATGATAAAACATCAGTATCAGCATCAGCATCCGCTAATGTGAAAAGAATATGCATCAGCAACAACCCTGCTACATATTACCGTTTTTCACATTAAAATTGCTACCATTTTACCTTCTTATTTTATTTTGAAATTTTACGCATGTGGATGTATTTTTATCGACCTTCTTATTTTGTTTGATTTAGTAGGTAGTGTCCGATTGTTTTAGCCGTGACCAATCTCTGTTGCACCTGAAGAGAGACTGCTCTGACTTATTTCTTTAAGTTATACATCTTTTTCAACATGGTCATTAAAATACATTTGCAATTCTATTCCTTGAGTTCGGCGCTTTCCGTTGACAACTAAGTGTTGCATTTTTTTGTAATTAAGATGCATCATATGTAAACATTATGACAATATCAATGCCATCTTACGTAAATATGCAGACTGGATTAGTATAAAAGTAAGAAAAATCTCCTCAATAGACATCAGTCAATAGACGGATCTACTCTTCTCACATTCAACAGTCATAAAAACAAAAATAAAAATGAAATTCGCGGTAAATGAAATGATAAATAACATTGAAGATAATTAATCTTTAAAAACTCTCTTCTTAAGTTATGAATCTTGTAAGGTGAATTGATTTGTGATTGATTTTGGTTCTGTTTTTAGATTGCTTTTGCCGCCATGTTGGCAGTGTCCTCCGCCCAGTTCGGTAGTTTCGGGCTGCCGCAGGTTCTCCGGCAGCCAGCTCGCCTCCCGACCCCCGTCCGTCCCGCGGTGCCAGTTGCCACCCGCGTCTCCAGCAGCGACCAAACTGCCAACACCAACCGCTACGAAAACAACGTCGGACCTGACGGCACCTTCATTTATGGGTTAGAACTTACTTACTAATTGAATGATAATAATGTATTTTTTTAAATTACTTTTTACATTCATAGAATATTTTTATCATAGTGCACAAGTCATACCTACCTTGGCTGGTGACGTAATGTACTAGATCGTTAATTTTGCAGGTTTGATACCGACAACGGAATTTCCGTTTCGGCCCAGGGTACTCCTCGTGACTTCGGTGGCAACCCCCCTGTAGTTCCAGTGGTTCACCAAGGCAATTACGCCTATACTTCCCCCGAGGGTCAACCCATTAGCATCAGCTACATTGCTGACGAAAACGGATACCAACCTTCCGTAAGTCAATGAAATAATAAGAAATTGATTAGGTATTTATTACGCAGCAGAAGATTTATTATTTAAAACAGGAAAGGAGAAGTAACATGCATGCACTGATTTATATTCATCAACTATACCTACTCATAATCAAAACGTAAATGGGCTTTTTGATAAAGGAATATTGAAAATGTAAGAGCTTTCGTCATAATAAGAATTTATTAAAAACGGAACCATCACAATACTATGTTTAGATGATCAGATTAGTTATGTAGGTATGCGTGAGGAAACCTGCACACCTGAGCGGGCCTCATAAAGTTCTCGATGTCGTGTGGATTCTGCCAACCCGCACCAGATCAGCATGTTTGACTAAGGGTTAACCCTTCTCATTCTAAAAAAAAGGCCCGTGCCCAGCAGTGGGACAGTAATAGGCTGGATTTATTTATTATTTTCTAATCGTGGTAATTCTGGGTGCCTGTAAGAATTAATATTATCTTGTTCTAATTTGAAATAATTTTGCTGTTACAGGGTGACTCTCTCCCCACTCCTCATCCCATCCCCGAGGCTATCCTCAGGTCCATCGACTTCAACGCCAGGAACGCCCCGAAGAACTAAATTGGTTAAAGCTTATCCGATTCAAATCAAACTTTAGACTTTACGCTTCACTTGAACTTTTGTGAATAGGTGCAATCTTGTACATAATTATTATTTATAATCGATAAACAATCGGTAATATTGGTGCCTGTACCGCTTGTAAGCAGGATGTGATACATGTATAAACTGTAAATTATTATACTAAAGATGTTAGAAATGTAACAAACTAAATAGGTACCTATTACATCAAAATTATTTTTGTGAATAAAGAATGACAAATCAATATTATGTTTCCTTTTATCTATATTGATACCTTTTAATCTATACATAATTTATATGCATTTTACAATATTTATTGCTTAGTATCAGACCACTTTTTATTTTGGTCTGTAAAATACAATGATGGCAGAAATAGCAATGATCTACTAAAGTTTTAAATACATAAATTATTATTCAGTAACGGCATTGAAGTTCAAGGACTTCTGCATACTTATCATATCAAGTAAAAAAAACAATATATTTCTTCGACTTTAATTTGATACCTTACAGGATTCATAACATCGATAAATAATTGTTTATGCTTATTTATATGCATAAACACTTGTGTCGACAGAGATACCCAAAATGCTCTACAAACTTGAATATGAAAGGCACATCATTTTCCTAAAATTATTCTAGTGGTCACGATGGCTGAGCGTGAGGTCCTGAGTTCGATGCACTAGTGCTAGTAGTAAAATACTTAGTAGCGGCCCGCAGTTTGAAATTGTTCCCGGTAAATGGCATTAGGCTCGCCCCCTTCTTCACGGGGTTCAATAACAGTATCGGGAAATGTGGATGTACAACAGTTCAACTCTCCCTTCGGGGAATATGGGCATGATGCTATATTATGTAAATTAAGTATCTGAATTTGACTCGCCTACTAAAAATTCTATACTTAAAAAAAGCTTTTGCCTGACTGACTGATCTATCAACACAGAACCTACACTGCAGGGACTAGAAACTTGAAATTTTGATAGTGAGTTCCTTTTATGACGTAGGCTAAGAAGGGATTTTCAGTAATTCCACCTCTAAGGGGGTGAAATAGCGGATGAAAGTTTTTATGAAAAAAGGTTTCAAGAATTCGTAATTTTTGAAGTTCAATCCATAAAATGTTATTTAGCGTTTTGGTTAAAAAGAGGGAATAGATGTTTCAAAATTTTCAAAAATTCTACCCCTATGAGCACAGAACATAGAATCTGTGCCTATGAGGATATATCGACATGTATAAAATGTCGACGTCCACGCGAGCAAAGCCGCGGGCAACAGCTAACGGGGAATAATTTTTTTATAATACAGTGTGTTTTGTTTAGCCGGAGCAGTACAGGGAAATTTTAACCCGAAGGAGCGATTCGAATACTGTCTTAGGACAATCAATTATATTTTTTAACTTATCACTTTTAATAAAAAAATAAAATAAAAAAAAACTGTTTCCTTCGTTGTACCGGATTAGTAACAAAATATAGCATGGTTGGTGCAGTGGCGAATTGGCTTTAAGCGCTACGTGTCGCTGGATCGATTCTCGAACAGGACAAATATTTGTATGGCCTACGGGTACTTGTTCAGGGTTAGATGTATATTTGCAAACTGTATCCACGTCGATCTAGAGTTTGGGCAAACCGTAGGCACGCTTGAAACGAATATTACCTTCTTTGGGTAAGTTCAGTTTCATGGGTTTTCCAGAAAGCACGCAAAACTAAACGTGGTCGAGAATTTTATATTGTTGTTAATTCCATTGAATCAAAGAATATAATATATAGGTAGTAGGAATATTTTAAGACGGAATATTATTTTTTACAAACTTGATTCGTGATATGATCGAGATGAAGTTAGTCATCTTTTATTTTAAAATTACACTCATCCATAAATTAAGTAGTATGATTTGCATAATTTATAAATACCAACAGCTCTAAGATGTTCTACTAACATGTCAACCACTGCTGATTCGCTTATCTTTCCTACTATCACCTATAAGCGATTCCCATGTGATAGCTGGTGCAGTCTTGACAGAAGAAGAATACAAACATGTACCCATACATAGTTCCCGTTAATTCCACCCACGGAATATACCTACAACACAAGGGGAAGGGGCACTGATATTTCTTTCTACGAGAACTAATGTCACTAAACGCATACATTCACAACGCACGCTGAAAAATTATTAAGCTCATTTACTATATTATTATTTTTAATTTTATATCATTTAGGTTTAGTTATTAATAGGTATATATTTTTTTAAATTTTTTTTTAGTAACATTGCCCCTCTCTAGGGTTTCTCCTGTATCGAGGGTACAGTTTACAAACATACATATCACACGCACGCACAACCAGACCCGAAACAACTATCTGTAGATTATACAAATATTTGTTCCGTGCGGGGATCGAACCCGCGGCACGTAGCGCAGAAATCTAATCACTTAGCCACTGCCCCAACCGTGTCGTCCAAATATATATATCAATGTTACGTATTCTAATTATTCCCTCTTAGTTTTTAGTTTACACACTGTGTCTACGTTTTCTGGCAGCAGACCTGCGACTGGAGAGAGTACCCTCTCCAGTCGCAGGTCTGCTGGCAGAAATTTCTTTTGAAATACCTTTTTGTACCTTTGTACTTAAGTGTTTCTTATTCTATGTATTTTTCTTTTTGTAGTGTGTACATAAATAATAAAATAAATAAAAAATAAAAAGGATATTTTACTTTCGACCAATCAGAGCGGTCACATTTATCCAAAATTAGACTCGAATAACTTATAAATCATTAAACACGCTAAGCTAAGAAAAACCCTTATATACATATTTACTTTTTATTTATTATTGCGTGATTCCACCTTTTTCTTTCGTTGTGCTTAGTAAGAGGCGACTACGTATACCTAGTTATCGCAAAAGTTTATGAGCTCTCGGAAGTTGAACGCGAGTGGCTGCACAGTACGCTTTTTATATATATTATAGGTGCTAGAGGGAGAGAGAGAGAGAGACTTCAGAGCTCAGTTCAGGGCTCATAAAGATTTGCGCGTACTATACCCACGCTAAGGAGATGGGTAGCAGTAAGGATGGTGCCGCTCACTCTCTTGACATGATGGTGATATGAGTGATTGAGGAACAAACATCTAAATATCTTCATAAATTTTCACATTCATAATAATAGTGAAAATATTATTACAAGCATTTGTACTTACCAGAAATCACTCTTTATTTTTGTGGTTGGGAGTGCAGATAAAGTTTTCTTCAGAATGTTTTTGAGTAAAGTAGCGAGAAAACACTTGTAAATAGATGTATCATAAATTTTATAATATTCTTGTCATAATTGTAGCGATAACAGTCTGAAAATGAATATGAAACAAATTAAATGTGAAAATTATTATTATTTTAACCTTGCATAAAAAAAATATTTTATAATATTGGCTTGAACTTTAAAAGTCGACCTTCTGACTATTCCTTTGTTAAATAAAAAATTAACGGAAACACATGCGCTGGGTTACACACCTGAATTTTGAAGGTCATCCTTCCAGGGCGTGCACCCCGACTGCGTTTCCGGTTACATTCGCTCTGTAAGACCCTTTCGTTAATTGCCTCTTATTTATTATCCAGATTCAGCAAGTCCCCTCTTGTTGTCAACCCAGCAACGCCCTAAGCCGAGGTTTGAGTCTTACTATAGACCGGCGAACTTAAATGTGTGGTTGCCTAAAAAATATTTTTTCTCCTTAGTTTCACTGCTTGACCGATGAAGCAGGGAACTCAAAACTAACTCCTGAACCGCAAGCGAGAGACATGCTTAAAAAAATTAAAGCTTCTTATTTATTCTCTTCGTGTAAACCAACCGTTATTATTTTTAACACAGCATGGTCATAATTTATCAATATTTTCTCTATTTAACTGCCATCTGACTAACTCATCATCAACTCTGCCTTCGTCGGAATACTCATATTCTTCATCTTCTATACAGTATCTTGTACAATCCTTCTACCCCCTGGTATCTTAAAGAACGTTTTGAGTTTCTCCATGATACGCATTCGAGATCCCTGAGGTCATCAGAGAATTTGACGTTGAAAATGCCAATACATTCCACGAACTTTTTTGATAAGTCGTTTACCGTACAGGCTGTTCGCTTGTGGAATGCATTGCCAGTAGCAGTGAGACGTGCTCAATCTTTGGCAATTTTTAAGAGAACAGTTAAGGAACACTTTCTGTCACTGTAATTGAATTTAATAAATTATGTTAGTAGGTATGTATAAGTATGAATTATATAATTATCATGTTGTATCTTATTTATTTTAGCTGTATCTGTAAGCACCTATATAATGTAGATATAATATTGTTATGTATTATTGTGTACCTACACATATTATTATGTATTATGTTTTGTATAGTATAGCTATTATTGTTACACCGTGAACTACCCCCCTCTTTTAACCTGCAAATCTGTCCATCCTAAGGTTGTCTGGTAGAAATCGCCACGTGCGATAAGACCGCCCTTTGTACATTTCTTTTTCTAATTACTGTATCTTTTCTTCTATTACTGGTGTGCAATAAAGTGTATTGTATTGTGTATTGTAACTTTTTTTCAGCCGCGTATGTTAGGCTTTCGGTCTGACCAGATGCGGCTGACTACCTGTATTCTACATGGAGCAATTACCATCTGACCACTGCAATCCAATCTTTAGGAGATGGTCAGAACGGTTAACAGACTTTTCCTTTGACTTTTCCTAGAATTGTCATACATTATTATTTGTATGTCAACCGTTATCGACAATTTGACGTGTTCTCCAAGACACTGTAAAGAAAGGTGACCCATCCGAGGACAGACTGCAGCTAGCGCGACTGATCCTCAGAAATAATCGCTCTGCGTTGTAGCCAGCCCCTCCCATAAACCATAGATAAACCTATTGCGTTAATAAGTTTGACAAGATGTGTAATTTCTGAATAGAATTAACATTCCAAAAATTACTGAATATAGAGTTATTTTAATTTCTCATGTATATTCAGTTTTGCTTGACTTAATACAATGCAATGTTTTAAGTCGATCGAAACATAAATCACTGCGCAATGGCGTTTAGGCTGTAAAATAAAATGGTATCTATATATATGTATTTGGCCCGAGGCATCAACAATTATTATTAAATTATTGAAATTTTGGCACGGTAAGATACCTCTTGTCTCATCATAAAATAAAATTTAAAGGTTTATAATTGTTCAATGATTGATGATAGTATATTAAATTAAATTTGCATATATCCGAATCTTAAATGATAATTATCATTTAGATTTTTAATTAAAATGCTGATTAGAATTTATTTACCCGTGCACAGGGTTACCATTTCATAATTTTAAAGTACTGAAAAAGATGGAACTTTAAAAAATAAAACCCACCCGTTTCGCACGGTTTACAGGCATAGCGAGCATGAGAAGGGGTGCGTGCGAAGAGTTGAAATTGTATGAATTTAATAAAGATTGAAGAATTATAATATTTATGTTTTAGAAAATTAAACATTCATTGAAAAGTTTTCCATCTTAAGTCAATAATCCGACCAAATAAAAACGCCGAAAAAATCTGGACTGATGGTAACCCTACGCGTGCACCCAGCAACATGATTGTGCATGGAAATAATAAGTACTTCCGAAGTACTTATTTCCATGCCATTGTGTGACAAACCATAGCTGGATTTTTATAGTAAACGGTTGCTATTATTGAGCAGAATCTTAGTTTTTCAGGCAGCTATCGCAAACAGCTAGTGTAGAGCGTTTAGTTACTGATTTCCTCGCGAGTATAGATAACTACGGGCGGATGAGAGTGTTTTGCATCATTTCTAGTAACTTATTCTTCTGTCGAGTCTGTACGAGTTACCACATGGCAATAGCTAATGCCGTAATGGAAAGATTAGCTAGTTACCAATGGTGGTAATGAGACTGACTACCCAGGGTACGTCAGAAGATCTCATGATGCGTCACTCATGGAGTCTCTTTCCATAAGGAAAATAACAACAATAATAAGGAAATATCCTATCCAACATAGTCAATGCGTACTTGTACGTACTTGTTGTACCATTACTTACCTCAGTGACATAGTCACATTTTATACATAGGACATTTTATAACCCCATTATGATCGACCAAATCAGGCAAGCAAGACAGTCCGTCAGTCAGGCAGTCTTGCGGTTCAATTTCCAACTATTTAGGTCTGTTATCGGTCATAGTTTGAGCACTTTGCAATGAGATATTATTTTAATCAGGTAAGTTTGTTGAGTGAAATTGATAACGTTTGCATTTTGACGGTGACCCTCGAATATAACTGGGAAACCATTCTCAATAAAAAAAAACTAAAAAGTATAAAATAATTTTCTTAAAAAACTTAACAACTTCTGAAGTCAGTGCCACTGCCAAGCTAGGTGTATTGAAGAATTACAGGCCCATTATTTTATACTTTTTAGTTTTTGGTTTTTACTATTTTTTAAAGGTTTTTTTATTTTTCAATTTTGAGTGGCATAAACAATACTTAAATATGATGCTGGCGCCTCACATCGCTATTCGGTATTCGGGGTTTTATTCGCCGTTTATTCGGCTATATTCGTGTAGAAGTCCGATTAACTCGAACACACCGTCCATACATCGTCACGAACAGCGAATATGGCGAACATTCACGAATATTTTTGCTATATTCTTGAACGCAAAGATGGACCTGTTGACGGCAGCAGCGGCTTATTATTTTCTGTATATAGAAGTATTAAAACTCCTAAGTACTAAACTTAATATATTATCTATGATAAACACGTCCGTCGCTGCGCTCTACTGAGCAAGCCATGTGTGGACGGTATACGAACATATTCGGTATATTCGCAATCCTTTGATATGTGACCAAAAACCGACAACCCGGCGGATACGATGTTCGTGTATTCGCGTATTCGTCTTATTCGTGCAAATATAGGGAAATATAGGCGAATAGAGTGACTACACATCGTCGTATTTGGGCGAACAAGACGAATACGCGAACACGAATAGCGATGTGAGGCGCCAGCATGAGATTACAGCAATCGCGAGTGATGTGCTGTTATTCCCAATGTATATCTCTGAAGGTCTTCATCAGATCTTCACCAAATTTAAGTGGGACCACTTCGGAAGTATACTCTTTCGAACTAAAACTAACTAAAAAAGTATTTCTTTAAATCGGTTCACAATTGGCGAAAATATCGATGAACATACAAAACACAAAAAAATACATGCAGACGAACATAGAACCTCCTCCTTTTTTGAAGTCGGTTAAAAATGACGTTGTGAGTGGTACCTTAAGAAACTCAAAATCGATGCCAATTACTGGAAATTGGTTGTTATTGAATGGTAGGTATTCGATTTTCATTACGTAACATAATTTTCTCTTAACTATTAATTGACACTGCCAATATACATCCAATGAAATGACGTATTTTAAAGAAACAATAAAATAAAATTGCATTACCACTTATATGCCCGGCCTGATTTGCATACCTACAAGGATAAAATCGAGCCATATTTGGATAAAACAACTTTGTTTAATAATGTAAAAGTTATGTATTATTTAAACCCGTGAGCTAGTTGAATTGCTGATTTATAGATTAAAATCATCTGTATTATATATAATATCTGTAATATAAGATTATGAAAATGACTAAAAGATGAAAATTATATTGGTATTATTATTTATTTGAAGAGGCCTTGGACTAAGCCCCTTTGTCACCTTATATTGGTATACGAGGCGAGACAATTTCATTCAAGCGAGGCGATTTCGATTTTGAGGCGATTTCTCCCAGACAACCTTAGGATGAAAAAGAACAGAATGTGAACAGTCAAAGGTTGTCTGTCGCACCTCTTAACTAAGGCGATTAAACTAATCGCAATCAAAGTATTCTTAATACATTTATAAATAAAACCATTTCTAATAGTTGTTTAACCTCAGGGTATCAGTGTTTTCCAGTAATTGGTTGGCGGAGGTATGCATTTCGTTAGACTGGGAGTCGTGCCTAACATAGTTGGGAGGAAGACTAGTTGGATGAGAATTTCTTCGGTGCCATCGGGAACTGTCTACACTCTAGGGGTAGGGGCCTCCTATCAAAACTAGCTGTGTCCAGGGGTATCACTGTCTGCATGCAGCTTATTTTGCTCAATAATATGCTGTCTCCTTATTAAGTTGAAATATACCAATGGTAAACAGTTGAGGCACGATTTACGTATGTTTACTACACATAACCAAAGTATTTTAAATTCATTTCAAAATTATAAGAAACAGTAGCTTACCGGCTGCACTAGGTTAGAAAGAAAAAACATTTAAATTCAGCATGGATACAGTGACAATACAAAACAGAGAAGATTATAAAACAAAAATTAAAAAAATTACACAACAATAGAATTAAAAACATGCATCGCGGATGCATACCTAGAACTGGAAGTATTTAATATCTTTATGTTATTAGAAAAAACTATTATTTCAATTTATTGGAAGATATAGTACAATATTTTTTGTCAACTGTACTTTGAATTTGCCAGGAATGTGGGACGAGTGGTGACTTTAAAACTCAAGTGGGACGAACGAGGAATTCTTTGGAATGTGGGACAAGATAGTGGGACGACAGAGGCACAAATCTGTGCCTCGGTCGTCCCACAGAGTCTCGTCCCACATAAAAAATTCCCCACTTGTCCCAATTTGTATGCCTCGCTCGTCCCAAAACTTAATTTTCAATATTTTATTCCCCGCTCGTCCCAATTCGTATGCCTGGCTCGTCCCACATTTTTTTCATATGAGTTAAATTTGATTTAATTGTACAGTCAGCCTAAAAACCTGACTGACCAGAAAGATAAATAACCTCATGTTGCGGAAAATTTGATGAACTAATTCAATCCGAGACTCCACTATAATATAAATTATAAAATTACAAGTTACGCCACCATGACAGTTTTTTTCTGATCAAACTTTAGGTTTAGATTGAAGGCATTAATAAAGTACACATAGCCGACCCTAAGTACAAACCCTGTGCACCCCACTGCTTAGACCACTACTATTATTATTAACCTAGAACAAGTTTTTGAATGTTTATAGCTTCGGTATTTTTGTGCGACCGGATTAGAGCTTGCTCTCTCGCTCTGCTTTCTTTGTATTAATCAATTGACCAATGACGTGGCTTTGCGTTATCAGCGCAATCGGAGCAAATGCGGTTACAAAGTGCATCTGCTAATTTTAAATATGAGGTGTTTACATTAAGCGTGGTGTATTCATAGAGTGAGGTTCAATATTTGTGAAGTTTTAAAGGGTAAGTAATAATTATAATTTTGTCGATTTTTTCATATTTTGTGAAGTCATGATAAATGATTTGACTTATATCACTATTGTGGTAATTATTTACTTTTATATTAGTTGCTGTCTAAGGATTATGGTCTTTTATTATATGCATACTTAACTCTGTGCCTCCTGTGAAAAAGAGTACATCGCTACTTTTTAGGAGACGCAAATAAAATTTTGAAAAATATTTTTTTTCCTGTTTCCTAGGTCCTGTCATGGAGTTCTTTATCTATGGCCCTGTTTCACGAAATCGTCTAGTATTTTTTTTTTAAATGAGTAACCCTTTTTCACATTAACTAGAAATTTGAACAAATAATAATTTGATTTGAGCCCTAATTCACATTAATTTTGTTTACCCATTTTAACAAACTTCAAAAAAAGAGGATGTTCTCGGTTATACTGTATTTTTTAGGTTAACCAATTTTGATAAATCTTCTTTTATGTAAAAGCTGGTGCTTCCCATATGGTCGCATTTTAATTTAGTTAACCTCCTTCATAAAATGAGGATGTTCTCAACTACAAAGTGTTTTCTGGGTGAATCAGTTTTGATGACTCTTTTGATTCGAAAGCTGGTGCTTCCCGTGTAGTCTCATTTCAATTTGGCTCAGTTCTGACAATAGCATGTATGATAAAACCATATTCAACACGTTGAAGATGCGATGGATGGCTATATATAATGGAGGATTGTCCGAAAACTCTCAATATTGAGAAATTCAATGACTATTTTGTATCGGCATGGCTTGACAACGAATATTATCGAGGCAAATGGGATTTTTGGGGGGATATCTACAGAACA
The DNA here is from genome assembly GCA_932294325.1 of Allophyes oxyacanthae. Lineage (NCBI taxonomy): Eukaryota > Metazoa > Arthropoda > Insecta > Lepidoptera > Noctuidae > Allophyes > Allophyes oxyacanthae. The sequence goes on along the minus strand of OW028614.1, from coordinate 8,886,084 downwards.
AATAACCCAGTGGAAGGCAGTAACGCTAAATTAAACAGAACATATTCGGGAAAGCTGAACATCATTAGCTTTTTGAATGTGATCAAAAACGACGCTGTTCTTTCTTTAGCTCGCCAAGGTAAACCTCGGCGTGCTGATGATATAGCTCATGACAAATATATATTTGATTCTGTAACGGCAATGTTGAATGGCACTATATCACTGGGCCATTGCCTGGAAAAAATCAGCCCTTTTGTTTATTAATGATATTAATGTGTCTATATTAATGATAAGTTTAAAAATGTTGATTTTTTGGAGATTTAATTGTTAAAAAAAAATTAATTGTTAAAATACTACTTTCTCATAAATAGTAGGTTGATTAAAATACTGTGATTGTAATTTGATTGTGATATTAGTTACGTAATAAAGATTTTTAAATATAAATATTTCAATTTATGTTGAAATACCACATTAACATAAATAACATAACGTGGTACTTCTATAAGGTACATATAGGTAAATACAAATGTGTATACGGTCTATAATTATTTGACTGTTACTTATATACAAATGTTGATTTTTTGGAAATTTAATTGTTAAAATACCACTTTTTCATAAATAGGAGGTTAATTAAAATACTGTGATTGTGATTTGATTGTGATATTAGTCACGTAATAAAGGTTTTTTTAAATAAGTAGTTCTAATTATGTTGAAGTATCTCAGATAAATATTACATGTGTAATATATATATATATCTTAACGTGGTACTTCTATAAGATAAATACAAATGTGTATATTGATAGGTGTAACTAATAGTACTGTGATTTGGATTTGATTGTGATACTAAATAATAAAGATTTTCCTAAATTGCAATAGATCTTTTAATTATTAAAATTAAAAACATGCATCGCGGATGCATACCTAGAACTGGAAGTATTTAATATCTTTATGTTATTAGAAAAAACTATTATTTCAATTTATTGGAAGATATAGTACAATATTTTTTGTCAACTGTACTTTGAATTTGCCAGGAATGTGGGACGAGTGGTGACTTTAAAACTCAAGTGGGACGAACGAGGAATTCTTTGGAATGTGGGACAAGATAGTGGGACGACAGAGGCACAAATCGAAAAACCGCCTAAAGATTGCAACAAAACTCTGCGTGGATACAAATTGGTTTTACCGTTCTTTCCTACCTACCCTAGAAGTGAGTTCAGTGTTAACCGAGTTCAATGAGATAAGAACAATCAGATATTGCTATTATAAATTTTTATAACGACCCAAAAAAATACCCGGAACAACTTTTAAACTGTGTTCGGTACGTTTACCAAACGTTTCTCGATAAAAGAAAACACGTCAGTCAAGAGTTCTTTTTGTTAGTGAACTTCACTTTTTTCGTTAAATGGGAAATGGCTTTTTTGGGAAAATATTCTTTGAAACAAATAATAACCATTAGAATCGGTTCACAATTAGCAACGATATCACTGAACAAATATTAAAAAAAAATGTTGAAATGAGAACCTCCTTCTTTTTTGAAGTTTGATAAAAAGACAAATTAATTTCTTCTGAAATATGCTAATCCTGTAGGATCATTATTCGACAAGCCAATCGTTATATAATGAGGAATCATGGGCCATGTGAATAATAATTGTTTTATAAAATAAATAATCCATCCAGGTACTTGTCGGTGTAGCAATTTCCATGCAGTCCTATCCAATGCCAAATGTTTTAAATATTTCTATATTCACTTTTTCTTTCCGCTGATCAATGTAGTTTCTTCTTGGTCTTCCTCTTTTTCTTTTTGCCTCTATTTTCCCTTTTATAATGTTGATAATTTATTTATCGTGCCTAATCAAGTGACCAATCATGTTTCCTCTTCTTTTTTCTGTTTCAATATTTAAAAAATAAATAATACTTATGTATTTATACAATTATTAAAGTGCTTCAGTTACATAAATTATGTAGGTGTCCTATCTGTAACATAGTTTCTGCTACACTATGCATTTTATGACCCCTAAAACTTGTTATGATCTGACAAATCTTTATAGCGAGTAGGATGGATAGGCCAAGTGTTATTTTAAATCAATTTCTAGTCTCGCGTCAAATTATTTAAATGTTATTGCAGTTCGCCGCCTAAAGTGGGTGGTTCCTTGAGCGATATATAAGCCTGCGCGGATTTTTTACCCGCACATTAACTAGTCCAACGTAGCTAGGCAATCTTAGATATCCAAAATGAAATTCGCAGTAAGTAAACCAAATAAGAATAATAAAATAAATTAAATTAAAATTAAGTAGTGTGAAATAATGTAAGAAAAAATATGTGATATTGATAGTGATGCTGATAGTAGTAGTAGTAGATGATGATTGATAGTAATTGGTTTTTGTGAATCCAGGTGGTGTTATTGGCGTGTGTGGCTGCGGCGAGCGCAGCAGTGTTTGACCCATACAACCCCTTCAAAACAAATCAGTTCAAGTACCAGCCGACTCCGACACCCTACCGCCCCGTGACCTTCGCACCCGTTTTCGCCCCTACCACTCCTTCCCCCGCCCGCTACGCCCCCGTTCCCGTAGCCAGAGTTTCGACTGATGCCCGCAACGCTAACACCTTGAAGTATGGCAATGAGGTCAACCCTGATGGCAGCTACAGTTACTTGTGAGTACAAACTACACACCCGAATTTAAATATTCGACGAAGGATAAATACATAAAAAATATACTTAATAAAAATTATTATTTTCAGCTACGAAACCGAAAACGGTATCGCGGCTCAGGAACAAGGCACTCCCCGCGACTTCGGTGGAAACCCCCCTGTGGTCCCTGACGTTGCCCAGGGCTCCTTCTCTTGGACTTCCCCTGAGGGTCAGCCCATCGCAATCACCTACATCGCTGATGAGAACGGATACCAGCCTTCTGTGAGTATATTATTTTATTTATTTTTGGAAGAAAATATTTTTGAGAACACTAAATCACCAAATTTAATGAAAACGGTTTTTAATAAGCATTTTGATACCTTTTTTTTTACACATAATTAATAAAATATAATTTTCTGCAGGGTAACGCCATCCCCACTCCCCCTCCCGTGCCCGCCCAGATCGCCCGCGCCCTCGAGTACATCGCCAGAAACGCGCCCAGGAACTAAGAAGCTCTACGAATGCCGAAACCTACACAATAGCATTATAGGTGCATTACAGAATTAATAGTACAACTTAGTAGTATTTTGAGTACAATAAAATAAATTGTGATATATTTTACTTACTACTTTTATTTGCTATTTTAGCGCTCACTTTTATAGTCAAAACTGTCACTAGTCAGACTAGTGTTAAGAAAATAAGTCCGTCTAATAAACGTCTATTAGGTCCGTATTACAGAATGACGCTCAACGGTGATCACTTCGCACAAGTCAAGTGGCATAAATGCCGAATTTATATCACAAAAATAGTTTCGCAAAACTGCACGAAACAATATCTTGACTACTGTAAACTCGAACCTCATTATGATCATAATTTGAAACTTAAAGTACAGCAGTGTTGTCTTCCTACATCAAAATTCGCGCTCATGCGACAAAACAAAAGTAACATTATACATATAGCTGTAGTTGAAGGTCCAAATCATAAACTTATTATACTATGTTCAAACTACTGTCTTGATTAAGGTCTGTATTGGGATTTTATTCCTATAACTTTAAGCGGAAGTGGTACACATAAACATAGGTATTTGAAAGATTTTTGTGGATTTATTTTAAAAGATTCCACCAAAATCTCGATTTTATTATGGATTATCTATTAATCAACAACATTGTACGGGTGAAAAATTGGGTGGAGTAGCGATATAAATAAAAACGTACTAAAGGGGCTCATATCTACATTTTTAACTAAAGCTGCAGCTACAAAATGAAATATCAGCATAAGAATTAAGGTATGTGTACATATTTACTACTTATGTTGGTTCGATATTTCATGGTAGGCACCTTTTTTATTTATTTGGGAAAATAAACGGTTACACATTACAGTATTATACAGCATGTACGATGTGCGATTCTAACTAATCATATAAACTAGGCATGCAAAAGAGTTTAAGATAGTATTAATTAAAATCTGAAAATTCTTTATGCACAAGATCTCTAAATTTACCAGCGAAAAAAAAACTAAAATGTTAATATTATGGGTCTTATTATATTGATTAGTGAGACGACGTAGGTGTGCTCGCAGGCCGCGTTCGTACGACATGAGGTTACGGCGACTAGGGGTCGTGCGCATCTTACATACCTACCTAAACATAATTATATTATATATATAATAAGTATATTATACTATTAAAATAAATTCTAGTCATCGCACAATGAAATATTAATTTGCGTGTTTTTCCCTTAACAATATTAGCGCGTGCACATGAGCTCTCGCATGGGAATGGTTTAGGCCGTTAAGACATTAGCCGATCAGCAAGGTGAAGCCGGTCTTTGGCTCCGTCACGAGCCTTGCTGATCTAAAATCTATAAAACTTTCTTCGACCATGCATTTTTCTGTATTCGTATCTCTTTAACGCACAATTGCTGACATTTTTGGGTCTGCGAGTGCGCCCCCTTGAGGCCGGTGCCCCTGGTGGCCAGCCCCTAGCTACAACACCGGATCTGCCCGGGGTGCACCGCACTTACTGCGGTGTCGTCACTGGTGGAAGCTCTGTACACCCATTTATAGTAACATATAAAACCCAAAAAAATAAATCGATCGATGATAATTTTTAGCCATCAATCTTTTTTTCATTTCTATATTTTTTTCTAATGTTTTTAATCTGTTCACAGCAATATCTCTAGACCAACCATACTTACATACAGGAACATCGTCACGGAAAGGTAAACGGACCACATAACGTCCTTCGGGTGTTCTACGAGTGGTAGCCTTAAAATATTCCTCACATTTCGATTGTTTTTCAGATATTTGTTTTTGTGAAATTGAAGAAATAAAACTTCGTCCCCATTAATTGTAGCGTTCATAACTACAAGTATGAGGACGAAGTTTAAAATATAGAAATGGGTTAGTAAGTACCTACTATTCATTATCACCACATTTACTTTTGACCTTTTAGACAAATCGGATGAGATAGGTTACCTACATAAGATAGAATTATAAGCATGAACTTCAAAGAAGATTATTCAGAAATTAACATTAAATATCATTTTAGATTATAATATAAGTATTGCTAAAGCAATTCGACATGTTCAATGCCACTCGAGTCTATTATGATCGTTATAACTATTTAAAAACCGATACCTGTATTCAGTCATGTTTGGCTTCTTACAAAACCTTACAGGATCGTATGTTGAAAATACGCAATGCTTCTTGAAGTCTGATAAAAACTGCATAATTATAGTAATCACAGACTAAAAGTTGTTGTTGTACTAAGTTTTTCAATGGTATCTCTCTGTGCTTGGTACGAACTACTGTAGACTTTCTTTAGTTTATTATAATTATCATGATTGATAACTTGAAACTATTGTGGCTAATATTTATCAAGACTTCCTGTAGGAGGTGAAGGGAAAACTTTGTACCCCTTTTTACACGGAGGAGTTTGACTTGGCATAATTAACGTTTATATGGAGTAGGAGTGCAGAAAGCTTAAATTTAATGTTACAGTTAAAAAAAAGCGAATACAAGCTGTAATTGTGATATTTGCAACAATTGGTAACCTTCGATTTTAAATTTCATAGGTATTGCAGGGAATTAAGGCAAACAACACACGCTAATGACGTATGTGAATACGCGCGTAGCTGAAGTAATAGAACAAAATTTAAAAAAAAAATATAATCAATGATTATAGTTAGTTTCATTGACAAAAGAACCTCAATATCGTTCAAACTTATTTTTTTTATGAATTAGTGTCAATTATTCTCAGAATACATAATATTGTTGGTACGATGTCCGTCTTTCTAAATACTTACGAGTACCTGTTGTCTGGTACTATGAGTCTGTAATGCTCACTAAAATGTCTCGTTGTGTGTCGGGCCGTTGAGTTCCCTTCATTGTGGTCGAGCTTGGCGACGCTGACGCATGCGTCATGCTCGTGAACGGGTGCCGTCTGTCGGAACTGGTCAGCTTGTAACTGCCATGGCAATCTTATTCACAGGCATTATATCCTAGTCTTATTTTTATTCACATTAAATTACATTATTCTCGCAGCTCTTACCACAACATTGTACTGATAAATATTATAATCTATTTTTTGAAAAGAGTTACCATGGAGTTTCTTGCCGGTTCTTCTCAATAGGGCCTACTATTTGGAACCGTGCACCTAGAGTCTCGACATTTCATAAGTGCCTGTATCTGGTTTACATGAAATAAAGATCTATTCTATTCTTGTTGATTTAAACTATGTCTTCAAATTTATAATGTTGAGTGGTAATTATACATATTTAACACTTTTTAATTCGTTCATGTGACTTCGGGATATAATTTTAAAAAATGGGAAATAAAAAATCCTCCAATCTATTACTAGCACGGTAAATATTGAAAAATATTCAGGCAATTAACAGCGCCAACAAATTGATTTTTTTGTTTGAATTGAAATTAGATTAAAACGCCCCGATTTGAATATGTGACGGTTAAGGCAAAGAAGCAGTGATTTAGCTGCTAATGAGGTAATAAATCGATAAGAAATCGATCGTATTGTCTCTCATGGTTGAACGTCCTTGTTTTTATAGATGTAACATCAGTTGCCCACAGAAGGCGGGTGAGCCCACACGATTGCGCTGTGCCCATCCATCTAATAATTACGCAATACCTTAGCATCTTTATGAACACTATGAACAGGTTTTAAAAGATTTATTTCTGTTGCGACCTCAGGCCTTTCGTTAAATAGATATTTGTAAGCTTTTTTTTATCACCGCTCTTGTTTATTGACTCATCGCGAATAGATGAACTTTAGTATCTGATAATTTACATTTCGCATAATTATCTCAAATGATAGCCCGTGTCAACCCAACCGAAGAAATTGATCATATTAAAAGAAGTCGGTTATTGATTGCTAATTTTCGATTGAATTAAACAAATTACACGTCTGTCAAACTTTTCCTATAATAAACACAATTTTGCATACAAATGGTAAAATTAGAAACAAGTTACGCTTCCGTAGAATAGGTAGACCTGATGTGTCAGATTATTTAATAAAGTGGTACGATTTCAAATTGGTATTTGCAAAAAGTTGTTCCTTTTATGTAAATTAATCGGTTTAAAAATACTGCCAAATCTCCTCCTTCATTAATGATATAACCCAGAGGTTGTGTATGACAGGTTAATGGCAATCACAGCAAAAAGTGGCATAGTATGTAAATTTAAAACCTCGGAGACCAATGATAGATCTCCTTTGTGATGCTTTCGTAACATGTAAATACAGGTTAAACGGTGTAATAATAAACATTTGTTAGACAAAGGCATGGCGTATGCTGCGGTAGGTGCGATCTTCACCTCTCGATGAGCACCATCGTGATGCTATGCGGTCCGTTCGGGCTCGACCTTAGCATTTGGCGTAACGCACTTACCTACTACATACCGATACAAGCTGTATCCATCAACTTTGCTCTTGCTTATCCATATGAATTTAACCATATAAGGTGTTCATCTTTATCACATAAACCGTTGTGCTCGTGCGCTTATTATAAGCAAGTGCTCTATGTGTAGATGGGTTGCTGACGAATATTTTGTTAACGAATCCAGATCATGTCGATGACCGACTACTTAGCCGAGAAACTAGTTAAATTCTAGTCTACGTGTTAACTATTGACAGTTTTTCTACGAGTGCAACTACAGTTCTTTTCTTTCTGAGATTAGTTTTTTTTTTTTCTGGTGAAGTTGACTTTTCACAGATACGTAGATATTTTTCTAAAATCGCTAGTTCCATGTTCCTCTAGCCACGATAATATAGGTGACTATAATTAGATAGGTACTATGAAAATGTATCAGAAAATAGAGTTAACCAGATCAAGTCATTAAACTCTACGATGATTTGTTATTCAGGCACAAAAAAGTTGGTCGAAGAAACCGACAAACATTGCTCTGTCCGATTTTATAGGATGTATGGACTTTATAGTGCACAGTCGCTTCATGATTAATGCGGTCTCGCGTGGCTTACCTTCGCGCAAGGTTCGCTTAGGTATATTGCCTTTTGTTTTATTGCCATTTTCATCTGTAATAGGACTAATAAATGAGTTAGTTACAATAAGCATTTAACTTACAAGTATCTATCGACCCTACAATGACGTTTATTAAGTGTATGGCTACATAAGAGAATTTTGCCAGAATGCGTTCCTGGAATATTTTATTAATTTAAGTGAAGCAAGCAACATCGAGACACAGATTAAGTAAATTGCGACAAGAAATCGTCATAGCTTCCCAATAAGCGCAAGAATTGCCAAACTAGGGAATGACAGTAGAATTAAGCCTGAAACTGAGAAGAAATTTCTTTTGTTTTAGTTTTATGAGTGCTAAAATTACAAAAATCTCCTTATTCTCTGTAAGTAGGTATGTCGAAGATGATCTCAAATCATTTTATAGATATGCAGTTTTTTAGGTATTAGATGTTTTTTTGCCAGATTTGATGTGTAGGTATACCTACAATATGACCACCTTCATTATTTATTCATTACATATTTGTCGCATTTATACTAATTTGTAGTTTATTTTTGGTTTAATCATATTCAACTATTCAATTTTGTCATAATTAGATATCTACTTATTTATCTACTTTTTGTTGACTTAATAATCAATTTGACTTTACATATTATACCGATTGAATGTAATACTTATAGATGTATTACCTATAGACTATATTCATATCAGGCATCCGTTTTAATCATATCTACAGTAGGTATGACTTGAATACGCGACAGTAAATCAATCAATCAACTCAGCTTATCGCAGTCCATCGCCGAACATAACCCTACCCGTACCCACGTAGGCGAGCAGACGACGGCCGGCGGACTGCCGCGAACAAGATTTTTTACGACAAAAAATTACCGCAAACAAGAAAATTTGGCACGGAATCAATGCACACGATGATCATTTTGTTCGTAGTTGTCGTTAGAACTCTCGTATCCTCACTGGCAACAATTACCAACCTCGGTCTTTCTTGTCCGTGGTAGTCCACCAGACAAAAAGTCCGTCGTCTGCTCAGTGCCTTACCACTTGGGGCATCTACCTAGTCTGAATTCATGCAAAATGTCCTTAATTTCAACATAAAGCATAATAATTGTATTGGATATCGTATCCTGTTCTAGATGTCAAACTAAGTTATGAATCTGATGATGAATGATTCTCACATAATCTACATTTTTATTTGAAAAGTTCATGGCTGTAGTCTACTTTGCTAGCGTACCTACTTATTTATAAGTTTATGCAAGCTGCTCAGACTCATGGGCGTGGCAAAAGATGGCTCGTAGCTTTAATGTCGCAATCGTATCGTATCTTCGTATCAGCGGCTCTATATGAAAACTTTTACTCCAAAAATCCCTCTAAGTATCGATTTCACAAATCACGATCACTCAAAAGGTTAATAACCGCTATGGCCTATTGATCTGTTTCTAGTAGACGTTTTTAGTGACATTGTGAACGATATCTACCGATAAGCCTTTGAAATCAGAGGTCGAGAAGATACTAAACGTCAATGTGTTTATTTATTATGTACGTCCATTGAAATAAACCTATTAGTAAGGCATTAACAAGTTTCTTAGTAAATTGCGTTCGGATTCATCAAAGTAGTGGTAATAGGTTAGACTTAGAACCTACGTACACTTAAAATTCATGGACGTCACCGCGGGGTATTGCAAGTATGTTTCCACTCATGCCAAACTCGTGTCGTGTCTGGGTAAAAAGGAAGCCGTGGCTTGATGAAGAAACAAAATTTAAAATAAAAATTATTTTATTTGGAAAATGTGGTCAGACATAATTATCTATGTTGAAGTATAAAATATGTCGAGGGGCATCCAAATACTAGTTGAATGGTGCTTATAGGCGATGCGGTTGCCTATCTACGGCATGTGTTGCAATATCTAAATCCACGCAACGTTATATGCCTCACTAATAAAAGATACCAACATGGGTTCAGTTAACCCTTTAAGAAATAAAACCCTTTAAAACATCCTTTTTTACTCCCAATTACGATCAATAAATATTTTTTCCGTATTGAAGTCACAAAGACTTCCCTTTTTATTGGGTCAAAGTGGCGTCAGTATTACCCATCCACGGAGCATTAACATTCTTTGGTTTATGCAGATATTTATAGCCCGAGGAATTCCTTATACGTCAACACCTAAATCCGGCTAAGGTTCGTTTAACTTAAACCAGGTAGACTGTAAATATGTCAATAAATTAAATCTCCTCTTACAGATTTGAAATACATGCGTGTTCACGTGAACAGAGCATGTATTCTAATCTGTTATGCGTTGATGCTCATCAACGCGCAAACTTTAAATATTTTATTCATTATTTTTATATAAACATGTTTTAATATTATAATGATACCTACCAAGTTTTAATGTTTATGTATTAAAAATGGGTCAAAATAATTGTAAAGTGATACACGATCAAAATGTAGGTAAATGATTTTATTTTTGGCATTCATTGTTTGCTGGAGGCTGTCTAGGATGTATATAGTAGCAAGGATGCGATTTATTTGCATAATAAGACCTTTTTACCTGTGATCGTGAATTAAAAATATTATGCAATATGCAAAGCGTTATGAAATAACGGCCATGCTACACGGTGCGGTACGGGTGACTCCGCACCGTACCGTGTGCCATGGGCGTAACAAGTGTAGATAAGGCCCCGCCCTTATTCCGATTTATTCATCCGATAGGTTGATTGCTATCAAATTGAAACTGAATGAAAATTGAAGGCCATCGCATACTTTTGTGATTGAAAGAAAGAAAAAGAAAGAAAAAAGTATTTATTTGACACAGCACAAAGATAAAGTAACAAAAAATAAAAGATTAAATTACTTGCCTCAGAAATTTTGCATCTTTGTCTCGTGCTACCCTGGACGTAATTTGCTCGTGGCGTCAGTACGTGTTCAAATTAATGTTAGCGATTTGCCTCAGTTTGACTAGTCCTTTGAAGATCTAAGGCTGTTTAGAGTTTATTATTTCCATAACATTATTATGGGGAAATCGTAATTCACTTACGTTTGATAAGTCCTAGACTTAAAATTAGAGTTTATTAATAGGGATCACAAATAAATACAAGGAAATCTCGGTCCGCCTCCTCCAGAATTAGCCGTAGTTTGATCAGTACTTTAAATAAATCTGCCTCTCTTGCTAATAGCCTCGGATCTTCTCATTGCATATTCTTGATATTAATCGACTTGTGTGTATACATACATGTATATGCATGTCATGTGTACACACAAGGTATGCTAACATGCGTTAATGGGTGATAGTAAAAAAAATTGGCATCAAACTTTACCTATAATTGCATTTATATCTAAAAACAGGATGCATTTAGTACAAGACTTTATATATGTATATATAATATATAATCTTTATTAAAAGTAACAATCAAGGAGGGTATAGTGAGGACGGTTATAATAGGATACGGTTAGAAAAAAATTAAAGACGCATTATGAATGATAATGTAGCTGCTCCAAAGGGATATATTATAAGGGGAGTGCGATTCCTTATTTATTATTTCGTGCCCTTGTCTCGGGGCGGCTCTCCTCGTTTGCCTTCTTCATTTATGTTATTCCTATCTAGAGCTGTTGTAACGTATATATCGGTTTCCTTAATGTCCTTCTGGACTGTCGTCAGCCAGGTGGTGGAGGATCGATCTACCGCGGTGTTCCGTCGCCGTCGGTAGGTTAAAAGAGCTACGCAGACCATGTAGTCTTCTTCTTGCGATTCATTATGTACTCCTGAATAATAAATCGACGGCCATTGTCAGAGTCTTAAGGTTTAAGAGTAAGTTCTGGAAGAACACGGCTTCTTACAGTAGGTACTAAGCCAGGGTGCAGTGCTGCTTTCTGATCAGGTACAGAACAAATGATTAATTTTAAAAATACTTTCCAAAAACGTAATTTAACAAGTAGATCAGATACACTTTTAAAACCCCTTAAAGCTTAGCCTTACCCTTAGCCTTACCCTTAAGCTTACAAATCGAATCTATTTGAAAAAATTCGTCACCATTTGCAGGGTAGGATTATGTGTACTAACAGGGAGGGAGCGAGAGAAGCGATCTGGGAAGGTCAGAGTACCTCAACTAAGGCCTAATCCTTTAGATTCGAAGGTAATGGCCAAGGACTCGTGAGTGGGTGAAGCGAATGACACCTCCGTCATACCCTTCGTATTAGGTATCTTAATGTGATCAATATTCACAAAGAAATAAGAGCCCCGCTGAAAATCGAACGTAAAGATCCATTACAATATAATTTTATTATTGTCTCCATAAAATGTTACAAACGTTTCCGTCTACCCTATAATTCCTCCCCGACCCTAGCTCGTACCAGCGCCGTGCTGAGCCAGATAGTATTAAACATACAACTTAATAATAATATTAATCAGAACCAGACATAGCAAACCCTCTAGTTGCCCTCTCAACGACGCCCTAAGCCGAGGCCCGTGTTCTACTATGGGATGCCCTTAGCAGCGCTGTCACCTAAATATATTTTGATATAGGGTTCCCTTCAGGCCTACAAGTCCGGTTAAACAGAAAAGGCTCCCTGAGCCAACTGTCAGAGACATTTGTCACAAAACAACAAAAACACATCTACCCTTTATGGATATATATATATAAATATGATTCTGAAATACCAAACACCTAGACCGACGTTTTTCGACCTTAGCCGATCAGCTCATTCCATTTAAAGATGATGAATTTGATATAATTTTGTAATTTATTAGTGTTTCTTTTATGGATTAAATGTCGCTTGTGTTTTGTTAGTGATTATTTATTCATGATTGTCATGACTATGGAAACTATAAACGAAACATCAGAACCACCTATTTATTATTAAAGTAGGAAATATGTACCTAAACATGAAAAACGAATGCCAAGAAATCGTATCTCAAAACTTGTGAAAACCTTACGTAGTTATAATTATGATATTGATCTTTGTACGATTGTAATCTATCTACTGGCTGTTGCCCGCGGTATCACCCGCGCGTTTTTATATAAAATATTTTGCTATATCACTCAAGGGATAGTGTAGCCATCTATTAGTGAAATAATTTTTAGAATCGCATCAGTAGTTCCAGAGTTAATCCCCTACATACAAAAAAAAAATATTACCGCTCTATAAACAGGATGAATTTTCCAAGGGTACCTGGATGGCCAAATCCGGAACTATAAAAATAGCGAAAAATACTCAAAAGGGTCTCATTAATATAATCCGTTACGTCTACTTACTTTTCAAGAGATTTAATTAGGTAGTCTAGTGTGACTATCTTGCGTTCAAATTGGTTCTAAAATGAATTTGCTTACGCTATCAATTTTCAAGTGTTCCAACTAATCATAAATCATAATGAGATAAATGCTAAAATCGACTTTATAATAATAATCCAGACTTATTATTATTACGAAAACAATAATAATGAATGCGAAGTAAAATAAATGTCTTTCGTTATTTTATTATACCAAATTGAATCGTGCAAAAAAAAAAAATCGATCGCGTATATCATCGAAAAAACAAAATATTGATATTTCCTCATTTTGACCGCATTCATATCCGCGATGTAAGGCCAACGCAAATCTGAATTAAAATTCTTTACAAATTCATGAATAAATAAATAATTTTATTTATTAAGTATTAATTGAAATTGGTATTTTTATGAATAGTAGAAAGGAGGTATAACTGCAATTTCCACAATACCAGTCCGAAGAATGAGTAGTATGAGTAGAAATAATACTTATGGTATTATTTTCAGAAGTTCTAAAAATTAAGCGAAATTGTTTATTTCTGCAATTGGGATTCTCCAATCACTTTTTGAGGTCTTTTTTTATATATTAGATGGCGCCGGCATTACTTTAATACTACATTAATACTATGTATTACTAAATTTTATTTAACGAATTCACCATCGAGTCCTTGCTGCTATAAAAAGGTAAACTTTAAAACTTTTGAAAGTTGCCTTAATCATTTTTATTATAATTAATAAAAAAATAGTACGTATAAACCATAAACTGTACATAAATGGTTTACTAGCTAGTAATACTAAGTAAATTATTATCTACTTGCCCACCGTGCGTAGGTACAAGGTACCTATCACTGTTTATCCCAGTGGGCACAGATTAATATACAGTGGGCGTAATTTTTTTATAGTTTCTGTGTCACAATGGAAATAATGAAATAGAAAAATTAAGTATAATTACGCCAGTTGCGGCAGAAAATGGCTCGTATTATTTTGTGATCCGCAAATAACAAATTAATACTTTCTGAAGGTAGGTATATAACTTTCGTACTGGTTTGATACACTATTTCTATCTACGCTAAATTGTGTCCCGTCATTGATACTATAAAATTTCCGACTTTTCGACGGCGAAGGTAGGTATCGCTCCTTTCTGTAGTTTTGCGGTCACTGTTCACAAAGTAAATTTATTTATTTCTAATTTGGGGTTAGTCATAACATAGCTTGTAGATATTATTTTATTATCATAACGACACGTTGTTACGACGTTGTTTTTTTTATATTCATCTTTAATGTTGTATGGCAATATTTTTTGCTGAAGTCTACAGGTCGGTTACCCCATTATTTAATGTTATATTTGCCAACAAGAGAATTTAAAAAACCAGGTTTAATTTAAGGTATTTGGGTCTTCACGTTTTAATACAATGTTTTTATCAGTTGCTGTCTCATTACGTGACTGAATAAACATGTGTACATTTTGTTCATATTAGCACGAATGTGTCAATCCTGTTTCTGGGTCGGCAGTGATTAGCAGCCCTCGGGCTGACCAATTCTAGACAAAAGCAAACACGATGATATACATTACGTTTCGTAACCCAATAATTTATTTGAAATGTTATTCTAGGTTACGGCAGTTCAATCCAGCATGAAAATGAGCAGTAATAACCGTGGAACCCGCTCAGACGACACGTCAGAGTTGCATCCTAGGCGCGGGCGCCACACTAGCATTAAACAAATAGGTTTGTAGGTGCGCGGCAGGGTTCAGAGTTCACTTGCACCACACTTTATTTGATTTACTTAAAACACTCCGAACACAAGCTCACTTATAAATGTACATAAATATAACAATATAGTCAAGCCTATAATCTTAGGGCTCTCAAAGGGACAGGTATACAGAAGTGTAATTCACATTTCGGTAATCACGGTATTTATAGCCCGATGCTGTTGGGGCAAACTTTATAAATAATAGTCATCGTACAATTATTTTCAATTACAATATCTTAGAGGTCGAGATTTTATGCGAAAATAACGTCCTCTGAAGCTCGAAGTAGGTTATAAAGTTAATGCCATATGTTCGTATTGCTGTGAGTAATCGTTAGTTAGTTGTATCAAAATGTCACCGTTTTATTAAATATCGTGTACGTCTGGCCTAAAGAAGCTAAGAAATAATATGTGTAAATATCAATATTCTGAGCGACTGCATGCAAATAGTTTTTGAGCAAGGGTTCTGTTTACAATCAATCTCAAAGATTTAATATTTTTGTCGTAGCAAAGAAGTACCTACTTAAGTCGTACCAGTTGAATGCCGCAGTTGACGCGGTTGGCGCAGTAGCTAAGCGATTGGCTTTCTACGCTACGTGGCGTGGGTCCGATCCCTGCACGGAGCAATTATTTTTATAATCTACAGATAGTTTTACCGGGTCTGGGTGTGTGTGCATGTGACATATAATATTATGTTTGTAAACTGTACTCTCGATACGGGAGAAATACTAGAGAGGGGCAAAGTTTAAAAAAAAAAGTTGTGAATACATAAAACTTCGATTACCTACATTATAAATACCTCGGAACTCTTTCAGAAAGAAAACGCTGCTTTGATGAAACTATTTGTATCTATAGTAGATATCTCAATAGTCAATCAAAATGTCAGATTCAATGTTTACAATTTCTTTTTTTACGTCAGTATTGAGTTTGCTCATGAGTGATTTTCTTATGTAGACTTCTGGATTCCCGGCAACAAACAACAAAACAATAGTTTGAGAAAATTGCAGGATATTTTTGTTTTTGGACTACGATATTTATGGTTTTTTCTTAGCAAATACCATAATAATTTATAGTACCTACTTAGTGTATGTATTTCCTGAGTAATAGTTTCCTAAGCGTGAGGTAGGTATGTGTTACATTTAACCCCCGACAAAAAAAAGCGTGTTATAAGTTTGTAGTGTGTATCTGTCTGTGGTATCGTAGCTCTAAAAGGGATCGTTTTGGAGACCGATTTCAATGCAGTTTTTTTAAATCGAAAGCTAGTTTAATCGGAAATCATCTTAGGTAAGTTTAATGAAAATCTGTTCAGCCGTACAAAAGTTAAACCCTTTTTCTAGTAGTAGTCGAGGGTTTTTGACGGTTAGGTTATGTTGTGGACAAGTTTGCGCCAGGCAATCCAATCCCACGCACGTCTCGTAACATTGTAAAACACCATTATGTAAAACAACATGGCCTAAGTTAATTTTTATAAACATCAGGCACATCTCAAGCCTTCTGCGGGTTGAAGACACTACCAAACCAGTATTTAAGGAGAGGCTAAAACGGGTTTATTGGTATTTTTCAGATAATGATGTCATTTTTATCAAAACGTACTAAAGAAATATCACAAACTGGCGGATACCTATCTTACAAATTGTACAGAGTATCCGCTTCGGAATGGTTCTCTAAAATTTCAAATTATTTGAATTTTTTATTTAAATTTAACATACGCGTAAGGATTCGTTGTATGGTAAAATTAAAATTATCGATTGTAATTCAAGCCGTCCTCAAGCAATCCTGACGTAGTGAACGGCGAGTGTGAAACATCGCAAAGTTCATTTAAAGTAGGTATTTTTTGCTGTATGTTAATCGAATGTCTCTTTGATGTCACCCTTGTACTTAATGATGCTTTGATTGAATAAGAGTAGGCGCAGAGTTGAGTTAATTATGTTTGTGAGTTGCAATTTATAGTAAATTACCTATTTATTTGTTAAAATCGTTTGAGAATGACTTAAAAAATAAATAATTATGTAGGTATATTATGATGCTAATTAATGTATTAAATATTGAATTATAGGATAAAGGTAAGTAGGTACCTCGAATCCTCATTACGGGACCTTAAGTGCAGACAAAGTAATGATCCCGAAAAACTGATTTCTTTAGAGTAAAATCATATCATAAAATAATCATAGTTCTAATGCGTCTGTGGTACACAGTTATATTAGGTTCCAAATAATACGTAATGCACGGATACTGTTGTTTTTACTACACTGAATGATTTGTGAGCATTTCGTAGTAATAGTAGTGTTCCAATTACGTCAAGATCGATGAAAGCAATGATCAAGTTAGCAACATTGTTACTTCCATGCTTCAAAAGAAATAAGAATTAAGAATTTATTACAAATAGACCATTGTTATGGTTTTTGTACGAATTTTTCATCCTATGCTGCAACGGAATTTTCACATATTTATCGATTTTACTTTAGGAAAGTCAGTAGAACTAAATGCTTTAGTAATTGTGCACAATTTTATTGACTTTGACGGGTGAAATATGGCCGAGGGTTGGAGCGTTGGCTATAAAAATAAGAATGTGTCCTTATCATAAACCCTAATAAAACCAAGGCAATGGACTACCATTGACTTTTTGCATTTACTAAAATATGAAGAATCAGACTCAGTGATCTGGAAATAATACAAAATTCAGACGTCTTTATAAGCTCCAAGGGCAATAGTGAAAATGAAATTATTTGTTCGCTTTTCTGTTGTTGGCGAAGAGCGTTATGGCTTAGGTAACAAAGATCTGGATAAAAAGCAGAATTACGTGTAAAATGATAGCTTCATTTACAATATTACAAAATAATTAATTTCTCGATAACTACAAAATATCGTAGAACATACAAGGGGGTTCAATCGATGAGTATTAGTGTCACCTGGCCACAGACCTTCGCTGGTACAGGTTTCCTGGGACACCCTGTATATCCATATATATATATCCATAGCTCGGAGACCTGGATCATAAAATTTGCATACAAATATGAGTCAACGCCATGGAGATAATATGGTGCTAACTCGAATCGGAACCCCTGAAATACGACGTTAAAGATAGACTGTCTCGGTCTACCCTGTTCTTCGGCACATTCTGTGATGTTATTGGATTCCCTTCATCTTCTTCACTTGAGGCACCTATAACAAAAGGAACGGTAAAAATTTCTGATAGTCAGAATTCTAATCCTGGTAAAAAAAGTCTTAATTAATGCGATATCATCAGAAAGCAATTTTTTATATTGAAGCTTAATAAAAATGTCATTAATATTAACCAAAACGTTTAACCTTGTACAAATAAAGTGACTTCAATAGCATCCAAGGTCTGTATTTTGTTTTAGAACATTGCACTTGGTCTGCAACTCTTTGGATACTGTTTGTTTCAACATTTGAGTTCTTTTTAATAGCTTGAACATTGGTGGGAGCGTGCGACACAGCTTCCACCAAAACATAGGTGTGTGTGAACTGTCCCATACAATTAATCCTTCTAATCGCCCATCTACTAAAGCAATGAGATTAACCTCCGTTGGAATTCGCATACACGCTTACTATAATTAGCTTTTGTGCACGAAAACAATACTATAATAGTTTTATTGTTTTAAATTTGGTCCGATGACCTGTTAAACTAAAATTTACACAATTGTACGTTTTCAAAATGAGAACTTTTATCAGCAACATTGTACCTGTAATTAAATTATAATTAACTTACGAATGAGCACGACTTCATCCATCTCTAAACGTCTTATGATACGGAATAATTTTAAGCCTATTAACTTATCAAAAATAACCCTATAATTTGCAGCGAACCTAATTTTTATAATTAAGTTAATTATAGAGAAAATGCAAATCACTGTGGATTCATATTCAGTATTGCGAGTCTTTTAGACTGCTCTAAGTTTATTGGTTGAATATACATTTTGTTACCTCTAAATTATGTAGCTAAGGGCTTACACCTACTATAGGCAAGGCTGTTAAGGTAGACTGACTACCGCCCTTTTTTTTTTTTTTTTAGCTTGGTAAAATCATCAAATGAGTCCTCCCACCCCGGGCAGGGCGGGAGGGACTGTCAGACTTGTACTGACTAAAATCCACGGTGTTCCTTCAATAGACCTTTACGTTCCGGGGTGACTACCGCCCTAAGAAATAAATGAAAGTCCCACATACTCAAAACTGCCCACACTTGGCTCAAAAAATCTAATAGGCTAAATTTTATTAAGTCAGTGCGAAACTGTCTCAAGCCTACTGCATATGAGAAGACGTCAATTAGATAGAGTTTTTTTTTTTTAAGACTAGACTTACTAACTCTAAAGATGCTTGCATTGCATTAAGAGTGGGCATTCCACAATAGTTTACATGAGAAGTTTGGAACTCCCGACCTCTGGAGTCTTAGTTGTTCCACTATTGCCGCTTTAAAATTTTAACCTTATAGCATTTTATGCTTTAATTCATAACAATTCTGAATAAGGAGAGCACCATGTATGTAAACTATCAGTTATATAATGTAACACTAAAATTTTCCTTACGGGGGTGACATGTTCATTGTTCAAATATGACAAAACCTCCATTAATAAAGAAAGTTTAAAAAAAAAACACTAAAATTCAACCAACAATGCACAATTCTTTACATGTGTCCACTTATCTATCTTATTTTATAATTTTATCTAACATTTATTTAATCAAATGTATTATAGGTATACAGTTGTACCTACACATGGCAATGGTAGCCTAGAGTTTGAACGCTTGCCTTTTATGCAGGAGGGTGTGGGTTCGAAACGGCCCGCACCTCTGACTTTACGAATTTATGTGCGGATCAGAATTTTATTATAACATTGGGAGGACCTCATAAAGTTCTCGATGGTGTGTATAGTCCGTCAACCCGCACCAGGCCAGAGTGGTGGACTAACCCTTGTCTTTCTCAGAAGAAGCCTATGCCTAGCAGTAGGGTAGTAATGGGCTGGATTTATTTATTATTATAATATTATGTACGTAAAGGTTTAAGTCGTTCATCTATCGATGTATGGTAATCGATAGTTCGAGAGGAATTTGAAGTATTTGAACATATTCCAAAAGCCTAATAGACAATAATGATGCTGACCTCGAAATAATTTGGTAGCAGATGATTGATGATGATGACGGTTCTCTTTCCAAACAAAAATCTAAAATTAATAAGATAGGTAGTATAAAAAATATTTTAAGTTACGAACTAAAACATTGATCACTAATGTTCATGAATATATACGAGGATATAAATAATATAACGTTTAATGTCGTTAGGATTCAACGGTTGGCTTAAAGGCAAATGCCTTCCGGATTTAAATAAAGCCATGCTATTAGTCTTTTTATTTCACAATTCCATATCAGTCTTAGATTATTCAGCTTCGTATATTTAATCAAGTAAACGTCATTTTTGATAAAAATTGTTAAAGAAAATCAAATTATAAGGAACTGATGCATTACTTAAATAATATTTAGTTATTAGAAAAACATAAAAAGTTAAAACCCGGTCCACATATCATCATTGGCCCCATTCGATCACTGTATCCGTATCACCGTGTCATTCGTCGTATCGTTTCAAGCTCTGTTTCTAGTTGTGCAGTGTCGGTTTTCTCGAATAATTATCCATATATCCTCCTTTGATGATTGGACAAAAACCAACTCCAGATAGAACTGGCCGTATCAGAGCGATGTATCAAGACCAAGTATGATGATTGCGTATCACCACTCGTCTACATAGGTATGCGATCATGATACGTGTCGGTGATCGGATCGTACGTGGACCCTGCTTAAAATAAAAAACTTGACTCTACAAAATATATGCGTGTAAATAAATCATTATTTTCTTCGGTTACAGTATTTTAATCACACTAGAATATTATAAATGTGAAAGTTACTCTGTTTATATGTCTGCATTTGTTATCTTTTCACAAGTAAAGGCGAGTAAGGCAACGGGAGACAGGTTTTTTTTTCAAATATCGCAGCATCTGATGACCTCTACGCGGACGGAGTCGCGAGCATAGTTAGTGTATCTATAAAACTTAAATATATCGTAAAATAATTTCACGAACATGAATAGTTTCCATTAACTCTTCAAAGAAGAGATTGAAACTAGTTCCGATAAAGTGACCCATTACTTAACGGGACATTAACCGACCATAAAATAGTCATAAAAAGTCCATCAAAGTTGAACTCTAACTTTTATTATACGGAAATAGACATGTTGTAGAGTCATATTATTATATTTCATAACTATGTGTGTGGTCGAATGGATTAACGATAATTTTAACGACCGAAGCCTTAAAATTAAGTCGTATCTGAATATGGTTCTTAGTACTTATTTTCTAACAAGGTTCAATCGATCAACTACGACAATACTTTTGATGTATTAAAGCAAAGGTGTCAAATAATATATTGTCAACTATCATTAAAATTAAATAAACAGGCCGTCAGTTAATTGAAACCACATTTTAACTTTAAATCAAACTGTGGTTTACCAAAAATGGATAGTTAGTTTGTCCTAAGGCGTTAGGCTCCAACTTATGAAGTAAGATAAAGATAAATGTGTAAATGTTTCAAGCTAACGATCGCATGTTTAGTTTAGGCCAGTTACGTATGTGTGTTGGTGTGTCAAAGTAGTTAATAAGTTCCAAGTCTAAATAAAATTGTAAAATGCCAAGCGCAGTGGCATCTTCAGCGCGCAATTTGCAAAGCATTTGACATAAAGCGTGCGTACCATTTAAGTGTTGGGTTGGCCGTCGTTTTACGAGAGCCTTAATAGTTATTCTATTGTACGTTGAACGAGATAATGTTACAGCAAGGGGACGGACTATGTCACACGCATGATAACGTAAAATATAATTTTATAATAACCCGCCATACCTATACTGTTTGAGGGTAAGGTAGACAGACACATCTATCTCGTCTGTTATTTTAACATTTAAGAAGTAATTAGATGTCTGTTGCCTCACACATCCATCTTCCCGTTTCTCTGCCAATATCTATTGATTGAACACAGATCCTATTTCGACATGATCAAATTCACTGGGTATGTGTGGCGTGGGATTTTAATATTTTTAAATGTAATTCCAAACTTTGTCAGCTTAGCGGTAGAACACTTGTATTCCATGCAGGAACGTTTGAGTTCAAAACTGGCCCGCACCTCTGACATTTCGAATTCATATATGCGGATCAGAATTTAATTATCACTTTCGTTAACTATATAGGAAAACATCTTGAGGGAACCCGCACACCACAGATGGCAAAAAATAATAGATACTCTATTATGTGCACTCTGTATGTGTAGTCCGCCAACCCGTACGAAGCTAGCGTGGTGGACTAAGGCCTAACCCTTCTCATTCTGAGAAAATATCTGTGCCCAGCAGTGGGACAGTAATGGGCTGACATAATAATAATTAATTTAATTAATTAGTAATAATTAATTTAATTTCACGTTTTTTTTTTTCGTAATTTCACGTTCATAAAGCTAATATAAAATACAGTCCTTATCAATTTTAAAGCAAATAAAATATGCGTAGTATATTTTATTACCATATTTTTTTACAATCTTAATCATTACAATACCTTTATGTACACAAGACAGTCTATAAAATAGCAGTCAGTAAACTAGGGACCGATATCAACCAAATATATATACCTATATTGTATAATGAATATTAAAATACCGCTTGAATTTTATTGAGTTTAACACAATAAATTCAATGTCAATGAGAAATTTATAACTTATTTAAACAAAATAGACAAGCAACTCATAAAACTGAAATTTATAATCACTATTCAATTTAGGAAACTAATAGTATGCAATAAAAATAATTTTATTGTATAGTAGGTATTAGTCAAGTTTGTTTATAGAAACATTACTAAAATGTCCAAACAACTTACACTGACACAAAACAAAAACACTAAAGGGCGTTTAAAAATAATCTTGTTTCTTTTTATGACTAGGGAATTTATTAATTATGGCAGACATGCACACTTAATTTATTGCAAAGATTATATATGTCGTAAAAATTTGTTTTTTAAACTGTACCTACTTATTCATGTAAATTCAACATAATTATCTTAAGAGATTAAGATGTTAGACTAATTAATTTTCTTTGTGACATTATCCATTCGCAACTTCTTATGTTTTATTCCCTATTATTAATTTAATATCGGTTCAACGTTATGTCGCCGCCCGGCGTCCAAAGATTGCATTCTTTGGTATACCTGTTGACTGACTGGAATTACAGACTTGCATGTTTAGCCCATAATTAATGTATTACTAACAGTATAGGTAAGTGAAAATTTTATGTATAAACACTAAAGATAGGTCTGACTGTCAAATAAGTATATACCTAATCGGTTCCACCATAAACCCATTTTATTAGGTACGTGGTTATAATGATACAAAAGAGTCTATTTCTCACACGCAACACGCAATTTCTCCCAATTGTCTGTTTCCACAAAAATTTTGACCTCTGAGTCTTTCATGTCAAACCTGCATTAAGGAAAGTGCTTTGTGTGCTTGCTAACTTTTTTTGATAAAGAGATTCCCACAAGCTAGTACCTAGCTACACAAATAACCAACTCTCCTATTGAGGCCTCTAATCTGCAAATATAAAAATTTTGCGCAGAACGTAGGCCTAAGTCCATCCCTGCGTTGTGCAGTCAGTGCAGGCTCCCCCGGCCACATGCAATGGCTAGACAAATCCGCGTCTCTATAAAAGGGACAGGTGATTAGACGAGTAAGTACAATCGGGCGCACACGCCGCCAACCTCACCACATGGGATATTATCACATTTGCTCATCCTGAATTTATTAAGTGCTTCGTTCGATATGAAAATGGTAAGTTTTAACTCTAAGTTAAAAAACCTCTAAAGATTAATAAATAATTTCATTTTAATATTTTAAATTAATATCGATTAATCTTTAGTCTTGTAAATTTTTGTGGTTCTGAAGAATTAAGATTCCGGGATAACATTTTTTATAAATATAATATAAACATATTTTGTAGTCCAAGTTACAAGTTATGGCTATGGTGTATTGTATTGTATTGTTGAATATTTTTTTATTTTCTTGCGTAACTAGTTATTTTTGGAATTAATTAACTTACGCTTCTTCTTCCATCATCATCACCACAAGCAATCACTATGGTGATCGCTCATACCGTATTGGGCAGATTAGCCAATCAGCAATGGTAATATCGGGGCTGCCTGCCCAGAGTGCACCAGATGAACTCAGAATTTGTCGCTCGTGGAGACTCTTTCTTTGCAGTCCTATTTACGCTGATAATTTATTATAGAAAAGAGATTAACTCGCATCCCCATACGTCCCATACAAAATAAACTACATAGATACTGTTCATTATTTCGCAATAATTTAATTAGAAATTAAAAAATAAAAATCATAATATACGTTACGGTATATTGTGCTGAATACGTCTTACGTCTTAGCAATAGGGTGTAGAGGGTAAACCTCTATAACTTTAAGTTTTTATAGAAACAAGTTTGGCCGTAAATTATTGAATATATATAATCCATGCTGGGATGTGAACTCCTGACCCTTGCTGTAGGATATTGCATCTTAGCATTTAGGCGACGAAGGGCCTCGGCGAAGGGAATCTTTGCCATGGCAGGTAGGTCGTTTTATTTCTGATTCTATCTTATTAGGAAACGAGGAATTATTGTTTCCCTGTTATGGCGACATAAGCCAGACTATTTATATATTATGATAATTATGTATCATAAATTACTATTGTTGATTCCGTTCAAAATTGAATATCAATTGATTTGTATGTTATGTAAATGCTGTAATCTATTGTTATATAAAATCCCATTAAAAGTCCCTAGCTATATTTTCGTAAACGTTGTAGAAAAACATGACCTTTTCTATGATATTAAGGTGTTGTGAGGTTTTCAAAAATATCAAGGTGTTTTATACCTACATAATGTCGGGTACATAATACAGTGACAAGATACTCAAAAAAGAAATTCGAAATATCTTCTGCTCAGTTTACTTTCAAACCTGAACTTGGTTCCATGTCAGTTGTGGTCAATAGGGGATGACTTGTCTACATTCACCATCAAGCTCGCGTCGATCGTGACTTCAAATGAATAGTAGTTTTAGTTAGGGTTAAAGTAGAGTTACAACTGTAAAACTAATAGATACCTATTACTTATTATTCATTCATGAAATCGTTAAAATTTAATATAACTGATGATTTAATATTTCGAAGCTTATTCAAATCTCAAGTAGGTATACCTAAGATGGTTTTGAATTTTATAGTTTGTTGATCTTGGTTAACCAATTACAATAGCTAACAAATGACGTAAGATTTGTCAGCAGTTCTATTAATATTTTAAAGATACTAATTACACAGATAGGTAAATATACCTAAATCGCAAAAAGGATATCTAGATATTTGAAATTGCGTGTTAATCGCTTTGATAATTAGGCAGATTACTCCCGCTCCTATCTTGTTTAACCGCTTAATTATCGAGACATCTTCTAGCATTTATCTCGTTTTTAAGGACGTGACCAAAGTGGGTGCATAGGGCATAGGTTCATCGCGACTCGTTATGCAACGCGTCGTGCATTTATTGCACCCACAATATATAACCTTTGCCGACAACTGTGCTGTTTACCTCAGTGACAAGCGACCCATCGTTTTATGCAAATGTTGATGTATGGGCGCTTATAAAGATGTTCAATTTCAATTATGTTTTGATCATTACAATTATGTTTTTCTGTTTATCATTTTGTGAAATTAAACAAAAACAAAATATTTTGTATAAACAAAACTTTATCATCTGATAAATAATGAACCAGAATACTTAGTTATGTTTTTAAGAAAGATGAGTATACCTACGATAAACACTAAATTAGTGACTAGAAATATTAAGTGAATATCATTCTGTAAATACTAATACTAATAAACTATACTTAGAGATCCCGGAGGTAAGAGAGCTCAAGGTTTCAGAGCACCCCGATTAGGGCCGATGCATTAGGTTACAAGGATCGCGTCCAAATTTCTTGTAACCGTTCAAATAGAAAAAAAATATTTATTCTCCACTCTTGTATATCGAAAGGAATAGTTACGTACTGATTCAACCCTTCTTTTCGTACAAAAGAAACAAGTACCTCTTAAATAAACGAGATGGACCTCTACTCGCTGTATATTGTTATAAACTTGCCATAGACCACTCTCCAGAACGAAAGTAAGTACTTATATTTAAAAAAAAACTTTTCCATCAAAGAAGAAGAAGAGTACCTAGATATCAGAATCAGTCTTTTATTTGGAAGAAATATAGGTGTTATACAGTTCATAATAAGTCACATAAGGTGCCACATATTTGACCATTTAAATGGTAGGTATGCAAAAAAGCCCTAAACTAACACACAATTTAATAGACCTAAAATTAAAATATGATTATAAAAAACAATAAGAAGACATACTTAACACCCACGGGCATATTCCTAAACAAAGACTTATGCACTAATATAAGGTATTGTAAATAAAAAACAGTAGTAAATAATAGGCAACTTGAAATCAACAAGAACCAAAAGGAATTATGTTTGAGTAGTACTACGAGTATAATTTGGACTCATTTTTACAACGACGAAAGCCAGACATTACTCGTTGTATTGTTCATGTTCAAGGCACAATGTGGCTTCTTGTGATCTGAAAAGTACTCCAATTATGAACCCAAATTATAAAAGTGATACGTACTTAATGTAACTTAGAGACCTTTAGGGACTTTCAACATGTTTAGGTAAAAAAAAACAAATCACGTCAAATTCGCATTAATAATAATTGTTATTATATACTTACATACAAGTTATATATCAAATTATTCATTGTGTATGACACTCGAATTTGTAAGTTTTCGTGGATAGAATAAATTATCGAAAAAAATAAAGAATATAATATGGTCATTAATTCGGGTCAAACAACATATGACATCTTTATTTGCGCGCCTAACAAAATTAATAGTTCTATTCGACCATTTGTCACCGCTGATAATGTTACTTTGAATCATTATGGAAGATCGCTTCGATAAAGCAGTGTAGGCAAATATTCCTCTCCTATGTAATAAAAAATATTAAACCGTTTAATTTGAATGATAAACATAGTGTATAGAAACTAGTATAAATTTTTTATTAATTCTTTATGATAGTTAAATCCGTGCCTGGATGCTTGCGGAGGTGAGCGAGCGGTTAATAAGGTGTACACCTTTTGTTTTTGCACGTAGTACATTGTGTTTTCGTGGTAACTCTCGAATTGTTTGACATGTTCCCACAACTCAATACACTTGCAAAATAGCGAGTGTGCCGACATCTGCATACCGACGCAGACGCAGCATCTACAGGTATTTAGGCGGAGCTAAGAATAGTTTGTGGGTGACAAACGGTGACTTGAAAACCCTTTGTTGTATGGTAATATACGCAAGCGGTTAACACGTTTCTTGCAATACTTAACAATTATGTTTACGATGTTGGTGGATACGATTATACAACAAGGCATCAAGCCAATCCTCATACGGGTATGCCAGAGAGCACAAGGGTACACTTCCTTCCATATATTTATATATCTAGAGGAGCCAATATCCAACAATCCCTTTCTTCTTCCATGTTTTCTTTAATGATATATTTGAAAGAAGAAGAAACCTAACATTTATATTGTAATATGAGCTCCTTTTCTATAATTGAAACACTATAGAAACTATAATGATGTACCTTTACAAATATCGTATACTTAGTTTAAAATACGTGTAGATAATGTATGTACGTAATGGCAATCAGTTGCACATAGACGTTTTCATTAGCATAACATCCTATCAAATATTGTACCTAATATACTAATAGTTCAACCTCTGTCAAAGCTAGGTACTTACTCAAAGATGGCTTCACCTATACTCTTGACGCAATTTGATTCCACTCATTTGAATACTTAACGGGTGGAAAAAGACCCTTAACGAAGTCGAGAGCCACGTATTTTTCCCATCATCAAGAAGATTTTTGTATTTGGCCATACCTGCAGAAACAGACTGGGTATAGAGATATTGAAGGCTAAAACGCGATTTTTTTACGTTTTTGCCGATATCGGTTTTGATATGCTATTATTTCTTACACGCTTATTCTTACGCTCACCACCCCTCTAGTTCTACATATAGTAATACCTACGGTCTGTAGCGTGCGTTACATTGCGAGTTACAGTTCCGAGTTTAGTACCTAAAAATAAAAGTCGTTTCCCTACAATTGTTTTTGTACAGTGTTACTTGGTTTGATTTACTGTAGGTGTAGACTTTGGCGTTGGTCTTTTTACACCTGGTATTGAGAGATGATGATAATCAGTATAAAATCAATAGAACTTTGTTGTTTATTTTGTTACATAAATATTTCATTGCCTACGTCTACATGGTTTATGATTAGTCATGAAAACTCTAGGTTTATTATGGAGGTTTCAGGATGCGTATTTGGTACGATGATATTTAATATTTCGTATTATCCTCCAGTGCTGCATTGCTTGATTAGCTGCGTAGGGTAAAAATTCTCATTTTTTGCAAACCACTATGCCAAGGATTCAATAAATATTTTGAATTGGTATCCCCATAGACTGAAAATATTTTGGCTTCCCGGTATCCCTAATTATTAATTACCGTCAAATATCGTATCTTTTCCTGCACTAACTTTACCGAATAAAAAAACTCTTCAATTACTTATCTACTAGTTCATTTATGCAACACCTCCAGAAATGATAACTAGAAGTTATAAGTACAAACCTGCAGTTTTACCGACATAGGTAAAGTTACATACGAAGTATAGGAGTTTGAATAAGTTTGATTTCGGGCTCAACCATTTATTAATTATTTATTCAGCTCCTGGGAGGTGACGATATCAATTCCTAACTAGACAGTGTTAATGGTCCATGAAGCGTATCAACCTTCGTAATACTAGCCCATTCTGGTAATGTACACGCAATCCTTAGATTAAGGTCATATTGTTATTCGAGTACAAGTATGTTCCACCACAACAATTTTTAACAAGTTAGTCTTCCTCAACACATAAAGATATAATTATATGTATAGATTATACAAAGTGAGATTGATTAAAAACAATAAATAATTATCTTTTTCATACGAAAAGGAGAAAAGATATTATATGTAATTTTCTGGTGAAAATCTAAAATTACTTTACTTCTTTTTTTTTCCTCAAGATTGCGTCTTCACGATTTTGCGTATTGTTATTTGGTATTTCCTATACATTTTGGTTTCCGTTTTACACCAGGATAAACTTCGACAAAATATTTCAACACATATGTATTCGGTGGTTTATGAAGGAACAAAATATTAGCTTCTAATTATCGTCATAAAGGTTAATTAAAATGGGTTCCTGAATGGTGTCATCAATTTACATAAAGTTGGATAGGCTGCAGGTGCA
This sequence comes from Allophyes oxyacanthae, assembly GCA_932294325.1. Lineage (NCBI taxonomy): Eukaryota > Metazoa > Arthropoda > Insecta > Lepidoptera > Noctuidae > Allophyes > Allophyes oxyacanthae. The sequence goes on along the minus strand of OW028614.1, from coordinate 8,856,505 downwards.
CTGTGCTATTACTTAACAAGTAATTATTAATATATATTATTTAAATATAGAGCCTTTACAGAGTCTGTCATTTCAGGCTGTGCTGGTAGCGGTTGCTACGGCTGTCTGAAACATGCTTGCTGTAGGTAGCTTTGCAGGCATGAAAGGCGTCACTCTATACAAACAATAACAAGATGAATGAGATCTAATGATAATGGATTCAACTTTGCTTTCCACGTTTGGATTACTGAAACTTTCAGTAAGCTGACGATACCATTCAATTTTTTTATATATTTCTGACATGACCTAAGTACTGTGTTAGTAATTCCTGCTAATCTGAAATTGGTTTTCATTTTCCAGTTACAATCACTTCGATTTGATGGTTTTGTAATCAATTTTGGATATATTTCAACTGATTTTAATGTTCACTATTTGCACAATATGCCTCGTCAATATCTATTAAAACCAGCTTAAATTGTACTTAAGTGCGGATATACCTACAGCTATCGATTTATACTTCTATAACTTTATGTTTAGTGTTAACAGTCAAGAGGCTATAAAACGATGCACATTGACACCGATTAAACCACCATTCAAAGTATAAATGTGACATGTAATAAGTGTCCTACAACTTACAAGCGATTAATAACCTAGTTACCCTTTATTTTAATCTACTGAGTTGTGACCAATTTATTCTTCTATTTTCCTATGTAACATTAATATTACCTTTTGAAATGGAACAAAGTGATGCTTCTATGAAGGATTATCACGAATAATATAACTAGAAATGGTATTATTACTAGAATGGCTATGTCTCCATTCTTCTTTTTATGTCGTGCTGGTTCCAGCTCTCACCTGAGACTGAAAAAATGATCATGTCTTGTAATCTTGTTGGAACGATTGGCCAGTCAGCAAAGATAGTACGGGACTTCACGTCTAGTGTCTCGAAATTGCTTAAGTACCGTCACTCAGGAGGCTTTACTTTACAATTAGGTATCTTTATATCTGTCGGTTTTGAGTATTTGAAGTGGCCTAAGCAAATGGTTGAAGATGAAGTCGAGCGTCAGGTTGAGGAGCTCCTTAAAATAGGGTTAACCTCCATGATGTTTGGTGCATGTGAGCCTACAGTTGGGACAGCTCAGATCAAAACTGTTAAGACTCTATCTTCAATAGATTAAATCCAATTGTTACAATATTTTTCTGCATCCCAAAAAATTCTCCAGTAAAGCGCATCGTAAGTAATCGAACACGTGAAAAAAGTAATAACTCATAAGTCGCGCATCTGATACAGTATAAATAGATGCTATCAACACCTAAAAATATTAATTAATAAATTCTTATCTCAAACCAGTTTAATTAATTTGAAAGGGTAATTATAACCAACGCCATCTCTTACAAAATTAATCATCTAAGTTGGTTGAAACTTGAAGTGATTCACATTAGCTTAATACGTGTTATTAAAATCTTTGATAAAACTTTGCATATAAAATAAAAATCTCCTATTCCGTATCTGCTTATAAAGAGGTGGCAATTCATCAGGGTTTCATATTGATACGTACCAAATTTTCTGTAAACCTATGAACTTATTAAATGCAATAAAGATTTGAGTTTGAGTTATTTTATTTCCATAATGTCACCATCCGATATAATATCATGATAATTATCTACGTCTGAAGTGACCACTAAGTACTGTTTATTTTAATTTTGAAGAATAGCAAATCGAGTGAATTTAATTTGTGTGAATTGCCACCTAAACCGCAAAATGAGTTCAAGATTTGGGCAAATCGGACACAGTCATACCTATTTTTTAATGTCTTTTTGTTTCCTGCAATCAAATTTCTTTTTGTTGTTTGCTCTGATTGTGTTAGTATTTATATCACAAGGTACATTTTCCCATAAGTTTAAATTAGTACAAATGTTCCCAACCCTGCGTGTGTCACTTGCGTGATTGTTGCGTGGAGGCCGTGTGCCACAAACGGCTAGGCTTCGCAGCTAATTGTATTTGTCTTGTCTTGTGGATACAATTAGCAGGTGAATATATCATGTTTGTTTATCTATAGATAGATGCGTGCGTGACCTAAAATAAGTTTGCCTATGGGTCATTCAGAACATGATGTCATTTTGTTTTACTGAGTATTTGAACGTAAATTGCAAACACACTTCGCTATTATGTGTATTTGATTGCGCCTATATATCAATAATTTATAAGCCTATTAGTGCTCATATTGATAGGGTGGAACCTAACATTCCAAAATGTCATAAATATTCTGAATAAAAAAATCTGATAACGAAGCGAACTGATTCAGTAAAATACATTTTGAATAAATATTTTTTTATGTTTTTGAAGAAAATATAGGGCAATATTCTTAAATTCAATGATACTAGAAATCAATTTAGAATCTAATTACAGATGTAGATATAATTTAAACTAATAGCCGGATATAATAAACATTTAGTTAACAAGTATTTATTATTAAATTAATTTCAGTAGACGCTAAAATATCATCTGTGATGAATTATTTAATTAAATTTTATCTCACAGTAATGAACTGGTTGATTCTCAATAACATTGAAATTGATATTGGTAACATAGTTTCAAATGGGCTATAAATCTTTGAACGACATTAATATCGACTAAAGTATTCTATAATATAAAAGTCTAACGTAGATGTTCTTGTAGGCCGCGATGGGTCGTGAATAACCTTGTTATATCTTTAAGTTATTGGCATTTTAAAGTAAAAATTCATACTGCGAATGTTTGCTAGCTGAATGCCTGATTTTTTGGTAATAGTTTGACTTGAATGTTATACTAGTTGCTTTGTAAAAGTTGCAGGCGTCTTATAAACTTTTATTAGGTATCTGTACGGATTATGTAAGGTATTATAATTACTTAGACATTCTTTGTGAATAATTAGTCGTTGACTAACGTTTCAATTGATTACGTACTGTAATAGTTAATTGATTTAACCACAGCGTATTTGGACCGCACACTGAAAATACCTACCTAATTACGGGAAGCCCTGTTCCTTTCCAAGATGAAAGCAATAAAAAAATACGAACAAAAGTTTATAAAAATCTGAAATGAATCTGAAATTCAACTAGAATTTAGTTTAAAAGTACTTTATTTTGCCTTATGCAATTGCATATAGGTACGGTTACGCTATCCTCGCCTAAGAATTCAAAAGTGACCATAATCGTAAAAACTAAAAAATCTTCTTTTTTTTTCCAGAGGGTGGTAATTCTATTGGGCGTGGTGGCAGTAGCATTGTCAGCGCCACAAGGGCCTGCAGACAAAGTCATAGCAATCGTCTCACAAGAGTTCGACCAGCAACCAGACGGATCTTACAGATACAGGTAACTTTCTATTGTAGATAATTATACCCAATTCGGTCTATATTTTGGCATTTTTTTAAATCAGCAACGCTTCACTTACCTTCAGGAGCGATAATTACTTAGCCGAAGATACAATGGGAGACACAATAAACTGCGACTTTACATTTAATGTGAGGGCGCAGAATATCGCCTTATTCAAATCTAAAAATTGGCAATAACGAAGTTATAATTTAAAAAAAAAATACTCAAACAAAAAATCATTACGATATTTTTTCCTACATGATCTAATAATCAAAGCCAGGGTTTTAGAAGAATTAGCGTTCTGATGATAAGACCAGATCACTGAAAAATTTACCTGAATTTGATACTAATAATCAAGCTAAATGATAACAATTGGATCACGAAACAGCTAAATATTGACTTTTTATGTTATGAAGCAAATATTTGGTACCTAGGTGGTTCTGCGACAACGACATAGTTAAACACAGTCTTTTATATACAGTGTTAATCCATACCACGAATTTCTTGTGTGCCAAACTTCGTAGCAAGTCATTAGCTGGTCGCAGCGTACAAATAAGCTTTTGCATTTGCTATTACATAGAGTAATAGTGATATTCAATAGGAAAATCCTTATCTCAGCGCCATTGCGTCAATAATTCTGCACAATAGTTTATAATCATAGAGTTATTATTGAAGCCGTGTCAAAGTTGTTTTGACGCTTGGAATAATGCTTGCTGTCTTTGAGTATCTAGACTCAAAGCTTGCTGTAGTAAAATAAATACTGAGTAATCTATGGTACAGTCCCCAGGTTGAATAATAGATAGACCAGTGATGATCTTTGGACGAAAAGCAGTGGTGTCATTGGTGTTCAGGAATCTGAAAATCGCCATTCACCTGAAACTGGTTATGCTCTAGTCAGTCAGCTTCTTTGAGTAAAATAAATGTAGAACTTGACTTATAATAGCTTAGCATAATGGAGTTAGATTAAATTAAGATATTCTATTAAGGCACTGTTTGCGCGTTCGGGACAATTTGAGTACCCTTAAAAGTTTTCTTATGATTATTATTAGATATTGAAGCTAAGGACAACTTATCTTATGACAAACTCAGTGGTCAAACCATAGAGCACTATGGTTGCATCCTGGGTATATGACTATTGTAATTCAAATAGCATTTATTCAAAACAGACTAGTTTTAGTTATTTTTGAATTCAGGACACCCATAGAACGCCTATCTTGTGTTGTATGAATTGGAAAACTATTTGAACAATTGAAAATTTTAATATCAATTACTGTTACATAATGTGTATGGATAGTGCGGGCTTCGGTATTATATTATAATACGTAAGGTACTCATTAGCGACGTTGTTATTATTGATTTGACCGCCTGCTGTGGCCTCAGGTAGGTCACTAATAAAGGTCAAGTACAAACTTAAGTGACAAATTATTGTGGAAACATGGATAGTCACATAATATAAGAGGCATTTTATCCCAGCCGCAGATTGTGACTTATTGACTTTTTCTGTAACTATATTATAGTTTGTACTTCAGAACCATTGACTTATATTTCATACTTCAGTGTTCAGAACACATTATGGCAGGTATTTTATGTGATATTTATAGTGCTAGGTAGAACCTTTGATCGCACAGTAAATATTCTTACAATTCGATTTGTTTCTACCTCGCTCGAGAAAAGACGCATTAATGTTATCTTCTCGTAATATTTACCATCAATGAACATTCAGCAAAATCTATCGACGATAATTATTGTAATTATTTATTAATAATTAAAATTTCTAAGAAATACGTAGCCTGAGTCGATTGTATTCTGATAAAATACTCGTATGTTTATTAATTGTGAATACGCGACAAGCCAGCATGGAATGTGTCATGTGTCATTGAGCTTGTTTTTAAACCTTTAATAATTTGTTGTCTCGTAGATGTATGTTTTTTGTATCTTTGCTTCTCTTTCTGGTGGGCAATAAAGTGTATTGTATTGTAATATAGGTATATTGCAAGTAAATATAATTATGATATTTCTCAAAAATTACTTGATGATATGTTTCTGCTCTATACGATTTACACAAGGTCCTACCTTTCTAGTCCCGATCCCTTAAGGGGTAATTGTACTCATAATTATGAACAACTGCTACTATCGGACAAACTTGGACAAATTGAAAAAAAGAAATCTGCTGTTCCTTACATTTTAGTCGCTATAAATTAGCTAACTGTTTTTTAATGGAAATTGTAACAAAATAACTTTATTAGTGTAGCCACTTTTTGCGATAAAGTAAATACTTAGGTAATTTTTCTGAGAATGCCTCATGGTTTTAAGTCCGCCATATGTACCTACCATTATTGAAAACATAAAATAAGTGGCCTAGTAATCCTCAATTAATAGAGAATACTATGGATCTATATTTTGTGGAACACAAGAAAATGAATTTTTGAATCAGCTGGTTCACAATAAACATTAAACAAAATTATGGTGATGCAAGTCATAAAAAAAATGATTGAGAAAAAGTAATTGTTTCCCTAATAATTTGATAGAGGGGAACCCCCCCCTTCATCTTTGTGCAATTTGTTTCCCATTACCTTTTATTGTATCAATCAGTTCTTATTACAAATCGGTTTACATGAATTTATATTTTAATTCCCCAGCTACGAGTCTGAGAATGGTATTAAGGCTGAAGAAGCTGGCACATTGAAGAAGGCTGCTGGTCCCGATGCCAGTGACGTCATCGTTGCACAAGGTGGATTCAGCTACACCGCGCCAGATGGCACCGTCATCAACCTGAACTACATTGCTGATGACGAAAATGGTTTCAAACCAGAGGTAACATACTATTTCGTTTTCTTTTTAATTTACACTGCATCCAACATACAAGGGTCCCCTATTTTTTTTACAAAACACTAATGGTTCATTGAATTAAATTGTGATCAAAATTAATCGGTATTACATTATCAGATTCATAGACTTAGGTATGATGTATTACCGTCTGTCAGCCTTAGTTAATAGTCATTATTCTGGTAGTAATTGTATTCTTGAAATTGTTACACATCATACATAGGTATAACGTTACTAAAGATTAGGTTGATATACTTTTATTTACGATACTCCATAAATTATTATGGTTATGATTTTGATTAGCGAGCTTAGTAAATCAGTCATGTCAAATATTTCTTATATATTTTTAGCGATATCTACCGCGCACCTAGTGTCTCGACATTTCATGGGTTATTCCCATCGGATCGCGCGATCCGTTGCTTGTTGCATCTGATATCGGAGAAAGTTCCCATCGGATCGCGCGATCAGATGCAACTCCAAAAATAATTAAATATTGTCCCATCAGATCGCGCGATCCGATGCAACTCCAAAATTAATTAAAATAAGTGCCTGCATTTGGTTTAAATGAAATAAAGATTCATTGAATTCTATTTTATTCTATTATATGTGGAAAGGTTCAAGATATGTGGGCAAATACCTTTTTGATGAACCACAGCATTAAGATGCATAATATTGGCCGAATCAAGTACCCATAAATATTTGAATTCACTTACAAGGATTCAGCACAGATATTTATTTCATCATCATGTAGGTATTTCAAAATTCTTTCCAGGGACTGCAAGATTGTATGCACTCCAAAATGAATAAGCAAATTTAATGATGATTCCATTTATGATTATTTATGATGATTTCCATCCCATTTAGTTTGTCGCGCTGAATCTTTTTATTGCGTTGCGCATAAAATAGGCAATACAAACAAAAAAATCAAGGCTAATACCTACAGCATGTATTAGAATGTAATGGAATACATCTTAACCTTTAGTGATGAGAACTTTTTTGTTAAGTTGTTCGGTCATCCTAGTAAAAATAGATTAATACGCATGGTTGACGTCATTCACTTTATAACTTTTGATAAAGGAATGTGTTTTTTGAGTGTCACCTGATACGTTTTCTTTATTGGAATATACTTTAGAACATATTTATTTTACCATGAAATATGCTATAGAATATACATTTTCGATTACCACCTGTGGTTTTATCACCAAAGAGCATTCGCAAAGAGAAATTTAAAAATTCTTGATCGTTTCTGTTCCAGGGCGCACATTTGCCAACTCCTCCTCCGATACCGCCGGCAATTCAGAAGGCTCTCGACTATCTCGCAACTCTGCCACCACCAGCACCGTCCAGAAACTAAAGCAACTGCCAACTGACTGCCCGATGCCCTGACGACCTGAGCATCCTACGTACCTGTAACCCCACGAATACTCGTGCTGTTTTGAAAATAGAATTATGAATGCTTTTTCTGTATAATTAATTTGTTAGTTAGAAAAATAATCTGGAATGATTTATATAGTGAATAAGATCTCGTTATGTAAGTATAATGCATTACCAGTCTTTTTTAGATAAGCAAAGTTTTTATAAATATTAATAATAAAAATAACTTGAACTTAATAGCATATTTGAATTCTATTCACAAAGCAGTACTTACATTACAACTATATAATATAGCTATATAGTAAGCAATAAAAACATATAAAAAAGAATGTACAACGACTGAACTGTGATAGACAATGATTGAATTTACGTAAAATGTTTGTATATTTATTTAAATAAAAGCAAAATCAGTGCCAAAGATGCATTGCAAAATGTAATTAGTTGTATTAATGTTCCATCGCTTAATCCTTCGGCTGTCCTTGTTAATTAATGAATCCTTCGGCTGTCCTTGTTAATTAATGAATCCTTGACTCGATTTCTTGTTTTAGCTAAATGAATCGATGCAAAAATTATAATAATGATTGAAAACGCTAATTATGTCGAAACACAGAAAGAACTTCCTATTTTTCTATAAGAAATCAGATAACCAGATCATGACTTAAAAATAATATGATTATATGCAACGCAATTAGGAACAAAAACCTTGTTTTTCTTAAAAGAGGAATGCGATATGTATACAATCACATCCTTCTACTGTTTTTATCATCTGTATGGAACATAATTATCAAGGTCTTATATACTTACAGAAATGAGACAATAGACTAATACCGAGATTTTTGTTTAGCACGAAATTTACAGATTCCATCTGTCATGGAGGTGTTAATTAAATATTGATGTCATTTCCTATAAATGGTATTAAGAATATCACAAAATTTGGCGGTACTGAGGTCAATGTATGTAACAATTTGGCAGTTGTAATTACGATTATTTTAAGTTTTATATATTTTTTAAAGTATGATATTTTAATTCCTTATGTAGGTACTAATTTTTATTTTGGTATAAGTTTTACGTAATTATATTAACGTAGTAACGAGACATTTACTGTTAATTCTAAGCGTTATTAGTAGGTTTATGATTTTGAATGGGATTTTTTTTTATAGATATTCCATACACATTTTAAAATTCTGAAGCTGCTATGAGTTAAACGACTATTTATGAGATATTATTATATATTTGTCATTTAATTTGCTTATGCAGTAGTCCAAGAGTTCGAAAAAAGTCTTTTCGAGCATTTTACGAAAACTTGCTTCGGAATTTTGACTTTAGATAAGAAAAAATTGCAAGAACTGAGGCCACTATAAACCATACTAATAACTATTCTCCACCACTCAATAAGTCAAAGTTGTTACAGTCTTTCAGTTTCTCAGAATAAGAACGGTTATAATAAGTAATTATAATAATAAGTAAAGTAAATCCCACATGATGAGAATCTCGTGAAAGCCGAGAAAGATAAACAAATTAAATATCTTGACTTGGCTCACGAGGTTGTCGACATGTGGAATGTGGACTCAGCAGTCATAGTGCCGATCGTCGTTACGGCCAAGAGCCTCGACCAACATCTTATGAGGCTCTCGTTGGGGGGTTGGATCAAGTGCTTGATGCAGAAGGCGGTACTCCTAGACACGGCACGCATTGTGAGGAGGTTCCTCTCTCTGGAGCCCTAGCCACCGGTAGCTTGGACCCTGTTCCCGATGCCGGTTGGTTCCTATTTTTTTATGTTTTTAAATGTATATTTGATTTTGTTTTATAATATGTATTTAAAAATGTAAAATAATATGTAAAATAATACTCAAAACTGTTGCTTATATGCAATTTAGTTTCTTTTCAATCTGTGAATGCAGGCGTGCTCTGAGTATAAATACTGGAAGATACTCGGAAGATAGTGAACTATGCCTGGTCAGGTTAAGTCAGAGGAAATCCTGATGAAGGACCTTAATGATTCTCACGTGCAAATTGATCGTACGAACTATATAGGGGCGGACACCAATAAAATATCGGTAAGAATAACGAGGTGGGATCAAAAGATACAAAAGATTAATAGAATATAACAACTGAAGTAGGCTTTCATAAGCAGACTCCAGTAACCAACATCGTTACCTACTAGTTAATCATTTATATGTTAGTGAAAATAAACGTTCAATAGAAAGCAAAAGTGGTCCCAACAGTAAGTACTTGGTGTACAGCATTCCTTTCATAACCGGTTTACAAAAGTAAGCGACTATACCAAGGTCAATGATGAGAACATAGAACAATGTGTTCAATCTACAGATAGAGTATACCATAAACGTACTAGATACGCTATAAACTTAACGATGTAAGGTAATAGTGGGTCTCCACGTACAAGCTTACTCGACGTTTTTACGTTCATTTAAGCAAGTTCGAATGTACCAGTAAAAGGCAATAAAACTTAAGCCTTTGTAATTGATCGAACAATCGGTACATACTAATAACATAGGAAATAATGCAATACTTTGATGGTTACAGATAAACTGATAGATACTTATCATATTATTATTTAACTATACCTACTTACTGTATATTTTAATGTCTATAAATATCTGATATTATGTGTAATGTGTATATGGGTCTTTAGGCGTTTGACACGACGCTCGGTTAGGACCGCGGTGTCAATCGCCCCATTACTCTTTTTGAATAGGGTCTTTGGGACCACGGCGTCAAAACCCCACGATCTTTTTTGTAATGGGGCAATTGGGACTGCGGTATCAAACGTGCAAGTGCTCTTTTTCAATGGTGCGGTTGGGACTACTACCAAAAGTTGAAAAATCTTGTCTGTTAAAGTTGCAAAATCTTGTGGCTTGATTTCACACTGTATACTGTTTACGGAAATTATATCAACATAATAATTATTACTTTTTGTACCAGAAAATGTGAAAAAGTTGCTTTAGTAAAAAAAATTGTAAGTATTATCATAGTTTACTAAATGTATCCGTTTTATTGAAGTATTCCTCTTTGAGCATCTAAGGTATTCCTGTTTTAGAACCTATCGGTATAATAATATCGGGTTGGTGTTCATTATGGAATAATAAAAAATATTAAATTTTATTCCTCATTGAGCACCTCCGATATGGTAGCTTCTAGTGATGGAGTTAATAATAAAAGCATATCGATAAATATTTGTTTCTTTATTGCAATTTTTTATTGTAATGTTTATAATATATAATATTTATTTTATTAGGATCCCCGACAAGAAATACACAATACATCAAAGCTTACAATAAAAATCTTCGAGCTCTGTTCTTCCTTAGTTACAGGAGAAAAAAAAGCATGTATATTATATCACTCGAATCTACCGCACCGTAGATGCTCAATGAGGAATAAAATTGTTTTTTTTTTTGTTCCACAATAAGCACCAAACTAATGTACCGATAGGTGTTCAAAGAGAAATAACATAGGTGATCCAGCCACGGGTTCTTAAAAATTTGGTGCTCAATGAGAGAATACTTCGTTTTATTTTATACATAACTGTAGCTGTATTTAAATTAGTCAAACAATATGTTTACCTACTTTAAACTTAAATCTTATTAAATGTAAAACCTTGGGGGTGGCAAAATCAGGAGTTTAATTGTTGTTTTTATAACTATCTCGTGTCCAGTCTTGAGCTCTTGACATCAATAAATATTCCTACATCTTGTATTAAAATAACAAACAACAAGCATCAAAATTCCATTTAATAAACAGTTATGGGCAGTCTGCAAATCATAATAAAATCACTGTAAGGCTAAATATGAAACTAACGACACGTTTTAATTTAACATCAGCGTTAATCAGTAACCTAACTTAAAGTAGAACCATAATGCAATTCTGAAATTAATTTGTAACGCATTGAAATCTATTGTAAATTATATTTCAAAATATTAATTACCTCACGCCATGCATGTCTCGTTCACTACCAGGCAGCAAACACAATAGACAATCGATTGTTTGTCGGACACTGTGTCCGACATGGCGTTCAAAGCATTAAAACATGTAAACAAAAACAAAAATATTCATACTAGCCACAAAGTTTATCTATACAAATAACCCTCTCCGTAGTCGGGTATAATATAATGCATTCAAAAGCATTTAATCAAATGTTTTTTATTGTTTTTACTCTCTCTGTGATCGGTTCCGGCGTAGTCTTGGTGGCGAGATAATCTAGAGCACGCTGTATCGCCGGCGGTATGGGCGGGGGTGTGGGTAAATGTGCTCCCACGGGCCTGTAGCCATTCTCGTCCGCCGTGTATGTCAAACTGAAGTCATTGCCGTCTTTGTCCTGAAAATATGACAAACATTGCATTCATATAAATTAAAGTCTTACATTTCTTTATGATAAAATCGATTCATTTTCATTCTTGAATGATTAGATATGGAAGCGACACTCTTCATCATTCACTTTGTCTTTTCGTACTATAAATTAAATTTAAAGTCATCGAGTGGCAGCTATTTACCGTTTAAAATAAGTAATTTCTTACTGTAAGAAAGAAAGAAAATGAGTTTCTTGGCACAACAAAAAATTGCAGGAAAAACGAAGGAAACAGCAGTAAACTTTGAATAATAAAGGTAATAGTTAGTTATTTTGCTAAAGGGGTCGTATCAGTATTTTACTAATAAGCAAGTTTAAAGTTTGAGGGGCTCGTAATTACCGCGCAGTTCAGTCAATCAACCAGGTTACGCAGTTTTTGCCGCGGTAAGTCCTTGAATGGGTGACCGTTTCTTCAAACATCGAGACCTTTCCATGCCTTGGAAAGCACCACGGTTCTCATACGAATATCTATGACAGTTCGGAAGTCAGCAGCCCAAAAAAGTGCAGCAAGCACAAATCCTTGGAATCGGAGCAACGTACCCAGTGATTGCGTGCACTCTATAGGCAGTCAGCCTCGATTTTGCTGACTAGCTAATCTTTCTATTACGGCAAGAGCGATTCCCATGTGTTGGCTCGTGCTCAGATGACGAAAGAAGAAGAGTACTTACTTTATAGGAAAAGCCCCCATCAACAGAACTTCCCGCTCCGCCATTGGAACTTTTCAATTCACCTCTCTCAAACGCTTTCGTTCCATCACCGCCTTCATAACTGGAAAAACAATATGATTATTGTAGTGGATGTATCTTTAGTCGGCGACCGCTCGCAACTTAATTAATTAAATCAAAATATAAACAATGCATAATATAAAACTGACTGTACCTGTAATGAAAATCGCCCGAATGAGAAAAAACGTAACTTTCTGACTCGATTATTGGAATAATTGGATCACGCAATTGCTTTCCCCTTTTAGGAAACTCTTGTCTTTTAGAAATTTTAAAACCCTGTTCATTTGCTCGAGTTTGATCACTTGCCGTTTTATTTTTCGGTTCTTTATTTACGGTGTTTTCTGTTTTAATTACAGAACTTTCTGTTTCGATGATATACATTTCTAGTTGGTTTTTATTCACTTTAACTTTTCTTATTTGTTGTGATCTACTTCGTTGTGTTATGTCTCCTGTTTTGCGTTCCGTTTCCGTCAAAGATTTTTCAGGTTTTTGTAATCTCTTATCTTTTTCATTATGTGCTGGTGTATTAATCGATCGTGCAATCGGTTTTAATATTGATTCTCCGTCATAATCGTTACTTATATTAACTGAATGTAATCTTTCACCTTTTTCATTATGTATTGGTATATTAATCGATGGCGCAAGTGGTTTTAATATGGATTCTCCGTCGTAATCGTTATGTATACTAACTGAATCTAATCTTTCACTTTTTTCATCATGTGTTGGTATATTAATTGATGGTGCAATCGGTTTTAATATGGATTCTCCGTCGTAATCGTTATTTATACTAACTGAATCTAATCTCTCACTTTTTTCATAGTGTGCTGGTATATTAATCGATGCCGCAATCGGTTTTAATATTGATTCTCCATCGTAATCGTTATTTATAATAACTGAATGTAATCTCTTACTTTTTTCATCATGTGCTGGTATATTAATGGATGGCGCAATCGGTTTTAATATGGATTCTCCGTCGTAATCGTTATTTATATTTACTGAAGCGGAATCATACTTTACTGCTGAAGGTGGGTGATGCACGGATCGTGTCTCCGGATTCAGTGCTATTCTACCGGTTTTTGCATTATTCAACTTATATTTTTCATGCTCAGAAAAAATGCCCACTCTCTTTGGATTTTGCTGCCTACCTCGAGCCGCATCTTGATGTTCGTATATCACTGTAACCGGGATGTCATGATAGTTTTCCACTATTGGCGGATGATTTGAATTGTATGTTCTTATAACTTCGGTGTGTCTTCGAGGCACTCTTTTACTTTTATATAAGTCCACACTAGTCACACCATTAACTAATAATAAGACAATTGGTAATATTGATAAATATATTACAAACATTTTGTAAATTGAGTCAATTAATAAGCAGTGTGACTCTCACGCGTTTAAAATAGCAAATGAAGATGACTTAATAGATATCTTAGTCATATTGTTCGTAATCTATTCACTGGTTTGACGAGAATTGTATATTTTTCTTGTGTTTATAAATTATAGTCACGACAATAATCTCTAGGTATGCAAACAAATACGATTGTAAACATTTATATCTTATGTATTAACTATTATACTATACAGCATGATACAGATTAATTTGAAAATAATTTTCTGGCATTAGATACGTTTATTAATTTTTTCAAGGCATACTTAACTCGGGAGAAACATATATGACTCCCAGGTAAGCAATTGGAAATATTCAATTATAATTATAGTGTCTGATTTATGTATATCAACTTATTTCTTATTATTAAGGCATGTGTTAAGAAATGCATCATTGAAACTTAAAGCAGCACATTTTTCAGCAATTTCACAGACCTTGTTCAAAGTGGTCAGTGGTTTAATCGCCTCGGATCGTCACCGATCATATCTTATTGTTGACACCTAGGTTATTGAGCAATTTTGCCGAAGAACACATCAGTCAAACGCTAAGGTTGAAGTATTTAGCGTCCGTTGAGGCTCGCTCCTCCGGAAGGCGGGGGGAGGATAGTGTAAATAAATGATCCTTACATATAAGTAGTCATGAATTCAGTAGTATCACTCATCAGTCAAAATCGGGAGCTGTTAGAATAGATATGTTATTAAAATTTGTGTGCTTGTGCTGGGTAGCGGCATGCGTGTTTTCCGCTCCCCCCACCGATGAGGTCCCACCTGAAAGACAACAGCCTACAGTGATACCCATAGTTTCACAGTCTGAGGAATTTGAAGCTGATGGAAAATACAAATTTAGGTACTAAGATTAATTTATATAATACATTAAACTTGTTTAAACATAAACCAGCATAATTGCGCGTAAACTCCGTCACAAAAGTAATAGAAAATAATATATCTAGTAAACTATATCAATTACTAATTTAAGTTGTATTAAATATATCTGTTTTTATTATTTATCATGGACCACAATAGACTGTAAGACGGAATAAAATCAACATCTATTTTAAATAAATAATAATGTAATTGACAATTAATGAAGACGAAAGAAAAATTAAGGGTAATATTTGTTAAATGCATAATTCCAGCTACGAGACGGGTAACGGCATCAAACGTGAAGAGACTTCCTTTGACAAAGTGTTGGAGGGAAAGACCAAGCATAGTGACTGCAGCAACGAAGGTGGAGAAGATGAAGATAGCGACGAAATCCACGTGCAGCAGGGATCTTACTCTTACACCGCACCCGACGGCAGTGTCATCAGTGTGAAGTAAGAATTATTTGTTGTTTCCATTCTTTATTACGTAGGTTCTGAGACTCGTAGGGTTAAAAGTGAAATTAAATTCTGAACAAAACTACTTTGATGTAATGCGAGATAGAAGATTTTCTGTAAGCTTTCGTTACGCTTAAGAGTAGACTAAGAAAGAGCTTTCCATGTTAATATATTACATATCGAATATGTTTGATATGGCCGTGAGAATGATAAAACAACAGTTTGTAGATGTTCACTGTCCACATTGACATCTAACTGGTAAGTGGTCCCTACAAGGAACATTATGTCGATTAGACTAATGTCGTCTTTGCCACGGGCACTATGATTGGAATAAAGAAACAATATAAACATTGCCTAAATATCGCTTTGAGGTATTTAAATATAACTTGAGTAATTGCTGTTGGATGTTACTGGGAAGTTCTGATCACTTGGTAAAACAACAAAAGTTCAATCCACTTATTTTTTTTCAATTTTAATTCCAACACGCTCTATATGTTTATAAGGTGGTCGATGCCGCTTACATGACCCTTGAAACAGTAAGTTAAAATATTATTAGAATGACTCATGGATTATACATAAAATTGTTGATGATAAATGTAAATTAAAAAATAACAACATTTCGTAGTTACGTCGTTATCTCATATAGTAAAGAACTGGTTAAATCTAGAATTATGTCGTATGATTACTTGATGTAGTTTCTAAGTGTCGTCTAGCACGATGAAAGCGGCATCCAGTGAAATGATTGTTAAATAATATAATAAAGCAGCACGCTTGTATTCCCCAAAAGGTTAGGCAACGGTGTAGTACTGTACTCCCAAATTTCGCTAATGCCGTTTTTAAGTCCCATGTTATAATGATAGATGCATATTCGGGCATAATTCCGAACTAAGAATTTTCTGAAAAAAGAAAAACTGTTAGTATAACACTGAGTCACTGACTGACCTGGAAATTTAACATAGGAACTCATGATCAGCAGTTGCGATTGCGGCTACTAGACCAATGCGGTAATATAGTTAAATAAACATATTAATGAACAACTTTCTTTTCTTTCTCAAACAGGTATATTGCGGATGAAAACGGTTTCCGACCTATAGGAGACCACATTAACCTGGGACCACAACCTCATACAACTTCTTCTCATAAATCTTCACGAAAATGGAAGGACAACGATAAAAATAGTTCTGCTGATGTTGATGCTTCTTCAGAAGACTCCGAATCTGAATCTTTTGAGGATGTAGCACCACCTAGTGGAGACTTTGCGAAAAAGATTCCAAAAGCAGAATCTCATGCCCCTATAAAAACATCACCTGCTGCTAAAGCAAAAGAACAAGAAGAACCTGTTAAACTAGCTGAAAAACCTGCAAATAGCGATAAGAAGTCTATTAAAACTGAGAAATCTGATAAGGAGGGGAAAAATCTAGCCAATGAAGATAAAAAACCTGTCAAAGGTGTTAAACCAACCAAAGAAGAGGAAAAGCACGCAAAGGATGGTGAAGAAACTGCTAAGGACAGTGAAAAACCTGCCAACGATGTTGAAAAACCCAAAGAGGGTGGTGGAAAGCCTGCCAAGGAAGGTAAACACCCTGCCAAAGTTGGTGAAATACCTGAAAAAGACGGAGATAAATCTGCCAAAGACGGTGAGGAACTCATGAAAGGTGAGAAACCTGGCCAGGAAGGTGAAAAATCTGGAAAGGACAAAGATAAATCTGCGAAGAAAGAAGAAAAGCCTGCCACAAATGGTGAGACACCTGCTAAGGATGATGAGAAAGCCATGGAAGGTGGTGAAAAGCCTGCCAAAGAAAGTGAAAAACTTGCCAAAGATGATGGAAAATCCGGAAACAACGAAAATAAACCTCCGAAGGAAGGTGAGAAGCCTTCCAAGGATGGTGAGACATCTGCTAAAGATGGTGAGCAGCCTGCTAAGAATGGTGAGAATCCCATAGAGAGCGGTAAGAAGCCTACCAAGAAAGGGAAAAAACCTGCAAAGGATATTGGAAAACCTGGGAGTGACGGGGAGACACCTGCGAAGAAAGGTGGAAAGCCTGCCAAGGATGGTGATGGTGATAAACCTGGTAAAAATGATGAAGAACCCATAAAGAGCGCTGAGAAGATGGCTAAGGATGGTGAAAAACCCGGCAAGGATGATGAAAAACCTGGAAAGGAGGGTGAAAAACCTACGAATAAAGGTGAGGAACCTGCCATGAATGGGGAGAAACCTGCTAAAGATGGTGTGAAATCTGCCAAGGATAGTGAGAAATCTATAGGGGGTGGTGAGATGCCTGCCAAGGAAAGTGAAAAATCGGCTGAAGATGGTAAAAATCTTGATGCGGAAGATAAAAAACTGGCTAAAGATGGTGAGAAACCTACCAAGAATAATGAGAAACATAAAGAGGGTGGTGAGATACCCGTCAAAGAAACCGAAAAGTATGCTATAGATGGTGAGAAACTTGCTAATAAAGATCAAGAACTGGCTAAAGATAGTGAGAAAACTGCCAAGGATAGTGAGAAACCTTTAGAAAGTGATAAGGTGCCTAGTAAGGGAAGCGAGAAACCGGCTAAAGATGGTGAGAAACCTGCGAAGGAAGATGAGAAACCGGCTCAAGATGGTGAGAAACCTGCGAAGGATGGTGTGAAACTGGATGAAGATGGTAAGAAACCTGCTAAAGATGGTGAGAAACCTGCCAAGGAAGGTGAGAAACTCGGTAAGAATGGTGAGAAACTTCTGAAGGAAGGTGAGAAACCTGCGAAAGAAAGTGAGAAACCGGCTAAAGATACTGAGAAAGCTGTCAAAGATGGTGAGAAACCTTTAGGAGGTGATAAGGTGCCTATTAAGGGAAGCGAGAAAACGGCTAATGATGGTGAGAAACTTGCTAAGGAAGGTGAAAAATTAGCTAAAGATGGTGAGAAACCTGCGAAGGAAGATGAGAAACCGGCTCAAGATGGTGAGAAACCTGCAAAGGAAGGTGGGAAACCGAGTAAGAATAGTGAAAAACTTCTGAAGGAAGGTGAGAAACCTGCGGAAGAAAGTGAGAAACCGGCTAAAGATGGCGAGAAACCTGCCAAAGAAAATAAGAAACTTACCAAAGATAGTGATAAAACTGCCAAGGAAGTTAAGCCTGCCAATGAAGGTAAAAAACCTGCCAAGAGTGATGAAAAACCTGCCAATGAAGATCAAAAACTTACCACGGGTGGTACGAAACCTGCCAAAGATCATGAAAAACTAGCCAAAGATGAGAAACTTTCCAAAAACGGTGAGAAACCTACCAATAACGGCGAGAAACCTGCCAAGGAAGGTGAAGAAACTGCTACAGACAATGAGAAACCTCCCATGGAAGATAATCAACCTACTAAAGACAGTGAAAATCCGGGTAAGGATGGTGTGGAACCTACAAAAGAAGGTGGGAAACCTGCCAAGAATGGTGAGAAGCCTATCAAAGTAGGTGAGGAACCCATCAAAGAAGGTAAGAAGCCTGCTGACAAAGGTGAGAAACCTACCATGAAACCTATTCAGGAAGGAGCGCAACCTGCCAAGGAAAGTGAGGTAACTGCCAGGGATGGACAAAAACCTGGTGAAAATCCCACAGAGGAGGGTGAAAAGCCTACTATGAAGCCTGCCAACGAAGCTGAAAATCTGTCGAAACAAGCAATGGATGTTGCAAAAGAAGCTAAACAATCTGCAAAAGGAGCTGTTCAGTTCGCAAACGAAGCCTTAAAAACCGCAATGGAAGCGGTAAAATCAATAGAAGAACAGCGCGCAAATGACAGTCAAATGCCCAAAAAAGTTGCACAGCAAGTACAAACAGCTAAGAATGCCGCTAAACAAGCTCTTCAAGCGGCTGAAGTTGTTGGAAGCGCCGCTGAAGAAGCTGAGAAAGCCGCAAAACAGGCTGTCTATTTAGCTCAACAATTGCCAAAATTCGATCAAAATCCTGCAAAAAAATCTGACTTGCTCGTCAGGGAATCTAAAAACCCACAAAATGAAAGCGAAATCCCTGCCAAAGAAGGTGAGAATCCAGCCAAAAAAATTGAGAAACTAAACGAGGAAGGTAAAATATCCGCCAAGGAAAGTGGTAAATCTGCAGAAGTAGATCACAAACCCGATAACAAAGGAGAACTGGTTGCAAAAGAAAGTGAACCGCCTGCAAAAGAAGGTGTAAAATCAACCAAAGAATCAGACGTACCACCAAAGGAAGTCCAAAAGCCTACTAAAGAAGCAAAGGAAACGGAAAAACCTAAAACGGCATAAACTCTGTTAATTTCTTTCAACGATCATAATATTAAACACCATGTCGATCGATCTAATTACGATACGACAGAATAATTTATTTTGTAAATAAGTGTTGTATTTTAGAATATAAGAAGTGTGATATTTATAATGTTTTCTAAGTCAACGATGCGTTTATTTGTTGCTGATGTACTCGTATATGTTTAATTAAGAAATACATCTAATTTATTTTTGACGTTTAGTTTTATTCTTCCTAAAACTTCGTGCGAACAACATGGTTGTTGAGGTTTAAAACATAATTAATTATCAATCCTAGTACTTCTAGTCTGACGTATCAGAGGAGCTCCTTAAAAAAATTACTTAGGCTGTAATGGAAAAATTTGGCCTAGGATGCGCCGGTCGCCCCCCCTACTGTGTCCCCACGTTGTCGTCGTGGGGGGGCTTGCGTGTTTCAGTGATCTCTGGGGCCATGCCGGTAGAGGCACTCATGCCGGACGGGCCCAGAGGGAGAAACCAGACCAAGAGGGACACACCGGGGAAAGGCGCGCCGCCTGGAGGATCGAGCAGTTAGCTCGAGCTTCTAGACGGCGCGGGGCCCAGTCTCAGAGATTGGGTCAAAGGGGGGAAAGATTCACTCCCGGTACGCGTCTAATCTTTAGACGTAACCGTGAATTGAACCAGGGGATGGGAAATGGGGTGTAGGGACAGAGGAACTCACCTCTCTAAAAAAGTTAAACAACATGGAGCACAAAGTTTTTGGTAAAGCTACCCAGGCGGGTCCCAGCTGCTCTTCAGCTGGGGAATCCCGCACCGGACACGTCCGGTCAGTCCCATCGTACTCTGGGGGGGACAACAACAACTTTTACCCAGTTTTCGCACCGGCAGTCGCCGCATCGAGCCAGGGAGGCTCACGTGCCCGTGAGGAGGAGTCACTGGACTTGTCCAGTACGTCCGACTCACCGGCACCGAACATCGAGCGGGCACAGAGTGCCGCTCCGCGGAGGAAGGGGGCGCTGGTGCTCGAGTCGGAGTCGGACTCGGCATCAGACGCCGTGAGCTTCCAGAGCGTAGTCTCTGGAAGCGTAGTGAGGAGCGACGAGGGGGGCGCCGATAGGAAGAGGGAGTTCCTCAAGCGCTCCCGCGAGGACGTCTCGTCGTCGTCGGGGGAAGGGCCTGTCTCAGCCCGCAAGATCCCCGCGAGCGTGCGGGGCAAAGGCCGAGGCAGGACCTCGGGGAGGGGGCTTTCCTCTGGAGAGCCCAACACTGGTCTGGCCTCGAACGAGGCCAAACTAGCAGAGGCCGTGGTAGCTGCCATCCGCATCGTAAACCTCAAGCGGAAGAGAAGCAGCAAGGAGGGTGCGATCAGCGAAGCCACGGCCTCCATCATGGCGGCCGTGCGGACTTACGGCGGGGCTCCGGCTGCAAGGGACGATATGTCCGAACTGCGGTCGGAGGTCACCCGCCTGACTGCCGCCATGAAGGCTCTCCAGAGGGAGAACGCCGCCCTCAAGGCGGACCTGACCGCAATCCGGGGAGACGGCCAGCGGAAGGCGCCGCCGCGGGGCCAAAAGGAGAAAGGCCAGCCCACACCAGCGGAGAACTCTGTTCTCGACCTGGTGCGACAGGAGCTAACCGCCTTCCGGCAGCGGTTCTCCGTATTGGAGAGCCGCGTGTTGCGACCCCCGCTGGCGGCGCCTTCGTACGCGGCTGCGGCCGCGTCCGAACCCCCCCCGACGATGACGAGGCCGCCTCAGGCGAAGATGGCCATTGTGCGGACGGCCCCGGCGACGGCGGCTCCTGCGAAGGCAAAGACGGCCCCGGCCAAGCCTAGTCAGGCGAAACCGGACCCATCAAAGCCGCCTCCGACCCCGACACCTGCGGGGCCGAAACAGGCGGCCAAAAAGGAGAAGGCCCAGGCTGGGAACCAGCCGTCCCAGCAGCCTCCTCCAGAGACTCCTTTGGCCGGCGCCGACTGGCAGGTGGCCGGGGAGAAGAGGAAGGCTGCAAGCGCGGCCAGGTCCTCGAGGCGAAGGGAGAGACGGCGGCGGCGCAGGGAGCGAGACGCCGCGGCGCGATTGCGCGCCCCCAAGAGCGCGGCTGTGGTGATTACACTGCAGCCGGACGCAGTGAATAGGGGCGTGTCGTACCGCGACTTGCTCGCGAAGGCGCGGGAGGCGGTAGACCTCACGGAGCTCGGCATCGCCGGCGGCCTCCGTTACCGGGTCACTGCGACGGGGGCTCGGATGCTAGAGATCCCCGGCGCGGCCAGTGGCCCTACCGCTGACGCTCTGGCCGAACGGCTCAGAGCGTCCTTAAACGCGGAGGAGGCCCGAGTCTCTAGACCCACCAAGCGCGCAGACATGCGCATATTGGGTCTGGATGACTCCGTGACGGTCGAGGACGTGGTGGCCGCCGTTGCCGGGACTGGGGGGTGCCCTCCCGATCAGGTGAGGGCGGGCGCCCTGCGTCCTGGCTTCACGGGGTTGCAAACCATCACGGTTAGCTGCCCCGTCTCGGCGGCAAAAAAGATACAGGAGGGCCGAAGGCTCCTGGTTGGTTGGGTGTCTGCGCAGGTGAAAGTCCTGGACCCCAGACCCCTGAGGTGTTTCCGCTGCCAAGTGGGCAACCATGCGGCATGTGTGTGCACCTCGGAGGTAGACCGCAGCGATAGGAGCTTCCGCTGCGGTCAGCCCGGTCACAAGGCCGGCTCGTGCTCCGCCCCGTCTCACTGCTTCGCATGTGAGGCGGCTGGCAAGCCGGCCGATCACCGGGCTGGGGGTAAGTCCTGCGCCCCACCCACCAAAGCCAGGCGCAGAGGTAGGCCCTCTGCCGCCGCCGTCTCCGCCACTGCCGCCGCCGCCGCCGCCGCTACTGCTGCCGCCGCCGCCGCCGCTTTCGTGGCTGAACCCCCGCGAGGGGCCCTGGAGGAGGCTGCAATGGATTCCGATTAATGGCCCCATTGCGCTTCCTCCAGGCGAACATCAACCACTGCGCCGCTGCTCAGGATCTCTTGCTCCAGAGCATGGCGCAGTGGTTGATCAACGTCGCCGTGGTCGCCGAGCCATATTTTGTCCTGCCCAGGAATGACTGGGTGGCGGACCTGGACGGCTCGGTGACCCTCATTTCGTCGGCCGCCGCCGGTACCCCGCCCCTCGATCGCGTCAAGAGAGGGCGTGGGATCGTCGCGGCACGGTTCGGGGAGATCGCCGTTGTAGGCGTTTATTTCTCCCCGAACCGATCTCTCGCCGAGTTCCGGGACTCCCTAACGGAGCTGGGAGACGTCGTCGTCGCCCTCGGTTCCCTCCCCGCGCTCGTCCTTGGGGACTTCAACGCCAAAAGTCTGGCTTGGGGTTCCCGGTCCACGGACTATACGCGGGGTAGGATGCTCGAGCACTGGGCCCGTGCGCAGGGCCTGGTGATCGAGAACCGGGGTTCTGTCCCCACGTGCGTGCGGTTTACGGGCGAGTCGGTGGTGGACATTACGTTCGCCACCCCCAGCCTGTCACCGCGCGTCACCGACTGGCGCGTTGTGGAGGAGGTGGAGACCTATTCCGACCACCGGTATATCCGGTTCGACGTCTCCGCCCAGACCCCAGACGCGCCGGTCCTACGGAACCTAAGTGGTCCGCGATGGGCGCTGAAGCAGCTGGACCGGGAGCTATTCCTGGAAGCCTCGATCGTGCAGGCCTGGGTGTCACCACCGGACAGGCCTGCCGACATAAACGACGAGGCGGAGTGGTTCCGGGAGGCCATGTCGGAGATCTGCGACGTGGCCATGCCCCGGGTCCGGCAAGGACGCGCCCGGCGTCAGCTATACTGGTGGTCGCGCGAGCTAGCAGCGCTGCGCGAAGCGTGCGTTGCGGCGCGACGCCGGTACACCAGGTTCCGCAGGCGCCGCACCCGACCTCCGGATGCGGCGACTGTAGAGGCGGAGCTGTACGAGGGCTACAGGGCAGCGAAGGCCGTCCTCCGAGATGAGATCTGGCGGGCCAAGGAATTGGCCCGTAAGGAGATGCTGGGGACTCTGGACGGGGACCCATGGGGCCGCCCCTACAAGTGGGTGCGAGAAAAGCTCCGCCCCTGGGCTCCCCCGTTGACGCAGAGTCTCCAGCCTCAGTTCTTGGAGGACGTGGTGAGCGCCCTGTTCCCATCGCGAGGGGAGCATGCTCCCCCGCCCATGGCTCCGTCTCTGACGGAATCTGACAGCGAAGCTGGCGCAAATGCGGACCACAGCGACGGCGACGTCTACGACGCTCCAGAGGTGACCGAGGTAGACTTGAGAGTGGCGGTACAACGGCTCAAGGCCAAAAATACCGCCCCAGGACCCGACGGCCTGTCAGGGAAAGCCTGGGTCCTGGCCTCGGGGACTCTCGGGCCTCGACTGGGGGGGCTCTTTAGCGCATGCCTGGAGAAAGGCCAGTTTCCGCTCGGCTGGAAGACGGGGAGGTTGGTCCTGATCCAGAAAGTCGGGCGCCCTACGGACTCTCCGTCCGCATTCCGGCCCATTGTGCTGCTCGACGAGGTGGGCAAGCTCTTGGAAAGAGTCATTGCAGACCGCCTCGTCGGGCACCTGAATCGGGTGGGCCCGGATTTTGCGGAGTGCCAGTTTGGCTTCCGCAGGGGGCGCTCCACGGTGGACGCTATCATGCGCGTGAGAGCCCTCACGACGGGGGACGCGGTATCCCGGGGCAGGGTCATCTTGGCGGTGTCTTTGGACATCACCAATGCCTTTAACACCCTGCCCTGGAGTTGCATCAGGGAAGCACTCCGGTATCACCGGGTGCCGACCTACCTCCGTCGCATAGTCGAGGACTACCTGACGGACAGAGCCGTCATCTACCCCGGTCACCGGGGAGAGTGGAACCGGCGAGAGATGTCGTGCGGTGTCCCGCAGGGATCGGTCTTGGGGCCGCTCCTGTGGAACATCGGATACGACTGGGTGCTGCGCGGCGACCTCCCTGACGGCGTCGGCGTAATTTGTTACGCCGACGACACGCTCGTCCTGGCGCAGGGAGAGTCGCACCAGGCGGCGGCCGATCTGGCGACGCAAGCGGTTGCGACAGTCGCCCATAGGATTCGGCAGCTGGGACTCGACGTGGCGCTGCACAAGACAGAGGCCATGTGCTTTCATGGTGGTCGGAACGCGCCACGGTCCGAGTCCCACATAACGGTGGAGGGGGTTCGCATCGGCGTCGGGAGGACGATGAAGTACCTGGGACTCGTCCTCGACAGCCGGTGGAACTTCAGGGAGCATTTCCTGAGTTTGGCCCCAAAGCTGAACCGGGCAGCAGCCGCCCTCAGGCGACTCCTGCCTAATCTCGGCGGGCCAAACGCCTCCTGCCGAAGGCTGTACGCCGGCGTCGTGCGGTCCATGGCCCTCTACGGGGCCCCCGTGTGGGCCCTGAGCATCCGGACGCGACCACTAAAGTTGGTCGCATGCCAAAGGGTCATGGCTATCCGGATGATCCGGGGATACCGCACGATCGCCGGCGAATCGGCCAACCTCCTTGCCGGATTGCTGCCCTGGGATCTGGAGGCGACTGCCCTCCAGCGCGTCTATGAATGGCGCGTGGAGGCGCAGCGTCGGGGCGTATCCCTGCTGCCGCAAGAAGTCGAGGCGCGGCGAGAAGAGCTCCGGCGCGATCTCGTGGCAGTATGGAGGGGACGATTGTCGCAACCGACGGCCGGGCACGCCGCAATCGCGGCGGTAAGACCCCTCTTTGAGGAGTGGCTGGATCGGCGGCACGGCGTCCTGACCTACCGCATGACGCAGGTCCTCACCGGACACGGAAGTTTCGGGAGGTACCTGTGTCTGATGAGGAAGGCAGAAACGCCTGGGTGCCACCACTGCGAGGATCGCCCTGAGGACACAGTAGAGCATACGGTGCAAGACTGCCCCGCTTGGGCAGAGCACCGACGTGTCCTCAGGGCGGCGATAGGCGGAAACCTCTCGCGCCCGGCATTGGTCGAGGCCATGCTGCGGGGCGAGACGGAGTGGGAAGCGGTCGCCTCCTTCTGCGAAGCAGTCATGCTATCGAAGGAGGAGGCGGGCCGCGTGAGGGAGAGGATGGCGTCCTCCCTCCAGCCCAGCCGCAGTGGTGGTCGCCCACGGCGTCGGGCGCCGGCCGACGATCTCCGGCCACCGTAGGCGCGGGCATGCGGACAGCGAGTAAAGGGCAACTCGCTGTCCGACCATGGACCATGCCCGGGTCGACGGCGCGTTGTGTTCCACGCGCGCCTCAAAGAACGTCAGCAAGATGACGGGGCCCCCCCTGTAGAGGGCCGAAGCCTGCCGGGGTCGCGGGACTTATCTCATTACCGTGACCCCGGAACGTATAGGGCTATCGAAGGAACACCGTGGATTTTAGTCAGTACAAGTCTGACAGCGACAGCAGGAGGACTCATTTGATGATTTTACCACGCTAAAAAAAAAAAAAAAAAAAAGGATGCGCCGGTCGCACCTACTTATATCATTCAGGGAGAATTATTAAGAAAGAAATATCTGGTCTATTGCCATCGTCACGCAGCAAGTCATGAGGTCAAAAACAGCTGGCACACTGGCGAGGACACGACGGATAATGTCCTTAATTTTGGCATGTCGTGCTATGCGACCTGCACTTCTGCAGCTAGACAGAGCATGGTGACCGAGGCAGTCGACAGCTTCTTCTTCTATAGAAGTGCCTGTAACCAGAGACCCACTCTCATTTTCCCATAGCCAGGAGACGGGCACGCTCAGCAGTATTGCGGGACGTAGTAATTTTGTACTAAACTGCAGAGCGGTCCATCCCACTATCTCTGGCATGACGGATTGTTAGGCAGATTTGAACTCGGGCAAGCTATTTTCGAGGCGTTCATAGCGTAAGTGAAGCACGGTACCTCAAAATCAACCAGTAGGTATTATAGATGCCAAAATTTTCCTGGTAAATTTTTCAGGTACTGCGGACCGAGGCAGGAACGCAGGTAAACTTACGCTGGATTTTTTGCGGATACCGATGCCTCCCAAACGAACGGGCAGGGATGCTCGGTGCAGCCAAGCTCGGTCGTCCAAAGCCACATTTAAAATGGATTTTAAGGACCTCCCAATGATTTTGTTTTTCTAAATATTGTGGCGATTTACCTACTTATAAAGGCCGTGACAGAGTTATGTATAGGTTAAATTTAATAATAAACAATCATAAGATACGTTACCTTTGTAACTACAGTGTTGCTAGACTTATTAAATACGTCGTTGTGTGAACACGTGAATTTTATATGTGACCCCTTCTGTCATCATATAGAAGACCTTGATGCTCATTAAAATAACATTCTATCACTAGGTACCACAATCTGTGCCACTATTTTGTAGTTCAAATGGAAAGAATCATGATGCTCTATTATGTAGGTAGTTTTACTAGAACGCCTACATATTACACTATACGATATGTTTGAAACGACGATAAATAATGAACACGTAGCTACCATCAGGCGCTTGAATCATAATTATTTAAATAAAACGACAACTATAAAATTCTACAAGGGTACGCATCCAAATACATTTCGAGTTCAGGAAGTTATTTTATCTAAGGGCACGTAGAACTTAAGTATGTAAGAAGTACATGTCAGCATAGACAATGGTTATTATATTATACGGCATCTACGTTATTTGATTCAATGGGTCATGCGGTCATTATCCGAAACGTGAGAGGCTTTGATTGTGGCCAAGAGTAAGTAGACACTTCCAAATCTAATGATAATGCATCATGCGTGTAATATCTGAACAGGTTTTAATTCCATTCCGCATTTTTTGTTATCTAGCAAATTAACTTGAAACCTAGTGACAGCTGGATTATAGAGAGTACACAGACTCAAGTAATTCAATACGACCTTGCATTTATAATTACGTATTCAGAACGTGAATTTTGAGATAAATAAGTATAATAAACTGTTTGCAATTATTAACGAAAATGTTACATAATAATATACCTATGTAAACTGTATTGTATCGCTTGCTCTGCAAAGGAGAATTCGGTGTGCTAAACGGTGCATAAATAACTATGTAACAGATTAAATAAAAAAGAAAATACCTATATCAAATATTCTATGCACCTTGCATGCCTTACCAACCGATGCGAATTGAAATATCAGTTCGATTAAATGTCAAGATCAGTTCAAGTGTTCGACGCAAAGCGTGGAGAAGCGTTCCTCCTCTCACTTTCATTGTGAAACCAATGACGTTTATCTTCAGTGTTAGGTGTTCTGATTTAATTTTGTTAGCAGTACCCACTCTATTTTTAAACCATAAAATGGAATATACAGAGACAACCTGTTCACTATCATGGTGACGGTATTAGAATCAAATATGACCAGGTAAAGCTGTCGCAATTTTTTAGACGTAGTTCTAACTTAGGCTCTAACTAATCGTTTTTCATAACTGAAACAGAAGAATTATGATGACAAGAACTTTAGTTTAAGCGGAGCGTTGTAGTCCGAAGACATGCTTATTTCTACAACACTAGGTTGGGACGTCAACCATTTTCGGTCTATGAACAAGATACCTACCTACGCATTTCATCTACCTGGAAACAATTTACTGATAGAATCTGGTCCACAATTTACCAACTACCGTATCCGTAATGTTGGCATCACGCTTGTAACTGCAACAACAACTGTGTTTGTTTTTGAATAGCTAATCGCTAGATTGTCTTTGACGGATAATGTATGAATGAAAGTAAATAGCTCATTAGGTAATATATTTACACCAAAATTGCAACTAATTACTTAAAGATAAGTATTTATAAGAAGGCATGCACTAGACTTTAGTATATTCAAGTTTAGTAGCTTCGCCCCGAGCGCCTGTGTCACATTTTAGGTTAGTAGGCGGCTTAGCTCGCATACTACTAGTTTTTGTATCTGAGGCTTAACTCGACAAAATTTCCTTTTAAACATTTAATCGATCGTCCGATTACGGCGAAGCCTAAAAGAAGGGTTATAATATTGAATTTGTGTGTAATAATATAGGTGTTATGCCTTAAAGGCTTTCATAATCATATTCATATTCTTTATTTGCTTTGAATGGTAGTTCCGACAATAGTTTGTCAAAATCAGTCGATGAGGTTTATATTTACATTAATATAAATATATTATATAAGAGTTAGGTATCTACGTAACATAGCATTTGTTATGTGTAAGTCTATGATTGAATAGATAGAGATTTGTGCATTTTAATTAAACTATGCATTTAAAATTAAACTAAACTTAACAAAAATCTTCAAAATTCAAAATACATTATACGCATATAAATATGGATCACTTTAAACAGTGGTATAATATTAGTCATATAGAAGCAAAGGCAGCCACATCCACTTCTACTCAAAAAGGTGTAGACGAATTTTTATATTTTATATTTTTATTCTTTGCCGCAAATTATATGGTATGATGCTGTTTATGATAAATTTAAACATTCATTTTGTTTAGTAGAATGCTGGTTTTGATATAATTTCAATATTCGGTCAAATGGAGTCGACAAAATACTACCAAACTGCATTTGAAGCTGTTTTAATGGAAAAATGGGATGTTGCTGCTATTGCTTTTATATGACTCATATTTTTACAGTGATGAGTGAAGAACCCTGAGAAATTCTACGTTACAATTTTACTTTCACTGTTTAGTGGCTACTTAATTGTCATCGAATATTATTCTGCTAGGCCTTTCAAAAACAATGATTAATATCTAGATGTTAGTTTACAATCCGACTTTCGATATATTTTAAAACTATAGATACTTAATTTTGGTACCTACACAGTAATAGAAATTGTTAGTATTATTTAGTATTGTTTCACTTTTATTTAGACTTCAATGGTTGGACCGCAATCTTGACTTTGAATCATAAAGTCCAGTTCTTTGTTTCTTGTTAGAAAAAAATATCAATTACAGCCCAGAGTAGAGTTTTATTCCATCAACGGCGATTAGCTCTGACTTTGTCAGATGGGACTACAAATGCCAAAACGTATTGTAATTGTGTATGTAACTCTTCTATTCCTACGAAAAGGTACGTCATGCTTGCCTAACCAGCTTTAAGCCTCGTATTCACTAGGAGACAAATGTCCCGCAACACGTGTCGCGAAGTCGAGCGACAAGTCTGACAATATGGCGTGATTTGTCCCTTGTCGACGTGTCGCTTCAGTTGAAAGATTAATCCTCCTATTAACTAGAGGACAAAAATGTCCCGTGACACTTGTCGCTAGAGATGTCCAGCGAAGTCGGGAAAACGTCGCCTGCCGTCGCTCGACTTCGCCCGACATATCTAACAATACGTGTTATGGGACCTTCCTCTCCTAGTAAATGCGAGGCTTTATGTATACATATCACAGAACACAAAAACGTATAGATATTATTTGGATATTCGAGACGTATTTATTATGAAAATGTCATGTTTACCAACGTGTGAGATTGTAGTTTATTTTAATACCAAGTCGTTAACTAACTGGTCCGGTTTGAACAAAGTAATTATTGAAAATAAAACTAAAAAGATTTTGTACCGGTAAGGACACAAGGTAATTGACTTATACCTTCTAAAAGTCCGAGTAACACGAGTAGCAACAGTTTGCTTGCGTGTGAAAGACTAGAAATAATATCTTGTATAGATTTGA
Organism: Allophyes oxyacanthae; assembly: GCA_932294325.1. NCBI lineage: Eukaryota > Metazoa > Arthropoda > Insecta > Lepidoptera > Noctuidae > Allophyes > Allophyes oxyacanthae. The sequence goes on along the minus strand of OW028614.1, from coordinate 8,826,326 downwards.
ATCATAATTTTGTTGTAGGACCTTATTGGTTCCTAGTGAAAAACAGTACAAATTGACTGGCAAAACTTTCCAGCATGACATGCATGACGGAATGACAAATTCTCATATCAGAACTCACGATAGAATAAAAGAATAAAAAAAAAGACATTAATTCGACACGGGTGATAGTTAACAGCACATAAAAATAAAAATAGAAACATAAAAGAACACATAGATGAAACAAAAATAATTAACACAACCACCTTTTTTTTGCAGGAAGATTGATTCCAACTTTATTATTAATTTATAGGTCGGGGCGATAGTCCAATTCAGGCTGATAAGCCTGAACGAATTCAAGCTGGTATATAATTTATATAAACAATAAATTTTACTGCCCTGACGATAGAAGAAGCAAATAAATAATTAATATAATATTTTAGGTTTAATATGACATTAGCTTTCAGTGATTCGCAAGCAGTCTGCATCTCTATTTATTATTTACGTTATATCGCAATTCTCTCCGTGTCATAACTGTAACCTTTTGCCCCGAGTCTATCAATAAAATCGTAACATTCTTAGATATAGATAGAAAAAATGCAAATCACGATGTTTGAGATTGAACAATCGGAGAGAAAGGATAGAAAACTTATAAAACCAAACAAACATTTAGATCAGTCTGTTATGTCAACTTATTTACACACTATTTATAGGTATTTTATAATATCAATATTATGGTATGTGAGAACATACATAGCATATTCCATAGAATTCTATTAGCTAGTTTCAAGAATAGCTGCCAATGTGAAGTAAAAAAGCTCTCAAGGTATCTACTTATCAGTTGTTTATCGTCTCACGCAAATAATAGCCCATTGATAAAAACGATTCACTGTACACTATAGGTTAAGCAATATGTGAATACTTAAACGCTACCGCAAAATCTGCCTATCTCTTCCAGTAAATTAAATAAGGGAGCTCTTTTTATTTTTTATTTTAGATTAAGGATCGTCAACATTAAAGAAACTGCAATAATTATGATACATAACAATAAGAGCTATTCTAGTGTTGTACCAATGATATACAGCCACGTCATTGACAGTAAAACATTTAAAGTTTGGTATTTAAAAAAATAATTAAGTGCATTGTCCTGAGAAATTGATTGATTTTGGTAAAATAACAAAATAAATGCGAAGTACAATAAATGACAAATTAAAATTCCAATTCCAATAAAATAAAATAAATTAATAAAATCTGAATTAAAACTTAGAAATAACTTGTCCCATAGTTTGTTATCAACAATCTGAGGTAAAAACACAGCGATTGATCCAATTATTCTATGTAAATTCCTTAAAATTATACTCACACTCACACTAATGATAAAATGTAAAAGTTTAATGGATATTTGGATGTTTGTCACTAAATAATGCATAAACAAATGAATGAATTGAGATGAAATTTAACACACAGATAGACCATGTCCTGGATTAACACAAAGGATACATTTACATATGGGTATATGTAGTAGTTCCCTTAGGATGGCAGTGAAGCCGAAGGCAACAGCTAGTGATGCTATAAACATGAAAACGCATAACTATGAATGAATTATAATTAATTAAATAATTATAATAAGTTACATCCGTTTTCTTTAGCATTGAGTTGATGTCATGTTCAAAGTTAGTAAGTCGAAGACACATGCATTTTGCGTTAGTTGACTTTGATGAATGCATAATTAACAGACTTCCTACGTGACAGTGCGATGAATAGCTATTGTATTTTGTTCCTAGATAAGCACTAACATTATAGGTTCGAAATAAGATGCCTATAGTATGAAGCAATGACAAAATACCTTGACACAGTAAATGTTTCGAACAAAAAGAAATTCTAAATATGTCGTTACGTTACACAGTGATGTCATGCAAATTATAGGTACTTGCAGTGAAAATTTTAACTAATGACAATGTTATGTGTTGAAATTTTGCTCCAAATATAACATTAATCCTCTTTATTGTACACTAAATAAAACAATTAAATTATTTATTCCATAAATATATATATCTAATTTGGATGTCGATTTAAGTTCAATGTTGGCTGTTGTAAAACAGAATCATTAGATGTTTATTTCTATCATAATCTACACGTTTTTATAGGGTAGGTAGAGAATGGTACATCATTTTATTGTCCTTGCATACCTCTTTTGTTTCGCCTACGTCGATTATGACCCATTCAATCGCGCATTCCCTACGATGTGGGTGCTCTTCACTTCATTATCATGTTAATAGCCAACATCTTCAAGTTTCCATAGTGAATTGTGTAATACATAATACAATATTATCTCAAGCTAAATCTGTGCTCATCTTTCTCCTATTAACACAATTATTAGGCAAGTTCATTAGAACACTCTTCACAAGTCTTGTAGTTGCAAGGTTAAATTCATCAAATAAGAGGGGGACCTCACGCACGCTTAGTTTCGACTAATAGTAAAGCACCAAGCGATAGTAATGGCTAATGAGTGCAAAACATTTAGAATTGGGCGCTCCACGCGGCACGCAGTAGTGTCAGTAACCTCAAAAGCGCAAGCGCACATTAGGTAACAACTCATCTCGCGTCCGCCAAAGACGTGCAATTGAAACTATTTATGACAAAATCGTAAACTGTGTAGACACTAACGATATGTTACGATATATAATAAGCTATATTGTAAAATATATGAAGTTTCCAGTGACACTGGCATAGAGCCACTTTCTCAATGCAGTTAGTTTTAAAGTTCACGGTTAAAATGAAGCGACAAGAAAGTTTACGTTCAGATTTTAATTACTGATTGTTTGTGCATGATCTAGACCTCCAGGCATTCGTTGAATGGCATTGTTAAAGCAGAAGTTAGTTACATAAACATAAAAAAATATTTATGAATAGAAGCTGTTTACTTTAAAGGGAAGAATGCCTATAAAAAAATATTGTTTGAAGATTTTTTTATAAGTTTAAAAAAGTAGATCAATAAACATACTTATTATTGAAAAAAATATTGGTTCTAATAACGCCAGCACTGAAAATATAAGAAGCAGATGTATAAGTATGAATCTGTTTTTCATTGCTGCGCAAGTAGGTACACATATTTGGCATTGTAATGATAAAATGCAGGAAATTGAACAATATAGAATATTAATTGTTATAAACTACATAATGGATATTATTTAAGTGCAACGTGCGCAAAAAGATCGGAAATGAAGCGCATCGCTGGCGTGCCTTCGTCCACGCACACTCCCTCTTGAGCCTCTTGCGCAAGTTGCCTTGATAACTGATAGTAACGTGTTGCCACACTGACAAGCGAAAACAACGCCTACTATTTATGTAACAGCTACTGGCAACATAAGCGATGCCCCCTTACACCATGTCTCTTAAAAGAACGCTACTAAGATGAAACAGTTCTGAATTATTTCGACAATTTCTATGTATGAAGTAAAGGTGACATTGGGAGGGGTTATCGAAACCATCTTTTAAATTCATGTTCTTCAGAAATGAAGAATGCATCTAGGACACGCATACACAAATGTCACAAGGAAGCTGTGAGTTGCTACAAAATGAGCAAATGAGTATCTCACTGCAGTCGAATGAAATGTATGCGTGTTGCCGTGTATTTATATGATAATGATCAAATAAGTCGAAGTACATAAGCGTTATATAAACAGCTATATAGGAATCTAACTAACCAAACGGCCCGTGCTCAATTCAAGTTGACACAGGTTTTTATTGCATCATCCCTCAAGGATATAGGTACCTACTTGTACTATTAAACAATAGAAAAAATAAAGAAAAGATCCTATTGTGCAAGAATACATATCTGTCTACGTAACTCGTGAATACCTATTCAGTTGTTCACATCCTGTATGTTAGCATGACAACATGCCTTTATAAACAAAAATCATGAGGACCAGTCATAGCTACTTAGCAGCATTTTGTGGTCATTGACAACAAGATTTTGTGATATAGGTTCCCGAAAAATATAGGCTGGAATCTAATAAGATTATGTTATGTAAGAGGAAGGGTATCTGAACCCCTCTTTGCGCTAAAAACGAGGTGCTCGATCACCTATTTGTTAAGCATGCGTAGTGATTCAAATATTTCCGTGGCTGTTAATTAGAGGACTCGTGTTTAGCGTTTGACTTTTATGGGCTGGATAACCATAGATCGGGAGAATGTTTCGAAGAAGAAAAGAAAGCCGAAACTAATCGTAAGTCTAACACCTGTAACAATAGCATAATAGAGCAAATAAATAATTTGAATTGGAATTTAAATTTGAAGATTTACAAATCACAACCCTTTCGATCTTCCCGGGTTCCAAAAGGGTTTGTGTGCTGTTAAACAGAACACAAACTCTATATTGAATAGTTTATATGTGGAACTAATCTTACAATACCTATTAATGCAATAATATTCTCAATAGCTTGGTTATGACTAGATAGTTTAAAATAAATACTGTAATTAACGTGTGTGTAATATTCATAATTTTTCATTATAGTCTTTTTTCATAACGCTTTGTTTAATCGAATTAGATTTTCTGCAATAAAATGTAACCGGTTGTCCAATGATTTATTTACAACATAAATCAAGCCTAATGTAGGTACGCGTATGAACGCATAGTCGCTCCTATCGAACGCTACACAATAGAAATATCATTGGAAAGCTTGCAGATCAAATCTAACGAACCGGGCCATAGGTATTATGGCACTAATGAACAAAGTCATGATTTTTGATATCGAAATTGAAATCGAAAAATCGCGTCGTCGTCGGCGTCGATTGTGGCTGCACCGTATTGCAGCGACAAGTCGGCTATGAAAGTGAGATGGCTCACAGTTCGGATAAGTGGCAGGGGTGCGGTATAAAAGTGAGCGCACTACTACCACTCTGACATAGTTCACGACACTCCACGTGCCACATCGCTGCTGCACGACACCACACATAAACAACAATGAAACTCCTGGTAAGTGCAACCCTTAATATTTTTTTCTCATTTCTTATCACTTCAACCCTCATTATAATTATATACAGTTCCCCATAATTGAAACCCCTTTCTCTCAAAGTGAAGTAACCCGAGACTGTGCTTATTATAATGATTAGAATATATTATTAGCATTACGTTAATTCCAAGTTTCCATGAAGGACTGACTGCAATCGAGTGTTGTGAGCGGCGCACCAGAATAGGGTCGGCAGATATGTCGACGATTGAACTTTGGCATTTAAATGCCTTCATCTTTAAATTCCTACATTTAATTATGCTATTTATCGGTTATCGCGAGTACAATCTTAACTTCAGGGACCTTTGACAAAGGTGTTTGTTTTTTTTAATAAACGGGCTATTTTAAGTGCCTCTTGCTTAATGTATTTTTTGGAAAAGGTAGCTTTTTAGTCGGCTTTAATTTATATCTATGTAAAAGGATACACTGAGCATTTATATTGAGTAAGTATGTTCAATGTTCACGTCTCCTGAAAGTAAATGTCGTAAAAGTTTGTTGTTCTAAAAGTTTAATGAAGGAAGACGTTTATTTTTCTTATTTCCAAAAGTCTAAAGTTCAAGAAAATTATTTAGTTGCTGTAACAAGTAGGTATATAAATATTTTATGTTACAACGAAAATTAGTAAGTATACATGGTTAGTCGGAAAGGGTACTTAAAACTGATACGGGCATATTGTACTTATCATTATGAACAACTTTTACTAAGGGACCAACCATAAGATCAGCTGTTCCATACATTTAATAGAGTAATATTTAATTATTAGTATGGAACAGAATTTTATTTACGAGATTTCAAGGCTGGTCTCATAGTTAAAGTTTTTCATAATGATGAGTTCATTATCCCCTTTCGACTTTATATTATTCTTTCCGATTAACCATGTTGTCATTAATAATAACGCACTGTATTACCAACTTATTATTTCGATGACAATCTGTCTCGTAGATTTCGGAAACATCAATCAGTTGAAATACAGGTTTTTTGGATCAGAAAATGTCACATTATATGCAAGGTCAGGAATCAACAGATATACTGTTAGATATTTATTTATGTACTTGTAAATTCAGGTCACTGTTTTTTTTTAAGAAAAAAACAAATTAATTTCATATTAAACATTTTTTCTATATTTCCTCACATTATTGTGTCATTGTTTGTATGTCAACATTTTGTCAGCAAACTTTTAAGTAACCAATTGAATCGAATCCGCCTTCGTGAATTAATTATAACCACTTATTTATAGCGTTCGCAGTTAACTTAAAAACTTCTGGAACATTACATCCCAGTGTCGAATTAAAACGTTTATGTTGGTAATCGATGTTTTTCATCTGCGTGCTGTAATGTAAAATCACGCAATCGAGCAAACACATTTAATATACAAAACCAGAAAGGATGAGAAAATTAGCATAGGTACAGTATAAAAAATAAACTATTAGGTACTTTTCAATTGATAGTTGCAAACCTCGATCTAATGAACTTTCCGTTACATGTAATGATCTTGTTTGTTATAAGTTCGTTATATAATACTGTTTCTAGGTCGTTTTATATTAAAAAGTACTCTTATTAGTTGAACTTCGATTATCTAAATCGAAAAAACGCCTTGGTGTACAAATAGGTACTAAAAATTCTGTGGCCGTGAATTATATTCAATTACAAACATAACCTAAGATTTAAAAAGTACCTACTCATTGAGTTCGCGTGTATTGCAGAATTATGTAAGTTTATTGTGATCAACGGACCATAGAAAGCATTCATAATAAACTGATCAACTATTAAAACTAGTGAAAATCTTGCAAAAAAAGATGTAAGTCACTATGTAATAACTTGTAATTTGTGATCGTAACTACTTACATGAAAATCGTAGCGGTTGCGCTATGATTGTTTGTTTTAATTCTAATTCAGTTAATTTATGTACCTAGGTAGTTCTGGTTACCAATATAATAAATTCTTACATATATGCAATAACACAACCATATTACCACACCCGTTTGCCGAAACTCGTTCGATAAACATTGAACAAGACATCTAAGTTGTACACGTTATTTACCTATCTTTTGTAATCAAGCACTCATTACATAACGAAAAGATGCTCTTTTTAACGTAGCATAACTAAAAGTTAGTTGATCTCAATGAAAACAATACCATGTTTGTCGACATGTAAGTGCCAATACATATTATGTTGGAGCCAACTTTCGCCCAACCTGCGTGTCGAATGAGCCGGTTTCACAAGATGCTGCCTATTGTATCCGTTCCATCTTATCTTACGACATTGCGAATATGATTAAGCTCTTCAGTCTGACATCATCTCGTTATTTAACATGTACTTTTAAGTTCAAGTATGTCCCATTTTATTCACGACAAGGGAACTGTGATTTCAGGTCGCGATTTGTGCGCTGCTGTCGCTTTCGGCAGCTCTGCCTCAGAGGAGAGTGTCGCTTAACAAGCCTGAAGCTGAAGCAGAGGACCAGCTGCCTGCAGAACAGAACTACAACAACTACCAGCAACAAGCGCAACAGGCTGAATACAGACAGCCACCACCGCAGCAGCAGCAGCAGCAGGAGTACAGACAACAGCCTAAGCAGATCGATGACTTCAGGCCCAAAGTCCAGTTGGAAACCACTACTTACATTCCCATCATCAGCTTCGACAAAGAACAGGGCACTGATGGAAGTTACAAGACATCGTAAGTACCTACTTACTTGAAGTAATAACGGTCATTTATCTTGTCGAATCGATTTCCATATTAAACTGGATATGGATAACGAGCGAAAGTGCAACGGTCATATTCATTATAATCGCTAACGTATAACTAAGTTATTTACTGTCAGTACGGGGCTATGAGGGTGTTATTGATATCTAATAGTTAATTTGGGATAAACACCAGCGATACGACGTTTTTCAAATAGCTGGAAAGTTTATCTTTATCCAAAAGATAAAGGAAAATATCGAGATGATAAGGGTTGCAGAATTTTGTCGATTTCTATGGTTTCAAAGTTTTATCAGGATTTTTTTTTGTAGTGCGCGAAATGTATAGAGTGATTCAGTGTCCGTTCCCAAATGCAACCGCAATAATAAAATTCACTCCAAAACAAAATAAAAAATTGATTTTGTATTTAGCTTGCACTAATAAATTATGCGTGCCCCCCATACTAAGTCGAATTTTCGTTTTGTTTTCAAATGTATCCCAATACTGCGGTTGCATTTAGGAACAGGGACTGAATCACTCTACAAATTATGCGCACTACATAAAAAAATATCCTGTAGTGCTTATTCTCTACCATATTTTTTTAGTACGCTCTATTATAATTTACCTCGTACTAATATTTGCCACATCATGCTATAATGGATGGCCTTGACGTCGTTGATTTTTTCTATAAATTTGCTCTTCAAATGTCCAACCTTGACCCCTCACAAAACTTTTACTATCTTGTAGATTACTCATACTTATGAAGTTAAGTAAACACGAATATTAATAAGTAATTTTAACATATTTATTGGTTTTCCTAAGAAGCGTACTGTTTTACGGGTAGTTTATGTATCTTGTAGGGCCATATATCTACTATTTTCCTTACTTCAGGATAGGAAGAACAAAGAATGAAATTTTCGTTGCCATAGAAAGCGTTTCAAAGTGGATTTACTTTAGTTATTCGCCAACGCAACAGTACCAACACTTATTCCTTGAACAATTATTTTTCAGTTATGAAACCGGCAACAACATTCACGCTTCCGAGGAAGGTTTCCTGAGGGCTGTTGGTGAGGACCAAAACGCGTTGGTCCAGCAGGGCTCATACTCCTACACTGCTCCTGACGGCCAGATCATCACCGTGGAGTACACAGCCGACGAGTTCGGCTTCAGAGTCAAGGGCGACCACATCCCCACCCCTCCCCCAGTATCCCCTGAAATCCAGAAGGGTCTTGACCTGATCTACGCTGGAATCAAAGCCAACGCGGTGAGTTGATTTTATATTATGAAATAAACACCAGCATCACACAGACCTTGCTGAACTCGAGTATTGCGTAATGAAACATCTCGTTAAACGTGTATCTAACTGCTGGGTGGGTTAAGATTGCGAGAGATGGTACTTATCTTAGTAATGTCAGGAAGGGAAATTGGGGCTAGATAGAGTTTTCCCAAACCATAATGCTAGGTCTAAACTTATCGGCCTCGGCAAATATTGCTGTATTTGACGAATTTTCTGGAGATATTTATTGCTACAGCACGAATTATAGCCCAAGTGCAAATATGTGACCCGGAATAATAAGAGAGAACTACAATGAGCTGGTTAATTATGGATAGCTTTTTTCTCCCTTTGTCTTTATTTTTGTTATAGATTCCAAAGGATTTGATAAGATGTAACAGTTATTTAGGATATGTACGCCGAAAGCTATTTTAAAAAGCTTCAAGAATAACATTTTCTGCAGAGTCGGAAATCTTAATGCAGGATCGCTCTTTTCTTCTTCTTCTTCGATCGACCTTAACCGAGCGTTATTATCAAATTACTGATAGGAATAGGTACTACCATCAATATAGTAAATATATATCCCTATTTTACGTAGATACCCAGTTCTACTAGAACTAATAGAAATTAGCTTTGCTCACTTATATCATCACGTCCATTAACCGGTCCTGTTCCCGTGATATAGCGAATTTCTAATCAAGAATTTCACGCAAGTCTACTGCAGTTTGATCTTCGCAATTTTTTCTAAGACAACCTGTTTTGAGGCCCACAATATGGAACTAGGTACTGGTAATCAGAGATCATATTGGCAACAGTAATATTGTATTCCTCGAGTTTTAGTTTTTAAGAGCAATTAAAATACCTTAACTAATCATCATTAATTAAAGGTTTTTGTCAATGTTTATGTTATCTTACGATACGGGCATAATGCTATAATCAGAGCTTAAACTTACCTAGCAAAGTCCTACACTAAGCCAATAATGAGGCAGTCCGTACTCGTTGCCTAGGATAATTAATCACCAAGTTTCAGGTGAAGATCTTTCTAGTCAGGGAACGGTGACGGTCAATCAGTTAAAGCCTTGTCTTCTTCAAAGTCACTGAAGTCATGCTCGTCAAGACCACAAGTGTACCAGCGTCTTAATTTATGACTTTCGATTCGTTGCATTCCCTTATTCATGCATATAGGCTTCCCCACCTTCAGGGAATACTTGTCGGTGACTTTCAATACAAAATACGCAAAAAGAAAGGACAAAAAGATTTGCATAAAGCTTTCATCGAGGATCAACACCACCTTGGGAGACCTCTACCATACTAGAGCTTTACTTCCATAAACTTAATTCGCGCAAGTACGTGTAAGTTGCTTAAATTCTGGATTTTTATGTCTTCCTCCTGTCTTAGCGACACGAGGCGAGATGAAAATCCAGTTATGACGAGCGTTCATTATAAGTTGCTGTTAGAATAGCCGCTCTTGGTAGCTTGTTGAACCGCCGGCAGCACTTCGTCACTCAGTGGCAGTGAGTGAAACTGGTTGTTATGCGTTCCCCCTTACACCACAATTACTAGTTTATTGCAACATTAATTGAGAAAAATTGGATGGATATTTTGGTCACAGTAGTGATGATCAAGAATGTAATAGATTTTATAGTTTACTCGATAATTTTATCTCTTATGGTTTATTTTTGCGGCATTATTTATAAGACGATTAAAACAGAAGGACTATTTTCAATCCTTATAGTATACACAGTGGTTTACTGTAACAAAATATGAATAAAGCGTGCAATATCAGTAAGGTAATTATATTTATAAATAAAAATTCCCAATTTCAGGAGCGCAACGCTCTGGAATCCAAGAACAACCCCGAGGCTGCCAGACTACAGGAAGACAAGGCAGCTCTTGACTACAAGGGTACCTACTACCAGCAGTAAAATGTGAACCCACAGTGACTCAAGTGTTGAACCGTGAACGTTCTGATGGCAGGACCTCCAAATGCCATATACTTTAAGACTAGAACGCCTATGGCCTGCAATATGGTACATACAAAATTTTTAAGACTTGTTTTCCAATCATAAATAAGCGAATTCATACGTGAAACTTGATTGGATAAGAAATGTATTCATTGCCGTATACAGTATTCACATATTGTGGTTATAGGCTTTAAGTTTAGAGTAAAGGATATCGAATTGTTAGTATACAAGATAATAAATATAATACTCAATATGTCACAATATTTACGTTCTAAGTTTCCTGAACGATTTATTTTTGTTAAGTTACTGACATCATTTAGAAGACTTGATCTTGAAGCTAACAATTAAAAAAGGTATTTACGAGAGTAAACGTAAGCTTCAAAAACAGGTATCTTGTAAAAAAGAAGTTATGTATGTTCTTATAAGGTTGCCGGTACTCATTTTTCTTCTAAATGTCTACAGATGTTAAATTATGTACTAATATTAGGACAGTATTCATTTTTCATTGAACAAATTATTAAGACTTTATATTGCTAACAAACAGAAACGTTCGATGAAATAATGTACATTGTCTTGAAATAAGTTCATTTTTGTGATACAACACCAACAAGAAACAAGAGAAGTGTTCAATTTTATTTTTATACTTTTGTAAATATTCTACAATTTTAATTAACTTATCTTTGTATGTTTGATTTTTGAATAAAAATGTTGTAAGATATATTTAGACGTCGCTTTCTTATTCTACAAAATTCTCTTCCAAAAATTTCAAAAATACTTCATTATTTCGTAACCCTTACACACACTTGCTTTAAAATTGTGTAACATGTTTTTTATCATTGACTTTACCGGCTATTTGCTAAGATCAGCTTTGCTTTGAAATTATTAGTCAGTAATTTTTATGCTTATACAATCCCTTCGTCCTCTTATGAAATACACGGGAATGGATGGAGCCAGAAAGTGGAACATAGGAAGAGCTAAGCCAAACTCTACTGGGCATTGCAAAATCTTTATATAAAATATAAAAATAAATATAAATGGTAAATAAATATCCGAATTGAGAAACTTCAGAAAAATACACGTCGTAATAGGTACATTACGTCCTCTGTAGTCATTTGACTCGATGCTGTAACTAGGAGTTATGTGCTGTCATTACTACAAGAAGTTATGAAATTTTGCAGAGGCAAATGACAAAACGTGATTTGACCTGAACTAAGACGATCGAGTACAAATAATTCCAGATAGAAAGTAAAGTAAAAAGAATTATACAATCGCAGGATATTATTTATAGGTTACGTAACATAGGTCTGCGCACGCGCTGGTGCTCGCCTTTAGCTGTCACTCAGCCTAAGCCAGTAAATGAACCAGTTTTTTTCTACAGTAGTCAGGTGCAGATACTTTCATTATGTCTACTAGTGTCCATTTACAACTCGACTACGCTTCGTTAAACGCTTTTAATTAGAAAATTAGTTATTCTGAACGAACCTAATAAACGACTACAAACATTCGTTTACAAGCTTCGATTACGATCGTATCTTATTTTTTCATTTGTTGTATGCCATTATATCGGCACGTCTTTTACTAAGCCAACGGGGCTCAATAATAAAGATTGAGTGAAGAATAAAATTTCGCAAGCTCCAATTGTCAGCTTTAAACTACTATAGACAGAAGAAGATCACTATCTTATAAAAAAGCTCTGGTAATGAAGATGGCACTTAAAACGAACAAAGAAACAACAAATCCTTTGACAGCACTAACACATTAACATAATTTACACAAGCGTAATAAAGAAAAATAACTAAGTACTATTTTTGCTTCCATTGTATTAAGCCAGGCTTACAGTTTACTTAGGCGTCACATTAACCTTTGAAATCATGCCATAAAATTGAAATGAGTAAGTGCACATAACTTAGACATTAAATAAATTCAGGAGCTTTAAGTTGATTACTTTAGATATATTATTAGATTCATCAAATGCCACACGTAGAACTGGCTTTGCAGGGGTCAGTGCGTGTCGATGTAACTTATGTATGTAGGTATTTCACAAGAAGCTCTCGTCTTTATCGGACATTAGCCTGTCTAGTGTATGACGGCTTTGTGCAACTTTAGCATAAACCCTCATCATTCATACGAAACTTGATCAGTTTGCGCAAAGCCTTAATTAAAGCCGTGTAAGCTCGTCGGTATTCGCGAGAGATGATATTATTGATATTACAATTGTAACTATCACCATTGCCTGCTTTATTGGTCTAGTGGTCGCACGTGCGTCTGCGCTGAACGTGTGGTAGATAGATACTGAGTTCGATTCGGTCAGGTATAGTCTGCGGAACGTATGGTACTGGGTTCGATACCCGGATCGGGCAAAGTGTTATTGGGTTTTTCAGGTATTCTCAGGAAAGTTGCAATGCGGAGTTTGGAATTGTCATCGGTAAAATGTGGGTGTACTGTACGTGTACACCTCTGCCTAACCCTTCAGGGAATACAGGTGTGATGCTAAGATATGCTATAGTTGCAAAGGACAAATTGTAAAGTTCAAGTATCATAAAATGTGATTAAATATACTTATCTCGTCCACTAATCAAATGAAAAAAGTACCCATTTTGAGGTCAAAACGTTTTTCATAAATTCAATTTTCTCTCACGAGTGAGCTCATCTCTAGAAGTGAAAACAATGTATGGCCCACCCAAGGTAACACGTTCCTTGAACAAGCAATAAGCGGAATCTTAAAACCGACTCACCTTTATATTTAATGGTCTTTAAAATCATTCTATTAGATTTACGCTATGTGGTATCTTCTTCAATTACACCAAACGAGTCAATAATAATAATTAAAACGACGACCTTCATTATTATTTCGTCTGTGCGACTGAAACACCCAGCCTGATTCTTTAATGTAAAAATAGACAATTACCTATGCTCAATGATATTATAAGTAGAAAGGTATTTTACATAATTATAATTTATTCATTGCTCATGCCTATTGTATCATGCACAAAGAATGGTTCCGCAGCCGTAATCTTTAACTTTGATTATTTTCTAAATGATATAATAACCCGCCCAACCCTTCTCACTCTGTGGTGAGGTCGTGCAGTGAGTAAAGGGCTATTTTTTTTATATACTAACCTCATATAACGCGTTAGAGGCAGTAATATCTCAAAGATATGAAATTCGAAATAAAGTCTCGAGCCTGTAATTTCTTTAAATTAGAACACATGGTTGAGTTAAGGCCGCACGTTTCTGTGCTAGGCAGGCACGGAGAAATCTTGGGATACTTGTTTTACGACTGAACCATTGGCGTATCTAGGAAGTTTTCCTAGGGAGGCACCCGGCCAGCAGATCAACAACCACAAGGTGAGTAAGGTGTAAGTAATATTAGCGTTGTCGAAAACTGGCTCGTGACGATTTCTATCATATTTGATATACGGCAGTTTTCGGAGATGATATAAAATAATGGTAGTGAATCTTTTTCTCAAGTTAGAAATAATGAAAATAGTATATTTCTTCAATGCTGACGACTTTTAGGGTAGGCGAAGAGTATTATAGGCAGGTAGTGCCCACCTCCTAGTTACGTCACGGAACCCTAACACTTTCTTATTGTTGCTTTATGTCATGTCAACTACATAAAAAAAGAAAGGAAGTTATACAGTAAAATCTGCCTTTAGATCTAGAACACGTTGGAATGGCAGATATTTTATATCGCACTCATTTCAAGCATTTAGATTGGTAATACTAAAAATATATAATTATTTTATTTCAGTGATGTTTTTTATTGAGCCCGACTTTTACTTCTTTTCTTTTTTTACTTTACTATAACTAATAAGTACGAGGTTACTCGTAGGTTCGATTAACTTCTGTATCGAACCCAAGACACGTAGTATGTACAGAAAGTTAAGCTTAACTTTAGCTTGCGGATGCTACGAGAAGACGATCTTCTTCAGGAGAGTACAAATACGATGTATGAAAGACGGATACACATATTGAACTTCATCGGTTCCTTTAATTATATCGGGATCAGTAGGTACGACTTTCCTATAAACCGATGCGTGGTATATTATGATATGATAATGTACAGGTGACGAAAAAACGAGAATCCATTTCTGTATACACGGATTAAACCTGAAAATTTAATGACATGAATTTAATAGTAACGGCTACTAACCGTTTGTTCTAAAAAAACTTCTAAATAAGTAGGTATAGGTAGCCTACTATATACCGTAAACGTTTTATATTTATTTATTATATTCCTATTAAAATACTGGTTAGTTTCATAAGGCATTTAATTACCCATTAAGTATGGCCATAAGACCATTTACCTAAAGTAGTGCGTAATGAACACTCAGATATGAAAATTTTATAAAGTTCAATCGTACAACTAGGACCAAAATTGCAAAATCTAATTGAATAATATAATTTTATAAGTATTCTGATCAACAAAATTGTTTAGATAATTTGATTTCCATTAGTATCTGATTGTTAAGCAGGCGTACAGGCACGTTTGTAAGTGAGCGTATCGCGTCGCGGAGATGTATCGCCGGGATGCGCCTGCGCCGGCGTCGGGTCGCACGAAGTTCATAGGTAAACATCGCGGTATATAAACCCCTTGCAGTGTCAACGAGCACACATTTGTGCCTGTGATTGCATCCAGTCCCTTTGTACTGACGTCCCCTGCCCTACATCCTAAAATCATGGTGAGGAATATCAATTATCTTTTTAAAACAACAGTAGTCTTTTTCATTTATATTATCTAAGATAAGCTTACATTCCGTCTTAACATCTATGCACATAGAAAGCATATAAAAAGTTAAGATCTGCACTGCTTTATGGTGAGCGTATTCACATTACATAAACATTACATGAACGATTGATTATGTTTGTGTTTATGTCTTGATTAACTTACTACCAAAATGTGTAGTCGGACATTATCAATTTTAAGCCCATTATCATCATCATCGTTCTCCTGTTCCCATTTTATTTGGGGTCGGTGCAATATTATGTCTTACGTCCATTATAATTTACTTAATACACGCTTAGTCGGAAAGGGTAGGTACATAATGAAACGGGTTATTGTACTCATCATTATGAACAAATTTTACAATGGGCCAAAGCTGAAATAGTAAAAAAATCGACTGTTACAAACATTTAGTAAAGTAATATTAAATTATTTTAATGGAATAGCAGATTTTTTTCTGTTTTCAGGTTGGATTACATAGTAAAAGTTGTTTATAATTATGAGTACAATAACCCCCATTCAGCATATATCCAAATACATTTGGTAGAACAGAGAAGAATGTAACTAGACAGACTAGAATAACTTTATTTCGAGAACAAGTCTCATAGGATTAGTAACAATTTTCTTATATTAAGTGTTAGTAAAAATAAAATAATTATATAAATTTACATGTTAACTGACAGCAGTGAACTAACACCAACACTTAACACAAAAATATTATAACGACAACATTAACATTGGGTTTATGTAAACAAAATAATGCTCATTCAATCTAGTTTCTCTAAGGGTAAGCAGGTGACGAGACGAGACAGATTAGACGTAATGAAAAACTTGGGACAGTTGAGTTGGTGTCGTATGCGCGTCCTCATATACAGTCTAGCTTTTCATTGAGACTAAACTGTTGAGTCAGTGTTCAATTCGCCGGCTTCTGGTGCCCTAATAACATACTACATAAAGGTTTATGTGTACCTAATACTCATGTTTTATCTACTTCTTCCTCAATTTTATATATCGATTTACCTGTACCTACCTTTTGACCTATTTATATGAAAAATGCTCTTCAAATTAATCTAGTGGCTGCCAGCAGGATCCCGGGTTTCAATTCTCAGCTAGATTTTATCGTATCTTAACAGTCTATTTGAACAACGCAATGATGCCTTTTGGGGCTTATACTAAAACTTGAGCTATTGACCCCATCTCAAGCATAACTACGGCTTACAGAATAAAAATAATACACGGTAAACTTTTAAATGAGGGAAATATTCCAGCACAAGCATTATTATCATAGTTTGTGACACCACGATTGGCGGAGTAGCTAAGCATTTGGCTTTCTGCGATGCATGGCGCGGGGTCGATTCCCGCTCAGAATAAATATTTGTATAGACTTTGAACAACTATATATAGACCTATAGTTGTTCAAAGTCTGGGTATGTATGCATGAGAAATTTATGTTTGTCAATTGTACCCAAAAAATAAGATCCTAAATTATAAATAGGAAGAAGTTTTGATGACTAAAAACGTTGCTTAATTATGCGTGAGGAAACCGACCATTATATTGATCTATTTCCGTAATGCGATAACAATCAATAAATAAAATGAATAAGTAATTTGATTTTGTAAGTGTAAACTTATTTACTGTTGATATTGTTACAAAAAATATGTGGTGTTGTTTCATATTGTTCTTACAAATACTGAAAACTCACGCAGTATCCAAACAAAATTAAATGACAAAGAGAATGGGCGAATAAACAATAGGCAGTAAATGAAACCCGATCTTCAGTTAATAATTTTATGTAGTTATAATGTTTATCTTGAATTTTGTTTGCATGAATATTATTACTCTATGTCAAATATGTACTCTAGGTACCTACGTGTCGCATTTTAGAATATTCAACGAAAGAAAAACCCTAAAGCTTTCTCTCGCTGTATAAAACTTTTACCTGCTTGTAAATAATTTAAGCATGCAAATTTATTACCGTTACCTTATCGCGGGTCAAAAGTCAACACGTGTTTCATAAACAGGAGTTCATAATGCAGCTTAGATCGTTGTCGAATCACGGAATCCTTTCTTTCCTCAAACGAACAATTTCTACCCACCTACCTCACGTTTTCGAGACGAGTAACTTCCTATGTGTAAGGTTTTCACAATATCAATCGTAAAATATAATGTAGTAATTTTCACACAAAGGACTTTTGTAACTGACGAACGAAACACATGTATTGCTTCGGTGAGGCAGTTGACGCGTGCAATGTGTGTGTAGCATGGAACTTAGCACAGTTACTCCATTCGGGACAGTAATCTTGTGAACCAAGATTATGTTTATTGTATTTAATCGGTGGCTATTTTAACGCATCATTACCTATGTAAGACAAAGATTCAATCGATTGATTATCATACGTACAATCAATATAAAAAAGGCGTGGTTTCCCACGCCAAGGCCTTCGCATACATTAAAGCTCATTAGCAAAATCATTAACTAACTCTTTGACATAATTTATTATTATTTTATGTATGCTATAAAACTTGTCATAAACGTTAAATGCAAACAAAATATTACAAAATTGATATTTAGTACATCTTTACATACTTTGATTTCATGAAGGGACCTATGGAAATCCGAATAAACTGGTACCCTTGCGACACGAGGAAATGTCAGCGCTGATTAGTCCATTCATCTTGATAATATAGTGATATATATCTTTGTGATACATAGTCATTTCAATATATCGTTGTAAAGCTTGTTCGTACATGTTTCCGACTATGATTCGATTCGATTACAACTCAATACTTTAGTTAATGCATATCTATTGAAACTGCAATGACCACGTGAATCTGAATGTCTGAATAGGACATGTGAATTAAATAGCCCTCTTTCATAATGCGGCTAGCTTCATTAGTATGTGTAAGGTCCGATTTTTCAATGGCCTGATAAAATAACTGTTAATTTGAAACATAAGTAGTTATTAGGGAAGTTACCAATAGGAAAACTCTGAAACTTATAAAACTATTGAAATAATATCTTAACCTTAGTTGTTTATCAGCGTAGACGCGTCATTGTTAATTGTAAAGAAATTTAAGTTATGATCGCCGAGGCTTTGATGCAACGCGCTTTATGTTTGTTATATGAAGTGTTATGAGTGTTTAGAGAGCAGATTAATTGTATCTATTACTCTGTGGATTACTTATAATTCATCTAGATACATGGCATCAAAAACATACCTTGAAGTATTAGAAAATGAAAGTCTCCGTAGTCGGGTAAAAAGTATGCGGATTTTAAGTTTGTTGGCAAACCTAATAAAATATTTTTATATTTTTTTACCGCTTCATCAAATAAAAATGTACAGAGTCAAAAGCTGCCTAGTGTTGTAGCCCCGATGCATGTGCACGATATAAAACTGACGGTGCATATAAATCACAGAGTGTGGTTAGCGGTTTCAACACACGATTTCTATAAACTTATTTCATTGTTCACGAAGAAAGCACTTTCAACTCCCTTTGTGTCTTCCGGCATGAGATGTATTCGTAGCGCATAATTTGCTAGTTCGTGCGAATCTTAGGATGACACGATGACATCGAAGCTAATCTGCATAGGTATATTCATTATACCTATATTATAATAATCCTTTCCGCACTTTTAAAAAGAAAACGAAGAGCTCTTATTAGATTATTTTTATATTCATTGTACTTTTAGTAAGTGATACAACAAATTATTATAATACCTAGTTCATAGTAATTAAAATATTTAAGGTTGTTAATCCATGGTGAAAAATAAACAAAAAACAAATTGAGTAAGAAGATAGAAACCTAGCAGCAATTTTCAAGATTAGATTAGATTTTAACTGAAGATAAAATAAAATATCCTAAGTATGATCTGTAAATGTACATGCCTAGGTATAGGTATATAGGTCTTTAGTGCAATTTAATTATAATATTTTTTTTAAAGATAAAAGAAATTTAACCTTCTTAAATTTCCAGAGTGGTTTAATAGTAAGACTTCTTCATTCCTGACCAAGTTCTACGCAATACGCAGTGATAATGAAACGCCTACAGGTCTACAGCCAAAGAAAAAAATGCTGCTTAAAAAGTTGCTAGTCGTAGGTTACTGTCAGGCGCTAGCCAGGCAGATTGGCTTGGAAATCAATTAAAATTACGCCGTAGAATGAATATGAGGCAAGGTAGGTTTCATCACTGTTGGTGTTCTCGTCCAGAGACCATACAAAAATATGCGTGAAGAAAAAAGCGGGCTATTGGTATCTAGTTGTTCCAATTTGCAGAATAAACAATTTTAGTTAAATATAAACATAATATCAATATAACTTTATGCATATAATAAAGTATAGGTACCAATATGAATTAAAATATTTAAAAAAGTTATCTAGTAAAGATCCCTCTGTCCTTTATACATTGATAAATATTACACCCTGTTTAATTTCTTTTTTTCAAGTTTTGCAATAATGGATATACTTCTATTCTATAATTTCGATTACTATTCAATCATCATATTTTTAACTGTTCATCCTATTTTTATTTATTTTAAGTTAAGTTTGAGTATTTCGCTAAAACAACTATATTGCAACATTCATTATTTGTTAAGAGAATTCATACAACATACCTACATCCTGTGTCGCCTTTGTTAACTTATTCACTTATGTCGTTTACGTGCCTTCTGTTGCATACTCACTACAAATATTGACGGACAGCGCCTTCCTTTTAACAATACCTATAATAAGCACCTACACTATTCAAGGAAGAAAAATAAATAAACAACATTTGACTATAATACAAACATTATTTTCTAACAAAAAGAATGCTAATTTACTTGGAACACTTCATAATGAAGTAAATTTCGTCTTTTCATTACTTAGGGCGACTTGCACCAAAGTTATTTAAGCTAAACACGTTTGGATATCTTTCTCTCCCTTTCTATTTGTATACTGTGAGATAGTGACAGACTGATGGCTAAACGTGTTTAGCTTAAATATGATTTAAACGACTTTGGTGCAAGTCGCCCTTAGTTTCTTATTTCACCACAAAAGGAGTATAGTAAGATTGTTTATAGTTTGTCTTAAGCTCAGTTGAATAAGGTACAAGAACCTACAGTTATCCTTCACGTTTTGGTTCTAAAGTCAAGACCTATCTAAGTATCGAAATATTTAAAAAACTACTTCATACTTTGTAGTTGGTACCTAATATAAAATGACATAGCCAAATTTATTCATAGATAGATATTCCTGGATGCCAAATTTTTCTTTTTATACATTTAAAAGAAAAAATTGGGTTCCAGGAATTATGTTAGTGATATTTGTTTTTAATGTTTAGGAACTCCAGTAACAAAAAAAAAGTTGGAAAATAATAAACTTTCTTTAATTAATTTATTTGTATATTATTTATTTATTTAATTTATATGTGACACTAGCATACAGGAGTATAAATACTGGATAAACTTAGGACTTCTACTACTAGGGCCTTCCAATAGATCGCCACAATATGGCAAAAAGATTAATTAGGAAATTGCTACGTATCCTCTTGAAAATATATCTTAGACGCATTTATGGACCACAACAGAAAGAGCGAATGCTGTATTTTCCCGAAAACCACACTTTAAATTAACATTTATATTTTTAAACGACCTGAAATGTTTGTTTCCACCACTTATCAACAATTGAAGGAGCTATTTATTGAAGACTTCAATATGAGATGAGAATTATATCATTGTAGTTTTTTCCTATTACAGATCTCCTTAATCTTCGTCCTCCTTGTAGCTGTGGCGTATTCAACAGCGCAGGCGCAGTCAACTGCTCCTATACCGATAATTCGCTACGAATCCGAGGGACCCAATGCTGATGGCTCGTATAAATGGCTGTAAGACTCTTTATTTAATATATTGCGTTTATAATACTTATATTATATACCTACGCTAAATTATATGTGCACGAAGCACGCTGGATAGGTTTTGCATATTTTAATACGATGTTGGATTTATAATTATTTACTATACTTATTCTCTTAACACCGTCGTTTTAACAAAAATAACGTTAAATTTTTCATAGAATCTAAATAGCTAAAGTGCGCAAGTGTAGTTGTGTAGGTAGGTACTGACTGATAGTACAGTTATTAATAAATTATAATTATAACAGCTAAGACATGCTTTACGATCTCCACACTTCCAAGTACCTATTAAAGACATGCTAGTAATTGCTATTAAATAAATAAAAAACTTTCAACAGTTGTATGTCTTCCACTAACTACATTTTCTGTGATCGCAAGTCAGATACTAAGGTAAAATACATGTCGGTGAAGTTCATACAACAACCATAACAATATAATGTACGTCATCGCGTCAACTTCTGAATAAAATATGAAGTCTTAAGAGATAAAGATCCTTTAGGGATTGCAAGGTAAGATATATTTCACCGTCTGTTCAAGTTGATGATAATATTATTTTTGGTTACGCATCAATTGTGAATAAGACATGAAATAACTCAGAAACTTAAAGAAAACAAACATGTTATGTATTTACTGTTTTCTCATAAAATTATTTTTATTTATTGCATCCAACAATCGTAAAAGCCCCCAATACTTTACAACAAACAAGCACTTTGTCATGGATAGAAAAACGGATTAGCTTTTAAATGAGCATAGTGTACTTGCTTCATTGGTCTTACGATAGTAAGGCTGTCTGATGAGCGTGAGGACATGGATTCGAATCCCAGGTCGGGTTCATTGGGATTTTCTGTGAGGAAAGGAAATTCTCAAAGGCAGCTTGGAGTTTGGATTTGTGCACGATAAACGGCAATAGGCTCGATCCTTTTACATCTCGCGATATAATTAGTATGTTTGTGAAAACATAGGTAGGTCTTATCATAAATAGGTCTTACAAGTAATTGTGTAAAAAAAGAAAAATGTAGCTGCCTATTTAGAGAATTAGCTGTGTATAACTATAATTATATCACCAGAGGTTAAACAGCTAACTTTTGCTGTATTCCGGCAGAATAATGACGGTATTCTTAAACCTGTAACAGAACCTCTTTGTCCCGTTTCCAGCTACGAGACAGGCAACGAGATCAATGCTGAAGAGTCCGGCTACGTAAAGAACTTCGGGCAGGGCGAGGGTAAGGAAATTCAGACCGCGGAAGGAAAGTTCAGTTACAAAGCCCCCGACGGCTCACTTATTGCACTCACGTACATCGCAGACGAAAATGGATTCCAGCCACAGGTGACTCAATTTATATGCTAATATTTTGCTTCCAAGAAATAGACATAGTTTCAATTTTCCTCCTTCTCAATCTGATAAGTCAAAGTTCGCAGAACTCGAAAGATAAGCCGGGTGAAGGGAAGAAACAGTGAAATAACCGGAACAATCCAGTTTGCCTATCTCTATCCTAGATAAATCCATAAAATATAGAGACAATTATTATGAAATCACCAGTTCGTGATGTAAAAGTGAAGAACTACGGAAATCGTTAAAATAAACAGATAATGTGTTAATTCAAAAGTTTTCAACAATTCTACAAATTAACCACTGATACCGCTTTTCACCATATAAGGATGCGACAATATGGTAGCATCGCATCAACAATTGCGTAATGATGTAGATATAAATAAAATTACAACTTAACACCTGCCAAATTGCAATTAAATATTTTATATACTGCCGCCGGCTAATAGAAGCCTTGACATCTTTCCGTTGGGAATCACAATAAGTTGTATAATCCTCAGTCGGCAGACGTTTCACGAAATCCGGCACAGTAAACAAGTTAAGGCAAGTCCAAGTACAATTATATTAAATAGTTGACGATAAAATCGATACGCAAGTTTAACGAACCGGGTCGAAGCAGATTATACCTTTATTTTTGGTAAAATGACGTAATATTTAATAAGCGTATCTAAATTAATTCATGTTTATAAATAGTTGCAATGAAAAATAAATTATTGCGTCGTGTCATGTCTTTGTTTTAGAACTAACCTCGATGCATCACTCCAAATCTAGACAACACCAGTGAAATCAGCATTGACCTACAAAACAGATTCAAGCAACTTATTTTTACACTATACCTACCTACTTCATTGGATTCTAAAACATCTGTTTCGCATGGAGACAGTAATTGTCCATTTCGCGTTATGTACGAGTAAGTAACACCCACATAGATGTCCAAAAAACAGTGATACATCTTTGTTTCTGTCTCGTGTAGATTGATTAAAAATGAAGTACTCAAAATGTCAGCATAACGATTAAGGTCTGCATTACCATGTGCTTTTTATAATGGAACATCTACTTAGAGTTAGATGAACTACTTATAATAACATCCTGTTGTAATTTTATTACCTGGGCGTCCTTGTGCATTTCTGTAACATTAGACTTTGCAAACCCTAGTAAGGAAAAGATTAAATCGGATAGGTCATCGGTGCCGGTGCCATCAAAACTAAATGTAGGCAAAAATCTGCATTAACGTGAAGGGGTTTGCTAAGATAAAGCAAGGTGTGGTCCATGTGTAGGTATATTAAATACTCGTAAAACGTCTCGCGAGCCTGAACCATCGTTGCGTAAAGTCTTAGGAAGATGTCTGCGGTGCGCTGCAGTAACGTGGATGTGGTTCTTAGTTGGCCAACGTGTGTGCAAATGTCGCTGTAAAATATCAAAAGTCGACCCGTGACCCTCTCTTGGGAAATGGGAAGGCTTCTAGTAACGACATTGAAGATCGAGAAACTAGCTTCTGTCTGACCTGTCCGTTGATAAGGTGACTCATTAATTGATCCGCTATCGACGCCTGCGCAAGCGTATTTGACAAACTATCGGTTGCCGTTATATAATTATGAGTCCAAACTTGCTGAAATGATGCAATGCAAACAATACGAGTACGCATGCCCATCGCCAACCTACTAAATTTATGTAGAATTATGATGGTTTACGATCACAGTTAGCAACTTGTTTTTCAGCAAAAATCATTTTTATTTTTATTC
This sequence comes from Allophyes oxyacanthae, assembly GCA_932294325.1. Taxonomy (NCBI): domain Eukaryota; kingdom Metazoa; phylum Arthropoda; class Insecta; order Lepidoptera; family Noctuidae; genus Allophyes; species Allophyes oxyacanthae. The sequence continues at coordinate 8,801,733 of OW028614.1, read as the reverse complement.
TTTCAATATTTCAACCTTCATTATCACTGGTGCTCGTTATTTTTTAAGAACTAAAAAAAGCATGGAACTATATTTTAGTATTCAAAATAAAATACTACCTTCTCCTCTCTATAGATACTTATCATACCTACTTCAAGCTTCAACACAAATAAATTAGTTTCTATTTATTGGTGAACTTTCCGAATGCCGTTTATTTTATTAATGGATTTGACTTTGGTGTTGAAAGTAATCTAATTCAAATGTTACATCAAAACTAGGCTGTGAATTATGTATTGCTTACATCGTTTTAATTTGAAATAATTATAATTTACAAATCAATGAAGTTTTATCCATGTCAATGCTAATGGTATCAGTTTAATCTTATCTAGATTTAAGCTTCGTGTTCATTGAAAGAGATGCTCAACGAATAGTTAGAATGAAACTAATACACTTTGATAGCCTATAATTAGGAAAATTGCGTGTGACTCCTAGCAATGTATTATACCTACCTATACCTAAGCAATTTGATGACCTGAATAACCACCATTGTTCGAGACTAAAAACAATAATGTTATAGCTTTGTATTACTTTAATTTGGAGTTAATCAAATACCGCCTGATGTGATAAATGCAGACAGATAGACAATGAATATGGCCAGCCTTCTAACATGTTTTAGTATATAGTGGACATGGCGTAGATGTAACGTATACGTGACACGGACGTAATAAATGGTCTTTCGTCAAACCACGTCTCGCTGTTTACATTATTGATGCGTCTATTTGTATAAAACAGATACCTACTCGTATTATGAAAGGTTCAAGCAATGGATATCTGTGTCCAATATATACTTGGGAACCAGTAACTTCATACTGCGGTTACCGATCCGCCAAGTGTGATGATGATGACAATTTCCTTCTGACCTTTGTGATGGTCTGAGGAAAGACAGTAGGTACTTATTCGGCGATTGAAATTTACAAGTTCTTATAATTGATGTTATACAATGAGTACGACCGTAGATTAAATCATACTACGTATTCTATGATACGTTCTAAAATCGTACACAAAATATCATGCAGTGAATACAATAGTTTAGTCACAGAAATTTTCTTTCATTTCTATAGTTTTACACAAATGACTTTTAATTTATGTAAATAATATATTGTGATTAACTAATAGTAGCTTGTTAAATAATCACTGAGATGTAGTCACTTAGTCAATGTACGTGACATGCCATCCTTCACGATCTGCGTCTCAAGTGGTTTGAACCTTATGTTTTTAAACTTTCTATGCCGTGACATAACATAACCTTCTTATTTTTTCTAGGGAGACCACTTGCCAACGCCTCCACCTATTCCAGCCGCCATTCAAAAGGCACTTGACTACTTGAAGACTTTACCCCCCGGGAACAACGAAGGCGCTTCCTCCAACATCAAGCCTCAGTTCCAAGCGGCGCCCTTCAAGTCCAGACCAAGATTTTAATATCTTCAGACCACGCAACTTATCTGATAAAGTATACGAAAGCGACTAACATTTAAGTAGAGCGATATTTTGCACATTACCATAATTATTGTGTAAATATAGAATTTAAGATCAAAGAAATTCAGAAGTGGATATTAAATCATTATGAATTATTGAAGCGAAGCAGTATTCGATGCTATTGATTTGCTTAAGTAAAAGGTTAGAATTTGATTTGTAAAGTTTAGCTATAAATTATCAAATTGTAAGTTTTGAATTTATATCATGTTTAACAATGACTATTAGTCAAGATACACTGTGAATTGATATATTAATAAATTATTCGCTGCTGTGTTTTACTTTTGTAGAAGCATAAAAAATTTAAGGCTAATAAAATGTCGCATTATTTCGTGATAACATGACTTACGTTAGATAATAAAATCGAATAGAATGTATGTAGTAAGTATAAGTAAATTTTCTTAGCCAGTAAAAGTCATTTTGTATTATAAGACTAATTTTGCAATGTATTTGATTTGATTATAGAGATTGAATGTACCGTCAGTCTTTTTATTTCGTCAATTTTGCCATTTTCAACACATTATTATTATTTAAAATTGTAATGAACTTAAATAAAAAACGGTTTTCATCTGCAATTTTAGAGACCTAATGATAATTCACTAAGAATTTGTGTAAAGGACTTGATCAGATACATTTGTAGTCTATGTACCTATAGACAAAAAAGATTTAATTAAAAATCTTATATCCGCTAAAACGGCCACCTCATAAATCTCATATTCAGGTTCACCAACTAGAGGAATAAGACATTTTTGTTCAAATAATGGAAATACCTTACTATAAGGTGCGGCGGGCGCGGCGCTTTACCGAATTTAGTACTTCTGCCTTACGGTGCCGCTCCGTAGCAAATATAGTAGGTATGTCGGTACTCCTATGTGATCGCTGCGGTGCGGTACGCTGCCGTATGTACCGCGTGTGTCATCTCCCAAAAGATTCTTGTGAACTTCATAAACATTTAAGACGTGTGATCCTTCCTGAGCTATCTACAGGCAAGGTATTAATTAAGATACAAGAAGTTGTTCCTGTATCCAACGAGATTTCGAGCCTGTCAATAAAAATTGAAAAGCTTCTAGAGAAGTTCACCACATCAAATCGCACCTATAAACTATTGTAATATCGGCCAGTCGGCCTCCAACTATAACGGTTTTATGAACAAACGAGAACATTATTAATATTACCACATCTGGTACCGAATTATACCTGTAACTTTGTTACCATAATTATATAGCGCACATGAAAATATTACTGCCAGTCCCTTTGACAGAATCACTAAGCCTTTTACGGCCCCTTGGGAAAAAAGCCTTCACTATGCCGAGAACCACACGGCCATACTTACTATTCTCGGGAAAGTATTTTATTTAGGTGCTACGCCATACTTAATCATTTACGTTTTGCGCCTATTGCACTTTGAGAATCTCTGGAATATGAGGAAACAAATGTTAAACCTATTTAAAAAAATATATAATAAGCAAATAAGTTAAGAGGACCGACCTATGTTGTTTTATTTCCAATTTTCAATATCCGAATGAGTTTTATTTAATTTGTTCATAAAGTTAATATTGACTGCAAAGTATAAAATACGCAATTACAGGTATCAGCTAGAAGGACTTGAAGGGACACACACAACCAACTTTCCAGCAACAAAGGAAGGGATATTAGTGAACTGACTGCAGTTGCCAACTAACTTGCCAGAGCGTGGTGACTTCATAGGCACAAAATTTCCGCCCATAATAGAGATACATAATGCATGGACATTACTTTTTGTCATGCAGAGTTTTGTTTAATTGTCGCCCAACTGTCGACTGCGATACGTTAAGTATGATCTATCGACATCATCAAAGTGTTAAAGTTTAAGGCATGTAAGGTTAAAATTTGAATATTTATTCTTATTTAAAGTATAATATATTTATTAATCAAAATTTAGAATATATTTTGTATCTTTGGATGAATGATTAGTATGGGTATGACATCCGTTTCGACACTGTACAGAATAAGAATTAATCTTATTGACACATATGCCTATCTTGCTGGCCTTGTTTTTATTAAATTTCTTAAGAGATAGCCATACATTGAATATAATGTTCATGTGAATGATAGCAACTTTTATTTCCCCTAATACCAGAAGAACAAGAAAAAAATTAAATTTCACAGATATATTGACGAAATACACCATTTTTTTTTTTGTTATACTATTGTCACATTTAATACGATAGACCCTCCTCATATTCAACATGCCTAGTATAGTCAAACGAGTCATTATCTCACGCCGGAATTGGAAAAATGACAGGATGGCAAAAAGAACACAAGAGCCACTAGGCTTTTGTTCTGTTTTTAGCACTGTACCGCTGAACCTGCTTAAACATATTCCATTTTGTATCACACAGGATTTGGCGTATCATTCTCAGAATTGACTTGAGACTGTACCTACACTCTACAGCTACAGAACTAGACCTAAACCCGTCATCGCCGAACTGTAGTTGTAGCGGTCACATTTTTTCCACGTAACCAAAGAACAGATAATAATAATATGTTTTTTGCATGGACTCGTCCGTGACTTGTCAGAGGAATAATTTATCCAAAGTTTATTCAGCTATTAAAAGTCTGCCTTGTAACAATAAAGCTTGTCGATACTGCAAAATATTAAAATAAATCTATTCTTAAAATGTGTAACTGCAATCTTTTAAATATAGCCTTATATAAAACAAATTGATAGTCAAAAAATCCTTGTGAATTTAAAAACATTAATTGAAGATTAAAATCTATTATGTTTCCAAAGATAGAGTTAAGATCTCCCTAGATTTGGATACCATCAGATGTAACTATAAGTTTGATTTCTTTGCACTAACGTTATTAGAATTAATTACTTCCCATTACCTGGAAGCTTTGCTTCTTACCTTATATACAATATCTAGCTTTTGTAATCTACTATTCTTGTGTTAGGTGATAAATGCTCGCTAAAACTTAAAGAAATTTTTCCTAAGGGCGTTTTAGTGTCATGCGGATTTGCTTACGCACGCAGTATTGACTCGCATGCGTGAAACATACATGAAAAGGTACACTACACCGATCCCGCGTGCGTGAGTAAATCCGCATAGTAACAGTGAGCTTACTTTAACATGCGACAACATTGTCCGCATAACATTAAAAACGCCCATAGGCGAGATTGTCATTATGTCATAATTAATGTAAATGTGTGTAAATGTCACTAGAAAACATAGACACTGTCACATTAATCTTGTATTATGCATCGATGGTATTATGTTAGTTAATATATCAGTATCATTATACGAGATCAATGTGAGACCAACCATAAGGTGGTGAGTAAAGCAAAGTTGCCTTACTTTATTACTATATTGGTTTATTTTACCATTGCGTCTTTTTTTACCATTGGTTGAATATGGGGTGAATTAATAAAAATGTGTGAAGTGACACACGTTATATTATGACAACGGTAATGCATACAAGAGGAGATTGCGAATTTATTTGTCTTTTTAAAGTCGTGAAGTCGTGAAAGTCGCCTTCAGTGTAGGTTTTGTTCACTCAAACATCATTCTACTAACTCATTAGCTAGCGAGCGGACATCTGTGGCCGAGAACAATTACTAATATATCTGCGTTTTGTCATGAATTAAATTCATACTAATTTTGTTATGCTTTATTTAAAATACCCCTTATCATTCAATATAACTTGATTATAGTTTTATTTGCTGCTTTTTGACTTCGATTCTTCTGATTTGAAGCATTGTGTTCCAGTATCCAATGCTCCAACGAAAATCGGTCCATTGACAGACATTAGCCACTCCTCCGCCACTTTAGGTTGCTAACTCTGAGAGCTATGTCGGTTACTCCAATTGGTTTACTATTTGGCAATAGCATATATTCAGTGTAATCTACTGAATACTAGATATATGCACGGGCAATTGGTGTCGATTATATTGCGCACTATGACAGGACTAAACTAAACTAAGCGTTCGTTCACACTCAATAGTTTTAGCAGAAGAATCGCGCGTTTTCGCGTTCGTTGGCTGCCTTTTGCTTACAAAAAGTGAATAACGAATGCGAAAATGCTCGATTCTGCTGCTAAAAGTATCTGGTGTGGATGGGCCCTAAGGGCGCTTGTTTCTTTCTGTTTCATAGGAAAAGTAAGGGACAGATGCGTTTAGTCTAGTTTAATAATGTCAAAATGCGCAATAGAATCACAGAGAATGGACACTATTGTTAGCTGCCTTTAACATTTAAGTGATAAATAATTATTAATTAACATTGTTTCTAAATAGAATAATACCTATGAATACATTAATAAACTTGGCTTAGAGGTTACCTTTGTTCACAAACATCTATAACCAATACTTAATGGAATGAAAAATGTAAGCAAATTAGTTGTTCATCAATAACAAGTCCCGATATCGCGAAATCAAATTGCTATAATTTTAGACAGTAAACTACTATTTAGAATTTGAGTTTGTATTATTGATTGAATTTGATACGCGTGTTAACGAAAAAAATCGATTCTATAATAATTCAATATCCTTGTAAATGTCTTAGTTCTGGACGCAATGAAATGAAAAATTATGAATAGAAAAAATTGTAATTAAAAGAAAATAAAGCGTCACTTCTGTGTATTTATACATTACTAGCCTGCAGTTTCACCCAGATAGCTATGTCACTCAAGGATAGTGTAATTTTCTATCAGTGAAAGAATTCTTAGAATCAATTCTGTAGTTCCAGAGGTTATCCCCTACATTTATGTACAAACAAACAAATTTTACCTCTTATTACTATAGACATTATTCATCATCATTAGGTTTTCATCATATCTTCGGGAGCGCCAGCAGTCAGTCCATGTTGAAGAGCGCTCTTCAACTTGGTGCAACCTGGAAACTGGCGTTCCGCAGGGCGGGGTACTATCTCCACTTCTTTTTTCTGTTTTCATAAATCTTATTACTCAAAAGCTTCAGTGTGCGTATCATCTTTATGCCGATGACCTGCAGTTATACTCTCAGGCTAGGGTAGAGGATTTGTCCGAGGCGGTCAGATCCGTAATCCGCGATCTTGAAGCTATCAAGAACTGGGCTGACGGGTTTGGTGTGGCGGTAAACCCCTCTAAATGCCAAGCCATTATTTTAGGTACTCACCGTAATATATGCAATGTGAGCAGTCGTACTATCCCTCCTGTCATCTTTAATGGTTCAGTCATTCCCATCAGCTTCAGTGTTAAAGATCTCGGCTTACATCTCGACTCTACTCTCAACTGGCAACCTCAAGTTGCACATGTAAGCCAAAAGGTGACAGGTATGTTGCGGTATCTCTATCGCCTCAAAAATTTTCTTCCGTCTCATACAAAGGCAATGCTTGATGGTGATGTGTGCTACTTCGACCTGAATGCAGATCTACTCAACAAACTTGACCGCCTTCTCAAAAACTGCATTCGATTCGTCTTCAACCTCCGTAAATATGATCATGTTTCTGCGTATCGAACACTTTTAAACTGGCTTCCCATTCGTCAGCGCAGAAACATGAGGGCACTGACCACTCTGTTCTCTATACTCTACTCACCAAATTCTCCTTCTTACTTATCTTCTCACTTCCAGTATGTTTGTTCCAATCACGTTAAATATCTTCGTTCTTCAAACAATCGTCTCCTTCAATGTCCCTCTCATCGCTCTGACTTTATTCATTCTACCTTCTTCGTTCAGTCTATTCTACTATGGAATGCACTCCCTCTTGAAATCAGGATGGCTAACAGTAGGCTCTCATTTAAATTTAAAGTACGTAAATACTTTCGTGACAAGACGGCGGCAGATTCATCTCGACTCTGATTTTTCCAAAATGTATATATTTATTATGTGTAATTAGTTTATTTAGCATATTATTACATATTTATTTATATATAATTATGTTGGTAATGTTTATGTAAGTTTATATAGTTGTTTTTAAGTATAATAGTTATACCTCTCATTTAAGTTTGTTTTTTGGTGCATCTACCTTTATTGTCTCTGCATCACCCTAAGGTTGTCTGGTAGAGAATTCCTACGGCATTAAGACCGCCTTTGTACATTGTACATGAAGCGTTTTAAATAAATAAATAATGGTGATCTAAAAAACGAAAAGGTGTAACGTCAACCGATACGCACTGTTGTGGATAACAGCCGAATCCCTCTCTCAAAGAGGAGGCCTGAGTTAAATTAAGCAGTAAGCACAACAAGGTTGTAATAATTTACTCTCGATTCTCTCAAAAATGTCTAAATCCCTATGAGTCAAGTTTCTGATGTAAACGTAAAAACGATGCTACATAGAATTATGTATACCGTCTTGTTATGTGGCGTGACGGTTAACATGGGTGGTATATCAAGACTTGTAATCAAATTATGCAAACTTAACATAATACATGATTGTGTTTATGTAAGATACTGTTGTTTTAACTACTTTAATACGTGGTTCATGGTCAAATAGATATATTTAAGGTACAAAAATACCTATTCCCAAAAAAATATTTATCATTTTCAGATTAGTATCAAAAGCGACTAATACAAATTATAGATTCATAAATCTATTTGACTTGACAATGGCATGTAGTATTTTTAAGTTTTTATTTTTATCCTCGCAGGAATTTAATGTTACACACATCACTTTATCAATGGCAAATATCTTTAAAATTATTAATTTAAAATTTAAATTGTCTATGATCAACCGTCTATTGCATATTTCTGTTGGACAAAGGATGGGAAAAGGCGGTTTTGCCACCACGCTTGGTTGAGTTGGTGACTGCAGAATTAGCCCCCTAATATTCGTGAAGCTGCATCTCACCGACTTCTATGTAGGCTAGCAAATTGAATGGTAACCCAGCCTTCAGTAGTCCAAGTCTCGTCGTTCTTCACAGGAAACATCGCCTGCGGGTGAGATTGACGTTCAGTCTGAAATGCATCAAGAAAATGAGGTCACGTTTCAAAATACTAATAATATTCAGCTTTTTATAGGTAGTTTATGTAATATGATAGATATCTCATTAGTAATAAACAGTTGAGCAAAGTATCATTAAGTGATCCTACACCTCTTTTCTGTGTTCTGTGGATCCTACGATGTCTCCTTATTGACATAATATATGAATGAATACGAGTGGAACACTTCATTCTCTAGCTAAGGCAAATTCACTTTAATGGACTTGTTCATATTGAAGTCGCGGACTGCTCTGGTTTTCATGTGTACTAAATTTACATTATATTATTTTTGGAAATTAAACACCGTTGTTTTGTGTGAATGAACATAAATTGTCATAAGATAAAGTTCGGTATCTCCCTGGTATTCAACCCTAAATAAAGTAGGTACATGATAGTGTACTTCGTTGCTGTTTTTTCACGCTAACAATGTCAGGACCTAAAGCTTACCTATTACGTGCAACATTGGTGTTAAAGGTTCAAAAAATAAAAGTCGTATTGTATAATAGTAATAACATATTATGTAAAGTTTCAATATTGCAATAATGCACAATTGCTAACGTTGACCTATCCTAAACGAGCATTCTAATAAGCCGTTTTACTCACACAATTTACGCACGTGAAGATTCAACAGTTATGCCCAAATCGGCGTTGAAATTTATTTAAAGCCTTATCTTCTTAATTACCTCTGTGCAACAATATTTACGTATTTGGATTTTTTGTAATTACATAGTAGTTACAAGAGACGAAGGAGTAAGAAAATATTTTATTTAAGTTATAAGTATGATATGTTTATCTCATTTACTGTTCTAAACTATACGGAAGCTGCAATATTTCATTAGCTTCTCTCTGTATCAAGATTCTAATATAATTTAAACAAGATATGCATTGCAGTCACTCTCTAACATGTGTCTAATTGGAAGGCAATTTGTCAAATATTTGCATATATTTACATTATTATTTAATTCTTAGAACCGGAATGAATTATTCTGTTAATATTATGACAAGATATTCCGACCTTACAGATTAACAAGCAATAACAAATCTTAATGCTCACATTTACCGCGTCAGAAGACTTTGAACTTGCAAAACTTGAAATGTTAAATGCGTGTGTTTTATTACCGATTAACTTTATCTAATACACCTTAAAACTTCAACATTTCCTTTCTATTTCTCATTTCCACTATAGTGGATTGCGTATCTTTGTTAAGTATTTTATAGATAATAATATGAGCTTTATAATTTATAGTTGTAAATTGTTAAGAGGAATTTCAGCAATATTTTACTTAAGGAAACAATTATTTTGCGAAGACTGTTTGTAAAGATTTTAAACTATTTTATTACTTATGTATCGATTAATAAAACTGCAGCACAAACAAGCAGTTCCCCATTGAAATGTTCGCACCATACTAAGCTGCGATCAATTGGTCCAGCCAGCCAAATCATAAACCTCGACAGATAGCAATCCTGGCGCTCATAGCGGCAAATCGTTCGCAGTGGCAACTATTTTTCTCGTGACAATAAGAAATACATCAACCATTCCAATATACGCACGATCCATTTGTTCTTCTCATCGGTTATCTTGATTTGCATAGTGCGTAAGACAATAAAAAAATTACCCTACTTGGGGGGACCCACTTGGAACCGTGCATCTAGAATCACGACGTTTTGAAAGTGCCTGCAAAGATCCAGTTGAAATAAAAACTTTTGACTTTGACTTTGGACGTAATTGATTTCCTGGGACCGAACACACATTAGACAGGTCCATGCACTGATGAAAATATATATTCTTTAAATACAACTCTTATAAAATGGAGTTAACTTGTTTCTATTATTTGCTTAAAAAAGGGATGTAGGTTTTTGTTTTTTGCCGACCGATAAGGTCGGCAAAAAACAAAAACCTAATGCCTACGTTTTTATTTTTTTGCCGTCCGATGCATGCCTTGATGAAAATACGTAGGTACTCTTTTAATACAACTCTTATAAAATGGAGTTAACTTGTTTCTATTTGCTAATACTGAGGTGTCAGATTGCTAATACCTAAAACAAAAGATATCCATCACTACGCTAATCTGGGAACCAAGAGGTATAATTATTAGGTTCTTACCTTCCCACGCGAGTTAACTGAAGCAAATATATCACTAAGATGCTTGCAAGTTGACAGCTTTAATGAGGTAGTAACTTATTATTCATGTATTTTGGCTATCTTTAAGTCTGATTCATTGTTACCTACTTGTAGTTTATGTAATACGAATAATCGAATTACATGGTAGAGTCATGTTAAGTTTCGCTTTAGAAATTCTATAGGTGAGTAAAACTTAAAAGTATTTCTCGTAATTAAAACAAATAACATTTTTAATTTGGATAATATCAATCATAAATGTAATTGTATATATAACCTGTACCTATATTTGAAAAATGTAACAGTAGATAGATAATACGAATATTATTGTCATTTCAGTCATATTTTCTCTGTGCTTTACGAAATAGACCGCAGTAGGTACTCGTAATTACGGATAAATACCACAGGCTGTTAATCACCATCCATCTTATGAATGTGTTTAGAACCAAATGCTTACTTAAAAGTTGCATCAGTGTACAGTAAACGAGAACATTTATTATACTTCGGCATATAAAACCACGATAGGTTATCCAAGGTTATCCATGATACGTCTTGGACACTCGCCCACGTTGGGCGCCATTAACCGTAGTATTTAATGCAAGAGTATAGCTAACTTTCACTGTGTTATAAATATACAATAAAAGCTTGCCACATTTCAAATTTAATTTAATTTCTATTTTGGTAGCATCCTAATATTAAATGGAACCACGTATTTGGTAGATATCATTTTCTGAAGCCGTACTAAAGAAATCTGCGATTTTTACGCAAGTTTTTTTGCAATATATTTCACTCTGCTATAATTCATCTAGGTGAAGGGACCTCGAAGTAGAAATTTATGACACCTTTATCTGTTCTACAAATGTAAATAAAAATAATTTTGATTAGAATACGTTGGAGACTTTTTAAACTTTGCCTACAGATCGTGATAATTATGTGTAAAATTATGAAATTATAAATTAGGTCCTGTGGCTAAACAACTGAATGGGATTTGATTGTTTTTTGCGTAGGATCACAGAACGCAATACTAAATACGTGGTTCTATTTAATGTGATAACATCTGCGGCACCCTGTATAGTGACATCATCGACAATGGATAGGGTTAAATATGGTGATGGGATTGCCCACTTTAACTTGGTGAACAATTTATTTATTTACTTAAACCATTGCTCACTACACTCACAGGGATCTTCAAAGCGTGTAGTGAGCCAGTCTACGATATTATAAATAAAATAATATTACAAATTATATCTATAACTTAAAAATTGTCCACAATAGTCGTATAATTGCTTTGTATTGCTGTAACAAATATCAGCTTCTGGTTGCTGAGCGATCAGGACGTTGAGCGGTGTGATGGCCTGACTCATGGGAGCATATTGTGCTATTTGTGTGCAGACCCTTGGAGCTTCCACAAACAGCGCGCGCGCATCCACTTGTTCTACCTCGGCGGGAATATGGAACAGCGGGACAGAACTTGTCCAGGAAAGAAAAGATTTGGGCTCACTAAAAAAACCAAAACTTAGTTTTAATTTTATCGATATTAGAGTCGTGATGTATGACTAATAGGTAAAAGCTTTTTTTACAATGCGTATTATCTTATACTTCCTTGTTAAGTATAAAAAGTATGTTATTGTACATAAAGTGTTGGGTTCCAGTTCGTTGACAACAAATCAATTACGAAATAATTGACATCTATTTTGCAGTCGTATTTTTTTAATAAATACATGGGGTAGTTAGGTAGCTATTATCATACCATCTTGAATATATTCAAATGTATCTACACTAGAGTGTGTATGTGTAAGCTCATCCATCATTTCGTGATAGGTGTCATAAGTGGAACGAATTAGTTAGTTACTATAATTATTGTTCTAATACTAGTCGATAAGCACATAGGTGTGACAAAACATTATTATAGCTTCATCCTATGAGGGTAAAGCAGTAAGTAATATGTAGTTACAGATATTGCTAAATTGTTTGTGAAGTTGGTACTTCTTCTCCTGTCTGATAGTACATAGGTACTATACTAGGTATATATCTTCTATGAAAATTCTAATACTAATAGTAGTATCAGAATTTTCAAAGAAAAAGATATTTGATATAACTTCCTACTATTTTAAAGCTAGGCTTAGATATTAGCAGTTAAACTTTACATATACCAATCATACTTATTATAACTGACTAATGTTACAAGGTTATAAGTGTAACAAAAAATATGTTAAACTATGCATTACGTTCCTATTATTGACCTTTTGTACGATAATTGCATTGAACCATAAAATTTGGAACCGAATCATCGATTTTAATTTGAACAAAATACTAAATATATCATTATCTCGTAGACCAAGTCAAAATATATTATTATCATCAGGAAGAAGATATACGTTAGAAATAAGTACAACCTATGAACGTAATTAAAATGAAAAATCTGCGTCAAGTTTGAATTCCAAGTCATTCCAGATTACATAGACAAACATTATAGGTCTACCTATTTATACTCAGGATCCTGAAGTGGGTTACCAGTAAACCTGACGAACAAACAAGATAGAAGAGTAAAATTATGTGTCCTTCCCAGTATTATTAGATACGGTTGATTTTAATAATTGAGGAATACTCTTGATTTGGATGTTTATGACTATACGCAATAACATCTCATTACTTTTCCAATACATGATAGAAAGAAAGAAAGAAAGAAAGGAAGAAAATTGCGTTTATTGGCACAATTAAAATTAAAACACATAACATTTAATACAACCCACGGCCACGGGTGCCACGGGTGCAATGATGATAAATCATTCTCTCTAATTGAGTCTTTTTGGAATATATGTGACATTGAAATAGGTATTTGTCATAAAACAATACTCTAAAAGCAAGTTTCAGTAAAATATTTGATACTAGCTGCTGCCCACGGTTTTACTTGCATCTTTGAGGAACTACTACATGTTCTCGGATAACACCATGAAGCGAAAATATTCTAAGTCTATGGATAAAACTATTCTTTGTGTTAATCCATGACATGGACTACTTGTGTGCCAAATTTCATTCAGATCTATTCAGCAGATTTTTTATTTTATTTTAAATGGTACACCAACAACTTATTCACAGTTAGTTTACAGAGTGGTAATGTTCAATATCCTGTGCAAATAAGTCACTTACACGACATTCACAGTAGGATTAGTAGCTGATTACTTAACTATTTATATTATAATTAAATTGATTAGCATGTAGTTTTAGTTGGTTAGTATTACGGTTATTTGAGGCATGGAATTCGAAATTAGGATAGATACTAATGAGATTAAATTTAATATTTATGATAGGTACTTACAATATTTTAACAATAATAATAAAAATAATATGCGCGTCTATGCGTAATTGAGTAAGAAACATCTAAAGTGAACTGTAGCGAAGGTGATCAGTCGGCCGTCTCCTGAATCCTTAAGCCAAGCTTTCGATTATCATAACTTGGATTTGTGACCGCTCTTCTGCACACATCGAGCCACCTCATACACAAACATTGAGCTGCCTCCGTATCTCCTAAAACATATTACGCAGCCGGTTCCGGTTGTCATTTGAATACCAATGGCATAAGATACGGACAGACAGAGGTCAGATGACAATCGCTTTGTGTAAAATACTGATATTCAGCCCTATCTGGACTCTCGACGTTGACGTCGTCGTTTGGGAAAACTCTAGACATGCTAGGATGATGACCTAACACAACAACATGATATTATCTAATACTGTCAGCATAACATAGATTCGCAAGAGTAAATATATACGCGACCTTTCAAGATTCCCTGTATTCGCGATTGCGATATCAATACTAAAAGACTAACTGACAAATCAAGTCGGATGGTCAGTGGATTTCCCAAAATATGTCACCCGTCCGCCTAGTTTGCGGTTTGAAGATCTTTCGCAACGTAATAAGATAATGCTAGATAAAAAACTCCATTACTATTCTTTTAATATACTTCTTGTTAAATATATTGCCTTGTTATGTTAATAATGTAAAGCCCAAAAATGCCAGATACTCTAGTCTTCATTCCTCGCGTTTTTAACCCCGGCTTTTGCTTAAGCGACTTAATATGATCTAAAATTACGAAACCTGGAACTAGTTTATATTGAAACCAAAATTTTATAATATTATTCAATTGGAAGCCAAATTAGCTTTAGAAAATTAAAAAGATGCTAATATTAATCACCATTTTTGGATTGCTACGCTAAATGTCAATGATAAATCTAAGCCTAATAAAAGTTAATACGTCTCAAATTAATTTCTGATATTTTAATTAAAACGTTGTTAGTAACTGAACAAGACAAGTACTTTAGTGGGATAATAACAGATAAGATTAAGAATTAACAGAGCTTAAAGATTTAATGGATGTCGTAAACCTTATAGTGTGAGGACATGCAGGTGTGTTGTACTTACACAAGGAAATGCTGAACGGCGTTGACATATAGTGAAATATGTCACTACATGTACAATACATATATCAATTGTACAGTAAAATATCTATTGTTATAGATGGACTGTGTCAGGGCGGGCGGCTACGCGTGCTTTGAAGTGTCCGTACGAACCCGCGTTGCGCCCGCGCCGCCGTACTCCAATTTCACGAGGTGCGCTGCTGCCCACCGGTTCGTATAAAAGCCACTGCGGTCGATCTTAATAATCATTCCCGCCTCACACATCCACCGCAGATCATCACCTGCACATCAATCCACATTGTATAAAAACACAAAAATGAAATCGGTAAGTGACCTAAGTGTAAATATTGTGTTACGGGTCAGTGTATCAATAATTATAGGTCGTCCAGGTCATGCGTTGGAAATAAAACTGAAATTATATCAATTTCTTAATAACGATCTAATTCACAACATAAATACCTAATTTAATTCTAATAATTGATTATTATTAAATTAAAAAATCATCAATATTATCTACAATTATATAGATCAAGACCATCATACTTAGTCAACAATACTTCTATTGTCTGATAAATTTGTAGATATAAAATTTTCGCAAGATTCTATCAGTTTCCAACAATGTCTCATTCCCGTAGCGTGTTATTATTTGAACAACGTTTGTATGATAATTCCTGACACACCTTCATAAAGTGTCATTATCATAGTCATTATCTCGATTCAAATTTCCCACACCCAATAATTGATGTTTGATGAATATGAGATTACTTTTGTTTTTTTATTTAAAACAATGTCAGTTTTGGTATAGCGTTAAAATAACATTAAGCTAATTTTATACTAACGGTGGATGTAAATTCAAATACGTGACGTTCATCTCCAGGAAGCAGTTTAAAATTATAGTTAAATTTACTTTTTTCATGTGTGCGCTTGTTATATTTTGATTGTTCTTATTCAATGTAGGTTCATTTACACTGTTGTTTGTTTTAAGTAAAGAACAGTTTTTATTCATCATATTTTTTTGCGAGCTCAATGAGAACCTATTTCTCCTTATCATGTTTTCCTTTCTTCTGCATTTTTTTTCATATTTCTAGATCGACTTTTCTTTCAAGACTTTAGTATCTACCTATCGTTCGATCTTTTTGAGAAAGCATAAAGAAAAGGTCCCATTTGTTATTATTTACTACATAGTTCCCTTTTCTTGCAAAATAAGGGGTTGGTAAATGTTATACGAAAAGAAAGATTATAATATGAGAAATCCATAAAATACAAAATTTATTACTCGTAACGCTCATCTGTCACATTTAATTTGTGATTAAGATTCATCACAAGCAAACTCGTCAAGGCTGTAGAAACACTTTCGATGAAAATGGTCAGTGTTACGAAAGTCATCAAAACTAGTGTTTCATATAAACATTTGAACATAAAAATGTAAATAGCCTATTCTGTTGTAACGTACGATCTTTGCGATACATTTTGTAAGCGAGGTCACTTTCATATGAACTTTGCAAAAATATCTAAATATTTTCATCTCTTGATTTCTTCGAAATTGATGATAGCTGTTAAAGCATATTTGTGGACAGTGTCAGTAGAACGCAAAGTCATTGTTTTGAATTTTTTATTCATCCAAACCGCAATCTTCATAACTTTATTTATTCTTTACACGTTTCTGTCACTCTCTTACACTGTCTGTTCACTGTCATAAAATGTGTGTATAAACAAGAAAGAAAACTTATTCGTTTCTTTTCCTACAGTTCATCGTTTTATCCGCTCTCGTGGCCGTCACGTGCGCCGCCCCTCAATTTCCGAACCAGTACCAGCAACAACAGCAGTACGCAAGTCAAGTCATTCCCATCATCAAACAGTCTCAGGATATCAACGTTGACGGCTCCTACCAATACAGGTAAATTTTGTAAACCCTATTTATTTTAAAACAACAATTGACTTCAGTTGTTGTTGTTAAATAACGGCTCCGAAATTGCAAAATAACACGATCTTCAGAGAAACAATAAAAATATATTTCATAAGCATCAGGCATAAAGATTTATGCCGCTCATAAAATTAGTCATGACCTATCATAATAAATAAGTCAGATAAGGCTATTAAAAGTGAACAAGAGCATTTTCAAGAAATGTGCTTTAAAAGTTCAGCAAGATACAACACGCATAATTTTATTACTGAATGAAATTTTGTAATAAACTCAGCTCTATATTCATCAAAAGCACAAATATCATTGATGAATGCGACATCAAAGATATGTGTGTTAATGTTTCGATTAATATTATAATTAATGAAATTCGAAAGGTTAACATATGGTATCTTACTACTGTTTTATTTGATGGTTAAAAGTAATTCTACCAGGTGTATAATTTGTTTCTGGGGACATCTAAAATATGAATCCATTTCTGTCAAACTATTGTGAAATAAGGAGGGTACGATGAGATCATAAATGGACATTCCTCCAGTGTCGAGTACATTAAAAGCTAAATTTGTGGGAGTCATCTGCGCAAGCGTTCGCAGCCAAGCCCTGATTACGCAACAAATTGGCTCAGGTGTTATAGCGGTGCATGAGTACGTTCATATTTTCTGATTCACTTGCATGTTCTTGCAAGACTTTATTAGTAATACAATATGTCAGGACACATCTATAGAATTTTATTTCATATTACACGAATTTTACAATGCACCTATTTATAAAAAAATCACTTTATCATATTATAATGACAGGCTGAATGAATATTTCTTCATAATAATTATGTTCTTAGAGTAATGTTTGTTAGAACGATCAAATGCATAATTAAAAAGTGATCTTGATAAATATCATATATAGCAAGCATATTGCATTCTTCATCTACTTTTCGCAAATGTCAGGTTCAACAATATTCAGAAACATCGAACAATGTTGTCACAAAACACCATACATGGCGTGCAAACAAAAGATTCCCAAGAGCAATAGATTGACAATGCATCATGATTGCACGACCTGAAAACGTTTTCGTGAAACATATCATTAGATTTGATCTTTTCGAGCGTGTGGCAGCGCCGTCGGCCGGGTGATTCTTGTTTGTTATAGCTTGGTTGATTTATGGAATCATTCGTGCTAACAAGAAAAACTATAAAGTATCTACTGATAGTACTAAGATTACATATTTCGTGATAGGTTATATTTTGGTTGTATATTTCGAGGAAGCATTGGAGCGGTCATTTATTTTTACGTCTATTCTATTCATTACTGATTTATTATTTGGCATATAAGTACCTACGTTTACTGTTTACACAACCGGGATATTCTCAACTATTGACATTTCTTTAAAGACTTTTCTACGTTCGAGGGACTGCAACATGAGCATTAAAGTTTAATACTAAGTACCTAACTACCTAGTCTCACTCTCAGAAACTGTTAGGTACAATAGATAGGTACATAGTGTTATAGTAATTTAAACATAATGAATAAGTAGGTATTAATAGAATATGGCATCTCAATATATTTTCGAATGTCAATGAGAATGCTTTTTAGCATAAAAAATGTGAACCTCTCTCCGGTCTTTGTCTATTTATACTTTTTGTAGGTATGACAAAAAAACCAGATTAGGGCTTGAACATTTATTATTGAATACTCATTTTGTATTTTTTATTCCCAGCTACGAAACTGGCAATGGTATCGCGGCCCAGGAGCAGGGATACCTAAAGAACCTTGGAGCTAAGGATGCCGAGGCTCAGGTTGCCCAGGGCTCCGTCACCTACACTTCACCCGAAGGCATCCCTATTGCTCTCTCCTACATTGCTGACGAGAACGGTACGTTTTAATTCCATTTAATTACGATATCTCTGATATTTAGAACTCTTTTACTAATTTAATTTGGACATGATTCTTTGTATGCTTCACCAAATATAATTGAGAAGAATAAGCTAGGTCACTCGAGTTTTCTAACAGATGTAAAATAGGAAAACTTTTTCAACTTTACAAGAATCTCTGGCAATCTAAGATAAAAATAGCCAAAGTTTCTGTTGCAAAACTTATCAAATGTCACAGAGTACTCTTCAAAATCGATTACACACTTATGGACACTTTTATTTCCTTTTAAAGTTTATACTTAATTTGGAACTTTAAACAAATGTGGCCATCTTTGCTTTATATGGTATTACTTTATTGTCCTTTTACTAGCACAATCGTAGGTCACAGCGGGTGGTTACACCCACTTGTAATTCATTGTCCATTTCGGGATACGGGCCTTTTTGTTACGTCTAGGTATGGTTAAGAAAATAAATTTTCCACCTTTGGTGCTAAATATTTAATTAAATAAATCTTCCTTCATCAATTTTCATTGAAATACTAAATACCTGTTGACCGAAATTGCTTCTTAAAACCTCTTAATTTCGTTCTCTGTGTTCACAACTGGAACATTTAATAGCCTGATATAGTAACAATGATGTAAATAGAGGAACTGTATGCCTAAGGCACATATTGTTACACCTAAACTTACAATTAGATAACTAGGTACACCTTATTTGATTACTCATTTCGATAAGAATAATTAAATTGCATAGTCTTAAGAACTTTGTAATATGTGGAATTTGTTACGGTATCATTCATGTTAAGGCGCCCGCGCCTCCCTGACCAAACGAATTTGGCGTAAAATGCAAATTGCTACATGCAACTGCAGTGTTACAAGCAATTAAGACTATTCATTATTATTGCTCACTACTACCATCAATGCACCATTATACATCTTATTGCAATCAGTACGAAGCGAGATTTATTAAATTTATAGCTAGGTTCTCTCCTGTCTATCAATATTTAGCGATGGACTTTTGAACTGAATTAAATACTTACAATGTTTAACCAACAATTAACTTACAGGATTCCAGCCCCAGGGCGCTCACCTCCCCACCCCTCCCCCAATCCCTGAGGCCATCCTCCGCGCTCTCGAGTACATCGCGTCCAAGCCCCAGCAGGCCCAACAACCCACCTACCAACAGCAGGCGCAGCAACCCTTCCAGCAACCTTTCCGCGGTTAAGCAAACCTAACGCTATCTGACCATATCGAAAGATACTCATCGCTCGTTTGTACCTATCACCATAATATAGTACACGTAGAATAAGTATCTATAACGATTGTTACTGTGATTCATTATATTTTATAAGAAATAAATAAGAACTATAAGTAAAAAATATATTTTATTGTTTCATTTACTTTTAGAATAAAGAACTAAATTTTAGGGAACAATTGAAATATTAGGAAATCCAACATTTATTCATACGTAGAACAATCTACTTTTAATCATCGATGCTTTTAATACTCTACACGGTGATATAAAATCGTTTCATTACTTTTTGTAAGATTTCGAGTGACCTATTTCACTATCAAAATAATGATGGTTATATATTACTAAAATTAAATATTTAGGTAATAAGATCATGCCAATTTAATAGGAATGCAAAAATATTGTTGTATTAATAAAAATATCGAAGTTGCTTATATGAGAAAAGTTGATTAAATTACCGAGGTGATACATTTGTATGCTTGCTACATAGGTTATTAGGTCGGCCCACACACGAACACACATCTTGATCTACAAACTTGATGAACCCAATGCATTTCATTACTTTGCATCTTAATGCTCATAATAAATAATAAGCTTTGATCGTTGGCATTGCGCGAGTTTAAATCAAGAAACATCTTACATTTGAAGCACATGGATTACGGCTACAAAAAATTTATATTATTATGTGTTCGAATCACTGTAAAATTGTTCTCAAGAATTATAGGATCTTTCATGTCTATTTGTACTTGGTTTATTAAAATCGTGGTTTTCTTAAGGACACAGACAAAATTTTATACTACTGACTACCTATTGTAAGGCATGGGACGCAGATCAGATTATTCGCCGTTGCGGCAGCCTCACTACCTAGCATATAGTTAGGACCGCAACTTACACAAGCACACTGATCAATAGTTATCTACAATGTTGCTGTCGCAAACAATCTCCATAACAAATAAATCAAACTGTAATCTTGGACCAAGTTGACCAATGAATTATTCGTGTTTATTTTATTATTTGACAGGCTTTTAACTTCTAATTATGTAATATAGCTGGGCTTTGCATAAGAATTGATCATGTGTTTGCATGTAAACCGGACCCTAGTAGTAGGCCAAGAAAACGGTACGATGATGAAAAACAATTTCATCATACCAGTCTTCTTCTGTCGCATTCTCTCGCATTCTTCTGTTTGCACTTGCATATGAGCGTGACGATATGGGAATCGCTGAGACCGTGGTGAATAGATAGCCAAACAGCAAGGATCGTAGTGGTGCTGACAACGCAGGGTGCGCCCGGATCGTCGCTTGGCTGAGAGAGGTTTCGTCTTTCCATATACAGGTTAATAGTCGAAAAGGGTTTAAAGTTGAAGCTATTTTGTACTCATTATTATAAACAAGTTTTACAATGAGACAAAACCTGAAATCGTAATAAGCTTACAGCTGTTCCATACAAATAATTCAATATTAGGTACTCGATAAAATTTATGAGACGCCTGAATATTTATTTCGCAAATTCACGTTTTCTCCCATAATAAAAGTTGTGCCTTCCGGGTACCCTTTCGGTCTAACCCTGTATAAGGCCTCCTAATAAACTGCTACAATAAAGACCTGTGTTAATTACAAAAAAGATTGGACTTGGTGTTTCTGTAAGTTTCTAACGAGTCCCTCTTCTTCGGAGCTACGTTTAAAATTCACAGTAACACAATCGCCAATATTGATTACTTATATTCTTCTTGTACTTGATCCTTCTGGATTATAGTAAGCCTATTCCAAAATATATAGCTAAGTTCTCGGAAGAATATAAATATAAAATAAACGACGCCTCGCCGTCTAACACCAATGGGAAGTACCCAAAACATGCTCGTAAACACAAGCCTCACTCACCCAAAGATACTAATCGGCCGCCAACCCAACGCATTTTTTACTTTTGTGTTACTCGTTTTTTTTATTTGTAGAAGGCTAATTTATCATATGTTTAATTAAATAAAATAGATAAGCTATAAAGGTTAGCTTAGTTTTATGCAATGAATTGCTAAGATAACTTTTGTTTAAACGATTAGTGCATCCACTCACAAAATATATTTAAATTTAATATTAAACTGATTAATAAATTATTAATTTAACAGTACTCCTAAAGGTTACAAAACTGTTAACATATAGGCAGATAATGTTATTTGAATAAATGTTAACCTTATTAACATCGGGCAGGGGAACTTATTTGTGGCTTAAAATACCAACATAATTATTATAATGCGTCTTTATCTAATGTAACCATTACTCAAATGTGCACGAAGAGGTTATTCTAAGTGATAAACAGATAAGGCTTGATGGCATCAAAACTACGCATGTTAATATAGTGAGATGTTTGATAAATATAAAATAGGATAGAGCTACACCTTCATATAATAGCACAGACTAAAAAAAAAAGATTAAAAAAGTTTTGAGATTGAGTTTGATAAAATGTTTCAGGAGACACACAGTTTAATGTTCTAATGATACTAATTATTATCTCTTTCTTCCACCAATTTCAAATGTGATTAATTTGTAAACCATCTTCTTTTTACTCATTCTATTTTATGGCATAGGTATCTCAAATTTAATTAAACTAAACTAAACTTTCTAAACTGTGATGATTGTGGTCTCAAAAATTTGAATAATTTCTTTACTATTTGCGGGGAATTTTTATGTAAATAAAAGTTGTATGCCTACCTAAGTCAATTATAAAAAATAAGTATCTAAAAGAAAAAGCAGAAAATAAAACATTTTCTCTGCTAGAACTAAAAGGTCTTGTAAAAAATGTAAAATTTATGTAAAAAAAAGATAGAGATAGTTCTTTATATTCGCTTTAAATACTAGTTACTTTAAAGCGCTCGACGCTCTTGTAAAAAAGATTCATCGGTTTTATTACGCATAAAGCACTTGCATGTGATCATTCTATAACGAAAAACTAAGATAACATGGCTTACAGAGCCATCTATGTTAAATCATAAGCACTCGCTAGAGCTTTTAGGTCGCACTTGTGAAGATGTAGCGTCTAAAAAATCGATAAACAAAGTGAAGGTTGTAAGGCTCGACGCTGTTTCTTGTGTAAACCGGTAGATGGAAATAAATAAAATTCGATTCATAAAAAATCATTATCTTAAAAAAACTTTGTTATAGAAAGTTATGAAGCGACAACACATTCGTTGTAATGCCTCTTTACTCCAAGAAAGTAATATTTTTCCATCCTTTGTAACTCTCTCAAGAATGGTCCAAGTCCCATCAGTGAAAACATTAAATAGGCTGGTGATTGTCCATCCTCAAGAAGACAACGACACATAGGTAATTGTCGTGCAAAAAAGGCGACAAAAGCTCATAGCTTTAGTATAGCAATAAAAACAGTACTATAAGTACTTTTTGTGTCTCAATCACTGAATACAACGCACGTAAGTACATAAACTTTATTTTTTAATCACTCCTACAATATTAGAATAAATTATTTCAATACCGGCCTTATAATGACACATTACAGAGTCTAAATGGCTCAGACTAGATGATGCGGACAACATAATAATATATCGTACACAATAATTGATACCCTTTATAGAACGAAGCGTGTGCGCAATATTAGCATGAAATCCAATCATGGGACGCATTCACCGATGGGCCAGTTACCTTTGGTCCGGTGTCTCATCTGTCAACTTACATAACTATTGAAATCTTCACTCATTGAGCTCGACAATACCAGACGTGGGGTTTCACCATAATTATGTGACACATCATAAATCAATTGTTTGACATCACGTTAACACCTGAACTTTACTAGAGATTTTTATGTAATTAATTATCACTCGTAGTTTTATAATTATTATAGCAATATGTACTATAAGTATCTATGAGCGTGCCTAATTATGTATCGCCCACACAATATTTCTTCCTTAATAGTTTAGCAAGAATAAGGGTATCAATACAGCTGTTACAACAAGCATTGAAAGGTTAAATGCAACTGCACTCTCATGGAAGCCCATTATTATAATATACAGGTGTAAAGGTTCATACACATGAATAATTATAATAATTATATTTTGACTTTTTCAATGGTCAGAGGAATATATTTTTTATAAAAATAATAAAATATTATGTCCCTCAATTTTATTTTATAAGAAAATTTTGCTGAGTCAATTGTGTGACAGTTAGAATATAATTTACTAATTGTAACAAATAGTTCGTCATTATCCGCTTTTCAATTTCCCACTACTTCCCAGCACTGCTTCTCAGGCTTACCGCCAGAGAGAAGAAATGGCTATTCGTAGAAAATCAGTCATACTCATATCAGTAATTAGTCATAGTCTCAGAACACAGATGCTACTTAATACAATTAGAATTAATTGATAACCAAGCACCTATACATTAATATTTTCGGGCCTGTTCATTTGTAAAGTTACTAAATACAAAAATAAAAAAACAATTTAGCTTTATGTTTTATTGATCTGAGCATCACAAGTTAGTCGTCGTGTTTGTTCCGAGAATAATCAGATATAAGCTATTGTTATAAAATATCTAAAGATTATAAATCAATTAATAATATAATTGATTGTAAGTTTATCAGTCTAACAGGTAGAATAAGGAAGTGGAATGCATATCATATTCCCTATTTTTTTAGTATAACCCAGACACAACATTGCGTGACCTCAAATTAGCTGTACATCAATATGCTATAAAAATGTAATAGTGTTGTATCTACTCCACAAAAACAAAATATCGATGTCTACAATAATTTATTTGATTATTTTATGTCGAAATTTATAAGATACCTATTGGTTTATAATAAGATGTCTGCGTTACATGAGGTCAAGATCAGAAATTAATAACTTTGAGCATTTATGGCTTTAATTGCTGATAATATTTTATATATAGGTATAAATTTTCATATAATACAGAGGTAAACAACCTCTCAAATTAAATCGTTCAAAACCTGTTCTATTTATTTGATTCTTTTGATTGGTGTATAAAATCGTTATTTTTTGACATATGACATAAACTTTCCATAGAGAATATATTTTAAGGAGGACTTAAGAAGTCATGCGAGACCAAAAGCACTCTTATAATTTGATCAACAAACATTCTTACTGTCTGACTACGTATAAAAAATATTATTTACGATATTAACGTTACGAGCTATAATTATCTCCAGAGAGGTATATAATGAGCAGAAACTTTAAACTTGTGGTATTTGTATCTGAATGTGCGCATAAAAATCGCCTATAGGTAGATAAAAATATTTTTAAAATAATCCTTGTAATGCATAATTGCAGTTTCATCTGCCAACCTTGCCGAATTATAAAGTCAGTGTGTTTTGTTCTCAGATCGTAGAAATAAGCTTCAGCCAAAATGAATCGTATAATCATCGCGTGTGCTGTTTTATCGATTGCTGCTGCAGCTGTCATCCCCGATGAGGCTCAAGCGCAAATTGTCAAATATGAGAATACTAATGATGGCGCTGGAAACTACAGATTCAGGTACCAACATTCTACAATATAATCTAAGATTATACATAATCACACGAATGATTTTTTCATAAGACACATTGACACATATTTATTTCTTCCAAAACAAATAGCTTTCTTTATAATATATACAAGTAGGTAGATTTGAAAACTTTTCTTTGCTTTTATTATTACACAATAAACAATTATTAGAATATATTTTTAATATTTTTATAAATAAAAAGAATTTTTATTAATTAATTGGCTAAACCAATCCTTTTTTAAACATAGGTGTCTATCTGCAATAGGCTAATTTGATTGATTGATATATGCTTTTGTAACTGAATTTTATTGCAGTTATGAAACGTCTAATGGCATAACTCGAGAAGAAAGCGGACATTTGGTCAATGTTGGCAAAGAAGATGAACACATGCGCGTCGATGGCTTTTACTCTTACAAAGACGTTGATGGAAAAGAAGTTGTTGTTAGATATATCGCTGATGAAAACGGTTTCCAAGTAAACCCAGTTTTGATTCCTGTAAGTATTCTTTACTGACACTGTTTTCCGCAATTTTATTTAGATTGAAAATTTGTTTTTACATATAAAGCTTCATATCTTTAGTAAAACATCTGCCGATAGATGGGTTATTAGAACCAGTCGTAATAATCTAAATTATATTTTTGTCATAATCATCAACCGCGCCTTTTCGAAACTGTTAAGATCAGCTTCTAGTTTAACCAGATGCTATTTCACACGGAGAGACTGTGACTGCCACCTGTGACCCTATATATACATACATTCTAAACTTAAACCGATAAACTTAAGCGAAAATGTATTTTAGTAGAATGATTAATTCACTCAATTGACTTAAATGTCCTTCGAAAACGTTTATATTAATTTACCATGTTATTTATTGGTAACATTATTGTGATTTTTAGACCTTGAACTTAACGGAAATACTTCTAGAATTATAAGGCCAATCACCATACGGTACCGTAAATATTTTATACGAGCGTTGATTTGCCGTTTTCGTCATTGATTTCGCTATGGTAGTAAATTAGTAACGATTAAAGCATCATAAAAATTAATAAAATATGTTTGGAATTCGGTGACATCATACCTACTATGACCGTTCATCGAAGTTGTTACTCTGTTTCATACTTCATCTACATAATCTTTTCTTCCTCAGTGTAGCCCTTAGGTAGCACTTCAAATATTTAAAAAAATACAAAAATAGTTAATTCTATTGTAAATAATTTTATTTTAAAATATTTCATAATTTATATCTTACGTACCCAAGAAATCTTGTCCAGACATATGTGGAGTGACATATGTGGAGTTGTGGACCCGAAAAAAGACATAGTGTGTACGATAATATAGAATTTCATATAGTACGAGTAGTGTCTCATAACTCATAAGACACGAGATAATTTCTAACAATATGTGCAACCGCTCTTACACGTTTCATAAAGATAGAGTTAGTTTTACGTGGTTTTACAGTTATTCTTTTATTTTCAGCAAGGTGGTTATACTGGTTACGGCCTTCCGGCAGGCGTAGTTGCTTCGTTGTTAGGATAATAAACTTTACTAAACATATGAGACCAATAAATAATATTGTTACTTTTATTTGCGTTTAAATCCAATAACATTGCCCTCTAGGTGAAGTGACCTAAAAGATTTTATTTATATTAATTAATGAGTTTTTGTTTTATTATCACTTTCAGCAAGTTGTATCTGCTCTTCCCGGAAGTATAGTGGCCACATTATTAGGAAAATAAGAAGCATTATGAGAAACTCTATCTCCTACATTTAGTGCAATAAGACTTATTAAAACTAATAAATATGTAAACATATTGTTTGTGATTATTTTGATAAGTGCTACAACATATTTTTATTGCTGCTACCTTATTTATGAATGGGCTAATACCAGGACTAAATAATGTATGATGACTGTGTGCATCGGAATTTTTTATTATGGGGGTGCAAGAAAAGAGCCTCTACGAATGACAAAAGCTGAGATCGTCTGGCGCAACCTGGGCCAACACCATTCCACCCACCACCACCTCGATACCACCATTGCTGACGGGCTAATCATTCCACTGGTATGAGTAATTTTCACTTGATAGCACATGTCAAAACAACAATTATTTTTTTATATAATTCCCATACCTACTCTAAAAGTATTTTAAAACTAGACCTAGAAGGGTGCAAAAAGGTGACTAATCCATTATATCAGATGGATGAAGTTGCGGGCAGAACCTAGTGTAGGTGTCAGTGGCGAAGAGTCCATACAACCCGATTCCCATCGGCTTCCCTTTAGGAATTGATTAGTGCATAGACCAACGTAATATTATATTATTTACTCATCCAACTGACAAAAAAAGGCTCGTTATTCAGTTAGATCGAGCTCTTCCAGACGTGACTTTAAATAGATTACAAGAGACGGTATGGAGTTTGGTCTTGCAGCAATTTTTAGAGGGCATTTTTGGGACGGCTTCCCCTTTTAAAACTGTGACCCTTCGCCACTGGTAGGTGTACAATTAATATTGGATCTATTTTTACAAACATTTAACATTGTAACATTAGCTATTATTTTATAGAATGCACCACTATTTTTTTATTACCAAAACAAGTTTAAGGAGTCGTTCTGTTCATCATTATACACATCTTTTATTATGGGACCAACAAAGAAATCAAGAAACTAAAAACCGCTGTTCCATACAATAGTGGATACTTATTAACCGGATAAAATGTATGGAGCAGTCGATTTTTTATGACGATTTCGGAGTTAATCTCATAATAAAAGTTAAGTGAAATGATGCGCAGAGCAAGCCCTTTAATTTTTACTGGTAATTAAAAAATAGTGATGTGTAAAGGTAATCCTATATATACAAAATACCTACATAAGAGTCCTTGACGTCTTTTAATAACATGCATATTGACACCCGGAACATTAAAAGGCATTACTTATTAACGCTTTTCCTGTTTTGTCCCACCGCTTGGACTCTGGACTCAGCAGAATTTAAT
Source organism: Allophyes oxyacanthae (assembly GCA_932294325.1). Classification (NCBI taxonomy): domain Eukaryota; kingdom Metazoa; phylum Arthropoda; class Insecta; order Lepidoptera; family Noctuidae; genus Allophyes; species Allophyes oxyacanthae. The sequence goes on along the minus strand of OW028614.1, from coordinate 8,773,220 downwards.
TTACATGTATCTCTTATTATATTGTATTCTCAAGTATTATCACAAAATATATTTCTATATAAAATTACGTCATTGGTTTAATATAATAATATAAAATTTTGAAAATATTGAGTTAATTATTTTAAAAGTTGCTATCCAGATCTTAGGAATAATCCTTGATTTCTATTAAAACAAATAAAATAAATATGTAAATAACACAACGCAACAATGTTATGCGGAATCAAAACTAGTACCTACCTACCGATACTTGTGTGAATGAGTTGATCACGATTTTGTTTCGTTAATTCTTAGAACAATTAAAAATATGACGCAAATGAAACACCATTTTAATAGATTCCTTCGTGTTTAAACTGCTCAATAAGCTCTTTAAAGAAATATTATTTTAATTCTATCAGTAAAATTCAAATAATTATTAAAAATTCTGATCGTTCTATCTATAAATTAATTTTACATGACCACTGTCCACTGACTGTTGGACATTAGATCTCTAATAAAGAGCACCACATCGCCTAGTTCACAGCCTCCGTGTCCTGTCTACCCCAGATACCTTCTTTGTATCTTCTGGACATACATAATAAATGAGCAGAAGTGACATTAGGCTTGCCATGTCTATCGAAAAATCAATGGTCGTTGGACCAGATGAGTCCTTGCGAGGAATCCGTTAAACCAGCAACTTTAGCGTACGTGGGATGTCCACCAGCCAGAATTGTGGCATCACAATTTGGTCAACTTACCTTCGAGTTAGACCTGTTGTGTTAAAGATTAGCGTAAGTAATTGAGTTTCGACGTAATGAGTGACGAAACAACTGGTAGCTTGAGAGGTAGCGACCAAATGTTTACTATACGCACCTTGCGGCAAGCATAAAATTAATTAACTTTGTTGTAACTTGAGTGTGAAACTACAGAATATAAGCGTAATAAGCAATTTAATGCAAGAAAGATGTATGATAGACTTGTGCATATAATAATTATTTGTGTAGTAAGCTCTGATGTCAACTGTCTTTTTCTTTATTGAACAAGTGGTGTTTACGTATAAGTGGACGTTATGCTATAAATCTGTTTTAAATCTGTTTTAGTGTGTTATTATAGTTGTGCATGAAAAAGTGTAAAAAACAGTAGGTAACTGTTGGTAAACCAAGTAAAAAATATATATGTTACAGCGAAAGTAATAAATCCGGATATTATTATATAATACTAACCTAACCATTACCTGTCCTATATATAATATCCACTCAATGTAGACAAAGTGATAATTGACACAGAATTAATCACATTAACTAGCTATTTTATATATAATATCTTGGAAGACCTGGATAAATTAATAAAACAAGTAGGTGTAGGTGAAGATAAAGTTTTAAACTCACTGTAAAACAGATGTCTAATCAAGTAACAACGGTACTTTAATTACCAACATGACCCTGATACCTGCTACATATAATTCAGAACGCAAGGAGGAAATTAATAATACCGACATAAACATCAGGTTAGATCAGTCCCAAAATTAACACAATTGACTGATTTAACGAACACTACCTACTTGAGATGTATTTTAATGTTGCCCAGTTTTTTGAAGTAGACCTCTTCAAGTATTTCCGCGATGCGATGTGAGATCATCGCAAAAACGCAAAATAAACAAGCTACATAAAACGGCCTTGTTATTGAGATTAGTTCAGTTTTTGAAGGCAAGCTGGAATATATATCATAGATGAGCACCATTTATGGTACCAAAACCTGTCACATTATATTAGTGATTCTGTGACCTCACGACAAAATAAAGCTAATTAGGTCTTCTGTGCGAAAACGGGATACTTATCTAAGTGACCGAGTCAGGCCAAATCTGGCGGAAATTACGTCGCGTATCGGTCAGTCAGTACGCTCGACGCACTAACGGATCAGCAGTCAAATATATTAATTTAATATTATGGTTGGACGTTGGATGCTCTAATAACTACTTTTCTATTCTGGCATACTGGCGACCGCTAATATGCGACGTATCTTCCATTTGATTTGGCCCGACCCTAACCCCCTTAATACAAAAGATGGGTTAAAACAAGTCTAGTATGAAGAAAGTTTTAAATATATTCATCACTTTCTAACGTCATTAAAACAAAAAGAGACGGGGCTAGAGACTCTATCTTAAAACCTGGTTTTTACAAGATTTGCTTTAAACCCTCTTTTTTAAGAAAGTAGGTAAATGTCATCGAATATTGCTAAAATATCTATTGTTAACTCAGCCCTAATTTTGAGGAATAAAACTTATAAATGAGGCTTAAGACGGAGATCAGATGGCTGTCACTCCGTGTAAAATACTGATATTCAGCCGCAATTAGTTAGATTGGGAGCCATCCCCAGCGTAGTTGGTAAAAAGGTAAGCAGATGATTATGGCCGTAGGAAATCTTTTTTCGGCACAAATGTTTCCGTATCAAGCCACGTACAATCAAGGACTTTGGCGGTTGTACACTTTACCGACAAAACTCTTTGCACGGTTCCCGATAACCTAACCACGACATTTTATTTCCGGCAATTAGGGCCACTTAGCCTTAGGCCCTAATTGGTGGAACCAAAATTTGGGCGTGGCTATAGCTTATCGGGAGCCATGCAAAGAATTTTGTCGGCAAAATGTACAACCACCAAAGTCGTTGATTGTACATCATAATTATCTAACTTCGAATAATCATTTGAATAAACTTATTATTTAATCGTTACCTTAATTCTGTAATGTTTCTATATTATGTTTTATTTTTGTGTAATACCGGTAGAGGCGTCGCGCTTGGTTTCATATTATTATTACTCGATATTCGCTAGCCAGTATAGACTTGTAAACTTATTTTGAGGTACTGGTGTTTATAATATACATATGTTAGCAATGCAATGTTTATAATTATTATTCCTTTGACGTAATAATATAATTAAAATTAATCGTAAAATAAAGGGCCAGTAACAAATTGTACAAATAAAATGCGATATAAAAACTTTAACTGTTACGTACATTGAAGGAACGCTCTTTAAAAGACCTGAATGGCAAGGAACTCTTATTAAAATAAATATCACTCCTATTATAAAACCGGGTGAGATCAAAAATAAACTGATAAGTGTGGTAGTTTACATTTTATTATTAAAGGACTATTCAAACTTATCCGTCTGTCGTCCATCCGTATATCTGTATTTGCAATAAATTGTAAGAAAAAGAATAACAGGAACTTTGGCCGTGAAGTTTCCAGCAAAGAATCAGTTCAGCAGCGGTCATATAGGCTAATGCTATGACTCTGCGCAGCCTACCGAGTAATTAGAATCCCAATAAGAAGTTAGCTGCCGCTAACTGTAGATACAATTGTCCATGTTAACTCTATTTTTATACATCTTTGAACGCCGCCGCTTTCGACATGTTGGGTTTTCTTACTTATCTTTTACTCTCCCATATATCTTTTTTTTTCTTGTATAAACTACACCAGTATAGCCAACCACAGATGCTGAACAGTCTGACAAGTCCTTAACGCTGAATTGAATAATAATGAAATATAATGTATTATCTTTCTATTCATGTCAATCCATAAAAGTATTTTATGTGAAAATAAAAGATAGTGATCGTGTAAACATAAAATGGTATAGAGTTGATTGGAACTAATAAAGCTTAATATTTTTAAAGATCTTTCTTAGTTATTTAATTTAAATGACAAAATATGATGAAGAGCAGCTCTACCAGATTTTGACAGCAGCAGTTATCTTTTTTTTTGCGTCGGTTGATCAGGGTATTTTGGCCAAGATTTTCAGCCGACCCTCATCCATCCTAGGGTCGTGAAAGGTGACTGATGGATGCGCCTTAATTCTTAATTCATCCTAAACTTAACATCTACTTTGTACCAATGATTATTCAAATAAAATTATTTTATTTGGCTCTTTACATTCAGCTTAAAATTATAACCGCTGAGTGCTGGTCATAACAAACTATCCGTCAAGCATTACCGGGTTTCTTGTTCACTGATAGACATTGATGAAGTTAACCAAACTATCATTAACGGATGCTATGACAACTTACCAGCAGAAACTAATAGAGAAAACTCTCCCTGATAAATCAAAAATATATCGTTGCAGTTTTCAGCGACTCCAATGCTTTGAACGAAACAGGAGAAAAAAATTACGTAGTTTAGCTGACACAGTGTGAGTAGCCAAGTCCTTCCCACGTTTGCGTAATAATGTTACAGTGTCAACGACTTCTTTAGTCCTTGACGTGGCATTGTACTATGGAATGAAGTCCAGACATGACATTCTTGAGGAACTGGATATAAAGTGTGGGCAGTAGTAGCCAACTCACAGTCCACTTAGATACGCCCTGGTGAAGAACTCGCCCAAAATGGTAAGTTGTAAACGAGTTATGTTAATTAATTAATTATGTAATGGGTTGTATTTTTAAACTGATTAGATGAAGGCGCAATCCGGATTTCGAGAATCAATTAATAATCATGTTTGTTTATGCAATACCATTTCACGTCGAATGTTTGAGAGAAAAACCATGTCCTGTATCATTATAGCAAACTGCACACTAAGCCAACCTTATTATTTGATCATTCTAAGCTCATGGCATTGATGCTTTGAGTAGTGTTAAATACTTTAAGCATTAATGCCATCATCACTATCGCTAAATGTCAGCTGCAAAAATGGAGAAAAAAAAAGAAAAAAAGTCCTTGCTCATGAATTATAAAGTAATTTTTATTTTTATTAAATAGGTACCAATAATAATGACTCAATCTCTTCAAAGGTTATCTCCGCCTGTCAAATTAATGTCTCAGTTATTTAGTTTATTTTATATAAACCTACATAATGTACATGAATTATATTTTTAAACATAGGTACATACAAAGCAAAGTTACCGATGGTTAGGGCTTCAGAAAGAGCCTTGTTGTAAACAATGCGGGCCGTGGTCAGGAGTGCCACTTCCAGGGGTTTCTGAATCAAGCCCTTGATCTAGTTATCCAATAAGAGTACGGTTGCCCGATGTTCGTTTATTTTTTATTAAAATCTTAAAGTTTGAAGATCAGATCATACATCTAATTTCCTATATTTGTTCCTGGATATATAAAAGTATTCATAAAGTTGCTGTGATAGTTCTAATTGTAGCATTTTAACAAGATCATGCAATATCATTAGTTAAGCAAGAATATTATCAGCACTAGAATATAGTATAGTCTCGGAATATATTCTGTTTGTCTATATTATAGACACATGATTAAAGTAACATTTCGGATACTTACTAGCTCATTTTATTACTCTTATTTGCATTTTATGACTAGTATCTACCTATCATAAAACTGCATTTTATATTTTGCAATAAGATAAAACCCAACGTAAAATCTGTCATGGTTTGTTAAAAGCAGAATCCGGGATGTAAGTGGAAATAAAAACTAAACCTCCATGCATTACAATGCTACGGTTAAACAAAAAATATTAAACTAAGGTTATTCATAGTGTCCATGATAAAAAGGATGGACATATTATGTAAGTTACCAGGACTAATTTCATAAAACTGACATTGTACAGAAAAATCATTATCGTTACTGTAACCGCAAATGCATATAGGTACTCGTAACTGTACGATAACCACGATTTGTGGTTGGATGAATATACTAGGTACTCGTAGATACTTTAAAATTCAGTTCATTGTCAATGTTTGATATCATCTACCTACTAATATTTCATCTAGGATCACGGATGTAAGATGTAACATTTTAGAATTCTAGCGAAGTCTTCCATCATATACCTAAATAACTGTGCATACCTACTTTCATGGTCAAACCCATCTTAATTGACAACATCATGGAATGTGTGTCCGTGTGTCTGTTCAATAACTTTTATTATGTACTCTTTCTCTAGGTTGTTGTTCATACTTTAGCTATAAGCTCTACCTTAATTTTTAATGAAAATGACAGCATGTATAATTTTGGTAATTTTAATACTGAATTTTAATCAAAATAATTAATTAATATTATTGCTAAATCTATGCAAAATTTAATCTTTTCCGTCGTTTTGGCATAAATCTCACAGGAAAAATTACTCTCTAAATTAATTAATAAAATTTATATTTTTATTATGACTTACTCTTCGGGAGATCACACGGTCGATAGAAGTTATTGTCAATTATAGAGCAACATTTAAATAATTCCATTGCCGACAAAGTTATGACTCCAACTAGTAGTATTATTAAAATGAAAAGTTTCGTTCACTTGACCCGTTGGCCTTGACATTATGGTATTTTGTTGCGCAGGTAAAAGGTGCTCATCTCCTCGTCTACCTGCCTATGGCATTTTTGGCATTTGTCACTCTACTAGCTAGTTGCCTTGGAGGGCAAATCAAAAAATTCGCATACAACAATAATGGATTCGGCACGTACAGTTTTGAGTAAGTGTGATAATGATTGACGATTGCAATGTATTATTATTCTGACATAGATCATATTTGTCTGAGTGCTTGAGACTTATTTCTCATTTATTTCTTAACAGCTAAATCATTTTGCTTGAACTTTAATGCCAGAAAGCTAATTTAAATTAAATAATAGCACAAAGTTTATTGAAATACTAGTGAATTGAGAAATACAAATTGCTTTAAAATTATTCTTCTTCGTTTCAAATTATTCTTTTCTATCCTTTAACATTTGTTATATGTGTAATTTTGTGTTAAGGCTGATTGGATTTGAATGAAATACACAAATCTAGTGTGTCCTAAATACATCCTAAATAAATATACCCCTATCAATACAATTTTTCATCCCGCATAACAAGGTAGAGTTAAGTCATAAACAAAGCGAACGAAAACAAAATAATTGCAGTGGTTTCTACCACTGCAGGTATTTTGAGTTTAAGTTGATAATTATTTTCCAATTCTAATAACTAGATCTTCAGATCTAGTTAATAGAATTGGAAAATAATTATCAACTTCAAATATTAATAATAATTATTAGTAGTGAAGATCAGTAAGTCATTAAGGAAAAAAGAAGCAAAGATTATATAGCTTAACTAGAGGTCGCGCGGTGCGCGGGCCGCGAGCGGCCCGCGAGGGCTTTTCGGGTGGAGCTTGTAACATTACTCAAAATAAATATGATATTTGATTTTGTATGGCAGCCATGTTTTTTTGTATGGAAGCCATCTTTTTTTCACCGGCTCGTCAAACGGCCCAGGGTCCTTGACATTTTTAGTTCCAGCGATATAGGTTTGCGACTTGTAATTTTCGAGATCCGTAGGGCAGTTCCAGTCAGCGTTCCACTTTCAGGTCATTTCTCACTGGACCTCTATACGACTGTCATACATGACTTTTACCCCTCTGCGGTTCCTTCTCGGAGAACAATTGCTCCAAAAGAAGCGTTTGTATGGCGGCCAATTTGAAAAATGACGGAAAAAAAATGTTGGTTCCGGATTATGAATACGTGCCGCCGAAAACCTCAGGACGTCAATTTTCAGCCAGATTAGACCATAATTTTTTAAACCGCTATTTCGAATCCGCCATCTTGGATTTTTACTACTTACTACTATCTCTAACGTTTTCGGAACGGTGAGGGTTTCGAAAAAGTAGAGGTCGCGCAGTGCGCGGGCCGCAAGCGGCCCGCGGGTGGTGATTTTCGTGGAGCTCTTAAATTAACTTAAAAAAATAAAACACGCTTTTGAAAGTGCCTGCAAAGGCTCAGTTGTAATAAAAAACTTTGACTTCGACTTCGGCCTCGGCTCCGGCTTCAGCCTCGGTTTCGGCTTCGGCCTCGGCTTCAACTTTGACTTTGACTTTGACTTTGACTTTGACTTTGACTTTGACTTTGACTTTGACTTTGACTTTGACTTTGACTTTGACTTTGACTTTGACTTCGACTTTGACTTATACTTCGACTTCGACTTTGAATTCGACTTTCACTTTGACTTTATTTTTCGATTTCTTCCCAGCAGACCCTTTCATTTGATACCCATATCAGGTTGGTAGATAAGAAAATTTTGTCTACCATCTTGGGGCGTCCGCCATATTGAATTAAGTGTGACGTTATTTTAGTTTCGTACTCTTCTCAGCAAACCCTTTCATTTGATACCCATATCATGGTAGTGCATACATAAGTAGTCCGCCATATTGGATTTAGAATGACGTCAGTTATCTAACTATGCATTGTCATCCTAACTAAACGTGTGTGCAAAATCTCACCTCAATCGGAAACCGCGAAGTGGGTCAAGTTTAACTTCTAAGATTTTCTTACATAGTTACAGGTGAAGCTAATAAAAGCGTGTTAAGAAGCGTTTGTATGGCAGCCATGTTTTTTTGTATGAAAGCCATCTTTTTTTTACCAGCTCGTCAATCGATCCAAGGTCCTACACATTTTTAGTTCGGGCAGTACGGGTGTGCGACTTCTTATTTTGGAGATCCGTGGAGCAGTTCCGGTCAGCTTTCCACTTTCAGGTCATTTCGGACTTTCCTGAACTCATAGGACCCCCTTCTATACGACTCGTATACATCAGTTTTACCCCCGAAGGCTCCTTCTGGGAGAACAATTGAGTGAAAATCCAAAATGAACACTTGTATGGCGGCCATGTTTTTTTGTATGGAAGTCATCTTTTTTTCACCGGCTCGTCCATCGGCCCAGGGTCCTTGACATTTTTAGTTCCGGCAGTATGGGTGTGCACCTTCTCATTTTCGAAATCCTTAGGGCAGTTCCGGTCAGCGTTCCACTTTCAGGTCATTTCGGACTTTTTCTGAACTCATTAACTAGATCTTCAGATCTAGTTAATAGAATTGGAAAATAATTATCAACTTCAAATATTAATAATAATTATTAGTAGTGAAGATCAGTAAGTCATTAAGGAAAAAAGAAGCAAAGATTATATAGCTTAATAATTAATAAATCTTTTATTTTTATAATTTAGTTTTTATGACCGTCTAGTAACATCTTCGTCGACAGTCTAATCTACAACGCTGTGATGTGGTTCCAATAAGGTCACTTGTCCGAAAAAATAATAACTGTTAGTAATCATATACATGGTAGGTAACCTTAACTAGCTTATTCCACAGCTTCTTTTGCGAGAACGTTATTGAAAATTATATTTTCTAATCTATACATATTATTATACAAAGACTTGTCCAGACTGACTAATCTATTAACGTACAGCCTAAATCACTGGAGCTAGAAACATGAAATTTTGACAGTTGGTTGTTTTTATGACGTAGGCACATACTACGAAGGGATTTTTGGAAAATCCACCCCCAATGTGGTAAAATAGGGCATGAAAGTTTGTATGAAAATCCGTAATTTTTACGTTTCTGTTAGAATTAATAAAAAAACAAGTAACTCCTGATCTTCTAAAATTCTACCCCTAAGAGGGTAAAACAAGTTTGTTTTAAGTTCAGTCATGTTTTCTATGATTAAATCCATATAAACGCTATTTTAGGCTTTAGATTTTAAACCTAGTAACACATCAGATTTTTGGAAATCCCACCCCTCCGGGAAATAAATTTCAAACAAAACGAAACTTTTCAAATTAAGTAACTAGCTGTTGCCTGTGGCTTTGCTCGCATGGAGGTCGTTCGACATTTTTATCGCAGTTCTTATTATAATGCATTAAACATAACAAACATAACATCACGGCATACCATGGGATAGAATAATAATAATAGGCATTGAATAAGCTTTAGAATTCCAATAAAATTAGATATTATATTAGCCGAGTGCCTGATTAACAAATAAAGATGTTGGTAACGTCGAGCAAAAATTATTGTATATGGTTTCAGAATCCATAATAATTCACCTTATAATTTTATCATTGTATGCATTTTACATTGACCTCAAAAGTCACTATGACTTATGACATAAGCGTAAATTATCTATAATACTTACAATATTTGCTATCGTAAAATTATTCATTCAAAGAAATAAAAACCTAAACGGATATATATAAATTCCTTTATATTTACATAATTATGCTTACATCATTACAACACTTGGACACGCGTTAATTATCGCCGTACGCGCATAAAATATATTGATTAACACATTTTGCGAATAAAGCGGTTTTCTTCAATGTGTTGTTGCAGGCATAATAACTGAGATTATTTTGAGTATATTACCATAAGAGCGTTAAATTTATGTACTTATGCATACCTGCTGTTAATATGAACCTAGAGTAATTTCCTTTTTATAATCCACTATATTAGAACTGTACACTCAAACCATTTGTAAGTTTATATAACCAGAAGGTATAATAATAATATTATTATATAAAAATAATAATATCTATAGAAATGCGAGATCTATTCAAATAATAAACACCCATATTTGTCAATTTATAAACTATTGTTATTCATCAATAAATCAATTTCAGTTTTCAAAACTGTACTTCTGTACTACTGTTTTGCGTACAAGCACTAGCGGACGTTTGAGATGACATTTTGGCCTTTGCCCGAAAGGAATTCTAATAATCATAGTTTTTGCGTGAGAATAACGAAATGCAATTCTAGTTGTTGAGCAACAAACCATGTGTACGCTAATAATATGCATGACCAGGATATTTCTCGCTTTGCTTGCACGTATTATACGAAGTTTTTGTTAATGTAAAAGTTTCCATTGCCATTGCGCATTGCTAAACTCATCAATTAAATGTACAATTTTAAGTTATTTGCAGTTGATAACGGAATTAATAGCGATTGTTTAACACTTATCTTTCAAACATTTTGTATTTTGGTAGTTTGGTAACACTGGCAATTTTAAATACCGTAATCATTATTCATACCAGCCTGTAAATGACCTCTTCAGTACCTCTACCATGAGTTTTCCATGCCGTCTAACGTTCACGTTCACATGCAATATTTGTATAGTGACTTTAGTTCACTATTTATACCGGTAGAGGCGCTGAAAAAATAAATAAATATTGCATGTGAACGTGATCGGTAGACGGCACGGGAAACTCTCATGGTAGAGGTACTGGACATGAGAAATCTCAAATAAATAATTGATAATTTATATTAAATAAATACCATATTATTATTTCATACTTACGAGTATCTACTACATCTTTCCTGAATGCAGGTACGAAACATCAGACGGTAGCTACAGAAGAGAAGATGGCGGAATTATATCAGGTCCTGAAGGTCCCTCGCTAGTCGTTCGAGGAGAGTACGGGTACATAGACTCTAAAGGAAAGCCGTACTCAATGAAGTACGTAGCAGATGCCCACGGATTCCAGCCTAAAGTCAACGACGACCATACGAGGTTCAACGATAGGAGAATTATTTGATGTTATGATAATAAACTATAAGAATTTATTTTTGTTTTCCATTTTATTACACAAATATTGCCTTTAAATTTTTATTTTTTGTCGTTACGGAACTCAGCATCCCAAAGTCTGACAACCGGTCTAACCTTAGGGTATCAGTGTCTCTCGGTAATTAGGTGGAGGAGGTCAGATGGCAATCGCTCCGTTTAAAATATTGATATTCAGCCGCATCTGGTTAGACTGGGAGCCGACCACAACGTAGTTGGGAAACGGCTAAGCACATGATCGAACACCATTTATTTTTGAAAATGTGCTGTTTTAAGTAGAGGCCTTATTCCAATAGTGTTAGCGATAGGATTATAATAGTTATACCGTTTCAAACAAGGTATGAACTCAACAAAATAACTGGCAAGATTACATAAATTAAATAATTAAAAATTTAACATACATAACAATGTTAGATACGCATTCTTTGTTCGCTTATTTTATATTCTATTTTGATCTGATGAAATACTTCCGATGATTATTTTTAAATATTCGTAACAAGACTGCATTTGGCTCGCGGAAGTTGGGAGATGGATGTTCTAGTTGTTTTGAATCGAGAAGCAAACTGACTGACGTTTCACCTGATGTTAAGTGACCACCGCAACCCGAAAGCAGATCCTATGACACGACATCATGCATTGTAAATAAAAAGATTGTAAACCTAATTTCACTGGCTATGCGAACTAGCAGTATGGTACAAGTACCTATCAAGATGGGCCCATCATATTAACTCTACTAGTGATTCTATTACCTAGAGTAGTTACGGTGTTATTGGCAAACAAGCGTGTCCTCATTCAGCTAAAGGAACTTACACAATTCTTGATAGTTTTTCTCTTTATCGATACTTAACCTCTTAACTTATTTTTGTTGAATAGCTTCTTGCTCTATGGTTCTCCACGTTGCCAATAAACACTAGTTTATCTATCAGTTCGTTGATATTATAATTTCATATGGCAGAAGAGTAAATTTTTAAAATAAAGATACCTAAAAAAACATACGCGCAGACTGCAGAGGCACCTCTCTGCACGTATATGTTTTATTTTACCTCTTGTGTGCTTGTTAATTCACACCGATCTTATCCGTAAAATAAGAGCGCTGTCAAGTTACAGTACAGGTACATTATTCGAAAACACGATATCGATTCGAGAGCGGTGTATTTATTTTGAATTGAACGAATTTACTGAAGTCAGATTTTTCATTATTTTTTCTTAAATAAATTGGTTCATTTAAAAAAGGCCGGTAGTTATCACGCGACCTTATGGGATTTAAAAAATAAGTAAGTAATACTAAAGTAGAGATTAGAGTGTTATTCGAAAATAACCTTTCCTTTCACTTTGCCTCCTAAAACTTGAGCATCTTCTCTGTTTTCCATTTCGATTTTATCGAATGCAAATAATTATTAGTATTGTTATTTACTAGCTGTGCCCGCAAATCCGTTAGCGTGGAAATAGGAGTATAAAACTAAAATAATGTATTTACCTATGTTCTTCCGCATATGCACACTATTTTCCTATCAAATTTCATCAAGATCGGTTCAGCCGTTTAGTCGTGAAAAGGTAACAGAGAGACAGAGCTACTTTTGCACTTTAAATATTAGTAAAGATTAGAATAATAACGGGCTCTCGAGAGTCTAAAATCAGTAAAATTTGTTCCATACCTATCCGTACCGTCTATAGAACAGTAGTACTTTTAAGAGAGGCCAATAGCTACCAACTTGTTTCAGAAATTCTTATTATAATAACATGTGCAATAACATCGTAAACTTTACTCATAACAATTGAACATAGTTTATGAGCTGTTTCACAAGTCAATACGCGTGTACTGCGCAAGCCTGGATTATTTATTGAACCTATCATAATTACAAAAATCTCATCTTTATAATGATAAGAATATCAGGGTGGTGTTTTTTATATGTAGTAAGTGAAAGTGGATTCTTGTTCTTCTTCTTTTAAGTGCATATTGATGATTTTGATGTTATGCTATGGGAAAATATGAATGTATTTTTTTTTATAGGTCTTTTACAGTGTGATCAAGAGATGTAACTGTGCTGTATACACATAGTAAGTAGAATTTAATCTTTTTTATTTGTATCTACAGCACTAATTTTTATTTAGGGGCCAGAAAATATTTAAGTGCATCCTCTGCTCATCATTCACACAACTTTATCATGGGATCAACTCTGAAATCGTGATAAAATATCGACTGCTTCATACATTCCAGGTAAGGTATCCCCTTTTGTATGGAACAGCAGTATTTTTCCGATTTTAGAGTTGGCCCTATAACAAAAGATGTGTAGAATGATGATAGTCCTTAATTTTTTTCTGGTAATTAAAAATAGTGGTGTGAGGAAAAATATATCATAATATACATAGGCATATCAACTTGCAGCCCAAACTGCTCGGGCTAGAAATTTGAAATAAGAATTTATTATTTTATTATATTTGATGGTTTCAGTGAAGATGTTGAATTGAGGAGAATATTTCCAAGTGAATTTCCTCAAGACACAGTAAGAAAAACTGGCTTATTAGATCCAGAGGTAATTATAATAAAAAAATAAAAAACTCCTTAATATCCGCAGTTTTATCCCTACATAATTAATAAAAAAGATGAGTCGAAAGCATAAAGTATTTAGCTATAGCACAAAGATTAAATCGTAAATTTTTTAAAGCTATTATTTTCGTTCCAACATAAAGGATTTTTGTAGCGATTTCTTGACGCATATTCATAGATTACTAACTACTTTATTGACGTTTGTGTGCAAATGAAGCAATTAATGTCAAAGCTTGACTACCACTACCATTAGCCATTGTGCACTAAAGCGAAATAATACCCATTATTTAGCAATTACACACCTCTGAGCTGAGAGCAAGTTAAGCAGTTGGTCAGTTGACATACAACCATACAACCTATAACAGTCATTACAGGCAGTGAGCAGCCCGAAAAGTCTGGTTGAAACTATAGATATCATACAATCGTTTTTTTTTAATTTTGTTCAAGTTCATGGCTATAGGTATAAATGGTTATAGATTAATATAAATTTAATATGTTAAGGGTCATATTCACGAACAATATCACAGATGTTTAAAGTGAAATCGGCCGATTACCCATACAAAAATTCATGTTTAAACAGCAGATTTTCCTCTAATCTTTTGTTATGTTGTCGGTGAATTTGGGCCTAAGTCGATTAAACAAGAATGCAGTGTCACAAATCGCATACTCAAAATCACAATAATTTATTTATTTTAGCACTTGGGTCGTTACGCCGAATTAAAGAGCTATTTCAAATATCCAAAAGCTAAAGTGAACAGCCATTTTGAAGAGCTGGTCTGTTATGACAGAGATGATAGAAAGGTATGTTTAAATACAAGATCCTAACATTCTAGTCCCGATCCCTTTAAGGGATTATTGTACTCAACACTATGGTCCCCTGGATTCGCGAAATAATAATCAGCTGTTCCATAAACTTAGGACTGATATTTCAATCAACAGATAATGTTTTATCCAACGTATAAATTTGATTTTGTATAGGAAAGTTGTCAAAAATTCCCTCGAATAAAATTATCTGGCAATTGAAAAATCTGCCCTTAGGCGAGTAATATTATTTCTATTTAGTTCACCAATAATACTGCCATTATGTTCACATAAGAAAAACAATGACCATTAGTATTTCGGAAACAACAAAACAAAGTCAAACTCAAAGGTTTTTATTTCAACTGGGCCTTTGCAGGCACTTTCAAAACGTCGTGATTCTAGGTGCACGGTTCCAAGTGGGTTGGTAAACCTTATGCTGATGTATGGAATTTCTAGACTACGCCTTCCGATTGTAGATCCTTCTCCTTAATTGATCTGACCCATCCTCAACCATCAAGTTATAATTTCAATATATAGCCAAAGCTTTTTAGACCTATTTGGAGGGTCTCACACTTGATACATCTCTATAACGAATACTAATGTGAACTTCTATTGTCCTAGTTATGTAGAATAGATCTAGAACGATACTCTCCTGAAGAAGACGCCTTCTACATGTCCCCAGTATTCGACAGTCACGTGGACCGACGGCGGGTCTACTGCTTCATGCTATTATGCTTCACAGAGGATGAACTGGATAGAGTGGTTGCTTCATTTTAAATACAAAACATTATTAAGGAGGTTATTTTATTTCCATGCAACAATTTTGTGGTTATCCAAAGGAGAGATAGATTTATATTTCTGTGGCAACGGCCAAGCCACTGATCTACGAAGATGCAGAAAGAGGTTTTTGACGGTACACACACAGGTCCTTGATGACAGTATATGATATGGAATCCATCTATCGATTAATTAGGCATTACTATAACCCTCGACAGCTATAACTGATTTTTTTTTACTAATATAAAACCGAACCCAAGACTCATCCTCGGTATCCAACTATCCACGCTTGCGACCACATAGACAATACAAATGGGACTCGGATATCGGTCAAATACCCATAATAGTAGGTATGTAAAAGTGACCGTAAATCTTTTCGTACACAATAATTATTGTTATCTATGATGCTTAAACTTACTTGCGCCATTTGGTCTATGTCTTCATCTAAGGCCATCTGATTTCATCTCTTCCGGGGATTTCGTAAGAAGAAACTAAACTATTATAACGGTCATCTAGAAACTAATCCGGGCCCAAAGGATTCAAAACTTTAACTGGCAGATCATCATCCTCGTCATCTACAGCCCTAATTTACCCAATACTGAGTATAGGTCTCACTTTTCTTATGTCAGTTTCTTCGGACATCTTCATATGATAATATCGTGTCTTCTCACTGTTAAACTAAGTTGATCTGCGTCATTCTCATACAAAAATTGACAGATTGTAGCGAGATCTGTGTTTGTCATATAGAAAAACGACCCTGTATCTACTAATTGTATCCACATGAACCCTGACATAAAAACAAAATGCCATAACAATTAAAGGTGACCATAATATAATTGTTTTCTTGACAATGACCGCGAAATCGACAAAGAACGAAATGGTTTTAGAAGCACACTACCTAGTACCTAGATATTTAGGTACCTGTTTATGTGTTATTCATGTATAAAATATAGATTAATCCTGCCTAACTGCCCACAGATAACTCAAAGCCCTAACTAGGATTATTATGGTCATACTTTGACAGATTAATTTGTATAACAATGTATTGTCACATTTATACACATTGCATTTATACACCATGCTTTATTTATGGTATACATCATGCTTTCCATGTCTCAGTTACACACCCGTATAGGTTCGCTTGAGACATCAGATATATATCTTTCACACCTAGACTAGACTTAGACACGAATACCTACTACATAAAGAAAAGATAACCAACAAGTCGTGAATCCCAGTATTATTCAAATTCTGACAGCTCAGAATAGTACTAGGTACCTACCTATCATTCTATTGTTTCCCATGACCAATAAGGTGTATCTTCGCAATGCTTGTCCCGATCACGTTGCCCATGAAGCAACAGATTGTTCGCAATCAAAAAATTAGATAATCGAACCGTATGCGTCCGTACATGTCGCAAATGTACCGACAAATAACGTTCATTTAGATTGTATCTGTGAACTATTGGCATTACGGCGAGACATCGTGGTATTTGTAAACAGATCATCGATAAACGTTACGGCTTTATTATTTTCGGTCACTGTTCGCCATATCTGGGTTTTATGGTACCTGGTGGCCACCCGATGGTAAGCGATTACCAGCGCTCACCGATCACCATACCGATCAACATCGGCGTCCTAGCGGTTATGCAGGAACGCCTTGTGTTCCGGTAATTTCACTGACTGTTCCTACTAATCAACTAACTATACTTAACAACTACGCGTGTGTAATTGTTATGGCGTGAAAAACTGTTAAGCTGTCACTTTACTTCCACTAAAATATTGTATAATTACATTCAATTTTAAAACCACCCATTGAGGGTCTATTCACCAATGGGGAGGGCTAGCTAATTGAACATAAAGGGATATGCCCATTCGTTAAGGAGGTTTTGGCCAAGTGGCGTCCATAAATACAGCAAATTATAGGCATTAGGGTTGAAATCATAGATAAAAAATCAACCACAATTTTTTACATAAAACTTGGACAGAATTTTAAAATTGTATGAAAAAAAATCAAGGTTGATATAAAACAAACATGGAGTTGACTAGCAAGCCAGTGTCGTCATGGTAAGCGGGTACGGAATCCAATGTAAAGCCAAGGTTGTCATCGCCATAATACTAATCAAAGTCATCGGATAGAAAATAGCAAAACCGTGGAGGAAAAATCACAACTCACAAAGCACAACAAACAACCCGCAATAAACAAAATGTAACTGTCAACCACTGTCAACACAGACTGTCAATTTCAATTATCATTGACGTAGTGATGGCGATTCGGCATCGATTTATCAAAAACCGATGTTATAGAGCTATGAATCGATATTTTTAATAAACTTGAACCAGCACTGCATAGATTTCGGAAGACAATCAATAGACATTTATTTTACCTATTCTATAGAAATTAAACGTTTTAATATAGGAAGCGAAACAAAAGAAAAAAGTTTTTCAGAAGATCATTCAGTTCTCGATTTATTTGATTTCGATTTTCTGTGACATTTGCCATCACTACTTTTATAAGATTGACATAACGTGCGGAAATGAAGATTGCATCACATGCATAATTGATTGAATGTCTTTTTAATATAAGTTTTTAATTCCCGAGTGTTAAAAACAAATAAATAATAACAATATTTTAGTTACTAAATAAGATATTTTTTTGTATTTTTTACATTGGTGTAACGAACCTGCCTACCTACTGGCCAAGAGTGGGCATTTGCCTTTATGGACATAAGCAAAGCTGAAACTTTAACAATAACAATAACTAAATAAGAAGTAGATTACGAGAAGCTTTTATCTAGAAGTGGACTGATATATGGATAGTTAGGCATATTTTGCATGCAGACAAAAACAGAAAAATATATAGGAAAGCATTGGGTACCAAGCCAGAAGTAGGTCATGAAATTCCACCCATAAACCTACTATTCCGATCCATAATTACACTGCTTATTTTCCAAAACGTGGTGATAAGGTAAGAAGGTACGTTTGAATAAGTATGCCTACTAAAATCCAGCTTAATATCCACTATTTACTCAAAAACGTGATGGAGTTATAGTAATACACATGCATAAAACTTGACCTACTCAATGGAATGTAAATATTTATTTAGTTATGTAAAATAATGAGGTGTCATCTTGGTGCCGACAAACTGTTATGTCATTATAACCTTGTACCACATAAAATCAAAATGTATGGCGATACAATATTATGTTAATTATCTTTATTCTATTATAGGCTTAAATGTAATAATTATAATTCAGCTCATTACCGTCCCACTGCTGGGCATGGGTCTCTTCTCCTTGGCCTGCAGTGGTTTGGCGGAATACACACAACATCGAAAAATTTTAATGGTCTCAAGTGGAGCAGGTTTCTTCACAATGTTTTCCTTCACCGTTAACACAAGAGACAATCAAATTCTGATCCACCCATAATTGTGAAAATTCACAGGTGCTGGCTGATTTCCAACTCAAACTCTATGGAAGGCAAGCGTTCAACCGCTATCACTTGCCATATTTTAAAATTTGACCTAAAATTTGAGAGTCATATTGTCGTAAAGAAAGCGCCGGATGTCAGAGGTCAATAGCGCGGTGTCTGCGGTTCAACACACCGTGATGTAAGACGACCGGTTGGAGTCCAACCTGCACGATCGATGAGGATAAAATATATTCAAAGAACTTTTGTAATTCACCTACATACTATCGTGAAATACAAGATATTCCGTAATATTTTTCTCATTTTGCTTTTGGTCGTAATTTCTATTGTAAAATATTCCATCGCATTGTGCTATTTATTAATTTTCATTGTTAAAAGGAATTTGTTAATTAATATTGATGAATTACAATAATATAACGAAATTAAAATTTCACAAAAAACCTCTGAGCAGAAAAGTAGGTACCATTTTTTAATCATGTTTCTACGCCAATTCATCAAACAGTGGAACCACATATGCATATCTAAAAAGTAAGTAGGTACCTCCTTGTTATTTAACGAAATTGAAAGCAATCATTGTCTTTAGCCTGTTTATTTATTTATTTACAATCGGGTAACAAAGGCCCATAAATATAAATACGCAAATACAGAATCGTATAAAGTAATAATATAAAAAGCAGTTTTTATTTTAAACATTTATCGGTGAACTTAGCCCTAGCATATGAAACAGTTCATTACATAACAGCATGAGTCTGCGAGATACTGATGTTGCACTTCATAATGTTCTCACAGAGGTCTCATCAGAAACCAATTGGATACAATATTCAGCGCGAAATATGAAACCTTGACCTTTCCACATAATTGTCGACTTAGCGCTGTGGTTTGTACATTTATTAATAAATTATCTATTCGCCCTAAGCAGTTTGGACCTTATACATTCATAAATAAAAACTATTTTACATATTATAGATTTGGATGAAATGCATCATCTTCAAAATAACATCGACCAATGTAAATGCTAAAGGCCGGTTGGTTGCTTTGGCTAATTGCCATTCCCATAGCCTTAATAAAACTTGCAAATTCCTTGTATTTTTCTCCACCCTGACCCTTGCTCGTGCCAGCCCGCGCTGGGTCATTATTCTGAAAAGTAGTCCCATAATAATCGTAACCAGATTCTGTAAGTCCCCTCTTGTTCTTCCCCAGCAATGTCCTAAGCCGAGGCCCGAGTCCCACTAGCTTAAATTCTACCCTGGCTGGAGGCCCTCTGGTCTTGCCATTGGACCAATTAAGCAGGGAGGCTTCCGGAGCAAACAGCAAGACATATGCACCAAAAAAAATTGTATGTTTCTTAACAAATATCGCATTCAATGATTTCTTTTATTATTTTTAAGCAGTAGGTATTTGTTACCACGAATAAATTTATTCCCTTTTCTTTCCCACATAGGAAATTATTTTGTAAAAATATGATTTGCTCGTTTTCAAAAGGAAAATACTAAAAATACTCAAAAGAAAGGAAGGAAGGAAGGAAGTACTCAAAATAGATATCATACAAAATATAAGTAGGTACTCGTAGCACTGACAGGCTATTTTGTATGATATCTAGTCTAACGACCATAGTTAGTATAAAAGGTAATACATCAATATTATAATTTATCATTCATGATATTCAAATAAAAATGTTTTAATACTTTGTTTAATTGGTTATTTTCCCATAACCCGATTTTGAACGCTTGCGATATTGGTGACGATGTATGCATTAATTGTACCAACTGCTGTCCAATGGCCCACTAAAATATTAAAAAAAGGAATTTAATTTCATCTTTAATGAGCACGCATTTAATTTAGTTTTAGCTTTTACTGTTGTTATGGACTATTAACGTTATTAAAAATGAGTTCATACTTAAGATTAATGAACGGTCTTTAAACATACGTTTGACATCCTCACGTCAAATAAACTAATTACTGTCCAAACTTTGCTGTCTCGCACATTGTCTGTCTTTGAAAAAACTAGACGAGATTACAGAATTGGTTCATGAGGCGGTGTCATTGCATAAAGAGGTACTGTCGGCTCCACCCAATCAATGTCTAATGGATCTCAAAAGAAAGCGGTTCCTTGTGGCTGTTCTATATTTGAATATTATAATGGAATTACATCATATTATGTTTGTATATGTAATGCATACCGTAGATAAATTGAAATAGCAAACTATAATACCTACATACTTTCACAGTGGTCCAGAATATAAAATTAACATAACTGTAATATATTATCTTCTAATAATCTGTTATGACTTAATTAAACTACTACTCGTTCAAAGCGGTGTATGTAGCCACGCCTTGCCTGCGGGGTTAAAGACTTGACAGTTGCGCTAAGTAGCTACATAAGTTGTTAACCTATTCCCTTCAAACAGCACAAGACTCTACAAATATACTAACATATAGATCAAAACAAAAACAACAACTTTAAATGTCGTAAATTTTACCCTTTACGACAGTATTGCAACGACGTTTTCCACACTATAATTATATAACTGAATTGATATTCTTAAAATTTCACTAATAGATCATTATATAAATATGTCAATCTCATTTTAATAATTTCATGTGTTTATAAAAGCAGTAACAAATCTTAGTATCATGAGACATATTAATGTGGCAGAGACATTCTATATAAATAATGTCATTGTGAGTACTTAGAAAGATAATGCAGAGGTAACGTCTACGAAAGTTCATTGTGTCTGGGAAGAAGCGAAGTCGTGGGCAAAAGTCAATCTTGCTTAAATATTACAAGTAAAGCCAGCATGTAATCCTGTCCATTCACTACACTCATCTTACATCGTGATTCATAGCCAACATGAAATCTTAAACTGAGTACATTAACTTTTGTACGAATAATAATGGAAATTAATGTTTTGAGAGTACTAACTATTACGGTTTCAACATTACAAGTAGGCGCTTAATTTGACTCGGCTACTGTTATGTAATTTTTATTCTTATATTAACATAGTTTCCCAGGGCAAATGTTACTTGGCCATGCTGGGTGTTGCTAATAATGAAGAAATATAATACAAATTAATTTGTGTAAATTCGCCAACCAGTAACTAGGAAGTGTCTTCTCTTAAATTAATGTGAACTAGATTTATTGACGTTGCTTTTTACGTACCTACCTATAATCGAATAACCAAATAGAATAGCATGTGAGATGAAATCAATCCAGGGATTATAATGATTAAATAGAAGTATAATTTTATCCATAACAAGAGTATTAGCGCTTGCGTAATATGCAGAATTTATAGGTTGGAAAATAAAATTTTGTATAAATCGGTTCACTTACTTCATGCAGTGCCCATAAATAAAATGACTTTTGCAAAAGCTTACTACTTTGTTGAAAACGTTCAATTATTAAACAACGCAACGTTTGACCACAAACCTGCAGATAGATATTGCTGATTAACATTTACTATTCAAAGACATAGCTACACACATGTGAACATAGGCTTTGGGTAAATAGGTGTGAGACAACCACATCACCCACTAGTGAAACGCTGGAACGTTATGTAAATAATGTATGATTTGACCTATCGCAGGAATAGGAAATCAAGCGAAAATATGTGCATAAACTTCTTAAACATTTAAAATTACCTATAAATCTTCTACAAACATTTGAAAAGCTGTTAATCATTTAAAATCTAAAAAGACTAGTAGCGAAATCTTCTTAAATTCTTATTAGTTTTAGTGCAGACCATGCTATCTCCAATAGTTGTGATTCCCGAATCGACCCCAACATAGTTGAGAACAGGCAAAGCTGATGACAAAACATAAATTTCTATATTAAAAGACGGATCCAATTTATTCATGTATTTGTTTAACTATACATTAATGATCACAATTGCTGTTTTTAGTAACAATAAAGCTGTGGGTTACGGGTTAATTAACGCCTATTAGCATAACGCTAACTGCCGATTCAGTATCAGTTTATTGTCAATAAAACTGCATGAAAATCTCTGAATTTAGTTTAACTAGGAGAAGGTATTATGCCTCAACATTACCTACGTTAGAGTGGGTAGCGTTATGTTACGTGCAAAGGTATAGGGATAATGAATAACCTTTTGTAATCCATATAACATTGACATTTGTACGCCTATTAATACTTACATAAAAGTTGAATGGCAAAATTAAATGTTTACAAACACGTAAAGGTACTAAAACTACATCGATAAAAACCAAGTAACTTACATACGTATGCTACGTTTGTAAGCTACATTCACCAGTGTGCACAACGACAGAGCTGCATCTTGTGCTATACGGGAATAAGAAGCACGTTACTGGCCCGACCGTTGTGTTGCAACACGGTATTAGAAGAAATACTTACGTTGGTATATAAGAGAAACGTTTGGACACGTAATCATCCCACACATCAAGTGTTCTCTGAAGAAGGCAGCCGCAGAAAAAAAACAATCATGAAATCGGTTAGTATCAGTGACATCACGGATTGTGAAGTGAAAAGTGAACAGTGAAATTGGATTAACGGAAGAACTTTGTTTCAGTTTGTGGTTCTCGTTCTGATTGCCGCCGCGTGCGCAGCTCCCCAAAACCAACAAGATGTACAAATAGTGCGATATGACGTCAACAATGCTGGACTTGATTCCTACAGTTTCGCGTAAGAAATTAGTTCATAATACAAATAGGTCATCGACATCAACCTTTTACTACTTTATCCGTTCCCTTATTTACAGGTGGGAGCTATCTGATGGATCCAAGCACGAGGAACAGGGACAGCTGAAGAACCAGGGCACGGAAAATGAAGCCATCGCTGTGCAGGGACAGTATGCGTGGGTTGGTCCAGATGGCGTCACCTACACCGGCACCTACATCGCCGATGAAAATGGTTTCCAGCCCCAAATCCAACAAGGTCCTGGAGGAAGCATCCCATCTGCGGTCGTCGCGTCCCTCCTAGGCTAATCCTCACAAACATTCCAATGGAATTAATTAGGTTTCTGTAAATACTCATGAAGATGTATATAATATTTATATACTGACTCACTATACTAAGTATATAGTCCCTATTATTAAGTAATAAATGTTGTGATTGTAAATTTAATCTGTGATTTTATTGTCTTGGCTTCTGCCAGCTGCATATGCAGTGCTTACCATTTTTCCCATAAAAGTTAAAGAAAATATAAAATAGGTAACTATTGTTTTCAAAAATGATAAACTAGAACAAGGGAAATTATCGATATCTATTCTATATTTTACTCTGCAAAATGTTATGAATGTACCTACAGATAAACAAGTCATACTATACATTCAAAGCTCAAGCATTTTATGATTACCTAGCAAGCTGGTATGAACAAGAATTGTAATTTCCTTAATTATTAAACAAAATTAAATTAGCTTCTCTTTCTTTGCAACCTTACCTATGCCAACGGCTTTTTCCACGATGATATTAGCTTAGAATTTCTGTGGCTGTTTCCATAATTAGGTTTTTTGATTGCTAAGAAGACATGATGTAATTACACTATTTCTATTTAGCTATGTTTAATGGTTATATTCAAATGTTTAATGGTTAAACCAGCCTACGTTTTTTTATAAAATAAATCTCCTCTTTTCTAAATCATCTATTTTGAGCGCATTTCACTGTTTAATCGTTTATTGCCCTATAGATACGTTGTCTACAAGGACTCTATCTATGTAGTTAAAGTCTAAATAATCTAAATAACCTTACTGATTAGTGTTTCCGGAGAGCATTCTTGTTTGGTTTAAGGTTCTCATGAACGACAAGACCTAGTAAGGAATCAGGTCGAGTACAAAAACAATGTTTTGAATCTACGGCAAGGAAAGATAATAAAAATACCAGACGGATTCTCCAAAAAATGTATAGGTAAATAGTGGGTTGTTCCCATCTGATCGCGCGATCCGTTGCTTGTTGCATCTGATATCGGAGAAAGTTCCCATCGGATCGCGCGATCAGATGCAACTCCAAAAATAATTAAATATTGTCCCATCAGATCGCGCGATCCGATGCAACTCCAAAATTAATTAAACATTGGCCCATCTGATCACGGTCCCCTGCTTTAGGAATTTTACACACGTCCAATACCAATGTACCACTGTAGGTACCAATTTATGTTACCTACAGTGTGGGTGATGTGTAGTTGCGTATTAGGGTCTAAGCAAAAAATAATGTTTCTATCAAGAAAAGAACAAAAGAAATAATAAATGTTTTAGGGTTATTACGTGGAACAGTGGCATATTATTATATATTAAAATATTTTTTAAATAATCCAACATCATTTGAATTGTTTTGGAATGGTCCTAGAACAAGTCACGGGATATATTAGTATTTAGCATAGACATAGGACAACGTATTTAGGCAATTTAGTACTGCTTTCACCAGATTTTAAACGTAATCTATAGGCACGGAAATCTCATGGTAGAGGTACTGCAATCATCTGAAATATGATCTTTTGGGAGCAGTAGTAAAAGAGCACTAAGCGCTTATGCGTCTCGTAATCTAGTTTCACTGGACTTATGAAGTTCTAGCTCCTTTCTTCTCTTCCAAATAACTTTGAGTTCATTCATTATGGGTGAGCTTAGCGATGCTGACGCATGCGTCATGCTCGTGAACAGGTGCCAACTGTCGGGCCTGGTCATCTTGTAACTGCCATGGTATTCTTATTTAAAGGCAAATCATTATTATTATCCTATTCTAATATATTTTTATTCACATTAAATCTGGGGGCACTACCGTGCCCCCGCCAAGACGAGCCAAGCGAAACGCAAGGGAGTGCTACCTACCCTTTCTCGAAGTGTTTCGTCGTTTTTCTGAACCCTTATAACTTGGGTTTGTATTATTCCAGATAAACAATATTCTCGGGATATGTTTTTAATAGCGGACTTATTAAACATATAAAGTTTTAATTGCATAGCTCTTATACTTTAGATTTTATTAATATCTAAAAAACCTTGACTTCGTCACTGACTCACTAATGATCATCAAAATTCTTAGGGTATTTCCTAATGTCCTAGAAAGCTGTTTGGTACGTAAGCTATTATTAGTACACAAACAACAAAAAAATTATAAAACTTGTAACTTTTATCCTCCAATCCCTTAAACTAGGGGATGGAACTTTGTATGACACTTCCACAATACATGAGATCGGATAACTTTTAGATAGTGCGAGTCATATGGTCTCGTCTAGGCTACATTTTACATGAAAATGTTGTTGGTGGGATTACATTATTCTCGTTGCTATTACCACAACATTGTACTAATTAAGATTGTAATCTATTATTTTAAAAATAGTTTCCGTGGAGTTTCTTGCCGGTTATTCTCCATAAGACCTGCTATTTGGAACCGCGCACCTAGAGTCTCGACATTTCATAAGTGCCTGTATTTGGTTTTACATGAAATAAAGATCTATTCTACACTGCGAAAATTGGACTTTGTCTAGAAAAGTTATGAAAGAGATAATTATATTTACAATTTTTTTTAACATATAATAATATGCCACTGTTCCAGGTAATAATCCTAAAACATTTTATATTTCTTTTGTTTTTTTCTTGATAGTAACATTTTCTTTTTGCTTAGACCCTAATATGCAACTACACATCACCCACACTGTAGGTAACATAAATTGGTACAGACTCTACTTTAAATTATTGAATAAGACGTGTGTAAAATTCCTAAAGCAGGGGACCGTGATCAGATGGGCCAATGTTTAATTAATTTTGGAGTTGCATCGGATCGCGCGATCTGATGGGACAATATTTAATTATTTTTGGAGTTGCATCTGATCGCGCGATCCGATGGGAACTTTCTCCGATATCAGATGCAACAAGCAACGGATCGCGCGATCCGATGGGAATAACCCTAAATAGTTTAGAACATGGTTCATAATAATAACATAAGAGAGCCATTCCGATAAAACAAAACAAAACAAAACCACAAATCTACAACAAAATGTCATCCCATATGTCAAATATCATAGATTTCTCATGTTATGTCTAGACAGTTATTTTTTACTTTTTGTACATAAAAAGGAATTATCGCCACATTTAATTTGGTTGAAAAAGAAGCCATAAATATGTAGATTTACAAATAAATTTTATCACTTCCTCACACAAAATTTGCAATGATGCTTTTAATATACACGTAGACAATGACATTTTACAAATAGACGCGTTGCCAGCGCTCTATATTGGCAAAATAAATGCAAGGTAAATGCCCTGCACTGACTGAGAGAATGAGCATGCAACAGCATTATCTAAACGTCTATATTCATCTTTCTCTAACAATCGACATGGCGTATAGTGGCTTTCATTTTCTTTCCCTTTCTTCGCGCACTGTATATAATTATATGTACTGCTATGTAGCTATAGTAAAGTTTACGCCATTTTGTAGTGCATTAATGTTGGTGTATGGCCCGTCTATTTGTAAAATGTCATTGCACGTAGCCCACTGTCTCTCGCTCAGTTTGTATCGCTTTCAGGGAGCATAACTAAACTAATGTCATATGGATAGTATAGTAGATAGGATAGTTGGATGCATAGACATAATATACTATTAGTACCATTAAGTCTATGGTTGGATGTGATCGCTCTTTTCTCTTTTCTGAATATCTTTTTCCGTTTCGGGCTTAGTTCTGTCTAATATACCGTTGTCAAAGACCTCTTATGTTTATAACGATTTATTTAGTAAGGATAGGATAACTATTTATCATTAAAAAAAACTTTTCTCCTCACTAGGATTTCTGCTGTATTGTAGGTACAGTTTACAGACAAACATTTCTCATACACACACACCCAGACCCGTAAAAAATATCTGTAGGCCATACAAATATTTGTCCCGTGTGGGAATCGAACCCGCGGCACGTAGCGCAGAAAGCCAATCGCTTAGCCACTGCGACAACCGTAGCGTCGATTTAATTTAGTGAGCTAACTATATGAAATATTGGAGAAAAGGTTTTTTCTAAATATGAGGTGATTTGGGTATTTATACCTACAGCTTATAATAATTTGAAATGTAGATAAATATATGAATATAATGTTACTAAAGATATCAGTTCAAACTACTTATGAGTTAAAAGCAAATTTAAACATTCCCCTATTGGTCATACCAATAAGGGAATGTTTAAATTTGCTTTTGACTTGACTAAATAGGTTTGACCTCAGTCAGTCATGTCAATTGATCAGTTTCCATGGAGTTTCTTGCCGGTTCTTCTCCATAGGTCCTACACATAGACTTATTAACTTAGGGGAGCCCTACTTATTATTTCTATGGTCCTACTATATGGAACCGCGCATCTAGAGTCTCGACATTTCATAGGTGCCTATATTTGATTTACATGAAATAAAGATCTGTTCTTTTTAACCGACTTCAAAAAAAGGAGGAGGTTCTCAATTCGACGCGTATGTTTTTTTTATTTATTTTTTAATGTTTGTTACCTCATAACTTTCGACTGCGTGAACCGATTTTTATGATTCTTTTTTTATTTGAAAGCTGGTGCTTCCCGATTGGTCCGATTTGGTCCAGTTCTGACAATGAGATCCATGAGAAAACCATAATAAGTCTTAAATTTACATTAAGTATGTGCGCGACTTTTTATGTTTGTTACCTCATAACTTTCGACTGCGTGAACCGATTTCGACGATTTTTTGTTTGAAAGGGTATACTTCGGAAATGTTCCCGTTTAAATTTGGTGAGGATCTGATGAAGATCTTCGGAGATAGACAATGGAACTCTTGAATGAATAACAGCACATCACTCGCGATTGCTGTAATCTCATGTTTATGTATTGTTTATGCCACTCAAAATTGAAAAATAAAATAAACTTTAAAAAAAAAGTAAAAACCGACTTCAAATTTTTTTAACTAAAAAGTATAAAATAATTTTCTTAAAAAATTTAACAGCTTCTGAAGTCGGGGCCTAAAATTCTTCAATGCACCTAGCTTGGCAGTGGCCCCGACTTCAGAAGCTGTTAAATTTTTTAAGAAAATTATTTTATACTTTTTAGTTAAAAAAATTTGAAGTCGGTTTTTACTTTTTTCTAATATGTTGTTGTTATAAAATCGTTACAATGTACATTTGTAATGTATTCAAGTGTACAGTATATTCTAATCTAATTTAAGCCGAGCAGGTTGTCATTGCTTTTCAAGGTTTAAGCTATTAAAATTATCACCTTAGAAGATGATAAATTACTAGTGAACGAATACTCATAAAAATTTATTCAAGAATTATGTAAACGAATATAATCTCTTTGATGGCGATATTGAGAATTAATTTTTGCACTTCTAAAAATTAATTAAATTATAATAAGCTATGAATTCGAATTAGGCAACATTAAAAAAAATAAGTCATACGCTCATATACTCCAAAGGATTAGGTGTTGTGTTGTAGCGCAATTTGGGAGAAAACTATATCCAGCCGTGAACTATATCCACCATAGATATCCGGAGATATGCCTTCACTCTACATTTGTTCAATTTCAAGTGTCGCCACTTTTTCCCCACTCCTAAAACGGATGAAGGGTTGGTATAAATATTTTATCGATAAAAATATCGATAAAAACTGACTGCAAAAAAGAGAAGTGTTTTTTTTTTGGCGTATTTTATAGTGTAAATATCGCTATATAGACACTCTAAGAGAGGCTAACCAAAGACTAACGATTTTAATATAATTTAAAGAATTTGAGAAAGGAAGATAGATAATACAGGGAGTTCTAACTTGGGACAAAGTACTCACCTCAATTTGTGTTTATTAGTCTATAAATATTTTAAAATATTACATAAATAATAATTAAAAAAAGTACAGAATAGTAAAGATTTAAGATTTTTGTCTACACTCATATCGTAAAGTTCTAATTATGAATTCAAAAATAGTACTTTATTGACAGACTTTATGCACATGCAACTACATAATTATAATAAAATTAAAAAGTTTTATAATGACAGTTCTTTTTTTAAAATTATGCTATAAAATAACTTCATTTCAATTTTCTTTTCTTTTCAAAAAAAAAAAGTACATTTCGGTTCTTCCAAGAAGTTTTCATATCAATTTTTATAGCAGCCGCACATTATCTATGATGGGCTAGGGCGCAATTGTGTTAGATACGATAATATTTTTATTAGCGCGATGCAGGCCTCGTAATCTGATTGGTCGAATTCATCTATCATCCATTTATTTTTATTTCTGCATCTTTCAGGAAACTAAAATAAAATGTATTCATTCTTGTAAAACAGGGTTCTCAAGATGTTCTCAAGTATAATTACTTATTTAAATCCTTTTCAAACAATATAACTACAAGGATTAGTAAAATAAAAAGAAAACTATAAAATCTTTAAATTTAGCCTAATAAGCAAATACTACAAAAATAATAGATAACATTATTTTTTATTATTATGCAAATGTTAATAATAATTAAATAATTCCGTAAGAACAACTATCAATTAATTATATCGATATCCCTCAGCGCTGTGCAACACTAATACCCTGCGGTCCGAATTGCGCTAAAAGTGATATCGCGAATCCGACCAAAGTCAAAATTATTATTATTACTTAATAGCCCTTATATTTTGTGACTATTAAATTTGGTCGGATTCGCGATATTATCACTTTTATCGCAATTCGGACTGCAGGGATACATTGATTTGACAATTTTGACATGGGTCACTCAATAAATGATTAGCCTGACGCCTGTCAAAATTAATTCACAACTAGATATTTGTAAAATCTTTAAATAATATAATTAATGCAGTGATGTTTTACATACCGGTGGTAGGACACCCCACTTGTCTTAAGATTTGTTGTAATTGTCCTATTTTTGCAAATAAGAACAGAACAATTCGGCATTTTGTAAAAATACGAAATCACATTACACGTTCGGATGCAAACATATGACTAATAGATGCTCATTGACGTCACACGTACTTTGGGTCAATCCGAGCTGATGGAGGCGACAAGTGTCACGCCTACAAGCCATATCCCTCGATATCCGTGATATCCACTATACCTACTCACGTAAAAGTTAGTTAAAAATATTATGTTTTCTAACATAAACAGCAAACAGATTAAATACTGCGAATGGATGTTATCAAAACTTTAAAAATTCTGTTCCCGAAGACAGTAGGGAAATCCAATCCAATCATCAGCTGACAAGAATACCTTATAACTAAAGATTAAGAACACGCCATATTATAAATAACTACTATCTACTATAATAATAAATATATCTATCTTACATATAATATATATTAGATATATAATATATACTAAGCATAATTATTAAGTACATAGATAGAGGTGATCAATTCTAATTTGTTGTAAAGCTAAGCTTCATCTATTGAACTGATCATGTAAATTGTTTTCTTTATCTTGGGCTGTTCTTTTAATATTTTCTAATATTTACACCTAACCGAATCCATCAAGAAAATATGGAAAAATTCCAAACTTTCGTTTAACTTTAGATACCTTTATTTACTTCACCCGTCCGCCACAATTCAATTAACCAATTCCATTTACCTTCCACTTCACAATTTTAATTGAGTTTTTACAAGTGTAGTTCCGATAAGCCGGAAGGTACTTTAATTCAGACATCTTTAAGCAGTGGTTGGTTTAAAGTTTCCGATGAAGTTAATACAATTATTTTTCTCGTTAAGTCAGTGTAGTTTATAATCTAAGATTACTAACTCATAATAAAATAAAATTTGGACCTTATTGAATATCTCCAGGGACAAATGATCTTCAACACTTCATTCGCATTCTTCGACTGATGAAAGCACGTTTGATTTATCTGAGTTTGCTGGTTCGATAAATGTTACAGAAAATTATTTCAAAAATAAACTAAGAATTTGACTATAAATCTTGATAAAGATGAATCGCTGAGAAACAGCTAACACTTGAATATAGAGTTGAGTCGGATATCATGTCACATGTTTATTCATCGATATTTTAAAATCATTTCGTCATGCAATGACAGCGATAAAATCATCAATGCCTAAAGTCATTACTCGATAATGATCATGACTAAATAAACGTGAACTCTGGCTTCGGCTGGGACATGACAATGACAAGCATGCAACGAGTGAATACGGTGATAGAGAAAAATCATTGATGATTTGGTCATTGTTCCCGACATCGATATTTTTCTGTCATTATCATTTAGTCATTCATATCGAAATATCATCACTTAGCCCATCTCTACTTGAATAAAAAAAAATATTTAAACTTAATTATGTGGTTGGTGTAATAAATGGCATTTGATAAATGCTTAAAAAATTAATCAACATTTTCGATCACACTATTATTAATGTTAATCATTATAATTATAACAAGGAGGTTAAGTTTTAGTCGTTATTACGTAACAATGTACCATGCATTATATATGCCTTTATGTGTCTTGATAACATACTATCAATACCGTAGTGGGTACCTATAGTACTTACCACTTTAATAACCATCTACGGTGAATAAATGTAGTATTGACACGTACTGACCCAACGCCTATGCATCCTAGAAACCCAATTCCTACATATGACCGTACATTATCTATAAATATTAGTTGTAGTTATACTTATAACATAACAGAACAAAAAAAACTTTAATTTTACATCATAAATCGACAACCCAAAATCAATAATTATTATTTTATCTGCTAAATTGGAAAAATATTACAATTAATTGATATAATTCATGATTTATAAAATGTATAGATTTAGGGGTTTGAAAAAATAGATTTAACTTTTGAATATTTTAAATTTAGATGCGCATCAAAACATTAAACCAAAGCGTAACTAATGAAAAGGTAGCACGTCACATTTAACCGGCTGAAATGCAAAAAGAAAAAAAAAATGCGAAAATGGATTTTCCGATAGATTCAATATTTCTACATGTTTTAAATATTACTTCTCTGTGAATCAAGTTAATAATAATCTAGACTAACTTAGTTTGATGCCTTTATCTAATATTAATAATTATGATACCCTAACATTTACAAAGATTAATGGAAGTAGTTTAGGTATATCAACCTCGCAGATAAATATAGTTTTGCTTTATTTTCAAGTTTCTAGGTACTTTGAAAGTCAATAAAAAATTATTATTTCTCACCAAACATGGTAAAATAATATTTCAGCATCCTATGTATAAATCACTGAAACATTTTTCAAAATGTACTCCCCACAGACCAAAGGTACTCCCAATTATTTTGTAAAAAAGCCATGATTGTGCTCATTATGCCTTACTTAACCAATTTTTTTTATTTGTAACTAGTTTGATTTTTACCCATCATAGGGTGTACACTGCTATCGGCTAAACTCACTACGGTGGTTCACTTCGGCACTTATAGGTGAGCTTCGGGTACTCTTAGAAGATCGCGCCGAAGCATGCCTTACCTAACCTAACCTATAAAAAAAAGTCTGTCAAGAAAGTCATGAAAAGGATTGAGGGCGCCACTTGTATATTCTCTTGTTTATTTTTAATATATTAATGCCGAAAACATTTTTTTATCACAAAAAATCTACACAGAATAGTAAAATAAACACATCGTTGTACCCAAACTGACACCTACGGTACTTATTTAGGGTTGCGAGCGAAGATTTTAGTTCCTTCAAAATCCTTTTCATGACTTTCTTGACAGACTGTATCATTATAGGTATTCGACTATAATCTGCGTAATGGAGCAGCAATTTGCGAATTAGAGATGTTAATTAAACTACTGCTAAATGGGCGAGGCCTATGTCCAGCAGTGAACTGCATTAGGCTATGCTGATTGATTGCAGTAAGGCTACTTCAATCAATCACTTACTTACCACTTACATTATATTTTGATTTATCATTTATTGTAGGCACAATAAATGATAAATCAAAATATCTATATTTGAACGAAGTACTTATCGTCATTATCCTGGGCGTTCCCCAATTACAATGGGACGACTTCCAATAAAAAAATAGTTTGAAATATTAGATAATGTTTACCGGACAAATAAATTTTCAATTTATTTTAAGATTTCGATTAATATTTAAAACGATAGTGGCGATTGCGTGTAGGTCCATCCAGCAGTTCAACCTCTAAGCTAATAAGCCTCATCTAGGCATATGGCATTCAGAACTTAGGTAAACCCTAGATGAAGTGACAGTGTAACCAGTTTTATATCGGTGTTTAATTTGTGCATGTGTGTGTGAATGTTACCAGATTGAACCCTATTTTCCCATAAATAAAACTGAGATGTATCGAATAGTTTATTTTTTAATATTCATCAATTTTATGCATTATAAACTTAAAAAAAAAGTAAAAACTGACTTCAGAAACTAAAAAGTATAAAATAATTTTCTTAAAACTTATCAGCTTCTGAAGTCGGGGCCTTTAAAATTCTTCAATGCAGCTAGCTTGATAGTGGCACTGACTTCAGAAGCTGATAAGTTTTTTAAGAAAATTATTTTATACCTTTTAGTTTCTGAAGTCAGTTTTTACTTTTTACTCTTCCAGGCTCTTCACCCTATATGTTATTGACCTCATAGTCGATCTTAGCAGCATGAGTGTTCGATGTCGGGTTGGTGGTGTTTGTATTAACAGCTTTAACTACGCAGACGACATGGCGCTGCTGGGCCCAACTGCAGGATCCATTGGAAAGCTGTTGAAAGTATAGACAATTAAGTTTTTGCATAAGATATTGTTAAGAGACATACCAACCTTGCCTCTTTTGTAAAAGATAATATTAGTCTATGATTGTCTTTTAGACCTAGTTACTATGAGTTACTGTTCTTGTTATTTTATGTCTGTCAAGTTTGAAATATGTACTGAATAAAATTTCATTTTATTCTTGAAGATAATCTAATTGTTTATCTTATTACTGAATACACAGTTAATCGCATGTGGAGCGTTTACTTGCTTCACAGATATATTTTTCATGACCGGGATAAAATCGATTTAAAAGGAAAATAATCTATAAAATTGAAAAACAACTGAATTTTGTTAACAATTCTGACTAAGGTTCATAGGTTTTTATTTAATAGAAAATTCGAAGGTCAATTCAGATTTCCCGTATTTTTGGGTATTTCAAAGGCCATAAACTGAGCACACTGAATGACTTTTGATTTAGAGGTTATGGAATCAATTATTACCTATTATTTCTTATTAATTGGTAATATCGACATAATTGAATTGTATTAGTAATTTTATGTGTATAACGGACATTCACCTAATCACAAACAAAGCAATTTTAGCATATAATTACAGTAAAACGTACCTGTGAAACGTAACATTACCGGCAGCACTTTTTGTTCGGTTTTTGCATCCAAGGACACTGCAGACCACCATGTTCACATTGATAATATCAAATTATGATTACACTATCAGAAGAACACCCACAACAAGTAATTCAGGCTGTTAAAAATAATTAATTAATAACTTTTGATAGAATAACAACAAGCCGACGTCAATTTTGGTTGCAAAATGTCTAAATGACAAATGTGCTCATATCAAAAAAGTTGTTACCGACGTTCATTATAGTCTTTCTCGCTCTTTCTACAGACTAATGTATAGGTTCGCCACCCTCTCACACTAACGATGTGTGCGTGTCGCTTGATCTTTAGGTTTAAATAATCTAAGCATTCAGAAGCATTTCGTAATGAAATCAAGGCTGTAATTTTTTGCAAAGTAAAATTATGATATACTAAATCTGTATCTACTTCGAAATATAAAAAAATATGAATGTTGGAAAATACATTGTCTATGAAAGAAATATAAGAATGTTTCAAACACATCAAAACAACAACTTACAATAACCTATTGATGTGTCAAACACATGTCTAAAAGTATGATTAATAAGCAACATTATCAATCTTATAACTGTTAATTGCAGTAATGAATTATTCAGAAATTGTCATTTCGTTATATTGAGTAAGGTTGTATAAAAAGTTTTGTGTATTCAATATATTAAGGGATAGGTAGGTAGATGTCAAGCGGTTCACCTTCTACTGGTACTAGTTTAGCATATAATCAAAAGTTGTGCTAGATATAAATAACGAATTTTACATTAGATTCATCACTTCATCGCATTCATCCGTAAAATCAGCACTTCAACATGAAACTGGTTCGTTATATTTGTGCATTTTTTGTGAAACAGTGTAAAGTGCAATATGTGGAAAAATGTATCAAATATTAAAAATTGATAAAAAAATGAGCTTAAAAGTTTTTTGGACTTTGTGACGCCACTGTTACTCTACATTTCCGTCAATTTAATTGGCTATAACTAGTGGTCGCCCAGTGGTCGAAATTCGATCACAAATGATATATAAATTTTAGCTTTCTGCACTTCTTCTGCATATAAACTTTAACTATGCCATATCTCATAACCCTCTGTGCGCGCATTATTCTTAAAAAGGGGTACATCACTACATAGTATAAAACAAAGTCGCTTCCCGCTGTCTGCTCCTATGTATGCTTAGATCTTTAAAACTATGCAATGAATTTTATTACCGGTTTTTTTTAATGGATAGAGTGAATCCAGAGCCTCACTTTTTAATTTTGTCACTGTTGAATTATAATAAAGCAAATATTGATTGTTGAATTATATTATAAAGTCTTATTTAACAATTTCTTTATACTTAAAAAAAATGCAATGCTTTTGAGCCTGACTGTACATCAGGCACCCTTTTATAGTAAAATACAACATAAAAATCTGGTACATATTTAAATTAGCTTTTTGATTAAAATGGTGTGGAGTACTTTGAGAACATTTTAATATTATCATGGAGTAGAATGAAACCTAATTAAAAATATTATATTTTTCATGGAGTAGTTTGGGAACTCTTTTTGGAGTACTTTGGGAATAAGCCGATTCAAGAGGGATGTTTATAATGTATAATACTTTCATAATTAATGTAAGGATAATAGAGAAATTGCAATGGGCGTAGCCGGGGACGGGTCGCTAGTAGATAATATTATATAGATAAGCTAACTGTTATTCACAATCCTTGTACCCGAAAAATGTTTTCGAGTGATATAATATGAAAACATTAATTTATGTGACTCTTAAAACAATATAGACTTGTTCGTTGTACAGCATAAATATCAGTTTATTTTTATACTGAAAATAGTTACTTTTATCAGGCAAATTGACTTAGATTATCTAGGATTTTAATTTTATCATATCCTAGGTATTTGCTTCAAGAGAATTAAAGTTGAACTTTTATAACGAACAATCATTTATTAATTAATTAATTAATTGTAGGTATATTCTTCTAACTGCACTCTATATTAATGTGATTGATTCGAACGTGACATCGATTCGTTTAACCTTGTCGTGTAAATTAGTGGAACCAAAATATAACGATCTATTCTAATTCTGCAACTGTTATCATCTTCCTTTTTTTGAACATAGCCCCGAGTTATTATAGGGTGCTTCTCCTGAAACATTTTACACTAAAATAAAAGTTGATAATAAATAGTCGATTTTACTATTATTATAGGTACCATGAGCGACTCCCATATGATAGATAGCTCGTGCTGACTCGATAGAAGAAGTGCTAATATCCTATAATATATATAATGACTATCTTTTTTACAGATCGTAGCTCTCTGCTTAGTCGCGGTGGCGGTTGCTGCCCCTCCACGTTCAAGCTACTCACAAGATAATGTCCAACTTGTCAAGTACGACAACGATAACTTAGGACTTGGCAACTACAGATACGCGTAAGTATTTAATATTTCCTCATTAGCTCTTTTTTTAAGTAATATCAGTGCATTTGAGATTTTTATATTTGGAGTATCATTAATTAATTAATAAACTATTCTAGTTTATTAAATAATCTATGTCTGTGCTTTTATGTAGGTACCTGAGTTTTTTTAGAGCAGAATACTCTATTCTTGTGTAGATACTGGGTGTTGTGTCTAATAATTATCTAAATAATTAATAATTGTCTCCCTTACCATG
This sequence comes from Allophyes oxyacanthae, assembly GCA_932294325.1. Taxonomy (NCBI): domain Eukaryota; kingdom Metazoa; phylum Arthropoda; class Insecta; order Lepidoptera; family Noctuidae; genus Allophyes; species Allophyes oxyacanthae. The sequence continues at coordinate 8,735,463 of OW028614.1, read as the reverse complement.
AGCTTTAATTCCCCGCAGTGTATATCATAAAAAAAAGAAATTAAATACCAATCATTATTTTCCCAGTTTCGAACAGACTGACGGCACCGCGCAGGAACAACAAGGTGAACTCAGGAACGAAGGCAGGGAGGACGAGTCCATCGCAGTCAAGGGTTCCTTCACGTGGGTAGGCCCTGATGGCGTGTTTTACCGCGTCAACTACATCGCTGACGAAAACGGCTACCAGCCCGAAATCGAGCAAGGCCCAGGAGGTGGTGTACCCCCCGCGGTCGTTGCCTCTCTGCTCGGTTAAATAGGATCTTAATACTGACTTTAACGCATTACCAAAAATATGTATGATATAATTAAAATTTTGTAAAATTATATTGTGTTTGATTTGAAACTATTTTTTCTTAGAACATTAGGGGCGATTTGTGCAACTGAACGCGCTTGAATTGTGAGATCTCCTGAAAAAATACAGGACCGTGAAGGTGGATTTCATATAAACCAAATAGAGGCACTTATGAAATGTTGAGACTCTAGGTGCGCGGTGCCAAATAGTAGATAGGTCCTATAATATTAATATTTTTGGTTCTAGACAATGTCGGTAAGTACCTCTCGATGTTTTTCTTCATTGTTAGAACAATGGTGATGAAATAATGCGTACATTGGTAAGTCACGAATAAATCTGACCCATTGCATTGGGCTTCCCAAATGGACAGATTACTTTGTAACTTAATGGTTAGAACCACAACCTACGATTCGTAAGTAGGGATCACGACCACTGATCCACCGCTGCTCTACACACCAAAAATACAAATAGTGGGAATATTCTACCTTTACTATCTATTAGGTACCTACATTGTTTATTTTATCAACAATAGCGTGATTTATGAACAACAGTACCTATTAGCTGCAATACCCTTTTATTTATTAGCTTGTTGGCATTTCTTGCGTATAAAATGATACGCAATAGATGCAAACACCCACGCATTATTAACATATTATGTATATGACATCTACATCATTATTATTAATAAATAAAAAGGTCATAAACCCATACATATTCCTAGATATGTAAGATCATAATAACCGGTTTGCTAAACCAATATAACTTTAGGTATATGGAATCAGACCAAGTTTCATAATTAAAAGGCCCTAAACAAACAAGAATGTTAAGTATCTTATATAAAAGGGTCATTGTGAAAACATAAATGTGTGTATACCGCCCGCCCAGTTGCAACATTCCACGTTAGGTCAGAAATAGATGTTTTATTGACGCAACTGTTCTGCGTACTATGTTAAGTTCATGGTGTTGTTTGGGCGTTTTCACATTTACACATGAGCGACACGTCGCACGTTGGTATGTAGATGGCAGCCGTCAACGCCTTGGGCGGCAGCCTTCAACCTGTCGATGCCAGTCATTAACACAAAACCGATAACGATGTCGGTGGACTAAGACTCTCATACATTAATATTAACCGCTTTCACACTTTCAACGATGTTGTCTCCGACATCAAAATGTGTTGTCCCCGAAATTGATACGGACAACCATACCACTATAATATACTGTGCCTATAGGTACTAGCGCTGCACAGTGTGCGCGCGGGGTAAGGGATCGTCCATAAACAACATAACGCTGTTGCGGGACCGGAAGGGGTGACCACAAATTTCTTCATGGCGTTATAAAGACGGGGTGGTTTAGTATTTTTAATATTTAACACTTTTCATATAAAGTACCTAAACAGGAGCAGATCTTAACCATAAATCTTCATCAGCCTATTATTTTTCCCAATTCAAACTCAGGCCTCCTTCATAAGCGAGGGAGTGAGCCGTTATCCATTACGCAGACCAATTTGGATTTGTGGATATCACTAGTTTTTATTTTTTTTAAACACATTTTTCTCCTTCGCCTGCAGAGCAGTGGTGTATAAATCGGACGCATGATGCGTGCCTTCCTGAATTCAAAACTGCAACTTTATAATACGGGGGAATATCAATTGGGCCACGACTGTTGATCGATGTGTGTTTGCTCTTATTTCGTAAACAAAAACTTTAATCGTGTTATAGATACGTGATTAAGTCGTTATTTTTAATTACGTAGGTTTTGTATGTAATAGCGGAAAAAGTAACTTTTACTACAAATGATAATATCCGGACAACGCAAGAAAAAATTCTATTAGTTTAGTTAATTACTTGCAGAACCTGTCATTTTATTGAGAGTGTGAATTGAGAGTTACCACATAATACATTAAACTACATTCATTACATTCTATTTAAATAAACATCTTAGTAATAACACATTAATTTTATAATAATTACACGGTTACGATCAGAGAGTGAGAATTTTATTCATAGATTGATGTCGGATATTAAAATATATTTTTTCTATTATTTATCGCAGGTTAGGTTAAGAGTACACCTACATTTGTAGTAATCGAATCGTGACCTTTGAGGTTCAAGCAATTTTTCGAGCGGTTTTGTGAGCGATTAACCTCGTAGTTAAAAATGAGTTAAAGTAATTTATTTATGGACCCAAGCAGTGAAAACGGTTGAATGCTTGCCTTCCATGCAGGAGGGTCTGAGTTCGAACCCGGCCCGCAGCTCTCACTTTTTGAATTTATGTGCGCATCGGAATTTGATTATCACTTGCAATAGCGGTAAACAAAAATAGAATAAAGGAACCCTGCACACCTGAGAAGGCTTCATAAAGTCCTCAATGGTGTATGTAGGTATAGTCCGCCATCCCGCACTAGGCCAGCGTGGTGGACTAAGGTCTAATCCTTCTCAATCCGAGAAGAGGCCCGTGTCCAGCAGAGGGACAGTAATGAGCTGGATTTATTTATTTATTATTTATGGACCCTACATAACGTGTGGTCTGAAACACACGCATGTGTTATAGCACAACGTTGCAGTCTGTGAGAAGTCAATTTGAGAAAAAAAAAATAGTTTTTAATCTTTAACTCGTTACAATCAATGCAATCCACGCATCCCGCCCGGTAACAGCATGTTATTCTAACAAAACGCAGCAAACAAAGTTTGCAATGTTATACCCAAATACTAGGGTGCGTTCGTCTCCCCCGCGCGCCATCACGACTTCTCCTTGTCACGGCAAAATGATGCAATATAGCGGCAATCGTTTTGCAAAAATATTTGATCAATACTTCAGGTTACAGTGAAATGTAATGTCGAATATTTCGGTAACGGAATTACCTACGTATTGAACTGAGGATCGATTAAGTACCAAGCTTACATTATCTAGAATATTTTGAGTTATGTTAGGTACAAAAAATAATCATAACAGGGGTGTGCAGTGTTTTGTCATAGGAGGGCCGCACAACACGTCACATATTAGTAGAATACGATTAAAAACCTTCTTACCAAGAAAAGCCTCTTAAATATCCCAATACTCGTAAACAATTTTGGTGGTTCATGTCTAATATCTGTAGTTATCATAGGCAAATCCTTCCTGGTTTAACGGATCAAGAGAAGTTATTGAAGCGTCAAAGGGTAACGCCACAGGCTACGAGATGCAAAGTAACCAATAAGTTACTGCGACCTCTTCGCTGTTCAGGCCTGATGCTCTATGGGCCAAGGTGAAGAGGCTTCCACGGAAGATTCGCGGTTGTATTTCCGGAGTTTGGCTAACGAGTTCTCATAATATTCATAGTATGCAATCATTTTTAATCTTCCGATTGAGTTTGACAGTTAATAAAATTAAGTATACCATAGCATTGGAAAAACAATGTAGTTTTTATTAAAAGTGTGGTACAGGATAGGATTTAAATAACTTATTGACTCAGATTTGCCAATTTCAAAGTAGTGAACCTTTTTTAAGGTTTGTCATTTTCAAATCATCTCATATTTTAAAAAAGACAAACGTTTGTGTTATGTTGAACCATAGACTTATGAGTTCAAGTTGAACTGACAGGAATTTTCGTAAAGACAGAACAAAAGACTGCTGATCTCTCAATAATGTTGTTCGTTAAATCGAACAAAGCAGCACCTTTACGGATATAAGGTCAATTAAGTTAAAAACAAATTATCTATGTTATGATATGTTATTTCGTCAAGGATATTCATGCTAAAGTTAATAAGTACTATAAGTAGGGCTTATATTTTTCAATGAACTGTGATGTGACTGTGTTTATAGAAAAGGAAATATGGAATATTATCTGCACTATCTTTATAAACAATATAAAGATATTGTTGCGTTTCGTCAGGCGCCTTCACTAACTAAAGCGCTGCGTATTATTTATTACTGAAGCGAGTGAAGAAAATATCTTTATGTGGGTAGCAAAAAATATCCAGAAAGAATTCCGTTGGATATTTGTATGAACTCGGTTTTCAACAGCAAAAATCTCCTTAACCGAACACTAGGATGACTCCTGAATCGTTGCAGCGCTGAAGCAGTTTTTTTATTATACCTACAAGATGCACACCGCCACGCACCCAGCCCAACAACCAACAAGCTATCCTGTCTGTAGGTCATACCAATGTTTTTTGTTTCGTGCGGGAATTGAACCTAGAAAGCTAAAGTGCTTAGCCTAAATTAAACATTTCCCAATCCTGTCGCCAAATAAAATTATTTTAAAATAAGTCGATTAAACAGCTGGTCTTGTTTATTTCTTGGTGACGATTTCTGTTTTCTATTTTCAAGAATCGAATTTTTTTTATTCACTAACCTTGTCCAAGTCCATGCATAATGCGTTTCGGGTTACTAAAAATCATTTTCTGCATCAGTCGATTCACTCATCACGTTTATATTCCAAACACGCAGGTAGAGGTCAAAGGTAAATGTCATATTGCATCATTATTGATTAGCTGTACCTAAGGTTAATAGGATTTGACTAATTGGAAATAATAATTTAATAAATAATTACAAGCCACAGTAGGATTTTCGAGAGGAGCCCTTCAAAAGGCTTCCCGCCCTCCGGGGGAGAAGCCAGGAGTATGGGATTCTTACACACTAAAACCACCCTCGATAGCTTGTAGTATATGTGGAGCTCGTATCAACAGTGGAAGGCACCACCGACGCACAACCTGCTGTACAGTGTGCAGCGATGCACATCCCAAGGGAGACCGGAAATTGTCTCCCCGATATCATTACGGAAGCAAGGCTTACCGTAAATACCTAGTGAAAAATTGCTGATAATATATGCTACTGGTTCTGTTCATATATCAAGAAACCTACAAAATAATTTATTTATATGACAATTAATTCAACTCGCAACAATCGAGTGAGCAATCATAATTGCGAATCTCAACATGTTTTATTAATTCCCCAACGACATCAACAAAGCCTTTCCTAATTGCTGTCAATCATAAACATTATAGTTAACATCATCAATACCTATACATATAATTAAAATCATGATTTTGAAAGGTTCCCATCAAAGATGTCCTCAAACGATTCTCGGCTTACCTTCGCCGTGTCGTAGGAGTGGTCAAATACACAAAACATTGTAACGAGATGTGCGTCAACTAATAACACTATGTTGTAATGCAATATTCGGAATAGTATAAAACATGAGTTACGATAATTCATGAGCACATAGTTCAAGTAAACTCGATACGGCAAACCGTTTAATCGTGATCATGAAATTGGTCAGTATTTTGTGGTGATTTAAAAATAAATAAAATATTTTTATTTTATTTGTTAATTCGCGGTGTTCTGTGAAAAGTGTTGTTAACAGTGTTGTTTTAATTTCAGTTGGTGCTTTGTGGATTATTAGCGATGGCGGCGGCCGCCCCTCAGGATGTTCAGCTTTTGAAATACGAAACGGATAATGATGGACTTGGCACATACAATTTTCTGTACGACACTTTTTCTGAAAATATTTAAAACAATGCTTCTAAAGTCCTCTTACTTAAATTAAATTAAATTTTGCAAATACTATTGCTTTTTGCTATTCATACGACTTATAAATATTTTAAACAATTTTAATATTTAGGTAATGTTGGGTGTTTTAATAAATTTAGTAAATTAAAAATTAATACATTTTTGATTAACACTGTCATAATAATAAAGCATATAGGTTATTTACCTTATTAAAAAATTGTGGTTAAAGGTGGACTATGCTTTACAACAATAAAAATCTTATGTCTCTTTTCGCAGCTACGAACAAAGTGATGGCTCAAAACGCAATGAAAATGGAGAGCTGAAAAACGCTGGGTCCGAAGATGAGTTCCTTGTGATGAAGGGATCCTACTCATGGGTCGGACCTGACGGGGTCACCTACACTGTCAACTACATTGCTGATGACAACGGCTTCCAGCCCACGATTGAACAAGGTCCAGGTGGAGCCGTACCTTCAGCGGTTGTCGCGTCACTTCTCGGTTAAAAAGTTCTAGGAATAATAGTCTAATTTGTTGTAATAAAATCGTATAAGGCCAATTTTTTATTTTTTTATTTCTCCTTTCATCGGTATAATCAGGTTACCTGAAAATAGGAATGCTTACATGATCTTTGCACAGGATTTTTCCAGAAAATGTAGTAGGACGATGAGGTAACTGAAAAAAGAATCTCCCGTCAATCATCAGCATGGGCGTAGCTAGCCATTTTTTATAGGGTGGGCACAAGGGGGTACTGGTACAGGTCCTACTTGGTTGGATTTCTTATATAGAAAAAAATGACAAAGTTTGTTTTATTTGCTTTTCAGATGAAAAACCCGCTTACGCTAAGTTTACTCCTTTGCTCCCTCTCCCCATACTTCATTTTTTAATCATAGACAATCATAGTACGTATACTCTTTTTAAGCACTTTCATAGATTAAATATATCCTTTGTCCTTTATCGGTTCTTCTGTCAGTGTGAATCTGTCGCTTATTATATGTCAAAAAACAATTATTTCACAAATATTTGCTAGAAACTATACCTGAAGCTACGAAATCGAATAAAGATAAAATTTTACGTACTTAAATGTCTAATATTCTATCAATATTTATCAAATACGTTCATCGCTCTGTAGTGATACTTTTATTTTGTATTTCTTTTTAGAGAAGTAAATCGATTTACTAGCGGTCAAGCTGAAAGTAAGTACACAATTCCCCCATGATCATTGAATGCAAGTATAAAACCGTATCATTACTGTAGCTGACATGATGTCTTGGGTTCAATCCCCAGGTTGGGTTAAAGAAAATTTGCCCTACCAATACGAGTATATTAGCATTTATGGGCCAAATTTGATTAGCCTCTTAAACTTATAATCTTTCTCTTCTTCAGGAATAGCATATTACATATTCTGATAATAGGAATGATCGTGAAGAAACTCGTAACAAATTCATAATTTTTGAAATTATTGTACCTATTCCCTACAGACGTGATTTCGATACTGAAGTATTTTTAAAGCATTCAACACAAAATAGAATTCTGATAATAATATTATAGAACATTTTAGAATGAAATTCAACACAATAATGTGACCAAAATTTAATACATCTGAAGTGATGATAATTATGGTCATACATGGTAAAATAGATAATGGTAGCCGAGTCTGGGGTCGATAAATGGTAGGCAGACCAGGAGTAAGTATGTCAGGCAGATGACATTTTAGAGCTGGATAAGTAGATGATAGGATCTCATAGAGTGGGTAGCAGAGAAGAAGCATGTGGGTATACTGCAGTGCGTGAATAAACGCTGATAAAAATGATTAACCCTACAAGTAACAAACGTAAACAAATGGAAAATCTAATGTTTGCGAGCACCGGCGACCGGTCGCGACTTAATGAATTGTGATATTTTTCTAAGTACCTAGGTAAGGACAGACAAAATATGTAGGCAAATTAACCTCATAATCAATATATTGTTTGCAGTAAAATATACAAAATGGTAAAAGGAGCAGCGGGTTCCAATGTCAACACAGGAGAGATGGTATTGTCAGCTATTAAGAAATTGATGAAAAACACAGGTTGGACCGCGCGCACTATCATCAAATTCATTAGAATGGAGTACAGAGTTTCTGACCCAAAGATAAGCCGAAAAGTTTCCAGGTAAACACAGTCTTCAGATGAAGATAAATCCCTACCCTCTTACTAATAAACGCGGAATAAAGTTATATCTAGTTTATACTTTGAAAAAAGTATGGTTGTAGTGACGTTGTTCATCTTCTTATTCATATAGCCCTCCATAACTGGAGGTTGGCCGTCAGCTCTTAAAATCTCTCTCTATTCTGTGCTAAGCGAAAAAGTTGTTCGAATGCTGGCTGAATTATTCCACGTTTATTAATGACGGCATAGTAGGTACTCGTATATTATAGGTATTGAATTGTATTGTAATACACGAGTTATTTTATAAAAATGTTAAAATTGGAGCAGTAAAAAAAAAACATATATGTATTTCAGATAACTTAATCCATACATTCCGACCTAAATTAAATTTTTAAAAAATACAATACAATACATTCAAATTACCCGCTCAATAAAGGATCTCCATAGCGGAGAAGAGATCCTAAAAGGATTACGTAAAGGATTTGGTAAAGGGCCTAACCCGGGTGGAAAGTTTATAGTTTTCTGGGATTAAGGAACCGTAGTGCTACTCCAAGATAAATTATACCTAACTTACAAATAATAGATATGTATTGTTTTAAGAAAACTGTATCATAATAAAACTTTTTAATTACTACTATAGGTACAATAGTTGCATGTGCATAAAGTCTGTTAATAAAGTACTATTTTTGAATTCATAATTAGAACTTTACCATACGAGTGTAGATAAAATAAGTGCATTTCGGATCCACCAAGGAGATTCCAATTCAATTTTTATATCGGCTGCACATTGTCGATAGTGCATGCGCGGTGACTCTTAGGTTTTGGCGCCATTATTGTTTGTTTACGTTATAATTTGTTAATATTAGTATAAAGTGGTATATGAAACTGCACATAACTAGGTATTTAAACACACTTGTTTTAATACCCCCTAATAAGCAACAGTTTCATAAACATCACTCAAACCTTCGCGGTACACAAGGTCCGGAGAAGAAGAAGAAGGTATTTCTAGTCCCGATTCCTGGGATGATTGTACTTAAAAAACAACCTTTACTATGGAAAAAAAAAATGAAATTGCAAAAAAAATTTCTACTGTTCCATACATTTAGTCGAGTAATACAGAATTATTTGTATGGAACAGCAGATTTGGTTTTCGCGATTTCTTCTTTATTCCTATAGTAAAAGTTGCTCATAATGATGAGTACAAGAACCCTTTAAAGGGATCAAGACTAGAAAGGTATGGCCTTACATATACCTACATATGGTTGGATATGATGAACTATTCTCGTAGCTGGAGTTGCAGATCTAGCAAATAATAACATGTTCAACTAAGGATGTAGGAGTATACCTATATCATTTTCTCATAGTTCTATACAGTGTGTGGTTACTTGAGTGATTCAATCATCAATCATCATGGACATTGGTCAATTCTTCTTCTGCCGTCGTGTCAACACGGGCCATCACATGAGAATTGGCCATGCCGTACTGGAAAGATTACCCGCTCAGCAATGGTGATATCGAGGCTGATTGCCCAGGGTGCAATTATTGCACCAGACGATCTCAGGTTTCGTCACCACTCGTGGAGGCTCTATCGTTGCACCCCATAACATTGGTCTTGCACCCCTTTGTCTCACATTGGTTAATGAAGGAAGTCTGCAATGGATGTTGGCCGTTTGTTTCTTGTGTACTTATGTGTATTTTGATGATATCAATGACTTTTGGTGGATTTATAAAAAATATCGCAGTAAATAACGAACTGTTGCCGGAAACATGGTTCATATTTATTTTGAACAGGAATTCCTAGGATTTATTAAGTCAATTTGGTTACACCTTGAACAAACTAGGATATTTTGTCTCTTTATAATAATTACTAGTGTAAATATGCTCCATGTTGCGGAATTTCAATGATGGAATTTATAAAACGGAATATCATGGAATACCAATGTTGCGGAACTATTTTACTTAATTGTTAATTGATTTCACATCAATGTAGAACTAAAATGCTCAAAAGTCGTGCTGATACTGTTGCTTAATATCAAAATGTATGCCTGTACACGTGTATACCTACTTGAAGACCTTTGTAGTGACACGTTACATAACAGACATTATTAGTATGAACACCCTTCGCTTTTCGAGGATACTGATGTCCGATAAAACAAAAGAGTACCTAGATATAGAAAAATGTGGATGAAGAAGAAAGATTAAACACATGACAGAATTATTTTTAACAAAAACTGCCTAGGTACATCATGGTCCATATAAAAGTGGTTATTATCATCTGCAACGCTCGACAACGGCCTTGTTATTTAAAAAAGCTCTCACGCTTCGTTCTCTATAAGTCTAAGACATTATTAACATTTTTTGCATATGTTAACAATTACTATTGAATTAGGGATTCAAAACTACGCAACCACTCAAATTTTCAAACGTATTAATTAAATTTTTGAAATAACAGCTTTTTAATTGGTTTTATAAAGATGATTCTCATTTTATTACCATAATTTATGGCATTCTTTAAGAATGCATTCTGTTTCGTAGTATGTAAGTACTACATGACAATTAATTCAATAAATAAGAAGGACCAAAAAGTTTTACTGATAAAATGAATGTCGTTGACTTGATAATGGGCCCGGTACATTTAGCAGATAAAGCCGCGACTTGACTGAATTCTTTTTAAGATTTTTTTAACAATTGATTAGTGATTATTATTTTTACGTATTTTTCTCTTGTTACAGGGCACTAAAGCGTGGTGTAAGACTGGGTCTGCTGCAAATGGAACGGGGTCGATATAGACTAAACGAAATGTCCCGCCTGGCGCGGCCCGTAAGCGCGCGCGAAATTCGCAAGCGCAACAGAAATAGACAACAGCGAGAACGCCCCTTGCGGGTACGCAGCCGTACGCCATCATTAAGTTCTAGGACGGAAAACTACAGACCCCAAAGAAAAACATAAAGTGTCAGTGTCACGGAATTTGAAATGTCATTAAATATGAATGTAAACTGAAACGGTTGTTTTACTGTAGACGTACTGTAGATAGTCCAAGTCATCATCAGTCTAAATAATAATATAATGTTCCCACTTCTGACAGTTGCCTCCTCTCTGAGGGACTTAAGTATTCCAAGTAAAATTAATCTTTATTTCTTAATGATACATTTATTACCTACTGTTTGCAGGTATCATGATAAGTACCTATGAGTTATAATAAGTAGTTTATAAATAAGCGCCTTCTACATAATAGTATACATAAGGAAACATAAAGTCTTCTAGTTTTAAAGATATTGCAGGCGCTGCGACATATTATAGGTATTAGTTATTAACAGTATTAGTATTAGGTATTATAATTATCAGTATAATTATAACACAGGTGGCAGAACACTTAAAAAGGTATACGTATTGAATAGTTTCCGGCGGAAGTAAGACATGAACCCAAAAAAGTTATTTAAACAAATACTATTTTAAATAATACATATGTAGGTAATATTATGTACCTATCCTATTTATAAATTTTAAACCCTTCATTAACGCTTACCTACTTTGTTATGAGACTCAACTGATCCCACAGTCATACCGATTACCTACACGGTTTTTTGGGACTAATCGTAATCATAAATTATATCATATCATAAATTCACTTAAAACCAACCCAAAATTCCTGTATTTCTCAATAAATACAAATAACAATTATTGTAGTCTGTTCAACGCCGCAAGTGTAGTAGTAGCAATTGATCACACCAGTGTGTTTACGATATTATGATCTGCGAAGCATAAATAAATATTTGGCCATAATGGGTCTACAAATTATCGACTATTTTTTTGAAAATTATTTATGCCTTCGTAATCTAAACAGCAAAAGAGTGAAATGTGACAATATTCCTTTATAATTTTTCATTGTAAAGGCCTATTAAGAGGGTCATCATCAGCAGTGTTCGTGTACGCGCTAATGTAATGGACTAAAAACTGTTAGCAATAAGATGTCTTTAAGATAAAATAAATAAATAAATGTGATTATCCTATTTATGATATCACCCAGGTTCTTAGCACTAACTTTATATAGTTCAATTTAAGTTGATATAACCTTAAGATAGGTGCTCTGAAACCGAAATACATAATCAAACCATTATCATAGTACCTACACGGTTATTCGAAAAGGGTATAATTATAAAACCGAAAGGGAGTTATTGTACCCATCATCAACAACTTTTACTATGGAACCAACCCAGATATCCCGATAAAATCCTGCTGTTCCATACATTTCGTCGAATAATAGGTATTGAATTATTGCCTGGTATTGTGTTTGCCTAGTATTGTGTTTGTATGTAGTTTGTGTTACAGAGTTTCGTTTTTTCTTTTTCTTTATCTTTGTCTCCTGTCGTCATCAGATGAAGCATGCTGCAAGTGTAAAACTTACTCCTTCCGTTGTTTCTAGCGGTTGGCTTTACATTTCCTATAGTCATATCAACTAAACAAGACCAGTCTTCCAACCTAACACAATCAAAGCGATTTTGACCCAATAATAAGACTACTCTGTAGCCAGCTAAACATACCTAATTACCAAGGTGTACCGTGCCTTGGTTTTTAACCGTTACATATGTGAATATGTAACTATTAATCTCAAAATCAGTGATGCCAACAGTTTATTCCACTTGAGCAGTGCGAACACGAGGCTCGATGTTATTCATCAAACGGTACCCTAGCAACTTGGGTCGCATCCAGCTAGAAATAAATTCTCAACATAAACTATTGTTGTACCTAAATACTTCAGGAGGTATTTACTTTGGTTAACCTTTACAACTTCAGACACAAGTAATGCTGTACAGTGTACATAGATTTATTATAGCATCATTTCATTTTGGAAGTGCAATATAAAAAATAAAAATGGTACCTACTATAGACAGATTTACAGTACGTTTGTGTACGATAATAGCTACATTAGTTATATTACTGTGTTGCAGGAAATACTAATCTTGATTTATGCCCAACAAAGTTATGCGAAAGCCTGAATGGCAATAATGAAGATTTTAGCATTGTTTTAGTTTTTGTAATAATTTCTTATAAGTACCAACCTTTTAAAAAAGAAACAAATAACGTGTTGATTCATATTATAAACAATAAGCAGTAAGGTTATTAAGACGGGTTTCCTGCAGGAAAACTTTCTTAGAGCTTTTGCAACTAAATTTATATTATAAATTAAATTTAAATACTAAATTTTTATTATTTTTATTTTAGGTTAATAAATAAATAAATAAACTACAACTGCAACAGTTATGGTAGCTTCCCTTACTGCTCCGTTTCAAATTTCGACCCTTAATAACATAGTCCACATAGTCATAATATCATTACAGTCAAAAGTCCAGTTAAAAAGTATTTTTTTATCTTTTCGTTTTTCGGAGGAATCAGTAATCCTCCGAGTTAGTCAAAAGTACTTTGCACCAAGAAAGAGTTTTGACTGTAACATAATAATGATCGTGGTATGGTTTTGGTTCGTACCTACAGTTATTATGTAAGTACAAAAAACGTAATCTATCTTATGACTCCGAGAATATTCTACTAACAGAAAACCAGCCTTGATTCCAAATCATTCGTTATAAACATGCGCGGAGTTCAAACGTAAACATTAAGTGATTTTAATAATATTTCGATATTTCTGTATAGTTTGTGTAAATTTTAGTGATACAAAGGGTTATTGAACGGTTTTGTGATTTATTTCACTTTGTCCATAGTAATTCTAGTATCTTGGAAGTGTAGGTATTGCACAAAATGGATATAAAATTCGTGAAGGTAAGGGACTGGTTTTATAGCGGTATAATTTTATACAATTTTTGCCACCGAAGAGCAGTTTATTGAGTTAAAAATAAATTGTAAATAGTGTGATGTAGTTTTATAAAATTTGGTATATGTAGATAACAAAAAAATAAATTGGTAAGGATGCTATCTCTTTTATAAGGTTGTTATCTTCTGAGCTGGAACTATATAGATTGTCATCGACTCGCTAAGAAAAAGAAACATAATAAACATTACTAAATAAACAATGGGGAGCTGGTTGACGCAAGCAACTATTTGTACCTCTTAACTTTCCTGGATGTGTCTATTTATAGACCTTTGAGTTAGGAATATGATGATGAATAAACGATCCAAAGATGTTCTTAAACATAAATGTACACAATATAGCACGACATAACTAAGAAGTGACATCGATGTACCTGATCGAACAACCTCCAATAGCAGTCGCTCGCTTAGATCAATTTACAACTTATTGCGTCAGCTTAAAGATCATTCTTAGACTGCAATACTAATAAATAAATCGTGGCAAAAGAGGAAGACCTTTTCCAGGTTTAATTTTTCATTATAAATCATTCATATCCAACAAAAAGTAAATTCACAATGTTTTTGTCATTGTTTTCAGTTCTTAATAATAGGGACAATGTGCGAAATCATCGGGCTAACGACTAGTATGTCTTTGAAGGACACTGATTATGTTCTCAACACAAGATTAAAAAGATCTCCTGCCGATAATTTTTCGCTATTCGGATTTGGAATCAGGCCGTAAGTAAAATATAATAATAATAATTATTATCAACCAATGCTGTCCCACTAGTAGGCAAAGACCTCGCTCGATTTTCTCCATTTCTCGCAATCCCGCCAACTCTTTCCAGTCTTCACGGAATGCATTCATTTCATCCCACCATCTCCTTCGTGATCTGCCCCGTCTTACTCTCACAGGGTGCGAGTTCTATGTTATTTGGGCCCATAGTCTGTTTAGCATGCAGCGGACGTATCCTGTCTAGTCCCACGCTAGGTGGCCTTTTCAATTACATCAACAAACTGCGTTTTGGAGCGCAATACCTTCTATAGTGTTTCGTAACGGATCGAGTTCGAAACACTATAGGAGGTACTGCGCTCCAAAACTGTGCTCTATAGCTGTTGGTAAAGTTTGAGTTTGGACTAATGGATGTTTTTGATGGCACATTTCCTGCCAAGACAAGAGGGTGCTCGAAGTTGTGCATCTTGGTCAGATAATTTAGTTTACTAAACAGAATTTCGAGAAAGATAACGATGTAAGTATCCAGTTGTGTGGAACAACATTAGTGGTATATTTTCATCATCATGCTATAAATTTTGCTCAGAGAATTGTCTCTGGCATTGGCCTGAGAGTAATCCACCACCCGGGCCCAGCTAGATTAGTGAATGGTACATAATCTTCATATTTTTAGGTGTAGGATATGCTGACTGGACACGAGTTTTCCTTCACCGCTTGAACAGTGGTGATAAATGCACATTTTATGCACATAAGTCTTAAATAAATCTGAAAATTAGTACGCGACCGTCTGTCTGGATTTGAAAGCACGACTCGTAAGCCATGACCATCATGACCACTGGGTCACCAATGCAGTCGCGGTATATTTAAATCGCAGCATATAATTGTCTCTATAATTCATTTCTTAATTAGCATGAACTACAAGCTCCAGAAGATTAATAGATACTCTTCAATATGCAGTGAATTCATGTTCTGTTTACAGTTCTTTTTCAGTACCCAACCCCTTAACAAAAGTTAAAGAATCTTTTAATAACTTTGGAGGTATTTTCGCGACAGCTACTTTTATATCTCAAGACGGGAATATCAACAGAAATTATAAACCCATAGAACCTCAAAGCAGTATAAACAATAATAAACCAATCAATACGGTGTCACCAATCGAGGAGTCATACCAAAGCGGCACACAAAGTTCTGTATCTGAACATGCTACGCTTAATAAAGTGGATAAAAAAACTATACAGCAGGAAGATAAAAACAAAGATAATAAGTCCCATACAAAAACTAAACTAGCAGCGTCTGAGAGAACCGATGATGACTCAGAAAATAAAGAAATCACTGAACAATTGATGGAAGAAATATTTAATGGAGCAAACAATGAAAGCACAAACGAGAAGTCGCCTAATGGGAATTTAGAAAAAGAAATTGATAAAAAGCTATTAGATTATATATTTCACATTACACCCGACAACATAGAAGGCATAAGTACAACTGCTGACTCTACTATTGACTACACAACTGAAACTGGCGACTACGAATATGTAAGTAATTAAATGAAATTTGTAAAAGTTTAAAAATATTGTTGTAGCACTGTTCGGAGCCGGCTGAACTGATGATGATAATTCGATTAATAATTTTATTGATGAAACCAAAATTAAGAACGCGCATCAGTGAATTTCCTTGCCGCCACGTAGCATCAAATCAAACCTATTAGAATGTCGAATGTAGGATCTATAAATTAGAAGGTAAACCTCCTGTCTCTTATCGGGAAATGCTTCATCGGCTGGTACAAAAACTTTGATATAGAAACCCAATACCACAAAATGATATGAAAAAATTATGCCGAATATCATTTTGTTTCTGTACATTAAAAGCAAAAGTGGGTAGACATTGTAGACAGGTTATCTTAATTATCGTAATAACAAGTCTTCCCGGAAAATATCTGAAAGAGGTTATTTCATACTTTTTCTAATACCTATTACACCTGTAAAAAACCTGGTGCAGTGATTTAGTGTTCAGACAAGCGGCACTTTACTGATGACAGAATTAACTGTTGCCACCAGCAACAGCTGCAGTTGTAGCTTGCCGCGTGCGCCATTTTGTAAAAAGTATTAAATGTATTTTGTAATATTTATGGCATTGTTTCTGCTTCTAAATCCATTTTGCTACTGGATCCTTTACTAAGATTGGTATCGACAGCTACTACGGATCCTAGACGCTGGCGTGCCGACTTCAGCCACCAGCGGCGATGGATGGCTGCAGTTACTTCTGTCGTTGGCAAAGTGCCGCTCCTCTGTAAGAACCCATAAATTAAAAAAATATTTAGACGGCGCCGCCGCCAATCAAGCCGACAGATGGGTCGTACGTAATGGAGGGCCCGTTACTTACCATCCATCTACTTAAATAGCCTAACCTAGAGGTCATTCATTTATAATTTAAATACTAACAGTTCTGTAATACCATTTTATTTCAGAGTACGACTGATGAACTACTTCGAATACCATCTAATGTTGTAGCATCACTTTTAGGTTAATTTAGGTGTAATCTCACACCTCACATGACAAATTTCTGTATAAAGGTATGTTTGAAAGAACCTAGAAACATCTTCCATATTGTACATCATGAATTCGACCAGCTTCGTTCCATCTGAGTTATATTCTTCATACAGGAGGCTTTCAACTTTAGTAGATCCTTTTTTGCTGCTCGATTTACCTCTCTTCTTCTTTTTTCTATTACGTAACGTTGATGGACTGTTAATGATAAAAACTGCTTTTCTTTCACTAATCAATACAAAATGCTTCGTTTCATTTGTTTTTATGATAATGTTTGTTTCGTTTGTGGTTATATTATTGGGGCCGAGAGTGAAATATCTATAATAAAATATATTATTAGTGTGAATTAAATACATATAAATGACATTTTTATTAACGTTGTACAGAAACCTATTAAAACTACATAACATTGTTACTAGATAATATAGATCTTGTCCGAATAAAACATATTTTAATATTAATTATTTCGTGTAAAATCAGAAAATTACTTTGCTGAGTCGACCAGCCAAGTGTCAGGTTCATACAGAATACCTGTGTAAAGTAGCAACGTCGTGTAACTGCGTTTCGCTCAGTCTATTATGATTAAAGTTTTGAAAAGAAAGTAAAAACCGACTTCAAAAAACTAAAAAGTATAAAATAATTTTCTTAAAAAACTTAACAGCTTCTGAAGTCGGGGCCACTGCTAAGCTACGAGTAGGTACATTGAAGAATTATAGGCCCGACTTCAGAAGCTGTTAAGTTTTTTAAGAATTTTTTTTTATACTTTTTAGGTTTTTGAAGTCGGTTTTTCTTTTTTTTAAAGTTTATTTTATTTTTCAATTTTGAGTGGCATAAACAATACATAAACATGAGATTACAGCAATCGCAAGTGATGTGCTGTTATTCATTCAAGAGTTCCATTGTCTATCTCCGAAGATCTTCATCAGATCCTCACTAAATTTAAATGGGAACACATGTTTATTTTATAATAATAAATGCATGACAGGCAAGCTTGAAGGAAAAAGACCCAGGGGGCGGAGCCCAATGCGTTGGACTGACCAGATCCGCTCGACACTCGACTCCAGTGTGAGCGACGCCATTCATGCTGCAGGGAACAGGGCAAAATGGCGGAGTATAGTCCAGAAGAAGGTGATCATACATAGAGGTCACGACCCTCATCAGTGAGGAAAACTACTCATGGAGGAGGGATAATAATAAAACTTACTCGTCTTCTTCAACTGACGTTTCATACGTTACAGTCGTACTATTTTCACAAAAGGCAGTCGCAATGACAATGCCTAAAATCTGTAAATAAATAAATTATATAGGGAAGTAAAATTTATACAATAATTATAATTAAAAAAGATTTTACTTACGGCTAAACATTTTAAATAAATCATTGCGGACGTGTGTTTTATGCTCAAATAAGTTTAAATTGGTTCTGGTAATTACTTAATTCATTTGAGCGAAGCGGATGGCCGGTAATACCAGATTGTTTTTATAAACCGATGTTTATGACATCATATAAAATATAATAACATTGATACAATCCGCCACGTGTATAGAGCTATGCGTTAAAGTCCAGGCGCACACGAAACATCGATGGAGTTTTACATGTAGTTATCTAATAGAACAAGCCGAAATACGTTAGGTAATTACCTACATACATAAACATGCGTTGCGTCCGCTGTGGGCCTACTAACATAAGCCTTATTCAGCCCATTACTGTATGTATGTGTGTATGTATGTTTGTAAACTGTACCCTCGATACAGGAGAAATCCTAGTGAGGGGCAATGTTATTTAAAAAAAAGAAAAAAAAAAGGAAAAAGACTGTCCCACTGGATACGGGCCTCTTCTCAGGAGCAGAAGGATTAACAAAAATAAACAATGATATTAGCTCCGTAACACACACAACGGCAATGGATTCTTGAAGTCTTGACAGTACGTATTTTACCGTCTACTAATGTCGACTTCGAGTCTACTCAATCGAGTCAGATGAAATGCGACTGTTGGTACAACTTACCAATGGGTATTTTGCACGTTTCACGTTTGGAACGTCACATAATAATATCTAACTCATCCTTGATAAATAGTATAATAAAACAATAATCGGAAGATATGTTAGTATATAATTATTTTAACAAGTACATATAGGTACGTACGTATGTATTATAGTAGATAATATATTATTTAATCATCCATAAAATAAATAAGAACTTATGAGTAGATAATAAATTGTTAATGGTATAATTCTACATTATAATGACAGTGTGATATGATATCATTGTGTTGTGATATCAACACAGTAGATTTGCATCTTACCATACAGGGTTGAAACTAAAGTGAGTTCTAGCGTTTATTCTGGTAATACTGTTAATATAAGAGATATATAGATATTTAGAAGCTATATGTATACCGCTATTAAAACTATGTGTTATCAAAGCCTCAAAGATAACTATCATAGTTTGTAGACATCTTCGCTGGAGTCGGCCCGAGCTACCAGGGGGCTTACTACGAACTCTTATAGCAGGGCAGAAATTGAAATGCCCGACATTTCCCGGATGAGCTGACCTCGCACTGTATAGGCTTTTCGTACAATGAAAGGTCAGCTTATACTGGAAATGTCTGCGTAGGTTAATTAGGTAGGTTAAAGCCCCCTGGAGCAGTTGTGGAAAGATTAGCAGGTAAGCAATGCTGGTGCCGGGGCTGGCTTCACGTTAGATGATCTTATGTGTCGTCACTCGTGGAGACTCATCCCTTGCACCCCGAATCCTGGACTTCCTACATTACTGATAAAAACACCTTCAAAATTTTCTTTATAATACAAATTCATGTTTTTTCTTCCTATAGTAGATATTATTATTCATGAAATAAGTGACACAACGTCGAAATACTTTTTATTGTTGTCATTATTTGGAAAAACATTCAGAAAACTTTATCCATAAAAAACATTTCCACAAAAATAGATAGATATTCACCGGCTAGGCAAATTATTGCTCTTATGAAAATGGCAGGTGGCAACTGATAGTAGGAGACGATTTATAAACGAATAGATGATATCATTTTTAAGTCGTAAGTGAGTTTTATCTATTTGGGATAGTGCGAAGGAATCTTATACCAAAGTAGCTAGGTAGGTATACCTAGGTTACCTGGGCATCAAACCTTAAAACAATCAGCAGCTACTCTTGCGACCAGTAGATGAATGGAGCAGTCCCAACACCTTTTGAAAATAGATTAATCTAGTAGGTATCCTAAATTCATATTTCTACATGACCAAAAAATAATATATTTTATTGACAAGAATGGTATTTTAACAACTTCTTTTAACCTTATTGGTGTATTATGTTAGTGGTCATTGCGCATTGCTAAGCGATTTACAGATATTATTTTATTAAAAATGTCTTGCGGTCGCATGATACATAAACTTTAATTATGTACAATAAATATTAGATTACTTACAACTTAGGTTCTTCCTACTTATATTAAGTATTTACTTAAACAATTTGAGCGGGACTAGGTAAGTGATTATGCTACACAACTAACGAACAACAGCTATCGATTTTAGACATGCTATAATAATTATTATTTCTCTTTTGCTCATAAAGAATGTGGCAGCACTGTCATGAAAACATTATGTCCTGCGTACAGTTACAATAATTTATTACGATCATACGAGTACCTATGCTATTTACTACAACAAGTGGTCACCCAGTGGTCGAAATTCGACCGTAATTCATATTTTTTGTAAGTTTGAACGTTATTGAGGTTCTTTTGTCAAAGCCTCTCCATAATCATTGCATATATTTTTTAGATTTTTTTCTATTACGTCAGCTGCGAGCTTGTACAAATACGTCATATCGTGTGTTGTTTGCCATAATACCCTGCAATACTACTATTATTATTAATTTTATTAATAGCCTGTAGTATTCCACTGCAGGGCAAAGGCCTCCCTTCCCTCCTTCTATTTTTCCCGGTCTACAGCAATTTGGGGCAATACTTATAAAACTTAAAATTTAATGTTAGTGACAGTTGAAGAAAATACAATTACAGCTTGTAACATTAAATTTAAGCTTTCTACGCTTCTTCTCCACATAAACTTTAACTATGCCAAATCTCACACTCCTCCGTGCGCGCAGTATGCATAATAAGGGTTAGGTACAATTTTTTTTCTTCACGTATTAATATATACTAGTGGACGCCCAATGGTTGAAATTCGACCGTAATTTTAGCTTTCTGCACTCCTTCTCCATATGAACTTTAACTAAGCCAAATCTCACACTCCTCCGTGCGCACAATATGCTAGAAAAGGGGTAGGTACAAAGTTTTCTCTTCACGTAATATATAATAATATTATATAGGTAGATGTAGATAATATTGACCGTATTCTGCTAATACCTCCTTACTAACATACAGGCTGTAGGTTAGTACAATGTACTTACATAATGTACATCTTAACCAATATTAACCTAAATATAAATCTATTAACCTAAATATAAATCTATCCGTTGCCAAGATACAGATAACAGGCTTGTGTAGTTTGAGGCCAATAGCAATTCTATTAGGTTTACTTAAAGTTTTTTTTTTTTTGTTTGGGTTGAGTATTATTTCAATAAGGGTTTCTGATCTCAAACGTAACAGGTATGAGGAACATTATATTGCATGGTAAGCCATGATCATGATTCGTTTAATTTTCCACTCAGATCTATGGAAAATAAAAAATGTTAATGTGTCATCTGCCTAATCATTTCGCGTAGGTCGTAATTACCGATCAAATGAAGGAAAGGATTTAAAAACCTTTTGGTGGAAATAGATGGAGAACTTGTAAGGTACCTACCTACTTGAAATGTCTGTTATTCTCTGGCTCATTAATTAACCTCTTGTTAAAATAGTCATACCAAAATAAACAGGTAGGTACTTACATTATCTTCAGTTTACCAAAATAGTGTGTAAATACTAGTTGAAAGGATCAACTAAGGGAAATTGGAGTCATCATAGAAAAACTATTTTAGGCGCTATTCATATAGATCGGCCGCGAAATTTAATTATCACTTGCATAGGAGGTGAAGGAAAACATCGTGAGAAAACCTGGACAACTGAGAGGCTCATAAAATCCACGAAGGTGTGTGTAGTCCGCCAACCGGCACCAGGCCAGCGTGGTGGACTAAAGCTTAACCCTTCTCATTCTGAGAAGGGTCCTGTGCACAGCAGTGGGACAGTAATGGGCTGGATTTATTCTTTGATTATCACTCTAGAAAGCTCTTTCTGACGACTTTACGAAAAGGGATCTGTGATCTCAGGCAAATCAGCGCTGGAATGATACGCTGTGGTGGAAAGATAAGCCAGTCAGCAAAGTTCATAACAGCTGACTACATAACATATTATGTCTAGCCATATGAGAATTCATGCCAATACGACAAAATAAGCAGGTTAATGTTCCACTGCAAAGGTAAAAGTCGGCTGTGTCAGATTGTTAACCAGTGAATTTTTTTATTGCAGGATATAAAACCTAACATAAGTACGTGACTTCAAGTGTTAGGTATAGCAATATAAGACTGTAGGTATTGGAAAAAAATATATTTTGAGTGTTTTGCATACAATACAAAATGTTCGAAGTGTCAAGGACGCGCCATGTCATACATAAAGATATTGACTTTTATTTCATTTCGAATTACTTTTACTACTTACACTCGACTGGCGTCTCGTAAGACAATGCTCCAAGATCCTATAGTTCCAATGTTCGTTGGAACAGGGGAGCTATTCTGTAAGAACCTCTCGCATGTTCACAGCTCATCACAAATTTTGTTACTACTGTTACTGTTAGTCTATATCATCCCACTGTTGAGCAAAGGCCTCCCCCCATGACTTCCATGTCTTCCTGTCCAGAGCCAGTGTGGACCATTCTTTATTAATTTTATCCAACTCGTCTCTCCATTTCCTTCGTGGTTTGTCTAATTTGTACATAATTATAATTATTTTCTACTACTTACTATATTTTGGTATTATGGAAACGTCCACCTGACTCTCTTATACGGTCAATACTTAAAAATACAAACGACATTTTTCAAGCAATTTTCCTTGTTCGTATTCCGTAGGCACACCGTTATTTTTTTATGTATGGAGAGAAAGTTCTTAGCAGGGCCCCGTTTGAAGATGATAGGTACCTACCTAAATTTTATATTTTATTTGTTGTAGTAGGTTATTCTAAATTTGAATTATCTTCACCATAATTCACTCACAGTTCGTATCGTCACCCTCTGCTATATTATAGAATAAACCTCGTTTATTCTGTACAAACAACCTGTTTGATTATATTCTTGTAGAGATTTATCTGACCCGGCTGGCTACATAATTTTATATGGCACGTCCATTAGATTGAGGTGGTACCTATAAAGTTAGATCCTGTACAACAGTGACGTATTATTTGATATAATCATTAGCCTAACAATACACGTCTTCTACTTACGCATAGCATCATCATCTCATGTAGGTACTGAAATTCCAATTCATTTATCATAATTAACTTAACATGTACATTTACGAGAAGGAAGGAAATTTTTATGTTTTGCTCAGGTTCGTGTACGGTCAGCATGAAAAATGGTGATAAGTATTGTAACATTTTTAAGGATGAAAACTTACTTTTTATTATTTTATTTTTATTTTGCAAATTACGAAAACGTATAAAATATAAATTTATTTATTTATTTAAATGCCTTAAAACGATCCTTACAGGTTTTTCTTAACCTAATGCGACAGCCAAGTCATGGGTACGTAGTAATAGTTAGTACTCTTTGTCATAGGTACACACAAAATTAAAATTACAGCTCAATTACATCTTTGATCATAAAGATCATTCTTTGTAACAAAGTATAAACAATACTAATTTTGCGAATTCACCCCAGTGACACGTAAATATGTCAATTTCGACTTGAATAAAATCCTCCTATGAAAATTAATTTCAAAATTCCAAATTTAAGAACTCATGTCATGATGACTACGGAGGCCATGTCTTGTGGCGTAATTTGGACTTTCTTTGGGAGATGCAGCCTTGTGGTGGATAGTGATAGACTGAGTTGATTGATATTTGATAAGAACTTATGACCCTGAGCGTATTATACCTGCAGTTTTGATAAAAACTGAACCAATTGTTTTTATTTTCTCAAATTAAAAAATACATATAAGACAATGGTGAACCCACTGTATTAAAATTAAAGTACGCTTAGACACTGCAGGACGGTGTTAGGCAAGTTTTTCTGTTTGTTCTGTTGAATGAACACTAACACAATTTTAATATTTTGATATTTGAACAATGATTTGATTTTTATATTATTTTTTTATTTTATATTGTAGCGGTCTCACAGAACAAACCGCGGGGTATTCAAATCTATGAATAATGTTAATGACTCTATTTTGACAATCTGTCAATAAATCAATTAGTTTATTACTATCTTTGAAGATAAAATTAAATAAGTCCATTTCATTTATACATATTCATGGTGAATTTTTTTAGAAATCTCCTATGACAGCAATTCTGAGTCGCACTAACGTGGTTTCGATCCACAGTAGTATCGAACTAGCGTGAATAGCACTTCCGTGGTGTCGGTTTTCAGTTCTTCCTACCTGCGTGCATTCGATGTCCCGCGTTTCGCGCTACAGTTATGTAGCACCAGCGTTATTCGCACCTTCGTACTTCGCTGTTCCGTAATGCACTTCTAATCGTTAGAGATAGATTTTTTTTTCTTAAAAATCCATCTAGAATTTTAATTTTTTTTAATTTTTTTTTTTTTTTGTTGTCCGTAGAAATATTTCATAAAATATGTTTTCCTGAATATAGAACCTCTTTATAATGAACAAAAAGTTGTATGTAGCCTAGCTGGACATAGGCTTGGAGTAGGCAAGTTGCTTTGAAGGTAATAAAAAAAATAAGAGAGCCTCCAGCTCGGCTTAGAACAATCTTTTTTTCTTTTTTGTTACCACCAATGTCAAGGCAAACAAGCATACGGCCTGCCTGATGGGAAGCAGTCACCGTAACCTATGGACGCTTGCAACACCAGGGGCATCACTCGCGCGTTGTCGACCGTACTACTAGCGTTGTTGCGTTGGCGTACTACCAACACGACGACGCTTCCCCAAGGAACACTAGCGGCCTTGTTCACCGTTAGTAACCCAACACTGTTAAAAAATAGTGTTATTTGACTACGATATTCTGCAAAGTGGAGGTACTTCCCCAGTCGGGCAACTCTAATTCAAAAGGCTTGTCGACATAAAGGTTATAATTTATCACGCTATTGTTTATATGGAATGAGCTAAAGCCCCCGAACTCCACGCGGACGAAATCGCGGGCATAGCTAGTCACAAATAATTCGACACGTATTTTTTATAGGTCCGTGATTTTAGTATCATTCATAATTGAATTTAAATAGATAAGAAGTTCAATCCAGTACCACCACATTAATGTCACATAAAATATCGAATATTTCAATCAAAACAAGAATAAAGTAACAAAAACTTTATGATAGTCGTTTAAAACACAATACAGAATCATAGGTCAATTTAACATAATCTGATAATACCTATGGCCTTAATGTATTGCAAAAACAACAAACATTAACGACAATATGAAGATATAATAATCATTGGCACGTAGGTCAGCAATAAAATTAGATTAATATAAAGTGATATTTAATGTTGTCCTCTGTTAAATGCAGTAAAAATATTAATTTGTTCGGTGATTGTTAAACATTAATATAATGTCCATATTATCGGAATTATAAATATTGATTAATATCAATATTTATAATTCAGATAAAATGAAACTCAACTGTTAATCAACTCTTTTGCTGACTGTACATATTCCAGCATACGTATATGCATAGTGGTAATTTTATTTAAATGAAAATCGAAGTATATGGAAATATTACACATGAAAAACATGAAAAAAATATTAGACTCGTCCAATTGTCTTTGGTTGTTTATGGAAGCCAAGGTTTCAGATGACTATAATTTTCAAACATGCTTTCAACCATTTGGCTTATCACTGCTACTTACGTACGATAGTATCAAAATCGAATGAATGTTATATTTTTTATAATGTAGAAACGCTTGTACCTACTTCTCCATGTAGTAAGCAGAGGTGTACCGATGTTGTACACCCACACTCCAGCCTACTTTTATGGTTCCACTGATGGTACTGAAATGCGCCAGGTTGTTGAGCTCAATAAAATAAGGTCGAGCTATACACGATGACTAATGCATGCTTGCCATCTGTCGGAACAAGTCAGCTCAAACTTCTATGGCGCTTTCTTCAAAAGTTCATTCTACACGGTACGAATATTATGAAATATTACGAAAATTTGTCCGTAGGTACTATTTACAAGTTGTCATAGGGAATGCCATCGCCACCTTTGAACATAGAAAAGACCATGAAAGTGATTGAAAAATCGTAATTGCAAAATTATGATAATAGTAGTAGTCCCGTATAGTAGGTAATAGACATCATAGAATTTTTACTAAAGTTTCTTTGAAATCAAAATAATTTAATAATTCCTGTGTTTAAATGTACGTATGTAATGAGTTAATAATTAACTAATTAATGAGTACGGCCGTTAGCCTCTATCCTCCAGCACCAATCAATGTCCCAACCTCATTCTTTACTTACTTATAATTAACTTTAACTGCTGTTTATTAAAAGTTTGACTCAAAGTCTTCTGCTGACCTTGCTAAGCCTGGATTCGCGAGCCCACACCTAAATAGAACACTTTCTATACACACATAGGTTCTAATGAATATTTGACATCATCAATCTCCCGCCCTTATCCCATTTTATTTTTATTTGAATATTTGACATTATAGTTTCTTAATGGTTGGCCCTCTTTACGAGTCTCAAAAGTAGCTGCTGTATTTGAATTACCATGTAGATAATTTCCGGCCAATAATAGACCAGCTCAACCTTTTTTCCTAGCGTGTCGTAAAATGCTTCTGCGATAATTTATCACCACGCTTGCCAAATTACTGGTATGGAACTATTCTCTCTCTCTCTCTCTTGTTTAGCAGTGTACTTATGACTGTTTGAACTGGAGAACATTTACTTAGTTTCGAAAGAACTAAGAAAGGAGGAAAGAAAGGGAGGTTGCCTGAATCAAATCGCCGTGCGCGATAAGGCCGCCCATTGTAAAATAAAGGATATCTATGTAAACAAAAGGTTGAACTATGTTTCAAAATATCAAATATAATAAACTTATATTATTCGTTAACCTCGCTTATTTTGATGTTTATGTTATGAAATCCATATTATTAAATTAAAATATTGCACGAATTGCCACTTCAACACAATATTCTTTTCAAATTAAGTAATATCGCCAAAAAAGAGGACAGTTAGTCCGTATTAGATAAAACTGCTTTTTTTAAAAGTCATTGTGGGTGCTCCAAGTTAATTAATAGTAGATATCCTTGTTGATAGTTTTATTTTATTATATTAGTTTATTAGCAACAAAATAATGATTTCAACCCGATCCATGAAAGTCAACTAAACATTTGCAAAATCTTGTTATGGAAACACCTACTAGTTGTTGGCTACTATGATTACTTATGATATAATTTTATGACTGGTAGTCATAATTATCTAACACTCATTTTTATTGACACAATCATTAAACACATGATGGTGGCAAGTACCAAGTATTATTATTATTGCCTGTTTATATTATTGTATTATATATGGGGTATAGGCCTCCTCCATCTTCATCCATATTTCAGAATTTTTGACATTGATCATCTAGATTTTTCCATCGATTGCGATAATGTCATCGACCTATCGTTGTTTAGGTCTTCCAACTTTACTTTTTCCTCTAACTTGAAATATAATTATGATAACCACTTTAACCGTAAGGTATATTTTAGGGCATCTGCATTAATTTTGATTTCTTACTTATTGCTTCGTTTCTTATTTTATTGTATTTTTCTTATTCATAACATATTTCTCTGATCGCCCTTTGGCATGTTGTTATTATATTGCTATGGTCATCGTGTAATGCGTCATCAACAAAATAAATAACGGTGAGATAAACATATCAACTGGAGATAAAAATAAAATGAACAGTACTAATAAATTTGTTTCTAAAAGAAAGGCACATATGGCTTTCCTGTTGCAGAATGTAAGTGTAAATGCCCACGTAATCTTTACACAAGTTATGTGGAATTTGATAACGACGAACTTTATGTATTTTTTCTCCAAAACAAAGATATTACTATATTTACTTATCTACATTTAATACTAAGTATCGCATTGCATAATAATAAAAATTAGAACGGGAATTAACGCGAATTACCCTTTGAGTCACTTGATGGTTTGGCCAGGTTGCACTGATCGCGGTCACAAGCAGACTGAAGTAGAGAGATCACTCTGTTTGTCTTCATACATCTTCATCTGCCCCCGTTTCTTAATTCTCGTAACTAGTTAAGCCCGCGACACACCCGATTCAAAGATGAATTAATTTTATAGTTATTTCTATATCGTTTGAGCTTTTATCTTCTGCAATGATTTAGTATCCCAAAGGGACAGACCGCGACCAGAAAAAAAATCCGTGGTCGTTATCCCATTATAATTTCTAGGAGATAATCAAGAGGCCTCTGAGTTTTGATACCCACGTAAGTAGTTATTATAGTTTACCAAAAAAATAGTTGTTTAATTACTTTATCGGTTATTACTATGAAAATTATGACGTCACATTTTGTTTAATCTACTAATATTTGTGAAAACGCATACGCTATCGTCAATCAGGATTAGGTCATACCTATAAAGTTAAGTAGGTACTTACTACAAGTTATATTAATGCATTATTACTTTTTGTTGCCTTTTGTACAATAAAGAATACTTTATCCTTCTTACAGTGACTTTATAAACGAAGGACTTATTAAAATGTTTCAGTAACCGATTCTCATTCCAAATACCTATGTGAAAACGTTTTACCTCAGTTTTATAATATTTTTACCACAAAGGTAGGTACGCACCTACATCATTTATACAGGTAAATATAAGTACCTACATACAAGTAAGTAAAATCATATCATCGGATGCGACATGACTGCGATTCTGAAAGCTTTCCCTACCGCAAATTACTTACTTTATTTTTCTAAAAATAATTACAAAAAAATGTGTTTCGTATTTCTATATCAAACATTCGTTTGCTTCATGTTTGGAAATATCGCTCGTTTCTAATATTCCCCCTGTATAATTTAGACTTTTATAACTTAAACGTCAATTTAAAAAAGATTATGTTTTTCATAGGTGCTTAGCATACCAGTATTATGGAGAGTCATGAGCTTAGTAAGGTGATAAATATACGTACTATTAAAAACCAATAACTAATTTAAGTTTGTAAATTAATTTACAAAGGAACAAAACATAATTGGAAAGAATACTAGATTTTTCCTTTAAAAAGGTTGACATTCACTGTTATTTTTCGAGGTTTCTTTTGGCACCCGCCGGTCACCTGCGCCGCCCGGCCGATTTGGTAAGATTATAAGGTATTCAGTTATACGGTACCCCACCACATAATGAATCCGCTGCCTATGTCCTCTCGTATGTACACAAACTACTGCGTACTTGTACTACTTTACTCAACTACCTTTTGTCGCAGTAAGTAACAATTAGTCATGAGATGGAAACTATTGTTAATTATAGTTGTTCCAACAACAAAAACATTGAAAGACGTTATTTTAAGTGACTAGTCTTTACTTTCAATTCGCATTTGAGATTCCATTGTGTCTTTGTTATTATGGGTTTTACCTAGTTGGTCAGAGATCTGTAACCGTAGCATCCGAGCGGATCCTCGGTCCATTCATATGTCGATCTATGTAATGGTCAGCTAGAGTTGGCTCTGTTTCAGCGCAAGCGGTGCTCGGCGCACGCTTGTATGCGTCCACCGGGCGCACACACCGCCACTCTTTATATATAAGGAGATCTTGCGAAACCGTTAGCACATTCGGACTACAACCTGTCCAGGAAGTCACCTGCTTCTTTTGTCATCTGTGAAACGCGAGAAGATGCTGTTAATTCCGGTAATTATTGTACCAAGTTGAGTGTTTCAATAAGTGCTTCTACCGATTAAGGATCAAACAGTGTCAGAATTTGCATGGTAAATTGTGATAATAAATCGAGTGTTTTGAACTACCGACCTTCCTGTGATTGCGCGGTGTTGACGACGATGTGGTGTTGCAAAAACTGGCGCCTAACATATGAATGTTTAGTTTTACCTAGTGTCGTTAAAGGCTTAGGTTTTGACCTTTACTTATCCACACCTCCTATGTTTATGCCTATATCATTAATATGGCGAAATATCTCCGTAAATTCCATGTGTAAGCAAAATAGGTACACCCAATATTAAAAGAAGTTAAAAATAAAATATATCTAAGTAATTATTAATAATTATTATAGCTATTAATGGATATTGCTTGTAATTAGGTATGTGTAAAATTCTAGACAATGTAAAATTTTTGTGACTATAATTTATAGGTACATAATATAATATATAATCCTTCCTAATCACAACCGGACAATAAGTAACGTAGTTACTAAACCTATAATAATGTCTGCGTTTCGTCACTCAATGAATTAATAGTATTTCTATAATAATGTCGTAAGTACCTACCATTTATGATAAATCAACGGTTTTATTTTTCATTTCGTTGAGGTCATGCATGTTATTATGTTTATAGTCTTTGATAAGAGTTTGGAGGTCATTCAAAACAGCAGCAACCAAAAATTTTGAAAAGGAATTCACTCAGTTATTGGTCTAACTACATGAAAAATTACGATATCATGATGAACTGTAAAATATGCCAATATGAGATCAAGGTCGTATATCTGCATATCTGCATGTGTTCTAGATGTGGAGAAGTTTATTGCAAGCAATAAAATTTCACCGAACGGCCTGTCAGTCCAGTAGAATGGAATCTTAAAAAAAAAACAGTATGTGTTTCTCGACGAATAAGAAAAAGCTTTTACCAAGCAGCGATGTTATCATTAAATTGATAAAGGCACGAAACTCCGAATTACGAGTTCCAAAGACAGGACCATAATGGTTAATTAGGTAAATACGCATTCATTTATTTAAATTTAATGTATCTCTTCGATAATATTGCAGTTCGTGGTTTCGGCTCTGCTGATGCAAATGTATGTTGCGATACCTGTGGTTGACAGCCAGCCCAGATCTCAAATTCTTCGAAATGACTTCGATACAGCCAACATGCCGAATTCTTATAAATTTCAGTAAGTATCTTGTTATTTTATCTTTTAGAATATAAAGGCCTATGTAATGCATGCTCGACTGGTAAAACGAAAAGAAAAGTCAATATATACAACAGTGTTCCTTTAGAATGTTATAGAGTCAGCTACGAAAACTACTTTTCATAAAAAGATTTTCATTTTAGCACTAACAGTGGGTATAACATATAGTACATTTTTAACCTAACAATAAATATTGTTTCATGACATGAAGTGTTGAGTACAATATATGGGTATACAAATGTATGGGTAATCAATAATTCAAGATCTGTAAACAAGCGGGGAAATTCCAAAATTATTATTTATATGGTATCAACGTTAGTTATTGAAATTTCCACTGTCTCTCTTAGCTTCAGCAGTTGTACACAGGTAAACTATCTTAATATCAGATCAACAATTACCAAGACATCAAATAGATGAACACACAACACTTAAAAGAATGTTTGTACAAAAATTGGTCCCAATACCAACACAATTATGATCTAAATTGTCTTAATAGTATTAAATAGATTCGGGTAAGACATAAAATTTTGACTATCAACAAATATCACGTGTTTATTTAACCCAATAAAAATATTATTAAATGACCTCTGATCCATAAAAGGTGTCTAATGTTTTGAGATGACTTTTATAATATTACAAACTGTCAATTTAGAATGGCATTGGATGCCCAACATCATTGCAACAATTTGTTTCTTAATAGTCTGGTGACATTTTTGAAGTGTGTGGTCATTTCTAATTTGCAGTAGGCGAGTTAACTCATGCATGCAAAAATAATGTAAATTAAAGCATTTATGTACATAAGTATCTCAGAATCTGTCAACTACTTCAACAATGTTTAAAATATTAACAACACTCTTATTCTCGAAAACCGTTTCCATTAATAAAAAGTTTTATTTTTATTTTAGTAGTTATTATTCATAAATTCGAATCTATGTTTGTAAAATTCTTAACTACTGTAATTAATATCAAGACATTAAAACCCATCTAGTAAATTGAAAACATACAAAACGGTATGAATAAGTCATTTATTTTGCTATAAACTAGCAGTGATCCCAATATTTTGACCCAAACTTGATACATGTATCTATAATTTTAAGTTATCATAGAATATTGATAAATAGACATACATTTAAGCCGTGTTCATAATATCTGGCAGAATATTTAGTAAAAATATTTAACATATTAAGAACTTTATCAATGTCTTGAGAAGGAAATATTTTTAAGGTCAATGACTCTGTTAAATGAAAACCCTAGGTAAAAAATTAACATTAATCGATCAATTAATACAGTGCATCAATTTTGACTCACAAAATAAAAATGCCAAAATTAACAGATAATTAAACTTGCAGGTGCGATTAGAAAAATAATATTGGTCATTCATCATAAGTCGATGACTCAATTTTTATTTTCAATCGATTTTAGTATCAAAGCAACTTATTTATAAAAAATCATTTTGACTTCGCGTCATTAATCGCTATCGTGATCGTTATTATCACGAAATTAGGGTAACGGAAATTCCAAATATTTGATGAAATGAAAAGAACGCAGTCATGACATATTGGGGCCATTCAATCATGATAGGTTTATACTAACGACATCAAGAAACAAAAAATTGATTGGAAAGGATATTGGCAGACACTTTCTATCATGTTATGGCGACCAAGCCACATAATGCAATAAAAAACCTCAAATAAAAAATAAAATATGTATGCGTAAACATATTATTAAGCACTTAACTACCAGCCGACTCACGATTCATTACACTTTTAATTAAATGGCTAAACGTGTATCTAGTACGCCAATAAATTCCTATATAATTATAAAAAATATTTAGTTAATAAAATATTGACGCATAAATTATATATTGATATTTTATAAATAAACAACTCAACTTTACTCAAGGGAAATAAAGGCATATAAAGCCGAAAGTAGGGTATTAGGTACTCATCATTATGAACAACTTTTACTATTGGACCATCCCTGAAATCACGAAAAAAATCTGCTGTTACAAATAATTCAATAATATACTCGACTGGAACAAGAAATATTTTTTCGCGATTTCATGGTTGGTCCCATAGTAAAAGTTGTTCACAATTATGAGTACAATAACGCCTTTCGGTTTTATACCTAAACCCTTTCTGACTAACCATTTATGAGTAATTTGTTATTAGCAAATTGTCAAGCAGAGAACTAACCTTGCTTACACAATCGAGTACGAGTACAACCACTAAAAGTTGCATGTTTGTAAGGATGGACGAAATAGCATATCATATAACGAAGAATTCCTAATGCTACAGTGTCATAATACTCATAAGTGTTATCCATTAACTGTGGCGGAGTAACGCAGGCCGAAAAAGAATAGGCACTAGCACCCTCTCTCATTCCGGAAATCTCGTAAAAGGCATCAGATTGTGTCCAGAAGATTTGGTAAACTTCTAGACAGCATCCTGCTTTGATAGCTCACAGCAAAACGTCACCATCTATAAGGCACTTCTAATCCTTTAGCCAAAAGTACCTAGGTAGTTATATTTATAATATTTTCTCGCAACGATATAAAATTTGAATCCTTGATAAGAAAGTCTTAGAAACTTCTAATGGAATTCTAGGACTTCTATTCAGTCTGTTTCGATATACTCGTAAGTAATTATACTCACCATTAAAACTAGGCATTATAAAATCCGGTTTTTTTATTCTCGTAAAAATTATAACTACTTGCTAACTATAGGTCATAAACCTACTCTCAAAAAACCGTGTCAACCACTTACTTTTATCCACTCGTTCATCAAAGCTAAACTATTATTAAAAACAAGCAAAAAATCAGTTCAAATGTTTCGGCTACACAATGTTATTAGACTAGCCGCAGCTCTACATGTTGTCTAACTTGTCCTCCCACGTTTATACGTATACCGGTCTCTAATCCGTTTTCAATCACGCCTTATTACTTAAATGTCTAAAATGCAATAACATTTCCGATTTTCCACATTAAATCAGTGCGATATCTTCATTTGACAGACAGACTTGTAGGTATGCGGATATGATAATAATGCTCCTTGAACAAATTACAAAATAAAATATATTTATAAATAAGTTACGTTAGTTTTTTTCGTTCTCGATGGTGTGTGGTCCGCAAACCCGCACCAGGCCAGCGTGGTGGACTAAGGCCTAACATTTCTCGTTCGGAGAAGAGGCCCGTGCCCAGCAGTGGGACAGTAATGGGCTGGATTTATTTATTTATTTTAATCTGAGGTTAAGTTTCTAGTTCCCATACAAAATAAAAAACAGTTCGATAATAAAATATTTTTATAGTAAAGTTATCGGGATACTTGTATTTCCTTTCGGTAGAAAAATCGAGATAATTAGTAATAGGTAAACCTATGCAAGATCATGGTAAATGACGTAGGAACGAATGTAATTTACATAAGAGTAAAATAATATATTCGATTTTTCAAATTAAAATATACAAAATAAAATAATCATATTCTGCATTTAATAAAAATAAACATTGAATATATTCTCATCAAGACCGTCATTGCATTATCACAATGTGTAAGACATTAAAATTACGTTTTAATTCACTGCATCCAAAAATAGAATACCTACATTGTCTAATAGTATCTTCTATTAAAAGATTCGATCACTGCTTTTGTAATCAAGTGACGGATACCTACGTGTTTTTGTAATCAAGTGACGGATACCTACGTGTTTTTCATATAAATGTAAAAAATATATTTTTTTTATATAATGTAAAATGTAAACAAATACTAATACAAATAAATATCGTTAAGCTGATCGATAAATTTAAGAGGAAAAATATTTTTCTTTCTTTGAAAAAGTCTTAAAACAAAATTTTTTGATTATAGTAAGTACCTACCTAATCTGTGAAAGTTTTCTTAGTCACGAAAAAAATCTGTTTACAAAGAATCTGAAGAAATAAAATATTTTATAATATTATAGTCTAGGTCTACTAGGCCACCTTATACATAATCTTTCACTTTTACCAAAACACAAAACAGGATTGTGTGTAAAGTAGGTACCTACACTAATAAAATGACACAAACATTTTGAATACTAAACGAAAAGGAAAGCAAAACGCCTCTGACTCACCCATCACCCATCACATAGATCGTCGACGTAAATATTTGGCGGACAAACACTATGGAATGTCATGTTTATGTAAATTGGCCTTTATATTGTCCTTACGTGTGCAGGTGTAACCTGATAATCCGAATACGTGATCTACCGTCTTTATTGGCATTAACCCGCTGTTTATTTGGAAAGCAAATAAGTTGAAGCCGCTCTTCCGTGATCCGTGATACACTCGTTGGCTGTCTGCCACAAGGATAGCCGCAGATCTTTTGAACCTCAATAAAGTCATGCTAGTACCTGGTTCCGTAATACCTATTGCGCAAATACGGACATCAGATTATATTTGCATTTGATTACAGCCAGCGCATCGTGTGTTAAGTGCTAATTTTCAAACATGATACACAATGGAAAGCCCAATTTAAAGACGTACCTACTTAGAATTTGAAATGTGAGAACCCCTACTATAAGTTTAAATTATACATAATAGGTACTAGCCCCTTTACTAATAAAAACTTGTAATTTTTAAACACTGATTAGATACCTGTCCTTGTAATTTGTATGGCAATGAATGGAGGGCAATACACTTAAGAACTAGTAATGATGGTTTATTAGTAAGGGGTAATATCTATAAGTAGAGATCTACAATTTTACTAGTCTATTATTTCTGCATTTTTGGATTCCACGTTGATCTAGGAATTAAACAAAAACATGGAACACATCAATATTATAAATTTTTGTGAAAAGAAAAATTCGACCGCGCGAGCACGACTCGAACCTGCGACCATTTGGTTCAGTACACCATCCGCTCTTGGCAACCGAGCTACTGCGACCCATGCTCACTGCATCGAATTCTTCCTGCGGTGGTTGGTGTACTGAAACACCGTCTCCCCCCACATCTGTCTGTTTGATCGCTAATTACTTCATAACTATACAGTGGGTTTTGATACGGTTTTCACCATTATTTTGAGCATTTCTTACGAAAGGTTCATATGTATAATACTTTCATATTCAGTTTAAGGATAGCAGAGAAATTGCACCCGTGCGAAGCCGGGGACGTGTCGCTAGTCTATTATAAACTTTTATAAGATAAAACTAAGGGAAGTCATCCAAAAAGTTTTTAGAACGTTATGTTGTTTGAAACAAGAAGAAATAACATTTCTGTTTTTGTTTCTATCCATTTATGAAACAAGAAAACAAAATATGTGGAAAGTGTTCTGTTTTCGTTTTCACTCATCTCTGAAACAAAAACCAATTACCTAGATTTGTTGAACATGTTTTGACAGATTGCAAAAATACCTAAATTTTCGAGCACGTAGGAACATTGTAGATGGCTACTAAGGAAATACGAATACAAGAACAAACAGCACTAACGCGTTTTTACGGTCAATGTTCACTTTTTGTAAGCAAAATACAGCAATCAAACGCAAGAACGCAAGTTTCTACTGCAAAAACGTTCATAACAGACCTGAAAAACGCTTTTACTTATGAAATGAGTGATCTCCACTTTGGCATACGATCAAGCTAGCCATATAATAATATCTTAAAGAAGAAAGAAAGAAAATCAATTTATTTTTTGCACACAGGACACCGAGCGTGCACACATAAGAAACATTAAAAAAAAAAAAACAGAAAATTACATAAAATAAAAACAATGAAAAATAAAGCTTGGGGTATCTATTATAAGGTACTTACCTAGTACCTAATAATAGATAGAGGTACACAAAATAATCTCGTTAGGTACTTGTTTTTCGTTTCTACAAATAATGTAAACCACAAAAACAAGTACAAGTTCCTTTAACAAAAAAACTGTGATATCATCACATAAAAATATTGACGCAATGCAATAGGTAATAATTTATTATTCATCAATCATCATTAATACAATCTAACGGATGTGTAATATATATACATAATATAAATATCTAATAATGTTCTCAAATCTGTATGTCTTAACTACTAAGTAGTAGTCTAACAATAATATTTATGTTAGCATAATTGTGCAACTAGATAAATTAAAACCTACAACTATATTTGTAATTATCATAAATAACATGTGATTGATTATAACAAACTCGATTACTTTACAGATTTTTACAGACATTACAGATTTCTCTCAATCTACTCGTTTAGACATTGCTAATTCATTTTCATAAACTATAAGGTGATGTTTAGGTACGAATATTAAATTAATTATATTTAATTATTTACACAAACCTTTCTTTTTATGATACGGAAACTTGATACAGTGTCAATATTTTAACATTTCCAATAGATGCTATGTCAATGTCGAAATTTGTGAATGTCTTTCATATACGCGGATTATTGTAATGACCTGCAATAAATTAACAATTTGTCCTACAAGACTGTCACTTTGCATATAAAAGGCTACAGAGCAGACAGCTGTAATAAATAAACATAATTCAGCAGTTATGTCCAGTTATAAATAAAAAGTTAAACCCAATAGCCAGTTATGTTACCCATCAATAATTTCACTAACAGCACACAAAATATGTTAAATGGTGAAATGAAATATTGTTAAAAAAAAATTGGTATTATGTTTCATATTAAGTATACACAAAATTTTCACTTTGGTAGAACAGGTTGTCTACCAGCGTCTCTTATTGCAGTTATGTTTAAAGTTTGAAATGAATGGTTCTGTTTATTCGTAAAAGGATGTCTCAGTTAAAGGATTATTTTTTTTAATTTTACGGAATAGAAGCTGCAGACCTGCTGCTAAAAATCTTTCGTTCACTCATTTTCCTACCGTGACGTTACAATTGACAGTACACTGACATCATACAAACTTATGTTTGATATGTCTCCTATCAAATTGTGGCTATAGCCATAGCCCAAAATATTTTAATTATCCGGTCGTTCAGCAGATTAAAATTACGTCCTGGTACGAAGTGAATAAGATTCATATTAAGGACTTGAAACAAAATGCCTGAAAAATGAACCATTTGCTATTTGACGCTGGTAGGGCCCCTGTTATTAAAGTAATGGATTAAAATTATTCCTAGCGAATTCTAATTGCATCAACGAACTCGTGTTTATTTGCTGTCAAACGATTAGTAAAATCATCAAAATGTTATGATTATATCGAACCCGGATCTCACCGATGTATATTATAAGCTCATTATCCTAAAACGTCATGCATATCACTTTAACATGATTGAAAGTAGAATGGTGACATTGTCATGTGGGATACAAAAACCACATCGTACGCCTCTTTCAAGTTGAACGTCCGCAGTTCGAATACCCCTGTAGAGCCGTTATAGCGTTACTTGAATGCATGTCAATTATACCGTACTTGAATTTATAAGGGACAATTCGATTCTGAAAACACCAATGAGGTCGAATTTTACAAACTCTCAATACGGTAACGAGCTGAGGGCCGAGCACGAATGTTTTGACGTATAGTAACGTAAACGTAAGCAAATTTTGAAACAAAACTACACGTTTAATCCCTGATATTTTCAAAACATTCGTGCTCGGCCCACTGTTTATTTATTGTGGGTATAATTTTTTTTAAGTATGCATAACCCTTTGACCACCAGTTTCTGGAAATCTTTTATGCTAATCTATTGAACGGAGAGATTGAACAGGTTTCTTCAATCGGTGACCACAGGAAGTGTTGTCCGTGACATGTACTTGTTATTTTGATAATGAGTTGACAAATTAGCGACGTGGTAGGTATGTTTTTTAAATATATAACCTGGTTGCTGAGTTATAGGGCCCCAAGTCTGCTAATTCAACAGTGTTAGAATAGTTTCACAATGACATCCTAGTTGCATATTTTGACAGATTTACCATACAAAATCTGTCAAAATGTGCTATTATGATGGCATTGTTATTATACTAGGTAGTTACCACTAGCTAGTTTAATAAGTTTATGATTCTGACACTATTGAAATAGAAGACTTGGGTCTCAATTAACGTGTTCCAGAAGGTAAAATATAAAAAGTGTTAGTTAAATACTTTGCGGTACAGTAAATGCTTAAGATAATATTAAAACTTAATTGTGTCTCATCGAGTCTTACCACTTTGTGGGAACAAAGTATTAAGTGGTGGTACCTAAACATCTGCACCAAATAAAGTAACACCTTATATTTGCGTACTCAATCTACATTTCATGACTTAGACTGAAAAAGTCAATGATTTAGTATCAATTATTAACAACTTGATATGAAATTTCTTGGTATCCTGTGCTAAATATTTAATGTTATTATATATGTGCGAATACACAAGTTTAGGCAATTACGTCATTCTTACTAAAATTCCAAATATTTATTCGTTTTCTCTCAAATATTTCTACTATCGTAAGTTTTTTGCCATTGGAATTTTTATGACTA
This sequence comes from Allophyes oxyacanthae, assembly GCA_932294325.1. NCBI lineage: Eukaryota > Metazoa > Arthropoda > Insecta > Lepidoptera > Noctuidae > Allophyes > Allophyes oxyacanthae. The sequence continues at coordinate 8,695,713 of OW028614.1, read as the reverse complement.
ATCTTTGCTTAAGTTTTACCTAACTTACCTAAGTAATGTTTAGATTGTCTGCAATGCCAATAAAGAACTATTCGTTATATCTCAATCCTGTTATTATTAATTATCTACTGGATTGTTTTTGAATAAGTCAAAATGATTTTTAGAATCACCATAGAATGATATCTAATATTAATTCATAAGCGTGAGTTATGTAAATTCCCTAACCATTATCCGTACAGCACAAGTGCACACACGTCACCCAGCCGCTGATCAATGAGTTTCTGATAAGACACTGTTTTCTCCATACAAACGTATTCCCCGATTTTCTCTGTTTTTTCAATTCGTTATCAAATTGGCGCATTGTTCTTTTTGCTTGATATAGATATCGACTACTAGTATGCCCCTACGTTTAGTTTTATTTTTATTATTTACTTCCTGTAAGAGGTGTGATCCCCAAATTTCCATGCAATAACAGGGGAGGAGAAAACAGGGGAATAAAAACCTCGATTTTTCTAGTTTCCACCTGCCATTTCTTAATTTAAGGGTAACCAGCATAAAAAATACGGGTTTTTTTTAAGGCAGACAATTATCATATATTTATGCCGCTATCATTATTTATAAAATTTATATTTATTGTTTGAAGAAACTGCTTTAAAAAACTATTCATTGTTTGAAGAAAATGTATAAAAATATTTAAATACATAAGTTATTACAAGTACATTTGACTTGTAGTAGTATTAGTCGGTTTTGTAATAAATACGGAAGCTTTGTTTCCCCGTATTTTATATGGATAATTACGGCTTCCTATATTGTTATAGCCTAAAAAACGGGGTAACCTGTAAAATACGATGGCAAGCCAGTTTACGGTCAAACTACTTGTCCAGCATGTAGAGTAGGCTGTATTACCTTTATTCTGGAGAGTCGACGGTCAGCAGTGAAATGTAATAATACTAGGAACAAGTAGCAGATGACAAAAAAGCATAACCACAAAATGACCTCATAATGCAGTGACTTCGTCTCCTTCACATGACATTATCTAGGTATTTACATTTCTAAGTGCCCTGGTATTTAAGTAAATTATGTAAGATCTTTTTGTAAGAAAATATCGTAGTATCGAAGAATTTCTTTATGTCTGCTAAGTCTATAATTCAAACATTATTTAAATCCTTTTTTATTTTTCAAATGGAACCCACATGTTACCTAAAAGTCAAGGACGTTCATCGGATGTTTATGGTATTAGGTATTAATAATACCAACTAGATTTCTTATGCCAAAATGTTGATCGTCTCGTTATTATTAGCATAATAAAAAATGTTGTAAAATGTATCACAACAAGGTTTTTCATTCTGGCTTTTTCTTGATAAGAAAAATCGGGACCCCAAATATGATGTCTTCGGGCCCATCCTTAGTTAGGCATTCGCGAAGCTCTCCTCGTGGCGGTGATGGTCTGTGCAGTTTTTGTGCGTGTACTGCGTGTTTGTTTCTCATAAAATATGCCTTGTTATGATTTAATAATGACGACACCAACTTACAAATAAAACAATAAAGAATGTTCTCAAATACCTAACAATATAAATGTCCAAAGTCAGTTGTTAGTAAAGGTAATTTATTTACACACTATATGATCAGATCACCTACCTTCCTACCGATATAAGTAGATTGCCGTGTTGGTTGTCATACAAATACATTATTATGTCAACTCCTATTAGAATTCCGAAGTCTGAACACCGGTCTAATATTAGAACAGTGATACCCCATATAACGGGATGCGAAGATCAAATGGCAGTAATTCCGCGTAATTTACTGAAATATAATATAATGTAAAGAATAAAAATGGTTTTCGTAGCAAAAAGGAATCAATTGTGAGGCGAAAAAGGGTTTTTTTTATGTGAGACGAAACTTCGTATGGCGAATGTTGTATAAATCATCTAGTTAGACTGAACCTGCTATGACAGCCTGTATTGACTAACAGTAGCTTCATCGGCTCATTGTGAGCTGCAATATAACTTGTCCCCAAAAGTAGTGTACAAGATCCTACTAGTTACTTTGTCGGCGTCGTATAAGAACCCAAGACTTTTCTCGGCAGTCGCGCTTGAACCTGAAACTCCTTGGTATTAGTATATAATTATTGTTAAAGGTAGCAGTAATTCTATATTATGTCTCTAGCATAACTTAATTCATTATAATTTTTATGACATCATGCCGTCTCATGAGGTGGTTAGCAAGAACCTAAGACGGTATAATAGCGCCTGACGTTTTTCACATATCTCACAGTATTATTGAATCTCTTTGCTATTATTCGCTTATTTATGTTATAGGCAACACTGCAACGAGTGAAGTTAACATTCATCTTCTATAATATTGGGTACCGACTAGTAATATTGGTAGGTAACTAGAATGCAAAACGTTTAACATGAATGGTCTATTTTACTGTGTCGGGTCAGTAAACTGGACCAAAATTTTTAAATACTGAGGGAGGAAGTTCTACAACATTATTTTTAGTACCTATATGCGAAAGCCGAAAAATCGTTCTTTTACTCATCACGCGTAGTAAAAGTTGTTCATAATGATGAGTACAATAACCCCCTTTTGGCTTAAGCATAAATATATTAAGAATAATGTTGTAATAATAGACGAATTAGACAGCACGGTTCGATCCCCGCACGGAATAAATATTTGTATGATCTGCAGATAGATGTTCCGGGTCTGGACGTTTGTGCTTGTGAAGGTTTGTGTTTGTAAACGCACCCACGAAACAGGATTAATTCATAGAGTGGGGCAAAGTTTCCTTTAAAAAAATATATGCGCACTATTTTAAAATAACCTTTTTGGGATACTTAAACTACCTATGTGTGCTCTAAATACATGCCCTTAGCAAGAACTATTTTACTTATTTTACCTTCTATAATTTCAGTTACGACGGTACTGATGGCTCATCCCGGACTGAAGAAGGAGCAATGCTAAACCTCGGCACCAAAGACGAAGCCCTGGACGTCGCCGGCGCAGTACGCTGGTACGACACCAAAGGACATCTCTTCCAAATGACGTACAAAGCCGGCAAAAGAGGCTACAGAACAATCATCAAACAGCTATCATAATACGATGTCAGCAATGGAATGAAACCATTATGTACCTATTAGCTCGAATATTTTTCGTTAACAAAAGACTGGACAAAAATAATGTATTATACTTAATCTATTGACTAGTATTTTTTATTTAATTAAATTAACAGAAATTATCTCAAATTAAAATTAATATTAACGGTCAATGAAATTTTATTTCAAGAATATTGTTGATTCCGCATAATTATTTCAACAAATTATTTTATTTCTTACTACTTAATGAATAGTTAATGTCTATAAAATCAGTAATTCTAAATCTCACTCAGTCCTAGATTTTAGTATTAGGATTATTGAAAATTGTATTTATTGTACGTACTATTTCTTAAATTATAAATACTATAAAGTACCTCTGCGTTTTAATCTCCATCTAAAGAGAAGAATTAAATGTTTCTTTAGATTATATTTTATTTACTTTTAGCCCAGACAGCCTATATTTCTGTAGCCTATGTACTTATTTATTTTTAAAAGGCCGCATTAAGTTAAATAGTATGTTCGCAATACTTTTATCTTACTTATATCAGTGAAATCGTTAGCGAGTTTAAGCGCCTTCCTCGCCCGTTACTGCACAAATCTATCGCTCAGAATAGAATAGAAAATAGATCTTTATTTCAGATAAACCAACTACGGGCACTTATCTCGAGACTCTAGATACGCGGTTCCAAATAGTAGGTCCTGTGGAGAAGAACTAGCAAGAAACTCCATGAAAACTCTTTTAAAATAATAGATTATTTTTGATTTGTAATTTAATAAGAATAAGATACCTAATATTGATTTGCTTCTGAATAAGAATGTCACGGTAGTTACAAGCTGACCAGTCCCGACACATAGCACCCGTCCACCAGCACGACACATGCATCAGCATCGCTAAGCTGAACTATAATGAAGGGAACTCAACGACCCGACACACAAATTCTCAATTCTTCAAATGTCAACATTCCTACACCGTTCTTATCGAATTACAGATTTTTATTTATTATCATAAAAATTCTTTGGATACCTACAAGTAGATATGTGTACAGTTAGATAGTATGGATGGTCCCGGTGTTTTCTATCATTACTGTGAAGAATCGCAGTTAAACTTCAATAGTTTCCGGTTTTAAAGAGATTTTTTTTCATACAAGATTATTTGAGAAGAATGAAGGGGAATATGGTATTTTGTGGAAACAGTCCTTTTTTGTAACAACAATTTTGAAATGACTTGTCCAAATAGACGTAATAAATGAATCAGGCATCGAGATACTACCTACCCTTAGACACTTAGGGAGCTCTATGACCGATGTACAATGCCATCTAGGACGTTGGAGTAGGTCCAAGAAATATTCACAACCACTAGTCATGAAAATATAATGTGAACTAATGTTGCCAAAGTGCTTCTTGATAACGAGCGATTATCGAAAACTTAATTAAGGCTTACAAAAGTTAAACCCTTTATCCAAGATTACATGAGATTCCTGAAACTTATTTTCTGTAAGTAAATCAAAAAAATTCAACATGAATCTCACTTTATAATATAGTATAAATTTGACCAGTAGGTATACGGTGGATAATTAGCATTGATTGTGACGACAAACTATTGACCACAGTGGTCGGTGTGCCAATTTGTCCGTTTGCCACATTTCATAACCTGATTCGTGTTATCACCTTAGTTACTGCACTTCAGCAATTGATGTAACATTAACAAACACACGTTGTATTTAAGGCGATTTTCGCTGGTTTCTCATATCATTCACATTTACGTGTTCAGCCTACTTGTACATCATCCATTCAACCTCTTCGACCACCATGATCGCCCTGGTAAGTTCAAAATAGACATGGGCGTTTTTGGATATTTTTGCCATCGATGCGCATCGATATCAAAGATGCGGCATCCGATATCAGCATCGTAATTTTTGGCATCGATGTCAACGGCATCCGATATCGTTAACTTTAAGTGGCATTAATACCTGGCATCGTTATTCTAAAAACCCCCATCTTTTGTTCAAAAGCACACCATAAATCTAAACTTTTAAATCATGAATTTATTAGAATAAAAGTCCTCACTAATTTTGAGCATTGCTTCAAATCTAAAAATGATTCAAGCAGTTCCCTCTCGCTGTCACCTGCTGAGGCCCTAGTGTAAGTTTCTTTTAATAATCTCGATTATACGAATCCACCGCGTTCCACGCTCCGATTGGTAAAGAACTCGGAGCGGGCCAATCAGCACGGAGAATGCGCTCGATGCGTAAAACCGATTTTTTTTAAAGAAACTTATTTACACTTTTGCCTCTGGACACAGCCAACCCGTAAACTTCTTCTGCTGGATATGAGAATCCTAGAACATAACAGTCGTAGAAGTAGTAGCATAATCACAATTATGAGCAGGCGTAATGGTGATCATTGTACGCAGTAACTGGTTGATCATTAAACAGCATTTTCTAACATACAACATGTGTATTACTAAATATTATTTATTAATATTTTTATTTATTGTATTCCCTACTCATGGTACTGCAATCACATCAAAATTCAAAACTATACCTACCGAATTCAATATTGGAAACGACATTGAATTATCACTTGAGTTTACATAACTCCATTGTTCTTAGATATTATATCGTATACATATTACGTCACTCCGTTTCATATTCAATCCGTTCATGTTTCAGAAACTCTTCGTATTTGCTTTCATCGCCACTGTGATTGCCGAAGAAAAGCAACAAGTCGCTGAAATCCTGACGGAGAGGACCATCGTCAATCCTGATGGATACGATTTCGAGTAAGTTTAATTAACAAATTAATTAAGAATTTTAATTTAAAACACTTATTATTCACTATTTACTCCCAAAGAAAATCATAACACAGGGCCCCAGTATGCAGTAGCAGGTCTCAATGCGTATGGCCTCTATTATAATAAGGTCTCAATAATGTCACCCGTGTGTGCGCAACACCTACTGCCAATGATTGGATTCATGATGGCACTCGTAGGTACATGTTTAAGCGTTATAAAACTAATCATTCAAAAGAAACACAGCCCCAAATAGACTAACCTCTAAAGTCTAATCCTTTACTTTTTAATCATATTTTTATTGAGACGTCAGTGCCATCAGTGCACCTTGGTGACTATGTCAGCCTCGCAGGTTCACTCTTGACATGATTTAACATAGCATAAAATATACTTAAATTAATAATGTGACAAACTACCATACTTAAATTAATAATAAGACAAAGATTAAACTACCTATAACTTAACCATTTTCTTCTCCTTCCAGGTTCAAGACAAGCGACGGTGTATCCCGCAAAGAGGAAGGTAGCCTGATCACAGTAGGTGAAAAGCAGGGCATCTCAGTCAAAGGATCCTACTCATACCTCACCCCCGATGGCGAAGAGTACCAGGTCACCTTCACTGCTGATGACAAGGGCTACAAGCCCCAGATCCGAATCGTATCCGCCGGTGCCCAGTAATTTATCAATATTTGTACTTTTCTACTGTTTTATAGTGAGATAATTTAATTAAAATATTCTGTTCTAAAAATGTGCTGTTTTTAATTCCAACAATCAACAAAGTATTTTGCACGTCAAGCGGCCAGTTCGCAGTGGAGTCCGCTCTGAATATATTGAAAATAGTGACACCAATAAAAATGCCAACAGTTTTTGTGGAAAGAAAAGAAGAAAAATTCGAGCTCGAGCAGAAATCTAACCTGCAACCTGATTGTTCATTACACCAGGCGTTCTCAATATATGATCTACCGCAACCCGCGTAAAAAGTTCGCTTCACAGGCTTCGCAATGTATTGGATCTTGCTGGAAATGCCATCTGTTTTGCCAATGTACAAGGAAGCAATAATTATCATATACGTGTCGTGGGGTTGATTCCCGCATGGAGCAAATATTGGTATGACATGTAGTAAGTTATTACAGATCTGGGGTGTGAATGTGAGATTTGTATCTGTAAACTGTACCCACGATATAGAGACAAAAGTGTGAGGCATCGTACGTTTAACGAAAACAAAACAAAAAGAAATGTGCTCATAATAATTCGTTACCACCAAAATTTCTCTATTGCGCACCATAAAGAAAATAAAAGATACAATCCATATCTATATTTTTAGTCTATGTGTGATGGTCTTATTATTTTGGATGCTGAACTAACTATCTTGATAACTGTAAGTTTGCTTGAGAGCTGGAAAGGACTGCCCACTACGACCAAAGGCGATGTAGGTATAATAATAATAATAATAATAAAATCTTTATTGGCCAAAAGACAAGTACAAAATGTAGGTAGTTTATACAGTAGTAGTGTGGCGAACCACTTCTTCATATTATTTAGGTTTCTAAACAGTTAGTACCAGTGAGCCCCAAACTAGACTGTTAGTCTGTATCTTGGGGCACATGATATACAAGGAACGTACAAATATTAGGTAATAAATCTCCTCAAAATAAAACTATTAAACTACAGGCAAAAATAAATAAAGGAATTAAAGAAAGAAAGACTGAACTGGAGTCTAATGTATAGCAAAAGCTATAAAGCAATCCAAGACCTATCAATGTCAATTTGGAGTAACCCTCAGCAATCCGACGAAGACAAAGTAGCTAAGCCTGGTAAGCCCGGCCAATCACGATGTTCTAAAGAACGAACGCCAGCAAATTCATACTGCTGGGAAGGTGCACTACTTAATAAACCCACATTATAACTAACAACCAAAACTTACAATAAAACAGCAGAAAAAGTAGGCAGTACCTACCTTTATATTTTTTCTCCTATTTAAGGTTTTCTGTGTCTTTTCATGTGTGTATGATTAAATAAATAAATGCTCATGGAATGGACATCTTAACACTCTTAGGCTTACATTCAGAGACGACAGAAACGAGTCTAAGCGTGAACTTACGCTTCCATCTGTAAAAATTTGTTCGTAAGTTTGACATATAAGAAGCGTAAGTTCACGCTTAGACTCGTTTCTGTCGTCTCTGAATGTCAGCCTCAGTTGCGATAAAGTCAAAACCAAAGAGTGACTAAATGGCGCTCTTCGACTTCGTAGGTTTTCTAATCGCAACCGGCCACATGAGGCCTTGAATAATACAAATGTCTAAGTTTCTTCACTTGATGAGATAAAATGTACTAAATACGTAGGTAATAATTTGTTTTGAACAATTTGTAAAAATCTTCAGCTTATAAAAAGTTAACATGAACCTTTTACAGGTCCTAATGAAAAGCTGTTGATGTACAAAGCATTTCTGATTTGTCTTTCAGTTTTGTTATTTATGTATGTATGTTTTACTCCGACTGGAACTTCCATAGCCAATTACAATAATTTGAAATCTCATGAGTTGCATTACCTTAGGAGGGTCCTTAAGATCGACGCGGTCTTTAAGAGGTCCCAAAGTCGACCATTTGGTGTCGAAAGCGGACCACCGTGGTGAGTTTAGCTGGTAGGAGTCCGGCACACCAGACGGTAGCCCATGATGGGTTCTCACTACGATGATAAAAAAGAGTGCCTTTCAACAATGGTATGTATTACAACCAAGAGGGATGATTACCAAAGATGTGTAGAAAACTTTTTAAACAGGTAACTCCTAATAACGTAAAAAGTAACCCGTTAACAGCGTTACATCATAACGTACCTATAAGTACTAGGTATTTACCATTAAGTATATAAATATACTTGTTATCAAAATAAAAAAAACGTTTTAAATCCATGAAGAGTCATAATGTCGTTAGATAATTCCAAAACATTAATCAATCAAAGACATGATAAAGATCGGTACTTTTTGTGCTTTACTCTATTTGACTTCCAAATTAGGACTCGATAGAAATCCTAATTGATGATCATAATATAAATGCGTATTCCAATGAATAGTTCAAAAATACATGGGACGGTACTACAGTTATCACAGACGTCACGGTTGGCGCAGTGGCAAAACAATTGGTTTCGTGTCGCGGCCCGCGGGTTCGATTCGCGCACGGAATAAACATTTGTATGACCTACAGATAGTTGTTACGAGTCTAGGTATGAGTATATTATGTGAGATGTATGTCTGTAAGCTGTACCTATGATACAGGAGCAATCCTAGTATGAGGAATTGTTTTTTAAACCCGACAACAGAACTATGTAGATATTAATAAACACTAAACCATCTACACCCATAACATATAAACTTAATTAAGTACACTAATACACTATGTAGTAAGGTTGTGTTTTGGGTGAAGGGTAAGATAAGAGTAACCACGATGAAGATGAAGGACAATAAACTAAAATTATGAGTATAGATCTTTATTTCGTACGGCAGTGTTAAAGTACGGCATAAGGAATAAGGACTAGGGAATTCCTTCTTAAAAATACATTATTTGGTTTAAGCAAAAAAACTGAAAGAGATTCATAGTGGATAGGAGTTTCTTTTAAAGATAGGTCCTCAGGCAGTCGGGGTTGGGGGTTTCTGGTCTTTGTCACTTTCTTCGGTGGGCTGGTAACCGTCCTTGTCGGCAACGTAGGAAACAGAAATGTGCTGGCCGTCGGGGGCGACGTACTTATAGCTACCCTTAACAACAAGACCTTGCTGGTCAGTGTCATTCTTGTATTCACCGGTCTCCTGCCGGGAGGTCCCGTCACTGGTTTCAAACCTAAGGAAGAAAAAATTGAGTTAGAGCAATAAACGAAGAACACCAGACTAACAAACTGAAGTATTTGTAATGTTAAGTTACTACAAGTAGCTGAACTTATAGAAGCTTATAATTTCCGGACATATTTCAAACTTTGCAAATTAAAGGTAAATAATTTCAAACTCTTTTAAAATACCCACAACAACACAACCTTTAAATACAAAGAAGAACTAAAATCATTCGCTAATTCCAAACACAAATGTTCGTAAACAACTCGTCTTGATGGCGATGCCCTTTTCTAAACAATGGATTAAGCAACATCTTACAATAATTATTTGTTATGTCGTATGACTACTTTGTTCCGCTGAAGATGATTTATTTTTATGTCAATGCCTTCGATCAATGTCAATGTAGTCAAATCACAAGATAAGTATTTTGAAAATACCGTATCAAACCTAAGTTCTAAGTTTATGAGGAACCATTCAAGTAACAGAAACATTGAGTGACACATAATTTAAAAATTCCAGAATGCCCCTTTTTATCCACTAGTGAACGCCCAGTAGTCGAAATTCGACTGTAATTTTAGCTTTCTGCACTCTTTCTCCATATAAACTTTAACTATGCCACATCTCACACTCCTCCGTGCGCTCAATATGCTTAAAAAGGGGTACAAAGTTTTTTCTTTACGTATTAATATATAGATATGCCTATTAATCAAGGTCACTATATGTTTTTATGCTACATCCCAAATATTTGAACCGATCAACTTGTTTCATAGCTTTTCCATCAAGTTGTAAATTTTACGAACTCTGAGCATGACCTCAGTCTTTAACACATAAATTAATTTGAAAATAAATGTATTAAAGGAAAAGAAATATGGGAAATAGAATAAATTTGATGACTACAGCTGATGGTCAATCATACTTATTGTAAATGACCTTTACAACATGGATTTTAAACATATTCATATTGTTTTTGAACCGTATTGCGAATGACCACTTCTGTTCAGTTATGATCGTATCATGTGCTTTCTGTGTTACAGGAAATTTCTAGATGAGTACAAAAGTGCATCGCAGTCCATTGCTGGCCATAAGACGCACCACGATACATACAATTCTTAGAAAAGTGGATAATGATTACTTACTCAAAGTTGTACTTGTCGACGTCCACCTCATCCACTTGCTTCACGATCTCGACGGGAGCCTGTGCCGGCGCAGCTTCTTGAGCGCACACCACCGCAAGAGCGGCCAGAACGAACAAAGTCTGGAAAGATAATAATTATTTAAAAAAAAAAATGACAATAAAGTTAATTGGTTTTGGATGAATTAATAACTCTAGAGCAATTAATGATTCTATAAGATAAACATACTAAATTGTCTAAAAAAAATTAACCAACGTAGGAGTATAATTTTTAATTAGAATAACAAAGCAAAGGATTTTTTTATATATAACATTAATAAACAAATTAGCGTGTATCAATAAAATCCATGGTTTTCTTTATCTTTACAGATCTGCTGAATATGTAATCAACGACTTTTGATAAAATACTACTAGAGAATCCATATTATCAATCGAACCACACTGTAACACTTGAGATAACATTGCCAAAATCCCAAAATAACAAATTACACTGACACTAAAATCACTTACAATTTTCATCATTTTTTTATTTTTCCAAATTTTGAATTCAATGAAAGGATGTGTTGGTGGTAGGACGAGTCCTGAACGTCTATGCTCTGAAGTGACAACTTCAGCTATAAATATCATTTCATTGTCAATACAAGTTTCGAAGTTTCATTGGGACAAAGGTGTTAATCACATCAAGCAAACAGTTTATTTACGGTGATCCACGAAACGTTACGGGGATTTGTGAATTGTGTAAATTGTTTGTCATTCGGCTGCTTGCAGGCGTGGTACTCTTAACCTACATCTACTACGCACATACAGGTATCCTTGAAGGTAGTGTTTTTGTTTTGATTAAAGATTTACACTAATGTGTGTGACAATGCGATGCTATTAAAGCTATTAACAACTCGTGCTAATTACAAAATACTCTTTGTGTTTTGGTGCTAATCACATTTTAAACATCCCGAGATCTTTTAAATTGATGTTTTAGTAGTGAGGCAAAGGTCAGTATAAATATTATGCATCTTCTAAACAGCGCCTCTTAATTTAAAACACTTCTTCGGTGATCTCCATGCGAGTCGGTAGTCACCCGCGAATTTGTCGTGTATTTTTTTTATTTAATCGCCATTTCAATTACTGGGTTAAATCCTTTAGTGACTATGTTATAAACTAACTTGTTACACGCTTAGTACTGAGGCGAATCGATGGATAGCTCGTTTGTCAAAATCGTCCGGGTAGTCAATGATACGCCACGACCATCCATACTTGCATAAACTGTCACAATCGTGGTTGTAGTCAATTAAAAAACTTATAAATACTGATACTGTACATTGAACAATATTTCATTTGTCATTCTAGCATTATCTCGGTTGAGATCAGAGCCCGTTTTCTAAAAGGATGTATAGGAGTAGGGCAGGTCACGAGTTCATAGCCGACATGACGTCATCTCACGAATCTTACAACGAACTACGAAGATGAGTTTTAATTACTGGTTGTAACCCAAGGAGGTCAAATGAAATGAAAGGTACTGTATCCTTATGTTTGACGACATAGGTACCTACATACTACATGTACAATTGTACATATCGCATGCTTATGTAATAGAAGGCTGCGGTAACCTCACCGCGCAATATGTCATTGTAATTGAATTTTCAATAAAACGTCTTTGAGTTTTTGTAGGGCTGTCTACTGATAATTTTTCTTTTGATTCCAGTATTTATATAATCAATCCTTCACCTGACTAAACAGACTTTCATAATTCTCAAGGCCTACAGCGGCACAAGAATACAAGAAAAAATCAATTCCCGTTTCAAAGTTTTTTTTGTTTTAAATTGAGTGTTTTTGTTCCTTTCGGGATTCTTTATCTGTCCACATAAAGTCATAAACAGTGTTTTAAAACTTAATACAATATTTTGGTTTTTATAGACATTTCAGTCAAATTTTCATAAGTATCTAATTTGTTTTAAACAATTATGTATATTCGTAACATTATGTTAAATTGTTTTATTTTTCTGAATGCCCCAATACGGAGGTCCATTTCATATATACCTACCTATCTATATTAGCATGTTAATATGGTAGCAGTTTCTAACAGGTAGAAAACGCATCGTAATTTTTTCCTCGTCTCGCAAGTGACAACCCTGCACTTAATGTTATCCAGTTAGAATCCATATTGTTTGACCTCGTATACATGTATACAAACTGTGTGCTTATGGACTTCATTTGTGATTGAAAAAGAAGTTATTTATCACTCCGATGCGGAATCTACGTAAGACTAATAAAACAATAAATTTTCTATAAGGTCGTTTTTTATTAGAGCGATATTGTTAGCGCAAAAAATATTATCGTTGCTTCATTACGTAAACCTATAATGAATGTAAATAACTTCGTCTATCGAATATACCTATTCGTTCTTTATTAAAAGCCGCTTGTTTGGTCCAGTGACTGCAAGTGCGGCTGCCATGTTTGAGATCCTAGATTGGAGCCCTAAGGCTCCTGTATATTTTAAGACTGATTGATTTTGAAATTTCTTTACGAACGTAATAAATACATACATGTTTTGGTAATAACATTATAACATAATAACTAGCGCGATTATTTAAGACATTGTCTAGTGTCTTATGAGAAAATTTCATAAGAGACACTACCCGTTATGACATTCAATGTTATCGTACACATTATGTCTTGTGTCGGATCGACATAGGTATTATAGCTCGCCTGGAGAAAATGTCTAGGATACTTAAGATACGTATAAAGTAGAATTTATTATTATTATTATTAATAGCCCGTAGTATCCCACTACAGGGCAAAGGCCTCCCTTCCCTCCTTCCACTTTTCCCGGTCTAAAGCAATTTGGGGCCAATCCTTTAGACAGACGTCCAGCTCATCACGCCATCTCTTTCTGGGCCTGCTGTATAAAGTAGAATACGTAAGATAAAATTCTTGTCTACTACAGAAAAGAAACTATTCTAGTCAAGACAATGTCTTATAATGTGCAGGCAGTCTTACAGCGCGCGTTCGCCATTTACTGGACAGTAGTTAGTGAAACTAGTTTTACAAAAACAAGTTTTTTATATACACCGTAGCCATCATTTAAACATCTGCTAGACGCAAATCTCTACCAAATACCGCAGACTTGAAATAGTTTCGCTTTGACATATGATAATTTAAACCTAGTTGCAAGAGTTCATTGATTTGTTAGAGGGATAGTGTACCTATCTACAGTCTTAAGTCTGCGCACTGCGCAAGCCCCTAATTTGGACAAAATATTCTTTAGATTTCCTGCTAGTGACCATGATCATAAGCTGGAGTAAGGCTAAGCAGAAAATTACTAAGTAAGTAATTCCAAAGGACAAATATTAGGTATGTTTAATACCAAACACTGTTTTATGCCATTGTGGCTAGGTACTTTTACTACTGGTTACTTTACATATCGTCATGTTTGCCTATTAGCGGTTAGACATAGTAATGCTTTTCTTTGTAATAATAGTAAATCAAAATAGATTCGTTGACGCTCTTGCGACTCTACGTAGTATGATTGTAATTTGGGATGAATAACACTAAATGCTTCCTGCCTCCCCAACAAGCGAAGGTGGAAGTCTGCTCCGCATATTTCTTTCTGTCTGCCACAATCCGAAATACTTAGACAGCACTCGCTAGAAATAGTGAGTGCTGTCGAGTAGTGTGTGAGTAGTCGTGGCTGGAAACGAAAAAAAAGGGAGTGGATTGAAAAATCTACTCCTTTTTTATTCGTTTCCAGCCACGACTTTTTCTTGCGACGAACTTGTCTCTTGAGACTTTGCCTATCATAATAATATTCCAAAGATCTATTGTACATTTAATATGAATAAAGGTAATTGTAATAAATTGCAAAAAGGCCGTATCTGTCGTATATAAATACGTGTCGCATATATGGTACTTTTGTCCGTGAACACTAAATCAAATTACCTTAGTTTCCCTGCGAATACAGTAGCCGGGGTTCCGGAAATAATCCGGATAGAATTTATTCTAATACAATCGAACCCTAGCTATAGAACATAAAACACCACCATGAAGAAGATAAACTTGCGTTCACAAAATATGTTTGCATGCCGAGAATTTCTATACATTGTCGGGTATCATCACTATGCTGATTTATCCACGATTAAATTTCCCACACAAATCGTTAAATTTAAGAGGCTTTGATGCAATATTATTGAGCGATGGCAGATGGCTTCTAAAGTGCTTTGTTAAACTCTTGTTTCCTCCGGTATCACCGAATCTTACAGTCTCTAATCATATTCTATGTGTTAATATTAGGCCTAAATCAATGACCAATTTCAGTACAATATTATACGAGAGTTTTGTTTTCTTAAGGCAAGTAGCAACGGAAACATCCTATCTCATTTCACAGAAAAATAATTATGGTATCTGTATTTTACTGATTGTTTTTCTTGTGAAAGTTGTCCATCATTTTGCCAGCTACGACAAAACAATTTTGTTTTTATAAAAACGATATAATGATGATAGGGAAACAATATAACTTTAAACTTAATTTTCAATTACGTAGTGAATGTTAGCCTACTTCACGGATATCGATTGTGTAATTGTGATATTGATTAGATTCAATACGGTAGGTACTGAGAGAATGAGAATCCATTAAAATCCAAATGACAAGTGGCTATGTGGCTTTGCATGTTGTAATGATAGGTAGGTATAATGTATGTGCATAATTAGTGATTTTAATTGATAGTAAACCTACAAACTCTTAGTAGGTACATTGCTAGTGTTCAATGGCTACTAAACATAAGTTTGACATTCAAGGGTCGTCTCTAAGGGCTAGTACTAATATAACTAACTTTTTTAAAACCCTATACCACAATTAACAGTTGTAACACTCAACGGGGTACCTATATGTTAATACGATATTAGATTTTCCTGTATATCATCAAATAAATACATAGTCCTTTCATAAACAAGTCTGCCTATAATTTTATTCGATGAAAATCTGTATAAACCCTTATTTTTTTTAAAATAATTGTGAAATTTTATTTTAATATAATACATTCATTGTTAAAAAAAAAATTGAATTAATTAATAATATAATATAATAGAATAAATAATAAATTTAAATTTATTGTATGTTTAGCTGTAGTTTGTGCATGCGGTGTTAGCCTGTAAGTAATTGTTACACTCATAAATGTATACTACAAAGAATATATAAATGTATTGTGTAAACAATTGTTGGCTATCCAAATAAAATAAATAAATAAACAAGCAAATGCTAAGAAACGAAAATATACAAAAAAAATCTGATTCGAAGCTACTAAATTTCCAATATTCAATGACATCGAACCTTATAAAATAACAGAAATCACAAATAGCAATCACAATTAGTTGGCAGACAACTCTGCTCAACATAAAACTGCGAAACTTGCATCCGATACCTAAATGGCTGCAATAATTGACATGAGCCACAAAAAGTAACAGATAAAATTATAAGTTAAAAAAACTAAAACCCGACTACGAAAAAATAACTAAAAAACGTATAACAAGTCATTTTTTGTTCAGAGGTAATGGTTACCTGTGACGCCGTAAGCGGTGTTAAGTTGTGAAAGGTCAGACTTCTAAATAGGTAAGTACCTATTATAATTTTGATGTCTCAAAACGTAACACCACCTACGGCTTCACAATGCAGTAAACATTACCTCTCAACGACAAACTATTTGTTTTAGGATTTTTAGTTTTTATTTTTTATTTTCCTAGTCGGGTTTTAGTTTTTTTTTAATTTAATGTAAAGACGACATGTCACATGATCACCAATTAAATAAGTCACTTAGCTATCTTTTCAAAAAATTGCAAGGCCTTTGCTCTGCTATGGAATTTAAGGATAAATACAAATTATAATATCCAAAT
Source organism: Allophyes oxyacanthae (assembly GCA_932294325.1). Taxonomy (NCBI): domain Eukaryota; kingdom Metazoa; phylum Arthropoda; class Insecta; order Lepidoptera; family Noctuidae; genus Allophyes; species Allophyes oxyacanthae. Next base: position 8,679,019 of record OW028614.1, on the reverse strand, counting down.
CCGGTAATCAGTGCTCATCTTTACACCAGTCTAATGCATAAGTAGTTAAATAATCGAAACATCAACTGAAGTTTCTTTGCCTTGGCATTATGACCGGCGCATTCATTAGGACGAGAACGAATGTAAACAGTTATTAGTTTTGTAACTGAACTTTACAATATCGACAATGATTATATACAATAATAACCTTGCTTATGTCAAAAACTTTAAACCACAAAAACATAATACCCAATTAAATGAAGATTAAACCTAACAAAAACTATTAACAATTATGCCTTCAAGGACCACATTTATAATTTTGAAAATTATCGGTTATTATTAGTATCAAACGGTAAACTGTACGCGTAATAACGTAAGTATCATGCAGATTATTTATCTATTTTCGTCGTGACCTCTTTGTCTCTAATAATACAGTGCGTGCCTAGGCGTCTCACTGTCTAATCAACAGGCGTAACGCCATCGCCACCGCACAGTGCAAATTTTTTATCCATCAAAATAGCTAAATTATTTTATACCATATCATCAATTAGTAATAAGTTACATTAAGTACCTCTCTACGCAAAACTTTTGATCAAATTGGCTGATAAATAGCGAAAAGGTCGGACCGACTCACCACTTTTAATACGTTGTTTACATCCATTGAAAATGGCTAGTAGTAGGTAAATATTCCGTATATTCAATATTCATTAGTTTATCCACATATTTTTATATAATTTATTATTATTAAAGGTTGCTGTTAGTAGTTATATAAGAATATATATTATTATGCTACCTGAAATGTATATAATTTAAGAATTGTACCTATACATTTCCTAGGAAAAGTATATAATGCCGAGCTGATTTAAGAAATGCATTTTTTTTATTACGTTAATTACTTTGCCCCGCAATAATATTTATCCTATGTCATGGGTACAGTTTATAAACATACATATGTCACATGTACACACACATACTCAGATCCGAAACAACTATCCGTAGATGATACAAATATTTTACCGTGCGGGGATCGAACCCACAGCACGTTGCGCAAAAAGCCAATCGCTTAGCCACTGCGCCAACCATGTCGTCCAATATAAAATCTGTATAAAATAGATTATTACAAAAACATACGTTTGCATCAACGACATAGCAATACTCAAAAGTAATACAATTGGCAATACTAAGAAACAATATACTTACGCCAAACTGTGTGAGGTAGGTCATGGCATATTGCTTAGAAAACTCTGTGTCAGTTTAACTAGTCGCAGTTTTGCAATATGCTATGTTAAATACACCATTTTGGCGTTCATCATTCGGCCCTTTTTCATAGGTGTCTGTTTATTTCACACGTACTTAACAGTTCACACGTGCAGAATAATGATGAACTCTAATATAAGTTATTAAGACAATTTCGGACCCGGAAAAGTAAATAAGATAGAGGTAGGGTATCGCGGGACTTCCCGCTCAAAATTGGAACAGCCCGTAGATTTACGAAAAATATATCACTAAAATGAAAACATATGTGTATATCTTTTCGGCTCAATGATATAATATCACTCTTGTATATCAGTAGCTCACTAGTGATAATAATAATAGTACAGTGACGGTATTACCACTTTTATAAGTTACATCGATAATATTCGTTAAGGAGAACGAAGTAATCTCAGGTCGACTACAAACAATTGTAAACAATCGCCTAAAACCTAATGTAAGTCAGCGTTAGATTCCTCCTTTTTTCTAACTTATAAAATTGGTATTACTGTAGACCGTACATAACAAACGGAAATTAAACTTAACTCTGAAAATATAAAAATATAGTTTGAAGATAAGTGAGCAATAAATATATTATCTCTTTAGGAAAGATATTATATATCTTTTGACACTCGCTCGCGAGCTACACAACTGGCTAGCTGCCCAACTGACGAAGTGCTTCCACCTTGTAGAATACCGTAGTCAAATAACACTGCTATTTTGCAGTGTTATGTTCGTAACGGTGAACAAGGTTGCCAGTGTTCCTTGGGGAAGCGTCGTGTTGGCAGTAGGTGTTCCTTCCTATTACCAACAGGATACTAGTAATAGGAAAGGAGACGCGTGAGTGATTCCCCTGGTGTTGCAAGCGTCCATAGGTTACCGTAACCACTTACCATAAGGCGGGCCTGATGCTTGTTTGCCACCGTAGTGGTATAGAAAAAGATACTTTTCATCACGTGATACTAAGAAATTTGTATATAGTAGGGAAGAAGTCGTACAGCTTAGTAGTTTTACGACCTATTTGAAAATGAACATAAATTGCAATATGCTCGCTCCTGGACACATAAAATATTGGCATCTAACCTCATCTAACAGATACTACCTACTCGTTTGGGGAAAACAGGAGTGATGTCATATTCAAACCAAACTCAAAACTTTTTATTCGTATTGACCACAAAAAGGCACTTACAAAGCTGGTTCAGTAAGTTAATTTTAATTAATTGCAGATTGTATTATGCAGCCAGAAAAAACTGAGAGAATCTACTTGTACCTGGGGGCCACAGACTAAAGATATTATTCTTTAGTCTGTGCTGGGGGCCTAAAAAGGCCACATTTACCAATTCACCTACGAATCTCCATGGTAACTGTCAAGCAGATGATTGCTGAATATGAACCTTACGCGGCTGATATTTAGAGTCATCAATTAAGTGGACATTTTGACATTAATTTGTAATATGAATCATAATTATTATTCATATAAAGCGGCCTTTTTAGACCCTCTGATACTTACCTATAATTATAGTTAACTATATTTGTTAGGATAGGTTATGGTATACACGGTTTAGATATGAGCACTTTTATTTTAACTACGGTAAATAAAAAATATATTTGATTTTTCAAAATATAACCATAGTTAACTTTTATCACAATCGGTATTGTTTCGATGGTCAACTTACTTGAACAAACTGTTAATAAAGACCTTACAAACTCTGAACAACGAAAGGTAATTACTTAGCATAACGATCTAACCGCAACGTGTTAGTTCAATGAGGAATCTAATAAACTTAATTGAACGATGGTGGCCAATTCGCGGTTTATTGTGTAGATTACATTTTGTAGTTCATGATCGATATAAAAACCGTGAAGGTAACAAAAATACTGGTATCAACATAAATTATGTATTTACTGAAAACAATGTTTTTATTTCTATATATTTAAGTCTACTAACCGTCATGCCTATATTTCCTGCAGGAATATTGTATGTATCTATTGTATTGCAATGATAGTATTCCATGGGATAGGGGGTAAGCCTGTCACCATAAGGTACCATTTAATCCTGGGTTGCACGTGAGAATAATTAAATAGTAGTTTCTATTGGATTATTTTCAGTTACAGACTAAGGTTAAATCGATTTCTATGACGGAAAACGTGATATTAATTGCACTTTTGATAACCAGAAACTCGCACTCAACCGTGCAACCGTCTTATTGGTATAGTGGTAACAACCACTATACCAATAAGACGGTTCAGCAGTATTTAGTCCATTGAGTCACATTAATTCACTATGTGAGGGAACGCAGACATTAGGACACATTATCACATTTTAATTTTCTCGGCCGCAGGCGGTCCAGTTGTAATTAGAAAGGTTAAGCCACAACCCCGTATCGCTTATTCGGCAACGTTCCACTAGTTTCTCTAAAAAAATAACAGTTTCTGGTTTAACTTCAACTGATCGTGTGTACTCTACAGTACCTCTACCATGAGTTTTCCGTGCCGTCTAACACTATCGTTCACATTCAATATTTGTATTGTGACTTTAGATCACTATTTATACCGCTAGAGGCGCTGAAAAAATTCCCATACAAATATTGTATGTGAACGTGAACGTTAGACGGCGCGGAAAACTCATGGTAGAGGTACAGGTCTGCAAAAACTGTAATCAAAAGTCAAAATAAGAGATCATGTCCACGCCTGTTGAAGTTGAATCGAACAACGTAGCATCCTCCAGCCAGATCACTTGATATAAATCATTTATTTATTTATTTTTACTTGAATGACAACGGGCTGAGACCAATTATTACAGTAATTAAAGTGACAACACAAGACAAAATACATTAATGAATCCCTCTCACTACACTGCAGACATACTAGTTAGTAGATATTATAGGTATTGATTTATAATAATCACGATTAAAATGTTTTATTCATGTTGCAGGACACAACAAAAGATAAAACACACAACAAACAAGGATAACATACGAGTAGCTCATCATAATTATTATTAGATATTATAATTAATTTATAATGAGCAGAATGAACAGTTTGATATAGGTACCTACTGTCTGTTCTGTCTGATAGAGCTTTACCGAGTACATTTAAGTAGTTACGTACAACATGCATACTATAACGTTGGAATTTACAACGTTGTAGGAAACCGATGGCAAAATGGGTCCAAGACATCGTAAGGCTTGACGGTATAACTTGGACAAGATTGGCTCAAATACGGAAGAGTGGCGTAAAAGGGAGGGCGCTAATTCTGTGTAGTGAAAATGATAATTAAATTATTTAAAAATATGTAAAAGTATGTAAAAAAAATTGAATAAAGGAAATAATATATTTCCTTTATTTCAGCCAACTTGACCCATATAAAAATTACACAAATATAAAATAGTAACTATAAATAAACTAATACATATTTTTAATAAAAGTTGTAAACTACTGCACAAGAAATGACGGCTTCATGTTTCGCTGACTGCTGTCGGTAGCCGGCCGCGAAACCGACGATACATGACACCCTTCGGCCATATTGATGATTTTGAATATCTACTTGACATGACATGCGCCCCGTCTTAAGATACGAGTGGGACCCTCAAAAAGGGGTCAATGGTACATTTGACTGTAACCTAACCGTCAAAAACCCCCGACTCCAACTAGAAAAAGAGCTGTAACTTTTGAACGGCTGAACAGATTTTCATGAAACATAGCTAAGATGTATCATCTTAGGCGATTAAACAAGCTTTGAATTTAAAATTTTAAAATTGCATTGTAATTGGTTCAACCATTTTGGAGCTACGATGCCACAGACAGATTCACACTACAAACTTATAACACCCCTATTTTTTGTCGGGGATTAAAAGAAAGAAAGAAGAAAAAAGAAAAAGGGGCGAAATCTAAGGCGCATGCTGCTTACTCCGCGTTATGTTTAGTTTCATCAAGCTTAAGTTATAAGAAAACAAAACAGTATTGTTTAAAATGTCACAGAAAGATAATAGTTTAAGATTTCGCATTAGTTGCCAAATTATATTAAAGAATTATACATATTTTTAAGCAAGGCAGACAGTCTACCTAAGGTTAAATCTGCAAGATTTGAAGATTATCTTTTTCTCACTAATCCTAAAACAGTTGACGGAGCTTTAGCAAACGTGTGTCATAATGGCAATGATATGAAGCTCTTAACGAACCCATTGTGTTTTCACTCACGTACTATTTCTTAATCTGTCTGTCATGATTTTTGTGTTGGTTTTTTATTATATTTTTAGTAAACTACTTCATAATAATATGTTATCTGCCAATTCATAATGCATTTTGTATAGAAACATAAAGTATTTCCTTGTATTCGATCAATTTACTTTTTGTTAAACTACGATGCAGCTAAATGCAACAATTCTAAAGGCTAGATACCTAACTAGGGATAAAGATTATTCTTCAGAATCGAAATATTAGGTATGTATAGTAATATTATAATAGTTATTATTAATCATTAAATAATAATTACATTAATTGCGTAAAGTAGCAATACAAAAAATAAATTATTTATGACGTAGATATTCAATAATTATTCATACGAGTACATTGAGACAACATACAATAATGCTGTTTACAAGTTTATTTATTTTATAATGACCTTAATTACAATTTATTGAAACTCATTTTCAACACATCCGATTTAGAGTGAAAATAAATTAAAATGGTATAATAATATGCATCCAGTTTACGAATGAACGCGAGCACATTCTTTTTTAAAAATTGCAAGTTTTAGAAAAGTATGTCTCTCAAACGCTACGTACAATTGTAGGCACCAGTTACCTACCCAGGAGTGAAATATTTTAAATAATAAATTGTCCCATTTACAAATACAATCATTAGGTAAAAACATCGCAATCGTATCGTTGAATAGGAATTTGATTTACGGCCGTGTCCAAAGTTCATAAAAAAAGTGCTGAGGTCTCTTGAAACCTATAGAGTGGAGCGAGGAGCGCGTCGCCGCGACCCATCCTTACATGATGTCAGCCTTCTGCAAGTGCTAGCAACTTGGGATATATATAAAATGAACGATCTTACACTAGTTACTCATTCGTTAGTTTGAACTCAAGACGAATACTAAGCAACATGCTCAAATACGTGAGTCAAGATTTTTATTTTAACTTAAATATAATAATTACAATAAGCACCAAGTTTGTTATTAATTCAAATGTGCTTAAAATGTTTAAGTTTGTAATAAGTTATGAAAGTGTGCCTTATCTTTTGTGAAGCATCTGTAAGGTGTAGTAATGATCGCTAGATGCGCAAAAACAATGGTTGAAGGTGTCATACCGAAGTGACTTGATGATTCCTGACCCCTGGGTTACGTTGCAATGCCAGTTCTCTTATTATCATGCCATCACGTGATCTAAAGGTTTATTCAGGGTTTCAATATCTGTTGGGAACTATTATATTATGTATATTAGGGATTAGTGTCTTCCAAGTTGCGATCTTCCTCTAATTAGCTTCAAGTTGCATTATTGTGGATACCATTTATGTACTTAACTTTTCTTCTCCTTAAATGGATGAAAAATTCAAGCAGTTTCCAAAATTTGTTCTTGTAAAGTGAGTCCTTTTCAGTTGCTAATCCCACAATGGGTCGTCTATTAACTGTGAACGTTCAAAAATTATCATTTTGAACGTATCATTTTAAATACTAGTAACTGCAATCCGATGAACATACACAAAGGTTTATTTCAATTAATTTGCTTATTTAGAATACGTTATGTAATTGTTTAATTAGCGTACCTTTAGATTAATTCTTATTTACACTCTATAAATCTTATGTATTACTTTTTTTGGCTTTGTGCTAATAAAATAATAATAGTACGGTCAACAAATATGTAAATATAATTTTATTTTAATTTATGATCCAAATCTATAAAGAAAAGTTAAAAATAGTTTATTCAAAATATACTTTCATAAGCACAATTTGAAGATTTTAAAAAATTACTTCACTTCACCGCTTCCTATGTGTTAATATAAATCTTATTCTATGCAGCTACCCAGAATAAAAAATTGCTAATAACTCTTCAAAGTAATTGAGTTACTTACTAGTAAGTTCATATTGCAACAAATCCAGAAAAAATGATTAGGAATTAAGTTACGAATATAGGCAAACAAACACAGTGTTACCGATATACATATAGGGTAAAGTTGTAATACAAATAATGGTGTTGATTCTATTGCGCATTTTAACTGCACTAAGCTAGACTAAATGTATCCGTCCTTTTCTTTTTCTATTGAAACCGAAACATACAAACGCCCTTAGTTTAGTTTTGCCCTGTCAATGTGCGCTACAGAATCAACACCAATATTACGGAGTTTGACTGTGTATTAAGCATTACTCTGATAAATACATAATATATCTATCTACATATAGCATTAATTTCTGGGTGACCCAGAGTTCCGATTCTGCGAAATCTCTTATGTTCGAAGTCCAATCGTACCTTACAATACGAGCGGACGGGAATTTGCATAAGAAAGGACCACACTAAGAATAATACAAATAAAAACGAATTTTGGGGTGCAGCGAGTATTCTAAAACGCAACGTTCATAATGTCCACAAGACAATACTCATCATAAGGTAGAATTCTGCGCAACCTCAATCATTGAACATATTTGCAATCCCAGAGAAAATAAGTATCATAATATGGTTTTAAGTGCATTACGTTTATTTATGTGCTTGCAGGTGACTTTGGCGTGCGTGTTAGTGGCCCTGTGCGCAAGCGCACCACAGAACCCGCAAGATGTGCAGATCCTGCGCTACGATAGCAACGTCGAGCCTGATGGCTACAGCTTCGCGTAAGGAATCCTATTTATTATTACCTTCTATATGAAGTTAGGACTTCTCCAAACTTTCGACTATCTGACTTCGTAAAAATACTATATTTGAGTCGCATCCGTTATGTTTGTAAATGGACTCTAAACATAGATTGACATAGAGAGACATTCATTCTACCTATGTATAGGCCGACTAGTGAGATAGCAGTACCATTAGTTTAGACTTTTTCAGACAAAGTGCCCATAACAAATGACATAGATAATTAACATTTAATATTTTGAAATGCGTTGTGTCTAGTTAACCCTCAGGAAACCGACAAAAAAGGATCACATTATGCTTGTACCAAGTGTCGTAAGAAGTGACTAAGGAATCATATTACGTATGTGGACAGACTACATGAGATTGGTACATGACTATGACTTGGACACTGATAATATCACACAGCGAATTCCTGGATTCCTAAAGGGCCGCGGAGGTCAGGCAGCGGTGACGTCCACACGTGACATTAAGCAATAACTCATAAATCAGCATACTCAGATGAAAGTACAGATCACTTACTTTATGTACCGGTTGTTTTTAGTGAAACGCATCCTCTAATGAGGTGTTAATTAACCTATCCAAATAAACTTTGAACTAAAATATAAACAAAGATACCTAACAGATTAATTAACAATTAGTAGCACTCAGTTATGAGTGACAGATAGAGTAGTGAAATACAAACATACTTACTATACTACTATACTTAATCTTGCAGTTAGTAATCGATGTCGATACAGATATTGCGAAACGCCAAGTTAAGAGTAGGTGATGACCCTTTATGAAGTAACCACTTAACATTATACAACTCCCATTGTGAGCCATAAAAATAACATGCATATTAACATTTTAAGTATCCACAAACAATGTAGGGTTTTCTTAATTATGCAACAAGGAAAGTCTATAGGTATAATGAGACAAATGAATACATATTTATGATATTTATCAAAGCTTTTATACATATTATATTCATAGTAATAGGAACCGTTATCGAACAATGACATCTAAGTAATGATAAAAATATTAACGCTATATCAATGGCGCGCGTTGATGTCTTTTGTATGAACAAGAAAATTAATTAAATAAAGTGGTCAAAATTTTTGTATGTCTTCACCAATTCTACCAGAAAATTATAAGTACAATAATTAATTAAATGTCAACTCTCTTAGACACCGAACAAACACGGAATACGAAGATGTTTTATTTTTCGGTATATGTACCTAACTTTCGTGTATGAATTTAACATTTTACGCGGACACGCTCTTATAAACAATATAATTTTATCTAAAGCTAATATCAATTTCCCACGAAAAAAAATATAATAAACACCTTTTAATTCATCCATGACACAAATAAAATTATATTCAAGTTAAATTAAGCAATCGATTAACAGAAAAAATCGTTAATGCTGGGAAAATAGCAATAAACGACAAGCCTATAATTATGTTATTAAAAATTTATACTAATTGTTTGTGTGTTTTGTAAATATATATTTTAGTACACGACCTTGTAAAATTTATAAAAAATACAACCAATATAATATAGTCATCTTTTGTTTTACGATTCGTACTTCGAGACATTTAGTTTATAGTTACGATTCCGGGATCAAAGCTAGGTCAAGGAGACAAGAGATCTATTGTTTATCTCTTGTCTTCTCAGATCCAGCAAGTCCACTTTTGGAGGTTTTTTTTTCTTTTGGACACTTTTAGCTGAATCGCTGCTTCAATTCTAGCTCGGCTGGAGACCCTCTAAGCTCGCCACTTGACAGATTAAACTGTGAAAGCTATAAGCCACCCATGAGACACGAGCACCAAATAAAGATACTTCAAGCTTCATAATAACATAACTTATCATCAATCCTGTATTCCCCGAAGGGTTAGGCAGAGGAGTACTATTTATAATACACCCACATTTTGCCGATGTCATATTCAATGCCATCTAAAAAGGGGGCCTATTGCCATCTACCTACTTTTTTCAAATATTGGATCTTCCGAAGTCTTCGTGGACTGAGTCGCGGACACAGCTAGCTATATTCCATTTAAAAATATTTTATTCTCCGCACACAGGTACGAAACCAGCGACGGCACATCCAGACAGGAGGAAGGCAAGCTGGACAACCCACAATCAGAGAACGCAGCCCTCACAGTAACCGGCCAGTACGCCTACGTCGCCCCCGACGGCAAACACTACACCGTGACCTTCACCGCAGGACCCAACGGCTTCCAGCCCAAGACCTCCCTAGGACAGTAGACACACCGAACTAACTTGTAAATAGTTAATACTCCTACCGCCACTAGAATTGTATCACAATAGCAGTACAAAAGATCTCTGCAGTTAGGGATCTGATTCAAAATTCACGTGCCATAAGGACGTATTTTTGTATCTTTTTGTATATTTTTTTGTACCTACTTGTATAAAAATAACAATAAATAAAATACTTTTTTGATAGAATTCGATTTTTATTTGCACTTTAAAATCAACAGAAATCGCTGGATTTCGTTCATCTTTCAAAAAATACTGTAAGTACCAAGAATGTAGGATCATAATATTATTTGTAACATATATGTAGTTGATTTATCTAATAAGAATGGACATTTTCTACACAGCGGTTAAGAAATTTTGGTATCTAAAATGCATCACTATGCAAAATTCATAAGCAGATGCTATCACAATACCTATACACAAATTGTACCTATCGAGTAGACACCCTGTCCACTTTTAGAATCGAAACGTGCATTGTTTGACCCCGGAACCATGCGCGGGTCGGACATCATTAATTCTATATGAAACAGAAATACAATAAGCCTCATGACGTAATAAATTAGGTAAATTATGGATGTTATGGAATCATTATTACAAGATTACGCGTTTTGCAAATAAGCTACCGAAATATAAGCGTTTAAAAAAAAGAGAACTTGATTGAACCTCGCACGATCTTGTAGGATAATTATTTGAAGGTTCCACAAATGGGACCTATAGCCCTTAACATATTCTGTAGAATCTAATTATTTATTTATAGAGGTAGGGTACTAAGCCCCTTGGTCACTGCGACCTGCGAAGATCTATTGTGACGAAATTAATATACTTTTTTGCAACTTTTTTGTAACCGTGCACCTAGACTCTTTAACGTTTCAAAAGTGGAAATAAGTGGAATAGAAAAGAAGATGTGCCTAATATTTGGTTTAATTGTAATTAAACTTCTATTTTATTCTATTATTTGTACAAACAAATTGCAGCTGAAATACTATGTTATCGAGCTGATTACAATAGGGACATTGAATGCCCTTTATTATCCAAAGCGCGCTTTCGAGTCGTGTGCACTTATTATCTCGGTATCTCATCTATCTTTGTCTCTTTAATAGGATCTATAATAAATCAAGATTCCTGCTCCTGTGACTGTGACAAATAGGTTGATAAGCAGAAAAGATAATACATTTTAAATATTGGCAAACTAAAGAAAAACTATTAACGCTACTACACAACTAACCTACACTGGGGCCTCAAAGACTAAAATATCAAAATACCAAATCTTTAAATATTTATCATCTACACAGATAAGACCTCGGATATAATGTTCCATAAAATTATTAATGACAATTGAAATAAAAATACGCAACTTAAATATTCAGCTAATTATTAGTATCTTATCAGATCCATTTTCAAACGATAATATAATTTACAATTTTTTTTTAATTGGCTACTATTTATTTTCACGGTAATAAAAAGGAACATTTTAAATGAGCTGTTTATTGTTATTTGATGACAGCAAAATAACTACGGGCATTCAAGGACAACTGGTAGCATTACGAATGTTTTTAACGAAAACATTAATAGCTAATATTTTTCGTATGATAATAACATCATATTTAAGTCACTATAAGTACTACGTCCTTTAGTCTATTTTAATAAGCACAATCATAGCGATATTATAGGTGGCCAAATCTACTTACAACTTAGATTGAAATCATTTGGCACAAACATCGCATCAATTCCATGTTTCGTTACCAAATGATTAACTTTACGTCAAATCATTTGCACATAAGTAGATACCTCATCTCTCATACATTTGCTACGTAGCAAAAACACATTAATTGTCTCAATTTCATTAATTATATTTTTATTGCAAATATTTAAACACAACAAATCTGAGATTATACCTACTCAATAGTAATAACAAAAAAAAAAAAATCCTATTATCATGATTCAAATTATACAAGTACACGGACTAAACAGTATGGAACTTCTGCTCAAAAAGAGAAAAGATGTCTTTTCTACTAAATATAGCAGTTATGAAACAGTTTTGCATTGACGTAAGACGTATAAAGCCATATTCACCGATAATATAACAAACGATTAGGACACAAATCAGCCGTTGGAACTTTTATATGGGGAAATGGCCGTTTTCTTTTTAAACATCTGTTGTATTGTCGGTGAACTTGGGCCTTAGTCCATTAGACGTCTTACTCTAAGTGTACCTTCGTTGCTTTCTTCAAGCGGTAGTCTGTCTGTCTGTCTAACTACAATTTAGTATGGTTTGTGCAGGCAGTTAAAGAAATAACAACAAATATATCACATGAAAAACTATGACAACGAAACACAAACCAAGGGCTGATGTGCTACTTAAAAAAATTACGTTTTCTTTCTATGACCCAACGAAAAGTTGTAGAGCTGAGCACAACATTCCCAGAACGTATAGATTAGGAATCAATCATCGAGTCATTCAGACGCGAAAGCTATTCACGTGTTAGTGCAATAACATTAGGCTAGTCTTTCAGACGCCCACAACAAGACGATTGAAAGCCATTTACACGTTAGTGCAATAACATTAGGCTTTGAAATTTCACAGTTAATGTTCGCCGTATGTTTCGTAAATCTATCTAAATGCCAATGCAAACAAGCCGCGTCGCGAATGTTCTTGCATCGGTTTATGCGTACTTAAAAGATACAGTACGTTTATACTTTTATAGTTCTGCAACCGTCACTTAATACGATGATTCCTGGTTGACCAGCAATTCATATTTTATTTATTTTATTAATCATGTACAAGCTACAAAAAAGAAAAATACATAAAATAACGAACACTTATGTACAAAAGTACTGCTTATTTCAAAAGAAATTTCTGCCAGCAGGCCTGCGACTGGAGAGGATATAGAAGAAAACGTAGACACAGTGTTTAAAACTAAGAACTAAGACGGAAAAGCTAGAATTCGGAAAATTTATAGTTAAGTAATAATAACTAAACTAAAATAATTGCAAATAAACATATTTCATAAATAATAAAATAAATAAATACTTATGTAACTAAAGTTAACTTTATTAATAATAAGATAAATACTTAATATAAACATAAATATCTATGATAAACTAATACATACTACAATAATATTTTTTTATTTATAAATTTTGAAGTTTATTGTCCAGTCTTTAAACTTCGAAAGGCAAGCATTGGCGAATTTCACGCCCAAATGGAAATAAGTCGTCATAGTGTGTGCAGTAATGGAATAAAAATATTATTCTAACTAATTCCCTATGTCTTCCGCAAAAACAAAATCCTTTAAAATTATTCTAATGTTCAAGAAAATGATCTTAAGCTACCGCAGCAATCGCAGCAAAATGACATTGACGGCGACGTCGAAGAGTAGTTAAGTATATTTAAAGCAATAGATAATGTATTTTTTTTTCTAAATTGCACACCTGGCCTTGAAAGATTGTGAACTCAAATGAGCAAGTATGCACAAGATTCCAAGTTTGTTTTATAAGTTACGCAACCTCCGAGTATTGTCATCGTGCGACGAATGACGGTGTGTGCGGCTCTCTGCGACGAGTGTTTGTGAACCTTCGTTACTTTAAGGCGCGTCAGTGAGGTAACGAATTTGTCGATTTGGCTTCCTCCACCCGCGCAACCCGCGCGACCCCCTGTAATATTACGGAAACCGCTCGGATCATGTCAACGCGAGCATCGCGCCAGACACTAAAAAACTATATAATAAATAGAGGTGGCAATGTAAAATATATATTTGTAGATTGTTTCACTTATAGGTCTATATAGTAACAGAGTTACTACTAGAAAATGAATACCAATAACAGTGGTACAATCACTACAATGATGAATGATTTTATAAAAAAGGGAAATAAAAAATTTATGCTTCGTCAACGAGCTTCCGAGCAAAAAATGCCCATTACACTTGCCGAGTTGTTAGATGATTTGGTATTATCTAATTATAACTTGCTCTTTTATTTGAAGAATTGCTTGATTCATTTAACTCTTCAATTCCCATGTCCATGTTATTAAATTTTTTTCCTATTTCTTACATAAAATAGCTTGGATACATTTAGTTATGATAAAAATATATGAATAAAAAAAATTAACTTCTCCCCCTTTTTATTTACGGGGGGGTCACCTACAGGTGACACTGGGCATTGTGTAAAGTTAAGACTCTAAAGAACACATACTACTTTTATTATTCTTTCGGTAGGAATAAAACGCCAGTTTTTATAAAAATATTTATTTATGTGAAAAAAATATAACACTAATTTATTGTGAAAGCTGTACCGACACTTTAGATGCAAACCGATATTGCACTTAGCACACATTTGTCTAGTGCGTTGGTGACAAAGTCCGCATCTTCGTCGAGATCTTCGATTGGCGAGTGATCGGCCCTCTTATCTGCACAGGATCGCCACAATCAGAATTACGACTCGGAGGCTTGCAATATTTTTGCAAGTAGATAATTATAGTCCACGCGTGAGCTCCGAGGAATCGGGGGCTGAGGAAGCGGGCACTTTGCGCTGCGCCCGACCGTCGCTCATACCCCAGTACTCAGTACCCAGTTCCAGTACCGTACTCTCTCAGTACCACTGGTACTGGGAGAGTGCAGTGATAGCCTAGCGGTTGAACACTTGCCTGCGATGCAGGAGGGTCTGAGTTCGAACCCGGCCCGCACCTCTGACCTTTCGAATTTATGTGCGGGTCGCAATTTGATTATCAATGCGATAACGGTGAAGGGGAATCATCGTGAGGAAACCTGCACACCTGAGGGCCTCATGAATTCCTCGTTGGTGTGTGTAGTCCGCCAACCCGCACTAGGTCAGCGTAGTGGACTAAGCCCTAATGCTTCTGATTCCAGAAAGGGGCCCGTGCCCAGCAGTGGAACAGTAATGGGCTGGATATATTTATAGACCTGGGTCCTCCCTGGCCTGCAATTCCTTGACAATCATGAGATTTTACGACGTTAGATGACTAACGTTAACCTGTAATACGTAAATAATTGGAATTACTTAGAATGAATTCAGAACAATAGCGTTATTATATTGCCCAGTGTCACCTACAGGTGCCACGGCTTATTTCCAACGTTGTAGCAATGATGCTATAAGTTATTTTTATCGGAAAATATATTTGTATTATAGTTTATACATTCATTTATCACATGTAACAAGAAAAAAAACAATACTTACAGTCTGGGCATTTTTATTCCAATTTTTGTTGCAACAAATCACACAAACTCACACTGCTTCAATTACGCGCGAAACAATCGAATGAATTTGACAAATGAAGTATAGTTAGTGCCGCCAGAAAAATAATAATAAAAAGATCACTATTTAGCTTTATTACAATAGTGGTAGAAATAAAAAAATTAAATGCCTTGTGGTAGAAAAAAATAATTAAACTTCTGTCACCTACAGGTGACACTGGGAATTGAAGAGTTAATATTCACTCATATAAATATATCACGATTATTAGATATTAATACCTAGCATTAAAAAAAATAAAAACCGACTTCAAAAAACTAAACAGTGTAAATAATTTTCTTAAATTCTTCAATGCACCTAGCTTGGCAGTGGCAACGACTTCAGAAGCTGATAAGTTTTTTAAGAAAATTATATGTATTATACTTTTTAGTTTTTTGAAATCGGTTTATACTATTTTTTAACGTTTATTTTATATTTCTATTTTGAGTGGCTTAAACAATTCATAATCATGCGATTACAGAAATCGCAAGTGACATGCTGTTATTCATTCAAGAATTCCATTGTATATCTCCGAAGTTCTTCATCAAATCTTCAACAAATTTAAATGCCATCTTGAGAGTACCTACCCTTTGAAATAAAAAAAGAATTTTCAAAATCGGTATGCAATTGGCGGAGTAATAGCGTAACAAACATACAAAAAAAAAACATACAGTCGAATTGAGAATTTTCTTTTTTGGAAGTCGATTAAAAATGGGAATAGCAGTGTTGGTGAATAGTAATATATAAAGTATAATCGATAAGAATTAAAATAAAACTAGGTTGGTACATAGTATTTATTATTATATATAGTAAAGGAATAGTATAAAGAAAAACAACAGTAGGACGGCGCCTTTGATCTCGCCGACAACGTCAAGACAGTGTGGCGATAGTGCATGGAGGCTAGGGTTGTTACAAGTAGTGTAGTGGTTTTCTACGCTACGTGCCGCGGGTTCGATACGCGCACGGAACAAATATTAGTCTGGGTGTGTGTGCATGTGAGATAATGTCTGTAAACTCTACCCACGATACAGGAGAAATCCTAGTGAGGGATAATGTTACATTAAAAAAAAAAAATTTTTGATCAACATCATCATCAACATATTATTACTTACTATTTTAAACGTTGATTATGACAAATTATCAATTCATTAATAGAAGGTAGCTCTGAATTTTGGTCACGTAGTCACGTGGTCACGGTTTATATGAATAGACCTCACCAAAACATGAAGTTTGATTACCAACATGATGGGACTGCGTCCCATAGTTTGGGAGATATAAACTTTTAAAGTTTTAGTCACGTGGTCACATAGATCTCACCAAAACATGAAGTTTGCATACCAACATGATGGGACTCCGTCCCATAGTTTAGAGCTTTCAAACATTCGGTCACGTTCACGTGGTCACATACTGAATTTGAATTTATGTTTATAGAAAACATCAAAAAGATGGTCTCTATATTTTTAGACAAAGTATATTTTAGAAGATGAAACACAATTTGTATTGACTTGACAGATCAGTAGACTCTATCTATATCTGATTTTACTAAAATAATAATATTTCAAATATGTACTCAAAAAAAATCAAAATATGTTTATAGAAGTACATGCCATACTACTGAGGCAAGTTATATAGGTTGCCCCCTCTACACAATATTGTGTCTAGAGAGCAAAATAAATTCTGAATTTATAAATCGAACGCGATAGCCTCGATCGACACGGGTATCACGTCCGAGAGCCAGCGGCAGACTGCCGCCCGTCGCCCGAACACGACCCTTCAGCTGAAAATTGGCACAGATTTACGTTTAAATTCTAGGAAAAATTGAAAAATGACTTTTTTTTAAATGTTAAACGTTGGACTTATAACTAAAAGAATTATTTATCTATTGCTGCAAATCAGAAATAAATTAAGCTTCAAGTTCCGAAGAAGATGAAGGTTTAAATTCTTATTTAGGTGTTTTATAATCGCCAATAACTATAGTATAATCTACTTAAAAAAAAAAATGAAACGTTGGATTTGAAGTAGAGATCTTGAACTTTAAGACTGTATTTTTTTTTTTTTTGTATATGGTATAATTGCGGAGGAGATGGCGATGTAAAACGGCGTTTTGGTCAGGGTACTGCCTTAAATGGTTACAAAATAAGTGACGAAACCAGTAACCTTTAACATCAAACGGCGGAGGGGTCACTGTTTGCTAGACTGCAGAATTTCAGTTTACGACCTTTTCACTTGATTGGGATGCAAACATACCTATACCTAACTATGTATATGGATGTATGTATATCCTAAATTTTTGTAAAAGTTTGTGTAGTAATATGTATAGGTATACCTAATAATTTTGATAGATTGAATAGCAACGTAGACAAATCTCAATGCTTCGTCAGTTAAATGTACTAATGCATGTTTATTATCAAAAAATTTAACTATTTGCTTTAAAAGTTCCATTAATCATCATTAAAAATGCAATACTGTACTTATAAACCTATTTGTCATTTTTTCCCTTGCTGTATCTACCATCTCCTCGGCTTATTGTCAGTCCGCTGCTCATTGCAACATGTAGACGGAATTAAATGTTCAAAATCATGATCTAATCCACTTGTTATACAATTATGTATAAGTTTTATCGACAATTGGAATCCCCAAACGCAAGTATATAACATTTATAATCACGACCGGCCGGCGGAAGAGGTATAGATACTATTGTCTGCGTTTGCACATCGTGCACCTGCCACCGACGTACACGACTGACAGATGACTGTTCAAGCACAAGCACAACCTGTACCTGTGTACTGTGTAACCTGTGTTTTATATGTTTTCTTTGTTATTGGTTTTATTTATTTTTTGTTGTGCTAATAAAGTATTTTTCTTTCTTTCTTTCTTTCTGTAACTACTATTATACTGCATTGTACTTATTATTATTGTCCTATGGGCCATAAGCCAATAACAGATTTATAGCCTTAGGCTAAGGCCTACAGGTCAAGCCGTATAGAACATAACATTAAAGATATGACAGAGCACTAAACTTGGCGCCATCTGAAAATACGAAAATCGCAGTCACGAGGATTGAACGAAAATATTATGGTGACTTTTTTTTAAAGATTTTTATTTATTTCAGCTATTGAGTTTGCCTAGCGAAAGTTGAAACTAAATTGAACTCCGAATTTCAAGACTCGACTGCAATACACTCTCTATGCTGAATATGTCTATACATTATTTATAGTATCTATTTCTCATTATTTGACAAATTAATGTATAAAATATATGTACACCAGAGAACGTTGAGAGATCTATAATCTTGTTTGTCGAATTTCACGGGCTTAATTTAGTCTCAACTTTCGTTAGCCAAACTCTATCTATTTAGGTGATGAACGCCTACAGAAACATAGGTTTCACGTTTCGTAACGTAAACACTAAATAGCTAATGGAAAGTGTGAGGCGCATGATATTCATTGATGAGACGATAATAATACCTTCAAATAATTATGCTGCTATATATATTTATAATGATATAGTATAACACATATATATTATTATAATGTAATAAAGTACAAACTAGTAGGTACAGGGAATACTGCGATTTGATATCGTGGCCTTATTCTTTTTATAAGGAACTAGTACCTTATTTATATTATAAGGCATTCCATTATAGTATAGATAAAAAAGAAATATTATTTAGTACATACTTTATCAAATATTTTGTTTACAAAATCGTGTTCAGGTGCAAATACAGCTCTGACATTCTACATAGCTGCAATCTTACAAAAGTACTGTCTAAGGGTTTTATAATGACATCACCATCTGAACACCATTAGGTTATGATTATACTTCATAACTTATCGAAATAATTAACGAGGCATGATGATGTTTATGCGCCTAGGCAATAGAATAGCAAACTATTACCAGCCAGTCACATTGTTTCCGTGCAAAGTTGATGAACACCTAAATAAAAACATAGTAAGTACTATGTCGACATGTAGTTGTCATATTACGACAAAAATAAAGAATAGATACCATAACATTAATGCGATATAATTTAGAACAACCTTCGAATACAAGGCTCTATAGTTACCCTTCAAGCATAGCAGCGTAAAGTACACACAATAGAAAATATATTGTTTTCTGGTTCCGGAACCATTTCAACCATTTAAATCAATTACCCACTTGGATTTACGCACATAACTAAGAAGTTAAGAACACATTTATATCATCACCAAGAATCAATCTTAGCAGACTCAACGACGAAGTTGTAACGATGGGAACACATAGATGGCGTTAGTACCTAAGTAAATCTTCGATACAGCTTCTTACCATAAATTACACGTTAAATAAATTGATATTCAAGCTGACATCACATACCATTCGCAACGATTTCATTAACATATAGAACTTTGAATTAGTAGTACCTGACATGTAGATACATGGCAAGCGAAATAATATAGTTGGTATTTTTTTAAATCTAAGTACCTAATATTAATCCAAAACCCAGAAATGAATATCCGTGGACTTTTTTGCTGGGTTTTCTCCATGAGATCAACTTATGAAATCGTGCACCTGCTCGCCCCTACACACGGCAAAAAAGGGGAGAAAGAAAATTGTGGACAAAACCATGTCTTTACCATTTTCTCTCTTGATTTTTCGGTTGATCCTCTGTCAAGGAGACAAAATATGGAGAAAACGGGTTGGTCCACCCGGCATGGTAGCCCTGCTAGAGTCTTTAACGTTTCAAAAGTTATTTAAAATAAAAGTATTCTATTATAATCTATTGAAATCAATCAGCTAGAATAATGAATTCAATGATATTTAAATACAATGCGCTTCTGTCATCGTAAGATTTATGTCTTAAAATGTAAAATAAAGACGTGAACGGTGTCATCAATCGTGACCGAACCAAGTTCCTCAACTACATGCACTTCGCAGCACATACATTAGAAAGGTCATCCATGATATCATAACAAAGGAACGACTACCATTAACATAGTATGCAATCATTTATTATGCTTCAACATGTTAAAATATCTTAGATTTGCATCCATCAGAAATAGATCATATCAACCCGTATCTAATCATGATCTTACAATAACGTTAAAGGGTAGGTATTGCCATAACCAAAACGCTTAGCAACCGAACTAAGTATAGGTGAAAACAATAGAAATGATATTATTAGCGCCCAAAAGGATGCTTTTGACCACCCATGCTTTTGACAAAATCCCGTTACAACAGCCATTGGAACTTAAGGGGTGAAGGGGGGCTTATATTCCTTGTATTATTATCAATAGGATTCACTCAACTCACGAAACGACAATATTGATGTGGTAAAAACTTCGAAATAATCAGGATCACCTCGCAGTGGCGAAGTGTCCATACAACTCGATTCCCATCGGCTTCCCTTTAGGAATTGATTTATGCATAGACCAACGTAATATTATATTATTTAGTTAGGTCGCTCTTCCAGACATGACTGTATATAGATTAAAGTAAGTAAGTAAGTATGGATTTTTGTCTTGCAGCATTAATTTGTGAGTGTGCTTTGTTTGGAGGGCTGTATTGGGACGGCTTCCCCTTTGAAATCTTTTACCCTTCGCCACTGTCACCTCGTTATGTTTAGCAATGCCAATGCAAATCAGACGAAGGGTACCTATCTACGGCCAAGAAAACTATAAATTCGTTATGATTATTAATCCCAAGATTATTTTCTGAAGCGGTCACTGATTGATACCTGTATTTATTTTCTTTTGTTTTGAAAATATTTGTTTGTACTATACCTCAGGTAAAAATTTACGGTTGAATGAAAATAAGTAGATGTCTACAGGTTTTATTATCGTATAATTATATTCTATCATTTTTGAAAATATTTTTATAGTCTTGTTATAATGAATAAACAATTAATATGTAGGCTGACAGTAATGTCAACAACCAATCAATAAATAAAATTCACGCCATCAAATAGTTTAATTTAAATTTTATTATAGATCGGCAATAAATTTTGCTTCATTAAACACAATAACAATTTTATACAAAATTGGTACTCGATTAAGCTTCCTGTATGTATGAAACAGATTGTCAAAACTATCGCTCACCGTGGCTTTCGCAAGAAGGACTAAGAAACAAAATACTACGGATAGTTTTTCAGAAAATTTTCTTCAACTTTGCTAGTCAATTGCGTAAGAAAAGCTCTGAAACCTGTTTTAAGTTATGATGCATAGTGCTAAGGTAAAAATATGTACATGTTGACGATGTTGACCTAAACTTTTGCAGCTAATTAGGCAGAAATAGGAAGTATTTTAGTGTGACTTTTATTTTCGGCGAGGATTATTAATTCCTTTAATCGAATCTAACTCAGGGACACCATTTTATTAATGGTGCACTAATTTCCCGTTCAAAACTGAACGAACCCACTCTTGTTTAGAAACTGGATACGTAAAGTTTCTGTATTCATTCCTGAATCTCCTTTTTCATCACGACTTTCTTCATTCTGTTTTTTAGTTTTCTTGATGAGGGATGATTTATTTAAAAAAAGATCCAAGAAAATTATCGGATTCAGCTTTTAGCTTGTTAGCAAGTATTTATCAAATCAATCTTTTAACCGGAAAATTGATAATTAGTGTAGCAAAAATTATGTTATAGCAATTGTACGCATTTTTGAAGTTAGATTTTAAAAACAATGGAATATAGATTTTGTGAATAATGCATATACGACGCTTCACGCTGGGATTAGTTGCTCACGAATATTATATTTATATGACGGCGGAGAGTTAAAATCATAATAAATTAGCCTAGAACATCCGTATGTTAAAATAATTGTGCAAAATATCTATAAGTATAGGTATATACCTATTCACAAAATCAGATAACAATAACTCGAATTAGATTTTAATTTTTTAGAATATAACTTGAAATTAATTTAAATTTGACAAAAGATGCATCTAAATAGCGCTATATTGGCGCATTAACAATATAATGAATAGATATTTGGTTCTTAAGCGACATTGTATTTGGATTTCTGTATAAAAGTGTGCTTAAAGTTTTTAAAGAAGTCTATTTAAATTCAACGAGTTACTAATTTTAAAGTACTTAATTTAAATTTTGTGAGTTTAAAATGTGTAGGTATAATTAATTTCACACATACATACATCCTCCTTATCTATCGCCACATAATTTTATTATATTTACGATTCCGAAATATTAAGATAAACCATGGCATCACATACCATAATACATTAAAAATTACATTACTCTCGCAGCTCTTACCACAACATTATATTAATCAAGATTGTAATCTATTATTTTAACAGAGTTTCCATGGAGTTTGCTGGCGGTTCTTCTGCATGGGACCTACTATTTTGGAACCGCGCACCTAGAGTTTCGACATTTTCTAAGTGCCTATATCTGGTTTACATGAAATAAAGATATATTCTATTCTATTCTATGCTGCTGAAAAATAACAAGCACTAAA
This sequence comes from Allophyes oxyacanthae, assembly GCA_932294325.1. Classification (NCBI taxonomy): domain Eukaryota; kingdom Metazoa; phylum Arthropoda; class Insecta; order Lepidoptera; family Noctuidae; genus Allophyes; species Allophyes oxyacanthae. Next base: position 8,655,988 of record OW028614.1, on the reverse strand, counting down.
TAGATAAATATGTATCTTATTGTTAATGAAATCCAAAGGATCTGGTAACATTCCGCTATCTAGACGCAACTTTTAAAAAGGTATAAAATTAATTTGGTTGTGAATATTTCACTCCCTTCAAAGTGTGCCGAGGACATTATATTTATCGTGATTTCATTGGCACGTCAATACGAATCATTCATAGTAAATAATATAAAATGGGCATAAAACGTTTTTCATTAGATCTACCAGATTTTTTCAAAGATTCAAAGATATTATTTGCATCAAATAATGATAACAAATCATTTCTAGGTAACGGTGTACGCTTTTATAATAAACTCCCAAAAAGTATTACCGAGCTTACTGATAAAAAGTTTAAAACTCGTGTTAAGCTTATCCTCATAAGGAAGGCCTATTACAGGATCAAAGACTATGTTGACGATAGAGATGTATGGAAGTGATTATCTTCTGCACATGCGGCTTCCCTGGTGACCCACTGCTTCCTGTCTTCACACACTAATTTTAACGCTTCCCTTGTACCTTTTTGGTAGGTACCTATTCTTAATTGGGTGACTGACTTGAGTGTTAAGTACGCACCTACTAGTATTGTATAATTATAATATTATAGTGGTACTTATGATCTTTGCTGTTCTTTTTTTATTTTTTTTATTGTAATATTGTGTAAATTGAGGTCGAATTTTAGCCGGGGCCGCTCCTGCGGCCCCACATTTGTTGTGTAGTACCTAAGCTTGATTTATGAAAAGAGTATCCATGGAGTTTCTTGCCGGTATCTTCTCCAGGACCAACCCACTTGGAACCGTGCGCCTAGAATCACGACGTTTTGAAAGTGCCTGCAAAGGCCCAGTTGAAATAAAAATCTTTGACTTTGACTTTGAATGCAAATAAAATCTTTGAACAAAAATAGGACATAGTGAGGGATGCACCAGTTCTCTATTGCTATTTAAAATTATAATATGCAATGAAATTAAACTTAAATACTGTCAAACTTTGGCTACTAAGCCTGAACTGAGAACTCACAATTTAGGGAAATGCTATTACCTACCTGTGATATCTCTATGAACAAGACGTCATTATAATTGTACTGACCACATTATATCCAATACAGGAAGGAGGATAATGACGATCAGGAAGTTTAATTAACTATATATTATGTAATGATAGAACTCAACGTCCTAATTTAATCGATTCATTTTCCTATTCATTTGTGCACGAATCAACAATTTCCTATATTTTGATAAAACTTGCTTACGGCATCAATTGATGTGTTCATGGCCTTGATTACGCCGGTAATTGAAAAATAAACATTTAAGTTCAATACTGACCTTTGTCAATTAGTTAGAGTATACTGTTTGATCCTCAAGATCAGAAGATTTTAGATGTTCAGAAAAAGTCGAAGGCTCCGTATCTAAGTACCTATATACATTGGTTCTAACATACCAATTTACACACGGGACCCTCGAGTTTTTGCAAATACTTTATGTAAATAGAGACACGCGAATTTTGTATTCAAAACACATGTTTACTTTGTAGCTTGTTATCCTAAGCCAGTCGATTGATGGAGTATTGCCCAGGCATAACGATTCATTGTAATAAAGAGACGTTCGTACAAGTTCCTTGAAATTATCTTTATTTCGTGTGTGAAACACAGATTTTACATTCCATTGTGTTGAAGCGGTTCGAAAATGAAAAATAATAACTCAAGGACCAACGTCTAATTTTGGAATACTACGAATAAAGGTATGTGTTTGACGAAAATAAATTCTTACAAACATACAAATTAATTGTACAGTCAGCGACATAAGTTGCATCTGCCATTTTGTTGCATAACGTATAAAATAAGTAGATTTAGTTTAAGTAATTTTGAAAACAATTTGTCTAGTATTTATTATACGCTAATCATAATAACTAATCACAAAAAGTCACGAAATCTAAAAGTTTTAATTCATTTAAATCTTATGAAACTTTGTACAATTTATCTGAATGATGATGAATTTTATCGCCTTTTTCTTATTTTTTTCTTTTTTTTTTAAAACATTGCTCCTCACTAGGATTTCTCCTGTATCGAGGGTACCGTTTACAAACATACGTACATGTCACATGCACACACAACCAGACCCGAAACCACTATCTGTAGATCATATAAATATTTATTCCGTGCGGGGATCGAACCCGCGGCACGTAGCGCAGAAAGCTAATCGCTTAGCCACTGCGCCAACCGTATCGTCAACGCTGACTCTACGTACACACAATAAAAAAGGAACAAACTCATGGCTAAAGTTTTAATCACTTTTGTGGTCTAGGGTCATTAGCTCTAACACGTGGTCCTTTCTTAAATTCGTGTCATCGTACTTTGTGATATATTATTTTTATTCACCGTTAAAAATCTATTATGTCCATGGGAACTAAATCAAATATGTACCTATAATTATGATGTCATGTGCGTGTTATATATACCTACCTACTAACTTTCACGAGGTTAACGATACCAAAGTGCGCATATAGAAAGAAAACCAACATAAATATCGATTGGTCCATAAATAAACATAAATGGAAATTAAATCCTGACAAATGTATTTGATGATAAACACAAAAAGCTGTAGTGTCATCTGTAGCTAATCATCATAAAGTATACGTAATTTATTGATAATTGAAACCTGAGACTAGTAGACATAAAATGTTAGCAGATTATACATCATTAAGGATCGCAAATTAGCTAAATATTCGTCATTTTGTATTACAACTGCTATAATAGCTCGATCATAATGCAAAACTGATAATAAATCAAGCCTCATAAAGTTATAGGTGACCCCTCGTTCCCACGGCACGCTCAGTACTGCAGGATCCGTTTTTACTGGGTTCTAGAAAATTGGATAATTGTATTCACATATACTTTTAATGTTCTTTGCGGGTCAAAATTATGCCGGTTTGGTCAAAAAAATTATACGACTAAACAGATCATACAAAAGAATCCTGTAAAAAGTAGGATGCTACCGTGGGAATGGGCGGTAAATGATTCGTTTACATTAGAGTGTAACTTAATCTGCAATGCATCTTTTTCTTATACCCACAAGGTTTAAACTATCTAATATAAACGTGTAAAATTAAGAAATATTGTATTTATTTAATTCTTAAGCATCGTGATTCTAACAACTTTGAGCCAATCATATAAAAGGTGCTTCACTTTGTTCTTGCTTGGGTGATATTCTGGTTTTCTGTGAAACAAGAGCCATCTGACCTCGTGAACCCCGGTTAAACCAGATTGACGCTCTATGTCGTCAAATAGGCTTTTTTTAAACGGTGCCCCGTTAGCTTTTTCCTGTATCGTGGTAGTTTACAAACTTATATCTCACATGCACACTCACCCAGACCCAAAACCACTATCTGTAATCCATAAAAATATTTAATTATACTGTTACTCATCCTCTTGCGGAATACGGAATGAGCTGGGATTACCGGGGAACAACTGGGATAAAAGTATAATCATTTTTATTTCACACAAATTAGTTAAAATACTGTAATAAGCAACATTTGGAGGAATGATGTCCAAATATTGAGTTTAACCTTTGACTATTATGTACCTATAAGAGATATAATATGTAAAAGTAATAAAACCAAAGATCTAATTCGACCGAAAAAAGACAAAGGTAATTTTTTTAATAACCACAGGTGAGACTGTCAAATAAAGAAATCCAGTGTATTTCGCACAATTTTCCAACTAGTCACTCCTCCAACAGAATCTTCCTTCGTCAAAACACGTATTCGACAGAACGCTACTCCGACAGAACATACATTCGACTGATTAGGTACTGCTTCGACAAAACTCAGATGGAACACTAAACCAGTATATTCGGTTCTGGCGCTCGGAGGCATCCATCGCGGGACGATCGCTTCGCTCGCTTGCATTCACGCGCTTTTTGTTACAAGAAAACCTACACGAAGGGCCCATGCAGAATACTCATAAACTCTTGATCTCGTTACCGTTATATTATTTTGGAGTACTGTTCGGTCTCAATAGGGTTCTGTCAGATGTGTTTTGTCGAAACAGTATTCTGTCGAATTTATTTTGTGTCGAAGTTATATTCATTCAAAGCAGGATTCTGTCGGAGTAGTGACTAGTCGGAAAAGTGTGCGTCGAAATTCAGAATGACTGCCCAGGTGGGTAAAGCTTCAATAGCTAGTAATGTGAATAAATTTAAATAGTAGTAATAGTTATTTGTAGATACATACAAGTTTTTTCTGAAACAAAACAAATATGCAAACTTTATAAAAGTATACGCAGATAATCATAATAACATACAATATTATCTAGGTATACGATTACGTATTACCTAAATAAGATATGCCTCTGAGAAGAAATATTAAGATGTTTTTGTCTAAAACAAGGATATGCAAAGGACAAAAATATTTGTCACTACTTACTTTACACCCATCTCTTGGTAATCTATATATTAATACGTGAAGACTGACTTTGTACCTCTTTTTAAGTATATTGCGCGCACGGAGGAGTGTGAGATTTGGCATAGTTACAGCTTATATGGAGAAGACGTGCAGAAAGCTAAAATTACGGTCAAATTTCGACGTAGGAGCCGCTAATGGCAATATTAGCTGATATATGACTTATAAACAAAAGTATTCTTACCTAGAACGGGTTTCAGCAAATATACTGTTACAGATTAAACTGCAAATAATTAATCTTATAATTAGTTACATACAGTAATCGTGACATCGTGACCACGTTCATCAGGCCCGGAAACAAATGGTTGCAATAAAATATGCCCATAGGTATAATATTGTGACGACACTGAATGTCGCATCGTTTATCTGTTCTAGGCAGAAGTATTAATAAATTACGTGGTCCAAAGAATCGGCACAGTCTCGTGCGAACTCTTGCGCAACAGCCGCCAGACGGCCCGCGTCAATACAGACTTTAGGAATCATAAGGTAAGTCGATATATTGTAACATCAATTAGAGCAATCAATTAGTTCAGGTTCGATTGGGTTACCCGTTAAATTAATTACTTAATTTCGGTGGTCAACAGTCTGAAAACTAAATATATCAATTTATAATAATTAGTGAAATAATAGAAAATCCACACTAAAAAACAAAAATAAATAAGGTCGGTATATAAATAAATCATAAAAAATATTCAGTTTAAAAATGAAAAGCATTTTATGTAAAGGAAAGTGGAGCCTCCTCTTAAAGATATAACATCGTATTATGAGAACCAAATAGTCATTCGAATTAATCAAATATACACCTACGTATAGACAAAATAAAGCATTATTAGATTGTAATCTCATTATAAACTGATAAGAAAGAAAGAAGAAAGAAAGAAAAACAATTTATTTTTACACAAATTACGACACACATAAAAAGTAAAAAAAAATAAAACAAATAAAAAAAAAGTAAAAAATGAAGACAAAAATAAGTAAAAAATTAAAAACTGATAACTGTTTACTACTTCCATCAAAGGAATACGTTCAGTCATCTGCATACAACAATTTTCCATGTCAATTGCGGAAAAGACTTGAAATATATATACGAAATCTTTAAATACAGTCACAAATATCCAAATATAATGCTAAAATATAGTTCTAAATATAACAATAAAGTCTACTTTACTTTACTTGCTTGCTCAATCTAAGAACGCGACGCGAAGATCAAGCTATCAATATCACGTGATTTAACCATTTCAATAAAAATATTAGTTCTTCAATCCGTTGGCATTCTCATATTAGAACATAATTAGTTGTGCACTATATATTGTATAGGTATATAATTATATATATAATGCAAATGTAGGTACATCGCAGAAAGAATAGTTTTGCTTCCTAGTACTTTATAAATTTAGTGATTTTCACAATAATTTATACAGCAACTAAACTTATCTAGTAATAATTACTCGTCCTTTCATTACTAGGCCAGCACATAATAAATTTAATATTCCCTCAATGGTTATATACGTTAGTAATACGTAATGCTAATATCATGACAAAGTTGAGTTACTACTTGTGACTTGACGACGATGTCCACCTTGTATAGTTTACTATTTCATTGTTAAATGATACAGACATAGTAAATTATGTTATTGTTCGTGGTCACCCGTCAATAGCTACCGTAAATGTTTACCTTGTCGACGATACTATGTAACTTAGTAACTATAGACGTCACGTTCCTAATTTTTACGTACGTATGCTACATAGATAAATACAATGGACTGAAGAAAATTTACTTTTTTGAAACACTACTTTTAAAGCCTGCTATTCCATTGCGTCACGAAAGTACAATATAAGGATTACACCGAATAAATATAACACGACAAAAATGTAAATCACGAATGTTAAGATGCACGCTTGTGTGACCAACAGTAAGTTGACATTAATGTAGTGCGACAAAATATGAACTGCGTTAGTCCGTTTTGTTAGGTTAGAACATTAATATACAATCAAAGGGTTACAATTATAGTGTTCGCAACCCAGGATAGACTTCAGAGATGTCGAATTTTTGCACTAGCATGCATTTGACCTTTCCGTAGAATTTCTACACTCACTTAGTATTTATATAGGTTCGATTTTATCTTGGATTTATAACTATTTGTCCTATGCAAAATAGATCGTTATATATTTTTTTTAATCTTATCACACATCTTCGCGGGTGCAGATTACTTTTAATTACAAGATAGGTCGCCACCTGCCCCGACTTCATCCGGTTATAGTTTCCATGGACCACCGATTTACAGAGTGACGCAAATCGATCTATGTATGCAAAACCCATTATATTGCAATCATTAGATGCTTTTACTATTTTCCTATCACTGGTTTCGTCCGAAAACTGCTGTACCTGCTATAAGACTTTAAAAGAATTAGTATATCTTGACCGTGAAATAATCAGTTAAGACCTCTGACCTCAGCAGGTCAATGTTAAATTAAGCGACTCCTATTATTACTTCCAAAAGCAAAAGTTGACAGACTAATGGCTGCGATATCCACCGCATAATATATGATAATTTGTAGATATATTACAGTTAGGTACACACAAAAGCCACCTTATTATTCAAATTAGATTTATGATAAACTATAATAATGTCCCCGCGTCTCCGCCTTTGTGAAATGCTTAAAGTTTTCCAAGATAAAAAGAACGCTATCTTGTGTTTGAAATTACAACAAAATAGTTGGTTATTTAGTTAGATGTTCCAATTAAATATATAATGTTTCAAATTCATAATAGGCGAGTTCTGGAATAAATACAACAAATGAACCGGACAAAATAAAATTAAACATTTAAAACGAATTTTATCATTGTAAATAAATAATACTGCGGGATATATCGTTCATAAACTATTTAGCATAATATTTTTTTAGAATTGGTTTGGTGATAATAAAAATCATTATTTAAAAGTAAAACGTTAACTAACGTGTAATCTTTAAAAATATCTTGTAAATAAATTTTAATACCAAACATTAACATAAAGCATAAATTTAAATTTTCCGTCCTTATTGTTGATAAAATTACGACTATAAAACTATTCAGTTCATACTGTTTCACACTTTCACGTGATCAGGCTAAATAAATAAATAAAATACTGAGTTAACTTATAACCGGCACAACAGGTGGCACGCACGACGTTCCGCGTATTTCAATAATAATAATTACCGCATAATTTAAACATACATATAAATCTTACCGTGTCCAAATGATATCCAATACATATCAACATCTTAATAAAAACATTAATTTGAATCAAATCCATTCATAAATATACTAAAATCAACTATAAAATCTGTATCATTTGTCCAAATGACCATAAATCTCTGAACCTAATCTGTAACAGAAGCTTAAAAAACGATCTATATTTTAAAACATGGTCATTAATGCTGCTATAAATTAGTTGTTTGCATACGTATATCACGTATGTTTCATTTAATACTTTGGCATAAGTTTAGCAGAATATTTTTATTGTAGTGTAAAATACTTATATTTACGTGATTAGATTAGTATCTTGTCACAGTTTTCATGTATAAAAACAAACTTGTTCAACTCGTTTATTTTTTTTGTAAATTGAGGAGGATCCTTTTTATTAGCGACAGGACATTACTGCCTTGTTACGATAATGAGCAAATGTCCGCAGGGGATTCATTAAAAATATACTATTATTATTTATATTGGCAATAAACGCCTTCTACCAGATAATAAACTATGACACGGATTTGAATAAATATTTAATTCATATTTAGATTTTTACAATGGTTTTATTATAGGAACCTTTAAAAAATCGTAAATTGGACTCAGTGGTAATTAAAATTCAAGAATAATAAAGATTATATTTTTATGTTGCAAGAATTCATAGACTACCTACCTATATACATTATACAAGACAGCGCTAGCATCGAAATCTTTGTGGAATTCGTATGATAATAATAAAAACGATGTAACGATATTCATCGGTTTTTTATTAATTATCTTAATGTCTTAATACTTAACAAAAATATAGACACACAAATAACATTAAAATAGAAATCAAATCCATAGAAGTTTATAAATTAAATAACTCGCCGAGCAAATAACATCTGTTTGCAAACCCCACGCTCCTATTACCTATGGTTTAACCAACTTAATGTACGAAGAAACATAGTTATAAGTTACCAAATAACATAAAAAAGTCAAAATCATACAATATTTATAAACGAATATTACATGATATTTATTTTATAATCAGGGATTTTTCTTTAATCATTTAACTGAATATTTATATTGTTATTTCATGGCAATTAAATAGCAATTAAGTCGCGATATATGTATAGGTTCCTTGCACTAATGGTTTTTATTTTGATGTCGTTAGTCGTACATCGATAACTCACTCTGGCAACAATTTTATTATAGTCCTACGTGCGTTTTCTTGATATTTACGATGTAATTATTTTATGTTTCTCTAATTAAGTGAAGGAGAGTATTCTTCTTTTGAGAAATAAATGTATTAAACCTTAAACCGTATAAAGTTTTACTAATTCTAAATCAAAGATAGTTTATTTATTTATTATATACTTTATTGTAGGTACACCTGAATATAACAATTAAGAATAATTAAAACATAAATAATTATTTTCGTTTCGATCCTCCAGATCGTTGATAGCGCAATTGTAAATATTATATATCTATAAACTTCTTTGTTGAAACTGACGAATTGAACTAAATACACCTTCACCTAATACGGGCTCAGATTCGTAATTATAACGTCTCTTACATTGATATCTTCTCATGATATTTTTCAAGCAATAAGTAAAGCAGTTTTCGTTTAATGAAAATTTGCAGTGGATAAAGCGGTAAGCTCTGGGCAAAAACAACCACACATTGGGTCCGAAATAGCATAAAACGGCAACGCGGAAGGCCCAGAAGGAGATGGCGTAATGAGCTGGACTCCTATCTAAAGGATTGATCCCAAATTGCCGTAGACCGAGAAAAGTGGAAAGAGTGAAGGGAGGCCTTTTTCCTACAGTGGCAAACTAAGGTAACACGTTTTTGTACCCAGTTATCTGGATCAAAAGTGCCACGCAAACTGAGCTGCAGGCATACAGTTGTAACTTCAGAAGGTTATAATTTAAATTACTATTCAAGTTACAACCACAGAACATAGAAAACCTCTTTTCTGTGTTCTGTGGTTACAACCATTAAGATGAATGGCTGCTACACCAATTAAGGATGTATTTTTAGTTACGTTTTGACATCAATTAATTATTGTGTAGAAAATTTATGTTAACATGAGATACATATCTGACTAAACTAAGACTGATTGAATTAATGGCTACATAAAAAAGCTGTTGGTAGCTCATCGACATGAATGATTAATTAAGTTATGATAGACATCGTATATATAATTAGGTACACATTAAAAGGTAGGTAAATCATAATGCAGGTAATATCTTACGCATAATTTTACATGCGCTTTCTGCTAAGTATACTTTGTATAGGTACCTATCTGACAATAATTCGTTTTAATTAAAAAAATATAATGATAAAAAAGGAGTCGCCTTGAAAAATCCTACGAAGAATACACAGGTGTGATGATGCGAGTAAGTAGGACTAACATTATAAATAAGTATTTATTACAACAAATCTAATAAAACTAAACTTGACTATGTAAAGTGCCTAATTCTCTAAAATATAAAAACTTAAAATTAATAAATATAAAACTATACAAAATGAGCACTTAGGCGTCAAAGTACTCCTCATCATCGCTATATATTGCAGTGGGCCCAGAAGACTGACAGTATTACTAAGGTGAATGGCAATGCTTATTCTTTGACCAAAGAATAGGTCGCCCTCGGGTCACGCTTTGAGTTGACCAACTGTATTGATGTTTCTAAAAAAAGACATGCATTCTGACCCATTTACAACTGCACATTTATAACTGCTGATAAAGTTATTATATTTGCGCCGTTTGAGTGTCTCTGCGGCTTAGATGGCAGCGTCAGCACTGCCCGCCGAGATGGAAAGATGGAAGGAGCAAGGGTGTCGAAACAGGTTGCCTCCCACACCAGGGGCCTTCCCAGGTTCCATGGCAATAACGACATACCGTCTGGTCACTTGCCATCATCGCGCGCCAGGCCATTGGGTTCTAAAACAGTTGTCATGCCGGTGCTGATGAAGGCACGACAGATAATGCCGTGCTATGCGACCTGCACTTTTGCAGCAAGACAGGCCATGGTGACCGAGGAAGTCGACAGCTTCACTACAGTGACATTCATACTAATATTATTAAATACATATTATGACTAAATAGTGTCACGATATAGATAACGAAATGTGCTACCTATGTCAGTTCAAAAATCTATTCAGAAATTAATATTATTTATCTATGTAATTAGCTGGTATTATCATAATTATGTCAATATTTAAGTTCCGCCTCAAATAAAACATCATATATTCACTCAATCGGGGCTTGCAAGTAATTTGTCTACGTAATCTCTAAAATCCATCGAACAAAATTTGAAATAATATATGTAGGTAATTAAACTCGGGATACTAATGTATTAATTTTTAAATGTTAAGGTCATCCTCTTTGTAAACTGATTGGTATTCAGATAAACAATATAATTAATGACTGGGTAAATTGTGCACATAACAATATGCTGAAAATACACTGGAGAGCAATGAATCCGGGTCACCAAAGAAACTTTAATATCTTAAAAACTAAGAATGTTAGCTTATTCAAATAAACAGTATTTTATAGACTATTTAATACTACTGAAATAAAATTAATAAAACTTCTTATTTATTATTTGTTTTACTTATTAAAAATACACAAATTAAAAATGCGTAAATTTTATCGCAATTTTTGTTTGAAATATCCATAATATTTTTACAGATATATCATTTTCTCACATTTTAATACTTTGTATTACTTCCGTGTCTTGTCAATACAAATATCTTGCAATTCGGTATACGGCACAAAGTTTCTAAGGAAATGTTTGAGAATATTCTCGCATGCCTCTATCAATGCAATTATCAACTGTCGAAGCATATTATTTGAGTAGTATTATAAAGGCCTATAAAACACTTGTTATTTGAATAAGCTGTCATTCTTAGTTTCCAAGATATTAAAGTTTATTATCTTGGTGACCCGGATTCATTGCTCTCGAGTGTATATTTCTATAGTCGATTGCATTTCCAAGAGGAAGGTTCAACTTCTGTAAATAAACATCAATATACCATATACCATAAATCATTATACCATAGATCAGCAAAAGTCCATGTGATTCCTGTCTTAATACCCCCCCACCCCCCACTTATCACGAGGATCGTGAGGACGGGCAGTCACGTCCTACATCGTGCTCATAACAAAATATGGTGTTCACCAATGCTGGCTCCGACTTTTGATCCCCTCACACCGGAGGCGGAGGACCACATTGATTGTAGTGACTCAAATATATTGATGAATTTTAAAATAATAATAATGTGCCACTTAAATTGAATATCGTTGTAATATGTAAAACGCCCAGCCTATGTGGGTTTTATACGCAAACAATATTTTCATAACCCCATCATGTGCTATTTTATTCGACCACTCTTAAATGACGTCATAGCTTTAGTAGTTTCTTTCAACACGCTTAATTTACACACAAGCTATACTTGAGCACATAACGCAAAACACGCCGAAAATATTTATATTCTCCTTGATATAAAGTTCCGTTTTTACAAATGACATAATATTTAGGAAATAGGTACGACACTCCAATAATCGCCAATACCTTATAAGTACTTACTAATTGTAGGCGAATAGAATGCCAAGGAGTTCGGTATTATCAAGTGCTCAAACACTTAAACGCAAAAAAATTATAAATGCTCAGAATACTCTAATAGTACTACTGAAGTAGGTTCGGTCATACTCGGTGTGAGATTTGCTTACTTATTTACTACTACACTATAGATCTGATTTCTTCTACGTTTGTGATAATTACTTTATTGTAGCTCTTCTTTAATCATTTTTACTCTTTAATTATATACAAAACATCAGCTAGTAATCTTCTAGAGTAACCGAAAGGTTTAATATGTAAAGGTTAGAATAGAATAGAAATACTCGTTATTGTACACCTGATAAAAAGGACCTGATAGAAAGGCAATAAACATAATAATTACAAATCATTTTAAGATTGTACAATGGGCGGTCTTATCGCAATCAGCGATTTCTTTAACGGCGGTTAGTTCATATATTATAAATAATTATAAGTTCAGTATATTTATGTGTAATGTTTATTCATAACACGTGCTTCAAATACGCATAGGTAGATATATTTAGGTAACCCAATAATTTAAGATTAATCTTTCCTAAAGTCTTCTAAATTAGTAAAAAATAAATTGAAGATACGAAAACCGTATACAAAGTAGTATAAGGCAAAACATTATAGCACGCGAAATCCGCGAATTATTTGCAATAATCATGTTCATTTTTGTTGGTTATTTCATTTCTATTTTGATATAATACTTTATTTGTTATAGAATAACAACATAATTTATTTTAATTTCAGATGCATCAGCCAAGAGTACTTCGATTAGCAGTGAGCATAATAGTATGCTTTCTACTGCAAGCTCAATGCGCCGACAAATACACGGACGAGAACAGACCGTATGAGTTCGGGTTCAAGATTGCCGGGGAACAGCACAGGCATGAATCAAAAGGTATTTATTATTCATAAATTATCAACAGCATATCTCTCCATTTTCCCACTGCTGGAAGTCAAAAACTAAGATTTTTATTAAGTCAAACCTTTTCTCTGACAATTCCCCTCACTGTCGGAAATAACATAAGCATCTCTGAAATAGCAAGTAATGGCCCATAGACACCACGCTGCATGGATAAGCAGGTTGATAAAAGCAGAGCCAGCTCTTTTGTACCAATAATATAATTAGACAAATAATGCTTATTGAGGCATTATAATTGTTTAATTATATTTTCGGTGTTTTATTTTTATTACAGGGTTGGCATATAATTTAAAAACGAAATTCCATGATTTTATCATAATTTCCGGCAAAAGAAATTATTTTCAGGCGGAAAAAAATGTTCACAGCTATTTTTGACCTATAGTTTCAAAACGATTTTTGTGGGACCACACCACCAATTTACACTGTGGTTGCTTCTTAGAGTAGGTACTAGATTTGCTTGGATGATTAGGTTCTGTCCTTATAAACCTCAAGCGACCATCCACTTTTGGAACCCCAGGAATACTGCGATCAGAATTCAGAACATTCAGATGACTTTCGGAAAATTTAAAACTGAGCTGTTTCGAGGATTGAAATTGTCATCATCGCCGTCATCATAAAATTTCATGACATTTCCGGTTTTCAAGGTTTTCCAAGTGTGTGGCAACCCTGTAAAATCACTCAGCCTATTTTTAAAGTATTATATTTGATTATGGTAAATTGCGTGTTTTTTTCATTCGCTTCTACAAATAACGTAGTATTTGTAAACTCAACTGAGCATACAACATTATTGCTTGAATTATTTAGGAAAGTTTTTACGAATCTGTATAGTATAGGTATTCAAATAAATTTTTTGACCATCTGGGTGCGCTAATGACTCTATTTGAATAGAATTCAAATGCAAAACCGGAAGCACAGTCTATATAATAACTGATTTACATTAACAAATACTTACTTTTTTATGACTCACTGCTCATTACTAAAGAGCTATCCCGTCAAATAAATATTTTCAAATGAAATCTTTCGTACGTGTGTGAGGGATTTATCACCCTAATATGAGAAAATGTAAATTATGTAGATTCTGTACCACAGTAAATTTGGTAAAATACGAGTATAGTATAGGAATTTTATAATTCACTAGTTGACCCGGCGAACTTCGTACTGCCAATAAAAGAACTATGCACCTACCTACCTACCTACCTACCCTATCTACAATACCTCCCCTATCTACCATACCTACCTTCTCCTTACAATTATAACAAACACAACAAAAAAAGAATTAGCGAAATTCGTCTAGCCGTTCACGCATGATGGCATGAGCATGACCGAGGGAAATAAGGGTTCATTTTTATTATTCCATTTTTTCGAACTGGTACGCTAATTTAGCATTACTAACCAAAAGTTTTTGATTAATGAATTATACATGTATAAAAAATAAAAATAAATTGTAAGATGTTCACCCATCCAACTAAGCTAAATATAGGTACTTTTGCATAGAAGCTAAAATATTATGCTGAGTTTCTAACTACATGTTTTTTATTATTTTGATGTCGATGTTTAACCAAAAATAACTGCTGAATATTACCATAATCATTAGCAATTAAGTATGTATTTATATTTAATTTATGTATGTTTAATTAAAAACAATAATGATTGAATTAAGATTATATTTAAATAGATAGCTATTTCAAACTGCATTTTTCAAATAACTAATGAATATCAATGTGGCATTCTTAATGAAGAACACCCATAGCAGCGTATTGCTATACAGGTAGGTAGGTACTAATTCTTTAATCTAATACAACATTCAGGATATCAGATTTCTAAGAGAAACAAATACGAGGATGTTGCTGTCACACCTACGAACCAGTTTCGTATTGATCTGGTTACAACATCAAATAAATAATGGGATTTTACTGAAATTATTCGAAAGTCCAATGGACATAATAATAATATAATTATAACGAAACACTTCATTATTTATTTCCTTGTAAATAATTTGATATTTTCATTCTATCAAAACTTCTCCAGACTTATCTCACGTGGTAGGTATCTCAATTGTCCACGTGAATAGAATCAAATAATATTTAGAAAGGAGTTGATTTCATAACAAATTTTACATAAATGGAGACAATTTGAGTAGAAATGTTCCCAATTTATTTATTTTTATACTTACCACATTCCCACCATATTATTGTTCCTTTAGACATTTTCTTTTATAAGTAGCGACATAATGTAACAAGTCTTCATCTTCATCAATCATCAAGTTTTTTTCCAACTTAAGCATTCTAGGTACCTATTATTCAATTTTATATATTATTTACGTGAAACATTAAGTATCGCGTTATAAATTATAAGACCTTGACAGGGCAGTCGTTTATTATTATATTTGACTTTTATGGCATTAAGCACATTATCATATCTAATATAATAAAACTGCTTGTTTCAGACAAAGACGGGATTATCATGGGCGAGTTCGGTTTCATCACCGCCGATGACGTGTACCATGTCACCGTGTACGCCACAGACAAAGAGGGACATTTCAAGATAATATCAATGAAGAACATTCACCTGAAATCATGTAAGTTTCTCAAAATCCTAACCTTTAGATACTTTTACACCAAAAATTACCGAAGTTTTATCGTTCCTAGTGCAATACTTTATAAATTATTTATTAATTTCAGCTCCTGGTTCAAGCCCCGGATCACAAACATCGTCAAGACAAGGGCATGCTCTTGCATTGCCACCAGCACAAACTACATCTGTACAAGCATCGGCATCACCCCAACGACCTCCAGCATCGCAACCAGTAAAACCAGTTGCTCTTGAACCACCGGGGAAGTCATGTTCATCTTGTAGTATTCCTACAACTACCACGCGAGCACCACCTGCATATAACCAAGCAAATGGCAATAATAATAATTATAATAGTCCGAACCAATTTGGTTCTCCAGGATCAAGTCCCCAGAATCAAGAAGCTTTCCCTCCATATCCAGGACAACAAAACAATGTACAAGGTGGATTTGGTGGTCAATCAGACGGTTCTCAAGGACAACAAAACTATCCTCAACAAGGCTCTGGTACCCCAGCTGGTGCGCAGACTTATGGTCAACAACCTCAATCAGCCCAAAATTACCCAGGGTCGCAAAGTTCTGCACAAGGATCAAGTTCTCCTAATGCTCCCAATAACTACGCACAACCTAATTATGGACAAGGTAATCCACAGCTCAATGTCCAATCTCCTGGACCGAATTCCTACTCCCAAAACGAAGCCGGTGGCAGGGCTCCGAAACAATATAATGGTCCTGAACAACAATTTAACTCAAATACCAGTCCCAACGGCCCACAAGGTCTCGGATTGGCTCCAGGTGGACAGCCTGGATTTGCTAAACCTACGTTAGTTTCCGCTCAAATGCAAATAGTTGATAAGAATACTGATGTCTATGCGCTGCGTCCTGGTGAGAATAAAGGATTACCTCCGGGACTGACCAAAGACGATGTGACACAGCTACTCTATACATTCAACTATACTGTTGGATTCCATGGACATTTCGAGGAAGGGTACACAAATGGTGTAAAGAAAGGATACTATTACGTTACTGGTAGGAACGGTGTTCGAACGAGGATTGATTATGTAGCCGATGATTCAGGATTCCATCCTAAGGTTTCACAAGATGTACTCGACTTACTGTCAGATGATGTTCCTAAGCCAGAAACCGAAAAAGATGCAAAATATGGCCTTAAGGGTTATGAATTTAAGTGGATGTTTTATCCAGTTGATTCTTAAAGCGCTAGATACGATTATGCAACCAAAATCGTTTCAAGCTTTAGACCCTGATCCCAAGCGCACTCCTTAAGGTCTAAGGTGTGTTATATTAGGCAAATGAAGAAATATAGCTTTACTTTACCTTACTATTAATTTTAGATTAGATTTTTTAAGATAGAGTAAGATTTTAAAAGTATTAAGATTTACTTTAGTTTTATGTTTAAAGTAATACACTGCCATGTAACTGCCATAAAGTAGTGATCATCAAAACTAATACCTATTTTTAATAATAGTCTCAGTCATTCTAGAAACACGTGATGAGAAATTAGCAACTTAATACAAAATATGAATAGAAATCAATAAAATATATAATTAAAATAAGAAATATAATGTGTTTAATTGTTATCTACCTCTCAAAAAATTGTATTTAAAAAAAACTCTTTTAGTATTTCCTCATACAAGAATCAGAAGGAAAGACCAATTTATGTAGTCATAAATTAAACAGAGGGACAGATTTGCACCCGTTATCTCTAATAGCACTTCGTTTATTTCGGTATTTCTGTCAATGACCATTATAGCTATTTTATCAGCATAATATTTGCATATGCTTAGTTACATTATAATGGTTTATCTAATTCTACAGATTCATATTCGTTTATTATTTTAATACTTTAATTCGTTTCATAACACAAAGCACAGAACGACTACGAATGAAATGCACGTATTTTGCAAGGCAAAACAGAAAATGTAAAACATTTTAGTAGACAATTATGCTTGTATAGTGTCGATGGCACATTTTATTACAGTAAATAATAATTTAAATCCAAACACAGTATACAGGATATTTTTATAAATATGTAGTGCGCATGGTTTGCAGAGTGATTCAGTGTCCGTTCCCAAATGCAATCGAAATACTAAAATTCACACCAAACCCAAATAAAAATTTGATTTTGTATGGCTTGCGGTAGTAAATTATGCATGTCTATTAAGACGAATTGTCGTTTTGTTTTAAAATGAGTCTAAATACTGCGGTTGTATTTAGGAACAGACACTGAATGATTCTGCAAATTATGCGCACTACATAAAAAATATCCTGTATATGGTCTTATTTTAATAATGCAAAATATTTTAAAGCTAGGCTCTATGAATGGTATAGAATTCATTTCAAAAACCAAATTAAAGTTGCAGTAGATTCATATTATAAGAAATGCTACACAGAAAACTTGTAAAATGATTGAGATACAAGTTAGAACGTTTAACATGGCCACACGTATTTGTAAAAACCAATTGAAAAGGTAGGACACTAAATCATATTATTATTTATCTACTTTTTATCATACTAAATCAACAGAAATACATTTCGTGACAAAGCTTAGTAATAAATAAAAAATAATATTAATTACTTAGGTAAGTATGTGTCACCTCTTAAAAAGAGTTAGTTCATCATCAACGGCAGACAAACACCTGAAGGGCATTGACTAAAAAATAAGCAATAAAGAAACAATTGACGACACTGTTGGCGCAGTGGCTAAGCGATTAGCTTTCTACGCTACGTGCCGCGGGTTCGATCCCCGCACGAATTTGTATGATCTACAGATAATTGTTTCGAGTGTGTGTTAGATGTGTATGTATGTGTGTGACATGTATGTTTGTAAACTGTACCCTAGATACAGGAAAAATCGTAGTGAGGGGCAACGTTTTATAAAAAAAGAAAAAAAATCCATAATAATTATGTTTTTAATACTTATAAGATAAATAATTAATGATCACCTTACCTACGATATGGATGAACAGCTGTACTTTAACATAATTAGATATAAGTATAAAGTACCTACCTATGCATGGACAGTACTTCCTATTACCTATGTATGTATTTTCCATAAGTTGAGTCGCCTAACTGTAACTGCACGGCAATTTTACGCAGAGCTACCAAACTTACCCTCTTACTAATAAACGATGATCAAACGTTATTAAACGATAAAAACGTTAATTATTGAACGTTAAAACGATGATTAAACGTTGTATAACTAAACTAGCTCTCAAATCTATTTGCTATCTCTGTTCATTGGCATACAAATGACAAGGGCTGGTATAATTTAAATCAGCGTTTAAAAATAACATTTTTGTTTTACTTTTTATGCCAACAGTTTTAGATACTAGCTGTTTACTGCGGTAATAAGCGCGTTTTATTTGTATAAAAATAAAATATAGCCTATATCACTTTAGAGATAGTGTAGCTCTCTAATTAGTCTAATTAGTGAAAGATTTTTTAGCATCAGTTTAGTAGTTCCAGAGATTACCTACCCCTTACCTTTCCCCCTACATACAAACCAACAAATTTTACCTATTTATGTATGAGTAGAAGATAGATTTCACCGACCTATTCTATTAATATTATATTTATGTCTTTTAAGCACACTTGCGCCATCTATTATGCGTTTGGCACATCACAAAGGCAGCAACATTTATAACCAGTTATCACAACTTTTCAACGCCAACTTAGATATTATGTAATATTGATCATTGCTTCGTATTCCCAACTGATTCTCAACAGATGGCAGTGTGATAGGAATAAACTAAGTAATTAAGATAATATAATGGGTAGGTACCTACCTGTATTATAACGTTCTCACAAAGTCAGCGTAAAATAGCAACATTGTGTGTCGTGTGGTGAGTGACAAGTACCGGAAACCCAAACCCTTTTTTCTCTCCTTCACCCCTCCTCATATCCTTTCCCCATCCCATCTACCCTAAGAGATTGGTAATCCATCAGCGACTCCCCTTTGGTGTACTTAATATACTTTGATATTGAGCAGGCTGGTTACGGAGGAGCTTTCTTTTATTATAAAAATAAAAATATTTCAGATGATGAGGCATTTTTCCGCAGGTTTCCTTCTCCTACCATCTTAGCTTACCCGGTCCAATACCAAACGTACCAAACGTAGGCTCATCATAGGCATTATCATCCCTTATACACACACTGTCGAAAACGAGCCTCCTAATAATAGCATAAAATAAAAAGCAATTATTGTGATAATCACCAAACTTGACAAACAGATTGGTGATTCTTATGATGATATTAGGGCTAAGAGGGATCCTGACTGTCCTTTAAATAATAATTCTTGAGTCACCTTTTAAGACACCCATGAAAACAGGACGGATGGAAATAGTATATTAATGTCGAGGCCTGAAATAAAGCAATTTACGGCTGAGTAATATTGTAAGGACAAGACGAAGCCGAGTACTTCCGAAGCGAATTTAAAAGGACGAGGCGCCAACCGATTCATTTTTACTTAGTTACTTAGTTAGTCCGTTTCTCTTATTTACGAGGAAACAATAAAAAATTAATTCAAGAAAAATAGAAAACATCCACAATACAGTACCTATCTACTTATATAATGTTTCTTCGCGCTAAATTGAAATGAAATGAGCATTCTGCCTTTAAAATAATAATATCGTGTACCTAAACACACCTAATTTATGTTAGTGTGTACATACTTAAAAATACCTCGCCAGCACTACAAGAATAATTCAAAAAACTGACCAGCTATTTCTATAATAGTTGTGTTGGAAATTGCTGGCGTGTTGTTTCATTACATTTTGTTGCGTAAATAATGAAGCAGTTTTCATGCAAGTGGGAGAAAAGATAATTATTCCTTCATTGTTTTAAAAGAAAACTGAACCCCAAGAGGAAATACGGTACCCACCTTTATTAGTTCGTCCCCTGTTAACTTTCCATCTTTTGCTCAACAGCTACTAGGTTCTATCAATTAAAATTGTTTGGGTTATCCAGGTAGGAACTTTAATTTATTTACTGAATGCCTGATTAAGTTATTGTATTGTTATCTCTATCTAAGAAACCCTTGATGCGTGCCGGGACTCACTACCCAAAAAGAACACAGGACAAGTGGTTACATACTCTTTGAACACCGATAGAAAAAATCTCAGATGAAGAACCCTTGTCTATATATACTCTAAGGAAGATATACTCTAAGGAAGAACCCGCTAGAAACAAGCATTTGTTCCTAGAGAACCCGCTATCAAAAATCAAGATTTCTTTTTAATGTCAATATGTCAGGCCCAATTCTCGTAATTAAGAATGTTCAAATTATAGTTCGGATCAACGCAAATGATGGGATAATACTCGTACAAAGAGGATAAAAATGAAAAACAAAAAGTACTTCCGCAGCTTTGAGTGTTCTAGATACTCAAAGTTCCACAGGTATAAAAATTTATAAAGTGCCTACATATACATGACTCACGCCACGCGGGGGAAGGAAAACTTTTCGGGAAATTTTATGAGCAGTTAGGATTACGAGGACATTCTAGTAGTTCTATTGCTCATAAAATTTCCTGAAATGTGATATAGGTACAGAATGGCGCAAAATTTTGGGGCATTAAGGGTGACTACCCTTTCTATTATAGTTAGAGAGTTCTGGTCTTAGAATTTAGGTGAACTTTGAAGATATTAAAAATCCCATTTGTTTTAATATGTACAGTCAGCGAGACAATTCACATTACTTAAAAACATAAGTGGTGCTACATCGAATCTATTTCTCAACGTTTTCTCAAAACAACCAATAAAAACATACATGCCGAAATAAATACCTACATTTTCTATGAAAACATACCTTCTCATACACGTAATCTAAAACCGTACACTTGTTCTATATAGATTAAAACTCTTTCAAAGAATTAAAAGCAGATAAACAATTAATTGAAAATAATAATATAAAAATAAGTTTCAATTTAGAAAAATGCTTATTTTTTGGTTCACATGGAAGGTGACGTTCGTGAATACAGTGCTTATGCATTTAGTGTGTCTATAAACACTACTTTGCTACTACTTGCTACTCTACATCTACTGGTATAACAAACTACTATGACCACGAGGATACGGTTTGAATAGCGCTAACCCGCCCCTTGTCACATTGGGACTGCATAATAAACTAGACTGGAGGTTGTTTGATTATACACCTATGCAGTGTTTTATGGAGATACCCTTCGAAATTCATATGGCGTGTTTGTTCTTGGTATGAATCATTATCCTCAATTGACTCACACTACTTGATCACAATATCAAAGTAAAGTGATGCATAATCATTAAAGGCATCAGACTAACAAATCAAGACGTTTTGAGTTCGATCTTACCCCTAAAGTCCCACCTGTATATAATGGGATTCAAAGTCAAAGTCAAAGTTTTTTAATTTCAACTAGGCCTTTGCAGCCACTTTCAAAACGTCGAGATCCTAGGTACCTACACGGCTACAAGTTGGTTGGTCCTGGAGAAGATATCGGCAAAGATTCCATGGATACTCTTTTCACAAAACAAAATCTACAATAGTATCTGGGGCCGCGGGTGCGGCCCCGTCCATAATTCGACCTGAATTTACACAATATTACAAAAATAAAAAGAACAGCAAATATCATATTATTAAGTACCATTATAAGTAACTATACAAGTAGGTACATACTTAACACTCGAGCCACCCAATTATGAAATCAAGGGAAGCGTCATTAAAATAGCTTGTGAAGACTGTTAACTTGAATTCGATTTCATTAGGATGTGTGAATGAAATCTATTAAAAGTTCTCACGGCTTAATAAGATCATAAATTATGGAGAGAGGATAATAGGAGAAGGGTTTAAGAGATTTATTTAAAATATCATAAACATTTTTATTTTCATTTATATAATAAAGATAAATAATGTACGGTCACTTATTGAGAAAACAAATGCTCTAGATATACCTAAACTAAAATAATACTAAAACTTTTACAAAGGTCTCCGAATATTCTGGAAGATAGGCGAAGCTAGGAAAGTTTTATTACATTGTTATAAATTGTTTATCACGATAACAATAGCAGCATTTTTGTATTGCAACCGCTGCACAATAAATGACCCGCTCGTACTAGCCGGTCGTCGTGACCCATCCGCAACGATACAATAATCTCAATAACAAGAAAATTGCATAACATTCGCATTCATCAATGAAACTTTGCAGCTACTTGCAGCCACTATCACTGCGTGCTTTTGGCGGGAAACCTCCAGCAGTCGTACCAAAGCCGGCGCGTGCGCAACACGCGTTCGTTATTCAAATTTTCAAACTCAATGCGATCGCGAACGCGACGTTTCGTCTCCTAGTCTTTTTGTTTTAAATTTGTTTAAATGGAAGTATTGAGGACACACCTCATTACCTATTGTAGCGATTCTATTTAAAATGGTGTGAATATGCTTTGTTAAACAATAAAAGAAGTGTTAGTTCTACTTTCTTAAACTCTAAACAAAACAAATCCTAATTGAGTATTTGATGTTGGACATTATTAAGCGAAAGACGTTCCAATAAAAGAAGTAAGTAGTAAACTTACTTTTCCATACAATAACATAATTTAGAACTGCATTTCTAACGTCCAACTAACCTGGCTTTACTAACAAAATAAACATAAAAAGCAATGTGACCTTATAAAATAACAGGTCCAGGAGTGCCTTAAAATTTATAACATTTATACTTACCTACCTTGTAAAAAAACAAATATCAGTCACCTTATAATAATAGTCTCCAGTGCTAATTTATTTCACCTCTGACACATTATATGCTTTATACAATATATGTCACATTCAAGGCATTGTGCTAACCACTCCTTAATTTTCAGTAAAATAATATTTTATTGATATGCTTCTGACCGAATCATAAAAATATCCACTAAGAATTGAAAATAACAATAATGTTCAAGTTCTTTTATGTTCACATATTTTTCGTGATTAATTTGTTAGGTTTTATGGTAATACGTAGGTATGTATTTTGACATTTTACTGATCTTTGATTTAATGAAATTCTGTTTTATGAGTCCCCTTTCATACCATAATGCACCATGATAGCCTTCTGTCTGAATAAGAAAGATTGCTGACTATGAATTAAAAGTTGATCGAATTTCATTCGACTTAACTAGAACCTCAGTTATCTGTCAAAATCTAAACTTCGACAGTGTATACATTATACAAAGTCAGTGATAGTGTAGCTTCTTGTTGATTTATTGACAATTAAGTAAAGAGAAGATGCGAACACGTGCATAAGTCTTGGTGAACTTAGAATAATTTCAACATTGGTATTGCCTGTAATAACATCCCAAAAGCTAAAGCTTGCAATGTTTACATTATTTCAAATATACACAATTAACACTATAGGACGCAAATTTTATAAAAAATACACCAATAACTGTGCTTCCGTAGATTGCGTGAACGAAAATACAAATTTTGATGTAGGCGCTTAACTAAGAATTACACTGCAAGGCTAAATATATTTCGCATTGCAAAATAATTCATTTTTAAAATAAACACTGTGTCATACAAGGATACTCCAAATCCTTAAGTACCTTCAATCAAGAACCTCGAATCATCAATCATTCTTTCAACAATTACAAAAAAATACATTTGAACAAAAGTCTTGTCATTCCAATTTAATGCTCAGTTGAAAATTAATGGTTTCTTGTTTGTATGTTTATATTTAAAAAACTCTAGAAAAATAAATATTATTTTAACTGATGCAGTCACCAGTCAAAGCTTATTTATGTAATAGTTTTCATAAAGAAACATGTTTGTAATCTGTTTTGATGTTTTGAAGTAAAAAATAAGGATTATCTGCGTGTGACAAATCGATTGTCGATTTTTACTTGTCACCCATCAATATTTATATTTATTAATAATTTAGTTTAGGTCTCAATTAATTTTAAATATTATTTATGTAGAAAATAAAACAAATAGGTACTATTTTTCAACCTTAAATTTAAAAAATATATTAGAACAGAAAAAATCACCCTTTATTAAACCAGAAAAATATCTTTATAACAACTTCCTCACGATCTCAATACATAAAATACTCAGATAGCAACACACTACGTGCAAATTGCTCGTAATGACTGAAATACAATCACTTACATACATTCACATAGAGTCAAGTACAGAAACAAAGAAAGTGCACTTGCAACTCGATTACCAAATGCGTTCACTAACCGTGAGCATGCGCAGTCGACAGTAAGCTATTACTCTTAAAGTAACACACTCCATTTATTGAGTAAGCATTTTCCGGAAGCGAATCGTGCCTCGTTAGGTTGGTATCATATTGTAGCTAATACACAATCTCTTTCTTACTCTAATTATACCGTTTTTATCGAAATACGTATAATATCAAAGTAATGTCCAGGGGCCAGGCCGCTAAGTATGGACGTTCCATAATGATTGTTATAGATCGCAATTTTTTAACGCACCGTATGTATGTTTTGACCTCTTGATATAATTATACACCCTGAGGTGCCTTTTACGACACCCTCTATAGAGCCGTGGCCTAATTTATGCCGGAACCAAATGGCAAATTAACTAACAATATTTATTCGTTGATAAGTATATATACAATTAGAACGTGACGGTTGAAGAGCGAAACTAGTATAAAATTTACATAGAAGGATTTTCACCGCTGGAATCAGGGCATGTATGCAATAAGATAGCCAAAGATGGCATTGAGGTAAAGTAACGCACTTAGCTATCTTATCATGTGCCCCATACTCGTAACTTTAGTTTTCTATCAAGGAAAATCCTTTTATTCTGAAGTGAAACGATTCCTTTTCGATGTTTAAATAGCGTAAACGCTTAAGGTGAATTCATTATGAATCGGAATCTGAGCATTACTGATTCTTTTTTCTTAAAATAGGTGCTATTTTTCTTTACATTACGAAAACATATTACAATATAATCTTACCAAAAGAAAGACAGTATACTTCTTAACCCTTATAAGCCTTGAAGGGAAAGTGCCGTAATGATTTTGGACACCCCTAAGAAATCGATATCAAGCTACATAATTGTTTCTTACGCTATATTGGAAACTCCAATTAATATCATTATATCGCAGCACTTAATTACTTATATCATAGACAGCTGTAATAATTAAGTCATAGCAGACTGCATAAGGATAATTACCTATGTAGCTACAATTTATAAGTATTAGGAAGCGGTTTTTATGGTGGCAAGTAGATACTATTTACCTACGCATTATAACAATCTGAAAACACGTGTACCTAGTTGCTATATCCATGTAAAATGTACCTACGTAACACTAACACCACCCACATACTTGGTACAGGTACATACTTTTTAATTATAGCTACTGACAGACAAAAAATATTCAAAATAATTATGGCTGTGAGTATCTAGGTATCCTACCACTTATAAATTATTTATTTGATATTTGCCTATTTTGATAACTAGGAATAAAAAACCAAAAGTACAAAATAAATAGTCAACTGTTTATGAAACAACGAAAGTCAGAAAAGCGTACTCTGTATTTGATTACTCAGAAAGGCTTACAATAGGCAAGCAAAGTCAATGCTTAGACTGCTTGTAGATTGTAGACATTGAACCAACAAGCAAAAAACAATAAGCTTTTACTAAACCCCAACTTCAAGCAACAGTCTCTCACGAAGTGAGCCTCCATTTTACACTAAAGTTAAACTAATCTTAAAAAACTTTTGTGAAGATAGAATAAATGGATTTATTATTATTAACCATGGGTTAAAAAGTTTTTAATGGAAGCTAAATGTGATTACTGTATTTTTTTGTAGTAAACCACCTGGTACCTTGCCTTACGGGTCATAATTATTATGTACATCATAAGAATAATATATGTATGTAGATTAACCAATTATTTAACAGTTTACGTAAATCTTTTTACAGTAGGTATATTGTTTTTATAATTCCGCAATGTGTGTAGCTAATAAAATTATATTATACACTTAGCTAATTTCCGTCAAAATGTGTGATATAAACAGGCTGGAAACACATATGAATCAACAACAGTAACTATCGTTTACTTTATGATAATCTGTAAGTACACAATAATTATATTACGCCAATACTGGCAAGTATCCGCGGTACTGCATTGCATCACATCCGTTAGGAAGTCAAGTTTTTCTAGATAATCGCTAAAATGCAGAACGAATGAGGAAATTTTGCTTTTGCTTAATTTTTTGTACCTCTAACAAAATTTTATACCATGGTGTCCGTTGACTACTGTCCAAGAAATAACGTGATATATTTATTAATAACATTAGGTAGACTAATAAACATAAATTAGGTTTTAATCTAGAATTCTAGATTATCTGCTAATTAAATCAATCGATATTATAAACCTGTTAAATAGCTTTATGCTTAGTCATTTCTTTCCACCCATATAATTAAGATTCCTTTTTTGTGACTTCAGCATCCTAAAATAGTGTTTAACTCAGGTCTTGATACATATAAATGGGTTCATTAAACTTAGTTTGTAATCCAAATAAATCTACCTAAACGTGAGAATTCACTATTTATGGCGCGGTCCGACGAATAATAATTTTTGGTCGTTTGATTTAATCATTGTGGACTAACCCTTTTCATTCTAAGAGGTCCTTGCCCAGCAGTGAGACAGTAATGGGTTCAGTTATTATGATTATAAAATCTGCAGGCATTATTACTTATTAAAAAGCTGTTGCTCTATTAATACGAAAAAAGACACTAGATCATCGGAATGAGATTTTCTCGATTTTCTACTTATAGTGCCTGTGGTAAATAAAATGGATGTCATATGTACCTACCTAGTATTTTTTCACATCACGTGTGTCTGTTGTCTGTTTATAGAGTACTCTCTCAAAATTATTAAAACGTGTTACATGCAACTGGTTTGTTATAATAAAAAGTAAAAACCACGGAGTCCATTTTAATTGTCCGCACTGTCCAACTAGTTCTGTTGTATACGAGCAGGAGTCAAGGTCTAAAAGTATTAAATGTGAAATTCCTCTCAAAGATCGTCACCACTTTTTTTGTAGATATACACGGTAAGTTGGCAAGGAGTATATAAAGCCGAAAGAGGGTTACCTATTGTACTTATCATTATGAACAACTTTTACTATGGGACCAACCCTTAAATCCCGAAAAAGTTAATTTGATGTTCCATAGATGCAAATAATTCAATATTACTCGACTAAATGTATGGGATAGCTGAATTTTTCGAGATTTCAGGGTTGGTCCCATACTAAAAGTTGTGCATAATAGGGAGTACAATATACCTTTTGGCTTTATATACCTACCCTTTCCAACTAACTGTGTATTATATTAATAAATTCATGTGAATTAATTTCGAAATAATTCACAAATAAATACATACAACGGTAGTATCTATACTTCTATTTATTTAAACAGTGTCTAATGTTTATTTGTAAGTTTGAGATAATCTTAAGAACACTAAATTGAATTTGAAAATCCTTTCATAGGTTCATCCTTTATAGTTACATAGTCATACATACATAGTCATAGATAGATACATAGTCCACATTTTGTTTCGGAAATCCACTCATAACATGCAATAAGGTGTTTAATTATTCTAAAAAACCAATATCCACGCGGACGAAATCGTGGGCAAAATCTATACGTAGATAATAAGTCTTCATAGTAAAATCACGGGTATTTCATTGATAGGTGTCTAAATCTATTCAAAGTGTTAGAAACACACATATAAACAGTGCGGCATCGGCATTACGAACTGGCTGCGGTTGCACGCTTCCCTTACACTATCGTATTACTTCCACGTTTCCTGTTTATCGTAATAGAATCAACGGTTTATTTCAACTACTGTTCGAGTATTATTTAACCAAATACTTGTATGCACTCATTACACAGCATAATTGATGAACAGCTCATGATTGAGACGTTTTATTTAACGATCCGTTAAAAGCAGTAACTCATTTTTAACTACGAATATTATGTGGAAACATTTAAGTTTTCTAATCATAACCGGTCGCCTGCGGCCGAGAACAATGTTAAGGTCTGCGTTTCTTCACTTACTGAATAAGATGCAAAGAAGGTTAAGGACTGAAAACACACTTGAAAGAATAGCAATTGAAGTGTTTGAAAAATAAGTACCTAGCCTCGACAGAATCTAATGTGACGGTAAATATTGCACTAACAAAAGAAACAACTGGACACACAGAACCATGGACGGTCTTCTATAATGACTGAATGAGTTCTATGATGAACTAAACAAAACAACATGAAAATACAGCGAATGTCTGAAATTACTTGGAATTATTGAGGACATTTTCATACTAACACATTATTACGAGTACATAACAAATCAAATTATAAAATAAATTACCTATGTAATCGTATGAAGTCGTATGCACTCTACCTATCTACATCTGTAAAATTAAATATGCATAGAGAGTACCATTGATTATTATTATAATATTATCGCGTGTTTTCCTCTTATAGATAAATTATTTTTTATTTAAGTGCTATATAAATTAGCAATGCCCGCTATATTTAAACGATTGCAGTTTCTGTCCATATAGGCGGAACTGCATTTTAGTTCGGTTCCGACGTCGATCATGACCAATCACATAAAACACACCAAATGCCTACTTGATATGCAAAAGGCGCCAGCATTTTCACTATCGTTCAATGTCCCATTGTACTGACACTTTCTATAGTAAACAACGCCATAATAGAAGGAATTTATAAATAATTACGTATTAACATTGTTGGTCATGCAAAATTGTGATGTAATGGTTGTTACTTAATTAATATCAATGTTAAATTTGAACGAACAGCCGCATGCCTATTTCCTTACTTGTTATGTAGGCGGGTAATAATTAGTTACATACATGTCAAACAGAACAACCAACTTAGCGTTGTCAATCGAACATGGTATAAAACCTGTATATCTATGCAAATATTTCCCAAATTTTGATGATTGAACTTATAGCAGCAGTTCCACCATTGATTGAATGAAGGTTTTCCTACGCTCATTAGAAGTTGACTGACAAAATTTGTGTTCTGAATTTTTTTACGCATACCGATTCCAATGGTAATGGACAAATAAAACAACACCATTTATCATAACAACAGAACAATTAAATCTTATAATATTTACCAAAAACCAGGAAATCAAAGCCATTGAACCTCAACCTCATCTAATCAGTGGACTAATGCGTGAGAAAACAGCTAAACCAACAAACTAACAAACTAAGTGCCGTAATTAATTGCACAGGCATTGGAGTGCCGTCTCAATGTCACCGAGACACCGGCATTGTCGCCGTCGGGTGTCGGTGTTGGCCACTCAGCAGCCCACGTGCAACCGTGCAACCTTGCCTTAACTAGAGCACGTACTGTGACTAAAATTGTCGACATTTATGTTTACCGACTTGGAATAATGGAGGACGGTTAATTTATTTCGATGTAATTTAAGACGAATTGGGAAAGAATATTTTTGAGACAATCTGCGGATCGGTGTAACCTTAGAATTCAAAGGAAACGGGAAAAATACATTAAATTTATGTTACACTTACAACTATGCATACCTAGATACTAATAAAATTGTCTGTTCATTTACCAAATCATGTTACTTAATTAACCAATCTTATTGTTACAGGAACCCTGAAAACTGTGATGAAAAATGTTTAAACAAGAGTTTATTTTACTGGTGAGTATTTTTTCCACGGTTTTAGAAACTTTTTCTGTAGGTATATGGCAATACAATTCATATTATCTACTATTATTGCATAATTTTTAACACTGTTCAGAGGGCGGAGCACTAAAGTTTTGTCGTATGGTAACGTTAACGTAACATGATTATAAAATACAATGAATCTATCGCATTTTTATTCAATTTTATGCAACATACACACTTGTTTCATAAAAATGTAAAAAAACAGCATGTATTTTCAAAAAATATCATGATATAAACGTATATTTTTATTCAAAATTGGCTTACGTTAACGTTAATATACGTCAAAACATTCGTGCTCGGCCCACTGTCTTTACAATTCTGTCATATCTATCT
The DNA here is from genome assembly GCA_932294325.1 of Allophyes oxyacanthae. NCBI lineage: Eukaryota > Metazoa > Arthropoda > Insecta > Lepidoptera > Noctuidae > Allophyes > Allophyes oxyacanthae. The sequence goes on along the minus strand of OW028614.1, from coordinate 8,625,167 downwards.
ATCAATTTACGAAATTTTATCTGCCGTAAGTTAAGTTTTATTGCCTACGCATTATTTGTTGGTAACTCCACGTGATTTGCGATTTCCATCTTTCAAACAATGTTCTTGCAACACATTTGAATTTGTTATCAAGGAGTTTCCAATTTGTTTGTCCATTAATGTGCAATGAACCAGGGAACAGTTAACATTTTATTACACGTTGACTTCCTCAATGCCTATTCGTAGATTCATTTTCGTGCGTGATGTAATAATACAGACATGAATTTCACTTTGTTATGTTTAGTTATCATACTATATGTCTTTACATGCGAAGTCAATGCGGTAAGATTCATTAACAATATAAGTAGATGTGTAGACTGACACACATACCAATATTATACCACAAATATTTCAATGTCATTATTTACAATTAATAATTCCATGGTTCCAAGCCATCGGATATCGTACACGTTAATTTTATTAATAGCGTCATCAAATATCGGTGATAACTCTGGAGCGTTATCTATCTACGGTATCACATCGTTATGAAAAATTCCCTTTTTGCGGAGCTCGTTGAGGTCCATCGCTGAGCATGGGCCTCCAACAGTCTTGAGGAATATTGTAAAATCCTTTAAATATTAGGAAATAAAATAAGGGGACACCTGTGGCCGAGAACAATACTAATGATTGCGTTTCGTCACTTGATGAATTAAAATGTAAATTTTTACTCATTTCTCCCGTATCCATAAATTACAGATTGGTATAGTCCGATTTAGTTGCTATTAGGACTGTCAGATGCGAAGATCGATATGAAGTTGTCTACAGAATGCGAAAATTTTCGTAGAGTCAACATAAAAATTTCCTCAACTTGTTATCATTCAATCATTCAAAACCATTCATTAGTGAAATTATTTTTGATTTAGGTTAATTTTTCCATCACTTTTATTTAAATTTTATGTGTTATGTACAAGATGGATACAGATTAAATAAATAAATGAAATATATTTACAATTAAATAAACAACAACATGAATATAATATTAAATTAAAGATTAAAGATAAAATTGTAGATTGTATGATATAAATAAACAATTTTACAACTAAAACGTACTATAATCTGGCAGTTCTTCTACACCACTTAATTTAAATTAGGTAACTCATTCATTCATTCGTTTCCATTCCCATCTATTTATGCTAACCGTACAGCCGATTTTTGACGTTATTACGAATGAAGTTCGCAAAGTCGCGATCCTAATACCAAAAAAATCGGATTATACGTTGATTTAATAAAAACCTAATCACCATATTTTTCAGGTTTACAATAAGGACATAACTTGCGTCATAGACGAGGTAACACTTGATTATTTTGTTTGTACTATTGTCTTAGATTTTAATGTTTCTACGAATTCAACTATGTGTGGGAATACTGACATAGCACTGTATGTGCACATGAATAATCTCTGATTCATTTCTCAAAGGATACTTATGTGAACTTGAACTTACAAAAGACAATCAACTCTAAGAGACACAAAACGTTGATTTTACTGAAACTCGACAGTTTATTTTGTTACTTTACAAAATTATTTCATTTTAACTTAACTTTTTTAAATACTCTTTCTTTTTTAAATTCATAGTTTTACATATTTCAGGGCCAAGAACCTGTTTGTAAAGTGGTGACAAGAATCGTACGTAGAAGCAATACAAACAATGTCGAACCATCCCATGATCCCTACATTCCTAGAAACAACACTTTACTTTATAACTGTTCCATAGAGTGCCATTTAGTTACCTTTCGTTCTATGACAGAACTAACTTCCCCAAGTCTGTTGTTGAAATCTTGCTTTACGGAAATAACGGAACATGACTCTTATGGATGCGAAACAATAAGATATAATTATTTTAAAAACATTGACAAGTTATTGTTCTTATCAAAAACCGTATCCAACAAAACTTTTTACTTGGTCGATTGTTTGGTTTACTCTGACGGTGGGCGAGTGTGCCATAAGAAGGACAATGCTGGTTCTTACTCCATACTGGTCGATACGGGAACTATAGCGAGGCCGAACGAGACCAGCATTCTGGCACAAGATGAGTTCATATGTGAGGAGAGTGAAGCTAAAGAAGTCAATTGCGACCTCAATCCTTATGTGCCTTTCGATAACGGTCTGAAATTGAAAGAGTCGATAAAGTTTGACGATAGCGTACTACTGAGAAGCGGTTCTTACATCGTTCATTTATCGCGCTCCTGCAGTGAATCCTGGTGTGGGTACCGCGGTCACGTAGCACCGTCACGAAGACAATACTCTTACAGTCCCCCTGGCGGGAAAGTATTCCGTTGCTACTATGCTAAAGGGCAGCAAGTTTGTAAACAAATTGGCGATCCCGAGCTGTCGATATACAACAATCGAGGTTGGCTCGGTAATAGAAGATTATTTAAAAGGACGTTCTAATGTCACGTCAAGTCTACTTTGATACTCATAAAAACTATAGGAACTCATATTAGTCTGTCTTTTATCGTTATAATTATTTTGTTCGAGTGAATTTGTATAACGCACCCGAACCTCGGCTAATATTCATATCAAATCAAGTACATACAAAGTGAACAATAGAATTTACAATTTTATTGTCTTCGGTTCTTAATTAGGATTGAAATACGTTCGTGTACCTATATTTTGTAGGAACAATAAATCGAATAACGTAATGTGCTTATTATGTATAGTGACGCAAGCGCATGACGTATCTTAACAAGATCAGTTGAAGTGGTTCCGATGTAGCAAATCCCAATACGGCTTGGCCAGGACATGTTCAGCAAGATTTAATATTTAATACAATTGTAATGCTAATGTCATTGTACAACTAAACGCTTTAGAGCAAATAGCTAATAAAGCTGAGATGAAAAAGTAACCTAAGTATGCAGACCATATGGAATTTCGTAATCGTAACTGGCAACTAGAATGCGCTTAGTAGCCTTAAATTTTTGTTCAAAGATAATTTCTTTAGTAAAATGCAGCTAAAATACTTTGTTTTATTTAAATACCATTTTATTATTATATCTTGTTGTGATATGAGCCACATCTACCTTGTATGATTTCGAATGATGAACAAAATAAATAAACTGAATAGATACGATGACATGTTTCACGGTATTCAACACCTTGTTTGCTGAAGTGTGAAATTGAATTGCCCCTGATTTCAGGGTCCGAAAACATTGAATAGACGAGTGTTTTATTTGACAAGATCATACTGCAAAATGTTACTAAATTATTGCTAAAAACCGTTTGGAATCAATGCAAAATGTAAAATTTTGTGGTCACATTACTCGAAGTTACGACTCAAGACGCTCCGTTTTGGTCAACTGAAAACTGAATATTGAAAACGGACTTTTTTATTTTCAAATTTTCAACGAAATTCTCCTCCCTTTAACGGCTAATGCATAAAAATTCTTGCCACCGGGTTTTCCATAGGACCCACAATTTGAAACAGTATGCAACTCTTCAGTCTTTACGTTTCATAAGTTCGTGTAAAGGGCTTTTTGAAATAAACTATGTTATAAATATTTTATTATAAAACGGAACAAATTAAGCGGCTAAGCGACTGTTAAAATCCGATACCACAGTCGCTGAATAGAACTTCTCAAACCGGCCCTTTACTATTGATTGAGCAATACATTTATGAAGCATTTCTAGCCACACTTTATTTTCCTGTCACACGCCCTGAGAGTGAAAGTATCGGTGTTCCAATGGTCACAATATCTACTCGCAATTACCCACATACAGGACCCAATTCCACGTAATGGAACTTGATTTCGGTATAGTTATGTAACTGTTACACAATCGATATTTGCTGTTAAATGTAAACAAGGATGAAAGATATAATTATAAGATTCGAAAAGAGCGCATTCAGCGTTCAATAATTTAGATATCAATATTGGTTCTCATAATTAAATTGAGTTTCGCTCGTAAGAACTTCAATCAACATTATTAATAGTACCAAATTAATTTCTTGACCAAAATGATTACATCCTTCCTACGCCGTTTAGCGTTTCAAAATATTAAAGATTATAATCTCAAGCCTTTAATACCTGAATCTTATATAATAATTTAGAGAAACAAAGATGAGGTTATCAAACTTTGCGTTTGAGGCCATAATAATGACGGCGATTTTCGCGGCGATGTTTCTTTAATTTATTATTCCTATGTTTATCTCTATATTTGTGTATAGTGTTCTACTTGAGACGGATCGTAAAACTATAGAGCCCGCTATATTTCATCTTTTCCTTAAAAAGTACACATTAAAACTTGAGGATTCATCTCTTTTGCAAAATCAAAAAGGTTTGCGTTCAGACGAAGTGGATAGCAAGTATACTACCTACTTCCTATTCAACTAAGAAGAGAATTATTCTGTAAAAGATCTATCTTCATGTCAATTCTGGAAAATGTAGTAACCGATAGTTTTGTGTAGGATCAGGAACAATACCAAATTCTGCTTTTCAAATTTATCTTCTGCTCTTGCAGCCTTACTCTAAGGATTGTAGGCTCTCACATTATATTCAAATTTAACACTGCAGTTGAATATATTTACATATTAGTATATTTTTCTTTTATAAGCTTCCCGCATATCAAAGAAAAAGTGAGTTCTTAATGTTAATTTCTGTTTTTCTACGTGTAAGTACGTTTTTCAAATGTGGATAAGCCACATATCGTCATACTAAATTGTCGGTATCATCAGTTACTTGTCAGATGACACCATTGATACCAAGTAGGCCTAAAATTATTGTACAAGGAAGAAAAGGTTTAAAATGATGTCACACAGTACTGTTACTTTACATAATTTTAACACTATTCTTCAGAAAATATCGCGGTAGTTGATGGGTCGTACGCACAGAACATAGAATTCTATGTTCTGTGGTCGTACGCCTACCTCTGCAATTTGAACCCCATCTTTGGATAGCAGACGTAAATGAAATTACTTGTTTCCAAGAGCAAATATTGTAGCATTAATATGACATAAAAAGATATTAGTTATTTTCAAATTTTCAAACGATGATAGCGTTTCTCTTTCCAAGAATAACTGTCCTAGCCTTCACGTGAACACAAAAGGAGATGTAACAACAGCCAACATACAATATAATACACGTATTCTATACCCACGTCCAATTAACAGCACTGTTCGCTACTCGTGAACAATGGCGCAAAAGAACTTTTCGCACAAATTTGCTCCCGACGTGCATTCGGAAGTTAGTGGTCCAAGTTGCCGACACAATGCGCATTCTTGTCAGATTGTTTACACTCGGAGTTGTTGCGAACTGATATTGTTGTTAGATATAATCTAAATATCTACGTTCGTATGTAGTAATATACATAATAATAAACACGAGTAAAATGGTTTTACGATTCTCTTCATCTATTTATATTCTAGTTTTTCCAGAATATTATGAGGAAAGAGCACTTGTACCTAGTGACGTCCTTATGTATTTAAATAAATACCGACTACAAGTAAAAACGTAGGTATCTGTAGTCGTTTCTCTTCATTTATTTCTGATTATTCTGCCTTTTCCAGAACATGAGGAAAACTGACCACATGTAGTTTAATAGCGACATGTTTCTTCCGCTGTCCGGCCACGCAATTTTTATTTTGTATTTCCAATTTCCTGCTGCTCTGATTCACCATACATTTCCTGTTAATCTTACCTAACTTCAATGTTCCAACGTTACAATAATCAAAACCATAAATCAATTATTTATGTTATATCCTAGGTGATAGGATATGTATATTCGACCATGGAATTCTAAAACTAACATAAACTAAAAAAACTGGACCTACTTGGTGCAGCCGTGGGGCACGCAATTTTGGTTTAAGTTAGTTTTAAGTATTTTGTTTGTCTATTTAATCTATATAAATATACAAGTAAAGGGGACAAAGTAGCACCCTGCATTGTCCCCTTTGAAGCTGTTCTCGGGCCATAAAGTGTGGTATATGTTTCATTAAACACAGTTTTTAGGTTCAAATAAGCCTGCCAAAGTGCCAACAAGCTTCTTACTTGCAAATAGTTTTGGCTTCACTACAACCACATATATTATTTGAATACCTATAGGTACCTGTCAGAAGCCATGAACAGCTTTGCTATATGTATGTATACGTAGTAAGTCTTTACTGTACTGTACAATGTACATGAACATGATAGAACGGTCACTAAGTGCATAATTAGCGTTTTAAATTTACCATCTGACGCGAACTAATGACCTCTTCTGCTTGTTTTTATTTTAGTACATTTGTGTTTAGTAATTAGTCACCAGCACTAAATATCTGTCATTTTTTATAAAGCGACAACAAACAAGTTGATGTTTAGCTGTTTTTAGGTTAGCAACCTTGCGAAACAGGTCCTGAATTAGTGCAATCGATGACGCAAAAAGCTAATGTAAATATTTTTTCCGATAACACTAATGTTTCGATTTTGTTTTTAATGTAACTTAATACCTACTACCTTTGCTCTACCTGCCTGCAAGGTAGATCCAAGTCTGGCCCACAGAGACTGCATTCCTTTTGGAACTAGTAAGAGCTCGTTAAAATATATCAGTGATGCAGGAGTTACGTCAGATTGAAGGACTTTTCCTCTGGAATATTATAACTACAAATTGTAATGACCTAGCTGTGCTCGCGACTAGGTCCGCGTAGTCAAGACTTCTAAAACTGTGATTTTAATTAATTTAGTCTATATTCTTTCTCGTGATCCACACTATTTTCTTGTCAAGATTCATCAAGATCGGATCAGCCGTTTCGTCATAAAAAGATAACAAACAGGCATAGAAGCAGCAACATTCGCATTTATTATAGTAAGGATTTACACTATTAGGTACATCTACTCGTATCACCACTGCTCTAACACCAAAGGAAAACGTCGCCGTAAGGAAAGAACCATGTCCTAGAACCATACATTCAGACTTACCTACACTGGGTAACATCCACCATTCTGCGAAGTGGATTACAACCCAGCTCCTCTCTCAGAGACAAAGCTTAGATACAGTCAGCGACAAAAGTCGATGAACATGTATATTGTTCCATAATTCGTTAAGCACCAAAGTCAATGATCACTTCAGGGCCACATAATACGGTGACCGCCATAATGTTCCAAATATCCGCAAATGTCATAAAAACACAATAGAAAGAAAAAGAAGAAATTAAGAAATAAAAAAAGAAGAATCTTATCTTATCTCACGCTCATACTATAAAATTCGGTGAACTTTTATAAAATGTAAATCTTTTTATTTTCGACTTTTTTTGTGATGACATGTTCAAGTTATTCTGTTGCATGTCTTACAAGTTGAGTGATTTGTATGACGTTCACTGATATTTGTAGCCTTATGGAGTTCACCGTATTATGTGGCCGGAGTTGATCTACTTTTGATGCTTAAAGTGTAAACGATTTGTGGAACATTGTACGTACATGTTTATCGACTTGTGTTGTTGACTGTACCAGTAGTAGGAATATTAATAGGCTCATAATCACTTAAAATACATAGGCATTCGTCTTCATCCTTTAGAAAAAGCTGTTATTCTGACCTTCTTTTAAAGCAGGTGGCTCGGCCTTAGAAGCTATACTCGTCTTTACCTTATCTAACGCAACTTACATCTACGTGCGTCCCAGTTACTTTCTTATTTTGACAAACATAAATTACAGTGATGTATTATTAGCATCATTTATTAATCGTAGCTCCTAGATTTTTGCTTGATTAATGGTATATTCATAAAGAAGTTTTGTTTGTTTGTATGAAGGGGGTAATCTAGAACTACTAAATCGATTCTAAAAAAAATTCACTGTTACAGTGTTACAATATCCCTGAATGATATAGGCTATATTTAATTTTGATAAAAATAAAACGCGCGGTCAATCCCGCGGTCAACAGCTGCTAAATAATAAAATTGTTTTATTAATCAAACATCGATGATACCATTATGAAATGTGATTATAAATATAGCCTAATATATTCACGATCACGCTGTACTGTAATAAACTAACTTTTCATTAAGTAAGCAGCAACGGTTGTATAATAAATAATGTAAGTTCATATTATATAGTCTCATTTTCTCTCTCATTCAGCAACATTAAAATAATATAAAATCTAAATGAAATTGTTATGTGACACACTTTTACGATTACGCAGAATATGTAATATAAAACTTATAGCGCAATTAAAAGACCTTTGTTGCCATAGATAGGTGTGGTGCGTTAGATAACTATGCAATGTAGGTGTGGGAGTGGGCGAATCAGCAAAATCTTGCAAAAAAAATTGGCGGCTCGGACGCAACACTATTTGTTCTCCTGGAACAAACATTTATTGTGAAAGTTAGCCTGTGTAAACATTTGTAACTTATATAGTACATCCGTAATTAAACACAATAATTAAAATTCATACGCTATGCAATATCAGTCAACAGTCCCAACTTTGCCTAGACTTCTAACTTTGCCTGGGATAAACAGTCTTTAATTGTCTAGATACTTGTCATAAAAATAGCAGCGCTTATGTTGTAGGTACTACAAGGCAAAGTGACTCCTAACTCAGGCGTGCAGATTTAACGATGTTGTACTAAGCAATATTAGGAATCTAGGCAAAATTGGGGCGGTTGACGGTACTCGAAACTCGTCGAGAAGATACAATTTATCATGAGAATTAATACACCCTAACGTTCAATTACGTAAGAAGCCATTCAAAAGTAAGGAAATCTGTTTGGTATAAAATGGCTTATTACACAAATATACAGGTTAGTGGCCAGGCGAACGGCCAGCACTTGGAGCCGAGACAAAGAGCGAATGTGGAGCAAGTTATCGAGCAACTAACTGATGGTTACGTAACGCACGACTGTAGGGTTGTCCAAATGTCCATGCTGTTTAAGTTGCAGCGGCACTTACTATCAGTCGTTAAGAGGAATGCACTCGTAATGTGTTATGTCATCTGTTGATATGCTAAGAGTAATAATGTATATGAGAGCCATATAGATATACCGGTATTGACAAGCTGTATTGCCTTCTGTGTGATACCTGCAATATCCATCAATGTCTGAGACTAGTCCCGTTTACTAACCGACCACTCGTATCTATAAACCGTTCAAGATAAAAAAAAAATGACTTTCCAATTGGCCTACCTATTGGCATGCCCGATTCGCCCGATTCACATTGGTCATAATTGCTTAGCGAAGTCAATAAGTATAATGGGTAAGGAAGGACAGTTTGTTAACCGATCGAACAGGAGGTTTACTACGAGCTCTTATAGAATGGCAGAAATTGAACTGCCCAGATAGGTATTTTAAGTGTAAGCTGACCTTTCGTTGTACGAAAAGCCTATACAGTGCGAGGTCAGCTCATACTGGAAATGTCTGGGCAGTTCAATTTCTGCCCTGCTATTACAAGTTCGTAGTAAGCCCCCAGTAGTGAGTCAACCTGAATAGCAAGCTGCCTTTCCGGTGGACCCGAATAGAATCCCTTTCAATTTTTGCGGCAAGTTACGCCCCTCGCGTGTCCACACTGCCCGCGGCGGTTGACTCGCCACAAGCGTCGTGTAAACAGTCAAAATAAGTACAGTGCATAAGTAAGTGTACGGACGACGTGCGATATTTTTATACACAAACTTGTTTTGAAATAGGTAGACATAATGGCGTGATGATCCGAGGAAACTATGTTTTATTTAATTGAATTGGCACCTATTAAACTTCTTGTTATATTTGCTCCACAATAATTTCAAGTATTCTGCGAATAATCGCGCGAATTTCGCGACTTTACTTCTCCATCTTGACGTAGAAATTTCAATTACACTTAACCTCTGTTATGTAAACAGTCACTGTCAAGGCGCTCGCTACTGTACTTGTATTCGCTACTTCGCTAGACACTTGACCAATGTAAATCGGGGATGGCATTCTACACGGAATATTATATTGTTAACCTGCTGATATTTGTGCACATCACAAATATATTTTTGCAACTTGTTCCTACGATACAGGACATATACAAATGGTTTCTAATTAGAGGTATAGTGCCATTAACTTCTTGTTCCGTCTGCCTAACGTCCAAGAATCTGCTCGACATTGTTATTTGGCCCTGCTCAGCATTAGACATTTATGCGCTGACATGTTAACTATTAATAGAAGCGAAAAACAATATCTGGACTACACATAAATACAAGAGGTCATATAAGTAGTTCTAGTATTTAAAACTTCCTTATTCTGTTTGTAACTTAAGTGCGAAATAACCAATTAGTATGCAAGTACTAGCCTTGATCCATGAATGATAAGATCAACAGATACTATGAAGTAAGGGCATGAATGTTAATTCTCAACGAGGTATGGAGCGAGCTATGATCAGAGTTTCTATGGGGAATAAGATCCGAAATTAGATTTTTCAGAGAAGAATCATAAGTGGCAGTGGACTGGTCACGTTTACCAAAGTGCCGAATGCGGAAGACGGAGAACCGAGTGATGAATCCTAACTTGATAGAGGCCTATGTCCAGCAGTGGACTGCGGTAAACTGTTTGATGAATAATTAATAGTTGTGACTTGCATTTTACTCTTAGTAGATAGTAGTTGAATTTCTTAGTAGCAGTTCCCGCAAAACTGGACGCTCGAAAAAAATATTACAAAACCTCATGATGTACACAATTTTCTTGTTAAATTTCATTGGGATCAGTTCAGCCATTTAATCGTAAAAAGGTAACAAACAGACAGAGAGACAAAGTTACGTTCGCATTTTATAATATTAGTAGGTAATGATTCGTAGCCCTGATCGATACAAGTGGTCGTTCGCTTCGTTCGCTAGCTACAACTCTCACGCTGACCATTAGGATACACCCACTAACTTTACATAGAACTAGTATCTATCGTATCTGTTGCTTTGACCCAGTTGCAAAACCACTAATGTGGTCCCGTGTTTTGAAAATAAATCGTTTTTTTTTTTCAAGGACATTACTGGCTTGTTTTTTATTACGTATTGCATCACGAATTTGAACTAGGTGGCAACCTCAGATGCAAGATTAAGTCTACGTGCTTGTATTAATATGGTCTATACCCATTGTCAGACAAAAGAACTTTTGTTCTTTAAATGACAGTAGAGTCAATGGCCCGTATTTTTTATAATAAAATATTTCTTACTTAATCAGTTTTTTCTAACAAGAAATCATACTTTGCGTATTTTTAATAAATATAAGTTGGTTGGGTAAGTAGATAATGAGCTACTTATTTACAATGCAATAGCAACAAGTTTGTTGTTTTAATACTTAATACTTACTTACCTTTAACAGCAGCCGACTAATCTTATTAGCATCTCCACAGTACGTTCTACATCAGTTGCTTCATATGTAGTTTGAAATCACGTATTATAATTATAATCACCGATTATTTTTATGCCAGTATAATTTTATGTGTATCATTGCGCTAACTGTTATGTAAGCATTAAGCATGGATCAGATAAATTGGATTTTGACGAAATATATATATTCATATTAATACCCGCCATTAATTTAATTCGAAGCCCACACATCGTAAGCCGTGTGATCTCACCTATACAAGGTCCTACCTTTCAAGTCCCGATCCCTTTAAAGGGTTATTGTACTCATCATTATGAACAACTTTTACCATGGGACCAACCCTGAAATCGTGAAATAAAAATCAACTATTCCTCTTTCTTTTTCGTTTTGTTCGCTCGGGTCAATACATGGTAAATATCCGGTTTTTAATGTTAATCATAGTGCTAGTGACCATGACAGTATAAAAACTTATCAGATACTCTCACAAACATTGGTGACAAACATTATTATTTCCAAAAATTAGCTGTTATAATAATTGTTTTGTTTAAAAAAATACATACTTAATACACTTATAACTTGTAGTGCAGCAGTCAGTAGGCTTTAGCAAACAGATAGGTAACTACTGAATATACTAATTGATTACTTGTGAAATCGTCTATTACTATAGAGACAGGCATTATCAAGCCATTAATAATTATAGACGTAATAAAAAACAACTTTATTTCCTCCCGTTATCAATGACAGACGACGAATGTTCATGGTTTGAGAGTTTGGTACAAAAACTCTAGTGAAACGGCAATTGCAATGAAACAGGCAAAATGTTCTCATGGCCACTTTTTTGAGAAACCCACTATAATAGGCAGTTATGTTGAACTTATCGTAGTCATCAGGTAATTAGTGTAATTTATAACTGAACAAATGTCTCTAATTATGTACATCTGTGATGCGAATAAAATAAAAAGTGGCCGTACGTCATTTCACAGATTACATTATAGATAGATAGTAATAAAAAAATAAAGGGAAACATTTTACACGGTTTTATTGGTCGGCGGTGCTACTGTTACTGGAATTATTCCTTTATTTGTTCCACTTTCATCATCATATTAACCCGTAAACATCCACTTTTTGAGCATAGGATCATCTTCATTTATAATTTGCGGATGAATGGAAGTTGTTATTGTTAGTATGTTTGGAGATTTGCGAGAAGAATTTTAAAAGTATTGTTTTTGTTTCATACTGTACTCCCTCAGTTTTATCGTTATTATTTTATTCATGTTTGACTGTGATTAAATAGTGTAATTGGCTCCGGTTGTTCTATTTTCATGTAAAATAAACAGGCTTCCCATTGATTGTTATAATACACAATCATAGCCCATATGGCCATAGTCACCACGCTTTGCAGACAGATTGGTAATTGCAGTATAATAAGCAGAATTAGGTATGCTACCACCTAAACCCTTGAGATAATTTCTAAGTCGCCTTACGACAGCGGCGAGTTATGAAGTGGTGGGCTGTATACCTATAGTAAGATTGGTACGATTATTTTGAAACCCTAGCCATCATTCAACTAAATTGGAACAAAACAATTAATTAAAAAATAAATTAAGACTTCTTCGTACATAGTTAATACGTTTACATTTATACCTACGCTACGTAAACAAATATTTGTTACAATTTTACAGATTATAATAAATACCGGAACCCTTTGCTAAACATACGAGATCAGGCCTTTCTATTACCCATGTGACCGGGCACCACGTGAAGTTCCTCATATTTAAAACGTTTTTATGTTAAATGCTTCCTGGATGTAACCGAACTTGATTAGAAATCGTATCTAAACATAGATGTTGAATGATTCAACATCCAACGTATATGGGAAAATGAGAAATCTAAAACAGTGAAGAATCTAAGGAATGTTCGTCGGTTCCCGTAATATTACGATATAATAAGTAATATTACTGTTTAACCACACCCCTGAAATCCCAATACTAGTTGTACCTACGCCCATGATTCTATACTTTAAAGGAACGTTATATTTCACCGTGTGGTTCCTGACAAAGAATTCTCCTTTCCTTTCCGCCCTTGGGTGACACGAAAGGCGACTGGATTATAAGAAACAGATTGCCAGCATCGTAATCCGTAGTGCTAATATCTATCGTCTAGTCTGTCTGTTTGTTCGCTAACTACTTCTTAACTATACATGGGATTTTGATGCGGTTTTCACCATCACTTCCGGAAGGTTTATTTAAAAAATCAAAATGTTTCTTTATAACGGACAGCATAAACCATTTATCATCCATCATCCATTGATCCATTGTGTTAGTAAGAAAATAACTTATAATTATTTTTTATTTTTTTATAATTAGTGTTAGTAATACTCGCCATGTACATAAATTAAAATTTAATTAAAGTTTGAAGCATTCTGTGCAGGAGAAGCTCAAGTAAGAAATAGGTACCGCAAAATAGGAGGTTATGGATTCTCCGCTACTGTTTTCAGGATGTTATTGTTACTGACCCTCATTCTACTTACAAATGATGCCATTTTTATATTACATTGCATAATTTAAGGATAGTAGAGAAATTGCACCTGTCCGAAGCCGGGGGCGGGTCGCTAGTACCTATTTTATAAAATCGCTTCATCAGCCCCGTCAGCATACATAATTTCATATTATTGTGTTATTATCTTACATATTAATGTACCTATATTGGATTGTTCGAAGTTTACAAGTCGAGTTCGTAGATATAATAATATGTGTAATTAATAGGAACATAGTCTGGCCATTGTTTATGATTACTTGATTACCTTATGTAAGTAGTGTATTGGTATGGCGTGGCACCATAATAAACAATGCCTATTATGATATTGTGAATTAGTGAGTCATACATCGCATCACTAGCCAGTTAACCTAGTTTTTTAATAATAATAATATACATATCTAGGTGTAGGTACTAGGGTAAGATAGATATGACATCACACTATAATATATAGGGTTATCCATCGAGATCGGTCAATATGGGGAATTCTGAAACTGAAATTAGACGATCGTCGACTTTTTTTTTGGAAAATCACGTGGTTCTACTCCCGATCACGTAGACATTTTTTTAAATGTTTAAATGAAAGAAAGAAAAACAATTTATTTCTACACAAATTACGACACAAAAGTAAAAAATTAAAACTAAAAAAAGTAAAAAAATGCAGTTTTTCTTAACTCGAAATCGATTACATGGTTCCTCCGAACAAATTTCTCTCTTATAGGTAGTTAGGCAGGCGGATTGGTGATCGTATTGTATAAATCTCATTATAATTCATTGCATCGAAATAATAATAATTATGATTTTTACAATCAATTAAATATTTACCTATGCGTAGATAAAAAAGGGATATTATTATTCTGATCGGTCTGGACAGACAAGAATAATAATATCGTTGTATGCTGGCATAATACATGCAAACACATTTCTAAATATTAGGTCTTTACCTATGAAATTGCCGTTTTGTCGAACTGGATACTTTGAATTGAAATATCGGCGGTTTGACTTGGAGTTTTAAATTCAAATAAATTTTAATTTTTTGACACGTTATTCTTTTTATAAAAAACATTATTCATTTGTTTTTTTGTTTTTTATTTTGCCTCCAATTTTATTAGATTTACAACCATGAAATCTAAGAAAACTCGTGCTATTTTCGAATATGAGTTCCGACGTGGAAATAATGATTCTCAACCAGCATGCAATATCAACGACGTGTATGGACCTAACACTACTAACGAATGAACAATGTGTTATTGGTTTAATTGCTTCCGTTCTGGAAATTTTGATCCGTCAAACGAACCCCGTGGACGCCCGGAGAACAAGGTTGATAATGGCGTATTGAAGGCGATAGAGGGAGCGGATCCATCTCAAACTACGGCTAAGTTGGCTTCGGCCTCTGATGTTACTGTCAAAACAATAGTAAATCATTTGTGACAAATCGGCAAAATAAAGAAGCTTGACAAATGGGTACCTCACGAACTGAGCTATCCTCAACGAGAAGCCCGCGTCTAAGCCTGCATCAGATTGCTGAATCGACATAGAAACGACAGAATTTTGAATCGAATTGTTACCTACGATGAAAAGTTGATGCTCTATGATAATCGTAAGCATTAATCACAATGGTTAGATTCAGGTGCCCAAGCCAAACAGTGCCCAAAACGCAAGATTAGCCAGAAGAAGCTTATGGTGACAGTTTGTTGAACCAGTGCTGGTGTTATTCACTATAGCTTCATGCCATCTGGTGCCACAATTACTGCTGACTGTTACCGTCAAGAATTGCAAATAATGATGGATAAACTTGCAGTCTTACAAGCGAGACTGATGAACTGTTCTTCGCCATTGCTACATCATGACAACGCCCAGCCACATACTGCACAACAGACGTTAGTAAAATTGCAACAGTTAAAGCAGGAGACTCTTCTTCATCCACCATATTCCCCAGATCTTGCCCCAACAGACTTTCACTTTTTTCGGAGTTTAGATAACTTTTTGCAAGGAAAAAACTTCAATTCTCAAGACTCGCTGAAAAACGCCTTTTAAGAGTTTGTCGATTCCCGTGCAGAAGACTTTTACAGCAGGGGCATCCACAAATTGCCCATAAAATGGCGAAAGTGCGTAAATAGTTTAGGTAAATATATCGAATAAATAAAGATATTTTTTTAGAAAAAAATTTTTTTTTGAATTTTCCTATACATTACGGCAATTTCATAGGTAAAGACCTGATATAAATTTCATCATCGCTCCATACAAAATAATATTTCGAAAATCTAAGCACATCCATACACATTTTTTAAATGAAGTCAATTTAGATTTTAGTTCACGTAGCCTATCATCGGTATGGTATTGCTTTTAGGTGGAAAACTAATATGACTGATGAAGTTTGTTAAACATGTAATCAACAATAGGTATGCGTTTTTCCTTTAATCATAACTTTGTATGGAGCGGCAACTAAGCAAATAAGCTTCACCTTATTACTACTACTTAATTACACCTTACGTCTTTATCTGGGCTTACTCATAATAATCTTGCACTTGAAACCGAGTAGGTACCTACCTAGTCGTCCCTATATAAATTAAAAGCGATGACCGTCGCATGTCGGTCTAGGTCACACGGATATCGCAAGCCATGGACGCTAGCGGGAACATTATAACAAGTCGATATTCTGAGTTGTTATTGAATTCTTATATAATTTAATTGCAACACAATCATATTGATTACTTAGGTGCTGTCTGTGTACATAAATAAAATTATGCATAATTTATTGTAATACCTAGATTATAGTAAGTATTGTTTGTTTATTAATGTAGGTTTCTGTATTATTACTTTCCGTATAATTTACATAGGTATTATCGCCAATAGTACCTACTACAGTCAAGTTCGTTCATAAGTTGAAATATATAGGTTTCAGAAATATAGAAAGTGCATTAAATTGTAACAACACAGTCTATGTTAGTGCTTGTATTTTAACTAGCTGTGCCTGCGACTTCATCCGCGTGAAATTTAACTAATAATTTATTTTTTTCCCGTAACCCTAATTTGATTTTATTTTTCTAAATTAAAAGTATCTTCCAGTGAAAGTCCCGTCAAAACCGGTCCACCCATTTCAGAGAATAGCCGGATCAAACAAACAGACAGACAATAAAAATAAAAATAAAAAGTTCTATCGTATTAACTTTCATATGCGTTTAGTAAAAGATGTTATTTTGACATTACAATCAGACACTTCAATTTTGTTTATTTGTATGTATGTGTAGATGAACTCGACTGTACTCCTATAAGTTTTTGGGACGTTTTTATTTTCCTTCACACACTTGTTAATACCTAATTACCTACACAACATGCAGAAATTTTTCCTTACGTCATTCTTTTTTCTTTTCATTTTCTTATAACTTGGACTCGTGGATAGGCTTTGGCAAACAAAATGGCATCAACCAACTGGTAAGTTTGGACAAGTTAGGGACCCAGAAAGAATGCAGGCAAAGCCACTGGCATGTCGAACAACTATTCATTCGATACGCATACCTTGGAGCTTAATAGCTGTATGCTAGAAGAAAGCTTTTTAATGTTACAAGTACCTATAAAACATACCTAATTATTATTATGATCCACGATGAGTTTGGCATATTATATTCGGGTTAGGTCACAACTATATTTTAGGAAAAAAATCGGTACGTGACCAATTAAAAAAAAAAGTTTTGCAGCGGTGGTGGCCGTGGTAGGTCTATTTCTGGAGTCGCACACTTTTTACAAATTTTGTGGGCGAGTCCCCGTGTCATGAGACTCAACATAATATTTCATTTCTTAACGTTATAAACACTAATAAAGGATGAATTATTATAAATATCACAAATTATTCCTCAATATACTTAATATCAGCAAGAATCCAACTCTCCCGACATTATAATTATAATTAAAACAAGAACATGATAAAAATAATGAACACTAAAAAACCCTAGAGGTCAACGTCAGCGCCGACAGATTTTGCGGTAGCTTTTTATACTCTATCAAATGAAGCATTTCATTCACAAATGTTGTAAGTTAATAGGACAGAAAATCATGATTTTTTAGCGGCGAAGTCAAGGCCCTCAGTTAAGTGGTCACGGGTCGGTTACATTGCATGTATCATCGTCGCACACGCAACTAACTCGCATTATAGTGTTATAACACTAATTATGTCTTGACACGGTCTTAAACATGACGTGGACACTATTCACGTAATGTATGTTAAAAGACCATTAGGCATTTTATGATCATTAGATGATATAAGTTTCTAAGTATTGTTATTATAACTGGACCTTCATAAGACTAAGACAATTATACAAGTTCCTACAGCCTGCAAAATCCGAAATGTAAAAATAAAACCTTTTAAAGCATAGCAAACGTCTCTGAGTCCGCGTAAAAATTGCTATTTACAGCATTGTGGGCTTTTGTCGCGCTACTTTCCAATATTATTATAATTAATTCAGTGCAGTTTATTAAATAAACTAATTAGATTCAAATAGGAAATCTAATAAGGATTCCAATTTCACAAAAATATTTTTTTGTATTTTTTTGTTTTTTTTATATTTTATTGTTTATTTACTCAATGTTTACATAAGCCCACTGCCATTTTCATTATGGAAAATCGCGCGAGCCAGCCGAGGCAGAATAAAAATATTTTTGCCGGCCTGACGGTTAAATGATAAGAACAAGAAAAATAACAACATATTTGCCTCGACCATACTAGCCTGAGCGCAAACACCTAGTCAAGGAGACCACACAATAGATCATCACAAGGTCTTCGCCAAAAGTACCCACGTTCAATCAAATAAGAGTACAACATGACAGATGCAATTTATTTGCGCCCACAAACGTATATGGACTGACAATGAGAAGCCACGCTTAGACATGTGACAAATACTTCGATAAATAATGATAAACTTAGTCCTTAGTAGCAGAGGAAGGAAATAAAAGCTTGCCAATATACTCTTCTCTAAAGACTCCACATGAAATACCAGTAAATTAGGATATTTTCACTTACGTCTATGAGTGAAGCAAATAAAATTACAACTATTAAATTTTAATAACCATGTTCAATATAAATATTAAATGAGACTTTATTATTATAAACTAGCGGCCCGTCCCGACTTCGTTCGGGTACAAATTAGCCGGTAGATACTTTTTAATTTTCATCAATTCCTGACCTCTTACAAATCGTTCGGCTTCAAAAAATACGGACTCTCATATAACTATTTCATCCGCTTAGAGGTTGAATTTCGAAAAACACGAAGCCGATTTTGTTTTTAATTTTAAACAAAAGCTTAAATACAAAATTTCACGTTTCTAACTTCAAAAACATTTTTCACTCCTTTATCGCCCCTTTGGGGGATGAATTACCAAAAACGCAGAAACACGTGTTTCTTTATTTCTAACCAAAAGCCTAAATCTCAATTTTCACGTCTCTCACTTCAAAAACAATTTTCACCCCTATTTCGCCCCTTTAGGGGATGAATTTCCAAAACCGCGGTAACACGTGTTTCTTTATTTCTAATCAAAAGCCTAAATCTCAATTTTCACGTTTCGCACTTCAAAAACAATTTTCACCCCTATTTCGCCCCTATAGGGGATGAATTTTCAAAATCGCGGTGACACGTGTTTCTTTATTTCATACCAAAAGCCTAAATGTCAATTTTCACGTTTCTCACTTCAAAAACAATTTAACCCCTATTTCGCCCCTTTAGGGGATGAATTTCCAAAAACGCGGTTCACGTGTTTTTTTATTTCTAACCAAAAGCCGAAACACCAATTCTCACGTCTCTCACTTCAAAAACAATTTTTAACCCTATTTCGCCCCTTTAGGGGATGAATTTTCAAAAACGCGGTGTCACGTGTTTCTTTATTTCTAACCAAAAGCCTAAATCTCAATTTTCACGTTTCTAACTTCAAAAACAATTTTAACCCCTATTTCCCCCCTTTAGGGGATGAATTTCCAAAAACGCGGTAACACGTGTTTCTTTATTTGTAACCAAAAGCCTAAATCTCAATTGTTACGTTTCTCATTTCAAAAACAATTTTCACCCCTATTTCGCCGCTTTAGGGGATGAATTTCCAAAAACGCGGTGTCACGTGTTTCTTTATTTCTAACCAAAAGCCTAAATATCAATTTTCACGTTTCTAACTTCAAAAACAATTTTTACCCCTATTTCGCCCCTTTAGGGGATGAATTTCCAAAAACGCGGTAACACGTGTTTCTTTATTTGTAACCAAAAGCCTAAATCTCAATTTTCACGTTTTACACTTCAAAAACAATTTTCACCCCTATTTCGCCCCTTTAGGGGATGAATAACCAAAAACGAAGAATCACGTGTTTCTTTGTTTGTAACCAAAAGCCTAAATCCCAATATTCATCTTTCTCACTTCAAAAATTAAGGGACTCCCATACAAACGTTTACCCCCTTTTTCCCCCCTTTAGGGGCTGAATTTTCCAAAATCCCTTCTTATTGCTTGCCTACAATACAAAAGGGACCTACTCTCCAAATTTCGTGACTCTAGCTTCAGTAGTTTCGGCTGTGCGTTGATGATAAGTCAGTCAGTCAGTCAATCAGGATTTCTCTCTTTATAATATTACTATGACTATGATAAGACCTAGATCACGTGCTCTGTCGGGGAAAACTATTTGTAACACTTTATGCCTCCAGCAGGCGTAGCATGAACACCAATAGAAACGGGTTTATTCCGCAGAAGAATATACAAAATGACAGAATGTAGAAATATTTCTATTCTTCGGTAAAATTTGGTAGAATAACTATGTCACTACTTCCCCATTGCTATGGAAAGAATATTTTATCTTTGTCTACGTAGAAACGCAGATCTAGATGTCGAGATGGATAGAAAGAGCTACGAGGGTCATTCAATAAATACTTAGCCTACAAAAAGTAAACGAAAATTTTGGAAAAGTGGGAATTTATTTTTCAACATAGTCTCCTTTTAGTTCGATACACTTAGCCCAGCGATGCTCCAACTTTTTTAATCCGTCCGAAAAATAGTTTTTGTCAAACTCTGCAAAATAGGCCTCCGTGGCGGCGATGACCTCCTCATTCGATCCATATCTATTCCCGGCGAGTGATTTTTTCAGATTAGGAAACAGAAAGAAGTCACAAGGGGCCAAATCTGGAGAATACGGTGGATGGGGCAGCAATTCGTAGCGTAATTCGACCAATTTGGCCATGGCAACGGCAGACGTGTGAACCGGTGCGTTGTCGTGGTGAAACAGCACTTTTTTCTTCGCCAGATGGGGTCGTTTTTTCTTTAATTCGGCGTCGAATCGGCCCAATAAATCGGCATAGTAAAGCCCTGTAATTGTTTTACCCTTCTCGAGGTAATCGATGTAGATCACACCTTGTGAATCCCAGAAAACGGTGGCCATAACTTTTCCGGCCGATTTTACAGTTTTCGCCTTCTTTGGAGCACGTTCCCCGGTCTGGATCCATTGTTTTGATTGCTCCTTGGTCTCTGGTGTGTACCAGTGGATCCAGGTTTCATCGACGGTCACAAAACGACGCAAAAACTCCGCTGGATTCCGCTTAAACAGCGCCAAACACGTCTCCGATGTGGTCTCACGGTTGCGCTTGTTTTCTGGTGTGAGTAAACGCGGCACCCATCGCGCCGACAGCTTTCTCATGTCGAGTTCCTCGTGAAGAATATGATGCACTGTTCCTTCTGAAATGCCTACAGTCTCAGCTAGCTCCCGAACCTTCAATCGGCGATCTGCCAATACGAGATCATGGATTTTTTTAATGTTTTCCTCCGTAGCAGCTGTTTTCGGTGCACCTGGACGTGGTTCATCAAAAACCGACGTACGGCCACGTGCAAACTCGTTGAACCAATTCTTGACGGTGGCCATCGATGGAGAAGAGTCACCGTACACAGCATCCAAGCGCTCTTTGATTTCGATGCGCGTTTTCCCTTCCAAAAATAGGAATCGAATCACCGAACGATATTGCTCTTTTTCCATTTTTGTAAAACCGATCGACACGTTGGCTTCCATAAGTTGTCAAATTAAAACAAATGAAGGGATTGGAATGAAAATTTGAAAAAAGAATTTAAAAAGAATGTGCTACACTGTGGTAAAACTCTTTTGAAACTACAGCGCCCTCTGGCGATGAGGCTAGGTACTTATTGAATGCACCTCGTATGTCTATTCTTGGAAGAATAAAAACAGAAATGGTCATGTTACGGGTGCTGTTGTACTTTGGTAAACATACAATGAACCAAATGAAACTTTAGACAGCACCTTGTAACATGGCCAACAACAAAACAGCAACGTTTTGTATACGCATCCGCCCACCGCCTCATGTTTTCCATAAATAATCCCCTATCATTATACTGCGACAGCTTGTAATCTACACCCAGTAACATTATAATATGCGATTTAATCATTCACATTATTCATTTTCCAACGATAATTATTATCCGCATTCATAAAATAACAATGACACTATTTAGTTTCAGACAGTAATACAAAAACAAACAGACCATGCGGCGATATGTGAAATATTCCTATCTGGAA
Source organism: Allophyes oxyacanthae (assembly GCA_932294325.1). Lineage (NCBI taxonomy): Eukaryota > Metazoa > Arthropoda > Insecta > Lepidoptera > Noctuidae > Allophyes > Allophyes oxyacanthae. The sequence goes on along the minus strand of OW028614.1, from coordinate 8,602,817 downwards.
CAACACAATGTTATCAGCGATGCAACTGTAGGTCAACGGCTACCTACTAACAATATAAAGCCTTGTTCAGAAAATTCACCCATCCAGCACTCAAGGCTTCGTTTGCAAGTGAGAACGTTGCTCAATGTCACTTAGGGAACTAATGATTACGGCACGTTGGCCGACGAGACAAATCGCATGCATATATCAATGTGCGTATAACTTCCTATTGTAGAATTAAGTTGTAACTCGTACGTGTCTTCGTCTATAACAACAAATGAGCGGTTATTGAGGTCGAGGTCATGGTTCGATTCATAAGTTAATAAGTAAAACAACGAATAGTTATTCCTTTAACAATTGATGCTAATTTTGCAGTAGATAAGTTAAGCCCTAGCTAACGCGCTCATACATTTTAATAAGCATTTACATGACTGTAACCGATTTTTACACGATTTCATGTATTTTTTTTAAATAGATATTGTAGCTTTAGTAATTAGATACAGCGCTTTAGGTATGTCTCCGGCTATGGAAAGGCCACCGCATTCCATGCTGATGATGTCATGAAAGAAATCTTGTCGTAGGGATGTGGATTGTGGATGTTGAAATATATAATACTCAACAAAAAATAATCCTCAAAGCTTACGAGGCGAATGGCAATCGTATTCTGCTTGAAACCTAGGATTAAAACCGATAACATCTACTTTTTAACATATTTAACGAATGATCCGTCTATTTTAAGCTATGGCCTATAAAGTACCTATCCTATTACACCATCGAATTCACCATTTGAAATCATTTGTCATTGGAGTCAATAAAAGCCGAAACCATACGGGTTACTCCACCGCCATTTGATTTATTAACCAACAGTGCGGTGTGGATTGCAATCTCGTGGTACAGTTACTAAATTGTACTGTAGTACCTTATATGTATCGTTGCGTTCTCTAATTGTTGGAGCAAGGAACTGAGAGGTGATGAATGTGATTACAATGTCTTAGAACTGGGTCTATTAAGTTCCACTTGAATGAACATATTTTTCAGGGTAGATATAGGTATGCTTAATTATTATAAAGTTTAGGTCAATATTATGGTTAAGAAAGCCAGGTATAAGTCATCTTATAAAATTTTATCTTATTTATTTATATATTCTTTATTTTACACCAGTAAAAAAATATACACACAAAACTTGGACGAACATGGGTAAATCGTACAATGGGCGGCCTTATCGCACGCGGCGATTTCTTCCAGGCAATCTTTGGATGGACAAGAGTCAAATGAACTAGTTATGGGGTTGTCAGTTGTGTGCATTATATAGCACCACACATTATATAGGAATATAAAATATACTGAAAGTATGAATAAATACCAACTTCCACCATCATCTTACCACGTTCTGGAACCCTAATTTACTCAGATACGTGATTCATCGATCACGTGTCTATATTTATTAATGCATCTGACGACGAAGAAACGAGTTGAAACCAAACCCAAAGTTTTGGTAACAAACATATTAATCTCAAAACCAGTCTGAGTTCAGGTCACGATGTACGACATTATTTTCGTAAATGACATCGTCAACTTGACGTCTGTCTATTGTCTGGCTATCCGACTGGGTGAAAGCGGTCACTACCTTCCTGGCGCCCTAACTCGGCCCGATTCCGCAACTTGTCAACTAGTCATACCGTACATGAAAATAGAGAAGAATGAATTATATAATGTTTCTATAATTAGTGAGACGGCACCGTATGCCGCTTGTCAGGCATACCATTTGAAACTGCTTTCCGTCAAGTCAAGTAACAATGTTATGCTTGTGCAAACGTAAGACGCATACATAATTGGTGAAGGAGAAAGGGGGAAATACAGGAATAATCAGCCTTTTACAGTAACTTGGCTCGTTGATAATATCCTTGCATAAAGTAATGAAAAAATAATGATTATCCGAATACGTATTTCCTTCACAAACCTATAACAACAAAGCTTATTTTTTACTGAAATTTAAATATGTAATTTGACTTAATGGACTAGCAATAGTATCAAACAGTGTTGAAATTTTATCTGTAGTTTGCGACAACACATGTAGTAAAATTAATATCTTATTACAAAATTTTTACTTCGGCGAGCTGCCATACACAACCAATATCGACAAAATTATAATGTAAGGCTATTAGTGAATGGGATTTGCACAATTTATGCAGAAACACCTGATGATACAAATATGACGCCGATAATATTTAAAGGTAGATATTGTATTAAGTATGAAGAACTAAGCTTCACTAACCTTTAGTTTTCAAGGTGTATAGTTATAAGGTTTGGTACTTTTCTTCTTAATTTTAACTCTTCAAGTAAGGTAAAGTATACACAGTAGAAATTCTATTGTTTACGGGTCCCGGAACCCTTGTGTGTCTTAATGAATGAAAGATGTAGGCTAGACTAGATAATAATGTAAAACTCGATCCGTCTTCGTAAGAACATACCCAACCGAATAATTAAACAACGATGACTCACTCGGATAAACTAGACCAAATCCAAGCAATTAGAATTCAGGGCGACTGCTTGAGATTTTTTTATTTGTGGGACAGTATTACAATTAGAAAGCACATAACATTTCAGTACATGCCGAAGTGTCCCGGCAAGTTGTGCAATAGGTATATTGTGTAACAGCGATGCAATACATGCTAATGTATTGACTTCCGAACGGACATGTCAATTTAGTTAGCGTTCACTAGTTGCGACCTCAATCACGTAAAAATAACTGGATCCGGGTGAAAATATTTTGGTAGGTAGCATGTGCATTGTATTCAGTAAATAATAGTTTAAAGGCATGAAACCCTCGCAAAAACTACATATCGCCAAAAGATTGGAGCTTATATTATTTAAATAATAGTTTTTACATTTACATCCTTTTTAAGTCTCAGTCAGGTATAAAAGGAAAAATTAAATTGAAAAAAAAAAATATTGGTACTTTTTATTTATTAAAATTCACTTCTTTCAAATACCGTTCTTATTTTTCTAGACTTACCTACGGATCAATTACATAAAAATACGTATTTTTGGAACCAGTTTTTTTAAGGTTAATTGGGCTATAACTCATAAATAAGGAAAAATCAACAGAATCCAGGTCAAGTAAATAAATCGATATACTGGTGCATATCTACTGTCCAATTACTTATAACTTATCTATATATTTTATTTATAGTAAGTTAAAATACAAGTTATTGCGGTCGTTATATAACATTGTGGAGGTGCGGAACCAGAAATTAGCAAATTGGAACGAAATGGATGGAGTTGAAGTTGATAAAAACTGAATCACCTGCACGTGCACCAAACACATGTATATATAGGTATATATAGATCTCGCAAGTATTTGAGTAATAAATCATGCCAAGAAATATTTACGGCGTTTATTGCATACTTCATAAAACTAAAATCGAATATAAGGTATTTTCACATGCGTATTAACGCATGGCTCAATAAGTAAATGTTTCTTGCGGCATGTAACCAACATAACAAAAATATACTATGCATAACCTAATAATTGCTCAAAATAGCTTGTAATGCAGGTTACAAACTAAATCCCACGAATAGTTTTTAAAATCAAAACATTTACTCCAGCTTAACTTTTATTTCTATGTTCTTAGATATTGCTAACTTAGTATGATATAAATGATGCTATATAGACACATCGTTTCAAGATTTACTAATGAAGTGATAACCTAAAGTAGGTACACCAGATGTGGACCAGAGAGCCAGTGTTGTGGCATAAGTCTTTGGGAGTCACTTTTTTCTAGCAGCAGAGCTAGCACAAAGAAACGGGTGATGTAAATTGGGGCAGCCGTTTTTTTTCAGAATTTCAAACGACAAGTAGAGAGTGAAATTGTTTTGGTAAATAATAATTGGTGTTTATACATAGGCATAGTGATAGAACAGTCTTGGGTTGGGAAGGTGAAAGAATACTATGGGACAGCTACGCGCCAAAAAGAGAGCAAACCAATACGCATCCGCCTGTGAGTCCTGTGTGAGTAGAGTTACCATATCCAAAAATAATATTTTCTAAAAAATCCCTGATTAATCACCAAATTCCCTGACTTTTAAAGATAATGTTATATCTAAGCTCTATTCGGAGTAGTCAGAGGTAGCGAAAACTGTTTTTTTGGTTACTAAAATAATGTGACTCAATAAATATACAAATTCCAATTATTTGTTCTTTCTCTTTCAACAATTCCTGAATATTCATCATACATATTTTTTTATGCAGTGCACATAATTTGTATAGTGTTTCAGTCCACAGCTCTAATGCAACCGCAGTATTAGGATATAGTATATAGTATTTTATAGAACAATATTCATAGTACTTATATTATTTTGATATATCGTCTGATACTATTAAAAATGTAATTTCTTATAAATGCAATTTCTTTTTTGGTAAAAAAGCAACCCTGTGAACATACTTAAGTAGGTATGACTACGGAAACGGACGACTCCTACAGGTGTGGGTGAGAGTAGGTTATTATCTCAAGGCATGGATTTGAGTTGGCTTATTCTTCTAACATTACACACACATTGGCAGTGTCATCAGGTTTGTCATGCCGATATATCGGTTTCGTTACGGCATTATTGGCTTAGTGTGAAAATGCCCAATGTTGGTCGAGACAATTATGTGCACTTGCATAAACTCATACACAATAGGTATGACTGATAGTTTATAAGTAGATAGTTAAATAGGTATAAAATCTACAAATACAAAACGGAGGAACAGATTTTCTAGCGTAATATAGGACACTGGGTATACGATATTATGGATTTATATTTTTCAAGTATTTGCTGGTGTCATACTGCATGTTGCTAATTAATATTGCTATTCTGTGACACGTGTGTCACACAGTCTGATACGTCAATTGCGTAATTGCGAGAACGGAGCTCCCCTAGTGGGTGGGGCTTAGGCTGATACTTCACCCCCTCAAAAGTAAGAAATCGTCGTAAAATACAACCTTAATATAGTATTTATTTATTTATTTGTAGAGGTAAGTACTAAGCCCCTTGGTCACTGCGACCTGCGAAGATCTATTGTGACGCTTAATATTATAGTATAATTAGATACATACACAAGTGTTATTTTATTTTCTTATGATAACAATCAATATTAATTTGAAAACACATTATTTTTAAGCATGACGTTAAAAGATTCTAATTGTGGTCATTCAGTTATTATAATCGTGATGAGCTCATAAGAGTTAATTAAACAATTGTGTAAAATATCATACATAAATGTAATTAGACAAAATTGTATTTTAATCATAACATTGCAATTGTATAGATTTTATTTCGTGATAGTCATTTATAATTTGTACTTTAGTCCCGAAATAGAAGAATTTAGTAAAATAATTATCTATAGCAAAAAGCAGAACATTGGATAATGAACGTACGTGTTTAATTATTTTGTTAACTACTTGTACCTACCTTATTAATAATTCAATCCGATAAACAGAATTAAAATCTAAATCACAAAAAACATCTTAGGTATCTTTGTGTAAGACATAGGTATGCATTAGACATTGAACATAATTTTATTGTTCCAGTATTTAATTTTCGTGGATTTTATCACCTATCAATAACCTGCATTTCTTATTAATTAAACGTTTACAATATCAATTAATAGATACCGAGCACCAAATACTACCTAAGTTCTACCTACGGTACCTAAATCACAACCAATTCCAACAAAAATGTTAGCAGTGGACTGCTCTACATCAGCGGTAAGCTACCCGCTACGGCGCTACCCCATCAATCAGATGCAATTTATCTATCGAAAATGATAATAAGCAATATCCCTGCGCACACGCAGTACGCAAGCCGTCACGTTGTCGTGTGATTACGTCACTAGCTTTCGTCGCGTGAGAACCTTCGCGCATTGTGGCTCGCGAGTCGCGCATCACTTTCATTGTTTATACGGAACTCCGCGCACGGAACGAAGGCATAGACGTGCGGAAGATGCAGTGTGCATGCCTGCTCATTTTTAACAACATGCTATAACGTGATACGTTAATAAGAGCAGGGGAACGCTATTAATATGACGTAACAAACCAGATACATATCCATCCAATGTTACGCTTATAAAAACATGGTAGAAGATTATGCAGGTAGATCATTGCAATTTGCTCGGTGACAATTATAAGATGGCATGAACTTTAAAACATTGCCTTGAGGCATAGAGAGTTCTCTCAACAACTTCATCTTAGAATTGTAAACCGCAACACCCACTAATACTTGTCCCAAGTTCTAAATTCTAAACATGATTTCATACTCAATTTAAATCCAGAAATCCGACAGCGCAAAATGCAAATCACCATTCTGTATGCAACAAAATATTACTTACTTTGTAGGAATCCCAAATTTAACTTTGTTTTAAATCTAGAATACGGGATTATTACCCGACGTTCGTCCGTTCGTTCATATGCAATGCTTGCAGCAATACGTTACAGTTATAATAAGCATTAGCAGTATACGGTAAGGTATGCGCATGCACCGGCGACAGAGCGGCGCGGGCGTCGCTACAAACGATCGCACACATGCAGCTTTAATGGACAGTGTCTAATGAGCTTTTTAACAATGTATTTAGTTTGAAGCTAAATGCAAACTTCGTGAAGTAAATCTCTTTAGTGCTTTTCCTATAATTGAAACCTTTGTTGCTGCGTATTCTAAACAGTCATTTAGAATTATTGTTGGAATAGTTAAATAACTGTCTGTATGCATATAGGTACACACATGCTTTAATAGTAAGTTACCCTAAATTAAATTGCTCTCAAATAATACTTTTATGTTTTACTAGTTATTTCCGAAACAAAAGCTGCCAAAGTTTACTATCAATCGAGTAATATTAACGGCCTACTTTTAAAAACCAGTAGCGAAATTCATTGCAGCAATACGCTTTAGGTAGTATTGTAATACATCAAGAGCATCAAATTTATACAAACCCACTAACCCAGATGAGTGATGCAGAGTTTAGCAATCGTAAAAAGAAAAAAAAACGAAACTAGTCATTGGTCTGACTACGTTACAGAATTATTATTTAATTAAGGCTCTAATGATGCCGAGACACACCTACTCGCTGTCTGCGTCACCCCATATTCTTTTAAGGAATCAAATCAGGCGAGTTTTGTAGGCGAATAATGAAGGTCTTAATATGGAATGTAAATTACCCGTGATTAACAAGGTTACCAGTATTTCGTTGAATGCGGATTTGCGCGCCCTCAGAACCCACACGACGCCTTTGGTGACACCCACGACATATACGGTCACCAATACCCGACCAGATAGAATAGACCCCCAACGTTACTAGCACAAGTGCGTATTGCTACTGCCTTCAACTTACATTTATTCAGCAATTAAGTACACGTGGATAAATAACTTATCGCCCACAAATTAATACCTCAGCATTAGAGCAAGCTGATCTCATATCTTTATATTCCTGTCACAATACTAAATTATTCTGTTGATTGATATTTTAATTGTAATTTGATATCCATGAATCGTGAACAAAAACAGAGAACAAAAAATAAACTATTGCGGAAGTCTGTAATTATTTTTATCCATCTATCTATTTTTTACGTTGTGACGAATTGGATTCATGGTCTTTTAAGCTTGACAGACGTAAACCCTTCAGAAGATGATGACCATAAGCTAAATTTCTTTGTTATTAAGATGATAATGATAGGTATATCTGATCGTTAATGATCTGATGTCATATTAAGGTCCCTCACATAATATGACCCTAATGTCAGTCAGGCACAAAACACTTAATGTGGGCGTATAATCCAGGCGCCGCTAACGCCCGCCCACACAGTCGAGTTATAATTCCAGTAGGTATTTTAATGTCCATTTATGGCTAAAGCCTTATAAGCTCAGTTCGTGATAGTGACCACAATGTCACCCAAAAGGAATGAGTAACCAAATAAATTTAATGGTTAAGAATTAGTTAAAAAAATGTATTTAGTTTAGTTCAAAGTTTAATGCGATCGTTCAGAAACAAAAGGTTCGATAATAAATTCAATAGGTTGAACAATGACTCTACCGGCTTCATTCGTTTTAACAGATTCGGCAGCATCTTCGATCGGTTCGACGAGAATTTTATTGGGTTCAGAAACACCTCTGACGGGTTCGGCATTAACTTCGATGAGTTCTGTAGAGACTTTGATAGGTCGGGCAGCTATATCGACGGGAATGGCATCATTTTGGATAGGTTTCGCAGCAACTCGGAAGTGTTCAGCAGCAACTTCGAAGGGTTTGGCATCATTCAGTAAGGGTTCAGCCGTAACAGAAACTGGGAGGCGTTTGCTTTCGACGTGGTATCCATTAGGACCAGCGGTGTACTTGGTAATGTATGTCTGACCGTTATCGCCGATGTATGAGTACTCTCCCTCGATGATCATGACGTAGCCGGTATTGTTCGCATTGGGTACGAGCCGGCCACGTTCGGACACAACGGTGCCTTCGGCTGTCACGTACCGGAGAGCGAACTGGCCGTTCTCGTCGTGAATCTCCTCGTGTTCTAGTGCTGGTAGCTGACGACGGTCTGCGAGCTCAGCATCAGAGTACAAAGGAGCAGCCGCAGCTACAGCGAAGAAGGACAGAGTTACCACGAACTGAAATAGATAAATGTAATATTAGTATCAGTAAATACCAAATACTGGATCTTAATAGGTATTCCAAAATAAGACCTCAGTAATAAATAAACAAATAATTACTCACGAGTTTCATATTGAATGGTTTTGGACTGATGGGAAGACGCGATGTGAATTGCTTCAAATGCAAACTGATACGATTTCTCCAAAAGCGACGTTCTTTTATATCTTACTATAAATTCATAATTAGCACAATAAATGAACCTGATTACTTGATTATTTCTAATGAGGTCTGGATTAGTAAGTAATTGCATCATAGAGTCACATTAAAGAAATTGCATTAGAAAGTTATTACAAGTTAGGTACTCGTAACTACTAATCTATAAACCTGTATAATACATGATATTTTTTATGTAGTGTGCATAATTTGTAGAGTGATTCAGTCTCTGTTCCTAAATGCAACCGCAGTATTGAGATATACTTTACATAAAACAAAACGAAAATTCGACTTAGTATGGGGGACACGCGTAATTTAGTAAATCGCAAGCCATACAAAATTAATTTTTTATTTTGTTTTGGAGTAAATTTTAATACTGCGGTTGAATTTGGGAACAGACACTGAATCACTCTGCAAATTTTGCGCACTACTTAAAAACTATCCTGTATAATTAAAACGGACAGGATAATTAATTGAAATTGTTATGCAAAGATACTTATTGGGCTTTAGAAAACGTCATACAATGATATAATTATTGTTTGGTAATATACTTTACAATCCTGTATATTAATTGTCCACCTTGTCGCATTTTGATAGCTAAAGACGGACCGCCTTTGTATGGTTACCTTCTGCTGATGTTAAGTGTCATGAATGAAAATGTCATTTCAATGTCAGCCGAATGAACTAGCAAATATTTTAATATTGTAACTATTGTCTGTATCAGTATCAAATAACAGATACCTACAGTATCGCCGTAAAAAAAATCCATATCAATCCAAATTTTCATGGCAGATGATTTTATTAGTGTTGGGCCGAATATGGCTTTCATCGAATACGAATATTCGGCAGGATTTGGCGCGCTTTATCAATGGTTGTAAATGATCAAGTCTGTGTATGTTGAGCTTGTTGAAGCATGTCGCTGTTCCGCCTGCTGACCCCGCTTCGAACCCGAGCGCGGCTCCGAATATTCACGTTCTTTTTTGATGTGAAAAATAGTTAAATCTCATTACCTAAATAACCAAAAAACCATAAGTAGGAGAAAAAGATTAAGCATTTGGACATTTTTCCGTGATAATAACAAGCATTCAGGCAAATTTTTAATGCTAGTATATTCGGCACAATATTCGGGATTTTAGCCCAATATTCAGTAAACCTGCCGAATATCGAACATAATACAACAAATACAATATTCAGCCCATCCCTAGTTTTCATACATTTATAACCACCTTATGCTATACTAAATATGATTTATTTATTCATAATTAATTTTAATATTTCTTGTCTTTTAGATACCTACCTGTTTTTGCTGAGTTACATTTTTACACCTTTGAGGTAGCAAAAAGGCATACGGCCCGCCTGATGGTAAACGGTTACCATAGCCTATGGCCGCTTGCAACACCAGGGGCATAAGTAAATCGCGCGTTGCCAATCCTACAAAAATCTTTTCACTCCCTTTTTGAAGAAATCCATGCTATAGTCTATTCAGAAAACCTCGATGGGAACCTGATTCCACAACCTGGGCGTGCGTGAGAAGAAACTCCTTTAAAACCGTACGGTTGTATACCTAATTACAATGAGTCATTAAAACATTTTAAACGTACAGCAAAATGTGTACCTACCTACTAACTTATATACAAGCTAATGCATCTATTGTAAAAAAATAAATAAAAAAAATATAATAAATAAAAATAGTGTACATATGTAGGTACATACCCAGCAAGGTAGGTAGGGTAGGTAGGAAGGGTAAATTAACGAAAAAAAAATTATGAATAAAATTCATTTTCTCATACATTTCGCAGCAAAGTTAGAAGGTTGATTAGGTTTAATAATCGTTTATGAAGAGTTACAATGAAATCATTTTTAGTTGGTACGAAGTTCATCGGGTCATCCTCATCTAGTATTATACAAAATTGACTTTCTTTAAATGATTTATATACAGGGTGTCCCAGGAAACCTGTACCAGCGAAGGTCTGTGGTCAGGGGACACTAATACTCATCGATTGAACCCCCATGTATGTTCTACTTTCATGATGACAACAGGCTTTAACGCCAGTTTAGTTATTAGACGTCTATAGCACGATTATGAGTAAGGGGATTAATGTGGACGTACAATCCAGGTACCGCTGACGCCCACACAGTCGGGCTATAATTTCAGTAGGTTCTATATTCAGCGGTTCCCAACCGGTGGTCCACTACCGGTTCACCGGTGGAGAACTAAATTGAGGTCTGCCAAACAAAGTTATAAACCCAGTATAAATAAATATTTACGCCAGCGTCTCAATAATCAAATTGAATTTCAATTAAAAATATACCAATGTCATTCTCAGTTTATTTTTAAGATAAAGTTACGAATGCAGTTTATTTTAATTTTATCATAATTTATATTTCGAACCTTGTAGTCCCTGCACCGAACAAAAAAGTCCTAGTGGTCCCTGGTCGAAAAAAGGTTGGGAACCACTGTTCTATAATGTCTATTTATATTATAGCCTTTAAAACTCAGTCCATAATAGTGATTCAGTGAATACAACGTAAAGGTATGAGTAAGCGTAACAAATAGATTGAATAGTCAGGAATTAGTAAAAAAATTAAGATGTTGTTGTAATTCAAATTTTAATGCGACCGTTCAGATACAAGGGGTTCGATAATAAATTCAATGGGTTGGACAATAACTCTGCCGGGTTCAGTCGGTGCAACAGATTCGGCAGCATCTTCGATCGGTTCGACGAGAACTGTGATGGGTTCAGCAACAACTCTGACAGTTCCGGCAGCAGCTTCAATGGGTTCGACATCAACTTTGGCTGGTGCAGCAACAACTTCACTAGGTTCGGCAACAACTTCGATGGGTTGTGCATTGACTCGGATAGGTCGGGCTACCTCTACGGGAGTGACATTGGCTTGGATGGGTTTCGCAGCAATATTGACGTGTTCAACATCAACTTTCATGGGTTCGGCATCAACCAGTAAGGGTTCGGCAGTTACAGGGACTGAGAGATGATTGCCTTCAACGTGGGTTCCATCAAGACCGGCGGTGTACTTGGTGATGTATGTCTGACCGTCATCGCCGATGAATGAGTACTCTCCCTCGATGATCATGACGTAGCCGGTACCGTTCGCATTGGGTACGAGCCGGCCACGTTCGGACACAACGGTGCCTTCGGCTGTCACGTACCGGAAAGCGAACTGGCCGTACTCATCGTGAATCTCTTCGTGTTGTAGTGCTGGTAGCTGACGACGGGCTGTGCGTTCAGCATTAGAGTACAATGGTGCAGCCGCAGCTACAGCGAAGAGGGACAGAGTTACCACAAGCTGAAATAGATAAATGTAATATTAGTATAGTAAATACCAAATCCTGGATCATAATAGGTAGGTATTCCAATATGAGGCCACAGTAATAACGGTGTTATTTCTGATGTCAATTATAAAATGAATTAAGAAATAAATACTCACGAATATCATTTTAAGTGAAATGTTTTTGGACTGATGGGAAGACGCAATGTGAATCGCTCCAATTGTAAACTGATACCATTTCTCCAAAAGCCACGAGCTTTTATATGTATTCCTACTATGAAATCATAATTAGCACAATAAATGAACCTGATTAGATGATAATGTATAATGAGGTCCGGATTACTAATTGCATCGGGAGTTATTATCATGTCGTAATAAGTACATATTTTATCGTCAAAATCGTAGGTAGGTAAACTTTTTAATGTTCTATTTTTTTTTTTTAAGTATTCTATGTAATTTTAATTTTCTTTATTTAAATTTTTGCCAAAGTAATTTTATATACACTTTTTAATTTTCTTTTTTGTAAGTTTTATAATTTTCTATTTTTGTAAAGATTATAATAAGCAGGTACCTGCTTATTATAATCTTATTATCTTATTATAATCCTAATTAGTAACCAGGTAAATCAGTTTTGCATGCCGTATATACGGCGAGATATGCTGTACAAATTACAACATAAATGTAACACCGATGTAACCATATTTCATGCAAATAAATTATTCTTATTCTTATTCTTATTACAAGAAACTCGTAACTACTAATCTATGAACCTGTACATATAGCTATATCATTTTATAGGGCAAGATAATTCATTGAATTTGTTATGCAAGAAAACATCATACAATGATATTGTTTTGTAATATATTTTACAATCCTGTATAATAATAAGTCCACCTGGTCGCATATTGATAGAAAAAGATGAACTGACTTTGTATGCGTACCATCTGCTGTTCCTAAGTACTTATCACGAATGAAAATAAATATATTATCATCTCAATATCAGCCGAATGAACTAGCAAATATTTTAATCTTGTCACTATTTTCTGTATCAACTAACAGGTAATGTACCTACAGTATCGACTCAAAAAATTCCATGTCAATCAAAATTTTCACGGCAGATGTTTACAGATATTTGTAACCACCTGATGCTGTACCAAATATGAATTTTTAATTCATAATTATAATATTTCTGTTCCGCTACATTCCTGTTTTTGCCGAGTTGTATAATTACAATGTGTCAGTGAAACATTTACATACAACAATAATAAGTACTAACTCGTACATAATTAGCTAAGAGATGATGTCAACGCGATGCATCTACTGTAGCTAGGTATAATTAAATTATTTTAATATATCCGGGTATTCATCAAAAACAATTATTTTAAATTAAATCAGTTTTTCACATGTTCGTCGCAGATTTATGTAGATTGTAGCTAGTTTCCGTGAACATAATTTAGGAATTCAACATTTTGCCATAAAAAGTCTGAGAATAAAGATGTTAGTATTTTCTTTTTTGTGTATCGCTAATTATACCTAAAGCCGTGTAAAGAATAGGTCACAGTCTTCGCCGGCAAAAGGCAACTTGTGTTTTACTGCTTATAAAAATTAATTGGTTATCGGCAATCAATTTTTATTGGCGGTTTATGGAAGAGATCTACAATAGTAATTTGTGAGTGTTTTGTATTGTTTATAGCAAATTTTTTGAAACAATTAATGTGTAAATTATGTGAAGCAAAAAATTTGTGCAAACCTATGTTCGTTCCAATAACAAGACATGCAAAATTCTCATATTCAATCCGTGATTTATATGTAATTTCACGGATTCTGAATCAAAAATGATGAAAGAAATTTATAATAAATGACTTATAAATAAATCGCCAAATACAAAACTAATAATGGCCGCAGATACAAAACACGTTGTAGGTATCATAATATCCATCAATGCCTATTTGACACATTCAACTAACACAATTTGATAAGATTAAGTGGATTGGGTATTAATTCTATGTACACTTGTAACGCACCCCACTTAAACAGACTTTTCCGATGCCAAGAATTTGGTGCTGTTTTGTTGGTCTTTTAGGTATTTGTTCAGCGATTTTAGCTGAAAACCGTTTTTCGTATTCCCAAATTAATGAAAATATAAAACGAATTTGCCTGAGTTGAGACACTGATGTAAATCTTGTAATTCTTGCATTAGCATATAAAAACTAACATTATTAAAATATGTGATCCTTACGGGTCTATTATATCTAATGCTATTTTATCATGTTCTGCCCAAAGTGACCACAACCAAAACTACGTAATTGTGAAAAATATGTAAATCGACGAATGACTAGTCATGGTTTTTGACATGCAAATAATCGTGCAACCGCTGCGGGGAACTGCTTTGTCTTATTCTGTAAGTCATCGTCGTTTTTCGTTAAAATAATGATTTCAAGCGGAAGTGACCGCAAATGACGTCGGAAGAAATAAGAACATTCGTGGATTAGGTTTTTTGTTCAATACACTGCGTTATTTAGTCATGCATGCTAACATTTCCGCGTAGGTCCTTAGTTACCCGCCCACGTATGTCCCGAGGTTGTTGCGGCGGGCACCGCAAGTAGGCAACTCACAAACACATTGATATTCCATGACACTAGCCGTGAGTAAGGCTGACATGGTTAGTCCTTCTAACATCGGTGTTGGACATTTCCTTATATGGAAAACGTCACACTCAACTTACACAAACTATGTGGCAGAGAGATAATTTTTTATCATTACTTGTGTCTGCTTTACATGTCTTTACTTATTTCGATTAGGCAAATACTTCCTTTAAAAATACCTACGGTCTAAACTTGCAATATCCAGCCTCGTGTCGTAAGTCTTGTATACTCATGCTAACATCATGTAAAGTTCGCCAAACTCCGTCGGGACTGATTTGACTTTCATTGTATTTTTTCCATATTAACGGGAGGTCCGTATATTTTGTTACTTCATCTCGACCTTCGGGGCTGAGTTAACATCTATTGTTCAACAAATTACTGATTCCGTCTCTAATTCGTAGCAGGCCCATTGTCTCTCAGTTGCCCGATTTTACGGGTAGTGCACATCACGAGAGAGGAACATATCTACCTGACTAGGAAAAACACATCGCGTGATGAATATAAATATTGTTGTGGCTTGTTAGTTACAGCTAATTACTGAGCGTGTTAATAATAGTCGTCTGTTGAGAATTTTCCTGCATGACATTTACCTACAGAATTTTGAATCTTGCTGTATCCACAAATACATTTCTACTACTTGGTCAGCTAAGATAATCAGATAACATAACATCTAGCTTGTATTCCCCGAAGGATTAAACAGAGGTGTAGCTACTTACAAATGGTACACCTCTGCCCTGTTACTAAGAATTTCCATACAGAAAAACCCAATTACACGTTGCCCGACCCCGAATTGAACTGAGAACCTCCAGCACAGCAGCTTTCGACTACTAGACCAAGGAGGCATAACCAGATATCGTCGGGGATAGTTCAATACCGCGTAACTAGCATTAGTAAATAGCGCGTAAGTGACGAAATTAGCCGAATTGAGATTTCGCGGCAAATGCACTGCTGACGCTGATTAGCACCCGTTGAATCTCTCTCCTGAAAAAATTGATATTTGACATTTACGCGGTATTTACCAATGCTACTTACGCGGTATTGAACTACCCCGACGATATGGCTAATTATCTGCATTTTTCACAAGGGATTGTAATCTACAATTCGCAATATAGCTACTGATGGATACGGATCCTGGGTCCCTGTAACGAACAAAAGACACACATCGAAAAAAGTTTGAAAACATGAGACCAAAATGTTCTTGCATGAGACATTTTAATACCAACTTTATTCTATTTTCAATACAATACAATTACTAGTTTTATGTGTTTTTAAATATAGAACCTACTTCCAAAGAGGTTTCTCATAATATTAGAAACAATATAAAAAAGTAAAAAAGGGAAAAATATCTCAACTTATCAGTCGTTTTCAGTAATTTCGAACTTTTTTTATGTGTGTAGGAATTCATATTACAATTACAACCAGAAGCCCTAGTGTAAGTTTTATTTAACAATCTCGATTTTACGCATCTACCGCGTTCTGCGTGCCGATTGGCCCGCTCCGAGCTTTTCAGCAATCGGAGCGCCGAACTCGATTCATGCTGTAATCGAGACGGGTAAAAGATTTACCTTCCTTACCATGATAAGGAAGGATTCGAATCCAAGACCAAAACCAGCTAGGTAATAGGGATAAACGATCATAATCAGAATAGATTCAATTTTGACAGTTCAAAAAGGTACATTACACAGCAGGTATGCTATAAAAATCACTCTGCTCGATGTTTGAAACAACGCAATGAACATTCTAGAACTGTAAAAATTGAAGCGATTCTGATTTCGTTGTGAATCGGAATTAGGAGGCCGAACGCGGTAGCAATTTAGTCACAAGCCCCCAATCTCCACATATCGTTTTTTTTTAAATGCTTGCAAAGCAGTACTTCTGCGTATGACAATGCTCAATTACGTACGGTATAAGATAATAACGCAATAACATTATTATTAGTTTATTCAAGTGGTCCTTGACACAGCCTAATAAACAGCTATTACCAACAGTCCTGTCCCACGCTCGTCTAACCCGCGATTGAAACTAACTCCGTACACTAATCAGTAATCAACTACTGCAGACCTTGTCTTAACCCACAATAAGATTATATATTGTTATAATGCAAACACAAGCTCGAGACTACGCATGCTTACGTACCTGTAATAAAGACAATAGAAAAAATATATTTAGTACCTAGGATATAGTAAAAATGTATGACAGGTGATGAGGTGACATACGGTTGACTAAGTGCCAATTTTCCATGGAAGAATTGCTTTATTCTTCGCTAATCTATTAATGAATACCTCTGGCCGTTTAGATGCCCAGCAAAAATTTCGTAGGGGCTTATTGGAAATCCCATCTTATCTTGTAAATGATCACCTATTACGATAGTATAATGTAAAGAGAACGGGGCAGTATACATCTCTGCGCCTCTCTTTTATTCGTAACATACTGCGATCCAATATCCGTTTGCAAAGCGTGCCAGCGATATTCCTTGGGAGCTGTTTCTTTTTAGCTGTCTGTACGGAGGACCTTGTCCAGTCACTCAAGTGTTACTGGTTGATATATTAATTATTCATTATAATGATACTGTGTTGTACAATGTACAATAAGAAATCTTTCCTATTCTGCAGGTGTGTGCGTGCAGCGTGCTAGCTGCGTTAGATGGGTACAGTCCCCAACAGGACCCTGATCAGTTCCACATTCAAACAGATGAAGATGATGAGCGCTACTTCCTGTACCAGACCCACAACGGACAGTACCGGAAAGAAAGGAGGCTAAAAGATGGATCAGTTGTTGGTGAGAATGATTTGCCAAATATGAATTTGAACCACGCTTATGATAAGCTCTACTGAAAAGTAATTTTGGAATGGATACAGTATCTTACATATTGAGAGGTGAGCCCATTTTTGCAGAGCACGGTATTATGTTCCTGTATAAAAGTGGGTGACCCTATTGTCATTCAACGGGCACATATCCAAAGCCTGGGTTGGTACCAAAATTGTACTTTGACCGATCGCCGAATCTAGGACCAAACTGGCGAGAGCCGTGTTTTTTGCATCCACAAAAAAATTCATAGTTTAAAGCCGTTCTTTACCTTTTTCCTTAGGGCGAGTGCCAGGGGACGATGACAAGGCCACATAGCATTTTTTATTATTAATTCTGTAGGTATAAACCTGGCTGACCTGACCGGATTAATATCTTTGACCTACCATTCATTTTTTTTTCGTGCTGATATCCTTCTCGGATCCCTCCGTGCACCTAGAATCACGACGTTTTGAGAGTGCCTGCAAAGGCCCAGTTGAAATAAAAACCTTTGACTTAGACAGCTTTGACTTTGACCTTTGCTAGTTTTAAATAAGCAACCAGAGGCACTAGGTGAATTATTTTTTTCACTAGATACTCGTAGATCAGTTAAGAGGCAGCATAGTTATTCTGTAAGAACATGTCGATTCGAATCTCACTCTTATTGTCGGTTGATATTTGACGAATTGACATACAATAACCTAATAATGGTCACAGCTCCTGTTATTAAGTTAAAAGTTTACTATCGTATGTTAATTCATCAAAATTAAATATCAACCGATCATAAGAGTGAGCTTCAAATCGAGATTCGAGATGTTTTTACAGGTAAGTACTTATGCATAAAGAAGTATGTATCTTGCATAATTCATTGATAACATTCTTAAGAACACACTTAAGAATATCAAGTTCACAATAAATATAGAGTAGACCAACCTACTACAAGTCCCATTGTTAATATAAAATGTGGTCAACCTACACATATTCTGTAGTTCATTGTCCTAACTCCACAGGCCTATGTAGGCGGTGTATCTAGATAATAACAATCACCTTGTAAGGTAATAAGGATATCTAAAAAAACGTTTAAATTATAGAATTCGTCAAACACAATAGAATTCGTGACGAACCATATATTATCTGGACGAAAAATTCTTGTCCAATTTCTAAATACTATAATCTAATCTAATCTTATGCCGGCAAATTATTAGCCATCCCTCTTCCCGTAGGTATACTAAAAAACAAATGAGAACTTGTAATATTAACACGATGAATCTTCAGTTGCGTCAACAGTCCACCTGCAAGCATGGTAAATTTTACCAATATGACGTCTATTGACTGAAATGCATGTTTTATTGTGATAGTCAAGAACACCACATACATGTCGTCGTATTTTACATTACAGGTACAACGGGCTGGGTTGGAGCCGATGGATATTTACGTCTCCAGGATTACATCGCTGACGATCAGGGTTATAGAATCTACAAATCTAAAACTGTTTATGTTGGAATGAACCGACCAATCGGAGTACGTATCAGACTATTAATCTTTTAAAAATATTTGACTATTTTTTAATACTTATCGTTTATTTTGATGGTTTTCAGGAGTCGTTAAAAATAGCTAAGACAGCTCCGACAGACTCTGGTTACGGTGTGACACCAGCGCCTGCGCCTGCGGTGCAACGCAACCGCGGTCCACCGAGATTCACCTCTACGACTCAAGCCCCACCGCCATCTTCATCATATGGACCACCGAATTCCTTCCCTATAGAAGTATCAGTAACACCACCGCCACCAGCCTACCCACACCCGACAGCGACACCACAAGTTTACGTTTCACCTAACTCGATAGACTCATCGACCACGACGTACGACTTTAGGCCTACAGTGACTCCGATCACAGCCAATGAAGTTGCCACGACACGGAGTCCGTACGACTACGATTCATCTAACAGCAATACTCTTGATGATGGGTATTACGCCAGTGACAGTAAACGCTACGATGTGTTTAATCCTAATTCGTACAGGCACGCTGATGCCTGGTTCAGACGACAGCAACAGCTGCAACAACAACAACAAGCTGGTGTGAAAATCGGGGACGGATACACTCCTCAGTTCTCGACGTACGACGGTGCAGGCTTCAGAAGAAGCGGGTTCCGGTACTATCTTCCTAAGCAGTATCACGAGGAAGAGAGCGGTAACTCCAACGAGAGGACTGGAAGTTTCGGTTATGTAGATCCGTTCGGTATTCGTCGAGTGATATACTACAACACAGCGCCTGGCGAAGGCTTCCAAATACGCAAAAACAATAGGTATGTGGGTCACGACGCGACCCCGTATGACCCTAGACCCGTGAATTGAGGTGGAAAATGTGTGTACATACATGTGAGAAATTGAAGTTACCTAATTATTTATCCATCAGTATTGTTAGTCCCCATGAACTATTTATATAATAAAGGAGGCAAAACGATTTAATCGAACGAAGCGAACAAGTCTTAGCCATTAATTTGATATGTTAATATGCGTTAATGTACGTATACTTGAAGTCACATAGCTTAGATGCTTTTTGTTTGTGACTGCCACAAACAAAAATATTTCTTCTTTTTTCAGTGCCATTGTACGATATGTGTACCGTATACCGGTAATAAATACTTATTGTATCTTTTGTAATCAACATCATATATTTCTTTGTATACAATTAAATTAATTTAAAATAAAACACTGTTGTATCACAATCGTGTTAGTGTGACGATACGTTATGGTTGGATATTTTTATCCAGCTGCACATTAAAATAATACAAAAAATACCGTTAATTTATTCTAATTTATCTTCAAAATATCAAAAAAGGACAGTTGTTGGTCATTATGTCTATAGTAAGAAGGTCTTTGAACTCATCTCGATTGTCATCTTAATGGATTTCCTTGCAAGTTAACCGACGTAGGCGTAACTAAGCACATGTTTCTGGTGTTACATTTTAGAGTGTGTAACTAAAATGTATCAGTAACCAGAGTCAAGAATTACCAACTGCACAGCAAGTATTCGGGTAACATATTCTAGGTACCCAAGGTTGCAACATATACTTATACATTTCGAGTGTTCTGAACACGATTTCAAATTTATATATGTAAACCAGTACATTAACTATAGACAATACAATAAAATATACTAAGCCGGGTGCATGTAAAAAATGTTATTGCGAATAATTTGTCATTTTTAAGAAATATCTGTGAGAAATCGATGCGTAATAATGACACCTTGTTGCAATGACTATGCTATCATTATGGGTAATAATTTATAAATTAAAATTAAATATATTTGTGTCTAATAATAATACTAAACTTACTACCTATTGTACATTTTTTAATTATTATATAAACTGCACAGCATGTATTTATACTAAATTTATTGTTTTAATTTAAGTTGATACCTACATAAATAATTTGTTAACAACATCTTGTTTTATTTCTAAATTGCGTCATGTACCCTGTAGAAATGATTATGACAAGTAATCATTTCAAAAGTAGTTTAACAAATTACACTTGCATTGCGACATACCTACTAAATCCTGTTTTACTAATAACTTTGTGTTGCTCTATATAAATGAATGACTGTTTTAACTAGGTTAGTGTCATCATTGCTACCCATAAAGGAAATTTTTTAACGTTTATTCTGAAACATATTTTGTGCTAGTTTTATATACGTATACCTATTTTATTCTAAAAACATGTTTTCTATAACTTTAATAACATTATTAATAACACAATGTTTTGCAAATGGATTGGCTCCCCATGCAAGTCCTCTGATATCACCGGAAAATCAAGACAGTGAATCATCCCACATATCAATGGATGGAGCCATAGACTTGCCAAAACCTGACCATAGATTCACCTATGTCTATAAACACATGAACAACGATCAATATCCTACAGTTGAAAAAAGAGAAGAAGAAATCGGGATGTACATATCCAAACAGCCAGTGACGAGCACCACTACAACGACTAGAACTGCGGCAACGCCACGGCAAAATATTCACTCTTTTTTCGACTACTTCAATGATAAAGTAAAAACCCACGGTATTTTTAAAATTCCGATTATTAGATTAAAAAATCATCGGCATCATCGCCACCATAAAGTTGAACAAGAACCAACGATAACACAAATGCTAACAACGCCAACGCCGATACTGACAACGCTGACACCGATGAAGCCGACTATGATACCTCTACCCGAAGCACCAAAATGGCAGGAAATCAAGGATGGAGTACGTCCACTTTTGCCATCATACAGTTGGGAGAGCTGGAATTATCAATCAGCCTTCCCTGATAAAATGCCATCGCCACCTGTAATACCTGAAAGGGAAGATTTAAATGAAACCCTAAAGCATCGTAATCAACCTCAAGTACCAGCCCATGCTATGACGGCTGATGTACATATACATCCAAGTCATCAGGTTCATCTCCAGCCCACATCGGAAACACCAGTTGAAGTACAAGAAAACAGAAAGGAAGATCTGATTGGGCAACATAATTATCCAATCACGTCACATCGCGATCCATCAATACCGAACGAGCTTGGACATGTTACAATGGAAGCAGCCAAAACAGAAACCGATGAGATTAAAGACTACTCATCTCTTAAAAACGCTCCCTACACTAATAGAGGCAGCTACAAATTCAATTGGGACGATGTCAATGATATGCATATAGCAGCAGTTGTAGCAAGCGCCACACCAGCGAACGTACCTCAACGAGATGGGAACTCGCCCCCGCCAGTTCCTAAACTAGCACCCTGGTTTGACGGTTACAGAAAATAAATGTTAATAAATATAATAATACACATTATCTTCTCATTTTCTTTACCGCATCTATCTATATTGACTGTTTCTTTAATTATTATATTTGCATTCTTGAAGATATCATCTGTCATCTAAATCTTGATAACGTAAGGTAATAAATATTGATTATATTTTGAGCAATACATAATTACTAAAAAGATACTAGTAATACATTTTCAGCTCGCTAACTATGAAATACATTACTACATACATTATTACATTAATTAAGTCTACAAAAAATATTAATTTACCACAGTTATGCGTGGGTGTCGTATCTGCATCATTCTATTTGTTAATAATAACATTGCGAATGCGATCACCTATTTTTCATGTCACCTATGTTTCAGTTTTCATGGTAATACAGCTCCCACGACCACTCACAGACCACAGCATGTTTACGGGTTTATGTTTATTATTCTAGTGGTAAAGTAATAATAAGTTTATGTTTAGCATATTACGGGAGCCTGTAAATCTCTCACACATTACAAACATTCACATGACTTTATTAAGTCATGTCAAGTTTGTAGTGTGTGAGAATAGAATAGAGTAGAAGATAACAGGAATCCATGTCATTACATGGATTCCTGTTATCTTCTACACTATCATCCACTTATTCCATATAATCTTCCGCTCTCATGTTTGGTTCCAGCCCGTGTATTATTATAGTAGTTAGTATAGGTTTTTTGACCCTTCCAAAAGCAAGAGGTAACAAAAAGATAGCTATAAATAATAATAATTTATTTGCATAAAATGTGGTATAAAAGATGGTAGGTAACTATGATTATGAATTAAAGAGCAAGATACATTCAGCCATATTACAATAGCATGCAAATCATTTAGTTTAGGGCACATTCACGCATTATTATATTAAAACAAATATTTAAGAATTAGGTACTTACACAAGGACATTCATTAATATATCTATGAAACATAAAATAAACATACAATATGTCCATAAAATAGATTTTACAGCGCGTTTCCAAAGTAATAGGAATGAGATACGTATTTTTTGTTGAATTCGTTAATTGAATGGAAACTCTCTTCCACCATTTCCTTAAAGAAGAACAAAATTGAAGATTCGCTAAACACTCAGGCAACGAGTTGTAGATAACTGTTGACATACACGCAGCTACGTTTAAACATTTCAAGTTAAGAAACAGGCATTTTTAAATATGAGTGAAATTATGTTACGCTTTTTTAGATTGTTTTTCATGTCAAAAAGTTGCGTATTGCACTAGACTTCGGTTATTTCAAAAGTGCACCAACCACTACTATAGTACGTGCAAATCTTTATGAGCCCTCAAACTCTCTCCCTCTCTCCCTCTAGCATCTATAATAGTAAGAGTATTATAGGTGCTAGAGGGAGAGAGAGAGAGAGAGAGTTCAGAGCTCAGTTCAGGGCTCATAAAGATTTGCGAGTACTATACTAAAAACCACTAACACGTGTAAAAATACCATGTTCCTTGCAAATAAAAATTATTTATTTATGTATGCTAGGTACAGTTAAAAGATGTTGTGATTTAAACACGAGCTTACAAGACTCAAGGACCAATGCGGTTCCGCGAAGACATTTCTTTTGTGCTATGTAGACCCGCATTATTTATGATGAGTATCTTCAAATCACTATACCATTACCAAGTTATGGAGCCAACGTAAGCATGGTACACCATTAATGACATAAGTCGTAGGTCATGTCTTTGACTTTTTTATGCAAACACAAACTTATTTATTTTCGTACAGAGATTGTCAAATATGTTATGATCTTTCCACGTAACGTGTTCGTAAACTGTAATACCTACCTAAAAATTTTGTACTGTGGATCTGTTCTACCGGCTGGTTATTATAACAATGTCTTAGTGCTTGTATTTACTTTTATACTAACCTAAAATTAATATTATAAAATGTAGTAATGTTGAAATCCTCTGAACTATAAAAAACTTTGAAAAAAATCGTGACATCTATAGTGACACGGCGACCATTCAATAATTTATTGAACACTAATCTATGTCAAAATCGGATTCCTTGATAATGTAGATAGGTACCAATTGGTCGGACATCGGTAATTCATCACGTATCGATTGATGAGGCATCGGTTGGTCAGAGTACCGGGACTTCGACCACCCAGATAAAGGCCATTTTATAGGGAAAGGCCAGTCAGTCGGCCAGTGCGGTAAGTGGAGTGAGGATAGTAAGCTAGACCAAAATGGTTTCTTGATGTCAACTTCCACCCAAGTAGGTTTACCATCTTCTTTCGATGATTTGTCTTCCTCAGATTCTAAAGGCTTTGTGTCTTTCTTTTCCTCTTTAGATTCGTGTGATTCCTTATTAGGCTTATTTGATCCCATAGATTCCCAAGATTCACTGGATTCTTTAGGTTCATTAAGTTCTTTGGATCCTTTTGGTTCCTTAAATTCGTCGGATTTTTTAGGTGGCACTAATTCTTCAGTTTGCTTCGATTCCATGAGCTCTTTAGTATCATCGGATTCTTTAGATATATGTTCTTCCACTATTACTTGTTTAATTTCATGAGATTTATCTTTATCTTCGTCTTTTTCGGCTTCAGGTTTCTTCACTGAATCAATTATTTTTTTCGATTCGTCTTTGATTAGACTTTGTGGAACTGGATCTATCGCCATCACTTTTTCTTTGCTACTCTTGTTCTTTTCATCTGATTGCAGTTCTGACCGCGGCGGGGGCGCTGGTAAATTGGTACGCAGCTTTTCTGGCGCCGGAAAAGCCACAGCAGCCGACAGAAGACATAGGAATCCTAGTAGATACATCTGTTAAAAGAGATTTGAATTCTAAGTATGATTTAAAACATTGCGTAACACAGATTAACTTGATTAGATATTAATATCATGTTTGTTATATTCGTAGAGGTCACGAAATGGAAGAGGTGAAAGTGTATAATGATATAATATTAGAATTTACAGTTTTCTTTTGATAAGGGGAGCGATATATCTATCAATTTATTTAGTTTATTGATTTGATGAATAATACAATACAATATGACTTACCTCTTCTTGATGCCTCCAATTTTATTTTTAAAAACAAACCGTGCATTGCTTTTATATTCGAAGTATTCATTTGAATTAATTACTTCAAACATTGAAATCAAATTAAAAACCCTTTAGCAAGATCAAAATAATATTGTGGTCAGTGTAATTAACACAAAAGTTTCCACTTATTAATTTCTTAGTTTTCATATCATCCCGTAAATATCTATAAAAGTAAAGTACTGTGATTTTATCATCTTAGAAGCCATGTACTGAAATTATATCGTAGGACGACCCAATGGAGGGCTGCGAACTGCGACAAATCGTTATAAACAAATAAGTTATGAGCCAGTTTCTCGAACGCTTAGAGCAATAGATATTGTAAGGCATTTCTCGTACGAGTAAGTATACGAGACTCTCCTTAAAATGTTTACTTCAAGTAAACAATAACCAACGGTGAGAAGCAATGTTGCTACGATGTGTTGCTCCGGCGTGTTGCTCCGGCCGGTATGGTGGCGTTACTTGGAAGAGGCTTAGGTTGTGCCTATGGCCAGCAGTACTAGAGGCTGAGCATTCGATGAGAATCAAACATTTTCATACAATCATAAGGAGGCGTCCAGGCTCAAAATGAAGAATTAGGGGACTAGGTCTTATCGATTATTTTTTTATTACCTAGACAACCTTCGGATAGACGTTCAAGAAAGTCATGGAAAAATGGAATCGGATAGTCCATGGTGTACGCATTGAACTAGCTTTTCATATGCACATCTTAAATGTTTTTATTCGAACCTAAATATTTTGGAAATAATATATACTGCTCATTTTCTTTTCATAATCTATTTTGTTTACCTACCTTATTCACGATGATTTCGAATCAATAATTGTTTCCTAAGTTAAGCTAATGTTGCTAATGATATTGTAGTTTACAAAAGTTTTGCACTTTATTATTACTTATCCATAATGAGATATCCCTAATGTACGATAATGTCCTCAAACTAGCTGAAAAAATTGTGCAATGTAATTTCGTAATGAGCCTAATTCTAATTTCTCCCATAATGTTACTAGTACGTCATCGCTTTGTGCTAAATTAGCTAGTTCTTTTGATTTTAAATTAGTATATAATACGCGTCGAAGATATTGCAAAGTCACTACGACCAAATTTTCATCAAGTAAACATGGTAAGTTATTTTTTACATTTCGATATTAAGTGTATTTGTTAAACGTCAATATTGTGAACCATAAAGACAGTTCAGAGTCAAGAATTCAAGATTTATCGCCTGATGAGCGTAAGCGGGTTCTTTATCTGAGGCCTGATGTAAATAAACTTAACTTAAACATAGGAGGTTTCTCTATGTGCCTATCTACCAAAATTGTATTTGTCGTACCTATCTACCAAAAAGGTATTTTGATAATATCGATTGCGGAGGAACGAGGTAGTTATGGTGTTCCTCCATTGAAAAGGGAGGATCCTCCGACCAGGCGAGGTAATATTGGTTGGCGGGCCGAAGCCCGACGGTTGATGTCGGGCAGTTCTATATATGTTAGATACGATTATCTTTTTTCTTGCGTGATGCAGGCCTCGTAATCTGATTGGTTGAATTCATATTTACGCGGCACGGTTGGTCGGGTTTTATTTTTTGAACTTATATTTTTTCATTTATTTATATAGATTATAATTATTTAATTTCGTTTAGGTCGCTACATATTATAACCAATGCGTAAAGAATATCATCATTTATGTCTTTTCAGATTACATTAGCAGCACTTTGTTTCATAATTGGAATTCTGCCATATATGCTTGCAAACTCGGCATCTGTCAACTATGAACCAATTAAGATCACAGTTAACGAAAATTTTAATATGCCACCTGGCCGAGTATCTCAAGGACTTACATCTGTCAACCCAAGTTTTTTCCATCAAGGCGCAAACTTTTACTTCAATCCACAACTTATTTTACCTCCAGGCTACATTTCATCTCAAATTGAAACTTTGATATCATCTATAAAACAAAAAACTGAATCTTTCTCAAAAGTTACACCTTTGGAAATTGTGGTTGAGAAAGACAAAATATCAGAGACTATAAAGCCGCTTGGTGATTCAGTATCAGAATTTGTCAAAGAAACACTTTCAGGAATTGTTGTGGAGAAAGAAAATGTTACAGAAGTTATAAAACCATTACCAGAATTGCCAGCAACACTCGAAAAGGAAAATATGATGGAAGATATTGAAATTACTGAAGTATCAATGCCTATTCCAACCGAAGTAATTGTAATGGAAAAAATTGAAGCGCCGCTGCCTCCTCCATCCATTATAATTGACGAAGATTCCAAACCCGATAACCAAGAACTTTTAGTAATTCTAGAAACTAATGTTTTGCCACCACTATCGTTTGATGTCATCCCTCCCGATATTGTGGAAGAAGTGAAAATAGAAGAACCAATATTATTGGAAGAGTCTATTGAAGTATTTCCTCCAATTCCGGAAATCTCTACGAGACCAATACTAGAGCCCATAGGAGTACCGGAATTCACAATCGTAGAAGAAAAAGTAGATGTGCCGCCGCCTCCTCCACCTATTATAATTGACGAAGAGCCCAAACCAGTTAATCAAGAACTTGTAATAATTTCAGAAGCTCCTGTATTACCACCACTATCTTTTGATGTTATCCCTCCCGATGTTATGGAAGAAGTAAAAATAGAAGATCCAATCTTATTGGAAGAGTCAATGGAAGTATTTCCTCCAATTCGGGAAATCTCTACGGGACCAATGCTAGAGCCCATAGGAGTACACGAATTCACATTCGTAGAAGAAAATCTTAATAAGCCGCCGCTTCCTCCGCCTATTATAATTGACGAAGAGCCCAAACCAGTTAATCATGAACTTGCAGTAATTCCAGATGCTCTTGTATTACCGCCACTATCATTTGATGTCATCCCTCCCGATCTTGTGGAAGAAGTGAAAATAGAAGAACCAATCTTATTTGAAGAGTCAATGGAAGTATTTCCTCCAATTCGGGAAATCTCTACGGCACCAATACTAGAGCCCATAGGAGTTCACGAATTCACAATCGTAGAAGATAATCCTAATATGCCGCCGCTTCCTCTGCCTATTATAATTGACGAAGAGCCCAAACCAGTTAATGAACAACTTGTAGCCATTCCAGAAGCTCCTGTATTACTGCCACTATCATTTGATGTCATCCCTCCCAATCTTGTGGAAGAAATGAAAATAGAAGAACCAATCTTATTTGAAGAGTCAATGGAAGTATTTCCTCCAATTCGAGAAATCTCTACGGGACCAATACTAGAGCCCATAGGAGTTCACGAATTCACAATCGTAGAAGAAAATCTTAATATGCCGCCGCTTCCTCCGCCTATTATAATTGACGAAGAGCCCAAACCAGTAAGTCAAGAACTTGTAGTAATTCCAGAAGCTCCTGTATTACCGCCACTATCATTTGATATCATTCCTCCCGATCTTGTGGAAGAAGTGAAAATAGAAGAACCAATCTTATTTGAAGAGTCAATGGAAGTATTTCCTCCTAATCGGGAAATCTCTACGGGACCAATACTAGAGCCCATAGGAGTTCACGAATTCACAATCGTAGAAGAAAATCTTGATATGCCGCCGCTTCTTCCGCCTATTATAATTGACGAAGAGCCCAAACCAGTAAGTCAAGAACTTGTAGTAATTCCAGAAGCTCCTGTATTATCGCCACTATCATTTGATTTCATCCCTCCCGATCTTGTGGAAGAAGTGAAAATAGAAGAACCAATCTTATTTGAAGAGTCAATGGAAGTATTTCCTCCAATTCGAGAAATCTCTATGGGACCAATACTAGAGTCCGTAGGAGTATCCGAATTCACATTCGTAGAAGAAAATGTAGATGTGCCACCGCCTCCTCCACCTATTATAATTGACGAAGAGCCCAAACCAATTAATCAAGAACTTGTAGTAATTCCAGAAGCTCCTGTTTTCCCACCACTATCATTTGATTCCATCTCTCCCAATGTTGTGGACGAAGTGAAAATAGAAGAACCAATCTTATTCGAAGAGTCAATGGAAGTATTTCCTCCAATTCGGGAAATCTCTACGGGATCAATAATAGAGCCCATCAGAGTACCCGAATTCATAGTCATAGAAGAAAATCTATATATGTCGCCACCTCTTCCGCCTCTTATAATTGACGAAGAGCCCAATCCCGTTAACCAAGAACTTGTAGGAATCCCAAAACCTCCTGTATTTCCACCACTTGACGATATAACTGCAGCTTTAACAGAAGAAGTAAAAATAGAAGAACCTATATTATTGGAAGAGTCCATAAAAGAATTTCCTACAATTTCAGAAATCTCTACAGGACCTATACAACAGCCCATCATAGTACCCGAAATTCCAGACTCCTTTGAATCAGAAGAAATTTCGGAACCGGCTTTTTGCGCAAAATGTGTCTTTTCAATCAAAGAAAAAATTCCACCTATAATAATTCCGGAGCATAAAAAAGCACTAGGAACATTCAAATATTTACCAATGATGAAAAGAAAAGATTTTGTAAATCCTAAATTTAAAGAAAATATCTTTCTACGCAGTATTAACAAACAACCACTCAGATTTCCTCAATTTTTGTTTAATAATCTTCTTTCCAAATTAATATTGAATTCGAAACCCAAAGAAAAAGATCAGTTTCTTTATTCAACTTCTCGCGAACGTAACATTGTCGAAAAACGAATCGCTCCAAACGCTATATATAAAAGAAAATCGTCGAAAAAAATTGATATCCGTTCAGGCTTTCCGAAAGGTCCCAGTAAAATAAAGTACCTACGTTTGTAAAGTGTGTAATAAATTAATAAACAAATATAATTCTAAGACTTTTTATTTATTTTTAAATTCCTCAAACGCAATTCATCAACATACTGCTATTTACAATAATTTCTTACGTATTCCTTGAAGTAAAAGACAAAGATACTGGTTTATCAGGTTTGTTTATTAGAAGAGTCCGAACACCGAGTTCTCCACCCATCCATTCGATATGAAATTCACGAATCAACTGAAACCAAAAAGAAATGATAATTATATTTTGAAATTTCGTCTCTTAGAATTTTTATTTACGGAAATCTTTACCCGAACAAGAATGATGCACATATTTTGCTCCGCCAATCTTCTTGCTATACAGGATCGGGGCCCAAAACCGAATGGTAAACTCAGGAAGGGATGAATATTTTCATAGCTATCGGACCCTCTCAACCAGCGCTCTGGTTTAAATTTTAAGGGATCATGAACATACTGTGTCAATCGGGATGCAACCATATTTTGCGATACAATCACTGTCTGAAAGAACGACAATCATGTACAACATTCATTTTTATTTTCAATCCGCTATTTATGTTAATCAATGTCGCTAGTGTACTTACTCCTTTTGGAATCAGATATCCTCTCAATATAAAATCCTTTTGCGACAAGCGGCCCACGCCAATCGATACAGGATTTAATCTTAAACTTTCTTTGATACAACTTCTTACATAAACAGCTTTCGATAGTAAGTCTGAAGTGATTTTTGTATCTTTCGTGGAGAGGAGTGCAGCCACCTCGCTATACATTTTCTTTTGAACTTCGGGATTTCGACTGATATGGTATAAAGCAAAACTAGTTGCATATGCGGTCTAAAAGAAAAATGTTATCACTATTTATTGGTACTTACTTTAAAAAGAATAATTGTTTATTCCTTACCGTGTCTATAGCAGCCATAAGAATGTCAACCATCATTCCAAGCACATCCTTTAAATCTAAATTAGACTGATTTAGAAAAGATCTCAGAAGAGAGTTGTCACTATCATCAGAACTTTCAAAAAAATGCACCTTGTCCATTAAAATTTCCAAAGATACCCTAAAAACATAATGTGCAGTTAATTTAATTTGTTAATTTAAGTTGATTATATGAATACGACGATTGACATACTTTTCTAAAAATTCCTGAGAATCCGCAAGTTTCTTATAAAGAGGAGTTTTAAAAATCTTCCACAGAAATCCTTTATCTAATTTCATAATGCCACTATTAGACCCAAAAGCTGCTTCAATCGTTCTACTACTTCGAGAGTTCGGGTCTTGTTCTTGCGGGGAAAAACTTTGAAAACGCTCATTAAACGCCACTGTTCCAATAACTGAAACACATTATTTTTCATTTATGTCACATGCTTTGTCATCTACGTACGAGTATAAGAACAAAATATAAATGGTAGGTCCGTCCACGAGGTAGGTACTATGTTTTCTTTTCTCAATATAATGATGTACCTATCAATAGTAATAATAATAGACACAGAAAACGGTACTCCTCGACATGGCACACATTGTGAGGAGATTCCTTTCTCTGGAGCCCTAGCCGCCGGTGGCTTGGACCCTGTTCCTGATACCGGTGGTAGCCCTTTATATTTTCAAATACTTTTATATTATTTTTTCGTAAAATTAATAGTAAAATTATTTAAATTTTCAATTTATTTCATAAATATTTACAATATAAAATACCTTCCATTGGTCCCAAACTAGGCTAGGCCTGTATCTTAAAGAGAGTATGTAAATAAATTAAATAAAGGGAATAATAATGGAAAAATTTTAGAAAACATTTTTTTTGTAATAATCACCTTCCAAATTCAATCTATTCAAATACGGTAAAAAGTCTTCATTATGTGAAATGTTTTTTTCTTTTATCCATTGCACAAACTCTGTAACCACGTTGTCTGTACATTCAACGTGATTTTTTACACTTTGAGGACTGGTGAAATTCTTTTGAAACGTACTTCTAAGTTTCCACCATTCTGGACCATTCCTAAAAAAGATTTTGTTTTATAGGAAATATTATTTTTATTGTGACATACTGAATAGCGAAAGAAGTGCGAACATCGAATATAATAAGGACAAATTGTGGCACGGATCATGAAAATTCGACCGATAAGTCGACAAAACGAAATGCGACAAAACATCACCTAGGGTAATCGGTGGTTTAGGATAGGTTTGAACTGTGGCCACAACACACAATCGCCCGACCCAACAGAATGTTAGATCTACGAAAAGTCGATCATCCGTTTGTCACACTAGCGTGTATCTGAATATTCATGAGTAACAGTGGCGAAGAGTCCTTACAACCCGATTCCCATCGGCTTCCCTTTAGGAATTGGTTAGTGCATAGACCAACGTAATATGGCTTGTTATTCAGTTAGGTCGAGCTCTTCCAGACACGACTATATGAAGATTACAAGAGACGGTATGGATTTTTGTCTTGCAGCATTAATTGCAGCAATTTTTAGAGAGAATTTTTGGGACGGCTTCCCTTTTTAAAACTGTCACCCTTCGCCACTGATGAGTAACAATCAATTTAGAATTTCTATAACCAAATAAATATTTATTTGGTTATAGAAGATTAGATTAGATTGAACTGAATGTTGATGAGAAAAATATTTCCTTTACTTATAGCATCTAGGTTAGGATACACGTTGCATCCACATAGAATAAAGACCTATTGATTTTTTTTTCTATTGAATTGATAACATACGGCATTCAAACAAATGCAGAATATCTTTATTATCTCGTCCAGATAAGTGGCTATCTAATTATTTCAAATTAAAAACACAAAATTAAAAAGTCCCTTTATCGAAAGTTTTAGGTGCGTGTAGACATTACTGGCACTCAGAACGTTTAGCTAGGATAGTGACCTGAACTTGGTACGTAGCTCAAGCCACTTTAACATAAGTTCTAGATGGGTAGCTCTTTAGCTTTTCGCCTTTGCCTAGTCTACCAAGTTACTATGGTTTTAACTAGACTCTTAGTGGTTTGGTAGACCAACCCTATGAAGAAGCAAATAATATTAACTAATTATTTGGCTTATTTATTATAGTAGGCTAAAAACTCAGACCAAAAGAATACGGCTAAAAACAACAAACTGCGATTACCAATCCGGATTCCAAGCGTGGTGATATGGCAATTTCCTCGGCATAGCGGGAGGCCCCCTTGAGTGCTGACCTGAGGCCAAATGCAATGAACTACGCTAAATAGTATGGGTCTACTACTGGGTCTACTATAATTTTACCACAACACATAATTATAGAGATTAGAGATTGTAATTTGAGTAGTAGAGAAAATTAGAGATTTGAAAAAATGAGCGTGGCACTATAGGCACTTAGCACTTGGCACTTAGGCCACTGTAAATGGGAAATAAGCAAAAGAATTTCAACAAATTGCCAAGCTGAACGGCATTATGTTTCTAAATTTAGATTATAGCACGCAATAAAAAGTTTCTTATAAACATGCATTTCAATATCCTCCGCGCATGTTGAATTTCAATATCATGAATGTGTCTTAGGGTGGTAGGCATACCACTCATCCAATCTCTTTTTGATGCTAGTTCATTGAACAAATAAAATAAAATATCATAGTTTAAAAAAAACTATAAAACACGCTTTAGTCATCCAAACCGAACGTGTATGCAAAATTTCAGCTCAATCGGAAACAGGGAAGTGGGTCAAATTTAACTTCCAAGATTTTCTTACATAGTTAGTTAGTTACAGGTGAAGCTAATAAAAGCGTGTTAAAAATATCTGAAATTTTTGCTAGTTATATTTTGATTAAACCATACAATTTCTTTGATCAATGTTACATTGGACAAACATTTTGGACTAGTGACATACCAACCCTTTAGTTGGCTGTTGTATAAATACAAATATGGTAGGATCTCTAAATTGGCCTTGGGAATAAATAGGTACCTAGGTACTGAAAGAAAAGGGCCTCGCTTATGCGACTTCGCCCATGTGACTCCAGGTCCAGTGACACAAGCTGATAGTTTATAATGATGATTCCACATAATTAACTTTGAGATAACTAAAATACATTACGTGGATAACAGGCCACCAGTATTATAGACGTGAGGTTTGTTAAGACGGTAGTGGAACATAGCTACGTGACTCCTTCTAGCTGGATATCGATGGTCTTGTCGGAACACCGCTTCTATGTCTTCGGGATCGTACACGTGGAGCACCCTAACACCGGGGGCTTCGCGGACCAGGCTGCCATAACGACGCCAGTTCAGCCAAGAGTTTTTGTCTAGAGCATCTACATTGTAGTCACCTGAAATATATTGTTATGTACGAAACGAATCTTGTTTGTTGGTTGAGGAAAGGTATAAACAACCAAATACTTAAAACTATGGGAAAAACCAAATTTTCATCAGCCTGGGGTGTCTCTTTTCAATATGCGATCATGATATCGTTTCTTCTAATAAAGGTAGATACTTAGAATCATAATTTATAAGTTTAAAGCCATACAAAAATACGATATGGGTACCTACTTATTTATATTCTTCTAATAAATATCTAAGTAGGTTAATCTGTAAAATCATTACGGGACGAACGTACTATATACGTTTTAATTTATTTAGAGTAATGACACGTTGGTCATGTGTTTATATCATAAAGTTATTATTACTAGTGGTAATAATAACTTTATGGTTTATATTTAACCTTTCTAATCACAAGCGGTCGCCTGCGGTTGAGAACAATACTATCTAATGTCTGCGTAAAATAAATACGATACTTACACAAACCTATTTAGGTATAAGGTAGGTACTTGATAATAAATGTAGGTACATATAATATAAACATTTCAAGAAGAATACAAATTAACACTTAATAAAAATGAATGATCATCATCATCAAGTTATCCATGCATGAACTTTACCAAAAACTTACCAATATAAGGTAGGTATTTATACAGCGTTCCAACGATTGGATAACTCTTAGGGCCCGGGATCTCTTCAAAAGTCATTACATGACCTTTATCACTGTGAACCTCATTATTTTCACTACAGGTAGTACGTGCTACATTCGATCCAAAACTCACACTATTTAAATGGTCAGTAAGCTTTCTTTTATTAGCGAATCTCAACATTTTTCTTATTTCTTACAACGATGCAACCAGATCGTAACGCGTCACTGAGCGAAATCATCGAATTACAAAAGGATCCGGTCCGTCCGTCCCCATAAAATTATGCACATAATATAAACAAAAGAAGTTGAAGAATAGGTATAAGTCGGCTCTTGTTGTCTACCTGGGATAATATATTGTAAATATCTACCTTTAAATGTAGTTCACAGTAGGGGCTTGTAAGTCGTAGGTAACTAAAATACTTATTGGTTTCAACGCAGAACCATCGATCGAGGCTGAGCTACGTTGCCGTGGTTAATTCCTGGATGGGTAACTGAACTTTATTACCTTCGGCTTAAGCCCCGGCCCCCGACAGTCATGGGAAAATTTATAAGAACCCAGGTATGTTTATACCTAGCTACTTATAAATTTTCCCATGACTGCCGCATGCCGGGGCCGTAAGTCTCTTCAGTCTTCTTAAATAAAGTTCTCAACGAAAGCAGGGCGACAGAGGCGCGGCGCCAGCGCAGCGGTGGCTCCATACAAATACCCGAACATTGATATGGAGCCACCCGCCACAGCCACGCGCCACCCCACTGTCCATTTCGCTCCGCTCCCCGCTGCCGTAGAAAACGCGGCCTAACAGTCAGAATCCTCAAAAATTACTGGTCCAACATAGCATACCGGTGTCTTCTTCCTTCCATTTAATTTTACTCTTTATATGACAACACAGCTATTCAGTGTTGTCATATAAAGAGTAAATTTAAATTTGAATTGATTTTGGCAAGTGGGAGAAAATTGCATCGGCCCTATCAAAGCCTGGCTCTTTCATACACACACTCCCCTATGTTTCCTTTGAGTAAAATTTGCCGTCTTCAGTATTTAGAGTACTTTTCCTCCAGGTAAGTACGCTTCGAAAATTCCACCCTGTATACTATCTCTATAGTCTGTGCCCTTTTCCCTTTGCAATGACTAAAGAATCCTGCTCAAACGTTCTAGATGCTCAAAGATTTAGATTTAACACACTGTCGCCGTCTTAGATTAATAATCTAAGGTCGCCGTATAGTTTTGTTTGAATCACACTGAACATCCTTAGCTAAATAATTAGTGATATTATTTTTGTGCACCTCTAAATTCTTCCGTCAAATATCAATGTCATTCATTGTTTTGTTTTATAGGTTATGTAAAAATCGTAAGATAAAAATTATTATATTTCAAAATATATCCAAACAACATTAGTATTATGTTTAAATATGTATATAAGGTATAAAGAAAGTTTAGCATAGCAGTAATTGCCAAGATGGACACGTGTACATAACATATTTACTGATGTGGTGATTATTTATTTTTAGGTACAAATTATAACCTATGAACAGGAATAATAATTAAGAATTATTTAAGGATATATAAACTCTATGTATACAGTATAAAATATACATAAGTACTTATAAGAGCCAGTGTAATATGAACGCCCTTAGCCGATTGGTCAGCTCTAAATTTTTAAATAAAGTGACTAATAAATACCTCTTACAAAATTCAAGATGCTACAACATTAAACGGTATTCGAATATAAATATACTTGGCATTGAAACGTCTTGCGATGATACTGGCTGTGCTATTATAAATATGAATGGCAAAATATTGTCAGAAGCAGTACACTCACAAAATTTAGTGCATTTAAGAAATGGCGGAATTATACCAGATATTGCCCAAGACCTTCATCGAACATACATTGAACCAACCATATCTAAAACCTTACAAGAAGCTAAATTAACCATGGAAGATATTTCAGCGATTGCTGTCACACTGAAACCTGGACTACCACTCAGTCTGGTTGTGGGCATGAAGTATGCAAAACATTTAGGACGTCGCTATGATAAACCGATCATACCCATCCACCACATGCAAGCCCATGCACTGGTAGCCAGAATGCATCATAACATATCATTTCCATATTTGGTGCTCTTAGTATCTGGAGGTCATTGTTTACTTGCTGTTGTTCAAGATGTTGATCACTTTCAATTACTCGGTGAAAGTATGGATAGTGCTCCTGGAGAAATTTTTGATAAAGTTGCAAGAAGAATGAAATTAAGAAACATGCCAGAGTATTCTCAGATGTGTGGAGGTCAGGCAGTGGAAGCTGCAGCATCAAAAGCGACAAATCCTAATATGTTCAAACTCCCTTTACCACTCACTGAATACAAAGACTGCAACTTTAGTTTAAATGGCCTGAAAACTTCAGTTCTGTTTCATTTACATAAAAAGGAAGTAGAACATAACATTGTAGCACATGAATTGATACCTGAAGTTAATGACTTGTGTGCCGCTATGCTCATGGCCACTACAAGACATCTAGTTCATAGAACACAACGAGCTATGATATTTTGTCGTGAAAATAATCTTATACCAGAAGATAAAAAACAGTTAGTTATATCTGGTGGAGTGGCTTGCAATAATTACATCTTTAGTGCCTTACAAATGCTATGCAATGATGCGGGTTATGAATTTTTTAGACCATTTCCTAAATTGTGTACAGATAATGGAGTCATGATAGCTTGGAATGGTTTGGAGAAATGGAAGAAGGGTCTAGATATTATTACCGATTTTAATACTTTAGATATAGAAGCATCTAGTCCTCTAGGAGAAAGTTTAGTTGAAAAAGTTAGAGCAGCTAAAATACCTACCAAATTAATGAAAATAAAAACAAGTTTATAAGTAATTGTTTCTTTTGTATAAAATACTTACTGATATTCTTGCCGAAAGACAGCAGGCTAGTGAATAACTTGCGGCGGCGTCAAAATTGTTTGAGTCGTGACCTTTCGGCTCGCTAAAGTCCGATTAAATCATAATAGATTTCTCAGAATTGGATAATACACTGAGGTGTCAGTCAAGTCGGGAGATTACCTATCTCTTAAAAGAATGTGCTTAAGCTATGAACCTTCATCGACACTGAGTGACGGCACGATTAGTCATGGTGCAGTGGATAAGCGATTGGTTTGCTGCGCTATGTGTCGCGGGTTCGATTCCCGCATGGAACCAATATTTGTATGGCATAATCTGCAGGTATATAAGGTATCCAGATAGTTGTTCCGCGTAGGCAAAGAGTATGTAATCACTACGTTTACGCGTAGGTGTATGTGCATTTAAGATTACGCCTGTAAACTACCCACCTCGATACAGAAGAAATCATAGTGGGAGGCAACAGAGAGGCTTCTTTGGTCATTGGAGGCAACGAATTCAAAAATAAAGTTGGCCCAGTACCACTATAGTCGTATTTTTAATTAGACGAAGTCAACTGACGTTTACTGTGTTGTCAGTTTTTGATGAAATAAAAATAGTGTTGTGACAAAGTGAATGATTGAAAAAACTCCTCAATGAATGAAATTGCCTCGATTGTCTAGTGAATAGTTAGTGTGCCGAACTGCCGCTACGAGGTTCGAATTTTAGTCGTGCTTTGTACATACCAACGAGTTTTCGACGACTATTTTCCTATAGTATCTACCTATACTGAATACCGAGTGTTTTAAACATTGTAGTTACATACTACTAGTAACTTATATCAGAGCACTTTTATACAATTTTATTGTAAAATAGAAATAATATTCTTTTATAGTTTGAAATGATTAACTATGCACACTCATTGTTCATTCATCTGATTGAACGAGAACTGAACGCATCACTATTACTTTAAATATGGCAACATTATTTTACAAAGTGACATTAGCTACTGTCAGTTGGCTTCGTATAAATAAAAATCATAGAAATAATAAGTAGGGCTCCAGTCTATGATAAAAATACGACTATAGTAATACTTTATGCCCAGCACACAGTGTGCTATAAAATCAATGACCAAAGAATCCTCTAAAATAAACGCATGTTGAAAATGGACTTTTAGGCGATTTCATAACGTGTATTTCCTAATCGATATAACTGCAAAATTATCGATAACAAACATCTCTACAACTGTCTTGCCATTTTTGATGTTTGCTTTCGTTTCGTATTAGGGATGTGACATTGTACCTAAAAAATCGATTTTTCATTAATCGATTTATTTTTGTAGCATGAAAAATCGATTATTAAATAATCGATTTTCCTTAAGAAAATAATCGATTTTGTTATATTAATCGATTTTTTTCCAATTTGTCAATTAAGATCAAAATAGACGCCATAATATTGACTCTCAACTACTTGTCGTCCTTTTAGTCGTAGACATTGTTAAAAACGAGACTTTTAATAACACCAAACACGAAAAACAATCAAAATTGTCGTTTAAAAATGAAGTTTCACCAACGAATATTAATGAATGACATATCAACCAAATGTTGGTAAAATAGTACAGTTCGTTGACTCCATCTAGTGAATGATTGATTAAATAAATCTACTAAACTGTTTCAAAACCACAGAAGGAATGCCATCATAGATGCACAGAGGGGGGGAGCCCCCCCAGATCCCAGGTTGCAGATGAAAAATCGGTAATAATTGATTGAATGATTGATTTAAAAAAATCGATTATTAATCGATTATTCATAAAAATAAAATCAAGTATTAAAATCGATTTTTACTTTTAAAAAATCGATTTTTAATCGATTAATTTTATAATCGATTAATTTTTCACATCCCTATTTCGTATTGCATTGCAACAATCCGTGTTTGCATTTTGCAATCACTTTTTGCGTGCAGTACAAGTCTATAATGAATAAAATTATAGTATAAATAACATTGCAAACCTTAACAGTTGCCAAATAATGTGTAGCGACGTAACCTTATTACCGTTGCACTAGTGTCCGAGTGCAAATTGTTTTGATATAAAGTTCGTTCGTAAAAATGGATATTCTGGATAAGATTTATCGGAATATTCGACAGCAAATTATTAACTTGCCGGGAACGGTACCCAAAACTGTTGATCTTCTTAATAAATCGGTAGGAAATGTGAGGTTGCCACCTTTTACAAAAGACAATGTACTGTACTATTATTTACCATTGCAAGGGCTGGTTAGTTACACAACTTTGTCTGTGAGTGTGATGAACCCTCACCTAATGGTCAGGTATGTAAACCATATCATTACAAACATTGATTAATGATTACATTATTAACTTCAATGTTGTAATTATAAGAAGTATTTTTACTTTGAAGCTGTTTACTTTAATTGAATAATATGCCTACAATTCTGTTTTTCAGGTTATTTCCACAAAGAGATGTAACTGATGTTTTGTTTTTGACTGCGGGCGGTGGTGCAGGATTATGGCTCTGGGCAAGACCACACATGGCAGCAGCGGCCCCAGCGAGACGTTTCTCATGGGCATTCTTAGGAGGTTGTTTATGGCCACTAGGGTCCATTTTTTTATGGGCTATATTAAGAAGTTCAGTTGGTCAGCGACCAGTCATAGGCACAATATTAGGGGTTACTACAGGAGCTATGCTCACTAATATTGCTTTAGATTATTTCCATTATGTAGAACTTATGTTCTGTGGTGAAGTGCAACTACCTGATGAGACATACAGTCCCAACAGTGATGATGAAAAATATGATATTGATATTTAAATTATTTGTGTTATAACTTATTGCTTTACTGATTGTAAAATTTATATAATGAATATGTATTTACTTTTATGCATATTTTGTGGTAGTGGTTTAAGTCATACTATGTTAATGTTGTATGCACCTTCTAGCATGTTGATGTTGTAATATCTTTTAAAGTCTGTCTAGTCTATCACTAAGTGCTTTGAATAAAGTATTCAATAAATTTTGTTTTGCATATTTATATATTGCCTCTTCATCAGCTACTGTAAGAATATTATTATTATGTGTTGAATGAATTTGTGATCTTTTATGCTGATAAAATAACCCTCGAAGATCCTCGGATGCATGCAGCAACTCTGATTGGTATGATAAGTAAATTAATGTTTTAAAATTATTAACCCTAACATACCTACAGATCATTTTCAATCAAATGATTGGTTTAATTAGTTATCAATGGTGTCGATTCTGCTATGCACTTTGATAGGACCAAACTAATAAAGGGTGTTTGTCTCTTTCTGTCCCAATAAAAAAAGAGTGACATGCACAGACTAGTGACATGCATTGGTTTTGTGTAATTTAGTACCTATTGTCAAAATGTGCAACGGAATCGACACCAAGCAATGTTTAGGGACAAGCGAGCAACTTCCATTACCAGTTGTCTCAACTGCCTGCCTGATAAATACCTAAATAATAAAATAAAAACACTTCACAAGGCGGCCCTGCCAAAGGCTAATATTATTCTAGAACGTATTGCTAACAGCATATCTGCTTTTGGCTGTTATTACAATTATTATATTCAAGCCGTTTTACCGGTAGTACCTATAAGCATCTTCAGAATGCAGTGTGCTAGGTACGATCACGGAGTAATAAGCAAATGGATGGGTGCTAATACCTATGCATTTATACCTAAAACTAGCACGTAACTACTGGTAAGGCAGTGGTAAACAATTAACTCATTACATTACACTCAAATCGGCTTCGTTGTCGGTAAAAAGTTATGGATTTTCAAAAGTAGTGCGGCGTAGTACTATTCTTCTGCATACGATAAAACTGCCCAAGAGCATTATAGGTGAACCATAAATCATTGGAAAGGTCTTTTGAAACAATACAATTATTACTATGGCCATCCATGGCAATTCATTGTAGGTAAAAAGGCCCACCCATCTAAAAGAACCCAACCAACCATTACTAGTTCTGCTGCACAGTATAAATTTGGCCAAGAGCTGCATTCAATAAATAAAACAATGGTAACCAATACTTTTACTGAATTTTATTCAAAATACTTGTATACAATATGGAAATGTTGATGTGATCTAATTGTTCTGAGGTGGCTTCGACCATTCCACGTTAAGAATCAAGTGATCATAACCATGTCCATTGAGTGTCTGGATAGCTTTAGCAGCATCAGCACGGAACTTGAAGTGAACATAAGCAAATCCTTTGCAGTGGCCAGTGCTCTGAAACAAGACAGATCCATGACAAAAACCTTATCAAATTCATTATTCATGTTGGGATAAATTTGTAACATTTATTATAGGTAATTAATGATCTATATAATACGTGAAAACTTTGTACTCCTTTATAAGCATATTGCGCGCACGGAGGAGTTTGAGATTTGGCATAGTTAAAGTTTATTTATATAGAGTAGTGCAGAAAGCTAAAATTGCGGTCGAATTTCGACCACTGGACCAGTAGTTAAAATAAATTGGTCTCTGGTCTTTATCTAAATAATAAGTTCTCGTCATTAAATAAATAAGGAAAATAATGTAATTCTATGAAAGTATAAAAATGATCTCATGTTGTTATTATGCTCTACTGCTTTCCTACAACTGTTATAATTAGATTTGCACATGTCATACTTTTACTACTTTTGTAGGACATGTATATTTTTAAGTACGTGACTAAATCGATTATAGATTTTCTGACGTGTATAGTCTACCTTTATGTGTTACGGTTTTAATTTAGTTTGTGTAGTAAAAGTTGATTTCGAAGCTTTTCCGTAATTGTTCTACTGTCCAATCTGATCCTAATAAATTATAGGATAAATTGGTATAAGTAATAAGCAGTCGTTCTAAGCCCCAATACCTTCTCCTTAGCGAGATACAGTTTCTGTACGGGCCCGAAGCCCTTGACAAGGTCGTCAAGATCAGCCTCAACCGCAAAGTTACTAAGGTTGGAGATACGGATGGCGGCAACGTCATCGCGACGAGCACCGGGGGGCTCGCGGCCAGTGCCGCGGCCCGCGCCTCCCTCACGCAAGTACGGCGCCACGTATTTGTTCGTGGGGGTGGTCTTTAAATCTGCAAAAAAAATACGACTGATATAAACACAAGTTTCATGGCGAGTTTTATCTTGATAAATGTTGTAACTTGTAAGTATAGATAAAAAGACAATAAAGATGTTTTTTACTTAATAAACTAATCAATATA
Source organism: Allophyes oxyacanthae (assembly GCA_932294325.1). Classification (NCBI taxonomy): domain Eukaryota; kingdom Metazoa; phylum Arthropoda; class Insecta; order Lepidoptera; family Noctuidae; genus Allophyes; species Allophyes oxyacanthae. The sequence goes on along the minus strand of OW028614.1, from coordinate 8,559,611 downwards.
GTTAAATGCATATTGTTTCCATGGATGATTCTAATTTTTCTTCTTACTTCAGGAAGAGTACTACTTTATTAAGTTACCAATGAAGACCAAGGGCCGAAATCATTTGATTCAATTAGACACTCCGAACTTACACAGTAAAAAAATCTCTTCACTTATTTTTCCCAGTATGAAAAATGTTTATATCTCTACCAATTATTATCTACATATAAATCACAATTTACAGGTTAATTTATTTTACTCTCTGCCACCAAAACTTGTATTCTTATTACCTACCACAATTGATTAAAAATAAATTACCTGTAGCCTTTACAGCTTCGTTGGCTTTAGTCTGAGCCATTTGGGTGTGCTTGAAGGGACAGCTGAGAGTCCAGTGGTCTCCTTGACAGGTTCGGCACTTAAAGATCACACTGCTGCTTTGAGGCTGCAATAATATAAGAACTGTATTATAATTAAGTAATAAAAGATTCAACAACAAGACAAGACATAGTAGGTGTTTTTGGCTAGGTGGTTACTTGTTCGCAGACATGCAATTGCAGTGCTTATTAACCAAAATAATACAATAAAAAAATGTAGGTTGGATATAAAAATAAGACTTAAATACGCCACGGTGGGTGTTTGTTGGTTCACATCAGTAGCAAGAAGCTACAAGAAGTACACTAAATAAAAATGAATTGTTGTTTTTTTTATACCTTGAGACCATCCAATTCACCATCATCAGGGCGCTGGCTTTCCTCTTTACTGGTAATGAACTGCATATAGACATCTTCAGCAACATTTGTTGTAGCAGGATTTGGTCCAGGTTTATCACTGGCAGAGTCACCAAATTTGCTCCAAGTCTTACGCTTGGCAATATCCTGTGGAATAATATAAAAAGTAGGTAACTTAATTTACAAAGTGACAAAATTTTGCATTGTAATGTTTTGTTTAATACACCTAGCCCGTGAACCCTCGATATTGTTCTCGGCCAAATGTCCCCTAGTGATTTAATGAGTTAAATATCTGAACAAAAAATATAACAATAGCAACAGTGACATTCAAACTGACTAAACAACCTTCATAGAGAGGTAGAGGTATATGAATGTGTTTAAACTTAAAGATACATTATTCATACACATGGGCAACATTTGAATAAATATTTTGCCATAAACTCAGTATTATTTTAACACTTTGCAGGACACTGAAACCTATAGACGTGCTAACAATAAAACTTCTATTGTGTCTCATCAAGTGTCACTCGAAATCTTTCATATATTGTGTTCATATTCAATTCAATTTATTTCAATAAATATTTACAATATAAAATACCTTCCATTGGTCCCAAACTAGGCTAGGCCTGTATCTTGGGCACCTTTATATCCATAGGTTGGCAAAAAATTTGGTGTGTAACAATAATTATATGAAACCCTGTTAGAGGGCAGCAATTTATTACACAACATTAATAGTAGGTATTTCTTAGACTATAATGCAAAAGTTTGTGTTATAATTATACTGAGTAAATTGTGTAATAATATTTTTTAATTTCTTATAATTTTGATGAATATTTCAAACTACACAAATATTGTTTATTTATTTGTTGTAATAATAATTAAGGTGTTTGCTATATGCAATACCTAGTTAATATCCCTTAGTTTTCTCTTATTTTCTTTGACAAAATATAGAGATATAAATCAAAATTCACTCCATCATAATTATCATCTTATGAAGCTGCTTTACAGCATCCACAGTACCTACATGGGAATAAGTCTATAATTGAAACCTTGTATACATTGTAATATTATTTTCCTGCAGAATATAATATATTACTAATTAAAATTATACTATTACAGTATAATCTATTTTAAGAAAATAACAATAGTGAGCTGAGAAATGTTATCTATTTAGGTATATCATAACCAGCCAAACCAATAACATCATAAATCTAATGATTTGTTGATGTTCACATTGACAATCCCAGATCACTGATCAATACAAGACAATGCAATGAATTATACCTACTAACTCAAATGATTATGCGAGAGAAGAAATTGCATGGTGCATACAAAAAAAAATATTATGTTTAATCATTATTAGTAAGTTATACCTTTGACACAACACGTTTTTCGATTTTGTAAGTACGGACAATCTTAACTTTTTTGTTGTCATTATCATATTTATACTCTGTGACAATCTTCAATCCATTTTCAACTACTTCTGATGGCGGGGGCAGGGCTCCCTGATCGATCTCGACCTCATCAGCCCAGGAGGACTGGATTTCGTCAGCAACAGGCATCTAAGGAAATGTAAATTACAATGTTATTTAGTGTTGTGTTTCAATTAACCTTATCCACTTATAAGAATGACAATTCCGTTACCGTAGACATGTATAAATTATAATTTATAATAATATAATTTTTTATTAATACCTTTACTTAGCTTGTGAATCATCCATTTTAATAAGTTCACGAACCAACTTGAAAAAGTAATAATGTTAGGACCCACATAATAGGTATTTTCCAAGTTACAAAGCTATGCGTAGAATACGGTCAGGATGGAACATGAAATGACGAAAGCACAAACCTGACTTTTGTTGGTTATAAAACGTGAACGCCTAAGAAATACATTTAATGTCAGCAAATATTATGTTGATAATACTTACGGTTCACTTCTAGTATTTATCTCGCTTTCTAGGGTATTTTATTTCAGTTTTCTAAACTATTTCATTTGACAGTATTTATTCTTGTTCTTTTGAACTATTCCCCTTCCCTTGCCTTCATAAAGAGATAACCAATCAGTGTTGCCGCTTAGGAAAAATTAAACTCACCAAACTTTTACTAAAATGAGATTGTAAAAATCTGTGCTAAGTAAAGAGAAGCTTCTTTGGTCATTGGTTATGTAGAGCCATAGCCATATTGCCAAGAAAGAAAATCTTTTAGCGTTGGGCCGTAGACATGGGCTAACGTAGGGATGTCGGAAGTGAAATAAAATATCAATGACTAACTAAGTACATAAAATATCGATGTATATTTATTGGAATATCAATATCGATGTCGATATCTCAAGGAAAAAATATCGATAAATCGTTCAAATCAAAAAAAAATTGCAGCCTAGCTTAACACGTTGACGGACACTGAGTCACACCACTTTGACACAAGTTTTTGGTATGAAATATATTTTTCATCCCACCATCTCGGAAAGAGTATTTTTAATCTTCAATATCTGAGTGGAAAAGCCGTTTTTATTCTCTAGAGGATAAAGTAAATTTTCATCCCACCATCTCGGAAAGAGTATTTTTAATCTTCAATATCTGAGTGGAAAAGCCGTTTTTATTCTCTAGAGGATAAAGTAAATTGAATTTAGAACATCGTGTGCACTAGGTTTGTGAATTAAACTTTTTTTTTTGCATTTAGTCATTTCCTCGCTGAGGTGGAATGAAAAGTTACGTGTTGCACTCGAGTGCAAAGATTTTTCACCTCGTGCTCTTTTGATTCCCTCGCTAACGCTCAGGATTCTAATTTTGAATCACTCGCTGCGCTCGTGATTCAATTTTAGAATCCTTCGCTTGCTCGGTCATCAAAATTGAACACGCGGTTTAAAAAGCAACTTTGCACTCTTGTATAACAAATAACTATTGTTGCTACTATAGCAGTTCTGGCGCATAGTGATAACTAAGATTGCTTGCAATGGGACAGTGTAACGCGAATGCGCGAATGCTATAGCCGCCCTGCCCATGCGGGGTGCGGGAGGTGTGGTGGGTAGACATTTGATCGAGTGTAATGCTGGCGCCTCACATCGCTATTCGTGTTCGCGTATTCGTCTTGTTCGCCCAAATACGACGATGTGTAGTCACTCTATTCGCCTATATTTGCACGAATAAGACGAATACGCAAATACACGAACATCGTATCCGGTCGTCGGTTTTTGGTCACATATCAAAGGATTGCGAATATACCGAATATGTTCGTATACCGTCCACACATGGCTTGCTCAGTAGAGCGTGGTGCGCGACAGCGACGGACATGTTTATCATAGATAATATATTAAGTTTAGTACTTAGGAGTTTTAATACTTCTATCTTACTTCTATATACAGAAAATAATAAGCCGCTACTGCCGTCAACAGGTCCATCTTTGCGTTCAAGAATATAGCAAAAATATTCGTGAATGTTCGGCATATTCGCTGTTCGTGACGATGTGTGGACGGTGTGTTCGAGTTATTCGGACTTCTACACGAATATAGCCGAATAAACGGCGAATAAAACCCCGAATACCGAATAGCGATGTGAGGCGCCAGCATAAAATCTGCTCAATTGGACACTGGCTAGTTGACAAGTGACACTAAAGAACGCTTTTTATTATTTTACATGAATCAAACGTCTGCCCTAACAGCTCCGCCTAGAGGGCGGCGGCCAACTTGGACTGCTATAGCCTTTCTGTCAATATATAAAGTTCAAAAGAGAATGTCATTACAGTTCTGTCCGTCAACGTATTAATAGAGTAACAATTTTTTGTTACATCTAATTGAACTGTAACGCGCTAGCGTGACTTTTCTATCTAATGTGCAGCGTAATGAGTTAAAAAGAGACAGATATATAATCTCGGCACTCGTCAAATAGAACATCATTATGAAGCCGTATTACGATATCAATGGTAACCAGTCTGGTCACCAATTCCTAAGGAAAATCGCTAAGTCCTTCAGTTGTGAAATTTCAAAAACCGGCGTCATTTGGACTTCCATGACAAGTCTATTACAGCTAGCTGTCTCTTTCAATCTCATAAGCGCGTGTATTTGATAAAAGAATACCAGTACATTTGAAAAGTTCAATTAATAGCTACTCTTCTAGGTTTATCATATTTCTATGATATCCATAGTAATTTCTATACAAAATGTAAAATTATTTTAATGTACTAAAATCTGAATAAAAACGAAGGTATTTTTAACAGTATATTTTGTTATGCAAAACTACAAAAATATCAGTATTGCCAGTTTCAAACTAAATTTGTCAAAATACGCACCCACTTACAAGTTCACAAAGAACGTGGTGCCGCCATCACCGGGTGGATCTATAGGGGTGGATAAATAATATACTCTTTGATCACCGGAACCGACCGGAACAGTTAGGTTTGGGCAAGGTTTGGGGTACTAGGTACAGTACTACCAACTTATCTGTGAAGTGGCAGAAAATGGAACTACAACAAATTCATACGATTTGACAGTTGAAGTCTTGTTAAAAATGCTTTTTCTTAGCCAACAGCGCCACTCAGTTCACGGATAACGTGGTCGAACTGTAGGTACAATACAATACAGTTTTTTTTTTCCGTTCGTTCCTATCCTGGTTTTGGATTCTAGCGACTTTAGTTAGCCCCTTGATGGTTCACTTACCTCCTAGAGCAGGGGTCGGCAACCTGCGGCTCGCGAGCCACATGGGGCTCTTTGAATGTGAAGCTGCGGCTCTTTAGTTCCATACGCAAATATAATAATAGGTACATATATTGCATATATTCATCTAATTCCAAACTTATTTTTTTTAATATGAATATAATTTTCCCGCCGCGCCGGGCGAATTATAACGGACTAGTTTTCCCACCGGGCGTCTAGCGGACCAGGGGGGCTAAAAAGGCCGCTTTTGGTGAATCATAATATGATCCTATTACGATTCTATTTTCAAATCACAAAATGGCCACTTATAGCAATTCATATTATGATTCATAATATGATTCCTAATATGAAATGCATCTGTTTGACAGTTTTCTATGGAGATTCGTAAAATGGCTCAATTAATAGGAATTGCAAATGTGTCAAATAGCAGATTCATAAGAAGTTACTTGAAGACATCATATTTCAATTCATCTTTCAGATTTCTTTGAAATCTTAATTAATAATGGCAGATTTAGGGCATTGTTATTGTTAAGTCTGAGAATATGAAAAGGTTGTACATAACTTTATCACTAGAACTTCTCGTACTCATTAAAATATCGCATAGGTAGCATAGTACAATTAATATTATTGTAATAGGTATTGAGCTAATGTGGTGAGTAAGCAGTGATAGCAATAAATTGATCTTTATCTTTAGCCTAGCGGTCGAACGCTTGCCTGCCGTGCAGGAGGGTCTGAGTTCAAACCCAGCCCGCACTGACTTGACTTTTCTGGCAATTTGACTATCACTTGCGCTAACGGAAGGAAAACATCGTGAGGAAACTTGCACACCTGAGAGGACCTCGTAAATGTCGATAGTGTGTGTAATAAGCCAACCCGCACTAGGCCAGCGTGGTGGATTAAGGCCTAATCCTTCTCATTCTGAAAGGAGGCCCGTGCCCAGCAGTGGGCTGGATATATTATATATTTTTATTTAGGTAGAGAGCTTAGATTGTTGATTGGTCCAATCATAAATCTAAGGTAGTGAGTAAATTAATTTGAATGTAGATTGGGATATTACTATTAGGTAGGTTATGAAATGTTTATGAAAATGAAACAAAGTTTTGAGGTCACAGTCACATTTAATACTTTATTATAATAAATGGGTGTTATTTATAGTTAATCATGTAGTAGGTATGAATCTGGCTTAATACATTTCAACCTCTCCGCTCGATTCAGGTCCGAATTGAAAACAATAGATTTCTCTGAATAAGGCTTGATGCTAGGCATGGTGAGACAAATCATATTGACAGCATGAGCAATAGCAGCATTAGCCGCTGCTCGCAAAATGACAGGATTCTGCGAGCCTCATCTAGTGGAGCCAGCGGGCAACCTGAAACAATAAATTTATCATTATTCTATTGTAATTGAATTGGTAGTGTTGTATGCACAGACAAAACTTTCGTCTGTGGTTGTATGTACCATCGTCAACAATAATAATCAATATCTCAACCTCATTATTATTAGCTGTAAAGATAGTAGGTAGTTCCGTTTACTACGGTGTCGCCAGTCTGCCGAAGCAGAAGTAAAATTCCATACTCAGGGCTGGGAGAAAGTACTATTATAACTGTGTATTATATACTCATTATGAGAAAGAGAGACTGGCAAAAACACATTGCCAGACCTAGGAATTGAATCTAAGACCTAACGCTCAGCTGCTGCACTCGACGAATGAAGCTGTCGGTGTTACATAATATTAACATAATAATGAAAATTTGTTGTTTTACTCACTGAACATCTTCCGACATGAAGTGTAAACATTGTCCATTGAAATGTTTATAGACAACATAGTTCCTTTGCAGCTCCTTCCAAAAATGTAGAATTAGTAGTTATTTTATCATATTCACTTTTACAAAAAACGCACATTATAAATGTATGAAAGTAACACAACGAATAGTTAATTCCGTTAGACATTTTATTATTTAAATTGTTGGCCGCCATTGCAGTTGTCATGGCAACCTTACTTTTTTATACTTCTCACTTGTTGCCAGTCGAAGAAAAAATAACACTTTTATAAATGATTATTTTATGCTTATATAAGGCTTATATACATAATCCTAATTGTTTTAATGATTATTATTACCTCTATTTTATTGAAAAATATATTTATATTAACACAATATATTTAATAATAGCTTTTACAAAAAATACTGATAAGAAACAATAACCGGTAAAGTGACGGTTTTCATATTTTTAGTGTGGCAATAATGACACCTAATACGAATCTGCTAATGAATTGAATTGCATAAAATGTGTGACCATTTTACCAAAATTAGACGAATTGCTAAGGATCTGCTGGGAATTCGGAATATGAATTCGATTTAGATGAATTGCTAAATGTGGCCGTTTTAGCCCCCCAGTTTTTTTATCAAAATCTTTAGCAAGTAGAATTTATTGTTGGCAAGATTTTTTTTTTTGTGGCTCAGCTCTTTATAAACTTTGAATGTTGTAAAGTTTGACTCTTCCGACTCAAAAGGTTGCCGACCCCTGTCCTAGAGGACTATTTTTTATCAGAATCAGAATGTTCTTTATTTTATTTGCTTAAAATATGGGCTTGTACAAGTCTTATTATATAAATAAAAAAACGGTTTTGATACATTTAAAAAAAATATTTTGTATCGATGCAATGTATCAGTATATCAGATCTCAATAATTATATCGGCCATAAATAGCGATATATCGAATAAAAAATATCGATACTTTTTCAACAAGCCTAGCCCCTAGGCAGCTACAATAGCTAGCAATAGCAAACGTAGTGATTACATACTCTTTGGCAATAGCTATATAGCAAGCTAGGCTAACGTTGACGTACGTAAACCACAGACGTATAAACCGAGTGATTGTTTAGTCAAATAATACACAAGTAGGTAGGTACCAACTTACTTTGCAATAAAAATCCTATGTTGAAGTGAATGTGTTTCAATAGTAATTGGTAACTGAGCGCCCAAAAATACGCTTTTCATAATTCGTAAGTTACATGCACATACATTTACAGTTTTGATTTTAGATCGTAATGGAATTATGTCAAAACATTCGATTATTTGCAACCCATTCAAGTTTTTTATGTAAGCTCTTGATAGCTTAACATTTGTTGTTTGTCCCGTTGGCCTAAACCGAACCACTCTACGAAACAAGCTTTCGAAATATTGCTCAAAAGTCGACTCCATAACATTATTATTGTCGTGTCAGTAGAATCCCCTTTATGTAGTCTGTGAGTATATAATTGAATTATGTGAGATTAGGGATTATGTGTATAGATGATGTGATAGATGTGTGAAACTGTAATATTACAAGTTCAGGACAGCAATTTTTTGCAGCTTTTAAATCTAATATGAATTTTGCATTACATAGGTACCTAACCATTTTATTTAGTACCAATCTACCGTTTTTATAAAATAAACTTTCTTTCCCGTTTCTTCCTCTAATAAGTTTTAGCATTTACGTAATATGTTTTTTCAGGTCTCACCTAGATTAGGATGTTGCGCTTTCTGAGTAGACGAGGGCGTTCGTCAAGTCAAAACCGCAATAAACAAACTCAAAAAGCATCAAGCAACAAAAATTTTATACAATGCAAAGTATTATTACTTGATGATACAGATATTTCAATAAATCTATCTAAAAAAGCTAGTGCAAATGACCTTTATGAGCAAGTTTTTTATTCTCTAGACTTGATAGAAAAGGACTATTTTGGACTGCAGTTCACTGATACTCACAATGTCAAACATTGGTTGGATCCAACGAAGACCATTAAAAAACAAGTTAAAATTGGACCTCCTTACACTTTACGTCTTAAAGTTAAATTTTATTCTTCTGAACCAAACAACTTGAGAGAGGAATTAACTAGATATCAGTTCTTTCTGCAATTGAAAAAAGATATTTTAGAGAGCAAGCTTGAGTGTCCACACTCCACAGCAGTTGAATTAGCTGCATTAGCCCTACAGTCTGAACTGGGAGATTTTGATGAAAATATTCACACTCCTGCTACTGTCTCCGAGTTTAGATTTGTGCCTAATCAAACAGAAGAAATGGAGATTGAAATATTAGAAGAGTATAAAAAATGTAAAGGTCTTACCCCTGCACAAGCTGAAGTTAACTACTTAAACAAAGCAAAGTGGCTTGAAATGTATGGTGTTGACATGCACATTGTCTTAGGCAAAGATGGATGTGAATATCATTTAGGATTGACACCCACAGGCATTCTTGTCTTTGAAGGTCCTCAAAAAATTGGATTATTCTTTTGGCCTAAAATAAGTAAGTTAGATTTCAAAAAGAAGAAACTTACCCTGGTTGTCGTTGAAGATGACGATCAAGGCCGTGAACAAGAGCATACCTTTGTATTTAGACTGCACAATGAAAAAGCTTGTAAACATCTTTGGAAATGTGCTGTTGAACATCACACTTTCTTCCGCTTAAGAGCACCAGTAAAAGGTCCTTCTGCACGACAAAACTTCTTCAGAATGGGTTCTAGATTCCAATATTCTGGGAAAACTGAATATCAAACCACTCAGCAAAACCGCGCTCGGCGCACCGTCCAGTTTGAAAGGCGACCAAGTCAAAGGTTTGCTCGTCGTCAGAGTCATGTTTTAAGAGAACGAGAGAAACAGAATGTAGTCAAGCCTGAGGCAGCAGCGTCTGAGACAGCTAATGAAATTCCTAGCACATCTTCTGATACTGCTGTTCTAGTGCCTGATATTGATACTTTATCAAGAAGAAGTAGTGCAAAATCACAGAAGTCAACTCTTATTGAACCTGATTCTAAAGCTGAGATTGGGGAGCCATCAACAAAGAACCTTCTCAATGAAGAACCAGCTGAAGAAGTCTTGATGTCGAAAGATGATGCAATCAGTAACAAAGTTCTCTTCAAAATGGATAAATCTCTTAATGAAGATAAAAAGAGCAATTTGACTCAACTTGTCATTAATAAACCTGCTTGCAGCTGTTCACCAGTTTCAGAATCTAATCCACTGAATGATCTCCTTATGAGTTTGGTTAAAGAAAAACTGAACAATGATGACTCCAAAAATGAAGCAAAGAGGGATCAATTAGACTCAGCAAGCGACAAAGAAGTGCCCAACAATCAAACAAAATGTTATCTGTCATCTACTAAAGCTCTACCACCAGGCCAATTAAAATGCAATAATATTTTGAAAGCTAGAGAAAATGAGGTCAAGATAATAAACGAATCTACTAATATTAATCTGGCTATACCTTCTACTCCTTCACCGAAAATTCTGAATGAACCCACAAATCCCATTAATTCACAATATGTGTCAATTGTGGTAGTTGAACCACCTCATAATCAGGCAAAATTGGCATCTCCCAAACCACTGGAGAAAAAAGAGGATGTGACTCCAAAGGTGCAACCTATATCATCGCTGTCGCCGTGGCTCGTCTCTTCTGAACCAAGCTCTCCTTCAGGTATAGGCGAGAAGGAAATCACGATTATCCATCGTAAGTCTGTTATAACTACGCAGCTGTAACTTAAAACTAAAATTATTTTTTTTTTTTTTTTAAATAATTATATTAGTATAACTTTTTATAGATGATGTATAATATTATAAATTTTCATGTTGTGCTTTTAAAATAATAGAATTATGATTTAGTGCCTTATGAAATCGCCTATTTCCATTTATAATATAGAAAAATAATTTAAGAAAAAACTGAAATTATACAATAATTTCAGATTATTTCTATTGTTAAATATCTGAGATAGTCTCCGATATTTATATAGATAGTTTGCATTCCTTACTTAGTACATTTTTTATTATTTGACATTTTCGCTTTCACGTTTCGGCGGAAACCTAAAGCGAGATGATACTACCACGATGTAAGGTTCAACATTTCTAGTTCCGATGCCTTTAAGGGATTATTGTACTTATCATTATGATCAACTTTACTGAGGGAAAAACATGATTTTGCGAAATAAAATCAGCTGATCCTTACAGATACCTAATTAAATATTTCTCAACTAAATGTTTGGAACAGCCGAGTTCTTTTTTTCGCGATTTTACGTTTGTTCCCACAGTAAAACTTATTGATAATGATGATTAAGTACAATAAAATAAGGGACCAGAAAGGGAGTAAAAAGGTTGGACCTTGTATAACAATCTCTCATAAATGTGATCATCAGGTTTCATTCCGCTTGGGTGTACTAAGTAGATATCGATACTTATATTTAATAAATATTATGTACTTAACTATTGTACTTAGCACTATATTGAGACACTTGAGGATTATTTAATTCTCTAAGCAATGAGTCCACAAAATGAGTCTGAGCATAATTATTTTTAAGAGTTATTCATTACATTGAATTGAATCGGTATTTTTTATATTTTAGAGATGAGATATTTATACATTCCTTTTATTTACTTAAAATTTATTTCCATATTCTATAGTTATAAATTTTGACGCCGTCCTTTTTTATTGAATCATTCTATAACAACATAATAATATACATTTAGCATTAAGTACAACATATCAGTATTAGAAAATAAACAACTAGCAAGATAGGTGCCATAGATAATGATTGAAAATTGCCATTTAAAATGCTCTCAAAACTGGAATTGAATTGAAATTTTAATTCGCAATGATGATTCGGAATCACGTTGCATATAAAAGGTCTTAATTTTATGTAAAGTTTATATAAACTGATTTCATGTGCAAAAAAACAACTGCCACAAAGTTGAAATTATAATATTAGGTAGTGTAGTATATTTTACATGAATAAACGACAGATATTCACATTGTTGTTACTTTAAACTTACGTGTCGTTAGCTAAACGTGAAGCATTTATTTATAAACCTATAATATAAATGTTTGTACGTTTAATAATTTAAGAAGATTCGGAATTGATTTTGTTTGGGTTCGTATTAAATCAGATTTAGAATAAAAATAGTCTGATAGTTTGTTTTTAATTTCATATCATAATTCTTATACTTATATTACTATATAAGTAGGTAGGTACCTACCTACTTAAGTATATTATTTAGTATACCTATAGCTATGTTATCGATATAATTAAGAATTTCATGAATTTTCAATATTACAAATATCGTGCCAATTAACGAATATTAGGTATCAAGGTGCTTGGGAACAATTTTATAATAGCCGATTAGTTAAATCGAATCTCTTAGTTGAGTTATTGCCACTGTTACTTATACTTTATATTGGTTTAGTAGTAACGTCTGCAATTAAAATGTACAAAGCAGTCGCAGAATACAATGACCAACAATATATTTTTGTGATGGTTAAATAAGTAGGTAGTATTATAATGTAGAAATATCTTTATTAAATATGTAGATTTTTTATTTTCCAACCAAGAGGGTTGAATAGTTGCGGCCTGGCTATTAAAACCCTGCCCACAAAATCATTTCAAATGGATAAAATATGGTAGTCGTATATCAGCAAATTGGACGGTTTTAGCTAAGGGTCTTTGGGGTCAATAAGTCATTAAGTACTACCTTATTACCATACCTACCATATTACATTCATACCATAATTATGTATTCTTGTTTTATCGCTCGGCCATAACAAAATGTAACACGCTTACTGCAGCGCCGGTGCAAGTGTGCATCAGCGAGTTACCTACATTTGTATGTAGATACAAAAGCGCACACTTCGTATCTATATATACTACGTCCGCTAGTGACGCAATAGATTCGATTTTCAGATTCAAAATTATGATGCAATTTCTTGCATTACACGGTAACGACCCCTGCCCTCCCGAGACGCAAACGCAGGTTGAATTTGCACTTTAAAATTTATCTAATAAATTATATAAAGAGGATAAAAGAACCCTAAGGCCATGAAATGACTCGATATATTTTTATATATAAAAGGTAAAGGGCGCAACCTTTTTAACCCATCTTGGAATTCTCAAATACGATGGTCATGACAAACCAGACAAAAATATATTCAAAGTGATTTTATATATTTGAGGATTGGTTGAATTTTTAGATTAAGACGAAATTTATTATTGCTAAATGTACTTTATATCTTCGTTTATTGTTCATCGGATTATTTTATATAGGTACCTACTTAATAGATATTAATAATAAAATATATATTTTATTCCATTTGTGTTTTCTTTTTCAATCAATATAAAATTATAGAGTAGAACTTCTTTGGTAATTTTAAACATTTGAATCTATTTGAATAGATTTTCGTTTCTACGTCATCAAAAATGACATACACATAAATATCTGCCATTATACCTATACAATATTACACATTAAATAATATTGATATATTGTTAAATATAGCATCAAACAAAAATGAAGAAATCAACGGAAGGAATTTCTTCAGTTAAGTCATCATCTGATCTGAACAACGTGTTTTCATTCAAACGCTATTTTATAAATAATTTAGATTCCTATCATGGGGAGTATCTCTTAAAAGAAGTGTCTAAAGTACTCGAGAAAAATATGGTATCTACCAGAGATACTTCACAAACCCTTTTAGGAGAAGATGTTTTGGTCGCTGAACCTCCTCCGCCTGAACAGCCTTACGAAATTATAGGTAACTATTTACCTTTTTGCTCACGGCCTCGCCCGCATGGCATAAGTTTGGGCTCATCCAATAAGGGTGTAGGTAATTATTGCCCGACTCACCACTCGTGGGTCCTTGGTCGAGTAAACGCGAAGAAAATGTTCTTACACTTGCGTCACTGACCTTTTTATCCGTTGTTGATCAGCCGCAGCGTACATTCACGCATTGCTAAGTACAAGCCTGCTCTACTTTACGCAAGTTATCCGCTCCAGAGCCAGTCTCATCCCTTGCTGCCTTGCTATGTCATCGTCAATGACGGTGAGTTAGTGGTAGCATATGGTATGATCACAAATCGTCATCAGACCACCTGCTATCGCTAACTGGCTGATGATGGTGTACTTGAAGACCGATTTCCATATTCGGGAACCGCCTTAGCTTTCTGGCTTCGCCATCTTGTGTACCTACCTATAATTTCGCTTTTCAGATCGTTACAGTAAGTTAAAATTGCAAATTATATTCTAATATTATTATAAGGGTTGCTACCTTTTTTTTGAGGAAATAATATTTGTTAACCACCTTTTTATCAGGTAAAATAAATAACCTAACCGTCAAAATCCCCCCGACTGCAACTAGAAAGAGCTGTAACTTTTGAACGGCTGAACAGATTTTCATGAAACATAGTTAAGATGATACCCGATTAAACTAGCTTTCAATTCAAATTGCATACATAAATTCAAACTGCATTGAAATCGGTCCATCCGATTTGGAGCAACGATGCCACAGATAGATACACACTACAAACTTATAGTTAACAGTAACACCCCTCTTTTTTGTCGTGTGTTAAAAATAAAGTACATAACTACAACTTGTGAAAATAAAGTAATATTTATTCGACCGACTTGCAATTTATTTTTCCATAGGTAGGTAATATGTTTTTGAGCAACATCTAACAAATAAGTACCTACTTGTTTACTTCTTTGCATTCTGTGTCAAGTTAGGATGGATAAAGAATTATTTTATTATAAAGTACGGGCGGTAACCCTAGTTATTATTCCAACTCTATACAATATCCATAGGAACTGTTACCGATATGAAAATCAAGAGCTTGGATAACGTAGCTAGGATTATACCAAAAGCTGAATGTATACCACAAATGCTGACGTGCGGAACTGTCATTCTGGATGTAAGTTGCGATAGAGATGAACTAAGAATTGCCATGGATTACATGAAAGGTAAGAAAATTTAATCGTATTTGATGTACCTAGGTACCTACTTACTTTACATAAAGATTCATTCTTTGTGGGATGTGATTTAAGTAGGATGGGTGACCACGTGATCTCTTCATACGTGCGCTCGAATCTAAAAGCCGATATTACATAATATAGGTACGAATGTATCGTCGCGGAAATCATTATCTTCGTTTGGGTATTTTCGTCGTTTGGGAACATAACTGAAAACGGTTTCGTGTGTTGCAAAAGTTATTTTTGCGCTCTTCAGTTGGGAAAAAAACCGACTTCAAAAACTAAAAAGTATAAAATAATTCTGAAGTCGGGGCCTATAATTCTCCAATGCACCTAGCTTGGCAGTGGCCCCGACTTCAGAAGCTGTTAAGTTTTTTAAGAAAATTATTTTATATTTTATTATGGAAATATCGCGTGGTTGGTACGCGATAGTCTAGCTTTAGGACGTGAAACTAAAATCGCCACTCTGGATGGCATAAGGGGTCAGTTAATACATATAGTCGCTTCGTGTAAAATTCGGAATACCTACCTACCTACCTATAGGTATTGAATTGCATTAGGTATAAACCTTCGGAGACAAGCTACGATTGTGATGTTTTTTTCTCAAAATTTGTCATCGTATTATTAATTTTTAAAACGATACTCCGACAGTTCTGAAGGAGCTGCTAGAAAAACAGAATCCACCCGCAAAGTCTGGCGACGCGGATGATGCCGGGGCTCCAAGCGTCACTGGCGGCGCCGGTGATTTCAAAAAGCGTTACTTGATTCTGATATCTACTGTCATGACCTGGGCCTCCACTAAACCGTTGGACCCGGTAAGAAATCGTGTTGTGTTTAATCTTATTGGCTTACATCAAATTTCGTATTATGCGAGGGGAAGATGGTCGGGACGCCTGCCTTGTCTACATACATAGTATAGGTATTGTCCCTGACTTCTGAGCTACCATTTTCTTTTTCTCGGTGATGTTCCTGATCTATAGGTAACTACAGGCCTAACGGTTAACTGAACGGTTCCTGAGGTAGCAGTGCGGTGCGGGAGTGGTGTGGTGACGCTACGCGAGCGGTTAGTCCAGTCCACAGAGTAGGTACTGGCTTTAATGGCGTCAAGTGACGTCAACACGTGTTTTTATTTCGGCTGCTTTGATTATAACACACACGAGATTGGCAACAAAAGATGAGTCCTCCAACAAAGAGTCCAATGAAACAAGTCTTAGTATGTTTACAAATATTTTAGGTAAGGCAAGAAAATTAGGTTCCGACACGGTAGAGATTTCTCTAAATCATGACGACGATCACATAAATAAAATTGAAGACGAATACTACAAAAATGACACGATTGGCGACGAGATTATGGATAAATTCATAATAGTTATACATCCATCTGCCCAGTGTTCTTGCCATGTTGTATACATTTTGTGTAGGACACGCGTACTTACCAGTAGAGATGATGAGGACCGTGGTGGTACCAATTGTGAAGAGTAAAACCGGTGACCTAAGCGACACTAGCAACTACAGGCCAATCTCACTAGCCACAGTGCTTGCTAAGGTTCTTGACAGTTTGCTTAAAGCACAGCTTGACCGGTATGTAAACACTCATGACAATCAATTTGGTTTTAAACCGGGACTGTCCACCGAGTCAGCGATCTTGTGTTTGAAGCAAACTGTCAAGTACTATTCCGATAGGAGCACTCCTATTTATGCCTGTTTTCTCGACCTCTCGAAAGCGTTCGATCTGGTTAGCTATGACATCTTATGGCAAAAATTAAATAACATCTCAATGCCTCTCGAACTGATAGAAATTTTCAAGTACTGGTACCTTAACCAGGTCAACGTCGTTCGTTGGTCGAGTGCTCTGTCGGAGCCGTACAGGTTGGAGTGCGGGGTGAGGCAGGGAGGGCTGACCTCGCCGACGCTCTTCAACCTGTACGTGAACGCACTGATAGAGGAGCTCAGCAGCACCCGTGTCGGCTGCCATATTGACGGTGCTTGTGTCAACAATATTAGTTACGCGGACGACATGGTGCTGCTGAGCGCCTCAGTGTGTGGTCTATCCAGGTTGCTGGGTGTCTGCGAGCGTTACGCGCTGGATCATGGTTTGCTCTATAACGCAAAGAAGAGTGAATGCATGGTCTTTCGGGCCAGGGGCCGGAGCTGCCCGGATTCTGTTCCACCTATTAAATTGAACCGTGTCGAATTAAAAAGAGTGCAACAGTTCAAATACCTCGGGCATATCGTGACCTCTGACCTGAGGGACGGTGCGGACATTGATAGGGAGCGGAGGGCATTGTCTGTGAGGGCTAATATGATCGCCCGCAGGTTTGTTCGTTGCTCGGGGGCCGTCAAGATAACTCTTTTCAGAGCGTTTTGTACGTCCATGTACACGGCCAGCCTGTGGGGGTCATATACCCAGAAGCAGTACAACTCTCTCCGTGTTCAGTATAATAATGCGTTCAGGGTGTTGTTGGGGCTGCCCCGGCACTGCAGCGCCTCAGGGATGTTCGCCGACGCTCGTGTCGACTGTTTCTACACGACGATGCGAAAGCGGTGCGCATCTCTGGGGCGCAGGCTCCAGACCACCTCCAACACCATCCTGAGCGTATTTGCGAATAGGTTTGATTGTCAATACATTAACCATTGTTATATGATTAATGTAATGACAAACAAACAAATGACTCAGAGGCAGGCATATTATTGATAATTTTTATTTTTATTTTATGTTTTAATTTAATTTTGTATTTTTTTAATTTTTTTAATTTATTTATATTAATTAATTAATGATTTTTAAATTAATGGTTGTAATGCTAATTTTATTATTTTATTTTATTTTATGTTATATCAATCAATAATGTTACATATGATCTCAAATGGATTGAAATAAATGATTCTATTCTATTCTATTCTATACGAGACGGAGTAGGATCTGATGATGGTAGATATTTAAAACGTTCAAGTACCTACTGCTTTATGCAGCAATATTAGTAGATTGTGATTAAGTTTTCTAATTCTTTTTCAAACCTGATTAATAAAATATTTTTTTATTATATTATCGAAAATTTACTTACGCAATTGACTAAGTAGGTAGGTACGTAGGTACTTGTTTGGCTATCGTTAGAAAAATATTTTTGGAACTATGTCGTGTGCACCGTGACATAACTGTTACAACCGTCACCCCTCCCGCTGCCGCATCGTGCAGTTACCTCAGGAACCGACTCAGTTTAAGCGATACCTGTAGCTACTTCGCAATTTTTCGAGATTACAGTACCTAGGTACCTTGTGTATCTACCTATCTTGGAGGACTGCTATGACTATACTATACAACTCAGGTACTTAAGTACAAATATAGCATCATTTTTATTCACGGTTTAGGCAGAAGTGTTTGTAATGTTGTAGGTACAGTGAGCGACAAAAGTTGAAGGCTTCGTTCGAAAGTTTACCGAATTTTGTCGTAAGTATGTATTGATACATACTTACGACAAAATTCGGTAAACTTTCATAACATGTACCTACCTAACATTCTACTTTATGTTCACGTAATTTTGTCGAATTATCGTGTTCAGCTTATTCTAATGAACTTTTTACAAGTTTAGGGGTTCCATTAATTACTAGTTTCTCAGATTAGGGTGTGACTGAATAACCCGAACACATCAATTCAACAAAATTCTGTGAACATATGGCTAGAATTTATCATTTTATAAAAGTTCACCGAATTTTGTCGTTCGAGCGTTGTTTGTATGACGTTCACTGATATTTGTATTATGTGTCACCGTATTATGTGGCCGGAGTTGATCAGCTAGGTACTTTTAAACGTTTTATGGAACGTTGTACCTACATGTTCATCGACTTTTGTCGCTGACTGGACCTACACCCACACATTGCGACCACTAGACTCATTGCTTTTTTGGGCAACCAATTGGGGAGTAGTAAAATTTAAAAAAAAAACGAAGTATTTACGCAGTTGTTCTATCTAACTACCATTGGTTTGAATAACGACCTACATACCATAAAACTACTCAACTTCTCCTAACTTTGCCTGGGATTCGAAAGCCTTCAATTACTTGTCATAATAATTGCAACGCTTAGTCCAGAAATGTTGTAGGTAGGTAAGTATTAGGCAAAGTGTCTCCAGATTTACCGATATTGTACTAGGAAAAATTTGGAGTCTAGGCAAAGCTGGGAAGTTTTACCGGTACCTACCGGGTATACCAGGGTGTGGGTACGTACTAGATAACATAAATGTTATCTAGGTATTGCCTACTCAATCATCTACATGTAAAATGTATTCCTCTATCAGGATACTCCAGATATGCCTTTCATTGAGACGGATTTCCGTAAAAGGAAGCCACACCCAAATTATAAACTGCATTATGACGTTGAAAATGAAGTGATTGGATTAGCTAGGAAGTATAGACACTTTATCGGGTGAGTTCTGAGTTTATCAGTTCAATATTGATAGAAAAAATATCAATTTTGATGTCTTTATCATAGGCATGTTGTTGTCCAACAGAGCACTGGTAGTAGCAGCTGGGGTGACATATGGAGGCCGAGAGGACACGCTTTTCTATTGGTTTCAAAAAGCCTGGGAGTGTGAACCGGTGCTTCCAATAGTAGGCCGAGGAAATAATACTGTACCATTGATAAACGTTCTCGACTTAGCCCAGTTAGTATTCTATACCCTTTACTAATAAAATCTTGTATTTTTGAACATTGATTAAATTATAATGTTCTCATTTGTATACTTACCAATGCTGGTTTAGATAAATATCGTTTAATCGTCGTTTATTTCGTTCATTCCTCTTTGGGAATGAATTCTTTGTAACGTAACTGTCGCATCAGATAAACCAATGTTTTATGAATTTGTACTTAGCTATGTTGTTGGTATTTAGTTGATCACAATGTAAATTTATAAAAAAATTAGGACATAGTAAATAGGTAGTAGGTACCTACCTCCATAGATCATACCTACGAATCTTCAGGCTCACGTTACTTAGGTACAGAGGGAATAGAAGTTAAAGTACCTACTGTACCTAGGTAGTAGGTAGGTAGCTAGATAGCAAAGTTGCGTTAAAAATGATTTAATGAATACCTACCAGTGATCGTGACCCCAACTTACCGAATCGTAAGTCGTGGGTACAGAACACAGAAAAGCTTCGTTCTGTGTTCTGCGGTCGTGGGCGTCAATGAGTGTGATTTATTCATGACTTACCGATGTGCTTATTCATCTGAATTACCAACTTCAACGAGAATGAAAACATTCCGAGGAAACTGGTAGGTATGTCCAAGAACGAATAAATCGAAGACTGACATTCACCTATCAACGCTGGGTCCGCATGGTGTATTAGGTAGTTAATACCCTGAGTGCCCAATCCTTCTCACACACAACCACGGAAATCTAAATAATAAGGTAGGTACCTATTGCCTTATTTAGATTTCTGTGCATACAACGGAGGCTCGAGTACCAGCATTGGGAACACTACTACCTATTAGTGTTCCAACTGCTGAGAGTCTCGTATATCACGATGAGCCTAGATGCTCATGATGATGATAGATACGTACCTACTCTTTCAGAATAATCTACAACCTAGTTTCTGACTTTCCAAAGAAGCTATACATATTAGCCGTAGAGCAAAACGTAACGAAACAAAAAGAGGTAAGTGCCAAAGTCGTTAACTATCTCTAACTCAGTTAAGTGAGTAAAGTACGATACGATGGATAAATTCTTGTTGCAGATAGTGAAGCCGCTCGGACGAATCATGGGTTCTGGAATGTTCAAATGCATTCCTTCAGAAGACGCTTTCTTGATTCCAGAAATTGACGTAAGAAATATTTTGTTTTAATTCAGGTAGATACCTGGGTATGATACCATAAAGCTCCAGCCTGAAATAAATTTTCTATTACATTAAACAAATTACAGCAAAGAATATACGATTTGATGACACTAAACTTGAATATGGAGCCAACTTTCATAGTCGAGACAATGGCATTGCAGTGGGTCTCTGAATTGACCTTTGCAGAGAACATACCGGTTCTTATGAAGCAATTTAAGAAAGAGAGGGTATTGAAACCTTTTAAGGTACCTATCTACTTATTAACAAAGGTTTAGCTAACAGTTGTTTATTGTTACAAGGTAAGCCTCTAGATCTCACACATGTTCGTTTTCACAGATTGTCATATACGGACCGCCAATTGTGGGTAAAACTACTATGGCAAAAGATCTTTGTCAAACTTATGGTCTCGTCTACATCTCACCAGAAACCGTGGCTCAAGACTTGCTGGATGATTTAGTTAGTCCTTAACATTCTATAATTTTGTTATGTTCTGAATGTTAGAAGTGTGAAACATACAGACACATTGTACAATGTGAATCACAAAGAAAACAGATGGCTGCTCATAATACTCAGATAAACTTATCAATACCCATTGTAATTGATATTTAAGTGTCTGTTACTAAATGGTACCAACCTATATCAATCATTTCTAGTACTTAAGTCCAATACATTTAAACTAATACAAGATGTGGTTTAATAAAACCATCTTATTCAGGGGCGGACCGTGAGTTTGTGGGGCCCTACCTAAATTGCCATTTTGTCAAAAACAGTTTTCGATAATGATGTACTAGGTACATGGTATCGGAAAAAAAGAGGACAAAAAAAATTGTTGCCCACCGACAAATTGATGAATGCAGCCTGGTCGACTGCAAATGACTGCGTTTACGAGAAAATACACTGAAAATACATCGACTGCTGGCAGTCTAGTTTGAAAGCGCATGGCGCATTTCGTCATATCTATACTGCGTCTGGACTCGATTAGTCGATTATCCACGACAAATCAATAGCATCGATACTATCGACAGCGTGCTACTACGTGGCAATACTATCGACATAATATAGCAATAGGTACTATAGATAGTATAGTAGTAGTATCAGGCATAGATCTTTATACATACTTACAATAAAGGCATTATTTTAGGATCTACTCAACTGATGGAGATGAAACAGACCTCTGTTTTTAAGTTAGACTAATATCTATACGACTGTTAAAATTCATTGAAATCAGTTCGGTCGTTTTCACGTAATAAATGATTGATTCGTTGCTTATTTTTGGTCTCCCTAACAGATTTTCGCGAAAATATTTTTAATATACAGACTTTTCGACCTTTACAATTATTGTATTCTAGTCTAGTATACCTAGAATCGATTTTTAATGCATGCCCGGGTCTGACACTGGTAGAAGTAGGTAAGTACGGCTGCCGAGCGTGATATCCTGGGTTCCATTCTCAGGCCGAGCAATATATGTGTGATACCTTAATTAAAAATGTTATCTTAGTCGTGGCGTGTTCAGCATTGGGAGATCGGCGAAACAGCTGCTTTACCGAGTCCTACTGGCGAGGAAGAGGACTTGGGTGCAGGAGATGACGAAGACCTGGGCGAGGAGGAGGCTGTTCAAGAAGCAGCTAGGCAAACCCTTGCCATCCTGCAGTCGGGTCGTCCGCTTACTGATGAAGAAATATTGGGGTTACTTTTTGTCTAAGCCTTGACACAGATAGACTGCGTTCAAGTGATCTTCTCCCTATGTTAAACACCTTACCTTGCACTTTGCTTGTAAACACCTTTATTTTATTTAGGACTACCTACCTAAATAAAATTAAGGTACAATAAATATATTGTACCTAATTTCAAAAATGAAATAAATAAATGCACACACAACCTCTACAGGAAGACGGGAATAAAAATACATTCCCATTGTTGTGATCAAGCTGCGTTTTTGAACGCAGTAGCTACGGGCGAGAATGCTTGACTACAGTACCTATGTGTGCGCTCTTATTTTGAGTTTATTCCTTTTGTTATTTCCTAATTCATAACCAAGGGCGGCCCTAACAATATTTTTAGGTGGTGTGAGATCTCTTTATAGCTGAAAGTTGCTAATTTAATATTTTATCAACACGGATTCTACTGTTACTAGGTAAATCCAGTAAGAAGTTTGATTTTTAATTCTACCAAAACAAAAAATTATAATAATAAGTAGGTACCTACCTACTCTTATTTTGGTGGGTAGGGTTTAGATAAGAGTCATAACTTCTTTATTATCTTTTAAGGTTCCGCTTATCTTACGACCCTATTAGATAAGATTAGAATACCTTCTTCTTAAGCTGTTATGCCTGTTATGTGATGTAACCATGAACGTAGTATAAAATACTAATAGTCATTTTTTTCCGTCCATGTATGTAACACTCGACTTTAGAATACATTATTCCACTTCTAGACTGCGTTTCACCAAAAATATTATTTTTTATAAATAAATAAATAAATACAGAAAACGCGTTGAGCACACACGTCGCGTTCATTTACTATAACTAAGAACTGTTGCTGTTTTCTTTTACAAGGTGTAATAAATCCCGAAGTGTGTGCAAAACAGCTAGCGGAAAAAGATAAACGCTGTCTGGATGTGGATGTGTATTGTGTGGTGTGGGCTTACTTCATTCAATTAACCCAGTCATTGCAAGTCATCTGGTGACTTATCTCTAGGTCTTATTTATATTATTCTGTCCAGGTATCTGCGCCAGAGAATGTTAAGCCGTGAGGCTTTGAACAGAGGATGGGTGCTCGACGGATACCCCATGTCGTTGATCCAATGCGCAGCATGTACGTACTTAGAAGTCATCTTTTAATCACGCGAGCTTTGTTAGGTCACTATTTTCTCCCCCTTGGTGATACGTCATGAGGTTTTAGACTAACTATCCCCCCTCCCAACATCAGGTGTATTTTTTTTATTAAAAACTAGGTATCTTGAAGATATTTTCAAAATCTGTATTTCAATGAGTAATTATCATAAAATCAGATTCTGAAAACCTTATTATTAATAAAATTTTGTATTTAGAGTACTAAATCTAAAAAGCTGTGCCCGACATGTCTTGCAATGCCTCTTGTTTTTTTATTCACAACAATTTACCAAAGGTTAATCATAATTCGGATGAATGGTAGATATAGAAACGCATGGAAAAAGAACAAGCAAATATTCATTTTTATGTATTAGATTACTGCACTTGAAGATTTATGTTGCTTTTTAGACACAAATTTGTCCGCCCGGGAGTTATACACATGATTGTCACAATATCGTGATCAATCGTGATGTTATTTTAAACCTACTCCCTGGTGTTCGAACCTGACGTGATATAGGACGATCCCATAACTATGTCAGTAACTTTTACTCGTTATAAAACAAACGGTTACTTATCATCAATTGTGTCCCTGTAGTGTTTGAAAAAGGCGATGAACAAGATTCGGAAGTCGGAGAGGAAGCCAATGAGGAAGATTTCGACGAGGATGCTGATTTGTATAGCAATGTGCTAAAAAAAATGTTACCAGGTAAGTAAGAATATTTTATTTTATTTTTAGGGTCCCGAAAAACTGTTTTATAGTAAGAGACCTAGGTATTTCATTCATATAATGTTATTGCAGACATTGTGGTAAGTTTGGACGCTAACGACGACTTCATATGCGAGAAGGCTATGCGACAACCTGAAGGTGATGCTCGTTTGGATGAAGAGACAATATTAAAGCGTTTGAGTGAATTCCGAGCTGGTGATACTCGAGAAGTTACTCCACTCAACTTCTTCGACGAATTGGATATACATCCGCTTGTAGTATCCGTAAAAGACCATTTAGATTATTCAATGAAGGGTCCTTATGCCGCTGTAGCACTGCGAATGGGTCGCCCGTGCCGGTATGGTAAATTACTTGGTGAGTTGCAGAGGAGCTCCTAATGCTCATGTACTCTTTTTTCATTATTTATCTGCATCCGTAAATATAAATTAATGGTTGCCGTTCACAGCCCTTATCGAAGCTGCCGAAAAGGAAGAAAAACATGAATTGGAAACTTTAAGAGCCAAAGAAGCAAAGGCATTAAAAGAAATTGAGAAAAAGCTAAAAGAGGAACGCGAAGAGAAGATGGAATACTGGGTGATTATTGATAATTTAATATTATTAATTAGCGGATGATGACCGAGGTAGGTACCTACCTACTTATATAAAGATAAATTCTACAATGAAATACCTCATCAGTTAGGACTTAATATAATATAATGCTTTGTGTTTTATTTGCGAAAATCATTTTGAACTCCTTTTTTGTAAAAATGTCTATTTACTTTCAAACTCTTACACGAACAATTCGAATTAAAACTCTTATTGTATTGATGCTGTAGACGGAATTGTATGCAATCCTGCGTGAGGAAGAAGAAGCAGCGTTGGCGGCTGCAGGAGAGCCGATGCGCAATTACCTGGTTCATCATATCTTCCCTACGCTCACTCCTGCCCTACTAGAAGTTGCTAAGTTGCGCCCTGATGATCCGATTGACTTCCTCGTGAGTATTGCACATTCTAACCTATATTTATTCCATTAACTTTTCGAGATGATCGTTGCCAGATGGGGCAAAAGCGTAATTGGGTTCGGTTAGCACATAGGTTTCTTTGTAAATTATAATAATAATAAATCAATTTGGAAATCGTCAGGCGGAAAAAACGTTCAAGCTAAATCCACTCGGTAAGAAATTCGAAGAAAAATTCGAATCCTACGAGGAAAGACTGAGGTTGGCGAAAGAATGTGCTGACGAGAGGCCAAAGGAACTTGCTTTAAAATTTCAAGGAATATTACCTCCAGATGAATCTATAGGTGTCGACCACTTACAAACTGCTGTTGTTAACACCATGAGTGGTTTCTAAATTATTTACACAGATAGGTACATACACATACATACCTACAGATTACTTATTAAATTTTTAACTTTTTGTAATTGTCATATATTGTTTTGTTTTAGATGTTATTGATAGTTTGACTGGTACATTATTGACTTTATGTAAATCCATTTTAATCTGCATTTGGTCTGTTTAGGTGCAAACGATGTTAAATTTTTTCTTGCAATTATTTATTTATTCTTATCAATTTTGGACTTAGAAGTTACTTTACCTGTAAATAGGTATTTGTAATTAGATATAATATTACTGCTATGTTAATCACGTCAAGAAATATGTATCGCGTTGCGAAATATAAACAGAGGATACCTACCTAATTACCTACCTAAGAAAATGTATACCTATTGATTGAAATCTTTAAACTTTACAAACAGTAAGTACCTATTTATAATTATACATTCGCAAATAGGTACGTAGGTACTATGAACAATATCTACAGATTTCAATCATCAATTTCTTCAGTCTCTTCTTATTCTTGCTAAGTACGTGTAAGTATGTATTTTTTGACGCGATCGCATAGAATCTAAACTGAACTGGAAAAATATACTAAAAAGAATACAAAGTATTATTTTTTCCAGTCCAGTTTAAGTTTAGATATCTACTAACTCCCCTACTTATAAACAATTATTAAACGCTATTTAATATAACAGCTGTTAATAGTGTATTGCCACTGTATTCATTGGCATACAAATGACAAGTACCTACTTACCTACACTAGGTATAATTTAATAGGTAAGTTTAAAAAAATTACAAGTTTTTATAAGTAAGGGGACTAGTATCTACCTTCTATAAGAGTTTTATTACGAATGATATTATAATGTTATCTAAATAATAATATAACTGTGTCTTATAAAGAGAAATTAAATTCGTTTTAACCTATACTGGTTTGATATAGTTACCTATATACCTACCTAAAAAAGTTACACCCAAAGTATGGTAACCTACTGTGAAATAGCGAAAAATTCTTCCGAATAATATTATTGAAAGTGAAATTTGTAGTCGCTTTTTCACAAGACTACCTACCTTTATCTTGAACTTATTTCGAAGCATCTTCACCTACCTTCTTCATCAGTGAATAATGAATGTTTTGATAAATATACGTTACTTAGTTTAGGTGGTTTCATATATTATTATTGTTACAAACTGGCATAACCCATGTAGGCGGCTCGAATGTTTATGTGAGAAATTAAACTGGTAGGTACGGCGCGATTTTTTTTTTGAAGTGAAAATTCTATATACGCGGGGGGTATTAGGATTTTTCTGTCACGCAAAAGCGTTACGGCCGCGTGGAGGAGGTAGACGATATATCGCTTGTCCGTTGAAGTTTCATTTCTACTAGATATGTGTCCCAGCACACATTTCATTTTTGGGAATTTAAACATGTTTCATCAGTGCCTACGAGTGCCTAGCAGTCTTTCTTAAACCTTGCTCGCTATGAACATATCACCAATGCCTACCACCTACTACATTGTATTCATTACTTACCATGACAGATATATTCTGTGTAATACACTTAGCCAAATAATTTCCACTACCTGATGAAACCACTGATTAAAACATTGTCTTGAAAATTTGTGGTTCAGCAAGAATGTATATTTCCCCAAACTTTGGCTGAAGTAGGCAGATGTATAGTTAGTTGTACGTACAACCACTATTTCGCCGGTAATATCCACAAATCTCGTGTAGGTTATAGAGGGTAGCCTTAGAATAACAACTCATGATAGCCTAGTACGCGGACGCAAAGTGAGGGAGAACAACCTGAGCCATAAATGGCCAAGTTGATCGTAAATACGTAATTAAATGTGCGTGTCTGCAGCCATCTATAGCATTCCGCTTACGTGCACATATTTACGTTTGTTGGCTCAGTTTTTAGTGGGGAGCACGTATGACATTATCTTTCTATATGCGTTATTATTCTAAGCCTATTGCTACATAACATATTTTTTATCCATTTCGGCTGTTCCTCTTCTTGGCTAACGTTTCCCCCATAGCCTTAGCCCACTGCAAGATATAACATAAAATAGGCACCTACTATAAATTAAATTGTTTGATTTGAATGACTACCCGAGTGATATTTTATTTGGTGCTCATCAGGCGGAACACCTGTTCAAGCTGAATCCAACCGGTAAGATGCTAGAGCCAGGATATAATTTACAAGCGGAAAAACTGCTGGGAAAGATTAAAATACTGGACGAAGCGCTGAAGGACCTAGACATCCAAATCGACCCTCTTCTAACTTCAGAATGTGAATTTGAGGAAGTGTCGACGACGATTAAGATTAACCCTATGAGTGCTTTTTAAATTTAAACAAGAAAGAATTTCATCTTAGTTCCATACTTACGTTGTGTTATTTTTATGTCCTAACTTTTTATGTTTCTCATAGAATCTATGGATTCTGGTTATGTTGCGTTGTTAGAATTTCTTTATTGCTTAACTTTCAGCGATCAAACATACTGAAATGTAGTTTTAGTCGGTACTAGGTAGGTGCCTACATAGGTACGTTATTTTTATAAAATAAAATAAATTTATGCACATTACCCTTAGCTGTTTTTAAATTCAGAATTGTTTATTCAAAGCGACCGGATAGCTGTTCGTTTTGAACCCTTCCCTTTTTTGGATCCAATCTCTATGAATTAACTAAGAATACGATAGTGACATCAGTACAAATGAAATATTCCGCCTTCCGCAAACAAAAAATTCCGCGTGCGTAATCGCAGTGTCAATTTTGGCTTTGGCGGATTGTGGAAAATAAAAATTTACCTTCAGGTAAAGTCTGTACCTACCAATAGCGATTTTTTACACGACTACCCAAAAAGCATTGTAGGTAATTGTATGTTCAGTTTTGATAAAATGATTTTGTTTTTGCGCAATATTTACATTAGTTGAATTTACAAACGCTTAAAAATATTAAAAAGTTCTACAACGTCGCTATGATTCTTTTTTGTGTTTTACTTAAAGGGGTGATCTTTTTATAAGTAACGAAGAATATCTTCTAGACCTTTCTAAAATATTGGGGGTATATCGTGAACATTCTATAGATAGGTACCTACCTATTATTTGAATGTTGTGCGCTTGGCCCTCTCCTTCATCACAAAGGAAATTTATACTAGGTACCTACCAAAGTTGAAATACTAAATAAAACCATCACTTACAAACTGGGTGATAACTGCCTGCTCCTTAGAGAATCACAGGCGTGAAGTTATAATAATGAATTATTAATTAAAACGTGTTGGTGTTTACGGCACTTAAAAATAATTAAACGTAGGTAGGTACCTATTTCCTAGATGAATATTATATTGCTAGGTATTTAATTGCCCCCTTTGATTATATTATCGATAAAACGCATGACTACCCCGTTTTCATGACACAAATTACACAACTAATTTCGTTTGTTATCAAGATGCCTTTTTAGGGATCCATAATTTGAATGACGCTTACAGCTATCGTTCTCTTTTACATTTCGCGGCTTCCTAATAAAGACTGTCCCATTAAGACCGCCTATTTTGCAGATACAACATAGGCAAAGTTATTTAGAATAACCTAACCGTCAAAAACCCCCGACTAAAATAAAATATTATAGTTTAAAAAAAAACTATAGAACACGCTTTAGTATCCAAACTGAACGTGTAGGTACCTATGCAAAATTTCAGCTCAATCGGAAACCGGGAAGTGGGTCAAATTTAACTTCTAAGATTTTCTTACATAGTTAAGTTAGTTAGTTACAGGTGAATCTAATAAAAGCGTGTTAAAAAGAGCTGTAACTTTTGAACGGCTCAACAGATTTTCATGAAACAAAGCTAAGATGATACCCGATTAAACTAGCTTTCAATAAAAAAACTGCATTGAAACCGGTCCATCCGTTTTGGAGCTATGATGCCGCAGACACACACTACAAACCTATAACACCCCTCTTTTTTGTCGGGAGTTAGAAATCATGATTATTGGCAATATTTTCTGATGAAATTCCATGCTCTAATTATAAGTACCTATGCCTAACAAAAAAAAAGCAAATGCGCTTTTGCCTAACCTAGCAGAAAATGAAATCCAGAACTTTCAAGTGCCACAGCCCACAGCCAGGTTAGGTAGGTACTAGGTAACTACTCACTAGTAATCACTCTGAAACAAAAAAGAAAGCATGAACCAAGTTCAAATACTTTATAGGTACCAAACTGTATCAGTGTATGGGCACCATGGAGATAGTATATCTATGATGGGCACCTAGCTTTTAGAATATAGAGTACCACCTACCTATGATAGAGTACAACACAACATCACGCAACGGCTGGTCGATAATTTCGATGTTATCATCGTTGCGTGATTCAGTCGGCTCATTCCCGATCTTGTATGAACACAACGTAAACATTTTACTTGAAAATGTGATAGGTCATGAGAGTGTACCCTGAATCTAACTTCAAAAATGATTATTCAGGTTCTAAAAAGAACCGGGCACCTTCAGATGTTAGTGGTTTATCATTGTTGGCTGCGAGCCTTCGCCATCAAACGACGGAGTTCTTCAACAATTCCACATTGCATGGCGTGCGATACATCGCTGAGAAGGACAGACCGTTTTGCGAAAAGTAAGTACCTACTTACCTAGGTATTAACACGTATTACTCTAGGTGGATTTCTCTTCGACGAATATGAAAACAATTAATAAAAATGACCTACCTCATAAAGTGACGAAACGCAGACATAGTAAAATTACCTTTCTACGCGCAATTGGACAAGTCCAATTGTGAGTAGAAAGGTAGATACAATTTATTATTTGTAGACAATGACAAACATTCAAAGAGAATTTCACAATTTCACTTTTCTCAACAATTCTGAAATCCTGGAATGATTAGATAGGTACCAGGCCCAGGGTCCGACAGTTTGACGGATCGACTTCACGCAATAGTTGCAATGGGCTACAGCCGCAGCATATGGCATACAAATTTTGTCGTCGTACAAACGGCGAGTGCTGATGCTGCCTGTGTACCACTACCATGAACACAATCACACAATAGTTCGACACTGCAAAAGCAAAATAGCTAATGTGCCAATATGTAACTTTTACAGAAGCACATTTTAAAGTTTTTTTTACGATCACATTCATATTTTATGTAACGGATAATTTTCTCTAAAACGTATATTCTAATAAATGATATATTATAATTTTGGTACCTAATAGAATTTATCATGTTCTAAAGAAAAACAAATCTTTAAATGTGCCCCTGTAAAAAGTTTACATATTGGCGCTTTAGCCATTTTGCTTTTCCAGTATCGAAATGGATTTTTCATAATAGCTTTTTTCTACCTAATAGATTTTTTTAAACTAAGTAGGTACCTATAGCTGCAGTGATAGCCTAGTGGTTGCACGAGTGTTCGAGTTTAAACCCGGCCCGCACCTCTGACTTTTCGGATTCATGTTTCTTCATTCGTTCGTTCATTCTTAGCGAGGTTCTGATTGACTTTGTTACGGTTAATAACCTTCGCCAATGTAATGGAATCGCCAATAACTGCGGTAAACTACTTGACATTGTATTGGTGGATGTCCCTGGTTGTATTGTTCGTGAAACTGATCCATTAAGTCCCATCGATCATTATCATCCCCCACTAGAAATAGAGGTATCTCTGCAAGCAATAAATAAACTTACACCCAAGAAAGACATCAAAAAACCAAATTTTTACAAGGCTGATTACAGTATTATCAATAGTCACATAAACAGCCAAGATTGGAGTGGAATATTTTGCGATTGTCAGCATGTTGATGACATGGTAATGGTCCTTTATAACATTCTTAGAACTACCATTGATACGTATGTTCCATTAAGTCGCAAAAACAATAATAGATTTCCTACCTGGTTTAGTCCAAGTTTGATCAAAATTTTAAAAGAGAAAAATAAACTACGAACAAAGTATAAAAAATATCGCAACCCATTAGATGCCTTGTCCCTTAAGCTAATTGGTAAACGCTGTGATAAAATAATGAAAGAGTGTTATAATTGAATCGTATAAAAGCAAAACCAGCAATATCCACATAATTTTGAAATTGACATTTCGATGGCGCGATAAATGTAGCAATATCTTCAACACGTTTCGTAATTCATAATACTCCTAAGACAGCAATATCCCGTAGTAAAACAGCTACAAAAAATACGGTTTGTTGCAAACACAGCAAGATCCATGTTTGACAAGTGCATAGGCAGCAATATCCTAATCAGCCAATCAGAGCGCATCAAGCGGCACGGTTTTAATATGGCGTCGATTGTTGTGAACGCGAAACCTCGCTCCGTAAATTCTCGAAATTTTTAAATAGTTTTTAAGTTTTGTCGGAAGAAAGTGGTATATCGTAATTATGGATTGTTCCCTGTACCTGTTGATAATAGTTCGGCTAGAAAACGTATAGCTCAACCCGAAAAGTGGAGGAGAAATTTGGCCAAAGTAACAAGGTTTGTATGTACCTACTGTTAGATAGTGTGATCAAATAAATTATCTTGGTCCTTGTGGTGTGATCTTGTTAGCATTTTTTTATATCTATTTAATTAATATTCAATAACTACAGTGTTACTTAAATATTAGTTTATCATTTTTTATATCTATCTAATATTTAGTTTTTTTTTAAATAATATACCGGGTGTAATAGACACCGGCGTGAAAACGATTAAGAGTTTTTATGTTTAAACAAAAGCATTAAATACAAATCTGTTAGCGTTTCTTGTGGTAAAAGCTTTAGTTTATGTTTTGTAACACTTACCTACATGTTTCTTTATGTCATATTATTTTCATTTCAATAAATAATTTCATTTAAACCCTATTTCTAATTTATGAAAAATAAATTTAAGTTTCAAAGGTACCAATAAGTTTTTTTTTATTAAAATATTTTTCTACTAAACTTATTTTGTTTTGTTTTCTGAAAAACTTACTTCTGTGCATACTCACAAAAAGTATCAAAAATATTATTGCGTAAGTACAGGTGAACTATAATGAAAATGGCGTCTTGATGGTCGTTTATAGCAAACACAGCAAAATCCTTTGAAGTGAAATTCAAATACAGCAAGATCCAAATGTCAAGTACAAAAACAGCAAAATCCATTTAAGTTTTGTATTTTTATTAAATATTATCCAGATAAAGATTGATTAAATACCTTCAATATATACCCAGTAATGTATTTAATTATATTAAACAGAGTTTCGATCCAATTCAGCTTTATTTTGCACTATACAACAATTTTTTGTTTTGCCATGATTTGTTGCAAATGGATATTGCTGTTTTTGCTTTTATACGATTCAATTTATACTTAGATAGCACGGAAAATGCCATAGCTACGAATCCAAAGCATTTTTGGACTTACGTTAAAAGTAAGCGTGGTGGAGAGAGCAGCTACCCAGCGACTATGACTAACGGAACTTCATGCACCTCAGATGGCACAGAAATGTGCAATCTTTTTGCTTGTACATTCTCCAATGTATTTATCAGAGAAGTTGAGTCTCGAATATCTTACACTGAGCATTCTAACTTAGTGAATGAAAATAGTGACAGCATTGCATCCATAGTATTAACCCAAGAGGAGATCCTGAAGAAACTAAAGGGCTTGGACAAGTCAAAAGGAGCGGGTCCTGATGGAATTCCCCCATTGTTTATTGTGAATTGCGCACCAAGCTTAGTTATCCCCCTTACAATATTATTTAACAAATCACTTACATCTGGACGTTTTCCTCAAAAATGGAAATTAGCGAAAGTTGTGCCCATTTTCAAAAGTGGTGAAAGGAACCTGGTTAGTAATTACAGACCTGTCTCAATTCTTTCCGTACTTGGAAAGGTTTTAGAATCCTTGCTGTGTCCGTATATACAGAGTTATTTTAAAAGAATATTATGCGAACAACAGCATGGTTTCGTAAAATTAAGATCGACATGCACTAACCTTGTGTCATATATTGACATTTTGTCGGAGGAGATGGACAAAGGGCTCCAAGTTGACGCTGTGTATACTGACTTCAGCAAGGCATTCGATAGGGTATCTCACGGGGTACTATTGAATAAACTTTCGACCTATGGTGTCTCCGGCCCTCTTCTTGACTGGCTCAGGTCCTACCTGAGTGACAGAGAGTTCTACGTGGTGGTGAATGGCTTCCAATCCTTGTGCCAATCAATTACATCAGGAGTCCCGCAGGGCTCGCATCTGGGACCTATTTTATTCAACATCTTTATAAATGATGTCATCACGTGTTTCCACAGTTCCACTGCATTTCTGTTTGCGGATGATATTAAAATAATAAAACCAATCGCTTCCCAGCGGGATGCCGCAAGCTTGCAACAGGACATAAATAGGCTTTTTAACTGGTGCTCTCAAAACGGTATCTTGCTGAACTGCAATAAATGCTCGCACATCAAGTTTAGTAGGAAATTAAATAACTTGCCTACATCCTACCATATTAATGGAACTCCTCTTGGTGAGGTAAACTGTATCCGAGATTTGGGTGTTATGTTGGACAGCAAGCTGACTTTTATACCACATATTGATGGTATCATCAAGAGAGCACTGCGTATGCTAGGGTTCGTAATCCGAAACGGCAAGATATTCAAAAAATCACGCACTAAAATAATTCTATATAACAGTTTAGTCCGCAGCATATTGGAGTACTGTAGTGTGGCCTGGAGACCGCATTATGCCGTTCACTCGCTGAGGATAGAGAGGGTTCAGAAAAGATTTCTCAACCACTTGGGTTACTCATTTGGGAACAAATGCAAAAAGATGTCATATCATAAGAAGCTATCATTTTTCAAAATGAAGACTCTCGAAAGTCGTAGAGATATTCTGGACCTTAAGTTTATCTATAAGTTATTTAGAAACCAGATTGACTGTCCTCAGCTTCTGACCAAGTTCTGCCTTAGAGTCCCCCGTAGACCGCCTCGTAAACCGGTTACCCCTTTGGCTCCACCCCTCCGACGAACCAAATTTGGCACTAGCTCCCCGATTCCACGCTTATGTAGACTCGTTAACGAATACAGCGACCTGAACGACATCCACGGAGATGGTCTAGTATCATTTATCCGCAATACAAAGTTATAATCTATGCGTACCCATGTTCGATGTCTTTTCACTTGTCTTAACACTTAACCATTAATTTAACTTGTGTTGTATTATTAAAAATTTAAAATAAAACACATTGCATGTTGTGTTTACCTATAATTGACTGTGCAGTAATCTCAAAACCTTATTGTATTTGTAAAATTTATCATGTACTGCTGTAACAGACGTTGGTAGACCTTAAATAAATAAATAAATAAATAAATAAATGTGCGGATTAGAATTTGATTATTACTTGCGATAACGGTGAAGGTAAACATCGTGAGGAAACTTGCACATCTGAGAGGGTCTCATAAAGTTCTCGATGGTGTGTGTAGTCCACCGCACTAGGCCAGCGTAATGGACTAAGGCGTAACTCTTCTCATTCTGAGAAGAGGCTAAGCAGTGGGACAGTAATGGGCTGGATTTATTTAGGTACCTATAGATAAATAGGTACCTACCTGGAACCTACCCTTTATTATTGATTATGCTATTTGTATATCTACAATATAGATATCTAGATATACGCCGCTTGAAGACCACTATAAGCTAAAAAAGTTATGGTGTTTCAATTATAATAGGTAGGTACCTATCTAAAATGATCTAAGTTTATGGCTTAAATATCTATCTACCTATTTAACTATCTTATTCACGTGTCATGTGTGATTTTTTGAGTACCTACCTATCATATCCAACAAGGCCAATTTGATGTAGTGTATCGTCATTTGATTGCAGGTTTATGTGGTTTAGTTTCACTGCTGTAGGGGCAGTGACCACGTGCATTATAATAGTTAGTTTATGGGAGAAGTTTCAAACGAATCCTACTATTACTGGTAAGTGATCTTATCAAATTATTTAAAATACCTACATACCTGTACCTACCTATCTATCAGGTGTTAGTCTTTAGATGCCTCCTTTGTCACTGCGAACTACTAAAATCCAGTGGCGTAGCGTGGACTAATCTAGACGTGGGCGAAGTCCGTCAGCGGGAACCTTTTCTTTTAGTACCTTACCTATAACGGCTATAACCAAGGCCAATTAAGAGATCCCACCATATTTGTATTTGTGTGTATACAACAGTAAACCCAAAACACATTCATGATAGTGAAATTTAACTTGCGCCGAGGATATTAAAATGCATGTTTAAAAACATTTTTGTTGTAGATACCTATAATCTGCGTCTTCTTCAAATTTAACAGCCTTGCTCTTGTCGGTGTAGCTGATGCAGCTCTCTCCATTTTCCCTCTATAATGCAGTCTCCTTATCCGCCCTATGAGACATGACAGCAACTTTTTTTTTATTTGGCTCATGTAACTTATGAGTGGCCTTCCTTTACCTTTCCTTCTATTATGTTTATAACTAATCATGTCGTATATGATGGCCTATCATCTTTCCTCTCCTATTTTGAATAGATTTCATTGGTATCCTCTTCACATCGACTCTTTTTAATATCTCCTCATTAGTATTTTTTTCTGTCCAGCGTATTCTCTCCATCCTTCTCCAACACCACATCTCAAATGCTTTCTATCTTTCTGTGTCCACGTCTTACTTCCGTAAAGGGCTATAATCCAAATATATGACCTTATAAATTTCTTATTTCTTTATAGTCTGTGAGCTTTAATCTTTATTAAAATCCTATCTCTTTTTTGCCAAACTGTATGTAAAATCAATCAAATTATGTGTTGTGGTAAAATTATAGTATGGTACCTACTAATCGTACTATTTAGCATAGCTAATAGCTTTCGGCGGCAGGTCAGCACTCATGGGGGCCTCCGTGAGGCCCCCATGAGTGGTGAGTGCGGTGGGCGAGGTGGGTGGGCCTAATTACGCTATAGCTACTGCCAAAATCTATTGTGGCATGACACCTCTGAGTCTCTGACAATGATACAACACATTGGATGGAGGGCTTATGCTCATCTAGTTTTAATACTTTATGGCCTCCAATGTTGAGCACCGTGAGACCAAGGCTTGAATAGAATATTCGTATGAGCGTTTTATCCTATTTAAGGTGTTTTACTGAGTAGGTAGTGTACGTAATTAATGGCTGGCTCATTAGTTAGGTATTCATTACTCTGAATCGGAATTAGAAGTGATCAGTAATTAATTTCAAAATCTGTTCATAGGTTTGGATACGGACTTTCACAATTGGGATGTTCCATTTCCAGCGGTGACGATATGCGATGTTAATCCTGTTGATGATGATTTGCTTCAAACCTACGTTGAAAGGTATGGTTAAACAGCTACCAGCAATTTTACCTCTTTGTTAACTGAAATGAAGTGTTGGGTACCTACGTACCCGAAAAATGCAGGCTTATGTCAATGACATTCTTGTAGACGTGTTTCACATTTATCAATCTACCCTCTTGTATCGATAATTTTTTACAGTATTTGGGACTCGGAGCCTCCAGACAAGGCTGGTGAAATGCTGCGATGGTTGGCGACTCTTAGCTATCGATCCATAGAGGAACGTGCCTCGGAGTTCCTATCAGATGTTGCTCTTATGGGAAAGGACGAGGGAGACGAGCCTGCACTGGTTAAAAACCCTAAAGATGCTGTGTTACAAGTAAGATCAATTTGAAAGTTTCTATTTACCTATACATGAACGATACCGCTCTTACTTCACACTTAAATAGTAAGAACGAAATTACTTCTAATGTAGCTTAGCAATATTTCGTTTTTTGGACGTAGGTAGGTAGGTATCGTGGACATAGACATAGCTAACAATCACCCAGGAGTAGGTAGATGACAGTGCGATCACCTTATCTTAATCGCATCCACATAATGCCTGTGCCTTCTTACTTCATATTATAATTAGCTATTCATCTCTGACTTTCCCTTCGGAGAACACAAGCATGACGTTTTTTTTGTTTTCAGATAGTCCGACATTGTGAATCATTGTTTTACGACTGCGAATGGAAGGGGGATTCCGAGGAATGTTGCGACGTGCTGATGCCAGTATTCACAGAAATGGGATTTTGTTATACTTTCAATTCTAAACATGCGGAAAAAACATGGCCCTGGTACCTACTAATAAAGATTATAATTTACTAGCTTCCACCAGTGGCTTCGCCCGCGTAATATCTTTATAAATTATAGCCTATGTTACTCAGTGATAATATAACATACTGCTAGTGAAAGAATTTTTAAAATCAGTCTAGTAGTTTTTGAGTTTATCCATTACAAACAAACAAACATACAAAAAATCAAATATTTTCTCTTTATAATAATATTATTATTATTATAAGTATAGATGTACCTAGGTAGATAATGCATCTTTGAAATTTGGTAATAAGTAGGTAATGGCTGGTATACACAACAGCATATAGGTACCTAATTTTTCTCCGTATGCCACCTACATCTATCTACTTACCTACGCAAAACGCGACTAAGGCTTCGTGTCAAGAGAATGGGCAACAGCATCCTTTATTTCGCTAATAAAATAACAACGAATCTATCAATAGGGGAATACTTACTTACCTACATAGTTAATTTTTTTATGATATTTATGACGATATTTTTTATTTCAGTTGCTGTAAATGAATCTTTTTTATTTCAGGCAGTCGCAGACTCAAAGTGAGCAGTTCAATGAAGCGTTTATACACGAGACCGACGCAAAATGGTCCTTCATGTATAACTCGGATCGTAAAAACACTACTTTCGATGTGCGTATCACCTCTCTTTGCTTTTAACAGTTTCTGTCACATTGTTTGTTGCAGTGCACTCTTGATCCGGCCAAAATTCAAATACCTACGTAATTGAAACCTTATTATGTTATTTTTTTCTTTGTTTTAGATATTCATTCATTCCACTGAGGAAATGGCGGGCCTAGAGCAAAGCGCTCAGCATTCTTGGGACCGTCGCGTGGATAAAGTGTCCTTCTCTGTAAAACACACATATACCACAGAAGACGCCCGCCAGCTGTCCATTCGACAGCGGCGTTGTGTGTTCGCGGACGAGCTGCGCCTTGAGACGTCTAACATTTATACTTATTCAGCTTGTATGAGACAGTGCCGCATGCAGCGGAGTCGGGCATTCTGCAAATGTGTGCCGCATTTTTATCCATATTTGAGTAAGATAATGGTTTATTCACAATAAATTATTATGAATGGCTGAACTAGAATCTACACTCGTAAAGTCCCACTTTCTACTTAGGTACCATTTCCTAGGTCCTGTGCTAATCGTAGTATGCCTACAACGGTAAGTCAGTAATTGTCTTATCCATCCTTTTATTATTTTCAGAAGGTTATAAGCAGTGCACCCTTCGAGAGCTACGCTGCATAGCAAAGCACGCGGCTGCTATAACCGACGTGACACGGTGTACCTGTGAGCTTGGATGCTCACACACCGTATACGAAGTTGAAAAACTCTCTGACGTTGAGTGAGTGTTGTAGTTAAGATAGTTATGAGTTTGATTTACGTACCTGGGTAGATACGATTTCTAGGCATGGATACCTAGGCATATCCGTTAGAGTGGAGAAGAGAATAAATGTCATAAGATTTTAATATTTTCTGTGTTCTTCAACGGACATTTGTTTTTCTTTACTTTACTTACCTCAATTTGGTACTTAACTAACGCTCACCGTCAATTTATGATGTTTGCTTAGTTGAATGTAGATACCTACTCAACTTGGTTTAAGTTAATGTTGCATATGTACTAAACGTTATGAGTCTTAGGTACATACTATAAAGCAATTCCGAGTATAAAAATTTGCATATGAATATAATTAAATTGGCATATTTTATTCCAGTTCGACAAAAAGTAACGAAAACACTTTGTTGGAAACAGAATTCGTCTCATGGCCGATGGTGCGGTATAAACGAGAGGTGCTTTTCGGTTGGGTTGACTTGCTGGGTGAGTCATACCTATATTACAGCTTACTAATGTAAAATTACAGCGAAATATTTGTATTGGTTTTCCTAGTAGCTGTAGTACGGTCCTTTGTCATGTTGGACTTTCCTAAATCCTCTTGCGGTTTTCTTTTGACTGCAAGTTCACTTGATATATTCAAATGTCAGCGCTGAAACGAAGCGACAACTAGTTTCAGTGCAAAATCATACAACTTTAAACTAGGGACTTACTTAGTTGTAAAATTTTGTACCGAAACTAGGTATCTACGTGTCGGTCAGTCAATGGATATTTAGCTCTTTTTGGACACCTTAGCTGTTTAGAGTTGTGATTAGGGATTTAGGTGTTATAGCCATAAGCCACGCACTGCGTTGCGTTACTTTAATGTTATCTGAGATGATAATGAATGAGGCCTAGCGGTAATGATGATTTTCAGTATCATTCGGAGGCATCGCAGGCCTGTTCCTGGGTTTCTCCCTGCTGTCCGGCGTGGAGTTGTTGTACTATTTCACGTTGCGAGCGTGGTGCGCGGCCGCACGTGACGCGGACACGCTGCGGCAAGAGCGTGCGGAACGACTAGCTAAGCCGAAACCTCCACATGACCTCAGCCTTGTGCCGTGGTGGGTATATTCAATTGTTATAGCTTTGTTAGTACCAACGTTGTTACCCTTCTATTTGTGTGTAAATGGATAGCGAAAAACCTAAATTCCTGCTAGAAGTAAATACTATATTTATAATAATACTAAACTTCTTTTGGTACGTAATTGATTAAAATACACCCAGAAGGAAAATTCTCCAACCAATTCGATTCCTAATATTGGTAAAGTTGTGTTTTAAGTGTGTTACTAAACTTTTTGTTTAAAGGTGTTGATGAAATGGTTTCATGAGAATTTCTTCCGTTAAACGTCATTCAGTAATATATTTATTTGGTGGCTGCAGGTGGAAGCAACCACCAGTGCCGCGCAGCTCCCGACCAATATTAGTGCGTTCTAAGAACAACGTACAGCCGCCCGAGTACTCGCCACCTCCTGCCTATCCCACATACCTGCCTTAATCATGTTGCTATTATCTATGGATTTCAACATTCAATTTCAATCAGCAGGTACTTTATGATTAGGGAATACAATCTCGAGCCGAGATTGGCAATTCGAGATCTTGCGCGGTAACCCTGAGGTCGAGATTATTTATTCGAGATCTCGCCAAACAAACTGGCGAGATCTCGATTAATCTCGACTTTATTGAGATTACGCCAATTTTTTGAAAATAATGTGGAATTTTTATTAAAAATCGTAACACTTAATGAAAACTACCTACTTATGGTACCTATTTTTCTATTATATTTTGCTAATAAAACTCAAATTTAATTGAATTATTTATTTATTAAAAGTAATAATCATCTGCTCTGCCTGCACTACGCAACAAATCAGCATATAACGCACCGCACACCGCAAATTATTTTGGAAATAACTTCGTAGGAAGCAAAAGGTACTTAGGGTGTTGTCGGCCAAGCTGCACCTAATATCTGTTGCAAGGTAGCCTGCGGCTGAAGTCACCTGTACGGTCGAGATTTCAAGAACGAGAGTGTCTACCCACGAGATTCAATCTCGAAAAATAGCTCGAGATCTCGCGCGAATCTCGATCTCGCGAGATTGAGATTGCATGCCCTATTTATGATAAAACATAGGGTTTGAAGAAATTTAAGAAAAGAAAATATTTTGTAAGTTAATATTTATTTCGATTTTTGGTCACATTAGTAAAATTCATATCGAACTACATTATAGTGACAAATTGGACACAAAAACAGTCAACAAGTTCCAATATTCGAGAATTATAAACATACATACAGTAAAGTTTAAAAACGACCACAATAATGCAGTTCAATAAATAACAAGTTACAAAAAAATATAAATTCCAAAACATTTCATGTGAACTGTGATACTATACCTATACATTTTTTTTTACAATTTGTTATATAAGGCTAACGCCGCACTGCGTTTTTCCGCTGACGGTATTTTTTTTCAATTAGCTCAGAAACGCACACTGCGGAATTCACTTCGGATAAAATGGTTAAAAATCCGCAGATAAATTTTATTGTATTATTTATACAAAGTAGTGCGAGTGCGCAGACTGCGGTTCTCGCGTGTGGGTTTATAAGTCAGTGATATTTGACTAACGCTTAAATTTTAACGACGACGTTGTGCCAATGTGCTACTTGTACGGTTGAGTTTGATGGATCGCATGAATTAAAATTCCGCACGCCAAATACGCAGTGTGTGCCAAGCGCATATTTGCGGAATGCGGAAACGATAAACGCGAGCGGATCAACGCAGTCTGTCTGACCGTAGCCTTAGACCCGAAGGGGCTAAATTATAGATTTTATGCGTATGATTAAGCCCCTTTGGCTCTAGTTTTAAGCACCACATAAGTACTAAATCTAAATAATTAGGAATGAAGTTTTCTGACTAATAAAACATAAATGTTACTAATATTGCATAAATACACTGACACGCACTTTACTAATGACCGAACGAATGAATCATAATACTCTTGCATCGTTTCTGGATATCAGATATTTATAATGCTGATTGTATTTTTATCGCAATATCCATAAAGTGAAATTTATAGATTATGAACTTACCAATCTACTTACTTTATGATTATATATCATAGTATTTATAATATAACATAGACACGAATATAAATACAATGCCCTTTCAAGGCTTTATCTTCCAAGGAATCTTGACCACTTTGGCATAATAATACCTTTAAAAACCCATTTTGAAAAGGAACTACCTCTATTCACTATTATTAAATATTGATAATACTTCTAGTGTAGCATACAGTGTCACTGACTTATAGTCTAGCTGTTGACGTGAGAAGTTTGATGACTTACATACTACATATAATTGGTTGTACTCCAATTATATTATTATAGTTACTACAGCACAGTTTTTCGTATTCATGCATATAGGTATTGAGTAATGTCAGTCGACTAAGTTATTACATCCAAATTCTGTGATGTTCTGTTAATTTTTACAATATACATATCATAAAGTATGCTACTCGCTCACTGGACTGTATCTTACATTACTTAACAATATCAATGTATAACTCGACAAAATAATTTACGTTGCATATTGAAATTATATTACGTTTAATAATGCGTTTGCGTATATCAGATGATAGAGAATTATAAATTGACGAGACCCCGTGTTATATATGACTGTTGTTTTTAAAGCATATTGAGTGAAAATTATTACGCACTTGTACTACGGGTGTTAAAGGGCATAATTATAGACAAGTCATGTAAGAAAACTATGGTATCCCATCATGGACTACGCACAAAATATTATATATTATGTAATTTTAAGTCACATACTCATGTCTAATTCGTTTGCGAGTAAAGCAGGTGGTACACATAAATATAAGGTACTACTTGATTAGCGGAAGTCCTTTTAAGGGGTTATGGTACATACGCATCATTATGAAAAAATACAAAAAAAAAATCGAAATCGCAGAAGAAAAATCTGCTCTTTCATACATTTAGTCGGTTAATATTGAATTATTTGTGTGGAACATCAGATTTTTTTTCACGATGTCAAGTTTTGTCTGGTAGTAAAAGTTGTTCGTAATGATGAGTAGGTACTACAATATGCTCCCTAAAAGGACCTCCGCTAATCAAGTAGGACCTTGTACAGTATACGTTGCACATTTCTACGTATTCATTGCGTTTTCGTAAGCGATCTTTTTAACGCCCGATTAAATGTATTCGCTTGAAGGTCCGTACCACAGATATAGATCTATATCTGTAGTCCGTACTCACTGGGAGCAATGGAGTAATCGCTAGGAAGGAAAAAGTCAATGATGCTTACTTTTGTAATTTAATATATTTAGAAGATAAAAAAATAAATTTACTGACTTTTATAATAATTATAATGTTTAAGTAATTTATAAAATAATTTAAGTAGTACTGTAAAATTAAGTAGTAGGTACGTCATTATTCATAGCAATTTTTCTCACCATTTGTGCACGTTTAATTGTATTTTACGATAATAATACAATACAGCAGCAACTGTTATCATTGTTTAATTTTGAGTACCTGTCCTATAACATGCGTTGTACCTATATTATGATAATTTAACAGATATAAATAGCTATAAAAAACGGAAATAAATTAAAATAACAACTGAGCACAATTTATAAGTACTGTATTTGAAGTACTGATGAAATGCAAAATCATGAATTTTGATTTACCTTAAACTAATCGCGCATACCGAAACATACCTACCTAATTTCAATTCATAATATTGTATCTATATTTACAATAGTAAAATAAGTAGGTTTCAACTTATATACCTAAATCTATTATTTTATTTAAAGGAGGCTACTTACATTTGCTAATAAATTGATTTTTGTAAAATATTGCTATTATTATACAAATTAAATTAAGAAAACTGATTTGTTTTCCAGATTTTAAATATACTTTTGTGACAATGTTTAACTATTATGAAGAAATAAGAGGTATTTGGACTATAAGAAGACATGAAGTTTTCGAAGAATATAATTTAACCAATATTTAATGGTTAATTTGTACATACGTCACGATGATGAAAGTATGTATTAATAATTATGAACCGTGTATTCTTTCGGCAGTTTACAACACCATCAAACTATTCTTTCTACCGTTGCAGGTTGCTATGAAATAGATAACAACTCTTGTTTTTTATATTTTTGTTAGTCTGTCAAAAATTATTTGGCACCCCTATTGAATAGGAACTACAAATGCGATAAACGAGCGGTAAACTTAAATAAAAAGTGTTTGGGATTTTAGACTCCACGTCGGCGTTTAATCGATA
Source organism: Allophyes oxyacanthae (assembly GCA_932294325.1). Classification (NCBI taxonomy): domain Eukaryota; kingdom Metazoa; phylum Arthropoda; class Insecta; order Lepidoptera; family Noctuidae; genus Allophyes; species Allophyes oxyacanthae. Next base: position 8,514,995 of record OW028614.1, on the reverse strand, counting down.
TTGTGTCAAAATGACAACGCTATTTTTAAATTAGAAAAGTGAAGTAATATATGAGACCACAGAAAAGTTGTTTACCTCCCTTATATCTATGCTATGGATCTCTAAAAATCCTCGACTTGATTTGGGGCATGAAATTTAGGCGGAACGGGAACTCATTCGAGTATTAATATTCATAAATAACCACATAATTAGGTATACCTGCTCACTCTGCAAGGTTTACTTCGCAGGCCCAGCACGCTCTACTCTACGATTTACCGATTTTTACTGAACTAACGCTGCATGGTAATCAGACGTCGCTATATTTCATTACTCCAAAACACCTAGTTTTGGAGTAATGAAATATAGCGACGTACCATGAAGAAGATAGGCCATTTTAGCATATAATATGTGTATGGTATCCGCCCGGTGAGATAGTGGTCTTGAACGATCGTGCTAGGCCAATAGAGCAGGCATCAGATATGATGGTAATCAGATTGCATAATTGTCCTTGTTATCCTGCTTACGATAAATCCTAGCTATGAAATATTGAGTGAATTTTCTTTGTTACAAAAATGCGGCGTGATTCTGATTATTTAATGATAATAATTGATATTCATCAGGTATCATGAGATTTTATGCTAATATTATATCAGGTCAAGAATAAGTACAGAATTGTCTCGAAACAAGATCTCGAAGCGGCTCAGAACCGGTCATATTGGAAGTCTATAGGGAGGCCAGTGCCTAGCAGCGGACGTCTTGCTCTTGATATGATGATGATCTTGACACATCTCATCTCAAGATACTTCCCTTGTCTTTTGTACACTAATTATAATTAAATTTGCCTTTTCATATTACCCGAATACATACTTGACCGACTCGACGAATGATGATAGGAACATATTTTTCAATAAGTACAAATTAAGTAAGTATCTGAATTACACAACCTACATAGCAATTTTTATACTAATAACGTTAAATTAACGCGTAGTCAATAAATAGACAATTTCATTTCAACATATTTCCGAAAGTTTTACACCAAAAATACGGAGTACTGATTACTAATTAAGATAGTAACTACTTTTAAAACAAAATAGTACGGAAATGCGACAATGACGCGAATAATATTCAGTGCCGGAAGTATCCGAGAATCCCCTTATCACAGCAGACGTGACGTCACATACAAAACTTCGTAAATGATAATGAAAGGCGAACCAGAAAACGTATGATTTAAAATTTCCTAATGAATTAATATTTTGCGGGTACTAAACCGCAGATACAATATTACGGCTGCGTTACGAGGAAACATACGCATGGCCATTTAACGCCTGCAAGTATATCTCGTCTCCTACGGCTCAGCGGCCGACGACACAAAACTTCACAACTCGAAACTGTGTGCCAAAAGTACAATTTTTCTAAATTAGATCTTAAAATTAAGTAACAGCCAACTAAACCACCGCCAGGTATATTATCCGCCGACCAATGAAAATAAATATTTTAATTTAGTAACTATTTAAGGGAGGGGCGGCTGCCGAACTGCATTCGTTCGGCGGTCGCTCCTCTACTACACTACTATTTCACTACAGGGTAAAGGTAACTATAGAGCGGGATAGACCCGGTGGCACAGAGCAGGGATCAAATGAAGTGCTAATCAACATATTTCTCAGATACAACTCCCCCAATTTGTGCAGTGCGCAGGGAGATCATAGACTCTATTAGAAGGTCTCTAGTGTCATTCGGCGTAATACGCAAGTTTTTCAGAATCCATGTATATTACCATATTAGCAATCTATATGTTCACTACTCTGTGGCAAGTGGCATACATAAGTATTTTCCGACAACTATTACTTAGTAATCCGGTCTCTATGTTCAAATTGATACAGTGAGCACTCACACATACAGCGCGTACGCTCTTGTTGGGCGCGAGCGGGCGGGTGGAGAAGTGGGACACCAAGTGACAAGTTATAGTTGTGTAGTAGTATGTAGCGGTTATTACACAACACAGCGCCGTGGGTCCTGGGCGTGCGTGTCAACACAGCTGCGCGTCGTCCCGCGGCGGCCACAGCGGGCAGGCGGCGTCGCCCGCGTCCTCCTCCCGCTTGCCGCAGCGGCCGCGCCCCATGCGCGCTAGGCTAGAGAGCTTCTCTGGGTCCGACAGGGTCGCCTGCAACATTAATCATCATTAAGTTGGTGGTGTGTGTAGTCCCCCAACCCGCACTAGGCCACAGCGTGATGAGCTAACGCCTAACCCTTCTCATTCCAAGAAAAGGCACGTGCCCAGCAGTGGGACAGTAATGGGCTGAATTTATATTTATTTATAAGTTTGTGTTAGCTACGCTGTACTTAGTTATACTAATGTTCCGATTGATATAGCAATTTCGGGGGCCTTCCTCCCTATCATTACACTTATACCACCAGTAACGAACTGAAAGTTTACAACGAGTAAACCTCTGCTTTTATTACTAGCATTATAATAATAGACTATTGCAGCACATTGATGAACAGAAGATACTCCCAGTCACAGTCACCATGTTGAATACTTATCAAACTTAAATTAGACACAGTATAACTGGATGGTGATCAGTCGGTCGTCAAAGCCCAGTCTAACACAACTGTTATGCACCTTATATATTTACTGGTGCCGTTTTCATGTATTATTAGTTCAATAAAAGGTTTTGAATATGTATAGATCTCACCTCAATGGCTATAGCTAATATAAGATGCAGTGCGGGAAAGATGAGCAGATATATACGGAACAAGGTCTGATCATAGTCACTCGGTCTCAACATCTCCACCTCCAATATCTCTGCGAACCATTCCCAAGGACACGCCAGGACTACCACTATGAACACTGCTTGTGTCAGTAAAGTTGCCACCATATAATCTGAAAATTAAAATGCAGTTAACACTACGCGAATAAAAGTCGTTATGAGACCGTCTAGTTTCCGGCGTAGAATGGACCGTAAGTCCGCAAGGTGTCCGCAAGTGTATACTTTCCACATAACTCATGAAGTGACGAAACTCAGACATTAGTATTGTTTAAGGCGTCATGCAGCTGGTTGCGATTACGATAACGAATTAATTTGCCAAGCGAGCTGTTATGGCAATATTTCCCCTTCTTTCACGATCGTTAATCGTCACAAGTATTATTATTATTCAATAGCCCTTATATTTTGGGACTATTAAAGGACCATGGGCAAATTTGTATGGAGTCTGGACCAAACTCTCAACAGTGATGAAACCTATGCCATGTGAGAGATTTTGGGGTATTATTTAATTCATTCTATGGCAGCCAAGTCGAAATCGAGCGCGAACATGGTGTTTTGGCACAATTTCAATACTGAGAAACTTGCTTGTTTTGCGACTACCGGCTCCTTATTTAACTTTAATATTAGCTTATTTGTGTCTATCTGGTAGGGATGATCGATATTCATCGATGGTAGATAAGCGGGAAAACATCAATGATTGTACAATAAAAAAAAATAAAAAAATTGTCCTCAAAAGTATCGACACATAGATGTTACGACAATAATATCGGCCCATCGATATACTCCTAGTCAACTAGCGTGAATTGGGTGTAGATTTGGCTGACTATGTACTAGGTTTCAGAGACTGTATCATAGATTTACAATCACTGGGCTATGAAGCACACTTTCCTCCTACAAAGGATAGAAATGAAAGCCAATTAACGACAGAGCAGGCTAATAAATCTATATTAGTAACAATAATTCGATGGGTGGTGGAAACTGTCAATGGCAAATTCAAAAATAGATTTAGATTGCTTCGCTAAGATTATTTCAACCTTCGCTCGATCAGAATTGGTGGTAGAGCATTGCCGCATATGTGTACGGATTTCAGAATTGGAGCTGCCCTAATTAATGCGTTCTATAAAGTAGCCACAGATAATAGGTTTGCCGAAGACATTTTACGCATTATACATGCTAAGACCAATACCCCAAATAATTATGTGAACACAAATGTATGGAACAGCAGTTTTTTTTCGCGAGTTCAGTATTGGTCCGATAGTAAAAGTTGTTCTTAATAACGTATACAATAAATTCTTTTCGGGTTTTGCATAAACTAAAAAGAATGTCCCTAAGGTTTAGAGAATGCCTTAGGCATTAAGACCGCCTTTTTACATATTTGTATGAAAAGCTTTAAATAAATAAATAAATGTTATATGCACATCAATATTTGAACATCAAAAATCCTGGTTCATTTTTTGGATTTATTATAAAAAAAGGAACTTATATCATAATTATTTTGAAAGATACTGTGTTATAATAACCTAACCGTCAAAACCCCCGATTCCAACTAGAAAAATAATAGTAACTTTTGAACGGCTGAACAGATTTTCATGAAACAGATAAGATGATACCCGATTAAACTAGCTTTCACTTAAAAAAACAGCATTGAAATCGGTCCATCAATTTTGGAGCTACGATGCCACAGACAGATCCACAGATACACATAACAAACTTATAACACCCCTCTTTCTTGTCGGGGGTTAAAAAAGCACTGCATAAAGCTTGTCAATTCATGGTAGGTCGACTAAAACATCTGGCAATTATACCTACTTCTACAATAATGTCATCTAAATGTAGTGCCGGTCGATGAAATCCATCTAATCTTTCCCGACTCAAGAACCATAACATAGATACAACATGGGCACAGCTCCCTATAGTGCTTTTACCCGTAAGATTCGTACCTTCAATAATATTGCGTTATCGCATCTATGGCTACTTGATCGCGGTTAACTAACACATAAGGTCCTCGCTCTTACGTGCCGTGATTGCATTCACCCTCTAAGCAGCAATAAGTTATTTTCAAAAATATAGCACTTTTGCAAGTCCGATAGGTCATTCTCTCGATATATTTCGATTATAATAATATACAGACCATTATTGCGTAAATGTTCGCTAATATATGAACGTGCAAGTTTCAACTGATATGAGCCAAGGGAAATAACAACTAAATCATCATCAGTTAGTATCAAAAAGTCTTGCAACTAAGGAAGATGAGCATCTTAACAGACAACGAGTTGCCTTTGAAAGGTAAGCTTTTCAAAGGCAACTCTTTGTCTGTTAATGTAACGTAATCAAATAAAAGATTTGGGGTATTGGTCTTAGCATGTATAATGCGTAAAATGGCTTTGGCAAACCTATTATCTGTGGCTACTTTATAGAACGCATTAATTAGGGCAGCTCCAATTCTGAAATCCGTACACATATGCGGCAATGCTCTACCACCAATTCTGATCGAGCGGGGAGGTTGAAATAATCTTAGCGAAGCAATCTAAATCTGTTTTTGAATTTTCCATTGACAGTTTCCACCACCCATCGAATTATTGTTACTAATATAGATTTATTAGCCTGCTCTGTCGTTAATTGGCTTTCATTTCTATCCTTTGTAGGAGGAAAGTGTGCTTCATAGCCCAGTGATTGTAAATCTATGATACAGTCTCTGAAACCTAGTACATAGTCAGCCAAATCTACACCCAATTCACGCTAGTTGACTAGGAGTATATCGATGGGCCGATATTATTATCGTAACATCTATGTGTCGATATATTGAGGTTTTTTTTTTTTTTATGTACTATCATTGATGTTTTCCCGCTAATCTACCATATATCGACCATCCCTACCAGATAGACACAAATAAGCTGATATTGGCGTCAAATAAGGAGCCGGTAGTCGTAAAACAAGCAAGTTTCTCAGTATTGAAAATGTTCCAAAACACCATGTTCGCGCTCGATTTCGACTTGGCTGCCATAGAATGAATTAAATAATACCCCAAAAGCTCTCACATGGCATAGGTTTCATCACTGTTGAGAGTTTGGTCCAACATTACTCATTGTCCTTTGGTCGGATTCGCGATATTATCAGTTTTATCGCAATTCTGACCGCAGGGTATGTGACGCAGCGAAAGGACCTCAAAATGGCGGCGCTCCCCCCTATACCGCGCGCGATGCGGACTAGTCTTCTCTCAACGTAACAAATTCTTTGAATCTTTAGCTATGGAGTAGTGTAATAAAATTTTGGATGTAGATGATAGATAAGTAGCTGCAACACCAAACTGTATCCTCAGATTTTGTTATAATCAGTTTTCTGTATTGCCTCCACTATGGAAGCAAATTTAAAGACATATTCACGTCAAAAATCTAAGAATATACTTACAATTGGTACAGAACGGCTGTCGGAAGGGCCAGCCTTTGGCATAGACACAGGCCATCACCAAATACTGGAAGGAGGTGATTATGAAGATGACTGTGTTCTCCCAACAAAGCACTTGTTCAACATCTGCTCCACCTACAACCGGCTTGAACCTGGAATATTATTATTTCGGCATTATTCTTCTCTTATTTATGAAATGAAAATAATAGAATACTATAAGTTTTTAAACTGTCATGGTCACTAACATTTGTATTAGAGTTCGAAACGGGGTATTTACCATGTTTATATCTTGTGTTGAGCTCCCGATATTTCGGCACTGTTGCAAGCGCCATGGTCACGGATAAACTAAAAGTATTTGCGGGTGGATGTTTATTGGCAGACAAAACGGTCTACCCTCCTTCTGTTACGTTTTGTGCGCTCGGGTCCGGTACCACTATCACTTAAGTCACTCACAACTCGATTCTGTTCTCGACAAACGAAACTCACTGTGTCCGCTCGCGCACTTCTCACGGCACTTTTTCTTTTCTTACACAGTTTTTCTTATACTTTTAGTTTATCCGTGACCATGGCGCTTGCAACAGTGCCGAAATATCGGGAGCTCAACACAAGATATAAACATGGTAAATACCCCGTTTCGAACTCTAATACAAATAGAATACTAGTCCATATTAGATGTTTCGTTGATTGCAAAACGAATATCACCAAACTTGATTTACTAATAATGCAATGTTTAAGTTCCAATTAATCATTCAAATAATTATATTTAAATATGCTTTATCAAATAAGGTAAGTGTGCACCATTGCCGACTGCATCATCGCTTAACATCAGTTGACATAATGGTCTAAAGCAAGCACAATTAAAAAAATTAACGAATTATACATTACTGTGGTAATGAATAAAAACGAGCTGAAAATTACATTTACGGCAATGCGTTTCGGCTGATGCGACGCGAAGACATCTGTATAATAATTATGTAACTTACCACGGTTGTGCATACAGCAGGTATATGGAGGCGATCTGCATGAATAGCACGAGAGTGACTTGTGTGATGAGCGGCAGCAGGCTGCACGGCGCCACCAGCGACGCGGGCGGCCACTGGCGCGTCAGCTGCGAGCCCGGCGTGGCGCGCCCCAGCGACAGCGCCAGCAGCGTCGTCAGCACCAGGTCGATGTACAGGAACTGGATGTTGCCCAGGATGGAGTAGAACTGCAACACAATGCTTATAGTCAGCGAACAGCGCCGCCCGACAGGCGCGCCGCAGGTAGTGACGGCGCGCCTGCTTTACAGACGAGTGCGGACCACGTATTAGGTACTTAGTAGTACGAACGACGTCGTATGTCGTAGCACAAATACAATATTGTGATTGTGAGTGTGTAATATAAAATAATCAGTACTTACATTATAAAGAATAAGAATGGAGAAGAACTGAATCAGCGAATAAAGAGCCATATATTTAAAGATAGCAAAAGAGGTGCTTAGTGCACATCGTCCTTCTAAAGCCAGGAGTTTCACGCAGCTTATGTTTTGAACTTGAGATGTAAACGGAGCAGCCACTGAAATATAAGGTAAAAATTATATTAGAACATAAAATACTCGTATACAGTTTGATTATTAGGTACGGTTTTCGACGATAGAAATAGTGAACAAAGAACAATGAAAAAATAAAAAGAACAGTGGCCTGTGTGACGACTATTGGCATTTCCGGGCATTTCCAAATGGTTGTCTTTGGGAGAGTCAAATAAACGTTCAACATCCGCTAAGTGACATCGCCATTTACATAATTATTATTCAAAGTTCACACATATGGTTGGTTATAACCACGGATAACCTTTCCAATCACAACCGGGCGCCTGCGGCCGAGAACAATACTAATGTCTACGTTTCGTCATATGAATTAAATGTCTCATAACCTGTTCAGCAAAGGAACAACCATAACCATTTTCATAACCATCATTCAGTAATTAATACCTGAGGCATCGGCTTCTGAGAGTGATATGCCAGCGTGCGCAGCTTTCAGCGCGCCACAGTCATTGGCACCATCGCCACACATGCCCACGACCAGGTCCAGGCCTTGCAATGCAGTTATTAGCTGAGTCTTCTGATCAGGGCCAAAACGACCGAACACCATCCCTGAACAATGAAATAAGTATTTTTGAGATTTATTGAATATGTTTCGAACTCTAATACAAATGTTAGTGACCATGACAGTTTAAAAACTTATATTTATTGAATATGGTTAAAATGCCGCCGATAAGCACTTTGTCACCAGAGAAAGATATAATATTATCTCTTTATTAAATGTCACAAGCGGCATAAGGATGCTACAAAAAAATGAAGATGATAAATAATTTAATCTAGTGAGAAATAGTACAGTCTCGGTCATTAATGCAGTAGCAGTCTCACAAAGCAATAGATTAACACTAATGAGTTGACTTACGACCTTCTTTACGAGTTTCTATACTCGATATCGTGTTCATACTATAGAAACTCACACACACGCACTGTTGTCTGCAACCACAACCGATGTATTTCATAATTTCAATCGTCTTAGAATATGGCATGCTAGCGTAGCGGGTAAGGTGCTGTGGTAGGTGTGTCAAAACAAAGGTATGCGGTGGGTTCGAATCTCACGTGAGGTTATAGTTTTTTTAAAGTTTTATGAAATATTCTTAAGGCATTTATTCATTAAGTTTAAAATAGTGGTTCGATAATAATAACAAGCCTACCGCGTTGTCTTGTTCAATTATAAATTGTAAAGTAAGTAGGTAGACAACAAAAAAATTAATAAATTATTTCGATTTCTGTAAGGTAGACAGATGCAATTACGATTCAGTCATTTAGATCGAATAGAACTTTGTTGGAAGTTATTGTTGGTTAGTGATTTGTGGTTAAATCTAATATAGTGGTGTTGTGAATAAAAATTTCAAAATACAGGCAATAGTATTATTGTCGCAGCGAGAGCGAATACCTATTATTGCTCTGCCTAAAAGTGGACGTTATAAATAAAACACAAATATCGAATGAAATCGGACTGACTGTGAGTAATTTATATATTTTATTAAACATAAAACTAAATCAAAGATTGATGATCCTTTAATTATTTTTCAAATGTTTATTATTGATCATGAATATGATGTGTTCAAATAAAACAAAAGAAAAAGATAAATCATTTATAAGTTTATTTAATTAGATTATTGAATGATGAATAAGAATTCTAATAATTTTATTGTTAATATTGTTTTGTTTCTTTAATTATTAGATATATAAGTATAATTATATATTTTTAATTATATGTTAATATATAATATATACTTATATATAACCTATTTTTATACATTATAATATAATGTATAGAAACGGACTTTCTTCACAAGTTTTAAAATCCCGGTGTATTATCCCGACCCCGGCGCCCTAGACCCTCAGGGAAAAGGAAGTTTGGTTATATAATATAAGTATTTAATTTTATTTTGTTTCTAAATTATTATAATGTAATAATTTAGAAACAAAATAATATTAAATATAGAATATATAATAGTAATCAGTTTTAGTATTTTGCTTATAGGTGTTTAATTATAGTATTTCTTTTTATTGTTCTAGAAAAATACTATGAGTCGATGGGTTAAGAGATACCTATGAGGAAGAAAGTAGCCTTGGTAGTCGAGAGCGAAGTGGAAGGCCGGGCAGCGACGACACATGGTGAACGAATATGAAACATCAAACAAGTGGTTTTATACCAACTAAATATTTTGCAGAAGTATTCGACACGTCATTACTAACTGTTCGCCATGCACTCCACGCAGAAGGTGTGCATCACCGAAGACCAGTTCCCTTTTTGATAGAAAATCAAGAACGTTTCGCAAGAGAATATTTATACTTACTTCAACTGAGACACTTAATTAACTACTATATTGTCAGATGAAAAAAATATTCTATCTAGCCAAAAGGGAAAACTTCATTTATGGTGTAAGGATAACACACGCTATAGTGAATAATACATAGTTATGTGGAAGTATTATATGATGTCGTATTGCATGGAGTGTCCGTTTTATTTTTTATTTTTTACTGTTTAAAGGTTAAGTTAATTTTTATTTTATTTCTCTCTCGTGTGTTGTCACTGTCCGTGCTGAATAAATGTGTTTTCTTTCTTTCTTTTCTTTAGATATGAGAAAATTTAAGAGGAACGTAAATATGTTTTAATCTTGTGCTCAATGTGTCGACACTTACTTGACTGTATCGAGAACAATGGAGATCATACTAAATGTTGAAAATTTGCAAGTGCTTTACCCCCTTATTAAACACTTAATTTTTATTCACTCATTGTCATTTTCATATCAAAGAAAAGAGATAACAATAAACTTAACCATGAGTTTATTAGTATACGATGGAGGGGTAAAAGATTTAAGTTGTAATTGCTGGCCATATTATAGTTAGTCGGTAGATAAAGAATTAAAAGATTGAGGTTTAGTTTCAATCTTCTTTTCGTCAAGAAAACGAATACTTTAAGCTTACCTCAATAACTAATAAGTGTTCTGTAAGGATTATTATTGTAATTAAAACAAATAAACGTATTTTGTCGTAGGATTATTATTGTAATTAAAACAAATAAACGTATTTTGTTATAATTCTTTTTATTTTTCTTAATTTTGCATTAATGACCTAGAAAATAATCACTTACTTTATAGTATTAAATCATTAAGTGAATCCATCAATTAATAAAAAAGAAAAAAAGAAATACAATGTTTTGTCAAGGATTCGAGCCCACACGCCTCGTAAATCGAAATCCTACGCATAACGCATGTAGCTATTGGTGCTTATTGCAATTTCTTGAATTATAGAATTACAACAGTGGAATGGACCGTCCAAGGTCATTCATACTGACAAGCGAAACAGACGTATTCTTTCTTTCGTTTTATTTAACTTCTGAGTGTGTGTGGTGACGTCTCATTACGTTGTGTGCGTTGAGTCATCACTCACACAAACAGCTCGTACGCCCCGTAGCATGCGATTATGAACTCTAACATGCCACTGGACTTTTGTCCGCTTACTGTACCTAATGTTTTCAAAATAAATGTCTCTAAACCGTAGGAAATTTATGTTATATTATCTGCGATATATTTATACACGGTAAAAATTAAACCGCAAATAACAGAGCGTAGGTATATTTTTACATAATTTCATCCCAATAAGTACGAACGATCATAATATATTATACAACTTCGTCTTACCTCTTTTCAATATAGTTGGCATCAATTCTGGATAATGAGTACGTATAATAGCCCAAGTCTTTCCTTCCAAAGCCAGCAGATATGCATCTATTGATAATTTAGGCGAACCACCTTCACCAACAACCTAAAGAATACATTACTACAATAAGCTTTAATTACACATAAAAAATAATCAAAACAAATCACATAAAGCGGGCACATTGTTATAATAGTTGGTTTTGTAACCGATAACACTTGCAGCAGTCCTTTATTTCAAGAGAAACTTACTTCCATGCAGAGAGGAGGGCGTGAATCGCTCGACTGCGGTTGTTCTGAAGTGATAAGTACGAGTTTCTGATGCGGCTGCACCATTAAACAGCCTCGCGCCACTGACATAGCAGTCATTATGTTATCCCCTGCGTAAACGAATTGATATTATATTACCATATTGTCAAGAATGAAATAAAATCATAATAATAAAAAACAATATTGTTAGTGTCTTAAAAGTACCTATTTAGTATTTACATTCGTCCATTCGTTTTTATAAAACGTTGCCGGACACTAGAATTTCTCGTGGGTACAGTTTACAGACATAAATCTCACATACACATTTTATCTTGCATTTTTTATTCGTCGCAGCGATTGATTACCATTCTAGTAATCTATCGTTGCGACAATTACGGCAACGACTATCTAGTAATACCAGATAGTAATAAAAAAGTTACACTAACCTGTGACCATAATCAGTCTCAAATTAGCCGCGTGAAGTTCCCTAATCACTTGGGTCGTCTCTGGTTTTAGGCTATTTTGCATGACTAGAAAGCCTAAGAACACCATGTCGCACTCAAGATTAACCCTCTTGACTCTCTGTGCATCGACCCATTTCATTTTGCGATCGAGCTTCTTATGTGCAAGGCCGATCACTCGGAAACCATTGGATGTGTATTCGTTGAGAACGGAACTGAAATTCTCTGGGAGACTTTCTGGATGGCATATACCGGCGACCTAAAAAGTTTGTTTAATTTTAAATATAATCGTAATTGCAGTCATATCTTAACATAATAATTATTAGGATTGGTTACATTATCATTTATGTGTTAGTCTATTTTCACGCGGGCTGACTAAAAACGAAGCAGTTTTCAACTGCGATGCAATCACGTTTGAATTTATATAATTATCGCGCGGGACATATGTGGCGCCGTTGAAAACCGTTATTGACAAGTAGCACTATGTGTAGGCCGATATGAATGCTGTTTGTTTTAGTCGCCCCCATGTGGGAATAGTAAATTTGCAAATCCATGTCGACAAGCGTATATAGACGTATTAGTTTCCAAATCATGTGTGGCATATAGACGTCTTACCTTTTCAGGGGCACCTTTCACAAAGTAAACCATTTGCGGCTGCCCGAGCACTCTAGCAATGACACCCATTGACTGCTGCGCTGATGAGAAATGGAACCTCCGCAACAAACCAATCTAAAAGACACCAAAATCAAAATTTAATTGATTGATCCCTTTTTACAATTACTACGGAAAAAATATCGCATTTCCTCATTACAGTATGTAAAAATCGTTAATGATCAAATAACCTCGTAGGGCATCTCCATGGTAAGAGGATCATAGTCATCGAGATTCTGCAGGGTTTCATCTTGAGCTGTGACTGGCTTTACAATAGCCGGCGTCAGGTTGTCATACCGCGTGTTTTCCGGCCCCGGCTCTTCAAGTACCTGTCGAGATAACACAACCAGATTAACATTACCCACTAACGTTACCTATGTCATTAATGTATTCCCCGAAGGGTTAGGCAGAGGTGTAACCGAAAACCGGAAACCGAACTCACTGGGTTCTTTATTCTCTATCCCAACAACGGCCGTATTATCGATCTTTCAAATTTTGTAGTTAAACCGTGACAAGACATGCTATTGTTATATGGAATAAGGCACCAGGTAATAATGAAAGTAATATCAACAACAACTGTCAGTATTTTCTTGATAATCGGATTTTTTGCTTCGACCCGATTTTGATTTCCCAGCTGATGCAGTTGATACAGATATAGAATATAGAGGATAACATACACTTGACATTGATATCAAGGGTATTTGGTTCAATGTTATCAAATCCTTTCTAGGAAGCAGATAACAAGTGATGTGTAGTTCTGAATTGTTTCTAAGTAATGTATTGTGGGAAATGATAACATCACTATTGTTAGAAAATATAAAACTACTTCTGTAATAAGAGTAGGTACTTGTGGTTATCTTATGAATAATGTATTTTCCTGTAGTTATGGTTTCCTATTATTAATTTTGGCACTATCGAAATAAATATAGAACACGGAATTCCATTTTCCATTTGGGCAAATTGAAGCCGTCCCAAAGAAACTACAAGATTTGTTCCTCAATGTCGAACTTCAATACCCACCTGGAATTATTCGGCGGAACTGTAAACGCGGCATGGCCAGGCAGCTCTTTCATTGACCGATCAAACACAAATATTCGATAACAAAATTCATAGGATGTGCAGAAACCAAATTATATGCGGAATGATGTGAAGTACATTATAATAAATTGCAGCTTGTCTAAAACTCACCCATTGCGTGAATTCAAACATCTTCAAGTCCAGAGGGTCGCCTTTCAACTGCCCCTGTATGCTGGTGAGGGAGTGGCAGGAAGCCAGCGCTTGCATGAGAGGGCTGGTCACAGGCAGCCCGCCAACTTCCTCCACACATTCTCCAAACTTCTCCCCAGGACGTGTCGGTATCACAGCGTAGAAGTCCAACCCATCTTCGGTTAGAGTGCCAGTCTGAATTTATAACACAATTCATTGTTGTTGATATGGGTATCCTTTTGGGTGACAACTAAATCCAGCAGTTTGTAGTCTATTTAGTAATGCAACCAGATTTTAGTGTTTTATGTTTATCAAATAAATCACCCTTATCTTTACACAATATTATTTATTATTATTATATACCATTGTAGTAAAAGTAACCTACCTATTAACCTTGCAATCCCATGTTTATTATTTAAGTATGGCAACACTTTTTTTGCTCCCTGTAAAAATATAATCGTGTGCCGGACAAGAAATAAAACCCATAATTAATTAATTTATGTTGTGTCGTTTTGTTAGTTATCAACACAAAGAAGAAATTTATATTTTTAGTGCCACAATGCACAGCTACAGCTACAAGATGGATGTACTCTCACTACTCCAAAATCTACTATAATCGTACGATAATCGGAATCGTTTGGTCAATGTTGTCATTGCAAAACAATGTTACTGCTACAGGAAATATTTATCCCTATAGTATGTTATATTACCAGAGTCGGCTATTATTAAGAAATGGATGAGAATATTTTCTATTCTTAGAGAAACCGCCAGGAAAATACGACTGCAAATTAATAATATAAAATGTATTTATTTTTCGTCATTTGATCTCACGAAGGTGAGTGATGTGCCTTTTATTGAAGTGACATAATTATGGTTTAAATTGAATTAACTCACCCGGGCGGGTGAGTTAATTCAATTCGTGAGATAGAATAACAGCTGTATATTTACCTTGTCAAAACACATGACTTGTAGTTTCCCACATATTACGATCCGGGGCGGTGATACGCAGAAGATATTGTTCTTTTTCAAGCGATGTTGGCTGGACATAACGCCAGCTGTCATAGCGGCGGGGAGGGCGGGTGGTACCACGATAGTTATGATGTCCAATGTGCGAAGAATTATTGTGCCCAGGAGACTCTGGAGTGACAAGTAATGATAAATGACAAGGTGATGATTTAAAATGTCTGAGACTTAGGTAAAAAAGATTAGAACTTTCGTTTCGCAACCATTGTTTTTATTATTGACACTTTTCTTAAGACTCGAGATATTTATTTATTTATTTAATGCTTTTCATACGAATATTTACAAAGCCGGTCTTAATGCCTAAGATATTGTTATCAAAGAAATACAATGTGTTAGTAAATCACAATTATTTAAAATAAAAAATAAAACTTATTTACTTTAACTTTTTTTTCTAATGAAGTGTTGTATGATTTCACTTACCCCTCTCTCAACATAAAGCCAAATAGAATAACTCATTCCGATCGCGGCAATGCAGAACATGAATGCTACAAACTTGACAGCGTCCTTGTACAATTGGAACCCAAAGTTTTTCGGAAACAAAATGCTTTTCAATAGTTCTCCTTTAGCAGTATAAAATCCGGTCCGTACAACTTTAGCTAAAACCTGTAACAATAAAGATGAAACTAGTAAGGTCATAATAAAAATTATCGCACTTAATACAAGATACTCTCTCCTACTTTGCTGTGCCCCATAGGTAGGGTAATCACGATACACGCTCGTGATCGGAATCCATTCAATTTTGACTGTTCAAGAATGTTCATTGTGTTGTTCCATAGTCGACTGTCGAGCGGAGTGATTTTTAAAGCATACTGCGCAATGTATATTTTTGAACTGCCAAAATTGAATCTGATTTGTGATTACCCTGCCGATTTATGATGATCTAATAGTTCCTAAGCCTATCATTTAAATTCAAATTAGGTAATGCAATAAATATATTGAGTATTGATTACCAGTTACAAATTATAAAAATATATCGTTCGATCGGTGCTGTGGCTTAGCACTGATTCGATCCCGAACGGAATAAAGATTGAAATGAAAAGAAATGTATCCGCGCTATGTACGAGATGCAGTGGGACCATTAGTGTAAACCAGTAGGTATTTAAATCTAAGAAATTACTAACAGTTCCCTGCATTTATATTTATGATGAAGTGGCTAAGTTTGTGAAACGCAATGTCAGAATTATATCAGTTATAATTCTTTGCCTCTCCCTAGGATTTCTCGTGTATCGGGGGTATTGCGTAGTTATAAACATACAAACAACGTGCACACACATCCAGACCACAAGGAAACTACATAAAAATCATACAAATTTGTTCCGTGCGGGAATCAAACCCGCAACACATAGTGCAGAAAGACAATCGCTTAGCCATTGCGCCAAACGTGCCACTAATATTACTTAAATATCAATAAAAGCTAGCCCAACCACTCATGTCAGACTAAAAATGAGATGTAGCCAAGATACGTCAAAAATCGGCCGTACGGTTAGCATACAGAGATGTGATTGGAAAAAAATAATGAATGAATTGTAAATAAATGTAATGAGTGATAAACATGGCTTAATTACTTTATTTAATTACAATACTTTTAAAGTAAGTTATAAAATTAAAACAGTTTATTAATTATCATACAATACAATGTTATTCATAATATAAATTATTTATGTTGTTGTTTCTTTAATTGTAAAAATGTTTCAGGTTATTTATTTGATCTGTACTTGCCCATTTTGTACATAAATTTCAATAAAAGTAATTGAAAATTTGGCTTAGTTTTTTAAAATAGTTCCAATAATGAATAATTGAATGATTACATATTAAAGAAATGTTTATGTCGACTCTACGAAAATTTTCGAATTGTAACTAGAAAACTTAGTATCATGCTTGGTATCTGACAGTCAAATTAGAAAATAATCAACTTTTAGTATGAGGCATTGTATTATAAAAACAGAATCTTAATAAAATGTCTATATTTACCTGATTGTTGCCATAAAATCGTGTTTGCATCACATGAGTACCAGCAAATAAAGTATATCTTTTGTGGCCCTCGGTTGAATATATTTCCGCAGAGGAGCAAGGTGGACTTTTCATTATTGGTACACTTTCGCCTGAAAACAAAATTGTAGACACTATAATTTTATCATATTTTTTTTTTTATACTGGCCTTCGAATAATTATGATACAATGGCATACAAGAATAATCTGTGAACCTCCCCTTCTCGAGAAAGGCGAAAAAGAAGCTTTTGTACAACTAAAAATGATGCGGGTTAGTCTTGGCCATGCACGCGAGCAATTTTTTAATGAGAGCGAGCCGTCCTAGCCTCATTTTTCGATGTCGACTCTATTGGATAATTGATGATAGTTTTAAAATAACTCCTTTCAAATCTGCGTCGATCGTCTGTGATATTCAATTAGATTATTACCATGATTTTCTCACCGATAGTACTTAATACTAATTATCAAAAGCAATTTGCATTAGATAGTTACGAAAATGAGTATGTAATAGTGATAAAATAATAGTTACATAATAATAATTATTATTTCCTTTACAAAAGGCAACTTGGCCCATTCAAAAAAATACACAGATATAAAACAATAACTATAAATAACCTACTATTACAACTAACTACTATAATGCAAAATAGTTACATAAACAGTATCTAGTATACAAATACTACTACAACTTGACGCCAAACACGTGGTTACACATGAGTAAACAATATAATAAACATCAATAGAACTACATATTGAGTCACAAATCAATACAATTTAAATTTGATTGACATTATTATTGCCTTAATAAATGTCAATTTAATCTGTTCTACAACTAGGTATCAAATAACATTGAGTATCGGTATAAGCGGTCTCAATTGAAATGGGACTGGGTACGACTCGTATATACTATGTACATCGTTTAAGCTGTATGCGGAAAGTATTACAGCCAGAGGAATTCGACGCCAGTTGAAGATAACAATTAATAGAAAAGGGTCAACTGAAAACGGAATATATTAGAAAATAATTTTTCCTTGAGTCAAGCTGTATAAGGGTTATTGTGTCCAAAATATATAAAAATCTCGATCCCCGTCCAGAATTCAGCTGTTATTATATTATTCTTCTGTTTGAGTTAATTTGTAAGCACTTATACGTATGTGAAACTTGAAGGGCAAGTTATTTAAGTAAGAAGATATTTGCTCCCTAATATTAATAAGCTTTATTATAAATTCCAGCATCACGCAACCGTCAGGTCGCAGCACCAACATGTTACGGGACCAGTCTACTAATTCTTATATGTAAGTGTTGAAAAGCTTATTACCTGTAAGCATGCTTTCGTCAACAATACAGGTGCCCGTAAGGATCATAGCATCGCAAGGCATCACGCAGCCGTCAGGTGGCAGCACTAACACGTCTCCCGGGACCAGGCGACAAGCATTCACGACGCACTCCTCCCGGCCCATGCGTGTTGGTCGCAACACCGTTACAGTGAACGAACTCGTCGACCCAGCCATGATATGCAGGCGGATGCTCATCTGTGTGATACCATAAGCTATCATTAATAAACGTTTTGTAACGATAATGGTGACTTGAATTCATGCGGTTTTTATTGGGTTTTACTGTTTGAATATTCCCAGTAGTACGCCTGGATTTGGGACTATGCCTGGTAGAGGGTAATAGGCTCGCCCTCTATTACATCTGACTTATTAACGACATCGGCGAAATGTGGGTGTACAACTGCAAGTTCACCTCTTCCCTAACGTACTTAAAACCATAAAAAAATATATTTTTTTATGGTCCTGCATGGACTTACGAAATATCAGCTTGTTGTTTTACAGGTTCGATTTTTTTAGGGACAAGCTAGCTAGTATTACTGCACTGTTGCCAGTGCACTGGTCCTAATATATGTTTATACAGCCTTTTTCCCTGTTGGACTTAGCTTCTCCCAAAAAGGAGGCACTGCCCGCAATATCCACGTGGGTAGGTAAAATGCTAACCTAACTAATTATTTATGACCAGAAAAGTTATTGGTGCGTGTCCTAATGTAAATTTAACCTCATTTGAGTACCTGAAACAAATATAATATAATATTAAGTATAATAAATTCTTACCCGTTTTGTCTGGTGTAAAATCGATGAACAAGAAAAGGCAGACAGGAGGAAAACGCAAGCCGCATATTGATAGTACTCATCAAGAGACCAAAGTATAATGGAGAAGACTTGAAACAGATAGAATGGGTTGAAGACTTCATCCTTAAACAGCGTCCAATAGCTTTTGACTGGCACTTCTACTGAGTTTGTGCCATAAAGTTTAATCCTGAAAATTAAACAATATTAAAGGGTATGTTCCCGTAGTGGTAATCCTTCTAATGCCGACTTCGGTGGCGCACGTCACATAGGAAGATTTTTTCCAGAATCGAAATAAGTTGCAAAGATTATCGAAATTATTTTGTCGTTGTCCAAAAGTCTTTAAGTAACTGCTGATGCCGCTGATTGGGTATATTAGCTAGGTATTAGCGTGACAGCAGTGATAGCCTAGCGGTTGAACGCTTGCCTTTCATGCAAGGGGGTCCGAGTTCGAAAGCGGCCCGCACCTCTGAGTTTTCGAGTTTCTGTGCGGATCAGAATTTGATTATCACCTGCGTTAACGGCGAAGGAAAACATCGTGAGGTAACCTGCACGCCTGATAGGGCCTCATAAAGTTTTCGATGGTGTGTGTAGTCCACCAACCCGCACTAGGCCAGCGTGGTGGACTCATGCCTAACTCTTCTCATTCTGAGAAGAGGCCAATGCCCGTACCCTGCAGTGGGACAGTAATGGGCTGGATTTATTTATTTATTATTAGTGTGTGTTAGGCTACAGCCAGACAGTGTTATAAAAAAATTCCATATAATGGCATTATTACCTCCATAATACACAGGTTACAAAATAGCCCGTTATCCAAAAACGCAGCGGAAATCTTAGAAAAGCAGTGATGGTTTATTATATTATACCTAGTACTTACAGTTCGTTTTGCTGTCTCTTATTAATGCCGGACATATTTTCCATCAATAATTGGATAGTAAGTTTTTCATTCAGTGCAAGTACGCTGACAAAAATTCCTTGATCATTGAGCCAAATAAAACGGTTGTGTTTGTGAACGAAATATCGCAATCTGTTATCTCTATGGTTCGATAGATTTAGGTCGACTTCAAACACCTTTTCTATCTGGAATAGCCCTTGGGTGTTGGTCACTAAAATAATTAAGAGAATTAATACCGAAACAAGTCGGTGATTCCTACTCCATTCAAGGGTCGACGACGCTGACGAGAAGGATGCTAAATTAAAAACTAATCCATGCTATACACAAAAGCTTTGTTTGTGTCATTCGAAATAAATTTGGTCAACTCGGAATCTTTACGTTCACAAGATTGTTGTTTCATAAATCATAATTATGCTAACTTACCGCAAATTTCTTTAGCCGTTTTCAAACTGCATTTTATGTATTTGTATTTGTTGTAGCATGGGTGATAAGCCAACACAAAATATGGTATCCCACATAGTAATATGCACACGGTGTGAAATAAAATAGCGCGTAATTTTGAATACTTGAAGCCATATATTTTGATGGATTGTTCTTCGCCTAAGTTGTCCAAAAGTTGCCATTGGGTCTCACCGATAACTTCGTATTCGCCTGGAACGTAAAACAAACGATCTGCATACCTTACCGGGGATAGCTGTTGGCAGTGGGACGTGGCACTGTTTTTGCAAAAAATATATTATAATATAAGTAATATTATTTATTCAATCAGGCTATAAGTTACTGTAGTTATGCACTCATCGCATAGGTCGTTATTATACTGGCCTTTAAAAAATATAGTGGAGTTCATACACTTTAGATTTAGCTTCGAATCATTTAAAGTGGTAGAAAAAATATTTTAATGGCACAGTTTAGCTGATTCCATCATTGGCGAAATGTGTATCTATCGAGGTACAGCCTTTTGCAGTTATCACTATCGCGCTCTGTAAACTAAACGGTCGGCCAACAGTTTTATTTTTATATGGGAATCGAGTGGGCTTAATTTGCACACTCCCATATAACCGTGTACTCATTAGTAATCCAACAAGACTATCGGCTGACTAAAAGTCTCTAGTGCGCGCTGGCCCTTTTCATTTATTTTGTGTTTTTTTTCTCCTCCTTATCAAGCATACGGTGTCAATTAATATACGCCAGGCCGTGAAATAATACGAACAATACTTCAGTTTCTACGGTGTACAGTACGGCGAAATCTTAAACCAGGGTCTACTGGAAAACTCACTATGGTTTTTTTTTTTAAGGAATTAAGTTAAAATTTTGGAAAATCGCGAATTTTCCTTCCATTATAATGAATAAATACAGCCGCGCAAAAACTTTTTTACACCACCTGACTCAGTTCCATGTAAGGATAAATTCTTTGTATCCACTGAGCCGAATTAAACAAAGTATGTATTGGATAAAAAAATCTCAAGCAGCAGAAGTTGGTTAAATTTTATGATAAAATTTTCCTACGTTTTGTTCTATAGCCAGGATAAGAAAAATAGCATGCACAGCACATCTTGATCCTGGGTTTTCCCCAGGATTTTCCTAGACTGGGTTTCTTTAAAACATATTGCACAGTAATAAAGTTGCATGTGGAATACTAATAATGTTAACGTTTACAAGGAAAACAGCAAGCAAAATGTACAGATTTTTCTTACAATGCACAAAACCGGTGAACAGCCTATTGGGCACGCATACAGGGTACTATAGTCGTTTTCTTTAATACTCTCTGCAACTTTTTATGATATGCAGTAAACCAAACCAGACAGTAAACCAAAATCTTGAATTAAAACTATTAACTTTGGCCACACATATGAATAAGAAACAATTCAAACAAAATTGATTATTGTGGCTCACCATTTATTTGTTTCTTTGGGGAAGAGGTAAAGCCCCTTAGTCACTGAGACCTGTGAAGATTTATTGTGACGCCTTTGCACTGTTACAGCTCCTCCTATAGCCGTAAGTCAATCATAAAATTGACTATAGCACTGGGTTGGAGGTAGATTAGAGGATATGGTGGTATAAAGAAACTCACACACACCCATACATACATGAACTCTGAAAACCTTACACTCCTTTTTGGGCAGTTGTGTAAAAATTATGTATCATCATCACACTGTAGCTCATAGGAATTGAACAGAGTAACATAATTCTTTGTGTACGCAGCCTAGTGGTAACTGGTAGGATAGAAGTTAACAGATATCAGGTTCGAACCTGATCTCCGCATTATGAATTATAACATATTGTATTTAATTTTGGCATTTTATAATATTAATTGATAAAAATTTATAATATTACAAACACATAATTTTAAAAATAATATTCCAGCACCCGCACTCACAAGGTCAAGGTTGCTGGCACAGCTAGTACAATATAAATGCATAACAATAATATCATTGGTTTCTACAGTGGTTAATCTACTTTATCTTATGTATTATATGGTTAGTTTAAATCTGTGTACTACCTCTATTCATTTGACCTTGATGTGATATACACAGTACTAATGTAAAGGGTAAAAGGAGAAAAAAAAAACATAAAATCTATTATATATTATAGGTACCTATTAATAAGCAAACATTAATCAACAACCAAAACAGTGCAAACACACAGTGCCATCACCTCACATATAAAAATAAAAACACAATACTACTACTTACTACATTTAAAAGATAAAAAACATGTGTTTTTATTTTTAATCCAACAGTATCCCCGGCTAAACATACAATGGAATGGAATAACACAGTGAATTTATGTTGTGGCCAGTATGATTTCAAGATGTATTATGCATATCTAAACTACACTAATATTATAAAGAAAAAGATTTGATGTTTTGTATGTTTGTTTGTAATGATAAATTCAAAAATGAAGGGACCAATTAAAAAATATTTTCACCCGCAGAATGCTATATTATCACTGAGTAACATAGGCTATAATTTATAAAGAAATCACGCAGGCAAAGCCGCTGATGAAAGCTAGTTAAAAAACACAGTTGTGTGTTGATTGTGGACAAATTGAGATTATCACATCTTTGAAGATAAATATAGGGTAAGCTGGACAAATTGATAATTGGTTACATCACTTCTTATAACTGAAATAAGTAGTGTGTTTCGAAAGTGTGATTAGAAAGGTTATAGGGAAAAATAGGTTTTTCATAAACTTATAATACTAAGTATATGCAGTATACAAACTATAGTAGTTTTGTTAATGAAAAGTAACAACAAAAACTTTAATTGGGTACTTAAGAGTGACCAATTACCAGAGCAATGAAAATGTAACAAGCTACAAACACATAATAAAGACTACTCATTTAAGGTACTTGAAACTGAACTGATTGAATGAGTTTCATAACATTACTAAATTGTGGCCCAGTGACACATCATGAAAATGTCAGAATGGGTGCTGATGATTGATTATATGATAGGTTATGATATTTATCAGTTATCTAAGCTCTATACAAGCATTTTATCCTAAAATCTACACTAGACAATATGATATGAAAGGTTAATATGTTGAGTGTTTCTTAGCACAATCTTAGATGTATTCTATAGTTATTTTTATTAGACATATTTTGTTAACTTACACAGAACTGTTATTGCCTCAAAACTTTTAATATTTTTTTGAAACTATAACCTATATTGAAAAGGCTATGTGAATGCATATTCACATTGCAATTTTATTCTCCTTATTTGGTTCAGAATATTTAAGTAGGTATTATGATTATTGAATGAATTATTGAAAAAACTACAAAGTTAATTAGAAATATTTTCAGATTAGTGAAAATAAAATAAAACTGTTGATTGTCGACTGTCTCATCCAGTAAAATTGTCCAAAACTAGACAAAAATCTGCTGATTTTTTTTGGCACGTTCCTGCTTCCCTGTCATTAATTATTAGTTCTAACATGTACTAATGACCGTTCCTTAGAGCATTTTGCTTTATTATTTATTATGTGTAGTGTTTTCTTGTGTTTATAATGAGTCACACGATATTTAATCAAGTGTACGAGACTTACCATTGGCGACGGTGGCACTATTAATGTTCGGCATAATCGGCATTCCCGCGAAAACTATTATAAAGATTTATAACACAAAAAAGTTAAGGCATATTACTCAGATGTTGTTTAGTTATTTGTAAATGACCGGTGCTACCTCATTGCAAATTATTTTAGGTTTCTTTGAATAGGTGCACTACTCCACTCACATCACACCTTGATACGAGAATGAATTGAATTGAATCTTGAATCATAGATTCATGAATGCAAATGTCAAATTTGTTTCGTCTCTGGGAAGATGATTATGTCACAAGATCATAAATAAAATCGACTTAAATCGTAACAATAAACTTATTTTATTTAATAGCTGTGATTTGGCTCATATAAAACAAATTAACACGTAGTATTTTATTGAGTATTTTTTAATAAATTGCGTTCAATAAAATTGTAACCTTTTTTATTTTGACATGGCAAGGACATACGAATCTTTTTTTGACTAGTGGCTCGTGTAGATGGCGCTAGCTTTTTAGACAAAGCTGAAAGCGGATGTTATTGATTTGGCGCGAACACGTAGTAATACGATGACAAAAGCAGAAAATAAATTATTCAATACGTTTCCTTATGGTTGACTTATTAAGACTTTAGTCAAAGCGACAAAAGAATGCCTCACAGTGGTGTATTTGCAAAAAAGAGTGATTATTTAGAAATTGGGGAATATAATTTTTCATGGCCTGGTGAAAATGGCACTTTTCAGGATTTCGGTTCCATTAATTACACTATGCCATCAGGTAAACAGATTCTAGGGAATTTACAATGCTATGTAATTAATAAAGACATTTTATTCATTTAGTGCGTTTACAGGACCCTGGTATTGGCCATGGTGTCCGCTTTGGAGAACATCACAACATCCACTTTTTCAGGTAAAAACAATGAGACGTTAATAAAATTTAGTGATGAGAAGGTATGAAACAGTTTAACATATTTTTAGCTTTCGAATATGCTCTTCGTGGCTTCGTACTGTGCTCCAAGTACGAAGAAAGGTCAATTATGGATGCACACTATTTTGATATTTGGTAAGTCAGATTCAATAATGTTTTCATGTCCATAGAACTTGGCACACCAGTGCCACTGTTATCGTAGGTAGTATGTGTTATAGTGTAGTTTGAACTTGTTTTCCACTAGCCTTCATGCTGTACTCAATATGGGCATGGCACGTGATATGTTCACCGGATGCCTTCTCTTGGAACTTTGGCTTCGTGTTCCTGAATCTAGCGCAAGTTGTCTACTTGGTTTACGAGATGAGACCGGTCAAATTTGATCCTGAACTCGAAGAAGTTTATCATACGCTGTTTGAACCCTTCAAGGTAATACAATAAAATTAGTTTTTGTAATATAATAATTACAATAATAATTGTATTAGGGATACTGTACCTAGTACCTAAATGCCAGTGTTTTAAGGTCATTCTGACATTTACTTCAACATATTCCCAATCGGCATACCAGGTATGCCGATTAATGCAGCTTAATGTTGTAGGTCTTACAACATTAAGCTTATAGAAATGCGATGGATAATATCGTTATGCAACATGCGAGCCAACAACTTTATCTCTATGGAGGAGAAAACCGAGATAATTGTAGAATATCTTGAAGCAATCGTATACTAAAATACAAAAAGTAGGCGCCAGGCTGCATTTTGTACGAAAGAAAAAAGTTTTTCGCGATTTCTTATTTGGTCCTATAGTAGGTACAAGTTCTACATAATGATGAGTACAATACCCTCCTTCAATGATTCCCTCGTTCTACCAGTCTACCTGTATTCACGTGAATACAATATGTAAGCTGATAATGGTTCAGGTATCAAGACTGCAGTTCAAGCGCATGGTGTCCCCGGACTTCGCGCACGTGATGTCGTTGCACGCGGGAGAAGCCTACGCCATGCAGAATCTTACTAAGACTGACCGGCTTGGGCTGCTGCTCTCGGGAAAGGTAAGGTTTTTAAATAGACATGACTTTCATATTAAAAATTAATCGTCATCTAATTTTGTTACACATTTCTATTACGTTCCTATCGAAGCCTTCCGCTGGACATCTGGTTGATTCGGACGTTGTACGAGTTAATTAGTGTAAATATATTGTAATTCATTAAATCTTTTTTGTGGTTGATAGCTCAGACCCTCATAAATATTAAGGGAAGAGATTATACCTACTGAAGAAGAAGTAGCAGGAGCTTTACCTATGTTTATATGGACGTAGAATGAAAAGGATCCACTCCACAAAAACAGAGTTAAATTAAAAATTTAAAATCGAGACCGGCTCAAATCTTCCCTATAATGGGTCCCGACTGTTAAAGTCCTACCTGTTTCCTAGTCTGTAGTTAGTGTACTGAACTTGTTTTTTTTTCTGGTCAGTTTTTATTTTAAGCAGTCGGGATTTTTGATTTTTTAAATTAATTTATAAAAGTAGATACTTGATCTTTACTAATACCTACCTCTATCTTACCTTGATATAAAATACCCAAAACATAAGAGCCATAGTAAGTAGTTTACTGCGTAAAGACAACATAACACACAAAGGGAATATACCTACTTAGGTATCTATCTTCCCAAGTTTTCTTTTAATTATAGCTGCCCCTTGTGGTGCCAAGGGTGATTGCAGGCGGGGGGTGGCTTTATTAGGTCATGTCTCCCCAAGAAGGCCAGGCTGTACATTCAGTCTTAAAATTATTCCCGAGAACCGTGACCAGAGCAGGTACTCAACAAACGCCAAAGTATTAAATAAGACAAAATAACAAGATTTTCTTTTAAGAAAACACATTTTAAGAAAGATTAGAGACTATTCTAATCGTTATAATTTTTTCTAATATATATTTTATACTGTAGTACTTAGATCAGGTTTAAAAATGTCTATCTTTGGTTATTTAAATGTACATAACCTATATAATTAATTCAATGCATTTTATTTGTGAGAATCGATTTTAGATACAGTAGGTTTCTTTTCGAATAAAAATCAAAAAGGACCTGAAAATTACACATAGTTTTGCTAATTTGCCTGAAGTACTTTATCTATAATTAACAAACGTGTCTCATCTTAATTAACCCGAGAATACTTAGAACACTGGATTGTAGCCGCTGACTCTCTAATTATGTATAGTTAGTTAGTTCGCCTACAGGTCATATACATAATGAAAACCTTCGTCCTGGCCACAAAATATGCAAATGTTAAGTTTGTATTTCACGGCTGCTCATACGGCTGGAAAATTTAAAACAATTTTACGGCACGGCTGCACTTGCCAATGTTTGCAATGAATAGGTACGTATCGTACCGTAGCTCCTTGACGACCGGTACGTGTCTTACACGGTACTATCCGATAATACGTATTAGAGTACATCGATTCCTACTCTTTAACAAAGCATCTATTTTTCAAACTACAATGTTGAAACGTGCGTAAAATGCAGGACGTTGGGCGGGTGCAACGTTTTTAATATTCATGGTAGGTAGGTGTCATCAAAGACATTAATGATTATTGTTTGCCCAAGTAGTGACACCTCAATACACCATAAGAGATAACATTGATAACACTGGTAAGTGGCAGCCAGCGTTCCGCAGGAAACCGGAAACTCTAACGAAGGGAGTCTTGCGTTATTTACCAAGTTTAGGCTAGTCATTTTTAGACGGACACTATACCTTGCTCATAATACAATTTTTATTTATTATAAACAGTAGGAAAAATACATTAATTTACAAGACGTGACTTTAGGTCCATGAATATCTTGTTGACAGAAGCAGAACCATAATATACTTGGGTACGTAATAGGTAACTAACGGAGATACTTATTTTAGTTCCATTATTTTGGTTGCTCGCTATTTCAACTTTACAAGTTAAGACTGTCAGCGGTTTCGCACCTCACTTTAATACACCCAAATCTTCGTTTTACTAAATGTTTTACACCTAGAAGTTTTTTTGTACCTGTTTTCAAAAATCTAATGATAGGGTTCATAATATCTACAAAATTCACCAAAAATTTCCTAACACCAGAACTCTCTAACTATAACAAAAAGGGTAGTCAACTCTTAATGCCCCAGAATTTTGCGGCATCCTGTATACATTGTTATATCATATTTATCCTGACAGACAAAGAACAGCATTTGGTTTATCAGCTACAGATAAGGAGCTCTTTCAAGGGCTGCGATCGAAGGACCCGCCGCCGACAAGTCGTGAACAGGATTTGTGATGTAGACGTAAAATAATATAGCAAAGATATGAGATATTAATGATGTTGTCTAATATTTAACAAAGTCTGTCAAACAAGATTCTGTACTAAGTTTTTTTGTAGAGATGGGCTGAGTCACAGATTAAAGGAGAATGTTCTTTTAAAAACAAGTTTCAAATAAATAAATTAAAATATTTCTCTTACATCACTTCACAGCATTTATTAAATGTTTATATAATGAAGTGAAATAATCACCAGGTCAACGTCATGAGTGGTCATCAGTTCCTGCATCCGATCCTGCCTTGTGAATTCTTGGATTCTCCTGAATTCGAGTCGAGTCGTGCCACAATTGATGAAAAATTCAAGGTAAGTTCCATAACTTTTAACATAATTCCGAGTCAGTGATTATTTGCTAATCACAAAATTCACGAGACTCACCGTAATGTTTTGTCACCTGAAAGCATCTTATTTCACGCAATAATGCTTTGGCGAATGGCGTCACCTTGTTAAGTAAGGCAATGGGGTTAACTAACACGGTTGGGTGGCGGACTGATGAGTTCATTATTCAAGGGGAGCCTGACACTGTAGTGAATGTTCCAGAACCTACTAACCTATTTAAATAAATGTCATAAAAGGGTTTTATGAGTAACGGTCGGGTTAATATCAAGTTGCTCAATTGATGCGTCCCATTATTTTTTTTCGATTTCCAGGATCATTGCTCACCTTAATGGACGTCATTAAGGTGATGATACTATGATGTTATATGTGTGTAATGTGTGTATGATGTTCCATGATATCAAAAGATTTTATTAATTAGAAGTCCTTTAGGTGTAATAACACGTTCGAATACGATGATCTATAAATTTAACCATACCAAGCCTCATTCTTTATAGTATAAATTATGTATTCTAATTTACAAAAAAAAAGTCCCTACCACTGGTGGTGCTGTTGGCATATATATATCACAATATCTCAAATATTTTTAATGAATGGAAAAGCTTACGTAACGTTTAGCTTTTTCGTGAATGCAGGTAACAGAGGTTTACCTATTTTTACATTATAACTACAAAATAACTATAAACTTTAAATCATCTAAATTATATTATTTTACGCTACTGCAAGTATCAAATCAAATTAAGTAATATGAGCCAGCCAGAAGTTACTGCAAATGCCTCAGAGGGCCGAGCACGAATGTTTTGACGTATAGTAACGTAAACGTAAGCAAATTTTGATTATGAAATACAACGAATCTATCGCATTTTTGTTAAATTTTATGCAACAAACACACTTGTTTTATGAAAAAGAAAAAATATTGCAAGTATTTCCAAAAAAAATATCAGAGATTAAACGTGTATTTTTGGTTCTAAATTTGGTGACGTTTACGTTACGATACGTCAAAACATTCGTGCTAGGCCCACAGATCGACGAGACAGGTCATAAACAACTGCAAACTAAATCGCATAAATTTCCTGTCTGTATTGAAGCCGAAACACCTCGCTGGCCAGCCGATGCACACCAATTACTCTGTTCAAAGTGTCAGCTGTGATAACGCCGTTGTGCATTATAGATATAAAAGTGGCTATAACCTGTGCTACATGCCATGTTATAGACCTGTACAATATGTATATGTACCTGTATACCACGTTTGTAACCTAAACCAAATTTTATCAATGTCTCCACTACGGTTTGCTTATAGAGGCGTTTATTTAAGGGGTTATCAGTCAGGTATACTAACTATGTATATCTATGAATATACTTGAGCATGTATGGCCACCATATTAGCAATATTTCAGAAGTTCTTATCGCACTTGATGCGAAGATTTTTCTACAAAATACAGACTACGAAAAGATAAGAGGAAGGGTTATCACGCCTTTACCGCACTCACATCATACAATGTCACGTATCACTAAGTGATTTTTTTCCCTAAGGGGCCGCGAAGCTGAGTCACAGGTACAACAAAGAAGTTATGGGATCGGTTAGGTACCTACTCAGCCCCCTGCGGCACCATTATGTAAAAAGCTTCCTTCAATGGTATTACAGGCGTATAGAAGTGAGGGGTTTATACACAGTTTACTAACAGCTAAATATCCCACGTTTAATGCTTATTTTATTGTGTTTTATTTTTATGTTTCATATTATTTTTAATGGAATGTCTTAATCACCAAAGCTTAATGGTAAATATGCTGTTTATTTGTTTACTACTTATCCAGTAATTTTCACATTTTTTATTCTTTTATGAACCAGCTGATGTTATTTTTGCGATTAGTTCACACAGTCGTTGATCGCGCTTTGGCATTACCTACCCCATTCCGTTGACCTAATTGTTGCCTGATATGGCTGTAAAACAGACGAAGTGGCTATAAATGCAAGAAACTGGGTTAAATATCGATGAAGTCTAAACAGTCTATCAAAGACGTGGTGAACTTACCTAAATTGCTTCTATACCCATCAATCACATTGAGCTGTAGGTAGACATTCACTTTTAATGTAACAGAACTACCTATATTTGTTAGAGTGAAATATAGAAAGGTAGACTCGTCGGACTCTATCGAGCAGTAAACGTTTCTTACGAATAATTGCAGCAGACTGATTTAAATGTTCATTCCAGATAAAGTTAGATATTTAGAGAACAGGATTTATGTTTTTACACTTATGTCATGTCATGATTTATCTTTCAAAAATATACAGTACATATTTTTAGTAATAAACCTGATTCAAAGGCTGCAAAGTGACCAGGAAATAAAGATTATTGATATTCACGTATTGTTATAATAATTTGTTGCTATTGGAACCAATTAATGTGAAAAGATGCGTAATGAACATAGAGCATGAACAAATAATTCTTCTCCCACAGCATCTACAATACTTTATGAGCATCTAAACCGCCATAGACACTCCATAGTTGATGATTTTGGAGTCATTTGTGTGGACAGGATAATACGCTATTAACTTTTGGACTGATTCCTTAAAAAAATCTACAAAGCAAGTACCTACATCCAACGCATATTTAAGATCAAGTTTATTATGTTGTAACTCTGTATTTCTCTTATTTGGGTCGACAGATGTTCACGGCAACTGCACTTTAACATTATTGTTCACAAATAATGCGAGTAAAGTTATTAGGTCAACATAGTAACATAGGAACATCAAACTGTAATAATGATCTAAGTCATAGTTTGATGCCATTAAGATTTTTAGAGTCGCACTGTAAAACGAAATCATTGATATTAAACAAACCTTTCAATATGGATATTATATAATGTATATTTCTCGCTTCATTCGATCGTACATCATATCGCCATAACGCGCCGTATTTAGCTGGCTACTTTATTAAAATTGCTTCTCCACCGCCGCCCACACGTTGTGGCCGGCTACTCATCAAGTTTAGTAATAGCTTTCTTTCTTTACACAGCCGCGATAACGACCGAAACTATTTTAACGTAATCGTAGGTGAAATAATGTGCCACTTTCATGATATGTATTCAATTACGTACTTATATCTTTGTGTAGTTATCAAGAATATAGGTCCTGAAGGTTTCATGATAATAAATTGTTCTCATGACACAAAACTTTTTTGAATTTTATGTAACTGCGTAACTTCTCAACCTAGGCTGTAAATTACCTACCAATGTGGTTTATGTTATCTACTATTACATTCGCGCCATGGGGGCGTGGGGTGTGTGAATGGACTCTAAGTTAGCCCCGCGTTTACGCCTTAAAGACGAAGGAACGTCGCGCTACCATATTTTGACTCATTTGTTGTTAGAAAAAGCCACTTACTGGCTTTTGTGCTCGTGGCACTCTCCTGGCGTACACGCCCCGGTCACGCTTGGAAGACACACATGTCAATAAAACGCCAGTGTAATAGGGCCTTATCTAGTTTTCTTTTAATTTACATCAATATCTATCAAAAACATCAGTCCGTTCTTTTTACATAATATTACAGGTCTACCGCACATTTCTTTTCATTTATTTTCGCACCATTATAATACGACTATATTCTTTTGTACTAAAAGCAAGTAATTTCACTCAGGTGTCAATAGTCGCCGCGTCATCGTGCCGCTACGTGTACTGGCAGCGGAGCTCCCTCGAGTATTTGTTCGTTAAGGAGCAGTACCTCGCGTGCGTGGTCACCACACTGATAGCTCGTGACATTACCACGAAGTTGTACGCGATGAACAATAAAATCGTCACGGAAAGAGGATCGCATTTGGACATTAGGCTGCCGAGTATATCGCATGCACTTGCTAGGAGTCCGAGAAAGCTTCGTGGTGCCAGTAAGCTGCCACCACCGACCACGGTTCAGCCCGTACCACCTCAGAAGCGACCGAGTAAGTTGGTATTTAGATAAATTAGAGATTTCAAAAAAAATTGAATAGAGTATGTCTGAAACATAAACTTATTATACTAATATAATAAGTTTATAGTCTCACAATATAGTGTAAAATAGTAGTAAAATTTATCTATACTTATAATAAAATTTGAAATATAATTGCAAAAAAAAATCATTGTTCATCACAAAATCGCGGCAATGTGTAATAACCATCTGTGAAGTAATCGTGCAATAAACTAGGCGTGTGTAACTCCTCACTGATTCGGATCATTGAAGTGATTCAAAAGATTGGTTCACTAAGAACGTTTGAAACTAGTAAATTAATATTTTTAAAGCTTTTTACAGACCTTTACTCTCATCATGAAGAGGAATCCGCTGTAATAAATTAGTACGAAAATAATCTCCAGAAAGATTTACTTTTTGATTTACTCGTAATGCTACGCACGTAGCCACGCACCTACGCGAGTCGTAGCGCGGCGCCGATATATGCTACGACATTCGCGTGGTGCAGTACCGGCCGACACGCGCATCTACTCTCGTAGACGACGTACGCTCGAAATGGCTTCGTAATAAACCAAAGACACACAGAAGATTCTTAAAAAACTAGCTAACCTAAAACTTCCTTCACAGATTGCTGGACACGTGAGGCAGAGCCTTTACCAATTGCAATAAAGCGCAATTGCAACCCTACGTACAATGGGGGCGACGAAGAATTAATGCCTTTAGCGGCTCACGAGGCTCCGGCCGCTTCGTCAGATGACCTGTCCGTGGCTGACAGCTGTCCCGACACGTCTTCCAAGTACCATAGCTGTGAGGCAGTCGAAACTGATGACGAACTCAGACATTAACACAGTCTTACTAAATCCATGGAAAAGGTGGTTACACTAGCAAGTTTCCAAGCGATGGATGATTTCATATTAATTAATTAATTATGCTTGACACACTTGTCGAGACTATAGATATTTCCAGATGACATTAAAAAAGTTTATACTTACAGAGACTTTTTGTAATTTGATGTATAAATACATACATACATACATTGGCTCGGACGTCACTTCTAAAGCACTAACGAAATTTAAATTTGAGTACATACATGATATTTTATTATAATTTAGTGTTATTTCCTGGGACAAAGAACTTGTTGTAGTAATGTAGTAGATTACAATATACATACGTTAAAGGGGTACTAATAAATGTTTCGCTATGTATTTCTGTAGGGTTTGGAAACATCAATAATATTTTATCGACGATCAGGCCGTTTTGCCAGGGAAATATTACATATTTCTTCCAAATGTATAATTATGTACAAATTGAATTATGTTGCGATTTTGACTGGTTTTATGTTGAATAAATAAATGTATAAATGTTTAAAAATAAATAAATGTTATTTAATCATTTAGGTATTAATATCGTCATATAACGATAAGATTGATCGATGTTTACAATTTTCTGCATGTAGCTTCGTGCATGGAGCTTTGAGATACTTTTCGATGTACTGATTTCTATAAAAACGAGAATATCTAATATTAGCATTATTATGTCGTGGATATAATAAAATTCTTTTGATAATTTGTTACTGTTTTAATTCATTCATAATTCTGACACATTCATTAGAAAAAAAAGCCAAAGGTGGAAAACAAACAATAAACCCATTGTCATGAGTAAAAGCCGTAGCATTTGCATAGTCATTACTTTTAAATGCATTTATTCACGTCAACGATATGGTAAGTGCAAAGTGTATTTGCGATTTCATTTCCAATGACAGGAGGGTATTCCTGGGGGCGAAAGCAATAAAGGCACATTACGAGTGGACACGGACGCCCGGCCCTACCCGCCACGATCAATCAATCAGCGTGACCAATTCAGTTATCACGACAATACACACAACTCCTACGGATATTAAGGTGCTGTTAGCAGAAATATTGATTTTTATTACCTAGAGATGTCAATAAATGCAGTCATATAATTAAAGAAAAGCATCAAGAGAACGTATTGCTCACTGGCAGGTTCGAGAGACTTATGATTTGTACCGAAAGCAGTGCCAAGGCGCTAATTGAATCTCCGCCAAAATACCCAGGATAAACGGACCCAACTACTTGCTATTCCAAGTAAATAAAACAATTTTGTCATAATATAAGGACCGCGTGATAATTGACAGGGAAAAAATAGACCTCTCTTCCCGTGGTTTTGTAAAAATCGATTAAATCAAGATCATGGGCAGCAGCAACGTTTTGCGATCAACCAATCTGTTTACTAAACATGGTGGTTACTTTTTGGTGGCTGTTCTTCGTATCCATCTTTTAGAAAGCACCTATAGACATTAGAAATTATAGGCTGATAATGATAACAAAATGCGGTGAGAAAGAGTTTATAATAATACACTACGTTGTGAGAGGTTGCCAGCTGACCTTAGGCAGACATTTACGACGATCGGAGTACCTTATATATATTTTCTATTGACCCATGAGAATGTACACGATGGAGCTATGCAAAGAAAGCTTGAAGAACTTTAGAAAACAGTCTAACCTTATTTCTCTAAATGTAATATATACTCGTCAAAACAAAATAAGGGCCACTTGCAAATTTCGACATTATGGGTAATTTAATGACCATTAACTATATCCATGTGGTAAATTGTACAGCGCTGTATTATCTTAAGTGTTTGCAAACATTTTAACAGCATTCCGCTTGAAAAACCGTTAAAATGGGTAGATTTTATAAATTTTTTTGAAACCAATTAATTTTACCCTTTTTTTAACGTGAACTTTAGGCTCATTTAACATTTGTATTGTACTGAGAACAGTTAAGTGTGTTGAGTTAGTGCCTACATCAGCATTTTAAGAACGTAATTCCACAGGTTCGACTTCAAATAGACTTGACTACAACGACCAGGACCATAACACTCATCCAAGAAAGCTATTCGTAGCGATCTGTAGTTTTACAGCCGAGATTTTCGCAGCGAGCGATTCAGAATTCCTGGAATTGCTTTTATGAGATCCAAAATTTTGTCAGAAGTCAGGAATTAGGCAGAGCCAGAGGAACCACCGCTCAGGAAGACCGCTACATACACTTACATGCACGCAGAGAGGGCACCGTCACTTCCGGCTTTTTGCAAACCCGCTTGTGCCTGACCACAGGCACGTGACTTAGTGACCAAACAATTAGAAACCAGTTTTATGAAGACCAGCAATTGTCCAGGAGTCAAGTGGTGTGAATTCCATAGACCAGTATTCATCATGCAAATCAATAAACATCCGCAAGGCAACAATTGGACTGTAGCGTAAGTGACTGAAGCACATTGCTTTTTACAGATGAGAGCAAAGTAAAAGTTTTTAGTGTTGACCGTTGCATAAGGGTGTGGAGATGAAAAGGGAGCAATTTGCAGAAGCCTGCATCCACAACAGTTATCGATTTGGGGGGCCCAATATTATGGTGTGGGGAGGCATAAGCCAAACTGGAAGAACTGAGCCTATAATTCAGAACCAGGGTACACTAAACTTAACGATACATCCAGGAGGTCATAAGACTCTATGTGGTGCCATTTGCATAGCAAGTGGGTGCAGGTTTCAAGCTGTTGCACGGCAATGCACGCGTTTATACTGTTAGAGCCACCAGAGAGACACTAGAAGAGGCTTGTATACAAGTGTTGCCGAGGCCAGCGAACAGTTCGGGCTTGAACAGAATTGAACACATGTGGGATCTGTTGAAAAGAAGAGTATGAGACACAGATTGATCACTGGACAATGAAAGACAGCTCTTAAACGTCCTAAAATCGAGCTAGGAACAAATCTATCAAGAAACAATGCGCCATCTGATAGAAAATGCCCTCTAGGCTTCAAGAATATGTTCAGAAAAGAGGAGGTTACACCAGATATTGATTCAAAAAGGAAGAAGAATAAACGCCCTGGAATTTCATTTTTAATTGCATTTTTAGTCCAAGTGTAGTTTTTGCTGAAATTGCACTTTTTCTCAAAAATGTTGTAAAATTGTTTTTCTTTCCTGTGGATTGTGTAAAATTTAAGCCCATTTCATTAAAAACAAATCATTGCAATGAATTTTACAACTTAGAAACCTAGGAACCTCATAATTTGCTCAGAAGATCAAAAATATAAGGTGGCCCTTATTTTGTTTTGACGAGTATATATAGGGAATATAACAGATACGCTCTTAACTAACAGCCTAAGTAGGTAGGTACATTTTCCATCAAATTTTCTTATCTAACGAGTAGATCAGCATGTAATTAAAAATAAAACAATTATTAAAGTCCTGAAATTTCGATACAGACATCTTCTAAAGCAGAACAAATTAGTTGAATGTTCAAAATAGATAGCGTAAAGGGGGTACTTTACAGGAATGCCGCAAAAACCGATTTGTATTTACAATTTTTTGAATAGAAATTCTTATTTCTTTGTCCCGAAAAAAATATATATCAAACTTGAAGATGTGACAATCTCTGCACGGTTGTCCGATACATGATTGGATGAAGATGGCTCGATAAAAAAAAATCGCAAAGTTACCCCTTTTAAAAAAGTGTTTACAAGATTATTTCTAAAACATGATATTATTTCAAATAATTTTTACATCACAATATTGGTCGCAAATATACCAACCAAAATCGGTTGTTATTTTTTTATAATATTACGTATATTGGTCACAATTTGATAAAAACCACAAAATTCGTGATTTCTGTCATCTCTGCCATCAATCAGTCGCGTTTCGGCGCGCATCGAGGTCAGACCTGTGCAATTTTTTTCGACTTTCCTGCGCTTACACTTTGTTCAAAACCAAAAGAAAGAATGACAGTAAAATCATTAAAAAAAATATTAAAAAGCAACAGGAAGTATAAGTAACTTGCCTTTTATTCAGAAAATCTAAGTATTTCGTTTATAAAAATCAATATGCTAAAATAATTTCTTGACATCTCCGTCAAGAATTCATTTTATAGGATGTAGTATAGAAAAATCAGTACGACAATTTGTAGTGTTGAGAACAAAGAGTATGAAGTTTTATATACACCATGTCCCAAAATTTAACGATAAGCGGGCACCAGAGGGTTGACCAGCTCATGACTACTCGAGAACAAAAATTTTTTTTTAAAAAATCTCAATTTTTAAGAAGTTACATAAAATTTACACCCCTTAAGATATTTTTAATGACCATGACCACAATGTTTCAGATATTTCTGAATTTCTTTTTGTACCGGCAAGCTAAGTAGCACTGCTATCCACCACAATCGTTAAAAATCCCAGAATGCCTGTAGATTTGACACAAAAATCAATCAAAATTATTTTTCACCCTAAAATTTTCAAATATTTTTACTATTATGCAACAGTTTCATAAACTACTATTATTTCGTATTGAACTGACATTTTAAAATGTGTCGGTCGGCCCTATAGGTACCGATTTGCCGGTGGCCCAACCTAATTTTACTTCTTTTAATTTTATTTCTTTATGGGCTTTGCAGTCCACTAGAAAAATGATTCACCAATTTAAATTATAATCTTTACCTTTATTTATGTATTATGGGTTATCGTGGTTGTCCGTGGCATCACCACGGTCCTATCCGAAAACCAGCGCTGCGGTATTTATTTTATCTGTCAGGATTAACTGTCAGGATATGCTGAGGTAGGGACTTTCTTTGGCCTCTTGCAGGACTTTTTTAACCCCCGACAAAATAGAGGGGTGATATAAGTTTATAATGTGTATCTGTGTATCTATGTATTTGTGAATCTGTGTGTCTGTCTGTGGCATTGAAGCTTCAAAGCGGATGGACCGATTTCAATGCAGTTTTTTTTAATTGAAAGCTAGTTTAATCGGGATGGTTCTTAAAATCTGTTCAGCTGTTCAAAAGTTACACCTCTTTTTCTAGTTAGAGTCGAGGGTTTTAGACGGTTAGGTTATTGTTATCATTATTTGAATTTTTTGTATGTTTATGTAATTTCGTGTGCGAGTCCGATTTAAATGTTTTTTCTTTCTTTCTTTCAATTTTGAAGCTCTTCATCTGCATACATAGCGAGGAATCTGAACTAGGAATATGGTTTTGATCTATGAATATGCAATTTCTTTTTTGGTAAAAAAGCAACCCTGTGAACATACTTAAGTAGGTATGACTACGGAAACGGACGACTCCTACAGGTGTGGGTGAGAGTAGGTTATTATCTCAAGGCATGGATTTGAGTTGACTTATTCTTCTAACTTTACACACACATTGGCAGTGTCATCAGGTTTGTCATGCCAATATATCGGTTTCGTTACGGCATTATTGGCTTAGTGTGAAAATGCCCAATGTTGGTCGAGACAATTATGTGCACTTGCATAAACTCATACACAATAGGTATGACTGATAGTTTATAAGTAGATAGTTAAATAGGTATAAAATCTACAAATACAAAACGGAGGAACAGATTTTCTAGCGTAATATAGGACACTGGGTATACGATATTATGGATTTATATTTTTCAAGTATTTGCTGGTGTCATACTGCATGTTGCTAATTAATATTGCTATTCTGTGACACGTGTGTCACACAGTCTGATACGTCAATTGCGTAATTGCGAGAACGGAGCTCCCCTAGTGGGTGGGGCTTAGGCTGATACTTCACCCCCTCAAAAGTAAGAAATCGTCGTAAAATACAACCTAAAGTATAAAACATGGAGCAAATACTAATCAATAGTGCAGCCTTTGTGCTCTACAGTCGGCTAACTAATTTAGCAAAGTGTACTTGTATTGTCCACTGGGATTCACGCAACAAATGGATATAAAAATAACTCAATACTATAATCCACTTACCTACAAGATTACAAATCAGCTATCATTAAAGTTGTGGCTTTAAAAAATAGTACGACTGGTAGTAGTTTTAAATGGGAAAAATTGCACGCGGATTTCTAATCCTCTACCATCTGCGGAATGAAACACGAATGCTGGAGTCGTTTGGCTCTCAACCTGCGCCGTGATGCCAGCAAAAGCAGCAGATATCCGTCCCGGTCTGCCAAACACTTCCAGCCGCAGATGCTGGTCTTGTAGCCAAATTAACCTCATCTAACTGAACTGGAAGTGTGTTGGCGTTGCTTCTTGGCGGCAACATCTAGCGTGGGTGCACGCTACACATAGCAAACGCTAATTAACTTCCTCTGTCTCTGACATTTATGACTCCGACTTTTGTTAACAACAGAAAGTTTCTTTAGTATTTACTTACCTACAAAAGTCGTTTATCACAGCTAAGTACCTAGTTTACCAATACATTTTCGTAAAAATATAATAACAAATGAGAATTTCATGCATTAATATCAACTGTAAATAATACATAAATGCATCACTGTACTGTGTTTGCATATAATTTCACTAATGCTCTGGTTATGCATAAAATAATGCATGTACTAATTATTTTCTTTCACTGACCCGTGAATATGACTAGGGTGTTGATGATGTAATGTTGTGCAACTATCGGTAATGGGTTGTGATACGACATTAAATATAGCATATTTAAAGATTGCAATATGCACCTATCGTACGTTAACTTTCATCATTTTGCCTTCTAGTATAAAGACGTCTGAAATAGTTTTCATCTTGTTTTTTCATCTCTTTCTGTAGTCTTTATCCGACGTACTTTGCACCACGCGGAGCGAATTCCCACAATGTTTCCTATTTGTTTAACATGAAATAAACTTAATTCTTTCCTGTTTAGCGGATAGCCACAAGCTACGATACGTAGCTACCAATTATGTCGCCATTAAAATTAATTACTAAACAATCGAGTGCACGGTTACACGGGTAAGTTATGGTGGTTATACGCATAATTACGCACTGAAGGCCGTGATTGATGAAATAGCTAACCGACTGTTAAACAAAATTACGAATTTCTTATTAAAACACATCATAATATTATGTCACCACATAGTAATATACGGTAGTTTGTAACTATATAAATAATGAATATATTTTTATGAATATAAAATTTTATAGTAATATAACTACAGAACCAGGTTACCCAATTTTCGAAGCTGATGCGATTTCTGCAGAATCTTTCAACTTCGCTGTGCGTGTGTGATGTGAACCGATATTTCTATTATATTGGCTATATCATCTTGCCGACTCTTGCAATCCTGGTATCTACTGTTTTCCAGCGACTTTAATTTCACAGATTTAGCAAAGATTCTATAAACGTACCGAGATATTTCCATATACAACGTTTACTACGAAAACGGCTACGAAAAGTAGGTAAAGTAAACTCGTTAAAAGCTGTGCAAACGTAGGCTTACCTACCCTCTAAAACGATAGATTTTTTTATTTCGCACATACATGGCCTAGATCAAAAGTTTACAATTATGATACCTACAACCACTTGTTTCCGTGTTTCGATACTTTCAACAGAAATAAGAAATTTAGGTAACTTTAATGGCTACCTATTCATTATGAGAAATGTATTTTTAGAAGTAAATAAAATGCCAACCTGCGGGTAGTTCTTGTGCGGTCTTTTCGTGATTGATGAATGTGTAAACGCCTTGGTGTGGTACTAAGGGCCTCTCACTAGCAGTTGCTTTGATAAATCTTGTGAAAACGTCTTACGTTACTTACAAATGTGCTGGTTTTAAACTAATTCACCATCATATGGTTAATTTTTAATTAGCTTTGGTGATAAGCTTTACCAAGTGAGATATCCTTTAGGTAACCTAAGCAAACTGATACTAAAACGCTTTATAGTTAATCATGCGTATGTACGACGGTCAAATACGTGATTTCATAATGATCTTATTCACTCGAGTCACGTTTTGTATAACCAACATGGTACTAATTATGAGCGGTGTAGAAAATAATTTGATACTCTGTGAAAACATGTTCGCGTGACTTTAAGTATCATATAAAACTTAAGTTAAACGTGAAGTAATTCAAATTAAAAGGTGATAAGAATAATTTTAACACTTTCAGACTAATTTATCCTCAAAAGTCCCGGTCTCCAAATAAATTTACTAAATGATAATAGTAGATATAACTACTTTAAGGTTGTTTCGTTATCAAAAAGTGCTGCAACTTCATAACTTCATGCGAATTTAGTCAACCAGACTTAATTTCCTTAGTATATTTTTTATGTGAATTTTATTAATTATTTCCTTTCTAACAAGCTATATAGGATAAGAGGTTGGAATATACGCAATCCCAGTAAAAATTTAGGAAATAACTTACGGCACAGATTACGGCATACTTACTTAACTAATAGTAACTACGTCGTAATCTGTGCCTTAAACCTTTGTACTAATTACGTCA
Organism: Allophyes oxyacanthae; assembly: GCA_932294325.1. Lineage (NCBI taxonomy): Eukaryota > Metazoa > Arthropoda > Insecta > Lepidoptera > Noctuidae > Allophyes > Allophyes oxyacanthae. The sequence continues at coordinate 8,473,176 of OW028614.1, read as the reverse complement.
TTCATTTAGTACCTTTCTCGATCTCGTCGATGTCAAATAAGTAACTCCATTTTATATCATAAACATAACCATCATACCTAAAAGGAAAACTTATTTTAGTGAAAGAACTAAATAGAAATTCACTCGAATTCGTAACGAAGAACTTGTAATCAATATTTATGGGTTTGTTTTCGTATAATGTAATCTAATCAGAATGTTTACCGACACCCGGTGTTGTAGCAAACCGTCCGTCTTACTTTATCTAAGTAAATGAGCAGGTGACCTTACAGCACAAAGGTGACTCAACAAGGCGATAGCAAAAGATACGATCTGATCACTTGCAGGCCGGCGGACGGCGTGGTCAAGGCTGGACTGGCCTGGCACTCGCGATTCCTTCCTTATCCACCACCGCTACACCGCACAATTCTTGAGCATTACATGCGATTTACCATTTCAACCGTTATCTGATGGCCTATGGCGTAGTTAACAAAAGAGCTCTGAATAAGGTTGAAGCAAGATCGATATGCTTGACCGTTTGATTCAATATGGAAATAATTCTAGCGCATATTAAACACGCTAATGGAATAGACGCATTAGTGCCGAATTTATGTACTTATGTAAATCGTTCCAAAAATATTCACACTTTATTGCAAGGCCTTACAGTTATCATTTTAACACAACCACCAAAGTTCCATTCTTTTTTCGTTACAATTCAGTGTAGATAATGTCTTATGAAAAACCTGAATTATAATATGATGATGCCTCAATACCCGATAAAAAAAAAACCATTAAGTTCTTCACTTTGGCCAGCATTAATTCCGTCTGTTTAAAAGAGAAGGTACTTTATTTTTGCCGATGGCCTTGTACCGGGCACCAAAACAGATAATAAGTACGAACACAACTTTACGACAGCGGCAGGGGATTCGTGGTATTAAAAAAATGCTAAAAATGGTTTAACCCTGAACCACAATACGTGCTTCAATGAAAGCTTTACATGGTTACAATGTAAATGTGCTCTGCTTGGGCACGCTGTGGGAATTTGTCATCATTGTAATGTGGTATTGTTCCCACAGGGTAGGAGATTGGAGTGACTGCGTCGTCGCTGCAAGGTCCCGCATCTTGTCTACGTTGGAGATGTGCCAGCTGCTAATCGACGCGTAGTGATACATTCAATCTTAAGTTGCATAAATCAATTCGTTTAATTACATTAGATAAACAAAAACAATACATATTAACTGATCTCAGTAATACTGTAGAGAATCAGTTTAATGTTTTATTTATCAAAGTCAGTTTGTTTAGAGAAGTACGCATATCGGTTCCAAATCAGCTTCATATACTGATATTAATTTCAAGATATTACAACGAAAACTTTTAAGATACAGCTTCTGTAATATTTTTTTGCTTTAATACTTTCGTATTTTAATCTCTCGCCGTTACTGCCTAACATTTAACTTCCTATAATTTATAGTGGCATTTCTTGCAGAAAAAAGCTTGGACCGATGCCGGCGCTCGATTTTCGTGTCAATACTTGAATTAGTATATTCTGTTACTGAAATTGGTTCAGATTAAGAGCAATAATTAAAGTCAGTCACTAAGCACTTACTGGGCATGATCTTGGCCCCACGTTCTTTATTATAAGCAACAATTCTGGCAGCAACGAAGTGAACCCTAATCAGTAATTTTAAAGATTTTTGTATACGTATCTGTTTTGACAGTTCGTTACAAATCACTCGATTTACGCTCGATAAACGAAACAATTGACAGGCTGCGGCTATCGGACGAGTTCATGTCGTACAATAATTTTATTGATAATATCTAAGTAGGTAGTAGCGAGATGGGAGTAAGGGTTGAAGCGGGTATCGGGCGGCACGGCGGGGCGCATGGCGCGTGCGTGCGGCGGCGCCGCGCCCGTCTCGCAGCGGTCGGAGAGCGAGCAGCCAGTCATCGTGCCGCGCGGCGCCGCGCTTCATCGCCGCTGAGCGCCCAGAGCGCCATATCACGCGCCCCGCGCTCTACTATGCGACTCGCGTGCCGCGCTCACTCGTGTTGTGGTGCTTTATGATGGTACGGCATGAGAGTGCCAGATATGCGGACGTTCCGTGAAAGACGTGCTGCCGAATTTGCCACCGCCACAAGTGGGCGGAGAGACGGGACGCGTCCTAGGCTGCTCAGGTGAGCGGCCCTTCGCATCTCACGCCGTTGCACGCTGGCTAAAGACGCTGCGATTTTGTGGTCGATAAGGCACCTTGCTGCCTAGACTCGAATGAAAGCTTACTGTAAGTTTGCCGTAGCATATTTGCTACGAAATTCGTAGACAGTGCTACGCACCTTGATTCGTAGTTGTAGCGTCATATGGTGGTTTTAGTTGCGGTTATTCTAATAACTGAATCATTTTTGCATTTTATATACCATATTAATGGAATGTTTTTATACAAACAGTTCCATAAAAATATTTATTTATTTGATATTTAGTAAATATCAAAAAAAAAAAATGGGATTCACATAATGAATGACCTAAGCTTATGTATTAAATCTAAATAAACAAAGCGTTCTATCATTAATGCTTTACATGTAAATTATGCCTTATTAATACTTATTTCTAGATACAACAAAACGAGCGACATCAATAGCATCTCAATTCGCCTGAAAGAACAAATTGTACACACGTTGCTAGACACGTTATTAGGCCAAACTTGGCAACGTTACTAGTAATAGTAGTAGGTATACGTATCGACGTCATTCAGTCCACACTAATATATTACTAACAAAGCGAAAGTGAGTTTGAGTGTTTGTTACGTCTTCACCGCTAAATTGCCGAACTGATTTAGATAAAATTTGACCAAGAAGGAATTTAAACCAGGAAAGGTTACTTTTTATACTGGAAAATTATATCATTATCACGTGGAGAGGCACGTACTTCGAGTGTAAAATACTTGTAAATAAACACTACCAACGTTAAAAGTAAACTAATAATAATTAATGTTAACTAATTCATCATTGGTAACTTTTGATTTCAAGTGGCATGATAAACAAGAAGTTATAATACCTGTTCAGGAACGGAGGTCTTCGGGTGTCTTCAATAAAGGTTTTATTTGATTTGATTGATATACGGTTTATTAACATTCACAGAAACTATAATTATTAAAAATAAGGAGAAAATTATGAGAGCAGCCGAGTGCTGGCACAGAAAATCGTTGTCTGCTTGGCTTCTTTCACAGGCTTCTTTCACAAGCTTCTTTCACTTGCGATATTCAAAACGTAGATTGAAATGCACGCCATCTATACCGTGGGTCGTGCTTGGTCAATATGGTGGTAAGGCGCCTGCGCGTCCAGATGGCGCTGGCAGTGGCGCCGACATGCCCCCGGCCTTGGAAGCTACGGCTTGCAAGAGGTTGCTGCATCAGATGTCGCGGGTGCTGTCCTGGCTTCAGGCTGCAGCGGTAACGGACATATCTTCGAGAATGCCCTCCGCACAGTCCCAGTCGCAGTGCGTATGTCTGCAACGCGTGAGACTCCATCTGCTCCCGGGAACACTTTGGTTATACGTCCCAGTCTCCATTTGAGAGGCGGCATGCCGTCATCTTTGATTAGAACTAAACTATCCATGGCGACATCATCCTTATTTGATTTCCATTTGGTCCTCTGTTGTAACTCCGCTACGTATTCCCTGGACCACCGCTGCCAGAAGTGCTGGCGCAACTGCTCGAGGCGGCGATAGCGATCAAGGCGTGACGTCTTCGTATCAGTCAGATCCTCGCTTGCTGGTGCAGTCAGCGGTCGACCGATGAAGAAATGACTCGGTGTCAGCGGGGTCAGGTCTTGAGGATCTGTGGATAGTGGAGACAGGGGACGGGAATTCAGGACAGCCTCAATTTGCGTCAAAACCGTGCTGAATTCCTCGTAGGTTAAGTTAGCATTGCCTACAATTCGTCTAAGGTGATGTTTACAAGATCTTATCCCACTTTCCCATAGGCCTCCGAAATGGGGTGAATATGGTGGGATAAAATGAAATTCAATGCCGTCATTGGCGGTGAAGTCAATAATTTGTTGTGAATTATTTTTGAAGGAATTACTTATTTCCTTCTCCGCTCCTACAAAGTTCCTACCATTATCGGAATAGATAGCATTAGGTTTACCCCTTCTGCTAATAAAACGTTTTAGCGCTAAAAGGTAATCGTCAGCGGAGAGACTGGTGACAAGTTCCAAGTGAACAGCTCGAGTGAGAAAACAAATAAAAAGACATACATACGCTTTTGTCAAACGAGCTCCTCTGCCCTTTTGGTTCAATATGAACACTGGCCCAGCATAATCCACACCAGTTCGAATGAATGGAAACCCAGAGTCTAGACGCTCAGACGGTAAGTTTCCCATTATTGGATTCAAAGTTTTACCTTTAATACGCGTACACACAAAACAGTCACGCACTATTTTCCTAATTAAATTTCTTGCACTCAAAGGCCACCAGCATTCACGTATACTAGACAATAAAAGCTGTGGGCCAGCATGCAGTAATCGTTTATGTTCATGCTTAGCTAACAAAATCGTGAAATAGTTTTTAGAACACAATAAGATTGGATGTTTCTTGTTATAATTGAAGTCAGACGAATTTGTCAGTCTGCCACCCACTCGAATAATCCTCTGATCATCCATAAATATACTTATACTTTGGCGGGAGAACCCGGTGGATCCTCTAAATGTCTATCAAATCGTCTACGAACATATCATGAGTGATAACGCGCGCTATTCCGTCATCCTTGCATTCTAACGCTAACTGCCGTATACAGCGCATACTGAGGTATGGCGCCGATGCAGTCCCGTATGTTACTGTATTGAGTTGATAGACATTTAGAGGATCCACCGGGTTCTCCCGCCAAAGTATAAGTTGTAACGATTTTTGATCAGGATGTATCAATACTTGACGAAACATCTTCTCTATATCTGCACAGGCCACGTATTTATACTGTCGGAATCGTAGGAGTATAGAGAAGATGTCGTTTTGAAGCGGTGGCCCCGGCCACTGAATGTCGTTCAGCGACTTTTGTGACGTAGTCGATGCACTTGCGTTAAAAACCACCCGCAATTTCGTTGTACTACTACTTTCTCTAAACACTCCGTGATGCGGTAGAAAGTAGTTAGGTTTTTCGAAATCTTCGATACGTGACATGTGACCTAAGTTCTCATATTCACGCATAAAATCGCAGTACATACGTTTATAATCAGGAGAACGTTCTAGCTTACGTTCCAATGATAAGAACCTATTTTTCGCCATTATATACGAATCGCCTAACGTATCAGGAGACTCCTTCAGCGGTATACGGACAGAAAATCTACCATCAGCTTCGCGCTTTGTTGTGGTAACAAATAACTGCTCACACAATCGTTCATCTTTGGTAAGAATGTTATCTGGCTGTGGTACATTTTCTATCTCCCAAAATCGTTGCAACTGTTCGCTTATATCTTGATTAAAATTACAATGAACTTTATCATCTACACATATGTTTTTAGAGTCGATAGGACCAGATATCAACCATCCTAGCTTTGAGCTCTGTAAATAAGGCCCGTTAACTATTCGGATTCTACTGTCATCTAATATTTCCCAGAAGAGATCCGCACCAATCAATAAATCGATTTCGGAAGGAATGTGATAGGTTGGATCTGCAAGCTGTACAGTATTAGGTATACGTATATGATTGGTATCGATGTTTTTCGAGGGTAAACTGCTTGTTATACGCTGCAAGACAAAACATTGAACCTTTGTACTATAATCACTTAATTTAGAACGAATGATTATTTCACACGATTGATTAGATTGCGTCACAGATTGTGCGACACCTAAGATTTGAATAGTGGACTGTATTGTACACGCATTGATTCGTTTTCTTAATTTATCTGTAATGAAACTGTGTTGACTTCCATTGTCCAACAGCGCTCGGGCTGTGTGAACACGATTATGGTCATCAATCAACTCCACTAACGCTGTGCATAGCAACACCGATTGCAAAGCACTTTGTTGTCCCGTAGTATCATCGCCGGTGCATCCTGATCCTAATGTATTATTCGCATTGTAATTATTAATAGTTATGGAATGCAGCGCAGTCGATGTAGTAGCTTGAGACAGACTACGATCAGCTGTACTCTCGCTACGCACACACGTATTACTATCGGAACCGGTTATGTGGAGTAAAGTGTTGTGTTTACGTTCGCATTGCTTGCACGGGCCATATTCGCAATCCGCAATTGGATGCCCCGTACGTAAACAATTACGACATATTTGTTTGTCATCTACGAATTTAATTCTTTCCTTAACAGTCAAGTTTAGGAAAATATAACACGAATATAAAGGGTGATTACCGTTACAGGATGGACAACTAATACGGCTACGTTTATTATTGTTAATGTTGGTTGATTTGCTCTTAATACCGGTATTGTTCGTAGATACATAACTATGTACAGATGAGTTATTTTTATGTTGAGCATTTTTTGTCTCAACTGCTACCGGTTTGGTTTGTGATTTGTTGTGACTTGCATTAATCACTTCTAACATATCCGCTTTATTTCGAAGGAAAGTGAGCAAATCATCCAGCTTCAATTTTTTAGAGGAATCGGTAATAATAGAACCTTTGTGTTTTTCCCAATCGCGCTCAGTGCTTGCATCGAGTTTTGATACAATTAAATAAATAATTAACGTATCCCATGAGTCGGTGGGTTCGTCCAATGTTTGTAAAGCACGTAAGTTCCGCAAGATAGTATCAATTAACTTCCTAATTTGCATTGCCGATTCCTGTTTCAAAGCCGCTATAGAAAATAGAGATTTTATATGATTTTGAACTAAAAGCTTAGTATTATGGAATCTGTTTTCTAATAGTTCCCACGCATGTAAATAGTTAGTAGCCGTGAATTCCAATGCACTTATAACATTCAATGCAGTGCCGCTGAGTGAAGATCTTAAATAATGAAATTTTTGAATTGCATCTAAATCCGAACGCTTGTGAATCATACTGGTATATGAATTTTTATATTCAAGCCAATGATCATATGATCCATCGAACAAAGGCAGTTTTATCTCGGGCAATTTGATACTGGCTCGAGACGAATGACCGTTACAATTTGATTTTAAATCACCAGAACTATCACCAGAACTCCCACCAGTTTCCCCACCTTCGACCATACTTTCAGCAGTAGCTAAAGCGTTGAAATACAATGATTCAAGAGTTTCAACATATTCAACGTTAGAAGAAACCTCTGACTCCGGAGAAAGAAGTTCAATTTGATCTTCAATATCATTGAATTTTTTGAAAAGCTCGTTAGCTGCCTGCATCCTAAATTTAATTTCTTTTATTTGAGTTTGAGACGGTGTAACATCTTGAAATGTATCTAAATATTTTTTTAAATTAGTAATTCTACCTTTTACGTTACCCCGTTGTTTTTTGAGGTCAGAAAGATTACTACTACATTTCCTTGTGGGAGAAACTGAGGAGCCAGTTGATGGCACGACTAATTTATTTTCACCACCCATTATAAAGGCCTACAGCAAAGGAAAGACAAGATACTCACGGTTTTCACCTGCACGGTATTCCCGGCACAACGATTCTGTAAAGCACAACAACACGGTTTTAACGCAAATTTGTAGGAAGGAGAAGACGGGATTGAAGACCTGACCGTTGAGCTGATGAATGCCGTAGTCGAGTTCACGATGAGACGAGAAGAGAAGTGGTTCTCGATTGGTCTTCCTCTCGTAATCCGGTTCGAAGGTCCAAAATGTTCAGGAACGGAGGTCTTCGGGTGTCTTCAATAAAGGTTTTATTTGATTTGATTGATATACGGTTTATTAACATTCACAGAAACTATAATTATTAAAAATAAGGAGAAAATTATGAGAGCAGCCGAGTGCTGGCACAGAAAATCGTTGTCTGCTTGGCTTCTTTCACAGGCTTCTTTCACAAGCTTCTTTCACTTGCGATATTCAAAACGTAGATTGAAATGCACGCCATCTATACCGTGGGTCGTGCTTGGTCAATATGGTGGTAAGGCGCCTGCGCGTCCAGATGGCGCTGGCAGTGGCGCCGACAATACCTTCAAAACCTAGTTTTTTTATTTTACATTCAACGTTAGGTTGTTCATGACAGTAGTTTGCAAGTCAGTAAATTCCTAAAGCATTTTTGTAGGAGGGTTATGAATCGTGACTTGTGAGTCGTCACGCAATATTGAGAATACAGATATCTTGGAGGCGGAAAGCAACCGTCATCAATCTCGAGCCTCAAGAAACGACAGTTCGTACACGTGACGCAATGGAGATCGAATACATTAGAGTTTATTTGACTATAGATTTTTTACATTTCTTTACATTCTAATTAAGTAGGCTTTTTATAGGATTGCTCTGACTTATCAATAGTTCAATATTTTTTTATTTTTTTTAAATCCTTGCCCCGCACTTGGATTTCTCCTGTATCGAGGGTACAGTTTACAAACATACATGTCACATGCACACATACCCAGACCCGGAACAACTATCTATTTATTTATTAATCATACAAATAATTGCTCCGTGCGGGGATTGAACTCGCGGCACGTAGCGGCAGAAAGCTAATCGCTTAGCCACTGCGCCAACCGTGTCGCCGAATGAAATTACTATAAGCCCAACTGACTGCAATTTTTTTAAACACCTGCACTGATTGAGCCGTGTTGACATCGCAATTTGCAGATTCTGTCGCGAGAAGGATGAGACGGCCATACATATCTTATGCGAGTGTGAATTAGTACACCACACAAGAAACCAGTACTTCGGAGGCCACCTAATCTAATCAGACTAGATGAAATCCCTCCACCCCAGAGCTATAGCCAATTTTATGCCTTACGGCTAGAGGAAGTGCAAGTAAAAGTGCAAGAGGCGTTACAATAGATCTTCGCAGGTCGCAGTAACTAAGGGGCCAAGTACCCTACTTCTTCACCAAATAAATAAATAAATAGGTACGCCCAAAAAGTAAGGGTTTCAACACTGGGTTTCAATCGATATGCAGAAACTAGAGTTGTTTATTAATGAACAATTCTAATGTGAGAGCTCATGCCGATACTAATGAAGAAAAACTTAAACATGAAAATAATTCCACACAATATATTTTTTAAAGGAAAATGGGTATTAAACGTCTTCGGCGAAATGGTAGGTAGGGGAGGCCTTTAAAGAATACACGCATTATAATGAAAGCTTTGCCTAAAGATCGCTCCATACAGGTGGCGCAATAAATTGTGTCAAGCGGAAGTCCAGAGGTAGAGCAAGCACCCTTAGACGTCCCGAAATCACCAGTATGTTCCGCGATTTTTTGTAGATTTCAAGTTATTAATTATTTATTTTTCATGTTTTTGACTAAACATTAATGACATTTTGATCATGACGTGAATAGTTGAGATATAAATCAGTTTTTTTTAATAATTAGCTGAATAGTGTCCTTAACGGATGCATAATCATTTCATTTGTTACTAAAGACGTAAAATATTGCGTTTAAAAAAAATTATAATTGTAAAATAGTTCCTGAATGTTTCCTAAATCTTTGAGGATGATGTTTTTTATTTAAAAATGTAAGAAACTTAACTTTTTTTTTTCGACCTACTTTAAAAACTTCAACAGCTACACTGCTGTTTATGCATCCGCTAGGATCATAATTCAACAAATTCAGAAAAAGTAATCCACAAACGAAAGAAATAATCAGTCGTATCTCAACTATTAACATCACTATGATAAAAAATGTCATTAGTCAGAGTTTGGTTAATTTTTTTTCTTTTTTTTTTCTAAAATATGAAATAATTGATGTGTCAAAGACTACAAAATATCGCAGAAATACATAGAGGTGATTCGGGTACCTCTAAGGGTGCTTGCTCTACCTCTGGACTTCCGCTTGTCATTTTTTTGGGGCTGGTTTATGGGTTGGTGGTTATTGTCACGACTACACAAAAACTCATAAAAGGGATTTAACACCGACTGACGTCAAACGACGTAATTCCCTGTGATAACAAGCCGTTTCGCTTAGGATAAATCATGCTGATCTGCGTAATTTTTAGGGTTCCGTACCTCAAAAGGAAAAAAAGGAAACCTTATAGGATCACTGCGTTGTCTGTTTGTCTGTCTGTCTGTCTGTCGAGACTCTTTTTCTCAGGTGAACGTGGAGGTATCAAGTTGAAAACCTACTCAAGTCTGCAATCCCTTGGAACTGTGAAAAAAACAAACTTCTAAGTCAACGCAATCAAAATATACGGCCGTTTATGCCGCATTTTTTGACACTCGCAAGGGAATCAAAACCTATAGGATGCTTCCCGTTGACCTAGAATCATGAAATTTGGCCAGAAGCAATTTCTTATAACACAAGTAAAGGAAAAATCCGAAAACTGTAAATTTGTAGTTCATCACAAAAAAAGATTATTAACTTATAATTGCAGTGGGTAAACTAACCACAACCTATGTCGATGTATGGGGACAACAGTTTTCCAAAGGAAAAGTTAAGTTTGTCCCTCAATCCAGTTTATCTTTTTGTTAGACCAATTTTCGGTGCTTTCATGATTGATAGACGAACTATTTACAACATACCTGCAAGTTTGTACGGAACCCTCTCGCTGCGCAAGTCCGACTTGCACTTGGCCGTTAGTTTATTGTATTTAAACATTTTCCAGATCGTAGCAAAATATGCGGTTGGTTGTCATGGAGAATAAGAACAAAACTCAGCGGGACTATAATAGGCCATTAATTTGCCAAAACGCAATAAAATTGCATTTCTTGTTTCTGTATAGGTCGGCACTTATTCTGTGTGTAAGAAGATATTGGTGAATGTAGGCGAGACGGTCGCGACAAGCCGTCGCCAGGCCTGATGCCAGTGCCAGCCTGCACTCACGCGACATGTATACAAATATCTTGCCTATAAATAAATGGAGGATAATTCTCTCACACATGAACGAATTGTTTATTTAGCTTAGTACATTCGACTGAAAGAGACAGATTGAGGAAAAATTGAATTTTATATCTATAAATAAAATAGTATACGGTACATATAAAACTGACACAAGGTTACAAGAAACGTGATCGTAAATGTTATTCCTGAAGGATAGGCAAAGGTTGACTGTTATGCACCAACAGTTTGGCCATTCCACCTGAAGCACACTTTTAGCAACAGAAACGCGCGTTTTGGTGTTCAATCTTTGCATTTTGCTTTCAAAATAAATCAGCTGCTGATTGCGCTTTAAAAAGTGGCATCTGGACTTAGACTACTAGGTTTTATGCGTGATTGGGTTGCCAGAAATTCATTCCATATGGATCACAGAACACAAGAGAGTAATTTTTGGATAAACAAGAGAAAGGCCAATTCAAAACACTCACGGTTATTGGTGCACAAATATGATATCTCATAGCGGTCTTGCCAGAACTTGATAGTAGGTAATCTTGTATTGGAACATATTTTTCTAACACAAATCTTAGAATGTTTTTCTTAGCTAGCAGTAGATATTTTTATCCATTACCGTATAATAATATAAACAGTTTTTTTATTTACATCACATAGCATCACGCCTTTTATTCTCTGAAGGGTTCGGCAGATGTATACACAAACATATTACCGATGCAAGACCGATGCCTTTACTAAACCCCATTTGATAGGCCGGGTCGAGCCTTTTGCCCTCAGCTGGGGAAAATTCCAAACTACGGGCTACTAGGAAAGCCCATCGTACTCCCCGATCTGGGAATCGAACCTCACCGTTCAGCAACCGCGCAAGCAACCACTAGACTAATGAGGCAGTCTCCGATGAGGTAGCCTAGTATTGTAGTAGGTAATGTAGTATTTTATTTAATAAATAATAAAGCACCTATGAGTCGTAATACTTGTAGTAACAGCGTGTAATATAACTGCATAATACTTTACGATACCGTATGTTACTTGAACGTAAAAAGCCCTGTTTGGTCGGTATCGTTACCAACATGCACGTTGAATAAGGTAATAAAATGTTATTCCTTGAAGCAAGGTGACCGTATCGCGGCTAACGTTACCCGTGAGATTTTTACTACCCGCACAAACTATTATCCCTAATGGAACATGCGTTCTTCCAAGTGTGGATAAACTTTACTACGGTCATCTTCAATACGTAACATAGGCATCTAGACGGCTACAAAGTCGGCCATGGAATAATATTGCCATAATTATCACACTTGAAAAACGGATTTATGATCGCCATAGTATCGATATTATCGTATTTTGATAAGTACTTATACTATATAGGTATGTACTGTGTATTACAATATCTGAGGAAGGAGCTTTCCTGGAACACGCAGGGTCGGAGTATTAAAAATAACAATTTAATTCCAGGTAGAAGAAACGCTACTTAAAATTATGATCGATTTTTCTAGTATCTTGCACGGAAAGTAGAAAGAAACCGGTATACAAATTCCGGTAATAATCACAGGCTTGACATTGATGGATCAGTGAGCAGACCGGGCGTTCTACGTCTTTCCTGATGACTTCGTACGTTTTATACAGGTTTATTATTTTTATTTCAAGACTCATGCACAAAACTTGGTAATTTTAATTCTTCAAAAAACTAGCCGTCTGGTATCTTTGCTTTCTTTTCATAAAGATGCAATAATTATTGCCATGTGGCTCTAGTGTTAAATCGGGAATCTCAGATATACTCTTTTCGTAAACAAACATTCAAAAAGGCATTATTTGAATGGCATATCGGCTTATGGATTATTGAAATCAAATTGCAATCATCATTCTACCTGCCAAGCGTGAGGGTTATGCCAATATCCTGCCAAGATCTAAGTATTTATGTGGCAGGGTCATATTCAGCTATGGATGATTACTAGCTAGCGCGATAAATAGATACTAGATATATTCGTATCCAGATGAATAAAAAGCGAGTTATTCCACCGAAACCCAATTCTAATCTTTTATTCAACAAGTTATTCCCATGACCAATGCCAAATTTTTAATAATGTGACGCGTGTACAAAAATTTGCAGTTATAGTTAGTTACTTACTTCATTTCTCAAAACATTTTGATATTTTTGTACTCGCTAATGATAAGTTTAAAGACTTTTATAGTCCTCGTGTAGTTATATCTTATAAGTTATTACATTTGGTTCCAGTATTCACACATGAACCCTGAAAGGGCACAACAATATTACATAGACAGCAGAATATTTTTTCTTTTCGTGTTTATCGAATTTTCCGTGGTTTTTACCATGAGCTAAATATAGTGCCCAATTTGCGATGTTACTCGTAGGTATCGCTTTTCAGTATTTTCTGCAAAGATTCATAAATCTTATAACTTTCTAAGGAAAATTACTTAGCATAAAAATCTGAAATCATTATTGAAGAAACTGGCTTCTCTTAGAAGTAAGTTCTTCAAACTTACACACTGTCCGACAACCAGCAAATGAAAAAGCCACTAAAACACAATTTTCTCAATTTATGTGCGTATATGTCACGTCCACTTTGTGCCTAGTGAATCATGTTCAATACCGCCCTAAGCGTTACATATAGGGGTGTAAATTTTCTACACTACGCACTCAGAAACTACAAATCTTAACTACAATACAATAGAAAAAAATTGTATTGTTGTCCAACTGAGTGGGACAACTATTTCAATAACCTATTGTGAAGCGACGGGCTAGCTTTTAATTAACTCTTGTACTGAGCATAGTTATAATAGAAATACGGATAATAAAACGGGGACATACTGTACAATCGTGACCTTTTCGCGAGTGTGGTGGATGGAAGAATGTTTTGCTTTCATTGGCCAGTCTATATTTTCATTGCTCTAAAAATTATGAAGATGGTACGATATTTATAATAGTAGTATTTATAATAGTAGTATTTAAGTGCCATAACGTACATATGGATTCAAAGTCATAAAGATTCTAGAGAACCTGGTCCTATTGATGATTAGATACATTTTAATGATTAATAGATCCACTTTACAACTCTCATTTACCAACCGGACTAACCTTTGTATACCGACATGGGTTATCGAGGTCTACCGACAATCGCTCCTTGTCCAATAATGGTATTAAGTCGCATCTAGTTAGACCGGACTTTAACATAAGTATTAGAGTTCACAACGGGGTATTTACCATGGTTACATCTTGTTTTACTCAACAAAGTTGTTTTATAAAACAAGATATAAACATGGTAAATACCCCGTTTTAAACCCCGTTTTGAACTCTAATACTAATGTTAGTGACTCCAACATAGTTGGGAAAAGTCTAGCCAGATAGTAAAATACTATTTCCTTGCAGGCAGTAGTAGACGTTCTAAAAATGCATCTCGTTGTTTGAAATGGTGGCTCTAATAGCACGAAACCCTCATTGGTCTACTAAGGTATTTAAGGTAAATTCAGCTCTGCTTAATCCTCCGGACACTATAGACGCGACATTATGTCCTATGTACTAGAACCTAGTAGTCACACTAGATTAGTGTGGACACTTGGATATTGTATTTAATACATCGATATGTAGACTTGAGTACAAGCTCATTCTCATGTCTACATTGAGCTCCTAATTAATAATAGAGGATGTAAGTACATGTCCTGAATACGTATGTATGTAGGTTGATATTGGAAAGATTGGCGTCCAAAAAACATGTTTGCCTTCGTAAATATGTAATCTTTTACGATTCTGCATGAAGTTGTAGTGAAATATTTAGTATAAAATATCGTATGAGAGCTACTAGAGCTGTTAAAGCCATATTTTATAGTTTTTCTGTTATTATTAATTATTTATTTATCGACTGTTTATCATAAACTCTTACAAATAGTTATGTGATTTTAATTAACTGACACTGAGATTAAAGGCCCTATTAAGTTTACGATGCATACATAGGACACAATATACTTGCAGTAATCTACATAAATTAGACTTCCACCATGATTTTCAGATTTGGTTTTTCACTAACTACATTTCGATCGATATCGCTTACTTAAATGTATATAAAAGGAAAACGTGAACTACAGAATAAAAGTGCGTGACATGTTTTAAGTTTTAACTGGGGAACCGATTAAAATAATAAAACTTAATTCTCTAGTTGTGTAAAATCCATTCGGACGTTCATTCATATTATACATTACGCTATCGTCGATGTAACACACCTGTCCATTCTCAACACCAATTATAATAGGTAAAAATATAAAATGTTGACTCGATTTTTGTTCATGTCTGTCATATTGATGAAAAATGAGAAACGATTGCGTGTGTGAGCGTTAAATATTTTCCACCACTCTTGTACTCGGAAATTCCACATGAAAGACTTAACTGCCTACTGATTACGACTACTAGGCTACCATTGTTACTCAGCTACATCGGAGCAGTCAAACTGTCAATTCCGTGCCAAAATCATTTTATTACACCCACATCTCTGTGATATGAAAAATTCCAAATTTTCCGGGTAGAAAAAACGACATATGAATACTCTAAGTATGTAGGTACTAATCCGGGATTCAGGATACATTTTACCCAATATCGAATTTCATCCAAATCCGTCCTGCTGTAGCGTTATTAATTTATAATGAGATCACAGAAGTAGTATTTCAGTAAAAAAAAAGTTCTGTCTGTCTGGAGTCTGTGAATGAAATGCATGGCGTATATACAAATATAATAATATGCAGTCCGTATCTCTCGATCCACATCACAAATATTAAAGTGGATTAGTATTCCTCGTCCGTCTCGCAAGAACAAAATAGATGAGACAGTAGCATCTTTAAATATTTTATGAGATTCTTTTATGCCACATTTCAAATGGACGCCGAGTTTACGAGCCTGCATGTACTTACAGTATGTATAGGAACGTACAGCTCCCTGATGTATACTATCGTTGTAGTTTGTTGGAGAAATATTTCAATCTCGCCGTACTCTTGAAAATCTTCTAAAATACAATTCGTACCCTTACTTGAAAGTGTTAAAAACACATCTTTCATCATTGTTATAAAATACTGCATTCAAAATAGTTTTGATAATCTCAAATAATTTTATTGATCTGAAATAAAATTACTGAAAAACAAGAAACTGTAGCAAATATACCGGAAATAAAATAACGAGCGTATAATAGCGAGTGCATATAATGCAGTGCTTTATTTCAAGCAAACTTTTCATCAACCGTATCCTCATAATGCATCGGTCGGGCTGTAGTCGTACGTAATGCAATTTAATGCAAATGTGTTGATGTGACGATAAGAAGCCCCACGAGTGCAGAGGCGGCCGCGCCTGGCAAATTCCTCGTCGTTGACGCCCCGCAGTCGCGCCACAACCGACTCGCAGCCGACCCGCTGCCGCCAAGCCCGATGACTTAATGTGTGCGGAAATGTCGTGGATTACACGCTCGCCAACCGCTGCATACAATCCTATGTTCCGTCACGAAATAAAGTAGCTTTGTTTGTAGCTATATTTCGGAAGCCACAACACACAACAACATCATACAATATGTTTGAGGAACCTTATGATTGCCAAAATAACTTTCATTAGCTTTAAACTACATTTAAGACAATACTCCATATAATCGACAACGACTTTTGCCTGATTTCATCCAAATTACTATGCCTCGCTGTTGATATGAAAATCTATGCCAGAATAGCACTTCAGAATGACCTACTGCGTTTGGCGAATATTTTCGAATGAATACACTTGATCCCGCTAAATGCTCGGAATTGTTACAATATATTCCATCCATCATATACATTCCATACAATATATTCCATCCAATATAATCCATAAAAAGGCAATGACCAAGGACCAGATGAGATTCCATCTGTGATCTGGGTTATGTTGGTTCCATCACGATTCCTAAATTAGTTTCGAATTTCATGTTGATTGAATTATCGCTAAAGCATCCAAATCACTGGGTTTCATAATGCGGCTATCCAAGTGCTTCACACAAGCCAAAACTTTAAAAATTCTATATTGTACTTTTGTTAAAAACTACTTGGAGTACGCATCTGAAACATGGAAACTGTGCTACCATAACTAAGTTGATTGTACTGAGAAAGTATGAGAGCATACAAAAAAGATATATAAAATACAATACAATACACTTTATTGCACCCCAGAAAGAGAAGAGAAAAGTACTGTATCAGTCCACTGTGGAAACGTTGTGGATTGTACGTTAACCTACCTTTATCATATATTTAAATGTAAGACAAAATGTACAATTGTTGGTGTTCCCAAATAATAAAAAATACCTCTTCAAGAAATATCACCTACCGGCTACCATTAATAAATCGTCGCTAGATCTTTAACTGCGTGTTTCTATTTTTTTTTTAATAATTACATTATAAGGATTGTATTAAACATTCTAATCCACTGTTACGTGTGCCATTCGCTTCGTCAAATTACAGGCAAAATTCGTACATTGTGGGTGCATGCAGGAACTTTAATAAGGTGTGTAACAGGTTCTATATTGTTAGTACGTTAGTACCTACGTAGCTATATTATAATAGCAGTGAGTAGTTTTTGTTGATGTTTTACATTCTTGTTGGCAATATTACTACTTTATTTACTTTGTATCTTTCTGAAACTAATCTTATAAACGCAACGGTTATATGAAACATTCCATCCGAAAAATAGGTCGGAAAACTTTAAAGATGAAGAAAAACTAATATCGGGCGAAGCGTGCAGTGCGTAGCAACTAGCTACGCGCGGCGTCTACGGATGGCTACGCCGCACGTACGCGGTCAGTAAACTTCGTAGGCGAATAAAATACTTAGGGCGAGTTCCTGCAAAGGATTTTAAGACTATCGTAATCTATGTTTGTCAGTTGAAATAATTATACCTAACGAATAATGTTTTCGTTTTCGCTCGTGCTAACGAAAGGCAAGGCATCCTTTATGATGGTTTAAAGCATCGGTAATGATTAATCTACGTCCATTAAAATTGCCTTTCGATGGTATTATTTTAACTTATTAGTTATTACTTAGTTTGTCCTAGTAATCGTTAAATTAAAAATGTAACCTGTTCTTAACATACATATATATAATTATATATATATATATAAAATTCAAAGCGAAATAAGTTGAGTTAAAGTATTTTCTTCGATCCAGATCTAGGGCCAAATAATATGTACATTAGATTTTTAGCAACGTGGTATCGTACAATCGATCGGGTTGAATTCGATTATCACTTAACGTTGGGCAAAGTGTAAAATTACGTTTTCTTGTAAATACATTTTGTATAGAACCTGAGGTAACAATTGTAATGAGATGAGAGAGCCTGTACAACGATAACACACTGCTTCACCTCTGCCTACTCTTTCCATCACAGGCACAAAAGTTATGTTCTTCTTTCTTGCAATCGTGTTTGTCCGCAGATAGGGTGAGCTCGAACGTGAAGTGCGCAGCAGGGTGTGGTGATGGAGGTGGTAATACTGAGAGCGAGAGCCCAACTGAATCGTCTCGTGTCGTCGGGAGAGAAGCGCGCGGGGGGCGTGGAGCGCTCGCCCCGTGCGGAGGGCGGTGGCGGGGCGGCGCGGGGGGGCGCGGGGCGCGAGCGCAACGCTAACATGGCGCCGGCTGCGCCCGCGCCGGCGTCCGCCGCGCCCTGGCTCAACGCCACGCTTATCTACAACACCACCCGGCTCAACACCACTTTCGACACCGACTTCGAGCTTCTCAACTCTAATTCCACGGACGAACACCACCACTGGTTTTGCGCTAAATGGACAAACGCACAACAAGATCTCTTTCAGGTATCTAAATATTCAGCATTTATAGCAATCTAATTACTCAACGCGAGTCAACTTGCGATTCATTCTATATGAACTTTCTGCTTCACCTATGGAAGTCTACCGCTGGATATAGATATAGACCTCTCCTGATAAACCTGAAAGGTAACGCTCGTCGTCCTCTCGCTGAATCAGCGGGTCGATAAACGTGGTACCAGTCCTGATTCCTTTGACCCATCCAGAATGAGCTACGTACTTGAACTGATAGTATTTACTGTAAACTGTGTAAACTAATTATTTTTCCGATCGCAACATTAAATTCAAACCAGTAATGATATGAAAAAGCTTTTTTACAGTCGTATTATTTTGTTTTGTATTGTAAACAGGCGGCAAACTTGTGTTTTGCGATTGCGTTCCTAGCGCCGAAGAGTTTCAAGCAGAGCATTCTGGTGCTGCGCGCGCTCGCGGCAGCTGGGGCCGTGCTCATGGGGCTGTGGGCCGGGGCCGAGGTGTGCGCGCCTGACGTGCTAGCGTGGAGTCTGGCCTTGGTGCTCGTCAACTCTATACATACTGTATTCTTAATTGTAAGGTAAGTCATATTGTCATACATCGTAGTATGTCGGGCTGTGCTCATGGGGTCGGTGTGTGAGACTGACGTCCTCTAGCTTTGGTGCTCATCAACTCAATAAATGTATGTTATTATACTCCGTAGTACCTACTAACTTAAGTAAGTGCTTGCTTGTGGGCCTGTGGGTAGTGGCTGAGGATTGCTCTCCTGAATTACTGGCGTGGAATCGAGCCTGAATGCTCGTCAATGGGTGTCTTTCATCAGTCACACTCAGCTAAGCCTAGAATTTGGCGCTGGCATGAACGCCGTTCCATTCAATATAAGGTACCGCTGAATACCTACCTGTCAGTAATCAGTAATTCACCGTACAACCTCAAAAGTGCTACCTAATATTTATTATTAGCAGTATCTGTCAAAACGACTAAAATTTGTCACATTTAAGTTAAAGGCTTAAGTCTGCGGGACAAGCAGTTTCAGCACTACTCGAGCAATTCCAGCTTTGTAAATCGTTGCTAGACAGACTCCACAATGAAGAATTGATTTTGTGCTCACTTCAATTTGGGCAGTATGTTATAAGTATATTAACAAAGTTTCAGTTAGTCATTTTGATTACACAAGTTCCGTTTAAATGTTATCTTTATTCTGCCCTTTATTTTCCTTGTGTCTAACAACAGTCACCCACCCTTCACTAAAAATAATGGTTGGTCTTCATTATATTTTGTGTCACAGGTTTCTCCCGCCAGCGTTATCTCTTGAGCTAACGGATCTATACCTGAAGCTGTTCAAACCTCTGAAAGTGAACAAGAAGCACTTCACGGAACTGACTCGTGAGGCTAGGATAGTGCGGCTGGAGCCCGGCGAGGCGTACGCAGTCGAAGAAGTAACGCCGGCCGACGAGAGATTGTCTATACTTTTGAAGGGAAAGTATGTCATTTTCTATTTATTGCTAAATCTTGTAGTAATGAATTTTGGTACCTATAGATACATGTACCTTTATTAGTAGAAGTTATAGATTCTTTTTTATATCGCAATTTATTTCAAGATATTTTCTGAAAAGAATATCTCGGTTTCTACTTATTTTCAATTAGTGTAGGTACATAATGTCGGCACAGTTGGCGCAGTTGCTAAACAATTGACTTTCTGCGCTACGTACTGCGGGTTCGATCCCCGCATGGAATAAATATTTACATACCTACCGATAGTTGTTTTGGGTCCGGGTGTATTTTCATGTGACATGTATGTTTACAAACTGTACCCATGATACACAAGAAATAAAAAAGTGAGGCAAAGTAATAAAACAAAAATAAAAAAATCCCAAGTTAAATAATTTAATCAATAAAGTGAACCACTAAGGACATCTTATTAATTAAACGATACCGTTCAGGGTGAGTCATCTGTTACGGAATAAATTGAATACTGAATAAATGTCCCCAAAAAATCCTATGAAGATAAAATATGGAGGGTACAACAGGGCTACAAAATAAACAATTCAAAGACGAGCGACGACCCTTACGATGTAAAATAAGATACAATACACATGTTCCTTTTGTTTTACTCGTAGAAAAATATTTTTCTTTGTTTTACCACTGCTGGCATTGTATGTCATGAATTGCTCAGAAAAAAAACATCATTAATAGTATTCTGTGAGTACTTAATTGACTGGCACTCGACTCTTGACTACAAATTCGTTTATTAAAAATATATACAAACCTGTAAAATGAAAAGTGGGAAGTGGCGATATTATGGTATAATAGCACTTTAAGCTATAGATAAAAGTTACATGCTACATTTACAATTTTTTACCAAGACCACTGGGATAATTATTATTAGATAGTTTCTATACAGGCTGTAAGTGACATCGTTACGAACATTGATACGATGGATTCAGTACATGGACACCCCAGGCAGCGTGGGAATTAGGCGTCGGTTTTATTCGCAGTATTTACAATTATCTAAATAATCTGCGAACAAAATCGTAAATTTTTTGATAAAACCGACGCAAACTTCCCAATCTGATGGGTCCATAATCATGTACTGAATCCATGGTATCGGTTAATTTTGTTACGATGTGACTTACACCCTGTATTTATTTTTCTAATATTCTTAAATATATATCTATCTTATTTTATAGTATTGACAATTTTATCAAAATAAACTTCATAAAACGAAATCCTTTAAAAACTTGGTTCTATACCTATATACGAGTAGGTATGTATACCGTTGGTAAGATAATATCAATATTATGCATATTTTTTTAAGGTTGGACTTTGCGAGTAATACGACCGTCCATAAACTAATGATTCCAATTCCCTCGTAGCTCATGTTATAGCAACTGTAATGACATTAAGGACCTACCTAAGTATTGTAAGTAGATAGCAGTATTACCATGTCGGTTGATGGTAATTTAAATAAGCTTCCTAAATCGCAACATATCGCTGTAGTAAATACAATTACCCGTTGTAATACAAATTTATGACCTGTGTAGGTACGGGTGCTGTATAATTATAATAATTATCAAGTTTAATTATATTCCAAACGTTGCACAATCGTATACATGCCGTATCGTATAAATACCGTAGTTATAAGTCACTTCATATCAGCGTATTTAATGCCCTGATTGTAATCATGGCCCGCTTTCATTGATAACTCCTGAGAGGAAACTCTTAGGCGACTAATAGGTTGTATTATCCAACGATCTAAGTAATTAAGGCGGCAATATGGTGTAATCGACCAACATATCAGTGAATTATGTCCTATAATTAGTAAAAGAACGAATTTCTCAGTAAGATAACTTTTTCACGCTGTCGTACAGGATGCGAGTAAGCTGCGACGAAACACATCTACACTTCATACAGCCGTACCAGTTCATTGATTCGCCGGAGTGGGAGGCCAACCGCGAACAATCCGATGACGTCTTCCAGGTAATACAAGTTATTATAGGTATACTTAGGTAAATGTGTTTTTGTAAATTATTTTCCAGCAGATGAAAAATCGTGTTTTATTTGATCAAATATGCAGATAATAATATTTCAGATGATGGATGTTCTCTCTGATTTACACCTATTAATAATCTTCTTCTTCTGATGAAGAAGTGATGAACTTTTGCATGAGTATTACTACTGTGGAGGAACGAGTAATGGTGTTCCTCCATTGAAAAGGGAGGATCCTCCGACCAGGCGAAGTGATATTGCCTCGCGGGTCGAAGTCCGACGACGGTTGATGTCGGACAATTGTATATGTATTAGATACGATGATCACAATACGATTTACTTGCGTAATTCAGGCTTCGTAATCTGATTGATCGAATTCATATTGTATACTTACGCCAAATGTTGCTACGTTGCTATTTAGTTTCTTATTGTAGTGCTAGATGTCGCTGCACTACTATTAGCTGGACAGAGCCAGTCAACCAAGTTCGTAACGGGGCTGTCACCCCAAGGTGCACCGGACGTACTTAGGCATAGTCACTAGCTGAATCTCTTTCCGCGTACCGCTATTTTGAGTTTCATTTGCCTAGCCTTTTCCCCGTCGAACCAGATGCGATTAAATAACAGTTTATTTTTATTTGAGTGCTTGTGGCAGCACTTCTCTTGATAGTAAGTGATGATGCTGTCGAGTATGGATCACGCAAACTATTTTACAGGAAGCAACCGCCATCTGACCTCCGCCAGCCAATTACTGGGAGACACTGATACCCTAAGGTTAGATCGGCTGTCCACTTTTTTTGAGTTGTTGACTCCGTTAACGACTGTCCGGGACTAATTAAGCTTAACGTGTTTTCCGAGGCACGGATTGATTTCAATATTAGATGAAACGTTTGCCCATCCAAGGAATGACCGTGGCAAGCGCTGCTTAACCTCGCTTATCGACCGATTCGCGCAGCAGCATGTAGCTACGAGCCCTTCTCCTGGTTTAAGTTTGATGCCGAAAATACGTTTTACTACTGCACAGACGCAAAAAAATCATCCACGAAAGATGAGGATAACATCTTAGCTGATATCATTCGGAACGAGACACCACTCATTGTAATTCCACGCACAATTACACTAAATAATTCAGGAGCGCTTCGGAGCAACACATTATCTTGATGACTGGGGATTTATTAAATTGGCTGCACTGGCTACAGACATGTTAAAATTAATACGAATTGGCGTTTTCAATCTGTTTTGTTTTATTATTCGTCTTGGTAAATTATTGTAAAGATTCGAATGTGAAGTGCATATTCTATAGCTAATAAAGTTGATATGGTAATATTGTCTTTACAACTGATTTACTTACGATGATATAACTATCCATGTTATATGGACCATTAAATCTAAAGCCGATATTGCCGTTAATTTGTTAGGAATGACAAGCAATGACATTTATATGATAATACGTGGGGGGCGCTAAGTTCTCTCCAGAGGGGAATGAGTCCTCGTCAAGTGCACGTCAGTGAACTTAAGTATATTTAACAGAATATTACTATGGAAAACAGAAAAGTACGGTTAACAACGTTTGTGTTGACGTGTTCGTAGTTTCAAAGTATTTTAACGGCGCTGTTCTAATTTAACTCGAATACTTAAATTACATCTATCTTTACGATCACTTGTATGCAGCATGTAGGTAGTGTATACAGCAGCTGTATAAATATAAAACAGCATACATTTTATTGATATTACTAGCCAAGTAAATAGTAGGCACATTCTCCACTGAACTATACGAGCGTCGAACATGCAGGATATTCCGGTAGAACGCGTATCAAACTCGCGTGGTTATGTGCTCTACAGCACAATTTATTATGACTACAACATGTAGCCGTCTTCTGAACAATCTTTCAACTTCAAGCAGATTATTTGCCCACGTAAATATTTTTGTACCTGGACAATAGGATACTATAATTTCATGTTTGTATTCTGTTTGGGGCAAACTTTAAAACAAAGTTATCTACATACAAGGGGTAAAGTAGGATTTTTCGAAGTATCCTATTTTGCAAATACCTACAGCGAATTCTCAATGTACTCGTAGCTTCAAAACGAAAACAAATTAAAAGCCACTTTTTTGTAAAGGTATGTCAACAGATCAACAACAACGGATCAACAGATCCGCAATATCATTATCAATACTTTGAAATTTAAAGTGAATAAAATACACTTTAAATTTCAATTCAACATAATATATAATAACATATATAACTAGTGCAACCGGACAATAAATTAGTTATATTTCCGCAAAATCTCTCTTCAAGTACACTCGGAAGCAATTAATCCGAGTCTTTAATAAACCTTAATATCTTCGAAACTAAGAATGTTAGCTTATTCAAATAAAAAGTATTATTTAGACTATTTATCACTACTAACATAAAATTAATAAAACTTCTTAGTTATTACTTGTTTTACATAAAAACACAGAAATTAAAAATGCGTAAATTTCATCGCATTTTTTTTTAATTTCCTTTTTACCCATATTATCATTTTCTCACATTTTAATACTTTGTATTACCTCCGTGTATTGTTACTTCAGATGTCATGCGATTCGTTATACGGTAAAAACTTTCTGAGGCAATTTTGGTGAATATTCTCGCATTCCTCTATCATTGCAATTTTCAGCTCTCGAAGCGTATTATTTGAGTAGTTTAAATAGGTCTATAAAATACTTTTTATTTGAATAAGCTATCATTCTTAGTTTCCGAGATATTAAGTTTTATTATTTTGGTGACCCGGATCCATTGCTTCCGAGTGTATATTTCACCATAATAAGGCGTCATGTTGAATATACATTGCCAGCAGCTGCATATAAAGAATAGAAGTTACAACGTCTCAACCGGAAAAGTGACTGGGTTTATTGGAAAACTCGAGGCAACACTATTTGGAGCTATTCGAATACTTGTTGGGCAAGAAATCTTATCTTCGGATACTTTCGATGCACGTGCTCCCAGTGAACTAAAGCATATGACTTTCTCCGCGAAAGAAATATCCATTGGGATTATTTGAGTTTCTCCTCTAAGGAATATATTTTTGAAAACAGATTTTTAGATATTTGTGCCATCTTGAATAAAATATTGTTTGATTTCATATTTAATCAAAATAATATAAATTGTATCTATCTATGACATAATTATGTTGTATCATTCGCACACTACATTATCGTATAATAAATGTGCCCGTCAGTCATATTATCCCTAAGGGGGTGGGCGAGATCAGATATCCCTGCTGACATCTTAGAAATGCAGGGGGCACTTGGTCAAAAAAGTAATGACATCCTGGGGGCTCACACAGGAAAATTGACTTTTAAATATTAATATTATTATCATAACTGACTTGATAAAGACCACCATATTATGCGCAGTACTAGATATATTATTGCTACTATACAATATTTTAAAAAATAGTTCAAAAACTAAAACCCGACTACTGAAAAGGTATGAAACAAGAAAATATTAATACATATTCATAGTGATGTTCAGAGCATAGCCGTGGTCGTATGCCACTTTGCCCTAAAAATTATGATCGCTTATTACTGTTAGACTGTATTGTTTTGTTAAAGTAGCTGTATGTGGAATACGACCACGGCTATCCTCTGAACATCACTATGAATATGTATTAATATTTTCTTGTTTCATACCATTTCAGTAGTCGGGTTTTAGTTTTTGAACTTGTTTTTTTTTTCAAAGCCTAATCTACTGCTAGCAATATATATATTTCTGAAATGCGCGAATTAAGCCCTTTCATTTGATACACAATATGGCATCATTAAACAAAGATATTTTTTTAGTTCATTACGTTATGTCCTCTATAGGGCGCCGAATTAAATTTCATGTAACGTCATATAGCCTATAACTAGCGGACAATCAAGGCGATACCTCATTTGTCGAATTATGATAAGTCGTTAAGAAGTTATGAGGGAACAGACGAAAATACATACATACGTACCGGTCAAACATATAACCCTCTCCGTAGTCGGGTAAAAAGTAAAATATCTACATTCATTTGTTAGTATTATCATAGAACTGTCCCCAGTTCCATCACGGATCAAGATGAATTGAATTTTAAAGGCCTGCATTTGTACATGCTCCAAGAAAATGTAAATTAGTATATTTTTATTTTGAATTCTCTAGTCTCAAATCTCATAAATTTATCTACGTGCGGCGTATGACCATTAATAAATAAAAACAACATGTAGGCCGGTTAAAGGTAAGAATTAGTCAGGCTTTAGTTTTACGATACGAATTCAAGTGCTCAATACGCTCAATATAATAATATGAAAGCAAACACCAAAGTCTTGATGCCTGTTTGCTGTGTGCATCTTCATCATCTGTCATTTGGGGTGCAGTGAAAGAGCCTCCACGAGTAACGAAACGAAACACGAGATCATCTGGTGCGCTCTGAGCAGTCAGCTTCGATACAACCATTGCTGATTTACTAATCTTTCCACTGCGGTATGAACAATATCCTTGTTAGAGCAACTCGATAATAGCAGTAGATCATCGTCATATCTTAATATCAACTCGTATACGTCCTCTTCTGGACCTCCTAATAAAATGAACATTATTACCATAAAAACGAATGCTGCTGTAAATCTTCCTGACATAATTAATCCCTTTGGTATAATTAGTTAAAATGACAATCACAATGTTTCTCAGGTGAGCGTGATAGCAGAGGAGGTATCCACGTGCGTGTGCTGGCCGCGCATGCGCCTGGAGCGCGTGTTGCGTCACCGCCCTGCACTCAAGGTCGTCCTAGACTGCCTTATAGGTCAGTCCACCTTCAATGATACTGTTGCAACTTATATGTACCTCGGGAAATTACTTAGGATGTGTCTTGTAATAAATACGTTGACCATACCATAGAACCTAAATTATAGCATTTAACCTTGAAGTTATTTTTGGTCTTGTTTTGTTTTCAATAATTTGTTCCAGTTGACACGCATTCTCTAAACTTTAAAGATTTATTTTGAGGCATATACGATTGGGGTGAGGTTAGTAATACTGCTCCCCATTTACGCAAAATTCAAGATTTTTTTCTCCCTATGGACAAAACCTTGCAAAGCATGGCCTTTTGAAAGGCGAAACACTAAACTTTCTTTTGTTCTACCTAATTTCCTTCCAAACATGAGGCCATAAACAAGTATTCGCTAAAATAGCTTTCTATTATATTCATAACATAATGGGATTCTTAGTGGTGCGGAACTATTATTCATGTAAACCGAATTAAGGAGTGAATGCGCGGCAATTTACCTCCGAATACATCCAATTTGGGTTCGCTTAAAAATAGAACAAAGTTGTCCCCCAATAATCAACTCATCAAAATCAAAACTTACCATAATATTTCAAATTCATTTATCAGTGACAATTTTTAATTCGTGCTCATTATTTTAACGCTGTTGAATAGAGATGCATAGGTACATTAATGGTTCTGTTACTAACAAGAAAACTCTTCTCAAAATATTTTATGTAAATGTTATGTTGCATAACTTTCAGGCAAAGACATAACACATAAGCTGTACTCAGTGAGCGAGGGTCTGAGCGCCGGCGTGGGTGCCGACACCGAGGGCCAGCCATCGCACCTGACGCGCTCGGCTAGCGTGGACGCCGTGCACGAGGGTGCACGCGGACGCCTGCGCAGCAACGCGTGGCGCGCACGAACCACCACCAGCATCAAAGGTAACCGCTACCAATTTCAATATAGATTCTGCGAGATAAGCATTTATGGCGTCAGTTTTTGATGTAGGGAAGTTACTTTATTATGGTCATATTTAAATTAAAATTTGTAGGTCCATATTAAGTATCAAGCTATTATGTAAATTAATAATAATCTACTGGTTAAAAGCAATGACGAAATCGAAAAGGAATTCTTGGAAATAGAATATGATTTTTTCGGAATGAAGGTACCGTGGTGAGACTTCATCTTAACTCATGATTTCTTTAATTTTGTTTTTTAGGAACATCATATTGGCAGCCAATGGTCGCCCGTCAGTTCCTTCGGCAATCACCATTCGGGCGTGTACCCCAACCTCCTCGACTGCTGACGCAGGTGTCGTCAGCGAGCCTGCAGCCGACGGCAGCCGTGCGGCGTCGCAGTCCTCCGCGGCGGACCACGTCGTTCCGCCGCGGGCGCGAGGTAAAGTTCGCAGAGATGACGATAGCGCCGGAGCCGGCCGTGTGACGCGGGCCGCGGCTCCAGCCCGAGCTGGTGCCGCTCGTCTCGCCACTCACTTTCTCTCCCACTCACACGTCACCGTCTCTCAAGACACCCTGACCATTAACTGAGCGAACGGAAACGCCTCATACCACCGATTTCTAGTAAAACTTGGTTGTTCACTGTGAAGTTAATTACGCTGTGCCCTTGCAATTGAGTGATGTATAATTAAATAAACACTTGAACGTTTAAAGTAAGTGAAATGGGACGTTTAAAGTAAGTGAAATGCGAAAGATTACGGATTTTCTATGGTTAATTTCAGTTCGTTCACAAAAAGAGCTTCCTGTTATAATAGGTATACTCAATATTTATTTTATTACTTGTAAACGTTTTCTCGTTCGCTCGAAGTAAGACTCGTCGGTGAAACTATGTACGAGCCAACGGTGGTACTGATCTAACAAGTGAAATAGTGTAAGTTGAATACGGTCATTTTTATGAGTGACGATGTTATATTGTAACTATTGTGTGAGAAAGTAGTTTAGCGTCGATGTATCAAGAAGGATGTGCATTCCATTGTGCATTATCTATTACCAAACGCTCAAGTAGGTATCCGAAAGAACACTGCAACAAAGTGCAAAATTTTATAATACCAACTGAGCGATATAGGTACCTAAGTTCTAATCCAAAATACTGATAGAATAATGGAATTGTAATTATATCTAATTTTTTAGCAATTGATACATAATTGAAATGTGGAATTCTAAAAATATTTTAATGTTAAAGTAATTAATTGTTTATTAGTGTTAAGATGTGTTAAATACGTGATAAAATATGAAAGTTACTGCGCGAATTTATATTAAGTATTATTCATCAAAAATGTGCTATTATCAATCTCCTTGTTCTGTGTACTACGGATGAAAATCATGTTTAAACTTAAACCAACATTTCCGTTTAATTATTTTCGTAGAAGAAAATGTCCATAACTTGAAATGTGCCTGTTATGTAGTTAAAGTATAATCAGCAAATTCCAGTGATACCATCTTCAGTACTGTACCTATTATAATATCGTAGCGTGTCGTGAACACTTACAATGCTTACAATAATCGTACCTATTCACAAATTACCGGTGATGGTTGGTACTGGTCTTTCTGTTTTATAAACCTACTAACATTATTTTTATGTCCGTCTACCGCTAAGACCTTTAACTGCTTCTCTATAAAAAAGTTATGTATGATAGACGAGGACTTAATAGATTTTTGTGTTGCTTTAAACTCCAACATTTCGACGCCGGATATCCTGCACTTGAAAGTTTATGTTTCGTATTTACCATTGATCAAAAATTATTTTTTTATTTAAAATGCTTCATGTACAATGTACAAAGGCGGTCTTAATGCCGTAGGCATTCTCTACCAGACAACCTTAGGGTGATGCAGAGATAACAACGAGGTGCGCATAAAAATGCAATAAAGGATCCTAGAAAAGATCCTAGTGAAAGTTACAACGAAATAAAGTCTTGCAATTTGTATTATGAAGAACTTTTGCCGATGTCGATTACCAAGAGTAGGGAGTACGAATCAGTACGATACGTTCGACGCTGGTTTTTAATATTACATAACTAACAAAAAAAATTAAATAATTATTTCTTGATAATCTGCTGCGAAGTACTTTATGTCTACGTGTCTGCTTTTAAGCGAAGACATGCAATTCCATCAGAATCAGACCCATAGTATGTGATGTATAGGTACCTACCTACCTAGGGTATTTTAAAACCAATACCTTTTTTTAGGCTAATGCTATGATAATGGCTACAGACGAACCTAATTGTGCCATACTTCGATTGCACCACTTTTTATTAAAGTAGGTACCTAGTAGGTTTCGGTATGGATTACAATGCGAATCTACATTCTCTTATTATAAAACTATTCTAACTTCTTCATAACCACGAGAGTCGTATTTGATTTATGTTCATTTTATTGAATTCACACGTCACGTCCTATTTTAATCGACATCGACCGAAGTAGTTTTACCGTAGTAGGTAAGTATTATGAAAAAATATTGCTGTGAAATTCGTGAGTGTAGATGTAGAAATCTATGTGCTTTTGGTTTTAACAGTGTAGAAAAATCTTTTTTGTATTACTTATTTTTATATTAGATACCTACCGAATTAAAATTAACATTTTACGAGTAGGTACCTCTTGTTACACTGAGAGTAGCCCTGAATCTTATTTCAATATTCAAATAATTGTCTTTTCTACTAACTTTTTCGCATGAGTTATTAAAAAATAAATTTAAGTCGACTATTTTAAGAACACAAAATCTGAATTTATAAATAGATAGGTACTATAACTTTAAAAACTGTTCTAATGATCAAAGTGCACATTTGGAATATCTCGCATACAAAAATATTCAAATTCATGTAAATGCTAAGAGCTGAGCTTTTAGTAAATGTAATTACTCAAATACTCATATTATGTAAGCGTTAAAAGTTCATAATTGTTAACTATGCCTAAATAAGTGTCATAACACATCTGAATAGGGAAAAGTTCAAGCACCATATAGGTACGGTTTGGAAGTACCTACACGGTTAATCGGAAAGGGCATATAAAACCGAAATTATGAACAACTTTTACCACGGGATCAACCCTAAAATCGCGAACTATAGTAAAAGTTATTCATAATGATCGGGTACTAAAGCTATCCGCGGCTAGTTTCGGCTTTATATATATTATCCGACTAACCGTGTATCCACAAAATACAGTTTTTATAAGTTCTGTGCGGTCTACAAATGCAATGATACACTCGTGCACATTAATCATTGTTAAAGCATCCCTATAACAACCACGGCCGTTTGTTGTCTGAGTCAGTCACAATAGATATCTGGATAATAATTCACGTCGATGTTTAGTCGATGTTGTTGCTTCATTATTATACGTGTACGGTGTCAGATTAGATGAGCATGTAGTTCGAACTTACTGTACTAAAATTCGTTGGAACAATGCTGGCGACGATAAATACGTAACTTTATAAGAGACCGTACAACGAGGATAAACTCATCACACATCACTATTAGATAGGTAATCTTTATAAATATGAGTGATACCTACGTTCTATAATTTTGATAGAATATGGTAACCAGAGAGAACTTCTAATCAATTAGATACCTATAACAAAATAGATTTCGGATATAATATTTTAGAGTAGGTAGGTATTTTACTTTTTCAAAAGTTTATTATTTGGGCAAAACAAAAAGGAGTTGTGTCAAGTTAACAAAAACGTAATTTTAATGCAAACTTACAGAATCTACTACCACGTCATTTTCAAAATTATTATGAGTAGCTGTGGCATAAATATAATTAACGAGACTTTTAACGTTCTGATATCTTCCATTTTCATTTATTAGATCATCTGTACGATCATGTCTTCCACTGTCTACTTTTCTGTGCCACTGGGAATTATTTTCCTCGTTGAAGCGGACGAGTTCTTCGCAACGAATGGTATTTCTTATTTTAATGTTCTTTATAAATATACCATTATTATTTTTAATTTAGCGTACTTAGGTATATCCTGATTGTACGGTGTCTCACACGAATACATATCGTTCTTCGTCTTGTCTCGTCTCATTAGTTAATTTTTTAATGGTTTAGTAAGATGTTCTCGGTGGGTTTTTTGTTTCTAATGCAGTAGTGGATACGAACAGACTTCAATAATTAATTAAGTATTCGCACAACATCGTCACTGTCATCATAACCGTAAAACGCTTTGTCAACTACTTAACTAGTAGCAAAAGACAACCAGAGAATAGTGTAATATTGAAAAAGTAATCCATTAACGAGGGAGGCTATTTTATAAGTATACATCCACTTACAGAGTAAGTTTGGTGACAATGTCGCACCGTTCTCTATGTTTATGTTTTTTGCTAATCTACAAAAATGTCACCCTTGCTCTTATGGTGTAATAAAATAACATTATAAAAGGCTAGTGAAATTTTGATAAATAAATAACAACTAGACTTGAAATTATAAATTTGATAAGGTATAAATCATAACGACATTAATTGTTAATACATACAATGTGTATTTTCATCTTCAGAATTCTTACGCTTTTTGGATTTGTGTATTTTGTTTGTCATTTATGTTATTGGCACGGATTAAATGCCGACATGCAGAAGACGACTTCACAACAAGTGATTTGATTTTATCACAGGAATTGAACAAGACGAACCTTATAACCGTCACAATAGTGTCAGCTTTCTATCCGCTGAAACTTATTTTAAGGATGAAAGTAGTTTCCAGGAGCAATCCAGTGATACTTTACCTTAGAATTGGTTTCCATAATTTTTTAAAGTCTTCCATTGATTCAAATATCTTCCCGCTGTTATCAGTAATGATATAAGTACAACTTCCAGTCAATGTAGGTATTCAAATCTAAGTTTATACCTTTAGTAATTGTGTATTTAGCAGCTTAAAATATATGCAAGGCCCTGCAATATTAAGGTAATATAATCGCTTGACTGTGTATGTATTTGTTAGTGTCACTAGTGTGATAAATAATGTAATTTACTGTCGAAGATTATATTTGTACAAAAACGGGAGCAACTTCTTATACTTATTTAAAGCTTTCGCATTTAACTACTTACCTATTGTTTCAAAAATTACGTCTGTAGCTATTAGGGAAAATAATAATTTTATCTACTGTGTACAAAATAGAACAAATCATTTTCAATATCAATTTTTTTTGTTCTAATAGGGAAATAAAATTTGACCTCATGTAAAAACTTCCAGTATAATAATATCTTCCAGTGGTATTGGCATAGCAAACACTTGTTAAATGCCCGATTTCTTCCAATATCCCCTGGACTTTTTTGTAATACACATCGGTTTTAAAACAAATCAATATAATTTATGTTTATGTGGTACATCTTGAGCATAATTAGATACATGTAGGCCGTTAAAATGTGATAATAATCGAGATATTCATAGACTTGTGAAAGGCGCGAGCCGCTGATTGCACAGGCATTGTTTTAGATATTTGAGTTCCATTCTAATGTGCAGCGAATAATAAAAGCAATAGTTGATAGTTGTATGAGAACTTTAATGCTATTTTATCTACGTGTGTTGTTACATAGTCTGTATATTATATCTGCTGAACTAAAACAATGATCGGTAGCGACACTTGGCAGAGCGCCTCTGTGATACACGTTAGCTATTAGAATAGGAGTCGTCGGTTCAAGTATCATGTAAGTACTCGCAATCTGATGTTATTCTCAATATGGGTTGCCTCCTGCGTCTCGTCATACATGACATTACAGTTATTGATTATATTATTGTATTTATTCACTTTATTAACATGTTTATTATGTCTTTAATAAAACAATTGCTTAATACATCGTTTTATTTTGGTAACAATTTATTTTTATTAAGAACCCGCACTGTTTATCTCTAGGACACTGTCTATTCGTTTTGGATACCCAAAAATATCTAAAATACAACCACTTCTAATGACAAGCAGAAAATTAAATATATTATGTTAAAATTACTAAACAAATTGTATAGTATACATAGTAGGTATATATGGTCCCAGCACCGAACGTTTTATACACAAGAAATCACTTTATAGTAAGTAAAGTAGATAAAAGAAAAAGCAGTCAGGGAAAAAATCGCCGTCTTTGTAACTAAGTATATAACTTACACTAAACTGTTACTCAAACTTTAATCTCAACAACTATTTTATAGTCCTTTACATTTCTACAATACACATTGAACTGACATAAAATTAAATTTCCTGTATAATTTTATCCTACTGTATCGTGACGTTAATTGATCCCCAATTACCATCACCTAATTATATCAATTAAACATAGTTTGAAATATATTATTTTCCATTTTTCGAGCCTTCCTCACGCATAAGCGGACCAGCACGACGCGTCGCGTGCAACTTACTACTTACTTTTGCTCAGACCAGCCGCTTGTCAGTTAGTAAATAGTGGGGCAATTTCGCAATCAGTTAGATTATTATAACGAAACAGGTAAATAGCGGACTAGTTCCCTTTGAACAGCGCCATGACCGAGTCGCGTTATTTTCTAAGAATGTGTTTACGAGATGATTTATAGACGAACGCTGACCCGTTACGTCATGCTGACAACACATTCGACTTATACATTGACGTAGAAACACAATACGTATAATATTGTTTAAAATGGTAATCAATGCCGTGGCCCGCTGATAATGAGGTGATAACAGTAGTGCTCGCCAAGGCAAGGCACGGCGCGCCGGCCTGCGATTTGTTTCGTTTGTATTTATTACTAGAATAATAATTTGTTTCGTTATAAATGTAATATTAGAAATTAGCCACAATGTCGTTCCTAATGCGAAAGTGTATAGTGAACTTGAAGAATGTGAATAGGTGTCGCACTGTGTGTGTGTTGATGCAAAGTGTAAGTAAATTCAAAATAGTTTAATGGTAAGAACGATCATATCAAATGATAAATAAATAAGATCAATATTAAGCTGTAAATAAAACAGTAAATGCACGCAAAAACGCAGTTGTTACTTAAAATCGAAGAATAAATAATTCGGTATTTTATTATAGGTTAGGTTGTTGAATCAACTCGTGTATTTGTTTACGTACGTACGAGAACGGGTTGTGAAGGTGACTTTTTGAATTTATAATTAATTATTTAGGTAGGTAAGTACTGTACTTACATAGGTACTGTAATGATTGACATTTATTACGAATCACTGTAAACACAGTGATTATTAGCACGTTTGATATTAATAGTGAGTAGTGACACACAAAATCTTTACATTATTTCT
This sequence comes from Allophyes oxyacanthae, assembly GCA_932294325.1. Taxonomy (NCBI): domain Eukaryota; kingdom Metazoa; phylum Arthropoda; class Insecta; order Lepidoptera; family Noctuidae; genus Allophyes; species Allophyes oxyacanthae. Next base: position 8,438,021 of record OW028614.1, on the reverse strand, counting down.
TCATAGTAGGTAATAAGATAAAAAAAAAACATGTATTGCAACGACCGAATTCATTACCGAATAACATAGGTACAGAACGGATCAATTTAAAAAGAATCACAGGGTCAGGGTCAGGGTTATATTATAATACTTATGCCTATTGGATTCGCAAAAATATAATAATTATACCTATAGGCTGGTCAATTTGTGTTGTAGTGCAATTACTTTCAAACTGAAGTAGAGTATTTATAAATTTAAAAAATCCTAATTTCATATCTAATGATTTTCGCGGAACATAGTTATGTTGAGTTAAGATGAATAAGAGGGAAGAGCTCAATTTAAAAAAAAATGGGCCTCTATAAATGGGCCTCCTGTATATAAAATGTCAAAAACATGTATCAATGACAGATCTCAAACCTTTTATTAAGTAACCAAAAGAACCACAATAATTAATAGAGTAGACTTTTCTACTTATTAAAGTACCTAAGATATAAGTTAAGTTAAGTTACGCGGGTTAAAATGAAGATAACGTTTTTTTACCATTTTCATTCTCAAATGGGAAAGAGACAGATACAGGGAAGTAAATTTTTAAAATAAATATCGAACTTATGGATATATTACTCATAGGTATAAATCAAATAGGAATCTGAAACTTATATTTAAATACGAGAAGATGAGGAGCTCTACTAATGGGGCAACGCATAGACTTTTTTTTTTTTTTTTTTTAGCGTGGTTAAATCATCAAATGAGTCCTCCCACCCCGGGCAGGGCGGGAGGGACTGTCAGACTTGTACTGACTAAAATCCACGGTGTTCCTTCAATAGCCCTTTACGTTCCGGGGTCACGGTAATGAGATAAGAGGAAGCGAAAATATTCTAAGTTTATGGGGCAACGTCAGTTTTGAATCTCCATTCCTTTCCTAGGGACTAATTTTTTATGTCATTAAATCCGATGAAAAATTTGTTTGAGTGAGAACGTCATATTCCCGAGTTCACCATCATGTATTCCGTGTTTCTCTTTTTGTATCCATCAGTCTCATTTTAATTATGTAGTGATTTTTTTGTTTCCAGGAGAGGCATAGATCGCAATGTACAACTAAGAATGTCTGGAAATTGAACATTTCTGATGAATATCTCCGACACAGGAAGTTCCACACTAGTCAAATAGTTAACAAAATAGTTGCTTTCAAACTCTCTGACATCGGTGAGGGCATACGAGAAGTAGTTATTAAAGAATGGTAAGACCTATGCCGTTCTTCTATTCAGAAGACCTAGTTTTTTTTTCTATTTTTGATTACGATATCTTTTAAGTAGCACCTCACCCTTTTACTTGATTGAATGACATGTTAAACATAGTGGTTATTTCTATTTGGCACAGAGAATAGATCATTTTATTTAAATAATAATGACGATAAACAACATAAATACGTAAATTAAACGTTTCGTACATAACGTTATCTTTTGAGATGGTCATGTAATATGTATACATGATGAAACATTTATATACGCAAAACAAAGATTTCACTCTATAGAATTTACTGGTCATAATACGTTATTACTAGGTATCTACATTGCGTATGTCGATGAACTTTATCTTGGACTTCACTTCAACAATATCAGTTAAGATCAATTCTAGAAAATGACCAGAGTCCAGAGGCTAGGTAAAAATAAGTGATACAGCAATGACCTATCTGTTTATAAAGAAAGGTGATTAAAGGAAACAATTTCTTACGGCCGTTCGTTATGGGCTTATTTACGAGATATAATGCAATTTTGGAAAAAAAAAATAGCATAGGTACATTATATGATATTTTTTTAATAAAGTAACAATAGCAACTGACCAATTTTAATTAAAAAAAGCTATGGAGCATTTCTTGTAAACTAATATTCATCATTCGATAATTTCAGGTTCGTGAAAGTTGGTGACAAGGTCCAGCAATTTGACAATATCTGCGAAGTACAGAGCGACAAAGCAGCAGTAACCATCACCAGTCGATATGACGGAGTCGTGACACGACTCTATCATGAAGTTGACCAGACCGCGTTAGTTGGACAACCACTTGTTGATATTCAAATCCTAGATGGAGGCGACGAAGGTATAGATTGAATCAAGGTTTATAAAAAAAAGGTTAAACAGTTATAATTAAAACAAAGTGTATCGTGTCAGTTGCAAAAGAGTGGCTTACGAAGAAAATTTTAAAAACTCAAGGTTTTGATTGCTTGCAGTAGGTTAGAAACCCATTGGTACCTAAATATTACTTAGTAATGTTTATTAAATTCTAGTCAGAAGTGTCGTTCAATTTTGTTCTGATAATCGAAAACACATTCTACTAAGATTTTATTATACTCAAATTCACCGATAGTGAAGGCCTTACTAATTACATGTGATAGAATAAACATAATTGACGAACAATCGGCCGTTTTTAAGACCATACAATTTTACCAATAGCATTCACTCACACTCATCAATCATTATATTTTCTAATGCGATGTTCGATCTATTTTCAGAAGCATCTTCAGAGCCTGTTAAAGAGCAAGCTGAAACTAGTAATCAAATTTCAATAGCAGATAAAAGTCAAAGACTTAAAGTAATGACCACTCCTGCCGTAAGAAGAATTGCTGCACAATTCAAAGTTAGTAGGATAAAACTAGAAATTACTGTCTGGTTCTCTGGATAAAACTCTTAAAATAATATTTTCATATAAAAATACTTATCCTGACTAACTGACTGAATGATCTATCAACGCACAGCCTAAACTGCTACGGCTAGAAACTTGAAATTATGACAGTTAGTTCCTTTTCTAATCTATCTATCTATTATAACGTGAAGAGAAAACTTTGTACCCCTTTTTCTGAATATTGCGCGCACGGAGGAGTGTGAGATTCGGCATAATTAAAGTTTATATTGAGAAGGAGTGCTAAAATTACGGTCGAATTTCGACCACTGGGCGACCACTAGTAAAAATAAATATATAAAAATGCTTGCCCTGACTGACTGCTCTATAAACGCTCAGCCGAAACCACTGGGGCTAAGAACTTAACAGTAGGATCCTTTTATTAAGTAGGCACCCACTAAGAAGGAATTTTTGGGAAATTCGACCCCTAAGGGAGTAAAATATGAAAGTTTGTATGAATATCCGTCATTTTAAAAGTTTTATTTTATAGCGGCCCGTGCCGGCTTCGTACGGAATTGGACGTTTATTTATATTAAATTGTGTGACAAAAAAGTAGCGAGGAGTAAAGCAATGCAAAATTTCATTGAAATCCGATTCAATATATTCTGCGTAGTGACGCGTTGTAGGTTTAATAGTAGAATTCTTTCTATCATTTGTAATTATATTAATATAATAATACAGGTGAGAAAAAGTGCTGCTGCGTAGGGAGTCGTTCGAGTCACATGCAGCGCACATGGTACTTACTTGATAACATTTTTAAATTCATGTTATCTATTGAATTGAATGTCCGAATTCAATCATTCAAAGAGTTATTGTCATAAATACGAAGTGATTATTTTAGATAAGGATTAATAAACCATGGTACAAATAACGTGGCCTAGTTTCTACGGGCGTTTCTATTAAACATGAAAACGTAATTATTTTTGGGTTAAATTTTTTTATTTATTCGAAAGAACAATGTTCACTTCATGAATAAATTATACAGTACCTAAGTTAAAGTAGTTGCTATCCAGTAGCCACATATAGTGACATAACCATAAAGTTATTATTACTAGAGTAATAATAACTTTATGGACATAACTATAATAGTTGGACATATAGTATCGTATTTTTGTGTTCTCTAAAACTGTAGTCATTATTTTGTTGTACTTACCATCAATAATTTTCGCAGCGCACGTGATTTAAGGAATTTTATAGGTAATTTTTTACACCATGGGTACCTACAGTACTGGAGATTTCGTATGGATTTTTGAGGGGTGGATGTTTAGCAGTATGGAAAATAGGTAAAGAAAAAGAACGGAATTATATGAGAAATAAAATTTACTCCGAAGACGTCAAAAAGAACAGTAAAAATCAGATGTCAGATTGAAACATCTTTTTAACATGCTGATATAAAACCTCTAATACGCCCCCTTAATCAGCATGTACTCCCAACTCTGTTACGCACTTAATATGCTTACAAACAGGCAAGGCTTTTGTTAGAATATCTGCCAACATGTGATCGGTCGACAAATATTTAAGAACCACTGGTTTGTCCCTGAGTACGTCCCTGATATAATGACATCTTATGTCAATGTGCTAACTACGACTATGAAACACAGGATCTCTTGCTAGACAAATGGCTCCTTGATTGTCTACGTACATTGACACATGTGACATATTACATAAATTAAGTTCGCTAAGTAAGCTATTCAAGTATACTGCTTCCTTCATGGCTTCACTCAAACTTACATACTCGGCCTCAGTGGATGAAGTAGCTACTGTTCTCTGCTTCTGAGATTTCCACGAAATGGCCGCACCACCTAGTATGAATGCGTAACCTGAATATGAACATCTATCCATCAAACAGTTACCCCAATCCGCATCCGCAAAACCTTGCAAACTTTTACTAGTCTTTTTATAAACAAGACAATAATTAATTGTTTTCTTCAAATAACGAAGAATACGTTTCGCCGCAATCCAATGACATTTCTTAGGACATGTAGTAAACTGAGCAAGCTTAGAAACAGCATGAGATATGTCAGGCCTCGTTCCTACACTCAAATACATAAGACCACCTATCAGTTCACGATAAGGCCACACTTCGTTCGTGTCTTCCTTATTAATTTCAAACTTTTGTCCTATTTCCAATGGCGTCGAAACAGGATTGCATTTATCCATGTTGTATTTCTTAAGAAGGTCATTAATATACTGCTTTTGCGACAAGGAAATTACATTATCCTTTTTCTCAATCTTAATACCCAAACAGTATTTGGCAGTACCAAAATCTTTTAACTCAAATTTATTAGCTAGATCCTTTTTAAAAGTGTCTATCCACGTTCTATCCTGACTTGCCACTAATATGTCATCGACATATATGGTCACTAAGAGCATTGCACCATCTTCTCTCTTCATGTGATACATACATGGCTCATTTATAGTTCGTTTCAAACCAAACATCTTCAGTTTTTCATCCAACTTTAGATACCATTGCCGACCTGCTTGCTTCAAACCGTACAAAGATCTTTTCAATCGACAGATATTGCCTCCTTCCTCCAGATCTTTGAACATACGCCTAGCGCGCTTTCCTACAGCAGAATTTCGACTTTCTTCCTTCATCAGTTTACGAAGACTATCCTTAAGAAGCTCAGGAACTTGCATGTAAACTTCTTCTTCCAGGGATCCGTTCAAGTATGCCGTATTTATGTCCATTTGATGTATTTCTAGATTTTTTTCAGCAGCAAGAGCACATAGCAATCTGATCGTTTGAAGTCTAGCCACTGGAGCGAAGGTTCTATGGTAGTCAACACCATACTTCTGACTATAGCCCTTTGCTACTAATCGTGCCTTCTTTTTCTCCGTTCCATCGATGTTTTGTTTTATAGTTAAAACGTATCGACAACCTACGACTCGACGATCCATCGGTTTTTTTACTATATCCCAAGTATCATTCTTCACAAGACTTTTAATTTCAGATAGAATAGCTTCCTCCCAGCCATTGCGTTCATCACTTTTCAATACTTCATCAAGTGAAATTTCTGCTGCCGCTGAAAAATATTCCATCTCATCATCCTGTTGATTTGGTTCTATATTTGCCTCTTCACTTGTATCTGGTTGCATATGATAAACCTTTTTCGGTCTTCCACATTGACCTTTCAACAGCTTTGGTCTTCCAGGACCACGTTTAAGTCTCGGTGTCCCACCTTCACTAATAGGATTTATATTACTCTCATTAGGTATCTCATCACTATCCACAGTGAACCTATCTGTCAATTGCTGGCTTGAATTGATATCTAATCCTTGATCAACTTGTTCATGATCACCTATATCAATCCTATTATTGGCATTAGACTGTATTTCTTCGTCAATATTTGACAATTTTATTTGTTTAGGTAAAACTATATCAAATTCTCTATAATTTTCCTCTTCTTTCAATTCATCTATTTCTTTGGTCACTTCTAATAAAACTTTAGAATCGTTCCTTACCTTAATATTTGAAGAATTTTCATGAAATTTTACGTCTCTGGCAATAACAACTTTATTTTCAGCCGGTACCCAGATTCTGTAACCTTTCGAAGTCTTTGGGTATCCAATCATTACTCCTTCTCGAGCACGAGCATAAAATTTATCTTTTCCTGGTGTCTTGTCTAAAACAAATGCTTTTGTTCCGAAGCTACGAAGGTCTTCTAGTTTCGCTGGTTTTCCATACCACCTTTGATACGGTGTATCGCCATTCAAGCTGCTAGTAGGACATCGGTTTCTTACATAACAAGCGGTCGCTACTGCATCAGCCCAAAAACCTGTAGACAAGCCAGATGATAACAACATGCATCTCGCCATTTCCACCAATGTGCGATTCATACGCTCACTCACCCCGTTCATTTGTGGAGTGTGAGGTACAGTAAGTCTTTGCTGAATACCTTCTTCCTTTAAGAATTGTTCAAATTCTTTATTACAATACTCTCCACCATTATCACTTTGTAGAGATTTAATCTTTCTACCAGTCTGTTTCTCAACATAACTCTTGTAAGTCTTAAACGTGTTTAATACTTCACTTTTCTTGCTTAAAAGGTACACTTCACACCAACGTGTACTGTCATCAATAAAAGTGACAAAGTATTTTGCTCCGCCAAGAGATGTATTTTTCATTGGACCAACTACATCGGAATGTATCAATCTTAATAACTCATTACATGGACCGTTAGACCTCAAAAATGGTAATACACTCATTTTACCTTTCACACAAACACCACAATTATATACTTCTTTTAGATCTTCTTCCCTTACGTCAACACCACTACTATTCAGTAGCTTCATTAGATCTCTTGCATTCAAATGCCCCATACGCTCATGCCATAAACGTAAATCTACATTCCTAGCATTCATCATCACATCATTTACTTTTCTCACATAATATAAATTTCCTATCCTTTCAGCAGTCATTTTCACAGTGCCATTAGCATCAGTTACATAAGCAGCATCTTTGTCAAAAGTGACTACATGCCCCTTATCCGTGATTTTAGCTACTGATATTAGATTGCTCCTAAGATCAGGAACATATAAGGTGTCACGAAGCTCAATATGTCGCGTATTATTCGTATTCGCAGTGCATAATCTAACGCTACCCTTACCGTTAACATTTGTTGACAGATCACAAGCAAGGTTCAACTTTCCTCCATAAGGTAACAATGTATCATTAAACATGCCTTTGTCGTTACAGAGATGGGATGTACAGCCGCTGTCAAGAACCCATGATTGCTTATTAATCACATCTGAAACATTTAAACAATTAAATACATCTAAACATTCACTTATTGGTTCTTCTATTTCAGTTGCACACCTTGTCTCCTGGTTTCTTGTCTTTAAGTGACATTCAGAAGCCTTATGTCCGACATTATGACATTTGTAACATTTATACTTGAAACTTTGGTTGGAAATCGTCGTATTCCGGTTTGTTTTCGATTTTCTCTTAGGTCCACTTCGTTTTACGTACATCGCACCTTGTACCTCTGTCGTGCTTGTACTCAACTGTCGCCTTGACATGTCTTCCTCCAGAATTTTTATCTTCAAAAATTCTATATCAGGTAGTTCATCACGCGACTCCATTGCACATCGAAAGGTTGTATATGATTCAGGCAGGCTATATAGCAGCAAAATCGACAATAAATCACTATGAATTTTTATATTCATATCACCGAGTTTATCCACGGCATCTATAAACTTAGATAGGTGATTGCTCATATCGTCACCCTCCTTCATGTGACTTAAAGTAAGTTCCTTTAATAAAATAGCTTTCCTCGCAGGACCTTTGGAAGCATATGTAGCCTCAAGCTTTGACCATATTTCTCTAGATGTGGAACATCCCCGAATATGTTTTAGCTCACTGGGACTGATAGCTAATATTAGGTCTGCCTTCGCCTTTTCATCATTCATCAACCACTTCCTCAGTTCTAATTCATTAGCAGTCTCCTCATCCGGTTTTTCATTTCGCCCACTTACATAGTCCCAATTATCACTTTTTATAAGTAAGGCTCGTACCTGAATTTTCCAAGTGTCGTAATTATTTTTATTTAATAACTCGATCCGCGTCTGCATCGTATCTCCTGGGCCCATAACCTTTTGAGGGGTGGATGTTTAGCAGTATGGAAAATAGGTAAAGAAAAAGAACGGAATTATATGAGAAATAAAATTTACTCCGAAGACGTCAAAAAGAACAGTAAAAATCAGATGTCAGATTGAAACATCTTTTTAACATGCTGATATAAAACCTCTAATATGGATTACTATTTTATTTCAAATAAAATATATTGGATGGATTGTGTGAAATTTGACATGGACTATAAAAACGTAAACTCTAAGTTGACGTCTAATAGAGATGAATGGAAGAAGAAGACATATTGCGCCGACCCCAAATAAAATGGGATTAGGGCAGGAGAATGATGATGATGATGATATTCTATATTTCTGATTGATAATATAGCATTCTGTCGGTGAAAGAATTTTAAAAGCAGTCCTAGTTTTTGAGTTTATTCATTATAAACAAATATACAAAAATCCAAATTTTTTCTCTTTATAATATTAAGTATTTTATATAGTTGTTATTTGGGGTTAGAAATAAAGAAACACGTGTTTCAGAATCTTTGAAAATTCTACCCCTAAAAGAACAGCTAATATTTACCAGCTGCTTTTATCAGTCAATGTAGTTCATTTAAATAGATAATAATTATACTTTCTCCATATTAATTTTTTTAACAACCACTTTTGTAGTTACAATTTGATTTTCTCTAACTCGATTCATTTTTGTTATACCTATACATCTTGATCAAATAATATTTAAGGTGGACTTGAACACCGTTAAACCTACTGGAAGAAATGGAAGAATTCTCAAAGAAGACATGCTAGCACATTTAAATATCGACTCCGATGGTTCTAATGAAGTACCTGATTTAACAAGTGTCAAAGCCATGGCAATCCCTATAGCACAAGCACAAGCAAAAATAGAAGTTTTATCCGAGGATAGAGTAGTGCCTGTTACTGGTTTTACAAAAGCCATGGTGAAATCAATGACTGAGGCAATGGTAAGAATTAATATTATGGTCAAACAGTTAAAGTTGTATAATTGTCAAAAGTGCAATTGTAAAACATTCGTCAACATTTTACAGAAAATTCCCCATTTTGGATACAGTGACGAGTATGACGTGACAAAATTGGTGGAATCGCGCGAGTCGTTAAAGAAAATTGCTCAGGAACGAGGAGTGAAGCTAACTTACATGCCCATCATCATAAAAGCCGCCTCTCTAGGTCTGGAACATTTTCCTGTACTCAATAGTAGTCTCGACAGCAGTTGTGAACATCTCACTTACAAAGCAAGTCACAACATTGGCGTTGCAATGGACACACCCAACGGTTTAATAGTGCCTGTCATTAAGGTATAATATTTAGACTCTTTTACTAAAATAATTACTAAATAATTTATAGTTCTCTAATGGCATAATAATTCTGCTTTCAGAACGTTGAAAGCAAAACCATTTTAGAAGTAGCCCGTGAACTCAACACACTTCAAGAAAAGGGATTAAAAGGACAACTTGGATTCAATGAACTGACGGGAGGGACGTTCACCTTATCCAACATAGGCATTGTGAGTCTAAGGCTTAGACTAACATAATGTGCATAATTCTATAAGTCCTAACGTAATGTGCATAATTATGAATACTGCTTAGACTCTAAGCAGTATTCATAATTATGCACATTACGTTAAGAAAACGATCTTATTTTCCTAACTTGTTCTTCGTGTCTGGGAGTCTGTGTCCATTATTTTGATGACTTTCAAGGCATACTTAGGTATAACAATGGAAAAGTCAATTACAGATGATTTTGTTATTTTATTTTCAATCTTGCTTTCTCCTTTTGTTTGCTTTAATATGACAACACGAAACACAATAGAGATATTGTTTCAGATTGGAGGAACCTACACCAAACCTGTAATATTCCCACCGCAAGTAGCAATAGGCGCTCTAGGAAAGATACAGGTAATTACCACAACATGAGTCACATAAAACTCGCATATTCGTTGAGGTAATGCTCTATGTTTATTATATAAATCGAAGCGACAGCCCCGGCACGCGTCGGACTGCCGAGTGAGTACCTACTCATATAATTCTAAAAGATTGTATCATTATTTTATTCAGGTTTTACCAAGGTTCGACTCTGAAGGCAACTTGAGGAAGACTCACATGTTGACAGTGAGTTTTTCTGCGGATCACAGAGTAGTGGATGGAGTCACTATGGCGCGTTTCTCTAATTACTTGAAAAACTACCTCGAAAACCCATACACGTTGCTCTTGGACTTATAGAACGAGCTTTAGGTCCAATAACTTACTTTTTGTCAATTTATATACAGGGGATATTATATACCTCGGCTATATCGAAACGATTGTAGGTATCTTCAGCTGATTCTGAACCATAAACAATCTTAATTGATTGGTTCACAAATCCTATATGTATTTTTATTAATAATAAAAACTTGGTTTGTAAAATTATTATAGTTTTATTCATAATTGTAACACGTTAAAACAAAGATTTATAAAAGCTAGTAGTTATTAAAATTATAACACAAGGTATGCGCGGATAGCGCTCTCAAGTTTACTGCGTTTTACGTTCAACATCCAGCGTTCTTTGCAATGTATGGAAATTTTGAATATAATGCACACAACAAATAACGGTCTCACTGCAGCGGTCAATGGGAACGCATGCACGCAAGACTAGAGTGTGGACAAGAAAAGAACACTAGAACGCAACTCGCAAAACACAGAACGCTGGCAGGAATCCGTCCATGCACTCTCTAAACCAACTGAAACTCAACCTGCGCTACGACCCGCCAATTTTTATTAAGGCCCACCAGATTTTTTTCGGCCCACCGACAGATTTTTGCGGCCCGCTAAATGTTCAAGTGAGTTAAAAATAAATTCATTTCCTGTTAAACTTCAGTTAGGTATCAATTTGTTTGGAGCGCAATGTGTTAATATTGTGTAAACGGATCTTTTTGAAACACCATACTGCGCTTCAAGATCGCTGATCTAATGTGGCTCGAAAGGCCAATTCTCGTAATGTACTGTGTAGGTAGGCCATATCTGCCGCAAGCCCGACGAGCTTTGGGCTCGTATAGTATAGAATTGGAAGAGCCCAGAAAGACATGGGGTGGCGGCAGACCAGCAAGGAGCAGGTGGGACAATTTGGATGTCTTCTTGAGAAGTATGCGGAAAGTAGCGCTGGAAGTGGCACCAAAAGTGGAGAGAGTGGAGGAAGGTTTTTGTCCGACACCGGGCGGGCATTATGCTGATAACAATGCCATAAAATCTCTTCCAATATAAAAAGTTCAACGTCACGTAGCGAGTATTTAGTATGTAACTCGAAAAATAGGTTTGAGTATCGCTTCTTTAGTTAATCAAGAACTCGAAATTTCGTACATAACCACTGAAGTCCTGAAGGCTCGTCGTAAATAATTAAAATTTTATTGTAAATCATCGACGCAACACTTCGAAGCGAGTTACCTTGAAGTAAGCTATGGTCCATTCTGGAATACTGTGTGGCGTGTACTCACGGTGAAATCTTGCAAATATCTCAGTAAATATCAGGGCTTCTATACTATTTATCGGCGCCCATTTCAATGCCAAGAAAGCCATATCAACATCACAAAATTTCTTATCTGAAAATAATAATTAATAATTCTGTAAAAACAGAATCGGTAATCAAAACTTTTAAATATATAAAATATTACGTTAATTTATGAAAGATAACATGAATTCCTTTTTTGTGTTGTTTACTTAAGCATATTGGCGAACATATTTATCTTATCATTTTGATTGAATCACCGCAATGTGATTTTATTAAAGCAATTACCTACCTAATTATAATTATTGTTCCTACACGTAGTTTATCTGCCCACCTATAATACTCATATCTAGCATCAATATAATCGGACAACTACGTTATAGTGCACGTTACATAAACCCGATTTTATGATAATAACTTCGACTTTATACAGTTATTTATACACTTGCCTTGGCAAGTGTATAAAAGTCGTACCTCAGAAAATGTCAGAAAACCTTTTAGAGATTAATACTAGGAAAAATACTCACCAGCTATTCTAATAAAATAAACCTTTCTAGGGGATGAAATCTGTATGTCTTCATGACTGAGCGCTAACAGGGCACGTTGCTTCTCGCCCCAGTTGCGGTCCAGCTCCCGCATCAAACTTAAGCGAGCCGCCTTAGTCAACAGGCCATTCAACTCCGTGAACTGACCGGCGCTAATCATATGAGTTATTCGTGATATAGCCTGCAAATAGGATTAAATATCGAGAATATGGACTGACCAGTAAAGGAGTATTGGAGGGAGTGCAGTAGGACAGCCCATCCATATTCGTCGCGTATAGGTGATCGCAATAAGATTTCATCAATGTTAACGTAATATTAATGGTCAGACTAAAGACAGGAAGGATAGAGTTGCTGTATCTTACCCGGATAAATTACAAGAATGTTCCGTTAGAAAACTCATGTCAGTGAATAAAAGTATTGTTCTATTCTTTCATTCTTCTGCTTTCGTTCCTAAATCAATTGTTAAAATTACCTGCTTCGTTCCATACTTGAATTCTTTTTCTTCAAAAGACGGATCCCAGATATTTCTTAGGACGCTGAAGTCAATTTTGATCATTAACCACGTCAAAGGATTCTGAATTAAAATTAATTTGGGTACTCGTCTCTTTTGATTTTTATTTTTTGGCTTCTCGTTTTTTCTCCCAAAAGTTAATGATTTTTGAAAGCCTTTGAGGAAACTTAAAGAACTTTTGGAACGATGTATTAATTTATCGTCGCCACTGTCATTTCTCCGAGGATCTAATTGTCGATATTCAAAAGGACAACTATGATTAATTCGGGAAAATATCTTAGAGTATTTGGCGATTTCTTGTGGTCCAAGCGACATACGTGCGTTTAGAATACAAATATTGTTGCATTTCGATGCAAAAACTCGTGTTACAACTGTACAAAAACATCTCGGCAGTAATTTAATTGGTGATGCCATCTGAAATGACACAAAAATGGTATGGTAACAACATCCATGAGTAATACTCACTACCAGATACCTAACAGTAATAGGAATAAAAAATATCTTTGTTATAAGGACAGGGGTACTATATACCGAATACTTACCATATCTCCATGGCATTATCTTCAGTGTATCCAATTATTGTATTCCTGATAACTAGTATGTTTTTCCATTTTTATTATTTACTGGATTATTGTAAATTTTAGGAATTTAGTATAATATGATCTAAAAGGCATCCATATTGACACACAAACTAATGCTGAAAATATATTTTTAATATTTAATGGTTGCTGACGTAAACGGTCAAAATACGATGTAAAACTCTTTAGTAGATATTCGCTATAAAAATAATACAGAAACACGTATAAGCCAAACCAAGAATATTATAGATCTATAATATTCTTGAGCCAAACTTATTATTTATAACCATTCTGATCAAATACTAGTTGATTTTTTTAAAGAAGATTGCGTCTCTTTGTCTTTATAGACAGAGAGATTCAACATACAATCCATACAATCCGCAAAATACTGACAAGGGTCTCTCCAAAAACATCGGGTGGTGTATGTACGAGATTTGACCCATAGTCGCCAAACGAATTTAGGGTCGTCGAGCCAACACATACGCGTACCTGTGATTAGTTACCGATCGACAGGCGTATTCTTCTTCTAAATATTATATCGTTTCAGATGAGATTCAGTCGGCGGCAGAGCGCACCACGGTCTATGTGTAGGCAAGGAACGATAATTGGCGAAAAAGGTTTTACGCATATCCCTTTTATAAAACTCATCAGACAAAAATAAAATATTTACTTATTATTTATTGGTTCACCAACAATTGCTTACACTGGTATCATGACAAAGGTAACATTTTAAATATATTAGATACAATACCAAACTCAAACTTTTTTATTCATATAGTCCATAAAAAGGCACTTAACAAATCGTTGAGCTGGTTCTGTAAGTAATTCTATGGAGAAGAACCAGCAAGAAACTCAATGGTTACTCATTTGAAATATCGTTCGTGATCTTAGATTATGTAAGAGGTTTACATAATCTAAGTTCGTGATACAATTGATAGCATGTCAGAACTATACTATTCAACGTCTGGACTGGCCTTTAGAGGAGAGTACCGGTCGATCTTTTCTATTGCAGGTGAAAATAACTAGTCAGTCAGCAAGGTTTGTAACCGTTCGTTCATGAGGAGTATCGTAAAACGTGACAATAGGCATGTAATTCAAGAGGATAGGCGGCGGCATTATTTTTTGAGCTTGTAAGAAACATCCAGCAACTATATTTGTGAAGCATAATAATTGATGAATCCTAACTCTAATTATAGTCTAGAGCAGCTAGCTGCTATGAACGTTACAATTTGCTGCAAAGAGGTTTCACTGTTGCTACGACCAAGCTACGCTTTTGTCCCTGCTACGCATACTACGCTCTCGTAGCAGATAACCGAACCGCTACGTGTGTCGTGTGGATTCATTGCTACATGTTTCAAGAAACATTGTTGCGCACTTTGAAATTAACATCACTTTAATATGAATGATTAGCTTCCGCCAGCGGCTTTGCCCGCGTGATATGTATATAAATTATAGCCTATGTTACTCAGTGATAATATAGCATTCAGCTGGTGAAAGAATTTTTAAAATCGCTCTAGTAGTTTTTGAGTATATCCATTACAAACAAATAAACATACAAAAATCAAATATTTTCTCTTTATTATTTTCTCTTCTATTAGCATGAAGAATGATTAACTTAAATATTTTGTTAGGATCGTTGCGTTGACGTTCCGTATCTTCATCCTACCCTCATAGATAGTCATGATGCTCTATAATATGTACCTATACGAATCTTGTCTGTATATAACTTTACTTAATCGCGAGTACGTAACAGTTATCAATTATGTACAGGATCTTAAAGTAGGGTTCGTCCATAAAGTGATTAAAAAGTACGCAGGTCACGAACTTAGACTTCATCACCATGTAAACGTCGAGGCAGTCCAGCTCCTCGACCACACGGATATAGTTAGAAGACTTAAAAGAACAAAACCGTTCGAGTTAGTGTTTAGTGATTGTGAATAAGTGTAATGTAGTACAAGTGCTACCTATTAAAGAACACCATGATGAACAAAGTGTCTTCGCCTTAACAG
Organism: Allophyes oxyacanthae; assembly: GCA_932294325.1. Lineage (NCBI taxonomy): Eukaryota > Metazoa > Arthropoda > Insecta > Lepidoptera > Noctuidae > Allophyes > Allophyes oxyacanthae. The sequence goes on along the minus strand of OW028614.1, from coordinate 8,422,635 downwards.
AGACAAGAAGAAAAGTGCTATTGGACACAATCTTAGTATAATTTAATTACATAGTTTAAGTTATAATTATATTACTTATTAGACTAATTACAAGGCTAATTTGTAATTAGGCTATTAAATAATAAAAATAATTGTAGTAAGATTAGGGTGCAAAAATGTACAGGCATTCAAAGCCATAATTGTTTTAGTAATTATATAAAGCTAAATAACAAGAGCCTTCGTATATGTATATTTGTGTTAGTTATAGCATATGAATGAATAATTTAAAACATAGGTATAATATTATTTTCCTTAATACTCAAATAGTACACTGAAAGTACCAGCCAATCGTCCGTCGTGTGTAAATATGGATTTTATCTCAGTTCCGGTTGGTTCGAGTTGTATATAACCACATCCACCTAGTTCCCCACATATTATTATAAATACTGGTGCAACAAACTCCAGTGAGAACGTTAGTCACAATATTCCCTTTGATGTGTAAAGCAAATTAACATAAAACACTATTAATTGACGTATTATTAGCTATATCAATGTGATTAAATTTATAACATGATAATGCCCATATTACCGGGATTATGTGATTATTCTAAGGCTGATGCTACAACATGCCGTTACTGACGCGCGTAAAACTTAGCTTGAAAATAAATCAAAGGAGGATTTTGAACTGATTATTTTACTAACAACATCGTTCCTCGCCTCGCTAATTATAGTACCGTGTCGACTTAGCCTTTTAGTACCTACTCATTCAAGTGTCGCATCGTCGAATACATATAAATTCAAGATAATTATCAAATCAGTTCAGTTTAGGTTACAATTTTAGTCGGTAAGTATTTCTTATTGATAAACCTGATAGATGCAATAACTTTTTCATGTGTTATGGAATATTAGCTGCATTTAATATATTATATTAGATATTAATACTTAATAAGTAATATAATATGAGTGTCATGGAGGTGTGTAAGACGCAGACTATACTCGCGATTTTGGTCTGAGTACCTTGGGCAGCGAGATGAATATGGACAATAAGTGGACAATGTGGACATGTCTTTCCGAGTACACGTATGCAGCGATGATTTGTATTGGCCGAATAGTGATTTAAAAGACATTATAATATTGACCTGTTACAGAAATGTGGCCATTATTAGTGGGCGTATTAGCAGTCGCGTCTCTGGGGACAGCTTGCACCCCCAGTGTGACGACAGTGAGCGGCACCCACGCTCCCGCCACCGTCTGCTTAGGAGCACTTATCTTCGCCGATGATTTCGAACATTTTGACCTCGAAAAATGGCAACACGAGAACACTTTGGCCGGTGGTGGTGTAAGTTTACTTAAGTATTTGTTACAAACCCAAAGTGTGCCCCGTCGCATAACTCCGCTTTCGGCATCCAGCTGCCTTTCCTTCCCTCTCAGTATCGAATCGAATTAAAACCTATATTTTCAGTCTCGACTTAACACTTAAAACTCTACACTGTTACAGAACAGATTACAATTTTAATTTACAAATGTGTATGGAATTTAAACACCAAACGACTATTTAATTTGGAAAAATCTCTTAAAAAACATGCGAATTAAAACTTCCAATGACTTGCATTTAAAAGCATGAAATTAACCTAAGCCGTCTGTGACGAAGCGTAGACATTCACATAGTTCTGACCAAAGGAGGATATTCGCCGCTTAGTGAATTAATCAAAATTTCTTTCAGAACTGGGAGTTCCAATACTACAGCAACAACCGCTCGAATTCTTTCACTCACAGCGGAAACCTGTTTATCCGTCCCACTCTCTCTTCAGACCAGTTTGGAGAGAACTTCCTGCTTTCTGGACACTTGAACATCGAGGGAGGTGCGCCAGCTGACAGGTATGAACAAATTTTAAGCCTGTACCAGCACCAGAATACCGGATTCTATTTTTTTTCTTTATTTTTCCTCTCTTGGATTTCTCTTTTAGACCTGTATCAAAGGTTCAATTTACAAACATAAATCTCACATGCATACACACCCAGACTGAAAACAATTATCTTTAGAAACACATAAATAAGTTCCGTGCGGGGATCGAACCCGCGGTACGTAGCGTAGAACGGTAATCGCTTAGCCACTGCACCAACGGTCTGTCGTGTCAGATACTGAGTAGGTACATGTGAAAGTGTACTTTGTAATTTACCAAAGATTTAAAATTTTAATCGCACCAAGAATCCTGATGTAACATAGATGCCTTGTATTATTGGAACGACGCGGCGACGCCGACGGCGACGGTCTATTAAACAGTGAATGTTCATGGCAATCTAATGCAGGCACGCAGGAGTCTTGATGTCAAAAATTCGGTTACCCATCTTTATTTAGAATTAGCTAAATCTCGCATTGATAAATCAAATTCATTACATTTTTGGAATAACATGATATTATCATTATTACCTACCATAAAATAAAATCATTAAGTAATTTATGATTTTGATAAGTTTTTGAAACTATTGTCTTACTTAAAATCCTATTTATTGCATTATGACTATATTTTTGCCCATACCGGTGCTAAATATTCAAAGCCAAACAAAGATAATATTAGTCATCACATTCATATTTCATTCATTAAAACTTTTCCCTTCCCTTACTTTAAGGTGTACAAACCCACAATGGTGGGGCTGCGAGCGGACGGGCACTCCATCTAACATCCTGAATCCCATCAAAAGTGCACGTATCCGTACCGTCAACTCCTTCAGCTTCCGCTATGGACGCGTTGAAGTCCGCGCCAAAATGCCTGCAGGAGATTGGCTGTGGCCAGGTAACGAACAATACAAAATATTAGCTGAATTTTTCTCAGTAGTCTTAATAATCTTAGAACCAATCCAATTCCATTCCATTCGATTTCGATCTTTGAATCCTAGTGAGGGGCAATGTTTTTTAATAAAAAGAAAGAAAAAACAAAACATCTTGTTGGAGAGACATTTTAACAAATGGATAGCGATTAATGTGCTCCAGTTCCTGACAAAATAGTAATAGCTGCATTATAAACAAAAAAATAATACTTCAGTTGTACTTTTCTTTTGCAGCTATCTGGCTAATGCCAGCGTACAACACATACGGCACCTGGCCCGCATCCGGTGAGATTGATTTGGTGGAGTCTCGAGGAAACCGCCAGATGACGTTCAATGGCGTTAACATCGGCACACAGGTACGACAACACTCACCACACTGACTCTATTAAAGTTCTAAGATTCTCTAGAGCACACCAAGCGTCATAGCTAGTTTTTCCCCAGGTTTACATGAAACAGTGATGGGAAAATTAGAAAAAGTTTTGCCTTTATCCAGTACCGGTTTTTCAACTAAGGCTGGGTTCACACGGCATTGTCCTGCACGTTTTCTTTGTATTCGTTTTTTAACGTACAATCACCCGGGTGTTCATACGGTAAATTTTCATTCGTGTAAAAAACGAATAGCAGCAGTCTCCACACAGTTGTCACAGTTGAGTAGACGTCTGTGATGGATCCACGCTTGGTTGTACTTTTATCCCACAAAATGGGCTTTTGTTCCACTAAAGAAATTAATAATTCGTTATCTATAGAAGATTCGTCAACCATTTTGAAACAACAAACACAAATAAGCGCAACCTCTCCAAAAGACGCCAAGAGACTAAATGCTTGTTCGGTTGCTATTCGATGAAAAACGTATGAACATCGTGTCGTGTGAACGAGACAGAGCTATACTATGTGCCACTGCAAGCCGAATACGTTAAAGTTCATTCGATTTGCTTGACAAGTCCGTTGAGTATTCGTTTAAACGCATAAACTGTGTACGATTTTTTGCAGTACAAACGACATGTGAATGGTTCTATGTACAATGTATGTGCCACTATTTATTCGTTAAGACGTATACTGCAAAAAAACGTGCAGGACAATGCCGTGTGAACCCAGCCTTAGTGTTCTCCATTTCGCAAACGGTTTGGCACAAAATATTCTGTTCCGGCGGCGCATCACTAGGGGAGTCGATGCGCTGCCCTAGTCGCCCCGCCCGCGACCCTGCGCAGCCAGCCCAGCGGCAGCGGTGCGCGTCCACCGCTCGACCATTATGGAAGAAGCAAGGTTCACGAAGTGACGTACCTAGTTAATGTCGGTCGAACAATGATTGTGTAACTTTTATTTCTTTGTCATAGCTTGTCTCATTATACACAGTTTTTAAACGGAGTCAGATTTTCATTAACTCACCCAATCAAGCCCGAACATATTCTAAAGACCTCAAGTCAAACGAACGATCGTTTGACTTAATTTGAGATCGCCGTATGTACTCGTATATCTATGTGTGCGTGCGCCTGTTATCGCTCGTTGTATGGAGCCGGCCTTCTGTACCTATCTATTTTGTGGCTTTGGTTTGCGCAGACGGATACTACTCATAATAATGACATTTATTTAAATTTTTATATAAAGTAAGCATACGTAGGTACCTACCTACCATACAAAAAGCAAAAAATTAACAATGGATATTGGCTTTGGACAAAGCTATCTAAAAAAATGTTGTTCTCCAGGAAGCCGGATCCACCCTGCATTACGGACCTTACCCAGAAATGAACGGATGGGAGCGCGCGCACTGGCTCAGAAGGAACTCTGCTGGATACAACAGCAATTTCCATCGATACCAGCTTGAATGGACCCCAGGTATTTACGTCACAATAGTTTTTTTTTTTAACATTCCGCCTCTCTAGGATTTCTCCTGTATCGAGGGTACAGTTCACAAATATACATGTCACATGCACACACATCCAGTCCCGAAACAACTATCTGTAGATCATACAAATATTTGTTCCGTGCGGGGATCGAACCCGCGGCACGTAGCGTAGAAAGCTAATTGCTTAGCCACTGCGCCAACCGTGTCGTCAGTAAATGCAATTTATGCACTGCATTTATTTATTTATTTAATGCTTTTCATACAAATATGTACAAATGCGGTCTTAATGCCTAAGGCATTCTCTGCCAGACAACCATGTCATACATATTCACATGAAAATATCATTAACTACTACGGAGATATAAATGGAATGTTGCAATATCAATGCGACTTGGTGACAGACATTACCTCCATTTTTTGGAAGGCCTAGCTTCTATCCAGTAGTAAACAAGGTGGGTTAAATAGATGATGTATAAAACTAACACACGGAACAATTAATATTTGTATCATCTACAGATAGTTGTTTCGGGTCTGGTTGTGTGCATGTGACATGTATGTTTGTAAACTGTACCCTCGACACAGGAGAAATACTAGTGAGGAGCAATGTTTTAAAAAAAAAACAAAAAAAAACAATGAAATAAATAAATAACTAACCGCAACATTTGATTGCAAAAATCTTACCCTTTCAATGGTAGGTACGTTTTGCTAATCAGAACCATACAGAACAGAGTTAATTCGAATTACTTATTTAATGCAGATTTCCTAAGATTCAGCATTGACGACGTGGAGTTAGGTCGTGTGACTCCCGGTAACGGCGGTTTCTGGGAATTCGGTGGCTTCAACAGTAACTCTAATATCGAGAACCCGTGGAGATACGGCAGCAAGATGGCGCCTTTCGATGAAAAGGTATGTACGCCCGGCGACATATCAAGCTATATTTTCAGTATACGCTGACCTCTCGTTTTACGGAAAACCTATCAATGCGAGGTCAGCTTATACTGGAAATGTATTGTTTGATAATAGCCGTGTGTATGCGTTCATAATTGAACTAATACATTATTCTTTAGTAATTTAGTTACCTAAATTAGTTTTTACTCAGACCAATTAGTGCCTATACCACCAGGTACAGCCTTTCACTATTCATAAATACCTACGGTATTTACAATGTCTATATAATTTGGAAAAGCCCTGAATTTGATCAACGAAATAATTTAATAAGTAACATTTCAGTTCTACATTATCATCAACTTGGCTGTTGGCGGTACCAACGGATTCTTCCCCGACGGCGTCACCAACCCAACACCTAAACCCTGGTGGAACGGATCACCTACGGTAAACACACGCGATTTCTGGTGAATTTAGTATCTAAAGAGACGGCAAAGGGCAACTCTATTAATCGAATATGACAGTACTTAGGTACTAATATTGGGCAATACAAATACATTTCACCACATCTTAGTGGTTTGGTCGTCGGGTGCGTTGGATGAGAGTGGCAAAGAACTCTTCGTGCTTTCATTGCACTATGACTAGACATAGCGCAAATTCTCACTCGAAAATGACAGTCTGGGTGGTAATTAGGGTTTGTCTCATAACACAATGGCAACTAAGTAATTGGCATAAATCGTGTAACGAAAAGCAGTCTTTGTTTAGAGATTAAAATTAATAATATAATTGTTATCCATAGGCCGCGACTGACTTCTGGAACGGCCGAGGGTCATGGCTGCCAACTTGGAACTTGAATTCTAACGATGGACAAGATGCCTCACTGCAAGTCGACTACGTTCGCGTTTGGGCTCTGTAATTGAATGTCTACCTACGCGTCACGGAAAAATGTGTATCTGAACATCTGAATAAAATGCCAATAGCAAAACTTACTGCACTTACACAAACTACCAAGATTTTTAGTTTTAAATATTTAATTAATTTGAACCTAAAAAATAATTACACGGTACACTTGATATCATCAGTTCTAATTAATAACGAATGGAAATCATTATTGTGAAGCACCAGTTGATGAAAATAAATCGGACACATAAAATATTGAGGATAAGGCTATAAAAATTATGATTCATCAATGAACAGAGACTAGATACTCTAGGTATTTTATCTGCTTGTTATTCCGTGCAAGTAATACTAATCAAAGAGGAAAATGGTATTATATTTCCTACAACCTACTTGTACTTGTAGGTACAGGTGGCCCAAAAATACGTTGACAAAGGTTTTTTCGAATAATTTTATTAATATTATGTAGGTACCTATGAATATATATCTATATATTATTATGCTAAGGGAAGCTTTGTACCCCCTTTTAAGCATATTACGCAAACGGAGGAGTGTGAGATTTGGCATAGTTAAAGTAGCCATTATATGGAGGAGTGCAGAAAGCTAAAATTTATAATAGGGTAATTCCGGGAGAGATGGCCGTACGGGAGAGATGACCAGTCGATCGTATTGCAAGTTATAATACACAGATGGCGTTAATAAAACTTTAGTTCGCTTCGTTGTGAGGCTGGCGACAAGTGGCTGTGTGTTTCTTTTGCAAAAAAAAATTCAAAAGTAAGTAAATTCCACATTGTTTTTATAACAGATGCATGATCTAAGATAAGAGGTTAACATATTATGTGGTCACTAAAAGATTTTTTAAAATTCGCTTGTTTTTAATGTTTTATTGGGAAGTTCATAACTTTTTTCGTATTCTAACCTAAAAATTACCGTTAAAGATTGCATCATACTTTTTAAAAACTATATGGCCATCTCTCCCGGGCATTTGGGATAGATGACCCTATTTTTTCAGGGAGTGATGACCATAAAATTTTAAGCGGTATTTTAGCTTCACAGCTTACATCACTCTCCTAGAGACGTTAGCAGGCTATGGATTTCCACATGCTACGATACTCGCATACGTCCTTACCTTTTTCTTTGCCTGCTTTCCATTCATTATCTTTCTTGTCGCTTACATTAAATATTTTTTATAGATGCCAAATAACTACGTGCGAAAAGCGACGTCTACCAGAGGAACGTGGAATGAGGCAGACCTAAAAATGGCCATGGAGGAAGTAAGTAAACAAACAATGTCTGTGTACAAAGCCTCCATTGTCTATTGTCTGTTGAAATGCTAGAAAAAGTCCTCATCGAAAATGATTTGCTGAACAAACCTGGTCATTTGTTTAATATGGATGAGACAGGATTGCAGCTAAACAATCGTCCTGGACATGTTTTGGCTGAGAGATACCAATCGATTTCCCTGATTCCTCTGGAAGTGAAGTGGATGAAAACGAAGAGGACAACTGCAGAGGCTGCGGTGAGAATTATTATAAAACTCAACTGGTCGAAGATTGGCTACAATGTAGTATACGCAAGCTGTGGGTACATGAAAACTGCACAGAGTTCGAGGACATGTGTTCAAACTGCGGCAACAAGGAAAAACAAAGACTCAAAGACAAGAAGGGTAAAGGGAAAGGCAGGAAAACTACTGGCCATCTCCCCCCGAGCCCTGTGGCCATCACTCCCGGACACTCCGGGTGAGATGGCCAGTCGAAGTTTTTTTTAAATCTTTAATAAATCTAAGTTAAACTGATTCAAAGACTGATTTCAATTAAAATTTTATTAGAAATATAAATACTGTTACGTTTGTGATTAAAATGGTTGTTTTATTGTACTTGGTTTCCTAGCTATGAATCCTTAAAGTTAGTAGGGCCATCTCCCCCGGACTTACCCTATAATATCACGGTTGAATTTCGACCACTGGGCGACCACTAGTTATTATAAAAGTACAACTCTTTTGTAGTAAAAATTCTAAAACGATGATTTTCCGCACTTCTTTAGAGGACATTTTGTTCCATTCTCGGAGAAGTGAAGCCAGACATCCATATCGAATAACAGTGGCCATATCCTCTAAAAATACCATACACTCTAAGGCAACCATTTTAATACTGGTAGCCTAAAAATGACTGGCGATATACACACAGGCGCTGCACACAGTGCCCACCCTTTGACTTTATGCCGACAACGCGTGTGGCATAGTGGTAATTTGTATTTCGGTAACCGGTATTAATACGGGTTGTATTCAATTTGATGGAGCTACCTTTAAAAATACCTGTACAAAAAAAATAAAGGTTGTTACCGAGAAATACAGTATTGGTCATACCCATAAAGTTATTATTACTTTACCACTAGTAATAATACCGGTCATACCGGGTTCGGTCCCTGTCAAGATGTTGCTCTTCGCAGCTTATATGCTGTCAAATTAAGGTAACATAACTGTTCGTTACACCGTGGAACAAGTGCGTTAAGGTGATACTAATTTTAAGTTGTTTTTTAACAAATGAAGAATTCTAGGTGAAAAACATGTGAAAATTAAAAAAGTAAACCAAAGACATTACATCGCATCGCAACGAGTTCCAATTTTTAATTAGGTATTTGATTTTTAATTTTGTCAATGTATTTTTGTCATAAACGTACCACTAGTAATAATAAGTTTATTTGTCGACATCGGCACCACTTGCCATAACGAAAAATAGAATAGATTTTTGTGCCACGGATATGTCACGGTGCGTAGCTATATCAAGAACCTTATATATTCTTGAGCTATATGTACTTTGTAATAAGTCAGTTCAGTGGCCACGGAGTTCAGTACTATAACTGGATATCCTTTAACCGTAACTGCAACCGCTTGAGGAAATCTTCAACCTTCATACAATATCCCTTTAACGGGCAATGGTACTATATTTATTGAATTATTTACTTTAGTGACATCAAAATAAAAATAAATAAATTCTTATTTCATACCTTGGGTTTGTCGATCGAGACATTTACATTATAATTAAAAATCAATCATATTAAATTTGAATGTGCTCAAAAGTAATAAGTATTAAAAGCTATTTCTACCTACTCTATTAAACAATAATATCTGTTTGATAAATTATTGTAACATTGAATAAACTGTTAGATACACTCGAACAGCCGATCCTACAACTTACATAAACTATTCTAAGTAGCTTTACTATCTTATCCTTGACTTACTTACATACCTGCATAATTATAGATAATCACTTACCCCCTGAAACAACGACGGGAGCGATTGAGTGTTCCATTTTTTCATTTATTACTAAGGACTAGAACATACGTCTACACGTATGACAGAAACAAGGGGGGTCACGAGGTACCGTGAAGAAAAAATCTCGTTATAGATATTTATAACAACTTTATTATACAAACATGGAATGACACAATTCGAAGGTCACAGCTACCATCAGTCCATGTGGTAGAACCGAGGGCTCAGGTACTGTGCGGGCTTGTTGCTCGACAGCGGCGTCGACGTGGCCATTATGTACGGGGGCAGGCGCCGCTTGTCCGTGAACGGACTAACTCTTGAATAATACCGTCGCTCTATCACCTAAAGTGGAATACGAAGTATTTACTTATTGCACATTTTACGTTGACATATTTATTCTTAATCAAAAGGAACGGATGTTTAAGTTCGAGTTTACATCATAAACTTATTATACTATAGTGCGGCCGCCGAGAGAATGCGTTTTTGACACCTGTCAGTTACGAACAAACGAGAATTTTTTTGTTATCGAAACATTATTACATAATAGTAGATATCTATCGTTTACATGCACTACTGATACAAAATTCTATTAAAATTAACCTATAATAAACTAAAATAGTTTAGCGCTAAATATAATCTTTAATAAAAAAGAAACATGTTCAACTGACAGGTGTCAGGAACGCATTCTCTCGGCGGCCGCACTTTAGCGGTAGTAATAATAAGTTTATGGCCAACATTGATAGAGTACGGAGACTGTGAAAGTAGTCTGCTTTTTAGTTAACTAAATCTATCAGTAAGCTAGAGCATTTACATTACGCTTATAAAAATAGGTAGGTACCAGACTACTTACTCTACCAATGTAAACTCTAAATAAAAACAACACAGAAAGCAAGTAGTAAGTAGAAGTAGTAGTGATTGAGTATCATGTACAACCATAAGGATAATAAATATAAATAATAATGAAGTTATTTGTTATAGGTAGCTACATATCGACGAAAATACGACATAACTATAAATTAATCTTGAATACAAAAAAAGATTTGGGCTAGCTTCGTATAAATCGTAATACGAAATATTTATAGGTACCTTATCGAAGAATCTGGTTAATTTCACGGAATTACTAGTGCCTGCGGCTAACGATCTGAAAAAAAATGTAAATTTTGTAAGGTACCTACGATAATACATCCATAAGATGAATAATATATTTTTATTAGGTATTTTCAAAAAAGCGGGCCCAACTGATTTAAAACGATAGGCGTATAAAACATTAGATAAGAACTTAAATGTATAATGCACAAATTGTGACCCCCCATCATCGATTTCCACTTCTGGATTTAATTTACGTTTTTCGCTGTAGCTAACGTCTCTCCACAATCTTTTTCCAAGAGTCATTACATCTATTCATCTACAGGTCGTCAAATAGGTTTTCGGTTCGGTTTTAGATCGGCGATTCGACAACCTTTCTTCCGCACTAGGTTCTGTCAGCCTGATGGCTTGCCGATAACCATCTTCAACTTTTCCCCGTAAGTCTTGTGACCTTAATGCGGTGAATACCTACCTCGCCTGATGGCAATTTACAAATATTTCATCAGCGCCGCACTGCTCTGCTATGCTACTAGCTAACCTTCTGTACTGATTTTTTCTTTGTTTCTCTTCTGCCATGTCGAATTTGGTTCCAATGACTAATATAGGAATCTGAAATTAATATAGGAATTGTCATCATTAGCCCTTACCTATACGTTTCTCTTATCCTCCGCTACAGTAAAAAGTCATACGAAACATTACTACAGTCGCAAGCTTGCAAACTTCGTTACCGCAGTAGATTTATTCTGACTCCTTTAGTCAACGTATAGTCTTTTTAACAATTCCCCTGATTGATCAGGTTAACGTGAAGGACCATCCACTTATCTTCTACCTACTATATTATTATCCTAAATTCTTAATGGTAATGACATTATTTGAATTATTATTTTAAATAAATCTTAATGGATTTACCTGAGTAGAACCTAGAAATTGTTCCGGATCCACATCAACGTGCTGAGTTGGATTTGAACCGTCTTGATTCAAGATCTCGGACAGCCATTTTTGTAAATTAATTTGACTTTTTCTATTAGTTAAATCGTGCACCAAAATAATACCTGAAATGCTTAAGTGTTAAAATTATGCGATAGCCATAGGGAGCAACATTGAATAATAGAGAGGTATGGTTGACGATCTGGCTTCTTAGCATTATCATCATTTATGTATTTTGTTAATATCTTCCGTTACGTAGTCCTTACACAGGTCTTAGATATTTTAAGCACAGCGATAAATCTATTTCTCGTTTCTCTCTATTTATATATGAAACCAAGAAATTCCGCAATAACCACGACTCGGTGACTTACAATGGCTGTATATATACTTTATTGATTACTCCAGCGTTCAATAGCAGGCCACACTCACCCACAAATCATGAAAGATATTTACATAACAGTACAGTCACATCACTTTTGAGTGTACCTTTATGATTTCGTTTGCAGAATTATAAAGGTACATTATTTCCCCTTTACTTAGAGAGAGATTTTAAAATATAAATAAATTCAGCCCATTACCGTATCCCACTGCTGGGCACGGACCTCTTATCAGAAGAGGTCAGGTTAGGCCTTAGTCCACCAAGCTGGCCTGGTGCCCGCACCAGGCCAGCTACACCTACGACCTACACACACCATCGAGAACTTTTTGGAGCCCTCTCAGGAATGCAGGTTACGATCACAAAAACATTCATAGTAGGTAATATGAACGCACCATGAGTAGGCTGATAGAACACATTCCTGGTGTTACGGTGTCCGTTTGAGCCTCCAACGTCCCAAAGCTCTACAAAGAAGGTGTTCTGCGCTTGTGTGCCCTCCTTGAACCTGTGTAACTTGACCTCTACGGAACACCCCACAGTCCATCCCGGTGACAATAGTGGCTTATTGTGTGCGATCAAATACGTCAGAGATGTTTTCCCTACTCCTAAAATGAAAATAATGTATTAGAAAACAGTTAACAATAGTTTATTTAGTACGCCATCAATTCATTTGTCGGTGATGTCCTGACCAGTGACGTCTACCTACAGATAATTGGATAAACCATACTATTTGCCCAGGCCTGCGAGTCCTGCGACGTGCAACAGCGTCACTCATGCAAATGTGGAGAGCGGTGACGTAGATATTTCTAGCAGTAGATTACGGTAGACAGAGTTAAATTTGAATAAAGAACTCGAAATACTTAACTCACTTCCGCAATTTTAGCTTTAGATACTAATGATTGGCATTTCCATATTCCTATATTGAATGGCGACCTACACGTGAATTATATACAACATTATTTTTAGCATATCCATGCGAAAGACGAAAGATACAGATTTTTTTTTTTATCGGTTTTTGGTTTTTGGTGCAATTTTATAATACTTCTCAAACCACGTGCGCTTGTAAAATCCCTTTTCTAATAATTTATTTGGATAGCAAAATCAGCTACCTATGTAATTTTGGCCAACAATGAACTTGAAAAATCCTCTATGTGTGCAGGAAACACAACGTATTTTTGAACCGAGAAAAATAGGATTTCGCAGGCGCAGCGACGTGCGACGGTTTGTTCTTTGTTCATTGTAAATATACAACCTGTAACAGAATAAACGCAAGACCTGAAAGTTGTTTGTTCAGAATCGGCTTCTGAATCGATTTCCATCATAATTTATATATGTTAATTTTTCCCTAAAAAATCTTTTATTTATCTTAAATTAGAACCACCGCGTCGTAACAAGTTAATAAAATCTTTGCTTTAAGAAAATTTAAGCCTTATTCCAAAGTAATAAAGCCTTCTTGAATGCACGAGCGAATTTGTAGTTCGTTCATAGATATCCATACACACACGTAAATAATATCAATGCATTTTACATTTGAGGTAGTGTGCATTAAATAAAATAGTTAATTTAAGGAAATTTAACCCTTATTACCAACCAATAAGGCTTATTTAAATGCACGACAGAATTTGTAGTTCGCATTTCACAAAGTTTTGTTGAGAAATGACAAAATGTTTTTTGCAATAGTAAGAATAATGTGAAAGAGCGAGATGCATTCTTCTTCTTCTTCTTCTTTCGATATGGCAATTGAGCCGATGTCGATTTACCAGCTACCCCTTTGACGTTTGACATGTTTCAGTGGTTGTGTTTCGTTGTTGTTGTCACATTTTATTGTTAACGCGCGCGATGGCTTTCCGTTATACCAATATCCAGTACACGGAGATGGTGAGGACACTGGCTCGTTGTGACGATAATGTCGAGTTAGCTTGTCGAGTGATGAATGAACGATATGGCACCAGAGTGAGCGCCAGGACGATGCTAAGTGCAACTCAGCGTCTGAGGGACTCCGGGACGTTTCGTCCTAACACGGCCTTGGATAGAGGGACAAATGTGCGCAGTACTCGTTTGCAAGCAAACATTCTCGATTATTTCGACGAGCATCCAGAGAGTAGCACGAGAGAGGCAGCGCCATTGTTCGACTGCAGTCACATGTACGTGTGGCGAACATTACATGCTGATGGAGAACACCCGTTCCACCTACGACGTTGTCAGGAGCTAACGCCGAGCGACTACTTGCCACGTCTAGAGTTTTGTAGATGGGTGTTGGAGAACTGGCAACAAAATATTATTTGGACCGACGAGAGTACATTCACTCGTGTTGGGATGTACAACCAACATAATCAACATTTGTGGAGGCACGAGAATCCACATGCATGCCGTGTGGATTCATTCCAGCACAGATTCTCTGTAAACGTGTGGGCGGGCGTCATCGGTACACACGTACTCGGCCCCGTTTTTCTACCGAGGTTGACTGGAGATACCTACCTACAGTTCTTGCAGGAGACATTGCCGGTGTTATTAGACGACGTCCCTCTCGTACTTTTACGACAAGTCTTTTACCAACACGATGGTGCTCCCGCGCATTTCACGTGGACCGTTCGACGGCATCTTGATGCGGAATATGGCACGCGTTGGATTGGTCGTGGGGGACCTGTACAGTGGCCTCCCAGATCGGCTGACCTAACGCCGTTAGACTTTTATTTGTGGGGTCGAATAAAATCCCTTGTGTATGTAAACCAGGCAACAAGTGTCGATGACCTCAAACAAAAAATCGAACACGCATTTGTGATAGTGAAAAATGACACTGAGGTTCTTAGCAAACTAAAATTAAATTTAAGAAAGCGTGCTACAAAGTGCATCGAACAAGGCGGTGGTCATTTTGAAAGTTTAATGAAAATGGGACGAAGAAGTAGTGTAAATTAGTGTAAATTCTGTAAGTACCTATTAAGGCAGTACCCCTACCAAAACGCCGTTTTATATCGCCATCTCCTCCGTAATTATACCATATACAAATAAAACAAAAATACAGTCTTAAAGTTCAAGATCTCTACTTCAAATCCAACGTTTCAATTTTTTTTTTAAATTAGTTTATACTATGGTAATTGGCGTTTATAAAACACCTAAATCAGAATTTAAACCTTCATCTTCTTCGGAACTTTGAGCTTAATTTATTTCTGATTTTCAGCAATAGATAGATAATTCTTTTCTCTATAAGTCCAACGTTTAACATTAAAAAAAAAGTCAATTTTCAATTTTTCCATGAATTTAAACGTAAATCTGTGCCAATTTTCAGCTGAAGGGCCGTGTTCGGGCGACGGGCGGCAGTCTGCCGCTGGCTCTCGGACGGGATACCCGTGTCGATCGAGGCTAACGCGTTCGATTTATAAATTCAGAATTTATTTTGCTATCTAGACACAATATTGTGTAGAGGGGGCAACCTATATAACTTGCCTCAGTAGTATGGCATGTACTTCTAATGTTTTGATTTTTTTTGAGTACATATTTGAAATATTATTATTTTAGTAAAATCAGATATAGATAGAGTCTACTGATCTGTCACGTTATCTGTCAAGTCAATACAAATTGTGTTTCATCTTCTAAAATACTTCGTCTAAAATATAGGTAACATCTTTTTGATGTTTTCTATAAACATAAATTCAAATTCAGTATGTGACTACGTGACCGAATGTTTGAAAGCTTATATCTCCCAAACTATGGGACGCAGTCCCATCATGTTGGTATTCAAACTTCATGTTTTGGTGAGATCTATGTGGCCACGTGACCAAAACTTTGAAAGCTTATATCTCCCAAACTATGGGACGCAGTCCCATCATGTTGGTATTCAAACTTCATGTTTTGGTGAGGTCTATTCATATAAAGATATAAACCGTGACCACGTGACTACGTGACCAAAATTCAGAGCTACCTTCTATTAATGAATTGATAATTTGCCATAATCAACGTTTAAAATAGTAAGTAATAATATGTTGGTGACGATGTTGATCTAAAATAAATAAATGTTGTTTTTTTTTTAATAAAACATTTTGTCCCTCACTAGGATTTCTCCTGTATCGTGGGTAGAGTTTACAGACATACATCTCACAAGCACACGCACCCAGACTAATATTTGTTCCGTGCGCGTATCGAACCCGCGGCACGTAGCGTAGAAAACCACTACACTACTTGTAACAACCCTAGCCTCCATGCACTATCGCCACAATGTCTTGACGTTGTCGGCGAGATCAAAGGCGTCGTCCTACTGTTGTTTCTCTTTATACTATTCCTTTACTATATATAATAATAAATACTATGTAGGTGCCAACCTAGTTTTATTTTAATACTTATCGATTATACTTTATATATTACTATTCACCAACACTGCTACCAAACAAAGATATGAAGTAAGTGTTTATTAATCCCATTTATAGTCGACTTCCAAAAAAGAAGGTTCTCAATTCGACTGAATGTTTTTTTTTGTATGTTTGTTACGCTATTACTCCGCCAATTGCATACCGATTTTGAAAATCCTTTTTTTATTTCAAAGGGTACTCTCAAGATGGCATTTAAATTTGTTGAAGATTTGATGAAGAACTTCGGAGATATACAATGGAACTCTTGAATGAATAACAGCATGTCACTTGCGATTTCTGTAATCGCATGATTATGAATTGTTTAAGCCACTCAAAATAGAAATATAAAATAAACGTTAAAAAATAGTATAAACCGACTTCAAAAAACTAAAAAGTATACATATAATTTTCTTAAAAAACTTATCAGCTTCTGAAGTCGTTGCCACTGCCAAGCTAGGTGCATTGAAGAATTTAAGAAAATTATTTACACTTTTTAGTTTAATGGTAGGTATTAATATCTAATAATCGTGATATATTTATATGAGTGAATATTAAATGAATCAAGCAATCCTTCAAATAAAAGAGCAAGTTATAATTAGTTAATACCAAATCATCTAACAACTCGGCAAGTGTAATGGGCATTTTTTGCTCGGAAGGTCGTTGACGAAGCATAAATTTTTTATTTCCCTTTTTTATAAAATCATTCATCATTGTAGTGATTGTACCACTGTTATTGGTATTAATTTTCTAGTAGTAACTCTGTTACTATATAGACCATAAGTGAAACAATGTACAAATATATATTTTACATTGCCACCTCTATTTATTATATAGTTTTTTAGTGTCTGGCGCGATGCTCGCGTTGACATGCTCCGAGCGGTTTCCGTAATATTACAGGGGGTCGCGCGGGTTGCGCGGGTGGAGGAAGCGAAATCGACAAATTCGTTTGCTAACTGACGCGCCTTAATACGATTTTATTTTAATTACTGTAAATATTATGATTCAAATCTTTTAAACACTTTGAATATTTTTTACACGTAATAAACGGTAAACACGACTTATCAGGGTTTAGAGGGTAATGTCGCGAAAGTTACGCGTCTGAGATAAAAAAGTTCTGCGTTCCCCGGTGTCCGATGATAGTACCTACCTACACGTGTCGGCGCGGCGGCCGGCGGCGCGCGGCGGGGGGCGCGCGATTGGCGGCGCGGGCGCCGCCACCCGGGTGCTCCGCCCTACTTTACTGATACATCACAGTCGGGCAAAATGTCGCTTGGTTTAAAAATACATCCCCGTTACTAAGCCTAATATCTTAGATTCGTATTGCTAATGTAGATTATTTAATACAATCGTAAAATTAAATTAAATTATTCAAAACCGCCAGTCCAAAGCCTGTGAAAGTGTGATGGAAAGATGGAATCATAATTTTCGGTCATTGAACTGACGTACCTAGTGACTACACAAGTGTACTGCAAGCAGTGCTTAGCCAGCTGATGGCGGGCGAACTGGTGTGCGCGGGTGTGCGCTCGCTGCTATAAACAGTTGCTATGAGTGTGTGCGTAGAGAATAGTATGCTCAAACGTTTTACGTTTAGTCAGGACAACTATTTTATATTATGTGATTTGGTTTGGTTTAACTAAATTAAATTACAGATGTTATTTTAGTTTTATAATTTAATATTCTAATTGGCGTGTCTGAGGTCTTGCGTTTATTCCGTTACATGTTGTATAAAAGAATATGATTCATTTAATACCTTCACTTACTTTTAATTATTAAATGTGTGGCTATTATTATCAATAACAACCACTACCGAGAATAATTTCCTATTATATCAGTCTCATACAAAAAATCTAAAAAGTATCGATACATTAGCAAATTATTTGAGTACTACATAAATGAGTACCGGTATCGATATCTTATAGGTATCGGAACATCCCTAATTCCGTACCACGCACGCACAGTGTGGCCGGTCCATACTATGTAGGGGACAATATTATTCCTGAGGTTTATTGTTATTGCATTGTCAGAATGTAATATAAATAAAGATTATTTATGAAAACATCTTAATTTACATGACTAAGTATACAGGGTGACGCAAAATTTTGGGGCATTGAGGGTGACTACACTGACTACCCTTTCTATAATAGTTAGAGAGGTCCGGTCTTAGGAAACTTTAGATGAATTTTGAAGATATTAAATTAACTATTATTAGTTTTTTTGAAAAAGGTACAGTTTGCGAGAAAATTGAAATTTCTCAAAAAACTTATGTGGGGGCTCAATCGACTCTATTTCCCAACAGGAATGTTTCCTCTGAACAAACAAAAAATTCGTACTTACTTTCCGAATTTGAGAAAAATACAAAAATCTAGTTCCCATACATTTTCTATGAAACCATACCTTCGTATGCACGTCATCTAAAATCTAAAATCACTGTATCTATACGTAATGTATATTTAATATATTTAAAATTCATCTAAAGTTTCCTAAGACCAGAACTCTCTAAATATAACAGAAGGGGTAGCCACCCTAATGCCTCAAAATTTTGCGCCACTCTGTATATATTTTGTGGTAAAAAGGTAACGAAATGAAAAAAAAAAAAAAAGATTTAACAATACCACTCAGACTTCATAACTTGGAAGGCTCACATCATCTAAATCTTTTTTCCTACCACTATAAAAATTTGTAACCTGTAATGTTTTAACCTGGCTTTGTATTTATTAAAAAAGCACTAAGACCTTTGAACGTATTTCACTTTTTCGTTCTGGTGGACAGGTTGTCTTCTGGATGATAAATTCTTGTAAGTTAAATCCTTTTCAAGTCCATTTTTGTACAGGATCGTTAAACAAAACATATGCCAATTCACGACGACTAAATTTCAGGACGGGCCCTACGATAAACAATTATTATTATTTTTTTAAATCGCAACTTTCCGCAAATTATTATTTTATGGCCTAATAATAGAAGGTCTGTACTTTATTTACAGTCATATTTGATTGCGGAAAGTAGTGGAAATTGCATTCAAATAGTCTCGTGAATATTTTTTTTTACCTATTTCGCTGTATCGTTAATAAACACTGGTAAAATATCTAAATTAAGCAACATTTCAAAAAGATAATGACTATATCTTAAAGCTAATACCTTGATCTCCAGAATGCATTCCAAAAATTATCGTAAGAGGCTTATATTTCACTCTAAAACACAGTTTATTTGCAACCACTTTTTGCAAACGAAAACACGTAGAAATTGATTGCAGTACTTTGACAACTCATTAAACACATCTACCGGGCGAATAAATTCTCCATTTTTTAAATATTGATGGACAATTTATTGTATTGTTATAATCAAGAACAATTTTAGACCTACGTCCAAAATTGGAAAATTCCTTTCTGTCCTATAGCGGCAACACTGTGGCACGGTGGGCTGAAAATCGGCTTTCATAGACTTAGGGATTTCAATTTGCAAGTGCCGGATTTTTTGCCGGATATCGCTTCTATTAGATATTAACTTATTATTATTAGGTATACAAAAATGACACCCGAGTTAATTCTGCAGGAATTATAATTTTTTTAGGAAAAATTTGTATGAAGCTAGTATGAAAAATCTAATTATCTCTTTATAGTGGACGTATATCTAATCTGTCCGAATCGACCGCGCCGAACGAGCCGAACTAAACGAATTTTAGAATTATTTATATGAAATCCTCGCACACCTATACACGCCGAATCGGACGAATCGCCGGAAGAATTCGGTAGGCATCCAAATCCCAGACGAACATAGCAGACGAATTCGGATGACGTCATCAGATTCGACGCGGACGATTCGGTCAGTGTTGGTAGCTTGGTAGTGGGTTCGAGTCAAAAGTTATCTGGATCAGTGTTGTGTTGCCAGATGCAATAAGCCTTTTATCTCAATAAGAAACTGCTAAAATCTAAGTTTTTAAACTGTTATGGTCACTAACATTAACATTATAGTTATGAGCATATATATAAATTTACCATGCTAAAATCAATCTGAATGATATTTTCAACTTGAATTCTGTATAAAATCTGTATAGGCCTAAGAACCTCATCAGATATAATAAAACTTAAGCAATGCAGTCTAGTTATTTTGTATTGCTTATTTTATAAAGCATAGTTAATTAATAAATCCGTGATTTGAGAAAACAAATTATGAAACTAAACGTAATGAGCGTGCGATATGCGTCAAGGAAATGCACGCAACGAAACGCCATTTCTTTCGGCGCGGTCGGTCGATTCCACCGACGCGCGGCGCGCTCTCTTCTTTCGGCGGTGTGCGAGGCCATAACAAACTTCGTTTCATTCGGCTCGTTCGGCGCGGTCGATTCGAACAGGTGTGGGAAAACCGTAATATCCTTACAGGTGGATAAAGTACTAATTATTTATGATTTTTTGTCATACTCCACATAACGGTTATCGCTGCAGATTTTTTTTAAATTACCTTTTTTGTTTTTTTACATATGAAACGGTTCCTTTTAGTTGAGGAACACAGACTTTTAACAACACGTAACATAAAATATCATCACCCCTATATCCCGAAGGAGTAGGCTGAGGTTTATAGTACACCCACACTTAGAAAACTATGTTTCAGCTAGATATTTATCAAAACAAAATGAGTTTTAAAACTTTGCATACAACCAAAATACCTACCTACCAAATAACAAAACCACTTCTAAAGTTCTAATACGTCTAAACGTTCCTGTTCACGTAAACGCTGCACACACATATAAAATTCGTTGTGAATATGTATAATTAGCAATTATACAACACAAGATTGGTAAATTAACATCATCAATAAAGGGAACTTCTATAGGTAGTTATTTTTGTAGTTATTGAACAAATCACCATGTGTCAACTGACTTTGGTTTTACCGCCAAAAACACATATTCTGAATGTTGGCTAGCCTACAAAAGTGTCATGGCCACAGTCATGTTGGCAAACGGCAAGTTGGTTGGTGGTATCGGTGTATTTTTTCTACTTTTATCAGTGCAAATAAACAACAAGTGTGATAACATATATTAAGATTTCACTTACCAGAATCACCAAGGACGACGACTTTAACTTTCTCAATTGCAGCCATTCACAAGTTTTAACTCGGTTCGTATCTTTTCTAATATTTTGACATTCACTCACATTCACCTTACCAACTCTCTAAAGCAAAACCTTGTATTGCCATGCTGAAATATATGTATGAATAATCGACTAATTTTATTTTTATGATACCTTTGAAATTAAAGATTGATAATTCTCGCGAATGCTGTTTCAGTATTAATGTTTTATTATTCATATAAAAATACAGTCATTAGATAAATAACATCGATAAAATAATTAAATCCATTTTTATTTTTTTGTCATTTATTTAGTACTGTGCAGTGCCGTCACAAATTGTTGCTTACAGAGAGTACCTACCTATTTTATGCTCAATGGATGAATGGACATTGGACATCATTGTTCGTTCACTCAAGTCTTGCAACTTTTACGAAGCTAAAAATCAATAAATATAAAATAACTACGTCCGCCATTGTAAAGTATCGTGTTTTTAACATGTTGTATTCAGCTTTACAGTAAAATGCAACGAACTAATGCTACATACATCGACTGTCTATCTCCCCTAAAATAATAAAATGGACATTTACTACAAAGTATTTACTGTGCTTCTTCTTATAAAATCAGTGCATCTTTACTGTGGACCATACAATGGACAAATATGTAAAAAATATTCAACTGGATACGTATGGTATAATCATACGGGGGGTTTTGACAATGAGAAAATTACAACTGGACTCTGGAAAGAAATGATATCGAAGCTCAAAGAGCCCTGCCGAAGTAGGGCTGAGAAATTATTATGTGCTTATGCATTTCCCAAATGCATAGATAAAGATGGAGTGGGTTATTATGCACTGCCTCTTTGTTTTGAAGACTGTATGGCTGTTAAAATGCAGTTTTGTTACAATGACTGGATAGTTGTCGAAGAACAAAAACGCCGCGGAGTTGTCTTTGAAAATAGAGGTCATTTTCGATTTCCAGAATGTGAAAAACTGCCAAGGTTATCGGGAAAAGGCCTGCAAGTAACATGTAACAATGTTGGTATAACAGTTATGGACTATAGCCAAGTTACAACTATATGCTACAGAGACAATGGACGCTATTACCAGGGCACTATGAATGTGACTGAATCTGGGTTAGCCTGTCAAGCCTGGGAGTCACAATCCCCTCATCAACATACAAGACCTCCCTTAGTTTTTCCAGAAGTTCAAAATGCCACAAACTATTGTAGAAATGCAGGTGGTGAAGAGACTAAGCCTTGGTGTTATACCATGGATCCAAATGTACGATGGGAATACTGTGATATTCCATCTTGTGCCAACTCAAGTGATGAATTTGACGATAGAAATGGACCAAATAATATTGTTATGGAAAATTACTTTACACCAACATTTGTATTGATACTCTCGATTGTTGGCCTTGTATGTGTCTTGGGAATAGCTTCAATAGCTCTATTGTGTCATTATTTTGTTAAGAATCATTACTCTAAATGTAATCTATCTAGCCGCAGAAACTTACCTAATATGGACATAGACCTGGATAAACTTCCTAGTAATTTAGCTTATCATACAACTGGTGCACAACTAAATCCTAAATTGGAGAAACTGGAGTTTCCTAGAAATAATATAATATATATTAGAGATTTAGGACAAGGTGCTTTCGGGAGAGTGTTTCAGGCAAAAGCACCTGGTCTAGTCCCTGAAGAAGAATTTACTCTTGTTGCTGTTAAAATGCTCAAAGATGAAGCTTCCCATGACTTAAAATTGGATTTTGAAAGAGAAGCTTGTTTGTTAGCAGATTTTGATCACCCAAACATAGTAAAATTACTTGGTGTGTGTGCTATTGGACGTCCAATGTGTTTATTATTTGAATTTATGGGAAAAGGTGATTTGAATGAATATTTGCGAGCTTGTAGTACTGCCACCAACTTTCCACCTTCTGTTGAAAACAGGGAAGATCTTAGGTTGCTTGTAACTCCCCTAAATCATATGGATCTTCTGCATGTCGCTAGACAGATAGCCTCTGGCATGGTTTATCTATCAGATAGGAAGTTTGTTCACCGAGATTTAGCAACTAGAAATTGCCTTATCAATGAGGACATGGTGGTGAAAATAGCAGATTTTGGCTTGTCACACAAAATATACTTACAAGATTACTACAAAGGTGATGAACATGATGCTATCCCTGTGCGATGGATGCCTTTAGAAAGTATACTGTATAATAAGTATACATTAGAATCAGATGTCTGGGCATATGGAGTTTGTCTTTGGGAAATTTTTTCATTTGCTCTACAGCCATATTTTGGTATGACACATGAGGAAGTAGTCAGATTTCTTAAAGATGGAAACGTTCTTGCTTGTCCTGACAACACACCCAGGTGTGTGTATGATTTGATGAAACAATGTTGGAATCACAGTCCAAGTGACCGCCCCAACTTTAGAATCATATACCAAACATTGGACAGTATTCAACTGATATTGGAAAGAACTCATTCAGAATAATTCAAAGAGTTTATTTGATTGATAAGACTGTAGGCATTACCTTTTGTATGATAATTTAAGTACCTACTTATTTATTTTTATTAAACAACTAATAAATAACTGGGATAATGAATGTGACAAGTCACAAGACAAATAATGAAAATTATTGTAATAACCAATACCTGTAATATCCCAGTTAAAACATGTCTGGCCCTTGAAAAGTATATTATAGAACATACTTTTATACTTTAGTGATAGTTATGATTTTTATCATAAAAGCAATTGAATTTATTGGTCAATTTGTAAAAATAATGATTTTAAGTAATTTAGTTTATACAAACAATATTGTTTCATTTCATTTTCAATCTTACATTAAATCCAAGACTGATTTTTTAGTACTCAGGAACCTTAACTTAAAGTAGGCTAGCATTTAGTTATCTCCTGTACCTACATTTTATTAACCCATATAAATGTTGAAAGTTCTGTAGGTTCCCGTTAACTTATAGTAAGTATTTAAGTTTTGGCAACTCAATACAGTGAATTTAAAAGCCCCCATTGTATGACTTACATAATTTTATGTAACAGTAAACATAATTTTTGCTGTTAACCGCCATCTAGTTCAAGGTCGTAGCCAGGGGGGTTTTAGGGTTCAACCCCCTTCCCCCTCGAAATCTCAGACATTGAAATTATATCGTGATGTTGAGGTAAATACAGAGATGGTTGTCCAGCGCTTTATATCCAAAGAT
Organism: Allophyes oxyacanthae; assembly: GCA_932294325.1. Taxonomy (NCBI): domain Eukaryota; kingdom Metazoa; phylum Arthropoda; class Insecta; order Lepidoptera; family Noctuidae; genus Allophyes; species Allophyes oxyacanthae. Next base: position 8,397,913 of record OW028614.1, on the reverse strand, counting down.
AAGTCCTAGTAGCATTCAATTAAATTTACCAGTCTAACCAATTTCAGAAAAGAGGTTCTATGTTCGACTGTATTTATGTACCTTTATTTGTTGTTGGATGTTTACCGATTCCTGCGTCAATTACGGACCGATTTTAAAAATTCCTTTTTTTTTTGTTTGAAACGGTATACTCTCGAGATGGTTCCATTTAAATTTGGAGAAGATCTGACGAAGATCTTCGGAGATAGACTATGCAAATGCAACTCTTCAATGGATAACAGCAAATGACTCGCGATTGCAGAGATCGCTAAATAAACTATTTATTTTTTTGTTACGTTATGTTATCAATTACTGGTATTTTATAACGTTACCGTAACGTTACTTTCCATTTCTATGACTACGCACTCCAAAGCAACGATAAAACGTTAAATGAAATAAATTCTTCTCAAAGTCGATGCCGTAGCTAGACGAGCCAACGACATCAAATCAATTACACTGAGGCTTACGAGAAACGAGTCTAAGCGTGAACTTACGCTTCCATATGTCAATTTTACGAACAAATTTTGACAGATGGAAGCGTAAGTTCACGCTTAGACTCGTTTCTGTCGTCTCTGAATGTAAGCCTGAGAGTTAAGACTGCGAGTGGAGTGCGTAACTAACAGCGATCACAAATAGGAAAAAGAAAACACTATTGATAACGTTACAGTTAACGTTATTTTTTAACGCTACTAAAAATGGTAAAATTATCGTTATAACGTTACATATATCTACTTAACGTTATAATCGTAACGTTCAATAAAATTTACCGGTAATCCGGTCCCTGTTCTTGCTTAGGGTACCCCCCGAACTAAATACCTGGCTACAACCTTGTCTAGTTTGCATAATGTAATGTTTACTTTGTTAATATTATAATAATATCAAATGGGGACTTCCACGCCACTTCCCTAAGTTAGGTATTAAGTTTTCCTATTTATGATCTATACCTAGTTACAATGAATTGACAAAACGTTATCACTTATCACTGTAAAACAGCAAACAAAATACCAAATTATCATTGCATTCCAAGTTCAAGTTAATCAATAGCACTCAATTTTTCCATTAAGTAGGTATCTATGTGGAATTGCTGTTATTCAAATCGAGTAATTATAATGAAATGTATTTAATCAAATCGAAATTGTATAAAAGCTATGATTCTGAATAAGAAATAAATAGGATAGTTAAGTTATGCAACAAAATTGGACTGAATGTCTCCCTAGTGATCGATAACAATATGTGTTTAATAAAGTGATATGTCCAAAGTAAAGATAAATTGTACATACTGCCAAACTTTAAAGTTCTATATACATATACATTCAAAAGAGTGAATTGTAATATTTTTCGTAACGCTGATTTCAAAAATATTATAATTAAATCTAGGCATTTTTTAATTTTTAGAATACATTTTTTTATGTAAGTAGGGACCTATCGATTACAGTTTTATAATAGAATGTACCTAATATTATTTTGTCAATAAAAATAATCTAAGTGAATTTAATTGAATAAATTTGTTTTTACAAAAGAGCTATTAATTATTTAATAAAAAACATTACCTACGTTTTATTTCCCGAAGAAACTAAGGGTCAGCGCAGACGGATGGAGTAGCACTGAAGCGACTAAATAAGTAACAATTTAAATTTAACTTAATTTGCTTCTACATACGGCTGTAATTGGTATAGCGAAATAAAATAGTACTGGGAAGCGCAAAGCGCGGTCGAGCGACTACCAGAGCGTCAAAAAAAGCCGGTGTGAGCATACTCCGTCGTCGCCGCGCGCCTGCTGTTAACATTCGAAAAGGAGCGCGAGGCCCGTCGCGGAGCGTGTCGTTTGAGAATTGATACAGTTTACAATTGACATGTCATTAAACCCAACATGTATGCCAATACTCTACAACAAGGTACTAGTGCATGTGCGTGGCGCGCGAGCGTCACAGTGCAGTCTGACAGAAGGGCAGAGTTGAGGCGTCTGCCAGAAGCCCTGAAAGTTCTCGCACCGCTTCACTGTGATAACGTATAATTATCGTTTATAAGTAAAATAATGTACATGATACTTTGATTTCAAAACATTCGACAAAATACACACACGCAAACTCTTTTACTGCTTTGCTCGACATCCGTATGTCATAACCGGGATCCAGCAGAATATCAGCGTCAGGTTTCATATCCTGGCACATGCTGAGCTGGACACCCATTTGCTACAGCTCGGGACACACACTGAATAGGTGATGCGCAGTCGGTGCAATATACCCACTTAATTTTTATTCTTTTAAATTATTATATTTTCTACTCAATTTTAAACTGTTGCCATCCTAAAATAATGTATTCTCTGTCTATGCACCTGTCCTCTTCACCTGTCCTTATTACCTGTGTCTGTCATTCTAGTGTGTCTTGTTTTTGTGGCAAATAAATGATTTTTCTTTCACAGTCGGCCGCTGCCATCTCAATGTCAATTGAGCCTAGAGTTAGCGCACCCACCTACCTACCCACTATACCTATCTACTATACCTACCTTACCTATCTACCATACCACCCTATCTACTGGTTAGAAAAGTTAATATGGTCGTTAAGTTTTCTTAAATTTTCTAATGTTCCGCGCAATTTTCTTAGTTTTTTCTTTCATAAGTCTCTTCTCCTTACAATAACAAACACAACAAAAAAAGAATTAGCGAAATTGGTCCAGCCGTTCACGCGTGATGCCGGGACCAGGGGAAATAGGGATTCATTTTTATATAATTATATAGATTTGCCATTACTATTTAAACTAGTGGTCGTCCAGTGGTCGAGATTCGACCGTAATTTTAGCTTTCTGCACTCCTTCTCCATATAAACTTTAAGTATACCAAATCTCATACTCTTCCGTGCGCGCAATATGCATAAAAAGGGTACAAAGTTTTGTCTTCACGTAATAACATATAGATGTAGGTATTTGAAAAATCCCTTCACGTGCAAGAATAAGAACTGTACGGTACTTTCAAATCACCAACTAAGTTTTTTTTTATTATCCCTTTCTACAGTCGAGAACAAAATAAAAACTTTGATTAGACTGATCGGAGAATAAAATAAAAACTTTGTCCAAAACGAGTCGATTTTTAGGACGTAATAGATTATACTAACCGCCTTCTTGACATAATCCCTCATTTATAACGACACCTACCAACAGAGGCTAACTGAGGTGGCTTAAATTATTCTGTGCTGAGAACCACACGGCGGTTAATGATCCGTTCCTATTTTACAGATAATATGACTGAAGAACGGTTGGTGACTGAGGTGCCTAGCAGCTTGAAGCAGTTGGCAAGACTCGTTGTCAGAGGATTTTATACCATAGAAGATGCTCTCATAGTCGACATGCTCGTAAGAAATCCCTGTAAGTACTTCTATTTATACATTTATTCAGCCACAACATTCCTACATTTATATATTTTACGAAGATACAATGTTGATTTTAGATGTGTAATATTGTTACAAAATGCCTCCTGGACGTCCAGCGCTACGCCCATCATACGCTCTACCATGTTCCCAAAAAGTGGTAAGTAAGTAGGTACTTAGTATACCGTATCATTTCTTTTCCCAGGTATGAAAGAAGATGACATTTGCGAACTTTTAAAATTTGAAAGAAAAATGTTACGTGCTCGAATAGCTACGTTGAAAAATGATAAATTCATCCAAGTGAGATTAAAAATGGAAACAGGTTTGTTATCGAATTCTATATTTTTACTAGACCAGAAATAATTAAAACGCCACCCACACCGCCATGGTGGCAGTAGCGGTGGCTAATTCACGTAATTGTCCTGCGACATGAGTGCTTCCTTAATCCTTTCCTTGTAATTATAATTATGTTATCGGGTGAGCTAGAAAGCAATACCGTAGACCTTAGACGCCATTTTTAACCCGACTTCCAAAAAAGGAGGAGGTTCACTCAGGGTTCTCAATTCGACTGTATGTTTTTTTTCTGTATGTTTGTTGTTTCTGTATGTTACGCGATTTCTCCGCCAATTTCAGACCGACTATGAAAATTCTTTTTAGTTTTGTTTGAAAGGGTATTGTCTCGAATTGGTCCCATTTAAATTTGATGAAGATCTGATGAACACCTTCGGAGATATACAATGGAACTCTTGAATGAATAACAGCATATCACTCGCGATTGCTGTAATCGCATGTTTATGCCACTCAAAATAGAAAAATAAAATAAACTTTAAAAAAAGGAAATACCGACTTCAAAAAACTAAAAAGTATAAATAAAATAAAATAAGTATAATTTTTCAGGACCAGACGGCAAAGCACAGAAAGTGAACTATTATTTTATCAATTACAAAACATTTGTTAACGTAGTTAAGTACAAATTAGATCTTATGCGCAAACGGATGGAGACAGAAGAACGCGACGCTACGAGTCGCGCCAGTTTTAAATGTCCATCGTGTGGGAAAACATTTACAGACCTTGAAGTAAGTGGTAAACACGTGATAATATGCTAACTTTACTAATTTATAGGATTTGAATTCCATATTAACTTCATTCAACACTATAGATATTATGTAGGACGTTTTGTCTCAATAGGTTTATTATCTATAGATCGTGCAAAACTTTATGAGCCCTCTGAACGTAGGCGGGTAGTTCTTCAAAAAGTGTTTTTTTTTTATTGAATTAATTTTGATATGGCAAACTTGCCATATCAAAATTACATGCAACTGCATGTAATTTTTTGATATGATAAAGTAGAGCTTTTGTCATTAACAATTATCTACATCTGTTATTTAACTTAGGAACTACAGTCTACTACTCCGTCGTATCCTTCATAACTTTTTTTTTTTTCCATATAGTGCCTTGCCGCTCAATGCGATTCTTGAGCCTATTAATATATAATATTTAAACAAAGTAGGAAACACCGTTTTTTTTTTACCAACTGAGCCAATGTAGATAGCTATTTCATTTTAACTGACTATTAGAAGAACCGCTCAGGCCCGATTACGAAATGAGCATGGTAGGTAAAGTTGAGTGCACAATCATTATTGTGAGAGGTGACATTGTGTAAAGTAGGTATATCTATCATTGATTTGTTCATTCCATAAATAATTAGTTATTAATATTTTTTTAGATACCTACTTTTAACCTACATGTACAAAATATTAGACAAAATAGGTTGGCCTAAAATAAATAAAAGACGTGAATATAAAACTTATATGGCATTAATTTATTTATAATAGAGGTAGCTCCTAAGAAGATCTCCTTTCTTATGAATGTAAGTACTAATGTATTATGAAAGGTGTAGGTAGACCTTTCATAATACATTTGTTTCTGACTAGAAGAAAGGAGATCTTCATCTGATGAAGGAGAATACTGACGCCCTCGAATGTACTTTAGAAGACAACACGCATGTGTTTTGTGTACGAACGCACCTAGCACGCGCACTAATTCGCGAGCTGCGAGACGTGAGCGTGTGTGCGGCGCGGCGCGAGGCACTGGTACCCTCCTCGCCGCCCTTTTGCGACCCTCTAAGGTATACCTTCCCACCTATAGGTAATATGCGTACCTTGGTACTGCGCAGCCACTCGCGTGCAACTTCCGAGGCCTTATAAAGTTTTGGCGATCTTGTAGGTAATAACAGTTAGGGCTGATAGGTTGAAATTTATTTTCTTTAGTACTACGAATAGATACTACTAAACAAAATAAAATTCAAATGTAGGTACTTCACAAAATATTGTATATAATTTTAGGCAGACCAGTTATACGACATGATGACACAAGAGTTCCGTTGTACATTCTGTAGCCAAGTTGTAGAAGAGGACCAGTCGGCTCTTCCAAAAAAAGACTCAAGATTATTACTGGCAAAATTCAACGAACAGTTAGAAACGCTGTATATTCTTCTACGAGAAGTTGAAGGAATCAAACTGTCGCCTGAAATATTAGAACCTGAGCCAGTCGATATCAACACTATCAGAGGGTAATTCCTTTTTTTATACATTTTAGTTGTAGCATCAGGGTCTTGGACGCGATTGGTATTGCTTAATTGATCTGCTTTTTAACCAACTAAAAAAAGAAGGTTATTATCGACGCTTATTTTTTTTATGTTCCTATGTTTACTTATTTCTCGGAAATGGCTTAACCGATTTGGATAGTTTAAAATGTACCTGGATAGGTGCATTTTAAACCGTCCAAATGGATCCATCCATATATATTAATAGAATTATTAAGATAAATCCCAGTACTGTTTATTATAATAATAGGGTAATAAAAGTTATATTGAAAATACAACAAGTGCTATAAAAATGTATAATTCTCTTAGATTGAACTCAAAACTACTCGCCCAGCGTCCTCCAGGCCAAGAATGGTCAGGCGAAGCGACGCGTAACCAAGGCATGTTGGTGGAAGAGACACGTGTCGACGTCACCATCGGCGAGTCGGACAACGCTAACGACAACAGTGCGCTTCGCAAGGAACGACCCGTATGGATGGTGGAGAGCACCATCGTTACTAACGACCAGGTACGAGGTTCCGTTCATCCATATAAGGTGGAAGATAAGGGGTTGAAACCCTCAAATATGCTGACTGTTACTGTTAGCCAGCATCATCCCACTGCTGGGCAAAGGCCTCCCCCATGATTTCCAGACCAATGTGGACAATTAATTATTTACTTTATCAAGTTCGTCCCGTCATCTCTTTCGTGGTCTGCCGCGTCTTCTCGCCATATCAGGGCTCCACTTGGTGGTTACCTTGGCCCACAGCTCATCCGGCAGACGTGGGCAGCCCAATCCCACTTTAATTTTGCGGCTTTATGAGCTACGTCAGTAATTTGTGTTTTGGAGCGCAGTGTAGTGTTTTGAACACCGCCTGTTAACACATTGAGTTTGGATTTAATTGCTGGTATATTATGGAAATTCTGAGAAGAGTTAGGTATATGAATAAACCCATAAAATAATAAACCCTCAGCCGCAGCCGGGCCCAAAAATAATTTTTGAATCCGCCACTGCATTTATACCTAACGCCAATTTTACGGATGGCACTGACGGATTTGAGATGGGAAGGTACCTCGGATTGACTGGCCTAGGTATTTGTAATTGTCGAATAGAAGAGTGACGTGACGATAGGGATTTGTTTGATTGACGCTTCTAACAGATACACGATTCGTACTTTATGGCAAGGTTTTCTCACTTTTAGCAAATTATGATCATTTTTGAACAATCGATAAGGGACCATCCATATAGTACGTCACACGTTAAGGGGGGGGGGGGGGGGAGTCGACGAAGTGTCACCATTATGTGACAAGGGTTGGGAGTTTTTTCGTGGAGTAACGGGCATTATATAACATTCCATTTTAGGAAAAGCCTCTAGGCTTTATCTGCGTTAGTAGATAAGTAGCAGCTAAGACGTGAAATAGGTAGCTTGCTGATGATACTATTTGTGCCGATGTTTTATACTTTCAAGGTCATACTATTTATTTATAAACGCTCTACATAGGTAATAATCATGTCTTTGTAATTTATATCGTAAAAATAAATTACATTTTTTCGTCAAAGGACTCATTTTGTTTATTTTTAAACAGTAATCAGTCTAATTCGTAGAAAATGACCTGAATTGCGGCGTAATATCTGCCGATATGAAATAACGTGCATATTACGCTTGGTTCATTCGGAAGTAGGTATTATTTATTTATTTATTATTTATGTACACACATACACAATATGACAAAGAAAATAAGTAAAGGTATCTGTTACGTTAGGTACCTGGGTATGCCACAAATATGAAAAATTCAAAATTAATTAGATACGCGTCCAGTAGGCTAATTCACGTAACTAAAGAAGTGCAGTTGCCGCGCAGTTGTAGTCAAATTTTAATCAAAACAACACATTTGGTATTCTCTTAGCTTCAGTGAGATACGCTCGCGTGAAATTCGAGCGTCACTGCAATATGATCGGCGCGTCATAAAATTACGTGAATTACGAGTAGCCCTCAGATAATTGGTTCACCCTTTAAAGCTTGGGTAAGGAATATAAATTTAAAACGGATAAGCTTACTAAGTATTACAGATTTTTCATATTTTCTGAAGAAGGTAGTTAATAAGTGGCCTAGAGTTCAAAATTATCCGTCCATGCCGCTATCTAAGATGGATGTAAATACATTTCTCTTCAGGGAATACATGCCTAATCCCCAATCCACAGAACAGTAAAAGCCGAATCTCAAACATACTGATTCCATTTTACAGAGCGATAGCGTTCATTCTACGGACGCTGCACTGGAGAAAGCAGCTAGCAACGCAAGTAACACGAAAACAGCTGGAAAAGAAAAGAACGACGATATCATGTCTGTCCTGCTTGCTCATGAAAAGCAAAACACAGGTGACATTCAAAATTCTTATCTATATATTTTGTTACTTAAGTAGGTACCTACTTCTAAATTATTAGGTGTTATTAGGTTGTCATCATAAAACGTAGGTACTTTGGTACTAATAATCATAACTAATTGACATTGTGATGCTGCCTTACTTAAGGAAAAAACAAGTGTCCACGAGAAGACTTTATCAATATTATAACTACTATGCTATCTGTGGATATTAAATTATACGTCTCGTAAGTTGTACAGCAATGTTTCAATTTATTTATTTATGTGCATTAAGGATCATCTGATCTCTCTATAAATAAAAATATCTATCTACTAATATAATACAAAAATTGTAAGATAAACAAGTTAAATAGTAGTTAGTATGATTTTCAATATCTATTCGTTTTTCAAATTCCAGGAAATTCTGCAACGAACTCTGCTTTGAAGGGAATAGAGCCGGAAAGTTCAGATTCCAGTGACAATGAATCTAAAGACCCGTACAAACTTAAGGACGAGTTGGCTGCAGTTGGTATGTGGACATATCACTATCTATCTACAAAAACCCCCCATGATGTATAGTATACTTTTTTTATCACTAATTCACCGGTAAAATTTTCAGCTGAAATGGAAAGTGAAGATTCTGACACTGATGACAACGCACCGTCAGTATTGGTAAACGGCAAAGCAGTAACACTGACTAGTATCGATGACGACGTAATCGCACAGATGACTCCCTCCGAAAAAGAAACCTACATTCAAGTGTACCAAGAATATTACAGCCACATGTATGATTAGAATAGCTTTAATTACAAACAAATCAACTGATAAGACGTAAATAAATGTCTGGTCTGTACCTAATATCTCTTGGATTTCAATCAAAAGTTTCTAATAGTTCGTAACTACACCATTTAAAAGACAATAGTTTTCATTTTAGCGTTCAGGGTATGACAGAACTAGGCCATCGGTCGTCGCCAAGGGGCAGACCCCCTAAAGATTCGAAAGTTAAAATACTTTCGAATCTTTAGGGGGTCTGCCCCTTGGCGACGACCGATGGCCTAATATTAAAGGTAGTTCACCACTGTCCGATTTATAATGCTCATTCGATGCGATCTATTTTTTTTTGGAATGCTTCATTATAATGGTGGAAACTCGCAATGGTCTTGGAATGACCATTTTGTATAGAAAAATATTGATAACATGGAGGACTTTAATTTTACGAAATCCCCGAGGAGACTTTTAATAACCTTTACAAATTGTGATTTTTATAGATACCTACAATTCATATTTCACTCATCCTTTCTATTATCATGCCCTCCCCCCGCGGCCCATTGGCGATACCTACTGTTGTAAGTCCTAAAAAGTCCTTTTAGCTTGCGAATAGATCTCTGCAAAAATTCTCGCCAATGCGCTTGCAATCGTCCAATAAGAGACGAAGCACTCCTCCGCACACCTTATAAACTGCACGAGTTTGATTCTGTGTAGAAAAGGGCGTAAGTATACGCTAGCACTCCGTTTACCTACTATCTTCATAGAAGAAATAAAAAGGCTATTAAATGTCAATTTAACTTTATTTTCAAATAATAAATTACTAACAAAATAAAAACTTATTTAAAATAAGTACAATATACATAGGTATTCTACAAAATATATAACACAAATTTGTAACATGTAACTACATAATATAATTCTAAATAACATGACAATGTTATAATACTGCTTGATGTTTAATGTACAAGTACCTTAATTAATTCATTACGCAATAAATAATGTAATAAAAGGCACTTAAGTTAGGCATCATTGCTACCATTTGCAACACGTAAAAACAACTCCGAAAAGAAAATACAATTTTCTATTAAAAATTAACAAATTCAACTACCTATATTGTGCATAACATTAATTAAGATGTTTGCTCCATTTTTCCCAATACTCCTCGGTCTGCATTTCCATGATTCTCGAAAGGCTCCGGTCGCATGCAAACATTTCTTCTTCTCCTGTGAATATAGCCGCCTTGGCATTATCCTGTAACAATGTAGACAACAGTACCGTCAATCCGTAAACACTACTAGAATTTAATTTACAGCTACCCTTAATTATTTTCGTTGGAAAATGTAGTAAACCACGATACAAAACCGAGCAACATGGCAATAAACAATGTTCAGACGTTAAGCATGACCTAAACATCCAAGTGCAAGTTTCCAGATTTAGTTTTTAGTATACAGGTTGGTGCAAAATTTTGGGGCATTATTGGTGGCTACCCTATCTGTTATAGTTAGAGTTCTGGTCTTAGGAAACTTTAGGTGAATTTTGAAGATACAAAAAAACGCCATCATTCATTTTTTAAAAAAGGTAATCAGCAAGAAAATTTTGACATTTCTCAAAAAACGGGCTCAATCGACACCTGACGAAATCGTACGTGTATTGAGAAAAATATAAAAAACTATTACCCATACATTTTCTTCTCTTTTTAAACTGAAATAAATAAATAATAAACCATAATCTTCTGCACTTACTGAATCTTTTGTTATCTTTAAGTCGTCCATGAGTGCTCTATCAGCATCAACAAACTCTGTCTTTTCATCTGATTTAAACAAATCTTTTGGTTCACAATCTGCCACGATGACTACCTGTAATAATGAATACAATTTACGTTTATAGGCCATCAGTTCGAGTTACTACTCCATTGTTAAGTTGAGTACTTACCCGAACTCTGTTGTCATACAGAGTATCAATAAGCGTAATAAATCTTCTCAGTTGAGATCTATGTGTCGTTACTGATAATTGAGGCAGATTTCTAATGAACACGGTATGGAAAGTCTTGGATAACACAAGATAATCACTGGCTCCAAGAGGCTGCAAAAAAATATTTAAACAACATGATTGTATCAGACCATCAAACTGAACAACTTTCACTATGGGGCCAACATCGTAATCTGAAAAAAATATAATCAGCTGTCCCATACCTTTGGGTGGAGTAGGTATTGAAGTTTTGTATGGGACAGCTGATAATTCTTTCGCGATTACAATTTTGGTTCCATAGAGAAAGTTGCTCAGTTTGATGATCTGATCCACACCCATAAAATATAACCACGCATTTCTGATACACGTTGTAAATAACTCTTTGCCGCGCTTCTGTGTCACTATCACAACTATGGCCCAAATCGCAAGCAAAGAAAATTTAAGAGGTTCGGTACATCGCATTCTACACGATAATTAAAAATTGGAAAAAATCAGATAGCAACAAAAAATTACACTTGATTTTCAACATTTTTGGTAAATATACTTGATTTTCAACTTACTCTGTCGCACAGTTCGTCAAAGGTGGTATCCAGTATCCGGCCACAAGATTTGGCAAATTTTACATTTCTCCCCATAATGTTGATGACACGAGGACGCACTGTATCATTTTCCTTAGATATTAAAAATTTGAACAAATTATCTACAGCATTGTTGTCAGGAGTGAGCTCACCGTTTCTGCAATATTTTTTTATTGTTGCTTGTTATGACATCATACAAAGGTTATTAAAGTACCTAATAAAATAAACTTTATAATAATTAATAACCAAAAGAAAAGATTAACATATGGAATATTAAGATAGTAGGAAAAAATTGGTGCAAATAATTTCTCCCTACAGTCTTATTAGAGTTGAAAGGTGCTTGAGTGGAACATTATAATACAAAATTTATGAGCGAAGTTCCGATAAGCGTGTGTCACAGATATGCTGTTTGCGCCAATTTGGCTTGCTCAATCACCTTTTTGTACTAACTCCATTTGCTAACCATTCTGTGGATAATTGATCATTGAGAAGTGATAATATCCTTTAAAAACAGGTAGGTATGATAAAATAAAATAAAATTGTTACCACAAGAAAAGTTTAAAGAAAGTTGGAAGATCTTATAATATTTATAATATTCATGACAGAAGTAAAAGTTTATAGAGCATCTATAAATTTTTACTTTTACTTACAAGAAATATTTACTATATTTAGTGCCAGTTCCCCGCAATCTATAGTCAACACCGGAATCCAATTGAACAATATTGCAATGAAATTTTAACACAGGTATAAATGGCAAGAAGTTTGATCTCTGCAATCCATTTTTGTACAAATCATCAGGTTTTCTATTACTAGTTGCAATAACAACACAGCCATTGTCAAATAGTTGTGTGAATAGACGTTTTAAAATCATTGCATCCCCAATATCTGTAACCTGAAAATAAGGGAAATTAAAATTTAAGATTAATTCTTGTCCATTAATAGAAAATAGTGTAACTTTAAAATCAATCAAACTATAAATAACACCATCCCATAAATATATAAAACTGGTAATGCAATGATTGGAAAACAAATAAAAATGATTTTATCATAATAATTATCTACAATAGCATAGTAGTTAGTCTGCCTACTATATTTTTTCATGAATTTTTCAATACCATAATATAAATGAAACACTTACTTGGAACTCATCAAAGCAAATAAGCCAAGACTCCTGTGTAATATCAGCAGCAACTGGGGGTATTGGGTCAAATGGCTTTGAACCCTCATCACGGAATGAACTTGCACCTTTTCCAGATTTAATTTTCAGTTCATGAATTCTAGCATGTATATTCAACATAAAAGAGTTAAAGTGGACTCTCAACTTTTCTTTAATCTAAAATAGTAAATTTGTATTCAATTAATTGATAACAAAAACTGTTTTAGAATATTTTAACCATCAAAAGCTCTTTATTCATTATGAAATCATGCACCCAATCAAATAATGATTAGACTATAATTATTAAATAATAATAAATTAAATAACTCTTAAAAAAAAAGGTCTTGTAGAAATATGTGACATTACCGGCACTGTCTCATAAAATAAATCCATCAACATAGTCTTCCCTCCTCCAACACTGCCAAATATGTAAAGCCCCTTGGGAGCAATAATCTTCTGTGGGTCAGGCTTCTTAAAGAAACTAAACAGTGAGCCTGCACTCTGACTGTGTAGCACAGGCCGTTCATAGGTAATAACTTCATTGTACACTTGCTGCAAATGGTGCACAACATTTTCCTGATATGAATCTTTACTTAGAACTCCATCTGACACTTTTTGAGAGTACAGTGACCAAGGACCTTCACTAGACGTAGGATGTTCTCTCGCTTGCGAAGAAAACAGCTTCATACATTGATAGCATCTTTTCCAGTGGTATTTAACAAGGGAGGAGACATGCAAACATGAATTCTGTGCTAACATCTTGTTTATTGTCAACTGACTGAGTCAATCGCGGAAAATATTTTCATTATATAACTCTCGACCCTCACCTTGGACACAACAATTTTACAGGTTTTCCATTATAACGCACAATACATCGAACATTATTTTTGATGAACTAAATGTAAATAATTGAATGGTTATTCCAAATCAAGTAATGCTTTCGTTGTTTTCTACAATCACCCGTTCAACAGAATACTGAACTATTTATTCATAAAATGAATAATTTTGGGGGGTAACTAACATAGAAATTAATTATAGCTACATACTACAACTAAAAATATAACTAAAATCTTGGAACGCAGCACAGCACCACAAACCACAACACGTCTCAATTCATCAGATGACAGATAGATTTTTTGATGATTTGATAGAACCACAGATAGAACAAAACTACAATGTCACTGTCAACTTGTCAAATATTATCAATGTCATAAAGGCTACGTTCAGTAATTCATTTTTCGGTGTGAAAGTCACTCGTGCGATTGTCGCTCGCTCATCGGGAACGGCTTCGGGCGATCCACATCTGCGTTACGCGAGTCACCGACTACCGAGTGCGACTTTACTACTCCGTAAAATAGTAGGGTGAAAGTCGCACTACTGTCAACCGACCAATGACTGTATTCATAGGATCCAACAGATATTTTGAGTTCGTTCGATTGGTCACTCGCGTATCGCAGCTGTGGATTGCTTGAAGCCGTTCAATTATTCCCGACAAAGACTACAATAGTATATTCCCGATGAGCGAGCGACAAGCGCACGAGTGACTTTCACACTGAAAAATGAATTACTGAATATGCGCTAGCATCTCTATATAGTTTGTGTACTGAACATAGCCAGTCTTATATAAATATCAACAATTGTTCGAATACGACACGAATTACGATTGGGTGATATTAAAGCAACCCATACACTGGCTAATAAGCTGGCGCTTCACATCGCTATTCGTGTTCGCGTATTCGTCTTATTTGCCCAAGTACCACGATGTGAAGTCACTCTATTCGCCTATATTTGCATATTTTTCACGATTAAGATGAATACGCAAATTGAAACATCGTACTCCTATTATTGTAACTCGCATTTTATTATAGACACAGACATAAAATATAACGATAATACATAATAGTTCCACGAGTATAGATGAATGAATTTTGTCATGGCCACAGAGTACTCAGTAGCAGCATAGAATATGTCGCTCAATGTATCGTTGTTACTCTGTAAGGCTTACATTCATGCTTACATTCAGGCTTACATTCAGAGACGACAGAAACGAGTCTAAGCGTGAACTTACGCTTCCATCTGTCAAAATTTGTTCGTAAAATTGACAGGAAGCGTAAGTTCACGCTTAGACTCGTTTCTGTCGTCTCTGAATGTAAGCCTCAGAGACGACAGAAACGAGTCTAAGCGTGAACTTACGCTTCCATCTGTCAAAATTTGTTCGTAAAATTGACATATGGAAGCGTAAGTTCACGCTTAGACTCGTTTCTGTCCTCTCTGAATGTAAGCCTAAGTATCTCTAAGTAGTCTGTGCTCTGTAAGCAGAGGTGGGCAGGAAAGAAGTAACATTTGTGCATATTTTTTGGAGTTCAATGCATTCACCTCCTATCACTCTTTAGTCGGTATCGCACCACTTGCTCAGCCCTCTTGGGCTTGGTGTACCTACCTACTTACCTTCCGAGTTTCATGAGGATCATATCCCGCAGGGAGTTTCTCGCCAGGCCTATTTAATTACAGTGTGGAGGCTACGTTGAGTAGGAAATCGTATTGTAGGCTAGACAGATCCTATAGATATGAGATGACATTTTTGTGCTCGATGTATGTAGGATAGATCTTTATTTCATGTAAACCAGATAGGTACAGGCACGAAATGTCGAGACTCTAGGCTCACTCGATTATTTAGAACAGCAAGTATCTAGTGATTATTTCAGCTGCGATATCATCATTCAGCGATCAGATTCGAATCCGCGACACGTATAGGGCAGCGAGAACCGGGTTTTTTATATTTTGGACCCGGTTTTCTTTTGGCAACCCTAAAAACAGAATTTCTGTTTCTTCTGGAACCGGAGAACCCACTTGCGATGCCCAAGATACGTAGCGCAGTAAGCCAAACGTTTAGCCACTGCGCCAACCGTGCGGTTTAAGCAGTGGATTTACCAGCAGGCTGAGTAGGCTGGAGCCTAGGGCGACAAATTTGACGCCAACTTTTTATATTTCTTACTGAAATTATAAGATTCATAATTAAGAATTATCTTAAGCCAAGAAAACCTAAACTACCTGACTAACAAGATTTCAAAAACCTAATATGATTGTGAACTATTTTATATTATTTGTGAACTATCGATGTGTCAGTTCCTACCTAACTTTATGGTTCCTACATTATTTTTACAACCCAACGATTTAGTTAAGATTGCACAAGAAATAGTTTTTAGGTATATTTCTGAGCTAATAAAAGTACCTAATAATCATGTAGGTACTTAAGACGGGGTAAGGTATGCCTAAATTTTGACCGCCCCTAAAATCTGTCGCCCTAGGATTCAGTCTACTCAGCCTGCTGGTAAATCTACCACTAATACGAGTCGTAGGTCCCCATCCAGGCGGGCGCGCACCAATAGGTTATACCCGTGACTTAGGTATCTTTTTACATGTTTTTTGAACGTCATTTAGGAAGTTGATTCGATGACCCCATTTAGTCAGATTAGACTGCAAACGGAATAGCCAATTAAACTAGAGCGTCATAATAATATACCTAATTATGACTCATTTTGGCGCATTGAGGGTGGTTACCCTTTCCGTTACAGTTATAGAGAGTTTTAGTTTTGAAAAACTTGAGGTGAATTTTGAAGATAGGAATATTTAGGAAATACCTACTCCTATTGTTTGAAGGTCAAGCAACCGACGAAATCGTACTTGCCGAAATTGTGAAAATATACAATACCATAATACATTTTTTATGAAAACATATGTATCTACCTACGTTCTCTTCGTATCCACTTAATTTATTGTTCTAAATGTGTAAGCATTGTATTCACGCACCCCACCTTCCACGTAATCCGTAAATGTATTTTTCTAAATGATATTTTATTTTTCACACAGATTCAAACTGTCTTAGAAAAATTTAAAGCGAATATCTACACCAATTTACTGAAAAATAAAATATCATTTAGAGAGTGTATATGTATTCATCATGTATAGAGAATAAATATTTAGCATTTTCCTTAATTTGGGCAAGTGCGATTTCTTTTGTTGTTTGGAGGAAAACAGTCGATTGAGCTTGATACCAAAATTTTAATTATGGATTTTCTCCTTTTATCAAAAAACTACAAATGGAATTTTTATATCTTCAAAATTCACCTAAAGTTTCCTAAGACCAGAACCCCCTAACTATAACAGAAAGGGTAGCCACCCATACCTATTGCTCCAAAATTTTGCGACACCTGTGTATAGGTTAATTGAAACAATACAGAAAACTTCTTAGTAGTATCTAACTTCGTATAATGATCCTGAACAACGTCTATTCTACGACTTTGACCAAAACTAAACAAGTTAGCACAAAAAAAGCGTTTTTTGTGTAAAATTTACGTAAAAATCCACAAAATGGCTAATATTAGGTACCTACAACTACTAAGACTAACGTAGATACAGAATGACCAAAGAATCAACTCTTCCATTCCATTCCATTTTTCGGCTATCTCAGTTAGAATATATGCAAACTACAGAGTATTTATAGTGCCAAGAGGTTTTCAGTATTTTTTCAAATACTTTTTACATTCTAAGTATGAAATCGGATACCCTCGTTTCTCGGAATTCATATAGGTAATATTACCTAAGTGAATTCCGAGAAACGAGGGTACGTAAGTAGTCTAAGTAGGTATACTTTAGACTACTTACGTACCTACTCTACATAGATAAATTTATCCACTCGGTAGTCGGGGTTGATATACATGACAAATGTCACTATCTAATTCTTATTCACTTTCTATGACAACATCACACATTTCTTATTTAGATACAATTCTTGTTATGCATGGGGGAAGACAAGAAGACAACGACTTATAAAACTTTCGGTCCGATCCCCAATATTTTTTGCGACATCTACTTGATTTAACGATCACTGAAACACAAGCGAGGGTCAGAGCTCATTTAAAAAACTCTCTCATAACAATAAATAACAAGAATATCTTGAGAAAGCAGGATGTGGTCAAATTGAAATCGACGTCCTCACTGAATTGATGCAAAGTAAGTGCTTATTGCAATCAACAGTCACACATTATCGTGACATCCTCTTTTTCTTGAACGACTTTAAACAGGGGTGCCACTTCAGAATGATGAATGATAATTTGATTTTCAAGAAGCAGATAACAACATAAACTTGCAGCAACTTCTACTACGAATATAGGTGGGGAATGAATTCATGTTTGAGCAATTTGATGTGCAAACAATAGTCTCATGTTGAGACAAGTGGGATTGAAATTTAAGTAAGTAATCTTGAGGAATATGCAGGAAAATCTAGCTATTACGTACCTATGTATGTAGTAGGTATCCCGTATATTTACAAGTTTGTAGGATGTAGGTAACGGTAAATCATCGGTAGGTATGAGGGTTCGGGCTTACCTATGTCAATCATCTGTCTTTCGTCATTCTATGTAGCATATTCCGAACCCGTAGTTATAACGCCCAAGCAGCCAAACCTGCCAAGCCAAATTTGTTTATCTTGGTGTCACCCAAGTTTACCTACTAGTAGACATTTATGGTCTAAGATCAAAGATGACTAGTCACTAGATACATCATAAAGGAATATCATGGATTTACTTCAATTCTACTTCACATGTATAGCTTAAATCAGTATTTTAAAATCTGAATAGGTTATGGTGATTATCGTATTCATATTATGTACTTGACGTGACTTTGCTATGACGGGAATTCTTGAATGGTTTTAGTTCTTTTCGAGTAGATTTCTCAAGGAATCTCGTGTGTAGGTAATAAATAATGGTGTCGATTCTGTTGCGCACTTTGGCAGGACTAAACTAAACTAAGGGCGCCTGTCTTTTTAACCCCCGACGCAAAAAGAGGGGTGTTATAAGTTTAACGTGTCTGTCTGTGTATCTGTCTGTGGTATCGTAGCACCCAAACGGATGAACCGATTTTCATTTAGTTTTTTTTTGTGTC
Organism: Allophyes oxyacanthae; assembly: GCA_932294325.1. NCBI lineage: Eukaryota > Metazoa > Arthropoda > Insecta > Lepidoptera > Noctuidae > Allophyes > Allophyes oxyacanthae. Next base: position 8,379,173 of record OW028614.1, on the reverse strand, counting down.
ATAGATAATTTTATCCCGAGTGTTCTTAGCCATGTTTCATGAAGATCATCAGGTCTTTTCTAGTTGATGAGGGGAGCTAACTGACTTCCTTATGTCCGATTGATTCGAAATTTGGTACCGTGTTACTTCAATTATATTGAAAGTATATGGTAAGGTAACCATGACCTGATCAGCCGTTTGAAGATCATCAGCTCTTTAATAGTTGATGAAGGGATCTGACTACCTTCCATATGTCCTATCGATTCGTTTGGTACCAAGTTACTTCAATGATATTAAAAGTATATGGTAAGGTTTAGATTTTATATCTACTTAAAAAGGACAAAATAAAAGTAAAATTAAAATTTTTAAAAAACCCCCGACACAAAAAATAAACTCTAAAAACTAACAAATAATATTTTTAACCTATTATAATTATTATCGTCACATATATTATGTAAGTTCAAATATTTATATTTTCCAAGCGTCATCGCGTCGCGGGGGACCGCTAAAGTGAGAAAAAACAGGGAATTCCCCAGTTTTTAAGACCTTTGACAGATTTTAATAGACATTAAATACGCCATATAGAAGTTACGGTTTCTTTATAACAATGTAGGTACCTATAATTCCGCATTTGCAAAAATATCTAGGTACCTACTTATCTCATTGCGAGAATGTACTTAGACAGATAAACATAACTTTACTAAGAGAACATTCACTATTACCTATAACATGTAGGTGACGGCATACTAGCATTCTTTGAAGTATGTAAGGATAGGTACCTAAGTTTATTTTATTGCAAGCTAAGTTATAAATAAACGCAGACAACAACAAAGGTACCTATACCTACTAAACGAAAACTAAAACAGCCCTGAATGAAACGGCAGCACATGCGCAATGTCTCCGCCCGCTTAATTTACGTGCTGTTTCTTTCTTTTTCTGTCTGACTCTTCTGTCTCCTGGAAATCCGTCGCGACCAATGCTGCAATTTATTTTCAAACACCTAAGTACCTACTTCGACTGCTGAAATGCTAACAAACACTTGTTTGTGTACTTACCTATAATATTAGCTTGCTCCAATTCTCGGAAGATATATCTACGGAAATAGGTAAAACGTGGTTAGAGCTTCGTTTCTACACATCTGTAAAAATAAGATGATATTCACGTTAATAAGATGAGTGGTTCTGTGCAATGTTACGTAGGTAAGTATTTGCCTAAAATATTAAGAGTAAATTTAAGATACGTCAAAGTGATTTTACTAAATTAATAGGTACCTACCTATTTGGCGCGCCAAATTGTCTAATTTATTGCGTAGATTTAGGTAGGTACTTAGTTTTATTATAGTCACTCTTATGTATTTTGTTTGAGTTGAGCGAACAGCCGAGATAAAAGTTATCATTTGTCGAAATAGTTCAACAAAAAAAAACATTTCAGGTGCAACTATTGTGGTCAATGTCAAGGTTACCTTCGGCGAACTGACCTACGGAACCTAAATTGCTCTTGAACTCGCTCACACACTGGCCTCAATTGTGCCCCATCTAATGCACCGGTTAACAACCTCTAGTGTCAAGGTGCCTGGTGTTATTTGCATAGTGAAAGGAAGTCTCAAAACTATTAGATCCAGGTACCAGAGATAACCCCAGACCACAACCCTTGATTTCATAGCTCTAGGAAGAGAAGATGCTATTTTAAACAAAGTAACAGAAAATTCTAATTAAAAAATAAACTTTTAGATAACTAAAACAGAGCACATTTTTATCCACAGCATAACTATTTTCTGCAGCGTGTTACTACTTAATTGTTTATGTTTATTAACAAACTATGTTATTAGGGGATTAACACTCAGCATTGTCATTATCTAGGTACCTACCTACCTAAATATTCGTTATTTCAATAAATGTAGGTACCTATCTACGTTGAAAGTAGACTTCATTTTGCGTACCTTCTTTGTGATAGATATAAATCGTTAGTCAATTATTAAAAATGTGCAATATTTACCATTACATCCACATTAAATTGTTCACCTGACCTAGTACAAGGCACGGATGCGTTCAAAATCCGGGCGCTGTAAGCACACGTTTCATCTATTGTGCCAAATAAGCAATCAACGTTAATAAAACGTGCGTTGTCGTGCACTGTGGGCATGATGTAAGTATAAAAAGATAACCCTATCCCGCCCAGTATTCTAAACACATCCCTATTCCTGTCAACCCTACCAATTACCGATTTGTTGCAAAAGCGCAAGGGTGGTCGACACATGCGGGCTCAGCTGCGTATAATTTTACACAGAATTTTGCACATATGCTGTATAGGTATTTGTACATCTATTTAAGTCTGCGGATGTGCTTTCCATACTTGAGATATCCGCTATCGTTGTGTATTGAGTTAAAATTAATTAGCTTGCGCTCAACGTCGCTGCATGGCTAAAATTTCCTGTTTCTAATGCAAAGAAGTTGATTGACCACACGTATTTACATAATATATTGTAAACGTGTTTCAATGAAATGGTTTTCAAATAACGCATTATTGTTTTTTACTACATAACGGAAATTATAAACGGGATGAATCAAGTATCTATTTCTAAGTTCTTTAGAAATAAAGTTATAAGTTTTAGGTACTACTATTATTAGTATAGAATATACCTACTTACAATAATTCTGCCATTATTATAGGAATACTTTTTACTTATTATTTTTAAGCTCATTCTTTTTGACTGCTCAATGTGGAGAACATGGTGATCTGTACTACAGGGTTTACCTACTACAGACACCATTCTCTATTTGATTTGAACATATTTATGTAATTATGTAGCATGATGATGAGAGAAATAAAGATTTATGATTTATTTGTTTATAATAAAGTGTAAAATTATAAGAACTAAAAATGTAACGAGAAGGAAAATAGGTAAATGACTCTCGCCTTTGTGTAACTGAACAAACATTGATCTGCTTCAATTACCTAGTGCTTAGAACACGCTTTTCAGGTTCCAAAGCACAAGACAGTTAGTAGTAATTAAGAATAAATTGCATGAAATACTATAAAATCAATTCTACTTCATTCCTATAACTTTTTCTGTGTATCCCTAGTTCGGTTTCAAATTTTACTTACCAGCGATGCAGTGCCGTAACGTCTCATAGCCCGCGTGTAGCGCCCTTGTGCAAGCACTACCCTGGCGCCCCCCATCCTTGTTGGAGTATATACCTGTGTCCTATATTATATCATATAATATTATATATTTATCTTACTTTGTCAGATTTATTTATAACTTATATGTATACATGGTGTAAATGAAGGAGTGGATCATCGGCTTCTGAGCGATAGGGGACCTCAATACCTACCAATTTAACCCCTATGTTTATGTTCAGCCATATTAACTGGATCTAAATTTATTTGGACATTTGTAAAATTTTAGAGAAAATCAGATTAAAGACTGAATTTTGTAAGTGCAGCCAAACTATTAGCTCTAAGACCGTGATTTTCTTTTTTAAACTAGTTAATTAATTGGCCTTTCGAACCATTTAACTGATTTGAGTCGAAAGATTAAAAATAACTTGTTTAAAAATAATTAATTAAACTAAAATATTTTAGAAAGAAAACTGCATTTTTTTTTTTTGTACAACCTATCTTAACAACTGCCGCGTTTATGGAGAATTAGCCCTCTAAAATTCATTTCAACAATCCTATTGTGACAATTAAAACAAAAGCCGGTCGGGAGCGGCATCGGCGTCGACGCCACAAAGTAGGTAGGCGGCGCCGCTTGTGCTGCATGCCGTCCTGCAGGTCCTGCGGCGCCCGGGTGCACCGCACCCATAATATTGCACCCTACGTAGAGACGGCGCTGTATGAAGCTTAATTTTAACTAGATTTATATTTTTAGTTGCTTACTAACTAGAGTCTAGATTTATCATTCTATAATTAGCATCCTAAATGTGAAAGTTATAAGTTTGTGAGTTAACGGCTGTATGGCACATTTGGCACACAGGTAGACCATGACCTGGATTAAAACAGAGGATGTTTTTTATCCAGATACATGAAGTATTATAGTTCTCTTAGGATGCGAATGAAACCGCGGACAATAGCTAGTATGACTATAAAAGTAGGTAGGTAGTAATGGTGTTGTGAGAATATGGATTTCGTGAAGTTTCAAACAACCATCTTTGTAACTACAGAATTAATAGGTAAGGTAAGTTAAAAGTATATTTTTTTGCTTTCTGTTTGGAATTTGAGACTTTATGCTGGTGGAAAATCATAAACCTTTCATAAAGAGATAGAAGAATAGCCATAGAGAAAGAGTGAAAATAGGTCTCCTTTATAAATAAACACTACGATTGTTATATGCGATTTTATAAAAGATTTGTTCTTTTAAAAACGAGGCAATTACGCTTTGTTGGATGTACTGTGTCAATTCAGAAAACTGGAACATACAATAAGCCGCAAAATAATGCCAAAATTAAAATACTAAAGGAAATATTTTGCGAGTCTTAGATGAATACACTTAACTAAAGCTATCATGATACGTACCAGACTAAAGTGCGGCCAATCCCGCAAATGAATAGGCACACATGCTTTTAGTTACAATCAGCACCTGGAAGGTAGCTCTCAGGTGCTGTTAACTATAAAAGCTGAATCGTTAATCATAATTTAATAGATATCATTAATCGATAGCATTAAAATGTCCCGCTAATCCTGCAGGATACCTATAGGTAAACTGCGCTTATATTTAAATGATCTGAAACGTCAACAAATTTATCAAAATATATATTAACTAAGTCTAGTCCTGATCATTCCATACAAAAGCACTCAAGTCATCTTGATTCACGAGCAATTAAGGTGACTGCCAGCAGCCAAAACAATCGATCGTTGCAAATGGCCGTCTCGTTGACACGCACTTGTCAGACGCGCGCGAGACAGGCTTGAGTCTCTCCAGACTCACTAGACTGCAAATATATGCTTTATTTTGCAGAAATAAGACTAATTTTCACACTGATAGCATGTAATGATAAACGATAAGTAACTTTTAGGTCACGTTAGGATTAAATTGAATGATCCCACACATGACACACAAAAGTACTACTGTAGTAAAATCATAGAAATACTCTACGTAGAGCCACAAATTGGCAGTTCTTACTGTCATTATTTGGAAATACTTGTGGTAAATTGTATAATTATGTTTCTTAACCAAAGCACAATTAAAGTTAAGACTGACTGCCACGCAGCAGACACGATAGAAATTCGTGGCATGGACGTTTAACCTGTTAGATAAAGCAAACTGCAGTAACAATATTTTATATCTATCTAAACCTAAATTTGATTGGTCACTATGCGTGTAAGTGTGCTCACACTCAGCTGATCGCTGGTGGGTAGCAGACTTGTTGCCAACCGCACTTTCAATTAACTGCTTGATCTTAACTTTCATAAAATTTTTGCTTTTAATAAATCATTTAGTATGGTTAATTTCACATTAATTCGTCTGACTGAATAAGGAACTAAAATCATAAACGGTTCCAAAATGCAAAAACCGCATTTAGATACGTATCTATTAAATTTAAAACTCGTAACAGTGTCGCGTCCTTGCTTCTCGTGATAAGAAATGATTATTTATAAAAGTACGTAACAAGCACAATGTAGGAACATTAAATTAATGGATATTTGACAATGTTACATTTCGTGAACGAGATATACCAATTTTCTGACAATATATCTTAATAATGTTCAGAGATGCAGTGATGCGATAACTGATTTATCGATTGTAGTCATCGTTTTGGCAGGATGTTGTCTGTGGGTCAAGGGGAAATCAATCAGTTGGGGCGAAAGTTATGGTACTGTACCAAAAATCATTCAAAAATGAATATAGACTTATTTATCGTTTTATTTTAAACACATGGGTCCTTTTTCCACACCACCTGAGAGGTAAGAACCATAGGTGCGCTTTTTTTAAAGAGGTGTCCCCAGTAGGCCTAGTCCTCTCTGAAAAGTAGTCCATTGAGAATAACCTGTCATTTTAAGTATTATCTAGAAAAAAATTGGAGTACAATTTAGATGTACAGACTGGGAACTCCAAAGTCCCAAAATCGTGGTAGCGTACGTTGTCGAGATTAGGTAATGTGTCAGGAATTGTGTCATTCAGTTAACCGGAGGCGGTGCGTTTGCACGTCGATTACCTATATGAGTCGAGGGCAGTGTTCCAGCGCGAATGGCAGACAGAGAGACGTCGAACGCCTACTCGAGTACTCACCTACTCTACGTCAAATCCGCGATAGGCAAATTTGATCAGCATAAGGGCAGAAGCGTTATCGCCGAATCCGAATAGATCTTTTGCCTCTATCAACAATTTATAAAGAATTTTATTCATAACAATTTATAAATGACTGGGGATTTGGGTATCTCGTTGTAAAATATCATTTTACTGAAATATTCATGATTGTTCCTTTATAAAATCTTAAGAGCTCAGAGAACCAACTAAGCACGCAAATACCTATAAATATTAATTGAAATCATTTTATTATTGCCCTTCCGTCAACTTTCATCCTCCTATATTCTTATTCATTCGTGCTTTATTTGTTAGTGTTACAAATCTGGTACAAAGTTTTGTAGTGGCGGCCACGCACTTTAAACCGAATAAATAAAATTAACAAATAAAACCACTGTACTGAACATCTCTCATATTCGATATCTAAAAAACCCATCATAACACATCATAATTCCATACAAAATAAAGTCTATAATTTGCAATGCAACTTGTCAGTTCTCAATGCAGCATCAAGAACACTAGTAATGTCTTTATCAGCTTGGATAGGCTATAAATAACGTTGATACCTACTTAGTGCTTTTGGTTGGCAAATAATCGTGGGAATAACAGCTGTCCAGAAAAACCAATATTTAAAGACAAGATGAACAAACAAGTGTTTAGCCAACAGAACATTGCTGGTGTAAATAATGATATAAGCATACAATTAAATTACATGTTGGTTTATAAATAATTTATCCAAGTGAGAGCGACAATTTATGCGTGCACTAACATACCGAGTGTTATTATTGGAGTCAGAAACTAGAAACTAAAATTAACAACTTACAGATTATAGAGAATCTTAATCTAGACCATTTTCAGCTTTTGCCTTACTTTTACAATGTGAAATATTAATGCATCAGAATAATAATTGATTGCCCTTTTTCTAATACACTGTTTATGGAACTCAACTTTTATGTACCTAATGCCTGAATTCGTTTATATTTAACATTCTCCTCTCTTTTCTTTAACTTTCTACGCATGTAAAATAATCTACAAACTGGTACCGAGACCTACATAAGTGCTATCAATTAACTTTTGCTCTAAAATTGTTCAATATATCGTAATCGCTATACGCTTGTGGCAGTGGAGTTAACGTTATCGGCAGCGGTCGAAGCCCCTCGCTCACGTTACCAGATTACATTCTAGCCTGAACTTTGATAGCCCCGTTTTCGCATTACAACAATTTCACCCTTACAATTTCTGTGTCATTTCTATATTTACCATCTAAAATTAAATAAGAATCTATAAATATTATCCAAACATTGTCATCACACCCAAAATGAAACTTGTCAATTACAAATTCACTCTACATAGAGAATGTAAGTTTAACTTCGCTTAAATTAGAATACATAAGTATGTACCTAAATGTTCAATGCACGTTTAAATCGACCGTTGCAGATTTTATTATTCAAAAGTTGTCGGAGACGATCGCGATTGCAATCTGAACTTGGAGTGTTCTATAGACAATGGCACATAGGTAATATACGCGATGAAGTAGAAGCAATCATTGGCTAATTAAAATTTTCTGTGCGTGACGCGACCACAAAGTGCCTTACTCACTTATAGGCTGCACACGTGCCTGTCAATGAACTTCGCAGACCATGCCAATAGCCGAGCACGCGTTAAGCCGCCAAAATTCTAGACATAGGTACCGATCTATTCGTCGGCAACCAACAACTGTTAAGTAATTTTGCATGGTCAACTGGTATTTAGCGAATCGGAATACTATACAGCAAGAATTATTGTTACTGTAGTTACCGTGTTAGACACATAAAAGTTCTACAATGGAAATGACAATTAATAAATATTTTTGTAATTTATTGTGACAAGAACCTACAAATAGGCTATTGCTCTATCTAGACTAGGGGCATCGAACTTAGCTCTATGTCGATATTATACAGCATTAAACCGATTACTAAACTATATTTTTATAATAGTGTTACCACGAACTGAATTTCTCGTTTGGTACTAACGTGCAAATATGAGGACATTGTCGGTGCGTGCGAGGAAGTCGTCCTGTTCTGTGTGAGTGACGAAGGTCCGAGTCGGAGCTGGTGCATCGGCCTGCACGCCCGGTGGCGGCTTCCTGCGCTCGAATCGTTCCATGATGTCTGCTGGCACGTGCGGCAGCTCCCGCCCTGTAGTGTTTGGCGCCTGGGTAAAGCCGAGCTTCGCCAGTAGGCTCTCGCGGATCACTCGCAAGCTGTGTTCACGCGCGTTCTCGTAAGATCGGCAGGAGGCACACGCTATCTGAGCCGCCGGTGGGTCCTGCGGACAGGCTAATTCGGCAGCAACGGCCGCCAGCCACGCGGCCAGAAGCAGCAGGCTCGCGGGCCTGGCCCGCGGCCCGCGCGACGCGCCCAGCGGACGCGTGGTGCGGCAGAGCGGGGAGGCGGCGGCGTAGCGCGATGAGCGATGTGCGGCCGCGGGCGGCGCGTGCTACACTGCACACGACTCACATTCGACACTAGCACGTCGCACTCCACGCCACGCGGCGTTGCCTGGGGCGCTGCAGCCGCCCCGCACTCCGCCGCCGCGCGCCCCGCCGGCTGGCCTGCTGACTCACCACGCTGGCGGCGGCGGCGGCGCCAGGGCTGCGTTGGAACTCGGAAAATGCAACTGGTGAGGTTGCATCGCCACGCGCCGCGCCGCGCCGCCCGCCCTACAGACGTTCGACTGGAAGTTATTAATAGCTATATATTTTACGTTATAGGAGGAAATAAGTACATACCTAGTTCAATAAATAAACAATATTTCCATTTTTATGTAACAGAAGTATCACAAATATACACATTATTACGGTTTACCCGAGATATTTTCGGGACCAAACAATAAACCGGGGGTTAATATAACCGGATCTTTGTACTTTCCACAAAACGTTCAAATTCAAAGTGTTACGTGGAGCAAGGTGCTGGTTTAAACAATGTAAATTACAGTTAAAAGACTACAAATCAGTTGCTAGGCAGACGTGCTATAAATTTAAAGTAAAATAAAATATACTGTAAGAAATATTTATAGTACATTTTTACAGTTTATTTTAACAAGAAACATGGACTAATCCGTTGTGTAGAGTAAAATAAATATTTTGACAGCTCATACGTGATTTAGAAAAATTGTAAATACATGTAATAGCCTAGCCAGAGGAGTCTGGGATGTATCTAGTTTAGGACTAGACGTATAATAGGTTAGGCGGCAGTGTTATTAGTGGTTCTTTTTGAATATCCCGCATTGGACTTAGTATAGATATCTGACTGGTGGAAATTCTCAGCGGATGTCTCATACTTCAGAAACCTGACTCATTATAAGTATGTACAGTAGGTACATACTGATATAAAGTGGGTGGTATCAATCCGCGTAATACTTTATCGAGTCTAGCTCATTCCCTCAATTATACAAAGAGTACAGTATTTAAAGAAATGAAAATTAAAGGTTACTCACATCATAGGGCACTTGCTGTTCACCTATGGTTAATTAATTAACCTAAGGCCGGTTAGAACCAACTCCAAATCATTGAACCCGAGACTCTACACTAACTACACTTTGGAAATGGGAATTCATGGTTGGGAATACAATTTCAGGGGTTAGTTATTAGAATATTAATTAGATTATGAGTGTCTGCCTATCCCCATTGTAAAAAGGCGTGATGTTATGTATTTATGTTATTTAGATTTCGAGGTGAGGTAACATGGACTCTTTTGGATCTATGATGAAATCATCTGACTTGTCGCATACTCAACAACCTTTTCCCAAGAATTTTAACACTCTCTGCTACATGTAAATTGGTTTTTGATTTTCATTCATCAGTAGTCATCATAAATGATAAAAAGTCCTAATTCCTCCAACGAAATGTCATCTTATCATTATTAAAATTGTAATTTGGCAAGACATATTCAGAGAGGAGGCCATAAACTTGCTTGTCGGCAGTGGATAGAAGTGGAAAGAGAATCCTTGACTTCTTAAATATACTTGAACAGATTGAATTGATCTACACAGAGTGAGAGAGTGCAGAGATCTACTTGATAGACTGATTCTATCTATATTAAAAAATTTCATATAGCTCAAGAAAATCATCTTAGTATCTAGTAGGCAAACATTTTGATAAATGGTAATGATTTAGGTAACACCTTTGTTTAAAATGAATCCAATGTTACATACAGGCACCCTTTGGCTTTCACAGACAACTACAGAAATTTTGGGTGTCCACATGTGCGTATAGCAGTAGACGCACGATAACGCGCGTAGCTGCGCATCTACGACCGTAGCATGCGCGTAGTAGCCCACCGTGCTACGCAGTGACGCACATAGTCGTAACGACAATTGTGTCAACTAAAGCTGGAATTACATTATTGTGTCGTATTGCGTCGTGTTGTGTCGTGACGCAGGATTGACCAATGATAAGAATCAGTTCAGGAGTGCTTAATATCACAACGAGTTTTGATTGGCTATCGCTGCGTCAGAGGGCGCCACAACACAACACAATAATGTAAATCTGGCTTAACGTTATTATATTTGCTTTTCAGGAATGAGGACGTTATTATTATTATTATTATATTTTTATTTTATTTTATTTGGGTGGCTTACAGCTAACATTTCAAAAAATAACAATTAACAAATATCAAAGAGCCATTTACAAGCCTCCACAATTGGTCACAAAATTGTACTCGAAAGTACTGTTGAAATAAGATACTAAGTATCAAAAAAAAAAGACAAAAGAGAGTAAATAACTATATATCTATATGTATACCTAAGTAGTATTAACATAATGCAACAAAACTCGTTAATATTAACAGCTTTCTAAAAAGGTAGATTAGGTTATTAAAAATACTATGAAAATTATCAAAACATAATGTAGAGTTACAATTATTATAAGTATCCGATAGTCGACCATGCAGTAACACACACGATCACACACACAAACGCGTGTAGCTGCGCTGCTACGAGCGTAGCCTGCGTCGCGCGTCGGCGCCGTGCTACACAGAAACGCGTAGTCGTAACGGCTACTTGCGAGTCAATCCGCCGTAAAAATCACCTTATCTGGAACCTAGCTTAAATTGCGACAACTATAGATACCTTATTATAATATTTCCTACAATAACAGATTTAACTCATTACTTGAACTCCAAAGTAATGAAAATTGAATTTATTCGTGTTAGGTCGGAATCGCGTTAGAATGACATTCCACCAGACACGCATTTTTTCGGAATATAGTCAGTGAAGTAAATAAAATAAACTTTTAACAAAAGTAAAAACCGATAAAAAAAAAACTAAAAAGTATAAAAAAATTTTTTTAAAACCTAACTGTTTCTGAATTCCGTGCCTCTACCAAGCTGAAGCGCATTTAAGAATTAAAGGCCTCGACTTCAGAAGTACTTAGTTAAGTTTTTAATAAAATTATTTAATACGTTTTAGTTCTTTTACGAGTCCGTTATCACTTCTATTTTATTTTTCTATTTTGAGTGGCATACACAATACATAAACATGCGATCACAGCAATCGTAAGTGATTTGCATTGAAGAGTTCCATAGTCTATCTCCGAAGGTCTTCATCAGATCTTCTCCAAATTTAAATTAGATCATCTCAAAATGATACCCGTTCCAAAAAAAATAGATTTTTCAAAATCGGTCTACAATGTTGACGGAGAACATACATAGCTACCTACAGTCTAACATAAAACGTTAAAAAAGTCGGTTAAAAAACGCCTCTAATTGCGCACCAAGGATCCCTTACAATACAATACAATACACTTTATTGCACACCAGTAATAGAAGAAAAGATACAATAATTAGAAAAAGAAATGTACAAAGGGCGGTCTTATCGCACTTGGCGATTTCTACCAGACAACCTTACCCCTTACCTTCTTTGGACGTATAAAAAGTTATTTAGTTGCATAATTACGTTTGTAGGAGAAGGATTTTTGATGCTTTCTAAAAAACTGTGATATTTAGAAACATCGTTCTATGTTTCCTGTAATATTCATAATTTAAAACTTCTATCAACCTATTTCTGATTTTTGCTTTACTCTTTGCTTAGGAGATACAAATATATATTACCGGGGGCAACATTATAAGTATTAATTTTTCATCGTAAGATGAAAACTACCCGGCATAAAAAATAAATAACTTCTTTTGGAATGTGCCTATGGAACCTACCTTTGATAATAATTTGATACAACGTCTTTGTTAGCTTGCGAGAGATCTATCTTAATCATTAAAACATTATACAAGTTCCATTTGTAGGTATACCTCACCAAAACACAATACCGCGCGTTCACCGCTAAGAAAGCCCCATTTGCTGTTACTATAAGTAAAATTTCACACTTTAACGGATCGTACCCGGTAATTTGCAGATGAGCATATTAACGTATTCCGTATGTATTCTAACGGTAACATATAGATAAAATAAAACATACAAAATAATATTATAATAATGTGAATAATGTGTGTGAAGGTACAGGTGTTGTGCTTAATGTTAAAAAAATAATGTTCTACATTTTTATTTAATGACCAAACTAAGAAACTTAACCTAAAACTATATTAAGTTGTTGGTACGATGAGCCCAGGGCCGATGGGCTAGCTAGGCTAGGTATTGGCCCTTGAGACCTAGTAGAGGAGCCAGTGTGGCCCTTACGCTAAAAAATTTGTAGAAACCAGCGGGTCTACCGCGTAACAAAGTGGTAATGAACATCAGACTCGGGTAATAAACTTCAATACGATTGTGAGAGACTGAACTTCGATCTACCTTGTAAAAAAAATAATCATGAAGTTGGGACTCCTATCTCTATGATCAGTATTTTTTTTTACAAAATAGCTCAAATATTAGCGTGGACGGAGCAATAAAATATTAGTCTCTCACGATCATATTGAAGTTTATTACTAGTGTCGATGTTCATTACCATTTTAGTTACGCCCACCCACTGGCTATACACCCACTGGGCCACTGGGCTATACGAATATTTCTTCCGTGCAGGATTCGAACACGCGCTTGAAGCTAATCGCTTACCAACTGCGCCAACCGTGCTGTCTTCGGTATAACGAAGTTCCCGCACTACTTAATAATTTGGTTGTCAATTTTTTTAGCGTGAAAACTTCAATGAAGCTTTGTAAAAGCATCAAGTACGAATTTTAATTTAGATTAAAGCTTTTTTCAGTCCTACCAAAATAAGTTCGAATATTGTTGTAATTTTCCAAGATATGAAATTAAATATAGATGAAATTCTATCGAGTATTAATTAAAACTAGTGATATTTTTTTATTTTTTTTTTAGCGTGGTAAAATCATCAAATGAGACCTCCCACCCCGGGCAGGGCGGGAGGGACTGTCAGACTTGTACTGACTAAAATCCACGGTGTTCCTTCGATAGCCCTTTACGTTCCGGGGTCACGGTAATGAGATAAGTCCCGCGACCCCGGCAGGCTTCGGCCCTCTAGTGATATATTATTAGTCTAGGTTTTTTGCCAAATACTGCCTTAAGTCAACCACTGGTTTGACGGCCATATTCCCTATGACAAAATAACACGTCTTGTCGCGGTTAAATTGAGCTGATCTACGACATTCCCATTTAAAATTTAATAGGCCGTTACGAGTGTGATTTTCACAGAGAATAACGACCCAGGATGTGAGATATTACTTATGGTCGAGTAGTTATGTTCCTTGATAAGGTCTATTATAGGTTGGTATAACAACTGGAAACCGTGCTCTCAGAGGCGTATTATATGACTGAAAATATTGAATAGCTGTATTAATACCAAAGAATAGGTTCTATTCTCAGGTAAAAATAAAACATTTTCTCAAAACATTGACAGACGTAGCATGAGTCTACGACGCGACGTAGAGTTTACCTAATACACAGCGATTGATTTTCAAAAATACAATATCGTGTATCGTGTGTCTTAATTATTTAGCGATAACAATCACCAAAATTTAAAATCAGCTGGCTCCGATACATTTTGCTTTGAAGTAGATATCTTATTGAGCGAACTGTGCTAAAATATTATAGATCGACTAACACATGACTAACACGCATATTTTAATTTAATAAGCAACGCAACGGGTTCCTTCCCCCGGGGCTCACAAACAATAGATTTTCTATTGTGTCTACTTTATGTATATAGGTACTGCTTGACGGCGGTGGGTGCAATAGCTATGCGATTGGTCTCGTGAATCCGATATAAACTTAGAATATTTTCGCTTCTCCTGTGTATATACGAATTGTCTTTTTAAAATTTTAAATATGGAACACACCGAGTCACCGCCGTTACCCATAGAAATAGTACAAACCGGTACAAACTATCTCTGTGCTATCTCCATGCCGTCGCCGCCACGGCGCGGCGCGGCGCGCGGCGCGGCGGTCCGCCATAGAAACCTAAGGGAAAATTTCATAAAATATTGTATAAGTAATACCTACTTGCTCTTAGCAGTGTCCCAGTGACGTTAGGAAACCAAGGCTTCTTACGTCATTGCAGTGTCCTCATCTAAGGGTATTCTACCCTAAATTTAGGGGATTTTTAGGATATAAAATTATTTAGGGGAATTAGGAGGGTAAAAAAATAAGTTTAGGAGATTTTTTAGGTAGGTTTTGATATTCAATTAAAAAAAGAATTGAATGCGTGACTACGTGTATCCGCACGTAACTTGGTGTGCCGATGACACAGCGAAGACAGTGACACAGACTACGCCGATGACGATTCGGCGCGGTCGATTCGGATAGGTGTGCATCCACCTTTATTCCCGATCATTACCTATCTTATCACGATGCACGCTCGTAATCGGAATCGACTCAATTTTGACACTACAACAGTGTTCATTGCGTTGCTCAAATTGTAGGGCGTAGTGGTTTTAAAAGCATACCGCGCAATGTAATTTGTTGGACTGTCAAAATTGAATCGATTCCGATTACGAGCGTGCATCGTGATTAGGTAGCCGATGAGCGAGCGATATTCGCACGAGTGACTTTCGCACCGAAAAATGAATTATGAATTACTGAACGTAGCCATGGGTAGCACTCTGTAGCACTGGTCGGTCACTGACTGTCACTGTCAAGCAGCATTGCCAGACGTACGAGAAATCTCGTAACTTTACGAGATTTACCAGATCTGTACGAGTTACGAGAAAAATAAAAATCTCGTACACTTTTTTACGAGATTTTAACAATGTTGACTGCCTGCGTCATGTATAACCCAAAAATATTATAAAAAAGAAAAAAACGATCGACCTAACACATCACTAGATTCATTTCCTCATCGGCTCATCAGTAAATGTATCTTAGTCGTTAACCAGGGACAAGAACCTTATCTATAAGGTTCTTGACCAGAGTTGACCAGGGAATTCCCACCGAGCACAGACTACGTATACGTAGTATCTCTAAGTAGTCTGTGCAGACTACTAAGATACGTAGCAAAGAGTATGTAATAGTAATACGTAGTAGAGTTTGGCCAGCGAAAGAAGTCCACGAATTATTTTCTAAACTTTTATTATGGCAACAATTTAGGATTGTCAAAATTGTAACATTGACGTCACGGCCGATAATCTACGTACAAAACTTAGATTATGTCATAGACATAGGACAACTAGACGGATAACTTACGTGGCTACGTCAATGTGTCTCGCTTTAACAATGTGTGTTGCCATCAAAATACTATTTCCAATATTACGGTAAATTCAGCCATATTCGCATCTTTATTTTGAAACCGATACTAAATGATATTTTAACGAAATTGAGTTATTAATTTAATATACGCCATCTCCTATATATTTGATATTTAATTTCGTTTAAAGTGGTTTCGAAATAAACATGCGAAAATAGAAGTTCTTCTCTATCCACTAAAAACTTGGAATTCACAATAATGAAACATGTGAGGTTTAAATTAAAAGTGTATATTAAAAAAAACTGTTATTATTATTAATTAAATATTCTATCAAATGAGATCAATTTTACAACAGTAATTTATATTTAGTTATTCAATGACCTTTAAATAAGATGAGAAATTTGTTTTTGTTTTTCCAGCAACAACAAAGCAAAATAATTATTATTTTGCTCTATGTTTTACTAAAAATAAATAAATCCAGCCTATTACTGTCCCACTGCTGGGCACGGGCCTCTTCTCAGAATGAGAGGGGTTAGGCGTTAGTCCACCACGCTGGCCTGGTGCGGGTTGGCGGACTACACACAGCATCGAGAAACTTATGAGGCCCTCTAAAATGTGCAGAAAGTAAAAATCTATCAAAATTTTAGGGTATAAAATAATTTTGATTGATTTTTGTGTCAAATCTACAGGCATTCTGGATTTTTTAAGGGTTGTGGTGGGTAGCAGTGCTACTTAGGTTTTCGGTATAAAAAGAAATTCAGAAATATTTTAAACATTGTGGTCATGGTAATTAAAAATATCATAAGGGGTGTAAATTTTTGAAGGATTTCAATTTTTTTATGTAATTTCTTTAAAGTTAAGTTTTTTTTTCTTTTCTTTTCTTTTTTTTCTCGCGTAGTCATGAGCATGTCAACCCTCTGGTGCCCGCTTATCGTTAAATTTTGGGACATGTTGTATATTGTCGTACATTAGCTGATTGGAATCTCGACCTGCAACAATTTATGAGGCGACATACTAAGATGATATAACAGATGACATCATAAATTATTATGCAAAAAAACTAACTAAATTTACTAACTTACTAACCAACTTTTGTTTCTTCACCGGCGCGGCGGGCGTGGCGGTGGAATATTTTAATTTTTGGGTGTATGTTTTTTTGTTTGATTTAGAATTTGTCGACTGTTCCGCCTCCAAATCATTCTTTAGCAATTCTGATATGTATAAATATAATCCACGTATTTGGTTGGTACAGCGAATGGCTTCAAATTAATATATTTTTTCTTGGTAGCAGCCGATTCTGACGTCCGGTAGCATCAATCTACCTTCTTCGTAAACTAGGGTCAGATGGAAACCTGTAGAATGTACTGTATCATTACTTAGTGGGAATTTTTTTTAATTATCTGGCAACACTATTTTCTTCTGTCGTTAGGTTTGGTTGGGTTTGTTATGATATTTTATGACGAAATTGGTATAGAACAACCTTGTAGGCCATGTACTAACCAAAGTGGGTAATAAATGTATAAGAATGGAAATTCTCAGCATAATCAAAGCGTGAAAAAATACGTAAATGTTTACTTACGAGTTGTAATTGTATTCCATCTTCTTTTCTTTCACTATGCCTATCACAGCCTAAAATGCTACAACCACCCATTATCAACACACTTTTGTCTTTTTTCCCTAACGAGTTCTCACAAAATACGACACTATTTAACTTATAAAACCACACGAAAACATGAACTATTCATTATGATCTTTTGTTTGGCAGACATTTTGACAGTTATCAATCTCCGCCAGCAAAAAACTGAATACGCCGATAAGGACAGAAAAAAGTATCAGTATCATTTTCGCACTCGTACCATAGCGTATCTACACATCTTACTCTAACAATACCGTTGCTAGTCTTATAGTTATAAGTCTATGGATTATGTAAACCCTAGATGAAGTGACAGTGTAACCAGTTTTATATCGGTGTTTAATTTGTGCATGTGTGTGTGAATGTTACCAGATTGAACCCTATTTTCCCATAAATAAAACTGAGATGTATCGAATAGTTTATTTTTTAATATTCATCAATTTTATGCATTATAAACTTAAAAAAAAAGTAAAAACTGACTTCAGAAACTAAAAAGTATAAAATAATTTTCTTAAAACTTATCAGCTTCTGAAGTCGGGGCCTTTAAAATTCTTCAATGCAGCTAGCTTGATAGTGGCACTGACTTCAGAAGCTGATAAGTTTTTTAAGAAAATTATTTTATACCTTTTAGTTTCTGAAGTCAGTTTTTACATTTTACTCTTCCAGGCTCTTCAACCTATATGTTATTGACCTCATAGTCGATCTTAGCAGCATGAGTGTTCGATGTCGGGTTGGTGGTGTTTGTATTAACAGCTTTAACTACGCAGACGACATGGCGCT
Source organism: Allophyes oxyacanthae (assembly GCA_932294325.1). NCBI lineage: Eukaryota > Metazoa > Arthropoda > Insecta > Lepidoptera > Noctuidae > Allophyes > Allophyes oxyacanthae. Next base: position 8,360,912 of record OW028614.1, on the reverse strand, counting down.
GCTGGGCCCAACTGCAGGATCCATTGGAAAGCTGTTGAAAGTATAGACAATTAAGTTTTTGTATAAGATATTGTTAAGAGACATACCAACCTTGCCTCTTTTGTAAAAGATAATATTAGTCTATGATTGTCTTTTAGACCTAGTTACTATGAGTTACTGTTCTTGTTATTTTATGTCTGTCAAGTTTGAAATATGTACTGAATAAAATTTCATTTTATTCTTGAAGATAATCTAATTGTTTATCTTATTACTGAATACACAGTTAATCGCATGTGGAGCGTTTACTTGCTTCACAGATATATTTTTCATGACCGGGATAAAATCGATTTAAAAGGAAAATAATCTATAAAATTGAAAAACAACTGAATTTTGTTAACAATTCTGACTAAGGTTCATAGGTTTTTATTTAATAGAAAATTCGAAAGTCAATTCAGATTTCCCGTATTTTTGGGTATTTCAAAGGCCATAAACTGAGCACACTGAATGACTTTTGATTTAGAGGTTATGGAATCAATTATTACCTATTATTTCTTATTAATTGGTAATATCGACATAATTGAATTGTATTAGTAATTTTATGTGTATAACGGACATTCACATAATCACAAACAAAGCAATTTTAGCATATAATTACAGTAAAACGTACCTGTGAAACGTAACATTAACGGCAGCACTTTTTGTTCGGTTTTTGCATCCAAGGACACTGCAGACCACCATGTTCACATTGATAATATCAAATTATGATTACACTATCAGAAGAACACCCACAACAAGTAATTCAGGCTGTTAAAATTAATTAATTAATAACTTTTGATAGAATAACAACAAGCCGACGTCAATTTTGGTTGCAAAATGTCTAAATGACAAATGTGCTCATATCAAAAAAGTTGTTACCGACGTTCATTATAGTCTTTCTCGCTCTTTCTACAGACTAATGTATAGGTTCGCCACCCTCTCACACTAACGATGTGTGCGTGTCGCTTGATCTTTAGGTTTAAATAATCTAAGGTACAAAATAATTTCAACGTAGCGCCATTTTGTTTTTAATGTCGCATGACGTTTATCGCTTTAATCCTTGGCTGTGATTGGCTGGCGCAGACGCTGATGGCGGCTGGCTTATTTTGAAAGATGTTTGACATTGACAAGTAAATAAATATGAAAATTACGTGAAAGTAACAAAAATTATAAATTATACTGTGTTAAGGTCGTTACTGCTTATCCTCTCCGGTTTATCTGTAATAAAGCCCTCCGTGCCTCACCTGTGGTTATTTTGCTTTTTGCAAAATGTATTACAATTTTACAAGTTGTGTTTGGAAAACAAAATTTATTAATTAATTAAAAATTTATTAATTATTTTTACAGTTTTTTTTTGGGGGGATTTTAGGGGTTTTTAGCTTTAGGTTTGGAGATAAATATTTTTAAGAGTTGGTAACACTGAGACCTGGTACGAGAAAAAAAAGTCGCTATCTGGCAACCCTGCTGTCAAGTGTCAAAATAGAATTATTTATTTCATTTATTCATTTATTTCATTTTCATCACTTGATCACCACCATTCATTCATCACAAGAAGTTAGTAGATTCTATTATATTAGAGAGAAGAGAAAGAAAATAGTTTAAAAAGTTATTAAGTATTGTGATGATAATGGACAAATGCCGAATATGTTTGCGATATCGGAAAAAATTATGCTCATTATATGAAGAAGCAGAAGGAATTACATTTGCTGATATGATTACTTCTATTGCTAATGTTAAGGTATTTTACTTATAATATCTCCAACCATTAGGACGATCTGTATCGACGGTATATAAAGAAATATGTATCATAGTAAATAAATTAGTACAGACTAAAGAGCCCATGTTTATATTTTATGATGTTTATAATAATTCCTATAGTATTCAGCTTACTTCATAGTATTAGTTTAGTAAATATTTACTAAATTATTACTAAGAAGTAAGCTGAATACTGAATGCTTTTAACAAAAAAAAAAAAACTATCTTTTTCTAGATTCGAAGTGAAGATGAGATTACCGATAAACTATGCTGTTCATGTCAAAGAAAACTTACGGAGGCCTACAATTTTAAAATATGTATTGAACAGTAAGTTCCTTTCTTTCTTAATATTTAAGTTTTTTACAAATTTTTGAAGTAAACAAAATATAGGTATCAAACTAAGTAAAACTGCTTTTGATAATATGTATACCTGTCCAGAGAGTGTATAATCATTACAAATGAGAAGACCTAAAATTTGAATGGCAAACTGTCAGGATAACCACCTTACAATAGTAATTGATGATTGCAGTACTGCTTACATAGGTACTTTCATTTTTAATGTTTATTATTTGGATAAAATACTTTGTTTACTGTGTTGGTTTAAACTAATTACTACAAACTTTTCTACAAGGAAGATGTGGAATTACCAGTGTCATCATCACATAACCCCATAAAAGTCCACTGTACAGGGGGGCTAAAAAGGCCGCTTTAGATGAATCATAATATGATTCATATTAAGAATGTCAAAATATCTACGTACTTGACGACTCTTAATGTCTTCCGCATAAGGTTCATATTGAGTAATCATTTGTTTGACAGTTACTAAGCAGATCATTAGATGAATTGCTCAATATGGCCTTTTTAGCCCCCCAGGCCTCTCGAAGGCTGCTTCAATAATTTGCTGTGAGGGAATTATAGGCCATAATCACATAAGATTGATGGTTCTAGTATATTTCAGTGGAACATAGGCTGAATAAAATTCAACTGCCTATTGTCTTGTCATAACCCCCAGTTGCCTTTTACAGCACCCACAAGCCCAATTGAACAAAGTATAATTTTGATGAATCATACTGTATTTTACCCCAACATTAAACCTATTTTTCTTAAAGTTTGTTCCATATTTAATGCATTCATGCTTAATGATTTGCAGATCTGAATTGGCACTACAAGAAACTTCTAACTTGAAGAGAATAAGTTTTAGCAACTTAAATGACATTAAAATAAAAATTGAAATTGAAACTGACTGCAAGCCAATAATGCCTTCCATGGAGAACTTTTCTGAGAAATTATTGAAAGGATTAGATTGCATATCTTACAATAATACAGTTATAAAAAAAATTGAAAACTCAAGTCATGATAACAATAAGAAATCATTGTCTGTAGTAGAATTCCTTAATTCTATTAAAACAGACTCTGACAATGAGTGTAATTATGTAAGTAAAACAATAAGTAATTGTATAATACACATAGTTTATACATAGATGTCTTGATGAAGATACTTATCTGATCCTTTTATTATAGCAGGATTATGAAATAGGTATTGATGATTATCACTCCGATTCAGGAAGTAACTACAGCTATGATAATAAATTATCACTGCGTAAAAACAAGAAGAAAATTGCCAAAAAGAATAAGGGTAAATATAATACATTACAATTTACATTGTGGAATGTGTAAAGCATTTTTATATTTTTATGCACTTTAAAAATGAGGATTAGAAAATTGGTATCTATGGGTGTGTTTTAGCATTTTCTATACCTACAAATAAAATTGTTATTAATATTAGGTACATAACATATAAAAATAAGCACAATATTGTTTCAGAATCTAAAAAATGTAGAATGGACATACCCAATCGTAAAAATTGGTCAAAATACCCATGCATCAAACCTATTAAACCTAATTACATGGAGGATCTGAGGTTGGTCAGAACTGAGGTGAAGATTAAAAGAAAACCAAAGCGACCCAAACAAAGTTCTAGCTACTACACTAAACAAAGTGTTTGTCCCTATTGTGGCAAATTATCTAAGTCATTGAATACCCACATATTAGTTCACACAGGTAACATATTTGTGTTATTTTGTCTGAATAATTTAGTTTCAGAATGCTTTTGCCCAAAAATATAGACTGTATAATTATTTTTATTTATAAACAAACCTTTTTACGAGATATACTAGGCTACAAGTATAAATTATAGAAGGCAGGGATGATATTGGAAATAAAGATGTATGTTGTACGATATATTGTTCTCAAGGAAATTAGAAGGATAAATGTGCTAATAATTTTTTAACAAATATAAATATATATTTTCAGCTGAAAAAAAATTTAAATGCGATCAGTGTGCAAAAGGATTCTACACTGCAACTACACTGAATACCCATAAAAAATTACATTCACAAGATAAAAACTTCAAATGTGAATTGTGTATCGCCGCTTTTCATATGAAGGGATCTTTGCGGAGGTAAGAAATAATGACATGTATCATGAGAATTTATCAGTCCTCATTATATTATTTTATAGTTAAGAAAATTTAAAATAATTGAATGAGGTGATTTTATAAATGTTTGTTGACACCAAAGCAAAATGATGCCACACTCATAGACATTCCACAATAACAAATCTTCAATTTTAACTGACCAGCATATGACACACGTGAACTTTACTGAATCTGTCATATTTTTGCTATTATTTTTAAGAGCCCTATCCATAGACATATTATTAGTCTATGGCCCTATCACAAAGTTGCGTTTTGACAGATTAAATGTATGGAAGCATGGCGATACATCGCAATTTGTAGTAATTTGGAAGTTGTTGTTGTGTTCTGATTCTGATTCTGTAATTAAGTTTATATTAAGTTTTCTAAATTATTTATTTTTAAATAATTTTTATTTCTTATGACTTAACATTTATTCTGGTACTTATAAATTTTACCTAAGGAGAAATATACAGTTAATTCTGAGTGTTTTTAGTAGTTGTAATTTATTTATTAACTACAATATTATAAGCTTACAGTATAAAAAACACCAAAACGCTTTTATGGTTTTGAATGGGATTTTTTTACAGATATTCCATACATATTACAAAATTCTGAGGCCGCTATTAACTAAAGGACTATTTAACAGATGTTATTTATTTCATTTGCAGTACAGTAGTTCAATCCATGAGCTCTAAAAAGTGCCGTCGCGCATTTTATGAAAAACTTGCTCCGGAATTTTGGCTTTTTATAAATAGACTAGCGGCCCGTCCCGACTTCGTTCGGGTACAAATTAGCCGGTAGATACTTTTTAATTTTCATCAATTCCTGACATCTTACAAATCGTTCGGCTTCAAAAAATACGGACTCTCATATAACTATTTCATCCGCTTAGAGGTTGAATTTCGAAAAACACGAAACCGATTTTGTTTTCAATTTTAAACAAAAGCTTAAATACAAAATTTCACGTTTCTAACTGCAAAAACAATTTTCACCCCTATTTCGCCCCTTTAGGGGATGAATTTCCAAAAACGCGGTATCACGTGTTTCTTTATTTCTAACCAAAAGCCTAAATATCAATTTTCACGTTTCTAACTTCAAAAACAATTTTTACCCCTATTTCGCCCCTTTAGGGGATGAATTTCCAAAAACGCGGTAACACGTGTTTCTTTATTTGTAACCAAAAGCCTAAATCTCAATTTTCACGTTTCTCACTTCAAAAACAATTTTCACCCCTATTTCGCCCCTTTAGGGGATGAATTTCCAATAACGCGGTAACAAGTGTTTCTTTATTTCTAACCAAAAGCCGAAACACCAATTCTCACGTTTCTCACTTCAAAAACAATCCCAATATTCACGTTTTACACTTCAAAAACAATTTTCACCCCTATTTCGCCCCTTTAGGGGATGAATTTCCAAAAACTAAGAATCACGTGTTTCTTTGTTTGTAACCAAAAGCCTAAATCCCAATTTTCATCTTTCTCACTTCAAAAATTAAGGGACTCCCATACAAACTTTCACCCCCTTTTTCCCCCCTTTAGGGGCTGAATTTTCCAAAATCCCTTCTTATTGCTTGCCTACAATACAAAAGGGACCTACTCTCCAAATTTCGTGACTCTAGCTTCAGTAGTTTCGGCTGTGCGTTGATGATAAGTCAGTCAGTCAGTCAGTCAGTCAGTCAATCAGGATTTCTCTCTTCATAATATTACTATGATAAGAAAAAATTGCGAAAAACAAGGCCCCTATAAATTATACTAATAACTATTCTTCACCACTCAATAAATCGTCGAAGTTGTCGAAGTCTTTCAGTTTCTGTGATTAAGAACGCCAAAGTTGGCCATTTAACGCAAAAATCACGGTCCAAATGTAATAGATAGGCCTCTTAAACAAGCCATATTTAAGATAATTGTTACTGTAGTTAAATTACGTCTCTGAGTGCGACAGTAATCAAAGCAACCTTTTCAGACTTGTGCTCAAGAAGGAATTTATATTGTTTGGTATTGTATATTTGGCCAAAACAAAATCACATTTGTGTAGTTTACAAAAGGTTTCTTTTGCATTGGCCATATAACGCGAAAATTCGTACAAATATGCCAAGTAAAGTGCCAGCATTACTTTACGAATTTAGATGGTTTTTACTCAATGACCATTTATGTTACCTATGTTTTTTCAGCCACATGTTAATGCATCGTGATGAGAAGAAACACGTTTGTGATATTTGTAATAAGGCATTTAAAAGGGTATGTACAGCAGATTTCTAAACAATTAATAAAAAGCTTTTTGCAGATTATAACAAGTGTTTTTAGTGTGGCTCTTTCGTCAAGTTACAGTACAATACAATGCACTTTATTGCACACCAGTAATAGAAGAAAAGAAAATATATAATGCAGTAGGTACTATTAGATACTTTATTTATTTATTAGTAGTTATGATATAGACCAGGGTCGATAATTTTTGAAACCAAAAAAAATAATAGTAGGATGAAACCCATTGGAAAAGGAGGAGAATATTATAAAAATGAAAGGAAAAATAATTTACGGGCGATCTGAAGTCGGGAAGGGGGAGAGGGGGGTTTAAGGGTAAAAAACGGTTTTTCTAGATTTCCGGCAAAACTAAAAGTCCTATGGAAAAAAGTCAAATGGCAAAGTTGTAGGTAATAAAAAGATCTAAAACTTTTCTATTTACACTTTTTTCACATAACCTCAAAATTTATGTGAAAAATTCAAAAAACCAAGTTTTTGGTTTTTTATTTTTATCTTTTACAATTTTTTATTTTTTTTCATGAAATTTGGTGGAAACTTACCTTTTTATGTGCCAAATACGCTGTAATTTATTTGATTTGAAATATTTATTTTTTCACCTTATTTTGAATTAATATCGAAAAAGTACCATAATTTTCAATCGAAAATACACCCGTCAAAATATCAGCTTTTTTCAAAAAGTTGGTGTGCTTTCTGTTCGTTGAAATCTCTACATTCCGATGGTGAAAAAAAATAAAATATTACTATAGTAAATCTCTCAGAAAATGCAAAAAATCGAAAAAATATATTTTTTTTTAACCATTCCCTCATAACTTCTAAACTACTTATCATAATTCGACAAATGAGGTGTCGTTGGAAGCGTCTTAATTGTCCGCTGGTTATAAGCTATGTGACGTCACATTTAATTTAATATGGCGCCCTCTAGAGGATATAGAGTGATGAACTAAAAAATTTTTTTGTTTAATGATGTCGTGTAGGGTATCAAATGAAAGGGCATAATTAGCACATTTCAAAAAAATATATATTAATAGAATTAAAAAGCGGCTTTGTAAAAAAAAAAATGCGTACTACGGCGTTCTAGTGAAGAGCCCGTTAGGGAAATCGAATGGAATTCTCTGTAATTCAAGATGTTGCGTATTTGATGTAAATACAAATAAAATATTATAGTATATTAGTGTAAAAAAATCTAAAAAAAGGCTTTTTTATACTTATCAGTCTTAAAATAAAATAAATTTTTCGTATTCTGCTCAGCAAACCCTTTCATTTGATACCCATATGGTGGGCATAAAAAGATAGTCCGCCATATTGGATTTAGAATGACTCCACTTATCCATGCATTGTCATCGAAACTAAACGTGTATGCAACATAATTATCAGCTCAATCGGAAACCGGGAAGTGGGTCAAATTTAACTTCCAAGATTTTTATACCTACATAGGTAGTCAGTTACAGGTGATGCTAATAAAAGCATTTTAAAAAAGAAGACGTAAACGTACCTAATAGAGAACTGCCTCACGCATGGAACAGCTTGAGTAGTGTTGTACTCCTACCGACTAAAACCCCAACTCCTGATCTTGTCCCTCTGATGTTGCAGAGACTTTGTTCATTAATTAGATTTTAGTTTTCGAATGTTTACTTAATTTTTAATTTTATGCATGTGAGATTTATTTCTGTAAACTGTACCTACGATATCTGTATCGCAGGTAGGTACAGTTTTTACAGATATAAATAGTCATCATAAGAAATCATCTAGGTCAAACATTTAACCGATTTTCAATTATTTTATTTCTAGAAAGCCATCCTAACAAGACATATGATGATTCATAACTTTGGAAACAAGCCGATCCAGTGCGATCTCTGCCCGATGTCTTTTTATACTCAGTACAATTTGCGGCATCACCTGCGAGTTCACACAGGCGAGCGACCCTTCAGATGCGAGGTATTATTAATTACTTTCTCGTATTTGCTCTCGTTTTTACTCGCCATGTATCGTTTTTGTCTTTCATTAGATACTTTAGCAGCCTATGCCTTTTTAGGAAAGGCCTAAAAAGGAACCTTTCTAATAGGTACCTAAGTACTGCGTTTAGGGACCGCAGAGTCAGCCTTCTCGTACTGGTGATGGTGCCGCCTATCACCAGCCTTTAGTATTTGATTTATTTAGGCTGGCAGACGATTATAATAAATCTTTACGCTAGTAATTTTTTATTTAATTACAGATTTGCTCTCAACCGTACAGTTACAAACACGACTTCAATCGGCACTGTTTAAAAAAGCATGGTGTATTCCTAAAACGAAGATCGGTACACGTAATGAACGAGGAAGTTTTACTACAAGAAAGAGCTCTTATGAGAGACTTGGCGCTTAGAGCACACGGCATTACAAAATGTGACGTAAAAGAAAACCCATTCGACGGGCCTCAGGCGGCGTTAGCCTATGAACTAGCTATGAAAGCCATAGAAACCAACAAGATCCCTATAAATTTTTAAGAGATGTATATATTGATATAAATACTTTTATGTATGTTGAGGTAAATAATTGTCAACTTTTTTTTTCATATGTAAGGTGTTTGCGTATCTACCTATATTGATTATAATGAGCAAAATGTTAGGCAGGTAGAAGATTAATGAGCACACTACCTATTGAATTTCCGGGGTTATCACACTAGTCACGACATAAGAAGGGGTAAATTATTATCCAGGAAGCGACTTTAATCTGTTAATATTGTGCCGTACAATGTTACGACCTCTTGCATATGTAGTGAAACTTCTATATCGACGGGGGGTATTAAGATTTTTCTGTCATGAAAAAGCGCTACGGCCGCGTGCGGCGTGGAGGACCCTAGACGGCATAATATATTGTCCGTTGAAGTTTCACTACTATGTGTCCCAACACACATTTTTTTTTCTTGATATCTTTTTGTAATAATACAATCATTTTAAAAACACTATTAAAAAAGTACTTACATGTTGATTAAATATGTGTTTTATTTTATCTGTCTCTGTTCCCATAGTAGGTACCTATCTATCTAGTAAGAATAAATAAATGTATTTTCCCACTCCATTTAAGATTAAAATGCTCAGAAGAGCTTCTGAAAGTCGGACTCGTGGCCTCCGGAAATCGATCTTTTGGATAGTTATTTAATCTGCGGTTGATTTGACGAGTCTTGGATGAGTGACCTTTTTTCCTCATCGAAAAACCTCCGCGACTACGAGCCTGTCCAGCATCAGTCACACTAGTGACGGTCGTTACGGGCATTCAGCATCAGAAACCCGAAAGCCTGAACCACAACAACAGCTGAAACAGTCTTAGGACTAGGACTGCCTAGTACTAAATAATAAGTAATACACCATGCAAAATACAAGTTTTTATGTGGTGCGACAGAGTCAAGCCACAGCCAAGATGTCTGCTGCTGAAAATGGGCCTTTTGAGTGTCCACAAAAATAAGTATTTATATCAGCCCATTAACGACCACCTTACCTGATTTACATTCAATAACTCCCACTGCTGCTCGTGATACTGTATATACCTATTTCCCGAAATAAGTAGGTACTTCTTGTGGCAGTGTCGAAGGCAGTGGGTAGGTATTTACATACTGCTTCATAACTTATTTCGTGTTTAACTTTGGGCGATGGTAGACGTCGAAATAGTTGATACAGCTTCAGCGGTTGGTCTTGACGACAACTGACCGATAGAGCAGCAAGTAGGTAGTCACTCATTCGCGCTGCCAGTCCTTTGACTTCTGAAGGAAAAACCGTAAATTTTGGGAGCGCCGAAAAGCGCAAGTGGCAGCGGCAAGGACATGAGAAATGACGGGTTTACAATCTCGATCTGCCCATTTCGCATCCGCCATTGCTCGAAGTCGAATGCAAAGTAAGTAGGTACCTAATGATAATGGAGCAGAATGTAAATACCCACTGCCTTCAATACTGCCATAGAAGGATTTCGGGAAATATTTACGGTAGCGCGACCAGCAAGTGGCAGTGGCTAAATGTAAATGACACCAACTATACTGAAAAAGCTACAAGGACAATCACCACGATTACGAAACTAATTGTGATGGGTGTACCTAAGTATTTTATTATCGCAGAAGCGCCTATCCAGAATACGTTTTACTCAATACAGTAGATAATCGCTTTTTCGGGACTCACGGAGAGAAAAGCGGATCCACAGACATAATTCCTATTAGTGCTTACCTACCTACATTTTCTTAATTCGGAAAAAGGTATTCTCCAGGCTTGTTGCCCTTTCTAAGAATAAAAGGCAACGGATAGCATGGTCATCACCAGTGAGAAGGTTTTCTCTGGACTCAAACCCGCTTGCCTAGAATGGTATCCATCCAAAGGGGCTTAATACCCTACTTCTTCAAATGAATAAATAAATAATAATGGTATCCATATGGGCGCCCAATAATACCTTCTTCACCTGGTTACAAAAGCAACATGATACTCTTAGATTATGTTTACATAATCTAAGATGATACTTTTCCTTTAGGAACAGCCAACGAGGTCAAGTGCCACAGCTGACACAGACTATCCAAGGCAGAGTATAAGGAGGATGTCGCTGTCGTGGGTACTTACCTACCTACAACATGCATGTAGCAGAGTCATAGAGGACTAACACGTTTGATGATTGCGAATTTCTTCCCTTTTTGATAGAAACAAATATCTAGTAGTAGGCTGCGCTAGGCTAAATAAAACGTTACCTAGGTACCTAATATGATTTTATATCTATCTATTCCTTCGACTGAACTTTAACTTGTACGGTGTACCTATATTTTTCAATTCTCGTTATGACACCACAATCGCGAGACTTCGTAACTAAATATTAAATAACCTTACCGTCAAAAGCCCCCGATTCCAACTAGAAAAAGAGCTGTACCTAACTTTTGAACGCCAGAATATTTTCATGAAACATAGCTAAGAACCATCCCGATTAAACTAGCTTTCAATTAAAAAATCTACATTGAAATGGCTCCATCCGTTTTGGAGCTATGATGTCACAGACAGATACATATATACTTACACAGATCCACAGACAAACAGATACCTACACACTACGAACTTATGACACCCCTCTTTTTCGTCGGGGGTTAAATAGAATTATCTTCAAAGATAGATATATATTTACAACTAGCGACCCGTCCCCGGCTTCGCACGGATGCAGATTCTCTACTAATCTTACATTGAATATGAAAGTATGATACATACCTATAAACATTCCTCTTGAATCACTCTATCTATGAAAAAAAACCGCATCAAAATCCGTTGCGTAGTTTTAAAGATCTAAGCATACATAGGGACAGACAGACAGCGGGAAGCGACTTTGTTTTATAAAATAAAATAAAAAGCCATTTATATTTCCTTAACAAAATAAAAAAGTGGATTAAATATAGTCTTAATTAATTATAAAGTTAAGGCCCCTTTTTGGGTGTAGGCCTCCTCCAACTTCTTCCAAATTTTCCTTTCCTTTGCCTTCGCTTTCCAGTTTTCTCCAGTAAGTTTTAAAATTTCATCAATCCAGCGTTCTCTTGCTCTGTGGCCGCTTGTGCCATTTTGATGTTACATTTTGAGTCCATCTACCATCAGTTAGCCTGCCTACGTGGCCTGCCCACTTCCATTTAAGGCTCTTTGTATGTTGAAGGGCGTCTATCACATTTGTTTTCCTGCGGATATTTTCGCTTCTTTGCTTGTCCTTCAGCTTAATATTCAAAATGCTTCTTTCCATAGCACGCTGGGTCTTTTGTATTTTACCTTATGTGAAATTATTGAATATCCAGGTTTGGCACCCGTAGGATAGACAGGGTAGCAGACATGAGTCCATTACTTTCTTTTTCAGTTTCAAGGGTAGTTTTTAACCGACTTCCAAAAAAAGGAGGAGGTTCTCAATTCGACGCGTATGTTTTTTTTTTTTTTTTATGTTTGTTATCTCATAACTCTCGACTGCGTGAACCGATTTTGATGATTCTTTTTTATTTGAAAGCTAATGCTTCCCGAATGGTCCCATTATAATTTGGTCCAGTCACGTTCTGACAATGGGATCCATGAGAAAACCATATAAGTCTTAAATTTACATTAAGTATGTGCGCGACTTTTTATGTTTGTTACCTCATAACTTTCGACTGCGTGAACCGATTTCGATGATTCTTTTTTTGTTTGAAAGGGTAAAAAACTAAAAAGTATAAAATAATTTTCTTAAAAAATTTAACAGCTTCTGAAGTCGGGGCCTATAATTCTTCAATGCACCTAGCTTGGCAGTGGCCCCGACTTCAAAAGCTGTTAATTTTTTTAAGAAAATTATTTTATACTTTTTAGTTTTTTTTTTTAAGTCGGTTTTTAGTTTTTTTTTAAAGTTTATTTTATGACGTAAGTAGGATTCCAGAATATTTTCCATGTCATGATAATTCTCCTTTCAATCTCGTCTTTGTGTCTTGAGTTGCTGAACGATATGTGTTTTCCTAGGTATATGTAGCTCTCTACATATTCCAGTGGTGTTCTGTTAGCTAGTATAGGATTTTTCTGTGCATTAGTCACTCCCTTATTAGTCATAACTTTAGTGTTTGATGTGTTCAGTTTTAGACTTTGTTTTATACTATGTATCTATTGATGAAAATGTACTTCTTATGGTGATAGATAATATCCGGGGCAGGAAATTCAATTTTTTTTAATACCTACATATTCAATTTTTTTTTTGTATTTTATACGCTGTAATAACCAAATTACTTTCCAAAAATTTCTCTTACTACCTATGTAAAATAGAAAAATCTGGAAAAATATTTAATTTCCCACCATAAGCTGGAGCTGGAGCCCCATATAGAAAATAACCTACCCATTGCTCTATCTGTAAATAGCCGACAGAGCTACTCCTATATAGGTATCTCTAGTATCTACATTTATAGTATATATAGGTACGCTACCCATGTAGCGATCCCATAATCAATGTCACCAAGCCTATTATGAAGAAAAATACTATTGTTAGGTACCTACTAGAAAAGTGTAACCTGATATCTTTGATCATTTATAAATAACACAATAAGGCATTTTGTTCTACCTAATGGACCCCTTTATCCACCTATCAATCAAATCCTGCTATATAAGAGTAGGAAAGGCTTTCCGAGACTATCAGTCTTTTGTGGTAACTGAAGAAAGCTGCACAGTCATGGTAAGATTATTTTATGTGATATAAATGTTTAGGTTTAAATTTGGAAAATTTGTATTTGCCCTAACTTCGGTAGGTATTATAACTATAACAACCTATGGTAGTAATAGAATCATGATTTTACCCACTACATGACTGCCATTTAGATAAATTCAGCATCCAATTGATCTCCTATTTGTTCCCGCGGTACACGGTTGCATTCACAGAACACAGAACTCTTTTCTGTGTTCTGTGGTTGCATTGTTAAGTTTACATGAGCGCAGTCAGTAGGTACATAATATACTAAATTCATTTAACAATCAATGGTAACACGAATATAAAATATTGCGTAGACTGGTTCAATAATTCCAAATCGGTAGTTGTAATAGGCGGTTGAGAAATTATAACTGATTACTAGTATTTTTATTCTAGTAGGTAGTTTTACAACTAGGTACCTAGGTACTCTGCGCGAAAATACATAAAAGCAATTCCGGGCAACAGTGTACATCTGTCTGTACACGTAACAGTTACCTAACATTACCTAAGTAGGTAATTTGTTTCTCAAGCATTGATTCATATATAATAGATCTCAGCCTGAGAAATAGGTAGTCCAAATTATATATGAAAATGTCTGAGCAAAGTCAAAGTAGGTACCTACGCACTATAGATAGTGCGTACTTTGACTTTGCTCAGACTTTATTTGGAATTTATCGTCACAAGTCACAAGACGCTGAGATTGTGGTAAGCAATAAACGAATAAAGTAATTCCAAAGTAAATTCTGAGCAAAGTCCAAGTCGCCGCCCGGCAGTGAAAACCTCGTAAGCATAGGTACAACATAAAAATTTACAGGAGGAAGAAATAAATGATTTTAAAAAGAATAAATAAAACATTTTTAAAGAAATTGTATTTACGAGCAGCAGTTAAAACCAAGTAGGTAAGTATAAAACACGAAATTTTACACGGGAAAAAAGTTTATCAATCTGAAGAACAAATAGAAAATTGGATTTACGAGATATTCACTCCGAAGTGACAAAGTACGATCAATCGGTAAGATCTCAGCCTCAGTGTGCGAGCCCGGTCGACACAAGCTAATAATAATAATATCGGAATTGCTGATTGATGCTGATGCTCTTGCTCATCCTGGGCATTGGTCGTATCTATGCACTAATACAAGACCACACACCAGACGTATCTATCATGACTTTTTTTTTTCAGATAACACGGCCGCTTTTCTTTGTGTTACTATGCTTTGGATTCTTCATACTAATTCAATCATTAGTGCCAAAGGTGATGGCAATGAAGAAATCGAAAGTTGACGAGTACATGCAAGAAGATCAGAGGACTCGCAAAAGAAAAAATTACGTCGTACGATTTTCACGAGAGAATGATATATTAGGCAATGCTGGCAATATAGGAACGAATTACGAAACGGATTCCATTCAACCAGAGACTTCAGACCCCGAAGAACTGTCAGCGTTCATAGTTGATTATGCAAATATGATGAGAAATGATGTAATTTTATTAGACAACTCGGTAGAAACAAGGACCCGAAAAAGGGGTAACATTAAAGTTGAAAAATATAATGTAAGTAGGTAGTTACTAAAATTATATCAGCGTTTGTATTAGTGCTTCTATTAATTCAAGTCAGCCAACCCTATATAGGTAAGTACTATGAAGTAACACAACTGAAACTTAGGATGACAAAGGAACTTGATACTAGACCAACCAACTAATATTTTATCAGGCTGTGTTGCCGAAGTCGAAAAGTAGAGAAAGTTATTTACTGAAGACTGCTGATCCTTTTACCATTTCTAAGATAATGCGAGCTCCTTGCATAGTGCATTGGCTGCGCACTGTGTCCATACTTCAGTTTAGTCATAACTGTTATGGACTCCATTGGAGCTTGATATTCTTTATCCTTACTTTTTGTAGGTACAAAATTATACAGTCTGTATATTTACTTTAAATATGTTTGCAGCAAGCTTTACCGGACCGTCCTTGTAGCTGTGAATTTGATGTAAGGGAAAGTTTTTTAAATCATTTGTTAAACTACATATTTCTATATTGCATAAGATAACATATTCACTTATTTTTCAGATCGTAAGAAAGGACTTAGGTGAAAATTCGTACCCGCGGTACGTGGAAACTAGAAATTGCAAGCCCAGTCAGGAGACATGTCTTCATCCTTACATCTGCGGGGAAAACATGTACAATGTAATATAACTTTTGATTAATTATATTTGAACCTTTGGATTCGGTATAAATACCTAATGTGTTTTAGATAACAATACTAAGGAAACGCGAACGTGGTATGCCAAAACAAGAATCCCTGGAATTACCAATCGGACTGACATATCAATGGGTTGCTGTACAACACTCCATAAGCGTCGGATGCGAATGTATCAAAGACTATTATATTCAGAACTAACAAGCACGACTAAAGAAAGATACTCGGAAAAGCACCTCAAATTACAATGACTTTCCATATCAATTAAATAAGTAGGGTGAAAAATAAAACATAATGTAAACCCTATGTTAAACATTAAATTAAGGACCCTATAATATTGTTTTTATTTTCTTCCCTTCTCCCAAATAATATAACACGATGCAGCATTCTACAAAGACAAACACATTTTCTTTTTTCGTTAGTATTTTGATTTTAATATGATAAAACTATTTGGACTCAATACACACCAAGATGGCACTCGGCCACCGCGGAGTCTTTTGTGAATTGGTACAAGCGCGGGCAACGCAGTGAGGGGAAGGCAGAAGTGAGGCGGCCGCCATCGCCGGCGGCTCTGCTAACGGCCGCCCGCGTAGCCGCTGGCAGTAGCGCGATGGTAACGCGCCACGCGATCACACCACCACTCCACGCCGCATCGACCGATAGCTTTAAATAACCGCTACACGGCCTGTGGTGCCGCGTAACCCTTTAGTGCCCCTCAAGCCATACTATGTATGTAATAATGAAAAAAAAAATTTAAACGCTGCGTAATTTTTGGCACTGAAACTGCTCGGCGCTTCGCTGCCGGTCGCTTCTATCTCGATGTGAATTGAGACTTAAGAGCACTGGGCGTGATTTGTAAATAAATAAAATAAAAAGAAGAATCATGGTCCATACAAAATTAACCAATGTAACAGGAATTTACCACAATCTACCCTACTCTATCTTAGTCTACTCTATTCTATTTAACATACTAATGATCCAACAAACAAGTTTTAGTTTTCACTAGGTCGATGTTAGGTGGTCGAAAAAGTGAGAAAAAAAAATCTCAGTTGTTCGATGATGGAACTCCATCAAGACAAGATAGCAAAGTATTACTCAATATTGTAGCTATATTCTTGTACATATTACTGCCCCTGAACGAACTTTCATAGCAATTTTTTTATATGTTAGACTGTAAGGATGGCGTTAGGAAGTATTCACTCTTTTTATACTCATTTTGAGATACTTTTCTTGGCTGTAGGACGTGGGTGAATTTTGACCCTTCTTCTTTCTATAAGAACCCCCATTTATGTTCGATGCAAAACCATGACGAATCCAGCTACAAACAGCTCAAATTCTTCAAATACTCTTAAATTTAATTAGGAAAAATCGATCAAGTTCAAAATAAATTAGGTGTACCAACTACCAACCCATCACAGTGCTAGTTAGTTCTAACGCGTTAATGTCAAAAAGGCAAGCACTGTACATTTACTTAACTAGACCCGAGGAATAGTCTCCAACATTCTACTCTACAAAATGACAAAAATAACTTCTTTACGTGGTATATCTGTTGCACACGGTTAAAATATTACCTTTCTTAGTATAAAGAATAGTAAACGCGAGTAGATATACCTACAAACGTTACTATACTGCTATTTGACTGGATGAAATTTGTAGTTTACCTTTAAAAAGGGGATTTCTTAAAAAAATCGTATTAATTAAAAAAAAGCTGTGGCATATAAAAAAAAACAATATGAATTTAATATATGAACTAATTTAATTAAGATGTATTAACAGAACCTATGTATTTACAAGAGTAAAACAATCATTATTTTTAACAGTACTATTCTTGGGAAACATAATATTAGGTACATTTAAATGTCATAAACGCATAACACAAAATGTAATATGAACAACAACACTCATAATCACATTCGACACTGATTCACAAGAAATTTATTTACTGAAACTCGAAAGCTTGTGCACTAATTGTTTTTGATATCGTTTTATGAAAGACTACTCACATAGTCACATCAGGACAACGACAGAACAGTTTCATGTGCTGCAGGCGTCGGTACCTCTCCCAACTGCGTCGGTACATCTCCCAACTGCGGCATTATATGCGATATGGCAACTCTTGTCTCGCTCATTATACCCATCTCCCGTCGCAGCACGTCCTCGGTCACAGTGTGAATGGATTTAAACTTGAGGTTAATACCATGCACTTTGAACACGTGGTTATTTAAGTTCACTTTGTAACTGAATGCAACATTGCACACCTGTAATAAAATAATTTAATAATGAAACAACTTTTTTTTGCAATATATCTTGGGTGTTGTGTTCTTTCCCAACTAACTGATAGATAAATAGAGACCTATTTTCAAACAGATGTTTAAATTATATTTCTACTCGTTTTCTGGATTAAACAGCTTTGAAATTGATTTATTATATGCTGAAGTTTGAGTTTTTAAGTGTCCCTAAACACTAGAACATATAGAGAGAGTATATTAATGGTACATGGGTCTTTGGTGACAATCATGTAGATGACCTACTGACCTCGCAAGTATAGGGCCTAGCGCCAGTGTGGGTAAGCAAATGGTTCTGCAGATGGTGGCTTTGGGTGAAATTTTTATTGCAGAAACCACAGTTGAACCTTTTTTCGCCAGTATGTATCGCCATATGGCGGCGCAGTCCAGCCATCTGGAACGTGAGAAGAGATCGTAAACTATGACGCACCTGACATGTGTACGGCCGCTCCCCGGTGTGCATTCTCTCGTGATTTTGCAACTGATGTTTCGCGTTGAACGACATTGTACAAGTGTTACATTTGTATGGTTTGTAACCCGAATGTATGCGCAGGTGCCGATTCAGATCACAACGCTGAAATACATCAATTGCACTTATTTTTTTTTATGTCTATTAAGCACATATGAGGGGATTCAAATTCAAACATCAAAAATTAATATTTTAATTTATTTCAAATTTCAACTACTATATAATGGGTAATATACTTACGGCAATAAATCTCTTTGTGCACAAATTGCAAGAAAACGGTCGTTCTCCTTTATGAATTAAATTATGTCTGAAAATGAAATAATTTCGTTTATTTTGTCAGTATACATGGAGTGCAGGGAAGGAGCCTACACGAGTGAAAAAACACGAATTCGTCTGGAGCACCTTGGGCAGTCAGCCTCGTTACCACCATTGCGGACTGGCTAATTTATCCACTACGCCATGAGCGATTCCCTTGGTGATAGCTCAAGCCGACCCGACAAAAGATGAAGAAGAATGGAAATTTCTATGAAATTAGAGTATAAAATTTTAAATGCATTACCTAACTAAAGATTTCTGGCTGTAAAACCCAGCACCACATATTTCACAAATGTGGTCTTTAACTCCTGTGTGTTGTTTAGCATGGACTAGCAGGTTACTCTTCTGAGCAAAAGATCGTGGGCATTGAGCACACGTGTATCTCTTTTTCTCTGTAAGACATAAAACAATAACAGATTAGGTTAAAAAAATTGATTTACATACATGATACATCATGTAACAGAATAAAAGCAAGACCGCAGACACGATTTCGTTAAAGGCATCTTAGATAATCAAAACTTAATTTTATTATTTCATACAGTCATAATCTCTTGAAATAAGTGTTAATTTCTTTTATCTAGATTGACTGGCTGATTGTTAAAAAAAAATATAAAAATATAGAAAACAGTGTCTTATTGACTCTTAACAATCGGAAAATGAGAAACAATTTCTGATATAATACCTTGATGTGTTGCTATATGATTGCCCAATGTGAAGGTAAGTATACCACATACAGGACACACTAGTTTCTCTCTCTGCTTGGCAACTGCACTCCTCACCATTCTTACTGGCTTTTCTCTACGCACACTTTTACTGCCATCAGACATTGAACTAGGTGTTTTGGATTTATATCCAGTATGAACCTTTAATACTGTTGCATCTTTTGGTCTCTTTAAAAGGATAGGGGAGCCTCTAGAGCCATTCTTCATGATTGGATCTGATAATTATAATAATAATAATAAATACTTAATATAGGAACATTAAAAAGCATTAAAGTGTTAAATTTACTTATTATCATTTCACTATTAACAGAGAAGTCATTGAATGAACTTGAAGAAAATTTAAAAACAACAATACCTACTAGGAATTCACCTGTAATATGGGTATAATCTAAAATCTACAAAGATAAATCTCATTATTCCGTATTTAAAATTGTTGTGTTGTAGGAATATTATAATACATTAGCACAGAGAAGGCGGTACAATCACAACATGGACATAATTATTGTGAATGCTGTATTGTCTGTTAGTGCACTAACTTACAGCAAGTAATTGTTGTAGCTCGTGACTTGTTCTCATCTCTGGATCTACCTGAATCAGTGGTATAATATTCTTCTTTTACTTTCTTCAGCACTTTTACTTTTCTTACAACTTTACCTTTGAAAACCTTTATGTCAGATAGTTTAGGTTTTTTAAATTTAGTCTTGGGCTTTTCAACTGGTGGAAGATAATCGTCATCATCATCATCTTGAAATACATCATCATCTAAATATTCAACCTAAAAAAAACATTTTATAAAATTAAATTAACAATAATCATCAATCATGTCGTTCAGTTTCCTCACTTCTTCTGCGAACTACTCGTCACAGTTCTAGCTGTTATGACGGTGCTTTAACAATTCGTGCGGCGCGCCTTTGGAATTCTCTCCCACACTCTGTTTGGGCCAGCTCATCTCCTTACGTCTTTAAGAAAAGAGTTAAGGAATATTTCTTGTCAGCATGTTTTTCCTTTTGTTATTTGCTGGTAAGTGGTATGTATTTAGATATTTATATATTATGGTATGTGTTTAGATATATAGTATAAGTTATATAAGTAGTTATATAATTATTTTTGATACCTAAGTTGTAATGTAATTGTATTGTACGCTTGACTTTCTCACTCTATAATATGTTCATTTCTCTTTCACCCAAAGGTTTGCTGGAAGAAAACTCATTCTGAGTTAAGCTCGCCTTTGTGCATATATTTTTAAATTGTTTATTTTTTGTATATTCAATATTTTGTGTACAACAAAGAATAAGAATAATTATGTACTGGTATGATAGTGTAATAATGCTTAATAATGCTTATAAAGCAGCACAGAAACATCTAGCAAAAATATTAAAAAGTTCCATACATTATCAATGATTTTATTAACATTTCATCACCTTTAGTGAAAGCCTCTTAAATACGAGAGGTAACTTTACAGGAGGAAGAAAGAACTGCGCACTGTGTACAGGTTATTCAATGATGTGTCTTTTAGTGTGCAATTTGGATACATTGCATTGGTGTTAATTCCGTTGCTCATTTTGGCAGTACTAAACTAGACACACATTTGTCACTTTCTGAGGTCTTTCACACTGAGGTGGCAGCGGCCGGCACGGCAAGGACGAAACCACGGGAAAGCGCGCGGCCGCCGCGGAGCCTAGACTATGTGAATTGTTACAGGCGCGGGCAATGTAGTTGAGGAGGACTGAAGTGAGGCAGCCGCCCGTGGCAACACCGCCGCTTTGACCGGTCGCTTGAGGCATCTCAACTGTCAGCGGAGCCACAGGCGGCCTCACGACCCATTTGTGCCTCTAGTGATACTATGTATATAAGCAATGAAAATATGGTTTAAAATGTTGCATAATTTTTAGCACTGAAACTGCTTGCCGCTTCGCTTCTGGCCGCTGCCATCTTGGTGTGAATTAAGCCTAATACTCACATCTGGATCATTTGTAGGAGTATAGTTAGTCCTAGTTGTTCTCCAAGTTAATTGCACATCATCAGAGCTGTCATATCTTGCTTCCTCTGCATTAGGATCTACTTTCCTTATGACAGTGTTAGCAATAACAATATCTTTGCCATCCATAGTTTCCACAGGTTTTGAGCCTTCAGGCACCTCTATTTCCATTTCCCATTTTGGTTCGGGTTTTATAGTCAATGGCCCAATTTCACTTTTGATGTCAGTGAATGAATCAAATGCAATTTTTTTTGTGGGCACATTTTCTTTTTCCCTAGCCAATATTTTTCGAAGTTTCTTATCAGACCTGTGGAGATTTAGATTGTATTAAATGTTATTTTTTATTTTAAGTTACGGTTACACAGAAAATGTGACAATGTGGTCCCCGGAACAGTATAGACCATCCCGTCCCGTGTTTTCAAGAGCATAGGCAGCAGCATCCTCCCATGCAATAATAACTGATACTTATTTACTGCTTATTTTCTATTCTTATTTTATACAATTTTATTAACCTTTGCATATTACTTCAGTTTCAATAGTGGTGAAAGATTTTGGGGGTGCTGCTTTATGTTGATTTGTCAAAAAGTACTAAAACTAGATTTATTTATGATAAATGATGTCTCAAACACCATAATGAGTTACTAGAAGTCCTTAACACTTCAATCCACTGTTGAACATGCAATCTGAATCAGGGTTCTTATGGGTATGCTCATAGACAGTTAAAATTAAATCTTAGTTTTTATTTCTGAATAAGCCTAAATATTACCTTTCAGCAACTGTTTTAAGTAGGTATGCCTTTTCCAAAGTGGTGCAGCATTTGAGGCAAATCTTTTCTGGCAAGCCATCATTGCATGAAACCTGGAAACATTTGAGTGCATGTATATCTATTATTGGCGTTGAACAATGCTTGCATGACGCATATAGGATATGAAATTCCCAAGGGATAGTTTTGGATGTTGACAGAATTGTCAATCAATCCATCTCTCTTGATTTAACATTATCTAAAAAGTGACTCCCGCGTTTATCGGTTATCAAGAATCCCGACACTATCGCAGTTTGTTTTGGTATGAAGTCAACTGACAAGCTCCAAGGCCCGTCCTTAGTTTGTGTACAAAATAATGGCAATTAGAACTTACCTTTACATCGGCTATCGCTGTAAGCATTTCAGCATAATTACCCGACAACTTATACCTGAATAGAGGACATAATGGTTTTTTGTTTGTCAAACAAATACGACAAGATTTCATGTCGATATTATCAATAGGATCTAACATTTTCCAAAACTGTCCAAAACTAAAGTGTGATGACAGTAATTTGTTCTTGTATTTTTGTATCGAAGAATGCACTTCACTTTTCCCAATATTCTTGCTTGGATTGCTTGGTACGATTTTACAAGCTCTTCACCACCTCACTACGCCGCCATAGACAAAGATGAAAAGGAAACAGGTAATCGTGTGCAACCTTGTGTGCAACTGTGCACCCAGTGTTGCCAACTCAATGCCAAGGCATACGACCACGGCTATCCTCTGAACCTAAGTCTGAACCAGGGACTTGAAACGTTACTCAAAATTTCGGTATTTCTACATTACGTAACGTTATTTTAATAACGTTATAAGCCCTCCCGTTTTAGCATACGGGATTTTGCGTATGCTATCAGAGACGACAGAAACGAGTCTAAGCGTGAACTTACGCTTCCATCTGTCAAAATCAACAGCTTGCGCATGGCTTGCGCTCATATTTGTATTCAGAGACGTTCGGAACACGACTTAAACTTAACGTAAACTAAGATAAGCCAAGTAGTGAATATTGACCAATATTGACTACATAAGACGACACTAGCGCTGCCAAGCGGGCTAAGGTGGAATTAATATCGACAATTTGAGATTTTCAAGTCTGACTAACCTCATAACTTAAATAAATAGGTTTATGTCTCAGATATTTTGTTTCGCTCACTCCAATTGCATTTTGTATATATTGCTATCCTGTTTTAATTTTTATATACGCCTGCTTACACATTTTCATAAAAACCGTAACTTACCGATAAACATTTTGCTATTAAAAATGGCCATAGAGAAGAGAGTCTTAGCTAAGCTTACACTGCGTCTCTGAATACGAATTTTGAAGATGCGCTTAGCGACGACTTCGCTTAGAGCGGTCTTCGCCCGTCTTATGTTCATGTTCATGTCTCTGAATGTCAGCCTTAGACAGTTCAAATTTTTACAGATGATGTATTTCTGATGGCGCTATAATAACAAATCCTGCAAAACAGAACAAAATAAATATATAAGGGGCATGCGCGAGTCTGACACACAATTTTTTTTTAGACGATCACATTCGTTTCTTGTCTTATTTTGTCATTTTAAATGCTTGAGGCATGCTTGAGGGGAATGTACGAGGTTGCAAAGCCAAAGTACGAGATTTTTTGGTGTACATAATACGAGGAAAAAAGTTCTACAGTTGGCAACCCTGGTCTATGGTGACAGTAGTACTTCTACTTGTCTGCTTGTCAAAACCACAAGTCAAGTCAAATGTGTGGTATTGGTGTGTGAGGAAAACAGGACTGAATTATGGTTTATTTTATGATCTAGGTCTAATTCAATATATAAATTATTGAAAGTATTTATATCCCCACACGTTCGGTTAATATATGAACACTCATTACTTTCACACACTGTTGCGTAAAAAATGTTATAATGGCTACCTCCTACGAAAATTGGTTGAGTCGCAGAAAAGGTAAATATTTGTAATTTTTTAGTGCGTATTTATTTGCGATTTTAAACCAATATCTGTTTACTAAATTTGAATATTTAAATTTATAAAAAACTTGTTTATTTGCATGTGAGGAAATTATTAATTCAATAAACATCCATCGCACATTTCAGGTAAACAGAGTGATTTATATAAATTGGATA
Source organism: Allophyes oxyacanthae (assembly GCA_932294325.1). Taxonomy (NCBI): domain Eukaryota; kingdom Metazoa; phylum Arthropoda; class Insecta; order Lepidoptera; family Noctuidae; genus Allophyes; species Allophyes oxyacanthae. The sequence continues at coordinate 8,336,366 of OW028614.1, read as the reverse complement.
CTAAAAATAAAACACCTGAAGAGAATGTAAAAGAAATCATACAAGGCCTCTATTTGAAGAAACCATGCCACAATGACACTTCACCCACCAACAAGAGTAATCCTATGGATTTCAAGTCAGGTCTGAGAGGCATGCAGAAAAATGGCTCTGATAGCCGAAGACTGTCCTACTTAAATGCCTTAGTCACACTGTTATGTAAAGAAGATAAATATAACTTGGGCTTTACACCTGATGAATTAATGACTTGGTGAGAATAATACATACAGATTATTTGAAATGTACTATAATTTACCTCAATTGAATGAGGTTAGGTTGCTAAATTTGTGATCATGATTTTGAATGATACATAACTATACTAATGTTTATAATATAATAATAATTATAAATATGAAATGAAGTTAATTAATTATATTTTTTTACAGTATTCGTGTGAGCCTGGTTGATGAATCTATGGTTATAAGAGCTTCAGCTTTAAGAGTACTTCGCTACTTGATTAAGACTGAAAGTGATGTAACAACATTTAACAACCTGAAACTACCATATTTAGTTATAAGGTAATCTATCTGTGCTTTTCCTGTTTTATCATTGTTTCCTTATTTTATTATTCCCATTGTTAACATATTTTTTGAAGAACATTTTTTATTTATACTTTTGCTTTTTCCTGTGACTCTTCCTTCCTGTGGTTCCAATTTTAGAATCTGGACCTCAAGAATTATCCAAGCATAAGTTTCATCAAAATTCAACTAGTAGTTTAGTCATGATACAAATAGACAGCTATACCCACACTTTGTGAATACTATTGTATGGATTTAATAACCCTTGGTTTCACTAAAATCTCAGATCATTTCAAATATCATATTAGCTGATGTCCTGTGCTTGGTTGATCAACATCAGTAATTAATATTATAAGTCTGTTGACATGAGATTTGAGAACTGGTTTGATTTGATCAGTCTTTGAAAAACTAGGTGGTGTAAGGCTTCTAGTATATTAAATATTTCCACTTCAGTAAATAGCAGTATCCATGGTAGGGACAGTAATTAATTACAGTCAGATTCAAGTTCTGCACACCTTTTTTAGAAATTGATTTAGTTCAGCTGCCATAATTACATTTTGTCCATCTGTCTATAACCCTACTATGAATATATTTCATATTTTGATTCCTTAAATTAGAATGGAATCAAATTCTGAATTGCCCATTACAGTGGATTCATTAGATGCAAACATACATTTTGTTGGACTATAGTCCAACAAAACAGTAACCAGTCAGTCAGTCCAGTGTCAGTATATTGACACTGGATGTGAACCATCATCAGACACATGCAGATAACTTAAGATTTGTTCTCATAAGCCACACATTTACTTTTCATAATGCCTGGAGTATGAAAAATAATAATATAATAACACTGTTAATTCCATATTTAATACCATTTTGGGACATACTTGGTCTATTTACAATATACACTAACTGAATTAATGTCCATACCACAAAGCAGCAGGACAATTCTTAACTGTAGGAAAATTAATAAAGCACCATAGTAGCAACACTTTCAAGAGAAATGTGAAAATCTTACAATACTATAAATCACAGTCATGTTATATTATTAATTACAAATTTTCATAGCTTGGTTCTGTACCAGTGTCATTGAAAATAAATGTACTATAGACAAATTTCTGAAGAGTTTTATGATTGTTGAATTGCTGATGAATTATTATAATAATATAATAAGTTAATTACATTTTTTTATTATTATTACAAATTATAATAAAAGTAAAATAATTATTGACTACTAGGTAGACCCTGGCTAATACTCAGGCTAATAACGCCAGTCAGAAGAACAAAAGTACCTTTATTGACTATTATTTTGGTTAGTTGAATAAAATTACAGCAATAGTTATGTTGAAAATCCAAAATAATGTAAAGATATGTAAGCAACCAAATAAATAAATAAAATTGTCAACATCTTGGTAATCTCCCAGGTCAATGGATTTAATGCTTCGTAACGAAGAAGAGCGGGCGCAAGCGTTACGCGTGGTGCGGCGGGTGGTGGCAGTGGTAGGCGCGCGGCAGGTCGCGCGGCGGCCGCGCGGCGCCTTCGTCGAGCCCGGCCTGCTGCGCTGCCTGGCCGCCGTGGCGCGCGCCGCCAGCGCCGGCGACGGCTCCGCCGACCGTCTCTCGCGCCCCGCTATCGCTACGCTAGCTGAAATCTGTAACTATCAGTGCGATTATATTACCATTATCCAGTGGCGTAGCGTGCACTAACCTGGACGTGAGCGAAGTCGCATCAGCGAGGTCCTTTTCTTTCAGTACCTATTTCCAAGGCCAATTCAGAGATCCCACTTGTATTTGTCTGTATACAACAGGATATTGAATTGAGGATTTTGAAATGCATGCTTAAAACAGCACAGTTCATAACTTTCCGCCTCAGGCTATCACTCGAGAGGCCGTAGGTGAGAGGCCGCTTCGCCCACGCCAAGCTACGCTACTGTCATTATCATTACCTATATGGATGTCTTTATTGAAGACTATCGACCCGCCGCCGTCTTCGCACGGGTGTAATTTCTCTGTCATACTCTTTAACTATCTACTATCCTATACTATCTGAGTCCTATACTATCCTATACTAGCTGTGCCTGTCACTTCGTTCGCGTGGATTTTTTTTTTTTTATCTAAAGTAAAAGTAGCCTAATTTACTCATAACGTCAGCTATCGGCCAGTGAAAATCTCGTCAAAATCGGTCCAGCCGTTTCGAAGATTAGCCGGTACAAACAGATAGACAGAAAGACAATTACATAAAAAAATTATTATAAGTACCATAATACATATTTTCATTTATGCATTTAGTAAAAAGCTGTTATTTTGACATTAAAAACAGACACTTCGATTTCATTTATTTGTATAGATGTACAGGTTTGTATAGATATCGTCAATATCGTGTATATTATTATTTAATATTTACCCACGTCTATGGTATAGCTTGCTTTTTTTTCTAAAGCCATTTTTCCATTTTTTACTCTCCAACTATCTGTGATTTTTAAAGAATTAAACAAATATTCAAATAGAAGCAGATGCTATTGCTCATAATATGCTCACGTTTCGTTCCGCGTCCCACTGTGGAGCCTTATTAAGTCAATGTCAAGGACTATTATGCTGAATGCATTATGCAGTACTTACTAAAAGAACCAAAATATTGTCATTGAACTGAATCGGAGGTATTGAATTTAAACTATGTACAACAATCTGTTGGAATAAAATATGACTGTTCTATATTTATCCATATTTTAAAATTTAACACTAATAGTGTTGATGAAACAAGTCAGATCCAAGATCTATCGTCGATTTCTCTTGTGTCTACTAAGGATCTGATAGATTTATTACTTTGTTCTGTAGTAACTAATTATTCTTGTTGATATTTCGAGGCTAAGAAATATCAACAAGAATAATTAGTTACTACAGAACAAAGTAATAAATCTACCATACCAGTCTTCCAAATGTGACTGAATAGCAGTGCAGTCAATTCACGCTATTCACTTATCTGAAATATGGTTTAAATATTAGGGGCAAAGTATTTGCAGGGTAAACAGTATTCAGACAATAATCTTTTTGAGCAGCATTTGTGGAATCGTTTTTAAAGGTTGAACTATATTTTATAACAAAGCGACTGCGACTCTCGCCTGACCACATTACTTTATTTCATAGGTGTACTAAACCCCGACATGTTCATATCGTGTGGCGGTGTGAACGCCGTGACCCGCCAACTGGCTGAATGTGCGACGCCCCGCATGGCCGAGGCGCTATGCGGGGTGTTACTGCACGCGCTCAACGATCCCGTCTCGCGGAGATCTGCACGTATCGACCTCATGTGTCTTAGTTCACCTTACTGTGATTTCCACTTCCGTCCAGCCGGTACTGAGACTAGCAGGTACGTAAATAAAACTTGGGTTTAAAAATCACACCTTCACCTAATATTTTTTCATAGCAATGGTCATCTGCTTTTGTCTACCCAACTGTTATGTGCCAAAGCAGCGGTATTCAATCTTATTTATTCACAAACCGCCTTCATGTGCTTGCGATGTTTACAGGTCAAAAACGATAAAATTTTGACCTTGTCAGAATACAGAAAAGTTCCAAGAATTATCTAGATATATACACATGCATGTCCAATGTCCATAGGTTGAATATCCCTGCAAAAGCAACTATAGTGAAAAGTCTGTTATTAATAATTCAAAGCTGGTTAATATCATTAGGGATGAACGTGAGATGCGGTTCACGTGTAGTCGCCTTGCTCTTCTGTGCGTGTTGCGCAGTTGGCCAGGGTTGCTCCACTTCTGTCACCCGTGTAGTACGGGCGGGCTGCACGCTTTAGTCGCCGCTCTGTATCTTCCGCGATTAGAGGTTCGAGTGAGTAACTTTTTATAATCTTCTCAGAAATACTTAAGCTAAAATGTAAATGTTCTTTTTTGATTATTATGATAATAATTTTCAGAAAGCGATATTAGATCTCTTGTATGAACTAGTCGGATTACCACAACCAGAATGGACAGATGAGATTTCTGTAGCTTTAGATGCAGTTGATCCATCTGACTTTCAAGTAAGTTATTTTAAATAAATTTACTTTTTTGTCTTTTTTTGCTCTCGTGATTTGTAGTAATCAAATGTAAACATTTTAGGATTCCTGGCGGCTAAACGAAGGTTTTGTTGCCGCTGAAGGCACTGCCATATTACCTCATCTTGGTGCTACGGGCCCTGATATAATTGAAATTCATCTTGCACTTTTACTTCAGTGTTTCTTTGAGGTATATTTTTGAATATAAATTGTATTACGATGACTTATTTATGCGGCAAAAAATAAAATAAAATTATTATTTCAGGCTGGGTTATTAGACGGGTTAGCTGAAGTGATTGTTACAAGTGATACTTTTATATCTGTCCGAGCGACTGTGTTATTGGGTCAACTATTGCATTTAATACACCTGTATCTACCTCCTCAAATATGTAGTATAACGCCGGCGCTTCCGACACTCATGTCTCAAGCTTCGGCCGGCAAGCCGCAAGCTTTGGCTGCAGTTGCGGCTCTACGGAGACTTCACTCCATGCTCGAAGCGAGACCGGCGAGTAGCAGCTTGTTCCTAGACCACATTATACAGTATTGTAGTGGTGCATTTAGAGAGAAAGTAGAAGATACAACTAAAAGTCGAAAAGAAAAAGACAACGCTAGTATGGTTAAGCCTAAACATGACGTTTCCCTCCATAAAGAAAATAGTATTGAATATTTGAATGATTCTGATAATGAAAACGAGCCAAAACAAAGGCACAGTGTTGGTTCGCGAGCCGATGTTCCTACCAGAAATGTGAGTGCTTTAGTGAAAAGTAAAAGTGTTAGTTCTCGGACTAGTGCGGCGGTCAGTAGAGTTACTAAAACTGCCAAATTTTTCAATCTCTTCGAACGTGATAGCGACAGTTTGATTCGATGTACTTTGGTCATGCAGAATAAAGATGGTAACACCTGGAATTGGGAAATAATTAGGACAATTTTGAAGGTACACAATATGTTTTGATAACAATGAAGTAAGTACCCTAAATTCGAAAAAAAAATATAATTACAATTTTTTTCAGGAAAACGACACTCCTTTATTAAACCTCAATGATAGTGGCCACAAAGCATGGGTGGCCCGTATTATTAATTACATGAAGCCCTCTTCCAATAAATATTCGCACACAGACTTGTCTAGTACTTGCCATGGTCATTCCGCCACACGTGCGGGTTGCCAACTTATTAGGCATCTTTTGAGACATAATGATGTAAGTAAAACTTTATGATAAATCCTTTGCTTGTTACCTATTTGATTTATATTTTTCAGGTCTTTGTACCATAATACGATAAATAGCCGGTCAGTTGCAAGTGTGACTCGCGCGCCGAGAGTTCCTTATAAATAGCAATTACATCTAATAAATCTGTCAACGCATAGCTTAAACCCCTGGGGCTAAAAACATGTAATTTTGTCAGAAGGTTCCTTTTATGACGTAGGCACCCACTAAGAAGGGATTTTTGGAAATTCCACGCTAAAAGAAATAGGGTAAAATAGGGGATAAAACTTTGTATGAAAATCCGCCATGTTTTAAATAAAACCGTAATAACGACTTACACGCGAGCAAAGCCGCGGGCAACAGCTAGTTACGTATATAATTTGACAAGTAAAATATGATTCCATCCATGGCATGGCATGGCATGACCTAAGTGGTACCACAGGGCACAATTGCTTATGCCATCTTTTTATATTTACTCTGTGGTTCCGTTTTCATCGTTTTGGTACGGAACCCTAAAAAAGAAGCAATATTAAAGCATAATTACACCAACTAAGTTTAATAATGTGCGTGTTCTACGAGTCTATTCTCGACCAAGTGCTACTGCAAAGCCTGGCTTTGAACTAATGACCATGTGAACGCCAGTCCAATGTTTCAGCCGTTGGTTTTCTTCACATGAAGGCTGCTAGTTTTACTTTTCTCTATTTACACAATACTTGTACAAGTTATTGTGTTTATGGTGTGCAATAATTACATTGAATCTATTCTCCAGCTTGAGTGCCAAAGATTGCTAGAAGATTTATTCTCGGACGTGAGCCGTCAAATCGAAGCCATAGAGACTGGGCTTAAGGCTCACGAATGCCTATTCAGTCCACAACATATGTGCAATACCATGTGTCAAATGTACTTCCTCTTCATTGGACAACTCTGCCACTCGCATAATGGCTTGAGGCTCTTCAAACAGACTGGATTGTATGAAAAGTGAGTGGTATAATTCTTAAATATTTATACCATGCAAAATTTGTGATTAAAATATTTCATTGATGTAAAAATACATAAGTTCGTAACACTATCTTTGTTACACTTTTCAGTCTTTTAGAACTATCAACAAAGACTCACCACAGCTGTTATGTAAAGTTAGTCATATCTAGCCTGGATTACACTTTGGACTCATATCCAAGAGACATTTTAGCGAAGACCTTGACATGCAATATTCAAGCATCAAGATTATACACAACACAATTTCTCAACGTTCTGTTGAGAGCGTCTCGAAAATCGCGAGAATTAGTTCGGAGGAAGGCTAAATTGAAGAAGTATGTGGTACACGATTATATGAAGTCTCCTCATAGAGACAATAGTGATGCCAATGTTGGGGTAGATATGGACACCTGGATATTACAGATGTTGGTTGGCCAAGTGAAGGACGAATCGAAAGCCGTTGTTAAAGTTGCGCTTGCTATTTTGGAAGAAGCTTACCATGTCCCCGTAAGTAGTTACGTTGGATAATTTTTATTTTCCTTCATCTCACACGGCACACCACCATTCCTACCGACATAAAAAATAAAAACACGCCATTCGCTCGACAATGTCTAAATAAAATTATATCCTGCAAATCTAATCTTAAATAAGTCATTATATCCCTACGGTCCAGCCGGGCAATTATGTACAAAATTTCTTAATAACCCGCTGATGAATATTGACTTACAAATGGATTTGAATTTAGAACCTTATCTAAAAATTTGTATGAAAAATTAGTTTGTGTGGTTGTGTATAATCTCTGGAACTACTGTACCAATTCTAAAAATTATTTCTTTATATAGAAAGCTACACTATCCCTGAGTGATATAGACAATATTTTATTTTGATAAATGTAAAACGTTCGGGTGAAACAGTCCGTAACAGCTAGTGTGTAATAAACATTCTTGAGGAACTAATAATAAAGTTTTTATTTTGTGCAGTCATACGTGGAAAAGTTGATAACGATGAAGGAGACGCTCTGTCAGAATTGTCGCCTGGACAAGTCTGCGGAGCCAACGTCTCTGGATTTTGGGGCAGTTAGCGATAGAGGGTATCTACTGTGGCTGAGTCTTGAGGCCGCCGTTGCCGTTCAATCGATCGACGCAAAATCGATAGCATTCCTCAAGAAACACCTGGATTTCTGGACGAAATCCTATAATTATCGGTAATTATAAATGCTTGCAGGGGAAATTGGCGGGGCGGTCCCAAGCTGTAATAAAGTAACTTGGGACATGATTTTTGGCCATGCGCATTTAAGTTATTGAATCCAGTCAACCGTCAAAAAATTTTAAGCATGGCCGGAGTTACAAAATATCCGTTATACTTATTCTATTGTTTATTCACTCGTAAGACTGGTTCTACTATTTATTCAGTTACGTGCGGCTCGTGGAGGCGGGAGTGCACGAGGCGCTGGCGGTGAGTGAAGACGGGGGCGGTAGGGGAGCCCCGCGGGCCCGCCGCGCCGCGCGCCCCCCGCCCCACCTGCACGCCGCGCTGGCGCCCCGCCACCGCACCGCGCACCCCGCGCACCCTACGCACCGAGCTCGCGCTCTGCTGGCTGCGGTGCTGCCCGACCACTACAAGGTATTCTATGCTCGTCCCCTTCATCTACCTAGCCTTTTCATAACTACGTTTAGGTAGGAGACTTCTTTGTTGGGGTCGCCTTCCAATTTAAACCAGGTACCTATGTCTGAATACCAGTATTTTACAGACAGTGACTGCCGAAAGATACCAATTGTTGAACTAATTGTTAGACTTTTTGTTTCATCTCCAACATCCGTCTTCTATCACCCAATCTGCTACCCGTCGCGGTCGTTTCGAATTGTAATGTAATTCATCAACTACATATTATTACATTAAAATCGACGAATCGCTCCACGTCTATAATTATTCTTCCAGATTTTGCAACGCAAGAAATGCGCCAACGAGCAAGAGATCGCCGACATAAAGGCGTCGCTATGGGCCGTCGGCAACACCGCCGTGACGTCACAGGGACTCCACCAGCTCATGAGCTTGAGCAACGGCTACTTAGAAGACTCTGTCTTGGTACACATCGTCCGGTTGGCCAAGTACAACCCGGTATATTCCGTGCGCGCGACTGCATTTTATGTTCTTGGCCTTATTGGAAGTACCTACGATGGTGCTAATCTGCTCTCTGATCTTGGTAAGGATAAAGATCTCATCTTGATTCTTCTTCTTGGTTCTTTTTCTTGATTTCTCTTGATTTCATCTTGTGATATGATCTTGGGAGGGTATATTAAATATTGTGTGCGGTATTGTGTATTATACATATACGACCTCATGTATATATTATATTTGTATAGGTTGGCTGTGCGTCAGACACACAAGACACGATCAATTCCCAGTGATTCCCGACGAAACTTACTCCACCTTTGAACAGGGCACAAACGTGCATTATTTCGTAACGTCCCCTGAATGTCGCTACAACGCGTACGACACAGAAATGAGCGAACATTCGGACCATACCGATCAAAGCGTAGCAGAAAGCTTACATTCTGACACTACTAAACTTTTTGGAAAAACTGGATCGATATTAGTTGATCACTCGGAGATTAAGGACCAAGATGTTACAGACCATAAAGGCTACGCCGATGGACGGCCGGACAATAGAAAATCTCACACGCTTCCATCGCAAAGTTGCTCTACTTCGCATGACCGGCCAACATTATCTGAGTCCCGAACTGTAGACATACTGCGGGATTGTTCTAGTTACGAGCGTCCGGGACCTCATCGGGTTCCCATGGCAGAGAATCGGCTGTTAATAGGCAGAATTAATTCATTAGAACATCATGAAGGTAGAGTGAGGAATACTAGTGAATCCAGCACCAGTGGAGTTAGCAGTTGTGATTCATTTCTTGGGAAATACGCTATTCCGTAAGTTTTAATAAAATTAATTTATTTGGATTTATTGACTAGTGTCCTGATTATATTGAATTATTTCTAGTGATAGAGTTTTGACTCTTAGTCCGATACCGAGCTCGTCAAGTCTATATGGCATGAAAAGCAGTAACAGCACGCATCGGCCGAAGATATCTGAACTGCAGCGTCGCACTTCAACTTCCAGTGAGTTTAACTGTAACTTCATTTATGTAATTACCTATTATTGCTGTTACATCGTGATGTGAACTGTTGGAAAATAGTCATGCCGCTTTTCCTGTTGTGTATGACATTGACAAAACTGTTGCAACTGTGATTCACGTCCGATAATTTGTTCCCAGTTTTATTAACCACCTTCAAAAAAGGAGGAGGTTCTATGTTCTTCAGTTAATTAATTAATTAATTTAGTTGACAACTAAATATTTAGTGTGAAGATTACGGCCAATACTTCTCTGCTTGTAAATGGGAGAGACTTATGTCCAGCTGTGAATTGCGATGGGCTATAAAGATAGATTACTGTACAAGCCTATCTCGGTCGCTCTTCTTATTCTATATCTGTTAATATTTTCGTATGTTTGAATCTAAAGGTTTTACGGGTCCCGAAGTCGCCAGCTCGCCTCCCTCTCAAATGGACATGACGGGATATGCCACTTTGAAGTCACTCAATAGACGGTAAGTGCTCTTTCATTATCAAGTAGTTTGTATAACAATCAATGAAAGTCATAAATTATATAATATTTTACTGACTCCTGTAACACAGGTCTTTTGCACCTAGCTCAGGAGTCAGGGACTTCACATAGATTTGTACTTATTTTTATGTCAATAAAGATTATAATCTAATATAATAATTATTATATTATTTAAAAAAAAAAGATGTCCTATGTATGTTTAACATCACTGGTTTCTTTTGAAGTTAAAATGGTATGTAAATAAAACTCACTATATTACAATCCTCCACTTAAATATTATTCTATAGATAAATATTATGGTCTGAAACACGACGCCTTAGGGTTGGACTTTTTTTTGTCGTCGTATAATCATCAAATGAGTCCTCCCACCCCGGGCAGGGCGGGAGGGACTGTCAGACTTGTACTGACTAAAATCCACGGTGTTCCTTCAATAGCCCTTTACGTTCCGGGGTCACGGTAATGAGATAAGTCCCGCGACCCCGGCAGGCTTCGGCCCTCTACAGGGGGGGCCCCGTCATCTTGCTGACGTTCTTTGAGGTGCGCGTGAAACACAACGCGCCGTCGATCCGGGCATGGTCCATGGTCGGACAGCGAGTTGCCCTTTACTCGCTGTCCGCATGCCCGCGCCTACGGTGGCCGGAGATCGTCGGCCGGCGCCCGACGCCGTGGGCGACTACCACTGCGGCTGGGCTGGAGGGAGGACGCTATCCTCTCCCTCACGCGGCCCGCCTCCTCCTTCCATAGCATGACTGCTTCGCAGAAGGAGGCGACCGCTTCCCACTCCGTTAGGGTTGGACTTGGACAACATCTAATGGCCCTTCACCGGATTATATATTTTCTCTATTTCCATCCAAGATAAAATTGATTATACGCGCCTGCACTTTGCGGCACCAGCACCGGCGCGGCGCCGGGCCGATTCTGTCACTCAATTTATTAGGCTCTAAGACATATCTATGTCTGTGAGATAGAGGAATATCCGTTGTCGGGTAGTCGGTTCAACCCTTGGCAGAGACAATTTTTGCGCATTTAAAAAATATTAGCTTTGGGAGCTATAAAGGGGGCTATAAGAGACATTGCCCGATTTGGCCCTGTCATTGACAAAGATCAACAATATATTACAATTACAAGAGTATTTTATTAATACTCATTAGTATTTTTTTATTTTAAAGAGTTATAAACAATAATTACTTTATTGAACGCACATACAACTCAACAACAACACGAACTCAACCCAAACACCAACAAAACCGCCAACCCAAGACTTTTTTTTTATACACACATCCTTTTTTTGGACAGTCAAAGGGATTAAACCCGTATAACAAATCGCGGTGCCAAAAGGTACTCGTTATGACACTTCCAACTTACCATTCTACCTAAATAAAACAAAAAAATCTCATATAGCCAAGTCTTGTTTTCTATCTTCTTTAGTTATTAAGGCTGGAATCACGTCTTCTTGTTTTCAAACCAAGACAGACAGATGACACTGATTGTAAAATAAATATTTGTATGGCCTACAGATGTCATGTTTTTTCCGGGTCTGGCTGCGTTTGCATGTGTTTGTAAACTTTTCCCAAGATTCAGGAGGAATTCTAATAAAAAGTAATGTTCTTAATAAATTACATCTAAAATGCATCGATTGACAACTGAGTCATAACCTCGAAATAGTTAATATTTTAATGATTTAATATATTCAGCACTGTCAGTGTTTCAAAACTGATTGCATCATATTGTTTTCATCAAGTTGTACATGATGAGCATAGTCTTTCTTTTGGAGGCTTCAGGGCCAATCACCATGGAACTTTAGCCATGTCCTTTACTTAGATTACCCCAGTAAGTGATTGGTTTCTTTTGTTTAGCGTTGTGCTGAGACTTGGATAAAAGTACAGAATTGATTGATTGATTTCCTTATGTTTATTTTTATAGGCCTCATGTATCGGAAAGTGCAGCGACAGGATCATCTGAAATGGACGACCTCAGTTGGTTGTTATCGGATATGAACCGACGTTCGAAACCGTTTTCTTCATTGAGAGACAGAGCCAAGTCAACTAAAGAAAGAATGACGAAACTTAGGTATTTTTTTAATATTCAATAATAATATAATATAATTCAATAAATCACTATTTTTATATGTATAAACCGCCTGGGTCTCTCAAAAGGTTTATCAAAATATTATTATAATTTTGCACGGATCAATGATCCACGTTTTCCAGTAAATCGCTTTTATTTCCGCTGCCTTGCACTTTTACCCGACTACGGTGAAACCAAAAGGAGGGTTATTATTTTGGCGCTCTTTCATTTACCTTTTGTTTTTCTCGTGGCATGTGTATATGCTAACACGCTGTGAAATACTCGCTAAAGCGCGTGCTCTCCGTGACGTCATAGATCAAGACGAGGTACCAGCATGACCTTTCGTACTTTGTTAGTAGTGCTCGTTATGTGATGTTGTAGCCTGCTGGAGTACGACTGGAAGCCGCTCCCGCTGGGGGAGAGCGCGCGCTCGCCGCCGCCGGGGGCGCCGCGCCGCGCCACCCACGCGTCGCCGGCGCCGCCCGCGCACGTCGCGCACCCGAACTCGCCCGCCTACATCGGTATTTGTTTGCCCAGGGACCTCATGGAACTGTTTCCCAGGTTCGTTTGTTCATTTTTTAACCGACTTCTAAAAAAGAAGAAGTTATGCATTCGACGCGTTTTCTTTCATTTTTTTCATTTAGTACACCGATTTCTTGGAAACAGCATAGCCAATTTGGATGGTTTAAATTATTTATGTTTTTACGAGGTGGTCCCATAAGAAATTGGTTAAGATCTGATCATGGTGTATAGGAAGGGAACTCCTCAACGGATAACATAAAACCATTTATGACAATCTGCGCGTTCGCTGTCGTCTTGGGCTTGTGTAATTGTGGACAAATGAATAAACTTTAAAATAAAGTAAAAATTGAATTAAAAAAACTAAAAACGAATAAAAAAAAACTATGAAAACTTAACAGCTTCTGAAGTCTTTTTAAAGTTTATTTTTAATTGACGACACGGTTGGCGCAGTGGCTAAGCAATTAGCTTTCTGCGCTACGTGCCGCGGGTTCGATCCCCGCACGGAACAAATAATTGTATGATCTACAAATAGTTGTTTCGGGTCTGGTTGTGTGTGCATGTGACATGTATGTTTGTAAACTGTACCCTCGATACAGGAGAAATCCTAGTGAGGGGCAAAGTTATTTAAAAAAAAAAAAAAAAAAAAAAACTGACGATTTTTATGTTTGTCGGTTTAAGGAACTAATTTATTAATTAAATTATATTCGACTATATGATTATTTATTTAATAATAAAATTACATTTTGTTGTCAACCTTAAATAACCCTCTCTGCCGAGAGGCGATAGGTAGCGGCGTCACGGCAATAATTCATCCATTGGCTTCATATCTACAAAAATGATTTGTTCGATTTCAGAGATGAAGATAGAAACGACGAAGACACTGATAAAAGCGACACGAAGCGTGATCGCCTCCCGTCTTTTCTAGTAGATACAAGCAGTGCCAGTACAGAAAATAAGTCACGCGCTACACCGGATAGTCAAAAATTAGCTTCTCATAAAGGTATCATTGACATTTTTACTATTTCAGGGTTCTTTCATAATATTTGTATATTACATTTGATGCTCAAATTCTACAGCAAATGCTATTTCTTCTATTACAGCTAGTTCAAGTACTATAGCAGTTCAAATTCACAAAGTTAATTCAAATCTGGATAAAGCTGAAACAACTGTCACTAACGCAGATACATCGACTGCAAGCGTTGAAGCAAGCGATATAAACACACGTGCAACCAAAGACATACCCAAAAGGATTGTTACCACAGTAAGCGAAGACGAAGGTACCAACACTGTACCAAACAAATCTATTGAAGATGTAAAAACAGTTGATGCCGAGAACAAACATGACAATAACGTCCCTGTAACAAGTACTGGAACAGAACCACAGGAAGAAAATCAAAAGATACAGGAAGCAATAGAACCTCCTGCTGTAAATGTAAATGAGGGAGGCGAAATAGTTCAGAGTGTAGAGGCAGTGGTTACCGAAGTGGCAACCGAAGCGGTAGTGAGCGCAGGCTCTTCGTCGTCCAACAGAAAGTGGCGACACACTACTGTAGACTGTTTGGCCTGCGTGCGCACTCGTCCACCTTCATCCCATGAGCTACGCGAAGCGTTCTTTGCAAGTAAGACTTTTTTTGGATTAATGTAGATATTGGTATTCTAAAGGATTGGCCCCAAATTGCCATAGACCGGGAAAAGTGGAAGGAGGGAAGAGAGGCCTATGCCCGGAAGTACAACCGGCTTGTAAAAAGAAAATGTTGATAATTACTGTCCTACCGCTTCATGGGTGATGGGTATACGCGGCTGCGGAGCGCGAAGTAACGTATTGATTCAGGTTACCCGAATTTATTGGATTTCTGAATAGGAACTTCTTGGCATTGAAGATTGGCATAATCATCACTAGGTGAACGCATTCTACTGTCCATCACACAATCACAATCATTGCGTCACCATACCTATGATCTTATTTGATGAACTGTGCAGAATTTTTTGTTTTTTTGTTCTAACACCTTTTTAAACACAATATAAGTTGGCTAATTATCCTTTTACTAGGCATGGATGGTTCGGGTACAAGTGCAACAGAGCCTCGCAGTCCTACGAACGAGAAATCTCCCGCTGACCGCAACACCGTGCCGCAAGCGGAACTGTTGCACCAAGTGCACTTCATGTCCAACCCCATACATTTGAGACAGGTAATATCTAGCCTGAAGGATACATATCATGTAATTCTCAGCCTGAACATCTTTTCGCTCTCGCGTAGTACAAAATGTTACATATTATTATACGTCTATAGCTATGTCGCAATTTGTACTAGAACCAGAACTCGACTTGAAGGAAGCACTTGATTACTGTGAACGTAGTTATAAATGTGCGGCAATTGTTTGGATGTGTTACGTTCACGTTCTATTGCATACTTCAGATGTATTTTGTTTGGTTTTTTGTTTTGTACGCGCGAATCTTTATGAGCCATGAACTGAGCTCTGAACTGTCTCCCTGTCTCCCTCTAGCACCTATAATAAGTGTACTGCGCAGCCACTCCGAGAGCTCATAAAGTTTTACGATAACTATATTGATGTATTATTCGAATTTTAAAAGTTGACATGGTAGGTATTTAATTAGTTATGAATTCAGTTTCAGCCAAATATCTTTTATGAAACCAGTGTTTATAAAGATTATTAATTTTAGGTGTAAATAACGTATGTGGAATTATACTGCCATCTATATCAAGTCAAATTGCAAGAAATCAGTATTGTAACTTCCTTGATAATTTAATACAGGGCATGGTGTAAGTCGTTTGATCTCGTTAAACTTAATTACGTTGTCATTATCGACAATGAACAATAGGTAATAAAAAATTGATTATAAAAGGCACTCATCTTTTAAGACACCAAACCGCACACAAAATATACAGTCCAGAAGGTATGTCGGGCTTGTCCTATTAATATACCCTAGGTACGTCACTGCTAGCTTGTGGTAGGTGACCGATCCCAATAACGCTATTGACCTCGGCCTAGGAATATTCAGACTAGAAAACAGGATGGTTACCACACCATCTGTAGATTTCTTGTGAATGCCTCGTTTGTTTGCGGCATCGTGCAAAGCGTGCCGGTGCGATTGATATTCGATGAAGGACGAAGTTGTGTGTATTCCTTACTGTCTTGCGTAAGGGACAAGATACGACGAAGCGAGGTGACGCGATAGTATAGAATAATCATGAACTAAGGCCCTCTTTTGCGTTCGCTTGCTTTCGCTGAGCCGTCCGCACTTGTGCGGAAGGGTGGGTCCGTTCGCCTTTATTTGTTTTGTCTGTACGCGGCTTAAGACAGCGGGTCATTGAACCTATTACTTAATAGAGCCTAATAGATGTCTTAACATGCATAGTAATTAACGTGCTTGTTCTTTTCAGGCTCGATCTGTACTGCTGTCAATGAAGCAACGTCACCCAGAAGTATTTCGTAGTCCCTGTGTGTATTCTGACGTGTGCACGTTACTGGCAAGAGATACATACATGTTTTGCGCGAGACGGTTCGTACAGGAACTGTTTCTTGATACCAGTTTCGATTGTTTCGCCACGGAGCCGGTTGCGGTACTCATGCGTCATGGAGTCACTTCGCCATCGGCCAGCGTAGCCCCTGCTGTACGCCAATAGTATTTAGGTCATAACGAGCTTGTAAGGTCGCGCGCTGTTATAAAAATGTATAAAAAAATTAATGTTCAATCTCGAATGTGTGAAAAATACGAGGTTTTGTATCCTGGCCGTTTCTCTTCTTCATACAAATGTTTTCCTTTTACTACTCGACATCGATAACTTGTCATTCCGCGTCTGCATATACGTCGCACCTCTCTAACCCCCAAAAATGATACGGTGTGCACTCACGTACAGAATCGCGTTCGCTCCTGTCAAGTGCAAGCGGGCGTGGGGGGAAGTGGGACGCCAAGTGACAAGTTATCATTGTCGAGTATTATTGACTCGATTGGTAGTTATCTATAGAGTTGAGTCTGTGCAGCTTGTTGTCCTACTTTTGTTCCTTAAGATATAAAAGCAGAATGATAATAATAATTCTAGTATGTGAATACTTGTATTTTTAAGCATAGCAATACTATTATTATTTGTGACGGGTTTGCAGATTGCGTGATTTATCGTCTACACATATTTCTACTAAGCATCAGCGTACTGAGATCGCGTTTTAGGTGGTTAAATGTATACAAAACCACAAGTCGATCTGGTATTTATTTTATTCCTTACTGTTATGTGTTGTAAAAAAAAGTATTAAAAGTTAATACTTTTTTTACGGAAAGCATATCCCAATGAATACGCCTCCCGTATCGTGTTTTATAATAATAAATTTAAATTTTCTATCAAATTGCGACCTTACATCTTTGATTGTGATCATTAGTATAGCAAAGCTTTACTTTTACGCAGAATTGGTTTTGGTAATTTATTAGGTATTAATTTAATTATTTCTGATGCTATAACTTACTGTTATTCTATTCAAGCACTTGTATGGATTTGATGAATATTATAGCACCCTAATATAGATAGGTTACCTAGAGTATGTAAAATAAACAATCTACTTACGTTTTAACATTACACAGCAGTCTTCAATTAGTATTAGAAGTTGTTGCAGTTATACATGTAAAATATTGCTAATTTATAATATTTTATAACTTAGGTCTTCCGATTTTGTCGGGTGAATATTATGGAAATCTGAGCGGAAAAAAATTAAAATCCACACAGAGTTTTAATTCAAATAAAAATAAATATAGGTAAAATGCTATGTTTACTTACATGCAATCCGAAAATTGCTATAATTAATTTACTTTCATATTATTGAAAGTGATCATGAAACTTCAGATTTTCATTTCCTGCTTTTGAATTTTGTTGTTATTTTCTATAAGCATCCCAAACTGACGCGATTTGCCTTATGCTATTCGAGGAAAATAACGAAATTAATTTACTAGTCCCTCATACTGACAATAGTTACTGACCCCACTGACTGAATATTGCACCATTCCCACTGACTTCAATAGTTAAGTAATTATAGCGTACCTATTCATATATCCCACCTAAAACAACGATATAAAATGTTCCCTATTTTCAAGCATATTATTTATAGTTTATAAATACCTACTACAACCTTGTGTTCATTATTTTACAAAGTCTTATGTTTGCATTTAATAGTAGTTCTCTCATTTTCATTATTGTTATTTATGGAAACTCAATCAGAATAGCAATCTAGTTTTACTTTACAATGATATTATAAGTATTAATACAAAGAGCACGCTGTGAGCCACGGCGAATCGACGACGACGACCGACGACCCACGAATCGTTTGTTAACGTTCAATAATAGTGGGTAATAATAATATGTAGTTTTATGTAAATTTTGATCCAACATACTTGTGGAATGCAATAAAAAATTCATGCAAAACGTTGTCAAAGATACGCTGCAGTATTTATGGAGTAAAGTTATGGTATGCGAGTTCCGAATTTATTAATTTATGCGTCCTCGAAAACCTGCATTTATGATACTATAACATTAATAATTATAAAATATATCAAATAATATCCTCATAAACTGCTACGCTACTTTCCTGTTATGTATTAGTACTAAGAGTTGATTCTGATGTATAACATAACAAATACAACCCGTGTTATTATTATTAGAAAGTGCTTCTTGGTAGGTATTGGAATTTTCTAGTAAAATACAAATTATTTATTAATGATTGCACATTAATATTCTTTTTATAAAAATAAAACAAAGAAGTGCCATGAAGCTGGTTCCTTGCAATTATAATTACATGTTATATTACTACTAAGTATCGACCTTCTATTATGCCACTTCATTACATAAATAATATATTATTTTAAATTGTAATTATGTTTTTATTTTCATAGAAATTCCACAAGGCTTGAAACCCTAAATAATGTACAGTCAGCGTCAGATACACTGAAACGGCTAAGGTGTCTAAATAGAGCGAAGCATCTCAGGTACTCATTAACTTTGGCTGAGAAGAAGTCATCAAATATAGCCATACCAGCCATACGTAGAAAAGTGTCTTAATCATAATACCTGGTGATCCATAAAGATGCATCAGTATGGGGAAGTCTAAAACTATAAGAGATAGAGAAACTTGTTCAAAGGAATAGTCTATGTTTCCTTTCTCCGCGTTGCGCGCCGTTCTGCGCGGGCCAGTGTTGCCAACTGCTAGCTTTACCCAGTTGCTAGACAATTTTTAAAATGTTTCTAGATTGCCAGTTTTTTTTACCCCAAAAAGTTGCTAGAAGTAGTTAAATGTTACATACAGTAGTTATGTACGTTTTTTGTATTTAATATTTTAATTTTCTTAATGTTTTTGGCATTTTCTAATAATAATTTTGATATTTTATAATATTAGAAGCATTAATTTTCATAAACAAAATTCGAGGACCCGAACTCAACGCGGAAGCAGAAAAGTTGTACGTTTGTACATACAAGCGGCGCCAGTAATAGCTTTCTACCTGAGCCCATCGAGAAAAGCCTCTATACCTATATACAGGGTTACTGGTAACTCGACGTATCCCTTGCAAGATGTCATAGTAGGGTTAAAATGCAACAAACGCCACTAAATGTTCTACCGAAATTCAGTAGTTTTTTATGAAAAATCCCAGATTAAATCATTTGAAGCTAATTTAAAAATGATTTATGACGCGACTGTACCTACTGAAATTTAAGTTATTATCATAGTTGATTCCGTAGCAGATCTTTGTTAATAATTAAAAGTTCAAAAATCCCTAAAACTTTGACAAAGATCACTAATCAAACATTTAATTTTTTTGAAATTTTTGCCATGACTTAAATGTGATCTTATATAACGTTGTCTAGTACAAAAAAATATTACTGCGCCTGATGTACAAATTACTAAGAAAATATCCTTGTCTTATCAGCTATCCAAAAAGGTATGATTGTCAATACTTTTGCTGGTGTGACAGGGAAGAGAAGAGTTTTATGGGGAGCAGGTAAAATTACGAGACAGTCAACTTATTGTTTTCGTATTCGTATAAAATATTTAAAAAAAAGTATAAAATGATTTTCTTAAACAACTTAACAGCTTCGTCGGTGCCACTGCCAAGCAAGGTGCATTGAAGAATTAAAGGCCCCAACTTCAGAAGCTGTTAAAATTATTTTATACTTTTTAGTTTTTTGAAGTCGGTTTCTACTTTTTTTAAAGTTTATTTTATATTTAACCGACTTCAAATTAAAAAAAAAGTAAAAACCGACTTAGACAACTAAAACGTATAAAATAATTTTCTTAAAAATCTTATCAGCTTCTGAAGTCGGTGCCACTATCAAGCTAGGTGCATTGAAGAATTAATGGCCCCGACTTCAGAATCTGATAAGTTTTTTAAGAAAATTATTTTATACTTACCTTTTAGTTGTTGAAGTCGGTTTTTACTTTTTTTTAAGTTTATTTTATTTTTCAATTTTGAGTGGCATAAACAATACATAAACATGAGATTACAGCAATCGCGAGTGATGTGCTGTTATTCATTCAAGAGTTCCAATGTCTATCTCCGAAGAACTTCATCAGATCTTCACCAAGTTGAAATGGGTGGTCCCATTTCAACTTGGTGAAGATCTGATGAACTTCGGGAGTATACCCTTTCCAACAAAAAAAGAATCATCGAAATCGGTTGGCGTGATATTGAGTTATTCGACCATTTGTCGTGCACATACATATGCAAATTTAAGACTTATATGGTTTTCTCATGGATCCCATTGTCAGAACTGGACCAAATTAAAATGGGACCAAACGGGAAGCACCAGCTTTCAAATAAAAAAAGCATCATCAAAATCGGTTCACCCAGTCGACAGTTATGAGGTAACAAACATAAAAAAAAGAAAAAACATACGCGTCGAATTGAGAACCTCCTTTTTTTTGAAGTCGGTTGAAAAAGGAGGAGGTTCTCAATTCAACGCGTACGTTTTTTTTTTTTTCTTGTTTTGTACCCGTTTTTACCTCATAACTTTAGTCTGGGTGAAACGGGTGAAACGATTTTGATGATTCTTTTTTTATTTGTTTTTGTTCATCGACGAGTCCATCGACTAGTTAACGTATTTCGACTGTCTAAACTTTGCGACGATGCAGCGATGCGATGGGTCTCGTCAACGTTCGGCCAGTCCATCAACGTAATCGTTCACGCTCTCAAATATGATACAATAGTTTAAATAATGATAAAATAAGATTTTATTTTTTCTTATTTTTTTATTATTGCGATCCATTTTTCTCGAAAAATTGCAACTTTATGCATACGTTCATAATGCAGAACGATAGTAGAATAAACAAGGATTGAGAAAAAAAAGGCTAGAAAGAATAGTTGATCACAACAAAGCAGGAATTCAGTTCTTTTTGATCCGTTCCATACAAAAAAAAGGAAATATTTTTTTTTGCCCAAACTATACGGTTTAGGAAAAAATTACAAAGCACAACTATTGTTACGGTTAATTAGGTCTTTCGATTGGCATAAAGAAAAATGTGAAAAAAGAAACTTAGTTCGTAAGTCCCTCAAATTACAGTTTCGACCCACTGTGCGTCGATAGGAACGTTGTGGACTCTCAATTTAGCCGTCTACGAAATAGACTAGTCGATTGAATGACAGTGAACCATAGACATAGAACAACTAGTATATTTATGCAGTGAACCGTCCATGCGTTGATTGTACGTTAACGTTTATCTAGTCCGTTTATTCAACGCTCATCGCTACAGTGTAGGTACCATAAAGTTATTATTACTAGTGGTAATAATAATAACTTTATGGTAGGTACTATCACGGCCTTTTCCGCCTGATCACTTTAAAAATTTTTCGCTTAAATCTTGCGGGGGCCCCAAGCCACGCCCCCTTAAAGTTTTCGCCTAATAAGAAAGCAATAGATGCAATTAGTTGCAACCTGCACTTCGCCGGCTTAGTGACGCATCACGTGTACTCATTTTGTGAATTTTACGGACGAAATATTTGACCTTGGCGCGCTTACCGGACCTTTTGAATATTGACCATTGCTCTGTTTATTTTTTTATTATTGTTATGGTAAACTTTGTTGTTTTAAAATGCCCTTATTTAAAAATAAAACGATGTAAGTGCAAATTTTATAATGCAAATGTTATGTTGTGTAAGTAATTGAATACTTTGTTTTACAAGAATAAAAGTATTTGATAAATATAATTAAACGAGAAACTGAGTACTTTCTCGCTCACACACCCAATATCTGTTTCAATTTCTTTGTTAGTTTTAAAGAAAAAAATGCTTGTCATTGTTATGTATCTCTATAAAAAGTGTTTTGTCCATAAAGTTATTATTACTAGTAATAATAACTTTATGGTTTTGTCGGTTAATAATAATAGACAATGTTTTTACCCGACTACCAAGAAAGGATTATGTTATTCGCGCGTGTCTTGTTTGTTTCTAAATTTCTTTATTACCTCGTATCTTCCAAATGGCTGGATAGATTGCGACAGTTAGGGTATCGTTAGATTATATTCAGAAAATAGTTGCTTTTCCTTAAGTTTTTGGTGACTTATTTGCCAACGGCTTCATGAAATGAAGGATAGGCCACACCATCGTAGTTCTAAATTCAAAAAACCCGCGTTCTAACGTTCATGAAATATTCTGAAGGGCATGTCTTGACTATTTATGTTTATGCTTCCGCGTCAATATTTTGAATTACCATACAATCTTATATTCAACTAAAAATTACAAAAAACATAAGAAAATTTGATTTTTCGAGCTACCCGGGCGCATACCCTTAAGTTGATTTTACTTAAAAATTATAATAAACTTGTTCTTAAACTGTGTGTTTTACCTATTTACTACATTCAATTCCTATACCCAATATTTATTATATCTTTGTTTATTTTATTTAGTTAATAAAACTGCTAAACCTTTAAAATAGTTTTATTTATTTTTTATTAATGCCTAAAGGATGATAGAATTTATCAAATCAAAGTTCTAGTTAGAATAAAACTACCTATAGTTAGAATAGATAGTATACCTGGGTGTCCAAGCTCTGCTCAGGACAAAATATTAACTGACAACGAATTTTCCCAGATCAGTCCATAATATAATAGGCAATAGCAGTAGTTTGAAAATAACAATAAATCTCGTGCGGCGCGTGAGTCGCCGCGTCATCAGTGCGCTCGCTCGGCCGGCCGCCGGCCGGTCTTGTCTATCATTCGTCTATTCAAGGTCAACGGGGCGGGGCTAGAGAGCGCTTCAATTTTTTGGGTGCAAGCAAAAATGGACATATAGTCCTCGAGATCTAAAAAGCCACTTTTGACATATATCATTTGAGTTAATTTGGGATGTGAAGCGTATAAATCGGTCACCAAAAATATCGATTTTTATAATAAATCGATTTAAAATTCTAAGAGTATATGATCGTTTAAAACTATGAATAAAAAATCGATAAATTCATCTGATAAGCAATTTATTAATGTAGTAGGCACCGAATTTAATATGAAATCGCATTTCTGTAGGTATCTTCATAGAATAATACAAAATATTCATAATTTCATGCCAAAATTATTTATCCACTTGTTGTACCGGTAATAAAGGTCCACCAGTTATTGATTCACGTTCGAAGTACTCACGTAGTTTCCAAACCAAGTTGCGCGATTTACTATTCACAGTACGAAATCGAATAGACAATTTGAAAAAAAAAATGTAACTGACGACGGCCGAAATCACAGTATTAGAATCCAAGTATAGCAAGCCACGTCAACTTAAAAGCGGGAACATTCCAAATTCAAAGCCAGATCACAAAAACAGAGGTATCCGAGAAATAGAGAGAACGAACAATTAGTCGGAAAAATCGCGAAAAGCTGCACAGATGTCATTGTCATTACTGCCGGTGTCAAGCAAATTATGATCATAGAGAAATTAAAATAATTATAATAATATAGTGTACATGTCATACAGCCTTTAAAGAGTTTTTAATACCTACGTAATTTTATACTGATATTTCAAACGATTTTAACGATTCTAGTGATCACATCCCTTTATTTAAAAAATAATTGATTGAGAATGTAACCATTTTTATGATATTTCGGCAGTACATAAACATGCATTTAAAAAATATTTCGATGCTAAAACAATACTTATGAAATTATATACCATGCTAATTTATACGTATCTCAAAAATTTATAATAATTTCATAATTATTATCAAGTGTATATATTCAAAATGTTTTTTATTCACAGCCTATAGTAACATTGTCAAGTTACATTCTATCGTTCTTTAAATCTGTCAAAAGGGACTTCTTAGATCTCGAGGAGTATAGTGATGGTCAGGCGGGAGGGCGGGAGTGTCCGCGATAGTACATACAAGTGTCAAGTTTTGTTGTATCTAGGGATGTGACATTGTACCTAAAAAATCGATTTTTCATTAATCGATTTATTTTTGTAGCATGAAAAATCGATTAATAAATAATCGATTTTCCTTAAGAAAATAATCGATTTTTTTCCAATTTGTCAATTAAGATCAAAATAAACGCCATAATATTGACTCTCAACTACTTGTCGTCCTTTTAGTCGTAGACATTGTTAAAAACGAGACTTTTAATAACACCAAACACGAAAAACAATCAAAATTGTCGTTTAAAAATGAAGTTTCACCAACGAATATTAATGAATGACATATCAACCAAATGTCGGTAAAATAGTACAGTTCGTTGACTCCATCTAGTGAATGATTGATTAAATAAATCTACTAAACTGTTTTAAAAACACAGAAGGAATGCCATCATAGATGCACAGAGGGGGGGAGCCCCCCCAGATCCCAGGTTGCAGATGAAAAATCGATAATAATTGATTGAATGATTGATTTAAAAAAATCGATTATTAATCGATTATTCATAAAAATAATCGATTAAAATCGATTTTTACTTTTAAAAAATCCATTTTTAATCGATTATTTTTATAATCGATTATTTTTTCACATCCCTAGTTGTATCAAGTTGTGTCAACGTTAGTTCTCTTAGTAGTCTGTGGTTGTGTCATTGAGTTGCTCAGTTGAGTTGTGGGAGTTGTGTTTAGGTGTTTACCAATTTACACTTTAGAGTTTAGTTTCTAGGTTTCTACAGTATCTGGTATTAATTAAAAAATTTAGAAGACCATTATTTTGATTCCTAGGATTCCTACTAAGTCAAGATATAGATTATTATCAGATATGGAAGATTTACAGAATGTGGAAGTAAGTAAAGATGCCATAAAAGGCTGGACAAAGGATGAAAAATTTTATTTACTGTTAGCATTGAAAGCCTTTGGTATGCACAATATTGAAAGAATACAAGAATATGTTTCAAGCAAGAGTTTAGAAGAAACAAAAGCAGCTGTGGATTACTACAAACAAATAGCGATTCAGCATCCTGTTTTTGAAAAAAGGCGAGATGTAGAGAAATCTAAATTTACTCGTAAACCACGCCTACCATTAGCCTGTTGGGCACAACTGTTATCAGACTCCCTAAATTTCAACGAACTCCGTACTGAAACTGCAACTGCAGTTAGGCTAATTGCTGACTTGGAAAAGATACCATCACCTGTATGCACCGATACAATTAATTTTAGACAAGTTTATCACCAAATTGCTAATGCTTTGGAAGGGAAAGCAGTGGTACCTGACTTGGCAACCACTGCAATACTGTACAAGTGTATTTCTGAAACAGCTTTATCAAGTAAAGCTTTCATTAAAAATGTTGCATACAAATATGTAATAAATACAATTGATCTGTCTGATAAAGAAATTAACATGTTTCCTAGGCCTACAGAGGATAAAGAGCTTAGTGTCCTTAGACATTTGTCTTCACAAAGAAGTTATAATCCCTTGAAGGTACCAGAAGATTATTTGAAGCCCTCATGTGAAACAACTTGGAATGCTTAATAAAAATGAATAATATACATCCAGAGCCAAGTACTGATCCATTTTACAACATTACCAACAATTACGTGATGGAATAGAATATAAATTATGTTGCTGCTTAGTTTATACATTAGTAGGTCTGTATAGTTCTTTCAACTGATGAGCTCATGAGCCACAAACAACGTGTGAATAAAAATGTGTCACATGCATTCATGAAAGTGTACCTATTCTTCTTGAAGATATTGATATGATACACTAAAATGTGAATTTTTGCTACCTATGTATAAATTAAATAAATGATCATAAATGATAAAATCTATTTAATTTCAATAAATAATTATGAGGAAAGGAGAGGGAGGCCTTTGCCTTGCACTGGGACAACACAGGCTAAAATTAAATAATAATAATTAATTATTTTTAACTTGTCATATATTTATTCACCCTGGAGTTCTGAGCTATTTAACGTATTTTGAACACACAGTATAGTATTTTTTATTTGTATTGGAAAGGAGTGTATACGGGCTGGTACAAAATTTTGGGGCATTATGGTGACTACTCTTTCTGTTATAGTTAGAGAATTCTGGTCTTAGGAAACTTTAGGTGAATTTTGAAGATATCCCCTACCCTGCCTACCCTGTTATTAGATTTTTGAAAAAAGGTAGGTACAGCTAGCGAGAAAATTGACATTTCTCAAAAAACTTAAGTGGGGCATAATTGACTCTATTTCCCAAAAGGAATGTTTCCTCAAACAACCGAAAAAATTGTACTTGCGGAATTTGAGAAAAATATTTCCCATACATTTTCTATGACAACATACCTTCGTAAACACGTAATGTAAAATCACTGTATCTTAATTCTTACACTGATCCATTAAATTAATCTTAATGCATAGCATTGTATCCTCGTATCCCGCCACCCACGTGATCCGTAATTGTATTTTTCCAAATTAAAACTTTGTTTTTAAATTATTATTTTCGATCAATTATTTATTTGCGTTTATTGGAGTTTGTTTATGTATTTAAAACAATAAATAGTGATCAGAACAGTGTAAGATATAGTGATTTTTGATTACGTTCATAATATGAAGATATGTTTTCATAGAAATGTAAGGAATGGAAAATAGTTTTTTGTATTTTTCTCAAATTCGGTACGTACGATTTCGTCGATTGCTTCGAGGAAACATGCCTGTTGGGAAATAGAGAATATTACGTCCCACTAAGGCGCGGCGCACACGACGGACTTTTTGTCCGGTAAACTACCGCGGACAAGAAATTTTACGACAAAAAATTGCCGCAGACAAGAATATTCGGGATGGACTCAACGTAGACGACAGTTATTTTGTTTGTAGTTGTCGTTAAAAGTCTACTGTCCTCACTGGCATCAACTACCAACCACAATCATTCTAGTCCGCGGTAGTTTGCCGGACAAAAACTCCGTCGTCTGCGCCGCCGCCGCGCCTTAAGAATGAGTTGAGTTGAGTAATGGCAATTTCCTCGCTGACTGTACTTTTTTCAAAATACTAATAATAGGGTACCTATATAATATCTTCAAAATTCACCCCCCCCCCCCCTCACACCCCATCTTAATGCCACAAAATTTTGCGCCATCCTGTATAAAATCTATACCTAAATAATTATCCAATATAAAATTATGTACCTAATAGGTACAATTATACTCAAATATGCATTAGCTGATGGAAGTTGGTGCTACTATTTTCAAAGAAGGTTCATATCTACCACTTTTTAGAAAAGATTCTCCTAAATTAATTATGATGAATTCAACCATTCTACAAATCTACTGAATAATTTAAGTGCTACTTTGACAATTCTATCCCAGAAGCCTGGTTCTTCTTCTTCGTGCTGATTTGCCGTTGGGTATTCATCATCGAAGCTTTCTAACTGCCGTTTTTCTCGGTATGAGTCTTCAATGCTGTCATGATTATCTGAGGAAAAGGTATAAGATAAACTATAGTTTTATGTAAGGATTACCTACTAGTTTTTTTATGTAGAGGATCTTTGCCTCTTTTTTAGTCACTGATAAACGCTGATGCCAATTGAGAAGTCCTGGGTTCGTTTCTGGGTTGCAAAGTGTAAATGGGTGTTAGCAACTTGGAGTTTGGAATTGTGCTCGGGAAATGGCAACAGGGCTCGCACCAGTCGACTACAACTCTACAAGAACTAGGTTTACTTACAATTAGGACTACAAATAATAGGTACAGAGAGTAGTTTAATGTAAGGTCAATGGGGATTATAGATGTAGGTACCTACCTAATTTAAAATTGATTGCTTTTGGTTTGTTTGGTAAAAAGTACAATTGTAAACTCTTCAACTTACCTAAGTTGAAGAGTTTACAATTGTACTTAACAACCCAAGTAATCACTTAGGTACACTTAGTCTATAGACATCGATGGTCTATAACTATACTAATATTATAAAGAGATACCTACGATTTGATTGTTTGTTTGTAACGGATAAACTCAAAAACGACTGGACCGATTTAAAAAGTTCTTTCACCAGCAGTATGCTATATTATCACTGAGTAACACAGGCTATAATTATTAGTATACTCTTTGTTTGCTATAATTTATATAGATATCACACGGGCGGAAGCTACTAACTAATATAAAAATAATTATTAAAATACTTACAGGGTATGTTGTAACTTACATGAAAAACTAGGAGAATGTAGTGAAATCTGTAACAAAATAATCATCTATAATTTTTATTTCGATGTCGTTAGGTACATAGCCAAGACCTAGCTTTTTAGGTATATTTACAAGTATTATAGGTAAGTAAGTACCTAGATTACATTTGACGAAAAATCTAAATTTAAAAAGAACTATGCACTCACTTGATATGCCGATATACATGAATAAAATAATGTCAACAAAGCAACGGTCAACAGAATCGTCCTCATGTCTCCGTTTTCAATCACCACATTGATTCTCCATGACTGTGAACTTGCTTTTTATACGAGGGCGTGGCTTCGCCTGATTGTAGCGGAAAATCATGGTTTGCAGTATCATCACTACAATACAGTTTAGTACCCATTTAGGGTTCCCTAGTAAAACGAGGAACACTTATGTATAGGTACCCCTCAGACGAAAGAATAAGATTCTTTGGTTTGAGAGGTACCCTTAACCTTCTTCATGTCCATCTGTTAGTCATACATACCTAAGCGTATCGTACCTACGTATCAGATTTATCTCCTACTAATACATAAATCTTACCTACACCGTATTTGCTCCGTGCGAGAATCGAACCCTCGACCGCGATATGGTCGCTTAGTCTGAAATATTAGTGTAAGTAGGTAGGATAAGAATACATTTCCGTTATAAAACTACCTACTCTGTGAATACAATATAGCTCTTAGCTTACACCTAGTATACCTTTACCTTTGAGCTCCAATTCTGAGAAATCTATTATGTTCGCAATCCGATCTGACCTTAATCGATCGGAAAGGTAGGTTTGTGGTGATGATCCACTGACCACTAATATTACATTATAGGTACGAGTAGGCAGGGACGGATACCGATATTTTAGAAATATCGATATTCGGCTGTAAAATACCGATATTTTACAAATATATCGGTATATTCAAGTATCGGTAAAATATCGATACAAAATATCGCTTTTTTAAGTACCGGTATTAAGTTATCGATATTTATATCGATACTCAATACCGATTTTAATATCGGTATTGATACAAATATAGACAAATTAAAGTATCGATATTTATGTACTGAAATTAAATATCGGTACCGATATCGATAAAAAAATACCAGTACATCGGTATTATATCGATATTTTTATATCGGTATAAATAAATATCGGTAATCCGGTCCCTGCGAGTAGGTACATAAATAAGAAAAGTTCCATGTTGTAATATAATATTTTTAGTAGGTTTATGGCAATGGCTTTTGCCATCGTCTGTACTTAAAAGATTGTGGTACTTCGTGTATGTTTTCATTACCTGAAACGACCTTGTCGATTCAGATGCATGTTCCGCATGAAAGCTTGCATACAATACACTGGACTGTGTGTGAAGGTATCATAGGCGTGGCTGCGTGGACTCGACGGAAGTGGCCAGTCATCGCCACGGAATGTTTTGATTGTAGGTAACTACCTATATAGTTATATGGCAATGGTGTTTACCTTTTTAAAACGGACAATGGATTCTAAATTAACTTTAAGGAAAGCTGAACTAGCTAGGCGTTTAAACCTACGTGATGACACGATTTATACTACCTATAGGAATGAATTCAGGATAACATTTACCTTTTACGTTGGGTTGACAATGACATAATATAATGTATGTAGTTAGGTTGAGTTAGGTCAATGACCAACCCCCCGCTGGACATAATCTGGCGGGGGGCCTCCGGGGTCGCGGGCCCACAGAGTGGGGACTCTGTGGCGCTCTCACCGAAGCGACCCCCGAGAAGACGGCGCGCACTGGTCGGTCCTGCGCGCCGTGCACCGCACAGCGAGGGTACCGGGGGGACCACTTTACAGTCTCCCCCGGGACGTGCCTGGGAGGGGGACCTGTTTACAGTCTCCCTCCCCGAGAAGTGCCCTAATAGGCGTGGCACCGAGGTGGGCTTCGGCGCGGTCTTTTAAGAGTACCCGAAGCCCACCTGTAAGTGCCGAAGTGGACCACCGTGGTGAGTTTAGCCGGTAGGAGTCCGGCACATCCCTTCGCCCCCCCCAGGCGGAGGACAGCCCATGATGGGTTCTCACAACGTAAAACAAAAAAAAAAAAAAAAAAGGTCAATGACCAAAGCCTCTCTTTAAGCCATTGAGTTAGCTACGTACCTACTTAACGTCAACAAGCAGTTGAGCTTGCACAATGAAAATGCAGCTTTACTGGCTAGGATATTCGTATCGCTGCTTTAGGTTACAACGACCTCGTTGTACCTAAATTGATCTTAAGTGCAGCTGCTAAGCGTTACGTCTTGGGTTGGATTTAAGTAGGTAGAACTTTGGTACCAACAAATCAAATTTGGAGATAAATAGGTTATTAGGGAATTCTCAATTAGTCCCAGTCTCCCGGGTCGCAACGAAACATCGCCAACCATAAACTGAGGTGGTTGGACACCACTGCCTTACCATTAGTAGGCCCAAGCGTGAGAATGAAGTACTATAGTTACTTATCTTCCACATCTTACGCTTTGTATGGAACAGTAGAATACTCTGATATATTATATATCAGATTATCAGCCCGTGGACACCTACTGGCAAACATGGACAACTCCAAAGTACATACTATTAGGTATTTATTTTGTTCCTAAGGTTCGCATTGGCTACGGTTGCGGGGTATCTATGCATGGTTAGGCGGAAAGGGTACCAAGGTACTTATGTATGGAATAGAGGTTTTTTTTTTCCGCGATTTCATGGCTGGTTTATAATAAAAGTGGTTCATAATGATGACCACAATAGGTAACCTCTTCAAGGGATTATTAGAAAGGTTGGACCCTGTATACCCTTTCCAACCTACCTGGCATGGCCTTAATCACTCCGCTTGGCAGATCGATAAGGGCTCAATTATGGAGACGCGGGGTGTTGTGCATCAGGTACACGGCGCTTCACACGTTTCTCCGTTCATGGAGAGATGGCATGTGATACAATCGGCGGGGCCTGCGGCATCGCACGCGCAAATACAAACATGGCGATGATATATTTTGTCTCTTGTCTCGTTTACAAAGACACGGGGAGATGCGCGGCGTGTGCAAATTCTACAGCCCGACCTTGCTCTGCGACGACGACGCGTGCATCGCCGCACTTTACGCCACAGCGATGCACGTCGCGTGCTCCGCCACGACCAACGCTACATATCAAACAAACGCTTTTGCATTTACGCTCTCATACATAGCCATACGACGCGACGCTTAACAGTATGCGCAACGCACCGCGTCTCTATAATTAAGCCCTTAGTATTCGCATTCGCAGTTACCTAATTGTTGCTAGCGCGTAAGGACTAAGCTAGCCCAAGTTAAAGCCAACGTTTTTTATTTCAACTGGGCCTTTGCAGCCATTTTATTATCTGAATTAAATGAATATAATTGTGACGACTTCGAATTAGTGACTTGCGAATGAGTCTTGCTAGTACTACCGCAAGTACTGGTTGGTACAACTTGATTTTGGTTGCCCACAAGCACAAATGTGTTCTGGGAACTGTGAAGAGACAATTTATAGATAATTTATTGGTCTAGCACACCTGTGGCATGCATACATATTTATACCGAAAATCACGCATTTTTCCCAAGGGGGTGGCAAAAACTAAACAGTACCATGGGCTACAATCCATGATTACGATCTAATAATTCTCTTTGTGGTAATGATCTACCTAATTCTAAAAGATTAGAAGAATAATAATAAAATGCTTTTAATATTAAACACATTTTAATTATGACTATATTTAACTTATTGTTGATCATTTCTTGGTCCCTCCAAAACCTGAGAATCCCATTATCTGAGCTAGTTCTGACTGTGCTGGAGTATCTTCTGGCTCCTCAGATTCCATGAGCTTGCGTTTCTTATCACGGCGTCTCTCACGACGTTGCTCTTTAACCCTGGCTTCCTCTTCTGCTGCTTCCCTCAGTCTAGTGTCAAGTTCATATTCGCGTTTTTTTTCTTCCAATTTACGTTTATTCATTGCAAAGCGGGCTTTTACCTGAAATTAATAAGGAAAAAGTTATGTAAGCAGTATATAGTACTTATATTTAAACAAAAATTAGAATTTTTTGGGATATTCTTTAGAGAACATACCTACATTTTTAACAAATTCCAGGATACTGGAAATGTGGACACCTATAGGCATGATAACAATAAAAGTGCTATATTGAGTCATATGTCCCGCAAAGTGTCGTGGTAAGCATAGGTTTGTATAATTACTGAGATCATAAACAAGGAGTTGTTGATCTGAGGGCAGGTGTATTTGGGCATAATGGGTTAGGAAATCGAGCAAAGATTTAAAGGAAAAAATAAATTGTTTCCTTCGCTTTATCAAGTAAATTCCATGGTATTTATACATTATAATTTATAATTAACTATAACAGTAGACAAACAAGATAAGAGACATTTAAATATTATTAGTAAGTACTCAAAAAAGTAAAGTGCTAATTTTGATAAGTCTAGAGCTACTGAACCTGAAAGGGCAAATAGGACTAGTTGACTTCGGAATATCACAGGACACAATATGAAGACAGGTTGAGCCACTAGTTCAGAGTTCCAATATAATGATCAAAGATGGGATAACATTTATGAAAATTAAATAGAAGTTTTATGCCTTAGACTAGCACTGTGACAAACAGCTAATAAAAGCCAACTAGATGTCTGTAAATACAAACACATGTGTGTTAATTTGTTTGTTATTTGTTGAGAGCATTATTTCCTGTTTGACATTCTTACCAGATTAAATAAATAGTGTTAAAGAATTGTGGTGTTGAATTCTAAACCCAATTTTTTGACATTTTACATGGAAATATATTTTTTCCCGACCAAGCAGTGTATGGCAGCAGGGTATACACTATAGAAAATCAATTGTTCACAAATTCTGGGACCTTTATGTTGCTTGATGAATTAAACAGACTTTAGTACATCTCCAGTTGTATGATTTAATGCTTACTTGATCCAATGAACTCCTTTCGATCTTCATGGACATACCAAGATTCCTTTGATGTTTTTTTCCATTGATATGGTCCAAAAAGTTGATTGAGTCCTTAACAACACAATCACAGACATTGCAGTAGTATCCTCCTGATTGTGAGGTTGGAGTGTTCTTATTGATCACTACACTCTTACCAAGCTTTGAATCTAAATCAACTTTGTAGTCTCGCTGTTTGAGGAGCTCTCTTTTAATAGGTGGAGCTGAAATAAAAATTTAGATTTAGGTCAAGATAACTATAGATTATAATAATGAAACATTGTTATATTGTGTATAATTTAAGTAACCTTTTTTCTTAGCTCGTTCCTCTTCCTCTATTTCAGCCTTTAACCGTTCTGCAGCGATTTTTTCGAATTCATCTTTGTCCCATTTTCGACGGTGATCATCTGGCCTCATAGTCATGATGTTGGATTAATATTAATTCTGATATTACAAAGCACAAATAAACACTTCTATTTTATTAATGTTGGTATGTTATTGTTTATTTTTTACAAAAAGCAACGATTCAACGCCACGATCGCGTGTAGTACGACGGCGGGCGTTCAAAACTTCAAATCAAAGTTGTTTTGACATTGACACTTCACAAAATTGACATTAATGACAGCTGTCGTCTGATTTTGGGTGCGGTCCAAAATGCGATTTCAGCAGGGTCGAGCATGAGTAGTGCGTAGGTGCATCATGATCATGTATTACGTAATTGACGATAGCAACGCGACAGCCACATCTTCCGGGTTCGCCCTCTGGCGGCCAACAATCGAACTAAAAAATGCATATTTTGCTCTGTTATTTACATTGACTTATCATGATTAGCTAGCCGGTCTTTCAGATAATACAAGAGAGGCTTCTTTGGTCATTGGATAATACGCCGGACGATGAGCGTAAGCGTCTATGGCCGGACGCCTTTGAGTATCTAGATACTCAAAGCCGAACGCAATGCGATTATGCGACGCACTGATCGTCCGGGTGTTCTTTAGTCATTGGGACACAGAAGACTTGTTTTCTGCACAAAACCGATCACACCGGTCACCCCAGGGTTGCCAGATGGTGAACTTTTTTTCTGGTACCGCGCTGCCAAATAACTCGTAATGAATTTAAAAAATCTCATATTGTAAATATTTTACAGTATGTATTATTACTACCTAATCTGGGGTAGGTATATTCCTTAAGTTTGGGGCTGCCGAATTAAAAAAAGTAGGGTGAATTTCGCAATGCTGTCAACCGATCAATGACTTTAATCATACGAATCATCCAACACATATTTGGAGGTCGTTCGATTGGTCACTCGCGTAATGCAGCTGTGGATCGCCTGAAGCCGTTCAATTATTCCCAATGAACGAGCGACATTCGCACGAGTGACTTTCACACCGAAATGAATGCTGGTGGTAAGTGGTGGAAATTGTTACGTACAAATCTGTGCGGGATTCATAGTGACATGAGTTCTACAAGTGCTCGTAGAAAATATGAATGTTTTTGTACGAGAAATCTCATACGTCTGGCAACCTTCAGAGTTGCGTATTGTGTTGGTGTATTGCCCAGAAACGTAGACAGCCCACAAACTATAAAGGGAGGTATTGCCTCAGAACAATAACTAGTAGGTATTGCCCTCGTATAGATAGAGCAGAGTATAGATTTATAAGTGAGCGAAATTGTAAATCTATGAGATAGAGTAACCAAACTGTCTACGATTGCCTCACGATTGCCCGATTGCCATTGCGATTGCCGTATTGTGTACTGTGAGCTGTGAGGCTGTGAATTTTTAAGGCATACTGCGCAATGTACATTGTTGAACTGTCAAAATTGAATCGATTCCGATTTCGAGTGTGTATCGTGATTACCCTGCGGGTCAGATAAGTTTGTGGCACTGTAGTCATTGGTACGCTGCTCAGAAGAAGAACCCGCTTACGCTAAGTACCTACGCTGTCATCTGCTATCGTAAGTAGGTTCTTCATCTGAGTCGGCTATCATGGCTATCTTTGAAAAAAAGATTTTTACGAGCTTTGATTCAATGTATGTTTGCCACAAAATCTCTGTATGATTAATTTACCTGCAATTCACTGCTGAGCTAGGTTACGGAGAAAGACAACAGCTTGATAATGATGAGTATTTTATTTTTGGTTGATCTATCCGCAATCCACGATGCCGCATACGTTAGCGTAGTCTGTTTCAGACATAGAGATAATATATAGTATGTACTATTTCTATGGTTTCAGACGTTTCAGACTACCGTAGACCCTGACTACCTATCGTTCTAGTTAATGCGACACGACACAGATGGCTCTATCTACCGCAGTTCTGGATGGTTTTTTCTATACCTTCCATTATTTTGTCCTACGGAGAAAATTTCGTAGTGTATACGTACAGTACACGCATCTGACTCCACGTTACCAGCACCACATGGCAAAGTTGTTAATACATAAAAAACACAATATAATAGAATAGATGATGGATTTAACCTCCTCAACCATAATAATATGGGAAGCATTCTAATCTTAAATAGAGAATGTTGAACCCATAAGTTTGTTCGAGTTCGGCGTTCGCAAACTTTCCAATGTAAGTTTTAGTTCCTATAAAATTTGGTCTACAGTCATAGTATTGAAAACCAACCAGGACAATCTTAGTGTCCTCATAGGTTGATTTTGTGGTAGGTAGATAGGTACCGTCACACTTGGAAAATGGATTACCCGAATGCCCGAAAACTCATCATCCCCGAGACAGTGGAACGAGCCACTTTGCAGTTTAGTAGATAGGTATGTATCTACGTACCTACTTACAATTAGCTCCATTAGTGGTTGGACGGGAGTTGGGACTTAGGCACTCTCGACGCTCAACATAGGCAAAATTTGGACGACACCACTTTTCTGCTTGGTACATTTTTACGCTTAGATGCTCCTAGTTACACATCGGTGCCACTGTGGTGCACCTGTTGACTGCTTCGGACAGCCTGTTTTGCTGCAGATATGCAGATCGAATACCTTTAATATTATTATTGTTAGTAGGATCAGAAAGCGAAAGCTTTTCTTTATGATTAGGTAGGTACCTACTTACCTAATGAGTTGAAGATATTCTTGTCTTTATTATTCCCGTATACATTAGTCAAAAATTATTTAGGTAACTACATTATTGCAATACTCATCTTGACTTATAAATCGCGTAGTTAGGTACCTACCTAAATCCTAGAATATTCAGAACGGAAATTCAAAAGCCATAATTTATTTCATTTCTTATATGTATTTACAATTATTATACGTAGGCCGTACAAATATTTGGTCTATGTGGGGATCGAACCCGCAGCACGAAGCGCAGAAAACCAATCGCTTATGCATGGCGCCAACCATGCCGACAAAATTATTAATTGCCTAATGTACGAAATTATTAATTGCCTCTACAAAAATAACGGAATTGTAGGGTCACTATATTGCCAAAGAAAAGAGCCAAGACGGTCGTATAGAGTAATTTATATTAGGGAATAGGGATGCAGGAGCGCTGGTTGGGTAACGGCTGATGAGAAGGAGTGACGTCATTACGAAGGGAACGGGAAAAAACTGATCGACGTAATGACGCTGAACGCCGAGTGTCAAATAAAGAGTTGATGAGGGACGAGTAGCTCTGTAACATTGAGGACACGACTTTATTAAATTTTAATATAATTTATCGATAGGTGCCATTTTTAAACACTCATACATTTTTCAATTTGCAATTGACTATTCAACCTTCATAAAATAAACAATATATAATATAAAAAAATGTTTTATCTAAACGTGGGAAGTAGCTCGGTTAGTAGTTAGTACCTACCATATTCGTAGGTTTAACAATTTACTTACAAAAATATAAATAGACAAGCATGGGTTAATGCGGCGCGATTTGGGCCGAGAAGCCTGACGAAGTGGCGTCATGAAGAGAACGAGCGAGGCAGCCCGAGCGTGACACATGGCAAGACTATAACATTATTATGACGAGAAATTTCTTCATTTCGCCCTTTTTGCCGGCGAGATAGCAGTTATCTATCATGTCTCGTGTTTTTTGTTATAGATAGGTAAACATATAGGTAACTCTTACATTTCTATATTTACTTCAGATCTTCGGATGTTATAATTTGTATTCAAATGCCGTCGCGTCGTTACCAAATTAATAAGGTTTTGCAAACTCAAATGTAACGGATCAACTAATATAAATTTTCTTACTAAGTAGGTACCTACATAATAAATTCCTATAAAGCATACATAGATATAGGTACCTAGTACCGACTTAAAGAATATTACTAAACCCAGCGTAGAAGTTGCTACCTAGGTATATTCTTTTGTTTACGAAAACATTGGATGTGATAATCCTCTATTTAATTTTGTTGAGTACAAACTAGTACCTACAAGGAATAATCTAGCTCCCGCGTACCTACTGTATGCGGATTTTTTGCAGTCGCTTTCGATGTAAATTGCATCGGTCTCGTGAGGGGAACAAAGCCTGAAAGAACGAGGAAGGGCGGAGCGAGCGATTCGACGCGTGTCGAGTATGGTGATAAATTGACTTCACTAAACAAATTGGCACGATTTTCTTTACACGTCATCACCTTAACAGTCATTAAGCTAACGTTAAATCGTTGGCTCTTAACGCAAAAAGCTACTTTTCTGTATAAAGGGGGAGTCATTAAAGAGATGAGTTCGTAAGTACACACTGAGATACTTTGTGACTGGGATCTAGTATAGAGTTAATGTGTAAAGATAGTGAGGTTATTTATCACCATTTACCGTGTCATTTTAGTTTAATATTCTAGTTCAACTGCAAAAATATTAAACTAAAATGAAACTGTAACAGTGACATCGTAACGAAAACTGATACCATGGTTTCAGTACATGATTTTGGAGCTCTCATCGATGGAATTTTGCGTCAGTCATATCAAAAATTTTAAGATTTAATCATATAAGAAGATAAAATCATAAAATTTTTGAAAAGACCGACGGAAAGTTCTTACGCTTATGGGTCCAGAATAATGTAGGTACTATATCCATGGTATGAGTTTTCGTTACGATGTCACTTACACCACGTGTTATAAAACAGTATGACGAAGGGATAACAAGAGGTCAATTATCTCAAGCAGAAAATATCGAGTGAGTAAACTCTGCGGAGAAATCACAAGTTATAATGGGTGTAATCTTGGGTCGAATTAGTGTAGTTCAACATTGAAGCGGTGGGAGATAATGTTCGCGTTCGGTGAACTGTGCAGATGTAAAACATGTCGCTGGGGATTTCCACGAGATGTCTAGGTGTTGCGGACGGCAGCCGGTGCCTGGGGCGAACCCTCTGGCTGTTTCTGCTTCAATAAATCATCTCTATCTTCTATCTACCTCCCAGCGTATAA
Organism: Allophyes oxyacanthae; assembly: GCA_932294325.1. Lineage (NCBI taxonomy): Eukaryota > Metazoa > Arthropoda > Insecta > Lepidoptera > Noctuidae > Allophyes > Allophyes oxyacanthae. The sequence goes on along the minus strand of OW028614.1, from coordinate 8,297,465 downwards.
TGAAGTTCGATTGTTTCGTTGAATATTTATAACTGTGCATGAATTTATAAATGTTATTTACACGTAGATATAGGTTCGTAGACAGCGGTTATTTCAGCTTACAGCAGCGGCTGTAGAGCAACATACCTACATTAATTTTAGAACTTTGTACCTAAATGAATATCTATTTTATGAAAGCACTTTACGTTGAAATTTATTTTAAATTTCAATGTTAATTTTAAAGTGGTTATAACATTTTCTGAGTTTTTTATTATAATTCAGGAGCGGTGGCAGTCTTAAATCATGATGATAGGTTAATGGCCATTAATGAAGTTTGCTCTCTTTCAGTGGGCCCAGCATGAATAGTTTGACGTATGGTAACGTAAACGTAAGCGAATTTTGATTATAAAATACAATGAATCGATCGCATTTTTGTTAAATTTTATGCAACATACGAGTACACACTTGTTTCATGAAAATGTAAAAATATTGCATGAACTTATTTTCAAAAAAATCATGGATTAAACGAGTATTTTTTATACAAAATTTGCTTACGTTTACGTTACTATACGTCAAAACATTCGTGCTCGGCCCTCTATGTTCAGCTGGCATCGCGAACACATTGCTTTTGAGAGCAAATAACCCTTGGTATTTGTAAAATCATCTCATTTGAAACTACTTAGGGATCTCTCCTTTATGACAAGGACTACACGAATAGGTATACACAAATCCAATATTTTAGAAAGGAGGTTGCTATAATTTATCTTATTTTGGACCACACGTAAACCTTGCTCACCTGTGATACCTATCATGAAGAAAATAATTCTAATAAATCATGAAATACGTCATGAAATATGGAATTAACTATTATTTTTGACTCAATGATTTATTTTACCTCTATAAAGTTATTAGTTTTTCTCCTTATTTTTTATCTGTGACCTATCATCGCCATCTACATACTAGAAAGTCTTAGAGTATAGACTAAAGAATATCTACTCTAAGTAGAAAGTACATGGGTGGTAATTAATTATTTTATTTATTATTTATTTTTGGGTTAACCCTTTAGTTGCTGGTTGAATTAATTATGTCACGTAACGCAGACATTAGTATTTTTATTCTAGGCCGCGTTTGTGATCACGGGTGACCGGTAATACAATAATACGGAAATGATTTCCTGGTATAAAAAAATTAATACTTTTTGCATAGGTACTCCATCAATTACGTCCTAGGCAGTCATTCATTTCAAATACAAATACATAACTATTATAACAACGGACCAAATCAGCCAATTTTACACGACTCTATCAAAACCTACCACCTAACTACGAACTATCAAAGCATTTTTCTCCATAATAGCATGACATGAATCATATCGACACAGTTGTAAGAAAAATTCCCTCTATCGAGTCGTAGCTCACTATCACATTCCGCTAAAACATATTGAAAACAATTTGAGATGGAATTTTATCGACAGGTCCCGACTCTCTTAGAGAATATACCGCTGAAACTATCTTTGTACGTATTCTTAGATAACACAGTCATAATGTAGGTGAAGAAGGTGTTTTATAAAGACGGACGTTTATTATTAGATTCTATTGATTTCAGAGGTATTTCAAGTATGATTGAATTGTGTCGATTGGTCCCTGACTGAGCGCAACCACCACACCACTCGCTCCATTGGGCTTTATATAGCAAAACAACTTTTGGCTACCTTATCCTTCACTCGATTATAAGATCTATCGATTGATTTATATTTTTGCTCCACATATACCTAGATATGTGGGACAAAAAAATCTTAAAAAAATTAATATCTAAAGTATAATTGAGGTTCTGCGTGTTGAACTGTTGCTGGACACAGTTCAGTTTATAGTGTTTGTTATAATTGAGTTACTGTAAGGTACCTACCTACCTAATTGTAGATTAGGCGAATAATATACGGAGCGGTGCGGCGTCAATCTTGTACCATTCTGTAGGTAATCCGTCAAGTCTTGGCACACGGAACCGCGTCTCCGCGGAGCAATTTCAATCTGCTCGACCGTGTAGCGCTGCGGCATACGGCCCCGCACCGCTCTGTATGTTATTCGCCTTAGTTCTACAATTACGTTTATAGGTACAACGGACACTCAATCGACGAGCGAACGGTTGTGATTAGAACGACCGGTTGCCTGCGGCCGAGACCAGTGTACCTACCAAAGTCTACGTTCCGCCACTTACCTAAGAGTTAATGAAACTATATCTGGTGCAGTAAAAACTTCAATCAGAACACTTTTAACATCTTAAAAATCCGGGTTTTCCTAATGATAGCGTATAGGTAATGAACAAACCGACGATATGATGGGCATACGACCAGTTTATTAGCAAAGCAGAGGGTCTTCCGCGTAACTAAAATGGTAATGGACTTCGACTCTGGTTGGACCTTCAATATAAAATGATAAAATAATATGACCAAATGATTAATTGTAATTATTATGATGATTGTTCCTTTTTAATCAGGTGTACAATAAAGAGTACCTATTTCTATTTTATAATCATGAGAGATGAAACTTCGAGCTACCTTGTAAAAAAATTACCCATAATGAAGTTAATCTTCATGATCGGTAAAAAATTTACAAGGTAGCTCAAAGTTTAGTCTCTCATGATCGTATTGAAGTTTATTACCAGAGTCGATATTCATTACCATTTTCGTTACGCGGTAGACCCGCTGAACTTGGCAAGAATCCAAGAAATGTCTGCCTAGCCGTCATGCGATTGGTCTCTGATGTATTAAGAAGATGTGATGTTTATTGCCACTTATTCGCCAATAAGGATATATGGATATATATTCATCGAACGAAATATTATACATTTTAATTTGTGGCTACAATTCTAAATTATCTTTTTTTCATTGTAAATACAATAAATTCCATCTTCCTATAGAAAATCCCTTGTAGTTTGAGAATTATTACCAAGAACAGAATACCTAAGATCAGGTAGAGGTATGCTTAAATATTTATCACGCACGAAGTACGCATTGGAGAAAATCTTCTCACGTCCCAACGTATTTACTTTTCCTGAATATCTGGGCACCTAATACTGTAAGATATCTGGACGCTACATTTATTTTAGGAACGCTCCGAATAACTTATTTCACTCGTATATAATGTTCAGTAACTTGTTCAGTGATAACAATACACATGCAAAGACAAAAGACAGGTGACAGGTCGTTACTGCATTGTCTACGAGACATGAAATATTCTATAAAACAAAATTATAACGTTGTTCTATCGATAAAAGTTGTATGAATAAAGGTGCTCTTCCAATGGCGGCTGCAGACTGCAGGTGACATTACTGGTTTGTTAAATCTGTAATTAAAATGTTGGTTGGATCTTTTGAGTAAAGGCAGTTTAACGTTAGGCAAAGAATTCAAAAATCGTATGATACAGTACTTATTTGAAAGTTAGTAAATAGGTCATAACATATACATTAAGAAAATCTTTTGTGCATAATTATATGAAATTTGATGAGTATTATTATGGATATGTAGATAACTTGATTTTACAATAAATGTTGGTTGGGGTCCAATTATGAAGTTCATTCCGAGCGCAGCAACACTGTCGGTCGCCTGCGGCCGGTATGCATATTATATAGATCTAGTATCGCCTGCGATCTACAGTCTGCACCCACCATCGGAATAGCATCTTAACAATGGTAAAATCAGAATAGTATCCTATAATATTAATTATTAAATTAAGTATTACTTCAGTAAAATTGCAAATTGCCATTAATAAAATTCAAACGCCCAACTAAGAGATATATTGATCATAAAAAATTAAATCCAATAAGAATAAAAAGGAACAGAAGGATGGTGATAAAAAAAACAAATGAATCGTTCTCAAAAAAATGTCCATTTGTGTGTCATCCTCGCGATGGGGCGGGGGTTTTAAAATTGCGGACCGATTTGTATTTACGGACAGTAAAAAAGGAAAAGGAATGATGGGTTGTGGCCATGGGTACTTCTACCTGTATATTGTTGTTATATTTGCTTTTAGGATGAGCAGTCCAAATGGTCATGTTTGCTTTGAAATATACCTACAGAGGGCCGAGCACGAATGTTTTGACGTATGGTAACGTAAAAGTAAGCAAATTTTGATTATAAAATACAACGAATCTATCGCATTTTTGTTCAATTTTATGCAACAAACACACTTGTTTCATGAAAATGTAAAAATATTGCATGTATTTCCAAAAAAAATATCATGGATTAAACGTGTATTTTTGGTTCTAAAGGTTACGTTACGATACGTCAAAACATTCGTTTGTACATGAAAGAAATAGTCACTTTGTAAAGTATTTTAGAAAAAAAAGGAAGTATCTTTTGCCACATGCAAAATAATAAACATTTAAAACACATGGCGATTATTGGCGATAGATAAAATCATAATTTAGAGTTTCACAATATATGGGTTCCAATTACAACATGGTTACAGTAATTTTATGTGTATTTCACATCTGGTAACTTCCTTTCAAAATATCACTACCTAGATATTAATATTAAATCTCTAATTCACTTCAGTAAAAATATTTTTTATTTACTAACTATTTCCATCGATGCTTATTTATTTCCATTACTTAATTCATCTGCTTAGCGTTTTTACAACTACGTTGTGGTCGGCTTCCAGTCTAACTAGATCCAGCTGAATATCAGGCTTTTTGTTGTTGGACGGTTGGTTAGAGTTTTTGGGTATGACAATCGGGGCTAACGTGCTTTCCGTGGTACGGAGGATTCTCGATGTTAATAGTTGTAATATTACCAATAAGTATTACTTAAACGATTACTCAAAGGCTAAACGTGATATGAGATCACGTGAATTTACTCGAGTTTCAAAGAATTATCTATACTTATAAGTAGTATTGTAAAATTGTGTGCGGTTCCAAGATACTGGCAGGTGCGGGGGGGACCACGTAGGTATCGCATGAATCCGTTGGGTGGACATGATCCTATTTGAGTGCGCTCATACAGTGACGTATTGGTCGAATTGTTACCTGCAACCGTACCATGTAGTCCGATTCTTGGAAACGACTTTTATAACTCGTAGAAAATGTGGATCCCTTCTATTTGGATATTTCTTTATTTTGTATTAGTTAGTAGCTAGAGCTACACTTCATGTGAAACTGAAATACGTCAACGCATTGCGATGTCTAAGTCTCCGGTAACGGAACTAACGAAAGTATAGAAGGCTTAAAACATCCGGCGAAAAACTGAAATAACACTTATACGCCCCTTGAGTCTTCTCTATATTTTTATCCAGCGTAAGCCCTCGAACACGTTGGAAAAGACATAATAACTGGCAAAAGAATAGGAAAGGGGCCACGAGGCTGGAGACTAAAGCGCTGGACTTGCCTTATTCGAGAGACGTTGGAAATGCTGTTTTAATACGAGGCCCCGAAACGCGCACATGATTGAATTTCATGGCGCAAACTTGTCCAGCACGAAACAAGCAAGTTGGGTCACGATCCTCAACAATGAGCGACCGATTTAGAAGAGGTAGCTAACGACACGGTTGGCGCAGTGGCTAAGCAATTAGCTTTCTGCGCTACATGCCGCGGGTTCGATCCCCGCACTAAACAAATATCTGTATGATCTACAGATAGTTGTTTCGGGTCTGGTTGTGTGTGCATGTGACATGTATGTTTGTAAACTGTACCCTCGATACAGGCGAAATCCTAGTGAGGGGCAATGGTTTAAAAAAAAAAGCTATACCTACACGTTGTAATCGGGAGGTTACATAAATTGAGTGGTAGTAGGGTTGGGCTCGACTGTGCCGTTTTATAGCCTAACTCCATAACAATTTGTGTACGCGTATAGTAGTGTTCCGGGTGAAGGGTAGGAACACAGTGAAATTACCGGAACACAAGGTCACCCAACATAAGCCTCAGGTTGGCCACGCATAAGTAATAACTAATTGCGGATGTTCAAGGAGGCGATGATCGCTTACTCATTTACCGTATAACAGAAATATGTTAATTAAGTACGTTAATTATTAAATTTTAGCATTCCTTATTTTATGAGGTACGCTTTCGGTATTTTGCCATTAAGTCCACTAGATGAAGTTAAGGAATGCCTGAAGCCTAATAAAAGAGGCTCGAATAACTGACGAAAATAATTGGGCTGCTGGCAGTGACGTCAAAAGAGAATCAAAGTCCCGGCCTCTTGCTAAGTCCCTATAGATTATGCAGAGACATATAAAAAGGTTTGGAATTAACTCCAAATATAGAAAGTAGGCACATGAATTATATGTGGATGTGTAGTTCTGTTGTGATTCACTTCAGTTTATCTGGAGATATAGAGTAAAAGTCAAAGAGTAAGAAGATAATAATTATGAAGATTTATGTTATTAGTCACTTATTTAAAAAAAAAGAAATACATTCATCACTGCGTTTACTTCATGAAGGTTGAACATGTGTACTGTCTCTTGCAATTAGCTGGGTGTAAGTACTTAATGTTCACCAATTACGGTACTTCAGTCCATAGCTCATGGGGGAGACACGCACGGGGCGGGCGAATCGCCATTTACCATAATTCAAATACCGGTTGCTCAAAATGTCAACAGAAAAACTCAATAACATTTTGACCGAACTGGAAATCGAACCGATGACAACGTTTATGTGGAGCAGCCGTATTTGCAACTATTTAACCTATGAAGCAGTTATATTATTTAAGTATTTTGTACTTACAAAATAAACATACACAGTGTACAGAAATCTTCCGTAGATGTAACATTTCCTTCATCACAGAGCTTATTTGGTATACCTTTGCCTTTTTTAGATTTATTTGGACGTCGCTTTATGAATTTCTAAGGACGGGCAGCAATTTTCGGGGAGAAATGTAAATAAAATTCTACGTGTTTCAATTCTTCATTTTTGTGACTTTTATTTGGAATTTATTTCAAAAAGTTAGGTTAAAAGGTTTTAATTTTATTCTACATTATAATTTGAACGAGATTACATTTAGTGTACCTCACAGAATACAAGAGAGTATTGTTTACTTACCCTCTTTTATGCCATCTTTAATTTCAGTGATAAAACTGAAATATTTTTACAATACTAAGTAACGGGGGTTCAGAAGAACTGGATTACTTGGATTATTTATTCGTTTTTCTCATATGTGCCAGTCCATGTCGACAGAAGAATCTGTCGACACGCACATATGAGAGTTACTCATGGTGTGTTGTACATCCAGTACATTTAACAACATACTTCGATTCCGTTTGTTAAATGTTCGTAGTATTCGTAGCATATATGCTACGGACGCTTTCAGTTCATAGCAAAACTGACCTACAGCAGGGGACGGACTGATATGATGAATTTATCAATAAATATAAAGACTGAAGCGATTTGATAGAAAACAGGGAAATATTTATCCTATAAGCAAATATGGTAGTCTTATTTCCAATCTTCATTATTTAAAATCCAGATGATTATAAATCTCATGATCACGATCACGCTAACGAATTCGCTAAAGAGCATAACTAATGTTTATGGATGTACGACTAGGTGTTACTGCTAAAGGATTACCTACATTTAGACATGCATTCGGTATATATGGCTACAAACAGGCGGTGACATAGCAGGCACATTATTCAGCTTATTTGTCAGCGCCCGACCATATTCTTGTGCATTCCGTATGTGACGGCATTGTGTGTGTAAAATGATTCAGGAATAATAGAACCATTTCGACTTTAAAAGGAGTAAGTTGTTTTGGTTACGGAACTTGATGAGTATTGATTGTTTGAAAAAATTAATGTTGAATAAAAAACTTTGACTTTGACCTGTTATGTGTCCCTGAATTTAATTATGGATTTTAGTGGATTTAAAAAGTAATGAAAATCCACTGAAATACAAAGACGATCAATATTTATTTCATATATTTACACGTAAAGTATTATAAAAGAAACATAATCCAAATAAAAAAACCTATATGTTTGGTACTTTCTGGAGTCTACATAAGACAGCATCCCCCAAAACCCTTCACAGTTTCCTAGTGTTTTAGCTTTTGTAGAACCTTTGCTTGCTTTTTTGTTTTGTTTGATGCTTTTTATCTTAGCACCTAATTATTGTATACCTACCTAAGTAACGTTAATGTTAAAAAAAATACCGGGTCTACTTTTAGAGAGTGTTTAGTACATTTAACTAAACATTTCTAAACAAAAACACGCAATTAAAGGATTCTTTATTTCTTAATTTAAAAAAATAAATTCATGCCTTTACTCTCTAAGAATAAACTCGTCCATTTTTTATGCGTAATTATAAGGTATACACTCACTCCGTGAGCGCAAGTAGCCAATTTTAAGGTTAGTTACCGTGCCGAGTGTATCTTTAGTAACGGAATTTGTTTATTTTCGTATAATTTTTTTTTTGTCTATTTTCTTTATTTCGGCGTACTGGATTACCTACCTGTAAAATTTTGTCCAGGTCTTATTTCAGGACTGAGTCGAAGAAGACAAGACCATCATGATAGGATTGGAGTGGAGGTCGCAGGTATGTGCTTGTGCCCATCCTCTTGGCAAAATCCCTCCTTTCACAATTTATATGGATGATACCTATTATTTTCTTAAACTTAATCATCATGGCTGTATGACTGTTTATCACCTTGTCAGCCCAAATAGTCAATGCTGTGTGTTCAGTAGGCCGAGGAGAAAATATAACATACAAGTTTTGGTACCTACAGTACAAGTAGTACCACTAAACTTTGTAAATTGAAAGTTCATGTTATTGGATTTTTTAGATAATATGTATTTTATTTTTACATGTCAAAGGACAAATTCCTTATTGTAACTATAGGTAAAGTATCTACCGTCAGGTATTCAATAAAATGTATTTATCATATAAATACTTGTATCTATATAATTTTGGCTGAGTGAATGTAATATTTGGCAATATTGAATATTTCTAAATAGAGCTCTGTGCCATGTTTCTCAGAAGTTTTTCTATTACATTGAAAATATTGAGAATTAACGATTTGTGTGTCGTATTCAGTCGTATTGATCGAACTTCAAAGAACCATCTGTACCTACCAATATAAATACGAGTATGTTCTTACCGTGCATAAATAAATAATGTAACCAGTTTTACCTGTTACACGAGCGTTTTGCTGTGCCCTCATTCGGAAATAAAGAGCACTGATTTCTTTCTTTATAGGTACCATTGGGTACCATGTTTATATTTCTTTATTCGCTAATATTTAAGTAGAATTTAATAATATAATAGGTTGGGGAAAAAGATTCTTCGCATTTTTTAAGAAAATTCAAAACAGTTTTTAATATAGTTTATTTACATTTAACTAAAGTATGTAGGTACCATTTTGTTCGATAACTTTTTACCATCTTGTAGGTAGGGACATGATCCCATTGCTATAGAAATTTTGGGACTTCTGATCAAAATACCGCGACAAGTGGTTTTGGCAGTCCTCTCGTGATGTTAACCTGACACTGCTTATAGAATTCTGAAGAGACCGAAACAGGTGGAAATCTGAAAGTGCAAGGTCAGGACTATACGGCGGATGCATTAACACCTCCCAGCCAAACTCTCTTAATTTTTGATGAGTGGCTAAAGATGTGTGAGGTCTAGCGTTATCATGATGAAAAACCACACCCCTTCTGTTGATTAATTCTGGCCGCTTTCTCTCAACTTCTTGCTTTAATCTCATCAGTTGTTCGCAGTAGAGTTCAGAATCGATGGTCCTGTCTGGTGGTAACAGCTCATAATGAATAATGCCCTTCCAATCCCACCACACACACAGCATCACCTTGTTGCGAGTTAACCCGGGTTTCGCCACAGTCTGTGAAGCCCATAGTAATAATAACTTTATGGTGAAGCCTGACCGGTCTTTGACCACGACCTTTTTCGCACGTTCTTGTCGTACGTGATCCACTTTTCATCACCAGTTATCAGCTTCTTCAAAAATGGTTTGGTTTCATTACGTCGTAATAAAGAATCATAAATGAGTACACGGTTCATTAGGTTTCTTTCAGTGAGCTCGTGAGGTACATAAATATCGAGCTTTTTTGTGTACCCAGTTTTTTTCAAATGTGCCAAACTGTTTTTTGGTCAATTCCCAGTTCTTCAGCTACGTCGTAGGTAACTAATGATATGCCGATCTTGCTCCACTTTTTCAAAAATGCCATCCATTTTATCCGTAATAGGGCGACCAGAGCGACGTGCATCTTTGATATCAAAATTTCCGGATTGAAAACGCTTAAACCAAATTTGTGCTACTCTCACAGACACTGCACTAGGTCCATAAACAACGCAAATTTTTTTCGCGGCTTGCGTTCCATTTTTTCCTTTTTTGTAGTAAAATTTTAAAATGTATCGAATTTCTTCCGTAGATTCACTCATCTTGACAGTACGAAAAACAAATGAAAATTACACATTTTCCTAATTTGAATTTGGAATTATGTTCTTTAAAATTTAAACTTTCAATGATACCAAAACCAGCCAGATAAAAATAGTATAGCCAAAGAGATTTTATTACAAGTTCATATATACTATAATGCGAAAAGACTTTTTCCCCAACCTAATATGTTAAGTTTCATAATTATGACAAAAGAAAATCATTTATGATAACGTCTGTATATAAAATGAACTTATTTTCTAGTAATGAAATGACCAAGATTTCATGATTATTAGTTGCTAGGTATTGGAACTTTAGCTGGTTCACATCGTTTCATAAGTTAACTATTATAATAGGATTTTTAATATCTTATAAAAAGCGAAAATGCTTTCTATTTATTATTTGAAGAAAATAAGATTAGATGTGCACCCACACCAAACTAATTTAATATGATTAGATTACTTTAGTCATAGGTACGGCGCGTCACATTGTGTCGGAGAAATATAGTTGTAATACGAATCATCTATTTAATTTTCTCAGTGAAAAATACGATCACGACATTGATAAATGATGAACATTCATTTCTTAAAGTGCTGGCACATTCAATGGGACATTTCTATAAATTACTATTAGACAGGTTCGTCATACATGAAAAAATGTTTCTTCTTTTATACGAAATGTGTGATATAATATAATAATTAATATAGGTGATTTTGTTTTGCTAAAAGCTGAGCTAGTTAGGCTGACATGTAGCTAAACTATAGTAAATATTATTTACTGTGTAACAAATTACATGACACTGGCATTTGAGTATCGCTATTCAAGAGCAGAGCATTTCCGAGGAATGTGCACATGATTGTAGCTGAGTATTGCCATTGATTGCTATTTTAGTTCGCTATATGAAAATATTGGTATGATAATCGAGATATAAGAAATAAATGAACTCATTACTGTCATTACATAATCCATAAAATGTAAGAGTTGAACGTAATAGAGTAATTGTGGTAGGTATCTACTGCGATGGTTTAACGACCAATCATTATACCTATATTATCATATCAGTTATCTAATATGAAAACACTATGATATCACAATATGGCCGTATTTATGAAGCATTAAGTGGGGTTTAAGTAATTAGTAGAATAAGAAGTTTCATTACGTCGTCAAAGAAAAAACCGCTTTACTTTTATAAAATTAACCCCTCACATACCAAAAATATTTCAGAAAATAATAAAAATATGTCTTTTAAATTTCAGGGCTCAGTATGAAGTGTACCAAATATACTTCGATGAGCAGTTACAAAATATTAAAAAAACAAATTCCAAAGACAAAATGTCTGCAATAAGTAAACATCAATTAGGTTTATCTAGTCCTATTATAAGTACGTTTAAACGTTTGAGGTAATTTTGTCGTTATAACTAAAGTACAAGTGTGTCTATGCTGTCGAATAATTAATTAGGGAACACGCCGCAGACGGTCAGTAGTTATCTCGTCAAGACAACACGTCCCTCTGTTTGTTCCGAGTTTACCCACCGGCGGGACACCCTCACCCTGAATATTTCACTCAACAAGTAGAAGCTGTAATGATTCTCAACATGTTCGGGCTAGTTTGAAATTAATCAGTACGTGGTTTAAATTTGCCTTCTTTAATATTTAACAATCTTTGTTCAAACTGATCGATTTCTGGGATTCTGTTTGATGTGGACCAGACTCGCGATTTGGTTAAATTACTACGTCATATTGCTGTAATATTGAAATATTTTCATCAGCGTCTTTTTATTTAGATTACAGTAGTGGTCGCGGTACTTACGAGTTATGGGTGAGAACCCTGGCGGGCTCGAATCGGCGCACGAATGGTTCAAATTTATTCATGATCATATGTGCGCATTAATCCTCTAACGAAGAACCAGCATGTTCTAGAACTATACATTCAAAGACTTGTGACATTCACCAATCAACATCACCAGCTGAATTACCGCCCAGTTCCGTAGGAACATTCATGTCCTGACGATACTCTAGTCTGTATTAATCATGGGGTGCAAGGAAAAAGCCTCCACGAGTGACAAACTCCAAGATCGGCTGGAAAACTCAGGGCAGTCATCCTCGATACCACACCATTGTTGACTGATTAATCTTTTTACATGGTTTTAGCGATTCTCATGTGATAGATTGTGCCGACTCGACGGAAGAAGTAGACTAGTCTTTATATTCAATCAGCTGTGGCCCGCGGTTTCACTCGCACTAGGGGAACTACTTCATGTACCTGGATATAAAGTATCCTATGTGATCCAGATCATGGTAGTTGTGTGCCAAATTTCATCCAAATCCGTTTTGCCGTTAAGGTGCGATTGATTAACAAACATCCAAATACACCAACTCACAAACATCCAAACTTTCAAATTTATAATATTAGTACGATTTCAAAATATTTGCTTAGAGCGAATTGCTCATCGTTATGATTAATTAAGGATGAGAGAAACTCAAAGCTTAATATTAAGCCATTAACAGCGTATTCCATGTGCAACCTGTGAATTCCATTAGGCGAGACCGCGATATTGAAAAACTTCAACATTTTAAAATATTTTGATTGCGATGAATTTTAAATATTCTATTTGCTTTAAATTGCCCAATCTGTGCAGTGTCGATATCGAATAATTAATAGTAGTGGATGATTTCACGTTTCATTATATAAATTTCAAAAAAAAAGTTGGACTTATGTGACCTTGTAAATGTAAGTTATAAAATGTGTAAAACAACGTTTGCAACACTTTTTCAAGCTAATTGAGGAATGAAAATGTGTATTATTAGTTTCTAGGATCTCGCTCCCGGCTTCGCACGGGTGCTTTTTGTGTATGAAAGTATTAAACATATAAACCTTCCCGGAGAAATACTTAAAATGATGGTGAAAACCGCATCAAAATCCGTTGTACAGTTAAGCAGTAGTTAGCGAACAAACAGACGGACGCGGGGACTTTATTTTATATACTATTTATTTTATACTATGTAGAGATGTAGTGATGGTGATGTAGGACATATTTTGGTATCGTAGTTGTCGTGCTACACAGATTTTTGTCAGTCGAATTTGTTAGATAGGTACAATACAAATGAAATCGAATGAATCCAGAGAGACAATTATTATAAAACTGATACCGAAGAAAAGTATGTGTAGAGATAAATAAATTACATGCTATATATTTAGTGACACGTTTTGTATCACAGTAGCAGTAGAGTAATAGGTATTAAGACTTATAGGAACCTTATTACAAACGCTCTTATCAAAGCGTCTTAAATAAGGTTTTCTTAAAGAGAAGTGAGCATAATTAAACATAATAATGCCACAACATAAATCCATTGTAATATCAAAATGTTTTCCGTCTGCACTATTAACAATTCTTAAAGGAATTCCAAACAGTACAAGGGAATTATTCTACGTAATTCCCTCGTGATTCCAGTTAATTCTGGTGGTTTCCGAGAGGTGTGAGCTAGAGTTATTGTTTGTCCATCGCCGCAAGTGCGGCGCGCGCCGGCATCGTCCGAGCCAAGCTCTGCACACCAAATAGGATTACGGTTTGTCCACGCCAGGCTTTCATTGTTCTGCTCCGTCGTCCACGGCTTAAGTCTCGCGCAACAATCTGTACCTTCTTACGTGGTACGTGCGTTGTGCAACAATTACCGATGAATGATGTTTGTAAGAGATTCCGTTTTTGGATAACGTTTTTATCATAATACATATATTTGTTATCAAATGATGAGTTAAAATGTTTTGTCGACTTTTTATGAATGTAAATAGGTCTTTTTACCTAGATACTTCGCCTCACGATCAATACGTCTAAGTAGCAAAACGTCCAAATAATCAAAATGTCTATTTAGCAATACGCATAATTAGCAAATTGTCTTTTTCTAATGCAATCTTTGTAAATGAAACTTACGCATCAATACTGCAGCCAAATAGGTAACTCTTGTAGCTATTTCAATCTTAGTACAAACATACTAAGTTTGAATGTCTGAAAAAAGTGTTAATGACATGTAGTTTATAGATAAACATTACATCTGTGCATTACATTATCTACGCGATTAAAATAGCTTGAAACATTTTTACCTAATGTTAATTTTTCCGCTATTTAAAAGAAAGCTCTCGCGTTGGGAGCGTTTCCGAGAATATTTTGGCCGCGTCTCATAACAAGATTTCATTTAATTTTTTCCACGCCGCTACGTATTATATTTTATTAAAGATTTATCTTTTTTACGCTTCTGTTTTATTATTTCGTAACAGTGGAGATTTAATATGTCCGTGATAACTTCTGTTGAATCGTTAAATATTTAAATTCTTAAAAATATAAATGTATCGGAATGACTAGCGAAACGTACGTAAAATATTGTTTTACGATATGTGCTTTGTTTTATTTGAAACGGCTATTGTCAACTCAGCGATTGTTTGCTCAATATTTTGCTATAGGTATTCCAGTCGGAATGGTTTGTTGAATATCTAGTAATAAATCGTGTATAGTTTGAACATTTTGTTTCTAGTGTGTGGTATGTGGCGGCGGTACTGTACAACATGTGGGGGCAGACAGGGGTGGGGTCGTGGGTTGCGGGGTGAGGGACGACCTCTATATATTGCGAGCTTTCTGTTATGGACCATTACCGGCGCATTACTGCGTTTATATGAAAATTACCTACGATACAATTCCAACAAAAGGAACGCGAAAATGCCTTCTAATACAGGCTGTCTCCGGATGTGTTTGTGTTCGGGAAGGGAAAATTCACCTCGGAACAACGTATTATGTACGAACAAGTACAATTTCATGTTGTTATAACAAGGTCATCGTATTATTTATCCTGTGCATGAAATACGTATGAGTATCTCTGAATAATTCTTCCAATATGATATGAAAATTGGTTTAACTGTAAAAACAGGTGCTGCGTCCTAGAGACTGTAGTCGAGCATGCACTTGGACAATTTACAAAAGTTTTATTCGTCATCTTTCTGCGAGCGAAATGGAAAACAAGGCAATCACAACTTTGACAGAAGTGAGAAAACTTTTAGTCGGGACTGAAGCAAATTGACTACATTGTGTTACTGGCGCAACGAATTCATGTCGCTACGGAATGAAAATATGGGCCCGAGTTGGCGCAGAGGCAACAGATTTCGCCACCCACTCCTTATGATAAATAATAGCCTGTAACTTTCTCATATTAGCTACTTATAAGGGAAGAAGTCTCTGGTAAAGTACCTAAGTATAATAGTTTGGCGACATAATAGATGTTCAAAATAACATTTGTTTCTCTATTTCCGATAAATGTAACGTCGGTATTTTCTTATATTAGTAGATAACATCGTAGTTTGCAGTTGTTCAAATATAAGATGTAATTGCACTAACAAATTATTTGAAATGATTCCCACTTTTTAAATTACCTTTGGAATTCTCTTCACAGTGAATTTACTCTTAAAAGGTGAAAAATGGCCTGAATGCGATATAAGTTTTTAAATCTTAAAGAATTTTGTCGTTGAAAGCTGCACGGGATTACTTCTTCCACTGATTTATTTCAGTGCTTAAACGAAAATATATAGCGGTGGAGATCTTTTTTCTTCAATTTTACTATTATGATTAATAATTCATGATAGTTTTTAGCATCAATATGAGACTGAAACACCTGGTACGTACAAATTACTGCACTGGTCGCCTGCACCACCGCCGCCGCCGCCCGCGTAAGCAACATTTACTATTAATCGCCGTTGCACGATACTACGCGATACGGACGTGTGGTCATCACCAGTAATTCAATAGCCAGATTGTTGAAACGACAAATATAAGAATATGATTTAGGTTTGCACGAGTAATTCTAAGTTTGGTATGAAAGTCAATAGAAGTTGATAGACATTTAGTTTTTCTCTTGCCGCATTAAGTACTAAAGCTCCCACAGAACTGCGGTCTTAGCTACTAAGGTATAAGAACCACCATTCAGTTCTATAAATCGAATTCGACTGTTGGCTCTTTTCCGTAGCGTATTTCGCTTCAGATATAAATAGAATTTATATCTGGTAGTGAACGCACCACATTTGCAGCAGAATCTGTGATTAATAGTCTTTACGGAATCAGAGGGATTCGGAAAGCGTTAATTGTAACAGCTCATCGTTCATTGTTCAGCTAGGAACCGCAGTAGCATAATTAAACCATCCAACTACTTTGCTCCGCTCATTAAGAATTATTGGTTATCCGTTACGTCTGTAGTTTTACGTTTTCTCATATCGTAAACATAATTGCCGGCTATTTTATTTTCAATTTCTGATCGTTAAACAAGAGTAATCCAACTAGAAGTTATGATATTAAATTTGATGGAACTAATAACAGTACGTTTCAGTTATTTTTCGTGTTGCCAGCTTGAGGTTGCCCGGGTGGGATGTAAATGGATCGTCGATGTAATTGCAAGTATAAAATATCAATTTGGCGGGTGCTCGTCACCTGCGACCCACGGATTAAGGACTATACGTGGTTACAGCTAATATGCAAATGAGGCTTTCACCTTACCAGTCATCAGTCTGAGTGCGTTTTGTGACAAAATTTAACAGGTTCATATTTCTATGCAAAATATAAACGTGACTCAGGAAGAGCTTGAACACGGCTTTCTGTTGAAAACTGAAGCTTTTGTGTTTTTACGACAGTTTTATAGAGTCGGTGATGCGCTCTTAAAGGAACAACGTTCTCAAAATAAAATATACTCTCTGAAATTTACTATAGAACTGGTTGAAAATATTCTTTTGTAAGAGAATAGTGATTTTATATTTTCATAAAATTTTCTTATCCTTAGTAGATTCAATGCTATGTTTAAGGTGTGCAAAGAATCCGCATTTTTGCTGTTCTCGCAGATGTCAATTTAAATGTATAATTAATGTTTTTTATTAGGAACTAAAATTCATCAAAATTTTCTTTGTTATAATAGATAACATATAACAGATTTCTACGTGGTACGTGGTACCTACATAAATATGTACCTATATATAAACCGTAGCACTATCGAGTAGAATGTATTTGAGTTTCGCTCAGAAGCACATAGTTTAAACTCATATACAATGAGAGTGCCGAAGTGGTATTACAAATGTTCATTGGAACGCATACCATGCATTTTGGAAGACCTGTTCGCCAATACCAGTCGAATAATCGATTTTGGCTCTCTAAAGCTGAAATAGCTTTCTTCGTGGTATGTTCTAAAATTCTTATGCGTAAATAATACTAGTAGTGATAACATTCTGAAACGGCTTTAATAGGTGTAATAATGTTAAGAACTTTAATATTAGCAATATGAAGAAAAAAGAATGAAATGAAAGAATGAAGAAGAACTCTCGCTACCATCCTCCATACTTTGAATCACATTATAATCGTGATTTTTGTTTGAAATTATCATCAATATCAGCCTGTAACTGTGTTTGATGAAAACAAAATATGTACCCTTATACATAGTTAACAGTAGCTATTTCACATTGTTCGGTCGCCGTCTCCTAAACACCGCGTGGTCAAGGCCTCAATACTTGAGACTTGAAATATAAATGAGTACCCAACCTACTTGGCTGTCATCTTTGTTCTACAAGGTGATTAGACATTGCTTTGTAGGCATTCTGTTGGATATGCTAGACTCGGGCAAATATTTGCAGGCTGTCCTCACGTTCCGGTCCGTTATGCGGGCACATCTTTTAGTCCGTTTATTTACACTATTCATACCTGTAGAGGTAGACGTAGTACTATATTCTGTGCCGCAGGGATACGTGTCGTACACTTCCGGTAGTATTGTTTGTTTTAGTTTCAGTAAAGAAACGTGTTTTATTTGAATTGGTCATCAATCTAATCGGACGCGGCTTGAAAGACTTTTATCTAATTATGGTTTTCTAAAAGTTGATAAAGGCCCTCAAATGTGCAATCACTGTGGCCAATATTGTGGTACAGCAACTCTTACCCTAAAATGACTTTTATGACCAATGATAACGACTTTAAGTAATATAAGTCACTGGTTTATTAAAAAACTGTATTTTCGTCTTTGATGAACTTAACATGTTCATTTTAAAAATCATATTTCTGTTCGCAATATGTTCACTATAATAAAATAAACATTTCCGTCTCTGTAACAAAAAACTTGAGGGATTACATCCGTATAAATAACACAGCGTGAAAATAACAATATCGCTTGGAACTCCTGGTAATTTTTCACTCGAGTGTCAAATGCTCGTATAAGATATTGGAAACAATTTGAGCGATATCTTGCCCCCGCGGACCTATTCGAAAAAGGACGTCTTTTGCGAGAAATATGAATGGCTATCACTTATTCGAACCTCATACTTAATGTTCTTCGAGGACTCAATAACTTTGTCATAGAAACTGACAATTTATATCCACTGTATTATGTAAAAAGTTTAAATTACTGCTTGTAAAATTGTAATATTATGAAATATTTTGGGTTACTTCTAAGTTTTCATTCAAGACGTTTATTTTTCTTGGGCGTCCTAAAAAAACAAGTGAACGCACCATCCGCTCGGGCTCGGAATCATCAACTGTAGCTGAGGGTAAGCGCCTTGTTTATTTATGTGATTGCTGCGTTCACTTCAGCTTTCTAGAAAACCACTTTATTTTTTGTTGACCTCATTTTATTTTTAATTTTCTGTAAATAACCATTCGCCCTTTAATTTTCAAGTTCCGAGTTCGATCAACTCTTTGAGAAGTTCGTATATAATATACCAATATCGTTTATGTAATTAAGTGTTATTTGAATCTTGTAAACTGTATGCGATAGGTATAAGTTGTAGTTGTGACTTATGAGTAGCATAAGTATCGGGAGATGTCAGCATCGTGTAGCCAGTATCGATATTGATGTGGGGAACATGAGCATTATTAGTCTCGCTGTTAACACACTCGATTTATGAGCACCGTTCACTTTTTTCGTTCATTTCTTTTCCAGTAGAGAATTACTATTAGTAATGTCGATGCTCATTGGTGTTCAGCAGGGTGGCGGCCGGCGGCAGGCTCGCGGCGCGTGCTGCTGGCGGGCGGCCCGCCCTCATTAATTCTCTCTCGGCCAACACACAATTCGGCCCGCGCTGTATGAGAATGACAGCACTCGTTAGTTATCCTCCCGTTTGTTATGTTGTTATGAGTCCGACACTATCTATTAACCGTTGATAGTGTAATTTACGAGTTATAGCTGTACGTACCTCATTCCTTTACACGCCGGATTATAACAAGGTTGGACCGACACGGCTTGCTCGTAACAAATGCTGCAAGGCGTAATAAAACTAAACATAAACTAAGTACAAACTGGGTGTTCACGAACACGTTAAAGCTTAACGATGCTATCAGCTGAAAGTGTTATTTGAACCGTCTACCCGGAGATGTAAAGTGCAGTGCGGAGCCGTACTGTACTGACTTGGAGAGTTACTCTCTCCATGAAACGTTAAGAGACAACAACGCATCACCTCGTATCGTGTGTCGCACATGCTCCGCAAAGTTTTACTATGTAACGTGTCCTCACAGTATGGAAAGTCGTTTATCTTGTACTGTAACTTTGAGTTTTATCGAAAAGTTATTATTATAGCATTTAGTGTTTGTACATAAAAAATAAAAGCATGACAAAGGCAAACACTCGAGTGTGTTTCGCATGTATTTTCCCTTTCATTTCCGGTTTGTTCAGTTGTGTAAATATTTGAAATGTACCATGAATAGATTTGAACGTTGAATTTGAAAATCATAATACATAGGCGGAAAGGACGTCATATTTTAGGGCGTAAATATTCTATGATGTGCAAATGTTGTAGGTAGTTTTGGTGCAGGTGGTAGGTGGTAGGTGGTGGGGTGCTACTACCGGTTTGATGCAATTCAATTTAATTAAATTGATTTGCAAAACATGGGTTATTTTTACATAGGTGTTACAAGTTACAAAAGTATCGCCATATGTAATTTCTTCTTGATAATAGGTACAGGATAAGGTATGGAATAGCCAGCACTTAATTCACTGCCGGGAGTCACGTGGCATCTGGAACTACATTTATATGCACACAAACCAGCGAAAAAAAATCTCTGCTCTATTTGAAATTCTATCATGATCATTTAAAAAAAAGTCTTATGTAGGTACATCAAAAATAATTTTATTATGACTTAAAATTTAGTAAGAATATTATGTAGCTGTACCTACTCTTAACTGCGTCCCTCGTGTTTGTGAGTATAATAGTGTCCCTAGGATTTCCCAAAGTGTACAAGCAATTACAAAGGTTTCGCCCTGGGTCCCTGGCTCGAAGCTTGTCCGAGATGTATCTAAGTAAATAATTAACGAGCGCCGCTTGAATTAGGACGCGCGGCCCGCCTGTTCACATGGACCCATTTTATGTTTATAGTGACAAATATGGACCTTCGGGTTTCATATACCGTCCTACTCGACAAATATAACGTGACACTTGGCGTCCCACTACTTCTCCCGCCCGCTTGCGCCCAGCGGTAGCGTACGCAACGTTGTGAGTATGTGTGTGCGTACACTGTATCAATATTACAGGCAACAGACACGCGCCGTATGTGGAAGCGGGACACGTGGAGGACTCGTTATAGTTGTCGAGTTCACAATGTGTGCTACCGACTGAGCACTCGCACTTGACTGCTAGGGTCGGAAACAATTTCGTCATTAACTATTCATACCACACCTTAGTAGTGACTACACTTAAGTGGTAAACAAAGCAAGTTCGCTTCTCTTAGTACTGCAAAATATTTATTTTGAGAGCAATTTCCCTAATAACTTTGGAGCGCTTACAAAGGAAATTGGCGATCCGCCTTGAGGACACTTTGAACCTTCCACGAATGTTATCTCTTCCCCCGGGAAATGACTCTTTAGTGCTTGAAATTTTAAGTTGCGATAAGAAGACAAATGCTCTCCGCGTCTTATTAGTGTATGCCACCATTATGGTATAAGTATCAGTTTAAATTTATAAGCCCGTAAGTATACAGGCCTATAAATTCGAGTGCTGATCATGGCTCTATTACCTACAAATGACCAACCGTGAGGTAAATAGTATTGCTATAGTAACCATTCACGTGGCAAACGGATTACCTAATTACTGCAGTTCTTGTCACTATTGCGCAGGAGGCTGCTACCTTATTAAACCTCATGACATAATCCCATCTACGCGCATTTTACATCATCTCCAGGAAGAGTGTAGTTGGCTTATTCAATTATCTAAAATATTATCCAAAAAATACTTTAAATTAAAAAAAATACCCGTCAAGTGCGAAATTGATAGTCTTAATTATTCAAGTCAAACAAAAATAATGCCTACGTCTATAATCGTGTCTTGACGCCTGAGATTGAATTAATTAGCAGGTATTATTATTATTTAATATAAGTCAATGCACGTAAAATAAATGTAAACAAAAATATATAATATAATCAAAAATTGAATAAAATGAACATTAAAAACATAACCCTCGCCGTAGTCGGGTAAAAATACGAAAATACTAAATAATTTGTCTAATGAGATAACTCATTGCGCCAAAACGACTTCGAATTTTAAATAATTCGTCAATTTATGTCTTATCAGCGAGAAAGGAAGATTTTATCAACTGAGTGATGAATTCGATTCGTCTTGGGGTAAATTACAGTCAAATGTAATTCCTTTCAGAAATTGAAAGGGAATACAGATCTTCGTCACAATAGAGTAGATCTTGAGTAATGTGTAATCAGCGTAGTAAAATCTAAAGCGGGTCTGTTCAAACAACGTCATCCTTTTGTTCTCGTAATAAACTGTCAGGGCACAAAAGAAATTCACCGACATCGGATGTCACCCCGTTGAAATTTAGAGCTTTTCTCACACGCTAACGGCCGTGTCCCATCCACTCAAAGGCGGTTTATGAAAAGATCTCGCCACCCTACTTGTATCAGTACGAATGTCGCACACGGATCCATTGTGGCTGAGACAATGAGATCTATAAAAGAGTTAAACTAATAAACGTGTCTGTTCTTACTCACAACGGGGGTTAAAGAGATTCTCAATGAAATATATAGAAAATCTAACCTTTGTTTCGCAAGCTTCTGCACTATTTTTAGTGTCATACATAGTAACGATCGTAAGCGGAACACTTAAGTAACTGTGTTTTTGTTCTTTTTCACCTTACTTTAGTAATGGAAAAGGGTTGGGTTTATTAGCTTTCCACCGCAGCAAGCGACAATAGTGTTTGACTCGTTCATTTGTATTCGTAGGAGACAGGATTTTTACATAAGACGACTATCATGCATATGAACCTCAAAGGACAAGACAGAGGACCACCCACGATTTGCTAATATCGTATTCGGGAGGGACGTGTAAGGTAGCAAAAACAGGAAAATAAATTCAGAATTTTCTAATGAAATACTTTCTACTTATTGATGTGCTCCATTTAGTTAAAAAAGAAATTCCCTTATAAAAATATGAAATAATCTACTTGGGTGATATTATATTTTTTTAAGCTTAAAGTAAGTAAGTCCATTATTAATTCAATCTACTTCAATTAAAAGAAAAATGGTAGGTATACATACAATCATCGGAATTATTACTACATGGCCTGTATTTTGTTGAGAATATTTCTTCAGGCACATTCGTAGAAAACCATGATATTTCTACTAAAGTCAGTCGCACCAAACGATAGTTTATAATAACCCTTCTGCAGCTGTGCCCGTAATTCCTTTCTTAATATTAGGACCGAGACAACGATAAAATAAGAGAAAAATAAATTCATAACCGCTTTCGTATTTCTGTGGTATAATTATTTCTAGAGCCATAAATTTTGTTTTTATGTTTACTGATTTTATTAATGTCGGCTATAATAAAAATGTAGGGAGTGAAAAAAATCTACGAATCAAAATGTTCAATGCTTCCAAATTTAATTTTTATTTCTTTGAAAGCTAAACTTACCTATTGCTATTTAAAGGCTGGTCAGAGATTGTGCCATAAAACTACTTTCAGTAATATAATATATATATATATACACTCGCGGACAAATAATACGGGTCGATGACGAAAATCCCTGTAACTTGCAAATTAATGATGGTACATGCATGAAACTAACTTTATATTACAGAGAATTTTAATATCGTATGAAATAATACCTTAAATGATCTACAACATACTTAAAAAAAGTTAAAATTTTAAAAACGCTAATTTGGAAATAAACTCTATTCGCGGTTGTTTTAATTTTGCTTATTTTTTCACTTTTGTTTTCAATCTATCAAATCCAAATGATAAAAGGCGGTCATTGTCGTCTTTCACCATCATTATTTAATTACTATCATGTCCCTAACATCAGAAGAATGTACACGTATCGTCACTATGTCAGAAGAAGGCAGAAGTCAGCGAAGTACAGGAAAAACAATAGGCGTGTCACTTTCTACAGTGCAGCGAGTCGTCTATCGTTTCCGAAAAACTTGGCAGAACATAAGAAGACCAGAAACCAGCAGACCGAGATGTACTATGGCTCGAGAGGATCGATTTATTGTTACGACCATGCTCCGAAATCGGCACCTCACGGCAGTTGAAGTAACAAATCAACTTCGGAAGACACGTATAGACAACGTAAGCGAGCGGACTGTAAGGCGGCGCCTCCTTGAAGCTAATTTGACCCCACATAGACCCGCAAATCGTGCAAAACTTGAAAGAGAACATCGGGTAACAAGATTACGTTACGCCCGCGAACACGCACAATGGGGAGACGAAGAATGGGCAATCTGATGGAACCAGATTTGTGCTGTATGTACATGATGGGCAGCGAAGAGTCTACCGATGGCCAGGGAAACGTTTTATTCTAGCTTATTTTGAGGAAAAAGTACCGTTTGGCGGTGGATCTTTTATGGCTTGGACTGGAATCACTTCAGAGAGTAGCACGGATTTACCGCTGATAGAAAACGGTACGCTAACTAGTGCAAGATATGTGGTAGAAATTCATAATGAGCATGTCGGCCTATATTTAATTAATATGGGTGAAAATTCAATATTCATGCTTGACAACGCCAGTCCACATACAGCTCAAATTGTAAATGATTATTTTCATTGGCATCAATCGCATGGACTGGCCCGCGACAAACCCGGACCTGAATCCAATTGAACACGCTTGGGACGAGCTTGGGAGGTGTATAAAAAATCGAAACCCCGCTTCAGCGACACTTTGAGACTTGAAACATGCGTTAGTGGAAGAATGGACCAATATCCCGCAACATAGCATAAGAAACTTAATAAACAGCATGTCCAATCACCTGGCAGCTGAGAAAAGAGCCCGTGGAAGCATTTTAAAGTATTAATTTTGTATCAGGTAAAGTTCGTTTTCGTGAAGTATGTGAGGTACCAACCAGTATTATTTCAATGTAAAAATTATTGATATTTTGTTTTTTTGTGTAATTTTGACAATTTTACTAGCAATGCTTCCAACATTTGGTGTTGTTCTATTAACTGTTAAATTATCTACAACATACAGTTTCAATCATGCCGCTAGCTCTATTATTTTAAGAGTTATTTTAGGTTTTCGTACCGACCCGTAATATTAGTCCGCGAGTGTATATATAATATGTAATTCCTTACAAGCAGAGAGTGGTAGAATATATGCTACTTCGCATTTAAAGCAGGTTGTAATACTTAAATAAATGGAAACGAGTCGCCGTGGTGCTCGTAAAACATGTGATCCTTAACCCTACACATTGCGGTCGCAACATATACTGTGTAGTTAGAGCTCAGAAAATCAGTTTAATTCTCGTTGAGACATCCTTTTGCCATAAATGGCTTTAAGAATAGATGGCTGTGTGGTTTTTGGGAAAGAATTGGCCATCTCTTTCCCACCCGTGGTATGTCACAAGGATGGGCATCAGCGTCCTCCTTTAGTGCAAACGTGTAACAACATACCGTAAACACAAATCTGTCTACCACTCGTGATTATGGCAATTGGTGTTTTTCATGGAGTACAATAACCGTTGGTATTTTTATATGTATACATTCTCCCCTATAGACCTACAGCCTATGTAGATATCGGTCATTGAAGTGCCACGATGGGATGGGGCAGTAATGATGATTATGAGTTCGTGTGAAGCACAACAAATAACATAATTCTGAGTAAAATTCTACCTGGTTTCCCAAAAGTTTTCCGGGGTTAGCTGGCCGCTTGTGTACAGCAAAATTTCTCCGAATTGTGGATGAAGGGATTGGGGTAATTAATCCACGGCAAGCTCTACATTTATTTAATAAGGTGAATGTTGCTAATTAATCCGTGAAAATGTTGAAAAATAACAGTACCTACCTACAGTGTTTTAATAATCGTCTTCTAGGTAAGGATGGAAATTGGTATATGTACCAGTCTTTGCCAACCTTTTATAACTGCGGCCTATTAGAAGACCGGCAATGAAGATCACGGACCTATTCAAAATAAATATGAAGCAGTTTTAATCAGATCGAATTATTATATTTTAATTTAAAGCGGATAATTAATGTGGGTGTACAAAAAATATATCATAAAAATCATTTAGTTTCCACTATTAGTATTCTAGACCCCGAAGGAAATACTCGCGGACCCCAGCTTGGTAAAGGCTGATTTAAAGTTTGATAATATGTATGCGATATTGTGTCTTGTCTACATTTTAAAGCTCGAAAGGTTTTTTAAACTGAAAGTATGAACTCGAAACACAAAAGTTTTTTTTTATAAACAGTCGTGGAGCCGTTGTTACGGAAGTTGCAAATCACTACAGTTTTCCGATGGGTCCCTCCGGAAATTGAGAAAGAACGGTCGTCTCGTGAGAGAAAAGTTTCTCGATAACGCACAATTTGCTAGCAGGCGCTGGTCAGCGCAACGGTGCGCTGTTACGATAACAACACTTGTAAACCACGGGCGATGGTTGTTCTTATTACGTATTGAACAATTTTCGCGTAAGTTTCTAAAAAAGATGATAACTAAATAAATTAGCTGCTTATCTAATAGGTACCTACATTAAGTAGGTCGAAGCTGCATTTAGTTATTGTACCGCCCAAATTGATAAATAATGGTCATTTATTTATATATTTTATTTTCAAAAACATCTACCATTACAGGTCGGTAAACCTAATGCGATAGTGCTCTAAAATCTAGATATAACTTATGAAATAATAAGTAATAAATTAAATTACTAAATACATATGTCATAATGTAAGGTATCGTTTTTTAACCTTTACCTTACGGCAACCTGCGGCTCGCGAGCCACATGCGGCTTTTTGGATGTGAAGCTGCAGCTCTTTAGTTCCATTCGCATATCACTAGGTGGTCCTGGCATTATTTGCCAAATAGACGAAAGATCGTGGAAAAATGAAAAATTTATAAAAAATTGTGGCTCTTTAAAACTTTGAATTTTGTAAATTGTAATTTTTGACTCTTCCGACTCAAAACGTTGCCGACCCCTGGCTTAGACGTTGCACTAGCTTGTTTGTGTTCAAGCAAAAACTATTCGCATTTTAAACTAAATGACGAATGAATAAGCTTTATAACGTTCGCGTACCTATATTAATACCCATTGAATAATTTGAATATTAATTAAACATTCGGTTATTCTTGTTTTTCAATAATAATATGCTAATGTTTATCGTTTACTGTACGAATATTAAAACAAGATTAATGTACAGTTAACCGATGAATTTGTTTTAATTGGCTTAAAATCATATACATCGTGTAAATGCTCACACGGACGGAAATTAGTACGATAACTATATTACAGTTGTACAATAATTACACTTACTTCCGTAATGGTGTATTCTGCATCATTCCAATAAGCTGGAAATACATGATTAACCGCTCTGGGTCTTGTAGGTAAACAATTTCTTTTGGGGACCCGTGAACTTTCAACTAAATCAGTTCGACAGACCAACCATTAACCGTACGCAGGTAAGCATTTTTAGCAACGAAGATGTAATAGTACTTACATAGATAGTAGTTACATCATGTAACTACTATCTATGTAAGTACTATGTGAGCGACGTTTTACACTGTAACAAACCTGCAATCATTAGGTACAAATTTTTTCATGTAAACCACAAGAATTCCAGAAGAAGATTTCCAGGAAACGTCTTCTTCATACACAACAGTTCTCATCCATAAAGTGTTCCATTAAAGACGTCAAACGAATTTAATATTATTTTTCGGTGAAAATTCAAAGCCATAGCTATTGAGTAAAATAAAATTGGCGAGCAGGTGTTCCCAGCGGGGGTCGGCAGTGACTAATGAGCGGTCGCAGCGTCGACTGGCGCCCCCCGGGACCCCGTGCTTAAATACTTTACGCGAAAACATATTAGTTAATAACGTGTTACGGAAAACGTTCATATAGGTAATTAAGTATAATAGGTTTATTACGATTGGAGTCTGAGGGAGACGTGTATATAACATTGAAACGTAAGCTTCCCCTAAGGATGACGGTATTCCTGGTCGGATTAGAACTACAACTTCCTTCTTACTGAGAATATTAGTGTAAACAGAATATCAATATCAATGCAATGTATTGCTGATACCTTAGTGTTCTACAATAATATGATTTTATTGCAATAAATTTTATTAGCATGTTATGAATGTTAATTGGTTCTTTCTCTCAATGAATGAATGAGGTAAGAAGTAGTATCAGAATGAGGAGTTTTAGTTTTGGTCAATGATTCAATAAACATTTTAGTATTATGTATTTCGTATTGTAATATAATGAGCGTAATTCTAATTCGTTAGGGCTCAATTATGGAGAGGCGGAAAGTGGCGCGGAGCGCAAAGCGGCGCGCAACGCGAAGAAAGGCGCGTATCTCCATTCATGGAGAGCGAGCGAGAGAGCGACACGCCGCCGCTTTGCGCGCCGCGCGACTTTCCGACTCTTCATAATTGAGCCCTGAGGTTTCCGTTCTGTGCTTTATTCGATTCTCTGATTTAACTAAATTCTGCAATATGTTACTTTACATGCCATCCTTTTACTATATTTATTTTTAAAATAAACCTTTACACTAATGGAATAAAGGATACCATTCTTCTAGTATTTAATCAGCAAATAAATTTTTATCGGTATAAAATATGCGATTGAGTAGCTTCAGCATTACATACTGAAACAATAACATGTACTCTTTCGACATAAAGGTTGGAAACACATGTTCAGGACGTTTAACTCTAGGTAGATATTTATGTCGTCAATTTGTGAACATTTGTAACTTTGTCAGATTTTTCGTGATGTGAAAAACGTCAAAGCGAATGATAGACGACTATCGTTCCGCAATTTGGTATGGAAATACGTGCGAAATACCTGCAACAATATTTATGGGACGTTTTGCTAGTATGCTCGATTGACAGTCGCCTGGAGAGGGGCTTGTTTATGGCGGGACCTACGATTTATAACCACTTGGTCTGCGCTTGTAATAAACCAGATAACTCAATATATGGCACTAAAACGGCTGCTGTGTCGCCTTCCATGATGCTGTAGTTACATCAAGTAGAGTTACGATGATCACCTCGGGTGCGGTTAATAGCGGCTCTCCTATGTACTTGGACCTTAGATACGTGCTATGTATGAATTATTGTTGTGTTTAGGTACTATACTATACATGGATGGCAGGGTTTGGTAGTCGCAACGTCAGGTTACAGTCCTAATTGCGTGGTAGTATATTCACAATACTATGTTGATTCATTTATTTCAATATAAACTACGTCCAGTTTAGTAAGAGTTGAACTGAAAAACAAATGCCGCCGAATATTTTTCCAAAGAGGTATTTTGTTTCGTTGTTAGCTCAGTGAATATTTTTTATTAAATATAAAATACTGTTTTTGCTGACGGTTTTTTTTTTTTCATAAAATGACAGATATTAAGTCTATCGGGGACGCGTCGTATCTCAAAAGCTACGGTCGCATTACGCAAGAGAAAAAGCTTTAGAAAGATCACAATGTAAATGCTCAAGGTCATTTCGTTCTATACAGGGTGGTGACGACGTTACGTCAATAAATGAAACCACGTATTTGGTATCACGTTCTGTGACCGTACACAAAATATCTATGAAATCCAATCAATAGTTTAGCCACAGGAACTAATTAAAATTTTCTTAATTTAACACATATCACGATCTCTAAGTGAAATTTGAATAGTCTCTGACTTGTTCTTACCAAAATAATCTTTATTTACACGAAAAGAATAGATAAAGATGACATAAGTTTCTACTTTGATGTCCCTTCACCTAGACGAATGAGAGTAGAGTGAAATATTATGCAAAAATTATATGCGTGAAAATCGTTGATTTTTTGTGCACGGCTTCAGAACGTGATACCAAATACGTGGTTTCATTTATAGTCGTAATGTCATGTCGTCACCATCCTGTATAATGCTTCAATTTTACAAAATAAATTTGCGCTTCTACAAAGCATATGCGTGGTCTTGAATAATAAAAAACCGAACTTTTAAATATGAATATCTAAAAGATACAATATGGATTTACCAAATTGGGTGTATCGTTCGATTTCACGATGGAATTGTTGTGGAAAGATAAATATAGATAGCTATTATATTTATTTTTGTGTGTGTGTTGTGTTATTATTAAGACGTGTTGATTCTGTTTCAGTTGTGAAATTATTTCCTCTCTCAATTGAAATTATAATCTGTATAGTCAAGCTGTGCCAACAGCAAACGTAGCCTTAAAGCATAAGTATTATTAGTGTAGCTGTAGAAACAATATTGTTTAACTTTCGTTACTGTTTTGTTATCCCATCTAATGTTTACACTCACAAATTGTATGTATAGTAACAAATTTAATGAATTTTGAGTACTTTGTTTTTCTTATGTAACAAATCAGATGAAGTTTAACCTTTTACGCCGAAACATTCATCAAAAACAGCCAGTGTTATAACGGAATTATAAGTAAGTTATCCAGTTGGACTATACAATAGAACATGACGTAGAAATATCACCAGTCAGTGGGGGACAAGCCTCCTCCCCCCGGCTCCCCCGTCTCCTCGGAGGCCGATAACAAATTGGAAGCTGGATAAACGAGGTAATAGTAAATAAAATATATCTCAGCCAATTTCATTATTGCCAGTTCATATCGTTGCAGCTCCACACACGTGATTTTTAAATAATGTTTTGAGAAAATAAATTTCAGTTACTATAGGTAATAAAAGAAGCGATAAAATTTGTATCAGTAAATATCACTATTCTAATATTTATCGTCACATTTAAAGATGTACGTTTTTAGCATTGTTTTCTTCTTTCCAGGCAGACGAAAATATGTTAAGAAAACATACTAATTAGCTACATAATTATGTACCTACCACTTTTATCCAATAGTTGGTGATCATAATAAGTTGTTACTAGGGCATTGAGAAGATGACGTCATATATTGTCATGAGCTAATAACAAAGTACTCTCTTGTTAAAGTCCTGTGTAGTCACCTTTTACTCGACCCACGGGCACAACTAAGTCGTTTATTCTTTCGGGGAACTATATGACACAAAAGTAATATTATAATCTACGGACTATTTCTGCCGACTATTAATATCTGTCCTGCCCAGAAACAACTATCGAGATGATTTGGACGTCTACCAGAGGGGCTGGTTCGGCGTGGCGCAGGAAAAAGACGTATGGAAGAACTTGGGGGATGCCTTTGTCCAGATGTGGGAAAGTATGGGCTAAATAAAATTAAAAATGTAGACCTAATCTATAAATGTGAAAAGGTTGTATCTATAAACTGTAAGTACGTCCTCATACCCCTTAAGACAGAGTAATCTTCACGCAATAGTACCAAAAATATAAACCACCATCTGATGAACAAGATACAAAGACATGGCTATAAGGAGACCAAACAGTGGCAATAAAACTCCACGTAGAAACGTTACAGTACACACTTCTGAGAATGCACTGGTTGGATGCAAGCAGCCTGTTACGAGTGCAACGTTCACCACAATTTGTGCCTCCGTCTGCGTTCCCGCCACTGTGTAAAACCGATTACACTAACAGTGAGATGGAAGCGCTTGATGTGGCGTAAAGGCTTATTATATGTCTAGCCTCTTGCAAAGCGCGAGCCTTTTGTGATTCAAACTGTATAAACGACTACTCTATAATAACTACTACAATGACTAGATTGTTTATATACACGATAGAATTACAAAATTTTAGTACTTATCTACAGGCTGGATAGAGTGCCTAGAGACATCCAACCTACTGGGTCGCTTTTGTGTAACTATAGTGCTTTCAATCGTGAGTCTATGGGTAGTTATAACAAAAACACTATCAAGAATTTGTGTCACATTTATTCGGTTCTGGTAAGGTGTAGGTATAACTTAACACGATGTGTAAAAGCACTGTGTTGATTATTCTGAAAATGTAAGTATAAATGTGTGGCATGCTGTGCTGGCGCTGCACCTGCAGCCGCAGAGACACTCAAACGGCGCAAATATAATAACCTTATCGGCTTCAGAGACATTGCAAAACGGTTGGTCGACGCTACGCGTGACCCGAGGGCTGGCCTATTCTTTGGTCAAAGAATAAGCATTGCCATTCAACGTGACAATGCTGTCAGTCTTCTGGGCACGCTGCCAATTGACAGCGAAGAGGAGGAGTACTTTGACGCCTAGGTCAGTTTTATATTTATTTTATTTTATGATTTATTTATTTAACAATAATTAGTGTAGGTACATATTTAAGTTTATATTTTATGGTTGTATATATAGTTATGTAAAATAATTTAATTAAATAAATAAAAATAGTGTGTCTAACTTCAAATAAGTTGTAATTAAATTTATTTTAAGTATAAATTATTTAGTAGCATGATTACTAAGTTAATAAGTGAGATTAGAGATAATTTATTGAATAAGTATTGATAGTGAAGACTTAGGCAAGAACTTATAATTTCCGGCCAAAAATATTACTATGCTTTCCTCGAAAGTCTAGTCTGCTGAACTGCCGAAAGTAGGATTCAAGACCACAGTCTTGAAAGTTAGAAACTGAGTTATGTTACTGTTGAACTTTTGGATATTTACATCTAGAAATATAGAACAAAGTCATTGAAAGTCTTTTATGTTGAACAAGTTGTGACGGCGGAATCGTGTAGCGCTACGCCGTAGACGTCGTAGAGGGCGCAAAAAAAACTATTTCTATTATTGAGAGGTACACAGGGTTATATTTGTTCAAGTTGATATTGACTAACATTTGCGTGGACTATTTATATTGGAGTTTATCTCTACAGTTTTAATTCCAAACCAAAAAATAAGGATGTGTTGGCCAGACATGAAACTGATCTGTTTTATTCGAAGGAGTTTATAAACAAGTACTCGGTATTTTGAGTACACGAAGATAAGAAATTTATTTACAGTAAAAATAAATAATAAGATAAACTTCTGTCATAAATACAGGAAAATAAAAATAAAAATTTTCAATTCAATAATGGATTTTTTAATAAAAGTAGTTACTTAATTAGGAGCATGCTATTTCAAGAAAAAGAAATCGTCGACTAAAGGTGACGCAATCCAGCTTATGAATAATGTAGTAGGAGCACCTTTAGTCTAAATACTTAAAAGATTCCAAATGAAAAAAAAGATAACTTTGAAATGTAGGTAGTAAAAAAATATCGAATTAAATAATAATTATTATAAATAAGTAACCTTTATTTAAAAAAAAATGTTTTTTATCTTTTTTGTCAAGAACTGTGGGGTTTTTAATTCTTGTTTTAAAATGCAGAAGGGACTTATGAAAAATTCTGTTTGATCAGAAGTAAAATCGTTTTAGGAAAGGTAGGAAGTAACAATAGAAAGCTTTTTCGATTTCCAAACATCAATTAATTTTTGTGGCTTCTATAGATCCAATCTTATAAGTCGGTACTTTATTAGGAAAAAATCTCTGAATCTACAAAATTAAGGGAAGCGGCAACACCGTTCTTATTTTACATGTAACACGAAACCTAGTAGGTATTTATAGTGAAGCAAAGAGCCGAAAGCCGGAGACACATAAAAGGAATCGCAGGTAACGAGAGGACAGTAAGACGAGTCGGTTACGCCACGTTACGCCCCATTATTCCATCGTGCAGACTCAGGAAGTTATTACGAGTAATGTAGTGGTGTCGGTACGCGCCGCTTTTTGTCATACGGACAAAAGAACTCGCAACTAGATAGTTTCATAGTAACAACCAACGGCGCTCTTCGCGAACCGAAATAATGATGAAGTATTTTAGTTTGTTATATTATGAGTAGAGATCTTGTATAATTAGGGTTGTGTCCTACCCAGCGGACCCTGAAATATTACATCTTTGCGGTCAAACAACATGCTGTCGGCGTAATCATAAACGGCCCTTTTAAGTGACTCTCTGTAGTAGTTTATAATTATTGTATAATAATTAGCATAATGCTTCCTGTACGAATTTTGAGTGGATTTACGTTAGGTTCACATTTTTTTAACAGACAAGATAATAATGTTTTCACCCTTATCCTTTCTCAGTAATAATATATACTGTAACATTTTTTCTTGTTTTCAATCCACGTTCCAGGAGAACATAGAATACATTACCTAACTCTTATTTTTTCAGTGTGTTCCAAAGGTGAGCTGAGGAAAATAGGTCACATTTGTGCTTAGTAAGCGATAGTCTAGGATCCTGCATACATCAGTGTGTGTGGTTCAATAGCGGTAACTCCTAACGCTGTGACAGCATACACCAGGTGGCATCGTAGCATGAAGTATTGCTAACCCCGCAAGAAAAATATACACAAGAATATATCAGAAATCGTTTTTTTAAACGACTTGAAACAAAAAGCGTCCTTCGTCTGGCTTTTTTTTATATGCGACTATGATCAAAATTTCTCAAGAGCTCTCTCATATTTCATATTACCTTTTGAAAGGTCATAGCCCTCTTGTCAACGTGACAAAAATATTACCTATGCATGAAATACATTTGTAGAGAAGGAGATTGCCTGGCTGTGAAATGATCGTAAATTTCGATGTATAATGAGCTCATAAATCTCGTGCGCCACTCAATATCTCCAGTACTATTTACCTGGTACCAATAAATATTTTTTCGTTCACATTGACATTTCTGTTTACATGTCTTTCTGCCTCAAAACACATATCATTTTCACAAGTGACTCGTGCGCCAAGTTCCAATACCTACACCAAATTTCAATGTTTGCACCGCAAATAATTTTTGAACCACGTTTGAAGAAGTTCGGCAGTGGCCCGCGATTGAGGATACCACAGTTAGTCAAT
Organism: Allophyes oxyacanthae; assembly: GCA_932294325.1. Taxonomy (NCBI): domain Eukaryota; kingdom Metazoa; phylum Arthropoda; class Insecta; order Lepidoptera; family Noctuidae; genus Allophyes; species Allophyes oxyacanthae. Next base: position 8,262,913 of record OW028614.1, on the reverse strand, counting down.
GTTTGTGAAAAAATATGGGTAATCCACTTTTTAAATTAAAATAAACTTAAATGAAAAGTTCGTTAGGGGATGAGGATAATTTTCATTATTAGACTACAGCATAATATGCAGTGAAATATCATAGTGTTGAATATCTTCACTCATTGCTTTGATTTATTTGTGGTTATGTTTAAACTTACCATCTTACTGTATAAATACTATTAAAACATCCACCCCAATCATGCCCGATAAAGCAATGACGGGGCCTCTGCCGGTGTCAAAAGCCTATAAAGCGATTTATCACGTTCATACGGTATTATTTTCAGGCGTCTGTCTAACTAACCTCATGGATATTTTTCTTCTATATCTATTCAAGAGCTAAGTCTTGTCAGTGGAGTAATCGCCACTTCTCTATTCTCGTCTTCTTATTTGTGCATTTTGGTATATCAATCGAAAAGTGAACATAATCGAACAACTTTCTGCACGTTTTCTTGGCTTACAATATAATTTATTTTGTATTCTTGTTGCGACTATAAGCAAAACATGTACCTCAGATGATTTTGAGCAAGGTAATTTACTGGTTAGCCAGAGGCAAGGCCCTTTCTTTAGATCGAATGAGCATCTTTTACCTTGTGTTTTATAAATTGAAATAAATCTTACATGAAATATTATTACAAAGAAATTGAATAATTAAAAGGGTATATTTTATATATTTTTATATAATATATATATATTTTATATACATATATTGTATAATTTGCCTTGTAGCAAATAAAATCTAGGCGAGGGTTCACGGGCTAGTTGTATTAAGCGACATTTTTGGAACTTTACAAAAAAATCATTGTAAAAAAGGTATCAATATTTTTACGAAAAAGTGGCCTATGTTGTTTGGCTTTACGAAATCCGCACAATTTAGTCTAGTTTTCATTTTTTTCAAGCTGTTATTACCCGAAATAAATGTCACTTGATACAAAATGACCTCAAAACACTTTTATTTAGAAACAGGGTAAAATGATTCAAGCGCCATTAGGTTCAGGAAAAAGGGTTTAAGCGACACTTGGTGTTGTTTTAGTATAAGGCTAAATGTATTAAAAACCATCACGATCCTGAAGTATCATAATTTAGTTGTAGATCAAAATGATATTAGGATAAATTATTTAAGCGACAATTTCAGTTGCAGGCTAAATGTTTTAAGCGATATCAAGTATGGATGTAAGATACAGGCTAAATGTCTTAAGCGACATCAAGTATGGATTTCAGATGCAGAAAAAAATATTCAAGCGCCCTATGTTACGAAAATTATGTCAGGAAAAACAGCTGAAGGCAAAATATTTTGACAGCATGTAGTCCATTTTTTCTAAAATTGCATAAAATTTATGTCGCTTCAATCAAATGAGATTCAAACTGGACCTAGATTTACTGATGTTTCAAGCGACAAAAAAGTGTCTTTACGAAACCCGGGCTCAAACGACGAATCTGACGATTCTAAATATGTATATAACTCAATATCGGCCAGGATGTCGCTTAATACAAATAGCCCGTGAACCCTCGACAGAATGTTTTTTGTACGAAAAATGTAATAGTTTCAGTTCTCATATTTTCTGAATGTTTTGCAAATGGGTTAGCATTTTTCTGGGTCCTGGAGGTTGAATATAATATTTATAATTAGACAGTGTGCTGAATGTTTTATGAAGGAAAAAATTTATAATTACGAAAAATAAAAACGAGGACAGGCCTGTGTCTAGTTAAAACTTAAAAATAAGGAAAAAGGTATTCCATAATAAAGTGCCCCTGATCTATAGGTTCCATTGTTGCTTTGTGCCTATGTACTTCCTTTTAGTAGAATCTTCAACAGACCTATCAAAATCGAAAGTGGCTTGGGTTAAATCCAACGTAGATGTGTTGCATTGAGTTTACACTTTGAATAAATCAGGAGGCGAAGGTCACAAGGTGAGGTCCAGTCCCATCGGTCTGGCGCGGGCAATATTGCATTTATACGACTTCGTTATGCGTCCGGTCAGAACGCTCTACTGTTATCGAACCCCGCACACTGCTACCAATATCAGTAATTCAGATTTAGGGCTCTTTAACCTTCTTACAGCTTATATCATCAAGAAGACTGTATATATATGATCAAGACCAGTGTATGTAGGTACAGGCTTCGATTAGTTTATGTATTATGATTATAGTAATGACGGCTAGGTGCGATATTACGAAATCTTGTTTGTGTGAATAATTATAAAGCACGTTTTTGAGTAGAAATTAGAATAATGTATTAACTGAATATTTTTACAAACCATCATAATAGAAAGAATTATGTAGTTTGAAAATCTCAGCTCTGCAAGTTATCCAGTAGTCAAGGTTTCGTATACCAAACAAACCTAAATAAACAAAGGATTCTAGATTGACATATATAGTACATAGGTACTAGTGGTCGCCCGGTGGTCGAAATTCGACCGTAATTTTAGCTTTTTGCACTCCTTCTCCATATAAACTTTAACTATGCTAAATCTCACACTCCTCCGTGCGCGCAGGGGTATAAAGCTTTCTCTTCACGTATTAATATATAGATTAAAATAGATTGACTTGGAAAGGCCGTTATATATTTTTGCCCACAGATTTTTTCATAATATGTACAGAAATGAGAATGTTTACAGGCAGTTGAGTACCCCTAATTATAGGAGTCATCAGACTCACGTCACATGACCTCTCATTAGGCCTCGCTCAGCTTGATGGCTCGTTAAAACATGATAAATGTAGGCAATTAAAGTTACCCGTACTTGCGGACAATAACGGATAATAATATTTATAAAACAAACTGCGTCTCGCTCGCGCCTTTTTCCGTGGTTCTAACCACATTTAACTCAATCTCTCTTTCCTAGGCGAATTATATTCCTTCCTTCAATCACTTTTTCTTTTTATATTTTAGAAAAGCAATAGATATTGTCTCAGTTCCAGTTGAAATAGTTAACATATCTTATCGTTATCTGGCTCTATAAATTGGGTTACTGTAGAAGACATACGGCCTTTGTCCTCCATAAAATCAATCTTTTGATTAAATCTTTAGTTTATCACATCACCAGATGTCCCTTGTTCAAAGTCAAATCTATACTAATATTATAAAGAGTTAAATATGTTTGTTTGTATGCAGACCTCTGGAACTACTAAACAGATTTTGAATGTTATTTTACTACACTATCCCTGCTGGGCTAGCACGGCAAAATTATCTTTTTACCGTTTTCTCTCTAAATTTTTCGTGTTTTGTTCTGTCAAGGAGACAAAGGGTGGAGAATACGGGTTAGTCCATACGTTAGCCCTGCTGAGTGATAAGTATAGGATATTTATTTTATTTTGATAAAAATAAAATACGCCATGAAAATCGCGGGCAAAAGCTAGTGTTATATCAAACTTAACCGTTCGATTTCGAAATTCTGCAATCAAATGTTGTGTAATGATCATACACTATTTTATTCAATGATCATCACTTGATCACGAATTTTTAGTTTATCAATATACACGTACACGATCTACAATTGTAACGTGTAATAAATAATATAACCATTTTTAAATGATATAAACATCTTTAATAAATAAAGAACTAAATTATAGGGATGGATTTGTTGCTTCATAACGTAAAACGGTTTGGGTGAAAATGTTCTCGGAGCGAACGCGAAGCGGAGTTGAACCGTCATCGTCTGCCTTTCGGTAACTACCGACCTGCTGTGATCCTCTTTTTGTGTTGCAAGTGGTTTCAGTCTATTGTATGCTGAACTTTATAATAGGAAAGAATGATTGTTCTGCATCGACAATGATTTTGTCATTTCCCCTGGTAGTCCGCCTATACCTAGGTAGTCATTTGCACATTATTTTGCTCGAAAATATGGCCGAAATATTATGTTGAAGGTGATTTGTGTTGTAAAATATTATCAGGCGCCGAGAGCGTGTGTTGCTACTGCTACTTCTTGATACGCCTCCACGACATTACAAAATCGTAAAATAAAAACGACTGTGTCTATATAACGGCGTGCGATGAGATTTCGAATGGCAGCCATGAAATAAAGGCACCGATGTAGCGTGACAGTCACCTGGGTCTCGCGTGATATATCGCGTTATTATACAGCGTGACGCCTTACAGTGCCTCATTAAAACTCAACATTCTACAATTTATTTTGGCACGATCTCACTGCATTTTATCAGGGAATTTCGCATTTTTATTAGTTTCTGCGCACTGAAATTTTCAATTTACATACTTATGAAAGGTTTCATAACAAAAATCCAAGCACAAAACCGGTCGCCTCAGAAAATCCCTTTTGTTGTTGCCGCGGAGTTTCCTTGAGTAAAAATTGTAGTCTGTAGTCTCCAAACTCTGCGTGATATCTTTTGCAAGTCTTTATCGGCATCGCAACTCATAAAAAAGATAATAATCAATTGTACATAAGTGTATCAAAGTGTATCAGCCACGATCAATGCTGAAAGTGGGCTTTCTCATAGATAAATGAATGGTCGTTCATCGATTCGATTTGGCAACCGCAGTATGTTGGAGCACAGAAGGATGCTGTTGCCCTTTTTCTCCTTTACGCCACCCAACAAGAGACTCGGCAATTTATTGTATCTTGACAGCAAAACACTGTAGCTAGGTATATAAAAATGCTGGAAAAATATTTTTCGTATAAATGCACAACAGTAAGCAGGACGCGAGCTGTCCACTATCCGGCTGAATATTGTCACGCAGGCCCGTTTTTCCACAAAATGTGTGTCTTTGTTGACAATAACTTTCGACTACGCACGATGGATTACGGGAATGAATCCATCGCTAGCTGATGTGAATACCTCCATGGGAAAATACATCAGGCTTGATAAAAAGTTTTACAAAACATATTCTTAAAAATACGTATTATAAGTTATCAACTAATATAATCAGGGTTTCTCATAACTTCTTTTTGGGTAACTTTTGGGTATTTGATTCTTTTGGGATCGAGGGTCTAGAAGGGTTGGCTGAATCACAACGGATTAGCTAGCCTGTATGGTCCCGAGGTCAACGCAACTTTCTGTTATGAGCGCTCATATAATTTTCAACTCTGATGAATATTCAAGAATCGAATTGTTGCTAATCTCAGTGATTTTCATTCAATAATGTGGGTCGCGAAGTGATTAAAGCGAACGTAAATTGCACTTCAACTATATTATTTATGTAAAGTGGCAAATAACACATTTTATTTATAAGAAACATACTTTTTGTGCCCGCTAGACTCCGATTTACGGTCATGAGTTTTCTTATCAAGCAATCGCAACTCATTCGTGATATTTTACAAATTGTTCACAGTGGTAATAACTCGGCGACTCCTTAAATCCCTATGGCTTCGATCTCGGTTTTGGAAAGTTGGTATGTCCTCTCATTATTCTCGGCCCAGTCTCCTAGGGGATTCAGGAATACGGTAACTTTTCCGTAACTCATTGTCTCGTTATGTTAATCTCCGGCGGGAGGGCGCTCATTATAATTGCGCATTGACCGCAATGATCCAGTGACCTTAGCAATGTTAAGCAATGTTTCAGGTGCGTCATAATAATAACTGAAGTTAATAATAATAAACTGAATAATAAACTGAATAATAATAACTGAAGTTTTATCACAAGATTGGATACTGATTAGACGTCAGATTCTATTGTGTCTAGAAAAAAAGGAAAAACCGACTTCAAAATCCTAAAATAAATAAAACATTCGTATTTTTTTTTATGAATCCGCATTTAATGTCTACCCTTTCATTTAAAACCAAAATCAGTACCTACTGTTCGTCATTGAGGAATTCCAATGTCTATATCCGAAGGAATTCATCAGAACGAGAGAGAAAAAAATTATAAAAAAAAAGATTTGGATGATTCTTTTTTGTTTAAAATGTTGCAGTGTATTGTATGTTAGCTTGAAAATACATACAACGCTTACCTTTACGCGTACCTATTACGTAATATAACGTTGGCCGATGTTAGATCCTATAAGCTATGTTGCTACGCCACAACACGTCAATTACCCAAATCCCGAACGCCATAAAGCATAATATTCCTATCTTATAAACGTCTCTAAACGTTCATCTGATTTGTATGTACCTACCGTAGTGTGTCGTAATACTAAAATCTAAGTAGTGGGGTGCTCAGTTAATGATAACGAAGACATATCAATTAATCTTTTTAAGTTTAGTTGATTTCATGTTATTTTCGCCGTGTTATAAATACTTACAATTTAATCCCTGAACAGTTGATACAGTAAACGTTTACCGTTTTATTAGTGGTGGTCTTTATTAGATAGCGATGCTGACGCATGCATCATGCTGTGCCGTCTGTCGGAACTGATTGAACCGCGCATCTAGAGTCTCGACATTTCATAAGTGCCTGTATCTGGTTTACATGAAATAAAGATCTATATTAATATATAACACAGTTATAATTATATTATAATTATAAGTTATAGTTAATAAGTATTACAGTAATATATAAAAACACAGTAGATATACTTCAACACTACATGAACTGTAACATAAATAAAACGAATTATATTCAATTTGGCTTTATTAAGTACGAAACTATTTGAACTATAAATATTCAATGACTTATTTAGCAAGTAACTTAACTAAAGTATTAAAACTTTGCATATTCAATAGCGCCCTAGAAAGTATAATAAAAGTACCTATACACCTATATTGATAGCTGATAGTGTTTTTTGTAGTTTTTTATTTATGGATTATGTTATAGACAGTTACGTTTTTTATATTTTTACTATGATGATGCTTTTTAGCTTTTTAGTGCCATATTTTTATGTGATGCTGAAAATTTATTTATTTACCTTTATTCAATATGACATACTTTTTGATATTTTTAAATAAGTTTACAATTAAATAAAATAAAAAATAAAAAACATAAAAGAGTAGTAGGCCACCGGCATCGGGAACAGGGTCCAAGCTACAGGTGGTCAGGGCTCTAGAGAGAGAAACCTCCTAACAATGCGCGCAGTGTCAAGGAGTACTGCTTTCTGAATCAGGCCCTTGATCCAGCCACCTAGCGAGAGCCTCTGGAGGTGTTGGTCGAGGTGTTGTTATTTTATTATTATGATGATGTTTGAGTGTAAATAAATGCATGGATATTAATAATCTAAAATAAATAAGTAATTATTATTTGACGTTTAGAAAAGTCAAAATATTGAAGCCCGTGCCGTGATGCTGTGTCATAATAGTGGAGATGCTATTATTTTATTAGACAATAATTTGGAAGATGAATGGCGATCCTTAAGATTTTTTTTAGAAACTCCCATAAGTTTGCTTACCTTGCAAGGAATGCTGCTTAGCATGATATGTTTTATAATCAATTCATAATCAAAATATTTGATAAAGACTTCATTGATTTAAGTATTCGCGTGGGTAAGTCTGTTTGTGGCTCGACTAAATAATAATACAAAGGAAACCTGATGAAAGGAAAAGAGGACAACCGTGGTATATACGGTCAGTTAAGCTTTGGGAAGCTATTGATTTTTATTATTAAAGCCAAGTCAAAAAGGATGTTTACCTAAAACCATTTCTGCTCCGATATTTACAGATGGCACAGAGAAGATTAAACGGAAATATCTCGTCGTGAATCAGATAAATGTGCAAATAATTAAAACAATCATAATTTTACGCTGAAAATGTCTTTATATTTGTGTCTCACTCAATCAAGTTAACAGAGGCAGAGGAACAAGAATTTATTTCGTGGAAAATAAAAGTTTATCTTTTCTTGCGGGATAGTTATTTTGGTCTTGTTACTTTTGTGGGCAATCTTGTTTTGCTTATTTGAGACAGATTGGGATTCTTATAAATATTTTTGTGAGGAATGACATAATGTCAGAAACTAGAGTAAGCTAAAATCGGATCTACCTTCTACTTTAAAAACACTCGAGTGTACACTAAACACATTATTATGTTTATTTATTTACGGGTGTAGAGGTGCGGAAAGGTCTCGACTATGTTTGACTGTGGCGATTTATTTAACGAGTAGCTTTATTTGTTTGCGACGCTGTCGGTCGACGTCGGCGTGCCCTTCTAATGCTACCCCATTAACTTCATGCCCAACGTAAATTACACCACTTTCAACTTTATCACTTAGCCGTTAAGGAATACGTCGAGTGTCTACGTGCTGTCTTTGTCTCCGTCGTCTTTGCTTAATTAATGACTTAATAGTGGCTTCGTCATGTGTGCACGCCGAGTGATGTATAGTGTTAACTCAAGTTTCTGCCACATCAGCTCAATCTAAAATACAATGAGGGATAATTAGTTACCGCCACTAATTTGCTGAATGAACTAAAATTTAAATGAAATTTCATATTCCGCAGTACTTTTGTATTTATTCAAAATATTACAGCGAGCTAAAAGGAATACAAAGAGAAAACCTTCCGTTCTGTCAGTTGTTAATGTATTTTAATAAGTAAAACAGTATGAAAACAAATAAGAAAGTAATTAGGGCGAAAGTAAACTAAATATTATCTTAATAATAGTACGTGTTTTCTGTAATGATGTTTATTCAAAACACGAAGCTTGTGTGCAATATGAAGCAAAGTAATATGATGTCAACTACGAGGTGCGGACATTAGCTTTTCTTGTTTGGATTTCATCATAACGAATATACTTACACTGTTTTTTTAGGCAGCTAGCGAACCGTTAGACTTGGGAAGAATTGTTCTTAGAAATACATCTAGAATTTTTGAATCGCAACAAAACAGCATTTTAGGAATTTTTTAAATATGTTTTTTGTGGTCCAAAAACGGAAACATAACCAAAATATTTTTTTCACTAAAATAGAACCTCCTATTTATAAAGAACAAAAAGTTGTATGGTAAATGCATCAATCAACGAACCATCAAAAATGTAACCTGCAGGTTTTACCGACCTATTAATTTAATTTAACCTACGATAGTAGGTATGCGTGGACAAAACACGGTAGTTTCTGTGACGACAGCGAGGGCGCAGGCTGCGTCGTACTATTTACCCTACTACGGAGAGGGTTATATGTATATTCATCTGTTCCCTCATAACTTCTAAACTACTTATGATAATTCGACAAATGAGGTATCGTTGGATGCGTCTTGGTTATAGGCTATGTGACATCACATGAAATTTAATATGGCGCCAACAAATTTCTAAATTAAAATAGAACGGTAATCTTCATTGATTTTATTGGCAACGGACTATAAATTCAAGAACAGAAGCAAGATTATAGAAAACAGAAACAATTATAGCGAAAAACGTAACTTATCTAGGTTAACATACTAGCACACTATGTTAGATATTCTCAGTACAAATTGATGTGGCTGAGAGCGTCTCCGCCAAAACTCTTCAAATCTAATAACTTAGAGCGGCTTCCCGGTAGTGAAACCGCGGAGGATTAGAGGAGATAAGTCCCACTTGTTGGATGCATTATAAAACAGATTAAACGTAAGTCTAGTGCCAATAAACGAAACTGTTGCCCTTATGGGAAACTATATAAGAAGTAGTTTAACTCGATTCGATCATTGTAAACATAGCAATATCGATGCTTATCCTGATATTTTTGACGACACGCTTGGCGCAGTGACTAAGTAATTAGCTTTCTACGGTACGTGCCGCGGCTTCGATCCCCGCACGGTATAAGTATTTGTATGATGTACAGATAGTTGTTTCGGGTCTGGGTGTGTGTGCATGTGACATGAATGTTTGTAAACTGTACCCTTGATACAGGAGAAACGGACGTGAGGGGCAATGTTTAAAATAAAAACCCAAAAAAGGAAAAATGAGTAGTTCCATACATTCAGTCGAGTAAAAAAGTTGTTCATAATGATGGGTATAATTCCCTTCTTCAATATGTCCAGCGTTCAACCGCTCACCCTCTATATTCATCAGTACCTACTTGAACATTGCTTTTCTCAGATCAGCAGTAAACTAAAACTGAAGTTTAATCGGTACGGTTTGGTGAGACAAAAAAATGTATGTTCTTACGCATTGTTCGAAACACAAAGCGAATATTTTATATTGATTTTATAGGCAAAAGTTCTATAATGCGAATTTAAACGTATGAAAATAACGTGAGAAGAATTTAATAATCGTATATTATAACTTTATAAACTTTCTAAGTAATTTGATTTGAAAAATGCTTTGAAAGTACCTACTAGTAAAATAACTTCAAAATGTTTCTCAAAAAAGGGTGCGAAAATATCCGAGTCACGTCGTTGTTTGATTCTGTCTCAACCGGTTTATTGTATAACTTATTTGTTCCATATTATGTGGCTCGGGATTGTAAGAAATTCCCTCTCACCTGCGCTTGAGTGATGACACGGTAACCTCTGACGATAATTGAATTATCCTCGTAGGCGATATTCCAGCCTTCCGACGGGGGATCCTAAACATGAATATTTCTCGAATACCGCAGACCATGACAGACGTTTCAACAGTGCAAACTGATCTCATAAAATACGTATCATACGTTTAGATATCAGGGAGAAAATAAAAATATATGATACGTTTATTCTATTATCACTTGCGGAGAAATATATTTTCTAGATATTTTACATATTACCGTGTGACATTCAGAAATGATTCATATCCCTCAAATGAGCCATTAGCATAATTTGCAGACAACAAAACGAGTGGAGTAATCGGAAACAGTGTTATAAGGGAGTGGCCATTACGTTGTGGCACTTACAACTCTAGTTTTCCTACTCGTAGGTACTTCTTGGCTGGTTGATTTCGCTTTCCACGAACCATTTATCTTTGGCTCTGCGGTCCATTATGTTAACGACCGTGCAAATAGTTCCGGAAGGAATAACCTAACATAAAGGAAAATTAACTGAAATTTTTCAGTATTCTTTGAGAGAATACTTTGCTATGGATTCATCAAAGTTTGATATCTATTTTATTAAAAAACAAAATTTAAACAAAATATCATAACCTAAGTATATGATATTAGGTAGGTAGGGACTTATTTGAAACCGAAATTACCGTGGCAATAACACGGAAATACGTACTAAGTATAAACAAACTAATTAAAAATTATCAGTGTTCACAAAATCCGGTATGATTCTAAAAACTAACTCCCTCTGTTAAGGATAAAAGAATTTCGTTCTATGAAGTGCCGTAAATAGGCACTATTAACTGTGTTCCCCTACACTTCAAAAGGTAAGAGCATGACGTTGTAAAAACAATTTTCCTTTTGCAGTCACAAGCTGTCCTTCTATCTCGGGTTTAATGTTTCTTCGTTTAGTCGCTTATTTTAATTTTAAGATGTTTATAAGTAAAATGATTAAACCATAATATTTAACTTAAGCTCTTTCATTTATTTAACGAGCAAGTCTTGTTCAGTACTATGCCATTATATCGTGCCGTAAACATAATAACATAGATAATTTACCTAATTAATGAGTTCAATCCTATTGAAAATGTAAAATTAGGAATACATTTGAAAAATATTATTTAAATTATCGGTAAAGAAAATATAGAATAACTGAATTTATTTTCAATTTTATACACGTTTCAGCGAATAATATTGGAACGTTCATAAATTAGCAATTTGTTTACAAACCTCGCAATTAATCTGTTATAAAAAGCTTTTCTTGATGGACTGGAAACAAAGAATGTTTGATTTCGTCTTAATTCTAATGGAATTTAATTATAAATGATGTAAAAATGATAAACGGCCAGCATCCGGGTCGAATAAATTCGTTAGCTGTGTATTTTAACAATTATCACGATATATAAACGGGCGATCAAAATGTTCTGGGAACAAATTGTGTTGATTTATGACGGCCACGCCACCCATGTCGCCGCCGGTATGGAAATAGAATGCATGTGCTGCCACCGCCAACTTATTGGAAAACAAAAATATGATATCTGGCTTCTTTATTTAATAATCACTTTATTTTATTACCTGGCGTTTTCGTATTTAATGCGTGATGTGTTGGGCTTAGCTTAAAAACTTTTATTTTGAAGTGTATTCAAAAATTACATATTCAACACTTATGTAAATAAAAGCTGATTACCTGAATGATTAATGTTTTAAGCGTTTAAGCTACAATTAAAAATATACCTACATCATCTTTATATGTTTTTAATCCGACTTAGAATGGACGTATCTCATCAAGTTAATGAGGGACCTCTAAATCACGCGGACAAAGTCGCGGGCGAAAACTAGTTTGTAATATATGTAGCTCGTCTTGGCGGGGGCACTGCCGTGCCACCAGATAAATATTTTTTACCGACTGTTGGCGAGGAGGATTCTACTCTTGCTTCAATTTCAAAAGATATAATTTTCATGTGACACGTTGACATGACAAGACAAGAAGTCGCTCCGTATAAATCCAGAAACTGGCCTGACCTTAAAGAGTCTGGTCGTGTGAAGCTTGAGTCTGATAACGAAGAAAAAATCCAACGTTTATTAAGAATTCGGGACAAACCAATCGAATTTTCTTAATTTTCTGGACCTATGTCACTGTCATCTTCATTAATTATTTTTGGTAATAGCTGGATAAGTTCTAGATCCATCGATTAAATAACTTAATTTATTTAACAAGATTCCACGGACTCGACAAGTTAATTAGTAACTGCAATTTACCTGCTTAGATATTATTTCTATCTTCGATTTGTTCACCAAAATTGCGGATTTAGTTTGTTTATAGTTTTACATTTTTAATTAATAACTAGATGGTATCCTCTAGGTACTTATTCTGCGTGGCAAGTAGGTCAATCCAAAGTAATAGCGAATTTTTAAAAATTGTCTTAAACATTGTCATCGATAATTGTCATGAATAAATACATACTTATCCAAACAGGCATGCAATACAAAGTTGGCATATTTTATATTTTGTTGGCAGATATCATATTTAAGCAAATTTAAATGCCACAAACGAAATTTTGTGGTACTTTGTGTACCCATTTGTACACAATTTAATTAAAATTTGTATTTACGAATCAATAAACGTTTACAACATGTTGATTTTTTTCTCTTTATGGATTTTATTTATCATATCGAAAATTATGCCTGATAAAAGTATTTTAAGCTGTGTTTTACAATTTATATCATAAAGAATGTTATGTAAATGACTTAAAAGCTTCTTAGTTCCCAAAGAATATTTCCATTCTTCAACAGAAAACTATCTTAAGAATTTCAATATTAATAAATGCTTGCCACTGGGAATGATTCAGCTGTATATTTCAGAGATAGCATACCAAATTATGTTCTCAAAAAGAATCCGCTGCTATTAACTGATTTCCCCTCAAGCTTCATCTTTTATTGTCAGTATTTACACGCATTGTTCAGGCGAAATAGGTTTTTATTCACAACAAAGCCTTCTGACTTTGTGTTGTAACAAAATTATGTGAAATGGAAAAAGATTTCTCTTATAATATTTTCATAAAAACATTTCCGAGGTCTTCCACTCTTTACATTTGATATGATATACGTACCTACTACCGTAGCTTTTTATTATTGTTTTCATTCTAATTATTTAATTATTTATCTATGGTCTCATTTTACGTCGTCGCTATTATATTTTGTTGAGTTTATGTTCCTGTTTCATACGTTAGTGGTCGTGTTAAATATCAAGTGCTGTTGGGCCAACATAACGTATAAAATATGAGGCGAGAGTGGGAGAGGCTTTAGGGTTATACTTACTTGTACAATACCGTAAATTATAATAGCAAAGAGCTGTTAAGGGTATACATCAAATATTTACAGGCGCGTACGTTGCGTCCACCTGTGTCCTCAGATTCAGATAAGGGACCGTATATAAGCCATGTTACTCTTTTGGGGTTAACGTAAGGTACTTTTAGGAAATTTTTATATTAAAAAGCTGATCATTTATCATTACAGCATGTTTAATGGCTACTTTGGCAGATTGAACACTGTCTAAATTTTATTTTGATAATAAATATTTTAAATGAATCCAAGAAATTAATTTATACGAACCATATCGTATTGTAATTTGTTTGCACGTTTCAATTGTAAAATTTTATGTAAGTATTTTTGTAGATGTTAAAATGTATTTTATTGGTATTTTACATATAAACCTTCGGGATTAGAAGAAAGCTGAGGGCAATTTTGGGATCATTGGCTTTACGAGCCATAAAACCTTTTTCGTGTAGAATTATGTGTGAAATATTTTCCGTATATCTGTGTCCTGTGTTATCGCATTATCCCTGAGAGGAAGAATATTTTCCGAATAGTTAACCTCATTAGTGTGGGTTTATGTTTACCTATACGTGTTGTTATCACGTAAATTAGTATAGTTATGGTTTCCGTTATAAATGGTTTTGTGTGGAGAGGCGAACTCTCTCAAGACAAGAGAGAGTTTGTCTAGTTACATTAACAAATCACCATATCATTTACACACACCATAAATTACGGAATCCTATTCAAATGAGATATTATATAATGTTCATTTACGTTAATAGTTTCTGCTTGTAATCTTGAGGAAAACTTGGACGCGAAAGTGGTTGTTTTGTTCCACTATAAGTTCCGCCGATGCAGAGGCAATCTAGTTAACAGACAGCAATAAAACTTTTACAAACGTAAGCTCTAGTGTTGACCTCCATCCACTCAAAGGATAGCCCTACATCAACCCCCCGCGGCTCACCGATAGTTACATTAACTAACCGTTCCCGTTGTATAAGTTTACGCAGATAGATTAAATCGATTTTCGTGGTGAGAACAGCCCCTTAAAGTATATTAACATTTCAATTTATTTTCTGTTATAGTGAAATGAAATTTTGTGCACAATCTCATTTGAATAAATTGTTTAGCGGCGGATGAATAAGTGTCTGCTGACTTATTATCACGTTTACACACACCAAGGATGCCTCGCAAAGCTTTTCACTACTCTATTTATGTTTACCCTGGAGATTACTTTGGAATTATTAGACAGTAATGAAATACGTAATATAAATATTATGTTTCAATCCGTTAAACTAGTGCGCATTTATTAAAAAATTATATGGTTAAAGTCGTAACATTTGAATAAAAACGAAATACATTCCACAGACCCTTGTACCAATTTGCTGACAAAAAAGCAAAAGTGTTGCGTTGAGTGTGGACGGTCCCTAACGTGTAGTACGTGGAAAGTATTTTATTACCGATACACCAAAATAAGTGCTTAGGTATTTATTGTCATTTTATTTGTTCAAGCGTTCTGCAAACATGTATTATATTCGCGTAACCCTTTTCAGGGTGTCTGCCACTTTCTATTTATGTCAGTACGAGCTGGGTGGCGTGCCCTCTATAAATCAGAGCCGTTTTGTTCAGGCCCATTACGCCGTTTTACCGCCTTCCTACTGAGACAAAATTAGATCATACCGAAGGGAAAACCCCGTTCAACCCATACATAACTTTTGTTGTAAAACCTTTAATACTTACAGCGCAATACGTGTCCGCTTGTTTAGTGTCGTCTGAAGCCCACACGCGTCACCGTTTGTTTCATATCCGTTATATATTGCAGATCTATTTCCTAGCTCGAAGTGCTTCCGCCATGTTGAATAATTACCTGTAATATACAGTTATATACAAATTAGGTATGTCTACGGATTTTAATTAAAATGGTTCGACTATTGTTTTGGCTTGTAAAAGTCCGCTGCTGACTGAATATAAGCTAACTTTCGGACTCTCATTTATCATTTAATATCCCGTGAAGGGAATTTCCATTATATAAGCAAGAATTGGCCATGACAGTATGATGATTAAACTCCACGTCTATCACAAACTCAACTTCCTTCCGACAAAATGAATCTCTTACTGACCTTTAAGACCCCCATGGGAATTAATGGTTTGTTTTATTCCTAATCGGGGACACGAACAACTTCAGTTTTGAATCTGAAAATGGGCATTAAGCTTCAATTTCAAAGTATACCGAGTAAAATACAGACATCTTAAGAACATTAATTTTATAAAACCACTTGGGGCGAAGTTAGAATAATACAATAAGGTAAGCCGCTAAACAGCTTTGGGTACCTATTTAAAGTTGGTTACTTTGGTAACTCACAATATTCAATGGATTTCCTCGTTATGAATATCGCTTTGTTTTTCCCACGTTACTGTGCATGTACCGTAGTTCATGTAACATGACACTGCTGTCTATATGCACATGTCATTCGGGTTTTATACATATATTGTGTTGCGGAATATTGCATTGAATGATAATAGTCAAAGCTTTTAAATACTTTATGTGAAATAAATTTAGATGATAGAAAAGGTGACCTACTAGGTTTTGTTTCGCTCGACACGCTATTTATCGTAAGTGTCCTCATCTTCACAAAGACAAACAAAGCAGTTTACATAAAATTGAATAAATAGGCGAATTCCATACATATCTCATCTCGTTTTATTCTTAATACCTACCTCACGCATGCTTAAGAATATTTTTGGTATTCCCTTCCTAGGCTAAGTCATAAAAAATAATGGTGACAAAATGTCAAATATCGTGCTTACTATATGATTTATCGCAGCATTTAGTATCTGGTTGCCTTCTGGGTAGGATTATGGATATGCCTTACATTATAATACGTAATCGTTTTTCATACGTTGCCAACCTCCTATTAAATAGGTAATTTTATGTTTTATTCATGGTGGAAATAGAACACACCATTGATAAAAAAAATACTGTGAGAATGTAGAAGGACTATATCCTATATCTATATTAGACGAGTTAGTCCCTCTGATTAGCAGATTATTTCGAGCATATCTGTTACTTTGTGTCATAGAACCTTTCTCTACCCAGGATAACGGGGTAAATGAAAATAGAAAGTACTTAATCGTACCTTACAACCAGACGTTTATTTAATAAAGTTTATTTTGTACAATATTTATGTTTGAAACCCTTAGAACGGTATTTAACAGTGATGATTCATTTAAAAGGCAGATAATTTATTTAGGTTAGTGAAACAGAAGGCAAGGGGTGGATGATTAGGGGCGGTGCGGGAGAAGCGCGGGCGCGGGCGCGTTTATTGGGTTTGTTTCGAGATCGGTTTCCTTGGAGCGATGTCCCTGTCTCCCCGCCCCACTAATATTAATACGATGAGAGTGGTCCGAGAAGAGCAATCATAAATCCCGTCCGTTGAGAGTAAATTACATCGTCAGAATGTTTAATTTTGTCGCCCACGGCTCTACCATATGATTTTAATAAAATATTTGTATCGATTAGGCATTTACTTTCAGAGCACGATGTCGAGTAGTGGCGGTCTCATTAAAATTTATCGACTTACTTAATTTGCCCTTTGTTTACCATATTTCATGTTATAGGTACCAAAATTGCCGCATTTTATATAGAAAAATAACAAATAGCTATAACGACAATCTGCCGCAGATCATATTAAAAAAAATCAGATAGTAATATTCGTAGATATGTATGTGCTTTATATACCTTGCCAACCGTATCTTTCGGTCTAAGTTATGGCTAAAGCTTTGTATTAAGGTCTGATGGAGCGATGGTCAGATAACGGGCGTTTGAAAGGTGCCAGAACAATGGGCGAGATTTACATACGATGCAACAATAGCCAGCGAAGCCAACATCTCGATTTTGTTGCCTTAGACAATAGTCGATTGAATTTTCTTGGGCAGGCGTCCGTGCATTATGCGGCTTTTAAAACAAAAACACAAAACTAAAACGTTCCCCATTCAGTGAAGTTCAAGTTTCCCTACAATGACGGTAACGGGAAATATTGCCAAAAAACCATGCTTTGTAAACGGATTGGTGAGTAATATTCACAGAAGGAAGTTTTTGACATACTACCTTAGTCAGCTTTTACGCCACCCAGAGGAAGAGAGTGGCTGCCTTGTTTCAGGTAGCGACATGTTCACAGTAAATCATTCATCATTAAAGTAGGTTGTAGCTTACCTTATGTAACTAAATACGTATCGTGAGCTCATAGATTTAGTGGCAGGCTGAATGGACACTAACACCATGCTTTCATATAATTTGGCTTATGTCAACAGATCGCGGTCATTCTAACACGGAGCTGTTATACTAAGTAAGTACTAAGTAGTGATTAAACCCCTTACCTACGTAATGCTTACCTACCATTTAGAGGTGAACGACGTAATGACCCATACTACTAAATCGCTGATAGGTACATAGCGTAATTACTGCCTAACTGCACAGAGTAAGCAGCAAATGGAAGGAAAATTGTGCAATAGACATGCGTAGACACTGCGTATAATATTCGTGATAATCGTTGAGATAATCCTCTAATATACGCTGCATAATGAGACGCCGGCAACTGTGTGAGATTCGAAAAATATGTATAGTTAGAGCATCCATTCACTCAGTAATCTACGCTAAAACGAAGGTAGAGTAATTACAGCATGTCAATGTCGCTCTAGAGTCGTATAGTTCCGATGCGACACTTTAATACGTAGTATACTATATGGTTTCTATGGGACCCGTTAACGAGAACATGTGTCTAAATGATTTGAGATTGCGTGGCTTAGTTTTAAACGCGGGCTCATTCGGTAAGCATGGCTTTTACTACAGATAATCCAGCTTTTAGTTGAACGGGTGACCTGCTACGTATGTATATATATTAAAGTTGGCGCTGTCCGTGTCACGTGTCGCAGTTTCTGGGTGAGTTTAGATCTCCAGTTTATGTTTAAACTTTGATACATGGAAACAGAGTTCGAGGAAGACTTTAGGCGGTTACCGAGATAAATAGATGGGCACTCGTAAGTCCACTTATTTTTATGAGTAGCAAACTTTCTGAAGCAGTAGGAAAACTGAAACAAAGATGTGCCGAAATCTTATATAAAAGCGGGCTCTAGCAAATAAAATAACCGTAGGTAGGAACAGAAAGTATCAACGACAGCGAGAAGTATATACATCCAATTTATCACCGGAAGGCAAGTTATATTTGGTTCGGAAATTGCGGTGGTGTAGTGTCATCTGTGAGTCACATGTCACGCCGAGCGGTGTAGCGTCACCCACTTCTCCGCTCTTTCCCGTCATTGATCACTTAACACGCACTAGATGTGATATTTCGTCATGCCTGTCTCGTATAATAATTAGGTCTTCCTTAAAAAAATAGAATCCGTGTTTTTAAACATCCGTTAACGAGTTTAATGTGTGAAGCGTGAGGATTTCTGGTTCGGAATGCTTTGAATTCTACGT
Source organism: Allophyes oxyacanthae (assembly GCA_932294325.1). NCBI lineage: Eukaryota > Metazoa > Arthropoda > Insecta > Lepidoptera > Noctuidae > Allophyes > Allophyes oxyacanthae. The sequence continues at coordinate 8,243,799 of OW028614.1, read as the reverse complement.
TGTTTTAAGTACCTATAAAATATTAATAATATTTATTTGTTTCGGTAAAAAATCACTTTGTCTTCATAACTATTGATGGCGTATGACCGTTGCAGATGTTAAAGCCCTGAGTTTGTGTATATTATTTCAAAATTCTAAAGCTTTTATTCATTATAGACTAGTTTTAGTACTTTTTAATGTCACCATAAGACAAAACTCCAAAACGCTCACCCTTTACCGCTTGCTAGTGTTTTAGCTGGGAAGAAGAAGCGGCGCAACAAACTTCTTATGGCGTTCAGAAAAAGTGTAATTGTTCCCAACATAATTACCACACACATTTAATTCTGTCATTGGCAAAATGTCGGTCATTAGTAAAGAGATGGTATGCAGTATGCAGACCATCTATTACATCTGTATTTTTCAATCAATATGCGTGCGCTGTCTGGCTATGTCTTTGTCATCGTACATCTGACCGTGCCTTATGCATAAAAGATATCACGTACACAATAACAATGATAATGCCCGCGTAGTATAAAAATGATCGGTTACCTGTATAGTAAACTATTTGCCGTGTATACATAGGCTTCGACGTTATCCTTAGGCTGAGGATTGCCATATGCTTGGAAGACCTTTGTTATTTTTGGCACAAATTCGGAATTAAAGAAAAACGTTCAGCAAGACGGTTATCATCACACGTAGCTAAAGGGCACGTGCACGGCACGTTTTAGTGACTGTATTCGAGTACGGGATACCGCTTATTCTGGACTAGTAGTAGAGGATGGGATCGTTTGCCAGTTAAAATGACTTCGTTTTAACGTAAAATTACCATAATTATTCAAATTATACAACCACAGACAAAGTACACGTCCGTTGCACAACAAAGTTTCAAGAATAATGACTGCGTAGCGTAACGTATTGTCTATCTGCTACGACAGCGTAGCTGGCGTAACCGTGACATCACAATGTCGGCTACGCCGTAGTAACAGTGCAGTACTCTCGCAAAGGCGATTGCTATCTGAAAAAGCTTTCCACTATTGTGATTTAAACCTACCACATTTCAACGATAGGTTTCGAGCGACATCAATGCGTCATGCGCTGTTTCATAAAAATGGAAACGGGTAACGAAATATGCATGCAAGCAATATTGGTCTGTCAATCAAACAGTTTTCATGCTGAAGTGTGTAATCTGTACGTATTATTATGTGTAATTTTTCGGAAAGAAACGGTTTGTTTATCACCTTAAAATTATATGTTTATGAATAAAGATGGTTTAAGCGAAAATAAAAGCATTTTTTAGTTGCACTCCTGACAACAAACATTCCTTGCTTCTGGAATAGACATGCGTTTGGATATCCATCGGACATTATTAGGTACGCCAGAAACGTATGAAGTAATTATGTACCATAGGTTGAATGAATGCTTCGCTTATATTCCTGTTACAACATAACAAGTATGTAGTGTTTATATTTATAGTGTAATAATGTTAGTTCAAAATATGTGACATTATTTCACAAGCTATATTATAAAAAAACAAACTTTATTTCAGGCAAGGCACACTAGTTAGACATACATCCATATCACAATAGTATAATTATTATTTAATTGATTTTTATAATTATAATTAGGTACAATTAGATTATGCTAAGCTTCTGTTATAAACAATGATACAAAAAGAACCCTTCCCAGTCTGAGACCTGCTTATCAGCATTATGCATGCCACACAGCATACAGCCACAGCCACAGTGTTTTGGTCAGTCATGTGGAAACCACACCTTACAAAGGTGTGTTGAAAAGTGTTCCTACCATAACATTTTGTTACATTGTAATGTTAGTTCCCTGCGATAAAAATAAAGTCTTTGACGCTCTATTGTGGAGTAGTGTAACACACGTTTTTAACTAGATAGTAAAATTCATTGTTTGAAATTTCATGCCACACAAACATGAATGAAGTGGGACGCTGAGTTATTCTAAAGCTTAATTTTTCAACTTTTATTAACAAAAAAATTCTACCTCTACAGTATCCATTTTAAAATGATAGTATTCATAATAATGAAATAATATATTCATGTTTGGCTATGTAGCACGTTATTTACACAACGGAATTTTATTGTTACATTTACCTTTTGTATTCGCCGTCAGTATTTAACGTAAATAATAATTAATTAACGGTCTTTCAGTGACAATAACAAGTTCGAAATGAGCGTTCTTTAGATTCAATTCTAGGAATCGAACGAGAAAAGCCTGTTTGAATTAAAATTCTATTGAAATAATTGTGTTATGTTAATTTGTAGTTATTGGGTACACATTAAACTACTGACATGAAAAGCTTCCTCAGACGTATCAATATTATATCGTACCAATATTTACATAATCTGCACTATCGAAACCTATGCGAGGTAATTTCACGTCACTTTATGTTACCAACTCATTGCTAGAGCTACTATATGGAATTGTCCGTGTTAATATAATGGGGTTTTAAAAAGTAACTTAGGAATTCAGTGGAATGCTCAGGCGACGCTCATGATTGTAGTTTTCTTGTACTAAGTGTGGAAATAATATCGACGTGGGTGGTCCTTCCATTCATATACGAAATATTATTAATATTTTATGAGGTACATCTATATATATTTTTTTATATATGAATCTTAAATTATTTGACACGCAATAAAAATACTGGCTCCTCATTATTTTCAACATCTATTACACTAGTTTCCACTTGGTATTATTGTCATTGAAGCAGGTGCCAGGTGGTGTCATGGCTATGTGAATGATCTATAATACCGAAGATCAGTGCCGCATGACAAAAGAGTAAATGAAAAAGTAAGATATAATTATTAGATATTTGCTACAAAGCATCTATACAACCTATAGATATCTATAAATAAATTGATATAGATACCCCTTAAAATATTTCGTATATGATTAAAGGTTATAGATTTGCCTCCTTTAACGGCTACATGAACAATCTCAAAGCGATACAGAGATAATTAATCACCTCATTTGGTGATATAGCAATATGACATTATTAGAACATTGTATACTGTTGTCCATTGTCCTGACAGCCATGTTTTACTGCCCCCATGGGAAGTAATAGGGAGTTCTACTCCACTAGCACACGGCAGGTGCGCTGAGTAGGGCTGGCGTCTGTTAAAAATATCACACCGTGATAAAGAGTTTGGAAGTATGGGTTTTTACAGTATTTTTTGTATCGTACATTGTACAGTTTAAAGTGTACAATGTACGATACTACTACATATTATTTTCAATGTGCATTACACTAGGTTCTATAATGCACAATGGAAACAAAGTAGGTGCTCCGTGTGTAAGTATGTTTTAGAATAGAAATGTAAGATTTCTTAATTTTTCTCCAACTGTTCAAAGGAAGCGTTTGTAATTTCCTTTTCCTTTGGCACCACAATTATCCCGTGCCGAGCATGAAGTTCTGGGTGCTATTTTCTGATCGCACAAAAAGTGATTGGGTTTTACTGATAGGAAATTCTTACATTCCACCACGATTGGAATTGTGCCCGGTATAAGGAAAGACACATAACCTTAGAGTGAACTTTTACTGTACCGTAGAATACCTTAACGTTAATAATATACATATTATATGTATTTAGCTTATTGTTGTATATAATCAGGTACATTATAATAATTATGTATATATTAGCATGTACATATTTTTTTATTTAATTTTTTATTTGGGTATCATTGTCACGTGGCAGAGTACCCTTGTCTTTTCACCTTGTGTTTTAGTCAATCCTAAGGTTGTCTGGATGAGATGGCCGTCTGCGATAAGACCGCCCTTTGCACATATCTTTTATAAGCATAATTAGTGTTAATTCATCGGTGTACAATAAAGTGTACTCTGTGCTATTCAATCTACCCTAGTTTAATTAAATACAAGACTTGAGAATCGAAACAGGTAGTGTACTTTAAATTGCAGTATTTAGTTACCTAAGTTTCGAGTAAGAAGCAAAGTGCACACATTTAATCTGCTAATTTACTTACCCTTTTGTGGACTGTCTTAAGTCTATATGACCGAACTGGAATAGTACGGGTGCTAGTATTTAAACCACTGAGATAGTTCTTGAACAGTCATGCACTGACTGTAACTTGAAAATTATATACCTATTATATAATATAGTATTCATTAATGTACCAATTACAATCATCCTTGGTGAATTGTTTGTTATTCTATAGTTAAGTTGTCAAAGCATTTTATCTCCAAGTGTTCTAGAATATATAGGTATCTATATAGAATTTGGTATGGACTTTATGAAAACAAAGGTAACGAAAAGATTTATGTTACGTAACTGCTAGAAGGTGCAGCAAAAAGAAGAAAATGGGACTAGCTGCGAAATCCTGTACTCCAGATGCGACTTGTAAATTATTCGACGTACAGTTGTGCCTTTGTAAAAGATCAGATTGGAAAATTCTCACAAAACTTTAGTAGGTTTAAAATATAATACGAATTTGCTCGATCAACTATACAATTATAGTTCCTTCATAAGTAATTGTTAATTTTCGGCAGACAACTACCAGTTTTTTATAAAAATAGTGACGATTTTCGATGTTATTTCTAACTTTGGTAATGATGTATTATTTTGAGACGTAGACTAATTATTTATTAACTTTTAAGTGCCAGACTTGCTTTGATAAAACATAAATACAACTATAAGAAGTTCATTGTGTATTTTATATATGAATTTATGATTTGGTTCACTTTACTACTTTCAACAAATTACTCAAGCTACGTTGATTTCTAATTTCTTATGATATGTAAATAAATATCTTTAAAATCAGGTGATAGAATGGTGTAGTTCAATTTTATAGAGATTTGTATGTAGTTTTGTTCGAAGTTTGTTATTGAAGACTTAACATTGATCTTTAATAATTTCTTAAACAAATGATTAGCTCTTATAGGGTAGAAAATATATTGTTTCATTAATTAATTAAGATATCAGATACAGTGTTTAGCAGTACCTAAGTGTAAGTTTAATCAGACGGCTTCATAATATTGTAATATAACCCTCTGTTCTCATATACCTTCAGTATTAATTTGTTAAATTAGTATCACTACTTCCAAAATTCCTCATTGGTTTTGTAATCACGATTGCGCTCACTAAACGTGAGTTCCTGGTTTCAATTTCCAGGTTATTGATCGATAACGTGTTATTGAGTTTTCTGTCAGGAAATTCTCCGTAGCAGCAGTTCGGAAATGTCCATAGGCTCGCCCTCTATTATGATTGATTACGATGTGATTGCGTCTTAGATTTTTATAGTCATGATTTGAATCTGAACTTGCTTGTGTGGCCTAATTTGTTTCCATAAGCATTGGGTATAATGAGACGTGTCAAAACATTTCCATCAAACTTTTAAATTCGACATTTATGACAGTATGGCAAAACACACGTATCAGGGTTACCAAATTAAATATTTGGTTCTATGGACACGGCACGGTGCCGCGGGCCAAGTTCGATACATCGATCCATATTCATGAACGCCTCTACAGTAACTCTCGATTTAAAATTAAACAAAGAACCTTAAAGTTGGGTCGCTCGAACATAACAAAGGAATAATGTTTACAGGTACTCAGAAATGAAAACGTGATTTCTGATAGTTAATAACTATTGCATAAATTCGCGTCTTTTATATATATCAAATGTTAATATTAAAGACTGGAGTGTACCTATTTATGTACAAAGAAAGACGAAAAGTTTTAGATTATTTATTTATTTATTTTATTTTAGATTTCTAATGAAATTATATACATTGATTGTATAAAATGTTCGTTACATTTTTATAATAGATTTCATTAGATTTTCATTTGGTGAATTATTTGTCTGTTTTGTGAATCTAACTTATTTGAGAGATGAATAGTTAAAACTTGGCGTGTTTTTTCATACAATGTTTTGTGTGGAATGTTTGTTAACAGTTAGTCATGCGGCCGTCATCGCATGATGTATGTTATGTGCAGGGCGGTCTATCACATATTTTCTATTTCTGTCACGACGCTGGTGGCGGTCACATCGTAAATCCTGCAATATTTTCGTTAAGGTACATAATCCGTATATTTTTTCGTTAGTGGATATGTGACCACCACCACAGCCTGATAAATGGGTCTGCTAAACTGAGATAATGTACAACACGTCCAACGTATTATCTAGCTACGTTTCTCGAAGTGAATCTCTTGACTATACAAATGTCAACATTAAGTATTACAAATTGTTTATGAATGTAAAACTGAACGTTTAGTCCGAAGTTTGAATGGATCGTTTGTTATTTAAAGTAACTGACGACACGGTTGGCGCAGTGGCTAAGCAATTAGCTTTCTACGCTACGTGCTGCGGGTTCGATCCCCGCACGGAACAAATATTTGTATGATCTACAGATAGTTGTTTCGGGTCTGGTTGTGTGTGCATGTGACATGTATGTTTGTAAACTGTACCCTCGATACAGGAGAAATCCTAGTGAGGGGCAATGTTTTAAAAAAAAAAAAAAAAAAAAAAAACTTGGTTTATGACCCGAGGCCTTAAGCAATTTATCGATTGCGATCTAATTGAAAAGTTATTGTTAGTTTAGGTTTGGCGCGTATTGTGGGGGGGGGGGATCTAATTAATAACGACACGCCGGTCTCGCTCGTAGCTTGCAGGCACAGCACTGCACCAGTTAAATGTGGGACCGTTTCAATCTGTGGTTTCAATTAACATTTCCTGTTGTTATTGCTTGTTACGTCACTCGTTTTATGAAAAGGATAGATGACGCTAATTAAGCGACCTGTTTTAATATGAGCTTTAGTAACACAGCGTGACGTTGGAATGTTTCATATTATGTTGTTAATTACTGTTATGAAATCCAAATAATGAAAAAGGTATTTCATACTCTGTTTTGTGAATTGCTAAATTGAATAAATCTGGGTTTTAGTATATCAATAATTATGTTTTCTTTCATTTACCTTCTTTTTAATAATTTAAGTAGGCCGGAAGGTGTCTGACCTTTCCCGGGTCTATCTCGAGGTTGCTTCCCACTTCTTGTTGGAACACGTTAACGTTTTATATTATCCTTTCTTTGTTTCAATTTAAGTTGGACATTTATGATCGTCTTATTGCGAAATTACAGGACAGTGGAATCTAGTGGAATCGGCGGGACGTGCTCTACTCATGAGCTCTGGGGGATTTCTGTAAATCCTGCCGCAGCTCCCTCGTTCAATCTATAATGATAAAACTTTAATGTACCTACAGTCATTTTAGTGAAAGAGAAGTCATCTCCAGATATCTCTGCTCTTTATGTATGTATACTTAAGTATATAACTTTGTTATTACAAACTAAGATTTCTCAAGTTATTATTTGCATCAACGGTGGGCAATTTTTTTATAAAATAAACGTATTATTATTTTACGGAATGTCATTATTTATTAACTGTAACTAAATGATAGATGACGTTACCAGATATAGTTAAAAGCCGTTACTTTGATATCGTATCGTCATGACAACAAAAGTTGTAGAGTCTCCTTTTTACGTATTTTAGAGACAAAAGACAGGAGATTTGGCGGCTAGAGGCTTTTCCTGGGGCTTTGCCGGATACAGGGGCGTAACTAACTCTGCGAGTGAAATGTGTTTCACTACAAAAATATCTCAGATATGTGTGGATATACTCCACGTAATGTAATATTCATCAATGACGCAAGGAACGCTGTTCCGAGATTTACATTCGTGAATTAAAATGTGTCAATATCTATCTTGCTCTTGTTACCGAGAAATTGGCCGTCGTTCTCTGTGTATTTTAGTTAAGTAACACTGCTTGCAGTATATTGCACAATTCGCAATGGATTTTATTTCTTTTTTCTGCAAAGTACGTGTTCTCTTTTCATGTTCATTTCCACAAAAGGAAATGAAAATAGTAAGTTTATAGTTGGATAGAAGATTTTAATTATCTGGTACATAATATATTGATATTGAAGCTATGGCGCTGGTCCAATTAGTTTTTGAAAGATAACTCTCAGTTCGTATCCCACATGTGAGATTTTTCAACAAGTTTCTCAATTTAGGCGAAGGCTTAGCAGTTTTACGACACCCGAGGGACTCTCGATCGTTTTGCCTACAAAGTATTATTTTATATGAATTCGCCTCCGTCGATAGGTACCTATATTACATTAAGTCGAGCTATTTTCTCACTGCTCGTCGTATTGGACGACACGTAAAGGCTCATATTCTTATTTGAACGGTCGAAGTGGACGTTCAACGGTTGCTGTAACAATTGTTACAAATTGGATGTGAAAATTTTTGCTATAAACTTTCATGAATATCGTATTTTATTGTTATTTCTCGTAGCGTCGTTTTAACATTGTAATTTGATGAGGTGTATGTAGTCGAGGGTACACAGAGAGTCGTCATTCGTGTTGCTTTAGTGCCAATCGCGATCAAGAACATTGAGAACGGAACAAGATGTCTATCTAAATGCAGATACCGGAGCGTGTTGTGTACACTTAGCAAGCCACGCGAATACTTTACATACAAACGATGCTAATGAGCAAAATACATGAAAGTTTAATTAATTTTATTGTGAGAAGCATCGAATTGCACGAATAAATTATAATATTCATACCAGCTGCACTGAAGTCTTCAGTAATTTTTGAATATTTTATAATTAAAACATACCTAGTATAAAATTATCGTCGTGTCTCTCGTCTCTTCGTAATGTTGAAATAACTGAACGGATTCTTTTATAGTTTTTACTGTATATTCTAGGCGATGCTTTTGTTATTTAAGCCGACCATTGACGATTCTTCTATAGGAAGTCGCAAAAATAAGTGTTTATACGGTGGATTCGAAACGTTTGAGCGACTCAAGGGCGGGATGTTATTTGTATAAAATACTCTTCTATTTTATACTATCTGCTTGCAAAACAAAAGTTAAACTACAGTTTTCAAATAAAATAAAAACAGTTTAAAACATTTCCAACAACGACACAAACCTAACCACACTAATTTAATTTAAAGGGTCAGTTTTATTTACATAGTCACTCTATCGTCAGTCGAATTAAAACAAAAGGTTCTATTTGGCTGTTAGTCTATGTAAATAAATACAGGTAAACTAAACATTTATTTTAATTACTCTGCACTCAAACTACACGAGTAAATTATAGAACGCAGACTAAGCAAAAGAGACGTACTTACAAGGATTCGGTAAAATGGCGCTCGATTTTCTGCGTAGATTTTCAAGGGAACACAAAGTATTATACTAATACTAATTTAGTTATTACTAAAATATCATAATATCAGTCTCTAAACCTTCACAGCTGAACATGGGCCGTCAACTGACCGCTGAAATGAATATAGGGATTATAGCCATAATCACACCACACTTGGCAGACGGATTGGCAATTGCTGTATGTTCTTAGCATGACGCCCATGGGTGGACAGGGACCTGCCTAGTTTTATACAAATATGACTGTTTAAAAAAAGAAACAATAAGTTTACACACCAAAAAAAATCTACAAAAACAAAAATCTGCTGTTCCTACATTTTGAGGAGTTATATGAATATAAATGTATGGAACAGCTGATTTTGCTCTCGCGATTTCACGATTGGTCTCGTTGTAAAAGTTTTTTATAATGATGAGTAGAATCAACTCCTCAAAGGATGCATGTGACTAAATCGCCACCCTGTATAGTTAAAAGTTTAAAATAAACTGTATCAGAATGCTGTATCTAATTTAGTTACAACAAATGTGTATTCACAAATAAAATAAATAAAACGTTACTAGTAAAATATTTTATCTAATGCAGTGGCGTGCATTCTAGAGAGATAAAAAACACTGCCTACCCTGATAAAATAAGTATATATATTACAGTAATACAAATGTTTAATATGTCTGTAATATCTGTTAATTTAAGGATATTGGGTTGTTGTGTCGTCTAATAATGGAGTGGCCAATCACAAACATCATTTAACTTGATATAACAAAATTAACAAAGTTGTTTTTGCCTACCCTGTAAGAAATGTCTGTGCACGCCACTGATCTATGGTTTGTATTCTATAGAAAACCTATTTCATTCCATCAACATCATCTACGTCACATTCTGGTCTTGTCAGTTTTAATAATATTACTAAAATGATAATTTGTAACATTCAACGGAGATTGCTACGTAGTTAAATATAGCCATTGAATGAACAGGGTGGACCACCGGATATTGCTCAGAGCGTAGAAATGAACATCATTTGACTGTTTTAGTACCCTTTCATATGACCGTACTCGTCGCGGCTCATGAATGTTTCAATAATTTACATAATCATCACGGCGAGTTCCATATTAATAAGCTTGTAATTTTAAATGCTATACTAATAAAGTAGTTTAGGTATCGCTGCATCAGCAAATATCATTTGAGTCATATAGTGCTTTAAGGAAACTAACAAAAGACTTAAAATAGTGTTCTAAGGAAAACGAAAGACTTAAAGTTTGGTTTGTAACCCTAACGATAACTTACATATTTTTGCTTGCGTCTATACCTAAATACAACGAAGCTAAGAAAAACTCCTTTCATAATGTCGAAGCATAAAAATTTCAAAACTCATTTTCTTGTTATTGACAGTTAATTTATACTTACAAAGATTGGATAGAAGTGACAGTGTGGAGCGCTGTCGTCATATTAACGTTGTGGACAGCTGGGAGCCGCCGGATGTTCTCGAAATAAACTAACCGCTCGCCCGGCCCCGCCCGCTCGCCCGCCTCTCACAGGTGCCACTCCGAACATGCATCATACTTCTCATATAATTAAGGCGAGAAAGATCGCTGGAAACATCCAGTGTAAACGACACTGCTCTTACAACAACATGTACCTAATAATAGGCGAGTTAATTAATCTTGAGAATTATTCTGGACTAACATTTATTATTATATTATGTTCTTGTCACGGTAATATCACTTCACTGAAATACAAGTAATGACCGCACTACAAGTAAAAAAAACGAAAAAATACTGCATAACATTCCAATTATATGGTATCATATTGGTTCGCATAAAATTATATGTCATAATCTGTAGTCGCATAATTTTATTTGTTATAGTTACTCATCATTTCATTTGGCATACCACTGATACCGCATAGCTAAAAAAGGCACAATTCTTCCTCCATAATTGGTATAGAATTTTCACGCATTTTTTTTAACGAATAATGATATGTACGCAAGACGTTTGTTAGCATATTCATTGTAGCCTGTTTTTTTTAAAATTATCTTTCAATTGTTAATGTTTCTTGATATTTTAATGTTTGTAAAACCAATTACAAACACGCATAATTCGACGTTTCGAAATCCTAATTACTTTAGAATGATTAAAGTCACAAAAATACATCTACCTAAAAGGTTTCTAAGGGTCACAAAAAATACTTACCAACGTAAAGTATTTTTAAGGGGTCACAAAACCTACCTACCTAACTGAAAATACCAATCTAGAGGTTTATTAATGTTGCTTAAGATTTTAATGTTTGTGAAAAGCTGTTCGGACAAACGGCAGACTTAGGTTTTTTTTTTTAAATCTACATAAATATCTAAAGTCTTTGATAAAATTAGGACTTCTAAGCCTTCAACTGTGCGTTTCCTATTTTAGGTTAAATGAATATTATGACATTTAAATTTATGCTAACTAAAGCTATGCCAAACAAAATCTCAATTAAAATTAGTATGCCCTTGATTCGCACATTATGATCGACATAAAATGTTAGCCATAAAGTTTCTTCGCGTTATTATTATTGGCATAATTGTTTGTGAGCATAATGGTTTCCTTGAAGCAAAACAGTAGGGTAAGGTGCGGCTGGCCCAAGGCCCACCCCAATGCCGCGAATATGTATAAACACAAAAAAAAAAAATTGGCTAAATACGTCAAGCGGTCAAGAATCTTCAGGTACTTTTTCTGTGATAAAATAAGGCTTTTAGCTATATCGTGTAAAGGCGATAAAGTATGGAATAGAAAGCTAGACGACTCGCAATGCGTTGCCTTATGAATTCACTTTGTACGATCGTGGTTTTACCTCACAAGCCGCTATAAAAGTAACTCTTATTTCTAAAAGGTTTTGACGAAATATAATTTGATGGAGAAAGATCAGAATATCTAGGAAAGTGAAACCACAGGGGTAATCCTTGCGATTGTGTTTCCGACACACGTCGGGATTGCATGATTAAGGACGTGTGTTCCTTTGCCCGTTTTATAATGTTTTCACAGTTGGCTAGAATTTCATGTTAAAAGGGAACTTCGTGAATAACTGTGTTTATACAATGTTTATGGAGAGTTTGAACTACACGTACTCGTGATATTTGTTGTACTTGGACAGTATATTTGGGTTTTAAATACTCTGTTTACCCATGATTACAAATAAAGTGGCTAAATTAGAAATGTACGCAGCAGAACTTACCTATCAACGAGACACAGGCCCGTTCCCACTTATTGGGAGTCAGATACGTTTTTTAATCTGATGTCTTTTCACACTATAGAAGTCATGTCGAATGCGATTGAGCTGAAGCCAATGTTAGTATTCTACAGAAGGCGATAGTGCGCGATGGACGTCGACGAAGCTTTTATTTTGAAAACAAAAAATTCCAGGTAATTAAAGAAAATGTTGGGTTAACCCAATCCTGAAGGAAATATTTTCTTACTTTTTCAATAAATTGAGAAGTAACGAACATAAGCTATGTAATTATTTTAGAATGTCCATAACTATTATCCGACAAATGTAAATAGCGCCATAGAAGCTCATACGCGAGTGAGATCCGACACGATCGCTGGCAAACCTCCCGAAAATATTTGTCGACAAAAAGTTGGTGTCGGATAAATGTGAACTGCTCCATACGAAATGTGCTGTTCCTAGAGCACCCCAGATTTTGTCGGGCCCGACACTCGACAAGTGGGAAATGGCCGATCAACCAGCCTATAGCTATATTACCAATCAGCCTGCCTAATATAGCTATTATAGCAATCGCTCCCCAATTAGTTTTGGTTTTCACCCATCCATCCATCACCAAACCTATGCTAAGCACTTCAGAACAATATATAATATTATTTACAGCAAATTGACGGCACGTTTGGCGCAGTGGCTAAGCGATTGGCTTTCTGCGCGACGTGCTGCGGGTTCGATCCCCGCTCGGAACGAGTATATTGTATGGCCTACAGATAGTTGTTCCGGGTTTGGATGTATGTGTATGTGAGATGTGTGTTTGTAAACTGTACCCACAATACAGGAGACATCCTAGTGTGTCCTTATATTCATATATCCTTAATACCCTATATTGATTTTAGTAATTATATAAAGGATATAGTGTAAGGAATCCTTACACTATATCCTTTATATAATTACTAAAATCAATATAGGGTATTAAGTATCATAAATCATTGAAGTCTTATTATCAGTTATTACTATGTTATGGTAGATATGAGATAAGAATTAAATTCTTCACTCATTACGATTCTCATTAGGTTTTACTGAAACGTTTTTGTCATCATTAACTGATGATAAAATCGTTTGTTATATTTTTTTGTTTGCGGGTTAGATAATAATGACATTGGTTATTGCAAGTTGACCCATAAAATATCGCTATAATGATCGAAATACTGGTTGAAATATTTTAAAAACCAAGTGTGCAATGCCGCGCCGTGGAGCTTATAAAATGTTCCTGCGCTTTATGGAATTGCTCGCTTGGGAAAATTGTGTGGCGGAATCGTGTATGGAAATATTTACGCTACAGACTATGATTCGAGAGTGTAATATTGAAAAATACCTTTGCCTACTCATGTAAGAATGTATATTGTATACCTTTATCGAATAAAGTTGAAAACCTGATATATTGTAGCAGTAATAAATGTTCGGTAACATGTCATTCAAAATGATATCGTTTGGATATTTTTTACAAATATTCAACTGCTGTTTTTTAATATATATTTATAAGTTAAATATTACTAGAATGTGTAACATTATCTGCTAAACTAAATAATTATATAATTAATAGTAAAACGTTTACATCAATACACGTCATAACTTTAGTATACCGTGGAGCAATGCATGACACGGGTTAAATAAAAGGGATCAGGTTAGCTGATACCACCTTGTGTTTCCATAATAACTCGACTAACTTTGTGGTTGCGTGATGGAGTAACAAAGAATCCCTTATTTGTCTAGTAAGCATTAGTGTAGCAAAGTTTCCATGTTTCGCACCCCGCGCTACGCGGCTGCTACGGATGTCGCCGCCCTAACTTTTCCTCTAGTGGTCCGCAACTTTCATTTGATATTTCCATAGGCTGCAATCCCAATCAACCAACCTTTAGCGCGTGCATTGTTTATGTCACTTTCTACTTAACCCTCTGGTATTAGGGTAACAAGGAGAAAGTGAGCAATATAAATAATAATTTATAAAGCAAATAATGTACAAATATGCTCGCCTCTGTTAGATCGGAAAGAGAAGCAATAAAACGCGTGAGGCGTGTGCGGTCGGCTTCCGAATAAAAGGACGAGTGTGTGTATATAAAAAATCTAACGAGGATGTAGGACAGCCGGCCGGGTGCGTCATGCGGCTCTCGCGCCATTAATCTCGGCTTTATTATAAACACAGGAGCCGACTAAATCATAAACATGTTTAATGTGAACCTACTTCGTGAGCCCTTTCATTCGAATGCTTTAAATAAAGTGTTCATTGAACTATTTGGTTCACTTCACAATCTACATGTATACGAGTAATATGTATATGCCTGTAGTTACAGTACTTATTTTTTATGAGTTCATTGACACTTCAATATTAAATTATTATTTAGAAAATCATTATTCCTTTTTTCAACAAGGAAGCTTTCATGTAAAGTAATTGAAACAAGATTAGAAGGAAATAAAAGAATACTGACTCTATATCCGAACGCGTCTCCGTAAATTATTCAACTGTTTACGCCAACCGAAGGATACCGTTTCATGTTTACACTTTGGACAGTGAAAAAATTGTATTGGGATTGGGACAACAATAAATAATAATGTGTCGGAAAAAAAATAACTCATTCTGCAACATGTGCTAACAATGGTCTACAGGGAGATACCTACATATATTTTGTATTGTTGTGTAATTTTGAACATATTTTTTTATTTCTATCGACTTCATGCCTTTTCTCCCTCTCTGCATTCATCTAATCAGAATAAGCAATATTTGTAGCATATTAAATTTATTTCCAATTAAAACTAATTGTTATGAAGTACTCTGTTCACAACAATTTATCAAAAAATATGGCTAGTGGCTACAGTCACATACGTTGCCAAAATTTGTTACTATATGTCTACGATAAAATATTATTTTACTTAGGTATTTATCCAAATAAATGTTGTGTGTGTTTTCCTTTCTTATGTGGATAATTATTATCTATGATTGTAGCTATTTACACAATTCTGTGCTTTGCACAAGTTAATTGGTACCTATTGGTAAATATGTTTAATAACTATTAATATTGCGCTTAAATTATAGTCAAAGGGTGCCTAATAAATTAATTACTATCCTGGTCTCATTCATTTCATTTATAACACCTACCGTAGGAAAATTGAACAATACTGAAATGGAAACGAGTATTTATCGACACAAAATAATTCGTAACATTATTGACAAAGTTTTAATTGGTCAAGTTCCCAATTCGTCAGGTACTGTGCAGCTGTTCTTAATAACTGCTGAAATCTTTGCGAGTTACGTCACCCGACTCGCACGGCACACCATATGTGGAACACTTTAGCTGCTCGAAGATTGATGACAATTAGGTTCAGATTTGATTATTAACCACTTTAGAAGGACCTATTTTACTGCGAGGGTTACAAATACTTTTACTATGTTTACAGTAAGTATCCTATTTGACCCTCATAATTATTCCGCTGGGCATTGTTAATTTAATAGTAGCCGCGCCGACGCGCTCGCAGTATAACAAATTTGTTTTGATCATCATTCTTAGTGAATATTCGTCAGTGAATATTGTTATGTAATTAATCTTCACGACTCCCTGCTCGATCTAACCAAACGAATCAAATTGTAATTAATGTGACCTTATCAATACACGCATTTGTTAATTAAGCAAGAAAAAAATGTATAATAGCGTTTAATGGAATTAACTTAAGTTTCATCTAACAAAAAACGTGAGCTTTGTGAAAGTAATTAATTAATTCTGTATGATATCGATCCGCTCTATTTCCAATAAATAGAAAGTAATATCGCAAAGCTAATTAATTAAGAGAAAATTGTTAATAGCACAAAGGGATGTAGTACGAGTAGATATAATATAATCATAATTAATTAAATAACATTGGTAAAGTTCTAGTTTTGTTGGAAAATGATTATAAGTACAAATCTATGAAATATAGTAATATTGCCTATAAGGATTAGTGAAGTTTACGCATTGCCTCGTAGCGACCTAACTTAGTTGAACAAAACGACATAAATCTAAGTTAAAAGTTAATTTTGTCAATCCGGATAATTCCTCAAGGTTTAATCAGACTAAGTTGGGTGTAATTAATGTTCACTAAGGCCACACAATCTAGGAAAGCTTCGGCTTAGCCCGCTACGGAAATCGGAGTTTGCAACGGGCTGGGCGGGCGGCTCGCGCGCTGGGAGCGTGGCGCGCGCCGGATCGAGCGGGACGGAGCAGAGCGCGCGGGAGCGCTCGCCCGCCAGTGCCATGGGGGCGAGCGACCGCACGGAACGCGCCGCGCACCCGAAGCGACTCTCCTACCCCCTTATTAAAATTTACGTTACTCGTCTGTCAAAACTCAGTCAAACAAATAAGCCGTCGGACCTAGTTAATTAGACGCGTCCCCAGATGGAAGTTTTAATAAAATTAATTCACAAACACTGCGGACTATGAAGTGATTTTGTTTACCGCTTTTTTGTGCGAGTTTCGAGAACTGGAAAACTTTTTGAAGGACTTGAGGGTAACAATACAATGTATATTTACATAGGTATCGATGTGTAGTCATTAATTTTCCTGTAAATCACAGGCTGCTCCATCATTAGCCAAGCTGCTGACAGTTTTATTGTAGAAATAAATCCTTTACATTTGTAATAATGGTAGCGACATCAATCATACTGAATGTATGCTGATAATTGTTTTATTGGCCATGCGACAGAATGGTACCTACATACACCTAGCTAATAAAATAACGTTCTGAAATTTTATTAGGTAGGTACATATCTAATTCAAAAAAGTCCTGACCGAACCTTCTAAAATAAAGCAATGCGATGGCAGGGAATTTAAGTATTACAAAAATCTCTTGTTAACAAAAACCAAAGGGACAAGGAAAAGTAATTAAAAGGAACATGGGATAAGGGTCAATTTTATTACATCACCAAAAATAGGGACAGTTGTAAGTGAAACCGACCCATTCACTGTAACAATCGCGGCGTGATTAAAATGCAGAACAAAGGTTCACCATTACGTGGTCGATTTCATTACGGAATTTGGCGGCGGGCCCCTTCTGTCGAATTGCCGATACATCGACCTTTGACCGGCGGGCGCTTCTTTCCCCTTTTCTTTCGTAAATCACTGCCTATCTACATAAAACAACGCGTAAAATACTGTGGGAATTCATCCAATTCGAACCATTCTGCCAATGTTTAATGAGTCGGCTAAACACGTTTTATTTAATTGCTTTTACACCCACATAAATTTCACTGCCGCTTTACAACTAAATTCGTTTCAGAACCTATTATCGAAATGCTTTTATAGAATTCAAGAAGCCCTAATGGCATCGCTTAACTAATTAAAAACATTTTTTTTTAAATAACTCTTTCAAATTTTCTGCCCAGATTTTTTCTCGTTTTTTCCAGATTTTGGTCGGAATTATTTAGTAAATAATATTCGAATTGTGGCAATGGAACACCAGCGGTCACACTGGGATACCTACTTTAGTTGTGCAAATACCGTGTTTCTTAGATTTAGGAATATACTAGACGAATTCGACTTCGCTCTTACTGTCAGCCCGACGGCGAAGTTTCCGCAACGGCAAGCTCCTCACATTCAAACTACACAAGTAGACAATGAATAAAAGCGCCTGTTTCAGCAATTGCCAAATTAGTTTCAGATACCAATATGACGGAAAAAATTACACTCTAAAGCATTAAAGTTCATGTTTTGAAAAAGAAAAAAAAGCCTGAAAAAAAGCCTGCAAAGGCCCAATTGAAATAAAAATCTTTGACTTTGATGAACCGTATACATTTTATAAAACCGTACAGTATACTGCAGTATTTTCTCATTATCGCACAGGAGATTCTGTTGCCCAAGTGCCCATCCCTTAAAAGCCTTCTACGATATCCATGCGAATGGAGGAGGTGGTCGATTACATAGCGGACTCTTCTGGATAAAATCATTTTTCGTATAGATAGTTCAATAAAATCTATGATTAACACATTCAATTGAAGCTTAACGGTCAAGCTAATTAAATAATTGTCTAAGAAGGACTAATCTAACCGGACCTTCACTACGAGTAGGAAATTGGTTCCCAGTCTTCTAATAAAAGTGTCAGACATTATAATGTGTTCGGAGAGTAAGGACAATAGTGTCTAGATATTATTGAAATCAGCTAAGCTAAAGTTAGGACCATGTAGAATGTAGTATCACCCAGTCCCTCATTGCGAGTACCAACCTGCTTGCTCAGGTTGGGGACTATTGGCATCATGGGCATACCAAGGGAGGTAGCGGAGCAGTAACTCCCCTCTGGGCCTGGCCTTCCACCCCTGAGCCGTTCCTCCCATACATTTAGCTGGTTATTTATGTGCATATACATAAATACTATTGTAAATTCCTGATTTGCTCTCCCAAGCCAAAAGCTGGGTATGCTCATTATGGGCATATCTTCATCTACTTTTAAAAGAGACCAATGTAATGCAGTGGATTGTGTTATTATGGGCAAATCAATATTAGATTTAAGCGAATACTTGAATAGGATTTGTTAATAAAATAAACCGCTAGTGGACGGAATATTGCTAGAGCGTACTTACCCGTCGGCTTTGGCTCATGTATTTGCACGCAAGCAAGCAGTCAGAAATAAAACATCCGTAAAGCGGAAATATCTAAGTAACTACTTACGAAAGATTTATCAAAAACAAAGGTTTACCACCAGTACCTATAACATAAAAATGTAATATAACAGCAATAACTTTTTGACATCGTTTGAAATAGATAGTTGATACGTTGATAGTTGACACGTTGATAGTTTTACTTTGAACGAGGATTTTTATAAAACAAAACCATAATACTGCCGTCGGAACAAAAAAGACATAATTGA
Source organism: Allophyes oxyacanthae (assembly GCA_932294325.1). Lineage (NCBI taxonomy): Eukaryota > Metazoa > Arthropoda > Insecta > Lepidoptera > Noctuidae > Allophyes > Allophyes oxyacanthae. The sequence continues at coordinate 8,224,535 of OW028614.1, read as the reverse complement.
CTTTAAAAAAAAATTGAGTTTGTATATGTATACGGTACCGATTCCTTTTTTTTCCTGATATCGAACACGAACAAAACTCAATTTTGATAAAAATGTTGCTTGTGCCTTTTTTCTTTCCGAGGGCAGAATATTAGAGACAACCTAATAGAAAAATCGATAGTGTTCGTTATGTGGGCAGTTCTTCCGAAAGAGCTACTCGTAAGATGAATCTCGATGTCTCCTAGGTCCGTTTGTAACTTGTGCTAGCGCCTAAAGGCACAGACGTTCTCTTGATATGGCCAGAATAATACCTAGTTAGAGAGCGACTGTGTTAGACCTGAATAATTATTAGGGCAAACAAGTTTTAATATTTTTAGCATAATTATACTCTATAGCTAATGACTGAAAAGTGCCCATCAACTTGACATAGTATCACTATATAGGTAAGAGTTGGCATTAACGGTCCCGTGTGGATTATATTAGATTAAAGCAAAGAACATACATAGAATTGTTAAATGATTTCAGCATTAACGAATATCTGCCTTTTTACGATATGCATTTATTTTGTTAATTAATATTATACTGTAGGTTATAGATATGCAACATAATTATACCTTTCACCAGGCACTCTTTAGTGAATTTTGTGGGTCTCCGGAATAATCGCTACTCTTATTTCGCATAGCAGTGATAGCCTAGCGGTTGAACACTCGCCTTCCAAGCAGGAGGATTTGAGATCGTACCCAGCCCGCACCTCTAACTTTTCAGATTCATGAGCGGATTAGAATTTGATTATCACTTGCGATAATGGTGAAAGAAAACATCGTGAGGAAACCTGCTCATCTGAGAGGGCCTCATAATATTCTCGATCGTGTGTGTGGTCCGCCAACCCGCACTAGGCCAGCATGGTGGACTAAGGCCTAACCCTTCTCATTCTGAGAAGAGGCCCGTGTCCAGCAGTGGGACAGTAATGGACTGGATTTATTATTATTTTATTAATTTATATAATAACCTAACCGTCAAAAGCTCCCGACTCCAACTAGAAAAAGAGATACACAGATCCACAGATACACAGTACAAATTTATAACACCCCTCTTGAGCCCTCTTCTTTGTAGGGGTTTAAAAATAACTAACTACACTCCCTACACACTAGTACCGTTATTTATTTATTATGTATTTATGATATTTAATGTCATTTTATACCTACTCTTGACATCAGTATCTATAATATTGATGAAGTAATCGCCTGTTAACATTAACATTTCCAACCTGTATAGTAATTGTATATATTCAGCCCACACTTTCGAACTACCGACTGTACTCTTTTTTTACGCCAGATTTGCCGTATCCGTGTCCCACCATCACTCTGCGATCTTCTCGCTGCAGAGACTAAACGCATTAAAATTTTAAGAGAGTACCTATGTAACACGGAACCGAAATAGCCCGGTTTCACGTTAAATGGGTTATTAGGCACTTATCGCGCCAAGTAGCTTCTTACCTAATTGCGTTTGGTTCACCGTGGGTTCAGTTCAGCTCGCGGTTATCGTCTTGGCGAGAATGTTCAGATCGTTTCCAGCACGTGTCACTCCTTCGATCGGTCGGGTCCTCGCGAAATGGGTATATTCCGTGACTTAGTTACATATCAGCCGGTAACTAGGCAAAGTTTATTGCAGTATTTTGTGATCCCCTATGCCATGATACCTACGTCATAATATGTATATTATAATGACGTAAATTACCATGTCGATAAAGAACGTCCATAATAATGGGCTTCAAAAGTAAGTATATTAGGTATTACAAAAATAAATAAATATAAAACGATGATTCATTTTATAGTAGCGATGCTTGGCAGGCGCATTGGGGATCGTAGCATTAGTAGGTGAGTAGGTACGGCAAAGCACAATACATGCTCGTAATAAAAATCGTCAATTTTTGTGAATTTTGCGCAAAATACAGTTAAAATAACTGTCAAAATTGAGTCAACTACGAACATGTATAGAGATTACCCTGCAGGTTGATGCACTTACTGATAGGCATACTATTGGGATCTATTTATTTATCCATTTTGTAGCCCCTTGAGATATGCATTCAATAAGTAACATAACAATAACGTAGGTAATTGGCTGATTATTTGACAGGAAACAACAACCAACCACTAGAATTGAACACTCTATTGGATATTTTAAACTCTATGAAACCATTTACCTAATGAAATAATGGTAATTTAATTTACAAAAATACAATAGTAAACGGATTTTATTGTTAAATTGCGTTAAATTTTTCGTTATTTTGATTACTATCAGTATCTTCGTTTGTTTTTATAACTGCTTGCAGAGCATGAAAATATAAAATATACATTAGTATAAAATGTAAAAAAAATCTGAACCGTAGTACAAATTGTCGAGTGCTTGGGAAATTTAGTTGATTTTTGATAAAAGCCTCGTCAACCAGTTTAAATAAAACCGGTCATGTGGAACTCAAAAAGGTTTTCGAATAAGTAGGCCACTTTACCAACACAAATTATTTCCTTGTGAAGTAATATTTTATTATTAGTAAGCCATGATCGTTCCACTGCAGGGCAAACGCTTCTTTTATTCCTCTCGATTTAAAAATTGGCTTACAAAAATACTTTTAAAATATCAGATCATTTTATCCTTTATTTCGTCTAGTAGGTACAGCTGTGCGTTGGCTATTACAAAGATTTATTTGGTTATAATATAACAGACCTATAGTTTCACCTACGCTCACTTATATATTTTTAAAGAAGTAGGTAAACTCAAAGATAAAAGCTTCTTTGAAATGAAAGAAAGTTAGCGTTTTCCGAAAAGTCCGAAAGTGGAACGTAGTCAACGTAGACATAGCTATATGTATTTTCTGTATATAAAAACCTTAAACACGGACCGCACATAGAATACGGATCTGAGTCCTAAACTCTAGGCTAAAAAAACACAGAATCGAACCTATCTAAGCTTATATATTTTACGTGAGGGTGAAAGTAGCGCGCCTTTATTTGCTTTATTTTCGAGGCTTACAAACCATGTATCTAGCTTTCTACGAAACCGACCCAATAATATATCATTTGATTGCCGATCTTAATTAAAGCCTGCCTTTTTCAACGTTATGTAATTAAGGTTTATTATGATAACCAATTATATTATAATTACCACCAAAAAAGAGTCAAATATTTAATTTAAAAGAATATTCGAACAAGGTTTTGTAAACCCCTTCAATAATTTCAAGTTGCGTCATTAAAACGGTCTGTGTAGGCGATGACAGGAAAATTAAAAAGCATAAAATAACGGAGTAAGAGAGAAAGTATCATGTATTTACACGAACAAAATGCATTGGTGGTGCAATTCATGTGAAGCATGAAGAATAAACGTTGGTATATCATCTCGTTAGGAAATATGGGACACGGTGCGACGCGCTCTGCAAAATGTGTTCCATTGCTCTTTGTGTCGCCTTCTTTTGTTCACTGATCTACCCACATGGCTGCATAGTGTTGTGTCGTTTTTCAATAACTCACTGAATACCGCGACTAATTAAAGGGTCGTTCTAACAGGCCAGCGATACTTAGAACACGATGTTTTCAGTATAATTTAGCATTCTCTATGATACTTTATATTTTAAAACGAGATATGACCTGTTTTTGTTTTTAGTTTAGTGTGATATATAAACACTAGGACATAGGTATAGTACGAGACAACAAAGAAGTCGCATCGGCAAACCTCGTAAAACCGATCAGTTCCGAACTACGTGCGTCTACAAGACCACAAATTTTTATTAGTAGGTACTGCAGTAAAACATGATCTTTACGCTGATGCAATATGTTGTCCAATTATTTAAAGCGACTGCCATTGGGTGTTCGATCTCGATCTCGAGTTCGATGACCTTCATCGATCAAGTATTGTATCTTTTTGTATTTCTGGTGTACAGTGAAGTTTATTGTATTGTATTGTATTGATGTTACTTCTTAGTTGTGTCGTAGTGTAATATAGATGAGATCTGCAGATAGTATTAGGTCTACAAGAATGATAACAACCTTATTGCAGGGCAAGTTACTGATATTTGACAGAACGGTCGACGCAGTGGCTAATCGATTACGATTGACTTTCTGCGCTATTTGCCGCGGGTTTGATCACCACACGAAACGTTGTGCCGAGTGTGTCTATGTGTGCACATGACATGTATGTCTGTAAGCTTTTCCCACGATACAGGAGCAATCCGAATGTGGGGCAAAGTTTAAAAAAAGATAGTAAAAAAAAAAAAAATTGGAAGCTGCGAGACACATGCAATAGTTATAAAACAAAACGAAAAGACATCCATATAACGTGTGGTCCTCACAGCTGCACCAAAAAGGTTCAATTCGGCTTAATGGCAGACATCAATGCCAAATACAAAATAAATTATTAAATTTGAAATTGTTAGAATCATCACTTAATTTATTCCCTCAGGTTGGACTCATGCCTCCGCGAGGTGGCGATGACACGAGAATATAATATTTAACAATATTAAATCAATATCACTAAACGAATACTAATTAATAAAATAAAAAAAATGTGTTTTTTATTTTTATTCTTATTAATAAAAATAAAACAAACATATTTTCAAGGATGCTTCAGTGCATCTTGGTATCTATAGATGCCAGCCTCGTAAGGTCACTCTTATACATTATATAACAAAACTTAACATAATATACTTAAATTAATTATAATTATGATGACAAACATGAATGAATTGATAACAATTAAATACAGTGAGCATGTCAGATTTACTATATTCACGTAATCATACGTATGTAACCAACAGATTTTTGTCAAACCTGCAGTATTGTTATTAAAACATTTGTTTACTAATCACAACAGTTATCAAAGTAAATGTTGTATGTGTCAGCATAATTAAGTAACTCAGTTATTTAATTCACAATATTTTAGTTAGGGAATCATAATTATACAAGTATAGTGACTTCGTACAGAGTGTTCAGAGTTATAAAGCCTTCAATTAGTAAGGGATTCTCTTTTCTCGCTATTTCAGCCGATTAATGAGGCTCTCTCACCCCCCTTGTACTTTACTTCGTGTATGCGTCGGTAACTTCAGTTATTGGAGTACCAAATTATTATCTAATAGTATACAATGTCGTACCTTTCTAGTCCCTATCCCTTTAATTCATCATTATGAACAACTTTTACTATGGGACCAACCATGAAAACGCGAAAAAGGAATATCAGCTGTTCAATACAAATAATTCAATATTACTCGACTAAATGTATTGAACGGCACGACATGGTTGGCGCAGTGGCTAAGCGATTAGCTTTCTACGCTGCGTGCCACGGGTTCGATCCCCGCACGGAGCATGTATTTGTATGATCTACAGATAGTAGTTTCGGGTCTGGGTGTGTGTGCATGTGACATGTATGTTTGTAATATGTGCCCTTGATACAGGAGATATCCAAGTGACGAGCAACGTGTTATAAAAAAATATAAAAAAAACTTGTTACTTCCGATTTTTCGGTTCAAGTGTGGAATATGCCAATTCTAAGTTTTGCTTATTTCAGTTTCTACCTGATAAGAAAACCAAAAGTATTTTTGTACAATTATTAACAGCCAGCGGCTAATATGTTAAGGAATTAGACGTTACTAGTATAAAAAAAAACGATTGAGCACGGTCTTTGTGATCTATCGCACTCCATTGACAGCCATGTATAATGAGCGCGTGCTTTGCTTTCATAAAAAATATGTTTAAAATTCAAATACAGATATTTGCTTTTATTTGCACTGGAACGGTTATTGAAAACTGTTCTAAGAATTTTATAGCATAGCGCTACACGAAATAATGATATTTTTACTTAATAAAAGCCGTGATTTGGATTCAACATTTCGAATTTTATTCAGATATAAAAATCATACCTTAGGAAAATTCCAACGTTACTTTATTTTTTAATCAGACTTCATTTACGATTTAATTTATTCTGTTCTTCCAATAAGTTGATTTTCATTGTAGCAGAAAGCTTATTTGAGATAGTAAAATCCCCCGAGATTGAACTATGACGGTGTATAATTTGTTTGGTTTAATGGTTTTATAACTAAATCTGGTTACTCACTCTTTAAATTCGTCTTTAGAATTTCGAGATACAGAAAAGGGCAGGCTAAATTGAAGGATTAAATGTTCCGTCTGCGTCAATATGATAAGAGCTGTGAAAGGATCTGTTCCCAACCTCGAATAAATGTAAAATTTAAATAGAGGACAGAAACGAGATTGGTCAGAGGCGATCGGTGACAGCTGTTTCATCTAGCCGCTCCTCACTGATCCTTTATGTTCCATTTGTCGCAAGACCCTTCACACTTTCCACTACTTCAAACTTGGGATCTTCGCCTGAATGTATTTCATTAGCATTTCATCAAAAAACCAGTAAGACAAAGAAATATGTTATTAATTTATAATGTTCATTTCTTTTATTATATAAAAAATCTAAAAGCAACATGAATTTTATGAATAATGTAAACTAATTTGTGTATTAAAACAAAAACATTTGCGATACTAAATTGGCTTTGTTATTGCCACACCAACATATTTTTGTACGTAACAAAAAAAATAATCAAAACACTCGCGAACTTCTAACAACTTTCGGGAGAAAAACTTGAATTGCGGACACAAGTTGTTCCGTCGCAATATTTGAGACCTACATAAAACACGCCGCGCCGTTGCCTTCAATCTGAATTGTTTTTGGATAAAATCTAATGCTTTTTGGAATGGTTCCTAAATTAAAGGCTACAAAATTCACAGATTTAATCAAATTAGGGTTATTCTTCGTCACAAGGATATATATGCGAATATTGCCAGAGCTATTTTATTAACGATTTCTTTTTGGCCGATTTTCAATTTTTGCAAATCGAAATTCAGTTCATTTATTCGAAAAGAATTTGTAACAGATTAACGTTTTAGTGAACTAAAACGTTAATCTGTGTGTAACGAAGTAACGAAATAAGCTTCTTTTTGCAGGTTCTGTGAAAAGTAGAATAGACATAAAATGTGTGTGAATGTGTGGCGAACTAACGGCAGTAGTATTGTGTGCTAAAAGTACAACAGTGAGAACTAAATAGTGACTACATGGTACTGTGTTAAGCAATAAACTAAGGAAGGAGTTGATTGTGCTATGGTGAGCTTCGGAAATCGGATATCAGGTGGCATGGAGGTGGTTCCGTCGAGTGGAAGCCGCATCCTTGTGGCATTCTTTGCTACTGTCTTTTGGGGAATGGGTGAGTAAAGTAGCAGTAATAATTTTCTTCATTATTCTAAGAGTTTGACACTCTTGTCAGTGTAACATTTTCCATTCATGTATATTTTCCGCCAATTCTTTCACTACTTTGTACGTCTTGATATCCTCCTTTTCCTTTATTTATGTAGCACCTTTTTGGTTTCTGAAGTAAGATATTGTATGAAAAATCGAAATCGATCCAGTTGTTTTTGATAAAATTGCGATAGTATAACGCATACGTAGAGCATCTCATGCTGTACCTATGCAGCATCCAGTCAGACAATCTTCCACGCCTCCCTTTTTTAAAAGTCGCTTTATAAAAATAACATCAGTCTATGTTTAAACTCAAACGGCTTATCGAAGAAGAGTAGGTAAAGCTAATGTTATCTATAACGTTAAATTTTCATATTCTTCAAACACGTTTATTTACGAAACATTAGGTAATATTCAAGTGTAATGGAGTAGAACGAAGACTTTTTCAGTCACCATCGCTAGGGCGTAACTTTAGTACTATCGATCAGAAAAGTGACTCCGATCCTTTGAGTATCACTTACGAACTTACGATATTAGGTATATACCACATGATTGTGTAATGTTGAAATCCTCCAATGTTGTTGATTAGGTGTTAATCGAGTTACGGTTTTAGTTGAATTCGATTATCCCTAAGAGCTCTCCAACAGGATATAAATAAATTTCGCTGTGTCGAGTCGGAACTGAATTATGTCGTAAGCCGTGATGACTACACGTATGTAGCTACCATAAACTTATTATATAGTATAATAAGTTTATGGTAGCTACATAGTATTTTGACAAATTTAGTTACATAAGTAAATCGCAGGTCAATCAGGTAAATCAGGTCTTAAATTATGTAACAGAATTGGATGCGTGAACATGCCAATATATATTTCGAAGAAAAATAAAATATAGCAATGGCACTCATGATAAGCGGTCCTGTGACGTCTGGCACTGTGACGCTTCTTGTTGTTATGTGGCTTTGTTCACACTATAATTTGCTTATAAAATTAAATAATAACCATAACTTGTTCGTAGTAAGTATAAATAGTAGTATGATCAGCCATATATCGTATATCAATTACTGTAGGTTAGGTTAGGTTAGGTTAGGTAGGTTATAGTCTTCTCCCCCGGGACGTGCCTGGGAGGGGGACCTGTTTACAGTCTCCCTCCCCGAGAAGTGCCCTAATAGGCGTGGCACCGAGGTGGGCTTCGGCGCGGTCTTTTAAGAGTACCCGAAGCCCACCTGTAGGTGCCGAAGTGGACCACCGTGGTGAGTTTAGCCGGTAGGAGTCCGGCACACCCCTTCGCCCCCCCCCCAGGCGGAGGACAGCCCATGATGGGTTCTCACCACGTAAAACAAAAAAAAAACCAAAAAAATGGTAGGTTATAGTCTGGAGGGCAGTGGTCTCTTTCTGTGAAGCCGTTATGCTCCAGAAAGAGACCGCAGAGCGGGATCGAGAGAGGGCCGATCCCGCTCGGAGAAGAAGGCGCCGAGGAGCAACCGCCTCGGCGCGTACGCCTTAACCCCCCGTCAGACATCACCTGGCCTCCGGCCTCCGGGGTCGCGAGCGCACAGAGTGGGGACTCTGTGACGCTCTCACCGAAGCGACCCCCGAGAAGACGGCGCGCACTGGTCGGTCCTGCGCGCCGTGCACCGCACAGCGAGGGTACCGGGGGGATCTCTTTACAGTCTCCCCCGGGACGTGCCTGGGAGGGGGACCTCTTTACAGTCTCCCTCCCCGAGAAGTGCCTTAATAGGCGTGGCACCGAGGTGGGCTTCGGTGCGGTCTTTTAAGAGTACCCGAGGCCCACCTGTAGGTGCCGAAGTGGACCACCGTGGTGAGTTTAGCCGGTAGGAGTCCGGCACACCCCTTCGCCCCCCCAGGCGGAGGATAGCCCTATGATGGGTTCTCACCACGATAATAATAAAAAAAAAAAGGTTGGTTATAGTAAATATATATCGCTAAATACATTTTGGATTTAGGACTATATACGATACCCTCGCGTAAAAGGTAGCCATCACCTAAAAGGCTATAAAAGTGATTGCAATATTTAAACACGTGAAAAATATAGATACGGGATCAAAGGTGGAGTGATATTACTTCATAATAAAGAGACTTTATTATGATAGCAGCTTCCAATTTATGAGTATTAGAAAAGAAACGAGAGCACCTCTAAATATCAATTACTCTATTTCGTTTTACTGTGTATTTTATATTTTTATGATGTCTAAACGATGCGGTAGGAAAAAAAGCGCCTTCACAAATTGTTTCCCTATACCCTTGACTCCTTTCTTTTGGGTTTATGAAAATGTGCACTTACTTTTGATTGCTATTTATGTTTTGTGACGATGGCATCTGGTGAATCAATCGATCAGTATCCGTTTATAAACGGGGAACTTTACATACGTAGGCTGTGGTAGAAGCCTCTTTTGGATTATTTATAATGATGAACATGATAGTAACCGTGTGTTTCCCGGCAAATAATATCCCTCTAAACCCATGGGTGCCTTCTGTGATTGGTAGCAATATTCTCTTGTGCTCTCATAATAACACACTGCGATTACAATTCGTTAGCCAAGGGTGATGAATAAGGTAACATTTCGTTATCATCGCTCTGTGAACTAATGATACGGTCACGTTCAGCAGTGAGGGTTTATCGGCTAAATGAGTGAAGTTTAAGAGTTCATCATAATCTTTTCTTATGATTCCAAATGAAAGAAAACAGATTAAACACTGTCCGTGTACCCACGCAATTTTAAATTTTCATAGTTATTAGTCTGACCACAAATGCTGGTCATTATTAAACTATTCTTCGTACAAAATAGATCGTATGTAGAAGGTTTTAAGGATCAATGAATAACGCTTCAAACTAAGCTCTACATTAAGTAATTCTTTTTACTTTAAATAAAGCAGGTAGTTATTCTTGCGTTTCATACGGTGGATATTAGGTACAACCCTTTAAAAAAAACTTGAACCTATATTATCTAATCGCTCGGCTTTCAACGAAAACTACGATTTCCGTCTAAATGTTTTTGTCATTTAGTTCATATCTACATTTATATGTCTGTAAAAAACATAACCCTCCTTCTAGCGCAGTTGGGTAAAAAGGTCCTATACCGTAGGTAACATGTGGGACCACCAAACCCACATCTTCATATGCACAATTGCACATACATTAATTAAACCTTAAATATTAAACGTAATTGACACTTGGCTTCACTTGACACTTGGTTATCGTGTAGTAGGTGGAGGTCTTAATGATATTTTTAATAATTAAACAAAAGAGCCGTATAATTACTAAGTGTACCTATATTAAAGTAATGAATATGAATATCATAATATTATTATTATTATCTGCTTGTATTTATTTTATCAAATAAATGGAAAAAAATCTCCCCGACCGAAATTAATTTTGATTTTGATTTTGAATTTAAAATCGGTCAATGCCTAAAGATTAGAGCGTTAGTAAGCCTCTGCAAAGGCTTTCTAATAAGTATGAGCTTAGTTTTATTCAAGATTATCCAGTCCGCAAATACTTTATCCTAGCTTTTAGGCATTAGATTCTTCTAATCCTTTTGTATAACTTGGCAGTTTGGCACAATGGACCCTTGCAAGTTGCACGCATTTATTAATTTATACTTCGTGTACGGAGATGGTGCCTACATAAGATGGATTAATGCCATGAGGCATTTTCTGCCAGTTAAGCTTTGGTTTAAAACGACCACATCGAAATTATATTATTATTTAAAATATATTTATTTAATTTATTATGAGATATCTTCATGTTTATAAATATTGAAGTTAACTTACACAATGGCGCTGGTTCTATTGTTTACAAACTAAACTAATTTAGTGAGACTAAATTACTATGTCTCTTTATAACAAAAACCTGAGAAAAGGATGGAAGAAGTTTAGTCCAGTCAAATTAATCCACTTGCTTGTTATCAACGTGAATTTAGTCGCCATTGCAATAGGTCGCATATAATTTTCTGTAAATGTTAAGAGCATAGACTTATATGATAGTCCTAAATGTTTTCTGTCCTTTTCCAATTAACTTTGTAAGAAAGAGATGTAGTGAGATTAAAATTAGTTTAGTGTGATGTGCAACAGAATCAGCACCAATATGAGCATTCAAATAAGTGTAAGCTTACTTCAGCTTAGTGTGGTCAAGATGATCTGGCCCTAAAACACTTTATCCTAGCTTATTACGCAGTAAGTAATCTACCTACACAACCATGGCACATTGCATGCTGCAGTTATTTTCATGACATAACATGACAAGTTTAGTTACACATGAGCATGTGAGAAACTTATCGTTTAATTCAAACTGAAATACGCAAGTTAATTAACCGGATTAAGAATAAATCGTTGCAGATCAGCTGCACAGTGGTGCACTCGTAATTAATATCTACAGTTGCAAGACATTTAAGTTTTACATCATACATAGAGTTTATTTTTGATATTATATTAGACTGCTTGTTGGTTTAGTGGTCGCGAGCATGGCTGCTGGTCGTCCCGATTCGATTCTTACATACAAAACAAGTGTGGTTTTCGGGCAACGAATGCACTTAGCTGCTTTTCTCCACGTTGAAACTGGTTGAAACAGTGGGCTGTTGAGTCGATTATCTTTTCAATAGTTAATGTCATGTACTTTTCATATATAGTCGCTGTACAGTGAAAACCTTGTGACTGCATACAATGTGATTTTACAGAAGATAAAAACAGTCTGGTGAAAAAAAATGTTTAGTGTATATACCTAATTGTAATTCTTATGTTCTTATTATCATCAATAGATATTGTTAGACGCATCTTAGAACTGTGCACGTTCGTTTATACGCTTTACGAAGTTTTCTTAACAACATATAAATAATAAAAGAAAATCAAAGAATTTGTGTTTTACGAGGTTTTCACAGGACGGTGACGATATTTGGAATGAGAATCGATTACTGGGTTTTTAATATTTCCGCACCTTTATGGTGACACAGTCTGAAGCTGAAATCTATAATTTCAGCATAATGACCTAACATCGGAATGGTTTTGTAAATTGAGATGTGACGTGAAGTAAATCCATCCTTAATGTAACTATTATTCCGTCTCAAAGGTCAGAAGTCAGGAGTGCGTATCTACAACTTTAAATAACGAAATATAATAATTAATAATAAATAAATAACGAAATCAGGAGTCAGTCAGCAATATGAGCTACATACTACCATGCTACCGACATTCCCTGTATTGTTTATTCAAACCAAAATTATGACAATAATTATATCAGAATGAAATGTAACTGAATTGAGACGGGGAAGTGAGTATCTATACGAGTACGTAACAATTCTATCAATAAATAATGTGCGTAAGTATATATTCCGTTTGTAAGGTTAGCCGTCAGGAGTGCGTATCTACAACTTTGATTTATAACGTAATAAGGGTAGTTGAGCCAATAACTGTTTTCTTTCTTGAATGCCACATAATATCCTATAATAGGAAAGTTTTTGCGGTAACAAAAACAACTACATTTTGACGACATCTGAAGGAAAATGGTACACAAACGTAATTCAGTAAAAATGATAGAATAAGCTTTTGCTTGTCCCATGTTAACATTAAACATGTCGATACAAAAGAATTATGAATGAGCTTCTATTTATTTAGTTTTATTTCATGAAAAGGTATTTGTTCAAGTGTTTCCGAACCTTCCAATCAGCGCAAACGACAATTTCATAATAATGTAAATTAATTGGACCACAAATTAAAGCATTAATGCTTTCATAATTGCATGCGGTCCTAAATTATTCTAATTAATGGCGATAATTTTAAAATTAGAGTTGATTGAAGGTGTATTACAGAATAGTCACTAAACTGAATTTGGCAAAAGGTGCAAACTAGATAATTAAATAAATCAGTTCGAACGTTTCAGTCAAAATGATTGACAAATAATAATAGATTAGTTTTAATTGTAATAATCAATCTAATTAAGTCGAAGCTTGAGTCACGGAGAGTTCCACTCGTCAAAATTAACGTTACAGTGCAAGTAGTTAAATCAATTCTTCGAGAATTTTCAGCATTTATTTAAACCAAAAAACTACTGGTGACTATTCTGTATCTACTTAGGCAAATATTTTTACCGGCATTCATTATCGTACATACTAGACAATTTGACTTTCTTTATAATAATTAATTACTCAAGATGTGCAGAATACTGACACTGAGTCTGCGAGAGGAAGTTATACTCGCACAGTTGTCGTCTCCAAATAAATTAACTCTTGTCTCACTAAGAGCCATTAAAGCGACATTTGTATCACTCACTGGCAGGAAACTACCAATCTGTCTCAGTCAGCGCCAATTGGTGCAAACACATCTCCATTTTGGTCAATACCAAAATATGCCTATTATACAAACAATGTTTCGCTGACCATTCCTAAGAATGATTACGAATTTCCTTCAGATTATTAACAGAGAATTTCCTGAAATTTAATCTGTTTGAACCAATCGTACAATAAAGCTCTACAATACGTTTTGGAACTGAGTGATGAAAAACAGGGTAAGTAGGAGAATCTCGTAACTTGGGGTAGCGACTTAGTTTGACAAACTTTGTATTTAACATTTAAGTGTATTTATCCATTGTTTATTTCGGATGTGCCTATTGATTTTACGACGGTAACAATATCATCATCAAGTAAGAATCTACAAAGAGCAGCTTCTTCCGTTCACTCACACCAAAGGGAGATTTTTCATAGTCCTCATGCTTGTCAGGTATCTTTGTTGCCTTACTGCTTACTAAGGCAAGAAGTATAGGTAACAAGCATGAGGACTATGGCGTATTAGACTGTAGTATGATGATAATAGCAAAACAACATCAACAATTTCCATCTACATGAATTCACCGTCATCGCACCGTATCGTCAAGAGAATTTTGAACATTGAATATTTATTCGAACGTACGTAAAAGTTTTCGCTGAAATAAACCGGAATAGATAGTTTCACGGATTATTTCATGGTTTGTTTAAGGTAGTATTTACGTTTCTCGCTCATGGTCGCTGGGGACATTTACCAGAACTAAATGTCCTCACCGACCTTTGACGATTTTTGTTCACTACTGAGCAGGTTCTGAAGACTATACAAAAATGCTCTCATAGTTCATTCATTTCGATGGTTTCTGTTTTGTCTATATCTATTATGTTAAGTACCTACACGATTTTACTATTTCTGCTTCTGCTCAGTTCAGTCGCTATAGGCACTTATTTAGTCCAGTACATTGCATGAGACATTAAGGATTTCAGAATCGTCTTTTCTAGTTTCATCTACTTCCCCCACGGCGACCATAAGTGCGAACTGTTCTAAATGCCGACAAAATTCATTGTAGGACATTCTGGTCAATATCAGAAATTATTATAGACGAATAATAGTTTAAGTTTTGTTTTACTCGTTCCTGCTGGGTAAAGTTTCGTACAACCGTTATGTAAGTATTTTTGTTTTTACAACTGTGTTCTATTGTAAAACTATTATCTCATTATATAACTAACAGCGTATAAACAGATTATAATTACATGTTACTAAAAACCTACAAAGTTATTTTATGTTCGGTGAACTAGTTTTTGGACTATCTAGAGCGGGTGTCATATTTTAGTGTCCGCGCGGATCAATAGATCAATGCAATTAAATACCGTATGCTGGTCGGTGATTTGACCGCGACACGACATATTGGTGTCACGATATACGCTTCAATTTATTTATTTATAAAGGTTTACCAACTAAATACATACAAAGCATTAACCCACAATCATTGTTAACATTTTAAATCTCGCATGTACCTATCTAAATTATAGGAAAGCCTGGTATTATTGATTATTTAGTGTGTGAAAATTTTACAAAAATACATACCTAGAGATGGCCCAAAGAAGATTTTTTTTTCAAAATTTTCAATTCATAATAATAATAATCTTGGAATACAAGAGCCTCGATCAACATCTTATGAGGCTCTCGTTGGGGGGCTGGATCAAGGGCTTGATACAGAAAGCGGTACTCCTCGACACGGCACGCATTGTGAGGAGGTTCCTTTCTCTGCAGCCCTAGCCGCCGGTGGCTTGGACCCTGTTCCCGTTGCCGGTGGCCTACTACCTACTCTTTTGTATTTTTAAATGTTTTTATTTTTTTTTTATTTGTAAAATTATTTAAAAATATGAATGAATGTAAGTATAAAAATTGAATAAAGGTCAAAATAATCTTGGAATACAAAAATTTGTAATCAATAATAGATTACCCTCTATATCATCACTTATGACCATGGGCGTAGACAGAGGGGGGCAAGGGTGGGCCGTGCCCACCCTAGAATAATCGACAGTACCTATTGAAGATATTATACTGTTTACATTCTTTTTATCTTGAGAAAAAGATTCAATACGATTCCTCGTAAAATTCTTTTATCATCTTCGAAAACCCAAAATTATCTAAATCATCCCAGCCGTTTTCAAGCTAATATTACTTGCGGTGGCTGATCAGCTGGCCGGCCCTAGGAAAACTCCCTAGCTACGCTACGATAAGACCCAAGTTTAATTGGGTGGAATGTTTCAAATAATTATGCTTTTGTAGTTGTTAGATAGGTAAGGTTTATTGAGAGATTTATAATGTAATCTGGTGATTCGCCACTGTATTTTAAGACGATGTAGTCTTTCTTATACAGAGCTGTACTCTTGATTTTTGTTCACCACTGAGCAGGATCTACAGGACTATACAAAATTAGACTTATAGTTAGTTTCGAGGTTGTCTATATTTGGCAGTGTGATTTAAGGTTATGTACACAATTTCGCTTTTTCTGCTTCTGCTACGTACAGTTCAGTTGCTATAGACACTTATTCCATCCAGTACGTTGCATAAGAAATTAAGGATTTTAGAATCGCCTTTTCTAGTTTCTTTTACATTTATAATAATAACATAATAATAATAATTTGTTTTAGGCTTCAATGGCCCATAGATTATAATTATATACCTACCTTAAAAAGTAAATATAAAATACAAAAATATGTAGTAGGTATGTAACGCCTGTATTACATTAAATACTAGCTTCCGCCAGCGGCTTCGCCCGCGTGATATCTTTATAAATTATAGCCTATATTACTCAGGGATAATATAGCAATCTGCTGGTGAAAGACTTTTTAAAATCGGTTCAGTAGTTTTTTAGATTACCCATTACAAACAAACAAACAAACATACAAAAAATCAAATCTTTTCTCTTTACAATATTAGTTTAGACATATAAAGTAGGTCCCAACTACCATATAACTTTCACATTAATATGTAGTTGTATGATTAAGCTTGTAATGTATACATAGCTAGGTATGTACTTAAACTTAGCTTAGTAACGAGGACTTACAAGTTTCGGTCTATCTTTAATGTCGAGACCTGACTTAGTCTTATACAAAGGCTACACGCTCCACTCAGACTTACTAACTCTTCACATTAAGTTGATTCATCAATCTTTCATTCGCGTGCACTCACCCTTACAAAAGGTTAACTTTGCTGATTAATGGAAATAGAATTTGTTCGGAATAAAATTATTAAAGTTTTTCATTAATGTCGCCAACATTTTCAATTCGTCGAGGCATCCCTCATTTTTTTTCTGTAGTTACAAAACATTCGGAACTGATATTTAGGTACTACTTACTTCTGATCATGTCTTTGAAATCATATTTTTTCATCATTCTTTACATGATTAGTTCTTGGAACATTTACAGCATAGAAAAAAAACTAAAAACAGACTTCTTATCAGACTTCTATTTCTACTGGGAAACGGCACAATCTAGTTAGCGCGAGTATTTTGTATTTGATTAGAGATTAATTGTTTACCACTGCGTCGCCTTAAACAAGGGTTAAGACCATGATATGAACAAGTTTTCATTAATGTCGATAAATAGTTGAGGGTCAAGTTATAAGTATTGTTTTCAAAGTATTAGTAAGTAATTTCATACTTGAGCTGAAACCGCAACGTTTACGTTGTATGTAGCCCTCCCTTCGTCATGTCATGTATCTAATAATTAAAGGCCTCCATGCTAAAATCACATTGCTCTCATAAATTGGCCTCAGAGTTGAGACAAATAGTGCACCAATACTTAGGAATAAGAATACTTTTATTGATAATTGTGTTTTTCGTTGAATAACAGTTTTAAAAAAGTTACAGTAAACATACATTATTATATTTATATACAGAATATTTTTTTATGTATTGCGTATAATTTGTAGAGTGATTCAGTCTCTGTTCCTAAATGACACCGGAGTATTGGGATACACTTTAAAACAAAACGAAAATTCAACTTAGTATGGAGACACGTTATTTACTAGCGCAAGCCATACAAAATCAAATTTTTATTTTGTATTGGAGTGTATTTTACTACTGCGATTGCATTTGCGCACTACATAAAATATATCCAGTATATTAGTGTAATTAGAATTCTAAAATTAGTTTCATACATGATGTTGTAAAATTTCAGAATTACATTACTGAAAATGTTAATTTAAACTACTTACAACATAGTACATAATTATCTACAAGTAGGTATGAGTTAAATACGTGAATAAAATACATGTTTAGAAAATTAGGTCTTTGTTAGAAATATAATTTACATAAGTAAGTACCTACCTACATAATAATAATAATAAAGGGAAATAATAATGTAGCGTACACAAGTCCTAGCTAGATAAAGACATACCTTATTTATCTAAGATCTCATTATTATTTTAGCATTACTGTATCTGCTATTGTCTAGCGACGCACATTATCAAGATAGGATCATTTCAATCTGTTAGCGTTATCGAATTAATTAACATTATTGATCAATAGAACCTATACCGGAAAAGTACCATTAATACACTCGGGAGCAATGAATCCGGGTCAATAATGAAACTTAATATCTCGGAAACTAAGAGTGTTAGCATAATTAAATAAAAAGTATTGTATAGATTATTTAATACTACTACACTAAAATTAAGAAACTTCCTAATTATTATTTGTTTCACTTATTAAAAATACATAAATTAAAAATGCGTACTTAAATTTTATCGTATTTTTTTTAAATATCCTTAAAAATTACAGGTAGTCATGCTATTCGGCAAACGGCACAAAGTTTCTGAGGCGATGTTGGGGAATATTCTCGCATTCCTCTATCAATGCAATTTTCAGCTCTCGAAGGTTATTATTTAATTGTAATAAATACTTTTCTATAAAATACTCTTTAATTGAACAAGCTATCATTCTTAGTTTTTTGTTGGTGGCCGTGACCCAGATGAATTGCTCCTGAGTGTAGTTTATAATAAGTGATCAGTCTTCGATTATTAGTTTTATCATCCCCATTTATTTATTTATTTATAATAAGTAGAAGATTTTCATTCGTCAATGAAGTGTTTGTTATTCGGCATGATTTGGTGCTGACTAAGAGCGAAATTACTATTTGAGAGCAAGATTGCCGTTTGTACAATGGTTACTCATCCAATTAGACGGTAGCTGAGGCAAACATCGCTCAACCGCCGCGGTTTATCTGTACACGTAACTAAACTAATTGTTAGATCCCCTTTATCATCAATGTTACTAGACGCACCAAAATCTTAACGAAACAAATTACTTAGTAAAGCGATCTTGGCAGCTACGCAATATTGGGTTAGTAACATGGGTCTGCAATGTAATTCAATGAAGCAAACAGTGGCTAGGGGCTGTGTAGCTATACAGTATACACACAGGCCGAACCCAAAGTCATTGATATCTCGTGCTAAAGTGTCCGCATGATTGATCGACGCCGCCGCTTTCCTTTCAAGCCTCCATTGATATTCTATCCGTTATTTGGCTTTCAAGTGATTTGTAAGTAATTTAAAAATTGTTATAAGGCAAGCGTTCGGAAGCGGAGTGATATAAAGTGACTTGAGTTTATGACAGCCCTCGTGATTGACATTCATCGAGTAATGGGACAGCTTATTCCCTCAGATCACAGAACTTATTCCACTTCAAATGTCATCGTGAATACTAGTCGCGCACAATAAAATTAAGTGTCCGCCTTCATATCCATCTCAGTTTTACGATTGTTCTATTCTCTATGAGCGAATATATTATGTGTTTCATGAATATATTTTATTGCAGTTTCTTCTGTCTGAAGGTCTTCTCCCCAAGGTTTGGTTTATATAAAACACGGCGTTCTCTGTTAATAAAAATGACTATGTAATGTTGCGGGCGTCTAGTTGAATTAAATTGATGATCAAAACTAGCGGGATCTAGACATTGCCCAGCGTCTATGTGCCACGTTCATGTGTGATGCAAGTTGGCGAGCGACTTGTAAAGTAGATAATTGCAGAACTTCCGAACGTTGCCAGAAACTTGTCTACGTAGTGAATCTTCCTATATCTATTTAGGAACATATCAAACTATGTTCTAGACGAGGAAACATGGGAATAGCTTAAATCACCCCGAGATAAATTAAATTGTAAGTGCTTCGTTTGTTGTTGTTATCAAATTATTCTGGTTACTGCTATACTACACCAATATACGATTCGAAACATGACGTAAACAAATTTGCCCTATCCTATTGTGCCATAAGTTATGGACAAGTATTTTCTGAGAAGACAGAATAATTTACGATGTCTCTGTGTCCATTTGAATCGGAAAAGATCTACTGTTGATACATAGGCCTATACAAGACGCCCGCTATGTTGCTATGAGATTGCACAACTATATTTTCCTGTTATTATTATTATTTATTATTATGAGCCTGTGATGTCCCACTGCAGGACAAAGGTCTCAGTCCTCTCTTTCCATTTTTCCTGGTTCGTTGCGATCTGAGGTCAAAACTTTACGTAAGTGTCCAACTCACCCACCATTTCCTTTTGGACCTGCCACACTGTTGTGTCCTACCGTTCGGGACCCACTGTGTGGATAATTTAGCCCATAGCTCCACCAAAATTTTCTGTTAATTACAACATATTTGTTCAAGTCAAATAGCAAAATAAAGGAATCATTCGAAGCGCAAACGATTATCTAAATGGTTTTGATAATAATTTTTAATTACTTGTTTATTTCGTCATTGCCAGTTTATTTAACCAGACCCGAGATGATGCTGAAAAATAAAGCAATTGATTGAGCTACAAACAACGGTTTTTAAATAATTTCGCAGTGCCCGCGTTGCAATATAATATCCACGGCTTTTAAACGTTATATCATCATTATAATTTTGTTATGCAAAACAACTATCGGATGTATATTGCACCTTAATGGGAAACAATTATCATAAAATTTGATCAAGCCGTATAATTACCTAGCACAAATATTAATAAAACTATGTAGGTTCCTGTAATGTTCACCAAATAAAGTGATTTTAATAATAGCAATCAAAATTAATTATTATTGGTGAAATACCGGAAAACCAATGGTATTAAATTGCCAATAATAAAATCTCTTACTAATGATGAAATCAATAATCTTACGGCAATCTTTTAATCAGCTCTTACTGACACGTGTTAAGAGGATAAGTCTGTCATTTCTTATTTTATAAATATTTATTTTCATCCTCCGACTAAGTTGTCCTGTTATCCAGGCGCGATGCAAAAGTACAAGACATATATTCTTCTTAGTAAACTTCCAACAACAAATATTTACCAACTGTATACAGTTGGTAAATATTTGTAATCCCAGCACTTCAGTCCAGATTGTATTATAATACAATCTGGACTGAAGTGCTGGGATTGACCAAAATAATGACCATACATTAAAATAATTATTTTGACCATGGATTCCCGAAATTATGGTAAGGTTATAAGAAAGATAAGTAAAAAAAACTTAATACTTATAAAGAAAAATAATACTCAGAAAAATATGAATACCTATTAACACATTATTCTAAGCCAGCATATTTACTTGCAAGGAATCGTGGTTGCAGCCTCGTCTTACCACTACCATCTAAAGACACGACTGTGAAGGTAATTTCAGTACTTGAGAAAATCACATTACCCAATTTCGTCTTTCAATCTGTGTTCACACGGTTCTGGCAGACGATCTACTTGTATTTAATTGTAAAACTAATTATTTTCAAATTAATTCGTTATTACGTTCTCAAACAGTTTCCAAAATCTCTGAGCTTTGCTTAACCTCATTAGATTAGAGTATTCCAACACTTTCAACACACAGTAGAAATGCGGAGAGAACCTTGTAAAGATCGCTGCTATTCGCACTCGATTCAGTCTGAACGGAATTAAGTTTGGAGTTTCGTATGTAAATAAAATTGGAAATTGCGATGACGTCACGTAGCACCCGCACAATCGTGCTCCATTGCTTGAATATCTATTCGGATACGTATCAGAAAGTCTGAGTTCTTATATTAAATATTAATAGGAAATACAATTCTTGCATTCAGGTAAGTATTAGTAGGATAAGTAAGAAATCCCCTATATTTATCCTTGAATGAGTAACATGTACGACATAATATTTGATATGGATTATACGAGTCAAGGAAAATGAAGTTTTTTGCGTGAGATATGGTATGTTTGTTTGAGCTCTTTTACATGCGCTGCCACATTTTTATTTCGGAAGCGTCTTTGAGTTTGATCCTCGGGTTGGTTTTATATTACAAGGCTAACTTATTCTATATTTGTTAATCTTCAACATTTTCTGTAATTTAAGTCATCTTTTAAGACTTTAGTTAGAATGCGTAGCGTTTCTCGTTCCCTATGAATGTTTTATGTTTACTTACTCAGTAGTTGCACGTTTCGAGCACCGTTTTAGATAGCTGGCCGATGCCCAGGGGGAATGTAGGCCAGCTCTCTAAAATGTTGTTTGTTCTGACCTCATCTATTGTTTCCTGCAACAATAAGAAGACATTTTGATCAATGAGACGGTAGTTTTCTGCTGTTTCGTTATCTTTTTAGCATTTTCTATTAATAATGCGATTTATATAGGCATTTATTTAGCTAAAACCCTATAGAGATTGTCAATGACGGTTGTTAAATAAACGCTAGAGGTAACAGGATCTTGGATTATTCCATGGTTGTCTCCTGGTTGTCTCTTACTGAAAGCCATAGGCAATTACAGGGTCTAACCCAGGATTGTCGATTATTGTCGATTAGGTACACTGAAAACTTAAGTAGGTATCTAGGTATGTTTTGCGGTTGTGGAAAGCTTTTCCTCACCTATATCACAGATAGTATAAAACTCTACGTAGGTACATCTCAGAAATAGCCTCTCATAAGAAGAACCACTGTCTCTGACATCCTCATTCTACCATTCGGGTTGTTTCAGATATTCATTTATCTTTCTGGGTGCATTTTTCAAATGTCACCCTAACTTATAATATGAGTATAACTGGTGTAAAAAGACCTCATTGAAGCCGAGAGTCATGTATTCCTCCCAATGTTACGATGATTTTTTTGTATTGGGCTATAACTAGGTACCTACCGACTGATTATGAATTTTCAAGATCAAAGTCACAATTTTTTTTTCTTTTTGCCGATTTTTTTTAAAATCCGGCTTTTGGTATTTTATTACTACTTACACTTTCTTACGCGCTTATACTCCCACACCCACCTGTCCAGTTCTACACTGTGGTAGTACCTATACAGTCTGTTGCGCGCGTTACATTGCGAGCTACAGAAAATAGCAAATTTTTAATACCTAAAAATAAGTCATTTCAATAATTCATTTCAATAATCATTCAATAATTGTCTCAACAATTATTTTTGCCCAAAGTTACTTGGTTTGATATGCGTAGAGTTCGGCTTCGTTAAGGGACTTTTTACACCCTGAGTTGTATTAGTCCTTATTTGTCTTTCTATGTGAACAGTTACGTTAAGTATCTGTGTTGATGTTGTGGTGGAAGTCGTTTAGATGCTAGCATCTAGATAAATGGCCTACGATACCCTACCCTCAGTTGACTCCATTTACACAGGATAAGCATCCTTCTTACGTTATCAGATCAATTTGAACTGTAATTGATAAATCGGCGGCATCCGTAGGTACATTTAAGATGTTCACGCCCTAATTCAGAATATCTACTTCTACTAGAATTGAAAGAGGACAATAGGCATTTGTACAAATAAGGTTATTTTTTTTAACCGATTAATCTTAGACATTGGATCAAATATCTACTTTATAAAATAAAATATACTAGTATAGTAGGTATAGTAGTATTGGAATTTCATCTGTAGCGTACTAATAAGCAGTGATAACTGAATCTCATACGCAAATACATCCAGACCAGACAGATGTGGTACCAAGGCCAAGGGGGAAAGATACTGCTAACTTTTGAGCAAAAAAAAACTTTTTCCCTTTTTAAGATTATTTTTGTACATTATTTGGGTAACAGTGACATAGTCAATAATCGGGGAAATGACTACTGACTGGCAAGTCTTTTTGATAGATAATTGTCGAAAATTGATCGACAAATAAAACAAATAAACAGCAAAATAGGCACCTGAGCTTTTTTGGAGAACTAAATAGGTAGGTATGGCTAGAACTTCAAAAATAACAATTTGAATTACTTACCTACCTACTTCATTCATCTCCGTTGGGTCTTCAGTTATTTTATTATGACGTAATAAAGTAGACTAAATCTGCAGTGTAATAGAAACAAATGGTATGGCATATTTTCAATAAATCGAAGATATAAATAATCGTAAATAAAACATTTTATTATAGGTAGAGAGACTATGCGATTTGCATAACAGAATACTGGTTGATGAAATATTGTTAAAATAATCTCCTAACTTTCTAAACAGATGAACAAACTGACGGGGAATGAAATTATTTAACATCTGCAAATCTTAGTAATTTGAAATTGCAAAATTAAATTTTCAGCTTTGTTGTTAAACAATAGGTATTTGGTTTACTTGGAAAATTACTTGAAAACGAATTACTGAAGAATTTGATACCTATAGAATTTGAGCACTAGTGTGGTTGGACAAAATTTTAAGTATCTGAATAATTTGTACCGTTTCACGAAAAAGGTACTATAATGACCATTTTGGTATATCTTTGTCCCCAGGTGTGAGAGGTCTTCACAACTTGGAGATCAACGTGCCGAACGCAGTATTAGTAGGCGAGACTGTTACCCTCGAATGTAGCTGGCAGCTAGAAGACGAAGAGGCTCTATACAGTGTCAAATGGTACCGAGGACGGGAGGAGTTCTACCGGTACATCCCGAAGGAGCTTCCCCACACCAGAGTGTTCCCACTGCCGGGAATTGAAGTGGATGTAAGTAAATTTGTTCTTAGATTGTTGTTGATTCTTATATTTTTTGTTGTTTCATTTAGAATAAGCCAGTAGTACAAAGAGGAAAATATATTTTAGCAATCTCTATGGCAGATCTTAATAAATTTAGCAAACAGGAAAATACATCCAGTGCTTATTAATATTTTCATTTAATATTTCCCATGAAGCTGTATGCGGGTTTCTTTCATACCATCCAGAGCGAACGAAAACTGTACAAAAAATCTTGTGATGGCTTTGGCTAATGCACCCAGCATTAATACCGCTTGCTTTACCTATTGTGTAAAGAAAAAAGAGCGGGATGCTGAGATAAATTAGAGCAAGGTAAAGAGCTTTCGCGGTACATGATAAGTAGCAACCAACTACTTAGTACCTACTACGGCACACTAGCATGATCGTAATTTAACTTGCGTAACAATTTATTGTGCTCTCGGGACGGGTATACATCATCCCTGTTTAGGGAGCATTTTTCTGGAAAGTCGATGTCAGGTCCCGTGGTGTCGATGTTTGATGCTGAAACGGTGGAAGGAGAGGAACATTTAGTAAAATTCAATGCCAAACAAGTTGGTCGTATTATTAAGAAAATTAAGTGTGGAAAATGTCAGCATCAAACATCTTTGACATGCTGGGCCTCATTTGCCAAGGGTCCTGGCAAACTTTTCCATTTTATATGTTGCACACTCGTACCTACTTGCCGCCTAAAATGACAAAAACTGATGTCATCTCTATAGTAAAAACTAAGACGAATATGTCGTATAGCTGATGTCAGCGTTAATAATTTAAGTTAGGCGGACGACATGGCGCAGCTAAGTGCGTCGATCTACGAGCTCAGAAAACTGTGTGTAGTGTGTGTGTGAGTATATGCTGCAAGTCACGGTCTGTTAAAATAATGCCACCAAAAGCGAATTGTGGGTATATTTGGGTACCTCACGAGCTCACTGAAAGAAACTTAATGAACCGTGTACTCATTTGTGATTCTTTATTACGACGTAATGAAACCGAACCATTTTTGAAGAAGCTGATAACTGGTGATGAAAAGTGGATCACGTACGACAAGAACGTGCGTAAAAGGTCGTGGTCAAAGGCCGGTCAGGCTTCACAGACTGTGGCAAAACCCGGGTTAACTCGCAACAAGGTGATGCTGTGTGTGTGGTGGGATTGGAAGGGCATTATTCATTATGAGCTGTTACCACCAGGCAGGACCATCGATTCTGAACTCTACTGCAAACAACTGATGAGATTAAAGCAAGAAGTTGAGAGAAAGCGGCCGGAATTAATCAACAGAAGGGGTGTGGTTTTTCATCATGATAACGCTAGACCTCACACATCTTTAGCCACTCAGCAAAAATTAAGAGAATTTGGCTGGGAGGTGTTAATGCATCCGCCGTATAGTCCTGACCTTGCACCTTCAGATTTCCACCTGTTTCGGTCTCTTCAGAATTCTTTAGGCAGTGTCAGGTTAACATCACGAGAGGACTGCCAAAACCACTTATCGCGGTATTTTGATCAGAAGTCCCAAAATTTCTATAGCAATGGGATCATGTCCTTACCTACAAGATGGCAAAAAGTTATCGAACAAAATGGTACCTACATACTTTAGTTAAATGTAAATAAACTATATCAAAAAATGTTTTGAATTTTCTTAAAAAATGCGAAGAAACTTTTTCCCCAACCTATTATATGTAAGTATAATTATGTAGCGTGTAATTTTATAGGCTTACCATCACTGATAGTTAAATGCAAGTCGGTTTAGAGGTTTTCAAGTTAGGCGTATTCCTTTTTATGCTTTTATGCGAACTACGAGTCCTTACATACCTTGGAGCGATAAGGTCACCCTTTTGTACCTAAACAAATTATGTTACGTAAGTGCTTCTGTTTTTGTTTCTTAATGGTACAAATAAAGAGTATATAATATATCTAATATATATATTAAGGAATATAAATACCTCGGGTTTATGTAATAGGTATTATGTAGACACTGAAATGAAAATATATTCCTACATAAAATGTGTAAAAAAGTACTAAAATACCAAATTTAAACGTGGGTTCAGTTATATTATGAATGAACAACTGAACATAGTACAAAGATCATAAGATCGTATTAAATTATTTTTTTCTTTCTACATTTCCTTTAAACGGTCTATAACAAATTTTCAGAGTATTTGAAGATAATTTCGCTAGCTTTACGTTTAATATAATACGCCTCTAGCTATTTTGAGAGTAAGACTACAAGATCACTTGGGTTTATATAAATTATTATCCGTTTTATTTTTACCTCGTTTACTTTATTAAGTAACCAAGGATTGATCAAATGAAAACGTTCATATTTAAAAGAAGATCGAAGTCAAGATTATTTTAGTCTCGATACAAAAATAAAAATGTTACAGTATTCTAATAGTCTTTAACTTTCAGCTTCACAGCTTACTTGGCTCACAAACTTACATAGTACGACACAACTAAGAAGTTACATCGATGTAACTTAGATACATCGATGATGTAGCTTAGATAATTTTACAACTAATTGTGTCATCGTAAAGACCATGTTTTACTGTAGTAGGTAGGTAGTAATAAACATTCGTGGTCTTGAAGTCACACTCAGTTCGGAAGTGATATTTTACGAAGTTTGCCGATGCGACTTCTTAGTTGTGGCGCTCTGGTGGATTGATTTGAATTGCCCAGAATTCTCCAAAATAAGCTGACCTTTCATTGTACGAAAAGCCTATACAGTGCGAGGTCAGCTCATACTGGAAATCTCTGGGCAGTTCAATTTCAGCCCTGCTATAAGAGTTCGTAGTAAGCCCCCTGTACGTCTCATGAAAAGGATTTGGCACAAGACAAAAACTAAGCAGTTTGCTTTTTAACAGATATATTGATAGTACCATCCAAGCAGGTATCCTTGTTACTGTTAAATTTAAGTTCGTCAAAAGAATGTGAAGGACGATCAGGGGGCCTAAAAAGGCCACATTGAGCAATTCATCTACTGATCTGCATAGTAACTGTC
Organism: Allophyes oxyacanthae; assembly: GCA_932294325.1. Classification (NCBI taxonomy): domain Eukaryota; kingdom Metazoa; phylum Arthropoda; class Insecta; order Lepidoptera; family Noctuidae; genus Allophyes; species Allophyes oxyacanthae. The sequence continues at coordinate 8,197,060 of OW028614.1, read as the reverse complement.
AAACAGATGATTACTGACTATGAACCTTATGCGGATGACATTAAGTGTCGTCAATTAAGTAGATATATTGACATTTGTAATATCAATCATATTGTGATTAATCTAAAGCGGCCTTTTTAGCCCCCCTGATCTGCTTAGTAACTGTCAAACAGATGATTACTGAATATGAACCTTATGCGGATGACATTAAGAGTCGTCAATTACTCGTATGTAAATATTTTGACATTCGTAATATGAATCATATTATGATTCATCTAAAGCGGCCTTTTTAGCCCCCCTGAACATCGTTACAATTTGATATTTTAGATAACAAAGTATGAATGCGGTGAAAAAATATTATATATATAATTTTTCGTGATGCCCTTGAAAGACGGACTGACAGACAGCAGTTATGGTATAATTTCTCGTAAAAAATTACACCTTTAGGAATACCTACTATATGGTTAATATTCCATTCATATGTTGTTACTAACTTTGGGCTGTGAGTAGTAATCATGACATTTACAGGACATCATAAATATTTTAATGTTACGTCACATTACGTTGTCGAGATGACACTGATGTCACCACATAATAATCCGGGATTAAGTAATTACATAATAATTACGACGATTAATCAATCACAATAGGAGATTAACAATCACTGTTTGTATATTACGATAACATTTGACGCGTTTCCTGTATAATACTAGGTATAATCTGTAATTTTTATAATTTGTGAGCAATATTTTACTACTTTTTTAAATAATCAGATAATAGGTTTTAGATACCTATTAAGTCTATGATAGTTGTGGTATCTATTAAAAATGGAAGATTATGGCGCAATCACTGCGGTACAACAAAAGAACTCATACAACATAACAACAAACGATATTGAGAGGAAACCGTATATTGAGAGTCTTGTCATTCCGCGTAACTTTGATGGGCGGAGGCGTTCTTATAGGTCTGGAAGCTCAAATAAGCAATTTCGAGATGAAATATGATGTACGTTTTCATAAGTCTTCTGAGGCGAAATAGAGAACATGCGACGAATTACGAACAAAAACCTAACAGCTATTACGATGAAATTCGTGAACTTCGGTAAATAAGTTCTATCAAAGGATTTTTGGATATGATAATGCTATATACATATATATATTTCTAGAATGTTATGGGTATTCCAAAAATGTGTGTATGTTACCAGCTACCTACGTGACAATGATTTATATTGTGCCTCCATAAGAAGTAGAAAAGGAAGCAATGGCAGTCTGTAAAAAATTGATCTAGCACTCTCTATACTCTGTTTTTCTTACGTGTTTTACATATTTAGTAAAGAATCTTCATACTACTAATTAATGAGATATCTAATCATTTATAAAATATAACAAATCGTTTACCACGTGTTGATTTGGTAAAAAGTGATTAATTAACAAAGACAGATAAACTTAACATGATTTTCATATTTTAAAATAATGTTTCTCTTTAAAAAGACATAATAGATATGACAATTGTTTACTAAGAAAAACAGACTAGGTATAGAACTAAAGTTGGGAAGATCGATGCTACACCGAGAATAAGGTAGGTACATAATATTAATATGCAAATAATAATTCAAAACGTAGCTGGAGCCAGAGAAACTTTGACGTTTATCTAATGAATATAGATTATAACCTAAATAAGAGGTGTATTCTAAGTAGGTCTTATCTATAAACCTGGCAGAGTTGCGACGTGTCTTTGAAATTGAAAAGGACGAATTAGACGTGTGTTATCTCAGAACTGGGTCGTCTGGTGTTTATGTGCCTTGGATATAGGGACACTAGAAATATTGTTTTCCTTAGGATGTAATAGCTCTTATTGTAAGATTTTAGAGAAGAATAAATATAAACAGAAGCCCTTGTAAGTAGGTCTATGCTCTCGTTCACTCGCTATTCGATTCAATATTGTTACGGATAGGATTTTATCTAAGACTGGACCAAGAATATTAGACAGACCTGGATTTTGCGTCTAGAAGAAAACAGTGAAAACCAAATAAATGGCCTTGAAATAAATCAGTTATTTTTTGCATCTCTTTCATCAGGGTGACCAAGTTTTGAAGTGAAACTTCCATATACATAGACGGGGAGTATTAGGATTTTTCTGTCACGAAAAAGCGTTACGGCCGCGTGGAGGGGGTAGACGATATATTGTCCGTTGAAGTTTCACTTCTACTATGTGTCCCAGGTCCCAGCACACATTTTTTTTATTTCCGTTGGGATATTATTAGGAATTAAGCAAATTTATAGAAATTATTCATAATTGAGCACGTATTTCTTTGCTAATAAAGATAGAACTGGATATTGCATCTAGAAGAAATAACTGAAGGGGAGTTCATTCACCTTTGGGTATGTTTTCCATCTCACTCATACTATAATAACAAGATGAGATCAAAAAGACGACCGATATACAAACTGCATTAACCACTTATTATGCCTATGCTCACGCGTGGCTCAGCTACGGCGTAATCATGTGGGGAAACAGTACCGATGCTCCTACACTATTTATTTTATAAAAGAAATTAATCCATATACTCACAAACATAAATCAGACTGATAGCTGCAAACCTTTCTTCATAAAACATAAAATACTCACCTTTCCATGCATATACATTTTTGAAATTTGTTAGGAAATAGGTATAAATCATTCTTTACAAGACGCGAAGATAAACATACTGGCCGATCATTAAGGCATAAAAATATGCTAATGCTACCATCTTCCCGCATAACGCTACACTCCAACAGCCCCTATGTAATGTGTATAAAAATTTATAATAAAATACCAGAATCAATAAAAACAGAAAACAGCGAAACAATATTTACAAACAATATAAAACAAATACTTATTAAAAAAGTCTATTACACGATTAATGAATATATAAACGATAAACAAACATTTCCAATTAAATTAAATACAACAGTAATAATAAAACGAAATAAATGAATAGATATAAAAAATAAAATAAAAATACATTAAATTCCATAACATTTAGTTAATAATAATTTATAATAAACTAAATACATATTAGGAAATATATATAAATATAATATGCTCTCCATATTTATTAATAAATTAAAGCAATAAGTAAACATAAGTACCATCTTCCTATATATACAACATCTTAGTAAACATAAGTATCATATTCCTATCCTATATTTTGCTGTGCCCTACAGGGTCCATGATTGTAACCTACCAAATTTTATTTTTACCACCTTATGTACATTGTGGAATGCAAATAAAGAATATGAATATGAATATATAATTTGCAAGTTACCAGAGTAAAGTAAAAGTTTTCAAGATAGTTGTGCACAAATAGATAGGAATGTTAATGTTGAGGGCCATTTGGTATCCAGAAACTATTTTAAAAGCTTCTAGTATTTTTAAAGTCATCTTTAATTTTTTCTGCCTTTAAAAAGGATGTGTTGATTGAAATAATTATTTTATGATATTTAAGTTTACCCCAATTTTATGAATGCATTCCTAGGCTGGTAAGACTGATGGCCTGTAAAAATAATAATTTCAATGACATAAATGACATGTCAACATTGTCAACTTTCTTCCACTTCGAGTGTTTGCTAGGCGATTTCTGAGGATATACTAATTATTTAACAGTGCTCAATCATGTATCGTATATTTAAAGATTGTGGAAGTGTTTGGAACCCAACATCAAACGTTATTTTTCATAGGTAAGTACGCTGATGCCATATTAAAAATTACGACAATTTGTACATATTTTTACGCAGTTTTAGAAAGATCTGCCTATATTTTTATTTAAAACTGTGTGAAAAACGTTTCTCTCATTGTGAAATATCACCATTTAGTTATTTATGTGATTATATCGCATATAACTAAGGAAACAGTCGCATTATTAGATTGGTCGTCAAGATAAAATGTTAGTAAACAAAGAAGAGTAGAGTGACCATAAATGATTGCTTGAGGCGGAATTTAACGTGATATGATTTTTCGTGATTGTGTAATGAGCTACAAAGTCCAACTGGAATTCAAAATCTTCAGAAGTTTTCTTGGTCAAACCTGATCATTGATTGCTAACATCAGTGGACTTTCTTAGATGATTGAAAACACGATTGCATTTGTTTCAGTTTTCCAAGCGATCCAGAGAAAAGGCGTAGATGGTGGTATGGTGGTCCAACATTTCTTTGAAAGGAAACTTCTATAAATCTGCAAAAAATTGTTGCCTACACTATAAAGCGGAGCACTATGACATAAGGCTAAACCGACTAAAATTTGGTGAAGATCTGATGAAGACTTTCGGAGAAAGACGATGGAACTCCTCAATGGATATCAGCAAATTAGTCGCGATTACTGTAGTTGCATATTTATGTATTATTTATGCCACTCAAAATAGAAAAATAAAATAAACTGTGCTAAAAAGTATAAAATATTTTCTTTAAAAACTTAACAGCTTCTGAAGTAGGGACCTATAATCCTTCAATGCACCTTAGCTAGGCACTTATTAGTTTTATGAAGTTAGTTTTTACTTATTTTAAAGTTTAATTTATCCATAAATCAACCCGCAACTTTGGACCAAGTGATGACACGTTAAATCTTCATGGGTTCACCAGAATTTAGTACCTACCTATTTGGTACTTATGGTTATTGTTTTGGTACCTAACTATTAGCAAACAAATACGTGCTCAATTATGAATAATTTCTACTTGCTTAATTCCTAATAATATCCCAACGCAAATAAAAATCTTTGTCACCCTGATGAAAGAGATGCAAAAAATAACTGATTTATTTCAAGGCCATTTATTTGGTTTTCACTGTTTTCTTCTAGACGCACCGTCCAGTTCTATGTATAAGGTTCTTGGACTGGACAAATTTCACATATACGTTACCAAAGACAACGAAGACGTGCAGTTGCATCAGTGCCAAAAAAAGTTTGATTGTGTGAACGACAAAAACAAACGCCACTGTATGACGTGGCGATAAAATAATATAGAGAGATGTAGGTAGTGAGAAGTGGGATTGCTTTACGGAAAATCAAAAATGATTTGTGAACAATTTCATACAAAAATTCACTTTCGTACCCATGTACCTATTAGAAAAATGTCGCATACTTACATCATCGTAACAGAAAAATTATCGTTGTATTTTACGTCACTGCCACTATTGGATATTAAACTGTGAAACGTTGAAATTATACAAAGAAGAGAACCTAGCATCACTTGTACCAAAGGAGGTCATAAAACGAGGACGTTTTCTCTGAAGGCACTGACAGGAACTTTGTGTCAATCAACCCACTCACTCGCCCGAATAACTCAGGTCTAGAATACCTTGCAAGTAATTGTCTTCCCAACCGTTTGGAATTACTCCTTTGTTGACAGGTTTCTGACCTGACAAGTTTTCTACCATTGTGTATCAATATGATAGTTAATATTAAACGGCCATTTTCTCTTAAACGTCTGTTTATTTGTCGGTGAACTTGGTCCTTCGCTTTTTTGCAGTCGTTCAAAACTGTACCATGATACCTTGATATCGGTATTCATGTCATCAGTTGTAAATAAGGCGATATAACTAATTCGTACTTTTATTAGCCTCTAAAACGTTTACTTCGGATGCCTTTCCAATATCAAGTTACATTAATCTTAATTTGTGGCACCATAAATTACTTGCAAATTGTAGTATTTATGGTACTTAACCTTGGAAGGGTGCTTTTTAAATAAAACGTTTATAAGATCGATATTGAATGTTGTAGTAAAGTTTATGGCAACAGTAAAGGCGTGGCCCAAACCGTGGTTCCTGCTGAGTGATGTGACACTATGGAGTGTTATTTCGTGGGGCGGCACCGTATATCAGCCCTATGATTAACGGTGAACAAGTGGAACAGTAATTTTACCAATGATACTACATTCTGTAAAATAATCACCCTGTTACACCTTGCAGTAGTTAAAGCAATGGGTGTCGTCATGTTCAGGGTGACCTACCACATGCATACGTAGTGATTATCTGCTAATTAAATTTAAGTATAATTTCTCTCTTCAATCAGTTGCTCTACTAGCATTGTACTTAAATATTTAAAGCATTTCCTATCCTGATGTCCCTGTATTTGAAATTTAAACCGGTTTGGATAGTTTTCCCACCGTCCATAACGGACGTTGGTCAGCAGCTGTTAGATGCTTGGCGTGCAAATGATAAGCTTAGAGTTAGATGATAGGGATTGTCTTAAAAAGTAGATTAGATAGCTATAAAAATTTACTAAACTAAAATGAATTGTTTCTCCAATAGATATCTCGTTCGGGCGCCCGTCGCGTGGTGCTGCAGCAGGCGACGCCGGCAATGGCGGGCCGGTTCCGCTGCGAGGTATCGGCGGACGCGCCCACCTTCCACACAGAAATACGATCAGCACCTTTAGAAGTCGTCGGTAATTAACATCTTTAAGTTATTATTAAGATTAAATTAATTATGAATCCAAGGACTCTAAGGCTGACATTCAGAGACGACAGAAACGAGTCTAAGCGTGAACTTACGCTTCCATCTGACAAAATTTGTTCGAAAGTTTGACGGATGGAAGCGTAAGTTCACGCTTAGACTCGTTTCTGTCGTCTCTGAATGTCAGCCTGAGGACTCTAAGGTTTTTAGACTTTCGCAAATTAATTTCACGATTTAAAGCATACTTAATATATTGGGATCACACACGCATAGATTCAGTCTTCTTGTGACCAGGGTCAATGCAATTTGACTGAAACGTTGAGCTTAGTAAAAAAATACTATGACTATCGGTTTTATGTATGTGCGATTAACCCGTACAGAGGAAACTACCTTGTGAATCTCTCTTCATTATCATTGTATCAAAATTTTTATGTATCAGGTCGGCTTCTCATTTACCATAATGCAGCTATATTTCAATAGCGTGGGAAGTATTATTGAGATGAGGTTGTAGGTAGGTACCTACTACTGGGCACCTGTACTCAGTCATATTATAGTACGTACTGCTTTAGGCTGTATTGATTGATACTGCGATCACCAAACCACCTGCTAACAATGATGAGTATTACTTTACACCAATCTAAGCTCCAGAAGCCTTAATCAATCAGCTGAAGGTTCACGTTTAGTTAACAAATAGGTACTGGAAAAGCGTTCAACAATCTACATTGCAAAATGAAGGTAATCATTTTCGTGGAAATATCAAAAATTATCATATTTTAGGAAAATTAATGCAATGGTCGGCCAGCAATCGGCGTGGGATTAGTATTACCATAACTTGGGGAATATTAAAAGCAATATATTATCACTGGAATCTGAAATTGATTTTCAAATTGGTAATAAACGTATAACAAAAAGGAGGGATCGCATGGTTATCACATTTGATTTTATAGATACTTATTAGGCACCTACAACAAATATTATTATTTGGTACAAATATTCGAATATCTTCCTAAACCAGTCCTTCGAATATAACAACTTCTGTGACATTTAATCGAGTAAGGAGCCCTAGACAGACAGACAATTCTGAAGAAGCTCTTCAGACCAACAAGCAAACATTATTCCAGCACATTGAACACAACAACGTTACTGACACGAGGCTCCAACCCAGCTAGAAATAAAGTCTAGACTACACTTGCTGTTGGCTTTGAAGCTACATTAGGTAATATTATTGCAAAAGTTTTCAGATTAGCCGTAATGTTCGAGTTGATCGTGTTTCATTGTTAGTTGCCAAGATTATAATTTAATCCATAAAGGTTTTAGAGTAAATTTCAAGGATTTCAGAAAAAATATTATTAATATTATCTCACGCAAATGATATTATTAGGTAGGTATATTAATTACTATCTACCTAGTTATAATACAATAATATAATTTGCTGCAGATATTATATTATAATTATAATAGACCCCACGTGTCAGATTTATCGGAAGATAGTTTAATCTGATTATTCAGATTGTTTCTCTAGTCTCCAATTGAATAAGTTCCATTCTGGTTACTATATAACAATTAGGTATCCCTTTATTTTCAAAAGACATTTACACCGTGCTTTGATTATTTACTCAGCATATAACTAAAATCTTTACAAAAATCCTCTTCGGCACCAACTGAACTATCAGCCGATGATAAATTTACAATACGCGGCGAAGTCATGATTGTGGCTACCCATGTGGCACTAACTATAGATATATTTTAAATAATTAGTTGTTATGTACTTGTATTATCTACGTTTAATTATTATTAGACCCGCCTCACGTTGCTGATTTATCGAAAGATACATTTATCATAATCAGGTCGTTTGTCTTCAGCTCCATAATTTAGTTCCGCTAACTAGCGGGACTTTATTCCATTACTGTCAAATGGGGTTAGTTCCGCGGTTTTGTTTATTTCATCGGGTGATAAATCGCTGAGTGCATAATAGATCCTCATAGCAACTGATTAAAAATCTACAATGCGCTATGAGAGTTATCTAAATCATTGATTGTAGTTACTTATGACATGTAAAGAAGGAAGGAAGAAAAATAATTTATTTGTGGCAAAATTAAGGCACCACATGCAATAATAAAAAATAAAACAAAATCAACAAGAAAAACAAAAACTAAAGTAATCACATAGATAGATATTTATTTATTTATTTATTTATTTATGCATTAATAGTAAACTTACAGCATACACCAAAACGCTTACTATCTTAATTTAAAACTTAAGTATAAATTTACATTAAGAGTAATAGTACCCATATAATCATGGAAAATGTCGACATGTTGGAACTCGTGGACAAATGCATTTATAAGACAGAGCGCCCTCGACGTCGGCGCGTTGAGTGCGTGGTGAGTCCGCGATACGTATATATGTGATATATAAAGTATGTAGGTGTATGTACACACTGCTCACGTTGAATGGCACTTACGAGTAATATAATTTATAATTTACGTAAGAAGTTGTTATCTGCTTTATTATAATTTATTATGGGAGCGTAGCAATTTTATCGGAAGAATTTAATCAAAATCAGTTTGTTTCTCTGTTTGTCTTTCTCTTCCGGTAATTTGCAGGACTTATCTTAAAATAATTATGTAGGTATATCAAATGACGATCGGACTGCATTTATAAAATCGGCTGATGTTTATTTGATAAGAATGCGATTAATGCATTCCATCTTAATTGTCAGCTGATTGATGCTTTATCACGTATCTACCTACCTACTAAGTGCCATGTTTATCGACATTAAAACGGATGTTTTTAAACCAAAAACAGCCGATTACCGTTTACCCTTAGTCTTCTGTTGATAATAGTTTACTTTAAATGACTGATTTTGTCTTAACCACTATAGGTATACCCTACTTATTCAAATCGACCTACTTGCTCATCGACATGTTGATGAACTTACCTGTAACATCTTTTATGTGAGTAAATGATTGTAATTTTGTCCTTTACCTTTTATCTAAACTAATTTTATAAAGAGAAAAGATTTAATTTTTTGTATGTTTGTTTGTTTGTAATGGATAACTCAAAAACTACTGGACCGATTTTAATGAGAAGAATGCTTCATTATCAGTGAGTAACATAGGCTATAATTTATAAAGATATTACGCGGAAGCTAGTTTCTCATAATATTATCCTTCAAATGTGTTAGATTTAAGATTAGTAGGTATATCTTAATTTTAAATTCCGCTAATTTACACAGAAAGGCAAAGAAAACTACCAATTTGCGGAATTTCGGGAACACTCAGTGTTGATCTTCTCTTTCCTTTGAATGCGGGTAGGTCCCTTTTATAAAGATGGCTACTGGAATAGTATGTATTTCTATTAAAAAAAAATATAAGAACAAAAGTTTATATTACTAGAGAGATTCACGTTTAATATTTAGATAAACTCAAGTGCTTATGTAATCTTTTCTTTTTCTACTAACATTTATTTGATAGCTACTCGAATACCTAGAGGCTTATTACAGAACAAACAGAACGTATACCTAATGAAATTATCTTCAACCACGTAGGATTTTTTTTGTCTGAAAAACGTGTATCTCCTAATTTATATGAATTTTACAAACACTCATTAGCTTAATTACTGGCCGATAGTAAACCTACTCGTATGAATCCATCTGATGTATTATAAGCCCTTATAGTCATTTGGTACTCAAAGGAAATTATAGGATGCTTATAATACTGCCAATACACAGTAATGTGTAGGTACTTACACACATCAATTTTTTTACGAAATCTCGTCGGATTTTTCTGTTCCAGTAGAATCGAGTCCTAATTACATGAAATGGTGATACTTTACAAATGAACGATTTTTATGAATATTTTATGTAGACATAATATAAAGAATGTAAAAAAAAAACTACATAATTATATTTGTTTTTTTACTATTTTGTTAAGAGCAGACATTAAAGTATGTGTAAGTATACCAAAAACATAAATATGAAAGAAAATACTGGAAACTTCAGTAATTATAATATTTACTCTCCTTCGTCACCTATACTTCAATGTTCACTATGGCATTTACAAATACAACTAAAAACATATAAGCAAATAACTACCAACTTAATCTTTATAAACACCGCCTGTGGCATTGGAGTCAGACCCTCAATGAAACCAGTTAATTTTCAAACAAAAAATACTTTCCGTCAACTTCGTTATCTGTATATAACATCGATACTAAAACATCGTCACCGATTCACGTTGTTTACCGATTTCATTTAGAACCGTTAAACGGGGCAAGCTACGGTTTACGGTCACGCGACAATTATCCGTATCGTGCCTACCACAGTACCACCACTTACTGACACCAATATTTTGAATCATACCTATCCCTAGTATACTTACTGGCTTGAACTTTTCCAACGTTTTCTGGAATCACTTACTTAATGTTTCATAAAGATTCGGCCTTATGCTAAGGTTTTAGTGCCAGTTTTATTGCTCCTACCTGTTTTGAATGTAAAAGCTGTTACTTTGATTCTTATTTCTTGGTCTTTACAATTTACATGCTTAATTATTAATCAAATAACATTATACTCGTACAAAAAGCACCTATTCTTCGAAAACCAAATCATGTAAGCAAACAAATTTTACGTCTACCGGGACCAACCCAATCAGTGATTATGTTTTTGTAGCCCTAGTTCCCATTATACATAATAGTGTCCTACATATTTTATATCTAAACTTCAAAATGAGGCCTTGGCATGTTGGATCCATGACCTTCTGAAATAAGCCACGAAAACCGGGTTCTTCCTTACCTTTCTTTTATAGCCCCTGAGTAAATGCTAATAGAAAATATTAAGTGACGAGCACAGAAAGTGAAAACATGAATAGTGAGCGCAGTCTACCACTTCATAGCGTATTTATAAAAATATATCGTTATTTATACTGGGTTGGAAAAATCTACCACGTATTCTGCAAACCTCAGATGAAGAACCCGCTGCAAGATGAATATATTATCTCATATCTCGGCTTGTTACGACGAAACAGATATTAAAAAATTGTATAAAAAAAAGATCTTTCTGGAAAGTGATTTTAACGGATTTTAATTTACTGATTGACAGAAATGCCATTTATTTCTAACGGAACATGAACCTGGAGTACTTTCAATCTTCAATTTGTATTTATTGCAATTCCAAAGATCGTCGCCATAATATTTTGTTAATGGCCCCTTGGAACGACGCGATAGACATTTGCTGTGAAACGAAACACGAAACTTTGTATTTCCTCATCGTTTAATCGACCCCTCGGGCTCCATAACGTTGTAAGTTACTACGTTCATGTACCTCTCTAAATTATAGGGCTTTACCTGTCCCATCATGACGTGATTCTCCGTCATGAATCACTACTGACGGAGCTCATTTATGTGACGCGATTCCGCTATACGGATTAATTAGCTTCAAAGGATTCTTGAGATTTTAGAGTCGCATTTTCAATGTTCCCGTCGGTATTATGTGAGTACTAAACTTAACAGAATACGTGATAGTTACCAACCGGTGTAAGGTACACCCACCCTTATAATTACGGAGAGATTAAACACATCACGTATTCTCGGAACGTTCGTTGGTATTTATTTATACGCTAGGGAAGGTTCATAAAGTAAAACAAATCCCTTAATATAAGGAGATTTGATTGTAAGCGCCTTGATTTTTTTCCTATCTGGAACGCACGGCGTGACCCACAAAGGGGAGTAAACAAACGTGCCATAAACACAGCTGCCTGTATTAATGTGATGGCTCTGAACAAAATACACCTTTATTTCGTTTCATCATAACCTTTATTTATCGCATCAAAATAATAAATTACTATTTTGGAACCATACGCAGGTAATTGTGTAACCGAAGAATAGAGAATTAATCTACGTTGTTTGTACTTAGTAAACAAATTATAAGGAATACATGTTCTGCAAATTGTTTGACAGGAATATACATACTAGAACACAACATAAGGGAATATGTTTTCGCGATGTATTAATAAATAATATTCAATCCTTTCAAAAATATAATAAAGTTGTGCTCAACCGTTTTTGTAAGCAAATGTTGGCTTTAATATTTCATAACAGTATAAACAGTTCGTATGTTTGTAGTTCACAACGTTCAGAAACCGTCCCACTGACCTACGAGCTAAACCTTTTCAGACATTAGACGAACTACAGTATGAAAGCTTTTGAGTGTTCACCTAACGTTGGATATAAAGGGAATTTCATGTTTTTGTCAAGAACAGACTAACACGTTCATGTACTGACTCCTTGAATAGTTAGACGATGAAACATACGTATGTAAACTCTCTACTACCAGTAAACTTTGCTAAGGTAATAATTAATCTATCTATATATTAATACGTGAAGAGAAAACGTTGTACCCCTTTTTAGGCATATTGAGCGCACGGAGGAGTGTGAGATTTGGCATAGTTAAATTTTATATGGAGAAGGAGTGTAGAAAGCGAAAATTAAGGTCCAATTTCGACCACTGGGTGACCACTAGTAGCTTTAATTTCATCAAAATAATACAGGTACTTCTGAATGTCATACGGCGCATACCACTTAATATTAAAGTAACCGCGTTCATTAAAAATTAAACCTCGTACGTACTAATTAATGTAACGACGTGACTTTGTGGCGAGTGCGCCCGCAAAAAGTACAGCATCAATATATTTTTACGAAATGTTTATGACTCTTGACGAATTTTTAACGAAATTGACGCTGAGTGTAGCGTTAGTGCCAGCCAAAAGCTTTTTTAGGATAGTAAAAATATCTTTTCAGTGCTGCACTTGTTATAAAATCTGAATGTATGAATCTGGATGTATAAAAATATCACCTAAATAGACATTTTAGTATTTCAGCAATATGTTAATACCATGTAGTACAAGATAAGCTGGTGTTGGAATCTTTCCAGCAGCGCCACATTTTCTTAGCCAATAAAGCTTAATAGAGGCTTGGTAGTCACCCGAGATACAAGCGGTCTAGGAGCTGTTGTTACTACAGTGTATGTAAGGGCCCGGTATTCATCAGCCAATATCGTCCGACTAACGATGGTAACATCAAAGCTGTCGCGTCTGTACTTCCCTGATGAGAAGCCCCGAACTAATGCATAAATAAAGGTGTGTAGACTATCGGATTACTACTGTTATAGTCTGATAGATGATATATCTTTAGGTATTATATATTATAAGTACAAAACCGGCATTATTTTAATTGTTTGCCACTTTTATATTCAATACAAAGTTCTTACCTGTTAATGTTCTGCATTTAGTAAAAATGTGTTTACCTTATGCATGGTCAAAACATTCGCCTTAATGCGTAGACAATTCACCAGCAGTATTGACATAAACAGTTGACTCTTTTGATGATAATGATTAAGAGATTGGTGGCACCATGTTAATTTAATTTATAGAAAATACTTATTGTCAATTCAACCAAGAATCTCAAAGTTCTAACAGAGCATGCCACCACAAGACGTATAGGACTATCTTAGTTATATAATGGTGTTAAAACCCTGTTGTTATGTGCAGAGGCTCCAGAGTGGGGTCCTAAGCTGGTGTCTGACCGGTCGTGGTACGGCGTGGGGTCCAGTTTGCGCGCCACGTGTGCCTCGCCGCCTGCACATCCCCAAGCCAACCTCACATTTGCACTTAATGGACGAGAGGTGAGAATGCCGTACTGCTTATTTTAATACCTTTAAAACTATTCTCAAATATTCCAGACTGGTGACAGGAGCAGTATTGCTGGAAAAACTGTCTATGGTCTCGATAGTTGGTTACCGTAAGCCAAAACGACGGTCTTCATCCGTGGTTACCTTTAAGAGAGAAGGTTGTGTTCAAAAGTGGGTTGTGACAAGCTCAGGAGATAGTCATCGTACCTTGAATAGCGCGCAGAGGGTCTTTTTCTTTCCCCACATTAGCCCAAAGCCGTTGAACTAGAAAAGTTGAAAAAGAACCATCGGGTATGGTTATTTATGTGTTTCCGTAGGAACTCCTCGGATTTATATCTTTAGGCTTAATTCTCCTGTAGGAAATTGCGTTACGGGGAAGCTCTCAAAAATAGAATTGTCGGTACCTAGGTATTTTTTTTAAGTTAAGGTATTCGATGTTAAAATCAATATTAGTCTGCCCCGCACTGAAGTTAAAGATAACTGAATTCCGCGTTATAATAATAACTCGGGTAGGTCAGAAGACCGTCGATGTATTGATAAATGATAGTCAAAGTTTGCAGACTGTTCATTAACGATAGTATGTTACTTTTCTAGATCGAACGTAGTAATTACTAATGATACTGTATTCCTGTAATAAACGTTATTTAAAAAAAAAAACAAGTCGATCCATTCATCTTCTATTACTGTACGTGTGTATAAAAGATGACCACGGTAGATGTCAAACAATTTTTTGGTAGCGGCTCATGGTCTCCCGAAATAAAATTCAGCGTGGAGCGACTGTCAACCCTTTACGGGAAAATCGTTTTAATTTCCGCTGCCTTCTGCATTTTTTATTTTCTGTTATTATTTTTTGTTTTCATTCTACTGTTACTTCGTATATATTCACAGATGGTCGACTTTTCAAGCCAAAAATCAGTACTGAATAAACATAAAAAATATTCTTAACAAAATTATCATTGTATTAAAATTCAACAATAACTCTTCAAGTGTCTTAAATAATTAAGTATGAATATAATACCTATATATTATTAAGTCAATGTCTTCAAAATAAAGTTATATTTTTATGTATAGTAATTAAAAATACCAAAAAAATATCACGTGGCATCCAATCAAGCCACAAATGATCATCATAAATTGGTGACGTCATTATATTGACGTATTGACACTAGTAAATTCCTGTAATAAAAAAATGTCTATCATTCTATGCTCTGTGACGTTTGTATATTAAAATAGGTTATACATACATTTCATGTACGTGGGCCAGCAATACTTACGTGTATTATAAGCTTTTCCGATGCTGATCCACGCTGACTTTAGCTATAACCACAGATTACCTAATGGTTGCCCATAACATACAATTAACGGTTAACGTATCATGGGTTGCTGTCCCATGACCTCCAAACATCTAACTATAACCGTTATTAACCTCTTTCATCTCGTAAAGATAAGCTTCCGATACACGAGGGGTATTTCATATCAGCACGGAAAATAGGTTAAATACAATAAAATAGAGGAAATTTCGAGTCGTTACTGTCGATGTTTAGCTGAAATTAAGGCCACTGGGATAAGAGAACATTAGCAACACTTAACCCGAAGCACATGTTACCCTAGGGGTTTTATAGTGGTGTTAGCTTTTTAAGCAGACTAGTTTGGCACTATCTGTAAGTAAACACGAGATTTTATAAAATAACTTTTTATATTACTCTTAATTTTACATGCAAGTTTCGTGAAACTCGAATATGATTTGAATAGTCATTTAAGGTACACATTGAGACCATTAGGTATATATTATTTGCAGCTGTTATTTTTTTATCCACGATAAACAGATAAGTAAATATTAATAAAGTTCTTTTACAATCCAGTTATCTGCAAAATTAATATTAAAGGCAAGAGTTGAAAATTACATAAATTATTTTAATATGAAAATATATCTTCATATGACTACATACAAATAATAAAACATTATTTATCAAAGGCAACTCGCCTTTGGTAATTACCTGTGGCTTTATTTGTAATAAAATTTCAAAAGTATCATTGCACGCATCTTCGAAAGAAAAGGACAATGGGCAAATTGGCCCAAAGTGCCCACAGGGTTCACACATAGTACATTCGAAAGAGCACGCTTAGCTGATTATTTTTTATTATGGGAGTAAAAAAATCGGTCCTACAGGAAAATATATTTTGAGAAATAAAGACATTTTTAAGTTTGAACCTAAACATATGAACTTTATGAAAGTTAGCAAATAAAAGTTATATATTCTGGTAGATTACACTATTCCCAACATGTTTTATTCAGAAACTGAAGCGCTACGTGCACCATACAAAATATTATTGATTTTGAAAAAATATGTAATTATTGTTGTGGTTGATTATTAAAGGTGTCCCTAGAGTAGACATACTCGTATAGTGTATTTAAAAGAACACATTGGACACGTTATTTTTTATTATGGCAGCTCAAAAATCGGTCCTACAGGAAAAGATATTTTGAGACATAAAGACATTTTTAAGTTTAAACCAAAACTTATGAACTTTATGAAAGTTAGCAAATAAAAATTATATATTCTGGTAGATTAAACTATTATACCTAACATGTTTTACTAGGAAACTGAAGCGCTATGTATATTCCACAAAATATTTTGAAGTTTGAAAAAATATGTAATTATAGTTATAGTAGATTATTAAAGGTGTCCCTAGAGTAGACATATAGTGTATTTAAAAGAACACTTTGGACACGTTATCCTTTATTATGGCAGCTCAAAAATCGGTCCTACAGGAAAAGATATTTTGAGACATAAAGACATTTTTAAGTTTGAACCTAAACATATGAACTTTATGAAAGTTAGCAAACAAAAGTTATATATTTTGGTAGATTACACTATTCCTAACATGTTTTATTTAGAAACTAAAGCGCTATGTGCACCGTACAAAATATTTTTGAGTTTGAAAAAATATGTAAATATTGTTGTGGTTGATTATTAAAGGTGTCCCTAGAGTAGACATATAGTGTATTTAAAAGAACACATTGGACACGTTATTTTTTATTATGGCAGCTCAAAAATCGGTCCTACAGGAAAAGATATTTTGAGACATAAAGACATTTTTAAGTTTAAACCAAAACTTATGAACTTTATGAAAGTTAGCAAATAAAAATTATATATTCTGGTAGATTAAACTATTATACCTAACATGTTTTACTAGGAAACTGAAGCGCTATGTATATTCCACAAAATATTTTGAAGTTTGAAAAAATATGTAATTATAGTTGTAGTAGATTATTAAAGGTGTCCCTAGAGTAGACATATAGTGTATTTATCATTGCACGCATCTTCGAAAGAAAAGGACAATGGGCAAATTGGCCCAAAGTGCCCACAGGGTTCACACATAGTACATTCGAAAGAGCACGCTTAGCTGATTATTTTTTATTATGGGAGTAAAAAAATCGGTCCTACAGGAAAATATATTTTGAGAAATAAAGACATTTTTAAGTTTGAACCTAAACATATGAACTTTATGAAAGTTAGCAAATAAAAGTTATATATTCTGGTAGATTACACTATTCCCAACATGTTTTATTCAGAAACTGAAGCGCTACGTGCACCATACAAAATATTATTGATTTTGAAAAAATATGTAATTATTGTTGTGGTTGATTATTAAAGGTGTCCCTAGAGTAGACATACTCGTATAGTGTATTTAAAAGAACACATTGGACACGTTATTTTTTATTATGGCAGCTCAAAAATCGGTCCTACAGGAAAAGATATTTTGAGACATAAAGACATTTTTAAGTTTGAACCTAAACATATGAACTTTATGAAAGTTAGCAAATAAAAGTTATATATTTTGGTAGATTACACTATTCCTAACATGTTTTATTAAGAAACTGAAGCGCTACGTGCACCGTACAAAATATTTATGAGTTTCAAAAAATATGTAATTATTGTTGTGGTTGATTATTAAAGATGTCCCTAGAGTAGACACCTAGTGCATTTAAAAGAGCACACTGAACATTTATTTTTTTATTATGGGAGTAAAATAATCGGTCCTGCAGGAAAAGATATTTTGAGACATAAAGACATTTTTAAGTTTAAACCAAAACTTATGAACTATAAGAAAGTTAGCAAATAAAAGTTATATATTCTGGTAGATTACACTATTCCTAACATGTTTTATTAAGAAACTGAAGCGCTATGTGCACCATACAAAATATTTTTGAGTTTCAAAAAATATGTAATGTCCGAGAATTGAACCCGCTACCCCTATGTACGAGCAGCACCGTAGATAGACTTACGTTTAACCAGTTTGCCAATCGTGCACCAAAAAGAATCCAAAATATTAAATTATAATGTAATTAAGTTGCTGGGAAAATTCGTAATACTAATTGATTATAACTCTGGAACGGCAGGATGAAAAAAAAAAAATGCGAATATAGAGTAACACTGATGTCCTTCATCGATTAGCACTGGTGTCAACCGTAGGGGCAAGCTTTTTAATTTGGACCAGCGTCCATAGGAATTTGCCCATCCTCCTTTCAATAGTATTATATATTATAACATATATTATTTAAAATTCTCATTTTACTCAGTAGTCTCATAATATTCTTCTGATCCTACTAAGAAATCCATAAAGCCCGACGGAAATAATATCACTATCTACCTAATTTTCTGGCGACGCAACGCTTTTTCGAACTGACTTTATTGAAATTGACATTTTAAAAATGCGTTTGATCAGCGTTCGCCCGACAGCTACAGACAGGGGTCCGTGTCCACCGGCACACAATGGAGCAGTTCCTACTTACTCCACTTTGACGCGACCGTTGTTTTTGCCGCCGTCACTGCCCGCTGCGTAGGCGAGTTCATTAATCACAAACCGGCTCAGAGCTATATAAGCTTCCTTTATCTAACGTAGAGTTGTGTAATATCCGTAATATTTCCTGCTCAACCGCTGTATGCGTCACAGTATTATATTATATCATATTTTCTCAGATTGACATGGAATCTCTTCTCCACGAATTGCCGTCTTGGTTTAAATGGGATCCGCCGCCGAAGGCTGAAACTACAACTACTGAGCAGCCTGATGACGACATGAGTTTTAACATTTTCCACGACGAAGGAAATATACAATATTTAGATGAGTCGTACATAAATCTACATAAAGAGGAGATTAGAAGGCCCTCGAAGGAGAGTTTGAAGCCGACGTTTGAGAGAACGGGTCCCGATAACAGGCTGCCTTCTGTAGGGGAGTTGTCGCTCGTGGTTCGGAACGAGGCGTTCGAGCGAGGCAGTCTCCGGCTGACCTGCATAGCGAGTATATACAACCTGTACGCGGCACGCGCCGAACTAATTTTCGATATGGAGCAACCAGAGGTTGCCTCCGTGCTAGGCGTCCGTAATAGAGCAGTGGGTAAGTGCAATCGATACTTGTGTTTAGTAACTTCGTGTCGCGAAACAGTTTCGGGCCGGGATAAAACAGTCAACCCGTTTTTCGGTCATTATACAATCTATTCTAGATTCTGGTGTAAATATGTAGGTAGCACTGAATGATAATTTATATTGTTAGTACCAATTCTAGTATCTTTTAGTTTAGTTTAGTAGTTTTTATAATATCCTCTCATTTCTTAGTTAACGCTTTAATTTAGGAAATGTTTCATTTCAAATTAAAAGAAGTTAGAAATAAATATTGGGACCTGCATAAATTTTGAATTTACCTTAATCAAAAGAATATTGATTCTAAGAAAGAATAGATATATCTCTGAAACTGTTAGATGCAACTTCGAAACTTAAATTCAATTTTTTTTCCTCTCTAGACATAAAATATACCTACCTACCTAAATGCTGTAACATTTGGAGTTGCATTATAAAGGTACCTAAACAACCGCAGAATGGTTAGAGTAAAGAGTGCATTGTCCGGCACTGTGGTTTAGAACTTGGTTTTAACCAATTTTCCGCTGACAGAATTATAAACAGCGACAAATAAACAAAGCATATTTTCTTTTGATACGGTTTATATAAATTATAAGACTGTTATTTAGATAAATACCAGAAAGTCTAAATAAAAAATAACAATGTTAATCTTGTTCCAGATTCAACGCCTAGCAGTCTTTGGCGAATATCAACAACGCTTGTGCCAATGCTGTACAGTGTCCGGTAGTTTATTAAATAAATAACTTTAATTAAGTATAAATATTTTAAGTACTCACTGTTCGCGTTGAAATGTGTCTCATTGTGTACAAATTCATTGAACATATCCAATACCATACATTTTTTTCGTTGTGACACGATGACTTCCTCGAATAGTTAATGAAAATACTCTATCATTGTTTTAATTATATTTTTTTACAATATGATTAGTCTTAGGTCGGATTGGCCAAATATAGATTTAATAAAATGAATTAACCAGAATTTAAGAATTAGATGAATTATATTACACATTTCTAGACTTAGTCTAGTAATAATGAGCAGAAAAGGAGCCAATATTGTCTTAACTCATCTGAAGAGTATTAGTTAATTAAACTGATGTAAATGTCACTGTTCCAAAATAGTGCATTAGCACTAAAATGTAACTTTAACCAGAGATCTCCAGAGAAGATCCTAATGAGAATTTTATAATTGTTAATACTTAATTCTATAATTTAAAAACCTTTGGATTTTGAATATTTATCCTAAACACGTTAAACGTTTCATATATCGCGGACTAAAGCTAGTTGTAAATACAATGTGATAGGTAATAAATTAAAATTATAAATTAATGTCTGTTTCAAAAATACTAATGTCAACCTAACTGTGCTAATTTTCATCCCTACGAAGTATCGACGGCATTGAAAGTGAATTTTATTTCATAATAAGTTGGGGCATAATTAAACCCTTAACAAAGACTGATGATCAAAGAAGATACATGTGATTTTGTTCACTGTAAATAAATTGAATAATATTATTTAAAACTGTTGTACAACAAAAATGAACCCACGTTCAGAAAAATCTTTAGAAATTAGAGGTAAGGATTTTTCATCGTGTGTTGAATATTATGTTTTTTGTAGTAAGACAGTTATTGTTTTATTGATAAAAAAAATACTGAGTTAAAGGAAATACTTTGCCACTTTCGAAAATGTGGAGTTTTCAATTCTAAGAAGAATTTAACATTCGGACGTGTCAATGAGGTTAGTTAATTGTTATTAACGATTTGTAAATACATAGTTATAATATCTAAATATTATGTTAATTAATATAAATGAATAGATTAAAAAAGATGTTGGATTTGTCTAATATATTTTTTATTGTATCCCAATTGTTATTGTACCTACATAAATACCTATAGAACAAGAGGAACTGAAATATCGAAATGGGTCTATTAACAGTTAGTTTAAGTTATTAGATACTTTATGCAATAATTTCCTCATACAGTAATTTCAGATCATCTTACAAGAGAAATAAGCTTGAAACTATACAAACAGATTTACACACATTCGGGCCCACATCATAGACTAACATCAGACAAATAATACACTTAAAGGCGATATTGATAGTCGACATTCTCGCCTATAGCTAGGT
The DNA here is from genome assembly GCA_932294325.1 of Allophyes oxyacanthae. Taxonomy (NCBI): domain Eukaryota; kingdom Metazoa; phylum Arthropoda; class Insecta; order Lepidoptera; family Noctuidae; genus Allophyes; species Allophyes oxyacanthae. Next base: position 8,175,424 of record OW028614.1, on the reverse strand, counting down.
ACTTAGGAAGAATAACGAAGTAATTTCCCCTTGGAAGAGTTCCACCTAAGCCTCAATCAATCATAGGAGGAGATTCAGTCCACAATAAACAGTAGAAAATCCTGCCATTATCCTTATGGAGAAAATCATTTATTGAGCAGTTACACTGTCGGAGAAAATGGATTATTCAGCTTCGAATCAAGCGTGATGTATTAGTTCTATCTACTTTGACTTGCGAAGGTATTCCTACTACGCCTGTGTTGTGTGGAGAGATACTTGCGAAGATAATACAATAACAAAACTTTTCTGAACACGCATGTTATTGACAGAGTGATGTATTGTATAATAATTTGATTATAATACAAAGCGTTATATCTACTACCTACTTTATTTATAGCCCGAACTTAAGGTATAAAGATTTTCTCTTGCAATATGTAACCACAGAACATTCCATTTACCTACGAACATATAGTTAATTCTGATGGAAGCATGTATTACATAGCCTAGCCCCGGGCACGCAAGCTTACTCGCAACAAAACCAACAATTTATTTTTCAGTATTTACCAATGTCGGCAGCCGCCGTGTGGCGCTATTGCAAAACCAATAACAATCAGTTACCCCGTTCTAAGGCTTTCGCCGACCGACACTATTGTCTGGACTCTTCGTTAGGCGCTCTTTTCATTTAGGTACCCAGTTGCATTGATTGGACCAAATCCATCACGGCCCACAGAGTCCCTTTCTGCCCGCCCATTGATTATTCTCTCAGTTTCGTGAATAATAATATGAAACTTTTATGAATTGACGACGTAGCTTGTCGCCTCTAACTTAAACTCAATAGAAACGGTTGAACGGCAAAATCAAATGAAAAATTTATAAATGATAAAACAACGCGAGTTTACAAGTTAAATAGATTACGTTAGAGGTAGGGTCGTGGGGAAATTATGGACTTTGAAAATAAAGGGATGGTCGTTTAGTGAAAGTTTAAATAAATCTACAGTCGGACTTAAAAGCAAAGTTGAAGTTTGTTTGTGATAGCCGCGGGCTTGTCTGGCCAGCCGCTGAAAAGCACTCATGAATAGCGTGTAGGTACTTACAGTACCTACTTACTTACTATTCTTATGTTTCTAAATAATGGGCGTGTTATTTAGCGTTGTTGATATGTAAGCAGCTGACACAGTAATGCGATTAAACTCAATTGAGTAGACATAATTTATAACAACGAGACGTTTATTATAATTTACTTTCATGTTACCTGCGTCATGATTGTACATTTTAATTACACATTTATGTTGCCTGCGATGATTATATAGATGAGATGCTTCGAAATAAATTTATTTCGAATGTATTTAATGTAAACATTTTATGAGATTGCTTTTACAAAACTTTAATATTAATAATACGGTAACCTCGGCAATGTGAAAACGTAGACTGTTAGAATGTTATGATGAATTAATATTGTATATCGTTGATTTAACTTTGAGTTCCTAAATTAAGTCTTCAGAACTTAATCCGACCTCAGAGCCCTCTCGATGCCTATTCAAGGGCGAGTGCTCCTTAAACAGAAAGAAAATCCCTCAGAGAAATGAATTAATCCATGTTTCGCTGAGAATTTGTTCTTTACGTAAATCGGTTCGCATTTTTAGCCTTTTTGAGCCTTTGTAGATTCACTGAGCTATGAATATTTCCTAGCATTAAGAAATACTTGAAACTTTCCTGTCAGTTATAAATATTGGTATTAAAGAGGATCTTCGAAAACAGAATATGATAGTAGTTTAGGTAAGTAAATCATGTTACCAGATGGTATTAAAGTTACTAACATTAAAAAGAGTGGGTATAACTTAAATTTATTATGAGGCTTGTTTGACTTCTACAAGAGAGAAAATTAGTGAAGGCAGCAAAGTAAATAAATTATCTTTATGAAAAACATTCAATAATAACCTAAATATTTTTTGGACTAAAATACCAACTGGAGTGGAAAAGAGAATAATAGAAATTTCAAACAACTGTTTGAAAACCTGATACAATCGATACGTTTTCAATAGAAAGAACCACTGATCCAGAAGCGCAAAGATAATATCATCGAAAACGAGGTTTGCGAGGAAGGCTGACATGAAATATTGTCAGTTTTCTGTCAATATGCATTGTAAGGTATGAGGTCCCCGTATCGACGAGTATGACACGCAAGCGGATCGCACGCGACCCACTGTCAACAGCCGCGTGTTTGTTCTGACCTCATGTTTGTATGACTAATATCCATGGAATATGTGGCAACGTATCTGCTCATCTTCCTTGTTTCTATTAAAATGGAAGAAAGAGGAGACATCTAAGTATACAACGAGAAGAGTTTCAGGGTAAGTCACCACTTATTTTTTTATAGCTGCAATACTTACCTACGTGTAGACTGTAGGTGCTGACTTTTCCTGAAAATGACGATAGCACTTCGATAGCAACAATAATATTATAGAGTCATGTCGAATTTATAGTAAATTTTGTAGAGGTCTTAGTTAGTTGTAGAGTGTGTTTAAAACAGATAATTCAGAGAGTTGTTTCGGGTCTGGGTGAATGTGCATGTGAAATTAACGTTTGTAAACTGTGTCGTCGATATTGGAGAAATCCTAGTGAGCGACAACGTTTTTAAAAAAAGAACGAAAGAAGAAAAGCCATCTTGAATTATAATGATATAATTCAACCGTGGTTCTTTTTTATATATCTATTAAAGAGAAAGGAAGGTAGATCAATCCATAATCCATGTAAGTCTAATAATAATAATATTTTGTAAGTAATATTTTATAAAAGATTGACATTAGAAATTATTATGTGTTGTATTATTTTATCGGGATGCTTTAATTTTGTCTATTGTAATATACTATTAAGTACCTACCTATATGCTGATCGATAAAAAGCAAATTGCTTCAACATTATAACTGAAAGTTCTTAAATAATAGATACGCAACAGACATGCAGACATGCGTATAATAACATTATATTATCATGACTCTGGCAAATAAAAAAAATATTGACTAAAAACCAGATAGATAGGTCTGAAATCTAACTTTGGCACCCAATATTAAATTACTTGTTAAATCAAAATTTCTACGAGTTGAGTATTCGATGACTAAGTAGCTAATAAAATTTCTATAAGCAAATAGGACAATACCTAGTATTTCCAGTGATATAATATTCAACGACAGTCCACGTAAATTAGATCACTCGCTATCCTTTCTTTGAGAAAATGATACCGCGGCGGAAGGAGATAATCTCGTTAGAATGACGAACTTAGTTTGGGCTACCTACTAACTAAGTTTGGCTCATAAATACGGGCACAAAATGTCGTCGCCAGCTGGCACTGCCTTAAAAAGGATATAATAAACAAGAGGCGCTTGATCTTCGGGAAATAACACGAGTTTATTATTAAAGTTGGAGCGCTCTGCAACTCCTTTAGGTGAACCGGATTAATCGTATGATGAAAAGTACACAATTTTTTTTAAAATAATTTACGTTATAACGTATTTATGTCTTAGGATCAGACAAGCCATTTATTCATAATCGTGTTATAAATCTCTAAAATGGCTTTAAAGTCTTTTGTCATCTCTTTTCATTTATATGAAAGTGACAATGGTGCAGATTCTGTTGCACATCGCACTAAACTAATTTTTAATCACACTGTATCTCTTTCTCATACACATCATTGAAAAAGGACAGAAATTATTTAGAACTGTCATATTAGTGTATGCTCTTGTAATTTATCTATAGGAAATTAGACGCGACCTATGGCGATGGCGACTGAATTCAAGTTGATAACAATGCTAGTGGACTAATTTAACGGGATTAAAATAATATCTTCCATCCTTTTCTCATGCTTTTTATTTTAAAGAGAAATAGTTAGACTAAATTAATTTATATTATAAACAACAGAAGCAGCGCCAATGACAGGTATAATTTATAAAGCACTTATAGAACAACAGTTTTTATAAATAAAGGGGTAAATGTCTAAAAAATGTCAACCCGTCAGTCACCTGTGCCACATGCAGAAGGGGCTGTAGCAAGGTCTACTGGAGCCTAGAGCCTCGAGCGTTTATTTAAAACAATTACAAAGTATATTATAACTACGCCGCGCTGTGAACATTAAATGGTACTAAATTTTGAAGTCTTGCTCGTATACTGCAAGTCCTTTACAATAAACCACTCATATGAGAGGCGAGAGGTCGTTCTTAAGTAAGTATAGGTACGTTTGTCAAATCTTGGTAGGTATGCTGCGCTGATTTGATTGAAACATATCCTAAATGGTCATTTGGGTATTGGCAATTAAAGACAGCTAGTTGAGTGATATGTTCAAAAGAACTATGTTAAGAGCGGCTTATTTAGACTAGAAAAGTGAAATTGATGATGTACGGTCATTACTACTTTAATAGGTACAACCAATATGTGGTAGGTATAACTATGTATACCCGGTTAGTCGAAAAGGGTATTTATAGCCGAAAGGAGGTTATTGTACTCATCATTATTTGGTCTCATTGGGTTGGTCTCATAGTAAAAGTCGTTCACTTTTACTATGAGACCAACCCTGAAATCAAACAAAATAATAAAAAAACAACAAAAATAACCTGCTCTATACAAATAATTCAATATTATTCGACTCAACGTATAGAACAGATTTCTTTTTTGTGATTTCAGAGTTGGTCCCGTAGTAATAGTTGTTCAAAATGATAAGTATAATAAACCTCTTTGGGCTTAATATATCCTTTCCGATGAACCGTGTATTAAGCATGCATTCCTCATAAATGAATATAAACCTCATAAAGTAAATAACTTATGGATTTCGTTTATATTATTACGAAGATGTAGGAGACCTTAAAATGTTTACTGAAAGTCCTTCATTTGCACAACTGTGTATGTTCAAATATTTGAATGGAACCAACCGTTGAGACTACGAGTTTAAGCAGGTATCGATTACTCAGAAGTTCTAAGTCTAGTGTAACGCAGAAATACATAATTAATTATTACGTTGCTACGTTACTTGCAACGTAGTTGTGGGTAATATTACCTCACCATAAAATTAAACACCATTAGGCTTGTCTATTGTAAATTCACGCAATAAGTTACGTGTGTTTACAAAAGTACAATTACGACAGCCGCAATTTTTTTTTAGAAATTCATTCTCCTCACCAATTTCCTTTATAGTCATTGCGGTCATAGTCACAAATATCTGAAGACCATTATCATTATTTGGCCTGATGTGGAAATCGTAGCCGTGCTACTAAACCTGAGGTTAACTGCATCACCACTGCCTACTATATAGTATTCGTTCGTGGAAATAAGTTTTGAGGTGAATATTTCGTTCCTCAAACATACGAAAGAACGGAACGCTTATGGTACACTACGTATTCACATACCACAATAACAATCTTGATATCACAATAATAATTTTGATAACAAATCACCTCATGTAACTTGGTGTGTTTACTTACTTTCGTCCAATGGGACCGGTAAAAGGTCCATGTTTATTGCTTACCTTATTTACGTGACTTTTGATACGGGTGTCTACTTAAGCAGTGCCATCCCGACCCATCCTTGCTTGGCATGTCATTTAATATTAATAGAATTTCCTCAAAATATTTGTTCAAATTACCTGTTTGCGTAACACAAGAAAACATTGTCAAAACATGACGCACGGATTGAACGCGATTCTTAGATTGTATAGCTATTATTATACATTTATCTATCAATAGTCTGCTAATGCAGTGGCTTATTTGTATATAATTAGCGAAGATCGCGTAGATAGTGTGTATAATGCTGTCATGTAGGACGTTGGGTATTAATTTATTGACGTTCGATGCGGTAATGAGATGACGTAAGTAGGTATACTTCCGTCTTATTGCAGATTTAATATGTTTGTGCAAATATAAACAATATACCTGCTTATAATGTACTGTCTTCACTTTTTTTGATCTACTCTACTATTAGTGTGTTGGAGCATTCGGTGGCAGTAAATTTTACCAATTCATAAACTATGGAATCTGCTACGAGCCACAGAAACATTTGCAGTTCGAAGCATTGCTAAATTGATTTTTTTTATTCATTGTTGAGGCTTCAGTGCACCTTCATGAATATGCCAGCCTCGTATGCTCACTTTTAAAATATACTCTTATATTATTAATATGACAAAGATAAAAAACCTACTAATTCTAATCAGATCTTAAAAATACATGTTTCATAAATACAACGTGTATCAGAAATGCGTGGTAATATTTAAGGGTGTCGATCAGACCATCAAACTGAGCAACTAAAAAGTTGTCACGTATATGATGTTTGAAAGTATCAGCAACGTCAGCGTCACGTAAGACAATTCTGTTTTTAAACTGTGGTATTTCGTATAATAAATTATTATGGACAACAACACGTACCTACGTCACCTCATATAAGCCCAATATGTATGCGCCTTTATATTACGCCCGTAGGCTGTTTCTTATATGTGAACTCCGCAAAAGTGTCCTTACCTACAGACTTCCGGTCTTCTAACGTTGTGTGAGGCCGGAAGTCCTGTTGAGCAAATCGTCATTTATTCGCTTTCATCTCTGGGCTCTAGCATTTCATATTTGGTTGGCAACCGAGACGCTGCTGTGTAGATGTACTTACCTACAATATTAATGATCATTTAAAGAATTTGTATGGGTACATGATAGTTTTTTGTTCTATTTCCAGTCATAGATGCAAAAGATGTTCACCTAGTATATGCTACAGGCGAAAACCCAAGTGGGTACAGACTCAGAGTAAGCAGAATCGACCAAGCGTAGAGTGTAGCGTGGCGTTGCGTAGCGTAGCATAGATTAGTAGGGTTTGCACGGTTTATAATGGGTAGAGAAAACTGTGCTAAACTAGTAGTGGGTGATCTAAAGTGTTAATTTATATGCGAAATTTGACCAATTTCAAGTGGGCATTGTTGAATTTGTAGTGCTATGTGTGCAAAGCTTTACTGAGAATAGTGAAGGGAGGCATAGCGATCCCTCGTAACATAAGTATACACCCTTGAAAGTTTTCCTCGCCCCTAAAAGGGCACTGTATATGGTAGGTGACCATAAATCGACAGCTAATTTATGTGGGTATCTTCTTAGATGTATTATTTAAGCCAGTAAATACCCGCAAAGGCCCATATTACTTAATAGGCACCTAGATTATTGCGTATGAATAATTATGATGGACTAAATAATTTATTTAACCCATTATACATGCGGTTCTTCGCATAATACGCATCCAATGGAAATTATTGTGATGTGATTATTCGGTAATTGGAATTTGTAAATGATTATAGGAATTAGCTAAGGCGTTATCCAGATTAAACTTTTTGTCATGGTTCCGATAAACCCGTATTAAGCCGATTTAGCTTATAAAGGACTTTACAAAGGATTGTGGTAAAATGGCATAACTGCGAATATTTATCAATCCATGACAACCAGATTAGTAGCGCCGTCTTGGTTTAGTGGTTGCAAGTTAGGATGCGTATCATTGGGTTCCTAGTTCGATTTTTAAGACCAAAACAGATCGGTAAGCCAGTTCGCTGGATAAAAATTGAGATAGGTACGCTGCACCACCGGAAGATCTTCAAATTTTTAAAAAGGTTTTTGTGTAAATCTGATATTATTATGCATGGCTGGTGGTTATGAAATCACTCAACATAATTATATTTATGCATACAATCTAGTTCCTACAGACACTTTGTATAATAGGTGTTCCGTAGGAAGTGTATAGGAATAATAACTACTTTTTGTGATATTTACACGTAATAATAATTATGATAGAAAAATACAGAAATAAAAACAGGAACCATTCATAATTATTACCCAAATCAGTAACTATCTAGCTGCCTAGAGAAAGGTGGTAATATGCGTAATAATTAAAATTGATATACTCTTTCAACTCTGGGTTATATCAGATCTCCGATAAAATACTGTGCTGTATCTGCAAGATTGCGTCACATTAGAAATCATCAACAACACGTCGCCCGCAGGTTATTTATTATAAAGAAAAGTTTTCTTATGGGAACGCAAACAGTGGCGGACACAATAACGGGGTACAAGTTGGTAAATTGGATTCGCGCCCCGGGGACGGGCGACAGCGGTAGCCGGTGACAGCGCGGGAGGGGGTGGGGGAGGTTAATCATGTCACGCGGCGTGTGCGAGTACCCGCGCCTTCGTCACCCACTCCTCAATGACCTCTGCCAACCGTTAACATACTGCAATAATTGTACCTACTTAAAATCTTTTCCCTCAATCATAAGAACAATACGTATCAAAGATTGTACCTAACTGTCATTTCAAAGAATGTTCTAAGTGAAAACATCAATGTTATAAAAAAAGTCTGGATATTTGGGTAAACAATTTATACCAAAAGTGGAGCGATGCGGGCTTGAGGTCGGATAATACGTAAAGCAGGAGTACATAAAGAAAATAAATGATATTGTTTTCCAGCAAAATCGCCAAGACGCTGGTTCTTTTAAATCCCGGCTTCTCAGCGTACTACTTGAATTTTATGTGGCGACATGGTCTACGGCAAGTTTCAGTTCATTTTGTTTAAACAACGTAATAATTAAACAAACATTTTTCGCAAAACTGTCTGCATTTAAATAATTTACAAAGTTATTTTATGTAAAATATTCATTATACGGCATACATATATACACTATACGGCACAGCTGTACAGTGAAACCTGAGATTGTAAAACAATATTTACATGGCATGATTGAAATTAATTTGTCGTATATTGACATGCCGTCAACCTGCACTCTACGGTCGACATTTTATTTTTTCGCAACGATAACAGTTGGTGTTGGCAGTCTGATAACATTTTCATACTGAAACATTCATGAATCGATTTTCAAGGCTTTGTGTCTTAGTATTATGAAAATGTAGTATTAATTAACCACCTGTGCTATTCTATCCATACAACCGCGATACGGCCGTAACATAATAATTATTATTTGTATTGATTTGAATTGAATATCAATAGATATATGTATCAAAATTAAATATCAATGGGCAGATGAAGATCTCCTTTATAATATTGAGAGACAGATGCGCGTTCTTTCAAAATAAGGTTCATTTAAATACTAATGCAACTTCTTCTGCGTTGGTCAAGGAATGGAAATAAGTTTGACTACAAACAGTTTATCTTAGTGGAATTGTAGACACCGATTGTGGAAATGAGATACTAGAAAACGGCAAGACAAAGGGACAGCGAGCTGCCTCTATTTATGCACAGTTTCAAACTTTAAATCCAATGTTGTTTGTAGCTTCACAAAGTAACTCCTACCACTTAGAAATGCTTGTAAGGAAAAATATGTTTAGTTGTTCTTTTCGCTCACAGTCGTAGGTTTATATTCTTCGCAAGTATTAGGAGGGTCTTTTGTTAGGCCTACGTTGAGGCATGGTCCAGCACGCAAATGAACTTTGAAGTATTCTAATATATTAAATCTTCTTAGCTCCCGTTCTGTACAATTTGGTTTTAAACCCACCGACGACAAAACATCACTGTACTTGTATCGTGCAGCCATAGACATTTCCCGGCTAGTGTATCATTCGATTACAGATTAAAATTCTTTAAAGCACTTCTCTGGGTGTTGGATCCATTCTCCAATCCACCCCGCAGTAACCCTGCAAAGGATATCAATAAACGTAATCGAAAAAAAAAACTCCGCTCTACACTTGGAAAAACGTAATGACAATGTTGTTGACCTGTCAAAGTTGAATCGATTCCGATTTCGAGCGTGTATCGTGATTACTCTGCGGGTTACTTCGCACATTAGGTACCTACCTATAGGGTTGCCCAAGATTTAAGAAGCACCTTCTAAAACGCTGCCATATTTTAATAAGCTGTAACGGTTTATGTCCTCTTTAACGAATAGCATTATTGAACTTCACTATAACCGTTGGTGCGCTAGGTGGAATAGAAAATAAATGTTTTTAGTTTTTATTTGATGCGCACCACGTGGGTGCGCTATGTGGAATACTATTAGTGCCTTCGAATTAGTGTGCTAAATGCGTCATATTCATAGCTTAATTATAACTCTTAAAACTACAACCGATTACATTTTTCTTTGCAAATTGATATAGGTAATATATGAAATATGGTGAACAAACCACAGAATCAACTTCGGCCAAAAAAATCCAATAATATCACAACATATAATAATATTTTGGACACATATCGTTCTATTACGTTACCCTACTATTGCCAATAGCTGTACACATACGTACCTCATGAACCATTTATTACGTTACTTCGTACAGCTGTGTAAAGCGGACATTTTATGTGAAAAAACTACAGGCACCAAATTGTCAAGTATTTATTTTTTTAGCTATCGCAAAATCTGATACCAGCGAGCCGAGAGTGATAGATGTGTCCGCTCAATCTCTGTCTGCTCAGATTATTGAGAATTTACATTTACTTAGATACCTACCTTGTAGTGACAACGACACCGCAATTTATTAAAGGAATACTTTTGGAAAATGCCATTTTCAGTATTTTAAATTTGAATAATCATATAGAACTCAACGTTCAGCAGAACGAATCAGCGTTATTATTACTCTTAATATTTATGAGAATAGCCACTACTTTAAAATCAGTAAAAAATAATTATCCAAAGTTCTCTTACACATGCCGCGGGAAATAAAAAAGTACGCTATTAACAGAGAAGGAATAGAGAGAACAACAACATTAACATTGTTTTATTTTGTAAGGCTCTACTCTTACATACGTACCTACAACAATATGTAGCCATTCATAAAAACGATTCAGTTGAGGAATGAATGGAAACGTTCCGAACGCAATTCATTGCATTTCAGCTGGAAAATAATTGTTCGCAGCTAATGTTCATTGTTCAATACTTTTTCTTTGATGTACTTCTTGTCGATTACATCGATAACTTTATGAGCAGGCTCTTTCAGTTCAGTGTTTACACTTAACTGCCTGGCGTTATTAAACTCAGATAATGCATCATGTATTGTCAGATTGTTGCCTCTCATGTCATCTTTCACAAAACGGAGTCAGCACCTTTTTGGACAACCACGAGTTCTTGCTCAGGGTACCAGATCAAGGTATTTTCCGATTACCAAGCGAGCCTTCGCCGAACAACTACAATGGAACTCATGGAATTTATATGCCGTATCTCGCACGCCAAGGCCACATTTGTCTTTCAATATTTACTGAAATAAAATCACTATAAAAATCTATAGTTTAAGAAAAATATTGTAAACACTTTAGATCTTGAAAATAATGTAAACATACATTTTATTAACCTTGGACTATTTATTAACATATTATGTTATTATCGTGTTTTCTGAAACTAATAAACGTGCAGTTTAAAAAGTAAATAGCATGTAAGTGGCCGACATGTTAGCATGAAGCAGCACTTAAGGCCGGGTCTGAGGGTACATCCGTGTCTGCGCTACGCTTTTTGCTCGAAACGAGTTGCTACAAAGTGCTCTTCGGCGAGCCAGTGTACCGCCCACTCGACATTAATGCATTCCATTACGAGTTATGCTACGTCCATGCAAATTAATGTTCATAATTCTTGCCGCTGTGTGCTCTTCGGTGTGTGCCAAATCAAATTTTGACGTATTTCACGAATCATACCGGCTTCAGCATATCCAAATACAGTAATTGAAAATGGAGTTTACTTAGTAACAATATTAACAAGCGACGCACGTACTTCAATGAACGCACTTGGCATACAAATAATCCATTCTCGACGTGTATCGTTCTTGTGTCGGCTCCTCGAATATTTTCGTCAATTTTCTCATTTGTGATGTCATCGTAAATTTCATTCCGTGTTGGCACAAAGCTTGTAATTGCCGTTCGTCGATTGGGCTCGCTGTGACTTACTGCGATTGTTGTGCGCAATCTAATCCAATTAATTTGTGGTTTTCCCGATATATTGGCACACACACACACATTTGTAAAGGCGACTAATGGTAGCTCCTTGTTGGAATATTTGTAATAAGAGCCGCTTTGTCACTAAAATAGTCACACCCAATGAAATTATCAAATAAGTACGTACTGATACTATATTTCATAGAATTTCAATAAGTTCAGACCTAATCTGATAATATTAATAAATATGCTTTTAATGTGCATCTGTATGCGATCCGCGTCTACTCAGCTTTAATAATAATATAGAACTCACGTTAATCTCAGATCGATATGGAATAGAGACGTCAATGATCCATTCGACAGCCTGTGTTGTCCATCCAGGATGAGGTTATTAATGCTTCTAATACTTTGGTGATCGAAGCTCATCATCTTGTCTAAAGTGGTAGACTTACAGTCAGAGGTTTTTATTTAGAGGAATACTGAATAAGGTATCTCATTATTTTTACTTTTTTAAATCTTCAATAAGTTCCTACTTACATTACTTCAAAACAGAATTACTTACCCTCCGTTAGAAATCGAATTAAGCTAATCGTAAGTAAATCGCAATTACGTATTTGTAGGCCAACAGCTTTCATCCCCTCGACATTTACATTTCTCGGGGGATCAATTACGATCGGAACACAACTTAGACAATCAAAATGTTCAAATCTTTGTAAAATGGGATTTTATTCCCAATTTCCTATAGAACAATTTTTAAGTGGTATTTTCAGGATAAACCGAGCGATTGCTTATTTTAACAAAAACACGTGAAATAAATTTTTTGCCTTTACAATACTTTTACAGCGTTCATAATTTATTCTATTTTGGCAGTATTACTTCGCTACAATTAGTTAATGTATTTGGCAAATTGGTAGGTACTTTATAAACATTGTTACAGCCCTTTAAATATTTGTAGGATGAGAGAAGTTCCCCGGGGATAGTAAGCCTCTACAACAAAATTCCTTTAAGCGCATATTTTAAGATCTCGTACCTACCTAATCCTTGTGTCTTGGCAATTATAATCCTTCGAAATTAAACAAAACACATCCGCTGAAATTAGACACGCATTTGTGGGGAATTAAAATAAACGTTTCCTCCCGGTCGGGAACGTGAGTCTCCGTTTAAAGAGGGTGATTAGAGCTCACGTCGCGTCGGAATTGCCGGGAGACACCGCGACACGCACCTTCGCAGACAACTGCGCCACTTCAAATTACTTGAATGCTGCTCCCTGCGCAAACAATTTATCTCAAACGAGACAACGCCTCCACATCCCTGAGAAAAGGCACGCTCACATAAATTTATACATATTCGACCAAATTTTAAATCGTACCAAAAGTAGCTTCTTTCCCCTGATAGATACATACCTAGTTGTAGATAAAAAATTCAACATTATAACAATTCCAATGACCTGAATAAAGGCAGATCGCAAAAACTTTTCACATAAAATGGTGCAATTCTATTGTCGTTGGAGAGGCAAATTTGAAATTGAAAATAGCAGTCGGAGCTGGCTGCATCGTTCCGGAGCCGTTTATTTAGGAGCGGTGACTCCGCTTTGTTCTAATGTAGCCGCGGTGGCAAGGGATGCAGGTGAAACTTTCATAATTTACTATGTTGCCGCTGACCTTCAGCTGTGTGAAGCACTTGCGGAATTTATTCATAAAGTTTTATAAATGTTTAAGTTCTGCTACGACTACGACACCCACTTCAGCACTTTAAAATAATCCCAGCTGTGCGACAGTCCACCTTTATTTAGGGTGCTTAGTGCAAACGTTCAGACGAGCGAGAGATGAGCTGATGAAAGCCTTCATAAACAATATTATGGAACCACGTCGTTATTTTTCATTCCACTGGAGTTGCAAATGTGAACTTATACCGAAAAATGGACTAGCGTATGATCCCAATTTCGATCATTGCAACGAAAAAACCAGCTGCATTGTCAAAAAAGGAGCATTGGTAGTGGAACACAGCAGTCTGGTTTACTTATGTAGATAACTACGTCTATCTGTGAGACATTGTTTTCCCTACGTGCTCTACGTCGAAGTAGGACGCCGGCCAATATTCGCATCACGGCAGAAACGCACCCGTTAGTTGGACCGGTTTGTTCACTACTCAGCAATCTTAACATTAACTTTTATGTGCACACACGGAAAATACCCTTATGACGTGGGTAGGTACATGAATCGAGTTTTGTGTATATTTGTTTAGTAGCACTCGAGCACTGATGTTTTGGCTCTCGGGCTGGAAATAAGCTTCACGTTGACTAGTGCTAACAAACACCTCCATAATAAGATAAACTTCTACCAAATGGAAAAGGGATGAAATAATAAAATTGTATTTTTACAGCACTTCATGATACAGTTATCATGTTGGTCTAGTTGCTTGTGTATTTATAGTATATTGTAGTGCTAACTTAGATTCGTAAAATTATTGCCAGCTATTATATTTACAAAGGGTAAATTAAATATTAAAAATACTGGAGAGTTATCGATATATTTTAATAATAGCTGTATCTACTAATAAGTAAAACCTTACCTAACCTAACCGTCAAAAACTCTCGACTCCAACTAGAAAAAGAGCTGTATAACTTTTGAACGGCTGAATAGATTTTCATGAAACATAGCTAAGATGATAACCCGATTAGACTAGCTTTCAATATAAAAAACTATATTTAAATCGGTCCATCCGTTTTGGAGCTACAATACTACAGTCAGATACACAGATCCATGGATACAGAAATACACAGATACACACTACAAACTTATAACAACCCTCTTTTTTGTCGGGGGTTAAAAATAAAACAGACTTTACTTATCAAAGTACTGTCAGAGGAAACTGTGGTACAGTCCATTCGCGGGTTAGTGATTTTAACAGCCGTGAAAATTCGGGCGACCATTTATTATGATCAGTTTCCTGGCGCCGGCGCCGGCACAGGGCACAGAGGGCACTACATTACGGCACTCCTGTGGTTTCTAACTACCATCTCTGAGAATCTAGTGATTTACGTCGCTGAAACTTTTGCTGCCCACCACGAAAACTGTTAGGTAAGTATATGAAGATTGGTTGAACTCACTTAGATAACTTTTACGTGTTTATGTAATCTTAACGAACAGTAGGTATTCGTTAATTAAAATAAAACTCGCACGTACTTCTGTTTACTTAATGTTCAAACATGACGAAAAGTTTCAAAGTTAGGTAGGTACCTACTCCGGTTTTGAGAAATAATAAATGAGAATTCCGTAAGCTTTAGATTCTTTGTTAATTAAATTATTCAAATGACTTGACTCTCTCAAAGTGCACGCTACTAAATTATTTGGTAGAATTAAGTCCGCTGAAGCCTTTCTGGTCTTCAGTGACGCCTTCAAGAGACGTTTAGTAGTCAGGGTAATTAGGACGATAAGGTTTCCTTCTGTTGGGCGACCTGAAAGGGGCGGCAAACACAATAAAAAGGATAGTGGCTTTATTGTCCTGAAATAAATTGACAGATTGATTATTTTACCTTTTAAATAAAAAATTTGGTTCATTTTTTTAAATCGTTCGAGTCTACGCTTTTTATTTCAGAGTACAATATATATTACGCTGCGTTTTATTATTGGCTTCCGAGAAAAGGGCCCGGTTCTTGGTTGAAACAATATTTTTGAAGACCGTGTTATTAAAAATGTAAAATTATATTTTCATGTTGATTTAGGTTAGAAAGAAAAATACAGCCGCAATGTTGTTATATTATTTACATAACATTCTGTAGAATGAGCTTGTTTGTAGGCGAAGCTGGGGAAAGGCTAGCAATATAATAACTACATAACATGACCACGATATTACATTACATGAAACTAAGGCAAGTTGTCTTTCTAGTAAAAATTGTGAAGGAAATTTCAATGTGAATTTTCTATTGTACGAATTAGTAAAACAATAACAATCTTATCTTATCTTAATAATTTTTAATGGAAAATAATAAGACATGCGGAGTCGACGAGTGTCGGTCGAGGGTCTGCCCAAAAATGCGTGTATCCTTAGAGGAATACATCACGATTAATTTACAATAATAGTTTCCGATTATATATTCAGTTATTAACTGTTGGATTTCTCATTACCTTCAAAAACAAACGCACATAAAGAAATGCCCATGTAATACAATGAAAGTCTATAATAATATTTGATCTGAATTTTCCAAATATTCGAGATCACAGAATTCTTAATAAACAGGTATTGTCTAAAGATTCCTGTCTTCAAGAAATAAAATAAGAAGGTGGCTGTTTAGGTGCGTACTCGAACATTGCAATCCAATTATTCCAACAGCCTCAAGCAAAGTATTTAAGTGTAACGGTCTATTCAACAAATGTTATGATAGCAAAAGCGGCCAACGAAACGCTTACTCTGTAACGAATAAATTTAGTCTGGATGTTTACTAACCTTCTGTCTAGGCTTTAATTTTACTCAAGTAAATCACTCCATTCTTTTTATGAAAAGTACCGCTGAGTCAGTTCTAATAATGGCGAGCGCTGATTGTGCTCACAGGATGAGTTCATAAAATTCAAACAAAATCTTTTATCGATATTTTGTGTAGACTATAGACAATAGTGCCATTATGTGGCACACTGGCACATTGTATTTTAGTATTCATAAACGGCCAACGGTTCACGAGAAGTATACACAAAGCTCGTATTTATTTTGTAACAACATTATCTACCTACTGTTTTAAAAACCTATTAATATTTGCGTTATGGTTAAGTATATATGGTTAGTGACGACACGGTTGGCGCAGTGGCTAAGCGATTAGCCTTCTACGCTACGTGCCGCGGGTTCGATCCCCGCACGGAACAAGTATTTGTATGATCTACAGATAGTTGTTTCGGGTCTGGGTGGTGTGTGCATGTGACATGTATGTTTGTAAACTGTACCCTCGATACAGGAGAAATCCTAGTGAGGGGCAACGTTTTTTAAAAGAAAAAAAAAAAAAAAAAAAAAAGAAAATATAAGTTTATTAATGGTGAATATCGTTATTTTAGCACAGTCGCTGTTATAGGCTCGTTATGATGATACTACATTTTTTTTGCGACTTTGTTGCGGGATTATTGATTTATTTCCAATTTTATTAATATTTATTTATTAATTACCAATTCTTTTGTTCATTTTCCAATTTTAAATTCCTAGTATAGGTACACTTGGGTATTCAGTCAGTTTCAGTCAGTCAGTTTCCTTTTCTTTTGATTTAAGTTTTTCTATTAGTCACCATATTCTCTGCCCAACTTAACTCTTAGCCGCTATCTTTCACCTTAGTGACCTACAAATATAATATTCAGGTATCCTACTCAAGAATTCAGGATACCTGGGGGAGCAGTTCGGGGATAAACTTAAACCGTGTTTAAAATTCTCCTTGCGGTCTACGCGTAATCAAAGTTACTAAGAATATAATGAACCTGCTTTATCTGATAATTAGCTTTTTCTCTTGGGTTCGAGAGCGAGGGGTTATTTTCTTCGTTCCGATGGTACATTTAATGATAACCGATAGTTCGATCAATATTCTATGAAGCATGTACAATAAGTACATAGAAAAAGAAGCCCTAGCTATTGCTCTATCATACTGTTCATTTTACGATTTAATGGTATATTCTCTTCAAAATAGCTATCGAGAAGATATTGTTATGACACTATATTCATTCATTTACCTATATTTATGTACAAGTATCTATATTTATTTTTCATTCGATTACAGTAATTGTAAGAAAATTCTTATTTATGCCGTTTGTCCTATCAAGACACAGAGAAGTTATTAATATTCTATTCAAGTAAATATTGTTTGTATTTAATTTACATGAATTAGTTAAGTAGTAAGAAACAATTTTTTTCACTAATGCGCCATTAGGGACATTTTTATTTTGTCTATTGTTTTTATAATACTGTATACCTAGGTACACCTATATTAAAGATGATGTTAAATATGTTATTGATGTTAATTATATGTCATTATTACGTTAATTAAGACTCTTTGTTGGCTCTTCTCGTCTGAAACATAGGTGTACCTAGTTCAGGCACACGTTCAATATATCTAAGTAAAACTTTGTAGGTATTTGTTAGTTTATCATGTTATATACCAAATTATTGAATAAATTATTATTATTATTCTCGTAATATTCAAAGATCCGATTCATACTTTTTTAGAGCATAAAGTTTTACAGTGTCGTGGACCAGAGTCCATTTAGAGATAAGTATTCCACGTATCTTTCTAATAGCTACTAAGCTAAGCTTCTATAGCTACTAGATATTCCGTTTCAAATTTTTTATACCTTCCTATAATATTGAAGTTTGTATGTGTGCTCATAACAACACAAAGGGTGTTGTTACAGTATATAAATAAATAGTAATCTTTTGGGTTTATGGACCAATATTAGTTGCTAGCCGGTTCACAGACACCATAATAACTTGTTTTCCT
The DNA here is from genome assembly GCA_932294325.1 of Allophyes oxyacanthae. Taxonomy (NCBI): domain Eukaryota; kingdom Metazoa; phylum Arthropoda; class Insecta; order Lepidoptera; family Noctuidae; genus Allophyes; species Allophyes oxyacanthae. The sequence continues at coordinate 8,157,114 of OW028614.1, read as the reverse complement.
TAGTTGAGTCTTACGAGTACCTATAACTCCCGTGAAATAATAAGCTATTCTAGAACCATTATTACATTGTTCCATAATCTGTGCGGTAATAATCATTAGTCACATACAAATTATCTTTAAAGTCGTATCGAACACTGATTTGCAATATGTCCTACTTATATTTAAATCTGCGTTGATAAATAATTTATATTAATCGAATGTGTGATAAATCACTAACGAAGATTAATAATTATCCAAAGAAAACACTATTAATTGTCCGTCCATTTAACGCCTTAAAGTCACTATCCATTTTTTACAGCAGAAACACGTTAGGTGCGCGTCAGCTGCAATTTGCTTTCAAAAACAACGAATGCAAAATCGCACGTTTTTGCGTTTTTGCTGTAAAAAGTGGCAAGTGTGCTTCAGGTAATAACAAATTACCTTTTTTAAGGTTCAGAGATGCTTAATGACATGGCAAAAACGTGACCATACTTAAAATATATACTGAATCACTTCCAATTACGGTTATGAATAAAAGGCATTAGGGTTGACACAAATGTGTTTGTTTACCCACATAACTACGACATAAGGTGAAGAGAACAGGAGATTAAGTACAATGGTTGAATTAATAATGTCCATTGTCCAACTGCCTCAATTCTAATGGCCACTTTAAAGCCAGCCAGCACCGCCCGTTGATAAGAAATCTTTCAGTGCCTGCATTCGCTCTCAATTACTTTTTATTATTTTTCACTTACACAATGCACCCGCGGATTTACAAAGAAATGCTCTATTGTGTTGAAAGTGAAAATCTGTTTAGTTCCGATTGAACTTTTTTAATTAGTCTTTCACTTCATGATTTACAAGGCCAATACTATACAGATACTTTTGAAATGTTTATTTCTAGTAAAATCTTATTACAAATATGATAGTGACTAGATATTTCTAAGATACGTTTCCTAAAGGAAACAGGGTTCCTAGGGTAAACCCTAGGCCGATTTTTTCTAATTCCCCTCTTTAATAGACCAAAATAAAATAAAAAGAATGACGGCATGGTTGGCACAGTGATTTACTTTTGGCTTTCTGCGCTACGTGTCGAGGGTTCGATTCCCGCACAAAACAAATGTTTAATTTTGTATGCCCTACAGATATGTAGTTGTATCGGGCCTGCGTGTCTGAGCATGTGAGATGATTTTTTGTAAACTGCCCACAAAACAGGATAAACCCTAAAGGAGGCAACAGTTGTTAAATAAAAGTTAAAAATAAACAAAAATGTAGAGTGTATTTCCAAAAAAAAACAATAGGTATTACAAGACTAACAACGTTTGTGTTCTACCAAAAACAGTTACATGGGATGTCCAAACTTTTCAGTTATAATAGAAATGGATGGGTAACACGTATAGTGAACTCACGAAAACAAGTATAGTTGACTCTGTAGCGGAAGGCTCCGGCGCGCTGTATAGCGGAATTGTGACGTCAGAGTCAGTCTACTTCGTTCACAGAACGACGAGCGTTTGCGGCCCCGGCACACGCATCCGGGACCAGGAATCTAGGGCACTACTTACAAAAAATAATATTAAAAAAAGTCACTGCAAAATTTTTGGAGATGTTGCAAAAAATATTTAGTAGCGGTAACCAAGTCCAATGCAACTGGGGTCGGTAACCGATGTCGTAAGGCATGCGACTGCAAAGCATTAAATGTTAGCGGGATATCATTCTGCAATCGCTTGTAATCGAAAATTGACATCTGATAACCCTGATTTCATCAACACTGAACGATACCGACTGTTTTTACGCCACAAGTAGAGCCACTATCGCCGATTTAGCTATGGCGTAATTACTAAGATATCTTAAAACAGATTATGATAATAGATTAGATTGATTTATTGGTATATATAAATAAATAAATACATAGATTCATTGGTTTTGCTTTGGTTTTATAGTTTGACGATACTACTAAATATTGTAGGTATATTTACAATATCAATTCTACTTTACTTAAGAATTCAAACAAAATGCAATGCAGTTTATCCTAACGCGAAACTAAGTCTCGCGAGATCGAAGGAAATGGAAAATGTGTCACTGAATTCCTCGTCAGGGCAGCGACTCTAGCCAGCCACCCACCGCTACTTTCTTTTCCATCTTTGAACACGTTTTTGCGACACATGTTTCAGAAAAGCTTCGGTTGTAGGAATTAGGGTCACAAAATGACTTATGTGATTTTTGCCGTTTTAGATTTCCGCCAAAGTTATACTAGCTATACTCTCTTTCAGAGGGTATGTCTCATAAAAACTGACTAAAAGATTGTACGAGAGCATCCTTTTCAGCAACGTTTGCCTAGCATCAAGATTATGATGATATTTCTTCATGACCGGTTCTTGTAGATGTGGTGGTCTATTTGGACACCCATCATCAGTAGTATTAGATATATGTATAATATCATCTACAGGCATTATTATGACGATGATAGAGTTTCAATGCTTTATAAATAACGAATAAGTTTTAAATAACAGTTTTGGCGTCAACTGGCGCGGCACGTCATTATTTAGTCGTCCCGTGTTACACGTCACGTACATCTGCGTCTGTTAAACTGTTCGTAGCATTCACAGGAACTGATCGCTTCTGTTACGTTACGTTCGTAAAATTTTATTCTTCTTTTATCCCTTTCCAACTGCGAAGCCCAAGTGGTGCTAATGCACTTTTGTAACCAAGTGTCACAGGAGTATGTAAAAAAGAGGTACGTAGACCTGCTATGGCTGCTACTGGCATTGCTAAAGTTAATTTAAAGGATAGTAAACAATATTTACAGGTAGATTAATATAACTAAAACATGAAGCAAATGTGCGAACTAAGCTCAGACGTTAAAGTAGATAATAAATCTATTCCTCAAGGTAGTGTACTTACTATGTGTTCTCTTTTTGATTTACATGAATGACCTTCCCAAAATAATTAACGTTCCAAGCGTTTCTTTCGCAGACGATGTTTCCTTACAATTTAGTAGTACTGCTCTTATCGATTATATTGCATTTTTAAACCTTTTTCGGACACACAACAGTGGCTTGAAGATAATAATTAAGAAATGAACTTGAAAAAGACCGAAATTTTACAATTCAGAACCTACCATCGTAAACCAGGACCCTTTCAGTTGTAATTTAAATATAGAAGAAATTAAGAATTTACACACTTAAATTAGAAAACACACGTTGAGAATGTAAAATCTAAATTAACATTAACGATTTAAAATCATCAAATACAACAAACTTTTAAACTGCACTATCAGCATATGCTTGCTTAAATTCTGATATATTCCTTTGGGATGAATGTTCGGACTTTATGGATCTCTTTGTTATGCAGAAGGAATGCATCCTCGTAAATATCAAACAGCGAGAAAGATGTAACCCGCATTTCATTGCGAATAAAATGCTAAGCCTACCACAGCATAACAGTTGCAATTAATTTCAGATATTTTATTACATTTATCCCAGCTTCAGGACTGACCATAGATTTAGGATGCGAGAATATTCTAAGTTTATGGGATTGACTATAATTAATCACTCTTATACCAACAGGAAACAAATTAAAATAACTACTTTAATTATAGATCGAGTGATAACAAAACAAATAGTACTCTTTGAGTTGGTTCGGTAAATAATGTTAAATTGGGAGCAAAGTTTGAATAGCCGAAGATTTGATCAGAACAGGAAAGAGTCGAGTAAAAACAGGATACAGATTAATTGGACTAGTGAGACAGCAGCAGGTCCATCCTTTTAGCCAGCGGATTGATTAGACGATGTTGGCAGGGTAATTAATTAGAAGCATCCGGCAGTTCTATTCCACTTTTTGCCGTCTCGGTGGGTTTGATTGATTTTTCACTTCGTAGGCAATAAGTTGGGCGCAGCAATCAATTTACTGACACATAATTAACAACTTCTGGTTTTTGCTAGTACGGACCAGTTTTTTCGGTAGGAGTCAAGCCAAGAGTAGAAGTGAGTGGAAAAAGGAGAGGGAGGCCTTTGCCCTGCAGTGGGACAACACAGGCTGAAAATAATAAATAATAATAATAATAATTAACAACCAATCACAAATGCATAATTGTGATTTATTGGAAGTCAATTTTAGTGCAGTATATTAACTTTTCCTTTTATTTCAATTCAAATTTGTGCGAGTATAAGCAGCCCATACTTATTACTTATACTATAAAATGTTTCTGTTTAAGTCTTCGATCATCATCAAAGGACAATGGGCTAGTGTAAACCCATATGCTCCAACTTTGTTTTATTTCCTAGTAAACAGCAAAATATACAAATAAACAGCAGAACCATTCAAAAAGGTTTTACTGAATCTGTGTTTCTACAATGTATTAACAATTATTTCTGTTTAATAAATACGCAGCACGTAACCACATAATGGAAGACTCTTCATAAAGTAAATCTATAATACTCATTTATTTTCAAAGGTCATTTATTTTTACCATTATATCACTACAGTGTTGAAATAATTGGTATCTATTATCCTCAGACCAAAATAATAATACATAATACGATGTAATCGAAAACATGACGAGACGATTAGGTGAAGCCATACCGATCAGGTGAATACCTACTTGTGCGTCAAAGATAGTTGTCTGAATAATCCGACACATCTAGTTTCTACATCTAGATTAAACAACTTTGCTAATCATAGTACATAGTTACATACATAGGCTCTATGACGTAGGATACGAACAGAGTAAGGATTTTAGATTTGATCTGGCCACTACAAATTTTGGTGTGTGATTGTGTGTGAGTGGTTTACCACTTACCACGTGGACAAAGTCAAAAGCAAAAGCTATTGCAACAAACATTATTAGCTTTTAAATCACCTCCAGTCAATTTAGCCATCTCGCACCCTTTTAGTAAACATTTTAATTGAAGTTATTTGGCATCGTTTTAGAAAATTTGGTAGTGGAGGCCCTATTTGGTGTGGTGCCCTAAATAACGAAGTGATAATACGAAAACTGAAATTTTATTCGGGCAAGTTAAGTATTTTATTTTATGTAGTTTTTTTTTGTATAATAATAAGAGCTTGTTATAAATAGGTGATCTGCTTTTTTATTTTAAGAAATATTTTTATTAGAACTTAATTGCCTTCTTCCTATGTTTTTCTCCTATGATGATTTTGATGAAGCTAAACAAAGAAGCAAAAGTCGATTCCTACAATACTGCTTGAAATATTATTAAATGAATGGGTATCTTCAGCTTACAAAAGCAAAACATAAAAGAAATATTCCTAAATCAGCATACAAACACTTCTCTAAACATGGGTCAATTTGCTCCGGTTTCCCCCACTTGTGATGCGGAAAACTAAAAATTGGATTGAAAGTGTGTTCCCAAGTAAAGTGGTTCGGAACTGGGATAGGTCACGTCACTGGAGGCGCGCTCAATCAATGCGAATTCAAAAGTTTGATGGCACAAGTCCTTCAGTCGATCCAACTTTGGTTTATAGAGATATCACTTCCAAATGAGAAGCACCGTGTCGGGAATCACTAAACTTACATATGCTGTGCTTACTCTTAAGCCCAGTTTACACCATCCATACTATACTAGAGTACAATGTCGACGGATAAAAAAAACTGAAGATTACTATTAAATTGGTAATGGTTTTTATTAGGTACCTATACCATTTTATTAAAGAATGAATACGTGTTAATTGGTTTGATGTTTTGTCTTTATTAGCTTCTCAGTTGAAAATATTGTCATTTACCTATGTATTCGATTGGCTAAGCATTACAAGCAGCTATTATACAACTGGAAGCGGATTCGTCATTAATTTTTAAATGAGAATTTCAATATTTCACTGGCGAATTTGGCATTTATTACGAATGGTTTAAGATAAATGATTCGATTAGGTAGGGTATTTAGTGAATCTCTTTGGGAGTATAACCTTTACAATGAGCACAAAATAAATAATTAAGTAAAAGAAAGTTACATAGTTTGTAACTATTATTGCCTCGGTAGTGCACAGACCTCTAGATGAACAACTCTACTTAACCCTTCGGGTAGGTAATACTGGCGTGCTATCATAAATATAAAAATGTAGATTATGACCGTTTTTTATACAGGAATAGTGATATAACTGTTACCTAATATTTTTTTCGTCCTCTTCTTCTGTTGTGTCTGCATGACGCGTGGGAATCGGTCATACCGTAGTGGAAAAATTTGCCAATCAGCAATGGTGGTATCGAGGTTGCCTGCCCAGGAAGTGTCAGACGATCCCAGGGTTCGTCACTCGTGGGGACTATTTACTTTTTCCTAATAGGGCTGGTATTAATGTTTTTATATTCTAATTGACGTACCGTTATATTATTATTGGAGGGATACATTCGAGCCGATTTTAATACGGTTTGTCTTCCAAACATAAACCGATATAGTGGCCAAATAAAGATAGTTTCATTTCTGGGCAGCATTTGGACCAAATCCCATAGTAACATTGGCAATCTCCTTTCCCAGAAGTATCGCATTCATAATGTCTCGATTGCTTCTTTCAGTCGCTTGCATTTTTTCATATTCTCGTACTCAAGCTAAATTAGGTTTGGTAGGTACAGAATATATGTTATACAATAAATAAAATACAGTGTTTAGATTTTCAAATAATTTATTTAAAATAATTTATGTAATTATACTCAAATCTTATTTCCCTATCGCAATACCAACTAAACCTATTATAATATAATTATGTTATAATCTAATCATATTAAGTATCTAGATCTAAACAATGAATGGTCCTGACGCAATTAATGTTTTATCTGGATCGAAGATTAACTTGTATTTATCTTAAATGATTTTGTAAAGAAATTGAATAGGTACCTACTATAAAACATATAGGTACATAATTATCTAAGGACTTGATGATAATTATTTATGATAGTTATAGTATTCCTCAATATTTATTGTAGTTAACACCTATTATGCCCTCAATGATAAATACTGGTTTAGAAATAACAATTATTTCTTTATGAATCTTAAATAATATTTTAAGTGTGGGGTGGAGGACCTTACACTGTGAAACTCGTCTGTACGATACGTAGATCTTCATTAGTAAAGTAAGTGAACACTATTTTTGTTGATGTAATCGAATACTGAGTTTACTGGAAGCGGATTCGTTGGGCTGTAGATGCGATCTCCTTTACTTTTGCCCGGTGGACTTTGCCGGAGGGCGTGACGGGTAATGAATCTACGAAGAAGAATGCAGCGCTCAATCGCTTCCCTTCCATGTTCTCTGGAAAAAATAAGTTAGTAATTCAGTAAGAATGAAATTGTTTAGTAGAGACGAAAGCTTAGCGTTACTAATAAATTTGAAATGTGTGTAGTCCCGTGGACGGCGATAGATTACGCCACCTGCGACGGTGAATGCGAACTACGGGCGACGTGGATACATCGAGTCCGGCCAAGCATTCACTACGATGATTGACACTCGACTCTGTTTAGCTTGCTTGAAAATATATCACGGTGACCTAGATGTGTAAACCTTACTTTGAACTACTCGTAGCTACAATTACAAAGACAATGTTTCTTCCAAGGATTAGGTTACGAAGATATTCCGTTTCGTGCAAATTCGAGTAGAAGACGTTAAGGAAATGTGAATTAATATTTAAGTTCTTAGAAAATCATTAGATACACGTATCTAATGATTTTCAAATAAAATACTTGAATAAATGTGAGTGTCAGGATGGCGGGTAGACGGCAGAATTCGCTATCGCAGATAAGCCTATAATTTAGTACCTAATTGGTACTAGATATTTGACTTGATAATACAAAGGCGAATATTTTTTTTAGTGTTGTGGACTTCGTCTATGTTATGCGAAAATCATTAATTATAGAAGACATGTTTTTCTAGATTGGTTTACGTGACTAGAAGGGCAAGGAAATTGGTGTGTATCTTACTTATTATTACCGTAACCGCCAAATACGGAAATACAACAGAGTGAATGGAAACTTAAACTTGAGATGTGTTTCTGCATTCGGGGGTAAGAATAATAAATAATACGGGTATAGAAGGAAACTCTCGCGCCAAACGCGTTCAAGGTCACGATAATAGCCTGCCATCTCGCGTTCATAAACGAAAACGTCAGTCAGGCACAAAGGAGATTCCATTCTATACTCGTATTATATTCAATGAAATATAATAACAAAAGTAGATATAGGTACCAAAAATATTTCCGTCCTATATAAAAAAGTGGAAATGATGCAACCACCTGGGAGCAAGGGTTTTAACAAGATGTGCTTTCTTATCATAAAAACGAAGAATCACCTCTTCGTTTGTCCAGTTCTGTTGTTTAAGTATGTTGCTTTAAATCTATGAACATTGCAATGGAATACATAACTAAACCTAAATTATCCACAACACTAGTTACTCCGAGGCAGTTACGCTAACGAAATGGACGATAACGGACGCAAATATTTTTATTTTCGCATGGCAGATTTATGATGTAGTTATTATTGCCTCCCTGAGTAATGACGTTTGATGTGGTCTGAGAACCTATCTTAGCCATTTACATTACGGAAAAGAATTTTTGTTCGTTCTAGGATTATATTTTTTTTTAGTACAAACTGTCCCTAGCTAATCTTGTTAGTTATAGTACATAATATAATTTTATTAATTTGTTAATCTTTAGAAAACACTATATATAATTATATTATTATACATACTTGTAAGTAGGTCGAAGATCTCCTGTGGTTCAACATTGTTGCCATTTCTTCTTAACACGGCAGCTACGGGGAGCTCCATACATTCGGAATCCGGCAAGGCAACCACACAAGCGTCTGCTACGCCAGGATGGCGCTTCATTATCTCCTCCATTCGCAAAGGCGAAATCTAAACATAAAATTGATAACATAATTTATTTATGTCTTGATAAATATTAGATGACCGAAACTGTTAGAGGTTTTTTATTGGAAAAATAAATCTTCGTAACTTAAACCACATACGACTTCATGGAAATTTAATTATATTTTCTAGAAAACAAGTTTCATTTAAAGCTCTTTTACAACATTGGAGTAGGCTAAAGTCTCGATATTTCATAAGTGACTGTATATGGTTTACATGAAATCAAGATCTGTTCTATTCTATTCTCATATGAGTCGTTAAAATTAATAGGATATGTTTATCGCTTTAAATTCGTATGACATGTAAGATTTTTTACTTACCAATAAATTATTGAATTGAAATTGAATTGAATTGAATACTCAAAAGGATCTTCAATTAGAATTATTATAAATCATATAATGCGACGTATCGCAAATATTATACTCTGCTAGAGGGATAGGTACACGTCGAATGCCAAACAACCAGTAAGGATTTAAATGATACATATTTTTCTTGCGAAATAAGATTTAGTTTTCTCTTGTCGCATATCAAACGTTTCGAGACAGTGCTCTACTAGAATGAATCAGAGCGTGAGAGAAATAAGTCTGGCTAAGTTTACGCTGACTGCGTTTTCGCCTTTCATTATTTCTAGAAGTTTTTGTATAAAAATAATATTTAAAACAAAACTTTAAATCAGATTTGTTTAGTAAAGCATTATTTTTTTACAGCCACTGTTCTGTTTACGCTCCATTAAGGTATTTAATTTCCTTTCAATCTCTTTTGTCGGTATTTTATTCGCTTAACTTCTTGCAATTTACTGTAGACATTGTTTTTTCCTTTCATTACACATTCGCAACTTAAATAAGAATTTTTATTAGAAAAAGTAATTAGGTACTTGGGGCAGATGCTAATTAAAACATAAAAAGATGGCGCCCTTACCAGAAACCCGTAGTGCTTAATTAAAAGTCTCTTTCGTTCCACGAAGTAGTAATAATCTTGTTCGTCCCTGTAGAACATGTCTCCAGTTTTGAACCACCCGTCTTCTGTTAACATCGTCCTCGTCTCCTCTGGATTGTTCATATAACCCTGGGAAATAATTCGATATTTATTAATGGTCCCACTATTTTATATTAACGCGTGGAAAGCAAGTGACCAACAGCTAGACTATATATCACCGCTTTAAGGTAAGTAATTCATATAAATATGCTCCTATTTACCTTAAAGAATGCGTTGCCCTTAACCCACAGCTCACCGGATTGACAAGGTGCTTCCAAAGACTGGCCGTTATCATCTACAATCTGTAACACAAATTACTAATATAATTCGAATAAATGGGACCAAAAACATTGATGTACAAATTATTGATCAGAAAAAGAAAATAAGGAAATATCGCCAATTTTCAGTAATCACATCTACATAATCGATTAAGATTTAATTTAGCAAATATACTAGAATGAACAAATATTTTAGTATGCATATTGTAGAAAAATAATCGTAAGTTGACAATTCATTTATTCTTTGTTACGGTGTTTGTACCACTCGCCCCTTAGACTTCGCCCCTTTTAGTAAAATGTATCATTCGCCCCGTTTTGAGGGTCCAACTCGTACCTTACGACGGGGTGAATGAAATTTTAATATTTTTTAATTATTAATCATATTTTCAATCGTTAGGTTAACACATTATCGTGATAATGAAATAATGATGAATGAAATAATATTGTACGTACCCTGAACTCAAATTGTGGCAGTGGCTTGCCCGTCGAACCAAATGGTGTATCGTCATTAAAATCAAAAATTGGTCCACATAGCTCAGTCATTCCATAGGCCAAGTATAAGAAAGCATCACATTTTTTCTGAAATAATTAATATGTTTTTAAATTGTGCCTACCTACATTTTAATGGCGCTACTTTTTTTTAACTATCCGGGCCTATTTCGGCCATATCAGATATACCTAATAAGTCAGTTACAATACTTACTTTAAATCTGTCCAGTAATGGTTTATCAATAGCGCTGCCGCCAATAAGAATGTATTTGAAACATGATACGTCACAAACTTTTTCTGCCGCTACAATAAAATGACCTAATAAATATGGCGTCCACGCAGTCACCTCGGGCTGAAATATATTTTATTTTTATTTAAATTAGGTAAAAATCACATCATTTGATTTTATCAATCGCACCTGTATATTTATCAGCTATTGTCATTATCATTATAATTACCCTGTATTTGTTGATAAGTCCGACGAGCGACTGTGGTGTCAGTGGTTCCGACGATTGAATTCTAGTGTAACCCTTCAGGGGGCCAGCTATGTAGAATAGAAGTGACGACACCCACTGTAATGTTGCCATAGCCATGACGGTCTCGATTTTCGATGAGAACGGTGTCCTGCGCAATAAAAATACATTTTACCGCCTCTCTTCTTGTAAGGATTGATTCGCAAAAAGGGCCATTTTTTAACATTTACGTGAAGCGTTTCATATTCGTAAGCCATGGTACGGACGTGGCGCAAAAGTGACACACACTTGACATCGCGGCGAAGACAAGTCGGGGTGGACGCACCCCGGTCGTATTAATTCAGTGATAAATATCTAAGTATTTACTAATTAGGATGAACGGAGGGTCGTCTGTGCCAGTTCGAAATAAAAGGAGTAAAACAAATTTTATCAACATCATGAAAGGGAAAAAGCAATAGAGAAACGTCCGCGCCACGTCTCTATCCTTATTTTACGTATCATCCACTCCATGTAAATCATCAGGATACAGATATTTGACATGAAAAGGAAAAGTGTTTAAGTCATACTTATCTCATAAGTTTGAGAACCATGACTTGCAAATTTTTAGCTATAAAATAGTTTCAAAGTTGTAATGATTAATGTTTCTTTGTGGGTTGGTCGGTAATGTTGATCCATAACAAGTTTAGGTTGGACATAAGTTCAACTAGTACCTACTATCAATTTTCCGATATGATTATATTTCAAACTAAGTAACTAAACTTGCAATAAATTTTCAAACATATTTACTGCAAAGTTTTGAGAGCAGTATCAACTTGAGACGAATATTGATTTACAATCTTACTAATAAATAAACACTAACGCTAAAGCGCTGTATCGCTGAAAATAGGACCGCATGTACACCGAAATTCGCCGCACCGAGCTTTCAAGCCGAGCGTCCTTTGAGGTATCAAGCATGAAACAAAGTGCATATTGAAAACTAAGGAATACATTTTGAGAACAATACAGATCTTTTCTACATACGTTTATAAGTATTATAATCTATTATTATTTTAAGAGATAGGCGTAGATATCAATGTAAAAGTTATATTTTATCATGTTTTATATTATCTTCCAAGATAATAACTTATTTTATATAGCAGAATTTCAGTGAAATTATTTAGTAGAGACGTACGGACAATGCTTCTAATAATATGTGCTTTGGATTTTTTCTGTATCGGTGGCATTGGTTGAAGTATAACGTGGTGGAAATTAAACGTGCTAAAAACGCGCTCCACAAAATAACCTTTCAAAATTGCTAATATGTATGCAAATTCAGCAATATTATTATAAAAATAAGGTCTTAGGAAATTATGATTACTCTGGCTCGCAATATTATTTGTATGTGTTATATTGACAATAAATAGTGTTGGTATGAACGTATAACAAATAGATATACAATATACAACAAATAGCAATTTAATTTTTTCATGATGAAATTACATTTATTTTTATTAAATAAAATCCGCTTTGGTACTGGGATATTCTGACCAATTTTGCATCCATAAGAATTACCATAATTATGAAAGAAGCACAGACTGTATGATGAACGGTGGTTTGTCAAATTAATAATTCCATTGCTAATGTCGGCGACCGTTATAATCCACCACGTATAAACTAATCAACCAGTCGAGTGGTTAAGCCTCAGATTTTGATTTCAATTTATTATTTATCTATTGTTTCAATGTTTTATGTTCCATTAGTTCATTAAATCGAAAAGTAAAAGTTACATTGTTTCTGTGATCTGAGGTCACAATCCTTTACACTGATATTATATAAAGTATGTATTAATTCGCTCACATCACTCCTTCTGTGTTTATATTCTCTACTACCTATAATTTTTTTATATGATTATCTGAATACTCACCACCAATTGATGACTGATGTGAGTAATGCCTCAAAAGGTATAATTGCCACCTTCGGCAAGCCGGAAGTTCCGCTAGTCAACATTAGCCATGCCGTTGTAATAGACTGGTCGAATTCGGCTGGCCTGAAAATATCAAACACTTTTCAAATCGATATTTAAGATGTTCAGCATACGGTATTGTCCAAATTTATTTATTTATTTAGAGCATGGAAAACTTACAGCTAACGTAACTTAAATAACAACAATTTAGTCAACAGAAAGCCAATAACAAGATTTCACTTAAGTATACCAAATATATTAACAATCAATTGAAACTTTTAATGAAGACCGATATTATCCCCTAGGACGTAGGATTCATCATTTCATGTCTTACAATCGTCTTTTAGTAATAATTAGTAAGATTGATCGATTGAAGCATTGAAGCGGGCTAAATAATTCTTTACCTGTAATTAACTTGGGTTCCATTGTAGTCCCTAACAAAAGCATGTATATCCGCTTCTTTGTCATCAAATATGACAATTTTCCCTCGTTGCCTATTCACTTTAAACGCCTCTTTAACCTTTTCTTCGCATGATTTCTGACAGAAAATCATCTTCGGGTTGATATATGGGAAAATATTTGTAAGATCGCCTGTAAAAAAATTTGTATTTAAAATCAGTTTACAACTAAATGATTTAAAAGATACACCCATAATCACGGCTGTATTTCTTGGAGTACCCTGTATAAGTACCTACATAAAGTTAAGTCCCATGTAATAGGAGGAGACCAGAATTCCAAGCTGCGGATTGATGAATTTTCTTAGGGAATATAAAAATCCCAATCAATCAACTTAGCCTCTCAAAGTCCACTGAGAGCCGTCTGCCTTTCCCCAAACTCCCAATAACATTGGCAAATTGAGTAAATATAAAATGACACCTACAATGTAATGTAGTGTGAATTTTTGTTTTTTACTTTTTTTATACATGAACCTACTTTGTCCAAAGCTGGGATCAATGGCGCACATTGGGTATCCACCGAAGTGACACGCGAAGTAAGGAATGCACAAGTCCAAGTGGTTGTGGCCCATGATGATGACGGGGTCTCCGGGCTTCAAGCCGTAGTGACTCATGGCGCTGGCGAGGCGGCATGTGCGTTTTGCCACGGATATATTGGTCTCCGTTAGCCCTGTTGCGGAATCGATCTGTAAAAAAGCGACTATTTGAAACGAAGATTCTATGCATATCTCGCTTTTGTCCGTAGTTTGGCTTGGGTGAAATTCGAAAAACACCATAATTTCGCACCACGCGAGCAATGTGCAAGAGGGAATGAATTAGGGAAAAATTTGCAATTATATTGCAAAATTGTAATCAAGGTAGGATTGGTATTTAGATAGATTGCGACGCACAAAAAATAATAAAATTAATAAAGTGATTTGATCAAAATTTCGTCCTTTGATTGCCAAAGCGTGGGCAGTTCCATAGAAATATCTATTGTTTTTTTTTTAAATCATGGGTGTTCATTTATATCGATGTCTTTTAAAGATTTAATACATTTACATGACATGGTTAGCTAGTCTTGATTGTGCAGTTTTTTAAGATAGTGCCGATCAAATCATATTCAACCTAACACTGTCTTTCATACTAAGGCTCGGATCATCATTGAGCAGAGTTATCAGTTCAATTCAATAGAGAAGTTAACCATGTTTCTGTAAACCGGGTTTTAATATACATTATAATCACATAATCATTAACCATCATACTTAATCATTGACCGTGAATTGAATAAAATGTTATTACGAAATTTTTATGTGTTGTTATTGTGTTACTTTACGCTTATTGTGTTCATTTGTTTTTTTTTTCTCTATTCACCTACAAGTTTTTATTTATATGCCATAGTCACATTTTACTGTTTTTTTATATCGTATACCTAGGGTCAAATATAATTGTAAAATTGTTTGTGAATAAATTAAATGAAATAAGCTTACAATTTATGCCGAAAAAATTTAAAAAGTATCTACTCGTAGTTAATGTATTTTCCCACTATAGTAAAAATACTTTTATCTCGTTTCATTGACACAGGCTACAAAGGTTTGGCAGTTGTTTAACTAACTTCACCCACTACTAGTATGAGTACTAGGTCAACTGAACAAATAGTTTTCGTAGCACATGAGAGTGACGGGAATGTTAACTATGTCCACGAACACGTATCTATTTTTTACACTGAGTTATTTCTGTTTTAGCTTTCGTGTCATTAGTTTCCAGTTTCCTTAGAAAGTTATTGGTATTTGCAACTATGAGTTTCACTATAAATAATGTTCACTCTTGTACCTGACAGACCCTGTTAGGCTCATCTAACATGGATTGCAACGTGATGTGACCGATGTGAACGTCGCGTTCCTTGATGTTGCATCTTTCAGCCGCATTCCGTCTCAGTACTCCCACACGATTTATAATGCAATATGAGCTACTGGACATTTTATTAAAATTATCACTTTTTATCACAAAAAATTACTACACCAAAATACGTGTTGACGATAGTACTCGATTGAAAAGTAGATTTGGGAAGCAGCCCTTTTTCTACTATTAGGGCATTATCTGATAGTGTTGCGTTTATATATGTTCCACTAATTTTTTTATCTTTACTGTGATTGCGTTATAATGATTATCAATTAATACATGATAATAGCAATATCTTCTATACGATTTAAATTGTAAACATTTTCACCGACATCGGCATTAATAAGTTTATTAAACTCAAATAAAGCGAAAATTTCTGAGGCCACATAATTGAATATCTGTAACATTTTTTGTCCCGCATCTGTCAAATGTCATGCAAGGTTTTCGGCTTATGGGATTTGGTAAAATTAAGCAATTTCTTTTGAAGAATTTGGCTAATTTTATGCTTAAATTGGTCCAATTAAATTAACTACAGACAACGTATGACGGCTATGAAAAGGCCTGACTCTATTTCTTGGCAAGATATAGAGTTATTTAGGGATGGCTGGTGGAGTAGAGCCTTAAAAAATTGTTTGCCGATAGATGGCAGAATGACCTGATCAGGGAAGCATGCCACAAAAAAGGGAAAGCCTCATTTGGTGGCAAGGGGTAGAAAATGTTGTTAAATATGTTGATGATGCCTAATAAAGGGCTAAAAATATACGCACTTCATTGTACCTATAATCAGCAACAAAAGTAAAATAACATGATGCGATATTTAATGTTCTTATACCTACTCTTTTAAATGATGTCTAGAGCAAAGGTGTAGATTTAATATGATATTTGTGTAAATATCTGAATTAATTATGCAGTACATTTTTTTTAATTTTGATATTAGTTATTATAAATTTTTGTGGCTGACTATACCTACGCATAAAACAAAGAAATACTCAAATACAAAAACTGACATGTAAAACAGGCTGTCTTATATTATGGCGGGACTTAGTGAACCCCAATTTTCCACTTTAATTAAATTATACTACATTAAAAATCAATCCATCGTCTTTATCATAGCGGAATTTCGATCTTTATCATATTATTCTGTAATAGATATATTGACAAATGAATACATTTCTAAAGCGTCGCAGTAATGTTTTGGAGCGTTTAACCACTATTCGAAACTTATGACCATGTTTACCGAAAAACGTCTGTTACGTCTTAAACAAAAACAGCCGTTTACGAATATAAAAAAATAAAATACGGATAGTTTTGTATTAAACACCTGTTATTTGGTCGGTGAGAAGGGCCCTTAGTAATGTTTTGAATAATTGATTTAATGTTAGATACCTACGTGTAGTCCTGCCAAACAACACTATTTATAGAGGTATCCATAACCCATCTTTAGACAGCCTAGCCTTTCAATGAGTGTCTGCCATGCAGAAGAGACGGGTTCGAAGCCAGTCCGCATCTCTGACTTTTAGAATTTTTGATTATCACTTGCGTTAACGGTGAAAGAAAAAAATCGTGAGGAAACCTGCACACTTCAAAGGGCACCCGCACCCGCACCCGCACTATGCCAGCATAGTGGACTAAGGCATAACCCTTCTTATTCTGAGAAAAGGTCCGTACCCAGCAGTGGGACAAGTAGTGGGCTGGATATTTTTTTTATTGTTATTATGTTTTGGCAAGACTGGACCGGCAAGTTTTCTGCACGTGCTCAACACCTTATCATCGAGGGAATAGGTACTTAATTACAATAATCTTGAACGTCAGTATCTAATCTGTTTGATCAGTTTGTTCAGATATGCGACAGCACTGCAGCTGTTTTAAAACAGTTGGTCTAATGCTTATCTGTAGAAACAATCTACAGTAATATTATAAAGAGAAAAGATTTGTATTTTTATTTGTAATGAATAAACTCAAAACTACTGGACCGATTTTAAAAATTATTTCTCCAGTAGAATGCTATATTATCACTGAGAAACATAGGCTATACTTTTTTTTTAATAGTCATTCCTACGTAAACTGCAATAATGTAACCAATGATGTAAAAATATGACCTATAAAATTCATTAGGTACATCGCGTGCGCTGCAAAAATATTATTGATGATAGAACAAAATAATGTACTACAATTTTATGTACAACTATTATAGTTATGTCAGTATATCTACTTTTTTATGCATTTATGTGACGATCGAACAAATCATATTAGAAGTCTTCGACTAGGTACACAAATGATAGAAAGAATTCTAATATTATACAATGCGAGAGTTGGTAGGTATGTCAGCACTACGCAGAAAATATTGAATCCGATTTCAATGAAAAGCATAAAGATAGCTTTACTCCTGGCTACTTTTTTATGACGAAATATTTAATATAAATAAATTTCCACCTGTGCGAAGCCGGTAGTATGTCTATAAAACACTTTAAAGTTATAAAAATAAAATCTAAACTGTATCGTACCAGGCAGCGTTTCTGTAATTAACTTAAAAAATATAACTTTCCATTGTAATTAATAATTCAGATATACCCGATATTCCTTATTAAGAATGCAGTACCTATTAGCAATGATTAGTTCCAAAAGTGTCCGGGTAAGATCAAGAGCGGCGGATGCGCGGTGCCGAGCATCGAACGAACATAAAACTTTAATGAGGTTCGCCTCTTGTTATTATCTTAAGGCAGGTTCAACAAAGTTTTACGTTGTTCTGTTTATTGAACATAGCACAGTTTGCCCACAACTCAATATGAAATTATGTTTAAGTTTTAATTAACGGCCAGAACAAACTTGATTTAATTTGGAGTTCGGACGAAGCAAACTGTTTTAATGTAACCAATGTAACAGTTACTCGCTTGTAATAATAGATGTCGTAGTTTCATTATACGTCTGTAGGTAAAGCTATGAAACTTGTTAACGGAGATGTAACTATATTGTTACATTAAAATTGAACCACTCATCAAATTAATTTCTCATCATTCGTTGTCGTTGGGCGCCAGATAAGGAAACTGATCAGATGCCGCTGTGGTACACAGCAACTAAGATGACGATAGTAACGGTTTCGTAATCAAACACGAACATCCACT
Organism: Allophyes oxyacanthae; assembly: GCA_932294325.1. NCBI lineage: Eukaryota > Metazoa > Arthropoda > Insecta > Lepidoptera > Noctuidae > Allophyes > Allophyes oxyacanthae. The sequence continues at coordinate 8,138,658 of OW028614.1, read as the reverse complement.
GCGAAGAATGCATAGAACATAATTATGTATTCTACGCGCTGGATGTTCGTGTTTGATTACGAAACTGTTAGTTACTAGTTGCTGTGTACCGTGGCGGCATTTGATCAGTTTTAAGAGATATAAGTAAAGCCGAGTAGTTACTCACTACCAAGCTATAACTGCAAGGGCTCTTACAGACCCGGCATTTAGCCGACTGCGTTTGTCCGTGGCTGCCATCAACACGATAGCGTCTGCGTCGACCTTGGCGACGCCTGCCGCCCAACACGTCATCGGCTGCAGTACCTCTGTCGTCAGCAAAGTGCCGCTCATCTTTAAGAGCGCTAAACGAACATGTTTCTACCGATACGTCAGTTTAGAGTTTAGTTCTATCCACTCATCACATCAGTGTAGTGTCAGGGATGTGTTCCGTCAGGGGCTCAGAGAAATATCAGTGCATACATTTTATGTTTATGTGAACTCGTTCACACACGCCAGTGTCAGTGCCGGCGCAGGATCTTCAGTGTTCATCAAATGCACAGCCACGGTCCCGTCACGTCCATGACATTGCACTGATGTGTGTGGATAGACCATTACAGTTCGGCATCCTTATGAATACCTACTTATGTTCTTACTCATATAACCTAAAGCCTAAAGAGATCTCATTAGGCTGAAATATCTCAATTGACCTGGGAATGTTTCCTATTACTCATTAAATCAACATTCGGTCGGGTTATCCACGAATCACGAATTAGGCATTTATTGATGTGATGACTATTTTTCACAAGAGATTTAATATTATGTAAAATAATACAGTTATGCAGGTAATAAACTATTGCTTTTAAGATTCCAGTAGCGTTGCAATAGCTTATTAGATTGCCAACATGCAACCAGCCTGTTTACTCTAAGAAATACTTCAAACTGACCGGTACTCTCACTAGCATCACCATTGTTGAATTTGGAGGGGATTAGCGGATATATTATATTTATCGGATTAAATTAATTGAAAATATTTTGGAGAATAAGACGGCTACTCATAGTACTCATCACTACCGAATATAAGCACAATTGGTAATTTTCCAGTCAACCATGCATTCAATAAGGTTAAAATCTTTAGGGCCCGGCGCGGCGCACGGCGGGCGTCCATACGCAGAGTTACTAACTCTAAGCAGGCCGCAATCGTTCGAAGCATTTCGTTTGCGAAATGTATCACAGCAATGTATCGTGAATACCTATTTAAATAAATACAGGTAAAGAAAAAAACAATGTGTAGGATAATAATTAATTTTATTAAAGTTAGTTATGTACGTAAGATATTTAAATCTAATGTTAATTTTATGTTGTATTGTATGTTATTTTACCCACATGTAAACAGCATGTGGTACGAAAGCAATTTTTGATTTAATCGTGCTGATTAATATCGTATTATTCAATCCCATTAAATCACATAATATTAAGGAATGTAGATTTTTATATCAAACATTTTTACACTTTTGGCATCTGCAGAGTACCTAATCACGATACACGCTCGTAATCTGAATCGTTTCAATTTTATGCATTTGTATGGCCGCCATCTTTTTTTGTATGGAAGCCACCTTTTTTTCACCGGCTCGTCCGTCGGCCCAGGGTCCTCGACATTTTTGTTCCAGCTCTGTAGGTTGGCGACTTGTCGTTGAGACTTACTTGACTAAACAAAGGGTTTTTTTATTACATTAAATACAAAAGAAAATATGATAGCGCAAAAAGGAGTAATTAATTATAAAAAAATGACTTCCTTTCATAGCTTCCAAACAATTTTTTCATGGAAATTATTTTTATTTTTGAGATCTAGACGTTGCTGTGCCATTTCTCTAAACTACATATTATATCTAAGAAGAAAAACTGTAACGAACTCAAAAGTATAGTTCTTTGAAGTTCGATCTTTAGGCATTATCTATAATAAGTGAAAAAAAAAAAAAACAACGCTGCAACCTATTAAAAATTCATGAATCATGAAACGTCTCAGAATACTTGTACCTAATTATCCCAATACACGATCTTTGCAATGATCCTGAAAATTGCAAATTTCACAATCAACCTAGTTTGTTTCTTTTTTTGTTCCCAATCATCCGAACGTTTGCTATCGTCCTAGGATTTACACCAAAATCCACTTTTTCCATCCGTTATACTAAAAATTGTTTGTGTCTGATTTATTCAGCATATATAAATTAAGAATTTATAAATGATTAGCTCATCTTTGCGGCATCCTAGCAGGATCATATATTGAAAGAAAATACATTTATTCATTTAAAAAATTATCCTAAGTATTCTGTGTTAATCAAGGACATGGTCTATCTGTATGCCAAAGTTTCATTAATATCCCTTGAGCCGTTTATGCGTGATTGAGTAACAAACATCCAAACATTTTCACAATCTTTCACAATTTATACCTATTAGTGAGACGCTATGTGGTTGTGCAAATTTGCAATAAATAAACTAAATTGGTACTTATAATTTACACTGCTCTTGACTTGATTGAACAATGGCGTTTTATGAACTTGGTTCACTAGAGGAGGATTCGTTGCGCTGTGAAGGCGATCTCCTTTACTTTAGCCCGATGTACTTTGCCTGAGGGCGTGACGGGTAATGAATCTACGAAGAAGAGTTCGCAGTTCAGTCGCTTCCCGTCCATGTTGTCTGGAAACAATAAGTTGGCAATTCAGTAAGAATGAAACGATTGAATAATTCTGGGGAGTCACACCTCCTATAGGAAGTAACAAATCAAAAAAGGTAAACGTATAGACATGCTAGTGGTCGATATCTATATCAATAATAAAAAAACTATGCGCTAGTAACGAAATCCAGAGAGAAAATCACCTCCCGCGTTTCCTCTTAATTATTTATTGTTACTAATTATGTGTCACGGATTTAGACTGTAAGTATCTGAAATTTTATTTATTAGATATAACACAACTAAAAAATATTAATTTCACAGAAGTTGTACCTACTGAGGCAGTTCAGTTAACGAAATGATCGGTAAAGGACACAATTATATTTTCTATAACCTACACCGCAGTTTTTGGAATTTAGTAGATAATTGATCCGAGTTACGGTTGATCAATTTTTTTTTTTTTTTTATAGAACCTAATAAATGTTGTTAAGTCATAAAAAAAACACGAAATAGACCTACTTTTAAGTAAGTCAAAGATCTCCTGTGGGTTAACATTACTGCCATTTTTTCTCAATACTGCAGCGACCGGCATCTCAATATACTGGGGTTCTGGCAAGCCAACCACACAAGCATCTGCTACGCCAGGATGGCGCTTGATTATCTCTTCCATTTGTAAAGGCGAAACCTGCGAACAAAATGAATACTGGTTTACTCAAAAAGTTTTCCATCAAGCAGTTTTTTATTTTAACCCTGGTTGGTTTTCATGTCCATTAAAACCATAAACTTATTATTATTATTACTTGATTAAAACTATGGCTAAGTTTCACAAAAAAACAAAACACTCCATATTATTAAAATTTCTTGCGTATTGAAAACCATCTGAAAATATCGACTCTCACAAAAAAATATTATATGAGCACATTCTCTGGCGTATTTATTTTCTATAATTTAAAAGTTTAAGATTCTAATAATAGATAAAGTGGCATTTATAGACAAGGGTAAACCATTGCTACAATGAAATTAACGCAAACGATTACCTAAGTCTGGTTGACGAAGCAACATGTTACCGCAGGAAATGTGATGGATGTGAAAATTGAATTTGTGTAGGCGGATAACGTGCTTGGAGATACGTACAGGAGATATTGCAGATTATATCGGGGAGTGAGTATGAAATACTACTGGGAAATCTACGAGTTGGAAGAATAGTATCGCGTTGTATGCTGCACAACCTCACCGAGAATCAAGGCCATTATTCGTGTCGAACGGGGCGGTGGTGGCATGATGACAAAATTTGAAGCAATCATTTCCGGGAATTTAAACAGGTTAGGAATCTTGGATCTTTTTTGAACTAAGCGTCAATCAAAATTTGAAAGAGCAACCCTCATAAAAAAAATTGCCGTTTATTTCACTGCCTAACAAAGTGAAGTAAGCACTAAGCGCTAAAAAAAAATATTGCTATTAATTTCTTTTAGGCTGCCACGGTACTAATCTCCACGTTGCCACGTAATTTTAGCCTTCTACACTACTTCTCCGTATAAACTTTAACTATGCCAAATCCCACCACACTCCTCTGTGCGCGCCAATTTTAACACTGTATATAATATGTATTTCGAAATAAAAATATTATTTTTTTCTTTTAAAAGAATCTATTGATAACACTGTTTATCTATATATTAAATTATTAGTAAGGGCGTGGAAAAAAAATGGTTTAGCTACGTTGACGCCGACTGCATTTTCATCTTACTTATTTTAGTGGTTTTGGTATAAAAATAATACTTAAAACACTTTTAATCAGAGATTTAGTAAACATATTGTACTAAATCTACGCTACGATATCTTTTTAGGCTCTCAGATGAATTCGTTTAATGTTTAGTCAGTATTTTGTTCGCTTTTTTCTTTTCAATATAAATTCGCAACAATAAATCTTTTATGTAATGTGATTTGCGATTATGTGTGTGTTAATGTGTTTTACATTACTTCAAATAGCTGCATTTTTTTAACATTGCCCCACTCTAGGATTTATTACTGTACCTACCGTGGATGCATCTACAAACACCAATCTTGACATGCATCAACCTCCAGACCCTGAATTATCTAGGTAGGTTATAAAAATATTTTTTTCCGTGCAGGAATCGAACCTGCGACACGTAACGCAGCAGTCGACCGCTGAACGAATGAGCTAAATTTGCCACCAAAATTAAAAATATTAAAACATGTCGCCCTTACCAGAAACCCGTGGTGCTTAATTAAAAGTCTCTTTCGTTCCACGAAGTAGTAATAATCTTGTTCGTCTCTGTAGAACATGTCTCCAGTTTTGAACCACCCGTCTTCTGTTAGTACCGTTTTCGTCTCCTCTGGATTGTTCATATAACCCTGAAAATAATTTAAAGATTCATTAATAAATGACTCTAAAAACTAGAATTACGACTTTTTAAATATTTAGGTGGGTATTCAACTATTCGCTAGTGGAGCTTGCTTTCTAACACGAAACTAAAAGCACTAAAGATAAGGTTTTCGATGGCGTACATTCGCTAGCATAAATGTAGTTAAGGCGCTGACAATAGCTAATATTAAAATAGAGTTAGCAGGATATGTTTTGTTACGTAAGCTTACGGGGACAGCAATAGAGCGAAAGACCAAAAGGGGGCGATAAACGATTTTAAATATTAATTGAATTATAGCAAAGGAAAATTGTAAATCAATGGAGTCTTTGTAATTTACGTTTTTTATATAACATATAAGTATTATTTGAATTGGTTGACAAGTTTATATAAGAGACATTATTATTGTTTGAAGGTCAGTAGGTATAGATGTAACTTTGTAATTATTTTTAACGAGTAAAAATAGGTGAAACATGTTTTGGAATACACAAAGTTTTTAGAAATACGATGAAATCATAATTATTTATTTTATTTTATTAATTCATTAGAATAGCCACAGGCCACTTACACTTATTAAGACTCAACTAGCACACAGATTACTCACAATACTCCAGACATACTGATAATAACTTCTTCCATTCCATTCATCAGCAAAAATATCATATGTATTGGCCTCTAGGACAGCATTGGGTGTGAAATAGAACGGAGTACAGGCGAGTTTGCACGCGCTACGATGCGACAAGCTGGCATAGCAATAACCTCCTTCTTTTTTTTAAGTCGGTTTAAAAGCTTATATTTTAAGCCTTGTGTGTATTCTTTTCAATATTTGACAACTAGTGGCATAGTAAAAAAAAACTTCGAGCGAAATCAATTTGGAACTGTCAGTAACTCATAAGTTGTTTACAATGAACGCACTAAAAAAGCGTTTTAAAAGTAAAAATAAAATATATAAAATATATATATATAAGCCGCGAAAATTTTATATATTATACTTTTTTAAATATTAGGAAGGTAGGTATGTATAAAATAACATGATGCACATATTTACATAGGTACCTTAAAGAATGCGTTGCCCTTAATCCACAATTCACCAATTTCACAAGGTGCTTCCAAAGGATGATTATTGTCATCCATGAGCTGCAACACAAACGACCAGTAATTAGCATAAATGTCTGAGAAAAGTGTGAGAAATTATTTATTCCATAATTAGGTAAAACTCTTATAAATGAATCGTTAGCGAAGGCAGGTCTGTTATATTACGTTATAATCTTTAAACTAGATGGCGCCAGCATTTCCTATCTAACCTAACTTTGACGAAAAGGCAAAAATAAAGAGTAACAACAATGTAGGGCAACGCTTGGTCTGGCCTTTTGAAGAAAGACCTGGATAGTTTGAGACGACCCGTCCCGACAGGTTTCACGCATGCATCAATCATCGCGTAGTGTATTTTGTCATCACAAAAATCATGATACCACTAAAAGGTCTTTTCGTATCAGCCATTATTATTATTTGTACCGACTACCACTAAAACTGCACATACCCTGAACTTATATGTTGGTTTCGGCTTGCCCGTCGAACCGAATGGTGTATCATCATCAAAATCAAAAACTGGCGCGCAAAGCTCAGTCATTCCATAGGCCAAGTATAAGAATGCATCACATTTTTTCTGAAACAAATAATATAGTTATGTTTCCATACAAGGTCCAAACATTCTACTCCCGAGCCGATAATAATGAGTAGGGTGCAATAACCCCTTAAAGGGATCGGGTCTAGAAAGGTGGGACCTTGTATTATTCGAATAACAAATGTGTAAACCTTTTTACCCGACTACGGAGAGGGTTATATGTTTTTTACTATACATCTTAAGATCTTTATAAGGCCGTTCCAATTCTAAAGTAATGATTTTATTATATCCAAACACCATTTGGATAAATATATAGTAGTAAAAATATTTGTTTTCTCAATTTTAAACGTATTTAGAGTATAACCATATAATACTTACTTTAAATCTGTCCAGTAGTGGCTTCTCGATAGCGCTGCCGCCAATAAGAATGTATTTGAAACACGAAAAGTCGCAAACATTTTCTGCCGCTATAAGAAATTGACCTAATAAATATGGGGTCCACGCAGTCACCTCGGGCTGAAATATTATAGAATTATCTTTATTTCATGTAAACCAGATTCAGGCACTTATGAAAAGTCGAGACCAGGTGCGCGATTCTAAATAGTAGGAGAAGAACTGACCAGTAACTCCATGGAAACTTTTTTTAAATATTATAAGTCTCCACAATAGGTGATGGATTACGATCCAGTTCCTGTATTAGAAAGGAGACTTGAGTTCTAGCATTGGGAACACTATTAGAGTCAATTCACACCCAGATGGCAGCGGCCGGCACAGCAGGGAACGACACCAAGCGGATTGCACACGTTATTACACCCAGCGTGTTATACCGATACTCTACAACAATGCGTAACAATGCGTGAGCGCCCCGTGGGCGACGCAGTGCAGTCGGGGGATGGCAGAGATGAGGCGGCCGCTGGCTTTGTCACTGGTAGTAGCGAGTCGTTCCGCTTTAACCGGTCACTTATGGCAGCTAGATAGCCAGCGGCGGAGTCGCTGGCGGCTGCGCCACTCTCTTGTTCCTCGCAAGCGATACTTTGAATTTTAATAATGAATATAAAGTTTAAAATGCTGCGTAACTTTTGAAACTGAAACTGCACGCGCCGATTCACTGCCCGCCGCTGCCATCTTGGTGTGAACTGAGCCCATAGACTTTTTTTTATTCACATTTTTGTTAAGGCTTCAGTTCACCATGGTGACTATGCCAGGCTCGTAAGGTCACTCACTTATTATCTAGTTGTAGGGGAGCCCCTACTTATTATTTCTATGACTGAGCCTTAGGCTCTTGATTAGTCTATAGTATAGACTAATCAAGAGCCTAAGGCTTTAAACAATTTTTTATTTTAGTAAACTAATTTTACCTCTTTATAATATTAGTATAGACTCTATACTAATATTATAAAGAGGTAAAATTTGTTTATTTTTATGTAGTAATCTCTGGAACTAAAAATTCTCTCAATAATGGAAAGCTATACACTATCCCTGAGTGATATAGGCTGGTGATATTTTGATAAAAATAAAACGCACTGGTGAAACTACAGGCAACAGCTGGTAGAAAATAAGGTTGATAAAATATTTCATATTTCGTGTTATCGATGTTTATTGTTATCATCTGTATGTTATCGGTTAAGGGCATATCATTATAATTACCCTGTATTTGCTGATAATTTCGACGAGCATCTGCGGTGTCAGTGGATCCGACGATTGAATCCTAGTGTAACCCTTCAAAGGACCAGATATAAAGAATAAAAGTGATGACACCCACTGTAATGATGCCTTGGGTAAGACGCTCTTGATTTCCGAGGGGAACGGTGTCCTGGGAAACAAATATATTATCTTTTTTACCGCCCTTTTTATTAAAAAAGATATAAGCGGGAACGCTTAAAAATTATCACTCAGGAGCGTCATTACATCATCACACTTAGAAAGTATAAGACGTGGATAATGGAAACGGACAAGGTGATGAGTCTTGCAACAGACCAAAGCTTAAAATGTATTCCTTTTTCTTTCAGATTTTTCTGGGCCGTTAAATAGTAATTCTACATGATTACTTTTTACACACATAAACTTTCGGATTCATAAAAGTTCGTTAAGAGACTAGTCTCCCAAAAAACACTCATTAAATTGTGGTGAAAATAGAAATGATATTTGATTAAATGTGAAAACTCAGTCCGTCGAAGAATGTTTAGTGGTCAATGGTTATTATTAGAATGATAAACTGATGATGATTTAGGACAAAAAACGATCTAAGTTAAATGGCTCCTTTTTGATTAGTCTCTCCTATTAGGTACATGGTTAGGTTAAGTATACCTACTAAGACTCACCACCAACTAATGATTGCGTTGAGTAATGTATCAAACGGTATAATTGCCACCTTTGGCAAACCGGTAGTTCCACTGGTCATCATTAGCCATGCAGCGGTTTGTGACTGGTCAAATTCAGCGGGCCTGAAAAGTCATAGGTACATACAAACAAATTTGAAATACATAGCACCGGCCGCCGCTCAGTATTGGGTACGAATAAAGTAGCATTACAAGTACATTTTTATATTTAAAGTACCAATAAACAAAGCAAATAAAATTTCATGCAACAATTTTATAGTCCTGTAAACCCTTCGGAAGCTATAAATAAAATATTTCCAAAAGTAATACTTTCGCTTATACTACAACTAAGTTCATGCTCGGCTAAGTAAAGAAGACATACTTGTTAATTTATATCATAAGAAGGACAGCTGCCAAGTCAAAGTAATGAAAATGCAAAAAATAAATAAATGAAAAACATTTATTTATCAGTTATAGAATATTTACAAAGTTAGATAGCGATCCTGACACTAGGTCTAGGCCTATATCGTGGGAAATCTTTCCTACGATTACCATTATTAGCTATCAAATTATTACTGTGATACAGTGACAACGTACAACACAATAAATAAACAAAAAACAGAATATTTAGCCTGAGTAACTATTTTGTGCTTCATAGACAAATGCATGCAGATATTCTATTATTACCGTGACTTGAAGCACGGTAAACTCTTTCTTTTTAACTGACTTCAAAAAAAAGGAGGAAGTTCTCAATTCGACGCGTATGTATTTTTTATTTATTCTTTTATGTTTGTTACCTCATAATTCTCGACTGCGTGAACCGATTTTCATGATTTTTTTTTATTTGAAAGCTGGTGCTTCCCGATTGGTTCCATTTTAATTTGGTCTAGTTCTGACAATGGGATCCATGAGAAAACCATATAAGTCTTAAATTTACATTAAGTATTTTTTTGTATTTTTTTCAACCGATTTCGATGATTCTTTTTTTGTTTGAAAGGGTATACTTCCGAAGTGTTCCCATTTAAATTTAGTGAGGATCTGATGAAGATCTTCGGAGATAGATAATGGAACTCTTGAATGAATAACAGCACATCACTCGCGATTGCTGTAATCTCATGTTTATGTATTGTTTATGGCACTCAAAATTGAAAAATAAAATAAACTTTAAAAAAAAAGTAAAAACCGACTTCAAAAAACTAAAAAGTATATGAAGTCGGGGCCTATAATTCTTCAATGCACCCAGCTTGGCAGTGGCCCCGACTTCAGAAGCTGTTAAGTTTTTTAAGAAAATTATTTTATACTTTTTAGTTTTTTGAAGTCGGTTTTTACTTTTTTTTTTAAGTTTATTTTATAATATGATGCGATAATGTGGAGAGTTAATAGTCATGCGATGAATGCAACTGTAACATTGCGAATAAAATGCTGACGTACTGTAAGTAGCTGCAGTTTAGTGTATAGTGCATGTGTTGGGTATCAAAGTGGTGGAACATAAAGAGAACTCTTTACCTGTAATTAACTTGGGTTCCGTTATAGTCCTTGACAAAAGCCTCTATATCCGCTACTTTGTCGTCAAATATGACAATTTTGGCTTGTTGCCTGGTTACTTTTAATGCCTGTTTAACTTTTTGTTCGCATGATTTCTCACAGAAGATCATCTTTGGATGGACGTATGGGAGTAAGTTTGAAAGATCGTCTGTGAAAAAGATTTGAAATTTCATTCACCAGCATTCTCGGAGGCGTAGGCAGAGCTATAATTATTGTAAGCACCCACAAACCGAATTACATTAAAACAAAGTAAGTAAATATCTAATAGACACTGGTTTATGGTCTTACATCACATAGGTATGTTGTCGGATATTTTGTAGATATGTTATTCAGAAAGTAAGCGAGAATAGTAAGCAGAATGTAAAGTGGTAAATTATTTCTAATCAACCTACTTTGTCCAATGATAGGATCAATAGCGCACATCGGGTATCCACCGAAGTGACACGCGAAGTACGGAATGCACAAATCCAAGTGGTTGTGGCCCATGACGATGACGGGGTCTCCGGGCTTCAAGCCGTAGTACCTCATGGCGCTGGCGAGGCGGCATGTGCGTCTTGCAACGGATTTGTTGGTCTCCGTTTGCCCTGTTGTGGTATTAATCTAGAAAATATTGAACATTTTAATAAAGTATTGTATTTTTAATTAAGTATAAACTATTATGGGCTTTGCTCTGTGTAGGAAGACAGGTTAGATGTTCTGAATCGATCGAGATTAAACATACTTTAATTTTAAGTATAGTTAGCTATTAGGTCAACTGTGAAAGTTCTGTCAAAATCAGTCTAGCTGTTCCCACGTAAGGCGTTTACAAAGAGACATACATATACCTTCAGAAATTCACTCTTGTATGGTAGTTTATATTTAATAGGTACCTAACTCTAACAAGTTTTCGTAAAAATATTTGCATTATACAGACTTTACAATTTTTATCACAGTAACGTTTTGGTTAACGAGATTGTCTATATTTAAAAAAAGTTTTATTATAGTTATGTTAATATTTGTACAAAAATAGTAAATAAGTAATAATCGTAATTAGCTGTTTAGACTAAGTCGTGAGCATACATAGGACGCTTATACGCCTATGCAGTTAAACAGCTTGCTTTTAATATTCCTGCGGCCAGGAAGTTTTAGTGATTAGTGGATAATAAAAAATAATAAAACTTATATATACTTGTATATTATATAAGGCATCAAAAATATATTTATGTAATTAGTTTACTATAATATTTTTGGTGCAAATTATTGTGAAATCTTAAAATTTTACTCTCTTCTCTGATCATTTGAATAATTTGAACACTGTCTTTTAGCATTTGGTAAAGGATATGAGTGTGTCTATGTTAAGACGATTTCAATAGTTACCTGCCCATGATGTGAAGAATATAACTGATGATTTTAATTTTCTGAAGTTAAAATCCTGTAACTTCTTCACGATAGAAATTAAGAGCCAAATTTCTCGTCCTTATAAATCAGCTAGAGAATAACTTAAATATTGTTAAATATCATCACTTATCTAAATAAATAAATGATTGTGAACAAATAAAAAAATACTCATAGACGTTTTTCTTATTTCATCAATCTATGTACGGGCAAACAGAAGAAAATGTTTGTCTACTTCACGCTACTGGAAGAGTTCATTAGATAATTGTTTACAAATTTAAAAAATATGTTTATACAAAATTAATAACTGTCGTACCTGACAGATAAAGTCAGGCTCTTCCAACATGGACTGCAGAGCCATATGTCCGATGTGAACGTTTACTTCTTCGACATTGCATCGTTCAGCTGCTTTTCTCTTTAGTGCTTCCACACGGTGTAAAATATTGGCAGAATTAGTCATTTTGTTAAAGTTAACACCTTTTATCATAAATTATTATTACACCAAAAACGACTAAGTATTTGTAGGTACTAAATTGGAGAGTAAATTTGGTAAGCAGCTCGTTTTTTCTACTATTAGACCATTATCTGATAAAAAATTGTTTATATATGTTACACTAAGTGTTTTTATCTTTACAGTACCGTGATTGCGTTGTATAAATTTGGTAATCAATTATAATTAGTGCACGGACACCACTGATGACATGATCAGATACCGAAGTTCATCAGTGGTGTACATACAGAGGGACAGAGAGATATAGTGGAAGCGTTGCAAATATGGCGCAAAATGGGAAGGATTAGCTGGACAATGGACATAGTCGTAGGTAAGCAGCTACGTGCATTGGTTTTCAGCTACGTTCGTAGGTAAGCAGCTACGTGCATTGGTTTTCAGCTACGTGCGTAGGCGAACGGTTACGTGCGTAGCACAATGCTAAGGTGCTACACGGCAGCTCTGGTAGACGCAGTGAGGAGTGACTGCTTCTAAACAAGTAAGGGCTCAATTATGGAGAGGCGGAAAGTCGCGAGGCGCGCAAAGCGGCGGCGGCGTGTCGCTCTCTCGCTCGCTCTCCATGAACGGAGATACGCGCCTTTTTCCGCGTAGCGCTCCGTGCGATTTTCCACCTCTCCATAATTGAGCCCTAACACGCCGATGCGCCGTAGAAATCGCTGTGTGAAATAACGCTTAATTAACAATAGTTAAAACAAACGATAAGGTATAGCAAAAAATGGTTTTAGTAGACCATTTTAATCTCCCGTCCGTCAAATGTCATGCAGGGATTACGGCCCGGGAAATGAAGATATTTTTATTTTATTTCAAAAATATTGCAATTTATATATAACTGGGTAGGACCGTTTTATAATTATTATAATAGGGATTCAATGCACTATAACGCACATAGGGATTCAATGCATAATAACGCACACGAGTCTGGCGTAAATTTTTTGACCTACGTGTGTTAAATTCGTAAGAAATCATAGTGTATATTATTGCGGACGCAAACATTATCCGCAGAATATACATTATCTCCAGAAGGCTCAAAGGCGGAAGGTATATTTGTATCTCGGTTCATAAGTAGGTATATAAAAACTTTCTATTAATTAAAACAAAATGCAATCTGTTCCCTGGCTTAATTATATACTACGATTGGAGATACAAATCGTATGATCGTAATCATCGAGATTTGTATGTAAATACGCGTTAGGTACATTGCAATCCAATTATTCCAACAACGAAAAACAAAACGCTCAGTTACTCCATTACGTTTCAAAAAAAAATCTGGATATTTATTATTATACTTCAGCCTGGGCTTTATTTTTACGAAAGAAGATCACTCAATTCTTTTTATGTAAAGAACAGCTGAATCAGTTGCATACATAATGAGATGTCAAAATTTAAAAAAAATCTGTAAGTAATTGAAGACTGTAGCTTGTACCCTTTGCTAGCCAATGTTTCTGTTTGGTTTTTCCAAGAGTCTGATTACATAGGGACATGAAAACCAAGATGAAAGCAGTTAAGACGACTACAACTAGTTAGCAGTTAAGAGACTATAAAACTAATAAGACATGTCACCAACACCACCTAAGAAAATCACTCAACATTTCATCATCAACCGATTTTGATGTTTTTTTTTTATTTGAAAGCTGGTGCTTCCCGTGTGGCCCCATTTTAATTTGGTCCAGGTCTGTCAATGGGATCCATGAGAAAACCATATAAGTCTTAAATTTACATTAAGTATGTGCGCGACAAATGGTCGAATAACTCAATATCTCAATATCTTTGTTTGAAACGGTATACTTTCGAAGTGTTCCCATTTAAATTTGGTGAGGATCTGATGAAGATCTTCGGAGATGGACAATGGAACTCTTGAATGAATAACAGCACATCACTCGCGATTGCTGTAATCTCATGTTTATGTATTGTTTATGCCACTCAAAATTGAAAAATAAAATAAACTTTAATAAAAAAAAGTAAAAACCGACTTCAAAACACTAAAAAGTATAAAATAATTTTCTTAAAAAACTTAACAGCTTCTGATGTCGGGGCCACTGCCAAGCTAGGTGCATTGAAGAATTATAGGCCCCGACTTCAGAAGCTGTTAAGTTTTTTAAGAAAATTATTTTTTACTTTTTAGTTTTTAGAAGTCGGTTTTTACTTTTATTTATTAAAGTTTTCAGGAGACGCTTTTTTGTGTTTAATAAATCAAATTATGAACAAATCTATATGATGGTTTCAAATAATGTGTATTGGTATTCTACGGTTAGACTAAAGCTATTTTCATGAAACTAATTGTATATTTTAGATGCATTTTGTCCTTTAAATCCTTGTTCTCCGTTGTAGTATGACAACGTAGGGCTGAACTTGAGCAATAAGTCACATTATGTCTTTTATCTTCGGAAATGTAGCTTTTAATTAGCATTGAGTGTTCTGGTTTTTCAGGTTTTCTACATATAAATCACAGGTATATTATCTTCAAAAATAGGTAGTAAAATAGGTGCCATATGGATATTGTAATTGATAACACTTCGTATACTTTCATTAAGTAGATATCTACCTAAAGTTAGATTTGTAATTTTGTCAAGGTCGCACGACAGCTGTTGCTATCTAGGAAGAAAAATTAATTAGGTAAGTATAATAATAATCTCGGACGTCAACAATAATAATCTGTTATTTTGGATTATTAATAAGAAGGTAACAACTATCTTAAGCAGATTCAACAAAGTTTTTCGTTGTTCTGTTTATTGAACATAGCACAGTTTGCCTACAACTCAATATGAAAATAATTATGTTTATCAAGCGCTTCTCTATAGACAGCGCGGCCATGTTAAGTATTTGAGAGTATTGCGGCCGCGCTGGCACAGGTGAGATAGCACTCATTTGTCAGCATCTCCGCGCGTTAATTTTATATTTCGTAATTTAACGATTATTTAAATTTCACTTCGTCTTGAAACATTAGGATGGAGTTGGGCCTATTTTGATCGAAATTACAAATCTTTCAGCGAGTGTAACTTTGAAACTTTATATATTAACGGGAATCTTACAAACCACAGACATTAGTTTCTAGAGATATTAGTTTCTAGATCGTGTTTAGAAAATTTTATTGACTTGCAATTGGTATATATTCAAAATAGAACCAAACTTCGTTTGTATGGAGCGCGGTAGGGGAGAAACTTCTCTTATGTTATAAATAACGGCCAAAACAAAATTGATTCAATTTGAAGGTCAGACAAAGCAAACCGTTTTAATCAATGTCATTTTCCAAATAGACGCGTTGCCCGCGCTCTATATTGGCAAGATAAATGCAAGGTAAATGCCCTGCACCGACTGAGAGAATGAGCATGCAGCAGCTAATGCCACGTAACTAAACGTCTGTATTCATCTTTTTCTAACAACCAACATGGCGTATGGTGGCTTTCATTTTCTTTCCCTTTCTTCGCGCACTGTATAATTACATATACTGCTATGTAGCTATAGTAAAGTTTACGCCATTTTGTAGTGCATTAATGTTGGTGTATGGCCCGTCTATAAAACGTACCTAACAATTAGATATATCGCCTGTAATAATAGATGCTGTAGTTTCATTGTACGTCTGTGATTAAAGCTATGAAACTTGTTGACAAGGATATAATGTCTTGTAAATATTAATATTGAACCACTCATCAAGTGAGCTCTATATTCATTGATTAGAGATATAAGACGGAGGTATACCTATATAGACACAGTAACGGAACATTTCAGATTAAAAAATAATCCCTTTAATACCGAATTTCCGGATTTCGTGGATATCAAGACAATCCTTCCAATCGTAGGTATTTAAAGCTGCTTAGCTTAGCTGATATTATAATCATGTCAATCCAGAAATCAATAAATCATACTCAGCTAACATAAAGCTATGAAACTTGTCAAGGGAGATGTTTGTTAAACGGAGATGTCACCACCTTGTGAATTCAATTTACACATTTCAATTTGAAAGTAAATGTAATAGGTACTGAAACTTTTAAAATTGATTAAATTATAGATTCTTCATTGATCAACCTTCAGATATTGTTTTGATTGTTATAAGAAACTAATTAAAAATAGTTTTATATGACTAAAATTAAGTTGCATATTATGAAACGCCTATTGTTAGGTACGACAAAAAAATCCTTCAAAACACATTAAGAAGTGATAAAGAAGCATATTATATTGGCAACCTGTCTGACGTGTCCTACATTATGTATAACTATTATGTGTTTATATTTCATTGTCATTCATTTATTGCTGAACCAGCTGTGCTACTAATAAGAACAATAGAATAGTTTGCACATACAATATGAAACCGAGTTTAAGTTATAATTAATGGTCTCCCTAACTCAATTCAATTTGGAGTTCGGTCTAAGCAATGCGTTTGATACAATATTACTGGAATATCTAAACAGAATAGTTGGGGTGCTCCTTATAATGTTAACTATGTATTTCTAGATCTTTTTGTATATGTTTATTAGATATATTTATGGGTCTTATCTATCTACCATTTTCACATCTACGTTCATCAGCATTAGTTCTACGGCGACCGGTATAAAAATAAATAGGTAATACCTATATGTAATAAGTACTGAGATTGTTATAAAGAGTGCTCAACTCTAAGCAGTTTGTCGGCAACTCGCATTCTACTTCTGTTTACATAGCACAAGAAAACTGGGCTCATAAATATTTTAATTAAGTTTTATTTACCTAACCGCGAGTTTACTTTTACCGTTTAAAATCAAGTAGATGCACGTGGTGGCCGCGGCGAGGTGGCAAGGCGGCGAGGCGTTGAGTGGTGTACTTGAACTCAAGCCAGCTAAACACGCGATTAGGGTAGCGGGTGGTGATGCTGGAATACACATAAATGTCATTCTTCTTTATTATTTCTCTTCCAAAATAAGGAGTATCCGTAATCAGCGGACCAGTCACCACAAGGCACAAAAAGTCAATGTATTATTTTTAAAAAAACTTTCCACGATTATCGGATTACTCACTTGGTGACAACTTTGTGATATAGATATGCTCGCTAATAGACAAAGTACTTAAATAAAACATAAAAAAAGTCGCGATCAATTAGATAATAATGTTACCCCTTACCATTTTTGCATAAAAATTGTGACTGCGGGAGATCTGGCAGATCCCTAAGTAATCTCACAAGAAACACACCTGATTTTGAACATTTATTACAATGTCTAATGAGATCTTTATCATCATACGAACAATTTATCTATATTTTGTATGGTCCGTGCTTTGAAAAAGGTGGAGAATGCCAATATAGCAAACGAATTATAAAAACGAAGTTCCTTCAAAAATCGTTGACATTTCAGCCGACTGTATTATTGTTTGTGCGGCTTTCTTTTCCCTCGCCCACTCCATCTGTTAACTGCCTAAATAATCCAGTATTAATCAAGAAGTAACTAGCAAATCGGTTAGGAGGTATCGCAGCTCATTTCATGGCTCCAAAAGTTCACGCTCATATGAATACTATCGCGCTCTGCCCCGAGAATATTAACGAGCCACTTACTGTAACTGTTCAGTAACCTCACCACGAATTTTATTTAGTTTCAACATATTTTATAAGTGAAAACCTACTACATTTAGAATGACTTTTAATCATAATCTTATGATCCAACCATTAAAAGCATTGCGAGTCAATCCTGACAAGCTTTTCATTACCGTTTCTTTACCAGCCTTGTTGATGGCCAACGCCTCAGAAGGAAGGATTTAAGATGTATGGAAACCGAGAACTGAATTCCCTCAGACTATTTTTCTTGATACTGTGACACATTCGACGTCAACATGATAGAATAGGCACGGAATGGAAGTTTAAGGACAGATTAAATAATAGTTATGGAAGTTTATGCAATAGTTACTTGGTTTAAGCTAGGTATATTCAGTAACACACTAGTCGCAAATTGCAAGGGGCAACCAGTTTCAGGTCATCCGTGTAAAGGAGGTGTCAACGAGAGTTTCACCCCAATCTCATTCGTCCTATGACATGGCTGCCAATTTTTATTATTATTTTACGGTGCTTAATAAAATGAAACAACACGTTTTGGAATCCAACGTCTTCTCTTTGGGTGGAATACGAAAAAAACCCTTTCAATAAATAAAAAGGAAACATCGGCTCGGATAATATAATTTAGTCTTCACCTATGAACCCAATCATCGGTAAATAATGGTAGATAGAACCAAGGAGGAAAATAGCCATTAACTGCGAAAATTACGAAGTGAATAATAAATAAATTTGCTGTGATAAAACAAACAGTTTAGATCTTGTGAACGCTTGCCAGTGTTACAAACTTTATTCAAGTAGTAGGTACCTACTTATTTTCCTCTTTTATCTTTTGATGTTGAATTTACAAGGCATTAAAATGTAAACACGACGTTTATCAGGTGTTTATTGATTTATCAAGCATGCTAATGTATTCTTGATAAATAAATAATAAACTATATCTTAAAAAATTAATGACGCTAACGAATAATGTAGAAAGAAAAGAAAGAAAGATAAAATAATGTTTGTTTTACTGGTGTACAATAAAGAATATATAAATAAATAAATAAAATTTATTTGTCACAGGGGCAAGTGTGTTTCTTGAAATGATATTAAAAACAAAAAAGATACTTAAATAAAAAAAGTACAAATTTAAGACCATGTGTGTCTCACGTCTGCGCTAAATAGGCATTCAGTTCCGGGCACCAAAGGTGCCAAGCGCTGGTTTTCAGCTGTAGCCCTTATGGTGTAGTCCCCCTGAATATATTCCTTTTCTAATACTCGCTACGGCCAGACAATCACATCTCTCTATAGTACCTACACATATTTTGCAATATTACATAATAATGTAATATGCTAGCCATATTTCTAGCCTTCCCTCTGCATCGACTACAGTTAAAATCTCCTGTTAATTATACTTACGAGTTTCGCTGTAGTACAATGATGCTATTATAAATATTTATAATACATATATCGAAATTACAGTCGATTTTTTTCTCAAAACAAGAGTAGATAGGTAAGTTCAAAAAACTTCATAATTATAACAGCTTTAGTGGTAAGCAGCAAAAGTTGAGCGACGTAATTCACGACATTATTGGAGATGGTAGTTAGAAACCACAGGTCCGCCGTAATGTAACGCCCTCTGTGCCTGAGAAACTGATCATAATAAAAGGACACTCGAATTCCCACTGCTTTAAAAGTCACTAAACTGCGAATGAAAACAGGTGTAATGCTATGTTTTCATTACTATGATTTGAATAAACACCACAGTTTCCTTTTGCGACAGAGTTAGCGGTTTGATATGGGAATGTATTACGCTAATAATAAGTGTATTCTAAGGAAGTTGCTTCATGCATTGCATGGCCAAGTAACAACATTTAAGTTAAGTATCTTGTAAGACACAGCAAACATAATAATTTTAAACACTCAACTTCATACATTTTGAAACCATCATTCAGAATTTAATATAAGTAAATAATCGGTAATCACGCGGTTCGTCGCTCGCTATCTGTATTTGATTGAGTCGTAGAGTTGTCGTTTGCAAAATGTAGCTCGATAAACACATGCATCGGCAATTTGCGTTGCCATCAGCTTATCACACGCAAAAACGGAAATGGAAAACGCATTTCGAAGTTACGTAACGATATTTTATGTTTTCAAGCAACTTTTTCACAACACAAACGAGGTAGGAAAAAGCCATTAAACAATAAATGAGGCTCATAATCTCCCTATACACTTGTAAGTTGGGAAACTATCGTAACATAAAATACTATGAAAGTATTTCCTGAAGAAGAAGCGTGCAGGCGAACAGTGGCCAACTTTGATTCAATGTTGGTCTAGCTACTCGTACGTGTGATCACTAGGGCTCCAGTAGAGTGAAAAACTATCTTAAATTATTCCATGTTTCTATCAACATTGTTTAATCTCTCTTATTCATTACGTCAGATGTCTCTAGTAGTAGGAATTTTCTAACAAAGATGTGTTACTATAGTTTTTTTTTTTTTCAAATTACTTTATCTTCATTAACTTATCATTATTTACCATGCAATGTAAGTTATTACACATTTTATCATAATCAATAAGTTCTTGCATAACATTTGACAAGCTTGACTTAAAATTAATCCGTAATTATGTGGGCTCATTTTGCGGCAATAACACACACTGTAAAACAAAGTCAATATGTTTAAAGAGGTAAGCCAACGAGACGTTAGCAAACGAAAATATTCTTTATTACTTATATTATTATAAGAAGATGCCAGCCCTAACGCTTTGCGGAAAAATTCTACGATTTCATCCCCTGGTGACGATATGGAAGCCTTATATCCCAACACAATAAAACTCTATCGTCCATAATCACGGGATTATCGGAGCGATAGCGTTTGCGGGTAACTATGCAATCATATCGCGTTCTCGGCTGATACAAAGACATATACGTCTAACGGAGCAATGCAAATGGTAGATTGAGTGATAATGCATCTATAGATTTGTCAAGAGTTAGTGGAGCTCATTGACAAATATGATTTTTCAAGAGCCTGAAATTCAAAAAAATGAATTCAATGTATAGTTTAAAATTTTAGGTAGAGTTAAATATAGGTAACAGTTTTACGTAGATTCTTCTGATAAATATTATTTTGAGGATGAAAGAAGTGCTATACCATAAACTTATTATACTAACTAGTAAATTATGTTTATGTGCTATACTAACATAGGCAAAAATCGTAAAGCGCACGCGAGCGCACGTCATTTATAATTTTTGCACTGCAACTTTCCGATTTGCGCGGCGGCCAACACCCACGGCCGTGATGTTTGATTTGAACTGTAACTATTATGTTTTTATCTGTGATTGAACTGTATAATAACCATAGAGATAATATATAGATATTTCTATGATATCTAATAACATAATATTAAGCAAAATATCATGATAATATCTATGTCCTCAAATACCTATACTAACTCTTGTACAACCTGACGTGTATGTTCTATTCCCTTTGCGGACTGAACAATTTGCATGATCTGATTGAATTATGTCATGGGTAGTCGGATATCTGTACTGGGTCTTATGATATGATAATGATTTCACCAAACATAAAGAAGTACCTATTTACGGATTGTGAGTTATTCGAAATCTAATACCGGTAGGAACTCTCGCTAATTATTATAAGACATTATTCTCTTAATTAAATTTTAAATAAGGCGAATGAATAACTTCGGAGTCAACTAAGAAAATCGATTAGAAAACCCATCCAAGTTCTGACAGTAAACGTCAAAAGACATCATAAGTAATGAGAAGGAAAATACATGGTACTTGCAAATGCCGGTCTCGAGCTAAATCGAGAACTCATTAGCAAGTCGAACAACAAGATCGCAAGTCATTGCAAGGCGCGAGTTGGGATAGGTGGGGAGAGGAGAGACGGCACGGGGGTAATTCATCCACTATAATTTCAACTCAATGTCTCCTTACCCTCGTGAGTCGTGCGAGAAGCAACTCATTACGCTTCTTTGTGATTTTAGGCTTCCCATTCATTAATCCATGAAACATTAAGGTTCTGTAGGATAACCTATTGTTGCTCACAGTATAATAGGTACCTACTAAGTGAAAGTTGTGCCCGACCCACTAAAGACGATTATCCTTTTATTAGAGCTACTGTTCTATTCTATCTTTATAGTACTATATTATTATGGGCTGAGAAAACACTTTCCTGCTGTTATAATACAAACCTTGGATATGGCTTTACATTCGAAGTAAACATAATTATAATTCTTAAAATCTATAAGTCTTCAAAGCAGATCAATATCAACTCGTTTCAAAGCCTTTTTCAGTAATAATCTCTCGTGATGCTTATACCACACTCTCTATATCAATGTGAATGTAACGAAGTTAGGCTTTATCTTCTTTCTTTTTTGAAAAAGAGGGCGTAGGTAGATAATGAGACAAAATTATGACTAGGTAACACTAGAACCAAAACTATATTTCATAATAAATAACTTCTTATCTACCTATCATTATTTAACACCAGTAAAAGTGGCTTATTTATTTATTTATACTTCATATACAGAGATGGTACATAAGGTGGACTTAATGCCATGAGGCATTTTCTGCCAGTCTACCTTTGGGTTTAAAATATTTCATATAGAAAAAGGCACAAAAAAATATTATTATTAAATTTCTATTTTGGGTGGCAGAAACAATACATTGAGTGATTTGCAGTTATCCGTTGAATAGTTCCATTGTCTATTTCCGAAGGTCTTCATAAAACTTTCCTCTAATTTAAACGAGACCACCTCGAGAGAATACTCTTTCAAACAAAAAAGATTAATTAAAATCGTGTCACAATTATTGGCGACGATATCGCGGAACAAACAAAAAAAAAACCGTCGAATGTAGTCTTTGCGTCGAATTGAGAACCTCCTACTATTTTGAAATCAGTTAAAAATAAAGTCTTATCCATCCTACATTATTATATACTACACAAATAAGGTAATAAACAAAAGATACATACCTACTAGAGGTGAGCGCCGATCGGTGTGGCGCACGCCGATTTTGTTTTTCGGCGTGATCGGCCCCAATGTACCTATGTAATATTCGAGTTTTAGGTATAAACACTAGAAATGTCTAAATAATTATATGCTGATGGGTTTATTTCATAAGGACCATGTGCATAAGGAAGAACGTAATTCGAATAATTCTTAATAATATATAATCTTCTTTGATTTTGTTTCTGTTGTTTTCATTACCAAAGATTTAAGTTTTGTTTTTAAAAGTTGCTTCGGCGAATAAGTATGCCATCTTCTTTTTTATAAGATTTTAAATTTGATCGTGGACGAAGCGTCTCAAATTATGTTATGTTGTGTTTATACTTTGCTATAGTGGTTTTTGAATGTTACTTTTATTTTCACCATCCACGCCGATAACGCCGATGACGCCGCCGCCGCCGACAAATTCGACGTCGGACGTCGCCGTAAGAAAGCTACCGGCGCACACATCTAATACCGACACCTACATATACTTACATAGGTCCAACCTTTCTTGTCCCGATACTTTTAAGGGGTTATTGTACTCATCATCGGAAAAATTAACTGCTCCATACAAATAATTTAATATTATTCGACTAAGTGTAAGGAACAGCTATTTTGTTATTTCGCGATTTCAATGTTGTTCAAATATTAAAAGTGGTTCATAATGATAAGTACAAGAATCCCTTGAAGGGATCGGGATTAGAACGTAGGACCTTGTATAAGTACTAACATAATTATATACCTACAAATATCGTGTTCTACAATCACCATTGTTGGAAACTCTGAACTCCGAATGTTGTTAAAGCGGGCAGAAGTTTTATCATAAAACCACTTTTCATATTTGATATTAAGATAAATTTTACAGGATGTTCTATATAAGGAACTTTATTCCCCTTACTTTAGCCTTTGTAATTTTCTGCTATATTAACCTAGGATTGTCGTATATTTGTTATTGCTAATACAATTTGTCCATTGCTAGTACAATTTTTGAAAGGTTTTGTTGCTAGTTACCATGAAGCAAACCAACCACCAATTACCTATATTTCGTATGTTAATATTTTATGAATTATGTCCAGTCCCAGTTAATATTTTATGAATTACTAGCGGTCCGTCCCGACTTCGTTCGGGTACAAATTAGCCGGTAGATACTTTTTAATTTTCATCAATTCCTGACCTCTTACAAATGCTTCGGCTTCAAAAAATACGGACTCTCATATAACTATTACATCCGCTTAGAGGTTGAATTTCGAAAAACACGAAACCGATTTTGTTTTTAATTTTAAACAAAAGCTTAAATACTAAATTTCACGTTTCTAACTTCAAAAACATTTTTCACTCCTTTATCGCCCCTTTGGGGGATGAATTACCAAAAACGCAGAAACACGTGTTTCTTTATTTCTAACCAAAAGCCTAAATCTCAAGTTTCACGTCTCTCACTTCAAAAACAATATTCACCCCTATTTCGCCCCTTTAGGGGATGAATTTCCAAAACCGCGGTAACACGTGTTTTTTTATTTCTAATCAAAAGCCTAAATCTCAATTTTCATGTTTCGCACTTCAAAAATAATTTCCACCCCCATTTCGACCCTTTAGCGGATGAATTTCCAAAAACGCGGTAATACGTGTTTCTTTATTTCTAACCAAAAGCTTAAATTTCAATTTTCACGTTTCGCACTTCAAAAACAATTTTCACCCCTATTTCGCCCCTATAGGGGATGAATTTTCAAAATCGCGGTGACACGTGTTTCTTTATTTCATACCAAAAGCCTAAATGTCAATTTCCACGTTTCTCACTTCAAAAACAATTTAACCCCTATTTCGCCCCTTTAGGGGATGAATTTCCAAAAACACGGTAACACGTGTTTCTTTATTTGTAACCAAAAGCCTAAATCTCAATTTTCACGTTTCTCACTTCAAAAACAATTTTCACCCCTATTTCGCCCCTATAAGGGATGAATTTCCAAAAACGCGGTGTCACGTGTTTCTTTATTTCTTACCAAAAGCCTAAATCTCAATTTTCACGTTTCTAACTTCAAAAACAATTTTTACCCCTATTTCGCCCCTTTAGGGGATGAATTTCCAAAAACGCGGAGTCACGTGTTTCTTTATTTCTTACCAAAAGCCTAAATCTCAATTTTCACGTTTCTAACTTCAAAAACAATTTTTACCCCTATTTCGCCCCTTTAGGGGATGAATTTCCAAAAACGCGGTAACACGTGTTTCTTTATTTGTAACCAAAAGCCTAAATCTCAACTTTCACGTTTCTCACTTCAAAAACAATTTTCACGCCTATTTCGCCCCTTTAGGGGATGAATTTCCAAAAACGCGGTATCACGTGTTTCTTTATTTCTAACCAAAAGCCTAAATCTCAATTTTCACGTTTCTAACTGCAAAAACAATTTTCACCCCTATTTCGCCCCTTTAGGGGATGAATTTCCAATAACGCGGTAACACGTGTTTCTTTATTTATAACCAAAAGCCGAAACACCAATTCTCACGTTTCTCACTTCAAAAACAATCCCAATATTCACGTTTTACACTTCAAAAACAATTTTCACCCCTATTACGCCCCTTTAGGGGATGAATTTCCAAAAACGAAGAATTACGTGTTTCTTTGTTTGTAACCAAAAGCCTAAATCCCAATTTTCATCTTTCTCACTTCAAAAATTAAGGGACTCCCATACAAACTTTCACCCCCTTTTCCCCCCCTTTAGGGGCTGAATTTTCCAAAATCCCTTCTTATTGCTTGCCTACAATACAAAAGGGACCTACTCTCCAAATTTCGTGACTCTAGCTTCAGTAGTTTCGGCTGTGCGTTGATGATAAGTCAGTCAGTCAGTCAGTCAGTCAGTCAGTCAGTCAGTCAATCAGGATTTCTCTCTTTATAATATTACTATGACTATGATATTACTACGATGTACCCATGTAGGTAAATAAAACAAGTATAAAACAATTTTTTTTAAACCTGCAATATGATTCCTAAAATTATGCCACAGGTAGCATCATTTTTTTCATCTTTACTTGAAAAAGTTATAATTATTATTTAAAAAAGGACGCCCACTTGTTTTCCCTTGTTTCTGTACTTTTGTGTTTCAGATACTCTTTATACTTACTTGTTTCTTTGAAATGTTGGCTGAAAAAATATGGTTTCGACAAAAACATCAACGAGAACACGATGCCCAGTGGCGAAACAAAGATGTATACCTACAAAATATTGACTTCCAATTTCCCCGAAGAGTGAAACAGAACCATTCCATTTTACTATTATTGCAACAGTCAATATACTAGTGTATATATAGCTCATTGTTCTTACTGATAAACAATTTTATGTCAAAACATTTACTATACATATTATTCGGTCGAGAACAAAGACGTTGCTCCGTACACAAGTTACTCTACGTAGACGTGTTACGTGTCCAAACTCTGAGCACCAAGTTCCACGCAACTCATGAATTATAAAGTATTGACAACTGGATACATAGGTCAAATGTTTGCTTACATGCCTACATGTATATACTTACGTACACAAACATCATGAACCCAAGCAATACATCCGTTTTTCATGTCGATAGAAACATCACTGAACCTCTAAAAATATATACATAAGAGTGATGCATGTATAAGTAAACAGTTTAGCTATAAAAGTGCCCTATGAACTATTATAGTAAATACGATCAACCCCTGATAAAAATACTTGTCAATACCCCCAGGAATCCATAACGATATAGTTATGAAGCCTCTGATCCTGAATGATAGGATTGCGACGCCGTTTTACATTCAGGGGCACTTTACGTTAAAAAATGTAGAATTCCCTGGAACGATGCGAGAAAACGTATGGAGATATTTTATAACTATCTTACTTTAGATAAAATACTATGTATCGACTAGAGACTACACATAGATACATATTTTGATTTATGATACAGTTTGAAAATGAATTTTGTTCAGTCGTGACTAACATTTTTTTAAGAAGCTAGAGTCCTTTTTTTCATTCGGTAAGTACCACATTACTAGAACAGCCTGCTTTCCTGCTGTCAAAGATTTAAAGTCTTTATTGATTGAATAACGTTACATTTTGGCTGACAATGGCTTTAGTTCTCACTGAGAATAGAACAGACCGATCGAGGGTGTCTATGGTAGTACTGTGGTTGTGGCAAGGAGCCAGCTATGTGTCACAATGATCTCGTTATAATTATACAAGTACCAAATATTCGCAAGACCTTGTACCTACTTTAGGAAGTGTAGACTTGAAACCACAGAACATAGAATGAGGCTCTTTTCTGTGTTCTGTGCTTGGAACTGCGACTCGTACTACATAAAGTAGGTATGTTGACAGAGCCTTGTAAAAACATAACACACTTGAAAGTAAACATTTCCTCCTAATCACAGCTCGTCAAGTTGGTAACGGGAAACTGGAAGCATTAGTTCGAACGGATGCAAACAAAATTTTATGTTAAATCACGTTTTCAGCACCACTGGAAAGAACCTTTTATTTGAAATAGAAAATTCTATTTACATCCAAGAATAATTTACAAATCGTCGCTTCACATCTTCGTAAAGCGCGACCATATAAAAAGTTATGGACAGTCCTGGCCATTAATTGAAAATCTAATCTTCTCGCTGCTTTGTAGCGATCTAAATAATCAGACACAGTAGCCAGTGCGAGGGATTTGTTAATTCTGTGTGCAAAATTAATTCACAGCTACAATAATTCTTTACGATAGTCATTCCATTGCCATTTTTATTTGTATGGAAAAGTCATATTAAACATGCCGCTCATGTTCTTCAGCTCGTTTACGGCTTCAGATTATCCATTTGAATTCCATCTTATTACGTAATAAAAATGCCACAATGAATGAAGCATCGTTCTCCCTGTACTTTTATGTGGAGTGTTTTGAGAATTTTAATTTGAAAAATTCTTTTCTTCCAGAGTTTGTAGATGACTAAGTTAGTAGGCGTTCATTTTTTATACTCATTTATGTTTTTCCTCTGGGATTATCCGATTATTTCATTTTAAACTGGAATGTCTTTACGCGCCACGAAAATACGTGTTTTATATTTAAATGAGCCCACTTTTCATTGGTACATAACTACAGTACCTACACACGAGAAAAGATCTCTTGTCTCTATCTACTAAAGAATCTTATAAGGCGTAAATCTTCAGCATGTCCAACTTTATCCCTTTTCCTTTATGAGGTTTGATAAATCCGAACCAACAATGTGGTGCGTTAGTACTGCAATAATGTATACAGGATTAACAGTTAATCGCTACACGTTCACAGTAAACCATTAATTTAAGTGAATGGTGAAACTTTTAGGCTTTTACGTCATCAGCATCTTAACTTTTCTCAAAAAAGATGGGAAGGGAAGACTTCACATATGACTTATCAAATGTCACTGAATAGTAGATATTTTATTAAATGATCGGATGTCTGCCATCAGAAATTAGTTTTCAGTACAGGATATAGGTAACCCCATGTACTATCTGTGCTAGCGACATCGGTCGCTTTGATTTTGGATGCCTGTGGCCGTTAATTCAATGTAGCTACAGATTTAAGGCTCACAAAGGTGCGTTATTGCGATATTGCGTCCTGCATCCTTGCTACACAGCTACGTTTTTATTTACGTCCATAGACAAAAACGCAGAGCAGCTGTCTGGCAAGGACACGGGATGCATTATCACAATAACGCACCATATAATATGGCTTTAGCCTCCTTACGATTTTATTATATAAAGTCCTACTATATGAGCGAATTTAAGGTCCTTCTAAGAGGTTATAGTACTCATCAATATGAACAACTTTTACTACGGGACCAAACCTGATACCGCAAAAAAAATCTACTGTTCCATACATTTACTCAAGTAATATTGAATTATTTGTATGGAATAGCAGATTTTTTTTCACGACTAATTGTACATTATGATGATATTACAACCCCTAAAGGACTTCCGCTTATAAAGTAGACCCTTATATGTGTAGATAAGCGGTTTACTCCACAAACATGTAAGTAGGTTTTCAGCAAGTTTTTTTATCATAAAAATTGCAGTACTTACCCTCTATTGTTTAAAACCTTGTCTTTAAAATTCAGTAATGTTTAAATCCTCTGTAGTAATTAACTGCGTGCTTAATAAAGTAGATCGAACATATTAACAGAACAAAACCGCTATCTCTATATAGAAAGAAATACGAAGCTTAGGTTTAGACAAGACAAAGATTTTGATAACACCGGTACTACGGATCTGCAAGTATACATGTACAGGTACATTTTTCTACTTATTTCATACAATAAACAGCATTGCGATTAACATGATTACATGACCTATGAGACGCACATTCTTAAATAATTTCGTAGATTACTTATTTTATTATGAGCCTGTAATGTCCCACTGTAGGACAAAGGCCTCCCTCCCCTCTTTCCATATCTCACGGTCAGTTGCGATCTGGGGCCAATCCTTTATGTAAATGTCCAGCTCATCCCGCCATCTCCTTTTGGCAGTGGTGGATTTACCAGCAGGCTGAGTAGGCTGGAGCCTAGGACAGCAGATTTTAGGGGTGGCAAATTTGGGGCCATTTAAACATACCTTACCCGGCCTTATTAGTGGTACATGATTGAGCTTTTATTAGCTCAGAAATATACCCACAAACCAATCACATTTTACAAATCAAAAACATTGTAATTAATATGATTGTGAACTAGGGTATCGAATTGTAAACGTCGGTAGGGGCGGCGAAATTTGAATAGCCTACTGGCGGGATATGTGTAAATCCGCCACTGCCTTTTGGGCCTGCCGCGCTGTCGTTTCCTGCCGTTCGGGACCCACTCTGTGGTTACTTTAGCCCATGGCTCCTCCGACATGCGCCAGATGTGGCCAGCCCAATTTCACTTCAATTTGGCAGCTGTTTGGCCTACGTCAGCAATTTGTGTTTTGGAACGAAGCATCGAGTTTCTTATGCGGTCCGTAAATTTGACTCCCAGGATGCTTCGTTCCATAGCTCGTTGGCAAACCCCGAGTGCGGACTTCTGACGGAGCGTTAGTGACCATGTCTGCGCTCCATAGGTGAGGGTGGGGACAATGCACATGTCCATGAGTTTTCTTTAAAGTGAAAGAGGTAAAGGTCCTTTCAATAGTTCTTTCATCGACCAATAACTCTTCCAGGCATTTTCGGTGCGTCAAGCAACTTTTTTATCTAAGGAGACTATTTGGCCGAAGTATATGTATTCATGGACATATTCAATCCCCCCAATTTCTATGTTGCGTTTTGTGCTGTTCGTCATTAATTTGGTCTTAGACATGTTCATCGTGAGTCCGACCTCGAGGCTGGCGTGGCTCAGCTGTTCGAGCATTAGGCCTAGTTCAGCTGCTGAAGAAGAAAAAAGTACAATGTCATCGGCGAAACGAAGATTGGTCAATCTCTTTTCTCCGACGACAATGCCCTTATCCCACCAGTGTGTATTTAAGTTTTGGAAGATTTCTTCAAGCGTGGCTGTGAAGAGCTTTGGAGATAGCGGGTCCCCTTGCTTGACTCCTTTCTGGATTGGAAAGGATGGCCCAGTAGCATGTATGTGTATGGCTGCTGTGCTATTGTGGTATATTTTTTGTAATATATGTATTATATATATGTAGGTTCTGTGTTTTGTTTCTTAAGTGAAGTAAATATGGCTTTGTGTGATAAACTATCGAATGCCTTGGAGTAGTCCACAAACGCAAGGTATACGGGTAGATTAAATTCTTGATGTTTCTCTATCACCTGGTTAAGAGACTGCAGATGATCAGTGGTGGAGAGGCCACGGCGAAATCCAGCCTGTTCTGGAGGTTGGTGGAGGTCCAACTGGCCAGATATTCGGCTTTCGAGAATCTTAATAAAAACTTTGTATAGATGTGAGATAAGGCTAATAGCACGGTAATTGCTAATATCGGTTTTGTCTCCTTTTTTGTGTAAGAGAATAGATAATATTTGAGTGACAGAAAGTATTTGGGAATATACCTGTTTTTAAGATTGTGTTAAAGAGATTACAAATGTGTGGTAATAAGGTTGGCTTCCCGACTCGGAGTGATTTCGTTGTAATGCCATCTTCACCTGAACTTCAAAGCCAGTTATCATCGGTATATCGTCAGGTAATAAATAAATTTCAGCTGGCGATTCGTGAGTTGAATCGTCGTATTAGATTAGAGATTACTTATAGATATGCATAGTATTAAGTAACTTATCCATCTTTGCAGTTTAGTTAGATAATGTCGTGGATTATATAGATATGCATATATTGACTTATCATCTGTGCATTTTAGATAATATATGTACTCTTAGTATATAACGTCTGTTTGTGATATCTCACGAAGCAACTTGGGGCCCGCAAGTCAACTGATTAAAACTGATTACTGTATCATATCATATATATAGTATCTAAAAGAAAGAAAAAATGTAAAAGCTACAATAAAGCGCGGGTGGAGATGCGAAGACCATTCAGTTTAAGGTAGGTACATTAAATCTAAAATCACTTCACCAAAAGACTTCATCAAAACAATGCAGTTATTTTAGTAATAAAAACGTATAATAAATGTACTACTAAAGTACGTATTATTTAAAAGACGTAGTAACAAAACTAACAATTGATTTAATATAACAGAAGTGAGATTTATTTTATTTATCGAATTTTTTGTCGCATAAAGGTTTAACTTTTATGAAACCCACTGCACCTACATTTTGGTATAGACAGTAGGAACTTAATGTATTTCTATTCTTAAGACAAGTCATCGCTATTCTCTCCCCGATATTGAGTATCAACAGTATCAACATCGCAATTTTCTTTGTTATTACAGGAGTATTCTCCTTCCTTTTTCACAGCTCGATGTTTTTCACAGTGGTTGCCACAGACCTTGGTATAGGTACAGTTTAGTGGTAGACAAGTACAGTGGGGGGCCCCTTTGATGAGGGAAGATTTTTATTATCATTCTAACATAATATCGATTTTGTATGACTACTATGTTTTTGTACGTCAAAATGAAAGCTCGATGTATAAAAGAGTGCCAGTGCTGCTTGGCGTTAGCGCTGACGGCAGTCACTACGATTCTATACTAGAATTGTGATAATCGAGTGGGGGCTACATGCCAATACAGATGTGGCAATAAACGAATCCGCATACAAAACGAACAGACATACTAAGGCCTTTGTGTCCGGCAGCGGTCCTAGACAATAAACGAATATATAGATGCAAGAGAAAGTAATTTTTGTAATTTTTATATAACATTATAGCATGCTTTTTTATATAAGACCACTTTACTTAAGAAGAAGACTTATCCTTTTGCTTAGAAAAAATAAAAAAATTTGCTTGACAATGTAATAAAATAGTGCAAGAAACCTGACGAGAATCTGGCAATTGATTATTCGACACCATCCAGCCTTGTTGCATTAGCATTTTGCATTAGTTTCAAAAGCTTGTTAAAAGTTCCTTAAAATCATATAAGTACTTACTTACAGCCCTAACCACCTAATAGGCACTTGAGTTCTACCCTTACTTAAAGTCTAATGTCGTTTTTGCTTCAGGAAGATGATCAACACTGTTGCAACAAGAGGTGGTCTAGTAAAACTTTTTTGACTTTATATTTATCTATTTGAAATCATGCAATGTCTAGGTAGGTTCTTAATTCTACACAAAAGCGATCAAGAAAAGTTTACCCTTCAAAACAAACTAGAAACAGAACTGAAAGTTTGCACAAAACATAAAACTCGAAGTGCAAGAAGAAATGTCATTACAGTCAGAGGCGAGCGCGAATTTGGCCTCTTTCCTCTTCATTTATAATATTAGCAAACTTCCGAGGAAACTTCCTTAATTAGACTCGCGTTAACCGAAACTTAATGTAAAGTACAGTCGACTTCTGGCTCTTTTAAAGTCACGTAGATTCAAGTTCTAGGTATAAGTTATAACTCTTTCTGAATCCGGCCGACTGTGAAACTTGGATATCTCGGCCAACTTCAGCGTATTCATGAGAAATACGCATAAAATAACTTCGTTACGATACCTATAAAAATATGAAATAGATTAAACACTATAATAATATGAAAACACAACATTGCTGCTAAATTTACTATGGTAGGTATAGGGGTAAACTTATTCTTTTAAGGAAGAAATACACCCACATTCGTCGCTGAAATAACAGTAATAGCGTCTAAATAACAGAAAATACTACATAAGAATCCGGCATTCCATATTCTCAATACATTTTATCAAACGTACATTGCCTGGAGGAAGTTCCTGTTTTACGCAATAACTCAGCTGTATGAGATAATGGCATTTTCTTCGTGGTTGGTACAACAGACACGCTCCGTAGTTAATTCCCCTTCACCGTTTCGATCGAGTTCTATTACCAATTACATCGAAATCGATTTATAACTTTAAGTCTGGGAGGGATAAAATCTGTACGTGTAAACAAGACCGCAGTCTGGATCAAGCAAATGATTTAAGTTCAAGACTACATAAGTTTCAAATTAGGGCAGTTTTGCGTACGAATCCCAACTCATTTAAAATACGCTGAACGGGTTAATTAAGAGAACCAGCGGAGTGTGAAATTGTAAACGTATGTGAAAACATTCGGCGGTTACTGGGAGACCACCCCTCCGCCCTTAATATTTACCTGTAACAGTGGATTGACCTTAAATTTAATATACTTATATTACTAGGTAGTATGACACAGACTGCGCTGTTCCCCTAACTAAAGTGTCTTACGATACGGTTACAACAAGCATTTACGTAGTCATTAAATTGATATATAACTTTGAAAAGCTTGGCCATTATTTTTGTATTTACTCAAAAGCCCCCATGTATCATGAGTCTGGTTCTTAATATAAGTACGTGTCATCGATGTCTCGCAAAATTGTCTGTATAAGTTGATAAGGGTGATCGCGTCGGGGGTTCTCCGGGTTATCTACCTATGTATAATCAACGTAACAATCGCAGGGTCTGATTAAGTGTCAGAAACAAAACGTCCCCTAAAGCTCTTTAGAAAGATGCTGGACAGAGAATTGTTGAAAAGTGAATGAATTCCATTAGTGGAAGTGGAATTAAAGCCAGCCGAAGCTTGGTTGATAATTTAGCTGCGAGTAAAGTAATTCAAACCAACTCGTTACTCGTCGAGTGATAATGCTTTTAGATTTGACTGGCAAAGGATTATTGCGCGTTAGATTTATATCTGTCAGTAATTCAGTAGTGTTCACTGAGTCTCTTGCTAATGTCTTGATTTCTCAGTGTTAGTTATTGTTAGAATCATCTTATTGATAACCGACTTCAAAAAAGGAGGAGGTTCTCAATTCGACCGAATTATAGACCGATTTTGAAAATTCTTTTATTTTTAAAGATACTCTCGAGTAATTCCCATTTAAATTTGGTGAAGATTTGATGAAGACCTTTGTAGATACACAATGGAACTCTTGAATGAATAACAGCAAATCAAACTTTAAAAAAAGAGTAAAAACCGACTTCACAAACCTAAAAAGTATAAAATAATTTTCTTAAAAATCTTAACAGCTTATGAAGGTGGTGCACCTAGCTTGGCAGTGGCACCGACTTCAGGAGCTGTTAAGTTTATAAGAATAAAAAATTAAAGTTTATTATATTTTAAATTTAATTCTGAAGTGGATTGCAATCACTGCGTTCAATGATCAATAACTTCTAGGTGTTTCTGTTAGCCGATATAAAAAACCTATTTGCCCGTTTGACTTTATAGGTGCATTTAGACCAAATTAATACAGAGCAAGAACATGAATTCTTCGAAACATTCTTTCATTACTCACAAGAACAAGAATAGAAGAGGAATTCTCTTGGTGTTCCGTTGGTTTAAACTGTGAAGTTTTGTACCTATATACCGACAATGTTCTAACACTATCTGCGTGTTCACTGGCTACATGTTCCCGGAGACGATGCCTGAGTACCCAAGTTCCAGCGTACCCTAGGCAATCCTCCTCACGAACCTTTGCTGACTGGCTGATCTTTCCACCAAAAGCGACGGAAGAAGGTGTTCATTTGACAATATGAAACACATCGTGCACAATGAGTAACAGCAGTCTATATTTTGTTTAGTATCAAATTAAGTAGGTGTACATACCTACAATGATTGAATTGTCAATAAAAAAAGTTAAATCATTTTTCAAATTGCTTCAACGTTTCACGTTATTATGTCAAACAAACCAGCAAGATTTATGAAGTTTTTCTATTTGCTATGTTAAAGTAGATAAATCCAATTTACCGTACATACGCAGATACTACTTACGTCGATTGTAAACTTCTTAAGATATTCTTTTTCGTCAGTAAAAAACTTATTTAGGTAATCGCCGCAGACAAAAGGTATAATTAACGCTGTTTGCAAGTAAATGTAGGTTTAATTAATGAAAGTATATTTATTACTATTCTAGAAAGGCTTTTATGTGACCACAGTCTTTTCTTTGTGAGTGAAGACGAGCACACTCAATCCCGAGGCTAACATTTTCTAATTTAAATTATAATTACTTACTCTCGAATTTCCATTGAAAAAGGAGTGAAAACTTTGAACACAAAAGGCAAATACTAGTTTTTTTCATTTGTTTTTCATGTGTCAAAGATACCTTGCACGTAACGAGGCAAAAACCACAGGCGAAAACCTATTTGTTTTTCATCGCTGTCAACGTCCGCTACATCAAAGTTTCCTCGGTTTTCGTCTGCCGAAAATACGATGATTGATGAACCAGTGCACCCGGAAGCCATTCTGGCGTAGAGAAAAAAAACTTTGTCTTCGCAGGCGGAACCCGCATTGTTTTTTTCCATGACAACGGAAACACTGGAACGCAACAAACATCTCTGCCGATAAATTCTTCGGATCATTGAGTTTGCTCAACTCTTTATTGCAATAAAAAAATGTGGAGAAAAGCGTTTTGTTGGAACCTGACTTGAAATTAATTTTATTTTAGCCTAGCTGTTACCCGCGGTTTCACTCGCGCCCTAAGGGAACTATGTACTTCATGTACCCGGATAAAAAGTATCCTATCCTAATGCAGATTATGGTCTATTTGTGTGTTAAATATCATCCAAATCCGTTCAGCCGTTAATTATCAAACATTCAAATTCACAAACTCACAAACATCCAAAGTTTCACACTTGTAATATTAAAGTAGGATTTACTTTAAATAAATAAACAAAAGTAGGTAACAAGAATATTATATATAATTCTTGGTAGGTAATAATCTAATAAGGTAATTAATGTTTCCTGAATTTTGGCACCTAAAAGTTTGAAGTGAAAGAATATCACCAAAAATATGCCAAAAATACATAATACACAATACATCTTTTTTAAGTCTTTTTTAGACATCTTTCTCCACGCATCTTTCTAACTCACTTGTCAAAGATGACAAGTGTCATTTCGAGGGATTGATTCGATTACGTTAACAGTGATGAGACCCGATAAAAATATAACATTAGATAAACGCTTGGACTAGGTGTTTTATTATTGGTACCCATCACTATAATCAGTATCTAATAGTTTAAAAAAGATTTTTCGATAACTACCTCGTAACTATACAACGGGTTTGATGCTGGTGTCACCATTATTTTGAGATTTTCTTCGGGAAGGTTTATATACCGAGAAAAAAATATCGTTGTACCCTTAGAGTATTCATATGTCTAGAGACCTTGTTCGATACTTGAAAATGAATGTAATAAAACTCCATTAAAGTTAATGTACTACCTATATCGCCTGTCAGTACGTTTTGATGCAAGCTCGTGAAAACATGTAATTCGCTCCCGATTGATATTTAATTAATATCGTTTTATGCATCCAAAAATTCTAAAAATTATGCTTATAATAAAGAAAAAGTGAAAATGATTACTTTCCATGGTGTAATTATAGCGATTTCTTTACTTTATATCACTTATATAATTTTTACAATTTAATATTTTTGTTCATCGGCCATGACGCCATGTTCTGTAAGTGTTGCCATAAAATGAAATTAAATATCCCATATAACACGTAGGAATAGGTACGCGTTGTCATATTTAAACTGAAAACTTGTTATGAAATACAATTTCAAAACGACAGCTATACAGGCTGGCGCAAAATTTTGGGTTATTAAAAGTGGCTACCTTATCTGTTTTACCTACTTACCCCCGATTTCTGAAAGGCTGGTCAAATCATGTTAGCTGTTGTGATTGTTTGACCAACGTCAACAATCAATTCAAATGTGATTTAACGGCTGGTTAAATTTGATCAGCCTTTGAGAAACTTGATATGAGAGTTCTGGCACAGGTTGAGGAAAAAAACACGGGTATTGAATAATACGAAGCCGCACTTCATATTTTAGTGATTTTTATGTGACCACGTGACCAAGATTTTGGAAGCTTGTGTCTCCGGCACTATTTGACACAGCCCCATCATGATGGTACTCAAACTTCATGTTTTAGTGATTTCTATGTGACCACGTGACAAAATTTTTGGAAGGTTGTATCTCCGGCACTATTTGACACAGACCCATCATGATGGTACTCAAATTTCATGTTTTAGTGATTTCTATGTGACCACGTGACAAAAATTTTGGAAGCTTGTATCTCCGGCACTATTTGACACAGACCCATCATGATGGTACTCAAACTTCATGTTTTAGTGATTTCTATGTGACCACGTGACAAAAATTTTGGAAGCTTGTATCTCCGGCACTATTTGACACAGACCCATCATGATGGTACTCAAACTTCATGTTTTAGTGATTTCTATGTGACCACATGACTAAATTTTTGGAAGCTTGTATCTCCGGCACTATTTGACACAGCCCCATCATGATGGTACTCAAACTTCATGTTTTAGTGATATCTATTCACATAGACTGTAACCACATAGTCCCTTGAGCAAAACTCAGAGTTACTTATATAATTGATTGATAATACATAATTGATAATTCTTCATAATTATTGTTTATAATATTAATGTTGATGACGATGTTGATCGAAAATAAATGAATAAATATTGTTTACTTCTGACAACCCTCCATGCACAAATGCAACATTGTCTAGACGTTGTCAGCATTTACGCCGAGATCAAAGCGTCGCCCGACTGTTCTTCCTCTATAAACTATTCATTAATGTTAATAACAGAAAACCCTAGCCACCTTTAATGCCCCAAAATTTTGATCCATCCTGTATAATAGCGGCATTTAGAATTATAGAAAAAAATTTGTCACGTGATCATATAGCAGTTCCCACAAATAAAAGGGGAGGCCTTTGCCCAGCAGTGGGATGAGACAGGCTAACAGTAACAGTAATGTAGAGATTTATTTAAATAAATTCTTTTAAATTCTACTTTTAATTTCGATCCAAAAATATACATATAAATTTTTGCATCCGACTGTATATACATAATAAAAATAATGTATTACTAACTAATTTATGTACCCTTACGTTTTCCTATTTACAAATAAAAGCTGTACTCTGTTAAAATATTTTCCCCACATCGTAGGGTAATTCTTTTTTGATGGCCACCCAGTAAGCCACGCCCACATGTCATCACGCGGCCAAATTGGCTTCAAAACAGGAGTACGTTTTGTAAGGCGACACTCCCTCTGGACATATAACCTCTATGGTTGTACCTAATTACAAAAATTCTCGTGCTATATGTGACAACACGAAGAATGTAAGTAAACTTTACATTGTTGTTGTATTTTTTTTTGTAATGTTAACGCTTATGATTTATTTATTAATAGAGTATTCATTATGAAACGTTTTTAATGTTTAGTTAATGCAAATTACCTACTAAGCGTTCTAGTAGTCTTGATAACACAATTTTTTAACCCCCGACAAAAAAGAGAGGTGTTATAAGTTTGCAGTGTAAATCTCTCTGTGGCATCGTAGCTCCAAAACGGATGGACAGATTTCAATGCATTTTTTTAAATTGTAAGCTAGTTTAATCGTGTATCATTTTGGCTATGTTTCACGAAACTCTGTTCAGCCGTTCAAAAGTTACAGCTCTTTTTCTAGGTTAAGTCAGGGGTTTTTGACGGTTAGGTTATTTCTGCGTGTTTATGTAGGTATATTTAATGTAAGTATTCTTACATTAAATATACCTACAGTAAATATATATACGATAGTATAGAAATTGCATCCGTGCGGAGCCGAGGACACTCACTAGTATACTTTTATATAAGTAATAGGCATAGTAATAGGTAAGGTAGGTTTAAATTGTCTATTCACTATTATTGTTCAAATATTGTATTATTGAATTATTGTTGTGTTGTTAGTTGTGTTGTGTGTCAAAATAGGCGACATCATCAGTGCGGATATGAAAATTCCGCCATTTGGTATTCCTCAAGGAAGTATCCTAGGACCTACCCTTTTCCTAGTATACATAAACGACCTCTGTAATTTAAATCTAGACCACGGCAAAATAATTTCATATGCAGATGACACTGCTCTTATTTTTTCAGCTGACTCCAACACGGAAGTTTATGATTACGCACAGCGTGGGTTTAATGTTGTTAATAACTGGCTTAAACGTAATCTACTAACACTTAATGATGAAAAGACCAAATTCATTATTTTTTGGATGCGAAAACCATCATTCTATCCCTCCTAATAATAATCATTTATATGCTCATTATTGTCACAACCCCCTGGTAGTCGCTTGCACTTGTCCTGTTATTAATAACACTAGCTCTATTAAATATCTTGGTATTATAATCGATGAAACTCTTTCTTTTAAACAGAATATTGCCACTTCAGCAAACAGAAGACGTAAGTTAATATTTGTCTTCAAAAACCTGCGCCATATTGAAGATAACAAATTAATTAAGCAGGTCTACCAGGCTTTGTGTCAATCAATTATCCAATACTGCACTACTTCTTGGGGAGGTGCCCCAAAAACCTGTATGAAAATTGTAATGTACCTATTAACAGTCCGCCAACTCTTTATAATGCACACTGTACTAAAACAGCACAGATCCCTCACATATAATGCCAACCTTTCTACCACTAAGCGACAGAAAGATTTTGCATGTACCTCACTTTCAGAGTCAAAGTTTGTCTTCACAAACAGGTTTTACACATTCTTAGGCCCTTTCCTTTACAATAAGCTTAATAAAAAACTATCCATATATGACCGTAATTATTCTAGTTCTAAGTTAAGTCTGTATAAGTATTTACAAACTTTGACCTATGATCAAACGGAAGATCTGATAACCATTATCAAATAAGTAAATTAGGTTAATTAGGTCTATTATAAGAAATTAATTAATTTTTGTATTACATTTTAAGATTGCTAATGTTAAATATTGTTAAAATCTTTGTTCCTCTTAAGTACATTATTGTAAGCACTTCTGCCGCCTGTGGTACAGGTTTATCCTAGTACAGGCACCTATCAGTATCATACCTATGTTATTATTATGATTTATATTATTGTGTTTTTTACCATAAGTAATTTTGAATAAATATTATCTTTATCTTTATTGTTGCTTCCATCCCCAAAAAAGGTAGAAAATGTCTGTATATTTTAATACAACTTAAGTCGATGAATATTAGCTTTATAATATTAACAGGTAATATTTTTTGAAAATATTTAAAAAATTATATATCTATGGTTTATAGATAAATAAAGGATACCTATACATAAAATAAATTTTATTATTTATTTTATGTTTAATTTATAATGGTAGATATGTATTTACAAATGTAATAAATATGTATACTATAAAATGAATAAAGAAGATTATAATTATTATTTATTTATTTCGGACAAGGATCCATTTAGGATTAGTAACAATTAACATCTTATAAACTATATTAGTACCAACCAAAATTCTAACAACGAGAGGGGGTGTATTTAAAAAAAATTAATACTTCACGTGATCGCCACGAATTTGTCCATAAATACCCAAACAAACTTATCTGCAAGAATCAGCACTTGACACAATTAGGTACTTTTTTGGATACATTATTCACAAGATTTTGTGATTGTATCAGCAGCATAGCTATCTTAGATATCTTTGTAAGAAGACCCTAATAGAAATATAAATCTCCAAGTCCGGAGGCTGACGATTTATTGAGCCACCCAACTTACCCTTTTTATTAGTCACGTTTGCAACATGAAAATTTTTCTCTTTTCACTGCTTTATCTGCGAGCATCGAATATTTTTACGCAGCCAGAGAACAGCCACAACGAAGCGAAAACCATTACAAGGCAAAAGTTATAGACCTCATAAAACAATAATAATGTCTCAACGTAACTTTGAAAATTAATTTTGGTGTAAACGATGTAAATTTAATATTAGTTTTAATGTCTACATTTTAACAACATCGTGTAGGACAAGATAAACTAATACCTATCAAATTAAAATTGACATGAAAAGTAAATTTTAAATTCACGTGTTGGTTAATGATGCGATTAATTATAGCATTTATTTGGTCTGTTTTCATTCCGTCACGTCGCCCGGCCGAATTTATTGCCAATCAGACTGTGACACGTCCGTCGTCCGTACGACATTAATACGTAACACTCTATCCCAGTAGATCGTGACCGAACACTCAAACATTTAACGCTGCTTGTAAAATACGGCTTAGTGGTTTTGTAACAGTTACGTATCTACCACCATTCATCAAATGACATCCAAGCTGAAAGGCAATGAAAGAAAAAATACTAGTTACCTACCTATTTGATGTAATAATATTAGTACTTTATCGTCCATACATCCATAGATGTCGATCATTCATTGACCTATGCTACGAATGGAGAATAAATATTGGAGTATGCCAATGTGTTCTGTTATGTGTCCATATATGTAGAAGCTAAGATATACATTCAATTGGGAGAATCCACGGTAGACTAAACTAGATTCGATGCTGGGGTGTATCAAAGTTGGTAGAATCCATGGTAGACTAAACATATCCGTGACTAAACTAGATTCGATGCTGGGGTGTATCAAAGTGTGTAGAGCCATTGAGGGAAATTGATCATTAAGACGTTCGTAGCAGAGTGACTTTACAAAAATATAATGTCCACAGTACACAACATACCTATAATAACTTTGACATCAGCCTAATTTAAAATATTGTAAAAACGGTGGGTAGGTACTCTAGGTACTACTTATTATCCAGATATTTCTACTCTATTGTTTTGGTTAGGAGTGGCAATTTCCCAAAGTTGTATGTTTGAACTCGACGAAATCTAAGGATTAATGTTAAGCGAGACACAATTCAATTGGGAGAATCCATGGTAGACTAAACTGGATTCGATGCTGGGGTGTATCAAAGTGTGATAGATTGAGATAACTATTAAACAGAATAGAATATCTTTATTTTATGTAAACCAGATTCAAGCACTTATAAAATTTCGAGGCTCTAGGTGCAAACGGTTCAGAACTAAACTAAACTACTGTTTTACTACGCCGCGCGCCGTAGCCACATCTACGAATGCGCCACCGTCTTACTTCCTGTAGTAAATAGATTGGCAGAAGCAGCATTCATCATTACTAGTAACACAACGAAGAACAATCCATGTGTACAGTAGGGTATGATAACAATGTTCATCTATGTTAATTTCATGATGTGGAATTTGTTGGTTCCTACCACTTGATTTCTGCTGATTATTAGGAGAAAAGAAAACCTAAGGAAATATTCGTATGTTAATAAAAATCTGTTTCCTCAGCGCAGAATTACAACAACAAAGTAAAATTACTTCGTAGCACTTGACTTGCGGATATGGAAATAAGATGAAGGAACACTCATTCATTCACACGTTCGTCGTCATATCCCGCGCCATTGCCGCCATATCCCGTCATATAGCGTCAAATACGAGGACGCGACCTCGTTCTTTGTTCCGAACCCTAAAGCGCTCGACACACTTATCACACCCGATGCTTTTTCACCACGTGATGGAATGAGAAAACTATATAATCCAGGCGTGCTACGAATAAATTCCGAACATAATTCTTGAGGACCCTCATTTCAACTTTCATTCAATCACAAAATAACTTCCTTCAAACATAACTGTATAAGATTACAACAATTATAGTCTACATAACCGGGTACCTACTCGTATTTGAAATGAATGTTAATTAAGTGACGAAACGCAGACATTTGTATTTTTCTCAGCCGCAAGCGTCTGGTTGTGATTAGAAAAGTGTCTCTTATAAACGTTTTTCACAGTTAACTACGTCTTCACCTCTTCGTGATATTCTTTCAATACAAAAATATAATTATTAGTTAACTAGTCATTACAGAACGGCCTATCTTATCAAAGTTTGTAAAGTAAAAGAACTCGAATTAATTAACCTGCCTTGACCTATGGTACCTATCGAATTTTATTCAATCTGTGTCCAAGGCGGGAAAGGAAGAAACAACAATAATTCCTTTAAAACTTTGAAAGCAAGAACTAAGACGCTATTTTCTCTGTGGGACTACAGTAATGGTTCGTTGAAATGTTTATAGCGCCCGCTTCGCGTCCTGCGAGCCAGAAACAAATCTCAGATCGCAATAAATCGTACTCTGTAGGTAGGTACCGAGATTTATTCTTTGATTAGCGTCTCTCCATTCACCGAACGCGAACACAACACGATAAATTGGCAAACACCAAAAGTACATATAAATATCTAATTGCTAACAGTTGGTTATTTTTTAGTTGTCGAGTAAAAATGAACCCGTCTTAATCTTAAGCTGTCTTCCCAGGATAAAATAAATTGGCTAAGAGACTGATCCTCATTTCCTATTCAAGATTTTATAAAATGAGACGTAAAAAATTCCACGAGCTAACTGAAACATCAAAATGCAAAACTTTAAAAGGCTGTGACGCAACAGTGTGGTCAACAAACTGGGTGGATACTTTTAACAGAAGGTTCTTTAGAGATTATCATTTTCTTTTTTATCTTTATTTATTAACTACACCAGCCAACATTAAAAGTAATTACATTTTGATAGAAGTTTAGTAGTACGGGTCCTCTCTCTTTAAACTTTGCTAAGGCCACGACTTCGCGTTACTCCTAGGTGACCTGGGTCCTGCGAAAAATAAGGAACACACTATATCTCACCGTCATCTGCCTGGCTTTTTTCTTGCGGGGATGCAGGGTAGGTCCAGGTTAAAAATGAATATTTCTAAAACTTCCATTATGCCCGTTACCTTCGTATAATTTAAGCCTAAAAAAAGAATAAAAAACATGATTTCATCAATGTGCTATAATCCCAGAGTACCTAAGTAAGTTCTTATTCTGAGGCATAGCGTTAGCGAGCGTTAGATCTGTATGAGGCATATACCTAGGTAGGTACTATAGATAATTAATATAATAAAAGAAAATAGAACTAAGTTATAGGATCATTGTCATTTGACGTTACTGATTATGAGCATCGATGTCTAATTCTGAGTATTCCCAAAGCAATGAACTTGTTGATGTTGT
Source organism: Allophyes oxyacanthae (assembly GCA_932294325.1). Lineage (NCBI taxonomy): Eukaryota > Metazoa > Arthropoda > Insecta > Lepidoptera > Noctuidae > Allophyes > Allophyes oxyacanthae. Next base: position 8,094,386 of record OW028614.1, on the reverse strand, counting down.
AAGCAGAAAAATATTTTTGGAAATCTTCCAAAGTTTTGAAAATTTTTAGGAAAACCTCAGAAATGGAATCTTTCCTGGAAGTTTTCAACTCTAACTAGGGCTATAAACAATATATAACTTTTAAAAAATATTCGTACCGTGCGGGTTTCCGCGGCGCATAGCGTGGTAAGAAGCACAGCAGTCCATCACTGAATCACTGTGCCAATCTTGTCGTCAAAATTTTCAGTAGTTACCTAAACAAAATTTCATAATTTTCTTTAAGCTTAATTATAATTAACAAATGAGGTGCCTATAACGTATAGTCTATTCATAGTTACAGGCTACATCATGGTAGGTACCTAGGTACAGTAACCGTAAACGGCTCATTTGATGTGTTTCAGGAGTTCGGATTACGATTAAACTTACCGTTCATTCTTGTTACTGATCTTGGAATGAGGGTCTCAAAAGGTTTAGGGTATACGAATCTAAATAATTGATACCGACGAATTCGAATTACCTCGCCGCCAATTCCCTGCAGATACTTAGATATTCGTAAGATACATAACTTTTAAACTTAGCTTAGCTTAAAAGTTAAGTATAAGTAAATAGGTATAGGACCTAGTACCTACTTAAATTGCATAATAAGCATTATTACCTATAATATTTATACCTTATTCAGGGCTTGAGAGAAAGTATAAACAATCTTACTACATCTTTAAAATATGAAACTAGGTAGGTAACAGTGAACGCAAAGTAGATAATCAATAATTCGAAGCTTACGACTTTAAGAAATATTTCAAGAAGGTAAGCAAATCACACTATTTCTTTTTGTTTCACGAAGACCAAATATCAATATTATGTAGCCTGCAAGGGCGTCGCCAGTCAATGGGCAAGATCATAGAATTTAGAAAGGATTAGTGAAACAGTCAAATAAATAATAAATTATAAGTAGGTAGGTACAAAAAATACAATTTGTAAAGGTTCAATAGGTGAATAAAAGAGAAGACAAAAATCAATTAAAAGGTACCTACCTATTTAATATCGGACTTGTACTGTTTTGATTATTATGGTGTATTGTATCACACATAAAGTTATTATTACTAGTAATAATAACTTTATGGTATCACAGACCTGCCTTCGTTAACAGGTCTGTGTGGTGTATAAAATAAATATTTAAATCAAGAACATTGTACATAAAACAATGTTCTTGGGTTAAATAAAATAAAAGAAGTAAAATCAAGTTATTTTTTTCTATATCAGCAGTTCCTGCCAGAATTCGGCCCTTCGGCACAGGTATCGGCCATTTTTTTTTATTAATCTGCTGGCAACACTGTCGGTCGGTCGTTCTCCCTCGTTCTCCATTTACTGTACGTCTATAGATAAATAAAAAATAAATAAAATACATTTAATTCGAGCAACCTTAACTCACATGTGGAGAAATACAGAAAACACAATAACAAAAGTAAAATAAAATAATACAAACTTAATATCTATCCGGCCCTGCTGACGGCAACATGCCTATCACAACAGTTCCGTATGTATGAGCAGTCCATCCGGTCTGCGATCATTGCCAGGACGACATTGGTGCTGCCCCACACCCTACGCACCAGGGACGCGCCACGCTTGCGCAAGGTCGCGTAGAAACAATCGGTACGCGCCTCAGCGAACATACCGGAGGCGCTGCAGTAGCGAGGCAGCCCCAATACCGCCCTGAACGCGTTGTTGAACTGGACCCGGAGGGCTCCGTATGATGCACACGTGTACCTCGCCCACAGACTGTACGTGTAGAGAGACGTGCAGTACGCCCTAAAGAGCGTTATCTTCACCTCCCCCGAACAGCGCGCAAACCTGCGCGCGATTATGTTCGCCCGCACTGACAAAGCCCTCCGTTCCCGCTCCATGTCAGCATTGTGCTTGAGATCGGTCGTAACTAAATGCCCTAAGTACTTAAATTGATCCACCCTTTCGAGTGGAACACCGTTTAGAAAAACGGGTGGATAGTTTTGTGAACGTTTTGTACCGGTCTCAAAGACCATGCATTGGCTTTTGGTCTCATTGTACTTTAATCCATGACTAAAGGCATACTCCTCACAGGTCCGCACCAGCTTTCTGAGGCCATCGACTGACTCGCTCACTAGGAACAAGCATACCAATGCATGCATGGTATGCTTGTTCCTAGCTCGCTCAGCAGCACCATTATGTATTAGAGTTTGGCCAGCGAAAGAAGTCCACGAATTATTTTCTAAACTTTTATTATGGCAACAATTTAGGATTGTCAAAATTGTAACATTGACGTTTCGTACTTTGTCATCTTGTGTTTATTTATGCATCATGTTTTCGTTAGTTCTGTTTAAAATAATGCCGAAAACAATCAAAAGTTCGATGAGGAAGCTTCTATTTACTATGATTGACAAATAAGACGTAAAAAGTGATTTAAATCGGAAATATGTAGAGAAAATACGACAACTAGATTCAATCCGTTCGCTATGAGGTTAGTTTTTTGAATTTCTATTCAAACAACTTGATACTTTTCGACTATTCATAAAAAATATTTTTCATGGTGTACCTATCTACTTTTCAGGAAGTATCAACAACGAGGTAACAAAACATAAAATTGTGGAAATAGTAAAGAAATTGAAAGGTCTCGAAGAAAATGAAATGTCGACTTGTGAAACACATTATTTAGAAAAAATATCTTCAATGACAGGTATTCTTATCAGTTCAGACACACAAGGAAACATGGTAATAAAAATGAGAAAAATGAAAGACACTAAGAAGAATTAAAATTGAAAGATCTAAAAATCACGGACAGTGGAATACTCCGGGGAAAACTCGACCACATTCAGCAATAGTTTCCAATTTCGGCTATAGGAATCAAAATAAACGAATAACCCCTACGTTTTGTGTGGATTTCATTGTTTCATCACATCAGTGGTCTCAATTCCATTATAAAAACTTATATTAATAACTTTTTGTTTAATTCAACCTTTTCTATTTATGGCCGTGCCAGGAAAGTTGAGCGATGAACTTTAATACGTAAAAGATAAAAAACAACAAGCTAGTTTAGCGTTTAGCTCTTAAAATTTGGTACTGTGGGCCGAGCACGAATGCTTTGACGTATCGTAACGTAAACGTAAGAATCAAAAGTACACGTTTAATCCATGATATTTTTGTGAAAATACATGCAGTATTTTTACATTTTCATGAAACAAGTGTGTATGTTGCATATTATAAAATTGATCAAAAATACGATAGATGCATTGTATTTTATCAAAATTTGATTACGTTAACGTTACTATATACGTCAAAACATTCGTGCTCTGATTATAAGTCAATGATCCTCAAGACGAAATATTGTAAATATTATTAAATAAATAGGAAATACTGATGTAGGTAAGTATCGCATAATATTTCTTGAATAATAGATAGTATCAACTCCGTTTATGCAGTGTATAGACAGGGATAACAGCTCTTAATTTTTTTAATGGAACCTCCTTTTCTTTTGGACAGCTTTCGTTGGCCAGGCTCTAGTCTATGCTCTACTCTATCTACGTTCTCCCTGCTCCGGATCATAGATTAAAGAATAAATACTCTTTGGAATAAACACTATAATAAAACCAGGGTTGCCAATCGTACGAGGTTTCTCGTACAAATACGAGATTTATGGTCTGCTGTATGTATGTATGTTTGATTGTAATGAATAAATTCAAAAACGACTGCATCGATTTTAAAAATTCTTTCACCAGCAGAATGCTATATTATCACTGAGTAAAAGAGGCTATAATTTATAAAGACAACACGCGGGCGAAGCCGCGGGCGAAAGCTAGTAGATTATTTATAATTTATCATCTCTTTCTTTTTTATTTATTCACACCAATTCACACTCATTTAATAAATCTTGCTTTTGTTTTAAAAAACATTTTAAATGATTGATGAATGTACGAGGTTGGAAAGCCAAAGTACGAATTTTTTTGTTGTATATGTACGAGGAAAAAAGTTCTATGGTTGGCAACTCTGAATGATACTGTCAATACTGACACCAACTGACACTTGACACTTGACAGTTGACACTCCGGATCTCTGCCCGGCGGCGCCTACCCTATGCTGCAAACCTCTGTCTACGCTGCAAACTGTTAATTATTATTCAATAATTATTCATAAAACTAACCATATGTGGAACAGTGGAATAATAAACAAACTTAGAAAATCTACATAGACGTCGACTTCGTAATAACAATGGTGCAACCAACTTCAGATGTTTTCGGTTAGTGTTTAGCTATTTTGTTTCAACTATCGAGTCTGTCGATGGTTTCAACTATGTAATACTTATGTATTATTCTCCATTTCTATGTCAACAAGTTGTGCTTACGTCCTGCCTATTTAAAGAAATCTTACGTGATCTAAAAGCCTTGCTATTAGTAGTACTTATTTGAAAACTATATCTATAAAGTAACAATTAAGCATTTCTGCGCGCGTTATAAGTAGTTATAACACACATATTATTATCTTAATAATATCTTTATTGCTACAGTTAATCTGTAGCTGGTAAAATTACATATATTCTTGCCACTATAAATTTTATGTGTACCTATATTAAGATATGTGAAACTGAAAATTCTGTTAAATTTAATAATATAGGTACCTCAGTACCTCAATAATGAGTAGGCAACATTTTATTTTAGATATTGAAAAGTTGAAGAAAGTTCATATCAACAAATCAAATGTGGAAGCCCAAATTAAAATCATACTAGAAACACACCCTGTGACATGCCCTGAAAAGTTCAAATTATGGGTCTGGACAGCTATCGGAATGATAGACTTGACAACCTTATCCGGGGATGACACCAGATCCAATGTTTTTAGACTTTGTTTTAAGGTTTGTAAAAAAATATTTGATAAACCCGTGTAATATTAATGTTGTCAGCTGGTAAACAGAGTTTAAGGAAAGAGCATCCACCAATGAAGAAGCCTAAGATTGTCTGGTGCACCTTGGGCAGTCAGCATCAATACCACCATTACTGACTGGCTAATCCTTCCACTATGGCATGAGCAAAATCCTTGTGACATAGCAAGCTCCTGGTAAACATCCTATACTGCACCTGGGCTTATATATAACTGATTGTTAGATCCTTAATCCATTGTAGGATCGGTAATTACAATGCCTACCAACCCATCCAAAACCCATCCATGGTGAATCCATTACCTTTTTTACTTTCATTTATAACTCAGCCCATTACTCTCCTATTGCTCGGCACTTAGTCCACCATGCTGGCCTGATGTGAGTGATGGACTACACACACTATAGAGGATCAAGTGTGTAAGGATCCTCATGATGTTATCCTTACACAATATTATTATTTCAGGCAGCAAATCCTTTCCCTTCAAATAGGAAGGACAGCCCTGAAGGGGTATTAGGAAAAGTTAGGACTGCAGCTGTATGTGTGTACCCTAGCCGGGTAAAAGATGCATATGAGGCAATAAAACAAATGAATCTTATTGACAAAATTAATATTGCAGCAGGTAATCAGAACTTTATTATAATATTAATATTAATAAAAGTTATATTAAATTTATATCAAAATCATTATGAGTGCAATCAAAATATAGCTTTATTTTACAGTTGCCACTGGTTTTCCCTCTGGTCTGTATCCATTAGAGACCAGACTACAGGAGATCAATTTTGCTGTAAAAAGTGGAGCCACAGAGATTGATGTGGTCCTTGACCGCAGCTTAATTTTAACTGGACAGTGGAAGACACTGTTTAGTGAAGTTCAGCAGATGAAGAAAGCATGTGGCAAAGCACATCTTAAAGTCATACTTGGAGTTGGAGAACTAGGAACTTATGACAATGTCAGTTGGGTATTTTAGTAATTTTCTAGTTATGCTATCTTTAATACAAATTGCTTATTATCAGTGTTTGTCAAACGGGGTAGTATAGACCCTGAAGTATTTTTCCTCTCAAATGTTTAATACTAATACTTTGACAGTATTATTTAGGTACTAAAAAAAAAGAATGCAAAATATAATTATGTACAACTTCACACAGGTCTATACAGCTTCAATGGTGTCTATGATGGCTGGTGCAGACTTCATAAAGACATCAACTGGAAAAGAAGCAGTGAATGCTACCCTACCGGTTGGATTAGTGATGTGCAGGGCTATAAGGAAATATTACCAGATGACAGGCTTTAGGGTAAGATTACAAAACTATACTACCATGAATCTAGATAATGAAGGATCTTGTCTCCATATTTCTTTAAGATAGAGGGTTCTTATTAGAAACAATAAACCCATTTTGTAATAATTATTACTTTTAAGATTTGAATTTTCCAACACATTGATATTTCTTTATTAACATCTAGATTTTCACCTGTGCATTAAATTTTTATCAAAATGAAATTTAACCGATATCAGTCAGGGATAGTTTAGGTTTATATTAGTGATCGAATTTTTAGAATTGGTTCAGTAATTACAGATTTCTCCATACATACATACCATCAAACTAATTCTAGTTTTAGTATTAGTATAAACAATAAAATATTGTGGTACTACGTTTTTGATACTACTAAAATCATGCGTGATTTATTTACTGAATTTATGTATTTATCATCAGGTTGGACTTAAACCAGCTGGTGGAATAAAGACAGCAAGGGATGCTGTCAATTGGTTGGTTCTTGTGTACACAGAATTAGGACCAGAGTGGCTCTCGCCGAAACTGTTCCGCATTGGAGCTTCTAGTCTGCTTGATGAGTTAGTAAAATGTTACATAAAATGTGACAAAACTGACAAATGATGTAGAAGTATATTTTTGATAACAAATCAAGATTTATTACATATATTTTTATAAGTATGTACATAGTTAATATCTTTTAAATTATCTATACCAATTATTTTTATAATATATTATGTATTAGTATGTAAGTGTTACACGTTTGGAAACATTTTTATTAGATGGCTTGTACAGTCTGCAAAAAGTTGATTAACTGATAAGTTTCTAATATCAATATTTATAAAAAAAGTACTTATTGCATAAATAATTTACGTGATATTAAAGCTGGACCTTGGCTATAAAGCCAATTACTGAACAAATTAATATTTAAAGAACAATTTCTGAACAAACGAATAATATATTTTTACTGTATTTAACGAGAGTTTAAGAACATTAAAATATCCCTCCATTTTAATCTATTTTTGTTGCTGACTGTACCATAATGTTAAGATCCACACCAATCTTTAAAGTTGGTAATTTTTAATACCAAAGAAAAATCAGATTTTTATCTGTAATTCAGCCTTAAGAAAGCTAGTTACGCTTGCTTTTTTAATTCTTTTAGAATGGAAAATATTCACCAACTAGAGTCAAACTCTTAAATTTAAGATGATAGGTATTGAACATTCCTTTTATTCATTGAATTTTGAAAGACCAAATATTTATAATAATTAAATAGTATATATTGTGATATTGGGTGCCATTAATATTGAATAAATAAACAATTTTAAAGATTTATTATATTTTGATCCACAATCGTTTTATTTTTATTTATTATATAAATTATTATATCTTATCCACTATATGACACTTACTAATGGTAACAAACCTACAGAAGATAACTTACGTACATAACGAAATAATTACAAATAGCCATAACTCGTATGCTTGTGTCATATTATGGGCTCGCTCGAAATCTATTTCATTATTAAAATTTCGTAAGCCCTGTAGTCTAAAGGCCCGAAAGAAACTAGCTACTGAGCTTGCATACGATTGCATTGGCATTGGCTGAATGCTCTTCAACTACCTATCTTTTACATTACACCTGTTCACTGATCGTCACATCAGATGTTAGAAAATGATAATAATATCTTATAATGACAATTAAGTCCAAGACTAAGAAACAATAACTTTTTTTTTGTTGGATCAGCAAACAAAATTCGCTCATGTGCCCGAGCCCTTACAGCGTAATATCTCAAACATAATGTATTAAAATTGAGATATATTCGTTATAAATACGATTATTTACAATAAATATACATTTAGAACATCGAGGTCACGAAGATTAGATAATTTTATCGATGTAAACCCGAATCCGACCACACGTAATATTCTTACATAATGTTTGGCATTTATGACTGTTTCTCCACAGGCTCCTCGGCGCGGAATCCGTACTCGGGGTGCGCACTGTAGTTGACAACGCGCAGTTTACCGCCTCTGTCCATATACCCGTAATGTCCCTGAACTATCCCTTCGTTATCACGCTCTTCGTACCGGAATTGACGGTTTTTCCTGAAATATTAACGATTATTGTATTGATGATAAAGCCGTTGATAAAAATGTGCGTTAGATTAAAGTGACAGCTCGGTTTAACGGCGCTCTATCCTTCTTCGTTCTCATATAAATTAGATACAACAATAGAGTTAGGTACGCTTGGATCACTAATATTACCTGGCCTGTTAAAATCGCATTGAACGCGCTTTTTGTTTTAAATAAATGGATTATATAAATTTAAGCCCTTACATTAATTATGAGTGGTGTTCGGTAGAGCCATGGTAGAGCACAACATTCAGGTAGGTAGGTACCTTAGCTGCACACCATATAGCGTGCATTTGCAATAACCGAAAGTATTCTGATAACCTATTTTATTTGCGAGAATTCGGTGTCTGGGAGCAGCGTCACTGGTTCGAAATAGGTTTTGTGTCTTACCCGGTGACTTGACTCGAAAATTACCTTTCCAATAGGGAGAGGCCTATGCCAGATGTATTGTTATGGAATGATAACAGCTGAATAAAATACCTACCCTTTGCCAGTATCGTATCCGAACTGATAGCTGTGAGGTCCCTTCATGCCGTGCATCCTGAATTCGGTCCTGCCGTCGGGCGCTGGTGCCGCGGGGCCCACGTCTTGTGGGGGAGAGGGCGGGGGCGCCTGACGCAGGGGCGCTGGGTAAACGTTCCCTAAAATATAGACCAGTTATATTTTCTCCATGCCTTCGTAGTTACTAATATTGGTACTGACCTAAAATCCCAGGTTCATGTTTCGTCCTATATTAAAATTTAAAACTACGAATTAACTATGTCGTTTTTTTATCAGAGTAAAAACTCACTCTTGGGCGATGAGGTAGAGAAGGTTAGCCTTGAACACTGATTACTATAACTAAGGGCCTGCCTTGCTCCCTTAGTACCTACCTTCCCAAGTTGTCCAATGTCAATTAGTCGCTGATGCTTGAGCTACCCCGTGTCTCGTCGAATAGGCATTTATTAATAGCCAACATAACTTAGACGAGTGTATGAAATTGTATCTTTAACAATAATAATATTCTATAGTGGTTTAGGGCTCTTTAGAAGGGTCGAACAACAATTGACATTCGGTTTATTACACTAACTTTTGTAATACAACAAGTTTTTGATTTATACCTATATCTCAACCCACTTCAAACAATAATTGTTATGTTATTATTAAGTTATGTTACACGTACGTCCGGGGTATCTCAAGTTAGTTTCCGAAGTTTCTTGTTCGGCTGAAGTAGGCCCGCCATGTGTTTCCTCTGCCGCACCATCAGCTAACTGGTATTGCTGAGAACAGAACAAGTTTCTAAGTTAAATTTCCTATTCAGATTCTCTAAATTCTAACCTAATTTCTAAATGATGATTTCAGACCTTGACATCGTCCTCTTCTCCTTTCAGTTTTCTTTGATTTTCGGCTTTTTTGTAATGGTATAATTGCTTTTCGTCGGTCGGTGTAAATTGTTCAACCTCGGCACTAGATTGTGGCTTGAAATATTTGGTAGGCTTGGCTTTGGGTACTTCTGGTGCCGAGTCTTCAGCAAACTGAGCAATGGGTATCGGGACGGGGTTGAATCCACCAGAGTACTTCTTTGGATATAATTTTGTAGGTGCGTTAAATGATTGTGGTCTTGGTGGTGTTAAATGTAATGCAAGAGTGGGTTCCGCTGGTTGGAATCGTTGATTAACTGGTGGACCGTTCGTGTTATCATTTTGAATGGGCAAGTTATAGTTTGGTGGTTGAATTGGTTCATTATTTTCATCCACATGCACCTCTGTTTCCTCGGGTATCTCTATAAAGAACTCGTTGAAGGCATCGACTGAAGGTGGTTCGAGGCGTGTTGAAGGTACAGGGGGTAGAGCAATTTGACCGCCCTCAGATAGGTTAGGGTTAAAAAAAATCGGAATTGACTCCAGAGGTAGCCTCTGATAGTTTACAGGTGCGTTTCGTTTATTTTGAGATTGTGCTTGAAGAATAGGTAACCAGTCACTTTGTATTTGTACATTAGGCTCTTTGGGCACGTAATAATCTATCTGCTTTTCTTTTGCGGGCGGCATAAGATACGTGGGTGGGCCACCTATGACATCAGGCAACGATTCTTCGGGTTTGTGTGGGTCAGGAGGGATGAGGTAGCTGTCGATCTGTCTATTCGCGTCGTCTGATATGTAGTAATCAGGCGTTATCCGTTGATTCCTGTTTTCCTGGACATCTGTTAATGCTTCTGTGGCAGTTTCTCTATCTTCATTGTCTACTGGAACTTTTATTGATGATACTGATAAAATTATCGGCAACATCTGAAACAAAAACATGTGTAGTTTTAGTCAAATATTTCGTTATTGGCCCTGTGCAAACTTTTATACACATCTACAAATTCTAATATGAACTATACATTTTTTATCTTGCTGCAGGCTGCAATCCGGATATAGGTCTGTAGCGACATCTAGCGCTATAAAAACAAACTACGTAGCAAGGTAACTGCAATGAGCGTACATACAATACGAATTCGACCAATCAGATAACGAAGCCTGCATCACGCAAGTAAAAAAAAGATTATCGTATCTAACACAATAGGTACCCACAACCAGTCCCGGATCTAAGATTTTTTCGAACCGTGGCGGAACCTTGATAATAGCGCGCCCTCTCTCCAGAGTTTGAGATAAATAGTTAAAAAAACTGACAATTAATATATAATGGGTGGCATTTTTTTGACCTATTAGCTACTAATTTTTCATTTGTGTGACATAAAATGAAATATAGGAAACATAGCCAGGAAAGACAACAGACAGTCAAGATATTTCTTCAATCTATATGTCCCATCTTTTTCTTATCACCAACACTATGAACGCGTTCAAAAATCTACTTTAGGATACGTTCATAAATCTACTTAGGATGTGTTCAAAACCCAACAGGCCTTTTATGATCAAATGAATAATCGATAAAACAACGTGCGCTGTTTTTTTTCCATACATTATGTTACGCTTTTGGCTCCCCCTGAAACTGCCGCTGGGTAGGTGCCCCGGTTTGCCCTCACCACCTCCCTAGATCCGGGGCTGGGTACAACTGTCCGACATCAATCATCGGGCTTTGGGCCACCAAACAATATCACCTCGTTCCTACACAGTTCTTTTTTTCTCCATATAATGTCGCAATAAATCTGACGACATCGAGTTCGAGGGTTTCCGTAACTATAACTTTGTCATCCTAGTTTTTGCAATAAGCACAACTCGAATGATTTCTTACTTAATGTTAAAACCACGACTATAAATGAAAAGCGATTGCACTGTGTATTTTGGATCGGCAAAGTGGCACCAGTCGACTTATGACGAGTCGTAAGTCATGGGTTCACATCCAGGCGGGCGCTCCCTAATAGGTTCGATTTATTCATGATATTATTCATTACCACTACTCTAACGTTGAAGGAAAACACCTGGGAGGAAACTGGCATGTCCTAGAACCAAAAATCCGAAGACTTGAGATATACAACAATCCTTACGGGGCCGTGTGGTGGATAGCGGCCTTGTCCCTCTCTCAAAGAGGAGGCCAGCAGTGGGAACATTAAATAGGCTGATTTGCTAATTCTTTTTAAGATATTGGTATTAGTAATCTTTTGTTGCAGACTGTATCTACCTATATTTGAGATCTGTAACTCTCATGGGATATGTCTACATGCTCGATTATCAAACTGTTAACAAGGCGTGTTGATAATAACTTAAATCCCTCAGGGACGCGTTGCCGTCCATTCATTAAGTTATCAGTTTACATGTTGCTGCCCATAAATTAAGATAGTAAAAAAATATAGGAATAAAAAAATATCTGAGTGAAAATTCTGATCGAATTCTTAATATTTATAACTTCATAACAATTGTTGCATGACTTATGTCTCATTAGACAGTCAGGCTTACATTCATAGACGACAGAAACGAGTCTAAGCGGGAACTTACGCTTCCATCTGTCAAAATTTGTTCGTAAAATTGACATATGGAAGCGTAAGTTCACGCTTAGACTCGTTTCTGTCGTCTCTGAATGTCAGCCTAAAACCACCCACAGTAGCCGTCTTCAGCACAGTGGAGGAACACCGAGATATCCCTTGGCACGCACAGATGCACCTTCCTGTACAGCGGCAGCGGTGCAGAATGTTCCGGGGGAAGTAGAAATCGTCTCCCTCGATACCCTGGCGGTATTCACAGCAGCACGTGACCACTAGCTACGTGCTGCAGTCTTCCCTGGGATCGTAAGACATTGTTACGAGATCAGTCATTGCACTGCATCCTAATGAAAGAAGTGTCAGTAAAAATTGAATTTGTTTTTCTATTAGATCATGTTACGTAAAGTTCAATTACCGACAACTGTGCCACTATAATAAAAAAAACGATGATATAAATAAACCAAAAAAATATATAAGTACAAAGGTTTGGGCTGACTATGGCGGTACATTCCAATGTTGGTAATACAACAGTCAATAAAATATTTGGTAATTATAATAAACCAAACTACATTTACGTAGGTACTGAGTAGGTAACTTTTCAGTAATCAGTCTGTGCCTATATTGAGTTGCCATGCCAAATCTACCCAATAATTTAAATAATATTGGAACCAATTTCATTGTATTTTTTCATTTTATTTTAAAATGATAATTTCTTTCACATTTATACGGTACCTAACCAGATGGGTTTCTTCCAAAATCCGAGTTGGTCACATTTTGAACCACACAGCAACGGTCACCACTTCACCAGTATCTTTCAAATTCCGTACCATTTGTTATGTTTTAGTAGTTTGTCACAACTTACAGTAGACGCACACCTCTATTGAGACAGCGTGATAATCGGCGTCACGATATTTATTAGACCGTGACTATTACAGATATTTTTGATCATGTTTGTTTTCATTTTGTTGTGTCAACGCGCGTAATTTGAACTCTGCCGCCTTAAAAAGATAATTGTACCAATATGACCTAATTTCTACGTCTAATCTACTTTACTGCCTGCGTTTTCTTTATTTGTAGCGATTTCAGTGTTTGTCTCTTAGTAAAAGTTGTTCTTAATTATTATGAGTACAATAACCCCCTTCCCGATCGAACCGGGTTTTTGTTACCTACTTGTATGTGTGTCAATAAACGCTGCCCTTCGAAGTCAATTGTTTGTATACTCATTTGCCATTAGTAGGTATAATTATACCTGTCACAAAAAGAAGACATTTCAATTTGTAGGTACCCTCCGGAACCACATAATAGACAAACCTATAGGTAGGTATATAGTAGGTACTACGAATATCGGAACTTTCAGTATTTCTTTTGAAATACACGTAAGGATCAAGATAAATTTCTTTGATTCATTTTATAAAAAACATCTCCACTTCTTTGAAGCCGAATGGACGTAATCGATCGAAAGCTCTCGGATTTTAATAGCTGACGTCTTCAAGTTTTGGTATTTGGATTTTATAATAACTAAGTACGTTACCTAACAATTATTTCAAGCAACAGCGTATCTCTTTTAACCTCTACTAAAATACCTGTCTCTACAGTAGAAGACTAATGGAGACAAGCATCCGGAACTTTTATTTATCCGGTTATTCAAGCCACTCTGATACCTTATCGGTGCTTTAACGCTGTTAATCTTGATGGGACTTGCTATAATTTACTTCCAGGCATCAAACAAGCCCAACCACAAATTACGCAAGTAGGTAAGTATACTAGTTTTCATCCACATGGGAAATTTTATGTCGTCCACATTTCATTTCCTTACACACACTACTACGTAATAAAAAAGTTATTTATTTTTCCATACATAGCGGCTCATCAGGAAACAAACTTACTGTATGACAACACAAACAGGAAGTAGGACAAACTGCAAAAAGTTAATCTTATACATATAAAAAAGTGTAACTTGTGCAATATCAAGACACCGCGCACTTAGGTACACACTTATTTGCGGACAGTAAAAAGCCTGATAGCGGTCGTGAAATTAATGAACCGTGTACGGAAGCTAATTTTTACTTTCGTTGACGGTCGCGCTCAGAAAGTATTGCGTGTAGATACTTAATTGAGTTTTAATATCTAATAAAAACAAATTTAAACAACAGTCCTGATGCAATGTTGAACATACCTATGTTATATAACCTTTATACAATTTCAATGAATGAAACAAAGATTAATAGGTTAATAACGAACTAACAAGTTGATGATGGTTAGTAAATGAATTAACTACAAATAGTCATCTCTAATGGACATGACACGGTCACGAAATAACTTTAAGGTCGCCTGCCAAGTAACAAATATGTACGTACATAACGCGATGGTCTTACGGAGACTTCTTATTTACATAATTATAATCAGAAAAATCTATTCTAAATAATATGCATCATACTTTAAAGTGGAAACACCACATACCTATAGCAAAGATTTTCACTCACTGAAATCCTGACTAATAAATTAAAAAGAATTAACAGAAGACCTAGGTACGAACCTAGACACTTAGTCAGACTCAGAGTACACACTAAAAAATAGATCTTGGTAATGTTATACGTATGTTAATAATAATACCTTCCTTTAATACTTCAGTGTATTAATATATAATTAGCAAGATACCTAACAACAATATAGTATTTTGCAGACATGTGGATATATAATCAACAAGAGTATAATTTGCGTCTATTTATAAACTTGTAACTAATAATAAAAAGAGGTTTGTTGTTTGTATGTAGGGGGTAACCACTGGAACTACTGAACCGATTTAAGAAATTATTTCACTAATATGTAGAAAACTACACTGTGACAGGGCCATAGCCAGGGGGACGCCAGGGCAGGCTGAGCTTGCTAAGGATTTCGTAATTTCTGAGTTTTACAGTAGTACTACTTACTGTAGGTACTAGTACATAGGTAGTAGGTAATATTTAATATAATTATTACGGCGTATTTGAATTTAATGACGATTTCGAGTAGGTTTAGCACAGTCGCTTTACTAAAGAGTTTTAGGGAGACTAGAGATTCATTTGTAATAAATTACTAAAAATCCCATGAGAAGATTCCTTATTACACAGTCCGGCTACGGCCCTGCTGTGTGATATTAGCTTTATTTTAGTTTGATAAAGCTAAAACGCGCTGGTGAAACCGCGTTCTACAGCTAGTAACTTATAATTATACTCTAGATGGTTATAGAACATCTTAATTACTAATCATCAGCAGTTTCCTGCAGTCTTCTTGCGATACTTATAGTAAAAAATATATAATTACAAACAACTTTGTTCATAAGAAATACCTACAGAAGTCGGTAATGTGTTTTGTTTAATTGTTCGTAATGTGCAAACTTATAAAACGCCAAGCTTATTCCATATTAAACTCTAGGACTAATGCTCATGTAGCGTGCCCAAAATTGACCTTTAAATTATAAAACATATAATCAAAACTTTTCCATCTATTCATTCAGAAATTCTGCCTATGTATTATTTTAATGTTATATTCTACCTAGATTAATTTTATTATAAATTATGCTCTACCAAGAAGCCTGTGGAAATGTCACACAAAACTCACACTGTCACTATCAATACTATCTAAGTATAATTCTCACGGTTGTTAAATCAAATAAACATATAATTATGACTTTTGACCAGTAGAAAGCGAGGCTTGAATGAAAGCAAGGAAGCAAGCTTCCTGCAGCAAGTATGCAGACACAGGTTTAACAACAACTCGCGGTGGTATTATGTCCTGCCTGACGACGAGAGGGTCGACCCTCTCGTCGTCTGGCAGGACATAATAATGACTTTATTGGTAATAAGTTCGAACTTATTACCAATAAAGTTATCGTGCACAATACCAACCCCGCAGGACTTCATATTTGCGAGACGGGCTTGTGACTACATGACAAGTGAGGTGATGGTGACAAACCAGCATGGTAATCACGATACACACTCGCAATCGGAATCGATTCAATTTTGACAGTTTAACAAACTACATTGCGCGGTATGCTTTTAAAACCACTACGCCCTACAATTTGAGCAACGCAATGAACACTGTTGTAGTGTCAAAATTGAGTCGATTCCGATTACGAGCGTGCATCGTGATTAGGTAGCAGGTCTGTATAGGCTAATAAGTAATCTAACTCACTCAGCTAGTCGATTTTCAATCCACTGTAGTTGGGTCTAAATTGGATTCGGCTATTCAATACCTAATTACTGCAGTGATAGAGTTTTAGTTTCATTGAAAAGCTCCAATGCACACTTATCTAACAAATAATACTTTTGTTATGACATTATTGTAGTAAGTAATTTAATTTGTTGGTATTACATCACACATGAAATGACATCGTTCCTTCCTTACCTCTAAAAATTATAGAGCCATAGACTATCTATATAAATAATAATAGAGCTTTTTGCTTAATCCCAAGATACCAAATAAATGCCAAATAAGCATCTTTAATTCTTTATTGTATAAACGTTACCTTCGATGTCTATAGCAGTCTAGAACATGTAGGTATTCTATGTTTTTAGACCGTGACGAATTGACGATAGGTATTATAGGTATAGCGGAAGGCACCGGTATTACCTACCCTCAAACAAATTATTATTAATTTAGTTTTTTTGGTATTGTGATGTCTAATTAGGTACTATTGCAGTGTGTCTGATGTGCTGTGTACTATTTTTAACCGACTTCCAAAAAGGAGGAGGTTCTATGTTCGTCGCGTATGTATTTTTTCTTTTTTAATTTTATTATTTAAGTGTCGTCTTGTTTTCGACAAGAAAAGTGGTGTTTGGAAACATTTTGATAAAAAAGCTGGTATTTTATTCTAATGCAGATGTTGTATCTATTTGTGGTCACGGCCAACTGCGCTGATATTTTATTACCAGGCTTTCTATGGTCGTCTGTAGATATAGAAAGCCGTAGCTTTCAATAACTAACGATTGTAACCGATACCTTTACGGCTCCATGGCTGAGGTGTTCAGTGGAGCCACCAAGTGTTAATTCCTACTCGTAGGTACTTTATATCCTCAGATCACAGAAATAATAAATAATCAAGATAATCTACGTTCCTACGTAGATTATCTTGACATTATTTCTGTGTTCTTTGTATTTGTACTCCTGTACAAATACAAAGTAAAATCCTACGCGTAAAATTGTTCGGTCAGACATTGCAAAAAGCAAGTAAAGAGATAGAAGGTGAATATTTGATAGGTACATTTTAAAGTTGAAACTTGTTTTTTCAGCAGTGCTCGTTATGACTACGAGGCAACAAAAACTCTACTTAAACTTTTTTATTAAGAACAAAATCAACAGTAAGTAATCTAACTTTACATTGAAGTTAGGGGCTAAACATGTTTTTTAGTAATATTAATAGATAATAGCCTTTTCTTGCTATCAAGTACAAACAAACATAAATGTTTCATAAATATGTGTTGACTATTCCTAACGGCTTACGAGTAGGTACCTACCTATATGTGCAAGGAAGGAAAAACGAAATATAAACGATCTTAGCATCATGCTCTTTTGTGGTGAAATACGAAACTATCAGATTTTCAGATAACTAAGCTATGGGCTATTTTTGACCTGAAGCAAATAAATGAAGAACAACCTAGGTAACCCAAGGTAGATAAAAGTAGATACGTACGACACAACTAAGTAAAATCAACAACCAAGGCAGTCCCTCATTTAAATAATTGTACAACTTATTGCATCAACGTAAAGATCATGTTTTACTGCAGTACTATAAAAAATCGTGATCTTGAAGACGCGCGGCAGTCGCCTACTATAAATTTACCTAATACCTACTTTTTTACGTTTAAAAAGATGTTATCAATTAATACATGGTGTAAACAACTTATTTATTCTAGCATAGCAATTAAATTGTTTTTGCTAAGTTTCTGCGGTTTAAACCAATTAATGAAGCGTTTTTTTTTTCAATTTCATGTATTACGAAAATGGTTGTTTTTTGTTTACATGTTGCTTACAAATTACTTCCTATTTATATTTGTTATTTAATTTATGTAAGTAAGTGTCTACCTAAGTATTACATAAACAAAACATGTTCTGTTTTCGAGAACCGGTATCCTAGGTGGTTTCCGTATAACATTTTTAACAACACCAAACGGTTCTCCGGCCGATATGCACAGAATTGGATATTTCAGTTTCAATATAAAGCGAAAATCGCTACAAGACTAGTGTTTCTTACTTAATTTGATAGCAGCCATTGTTCGACTTGGGAACTTTTAGCACTTAAGAATTTGTTATTTTTTCACAATCGTTTGAATTTGAAATGAGATAAGAGGATTATTGGAAAACTGTAGATATTTACCAGGGACGTTTATAAGGAAAACGGACTCGAGCTGAATAATTAGATAAGTATTACACGCTGGTACACCCACTTACTATCTACAACATTATTTTTAGTAAGTAGGTAGGTACCTATACTTATTATGCGAAAGCCGAAAGGGGATTATTGTAGATTATAGGTACTCATCATTATGAACAACTTTTATTATGGGACAAACACTGAAATCACGAAAAAAAATTAGCTGTTCCATACAAATAATTTAATATTAGATAAGTAGGTAAATGTATGGAACAGCAGATTTCTTTTTCGCGATTTCAGTACCCTTTCGACTTTCGCATACTTATATAACTATTAAAAATAATTTTATATAGGTAGCATAGGTAATCGAATATGAATAACTAGGTACGTACCTAAATATATATTTCCTGAAGGGTTAGGCAAAAGTGTTCTGTTAATAAGTCCACATAAGGCAAGCAATTTACCAAAAAATTATTAAACTTCTATTTACTGAGAATTTCAATCACACTGCCCGAATAGAATTCGAACCCAGAATAGGTACCTAAGGCTCTTAGGCTTACATTCAGAGACGACAGAAACGAGTCTAAGCGTGAACTTACGCTTCCATATGTCAATTTTACGAACAAATTTTGACAGATGGAAGCGTAAGTTCACGCTTAGACTCGTTTCTGTCGTCTCTGAATGTAAGCCTAAGAGCCTTAGGTACCTATTCTGGGTTCGAATTCTATTCGGGCAGTGTGATTGAAATTCTCAGTAAATAGAAGTTTAATAATTTTTTGGTAAATTGCTTGCCTTATGTCGACGACAGAAACGAGCATCTGTCAAAATTTGTTCGTAAGTTTGACAGATGGAAGCGTAAGTTCACGCCGGTTCACGCTTAGACTCGTTTCTGTCGTCTCTGAATGTACCTAAGCCTTAGAACGTCTAGAAGCTATTACGTCTCAGGGTTATAGGTACCTATCTACATATTTGTATAAAAATCTGATAAATAACCTACACACTAGTTGTCTATTTTTTATACGAATACCTACGTGTTATTTTCTATTTATTATTTATCCTATGGTAGTGTAATAAATATTCAAATAATCATGTTCACGCCAATCAAACCGATGGTTAGATAGGTAGACAATCATGTTCTTGTTAAAACAACAAAGGCTTGACACTTATGTAGTTCCACACTAGGATGCGGCCATACATACACAAATCACGTACACCAACGTCCAAACTTGGAACAAAATAAAATATGTCTGTACAAATATTTGTCCTCATGCGGAAATCGAACCCGCGACGACACAAACAAGAGACGGACGCCCGTTTATTTAGATCGTCAAGGCAAGGTTACAAATGGAACTGAAAAGAATAATTTGTATGGATTATATCCACTTTGTATTATGATGTGCATGAAATTTCTGTGGTCGTAGTATGAAGTAGTTGGGGTACTATATTCACATAAACTTATTATGTAAATCCTTCGCTAAATAGCGGTTCAGAGGACAAAAGAATACATTTCGAGTTTAAAATCTCAAGTATATGTCCCACCTACTCATGTTTTGCCTTTAGATTAAGCCAAACTATAAGACTATATGAATAACAATAGTGTCGATTCTGTTGCGCACTTTAACAGGACTAAACTAAACTAAGGGCGTTTGTCTCTTTCTGTTTCAATAGAAAAAGAAAGTGACAGATGCGTTTAGTCTATTTTAGTAGGTACTGTCAAAATGCGCAACAGATTCGACACCATTTCCTAATTATTACAATAGCCAGGTTACTGGGAATTTTCTAACACTTTGCCCGCTCTTTGTAATTGAACCCAGAACTTCACGCCCTATAACCGTGGTAGACCATTGTCGAATTAGGATGTTTACCTCAATTGGTTATTAAGTATTATTATATTTTATATTTTTTTTGGTAAACCCTACCTACTACCACTTCGCCAACCTTAATCGCCCCGACCGGAAAGGTTTGGACAAATCAAAACAAACTACAGCGAAATTTCGTAGATACCACAAAGAGATTGAACGGACCATTATGATTTTAATGAGCTCGGTTTGTTTATAGAGAAAGATATTGAAATGAAAGTGAGACTAATAAGATGCGACCGGTGAGCAAATCGTGGTGAAAATTCTGATAGAAATGCCCTTGGTTAACTTTCAAGTAGCAATGTCACTCAATGCGGTTGCATTTGATGTACCTACCTACCTACCTATAAAATATGTATGTATTCCAATCGTGTAGATTTATGTGATGATAGAGTTGAAGACAAGATATGTTAATAGAACCTACCTATGTGTGTAACGTTTTGAGGCTTTTATGTTCATGTTTTAGAACGCTTTAATATAAATAATCGTGAAATATATCAGTTAAATTTCCTGTATAATCATATTTTTAATGAATCCCCTGAGAATGCACAAATCCGAGCAAAGTGGAAAAACTTATCTTTACAAAAGGGGATCCGTCCGGAATAATGCTGTAAACACAGAAGCCGGAAATATATTGCTATAAAAATATATATATTATTTGGATATAATTAATAAATATAGTTATTTGGATATAATTAATAAATATAGTTATTTCGATAGAATATTCGAAACCACCTTATTTCCTAGTAATATTCATTTTTAAAATCAATACTCACCAATAGCAACGGCCGCCACATTTTAATAAATTTCAGCATCTTATCTTTACTTCACTGTTACTAAACTGGTCAGTCTTCGGCTATTCAGTTCTCATTGAATACTGCACAACACTTTTAAAAGATCGAGAAGTTTGCGTTACAATTCCCCGCCCAGTACTGCGCTCGCGCCTCCCTTACCGTTCCTAATATTGGAAGCGAACGGCCGTCGCGCTTACAATTTATATAACATCGCCAACGCTGCACAATATATAAATTGACTTTAAATCACCGTTGTTTTGTTTTACACAAGTTAGATAAGTTTAAGGTGGCAGCTTCATAATTTAAACAATAATTCATCCATGAAATTATCAGTTTATCAGTCATCAGATTGATGCACATCTAATAATTATTGTTGATGTTTTACAGTAGATAATCTTCGAGTAAAGTGACATTCGAGTTCATGGTCCAAAAAGTGTAGGTACTTATATCGACCCGCAAAAAGTAAGCCGCTGATTTACCTACTGAGTCTGGTTGCAAAAAAATGCAACAGATATGCCCTACACCACAATGTTAAATAAATACTGTCTGGACTCCACTGTGATTAGACCATCACGTTAGGTAGGTGTGTATCTACCGCTTTACAACCCGCAGAAATCATAGACGTTTAGAGCCTGTAGTTTTTAGGGATCAAAACTCAATATCAATATTGCAGTCAATAACCTGACAAGCAAGGTAATAGTTTTGAATACCGAGCCCTGTGACTGCAAATCGAACTCGCGCTTGGCCGTGTTGTAGTGTATCTATCGATTGGTGAATAGCTACATCACCTCACTATGTAATACTAATAAGCATTACGTAAACTTAATGATAGTTTTCTATTTACCTATATCTATTGTATCTCTACCGCTACCTTACATGACCTAATTATGATTTATGATTTGACTACTCTATGGTAGAGTTTCTTCCTGTCCATCTATATAGAATAGACTAGAGGATGCGCGGGTGCGCGGGCCGCATGCGGCCCGCGTGGGCTTTTTGGGTGGAGTTTGTAACATAACTAAAAAAAAATTGGTTTTTTGATTTTGTATGGCAGCCATTTTTTTTTTGTATGGAAACCATCTTTTTTTCACCGGCTCGTCAAACGGCCCAGGGTCTTCGACATTTTTAGTTCCGGCAGTGTGGGTGTTCGACTTGTAATTTTTGAGATCCGTAGGGCAGTTCCGGTCAGCGTTCCACTTTCAGGTCATTTCGGACTTTTCCTGAAGTCACTGGACCCCCCTCTATACGACTCCCATACATGGTTTTTACCCCCAAGGCTCCTTCTGGGAGAACAATTGGGTGAAAATCGAAAATGAACACTTGTATGGCGGCCATCTTGAAAAATGGCGGAAAAAAAAATTTGATCCCGGATTATGAATCGGTGTCTCCGAAAACCCCCGGACGCCAATTTTCAGCCGGCTCGGAGCAACTTTTTTTTCGGCCGCCATTTTGGATCCGCCATCTTGGATTTTTATGACCCCCACCGGAAAGCCCCCGTCGTCCTCTATGACATTTGGTCGAGCACCCCCCCGCTATCTCTGACGGTTGCGGAACGGTGAGCGTTTCAATTTTGTATGGCCGCCATCTTTTTTTGTATGGACGCCATCTTTTTTTCACCGGCTCGTCAAACGGCCCAGGGTTCTTGACATTTTTAGTTCTGGCAGTGTGGGTGTTCGACTTGCCATTTTCGAGATCCGTGGGGCAGTTCCGGTCAGGGTTCCACTTTGAGGTCATTTCGGATTTTTCCCGGACTCACTGGACCTCAAGGTTTACGACCCCCATACATGACTTTTACCCCCCACGGCTCCTTCTGGGAGAACAATTGTGTCAATGAGTCAGTCAGTCAGTCAGTCAGTCAGTGGTAATCGAGCTTTATATATATAGTCAATTAGAATATATCTTTATTTTCTCATCATCACAGAAACATACATTAATAACAGAAATACACGTAAAATAGAGACTGGTGTCTGATGTAGGTAGAACCTGTATTACAGATCACCATTCTAAACCTCTGTGGAGACACAAAATTATGTAAGTAACTTTACATGGACACTTCAGAGAGGCACCGCACCTTGGTGTCTAACTTAAAATTATAAGAAATAAGTTAGGTAATATTAATAATAACTAATAATAATGTCTATACTCATTGTACCTACCTATTATTTCTGTAGAATAACTTCATAATTAGTACTAATCAACACCTACGTGAGGTGTTATTTGGTCACGATATTATAGTACTTACCTTTAATAAATTAATAATTTTAAGAAAATTTTCTTCAAGAACTTAACAGCTTCTGAAGTCGGTGCCACTGCCAAGCTAGGTGCATTGAAGAATTAAAGAAGCTGTTAAGTTTAAAGCAAATTATTTTATACTTAGATACTTTTTATTTTTTGGAACTCTGTTTTTACTATTTTTAAAAGTTTATTTTATTTTTCTATTTGGAGTGGCTTATACAATACCTACATAAACATGCGATTACAGCAATCGCGAGTGATATGCTGTTATTCATTCTAGAGTATCACTGTCTATCTTAGAAAGTCTTCATCAGATCTTCACCAAATTTAAATGGGACCGCCTCGAGAGTAACTTCAAACAAAAATGAATTTTCAAAATTAGTCTGCAATTGGCGGAATAATCGCGTAACAAACATACAAAAAAAATCAATCAAATTGAGAACCTCCTCCTTTTTTAAAGTCGGTTAAAAATGATCTTGCACCATACAGCCAATGTTGCCCTATTTAGCCAACCATCTACCTACTTAATATGTAAGTATATCTAGTATTTAGGAAATAATAATAAATTATACCAATCAAAAGTCAAAGTTACAAAAACAGACATCTGGCCCACTATGCCTTTACCTTCAACTTACTTCAAATTTAAATAAAGCAAAGTTAATTTGTCTTTTTGAGTTCAAGGCAAACACTACCAAAACGGTCAGATAACTTTATAAATATTAAGAAACCATTAATTGTTCACCTTACAATTCGTCACCTATAGAAATAGTTCAATGGTAACAAAAAGGCCTTGGTCATTGCCCTATGTGCTAAAAAACTAGGAACATGATAAACAAAGTGGATGCCATTAATCTCTTTAGAACTAACTGTTTTTGTGTCTTTTGTGTATCATCTTCTGTGTTGAAGTACTTAGTACCTGAGTTTAGTACTATTAGCATAGACTTAGGATTTCGCTTACGAGGTCTGTGACTATTAGTATTAGTTATTCTGTGGTTGAAGACAGTTGTTAAAGCTCTTACTCTATGCTCGATATAGAATATAAAAATATCTAACGTTAAAGCTACATGATGCTATTTTCAGACATAGGTACCACGATATTCTATACCCTGATGTTCGGGCATGTGCCCATGTGGCCGATGTCTCGAGCCGAGTCCGGCTTTATCTGGAATTTGGGTTTTGAAAACAGTAGTTAGTTAGGGTATATCGAGTTCCCTAAATGTTTGTAGGTATGTCTTTACCACTAGTAATAATAAGTATAAGGTCTAACCCCTAATTAAAATGACCTGACGGACCGTGTTAAGATGTGATGAAGAACCACATCTCTCTCATAGTTCCTTTCGATGCCCCCCAAAATAAGAGGTGTGTCAAGCAACCTCTCTTCTGGTAGGATTCAAGTGGCCGAGGTCTAATATTTATTCAGTCAAATTCAATTACCACACCCCCAATTTCTATAAGTACTCAGGGGTCATCCGTAAAGTACGTCACATTAATTTCGTGATTTTTTTACCCCTCCCCCGTCCTTGTCACAGTTGATCACATTTGTGAGACCAAGCCCCCCCCACCTTACTGTGACGTCACATATTTTGCAATTTTACATCTAAAAATTATTAAATTAAAACAGCAGTTCCGAAATTAGTTTTATTTCCATTTAAATTATTTTTTTAATATGATTTTGAAACGTGACGTCACGAAATTCAGGACCCCTCCCACCCCTTGTCACATAATGTCACAACTCACACTTCGCCGATCCCCCCCCCCCCCCTTAACGTGTAACGTGCTTTATGGATGGTCCCTTACTTAATACGTTTGGTGCTATTCGTTATTATCACAGAGTACTTTTATATATACTGAAAGTTATTAACGTTGTCTTCGGCATCAATTCAGCATGTATATTATTGTGAGTCCAACCATTACGCGCAGGCTTCTTTCACTGATTTATATATTATGTGCTGTACGTGTCTCGCCAATTAGAATTTAAATTTCCGGAAAACTTTGTGAGGTGTTTCGGACATAGTATCACTTTAACAGCTTTTTGGACTAGAAAGGACGGTCCGCCTGCATTTTGAGGATGTTAAGGCGTCATCAGTTCATACTCTGCAACTCTCCCGAAAAAGAAACTGACGTGGGGAAACGACCGATCTCGCTAAAGCCTCCTCAATTTGACATCAGTTTAAAGTGCTAATTATAATTTTGGCCCTAAGATGTTATAGGGCGCCATTGCATTGCACCTTCATATGAATAGATGTGTGAATAGATATCTTCATTTCCTTACCTACCTATATAATCATAATTATTTACCTGTATTTACCCATATACCTACTCATAAGAGCAATATTTTTTTAATGGATTTTTTATGAGATGTGTGGTGTGCACATTGTGCATTATATAACAGTCAGGTGTCTAACAAAGAAAACGAGTTTTATATTTAATTAGACGTTTCGTGACCAATTACATATAATATGTTATAATGTTAGGTATTCAGCTCGTGCGCATCTTCCGTTGACGTAGTACCATGTAATTACGTCGCAATATATAAAATTGAATAATTCAAGGATCTTCGCCTAATGACAGCGACGACGCTCAGGCTATAAACAATAAAAGATGAAAGACAACATCCGATAGGCACAAAATAAAGTGGTCATGCAACTCTGATCGTTGCGCCGCCCGTTTAAAATAGATTGACTTTTGCACAATACCGTTTATTGAGCAAAACATTTTTTGTAACTAAGAGAACAGATGCAAGGTCAACCGCGACAGGTATTACATCCTATCCAGTTTCATCACTTACAATAGGTACAGCAGCAAAATATTAGTAATAGATACCTTTATAAAATTAATCCGAAACTAAATATTAAATTAAAATACGTGTACTGTTTACTGATTTCTTTATTAGATATCGCCGGTACAATACTATTTGACCAATTTAAAATGCAATGTTTATTATTGTATCACTTCGAATAGTAATTTCGAACGCTATTTGTACACAGGACAACATACATAAATGATTGAAGACCTATTATAAAATAATACACGGCAATATTTCTACTTTTTGTCTGGTGTGCAAAAGGTCTACAACATAGAAATATACAAAATAATAAAAACAATATCAAGTCTTATAATTGTTGTAACCACTTACGACAGTCCTTTTAGTTATACATTTACTACTACATTTTAGTGGTGTTGCAAATAAAAAATTGTTAGTGGACACACATTACCCTTAAATACAGAAACCGCATTTTCCAAGATCCCTTATTATTTAATAAATCTTACACTACAATTTTTAATCTCTTATGATCATATACACAAGCGATAAATAATACTGCTAATGAGAGGACAATGTGTATCAATTGAGACTGTTTTTTATGCGTTTTGCTATAATACTTCCAATAAGACAATTTTTTTTTTATAAAAAGATGTTAATGAAACAAACAGACTTTGTCCAATTATTACATTAACAAATAATGTTACACCCACGGCAAAGTTAGACAATGCAGTGAACATTCAAATAAAGCATAGCATCCGAAAACACACCAAAGAAAAAATAGAAATGTATGACTACAATTAATTTTAAACGATTTTCGCAATCAGATCATATTATCGTTTAAAACACATTACAAATTAGATAAATAGTTCTCTATGCATATAGCATTTGCATACATAACTACTATGTAAAAACATATCACGGACCTGTAGGTTAAATGAGAAACTAGTTTCTAAGATACTAAGGGCGCCTATCTATAATTACGATTGATAAATACTCCGTACAAGCTATATTCGACTTAACACTATGTAGCAACATATCACATCCATTAATCAATCCATAGCCACAGTAGTAAAGGGACTTACTGACAACCGACCACGCTTAACTATTAGTGGGATTGAATATGTACTTGAAAACTACACTCATTGAGTAATTAGCTTGGTGAAATTCGAAACTTTTCACGCATTCATTATATAATAGTTTAATATCCATTCGAAAACTGTTTTCTGATGATCGCACTAAATAATATAGTGTTCATTTTACATCCATGTTACATAGTATAAGTACTCAACAAAGTACATCACGCACAAGTACAGTTCAACTAATAAATAATTGCCGGTCCATGCATAAGGTCAAAACATTTGCTTACATGCAGAAAAGTCGCGAATATTTTTTAACAATAAAAAAATAAATAGGTATTTAGGTTACCGAGTGGGACATTATTTAATTAGTTGTACTGTATTATTTTATTGAAAATATGTTCAAAAATTGTTTGATGAAAGACGTGAATATTTTGAATAACTTAAAAATTAATTTTAATATTTACAATTCCATAAAAAGCTGTATAAGACGAGATGAATCTGTGGACTCAATTGAATTAAAATTTTGTGACAAATTATTTCCTAAAAACTCCTTTCACCAAAAAAATATTGGGACATAAATATAAAATTAATGAATTCGGTAACGCAACATGTTAGCAATCATCATTAACGTGTCAAGACAAGGATTTAGGAAGGAAATGAAGATTTATTTGTCACAAACTTTAATATAACGTATATCTTACCACGAAATTAGTGGAAAAACGATAATTCCCCGATATATGAAATGTCGGGGTACTAAAATGAATCATTTCATTTGGATGGCATTTTCGAATAAAATGAAATATATTTCAATCACATTTACTTCACCAGTAATGTGATTATAGTTCACTGAAAAGTGGAAGGTATTTATAAATTTTGTCTAGTCAATAATATCATAGATTACGGTTATATCGGTTTAAATACACGCATAGGTACAAAAGAGATGATAATAAATATAGTACAGAGAACGAATTCGGTTGAGGCTCGTCGAGCAACACAGGAAAATGAATGATAGTGAAAATTTAAAGCCACGCTACTCCTCGGCCGGGAAGCGAGTCAATCGTTACAGAGGGACACTCGGTCATCGTACATATTAATCTTACACTGATCATAGATACACTGGGGACTTGCACGAAATGTTAGCAGTCAAGCCAGGCGGGCCCCTACCACTGCGGGTTGGGCGGCAGGTACCCGTCGGGCGCGTACGCGGGCGCCGGCGGGCCCGCGTACGGCGCCGCCGCGCCCGCGCCGCCGTACGCTGGCGCCGGGTAGTACGCGCCGCCGCCGTACCCGTAGTACGGCGTGGGGTACGCGCCGTAGCCCATCCCGTAACCTGCGCAGATAACGTAAACCAACAATATGAACAACATATAATAATAGAGGCTTGTCACAAAATAATTGTCCCGTTACGTATATTGTAAAGCACACGTTTTGCATGTTTTGTTACACACATTATACCTATGTACAAAGTGTATTATGAGTTTATGACTCAATAATTATTTCATCCAATTCTCATTTTATAAACATCAAAAAAATATAGAACATAGTATTATAAACGACCCGATGTATTACAATTATTTTTATTGGGGGTATTAGAACAATAGCAGAACAGTTTGAAACAAAAAGGCAAACGCCCACTCTTGGCCAGTAGGTAGGCAGGTTCGTTACACCAATGTGAAAAATACAAAAAAAAATCTTATTTAGTAACGAAAATATTGTTATTATTTATTTGTTTGTAACACTCGGGAATTAAAAACTTATATTAAAAAGATATTCAATCAAATAAGCATGTGATGCAATCTTCATTTCCGCACGGTATGTCAATCTTAAAAGTAGTGATGGCAAATGTCACAAAAATCGAAATCAAATAAATCGAGAACTGAATGATATTCTGAAAAACTTTTTTCTTTTGTTTCGCTTCCCATATTAAAACGTTTAATTTCTATAGAATAGGTAAAATAAATGTCTATTGATTGTCTTCCGAAATCTATGCAGTGCTGGTTCAAGTTTATTAAAAATATCGATTCATAGCTCTATAACATCGGTTTTTGATAAATCGATGCCGAATCGCCATCACTACGTCAATGATAATTGAAATTGACAGTCTATGTTGACAGTTACCATTGGTTACCATTTTGTTTGTTGCGGGTTGTTTGTTGTGCTTGTTGAGTTGTGATTTTTCTTCCACGGTTTTGCTATTTTCTATCCGATGACTTTGATTAGTATTATGGCGATGACAACCTTCGCTTTACATTGGATTCCGTACCCGCTTACCACGACGACACTGGCTTGCCAGTCAACTCCATGTTTGTTTTATATCAACCTTGAATTATTTTCATACAATTTTAAAATTCTGTCCAAGTTTTATGTAAAAAATTGTGGTTGATTTTGTGTCTATGATTTCAACCCTAATGCCTATGATTTGCTGTATTTATGGACGCCACTTGGCCAAAACCTCCTTAACGAATGGGCATATCCCTTTAAGGCAATACTTTTTTTACCTTATTTTTTTGCCACCATAACTCCTGAATCCACCAGGTGCAACCGACGAAGATCGACGAGTATCACAAAAAGGTCAGGTAAGTATTATCCCGAGTTTCATAGGCGATAAAATTACCTGAACATTTTGGTCAGTAGTCGGTGCCAAGCTACATTGGAGTATTAAAGGCCCCGACTTTAGTTTTTTTTTTCTTTTTTCTTTTAATGTGTGTAACGCAAGGGACCAGATTTTTGGACAAGGTTCATATTTGGGACAAACTCATATACCAATTTAATAACATCCAGTGATAAGCAGTCTTACCGGGATACTGTGGGTAGGCTCCGTCGGGCGGCGGGTTCCCGACGGGATAGGCCTGGTCGGGCGGCGGCGCGGGCGGCTTGGTGTCGGCCGGCGACGCCGTGCCGCCGCTCATCATGGCCGGGTGGCTCATGCTGAGCGGCATGCCCGGCGCCGGCGGCTCCAGCGCGCGCGGCAGCAGGCGCGCCGGCGCGGCGTCCGGCGGCGGCGCGGCGCTGTCGGCGCGGCGCGGGCGCGGCGGCGCGGCCGGGCCCAGCATGCTGGACACGCTGTGCGACATGCCGGGCGCGGGCGGCGGCTCGGGAGTGCCGTCGGGTTTGGCGGGCGAACGTCGCTTCTTAGTCTTGGTGCCGGGTCTCTCCTCGCCGGTCGGAGAGTACGACTGCGTGATGTCATCCAAGTTTTTACGGAAGTCTGGCATCCCCTCCTTGTTGAGCACGCTCGCCGTCCGTTCAAGTTGACTCAGGCTGGATTCGAGCGATTGCCGACCGCCAGACCGTTGATGCCTATAATTCTTCAGTGGGTTGATTTTTCTTTCGACAGCCTCTGCGGAGCGCGTATTATCCATTGTTTCCACTTTAGACATATCTGGTAATTTAGATTTCTCCATGGAGTTCTCTTCTATAGTTTTATTTTCTAGAGCATCCTCCGAGGGTAACTTTTCATCTGTCGTTAAGACAATGGGTTCTTTATCAGGTTTTGATTCTTTATCATTTACTGCGTTACATTTTTCTGTTTCACTAGATATTTTTGAAGTCTCCCTTGACAATTCTGGAGTATCAGCTTTATTCTTGTCTCGATCTGCGTCGGAAGAGGCTTTTGAACTCGGATGCTTGTTATCGTCCTCCTCGTCACTGTCCAAGACTTGGGTATCCTCATCAGAATTTACTTCCATCTTACTAGTAGAGCTAGATTCATTACTGTCAGCCTCAGATTTCTTTGGATCTCTTGTAATTTTCGTTATACTAACAGATCCAGGTAAATTAGGTCGTAATAATCTGCCCTGCATTGGAGATTTTGGACGCATGGCTGAATACGATCTAAGTTCTCCCAATCGACTTCTAATATCGGAAATCTTTTGCCCTGGTATCATGGGTCTCGACATTTTATTTTGACCCATTATAGAAGGCCGTATCACTCTATGAAAACCGGGTCTAGGGCCTGTTTTAGATGTAATAGTAATTGCTGAATTATTCTTTAGAGACCCTGGTATATTTGTTATTGATGGGCGACTGCCTAAAACTGATCAAAATAACACGTTATTGAGATATAATAATTTTTTTATTACCTCTTATCACAAATCGTTTAGTTAACTTACCTTTTTTTCCTATTGGGTTGTTGTCTTTATTATCTCCGGTTTTTTGTCCTAAACCTTTGAACGATGTCTTGATAGCGATAATTTTACCAGACTCTAACTGCATGTATATTCCTTTCGGCGACTTCAATACCATGACACGCTGTCCCGCTTTCAAAACTATGTTAGTCTTCTCAGCTGAGTTTGTAGGTATCACAACATCTGTACAGAAATGTTACGATTAATATTTATTGGCTTCACTCCTATTGGGATTTCAAACCCAATACACAAAGCTATTATTATAAAGCATTGTATCTTATACGCCAACCCTCTTTTTCATAATCGTGTTCTCTCTTGATTTATATATATGTATGTGTTACGCTCAAAGACTGAAAACACAGCGCACAACGCGTTGTGGTCACTGTAAAACATGCACATCGCGATATTTGTGTTATGGCTCTTATATAAACGCCCATGACGCGTTGTGGCTAACGTAGGATGACCACATAGCGAAATTAGTGTCGTAGCTAGGCCAAACTAGTTGCTTATGTTAGGTTAGAGCTGTGACTACACAGCGCATGACCCGAGCAAGCGAAGCGTGCGGCGCCGCGGCAGCGGCCGGCGAGTGCCAGTTTGCCACAACGCTTTATGGTCGAAGCCCCGCCACGAATTTCGCTATGTGGTCTTTCTGTTTTCGCCACAACGCGTCATGAGCGTTTTTGTAAGTGCCATAACACGAATTTCGCGATATGGATATTTTAAAGAAACTACAACACGTGGTGAGCTGTTTCATCGCTCGATGAGCGTTTTCGTTCTTTGAGCCTAACATATACATATATTTATCATTTATATGAAAGTAATAATGACTGGTATAATTGGTTGTCTACAGAACGTCGGTTTTTATGAATAAGGGAGTAATGTTAATAAGATTACCGAGAGGCAGCGTCATCTCCTGCGCGGTCATGCCCTGCCGGCGCCACACGTCGGCGGGGATCCAGCGCGCGCCGTGCTGCATGGGCCGCACGGACGCCACGGGCCGCTGCACCAGGCTGCCGTCCGCCGTGCGCACCGTGCGGTACGCCGTCGTCGGCTTAGGGGCCAGTGCTGCCTTCTTCTCTAGTTCGTACCTAGTGGAGAGATCGGTCTCAATAACTTTTCGAAACTTAACACACTAGAAGAGGGCTCGCGCGGGTGACATATGTCACCCAGGGTGTAAGATTGTTAAATAATTTTTAAACGAACCGCGCTACATTACTGCCCTTTCATGTATTCCTCGAGTATGAACCGCTGTACCCGTCAGTAGTGCCGCCAGTCTCCTAGGCGAATTAACATTTGTACAGTGCATTTATAAAGTACGTGGGTGACGTATGTCCCCCGCGCGAGCACAAAAAATTTTTGAATCGCTAGTGGAAATAAAGTATGTATTTATCTTCATGTAAGTTGTTTATTATTTTATTGTTTCATTTATTGTTCTCAACCAAATTGCATGATATTCACATACCTTACGAAGTCATGGAACAAACATATGTATTATTTTAGGATATAATGGCGCCGACATCAAAAATGTGTTGATTTTTAAGGAAGATTATATTTTGTTTATAATTAGAATAAGTAAAGCTAATTGTTGACTTATGATAAAGTATTTAGTAAGAAAGAAAGTTAATTCATGATATTATCACTTGTTTTATTCGTATCAAACAAGATTTGTAATAAAAATCCTATATCGTAATGGGTGGCACATGTGACCCGCGCGAGCACTCAAGGAGTATTTCAAGGCGCGAGCCCTCTAGTGTTAAGATATAGATACATTAGAATTGTAGAAGTATACCGAAGGAATTACACAACCCTCTGGCTATATCAGGGCCAGCATAATATCACAAGGATCATAAACTTCTTATATGTTATAATTACTACAGCTTTAGCTCATGACCTATTTAACCTAGACTATATTATCTGTGACTAAGTGAACGTGAGCGAAATAGAGCATGCATTATAGACATTGAGTAAACCGAAAAATTTAAACATCAGATTGTAAGAAGCTGTAACTCACCCTCTTTGCGCAAGTCTCTTTTCAGCGCTGGATAGCTTCTTCTCCTTTCTGTCAACTAACAGCGACTCGTGTTGGAAGGGTTCCTTACTTAGCATCCTCCCGTGTAGCGATATAACGCCTTGCATCAACACATCGATGTATTTGTCTTTGTGCTCCGATAGATCTTTGATCTCGGTTTCCTAGAATAAAACATGCGTCAACAAAACTGTCGTCAAGTACTTGTCTCCTGGACTTTAATTATTTGTGATGGAACTTTTTAAGATAGCCAACCCCAATGCCGTCTAAGGGCGCGTTCAATCGACACGCACCTACCCCGCACAGGAGTTGTGCCCGCCTAACACCCGCACTCGTCTCGCGCAAAATCAGCGTATATATAGCAAAATAGCGCAAGGCGTACGGGGCGGGTGGGTGGAACGCGTGTGTGTTTTTTGCGATTCTCCTCTATTATTTTCTTTGTGCTTTATATTATGAAAATGGCGACATAGAAAAATTAATCCCCGATCATAATCCCCGATATAAAAATCATAAGTTACCGTTTCATCATTATCGAAGCATAGATTGGTGATTTCCTTCATAGAGAGTACAGCGTCGGGATTACACTCGTCGACAACTCGGTCGGCCATGCCTTGCTTGTTGATCTGACGGTCGTAGATCTTCTTTTCAAGACAACAATCCATCACGAAACGATACACGAAACATGGCTTCTTTTGTCCGTATCTAAACAATAACATCAAACACAACATGTTACCTCAGGATCATTTATTTTAACTAATTATTAGAAGGCCAATGTTGAATAGCGGACTCCTAATCTTTTCGGGGCAGATAATTATGAGGATTAGCTAAGCGATTTGGGATGGGCGGTTTAGAGACCCTTTAAGAATGTACATGGTAAGTATCATACACATAATTTAATCTGACGAGCTTGATTTTTTCAGCAGAAATATACTACATGTCTACAAATACTTGCCTATAAACACGACAGACAGCTTGCGTGTCGTGGCAGGGGTTCCAACTGGCGTCGAAAACTATCACTCGGTTCGCTCCAACAAGATTGATACCGAGTGAGCCTGCGCGAGTCGACACCAGGAATAAGTATATGTGTGGGTTAGCATTGAACTCATTTATAAGCTTTTCACGCTCTAAAGCATGTGTTGAACCATCCAAGCCTGCAAGAATATGATTAATTACATATCTGATACTATATTAATGATATTGATACTTATTTTTGCATTCATGATAGTAAGTACTTACGATAGTAGTTTGTATTTCTCTCCCAAAGACAGTTTGTCCCAGGAATATAATTCTTTTCTAAGAAGTCTTCAATGAGATTCAATGTAAATAAACTCTGGCTGAACAACAGCAACCTATCTCCAAGCTTAATACTCTCATTCAATATGTAAAAGAACAATTCCATTTTAGCAGAATTTTCAATAATTCCAGGAATGTAATCTTTAAGCAACTCTGTTGCCCAATCATAGGTCATTTCTTCTGCTTTCTTGACCAGAGCCAATTCTTCTTCCCTATTTAATTTCTCTTCTTTCTCACTTTCTTCAGATTCAGACTCATCGTTGTTCTTTTCTTTCGATGTTTTCCTGTCGCTCCTTCCTTTGGCTTTCGGTTTACTTTTCGCCTTTGACTTTTTACTATCTTTACCTTTGCCCTTTTGTTTACCTTTACTCTTTGGAATTTCCTCTTCAGATTCTGACCCAGCATCACTCTTTGCGACTTCTGCTTTGGAATCTTTGTCTTTCTTTTTATTAGATTCTGATTTTTGATCTTTCAGTTTAAGCGGTTGTGTTTTAACTGCTTTTTTAGTTTCATCTTTAACTATTGTCTTTGTATCTAAGTCTTCTATTTTGACTTCTCCATCCGATTCCGATTTCATCTCTGTTTTCTCTTCAGCTTTTAGTTTATCAATCTCTGTCTTAATTTCTGTTATAGGCCATGATGTTACTGGACTGCCGGAACTGGCGCTACCCAAAGGTGTTTTAGTCTCAAGGTGTGGTGGGAAATTTTGATATGAGCAAGGATAATTACCATTAGAGTTGCGTTCCTGTTGTTCAGGATAAGAGGGTGCATTCGGGTATCCATAACCAGGATTACCAAATGGTACAGAGGTTGAATTCTGTGTTTGCGGAGTATTTGGCTCCAGTTTTATTTCAACAGGTTGGAAATTGCTAGCAACAGCATTAGGCTCATTTTTAATTACAGGTAGATTGGGCACACTAGGATCTGTAGCATGGCCGGGAGGCACATTGTTCGCGTAACCCGGATAATTCGGAGGGTGATTATCGTACTGATTATATGGAGTAGAATTATTCCCATATCCAGAAGTATTTGCAGCGTATGGCGGAGGATACGGTTGATTAGGATAACCTTGAGGCCCAGGGGTATTAGGATACGAACCCGGTGGCGCGTTAGCGTTATACTCTGAGTACCCAGGTTGATTGTGATAGCCTTGATAAGGGGGTCTCTGTTGATTACCAGTGTAACCATCCTGATTATTCGAGTAAGGTTGCATCGCATTGCTTGGATATGGTTGATCGTTAGGCGGTGCGTTGTAATTCGGTGGGTAATGCTGAGAATTATTGTATTCTGGAGGTGGATTGCCTCGGAAATCTTGCGGAGGCTGATTATTCTGTTGGTATTGTGGATTGTTATAATATCCGGTATTTCCATAATAGTTGCCGTTACCCCAATAGTTTTGGTTATAACCTTGACTACCTTCAGGCGGCATATTCTGAGGATATTGATTAGGGTAGTTATTTCCGTATGGTGGTTGCTGTTGGTAGTAATTCCCGTCATAGTTCTGATTGAACCCTTGGTTGGGGGGGTAGTAACCAGGGCCTTGGTTCTGATAGTTATGATATGGTGGGTAAGACCCAGACGGCTGGTCTGGCCTGAACGTGTTAGGCGGTGGACCGTATGGAGCGTTAGAAGGGTACGGAGCGTTGCCATATATGTTTCCGTCCGTGCGAGGCACCATTGGACCAGTTGTTGTATTAGGTGGTATAGTCGCTGCTGGCTTTTTCGATGCACCCTACAATTATTCATATATTGTAAACGATATGTATTTACTTATCAATTAAATAGTCCACTGTAAAAAGGTCGCTATGAAAGTGGATTTGTAAAAATAGCACTTACCCGTGGTTTACCGGGGCGTCGCGGCTGTGCCTTGTTGTTACGCGCACGGCCGGCCTTCGTAACGCCACCGATCTCCTCTAAATCCAAGTCTTCTTCAATAGCAGCGTTCACTTCACTACGCTTCTTCAGGAAATTATATAGGACATCAGGGTGATTCCAAATCTAAGAATTTTTTGTTTTATTAGATTTTTGCCGACGAGGGCTTCAGGGAATGGAGACCACAAATGAATAAAATAGTGTGAGCCCCCAGCTTAATGGACCGCCGAAGTAAAGAAGGTAGATGTGGTAGGCTGGACGCGGAAGTCAGAGGATTTGATGTTGTAGCGCAACTTGGGAGCGGCCAGCAGTGGAATGCAAATGCTGAATTGAAAGTTGAATAATGTCTAACACATTTTACATACCTTACAACAAATTGCGAAAGCTTTCAAAGGATTTGGCACAGACGTGGAGCGGACAACCTCGTTCATGAACCTGTCATACAGTTTGCGTTGCAGCGGCGTCATGCGTACAAGCAGCACGTATTCTTCCTTTTGCGGTAGCGTAGACTGCAAAACTGCGTGGGATCGTCTGTAAACAAATACTTGATGTTAAGGATTTGTCACGGTAGGAAGGCGGATGATATACATTCGAATAACTAGACTCCACAAACAGTGTCAGATGCAATGATTTCGACGAGAATCGCTCGGGACCGGGAAAGGAAGAAATATGAAGATGGCTGGACCGAACCGTAGATAGATAGAAATATACTTTGTTACAAATCATTACTCAGCGTACACTAAAGTAATTACATTGACTTATGTTTATAGATAACATGAATATCATTTTAAAATGCTTACCTTTGGACAAAACCGACGAGCAGCGAATGCAGCACATGGGCCCGGTATCTCATAAGCCTTATGTCCTGAGGCGTGGAGTCTATACACTGCCCGTTCTGTATCGGCCGCTCGAACATGTTGCAGAACTCTGTCTTGCTACCCAGGTAGTTTGGACGTACAAAGTCTACCATACACCAGTATTCCAGCAAGTTGTTTTGCAGAGGATATCCTGAATACAAAAACAATAAAAATTAAAACATAAGAAATATAGCAAAAGAAAATGTTTCGACAGTGCGTTTGCATGCTCTTTCAAAATCTCGAGAATGTAGGTGCATTAACTTAATTTTATATTATGTCAAAACTTTTACAAGCACTTGCAAAGATTATTTATTTAACATTTTACGACGCAAGATAATAATTAATTAAAACAAAGTTCATGTATTTTTCAAAAAAGAATCTTTCATTATGGGCTCTCAATTAAAATTCGGATTCACACTTACCAGTTAATACTACTCTTCGCTTTGTCCTCATTTGCTTCAATGCATATGAGATATTGGAATGCGAGTTCTTAATTCGGTGTCCTTCATCGCATATCACCAAATCCGGACCTGGCTTTACCAATGCTTCATACATTTCTGAAAAAATAATACAATTATTAAAAAAAGAATACTATTGATTTCAACCTTAATTATTTTCACTCACAAGTTTTCTCAACAGGGCTCTAGCAAACCTATAACTACATCTTATCATTTTCACGATTCTTATTAAAGTTTATTACGTGTAGGAGACGGCAGTCTTACTGTCACAAACCATAGATAGCGGACTATATATATGTCGTTATTCGTATTATCAGTTTACCAGACGAATGATTTCTAATAACAAGGTAGAAGTACTAAGAGATATTTGATGAACAATCATATTAATTCCGTAAATAAAGCCTTTACTTATACTTAAGCCAGTCGCAGACCACAGCTGGACATGAGCTACCAAAAAGGAGAGGATGGTAACTCTCATGCAAACAAGCAGATTTATGTCTGACGTTAGAAATAGTAAGCTCACCATCTAACAGTTTCTTATCCTCATCTTTAGGAGTAAGCTCCTCCTTTTTCTCCTCTTTCTTTATGTCATCCTTCGTGTCATCTGGCTTCGCCTGACTGTCACCATCATCCTTATCCAACTTTGACTCCTCTGAGACCTTCAAGAAAATAAAAGAACGTGTTAGTACAGTGCAAATTACCTACTCTGCCTGTCCTTTGGTGACTGGAGCTGGGCGGTCAAGCGTCACAATATAGTACGCGGAAATCTTTGAGCCCTATGAACTCTCTCCCTCTAGCACTTATAATAGTACGCTTATTATAGGTGCTAAAGGGAGAGAGACAGAGTTCAGAGCTCAGTTCAGGGCTCATAAAGATTTGCGAGTACTATACAAAGTGCTTAAAGATGGGAACAATCTTTAGACAGACTTACATATAATAATTTATCCTATAAATATATTTTTTCATAAATAAATCGAGTGAACTCTTAATTCATTAAGTGGCGAAACGCAGACATTAATATGCGGCAGAAGGCGTCCGGTTGGGTCCTACACATGAGCTCGATTTTAGAGGTTCGATTCATACGATCAAGCAACTATTGTGGTAGTGGTGGTCTCATATTTTGTTTGTTATAAACTTGACAACTTGTAGATCGACAAAATTAAGAAAATCTGTAGGCACTATTATTCTCATGAATACTAGGTAATGCTGACACAATAATTACCTGTGTATCTTCGCTAGGCGGCTCAGATTTTTTCTCTTCTTTTTCTTTTTCAGCTTCCACCTTGGCATCTGATTTCAACAAGAGAACATAATAATATAAACCCTTTACATGGACTTCTATAAGAATAGTCAAGTATTTAAAAAAATAGTCAACGGTAGGTACCAATTCTTTGGACTTTAAACAGAAGAAGTAAGATTGCCATAGCAGTTAAGATTATGAAATAAAATATGGATTTTGGATGGGGAATTACCTTTCCTTTTCTTACGAGGTTTCTTATCTTTTTTCATACTGAGCAGTCTGTACAACTCATAACCTATCATGAGCACTCCACCTGATGTTGCCCAATCCTGCAAAATGAAAGTTATGGTGAAAATAATGTAAAAATAAACACGTTGGTTTATCTTCTTCTCTCATGACGGCATGAGCCCTAACTTGTGATTTGCTCAGGGTTTGAAGGAAAGATGAGCCATTCAGCAAGGTTTCTAAGGGGGTTAATTGCTCAATTCGTTTCGTATGTACAGTCGGTCAAAGAATTAGTCTACCAACACGCTAAGGTTGCAATATATTTGCACGCCATTAAAAAAAAGGTGTATGTCTCTTGTCAAAATAGTAAAGTTTCAAGTTCTGTTAAAATTGATAGACCACTCGTTTGGGCGACCGTACTTAGATAACATCAATTATGATACTTAATACCCTATTAATGTTCGCATTGCTGCTACTCTGGTCTCCAATCCACCCCGCGGGTCCAGATTAGATTAGTGAATAGCAGGGCTTAGAATTTTTGGTTTTAAGACATGCCGGTTTCCTTAAGATGTTTCCCTTCACCGTCATAACAGTGGCAGCGAATACTACGCTAATAAATCTTGAATAAATCTGAACCATTAAAGCGCGGCGGCCGGTATTCGAACCCACGACTTACGTCTCGGAATAGCGGGTGCTATCTCTGGGCCACTACTGGAACGTCGCTTGAAGCGGTTTTTTCCAAGCAGAGTTCAAATTAAAATAATACCTCAATCGCGCGGCATACATCAATCGGTCTTATTACAAAACTAGGCTTGTACCAAGTCTAAGGTAAAACCCAGATTTAGGCTCTGGTTTTAGAAATTTGTTATTATAAAATAATATTTAACTAATTTTCTATTGGTTTTCCATTTTCACTTTCATTTGGTTTAACACATCTTTTGTAATGACACGGAATGAGTTTAGACACTGCTTACTTATTAAAATAACACAATAAAGGTCCATAGTCCTAATATATTCGTTACCTTGACAACTTTCGCCCGCATTTGTAATGTTTTGTGACTATCGTTGAGCACATAGATCGGAAAGTTCCTCGTTCGCACCTCTCCGTGGGCCGACAGAGGACTCGTGGAAGCGTCCAAAGGCAACCACATGTTGAATTCTGCCACCTGAAGATTATAGAAAACATCTTTAGTATTGCAAATTTTAACTACGTACTACCAGATATGGCTCATTGAATTTGTTTTATGAAAAATTTAATCAATGTCAAAGGTCCGCGACTTTATTCGTAATCGGAACGATAAATATATTTCAAGTCATCCATAGCTAATACCATATCGCCCGTTGCACTGCACGCTGGCGGTGACCAACTGCATGGAATAATATACACATCAATATGCTTCTGTGGCTCAGGCCGTTAATTTGCTCAACGCCCTGATTGTTCAGGAACCGCAGATAGAGATATTTTTTAATAATTATAATTCAGTTCTCAATGTTTGTATTCATTTCATAAGCTTTGTTGCTTGGCTTCTGTACATGTTGGTGACAACTGTAAGTGCGGCAAGCAATTGAAATAAATAAATCAACTGTTTAATGATATGGATATGTCTTTTTAGGGATTATAGAATTTAATAGAGTTATACTAAATATGTTAAAAGGTTTGTTGTTATTGTTGCTTCTTTAGCCCTTTTTTACACAACAATACTCAAAAGAAACCAATCACTGTCTTTAATTACGCATCAGTTACTTGTTAGTCCCCACACTGACTGCACCAAAATCAATGTAAAAGGTAAGGTCTGTGTAGGTAAGTATTTTGTTTCAATGAAGTAGTCTCCATTGAAACAAAATACTCAAAAGAAAGAAAAGCACTAACAAACTGTAGTCAGTTTCTTAGTACTTTTATTTCTTTTGAGTAGTCTTGTCAAAACGGATTTAGCAGCGCTAAATTCTTACCCAATTCTGAAGTGTGTTGATTGGCATGATACACAATACAGTTTTACTTGCGGTGTGTCGAAGAAATATATCACAGAAGCATACAATTTGTAACGTTTTGCCCAGACCCATTGAATGCGCCAGTATACATCCAAAGCCAGTTGACGTCGAGAATCGTTCGACAGATTCTATAATGTTATCGAAAAGGAATCTAACACCACCAATCTGAAATACAAAGAAAATGTTTATCATTTGTATTGAGATAGAGAGCAAAAACATTTTAATATTAATTTCTTTTGATTCGGAAATTTCATTTTAGTACAAAAGTAGTTAAAATACTATAGAGGCATAGCTGTTTCTTTACTGAGGTAAAGCTTGCAATATGCAGGCAGGCAATAACAACATGACAGGTTAAAGACTATTATATCGTCAAGTTTTACCTGATGAGGTTTGATAACCCTGGCAATTTGTGGTGCTAAAAATATGTCCTCCTCATTTTCTGGATGACCAATGTTGATCAATACACGCCCTTGTTCATCTGGGAGGTTATACGCATCATTGACATGGAGACCTTGAAGTCAAAAAGAAATATTTCACAGATAAATTGTAAAACTAATAAGTTAATAACACATTAAATACATGTAATTGAGCTAGGTGGAGACTTGCATACGAAGCTAGATCGATAGATTCATAAGATTGGATAGGTTGAACTTGGCTTAGCATGCAAGCCTCAACTAATCATCACTAATGTGACAGTCCAACTAATTGGCTGGCCTTAAATAAGGTAGTCTAGATTTGTCGACGTTTATCTTGTCCATAATAGCTTAAATATTTGTGACAAGTGACAATTTGGACCTAGCTTACATAAAGGGAATATGAAGACGTTACCTTTATATCATTAGAGGTATTACGAAAAGAAGATTGACAAGCTGTGAATCTTTATCACCCTTGCGTATGATCTACTACCTAGGTAGTATTTCTAGAATGGCTTTTCGTCATTCAGGATAATTATACTATGACTAATTCCTAGTTTGACGTAAAGTGATAGCAGTCTAATCTTAGCACCCCATAAGGGCGCTTGAGTACAGCGTCCACTCCGATCCGTATCCGAGCCCCACAAAACTTTGTTTGAAACTGACTTTAGAAAAACGAGGATGTCGCAATATGATGTTATCAGAAGTAAATTAATATTACTATCCATCCGGATAACATAGATAGGTACTAGACATAAAAAGGGTATATTCTTTTATCTACTAAATTTTGTGTGATATGGTACTAGTGAAATTTGTGCCAAAAAAGGCAAAAGTTTGTAAATAGAGTATTTTAGCATACTTTATTAGTTTTATATGTTACAAGGAACACCTACATAAAATAGAACACATTTCATTATTTTAGTGTACGGTTGGCAACCCTTTCTCCTCAACCCTAAATATATACAATCTTATTATTATTGGTATTTATTATGGACGAGCAGCAGGCTTGCTGATGTGTACACATCTAAGTACTGGAGTAGTTTATTTCCCATTTTGTAGTCTAATGCTATTTTTTTTAAATCATTTATAATAGTCATGTGTTACCCAAAGGCAATACAATTTATTGTAAGGTTCATACCTGAGTTGCCAGGATCCTCTTCGGCTTCAGGACTAGGCGGCACTTCTGAATCTGACAGCATTATGCAATCATCAGAATCAGATGACGAAGACGAAGACTCCTCCCCACTGC
The DNA here is from genome assembly GCA_932294325.1 of Allophyes oxyacanthae. Classification (NCBI taxonomy): domain Eukaryota; kingdom Metazoa; phylum Arthropoda; class Insecta; order Lepidoptera; family Noctuidae; genus Allophyes; species Allophyes oxyacanthae. The sequence continues at coordinate 8,051,375 of OW028614.1, read as the reverse complement.
TGCTATCAACTATCTCTACAACCTACACATTAAAATTCAAGTGTTAACTTTTTGAATTGTTTGAATAAGTTACTGAAATAACAATATTATTTTTTATTGGGACTGATATATTTTTGATATAAAAGAGGGACTTGAGGTTAAAATATGGCTATTTTGGTGTGAAGCAGCAGCCTAATTTAGCGCAAGCTTGCCTTGATTTCCCATTCATTACACATTGAGATCTCAGTGCCTCAGTGAGCAGATGCAGTCTGAAGCCCAAGTCTAACAATCATTCTAACCTTGGGATAGCGATATTTCTCAGTAATTGAGTTGGAGAGGTCAGATGGTAGGTACTCCTTAAAAATGTGTATTTACAAGGAGCAACTACTATTTTGTTAGAATGGAAGCCGATCGCAATGATGATGAAGTAGGAAATACTAACTAGATTAGGTTCTTGAGAATGAAATTTATTATAGGTAAGTTTTAAGTGAAGATTATTTTTATAAGAATCTTCTTAAGAGAATAAGTTAATTATTATTTTAAAGATATTTCAAACATATTCTTACCTCTTTTTTATCAGACTTCTGGTCCGGTTTCACTAGTTTCTGTGCACCAGAAGTTGTTGGTTTTGGCAACTTAGTCAATTCAACTTGGCCTGCTTTTAATGTCTTTTTAGTTTCACCAGATGGTAATTTTACTAGCACTGTGTTTGGTAAACTATAAATAAAAATTGATTTCTTTCATTAATATTAACATAAATATAGATAATAAATATGAAAAAAAATTATACTGTACATACTTTAACTTCTGCCCTGGGAGGGACTTTTTTAATATTGATGATCCACCTTGCAATAGTGATATAGTTTTCTGATGAATTTTGTTCTGTCTATTAATTGCTATTTGTCTTTGTACCTGTTTAGATAATAAGAGGAAACAATATACATTTTAAGATAAACTCTTACACAATTCACACGCTTTATAGATGTTTTAATAGAGAAATAAAAGGGGAATAATGTTGGACAAGGAAAATATTCCTGTTAATTACTTTAGTGCAATATAGACTATCATATTAAGCAACTGACTATGGTATAAGATGATTATGGTATACCTCTCTGATGATCCTCTGCTGTTCTTGAACTCGGGCTAATCTCTCTGATTCCTGTCGCTGGGCAGCAAGTGTAGATGCATCCAAGTTCTTTTCGTCCATAACTTCCCTGATATTTCGGCGTACATTCAGAGCATTAGGGTTGACTGGTTTTTTCTGAAATATTTATTCATTTATAATTATGATAACTAGCCTATGATTGACTGTTAGTACGGACAGCATCTGATATAAATAAATAAATGTAGGTAGGTAGAGCTGGTGTACTATTATAGACCCACAAATTGCCAGTGAACGGTTAAATGATCCCATGAAGGATCTCATGGAAATGGGCAACATACCATTTACGAGTTGCAAATTCAACCTTGAGCAGAACTGCAACAGATTTGTTGACAAGCAAAAGAGTTTATATTCATCTATTTTATAAAAAAATATGAAAAACATTACTGCCTCCACAAATTTTGTATTATGTCATGTCATGTGATAATCAGGTGATGTTATAAGCTGCACTGGTGACTCCATTCTTATACCAGTTCTAATATCTGTAGTTAAGTAATCATAATGAAGGAAACAAGATCAAATGAATTCTCAAAGAAATAGGCGTATAGGACTAATACATAAAGTACAATTGATTTACATGTACATAATATACATTTATCACCAATGGCATCACCAAATCACAATCTTTAACCCAAATAAATAGTGGACATTTGATGAAACTTATAACCAGCTAAACATGTATAATGCCCAGTATGAATGAATTTATGGTACACCATAAATATTATATTAAGACCGTTATTTACCATACTACTTTTAATAACTTCATAAAAGGGCTTTAATAAAATTGAGAATATATTTATTTATATTGATTGGCGTCACTTGTCAATAGCTTTTTAAAATAAAGCCTCAATCAAACCACTGCATAACAAGGTGATAGTGCTCATAAGCATTTGAACTAAAAAGAAGTGTTTTTCATCTATTGGAATACTTTAATAACAGACAGTAAAAGGGCTTATGTGATTGAGGCCTGCCTGCTTGATTATACAGACAACTTCATCTGTTTGTTATGCATAAATGTCAATAATACATGTACATAAGATTGCTGATAATGTTAGTAAACAAAGAATTAGGAATCATTCTTTGCTAAGTCCAATATTGGCAGGAGATCAAGTCTGTTCTGTAGTAAAAGTTATAACCATACATACTGTGTACTACAGCAGCTCTCATTTTATCACTACTCACACAAATTATAGCTAACCTGGCTTTTATGTCAGAATTTACTACTGACCTGAATTGTTACCAAAGAGAAATACTGAGAATAGGCCCTTATTATAGATATCACAACATTAGAATGCAGTTATTATGTAAACAAACATTAATTCAAGCTGGGTAAGGGTCCTGGGACTCGCAAGTATTAGATTTTCTATTGTGTTTACTTTATGCTACTTGAAGGATTAAAATAGAAGAAAACTCACCTCTTCTTCACCTTCAGGTTTCTTTTCTTCATCTTTTGATGACTCCCCACTTTCTTCCTCCTTTTTGTTAATTGGCTTCACACTGATCTCACCCATTTCTTTTAGTTTTTCAGTGATATCAAAATCTTGACTACTATCTTCATGTTTCATGTCTAACAATTCCTCTGCTGACTTCTCTGGACATAATTCACCCTCTTCCACTTCAGCTATTTCAACATTTTTATTATCTAAGTCACCTTCATCGATAATATCCCTGATTGAAAGGGTTTTAGGTTGTTCTTCTTCTGGTTCTTGTTTGATCTCGGGTGTTATACTTATAAGAGGTTCCTCTGGAGGTTTAGGAGTGTTTTGTGGCTCCGGTGGACTTTGTTGTGGCTCTTTTGGGCTTTGCGGCTCACGTTTGGTCTCCACTATATCACCAGTCTCAGGGTCAATGTAACTCTCATTTTCTTCATTCAATTCTTGCACAGCGTTAGGATTAACTACAAATTCCTCCTCTGATAATCCATCACTTTCTGTCTTACTGTCTTCACTTGAAAAGTCACTTAATTCTAAGATGTTATTACCAACTAAGCTTCGTATTGTTATTCCTGTGTCCTTTTTGAGTTTCTTTGTGAAATCGTGAAAGTTCTTCACAGCTTCCATCTTCCTCTTGTGGCTCATTGGCCGGGGCCGAGGAGCCGCGCGCCTCCGAGCGTTCATAGCCGCTGCCTGAGCAAAGTGAGCTCGTTGTATCCTCGCGATGGTCTCGTCGTCGTCCTCACTGTCTACAACCTCTTCCTCAGAGTCCTCCTCTTCTTCTTGGGTCTTACCCTTCATTTTATTCTTCACTGAACTCGTGCCGCCGGTATCATCCATGACAATAAACTACCTAATTTCTAATATCTCAGATTCACTAAAACCTCACGCAAGTCATCATTTCCACGTCCATTTCATTGATAAAAATCTAAAACACACTGGATTTTTGTTATGAACACGGGCTTATTTCATAAACAGAAATAAATATTCTTTAGACACAAACAATATTTTTCAGGATAGTTCTTTGTAGCGCTTTTACAGGACGCGGCATTAAAATATCGCAGGGAATAAGCCGGATGACACAATTATTCACACAGCGCGCCCGATCAGATCAAAAAATTCGACATATCGTCATGTTTGATTTTAATTATCGATAATAAAATAATGTCTGCAATTAAAATTTAGGAAGCCATTACTTCCGCAATAAATAGCCTATTCAACTATTCGTATAGAATTTGTGTATTCGACAAGCGTGTTTACAAAAATTGTAGATGGGCGACTGCGTCACAAAATGTCACGAAGGCTTTATTAGCAATCAACATTAAAGTGTTTAATTGCGAATTCTCTTGTAACAAATATCCGTGTTACTCTCATAGGAGCATCTCGCGCTTGCTATTGAAAATGCATCCTTGTTGTACCAAAACAATGCGTCAAAAATTGTAACAGCAGATGTTTTTGATTCATGGCAACATTATTGATTTTCTTTATAATGTTGACACATAATACAATAGTCTATGAAATTGTTTATGATTTAACAATAAGTACGGTCCACGGAGTAATAATAAATGCAACCATTTTTGAATCAAGATTCAAAGACCAAAATCTATACAATGTTAATTTTTTTATGAATTCATAGACATAAGAGAGGATTCTTTGGTCATTGGTCGAAATCAATGACCAAAGAAGCCTCGTCGAAATACTTGGAAATACAGCACAGACTATAGAGCCACAAAATTATCTTTATTTATAACAATCTTAATACCTACCATCTATCTGACCAGCACATAGAAATAGTACAATAATATCGCGAATCCGACCAAAGTATTAATTATTATTACTAATCCAGCCAACTGTGCGACAACAACTGTGAACATATAGACCTAGGATGTCGCATACGCGTAACTAGATAAATCTTTTGCTGGGTACATACGCTACTGAGCGAGGACAAGGATTCTCGTTTTCGCATAGCGGCAGCGGGGCGAAAAAAGAAGCTTTGCGTGTGACTATGCTAAGACTGCGATGCCGCTGAACGACCACCACACAGGACTCGCAATCACCGATCACCACCGCCCGCCGAGTCATAGATCTACTACCGCTGAGTGGTCACCCACCGGTCACCTTTGAGTATCTAGAATTCTAGATACTCAAAGCCGGTCACTGAACAGTGAGTCAATGACAATGTTAAATGACCAACTGACAACATTGCCATTTGGTCATTCAATCCAATTCAACATACGCAACTAGACATGGGCAAAATAGCTCACTGAAAAGAAAAAGAGCGATTAGCGGTTTTACCCTATAGAGCTATATCACTCTTTTATCTCTTCTATAGCTCAGACGCAGACTATTGACTCACGCGCGTCAAAAAAGACGGCTCGGCTCGCTCATAGTCAATAGCTCTCCACACGCGACTCAAGCCGAATCAGTATCTCTTTGTAGTCTGTGAGCCGAACGAGCCGTTCAGTGACTTTGGTGTCTCCACAAACCAAGAATATTATATAATGTTCTTGTCACAAACCGTAGACAGAGCCACAAACTATATAGGGAGACGTGTCGGCCGCTGAGCGCTAGTGAGCTATATGTTTAAATGCGAAACTAGACGAAAAAAAGCGGGACCTGCCTACAAACGTACAGAAACGAGAGAAAAACAATTGCAATAGTTTTTATAAGTTTTATTTAGGAAACAAAATTAACTCTTCGCAATTATCACCGTTGCACGAGTCCCACATGCCGCCCGGTACTCGTACTTCATTTATCACCGCCTCACGCGGGTCGGTTGGGTACCCTAGCTATATAGCGCTGTTGTTATTCTGAGATGTAGAGTGAGAGAGTGAGTGATTGAGCGAGAGCTACTGAATCAATCGAAAAGAGCTAGCTGATAGCTCTTTTTTATCACTCGCTCACTCGCCAGTCACGAGCTACCAGTCTCTATACGCAACGCGTTGCGTATGTTTCTGCAGTGTTGCTGACGTCATGGTATGGGGCGTCCTTTGTATAATTTATTCAGCTCCTCAGTTAAAGAACTAGTTCTCCGAATAAGATATTAAAAATTTAAAAAGGCTTAACAAAATAAATAAAAAAGGAAATTATAAATAATAAAGATGTTTTGTATATTCTATTTACACAGTATTCATACAACAAAAAAATTCTACTGAACATGATAGATTAACATTTTATGCAACACCAACGACACGCTTTTCACGTAGCCTGAGACGACGTTCACGCTCGAATTCTTTCATACGTAGAACATAACTGAAACAATACATTTAATTAATTTAAAATTTTAAAGATAGTAAATATTTTTTATCTCATATGCACACACACCCAGACCTGAAACAGCTATTTATTTATTTTAATTGTTTATAGATGAGCAGCAACTTTGCTGATATGGCTATTTCACACAGTAATGAAAGTTTACATTTTATTGTTAATAAAAAATAAAAAATGAGTGTTTGTTTGTAGCCAGAAGTTGAGTAAGTGCTTAAATTAATTTATAGAGGTAGCAGTAATACTAGGTAACAACATCTTCAGGAAGTTTGCTACAGTTGTGGACCACACAATTGCGAAGGGTGTTTTGTGCAGTATTTTTACTGACCATATAAATATTTTGTTCCATGGGAATCTTCTTCTGTTGTTGGCACAAGCTATCACATGGGAATCACTCTTGCCCTGGTAGAAAGATTAGCCAGTCAGCAAAGTTGGTATAGAGGCTGACTGCCCAAGGCGCACCAAATGATCTCAGGTTTCACTATAGGAATTAAAACACGATGCATAGTGCAAAAAGCTTTTATCCAATGTGCCTATGATGTTGTAAAGTGGCAAACTTTAAACATCAGAAACTGTGTTCAACCTGATGGATTTTACAGAGGATTCTTTAGTCATTGGATTTTACACACATGTATGATCTGATTATTTTGTCTTCACAAATAAGGATGCTTTTAGGTGGAAGATACTGCATAAAATAAAGGTAGCTACAGCTTGATTGCAGATGATGATGGGTCAATGGCTGCAGTTATACATGTTATTGGCAAAGTGCCTTCTGTCTGTACCCACTTATAACTCAGGCTGGAGCCAAATAGAGTAGTGTACCAGTACAAGTAGACTAGTACTGATCTAGGCACTTTATTAAAGACTATGAAAAAGGAATACAATATCTGCAATATAATAATAGGGGACTTACTTGGAGAGCTAAAATAAGATTTTTTGAGATTGGCTACATGGTCTGCTTGCATCCAAGGTGCAAGTATTTGAATGAATAATTGGGTAATTAACACATGCCTTCATGTACTACGTAAGGTATAATACGGAGTGCTGAAGCTGGAGTCATAATTATGCAAGCATGTAGGTACCCAAGCAAACCAGCTACTCTACAGTGAAATTATTTGAGATTGTATTGAAGGGGATGACAGATCACTTCCCTTCCAATACAATGTTGAGTGTTGTATGGTCCTTACTCTAAGGTTCGGGGCTAGGCTTTGAGTATCTTAGGCCAAAGAAAGTGCCTGTTAAAAAAAAACACTCAATATGCAGTTATAAAAGAAGGTTTGTGTATAACCAACCTCATTTGTAATTGCTATAAAAATATCTATCTATCTTTGATTGTTTCATTTATTTACAATGTCAACTGTTGTCAACATAGAAGATTGAGTACAAAATATAATTATTATCATATAAATAAATGTCGAAAATGATTAATAGAAAGAAAGGTAAATCCACTTACTCATCCTTTTCACAGTTCAAGAAATGATGTTTTTCATGAGCACACTTGTAGAGCATTGGCATGTTTTTATAGCGGCATGTTTGGTACTCCAACAAATGATGGGCACAAAAGTCACGGTGCTTGGGTGGAATTTTTGCTGACATCAGATCAGCCTCGCGAGCAACCATTTCTGAAATAAGAATGGAGCACTAACAGTAATTGATAAAGACAAGTGAGTAAAAATCGATTATTTTTTGAAGTTATGTCCACTACAACTATTTAATTTTGCATTTATGGCGTACATTAATTACTCAGTCTTGAGGGTTCTAAACCCTGATTACACTTTGTTTTGACTGCTACATAACCTAAACAGAAATTATGTAACTTTTGTTTAGGCCATTTTAAAACATAAAACACTATATAAACAGAGGGAAACGAGTTATGTTATTGATAATATAAAGATTTTACCTCTTGGTTTTCTTTTATAATCAAATCCCGCTTGAGGATCAAATGTTGGATCTGCGTCCATATAAAGATCAACATTTCGTGCTCCGTACGAACCCATAATTTGGCCCATGTTTACAGTTTAGATTGTTATTTACTGTACCAACTAATAATAAGGTCTTTTAGGACTTTTGGCCTTAAATATTCACGAGTTTTACTTGGCTACTTGGCTAGCCCAGCTGAGTAGTCGAATCGAAAATGTCGACAAAATCCTACAGTGTAGCCAACTTAAAAAAAGTCCCTAAAAATACGGAATTTTTGTTACAAACTTCGTTTTATATTGAATTTTTTTTTTTTAATTTTTTTTTTCAAAATATAGGATAATCTATCTAGATAAGTTAAGATATCTATAAATGTTCCGTATTCTAGTCTTTCCCTCTTAGTTTTTATTTTAGACTCTGTGTCTACGTTTTCTTCTGTACCCTCTCCGAAATTTATTTTGAAATAAGCAGTACCTTTGTACTTAAGTGTTCATATTGTACTTTTGTACTTAAGTTCCATAATCTATGTATTTGTCTGTTTGATGTGTGTACGTACATAAATAATAAAATAAATAAATAAGACTTAATTCATACTCAAATATATAAATTAATACTGAAGCCTAATCCTGGATACGGCGTGTATTGTTAGGAGGTTCCTCTTTGCGAGCCTGACCACCGCGGCACCGCCGGTAGCTTTAACCCTGTTCCGATACCGATGGACTACTATTTAAATGGTTTTAAATGTGCCTATATTTTTATTATTTTATAATATGTATTTAAAAATTTCCTTCACAATAGCTGTCTAGACATCTAGTCACCTATAGTGCCAAAAATGGAAGCTAGCTTTGTGAGAAACTGGTCCTTGAAGTAGGTTTTAATTAAATCCTGTATTACAGGATTTACGGGTGACCGGAATTTAATATAATTTGATCAACCTACCTATAATCATCACGGTAAGTACTTAGGCTGACATTGAGGCTTACATTCAGAGACGACAGAAACGAGTCTAAGCGTGAACTTACGCTTCCATCTGTCAAAATTTGTTCGTAAGTTTGACATATGGAAGCGTAAGTTCACGCTTAGACTCGCTTCTGTCGTCTTTGAATTTCAGCCTTAAAGCTTTCGAAAGATTTTTATTATTAATGTTGAGTATTTATTTCGAAAAGATTTTATGAGGTATGAAAATAGTTCAAATTAGTCTAACTTGAATAAAATTAAAAGGAGGCAACACAAGTGAAAATCAAAACGTTTTGACACTATTTGTTAGTGTTGCTTGTGCTAATATTTTGTATGGTGGAAAGTCGCGAGGCATTCTAGTACCACCAAAGCTCTCCCAGCCCGCTATTACGTTTGGCTTGACTTTTGCTCCTCAGTTATACAGGGTGTCCCAGGAAAGTTGTACCAGCGAAGGTCTGTGGTCAGGGGACTTGAGGGGACACTAATAATCATCGATTGAACCCCCATGTATGTTCTACGATATTTTGTAGTTTTCGAGAAATTAATTATTTTGTAATATTTTCAGATTTTTCAAAATTGTAGGAGGTTTTAGTTATAACTTTTTCTGAGTGGCGTTTCTTTGAGATTTTTCTTGTCAGTATTATGGCTAGAATGTGTGTTCATCTGTTACTCGTCTGTCGTAACAGTGTAACTGTCTGTTGTTAGAATATGATCACAAGATAAACAATTCTGTTTCGGAGAAAATATTACAAAATAGGTAATTAATTTCTCGAAAACTACAAAATATCGTAGAACATACATGGGGGTTCAATCGATGAATATTAGTGTCCCCTGACCACAGACCTTCGCTGGTACAGGTTTCCTGGGACATTCTGTATAGCCAGTCAATCAACCAGGTTTTCTCCAATAATAAATAAATTCCTATTTATTTAATGCCGTAATGGACATAGGGACGTCTGTTACGGCCTGATTTAACAAGAAATTGACTTTATTTAAGTTACCGGATATTTAACAGATTTCTCAGAATTGGTGCTCCAGAATGAAAATAATTAAATATGTAATTTAATTTATTTATATATTACACACAGAAATAGGTGCCTAGGAAATATAAATTAAAATATAGTGAACTTTTGTGGTAGTAGTTTCATGTTACGAGCTCGACTGGGGAATAATAGGTCAAGTCAAAGTCAAAGTGAGGTCACGACCGTGACCTGGTTTACCAAACACGAAGGCCGTCATCGCCAGTTGATCTAATTACCTACCTGAACTGACGTCATCAGGACAATAGGGGTACCGGCGTAAGTTGGGAAAAGTCAACACTGGATGGCGTCATCCGTCATCTAAAGAAAACTACTCACTCTTCTTAAAACTTACTAATTTATTCAAGCGTGCATGGCGTATTTTGTGGTATGGTATGGTTGTTATAAGTTTCTACCTACCGTCATATTATTGTCGGCGATTTAAGAAAAATGGCGGACACGTTGTCTTTGTATTTGGATGTCATTCGTGATTATAAAGCTAAGAATATGTGATATTTAGTTTTAATTAGAATTTAAAATTAACTATTTTTGATAGGTATGTAATAGAACTGCGACTAAACTGGTATGTAGGTGACAGAACTGCGACATAATAAGAATGGATTTAACTAAAAGATTTAAAAAACATCATTTATCAGTTTTAAAAACGGTCGGTAAAGGAACTTATGGGTACGTAACCACTTGATAATAATATTCTTACTACAAAGAGTTAGGTCACCTAAATACCTATTTATTTATTTTTGACAGAAATGTTTATTTATGTGAAATGAGAGAGAATACTTCATTATCAATAGTGAAGGATATAGAATTAAATATAAAGCATCAAGATCACAAACAGGTGAGTTCTGTTGATAGAAAAATCTACTGAATTTTTAGCCAAACGTATTTAGATACCTTCCGTTACTTTCAATGGCGTGCATTCCATAGAGACAAAAAGACACTGCCTACCCTGTAAGAAATGTCTGTGCATGCCACTGTTTGCTTTGATAGGTACAGCAGCGGTGGCGCTGGCGACCCTTCATGAGGGTGGAGTGAGATTACCGTTCGTAGTCTTTTGGTAGAACGAAACCTTGGAATTAATTGTCTGGATTCAAAAAATATTTAGCGTTTTAGACAATAGGGATAGCACCTCTTAATCCACCTTAGGTTCCTTAACATTATGTCAATTTATTTCAGGACATCGAAAATGAAGTTCAGATTTTGTCTTCATTGAATCATTCGAATATTATCAAGTTTTATGATTGCTATTATACTGATAATCATGTTATGATATCCATGGAATATGCCACTAGCGGGAATCTAGCGGAATACATGTATCATAGATGTCCAAAATTATTAAAAAAGCAGGTGAATTTTAAAATAATTTACTTACATCTTATTCAAATCTGTTTTCTGGTGGTAGGTATTATACATATCTACTATACCTACTCAAAGACTACCTATGTCCATAGGAAACAATGGTGTCGATTCTGTTGCGCATTTTGACAGTACCTACTATAGTGCGGCCGCCGAGAGAATGCGTTTCTGACACCTGTCAGTTACGAACAAACGAGAATTTTTTGTTATCGAAACATTATTACATAATAGTACCTATCTATCGTTTACATGCACTACTGATACAAAATTCTATTAAAATTAACCTTTAATAAACTAAAATAGTTTAGCGCTAAATATAATCTAAAATAATTAAAAAAGAAACATGTTCAATTGGCAGGTGTCAGGAACGCATTCTCTCGGCGGCCGCACTATAAACTAGACTAAACTAAACGCATCCGTCACTTTCTTTTTCTATCGAAACAGAAAGAGACAAACGGGTTTCGTTTAGTCCTTTCAAAGTGTGCAACTCGTTTCTGTCGTCTCTGAATGTAAGCCTCAGAGACGACAGAAACGAGTCTAAGCGTGAACTTACGCTTCCATCTATCAAACTTACGAACAAATTTTGACAGATGGAAGCGTAAGTTCACGCTTAGACTCGTTTCTGTCGTCTCTGAATGTTAGCCTTAGACAAGATGATAATGATCGATCACCAGAGGATACAAAAGCCATGAGTGGACCCATAGGCGTAGCTGGGGAACTTTCCTAGGGGCTGCAGCTGGCTAGTTGATCAGTCACCGCAAGTAATATTAACGTTCTTGGAATCGGCTGGGACGATTTCGATAATATTTGGTAAACGGGTGGTTTACGGAGATAAGATAATTTTACGAGGAATCGTATTGAATCTTTTTCTCAAGATAAAAAGAAAGGAAACAGTATATTCATTCTTCAATACCGTCGATTTTTCTAGGGTGGGCAATGCGTTTTGTAAGGTGGGCAGCGTCGCCGCGTCGGCCCCCTCCAATATCCATGGGTAGACCCGAGTGGCCACTGACTGTAGGTAACCTAATGAATTTGATTAATTTTACAGGAAATCCTATTCTACTTTTGCCAAGTTTTGTTAGGAGTAAATTATATCCATAATCGAAATATAATTCATAGAGATTTAAAAGCAGAAAACATTCTCTTGACTGGTGAGCATGGTGTTTTGGTCAAAATAGGTGATTTCGGAATTTCTAAGATGCTGGCGAGGTAGGTGGTTTATAAAAGAAACCTAATTACTTATTATGAATTAGCATGGGGTCGCGAGAAGTGGAAAAAAGGGAAGGAGGCCTTTGGCCAGGAGTGGGATAGCTTAGACTGATATTAAAATTAATGCAAAGGTCTAAAGGGTACTTACTTATTTTTAAAACCTGAACAGTTTTATATGAAAATTAAACGCTTTCCAGTGAAAATCTTTTAATGGCTTTTTTTCAGTGCAAAGAAGACTTCGACCGTTATAGGCACTCCTTACTATTTGGCTCCAGAGCTATGTGAAGGAAAACCGTATGATAGCAAGAGTGACGTTTGGGCCCTCGGATGTTTACTCTATGAAATGTGCACTCACAAAAGGGCTTTTGATGCTGAGGTACCGCATACTTTATTCTGATTGATTGGATTGTTTACACCTAAGAGCCTCCTATGAGCTGTGATAAGGATATACTATGTTCAAATTCCAATCATGACTCATGATTACGGGATCAGCTTTCGATTTACTCGGCCATTAGGTCGTGTACTAACAATATCACAAGCGAGTCTAACATCGATTTGTAGGCGCCGTCATAATGATCGGTGTGCATAATCAAAATTATCTAATACAATTCAAGAATTCCAACTTTAACACCGTTGAAATAAGATTTAATTCAAAATGGTTTATTGTTTAGAAATTAATGACTACTCTGTGCACTCCGATCATTCTGATGGTGGCTGTACATGTCTAGGGAAGTGATCTGTAGAAAGTCCAGGTGGTAATGAGCAGAATTTTTTATTTTTAAAGAATACTCCCACATGACTTGTACTGATTTGGCTTTATTTTTTCAGACGTTAGTGGGTTTAGTAATGGCAATAACGAGTGGCAGCGTCCATCCAATTGATTTGACGGCGTATGACAGGAGCATGCAGGACCTTGTGGATTCAATGCTGTCAATCTTGCCTGACAAAAGACCCGCTGTAAAAGATTTGATGGGACGAATGGTACTCTTACCAGACATTTATACCGTATATTTAGATGCTGGCAATGAAGAATTATTATATTTAAGGGCTAAAGAATTTGTATATTAATAATGAATGACGATAATATGTAATAAAATAATAAGACAATTGAATGGAATTTAGATTTATTGAAAAAATAGATTAAAAGGAAACAGTTTTAGTATGGAGTTCTTTTCAGTTAACATCAGCGGTACGAAAGGTTTCGTTTTCCCGTATACCATTCTATCTTGATATTGGTTCATTGGTTCAGTTACATAGTTAGCTGAGTACGAAACTGATTGTAAAGTAAATCATACCATGATTTATCACCATTTATTTTTTATTTATGTATTGTGTATCTGTTCTTTAGCTTAATAACCTTGTTTTTGTGTAGTACCTGCTTTAACAGCTAAATATACAGTGTAGTGTAGAACTAAATACTGTTCTTACCAGCTTAACACAATCGCAATTCATATGATTAAAACTAGGAAATATTTTGATCTGACTGTATTATCTGTTCAGATTGCAGCCAAATATGGGAAAGTTGTTTTTTTTGTAGTTAAACTATTTACATGCCATTTGCTTGATCAGTCTCCATCTCTTCCTCTTCATCTTCTGGAATGATAAGAATGGTACATTTCGTTGTAAATATTCATTCTACTGTTTTTTAATAGGCAAATAGAATACAATTATCGACTGGTGGTCATCATAGACTCACCATTAACTATCATAATGCAATGTTGCCATAGTATTATTAAAGCATTAGGATGCTGCTGCACTTTTCTGAAGGCCTGACGAAATCGCCTTTTATGACAACCATTGAAAACGGGTGCCTATTCTTTACCAGGAAGCACACTGCTAAATAGTTTTCTATTCACATTCACAATTTTTCTCGAAATTATGATCTTTATATCATTGACTTGTCTTGTTGCTGGATCTCTCGTTTTCAATCCATCAATCAATAATATTGGGTTAACCCTCGCTTACTGTTATGTATTATGATGATCAGCGACCAGAATAGAAGGGATTAATTTACCTAAAGTTGGCGACAAGGTAAAAATAAAGTGGTTAAAATCACCAAAATTTAGTTTGACACATTCACTGCCAGACAGCACACAATAGAAAATCGATTGTTTGTCAGACACTGTGATCGACATGGCACTCAAAGACTTGATTAGTTTTATGAATCCTGGAATCCGGGGAATTTCTGGACTTTAGGTAAATTGGTCCTACACTATCACTGATGATGATAAAGGCATACTGTAGTTGGTTGGTATGATGAATAAAAATATAAAATACCAATGACATTCATAAATTAGTTCCACTTGATATTGAAACATATTAGTCTGATAATATACTGATGCGTGAGACTGACACAATATGTTGTATCATTATAAAGTTATATCTTACGTTGGCCATTGGATGGTACTGTTGGTTGTAACGGTTTCTGTCCAGGAATCTGGCCTGACTGCAGCATTCTCGTCAGCCTTTCCACTTCTTGTAACGATGAAGCATTCTTAATGGCCTCTCGAATCTTGTGGATTTCTTGAGGGGTGAGATCTGAAACAGTTTTATTGACAGTTGTAATGTTGGCTATCTGGTGTCTATATCAACATTAGACTGACCACTACGAAATACAGTTGCAGTATATGTGGTATCAGTGGAATGCAGGTAAGATATTGAATATGAGATGCCACACTGAATCCAGGGTGTTAATAGTGGATTTTGATTAATGTTGTGCAAGCAGGTATTCAGAAGTTTTATGTTGCTAAACAAATGGTGCGGTAAGGCTCAGCTTTAGCTAAGGAAAATATACTGACTATAAAAGAAGTACAGTAAACTTTATCTTCCTTTTAGCTTGAGACACAGGAAGTAGTAAAGACCTTAACTAATAAAGTTGTTTTCTTCTTGTTGTGTGAATGGCTATATTAAATTGTTTTAGCCCAGGAAGTGGCCACATCTATTGAGTATGTCAAAAACATAATGGTTAAAATGCCATTATTCATGATATAACTTTACACAGTGTTAATTAGGGGAAAGTATTCAGCACAGGATACAAAACTAACTTACTTGTAACTTTAGGATCAGGCATATTTCCTCCAGGGACAAATGTCTTGGCTTTCCTTGTGATTTCCTTTTGCATCTCTTTTCCCTTTTTGCTTTTGAACAAAGTATTAGCTTCATCTCTTTCTTTTTGTTTTATTTTTCTGAAGTCTAACAACCTTAGATCTGGGAATTTGAATGCCACATATGCCCTGTAAATAACAAATTTAAAATAAAATACCCTCACATTTTATTTAAGTAAAAATACAAGTAGGTTATACATACCTACCTAATATTTCTTTTCTGATCTCATTCAGTATAATTTATTATAATAATAGGTATTATCAAATAAAAGGCAGACATCAATAAAATCTGCCTCATTGACGTAGTGCCCTCTATTATTTTGCAAAGAATGCAGGAGCAACATAATGGAATCACAATATTTTTATGACCTTACCTGTAATGTTGTTTGTTTGAAACTGGATTGTGCAATAATGATAGTGTCCGCAACTTTGGTAGAGTGACTAGTGGGTCCAAATCACCTAATTCTGTGATATTGTTGTTTGTCAACACCAGGGATTCTAAATTAGGTATGTATTGCTCCAAATTTTCACCAAGTCTCCTGTAAAATAAGTGCATTGCTTTCACTATCTTTGTACCAATTTCATGAAATTTGTTTTAATTATGATTTGATGATATCTGTTATTAATACTTACACAATCCTGTTGTTGTTTAGCAACAAACACTTTACTCTTTTCAACAAGGGGAATCCATCCAATTTCCTGATATCGTTGTCTGAGAAATCGATGGTGTCGAACTGATCTAAAGTTGCACCCATATTCTCTATTTGCGGTATTTTGTAACCTATAAAAAATAAGGCGGGAAGATTTAGTGCGATTCTTGCTTATTAATTGCTTGCTTATTCAGTTTTAATGAAGCATAATTTTGTTAATGTGTACAACGTAGGTAAAGGGTAATAGTAAATAAAGTTACCCCAATAATTTTATGAAAGTAGGTACTAACCTCTAAGATCCAACTCTCGATCTCGACACGGATTCATGTACTGCATGG
The DNA here is from genome assembly GCA_932294325.1 of Allophyes oxyacanthae. Taxonomy (NCBI): domain Eukaryota; kingdom Metazoa; phylum Arthropoda; class Insecta; order Lepidoptera; family Noctuidae; genus Allophyes; species Allophyes oxyacanthae. Next base: position 8,034,966 of record OW028614.1, on the reverse strand, counting down.
AATTTTGAATCAGCTCTGTTGTGAGTTTAACCATTTTGGATAATAATTTCTGAAAACAACAGTAGGTAATTTATTTGATCTAATCACAAACTAAAATAATCATCTGTAATTATTTTCGGTGACAAGCGTTGCTTAGCGTCGTGACAATTTGACTTTGACAGTTATGGAACTGCTAGCTTTACCCAGTTGCTAGACAAGTTTTAAAATGTTGCTAGATTGACAGTTTTTTTTACCCCAAAAAGTTGCTAGAAGTAGCTAAATGTTACATACAGTAGGTAAGTAGGTTTTTTGTATTTAATATTTTAATTTTCTTAATGTATTTGGTATTTTTTAATAATAATTTTGGTAAAATTAAATAATATTAGAAACATTAATTTTCATAAGCAAAATTCGAGGACCCGAACTCAACGCGGAAGTAGAAAAGTTGTACGTTTGTATTGTACATAAAGGCGGCGCCAGTAATCGCTTTCCACCTGAGCCCATCGAGAAAAGCCTCTATACCTATATATAAAAGTACTCTGTGGCGCAGCAGTAAACGGAGAATTCCCGGCAAACGCCGATCTGTACCGACCATAGCATCTATGACCATAGATTCGCGTTTAGTTTTTATTTTTTCTTTCGAGACTCGGTAATCATACTTTACGAATCTCGATAGCCTCACGTCTCATGATGAAATGAAAAGTAGCTAAAAAGTTTAGCTACTAGTTTTATTAAATTGTAGCTGTCTGTCACCAAAGCTAGATCTAGCTATAAAGTTGCTAAGTTGGCAACACTGGCGCGAGCCCTCTAGTGTTATAAACATTTAAATAATAGGTAATCATTTTTATTATTTTGAAGTGATATCTCATTGTAGGCCAAACGCCTCCCTCCCCTCTTTCTATTTTTCCCGGTCCGCTGCGACCTGGGGCCAATCCTTTATTTAAGTGGCCAGCTCATCTTGCCATCTCCTTTTGGGCCTGCCGCGCTAATGTTCCCTGCCATTCGGGTCCCGTTGTGTGGTTATGTTAGACCATAGATCTGACATGTAGCTTGTGTGGCTAACCCAATTCCATTTCAATTTGGCAACAGTTTCACCCACGTCAGCAATAAGCGTTTTGGAACGAAGCAGCAACAGTTCCGTAAGTTTCACTTCCAAAATGCTTCGTTCCATTGCTCGCTGGCAAACCGCTAATAACATTAATGAAGGGAAATTATATTTATTGGTAACACTGGTAATAGTTAAAGCATAGACAAGTCGTTGATGTTTCTTTCTTGGCAAAATGGCAATGGCTACAGTTGCCATTAACTAAAAAAAAAAAAAAAAAAAGTCGTTGATGAAAGCCATAGAAATAGTACAAGTACACTATCATAGAGATAATACATAGTACGTACTTGTACTATTTCTATGTACACTATATATTATCTCTATGATGAAAGCATAGAATTTTTTTTTTGTTTCTTTTGTCCCTCTTTGGGACAGGCAAGGAGAGCTGTGGGCCAAGCACGAATGTTTTGACGTATAGTAACGTAAACGTAACCAAATTTAGAACCAAAAATACATGTTTAATCCATGATATTTTTTTGGAAATACATGCAATATTTTTTCATTTTCATGAAACAAGTGCGTTTGGTGCATAAAATTGAACAAAAATGCGATAGATTCATCGTATTTTATAATCAAAATTTGCTTACGTTTACTTTACTATACGTCAAAACATTCGTGCTCGGCCCACTGAGCACTGTATTTTTTCGTACACATGGCTACGTAGCCGTGCGGACTTTATTACTTTAGTAGAGTAAACCTACATAAAATAGAGTACAATATTCTATCTTAGAGTACCTAAGGCTGACAACCTTACTTTATGCCGCCACCTCGCGGCCTCCTGAATAAAGGGCTGGCCAGGTGGTGTGTGGAATTTATCGCGCAAATCTTTATGAGCCCTCGAACTCTCTCCCTCTAGCATCTATAATAGTACGCTTATTATGGTGTTAGAGGGAGCGAGAGAGAGTTCAGAGCTCAGTTCAGGGCTCATAAAGATTTGCGAGTGCTATAGCTAACTTCAACATGTCATGCGGAAAGGACCGAATTCTCCGGTGGAATGCTCATTGCTGACCGATGGGGCTTCGCAGCGCTGCACGCGCCGGGATGAGACGGAAATGTTATAACTCTAGTGACTGTGGAAGAAGATATTCTTCCGGCATCTAACAGTAACTACCTTTGCGATCTTTGCAGTAAGTTTTATTTTGATTATAGAACAGAATATTTCTATCAAGTGACCATGACTCAAATTGTCCTGGAATTCTTCTGTTAGTTTTCAATCATATCACGTCATGACCCGTAAAATTTATATGTGCAACAGAACTAGCTAACTGCTGATCGTATGATTTATATTCTGGTACTCGAAGGTATTTCGTGATTAGGAAAGGAATGTCGGAGATTAAGTTCTTAGTTCAGTTTTTCTATAGCATAGAGACATCCCCTCATTATATTTTGTTGGGTGAAATTCTACTAATGGATAGATAGTGCTTGTTTATTATTGGGGTCAGCTTACAAGTAGATAGGTATAGGAAATAATTACCTGGGCCGTCTTTAGGTTATCTGGCACCGGGGTGCGAACCCAGCTCAGGTGTTTCATCATGCATTCATTTCAGCATGCCTTCACTTACTGTATACAAGTAGGTACAATGATGAATGTAGGTAAATTTGAACTGACTTCTGAGTAAATTAATTTGAACATCGGCGCCCCTCATGCCTCGGGTGTCCTGCACCCCTTGGGTTGCAAGTTCCAACCCCGGGTAGAGACGGACTAGTGTGGGTGAGTAGGTTAGTTTAGTCCTTATGATCAATAAAAGATACAACAAAAATACTTACCATCAAAGCCATAAAAATATTATCTATATTTTTAGCAATATAATTTAATTGAAGCTCGCTTTGATATTTTCAGAAGTTGCTCTCCATAGCCGGTTGTGGGGTGCGAGATGAGACGCGACTCGCAAGCTAAAAAATCCTTTATTATAACTTTGACCAACAAACTCGGAAAGTTTGAAACCTGCACCATTACGTAATGTTGAAGCTACAGCTTGTAAGCAATAAATATCTACATTTACAACTGCCTGGCTGTCATCCACACTATTCCTTACTAATATTACCTATAAATGGACGGTACGGTTGGCGCAGTGGCTAAGCGATTGACTTTTTGCGCTACGTGCTGCGGGTTACAGAACAAATATTTGTATGGCCTACAAAGTGTGTGCATGTGACATGTATCTTTGTGAACTGTGCCCACAATACAGGAGAAATATTAGTGTTATTTTATAAGAAAAAAAAAATGCGAACGTAAATATCTGTCTGTTTGTTACCGTTTCACAACTAAACGGCTGAACCGGTCTTGATGAAATTTGACAAGGAAATAGTGTGTATCATGAGGAAGGACATAGAGTCATCCGAAGTCCACACGGACGGAGTCGCCGGCACAGCTAGTGTTTTTATATTTTTCATCGGCCCACAGCTGCAGGATTTCTATACCGTAAAATACTGGTTTATTTTTATAACTTCTTTATGGTGCAGTAAAAAGCGTGCGACCATTCTAAATTGACGCGTAAATCCTTATGAACGCTGGTGTAGTAAAGGCCTTCCGTTTTTCTACAGCAAATTACTGTGGATACCTATTTAATTTACTACAAATCTTGTTTACCTACAAATTTTTCTTTAGACTGGGAATTTTTGTTTTATAAGGGTCACATTTCGTGGGCAGCAGGTGCTTTCAGAACCTTTTCCGACCTATATTAGGTTTCATCTCTCTATTTTATAACTTTCATGACGTGGTCGGTGTACTAGAATATATATTTTTTCTTTTTTTATACAACTGACGTGGCAAACAAGCATATGGCCTGATGATAAGCGGTTACTGTAACTTATGGACGCTTGCAACAACTCGCGAGTTGCGGACCCTACTACTAGCGACGTGTTGACAGTAGCCCCACTTCCCCAAGGAGCACTGGCCACCTCGGCTCACTGTTAGGAACAACGATATTCTGCAAGTTGGAGGTATTTCTTCGGTCGGGCAGCTCCAGCAGGCTAATCACGATATACGCTCGTAATCGTCACCGATTCAATTTTGACAGTTCAACAATGTATATTGCGCAGTGCTCTACATTTGGAACAACGCAATGAACATTCTTCTGTTAATCTAATCGAACGTGTATCGTGATTACCCTTCTGTTTTGAGTGGAAAGTTCCGCTATGCCCAATGAACACGTTATGAAGGTAGGTGATCTTAGACATTTCACAAATATGCTTGTGGATATCACCAGTTCCCTTTAGCCCCAACATCATCTTGAATTAGTCCGAAATTACGTTTAATGTTACTGTGGCTACCGTTTATGATTGTAGTATCAAACTTGTATTAGAAATTAGGTACAAAGCTACTTACTCCATTTTCCGTATTTACGAAATGGAAATAAGATGCGACACGGGAAGCGGATTATTTTCTCTCAAAAATAAAGCGTAACGAAATAAATGAATGTTTCGTACCTACTTTATTGTGCTATCTCGGTGAGTCAGCTGGGAACATGAGTGGCCAGGTGCAGCATTAAATTACATACATACATAATTTTATTCGCACCTTCCTCCCCAATTCTCCGAGGCGACAATATTTTATAACACATACATAAATTCATGCTTATTAAGGTTCCGTAGCGAAAAGGTAAAAAATATGTTTGAGGCTGTGGTGTCTTGTCTATTATCTTAGGTGCTATCTTGGCTGCTGTAAATTGCTATCTACTTATTTGTCACCGTTGTAGAACATTGCCTACATTTATCCCAGATTTTTCAGAGTCTTAAGATGTTAAGATGTTTTTTGAAACAGTTTTTCTTGCGAAATATCTGTATTTTTCACAAGAAAAGCTGTTTCAACTGACTGTTCTGTTCTGTGTTCTGTTCTGTGTGTCTGTATATTGCCAATAAATAATAATAACATAAACGCCATGTTCATCGACTATATAACAAATGTTTAAACGGCAGATTTCGCTCTAATCGTCCGGTATGTTGTCGATCAACTTGAGCCTTAAAAGGAGAGAAAAGGATTATGTCGAGAAGAAGGGAACAACATCTCCAACAATCTGGATGATACAATATCTCACGACGTGACATATTATAGTCTAGGTATGCTATAATGCACGTAAAACGTTCACTTGTTTTGCAGTCGATATGAACTATGATTGACAGGTTCCCAAACTTTACCCACTTGTCAATCAAACAAAATTTTAAGTTCTTGTTAAAAAACTAGTTAGTAACTTTACTTTCTCTGATAACCTGATTCTTCTAATTCCTAAATGCGAGCAGATTATGAACGAAATACCAACTAAGCCATATTTTCATGTAGATAGCGATCTGGTAAGAAATCTCGGAGTAATTCCAATGATGGAATTAGGTAATTAAGTGCCAAACTTATTCTTCAGACTTTCATTTACTTCAGCGAAGCGAGAAAGACAAAGCTTAAACTGTGTATACTTATTTAAAAACTTGGAATGTTTTTATTATCTGTATCTATACCGGAATTTGGAGATTTTTGTTAATTTGTTTAATGATAAATGCTTACGTACATTTATACTAAAACCACGTATCGAGGTTTAGTTTCAAATAAATACTTGCAGACTGCAATATTTATGATTCAATGCTTCTGTAACGTGTAACGAAATTACTTTCGGAGAGGTAGAAATCCAAATACCAGAAATGATACTTATATTACGCTAAAAAACATTAGAAAATGCAAATGTTCGATTCTTGAAAGTTTGTTTAGAGAGACTACCTGGCACTAAAAGCTTTGAATAACTCACGTATTAGGTCCAATAAGTAGTTGAATTGAATACATAAAAATATATGGTAGGTATGTTATGTGGCTGCAAAATAGTGGCAAATTCATATTCGGTACCTATTCTTGGAGCGCTTATTAACTTCGCATGGAATATGATTCGGTAGTCGTCATTGAATGGTTGGGTACGCTACCTCAATTACAGGTTGACGTTACCTAGATAGAATATGAAAAAATCTCACATATGCTTAGTGCCCCGTCCGAAGCCATTAGGGGATGGTATGCTCAAGGTCTCTCCCACAAGTAGGAAAATCACACGAATTGTATCTCGCTTGGATATTTGTTAGTCAATCATCCACGCATAAACTGCTGAACGAATTTGGGTACAGTCACCTTCTTTTTCATCTTTAATTTCAGAGCATTTCCTGGATTAACACACAGATAGAGCATTTCCTGGATTAACACATTACTAATTAGACGAATCGCTAAATAGACACTTTGATTATTTGGACGTTTTGCTACTTAGACGTATTGATCGTGAGACAGTTTAGAAGAGGTAGTTCCTGAGCCCCTTTGTCACTGCTTGGATTAACACATAGTATACTTTTTGATGCGAGGGAAACCGCGGGCAAAATCAATGTGTGAATATTTCTTTGTATAAAACGAAAATGAAGAACTACACTAATAATGTGTTTTTTTTTTTATATTTTCAATTGGCAAGCTATGAAAAATTCTAGTCTTGTGTTTCATTTCAGGAAATGTTTTATAACCAATAAGTAATTACAACATTTTGCATCATAATTACATTTTTACTAATAATAATTTGTAGGTGTTGCAACGAGACAGGCTGTAATTAGTAGGTAGGCGACTAATTAAAACTTATAGGTATATCAGCTTTGGCTGTTGGTCGCCCAAGACTTAACATCCTCTTTTTCGCTTCGCTCATCCCTCGGTTACTACAAATCTGGCTTAGACTATAATTCGCCTGCGTTCATAAATTAAACAATTTCTACGTGTCTATTTAGTTACCTATACAATAAAGAGTATTTCTATTTTATTCTATTCTAATGCAGTGGTTAAAGTGATACCTCAGGGCCACCTGAGGTATTACTTTAAAATGCTGATGTTCACGACACATTGGTACTGCCATAAACAAATATTATATGTAGTTAGTTATAAGTAGTAAGTTGAATTCGCACAGTTGCCTGTACCAATATCAATTTCTGTAAGTACAGGATTAGACGAGAGTGTAGGATTAAGTAGAAACTAATTCAAACTTCGTGTGTGAACCTTCCGTGTACAAAATTGAACGTGTTAATTGGTTGCTGGCAATACATATTCATGTATTGAATTTTTTTTCCTATAATGGTTTAAAAACAGCTTTAATATAACTACAATACCTGTGAAAACGGGTTTTATTTTTCAGGTAGAAAGATACCCTTTGCCTTCTCTACCAAATTTTATCTAAACCGGTTCGGCAGTTATGCCGTAAGGTAAGGATGTCAAACGTACGGCATACGGCAACGACCACACAAATTCACTCATATATATTTTATACCTAAGTAATATCATTAAGGAAAAGTGTGAAATCAGAGGGAATAAGAAAAGTAGGTACCTAAGCATAAGGATTATTTTTAAGGCTAAGCTTTGAACGTTTATTTGCGGCAATTTAGATCTCTAAACAGACGGCAATTTATTTCAGTATGATTCAGCGTAGAGTTTGGACAATACAATAAATGATGGTGGTGGCATACAGGGAGATAGACCTATGGTATTTTGTTTGCGTAGTTTTGTATTTTTATTCCTCATTAATTTATTATGATGATTTATCAGGTCTAGCTACGTTTTTTAAATTTACAAATCAGATTGGTTACAGCACAAAATTATTTTTATTCCTTTTTTCTTTCAATGCATCATCTAAATTGATTTTTCTTTATTAATGCAAAATGTAAGTAGAAATTAAGACTGTTAAAAAAGTAAACAGTAAGTAACAAATATTGGAAGATATTTTCATTGTATACTCTATTTAATTCGTTCCTTGTGTCAACTTGTCTCTAAGACTTTGGATCTGTCGCACAATTCAGGTTTATTCCTGTAAATTGAATTCTGAAATTCTCCTTGCTTAGTTTATTTAATTCTATAGGATCTACTTCAAGATAAAATAAAAATTTCCAACAAATAATAGCAAACCAGATGAAGTAGTTTCTAGAAAGTTTAGTTCTAGACGTTTCTACTTGGGGATGGGACTGTGTCAAATTCTTCGAAAAGCCTTCGAGTTTTCTACAAATCAGTGTAGGTATTTTCTAATAGGCCTCTTTAAACCTTTCTATATAATTAGTATCATACACTGCGCGGGAGTAATCGATATTCTTTGGATGAGGATTAGTATAACGCAGATAATATATAAAATCATTAAAGATTTGTATATCTCAGGGCTTTTACGAGTTATGTCTTTATTTCGCTACCTAACTCTCTAACTACTCAATTTCACCTCATTTTAATAGCTGTAAAAAATTATAATCAAGCCTTTGTTTATTCGTAGTCTATAATGATATTCTACATATTCTGTTTTAAGTCTGGGACTGAATCATAATTTATTGTTCTTTTATTTAAAAGCTTCAAATATAGCAATATAGCTTGCGCAACCAGAAGGGTCGAGTGTATCATTTTAACTCCTTTTTCTTCTCGTGTATAATTTAATTTCGTTCAATTTTAGCCCCTTAAAGAAGTTAAGTGCCTATCTACCTACAACATTATTACTTACATCATGCTCACATTTTACAAGTTTTGTATGCATTCAAACTTACTTACTATTATATAAGATTAGATAATAATAAAACATTTGGTACGCCAAAAATAACTTCCTAGTATAAAAATGAATTGGGACAATATATAATAATTGCACAATGAATAATAATTTATACAAAATGTCACAAAATAAGTTTGTAAACCAATTAAATTACTCCGTCTTAATAGTAATAGTAAAGATAAAAGCAATTAATCGTATTTTAATTATGTAAGTACCTACATACAAAATTTTGGACAGTGCCAGAGGGTGTGCAAGATGGAATCGTACGCCAGACATCTTTATCTGTGTGTTTGTTATGTCATAAAATCTAGAGTAAGTACTCATTGCTTTAATGGCTTTTCTAATATAATTTTTAAACTGAACATGTTAAATTCAATGTTGAACCATAAAGTTATTATTACTAGTGGTAAAGTAATAATAACTTTATGTGTTGAACATTGGTCAAAGTGTGAATTTGTTTAAAAAAAAAGAAACCGGCGATTACGTACTATTTCATCTTATAAACTTCCTCAATCATCTCTTTGCTCCATATTGCTACAAAGGATCCTAGATAAAATATACATTTTAAATGGATAACCTCGCTTTTTTACCTTATTGTCTGCTATATTTCTCATATAAAAATAATTATACTATGGGTACCTGATCGCGACGGTAGCTCCGCATCGACCTCAACAATACCAGACTTTGTATTCGAAGCATGCAGTGTTTACCTATAATTCGTTGTGCAATTAGTTTAAAGTCATATAGTGTGCATAACAGTGCTTTCATTGTTATAACAACTGTTGGCAAAACAAAACAATAAAATAAAATAAATATTACCATTTAAGGAGGCTATGAAACGTTTGCATTGGACCGCTTTTAAGCAGATGAGCACCAACCTTTATCGATTCAATAATAACATTAGGCTATTCACGAAATCCCTTATCAAGTATGTATTACTCTTCCCACGACCGTTCCATTCATTGGAAAGGGAGTAAATAAAGATACGTTTTTCTTAATTCTATTGAAGTATAGAGCATGAAAATACTCCTGGAGGACGAAAGCTCGCATCGAATTTAATTCTTATGTCATTTGAAAGGTTAATTAATACAGTCCTTAATCTGCCTACAATCTGATTTATCAAATAATATATTTGTGATTAAATGTATATTTAAGTCCAGTTGGTTTTAACGAGTCCCAATTTATATGGCTTTATATTTATTTTTATGGACGCCATATATACTTTGGCCTTTGGGAATTAAATGGTGACCAGGGGAAAAAGTTTTTTTTTTTTTTTTGGAATAACTTATCCACTACATCTGTCCCAGAATGCATCTTAATCTATCGTAAGTACAGTACTTCCTTTTTTGGTTTACGACACGATAGAGCATAAAATCTGTTTAATAATGTTGTATTTTCCCATAAATACTCCTGTATGCATGACATTGACCATGAGAACAATAACAGAGACATAAAAAAATAGAAAACACTACTTATAGGTACTTACATTTTATAACAACTTTATGTCCCAAATCACAACATTTAAACAAACTAAGTTGTACTTGATGCGCACTGCTGCTACTTACTTGCGTAGGTACTTATGTTCAAGAATGTAGAATTATTCAATCGTACTCCACAATGTTGCGAGAATCTACGCTATTTACATGAATCACTCACGACAACAAAGTACTACAGTGTGATTAATCACAAACTACTTTTCTTTCAGTGCCGTCGAAGTTCAGAACAAATCACGTAGCCGGCACTTCTGGCAATAAATATAAAACGCCAAGTGTCATATTGGAGAAGTATCGTTTGGGGCTTGGACAACTTGGCGATATGGCGACCCATATAACGTATAAGTGTCGTTATGTGATGTGGACGGACGTAGAGTACTTGCGTTCTTAGGAAATAGGTAAGAGGAAACTTGATATGTGTGAGTCAGACTATTTGATGTATTGTACTTATAATAGGTGTCGTAGCCAGTATGGGGTTGTATTTTATACATAACGGTCATGCCAAACTGGCTTTATAAAATTAATATAACTGGAGGTCGCCAAGTGGTCGAAATTCGACCGCAATTTTCACTTTCTACACTCCTTCTCCATAAAAACTTTAACTATGCCAATCTCACACTCCTCCGTGCGCGCAATATGCTTAAAAAGAGTTACAAAGCTTTCCCTTCACGTATTAATATATAAATAATAATTATAAGTACGTATCTATCGATAATTATTGTACAATACACGTTCATCCTTTTGTGATTTATAGATCGTTTTGAATATTACTTACTGGTTATAGAAGGTAAATACGAATAGGGACTTGGCCTTTACACGCACACACTTCCATTACTGAAATCGTCCTAAAATGGGAAACAATTAAAATGCGAGAAATGTCGGTCGACGTGTCCCAGGGAAATGCTTAAGTTGTCTTAAAGCCTGCAAAAAAATGAGGAACTGTTTTTTTAATTAATATGTTATTAAATTCCAACATTCTCTTGCAAACCTCAGCCTGTATAAATATAATATAGTATGGTTTCGCAAATGCTTTAAACTTATTTCAAACATAATGTACAATAGTACAATGTATGTTAAGTACGAGGTCGCTTAATCTTTGTAAGTACTTTACTAATACAACATTGTGCACAAGTAACCAACTTTACATTTTGACTTGATTATTAGCAATGTTCTCATTATTAACATTGTAAACCAAAAACATTCAGACAGAAATAGGTTTAGGAGATGTCAAACCGCAGCGCAGGGGTAACAAAAGGCATAGCTATTATGCAGTCATATATGATAGTTATCTGTGATTGTTGTGATAAGTTGACACGCTATGGTACGGTACGGTTGTGTTTACAGACGCGACCGTAACAATAGGTAGGTGTGTGCGCGTCCACGCGGCTTAGATACGTATAGAGGTGTTTTCAGGCAAGCGTCGTTCGTAACTGCAAGGCAGTCGCGTTTCGTATGCCCGCTAGACCCCACGTTCCACGCGCGCCTCGACACGCTACGAGCTACGCCGTAGCACGTCCCGGATTCTCGTAGTCGTAACCAACTCGTATACCAAACTATTATAATTTGTAATCGCCTTAATGAAGGCTCCTAATGTTACTTTACTGAAGTTCTCTAGTGAGTTCTCTTTGCTTGTTTTTTAAAACTTATCTGTGTAAACTAATAAACATTGTAATCATAATATAGTGGTAAATGTTTTAAGTAAATAATGACCAAATATGGGATCAACACGATGTGTGTGATGAGTGTGACTTATGTAGTATAGTGTGTGTAATTATAATTGTATGTAAACATTGAATATTGGTGAGTATGACAATATTTGATTTTTAAAGTAATCTTATATTCCGTCTAATGAACTTCAATCTTCAAATTAGTGAATTTCACTAAGTTGGCGAAAAATTATGGTATTTCTTACAAACACTTGGTGCTGACGTAAAAGTCGCCGTATCTCTGAGGTAATAAATTACGCGTGTAAGTTGATTACATTTATCAACGCTTCATTCTTGACGTTCAACTCACGTATATTTTTCTGTTTAATTTAGCTTGTCTAATTAGGACGATGGTGTTACCAGGCTTGGTAAATATTTACAATTCATCTGTGTTGCTGGTAATATTTATAAAATACTATATTTTGTCGTTATAATATAACAGTTCTATTAACTTTTTTTGGAACAGAGTGACGCATATCCGATAATAAAATATTTAATAATATATTAAATTGTACAGGTTGTTAAAAAACCTAAACGAAGCCGTAGTCTACGCATACAGTATATAAAACCAAATAACATTGTGCAAAAAAATTGCTGGGAAACGACTTTTATTTTTAGCTATTAAAAGTAATAAGCTATTTCCTGTAGCTCGCAATGTAACGCGCGTTACAGACTGTACCACGTGTGTGTAGATCGGCACGGGTGGGTGTGAGAGTATAAGCGTGTTAGAAAGTTTAGTATTATTATTTTTTTGACTTTGACCCTAAATATCTCCATAACCTGCCTGTTCCCACGTATGGCCCAATACAAAAAAATCTTCGTGAGCCACGTATTCTTCCCATTAGGGAAGAATACGTGGCTCTCGGATTCGTAAAGGGTCTTTTCATACCCGTTATATCTTTTCCAAAGACAATATTTTTGGTCATATCAATTACGAATACGAATAATCCTATCCATCATCATACAAAACTAATTCCCTTTAGCAACATAATATTGAAAACGTTCGAGAAAATTGGCCATATAAAAAAATATATATAATTTATCTCATAACTTTATGGTTTTTTTTTCTCTTATTATATTCAATAAGAAAACGCGATCCATCATAGCTTGATAGGTTATTTCATAGTGTAGAAAAGAGACAATATTTTATTACGAAACCTATAAATATTTTCTACTGATTTATTTTAAATATTATATAAAGGCCTTTTAAATATTACTTAATACAATAATAATTTTAAGGTCTTTTAAATACCTGTGTACACATTGTTAAGAACATCACTTGTAATATCTTGGAAACACTTATGTTTAAATATTCTCAAGAGCAGGAACTTAATGAATTTTCCTAAACTGTGTAAGTAATATATAGTTTAAAATGTAATTACTGTCGTTAGGAGTAACAAGCTACCAAAAGCTTAGCGAAATGACGGTAGTTGACACTTTAATGAACACTCGCAAAAACCGGCATAGTAAATCAAAATAATTTTGAACATTATCTTTATAATACGGACGTTGAAGTAATATAATGTTCCTACTAACAAACTTGTGTCATCATCACACTAAAGTTTCCCCTTTAGAATTGTAGGGCAAGTTATTTGATAACCAGGAGGAATTAATATCAAATATTGAAGGCTATTAGTTCTTGGGACGAGCTTCTGTCTACAAATTCGGTGGATTAAGTGACAAATTGATCTCCATTTAGATGTTTGATTTAGTAAACAAGTGATTGACGTTTTGGAGCCAGTGGTTAGGGGTAATGGAGTTGCCACAGAAAGAGGATTCAAAAGGCAAAGGGTAGTTGAAATGGGTAGGGTTAGGGGTCGATTGAACACGCATTACAGTATTTCCAACTGTATAAGAGGTTCGAAAAGTTTTGGAGACGAGGATTTGCTCTACGTATCCAATAATACGTAGACCAAGTAGGTACTATACGGGTTGGTAACCGGTACTTATTTAGATAAGTACATTCGATTTTCATTTGCTTCCCCGTACAATCTGAGATTGTGCCGGATATTTGGCAACCTCCGAACGAACGAGCGTATTCGTACATAGCAATAGCACTTATACGATTCATACAACAATAAAAATGAGTTATAAAAGCTTATCGCATCACGTGTTGGATTATAGTGCGACGATGCTTATTAATGCTGTCTGGAATAAAGTATTGGAAAATAGAATTTTGTGAGAAAGAAGTAAAGACTTTTCGTTTTTGATTTGAACTATTAAATATATTATTTTAGTCAATATTTCTAAACGATAAAACGCATAGGTGCTTACATATACATTAAAATTAAGTAAGAATAACATAACAGAGAACTGTGATCTGAGGTAAGAATAAAGATTTTCGTTACTCATCATCATAGGACACCCCAGCTGTAGGTGGAGTCGTACTATTAACTTCTTCCGGTTGTCATCAAGTTGGAAAGATTTTGACAAAATATGGTGAATCCAATATTTACGGGTGCGAAAAAGCAATTTCGCAAAAGGCCTATAGCAACCTCGTTATATTTCCCGGTTGTAATTCCATTTCCCAGGACTTTTCTATTATGGGTACAATGGCTATCAATTTAATTTATTGTGTAGGTAACACTCTTTTCATTTTATAATGTGTTCGCAGAAAAGATTTACGATATTGTATAGAAATTCAATACACGTGTCACTTTGGAATAATTCAATGGAGCGACGATTTAGTGACAATGTAGCGCAACCCTCAATATCAGTAAGCAATGCTTTCAAAATATCATTTTGTGCTCCTTTATATGACTTTATTGGATTGATCTAAGTCCCACGATGCACGAAGATTTAAGATTAAGTTACGGAAAGCTTAGTATAGTGGCAGCGAATAAAGTTTAGATATATCCCTTTAGACAAACCGGTACAGTGTAAATATAAATAAGTGCGATGAGCAAATGGAGTTTACACTCCAGTGACGTTCAAAGTTTGGGGCTATTTATATTTGCATCGTAATCTTTATTCACTAAACAGCGGCAACTGAGCACTTTCTGTAGTATCTCTGACGTTCACGGTGACTCACCATAGATCTACTTAGGTATTGAAAGTAAACAGATTCTTTTGAGATTTTTATGATCATACAAATAACGGGTTCACAATAACGCTACATGAAAGGAGTCCATGTTATTGTGTTATCGCTATATATATTTAAGAAAGACCTTGTGAATTGGGGACACTGACGCCATTTATTTAAAGTCTCGGTTGGTAAAGGTATTACAATTGACATTGTAGTTTTAGTAGCGTCATCATCTCAGATTATAGAACAAATCATAAAATTAGAATATTTTCGCTTCTCCTAAATCTATGGGACAAATACCTAGAGACTTTTTTAGAGAGTTTGAATTCACTAATAAGTTTCTAAAGTTAAGTGAATAGATTTTTCAAACGTTGTTGTGACGTATTTTGTTGGGTATGCGGACTCTTAACATCAAACTTTTCAACAACGTGCCGCGTTTGATAAAATCTACTTATCGATACGGACTTGTTGGTGTGGTCCGGTGAGGTCTCATTCTTCATTCAAGGTAAAGTAACATGCAATGTAAAAAAAAAGATAGTTACGCTTCGTAAAGGAACATAATATTTGACATTCATTAACTGGCCATCGCCTGAGGTCCAATTTTAATTAATTGAGAGCATGTCGCAAGTGAACTTGAGTGAAAGTTCCAAAATTGTTTTAAGGTGAGCGAGTCGTGTGAATGCCGTTGTCATTGAAGCACATCATAGTATTTCACTCCAGACATGTTAATTTGCCAGTTAACGTGTGACAAAGGTCTGACAATGAATCCCTTGTCACTGGAATTAAAGTTTGAAACAGTATTGTTATTTTTGTGCATTGGATATGCATGCTTAAGTAATAAAATGTCACGACTTTACCGCTAAATATGGATAAATCGTAAAATAATTTGTTTCTGTTTGAAGTTGTTCTAACATATTTTAATGGTTTTTTGTATTTTGTATGTAAAAAGTTATACGATAGCCAGTTATTGCAGCAGCTGTCTGTATAAGGGTTTATTGCTCTCTTGTGACGTCCAAGCGAATAAAGAAATAATTGTAAAACCTTTTGACTGCGTCGCAGCGTAAGTAAAAGTACCTACCAGAGGCTTGTAGAATTAAAGTCGGTTATATCCTTCATACTACATTTCTAGACAGCTATACAGATTGCGAAGTCTAATTTATTCTAATTCTACGTTTTAAGACCAGGTATTTACGTGTGCACGTGTTGTTGATCCCTCTCAAATTCTTGGGCCTTTTACAACTTAGCTGAATGGCGCGGGGTACCAAGTACTTACAGAGATTTGGTTATAAATATCTACTTAACGAAGTTCGCTGACGAGTGACTTCACGGCTAGGTGCCCAAAATCTAATTTTAAGTTCAGAATCATCTTTCATAATGGAGATAGCGAAAGAATGCTAGCACGTATTAGATGCTGTACATATCACATGTGTATTGTGTTGTATGTACAATACATCTGTTCCATACGTTCCATTTAGTTGAGTAATATTTAATTATTTGTATGAAACATCAGAATTTTTTTCGCCTTTTCAGTTTTGTTCCCATGGTAAAAGTTGTACTATATCACCTTAAAAGGATCTGCGCTAATAAAGTAGACTTTATGTATACCTTCATAGAATATGACGAATGTTCTATATCTACCTATTAATATATTCAACATTATTTAATAAAAAGACCGAAAAATTTGATACTTACAGGACATTCATTTAAAAAATTGGTCTATGCTACCTAATACTTACTTAATTACCTTATATTCGTAATCTAATAATACATTTCAGTAGTATTTGAAGGTCAGTCACATTATTAGTATGTCATCATTGGGACAATTTTGTCAAATTATTCCTAAGGGCTTTTAATAGGCTGAATGTAAGTAAGTTAGCCTGTAATTTAAAAAATAATTATTGAAAATTATATTTATGTGATGACAGGTACAACCCGAGGGTTTATGATAAGTTGATAATTTAGGAATAACTATCTAGTACAGTTTATTAAAGTAATAGGTATACATGGTCACTATTATATTATACAACGAGTATCTGAAATGCGTGGTTATTTTGAAAGATGTGGGTCAGACCATCAAACTGAAAAACATTCTCTTTAAGATCAACATCGTAATCGCGAAAAATTTTCAGGGGGCCAAGCACGAATAGTTTGACGTATGGTAACGTAAACGTAAGCAAATTTTGATTATACTCGTAAAATACAATAAATCTATAGCATTTTCGTTAAATTTTATGCAACATACACACTTGTTTCATGAAAATGTAAAAATACTGCATGTATTTTCAAAACATATCATGGATATAACGAGTATTTTTTATTCAAAATTTGCTTAAATTAACGTTACGATACGTCAAAACATTCATGCTCGGCACACAGTTGTCCCATACAAAACTTCAATACCTACTCGACTAAACGTATGGGACAGTTTGACGTTTGGATATGTAGGTACGTCTCTAGCGGGATGACTACAGTTATTAGTGTTATTTTATCCTTTTACCAGTATTTTTAAGTCTACATTCAGCACTGAATAGCAATGGCATCACAAGTGCATTGGTAATGCATTGATATGACAAACATGTTAGGAATGCTAAAGATAACTGGTAAAGCATTGATATAAAAATAATAAAAATAAAGATGTTGTAGGGGCAATATCATGAACTGAAATATAAATCAAATAGTCATAATAAAAACAACCAATCAACAGATACAATACAAAACAATAGTAGTACCTACTCGCCGAAGGTTAGCAATAAACTAGTTTTCAAATAAAAGCAATGCAATCATAGGAATGTTTGTAAAAAAATCAAATGCTAGACAAACTTTTCCATTATCATTTCACTAGAACTCAAAGCCATAAAAAATGTAAATACTTATGTTGATTATTTTATTCGTGGTTGCTTTGAAAGCAACTGGATCTAATTTCCAGGTCGGCAAGTGGCGTTGGGGTCTTCTGTTAGGCGATGCACAGCAGTACCCCGTGATCGAAAGCCTCATTATAAAATGGGATTCAGCCTCTTCGGCTCGTCGCTTTCCCATTGTGGGTACCTACTATAAGGATAAACTTCTCCGATTTCGCAAAATATAAGCGTGAAGTTATTTATAATAAAACTTGCTGATGCTTTTTCCACAGCTAAAATGGAACTTTAAGCCGTAAAAATGTAAATCAAAATGTAAATCTGTTTGTATTTCTTGAGTTTGAACTGTTTTCAGGCTATAAACAGCCCAAGAAATTATAGTTAACTGCTATAAAGGTACAAATTTACAGATTCCAATGGTATACAAGCAGGCGCAAATTGCTTGCTCGCGTTCTATGAATTCTATTTCCACTACATAAAATTTTGCTTTTCCTATTTTTATTTAAATTGTGAGTTATTTCTGCTTGAATAAAATACTTATTTTAAACACAAAATACTGTGAAAGAGACAGACACAGAAAGATAGTCTGCTTGAAGTGCAGAAAATTTATATTCATAAACGAAAAATACCCTTATTTCATTAATATTTACATGTCCATTAAAGTCAGAGTTCAAAACAAAGTAGAAAACAAAAGTTAAAACAATATAATGTGTGTAGTTAACAACTTTGGGACAACGTTCCATATATTTCAATCAGTATTAAAAGGAACACCAAAGTTGTTTAATCTGTTTCCAAGCCAAAATGGATACATAATGCAATTAGGGTGTTAATGGAATTAATAGGGGGATAACGCTCGTCATTTGATAAAGTGTTGGATAGGAGAGAATTTGAAAGCTCAAGCTGTTCAGCTTTTTAGTGATTTAATTAATTTCTTACTTAACAACACTGTTGAGAACTAAAACTATGGTTTGATAGACTTAATATAGAGTGTAATAGAGATAATAACATAAATGAAATACACTCCGTCTTTTATAAAAAACGAAAACATTTTTCAGTGCCGCTCATTATTAAATCTATGATAGCAGTGGGTGCAAGCAGCAGTGATAAAACGGGTCTTTAGATCGCATTCTCTCAATGCCTCAGCCATTGGGATACGTTTGCTTGGCCTATATGAGTTCAGGGCCGGACGTATACAAATGCCTTTATGGCTACATTTTAAGTAGAGGAGAGTGTCGTAATAAAACCAGTTTGATTATGTTAAAATCGAAAGTTATTGATGCCCTTAAGGCGGTTAGCTGTCTCCTTTCACGTTGACCATGAACTTTAAGCAAAATATTTATATGTTTAGTGCCAAGCATTTACATAACTTGGTTCTGATTTAATAATATTGCCTTACCTCTAGACTTTAAACTTAAAGAGCCTGAAAAAGCTTTTAAGCCGTCTTCGAGTTAATTGTACTTCTAGTAGTAATCGTAAAATTCTACAATTAAGCGAAGAAAGAAAAGGCTTGTCCTTTGAAGTTTATAACGCAATTCTCCGTACCTTTATTTCCATCACCTACAGTTTTACCATCTTTTGACACGTAAAATGATTCATTTCAGTGTATTTGGTAATAAACGAACGGCTTTTTCGGCCTAATCTTAAAAATTACTGGTAGCGTTGGATACGGTTTTCATGAACACATTAGAATGTTTTACATTGTTTTTTATGAAATTATTCTACTCATGCAAAGGACGCAGCATAGAATGGTCCAGTCATTGGATAAAACCCAAGTTTAAGACGAGGCTTCAATTTTGTTTTGGAAATTTGCCCTTTACATAAGTTTGCTACCTGAGGCTTTGATTTGACTACAGTAATATTTATTGCCTCATACATTATCATTCACAATATCCAGCCTACACTTCAAGGGCGGCCGTGCGTCCTACATGGTTTTGCGGGATGGCTAGGTCAAGGGCACTTTATAAATTTAATGTAGCGCTATATAGCAGCTTTACCCATACATCACGTTTCTGTCACCTGGAAGTCCGCTTCTACATGGTGTAGTTTCACATATTGGGCTACGTTCAAGTCGCCCACCATCCACCCCAAAGGTATAAAGCGTATTCTCTATTATTTAAAACTGCTTTGGCTTTCTAAATAACTCAATTCATTGGTCATCCCTTGAACCTTCAAGGACTGACGATGAAGTGGACCATGTACACTCAGGTTTGATAGCAGGTGCTATTAAACCTGAGTGTAGATGGTCTAATAAAATACAATACATAAACATACAATGATTATAATACGGGAGATCGGTCGCCCTATGGTCAAATTCGACCGTAATTTTAACTTTCTGCACTCCTTCTTCGAATAAACTTTAACTATGCCAAATCTCACATTCCTCCGTGCTCGCAGTATGCGTAAAAAGGGGTACAAAGTTTTCTCTTCACGTATTATTATATAGATAACTAAAAGTACTAAATCATTATTATAAAAAGACACATTTTCAGTTCGATGTATCTATTATCACGCCTATGTTTCGAATAGTTCCAAAATCTTCTTGAAGCTATTGGAAGTTTCAACTGAAATTATTTATGAATAAAACCTAAAATACATTTCCCAATGATCAAGTTTTGTGATTCGGTCTTAGGAAAGGACATATTCTGTTGTAAGAGTTTCGAATGTCTCAATTACATTATGATCTAGTTAGATCTAGCCCTGAAAACAATAGTTTATGTGTGTACAATTTATAGTCGTACCTACATGTAACTGTATCTTCGCTCCGTAGGCACCTATTGTGCAATGGGCAAACAGAACAGAATGTCATTTCCATTTATTTTCCTTAGAAAGAAAATAAAAAATATTCCGCTCCTTATATGACGTATTCCATCAATATTTTTATACCGACATGTTATGTATAAAAATAAAACTTTCAAAGTATTTTGTTTGGCAAAGTTTTGTATTTTTACAAGGTTTTATTTAACTTCGCTTGTTATAAGTAAGAATGTTTAGGTCGAATCATATATCCTGTTTCTTTAAAATGGGTGACGGTACCTTTTATCATAAACATGAGTCTGATGATGTTAATAAAGGAAAACAAATTTCAGCTACGGATATAATTAGAGACGTCGACTTTGAACATGGTTTTTTAAGTGAGACAGTATATTTTTGAGACTGATTCAATTAAGAACTATAATTTATAGTTCATTATAGTACATGTAAGTGAGTTCATAGCGAAAACGGAGACCATGGATTCAGTACCTTATTTTGGACCCCACAGAGCTAGATTATTACGAAGGTCTTTTAAAAAAAATTACAATTTCATAAAAAAAACCTACGTTAAGTTCTATTTCTGTCAGGCTAAAATAAGGTACTGAATCTATCGAGTCAGTTTTCGTTACGATGTCACTTGCACCCTGTATTGTATGTAAGATGTTATAAAAATATTAAGTAAGTGATGTAAAGATAAGAAGATAAGATGCAGTGACAGTAGTTGTCATTCTAGCTCATATTGTAGGTACACACAGCAACATATCGAGCTATGTATTTCCAATATAAGCTGACCTCGTATTGTATAGGCTTTCCATACAATGAGAGGTCACTTTATACTGAAAATGTATAGCTTGATATGTAACCGTGCGTACTCAAATAGTAAAACCATAAAGTTATTATTACTAGTGTAAAACATTAATTCTTTCCCAGAGAGGATTTTTATGTCATGAGTCGAGTAGTGGACGTATTTTCATACCCTAGCTAAAATGTGATCCCACAAGATCAGAATTAAAGCTTATATTTTTATATTCCTCATATCGGCATGTAAACACCTACTGTTGAATACGGGCGTTTTAATAACCGCTGCAATGAACGATCATAGAGATATAGCCATATCACCATGCTTACTGGCGGATTGGTCATCGAGGAATGTAGATAGGAGGCTGCAGACTTAAAATTAAAAATATCCAGCCTATTACCATCCTACTGCTGGGCACTTGGCTCTTCTCTGATAGAGAAGGATTATTTCTTAGCTCACCGCCACGCTCGCGTTGGCTTGGTGCGGGTGTGCGGACTACTCACGCCACCCAAAACTTAATAGAGTCCTTAGGTGTGCAGGTTTCCTAGAGATGTTTTCCTTTACGGTTAACGCTTACTGATAATCGAATTCAGATCCGCTCATGCGAAAAGTCAGAGGTACAGCCGGGTTTTCAAGCGTTAGGCTATCATTGCTTGCCGAGCGCTGATAGCCTTCTGCTTAGTTGCGTGTACGACACCGATCCGTCTATGACTAACTTATGTAGTCGTGAACTCAAGAACCCAATGCAGTATTATTGCACATGATTACAGAAAGCTTTCATGGATTCAAATTACAGTCACAGGTAAATGGGGCATTATCAAGACTGATAAGTATCAATAAATATTGAAACTTGCTTAACCTATTCCTCATAAAAGATCTGAAATAAAGTATAAGTATATTTTTGTTAGACCTGTGAAAAAAAATAAAAAAGTTTGAAGCTTTCATTGAAACATTTTAAGAGTAACGCCACAGATTGGGATTGAACTTTGCTTTTCGCAATCCTTTAAAACCTGTCACAAAAAACTTAGAAGAGTACATTTTAGCTTTGTTGAACTAAAGCCGACTTTACAAAAAGTACATTATATAACAACGTCAAAGTATTTTTCAGCATGATGGTTTGATTGATGCTATCAATGAACCACAAGGAAACCAAAACAACTAGGTATACTCGTAGGTAGACCAAACTAAATTAAATTCGTCGATCCAAATTATGTCACTGTAGTACCGCATAAAATGCTATGGTAATGAATAATAAATATATATAATATCAATGGTCTAAAATCACTTTTTATAAACTACTTATAATATAACTGTGGAACACTACCTATACATTTTAATTAGCAAGATCAAAGTGCCATCAGGCGTCCAGAGCGGCATAATGCGTCTTATAAAATTCATAGGTCTAGTACCTATAGATGATGGAATAAAACACCAAATGTGATGAATGTCAAATTATGTTTAAATCAATGATATTATACACAAGTAGGTAATTTATTAGTTTAAAAAAACTCATCATCGTGGTTAATTTGAATCAGTATATCAGTAGTGGTACCTACGGTTGTTCTAACGACATCGGAATAATATTCATTTATTTTGAGCCATTTATAAGCAGGTACCTATTATTTAAAAAAATGGTAATTCATTATTAAACAAAAAAATATATGAAGGATTTCAAGATGACCACCTTTACATTATAGTTTTAGTTTCGTTTACTTGAAAAATAAAACTTAGCTACTCAAGAAAAAATATCATTTTTTTCATCGCAGACAAAAACCGTTTTTTGAACAACTCTAGGTAAGAACAAAGAGAGCTTTGCCACTGTACTTTTACTCAGAAATGCGAAGACTTATGTTGTAGATGATTAAGGTGATTGCAAAAAGATCCATTTGCATACAGCCTTATTTATCGGATATAGCTGCATATTCTCTTCTGCAAGTTCTCTGATCATTACGAACTTATAAACTGCGCACGATATTAAAGTTTCGGACTTAAAACTTTTTATACTTCAACTTACTATAATAATTAAGCCCTTTGCATAAATTTTATAGTTATTTCAAGCGGAAAATCGTATGTTTATGTAACTGGTGTTTCGAGGTCTACATGCCTCGGGCAAAGCCTGTTTGTAGCATACACACAAATTGTATCCCGGAAAAACTGTAGTAACATTTATATAAAAATAAAATTTAGTAAAATGCATTTTGTATTGAATGTGAAGTCAATCGGTAAATAATAAACTTTAAAAAAAAAGTAAAAACCGACTTCAAAAAACTAAAAAGTATAAAATCATTTTCTTAAAAAACTTAACAGCTTCTGAAGTCGGGGCCACTGCCAAGCTAGGTGTATTGAAGAATTATAGGCCCCGACTTCAGAAGCTGTTAAGTTTTTTAAGAAAATTATTTTATACTTTTTAGTTTTTTGAAGTCGGTTTTTACTTTTTTTTAAAAGTTTATTTTATTTTTCAATTTTGAGTGCCATAAACAATACATAAACATGAGATTACAGCAAACGCGAGTGATGTGCTGTTATTCATTCAAGAGTTCCATTGTCGATCTCCGAAGATCTTCATCAGATCCTCTCTAAATTTAAATGGAAACACTTCGGTATACCCTTTCAAACAAAAAAAGAATCATCGAAATCGGTTGGCGTGATATTGAGTTATTCGACCATTTGTCGTGCACATACTTAATGTAAATTTAAGACTTATATGGTTTTCTCATGGATTCCAGTGTCAGAACTGGACCAAATTAAAATGGGACCATTCGGGAAGCACCAGCTTTCTAATAAAAAAAGAATTATCAAAATCGGTTCACGCAGTCGAGAGTTATGAGGTAACAAACATAAAAAAAAAAAACATACCCGTCGAATTGAGAACCTCCTCCTTTTTTTTCAAGTCGGTTAAAAATATGTTATTTTATGAGAGCTACACAAAACAGTTCTACTTAGTAAAATTGAATTTCATATTTATATTAATTGATGAACCACAAATCTTACATTTTTTATGTTTTTTACAACGTATATCACAAATGCGCGGTCATATAGTTTAAGGGTGTGGATCAGACCATCAAACTGAACAACTTTCTCTATGGACCACATCGTAATCGCTGATAATTTCAGTTGTCAAACGTATGGGAGTTTGTATGGAACAGCGGGTAATTTTTTCGCAATTACGATGTTGGTCTCATAGAGAAAAATGTTCAGTTTGACCACGCATTTCTGATACACGTTGTATATTCTATACTTATCCTATACATATAGGGAGAAAAGAAATATTCTTTTTATTCGGTCTTTGCGGTTGATCGTTCATGCCGTCGTGGAAAGATTCGGCAGAATACCCAGTCACCATTGGTAATATCGAGGCTGACTGTCCAGGGTGAGCTAGACAAACTCATCTGGTACGTCACTCGTGGAGGCTCTTTTCTTGCACCCCAGGAATGAAATAAAAATAAATATAAGGGAAAGACTTTGGAGTCCAAAACGAAGCAGAATGGAAGGCAAGTTAACGTAGACAAAAAAAACCTATCCGTGCGTGTATTAACGAATGATATGTTAATTTTGTAAACTGGTTTATGTATGTAAGTGGGTTATAAGGAATTTCTAAGTAGTTACAAAGAATAAGGAAGAGGGTTAGGTATATCGAGGTTGGAACCCAATTAACTGTATCAAGTGAAGTTAGAAAATGTTGAAAAAACTTTAGTTATTTATGCGGATAGGTACTACCCTAAAAATTATTACGTTTTCGGAGTTCTTGTTGCTATTTTACGTTGTGCTCCATGTATTTTATATAATATAGTTCTTTTCATCACCAACAATTTGCATAAATATAGAAAAAAAAATAAAAAATTGAATATAATAGAAATACTCCATAATGTACAACTGATAAAAAAAGATTAATAATAATAATTCATTTATTTATAAGACAACAAGATCCAATAGTGTTAGTAAATACATTGACAATTAATATGGTTAGTACACCACATTAATATTAAATAACAATTCAATTATAATTCAATTAGGTACATTAAATTACATTATTAGATTATTGTCATTAATGAATATAATAATTACAATATCCTCAATAAAATAAAATAATATTTTTTATATCTCATTATCAGTCGATTAATTGTGCTGTTTCCACAGCTGGTACTCAGGTCTGTGAGAGAGAGGGACTTGGCCGTAATTTTGCCATTCAGAAGATTTTTTAATATGCTAGTCCAACGACGAATACTAATGTGAGCCATTGCATTCATACAGTGTACCTTTGACATAGGTGAAAAGTTTATGCGTGATTTAATAATCTCACACTCCTCCGTGCGCGCAATATGCTTAGAAAGGGGTACAAAGTTTTCTCTTCACGTAATAATGTTTATTAATTAAATAACTCGAATGCATCCATAATTTCCTGAGAAAACTTCTTCTGAACTATAACCAGTTTTTCTCGACCTCGACCGTAGTTAGCGTCAAGCCAAAAATGTATGAAAATAGTGTGCGCGCACACTCTATTTCGTACTTTTTTGGCTTGACGATAACTACTGGTACTGGCGATTCTGTATACCTCTGTCTTTGTCCGAGTGTACCTAATTGGCACAACACTGTGTTAACAGTGTGCGCGTCCTATTAATGAAATTGCATATTTTACAAGATAAAACAAATATGTGCATGAGATTAGATACCACCAGTAACCGAGTTAGTGCGTGATATCAGTTCGCTCTATGAATGGAATTATTCATTGTATGTAAGCCAGACAAACAGGCGATTCACCTGGAGTTTAGTGAATATAGCTATACGAAACAGATTTCAGTAATCCTATTCTATTATTAAATAGTGATTACTATAGGAATATCATATTAGCTTAGAATACCTTATATTTAATCTATCACATTGGACATATTGAAGCAGGCTATTGTACTCATCATTACGAACATCTTTCATGACGAGACAAAACCCGAAATCGCGAAAATAAAAATCTGCTGTTCCATAAAAATAATTAATATTACTGTATGGAACAGCATATTTTTACTTCGCGTATTCAGGACTGGCCATAGTAAAATTTGTTCATAATGACTAATTGAATACCCTCCTTCAATGTCAACCAGTGGTGACTGGTTGACATATTGAAGGAGGGTCATACAGTGTGAGTGTGTATACAGGTTGCTGTATAAACACTCACAGACTAATTAGCTTTTAATTAAATTTTAATAAAAATACAAATAATACAATATAAAACTATAAAAAACATTTAGGCGTTAAAGTACTTCTCTATATTGCTGTCAATTGGCAGCGTGCCCAGAATATTGGAACGTTGAATGGCAACGCATATTCTTTGACCAAAAAACAGGCCAGCCCTCTGGTAAGGTGTATCATTGTGTGGCTCCACCGTTTTGCAACGTCTCTAAATCTTAGAGTATAGACTCTATACTCTAAGCTCTAAATAGGAGGCGTGACTTCGGACTCTATGACCGTTTCGTCGAAAGAGGAATAGAAATAAAAGAATACAATTCAAAAATCCTTCTCTATGTAGAGTTATTAATCGAGGAGATCCATAGAGATAATACATAGTACCTATAACTATTTCTATGAGGAGATCAGATATTCAGAAGCGATTGACAACCAGACATTTCCTCCGGTTGCATTCCGGTTGCCATTTTCAAATTCTATGCCTTGCCGCAAGTAACCAGAGCTATAACTACTGCGAGAAAGTCTCGAGTATTATCCACAACGTAAAAATCTAACAGTAAGTCAATATTTTTAGGTCAGATCTATTTACTTACTGAGATTTCGTACTTTATTTTCAAAGAATATTTCCTATTTCGTCGACGACGTATATCTCCAGAGGCATGTCAGTCCATTTTAGACGTCTACATATTTGATTCTAAATGAGATTTGTATAAAACTTTAAAAATAAGAATATTCAGATCTAACTTAACTGAAAATTATTAACTGTAATTTTTTGCTCAACTTAGTAAATAAAAAAAATATTTGCCAGAGACAATAAATTAAGACTGACACCAGGGGAGGCTTTGTAGAAGAGATATTAAATTAATTCTGTGAACAACGGCATTTATGAGAATTTGTAGCTGAGACCTTTCAATGAAAAATGGCGATTAGATCTATTTACAAATTTTTATGTAAGTATATAAAGTCATAAATACCACTGTGAATAACAACAGAATTGGTAAATTCTTCATCGGTAATAGATACTTAGTAAAGAAGGTAGAGCCACTTTACAATCTTTCGAAGTTTATAAGTAAGGAATCCTTGCTCCGAAATAATTGATAAAGACATATCGATGATACTCAGTTTTTTTTTTATGTATGTCTTATAGAGAACGGAAGTTTATTAATAAGTATCCTTTACATATTTAATTAATGTAACTAAATTATTTGCTAAGACGACTATGAGATTAATGAATGAAGCTTAGTGTTAGCTGGTATAATATTATCCTTATTAAAGCCTGTAGACCGTGAAATTATCTAAATTTGAGATAAGTAGCGATAATGAGCCTCCTAACTTTACTTGTCTGAATTACATACTTTATTCTATTTTTAATTTAAGCTTTGTTAAAATGAAGTCTGCTTTGAATCGATCTTACTCTCATATTATTTTATCTTATACAATTTTGATCCTAAGTAGGTACCACGTTCGCCGACAAATAAACAGATGTTTTACAGGAAAACAACCATTAAATTTATGATCTGTGATATTAGTAAACGGCTGTTTTTAAAACGCTTTTTATAATAGACATTTGTTTAATATGTCGGTGAACATGCCTCTTAGTCGTTAAATTCTTAATTTTCTAAATAGGTACCCGAATCCCAGTTATAAATAAAACGAATTACGTATAACGATTTGAAGATATAGTAACTTTCCTAATGTGATAACGTTTTATTATGGAAATATTATTGTTTTATTAATTTGTATTCATTGCTATTTTTACATAAATAAATGTTTGCAAAGGTGTAAATTAAACAAACTTGTCAAGCGATCAGAGCGATCAATAAAACGTTGGGTTTGCCTGAGGTTTTTTTAGCACAGAAGCATACTTAGTCAAAAATTCATAATTACCCATCTCGTTTTCGTGTAATCCGTACAAGTTTTAAATCGAAACGAAAGGATTTGTTTTACTGTATTTTACCAAAACTTTCACACGTCGCAGCGACGTGTTCACAAAGTAATAACTTGTAAAACATACACATATACTTAATTTAATCAAGTCGAGCTAACGTTCCTAAGCGTTTATTACGCTATTAAACACCCAATATAGTCGCCATTTTACCCAACAGTTACAAATTAAAATAATCTCCTAAAAGAGGCATTTGCTTATTGACCTCTTTTGTCAGATTTATTTATTTAGACACTAAAGAAATGTTTCTTTTATCTTTGTTCAGATAGGCAATTAAATTAAGGTGTAAATTTTTATATTAAGGTGATTATTTTATATACATACAATACATTACATAACGTGCCTAAGAACAACAAAAATAAAGACAGAATAATTTAAGAAATTGATAGCCTCCTGTTCTGTCCAAATAGGTATATTATATTTTAGATTTTTTTTTTTTTTTTTTTTTTAAATAAAATTCTTTATTTGTAAATGATAACTTTATAGTATCTAATAATGTAAGTGTTTAAACTGTCATGGTCAATAACATTAGTATTAGAGACTACTACACTACTACCACACACACTAGTACTGCACTACTACTAGTATTAGGGGCTACTGATACTTTTAGTTTATCCGTGACCATGGCGCTTGCAACGGTGCCGAAATATCGGGAACTCAGTACAAGATATAAACATGGTAAATACCCCGTTTTGAACTCTAATACTAATCTAATAATGTATGTGTGTAATGTATGTGTGTACACGACAAGATTACATTTAAATAACATCATAGCAACTAGTTTTATTGTTATTTTTTGTTGTGCTAATAAAGTATTTTTCTTTCTTTTTTCTTTCTTTAGTTTGACACTTTTAAACCGAAATATGAAAGACACGTTATGCTGCTGAATGCTTGTAATGCGTGATTTTACCTATGTTATACAATTTGCACGTGAACATGCGTATTTCAACAGCAAAGAAGAACACAAGCCGTCTTGTGTGGTGTCTGCGAGTCTGCATAAAAATTAATTAATATTTACATGACAATTAATAGGATCATTAAAATTATAACATAAGATATCTTTGCAGTCTTCAAATAATGACGGACAAATTCTATTGACTGTCAACAATGTTCATGTTTCGGTAAATACAAACAATATACCTCATCTTATTATTATCGCTCATTCCAGATGAGGTAGCGAGAAAAGAGCACGCTGATTAGTAAAGGTGCGTTTAGACTAAACGAATGTTGAGCAAGCAATGGAATAAAGTTAGAGATATAGAACATTCTTGTTTCGACTGTAAAGGACTTTATCCATTTGTGCCAGGGGTGGCAACTGAAAATTGCAATTTCGGCATGGGCGTACTTGACAACATAATGCAATATTTTATTTTATAATTACTATTTTACTTTATTTTTTTTATATTAATTTTGTTCTCCCATGTGTCTGTTATTTTTGTTTGAAGGTTTATGTTATCTTTTATTTTATTTTTCTCTCGTGTTTTGTCACTGTCCGTGCTGAATAAATGTATTTTCTTTCTTTCTTTCATTTTATAATAATGAATTATAATGAATTTTAGGTTTGTATAAAAATGCTCTAACTTCATTTATTACTATAATCGAATTTGTTTATAATATTATATATTTATTTGTCTTTTTTTATTGTATGTTTTTTGTTGGATATCCGCGTGTCACTGTTAGGGCTTCAGCTGAAAATCAGCGCTCGGCATAATGCTGAGCTGAATGCCTATTTGGGTCAGACGTGAAACACGCATGGTCTTAAATTTGTACTTTTTATTTGTGTTTATAAATTATTACAAGATGCTGTTTCATGTCACAGGGCAAATAAATGTTTTCTTTTATTTAAACCAAGTGAACAGCACGCGACGTGTGCTCTATTCTTGTGCTATGAAGATGAAAATTAACTGCGTTTAGTTGAAAATTTACTAAACGAATAAATCTAGAATCCTCTCACTGAATGTGTCGAATCGAAAAGAAAGCTCTAAGCTAAACGCACCTTTACGAGTGAACATAATATATTTGTATGACATAAGCCGAGCGTAACGAATATGCGAGTGGAGTAACGTACCTAATTGAATTTGCTATCAGTTTCCACAGAACTGTAACACGGATGGTATTGGCACTGATTGTGTGAGCAAACAACGGATTTTACTGATTACTATGTAATATATTCAGAACTTTTAAAGTTTCAGTTTTCGTGGGTGTTGCAAATGGTGAAGGTGAAGAAGAAGGGATTATCTCTAGAGAATAATCATCAATATCCTTGTATTCACTAATAACGGTATACTGTGGTTACTAACCTCTTTGTTAACTGCGTTGTTCAGATTGAACGTTCGTGTATTACCACCATGCTATTGGGCAGTCTAGTAGACCGTTGTAATCAACTGCTGCCCAATTTCAGCTGTGGACGTTTTGGAGCTGATATAATAAAAACAAAGATGTATTATATTTGGTATCACGTAGTACAGCAACCTCATACGCTATCGCATCGTACAGTAACTAGGTCACAGTAGTAAAGTTGACTGGAGGACAGCCAGACGTGTTCAAAAGAGGTAGACAGCGAAAGTAGAAGACAGCTTGACCTTTGCATTTCAACTAGCTATACGGGGCTTTATTATTACGATTTAATAACCAGTTTCGTCGTACCCGTGTCACGTATATCTGTAGTTACGTTCAGATATTTTGATTGGAATGTTTAGTTTGACTTTGCATGATTCTCTCCACACTGCTATAGGGCGCTATGTACAATTCGATCTGCCTTGAAGCCGTGCCTGACCGGTAGGGTAATCGCGATACCCACTCGTAATCGGGATCGGTTCACTTTTGACAGTTTGACAATGTACATTGCGTTGTTCGAATTGTCGTTCAGAATATTTTTTAAAGCATACTGCGCAATGTGCTTTGTTGAACTGTCAAAATTGAATCGATTCCAATTTCGAGCGTGCATCGTGATTACCCTGCGGATGGAAATACGGGTATGGGAACGGATTGTGTGTGGGAGATTTTGGCCCTAAGGCCGAATGCTTTCGACGGCCGAATTGACTCTGGGAACTATAAAGTTTCGGATCGAAACGAAACAACGACGAACATCGAACCTGTCCAAAGATATTTTCAGGCTAGCGCATTGCCCGATACAAGTTTTTAATATCCCGGAAATAGCTGGGTTTACGCTGGAAAAAAACCATTAAATAACTAGTTATTTGAGTTAAATCGCAATCTCAGATTACATTTCTGTGATCTGAGATCGCAATATACTTAGATATAATGCTTTTTCTTGTGATATTATTAAAAGGAAAACAAAAATTCTATATTTTTTAATTAGCTAAAAACGATATTACCAAAAATAAAAAAAACAAAACTTTTAATTAAAACTCCGACGTGACTTTAGTTTATCAAGAAAATATAGTATCCAGGACAGTAATGTATAATAACTGGACACGGCACGGCACCAGACGCAAAAATTCGGGGCTTTCCCGGTTTTCCCGGCCATCTGGCAACCGTAGTTCAGGCTGAACTGCGACAGTTCGGGGTGAACGGATGCACCGTCTGTCTACATGTGATGCCTTTTAGAGTACAATTGATTTAATTATGTTTTCAATTTAGGTACATGAAAAATTTATAGAATCAGCGGCATAGGCTTGTTTTTGCCAGACGCAGAAATATTAGTTAAAGATATATCAAAGTATGGAATTGGCTATCGTGAAAAGATCTGTCACAAAAACGAATACTAGGAGAGCAATGCCTCTGGTGGAACGATACTATTTTATATATTGATGACAAGTCACAAGACTCGTTTAATTTTATTACGAACGTAATCGGCATTGATGTAAGATGTTGGATGGTAAGTAGGTATATGTTACTTTATTATATAAAAACTAGAAGGTAGTGATTGGCTATTAACTAAAAGCTTCTTTCTTTTGTAACTTATAAAATATTTAAAAATACAACATGCCTCCCGTTCATCTTCTGCCAAACTGAACGTTATAAAATATTTCTCAATTTATTAATGTCTCTCAAATGCACCCGGCCGTATAACATCCTAAGAAGATTTACAGTTCTCCTGGGGAATCAGAACAATAGAACTTAAACGCGCAACGCAATTAGATAGCAGCACCGAGTAGGTATTTTAAATTAAATTGATTTTGTCAGGAGCATTTATCAAACCGTATGATTTGTACGTTTCACGCGGTGTCACTGTAAAATTAATAGCTATTGCCACGAGCGACTGTTCCATTTTCGTTACATGAAAAAATATTTACTCATGTATACAAGGTCCAATCTTTCTAGTCAAGATCTCTTCAGAGGTCATTGTACTCAACATTATGAACTACTTCTACCATGGGACAAATACAGAAATAGCAAAAAAAATAAAACGGCTGGTCCATACATTTAGACGAGTAATATTGAATTATTTGCATGAAACTGCTGGTTTTCTTTTAACGATTTCAGGCTTGATCCCATAGTAAAAATGGTTCATAATGATGAGCAGGGATCGGAATTAGAAAGATTGGACCTTATATAAAAAAAAGCATCGTGATATACAACCATGAAAAGTAAATAAATTATTTTGGATTATGAAGTATGATACCCGTACTGATTTTATTTTTTATAGTAAAAAAACTAATGTCACTTCCTGAAATCGTAGCCCGGCTGGTACAATAACGAATTCTAAGCATGAAAGTTTCTAAAAGCTTTATTGTGTTGAAGGAAAATTAAACTTATTTTATTACCTTGTAATAAAATATGATTTATATTAAGGTAAAACCTTAATACATTTTGGATATGATCGACATCGACATTTTGAATTCAATGCATCGAATAGAAAAGGAGGTATCGGATTTGTCACAATAGACTCGTTCCGTTGATTGCGACCCGTGTTCATTGTAGAGGCTCACCTCAATGGGCCCAGTTATATCAATAGCTGGCGGTCTATCAATTTCTGTTAAGTATCATCGAACGAATATACTTATATTTTTCGGGGAGTTTCAAGAGCACTTTTGACTGTCTATAAAAATAATTTAAGGTAAGTAAATGGTTAGGGTGATGTCGTGAGTAACATGAAATTTTAATTCAATAGGTTAACCGTTCTTATTACTCTTAAGGGCTTACCCTATAAAATCAATTAATAAACGTCATGTTGAGAAGGGCATCTGATAATCTATGAATTCGCAAAGTCTGGTCATGCGTCAGAAAATGTAACCACAAAAAAGTACCTACCATTATATCCGTAGTCTTTCAGGTATATCTACTGGTATACCTGGTAGGACACATTTAGTGTCTTCTAATGAGTGCAATAAAGTATGTACCTATCCGAAATTTATCGCTCAGTATTACCGATAAACGTTCCTCAATAACGTAAAGGAAGACATTGGAGCCTTCAAATATTTATGTTTGTCGCGTATCAAGATATCGGATTTAGCAGCACCGACAGTTCGCGTGTATTGTCTTTTATTTACTACTTATAGGTATGTAAGTTTGTTTGTAGTATCGGTATCGGCCCACAAAATAAACGCCCGAATCGATTTCAGCGAGGGTCGCGTTTTGATGATTTGTCTTGGTCACGCGACTGACATAGGGCCTGACGTCCTGTCAGACAACGAATTGAGGTCTTTTACGATCGTATTACAGACAGATTTTCGTCGTATTCCGTTCTCACGTTAATCCGGAAATAAATGTTATGCGTCAATATTATAAGTATTTTTCTTTTACGGTAGATTTATACTTACCTACCAGTTGGCATGGGAACTGTCGTTTCGTATTGGCAATAAGTTGGGAGACTCTCATCTCTAATGCAATCTGTACATGCTCTTTAAAAGCCTGTCTGCTCAATATAAGATAAGAGTTTAACTAATAGATGTTCTTCGTGAAATGTTCCCAAAAATCCTGAAAGATAGAGTCGCATTAAACGTTGGAAACGGTAAAAACGGTAGAAAAGTAACAAATATTTAATTTACAGACAATTGTCAGGTGCGTATATTTCAAAAGGAATTCAAATTGTAAAAGTTTTAAATTTTTATACAATTGCGTTTACCTAATTAAGAACTTAAGAATAAGCATCTACATCTTAAACCAAGTAAATAATATTATTTATTACTTGAGTACAGTAAAATGTTTTCTTCGTTATCGGAGAATTCAAGTTGTATAATGTACGTGTTTAGTAGGTATACTAAGTGATTTCTAAAGCGCTATTTAATTACCACCATTGTTTTGTTGACTTATGCTATCAGATTAATGTGGAGCTTTGTTCATCATAATCCGGTTCATTTCAATGCAATTAGGGCGACCCAATGGCCTAGTGGTCACAATCGCGTGAGATGTAGGCAGGTTCAATTTCCAGACAATTTTCAAATTTCAATAGCTGTTCAGCTTTGGAATTACGCTTATATACAGGCTTCCCTGGTACAGAATAGCGCCATGATTAACCGACTTCAATAAAGTAGGAGGTTCTATGTTCAACTAGTATGTGTTTTTTATTTAAATTTTTATTTTTTTCACCGATTTCTACTTTAATTGCGGACCCATTCTTATTTTTTTTGTTTGATAGGGTATACTCTCGAGTTGTTCCCATTTTTTGGTGAAGATCTGATGAAGACCTTCGGAGATAGACGATGGAACTCTTCAATGGATAACAGCAAATTACTCGCGATTGCTGTAGTCGAATATTTATGTATTGTTTATGCCACCTAAAATGGAAAAATAACATAAAAATAACTTAAAAAAGTTAAAACTTATGTAAAAATACTAAAAAGTATAAAATAGTTTTCTTAATAATCTTAATAGCTACTGAAGTTGGGGCGTTTAATTCTTCAATGCAACTTAGCTGTTGTGTTGTTAAGATTTTTAAGAAAATTATTTTATACTTTTTAGTTTTTCAAAGTCGGTTTTAAGCTTTTTAAAAGTTTATTTTACTGTTTACACCCATCTTTACAGATACACCTTTGCCTCATCCATCGGGGAAAATAAGCGTGGCGTTATGCTTTGTTACTATCCGTTTACTATAAAGGCAGCTAAGTGAAAAGACTATCTTTTCTACTTGAAGAGAGACTTTAGCGGTCTTAAAAATAATGGACAGCGGCAGATATGTTTAAGACAATAGACTTTTGAGGGCAAAAATATTAAATCATTACTAGTGCAAGTGGTCGCGCGATGCTCGAATTTCGACCGTAATTTTATACCTATATAAATTTTAGCTTTTTTCACTCCTCATGTAAACTTTAAGCATGCCAAATCTCACAATCCTTCGTGCGCGCTATATGCTTAAAAAAGGGTAAAAGAGGGAGAATTTCTCTTCACGTATTAATATAAAGATTTGTGTTAGAATTAAGCTGCCCGGTAAGTCAACTGTATACCTAAACGTCTTGCGGGTATTTTGGCCTCGCTTTCATTATACCTGTAACAATGCGAAAATAAATCGCAATCACAGTGTCTTGTCTGGAACGTCACAGAGAGCCAGGGTAGAGGCGAGACACAGGCCATTAGCATTTATATTAACCCTTAAGAAAACAGGTTTGTGGAAATTAAAGTAAATTAGATTACACCTCTTTTTCCTTCGTAACATACTTTAGCTGAGTGAGAAAGTTAAATAAAGGTATAATAATTTATTTTATTAATAGGTTATCTTACAAGGTAAACAGAAATGGTAATAACTATAGATGATATTTTGAAGTATAATATTGTAATCACTTGTCTTTGAACTCGATTTTATATCCATGTTTATGAAAATATGTTTTACATAATTATATTTATCATTGTGAAAGTGAACACCATAGGGACGATACATAAAAGGCACACTAAAGAAATATATTGTGTGTACTGAGGTACTGACATAGAAACGGTCATAGATAATGGAGCCGATTTCCTTTGTATAAATATCTAAACTAAAACTAAACTTCAGATGTTTTAAAGAAATTTCGTCTTTTTTATCATTATCGAATTGAAAAGGTTAGCAATAAAAGAC
The DNA here is from genome assembly GCA_932294325.1 of Allophyes oxyacanthae. Taxonomy (NCBI): domain Eukaryota; kingdom Metazoa; phylum Arthropoda; class Insecta; order Lepidoptera; family Noctuidae; genus Allophyes; species Allophyes oxyacanthae. The sequence continues at coordinate 7,998,659 of OW028614.1, read as the reverse complement.
CTGTCAAATTGAATTTGTGTGCAATACAAGCGTCAACAATGTGACCAGTTAAGTCGTAAACTAATCACGCATCCTACCTACCTACCTTATACCTACCTTAACTATCTACCTATGCATCTATACATATATTTATACGTGAAGAGAAAACTTTGTACCCCCTTTTAAGTATATTACGTGCGTGGTGGTTGTGGAGTGTGTGATTTGGCATAGGTAAAGTTTATATAGAGAAGAAGCCATAAAGCTAAAATTCAATATGTGGTTGAATTTCGACAACTGAGCGATCACTAGTTTATCATAATTCCTTGTCGATAGAATATCGCTTGTTTTTGCTTGACCCGGGGTACAGTTTGGAGCGAACAGAGCGAGTGTTATGTGTGTCTGATGAGTTCGAGATGAAAGGGCTAATTTTGAATGGTAATCTTATTACATCTTTTTGTATTTCTTCTGCGCTGAAATTCATCATGGATAACTTTCGGTCTGGGGAAGGCGAAGGGTTTTGCCGGTCTCTCCGGTAAAACGGTCCGGTGTTCCTCGAATGACCTATGGCTGGGGCTATAGGATTCACTCGCGTATGCGCTGCATCTCCGCAGGCCTTGGTCCGATTGGTCCGACACTTGCACTGGCGTACCTCGTTCCCCTGCGTGGCCTAAGTGCCGCGCAATCCTCTGTCTTGTTCCCCCTGCCATTTACTAGATCATACATTAGTCGCTTTATGCTCGCCATAACCAATGACCTCGGTCGACCTTGCACGACGGAACAAGTTCTCATAATTCATAACAAACATAATTATAGATATGAAGACGTTCCTATATAATAAAGTACTGACCGACGTTTGACATTGATCGAGTACCACTACCACTTATAAACTTCCTAAGATACGACGAAGTACAAAATAGTCTTGACAGATAGTTCAATTATTATCAATTTGGGACTCCTATCTTCATGATGGGTAATTTTATTACAAGGTAGCTCACAGTTTAGTCTCTCACGATCGTATTGAAGTTTATTATCAGTGTTGATGTTCATTATCATTTTAGTTACGTGGTAGACCCCCAGTACCTATAATATAAGTTTACAAGTCTAGACTCGGTAGCGACTATATAATATTAGAATGAAACCAAATGCAGCACCTCTACTACGAGCTACGCTATAATAAAAAATAGAATAGGTACTATATTATTCGCTACTATATTATATGTTACTATATAGTCGCTTACGAGTACAGGGTTTTTTTTTTTATTGAATTATTTGTATGGAACCGCAGATTGTTTATTATTATTCCTTGATTGGTCCCATACTAAAAGTTGTTCATAATGTTGAGTAGGTACAATAAACCCCTGATAATTTGGTTACCCTTCGAAAAGTAACCCCGTATACCTATTTGTAAATGGTAACAGTTCAGCATAAAAATCCCTTAAACGTCCAGTGCTGACCACTGAGCCCGCAGCTACAACGAAGAGTCACGAGAAAATGTTGCTATAACCACCACGGTTGGTAAATGCATTAGTGTTTATTGTTATACAGGAGTATGCTTCTGCTAATTTCCCTATCTTAATCCTTTAGTTGTCTTTTATTTTGACGATACCCACTTGACCCCTCTGTGTATTTAGAGTAAAAAAGAAAAGGCCATTATTGATGATAAATTAACTTTATGTTACGGTGTTTAAAGATTCATGCGCACACGTTTATTGCAACTATAGAGAGCAGGTAGTATCTAAAGTAACGACATGGATTACCTCAGCATATGACCTCCTGGGGCGAGCTTAATGCAGCTGGGTCATTCCGAATAGATTGCACGGACGGCTCCTAATCTAAACAATATTCATTTTGCCATCGGGAAATATTTTGATTTTGATTCAAATGAAATTATATCGAAACTGGAGTTCTTTTAACCATTTTTCGAACTAAAATGAAAGTTTTTTGTATTTGTTAATTAAAATTAAATAGAAGCTTTATGTAATATATTCACATATTTGAACTAGAATAATTGAAAAAGTTTTTGGTACAGAACTACACGTGAGATGATTTTTTAAATTTAATAATGGATTCTTGGTAAATGAAATGAAAGCCGTATTTTTAGCAAACCTTCTATAAGAACTTATATGTATGTCATAAAATGTGAGAAATCAGAATGGTTTCTTCATAAAGATGTGAAATAAATTTACATTAGGTGACGATGGGTATACAAAATAAGTAGCTACGTAATATTTTCCGATAAGTAGTAGGAAACGTAATAATATAATACGGGGAAATAGATACCGTCGTGACAATTTCCCACAAAGGTATAACATTGGTAGTAAAATTCCGTGAAATGATAAAGCTGACTGCAATATTTTATAAGTAGTTACGTCGCGGCGGGCGACGTCGTTGGTGTGCGCCATTTAGTTATCACTCCACGCACCCTAGGATAAAGACAAAAACCCAATATATTTCAAGAGGTACCTATATATCAAATAAAAAATTGATTGACTATGAGTATAATATAAGGTCATACTTTAGTAGCGGAGGTCCATTGGGGCGAATAATAATAAAATAATAATATATATAATAATAATAAAATAAAATAATACATATAAGTGAAAACAAAAAAAAATGAGAAAAATGTAACATTTTTATGTAAAATGTCACCATAAAAATTTTGTTTAGATTTACTGGTTACTTTTCGGATTTTCATACGGTACATTTTATAAGGAATTCATTTTACTTTTCGATAAAAATTACTTGGATTTTAATAAATTCACTTAAATATTCACCCATTAAAAGGAACTCCGTTACTAAATTAGGAACTTATATAATTACTATGACTGACGTACATAATTATCAACGAATCTGACAAACTGCTTAAGCTAGAAATTAGATTCTTTAAAATTCATGATTACGTGGATTTGTATGGGAGATTAAACCATATATCTACAGACGAAGGTGAAAGTATGCGAAAACTAGTTAAAAAAAAATAGTTAAGTTCAGCAGAATCCTACCTTAACCATAAAATCAGTCAAACATTTGTTGTTTTTTAATATATTATGTAAAATACCAATGTAAAAATGTAAAGATTTTTGTAAGGAATTGACATTCCCGAACTTACTGGCAATAAGGAAGAAAGATGGTATAACATAAGGTAATATCGGGCTTCTGAGAAAGGGAAAATTGGAAGATGATGAGTTAGCAACTTCTTTCTTTTTCCCATGTGTTATTCTGACTTTTGAATACAAGACGGTATGATAAATCATTTAACGGAAAACTTTATGGTCTAATGCAAAAGAAGCTCTTATACGAGTATGTTCTACTTGACCCCTGAAACAAAGGTATAACTCTGTCGAACGAATTAAATCGTCTTTTGTTGCTATTCAAATATTGAGTTTCGAGATAATGCCAATAAATCCTGTGATACTACTGATAAAAGTCAACAGGGTGGGCAAAGTCGACATTGCCAGGGCAGTTCTAACATAAGAACGAGGGACGCGACGGCTCAAACTCTGCAGTAGACACAGTTTACAGAATTTTTGGTGATAATCTGGACAGGGGTTACCCTGCCCAGGTTATTGTGATTAATAAATGGCTAATAAGACCAAACTATATACAGAGGCGCAAACTCGACATTGCTGAATTCGTACATTACCTACACCACGTGATGCAATTAAAGGTAGTGTTAGCGTTAGTGTATGTAAAAAATATAGCAAGGTATTTTTTACCACTGACCCAATTATGTTATCGAACCGTTATACCTACGTCTTCCAAGATTCTTAGGTACATTCATTATTTATATTTCCCTATATTTCCCATGTATCATTGATTACTGATCGAGATCAAGTTCTGTGAGAGAACAAAACTTTTTTCGATTTAGGCGAGTAATTAACTAGTGGGTAAATAGGCACGTCAATCTTTATTTACCCGAGTACTAAATTACCTTTGGCGAACCCAAAATGAGAGACATTCATTCGACCGTTTCTGTGTATATCAGGGTTGTTGCTGATGCATATTTTTTTCACATCTGCGGATGCTGATGCTGATATTAATATTTTTTTTTAAAAATCTGGGAAAAAGTAGTGACCATTATGAATTTATAACTAAAAGTTGCACAGTTTTCCTTGGTATTGAAATAAAAGAAATAATTAATACTAGATTAGTAATTAAATACCTAGACTACCAACTAGGTATTCTGTTTAAGCACTAGGTAGTACCTAGTGCATAATGAGATAAGTTTGTGTTTGTTTGCAATCGCAATCACCGTGTCGACACCCTGGATTGGTCAAAACTCGCAAGCGAACACAACACATGCTATAAGCCCCGCCCCCTCTGCGGTCATGTCACGACTTGAACAATAATCAGCATTGACTTAATAATCAGCATCAATCAATGCGGATGCTGATGCTGATGTTGAAAATGATGCTGAAGTTTCGCGGATGCTGATGCTGATGTTCGCAACAACCCTGGTGTTTCTATTTGTGTATTGTGTAAAACCCACATTCTAAACGGTTGAACTGACTTGTGATTGGACACTGGCTGGCAATAATGACATGTTTAGCAAGCTGCTATAATTGATAAACAAACAAAAAACGGTTCAACGGCTTTAGCGGTCGTCGCTGGGAATTTAACACGCTTTTTAGCGTGAGTATGAAATATCTACCTTATCTAATAACGAAGTTCTATAAAATATTCCTGATAAGTTACGGCTAAAGATCGATGCGCGGTAAAATTTTGTAATTATCGGTTGCTCTTGCTGTATAAAGGCCATATCATGATTGTTTCATTCATTCAAGTCTTCAGGTAGGTAACCTAAGAAACCTTTACATAGGTAATACCTATACAAACAAATTAATTAATTCTCTGAATATTTTCATATGTAGGTAGTTAAACCAAAGATTTCATGATAATCTGTTTACATTCAGTAGTGTGCCTATAGGCTCCTGCAACGTGCTCACAATCGATAATCCATTGACCCCTGTAATATGGCTACAATAGTTACTATTTTTGTGACTAATACTGTATTTATATATAGGTTCATTCATGTAATACAACAATGTTAATGTGCTCATACTACAACTTTTTTTTACATATTACGTGTGCATGACTTTAAATATTTACTTTAATATAAATGTTCCTTTTTCGATAGTCGCGCTTGTCGTTTCATGAATGAGAACCAAAGACAGACAGAGCTCCTTTTTAGTAAGTATTCAGTGAGAGTAAACTACTATTAATATAAATGAAAAATGTTGTGGCAGGAGGCTACGCTGTCACTAATATGTGGCATATACAAATACACTGTAACGCGATTTATGAACCCAGCATATTGTACTACAAAGCATTAAGACCATGACCTTGCATTTTATTGGCACAACTTGGAGGAGTGCCCATTAAGATAGAGAAAGCTGTTCAAACATAAATAGGATGAAGAATATGTGGTATAATTTAGTTAGAGCGTATATAGCATCGTCCTTATCACATCCGTTGTCAAACTGGACTTCAAACGAAATGATAAGGCTATGAAAATGATGGGTGAGCACACCCGCAGGCAGATGGTAAAATGATAGGTCTGGCGCAACGAATTTATGAATGGAGGTGCTATTTTCTCCGAGGGGAATGTAACTGACTTATGGTGACAATATTTTTATATGATGGCAAATATGTTGAGTATCGTCCCTAATGGAGATATAGGGGTGCCATATTGGCTGAAACGGAATATTTTGTTGACTTGGAAGAGAATAGGTAGGTAGTAGGGCTTCCAATACCGGGATCCTGGTATTGACCAATACCGGGATCCCGGACATTTTTTGTCATTTTTCAATACCGGTAGGTATTGAAATGCCCAATACCGGGATCCCGGTATTGGTGATTTTATTTAATTTTCAGTAGAATCTACACAGTGAAAATCTTGTTCTATTGCACATTATATTTCCAAACATTTTTTTTTATCTGCGTCAGTTTTAACACTGCGTTTTTTAATTCTCTCGTGGTTTTTTGCTGTTGATAGTACCTTAATTATAAGACATGATAAAAATAGAAGTTATGAGTGTGATTTCAAAGATGCATTGCAACAATCAATTGCCTGAGTTAAAAAAAATAAATTAATATTAAATTTAAATAAAACTAAAATAATGAAGTTTAAACAAAGAGCCTCCTAGTATTAATCTAACTTTCAATAATAATAGAATTGAAGAAGTAGAACATATAAAATTACTAGGTTTGACAATTGACTCTAAACTGACTTGGAAAGAACATGCATCAACAACATGCCTAATTACAAAATTGAGTAGCTTTGCCTATGCTCTCTATAAACTTGGAAAACTAGTTAGTCAGACAGCTGTCGTAACTGCGTATTATGGCTATGTAGACTCCATATTACGTAACGGAGTAATTTTTTGGGCAAATTCCTGCGGAAAACATGACATTTTTAAAGCACAAAAGAGGTGCATCAGATCCATATTATGCAATCTTATCTTAAAATGAAAATTGTGTGAAAAGATTATAAAAACTCCTGTCGGATCAACAAGTGGACTTCACTGCGCATCTTATTGGTACAAAATCAACTTCAGGTGAAGCTTCTACGTCAACTGTGTCTCGAACACAAAATTATCCGCCATCTAAGAAAGTCAAACTTACAGATTATTTTAAAAGTTCTGACTCAATAGAAATGATAGTGGCCAGATTAGCCGCATAGTGATTTCATATAAAAACGATGTGTTTTTATTAAATGAGAGTTGTTAGGTAGCAAATTTATAAAAAAAACAATATTATTAAAAAACAATGACGTTAATACCGGGATCCCGGGATCCCGGTATTAGAAATATTCTTGATGGTATTAATACCGGTATTGAAAAGATCCGGTATTCGAAACCCCTAGTAGGTAGATATATATCAAAAATATACTTTTCATATTGTCAACTTCTGAAAAAACACTCTATGTTTTCAACTGCTGGAGATAAGTAATTTACATGCTACTCATTTAAAAGCAATTTTTTTTAGTACGAATTTTTTTTCTCAATTTTGCATCAAATTTTCTTGAATATTCAATTTTAATACCTGGATTCGATTAAGTTATTCATATTAAACAATACCTCTCTAGAACTAGCGTGTAGGGCTTGTATAATGAAACGGTTTCATTTTCTCGCAAGCGGTTTCCGTGCAGGGTTGAGCCAAAAATGCAAATGAGTTGGTATTAAAATCATAAGGCGGCGTAGCATGTGATTGCCAAGATGTAAATTTTATTCAAGCAATATTCGTCGATACTTTTTTATGGCCATATTCTAACGTTACATCATTTCGGTTTATTAGTAGATAAATAATAATATCTAAGCTAATAAAAACGGAAGGAAAGGAAAATAGTCAACTAGCACTGTAGGTATACTTTTCTTCCGCAAGTGTTCTGATAGTAACAAGACTAAGGCTGTTCGCTTGAACACTTTTGTTGGAAAACGACTTTAGTTTTCAACTTTAATTCATCACAAACCCTACCATATAGATAACGGAAGTCAAATAATACAAATTTACAATTGAATGGTAACTAAAACCAGGAATCGTTTTGCTTATGAGAAATTTGTCGACAGTCTTTCTTGACATATTGCAATGTCATAATCACTATAAACTAAAGTGTATGATATCTTAACTTACTTCTTGAGATTTTTGGATATTTGGATGTTTGATAAACAATCAAATTTGGATAAAATTAGGCACACAGATAGATCATGTCCTGGATTCTTTGTATCCGGGTAATTGAAGTAGTTACCCTAAGATGCAATTGAAACCGCAGGCAACAGCGAGTTGGGTAAAAATCATAACCAATTGGTGATCGCAACATGTTTTCAGCACGAGAGAAAGCGACACCTACTCACACCCTTAATTGACAATCCTATATTCCTTTACGAAACGGGATGATATAGAATGTCCTATTACGGGGAACTATCTATCTATAGGACGGTGAAAAATAAATGTTAACTATTCTACTGTTTTTTTAAACTTTACCCCACTCTAGGTTTACTCCTATATCGTGGGTACAGTTTACAAACATACATACTCACATACCCAGATCCGGAAAATCTATCTGTAGGCTATACAATTAATATTTGTTTCATGCAGTGATCGAACCCGCGACACGTAGCATAGAAAGGTAATGGCTTAGCCATAAGCCACTGCGCCAGCTGTGTCGTCAAACTTGTTCATGACCGCGACTGAAGTTACTTAATAAAGCTAAGCCGATAAAATTAAATGATTTACTTACCTTAGCAAGATTATCCCGAGTCAGCCGGAAAGGATTTAATCTTGTTTTTCTGTTTTAATTGGATTCCTTTTGCGTTTAAATGTTTTTATTACCGTGAACTCGCGGACATGAAATCATTGGCGACTTTTTTAGCTGAATTATTAACATAGTTTGATATTCCAAGGACTTTTTTTTAAATCGTCGTATTGAAAATATTAGGTAAATTTAAATATAATGTCATTATTCATGTACCTGTACTTTTCATAGTGTACATAATAATAATTTATTTAGACAATAATTTATGTATACACGTGTGAAGACACAGAATACTTAAAATAGGAGAATAAAGTACATAGGTACTGCTTATTTCACGAAAGAAATCTCTTCTAGCAGACCTGCGAGTGGAGATTAATTCATTATGTTCAATATGGTTGTATTGAAATTTCAGATTTATGGATCATAATCGCGTCCTAAAACGGCTATAGTTAATCAAACGATTTGTATATTGTTCAGATAACATATACAGGGTGACTGGTAGAACGAGGGAATCATTTAAGGAGGGTATTGTACTCATCATTATGAACAAATTTTACGATGGGAACAAAGGTGAAATCGCGAAAAAAAAATCAGCTGTTCCATACATTTAGTCGATTAATATTGAATTATTTGTATGGAACAGCTGATTTTATTTTCGCGATTTCAGTTTCGGTCCCATAGTAAAAGTTGTTCATAATGGTGAGTAGAACACCCTACCTCAACGATTCCCTCGTTCTACCAGTCACCCTGTATAGACGACGATAATACAAAGACGATGCCTCTAACCTGTTTACGTCTTTGGTAGCCTATCCCCCTAGATTGGTCTATTATTGGTAACTTAGTCTCTTTATCTATAGTAAAGCAGGTGAATTAACTCTAGTTAACTCGATTATGCAGGGATGGTGGAAGTTTTGGGCCGCTACGAGTTACAGTCTGTAAAAAGAAAAAATAATTCTGTATGAATTTAATTATGGAAAACATATTATTAAAACTATAATAGTTGCATGATAAAATGTACAATTACTGGTTTTTATTTAATATCCTAATTAATTAATTAAGTGGCGAAACGCAATACTTGTATTCTCAGCAACAGGGAGTTAAAACAAAAGTTTAGTAAACGGTAACTCTCGTAATAATGTAATAATACTTACATACCGCATACATAGCGCGGGTATAGCGGGACTTGCCGCTCAAAATTGGAACTGCCCGACTGAGCTGCTACTCTTTTGCAGTACTGTGTTCTTAACGGTGAGCAAGATCGCCAGTGCTTCTTGAGGAATGAGTGATGTACAAGCATCCATACGGACACCGCTTACCTTCAGGCGGGCCGAATGCTTATATGCCACAATGATAGTCGTATAAAAAAAATATTGGTATCATTCATATTGGCGCGGAATTTAAAATACCTAACTAGGTGTATTCTAGTAAGAAATTGGGGTAATGGTGCTAAGCGTGGCTACTGAGCGTGAGGTTTTGAGTTCAGTTCTAAGGTCGGGCAAACTCACCTCTGCTTCATGTTTCGGGGAATTTGGGCATGATGCTATGTTATGTTGGTAAAATAAACCGAAGTTAAGCAGTCGTTATGAAAAATAAAGGCCTTTGAATTAATTAGTCGTATTTTAAATACTTGATCCTATTGTGACAGAGTACTCATATGTATCATAGCGGTATTATGAGCCCAGATTAAGAGATAATTTTAGTCTGTTACCATTTACAATCCCATTTACTTTGCTAATTAGAAATCCGTCTGCCATAGCTAATCTAACCTAACAAAAGACCTTTGATGTTGTGTTTTAATGGATAAACCTAAAAAAAGACAACGAAGATTCACGTACAATTCTACAATTAGCACTATTTATTAGAAGTAGTAAAAAAATGTAAAATGCAACTTTTTTCTTGTATTTAAAAGAGACACGTCATTAATAGCTAGTAAGATAGCGTACTTTGTATTATTGTGTTGGGGATGTAATATTTCTTGAGATATTTTTTAAATTATTTATCTTCTAGAATATAGATTATTATATTATGTCTTTGGTTTTTGGTAGCCAGTATCTTTTATTATTTATAGTATCTAAACAATCAAAATGAGGCCTTTTTTAGAATAGGTAGGGTGATTTATTTGCCATATAAATCTTTCGTTCCATTTGGTTCCATACTTATTGAAAATACCTCAAAAACATTTTATGTAAAGTACAAATCGGCATGCGGATTTTCCACATATTAAACAATTTCATTTGGCTTGGAGGATTTTAAAATTTTCGCCGTATTTTATGAAAATTAATAGTAAAGTTTCGGCAATATTAAATAAACGATCAAACGTCGCCCTATTTGTATTGTTTAATCCAATTTCAATTAGTCAAAAGTTCTAATCATCCATCAAGTATTCACTATAACATAGTTTAGAAATTAATAATGGGATTCGGCTGTTTGTTCGGGCCAGAAAGGCAGAAACTATTGGGTTCTGTGGGCCGAGCACGAATGTTTTGACGTATCGTAACTTTAACGTAACCAAATTTAGAACCAAAAATACACGTTTAATCTATGATATTTTTATGGAAAAACATGCAATATTTTTACATTTTCATGAAACAAGTGTGTTTGTTGCATAAAATTGAACAAAAATGCGATAGATTCATTGTATTTTATAATCAGAATTTGCTTACGTTTACGTTACTATACGTCAAAACATTCGTGCTCGGCCCTCTGATCTTAGAGTAATGGGTATATACGATTGAATTGATTTCCTGTTGCAAAGTGACAGCTGATGACTGATAACGTTCCGGAGTACGCATTTGCACTGAGCAACAAACAATACAAATTGGCCATATCTACGTTTAATAACTTGTACCTACAACGATTAATTGTGCTCAGTTTCATGTAGTTTTGATACTTGCATGTTATGTTTGTGCCATTATCTTTGAACTTCATGCGGTAATAACCCAATAGCTGAGACGTTAGAGTAGCGAGTAAGTATGTTTAGCTTAGTACTAGAAGTAAACAAGGATACTAGTTGCTAGAAAACTGCATGCGTGTCATAGAAAAAAATTAAGTATAAAGAAAAGAAAATGTACCTACTATACTATAATTATGTTCTTTCGCATATTTTAGAATAAAATAAAAACTTTTCTTTGGGATAACTTTCCATACTAATTAAAGTTCACAAGGAAATTGGTCATTATTTGTCCAAGATAAAGATTAGACTCATCGATGTAACGAATCTAATGCATACTTGATAAACGTACCGTCTTTAAAATATCACAATAGCAATAGTGAGGAGAAAACAAAGTGTGGGGTAACGTTTAAAAAAAAAAACAAATGAGAGAAAAGAAGAAAAAGAGTGGCTTCTCCTTAAAATCTTTACTATTATCTAAAATAATAATACGTAAAGAGAAAACTTTGTATCTCTTTTTAAGCATATTGTGCACACGGAGAAGTGTGAGATTTGGCATAGTTAAACTTTATATTATAGAGAAGAAGTGCAATGAGCTAAAATTATAGTCGAATTTCAACCGCTGGGCGACCTTACCTATTACTTATATTACCAAATTAATCTCAAACTCTAACAATGAAAAAGCACTTTTTGACCACATGTCATGGATGCCAGGAAGACGTTGGTGGCCAAGGTCAATAAGGTCTGCGTTTCGCCACTTGATGAATACAACATTAACAAAATTTAGAAATGTTAATGATAGGTTGTAGGTTGTATATAATAATAAAGTAAATAAAGTAGTTCTCAAAATAGTACGATATAACCTACAATCTACGTACTTAGGGTAGTAAAACAAACGCCAAACACTGTTGTCATAGCAAATGCTATAAATACAGGCGGAATTATATTCTGCACGGAACAGTGGCCAGAAATGAGGACAATTTCGTTGTGGATACAAAAGCTTAGCGTTGAAGAAACTTGGAAAGCAATTTAGGAAGTATTATTATTGTGTCTGTACGTACACTGTGTTGAAAACTTAAACAAGAATTTAATTTGCTGTGTGTTATACATTCTGTATTTAACATAGGTACAGTCACGACACATTGCGGTGATACCTACAATTCACCAAAAAAAACTTTAATCGTCTGCGGCTAACTCTGCGTTTGTACACCAGGCGCAAATAATTTCAGTCTTAATGATGGTCGCCCGGAAAGAATTCCGATTGTACATAAAAGAACCTACAATGCAATAATGAAACATGCATTGTATTGTAGCATATATATATGCATTGGATTGTAGCATGTAAAGTAATTTACTTTCTACCTACTCCCTAAGAGAAAAAATGATGTTGTATGTTATTAAAGGTCAAAAATTATTTACAAATCTTTTTGCCTATATAGACAAGTATGGAAAATAGAGTTTATGCGGCACTCCGAAACGCGTATGAATCATGATAGATTTTTCCTACGCGGGAAATACCCCATGCGGGGTGAGCCGACATGCGCGAGATGCTAAAGGCTCTCCCACACAGCTGCGTTATAACGCCGATATTATCGGAACGCGTTAATGCGATATTTGTTTTTAGTAAGTTAAGATTTCATATCTTTCTTTACAGTACCTAAGCTGTTTTTACGTTAATTAGGTGCTTACTTACAAATAAACAAATATTATAAAATAAAATATGATAGAACATATCGGCCGCTTTAAGGCAATCACAGCAGTGTGTATGTGTAACTTTCGCATGCGTCCTTATACAAAATCTACTAAAATAGCGCAACGCAGCGATATTATCGACCGATGTAGCGCGGCTGTGTGATGGGTGCTTTAAAGCAGCTGATATTCTCTTCATTATATTCATTCATTCTACTTTTTTTTTTTAAAACATTGCCCCTCACTAGGATTTCTCCTGTATCGAGGGTACAGTTTACAAACATACATGTCACACGTCCACACAACCAGACCCGAAACAACTATCTTTAGATCATACAAATATTTGTTCCGTGCGGGGATCGAACCCGAGGCACGTAGCGCAGAAAGTTAATCGCTTAGCCACTCCGCCAACCGTGTCGTCAAATATTCTCGTTTTGGTGTGTCTATAATATTTGTTTATTTGTAAGCATAACCTTATTGCCTAGGGGAGTCCTACTTATTATTTCTATGTTTGTAAGTGATAAACGTAAAATAGCTTACAATGAAAGATATGAAATCTTTACTAGAAAAAAAAGCGTATAATACAAATACAAAGTGCCAGTACATAAATAATAAAGCAACCAATAAAAGCGTTGTGTAAAAGTAATAAAGTAAAACTGGTTAAGCAAAAGCTATACAATATCGCAGCTTTGGAGGCTTTTAGCAGGATAACGCAGATATTGTGTAATATTGTAGCAGGAAGGAGCATAAAACGAAAATTAGGAAAAATAAGGAACAGAGTTCAAAAATAAGATTGACAGTGCTTACCACGAGAGTTTTTATAACGTTGTAATTTCGACAGCAGGAAGCGTCGGCGTCGATGTGAACCTTTGTGTACGTTTTCCCTATCCTCGAATATCTCCAGACAATGCTGGCGTCTCATCACTCGAAAGCTTGGTCTTTGTAAACGCTGCAACTAATTCTAAAAGTGCATGGGAGCTATTCTGTAACAACATATCGCATCTCGGATTCGAATCTCACTCTTATTGTCGGTTGATATTTGACAACTTAATACGATGGTAAACGTGTATTTAACTAACTTAACTAGTTGTGTCCCAGTGGTCGAAATTCGACCGTAATTTTCACGTTATCTCTATTTGCATGGGTATAAAATAATATGTAATTTTAAAATGTTGTCCACGATTTGTGTTGTGTGTGTGACTAGGTATATTTTTTTCTAAAAACCAACTTAATATTAATTTAATTATACCCTCGTGAATAATGTAATGTAAATCCTCATATTGGTATGATACCAGTTATTCAATATACCTGACACTTGGGAATTACCAGTTAATTTTTTAAATCTAACGACTACATCAAAGCCGTATGATTCAATACGAGTGGTTATTTTAATAACATTTTCGGTTCTGTTTCTGGCAGCTAGCAGCCTACAACTCTCTAAGGCGTATCGCTTTTGTAAGCTTATTGCTTCTGAAAGGTTTAAAGGGATTTTAGATTACGTATTAAAGCCGACCACAGAACATGACAGAGGTAGGACTGAGAACTATTAGATGGTAGGTATAGCATTAATTTCAATTATTGATGAATTTTACTTACTTCTTCATGAGGAGTCCCTCATGAAGAAGTAAGTAAGTAGCTACATTGCTACCGCGCAGATCAGTCGATCAACGAGGTTAAGCTGCTGTTACCGCGGTCAGTCTCTGGATGGGTGACCGTTTCTTCGAACATCGAGACCCCTCCGTGCCTCGGATAGCACGCTAAGCAGTTGGTCCCGGTTGTCATACGAATATCTTTGACAGTCGTTACGGGAGTCAGCAACCCAAAAAGTCTGATAACCGGTTTAACCTTAGGGTATCAGTGTCTCCCAGTAATTAGTAGTCTCCCAGTAGGTAGTCGCTCTGTATAAAATACTGATATTCAGCCGCATCTGGTTAGACTGGGAGCCGACCCCAACGTTTGATAAAGGCCAGGCAGATGATGATTTACTTACTTCTTCATAAACTACTACTTTCTTCATCTTCTTTAATTAATCTGCACCTCATGATGTCAATATTAGAAGTAGTGTATTCGTTGGACATAAAACTGTATTAAATCCGTTTTAAAAATTGTATCGTGCTGTTTCAAGAAAATTAAGAAATGTACCAATTTTATTCGAAGTAAGATCCCTCAGTCAATAAGGTATTTAAATTACTGCTTGCATTTAGTGGTATTAGTTTTCATTACAAAGCCTCAATCACTGAATTATGTACATATTGAGTAAGGTAGCCTGTTTAAAACAGACATGTGTTGTGTTTGTAGTAGCCAAAGTTTGGGTGTCGTGGTATTTTAATGATTCCAATCTGAACTAATTGGTTTCCGACCGTGCTAAACGCATAATTATGGAGCCGGTATTGTACCGGTAGGGAGAGTTCTTATTAAACTTATATATATAAACTTTACTTACTTATAGTTCTTATTAGACCGCTTTTGTACATTGTACATGAAGCATTTTAAATAAATAAATAAACTCACTAACTACAGACGAAATGCATTTTTTTGTATTTAAGTTAATGTACCTACCTATAATAATTATTTATTGTCAACTACCTTCAAAGGTGCCCAAGATACAGGCCTAGCCTAGTTTGGGACCATTGGAAGGTATTTTATATTGTAAATATTTATGAAATAAATTGAATTGAATTGATTGATTCTTTTCACGCAGCGCAGTTACGTTTAATAATCTTGATTCACATCATAACATTGATTTATTCAGCACCAGTCCAGCCGCATTAAGACGCACGTTAAATAAAGAATATTTTGAAAAAGATCGTATTTAATACTTATTTTAAGTAAAAAGTATTTCTTAATTATTATTTTTTCTTTCTACTTTTATTAGAAATTTAGATTTTGGTTTTCTTTTCTGTCTTTAATTTTGTTTTATTTTTTATTAACTGATGTTTACTTTAGGTTTAGGTACTGTAATATTTTATATGTGGAAGCTTTTCATTAGCAACTTATTTTACATATTGTATCTACTGTATTTAATAAATTTTATTAGTCTGTAAGCTTTCCAAAGAATAAATAAATAAATAAACTGTTATAATATACTTGCTGGAAAACTATATGGTATGGGATAATTTCGAAGGAATTATGATAAATTGTGTTTTACAGAGACTCTTTGGAAGTAATGTATATAAATATCTTAGAGTTCATTGCCTCATTTGCCCCTTGTTGGAATTGTGTTGAATAATTTATTATGGAAAAGGATGCCATATCCACGTACACCCACGACGTACGACGTACGTACACACACGACGGACGTGTATATATACGTGTTTTAATTTTTTACTTTTGTTTTTGTCTTCATTTTTTACTTTTTTTTGTTTTAATTTTTTACTTTTTTATTTGTGTCGTAATTTGTGTAAAAATAAATTGCTTTTCTTTCTTTCTTCTTTCTTTTTATATCATGTCGAGTTAAGTACCTACTATACCTATGTCACAGCATAAGGATATTTTTATTCTTGCATCTTTTAATGCTGCATGGAAGATAAACGACCCTATTTTTACATTCGAACACTCAAACTATTGGCATTTCCAAATAGCATATTGTTGTAAAAGCAAATAAAAAATGTATTCAACTGACATCTATTCTACAAAGTTACTGTTTAACAATATATCGATAAATACAGCAAGAGTAAGTAACACGTGGCGGTGTTACTCACGTAATATCATTTCACGGAGTAACGCTAAACGTCGTTTTGTTACGCTACGCGCCTGGACGTGTAATCTCGCTGATGGCCGAGCAACATCTTGTCTTGCTGCGCACAATAAAACTGCGAGCCACTGCGCTGGACATCCATTTGTTAAAAGTCGCTATTTGTCACGTATTCAAGTGTTGAGTGTGGATTGACGCGAGAAATGTACGAAATTAAATAGCTTTCAGTACTGTCTGGTGACGGACGCAGTAGTCTTATTAATTTGAACACAGACTCAAATTGTTACAGAATGTTCAGAGTACGACGTATCTATTTCTGTGTTTTATTAGAATAATTCTTTAGTACATGAAATAGGATTTCACTAAAAAAAGATAGAAATATTTTTTTCTTATTCCTTATCATTTAGAATTCCTTGTTTAAGGTATTTATGTAGTATATATGTAGGTTAGTACCTACTTTGATGTTCAATTAAAATTTATATCACTTAGATAACGGATTGTCTAATTATTTATACGGTCCGTGAACTCGAAGACGAATAACATCGTTAACTTCGTTGATTTGTATCGTTTTATATAAGTACGAGTTATTCAATTTTCTGGTTCATTGTTACCAAAAGACAAGATTGAGAAAGAAAAATATTTTTAATTGAGAACCAAATTGGAACTTTGCTAACGAGAAAAGTATAACTTAGTGGTAGTTATGTCTTTGTAATGATTACATAACAAGTTACAAGTTTCTGGTCATTAATTTACAATTAACAAACAAAATTAGTATTTAAAAATTATAATAACTTTATTCATTTCTCTCTTCTATTATTTTAATTTGTATAATTTATAGTTTAAGTTAATGTTTTTTTTTTGTTTTTTTTATGTATCTAGGCTTTTTTAAAATTTATTTTTTGTTGTTTTACTGTTTGTTGGTTCTTTTTTAAATATGCATGCTGTGGTCTCCTATAGGTACCTGAGAGAGCACAGGGCTGGTAGATTAGTAATGTAAGCTTGTGATGTATTGTGTGTATTTCTTGTTGAAGATCCTAATAAATAAATAAATCAATGCTTTAATTTCTGTCCATTTGTCAAAATTTAGTTTTTAGTAATTTCTTGTTCTGTTAGCTTGGACTCTGACACGATTGAGATAACTGAAATTAGTAGACTTGAGGCCCTGATTTGTTTCAAAAAGTTCATTTAAAAATTCGCACATACACCCACGCCCGTAGACGCGCGGCACAGAGATGCACGACATAGAACGCGCCACCGCAATATCACCAGTAGGTACGACAGGCCGCTAAAAGTCATTCCATCAATTTATAAAAATCTTTTCTCAATAATACCGAGATCTCGATGTGAATTATTATTTCACTCGAATTCACATTTCGGAATACTATTGAAATGGAAAATTACTTTCGTAGATACACGTGTAGATACCTCCCTATGTATTGTAGATTATATATTATGTACGCTTGAATTTATTTCAAACGCTGACAGTAACCAATGGCAGACCAATTTGCGTTATAGCTATGCATTATGGCGAATAGGTGGAAGCTTATTAGACTGGCATTATAAAAGACAGTGTTGCATCTTCGTACACCTGGCCCTGATAAATGGTACTGCTTTGGCTCGTGTTGTGGTATCTTTTTAGTGAATATTCGTTTGAGGATTTGGTTGCTTAACGTTTAAGTTAGCTTTGATAAGAAATCTATTTTAATTAGAATGTTCTAAACTATAACTATGCCAAATCTCACACTCCTCTGTGCGCGCAATATGCTTAAAAAGGGGTACAAAGTTTTCTCTTCACGTATTAATATATAGATATTTCATGATATAGTTACTCAATCTTCATAGCAGCAATAGTTTGATAACCTGAACTTACGCTCAATCTTCAAAGAAGCATCGAGCAAAACTTACAAGAATTAATCACACGGCGAAAATATAAGCAAAAAGTTTGAACATCTAATCATAATTTCGTCGTAAATTACTAATTCGGTGATTCATTTTTTAATAGGTACCTACGCCATAAATGGTTTTAAAAAAATGGTTTACATAGAAGTTGGATGATTTTCACCTAGAATTCTACAAATCTCAAGTTTGTTTATGGAAAAACCCACGTAAATAGATCTTCCTTGTTATGATACATTCTCGGAAGTAGTATCCTCGAGGAATTGGCCACCTGCTGAGCCTTAACTTATGATCTCTTCATCTATTACACTTTATTAAATGTCAGCCTCTTATGGTATATACAGGGCGGGAAGTGCCACCCGCAGTTTGTTTGTACCAATTTCCTTTTCTGACAGAACCTAATGGCTTTCTAGGAATCTTGTAATATTATTATTGTATTGACACTTATCGCAAACGCACGATGACTGTAGATAACTTGAGATCATACAGATTTTTCTCTCTTGGATTACGGATTTTTCCTATGAAACAAGTACCCCGTGATCTAAAGGGTATCTTATGCTATAACGGGGACTATGATCTATGTAAAGAAAGAATTCCCAAAATCGATGTTAGTTCATGACATTACACCTGTGTTTGTAATAAAATTTGTTAATATCAAATTTCACGGAAATGTAAAGCTGTGGGCATTCATTTATGATGTGACATAATTAGAAAAGGAAACGTGCTACGTTTTAACTTCTAATTAAATTTACGCGGCAGTACTCACAACATAATTATTCTCATCGTTTTATTTAAGCTGCTTAGCATCGTACGGTTCCCAGTTACTAAAACCTTCAGACGAGGTACTAAAATTTATAAAATATAATAAAATTGTCATTATAATTTTCAGATGTTTAAATAGATACCTATTGTGTAATGGAAAAAAATAAGTTATTGCATCTTCTTGCCACTTACTTTCAATATGTTTTTCATCTCACTAGCTCGGAAAGGCTTTCTTTATTCTTCGAAATCTGAGCGCAAAAGTCTATTTTATCCGCTAGCGTGGAAAAGTTATTCGAAATTCGAACGTGACAAACTATGGTGTAGAGCACAGAAGTATGCCCAAAATCTGTTGTAATCACGAGAGCATTCTGTCGTGAGTGAGGGGTTGGCGCCCTGGACAAGTGTAGAGTGGTGAAGAAGAACAATTGAAATGTAATTAGGCATCTAACATTTTCCTCGCTTTAGTGAGATGAAAAGTTGTGTTTCGTACGGCTGCAAAATTATTTGCGTCTCGTGCCTTTGAAAACCTCGCTACGCTCAGGATTCTATTTTTGAACAACTGATTTCGCTCGTGGTTCACTCTTAGAATCCTTCGCTTGCTCGGTATTCAATACAAGTACTCGCACCAAATAACAACTTTGCAGCCTTGCATAACAAATAACGATTATTTATTGTACACCGTAATATTGTTCCTTACATAGAAGCCCTGCTTCCTAAACTAGGTTATTTGCCTGTATCTCAGGAGACAGTTTCTATATTATGAGTAGATATTGGATTTACTCTGCTGGTTTCTTTTTTCTATGTAGAATCATCTTGATAAGAATGTTGAAGTATTCGTTAGTTGTATGTTACGAGGGTGAGCATATATTCAAAGGGGTTTATTTGAATAATGGTTGTAAAACTCATCATTGAATGCATGGTATCTATTATTGACGTATTATGTTAGCCACCTTGTACACTTTGTATATTTATGTACAAGTCCGATACACAAATGGTGTGAATGTTTGTTAAAATAACAATTTGTAATAATTCGCATCGAGCGTGTTCTGCGGAAGTAGCTTTTTCCTGAGATCCTCTAGTAAACAGGAGGTTAATGAGAAAACTTAGAGCAAGGCCACACTGGATGTAGTCGGGCATCAACGTCCGTCCGGTGTGAACTCGCGTGCTGCACGCTACGCTATCTCAATATGATCTTTAAAGTATTAGGTATACCGTTTTGAGGCACATCATATTGTAAATAAAGACATCGGTGTGTAGTTAGTATAAATTCCCAAACTATATTAAAATGTTTTAGGCTTAATTGACACTCATCATCATCATCACTTTATCGTTTCTACTGTAGGTAATGGGCCTCTAGAATATTGCTTCAATCTTTTTGATATAAGTACCCCTTAGTCGTTTTTCGATATTTTACAATATTAACGGCACGAGAAAAATTAGATTGAGATGTTCTGAAAATAATGAATCGATCCGGAACTTCTTATCTGATCTTAACCGGTAGTTAAAGTGAGAATTGAATCTTATTTTCCTTATTTCTGTGTATAAATTGTATCTATCCTCCCCAGTACTGAGTTTGCAAGTGCACAAGTAGTGACAAGTGACTAGGCAATAGCTATATCATCTATTTTATGCTGAAAACATCTATCTATAAATAACATATTTTTATTAAATGCATATGAAAATAATATGATGATAAATTATATATATAATGACGGGACTTTCTCTGGCAGGTAGCTGATTTTATAAGGAGTAACTTAGGTTAATTTTTTTTTATTCCACGCTGGCTTCGTCTTGGGCGCTGCTTTTACGAGTATAATTTAAAAGTATATTTCTCAAGCTTTTTTTACACAAAATGAATAAAAGAATCTTAATTAGATACCTAACAGCCTTTTGTGGTTTTCTGATACTGGGCATAATCATCTCCCAAAAAGATCGAAAGATATGTTAGTTTTGCTGATGTTACCTTTCTTTATGCTGTGTCACCACACTCACCACCCACCACCGTACACACGGCAACATATCAAGCAATACATTTTTAGTATAAGCTGAACTCTCATCGTATAGGATATCTGTACGATGAGAGAAAACTTATACTGAAAATGTGTAGCTTGATATGTTATCGTGTGCACAACTTGAGATAAATCATGAAAATAGCGATTTAAAAGCGAGTGACAGGATGGTGGGTGGACAACAGACTTCGCTATCGCAGATAAGCCTTTAATTTAGCACATAGGTAACTTCGTTAAAAAGAAATTGGTATCTAATTGATATTATACAAGCATTTGAATTTAATCAAATAATGTAGGTAATCCTTTTCAAGCATTTCAGCAGGTACTTTTTAAGGCTGTCTTCCAAATCAATTGTTTGCTTGGAACGAGTTTTAAAGTTAATCCTTTTTAATTTTATATCTGAATGTCTATAATTTGAAAGAATCTCTTTACTAGCATCAAGTATTCAGTAAGAGCAAATTGCTAAGTAATGGCACTCCACACTAGATTTATTTTTATTTTGTAATGTCTAGAGAAACAATAGCATTAGCTTTGCATCAGTTGCACTCTCTGGGAATCAGAGAACATTTTATAGACTTATGCAGAATTTGTTCTAAATCTCATGCACGCAAATCTACTCGGATACATTTTATGCACGAACACGTTGGATGATGGGAATCGTACCCTTTTAAAATTTTAAATCATTCTATATCTTTTCCTATGTCCACATGAAGTAGATTAGTTACATCGTAATAATTTCGAGGTTTATGTATAACCGAAGTGCTAATAACTAATAAGAATTACTATCAGTTTGGTGTCGATAAACCATTACTTATGGTCTAGTATCGGGTAACTATCTTAAAAATGAAAAAAGATTGTTAAATGAAAACAGTACCCCAACTTACTCATTAGAATATAAATCGTCTGATAACACTTTCAATTACATGAAACACTAACAATAATTAATGAAAATGACCAAAGTGCACACTAAAACGTGGTTCCAATTTGGTAATAGAATTCGTTGTCTTTTACAATTGCTTTTGGACATACAAAGTGGACCTTGGCATGCAACAAGAACAACATAAGAATATTTATAAGTACATGTTCCCCTTTCTGGAAATAGAGAGTTTAGAAATGGTATATTAATGATGAGGCTGTCCAAAACCTTCTATGAGATCAATAAATAATAAAGTCTAAATGTAGTCACAAACCCGTTTTCCTAGCGTGGCGACATCTAAGATGATTGATATTAAGATGTAATGATTATTGAACGATGTTAAATGACAACAATTATAAAAAAAAAATGATAACAAATTATTATAAATAAAATGACTGCAGACTTGAAGCTTCATCAACAGCCTAATAATATATGTAATATGTTCCCACTGCTGGGAATCCCCAGCGTAATTAAGTACGCTTACTGTATGATAGCAAACGTTTACATAACTTAGTGAAGTAGCATAAGCAATAATAAAATTGAAAGTATAATAAGTATGTCTGATGTACCTATACAGTTAGCAAAAGAAAAGAGAAACTTATGAAACTTTTCTTTTATAGCTAAAGTTTTCTTTCATTTATCTGAGACGCGTATGAAGTTATTCTTAATCTAAAAGCTGGATCTGCTTCATCTTTGATATAATTATGATGTAATATCTTGTTTGCGCCTAACAGGGATAAATGTAGATTACTACTAGAGCTGTATTATTTGGTGTCTTCTCAGTTACATTTTATTAACGTGAACAAAGTAGTATTTTATCTAAGAAATTTTGTTTCAATTAGTTTACTAGCAATTTATGTGAATAAAAAGAAAAGTACTTAGGTAAAACATACAGTTACACATAATGAATTTGTGCAGTTTATTTGTCGTAGTGATTTGTTTTTATATTTGGATTATCAATTATCAATACGAGTAAGTAGTTATAACGTTTACAGCCAACAATACTTGCCTTCCAAAACCGTGCCGGGGTCGACATACCCGTGTTACTAGCACAAGAAGCTGTATCAATCTTAACCTGTCATTATAGTTTACTTTTGTATAATATACCTTTTCCAATTTAGAATTGTTAGAGTCGATCGTTTTCTATTCTACCCAGATACAGCTAAATATCAGTATTCTACTCTAAGTAACCAGCATTTAACATTTAACCTTCGCAGTCCAATTACTGAGGCATCCTATATCATCCGATTGACAGAATTTCAATCTTATGTGCGCCCGCGATGACGTTCATTGTCATTATACATACATAGGTGACTTGAAGTATCTATGCGATAGCTGCTCAGAAATTGTCAGTATTTACAAATAATTTCTGGACTGTCAATTAAACACCGAAATGGATACCTAGCTGAATGCTTTATTCAATAAGGCGCTTACCCACATTACCTATTAAATAACAAAGTAGTTAAAATACCTTACAATATTCACTTATTTTCACGTTTTTAAACGCAATACTTGTATCGCCAGAAAACTCCAGTTTTGTTCTTTCAGTATTTACTGTAAAAATACTGAAAGTTCGAGGGTTTAAAAAACAGATATAGATGTCAAAGCCACACAGAGCTTATTATAGTACTAATAATCTTGTTGAGTCTTGGTTACTCCAATAAAGAAAAAAATCAATTCTATTCTATAGTAATTTATTTCTATTGGTTTCCGTTATTCGCAGAACTGTTATTATGTGAATTAGGTTTGTCATTTCCTGACATTGATATCGCCATGACTGTAAGCTCAGATGGCAACAGCGACGTAGATTAAATAAGATGAGGTATTTTCTGGAAACGTTGCCAAAAAATATAGACCTCTTTTTGGTAGTCTAATATGATAGACGTAGACTGTTTGTATGGAGAGGACCCAAATATCTACGACCTACGTATTATAATGACATTTGAACGTTGAAATCAATAAAATACGACCCAAACATCAAACAATATTCACAAACTCACCTAGTTGTGACCCCATCAGCCTTTATTACGACCGTATTTTGTTTCTATTGTTTCGAACAAAGTTGAAAATCAATTTTGCCGCGTGTTGGAATTTTATTCGACTGGCGTAGTCGGGAATAGAAAACTGTGTCGCACAAAGTTACTTATTAATGGAGAACTTGGTCCGCTAGCCTTAGAGTTAGTATGGTCATACTTCTCTAAAAGTAAACGTCGAAGTTTATGATTGTTGTCATTAAAGCTAATAAGTTTCACTCTGCCGCTGATGAAAGCTGAAATTGCCGTGGAACACACAAAGGCCTGTACTTATGAGGACATTTTACATTTTACTCTTTTATTATCACTGAACTCAAAAAGAGGGCAATTTTGTTCACATTATCGTGATCTATAACGTTTTTTAAGGACATAGCTCCCGTGGATTAGAGGTAAGCTAGGGAAAATCTAAACTATGGTTTATCGTGTGGACGGGAAAGATATTCCTGATAAGTGATACCTGGGTACTGTTAAGATTAAAAAGAAAAAGCGTTTGTGCTAATTTTTTTTATAAAGAGTTCATCCGGTAAGGCGCAGGTATTTCTCATAAAAACTTTCCCTCTACAATACTCTCCAGCAGGGCGAGCACGGCTAAATGGGGACAAAGAAAAATCGGGTACAAAACCATCTCTTTTCCGCTTTCTCTTGCGATTTTTCGGTGGACCAAACGGGTTTGTCCATCCGCCCTGCTGTAAATGAGAAACCACGGACACAAGGAGCGATCGGCTATGATCAGCGAATTTCGGTTTTGAAGATCGGTATTTCTGTGGATCACCTGACTACAATTCTTGTTGGTTTGAATTTCTTATTCTTAGTTTTAGTTATCACAAACACCAATAGGGACTAGTACCTTCCTTTTTGTGAAGTTTCTAAGAGTTTACTCACTAAAAATGCTTTTGTATATAAACATGTAAGTACAGTCGGCCAAAAAATTGGTGTACCACCCTGAGGTTGCTATTTGTTTGTACGCCATAAAACTAAAAGGTCAAAATAATGAAGTTTCAACTTTAGTGGTAGGAAGTTTTGATAACATTGTGGTACATCAATTTTAACAAAACTTCGTATCAAATGGAAAATATCACTATCATCAGTTTTTGGCTCACCGTACCTATACCGAAGCTTTTGTTTCGTAATTACTCTTGCGTTTGCTCTTATTGTGCATGGACTTAAACTGTTAGCAATAAGATGTCTATGAATAAATAAATTAATTACTGCTTCGTGAAGATTGCATTAATACAATGCAAAGGTTCGAATTGAATCGACTCCGCACAATACGTGCATAGAAAACTATCGTTAAATTGTAGCGCAGCAATTAGATGAGGCTTCGCTTTAGCAACTACTTCTATTTTATTCAATTTTGAAGATAATTCAATATTTTGTGCAGTTTTGTAAATTATAAAACTATATTTTATGAGAGTTAGTAGCTTGTTGTACGTACAGGTACGTACAATAGTATTTCAAGAACCTAATTCAGTTTAAAATACTTCAAAAATATATTATTATTGAATGAATATGAAATTATTCTGTATGTGATCCAAATATTGTACATTAATATTGCATTAGCAATATTTAAGAGTATTTTTTGCTTCTATCGAGAACTTTTTAATTAAAAGTGATTCAACGGTTTTAATTCTAAAGTTAAAAGTGAGAAAAAAGAGCTACTTATTAAGTAGAAAAAAGGTTTTAAGTTTAACGGGTAGTTATTTATCGTCATAAGAAATTTTAACATCACTGTAGGCGTTCTCTATTAAGAAATTACAAGTGTGATATATTGAGATATAGAAATAAATACGCTATATTATTATTATAATTTAAGCCAAGGCAATGTAGAGGAAAAAATTACCTAACTAAAATAAAAATTCTGGCCACACAAAGTTGTTTATTGTCATTTTTCGTAAATGGCACTCGGCAATACCTAGGGATTTTCGATGTTCCGCACTAGGGAGTAGATCGAATCGAATTAATGCTTCATGTATCAAATTATGACACCGTGAGATTATATAACCTATAAATCCGATCATGTTTTTGTCGCATTAGGTAATAATATAATATTAATATACTACGTGCTAAACATTTTCGGTATAAATATTTTTATTCAGATTATAGATATATCTCCTATTTTGGTATCTAGTCATTTAAAGTAGGTATCCAGTTAAAGTTACAATGATCTTTGTAAATAAATCCCATGTTAAATTTAAACGTGTCGAAATACCTGGAATCCATAAGTTTAATCAATTTAACATAGGTACCAAAATTAAGTTTCAATTTTAATCTCACCCGCCAAGCGAATACCTATCATACATAATGAAAGCCTTGCTTCTTCGAAAAAGCCATAAAATTTTAACCAAATTAATTCCCATTATTGGAGATACTTTTTGAAATATGACCGCGTAGCAGGGCAAAAGAGAAAACCTTTTTTACAGGGAAACTTGAAAATAATAAAGCTTAACAGTTAAGCTTTATTATTTATTTATTTTTTACTGTACTAGAAAGCAGGTACATGGTAGCAAACATGGGTACCAGGTTTTTGATATCAGCTAAATAAATATGTTTTGATATTCTCTTATCGTTTCCACCCTGTGAAAAATAAAGCAAAGGATAATTAATATACAACCTATACTCTGTTTTTCGTACTTGTCTTAATTAGTAAACAATCTTCACACAACTCATTAATGAAATGATGATTTATAAAATACAACAAATCGTTTGCCAAATGTAGATTTGGTAAAAAAATATTATTTATCAAAGACAGTTAAATTTAACATGATTTTCATATTTTTAAATAACGTTTTTCGTTAAAAAGAATTGCGAAAATTGTTTACGTTTTAGGATAAGTAAAAAAACAGAGTATTAAATTATTTATATATATATTAAACTATTTAATACTCTCCACGATAAATTTTGGACATGATGATTGTGTTAATGCGCACTTTCGTACTGAAATCGTTGCATTTTTGTATTTCGTAATAATATACATACGGATGACGGGTGAGATGTAGTCATCCATATTACTTTCTCGACTTTTATTCAAACAAGTGCGAACCTTCATAATATTTTTGAAGGCGTTGATTTGAGTACATTTTCTGGAGCGAATATTTTGAAGTATTGGTCTCTGTAGATTTCTCTGGATTCGGCAAATATTTACAGTTGAACTTTTGGACTATTTGTGTCTTAGTGAACTATATTAACCAAGACATATAATTAAATGAATATGAAAACTCATCTTCTATGTATACCTACATATTAGGACTGTATGCATGATATAATTATTATTACATTTCATTAGTTTTAATTCCAAAAGTTTCATTAGAACCTTGATAGTCTATGCACATATTATTATATGTATGAAGAACGTTTCGTTTTAGACCCACTATAAAACGAGATGAACTATAAAAATTCCTGATTTAAATGAAAACTCAAATCGGTTCCCTTTCGTTTATCAAATAAATCTAGTTTATTTTAAGTTGGTAACTAGAAAGGATGGATTTGAATAATAGAGGAATAAGTTTCTTTTGTAGAACTGGGTCGGTATCGAATGAACTCGTAACAATGTTGCCACTGAATGACATTATTTCAAAGGCAATTCAATAATTAGGATTCGGTTTATTCACATTCATAAGCTGCATGGACTAAAAATGGAAACATTCCCAGTATTTTATATTTATACTAGCGACCAGTCCACGGCTTCGCACGGGGGATTTCTCTATTATCCTTACATTAAATATCAAAGTATTATACATATAAAACTTCCGTGAAACATTATTTAACTGATGATGAAAACCGCAACAAAATCCTTTGCGTGGTTTAGGAGGAGTTAGCGGATATACAGACAGACAGACAGACAGACGCGGATAGTGAGTTTATTTTATACTATGTAGAGATTGTACAGAATCATAAATTCAGTTTTTGAAAGAAGGTAGACAGATATTTGTTTGTATTTAATCATTAATTATTTACTGTCCATCAGCATTGAGTCACACGGTGAAGTCACGGAAGATACGTAAGTTACAATATAAGCATCAATAAATAATTTTCTAAAGCGTGTCTGGGTGTGGCTATAAATATGAAAGGAAAGTTAAATTACGGTATTTCCAAACCACCCTCTGTTGTCGCCATATTTTATCTAACGGAGTGAAAAGTTAAGTTACCTATGTGTTTGTTTACACAAACAGTAAATCCACTGCATTCAAACATACGCTATGTGTGTCAATATGGTGTACTTAACTTAATTTAACTTTAAACAAAACTTCTCGGTAATTAAAATAATGAGAAAGTGTTGTAGACTACTTCGTTAAACCACTTGATAAGTAAGTGAATTTAACACGGTTATATATAAATATATGTATACAATAGGTTGGCAACACACAGGAGCGGCGTGGCCCGGCGTGGCGAGTGTCTCGAGGGCGTCGCGACGGTCGCTGCCCCGCACGACCCCTGTTAACCCTTCAAATGCAGTTTCTACCTGCAATATGTAACCCTATTAGCTATTTTCTGGGAGTGCCGCCGTCGCGCTATTTTCATATTTATGCCTTGAGACGTGACTCTTCAAATATAGGTCGTGGAACAATAGAATGTGAGAGTTAAAACTAACTTAGCCTAAGGCCTCGACTACTCACTTGTATAGTAAGAAATAATAAATAATAATACCTAATAAAAAGTAAAAAGAAGTAACTCTTTTCGCTACTGAGTCTTCCGGGCAGTTAATATAAAATACCAACTTAGACAAAAACATTAGGTATCTACACAAAATTTATATTTCCTTAGCAATACCCAACAAGAAGCCAAGTACTTTTGAAATATAATATCTTGGAGTTAATATCTTGTAGTTATTGAATTAGTTGACTGTGTGGGGTGGAGTGGGAAGGTGGTCTGAGGAGAAAGTCTTTTCCTAGATTACAAACGTGTTGTTGCGTGTTAGTAAAACGTTTTCGTAGAAACGTGTTAATGAGACGCTTTTTTCGTATCGTGTCAGTGTTATTTATTTGCGAAGGTGGATACTTAATTTTGCTGTAATCAAGAATCGTGGTGAGTTCCAAACTACCTTTGTTTCTGGAAGTATTGAGTCATAATTGTTCGGTAGGTTTGATGTCTTAAATTGTTTTACCCTAACCCGAAATCGATTTAACTCGGGTGAGTGGGAAATACTAAAACTGGAGAGTGCTCTGACAGTCTACGATAGGTTGAATTTCCAGATAGATTGATCCAAATTACTTCTAACTGAAAAGAGGTGTAGAAATGGTATTTTATTAAAAAATATAGTTACTACCTATTTGTATTACCATCAGAATTTCTAAAATTCTAGGTAGATACGCCACGAGCCAACTTGCCGCGCTCTTGCGATTTTTCCAGTCCATTCATTTGGAAACGAATTTATTGGTTACCTACTTGCCTGGCATAATATATATAATTATATAGGCTGAACGATACACTTTTAAGACGATGGAATGTTGTTAGTGCATGTTCTTTTAATTAGTTGATTTCTTGAAAATTGTTTATTGTTGGAATCTGAGCAATTATTGCCATGTTGTTAATAGGATAGATAACGTCATCCGTCGGGAGTCGTGAGTGTCTTAAAATATGACTTAAGTCATTATTTTTATATGTGCGTTTGCCGGTGGCTTGGCGTGTTGACTATGGCAATATTCCGTAATAAACGTAAATTAGGTGTCCATGACATGAAGAACTCTGTTTTCTTTTGGACTTCTATAGGCTGATAATATGAACAATGCAGGAACTATGTAATGCGAAATAAGATGCCTAAATATGCGATTAGTTGATAAGTATAAAAGTGTTACGTTGATCTCAATAATGGATTATCTTTAACATGTAAACAAGTCATTTCATATAACATTATAACTTTGTCATATCGTAGGATTTTTTTTTCTTATCTAAATAAAAGCATGCCGCAACTGCTAACAATATACCTTCAATCCCAATTTTCGTGTCACAAAAGTTTTTTTTTTGTAGTTTATTTGTAACGTGATGTTTTTGTCGCGGTTTCAATGGAGAGGTTTAAAAATAAAGTAGCAAAGGCTACAGCCCTTGTTTTATTTTTATCTCGTGAGGGTTTAGCTAGACTTTAGGCTAAGCAAACATCAAGTTGGCAAGGCATGGACCCAAATGTAACATGATAGATGTATATATAAATGGTGTGATAGTACTGTACACACATATATATTTTCAGTATAAGCTGACCTCACATTGTATAGGCTTTCCGTACAATGAGAGGTCAATTTATACTGAAAATGTATAGCTTGATATGTAGTCGTGTAACAATTTGTAGTAGCCTGCAAGGTTGCTCTGGCATAAAATTTATAAAATACAAGAAACATGATTATGGATTACTTTGTTGCCTCCTTGAACTGCGTGATTTTTTTAATATTCGTTGCGACGGATTTGTGTACGGTCTTGGGTTCGATTCCCAGGTCAGACAAAGTGTAAGTTTTCTGTCCGCAAATTCTGAGTTATAGGGGTTTTAATTGTGCCTGTTAGTAGACGGAAAGCTTGTAATTTTAAATGATACGTGACTGCGGTAATTTACCTCTATCTGCCTCTTCGGAGATTACACGAGTGACAGTATATCATTAGATATGTTATATTTGTTAATATACTATGCGGCAATACCAGTGATGATTGGTAAGCTCTATTTTTTATTTATTGATCAATATTGTGGTACATAAAACTGTGTAGTTCATAAGGTATTTGTAGCAACGACCTTTTGAACTCCGACGCCAGCCCTATGTGACCCAGTATCAATTGACACATGCCATGTGGTATGCCGCTTGTAATTAGACATGGGAGGTGCACAATTACAAGGTATTCAAAATCAATTATTCAGTGACATGCCACTGCTCGGCATTAATATAGCGCTATTTATTTATTCATACAAATGAATTAAATATAAGTCGCGACGTATTACAATACTAGGTGGTCCTCAGATGATACTAGTTTTAAATGTTTTAATAACTAGTCGGGTTAGTAGCCATTGACTTATTTTAGACACATTTTAATAACCATCGAGATGGTATTTTGAACGTAGGACAGCACGTGTAAAAATTGTATTTTACATACGCACAATAATCAAGTTTCAGTGTTGTTTTTTTAGAATAGGTAAAAAAAATCAGTTAGTTTATTTTTCACATAGGTATTTAGAAAGAGAAGCGATTACTAGATCTTTCAATATGGCCCTCGTTATCCCTACCTACCTTTCAGTCTGAGTGTACCTGATTTGGGCTACAGGAATGACGTATAATTATTTAGGTTTGCTATCACAAACTTCAATATCAATTTGCATGTCAGGCAATTATAGAAAATTACGTGTTTCTTCGATCAAAAATGCTGATCGAAGCGTGATTTCGATAGATTTGCATGAATATATCGAAAATCAAGAATTCACATCGTAAACTGACATTCGATTAAATGTTTTTGTGTAGTTTGCAAGGGAATATAAACAAATATAATTTATTGTAGCCCGAAATAATGCCTTCACATTTTATAAAATGATGTCAGGTATTACCATGAAAACTGATTCTACGAGGCTTCACTAATAAACAGATGGAGTGAGATAGGCCTTTATTTCATAAATTGACGAAGTCTGCCCCAGGTGGAAATTCTATTAAAGTAATGAAGTTTACGTCGCAGGTTAAACCGATCGATCAGTAAGGTGTGAAAATATTGGCACTTCGGTCGAAACAAATTTGTTAAAGTGAAATAACTAAATATTTTGTGTACCCGCAATTATTCCTTTTTTGACCGCGGGCATTCCGACTTTCCATTAACTTTGTCAGGAATTAGAAGAGTTGTTTTGGGGTTTAAAAACGAAGTTAATGAAAGCGGGAAATATTCAGAGAGGTAGAATCCAATGGAGGATTGCTGTTTATAACTTAATTGTGATGTTTTCAGGCGACGAAAAATTAATTAATGAACAAAGAGGTATAAATACCAAGCCAGCGGTATATCTCAGCCTTCGTTTTATTGAACAAACAAAGTATAAAGGTTTCATTTATTCTATCGCACAAAAAGGTTGTAAAAAGCCCGAAAATTTCAATAAACTGGCTTTTGTTCCGTGTATCGGTTATTGGTTATTCAGATGTGGTGCGGTTAGGCAATCAAGTCTCATATTTTGGTAATCTACTGAGCTTTTGTGATATGATTATATCGCTATTCCTACATTACTTTATAAAATGCAAGTCCGTTCCTTTACATGAAAAAAGTAATATCTGTGCTGGCAAAGGAAAATGGCAGTAATAAGTCACCCCTAGCAGTTAAATAAAAATTTAAGATTTAATTTTATTCCCTTTTTATTATTTGTTCAGCAGATTGCGTGTTTAATTATTTGACTAACTTCGATCTAAGGTTCATGCAATAAAATTATTGATTTAGAAAGAGTACCTACCTACTTATAATAAAACTGAATTACGGCCAAAAATTTTAAGTAGGTAGGTATACAATTTATAGGTATTTGTATTGTGTAATCAACATTATATTCATAATGGCATTTTTTGTTTCAGATTCCCATTGTTGACGTAATTACCGAACAATAATTACACGTCACAAGAAATATCTACCTCAAAAACTGGATTGAGATTGCAGTGTAAGATATCAAAATTGGCAGTGAAGTTTAGTGAGTGTAGTTGAGACATACTTACTCTTTCGTCTGCGGGGTTTTCAGTGATAGGATATAAACGATAGTGCAGTTTAGTGATAGCCTACGTAACTGAGTGCGTAACTGAAGTCACCTCGTTCTTGTGGTAAAAAGTAAGATACAGTGAAGTGGAATAGTGAACGTAGAGTGTAAACGAAAATAGTGATGTCTGCGTGCGTGGTAGAAGAAGGTAGGGAGGAGGGCGGCGGCGCATGCGCGCTAGAGCCGGGCTCGAGCATCGATCGCGACGAGATGCCGGAGCGCCCGCGCAGGGAAGTGCTTCTGAGTGCGCGCGGACGACGCGCCTGTTCCGAACAGGGCCCGCATCCTAGCTTAAACTTTCGTAAGTTGCACAACACCTAATTTCTGATATTCGCGAAAATATATTTATGGAATTACTTTTTTCCCGTTGCAAATATTTTTAGTGTTCAGATGTTTCCAATGTTATTCAGAGATCGTAATGAGTTTTATTAAAAGAAAAAATAGTTTATCCATCCTCCATCAGTTATTACTTTTTACCAATTTATTTGTGTCACCCATGTGAGCACCAGGACTGCTCTGTTTGAGTATTTTTTACCCGACTACGGAGAGGGTTATAATATGTTTTTTGTTTTTGTATTTCTTCGCTATCTTCTTCCACAGTCTAAACAACTTTTTTATTTTCTATATGAACTAGTTACAAGTATAAATATTAAACTTATTTTGATATCTATCGCATATTCAAAATAACCTAATAATCCCAAAAAATAATTTTATATCTATAACATGGTTGAAATTATTTACAATCCTACTTGTGTAGGATCCTAGTGTTTTGAATAATAAATTTCTTACTAATGACCTAACTAAGAGATTATAATTTATATGCTTGTACGTAATAAAATAATATTTATGGGTCAACATTGTAATCAACGCATATGAATATTTATTTATTGTCCTTGATATGAAATTCACACGACTTATACTTGAACTTCAGACTTCAAGAAGTAGACTCAAAGTTATTGAAAGTTTGACGTCTGAAGAATTTCAACTTTTATTTTCTGAATAAAAGACTCAGTGAGTTGATAATGGTTCTGTTTGTTGTAAAAATGATCACATACAACTACTATACAAGAAATCGTAAATTACTATTACGCTGTGTATTACGTAGGCAAACATTCATCTCACGCTGACTGCGTTTTCACATACTAGTTGAAGTGATGCAACATATCACATGTTTCTCGCCAAAGCGGTTTATTACTTTAGTTTTATTTCGGAAACTGGCTGCTTACACACAGCTATACTATTTTTTTCTGTACTTATATTTTTACGTTAGTATACTTATTATGTATACTTTATGTACCTACGTATGTGGGTATATTTCGGTTACACGTGTTAGTGTCCGTGGGGAAATTTTGGTGACTCAATTCTGTTTAGTAATTAGTTTTGAACTTGTTTTGTGACTGTAAATGGACATTTTTAGTGTCTTTTGACAATATAAACTGAAGTGAAGTAATACACATAAGTACGTGCATATAAGTAAAGCTAAAACTGGTATGTATTTTCCATTTATTTCCCCGATTTCATTCTGCATACCTACTGTTGATGTTACCTGATGTACGAGGTGCATTCAATAAGTACCTAGCCTCATCGCCAGAGGGCGCTGTAGTTTCAAAAGAGTTTTACCACAGTGTAGCACATTCTTTTTAAATTCTTTTTTCAAATTTTCATTCCAATCCCTTCATTTGTTTTAATTTGACAACTTATGGAAGCCAACGTGTCGATCGGTTTTACAAAAATGGAAAAAGAGCAATATCGTTCGGTGATTCGATTCCTATTTTTGGAAGGGAAAACGCGCATCGAAATCAAAGAGCGCTTGGATGCTGTGTACGGTGACTCTTCTCCATCGATGGCCACCGTCAAGAATTGGTTCAACGAGTTTGCACGTGGCCGTACGTCGGTTTTTGATGAACCACGTCCAGGTGCACCGAAAACAGCTGCTACGGAGGAAAACATTAAAAAAATCCATGATCTCGTATTGGCAGATCGCCGATTGAAGGTTCGGGAGCTAGCTGAGACTGTAGGCATTTCAGAAGGAACAGTGCATCATATTCTTCACGAGGAACTCGGCATGAGAAAGCTGTCGGCGCGATGGGTGCCGCGTTTACTCACACCAGAAAACAAGCGCAACCGTGAGACCACATCGGAGACGTGTTTGGCGCTGTTTAAGCGGAATCCAGCGGAGTTTTTGCGTCGTTTTGTGACCGTCGATGAAACCTGGATCCACTGGTACACACCAGAGACTAAGGAGCAATCAAAACAATGGATCCAGACCGGGGAACGTGCTCCAAAGAAGGCGAAAACTGTAAAATCGGCCGGAAAAGTTATGGCCACCGTTTTCTGGGATTCACAAGGTGTGATCTACATCGATTACCTCGAGAAGGGTAAAACAATTACAGGGCTTTACTATGCCGATTTATTGGGCCGATTCGACGCCGAATTAAAGAAAAAACGACCCCATCTGGCGAAGAATAAAGTGCTGTTTCACCACGACAACGCACCGGTTCACACGTCTGCCGTTGCCATGGCCAAATTGGTCGAATTACGCTACGAATTGCTGCCCCATCCACCGTATTCTCCAGATTTGGCCCCTTGTGACTTCTTTCTGTTTCCTAATCTGAAAAAATCACTCGCCGGGAATAGATATGGATCGAATGAGGAGGTCATCGCCGCCACGGAGGCCTATTTTGCAGAGTTTGACAAAAACTATTTTTCGGACGGATTAAAAAAGTTGGAGCATCGCTGGGCTAAGTGTATCGAACTAAAAGGAGACTATGTTGAAAAATAAATTCCCACTTTTCCAAAATTTTCGTTTACTTTTTGTAGGCTAAGTATTTATTGAATGACCCTCGTATATACCTTTACATTTTCCAGTCACATTCCCTGTTGGAACTGTTATAAATCTTTTGTATTGACATCAACATAGCTACATATCTACGTATTGCGCAGTAGAACGAGAAATATCATTAATTGATTGTTGCTCGCCAACGTCGGGAAATGAATTCCTTGCGACTTACGAATGCCTTAATGAATGGGGAGTATTTTTCATTAGGATGATGATGGCGAACGTATCAAGTTCCCTTATGGGATTTGGATTGAAATAAGTGTGGATATTAGAAATTGAAATATATTGGTTCTGCTGGAGAAAGTATTACTCAAATGCATCCATAATTTGCTAAGAAAATTTCGTCTATATCTGGTGACCTTGTACACCTGAGTCTTTGTTTGACTGTGACTGTTTGACTCTTCTTAAAGTAGCTTAGAAGTCTTCGAGTTTGAATTTTCAACGAAATATAGAATCATGCCTGAATTCCTTGAAGGGTTAGGCAGATGACACCCACATTTTATTTATCCTGTACCAATTTTATGTGCCCTTACTGTAATAAAGAATTAATATTATTAAAAAAAAAAGTTAGGTTTATACAATGTACTTAAAATCTAGGATTTGGCTGGATTCTCTAGATTGCTATAAAACTAATCCAGATATTAATAGAGATTAAGAATTTATAGAAAGAATCCAGTCGGCCAGTTATAATGACCATGGCACGCTTGGGGCTGACCCGAACTCTGCAGAGCAAGGACGCCCAACGTTTGCGTATGATGTAGAAGCAGTCTACGCCTGCTTGCGCGAACATTCCTGGTGTACTGCAGAACCGAGGCAGCCTCAACAACGCCCGGAAGGCGTTATTTATTGCACCCAAAGCGCGTTGTACGATTTTTGAGTATATCTTGCCCACAGTGCACTAGTATAGGAAGATATACAATAAGCTTGGAACAAGGTGAATGTATGCTATTATTGAATGACTTGTAATAGGGTGAGCGTCTATTGCCTTCCACCGGGAAAATTTCAAACACCGGGCAGCTATTGAATTTTGCTAACAGAAAACTCCAATAACATTTTATCCGACTTATAAAAATAGTACCATCACGATCAGCAGTCACGCTTAGGCCTACCGTAGACGACAGAATTTTTGTGCGTTCTAGTCTGCGGCGCATATCGTTTGATGCAGGTAGACCAGCGGGTCTACCGCGTTCCAAAATGGTAATGAACTGATGTTCATTACCTATTAGTTCACCAGTTATTACCAGAGTCTGATGACTCTGGTAATAAACTTCAATACGATTGTGCGAGCTACACTTCGAACTACCTTGTAAAAAAATTGCAGACCATGAAGACGAGAGTCCCAACTCCCACGATCGTATTGAAGCTTATTACCAGAGTCTGATGTTTATTACCATTTTGTTACGCGGTTGATAATCAAAAAGGGATAAGAGTGTTAATTTCTGGTAAAAAGAATTTCCGTGGGGTTATCGTTATCGATCAAAAGTTCGCATGGATTTGTTAGACTTCTTATGCGCCGCGGACTAGATCGGACAAAAAGTCTATCGTCTGCGATAGGCCTTACGACCAATGATGCAGTCTACATTTTCATTCAATACGCCTTGATTATAACTTTGGTAACGACCTAATAAACCTCCTATTATCTTTATGCCATCAGCAGATAGTAAAAGGACGTCTCAGAATTGAAATTTCTAGTCAGAAGGCTCCCATTTAATTGGTTAGCGAAATTTCAATCAAATATACATAACTGCTAGAGGTCGGTCCTGGTTTCTTATCAATCTTGCTCGTCATTCAATACATTTATTTCAGTTTGTCTTGGTCTTTCTATACAGTTTGATGTAGGTTCGGATGATTAGTGTGTTTACTAAAAAACACATAATTTGAAGACTAAGTCACGGTCTAGCAACTTACCTTCTAACAAGCTAAGTTAAGATTTTTAACTTACATTACAAGAAATAAGGTCCCTAATTAAGTTTAGGCCTTCAGTCAGTTCCAGTTTGAAGTGGTTTAGTTTGATATAGTAAGGCGACGTTGCTAGTCCAGAAGGTATTACCTACTATAGTTACTATAGGTATTACTTATATGTATTCAATTGGAGGAAAATGTTTATTATTATATGGGAATAAAAAACACCACGTTTGCTACGACGTAGCTAATCCGATGAGGTCACTGCTACGCCAGCTACGATTTCGTAGCAGATACTAAAATCGCTACGGTCGAGTCGCATAGGAAGAGCTTGTGAAGAGCCTGATGAAAGGTGCAAGAATGTTTCGAACCTTTGCTAAATTACGAATATCTGAAACATTTTTGAACTCTCCATTCCATAAGCGACAGACGAAGGTACGCGTGATTAACACATGCGTTTATAAATTACATTCCTTTTATTTCCCACAGAATACGGCACATCACACCTGTGGGGCGCTAATAACAATCGTCGTGGTTGGAGTCGCAAGCGCACATCAGCGCCACAGATGAGCAACTTGCACGGATCGATGCCACGTGTGGCGCTCGTGCTGCGCTCACGTCGGAGCTGGCCCGTCGCACCGCAGTCATGTCGAAGGTAATCCTTATTGTATTATGGCTCTTTGTTTATGGGATATTATTTGAATAGTGTGAGTCACTTATCATAAAGATAAAGACATACACGGCAGTCATGTAAAAGCAGAGTCTGAAATAGAAAACTGTTAAGCCTATGACAGTAAAGCCTGTTCTTCACGGTTGGACTTACAAGTGTACGACAGCGCCGCAGTCAACAATATCGTCGTTCTTAGCTTGTCGCGATTCAATCATACCAAAGAATCAAAGTCAAACTGTAATTACGCAAACGGTTAGTGGGTACGCGTGTGCTTCACGAGTACCTGTGTAAAGGCGGCTGCATTAATTGGCTATTCACGTACAAAGTCAATACGCGACCAATGAATGCAGCCGTCAGTACAATGTACATTAATTCCGTTTTATTGATTTTATGAAACACAACGCGCGGTTTAAAACGCGCCCGTAATGAAATGCTACCCAGCAAGAATAATTAATACTGGCTATAAAAATAAAATCATAGTATTAAGAGATACATATATTATATGCTTTTAGTATTTTTATGAAATGTATTTTCGATAGAGCCAGTTATTAAATTTCGTTATAAATATGTATATAAATCGGTTTCCAATATGCGTGGCACTTAGTGCGCGATTTTTCTGCGATTATTTTGATGAAATACAGAAAATACGAAAGCACTTTGATTTCTTTGATAAGCTGAGTAAAAATAGATATAATAACACAGATTTCGTTCGAAATCGGCTTCGTATGAGTCGAAGAAAGTATTGCCCTCCAGACACCTTTCTTGATACGAAAACTTTTATTCAATTCAATTCAATTCAATTCAATTCATTTATTTGTTTGCGAATATGGGTTGTACATGTTGTTACATAAATAAGGTAAGTATCACCATAAACGGCCATTCAGCATGCAAACATTAGAAACACGTACCTACATAAAATTTACACAAAAATTAATAAAAAATGTCATAGTAAATTCCAATAAGATTAGATTATGATACATTATTAAAGACAAAGGGACATTAAATAAAAATTACAATAATTTGTCTAACAGATATTCTCTAACAGAGTAGTAACACTTTTCAATAAGTAATTTTTTTATGTTACTCTTGAACACATTAAAGTTTGGAATTTCAAGTAGTCGATTTGGTAAATGATTGTATATTCGTGGTGCCATGCAAAATATACTGTTATTTAATAGTGCAGTTTTGTTCGATGGAAAATGAATTTTTTGGTTATGCCTTCGACTATTTAACTTCTCGAACATATTAATATTGCATCGTGTAAATAGCACTACTTCGAGGATATAAACACAAGGAAGTGTAAGCAAGCTTAGCTTTGAGAAAAAAGGCTTACAGCTATCAGTTTGCTGTAGTTTACAAATTGCTCTTATACACCTCTTTTGTGATTTGAATGCTGCTTCCTTGTCCGTTGAATTGCCCCAGAACATAACCCCATATCTTAAGAGGGGTGTGACATGACCGTGGTATGCCGTTAAAGCCGTCGATGTATTGACTGTTTTCTTTAATACATATAGTGCATAAGAGAATTGGTTGAGCTTCGAAACCAGGGAGTCAATATTCGTACCATGTAGTTTTACAAGACATTAATTTTAGTTCTAACGGGCTTCGATCATAGTCCATACTGTAGTCAGACAGACTACCGCTTTGATAAAGCAATGAAGGTGTGCGTTTTTGAAAAACCATATTATATTTGAAGTCTTAAAGATGCAGTTTAAAATTAAGTGTGCTACGGATGGTCTTCGGGATATAATATCTTTTCTATCACTCACTTGCGAGCTATACGACTCTGATCACTATCGTCAATACACGCTCTAGATTAGCGAGCGGGGGCGCGCTAGTATACAATAATAGCACCTACTTAACCCTACTTAAAAGTCAAGGGGGTGAAGCGATGCCAAGAAAGCTGACTGCACTTCCTTATAGCGCAGCTTCGTTGGTAAGCGCTAATTAAACACTTAACTAACTAAGAATGTGTCAACGGCATATTAATTTTAATTTCATACATATTCATGGGTATCTACGAGTATCTGTGACGAGATTTATCTCAGTTCCTATCTACTGTTCGGGCGTTTTTAGTGTCATGCGCATTTGAAATTGAAATGTACTACCACCCCGCGTCCCGCGTATGTTTAGAGGGGTACACATTTATATGAAAAGGTGCATTGCGAGTGCCACGCATGCGGGCCTATTCCGCGTGCATCAGAAAAGCCGCATGACACTGAAAACGCTGTTATTGGTAAAATTTAAAAATCATCAGCGAATACAGCGTATTTTCCCTGGCGTACCGAATGTAGTATAACTTCGATTTTTTGCATCGATCTCATATTTTTTGTAAGCTTTTGACATTATGAATGATGAAGGATAACTCCACTTTTTCATGGAGGTCAAGTTAAATGTTGTTAAACTTTCGCGACTCTTACAATGTTGAGTCACTTAACTTAGATTAATCGAAATACTGTCACGTGGGCAAAGCCGCGGGTATAGCTAGTTTAATTATATCGGTGAAAAAAAAACTAGGAACGGACCGAGTACTGGATTGACATAAAAATCATGGATACGGGCACTGTGTTCATGCAGGTCGAAGATAGACTTCCATAGCAAAATTTGCAGGGTAAACAATGAATAATGTCTAACTTGCATAAATAAAAGCAAGTGGATGATCAGATTAAGTATAACAAGCTAAAACATTTATAGTAGTTAGGTACTACTTACCTAATTACTATCTAATTCGATACAAGATATAAGATATACATAGACGGAGAAATTACCTTCCAATGACGTACCCATGAACTGAAAACGAGAATTTAATTTTCTCCTTACATATCACAACGATGTAGGAACAGGCACGAATGTATTTAGCTTTTGATCTTCCTTCTGGTGTGTGGGTAAAATGTAAACATGAATTTCACGACATGGGATTTGTACATTTCAAATATTGTAAGTGGGAATAAAATAAACACTGGTGGATAAATTCTAAAGCACCTAGGTCGCAGGTGCTGCTCAAATGTAATATACCAACGTATTATAAAACTTTGCTGCTTTGTCTGAACGTCTGGACTTATGTTAAAACTTATAAATTTGACGTATATCTTTTTTCACCGTAATGATGAATTGAGTTTTTAAGATTTTGTGTTTCAAAATTGCTAAGTCATAATAATAATAAATGATTTAGAAAAATTGATAGTTTTTCTATAAATATTATATCTGAGCTTTTCTTATCAGTGGTCACTTTGATAAAATAAAATATCATAAATACTAGACAGGTAGGTACCTATAGCAAAAACGTTATTATAAGTTTAAACATTTTGATGTTTGAAAATGACAGGACCGGATGCGTGCAGTGAAAGTTATTGTAACTAAGTACCATTACAATTCTCTCCGGGTTCACACGTCCCATTAACAATATTGAGAATTTTGATGAAATAATGCTAGTCCCCGGAGCATCCACCACACGTTGCCATTCTTACGACTTCAACCGCGCGTTATAATTTTTATTAAAATGAAATATTACCTAGCTTTCTATTAGTGACTGAATTTTTTGAATCGGTTTAGTAGTTTCAGAGATTACCCTCCTCCTTAGTCGTTTCCTCACTACTGAGGATCGTGCCTCCGTCATTAGGTCTTTGCTTTCATTGTACTTCGACATATTGTACGGTCTCATTG
Organism: Allophyes oxyacanthae; assembly: GCA_932294325.1. NCBI lineage: Eukaryota > Metazoa > Arthropoda > Insecta > Lepidoptera > Noctuidae > Allophyes > Allophyes oxyacanthae. The sequence goes on along the minus strand of OW028614.1, from coordinate 7,956,783 downwards.
TCTTCAAGCATTTGTATATTGGCATGTTTATGGTCTTAGTATTCTGTCCATCGACGTGATCTGCACATATCTTCCAAATTTTATGTTTCTGTCTCCAGGGTGTTAGGGCGTTGTGGCAGTCAGGCACGGAACTGTTTTATTTAATATACATTATTTAACATTACTTGCAAAGCTTGGGGATTCCCAAGAGTCAAGCTCCCTTTTAATGATATGTGACACTATAATAAGTCTATGGTGACATGCAATTAGAATTGTATGTAGGTAATTCACCTAACTATGTTTATCTATGTAATTAATTAACGTCTACGTCACCTGCCGCTTCGTCGATTAACATGGCTGGCCCGGTCATGCCGTAAAGGAATATCGTCCATGTCCCAGTCAACCCTGGATCACTTAGGTCGGCAGTTCCAATAAGCTAGAAAACTTAAGTACACCCAATCGAGTACCTTATTGAGCGCCGCTTAATCAATTTGCTTCGACTTATAAAGTGAAGACTTTTATTCGCTTAGAAACCTTTTCATCGATTAAATGATTAAGAAAAAAATAAGAAATAGGATTATAATTAATTTATTTTGAAATTGAACCGTTTTCATTCAATATCTAAATAAATTGCGTCTCTAACTTTAATTAAAGATTTCAGAAAAAGTTGTGTTATTAAAAAAAGTTAAGATTAAATGAAGTGAACTTTTCTATTACAGATAACAATAATGAAGGAAATTGAAATTCGAATATTAAATTGGTATTGAGACCGATTCCCACCTCCATTGAGTCGAATTATGTAAAGGTTCTTAAAAGGTGCGAAATAAATTGTGGTAAAACGGTTTGAACAATGATTTGACGTTTATAAAGATTTACGAATGCTACGATTTTCAAACGCTTAAGGATTTTACTGATTCAATATAATACAAAATATACCTACAAAATTGATAATAATATGAACCATACGCCTACACGTCATATGTCTCCTTCTTTTTATTCTATTCAGCGAATCGGCAGGCCAAGGTACACTCTAAGTATCTACTACGTTCTTGTATCAATACAATGTACCGATAGCGGTATGAGGTCCCAAGTGAGTTAAGGGAGGCCTATCACTATTTATTGGGCACAATTCCAACCCTAAAACTATTAAAAATTGTAAAAAAAAAACTCGAGATCTCACGCTGAAAAGTCACGCGATTGCTGTTCCACTGAGGCGTTTGATATAAATCACTATATTTAAGAACTTTATACTGCCAATTCAACTAAAACCACTTTAACGGAACAAACGTACTAAGGTCTGTTAGTCAAACGTCTGATCACAGCTAACCTGTAATTTGCAATCCCTTACCCTGTAATAGCGCTATCGCTATAGAGCATTGTACATAGGTATGTGAGGTTCTTGATTGCCACATGCCATAAAACAATTACTGCGGGCAATGTGGTGGCTAACAAGGGGAGACAGCGCGCCGTCTCAGCGTTGCGTTCAGAATTTAAATAAGACATTATCTGAGTGAAACAACATAACATATCTAAGCTAACTGCGTATTTTGAAAACGAAGTAATCAGATTGCATTTCCAAACATTAGCTTTGCACGTTCCAACTAATAAGAGCATAATTTAAACTTTGTTTACCGATTAAGGTATTTTATTATGAAACTTTTTTTATATGTGCACATTGTTCACACTGACAATACTATTAAATGTTTTATTGTATGGGTAGGAAAATGGGAAGCCTATTCAAAGCCCAGATCAGTGAAATTTCAAGTTAACTCATAATATGTTTTTCTTTTATCAATCAATCACAATAGCATGAGGTTTAATAGCAAGATTGTATAGGCTTCTAGAATCCGGGAATTTTAATAGAGCAGACTACATTACATCCTATACGTTGTAATAACGCAAACATCAATGCGTGTGTATTTATGTAAAATTAAATAAAAATGCAATAGAATGATTGTAGTTTTTATTGAAAAGTTGCTTACTTAAGTCAAAAACATTTGTGCTCGTTTGTTCGTGTGGTTGTTTCGTTTGTGTTCGTTTGTTTCGTTTGTTTCATAAATACAACATTTACTATTCGATTCAAAACGTGTTGTTGTACTAAATCCGTTAAAGCTGTCCTTAATAGGTATGTATCTGCTTCATTGTTAGTTAATGTGAATACATAATAGTGAATCCTCAGTTAAGCCTCCGATGCATCCTCGCGTCGCCGTCGGCACGAGAGTAGATACGTATCTGTGGCTGACGTATGTAATAAGCAAATGACGTGTATTGACCCCATTTGAAAATATGCCTTAATCTAGACTTAATACGTGTGGTAATAAGTTGTGATGTTTTTAATATAAGGTCCTACCTTTCTAGTTCCGATCCCTTTATTTTTGGGGTTACTAGACTCATAATTATTATGATCAACTTTTACTATAGGACCAAACCTGAAATCGCGAAAAGAAATCTGCTGTTCCATACAAACAGGTAAGCGTAAAATTTTGGGGTATTATGGAAAGAAAGAAAGAAAAAATATTTATTTCAGACCCGCACAGGAAACAGGGAAAAAAAGCCTTCACGAGGCCAAAAATGTTCATTTATAATGTTCCTAATGCATATCATTGTATTCTCATATCCCGCCACCTACGTGATTCGTTCTTCTTCGTTTTTAATTCGTTTCCTAAGACCAGAACTCTCTAACTATAACAGAAAGGGTAGGCACCCTTGATACCCCGAAAATTTTCGCCACCCTGTATGGTCGAGTAATATTGAATTATTTTTATTAAAATTTGTATGGAACAGCAGTTTTTTTTTGTGATTTCAGGGTTGATCCTATTGTAAGAGTTGTTCGTAATGATGAGTAGGTACAATAATCTTATAGCTAGAACCTTATATAAGTGCAAGCTTGCGGATCAGAATTTGATTATCACTTGCGTTAACTTCTCGATGGTGTGTGTAGTCCACCAACCCGCAGCAGGCTAGCGTGGTGGACTAAGACCTTCTCACTCTGAGGAGAAGCCCGTGCATCAGTGGGTCAGTAATGAACTGAATCATTATTAATTATTAGGCACTATAGCTTTTGCCCGGTACTATGGGCTACTTTTGATTGGGATAAAATGCAGAATACCTGCGATCATTCTGGTTCAGTACACAGGTCGCAAGTCCTGCCGGAGAAAGGATTATTCTTTCCACAATTTTTTTTGTAAAATTTTCTACGCAGGCGTAATGGGTTCTTTCAATATAAAATTATTTTATTATTAGTCAGGGATTTATACGGCTATGTATAACACCGTTATTTTAACCTCTGACGTTAGAAAAACGGTGTCTAGATATGGACTGAAAATTGCTTGGATGTGAGTGAATGATGGATGTATAATTTTTTATTAACTCCATACTTTTTATTGTAGGTCAATCATTAATCCTTTATTAAAATGTATACCTTAATTGCTTATTATTATGAAGTAATAACGACACTGTTTGTATCGTTCAATTATTTGCTTCCTCCATCAAAGAGTATAATTAAAATATACAAAATAAGATTGAAAGCGAAGTACTTATTCTAATTGCCTTGTCTGATGCCATTACTAAAATATAGTACCTATATAATGTTGTTTACATTTCTGCCGTATGTGAAGATTCAGGTGATATCGACAGGCGACATGAAATACATATTTGCCACGTTCGGAAAAATAGGACACCATTTCCTTCTGTTGACTTTTGAACTTGCAAGGAAAGATAAGCTGATACTGTTTTACTTTGCATATTTGTTATAAACATAAGTTATATAAGAGCCATAGCATACTAGCTACTTTCTGCAACAGAATCGCGTGTCTTCTCGTTTGTTATTCACTTTATGTAAGGTTAAGGCAGCCAAGAATTCTACTGCAAAAGGACACTGGGCAAATTCATATGGGAAGTGGTCTATGGACCAATAGCGATGCGGTAATGATATTTGTGTTGGGACACCTCAACTATACCCTTGTGCAAAGGGGCATCAAAATCGGCCCCGGCAGTTTTGAGAAAAATTAACTTTTAGAATATTAAGTTTTTAGTACATTTTTTGTTTGAAAAATGTTATAGTCGGGTATTTCTGAGTTTATATAAATGTATTATGTGTCATTAATGTGCTTTTCTGCTAGACGAAGTCTTAGCTACCTCAATTCCTCAATTGCTGTATTGTTCGTACAGATTTTAAGGTATTTTTCAGATACGTAGGTTTCACGTAGGTTTTCTAGGTTTATAGTATTTTCTAGGTAGCCTTCCTTAAAATATTAAAATAACCATAAAATAAGAAATATTCAGGAAAACTACTTGCAGCATTAGATCACAAGATAGAAAAATAGTATAGAGGTGTGTAGTTATGTATACTTTTGCAGATAATGCTAACTTTAAAAATGTGTTTATCAGGGCAATAAAACATTTTTTTTTATAATATTATACATCTGTCTACGCCTGAATTGACGGCCGAGTAATATTGGAAGGAAGAAGCGAAGCAGAGTATTTACGAAGTGTTTTTGTGTTTTTCCTTTTTACCCTACTGCGCGACGCAAAGGTGGGTAATGTGTTCATTAGTATGTATGTACCTATGTATGTATATTTGTTCGCTCTAGACACCAAACGCGTGGGCCAATTTTGACGATTTGTCTTAATCTTGCGAGTGCCTCTAAAGACATGAAAGTAATCAAAATTCAATATGGCGACTACCAGACACCATATTCTGAAAAAGAATAATGAATGAATGCTAGTTAAATCGGGTATCATCTTAACTATATTTCATGAAAATCTATTTAGCCGTTAAAAAGTAACAGCTCTTTTTCTAGTTGGAGTCGGGGGTTTTTGACTGTTAGGTTATTATTTTACAATTCACATATTATGATCTTATCTATGATAATGGAATTTAGAAATTCAGCTGGACGTAATATTGTTTCTTCATATCTAGCCAAGACAGGTATCATACAGTATACTACGAGTATATAGTAATATATTGCAGACAAATAAAATGAACTAACCTCACACGGAACCACACTAATTCGTAAACGGTTAGTTTCTTTCATATTGTATTCAAATAAATTACGTGTTATTAATCTTCTTTGGTGGGTTTTTTGCATAGAACGGTGGCAGACCAAACAAACAACACCAGCTCTGGGTAGAAACATTATTTCAACACAACAAATAGTCCAAATCACTATCGAGCCGTATTGAAATCGTAAGACAAAATCGGTATTCCATTTAAACTCTGACGGCATCGGTAAAACACACGAAAGCGCTAAGTAATAACGAGAAACTGATAGGCTCTTATCAGATTTTTCAAACGCTGGTATGGAAAAAATCCTTTTTTAATTTGACATTTAACATACAAATATATTCTAACAATGGTTTTACAAAGCTATTATGTATATATAAACTCAGAATAAACGATTACAATTTTTTCAAACAAAAAATGTACTAAAATCTTACTATGCTGAAAGTATAATTTTTCTCAAAACTGCCGGGGCCGATTTTGATGCCCCTTTGCACAAGGGTATAGTTGAGGTGTCCCAACACAAATACCATTACCGCATCGCTATTGGTCCATAGACCACCTTCGCCCAGTCTCCTTTAGCTAATGTGCTATAGCCTTAACATAGCATTGCGCCTGTTTCCTCAAAGGATTAGGCAGAGGTAGCAGGTTCAACTATTTACCCATATTTCGTTAATGCCATTATTGGGCCTGTGATTGAGCCCCATGTAATAGGGGGCGAGCCTATTACTATCTGCTACAAACAAATCCAAATCAGGGCTGCGACTGAGAATTTTCATACAGAAATACTCAATAACACTTTGTCCAATCCGGGAATCTCACCTCCGTCCGTTCCGTCTCACCGGGGACCTCACGTTCTGCAATCACGCTTGCGACCACTACACCACCACTCGCTCTTTTCTTGTGGGTATCTTAAAAGGGAGATTGAGGAGAGGATGGGCTGTAGCATCTATGGTAATTGTAACATAGGTACTGCCGGTACTGCGATCACCAATCAGTTTGGTAAGCCTGCTAATTTTGGCAATTTTTACACACATCCGTGATGTCATTGAGGACTATCAAACGCAGAAAAACGTTATAGCTTAAGTTGAAATAACTTTACACGTTTTTATTAGTAAAGAGGTAATGTGGAGGTCTAATTTAGTGGCCGTTTTGCGGGCTGTTATTAAGGTGAGTACACACTAGAACTGTACGTGTATTGTAATATTACTATGAATGCTCGGCACTGTGTTCGACGTAATTCTCAATATTTACCTGTAACATTCCTTTCTGTTTTGCATTTACTTTTCATTGAAATATCGGAAATGAAGGTCTCGTGTGCTGCGTTTATCTTGATGAGTTGAATTAAAAAATAAAGAATTAAAATAGAAGATGGTGACATTTATATTTACAATAATAACAAGCACGTGTCTGCTCGATAAAGTGTTTCACAAATTCGCTCCTCGTTTGTAAAATCAAGTTGTAACAAAACGTCGAGCGTCGTGCTCAATTTTCGGTTCGTGAAAGGGTGACACATTAGAGCGGCTCGATGTACTGTTCCAAGTGAATGCTCAACTGTGTACTCACCTTTATGATGATTAAATGGGAAATATACTCAGTGCCTTAGCTTTCTTCCAAAAACAGGCAGCGTACTTATCAATAAGCGCAAAGCTAGCTCCATTACCGCGATAGGAAAGGAAATTTTATACAGCGACTTCCGTCTCCCTTTAATTCTTTGAAGATACTGTAATAGTTAGCAGTTTACTTAAAAAATTGGCTGAGCATATTCTTACTCAATGTTTATAGTAAGAACGCCAATAATACATGCTCTATCTCTAACGTTAAAGACACGTAGTGGCATAAATTCCAAATACCATTATCACATTATCTTGCGCCTTCAAGAACAGCGTAGAACAACGCGTTATGGGAATAAGAACATAATCGTCTTATAATTTGATGAAAAATGGGAAAAGACCCCTCGGTTTGAAGATGTACCCAAGACTTTCTTGCTTATAAGTGGGTTTTTAACCTTTGTCGCTTCTCATAATTATATGAATTGGAGATTTCTCAAGTTTTATACGATGCAATCAATCTCTAGTGTCTCTTATTATAATATCCCTTTTATCTTATTTCGATTTGAAGATAACGTTGTGATGACATCAAATAAACCGTAGCTCGAAGCGCAGATAGTTCGTGTACATGTCTAACTCAAATCCATTCACATTGGTTATATTTTTCTTCGATTGTGTTATCGATCATTTTATCTAATTTCAACTTTCTAACCTTAACGTAAGGTTCAAAATTATTCGGTAGTATTCTAAAGGCAATAGAGCTGGTGGCATTTATAGTTCTATAGATCTATATAATTATACATGTATGCATAAACGAAGGTATGATAGCATGTTCCATTCTGCGATTCTACGCATCTTGCTAGACATACTTACGTATTTATCGTAGCTAATCAGACTTTCCCTTTCGAAAAATATAACAAAGTGGGTTTCGATGACAACTCAGGGGCTTTTATATTCGTAGCGCTGAATGCTATGATTGATAACCTTTAGAAACCTATCGAATTCTCTCCAGATTATAATATTAGGGAAGCATTAGGCTCAATACACACAATTTTGAATTCAGCTCAGGGTTTTCCTTATGATTTATTTGCGAGCAACTTGTGTAATTTGCCAGCTATATTGTAAAATCGACATTATTAAATTATAATACGAAAATTTATTGTATTTTTATAGCTTCGTGTTGAAGACTTAGATATCGTGTTTGATTTATCGGTAACTCAAGCAAAAAATTTTTAATGGAAAATATAATTTTTACAAAAAATTGTTATGAACGGTTCAACCGCTAGGCTACGAGTATCACTGTATATCAAGCGTATGGACGGATGTATGGAGATTCAGGAGGGTCTGAGTTTGATCTCCTGTCCGTATAGTCAGAGATTTTTCTAATTCATGTGCGGATCAGAATTCTAGCCGGTGAGAAGAGCCCGGTGCCCAACAGTGGGACAGTACCTAATGAACCAGATTTCAGGACCAGGTTTTAATAGATACATTCTCTACCTACCACTAATCCCGTTTACTCAACAGGATATGGTTACTGATTTTGCTATGAAATTGTTAAATTTGATTGTCCAGTGAAAATTAATTAAGTTTGAGCTAGTTTTGGAAATTCTGTTAAGCTGTCGATTTAACTTGGATCGTTTCTGACTCGTTAGAAGAGATAACCGCGTTTCCGGCTTCAATAGTAAGTACTTAAACCTGTACATAAATATTAAATACATAAATAACATCAGAATAAGAATAAGAATAAATCTATAAAATAGTAGGTGTTCAAACTGTTATTACAAATTTCAGGAAAGTAAGACAACTTGCTAAGTCTACACTGTCCGTCAGTCCGTAGCTACTCGGACAGTGTCGACTTAGCAAGTTGTACACCTACTATTTTATAGATTTGATTTGATTTGATTTGGCTGTATCCAGCTGGATACAGCCAAAAATAAGCTTTCAGATAAGATTTCTTGCCAGCAGTGCAGCGGAACTCTTGCTTTTTTCGCTTTACTTAACGATGCGACATGGTTTGCCCCTATTATCCACTTTTTACGAACTTCACCTAGTTCAAAGCAAAGTCAACATTGTCCGGGTATTGCTGACACTGCACGCTAGATGGTCTTTGCTAGTAACATTGCCATGATTTTGAATAAAATTAACACAAAATGAAGTGGAGCCTTTGCAAGAATAGGTACTTACTGGTTGAACTAATTTTATTTTGCGTTTGGGATAAGCATGCAAACAATGCTTTTCTACTACTATACTATAATTATATGAGTGGTTAGTAAAATAGCTCAAATCATTTAATATTTTGAAATGAAATTATTTTGAAAGTGTTTTGAATATGAACCTAGTACTATCTAAATTCAATTATACTTATTTAAAAGTATTCTCAGCATTCGTTTTATATTACTATATAACGTTTTCAGTTTGATCGTCTGAAATTCGTGGTATACGACAAGTGTTTTTGTTATAAGTATCCATTTTGTTATACCAGACCACGAGCTAACGTCCAATACTTTCATTTGATAATGTAGGCTTAAATAGTTGCTTCATAAAACAAACGTCTATTCATTATAATAATTCTAATTAAAAGTGTAAGTCACACTCAAAGTCAAAAGTTGCGTACCAACTCGTTCATACAATAGAAGGTATTTTGCCAATCCCATAAATAACTTCGTTTGTCATTGTTAGACTCCTTAAGGGTCCCATTCTTTCCTTTGGGGATAAAAAAATGGTAAAATACGTATAGGTATACCTAGAATTCAGAAACACTCAAAAGAGTTTCAGCTGTCTTTATTATCTCGCAAGTTTTTCAGAGACATGAAAGTAAATATTTACGTTTTCCATATCTAAACATGTTCAAGGAGTCATTTTCATTATAACATGAAAATCAGTTATTGTATTGTATAATTATTCAATATTCTGTCTACTTAGCCCTAATTTATCCTTTACTGAGTATTATGGCCTCCTCATTTTTCTATTATCGCCACATTTGTTGGTCCTAAGCTAGTTTCACCCAGTGTCACTCTACGATCTTCACTATGGCATCCGACCATCGGTGTTTCTGGTTGTTATCGTCCTTCCCTCCTTGCAGATATTGTCTTGGTCCACTTACCGTCATCTTGATCTTAATCAAAGATCAAGAGATTTGAACAAACAGTAGGTACAGAATTTGAGAGAAACTCTAGGTATCATCTGAATATAAACCCATTTATAAACGTTAAAAGCTTTTTAATATTGTACGTAGCCAAAGTTTTAGTACACATAACGTATAAAAACATTAATGGACCAATACCGTACTTACGTTAACCCGCTGTGTTGTTGTGGTTAACACTTAACACGCTTTCCCGTATTTGATTTTAGTGCCTGTAGTTACCCAACTTAACTTTAGATTTAGGTTTAAAGTTTTATTTGCTGTGAAATAATATGCAGTTTAAATTAAAATATGTATAGTACGACACAACTAAGAAGTAAAATCGATGCAACCCATCGAACAATGACAGTGACAGTGACAACCACAACCAATGACAATCGCTAGCTTAAATAATTTTACAATTTCGTCAACATAAATACCTATCAGTTTTTACTGTAGCACTACCTAATAAACATTCGTGGTCGCACTCAGTGCTGAAGTGATTGGTTTTACGAAGTTTGCTGATGCGACTTAGTTGTGTCGGGCTATACCTACCTTTAAAAGCCCGAAGATGTTCATTCAGAACGCCGATGAAGATAATAAATAATTTAATAATATCTACTTAATATAACCATGTTATAGATGCACAAGTTTTCACCAGTGTTGCCACAATAGCCTTCCAGTATCAGCTTAAAGAGCTTTTAGCACTCTGAAATGTTTCTCCGACTTCATTTTACTGTTTCACTTACGTATGGAGGAACGAGGGTGCATAGGAGTACATAATGCTCCATCACCCCTTTATTCGTGTTCCAGGGATATTACTTACGGGTCGTTACAAGTAAACATACCTAATAAGGGTACACACATGGTGACTTTATGCACAGGTGTTAAAGCTCGCAAGATGCGACACAAAGGGGCGAAATGTCGTTTTAAAGTAGAGTTACCTCTGTGACTCTTCTTTCAAACGACATTCCGTCCTAGTTACTAGGTACTATTGATATATCCCTATATATCAATAGTACCTAGGAACTCCGCTGCTGTATTGTGAATGTATCGATGCCACTGCGAGGCTGTAACGGTTACGCTACACAATACTACACACAATCCCGACTGTATAGGCTTCAAGATCCTGAATCGCTACAACCTGGTGACTTATTACACGTGCTTGCGCATCCTTCGTTCTAAAAACCACAAGAAAAATCACCAAAAATAAAAATAAACAACAATAAAAACAGTCAACAAAAATAATCGCGCCATTCCCTCGCCTATCTACTAGTCGCTACCGCAAATTATTCGCCAATACTGCGCCCGATAGCAATAGATTGAACTAACATCACATTACCAATGATTTTTATGCGAATATCAAAATTATTTACACATTTACATCATTTGACAGTAGAATATTTACGTCTGTCGCAATCTCGCAAACCATCTGCACATCGCAGTGGTTTTGCTATCAAAATGGCCTGCGTAATACAAAACGCTGCAAGTCACTGTTTGTAACGCCCTTAACGCGTTTGCATTACCCATATTATTTTACTATAGCAGCAGCTCATTGTCACGTGCCACGTGTACCTATTCCGACGAAACGTTCTTAAGGAAACGCTCGGGGCGTTCTTAAAACGTTATTAGGCAGATGGATACACTATCTTTTCGAGAGAGCCACTGAATGTAATCAAGTTTGGTGGCGACAAGTTTACGACCTTCTTTACTACGAGTAACATTGTTGATCACCTACAAGAAAGTTAAGTGAGCTCGAGTCAGATAGGTATACTTTTACTAAAAATGTTATATATTTTTGTGTTTCAAGCTGTAATATTGGAAGACAATTTTTTTTTTCTGTTATTTATTTGCGATGTACTTACAAAAAGCTCTTTTCGTTTTTGCAGCACACTTAGGTGGCTATTTTAATATTCCAATGAAATTCAATGTAATGAAGTAAGTAAAAGACTTGTTTAAAAAAAAATTAGTTATTTTACAAAAAAAGATTAATTCGAAGTACATTCATTACAAAATATTTTATTTATTTACCTCTTTATTGTACACCAAGCTACACCAAGTAAACAAAACACATGTGTTTTAAAACCGACTTAAAAAAAGATGTTTCTAAATTCGACTGCATTTGTTTTGTAAGTACCTATGTTTGTCAGCAATATCGTCGCCAAATTATGAACCGATTTAAATGATTCTTTTTTGTTTAATATACTTAGTATTTTTCCGAAGTGATCTCATTTCATGGTCGAGGTGAAGACCTGATGAAGAACTTTGAAGATAAACAATGGAACTCTTCAATGGATAATAGTAATTCACTCGCGATTGCTATACTCGCGTGTTTATGTATTGTTTAAGCCACTCAAAGCAGAAAAATAAATAATAAACTTTAAAAAGAAGTAATATCTAACTTCATAAAACTTAAACGTACAGGACCTCTACCTATACAATAATTTTCTTAAAAAACTTAATAGCTTCTGAAGTCAGACCTTTAACTCTTCAATCCACCTTAGCTTGGCAGTGGCCTCGACATCAGAAGCTTATACGTTTTAGTATTTTGAAGTCTGTTTTTACTTTTCATTAAACAATGTCATACAGTGGTGGTCTTATCGCATTCAGCAAACTTTGCTAAACATACTTGTCTATAATACTAATAGTTACGGTTCCTACAAATTATTACTATAGTACTAAGGTAGAAGTACCTATTTGCACAAGTATTTATTACGTACTTACTCGTAAATTTGTTTTGTTCAGAAACCTAGCCGGGGTCCAGTTAGCATTAATCCTGTATCATAGGTACAGTATGTCCGAAAATCGCTTTTTCATTGAATTTGGGTGAGGACAGCTCGTAGATTAGAAGGGTCAAATGTTATTTTGTTTTTGCGTAATCTGTCTGCTTGGGTGATAAATTTCAGGCATTTTGTTAAATGACGTACCAAAATCTTATTGAACCAGAATATGTGCGTAAGCATTTTTAGTAATAAAATGCTTTTGTTGAGATCTTTTGTAAAAAAACCGGCTTCTGAATGAAATGGAATGCCATATTGTTGCAAACCGCATTCCAATCAGATTAACAATAGTTATTATAAGCTAACACACACACAGACAGAATTGCGTTTTATTTTAATCGTAAGATAAAGATTTTAAACATACAATAGTACTTATTTGAAATTTTTCTAAAACGTTACTGTTAAGTAGAACCCGGTTCATATAAAAGAAAACAGCCTTGGAATGTGTAAAAACGTCGTTTAGCATTTTAATCAAGTTAAATTGTTACCCAGTAATGGTTTTAATCTGTGAGCCTGGTGCGCGAATCCGCTTACAAGATAAATGTAAGTTTATATCGGATGCAAGTGATAAATTACTCTAATTAAAATGTAAATGTGTGTGTTCATAATGTCAAGATATTTATGGTGCATTTCTTGCTGTAAACTTTAACTTTGTCTTAGGACCGTGAATTAAGACTAAAAAATATTTCTTTCTTTGTCTTTGTCTTTAAAAACATTGCACCACACTAGGATTTCTCCTGTATTGTGGGTACAGCTTAAGCAGCATACACAGCCAGATCCTGAACTATCTGTAGGCCATACAAATATTCGTTTCGGGCGGAGGTTGAACTCGCGACACGTAGCGCAGAAAGCCGATGTCGATTTTATTTTTATTAAAATATCTACAGGTAAATTACTCACTTCATTCTACGGGGATCAGCAGAGGTGACTAAGGCATTTTGTCAGAGCAAAGTGACAAAATTATAATTTCATAACCCATTCGTCCATCCAATGCGGCAAGGATTGTTATTTATCTTTCATATTTATTTAAGCCTTCTAGATACAGTTTTCAGGATTTTCTTCGGCGGAAATGTTACGTACCTTATAGTTATAGTGTAGGTACCTAATTATGATCGGCTAAAACTAATAAATAAAAAGGCTATACTTTTAAGGCCGTCTTGTAGTGCGATGAGCAACGGATGCGAGCGCTTGAACTGCTCGATTTTATCTATTTATCTTTAAGTATTGTGAACGTTCCGCCATTGTTTGATTATCACTCTTCATAATCAAGGCCAAAGAGTACTTTGACAAAGGAAAACATTTTCGTTTTTTACGAGGTCATGACCTGACAAATGTAATGTCGAAATAAACAGGATATTGGAACCGTTGAATAATTAAACTCTGTTCAAACAACTCTGAGTTACGGACATCATAACGGCACAGTTATAACGGACTGGTTTCATTGCCAAGTGCGAATTGCGGGGCAACTGCGTTTTATAAACACGACCAACAAGGCGTAGCTTTGATATTGAGACAGGCCGAAATAAAACGATACATTTTTGGGTTTTCAAAATTTGCCTTCCACTGCTGTCTAGAATACTCTTACCTTCGTGCTAGAGGTGTAGAAATAGAGCAATGGATTTTGTAGGTTGCGATGTAGTAGTTTCATAAGTGACCCTCTATTGTGCATAGCATTTTCATAGGCGACTAAAAATACGTTGAAACCTTGCGAGTTATTATTCGTGGTCTGTTTGTTTATTGCTTCAGTCAACGTATGATGGATGGCCGGCTTTCTTCATGATCCAGTGTGTACTTGATAAACGTATTTATTTTAAAATTGTATACAGTCGTTTTAACACGAAACAGGCGTTACTGATGATTTTTTGTTGTTATTAGAATTTAATAACATTATCTTAAATGTAATTTTTAAAAGGAAAATAGATAACTTTCAAAAATTACAATAAATCCTTAGAGTATTGAAACTCTATGATTAAATCACATAAAATTCTCAACGAAAATCCCTCTTGTATAATTATATCTATACAGTTACAGACAAGAGGGCCTTAATTCGTTAAAAAAAATATTTCGAGGATTTTTTTATTATTTATGTTATTACACTTGTGTGAATGATTCAGTACATAACTTTTTTGTTATGTGATTTTATGTCATGGAATATTTATTTACCTAATTCTAAATAATTTGCTTTATTGATCAATGTTTGCTGTTTCTTGAGCCACCACTCTATACTGTACTTCAGACAGGGGAGCGCGCGGGGGTCTAGGAGACCTCAATAATTTGCTTTTGGAAGCGTGGTGTAGTGTTTCAAACCCTATTTGTCTGATTGAAACTTAATATGTATACAAGATTACTTGGTTTAGAATAGAATAGAATAGAATAGATCTTTATTTCATGTAAACCAGATACAGGCACTTATGAAATGTCGAGACTCTAGGTGCACGGTTCCAAATAGTAGACCCTATGGAGAAGAACCGGCAAGAAACTCCATGGTAACTCTTTTCAAAAAATAGATTATAATCTTTATCAGTACAATGTTGCGGTAAGAGCTGCGAGAATAATGTAATTTAATGTGAATAAAAATAAGACTAGGATAATAATGATTTGCCTGTGAATAAGATTGCCATGGCAGTTACAAGCTGACCAGTTCCGACAGACGGCACCCGTTCACGAGTATGACGCATGCGTCAGCGTCGCCAAGCTCGACCACAATGAAGGGAACTCAACGGCCCGACACACAACGCCACCATCAGCGAGACATTTTAGTGAGCATGACAGACTCATTGTTTGTGACGTGTAGTGTGTTGTTTGATGTATTATCTCTATGGTTGTTTGTGACTCAGAGTTTGCTGTTAAATATCGAGTGCAGGGTTTAAATAAAACGTCAAATCAAATACTAAGTTAATTGCCGGAGCTGATTATTATTTTAATTTCATTAAGTGTCTTTGATTCACTTATGTGTAAAAGCTTTGGGTTTAAAAGTTTGTTGGTTTAATTCCATCAAGCCCTTCGTAAACGTTTTCCACGCCATACTTTGTGTGACTTCCTTCTCTGGACTTGAAATTCAATTAATCAATTAGACTTCCGCAGTTCACAGTTGCATAGGCTTCCATCAAGTGGCGTCATTTGAAATACTTACTGATCTGAAATTGGAATATATATTATTACTATTATTGTTAGCCTGTATCATCCCATGGCTGGGCAAAGGCCTCCCGTCTTGATTTCCATGCTGTTCGATCATGTGCCAGTGATGACCAGTCCTTGCTGAATGTGTCTAGTTCATCCCGCCATCTCTTTCGCGGTCTGCCGCTACGCCGTTTTGCTGTGTCAGGGCTCCACCGGTTATTTTGGTCCACAATTCAGACGGCATACGGCAAACGTGGCCAGCCCAATTCCACTGGAATAGACATTTATAAAAAGATATACCATGTGAGACAGTATAGAGATCATTCGCAACAGCTATTAAGTCGTAGAAGGACGCAATGCTTGCAACTTAGATATCAAATTCAGATTTACCCGGTCAGATTAGAAGTATTAATTTGGGTATTATTACAAGATTAGGAAAATACCCAGTTTTCACGCGGGATACAGAGCAGATGAGCGTTTGACATGCTTTCAAAGCATTCGATAGGTATATAATATATAGGTACCTAGTATTACATACCTAGTACCTATTATAATTTTATGATCATTCCCCGAAAGTACCTACTATGAAGTAAAGCCGTATAAACATTTAACAAACTAGTCTCCTGATAGGGTTACATTTCTCTTTTTAGCATGTTGCATACTGCCATTCACAGAATCCAATTATTTCAATGATGTGTAACATCCGCGTTAGAGATGTATGGACTGTTTTGATGCATTCTATCAAAGAGCCGTGTATTAGTTATTGATATTAATTAATGTTATATTGGGATAAAGATACTATGAAGATGTGTCGAAAATGATACAAAACGAATGACAGTCTCAAGAATTTGTTAAAGAAAGGATATAAGTAGGTATATAAAGTAAGTAAAAAAGTAAGTAGTAAGTATAGTAGTAGTAAGTAAGTAGTAGTAAGAGTAGGTAGGTTCTTAATACCTAAGTCTATCATTCTAGTGTGTCTTGTTTTTGTGGCAAATAAATGATTTTTCTTTCTTTCTTTTTCTTTTATAAGTCTTGCAAAAACAAGTCTATAACGACAAAGCCATCATATTTATTACTTGTGAGTATAAGGACCGCACTCAAAATTCATACTCATCTCGCATAAGTGCGAAACATATTACGTAGGTATAAGTTTCTCCATAAAACAAAGCCTTTTGACACGCATCATTGGGGGTCTTAAATCGTTCGTAGTGACGTAAACATGTGCAAAAAACGGGATCCCAAAGTTTTTCCCGCGGGGACTTGAAAATAGTATAATGTGAAAAGGGTAAAGATTTTACTGATTCTTCCTCATCTTTCTTATGCTGTCAAAGTAAAGATTTTTTGTTATGGTAAAACGATTACGTTTTATTCTTTAGAGTCTCGTAAACAAATTTTAGCCTTGTCCACGGGGTAACCTACATGTGACATATTATGGACATATTATATTATTGTCTAGTATTTATGTACAGTCAGCGAAAGAATTGGTCTACCACCCTAAGGATGTAATTTGTTTGTACGCTATTAAACAGGAAGATCTATAATATTCTCTTGTTAAAATAATGAAATTTCAACTTTAGTGATATTTTCATTTGATAGGTTCTGTTAGTTCTGTTAAAATTATTGATAGACCACTTTTTATGCTGACCGTACCTAATATATTGTGATTATTGTTACACCGCGAACTACCCTCTCTTTTTATCTGCAAATCTGTCCATCCCAAGGTAATCTGGCAGAAATCGCCTAGTGCGATAAGACCGCCCTTTACACAATTCTTTTCCAATGTATCTTTTCTTTTCTTTATAATGTGAAATGAAGTGAATTGTATTGTATTGTATTGTAGCCTCCCGAGTGACGATACCTAAGTGTGGCGCACCTTTGGCAGAGAACACTGTCACGAAGTTTCTGATTGGTTAATCCTTCCACCACGTGAATGAACAATTTTCAAGTGAGAGCTCCAGACACGAGTTACAACAGAAAAAGAAGGCTTTTCCGTTCGTTATATCATCGTTACTACCTTTTCTCAACTGTGTTGAGATCGTTTAAAAGGTCTACTGGACACACGGCTGATTTTCTGTAGATATTTTACTCTGGGCGACTGCCATCAGACCCCGGTAGTCGGCAACCCGATTACTAGGGTACACCGATATTCTGCTGATATGAATAGAAATATGCAACCTATTCGCATGGATGTCGCATAAAATAAATAAAATAACTAGAAATTCCGCAGTCACTTCAACCTACGTATAAAACAATCAGTTTGATTGTCAGGTTTAGTAATTTTGGAAATTTCCTTATAGTGGCTTTTTCAATATGTGGTCTATGTTGTGTCGACATAATTTCTTAATAAATACTTCAAAGTAGGTAATATCAGAATTCAAATTTCTTAAAGGCAACGCTGTAAGATGGGTAGCTAGTCAGCTTCAGCCTTCAACCCGCACACGTACATTATGTGCCTGTCCAAACAATAGTTCAAGTTGATGAGTAAGCTCCCACAAAACTCTGTAACGTGAATCCATACAAATTGTCGGTGTACCTCAGTGGGAAGGGTATTGGCGGTGAAAGGTTCATTTTGTAGTCTATATAGGTAGGTATTATGCCCAAGTCCCTGTACTAAGGCAATATTGTCAAACCAGAACATTTGCCATTCCATTTGGGTGTCCATTGTTGTCGCGATGAAGTTTCGTTAGTATTGTGGCTAGTCGTAATAGGTACCTTGAAACTTTGTAGCTAAATGTTCTGAGGACAAAACGCGGCTAAGACAAATACCTATGTCGAAAAAGGGAAAAGTTTCATTTAATCGTTCACGGTCTTTTAGAAGTAGATCGAACTTATCCAATGTCAAAGCTCGGTAGGTACTTGAAACTAAAAAACACAGACAAAAAATAAAATTGATAGAGGTAGTATACGATTATCTTTATTGATTCATCTTTAGAAGTTGATAACCTGAGCTCTATAGAAATGCAAGTCGCGATGGATAGGTAATAAGAGGCTGATACTCTTTTATCTTTAGTCTTTCTTACTTTTTCGATACGATCTTAAAGAAAACTTAAGGAAAAAGTTATCAAGGGAAATACTATATTGAGTAGAATTTTTGTGGATCTATCAAACTTTTCCTTTACACAACACAATCATTTATTGGAAATATAAGCTAGGAAGCTACCGGATTCAAACTGCTAAAAACCCTTAAATATGGTCTATGGGCAAAGAAATGTAGCAGTTAACGTAGGCCTACAGTTTTCGGTTTTGCGGCTGATATAATGATTATTGTAGATATCAGTCTAATTTTAAAATATCTACAGACCTTGAATGTATGCGGTTTTTGCAATGCTGTGATATAAATTTAAATTATACAAAGTGTAGGCCTGGAGTGTCTGGGCCGTCACTAGCTTATCTGCGATCTTTTTGACGCGCACTGAAGGCAAAGTTGTACGTACGTAGCCGTATGATTATTACGAAACCTACTGCGCCACCCAGGCAGGCTTACAATAACTTAAGTCTAAATATTTTTATTTTATTAATGTGGTCAAATGCAAATTAGTCGTGTAAACAATGTAAACATGGTAAAATCGGTATTTTAATTTTACAATTAGAAAGCATTTATTTTTTGTTTATCTCAGATATAAGCACATTACAAAGTTTCAAAGTACGTGCGTAATCATGACTTCATAAAGTGTAAAATAATTTTTCTTTCATCGAATAATAGAGAGCTAAAGTTTATGCATACACTATTAATCGCTACCTACTACAGAAACGCTTTATAATTTCTTGGACCCGACACATGGTAATTAACTAACCGCTATATCGTTATGTAAAGTTTCTTGGAGGGCGCCTTATGGTACTGCGGTAGTTACATTTGATGTCACCAGTTCAAGGATACTAAAAATAAACTGAAAGGACACGCCATTGCTGTACTCTTACTCTATGCTTTATGTATGAAATATGTAAAAGATACAAAGTAGTTTAACACGGTCTATTTATAGCAGGTTCGTGTTTTAAAGACGCTGTTGGTTGTAATGAAGGTTTTACGGTGTGTTTATTTAGCTAGGGCAATATGGGCAAATATTAACCAAGGAGCAAGAGAAAAAAAAGAAATCAGTGGGCCGAGCACGAATGTTTTGACGTATAGTAACGTAAACGTAACCAAATTTAGAACCAAAATATTTTTTTGGAAATACATGCAATATTTGTACATTTTCATGAAACAAGTGTGTATGTTGCATAAAATTGAACAAGAATGCGATAGATTCATCGTATTTTTTAATCAAAATATGCTTACGTTTACTTTACCATACGTCAAAACATTCGTGCTCGGCCCTCAGTAACTTCTTGTAAAGCGCCGGTCGAGTGTGAATTATCTATGTCCAATATTGTTTAAAGTAACAGAACCTAATTTTTTTTATAGCCTTCAGTATTTCTCCTGTATCGTGAAAGTCTTAGAGTATTCATCTATGGTGAAGGTATCGTGGGTACAGTTTACAAACATATATGCCACATGCACACACACCCAGACCCGGAACAACTGCCTATAGACCATACAAATATTTGTTCAGTGCGTGAATCGAACCCGCAACACGTAGCACAGAAAGCTAATTGCTTAGCCACTGCGACAATTGTGCTGTCCTATAGTTTCAACTGAGATATTATGTGTTTGCGGCGGTCCTCTTATTTATTTTCATAATTGAAGGCTCGTACACATGACGATGATATCTTCTATTAAACGTTTGGTTTTCAATTTAACGATACAACATAAATATCTATCATCATAAATCTCGAAGATTATAAATAAATGGAGATGTAATGACACATGACATTGAAAATTCTGATAAAATAACGTACAAATATTGACAAATATAGGTTGATAACTTGACCTTTCTTAAATCTTAACACGAAAAAACAAAATAAAACAAAAGGGATGTTGGGTAGGTACACACTACACAGCTGCGTGTAGTTTATAGTGCTTGATTCGTTCAGTAACTGAATATAATATTGTAGAACAGCCCTAAAAAAACTCCAAACAGTATCATTTGTGCGGGCCACTGGCGGGCCAGAATAATACTTTTTGCTATAGGGGCGTACCATTCTCAGCAAATGGCTGTGAAATAATGTTTCAGGAAATAGATTTTAGCGGTTATATTCTGATAATGGGTTATAATACTTATAATATAGTAAGTAGGTAAAATATAGTACCTAGTTAATTCGTAAACTCCATGTTATTAAACTTTAAAATAAGTATATTTGTTTATAAGGGTTAGAAATAAAATAGCTGAGAAACTATTTATGCACTATTAAAACGTGTACTCGTTTCAGTCATGGCATAGCGCATCGTTGTTTATATTCACAACCTGAACAACTGTTCAGGGTTTATTCATAAATTCTGTGATCATACAACTTATTTTTCATCAGTATGTACCAGGGAATATACTACTATCTAACGACAGGTATGTACACTTCACTAACGCCATCTATTGGGAAACTAGCAATATGATAGAGAGCTTTCCCAGAGCACAGATGCTTAGGTTTTCATTATTATAGGAAAATTCCGGTAGATGGCGCTTTTACAAGTAATTGCTTCGTGAGATGCCTGGCTACTCGCTTATTGCAATAGCTGATAGATGCCGCATCATATGCTTAATTTTGGCAATCATTTTTCAAGTTTAGTATACTTCTTTTTTTGCACTATCTCGGTAGAGAATGTAGATTCATTCTCTACCATAAACTTATTATACTAGCTAGTATATTATGTTTATGTTCTCTACACAAAATAATGATACACAGATGTGTATCATTACTTAAATTATATGAGTATTATTTATTTTCGCGTGCCTCTAACTAAACTTTAAAATGAACGCCGACTTTATAGTATTTATTTTTATTCAAGAGGTCCTTAGGCTTGCGTTTAACCACTATTATTGTCTAAAGAGGAATTAATTAAAATGTAGAGCAATTTTTATACTGGCAATTAACCTCATGCCGATGATCGTTTGGTGTACAATTTAAAATTAATATTATCAATAGACTATAGGTACGTAGTAATAGTTAGTGTATTCTTTGCTATAGGTACCGAGTATTCTCGCTGTAGGGAACTGTTTCAGAAAATTATGATTTCTCAATGTGAAATATTTCGTCTCCACGTGGAATATATACACAAAATTTTTATTCTCAAATCACAATCAATATTGAATCTCATTTTATAGCTTTACAAATAATTATGGATTAACCGTTGTAGTACATAATTATCTATAACGTAATATTATTAGATATTAATTAAAATTAATTAATTTAAGTATTGATTTTAAATGTGGACTAAGGCCAAAACCCTTCTCATTATGAAAAGAGGCCCGTGCCTATCAGTAGGACAATAATGGTCTGGATTTATTATTATTACTTTAAAAGTCTATTTATATATAATAGAGCTGTGATAAAGGCATCTTAACTAAGAAGGCGGTATTAAATCTCGGTGAATGGCATTAATTTTCAATTTTCTCTCGGCTATGTGTTAGTGGCTAACTGACGGGAACTTAATTCAAGCTAAAGAAAGGCTTAGTGGTATTGTAATGTACATTTTAGCGCGTCCATTAATCTTTCGACCTTACATTTTGTATTCAGATATTTTAGTTCATTTTATATGATGTTAGACCTTTAATAAGCTATTGAAGATTTAAAACTCGGTCAGCAATTAAATTTTGGTCAGGGTTTTCAATTCGCGGATTCGCGATATTATCACTTTTATCGCAATTCGGACCGCAGAGTTAGGTAGATACATTTCGAAAAGTACCTACTCGAGCTTCAAAAATCTTATGCTTTTCTTCCGAAGGTGAACTTGTTTGAGAACATCGTTACCTTGTCGAAAAGTTTCGTATAAAGTTTCATGTTTCAGTTTCGTATGAACTTTCACGCATACGAGTACGTGACGTATGCAATTTCCCACTCAAGTTACTTAGGTATATGACATTGGCCTAGATTTCATAAGTTTCATTAAACTCTAACTTGAACAGAAACTAACCTTAGGTCGAAGAGAGTCAACTATTCCGTATATGAATGAAGTTATCGTTCCAGTCTAGTTAAAGTTATAGACTACAATGCTGAATGTGCAGTACTCAGACTTTGTCTATTACTCACACATATTATATTTAAACATTATCTTTGCTTTCGAAAGGAAGCGACCCTGTCCAGTGCCTAAGTAAACAGTTATTGCTATTACACAAACTTTAGAGCCTCTTATAGCTCTATAACATATTGTTTGCAAGAATACCTTGCCAGACCCTTAATTATGTGCGGACTAATACCATAAAATCGTGTTCAAAGGTACAAAGGGATTCTGCGCGTCGCATTTAATGTTCTCTGTGAATTACTTATGCTTAGTGTCCTGTGTCAGGCTAATGTTTGAAATATCGACATTGCACGCCTCTATTTTAAGCACGTGAAAAGTGGAAGGGGCGTAAGGTCTTGGGGTGCCGAGGGTGGCGAAGGGGGTTGTCGGCATTCAACAGGCGGCGGCGGTCGATACGGCCGGCGCCGCGGCGCAGCGGCAACGTTTACCTACCCTACATACTACTCGTCTCAGTAACACCACGTCACACGTTTTTACAGAAATCTTAACTCATTACACTTGTTCTTTTACGTCTTGGTTTTCTCTATTGAAACGCGTTTGGCTTTAAGTAATTGAAATTCGTTAAGTTTGGAGGTAGAGGTTAGGTACATGCGGTTAATACTTGCCTTTAATTATCACATAAAATTAACCTTTATTATCATTGCGTAGAGATTTTGAAGTCAGCTAAACTTTATTGTCTTGGTGTACTGTAATAGAATAGCTTCTCAAACGGAGATCGGCCCGTTCAAATGAACGTCTATTTAATTTCAGCCGCCACCTGGCAACAGCTGATATTAGCTTTACCGGGTGGCGGTAGGTATAGGAGATCTTTAATTGAAATGGTATTATTGTATCTGATTCACGTACTTTCCAAGCGTGGCTGATGAGCTTGACGTCTTAGATTCGATTTTCAGGTCAGTCAAAGTGTCAAGTTTTTGTGTTCGGATATTCAAAGTAGGTAGTAATCCGGTTTTTAACCTTGTCCCCGAGGTAAGATAATGCTGACCGTCTAATATGATATAAAAGATGACTATGGACTTACAACAGAATCTTTACCCTATGGGGAAGCATAACCGTCATATTGTAATTATGGTAATTACAAATTACAATATGACGGTTATAAAAATCTATACTTAAATTAAAATATCCGCTTAAAAATTTCAAACTGAAAATGTATAGAAATGTTGGCAGTTGCAATATAAAGATTAAGGCGGTGCAGTATACCGTAATCTCGCCGTCTGCTACTAGATTTGAGCTTCAGATTGCGATGAGTCTTTTGAAACTGAGGACCTTATCTCGGCTCCACGGCCTTTGTGAACATCGAGCCATCCTCGACGCGTAAATTGCGCGGCTAATATAAATTCTCTTATTTATTGCTCGTGTTTCACTAGTCCTGTACATTGTGTAGGTACGTACTTTTGAGCTCGTGTCGTAATATAAAGTGCTCCCCAAGCAATGTTAATATTTCACAAAACCTTTTTTTTGTTACGTATCTGTAAACACGATACTACTTTGACGGGGGTTTTGTTAGTTTGTATGGAATTATATGATACTAGCGACCCGTCACCGGCTACGCCCGGGTGCAATTTCTCTATTATCCTTACATTAAATATGAAAGTATCATATAAATTGTCCTCTTGAATCACTCTATCTATAAAAAAAAAAACCGCATCAAAATTGCTTATTGCGTAGTTCTAAAGATCTAAGCATATAGACAGACAGACAGCGGAAAGCGACTTTGTTTTATACTATGTAGTAATGATGTAACTACGGCACTTTAGGTGCACAAAAACACTTTAGATAGATTTAAAAAGGTAAATGCCAGATTTTTTTTAACACTAGGCCATGGCGTTTGTATCTACTTTGTAACGACAATACGTAATAGCAAGAGCGTACGGCACCAGCATGTTTTTTCGGGACTGATCACGGAACGAATGTGTTGATTACCGTGTTTTACGATTATTGAGAGTACTTGGTAGTACGAGAATAGTTGTCGAGACATATGGCAGAGTTTCTCTAGTTCCGACGTGTCGTAAACTTGGAATGTAGGTACTTGAGTAGATACGTATTATAGACGTAGGTAATATACGTAGATAGGGAAGTCTTACACATTAGAGATAGCTTAACTATACTCTCTAAATGGTTCGCAGCTAATAACTTATTACTAAATGCTAATAAAACAAAATGTTTAAAGTTCTCACTGCCAAATGTAGCTCATGTAGGCTTAAATTTAATGCTTGATGGAAATGAACTAAATATAATTAATGAAACCGTATTCTTAGGGATAACAATTGATTCCAAGTTGCAGTGGGGTCCTCACATCACAGCTCTGTCCAAAAGACTTAGTTCTGCGGCATTTGCAGTTAGAAAAATTAGACAGTTAACCGATACAGCTACGGCGAGATTAGTGTACTTCGCATATTTTCATAGCATTATGTCCTATGGCATTCTGTTGTGGGGATCAGCGGCTGATGTAGATTCGGTTTTTATATTGCAGAAGAGGGCGATCCGTGCGATCTATAACATGGGCCCACGCGAGTCTTTACGAGACTTTTTCAAAGACACCGACATTCTAACACTGCCATCACAGTACATTTTGGAGAATATTATGTTCGTCCGAAGAAACCTGCATATGTTTAGTATCAATAGCGATATTCATAAAATGAATACTAGAAATAAGTACAAAATAGTGGTCCCTAAATTTTGATTGACCAAAACAAACAAATCATTTCTAGGTAACGGTGTACGCTTTTATAATAAACTCCCAAAAAGTATTACCGAGCTTACTGATAAAAAGTTTAAAACTCGTGTTAAGCTTATCCTCATAAGGAAGGCCTATTACAGGATCAAAGACTATGTTGACGATAGAGATGTATGGAAGTGATTATCTTCTGCACATGCGGCTTCCCTGGTGACCCACTGCTTCCTGTCTTCACACACTAATTTTAACGCTTCCCTTGTACCTTTTTGGTAGGTACCTATTCTTAATTGGGTGACTGACTTGAGTGTTAAGTACGCACCTACTAGTATTGTATAATTATAATATTATAGTGGTACTTATGATCTTTGCTGTTCTTTTTTTATTTTTTTTATTGTAATATTGTGTAAATTGAGGTCGAATTTTAGCCGGGGCCGCTCCTGCGGCCCCACATTTGTTGTGTAGTACCTAAGCTTGATTTATGAAAAGAGTATCCATGGAGTTTCTTGCCGGTATCTTCTCCAGGACCAACCCACTTGGAACCGTGCGCCTAGAATCACGACGTTTTGAAAGTGCCTGCAAAGGCCCAGTTGAAATAAAAATCTTTGACTTTGACTTTGACTTTGACTTTGACTTTGACTTTGACGTACACATGGCTACATATCAAGCCCTACATTTCCAGTATAAACTGACCTGGAATTGAATAGGCTTTCCGTACAATGAGAGGTCAGCTAATACTGAAAATGTATAGTTTGATATGTAGCCGTGCGTACGAGTTGTACACCAGATGTTTCTGTTCTTAAGGGTAACGATCAATATCGGCTGCATGTTTATTCAAACCATGTACATTTTATTTATTTGCGCTTAGAGATCTAATGTGCCATTTTGTTTCATTAGTTGGCCTAATGAAACTAAATAACGCATTAAGACTCCACGTAGCTGTTACTGTCTCTAAGAAAAAAGGCCCGCCAGCTGTGCCAGATTAGCAACATTGCTAGCTGTTACAAAAATTGCGTGTAGACACTTGCCTGATTTGACTACCAAATTTTGTAGATATTATTCCCTGGCAAACAATTCTAAGAACAGAGAACTTTCATTTAATAATACTGTCTGTTTCCAACCAATAGTGGAAAGTTCGGGAGTGCAATCAATTTAGTTATTCAAATATTGTTTGACAAACTTCGCTAATAACAAATCAGTCAGATTGTGTGCGCAGTCAATAATGTCCGGTTTCCATATAATGGTGTAATTACCGATCTGGACCGCTGTTGAATGCCTATAGCTATAGCTTGGTATATCGGTATCGTGGGGAGAAAATGACTGAATGTTCAGTGAAGCCTTTGTCTATTCATGAACACTCTTGTCTCTTAACCTAATTGGTTGAAAGTTGCAGCCATAAACTATCATTGAATATATATATATATATATATTGTGATAGTTTCTACAGATATTTAAGAGTTTGGTGACTTTGAAAACTGTTATAAAGTCTGAATTAAAGTCTAATATTTTTTTAAATCTTATCTCTCGTACTTTAATATAATTTTACATTAAGAATCAAAGAGATAATGAATTAATTTAATTACGTTAAATTGAATCAGTTTAAACTTATTAATGAAAGACATCGCGCCAAAATTTGTCCAGGACATTCGAGCAAACGAGCGTATAATAAGATCCTTTCGCTAAACGACAAGGGCCTACGCAGACCTGGAAACGGGGAATGACTCTTGGTCTTGATAGTGGTCTCTAAGGTTTTATTGTCCTTTCGTGACACGTGGCAACTCCATTGCCATTTATAGCCACAGTTTTAGGACACAACCTGAATAATTTGTTTTGGACGCTGTCCAGTAAGGAAACACGTATTTACCCGAGTTTAACGCTGGTTTTTATACGGCGAATCCTGTTTGTTTAGAACATTCCGATCGCGCAACGGGAAAGTCATTGAATTTATATCTTTTCAATATGTTTGATTTGATATTGAAGGGAAAAACATGTTATTTTAGGAATTTGCTGCGATTGAATCGTCCAAATTACGTTTTACACAAACAAGCTTGGGCTGTACTTGATTAAACTTTTAAATTAATTAATTTACCATTTTTATATTTTCATTTAATAGGCGAACTATGTTTCTCTAACTCTACCTAAAATAATATTACCTACTCGCTTTATAATGAAAGAGTGGAACTTCAGAGGCAAACATTGATAATGACAGGGAGAACGCCACGGGGCACGCTGTAATAACATGATGTGCTACCTTTACATGTGATTCCAACATAATCGTAGATCGTGAATCGTGAAAATAGATTACTGTCATATTGTCTTAGAATAAAAAATAAAGTACCGAGAACAAAAATGAAAGACTTGATGAATGGTTAACTGTAATGGGGGTTTTAAAAGGCCGCTTAGGTGAATCATAATAATTCACATTACAAATGTCAAAATATCCACTTGATTCACAACTCATAATATCATTCGCGTATGGTTCATATTTAGGAATTATGTGTTTGACAGTTACTGTAGAGATTCGTAGAATTTCTTAATGTGGCCTTTTTAGGCTCCCAGCCGCTCTCAGAAAAATGTTCAGATGTTTGCAAATAAACTAATATAGGTACCTACCTACTACGAGTATGTGTAGGAGATCTTATACAAAATATTAACAATCCTTTATTATTGATTAAATATTTCGTTCGTGTTTACCACTCAGTGTTGAAAATAAAAGTGACAAACTACGAATATTTTTGAGCGAGCCATTTGGCAAAGAGGTGACTATATGAAAAATTACTGTAAACACATGAAATTATTTCCTACAGCAAATTCCATAAAGTTTTAAACGTGCGAGCTAGCTCTTTGCAAGGATATGTCAAAAATTTAATTATTTTTAATGTTTTCCAAAATGTGTTAAAATTGTTGAATGCATTTTTGATAGTGGCTATAGAGACTGATGAAAGCATGGAGATAGTATATGTATGTAATATTTCTATGGATGAAAGACTCTTGTCGGTAGAGGTTTTTGACGTTCAATAGTAACAAAATGTCTTTTTATCAGTAAAGAGAAACTAAAGTAACTGTCTCCAACCTACGTGGTATCCAATAAAAGAATCCCGTTTGTGGAAAAAGATTAAAATAAACGGATAAAAATAACACGAAAAGGGCAAAAAGAGTAAAGGTTGCGTCATTAAGATACTGGTACATCCCACGAGGAATATTTCAGAGGCTTCTGGGAGAAAACTTATTATGAGAAACAACGTAGATATATATGATAGATACCTAACAATGTTGCTGAAACTATTCTATAATGGTATAGAAAATACGTATCAGATTTTCTGTCTGCTCTCATTTTGTTTGTCTACATTACGATTTTGTAATATGTATACGCCACAATTTTTTTATTGGCTGAAAAAATTAAGGACCTGCTCTGTTCATTCTTCTACACCAACACTGAAATCGAGAAAAACAAAATAGCTATTCCATACAAAAGTCTTAATGCCTACGGCATTAAGACCGCCTTTGTACATTGTACATGAAGCATTTTAAATAAATAAATAAAAGTGAATATACCTATCCGGATTCAATGTACGGATGAGTAGATTTTTTATCATGATTACTGATTTGGTCCCTAAAAGTTATGTGGAATGGTGAACAGAGGATGCCGTTATAATTTTTCTGGTAATTAAAAATTTGGGGTGTATAATATAATTTATTGTGGTAAACTCACATTTTTAGATTACTTAGTATAATCTTATATCAATAGTCTTGATGGTTAAATGTACAGTCACGATACGTTGCGGTAATACAATTTGCAAACAAAATACTTTGAACGACTGCGGCCCGCTTAGAGTTAGTAACTAAACTACTAAAAACTAACTAACGCAAACATGTTTAGCCTTATGGATGGTCGACCGGAAAAATTGGCGAATGTACATAATGATTTTCTTTTCTCAACCCACTTTCACTTTATTATTTTCATTATAAGTACCTATTCAGCCGATAAGCAACAAATATTATAATAACAATATTATAACTTTGATGTAGGGCTATTTTGGGCTGATAACATAAAAAATATTTTTATGAACTACCGATAGTGGTTTTGCGCGTGTGCTTGTGAGATTTGTGTTTACCCAGGCCACGATACAGTAGAAACTGTAGTGTGAAGCAAAGTATTATTTTTTTGTAGGCATCATTGCTATTTTCTTTCCAGTTTCAGTGTCATGTCGGGTGTGTCATGGTATTTTTGTATCTCTCGTTTGACCTTCACAAGCGTAGCGTCTAGATGACAGCCAATTCGTTCTATACTAGAACCTATTCTGAAGAAAACTATTGCTTTTAATAAACGGTCTGAAAATAAATATTAGTTACCTACTTTAATATATTCATTTTAATGCTATTTCTAATTAGAACAGAAGATGTATGAAAGTTAGACTACTCGTTAGCTCAGGCCGTGGATTCTATACCCAGGTGACGCTGAGATTTGCTGTTAGAAAATTCTCAGTATCAGCCCAGAGGTTGAAAATGTGCGCAGTACCTATAGATGGCAATAGGCTCGCCCAATTACATGTAACTTAATAATCTGCCAAAAGTTGGTGTACAACTTACAGTACTCTGCCTAATCATTTGGGTAATACAGACGTGATGCTATTTTAAATGTCATTAGTCTTAATTAATTTACAAGTAAAATCTATAATTTACTGTGGAGTAAATACGGGAATTCTATTCAAATTTTCCCGAAGTAGGGATGGGGCATAAAAATTTACGAGTTCAGTGGGCTCCCCATCGGGTCGGCTTCATGCGACAACTTAACGGTTCCTCCTAGCCTTTAATCTTTTTTTACATATCCCTCGACAAATAGAGGCATTTGTAAGGAATAACTAACACATATTATATTTATCAAAAAGGTTTCCATGTTTCGAAAAAAAAATCTTTTTCAATTTTCACCTAAAGGAAGATTGATAAAATATTTCATATTCAGTACAAACCACTTTTTCATGTAAATTCTTCCCATGTAGTTTCAATTTTGCCCGAAATGATACTAGGCAAAACATAATTATGTTTTGCTAACGGAATAATTAAATGATAGGCATTATGATTTGCGTAGTTTCAGTTCCACAAGCAATTTGCTTCTACATTGGATGGATAATTTGAGTACTCTTTAATAATAAATAGGAATTATAGTGTAGTAATTATAGATGTCAACAATCATAATTCTTAATTACTTGCATAACTCATGACAACAATTATTTTATCGTACCTAACCAAATAGATTTGTTGAACATTAGATTTAAGTCATAGTAGGATTTTCATTGGGTTTCTGATTAACAGCTTCAGTTTATATGCATTCCACAGCTAAGAAACCCAATTAAATAGTAGGGTGTGAATGGCCCGTTATTATTGACATTTATATTGTAAACATTTCGTTAGCTTTTGGAAATTAGAAGCTATTTAAAGATAAAGAAAACAATAAAATCCAATCGTTTTTGCTAGCACCTTGTGATAACAAAACATAATTGTTATTTGTGATGTTAGAAGCTTATTTTCTGATTATGATTGTCGAAACAATTAAAACAAAACAATAAATTTTAACGATTTTAGTATAAAATTGTTTTACCTTAATGTTAGTAAGTACCGTTACCATATATTTTAACATCTAGATATAAATATTACACCAAGATACAGATTATGCCTAGTTTGGGGCCACCACTAGTTCATAAACTATTTTCTGATGCACTTTCCATTTTTTGTATTTGCTTAATTTATAACTGTGTGTGTTAAATCTATAATTATTATCCATATATTAATACGTGAAGAGAAAACTTTGTACCCCTTGCATATTGTGCGCACGGAGGAATTTGAGATTTAGCATAGTTTACATGGAGAAGGAGTGCAGAAAGCTAAAATTTATATATTATATATGTGGTCAAATTTCGACCACTGAGTGACCACTAGTTATTTATTATTTACCTTAAAGGTTTTTCGTGATAACAAAACAAAAAAGCCACACTGGGTGGATCAGTATGAAATTAGACAGAAAATTACAAAGGGCATTATACCTGTATCAAAGCCACAATAGCCAGAACTGGCTTAGATAACAAAATTATTTCGCTACTCAGTTCGCAAGGAGTCATAAGGTGGGATTTGCGAGACGGGTGGCAGTTAGCAGATGGCGGACAAAAAGCCCGGATCGATATCTGCCCCATGAATAATTAAGATGGATGTACAGCTTTTTAGGCTTTCGTAGTGTGAAGATTATCAACGTTTGATACGCCAAGTCGGTGTGTAGGCTTAAGAAATTACGAAATTTGAAAAAAAAAATATTGAAAAAAATAAAAGTATATTAAGAATGGGTTATATTTTTAAGGTTTACTTAGGATTGCTTTAATAAATAGTTAAATTGAAAAATCGAAACCCATTAAATTTTCACGAGAGATCGTTTAAGTAGGTAGATACCTACCCATCGGTGGGTTGGATCTAGAAGTTATTATGTTGGAATGAAGCAATGTTAAAATTAACGAAATGAAAAGATAAGATATTGTTCGTTTTTATTGTATGAATATCACATTGCTTTTAAGACATAATGTGAGGGGGGATCAAATTACTTAACTTGAATAATAAATGTTGGCACTTCGATCATATTATTCCGCATTTATTATGCCTTACTCAAACTGATCAAATAAAAAGATTAACTTCGTTTTTTAACGAAATAAAATGAAAATAAGAATTTGAAATATTATTATCCTATAAAATTTTAAGAATTTATTACAGGAATATCCGAAAACTTATTAATAAATTTCTAACGAATGAAGTGTACTGTGAAAGGTCTCAGGTAGTCAGTTCAGGCACGAACTATCGAGTACTAAGCTCTTCTTTTTTTACTATTGTTTTACTAAATGGCAAAGTGCTTATACATCTAGCTGAGAAAATAATAAGCGTGGAACTTGAAATAATCTGAATATTTAAGTTAAAAGCTACGATTTTATCGATTTGTTCAAACAACTTATAACCCTATATTTTAATGGCATTTTACTGTTTATCATGCTGAGGAATATACGGCACGTAAACCACGCCTCAATAAAAGTCAATCGTGAAAGGTAAAAAGATGGTAGTTATTTTAAAATTACCAAAATGTCAAGGTTTCAATATCTAAGTTTATGCTACGTCGAGTAAATAGACTGTATTTAATAGAGGACCTTGGGAGATTAATGTTTCGAGTTAGACTGTAGAAATGTAGATAGAGATGTACTAGCAGTTCTAATTGAGCTTAGTAGTTTATATGTAAGACCTAGCCTGTCTCATTACAACTTATCATAATGTAGAGGTACAATCGGTCCCAGATGGTTGGGCAAAATTAAACTAAACTGGATTTGCATATTCAAATCACATGGTACTAACAACGAGTGAAGCTCAAAGAACAGCCCTTGGGCAATATTTTTAATTTGTGAAACATGTTTTCAAATCTCTTTGTGGCCTACGAAACCTTAATGACAATTTATGCGCACAATTTTCGTTAAAAACAGCGCCTAATTTAGTAGTTGTAGGTTTTAGTTGCGAGAATTATGTAAATAATATTTAAGTTTTTCATTCTTTGGCTTTGCTGTCAATAAAGGTAGTCTTTATTAGGTATGTCAAAATTTTGTCATAGTTATATCACTTCGTAAAACCCTGGATTCACGTGCAGCATAAGCAGAGAGTAAAACTTATAAAAGCTTTTGTTACAAGTTCTTATTAGGCAGGTTCAAATTATGGTTTACAAACTGAAGGGGTTTATAATTATACTCATCATTATGAACAATTTTTACTGTGGGAACAAAACAATCTGTTCCATACATTTAGTAGACGACGTAATATTTAATGAAATGTTTGGAACAGCTAATTGTTTTTTCGTGATTTCAGTGTTAGTCCCATATTAAAAGTTGTTCATTGTGATGAATAATATAACCCCATTCAGTAGTAAAACCATCCAAGTTTCAGCGTGTATCATACTTACACTTCTGCCTATTGCTCTAGAACAGCCTTATTGATCTAGTGTCGCAAACGCAGCTGCTGGGGGTGAGGTCCTGGGTTCGATTCCCGGGCAAAGTGTTATTGAGTTTTTCAGAGAGAATATTCTCAGTAGTAGCCTAGAGTGTAGAATTGTTCCCGGATGATGGTAGTAGGTTCGCCGCTATCAAACCCCCTGTGATAGGGGTATTACATGAGATTTAATAATGGGATCGGTGAAATGAATGTGTTTGTAATTTGTATAATGGTATCTCTATCTCTCTCTGTCTAACCCTTCGGTGAATCCAGGAATGATGCTATGTTAATATGTTATTCTTGTGTATGCTCTCATTTGCTATTTCCTTCCCGTCAGCCATAACGGAATCTATGCTTTGATTGTCAGGCTGTATCATTAAGTCTTAGTAAATTAGTGTTCATATACACAGTGTTGACGACGTTACGAGATTAAGAAACCACGTATTTGATATCGTGCTCTGTGACCGTACATAAAAAATCAATTTAGCCACAGGAACCAATTTAAATTTTCATAAATTTCCACATACCACGATCTCTAGGCGAAATTTGAAGTCTCTAACCTGTTCTTACCAAAATAGCTTTAATTTACACGTATAGAATACATAAGTTTCTACTTTGATGTCTCTTCAACTAGACGAACGAGATAAGAGTGAATATTATGCAAAAATAACATTCGCGAAAATCGTTGATGTTTTGTATACGGTTTCAGAACGTGATATCAAATACGTGTTTTCGTTGACGTAACGTCGTCACCACCCTGTATAGCTAAGTTTTAGAAAAATTATGCTAAATAAAAATACTCTTAGCTTTAATATTTTCTAGAATAGAATAGAATAGAAATATCTACTCTTTATTGTACACTTGATAAAAGAGGAGCAATAAACATAATAATTACAATTAATCATTTTAAGATTGTACAATGGGCGGTCTTAAAGCAATCTGTGATTACTTACAGACAACCCAGAATAGAAAAGCCAGCACCTATTAACTTTGTTCATTCTCTTTCGTATTAGTTGACCATCAAACGAAAGAAACGGAGCAATGATAGCTACATTACTTTCAAAGGCTGTATAAATCTGGTCACTTGACCCTCCAAATGAGTTTCCCGAAAATCTAAACCCAGATAAATTGGTGTCTCGATAGCAGATTTCCTCCATGTCGTTAAAGTATCGTACGTAGAGGATTTAAAGAATAAGGATTCGTTTGAAGTATTCTGGTCAAACTTCTTCCATCGTTAGTATATTCCTACCTTTCTAGTCCGGATCCCTTTAAAAGTTTAAAGGGTTATTGTACTCATCATTATGAACAACTTTTACTATATGACCAAACCTGAAATCGCGAGAAAAATACATTTAGTCGAGTAATATTTAATTATTTGTATGGAACAAGCAGTTTTTTCTTGCGATTTCACGGTTCGTACCATAGGAAAAGTTTTTCATAATACAGTACAATAACTTCGTAATTGGATCATGACTAGAAACGTAGGTAGGACCTTGTACCTATACAAATAGAAAATAGGTGTTCTGAAAAATATTTGCGTAGGCTAACAGATGCAATACTAATCACAGTTTAAGCCAATACCTAATTTTAATTGAGCCAATGATGCGTTATTAATAAATTACATTCATAATATAACCGGCCTTCGATAAGACATGGCACAGTGGTACCTATTGCTAAGTTTTGAAAAAAATCCTTTGTTACAGCGCATTGGCAAATAGCATAGTTTAAGCCTTCGTATTAAATTCCAGCATCAGCGGCTATTTTACGACAAAAGATCGATTCGTTAGTTCCAATTTGTCTAAAAATAGTCTGTGGGACGCGCTCATTTGTGTGCGTTCGTGCAGGTCATCTCGAAAAGGGTGAACTAATTTCATGAGCTCTTTGCCTTCAGGAAGCATTTTTAGATCGGGTTATGTAAAAATTCATAGCGTCTATTCAGAATGAGTTGTGGACGCGAAAGTTGGAAACTGAAAGACTCGAAAGTTTTCAAACTTCCGTTTGCTTTTTCATAATGACATCAATTTCCAGAATCAATTGAGGAATTAATTTTATTATGTTCTAGGCATAACTACTGTTATTACCAAGGCATAAATAACTAACTTTTAAAAGCGCTTCTGTGTAATGGTAGAAAGTAGGAGGCTTTCACACTGTTGTGACTATAGATGGTTGTGACAAAGAGTAATTTTGGAGCTTTGTTTTTATATCCAATTAACCCTTTCGAATTCGATTGTTAAAACAAAGAAAAAACCAAATGAACACCATACCAATGAAAAAAATTAAGAGCAATCGAAGAATTTTTTTTAAAGCAATCCCTCTAATTGGTCTATTATACGAAAGTAAAAATATTTAACTTTTTATATAATAACCCATCTATAAATTAATTATAAGCTTTATTTAAGGTGTCTAACGTATACGTAGGATACCCGACACAATAGAGTATGATTTGGATGTTTTCGGATTTTATTTATGTTTATTTTTCAATATCTGATTTATTAACGTTTTTATAAATAAAGATAATTTAAGTACTTTATTTTGAGAAAATATTAGAGATATTTAATTGGTCGTTGCTGCGTTATATCAACGAAAAGTCGTTCTCAAAGAAAGCTCTGAAGATAAATAATATTCAAAACTTTTGAACTTTTTCAATTTAACGATCATTGATGAAAGTGGAAGGCACGGATTGCCTTTCAAAACTTGAAAAAAGTTCGACGGCCAGATCTAGTTGAATTTAAAAGATGATAATAAAAGCATGTAACACCTGTATTTAATAAATGTACTAAGTCGAAGATTATTTATTATAAAATAATAAAAATAATAAAATAAATTAGAACCTATACGTAGTTAATGTTGCAGTGGCTTACCTACATTTTTTTTTTTTTTTAATATTTTATACAAGGTTGTAACAAATTTATGAAGAAATTCAACAAATAAATTTTATGGTATAGTATCACATGATGGGCTCTTTATTGATCATTTTATAATTCATTGTTAACCTCAAAACCAAATTAGTCGTCACATTTTAGCGTAATACATCCAAAACAGCATTGATAATCATGAATTTATATAATTATAAATCATATTTTGAAGAAGAAACATCAACTATTCTTCATAAACAAATAAATATTACCTATTTCTTAAGTATTAAATTAAAAATAACTACATAAGTACTTAGATACAGTTGTAGATAAATTTACACAAAGTTGCAATAAAGTGTCTTTGTTGGCAACAGAAACGTGTGAGGAGACTTTTCAAGTTCCTTCCCTCATATAGATGTCCTTATAGTAACTTTTCTTTCAATATTGTACCCCATGTCAGTCGAAGAAACTTCTATAGAATTGTAAAGAAAAACTCTCGAAAAATGTTTGCAATATCTTTTATAAACAGCTTTTTCTCGGAATTTAATGTAGGATATATTTTTATCTCTTTTCAATAAGCTGAGTGGTTTTTTTTTATAAGATTAAAAGCTTACCTTTATAGTTATTTTTAATAACTATTCCAATAAAGCTGAAATGTCCATTTCTACAGTATTTCTTAGGCACAGTTTATAACCTTCCCTTTTTTAAATACATGATTGTCTCTCGCAGGTGGCTCAGACAGCCTTCTCTGCTTAAACAGTCAAGTGTGAGACTAGAAGGGCTCCAGCCAAGCTGGAGTTTAATCTACAACACTGCCGCCTCCTAGTGGGGCTCGCATTGCTGGGGCAAGAACAAGAGGGGACTTGCTTATTTTGGGACATGTTTTAGATTATTGGGTCAGCGCGGGTTGGCACGTGGTGCGGTCGGGGTGACCATGAAACAGGGAGTCGTGACGAGCCTCGCCGACGAGGACAGTATAAACGGGCGATTGTGATAAAAGCTCCCCCAGTCACGATACCTTTGAAGTCTGTCCGGCGTATCCTGGGTACTTAGTTTCTACTACGAGCCTTCAAGACTGATCATCTCTCCACCGTGGTGCCGTGATGCCGTGGAATGAGCAGTTCCCATGTGAGAGCTAATGCTGACACAGTAGATGATGAAAAAAACAACAAATCTTACCAATTAAAATTTTCGATTGTCTAAACTCAGCTGAATGGGCTATACAAGGTACAATCTTTCTAGTCCTGATCCCTTTATAGGGTTTTTGTACTCATCAATATAAACAATTTTACAGCGCGATAAATCATGGAATCGCGGAAAAAATTCAGCTATTGCATTAATTTAGTCGTGTACCTAATATTGAATTATTTGTATGGACCAGCTGTTTTTCTCACGCACGATGGGTCCCATACAAAAAATTATGAGTACAATAACCCCTTAAAGAAAGATAGGACCTTATTATTACTTGAGAAAAAGTTAACTGTAGAAACTGTTTTACCAACCGAGCCGAGAGACAGCTACTTAAATCGTATCATTTTTACCTTTTGGTCTAGGTGACCAACAAACGCAATGTGATGCGTTACTTAAAAAAATCAAACAGTCGCTGTTCACTGTTCAGACTGCAACGAAATACGGCCAAGATACGCTGTGCGTATATTTCGTTTTTTTATGCGACTTGAGATTTGATTGCGTGTGATGGTGTCGCATGGCTCACGTTGTATCGCATTCGTCGCTCGCGTACGTCAATGGGTTACGCAGTTTACAGTAGGTACAAATAGCTTCGATATAAGTGTCGTTTGCTGTTCGGATTACTTCGTAAATTGGAATCGATAGGCTATACATTCCGGCTAATACCTCTAAGACTTAATTTATGTGACTGTGCACGTCTAAACAAAATCTCCTTTATACCCGTTTTCTCATACGGTTTGGGCAGAGATACAAGTGGAATTGAATCTACGTATGTTTGTCACGTAATATTGATGACAATATAATTGTTGTGTAGTGTGTACACTGCGCACAGATATTGTCATCTATATTATGTATTACGTATCTGTTGCTAGCTGTACCTACAATGTAGGTACGTCTACCGAAAGTGAGGGATATTCCATACATAAATACAGTGACATAAGTAGAAATTATAATACTCTATGTAGAATTAAATATGTTTAATGCTATTAATTTGATATCAACACTATAACTCAATATAATGTTAATACATTAATTATTAAATGACCGTGTTAAAACCACTTTGCCGTAACGATGAAAATTTACGGGAGTATATATTATGTCCCCCAGATGTCTCCTCCAAAACTTTCGCAGGTACCAACCAATATTTACCCAATAAATCTTTTACCTTGTTTGGTCTCTGAATACAACATATCTATAACGAAATTCATCATTTCAAGTATGAAGCCGCTCAATATGATTCTGCACCGCATTAAGAGCAACTCTGAGGTCAATTGCGTTCGCAGTTGCAAAATTGTCTCAATCAGTTCTATCCAGGACAATTAAAGCAATTGCTCTGTCATTATTCTTTATTAGACACGACGGCCGTTGTATGACATGTATCTGCTAAATCCTGAAACATGTTCTCGTCGTGAGCAATTCTCATAATGAGAGCACACGACATAACTCGTGAGATACACGCATTTACTAAAGATCTAGTAAGATTAGATGTTTCTATAAGAATTAAAGTAAAACACGAAATATTTAGGTACATTTAAGGGCTTTTTCTTTCTAAAGTCTGGGTCACTACATTTTTTTATTAGTATTCGAAATGGAAGCTTACGCTCCACGCGCTTACGTTCGTTTGCGCTTTTTGCTGACGTTTACGTTACGATACGTCAAAACATTCGTGCTCGGCCCACTGATGGCTGATCTTGTGTGTGTAAGTCTTCAAAACGGCGACTGGTCTATGTCAAAAGTGTATAGGTGGTAGCATCCATCCTTCTTACGATTAGCAATCCAAAAAGATTGATCTTAATAGTCGCCTTTTTAAACACTCACGAGTACTCTACAGGAATCACACTAAGCGTGACGTGAATTCAAATATTCAAATAACATCAGTGACATACAATCTAAAAATTAACGGTGTCGGGTTGTTTATCAACCGGTTACTCTGCTAATACCACCCTGAACGTTTAGCCCAACACATGGTCGACACTTGTGGTTTAACTCTAGTTAACTGAAAGGGGAGGACGGTACAAAGTGTGTGGTTTTGGAGATTTAGGCCTATTAATATATAATACTGTATTCAGACTACACGTCTTGTTTGATCATGATAGATTAGGCTGGGTAATCCAATTACCACGAGATGTAAAGACAAGAACTTAAAAGCTAAATTCATGAGGAAAATTAAAGAAAAGCCTAAGAAAACTTGGATCCTGTAGGTTGCGTCTTTTTATGATGTATCAAACATGCCGTTAGCAATCAAACAGGAACCAGAATGACGTCTGTCATTACGAGAAACTAGAAGCCGCTGCGTGATATTTATGTTTTATTTACAGTTGCAGGTCTAGCTACCTACCAATCTGTTTGACAAGCGTAGTGTTTATGACAATATGACATTAGGGCCAGTGTCCTAATGTTTAGAATTATTATTATTTATTTATGTCATCCGCAATAACGACACGGTTGGCGCAGTGGCTAAGCAATTAGCTTTCTGCGCTACGTGCCGCGGGTTCGATCCCCGCACGGAACAAATATTTGTATGATCTACAGAGAGTTGTTTCGGCTTATATAATTATTCGTCGAATGAACCCGAATGCTATCGCTAGCTTTTACTATAAAATATTACGACTGTTGCTACACGTTCAATAACGTTGAGTATAAAAGTTTTACTTAGATATTGATATTTTTCTTATTTATTTTGACGGTAGAGCTGTTTTAATAAAACATAAAGAGAAACGATTAAAAGAGGCAGGATAAAAGTAATAAGCCGGGCAAATAGCTTTATAAAGCCTTTTTTACGAGATTTCTCAGTATTGATTCGTCTTTTTGCTGTTTCGCTCGCAGAAAATAATAAACATTCGTTTTAGTATTGTGATGTCATGCTTCATTCAAAAAGCTTTCGTTCGAGATTGTAAATACTCGTAGGTATTACGAGTATTAAATTCCAATTTCCTGTAACAGCAAAATTTTCCATAAAAGCTTAATAAATGTACCTATAG
This sequence comes from Allophyes oxyacanthae, assembly GCA_932294325.1. Taxonomy (NCBI): domain Eukaryota; kingdom Metazoa; phylum Arthropoda; class Insecta; order Lepidoptera; family Noctuidae; genus Allophyes; species Allophyes oxyacanthae. The sequence continues at coordinate 7,916,415 of OW028614.1, read as the reverse complement.
ATACTATTAAAATTTAATTGTTAACAACTTCGCGTGCACCACATTATTCGGTAAACCGTTGTAAATCCGGGGTAGCGAGTGAAAACATAAATACCCTCATTTTGGATTTGTATGTTACATGAAATGACGAAAATCCGCAGACTAAGCGTAAATTAATTCCAGCCAGCGACCAGTAATTCAGTGAAAAGAGTTTTGGTTCGTTATAATCTAGTTTCTCTCTGCAGCTTCGTTTCGGTAGACTTTCATATTCAGATATTAGCAGTTTGCCATTTAAGTTTTTAAGCCTGTCTAATTCAAAGAGACAATGTCCAGAGAATAAGTGAATGGATGCCGTCTGTCGGAACTGGTCAGCTTGTAAGTGCCATGGCAATCTTATACAGAGGCAAATCACTATTATCCTAGTCTTATTTTTATTCACATTAAATAACGTTATTCTCGCCGCATTGTACTGATAAAGATTGTAATTTATTATTTTAAAAGAGTTTCCATGGAGTTTCTTGGCGGTCCTTCTCGATAGGATCTACTATTTGGAACCGTGCGCCTAGAGTCTCGACATTTCATAAGTGCCTGTATCTGGTTTACATGAAATAAAGGTCTATTCTATTCTAGGAAGACCCGGCTTTACTTGAAGATTTCAAATACACATAAAAATACATTACTAGGAAAGTACATAATTCTGAGATGAAAAAAACCCATTGCGTGATTACATTTAAGCCATTATAACATAGGAACTCTGCTCTTTGATAACATCCAATAGTGAAGAAGAGGTCATGGCCGGGCATTCCATCGTTGATGACCTGGAAAATACCTATTAAGGAAAGCTACGATATTGTCTTAAAATGTTGTCTCAGTAGGCAATAAATATTAAAAACCTCCGCCATATTGGCTGCATTATCGAACTAAGTGGAAGAACCGTGGATAGCAGTCTTTGGCAGACTGCCCTAATGGTCTAACGAAAGACGATAGAAGAAATATTTTGACCTGAAAATTTCAAACAGAATTTCAGGCGGTCATCATTATTTTCTTATAATAAAATATCAGTATGAAGTGCTATTTTCCATTCAGATTTTCTGGGCGCCTATTTATTATTATCTCAAAGCTGTGTGTTGACGCTTGACATGATATAGTAGTTAAAAATTCTAACATAGGTATTACTCAAACAAACCACGTGATGAAATCCATTAAAATAATACGGAGTAGACTGAAGATTTAAAATAAAAATTCGGCAAATATAGTTTCCATCTCGTGGATAATTTCATAATCAATCGATGAGCCAGTCATTAGCCTTTTTACAAGCAAATATTTTCATAAGCGAATAAAAATAATGTTTATAGTAATTTTCATTGGATACGAATGATTAATGTATTTGTACAGTACGACAAAACTAAGAAGTGGCATAGACAAACTTCGTATAACCGATCACTTCCGAACTGAGTGCGACCTCAACACCACCAATTTTTATTAGTTCCTACTTCGGTAAAAAAATATCTTTGCGATGACGTACTTAATAAGTTGAAAAATTATCTAAGCGAGTGACTGCCATTGGTTTGCTCGATCATGTACATCGATGTAACTTCTTAGTTGTGTCGTAGTGTACGTTGTTATAGCTTGAAGTTCAGACCATACAGTTTGTATTGGCATTCATTTACAATTACATAGTTATAAGAACCGTGATGATCTTATACTTCACCCATCCTCACAATTTTATACGTATTCTCTGTTGCTACAGACCTATATGAAAAGACTCCGCAATTTTTTTTAACCTTGATTTAATTATACGCGTCGCGGATCAATACGTATTTAAAAAATAATACGATGGTCGATGGCAATATAAAGTTAATGAGCGATGAATATCCGTAGCGGTTACTCGTCATTAAAATGTTGGTCGCCATTAGTGGTGAACTATTTAATGAGTATCGATGACTCGGACATTAATAAAATTAATAGAAGAAAGGACACATTGCGCCGACCCTAAATAAAATGGGACAAGGTCAGGAGAACGATGATGATTCCTATACATTACATTTATATTGTGTTGATAATGTTGTGTTGTCTAAAAGGCTCAAACTCATATTTTGAGGAGATGTTTGGCGATTCGTCCCGGGAGTTGATACGATGATTTTTTTAATAATGTAATTTTATTGTACATAGTCAATTCGTCTCAACCCACACACATACTCTATCGAACGATTTTCTAAATACCTGCGACAACTATAACACACAAAGCCATGACAGTTGAGGCGATAGCATCGGTGGGATGTGGGAGGTGTAAAACGGTCACCCATCAAAGCTTAACTACGGTAATGCTAGTCAGCGTAGTTGAATTTTGTCAAAATAACGTTATTTTCGGCATTGTAACAAACAGTTTAGTCGATCGTTGGCTTGAGCCCTTATGTTCCCGATTGACTTAAAAAATAAAGTTTGTTTCGTAATATGGTTTCGGAAGAACAATTCGACATTTTTTAATGAAAAAGTTTGTTGTTTTGTTTTGTTTGTCAATAATCTCAAGGACTTATGACTTTTTTCTACTTTTGGGAATAAATGTTATTTTTATTAATATGCTTGTTAACCTTTTAAGATTATACCAATATTTTTCGTTTCAGTATAAAGATTACTAATTTGATTGGACAATATAGGTGTCAATTAAAGGCTTTCGTTTAACTGTAGCAAAAAATAACGTACGAAAAAATACTTTTTATAGTCAAAAATAGTAAATAATCATCAACATTTTACACATTACATACATTTTTACAAAATATTATTTTTGCAGTGATTATTTAGGATTTGATCCTTAAAATAAATACCTATAAAATCTTTCCATTAGGTGACATACTCCTGGATTAAGGCTTTGAGTATTTAAGTTACAATTACATTTATCGAACTAAGATAATTGACTAAGTCTAAAAATCACGTCGGTACGTAACACTGATTTCTGATATAACTAGAAGATAACATCACGATTTACCTTCAGATTAAATTAATAACTAAAGTTATGCCCGGGGGATACTACTTAGATACTTAACTCATTATCCTGTTAGGACTCATTAAAAGTCTGTCACTACTATGACATAGAAACAGAAATACAACACTATTTATGTTAGGATGGGACATTCAGATAAGAATTTGTATCCTTTCTAAAGGGGAAGGAAACTGTCGACCCTTTCCAACGGCTATCATGTCATATATCCCAAGCTATTTATCTAAAAGGCCGGAGTAACCTCGAAATATGAGCAATTTTATGTTAAATTTATTTATTCATTAGACCAAATTATAACACCATTACAGTTTAAAACTAATGTTATTTAGTCACTAAACTAGCAGTATGTTGTATGGTCGTCTGTAAATAAATTATGAATGCGAGGATGCGTGGTCATTATTTATTAGTAAACACTTTATTGAATTTACAGTATGTAATTGAATGTGGAGTGAAATGGAAATGTGAACCGATTTCTAGAGAAAAAGGTAAACGAAGTATAACTCAATCAAAGTAGAGTGTGAATCCCTTAGATTTTGAGATTAGGTTATATAATTCGGTAACTTGCTGATAAACCTCCTAAGCCTAGTTAGTCATTATTTTTGAGATAAAATGAAATAAAGATTAAAACTTATTAAAAACATAATATACTTTTAATACGAAACAAAAGATAGCAAGCAGTTCATAATTACAACTTCAAGTAAAATTTGGAATGTTAGCTATCAGGAATGTTTTCAGAATAAACTACAATTGACGGGTTGTGTATTCATCGTAATTAAAAGGCCCTTAAGCAGCTATCTTTTCTGTCATGGTATGACGTAACCTTTACAATGAAAACATTTATCTGAGTTACATGGAATTCCTATTATATCGTCGACTTCATAATGTTCCACACTTTCTTCATTACATAATATTATGTACATTATGTATCTATACAAACGCGTGGGTTATATAGGCGTAGGCTGCTAATTTTAAATAGGGCAACATTATTAAGACATAATTCATCCGCAAACAAAGCTATAGCGTATTTACATTGCGCAGTGGAAAAACTAAATTGGTTTACGCTGCGCAATTAGGTACGAACTTCATTTAGGAACAATCTAGAATTTCTTAGTCTCTAACTTCAGGGGAGAAATATATATATATATTTCTCCCCTGAAATTAGAGACTATGACCTGAAGTATACGGGAGAGTATCTGAAAAATATTGGCGTATCCTGCCGCGCGCTCAAAATCATCGTCTTTCTTCCACGTGTGAAGATTTCAGTAGTTTACCTACGCGTAGGCGGGCAGCGTAGCTGCGCAGGAGTGCCGCAGAATTCGCTAAATATCAAAGACGCTTAAAAAATTAGTTTCTTTGTTGTAGGCCTTTTACCTGTTTGACGATGAATAATTAAACAATAGTTAATATTAATGGTGTTTATAGTAAATAATTATCTGAAGACAATATCGTTAACAAGCGATATCCGCCTACTAATAACGCTCAATTATAAAAATAATGACACACATGATAAAATTGTTTCATAATTGTTGTAATTTTATCCTGTCGGCTAGCGATACACGTATCCATTATTAACCATAATTACAATATCATATGGCACAGGTTACCATCATTAATGTTGGTTATGTAGTAATTAAATTTCACTATATGCACCGCAATGGTAACATCGAAGGATGGAACTAATAGTTGCGGTTGCAAGCAATCGGGACAACGCAACACACAAAGGAATGATACTATTATATCAATTCGAAAAGCATAGTAACCACGATTAAAATTGTCGTATGCCCTGTAGAGTATTAAGATAAGCTATAGAGCGCACCTATGTCAGTACAAAGATTAAAAAATTTGCATTTTCTGGTGGATATAGTTTTACACATCGCGGCGCCGTAGCCCAATTATTAGGGAAAAAGGCAACGCAAAATTTATACTCCAATTTCTTCATACTTCTAAGATGTATGGCACCGCAGAAATATGTAAAAGCCCTCAAGAAAAAACGTGATAGTATTGCTTAATCTTGTTTAGTTACTTATTATTGGGTGAATTGCATTTATTTTTACATCTTCGTTTTCGTTTAACACTGTTATATTGTCAAACATATGACCCATGATTGTTACAATGCAGTGGCAAGGGTATGAAGCGCTATGCAAGTTGAAGCGCACGAGTACCTAGGTATGTATCTAATTATACCCAATTTAAAAAAATACCTTTCTGTTTTGCGCAACTATGGGTAATAAAGTCCGTCTACGCGAATTTTAGCTAGTCTAATTTATACTCCGAGTCAGCAACAATTTACATTGTGGCATGCAACGCTTGGCACTCTAGTTTATATAATAGAGATGCGCCCGACCGTGTCCAAAAGATAATCTGATTTAGAATAAATAACACTGTGTATTGAATGTATGTCGGCTACGGCTAGGATGTATGTCGGCAATGTGTTCCTTGGCGTTGTAAACCCCGCAGGGAATTCAAGAAGCGTTGGTTAGATGTTGTGGAAGCCCTTAAGTAAACCAACAATGTTACTGTTAAGTTGCGCAGAGTAAAGTGTTCCTAAAGCATCTTGGAATAAACCGGGATTACGCTAAGCAACAAAATTTAAATAACATCACTCTTCATCTTTGGAGATGCGCTGTTCTTGTTATTATTTTCGTGCCAATGTCGTAGCAGTACTTACTTTTCGAGCTGCTAAACAATGATTACCTGTAAAAGGCTAGAACCAATATGGGCCTTCTACTCGTCTGTTCGTATCTTGCAGGGTTTTCAGTTTCTAAACACCTTACATTATAAAACCTTGTAATTTTTAAACACTAATTACAATATACCTATCCTTGTCGTTTATATGCCACTGAATAGAGATGGAGCTAGTTTAGTTAAATAACGTTTAGGCATTGTTTATTAGTAAGGAGGTAAATGTATATTGTAGGTAAGGCTTAGCGGCTTCTAAATAAAGAACCTGCTTAGCGTATAAGTGGGTTCTTTATCTAAGATATAATGCAATACAATACCACGCTACTGATATGTCATAACAACAGTCACCGCTTCACAGGTTTTTTTAACCGATTGCGGTGAGACCCAAAAGAAGGGTAATGTTTTTAACCTATATGTAAGTAAACGAGCGAATGGATTTAGATCTAGGATATAACGAACGCCGTAAAATATGCCTCTGCCTACATGTTATAATTTTTGGTAAAGGATGTTAGTTTCTCTTTTCGTCTTGTTTCCGTCTTTTCAGTTCGTATATATTGCAGTCGGACAATTTGTTTTATTGAATGAATGATTGCAATTTGAATGTTTAAATTTCCATATTTTATTTCTAAATTATGGTATTTGTTATTATATTATGTAAATTAATTAAGAGTAAGATATTTTTCTTATTTTTGAATTATAATAAACATTTCAATAACGAGCAAAACGTTTGTCGTAGTAGAAATATTCAATGATTTTTTTCTTAGCTTAGCTTTAGAGCTTAGTGATCTTTGCGTGTTTCATTGACATATTTAACCTTTATAGTGGTCGAAATTCGACCGTAATTTTAACTTTCTGCACTTCTTCTCCATATTCACTTTAACTATGCCAAATGTGCCAAATTCTTCTGTGCGTGTAATATGCTTAAAAAGGGGTACAAAGTTTTCACTTCACGTTTTCATTGAGGGACGAGCCGCAGACACATATGAACTAAACGCGAAGCGATTCATACTAACTAATCCAGGTTAAAACGAGGAAACATTGCCATAACAGGTTCGTTCACTCTAGTTATCTTCACGTATACATCTCTATTGAGTTATTTCGGAGCCGAGCGTTCGGTTAATTCGGCCGAGCGTCATCGCCTTAATCCACTTATACCACACTACCCTATGTTCTGTGACACTACCGAACACCGACTGACGTTATTCCGAATTCACAACAAAGTTGTATGAATAAGAATGCCACAAATCCCGATCTTGATTGCATCGCGTTGATGTAAGGATGTACCTACATTTTCGACATTAAAGTCGATACTAATCGATTCTCGGCATGAAGTGTAACGAAATCGGTTTGGTATAATGGTGAAAATTCGATTTTCAATGCCAATAATTTTTTATTTAGATTTTAACTATTTGAATCTAGACTTTCCTTTGTATTTTAATTAGACCTTTAAGGAGTTGTATAATTTGCAAACATTGCAACGTTACTGTTTTGCAGTAATATATTGCAGCGCTGTAACTGTTTCAATCCTTTAGAATGTCCGGAAAAGATGAGAAGTGAACACGATGGTAATGCTATTAAAAGGCGAGTTGAAAGCGATAAGGACTTTGTTTGACTGACAGATTACAAGTAAAATATGGTTAGTGATGAAGTCAATTTGTGTTGAATGCCATCTCTAGTGGTACTCAAAGACCTCGTTCGGGTATAAGTAAGAACGTGTATGCGGATCTGCGTAATCCTTACTCAATGATTCGTGGTGGAAGGGAATATTGCATGCCGATGTCTTTGAGAGACTATAGCGTGTGTGCCAATGCCATTACACAGTGTAAGCCTCCGATTAAGGATCAATCTCCGGGACCGTCGCTGAATATATTTTTTTATTTCCACATCCGTAGTAAGTTCCGTCCGTAAGTTCGTGATTATCAGTCAGAAAATGAGAAATATGGATGTATCAAAAAAAAAATGTTGGAATGGCCACAACACCTTAAATTTGCCTTTAGTTGATCATAAGTAATAGAACACAAAAATATTAATACCAAACAAAAAACACATCAACTGAAATCTGTAGAGCTTTTTCCTACAAAAAGAAAATGAAAGAACCAAGTTACACTGTCCAGTTCACTTTAAAAAATCTGACGACCGTAATCCACTAATAAATGTTGCCTGTGGGAAAATGTTGCGACAACGACATAAATGCAATTATTGTCACTTGTTGCCGCTTCGTGGCTTAAATTGTGTTTTGTTCTCACTGCGACAGAGTTAAGGGTTAAAACAATTTCCAGGATCAATGTTTTAAACCGATGTAAAACAGTGACACGATGGCGAACACAGATTGACAGTATCAATCACAGATTGACGCGTGAAGGGAATTTTAACTATGGTTGTGTTCGAGATGGAGTTTACAGGAGATTTTTATTGCTCCGTGGTCAATTTTATATTTTGTGGATTTATCTGTATTACTACTGTCTCGTGTATGGATTTTTTGTGAATTGGACGGGTACTTAGGTACTGATAACAAGGACTGTAACCCTGTGCTTACTCGAAATGCTCTGAGACATAGACAATAACAGTAAAGAAAAGTGGAGACATTGATTACACAATAGCAAAATAGTTTTCGCAATATTAATAAAAGTTTAAAAGCGCAATGCCATTTTATGCCTCTATTGTTTGCCATTAAATAGGACATTAACTATGAATTATATCGGTGTCTGCCAAGCCAATAATGTTTCCGTTTTTATGACTTAAGAGCGATAGAGCTTGAAATTATAAGTTTAATGCTAGACCAGTCCACTGTTCTAGACACACGACCATTTGATCAAATATTTTATTTTTTGTTCAATAAATTCTCTTCAGAAAAATAAGAACTGAATCAGCCTTATACATCAACAACAATATACTTAAAGTTCCGGATTATATAAGTTCCTCAATATTATTTCGATGAAGGAAGATTTACACAAAACCAACAAAGCTTTCAAATTCGATACTTTGACAAATACTTCTTACGAACGTCTTCAGCCGTTTATTTTTCTTTCCGTTACGTTTCAAATTACAAAAGAAATCGCTTCAATAGATTGTTTACTGTGTTTACAGAAATAGTCTTGATACAAATATAGCGCTGGCTTGATATGTTTAAAGAATACTCGATATTCTTCGGATTTTTTATCTAAAGGAAAGGTAAACTCGGGTAGCTGCTGTTTTATAGACTCCTGACTAAATATGAAACATGTTAATGGAGGATAGAAGTAAGAGAACGAACTGTGATATTTTACCGCTGCGCCGGTTTCTTGAAATTTTCGTTTAGTATTTCAAAGTCAAAGTCAAAGGTTTTTATTTCAACTGGGCCTTTGCAGACACTTTCAAAACGTCGTGATTCTCGGTGCACGGTTCCAAGTGCGTTGATCCTGGAGAAGATACCGGCAAGAAACTCCATGGACACTCTTTTCATAAATCAAGTTAACAATAGGTACTAGGTACGTGGTACTTACTTTCGACCTAAATTTACACAATATTACAACAAAAAAAAAACAACAAAGATCATAATATAAAGTACCACTATAATTTTAAACAGTACAAGTAGGTAGGTACATATTTAACACAGTAGGTAGGTACATATCTACTTAACACATTTCGTTCGAGTATAACATAGAGACCGTTGCAAATTATAAGTTAAGTCAAAATTGCCTAGCTTGTGGTTGGCAACATTTAATTACTTCTATCATTAATCTACCCAACACGGCTGCAGCCCCTTGGGAGTCCGCACCTTCCGTTTTATTGTAAAGCTTTAATAAATAATTTAAACAGATGTGTTAATACAGTTAATGGTTTGTATTTCGCATAAAGAATTTAATTTAATTTGATTTGTATTCGATAACGGCGTACCTTTATTAAGCCGTTAAAATTCCTAATCAATCATTTAAGGTAATAAAAACAGAAACATACATCCATACCAATTTTTTTTATTGATTACTTGATGTACTTTATTTTTTCTCTACAAAGCTTTCAGTACTCATAATCACAAAGAGAAATTGAAATTATTTGTGTTGTAAAAGTAAGTATGGTTGTTTAAAAGCAATTAGTGTCAAAGCCTTTTCTGCATTGCATTTAGTACAAGTAGCTTAGCTTGTGAAAGAAACAGACAGGTAAGTCCACTTTCCCAGTCTCAAATAATAATTATCTAGTGATTTATCTTCAAAGTTAAATCCACAAGCATCAGTTGGCGTCTATTGTGAAATGTAACTGTAGGGTCTGTTTTCACAAAGTACCTACCCTTACGGCGGAATGTCTGTTTTGCGGTTTTAGTCCTCAGTTCAATTAAGAAATATACCTGCTCTAGGTGGTTCGAGAAATTTCATTACATCTGTAACGCCACAACATGGAGTTGTCGAAACTAACGATAAACCCTCTAGAGAAATAAAAACAAAGAACAGCCTTCGTGAGCTTCAAACAAAAACTAATAAAACGTCTGCTGAGCCTGACATACCTAACGACTTTGTGCAGTATCTAGCAGAAATGTACCGTACTGTACAAACTCTGTCAACTTTGATACAACAAAATGAAAACGACTTAAATGTTTAATAAGATGTCTTGATAATTGCAGAAACTTTGTAAGCTTGGATTGTGGTTTTCTTATTAGAATTAAGTGTTTCTCGCTGGGGGCTTGATAAATTTTAAATATGGGTGCTTGCGAAATCTCGAGTCAGACTGTCAGCTTTGAATAATTTTCACGCATTAATTTGCGAAATTGGACGAGATTGTGACGAGAGAAAATGCCCTGTCATTACAACGCTAAACCTCGCTCAGCTTGGTTAGGTGCTTATTACGGAGGTACATATTTTAATATCATAATTTATTGTTACAGGTAAGACGGAGAACAATGGATGGACTAAGTAACGTAAGTAACGAGTAAATCATGTAAATAAGAAGGAAAATATTCATCATGTGATGAATAAAGTACATAAACAATAACCAATTCGAAGTAAATACATATGTAGCGGGAAAAGAAGAACGATTTTTTAAATTGTTCCAAACATGAATAAAACATTCGCATCGCAAATGCATTGAGTATTATTGAATCTGAATCCTTTTATGGCTATCACAATAAAGCATAGAACTGTAAATAATTTAAGAGCACTCAAAGTGAGAATCTTGTTTTCTTATAACGATTGTTGACTATAAAAATAGCTACACTAACTGGTGTAAAATATAGAGTAGATATTTCTATTCTATTCTACAATGAAAAGTTTCGAGACGAATGATCTCACATAGACTGGGTATGAATTATTTGTGTCTTTGAACATAAAACTTATTTTATTTCAAGATATTTAAATCCAGACAGTTTAAGCATCAATGAAAGTCGTTGATGCAGAGACTATGAATCATACAAATAGCCAGGGGAATCCTACTAAGGTTATAAATGTCAAAGTTTGTGAAGATGTTTAGGATATTTGGATGTTTGATACAAATACGTCTAAAGTTGGCATACAAATAAATCAGTCAGATTAACACATAGGGTATTGTTTATCCGAGTACGTAAAGTAGTTCCCCTAAGATTGGAGTGTAACTGCGGGCAACACCCAGTAACAAATTATTGAAATTGCTTAACATTTTTCAATGGATATATTTTGTTTTTCATTCTCACTTGCATTACCACCACATGACTTGAAAGCGTTCAACATTTCAATCGAATGAATTACTTAAAATGAAAACAAATTAATTATATTTATCTACTAAAAGCGTCATCAATTTTGAGTATCTATTTAGAAATTGATGAGTATTTATGATAGCAGCTGCAGACGAAAATACCATTGGTTATACTCACTACTTCTCATATCAAAACATTGGTAAAGCAGAACAAATTGGAATTTCGGTTCATATAGATTCTAGAACGAGTCCCGAAATCTCGAAACACGAGTTAATTAATCGAACAGGAACGTAGCTTGGTGCTCAACAAGCGACGGATCGATCATATAGACGACTGAAGTGCTAATACCGCAATACTATACACACGTGAACGGCGAAAACAGATCACTTGGTACGTTGAGCTTGAAGACAAGGACATTATAATAGTAGTAATAGGCATAAGAAATGGTTTAATTTTAACGCTTGTATGAATGCTAGGCTACACAGGTACCTATGTATCCTCGTCACTAATTTTGAAAGTTCAAATTGCATTTGAAAATAATCTTTCAGTCGTATCAAAAATACTTTTTATGGTTTTGGTTTAATGTTAAAACCGTAAAAAAGTAGGTACAGGAGCTGAAGTTCAGGCATTTGTGGTACAGGAATAGATCACGAGGAATTAAATAAAAGGTAGTTGATTCAATAGTAATTTTTTCCACTACACAAATACAAAATGTTTACCTGATTGTCAACAATGTTGATCTATTGAGTGTAATAAGTTGTAAAAGTGAATTTAAGCGCTTTAAAGTAAATAAGCGAAAATGGAACAATATAATTATCTAACATTACATAAACTAATGTAACCATAAGAAAAGCTAACGTTTTGCGGAACATTAATTTTATTATTATCACTACTAAACATGGCTTCCATTATTACCCTATTTTCCACCATTAAACTAATGTTCACGATCACTTTTGACCTTTTGTCACACAATGCTATCCGGTCAGCGCGCAATCATGATGTTCGTCACAATAGATTCAATTCTGTTTTGGTTACATTTAATGGGAATGCTATTTCTATGAGCCTCAACACGACCCGGGAGGTCTGTATTTAGTTGGAGAATTATAACGGATCGAAACGAAGACTATATCCGTTTAATCGATGATGTCATATTGGATACGCTTTTGGAAGGTATGACAATAGGTATTTAGACATAATTACAGTAAACGTGTGTCTACATACAATATGGTATAGAAGTATAATGCTCAATAAATAACGGATTTCGTAAATACCTTCCGTATTGTATGACTCTATTCAAAGCTGTAGCTGACGTAATCAAAATCGGGATATGTGACAATTTCCATTCGGAAAAAAGTGACGAAACAGTAAAACTGCGAGGCAATGGAAAATTGTGTGTTAGCCGAGTGAATTAAATTCTTTGAGGGTATCGGATCAAACGTGGTATCACTGTGAATGCATATGAGCAATTCCCCTGTTAAATTACGCATGTTTGTTGCCCGCATCGCCCCTCTCTTTGATTATATCGCGTAAGATAGCTACTACAGATAATTCTGTTTACTGGAACGGGCACTTTTTGTTTCACAATGTATGTTAGCTCATAAAACTTTCACGTTGTCGTTTACAGGTTGGGTAACTTTGAGTAAAACGGGGTATGTAACTTAAGCTGAAATTGTGTACAACTGTTGTCTATTGCCAGTAGGTAATTTCAAGTCAAAAGCTTATTCTTTTAACAAGTTTATTCAAGAGTTAGGTTTATTTATTCAAGTTATTATAAGGGCGTATGAAACCAAGTTTTTTTTTTTTTAATTTAAATTTCTACGTGAACTCATTTTCTTTCTCTAAATATTAATAGTCTTAGACTCACAGATCCCACAGTCAAACCGAATACACGGTTTTGTGGGACTATGCCAATTCTATGTCAATTTGTGAATTTTTCAATAAATAAATAAATAACACTTGAATGAAGCGATACCAAATCAGTGTTCTTTTCCTACAGAAAAACGAAAATTTCTCGCGATTTGACTGGATGCCCTTCAATTATTTTCTTTGGGTCATTGTCCCTATTATGAAATTATGGAAAGAGTCGTTACTTAATAAAATACTTACAATCGGTATTGTGTACGAGTCATTGGCCATTTCATCACCTTCCACTTCTTTATTTTATAATATTAACATACAACCTTTTCAGGATGAAAATCGCAACGGACAATTTGATTTTTCTAAAAAAGTTTTAATATTTTCTTTTAAGAATTTATACAGTAATATTAATCTTACGACACCAACTGACAACATTTATAAAATTCAACGTAGGAGTCAGCGTGGGATAGTTCAAATCTGCCTGAATTGCTTGTAATTTTAAACGTAAAGACGCTTACGATGTTATTCTATAATTTAATTATAAAGAGTGCCTTTGGCAGCACCTGACCTGATTTATTTATTGGTGTATGTTTGTATGTATGTCAAGGAGCCTTCCCTGATTAATCAGTCAAATGGCGAGATCAGGCCTCCAGCTAGGCTAGAATTGTAGCCACAACACGGCTATGGGCGTCCCATAGTAGGACTCAGGACTCCGCTTAGGGCTGGGGGATTAGAAGAGGGGACTTGTTTTAGACTATGGCTCACCGCGGTCAGGCACGAGCAAGAGTTTGGGATTGGGTGGTATGTTCTTCCTGAAAAGGCTCGAATTATTATATTTAGTTTAGATCACGGGAAGATTCCGTCGTCCGTCCGGCGTACCCTTGAGTAGTCCGCTCCATAATAAACTTTCCTGATTAGCTAATCTTTTCACGACAATATGAGGAATTCTTTGAGACCTGATGCCACCGTGATAGAAGATGTTTTATATACAGAAGGCATCCTTAAAACATAATTGTGTAGAGTTCACAGCCGTTGTTTGTATGTATTTACTTATTGTTCTAAAGAAATACGAGAAAGTGTATTGTACGTATTTAACATATTATTAATATTTATAAGTTAACACAAGATATTGTGTTAATTTATTATAGCGTTGTGTTATTGTAATAACAATACCTGCCTTATAAGCACAAAATAAATATTAGGCACTCCGTATGTGCGCTATTTGTACAAAATTATATAATATATTTGTGTTTGCATTTAGCTGTCTTCAGGTTTATTTCATACGTATATTATATGTTGGAGAGCTTTGCATGAATTATATGGTGTCTTCATAAAATTTATTGTGGCGTAAATGAGATTTATTTGTTTATTCTCTGCGTAAGGAAATGAGATTCGAAAGACTCGAGTCGTACATACGGGAAATTGTAGTCTATAATGGAAAACTCATTACATTATCAGTTGTGGTATTGATGAGAATATTAATAGAATTTATTTTAACGTTAGTCTTCTCGTAAATATTTTTGAGTCCTCGGAGGATAAAGTTTGAGTCCTCGGAGGATAAAGTTTGAGTCAGCTGCTGATGTACCTAGAATCCCAGATGTTATTTGAATATTTTATATTAAGCAACTATTATTTGTTTGACATCCGCAGCCGATCTATAGGGGGATATCAAAATTCATCTTGTTCTTGTGACGACCTTCACAGAAATACGACAGCTGGGGAGTCCCATACAAGACTTGGCTATGGCAACCTAGATCGGTTGATCGACTTGCTGTAGCCTTTAGTTATGAGCCTGTAAGTTAATACTAAAGTTGGTAAGTTTCGATATCTCATGTATTTGTTCAGCATTCATCATTGGAAAGAAGCATAAAACACATAAAATTGTATACAATCTAAATGGCAGTAAATCACAAGAAAATGTTAATAGTTCGCCAGTAAATCATCTGTGAGTAACCGATATTAATTTCAGCATTTAGTTCTTACAACTCGCCGAGAACTAAACTCACAATCTGAAAATGCTCGTTCATTTCGTTGTTTATAAAACTTAGCAGACTGAACGTTAACGACTTTTTTATGACAGTTTCAAAAATTGTTTAGTAATTCATTTAAAAATAGAATATTACATTATAAATTATTATTCAACATGGCTCGAAAACAGAACAAACATTAAAATAAGAAGCGACAGTTTACAAATATAAAAGCCGCTGAAAACGGTCTTATAAAAAAATTGGGATATTTAATGTTCTGTATGCTGATTATTGCTGATACGCAGCGCAGTCAGGCCACATATAATGTTATGTTCCCAAGCCGTGTTTGTGCATTAAACATGTTTTTAAATATTCAGTATCAGTCTCGGCTGCACATTGCTACAACTTGCAACATTTTTTGTATAAGCTTTGTGTGTATGCAATCGGATGTGAAAAATTTAATAATATTAGAGTACTAAGCAGTATTTTATGTACCTGCAAACATCACCTTATCAAGCGAAAAACTCATTACGTGTTACTGAAAATAGCCAATACAGTATTCTACATTATTCGTCGAAGGCTCCCATGGGATACAAAAGTAATTAAGATCGGAAATGAAAGTAAGGCACGTTCGAATAAAGCCACGGGCAGACCCCACTAAACAATACATCTGGTACTGCGTTTTATAAGCTTATTCCTTGTTTACTGTTTCTTCGTCACGTGCTTAACTTTTCATGTAAACAAATGGTTCGTGCGCAGATTTTTCCGGTTTACCCTTTTATTCGTACAGTCTTTGTTTTTACGTGACTGTTGTTTCACGATTTTATAAGTACCTACGTTTGAACCGTTGTGAAAACGTTTGAAAATATGTTTGGGCACCGACCGCGTTTACATCATAGGAACATGATCGTATCGCCTCGAGTTTCGGGAAGTGACTAGTATTTTGGTTACGAATGACAAAAATAAAAATATCTGTCCGTAATCCTGTTGAATCATCCTAAAATACTCTTATGTAACACCGAACGAATCTGTTAGAGTAAAGAACTTTAGAACTCGGCTAGTTGTTTTATAGTAGAACGAGACTTTTGTTTGTGTGTATGTTTGAAACTACCTACCTACTAGGTATATATCCGAATGTGTTTAGTTGAAAAACTACTCATTCGGGCTATATAATCTAGGTATCTTGGATACTTAAATACGATGATAGGTCTTCTGCCTGGCGTTTTTAATCCTGGCTTAAAGTAGCCTTAAAAATCAAAATAAAACAAATGCAAATATCGTACGCTAAAAGTGCAAATGAAATGAAATTGCTTATTCTTAGGTAGCTATTGACCATCATTGCCGACTAGCTAATCTCGACAATACCGCGTGAGCGATTCTCACGTGATACCACGTGTCGATACTATGCAGAAAGAAAGAAAGAAGACTTAGGTAGGTCTTAAAAAAACTATTTAAAATGAAATATTTTTAAGCAAAATGGCCCAAAAAATTTTATACTACTTGCAAAATTTGAGAGGTTGCCTGCCGCAATCATTATAGAAAAATTATGCGGGATCCTAAGCTAATTCTCTATATTCTCCAACTCCCAACTTAACCCAAAAGTCAAACGGTTATTACATTTTTATATCTTTTCTTTCATAGTTTGTAAGTTATATCCATACAGATTCTCGTTGATCATAATACATATAACGGCGTAGCTAAGAAAGCCTTTCTCTAATGAGTAGACACTTAGTCGATAACGGCTCTAGAGATATCGATTAACACCTAAAAGGATCAGGGGTAATTGACCGGCATTTGCTGACTTATCTGACACGAAATAGCAGTCTCTCTTATTGGTTAGAACACCTTCCATTTGTTTTAGGAGTATGATACGAAATGTGTAATTAAAACCTTATGATTAGTTGCGAAAAAAGTGCGCTGCGTTTGGTTTCGAAAACCGTACATGACCAGGAATTTAAGATGTGCTAATGTCTTATTTGTCTGTCTAAAAATCTGCAAATTGAAAGGGTGTCGTGTGGATTTATGTTTTATTGTATAATAAGCAAAGAATATTCACTAGCGATATTTGCGCTCAATACCGAAATTGAAAAGGTGCGCCTTTGACGGAATACGTTGGGGCGGACATCATCATCAAGAAGAAGAGAATGTCGTACTCTTTTTATCAAGATGCATCAAAATAGTAAAACTAACAATATTTATTATACACACAACCTTTAGTTCCCGACTGCCATTGTCACGTTTACATATTACATTGGAGATGTCCAATAAAGCGACTGCGACACAAGAAACTACGCAAGAAACAATAATAAAAATAATGTTTAGGGAAAACCGCTGTGCGCAAGAATAAAAAAGCAGAAAGTGATGTAGGGAACCTCGTAATCTTGCCTTACTATACTTATATTAAATGTTATTCGAGGGTTATGTTTTTATATTGAATCAAAGTCAAAGTCAAAGATTTATTTCAACTGGGCCTTTGCAGGCACTTTCAAAATGTCGTTATTCTAGGCACACGGTTCCAAGTGAATATTTCATGTCAGTACATTATCGAATGGAATCCAAACAACAGTTTTTAATATTGTGACTGTTAATCTGTCTATTTGCCCATCACGTGAGAACACTTAAATCGATTTCAAAGAAACTTTCATTGTTATATAAGCTATATAACAATGAAAGTTGTTTGAGGAAAACCAAAGTTATGGCTTGATCTCTGTGTAGTATGTAGTCCTATACTAAGCAAAGATCATTATAGATTTGTCGATCCACGTGGACGCTCGGCAAAAGCTGGTTGACATACGAGAAAACCATTTATTAAGCCTACTGTCTGCTCCTGACCGCGCTTGACCTTCGTGGAGAGTCTCCTGTAAATCATTTTGATTAAACGTTGTTTCCTAATGCAGGTCAAATTACAATCTATAAATTTGCCGTAGGCTATTTATTGGTTGGTTTTAGGGTCATATAGGGAAACAAGAATCATTTTTTGGATATTATGCCTAAATTAGTGTGAGAGCTGCTTATTCCTAAAATAAGGTAAGTAGTGTATACGTTCCCTTATTATATAGGTCCGTTAATTAGATCCTGTTTTCAGCGCTGTTAATCTGTACCTATCTATACTAATATTATAAAGAGTTAAAATTTGTATGTTTGTATGTAACGAGTTATCTCTAGGACTACTAAACCAATTCAAAAAATTATTTCACTAATAGAAAGTTACACTATCCCTGAGTGGTATAGGCTATAATAATTATATTTTATTTTGATCAAAACGAATGTGCGGGTGAAACCGCAGGCAACAGCTAGTATTAAATAATTATATGCGGCCGAGCGCTCTTATTGTCAAATATTATTGTCGCATTACAGGAGACTGTATGCGACGAATACATTCGTGTGTTTCTAGACATCGCATACAGTCCCACGGATTAAATGCATTCGCGCGTACTTATAATTCGTCTTATACAGCCTGCAACTTTATTCAATGTTGTAGGTTCCATACAATGACATATAACCATTGTTTTGTGAATAGGAGTGTGTCCAACGACTAAGCATTGTTTCATTAATGTCACGAGCCTATAACACGAGGGTTGCGGCAGTAAGTAGTGTAAGTAGTTTATGTAAACATGTAAATACATGTTATGTAGATGTCAGGGATATGGGATTGTCTTGAAACTAGTTCAAAAGCCTAAACAACTACCTTCTAAGCCTCCGAACCTCTAGTGTTACATGTTTGAACAATTATTTCAGTACATACACAGTTTATAGGTAGACTGTTTACTCTTTTGAATTTAATTGTAAAACATGGTAAAAACTCGCTCCTCGAAATTGAAATCATGTCGACATTAAAGGTAATGTCTGGCATTTTTATCAAAGGCTTAGGTAATTCATTTGAGTCAGTCGTGTGATACTTATATGTAAGAAACATTACTCTTTCCGTCGACGCGACACTTGTTGAGTGAGGTAATTCTCAGTTTATCAAGCGGACAGGTGCGCCCCTTTGTAAGGCCCGACGTAGACACGATACTTTTGGTAGCGACGATCACAAAGTCGTGTTCCGGAAGCAGGATGCTGCGACTGAACTCTGAAGATCTTAGTTCCTATTGTGATAGCGACAACGCGCTGTCTGCCCGTCTCGTTAACATCAAAGTTACGAAAACCAACGACTTTTCAATAGCCAAATAGCCATGTGGCACTAAGTAGGTGTAACTGCACTGGTGCGCTTTCAATTTGCGTAGACGCATGCATTATGTGCGCTGTCAAAGTAATGCATGCGTTAATGTAAGCGTCTGGGCATGCGCTGACGTGTGCACTAACGCGCGAAAGCGCATGCTGTATGTGTACCAGTGTAGCTTACAGCAAATTACCAGCAAATATGATGCATGCGCAGAGGCATACGTCTGGGTAACTACAACTAGCATATGCGTCAGTTGAAAGCGCACCAGTTTAGTTACCTACAGCAAATGATTTAGTCACGAAAACGGTAGGTATTCGCCAATTTCAAAGGTTACGTGTAGGCCGGACTAAAGTAAATATAAATGAGACACTAGCGGTTTGGAAAGTAACAAGTGATCTTACTATGAACTTGTCTTTGTTCAGTGGAAAGTTTAAGATAGCCCGAAAGTAGAGAAAATGCAGCGGACAGATGATAATAAGATTGTCGCCCATAAAAAGGCTAGAACTTAAATAGATATGACGATAATCGGTTTTTGTGTTTACATAGATACTTACCTACTCTTATACTTGGATATAGTGTTTAAAGACTTATTCAAAGGGATAATCCCCATAACGGAGGCACGCAAGTTGAAATAATAAGAGATAAAAACATATTAAAATAGGCAGGCAAGTACCTGCCTAAGTGACAAGCAAAATAGAATGAAGAAAAGAGCTTAGGATAATGTTGTATTCAAGACAAACAATGGAGTTGCCATTTCTAAGCCAAAGCTACGACAAAGATTAATAAAATAACGAAGTAAATAACAAATATTTCATTCTTTAGCTAAATTGATTTTCGTCTGACAGCCTTCTTTTAATTTCAGCGCAATATACCGAAATGAACAATTTAATAGAAACTGGATAGGTTGGGTCGAATTCTTTTCATCTTTTCAGGCTCGACAAAGCAGTTAAACTAGGTCCTGATCTGTGAAAAACTCATTTCAAGGCTCATTTAGCCAGCTAATTTAAGCGGGTCTCGGTTTTCAGATAGTTTTGATGTAACGTTATCTTAGTACTATGAACACGAGGATATTATTTTAATTGATTTTTTTTATGATCTTGGTGATGAAAATTACAAAACCAAATTCTCAAGATATAAGATTTGTTAAACTTTTATCTTTAAAGTTATCACATAGTCAGTTACTTGAAAATGTTGGAATTTTTCGCTGATCGCGTATTACGGAACGATTTGCCTGTATACATTCCCTCAATTAATAAGTCTATGCGTATAAATAAAACAATTTGTTTAGACCATGATCCATTAAATCCTTTGGTTTCCTTTATTTGAACGGTATGAACTGAAATTACGAATCTGAAGAATTTTTTTTCGGTCTGTTAAAAATAGGCGATGTTGAAAGAGGGGTAACAAGCTTTTGTGAAGGCATTTCACCATTGTTATGATAACCTTTTTTATCTGTTACCTATTACAACCTCGCTAGAAATAAAATTTAAACAATGTATACCGCCAAGCTGTTATGTTTTGTTTTCGTGCAGTAACTTTTCATGTGGTATGTTTTGTAAATACGTGGTGACAGCTTGATATTAGGGAAATATGTAACATAGATATATACAAATGTAATTGTATTTGTATGTACAAAATTGTAATTGTAAAAATTGTAATTGTATGTACAAATGTAATTTAAATTTTTTATCTAACATTTGTCAGACTTCGGGTTTCCTGACTGTTCGTAATGATTGTTATAGCCCATGACAACCGGGACCGACTTCTTATCATGCTCTCCGAGGAACGGAGATGTGTCGATGTGTAAAGAATGGTCTAAGAATCGCAGCAAGCGCATACAGTGTGAGTGTTCGATCTGCGTGGTAGCTACGAGCCCCTCCGTATGTCCACTATCGCTCGCATCTATTATTGTGAATTAGGTACGTTTAGAATAGTGAGTGCTTGTCAAAAAATTGACTTTGATAAGTAACATACCTGTTTATTCTCATAGGTATTTTGATCGTTAAATGTACAAAATGATCTTTTTAGCTGTGGTTTTTTCAACTATCGGTTCCGTTAATGTCAAGGACTTTATTAGATACAATCAGTTAGGTTGTAGTCATCAGCTTATTAATGTTCTACTGGGACTCAGGACTCCTCTCTGTGGGAGGGACATCGTAATTGGCCACGCGGGCCTAGATCGGTGGATGTTATATACAATTCTTCGAATTTTTGGCTCTAGGTACTGGTTTCCTTACCATGTTATTTTTCCATAAATTACCACTAGTAATAATAACTTTATGTATTTTTCACCATTTAAGTGATTAAAACTTTTTGCTACTATCAGTTCCGCTAACTAATGCGAAGTACGTCATTAGAGTTGCAACCTTTTTTGTTTGATTTCTTATTTAATAGTGAATGTCATGCTATTTTGCAATAACCATTGTCAATGAATGATGTGTTTACATCAGTCATTTTAATCACGTTGTCGCCGTTCGGCACAACAGTCACGATTCATTCTTGTTATTCTCCAATCTAAGAGGGTCAAAGGGCAACAGTAATATTTTAGGAAGTAATCTTTTTATCTTTTCCCACGCTTTTCCTTCATCTTTTTCTACAGGTACACTTCATCTTACAGTGGAAAAAATATGATTAATAAATCTAAATTGATAACAAGCGAATGTTACATAATTATCATGAAAGCAGTTAATATAATTATAATACTTAATAATTTCTACGTAGAAGGGATTATTAGATTGTGAGAACTGGACAACGTTTTTACATCTTCAAAAAACCATGATTCAAAAATCATGAATTTTCTTTCATCGAAATTCTATTAAATGCAAGTTTAAATGGTGGACATTGTAGTAGAAAATAATGTACCTACAATGCAGAATAACGTCTGATATAATATAGGTACTGGTATTTACATATCAGTCAACAGTCAGTTAACTTCTTTGGTTTATATCAAATATAATAACATGTGCTTTGAATCTTTCGTTAGCATTTTAACTACAAGGTTTTCTTTAACCTAAGAAGCAGTAACCTAAAATAAACTAACAAATCAATGTCGGATTTACATGTGATGTTGGTTCCAAATACATGGCGGCACAGGTGTCCCCGATACACTACAGATGCCAATGTAAACACATTGTTTATTTCATAACTAGTGCGAAAATATTAATATCTTGGCAAACACACTAAAATTACTTCTCCAGAGTAACACATAAGGACATGTTATTTTAGGAAATTCCAAGAATATGTGTAAATACTCTTAGTTGTTGAAGTATTAGTACGAAGCGATATGAAAGTGTTTGTTTAAGTAAGCGATGTCGAAAGCTTTGCGATGCTGTGACTGACCGTGATTGAGGAAGTAAACAGTTCGGAGACATCCTGTCTTACCGTTTCATGTATTTTGAAAGATATCAAATATGATAGAAGGTGTGAATAACGAATTAGCGTAAAATTAACGACTTTTTGACACACTCTTCAACTTGAATCGTTATATTAAGGAAAGGAAAATTTCTCTATTGGTCACCATTAATCAGTGCAAGAAAAGAGTCTTCACGAGTGACGGTAAATAAAATCGTCTGGCGCATCCTAGGCAGTCAGCCTCGATACCACCATTGCTGACTGGCTAATCTTTCCACTACGGCATGGGCGATTCTCATGTGATAGATAGGTTATGCCAACTCGACAGAAGAAGAAGACACAAGACGTCTGTTGTTATAGGTGTTGGACATAGGCCTTACGCTTCACCATAGATTTCCACAACGCGCGGTTCTTGGTATCGTATCCAATGGTTACAACTTGGTTGTCAGTTGATCGGGTTGTTTATCCTTCTGGTTGGGGGCCGTCTAACACGCCACTTTTCAAGTCGTAATTTCAGAACATTTCTACCGCAACGGTTATCGACTCTCTGAGCTATAAATAGTCAAGTATAAACCGAACATGAAGAATATCTAAGTAGGTATAAGTATTTCCAATGAATTCAACTTTGGGATTACTTTGGCTCACAGGTAACTTCAATCGGTCTGTGATTAAAATCGTATCAGCCCATAAATGTCCATAACCGAACACAGACCTTCCCTAGAGACCGCTACAATGAACGAGCCCTGGCTCAGGCATAATCTCCACGCTTGGCAAACGGAACTGAGTTGTATAGTATACTCATATGTACAGGTAAATGCTGCTGTCCGTCGTCCTGGTGGAATCTCTGATTTACGACACAGAAATTATACGTAACAAGGTAAACCGTTCTCTCGCTACTGATCTATACGGAATCCATCTACGTTTGTTATTTATGCAAGAATGTTAGTTTTATTGGCAGAGGGTATGCTGCATGGGTGAGTATACCTACATGGTGTACTTTTCACTCAGAAAAATGAAAATTTGTTCGCGAGCGGAGCCGCGGTTGCAGCTAGTTACGTGTATATCTATAATGCTACATGTATTATGACAATTAAAATAAAATTAATGAAAACACACGAGAGAGACATTTCATTTTCATAATAATCATAAACATTTTATTTCACTGGAAATAACTGATTTGTAACGCCCTTCACGAATTACTTATCCCCAAAAAATTCGATTTAGTATGATCCAATCTACCGCGATTTTCCAGGTGTGTGGGATTGTTATTTACAACTTATTGCCGTCGCTCCCGATACAATTTACTATCTTATATTATAAGCTTATATAACACAACCTTGAGTTTCGAGCACGATTTCTATCTGTACTTTACTAATGTCGCAGAATATGAAAATAGACAGCCTCATACAATATTGAGCTGACTGTTTCTCTTTGACGATAGGAATAGCTTTGCGGTTGCTGAATGTATGTATATTCTCCGTTTGATTACCGCAATTCTGATTTGATTAGTTGACATGATTGTGATTATAAACTAGGCTTTAGTGGAGTGGTTTTCTACTGAGATTAGACCGTCATTGCCCTTGGGTATATTACGACTATACGCGTAAGCGGCGATTACGGAATTGTATTGGGCGGATGGGCAGCGCTATAAACCTGTATTAGTTGTGGAGACTAGATAGTTGAGGAGTCACAAACAGAAGCCGTAAAAAGGAAAGAAGATTTGCAAATAAATGTAACATTCTCTTTAAGAACTGTTACAGAGAGCAGACGGTTTAAAAATAGAAGGTCCCACGTTACTTTGTGGAGGTCCCTAGGGGTTATAGTACTCATTATTATGAACAACTTTTACTATGGAACCAAGCCTGAAATCGCGAAAACAAAATCTGCTGTTTCATACAAATAATTCAACATTACTCGACTAAACTATGCAAAACTGCTACTTATTTATCGCGATTTCCGGATTGTTTCCATTGAAAATGTTGGTCATAATTAATGATGGGGGGTCCTTTTTCTATTACCCCTTAAAAGGACCTCCCATAATAAAGTAGGACTTTATACAGGTGGAAAAATCTATCTGCCAATTTTGAAGATGGCAGGTGGCAGGCTCTAGATTTCCTGAATTTTTGTGATGAAACAGACTTAATATTAAAGATTATGTATAAAGTTATGTCAAACTTATGTTAAAAAAAATTATGGTTAAAATTATTATTTATCCCATAGCCGTTATTTCTGACATTACTTTACAGCGTTCATTAGTAAGGAAATAGATAACCACGTGGACAATATTGCGTGCAAAAGCCGAAAGTATACTAAAATCGTTGTTTCTGGTGAACAGCGACAGTCATTTATCTTATCCACTCCGTAGATCTATGAACAAATTATTCACAAGTTTCGCAGCTGTCATTTGGTTCTACTATGATAAATAGTTCGTTGTTTTATTTGCCAACATGAAATCGCCGGTTACGTAAAAATGGCAGAATAGTTCCCGATTTCATGGTGATGGAGGCAACTAGTCTGACTAAGTCATAAGTCTCTCTGATTGCTCAGGAACCACAAGTAGACATATTCCATAATAATTATAATTTTGTTCTTAATATTTGTATTCGCTTCTTTAGTGTGTAGTTACATGGCTTGCTGTACGCGTTGGTGAACACTGTAAGTGCGGCAAGCAATTGAAATAAATAAATAAATAAGTGCTTGCAAATGGTTTACATTACTAATAATGTAAAATAATATACTTAATCTTATTTATATTGAAAACATAAGTATAAGATGCTTACTAACACACTGTTTCCATGTCGATATGTTCTTTTTGGGAAATCGAGGAGTCAAAGACTGATAGTAAAGCATGTACAGACAGACGGCTTGATTAATAGTTGAGGAGTCACGTACAAAGTTAATACGTACGGTAACCAATTATTACAGCCATCTGTAAGTACACAAATAATTATAAACTGCACTTATTCATCGCGTGTCTCTCGGACAGTTCCAACGCCGCATCTGGACGATCATATTTCCTTTTTACTGGAACAACAATTACTCGTTCCCGTGCAATAACCGGGGCCTCCCATTCAATGGACTATCGCAATCATATGTACTTACTACAATATTTTGTTGTATATTGCTATTACGATCTAAACACATGTAAAAAAATGGGCTGATAGACGCAGGGCTTCCGGCTTCAACTTTTATTTTATTTGCATAACAATGTTGTCTTGGGAAAGTTTTGTATTTTTATTATGGCATTGTGGTTCCTGGGATAGAATAGTGTTAAATAAAAAATAGAACAGCGCGCTCCAGAGATTATGTCAAGAGGATGACGAGCACCATCATCTACCATCATCCTCTGCTGTAATTGCAATATACTGCAACCACCATTCAGTTTGCCAAGCGTTTGCCCTCACGAACGTTCATTGTAGCCACGGCTGCTGAGTTGACTAATAGACAATCAACATCAAAAGTAACTGATGATTGTACAAAGTCTCATAATTGTTTTATAAATGAAAACAAATAACAAACAAATATTTTGTTTTAGTAATTATTGATAAAGTAGCACAACTTTATCGACTGGCCATGATGGTAAGATACAAATTATGTTCCTTGATAATTCATTTCAAAATTTGAGAACATCATTCAACATAATACATATCTACTTACGAATATGTCGCTGACTGCACCGCAGAGGGGTAGATGATGGATCTGTTCTTATTATCACTAAGGCATACGTCATCCATAAATAACCAGTTCATTATCATATGAAACGAACTACTTAGTTATTAGATATTGGATCCAATTCGTAAAGTGTACACACAACAGTTTACCGAAGAATTTATATTATACAAAATTATGCTGCCATGTTAGGTAGGTATACGAAATACGTAGTTATAAAATATACTTATTATTGTGGTTATATGAAATCGGGGCACAAGATCTTACGCGACTCAAAGGACAATCGTCAGTCAGTAGTTTGTAACCTTATCTTTCCCAAATTTTAGGATTGGACTCGAGGAAACTGTATTGTGTGTGGAAGACAATGAGCTTTAGCAATCCGCAGATTACTGAAATCTTTGGCCTAGCGCTCACCATCATAGTCAACACTAGTTAGTCAGACTAGTCTTACATAAATTAGTCTGTCTTGTAGGTGTTTAACCCGTAAAGGCGCGAATATTTTTATATCGATGGTACAATTATGAATAATCACAATAAAAAAAGACTAAATTAAGATCATAATCGACTACTTTTTTATGTCGTTGTTTATAAAACCACTTCGCGCATTTCAGGGTTATTAGACATCTTCTTCGGCGTAAGGCAATTAAAGTCTTTTAGGCGTATTGTTCCAAGTGTCACTTATATTGTTTTATTCACACAGGCCCTTAGCGTGAGACGAAACAGATTTTTTCCCTACTCCGTCTATTTTCTTTTGTGATTAATTTCATTGCGTCTCCGAGACAATATCTCGACACATCGAACACGAATGGTCGTAGGTACTCCATTTTCTATTGATGACCACTACAATTGGCTCACAGAATTGTATATTAGGTAAAGCATGTTGTATATTAGGTACATATTGTGTTAACAACCCGTAAACGTCCAGCTGCTGAACATGCTCCTCTATTAACGCTACAATAATTATTATTATCGGTCAAAGAAGAAATTGCCATAATCATCATGTTTGGCAAGCGGATTTGTGATTGCAGTATGGGGTTTCTTAGCACATATTAAAAAACTGTTGGGCAATTTGGGCATCATTTTAACATGATCCTTACTCGCCTTTTATACACCCATGGGCGGAGTGAAGTGGCTTATCAGAATCTTCGCTGAGAGCAAATACGGGCAATGTTGTATACTATGCTACGTATGGTTACTCAGCACATCATCAATAAAACCGTCCATTAAGACAGGCATGGCACACGTTGATTAAAACGTGCAGCGCTCTTGACCCTTAACCATACGGAATAACCGTGAGTAATGTCACAATAACACTAAAAACCAGCGTTGGCGCATGTGATAAAAGCTCTGTCTAGACGAAGACGTTATTCTCCGTAAATATCTTATGAAAGCTGCGGTTTATTAACGTGTGCGCACTTTAAGTCTTCATTTGTAGAGAGGAGGTAATGGAGGGATGACGAGATGGCAACAATTAGTCGCACAAAATATAATTATAAGAGTGAGAGGTATGTGCGATGCGGATTTTTATAGTACTCTAACACCTGCTATGAAAATATTGCTAGAGCGATCTTTATATTCCGACTAATTACGAATGAATAAATATAGATGATTATGTGGGGGAGAGTGTGCCAGGTAAGACAATGATTCGTACTTTTTAGGCTTGATGCGGAGGAAATACTTGCTATCATTTTGTGAATGTAACTACAGTTTTATTACTTAAATTTTAATACTATGGTATGATTTTCTAATGGGAGAATAAATGAACACATTTTACAACTTAAATATAAAACGCTGAACTACTCCTTGTTCAACACTTCAATCGATCAATTTCGAAAATACGAAGATATCCGATCGACATTATTTTATTACTTGCACATGTCTCAAGTTATTTTCCCGATAATTTCATTTCTGACCTTATCCTTCAAAGAAACTACTATAAGCTGGCTTCGTTGAGGTCAGTTCCGAGAAATAGCTTCGGAAAAGAACGTATATAGGTATTACCTAACTTTTAATCTAATACTGAAGATTGATCGGCTAACCTTGCACAATAGTAGGTACCTACGAGTAAATTTAATTGAATACAAAATTTCAGCGACTCTATCTTTTTCGGATTTCTTTCTTCAGACAAAAAGATTTTGCATACAATAATATTTTGTTTTTTTATAAAGCTTTATGACTAATCTTGATGTTGTTACAGCACACTGCATGAATATTATATCATAATAATGTTATTTTTTAAACTTTATTAGCAAGTGCTGCTAATTAATTATATTTAGTAAGTACTTAAAACTTGCTAATAACGATTTACGACAGTACTAACTATAGTAATCAGAATTATTATAAAATCTAAGTAAGCGTATGGTCAATGGTTCTATAGTAATCATGTAGCAGCAGTCTTGATCAATTTTAATACAGTAATAAATACAGAATATTGGTTTATACCTAAGTAAGACACACTTCTGCAGTTCCTATCAAACTTCAACAAAGAAACAACTTTCTTCTTATTGTACGATCGATACTAACCGATTTTCACATGCAAATGTTGAAAATACCTACCTACACGTGGAACATAAATCGGGCATTAACATTTTCAGCAAAAACAACGCTGATGTATTTTCAGTCGGGTAGATTATTTAAAAATATTAAAAGGGATCGTATCGTATTAAAAAATGGCCTGTTTTCATATCACAGACGGATTCTCGGCGTCGTCATAATGTGCTTTGATGATATTTGGATATTCATTAATCATGTGAGAGAAAAACGTGAATTTCAGCGTATATGTCCCTCTATTATTCAACCTTATGGATTTTTAATACTTGCGTTTGGTCTGTCAAAGACTAAAACAGAATCTCATGACGATAAGAATTTATAGCATATGCCGAGTTCTTTGTGTTCTTTTTATTTTGTTTACCTGTGTACCATGGAAAACACAATTTGCTCTACATTATTTTATACCTGTGTTGGTTATTTTTATTGTAAAATTACCATGTTGTATCTGTCGATTCGTTATTGATTCGTCAGTCTAAATAAAACATGATTTGAATGATGCAATAATAGAGAGATTAATTTCTTTTACGAATCACTGAAAGTCTGGGTAGCTACCTACACATGGCTGCTTTCAGCCTTATTACAAGTAAACACGGGCCGTATCTACAGATACAACATTCACGTCAATCTGAATCTACTCTTTGATTTATTATTCCATGAATCATCCTAACGTATCTATGGACTAATAATACGGAATTACCTTTGCCTACATATCATTCATCTCGTAAAAAGAGTGATGTTCGGCCGAGATCGGTGTTAGTTATAAATAGTGATCGATTTGGCGAGCAAATTGACAATACGGTGACTAGTGATGCGGGATTGCGGGTTTGTGAGTTCGAATAGTTTGGTAGACAAACGAAAACTTTTTTATAAAGGTGACAGTTTCAGTTTATCAATCACTGGGTTCGTTCAAACGAATTCTTTTGATATTCCAACAAATATGAAAATCATATTTGGTTTCATTCGTCTTCTATGATAATAAATTTCATTTTGTTCTTTCAGATATTCCTAGAATATGACTCGTTTATGAAGCAAGTTTTGACCTTTGCGCTCAAATACGTGCCATAAAAACAAACAGTTGAAAAAGTAGAGTTACCTTAAATTATAAATAAAACTTATAATCATTATTTAAATGCATTTCATCATCCTCATAATATGACTCCATAAATATCCACCACAGGTGAGTGTCGATCTTCCTCATATAGCTACAATGAACTATTTTGCATTGTTTTATCGTCATTTATGTAAACAATGTCCTATGCCCTAGATACCGCTATTATGAAGTCATGAAGGATGTACGTTTACTTCAAGCTGAAAAGCTGAATATATCTCGCTGATAGATCTCTTTTAGGAGGCCGGCGCCTTGTTTATGTAAGAAAAATCTGACAGCCACAGTGACTAATCTAGTCCAAACACGATATAGTCCAAACAAGATCTAGTCATATCGAGATTAAGTCCTATAGCGAACTAGTCATATCTGCTATTTAGTCTAAGTGAGAGGTAGTCATAACGCTTCTAACCCTAACAAACAATGAATCCCTTTATCGCTTATAGATTTTTTCATAAGAGGATACGGAATAGCATATTTATTACCGACAGCAACTGTCACAATGACCATACCTACGTAATCAGGGGACGGGTAGCTTATCCTAATAAGCAGTAAGACCCTGCGCAGACCACAATCAAGACTGCACCAAAGCAAGGAAGGTATGCGTACATTTGGAACAAGACATCTAATAAACTAAATTATCTTATTAGTCATAATATGACAATTGCAAGCAAAACATAAACAAAAGCCGCACACTTAAAAGATTTTTGCCTTGATATGCAAGTTCTCAAGGGTGCGACATTTCCTAGAGAAGACCTTTAATAGACGTCTATTAGAGAAACTTGTTTTTGTAAGATTAGTCTGACTAACTAGCGCACGTTCTAAGTATTTGCAACATGATATTGCTAAGTAAATTGATACATGTAGTTCCACAGTAAGATGTTGCGTCCGATCGTCTTGATACAATTAGGTGTCTCTTACGACACCCACAGGATGTCACGGGGCGGTCAATTAGTAGCCGACACTGCACGGCAAATTGCAAGTATAAGACGTGCGAACGAATTTACTTAAGAGGAAATCCTGGTTGTTACGTACCTACCTACTAGTGCCAATCGATAAAGTTTTAGTTCACTCGAATTCCGAATCAGCCCATCACTATAGATGACAGCGTATTGGTTGTAGATGAAGCATTTAGCTTACGAATCTCTGAATATAAATTATTTTCTGCGTGATGACACGATTCATCGTTTTATGGGTTTAAAATCCCTAGAATCTGGCTCTTATAACAAAATTTACAGGCTTAAAATTAGTAGCACTCGATAATAATGTCAGAATTGCCCATCACTAAGGATAATCATAGCGTTACCCATTAAGCACACATACATTCAAGTGGAGATACGCTTTATGATGGTATGGTAAATAAATATAATTATTATATAATAATTTTATTTTGAAATGTAGAAAGGGTGGTTTATTTTATTTTACTGAAAGGCACGTTAGACTTAAATATTCCATTTACTAGAAATAAAACATGAGAGACCCTTTATTGTTTCAGGGTTTTCAATCGATCGAACTCACTCAGAAAAGATTTACATAAGAGAAAATTCGGCACAATAATTGATTGTTGAAAGTAATTGTGGTACTTACTCGATAATAATTTCAGAATTCCCATCACTACGGATGATTGGGCTGTTTAGATGTGGCGCGCACGCTGCGGGGCCATCATTGCCAGTGCGAATTAGCACACATACATGCACTGTACGTTGATACGTTTTACGATTCTATAGTACTTACAATTTTTCTGAAATAAATGAAGCGATTTAGTTTTTTAGATATAGAAGCTTTTGACTTACGTAGCAGAGTTGTAGCTAATAAGAAACGGTTTAAAAGTTAATGTCTTGTTATCCCGCAAATCAACACGAGATTAATCTTTTACTCATCTGTGTTTATTCGAGGTAACGGAACTTTTATATAGAATAACTACAGGAATTGTTTTGATACAGGGTATGTGAAGAAATAACCGTAACCTCTCAGCATTAACAACGTTTATTGAACGAATTCTGAAAAGTCGCAAAAAAAAAATGTAAAAAGATTAAAATTTTCTGTTGTTTGCAATAATTATTCTAACTGAGATGGCCGAAAAATGGAATGAAGTGCAAGAGACAATCCTTTGATCAATGAATATGTTAGTCTTAGTACCTACTATTAGCTATTCTGTGGGTTTTTACGTAAATTTTACATACTTCAAATAAACGAAAACTGTTTTTTTTGCCTAACCTGTTTAGTTTTGGTTAAAATCGTGGAACAAACGTTTTTCAGGATCATGATACGAAGTTAGTACCTACTAAGAGTTTTCAGGTAGGTACTTTTTCAATTACCTTGTATACTTGTTGTACTTTCACCGCAAAATTTGACGTCTCGGTATCAAATAAACTTTGTATTTTCTGTATACATTTTCCGAGAAAACACAAATATTTTCATAGTCCCAAGATTACAGGATCGATCTCATCCAGTATTCAACAAAGTTTACTGGAAGCAAGAGCCGTCGGCGTTGTCTACTGTAAAATCTCTAAAAGCAATCTTAACAAAGCGTTTAAGGCATTGAAGTTTTCTCTACGTCTTTGGGCTGTCTCGCAAAGTCGATTAGTTCGAATCGCTCGCTCCTCGCTGTTTATTGTTTTTGCTAGAACATCCAAAATAAAAAGATATTGCCGTTTGACAGGTATATTGCCCCTGAACTCATACATAATTGATGTAGTAGAAACCAAGCGGTGTTGAGACCTTTACGGAAAAAAATCAATGTTCCTTACACTATGACATAATTACCTATAGTTATATTCAATGGTACGAAACAGGCCTTAAGTGATCGATTACGACACGCTTTGATATTCGAGATAATCACAGGTACATAATTATACGGTCCAGAAAATTCAATCGAAGTAAACGCTCACGTACTGCTCAATATCGAGGAAATAATATCCTTATATCGATGCTGAAATACCGTACCTACCTACGATATAAAAATCTCATTTGAAAAAAGTTCCAAAGAGTAAAGTATTGAAATGAAAATCGTGAGAAAGGTGTGAATGGCCGTAATTTCTTCCCAATATACAATTCAATTTTGATTATTACTCATCGCTTTATTAAAATAAAGCCCTATAGGTTTTAATTCCCATACTAATGAAGTTAAGACAGCGGAGGACGATAAGTACGTGCTAATTAAATTGTGGTTCAATAGAATAATAATGGGAATTCATCATGAAGAAGCTTTAATAATTTTAATAATGGTAGTGGCATCAGCGAAGCTTTAGTAGTTCTTCATGTTGTAGCTGTAGGTAGCAAATAAAAAAAATCAAAGTCAAAAGCATTATTTTGTATCTTACCTTATACAGTATCCAAGTTAATACAAAACTAGGGGCTTTACATCCATTGCTTCATTCTAACTCTGTTTTATCTGAGATAAACAAAGTATTTACATTTAATGGTTTACCAAACAATATTTTTTAATCACGGAATGCGTATAAATTAAATTAATTAAATAGTGTGTGCAGTATGTCACAGAAGTCCAGAAACTATAAATCATAATGGTCCAAATGAGTGCACGACTAAAATACGTTCACGGCCAAACAACAAGGCACAGGCACGTTCAATAGTGACATAACATCGAAACGACCCGTAGCATAGGAAAGGCCACGCAGCATCTCTATCTCTAGCGTCTACATAACGTTCACGGGATCGCCTCGCGGGGTGAAAACCCTTTTGCGGTCGCACAAAAACATAAGAGACTTGGCGTGAACAAGGTAAATAGGAATCAAGATAGAAGGTTCAAGGGCTAGAATCGTAGGTGGAGCGTGCGAGCGACGAGTATGGTCGTCCTGCTCGCTCGGCGCCCTAGGCTGCGACGCGCAGTGACGCTCCAGTCGCGGTCTGCCGGCCGTCGCGACGCTCGGGGCCGCTCCGCCGCCGCGCCGCCTCGCGCCTCGCCGCGTATGTGGCTGACGTGTGAGATGCACTGCTGAGCACCAGCTCGCGCGCTGCCAGTGGAACTGCGCCCGGCCCCGCGGCCCGTCTCGCGGACAGTGTTCCTTACAGTGCAGTGTGCCACTGGGGCATTGTTTTATGTTTGTATATTTTGAATATACGGCTCATCAGTGACAAATTTGATTCGCTCTTGATTCAGTTTTTGTTATACGGAGGAACCGCACGCGATTTCGGTATGCTATCGAATCACTCATGAGATCCATAAACCAGTTTAGGTTTAGGCGTATGTATTATATTCAATTATTGTAACGAGTTACGATAAGACATAAGATAATAGTTTAATCCGAATATCAACTAGAATAACATGCATTAGCGCTTTGCGCAGTGTAGCCTACGAGTACTCTAATTTGTAAAATATATTTCCGTTAAAGTGTCAAGGTTCTTTGAAACACGCAACGAGTTTCTGAATAACGTCAATTTCATTCAATACAGTAGATCCTATCTTTTGTAAAGATAATCTAAAAATATTCGTTAGATTAGAAAAACAATCTCTAAAGACCATGACGTTATTAATATAATGGATTCAGAATTAAGGCTCTTCTAAAAACAGGCACTAACTAAAAAACAAAAAAAGATACTTACATGGTGAAGATATTGATTTTATGAACAACTTGTTGAATGTTTGTTGGTACAGTGAGAAAGAATAAATAACTAGGAACACATACTCGTGACTTTATCAAAATTCAGCCACACTGTCTTACAAAAATTCCTGAACATTCCATTTCTGTATTTAGATAATGTTTATTATACAATATTTGACCAGCTATAAGCATGTAAATATATTTTATGGCATCTGCACACTAGAGCTATCTATCGTTGGCACAATTAATCTTAGTAGGTTTATGAAAATAACTTAATGAAGATTACACAATACATGATCTGTGTAGGTACATCTTATCATAATCTCAAAATATGATTATTATTTTTATCGCTTCCTGTCATCACCTCTTTCTAACATCGTGGTTGCTTAGAGTATTTTTAGTCAAAATGTCGTGCTATTCGTTACACGATTCGGGGTTATTCTATTTGTTTAAACATAAAAATGTAAACTGATTGACCATGAAGCTGAACACATCAATGTCAAATATAACAACGTTAACTCACTAATCAATATGCGACTGCTTACTTTTCATTCTTTATCATTCATCGAAAACGTTTTTAGAGAATTTAAAACTACATTAAAAATCCATTTCATTGAACGGTTTGCACGAGTAGGTAATAGCAGTTTATACAACTAAGTTTACGCGTAACTACAGCTGATAATAAGATTAGATCGTGATAATGTTAATGCAGTAATTAGATTGTACGTATATTATGTAAATACAAATGAACGGTTTTAGCGGCTGCTATGATAAGAATAATTTAATTTAACAAAATAAATGCATAGACAACATCGGCTGGCTTGTGAAGTAATAGTTCGCAAGTTCATTCGGATAGGTATCTACATTGAATTTCTGTTTACACACAACGCAGCGTGGGTCGTAACGAAGTTCTAATGAAAGGTATGAGGTATCTAATTAGCATCGTAAAAAAACTTGAAAGCGAATTTCGCGATTGAAGCAAGGCGTAAAGGGAACGTTGCCGTATCTCCCCGTTTAGTCGCCGATGACGTACGGAATGTCTACACAATTGAAACTACCGAGCACTCAACGAGTAGTAATTGTTTGTGCCGATCGCTATTGGTGCCAGCAATTCCTTACACAGGTCATAATAATATAAATTATTCCTTCACTATCCTCTCATTGAATAAATGAAAATGTCTCTTGATCAATGTGTTGTGTATATGACCGCAATAGAAACAAGGAAGTGTTATGACGCGTTATTTGGCACCGTCACATGTTCTGACCGATGATTTCTATGTGCGTCGGCCTTGACCTCATATTATCATTTAAATTGATTGCTTTTTCAAATGTATAAAGTCATAATGTGTATTCCCTTTCATATTTCATCTATTCTAATGGAATAATAGAAAATAAATGCAATTAATAAAGGACACGGCTATTGTTATTGATTTTAATACAAAAGCTAATAAATTTAGAATGATGACAGCGCTATGAAACGTTCAGTAAAATTGGGGCATTGAATAGGAATTAATGAGTTTATTAAGATGGGACTTCAAAATAGACGTATACGTACACATTTTATGATAGCGTAAAGTGTGTGTTTTTCATCGTAGGTACATGAAAGAAAGAAAATTTGTTTGTTTGCAAACTTGAGGCTACACTTGCAATAATAAAAAGAAAAAGAAAAAAAAGAAGACAAAAAACAATAATTAAAAATAATCATAACATAGATACATAAAGTAAGATATAGATAAAGTATGTAGGTAGGTAAGTCATTATACCTACCATAATCAAGTGGGCCTCACGGCTGCACCAAAAAGAAAGAGGTGCTTGTTTGTGCACATAATGTGATACAATTCAAGGTTTTGCTGATCCTGAGTACGTATCATCATGTTCATTAGCCAGCTTAATACTAAACGATAAATGTAAAATTACATCCAAAATTTTAAAAAAAAGTCTTTATTTGCCTACTGAAAATTAATTATTTACCTACATGGAGTGCAAAAGTATTGCCCAAAAAGAATATTGGTCCAATTAATGTGTTATACGGTTATACCAGAACTTATTATGAAAATTATCTCAACTTTGGGACTTGATTGAAATATTTGAATGGACATTTAATAAAGTTGCAATTTTCTCTACGTGGAATTTTGGAGAAATAAAATAAACAAGATTTATTGGTACCTTTTAAAAATATATTAAATTAATTAATTCAAATTCTCATTTACCAAATATTATGTAATAATTAAACAATTTTAGAGCTATACCAAAATGTAAATATATACTGACTCTATTAATATAACGCGTGTTACCGGTGTTACCTAATAATTAATTGTTGGTTTTGGATGTTTTGTGCTATCAGTTTCGTACCCGTAGATAAAATATTGTAAAAAGATTCTTTCGTGAGCACATCCAAATCCTTTTATCAATACACTCTTCAGCTCTCTATACGGCGG
This sequence comes from Allophyes oxyacanthae, assembly GCA_932294325.1. Lineage (NCBI taxonomy): Eukaryota > Metazoa > Arthropoda > Insecta > Lepidoptera > Noctuidae > Allophyes > Allophyes oxyacanthae. The sequence goes on along the minus strand of OW028614.1, from coordinate 7,879,454 downwards.
ATAATGTTCTGTTTATGTACCCATTCCAGTCATTGCATTTCTATTCATGTGAAGATTCCGAAAAACTATCAGTATGAGAAAAAGTTGCAAAAATCCTATTTGTTTCTAGTGTTATTATCTAGTTATTACTATAATTGATGTAATGATTACGATTAATGTAATCCACGATTAATCGTAATCGTCAATTTATCATTGCGATTTTTCAAAAATTATCTATAACTCAATACCCTGTTTTAAGGGTGTATTTTACAGGAATGCCGCAAAAACCGATTTGTATTTACAATTTTTTGAATAGAAATTCTTATTTCTTTGTCCTGAAAAAAATATATATCAAACTTAAAGATGTGACAATCTCTGCACGGTTGTCCGATACATGATTGGATGAAGTTGGCTCGATAAAAAAAAATCGCAAAGTTACCCCTTTTAAAAAAGTGTTTACAAGATTATTTCTAAAACATGATATTATTTCAAATAATTTTTACATCACAATATTGGTCGCAAATATACCAACCAAAATCGGTTGTTATTTTTTTATAATATTACGTATATTGGTCACAATTTGATAAAAACCACAAAATTCGTGATTTCTGTCATCTCTGCCATCAATCAGTCGCGTTTCGGCGCGCATCGAGGTCGGACCTGTGCAATTTTTTTTGACTTTCCTGCGCTTACACTTTATTCAAAACCAAAAGAAAGAATGACAGTAAAATCATTAAAAAAATTATTAAAAAGCAACAGGAAGTATAAGTAACTTGCCTTTTATTCAGAAAATCTAAGTATTTCGTTTATAAAAATCAATATGCTAAAATAATTTCTTGACATCTCCGTCAAGAATTCATTTTATAGGATGTAGTATAGAAAAATCAGTACGACAATTTGTAGTGTTGAGAACAAAGAGTATGAAGTTTTATATACACCATGTCCCAAAATTCAACGATAAGCGGGCACCAGAGGGTTGACCAGCTCATGACTACTCGAGAACAAAAAAAAAATTACAATATTTCAATTTTTATGAAGTTACATAAAACATTTGAAATCCTTCAAAAATTTACACCCCTTAAGATATTTTTAATTACCATGACCACAATGTTTCAGATATTTCTGAATTTCTTTTTGTACCGGCAACCTAAGTAGCACTGCTATCCACCACAATCGTTAAAAATCCCAGAATGCCTGTAGATTTGACACAAAAATCAATCAAAATTATTTTTCACCCTAAAATTTTCAAAGATTTTTACTTTTGGTCCACTTTCACTCATCGTGGTGTAAAAAAAAAGTATAGACACTACCAAGGCAAGTTTTTTTAAAAATTGACGCAACTTTCCAAGATTCCAAAATGGTATAATAATCTAGAAAAACTAGCCACAAAAAAAAGAAATGCGTACTATTTCTGAACAAGAACCAAATTTCATAACTTTTACTATGTGGTTTTTTGTTGCAAATTCTTCGAATTTGAATGATACATGTCCGTAGTTAATAAAATTTAGAAGTTAGAGAGAGATAGATAGATAGTATGTAAAGAAGGAAAGAAAACGTTTTTAAAAATTATATTTATTTTTAGTTATCGTGGTTGTGCGCTGGTTTTCGGATAGGACCGTGGTGATGCCACGGCACCACGGTCCTATCCGAAAACCAGCGCTGCGGTATTTATTTTATCTGTCAGGATTAACTGTCAGGATATGCTGAGATAGGGACTTTCTTTGGCCTCTTGCAGGACTTTTTTAACCCCCGACAAAATAGAGGGGTGATATAAGTTTATAATGTGTATCTGTGTATCTATGTGTCTGTGAATCTGTGTGTCTGTCTGTGGCATCGAAGCTTCAAAGCGGATGGACCGATTTCAATGCAGTTTTTTTTAATTGAAAGCTAGTTTAATCGGGATGGTTCTTAAAATCTGTTCAGCTGTTCAAAAGTTACACCTCTTTTTCTAGTTAGAGTCGAGGGTTTTAGACGGTTAGGTTATTGTTATCATTATTTGAATTTTTGTGTGTTTATGTAATTTCGTGTGCGAGTCCGATTTAAATGTTTTTTCTTTCTTTCTTTCAATTTTGAAGCTCTTCATCTGCATACATAGCGAGGAATCTGAACTAGGAATATGGTTTTGATCTATGAATATGCAATTTCTTTTTTGGTAAAAAAGCAATCCTGTGAACATACTTAAGTAGGTATGACTACGGAAACGGACGACTCCTACAGGTGTGGGTGAGAGTAGGTTATTATCGAAAGGCATGGATTTGAGTTGGCTTATTCTTCTAACATTACACACACATTGGCAGTGTCATCAGGTTTGTCATGCCGATATATCGGTTTCGTTACGGCATTATTGGCTTAGTGTGAAAATGTCCAATGTTGGTCGAGACAATTATGTGCACTTGCATAAACTCATACACAATAGGTATGACTGATAGTTTATAACTAGATAGTTAAATAGGTATAAAATCTACAAATACAAAACGGAGGAACAGATTTTCTAGCGTAATATAGGACACTGGGTATACGATATTATGGATTTATATTTTTCAAGTATTTGCTGGTGTCATACTGCATGTTGCTAATTAATATTGCTATTCTGTGACACGTGTGTCACACAGTCTGATACGTCAATTGCGTAATTGCGAGAACGGAGCTCCCCTAGTGGGTGGGGCTTAGGCTGATACTTCACCCCCTCAAAAGTAAGAAATCGTCGTAAAATACAACCTTAAGAGAAATTGCAAAAATATATCTGTGTTTAAAACCATAGTGTCCCATCGGAGAGGTTGTTTTCTACTGCCAGAAAGAAAATCATTGCAGAAAACTGGGAATTAGTACGCTTTTTAAATAAAAATCTGCAATATTAATATTTTGATTATTAAAATTAGTAAAATTCAATAACTTGAATACACATTTTTATAAATTTTAAACATGTTTTATTTATAGTTTATAAAATTTTGTGATAATCGGTACCGTTGATTTAATCGGTATCGTTGATTATTGTGGCTGATAATCGAAATCGTAAATGCTAAGTGATAGTTATCGTTTCATCACTACTTAGTTATTACCAGTGAAATGGATAGCAATATTGTCTGTCTTTCTTTACCTTCTGATATGGTTGGTGTCTGACTTTCATGAAGAGAATTTCAAATCGACTCGGTATCGATTATTCGCTGTCTCACGAATGAGGTACCAAGTCAAAACTGTGTCGCTGTATTTCCTGTATATCGATATAAACAAATTCAATTTCATAAACGATATTATTATACGTTATTTATTATGATAATATGTCGATAATAGGCACTAACTTTTAATGCAATACTGTAGCTATTTTACAATTTGACTTTTTTTTTTTACTTTTTTTATATTTAATATTCCTGCGTTCTACAACTATCTCACCTGATATAAAATGATGATGCAGTCAAAGATGGTGCACTGTTGCCTAGAATTAACTTATTTATGTGTTACAGGTGGTCAAATAATCGTATTTTCTTCCTTTTCTTATCAACCTCACAACATTGATAATTGGTGAGATATTCACTTCCACTTTAATAACCAATTTAAACGTAGGTACTTTAGATAATTTCGAGGTTGCTACTCACCCGGTACTTCAGTGGAACAACTTGAATGGGCAGGTAAACGTCAAATGAATAGTTCCTCTTTAGCATAAAATGGTAGTGTACATTCAATCGCCGGAAAATGTTGTTCAAACAGGCCTCTACCAAATTAATCCAAAGAATTTCGGACGATGATAGAATTAAAATCTCCTTCGGAATAACCTGCCTAGTGCCAAAGTGGATTTACGCTCATACTCGGAGTGACTCGGGATTAGTAACAAATGATATTATATTCAGCTGCCTACAAATTCTACGATCCCTCACACGTGAACTTCGTGATTGTGTCTATTGAAATGTTTAAAGCACGGTTTTATAAACTTTTTTCCATTCTCCAATTTCTCCATATTCCCAAACGTGGTTGCACGTCGTGGAGGAATTTATTAATGCGGATATTGGACTTGTTTTATACTTTTCGCTCTCCGATTTAAAGCTTGAATAAATGATATAAAGTTATATCTTCGAACTAATCTTAAATACGAAACTTTTTATCAAAATTTCAGCCACATCATCCCATCAAAATCGGTTCAGTGGTTTACGAGATAACTCTGACACTAACTTTACATTATGTAGGCATGCCATTAAGTTTTACGAAGGGTCTTCATAATGTCTTCTTGCTTTTACATTATTCAGGTTTACATAATACACATTTATGATAATAAAATTAGATCTTTATTTCGTGTCCCAAAAGCTTGTATATTTTGAACCCCAGCTGTTTATTCGCGTCTTCAAGCAGACGGTATCGACTTGCGGTCTCGTATTGCTTATTTTAATATTTCAAAATGACTGGAGGTGAATTAGGTATGCTCAAAGTGATAGCCTGTGAAGAACTCCGCGACTCTGTTTGGCAGTCATCCAATACGTACATACAACAAAACGATACTTTGCTATACATTTTAATCTACGCCTGTATTCAGATTGCTATAAAATTTCAACATGTAGGTATGTACCTATGTCATTGTATGATTTAATAATCATTGTAGATGTTCTAATGTGTGCATTGACATATTTATTTTCATTGTGTTTAAAATTACCTACATTCATTCGTGCGTTGTAGAATCGCTGGGGCGTTTGAGTGATTCGATAGCATTATATTCGATGTACTTACCTATGTATTTTGATGTCATCCATAATTATATTTAATAGGAATTCATAATAAAAGATCAGCGATGGGTTAAAGTGATTATACTTTTTGGTATACGTAGATACTGTACGATGATGTCCAGATAATAACTCCAATGTAAAGAACAACAAGTGAACACAGTTATTGGACAATATTTGTTTACCTTTCGCCCTTCCCTTCCCATACGTCTATAAAAGTTTTTCTCCTTAGAGTACCGATAGTAAGCGTTCATATAAGTCGACTGACATATCGATACCTTAACTTATCTTAACTTCTAAGCCAACTCTCAAGACTGAACTAGATATTTCTGTAATAAATTGTTATTCTTATTCTATTCTCATAAAAAGTGCCAAAACATAGAGGATAAGAAGGTTAGACGAGTTTCAGTGACGAGTTGGAGTTAATTGGCAGTGCAGTGACGTATGGTGATATCGTGTGCGTGCGCATGAGTGTGTAGTGTTGTTGTGAGTGCGTGGAGCGGCGCAGGCGCGTTGGCTCGGGGGCGCGCACGGCTCCAAGGTGGTCGGAGGCGGGGTGTTCCGTTGCTGCGTGCCCTGGTGCGGGGCGCGCGCGGCGGCGCCTGCCGACGACGCCGACTATGCGTTGCGGGAGGGCAGCCCGCAACTTTCCAACGATGAATATGGTAAGCTCTTTAATTCATTTATACAATACAATACACTATATTGCACACCAGAAAGAGTAGAAAAGATATAATATGTAAATAGAAAAAGAGATCTGCAAAGGGCGGTCTTATTGCCCTTGGCGATTAATGCCATATTATCATACACAGTTGGGTCAGCAAGTGGATCGATGTACCAGTATCGGTGCTAAAGGTTTCTTCGATCCATACAGTGGCTCCGATAGTTAGTGCCAGTGTGACCCTATTTTATTAAACTCAAGTATTGCAAGTGGGCTACCAGGACAGTCAATTGCCTATATTAAACTGAAATATTGCATGTGATTGGTTGGGTTCGAGTACCGATTTCCCGATCCCATTAGGAATTTAGTAAGAGGAATGGTTTCGGCGAAGGGTGCCACAGTATGTGTATCAATAATTCATTATGTGACGGATTCCAAAGACTGAAATCTGGCAATTCAAGTAAGATTTACAGGTTACTTTTGTTTGTTATTTTTTATGTTTGTTCAATTCATAAATAGAGATGTCATTTAGATACGTTTAATTCTAGGTATCTATTTAAAATAAACATGATTTGACAATAGCTGCCAGGTGCATCGTGGGCTGAAGTTAGGTAATAAAATAAAACATTTGCCAATATTAGTCATCAATACTGATCGTTGTTAGTCAATATTATCTAGTATCTGTATAGAAACTAGATTTGTTAATGTTTACTTTTCAGTTCGAGTTGCTCAGATTGTCCATGATTCTAAATAGCATACAATTAACTATTCAAATTGCTTCTGAGAGCCTGAATCTATTTCATAAAGTGGAATCGTCTTCATTGTCACATTTATGACATTCTACAGCAATACAATATTGAAGCACAATACACCCACTTATGATGTAGGACTAACTGTAATATTTATTATCTATTGAAATATGTTATCTATATAATATATTATGCTTTAATGTCTGACAAGTTTTAGTTGTATATTCTCTAACAGCATGATTTTTAAACAAATATACAGTGTAAAGTTTAGAATTGGTAGAATTAATCATGTCTTCTCCAGTCAAGTGAAGAAACGTGGACATTCCTATTGTTCAGGCCGCAGGAAGCCTATCGCCGCTTAGCGTATAAAAAGTTTTTAGACCCTTCTTTATAGAGTAACAATAAGTCTATTATAGATTCCCTTGAATCCACTAGCAATGCTTCTACAAATCATTGGCTGAGTCTGGCTTAAAATATTGACACAATTATTATTGCTTCACCGAAACATTAATTAATAAACAGGGCTAATGAGCTCGGCTGTCAACGTTTTATAGGAAGTCAAAGCGAATGTACGGACAAGCTCTTGGCACCAGCTGCTGCAAACGTTCTGTCAGCCCTTGTCTCGTAGGTATGTTCTGGAAAATTTGCATTCGGGCTCGAATTTGCTTACCCCTACAAATTCACTTCGATCGTAAATGTTCCGCTCTTTTCTGAAAGGAGAATTGGTTTTGCCTTCAGGTGAGCCTTAGGTAAATACTTGTTTATGAGATAACGTTTTGTATAGGACTGAAAGATTTCTATTATCAATCCATCACCGCAGGAACAATAACTAAACACAAAAGATTGCTTCCCATTCTCATTGAAAATATCGACGGAGGTATATTCTCAGCAACGATCTATCAATGCTTTTTCATTTCCTTTATTGATGGTAAATAGTGTTTAAAATGCAAGAACGGAGTGCAATTTCAGTTCACGTTGAAAGTAGTATAATCCGATAGTTATAAATCTAAAGTTTCGACTTGTTGGTAGAGGAGTCGAGTGTCGAAGTTTGCTAAACGCCATTAAATTACTCGCCCAAGTTAAAGGTTACTCGGTAATTAACTGAGAACAAAAAGGTCTTGGCTGTTTCAGGCCTCGCCCTGAAACTTGGGTATACAATTAACACATAAGGACTTATTACTTCATATGATACAGTAATGGAGTAAACTAGTGACGCGCACTAGGCCAGGATGGGTTTTTACTTTGATAGGATTTTATTCTCGCATAAACCGTAAGAGGTTATACATTTATAAGTGTATATGTACTAGGGGTATCCTATTTTTGATTTTATGGGCAAAGGGCTGGAAATCTCTCTCGTAAAGTGCTTGCCGCTTATCTGCCATAAGTAGTAAAATTTGAAATTGTTTACAGCTTTGCTTAACCCATGGGGAAAAAGCCTGGGCGGGAAATAAACTTTTCATTAATTCAGACGATAATAGTTAAGGCACATAGAGTATTGTCTATACTCTATTATTGAAAACTATTAGAGCAGAAGTCTTCAGAACAAGACTTTATTAAGGTGACATATACAGAGTTAAGTTACGGAACTAGTTAAAATAACTTCACCCCATTTCTCTAAAGTGAGTGTTAAATCGACTCACGCTTCGCGCCTTGCCAATTAGTTGACTAGTTTTATCGTCAATTACACCTGGTTTACATTACGAGCGATCCTAGTGTTACGCCGTACGGGGCTATAGGGGCATGCAACTTAACATAATTATGGGCGGGAGTGGTCGCATTTAGCTACACAAACATTGGCGGGAGTCGGATCGATGACAGACGCCGCCGCCGCGACCCCTTTTTGTTTACTCAAAATTAAGCCGAGTTTTTGCCACTAAACGCCACGTTATGTAATGTATCTAGGTTTAGTTCCAAAAGCTGTTCAGTGCCATGTTACATTGGTTCGCTTTTAATTAGCATCCATTTTTAAAGATAAACAGTTGTTCCGTTTAGCTGAATAAAGGTAGCGCGGGAAGTCAGGTATTATTAATTAGAGCAATTAATCATTTTGGGGCTGTAATTATACAATTTAAAAAAGTCTAAAAGTATAATTAAGTTTTGTATCCGTACTTTACTTAATTTCATGAAGTCTTTTGCCGCGAATGCAATATCATTTGCCTAGGTATTTTCAGACTATCTAATACATACAAATAAAATATTATACCTAATAGAAAATCATTTTTCATTATTTGAACCGTAAGTTTAGAGAGGAGAGCTTCTTAATCAAAATCATCCCCTTACCTACAGTTAGAACGTAATGTTTAGTTTCTCAAATAAATATTCCCAATCTATTAGTCAGTTGACAAAATTAAATTAAACTCCAGTTATAGCCATGCTATTAAACGATAACCCACAGTAACCAAGAGAAATCGGATTGATTAAATTTGAAGGTTCCTATTCATTTGTAGAGAAATCCTATTTGTGGCTACAGTGGTTGCCAGAGTTAAATGTTGAGTTAGGATTAGTAGTTACTATGTTATGGGCCTCGCGACACAAGTTCAAGCTTAGTATAAAAAATACGTGAGTGTCAGGATGGCGGGTAGACAGCAGAATTCGCTATCGCAGATAAGCCTATAATTTAGTACCTAATTGGTACTATTTGGTACCTTCGATAAAAAAATTGGTACCTCCTCGTGTTCCAAAATATGAGGAAAAAAAAGTTGCCCGCCATCCTGACGTCAGGATGGCGGGTAGACTCGTAGATTAGGCAGTTCCACGCTGAATGTCTGCGATCTCTGTATGTGAGGATTTAGTACCCAATTGGTACCTAAACATATCTCACTTTCAACTGTCTGGACCAAGTCGTTACAAAGTTATGCGCAAAAATATTTTCGAGCAGTAATGAATGTAATTATAATATCATCGAGATAGTCTAAGGCTCTAAGAAGGTTTCCATCAAATTACCTTTGATACTAAGTTTGGTACATAATGTATCGAATATTATAAGAGGATCATCCGTAGAACATACATGATTATAATTACAACATTTAAGGTGTTGTATCACAACTACAGAAACGTCCCATGAAATATTTTTGACCATTCAAGTATGGCCCTTATCCACATTGACTTTCAAGTGGTCTAACAAATCAGTACAGTCAGCAACAAAAGTTGATTAACAGTTTTTTTTTTAATGATTACACCTGTTTCATTCAAATATTTACATGATGATAAAGCTGAACTCTCAGTTTGAACTGTGTGAACCATGTCGTTAGAAAGTTATGCGCTAAAATATAATAATCCACCAGTCGATTAAAAAGTGTTCTATTTTGGAACACTGGGAGGTACCAATTTTTTGAATGAATGCACCATATAGTACCTGATTGGTACCTAAACATATCTCAATTTCAACTGCCTGGACCGAGTCCTTAGGAAGTTATGCGCAAAAGTATAATTATCCACTAGTCGACATATTATGTGTTCTATTTTGGAACACTGGGAGGTACCAATTTTTTGAATGAATGCACCATATAGTACCTGATTGGTACCTAAACATATCTCAATTTCAACTGCCTGGACCGAGTCCTTAGGAAGTTATGCGCAAAAGTATAATTATCCACTAGTCGACATATTATGTGTTCTATTTTGGAACACTGGGAGGTACCAATTTTTTGAATGAATGCACCATATAGTACCTGATTGGTACCTAAACATATCTCAATTTCAACTGCCTGGACCGAGTCCTTAGGAAGTTATGCGCAAAAGTATAATTATCCACTAGTCGACATATTATGTGTTCTATTTTGGAACACTGAGAGGTACCAATTTTTTGAATGAATTCACCATATAGTACCTGGTTGGTACCTAAACATATCTCGATTTCAACTGCCTGGACCGAGTCCTTAGGAAGTTATGCGCAAAAGTATAATTATCAACTAGTTGACATATTATGTGTTCTATTTTGGAACACTGGGAGGTACCAATTTTTTGAATGAATGCACCATATAGTACCTGATTGGTACCTAAACATATCTCAATTTCAACTGCCGGGACCGAGTCCTTAGGAAGTTATGCGCAAAAGTATAATTATCCACTAGTCGACATATTATGTGTTCTATTTTGGAACACTGAGAGGTACCAATTTTTTGAATGAATTCACCATATAGTACCTGGTTGGTACCTAAACATATCTCGATTTCAACTGCCTGGACCGAGTCCTTAGGAAGTTATGCGCAAAAGTATAATTATCAACTAGTTGACATATTATGTGTTCTATTTTGGAACACTGGGAGGTACCAATTTTTTGAATGAATGCACCATATAGTACCTGATTGGTACCTAAACATATCTCAATTTCAACTGCCGGGACCGAGTCCTTAGGAAGTTATGCGCAAAAGTATAATTATCCACTAGTCGACATATTATGTGTTCTATTTTGGAACACTGGGAGGTACCAATTTTTTGAATGAATGCACCATATAGTACCTGATTGGTACCTAAACATATCTCAATTTCAACTGCCTGGACCGAGTCCTTAGGAAGTTATGCGCAAAAGTATAATTATCCACTAGTCGACATATTATGTGTTCTATTTTGGAACACTGGGAGGTACCAATTTTTTGAATGAATGCACCATATAGTCCCTGATTGGTAACTAAACATATCTCAATTTCAACTGCCTGGACCGAGTCCTTAGGAAGTTATGCGCAAAAGTATAATTATCCACTAGTCGACATATTATGTGTTCTATTTTGGAACACTGAGAGGTACCAATTTTTTGAATGAATGCACCATATAGTACCTGGTTGGTACCTAAACATATCTCGATTTCAACTGCCTGGACCGAGTCCTTAGGAAGTTATGCGCAAAAGTATAATTATCCACTAGTCGATATATTATGTATTCTATTTTAGAACACTGAGAGGTACCAATTTTTTGAATGAATGCACCATATAGTCCCTGATTGGTACCTAAACATATCTCAATTTCAACTGCCTGGACCGAGTCCTTAGAATGTTATGTGCAAAAATATTTTCGAGCAGTAATGAATATAATTATGATATCATCGAGATATTCTAAGGCTATTATTTTTTGCGCATAACTTTCTAAAGACTCGGTCCAGGCAGTTGAAATTGAGATATGTTTAGGTACCAACCAGGTACTATATGGTGCATCTATTCAAAAAATTGGTACCTCCCAGTGTTCCAAAATAGAACACATAATATGTCGACTAGTGGATAATTATACTTTTGCGCATAACTTCCTAAGGACTCGGTCCAGGCAGTTGAAATTGAGATATGGTTAGGTACCAATCAGGAACTATATGGTGCATTCATTCAAAAAATTGGTACCTCTCAGTGTTCCAAAATAGAACACATAATATGTCGACTAGTGGATAATTATACTTTTGCGCATAACTTCCTAAGGACTCGGTCCAGGCAGTTGAAATTGAGATATGTTTAGTTACCAATCAGGGACTATATGGTGCATTCATTCAAAAAATTGGTACCTCCCAGTGTTCCAAAATAGAACACATAATATGTCGACTAGTGGATAATTATACTTTTGCGCATAACTTCCTAAGGACTCGGTCCAGGCAGTTGAAATTGAGATATGGTTAGGTACCAATCAGGAACTATATGGTGCATTCATTCAAAAAATTGGTACCTCTCAGTGTTCCAAAATAGAACACATAATATGTCGACTAGTGGATAATTATACTTTTGCGCATAACTTCCTAAGGACTCGGTCCAGGCAGTTGAAATTGAGATATGTTTAGGTACCAAACAGGTACTATATAGTGCATTCATTCAAAAAATTGGTACCTCTCAGTGTTCCAAAATAGAACACATAATATGTCGACTAGTGGATAATTATACTTTTGCGCATAACTTCCTAAGGACTCAGTCCAGGCAGTTGAAATCGAGATATGTTTAGGTACCAACCAGGTACTATATGGTGCATTCATTCAAAAAATTGGTACCTCTCAGTGTTCCAAAATAGAACACATAATATGTCGACTAGTGGATAATTATACTTTTGCGCATAACTTCCTAAGGACTCGGTCCAGGTAGTTGAAATTGAGATATGTTCAGGTACCAAACAGGTACTATATAGTGCATTCATTCAAAAAATTGGTACCTCTCAGTGTTCCAAAATAGAACACATAATATGTCGACTAGTGGATAATTATACTTTTGCGCATAACTTCCTAAGGATTCGGTCCAGGCAGTTGAAATCGAGATATGTTTAGGTACCAACCAGGTACTATATGGTGCATTCATTCAAAAAATTGGTACCTCTCAGTGTTCCAAAATAGAACACATAATATGTCGACTAGTGGATAATTATACTTTTGCGCATAACTTTCTAACGACATGGTTCACACAGTTCAAACTGAGAGTTCAGCTTTATCATCATGTAAATATTTGAATGAAACAGGTGTAATCATTAAAAAAAAATCTGTTAATCAACTTTTGTTGCTGACTGTACTGATTTGTTAGACCACTTGAAAGTCAATGTGGATAAGGGCCATACTTGAATGGGCAAAAATATTTCATGGGACGTTTCTGTAGTTGTGATACAACACCTTAAACGTTGTAATTTTAATCATGTATGTTCTACGGATGATCCTCTTAAAATATTCGATAAATTATGTACCAAACTTAGTATCAAAGGTAATTTGATGGAAACCTTCTTAGAGCCTTAGACTATCTCGATGATATTATAATTACATTCATTACTGGTCGAAAATATTTTTGCGCATAACTTTGTAACGACTTGGTCCAGACAGTTGAAACTGAGATATGTTTAGGTACCAATTGGGTACTAAATCCTCACATACAGAGATCGCAGACATTCAGCGTGGAACTGCCTAATCTACGAGTCTACCCGCCATCCTGACGTCAGGATGGCGGGCAACTTTTTTTTCCTTATATTTTGGAACACGAGGAGGTACCAATTTTTTTATCGAAGGTACCAAATAGTACCAATTAGGTACTAAATTATAGGCTTATCTGCGATAGCGAATTCTGCTGTCTACCCGCCATCCTGACACTCACAAAAAATACACGCCCAAATAAGTAAAATATTATATGGATTCATTGTCTAACATTGATCGTATTTAAAATATAGGTCAAAGTACCGATAATTTATATATGGAACAAAAATATGGCTCTGGGTTCGTTCGTTCAAAGTTTCAACGGGTTATGTTACAGTATATGCTCAGTAGATGATTCACAAAAGGGTTGATTTGAATTTAGGCATGTTTTACATAATTATGTAATATGGGATATTCATGATTTTCTGTGTCAATATACTTAATAAAAATAATAAATTCAACCCATTACTGCCGGGTGCTGGGCACGGGCCTATTCTCAGAATGATAGGGGTTAACCCTTAATCCACCACGCTGGTATGGTGCGGGTTGGCGGACTACACATACCATCGAGACCCTTATGTGGCCCTTGCAGATGCGCAGCAACTTTCACGATGTTTTCCTTCATAAACAAATATAATAATAATAAATAACACGGCGTGTATTGTTAGGAGGTACCTCTCTCTGCAGCCCTGACCACCGGTAGCTTGGACCCTGTCTTGACACCGGTGGGCTACTACTTTTTATATTTTAAAATGTATTTTTGAAAATAGTATGTGTTTATAAATGAATAATACCTACTAAATCAATTTATTTATCAGTAAAATATTAGGATACATGTTAACATAGTAGTAGTTACCAACAAATCTAAAGCAGGTTGTACCTTCATAGAGGTTGAAGGCTGCAAAAATCTTTATAAACAAAATAATATAAACCCTGTCTCTTTAATTAGGAGATCCTATATCTAAGAGACAGTGTTCGGCCATTATTTTTTTATTAATTATTATGATAAATACTTAATCGGATGAAGAAGTCGATTGTTTGATGTACTGTTTTGTTTTGTTTCGAATGTATATTATTAGAGTAGGTAGGTACTGTATGGGTGTCCGAGGATATTTTCCGAGAATGTGTATGTGTGAGTAGGTCTGATCTCGATGATGATGAACTGAAGAAAGTTTAAATTACCAACATACAGTGTACCTATCGATTCTGTTAAGCCCTGCTCGTGAATAATTAAACGTATCGCTATGGCTAGCGTTACTTCGCTCTACGTTTAATTTCTCAATCGATTAACTCGTCTGAATGCTGTTACACCACATCACAGTAAACACAACCCCGTGTATCAAGTATAGGCACGCACAAACATTTTTCAAGTGAAATCAACCCCATTACATGCTTTGTTTTCGCGAAAATAGAATACACAACTTCAAGACTTTAATTCACTGTATATTTTTAAAGCCTTTTCGGTTTCTTTTAATCCACCACCCTAATATTATATCAATAAGTAATAGTTATATATTATTATTGCTTTTTAAGTTCGCATACTGATTGGGCACGTATTTTTTAGTCACAGTAAAAATATGCATAATAAATTATGTTCATCGTCCTCTTTGAGTACTAGATACTCAAAGATCGTCCTCCCTCGAGCTTTGCTTAGTAAAATTGATTTTTTGAACGTAGTTTGATACTTGGCCTCTTTATTTCATAATCTTATTTAAGAATCACTGATAAGCAGGACAAAAATCTAATTTCATATTCTGATCGAAGCTTGAACTCGATTTCTCAAGGGAGGTGGAAATTACTCGTTAGGACCGAATCCTTCGCCGTAGGACAACCAGTGTTGAATACATAATTTCAATATACCTAAGTGTTTAATAACTCATAAACACCTATTAGAAAGTAGTCATTGGAACGATGATGAGTATGATGACTAATATTGGTAATTATATAGTGAAGTGATGGTTAACGATTGCCAGATTCAGTCTTTGTATGACTAGTAAACTTTTTGAAACAGTCAGGCTTTATACTAGGAAACTATATCAAAATCTCTCTTTTTAAAGTCATTATAAATGCTCGACTTACTGTTCATGAAAAATTAATCTAAATAGTTTTAATTTTAATTCGAAACATTGCTTTCAAAATACAATATTGTATACAAATTAGGAAAATAAGACAATCAAGGAGTTGGAAGCAACCCAATCAATAAATTAATTTTAATGCCGGAAGTTGTTTAGCAAATCTTCCTTTTGCGTACCTAAGAACACACCTAAGAAGCTAGAATATCTACAATCTCTATCTCCGCCTTTACTCGAATTGTTTGTGTAGAGCCTTTATTGCTTGTTTGCAGTCGCCCCAGAGCCAGTATTAAGCTCACCGCGTCCAATCGGTCAACAATCCCCGTTGCCGGGGATCGAAGAGGAGGACGATTCTGATTGGCCTCTCGAGGACGCTACCGACTTGACGATCACACCGTCATACAAGAGTACAAGGAGTAGCACTGACACTGCTTACACATCTTCAAGAAGTTCAGGGAAGAAGCGAAGTTTTGGGAGTCCGTCGTCGGTGAAAATATGTATATCGGCGGCGGCGAGGAAGTCTAATAAAGCACGTAAGCGTGGCTCGGGTGCGGCGAGCGTGTCGCCGTCGCCTGGGCAGGCCGGCGAGGACGCTGCGCCAGCGCCGCAGCCGCTGCACGGCAGGATGCAGGCCGAACAGGGCAGTATCGGCGAGCTGCAGAAGTATCATGGCCGATACCTCAAGAGCCGACGGCATACCCTTGCTAACGTTCGGTGAGTTTCAATTAAAAAGTTTCTTATTTATTTTTCCAATAGGTTTATTTCATTATGTTTTATTTGATCAGTGGGCCGAGCACGAATGTTTTGACGTATCGTAACGTAAACATAACCAAATTTAGAACCAAAAATACACGTTTAAACTATGATATTATTTTGGAAATACCTACATGCAGTATTTTTACATTTTCATGAAACAAGTGCGTTTGTTGGATAAAATTGAACAAAAACGTATTTTATAATCAGCTTACGTTTACGTTACTATACGTCAAAACATTCGTGCTCGGCCCACAGGTTCATCCATCCGGATCCTATGACTTACAGTTAATAGGTAGTTGGCATAATTAATCTGTGTTTACAAATGTAAATGGTAGTCAGATAGCTTAATGATGCATGCCCAATTGTTTATTAAACCTAGGCTCGTAAAATCAACTTTATAGGCTCCCAAGTATATGGAAGCCATTAAATATGGCCATGCAGCGGGCATGGGTTCATATTGTAGTATATCAATAATAAAGGGTGTCATTACAGTGAGAGAATTAGTAGTTGTTTAAGTGTTTTCGAATCCATCAAGACATGTTCTAGAGGTACCGACCCTTCGTTATGTCAAAAAATTTACCTATACATATAGGAGAGCGTTTCAAAGATTGTGTTTATCAACGAATTTAGGTGTAACGATTATGTTTGGATCACAAATAACTCAATAGATCACCTTACAAAAAAAAAACTATATTTTTGATTATTCATGTACAACACTTTATATGGGGCGACTATCTTCGTAGATTGCGGTAAATGCTTACCTACACTTGTCTTTATCTTGTTTTATGGTAGCTACGTTACCGTTAATCAGCGAAAAGCCGTTATTGTGCGGAATTTCTCGATAATCTGCAGATATCTTACGTATGCATATAATAAAATTTGATTAGAACTGTTACTATAACCAAGCGGAAGACAAGCAATCGAAGCAAAGGTAAAGCGATGTAAATAGCGGCCGCCGCTAGAGAGAGCCGTTATATTCCTGAAAGAAGCAATAGCACAGAATAAATAAGTACTGGCTATATAAGCAAGCATTTGTTTAGATTATTTTCTCGGCTTTTCGTACGTTAACAGTTACAAATGTATGAATTAATTTGTTGTTTTTCTTTTATTTCATGTGGTGCACACAGATTAAGGTGAGTAGAGTGATTAATACGTGTTTAGTAAGTCTAAGTCTATCTTCTAAGATAAGATATATAATAAGATTATTATTATTTTAGTCTGAGCTTATAATATATTTTCCTTCTTCTTATTCTTTAAAGTACCAAATACAAAACCAAAACTAATAATTTAACGTTGGTTGTGTAACTTAATCTTTTACATTTCAGGATCATGCCATAGTTATGTTTTCAGTTAACTCATTCTTAGTAAACACTTGTTTTTAATGATAAACGGGATTTGTTTTACAAAAGTAGGAAAAAAAGAACACAAACGTGGAGAATGCCAAGATGGTGCTGATTTAAAAAAAAAAATGCCATTATTCGTGCTGAAATATTACTGGTATTTATAAAACTAGTTTACCTAAGTGAGACTACAATGAGTCTCGCCAATTACTCTAAGTGATTACGGGTAAATAATTGTCCTCGTTTTTATTTCTCTCAAGAATCCACAAATATCTTTAGCACTTAAAGTCGCCCTCGAGACATCTCCTGGTAAATAATCACGGTCGGCATCCAGCCCTATGCTCTAAATTACACAATTACTCTATCATTACGAACACAACTCTGTAACAGTAATTACGTAAGTAATTTGGAATTCATTATAAAGAAGCATCTTATAATTACAGAGTGCCGGGTGAATAATCAAGTAAATATGTAAGAAAATCCCACGGGCTTCATTGTACCCAGATTATAAAGATCGCTACAAAAAGAAAATATTTACAATACTTATAACCAAGAACAACAACTACTGTTCGTCGAGAACAATAACTTCTTAAGTAGGTACTTCAGTTTAGGGTTCCGGGTTTTAAAGAAGAACGAGTATGTAACTCATGTAGAATTAACATGTTACATGCAGACGCTGGGTTAAGTCGGCTATTTCGTCTGTTTGAAAATCATTATTACTGCAAACATTAGTAGGGTCAGAGTCAGTGTTGTAAATGTGAAAGGCCGGAGCAGTACCTTAAATACTTTTTTAATGGTTAGTATTTACTTTTGTTGTAGTGTAACGTGAAAAGTAAAATTGCTATTTTGTACCAAAGGTCTTTATTGATTTTCACATAATTATTATGTTCCCCGTAGAATTTTCTGAATTTCAGTCTGAAATTCTTACTTTCCACTTGTCAAAAAGCTCTCAATCATAATACTATAAGCTCAGGGGGCCAAAAATCTTAAACCTTAGCACTCATAATGGATTTATCATGTTTCGCTTAGCATTATTTCTTCGATAAGATTATGAATTTCTATTTCCGGCTGAAACGTAAGTATTCTAAAAATATTTCATGGTCGATATCTCTTCTCATTAGTACGGAGCTCACGATACTTTTGTTCCGAGAAAACGATAGCTTTTTATAGAATTTGATAATTGGATCAACCCTCGAAAAGCTGTTCTCTTCCTGCCTTATTTACTTCGCTTGTTGCTTTCTGCACAATACAGTTTTATTCCTGCTTATTATTTTTATAGTGAAACTCTTATTGTAGTCCAGTTAGTTGAAAAATGCACGACTTGAAAGACAACGGACGCGACACTGAGAATCTTCTGAGTTCTTTTATTTCACCGCTTTAAAACGATGTAGGATTATTTAGGAAGGATTAAAATGGATAATCATATCAAAGTAAAAGCCAAATACAAATTTTATGTAAAATATTCGCAAATATCGTAGAATACAGTGTGTACTGTGTACTGTAAATTGTCTAACCATATATAGATGGTGATGTAGAAAAAATACATTTCATCGAAATATAAATATTTGTGAAAATACTGGCGACTTTCTTCTAGTGTTTTAAACAGATTTTGTTACTGGTGTTTGTAAAAAATAAAATGTTTGAGTTTGGTCGTAACAATTCTTTGTTTTCTTTGTTCCATTGAAGGTGAAAAAACATAAAAGGAATCGCTGCTGAAAATATTTTGTTCCAAATAACTTTTTCTGGTCGGTGACAAACAAATGGCGTGAAATATTCATTTATACCTGGATTTAATACATTCAATTTATTGGCCAACCCATGTGTAAATAATACGTGAAATGAAAGCTACAATAGAGAACAAAATACAAGGTTCAATCTGCAATGTAGGTAATATTTTATTTAAATACGGATAAACGTACATACACACACATCCGTACATGTACGTACGTTTATTTTATTATACGAAATAAAATTGTTAATCGTATTTATTCTGACGTTTTTGACGTGTTTGTAAGAGAGAACAGGTACCAAATAAATGTTCAGTATTTTTATCTAAAACAAGCTCGGAAAAATTGAATCAATCACAAAATAATTTGCGTTACCGTTAAATAAGTTACCGATGCTGAAAAAGTATTGAAATTTTATTAGTAAATTGAGTTTGCCTCCGGTTTGTTGGGACGCGGCTTGCGGCCATCCGTTTAATCCATTATCCTATTAGTTTCCTATTGGAAAACAAACTTGAAGACTTACTTGTTATTATGTTCTGTTTTATTTACTTTTATAATAATTACTTATTTATCTACTAGCTTTATAGGAAGCCAGACTAACCTTTTGGTCATAAAATGCTTTTGGAAACAGCGCCAAGTCTACAACAAAATATTATTTACCTTCAAATACTATTATACAACTACTTATTATTCGTCAAAAAGCTTAACATTTTTCTAAAGCTACTTTTATTTTATAATTTTTATAATGACGAGTTTATACTCGCAAACAACCTAACGACTATGAAATAAAATTAATATAAAAGCGAGCGCGACGCCTCTAGCAGCTACTACAGAAAATTAAAAAATATCATACTAATATTATTCGACAGTCGTTAGCAAGTACTGTAAGCCGAGCACGAATGTCTTTAACGTATCGTAACGATAACGTAAGCAATTTTTTTTATAAAAAGTACTATAATACCTAATGGCGTCGATTCTGCTGCGCATTTTGATAGGACTAAATTACATAAATTTCTAAGGGCGTTTGTCTTTTTCTGTTTCAATAGAAAAAGAAAGTGACAGATGCGTTTAGTCTAGTTTAGTACTGTCAACAGAATCGACACCACTATCGTATTTTTGTCACAACATACAAACTTGACTTTCATGAAAATGAATAAACGTGTATTTTTGATTAAAATTTAATAACGTTAACGTTACGAATGTTACGATACGTCAAAAAAATTCATGCTTGGCTCTCAGTCTTGTAAACTCATAAAAGCCGTAATAGAGGTATAGACTACCTTTTTAAGCTAGTAATTCTGTGGTACCTCCATAATGATATTATCATTCATTATGAACTAAAAAGGAGTACCATAATAGTCGCGTTAGATGATAAGAATCTGAACCCACGACCTTTGTAATTGCCCATCAACGCTGTAACCATTGTTCGCTTGTCTCTTATTTTAAACTAATTTAATAATGCCTCGTTGGTCTAGTGGTCGTAAGCGCGGCTGCTGAGCGAGAAGTCTTGAGTTCCATTCTCTACTTGCATAAATTGTTATCTGGGGGCACAGTAGTGCCCCCGCCAAGACGAGCCAAGTGAAACGCAAGGGCACTACCTACCTTTTCTCGAAGCTCTTCGTCGTTTGTTTGAACCCTTATAACTTGGATTTGGATTATACCAGATAAACAAAATTCTCGGGATATTTTGTCAATAGCGGACTTCTTAAACATATAAAATTTTAATTGCATAGCTCTTATACTTTAGATGTTATTAATATCTAAAAAAACCCTGATTTCGTTACTGATCTACTGATGATCATCAAAATTCTTAGAGTATTTCCTAGTGTCCTAGAAAGCTGAAATTTGGTATGTAAGCTATTATTAGTACACAAATAACAAAAAAAATATATAAAATTTGTAACTTTTATCCACATATTTTGACTATGGTGTAGAGATTGTGAAGTTAGGCCTTGTAGAGTTAGGGCGTGTAGAGTTAGAAGCTTGGCTCTACATGAGATCTGATAAATTTTTGACAGTACGAGTCATATGGTCTCGTTTTGGCAACATTTTACATGAAAATGTTTTTGGTGGGATTGGGTATTTCCTCTAAGCGATCTCTGAGTAGCAATTCGGAATTTGGAATTGTGCCCGTAGAATTTGGAATTACATAATTATGATTATGTATATTATTAGGTCCTTTTATTCATAAACAAAATATTTTAAGAGGTGTATCTATAGGTTGCACAGATCTTTTTAGCCCAAATTTAATAATTATATCTAACTTTTACATTTGCGTTTTTGTCATGCGGAACTGCTTTTCGTTGTGTGTATGATCATTCACGCCGCCATGCCACCGCGACCGCCCGCTTCAATGACAATAGTACTACGTAGAAAATAGTGTAATGGATGTTGAAATAAATGAGGAGCCAGTATTTTTTGAGTGTCAAATAATTTTAAATTAGGTAATATATTAAAATCAAAATATACTTACATAATCTTTATATTATAATTGTTTCTATGGTATCTTTACCACCTAGAGATGTACCTATAAAAATATTTCGCGTATGAATAGAAGGACCATATATTAAATATGGATGAAGGTAGGTACTACAGGGGTGGAGTTTGGAGCTCAGGGGATCGGGATTCTTGATATTAAAAGACATAAACTGAAGAATTCACTATATTTACGTTCTTCAACGACTGCTGAACGTCTTGTTTAACATCTCACTCATATGAAATCCAAATGCGGATCCCGTTTATTAACCATCCATCTATAATTAGGTAAAGAAGGTTGGCTTAATCCGTAAAACAAGGAATATAGCTATGATTCTATGTTATGCTATGAATTTTTTCATAAATTTCCTCAAACGAGTGTATTAGCGGGGTGGATTGTTAGATATCAATATGCCTATGAGCGGCCAAATGATTGATCGTCGACGCCGGGTGATTGATTCCCTATGTTACCTGATACGATGGTCCCATTTATTCGAATACAATTCCAATACGCATACGGAACATTACCTACCCATATTTGCTCAGCTACGCCGTTTTAAACCGGAAATCATTCCTGTGTTGTTTGAACAAAATTATGTTGGTACCTACTAGCTTCAATATCAGTATACAGAAGCAGTGATGGATTTACACATTTTCAAATTATAGGCTGTAAAATGTTTGCAACCCTTACCTCTACATTGTCATTTCCTATATTCAGCGATTTAGTTGAAATTGCACAAAAAATAGTTTTACCGTAGAATATATCAGTTAGCGGTACTGTTGAATGTATACAATGAAAGGGGACGGGGAAAAGTCATCGGAAAGATGTCTTTAAGACCTTCTTTCTGCAAGACATCAGAAAACCGTCTTACAGTAATCTTTTTGATCTTTGAGCTGTCTAAGTTGCTACAAACATAATTAAAACCAAAAAATAAGATTCGGTCCGCAAATTTGTCGCCCCAAAAATTTACCGCCCTCTGCCCTCTCTCTCTTTGGAGCCCTTTGTGCTCCTCTGCCTACTCTGCTTGTTTGTAAATCCGCCACTGCACAGAAGCCTGCATGCTATTGCTCGTGTCTGTATGTGAAATAGATGGTAAACTGTTTTTCGAGATTTACACGGCCCAAATTATAACATGAATTACTAGCTTCCGCCAGCGGCTTCGCCCGCGTGATATCTTTATAACTTATAGCCTAAGTTACTCAGTGATAATATAAGTAGCATTCTACTGGCGAAAGAATTTTTAAAATCGGTCACGTAGTTTTTGAGTTTATCCATTACAAACAAACATACAAACATACAAAAAATCAAATCTTTTTTTCTTTATAAGTAATATTAGTTTAGATTATTGTAAAGAAAAATCAGAAAAATGTATAAGGACTTTATATAACAAGCGCCCCGGGCGCGCAGACGTGACGCTGTGTAGACAAATGTATGGGCGCTCTAAGGAGTGAAATACAACAAGCGCCCGCCGCGCGCCATACATTTAGCGTAGGCCGCGCGTTCCGTCCGCGCGCCCGGGGCGCTTGCTATATCAAGTCTCTAAGAAGTGCTGTACTTACACACCCAAAACTATCTTTGAGTTTATTGAAAATATTAATCACTTTGGAATATTAAGATTGACGGTGAAACAAAGCTACGCTAGGCGGGGGAGGCTGCCACGCAATAAAAACTAGATGATCAACCGTAATTCGAAAGTTATGGCGTTTTATATTCGCACTTTAATGGTTTAAAAAAATAAACAAGCCCCCGCTGTCAGTAATAAAGCAATTTTAAAGTAGTGGATATAAAATTCCAGATAAAATTATCCATTTAACTAGGTACCTACCTACCAATCGTTTAATTTTGTTTTCGAGATCGGTTTAATAGCCTGCATTTTTCACCCTCGCTGTTGATCGATGAAACTCGATTTGGGAATACCAGTACTCAAACAAATTACTCGTTACTGTTTGATTTTTAAGCGACATTATGTAAAACGAATGAAGACATAACCGACTAAATAAGTAAAAATTGTGTTGCTCATCGAGTAGTTTTATTAAAAGTAAGAAGGTTTTTGACTTGTGTAGGTACACAATTGGCGCAGTGGTGCATGTGAGATATGTGTCCATATGTACTTAGATTAATAAAGGAAAAAAACGCTTTAAGTTATTATTTGGAACACAGTCTACAAGTCAGTTATCGGTTTTTAAATAGTTTTGAAGTTTATGTTTTAGTTAAACTCTATTATTGGTTTACAGTCGCTTCGCTATGTACCTACTAAGTGTTGTGATGTTCCAGAATCTGTCTCAAAGGAAAAATGCAGAACATTGCCTGTAGGGAAATGTTGGCTCCTAGGCCAGCGAGCGATAAAAGCGACATGAAAGACTTCTGTAATCTTGCACACCTCCGCCGCAGGTTTCCGCTACAGGCCGCTGCTCAAAGCCCTTTGCATGCTGTATGAATGACCGGCGACATCGTGCTCTATACCCTCCTTAAGGCTCGGAGTCCTTACATACGAATCGTTTGAGGTCGCGCGACCTCAAACATGACAACGCTTTCGCGGAAAATTGTGTTGCATCTGACAGTCGATGTAGGTACCTACTGGAAAAATATATTCGTAGAATCTCGCATATATTTTTCATATCACCTTTCAACTTCACAAATATTTAACCATACACTGACAGGAACCGACTATTCTCGGAAATATAGTCCTAAGGGTAATTTCCCCGAAGAGACGGCGCTGTAAAAATAACAGCACTTCCATTTGTGAATGATAGTTCATTAGGTGTCGGGGGCGTGACTAATGATGTCACCCCCATACACTCTACTAGAAAATTGCTACTTTGAAGGTTCCATTTGGAAAAGTGCTTATTAAAATTTATGTAAGACGGAGACAGTGCATACCATTTGCTTTATTTTTAAAAAAGATTTCTGTTTTCATTATTCTTCACGTGTAGTTCCTGCTAATAACTTAATGGAGTTCGCTACAACAAAAGCGGTTGCGGCTTGGAACAAAACAAATGTACGTGCCTATTTTTTAATATTTCATGAAGTGAACGATGCTTTTTCTAGTGGTCTTTTGTTTTCTTTCTCGAAGTCACTCGCTTTTTAATGAAACGCACGTCGTGAGCGAGGGATCTGATGCGGCAGCCTTTCAAAGGAATTGTGGGAGAGCGCATAATATGTATGTATCGGAGTGCTCTTAGCGTATCGAGTGGATGCATCTTTACTTTTCCTCGCCCGACACGGTTAGCTTACATTTCTAGTTTAACACATGGTTTAGTTTACGAGTAAGTAGGTGTTCTTGAAACATTACTGAAAAGCCGCAACAGAAAAACGTTTGTAAACAAAAGAATTAAAAATAGAGTGCTTTGCTTGTTATACAGATCAGGATTGGGAGCTAAAATTGGGTCACATAGTCATACACAGCGAATTGTGTGATGCGAAAATAACACAGTGGACTCACTGTGTTATTCTTACATTTACTAATTATAGGATCACCAGATCCAAAAACAAGATTTCCTGACAAAATCCCTATTTATTCAACAAATCTCCTGACTTTTTATTTATGATAATTTTATACGTACGTATACGCACTATGCGGACTCATCGGAGCTAGCGAAAAATTCTAAAAGACGCGCATTCGCGTTTGTTTTCGCCGCCCGATCTGCGGGTCCGGGTCTACCGCGTGACTAAAATGGTATTGAACATCGACTCTGGTAATAATCTTGATTACGATCGCGAGAGACTAAACTTCGAGCTACCTTGTAAACTTTTTACCGATCATGAAGTTCCATCTTCGTGATCGGTAAAATTTTTGCCAGCGTCACCTGCCGCGTGCGACGAGGCAATGAGAATCGCTTTCAAAAATTCCTGAGAAAATCGTTTTTTTTTATTTCCTCACTGACCATAGGACCCTAAATCCTGACATTGTCATGAAAATTCCCAAAATCTGGAAATGATAAATTGTATGCTTTATTAAATACACAAATTGGTTCTCGTTATCAATCGTAACGTGTAATTTGCGTCCGTTAAACAACATTGTAAATGTAGAGGGTTCGGTAACAGTGGTAAATTATTCGTCGACGTCTATCGCAATCTATAATGGGACAGAACGATGCGAACGGTATTTACAAAACGTCAACATAAATCTCACTTTAACGAGTATTTCGAATTAAAAGTAGAATTTAATGCGAGGTGTTAAGTCTAGCTGGTCAAAAGTAGCCAAATTTTATGCGTTTTTTTAACAAGGGAATCCATTATGCTATTTCCTGTTTGTTTCCCTACATATAAGTGAATAAA
Source organism: Allophyes oxyacanthae (assembly GCA_932294325.1). Classification (NCBI taxonomy): domain Eukaryota; kingdom Metazoa; phylum Arthropoda; class Insecta; order Lepidoptera; family Noctuidae; genus Allophyes; species Allophyes oxyacanthae. The sequence continues at coordinate 7,853,854 of OW028614.1, read as the reverse complement.
AATTTCAAGTATCTTTCTCTTCAAAATATTTTTTTTATGTAGAAGATATATAGATAGATACTGAAATTTGAATGATGAACGGAGAAAACTTCAGTAGGGACTACATCCAGAAACTTCCAGATGGATGTAAACAAACATAAATATCCGCATATACATCTATCAGTATATTAAACCGTGTTTGCCTTTAGATACGTGATGAGACGGAGATTAAAACTCGAATATCCAAACCTAGATCCATAATTATTAACAAATACTTTCGACCAAACTTAACTGCGTCCTTGGAAAAGTTTTAGGTTCTAATGTTTAAGCACAGCTTCTTCTTATCGTGTCAATAGTTCAACTGTGGGTTCAACTGTGTATTTATATTTGCTTGTTTTTATATTATACGCTGCTGAGCGTGTAGACCGATGGTTCTATATCGAGTGAGGACAAAGTGTTATTGCATTTTTGTGTCAGATATATCTCCGTAGCACACCGGATTTTGGAAACACGTTAAATGAAATGGTGCTTATTACAATGAATCGGTTAAATAGTACACATGTTACAATAGTACACCTCTGCCCCCTTTAGGGAATCCTGGAGAAATGCTTTATAATTTAATTAACAAATACGACGTAAAAGTATATTTAGCTACTTGTACATTTCATATTCAAGATAAGCTTTTAGTCGTAACCGCTTCCTGCAGCGATGTGGGGCAGGAATATGATTTCAGATTTAGCTTCGCTGTAGCGAAATACAAGATATGAGATTTCTAGCATGTCATCACTATAATAGTATTTTGCAATGTAGGTAATGTAATTATAACTAATATATAATATATAAATGGACTAACGCCTAACCCTCGTCATTCTGAGAAGAGACCCATACCCAGTTGTGGAAAATTAATGGGCTGAATTATTATTATTAATATCCTGTATTAATTTATAAATGCATACACATATTTAATGTTTTCATAAAAACAATTTTTAAATATAATTATGAAATAGTAGTAGGCCACCGGTATTGGAACAGGGTCCAAGCTACCGGTGGTCAGGGCCGTAGTTTCAGTTTTCATGTATCGTTTATTATATTGTATCTATCTATTTACTTAGTAAAAATGTTCTTGAAAGTTTTGAGGTTTTTAAATGAAGCTTTAGGAATATTCTGTCGGTAATAATTTCATAAAATAGTATAATAGGGAAATATCTACAAAAAAAAATGTAAATATTAAATAGTATACATTATGATTTTATACAATATCAGCCTTATCCTACACAAAAACGTTTTCAAAAGAAAATCGAAAACATTTTGGCTATTCAATACTCATTTTGGTAAATACCGTAAAAGCTTGTCATAAAAGGGAAGCCAGGAATTTAAATAATAAACTTAATTAATTGTTATTTTATACGTTCTCTTCTTGAGAAATGAACTTTGAATTTGGAATTAATACAAACCGTTTCATTGGTCTATCCTTTGAGTATCTAGAACGGTCTATCACGTCATTGGATTGATTGCAATGATGGTTTTCGAACGTGGAGTCTTGGGTTCTTTTCCAGGTTTAGGTTGGGAAGTTAGCCGAGTGCAGGTGCGGGTGCAGGAATTACTTATACTCAGTAATGTCTGTAGGCTCCCCTCTGTCAATGGGTTCAAACCAAAATAGGTCATATAGATAGAATGCTAACAGCTAATATAACCTATACCTTCGGGAAATACAGGCTGGACGGTCATGTATGAATGTGTAATTTTTTACATACATACCTATAGTGTTTGCTGAACTACTCATATCATGTAAAATAGTGCGTTAACGCCTATTAATTCTTCATGACTTGCTGAAATTGTAATCCCTTTTCAGTGGCCTCATTGTTGTATTTGTGTTCCTTTTATCAGTTAAAATGTTTGTTCATTAATCCATTACTACGAAGCTTTTTGAATTTCAGAGTGTTTATTTATGTTAATTTAATTTTTATTAAATAAAAAATACTGAAACTGGTCTTAGTGTTGTACTGCAGCTTAAACATCCATATACTCACATAAAGTACTGTTTACTGTCTAAGAAATCATGTGAATCACCAAGGACACAGTCCCAGGAGTGGGAAAATAATATGCTAATGATGATACTACAAGTAATTAAAGTACGAATAAGAAATAAAAAATTCATTAAACACGCATATTTATTTTGCAAATATGAAACCAAACATTCAAAAACTTTGCCCATTTGCTAGTTGAAAAAGTTTCCCGTACAAAACAAAGTTATACTGCGATGTTAGAAAACAAATTACGTAGGTACTTTTTGGTGAGGATACTAAAGGTCTGTTTATTTCAAGTCTTTAGTTACTTGTCATTGATTCACGAGTTTGTGTATACAAGCTCCTATATTTCTTGTCCCGATTCTTTTAAGGGATTATTGTACTTAACATTATGAACAACTTGTACTATGGGAACAAAATTGAAATCGCGAAAAAAAACTGCTATTCCCTATGAATAATTCTATATTACTCGACGAAATGTTTAGAATGCCAGATTGTTTTTTTCGTGATTTAAGGGTTGATCCCATAGTAAAATATAATGATGAGTACAAAATACCCTTAAAGGGATCGGGACTAAAAAGGTAGGACCTTATATTTAATAGACTATTAAGTATAGTACGACACAACCAAGTAGTCGCATCGGCAAACTTCGTAAAACCGATCAGTTACTTTGATGCAATAAATTGTACAATTATTTAAACAAGCGACTGTCATTGGTTGTTCGATCAGGTACATCGATGTTACTTCTTAGTTGTGTGGTACCTACTGTACCTACTTACCTTATTCGTACGAAAACAGCTACAACAACTTTGATAAATAGCGCTGTTGTGTAGCATTTGAGATCGCAGTGATACTTTGAATTGACTTAATAGCTCAAAGATGATTGATGTAGGTATATTCTACGTCGTTATAACTAGCGGATACTAGTCGAAAGCATAATTCACCGGCGCGATCCAGATTACGGTCGCTCACGGAATTGAAAGCGCGTGAAACTGATTGTGAGACATTCAATTATATTCTTATAAGATTTCTCTGAGTTCACACGGCCTCCGCGTGAATTATGTGAGGAGGTCGACGAAATTCCCATTACTATGTAATATTGGCCAGATAGCGTGAGTTTAATTTATGAGCTTGAACTTCGTGTAGATTGCTACTCCAATCTAATTTAAAGATAACATTACACTTGCCTACGCAAACGTTAAAATCATAAAAAAATACAAAATGTAATCACAGTTCAGTCGAATGAAAATGTACGGGAAATATGTGAATAGACTGAAGTAAGTATCCGCTGACTGGTAGCGACTGGAGTTATTTGTGGTGCTCGGTAAGCACAATGTTGGAAGTAATTACTTGGAGAGCCGACGTGAGACGAATGTGTAGTGGGGCGAGCCAGCAGGTGTTCAGAAGTAATGGAATTATTACCAAATAAAGTATGAACAAAACAAGTGCCATCAGACAAATATGTGACATGAGTATTTCAGAGGGAATCTATTTGAAATGTAAATTAAATTTTATTTATTTTACTGGTAGGTATCGGAAATTCTTCAGGTCAAGGAAATCCTAATGTTTTTAAGCGCCATGTGGGAACAAAAAATGTGTGTATGATGTAATATTTGATATTAATGTTTGACGATATTATTACTTGATTCTGCGAGCTTATTTGATGTTTGGCATATAAACAGTGTTTGGCGTGATTGAATTATTTTGATAATGATGAATCACATGATGACAGTTATATCTACCTACGTCAAAGATTTGACTATAAATGTAACATGTAGGTACTCGAGATGCGTGTGCGTTCTTGTTTTTCAAATAGGTACATAGGTACGTGAAAATAAATCACTATTTGGAGACACACACAGTTTCACACAGTCATATAACTACACATCACAGTCAGATACCAATGTAAATAAATGTCTATGATATACAATTACGATGTTGTTCCCTTAGAGAAAGTTGTTCAGTTTGGTGGTCTGATCCAAACCTTAAATATGACCACACATTTCTGATACACGTTGTACTCGTATAATTATTTTTGTTTAATAAGTTACCTACATAAAAAAAGCAATCAATGAGGTTGCTGAAGCAAACGCCAGTGGTTATGGTTTGCAAATATAAGTAGGTAATTTGTACGATTGAAAAATGTGCGCGAAGAGAGATATTAGAGTGTGGCATAAAGTATAACATTTAATAGGCGAGTTTTCAGGCTAATGGTCTTGGTATCCCTTGTTCGGCAGATTTACGATGTACTAAAACCACGAACGTTCGAATTTGCCGTGGCTTTCCTCCTACTGACAATATTAAAATATATATTCTGTATAATAATATATAGTTAGATAATATATAGATAGTGTAAATCCCTCAATCGGCCATATGCCGATTGAGGGATTTACACTTTAAACTCATATATTCCCGATTTAAAAGCATTCACAACTACACACGCATTTTTGTCAATTCCTTCATTAAAAAATGTAATATTTGAGCCATAAACCTCCGATCTGAAAAAAGCTTTCACTAAGGATATTCTTATGCCTGTAAGTAACAGTTAGAATATTGAAGGCAGACGCTGAAATAAACTGTGGTTTTTAGAACTCACCCTAAGGCCATTTTGTACAGATTTAGTCTATTATCTCCCTAAAATATTTACTTAGTGTATCTTTATTACAGTAATTTGGTATTCATATTACAATACAGCAAAAATACAAAGAATATGCCTGTAATTGGCTATTAAGGATCTCAATATTTTTTTGATAACTAATGATATCACAGAAAAATGCTACCTCTACGCCAAACCGTGTTTTTCTGCTCGCGATTTTCCGCTTCTACATTCCGCGAAGACGGCACGGTGGGAACATATAGCAGTGTGTATTACTATAAAAAGCTATACTATAAAGTAGCTTTACCATGGTAAAAAATACCACTAGCGGAAAAAAGCGGTCTGGCTGTACCTACCCTGACCACCACTCATAAAAGCTGATTATGTGAGTATAACTATACATTTTGTGACGTAAAATCTTGACATAACTTAATTCCATATTTAATAGTAAGACGTTAGTTAGCTTACAGTGAAAACAAAACACATGGATCGTTCTCAGAAGGCGTATTCAGGGTAACGCAGATTTCTCTAGGGACATATTATGTACTGTCTTGGATAATTCAAGCAATATGTAAGCATAGTACTTCCGTTTCCTGATAACTCTTATGCTTAAACTAAATCACTGGTAAATGTTTTGTAGGATATAATTCTTGTTCATTTTACTAGGACATAATAATATTCAATGAAGTGACAACGACGGAATAAAAAGGTTCAACGGATCAACCTTTATAAATGTATTGTATGTAAAATACACACCTATTTTATGGTAAAAGAATTTATCTTTGAAGGATATTTATGAAGTATAGGACCATTTACCATTTTATGTTTTCATGTAGAGCTTAATCTTTAGTGTGTAGGTACTAGCGACTCGCCCCGGCTTCGCATGGGTCCAATTTCTTTACTATCCTTACATCAAACATGACAGAATTATACAATAAATATGGTTTACATTTATTGTACAATTCTTTCATATTTTCACTTTCCGGACGAAATGCTCAAAGTGGCGGTAATAATAAAGCAATTCTTTTTAAATATTTCTGCCTAGCTGTGCTCGAGACTTCATTCGCGTGGAGTTAGTTACATACTTTTTGAGTTTATTCAGGACATGGTCTGTCTGTGTGCAATCCTTTCAATTTCATCTAAATCCGTTTAGCCGTTTATGTTTGATCGAATAACAAAAATCCAAATCCAAACCTCTAAACAAACTTTCACATTTATAATATTAGTCCGATAGAGTGAATAAACGACAATACTAGTAATCTTTAAAACCGAATAATAACACATACTTATAACATTTCGCTATTCATAATCATCACTAATATAATAATTAACAAAAAATTAAATTAAAGACGTTCACTGTTTATCATCCTACACATCTTTTGTTATTGGACAAATTTAGAAATCTATAAAAATAAACAACTGGTCCATAGATACCAATAATGAATATTACACGACTAAATAAATTTGTCTTTTTTTTTTTAAACATTGCCCCTCACTTGGATTTCTTCTGTATCGAGGGTACAGTTTACAAACATATATGTCACATGCACACACAACCAGACCCGAAACAACTATTTTATTTATTTATTTATATATTCTTTATTATACAACAGTAAAAAAATAATTATACACATACAACTTGCACGAACAGAGATCTGCAGAACTATCTGCAGATCATACAAATATTTGTTCCGTGCGGGGATCGAACCCGCAGCACGTAGTGTAGAAAGCCACCAACCGTGCCGTGGAGTACCAACAAAAAAAAAAGTGGTAGTAGACTAAAAGACACGTTTCAGGATCCTTTAAAAGTTTTGCTACATGCACGCTTGTGAATAAAAAAATATTGGCCGTTATATGTCAAGAACTATATTTTTCTGGCTATTGGTCTGGGAAGCACCAAGGGAAGGGAATTTATGGAACATTTTGTTACCTAGGGACACCAATTTTACGGAATACTGGTAATATGTTGGTAGCATTATGTAAAAGCTGTTAGAGAATAATATCTATCGTTCCATATCTAAAGGGAAGTCTTTATTACGGACCATTGAGCATTTTCAATCGATTTAGCCGCATCTTGGACAGAAACGCTCATGATTATGGATGAAGTTCAAATAGTACAAAATGAAACCAAAGTTTTGTATTAGTAGCACATGTCTGTTTTTCCCATAAAGTTATTATTACTAGTGGTTTTTCCATGAATAAGCGAAATTGATTGGCAACTGTAACATTTACGAACATACGATTTGTAAAGGAAAACAAACGCGACATGTTAAGACTCACGAGTGACTGTCAAAAGTCGTCTATATTTTACTCAAAATATTTTATTCTATTTTTAAATATTAGGTATTATTGCTCAGATGAAGAACCCGCTTTTAGTTCTTTATCTAAGTATTTTTGTAAGCCAAGTGTTTGTAAATGTTGCTTTTAATTTAACTGGAAGCCGAAATGATTACAGAATTTTACAATAAGAATACTTAATCTATAAAGATCATACTTGTCAAGTTACATAAAATCATAATTACGTAGGCTAGGAACATGATAATTATATTGAATTAGGTCTTTGAGTATAATTAGGTACATAACTAAGGCATATTTTATTGTTATTAAAGTCTTGTCCAAAAATGTTTACAGACATTTAAAAATGTTATTTTTGACGCAAAAGACAATGACTGTCAAATTAATTTAGGATGGCATTTAAATAAAACCTGTTTACAGGGATTATCTGATAAAATAGGATTATGTACAAATTTAAAATAATAAAAACGCTGAGATAGAGCTTAAATCTGTGCTTGTATCTAAAATTATATTTATATCACCAGTTTATGTTATCCATTGTTTGCTGAATATACTCGCATTGGGGATAAGCAGCCAATTAACTCATAAGAGCGTTTCTTTTCATTCAAAAACTCGTTAACATGTTTGTAAATAATTCTGTTATTGTCGCCTTATTGGCCTAATGATGACAAGTAAGGCTTCGAACCCTAAATACGTGTTCCGTACAAACAAGGTTTGAATCTCGGATGGAGCAAACGGGAAAAGTTTCGTTTATGAAATTATTATATTATTTTTTTAGTTACAGCTTCCTTCTGTGATTGTGCCCGCTAGTCCCTTGGGAACATATACCGTCACCGGCAAACTGTACCTAATATTTATACGTTTGTATTGTTTGGAAGACTTACGACTATGAATCCAGCCGGGCACGTAACTATGGGTCAGATTTAATACGTTAGATCACAGAAGGACACTGGTGTCCCGGAAACAATAGATTTTCTATTGTGTCTATGTTTCGTCACTTGACTGGTATAATTTGTGCACATTATTCATTATCTTTGCTTTAACGGTGACGAAAAACTTCGTAAATAAACCTATATGTCATAAAACTATCAATTCATTCTAGACCGGCGCGGTGTCGTGGATTCGGGTTCTCTACTCTCCCAGAGAGATGGCTCGATTCCCAGCAGTGGGCAGTTTAACAGGCTAATTATAGTGAATATGTTCCGAGATTAATTCTAAACATAGTAGTTGGTACTACACTGAAAAACGACTTTGCAGGTTCCATCCGAATCAAGTTATTCTGTTGTAAATAGCAATAACTGTGTTTTTAATTTTTTACTTTTTATTTTTTGTCTTCATTTGTTACTTCTTTTTTTATTTGTTTTAATTTTAATTTTTTTACTTTTTATGTGTGTCGTAATTTGTGTAAGAAATAAATCGTTTTTCTTTCTTTTCTTTCTTTCTTTCTAACTTGTTTATTTCTAGCCGTTACTTTTTTTCAGTGTAGGTATATTGTCGCCTTATTTTCCACTTACAAAGTTTTCCTAGAAAATGTAAAGCTAAGTTGAAGTTAAATGATCTTTGTTACACAATTTTGCATTAACGAAGTTGCACCGGAGTTGCGCTTACCTTGTGGCCTACTTGTGTTCGAGATTTATAGTGCACGATGAGAAAGATGCTGCATTTAGTTTACAGCTTCGATATATTCATATTTCATGCGGACTTTTTGTAGTACAGAGTATAACCATGATGCCTGTGTTTCCCGTAAGGAAAGGCAGAGGTGGACGTTGTAACAGTTTTAAAACCCCGACAAAGAAGAGGGGTGTTATAAATTTGTAATGTATCGAAAACTAGTTTAATCGGGTATCATATTAGGTATGTTTCATGAAAATCTGTTCAGCCGTTTAAAAGTTACAGTTCTTTTTCTAGTTGAAGTCGGGGGTTTTTGACGATTAGGTTATTGGGTGTGATCTGGGCGAGCCTATCGCCATTTTACTTAATAACATCTGAAACTAGGGTTGCAACAGTGTACTTTCAATGACATAACACGCCGTATTACTTAGTCCGATCAGTACCTATCTGTAGACAAGTATACAATCTAAAATCCCTAGAGAATAGAAACACTTGGAAAATGTACTGAATTGACATAAGCTGACGAATAGTGACGTGATTCTTCTACAATCCTTCCTATAATCACTATAGGATAGAAACGCCAGCAAAATAACACTTACGACTTGTCATAGACAATTTGCAATCCACGACCTCTATAAAATAGAAACGCACGCAAGATGTATGGGATTGACGTGACTATAATTCGTCGGTTTATGTCAATTCAGTACATTTTGCTAGCGTTTCTATTTTTTTGCGATTATAGATTGGACAGTTGTCTAAAAGTACTGGCAATCGAACCCAAAATGCTATTGCTCACTCTTAGCAGCAATGCTTGCGGCTAGTGGACAAATGAGGCAGTTACTTTCTAGAACATAAGAAGCAGGTGCACAAGTACACAATAGTAGGTATAGTAGATAGGGTAGATAGTAGGGTAGATATGTTAGATAGGCTAGGGTAGGTAGGTAGGTAGGTAGGTAGGTAGGTAGGTAGGTAGGTAGGTAGGTAGGTAGGTAGGTAGGTAGGTAGGTCGGTAGGTAGGTAGGTAGGTAGGTAGGTAGGTAGGTAGGTAGGTAGGTAGGTCGGTAGGTAGATAGGGTAGGTAGGTGGGTAGGTAGGTAGGTGCACAGTTCCTTTATTGGCGGTAATAAGTTAGCCGGTTTAGCTAGTTCTAATATAAAGTAACATGCATACAGAAGAAAAAGGACAAAAGTTAGTTGGAATATAAAAGAAGAGATCCTTCAATCGAAGATATTAGAGAAAGTCATAACATTTATTACATCTGATAAAAAGCTTTTGATAATGAAACGTTCTATTCTTATTCAGAAGAAGAAAATATATTTTATCGCTAGATATAACGACAATAATAACTTTTCAACTATCACAACGAAAAACGACATGAAAGACTTACAACAACAAAATTTAATAACGCGTATATGGATCTGTAAAACGATATTCAGATGGCCCATAAATGGAGCAGTATTTTATTTTCTTTATATTGGTTCAGGGAACATTAAAAACTGACGCTCAGTGATAATCTAGTAAAATGAATAACGTAGAGCGGAATGGCTACAAAGTTTAACCAGAGGCCCTAGTGTAAGATTTTTTCTCTTAAATCTCGATTTAACTCGACCGCGTTTTGCGTGCTGATTGACTCGCTTCAAGGTCTCCACCAATCAGAACGTCGAACGCAGTCGCTGCGTTATAACGGGATTGATAAAATAAACTTAGGTACCTACACTAGGGTCTCTGGTTGCCTGATGAAGGTTGCTACCTTAACAAAAATGAGGTCGAACTTTGGTAGGTAGGTACCACTTATATCCAATACCAGGTGGCCATCTGATGTAAGGCTAAGAAATACTCACTCAATCCTAAACAAAAGCCATACAAAAGCTATACACGGTTAGTCAGAAAGAGTATAATATAAAGCCGAAAGAGTGTTTTGTACTCATCATTAATAAACAACTTTTACTATGAGACTAAATGTAAAATTCGCAAAAAAATCTGCTGTTCCATACAAGTAATTCAATATTACTTTATGATGATGGTGACATGAGTTCCTGTGTTCGAGTCTCAGATCAGGCAATTCGTTCTTCTATTAGGAATTTCTCAGTATCAACACGGATTTGAAATTAAATTGGGCCCGGTAATTAGCATCAATTGCCTCACTATTACACAATTGTACCTCTATTCTGGGTTTATAAGTCGATACTCACTGGCGACTGACGCAAATAAAAATTAATATGGAACCAAGCGGCGCGCCTCTAGCGGTTACTATTATATACTAAGCTAAAAATTTCATACTAAAATTTGACGTAGTTAAACGAAAAGGATCCAACGCACCTTCTAGCAAAGCTAGTTTTGAGATATTTAATTTTATAATATCATATAAAATATGAAACCAAACCCAACTATCTACACATTTAAAAAATATATAAAGTTTGCCCCTCAGTTCCAATAAAACCAACAAATTTATAGCACTGCATCAATGAAAAATTAAAATTGAATATCTCAACGTTGCGTGGGTCATCCTTTACGTGTAACTCGTCCAAATATTCGATAGTCCCTAGCGAGTATACCCCTTGAGAGGTCATTGTTATGCATATAGTATGTTTCCAATTATAACCTATTGCTATTATACAGGCCTAGCCTAGTTTGGGACCAATGGAAGGTATTTTATATTGTAAATATTTATGAAATAAATTAAATTAAATTAACCGCATTCCATTTAGAGGGACGCCAGGAAATTACAGTTAGCTTGCAACCTAAAAATGTCATACTAAAATTATTCGATAGGCGCTAGCGAGTATTTGTAAACTCAATAGAGATGTACCTCCTACACATCAATTTACCCTTTACCAGTTCATTGTTATGCATATAGTATGTCTCCAATTCTTACCACGTCCCATTTAAAGGGACGGGACGCCAGGAAATTACAGTTAGATTATGGTCTTCCACAACCTTGATTCCGTCTCCACCCTCAGAATATAATATGCTATCTTTGATACCATATCATTACACATCATAAAGCTTATTGATTCTTCATTTTGACATACCCTAATGAGTCATAATAATAATAATATTATAAAGAGAAAAGATTTGATTTTTTGTATGTTTGTTTGTTTGTTTGTAATGGATAAACACAAAAACTATTAGACCGATTTTTTAAATTCTTTCACCAGCGGAATGCTATATTATCACTGAGTAACATGGGCTATAATTTATAAAGATAACACGCGGGCGAAGCCGCTGGTGGAAGCTAGTATACTTATATAGGCTTAGAGTAAGGACCTTACTAAAGTACATTACTCTCAGATTGTGTGAAATTATTTTTCAATAAGAAATCAATGACTTAAATTACAAACAATACTAAACTGATAAATACTCCTTCAGTTAGAACTGCTTGGATCTTGGTTTTGTTTGGCTGAAAGTGTACAAGTAAGTTTAGAAACGTAAATGGTAGGCTTACTTTGGTGATTTGATTATTAACTCGGGATTTCCGCATTTTTGAATGGTGATGCAATTGACGTAGTACTCTGCGACGTTGTATTATCGTTTCGACCTGCACTCTGTAGACACAGCCATCTTTTTTCTTTTTTTTACAAAACGTTGCCCCTCACTAGGATTTCTCCTGTATCGAGGGTACTGTTTACAAACATACAAGTCACATGCACACACAACCAGACCCGAAACAACTATCTGTAGATCATACAAATATTTGTTCCGTGCGGGGATCGAACCCGCGGCACGTAGCGCAGAAAGCTAATTGCTTAGCCACTGCGCCAACCGTGTCGCCATACCATACTTACCCATACCATACCCACATTCATCATTTATTATGGTGTAATAGTAGTGTTACGCATCTGAATTCTATAACCTACGAGTAGTTTATAGTGCTGTACCCATAACTTAAGCGCCTCTTACAAAAGGCTGAAGTGACTTTTATAACCCGGACACAACACAACATTACACAAAGATTATTAAAATAGTCAGTACTCTATAAGAGTACGAGTGCTCTAAGAGTAAACGTTCACTGTGGAACGTATCAGCTAAAAAATTAAAAGATGAATGAAAAATAAAATTAACATTACTAGTAAAAGAGTCAGGGGATTGGAAGTTATTTAATAACACTGTCATTTCACCGTCCGCTGGTCCCCCATCCCCGTATTAATTTACTTGCTCTCATAAAACGTTTATTGGCATTTTGACAACTTAGATCCAGGAGCACGGAGACACTGCTCATTTCCTTTATATTTCGCCAGAATGGAAACAGTAAAAAAGTTTTATTTTTGATATTCAAATGTAATGAGAATTGTACAACGCAATGACATACTTTTGGAATGAAAAGTCTTGTTGAGTTGGCACGTGTAGACAAAATTCGGGAGCAAACAACGGTTTTAATATTTATAATGTTACTTTATATAATTAAAAGTGTATAGTAAGATAGGTAAAAAGGTGATATAATTATATCCCTAGTAATATAGATAATCATATTCCGGATGATAGTTGTTCAAAACCATTTCATTACTATCTTACTAGTTAAATAACTATAACACGGTCCGAGTCTAGTAATATAGTATAAACTTATAATACTAGAATAATTTACTTAGTGAAATAATTGTTGAACGAACGTAATAATTATAATGCCGTAAGATGCCGGATGATAGTTTTACGAATCTATAAAACTATCATCCGGCATCTCACGGCATTATAATTATTATATTACGTCTTTACCTATCTTACTGCGACTTTCACATTATTTCTGTTACGTCTGTATTCACCTGTGAAAAAGATAAGAGCAATAGTGTTAGCAATACGAAATGTGCGACATAACTTGCTGGTGGAGTTTGTAAGTAGTGGCGGCTTGGTGGGCTGCTCACCGCGTGCAAACTACATAATAATCGGATTCCAACAGTTAACTCCTACAACTTACTTATACTGTGGATAGATAGATAGGTAGCAGCTACGCTTCATTATATCAAGGGGAAAATTTTCGTAGGCGTAAAATAATTAGATTAATCTTCCACTAACTATTTTATTGGAAGAAGCAAGCTGGGGTGTGATGTAGAGGATGGCGTTATGAGGCGCAAATTGGAGGAGGTCATGGTCTAGAAGTGCACTGATTTTTTTATTGTTTTGAACATTTTTATTGTATTCCTACATTATTAAATCATCTATTCAACTCGGCCAATGACTGTTGACAGCTGTACATAGGCCTCTCTCAGTTTACGTCAACACCCGGTTAATTATGTATAATAAATTGTACAATGGGCGGCCTTATCGCGGACTGCAATTTCTTCCAGACAACTTTTGGATGAACAGGAGTGAAATGAACCAGTTGAATTCCCGGTTTACCGCTTCTAGTATGACCCAGCTACTTTCTTTAGGTTGTCGGTCCATCTGGCTAAAAGAAGTCCATCACTAAGTTTGCCAATTATCGGTTCACACTCAAGAGTTCCATCTGCTCCGATGGCCAGATTACTATGGACTTGGCCATCCCACTGCCATTATAACTTGCTAATTTTGCAATCTTTTTATGTCAGTTACATATTCTAAAATAAAAAAAATCTATTTAAACTAAATACCACCCAAGAAATCGCAGCTTTTGATACCTTTTACCGTTTGTTGCCGAGTGGATAATCTTTCTCTTCACCGTCATCCATTTAGTACGGTTAAGAGACAATTCCGGGAGCGCCTAATACGCACAATTCTATTATACCTGAGGGAGAGCCGGTCTCTGATGACAGCTTATAGCAGATAAGCACGGAGGAAACCACTTCCTACTCTTGCCTGCATATATGTATGGATTTTGATGTACAAATGTTTTGTTTCTTAAGTATTTAGCTTATTTATGGATGTTGCTAATTGTATATATACAATTATTTATAGAAAGAACAAAATTATTTGACTATTTTACTTTAATTTTTTTTATTTTGTTCTCACTATCTGTTTTATTTTTAATTTTTTACTGTTTAAAGGTTAAGTTAATTTTTATTTTATTTCTCTCTCGTGTGTTATCACTGTCCGTGCTAAATAAATGTATTTTCTTTCTTTCTTTCTTTCTATTTATTACTTGGAGTTCTAGATTTGCTATGTATCTCTGGGAACTTTAACTAGGTACTTATAACTATTTTTCAATATTTTTATCATCTAATACGTTTACGAAGCACTGATAACTGAGTAGCATAATATGTTTATCAATAAAAAGCACTACAATTAAAACAAGCAAACGAAATCGGCTTGTATTCCGGATACAGGCCTTTGTTTATACCGGACACAGGCATTTATCACTTTGTAGCCATATTACGCCAAAAGAGTATTTATTTTTCAGTTGACGACAAAAGAATGAGCGATATTAATCAACGATTTACCATTTTGAATTGGAACCGACGTTTAATTTTCAGTGAAATAAATATCATGTTCAATAAACGAAACATTGAAACTGTAGACAATTAATGCCCACAAAGTTATGTGATTCATAGCCGTTGAAACTAAAATTCATTTATGAGTTAGTATCAAGGTTACTTTATAACGGTCAGAAATATAATTCAAAATGTTTTTCTCGTACAATATTAACGAAGTTGTTGACTGCGTCAGTTTGAATTGTGACTTTGCTAACAAATAGCCGACGGTGTGGATAGCCACTGACGTGTTTAGTGCCGGCTTTCATAGCGATATTGTATTTACGCGTTTTGTATGGCCACTTAGTTACGCGTTAGTTATGATCCTCATCGGACTAATAAAATCTAATGTACCTACGTGCGCAATGTCGGCCACTGCTTTTTATACGCTTTCTATTTTATTCCTTTGTTTTTCGCGGGTTCGAGGACGTTTCCTGAAATATTTATGCCGAGTCGACGTTTCTCGGTGCTTTCGTTAACGGTATTGATTTTGGCATAGTACCTACAAATATAAAAAGTGCGCTTGGCTGATATTAATATAAAATATGTATCTGCAAAGCGTTTTTTCTTATATCCGGAAAAAGTAAAGACTGATAGCTAATCCGTATAATACCATCAAGCGTCTTTAAATAATTATCTTTAAAGTTATTATGTGATAATATATAGCAAGTAGAAATGATTACCTGTCGTAACACCATTATTAAAGACCGATTTGTAGAAAAGTACTTCTTTCTACAAATCAGCCTTTAATATATTTCTGGAAAATGTTTTTTTTTTTTAAAGAACGTTGCCCCACACTAGGAATTAATCCTGTATCGTGGGTGCGTTCACAAACACAAATCTTCACATGCACAAACAGCCAGACCCGGAACAACTATCTGTAGATCATACAAATATTTGTTCCATGCGGGGATCGAACCAGCAGCACGTAGCGCAGAAAGCCAATGGCTTAACTAAAGCGCCAACCGTGCCGTCCTCAATATCATATATCTCCTCGTTATCAATTTATTATTCCTGTATCATGGATTCCTTTACAAACACAAATCTTCACAGATTCAGGCCCGAAAGCCCATACAAATATTTGTTCCGTGCAGGAATCAAACCCGCGTCACGTAGCGCAGCAGTCGATCGCTCAACCACTATGTCAACCGTGCCGTCAAAATTGATTGATCCGAGACATATTTCTTTTGCCAAGAGGCCAAGAGCCTCTTCGTGTGACGAACCCTGAGTGTGTCCGGCGTATGTACGGCTGCTATCTTTTTATAGATGTAATAAAGTTTATCTGATTTCAGGTAGGGTTAATTATAAGTACCTACAGATTTATATAAAAGAGTAACATACATCATTTTTTTTTTTTTTTATTGTTATGTGCGGCACTAAGTATACATAAATCTGTGTTCTAAAAAAGTCGAGTTAATTAAAATAGAGTATTTTAGCTTAATTTATAGTGTTATACATTATAAAGAACACCAACATAAAATAGAACGCAACACTCCACACTATGGTTGGCAACCCTAGGCATATCCTAGGCAGTCAGCCTTACGATCCTTGCTGAGTGACTAATCACTGCATGAACAATACTCATAATTATGAGAACTCCTGCCAACACGACAGAAGAACGATAAACGGTGTCTTCCTGCCTTCAGTCTATCAACTTAACCCGTACCTAAATGCTTAGTACTTAAGTTACCTCGTTGCGTCGGTAGTTTTTCACCGCGGGAACTTAATGCCATCCGCTTTTCAGAATTTATATTCATCGTAAAGTTACCCTACAATGTTACTTGAATTATTGTTTGAGGTTTGAGTATTAACCTTTTAGAATTAATTTTCAGTCAATATTTTTCAGTTCACTCACTCCGTTAACATTTGCCCGTAAAACCAAGTTCAGTTAGCCAGTATTCATTTTACTCGATCGATTCTCAGGTAACCATAATCATCGATGGAAAATATCGCGTTTCATGGATACCATATTTACATATTTTTTTAAATTCTGACGCGCCTTATTTAAGTACATGTTTGTAACATGATATTATATCGATTCCGTAATTATCAAGCATTAGTGTGTGTTGATGTTAGAGGTTGTAACAGTGTCTTAGCATATCCATTGTCTGATATAGCTAAATTGCTATACAATATTGTTGAAGTTGGCATGCGACGGCGCTTATAGTGTTTATGGTACTTTATTATTTTAATTGTTGTATTTTAATTTTTAAAAATGGATATTGGGCAATAGAGCGACATTGTCATGTTTGACAAAGCCCTGAAAATAAAGAGAAAAAAGAAAAACAGCATTGTGTAGCCGGCTGCCGAGCACAGCCTAGGCCTCCTAAGAAAATTTATTTATTAATAATAGGTAATAATAAAATACCTATGTATTATATTCCTATTCATGTAGACCAGAATCTAGTTGCCTCATTCCAAAGTATTGTTTTCCTATGGAGAAGATCAGGAAAGGAACTCTATGGTTACTCTTTTTAAATTCAGATTCAGATATTCGTGGTCTCCATACACATAGCATCACACTGAAAAAATGACTTTGCACGCTCCATCCAAACCAAGTTATTCGGTTGTAAATAGCAACAATTTGTTTATTTCCAGCTGTTACGTTTTTTGAGTGCACCCCTGTATTCCCCGGAGAGTTAGGCAGAGGTGTACTCTTTGTACACCCAAATTTTCCCGATACCGTTTTTAAGTCCCATGTAAGTAGCAGAAGTAAAACGAGGCGTGCTTATTGCCATTTATTGGGCACAATTCCAAAGTAACAAACAAAAGGTATTTCTTGCAACCACTGTAGACAGTGGTAATTCCAGAAAAGGTAAGCCCAGAATTAGATTTTTCAAAACCAGCAATTTTCGTTTATTACCTACGTTTATTTGTGCTGGCAGCTAAGCCATCATATATTTAGCTAGTGGGCTCACTATCGTAGTAAAATGTGGCGGCATTTGAACTCAAGGCCTTTGAGAGCTGGTTACAGACCAAGCCATTTCGCTGTTCGCTATATCGCTTGCAATTCAACGTGATAACCTTTCCAAATTGGAACAGAACTGCATGCAGTTGCGCAGTGGCTAAGCAATTGGCTTTCAGCACTACGTGTCACGGATTTGGTTCCCTGATGATGACATACAGATAGTTGTTCTGGGTCTAAGGTAAGTGCACAAGCAAAAAAAAATTGATGCTAATGTACATATTAGGTATCTACTTATAGCAATGTAATATTACATTCCTATAAGTATCTACTTATCCATTTGATGGAATGTGGAGACAATGAAGGTAAGTACGTGAAAAACTTACGTGTTCAGACAGTTCAGTTTAACCGGCATACCGCTGAGAGAGAATCGTGACAATGCCGTACGTTCGAGTATTGTAATGTTAAATGGTACGTGAGCGAATGTACTATAGCCGTAAGCAGGTTAAGGACGCGAAAATGAAGGTTCGATGTGCATCTTTTCATGTCATTTACCACGAGTCTCCTTCATTGGCCGATAATACATTTTTCGTAGCCAGCTTTTTTCAATATGACTCGTAAAGATTTTTGTTTTTATATTCCTAAACATACGAGAAAATGTTACATTCATAATGTTTTTCATATTCATAAGTAAAATTATCTTATAAGAAGTACAAATCGACTATAATAAAGAAGACCTTATCAACCCATGAATTGCTGTTTGTATTGAATATTTAAAATTCTTCGTAATAATTACGTCCTATGGAAACTTCCCACGACTTAGCTACACTATAAGTTCTTTACTTAGTACAATGCGGAAGTAAAATGTTAAGTTATTAATCGTTTACTAAGTTATAACGTCCATATACAATTTAATACCATCGCTTGTAGCGACAAAAATACCGAAACAATTAGAACCACCATTCTAATACAATTAAATAG
Source organism: Allophyes oxyacanthae (assembly GCA_932294325.1). Classification (NCBI taxonomy): domain Eukaryota; kingdom Metazoa; phylum Arthropoda; class Insecta; order Lepidoptera; family Noctuidae; genus Allophyes; species Allophyes oxyacanthae. The sequence continues at coordinate 7,835,083 of OW028614.1, read as the reverse complement.
CTGCCCACTCGTTAGTCAACGCAAATAATATAATTACTTAATAACCCACAGTATTATAAACCAATTTGTAAAGGTAGGTTTAATGTAGAAACATTTTTCACGTCGAAATACATTCGAAATACAAACCTAAACACTTCGATCAGTGATTGACAGACCGGAATTGGGTCGTGTGATTTTCGCATACACTGGAGGTGGATCAAAGGAGGCAACTGTCTGCGCAGTTCGCTGTTCCTTTGCAAACTGATTATTTTCGTCAACACAGAAATCTTCCTGTCTATATTAGGGACACGAGACATAATTTTAACAGAATACTCGTCACACGCGGTTTGAAAATAGATGTAAGATGTTTATAGCAGTCTAAACATATCACGGGATCTGTTTTCCTTTATGTCAAAGCTAATTGAGACTGTTTTTTGTTTGTAACACGTTTATTTTTCATTCTATTTTTTTAAATACATTTAAGTGGTGACAATGTTCTTGTACAAAGTTTAGCGTAACTACGCCTCATTTATAAAATTACTTCGTCTAGAGGTTCTTGGGTGATGTAGTGTAGTTATTTACCCGATTTATAATAACGTTTATAATAATGGTTAGTTTTTTTTCTTTATAAACTAAAATTTATGTTGTTACTGACAATGATACTTTAGACAATAAATTACAGATACCTATTTAATTGTCTCCCGTAAGCATTTCTTTTTGTATAATGAAAATGGATTGAGCCTGTCAGCCGCCATTAGGGCTCTCATCATCTTGGCTAGAGAATAGACATATTTTAATTAACGACATCAATATTTTAAAGAATAAATTAACGGCCAAGTGCAAGTTGGACTCGCGCACCGAGGGTTCCGTACAAACTTGTAGGTATGTAATTAGTTCGTCCATCAACTAGGAATGCACCAAACATTGCTCTAACAAAAAAAAACCGGATTGAGGCACAAACTTATAACTTTGCCGGTGGAAAACTTTTGTCCCCATACACCGACATAGGACGCGGTCAGTTTACTAACTGCAAATAATAGCAATTTTTTTTATCATGTTGCTTCTTATTCACTGTTTTCGGATTTTTTCCTTTACGTGTGCTATAAGACATTGCTTCTTGCCAAATTTCATGATTCTAGGTCAACGGGAAGTACCTTATAAATAGGTTTTGATTCTCTTGCGAGTGTCAAAATATGCGGCATAATCGGCCTTATCTTTTTTATTGCGTTGACTTAGGAGTTTGATTTTACACAGCTCCAAGGGATTACAGACTTGAGTATTTATAATTAATTTCAACTTGATACCTATACGCGTTCTTGAAAAAAAGGATCTTGACAGAGAGAAAAACGGACAACAGAGATCTTATAAGGGTTTCTTTTTTCCCTTTGAGGTACGGAACCCTAAAAATATCGCATTATCGTTAATATGTTTATCTATTAGCGAACTAATCAACTGAGACAAGACGTCTAGTGAATGGGTACTCTATCTGGACCTTATACTTACCTTTCTCCGTTAAATGTCGGCAACTTTCTTTGTAACTTCTCAGCTTTATTAAGTGATTGGCGTATGAATGAAATGATTGATCGATGTTTTGAAGTAGATAGACTTGCAAGTCTGCCAATGCCCAAACAGATTTAATGTAGCGCAACAAATACATCTAATGTTGCCGAATTTGTTCTTATTTGTCGTTAGAAGTATGTTCGGATTTTCGGTCACTGCATTACATAGAGGAAAAATGTGTTCATATTTCTTCTCCTCTTCATTAGCGGATCACAGCTTTGCTGGTGAGTGAACTGTCAAGCTTCATTAGTGGACCTTATTGAAATAAGCGTAGGATTTTGTTGGTCTATATTTTAATATAGCTCAAGTGGCTTCCAATTAGTGACCCTCCGTAACTCTGCTATGTGCTCCTAATTATTTCACTAAAGTTAAAAACACAAAATTATTTAGATTTACTTCTTATTCTCTAAACAATAATCATTGTTGATATAATACAGGATTAACGGATTTAGTTCTCTAATTCTCTATAATACATTTGGACTAATTTATTCTAAATTCAGCTGAAGCGTGTAAAGGGACTAAATTGACATTGCTATCATCCTAAAACACACCTGACTTGATAACTTTTGTAGATTGATAAATTGTTTCATGCGCCTCCGTTGGCTCTGAAGAATGATTTACAAGTGCTCAGCTTACAGAGCCGAAACGTCTCTGCTCTTTGAGCGGATGTTTAATGTAGAGTTGTTGATACCGCCTTATTTGGTAATTGGTCGTATTATACCTATTTATAATTCAGATATTAAACTGCGTAAAATTATATCTAATGGGTGGTGGATACAAATATAATTATGTATGTAGTAGTGAAATTTCGGACATACTTAATTTTTGTTTTGTATTATTTATGATAAACATGTGCTGATTTTGTTACACAATACAATAAACTTTATTGTACACCAGATATACAAAAAGATACAATACTAGACAAATTATTTGTTTGGATTTATGTAAAAGTTATTTATAACACAATTATACCTTTCACGCAAGAAGGCAATCACAAACGGTTGCCTGCGGTCGTGAACAATACCTACTAATTTGTCTGCATTTCCTCACATAATGAATTCCATATTTGTATAACGTTCATGTACATGTCTTGGTTATGAATATCTGAAATGTACGTAGGTATTTGGTGTAATGGTTGATGTTAGCGTAATTAATCTCAGCCAGTGTTGTACCTACCTATGTTTTTATGTTGCGCCACAACTCTAGACTTAGAACGTATTTTAATCCACCGCTGATCTCTTTATTTACGTTAACTTGCACAAGTTTAAATACTTGCACTAGAATGAACTGCAAATGACTCGCCATTTTGAGAATTTATGTTGCACGTTTAAACTGTAAAATGCGCTTACGTTAGAATATCGCGATGCGCACTCAAAAAACGTACTTTGGTCAATTGTCTGTCTTAAGCATTGACATTATTCACGCTGTATTCTTCAGCAGCAGAGATTAAGTGATTTAATAATAGAATATTTTATTCTAGTACCCATAAGTACTCAAACTGTAAAAGTGCTGATGGTTAAAAATGCGAGTGCCCTCGAAACGAAATGCAAAATTTGCCTTTTCAAGGTGACCACTTGTAGAAGTTTTGAAGGCCCAGTACGATGTTTCTGACGGATTATGGGCGTCAATGTCAAAACGGTTTTTGTGAATTACACGGATGATGTGCAAACACGTGTAGCTTGGGGTTAATTATACGCGCGCATGCGGCGGTGTTGCGTAAAGTAATTAAGTACGCCCAACCTGTCCGTAAACGTAAACGTTCTTTATTTGTCTTCCATTAACAAAAGTGAACACATTTAAAATCATTTTACTTACATTTGGGAATCAGCTTATTTTCTAAATCTCGAAACTATAAAACAAAGTAGTGAACAATTTGAATGGAGACGTTATAAATCAATGATCGAATGTTTGGTTATGAAGAGAAAGGTATTCAAAAATTGTTGGTAATATTTCATTCATTTTATTGGTTTCAAACTGGGCCACTACGTGCTGAAAGGTGTGAAAATGGTAGGCACAAGTTGTTATTAGCCGAAACTATTTCATTTTAGTTTTGTTTATTTTTCTTCAGATTGTTACCCATTCACCATACACCCACGGATTTCAGATTCCGAAAATTATTTGTTCTCATTGATGTAAATGATAAACAATAATGAAATACTTATTTAGAAGAATTGTCGTGGAAATATGGATTGTTATCTGAAAAAATTTCTCTCTCCTTTTTTGTCGTGCTAGCCCTGCAGGGAATCATTGAAATTAAAGAGTCCAAAAGAAAATAACGGCCACCTATTTTATAATTAGACATTTGTTTGTTTGTTCCTACCAAGATGTAGGTATATAATATAAGATTGTTTGTATCTATCTAATGTTGAGGATTATCTCGGCGCCAGCTTGAAACGTGCTCGGATGAAACAATTATGTTAATACCTACTCACTAATTACTGCACCATTCTCCTTCCGAGATGAGGACCAATAAAAATTTATCTTCCAAAAAATGTGCTCAATTGCTCAGAGTATTTAATTTCCATTACTATGCTAATCAAGCTTTGTGGTATTATAATTTGCTGAATAATGCAATAAAGGTTGTTCTTAATTGTTACTTCTTTTATCTCAAGATCAAAGAAAATTTAGTAGGTACTTAGGTACTTAGATACTTTACTGATTCCCGGTAACTCCCGACACTTAGGACCATGTTCACCGACTACATAACAGATGTTTAAAATAAACTTTAAAAAAAAAGTAAAAACCGACTTCAAAAATCTAAAAAGTATAAAATAATTTTCTTAAAAAACTTAACAGCTTCTGAAGTCGGGGCCACTGCCAAGCTACGAGTAGGTACATTGAAGAATTATAGGCCCCAATTATACTTATATGGTTTTCTCATGGATCCCATTGTGAGAACTGGACCAAATTAAAATGGGACCATTCGGGAAGCACCAGCTTTCAAATAAAAAAAGAATGATTAAAATTGGTTCACGCAGTCGAGAGTTATGAGGTAAAAAATGAAAAAAAAAGCGAAAAAAAAAAAAAACTTACGCTTCGAATTGAGAACCTCCTCCTTTTTTTTGAAGTCGGTTAATGAAAACGACCGTTTAACCATACAAATCTTCCCTTACTAGGATTGATATCGACTATTAAAGGTAAGTATCAAGAACATGCAGGCTACCTGTATCTAATACCTACCTTAATACTGCGACCCCGAATCCGCCTGTCCAACTTGGTAACTCTCCATTCAGGGTTATTCGGTACGACAGATACCAAAAGTAGAAACGTGAGGTACCTATACGATTTCTGTTATTTTAAAGCAATTTGAATGAAAGCAATTTGATCTTTTTTTCAGCCCGTAAACGTACACTGCTGAATATGGGCCTCCTAAATAGTGGTCATGAGGAATATGTATACTTTAACATAAAGAGGTAAAAAAAAATTGTTTGTATGTAGGGTAATCTTTAACTACTGAACTAATTCTATAAAACCTTTCGCTACCTAATAGAAAGTTACACTATCCCTGAGTGAGTGTAGGCTTTATTTTATTTACCTAGTTAAAAATAAAACACGTTGTTTAAACCGCAAGGAGCTAGTATAGTAATAATCACCATACCTACTTGGCAGTTGGCAGACAGATTGTTGATCACCGTATGTCGTAATAAGAGTATAGGTAAATGTTGGTAGGTTTTCTTGTCATAATAATAATACAAACCCGTTTTCAACACCCTTTGTCTCCTTACAGAAGGCAAAATGAAAAATCGAGAGAGAAAACGGTATAGAAATGATTTTGTCCCCGATTTTTCTCTCTTCCCGTTCCCGTGCTAGCTCTGCAAATGGCAATCACTCTGTAAAATACTGTAGGGTAATCAGGATACATGCTTGTAATCGGAATTGATACGATGAATGTATATTGCACAGTATCTGTATACTTTATAATAATACGTGAAGAGATTTTTTTTACCCCTTTTTAAGCATATTGCGCGCACCGAGGAGTGTGAGATTTTGCATAGTAAATGTTTATATAGAGAAGGAGTACAAAAAAGCTAAAAATACGGTTGAATTTCGACCACAGGGCGACCACTAGTTCTTTATAAATCATTCCGCTCGACTATTGCAACAAAGTAAAGAACATTCTTAAACTGTCACTGTGTAACTATAAATTCCGATGACGAGCGTGTACTGGGATCATCCTGTTATTATTCAGCAGTATCTGGTTAATCTGAAAACCGAACCCAACATACTTAGTGTGGAGGAGTGAGATGAGGTAGATATAGGTAATATACCCACCCAACTTCATCTCATCTGCCTCGTCTTTGCCAAAGTTATATTGGAGTTCTACACTAATCAATCTCATTTGATATTCGGATTACGAATACATATTTCCAGTGAAGATAAGAATTCCTATGCAAGCAATTTGTCTGGGAAAATTCAATAGATTATGTATTTTTGGTTCGTCTTTGTGTGACATGAATATAATTTGCAACTTATCATGGATATTGCTTCTCTTATTATAATATTTATAGGTATTATTTATAGGTTCCAACTAGGCGGCATGGTTGGCGCAGTGGCTAAGCGATTGACTTTCTGCGCTGGATGTCGCGGGTTCGATCCCCATACGGAACAAATATTTGTATGGCCTACAGATAGTTGTTTCGGGTCTGAGTGTGTGTGAATGTGACATATATGTTTGTAAACTGTACCCACGATACAGGAGAAATACTAATGTGGGACCTGTTAATTAAAATAAGAAAAATAACTACAATTCACATATTTATGAAGCAGGTGAAGTGACATATTGAACTGCTAAAAAAAATGCACTTTCATAAAAAAATGTTAAAATATCACCTGAGATAGCTAAATCAGCTTATGCTGTTCAGTTTCTTATGCCGAACAACCCCTCAAAAGATATTACACGAGGAAACACCTTTATGTAGAAAGAGACTCAATGAACACAGAATGGTTGGACAGTTATCAGACGTACTAAAAGTCTATCGTCTGTAGTCCCTATTGAATTGACGATGACGTCAGAATATTGTAATGGATTCGTATTAGTAAGTATTACCAACGATCAAGTTAACTCCTCTATTAAAATAGCCGACGTCGCGGCGGCCCGAAATGAACTTACCCTTCATTACCCCTGATGGAGGTCGTTAAATAATAAAAGTGTATACGAGGCCGTGGGGCTATGATAATCAAGACGTCATATACTAAAACTTACGCCCTCTCAGAAGCACCAAATCCATTATGGAATCAAAAAGGCGCCACTACAAAGGAATTTACATAATACGTTTTCATTAGGTAGGTAAAATAAATTTGGGATGGGACGAGACACAATTGAGCATAAAAAGTTTTTTCAACTCTTTGGAAATATTTGACTTATGTGTTACATTACATAGCATCACGCTCGTATTCCTCGAAGTGTTAGGTAGAGGTGTAGATCTATATTTCGACGATACCGTTATTGAATGAATGTAGGGTAACCATTTCGAAATTTGTAAAGTCCTGACTAAAAACAAAAGGTTGTCTGTAAGAAATCGCCGATTACGATAAGACCGCCCATTGTACAATCTTAAAATGATTATTTGTAATTATTATGTTTATTGCTCCTATTTTATCAGGTGTACTATAAAGAGTATTTCTAGTCTATTCTATTCTATTAACAGGATCATTAAAAATTAATCTTGACAGAATTTTTGTCACTAAATTAAATAAATCAAACAAGCAGCGCACGAGGGATTAATTATTTCATAAATTTGAACTAAAAGTTTATTGTTTTAATTTGAGATGAGACTGATTAACTAGTTGAACTATTTGTATGTAGTTTATTATTGATTGAAGATTGATATAATAAAAAATTAAACAATCATTCAAAGACAAAGTCCGGACGGAAGGACGGAAGACCGAAAGTCCGGACGTGTCCAAAAAAATCCAGACGGATTGTAACCCTAACCCCATGTAATACCTAGTGGGCGAGCTAGCCGTACACAATTCCAAATTCCAGGCTGATACTGAGAACTTCCATACAGAAAAACCGACCCGGGAATCAAACCCAGAACCTCATGCTCAGCAGTCACGCTTACGACCACTAGACCAATAGGCAGCAGGAATATGTATTACTGAATATGTACGTCGTAAGGGCAAATCGGATTTTTGTTCAATTTAGTTTCGCATGTTCCTTTCCCAGGTAGACGGGAATTTAATCTATCATCCGACCGCTCGTGTCAATCAGTGTGGTGAATTTTTGACACACTGTATCTATGCTAAAGCCAGTTATTCACGCCAAACGCTACTAGTGGCGCCACCTATCACTCTTCAATATCCGTAAACTAGGAGTACCGGGTATCGTGGGGTGTTTACATTTTTCAATACACTGAAATATTTCACTAATGTGCCAGAGGCGATACCTGCGTGATCAGATTCGAATTTCCCTAAATTTAAATTATGTACTCCCCATGTATGCTCTCAGCTAAATTACATCAAACTGAAAGACAAACTAACGTTCGTATTATACATATATAATGTTAGTAGGGATTAGTACTTGATCTAATCATAAACTCTTGATCTACTGTCGGTGTAATAAATGATTTCAATAAATCAGAAAAACTATACGGTGGAGGTGGAGCACACGATATCATAAAATTCCATTACAAAACAACTTGTTTTGCTCTCGCTGCGGCAATATCAAGTAATTTTCCAGACCAGATTTAACGTTGGCTCTGTAATTACTTAATGGCTTCCACAATTCTCGACCAGAATACAGACTACTTGGAAAGAATGCATCTGTTCAAATGGCCAGTAATTTCAATCCAATCTGAAGTAATATGATATATTGGACGTTTTCAGGTTAGATTATACCAATGTCGTCGCCGACACCAATATTTTCATTTGATTTCACTACGGGTGTCGAGTGACATATGGGTATCGTCACAGATTAAATATAATAATAATAATTTATTTTATTTCTAAAACATATTTGTACATCTTATGGAGCCCTGACTCTTAAACTAGATTAACACCTGTATCTCAAGAGGCAGTTCCGTCCCTTTAGTTACATTTCATACTATACAAGTAGGTACAGTGGTAAAATAAAATAAAATAATAGTTACTACGTAACGTGTCGTATCGATATCGGCTTGTAAGAAAACGTAGTTTCCCCTCTCTGTATGAATGTTTAAATTAAACGTGGTACCTATCTAAATATAACCTGCTAATTAGCTACTATACGTTCGTACAACTTTACAGCTGTTTTATTTATTTAGTAAAAGTTTACGTTCCTTGCGAACAAGTCACGATAAACGTAAATATTTTTGTAAGGTAATGTACGCCTCATTTACACTATACTTATTTTAAAACTCCTTGAGTCATATACCGTAACAAAGTTTCGATGCAATAATTTCATCAAAGGAATAGCATGCTTCTTGTAGAACGAATGATGTGCCGAAGTGTTTTGATCTTTCTTTCAGCTTTAGTTTGTACTAGTTGTACCCGTGATTCCGTCCGCGTGCTATTCGGATGCTGCGTTTTTTGTAATAGCAGGGACAACACAGTTTGGCATATTAAATAATAATAACCTATATATTTATAATAATTTCATTTTACATGATGCACACTATTTTCTTATTAAATTTCATCAAGATCGGTGTAACCGTTTAGTCGTGAAAAGGTAACAAACAGACAGAGAGACAGAGTTACTTTCGCATTTATAATATTAGTGAGGACGTGGCTGTACTTATTACTTAAAAAAGTATTCGGTACTTTCCTGTTATTTGTACAAATGTACATACTGGACTATAATGTACGGTGCTTCAGATTTTATTAAAGCTTTTCTATTTCCGTTCAGTCTTTGTAACTTTGAATTTGTATATTACCTATATAATATTATTAGTTTCGATGGCATGCGAGCTGTCTTGTTATTATTTAAGACCCAATTATTTATTCGCAATTGCACGTCATGTTTTCGGCGACGGGCTGGCAAGCTGTCCCCACTTATGAATTATTGTATATTTTAAATGCTTATACATAAAACATGTTTCGGATAATTATTCTCAACCATTTCGTAGCAAAAGATTCTCTGAAACAATTTAGTTGTTACCTAGAAATAGGGCTCAACCTTCAGTCTTGTTATTATTATTTTATTTTTAATACTTTTATAAATAAATAAAATACAATATACGTTTAATGTCAGTCACAGTTTTTATAACAAAATAAAATTGCTATAATTTATAGTGACACAAAAATTCTAAAGAATGTGGCGTTTCAATACTTTCAATTTGTCACCTGGCCACGTTTTATTAGTGGAAAACTACACGTAACTGTAGCCTTCATAGAGGAAATCAAAAATAAAACTGCTATAATATATTATGTCGTGTCCAACAAGTATTTTATTCGCTGTATATATTTCATGCGATGGTGATATATTGAGCTAATCCGCTCTACAGGTGAATAAAAACGCGAGCTGACCGGATTATACGTATCGCTAGGAATGACACTGCCAAAGAAATTCTAACCGGTTATTTTTATCTCATTTTCGAATTCCCTATCGAAATGTTGATCCACCAAAAGATCTTTCGAATGAAAAGATGTCACTAAACAAAACTAATCAAACTACAAACAAGTAGGTCTCCAAGTTTCTTGATTCAGTTATTCTAGTGTTATTTCGAGAAAATGTGGACCTGAAAATATTCTTTTGTATTTGAGTAACTTGAGGCTCTGTAATAAACTTAAGAAGAAACTTAGTCTGGATGAGAAAATGTGAGAGGAAGCAAATGTCGTGGTGTAACAAATAAGATCTTTCTTGTATTTGTTTTATTGTGGACATTCATTATTAGCATGCAAACGACTGTATAAATGTTTATCATTTCTACAAACGATTAAATGATCTACTAATAAGATGGAATTCGTCATGATCACTTCGCTAGATAAACGGATTGACAAGCTTAGGAGGATACTTGCACATCATCTTGATATACGGTCACAGTAAGACAAATATTGCCTTATTCTTTGAAACCATACGGCCGTAGCCGACGATGTTACAGCTGGAAATAAACTCAATTGAATTGGCTGTTCATTAGCATAATAAAACTAAATTCGGAGTGTCAATTTCATGAGAGCGATATTGTTGTCAATTTACTGAGCGAAGAATTTCGTTCATTTTGTCAATTTAAGTGATACGGACACAATGAAGTACTTAGGAGTATCAAGTCGAGACTTCGAGAGTAAGATCGATAATTTAACTTCGCTTCGGTAATGTTGGACCGTATTTTAATGATAACCCTTTTCTAGTCTGTAAGTTACTTCCTGTCTAGCGCTTAATTGATTTAAGAAATAAGATTTTAAAAGGAAATAATTTCCAGGTCCCTAATTCTCTTTAGTATTCAAAAACTTTTTATTAGGAATGGCAATCTTCGTCATTTCTTAGATTATTAATAGTACTTACCTATTTATTATAAAATTGTTGTTTGTTTGTATTGTGACTAAGTTATTTGCTTATTTTTTTGTATATAAAAATTGAGAGTCACATTCCAAATAATAAAGATACTACGGCTTATTTTTTTTTTGTAAAAAACACAGATGGATTTTCGAGCGATCGACTACAATTTTTTTTTACAATACTTTCCTTTTTACCCTTTTGTGATACGTTTATTGGTAGTTGTAACAATTTTTTCATAAATTACCGCGGAAATATTCATAGACTTGTTTACCACAACACATGCCAGAGCGGGACAAATAAAATAAGTTTTCTAATAAATACCTATGTATTTTAAATTGAGGTAGGTACCTACAATAAATATTCTTTTGGATCACAGTAGAGTACAGATTCCCGATTTGTAATCTAGTTAGCCATATTACCATAGGCCTCTTTCAATATGCGCAACAACACTCAGACCTCCGCATCTAGCCCACCTAACTCAGCCTATCGCAGTCCACTGCTGGACATGAGCATCTCCCAAGTTGCGCCATAACACCCGATTCTTCTCCTTTCGCATCCCGTCTGACTCAGCTACCGTCCTCAGGTCGTCGGTCCACCTATGCTGGCGAGTTATTAGATTTACGCGCACAGTTTGAGTATTCGGCTAAAGTTTTATTGAAGGCAAATCCACTTAATTGAAGTATCTCAATTTGTAGTTAGTATTTAACTTCAAGGGAATTGTTGGATTATAGGTTACTTTTTTAAAGTATAGGTCTTCGAGTATCTATCTTATAGTTTCTTTATTTACTGCAAATATTTAATTACTTACATGTTATCTTCCTCTATCCTTGGAGGAGAATCTCACAGATTATCCTCGCCTAACTTTGCGTTGTACTAATCTAGTAGTGAGTGTCCTTATCTTATGGTATGAATTAGAGTATCTACATTCATGATTATTCATTTTTGTCCGACAAATAAAATGACCGCCCTGACTGCACAGTGCCTTAGAAATGTTTTCTTCATACTCTAAAGTACAACATAAATATATATTTATCTTTATGTACTTACCTATTAGTATTAGAAGATAGATTATAATGAATGATCATAATTATATAATTGCGTCTTGTGAGGTGATAAAGTGTCCATACATTATATTTTATTGACGATTCTAAATTACATTAATGTTCGTGATAATATTATATTGCTATAAATAAACATACAACACTTCACCACCCCCTCACTTCCCAGGAATGCTGCGAAACGAGACTAAAGGGTCTTATAGGAAGGTAGCCAGCAGCATCCCCCTGTATATTAATAATTTTATACTTCGAATAAAAATTCGCTTAACATACGTGGTATTGACAGAATCTCTTTTAACTATTCATACTTATAGATAGAATTATTTGTATATGGCATTCATGTTCTACATGTATTATAAGTATATGTAACATTTAAAGGGCATGGGGTGCACGAGCAGTTCCTCATACCATAGAAAAAAGCTTGGCCAGTTAGCAACCGTGCACCGGAGGTATCTACTTATGTAGGTATCGTTCCTTGGGGAGGCGCTTGTAGTGCACTACAAAACATACGATACAAACTCTAGAGTCTGTTCAGTTCCAGATCAACTATAATTGCAGTTCATTTTAATAAGTTTAGCGATTAACTGCGTTTAATGAGAGATGATATGAGTACGCTCTGTTTCCCGTAATTCATACACCGGTGGCCCAGGGGTCGTGGTCGCGACTTTTGAATAGTAAATTGTGATTTCAAATCCAGGCATTAATAGGTCAGATTTTATCATGGATAATGTTCGCATTATTCATCACCACTGCTCTTAGGGTGAAGGAAAATCTCTTCAGAAAAATGTTCTAGAACCAAACGATCGAAGAATTGTGGCATCCACCAATCCGCCCGAAGCCTTCGTGGTCGTTAAAACTTAGTCCCTCTCGCAGAAAGGAGATCCAAGGCCCAGACGCCAGACGTAGGAACATTAATTACCTGATGATGATGAGACCCGGAATGGAAACACATTGGATATGGAAGACTTATTTATTATAATTTACAATACACACGTTTATGCATTGTTGTATCTACTATAATGTGCATTGTCGCGTACGGCACGCTTGTCATGTTATCATTTTATCAGATTGTCATTTTGTTTTTATTATCTTGCACTACCGCGTTATACTGTAGCCGCTATTAACTAAACAATAAGGTCTATAATAAGGTAAACAGCATAGTGTTTACATTGTGATTAGGTTAGTTACGCGGTGTTCATATAGTTATAGACGTTGGTTTTGTTTACATCTAGCATAATACTTGTATTCTTCAAAGGGTTAGGCACATCACATTACGCCGATGCTGAAATTAAGTCCCATGGCGAGCGTATTGCCATCTTTCATACGCAATTCTAAACTATAGGCTGCTACTGATATCAGAAAAACACAAGAATACTTTGGCTCACTCAGAACTTACACCAAAACTTAGAACAATGAGGCGAAATATGAATTAAACTGACTGCGAAAAGATTGTGGCTATTATTAAATTCCCATCGGAAAATGCTAGACCTACTTATTTTCCAGCGCAGAAAAAACACTCGGATGAAGTATTCGAGGTCAAGGCTTGAATTAGTAACCTATACAGCTATACAGTCATAAAGTCGCCGATTCCGGCTGGCGTGACGCTTGCCATAGGTGTCCTACTATGGCAAGCGTCACGTTCAGTCAGAAACCAAATAGACTGAAACTAACTTTAGGATACAGCTTTCCTTAGGTATAAATTGTTTGCAAAGGTCTGATGGAGTGATGGCAGTGGCTTTGTTTGATTTAATATACAACCTATTGAGGAAAAAAGCGGACAGTTAGTAAGCCGATACATAAAGTGAATTTATTTTAAGAAAATGTGTTTAATAGTTAATTATTATAGAAATAATATGGCTGTCGTTTATTTATGAAAAAATGGGTTATGTTAAAAGGTTATCTTCATAAATAATTTCTATGTATGTCCTTTGTATATAACGCTATCTACTTACAAATGACCAAGATAATATTCTTATTATTTACTTCAATAGACTCGTTAAAACTATTGCAGCAATACATATACGCTCATGAAAGTTTATAATGGCTACAATTCAAAGCTAATTAATTAACTCAGTGAAAAGTTTGCCTCAATAGCAGTATTATTGATTTAATTTAGAGCGGTCGTAATTAACCTACGGTGCCGCACTTAAATGCTTCAGAACGAATTAAATTGAGTGCATAGTTGGATATTCGATGCAAGTTGTACCTACCCATTAATCAATGGGAAATTGTGTAGCTGGCTAAAATCATTAGGCTGATTTTAAGTAGTTTATGAATAAGATTTTGTTTCATTACGGTTCCTAGTGTACTGTGCGGTGCAAGGAAAAGGCCTCCACAAGTGACGAAACCTGAGTTCGTCGGGCGCATCCTGGGCAGTCAGCTTCGACACCACTACTTCTGCTTGCACTACAACATTAGGGATTCCCATGTGATAATTCCTGCTGACTCGACAGAAGAAGAAGAAGAATACTGTACCAAAAAATATATTTGATTGTATTCAAATATTGTTACCGTCATGTTATAAATGTGTGACGTCGACTAGATGACGGACAGTCCGCGGCGGACTTTTTTCTCTACAAAACAAATGCATGAACGCACACGAGTCTGGAGGACATTTAATGACCTATGTATGCGTTAATACGTAGACATACTGTTTACTTTTTCGGACGAAAATGTCCACCGCAGAATGTCTGTCGTCTTCGGAAAGCCTTAGTGACAACTTGGTGGAACGATACAGACTGATGTAGAGATTAAAATACAATACACTTTATTGCACACCACAAAGAGAAGAAAAGATACAATAAATAGAAAAAGAGATGTAGGTACCTACAAAGGGTGATCACTGATCTTATCGCACTTGGGGATTCCTGCCAGACAACCTTGGGATAGACAGATTTGCAGGTTTAAAGAGAGATTTATCTAGGATAATTCTTGGATCGTTAATCTTAGGATGATCTTGGTGTATAATAACAGGGCTCTAAAACCTTATTTTGACGGCTATTACACAAGAGGCAGTATTTATTTTTAATTTCTTCTTCTGTTTCTTTCGACAACTCGGCACGAGCTATCTTTCACCTGGGAATCTCTCTTGTTATATTGGAAAGATTAGCCAGTTAGTAATGGTGGTATCGAGGCTAACTGCCCAGGGAGTGCCAGACACTCATGGAGGTTCTTTCCATGCAACCCTTCCCTTAAATTCGTTAATGACGTCTATAGACATACATAGAATTGCGCGGACCTTAATAATATATAAAATAAGGGATAAGGACAGGAGTGATAGGGATGAAGATTCAAATGTTCCTATCACACAATCAATACAATTAGGTGCTGACGTGCTGACATATACGAGTACGGTCATCAATAATGTTCTTTTTATAAGGACCGTACTCCATTTTCCGAGCACATACGAATTTAAATCCGTGATTATATACAATCGGATTACTTACCTTTCTGCCGTTTTGTTATCGAAAAATACGAGTCGAGACTCGAGACACAGAGGCGAGATAAACTTGAAAAAAAAGTTATTATCTTCTTATTTTCGTAAAAGGAAGTCCATAAAGGATCGTACCGGTGGATTCCCGTGTGAAAAGTTTGATGGAAAACGAATGCTGAAGTTTCGCCCAGTTAAAAATCAATGCCTACCTTCTGAGCTAACCCAGTTTGGTATAATAGAACTTTTATGTTTACTTACTTTTTAACAGGCTTAAAAAAAGAAGAGGTTCTCAATTCGACTTTATTTTTTCTGTATCTTTGTCCAGCGATATCGTCGCCAACTGTGAACCGATTTAATGGTTCTTTTTTGTTTGAAAGAGTATTCTCCCGAGGTGGTCCCGTTTAAATTTGGTGAAGATCTGTGAAGACCTTCGGAGATAGAGAATGCAACTCTTCAATAGATAACAGCAAACCCTCACATTTCATCAAATGCGAGGGGTGTTCTGCATACGAGGGGTTTACATCTAATCGCATGTTTATATATTGTTTATGCAACTCAAAATAGAAAAATAAATAATACACTTTAAAAAAAGATACATTTTCTGCTATCAACTTGGGGTAGGGGGACTAACTAAGTTGCATAGCTATCCTGTTAATAAATATTATCGTAAGCTATCAAAGCCACACATACAAAGTGTAATTTAATACCCTGTTGCTAAGTTTTATTAAATTATCTACTGCGAAATAGTATATTTCATTTATTAGTAACTTAGCAGTTGACGTTTGGAAAATCGGAAATTATGCACTTCCCCTTTGTGTCCCACTATCATGGAACCTAATACCTATTGTCAGCGACGAACTGAAGATGTACGACATTACACCTTTACCTAACCTTTCGTGGATGACAAAAGCGTGGGAATTATGTATGTAAATGAGTTCTTGTACCTCTATATTTTATCCCTTTCGGGAGGAAATAATGTCAACATGCCGTTGGAAATTTTATCCAATAGACAAAGAGGTTGTTTTTACATTTCGTGAAACAATCCGAATGGAGAACTTCGATTCTAAAAATTCAAAAATCGAATAACAAATAAATGCTGCAAATGCCTCTGAACTCTTTGCTTTAAATGAAACATACCATCAGAAGATATTCTAGTGGATTGAGAATAAATGTAAAACGAAATGTATTTGTTATTTTTCGGAAGCTGGAGGTGTCAACTGAGCAAAACGAATTATTGTGAAGCTCTCTCTGAACTCGTTTATTCCTCACGATGCCTTTGCACCAGAATGAGTAACAACAGAAACTCAAAAAGTATAGCAGTATTTTCTCACAACCGCATAAGAAGGGTTTAATTGTTACGCAGTAGACTTCTATGGGCTGTTAACATAATTAATAATGATGATGAGTTAAATAAAACAAGTTTTAGTTTTAACCTTCCCCTTAGAGTAGTTTCCCCTTAGACATATGAATATATATGTCCTTCCCATAACATTCTGTAGATAGTCCCCATACTATAAAAACTGTAAAAGCACTGTATAACTTTTGAATATTTTTGAATCTCTTTAAATCTAACTAATGTAAATAATGCGTAAAAACAAAATCATTTTATCAAAATTGCACACACCGTCAAGTACTGTGAAGATAGTAACGTGAATTATAATAAATGGCTCGACAAACAAAATCATAAAGATGATAGTAAATCGCTATTTAAAACGTGTATCTTGCTAAAAGATTCCATCATGAAATCATGTAAAAGTTATATCAACAGATAAGCTTTATTATTTTTAGGTCACGTTGTGAACAGAATTCTTTTGGTATTTTTTCTAAATTGATATAATCGAGCAGTTCAAGCGCTCGCGCCCTCCGCACGGCTCACAACAAGACGCATCGCATAACAAGACGACCTTGAAGCTATGGCATGTTAACCATATCTTTTTCAAAGTATAAGCCGAACGTAACTTTATATAGCATTTATTAGTAAGAGGGATGGAGTAGGTATAATACTATACTATACGAAAACAAGCGTAAGTTAACCACAATAATTTGACTGAACGTATAAACTTTAACTTAATCGCCTTAGCCGTTGACCATAGTTTATCCAATAGTTACTACGGTTGGGCTTTCAGTTTCAAGTTACAAAATGTGCACCAATCCATATTGCTGGCTAATACAATTTATCACTGAACTCCACGTGGTTGGAGCTTATAGTTCCACGCTCGGAAAACTACCTATATACTCATATCGGAAATTTCATAAGTATGCAAGACACAGGAAATTTAATATCTTGGGCTTTTAGTTTGCCTTTCTGTTTGACTACAACGCCGATATGGGGTAAAAGGAAAATATGGAAGGTGCTGGAAATGTGAAGGAAGCTGCCATCTCGATACAAAATAAGATGAGAGAAAAGGGCCATTATTGTAACTACAAACAGTCAAACACGTAAGCAGATCGGCAACGTCAAAAGGAAAGCGTATAAAATATGTAAAAAATCATGTGTTGAGGTACGACTTAACTGGCCAAGGCCTTTTTATCGATGGTGACTGGGACTTGAGGTGAAGTGGAGGATAAACTGTAAGGGGCGGATCACATAACGGGGCTAACGACGTACGTTTTTAATTCTCAAGTGTTAATCAATCACTTCCCTCTGTGATGACAATAGCCGTAACAACACAAATACTTACTAAATAGGTAAGTAGGTATCTATGAATGCCACTCAAAGTTAAGACATACCATCATATGGATCAAGAGTTTCAGCTCAAATTGGTTGCTTGGAATGTATCTCTTCGAGTGACGATACCTTATTATATACAATAAACATACTTAGGTACTAACCTTGTTAATTGGGTCGTCTTTCCACCACACGATATGAGATATTTCCATGGCTATACCAACACAAGCTTTGCGTTTCTAAGAGAATGTTTGATTGTGTGTTAATTAGTGTTTTAATCTTATTACTTATTTATGTTTGTGGAGGAACGAGGTATGATGTTCCTCTATTGAAAGGGGAGGATCCGCCGACCAGGCAAGGTGATTTTGCCTGGCGGGCCGAAGCCAGAAGAGGTTGATGTCGGATAGCAGTCGTAGGCTATTTGCCGTGAACATTTTCATAGTGCGATGTAGGATCTGAGTTGCCACTATAGTATTCTTATAGGCGCCGCTGGCATAGTCTATAAATTGTGATCGATTGCTATGTAGCTCGTAGTTATTTATTGTAGCGCTAGGTGTCGCTACATGTTAGTTCTTATTATTTATTCTGTCTTTAACGAAATGTCTTTATCTAACTAAACGCATGACTTTACTATTTATTGTTCTTGACTACAGATGACCGTCAGTTGTGGTTGTGATTAGGTATTAGGTTGATTTTTTGGGGTAATAAGTGTAGGTAGTAGGTACAACCGTTATAATTAAAGTGAATAAATTAAAAAACAGCTTCATAAGCTACAATTAAAACTTTGTAGAGCCTTAACTTAACCTTCGGAGACTTTGCTAAGAAATGTGGGTGTAGGTATATATTCATATTTTTTAAAAGAACCATCAATAATTATATCATTAACTGTCACGCGGGCATGCCATCACGTACTGTATAAAACATTTTTCTGTTAGCGTAAACATTAAAAAATTATGTAGAAATTTTATTACTAGCCACCACTAGT
Source organism: Allophyes oxyacanthae (assembly GCA_932294325.1). NCBI lineage: Eukaryota > Metazoa > Arthropoda > Insecta > Lepidoptera > Noctuidae > Allophyes > Allophyes oxyacanthae. The sequence continues at coordinate 7,815,985 of OW028614.1, read as the reverse complement.
TATTTTGGCGTGACCATAACAATAATATACGATGTTATAAAACCCGTGACGCATGTTCACAAATCTGTCAAAGTATTTTTGTTGATGTACACATTAAAACTGTGAATACAAGTACCTATACATTATAATAATAGCCAATGTATGTCAATTATATATTTTGTAGCATTTAGGAGTAATTAAGGTTTTGTTGTATCAAAAATTAGATTAATTGAGCGGCGGTGTGAGCTGATGTTTTTATTTTTTTAGATGAGTTTTTATTTCACTATGGTTCATTAATATAGCTCTCAAATGCTTCCACGAGTGACAATCTTTAAATGATCGTCCGGCGCACTCTCGGCAGTCAGCCCCCCTGCCAACCAGCTGACTGGCTAATCTTTTTATCACGGCATGTGCTATCATTGTGTAGATCATACCGACAAGATAGAAGATTATTTTTATCTCTCTCTATGGAGGGTTAACGGTGATCTGTTTACAGGTGATACAGGTTGTTATTTTTAAACCTTTCCCCATTCTAGCATTTCTCCTGTACTTATCGTGGGCTCAGTTTACAAACATACATGTCACATGCACAAACAGCCAGACCTGTAGGCCTAACAAATATTTGTTCCGTGCGGGGATCGAACCCGCGGCACGTATCACAGAAAGCCTACGAGTATTTTTATAATTACTGTCTGTATTTTGTGATGATGAGAAAATAAATAAATACATTGAGTTTAGCAATAGATTCTTAGATAGATCATAGATCTTACATACTTAATTAGGAATTGAATAAGACTTAAGTATTTTCAGTTACTTTCTGATTGACCTGGTATTCGTAGCACACTAAAATTAATCTCTTGTACTAATTAGAGAAGGGATAATTATTGTACACACAAACACCCAGTCCAAACGTTCGAAAATATTAATGTAAGAGTTTGGAAGAACACTTTGTAATGTAAGTTAAAATACAAAAGTACAAAGTTTCGCAACGTTCAGTTTTCTGACGTCATTATGATGGTTTCGAAATTTGACGATGTAAATGTAAATATATCGATGTTTCGTTGATGAACGAACCAAATATTTACGGGCAGTGAAGTATTTGTAGGTATATCGAGGCCTGGTTCACACAACGACTAACGTATCCACGCATTTCGAGAAAATTTTGTTTACTTTATATAAGAATTCGTTCGTCGTGTGACCTAGCCTGATGTGATAAAATAATATGGAAATATTAATTCTATAGACTTCTACCTTCTACTCTCTATTGTCCAGACAAGAGTAGGTATTCCTCTTTCGCCTTTTTCTCGTGCAATTTTCTAGAAGTATTAAAGGTTAATTGAAGAAAATTCAACGAAAAGGTGTCCAAAAAATCATAAAAAAAATCATTCTCAATTTAAAAAAGAGAGAAATAAATAATAAATGTCTTTTCTTTCTAAATAGGTAGTAAAAGTCAACCCAGGGAAATGGGTTTTCCTTTGTAAAACGAAAATAAACTTTTGCAAAACCCTTGGGTAAGAACTTTTAAAAGTCAATAAGCCATCATCGCCATCATGAAGTATTTTGGGACCAACTCTAACACGTGGATTCAAGAAAACAATTGAAGTTAACATTTCCTTTAATTCCAGAAACAGGAACTTTACCTGTATTCCAGGGAAAGGAGAAAGTTGCAAAATGTAACAATCCCAGAGCAAAATTTCATGCTCGGTCGACACATTGAATAAGTAACTGTACAGTGTTTGCAAATTGCATAAATATACTTAGGTTGTAGAGACGGGATAGAGCTAGCGGAATGGGCTCAAGAAGACTGATACATCTTATGACAATATACACAAAGTACGGAGCTCTACGAAGCGTGGCACCATAGCATTGACATTGTAAACAGAGACACTAATCATTTTAAGACGTAATATAAAATCTTTAAAGAATACAAGTAAATCTTAAACACATATTAAACATAATCCATACTCTATAGGTAGATAGTAATATTAAAAATTGTTTCTTTGTATGTAGGGGTAGTCTGTGGAACTACTAAACTGATTCTAAAAATTATTTCACTAATAGAAAGCTACACTATCCCCGAGTGATTTATGCTATATTTTATTTTGATAAAAATAAAACGCGTGGGTGAAAACCGCGGACAACAGTTACTTAGTATAATTTATTTAATGAGTTCCTGAATAATTTTGAAATAAGCATAGAAATGTTTGATTTCTTAAATAAGTTTGTGTATTTACATATACTATAGAATCTGTATAAGTTACCATACGGAGACAGGCATTCGGTCAGTTGTTCAATGATTTATTTACTGTGAAGAAAATAAATAATTAAAATTAAAGCTTGGCATCAGCACATGACTCACCCAAGAAATCCTCGAAAAATGTTTATGCACGACATTTCATTTGGCAAATGTTCGTCATTCTAATCTAAATTAAACTAGCTATTGATTTATAACAATACCCTATTGTTTTGTCGTACATTATCCATTATAAACCGTCTTGTTATGAAACGGATTAGCAGAAGATGGATGAAATAGTTGTACAAAATTAATCAAGTGTAAATTAGCTGGTGAGGGCTTATTCACTGTTTGACAGCACATGATTGAAGACGTTTCTACATTATTTATGTAGGTAAACTCGGGTTAAAAGAAAAATATAAATATTGTGTCAGGTTTTATCCCACGCATTTAAAATGGAGATTATGATAGTGTGCTGCTGCTGTGTGTGTGGGGTGCTGGCCGGGAATCTGTACCTAAGTCACGAGCTTTTGCACCGAACATAGAATCTGTTGCTCTGAGACCTTAGAATAATAATACAGATAGCATGTATGAAATTGTCTTTCTATGCGTTATTAATGTAAGTCTGAGCAAGTTTGTCAAGCATCAGCAGGCCTAGCACGGCAAAAAATGTTAGTAAGAAAATCGGGGGCAAAACCATTTCTTAACCGTTTTCTCTCTCGATTTTTAGTTTATCTTCTGTCAAGGAGACAAAGGGTAGAGATGACGGGATTATCCACCCGCCGTGTTAGCCCTACTATGCATGTGCTCGTAGTAACAGAAAAAGGTATTTACGTATAACTCGTTAGTTTCCCGCGTAATTTACTCGACTCATAATCGTAAAGGGCTTGATATACCATTTATATTATGGGTACATAAAATTCTATGATGAAGTTACCACTCTCGCGACGTCACGCTGTGGAACAAATAAAATGTTCGTGTAGACAGGGCTATATTAATTTTACTACACACCTACATAGCTAATCCACCATCTTTACTGACGCACTTCCGAATATATTTTATTTGTACATAATCGAGAATTCTTTGTCGCTAAAATTAATATGCTCACGTGCCACTCATAAAAGACTAGAATATAATTTAAAAATTATTTTGGCATCGACCTCCGTGGTGAATTTATAGAAGATTTTGTGGTGGCATAGTTTTATTTTAAGTATTTCATAGCAATGAAAATATTATTTATATGAATTAGCTTAATTTTGTTTAACGCATTCATATTTGAGTTCGTTATTTATAACACAATTTGGTGTTCTTAATACTTAATTTAATAATTTTAAGACTAAACGTTGGATGTTAGTCCAAATAAATTGTAAATTATTATCTTGTTAGAAATGTTGAAACATTTAATTTGACGCATAAATAACGTTGGCTTTCTTCCAAAAAATCAACATTCTGTAATAATATCCATAAAAAGATATTATCTACCTCAAAATAGGGGGTGGTATTTTGTTTTACTTTTCAAAGATAAGGATGGAATACTGTGAATGAGTGTGTAACATAATAGCTACGTTATAATTTAACAAAGTTAGGTAGTGTAAGTTCTTTAAAAAATACGATATTTTTTATACTGTATTTCTTAAGGTTAAAGGTTCATTTTCCGTTTGTGAATTACAGCGCCATCTATGTGCAGCCCCTGAAACTGCGTGGTTCGGGTGGCGTTATGAATTTCATGTATAGGCATGATTCCTGCGAACGGGGTTCGTTGGAAAGCGTGTGATTTTCATGCTTCTTACAATCGACCACAGATGGCACTGTTTCGGTTTTCCGAGTTTGCAAATTTTCCCTGAAGAATGGCGCTTTACGAGTGTTTTAGAAACGTATTTTTTTTATCAAGTCTTACTTTGAACTTAATACTGACATGGGTATAAATTAGGTGCCTTAAAGCAATAAAACGAACGGGTAAGTAGTAGCGTATTTTACTAAACCTAATATAATTTCTACTCAACCACCGATTATTATCATCATCGATTATTTAAAACGAATATTAAGACAAAATTTCAATTTTGTTTTAATAAAAAAATCCAATAGAAGTAAAGTCAAGTCTTGATTATGTAGGTATTTCCAAAGTTGAGCACAGCATTAAAAAACTAAGTTGTTCCTCTTATCCTACAACTTGTTCCGGACTTCTGATGAAAATATATTGGTACCCTTTTTCTTACACTCGACAAGGGGCGGATAACGAATTTTATAGAAAACCGTAAATTTCTATCAAGAAAATCGTTAGAAACGGAAAAACTTTCACTGTCTTCGTAGAAACAAGCTTTTCAAGTTTTTGGTTACTTGATTGACTTATAAAGTACCTATATAATATATACTAGTAAACTAAATACCAGAAATGTCTAAATATATCCTTATTGGTTTATTTCGACGTATTTGTTTACGCAAATTCAATAAAATACCATTGTTATATGACCATAATTTAAATAGCGCGTTTTGCCGATAACTTCGTCCGTCACAGTCATTTGGCGAATAGGTCTGCAAATATTTGGTTTTTAATAAGATTTTCACCATCCACGCCGATGACGCCGATGATGCCGCCGCGGGTATCGGCGCACATATCTAGTACCTACTCAGGTAATTTATAACATGGAATAGGTAATGGGAGTAAAATTTCATCTCTGTAATTAAAACAGACAAAAAATTAAGAAATATTCTAACAGAAAAATACGACAACTGGTGTAACAATAGAAATACCAAAATATATTTATACCAATTAAACAAAAATCTTTTTAATCATAGGATGACAAACAACTTGATAGTTAAGTAAGTAGGTAGGTACCTAAAAGCAAATACGAGTATACCGTTATTTCTACAGTGGAAATAACATCATAGTTTGTTATGCAGACCGTACCTAACTATTTTAATCAACGGCGAGAGTAACGAGGAAGTTGACAAGAATATTATAATAGAAGTGAAAGAAATTTCTCGCCTTTATCAATTTCATGTTTCCGTAGTTTCGAGGAAAAGTCAGGCATCAGAAAAAAACAAAAGAATAACAATTTTATGCTACAATATGAGATTGTGCATGTCGTAGAGGCTACATAGTATCAAGCTTGTATTCTTTTCTCTTATGGCTCAGCCAGAGGTTTGGTTGGCTCAGACTAATAATAATACGCTTATTACCATATTCTCATCTGCCGGGCTCATTTCCAAATTTCGGGCTACTAACCCAAAAATTTGTTAACAGAAAAACCTAAAAACATTTGCGCGATCCGGGAATTGAACCCTTGTTGTCCAGGACCTTACCTACAGCCGCGCTTGCGATCACTTGTGGATTAGAAAAGTTTATCAAGTAGGGTGGAGTCTTCATTGGATAGAACTCGGGTACGCTATTTCTGTGATAAGGCTAGCTATTAAAACTTTGAGCTTGAGTATAGTTCAGACTAATAATTTTCTCGATATGCAAATAGGAATTTGAAAGAACTATTTTGACGGTTAAACAAAGATTTGGAAGAGTCATATCAGTGTTAGACTGGAATAGGCTGAGTTGTTGATTAAAAGGATCTTTATAGTTTTTTCACGCCCATCCACACTTGGTACTTTTAGCAGCAGAATAGCGCGTTTTCGCGTTCGTTATTCACTTTTTGTAGGCAAAAGGCAGCCAACGATCGCGAAAATATCGCGTAGGAGTTTGAACGAAGGCTTACATTATTACGAAAAAATTCAATCATTAATGTAAAATAAAATACGCGCTGATTAAAATAATTTGAAAGTTTGTGGAGATGTGCAATGATTGATACTCAATCAGGCATAAACGACTGAACAAATTCGGATGAAATTATACACACAGATAGGCCATGTCTTGGATTAACACACTGAATACTCTTTGTCCGGAGAAATGAACTAGTTTCCCTAACATGCGACTGCATCCATGGGCAACATTAACTTAGCGTACTTGTGTAAAATTTAATACATTCAAACAAGGTTGGAATACAGGAGTTTTAGAAATTTCAACAGCGACTATATTAAATGTTTCTCATCAGAGTGTCGTTTAAAAGTTTCCACTTGAGAACACAGTGCAATTACGTATGAATTTAAACGTTCGCATTTAGCATTAGCAAGAAAACTTGGTCTGAGCACAGCTCAGCGTTTCCCTGCGCAGAGGCACGGAATTAATAATAGTACTATAGAGAGGCATCGTGTTTTTACTTAACAAATAATCACTGTAAGTAGTCATCTTAGTTTCAGTATGAGAGTTCAATTCTTTTTACGAAAAAACGACTTATACTATATGTTATTAAAATTGCTTTGACACTACGGTACAGATTAATATCTAATGGTGTCGACGCGATATTATAAGATGAGTTCAAAAGTAATTTCGATACCAAATTGAACTTTAGGAACAATATATTAATTTAAACATAGGTACCTATGACGTGTTATCACAGAACACAAAATATAGTTTCCGTGTTATAATAACTTTTGTGACAGAAGCTTACCAAATAAAATTGTCCTGGGACTTTGAGGTGAGGCGACTCCTAGGCATACGGAGAAATAATTTCATCTCAATATTGTTTTAGGCACAGTAAGTTATATCGAGGTCATAATAGCTCACACTGATGTTTTAAATCCATCTCTTAAAGACTTACCTATTAAATTATTTTAAGAGCTTACGGGGTTGGGTATATTTCTCTGCTACTGCCATCATTACCATCATCACGTCACTGCTCTATAAACATTAAAAGGTTGTCCTACGCTAGGATTTCTCATACCTATATCGTGGGTGCGTTTACATACCTACACAAATCTCAAAAGCACATACACTCAGACCCGGAACAACTATGCGTAGATCATATTTAGGAATATCATATTCACAGGATCATGTTTTCAGGAGTTAGAATCCAATGTAAGGGTAACTCAGAGCTATTCTGACTCAATCGTTTTACTTCAACAACTGAAATGAATATAATAATTCAGGACTTTAAATATTAAATGGATTAAATAATTGTTTTATCATGAATTTCAGACTTCACCGAAATCTTTTCGTTAAACTTTTGAATTTAAATTAAAGTAAAAGAGGGATAAGTCGCAAATTGCTTTTGCTCGCGTTCTGAATACGTTGTCGTCTTCACTGAAAGACGCCTGAAAATTCCAGTCGGGTTGTAGCTGAAAAGGAGAAATGTATAAATAAATAATGTTAGATAGTTTGCACCTTATTGGAATGTTTTGAAAACGGGACTTGTACCTATGTCGTGGCTAGTACCTATGTTACTTTTGATAGTGTTGGCATATTCAATCACAGGGTGTAAAAAACGTATTGCTCAAATTAAACAGCAAATTAAGCTTTAAATCGCTACAGCTATGGAAATATTTCGAATAGTCTTTAATTTCGATGCCCACACACTAAGGAGTAAAGAGCCCGGTCCTCAGGAACATGTGCGCGGAAAGAAACATATGGATTGGATTTTAAATAAAGTTATGTTGTATCATCAGTTAATACATATTTGAAGGATTAGGCAGACCGCGTAGGTAGGTATGTCGTACACAAAAACATTGCCGAGTATATCATATGAATTAAGTTCATAATGGTATTTTAATTCTATATTCAACATAGCCTAAATAAGAGCCTATTATGTTATTCAGACGGTTCGACTTCAATATGTATTTGTATACCTTGGTAGATAGGTACATAGATATATAGTATCTCAAAATATTTGAAGTCATTCGCGTTACATTTGGCACCATGCCCCGAGGAAGTGTTGAATTGCGAGAAATTCCCGTTACCTGCATATCAAAAACACGTCTAATAATAACTGAAGGTGAAATATTACCTATGAGACAAAGAACGTGAAGCACGTTCTTTGTCTCATAGATAAATATTTCACTAATGTACTTAGTACTATGAGTGATCCTTTATGTTGTTGTTCCATGTTGTTTGGATGAAAACAATGATACGAATTTAATGCAATTTTGTTTCAATTTGACACAGAATTTCCCGAAACTTAAAACTATACACTCACTCGTAAAATTAAAGAGAGCGATACAGCGCTTTCTTGAATTGGACTTCAATACCCAAAAATATACTAGTTTCCGTATAAAATATTTATACAATATATAATATATTACCTACATTGACTACCTGTAGGTAATTCCGCTAATACTGAGTAACAAAACGCAAACTTAATGTTCTCGGTCGCAGGTGTTGGGTTGTGATTAGAAAGGTTAGCTCCTTCATCAATTTCATTTCATCGTCAAAATTAAATGATTACCACCAGATTTTTCCTCGATACCAATAATAAATATAACATTTCATATTTTATTGCAACAAATAAAACTCCCATCTGGTACATTATTATGACGCCGGAGTTCTCTCTGTGTTCCAGAACGTTTAACAGATTCCTCTGTGGAGTAACAATAGTCGCAGCCAAATAACAGGTCCGTCATCTAACGTCATAAACCTTGTTTACAGCTGCTGTAACATCGATTTCTAGTTTATATCCCGCATCCATTCGTTCCTTTTGTATATTACTGTGTTTATAATCCTAGACTGTTTGTTTGTACGGACTTTAAATAGAACATCACCGATTAATAGTTTGGCAATTAAAAAGTAAACTTTCATTGTAACCCAGTTCCTCGACCCAGCTATAAGCAAAAAAGTTTTCTTAGAAAATCGTACATTTAAATTTTTTGAGATTTCAACCTTCCACTCTGAAATAAAGTTGCTGAGTTTTATTGTACTTGAGTAGGTACAGTGACAACGATTTCTGAAAAAGTTTAATTGCAATGTAAATCTGTGAAAGCTTGGGGACGAGATAGTTTTTTTTTTTACAAAAATGTTGAACGATTATTTTGGTATTAGCAGGAGTGAATTCAGCACGTCCTCATGTTTACGTGTATCAAGCAGTCTCTCTTTCCTACCTAATTGCTTAGTTGTCTTCCACAAGACAATGCGCAGTAAACAATATTTTGAAAATGTAAGAAAATACAATTACTCATTTCGTCAAAAGTTTCTGGTCAACTTGATATTTTGCACGCCGCTGCTTCAGTATATTTCAACACTGTGGCGTACATCCGGCGCTTCCGTTTCATTTTGTTCAGATGTCGGCTGTCTGTCGTCTTTTGTCTTTCAACTAATTTTAACATCTACCACGCCTTCTGCCAATTTTTCAGGGTCGTTATTAAAATATTCCAAACTTTTTAACATCACAGGTATTATTTACTGATTTTGATATTTTCCGATAACATTGATGACAACAAAAGAAAATGTGTGCATTGTTGTCGCATGGGAAATAGGTCGCTAATGCGATATCGTTGTGGACTCCATCCTATTGATTGACAATATGATGGAAAATGCAAAAAAACTCTGTGTGCGTCTTGTTTACCTACCGAATACAATACTTTATTTATTCTGTGATTCTTATGTTCTTCTTCTTCTACTGACATAAATAGCATAAATAATACAAGAATAAATTCCATTTTGTAAATTAAATTCGTACTTTTCTTAATATCGAGTCAATTTTTCAACAGTTGAGATAGCATCGCTTAATCTAAAATTCCAAGGCGTACACGTGTTTTCCCTCCGAGGGAAAGAAAAACACAAACTTTACATGATGCTGCAGCTTCCCAGATTGCTCTGTCTGAACAGTAGATATGCATCTCATTTTAGCCACATCTACGAGAATAGCAATGCAAAGGAATGTAGGTACTTACCTACTAGTACATAGTGGGAGCAAAAGCTCATACTTGGAGCAGTTACGTAAGCCACGGTCGATAGCCGTTGTGAAGCCGACGGTACATTTGTGCCCCGATTTGCGAAATTATGTGGTAAAGGATTTAAAAATCGGATGCCATATTTTGGTACAGTAACGAATATGCTCAATTTGGAGCTAGATTGAAAATGAGAGCGATGCTACCGGTTTATGTAAACTGACGTTTAAAGCTATACATGTATGATCATTTTCAAGTGATACTAATGTTATTGACTGTGATTCTTGTTATTTTGATCGCTTATTCAATTGCTCAAATCAATCCGTAGATGTCCACAGCTGTATAAACGTTCTCAGATAGCTACAACAATGGGGACCACCAAAACCTACAACCCGAAGGACCGCAATAAGTCGTTATTAACACACTCGGGGACCCTGCTGCCTCCCTTTCACATTATCCCTTTTACGATACTCATGAACAAGTTAACGAGCCTTATTTTAAGCTAGGATACCAGGCGGATACCGGCCATATTTTTAGATACTTTTTCCTTGTTATAATCTTTTTCAGACGATACGATTGGCGTAGTAACTCATCACCTAGCTTTCTGTGCTACGTGTTGCAGGTTCGATAATGAATATCTGTATAGCCTACAAATAGTATTTTCGGGTCAGGGTGTGTTTGTAAGTGAGATGTATGATTCTAAACTGTACGCACGATACAGGAGCAAATAAAGAGACGGCCACATTATTTTTTGAAAAAAATCATAAAGTAAGTACTGAATGTATGACTTACTGACATGAATGTACCTACACCCACACCGCTGTGCCTAGAAACTTGACATTTCAAAGATATGTTTCTAAGTAAGTACAGATGCGCAATTTTCTTTTTTTTTTATATGTTCCCTTAGGTAATCTAACTTTCTGGTGATTCGCGCGGACGAAGTTGCGAGCAGAAACTAGTCCATTGATAATTCATTATCATACTTATTCCATTGGTTCATTCATGATGCACCATCATCTGCTTCCTGTTCGCATTTTATATTAACATTTATATTACATCCTCTCGCTATCTGGAATGGAGTATCCTGTTTGTGTTAGGTAGGTACATTGATTTTAAAATACGCTTTTATTATTAAATTTAACTTCTTTCGATATAGCTCTGTAAAGTTTTCGCCGATTATAGAAAGGAATAGTAGCCTAAAGCGTGTCAGCTTGAAAATACTCTATTTTATTTTATGTAATAATTTTGTTTATTTTTATCACAGACATAAAATATATTTATATTAAAGGATAATTGAAATGTTTTGTCTGCTACTATATAATTATTATAATTATATTAGGTATGTACTTATTATACATATTCTAATTTATTAACCTTGTAACCTTTGTGCTAAAATTACATTGATTTTATTTCTTTTATTTTCTTCTAATGTTTTATTTTCTACATGAGTTATCTCCTTTAGAAACGCTGATCAAAAAATTGATCATATCAAAACTCATGTAAGCTGTTGTAATCGGTTGACCAACGTCAACAATAAAATAAATTCAACAACCAATCATATCAGTTGACATGACATTATTTAACGGCTGAGTAGATTTGATCAGCCTTTCAACCCACGTCAGCACGACCAGAAAAATAAAGCAGACTAATAAATAATGCCACCTCCAAAATAAATCCTGGCTCCTATGCGTTCATCAGCGCGCAGTACCATGTTTTATTCACCTAATAAAATATCTCAGTGGCCACTTACGATATTTTCCAGAAGAAGTGTAATGTAATGGTCTATTCTTAGGCGGAGACCACCCAGCTCCGCATTTACACTGATAATATAATGAAACTATTCGAAGGTCGTGAATTGATCAGCGGGCTACAATCACGAATAAAAAACTATCCACACTCAATAATAATGGGACCGATAACTCGATAAATACATAGATATACCCATTAAAATACACCTTATTTGATATTTACTCTGACATAGTGATTTACATTGTCTTTTAAATAAAATGAGACCGTCTGAACTGAACCATTGAATTCGCTGAGCTCTCCCGGGATTACGTACTCGAAGTTTAAAGGAATGTTCTAAAAGAGATGTCACTGTAAACAGAGAAAGTTCTTATGTAAGTTAAATCACGTATCTACGTAGCGATCGTGACAACCCTGGACCGTAAGTTAATGGAATTAGAGTAACAGGAAGGTGTACTGTTTCATTTTAGTCTAAGCTTTAGTATAAGATTGCTTTGCCTTTAGACAAGAAGATATTAAACTCCGATCACCAAAAGATAAAAACGCGAGCATTAATGGGACTGGGAATGTGAAGGATCCATTGATCGTGCTATACCTAGCTGCGTATCCGCCAAGTAGGTAAATTTCATAAACGTTTGTATTCCTTGCCGGTTCGAAGATTATCATCTTGGTTAAAGAGGCAGATGAAAGACCGGATCAAAAGCGCTCCACTAAAATTGTCATACAAAATCGTGAGAATAGATTTAAAATCGTTTATGATCTATACGTTACACATTACAGTTTACATTTCTTTTTTCAGAGGTCGTAGTTTAAGTTTTTTTCTCACTTGATTTTCCGCGTCGACCGGATTTGGCGCTCTGCCGCCTGATTATGTACGAGTACGAGTATGATAAATATGACAGTTGCTGTCGCAAATAAACGTCCTATTCCGTATCCTCTTATGAAAACGTCTAAATAATGCATTGTTTGTTGGTCGCTGTGGCTGTCAGATTTTCTTACGTAATCAAGGCGCCGATTGGTGAAGAGCTCGGAGTGGACCAATCGGAGTGCCGAATGCGGTCGATGCGTAAAATCGAAATTGTAAAAAGAAACTTACATTCGTTTCACGATCATTCAACTCATGTTATGAATCACTGTAGAGCAAATAAATTTTATCGTGTACCTAATAAACATGCCAAATAGAAATGCAAACAAATTAAGCATATTGCTATTCGAGTAATATGTAGTTAGGGAATAGGTTTTCGTTTTCGTTGTAAATAACGTTTTAATTATATCTGTCTTCGATTGCTTTATTGCTCTAGTATAATATGTAAATCACTTTGACACATCTTATTTACTTGGTTAGTATTTATGATGATGATATAGAAAGGATTAGCTAGTAAAGCTAGGATGATGGAGAAAATAGAATTTCTTATTTATCATAAAATTACGTTTAAAACAGCTTCATCCGTATACATTGCCTCATTACTTAGCATCTGAAGGACTTAAAAGCTGCACATTCCAGTAAAGTTCTCGGTCGGCGTACGATGGAACAGCGCCAAAGCAATTAAATCGTGAAGCCGCACGCGAGGGTTTCTCCGCCACTCTTGCCCGACGCGCGCCCAACCAAATTGCTCTCGTTACTTGCACTTTTTAGGATAGCAATGTTAAACATCTTCGTAAAACCGAACATCTGTTAATTTAAATTTCAGTTTGTTTTCTTAATATTATTTTTTGGCCAAATATTGATGATAAAATCGCTTGGGCAAATGTTGGTTCTTGGTTGTGTAACCACTTGTGGGATAAGATGCTGTTTGGATATTTCGGAGTAATTGATCAAGGTTCTGATATCGTCTCCACTTCCTTTGGTTAGCGATGTTTATCTAACGTTATTTATTTGGACGTGTGTTGATTAACACCATCTGTATTTTCTTGTAAGTGTTAATTAATTTGTAGAAATTACGAGAATAAAATCAAACTCTGAGATTGAAAGAACAATATTTTGACGATCAGCTAAATGGTCGTATTGCAATTGTAAAAATATTTGTTTTCATCCTGTGAAAATTAAATAGCAATATAAATAATACTAACAATAAAATATGAATGTGTGAAACGCTAGAAATGTAGGTATGTGTTTCGTATTCAAATATTCAATAATATTTTCACAATAACATCGTTCGAAGAGCGTTCAAAATATCTACCTACTTATACTTTTCTTTGCTAAGTGCAGGTGCCTAACAAGTCCTTCTATATGGAGCTCCATTGTCTTTGGATACAAAAACAACAAGTAAGATTACCAAATTTAAGCCGTGAATAGAAAACATTGAACCCATGAATATATTTGAATATTTGGGAACGAGGCGGCAGTCTCACACAATGCTATGTTAAGCGATCTGAAATTTAAAACGAACCTAGTGTGTGCTGAATTTGAAAATCTATTTACATTGTTTGTGTAACGCATTTGTCTTTGTCTAAAGTGACTTTACAACTATTTATTCATCATGGACCGGAGAAAACTGTGCGTCCTATTTCTCACTTTTCCAATACAACTTCCATTTTCAAATAAGGGTTCTATTTAGAAATCCTTTTTTTTAGAATATTGTTTATCAAATAAAATAGTTTCAAGGCCTCCCATTCATACCGTATATTATGGTACTATCTGATTAGAGAAATGTGGAATGTATACGAGGAAGGGCGATAACCACCATGTGCTACGTTGATTGAAATTCAAAATGGCAGATTTTTATTCTTAGTTCTAGTTTGTCGTGTCAATATAGAGTTGCCAGAAAACTCCTGTAAATTCAAAAACTAATACAATATACAGAATCCTCCTACCCTTTTAGTCCCGATTCGTTTCGTCATTATAATCATCACTTTAACTAGGGAACGCAACTCCTGAGATAGTCTATTGCAATTCGTAGATTGAACTTCACGCGAATTAAAATAGCCCAATCTACAGACTAAAATAATATTTTTCATCCCACCATCTCGGAAAGAGTATTTTTAATCTTCAATATCTGAGTGGAAAAGCCGTTTTTATTCTCTAGAGGATAAAGTAAATTTTCATCCCACCATCTCGGAAAGAGTATTTTTAATCTTCAATATCTGAGTGGAAAAGCCGTTTTTATTCTCTCTAGAGGATAAAGTAAATTGAATTTAGAACATCGTGTGCACTAAGTTTGTGAATTAAACGTTTTTTTTTTGCATTTAGTCATTTCCTCGCTGAGGTGGAATGAAAAGTTACGTGTTGCACTCGAGTGCAAAGATTTTTCACCTCGTGCTCTTTTGATTCCCTCGCTAACGCTCAGGATTCTAATTTTGAATCACTCGCTGCGCTCGTGATTCAATTTTAGAATCCTTCGCTTGCTCGGTCATCAAAATTGAACACGCGGTTAAAAAGCAACTTTGCACTCTTGTATAACAAATAACTATTTCTAAATACTATGGTAATAGAATGTGGCCAGTGTTGAATACCCTGGGCGTTGCCGTGTTCATTCCAAATCCAAATTATTGTCCCCGTGCACGCTGCCGTTCCACTTGGACGAGTCTTCGCACTGATTGCTATCATACGAGAGTAGGGACCCTGGATATGGTTTTATATGTGGTGTGGGTTCTGCTATTGTACACTACGTACTGGTTTCAACGCTCGGATTCTTAAGACGGAAGTTCATGTTTTGAGTAAGATTTCAGATTAAATTCAGGTGAATAAATATTCAGGAATATTGCCCGATTTTTCAATTAAATTGTAGATCTACTGCGGCTTTAACAAAATGTTTGATTCGGAGATTCTTTACTTAAAAAATCCAATGCTGTTCGAAATATTTTTTGTTCTGATGATGATTATTTATTTAATTCTTCTACATCGCAACTTAAGAAAATACTTAATAACGTTTTATGTGCCGTTTCAAAATTCGTCATTATAAGTGAATGTCCTTCAAAACTACCAGATTGTAAATTTGCCGTCACGAATATTAAGTATTTGATAATCTATTTCTAATGATACAACAAACGGTGAAAAAATCTATATAGTCGGAAAATACCTATGTACTTTATTCCCTTGCAGCAAAACCAAACAAAGCCGCACCGCTGCCGCTGCCTGTAAGCAAACATTTGATAGCATCTTAAATATAGATAAACATCCATTGGTACGCATCGCTTCTGCAAAAACGATGAAGAGAACAGCGTAAGGCATTTATTTAATTATGAATTACTCCTCGACTTTCGGAGTAAATGGGGGATAAACTCCAAGATTGATTAAGGTGGTGTGCCCACATCACGCCTGACTAAGGAGTAATGTATGCCTTGACCTAGTTGTGGCAAGCGACGCGGATGGTTTTGAGAGCCAATCATTTCACTTTCAGGGATACGCAAATTGGTGAAAAATAAATTGGCTGTCGAGCGATATCGTCGTTTGAATGCGAGATGTAAAAAAATGGAGTGTGTTTTCTTTAAGGCTGACTCTTAAGAGGGACTCTTTTGGTGTTCCTTATAAGTGCAGTCAGCGATATAAGTAGATGAACTTTTCGTAATTTAGAAATTAATTGTTCAAAGAAGATAATTATCATTTTTAACTAACCATTACACAAGTCGATAGTGTTACAATATTCTATTATAATTTATTACAATTGAAAGGAGTTATCAGTTGCATTAAGTTATAGAAGATTTAATTCATAAAAAAATTATAAATATTTGTACAATGATCAGCTACTTTTGTCGCTGGCTGTACGAGTATCAAAATAAAATATTAGTTATAAACTATAATTGCTATGTGTTGTATCATAAACTACGTAGGTATGTACGACTAAAATTCATAAGAATGAATTCCAAAACACCCTTGGCAGAGTTAATCTTTATCTTCTTTATCTTTCTTTACATAGTATAAAATAAAGTCGCTTTCCGCGTCTGTCTGTCTGTCTGTATATCGCTAATTCCTCCTTAACCACGCAACGGATTTTGATGCGGTTTTTACCATCATTTTGAGCATTTCTGACGGAAGGTATATGTTTAATACTTTCATATTTAATGGAAGGATACTAGATTTATTATATTAGTTTACTGGTTTTTTCAACGGCGAAGCCTTCTGGATACAAATGTATCTATGTTGTGACTGTGTGTTCCCTTGTTATTTGTTTGTTGTTTCTTTACTAATGTGCGTCGTACGCAAATTAGTACGTTCATTATATTTGTAGTAATTTTTTGTTCTTTTTTTTCTTTGTCAGTTATTTATTTAAAATGCTTCATGTACAATGTACAAAGGCCGTAGGCATTATAATGTGTCTAATAAACGTTTCTTTCTATTAGCAATATATTTTATAGATAATATATACATTATGTATATCTAGTATAATTAGTAATTATAATACCTACTATATATTTTATTATACTATGTCAATAGATTTACTTTAGTTTCTGTGGACAGATCCGATGTAGCTATCTACGTAGAAAGCTAGGTGCAGTTACCTTTACTATGTCTCAAAATAACCTTAACAAACAAGTTGTCCATAATAATGTTTTAATTTTTACAAGCAAATTATAATCACTGTCGTAAAGCTACTTAACTAATAGGCTACTTATGAATATGTAAATATTACTAAGAAATATTCGACTTGTAAACAGTCCGACTATCTATCTATCTGGATTTGAAATCCATCTTTGTCATTTCATGAAACTCAGTTGAAAAACGTTGAAGTAGCTTAGCGTCATTATTACCGCGAATAAGTTCTCATTCACTTTTGAAGCCTATTCACTATCCGACCAAGTAGCTTGGAACAGTTCTAGTTCGTAATTTACTACCGCCACTTCGTCTTAGCAAAATCTCGTATTTATGACCAGCAGTATTATGAAATGTTAGGCAATATACATTTAGGTAGGCGTGACGTCATAAAGTCAGTTTAGGAGGCATGAAATAACGTTACTTGTATTGAAGCGTACTGCTCGTAACGTATTTCGGTCACTGCATGTGTTCAGTGACACTACAAATACGCAGTTATTCAGTAGTTTGTTCTCTTTTTAATGCAAGTAATAATCTAGCTTTTATATTGTTTATAACTTGCGTTAGCGGAGAAGGAAACCATCAAGAAGATGTCAGCACACTTGAAAGAGCTCCAAAATTCTTGATCCGTGTAGTCCGCCAACCGCACCAGGTCAGCGTGGTGGACTGTAAAGCCTAATCCTTCACATTCTTAGAAGGCGCTTATGCCCAATACTGGGACAGTAATTGGCTGAATTATATTTCAACACAAATAAACATAAACAGCAAAGGAATCTACCATCCACTTCAAGTGAGACAATGTAGAGCAGCCTCCCGCGTGACGTTGTATACCTACTTGTATTGTTTTGTTGTTCTGCGATCAAGTTTTGTTTCGTAATATTCTTTTATGAGGCATTAAAACACGTTTTTAATGATCCACAGGCATAAAACCGGTGTATTTTATTAACTATGGTGGAAAATTACAAACGCAAAATGGAAGTTGCACATTTCACTGTAGTTCAATTATTTTTATAAATATTTAACAGACAACTTACCAAAAGTATTAGAGTTACTAGAATAATTAGCGTTGCCATTTAGCGTGGCAAATTGCTGCCAAAATTTGGACATTTTGCCGGTTGACAAGGAATGTGGAGTAATGTTTTGATGCGTAAGTTTTTAATTTTTTAAATATAGTACCTAACACTTATTTTGTTTAGTATTAGAAGTATTCAGTTTATCTTAACCATACAATATGGTGCACAGACCAAAATCTGCGTTCATATTCATCACAATGATTTTATATTTTTGGCGCTCTGTCATTGCGGAGTGACACAGGCTTGGAAAAGGTATATTATGTCAAATTAATATACCTACTTTTCTTATAGCTCGATGGGAGAAAGGAGCACAAAATAGTGGATAATTGGACATTGAAACAATATACGGTACGAAATAAATTAATTGAATAGTGCTGAATTCCGTAACATAAGCCACAAGCTTAACGAAATCCCTCTTACTTTAGTGGGTTTTAAGAGGCCATAGGATCATTTCAGATGGTTCGCCGCATTTCCTTGATTTCGTACTAAAAATACACACTCATTTTTGCTGTATCAATAGGTACATGTTTTCTTGTTTTATTAATGATGCAGAATATACTTTATCAGGTCCACAACTCGACGCAATATTTAATTTATAAAAGGCAATTTGATAACCAGTTTAACGATACCTCTGAAGTTTTATATTTTGAAGTCAAACCGAAATGAAAGCGAAGTTTCTGAATTTAAATTGCAGTAAAACTGTACGGGATACACAATTTACTCTTAGCCGACTTTCCAATAATGCTTTAATTTATAAATAATGGTCAGCACTCTAATTTTCCTCGACACCAAAATTTTCTCCAGTAACACAGAAACTAAACACATAAAATGTGAGAATTCTTGATTTGACCAATTTTCCGACGCTACTGATATGTGCGACGTGTGCTGCAATAGCTGGAAGTTTTGTAGAACTGTACATAAAGTATTATAAAGAAAATTTCACCCCTGCATTTTAAAACGCAGGTTGTAAATACAATATAAAGGCGTGCCTCGAACATCAAACGTTTATTGATACGAAATTAGGTCTCTCATTTAGGATTTTATGTACTTCGGTAATAACATTAATATATACAGGGTTAGTCCTTTCCAACTAACGTTGTATTTGAAAATGATTCTTCTGTTTCGATGTCACATAGGTTAATGTTAAGGTTTTAATTCTACGATGATGCATTTTACTCAACTTATGGATATCAACACGAATCTAGCTGAAAATCACAGCTGATATCATTGGGACAATAAAGCGGTAATATTTCGCGTGTTCAATATTTCAGAACTCAACCCACCCTGATTTCATTTGCATACAATGTCTGAGATTTTTCATTTTGCTAATACAAAGAAAATATACGTTTTCTTATATTATGACGCCATCAAGAGGGCCATATGAATCGGAATTAAGCGCGTGTCAGACAGTGGGTGGTGGGCCATACCGGGAGTGGGAGCGAACCTGTAGCGAGTCTCAATATAGGGCCGCTCTAGCACAAGATTTACTAGGTGGTACCACTAAATGATACAGAAGTTAAACATAGAAAATCAATATGGTAAAAGTAAACTGAACAGTCTTGTTCTTGATAAATATCTAATGAACAGTGCGGCTTCTGACTGCATGCGCACTGCTTACGCACTTAACGTGGACTGGCCCTACTTCTCAGGTTTTATAGGGGATTTTGACTCTGCGACAGTATTCTTACTGTAGTGTTTCCTAGAAAGTCAAACATCACAAAACAAATCTTACTCGCTCTGCTTGTGGCACGAGCCGCTTTCGCTTATAACATGCCACGCACTTTCCCTAGTGATGATTTCTTACGAATAACACTGCAAGCTGGCTGCGTCGGGAGCCTTTCATCACAGTAATGTTATAAAGAAATGAGGTTTCTTTGTTTTACCTTTGAAGTTCTTGCGTCGAAAAAGACTTTTTGGGACTGATATAACCTCAATATACACATACAGCTACGGAAAACAAATACAATACAATAATGTGCATTGCCAACGAACTAAATTGATTTTGGTAAAATATGTTAGTCTTTGAGTATTTGTTAGTTTATGACAAAGGATAAAAAAAATTGTTAAATTATTCAGTAAGAAATAAGTAATTATTCTGCTCGCATTTGGCACGTGGAATCTCAAATATGTTATTAAGCATGCGTGTAAAAGCTTGCGTTACGGAACGTTTTCATTGGCTTACAAAAGCATTTTCGAGCTAGAGAGACTGGTACGTCACTGTTTCGATCAATACACCCTTGCCTACTAACATCCAGTATTATTTCCCTAGTGAAACAAGTACCTTGGTACCAAAGTACCAAACGACGATATTCTAAAATATCTACTTTATATTGCCACTTACTAAGGTACTGTAACAAAAACCTGACGGATCCGTTTTTAGATCTCCCTCTTCAAGAAAACCGTAAAATGTAAATGAAAAACAATAAAACTTCAGGAAATTGAAACGAGCGCCGATGTTTACATACAAAATATGCACATTAGCTCTTGCCTGCGGCTTTATTGCATAGGTCTTCAATATGGCATAAATAATTATCATCATTTTTATTTGAATGTAATCTATTAAAAAAAGATATATAACATAGAGTTTCAATATGAATACTCTAAGATATATAATATATTTCCAGGTAAAATCAAAGTTGTAATTGTTGTTGTGTCAGGTGTGTAAGTTTGTGGTAACTAGTCTTCTGACTTAATATTATTAAAAACATCTTCGATGCAGACTTAATATGGCCGCATACGTATAATAGGGCCATATTAAGGTCTGTTAGGATGTGTTTGATTCGTAAAGAAAATATTATTATTAATTAAATCAGCTAAAGTCTAGTAAGCTGGTATCAACAGTTACAGTTCAAACACCCCACCCTTTAATAATATTTATAAAAAAATAAATTGTTGTGTATATTTCAATTGTCATTTATTGATCCAAGTTTGATTGTTATGACTCACAAGACGTAATGTGGGGAAGACGACACTTGTGGAAAAGTAGGGTGGGCACGCCTTTGTATGCAAAGTCTGACAGTAATATGAAAGAGTTTATATGAGGCTATCATTCAGGCGGAGCCGAGCGGAGACGTGCGGAACTGTGAAAAATGAGAAAAAGCGGTGCTCAATGGCTAAGATATTAGTGATTATCGAGAACACGTGGGTTCAAACGCCACCCGTTGTATACTTGACAACCCGTAGGGGGTGAAGATTTGGAGGGAGCACGTAGCACAAGCATTTTAAGCTTAGTTGGCGGGGAACAGTTATACTTACATACCTACCTGTTTCTAGCAATCTGGATTGTACATTACTATGTACTACAACCCAGATAGCCAGAACTTAATCTTTCACTATAGAAAAAATTGCACCTATACCCACTTAAGACGTGGGCACTGGATATGAGCAGAGAAGAGATGTTAAAATAGTGTCTGCTCCACCACAATGGAGTAAGTCTTATTGTTATAGTGAACTGTTTCTAGGAAGGCATGAGTAAGATTGATTAGCATAGACAACCAATTTGCGTAGATGACACGTTAAACAATGTCTGTATTCCAATTCGGTACAAGCAAAATGAAAACTATAGCACGTGAAGGGGATTGACAGCTCGCTTTTGAAAAGATTTGGATTTCAATAACAATGTACAACTGTACACAATAAACAATGAAATAATATATACAATTTATGCATAATTATTATTTATCTGTTTATAATAATATGTATCATATGGCACACCGCAAACTGCCCTTTTTCTATATCTTCCGAGTCATGTCCATCCAAAAGTTGTCTGAAAGACATCGCTTTTAGCGATAAGGCCGCCATTGTACAATGTACATGCACATTATACATTATATTTATAATAATGTATCTTTTGTATTTCTGGTGTACTTTATAGTTTATTGTATTGTATTGTAATGTACCGACTTAAAAATCGGCCAATCCAGTTTACGTTGCGTGATTTTTGTTTTGTACCAAATGTTATGAGAAACTGTTGCTATGTTTTAAAATAATTAGGGATCGTGATTAATAACTATTTTAACACTAGAAGAGTAATAATATAATGTCTATGACGCAAAAAAAAAACAAAAGCTTAAAGCTATATCGAGAAGCTGGCGTAGCATTTTCCATAAAAATCAAAATTGGTTCATAAAATTGAGTGCACGGTGGACGGGTACTTGCTGTCGCCTGCAGGCATGTTTGAAACATCCTCGCAGCATACTGTACCAGGGAATAATAAAAATGTTGGTTTCAACACAGATAATTTTTTTAACTCGAGCATCTTTTTCGTAAAATAAATTATTAACAAAGCAAAAAAACCCGACATCAAAAAACGAACTGAAAAGATGGAAACAAGGTGAAAAGAAAAAACTAATATTGTTTACTAAAAATTATAACATGCAGTAGGAGGAATCTAAGGTGTAAGGAACGCCTTATAACATGCCTCCGACTACAATACAGTCGAGTTTTAGTTTTTTTTTTTTTTTTTTTTTTTTGAACTTTTTCGTTTTATCAAGTTAGTTATTTTTATTTTTTTGTGGGTTATATTTTTGGAATATTCTCCTCGAGCCCTTTACATACCTTTGAGTATTACATACCCAACATGGTCATGTAAGTAAATTATTATTTTCATGTCTTTATATTGAGGCGTCTAAAATACACCATATTAAAAAAAACAGTCTATCTAAGGACACCTCATTTGTTTAAATCGGTTCAATCGTTTAGTTAGATACATAAAAGTCATTTCAATAAGTCGCAAGCCGGCAAAAAATCAGTAATTACTAAGTTGCAGATGTTCATGGGTGGCGGTTATTGCCGAATGCCCACCATCAGAAGCCCCGCCAGGACCTTCATATCATAAAAAAATAATATAATAGATTCTTCGAGATGAAACTTTATTGCAGACTTCAAGCTAGTTTCAAGTCAGACAATTCTTTATTTTCCACATTATTATGTAAGTAAGTTCCTTTACCATTAGCTATTTACCGAAGTCACTAATTTAATGGTAGGTCGTTTTGCCAAGACGAATAGCAGATCGTGACAAGTTTAGTTTTCTAAATAAAGGGTCTGTTAAAGTTAGTACGAGGCGTACCAGCAGCATCGGCTCCCGCTTGTTACGTCATCCCGGGTCGATAGAGGGGCGCACCCTGCGGCCGCCGCCGGTCGAACAAACGCTCCACGACGACAAATTCTACAACTTTTAATACTTTTTTACATGCCTCTTGTTATAGAAAATTTTCCTCTTCTATTATCTTGTAAATCTACCCGAGAAATGTTTCGAGGGACGGTCCTAAAACTTTTTTAGTTTCCTTTTGCTCCTGTTTGTATTTAATGAACGCTGAACTTGAATGCGTACCCTTTCCGTCATCGGGCTAACTGTTCTTTACTTAATCCGTTTCCTTTCTTTTCAGGTAAGTTCATTTCCTGTTTGCTGACTTCGTTAGTGCTTTGGAAACAAGAAGTCGTTAATAGAAGACGGGAATTTGGAATTCTTGCGGCAACACAAAGGTAATAAGTATTTTAGTGTACCTACACATTTTTCTTGGCTTGATGGGTAAAGTAAGAAGTTTGGTTATCATGAAACAAGGTAAGACATAAAATCACATTTAATTAATTTCCAAAATAAGTACCTATAATACGGTAACATCTCGAGGGAAATCGAACAGCTGATGCACTCCGCTTTTCATTACTAAATATCTTTGGGGAACTCTTTTCCATTCAATTAATACGTCTTTTTATAATCCAAAAATTATCGTAACTATCAATTTGATACACAATAACGAAAAAGATAGTATTGCTGTTTATTTTTAAAATACGTTTCTAAAAGCGCACATTGATATGTAAGAGTTCAAACAAAACCTGAAAGAGCATATTTACGTTGGTGACTTTAAATACTTTTAATGTACAATAAAAATGAAATACTCAAACCAGCATTTATGCGTTTACGCCACATGCACAGAACAGTTCGGCAAAATATTGTGTGGTATGAAATGTAAAATAAAATGGCATTTTAAAACGTTCTCCAACAGACGGTCTTGGTCAGGGAGGAGAGAAGGGAGGGAAGAGAAGATAAGGGAGAAGGGTCCCTTCTCTCCTCCGTGGTCTTGATGCATTCTTTTGGCTCAGCTCAACACTTGTGTGTGATGTTGACTAATCGAAAGAATATGTGTTCATTAAATATTATTATTCTATCTTGTCGGCATGAGCTATATATTATAGCGTAGTATTTCAGCATAGTAAAACTTGAAAATATTGGCAGGACCAGTTTACGAATTAGTTACCGTTACTTATATTTAACATTTTACATTTCATTATTATATTTCATAGTATATTTAAATGTAAGACACAACGTTTGTTAGAGGAATTTGATCCTTGTCATATCGACTGGTGTTCAAAAAATACAGCATGACTATTTTCCCATTTTTGTCGATTAGATTTCTGGGTCAGGTGGCTTATCAATCAATGAATGCAGTTTTCCTAGTATCTCCAATATTTATGGTGGGTAGCTAGGTACTTGCTTTTCATCTGTATCTCGTTCGTTTTTTCCAGCCTGTATTCATAATACGTAGTACCTATAGGTACCCATGAATGATATGTAAATACATTCATCGAAATATAAAGAGGATTGTACCCACAAAGACATTTTTGCTCATCAAACGACACGAATATCTGCCTACGAAGAGCAATTCTCAGAAAATTAAAATTACATATGTGGAAATTCATGGAAACAATCCTGATAGAATCTATTATCATACGTTCCACATCTGTAACACTGGCATGTGAGCACGCAATTTATTCAACGTATATGACTATTTCAGAGCCCCATCTGCTGTCAGGTGTTTCAATTGCAAACTGAGAACATTTTATCTCAAGAGCCCTCGACTTGGCTCCTCAACCAGACAGAAACGACATGTTTATGTCTGGATATTAATCAAAGCTGGCATTCGTTGGCGGCGACTTGAATTATAGTGTAGACCATATCTAAGTAATTTCGATCGCAAAAATACGTTTTATGTGACATTAATTATAAGAACATCTATTCAGTAAATCAGTTAATGCTTTCAGAACTGAAAATTTGCCACAAGTTTCAAAGATAGCTTATTCATGAGCTAAGTTAAATTGAGACATTATTTTAGTCAAGGACTGGGAGATATTTTACACACGGAGTTTTTATCTTATCGGCATTAAGAAGTGCTACTCGTATGTCCATGTTTAATAATAACGGGTTGTTAGCATAGTCAAATTCGACAGTAAGAAAAAGCAATTTTACGGTTCCATTATTGCACGACCATTTTGAAGAATATAGTTTCTAATTATACTCAGGGCTCGCAAAACCAAAATAGTTTCTTATCAATTATTTAGTATTTATAGTTACAATTCATATAAATCGTCTGATTGTATCTGTCCTAACATAAAGCTGTGCATAAAGTTCGGCTTATCAAACTTGATTCTAACCTACCTACACCTACTGTTTGGAACCGCGCACCTAGTCTTGACATTTTATAAATGCCTGTATTTAGTTTACATGAATTAAAGATCTATTCTATTCTAATATCGTTGGTAATAATAGTCCTATTTGCAATATTACTAGTGATTTTGTTGAAAGGCCTAAGTACCTTACTAATGATGTCACGGTTGGCGCAGTGGCTAAGCAATTAGCTGTCTGCGCTTCGTGCCGCGGGTTCGATCCCCGCACGGAACAAGTATTTGTATGATCTAAGATAGTTGTTTCGGATCTGGATGTGTGTGCATGTGACATGTATGTTTGTAAGCTGTATCCTCGATACAGGATAAATACTAGAGAGGGGCAAAATTAAAAAAAAAACAAAATTAGTTATTAAAGTTAAATTGGGTCTGAAGCAAAGTCAGACAGAAACCGGTCATCATAATCCAATTACTGTCACATCTTGTCTACTGAAATCTGGAAAGCTGAAGAAAAAACCTCGAGAAAAATAGCTGGGAAAAGTTTTCAATGTTTATTTATGAAAACGAAGTGCACAGAAGGTTTTGGCGCAACACATGAAAAAGTATTCGCAAAATCCCTTCTATCTTTTCTTTATTTTATTTATCTGTATGCTTGTTACATCTTCACGACCGAACTTCTGGCCAACCGATTTTTATAAATAAATTGAAAACCGGTAAAGAACTTAAGTAGCAGGTTCACCCCGGAAAATTGAAAAACTTTGCAAGCGGATAGCGCAGGCACAGTAATTTAAAAAAGTATGATTGTTGGGTGATAAGGCCACCTTTCCCTGTAGTCAAAAATATGGAGCCAATAAGACATCAGTTGGATGTGTACTTAATATACAGTCGATCAAAGAGATTGGTGATATATCGAATATAGACGAAGGTTTCTAAAGTTTTTTTTTTTTTTTTTATAATACATGTATGTTAATAAATAGGATTCTAGTCATAGTCAACTAATTTTATTGGTATTAATAAGGTACAGGTCAATATAATAATATCAGTAACCATTAAATTAAAATGAAACAAATTAACATAGGTAATTAAGGAAAAAAATAAAAATATTATCATTAATAAAATTAACTTAAATTACATACAATAAATTCATTCTAATAATTTAATTTACAAGATACGCAATCTTTCTCTTCCAGAGTTTTAATTATTTAAATTAAACTTTTGTAATTTTGTTTACATTTTAACTATATTATCGTTAAAATTTTATATTACTGGCTCAACCAGCCATTTCTTGGTTTTTGTTTATATGATTCCTATTACATAAATAGTTCAATTATGTCTATTATTTTGATAACATTACTTACTATTGTAATTTCTGGAGAAAATTTCAACATAATAATATATATCTGGTGACACTGCATACTTATCTGCATCTCCGTTCAACGGTACCAGCATCTATCAATTTGATGTTTTACTGTGAATAGTTGTGGTCACCCTCCCTCCGCCTAAGAGCACCAGGGACCCTAATCGAGACAAACCAGTTGAGGGCACCGAAAACCTCGCTCAGTATATATTTTATCTTAATAGTTTTATGTAATAATTTGTCATTTACGCAGTTGCGGGTAATACTCAGCATCACACATGCACAACTAAAACTTGAATAGACGTATTTATGTTGCGGCACAGAAATAACAAGGAAGTGCAGGATGCCCAGTGCCAAATATTTACCACCACCATAATTAACCGTTACCCACAAGAGATTAAGGGTTCACAAACAAAATAACAGATGCTTAAACACGAAAGCAACCAGTTGCCATTATACCAAGTTCATACTAAACGGGCTGATTATGCCTTGTACGTCCGTTTAATTGTCAGTGAAATTGGGCCTTGACTATTTTGTTTGTAATACGAAAGTAAGTCTGTCCGTCTGTCTGTTTGATAAGGCTTCGTGACTAAATTATCAAACTAATTTTAATTAAATGTGGCACATAGGTATATTTTCTAAGCTATTACCTAAATAATACATATATCTAATAATTATGCATAATTGTACGCACATAGGATATTTGGAAAAATACCCGAATACAACTTCCTAAATAATGTTTGTTCTACGACTTTGACCAAAATTAAACAGATTAGCCAAAAATAATATTGATTTTAGAGTGTAAAATTTACTTCAAACACCTTGGAATAGGTAATAGCAGGTACGTGATCAAAGGATCTTCTATTCCATTCCATTCTTCGGTCGTATCAGTTAGAATATGCAAACTACAGAGAATTTTCATAATTTTGTATGAAAAAATTATCGAATTTGCGAAATTAAATTATCGAAAAAAAAATCAGTTATTCCATAATTTGTATTTCGACCCTGAACATCGTCTTTTATGTTCAGGGTCAAAATACAAATTATGGAATAACTGAATTTTTTTTCGTGATTTCGATTTTTTTTCCATAGTCAAAGTTGTTTACAATGATGAGTACAATAACCCCCTTTCGGCTTTAGCATATAATAAGAATAATATTGTATTCACATTTATATAAATAACTCTTTCCGCTACTTTTATGGCACATGACAAAACGTGAGTTTCCTCCACCATGGAAAAGATAATACAAGCTGAAGTTTTATTGATTGTCATGTCTAAAAAGGTTTCTATTGAAATCTTTTCTGCAGTATAGTAAGAATATAGTATAGTATAATATAGTATAGTATATAGTATAGTATAGTAAGAAAATAGTTGCCTATGGTTGTATTGTATCTACATATCATTTAGCTGATGTTTTACTATAAAAGACATATCTAATAAGCATGATTAAATCTAAATAAATGATAACCAAAATTGTTTACGTAAACAAATTAATTTAAGGTTCAGGCAACTGTTTGCCCGTATAAATATTACTGTGTATAAAGTGCCGTGAGGGTTTTATTCATGATAATATAATATAAACATTAAAAATTATAATAGCATAATGATTTCTTTGCTGTTTCTTATTAAGGGAAATATTACTAGGTATACAAAATATAATTTTGTTGGCAGCTAAATTAATGAACCTTTTTTACATTATTTACCGAGTTATTTCTGGCACAAAAAGGCTACCTACTCGATGGAAGTTGTAAAAGATGACCAATGAACATGGGGTCAAGGGGATGAGCAGCGCCAACGGCGTCTTATGTGCAAAAACAAACTGCGAACGCCAACTCGTCTGCCATTCATTTTCACATCGTTAATTAGTACCAAGTTTACAAAATAATAAATGCATTAGTATTAGAGTCCAAACCGTTTTGAACTCTAATACTAATGCATTGTTTATAATTATATTGTTTCGAGTTCCCGATATTTCGGCACTGTTGCAATTCGTCAACATTAAGAGTGAGATTCGAATCGAGATACGAGATGTTCTTACGGAATAGCTGTGCAGCTAATGATCAGCGGAATCCGTCTGTGAAGCCTTGTTTATTATACCTACGTTGTTATTATACTAACATACTATATTGCATTGTAAGTAGTTATTCTATGTGGCGATAGATGTCGCTACATACCTATGGATCCTACATTAGCAGGCCCTTGTTCAGAAACTGGCCCTTTAAAGGTTGCTATGGTTTGTGGTTATCTGACAAACAATGACCCACATTGACAACACTATCGTTGAAATGGGCCTAACAATGTTATTGTAGAGATGAAATCTGAAAATAAATGGTTTAATATCCCTTGCCCTGTTTCGAGAGGCAGGAAATAGACAAAGATTTATCAATTATTCTGTCGTGTTCCTAATTAGTAATCACAATAGGACTAACAAACTTATTCACTTGTTAAATGATTTATGACTGTCATCTACATATTATTATTATCATAAAATAAAAATAAAAATTGATGACCCCCAAAATTTCTTGTACTAGATACTTACCAAAATATCGGCTGGTTATTTTTATCTTTAGTCTGTAACAATGGTAGTACAAAAAAACACGTTTTTATGTAACACTCTTTGTTACGCCACGTAACTTTAAAAAACATGTCCGTTAATTAATGGAATAATAAATTTATTAAATATGTTTAATTTAATTATTTTACATAACTATATATAACCATAAAATATAAACTTAAATATGTACACTAATAATTATTGTTAAATGAATAAATCATAAAATAAAATAAATATAAAACTGAGTACCTACCTAGGCGTCAAAGTACTCCTCCTCAAAGTTAATTAGTTGATGTCAACAACCAAGTAATCGCTTTTAACTAAATTAATCTCGGACTCGGTTGAAAAACAATTATTACCTAAATTTCTTAATATTCCCTCACTTGAAAGTTAGGATCCTTTACCATTCAAACCTACATTAACTAGCATCACAATCAAGCATATATTCTCTGAAGCTTTAGGGAGAGGTGTTCAGTGTACACAATTTTTTCCACTAATGTGTGCAAAGAAGCCTTCGGCGCCTAATAGTAAGCGATTACCTTAATCTATGGACGCTTGCAACACCAGGAGAGCTAACACGGCGGAAGGACAAAACAGTTTTCTCCACCCTCTGTCTCCTCAACAAAGGACAAAACGTAAAATCGGGAGAGAAAACGGTAAAGAGATGTTTTGTTCCCGATTTTTCTCTCTCCCCTTTTTTGCTATGCTAGCCCTGCATGGGCATCACTCGTGCGTTGCACTCACTGTATAATACCTATACATATTTCGTTGATGATGTCGTAGTCAAGACACATGTAGTAGGGGGGAACCTATTGCTACCGAGCACACTTCCAAGTTTCAAACCAGCTTGGTATTGAGAATTTCCTGACAAAAAAGCCAACATCCACCCAACTAGGCTACGACCCCAGGACCTACCGCTTAGCATCCTCGCACTTGCAACTACTAGACTAAATTAATCAGTTTATAAGCTAATTATAATTAAAAATATCTACTTAATGATTTGATTCAAATCTCTGTAATTTACTTATCACATGATTTTATCAACGAAAACTAATATAACATATTGAATTATTTGTCGTTAACTTTATCTAACCTACCTACTCGCTGGGTGTAATATATCTACTATCTATATCTGTGAAACATGTTAACTAACAGATAAGTAATCACTTAACTAACGCTGTCATTCACACTAGTTATTGACGAAACCAATGTTTATTGGATACGGTTGGAAAAATTTTATAATTACTCACTCATTAAATTAACCCTTCGAATTGCTTATTTGTTTGAATAATTAATTAATATGATCCCCATGAGTTTGATTAAATTGTACATTGGTTTTGGGATTCACCCTGGTAAATATTTTTATCACACGTCTAATAGTAAATTTAATTAATAGTTAATTAACCGTGATAAAAATAGTTTTATTCGCAGTACTCGACTCGTACGTTGATTTAGGCTTGATAATAATGATAAGAATCATAACAAACAAACAAAGGATTTGTCTGTTTATCAAGTCTGATTGTACCTAAAGGTATATTATTATTTTGTACACAAAATTGGGTACTAGCCTATAACAAGGTGTCAAATTAATATAGCGTTTTAGATATAATCAATTGCCGCTTGGGTCTAATTTAGTTCATGGCGTTGGCATTTGCATTGACATAATGAAAGGTTGCATTGCAATACGTCGCGACGCCACCGACACCGGTGATGAGTGTTATAAGAGTGGTATTAACACGTTCACTGTCCGACAGCAGACACAATAGTTAAACAATCGACATGTACCACATGTGGTTCATGGGACTGGGAAAGGGTTAACGTTATTAACGCGCGAGGGATGATCCAGGTCGGTGCGCTCCCTCATCAGCGAGGCGAGGAGACGAGCCCGACGTCCGACGTGCCGACGTCTCGGGTTGTCTCCGGTCGGGTGGGTACCGCTCCGCTCGGCTCCACGCCCGCGGCCGCTTCCGCTGCGAGCGCCTCGCCGGCGAACGGGCTGCACGCACAGTCCTCTCCTAACCGCGAGTGAGCGCGCTGCTGCCGCGGCGCGCCCTCCGCACAGCGTAGCAGGCACATGCCTACGAAATGTCACCTACCTACATTTCCCGATAACGTCCGATTAGCAATTAACACCGCCGAATAGCACGCTCAGTGCACGGCGTCGTTCGATAGTTTTAAACGTTCTATTAATAACAGTTGTATCTTTATGTCGTGAAGTTTTTTCAAGTAAGATTTTACGCGTACCGATTACATATATGGAATGTGTTGCTAAATACATAACCTTGGCTATTCAGAATCGCAGTCTGTTTTTTGGTGTTTTTTATTAGTTGCGTCGCCGGTAATTATGTCTCCTCGTGTTTGTGTGTACTTTTTTATAATGCGTGTACCTAGTTAAATTGTGTTTATTTCTCGAGTATGCAGGAAATATCGCAAAACGTATGAGGCGCCTGCATTGTTTTGTTTTACTCATGTGGCCGATAAATATGCGCTTACTTGGATTTGATTGTGACGTATAAATACCGGTTTTTGTTTACGGATCTGATGCTGATGGTGACCTTGCTGGTAAGAGAATAAGACGGTATGTGTCGGTGTCGATGCAAAACGTCATTAAGAAGCCTTTATAATTTTAGGTTAATTCGTAAACATCAATTTATACGTTAACGTAAAACGTAAACGTCTTCGTACGCTTGAGAGAATGAGGGGAACACATTGGCTTACCGTTCGCATCTTAATGTGTAATTAACTACGTATGTAACTAGGTTTTATATTCTATGGGAAAAAAGAAAATTTAAGTACCCACATAGTGTAGTAGTAGGTAATTAGAATTTACAACGCGCGTTTTATCGATTTATATAGTACCTACTTACGTACCTACATTTTATCTACACAGATTACAAAGTAAGTGCATGATACAATAGTACAATTAATGTTGCAAAACAAGACGATTTTACTACTTATTCATAACTTTATTGACCAAGCATGTTTTTTGTTTCAAAACAATAATTTTGTTAAGTAGGTAAGTATGTACCTAATAAGACTAGTATATTCAACTTAACTTACTTATAACTCTGAGTAACATCTAGGTTTTCATTATATTTTTGAATTGTAAAAATGAAGAAACCTAATCATTAATTATTCAAAAATATTCATAAACATCAGTTAATAAATTACCGAGACGTCGATAAATATAGGTACTATAATAATTACTTGACAGGAATAACAATAAAAAATAAAGGCTTATTATTCATTTATAATACATGTAATAGTGACATAACGGTAAGTAACGCTGACGTTACTTACCGTTATGTCACTAATTACGACGTGGAACGTGAGGTAGCAAAATAAAAACAGACTTAATAATTGCATAATAGTTAATAATAAGTGTTAAGAGGATAACCCGTAGATTGTATGTCAAATATGTTAGTCACATTCATGTGTCGTCACATAAAATAAACAATAATAATAAGCACGATTTACATAATATAGCATTTAACTATCCTTGTATGAAAACTATAGTTACACGAATGGTCTAAAAATTGTTTTAATCCGTGCTAGGATTGAAAAGTTGTACTTTTGTACGGCGTCTCTTTTCCTGATATTAGCCGTTTTAAAATAGTTGCAAAAATATAATGTAATGTAATTGTGTGTATCAAAACTTGTTTCATATCATGACCTGGAAAATATCTAAGAGTATTTATGGTGACAGAAAAAAAAAAAAAATATGTTCATTTGACATAGACACAGAAACAATAATAACAATAAAAAAGTAATAAAAACAATGGAAAATAGTAAAAATTTAAAAAATAGTACCTACGTCACTGCTTTTTCAAAAATGCTCCCACTCAGCATTATGCTGCTGGGCGGTGTCAGCCACACAGCAGCGCTAGTTTTCAGTAGAAGCCTCAATTGAGTTTATAACAATGATTATTGTAGTACGTGGTACGTGGTGAACTAACATACTGAAGATTTTTATCTGATAATTAATTATTTATATCCAACTGTTTTTAGCTAACTACTAAGAAGCTAAAAGACAATTAAATATATAATTAATTTGAAAAGCCCAAATTATACCACATTAAAAGTTGTAAGTCTGATTAATCACGGGACAAATCTTCGTTTAATGTGGGATGAGACTGAAAGACACAAAGTTCATAAAAAAAATATTTTCGTTTAGAGCACGCGGTACTCACTATCCTTTATTATATTAAGAGACTGTGTTCTTAATCCGCCTTGGGCCGACAGATGATAATCAGTAATAAACGGCCTCCTTAAATCCTAATTAGTGTACTAAGTTTAGTTACAGTAACAATTCACGTATTTGGGATTGGAAAACCAATACGGAGAGAAACCAGAGAGAAATGATAAAATCTTAAGTGTGGTCGCTCGATTAAAGACAAAAGAGATTACGTAGAGTTAATCCAAATAAAATGCGACTGAACTCATTTTAGAAACTCATTGTGAAGTGAAAGCAATATATAGTGTGAGAGAATTTATAGCTCATTAGATTTTCGAATAGCAAGAGCTTTTAATTAGAATCCTAGGTATGCATTATGTTACGAAGCGACTACGTTTTACTACTAAATTCAGCATTACAAGCTTTTGTAGATATAAATGTTAATCGTTCGTGTACACTGGGTTTTATTGCTGTTTAAAAAGAAAAGCACTAAGTACACGATGGTTAAGACCCAGTAGGTTTCCTTAAGATAAAAATGAGAGAGCTATTGTCTGATTCAGTACAGTTATCAGATAACGAAAAGGGGATGTGTTATCATTTATAATTACTTGTTATCAAAGATGATTCAAAGTATTATTTGTAAATAGGTATTTGAATAATGCAACACTCATTATTATGAATAAAGCATGGCGTTCGCATTTTGCTTATTAATATTCATTATTACTCAAAAGAGAACGTTATATATAATTAAAAATAACATCCCTAAGGCTTTTATTATATGGATCTTGCAATAAAATATTGTTATTTCTCATTATGAAATAATTATGTTCCTGAAATATTATCTATGCTTGAATATTATGCTGTCTGAAACATAAGGAATTTATTACTTGATAATTCCCTTTTCGAGCCTAATTATTTTATCATCCCACAGTTTTTTTTTTAAATAAAATTATAAACAAGCTTCTGACTTCTAATATTGCGTGTTGCTATGCGTACCTAGTTTATGTTGATCCAGATTTAATAGCTTAGATAGCAAAACAATGTAAACTTCTTACTCGCTAAATTAGAAATCATTAATCGTACACATAACACAGCAGATTCTTTATCGGCGAATACTTTTTGTTGGATTATCATTATAGAGATGTTACGGGGCGGCTTGGGCTTCAGATAGTTTTGACACACCAATATTTATCACCATCCCATAAGGATGATTGGTTTTTGCGGATCTCAATCAATTCATGCGTCACGCGTACGATTCCGAAATGTCTATAATAAATATAAGTATATAATGTGTGTAAATATTGATAATAATAATCATTTATTTAAAGACAACAGAGAACCATCATATAAGAAAGTATGCACAAATAACAATAAAATATAATACATTAATTAAAATTCGACAAAGAAAATAAAATAGAATACATTAATAATAATGTCATCATTTTCAATAGGCAAATACAGTGTATTTCAGATGTTATAATTATTGACAGTTGTCAATAATTGTAACATTATCTGAAACCCACTGCACCTGCCTATTAAGGAAATGGACAGAGTTCTATTTACTGATTTATAAACACTGGCAGTATGCAAATAATACGCAGCAAAGTTCAGGCAGATTTTAACTAAACACTGGGATCAAAAAACAAACAATACGCGATGACTCAGTTACATATTAACGTGACACTTTGTCACGCACTAATAAAATACATACAACAGGTCCACTTGTCTCGTTACCCATGAATTTCCGGCTTCACGTGGTTTAGTCGAGTGCCAACTAATCACCAATATGACTGTCGTTTAATTAGATAAGATAAGATAAGATAAGATAAGATAAGTCTTTATTTGCCTTAAACATGGTTAATAATAATTAATCACCCTTGTTCAGGTGTGAGGGACAAACGATGGCAATTTACATTATAAATCTTAACAATCGTTATCTTTGAATTGAATACGAGTGACGTGGGAAAATGAGGATGTACTTAGAGCTTATTATTAGAAACGTTGTATTCTTATACTTAATGACGACAGCGAGAGTTTTATAACTACCGATCGTGGGAAGTAACAAAAACTAAAGACGAAAACATATTGGACTTATGTGATGTTACGTTTATCAGAACCCTGAATCAGCTTTCATGTATAATACACGAATTACTACAATTGGACGTAGTTTCTGAAAAACGTTCCAACCCACAAATTTTATT
This sequence comes from Allophyes oxyacanthae, assembly GCA_932294325.1. Lineage (NCBI taxonomy): Eukaryota > Metazoa > Arthropoda > Insecta > Lepidoptera > Noctuidae > Allophyes > Allophyes oxyacanthae. The sequence goes on along the minus strand of OW028614.1, from coordinate 7,780,092 downwards.
GACAACACATTTGGCGCAGTGGCTAATTTATTGGATTTCTGCGTTAACGTGCTACGGATTCCATCCCCGCACGGAACAAAATATATGATCTACAGATTGTGGTTCTGGGTCTGGGTATGACATGGGTATGGTCTTGACGAATATGCTTATAAGCTGTACCCTCGATACAGGAGAAATCATAGTGAGGGGCAACGTCATTAAAAAAGAAAATATCTACTTTAGAGGAAATCGAGCTTGAAGTTCATTACAGACCATTTTCGTCATATTAATTCATAGTAACTAACTTGTGAGTTGGAACGTTTTTCAGAAACTATCTCCAATTTAGAAACCAACTTATGTGACATCCACAGTGACATCGCTGAAACTTTTATACATTATGTTTTTATATGTATAGATAATATAACGTGGCACCACGTCACATAAGCCCAGTCTGTTTTTTTTTATAATTACCTATAGAATACTAGCGACCCTCTTACGGTTCCGTACGGGTGCTACTATTTTTATATTAAATATGAAAGTATTATACATAGGTATAAACCTTCCGGTAGAAATGCTCAAAATCATGGTGAAAACCGGATCAAAATCCGTTGTATATGTATTTAAGAAATAGTTCTCGAACCGACAGACGCGACGGGCGACTATATTTTATACTATGTCGTGAGTCGTGATAGTGGTTAGGAAAAATTTCAAGGGTTGTTTAATTAATTAGGTGTTTTGGAAATAAGGATTAACTTTTATCTTTTCCTATAAAGTTACAGCTATGCTTGACGAGTTTTTTCGGGAACTAGGAAGGTAATTTTCTGAACGCATGCACGGTGAAATTTTTATGTTGCTTTATGCTAAGTTAGACAAACTTTTAATTAGCTTGATAATGTACAGGATATATACAGACGTGCAGTTTTAATATTTTTATGAAAATAATTATGTCTTAAGTAGGTAACCTGTGCAGCAAATTTTTTAATATCTAAACGATTCTTAAGATTTATAAGTTTCACTTAATTTTACACTGTCTTGAAACGGAATTTATCAATTATCAAAAATGTATCATGTATAAGAACGCATTTAAAACCCTTAACTACAGCTGATTTAAAAAATAAGAAGTTCATTTATGTACCTATTTGTTTATTTTTTTCAATAGCTGGATAAAGCTCAAAATTATATTCCTCTGATAACATACACAACTAAGTATTCCTATCAAAAACTAACTGCAAAATATATTTTATCTGGGCTATTGAGCAATCGGGCTTTATCAGTTTTCCCTTTCATGTGTAGATTTTTAATCCACACACAAAACGAAACCAAAATTACATAAACCATAGAATTGTTCACATTTCACTGCATTTTTTCCAATCGTTTCAATAACGTTTGCCGATGGCGCTGCCGCCGCTAGAAACAGTTCAATCGACTGTAAATTAAAATCCGAAACACTGCCTTAGTAGACACCCAAGCGCCCGCGCCAGTAGCGATAAATACTTCATACACAAGACACAGACAAATATGAAACTCACTCCAGTTTTAATTTAACCTTTAGATGTACCTACGTAGTTCCAATTATGATCCTAATCAGGTTCTATGTATCCCAGAGTAATAAGGCTTACAGGCAATACCTAATGGAAAGAGTAATTTATAGTTACTGGCCTGAAGTGGCCTGTAATAAATAATATTTTATCTTCAAGTACAAAGTTCTCGCGAACCGTAAATCGGATTCAGGAAAAGTGGGTCCTTTTCGTCTGTAAGTTTGCTTTAGTAGGGTGAATGGTCCATTTTTGCAAGTGACGGCATATGCGTCAAATCGGTGCCGTGTATTAAAGTGCTACATTCGTATGCCATCCATGTCTGTATAAGCGTAATAACTGCGTTGTTTGTTCCCAGATAACTGGGTGGGCTATTTCGCACCATTGTTAGTATACGTAACCACTGGGTACACTTAGGTACAATGTCCTTTTACTCCTATTCCCGAACGTCCTCTCAGCTATTTGTGCAACAGTAAACCCCAGTAATTAACAGTAGTAATTGTTTCTTTACCCGAGCAAGGGAAAATTTGCAACTGCTTCTTGTAAAAGATTTTCTTTAGGATTATTTTATCTTTTTGTGTCTAGTGAAACATGAACTTATTATTACAGGGTTTGTATTCGAATTGAAATTCGAAAACTAATTAGGTATCTTATATAATGTTCGTAGCCTGTATAAAAAATTTATGAAGTAAAAATTACAGGTAATTTAAGATTCGTGGTAGTCGGGGCCTATCGGATATTATTATAATATAATTGTATAGACTGAACAGACGATTTAAGCTTTATTTTAATCTTTAGTTAACATAATAATCCAATTCCAACTGAAGTTAATTATTGAAACTACATACTTATTTACGAAATAAATTATGTTCATAAATAATAAAATAACGTAGGCGAAGTTCTCCGTTTTCTATTGCGCGTTTAAATAAGATTAGAATTCTTTGATATTCCAAGAACATAATGAGCTTTGTTATGTTATAATGAAATGTGAATACAAAAGCCAATTATTCTTAACATAATATTTTTAAAATTACGTAGGTACTGCTTATGGTGTGGATACCTATTTTTAATGATATCGTAAAATTCCTTGAGTTTTGTATAGTTAATATCTTCACAAGATAAAATAAGCCTTTTAACTTGACATATTTTCATATTGTAAGACGGCTGTTTTTAAGCTTTTAGCATTTCATTAAGATTTTATTTTATCATATATCGAAATACCCTTACTTAAGTTAACATAAGTAGTAAATACTTTCAGGTTACTTGTGTGTGGTCAGTTATACCTAATATTCACTTGTTTTAAACATCTAATTAATTTTAAGAAATGAAAATTACACTACCGTAACAATTTACGGCAATAAGAGAGCTACTTAAAATATTGGTTGGTGGTTCTGCCACGGTACTAAATAACCTAATTGATTGCTAAGTCGTTAATATTGCCCGGAACTTTGCCACTGACGTTAATTTATTTCATTTCTAGTCTCCTTTGATTAAGAAAGTTCCCCTGTTTTTATGTTCGATTAGAACAAAGGCAATATTATTAAGAATTCAATGCGCACTCGTTTGTATTAAGTCATTAAAAGTTTCTTATGTTTGTAAATGAAAGAGAATTTTAATTAAGTGGGTATTGATTACCTTTACATAATATACGTAACATCACAGACCATAGTTTTAGTAATTTGTGGTAACACCAATATTGTTTCATGCTAATCGACGAATAACAATAATCGAAAACTTGAAACTATCACGTCTGAGGAATTCCACCAAAACTTAGTGCTAGTATAACTTTACGCATGAATAATAGATCAATAACACTCCAGTTGAACGTAGTTTCGGTTTATAGTTCGTGGAAAATCCTGATATCTAGTGATGGAAGAATATCTGCATACATTTATGCTCAGTCGTAAACATACGCAATTTGCTTAGACTTTAAATACGACTAGATCGGGTCCACATTGCCTTTGCGCATGTCGATACCATCGTAAAACACACAACAACACTTTGATGGTGTCGAACAAGATTAGATGACGCCGAAATATACGCTCCAGATCGTTTTGGCTTTATCCTCCTTTTTAACTAGTACTGTCGGTGACAATAAAAGCTTCGTCAGATGAAATCAGCCTTGCGTACGCGTTCGTCGGCCTAGTAACGATCCACGTCGGACCTACAACATGACTCGTCAAAAGAACTTCTAACTAAATTTACATTTTTATTCGACTCTCCGTTAACGTATAACTATAAAGTAAAACAGAAGTTATAAGTAAAACGGAAAGCTGTGGGGGTTGCTGTTATATTAGATTTTTTCGATTTATTTAAAGCTCTCAGACCTCAGTATTTATGGGTCGTATTATGTTAGATTTATTTCACGGATTAATATAGCGGCCGGGTGTGCAGGATCGACGGATTTCTGCTGAGTTGGAAGGATTCGACGCTCATAAATCTGAATCAAACGTTCGTATTTTGACGAGAATATCTGAGTCAGAATCGAATGACCCTTTTCAAAGTCGTTTCAAGCGTGATAAAATACGTATCTAAGTGGATATGTCGTTATCGCGTTAGCATCCGTTAAAATACGTAGTATTTTTATAAAAATTAACCATTTGCACAGCCCGCACTACAGTAAATTCTATTCAATTACCTTATTATTTCATCAATTATACACGTAGTTATGCATGTTCAATAATGTGCAGTGACGTTTATTTCATGCGTTTACATATTTATTGTAACATTGTTCTTATAAACCGTAGCTGTCAATGTGTTGCAAAGTTATGATTTTTTTATTTATAAAACATTTGTGCAAAACATTCGCGAATATGACCTACTTTTTAGGTAAATGTATTTTATTGGTGACGAATACCTTGTTGGTGTAAACACGAGGTTTTAATAAATGATTGAGAAGGTCCCTAAGGACCTATCTGTTTCGGCTTTTTAACTCCCAAGAAGTATTTATGAGCCCTAATCTCGGAAACGACCCCTAAAGATTTTGATTGACACATCTTGTAATGCTCAATACCTACTTGAACGTCGGGTAGGGCGTCCAAGTGCCTCGGCCTCAGTAATCCCTAAGGCGAGGCCGAGTAAGATATACGACCGCGATAATCTTCACTCAAGGCTCATGAAAGCAAAATCGCTGAACACGATACAACTTTCTCGGCGAGGCAGTGTTCGGCTGTCGCGTCAAGAGGATTAACGAAAGGTGGGCAACCCAACTTTTCAAATATTTTAGCCGAGGAAAGTTAATTAGAGGCGAGAGATTTTTACCCTATAATAAAAAACAAAATTTGAGACCTTAATAAAAGAACTGTTTGTTACATTAGAACACTTTTATATCCAAAAATAGTATTCGTTTATGTGACGTCAACGTAAGGATAATTCTTATAATGTTCGTAGTAAGCATATAAATCTACTAAAAAAATACATAGCTTCATATTTATAAAAAGGTAATTAGTTAACTGTTCATTTCACTGGAGTAGTTAGACTCATTAATTAATGTTTTAAATATACCAAATATTATGTACCGATGAGATGCGCGTTGCAAACCACTTATTTATTGAAAGTCGTGCTGAAATACGGGAAATTAACTCCTTAATAATTATCAACTCTCAGTTTCGATATAATTATTTGTAACCTCATTTAGTACGTAATCATCTAATGAATGCCAACATTAAAATAATATTGTTAATTAAGGTGACTTCAGATTATCAAAATCTCGACATCTCAATCAGTGAGTAAATTACCTATCATAATCACTTAACTATTAACTAGCACAAGTCTAATTAAAAATCCCACACACCAGATTTTGCCTTCACCCTACTGATAACAGCTCGTGAACATGATTAAATATCGACAATATCGATGCAACTGTATCGAATATCAAAAGAATATCGTGACTACTAGCAGTTTGTATTTTATTACATGACGATGGAACCAGTGTGATATATTGTTACCTAACTGACGAGACTGTACCAAGTGGATGTTTTTATCCTTTGTGTTTCTTTTTTCTCATAACGATGACTTTTATGATTTGTATTTCAATTTACACCGTTCGACTGAGATTCAATAGAATTCACGTGTTATAAAAAAATGCAGACTGTACTTTGATCCAATAGGGCAATATTACCTATGTATTTTTCTTCAATTCATATCTATATATCATCTCAGAGATCACAGATTTTTGTTCATGTCATGTTGTTCAAATTCCATCCATCATTTCATTGGGTTGCCTCTTTTCTTAAAGACATCAATATTCTTCGTAACTCTACTTTAAAGTTATTGCATAAAAAATCTCATGTCATCGTTATTTTAGTAGGAAATTTTCCATAAGAGCATCAAAATAGCAGATACAACCTTCAAATGAATCCAAATAGAGTATAGAATAAATGAATTTTAAATAAAAACAATATATTGTTTTACAATCTGATAACATCGCAACTTCAAGGTTACTAATTCCATACAAGATAATGTATGAAGTGTGAACTTAGGTACAAGTGGTACTCGCGACGACTACCTATTTAAATAAAACATAGAAAAACATTTTATGACATCAGAAACTGTGCACTGTAACAAACATTTTAAAATGTCACATATATATATATATTATTTTTGTTAACCTTTCCAAATAAGCAGCTTATATTATTAGATCCTTTTAGCTAAACCATTCAGGGTACGATAAATGGATTATTGTCACCAAGTATTTCGATATTAATAATGTTCGATAAATTCAGTAGCATCCTAACATAATATTGTCTGTAGGCACCCTTTCATTACGAAAGAGAACTACCTACGCCTGAAGCTATAATGAGAACACATTTTAGCGAGTTCGTACTACGTCATATGAATGCCACAAACTAAAAAAATGTAGTTATGACCGCTATATGGCAGAATTAATAGTCATCACGTGGTCATAAACTGAGTGCTATTAATTTTGTGTGGCACTGCGCATTTTATTTTATATATCTATATATTTTATTTCGCGTCTACAATAAATAGAGCGAGAATTTACGTAGCACTGGAAAACCTACGTGTATAAAATCTTGTATTAATACATCTTGTTCCTATGTGACTTTTATTTTATAAACAGCTATACTTTTGTAAAACATAGAACGTAATAGAATTATTTTAGAAAATTTCCTTCCGATAATCTGGGCTTTTGCTTAATCTGTTTCTATCGGAGACCGTTGTAATATTGACCGTTGTAATGTTCTACATAACCCGATTCACGCTTAATTGAGATGGTGGTAATGAGTTCTTACCTTTTCCTGAGTTCCATTAGAAAACTCAGGAAAGACTTTGGTCGGATTGTTCTATAGAAAAATGGAATTTTTTCAATAAATGCTGATACTCTCGCTTCCATAGGTCCCTTTATATTTCAGGGATCAAAATAACAACATATTCACAAAATGTGCGTGCACCAGTATACCTATACAATCATCTATCAAAGGGGCTTCTTCGATGATATACATACATTTGTATTTAAGTGCTCCCTTACGGCCCATCCAGAATCGCACGATTTCGCGTTCGTTATTCACTTTTTGTAAGCAAAAGGCAGTCAACGAACGTGAAAACGCACGATTCTGCTGCTAAAAGTATCAAGTATGAACGAACGCTTACTTATAAGATTGTAACTATAGACGTTCCTATCTACCTTGATTACTAGAAGCTTATTCAAACCAATGACGAAGATATCCGCCATCAAACATGTTAGATTTTTGATAGGTTGAATAAAAAAAAAACATTGTCCCAAAATAATTCTATAATAAATTATATCAGACTTTGACAGCAGATCTACTGTTCAGAGATTTGAAAATTAATAGCTTCTAGAAACTGCGGGCTGTTGGAATGTCTTTATCTCCCATTTGGGACAGAGGGCGAACACAATGTTGAGATTAACTCCATAACTTTCGTTTTGATCTTCACGCTTCAGATCGCTCCAAGTCTTTAAGCACATTACATTTATTATTATCAACATACAGTTTATTCATCCCTACGTTTTCATCTTCAGCCCATGGTAGAAATATGAAAAAGTAATTCGTTTCATAGTGAATCAAGTGCCTCCGGCGATCGCTCGTAACATCGTTAGTCGGCTATACAGGGTTATCGAACTGTGAAATGGTCTCGCATCATGCACGAATGCCTTATCCTTATTTAAACGTACACATTGTGAAATACAAAATGTTTCGCAATACGCAACTGGAACCCTTTTACCGTTCAGATAAGTTTACTGAAAGTCCTTCGTTTGAAAGTCAAATGTATTGAGTTTTCGATTTCAATTTCTATAAGTAAATTTCAATGAGGTCTATAAAGTGATACAGTTTCTAAAAATAGCTGAATTGATGTTCACGAAAGTGGTAATTATTGAAAACCTACTGAAATGTGTTTTTTTTTTTCATTATTCATACTTCCTAATGCCTACGACTCACTGCTAAGTCTTTTGAACTATTGGAGTTCAATAGAAAACACCGAAAAAATCATAAAGTTCTAAATAAAAGTTACGCACATCAATATAAACACTACAGTTAATAAAATATAGAATTGCCTTATCAAAAGTATTGCACAACTATGTTTACCTTCATTACAAAATACGAGGATAATTTGCTCAACACCAATAAATCTATTTAATGCTTTGCGACTTATACAATTTATTCCCTTGATTTATCTATTTTAAATCATAAAAAGCGAACCTTTTTGTTTTAATAACAAAAAGTTCAGACAAACAAACTTTTTCAAAGTAGGTACTTTGTATAAAAGTAAATCTGGCAGTTTAGTTATATTTTTTTGTTATACTTTGACGAGGAATCGGATATGAATTTTACTTATTTCATTGTAATAATAATGTACATTCAATGTGAGATAAGTTTTTCCTCCACAGTCCACATTGTAGAACTACGTACCTAACTGTTCTATGTTGGTATAGCTTGTTTCACTATAATAGCCAATAAAAATTCTGTCTGATGCGACATCTACTTATTGCATTTTTTATTCCAACGGCATCCTATTTCGAATTTACTCAGACATTAGTCTACCAAATGGCCATAAAACACATTTATAAAGCTTGCCTAATTTTGCTGTCTCTAAAACTTATCTATGGTATTTATGACTGGCGGACCGTAATAAAAATACCCGATCACGTAGTTGGGAATGGCCATAATCCTAAACGCCCCGACTATGGACCGCTAATCCCAACTATCGATAGACACTCGAGAAAGTGTCGGAATACGGACAAAATAACGTCGTCTAGAAATGAAAACGTTTTTCAATACTACGTGATAGTCTGTACCTAATGGTCACAGAACTTCGCTTTTGTTTTTTGCTAATTATCTAAATGTAACCCATTTTGTACAAGGTTTGGGTGGAACGAGAGAAGAACGTTTGTTCGATTTATGTGGCCTAACCTGAACAATTGGACTTTAGGAACTCTAAATTGGGTTAATTCCCCAAATCGTGAGTCTTATCTGTTCTTAACTTAATTTATCACTGATTTCACATAAGATTTAGGTGCGCGGCAAAATAAGTGTAGCGTTTTTTCGTACCTAATTAATTGAATACCTTTTTCGAGTACTTATTTAACATCTTCTAGAGATTTTGGTCAGGTTTATTTACTCTTATTCTGTTACTTTCTAGTTTTTTGTTCTGTTTGCGTAGCGAGGAAGCCGTAGGAGTACTTACATGTTTGTATTCAACAACCAACATAATATTATAATAAGGTTGCAACTTGCAAGACGTTCCAACGTGAAACGTTTCATGGGTGGCGTTTTTGTTCATTTTTACTGATTTTCCAATGAGCGAATAAATCAAGGCTGGCAGGGAGTGATAAAACCTATTCAATATGAATACATTTCCAATCGATTTTTATGTTTAATTCATAAATTCGTCTCTTTTGCGCCGTAATTTTCCGGCGTTTCTTATAAATTGCTTTTCCAAAAATAAATACCTACTTTTTATCAACATTTTCAAACTGGAATCGTCGTGACTCAATTCTTTTTGGAAGCCCTAACGTAACGAAGATAAATATTTATTCTGCAAATGAGTGGTCTTTTCTTTCGGGTAACAAATCTTTATTATTAATGCTTAAATGTCGTGATAATTACTAAGCATTGTGAGGATTTTATTATGAGACGCAAAGATGATTAAATCATATCATAGTCATAGTAATATTATAAAGAGAGAAGTCCTGATGGACTGACTGACTTATCATCAACGCACAGCCGAAACTACTGAGCTAGAGGCACGAAATTTGGAGGGTAGGTCCATTTTGTATTGTAGGCAAGCAATAAGAAGGGATTTTTGAAAATTCAGCCCCTAAAGGGGTGAAAAAGGGGGTGAAAGTTTTTATGGGAGTCCCTTCACATTTGAACTGAGAAAAATGAAAATTGGGATTTAGGCTTCCACGTGCCTACTGCGTGCGCACGTGCGTGCGTTGCGCGTGCTTGCGCGTGCACGTGCTTCTGCGTTTTTGGAAAATCATCCCCTAAAGGGGCGAAATAGGGGTGAAAATTGTTTTTGATGTGAGGAACGTGAAAATTGGGATTTAGGGATTTGGTTAGAAATAAAGAAACACTTGTTTCTGCGTTTTTTGAAATTCATCTAAAGGTGCGAAATAGGGGTGAAAACTTGTTTTTGAAGTGCGAAATGTGAAAATTAAGATTTAGGCTTTTGGTTAGAAATAAAGAAACACGTGTTTCTGCGTTTTTGGAAATTCATCCCCTAAAGGGGCGAAATAGGGGTGAAAATTGTTTTTGAAGTGAGAAATGATCGCAGGTTTAAGAGAAATTAAAAGTTCTTTGAAAGTTGACACTAATTTTACATAACCTAAGAACCGCGACGTTGTGATGTACGGTGCGATGTATTCGAGAACGGGAACGCTTTGTAAGAGGTCAAGAATTGATGAATATTAAAAAGTATCTACCGCTAACTTTGTACCTACCCGTACGAAGTCGGGACGGGCCGCTAGTTCTAAATATTATTAAGTAACTATAAAAACTTACTAAATAATAAATCTATTCCAACTTATAGGTACCGTTAAAATCCCGTGACCAAAATGTATAAATATTTTCCCGAGTAGCCAGACACAAAAGGGACGACTAAAAATCGTTTTATACTTAGTGTAGCTATAAGAGGTTAACTTCTAAAACCGGCGAAACCCTAACAAGTACTTATATTTATAAGCATAAGTAGTCCCTCCACTTACCGTAACGTAAAATAAAATGATATTATACGTTTACCCTGCCATTCAATATCTAGCACAATGTAGTTTGATACACAGTTACGGTTATTTGATATCGTGCGAATGGCATACGCCATACCCCATGATCTTGATGCTTTAGTATCAGTACTGGGTTTTTAGGAGTAATGAGTTTTCGTTTAATTTAATGATATCGGTGGATGTGTTTTATAGGGAAAGTGGCTTCGAAAAATTCGTCAGATTATAATCTCGAAGTAATATTTTGATCTGTGTGATCTGTACTATCTGTGAAGTGTTGTGGAAAAAATCACGATTTTATTATATTCTGAAAATCTACATTTTTATTAAATTGTGATAAAACGTCACTATAGTAATTTTCATGACAAACAGATTGAAGCCAAAATAAATGGATGGCATATTCTATCAGCTTTGTTGTAACTGCGTCCCAGGATGTAATCGTCATATCTACTTAACATTCTAACCATATTACTACGTAAACCAGTTGAATCCTAATATTATTACTCCTACAAACTATACTTCTCACAACGAAAACATGAGGCGTAGAATATTTATTTTATAGCGTTCCTAGTTTCATTAAATTAACATCGTCATCAGCCTCGCGTCTTTTATCTAACTAAGGACTGTTTAGGCGTCGTTTTAAGACGAAGGAGAATATTCCCTATCGAAGCTGTACAGTCCAATAAAAGATTGGCACAAACGGCCACATACTGTGCATTCGAAATATTGCTATACGCCGGTGGAATACCTATTGCAAACCGTGTTTGTCCTCAAAACGAAATCGTGGGACACAAAATATTCTTCATAGCGTTCCTACTTTAATTCAATATGTATCAGAAATTTCTTTTTATTATTTATGAGTCCCCACGTCCAAATCAAATTGTTGTCTCCTTCAGGGCAACGTTCTAACTTTGTGCCGTACACGAGATAATAAAAATGAATGTTAGTATTCCACCAACATTTTGGATTATGCAAATGTAGCTACCAATGGAACTCGTATTAACCCGGGATCCCTTTCCTTGGTAACTCCGTTATTTCCGTACTATATTGTTAAGGGAACCTGTTTATTTATAGGGATATTTAAACTTTGAAGGATTTGGATTTGATTATTTTAGCTTTGGTGATTGCGTTGAAACTTTTGAGTGAAATGAGAGCCAAAGTTCTAAACGTTTCATGCGTATCCATTTTGGTACTGTTCTATGTTCTATGTAGACGTACTTGCTCGCTAATTAATTTATTTTGATCGTTTTGGAAAGGTTCTCACCAAATAAATAGAACTGTCTCCACATTTTTTTACTAACGCAGTTTCCTTTAGGTTCATTTTTAAACTTTACTTTCATTGAATGTTCAGCTGTAGGAAACACAAGCACTGTATTACATCCGCGTAAATTATAAATCAGTGTAAATAACATTTAATTAATATCCTGTTTATCAACAGGAAAACGAATAAAATTACTTGTAACAATTACTGATAATACCCATATTTTAGGTAGTTATGCATGTAGTCCAAAAATTAAGGCATTATGTTAGCCAAAAAATTATTTAAAAAATTCTGACTTATCAGAATTTTCTGAAGACAAAACTTCATCTAAAATTGAAAAATATTTAGTTTTACGTGAATTGCGAGCGCAATAATTATAGAAATTTTGTTAAAAGCTAAAACCCATGACATTAAGTCAGTAAATCTTACGAGAAAATTAAAAAAGCGCTTTAAGTATGTATTATGCTTATTCCCCATGCGACTTATAGAAGTTGGCTCAGAGGAGACATAGAAATAATATAATTATCTACCAGGCAGCAAATAAGCAACACTTAGCTTTTGCCAGATTTCGTTTATAGAAGTCGTCTTGCTACTAATACGTTACGTGGTAATCATGTTTATTCCTTAGGGAATGGCGTGATATAAGATGCGTAGGTACTGATGATGTGATCTGATCATCTGATATTATTATAGACAGCATAACAATCAAATTACCGAGCTTCTTTTATATCGCCTCCGTATTCGAACATGACATTAAATTAGACCCGGTGACGTCTCTCCATTTCAGAACTCAATTTATAAGCAAATTTTGTAGGCCCGCACCAACACTGGTATGAGACAGACGCTCCCTTAGTTATTAGCCTACATTGTATTGTGTCAATTGTTTCTATCGGTAAGGAAAATATGAAGGGGAGCTGTAGGTACATAGGTACCTACAGTATAGGTACGTTTAAGTTGTCTGTGTTTTCCTGAGTGATAGGTGTCACCTATTCAATATTTGCTTTGATACTACATGTTTTTGTAAATAAATATATATTATAAATTGTGTTTGTACAATTAGTATTGATATCTTTATGTCTATAATAACATAACTACAAAATGTGGGTATGTCTTATCTACAATTCAGTACCCTTTATTTCAGAACTGACGTATATTTCAAGTGTTTTAAACACACACATAAATAAAATAGTTCAGTGTTCTACACACACTGATTCGGATATAACTTCATACTAAACTTAAGTAACATTTTCACTAATCCGCATCCAATTTTAGTTCAATAAACCTGTTTGTTTTCAGTATTATTGAAACTTTGTGGTACGTTGTACCTACTACCAGTACTTAAAGATAATCGGAGCAAACGGTCGGGGACTGTATCGCGATACGGGCGTGGTTCCCACTATCGAATACTTACATAAAATAAAATAGTTTTGCATACAAACCTTGCGTGAAATTACAAGATAAGGAAGGAAAACAAAGTACGCATATCTTGCAATCTTAATGACGTATACGACTTTCTAACTATCGATATTATGTAAAAGGACAAAACTCTTTTAAAAAACCAAGACCAACTTATAGATTAACGAAAATCCTAGGTGTAGGTTATATCTACTTTTGTCACTGTCATTTATTTCAGAACGAAGAAGGATAGAGTTCTGTTACATCAATCGGTCGTTATATTCCAAATCACAAGTTTTTTGTAAAGGAGTCGGGAAGGGTTTTTCCGATTTTATTTTATACAATCATACAGCGTCACGCCTAGCTTATAATGCGTCAAGTTTGCCAATAGATCATTAGGAAAGACAAAGTAAGCATATTTTACAATTGTAGTGACGTCGACGTAAAAGGACCAAAATCAGGTGAAAACGTACAGGGTTCCGATTCTGCACAATTACTGCGTTACGTCGTGAAATTGTGGAAGTATGCTATCTACAACAGTAGGTTACATGTGATAGCACGTTTTTTGGCATATTGAGCGAAATTGCTCCAGCTAAAATTGTACTTCAGTACTTAAGTAGGTATAGTAGAGTTCCATGTTACGGGTGCGTCTAGGGCACTACTACAGTCCTACCTATTTCACCTGTCATGCATACTTCTGACACAGGTGAAGAATACCGGAATACAAGGCATCGTCAATTGTCTAACTTAAGCCACAGGTCGACAATGCATCGGTAGGTTATGGATGGACGGTGGTTATCGATTCGATTACCATCACTACGCACAAGTTAGTTTGTCGCCTTCTGACATGAAAGAATTACTAAAAAATACCGGACAGAAAAAACCCAATAACGCTGGCTGACCTGAAGATAAAGTTATCCTTACAAACAGGCAGCGGTTGGCTAAATGAGGCAGATGAATTTCTTTGTTTCTGTTATTTTATGATTTGTACTGGCATTCTTGAAGACAATCTTATTGTTAGCTTATTGAGTGTGAAGCGTGTATAATATTTACGTTTGTTACAGATCCATGTATCGCGCAACAAGCTATTCAGAGGCGCATTTATATTAAAAATATGTCTTACAGCTAAAAGTTGTTTCGATGTAATGGAACATAAATTATCGATTACATTTTAATTTATACGGAAAATATGAAACATAGGCGATTTAAAAAAAAAATCTTTCGTACAATTCCGTCCACATCAAAGAAAATGGCGAATATGTTTTCTATACAAGACTTTTTGATAAAACGACATTTGTTTTGAATAGTATTTTCTAAAAACTATGTATAATCAATAGTAATGATGAAGAAATCGCTCGTTCCCCTTATATGCATACAAATAGTAACCGTTTCAAACAATACAACGTAGACCTAGCTGTAAATTCTTGTGGCTCCAAGAGACGGTACCCGGGAATGTTTCCATTACGTTGCCGGATTCTTGGGCTTAACTTAGGCATTCAAACATAAATTTAAACGTCATTGTTTATATTAGTAGTACTCAATAGAGTATATTGCCGCAATTAGTATCTATAATATCCACTTAGATTTCTGTCAATGAACTTTACTCAAGATACAGGATAAGACGGCCGAATGAGGCGTTGATTAAAAAACTAATATAATAATTAATTGTTGGTGTGATTTAACTGTGTATTCGTAATTTTAGTAACGTAAATAGTGCTCAATGTTTTTATAGTCAAAAGTGTGACTACCGAGATAGGTCCTGCCGGGCCAACATGAGCACCACAAAATTATGTCGCGGAGCTCATATTTTTAGCGTAGCTGGGTACAATTCCTAGCATAGGTATTCTCTAAGAACATCTCGCATCTCGATTCGAATCTAGCGATGGGTTATATTAGTCAATAGTGTTACCTGATATATCTGTTACTGTTACACAAAAATAACAGCCTGTTATTTTCATACTACCAGATTAAAACCCACCAACTAAGTACTGATAGCTGTATGTTTTAAATACTAGGTGTCTCTCTTTCTAGCAAGCGTTAACCCAGTTAGTAAGACTGAGAGCAAAACTGTTATATAAAAAACAAATAACAAGCAAGGTTCGCTGTGAATTAAAGTGTCTGTTATTTGTTATAACAGATACTTGGCATTGGCAGTAACAATTGTTATCTGTTATCTTTAAATATCTGTTATTTTTAACTGTGACGATAAATACGCCTCAGCGCTACGAATTTTACTCTTAGTGCCGACATTATGAGTGAGCTTAGAATCGAGATGCGACATGTTCTTACTAAATAGCTCCCCGGGTAAGTTTTAGTGAGGTTTGTAAGAAAATTCTCAATCAATGCAGCAACCCGGTTTGGAATTGTACCATCAAATGCTCACCGCATCATCTGACAAAACACTGTGAAAAGTGGATGAAAGACAAAACACGACTGTTCAGAAACTCCTTTGGGGATCACATGCGTGACAGGCACCCACCTACGTAAATGATACCTTTGATGTCCACAACTTTTGCTCACATTAATAGCCTTCAGGTTGGTCTCAAATAACCAGAACACATTAATTTTTTTGCGAACATATATTTAATATTTTAAGTAGGTTATTAGACAGACCGCAATGGAAATATGTAGGTATTAGTAAATAATACTGGGTAAAATAAGTTCTAATAATTTCAAATTGAATTTGTAATAAATGAAGTAGGTACCTACCTATCAGTATTTATTTGCAATTCAATAGTTTCAAAATAATAAAGGAAATTAAATGTTTATTTCAATTAGTAGGTACCGAACACATTGTCACGTTTTATATAAATATTAAAAGCGGTTTCAATTGTCATGAATTCATGATGCTAATTCGTTAGTTAAAATAACTTTATACGCAATCCCTAAGGTATGAAACTCTGGCATATTGTTTAAAAGTATCCTAACACCAACTGACGCTTCGAGGCTTTATATCTGACAGTGTTAAAGAAAATTGACAACATATCCTTATTTAAGGCTTTTCGACGAGAGACATTCGGTTGGTAGGCCTCGCTTCTAATATTCATGGGAATATTGTTTGGCTATCAATCATCTGCCTTGGCAGCGATAGTTATTTGATTACTACAGGAATCCCTTATTATCCCACGAAATTTAATAAAACATTTGTGAACATCAAGGCTTCGTAATTTCGAAACAATGTTTCAGTAAGATACTTAGATCGATCAACTGTCTTAAGCTATTTTTTTAATCTATATCATGGTCGCCTATACACCACATGGTACCCGCATACTGTCAAGCATGGCTGTTCAGGGTGAAGACCTAGTTTTAAGAAAAAAATATTGAGCAATTTTCATTACCATCCCGTTGTTTCGAATTGAAGTATAGATAGCAATATACTCGCTCCCTATTCCATAGGACTTATTATAACGGCATAGGCGATATGTGGGTGAACATGTTATACTCGTACATTATAATTTTGCCAAATCCGGGGAATATAGGCGTGAAGCTATGCTATATATAATAATATACCTATTTATCTATAATAAATCTTTATTTCAGACATTTATATAGCTCATAGTTATTTATTGGTAATGAGCTCAGATCACAAAACCAAGGGTAATAAAGTATGTATTACATGTTAAACATTATACCTAATATCGAAAATATAATTACCATTGTACAATTAAAATAAGATACAATAATTAAAATGAGAAGATATTCATATCACACGTAGGTATAGTATAGTACGCGCAAATCTTTATGAGCCCTCTGAACTCTCTCCCTCTCTCCCTCTAGCACCTATAATATGCGTACTGCGCAGCCACTCGCGTAATCGCGTTCAACTTCCGAGAGCTCATAAATTTTTGCGCGACCTATACTACTACTACTACGCGGGTCTACTATTTGGAACCGTGCACCTAGAGTCTCGACATTTCATAAGTGCCTGTATCTGGTTTACATGAAATAAAGATCTATTCTAAAGATCTATTCTATTCTATTCTATACCTACTAGGAATTTTACAATTATTTTATATGCGAAAGTAACTTTTTCTCTCTGGTTGTCCGTTACCTTTCGATCTTGAAATTTGACAAACAAATTTAATATCCTTTCTCATGATATGTGTGTATCGAGATTAAGGACAAAGGCATTTTTTTTTAATCTTTGCTGCCTTTGTCCATTCCAGCTTAGACGGACAGCTGGAAGTAAATAAATGAGGTATAACTTATAAATTAAATTACTTATCATTTTCATTACTGAACTAATTATAAATAAGTATAAAACAACTGACAATAAGGACGGTACGGCACTATTGACTATGCTACCCGCATTTATTTCCATATGACAGTAGCATATTCGTACTAATAAAGCCTGTTGGATCTCAAGCGCTCACGTAGGTAATCCAGTTTTTATTTTTATAGATTAGCGTGGTTTATGAATAACCGCGCGGCATTGTCGGCGGACGTGCCTGCAACGTGTTTGTAAACAAATTGAAACACTGCCGCGGCACGTAGGGACCGTTCATTATTTATTCCTCCCTCACATCGCTTTGACAACACTAACAATTCAGAACTGCGTGAATGTATGAATAATCGCACTGATAACGTTACAAGTCAATGTTTGTACGCACTTCAATTATGATGTGATATGGTTCTGTTAACAGCTAAATGTTGTTTCTTGGCATCTTTCATATACTTTTCTTTATTCAGAATAGCGTGTTTTTTTTTAGCTCTATGTATAATCATTAAAACGGTATATACCCAGTAATTGATTTTCAGCTGCATAGGTACGGTGAGAACGAAAGCTAAACATAAAATCTAAGATAAAAACTCAGTTGAAGATGATTCAACAATACTTTTTGGGTAAATTAAATTATAAAAACCATGTCCATAGCATTTATTCTTATTTAACTTAAACATAATAAACGCTTTTCAATTCCTTTTTTTTGCTTGATGTAGGAATAAAAAACACTTAAGCGGTGGTCCAGTACACAGTCACGTAGGTAACGTACATACAATCTGTAAGAATAACACTATAATTAAATATGTTATAACGACCAAAGAATACCTAACTATTTACCGTATTAAACATATCAAATACAATCAGTATTGAGAACATTAATTATTAACTTCGCTATTAGACGTAAAAGTGGGATCTTTCCTCTACTGGGAGCAATCAAAGCAATTCAAGGAGTGGGTAATATTTGATTCATGACCTACCTAACTTGGAATCCCTAAACCAAACCTCAGAGGAGACATCAAAACTCGACCCTCAGGCAATAGGTACTTAAAGCCTCGAATCTCGAAACAATCGCCGCATTCCACTCTGTACGGAAAAGAAAGGCTTGTAAAACAATACTTTAGAGTGTTGTTTCAATCCACGTAACCTTCATAAAACAAATTGAAAATAGAGTATGTGCAACGGTTATCAGAACAATACGTCGGAATGTTGTAAGGAATGCACATAATGGTTGTAATGCATATCGTATTGCGCGTTTTTATGGCATTTTCACAAAGCATACTACGGCGCATAAGAATGCATTAAATTATGTGTGCATCAATTTGTATAATAATAGATACCAATCTGAATAAATTTTGATGAGCATATTTATTTTAGAGACACTAAGCAATATGATTCTACCTCATACAGCCCGTCGTAGACTTGCAGTGCTCTGCTGCAAATAAGTGAAATGGTCGCTATAAAATAAATATAAAACAAAAATAACGAATAAAATTTAAAAAAAGATTTTGTTCCTTTGTCTTCCACATGTCTTTCTGGTTGGCCGTAACTCCGTTCTTGACTGTTCATCGCGCAATAGTCTGCGTGGTCGCCCAGTATTGTGCGGTGCCCTCGGTGCCCTCAGTTCCCTCTTCTGTACATGGATGGGAGTTTACTGAAATGGTCAAGCAATAAACAGCGTAGAAGATCCATTGCTTTAAATCAGCAAGATCGAACAAGTAACTGACGATGAAGAAACATCAAACATTTTATATTTTTCTAGTAAACTCTTCAACGAATTAGATATTTCTCGTGATATAAACACCGTAATGTAAAATAAAATGATATCACAGGAAGTAATTACGCTGGCCTGTCGCTCGGTGTGTGAAATTAATCAAAATCTGTGCGGGACACGACGGCTGTTTACTCAACACGGTTCGGACCACCAGACCTTGATAAGGGTCGCGGTATCTTGTCATTGTAACCCTGCTCCTGAAAGCTTATTTATTTTTATGCTGACTAATTGCTTTAGTAGTTAACGAACTATTTCATATTTTTCTCCTGGCATTACATAATGTAATAAATCATTATTATCTACAACACCATCATGATGTAATCAGATGCAATCTCTTTGTCTACCGTTTCGTTAGCTGGACTTCAAAAGGCTTTTGAATAATTAGATACAGATGGATACTAAATTACGTTAATTACTGTCGTGAGAATATTTACTGTTATTATAATAATTTTGTTAATCTTTTAATCCTCCTCGAAGGAATTCTCAGTTTTCATTTTGTTCCCATTTTTCTCTGGTAAAGTTACTTACTGTGAAATTGTCATTTTCGATCGAATAATAAGGTATGTGGGTAGGTACTTATGGTAATAATAATAAACATTATTAATGTTTTAGGCATAATTTATAACAGATATTTGAAATTAAAACAGTCCTTTACCCATATACAAGATCTTGTCAAACAGCCGATTTGTGTCCTAATCGTCTGTTATATTATCGGTGAATTTGGGCCTAAGGTATCTATGAAATATCCAAGTTGATATACTGGCAGAATCGGGAGCTAACAATGATAAAGTTGTAATTTGCGCTAAGCTAAGGCAGTGGTAGAAAATTAAGTGATATACACAGTCATTAGTTAGCCAAGTTAGACTGAAAAGGCGGCCCAAGACTTATATTATATTATAATAAGTATTACTTATTAAATGAAAGAGAATAGAAAAAACGGTGCCACAACAGCGTAATCGACTCATTACATTAAGTATTCATTTTAATAGAACCACTAGCGACCCGTCCTGGATTCGCACGGGTAATACAGTTTATCAATTATGCACTCAAACCTTCCTCGGGTATCAATGTCTCCTTTGGTGAAAACCAGAACAAAATTCGATCGACAGCTGTTCGAAACTATTGTTTCTAAAATCCCGATCAGACTGTTGTTTAAAAATTTTGAGCAGGACTTTCTTAATCATTTATTAAAAGAAAGAAAAAGGAATTTATTTGACACAGCACAAAACCGATTTTAAGATCAAACAGAAAAATAAAAAACATGTAAAATAAAAATAAAATCTTAAATAAAATGGATTGTACGTCGCAGCTGTGTCAAAAAGGCTTCCTCTCAGCGTAATGCTGCCGGACTACGTGCAACCCGACAGCGCTGGTTTTCAGCAGGAGCCATTGCATATTGTATTAATGACTAACTGTGGCCCGCGCTTTCACTCGCCTTCTAGGAGAAATACTTTATGTACCCGGATAAAAAGTATCCTGTGTTAATCCAGGACATGGTCTATCTGTGTACCAAATTTCATCCAAATCCGTTCAGTCGTTTAAGCGTGATTGACTAACAAAGATCCAAACATATTCACAAACTATCATATTCGTAATATTAGGGTGATCTAATATAAATTATTTCTTAAAAAGAATGTTTATTAGACATTAAGACCACAATAAAACCAATACAAAAAAAGACATGAAAAAATAACAACAAATAAAATAAATAATAATAGCAGATAAAGCAAACTCGGTGTGGTTTTGTGTGTCTAAAAGACCTGAACTGAGCAAAAAGTTACAGCTAGCTGCAGCACTGATTTTCAGCTAAAGCTTCCGATGACCACAGTAGGCGAGCAGTACAGTAGGCGAATAAAATCACTTATACCTTCACAATATACCTGTAGGTTCTTATTGGAATTTTTATTTATGAGCTAATTTATAATAATTATGATAATAATAGGAATCTGTAAGTCTATAAATGCTTTTTCGTCAATTCGTGATGGAGATTTGTGTGTCAAAGAGGTTTTTTGTTTTCAGAAAATATTTCTCCGAGAATTATTTTTGTAACGTGTTAAGAAGACGTTAGTGAATTACGACAACAGATATCTCTTAGCGTCACCGCCATACTTACTCAACAAGCCCGCTTAAATGGTTTTAAAACAAGATAATTATAGGTCGAGAATCATAATATTATGTCGTCAAATCCCCTATATTATACTGTAAGTATAATCTACGTCGCGGATATCAAACACACGCATCTGCTGAAGTGCTAACCGCTCTTGACTCAACGATTCGTTTTCCGATACGAGTGTCACAAAATCTAATAAAATCTCGCTGCGAATATGTAACGTTCACAACACATCGACACGATTGCGTCCTCATTCCAAACTGCATCGGTTCGCTATAAAAACGGTAGAGTCAGCAATTTCACGGCGATATTCGCGCGGTTTATACAAGCGGACGATGTCACCTGAGCGAGTGCTGTTTGCCAAACAACACGATTCCATGTAATCCCAAACAAATATTTACTTCCATTTCACAAAAATATTGGACACGACTGCTCTCACAATCATATTATATTAATGTGTGTCCAATGAAAGCGAACCTTTTTGCCAAATAAACCGGTAAAGATGTGAATAAAAGTCCGGTACGTAAAATTAAAGTCCCTTCTTTTATTTGACAACGCTTTCAATGCGCCATTTATTTATAATGTTAAAAAATATTCTGAAAAAAATTAAACGTAATTACAGGACACGGTAAAAATAAAACTCTATCGGCAATAATTTTTTTCTTGATGTTACGCTTCAAAGACTATCTGAGAATAAAAAAAAATAAGTTGTGCGCGCGCCACGCACTCGTTAAATTGAACGACAGTATCAAAATATTTAGATCTTTCTCTACGATTTTTTTGTGTGCCTGGTAACTATTAAATATACTCATTTTAATCACTGGTTGACCCATTGAACATTAACATAAATACGAGTATTAGTTTCGTTTTATGCAGGGACTCATATTTGCGAAATTATGTAGAGTCGCCCTAGAAACTAGTAGAAACCATGTACGTTCGATAGGCTCGGCGCCATTTGGCTTCACAGTATTCAGGTAGTATAAAGTTATATAACGGACAATAAAAAAATCCGTGATACCTCTCAGAAGTTATTTTACACCTGCTATAAAAAGATTCCAAACCAAGAGCTGTACTTATAAAAACGAGGAAGATTAAGGAAATTAGGGGTGACTACAAGATAGGTAATATTGGGACGAAAATAAAATGTTGGATGTCTCACACCGAACTTTTTTTAAACCATGATGATTGACACACTTGTTCTCTTTTTATAGAGCGTTGGATTATGCATTACTCTTATTCATCTAATTAAATCTAACATTATTCTTACAAGCTAACAAAGAGTTAGATAATTTGATAATAGATTAAACAAACTGCTCATTATAGGGTATTTTCAGAGGTTTATTAAACCTTTATGATAAATCCAGAACATTATTAAACCCTTCTGTGCACATGGGTTGGTCGAAATGGTCCCTAGATAATTACGAAATAATCCCTCAAACTAGTTTTGGAATTGTTTAGGTTTGTACTAATCATGAGAAATAAGTTAAACTGCAAGGCAAGTTATTTCAAATTCGTAACGTTCACACAATTCGTGTTGGTACCCAGGTATTAGGTACAATCGGCAATATTTCCGGTCGACTTTTCGATCGTTGGCGCATGGCGTTCAAACGCAGAGTTTATAGAGAGGCGGAAAGTCGCGCAGAGCGTCAAGCAGCGCGCAACGCGGAGAAAGGCGTGTATCTCTATTCGTGGAGAGCGCACGAGAGAGCGACAAGCCGCTTTGCGCGCCGCGCGACTTTCTGCCTCTCCATAATTGAGCCCTAAGCAGGCCGCAATCGTTCCAAGGATTTTGTTTGCGAAATGTATCACCGCAACGTACCGTGACTGTACTTACTACCTACTTTTTCTTACTTCTTCTTTATGAAGATAAAGATAAGCTATTCCATAAAAAATTCTTACAAAAAAAATGAGAAGTTTTCATTTATATTATAAGAAGCTTGTAAAACTTTGTACAATGATCAGCTACTTTTGTTACTAACTGTATACTAATATGCAATAGCATAGTCAGTCAGCAATCACCATTATCACACAGAACACAGAAAAGAGGTGTTTTGTGTTTCTCTTTTTTTTTGTGTTTTCTCTTTCTGTGTTCTGTGCATTATCATCATCACCAAGATAATAAACTTGGTGATGGTGATAATGGTGATTGCTGACGCTGTAAAATCAGACATGGCTAATCATTTAATCGTGATCAAATTAAAATTTGTGACTTGTGTTTTTTCACCTTCGCCGTATAACTAATTATGTACAGTCAGCATCATCGTCGATGTTTTTATCGTAACTTTGAAGTTAACTACAAAAAAATTAACTTAATAATTATTGTTCGTAACTAACCATAAGACGTGTCTAAGAATAACTTCTTAAAAAATTGACTTGAACAGTTTTTCACTCATTAAACACAACATTTGTACAATGATCCTGTTAATGCTGATCGTACTTTTTCAATAAACTGACCTATAATTATTTTCATACAAACTACAATTTTATAAAAAGTTTTCCTGTCAATGGTAAACGTAATATTATATTTGCAATAGGAAGGAAGAAAAATCCAAAAATAATAGGTACGTCATCATGGATTTACAACTTCGAAAAGGGAAAATACATGTACCCTAAACCGTAAATTACCCAACCATGCAGGTATTCAAACCATGGTACCTACATAAAGTACATGATTTTCCTTATCTTTTTATTAATAAACTAGCTTTTGTCAGCGACTTCGTCCACGTTGATTCCGGATTTCATGAAATAAGGTACAGTCGAACAAAGAGATCGGTGGAGAGCGGAGCACGAAAGTTTTGACGCTTGGTAACGTTAACGTAAGCAAATTTTGATTATAAAATACAATGAATCTATGGCATTTTTATTCAATTTTATGCAACATACACACTTGTTTCATAAAAATGTAAAAAAACTGCATGTATTTTCAAAAAATAACGTGTATTTTTTATTCAAAATTTGCTTACGTTTACGTACTATACGTCAAGACATTCATGCTCGGACCACAGGTCACCATATACACGGTGAATTTATTTATTTTATATTAGGTATATATTTTTAGTTATTATTTGTAAAGTATAATCTATTACACGGTAACCCTCAGGTCCCCCTAAAACATCTAAAACGGCCATAAAGTAAGTACTTTAATCTCCGCCATTAATTGGCTACTAAACTTCAAGTTGAAATACGTTTTTGTAATGCTGAGTTTCTTTGGTAGTTAATTGTGACGTGTACCTAAGTCATAAAGACAATTATTAGCACTTCGCGTGTTACATTGCTATTATAAAATGAGACTGGTTATCTCGGATGACATACTATTGTAGTAGTACACAGTTGTACATGTCAGGCATCATACAACTACTTGAAAATAAATTACAGACTATAAAGTGACAGATTTTTTTCTGCGCAGGAGTCCAATTATATTATTACATACCTAAGTCTGTTTACCCAGTTATTGTCACAGTTCAACGTGATATTAAGATTCACATGTCAGTGCTCTTTTCCTTATAATAGAATAGAAACGAGGTTAAAACTGCCATAACCGCAACAAGTACATTTTATTTATATAAATTCGATGAGTGTATGTATATTTTTTTAAACATTAGTACAGTCATTTACAATAATAACTTCACTAAAGATCGCTTCGTATGCACTCTAATCTAATAGACAACATCTGAGGATTTCTCTGCACTCCCGGACAGCTGAATTGGTTGCAAAAAAGCCTAACAACTTCGCGGATAAGGTAATTCAGCAAGTTAATTGTTGTATCCAAACAGGTTAAATAAGATAGATACCTATAAGATAAGTACTTTGTTGTTTTCACAATGGAATAGCAATATTTTTCAAATCTTTCTGCCAAATTATACCTAGCGATTCATTATTCGGACCTCGTATACATCGCTGAATTCGAATAAAGAAGCAAAATTGAGGCAATTGATCCTGGAACATTGACGTAAGTGGGGAGGCCGATCATATTCACAACGCTTTATCTTCAAACTACAATATGATTTATATTTTAGACGTGTTTCTTCCATTAGGGCGTGCGCTCACCATAGACAAGACGCCTAGTCTTACAAAAATTAGACGTCTTTTCTACGACATGATGTCATGAACTTGACACATCTTCACATCATCATTAGCCTGTAGCAGTCCACTGCTGGACCTAGACCTCTCTAAACGGCTACTCTCATGCAACTGTTACCAGCCACACTGCGAAGATCGTCGCTCGAAGTGCAATGACGATCTTCGTAGTGTGGCTGGGTAGCCTGAGGGCGTCGCGTCGTCCTATCCTACGTTTCCCGATTCGCGGTCTCCACTCAAGAATACGTCTGTCTACCCCAACGCTCATTGGTTTTACGGCTAATATGGCCGGCCCATTGTCAGTTCAGCTCGCTAATTCTGTGGGCTATGTCGATTGTTCTGGTTCTCAGACTGATCACTTCATTTCAGATTCGATCCTTCAGAGAGACCCCCAAGCATAGCCTTTTCCATAACTCGCTGAGCGACTTTAAATGTGTGGACCAGCCGTACCGTGAGCCTTTACATCTCGGCTCTGTAAGCCATGACAGCATGACACACTGATTGAAAACCTCAGTCTTTAGGCTCTGTGGAATAGGTGACGAGAAGATCGACTTAGCTTCCCAAATCATCACATAGACGTAAGATAATTTTACCCTTTAGACGTCTTGTTGCAAATGTAGAGCAGTGTATACTGGCGGTGTTCTTCTATTGAAAACGCTGTATAAATCATCTGCAACAGACGTGAAGGCCTATGATGGTGATATCTTTCTGACTACAGTCTTGACTAGGGTCTGCGCAGGCCCATATAAAGGTCCATTTACATCCCCCTTTAGGCACATTCGACTGATCGACTGTTATTGTGTATGTGTACGCAGCCCGTTATTATGCAAAGGGTTCGCAGCCCAACATAACGTTACTTTTAGTATATCCTATTAATTTAAGTACGCTCATGTATGGAGTTAACTTTGTATTTTGGACGATACAATAATTGTAAACATTACAGTCAGATACCGAAAGTAATAAAACCAGAATGTTATTTTTGCCACTTTTGATATGTACAATATGATAAAAAATAAAGTCTTTACAACATTAAAATATGAAAATGAAAGGCCAGAAAAACTAATTAATATTAACATGAAACCAAAATACAAACTAAAAGACAGACGCGAACCTAGCGTTTTAAATGATGTGGGTATTCTAGTGATGCTAATGTACTCTACAAATCAACGTCTTTCTAGAATGCCTAGATTCAAAGATAGAAGTGTGTATTATCATGCCATTAGTCCGCAGTCTTTGATCAAAGAAACGGACGTTTTACTGCCAGTTGCGCGGGAAATCGCAGCTTATACGTATACCTAACTATACTTTGTGGTTTTTCTCTGATCGTAGGTTCAGTCTTGGGCTAAAGAAATTAATGTTACAGCCTGTTTTTTTGTTCATGCTTCTCTCTACAGATAGTTCAATCCACCAAGACGCGTCCTACACTTTTTCGAGAGCATCCATTCCTGTTGACCGTGACGCTTTCTAGTGATTGGTCAATTCTTCTTAGTGTGCGTGTGTTGACATAGATTATAATTAGTGTGTAACAATAGAACTAACACATTAGCAGAACTAGTAGTACCTAGCGGCGTCTTCGTAGATTGACTATCTACTTGTAACAGTTAATAAGGTCATTTATAATTGAATTCCGAAATCAAATTTTCTTTTTTCATCTATAAAATAGAATAAATTGTTTATGGTAACTTTTAATATGAAGCTGCTCGATTTTAGCTACTACGTACCGGAATATTTGAAGCTCCTTTAGCTAAAAATTACAACTAAAGAAAATATATCTTTACTTGGTTTGTTTGCATGCCATTAATTATTGAATAATTCCATAAATAATTTATTATTGTATTAAAATCAAAGAGCGTTGGGTTACCACGCCAAGTGAATGGGTACCCATTTTAATGAAAGTTTGTGCTCAGTCAGCTGTCTATTTCAGGTTTACAATTTAAATTATTTATATTTTGACTTACTAAATACACCTTTGTTTAAAGTATGCCTCATTTTTTTATTATACAAAAACAATGCTCTTGATTTATCAAAAAGATTAATTTATTAAATAGGTACCTACCAGAAATACCTACTTACGTGGGTAACTGTGTATTGAGAAATCGATTCTCATTGGATTTTCCATTAAAATAATGTACCTTCCTACCTTTTCAACTCATGTGCAGATAACTTCTCTACAAAAATACAAAAACGTACCAAACGTCGGATATAGGAAGTGCCTGTAGCTTGCCCGGGCCATCGCGTAGCAAGTATTTGTTCAAAGCGGCATTTTTTTCCAAGATTTGTCTTTTACTTTTATACATAATTATGCAAGAATACTTGTTCTTTGTTCTAAAAGTCAGCCTAAATAGACACAATACGAAACATCAGTAATAAGTAGCTAGGTACGCATCGACCAAACTTTTATTTTCCCATATAACAACACGTAAACAAGGCAAGTCATAACAATAATGGGCAGTCGTAAAAGTCTTAATATGTACATACATATTGTAGGTGTACAGCTAAAAGATGTTCCCCAGTCAGCAATAAAATAAAACGAGGGCCCTCGACTCGGTGTGGCGTGTGATGCGTGACGTCATCCCGCCATGGGCGCATCACTTTAATACGGATTATCCCATAGATAGCTACGAATTGAAAGATTTCTAGAAGTGACATAAACTCTTTGAATTACCAAAAATACACTGGGATAAATATTGGGGCACGTACCTATAATCTCTTCTTAACCAGGTCACACTCGACTCGTGCGGTCCTAGTGTAAGTTTCTTTTAACAATCTCAATTTTCCTTATCGACCCCGTCTGGCGAGCCGATTGGCCCGCGCCAAGCTCTTCACCAAACGAAGCGCCGAATGCTGTCAATCCGTAGAATCGACATTGTTAAAAGAAAATTACCCTAGGGCCTCAGACCCCCACCCCGACCCTTGCTTTTGCCAGCCCGCGCTTAGCCATTAGGTTTAAAACAAATCCCTTTAATAATCCTAACCAGATCCAGCAAGATGAGGGAACTTACTGTCCCCTCAGCAACGCCCTAAGCCGAGCCCAGAGTGCCACTATAGGTATAGGGCGGCCTTTGTAGTGTTGTTACTTAAATTCTAGACTGGCTGGAGGTCCTCGGATCTCGTCACTTGACCAGATAAGCAGGGTAGACTCCCTAAGCCACAAGCTAGAGAAAAGCACAACAAAATGGCCTCAGACCATTGCATACGTGTGCGTCTTATACTCCTCTTTCCTATTGTGTACCTGCCTTTCACATTACTCGGCATGATATCGGATATCGGACCCGATAATTACCTACATACATTTATGTCGTGCCTGCGCCTCCGTCCGAAACCGATATCGTATCGGATAACGTGGAAAGGCTTCATTGGAAAAAAAATTGAACATTCATGAGTGTGGTACAAAAATATATTGTGTTCAATATCGTCTTACGACTCCTTGATACAAAGCCAGTAATATTTATTTTGTGACAAAGTCTTTGGTTAGATATTTGGTTACAGCACTGTAAATACGTCGTGAAATCTCAAGATTTCTAAAGTTAATGACAGTTAATATTTATAGTCAAAACTTTTTCTTATCTCAACGTTTAATGTTCTATAATAAAGTACGTAGGAATATTTAGCGTTTGCCACCTTTCAAAAACTATAGGATAATAAGCTTGTACGTGCATAGGTTTACCTAGTGAAGTACAATGTAAACAAATTAATGTCGTGTTATTGTCCAATCATACTAATTATTCAAGCTAGCATTTGCATTAATTTTCATAATTATTATTGTTAACTAGATAATGATTGATCGGTTAGTTTAAAATAGTATTATGATATTTTATCATATTGTAGTATCGCATGGGTCATATTTTACACTAATGACCACCTTTTACCAAATATCTTGAAGATTTCTGACCACCTTCGCAGCCTAGACAGAATTATTCAGTCTACTGACCGTATAGAACGACTGTCACCGTGGGCGTAGCCAGGGGGGCACAAGGGTGGGCGCAGTCCACCCTAGAAAAAACGTCATTTTTTCATATTGATGAAATATACTGTATTCATTATTTTTATCTTGAGATAAAGATATTCTTCGTAAAGCCGGGTTGACCAAATATTATCGAAAGCTGATGGCTGGCTAAGTGGCTACCCTCCTAGAAAAACCCCCTACCTACGCCGATGGTCACGCGAATTCGTACTACAACCAGTCAATGTCACTACATTACATTATTATATCATAAGGAAATGATATTAGGTTATATCAACTACCTTACACTAAAATATTACTATAAGTTTATGGCGACGATGAACCTTGAAACTCCATCGTAGCGTGGTTCATGGCTCACGATTCACTTTACGGAGCGCGCCCTCAGGGAATTGATATTCATTCTGCAACCTTCGCCAGCAAATTTTCTCGTTGATTTCAAGTATTCCGTACCTATTTTCCGTGATAACCTGAAAAGAGGGATGAAAACGGACTTCGGAATCTGGCGAATTTATTAAATTAACAATTTCCTGTTTTTGGTGAATTGATTTTATTTTATTTTCAGTCTTGAAAATTTTAATTAGATTGAAACTTTAATGCCATGCTATATTATACATATGTATTTTACCGATCCGTATAAAATAATAATTCAATGATCTAATAAAACGTTTTGGTAGTAAATAAAAATATTACCCTAAAAAAACTAATTCCATTACGCAATAAGGGCAGGGATTATCGTAAATCCATTAAATTTAGCATATCCAGTAGATTGCACTACTACGGCTTCTCCAACCTTAATTTGAGCCGACCACTGTGGCATTTAATTAAATTAAATCACGCCACATGTGGACTCTCGGTACCTACTAGGCAGTAAATCAAGCGTTGCTGAACTTTTTACAGCTATTCACGCACAAGCTAATTCAGATGCGTGATTATTATTGGTTTATTTTTTCATATTTAATGTGTGTAAAATATGAGATCACAGTACGCAGAAAACAATGAATATTTGTTTGTCATCGGCGATTTATTGTCGCGTTAAATGCTGATGCCAAAATCTGTCAAACGGGCGACAATCCACGTCAATCATATTATTTGCGTGTAATTTTCTATGACAGCGGTTGAAGTGACAAAAAGTCGCTTATTTTTGACAGGCCTAACCAATTAGTCGTACAGTACAGCTCGCAATCTTATCGTGTTTACCTGTTTTCATAGACAATATTTTACAAATTAGCAGATAAGGGTTTTGGGGATTTCAGAAAGGTAATATTGTGGTTGTTTAGGCTTCTCCTGTGGATATAAGGAGTTATTCGCATTAACTTGTTGAAATTTTAAGTAACTAAGGCCCAAGTTCACCCATAATATAACAGACGTTTAGAACACAAATTAGCCGTTTGACATGAACTTTTATATGGATAAACGACTGATTTCGTTTTAACAGATGACTGTTATATTTTTTTGCATTTAGCTGGCTCTCAGTATTGCATCAAGTCTTTATAAGTTTATACCTTTTATTTATTGGGCATACATAAGTTGGTACAACGGTAGCGGAACTATTAACAAGCATCTTTATCTCTTTCGGCATGATGTCTATTATTGAAGCAAATCAATACATATAAGCTACACATTGAGTGTAGGTAAGCGTGACGATATTGAATTATTTTCGGGTTTTCGATTCACGGAAATGATATAATTATTATAGATATATTTTCATGTTGTATTCTATACATGATATTTTTTTATGTAGTCGCAAAATTTGCAGAGTAATGCAACCGCAGTAGGTACTAAATTCACTCCAAAACAAAATAAAAAATTGATTTTGTATGGCTTGCGCTAGTAAATTATACGTCCCCCCATACTAAGTCCAATTTTCGTTTTGTTTTAAAGTGTATCCCAATACTGCGGTTGCTTTTAGGAACAGAGACTGAATCACTCTACAAATTATGCGCACTATATAAAAATATATCTTGTATATAGGCTAGCGCAATATTCTGGGTCATTAAAGATGAAACTTTCCTGTTGGGAAATAAAGTGAACTGAGCCCCTTTTACTTTTTTGAGAAATGTCAATTTTCGTAGTTATTTTTAATATTGACGTAAAGTTTCCTAAGACCAAAACTCTCCAACTATAATAGAAAAGGTAGCCACTCTTAATGCCCCAAAATTTTGCACCACCCTGTATAGGTATACTAAACGCTTCGTCTACCTAAGCCTGGCGATATTAAAGTCGGCTTTTGCGTTCCAGATTCTAATATACGAAAGCCAAAATACTATGTTAGCTATAACAGTTAACGCAACTCGACTGCTAACTTAATACAATATAATAACAGTATCTACGTCATTTTCACTAATGGGATATGTTTTACAAAGTTGTTTCATGATTGTTTCACGGTGTATGCCCCAGATGTTAATCAACTGTAACTAGTTGTATGAACGTTAACTGTCTATTAGCGAAACTGTTCCTGTTTTGTATCGTATCTATTACTATTTTGTTGATAACTTTATTAATCGGCCTATGCATTCGCCCGGAGTATAGTTATTAAATTTAAATTTTGATACACCAAATTACTGTTTACCAAATTATTCGAAATACCATAATATTTCATGGATACCGACTATATTCTATTCCTAACGCGACACAATAAGATATTAAAAATAAAACTCATGCTTCGTGCAGGCTATCAAACATTATCAACTGTAACTTTAGAACAGAATAGAATAATGGTTTATTTGTAGTTTAACAGTTTCAGAGCAAAAAGGCCTTGACGGACAGATAGACGGACAATAAAGTGAACATATGGGTTCCGTTACCTTTTGATTGTCTGGAATCCGCACATTGACATCACATACCCTTATCTACTATATTATAAATTCGAAGGTAACTCTGCCTCTCTGTCTATCATTAATTTTATCCTTTTCACTGCTAAACGGCTTTACCAATCTTCATGAAATTTGACAAGGAAATAATGTGCATCATGAGGAAGGAAGGACAAAGGATTATTTTAAATCCCTACTTCCGAATTCCACATAGACGGGGTCGCGGGTACCGCTAGCATAATATAAAGTAATGTTGTTTTAGAACCATCTCGTAGCACCCATAGGTGAAGTTACAAACACGGAATATAAATCACAAAAAGGCACTGATATTTCTAAAAGATCGTGTGACCTATTCTTTTGAGGCAGCATTCACATTCCCCCAAAACAAAAGCCTATTTGAATGCTTGCATCGCGTTTCTATTACAACAAAATGTGTTGTAGAACCTTGAACTTTATGGTTCATATAAAGTAGGCTTGCTTGTTATGGCAACCATACATTAACCCCGAACAAAACAGTTGTTTGACAGACATGGAGCTATGACACGGCTGTCAAACTGACATAGCATCTAATGTGTTCGTGGACTGAGGCGTGACTTGATAATATGAGACATAATGTTGACAAATGAAAACTTTGTGTTAAACTTGTGTTAGCGATAGTCCCATTCATTCTTTCCTCATTACCTAGTTGGTCAGCGAGAGTCGCGTGCAGCATGGCGTAATTATTATTGCTGTACAAAAAGTTCCCATGATAAATTCTAAAAGTATTTTTTTTTAAACTTAAATGTGGTGTTTGTAGCTAAATTTGTACATACTATAGGTACATCAGTAGCGTGCACAGAAATTTCTCACAGATCCAAAACAACTTAGAATCGTATTGTTTGTGAGACCACCTCACCTGATATTACGATTAATAACGTTTGTATTACATAATACTTAATTTATTAGGGAAGGCAGTGTCTTTTTGAGTGCACGCCACTGCTATACACGTACTACATTATAAGTAGGTACATCACGTCTACTTGCAATTCTTGTGAGCTACCTAACCCACGTCTAGGTAATCTAAACACACGCGATACACATGCTCATAAAATATTCTCATCGTCTCCCTTAACTAGCAAGTAAACTAGCAAGTTCTGTTTACCCAACCACATCACGTTAGGCGCGTCTAACGTCAATAATAATGTCGTAATCCGCAGATAATTAGAACAGTAATTAACTGCGATTCATCTTAAATCTAAACTGCTCCAAAACTTTTAGCTTTAGTCGCTTATCTAGTGTCTGAAACTAAGACACTGATTTATGGGCTCTAGATAGAAGAAATTATAACACTAAGGGTCGGTTTAGGCAGTAACGATAGTGTAAAATAACTATCTCTGGTAAATCCGCTAATAAAGTTGGACCTTATAAATATTCTTTATACACAAATATAGGTACCATAAAGAATTATGATGATGTGATGTGGTGGCACCGACGCGGCGACGGACGACTTCGATGTTTTTGTCTTCGAAGTTCACTCAGTGCCGTTTTGTGGAAATAATCTACTATCTAGATAAAGTTAGTAGAATAAGTACATTCAACGGTTTTAGTCCCAAACAAAAATAATCATTTTATTTAACATAAACGGGTGTTTCAATATGAAAGTTCAAGACATTTTGACAGATTCTTTATCCGCACGGTAGACACACTAGAAAATCAATTGTTAGCGGGCACCGGCGACCGCTCACAAATTATTTAAATAAATTACAAAATTACAGCGCACTAGAAATACAATAACAACGCATCAATAATATTAATAACTGACTAGCTGGTCGTTCAGCTTGCTCTATGCTAGGAGTATTTAAGCATAACAGTATCGCGCAGTGTGCGGTCGCCATAAAGCACCATATTATATAGGTACGTTATTGCTTATTGTTCCGAGCTCATTCTGAATGCTGCCAGCGACCTCCTAATTTATCCGCGGGTTCTGTGACAGTCTATTGTATATATTTTCATTAGGCCCGCATTTTAAACAGGTAGATAATGAAATACGCACCAGAATAGTGATGGCGAATTAAATTGTGTGTTTGTCTCCTTATAAGCGGTAATTAATAAAAGATTAGAGAGGATAAGGAGACGCGTAGGTGCATAATTGCATCATAATGTTAATTAGTAGATGATGATTTAGATAGAACTGTAAAGTGTAATTTATTTTTGTTGCAAACTATAAATTACAACTATGTAATTTATAGTTTGCAACAAAAATAAATATACGTACATATAAACGTCATCTTTGTGCTGTTACTAGAATTACATAAAATATGACTTTGAAAGTTATTTCAGTTCTCTTGCACATTAAGGCGTACCTAAATAATAATAATTGTTACGCTTTTTGCAAACTAGTTAAGACCCAAGTTCACCGACAACGTAACGGACGATTAGTGGAAAATCTGCCGTTTAACCATGAAATTTTAAATGGTAATCGGCTGATTTATTTTTCACCATCTGTTATATTGTTGGTTAACATGGCCCTTAGTAGGCGATATTATTTATGAAAATAAACCATAAGCACCTCGTGCTAATGCAATCTGAAATTCAAAATCCGTGTCTTATTTTTATCTTATTATTAGATACTTCCTCACTCCAATTCATTACTCTATCTTAAACTCTGTAATACCTTGGAGGTGGCTCGGAGGTTTCTCGCTTGATTAAAGGTACATACATTGCACGCATTTATTGGAAAATCAAGTTAATCAATTGCTACTTTAATATAATTTACACGAAAAATATTCCAAAGTTCAAACGCCTACCAATATAGAAATGCAAACAGTTTCGTTTGTGTTCGTGCCGCGTGACTGTCAGGCGCTTGGCGCACGCGAAGGCCGTGATCTCCGATTAATAGCACTACGAGGTTGCCCTACCTACCCTTTATTACTTCTCCGCCCTTCTCGAGTGCCTGCGAAATGAGCAATGTTAAGGTCAGACGACGAAACTACTTATAAGTCCGATTGCTTCTTAATCCGCGAAGGAAACTTTGATCAAATCGGAACTAAGAATCCTACAAATCTTTCAGTTTTTAATTTGGATTCGGGAAAGTATTAACAGTATAACTATTATGTACTTGCTGCATTTAGTCCGTGTTGTGATTTGTGTGACAACTGACAATATCATCTCAGACGGTAAATATACCTAGGTTCACACTAATGAGAAGCGATTGAGATTGAAGTCAATCAATTATTGCAAAAAAATCTTATAAATGGTCAATATGCGGATAGTAGTTATTGTTAATAACGTGATGCGACCTGTCTATTCATAATATTAAGTGAGTAAATGAGTTGATTTGATTTGGTATCTATAGGTTTCTTAATACAAATTAAAAATAGCTCCTTTCATAAATACGTTAGAAGCTGTTGATACCAAGAACCTAATATTCTTGGTTAATACACAAACGTCATAACATAGACGAAATATAAGAAAATAAAACGAGAAATTCAGTGGTTGTCATTTTGACATCAGACAGCGACTGGTCGTTACAATCCACCCCATTACCACATCCTTCTAACAATAGAAAATGTTCCTACAGTGACTGTAGGCCGGAATAATGTTGAACATGAAAAATATACCTTTGAGATATTCTGCTACAAGAAAAGGGACGAACCTAATTCATGTATTATTGTAAATAAGTAAATAAAACGGGCAGCTGAAAGTACTTTTATATATTATTTATTAAAAAAATTAACATTAAGTTTCATAAAAAAAAACGTAAATGTCAATTCCGAACCCACCATGTTCGCTATGTTCATTTCCCGCATCAAGCCACACAGTACCTATACCTACAATCAGACAAAAACAAAAGTGTAACGAGAAAACAAAAATCGTCGTATACCTACATATTATTATTTTTCCACGGTATTATCTCGTATCCTACTTACGTCAGGCGTGGATGTTTCTTATGTTTGGGTATTCATGACCACGTCGTCATGAATCGCTTTTTGTTCTCTACCCGAATTATTCTCTATTGAATTTCAGAAGCAGACTGGACGGCTCTTAAGTTGTCGTCCATCAAACTGTCATCTTTTTTATGTTTCAGTGACAAGTTTCGTTCTATAGGTTATAATGTCATAGTTTACATGCGAGGAAATAACTATGTAAACGGTCTCTTGGGACCGACGTCGTTCATATTCCGTTAATGCGAGTTCTAAACAGCTACATTGCTTCCAGTAAATATAATACGATTTAGAATATCTCGTCTAGTAGGCATCCGGGACTAACAGTGTTATGGCATGCGTTTCATAATCTAAATTGTATCGACGGAAGTTTCGTGACACACTATGTAAATGAGTCCGCACAATTGACCATTAACGTCTAGCACATAAAGTAATATGTCAAATCTTTGTATAATTCAGTTCAGTGAGTCAAATGTAAAATTATAATCTTAGTATTCTAATCACGGAATTTAAATAGTTCAGGAGACGAAGGAAAACCAATTACGATAACAAAAGAAAAAGCAATGAGATAGAAAGACCTTACAGACAGCTTTATTACATTTGGATAAACTGTGCTCCGAGGAAATTCAAAATAAAGAAAAATGTTTGAATTTATAAAGGTAAAAAAAATATGGAAAGTTGTTAGTCATCACGTTAACCAGACTGCTTTATAGCCTAATATAAGACTTGACATACATACATTTTATGAGAGATTACATGATCATCATGGAAATGATGTTGTTCGTCAATTCGTCTCGAATGAGCAATAGGTGAATTGTAAAAAATAAACATTATTTTGTGTGAATCCATCTCGAAGTCTCAATTACAGGAATATCACAATATATTTCTGTAAAATATCTTCGTAACGGTAATAAATGGAGGTCGGATGTCGGATCGTCTACATTTTTCGAGACCAAAATATTGTAGGTACCTCTGTTGTGCGATATAAACATTATTTCACACAGTTTGTGATGTGAGTGCTTGCGTGGTCCTTTACATCTGTGATGTTCCTCTAAAAGCCCAGCTGAAAGTGTCGACGCTTTGTTAAGGTGATTGACGTTTATATGATACGAAGGTCCCTGACCGACCTGCGTAATGTGTGTATAGTCTAACCAAAAAGTTTATTGAGATGGTATTTTTTTGTTTTATCTGTTCTGATGTGATATTACTTTGTATGAAATCTTTGCACTTGTAAAATACGTTTTTAATTTTAAATGAATCGGACAATGCTACGCAATAATTTATATTCTTAATGATAATGCAACACAAACTAAATGATAATTTACTTCTTCATGCCTACAAAAATCAGATAAACTCGAA
Organism: Allophyes oxyacanthae; assembly: GCA_932294325.1. Lineage (NCBI taxonomy): Eukaryota > Metazoa > Arthropoda > Insecta > Lepidoptera > Noctuidae > Allophyes > Allophyes oxyacanthae. The sequence goes on along the minus strand of OW028614.1, from coordinate 7,742,487 downwards.
AATATCCGTAAAAAGACCTTAATTCCCAGATATAACGGTACAAATAAATATTTGTGAAAATATTTTCCGGATCGCCCGTTTTCAAATAACGGGGTATTTGAAAACGGGCGATCCGTCCGATTCAAATACCCCGTACCGAGACGTCTAGGCAGAATAGTGGGGATTACTGTCATATTTACTCGGGGAAAAGCAGCATCTATACACAGATTACCAGGATGACGCTTCAAATGCTATCCCGGTGGATGTGGAGCTCTGTAAATGCGACGAAATATTCCGCTCACATTGCCTCCCGCCCTATTACGTGCACAGATTTTTCACAAAAAATCTCATCCGCAATCGACCCTACTAAAAGTGGGTCGTAAGCCTTTGATGGAATTTCTCATAAAATAAAGCCTGGAAAAAGTGTGAGTCAGATTATCCAAGGTTACCTATAAGATGAATAAATTTTGGTACTTCTCTGCTAAAAGAAAATATTTTTAGGTCGAGAGGTAAAATCGGTAAAATATTTGACATATTCCAATAAATTCAATTTGAGTTTCGCACTTTAAATATAACCCTCGTCATTAAGTTTAATGATTCTTATAATTACTTCATTTTTGAGCGGTTTTAAATTTCCCCGAGGACATTACGCGTCAGAAAGTTTTACTGCGATCCAGGATAGAATTTGTGACTGTAAAAAGTTAATGAGGAAAAAGGCAAAGGCATCAGTTAAAAGCAATCTTTCTTCATTGAAATATTTCTTTGATATGAAATTAGTTCTCATTACGTTTATTAACGAGTAAATAAGTGTGCCGAAGATGCGTATATGTGTTTTTTTTTAGAATTTTGTAATCGACAGACATAATCACGTAGCCGTTTTAGTTTTGTTATCAATTCTTTTTTCAAATATTGTTCGTTAGTAGCATAAACTTATTATACTACTAGTATATTTGCAGTTGTTTCGTGAGTAAAATATTTTCCTAAAGAGGTCGGGGTCGCATCGCGGCCAGGTGTTCGGCACGCCGCCAACAGATGGCACAATAGTTCCTGTCCAATGTTGTGTGGGATTATCTTTATTTCTTTACGCACCCTTTGTTTACACATTTCTGGGAATAAAAGGGAACGACGGAAAAACTGTAATACGCCCAGGGCAGGGCAACAGTTTCTTGACATTCGAAAATAATAAGGTTTTAAATTTTAAAGTCATTCAAAGTCAAAGTCAAAGATTTTTATTTCAACTATATAACTATTCAATATAAAAATCTTTCAAAACGTCGTGATTCTGGTGCACGGTTCCAAGTGGGTTGGTCCTGGAGAAGATACCGGCAAAAAACTCCATGGACACACTTTTTATTAATCAAGTCTACAATAATATGTGGGGCCGCTAACGCGGCCCCGGCTAAAATTCGACCTGAATTTACACAATATTACAAAAAAAACAAACAGAACAAAAAAAAAGAACAGCAAAGATCATAAGTACCACTACAATTTTAACAATACTAATAGGTTACCCAATTAAGAATACAAGGGACCACATTCACAGTGTGGTATTGGAAAATGGGTCTTATCGATTTGACATCCACAAATAACCATCAACGTTTAGTGTGAAGTCGATCACTGATCAGCTCTTTCTGAAGCCAACCTTACCTAAATTTAAAGCTGTGTTCATATTTCAGCATTGCTTGTCTCAGTGACCCTTTTTCAGATCGGAATTTGGAAGTCTTTCACACACTGCTTATTTCGAACTTCAGTCACCTTTACATTGGTGTCAGCGGTTTGCCCTGTTATTGCGCACCTACTTATATGGAGTGCATAACTGGAAAATCGGAAATTTGTGCTCAGCCTAAGGTTATTAGAGCCATTTTTGTTTCTAATCATTTACTTTACGTAAATGTCGTTAAGTGCTCTTAAGGAATTAAATTAAGTATATTGGTAAGGTGGGGCCTGCGTAGAAAGAACACTATAATATTGAGATCGCTAATTCTTGCAAAATTATACACTATATCTAATTTATTATTATGAAACCATTTAGGTACCTTAGCCAAGATAAGTATTTAATTTACGGTCAAAAATAGATAAAATATTAATAAATAAACCAAACAACTACCTAACTTTTTATTTATGAAACCACAGAGTATGGACATTGAGTTGCTATAGACTATACTTACTAAATTTATTACAACTCTTAAGATAGATTAAGAGGGGTCGGGTTAGCTATAAGCCGGTAAAGTAAATTAGTAAATTCATTAGCCAAAGAGCTTTTCCTGTTGCCTTATTATTACAGAAAGGCAAAGCTGGTCCAGGGCATAACCCTCGACTTGCATTATTCGGTTTTAATGTCAATTCCAACAATCACAAAACAGACAACACTATGTTGCTGAAAACTAAATACAAAGAATAATGTTAAAATGTATCAAGCGTCTAAAAGTGGTTACCCAAACTCGTTAAAAGGCTTACAGCAATTTTTTACCCGACTGCGCCAGAAGGAGGGTTATTTATAATACTCCCAAGGCAGTTTTATGTTAACCTTTCACAGTCGTTTTAATGAAATTATGTTTTTATATCTTTTACATTATGTTTTAAGCAAAGTAGCGATTACAGAAAACCGTCAAGGGTGAGATCTATTAAACCAATCTCTTTAACACGGGCGGGCGGCGCACGTAAGCGGATGTCGTGATGAGGCTTCTTTAGCATTATGCCCTTCATTACACGGTCAATGGCAACAGTCGCAATGATCTGGTATTCACGATTCTGTTTTAATACCCTCATAAAAAGAATCATTAACGCAGTTCGTATAGTATAGAACAGAATTATGCATTATTGCACACGAACATAAAAAACATACAAGAAAGACAGTGTAAAACAATGCAGAATGCGGTCTTATCGCAGATAGCGATCTTTTCTAGACAAACTTTGGATGAACAAAAAGTCACGGATAAAATGGAATGGGGTAGTCTGTAGTATACGCAAATACATATTACCTACATAGGTAATTATTAACATATATTACAATACGATAAACAAATATAGCATAATTATGTACATAAATACAAAACAACATAGGTACTCGTATATACACGATATTTTTTCATATAGTGCACAAAATTTGCAGAGTGATTCAGTGTCTGTTCCCAAATGCAACCTAAGTATTAAAATACAATCCAAAACAAAATAAAAAATTGATTTTGTATGGTTTGCGCTTGTAAATTATGCGTCCCCACCATACTAAGTCGAATTTTATTTTTGTTTTAAAGTGTATCCCAATACTGCGGTTGCATTTAGGAATAGAGACTGAAGCACTCTACAAATTATGCGCACTACATAAAAGAATATCCTGTATATAAAATGCCCAAATGATAACATAAGAGTGTTTGTTTTACTATAGATTAAGTCGTAATATTATTTTCGGTTGACTTATGAGTAACTAATGGATATGTAGACAGGACAAATTACATCATCTCGTCATCTAATGTCCGCCTAAGCATGAATATAACAAGACGTATGAATTAATTATGTTTTCCGAGATATATTTACAAGACGGCGCAAGGAAGTGGGCGGGACATTTGTCTTAAATATTCCAAAATGTATTCAGCAACACATTCCAAAATATGATATCGTAATTTTTGGTAACTTGCATCAAGTTACAGAAATTACAAGATCACTTTTCATTTCAGGTGACGTACATCAAACCAAACCGAATTTATTACTACGAAGCGTATTGTTGAATTTTAATACACAATTTTCGAGACGTTTTTAAGGGGAAATTAAAGAGGGTGGAAATGTTCGAGTTTGTTCGTTTTAAGCGCGTATAGATAGTGATTTGTGATGAGTCGTCACCAGCTGCGCGTGCCCGAGGTGCGCGTGAGCGGTGCGCCGACGCAGGAGGAGGATGACAAGCCGCCTACGGCTATGCCCCCCTTCGTGTCGCTCACACTAGCTTCTATACCAAGGCGAAGGCATTCCTGGATATGCGGGTAAGTAATTAAAATTAACGTGGATTCTATGGTGATGATTTTTTATTTATGACTAGATTTTTATGATGATCGTAAAGTGAATACTTTATACCTAATACAAGCAGATTTCATACACGATTCTCTTTAGAAAGCACAAACTTAAATCTCACAAAATATATTTTAAAAACTACACACCTCACAGTTTAATAAAACTTAACGGTGTTTATGCGTGTAGGTACACATTAGTAATTGACATATTAAATCAATTAAATATCTAAAATGTACAACATGTTGACTTTCATCAAGTTCCTAACTTCTTAGATTAAAGGAATAAATAAGTATCTGCAAGTAACTTGGAGTGAACTTGTTTACAGCCACAGGGTAAAGTCAGTAAGACGCAAATAATTTGATTGATTAAATTTGGTGGCAGTGTGTAATTCTTAGTTAAATACTCTTTAATCTGAATATACAGGTGTCCTGAAAATCAACGTCAAGTCGGAAACGGGGGATAGGCAAGGTGGAGAGCTACCAGAAAAAAATCTTAGTCATATACTTTAAAATTATAGACATTAGTTTCTTTTGAGAAATAAAGTATCTTAAACCACATTATAAAATATCGAGAAAATTGATACCCTGTGGTCTTTCAGGTACTGTGACTACAAATGTTTACTTTTCTTCATTTCTATTTTGATTATTAAACTGAATAACTTTTCTGTAAAATTTTCTCGATATTTTTTTAATATCTATAATTTTAAAAGTATATCTATGACTAAGATTTTTTTAATTATTTTTCTTATAACTGTAACCACCTGGCATATCATCCGTTTCCGGCTTGACGTTGATTTTCGGGACACCTGTAACTATGAAAGACAGGTTTAAAAGTACGAAGGTGAAAAACACCGGGCCTGTGTCACCCTGTGTGTTGTGACGCCCCGTTTATATGACGTTTGAAAGTGTCAGCGAAGAAACAAAAGACAAGTCGGTTTCTAAATTGTGCTATTTTGTAGATTATACATGAAAGCTGAAGGCCTCTACTGGACATACATCCACGTCACATAAACGCAATCGGGACCCTGCTTCTGTAAGAACATCTCGCTTCTCGATTCGAATTTCGATTCGAATCTCCCTCTTTTTGTCGATTGATATTTGACGAATTGACTTACGATAACTTATTAATGAAGTTGTGAACATGATTTTGTCATGTTCTCGGCTTCGTGTTATTAAGTTACACGTTTATTATCGTGCGTCAATTCATAAAATATCAACCGATAATAAGAGATTCGAATCGAGATATGAGATATTATTACAGAATCAATGCCATGTTGTGTGATGGGCTGATGGTATAAATATTTATATCGTCAGCGGAAAGCCAAAACTACTAAAGCGCCAATTCGTTGCCAAACTAACTTAAACAGGGGCACATTTTAAAGTTTAAGTTAGTTTGGCAACGAATTGGCGCTTTAGTAGTTTTGGCTTTCCACTGACAAAATGAATATAGAAATATAGAATAGATCAGCTGTTTATTCATCCGCGGAAGTCGTAAAAGTCGACTGAAGGTGAGGGTTCGATAATGCACGGCAGTGAGCTGGCAATCTATCTCTTCACTGAACTTTAAACCTGCCTTATTTATAGCAGAAGTAGTGTGTTCCTTGGCACTTTATTATATAAGTACTAGTATCTACTGTAACACATTGCTTTGGAATAAATAAAAAAGAACTGATTACAGAACCGCATTTCAATACTCGTTCATTTATAATAATGTATATTCATAATATCAGGAATGTACCTGTCTCGCATTGGATACACTTGGATTCGTTTCGCTATATACCTACCTACCTACGACAAAACAATATAGCTCGAGTGTCGTGTCTATATTGAATGGATATTTTCAGCAGTGAGTGGCTATCTGTAAGACAAATATCAGTTAATATTCATGAGGGGCTCCGGCGGTGGTCTGTCCCAGGCATTAGCACAACAATGGCCGGCCACGTAAACGCCCATCCTAGCTAACCTCGACTATTGTACTCAGATCACTGTCTTCAACTGTTTTTGTATTCCATTATACCGTCGACGCTTTCACTAGAACTGTCCCATGAATCATTGTATTACAGTCGCAGTCTTCTCCCCAAGTTTTCTGACCTATATAACTATTCATCCTGTGCTATATACCTACTGTCATGCTTTATTGAAAAGCAAACGATAAATTTTAAGATATCTTTTATATACCTAAAGTGCGGCAAAGAAAAACCACGAAAAAAATGAGGTTTTTTCTTTCTCCTGTCAGTGATATTTCATCGCGACATTAGACGGCACATTGAAGGAAGCCATTAATCTGGCATTGGCAGCGCTTATACGTCTTTCTTCACACGCAATACCGTGAATCCAGTATCAAAATATTTGTTTGGCAAATATAGATCGTTATTAATATAACATTTTGCAGAAAACGGTCGAGGTGAGCTATCAATACCTGTGGTTTCTGATATTATATCTCACGCGATATCCGCAGATTTTCTTAAGGTTACGGAGTTAGCGTCCATAAATTTTTGCCCATCCTATAGCTGAAATCGGCTTCGTCATTGTAACCTGAAAAAATCTATTGTGTATGAAAATCACTGCCTGAAGCTAGCCAATACGTTTAGTCGGAAATGGCTCAATCTGCAAAGTAGGAAATAGGTCCAATTAAACACAGCTTTGATGCTCTGATTGCTTTCTACTGTGCACTGACACGAATGAGAACGTTAAAATATTTCTATAGGAAGTTGTCCTATGTTTTCTTCTTCTACAAATACATATATTAAGCACTTGGAATAAATTGATTGCAAAAGAAAATTGTTAAAAAGAAAACGGAACATTCAGGAAAGTTCTATAATTCTATTAGGGCGCCCTTTTTATTGTGCAAGTTCAGTCGGCGCTTGAGTACATTACGCGTTATTACATCAAGAGCATGAAAATAACTGCTATTCAAACTTTTTTTTTCTATGTCTCTTTCAAGGAAATTATGAATGAAATGAGTTAAAATGAACACTAATTAGGCGCATTTGTTAACTGCTTTGGGTCTCTAGCATTTAAAACTAATACACTTTAATTAAATTACCCGACATTTACCCTCTTTGATTCTAAATCTTCTTTACTCTAAGAGACAGCCAGGTTCATACTTTCCGACACAACCTCGAAGACTTTAAATGATTCTCTCGTTACAAGTTCCATCACATAATTATTTGACTAACCTAACGTGATTATTTCGTTTCATCATTCTAATTATAATTACTGTAAGTTTGTAGTTCCGTCAATACCATACCTAACTTTAATTAAATATACTTACCATTTGGCGCATGATTTGCATACGTTTGTGAATTCGTTGGAATAGCTCGGAATGGCTGGAGTTTATGTTGCCGTTGTGTGCAAATGTGAGCAAAACTGTCACACACAAGCTCCGGCAATTTATTAGGGTACATAACTTTGTAAATGCGCATGCCCTGTTTTCATTATGTCATTATAAATCCTATATTATGTAATCAACTATATTTTTAGGGTAGAGTCAGCTTCAAAAAGATGCCTGTATTCACTTAGCTTAATATTTAATTCAAATTCAATTCAAATTTTCATTTAATCATAATTCAACCCAAAGAGGCGGTAAATACGTAGATACTTGATGTACACAATTAAAACAATAATACCTACCGGTTAGCACGATAATAGATTAGAATTGTTGGAATGAAGTGCTTTTTAAGTAGGTATAGGGATTCGAATCTTTGTTAAAAATTGACGTTTATGAAATCCTATAATTTTATTGTGACTGTCATTGAAGACTTTATCCAATTATACCTCACACATGTTGGGAATACATTTATCTGCACAGTCAAACGAAACGGAGCTTTTATAAAGAACCTTAGCCCTCAGTCGAGTCTGACCTTAGGGTTTCGGCCTTTCACCGCTTTTGTCTCAGTCTCTTCAATCTTAACTCAAAGGCCTATCATTCAAATACTTTGTCTGTCCGCCAGGTCTGTGTAACTTAAAATTTAAGCGAATTTAGGCGAAAATAAAGGGGTGATAGGTACCCCATATATTTTGTGTGCATAATTTGGCTAAGGGACAATTTTATGCGATGATATTAGGTATCAATACCTAAATGATACCGAAATGTAAACCTATTTACGTAAAAATGGGAGCATATTGTAGGTACTTACCTACAATATGCTCCCATTTTTACGTAAATAGGTTTACATTTCGGCTTGCATCCAAAACAGTAGGTAGGTACTTATTAGAACATAAATTCGATTTAGTAGGTAATTTCGCTCCCGATAATATTTCAAAGTTCTAAACAGATACAGGCACTTAATATTTGACTTTTATTAAAACGTTCCGCGTTGTTAATTGTTAAGCGGGTCCTTAAACAGATTCAACGTCGAGCGCAGCGTATTCTCGCTCGTTTCTCAAAGGCTTAATATTCTATCAAAGCTGTGCTACCTTGTATGTAGGTACTCGTACTTCTACTTGTCTTACCTTTGAGCGGCCCGAGTTTTAAGTTAACAGCGGTTCCTACCGAAAATATGATATTCAAAGCAAATAGCTTAATGATGACAACCTTTTTACAAGCTCGTAGCATGACTTCAGTAAACTCTGCGTATAACAATATTGATGCTTGCGTGGTATCATAATTCATAACTTTGCTCTCTAAAGCCTTAAGTAACCATACTATAAGTAAGAGCAATTTAATATTGTTGAGCGATAACGTTTACCAGCTAAGTTACATAATCTTTACATCAATAGACAGAGAAACAATCAAACTTTGTTACACAAACCTCCATATACCATCTTAAATCGAAACTTAAATTAATACCATCTTAGATACTTAATACAGTTTCGCAATTTACACGGTATTATACTCTGAAAATTATCTTGTCTGACGATATAATTGCATTAAACGTGTTCCAAAGTGTCCCTTATCGGGTTCAAAGCCGGCTGAGCTGATATGGCTGTGATTTCATTAACCTGCCTCTGTCGCAGGAAGCCGCGTGCATCTCACAGTATAGAAAACATACACCTAACATAATACCTAGACCCGTCTTCTTTTACGAGATTACCTTCCTGCTCTTTGCGTTGTTGTTTTTTTTCTCTCTTGGATAATGCACTTAATGTGGAGTTTCACTTCAGAAGCCAGCTAACACTTTTTGCACTGCACTTCTTAAAGTAACGAGATTTAATGTAAACCCTCCTGTTATCCACCCCACCTTAGATAAAGTTTTACCAAGGAAAAATACGTGGCCGCTGATATTTATAATGAACAGCGATGACTATGAATAAAACATCTTTATTATAAACCTGAACTAGGCAATCTAATTAATTTCCAACCTTAACAGAGCTCACAATTATTATTAGATTATAGGCTTTCAATCTCAAATCCAATCGATGTTATAGATTAAGTAGCTTAAATTTTGAATTCACTGTAATTAATAGAGATAAAAATAAAAGGTGGGTTAGGTGTTGATTTTTCTAAACCTATATATCGTGACGAGAAAACTTGAGTGCAGAAAGTTAAAATTTAATGTTACCTACTAAAATTATATTTTAACTCAACAGTTAAAAAACTGGATTTAGGATGTGAAGCGCGTATATTAGCTTAGCTGGCTAGCTACTCACATGAGTATGTTCCTACCCACCATTTTAATTCACTTACCCGAGCCCACTTCCAGGCCCGTTTTACGACTTTACGCCTGCCTTGTTAGTGCTACAATGTATTCAATTGTCTTGCCGTATTTCGGCTTCCCGAGTTTCCACTTCCACTCAGTTTAATTTGTTTACTTATTTTCATTAATTTTGTACCACCAAAAAGTTTCCAACAATAAAATGTGAGGTGAATTTATTTCAGAGATCGTAAAATGTTAGTTTCGTCTAGTGTCAATAAGATACCGTCGGTATTTTCAAACAAAGGGTAGTCTACCAAAGTTATTTTATTTTATAAATAGGTCTTTGAAAGATATTTACAGTTTGTTTTCATTATTTACTCCGATGGAAAAATAGTAATATTTCAGAGAGCACCATCATTTATAAGGAGTGGTTGAGTAGGAGGCCACTATCAATCAAATCAACTGAGGGTGCATTGTCTTCTGTTTAATAGAGCTTATAAACGTGCTGTTGTGACAATTTAAGTTAATTTATCGCGATGTAAGCATATCACAATGATCTATGGTCTTTACAAGGATCTGAGTACCAATCAATTTTCTACAGGTTTTCCTGAAATATAACTCTCTTACTGAAAAGCTTCATAATCATCAATCACTTGGTCTTTTAGATATTTACGTGATTTTTGGCAGATAAGTAGCCAATATCAGTGCCAGATATAATAAACCTGCTAAGATTTTCAGTAGGTCCACTTATTTATCAGAATTTGTACCTCATTTGTCAAGACACTCAACACTGTCTTCACTTGTTAAACCTGACGATGCTCATGAAAGAACTTTGCAAAAAAACAAGAAAATTCTTGGCAAATACACTGTACACAAAGTAAAGTGCTTCCCCTATCAACGCGTGTCTTTATGGGTAGGGTAAAACTTTAATAAGTAGGGTTTTAACTGTATCCTTGGGTTTACAAAAAAATACTATAATAATTTATATGTGCAACACTCACGTTCTATCGGCGATACATTAATTACTGGTATGTATATTAAGTGTGACAGTGTGTGAATCTTCAAAGATGCGGTTTAGGACAGGGCGACATATTTGAAACGCTGCCACGAGTTATTCTCGTCCTCGGTCGCGCGTAAACAGCGACCCGAAGACGATATTAGATTATATCTTGCATTATTATTAAACTAATAGTCGATTATCTTTGCTGGAATTCAGAGAAATGCTTCCGTGATTTAGTAGTTTAAATATAGAACAAACTCGCGGTAGCCTTATTATAAAACTGAATGCCAATACCGATTTAAATCGACTGAGTTGTTCGTGCACGGAACTTCAATAGCTTCTTTGAGACTACTTTAAAGAAACTATTCAATTTATATATTCAAAATTTAATAAGAGTTCGAAAATTATACCTGTATATAAATAAAAGCGAAAAGTTTTTGAATTCCTAAATTGGCTTTATTTTATTGGTTGAGCTTGTTTCAAAAGGGATATTAAGACTGTTAGTAGTCAAATCAAGGTTAGACATGAACAAAACTTATGAATATTCAATGGAATGTATGCTAATTGATTTAATCGAATTAAAACTCCCAAACAACACTTTGATCAAATGCTAGTAGTTAGGTTAGGTTACAAGTACAAGTACAAACTGTAGCTAACATTGCAAATTTATGAAACAGCTTGGTTGAACCAAAACCACAAGTTCTCGATAAGCGTATACCTACCTTTACAAAATTAAATCATAACATCTTAGTAACATCAAAGGAATTTAAGAGAAATATGACAGGGACTTATGTAAATATATTGTACCGATCAGACAATGACGAGCAGATATTAATTTTGAAAACTAGAAAATATATTTTCCGTGGAATTTTCGTTTCTTGCTTCATGAGTCACTCGTTTCAACGACAGTGAGTAATATGGTCTATATTTTTGAGAATAAAGGAAGGCAGGTACATGTCATCGGCATCGCGACAATGCTGGTCGTGGTGTAGCGGCGCTATATGTAAGATGCTACTGTTTACGCGCCAAGTCGCACGCGCAGTCCACGCCACGCCTCGACCAATATAAACGTCGATCGAAATTAAAACATAACGAGAAAGTATGCGCGGGACTTTATCTTATTACAGATGTGCTCCAGACGTGTGAATTTGCGCATTTCGTTGTAGTGACCTCATAGAGTGCACTTTGTGAACACAATGTGACGTGAAACTGTGATCTTTGTTGTTATTGTGATAATGCTGTGATAGAAAAGTATTTTGTGATATGCATATTGGTAATGTAGCAAAACAACTCACGTATCGATCATTTTTGATGGCTTGTAAAATGTTGATTGAGAAATAATTATTCCTTACAAATAATATAAATGTTAAAAGTAATACCTGTTCAATTTGATATACAATTATAACTTAGGCTTATTTCAATCGGCTACTGAGGATTCATTTTCAAGTCCTTCGTTGTATGTGGCGATAGATGTCGCTACAGTATAATTATAATATTATTAGTAAAATACTGCTACCTAATTTCTTTTGTTGATGATTACAAGATACAAGACCAGTTATTTGGATAAAACATGACTATACACACAAGGCATGCAAGAATATACAGTCATGTTTTGCCTTTACGGCTTACAAATAGAATTTAGAAAGAATTAAGTTATTAAATTAAATTATTATTACTTTGATTATTACTAACTATTAATCATAATAAACTATATTTACTTATACAGGGTTATTAATAATTAACTAGAAGTGCTCTAAGGGGTTAATGTACTCATCACTATAAACAACTTTTATTAAGAGACCAAATCGGAAATCGCGAATAAAACAATCTGCTGTTCCATATAAATAATTCAATATTCTATTGGTACCTTAATACAAGTTGTGTATAATGTTGAGTACAACAACCCCTTAAACCTCAATTATTATTATAATGCATGGGGGGAGGGGGTGTTACCATAAACCTATATATTTAAATAATTTAGAAGGTTTAGTTATGAGGGATTAATCAAATTACTCCAGACACAATATTGTTAATTAGATACTTGGCCGATATATATAATTGTTTGCGTTTTGATTGCCAACACTATTGAGCAACCACTTTATGTGAGAAACATGGGTCGGTATAGCAATAAACTATAATACTTTACGTAATATCACAAGACCTCGAAAGCCACATAACAAAGAAAGGTGGAAAGTGAATGTCAACGTTTATGACAAAATTCTTTTTATCTGTTTTTCCTCCATAAGTTTTGACTACATTACGTCTATAGTTTTGACAAACACTTTTTGAATTATCTTTGGTACTAAACAACTTTTTATTTGTGTGGTTCGTCTTATCGTACCTATAACAGAATTTATGTATATGTCCCAGCTATAATTATTAAGATACGTAACTTAATATACTAATGAATTAATCGTTTACTCGTTATCAATTACAGTTGATAATACGATAATAATTTATTATGGTTTTTTTTTCGAAATTGGCCAATATTTTTAAAACCATGTCAATTGCTATGAATTAACTTTTCATTTTAAAGACAATGAAAAAAATGTACCTATTCGTTATATTTCTCTGAACAATATGAAGTATGAAAATTGTTTCGACGTTTTTCAGTTTAAAACAATAGTCTGAAAATGCTTTTCAATATTTATTGACCGCAATACTTACAGATTGAAAAAGTCTGGTAGGCAGAGGTATTAAAATTAATGTTTTATTTCCACATCTCTTAATTATTGCCGTAGATCAAATTTAATGATGATGCGTACTAAATGCGTACTATGTTACTGACGTGACAGGCAATTTACTGTATGGCGAATAATGATATTGCGTTCATTAATATAATTAGGCTTTATGGCCTTAGCTTCCTATATCATACTCGTGTATTGGGTATATACGGTTAGTCGTAACGGCTATATAAAACCGAATGCGTGTTACTGTAGGTACTCATCATTACTAGCAACTTTTACTATGGGACCATCCCTGAAATCTCGAACAAGAAAATCTGCTGTTCCATACATTTAGTCAAGTAATATCAAATTATTTGTATGAAACAGTCAATTTATTTTGGTAGGTTTTAATTACTGAACGAAAACTGCAATCTTTCATCACAAGGATCAACATAATTTTGTAAATTTGATAGTAAAAATACAAAAACACGGCTATCATCTGGTAGCATGCCCAAATGATTGGCCATATGGATGTACAGTGAACGACGTAAGTTGATGAATGTTTTGTAATTTTGAAATTAATTTATCAGAGAAAATTTACTATTGTTCTTAACTTTCTATTACACTAAAATGACTATTCTATAATAATTAAACACAAAAAATTATGTGCATAAAAAACTTATAAACCGTTGTACAATGATTGACTTTAGACGCTGACTATACAAATCATTCGTAAGTAGGATAACTATAATATCGTATTAATGCTTACATAATTATGACCACTGTTCGTCTCATAATTTTGTGTAAACTATTGATAAAGAAATCATTAAGTGTCGTTAGTAAAACTGGTTAACGTCTAATTACCCGACTACGGAGAGGATTATTTAATTTATCAGCATTATAAGGTACGTATAGAAACAATTCAATGTGACATTATAGTATTTTATGGCCTTAGGTCTCATCATCAACATCGGGGATATGTTTTTGACCGGTTGTACTCGTATGTATGTATGTATGTTCTCTGTTCCCTCATAATTTCTAAACTACTTTTCATAATTTGAAAAATGAGATATCGTTGGAAGCGTCTTGATCGTACGCTGGTTATAGGTTATGTTGACGTTACATGAAAAGAATATGGCGCCATCCAGAGGAAAAAAGTCACAAACAAAAGAATTTTTTTTTTATGGTGCCTTGTTGTTTGGCAAATGAAAGGGTTTAATTAGCACATTTCAAAAATATTATAATTACCTTGTGAGTACAAGAAGGTGGCTTTGAAAAATTAAGCTCAAAAACTAAAACCCAACTACAGAAAAAGTACCTTTCCCACATTTAATTTATAAGGTACATAGGTAATACTTTAAAGCAATCTGGACCAATTAGAATAAAGTACAGTTTAGATGACTTAACACATATTTTTATTTACTTTCTGCTTTTGCTCTTTTAACTCATTCCACGACTGACAACCCATCAAATAATATACTAAGAATAACAGTTATTGTTATTCAAAAATTTGACGCATAGGTCTATACCTATCTTATCATACTATATTTTGTTATTATATGCTACGTCTATTATTTTAAACAACAATTTCATCATAACTACGTCATTATTATATAAAAGAAAATTTCAATTTTTTTTAATGTGTGTACCCACGTTCATATTAAATACGATTTCTAGGTCATATTTGAGAATACTGCTGCCAAAATTCCAGTTGTTTCTATACAAACTGTATGAAATGGAATTTGTTGTTATAATTCAAAAATACTTTCACTAAGTATGCTTAACCCGTTTAATGAAAGAGCAGTCCCACTTGCCAGTGAAAATATTTATGTATGATGTTCTGATTAGTATGAAATGACATGAAATAAATTCCTAAGTTTACAAAAATTCTTCTCATTAGCATAGTACGACACAACTAAGAAGTCGATCAGTTCCGAACGCTTATGCAATAAGTTGTACAATTATTTATACGAGCGACTGCCATTGGTTATTCGATCAAGTACATCAATGTTCCTTCTTAGTTGTGTCGTACTATAACTACTGATTCTTGGCTTCCGATACGAAAACGAGTTTTCTTTACATAGGTACTTCTATGTTTACCTACTTATAGATATTTTCAACTCATTGTAATCCTAACCTTGAAGAAAATCAAAATTTATACGCTTTGTATACCTACTCATTTACTCAAGGCTGAAAATTGTTTATGAAATACCTTATTTTTTTAGTTTTCCTTTCAGTCAACGAAAACAGTCAGTTCATAAATATGAAAATATTTTCCATTGAATATTTTATTTATGTTGTACATAATCGATTTTTTCCATGAATAACTACGCATACGCATCGTAATATATAGGTATTTATTGAATATACAATTGAATAAATATAGGATAAGATACTCGTAAAAGTACATTATTGCCTGAAGATTGTTGTACATTTTATTGTTTATGTTGCAGATTGTGCGGTATACGAGGTGTTAAAAAATTAACTCTAAGAACTTCGTGAAGTTATTGTACTCATCATTATGAACAACTTTTACTATGAAACAAACATTGAAATCGGGAAAAAAATCTGCCGTTCAATACAAATTATTCAATATTAGGTACTCGATTAAATGTATGGAACAGCTGATTTATTTTTCGCGATTTCAGGGTTTGTCCCATAGTAAAAGTTGTTCATAATGATGAGTAGGAACAACAACTTCCCGAAATTCTTAGAATAAAATTTGTAACACCTTATATAATATTGAATACCGGCAGTAATATTATGTCACTTTCAATTAGTTTAATGTCTCTTTGAAAGCGTGTATAAACGTTATGTATCAATTATCCGAGGAAGAGAAACCACAAAACGGTTACCATCATCATCATTCTCCTGCCCTTATGCCATTTTATTTGGGGTCAGCCCAATACGTCTGTTTCTTCCTTTCTCTCTCGTCTTCTTCCAAAACGGATTTTTAAAATAAATTTTTAAAAGCCTACTTCAATAAACTAAAAAGTATATAATAATTTTCTTAAAAAACTTAATTGCTTCTGAAGTTGGTACAGCCAACACAACACAACACAACAGTTGGTACGGCCTTCAGAAGCAGTTAAATTTAAAAAAAAAAACGATTTTAAACGTTTTAGTTTTTTGAAGTAGGCAATACTTTTTACGTTTATTTTATTTTTACATTTAGAATAGAATAGAATAGATCTTTATTTCATGTAAACCAGATACAGGCACTTATGAAATGTCGAGACTCTAGGTGCACGGTTCCAAATAGTAGATCCTATGGAGATTTGAATGGCATAAACAATACGTGATTTGCTGTTATCCATTGAAGAGTTCCATAGTCTACCTCCGAAGATCTACATCAGATCTTCTCCAAATTTAAATGGGACCATCTCAAAAACATACCTTTTCAAACAATAAAAGAATTTTCAAAATCGGTTCCCAATTGGCGGAGAAATCAGTGAACAGAATTAATAAAAATACATACAGTCCAACATAAAACCTCCTCCTTTTTTGAAGTCGGTTAATAATAAATAAATTCGTTGTAAACCCCTTCACGCTTCTTTTTTCTAAGGTAAGCATAAACTCCAAGCACTTGTCAAGAGTCCAAAAAAGGGCCGCTCATAATTTAACGTTTTCCATTTTCCTTTGATGTATAATGATAACGTGAAAATGAAAGGACAAATTAATGTGATTTAAAAAGCAATTAATATCAAAATATAATATTTTCCTCATTAGACTGCCAGTATAATTTATTTAGGTACTTAACTAAATGTATTTTTTTGGTGCCAAATTATACTGAAATATTTTTAATGTATATTTATTAATAACTCCAGACAACGACTTCTGAAGCCAGTAAACAAGTACATGGAAAGTTCTGTTACACCAAAATGCGACCTTGATGCCGAAATAGGTGCATAATTGGTGCTGCTTCAGCCACATTTGGAAAATTGAGATTTAAGGTGTTCCGCTCACATGATCTGAAAGTAATAACAAAAAATTCTGTGTACCGGTTGTGTGCACTGATGAAATGTCGAAACTAGATGCGCGGTTCCAAATAGTAGGTCCTATAAAGAAGAACCAGCATGAAACTCCATGGAAATTTGATTAATACAATGTGGTAAGAGCTGCGAGAATATTTTCATGTAATGTGAATAAAAAATACGAATAGGATAATAATGATTTGCCTCTGAATAAGATTACCACGACGGTTACAAGCTGTCCAGTCCCGACAAACGGACAGTATTCAGTGGCTTATGTGAATCTTTATCCAGAAGCATGAAATTTATATACTATATCTACTCTATATCGTAACACTCAAATCTAACACGAGCTATCTTCTAGTTTCCAATAACAAATATTGAAGATCAAGTATTTATGTACCTAGGCAATTATATAAAATATTATTATGATAATAAAAAGGGTTATACTAGGTCCATAATAATCAGAAATAATATGAGAGGCATATCTTTTTATCTATGTATCTATACTATATGAATGTTGGTCGAAAAAATGTGTGGTTCCACTGGGTTCCACCAATCTAAGACGTAACTCATAAAATATTTCGAAGTTTCTTAGAATAAAATAGAAAAACGTTTATTCGACAAAAACATAATTGAGACCACATAAAAATAAAAACATAAACAGAACACAAAATGAAACAAAATTAACAAACACGAACAAAAAAATAAACAAAACAAGAAATTTTACTCCACTAACAAGCAAGGCATGCTTGTCAGTACAGTAAAATTTCTTGTTTATCTCTAGTAATATCGAAAAGGTTACCAGCTCAGCATTTGCTGGATGTGGAACACCCAGCGCTGATTTTAAATTGGTTCATTCATATATCAAGCTTTCCCTAAACACTACCTATCTAATTATATATAAACAGTGTAACAATAGTTTGTGTACCAATGTCGGCTCACGTCTCCTTCCGAAATGAAACGATCCCTCTAAGGGACAAATATTAATATGTTTTGGGACCTATTTCTCATTTCGAGTTCCCGTAATCATGGACCGAGTATATTTAAATAAACACAGGTCCATGTTTATTAATTTTGTTCTTTATTTTGTTCCACACATTTAGTCGAGTAATATTGCATTATTTGTATGGGACAGCAAATGTATTTTTTGACGATTTCTGTGTTGTTCACATAGTAAAAGTTGTTCTTAATGATGAGTACAAAAACCTTATTTCAGCTATTAATAAATACCTTCCCTTTTCGACTAACCGTGTATAATGTAAAGATAGATACCATTTTCAACTTCTGAAACTAACGTCATCCTAAATTTTCTCTAATTATTATGTACCTGTCAGTTTTCCACGAAATATATTTTAGTCTAGTTCTGAATTTTATAATTAAACTTCTTACCTACGCAAAAAGTATGAATACATAGGTATTTATGGAGAAATAAAAATAAAATAAGTACTACATTATCCTCTCTCATCTACTCCAATTGCACAAATTAAATTGCAAGTAATCTTGCTTGATACAAATCAATTATTTTTCTATATTGTTAAGTGTTTTCATCGTAGGTGAACACGATAGTCAAATGCTTGCAAGATTTAGCCAATCTGTTTTGCTAATAATCACAAAATACTTTTCTCCAACCAAAAAGTTATTTACCGCAAGTTGGGCGACAAAATGTAACGCTGTTTATAACAGCGACATCTAAACCTCAGTGCCAACATCTCTTGCACTCGATACGAACCACGCCATGTTGCCAATCGCCGAGACAGACGAGAGCGCCACTGCGCAGCTATCAATGAACGCAAGGCACCGACGAACACGCGACCGCGTCGTCACGGCTGAAATGCGCGCCGTGCGACGCCGACGGGGTTGGACCGTGGTGGGCTCGGAAACTTGGTAAGTGCGAGTTCCATCACTAGATGCCGCTTTCACCAATTTTCCGATGTAGCAGAAAATTACTATTGGTTCGTTTTGAAAGATTTTTGTCGGACGACTGAAATTTACCACGAAAATAGAATTCAATCAACGGACAATAAAAAATAACACTCCTCTTTTTTGTCGGGGGTTAGTAAATCTTTGATTATATTCCGAGGGGATAATTTTACTACTATTAATAAAGCAACATTTTCAGCCATAAAATAGCTAATGTAGCCGCAAGGGAAAAATAGAGCTAGCTTATTATGAAAAGCTGGAGGGCGTGATATAAAATTTAATTTTTTTCAACCATTTGAACGTCTGTCTTTCTCGCGAGGCGACTTTTGGAGGCACCATAATTGCCAATTAGCTGGCATCTTGGGCCATGTTGAGCACACTACAAGAATCTCATTCGGTAAATGTTTATTTGAAAAAAAATTACATCGCGTGAATAAGTGTGCTCGAATCTTGAAGGATAAGGGCGGTCTACCTAAGAATATTAAATGGACCGTGTTAGTATAATAATTCAAACTCTTTTGAATGTTTCGAGTCTAGTCTGAGGTGTCATGTTTTTATTTGAATGATCTATTCTTTGCTTTCGTTCTATTACGAAGTAGGTAACTTTTTACTTATATTGATAGTGAATATTTATTGATTTTATAGTAAGCTATAATAAACAAAAAGCCACTTATCTTAAACTGGAGGAAAGGAATATTTTTCTTGGCTTTCATTCATTTATTCTGTTTATCTACTATGTTTAACATAACCGTCTGGCTCTACTGGGTTCAATGTAGTTTGCGCTAAGGACAACACAATGCTCGTACAAGATTATAAAAGCTGATGATCTTTAGGTAAGGGACCTATGTAGGATAAGTTGTTTGTGCAATAATATCCATAATATCAAGAAAATTTATAATAATTTTGCACATGCAGTGCAACATCCTTCGTTCTATAATTTCTTCAGCTGAAATAAAGAGAACTGAATTTTTTATTAACAACACTATTATGACCAAAACTGTATAAAACGTGGTGAATAAAGTTAAAAAAGTTAATTGAGTAAATCTAATTTAATAAATATTATTTTTAATTTTAAAAAAATGTACCAACATACAGAAAACTGTCCAACTTATCAAAATATAATTGAATAAGCCAGAGAAATCTCTAGAGTGGCGCCTCAAAGGAACCGTAATTACACACAAAAGCCATGTTTAATTTATCTTTTTAATCAAATTATGAGATTATAATTTAATCAAACTTCCTTAGACCTAATTTTTCACCGTTTGTTTTTCTAATATAATACAGTTCCATACACTTAGTCGAGTAACATTGAATTACTTACATAGTATCTACAGCTGATTTTGTTTCGCGTTTTCAGTGTTGGTCTCATAATAAAAGTTGTTCATAATAATGAGTACCTACAATAACCTCTTAAAGGGGTCGAGACTAGACAGGTTGCACCTTATATACTAATAATATGAACAAGAATTTGGAACTGTGCCCAATTGATGGCAAAAGACTCGCCCCCTTTTTCATGGGACTTTAGTGATATTGGTGAAATCTGCATGACGTGGGTGTACAATAACATTATAACAGTATACCTCTGCCTACCTGAAATACAAAATACAAATCAAAAAATTTGGTAATAACTACATATTTACAAAAAACAAAACTAAATAACTAATTTTGCTACTGTTTTTTTTTTATTGTAATACGTAGGTTCTTCCCAGAACGTGGCATTTCAGTTGTAAGCTGTAACATACACAAAGAGTTAAGATACTTGTCCATCTACTTGTGTACATAAACAAGATTATGCTAACATAGTACCTACCTACTTAATCATCGCCATAAACAAATCCTTCAACAATGGCGCCGCTCGCTCTGAATAAAGCTACTCTGGTACCTAGACTACGGTTCTGGTTATAATTGACAATTAGATATTTACTCGGGCTTTGCTGGGTGTCTGTTTGAAGGATTGAATCAGAAATGAGGTGATCAGACAGGAGAACTACAATAATCGACATAGCCCACAGAATTAGTGTAGAAGAGTGTCGATGATCAAAGAGTGACGATCGTCGCAGTGCGGCTGGTAACAATTGGATGAAAGTAGCCGAGGATCGAGCTAGATGGCGTGCAATTGGAGAGGCTCACCTATGTCCAGCAGTGGACTGCTACAGGCTGATAATGATGAGGAGACATTTACTCGTATCATATAATACCAACTACTTAAATACAAGTTTTCAGATATACTTAGTTATCAAAACCGCAGATATGATT
This sequence comes from Allophyes oxyacanthae, assembly GCA_932294325.1. Classification (NCBI taxonomy): domain Eukaryota; kingdom Metazoa; phylum Arthropoda; class Insecta; order Lepidoptera; family Noctuidae; genus Allophyes; species Allophyes oxyacanthae. The sequence continues at coordinate 7,721,112 of OW028614.1, read as the reverse complement.
CTATACTATAATATTGTATAATAATTACTATTTCCACTTCCGCAATTGAAGTGAGTAATTATATGTAAATCGAAATGCACTGAAAATATGACGATTACCTGGAAAATATCGCCAAATGTGAGCTACGAAATAAAACCGCATATTTCCATTATAAAATTATAAAGCTGTGAACACAGATTAATTCCGTGTATAATTTTTCCCACCCGCACCAGATTGCCACATTTGCACGAGAGTTTTCTTGTGTAAATTAAACTTTTGCTCCTCAAATAACCCTGAGATTATCCGCGAGGAAAAGCTGAGAGTTTAATATTGGAGGTTTTATATCCATTTTGTGATATTATTATTTTTTTCATATTAAATAAACACTCTCCTTATAATCCACCCTTTTCATTCTTGAGACAAAATTATGTGATATAATCAAACAACGAGCTCACCTCATAAAATTTGGTTATTCTTGACTGAATTTAATTGCATGTTTATTAAATAAGGGTTTAGTGTTTATAATAATAGCTTCTACCCACGGCTTCGACCGCGTGGATCGATTCCGAGATAAAAACTATCCTATGTCCTTCCCCATGCTGTATTTAAGTTGTATGTCAAATTTAGTTAGTTGTAGGCGTCTAAAAGTAACAAACAAACAAACACACGGATTTGTAATATTAGTATGGATAGTCGCCCTCATAGATTTCGATGACGGCGATCCTAAGAGAAATTATCTTCTAGCGTGAGCCCTAATATGGCTCGCTAGACCAAGCTTGATTTTAAAAACCCGATTACATGACAAGCAATATAATTGGCCCGCAGAGTTATAGATGTCTTATTATATTATCTATATATTGAAAATCCTTTACGCGGAAATGTCTAAGTACTTATACTGGGGTTATGTGCCGCTCCATAATGTTTAGTGTTTATAAAAAAAAGAAGAAGTTCATGATGTGAATGTTTCAATTCATCCGAGAACTATATTCAGTTACATTAGAGAAATTGAACACGAGTGATTTTTAGCTGTCGATATGAACCATCAGTTTACTAACTTAATAGTGTATTTTTGGAAAAATCTTGTGTATTATAAATATTTTCCCAAGTATGACAAGATTGTTATAGCTTTAAGCATTATATAGCCTTTTACCCGTTTTTACTTAGCTAAGTACCTATGGAGGTATTGTCGAACTGGATTAAAGGATTTATGTGTTCAGCCGATGGGATTTTGGGATTATATAGGATGATTGTTTTATGGACTTTTCCGGACGTTTGTTCGGCGAAATTTGGGTCACCACTTTGTTTGTATATTTATTTTAATAGGTAAAGCTCATAAATATAACTTACGCATTATTTTTTGCGTGGAAAAGAATTATTTACGTATATTATATTACATGTTTCTACCATGAATGGCAGAAACTACCAAACACGTGTAATAATCCGTACCTAAAAATCCAATTTGTTTCCGCTTCATTCATTACATTAGCGAGTCCTACGGTGTTGACCTTTTAAAAGGACATCACCTATACTTCCATATAGATCAGTTTATGGTCCTTTTAAGGCGTCCCCTCCAGGCATTTCAGCTCAAGGGAATACTTTACAAATAAATTGTAACACAAAGATTATCAAGTAGGTACCTAACAAATAAGTACATACTTACATACCTATAGATAAGTTGACTCAACGGCGGAGATGTTCTCGTTGTCATACCTGATGCGTTTCCACGATTCGTCACCATACACGCGCGTCTTGTTCAGGTGACGGACGATAAGCTGCCGCCCCGGGCTGTTGGCACGATGCCCTTACGGATATAGACGGAGACACTGCGTCGTATCACATACCCGTTTCAAACTGATGACTGGGGCAAGAGACGAGAAGTGACAGCGGGATAGAAAAACAAGACATATGCATGATTGTCAACAGTCTATCGTTTTCTCAGGAAATTATGTATGGATGAATTCAAGTAATACAATAAGTACTTACTTAGATAATGACTAGACATAAACAAAATTATTTATTTATATTCCTATTAAAAAACAACGATTCTTAATTAGAAAACTTAATCTATATCCGGTGAGCCGTACACCTTACTCTTTGTTCGACTGTGCCTGGAGAAGGGGAGCAGCGTCGTCTGTTGTGCTAATTACAACCTTATGACCAATCTAGGTAGATTAGTAATTTTTGGTCATTGGAAAGCAGGGCAATATGCCTATTGGTAAAGGTAGTTCATATTGATGAGTACTTCTGTCCATAAGGCGCTACTGATGAGTTACAAATAACACAGAGTAGGTACTTTTTTTTTGGTTGTCTTTATTCCTTTGTTTAGCTGAAATCCAGCGCTTGGCAACATTTTTTTTTTTTTTTTTTTAGCTTGGTAAAATCATCAAATGAGTCCTCCCACCCCGGGCAGGGCGGGAGGGACTGTCAGACTTGTACTGACTAAAATCCACGGTGTTCCTTCAATAGCCCTTTACGTTCCGGGGTCACGGTAATGAGATAAGTCCCGCGACCAGCGCTTGGCAACCTGGCATAAGCTGACTCTTAAACCTTTTTCTTTCGGTATTATAAGTTTGTATATTATTTACTAATTGCTATAATACTGAATACAATAAACCACTATTCTATTCTATTGACCGTTAATTGTAGCCGTTATTAGAAGGCTTATGTCCTGCATGGAGTCTACTTCTTGCCTCTCCCGAAGAAGGAAATACCTAAGAACCACTACAATGATGCTTTTGTTCCTTGCGTAAGGTATTTGAGCTGACAAGTTGATGGAGGTGTTCCGCCATCCGCCAAAAGCAGCCCACTGGTAAATGCAATGAGCACCGCTTGCAAGTTGATGGAAAGCTGACAATTGTATTTGATGTTGTATCCCAGAATAATTTTGGTTTTATTCAAAAATTAATCACATTAATATTCAATGTATTCATTGAATGTACCCTATATAAAGCGATTCCTATAGCCATAGCGCTCCTCGAGGCCGCAGATTGGTTCAATGATTCAGACGACGAATTAATGTTGCAGTCTTTGAACCCAGAATCCATTGCCTCCAGTACTGAATAATTTGTAGTTCTTAGCCGATGTTACCGTTCATTCTATCGAATATCCAATTACAGCTTATCAAATGCATCTATTCAATGACACGATTGTCACAGTGGTTAAGCATTTGGCTTTTTGTGATGTGTATCGCAGGTTTGATTCCCGCACGGTAAGTATTAATATTTGTATGGCCTATAAATAGTTACTCCGTGACTGGGTGTGAGTTGCATGTTTATAAATTTTACCCAAAATACAGGACAGATCTTCAACGTTTAAAAAAAACCTATTCGTATACTACACAATATTTCCATAATTCGAACTTACTTTGCAAATTGACTAGTTTTACAGTTTTATCACGCGATTAGAAGTATTATAGGTGCAGTAAAAGCATAAGACGTCAAAATTTTACGAAAGATATAGTTTTTACATTTCTAAAAAAAAATCTGTTTTAAGTTATATCTAAAACGACTCTCCTAATTGCTACGTATCGTATCGAATAGCTTTTGTACAAACTGTCATAGAGACAAGGTAGGTGCCAAATTGGCGCTGAGTCACTAATACCTACTTCCTGAAATAGCAACCAGAAGTCCAAACAAATGAAATAAACATGTAAATTGACATTTGGAAATTGGCATTCTTTACGACGCTACTAATTACAAAAAGAATTCTTGCATAAAACTCTATTGCAACATTATTTTCTCTGTTGTGATACTACGCATCTTTCGTAGAGCAAAAGTTGATTTTCACGGTACATCAGTAGGTAATTAAATTGACAATCAACATTAATGAGGCAGTAATGACCGCTCTATTTGTAAAGACCTAGGTTGATTTTACAATTAGTCTTTGTTGCATGATATTTTGGCAACTAATCTAACGATTGTCTGAATCTCCGCATATGCACGTCGCAAGTGTAAAGCGAAGATATTGAATTGCCTCAGATACGATTCGAATGTACCATATCCAAATGATATGCAGTCTATATGTATTTTCGAGATACAATTTATTGGCACAAGTCTCCACATTCCGAATTTCAAGAAAGCAGAGCAGTATTCAATTTTTTTTTTAGGATTTTACAATATTTGTACAGTAGGCTAATTCACGTAACTAAAGAAGTGCAGTTGCCGCGCAGTAGCAATAAAATATTGATCAAAACAACACATTTAGTAATCTTCTTTTTCTTCTTTCGTTACGGCAATGGGCCGATGATCCTCTGAGCTTCAGTGAGATACGCTCGCGTCAAGTTCGAGCGTCACTGCAATACGATCGGCACGTCTTAAAATTACGTGAATTAGCCCTCCGAATGACGCCCAAAACCAAGCGATGATCTAGTACATAGATACATTATCTTTACGGCACATGTGGACATTTTTCTAAATACATTGTTTTCCCTAAATTATAAAATACATTTGGCAGAATGTGGACGCATTGGGCTTCATAGACGTGCGATCCTTTGGTAATAGTAGTTTTAGTGTAGGTTTTTATAGTTAGTATTATTACCTATATTCCCGATACTCAGGACCATGAAATTCTAAACTATAACAACGTAATATTTATTATACGAGATAGTAGTTAAACATCTCACTCACATAATAACGATGAACACTGATTTATTAACCTCGCGTCAGTCGGTGGCGGCCATCTTGGATATGCAGATCTGAGGGAGCTGAATATCTCTCGATTAGTCTCGACCCACAGTCAGGGACCGGTGCAGTACACTACCATACCCTAAATATTACACATCGGATTTAGAAAAGACAATCGGGACACAGGAATGAAGGACAGAGACAACGCTCTACAATCCGAAACTATCTGATGTATAATATTTATGCCGGGTATCTCTGTACCTCTGTACTTTATATCACAATTTCTCTGCAAACGAGACGCTAACTATAAATCACATTAATTGAATATTGACGTTGATATAATTATTCGAGATTAGATCAACAAATAAAGTTCCACGCTTACGTCTCATCAGTTGGGTTAGATGTACGTAGTACACTGAAGCATGCATTAATATCATACTCATCGTTCCGCATTCCAATATCAATACGAATAGGAAAATAATGTGTTTTCGTAGACAGATTTTAACACTGATTCTCGTCCACATCAGTGCACAAGTTGTAATACATTTTACGTTGCTTGGGTCGCAAAAGATATAGACATGAAGTGCGCTACGTAGCATTAAGGCTACGGGCATAATATGTTTTTAGTACATTTTGAATTAGGACGCATTATCGCAGCAGTGTGTAAGATCGTACGCATACTAATCCAAAATGTACTAAAACATACATCGATACGATGATATCGGCGTTATAACGCCTTTATATGTATACATACCGATACGACAATTACGAAATCGTGCGTTGTTTTCCATTGTGGACTAGAGAACGCTTGTTTACGAATGGTGTAGTAGGTAGATATCTACGGCGGCGGCGGCGGATTGACAGGTGACTACCGCATGGTCGTCAGTGTTGTATGAGCTTATGGGAGCTTGCTAACGACCACGGAATTTTATCACGATCGCTTCACTAACGTAGACAACAATAACTAGTCATAAATAATTCAGTCGTTTCAGTTATTTCTTTCTAAAAGAACTAATCACAACCGGACGGCTGCGACCGAGAATAATACTAGTAAATGTATGCGTTTCGTCACTTGATGAATAATTAAAGAGCACTAGCGGTCTCCACTCAAAATAATTTTCCAATAAAATAAAAAGCTGTATTTTACATAGTACACGGCCATTTGTAGAAACTATGTAAAAAGATTTTAATTCCAATATTATAATATTTATAAAAAATAACATGGTGGTAAATCAATGTAATACTTTTCTTAAACGATTATTTTTCAATCAACAACATTCTTTTGAAATAAACTTTGAAAATAAAGCAACGTTTCCAAAACAAATTAGTCGAAAGTGAAGCCATCATGAAAAAGGGTTGTCGGAGGCAGGCTAGTTCAATCCCGGCTTACCTACATCTGCCCCAGGGAAATCGCGAATCCTGTTCCTATTTTATGTGGTAACGTTTAGACATAAATTAAGATTTTGATGTTCAAATCTGAACTTGTAATACGAACCGAGTTAAAAATTGACGAGATACTAACTCTAACTAAGGGCTTACAATTCCTTTCAGAATTAGGATACGTCTCACTTCTATTCAAGTCAATTTATTTCCATAAAAATTCTACAATAAAATACTTTCCATTGGTCCCAAACTAGGCTATGCCTGTATCTAGGGCACCTTTGGTGGTAGTTGACAAAACATATACATATAAGTTAAATACAAAATTGTGTTAGCAAATAAGGTTACTAAAAGAGACCCTGAAACACTGCTCTTTAGTAAGAAAGATAAATGTCCTGCGCAGGCAGTATCTGTAAAAATTCACAACGTTATGAATTGCTCGAAGTTCGAAAACGAATAAAAATCCTGTTGGTATTGCCCATAAAGTTTTGTGACCTACATATTCTGTGACACCCGGGTACACCCGGGCATTTGTTACAATAATGCCCAGGTGTCGGTAAAATCCATACAAAAGCGAAATTCCAGAGGTATGCCGCTGCCTGTTTGCCAATACAATAAATTAAAGAAAGAAAATACATTTATTTGGCAACTTAATGGAGACAACACAAAATAGTAAGAGTAATAGTACAAGGAATAGTAGTAATAGTAATTAGAAAGAGTGTTATAATAATTTTATACAAAAAAATGGATCTTACTTCAACATAATTTTTTTTTTAGTAATGCATGCTGATTCCTGTCCCTCTTTGTCATTTTCATGATGATTAGACGATTAGACACATTTTAAATATATAAAATATCTAGCAATATGGGTTGCACCTTGCACACCACTAAGTACTATTCTTGTCGAACCCTCGCAAGTAAAACTAAGCCAAATATTCATGTGGTAGGGGTGGACTTACGTCAATAGTACAATGGTTGAGGATCGAACTCCCGACATTTCGCCCCCCAGCTCGACTGCTTACTCGCGGAGATAGGTGTCTATAGCCATTATTTTTGTTTCATGTGCTACTTGAATTTATTACATAATATTTAACGGTGATATAAATATCCGACCCATATCAAATACCTTTCAGAGTTTATACCTAACGCGCAATTAATTTCGTTTCAAGGATTTTTTCAACCCCCTACAAAATTATGATCCCAAATTGTGCTGAGATTTTATAACAGAAAGTTCAAAAGTATATTGAATTTTATAACTTTGGTAACAGAAAAGAGTCAGTGGTATAAACCTAAGGGAATTGTAGCGAAGTGGGGAGTCCCAATGCCCCTAGGATCAACCCATTTATGTAGATTCAGTATTTACCCAAGCTGAATTTGTAGTTCGAAAACTGTCAAGTTATTTTTCTTACGATAACGGGCGGCCCTTTTGTTTTTCGGAAATGCGGCATTTAAATATCTTTAGAGCGATTTTATACCCCGAAACTGTGGATTAGGAATTAAATACACTGTTGTCGCGTTTATATTCGGAGTTCACGGATCACGAAGTTTTGTGAATATAAAGAACTCCAAGGAGAGCCTTTAGGTGCTTTTGTCCCGACTCCCGAGGTAAGTTATATAAGGCATTAATGTTTTGCAAGCAGCAATTAATTATAAAATTTTAGTCTTGGAAGACCGGAATCAATTACATTTACACATTTTCATACAATTTGCAAAAAATTGTAAGATGCTAAAAAGCAAGCAGTATTTAGCAGTCTCTTGCTTTACATCTAAATGATAAAGAGTTTTCCGCCACTAAAGTACTTTGATACTAAAATACCTACGGAGTAGATATTGTTTCTTTGTAGAAATACTACAAAGAAAACTTGAAAAATGATTGACACGGGTAGGACCTCTGACAAACCATGCGATTGCTCTTCCAATTGAGCAACCGTGTCCTTGTCCGTATACAAACAAATTCAAATTCTAATTATTCATTCGCCTTATCTAACCCTATCTACTGATCCTCCGCTCTTATTTACTCATGAATTCTCATGCTTTCATAATAATCTGCAAAATTGTAAATGTAAACCTATTGAAAGAGTTGACTGTGTAACATATCTTGGTATGAAAATAGATGAAAACTTTTCGTGGTCCCAACATATAGACTATATCTGTAGTAAATTAAGAATATTACTAAGTAAATTTTATCATTTAAGTTTTAAAGTACCTTTAAGTACATTAAGATGTGTATATATGTCATTGGTGGACTCCATATTAGGTTATGCTCTGGACTGCTATGGACTAACATTTAAAACTGATATGAATAAATTAGAAACGTTACAAATTAGATTTCTAAAACTGCTTGTTAACAAAAAGATTAAAAATAGTTGCAAAGGCGAGTACAGAAAATTATTTCAAATATGTAAAATATTACCGATTAGCTTAAAACACAAATTTCTCTTGGCTGTAAACAACCATGGCAGTCGAGAGCAGCACCTGACTTATGTAACTAATGAACATAATACGCGGTCTATGGCCGCAGGCAAATTCAATGTGCCCAGAGTCATCAACTACTTTGGTGACAGAACACTCAAAAAACGTTTACCATATATATTGAACAGTTTGCCGGCGGAAATAAGACTCGAGCCCAAAAAAGGTGTTTTTAAAAGAAAATTATTTAGATACTATTTATGTAATATGTGATAATACGTAACGTACGTGTGTACGTACGTCTGGATGCCTTATCTAATATGTTTAGACTCACAGATCCCACAGTCAAACCGAATACACGGTTTTGTGGGACTATGCCAATTATGTGTAATTTCGTGAATTTTTCAATAAATAAATAAATAAATAAATAAGCTTTCTATATTTCATCGCCCCCTTTTGAAAAGGCTTAACAATGTCACATAGGTTTATGAAAACCAATTGTATTCTTATGGGCCAGTATACATATTTAATCTGATTCTGGATTATGTACTGACTTATCCCAGGTTTCTGAAAGGCTGACCAATATTAACAATCAATTCAACAACAAGCCATACCATGACATAAGATTTGACAGCTGGTTAGATTTCATCAGCCCATGAGAAGCTAGGAGTTAAACTTCCATCATACTAGCGCCCCATCCCCGGCTTCACATGGTTACAATTTCTCTACTATCCTTACATTAAATACCAAAGTATTATACATATAAACCTTCCGTGAAAAATTATCTAACTGATGGTGAAAGCCGCATCAAAATCCGTTGTGTGGTTTAAGAGGAGTTAGTGGATATACACACAGACAGACACGGAAAGTGACCTTATTTTATATTATGTAGAGAAGATTATTTTTTGACATAAAAAAACAATTTAAAGCTTAATCATAAAATAAATGTGCTATACCCTGATGAACAGTGCGCAGTAATCGATTTTTTGCTCGCCTAGCCTTTTCACTGTTCAAGCCTTTTATATAAAAAAGATGCTAAAATGCCTGTTTCAATATCGCAAAATAAGCGGGATCGGTAGTTTATTAGCCAAGAACTTTCAGTTTTTTTCTTTATTAAAGATTACATCCCTATGGATCTCTGAAAATTGATGAGAATTTAACGTCCTTATAAACTATACTATGAATAGGAAAATTTTGTCCATTATTAAATTAAAAATTATTTTGTTCATAATTTGTAATATGTAGATACCTACCTATATAATTGTTTCTAAATGACATTTTATTTACAAAGCTTGATTATGTTGAATTTTCTTTATTAATGATGTCCATGGGCCATGGAAGTAACCGTGATTTGTAATAGATAATATAATCAATAGTTTCGTTAATAGCTCGCATCGTGTTTCTGATGTAGGTACTTAGGTATTGTTGTACTACTGCCCAAAAAACTGCAGACCGATATCACGACAATTACTATAACTTATGGCCGGTCTTCACCCACAAAAACAGTTACACAAAACCTTGTTGATACCAAATATATTTTGTGTAGATGTTTTTGCGTAGTGTGTAGACCAGCACACACGCAAACTGCCCGTCGTCAAACCGGGCGTCGCTAAAGTTCTGCCTACTTCAACTATAACACAAGTTTAAGGTTGACAATAATACGATTAAAGTCTAGTTAACTAGTCTCACACTATCAGGATTCGTAGACATACCTAACTTAGTTTCCAGTGAGTTTTACTTTCTGCGTTTGGGTGAGCACTAACAACTGTGGAGTTTAAGCTGCTAACTATCTTAACTACTAGGTTTAATAAGGCAAAGACTTGAAAAGTTGGCGGCAGGCATCTAAATTTTTCTCAACAATTAAAAAACATTCGGAACTGATATTTATGCACTACATTTATCATGCTTCTTGCCAAATTTCATGATTCTAGGTCAACGGGAAGCCCCCTATAAGTTTTGATTCCCTTGCGAGTGTCAAAATATGCGGCATAAGCGTATCTTTTGATTGCGTTGACGTTAGATTATATTAGATTATAATATTATTATATTATATTAGATTTGACGATAGTTAGATTTTTTCACGGTTCCAAGGGATTGCAGACTTGAATATTTGGTATTAATTTCAACATGATACCTTCACGCGTTCCTGAAAAAAAAGGGTCTTAACAGACAGACAGATAGACGGACAACAAAGTGATCCTATAAGGGTTCCTTTTTTCCTTTTGAGGTAGGGAACCCTAAAAATAGTATTTTAACCTTTAGGCGTACTTAGCTTGAACTTTTATGAATTGGCAGAATCCTTGGACTAACTGTCGGATCTGCTCCTGTGAGAGACTTAGATCATCATAGTAATATATAATATAACAACCTTTAAATATATTATTTCGCTTCCCACTTCTATTATTACAGTTTGTATGGAATTTACCTACCTACGCTTTTTGTTAGATATTTTAGTTAGGATTTGTTGTTTCCTTCTTATATTTGCAAAAGTACCTACCTACCAATCACCTGCCAATTTTCTCACGCAAGTTGTTTATCAGGGAGAGAGCTTTTTGAGGTAGTGTGATTCATTGTAGGTGCAGAATATAATATTTGAATATAACTACTAAACTATTTCATTGCCCTACATGCTTTTCATAAATAATCCTGTACCTACAAAAATAAATGCCTGGTTTTAACAAGACTATGATTTTTTTGATTGATCTCTAAGCAAAATTTCAAGAATTTCTAACGTATTCTTACCGAAATAATATTTATTTAAGTACACGTATAGAATAGTTAAAGATGACATAAGTTTCTACTTTGATGTCCCTTCACCATGACGAATGAGAATAGAGTGAAATATTATACAAAAAATAACATGCATGAAAATCGTTGGTTTTTTGTTTGTGGCTACAGCACGTGATACCAAATACATGGTTACATTTAATGTTGTAAAGTCGTCTCCACCTCTATAATATTTAGAGACACGAAGCACGAAGGCAATATTATACTTTTCAGAGTGTTAACTTCTTTGAATCTCGATTTTACCGCGTTCTACGTGCCGATTGGCTCACTCCCAGCTCGCCGAGATCGCCGGATCAATCGGAGCGCCGAACGCGGTCGAAAGGTTAAAATTGATATTGTTAAAATAAAGTTACGAGTACACTAAAGTCACTCTGGATTTGACTCATGCCTGCTGAAAGGATAGCCTTCTACGGTACCCACGGGATGAGAATAGAATAGCCTATTTAAAGTCTAACTGTAAAAGTTTAATGAAGGGTCATTGTGGTAATTAAAATTTCGCATAACTTACCTACTCATAATAAGAGTACAAAAGCTTTATATTTATGAGTCAAGTTAAAGTTAGTAAAGCACATAAAAGCTATTTAGGTACGCTAAAGTTATTTACCTTTTATGAAAATTTATTTCGTAATCTTATCAATATTATTTATTACTGTTTTGATATCATGATAATACTGTTATCAAAACAGCAGTTTAGTAGTTGTTTATCGATGTTTAGCTGTTATCTACTCTAGCTGCTAGTTATTTGAGGAAGGACATGCATATTTAAATGATAAAATCTATATCAATGGATTCTTAACATAGATTTGTTTAGGAAAATAATTAATTGGATTCAAATATTACTACTGAAGTTGTAATGTTGTTTATATATAAATTATATGAACCACTTTATAAAGTAATCAATTCCGTACGTACGCCGAAATCAGTAGGTATGTAAATTCACTTCGATTACCCTAAATAAGGACCTATGTTATTTAACCTTGAACCGAATTAGTCGAGAGTAATTATTATCAATAAACCACAGAATACGAACAATTGCCAAAACGTCTAGCTTAAATGACTTATCAACTTTATAAAGCCTACATAAAAGGTCAACCAGCCCATTTATTTTTTTAAAGGGCCTGTACTATAATTTTATGTTGTAGTAGATTCATCAAGGTTTTTGATGACACGAATAATAAAACTGGCTGTTATTAGGGTCTAGCTGTGTCCAAGACTCCGTCAGCGTGGAATACGGATGAGGCGATTTTTTCATCAGGATAAAAATTTTTGGCGTGAAGAAAATTTAACAGAGTTACTTTTTATAATATTCGTGCACACTTGTTCGTGGGTAGAAAGCTTTTTCAAAATAATTATGGCTCTACATCGACCCCTAAAAGTTCGCTGTAGTACAGGAGCCGTTGAAATAGCTACAAAAAACCATTATAGGGAAAGGTTGCCACAATCACCACTAATGGAAAATGGGTTGTTGAATACCGTGTATTGTCCACGGATGGAGGATGCTGCCCATCATCTTATTAGAATCCTTAAAAATGTGCAGAATTTGGGCTAGTTTAAATATCGCGATAATGCCAACGTTTGCCATGCAATCATTGCGTAATCGAGTGTAACAAAGGCCGATGCTTCACGAACTGGGAAGTAAAAGCAATTTGGTGTAATGCTTAAGGAAGGAAGCATTTTTTCGACATCATTCTTGCAAATTTTGGCTTTCAAAAGCTCTCTCTTGTGTGCAAACATCAAAAGATGAGTTTGTTAATGTGTTTTTCAAATTGTAAATATCTAATATTCAGTAATCCGAATAACTTTATACAAAGATAGAATGAAGTCAAAATATAGGGTAGATTACTTTTTTCTATATATTTATGTTGACGCCGTAAAACTCACTTATGGAATCATAAATATGTTTAATTTTGTTATAAAGTACGTGTGAGTAATGCGTCATTTATATTTTTAGAAATAAGAGTTCAACGCTATTGAACAGCTGCTTTTTCTTAAAGAAAGCAATACATAAAAGCTCTTCATTCCACCTTCAATAACATGTATCTAGTTCCAGCACCATAAGTGAAAGAACTAAAGAGAACAAAACACACATACTCAGGCTCATACGAATTCTAATAAAATAATGAAATTAAAAAGCTAACCTCCGAGCAAAGACTAACCAACTTGCGATTGTTCGTGTTCAAAGCCAAAACTTCGATACCTGTATATATAAATCATTATTCTTGTACTACTCATACGTACAAATATTTGACGGTCTCAACACTCAACAAGTAAAGGTTCGCAGGAAGCTCTCTTACAAAACATATGGGGATAATATTTTCACAAAATTGTTTCCTTGTCTTCCACAACCTGTGGCAGATTTGTGACGGAGCATTATTTCTTTTCCCTTGAGATGTGACTCTATATTTTATATATTTTGGTTAAGAAGGTCCAAATTTAGCTGGCGATCATTTAATTACAAGGATACGACGATAACAGTTACCACTTTGAATAGAATTGAAAACACGAAAGCAACAGTACCCAAATTAACAGAACAACTGAAAACTAAATAAAAAAATAAGTTACGACACTCTTAAAATCTCATTTGTAACATAACAAATGGATCTTCATTATTCATACAGGATCACTTGAGTCTCTCACAAAATTAGGTAAGGCATTAATTAAGGCTTCATTAGTAAAATCTTAGTTAAAACAAAATTGTACGTACTTATGATTTATGAAGCCTTACGTGCTTTGTTTAGACACTAAACTGATCCCACAGGCAAACCGAATACACGGTTTTGTGGAACTATACCATGTAAAAATTCGTGTATTCCTCAATCTAAACTAATATTATAAAAAGAAAAGATTTGATTTTTTGTTTGTTTGTTTGTTTGTTTGTTTGTTTGTAATGGATAAACTCAAAAACGAATGAACCGATTTAAAAAATTCTTTCACCAGCAGAATGCTACATTGTCTATGAGTGACATAGACTATAATTTATAAAAATATCACGCGGGCGAAGCCGCTGGCGGAAGCTAGTAAATAATAAATACAACACTTCGCCTAAAGAAAACATACGCAGACAAGAAAATTCTGCTACTAATACTGCTTTCGTTATGATCAACTAACATATGCCTCAAGACATATCCGACCACGGGGACCTCATTATAGTCGTAGCTTTTAGTCTTAGTTTATCACGAGATTACTGAGTCGATCTTCCACGTACAGCTAAGTTGAGTTAATTTGTTTGTGAATAACTAATATCGCTATATAGGTATAATGTATTTTCAAAAGAACTAAATAGGTAGGATACTACCATTTTCATTGGATTTCATTGGTTTTCACTGGATATAAGTATTTTTATATATGTATCTAACATCTATGCCACAATAAATATTATACTTATGTGTGGTACCTGTAGTGATCAAAGATTATATAACATTGTACAATGTACAATGATCACGAATTTATCATAATCGTCGAACAAAGGTTGTAACCTTGCAATAAAAAAGTTTAACTCCAGGATAAATTACACACATTAAGAGTTTTCTATCTTGCTATAGATAAATAGTTAGATCAAAAAACTTTTTTAATCCAAAATGCCTATTCTCAGTCTATCACGCAGACATTCCAATTTAACTAAAATAGTAAAAACTTATATGCTAATTCGTAGGCATTGATTTTACTTGTTTTAAATACATACTATATTCATCCGATCCGTCTATTGATATATCAATTTCTTTTTTCAGGTAAGTACGTGATGGCGGTAATTAATCTTCAGCACTTCAAAATCAATTATGTCATATGACATGAGAGGGCGCTTCATTCAGGTGAGCTCACAATTTTCAGCGTGTCTCATAAATCAAAATACGTCTTACGTTTATATTCTACTACGATAAAATCAATACTAAAACGTCAGTCAGCGTCTAGGTATAAGGCGACAGTGTTTATTTGCTTCATATTCTGTTAAAATATGAGTTTAGCAACGGTTTATTGTGATAATAAAACATACCGTAAATGGATTTTCAATGCGCCGACGTCTTTTAGTTATCGAATCACATTTTTTATATTATTTCCAGTACAGAGTCAGTGGGAATGGGAATTTTATATTGCCATATCGAGCCTCAGTTTATTCCCGTCACTACAACACAAGCACGTAATTCGTTCAATGCTCACCTAATTAAATGAGTTTTCACCCTAAAAGTGTTACGAAACTCTGAAAAATGATAATGGTTTTGGGGATACAAACGTTGCCATAAAATTTTACACCGAATGCTTAGATTCTGTTCATAAATATTTAACATGTAAATCTTTTACTGTACAGTAAATGTTGCGCATTGAATCAGTTTGTTATATAGCTCTGCCGTTGTAACAAAAAATCCTTAAGTATTACTGGAATTGTTATAGAGCCATTTCCTTTGTTCGGTGGTAGACGGCGATAAAAGTTGGTCACATTTATGAGATTATTTCATATGCGCGCCTGTGTTCAACGCAAATTGGTCGTAAATTGGAAACGTTAACTCCCGACAACCCCAATCCAACATTGTGCTAATTAGTTAAGCTAAGCGATGCGTTTATCTATTTGTGGAAATGCTTTTCTTAACAATAAACGCGTCACGTTTCAGGTCGCAGTAATGTTCCAAATGAAATAAAAATATATAGGGCCTTCTAATGTTTCCTCCAAACACATTCATGTCTTATGCTATTTATCTTACTCCCATCATTATTGTTAGCCTGACCTTTCGACGACGTTTGAGTTAATCTTATTTGGTAGGATTTATCTCTTTGATAATGACAACATCACGTTGCCACGTACCTACTAATAAACGCTCTGCAAAGAATTTAAATACATTTAAAGAATTTAACTTGTGTTAGATTTTTACTCTATGTTCATTCGTATTATCTATCTCTAATGAGAAGAATTCTATACTTCCGCTGTTTATAAACTAGATCTAAAAGTAAACTACACTTTTAGTTTAAACTACAGGCACAGCAAATACAAACAGATCAGTCTCAGATTTCTAAAGCTAACATCGGTTAAGAAAATATAAATTTTATTTTTTATTCATGAATAGCAGATATTTACTACGCATTAACGTCAATTAAAATTGATGTTTTTAGATTTCAGAACGTAATTCGAGTACTGTTTTCTAAATGACGTAGATATATAACATGCAGGTATTGTGTGACGTATGTAAATATTTTTTTTAAACATATTTTTTTGGGTTTAGTTTTATGTTAGAAATGCGTGATTCGTACAAAAACATTGAAATTACGCTGCTGGGATTCTGTACAGATCTTGATTAAATGATATACATAACCTGTATGAATGAACCCGAAAGGCCGTAAGAAAGAGATATAAACGGCATACAATAACCAGAATATTAATACTGAAGAAATAAACTGTTAGGCTTTCGTTTCGTCGAAAGTCAAAAACCACTCTAACTCTACAAGCATACATCATGTTCTTTTCACATGTAACTCAGTCTCGTCGATATGTTTTCAGTTATTTTCCCAACATTCAAATAATTCGTTCCACTTCGGAATACCTCGCATCTGAAGAAATCAGGACTATCCGCCTTTTGTGTGAATCTCCATGTACCTACTTACGTCCCGACGATTGGTCCGCAAATAGACAGGCGAAAATTGACAGAAAACCAAACGAATTTATCTGTAAGTGACGTTTGATTACTATGAAACGATGTGATTCGATAAGTAATATTTCACAAAACAAATCATTTGAAAAAAAATGCGTTAACTTGTCTGTGCTAACGTTTGAAGGTCCTTACAGGACAAATGGATAGGTGAACGATATAAGGGCCTGCGCAGACCATGGTCAAAACTGTGGTTTAGAGAGATTACCGCTTTAAAAAAGCAATGAGAGAATCCGTCTATTTGACTGGACAGGCACAGAATCGTTTTTGTATGCCTAGTCTAACTTCAGTCCTGACTATAGTAAGCGCACGTGCTCTAAGGCTCTTTATCTGATCTGAAATGTATTTTTATTAAGAATCTGCTCCCGCCTCTAAATAACAGAATATGTAGCACAAGGATACACAATTGCCTATTTAACATAGGGAAAGTAAACCAAGTTTAATATTTACAATTTGTACTGCCGCTTTGTTGATACATAATCTGAATACTAAGTAGTTGAGACAACATCCCGGTTGTACACGAACATGCCCAAATATTCTAGTTTACAGTTCTACATGTTCACTGCCTAATGACTATAAAATATTTCTTCATTTTTATTTCGAAACTACGTAAAATGTTCTGTTATTTTTAATTCAAATTATCGTAACAAGACTGTGGATTTTATAATATTTTAATTATTAAAATATACATGTATTCATAGGTATTCTAACAACAATTTCTTTTAAAATACATATTTTTTCATATTCCCCATGTACTGTCATGCTAATTACCTCGACTTATGTCCAAGGATAGACTACCATAGGTTGGATTAATAGAATGATAAAAATAGTTAAGGAACACTATCAATCACTGTGATTTTATCGAATAAATGATGTTTGTTTATCTATTATAAATACTCTTGATATATTATAAGTATATCATGTTGTATCATATTTATTTTAGGTGTACTTATATGTACGTAACTGTATACCTAAATGTAGAAATATTATTATGCATTATATTTTGTATAGTATTTATGTAACTTAATAAGTATGTGTGATTGTTACACCGCGAACTACCTATGGTTATCTGACAGAAATCGCCAAGTGCGATAAGACCGCCCTTTGTGCATCTCTTTTCCATTTATTGTATCGTTTCTTCTCTTTCTGGTGTGCAATAAATTGTACTGTATTGTAATGACGTTCTACAATCTATAAATCAGAAGACCTTAACCCGAGTACGACTCATACTCATACTTCTAATCTTAGTACATCAAACGGGCAGATACTTGTGCCCTCATTGTGTTACATCTGTCATGTGAAATCGAAACCATTTACTTCTGTAAATGGTTACGATTTCAGATGACAGATTTGAAATCATAATCTTTGGACATGAAATCCCCGAAGGCTAGACAGTGGTTTGTATTGCTCACTCGCCATTTGCCCATATTTTTTATCTTGCCTCCAATATGCTGGGAAGAAAGCTAGGATATTATGCATAGCTCTCAATTTCCCGATAACGATGTAAGCTTACAAATTGGAACGAGCCAATCCTTTGAACAAGAAATTCAATTACGTACCAGCAAAATAATCTGGGTGTGTAACCGTAAGCAATGTTAATATAATTTAAAATAACATTCGATGTCAACATTACAAACTACATAACCGTTGCATTTATAAATCCCTAAAGGGTTAAGCAGAAGTAAACCGTCGTACCCACAGTTCACCGATAACGATAATTGGTCCCGTGAGCTAGTGGACGAGTTTATCCTCATTTACCGCACAGTTCCAAACCCCGGGCGGGTACCGAGAATTTGTAAGAGAAAACTACAACAACCCTCATTGACCTGGGAATAGGACCCTGGGAGCCCCTCGGCAGTCGCCTTTCTGACCACTAGACGTTTCAATCAATCATTCAACTCAGCCTATCGGAGTCTACTGATCGACATAAGGCGCTCTCAAGTTGCACTACACTCGGCCCTCGCTCGATATTATTTACAAATTGATTCATGCATAAATGCGAAAGAAAAAAACGGGTGCGTAGATCGTAGCACGTAGCACCGTAGCGTTCTGTAGTTCCTGCCTACGCTCGTCGCTCATGGGAGAAAGTCTTATTTTTATGAATGTACGTGTGTAAAATTCCTAGCTAATGATTTATGTATTTATGGAGAGGTGTTAACGTGTGCCAGTGTGCCTGTGTGCGTTCATACGTGCACATCGCATACTGCTCACTGAGCGCCGGGATCCCTTATTGAATTTCTCTTGGCGTGATCTGAGGGAATATTTCAGGGTTCTCGATGTCTATTTTTGGTGACGTGGCCAAAGGAACTGTTAAACTTTTTTCACTTTCTTCCATCATACGGTTGTGTAATAAGTAATTAGTTGGGCATCCCTAGACGATGCTTATCAGCATGTAGAATAAGTTCCTGAATGTGATTGACGTTTAGCTATCGTTTTTGATTGTCTAGATGTTTTTGAAACTACTTTCTCGCTAAAACTTTAGGGTTTTATGCGCATTGATATTTTTAGTTATAATTACTCGAATACTGTTGACCTTCTACATAAACCTTCTATAAAATAAAATAATCCCTTCAATTCTCCACACCGATTTGAGATTTGGAAAAGTCCACGGGACGAATTAATTTTTTGAAATGCGTAAATTTTATAGCACTTTTTTAAAATATCCATGTTATACACATATATCATTTTCTTACATTTTAATACTTTGTATTACCTTCGTGTGTTGTCAATACAGAAGTTATGTGATTCGGCATACAGCACCAAAGTTTCTGAGGCTTTGTTGGGGAATATTCTCGCATTCCTCTATCAATGCAATTTTCTGCTCTCGAAGCGTATTATTTGAGTAGTATTAAATAGGTCTATAAAAAACTTTTTATTTGAACAAGCTATCATTCTTTGTTTCCGAGATATTAAAAGGTTTTATGTTGGTGACCCTGATTCATTGCTCCCGAGTGTACATACTTTATTTTTGCATAGAATATATAATTATGTTTTGTTACGTGGTAAAATATTATAAGATTGCCTCATTCGTTCCAAGAAGCGCCATACAAAATTCATCGAACTTTATAAGCCAACAGTTTTCTAAGATTACTTCGTATCAAAGGCTACATTATACATAATTAAACAAGCTCTAAGCAAAACAAAGATGAAAGATTTTAAACGAAAACCAAGCAACATTGAACTTTATCCACGTTCACATCATTGTTACCAACTAATTACAATTAAGTTTTTATTATTTCATGAATATTATTCTTTCGTTAACAAAATTTTCTTGAAATGGAAGCGAGGAAAATATTTAGAAGACACGTTATTACACTGTTTATTCGCGCCCAAGTTGTAAAACAACTTTTTGAGTTGAACTTGGTTTGTTATGATATGACAGTTTGGTTCACAAATAGCGCAACCCCTCACTACTCACTAGATATACACGTCTTATGACTTACGTACCTATTCGGCGATGCGCAAACACCGAAAAGAAAGAAAGAAGTATTTCCTTTCCTTAGGAAAGGGGAATGCTATAAGGCTTTGGGGAAAGTAATAGAAAAGTGGTAGACGACTTAAAGCTGACTATAATGACGACAGCTATGTTGAAGATTGTCGTATAATTTTACTCTTGAACTTCAGCTAACTGTATTTATTATTCATATTCATATTCTTTATTTGCATTCCACAATGTACATAAGGTGGTAAAAATAAAATTTGGTAGGTTACAATCATGGACCCTGTAGGGCACAGCAAAATATAGGAGAGAGGAAGATGGTATTATTGTATAGAGACACTGGACACAATGACAAACACTATTATTATCGACAGTTAGGTCATTTAGATATTTTATATTTGAGTGAACTGTGAAGCGCGTGTTTGACACAGCTCGACCGAAGAGAGAGAGCACTACTTTATTTATACAGATTATTTATGGTAATAGATCTTATACTGAATTACAGATTACTAAATTAGGTACCTATACTTCTTTAGTTTACTAAACAAGCTATGTTGATGAGAAAGCAAAGGAAACAAAAAAGCTGTTCCAACTTTTATGTACCTATCTTAATTTTGCAGAAATACATAAGTACTTACAAAATATTATATTTGTAAGACAGTCGTCGTATAAAAAATAGGTAGTTCATACAACCGGCATAGGTTGCAATTTTTTTGTAATCTTATAAAATATTTATCATGAAAATAAAATAGAATCATTAATCCGTTATCACAGTAAAGAAAACTTAATTGAAAGATAAATAACCGAGAAATTTGTTGAAGTATCGGCTTTGATTGAGAACTGTCTGCAGCTGCTAAAACTTGGATGCAAACCAATCCCGACCTTCTATTTTAATCAAAATAATGAAACAAATTAGCGGTAGGTAAGTCTTCCTTACTGAATATCAGTTGAGAATCTAATCTTGATCAAGATAATTGAGAAACTCGGAACTATTGTGTCTGGGTTACATTTAATTATATAAGATATAGCGTAAATAAATATTTTTAACCGTATCGCCGGAAAGAATGTTGTGGTTTGCGAATCGGAGCAGAACACTCAATTAAAAATAATTTCATTTTAATTGAGATATACCTACTTATCGGAGATAATTCATGGGATTTAAATCGTTATCGCTCGAAGTGCATAGTGGTGGCGCGGCCGATAAGCGCAGGTCGGGCGAAGCGATGGTAGCTGCGGCGGCGGCGGCAGTCACAGTCGGTTGGCACGCGCGGCCACACGCGCCTTCCGCCGCGGGCCCACGCCGCCCGCACCCCCCGCACCGCGTCGCACACAGGTAAACAAACAGTGATGCCTCTTCAACACACTACATACCTAGTACTAAATCCCACATCCAACACTCCCTCATACCTATCCCCCAAACCCAGTTCTAGTGCTCGAACATGTCGCCAGAAAAATAAATAACATCTTAATCTATTTAAAGTGCCAGTTGCAGATTTGGATTGTTAACAAAAAAATTCAGTGCTTTGTTTTCGATGATTTATTTTTGTAGTGCCAACAGATTGATGCGTATGACATAATCGGCATCTAGAAAAAATCTACGAACACGACTCGCCTTAAGAAATTTACATCAACAATCTACTTTGAAACTAATTAATTAACGAAGATACATGAAGCACAATATGTGCAGAGAAAGCTGTTAACATTTAATCCACCGCAGATGTTCTCGGTATTAAGCTGATCAAAAGTTAATAAACATTTTAAGGAGTTTGGAATGGAACTAGAAGTTTCAAAATTAATCACAAACAAAAACCTGTCAAGTCTTGGGTACGAAAACAAGTGACAACGTATGACAACAATAGGATATCACACTAACCTAAGATGTGACAAAGGTGGAATGTTATAAGTGGAATTAGTTTTGTCACAAGACTAAACAACCCTCTTATCGGTCCAAAGGCCTTGAGATGAGCCTCAATCCCACCTGCTTATCAAGATTAATGAGATGTTACGTTAACCGATAACAACACGTAATGTTGCGAACAAATAGTGTAATTAACAATACACAGAGATTTGCATAATACTTTTTTATGTACGAGAAATATTCTAAAGAAACAGGCAAACTAAAGACAAGAAGTGTCAACATGCAGCAAACATTATGTTACGAATTTGTCATTTTGTCGAGAAATTAACAAAACTGGACAGGCACCAATACGTAGGATGAAGATCAAAACTGAATGCTTTTAACGGAATCAAACGGCTGACCCTTCAGACACCTGACTCCAATATCTTGTTAGTCAGGTGGCATTAAAGCAATCAATGTCGAAAATCTCGCCACAGATAGGGTGCTCAAGAGAGGATCGGTTTTCGTAAGGTAATTTGAATACGTATCGAAATTTCCAATGCCTGGATCTATCCTCCACACAAACCATACGGTTCAATACATCATTTGATTGACGGATTTATATTTATATTTACATAGTTTGACATCGTAATGGTCCAAACAGAGATATTTTATCAGAAATATTAATTTAATAAGTAGCTGTAACTGCCATCTTTGTTTGGAGGACTCAAGGGACGAAAAATCTAAATTACCTCCGTTTTGTCTCTTATGTAGGTCAAAGATAATAAATAACTCGTAAATTACGGGCTTAAATTTTTACCTTGTAAGCTTGCAACGTTTTTAAGATTAAAGGACAAAGTAGAGGCAAAAAATTATCTTTCAAACATCATTTAGACTTATTTCGCAGTGTTATGATACTCTGTGCACTTGTTCGTTTGAACTTGTTTGTCAATAATGTTTGATACAATTGACACGATTGCTAATGATCATTAGATAGAGCCGATAGCAATGATTAAATTGAATTACCAGTAGTTTGTATTCATGTTATATTAACATAGATAAACAAGGTTACCGCGAACAATACACTGATAAATAATCATTATGACTGAGCGATAGATTGGCTATCGTTTAGTGGCTATTAATATTACCAAAAAGCGATCGGATCTCTTCCTAAACACCGCGGGCAGTACTTGGATGATTTATCGGTCGTAAATTCATATTGTTAGCAATGTTAACATCGTAAATTTTATTATTGATAGGTGAGGCGCTTGACGCATGTAACGAAAGCAACACCTAGGTACAGTTGTTTTATTTCACGGAAACGGTGCATGAAAATTTTATAACATTGGGATAAAACTCAAATTGCAATATATTATCCGCCTTTTGATACAACTTTATACTAGAATCAAACGATAACATGAACTTCGTTACCTACTGTGTTTACTATAGCTTACATATTTTCCGTGTCTTCATTATATCGTAAAATACCGACATCGCACGGGTGCAATTACGCTACTACCCTTACCTTAAATGTGAAAATATTATACATATAAACCTGCTGGATGGATGGTGAAAACCGCATCAAAATCCATTGTATAGTTAAGAAGTAGTTAGCGAACAGATGCGGCGGATGACTTTATTTTATACTATGTAGTGATGATAGTAGTAATAGTTAGTTATATTATTATAAAGGGATGAAAATACCATGTATATTTGGAAAGCCTATACAATGCGAGGTCAGCTTATACTGGATAGAAATGTATAACTATAGATATGTAGCCGTGAGTACAAGTATAACATATAATGGTCTGGAAACCATGTGAAGACAGTAGGTAATGCAGGCTAATAGTAATAATAAGTATTGCCATAAATTAAAAGAAATACTCAAAAATAATTGAAAATTGTCGTATAAAGTAGGGAATATTTGTCGGCAGTCATGTAGCAGCACGTGAAACAAAAACAGCTGTTCGGCCTTGGCTGCAGCACTCATCTACCATAATTCTTAAATTTTTGGCCTCAATACGTAAACGCTGAAATTTATTCTAATAAACATATCAGAGTAATTGATCATAATTAATTTTCATACGCGGAATACCCCATATTTTTGCATTTACTGCATAAAAATAAACATAAATGAAGATATTTTATAACCTCTTAAAACTCTAATTACGTTACTTAAACATTCTGCCTCACAATGAAGATTATAAATTACTGAGAAGTGAAATTAATTGTTTTCACTTGTCATATCTCTACATTTTTGGAACGTCTCGTTTTCATGACCTCTCTTCAATTTTCTATCCTAAAACGTTAATTTTACGAAAAAATGATCTTTCCCAGTTATAACATGCTTAAAAAAGTAAGAGGATGGTGAAGGAACATTACTTGTCACTTTAATTTTACTACACTTAATTTATTTTTATTTTATTTCTTTGCAATGCTCTCTTTCTCTCTGTGATATTTATAATGTATTTGTGCTATATTGAGTCATATATATTTAATTGTTTTTTAATTTTGGTGAAAATTATTTATTTCAACATCATATCTATGTGCACCACTGTCTGCCCCATAACTTGTTTGTCACTTTATTCCATCCAATGGTTGCCTGGAAGAAATCGCTTTATGCGATAAGGCCGCCCATTGTACTTTAATATTGTAATCTCCGTACTTACAAAATTGTTATATTCAGGTGTACAATAAAGTATATAATAAATAATAATAATAATAATAAAAAAGTGTAAAGTGACAAAATGGGTTATATATTTCATATGTGGGGTTGTTGACCCCAATTTTGTGCCTTTTACGTCACCTAAAACCTACAATTTAAGTCGGCCTATGATATACATATGTTGTTATTATTTTTCATCAACCATTCTTCACATTATAAGAGATATAAGAAAGATGACACAATGACGTTATATCTGTCATTTTTCTATGTACAAAATCAAGTCAACAAAAACCTCATATCACAAAGTATTCAAAATTTTCTTGAGACGCAACAAAATACGTAAATATGTACATACTTATCAACAAAACTTGGAAACAAAAAAAATGTCTTTAGACAAACTTATGAACAAAACTTGGAAACAAAAAAAATGTCTTTATACAAACTTATTCAAAAGCATTAAAGTTGATAGTCCTTTTTGCGATTGCATATTAATATATTATTATGTTTCTCTTTCCAAGCTTTCGATCATTTTCTTTCTCTTCCAAACAAGCATTATTTTCTCGTTCAGGACCGAAAACGAAAAAATATTCAGCCGCATCTGGTTATACTGGGAGCCGACCCCAACGTAGTTGGGATAAAGGCCAGACAGATGATGATGACTGAAAACGAAAAATATTATTTTTGAGCCGGCTGTCCTTGTGCTCAGAATCTCATTATGTATGCATTATTGCATTATTTAAATCTTCTTACTTTCACAAAAGCACCGACGTATTTAGACGCCCTTCTAAGATTAAGATGAATGTACTTTGGTTACTCATAACATGTGCTTATAACATCGCATTGGAACGTGTTTATTCTGTTAGATGTTATAATGTTATAAATAAATAAATAAAATAAAAATACTCGTTAGCCTTTTTTAATGCAAAGAAAAGTACCTACCTCTTTCCACTCTAGCCTTATATACCTAAATATGTATACTTTTATATACTTCCTACGTTATTATAACCATGCGCTTACTTTATAAATGATCTAATCTAAACCACTAACCTAACCAATATGCAATTACCTATGTTGATACAAAATTATTTTATCAAACATCGATGGTTAAATTCAAATTAGATTTATAACCGCAACATATTTCACCTTATCACGAAAGTTGTCGATATTTTGTAAACGAATTTTAAGTTTTCTAAGTTTTTCTAGGGCTCTGAAATTCGATAAAATTGATACGTGTCAGTAACTCAAAAAACTTTTGCGATTGGTCCCTTTTACCTAACAGATGCGATACATGTCGCAGATGATCCTCTGCCCTTTTAATAAAAATGTATAGATACCTAAAAATATAAAGAATTTTAAACTATCAGCATATTCGAAAGAATTTCCTTTTTATATTGTGTTTTTGATGGTAACGATCAAAAATATCTTTAAATCTTTTGGGCATTTAACTTATTAAGGATTATTATCATTTAATGTAACATCATTTTGCGATCCATTGGCGCTTGCCAATGGTATTTTTTTTTCAAATTCGCGTATACAGTTTCTTTATATGAGCTTTCAAATAATAAAAACAAATATTTATAGATATAAATATTACTGTTGGTGTTTTTATTTAATAACATCATCCTTACGTTATTTTCTCACACGAATTATCGTACTCGCAGGCAAACGTGACTCAAGTCCCGCTTGACGCAATCCGCTGGCTCTACTCTCCTTATATCATAGTTATGTAGACTTAAGTCTTCACACCGAATGCTTACAATTCACCTAACAATAAAACTTCACCACGTTTTGATGCTCCTAGTGATAGCCAGCGAGGATTATTACCATACATTGTGTAGTATTTTGAAATGTAAAAAGTTAAGACAACAAGCAAATTCTGCTGAACAGATATACCTCAGCATAAACAATCATTTGCAGAACATGATTAACTTCTTATCTATCTTCCACATGGCCATATAGATTTCCCTTACACACAATATTAAAAAAGTTTTCGGAGGAGGCCCCTTTGAGAATGCCACAAAGGAAACCGCATTTGTGTGAAAACAAAAGATAGCATGTAACTGTTCGCATTTCCCAAGTAGTTCAGTAGATATTTATGAAGCTCAGAAATGCTTTTTGGACCGTCACTTCGAAGAGTTCTCGTTCTATGATTTTCCCACATACTCGTATAATTTTGGGCGCCTGTAAGTGTGCTATAAGTTGTAGATTTCCGCAAGTACACTTTACCCATTTTTATGTATAATGATGGTGACTATTTTGCATATTGTTATCGCAACAATAATAATGGTGTGTTTGTCTAGTTATCTTTGTATTCAGATCGTATTCGTGTAAACTCGTGTCAAATTTGAAATATTGGCACCGTTATATTTAAATTGACATTAATTTCGTCGAATGTTAAAACCAATAGTAAACCGGAATTATTTCAACATTTATTTTCAGTTTTAATTTGACGTCAAACAATGAAAGGTCTTTGATTTACTTTAATATTAGAATTTATAGATGCTCTAACATACTTCCTATAACTTACTGACGAATGTCAACTGCATCTGCACCAAAGGTTGAGGACCTTTGGTGCAGATGCAGTTGACGTTCGAACTGACATAAGCTAAAATAAATCATCGTGAAGATTCGGTACTTAGCTTATCGCCTCGATTTATTATTTTCTGTAGGCTACCTATTAATTATATCACAAGATAATGTTATCAGTTTAAAAATTATCTGAAGCATTAGATACTTATACCATAAAAATCATACCCAAAAATACAAATAAAATTTCTAAACAATTTGAAACCAATTTCTAACTCAAACAGCTACTTACTTTTTTGTATTATTATTTCTCAAATACGAAAATGAATAGGTCCTTTCTGTAACTCAAATACTTTCAGTAAGAAATTACTTCAGATAGGCTAAACAAAAAACAAATTACAGGATTATTTTTTTCAGTTTTTACAATCTTTGTTTACAACATGTTAAATTAAGTAGTAGTTCAATCAATTGTGAATTTCATCGCTATTCGAACTCATCCTAAGAAACATACAATTTTCAAATATACCATTCTGTATTTACGTCCTATGTTTACGTCATTACAAATGGCTGCCAAACAGAATAAACTGTTTTAATAAGGATCGTAAAAAAATACATTAATCGTTTATGTCAGTCCAAATATCGAGTTACAACCCAGAAATCCCTTTGTGTATAAGCTACAGTTGTTGTGAAGTGTCATTTATTTAAACTTCGAAAATATTCAAATCGTCATCCTTAAAATAAACTTCTGTATTCAATGTTGAAATCTTAATTTTACGAATTTCGAATTGAATTGGCCGTAAGTTCTATGGTTACGTTGACAGTACAGTTTTGATAAAGATATTTTTCCTAATTCTAGACAGCAGCGTAGAGAAATTTTGATTATTTACACAAAATCGAATCGAACGAA
The DNA here is from genome assembly GCA_932294325.1 of Allophyes oxyacanthae. Lineage (NCBI taxonomy): Eukaryota > Metazoa > Arthropoda > Insecta > Lepidoptera > Noctuidae > Allophyes > Allophyes oxyacanthae. The sequence continues at coordinate 7,692,928 of OW028614.1, read as the reverse complement.
CGAACCTAACTCAAGTTTTATATTATGTTTACAGAAAATATGTATTAGATTTTATTGCAGACTCACAAACATGTAAATGAAGTTGATCAAATGAAGTTGACCAACAACAACTGTAAGCTTTTCATTATAGACACGCGTACAAAGAGCTTGTTAGTTTGTATGGGGAGTATAATGGTATACATATATTTCGACGCGTTTTGTCGTCGGCGCGGCGGATCAAACCGTTAACGAATGGGTTCCACTATCGGGAATTTACTTTTATAACACTGGAATCATTCATTAGTAATTTTTTTGGATTAATCAGACTGTCTTTTTACGTTAAAAAAGAAACTTGATGAACTGTAAAAAGATTTCGACCCCTACATATTGGTAATTTCTTCTACCAAATTCTAGGACTTGAAAAAAGTATTTGTCGATGTTCGATGGATTGTCTGGGTCTGCATAGGTATTCTGTTAGAACATCTCGCATCTCGATTCGAATCTCACTCTTATGACGGTTGATATTTGATGAACTGACATACGATAACTTGACGTTAAAGTGACGTTTATTATCGTTTTTCAATTCGACAAATATCATAGACTTATTATCTGGGGAGCCCTACTTATTATTTCTATGACAAATATAAAACGACAAGAGTGAGATTCCGAATCGAGTTCCGAGATGTTTTTACAGAATAGCACCCCTGTATTGACTCTTATCATGAAAAACTTTTATCATTCGCCTCTTTCCGGTCAATTTCGTCTAATACTCACGTCATAGAATGTGGACGCTCCCCGAATTTTATATTTACTGGTCTTAAGGCTTGTACGGTGAGTCACCCAGTACAAAGTTTCTCAGTCAACAAAAACATAAATATACCTATATCGTAAATAGTATGAGGTAAGATTTTTACAGGTGTTATAAAACTTATGTGCGACACCTGTACACACATGCGCCAACCTTATGCTACGTTGGAGCAAGATAGTAACATGACAATAAAATATTTGTAACGTTATGAAGGTTGGGTTGTAGTGAATGTTTACTGACTTTTAAATTATGCGCATATGGTAATGAGCGGCATGACGGCTCATCGCTATTCAATGCAAATCACGACGTTATCGATATACGATAATTCACTTATTTGTCACAGTACACGCTAGCTGTACGCTTCATTACACCTATAAATTATGGCTACTGCGATATAAACAAATTAGCAAATGACCATTACAGTGGATATTTTAACGAGATCGTTTCTGAAAGTGACGCAAGTGTCAACAGGACAATCGAACGTAAACAGTATTGTAAATAAATGACAATAGGCCCATTTAACTCTCATACATAACTAGACAAAGTGAGTACTTACCTAACACGACACATTGAGTAATTCAGATCTTCTGATAAGTATATAATTATAAATAAATATGAATTGATTGAATATGAACACAATTTTATTATTATAAATTATAGATTTGACTCAGAATAAACTTAATATTATTATGCACTAGATGTGCTCAGAATGCCTTGCAAAGCCTTTTTCTTTTTTAACCGACTTCAAAAAAAAGGAGGAGGTTCTCAATTCGACGCGTATGTTTTTTTTTTTTTTTTTTATGTTTGTTACCTCATAACTCTCGACTGCGTGAACCGATTTTGATGATTCTTTTTTTATTTGAAAGCTGGTGCTTTCCGAATGGTCCCATTTTAATTTGGTCCAGTTCTGACAATGGGATCCATGAGAAAACCATATAAGTCTTAAATTTACATTAAGTATGTGGGCGACAAATGGTCGAATAACTCAATATCACGCCAACCGATTTCGATGATTCTTTTTTTGTTTGAAAGGGTATACACCCCAAGTGTTCCTATTTAAATTTAGTGAGGATCTGATGAAGATCTTCGGAGATAGACATTGGAACTCTTGAATGAATAACAGCACATCACCCGCGATTGCTGTAATCTCATGTTTATGTATTGTTTATGCCACTCAAAATGGAAAAATAAAATAAACTTTAAAAAAAAGTAAAAACCGACTTCAAAATACTAAAAAGTATAAAATAATTTTCTTAAAAAAATTAACAGCTTCTGAAGTCGGGGCCTATAATTCTTCAATGCACCTAGCTTGGCAGTAGCCCAGACTTCAGAAGCTGTTAAATTTTTTAAGAAAATTATTTTATACTTTTTAGTATTTTGAAGTCGGTTTTTACTTTTTTTTAAAGTTTATATCAAAAAAATTCGCGCGCACATAATTCCTCACCAAAGTTTTATCGTAATCAAATGGCTGGTATGGGAACGCATAGAGGCCGAACAAACAAACAAACATTCATTTTTATATATTAGATTAAAATCGCAAGATAAGATTTCGTAAACTTTAAAGTACCTCCAAGAAAATCAAGTGAGACATAAAACAAGTGAAGAAGATAAACATTGTTTACTTTACTTTTTCCAGTCACTAACCAATATTTGCAATTAAAGTTTCATGACTTTATGTTGACTTTATGTATCTGCGTTACTGAAAGAATCTAATCCATCTAACAACATTAATGAACTACAAACTTTTCGTGAATGATAAAAGTTTCATACGTGCAAATAGCATATGAAATTAAGAAAATCAAGTTGACTCAGAGGGCAAAATATCAAGCGGCTATTGCTTCGGTCGCAGTATATTTTATGAAACTGTCAACTATGGGCTAAATTCATCGATTGAATCATCTGGTATTTGTTTTCGATTTCATACATTCGCTGACATACAGCTGTTGTAGGTATTACCACGAAAATTAAAAATAAATGTACTTCGGTATTCGAATCTACTTTAGTACAACATACTCGTAAGTCTACAGTCTTTTGTACCCAGAGGGTAAGTTTTTAGATACGCGTTACGTGATACTTTTTTAAATTAAAATCTGTGTACCTATGGATTAAAGGCAAACACAGTAATAACCTTAACTACCTACCCAACACGTTGGTTCTGACTTATTATTATCAATTTGTTCAATTCATTCCCATCATATTTGTCAGTTTGAAGATAAAATTTTCAGTTCTAGCATGTTTCACAGCTACACGAAAGGGATTAATTAATTTTTGCGACAATGTGCTCGAAGTCTGCTCGTTACATATTGTGCCAGGGATTCGCATTTCAACCCTTTCTCGCCGTATCTCGATTATTTCCCGGGAGCACAGTTATGGTATGCATATTGCAAATTGACTTTCTTGAAGGTACAAGTACTAAACCAAATAACATAGGTACAGTGAAAAATAATTTTGTGATTTTCTTAACTAAGTATACATACACTTTGCAAGATAAATTTATGTTTTTCTTATCTAAGTATACTACACTTTGCAAGTATGGAGTAGTCACGTGCACCAAACTTATAGGTACTAATCATTAGATTTAATAGGACAAATTGGAAGCTATTGAAATTTTAGACATTTTGATAATTATTATTACTCCAAGCCGATTCACCTACGGCGATTATGATTCTAAGTTTGTGTTTTGCTATTATATGGCTGATGTACCCAATTTTTATACAGATGTTTTGTTATAATTACCTGACTTACTGTTATAGAAACATTCTTTTACAACACGATTTACTTTGGCCTAGAAAAAAATTGTTCTCTATAAGGTTAGCAAAACAATAGAATAAGCGATACCGTTTTTATTAAGATCCTTATAAATCTGTATTTTTCCAAATTTGAAAAAGTAGAGCAGAAATCTCGGTCTATTCTATAAAGATATTTTTGCGAAACTTTAAATAATGACAACACGACTTCTGTCTGAACTTTTAGAACATATTTTATGCTGGCAGTGTAAACTAAAGTTCTAACACGGATTTATTTCGTTCATTGTCAGACACTGTTGTCGGGCCAAGTATTTTTAGTTCGGTACTAAATATACTATTCTCTAAATAGTTTTAGATAGACCTGTAAAAAAGACTGTAAACAAAATTATGAAATATGTATGAATACCGTAATGGTTTGTTACCGTAGTGACTTTTTTGTTAGTTCTAAAGAAAAACGAAAATTACATTATTCCGTAGTAAAAATATTCCTAAAGGTACAAATACCTAGTTAGAGGTACCTACTCTATTAATATTCTTGTTTTGTTCTGTCATTAAGTACATACTACTTGTACAACAGCTGTAGTTTATTAATCAACTGATCAACTCATCGCTGCGAACTAATGTTTTATTCCCTTTGTTTAAACGTCGATAGAATTAAGTCGCAGTAACATTGAGGCATGTACACTATAAATAAACCTAGTCTGCATTAATACTTTGCCTTTGCTTTGAATCGATTGAACTTGCTAACACTGTAAGTCTTCATGTAAAATCGACATCAATGCATTTTCTGTCCATTCGATTATCTGGTCCTCTAAATCTAATTTCTCAGGAGGGATCGTAAACTCTGATACAGTATTAAAAGTCTTCACAAACATGTCTGGTATGCGATATAAGGAGTCGATAGCCCATAGCGAATCACCCTCCGGTCTTATCGTTATATCTAAATAAGTATATTCATTAAAATTTTCGGTCTTAGGTCTAATCGATAAATGACTCGCCCACTTTTTAATACCCAAACAACGGAGTGTCTGATTTTCATGTTCCGAATTAACCTCCACATCGTCTATTCGAAAACCGGGACCTAAGAAAATATTATTTCCGAGTAGCCACCTCACTTAAATTATTTTTTGTTTTGTGCTTGTATTTTGAGTTCGAGTTTTGGTCATAAACTTCATAACCACGTGTCCACAGCAAATTAGGCTCACCAAATAATGTGTGAAAATGATATTCATATTTATTTCATTGATATTCTTCATAATTATTAGCCTCTTCATAATTGCAAGCTCTAGCTCGATACATTAAATTTGTATCAATATCCTACCACTTGTGCTCAATTGTGACCGAATTTGTAACAGCTGAAAACCATGTTGTGGTAGACCTAGATATGCAGGCCATATAATAGGTACTTATAGTTCGAGCTGCAGTCTGAGGATCCCAAAAGCAATCTTAAAGCATTTTATATTCTTAATAAAATTGCATTATCTAGAATACTGAATCTGATTAAAAACATAATTCAAGATAATTGGAGAATGTGGGAGACTACGACGACAGAACAGAAACAATATTCTTTTTTTCAGACTGCTTAAGTCCGAAGCAAAATAACCTGCCTTATGAAAATATACTGTTCTAAGGTGTATTTTATTTAGAATTACTTAGCACTTTCTAAATTAAAATACAAATACTTTGATAAAATTCTCAATGCAGGTACCTACTATGGTGTTAGCAGAGTAAACATTTTGCCTAAGCTCAATAAATATCGAATTAGGTATCGACTCAATATAATATAACTGTATACCTAATTAACATTCCATTTCTGTGTAAACGAACTGTTTCATTCAATGGGCTAACTAACGCCTTCAAATAGCAAATTAATATTGTTCGGTTTCTGATTAATCGGAGTGATTATAAAATATTTCTGCTAATGCAACTCCGGGCACAAAATAGATGTGTACAGAAGGCCGACTCCATACAACGAGATAACAGGCGCACGCAACATATACGCGTACATACAGCGATCTCAAACCAAGTCAAACTAACGTTCGTTTGACTAGAGTCGGAATTGCCGAACTTACGCGTTTATGTATGTCTATTATCGCTCGTTGTATGGAGATGGCCTTCTGTACAGATATTTTGTGGTAAAGGTCAACTGATAATAGTAGGTTAATATTGTGTCGTTAGACCGCAGCTCAAAGCAACCGCGAATGCATTGTATCGCATGCATTGTTGATGTATGGAAATCCAATGCACAATGTGTTAGTCTTGCATGATGACCTGCATGACTTCCACCTGTGCCACAATATTGGAGCTTGGAATACTTGGAACTGTGACATAATTGAGATTGATATACCTGCACCACAATAATGATAGAGCTAGGAGTCCTTGACTGTAATGTTATTGAGAATCGTACGCGATTGGAAGTACCTACGACAAATACAGACATAAATGATACACAGATGTACTTATAAGTACTGATATCAAAAACTGTAACGTTTATTGGTGAGTTCGTTTGATTGTGAGTTTGATATAATCTCATAAACTACTAAATCAATTTTGGCAATTGTTTCAATATAATTATCACCAAAAATTTATCATATTATTCAAAAATAAACAATGGTTTTACAACAAAATAGGAAATTGCTTTGAACAATATAGCCCTTTATGCGATATTCAAAGTAGGTAATCTTAAAAGCAGTTGGGCGATTTTGATGCGGTTTCTACGACCACATCAAAGTTCCGAGAAGTCCGTGCATTATTCTATAACAAGAACGGCCACTAATTTTCACATTATTGGCTTTAAACCAAGATCAATCTAGGATTAACGGTCCAAGGATAATCGTAGGTGCAACTCAAATTCTGCCACTATCTTTTTATGAGAATGAAAACGGATAGAGGCCCGTTACACCAAGCTGTCAATATAATCTTTATTAAATGTATAGTGGATAACATTTCATTACGGTCGTAATGAGATGAAGATTACGTAGACGGTAATAACTTGACCTGTGACACGTGCAAACGTTACAATCACATATTTATGTGCATATGGTTCATTCATAATTATAAATCGTTCATCATAATCATGTAGGTACTTACTTCTGTTCTATTTACTTCCGTGATATAAACTGAAACCCTTTTACAACCGTCCTATTTTACACACGTCACTTATAAGAATCGATAGGAAACACATTTGTCAGAATCAGTCAAAACAATCAATCAATCAAATCCTTTATTCGCTGGATATATAGGTACCTAAGTACATACAAAATTGACAGATACTTTAGAAGTTCCATACATTTAACCACAATTTGGCATGCAAATATTATAATAGTTGGGACAATACAGCCGTTAAAGTCAAGCGCAAAAACGCACGATTCTGCTGCAAGAAGTAGCTAGTGTGGTATGGCCGTCAGCGTCACACATTCATGTAAATAAACAGTCATGCAAGTTCACTTTTCTTTTCTGTCGAACTGGAATCGATTCTGATTACTAGCGTACACCTATCGTGAGTGCCGGCCGCAACCCACCACGTTAGCCCACTGCTAATGGTTCGATAACACTAATGGCCTAGATATTTTATAGTTACCATAAACGATGAAGGTTATTTTGCAACTCAATTTATTAACATAAGATTTTGTCAATTAAATTTATTAATCAGAAAATGTATTAATGATCACGACAAATTCTTTAACTTTCTATTATTTCTAAATACGCTATTCAAGTGTCTTGAATAGAGGCACATAAGCAAATATTGCGAAAACTTTTAAAATGTTAAATATTTTCGTTAATTTGGTACTTCGCAGTTAATATTCGTGTTACTATTATATAGGTACTAATAAACTGAAATAAAAAACTTTAATCGGTGGCGGCTATCCCTTTCCGCGCCCGAGAGTGGTTTTGGTCGGTCCCGAATGGAATTATGTTTATTTTACCCTTTCTTCTAAGCAAAAAAATTCAAACTCATTATCTATAAGTTTAAAATCGGCTGATATTAATTGAGCTTTGCAATAGTAATCTATTGCATAGCTCAATTAATATCAGCCGATAAGAAATTTTTAGAACATTGTTTTATTATTAATAATTTATTATTATTGTTAATATATGTTATTGACCGTGACGTAACACCATTGTAAGGAAAACATGTTCTGAATGTAATATCTGACATAACATTACCTAACTCCTTTATCGTACTTATTAATTAGTAAACTTTACCGTAAAGTTACGTTAACAACAAATGTCCTAGAAGAAATACATAATAAAGTTATTTTATATATATTTATAATATAGAATGTAATTCAGGTCCTCTGGTCCTCAGTTTCAAAAGCGAATGTAGGTACTTTTAATTAATCAAATAAGTATAATGTAGCTTCATTATTTAAAATGTAATCATTGACATTTTGAATGAGGCTTTCAAATTAAATTATGTATTATTAACTCGTCACACTGTGCGTACAACAGGAACACTGTGATCATGAATCAAATGGAACAGTCAATGAGAAACGAAACACCAAATCGGAATATTAGGAACAATACAATTAACATTCTGGGGTTAGCAGTAATATGCTGTTATGTCAGCATTGGTAATCCCAACGCGCCCTGTTGGGTACGCAACCAATGATGTGATGCTTATTGGAACTAAACAGGAATCACTTTTTACACCAGCATAAATTAAAGTCGTTTGAGACCGAAAAGAGAAACAAGCGACTTTCTTTTTAAAAAAATTGAATCACAAGTAGCTAAAATATGAAATGCAGTACAAATTTAATTCCATTTGGAGGGTTGCCTTCCAGGCCATAGATCGTCCATATATATACAAATTCCTGACCTTTATTGCCGTAATGGAGTTAAAACAAAAACTTTATTTTATAGAAAAACTATAAATTATGCTCGTTAGAAATATTAACTTGCTTATTTACACAGGTTTTTGCAACAGAAAAGAGTTATAACAATAGTGGATTTAACAACAGGAATCGAAAATGCAAAATAATAATTGTTTAACATAAAAGATACCAGTAATCTATATAAACTGACCTTACTAAATCAGCGGGCTTTTCATTTTGCTCGTGATGTATATGAAAAATATTAGAAATTAAAATGCGAAGTTGCTTTTAACTTTTTAAAAATCTAAAAAACTTAACATAAATGTAGAATATTTTTGTCATGATAAAACTAAATTCTCATAAACCTCGAAAAGCCTAATTTGTGCATTTCTATCCTATCCATCCTCTTATCCTTTGACCGCCAGTTCCTGGAAATCTCTAAATCTGGAAATGCGAATCGCGTGCTAGGTAATATCAAGCCTTTGCGTAGTCGATGCTTTAACCTTATTCTTCATGGAGTTATAGGTATGTGTACCTACATCACCTGAGACATAGAGATGCACTGACTCTTTGTATCTAGGTATGGTTTGCGATCCAACAATTACGACATTAGACAAATATTTATTTTAAATTAATATCGCTTATAGAAAATGAAAACTATAAAATAATCCATAGGAATGAAAAATCTACGTCTTTGAAATCTTTATATTTGTGTTTCTATTGTTATCATGCTTTGTTTTCTTGTCACGAAAAGAGCATAAACTACAAAATATATCTGGAGTGCCAATACATATACCTATAGAATTAGCAGTTCTTTTCTGAACGCAGCTGTTGCACGAATTGACCTAATGAATGAGATCGCTCACTCACTATTGAACGAAAAACCGAAAAGGTACGTGAGTCATAAATAACGCTATCCAGATGGATAGTCCGGAAATTATCTAAGAAATAAAGAATGTATGGTGTAGGAATATGAAAATGGAATTTTTTATAGTACCTAGTACTAGGTGCCCGCGGTTTCACTCACATCGTAGGGGAACTACTTCATGTACCTGGATAAAATAATAAATATACATACCTACATAGTCTCACTAGTGTGCTAGAGAATAATGGCAGATCCGCATCATATTTTTAACATCAATTTTTTTTCATAAATTCGATTTTGTTAATGTTCTTTCCTCTAACCCCGTTGGGACGTTAGTGATTGAGTTACAAACATCCAAATACATTTATAATATTAGTAGGATGTAGGTATATATATATTTTGTAGCTTGAACTGTGGTTTGAACAATCTTATTTTCATAGAATGCAGTCAATGAAGTTCTTAATTTAGTAAAGTGGCAATCCCATAAGACGAGTCATATGTTCTGAATAGGGTACTTCAATACTGAACGAAGATTATTTTAAGTAGATACGTGCAGTCGTGCACGTATTGCATCATCACCACAATACATTTCCATCAACTCCAGCTTTTTCAGTATATCTATGATCCAAATACCTCTGTGTACCAGTCACGAAGTTGTTACGTCGTAAGGTTACCTGCGCTATTCAGATACTATTTCAGTTCTGTAAGGTCGCACTCATGCATCTTCGCTCTCAAAGCTTTGCCTAAACGTCATGATGCGGGATTTATGCTCGACCTAAGCTATCCAACGAAGTCGCAATCAAAAATTTCGGCTGGAGTTATTGAAACCTTGCAACACAATTTCTCGTCTCCTTTTGCACATAACACCGATACCAGTATTTCAGTACATATTAGGTATCCCTGTTTTTAATAAACGATGATTGAACGTTAACTTACTACAAACTCTTAAATCTATTAACATCTGAATTGGACTGGAACTGGAACTGGACTGGACTGGAACTGACAAGGACAAGACAGTTAATAATTTAATCAGTGTATAAAAATTACAAGTTTTTATTAGTGAGGGGTTATGTATATATCAGGAGTACCTACAGGACTCATTGTTCTGTGGACTCATGTATATATTTGCTGCTTTATAAATAAAGCGTCAGCCCATATCATTCGAAGGACGTTCAGAACGGTTACATTTTCTAACAACTTTTTTAATTTTTTATTGAAGAGGTAAAGCGATTCGACCCTTCATTCTTTAAATGAAATGTGCGAAACAATTTCCCTGAAAAATTCACTCTTAAATTTATCTACAATATTATGTTTTTCAGTGTACTTATCTGTTTTTAAATGTATTTAAGATTGTTACTTAACATAATTGGTTAATTACTATGAATCAAATAGATGGTATATCAATCAAATTGATAAGCCACAAATACCTTATTCTTGATCACTTTTTTATTCGGCCTAAATAATTGCAAAAGGCGATTGAAAATCATGAATTTCGTGAAAAACTAAATAACTTTCGAGATCACTAAAATAATGCAAATTAAAATAGAGTAAGGTGTAAAAAATGTAGTTCCAATTAAATTCTCGGTTCACCTACACAACACGCATTTACATTGCATCAGTACGTAGCCGTGAGCACGATACCTACTAAATATCAATAAAACAACTTGTTCAAATAAAATATTTAACAAAGAGATAATTCAGTTTCTGTTGAACACATTTCACTATTAGTCCACGGATTAGATCCAGCGTTCTAAATTACATTCCTACTATGGAGTTACATCATCACGTAATCAGTAAACCACATGACATTTAAACATTACCACAGATCCGAACCACACTGCACCTCTGCACCACCACTGCAGTTTTCCGCTTCCGAGTGGCAATCAATCTGATTAATTTGCTATCGATGTATGTAGGTATATAGATTATTGATTCAGGTGTTTTAAGTATCTATATAATTTAAATCGAATGCAATCTCGATGCCGACGCGACCGGCTGAGCTCGGACCTCGTTAATCGATATTAAACACATTAAACGATCAAGCGATGAGGAAGTGACTCGGATTTAGGTTGTCGATTCATTAAAAGAATAATTGGGAATTGCTTTTAGTTATGACATACGAATATCTGTAACTGAGATAAAAGAAACTTCAGTAAATTACTTTGTCACAAAACGAAAATTTTGTTTCATAAAATCGAAAGATTCATGGAACTGTCCATGAATTCTCGAGCAAACAATATTCATTGACAAAATTCGCAAAGTTTCCTTCAATCTTGTTATTACATAAATACAACGAGCATTTACTAACCCGCGTAATAAACAGATACATTGAGAAAGCTGTCATTGATAATGGGGTGGAAAACTCAAACACGATAGTTTCGCCTATTGATTTATTAGCGAAGTTAGATCGAACCCTATGGCTGTCAGGAGCGTCGATAAACAAGAGACCAAATAAAATATGCCTTATTCTAAGAGGTTATCCCTAAATCAATCAAGCTAAGCAGAAGACAGGAGATTTATAGGCAAAGGTATTGATGTTATCGCTAAAAGCCGAAGCGTGACTCGTACGATATTAGTACCTACCTATTAGTATTCGACTCTAACCTTAGTCTAACCTTAGATCGAAGAACAAGTTTCAACAAAATAGGATCCTTTATTTTACCACAGTGATTTGAGGAATTTAAATGGGATAAGGATAGGAGAATCTATGAATGATAATTACCAAAATGCCAAAAGGTTCTTTTTTTTTTAATGTAACCCGTCTCTAGGATTTCTCCTGTAACGTGGGTACAGTTTACAGACATAAACATTACATGCACATACACTCTGACTTTGACTTGGTTAGTATGCACTTAAGCAATGCTTTATAGCGTCTAGCCGCAGTTAGGCTTTTAGCCGTACCATAGATACAGTATGGAGTGAACCGCAGAAATCCTATAGAAGCGTATCTACATAGTTGAAGTGTCCACAGGTCGTATTTGAATGAAACAGTTATTTATAGCCTCTTACTTGACAAACAAAACACAAATGACCTTATAAAAAAAAACTATGTATCTTCTCGCTTATTGCTACTTCACACACACAGTAAAAAGTAGATGTGTTAAATGTAAAAAGTTTATTCTTAAAACAAAATAAAATGGACGCTGATCTTTATCATAAATCAGTCTGCTACATAAAGTTCTACTGCTTACTGATAAGAAGAACAATGTTTGCCCCAAAAGTCCCCTTCAATATTTTCCAATTTGACGCTGCAATATAAAAAATGTATTTATTTATTATATACTTACACATTACTCACCTAAATACATAAAGTTATAATTTAAATGGCACACAAATTAATTTCATCTTAAAAGTTATCCCACAATAGTCATAGTCATAGTATTTTATTGGTAGCTAATAAGGTACAGGTCAACATAATATAATCAATAATAATAATAAATTAGAAAATACAATAATCAAAATATAAATCTAAATAACACGAAAATAATCATAATAATTTTATTTCAACATGTCTTTCACATTATAAAATGCCTGCTCAACCAGCCATTTTTTTAGCTTAACTTTAAATGATACCAATACGTACATTGCATTTTACGAATGATTCATTCTAAATCGTATCGTTATTTGAATAGCTTGTACGAGTGGGTATTTATGGACCCAAAGCGGCCTTTTGAAATACCCGCAAATCAAACTCTTAGGGTCTCGAAGGTCGTTCGATATTTATATGCTTTCAAACATTCTCACCTGAATAAAGGGTAGACATTTTACTTAATTAAAGAATAGTCAAGGCTAGTAAAACGACTAGGTATATAGGTGCATTAGTTTTTTATCGATTATGTTACAGTTCAAGCCCGAACAATGTCAAATTAATAATAATAAATTCAGCCTATTACTGTCCCACTGCTGACCATCGGCCTCTTCTCAGAATGAGAAAGGTTAGGCCTTAGATCATAATAATTTTAAGTTAGTTTAGTAAAATAATAGGTCTAAGTTCTACTATTTTGAATTTACCCCGATTTTTTCTTTTTTTTGTCACTAACATTAGTATTAGAGTCCAAAAGAGGGTCTTTTGGACTCTATTACTAATGTTAGTGACCATAACAGTTTAAAAACTTATATCTTGAATTTGTTAAAGCTAAGGCGTTAGTGGCTTGTTCTGTAGTTTTACCAAGGTTAACATTAAGGTTTCATGTTAAAAGATCATGTACATTTTAAAACATCTAATTTCTAACCCTCCAGAGCTACATTGTGAAACCAGAATTGTATCTAAATTATATTACTCTATACCAAAAAATCTGGTAGATTCCTTATAATCTTACATGTATCTTAAAAAATTAACCAACTTAAACGTATCGTTGAATTTCACACGTGGGACCTAAAATGTACCTTACTCAATTTTTACGGTAAAAGATACCTAATCCAAATCGATCGGATAGGGGTAACTTTGCCCAAAGTTCACACTCGCGGCATCCATCAAAGCGTCGCGTCGCCTGGTGTTATCGCCAGGGAACCTTCGCCGAAGTGATTTGTGGCTGAACATTTCACTGCTAATGTATAAACGCCTAACTACCACACAATTAAGTAGAATAAGGTTAACCCTTACCTTGAAGGCCCATAGTTATCTCTTTTGATGTATAGGCAAAGGTTTTAAACAAACAGGGTCCTTTTTCCCAATTTAAATAATTTGTGTAAATTCATCATGTTATTTTAGTTGAATAGCCAACACACTGATCTTCATTCGTATTCTGATTAGAGTAGAAGGTAATGATTGTTAAATAAACCAGCTGAGAGCCTATTCAAAAGTAGACAATTTCAGGCTGAAAACAACGTGTACATGTACAACTCCCTTTACTAAGTGTAGAGCATAATAGAATGTTCCATCAATACCTATTATAAAATATATTTCACCGCTCATTGTAAACAAAACATTGCGAATCATTAGTCTGAGTGATTTCCATTTTACAGTAAACCTTTTGTAAACAAAGAGCCGTATTATTTTTAATGATGATCGATTTAGTATTTACTATATCAAATGTATATCTACTTTAACTCGCTCTGTTTTAGGCGACATGACTTCCTTAGCTGACCTTTTCTTATCTAATGTTTGAAAACTTTACTCGAAAATGAAATTTCTCTCAGTCTCAAACTTTCACTTTGACAACTTCAAGAGAAAACGTTCCATCAGATTCCATCTTTATAGCCTTATATCAAAGCACACTCATGCTTTGTTTAAACGCAAGCCAACTCATACGCCTATAGGGATAAAGTGAAACAAAAGAAATTTTCATATTACGCATTCATATTTTGGGGTGTCACAGTGTTAAATGCAGGCTGACATTACAATAGGCAACTGACGCGGACGTATCGACCAGCATTGGTAGATTGAACGATCGTATATGAATAAAGCCCATTTTTTTTATTAAATGGCCACACTTACAATTTTTATTTGTTTAACACAACAATAAAACCTTGTTCAAACAAAACAACACAACACGTGTAAAAAAATATACCAAATAGATGCAACATTTTTAAACATAGTTTCTACTATTCAGTGGTATCCAACATGTAACATATTAAAAATAACTGCACACCCTGAAAGTGGTTTGTTAAGAATCGGCTACAGAATCGATTTCATTTTTTTATTAACTGTATTTTTTATCCTTTATAATAATTCGATGAACAGTCAAAACAAACGAAACGAAAATGAAATTGTAAATCAAACATAAAAACTTTTTGACTTGTACGACTATGTGCGTGCGTAGATTTGTAATGTGTGCATAGGTACTATTAGCCCACAATGAGAATAACTAATTTCTTAAATAAACAATATTTAAGCACATAAAGTAAAATTTCAGTGTATGTATTATGATTATAACTGAATAATCTAATTGGGGTGTTTGAGTGTGTGCATTATTCCGGTTACATGTTGTAGGAAATAAGACAACAAGTTTTGAAAAATTAAGGGCCCTTACACTTATTTACAAACGTTAGAGATTTTATTGGTTAGTTCAAACATAAAACATTATTTAAACTTAGGTAATAAGTCTGGGAATGTAAGTATCGTATCAAAACGAAGTCCATGTTCTTGACAGCTATTTATGTCGTAAAGTAGGCTAAATTTACGCACCCCAGATAATTCCACGCAAGCATCGGTATTAAAACAGTATTATCGCGAATGTATCCATTCGGAAAATAATAATCATACCTACACCTAACAGCTATACAATGAAGATATACCGGCAAACTGTATAACAAACTTCATAATATTTAATACTCTTTCCTCCGCTAATATCAAAGTTCTAGTGTCTAATCCAAAGTAGTCACGGATCAGATAAGAAAGGTTTCTTCTGTGCGTGTTAAACCGGTTAATTAAAAACGCTTAACCCTATTCCATCCTTAGATAGGTCTTGACTACAAAGTGATAATGAATGAAACTGGTGGTTGCAAAGAGAATACCTTATTTACTAAGATAAAATAAAGAGTAAATTACAAAAGTATTTTTCAAGGGCCCGCCGCAAATCAACTTCGGACATTTGAGCTCATAAACCCGCAACATTTTGTACGTATTTTTGTGGTAAGAGAAATAATAAGCGGAGATTCAAAACAAACCTTAAAACTAACAAAATGAAACCACTCTACGCCGAGAGGTATTTATTTTAACTTTATTAATTAAGCTGCCTACGTGAGTCAGGCAGAACTAGCGCAATTTTTTCTAGCTTTTTTTGTTAGAGCGTATTATTTTCAAGCAATTTTAGTATCTGACGGAATATGATCGTAAAAAGAACGTATTTTGTATTGACAAGGCGAAAGGAAATGGACTGAGCTCGTAAATAGAGTCGGACCGAATGTCCGGTGGGGAAAATTAGCGTGAAGCAAAGTGTAGTGTCATAGTTTTGACATGCTGAACATTAATGTCATGAGTATTTGTCGTCAATGTACTTTTTTGTTTCTTTACAAGAGTACATAATTATACATTCTAAGGTACGTCGTAAGAATATGCAAACGTCAGAGTCGTGTTTTATGAATATTCTGTCCGTCACAACTGATTTTATTTTGAATCGCATTTCAAATGATATTGTTTCATCACTGTAAAATTAACCTCTATTTATGTAATTCTGTACCATTATCAATAACACTTATTAACTCTTCATAGTAAGTACCGAGTAAACGAAGAACATAAATAAGGCCAATTCGCAATTTTATAGTGAAAGCATTGAACCTTTATAGGTTTACAGCCCTCTTGGGACCACTACTGATGCATTACCGGCCTTTCAATTGTTACTCCATTGTTTATTAATCCTAATGACATACCCACCTATTACCAACATGAAATAACGATGCATACCACGCACAAACAAAGGTACCTCTAAGAACAAGCATTACTTGACATGTTAAATCTAGAAGCTTCGTTTTCTTATAACTGCAAAGTTATTTACAGTGAATTTTAGAAGTAAAACCAAAGCTAACCTAAATTCCACTGACCTGATGCTCTCTAAAATATTTGCAGGTGCAAAGAATACGTAGGCCGTGTGGAATTCTTGTCTGATTATACATAATATCTACATTGTTTTACACACCAGTTATAATATTCGCAATTTTCTCTCGACTGTGAGTTATACTGTCTAAACATTCTGTATTTTTACTTGAAAAAGTTGCTTACATATTTTGAATTATAATAAAACAAAATTCAACCCGTCATTACCAGGCAATTCGTGTATAAAATGTTATAACGGTTTAAGAATATATTTTTAAGCACGTGTTTACACGAATTAATCCGGTATTCGATGTCGCCGTTTTCAGTAAATGCTAATGTTTTAATCACACCAAAACGACCCTCAACCACGTGTACTCCATATTTTACTGTTACTGTTAGCCTGTCTGTTGATAAAACTAATAATGAATGATTCATCGCTCTAGACCGAATAGCCTGAAAATCATGGGGAGGCCTTGCCCAGCAGTGGGATGATGCAGGCTAACTCCATACATAATATTTTAAAATTTCTGGTATAAAATATATCTTCCAAAATAATACAAGATTCCATTCATTAATCTCCTTACATAAAATTAAAGTCGACTGATAAAATGGGGTCACTGATCAATAAGTGCACATCACTAGGTTGCATAAAACACCACATGAGATGCAAACATGCACACGATAAATTAATAAAGTGATGTCTATTTTTTTCTGTCAATACTTTATGACAACAGCATTACGCCTATACCTATTCCTCGAATGGTTAGGGAGATGTATAGGTACACTGTACATTCATATTTTGCCGATGCCGCTATTGAGTCCCGTGTAATAAGGGACGAACCTAATGCCATCTAAGTACCAAGCACAAGTCTCCAGGCTGCTATTGAGAATTGTCATACAAAGAAACTAAATAACACTTTGTGCAACCCGAGAATTGAACCTTGAACTTCACGCTCAGCACTCGTGCTTACGAACACTAGACCAATGCGACAGTTCTTAATTATTTTACAGTAAGAAGGTACCTACAAAGCAGAATCCCTTATCATACGTGTCAGAAACAGGGTGTAAGCAAGAGGAATGGAGTTAAAGAAATGGGTAGTCATGTTATTTCAATCATAACTAGTGTCTATATTTCAAGCAAGTACATAGTGTGCATGATAAGGGTTATGAAATAAAACCAACATTAAGGCTCTCTAACCACTGAGAGCACGTTATAATAGTCAGTCAAGTCACAATCAGGGATGGCTTACCATAAACTCTAAATAATGATTTCACTATACATAATACATAAAATTAAATAAGCTAACAGTCAGGTTGTATATACGTCGGTTCACTAGGACAGCTCCAAAAAGAATATCCTCGCTCTGTCGCGGCGCATGCGTTCCCATACCAAGTATAGTGGGGAGGTGGTTATGACGTAAGATGGCGCCACAACGTTGCACTTCATAGCAAAACACTGTACTACGTAGTCAAGCCAGATTCTGTTAATCGACGAATTATCGTTGCCTCTGACATACGTTTCAAGATCTAAGTAAATAGTAATTCATTTTTAATACTTGAATTATTAATAAGAGTAAAAACGAACACGCAAGCAATATTGGTAAAAGCATTATACGTCACGACGAAAATCTCGGGAATGTTAGGGTACTATTGCCCAGTTCCTTTGTGTTGGGGCAATAATACGAACCTATGTATATTCCGAATACCTCTGAAGGTTATTACTTGCGGTGAGCATTTCATCTTTGTTCTATAGGATTGTGGAAGCTTTTCGGCGACGTCCTTATTCCCAATTATGTTCGTATTTTCTAATGAGCGTTTTCCACGATAATAGTCAAAAGGGAAATTACCATAATCAATTAATCACTACGCTCAGACGAATTAGCTATCGCTCTATCTGTTGTTATTTATAGACAAGAAGACACTGCTACCCTTCTTCTTGAGGTAATCCCCGAGTCCACATTTACGACTCTCACAGGTGTAATGTAGAGAGAGAGCCCGGCTATTCTTTCCAGAAAACCACACAGTACGCGTAATTGACAAGATTACGTGTGTATTGCGTGTGTAATAAACTGCATACTGAAATCTAAATGTGTTACTCTCGGCTGTCGCATTCCTCTTTATAAATAACGAAATATCCGTCACGACAGAAAGTTCAATACAAACCCACTATGTGCGTCTGCAGTAGCTGAAATAAGAAAAGTTAAGGAAAGGAATGGCGTCGCCGTCGTAAACAAATTAAACTCTCACACACTCAAAACTTTACTGTTATTATTAAATCTGAATACGTGTGTGTATAAATACATACGTATTTTCACTGTAGCTCGCAACTCTAATCATCCAACGGAATATCTACCGTCCCGCAATTTGCGTTCTAAACGAGTTTTCCGAGTTCTAAGTGATATTTCTCACTCGCAAACACCGTACTTGCCTCACTGTAATATTATATCAGCGTAATGAAATCTCTTTTTGAGATACGCCAGAGCGTTTTCCCAAAATTAATTTCAAATCTTAGTTTATTATAATAGAAATAAAATAGTTATGATCGTTTTAAGCTGAATTTTCATTACAAGATGTTCAACATGTTTGACATAATGTATGTTAATTTTTATTATTTTATACCAACTACAAATAAATGTTCAATGACATTCGATAAAACTAACAGCGGTTTGTTTGCCTCAGCTGTAACAAATTACTGTAGTGCGTGTGCAAAGGTCAGTAGGTATTAGATTATCAAATTATTAAAAATTATACAGAAAATTATTTCTTTGCAAGTCGTAGAGAAAGTTTTAGCCACAAAATTTGTACATAGCACGCTACGGTTCACCTTGAAAGTTATAACCGATAAAAATCACTTTCATCGATTACGAGGTGTCGATTATGGATTAGATCATATCTAAGAAGAAAAATCTTTAGAAGTATATTTTCTTTATTTTCCGTCTAAGATAACGCAAATTATGTTAAATTTCACGAAAACATAGGTATCAGTCCCTATTCGTGTAACCAAACAGGTTTCAATTAATTTCTTGTCTCACAAATGCTTTAAGTTCTAACCAGAATGAGTAGAGTTTTGTTGCATTCTGCTTCTATTTCCTGCGCAGCGAAATCCACAAAAATCCAGCTAGTTTACAAGAGCCATAGAAGTTGCAAGCGTGGCGTGCAAGCTCGACAAGTTACAACACGGTTTTTAATAACTAGCTCCTTCGTCCGAATACTCACTTTAAAATTTAATTTTCAGTTGAAAATTTAGCGCGCTTATCCTTCGAATTTGGAGTTACAAACAGCAATCTAGAAATTCTAGTCATTCTGGGAACCATTGTTTGGCAAATAGGCTTCATTTTCAAACGCGAAGGCCGTGAAAATGTTCCGTTTTACAAGAAGATAGCGAATGAATAGACACGCACGGGTAAGTCGTCCATTACGGGTAAAGGGGTGGAGGTCGGCAGAATTAGGTGGTAGATAGGCATCGGTAGCGACGGAAGCCGCCACCTTCGCGTGCCTGCATTGTTACGCTGCATCACGGTCTTTCTACTCGTACTGTAAAGGTCTCGACGCAACGAAAGGTCATGTTCCGTAAATAAATCCATGATACAGACACGCTGCGTTACAGTACTTAGTACTTAAACGTCTTTATAAAGAACTAGTCGTTGCCCGCGACTTTGCTCACGTGGAAGTCGACTTTCATTCCATATTATTCCCCTTAGGGGAGGAGTTTCCAAAAATCCATAAACACGTGTTGTTCGCAACCGAAAGCTGGATTTAATAAAAACATCACACTTTCTTTCCTATTTTACCCACTTTTTTTTTTTTTTTTTTAGCGTGGTAAAATCATCAAATTAGTTCTCCCACCCCGGGCAGGGCGGGAGGGACTGTCAGACTTGTACTGACTAAAATCCACGGTGTTCCTTCAATAGCCCTTTACGTTCCGGGGTCACGGTAATGAGATAAGTCCCGCGACCCCGGCAGGCTTCGGCCCTCTACAGGGCGGGCCCCGTCATCTTGCTGACGTTCTTTGAGGCGCGCGTGGAACACAACGCGCCGTCGACCCGGGCATGGTCCATGGTCGGACAGCGAGTTGCCCTTTACTCGCTGTCCGCATGCCTTATTAAACTTAAAAAATGACGCATAGTCATACAAACTTTCATCCCCTATTACCCCTTTGAGGTGGAATTTCAAAAAATTCTTAGTGGATGCCTACGTCATAAAAATAACCTTAATGTCAAAATTTCAAGTTTCTAGCCCCAGCGTTGAGATCAGTCAGTCAGGACAAATCTTTTTATGTTTTTAAGAGACTTATACGTTTACAAATTTCCTCTTGTTTCTTTTCGTCGCTTTTTGTTAAAAATTTCCCGTTGGTTTTTAAAAGTTTTAATGAAATGCTGATGAAGATATAAACTGCTTGAATAAGGTAGTCCACGTCCACTTCTTTTGTGGCAAACTGTACGCGTTTCTACTGCACGTCGCGTCACGATGATAATTGTACTATATGTACTGACAGTAACGTACCTATATAATGTTTCAGTGCTGCATGAGCCTCATTTTTCACATTGATACGCCCTTATCTAAACAGTAATTGTATTGTTTCGTGTAAATCAAAAAGTGATTATTAGTAAGGCGGGTCGGAACTAACGTTTACATTAATTGTTAGGTGAGGGACAAAGGTTTGCACACAAGGGCTTGATCTATTATTAACTTATGTAAATCATTGTATTAGCTGCCGCATACCGTCCGACCGACTATCTAATATCCGATTACAAGTTTCCTGATGTCTGCCAAACATTGCTGACGTAGAATACGTAATAATGTTGACCACATAGTCACGAAATAATAGCTTTTGTTGTAGTATTTTTTTAAATTTAACTGATATCAGTTTTCAGTGAGTAATTGAGCGTGGTAGGTGTTAAAAACGTTTTTTACTAATTCATTCCGTCTTTATTAGGGTCTTTCGCAAAAAAAGTGTAAATTTGCCAAAAAAGTACGATTTCTCGATATACTAAAAATTAGCTATACGAATTGAAAGAGAACCACCTCTAGATTGATGATTTGGCGAAGGGAAGGTATGCCCTAGAAATAGATTTTTGAAATAATTAATGCAGAAAAAAGAGTTGCCCAGGCTAATGAGAAAAGGGTATCAGGTTAAGTAGGTACTTACAGGTTGGTGAGGAATCGTATGGAAACACATAGTTTAAATACATTTAAAGATACTGCTTTTTCATAGAAAATAAGTTTCATTCGAAATTATATTAAACATGTTATAATATTATAAAAAAAGGAAAAACAAAATTACTTATAAGTCAAAATATAATCGCTTCAGTACTTGAATCTAGTATACAATCACAACCCAGTTGTAACCTCTAAAAAAGCAATTGAATAATGATTAACAATCTAGTATTAATTCACAACCCCACAACACAACTGTTCCTCTTAATAAAAATCTTGTAACAAATCTCAAGTTAAGTCATACTCTAACTGTAAAATCTAAGAAACCGTTGAAAAAATATTTGATTTTTTTGGGGATTTCCTCCGGCCAATTCACTAACATCTTGAACCAAACTTTCCGAGTCACTTTTTTCTTTGTATTGCTGTCGTAGAGTCATTTCATTAATAGGAATAACAAAAGTGCTTCCTATTAAAAATAAATAAAGCTAAATACCAAAAGAGGAACGTAGAGAAAAAATCTCTGCTTTCTTCTTTTGGTATTTAGCTTTATTTATTTCTTTATATTGAGCATATAGAACGGGAGATCATTCATATTTTTTTGGTACTTCTTAAGCTTTTCTTCACGATTTTAATGATTTTGGCCTTCCTATTTTACCGGACACAATAATTATTTCAATATGAATTTATATTCGAATTTAAGCGTGTAACAAGTAGGGTATTTTTATGATTTAGGTAGGTATAACCAAATAAGCAATAAATTTCGGTTATTATGATAAGTCCATTATAAGATAAAAAGTTCACCTGTTGTTATAAATTGCAGTTTTGTAATAGATCGGGAAATCATTAATAGACTTTCACTGATTGGTTGATAGATAGATTATACCTACTCGTACTTTATCAGATTACAATTGCAGCTCAAATATTCGAAATAGAAAATACATGCCTTATAATCTGGTATATTATAGTGAAAATCTCAAAAACCTGCACACTGGCTCATTCACCTGATCGTTTTGTTCAGGTCAATTATGTCCAGGTGGTTGAGATATTGCAGTTAAAATTTAAATTTAAACTTAACTAATAGATTTACGCTAATTTTATTTAGAAAAATTCACACACGGCAGGTTATCATTTAACATATATTAAACGGTAAATATTAGTTCCTTTAAATCAGGAAGAAATAATGACCAAATAAAATAGAACTTACTTCTTACAATTTCGTTTGTTGCCTATAATTCATACTTTAAGAGACTTGAACACGTGAATCTCCCACAATCCTTGGTAGCGCAGTAACTGCGGTCGTACTGAGGGGTGCGGGGTTCAAAATGACTAGAATTGGCTATTCTGTGATGTATTTTGATTTGCGTCAGGTTAATTAGGAAGTCGCCCGACAAAACGTTACAGACATTTTATTTGCATAATAATGTATTTTTTAAATTCAAATACACGGTAAATTTAATCTTTAGAAAGTAAACTTTCCGATAAATGTTAATATTGCACACTTTTATAATAGTTTCGCAACTAATTCGACCAAAAACTTCGATAGTCGACCAAAATCGCTGCAGGTAAATTAGATTATCGGTACATTTCACGTAATATCAACAAAAATATTACAACAATACTTTAATAAATACTTGGCCTATATAACAAAAGTACTCCAAAAACAATATAATACTAGAATGTAGGCTTTTATATCATGTCTATCCTACAAACAAACAAAACGTTTCGGTCAGGTGAAATTACACTTTTTTTGCGAAAGACCCATTACACACTTATGAAAATAAGCGATTTATAAAAACGAAAAGTACAATCGGTAGTCTCATGGCAATACAACCACCTCTTCTAAACAACTATACTGGCTGGAATACTTGTAAAACAACATAAATATAATTAAATCAAGTACCGTAGTAGTTTATATTTCGGCCTTTATATATTATCCAGTTGCTACGTTGAAGGTAATCCCCATTATCGCGCTAAACGAGATACTGTTAGATAAACGGGAGATACATTCAATGTTAGAATCTACTAAATGAGAAAACGGAGGAAAACTATCAGCGTAAATTTTATAAGATAGCTTTTCGCTTCTATTTCCTTTTGTAGTGAGCAATATTGATAAAATTACTGGGTTGAATAATAATATCGATGTAAACCTACCTTCCACGTTTTCAATATCACAATATTTAGTAATCCAATAGTAGTGAGTTTAAATCTTATTAGTTGTGCTATTGACAGGCACTCACACCTAGCACAAGTTTATTCGGTAAAAGTACCTAACATAATCAGTTGAAATAGTGCTCAAACGCAAGCCTTATAAAATAAAACTAGTAATATTAAACCATTATTTACAGATATCATCATAATTAGGCTTTTATTCATCTTGTCAGATAATTTCAACAGCATCTGTTTTAATATTAACTTATTTGCTACTGAGCGAAAACCTGTGGCCGACAACGATAAAATGACAGTGTTTCGTCACTTAATGAATTAATAAAAAACCTTTGATAACAATAATATCAATTATATTAAACTGGCAACACTAGGTGTCAGGCTGACACATATTTTTCTCTTATTTTCCTGAAATTATACAATTTAAAATCTTGAAATTTGCAAATAGTCATAATGTTTTAAAATGAAAACTACAAATAAGTAATAGATATCAGTCACCCAAAAGTTTTTTTTGAAATAGATACCTAATCAAAAATTCGCAATAAATAAAATGTCAAGATGACATATCAATATATTTCTGTGAGGAATGCTGTGATGTCAGTCAATGATAACTAGGAGTAAATCCAGATGCGCACCCATACCATCTTCGGCTTCGTCGCTCAGCTCCGCCTCGCAGCTGCCGGAATCGACCTCAATAGTGAGTGCTGACACAGCGGCCGCTGCAGTCGCGTCGAGCTCCAGTGACGAATACTTTTCCCCACCGACGAGCCCACCACCACAACGACGGCGAGGAAGAGGCCGACCGCCGACGAGCTTGGGACCTAGAGGCCCACCGGCCTCTGTCGGGATCCCCGCTTCCGGCGGACGTGTGCAGCGCATGCGATGGACCCGGTCAATCGACGAAAATGTCATGCGCGCATACTTTGGGGCTACAGAGGGGGGAACTAACCTCACAGCGTACCGTGTTAGGATGCTCTCTCTTTTTCAGGTGCTCGAGCCAACTGTCAACGTATCGGCTCAACGACTGTCGGATCAGGTACGGGTCATCCAGCGTAATCACATGTTGGATGACACTGTGCTTGATCGCTTGCGATCTGAGATGCAAAGTAACCATGTCATTGCTACAATGTCACAGACTGTGGTCCCACCACAGTCCAACCAAATAGTCAATCACGCTGACGAGGTGAGCAATGACATGGGTACTAATGTAAGTACCCAGTACAGTGAGGAAATGAGGAGTGCTTTGGAGGGTGCGATTCGGGAATATCGATTCATGACGCCTGAACTTAGGCCACGCTTACCTCGTTTGCCCATGCATAACAAAAATAGGGTGCTGGTGGCTGTTCTGGATTCGCAGTTATCAAACTATTTTGATAGCTGCGAAGACCTTACTGATGTTCATTCAATCCTGTATTGTGCGGCTGTAGCGGCATGTTGTGTAGCTCACGTCAAATTTTCGGATGACAGAGCTACACGACCTAAACCAACCATACCGGCATGGCAATGCAGGATTGAACGACGTATTGGTGAGGCCAGAACACTCATCGGCAAACTAATCTGTTTCAGAGAGGGCAACACTCGTCCTAGAGTGATGCGCTTTGTGAGACGGGCGTTCTCGGGGACTGATATCAGCCCTCGAGACTACTTTTCCCGTGTCACGGAGCGCATCGACTTCCTGAAACAGAAAGTGTATGCATGGGCAAACCGTATTCGTAGGTATAAGCGGCGTGTGGAGCGATACACTCAAAATCGCACGTTCCAAAGAGATGAAAGGTGGGTTTACAGGGCTTGGGAACAACCAGACCAAAGTGTAACTGACATGCGCCTACCAGATGATAACACCATGTATTCATTTTGGCGTAGCATCTGGTCGGTGCCTGTCAGCCATACCGAGGGTGAATGGACTGGGGATGTCGAGCGAGCGTGCGGTCCAATACCAGAAATGGGGGCAATTACGATCAGCCCCCAAGACGTAACACGTGCAGTCCGTATGTTGCCTAACTGGAAATCTCCAGGACCGGACGGGCTGCACAACTTTTGGATTAAATGGTTTAAAAGATCGCACGCCCGCCTGGCGGCTCTGTTCCAGTCAGCGTTAGAGTCTGGATTACTGCCCGAGTTTCTGACGACAGGAATAACCCACCTCCTCCATAAATCAGGTAGTACTGCGGAACCCAAAAATTATAGACCAATTACGTGTCTCCCTACAATTTATAAAGTTCTTACATCCATTTTGAGAGCTAAAATTAGCAAACACATTGATGACAATTCTATCATGTCCGCTTCTCAAAATGGATGTAGGAACGGGTCCCGCGGTACTAAGGAGTTGCTCCTCATTGATATGGCCATTACCCAACAGGTTCGCCGTTCTCGAAAGGATCTGTCAACATGTTGGATAGACTATAAGAAGGCCTATGACTCGGTGCCACATACATGGCTCATGAGGGTGCTAGAGTTGTATAAAGTTGACGCAACTCTATGCACTTTCCTGATGTCATGTATGAGGCAATGGAGGACAGTCCTTCGCTATCCAGGATGTCGGCATATCCAGAGGATTAGCGAGCCGATAAGGATAGAGCGAGGTATATTCCAGGGTGACAGTCTGAGTCCACTTTGGTTCTGCTTAGCCCTGAATCCCCTTAGCACACTGCTGGAGGATTCAGGTCTAGGCCATCGGTTGAGGAGAGGCGGTCAGGTTATATCTCACCTCCTTTACATGGATGACCTGAAACTCTTTGCTCCCAACAATTTGCAGCTGATGAAACTACTGAAGGTAACTGAAACCTTCAGTAGCGCCATCAGGATGGAATTTGGTGTGGACAAATGTGCGGTCATGCATGTAAAGCGAGGGGAGATTGTGGAATCTGTGAGCACCCAACTCTCGGATTCCATAAACCTTAGATCCCTCTCAGCAACCGAAACCTATAAGTATTTGGGTATGTCCGAAGCGTTGGGCATCAATGTTGTTGACATGAAGCAGTCGTTGAGGAAACGCTTCTTTGGCCGACTGAAAAAAGTATTTAATAGTCTTTTATCAGGCGGTAATAAGGTGCGCGCCTTCAACGGCTGGGTCATGCCAGTTTTGATGTACTCTTTTGGCATACTCAAATGGACTCAAACAGAACTTGACGCCCTGGATAGGAAGGTCCGTACATTGCTGACGGCATATCGAATGCATCATCCACGGTCTTCGGTTATGAGATTGTATATCCCGCGGAGATGTGGAGGTCGAGGCTTTCTAAACGCTAAGACTATCCACAATCGCGAGATATGCAATCTCAGGGAATATTTCCTAGAAGCCAACGTGGGGATGCATCGAGATGTAGTAGCGGTGGACAAGGGCCTCACCCCGCTCTCCTTGGCTAAAGAGAACTGGCGCAAACCTGTAGTGCTTGACACTAACGATCGCAGGGAGGTATGGCAGAGCAAGGAGCTCCACGGACGCTTCTTCCGGGCCCTCCATGGGCCCGATGTAGACTTTTCAGCGTCCGTAGCCTGGCTACGTTCCGGGGACCTCTTTGGAGAAACCGAAGGTTTTGTTTGTGCAATTATGGATGAAGTTATGATGACAAATAACTACCGGAGATTTATTGTGAAGGACGGCACGGTTGACATATGTCGGGCATGCCACCGTCCAGGCGAATCAATCCGTCACATTATCTCCGGGTGTTCTCGTCTAGCTAACGGAGAGTATTTGCATAGACACAACCTTGTAGCCAGGATTATCCATCAGCAAATTGCTCTAAAATACAACCTTGTGGAATCGGAAGTGCCGTACTACAGGTATGTGCCCGACCCAGTTCTTGAAAAAGGCCATATCACACTATACTGGGATCAATCCATCATCACTGACAGGACTATTGTAGCCAATAGACCTGATATAGTGGTGGTGGATCGATCAGAGCGGCGCGCAATGATTGTCGACATAACGGTCCCGCATGACGAGAACCTCGTGAAAGCCGAGAAAGATAAACAGATCAAATATCTTGATTTGGCTCGCGAGGTTGTCGACATGTGGGATGTGGATTCAGCGATCATTGTGCCGATAGTCGTTTCGGCCAATGGCTTAATTACCGAGAGTCTCGACCGACACCTTAGGAGGCTCTCGTTAGGCAGTTGGATCAAGGGCCTGATTCAGAGAGCAGTACTTCTTGACACGGCACGCATTGTCAGGAGATTCCTTTCTCTGGAGCCCTGACCGCCGGTAGCTTGGACCCTATTCTAGATACCGGTGGGCTACTATTTTTTTCATATTTTTAAATGTTTTTTAATATAGTTTTGTAAAAATATTTAAAAATATAAATAATATGTATAAAAAATGAATAAAAGAATTAAATATTAATCACTTGACGCCCTGGATAGGAAGGTCCGTACATTGCTGACGGCATATCGAATGCATCATCCACGGTCTTCGGTTATGAGATTGTATATCCCGCGGAGATGTGGAGGTCGAGGCTTTCTAAACGCTAAGACTATCCACAATCGCGAGATATGCAATCTCAGGGAATATTTCCTAGAAGCCAACGTGGGGATGCATCGAGATGTAGTAGCGGTGGACAAGGGCCTCACCCCGCTCTCCTTGGCTAAAGAGAAGTGGCGCAAACCTGTAGTGCTTGACACTAACGATCGCAGGGAGGTATGGCAGAGCAAGGAGCTCCACGGACGCTTCTTCCGGGCCCTCCATGGGCCCGATGTAGACTTTTCAGCGTCCGTAGCCTGGCTACGTTCCGGGGACCTCTTTGGAGAAACCGAAGGTTTTGTTTGTGCAATTATGGATGAAGTTATGATGACAAATAACTATCGGAGATTTATTGTGAAGGACGGCACGGTTGACATATGTCGGGCATGCCACCGTCCAGGCGAATCAATCCGTCACATTATCTCCGGGTGTTCTCGTCTAGCTAACGGAGAGTATTTGCATAGACACAACCTTGTAGCCAGGATTATCCATCAGCAAATTGCTCTAAAATACAACCTTGTGGAATCGGAAGTGCCGTACTACAGGTATGTGCCCGACCCAGTTCTTGAAAAAGGCCATATCACACTATACTGGGATCAATCCATCATCACTGACAGGACTATTGTAGCCAATAGACCTGATATAGTGGTGGTGGATCGATCAGAGCGGCGCGCAATGATTGTCGACATAACGGTCCCGCATGACGAGAACCTCGTGAAAGCCGAGAAAGATAAACAGATCAAATATCTTGATTTGGCTCGCGAGGTTGTCGACATGTGGGATGTGGATTCAGCGATCATTGTGCCGATAGTCGTTTCGGCCAGTGGCTTAATTACCGAGAGTCTCGACCGACACCTTAGGAGGCTCTCGTTAGGCAGTTGGATCAAGGGCCTGATTCAGAGAGCAGTACTTCTTGACACGGCACGCATTGTCAGGAGATTCCTTTCTCTGGAGCCCTGACCGCCGGTAGCTTGGACCCTATTCTAGATACCGGTGGGCTACTATTTTTTCATATTTTTAAATGTTTTTTAATATAGTTTTGTAAACATATTTAAAAATATAAATAATATGTATAAAAAATGAATAAAAGAATATTAATCATCTTCATTTCTTTTTCACCCAAAGGTTTGCTGGAAGAAAACTCATTCTGAGTTAAGCTCGCCTTTGAGCATGTATCTTTAAACTTTATTTTTTGTATATTCCATATTTTGTATACAATAAAGAATAAGAATGAACGTGACACAAACGTAAATTAGTTTAAAACTATCTGCAGAGTACAGGCGTTTAAAAGAATCGGTCGCACCCAACAGACAGAGCGTTCGTTTTATTTTAGCATACCTTACGCCCTCACCACAAAGATGCAGTCCATAAACATAATATACTACGATAATATATTATGTTTACGATGCAGTCCCAAACCAGGCTAACTGGAGTGAATGACAGCTGGCTTTGAATAGACTTGTCACTTGCTAAACGCGTTGTAATCTTCCAAATGAAGCTTCAGGCTCCATCTTCTCGCAATATGTCTGGTATTTCTTAGTGGCGTTATAATATCAATAGTACCTACTTTAAGGTCTTTTACATTTGTAAAAAACATAATTGCTTTGTAAGTACTGTTAGATACTCCTATAAAAAGGACATACAACGATTGGTTAATTTATAATAGTGGTAAAAAGAAAATACAATTTATGGAATACATGGTTGTCTTTCTATAGAACTCGATCTTCCTGTAAACATACTTCTGAGCAGTCAAAATATTACATTTCAAACATATTTTTTTACGAGAATCTATGTTTAATAACTTGAGTTCTGAACTAGCACATTTGAAATATAAATTACGTGCTCGTTAACGACATCAATTCGTAATGGTTCATAAACTTTGTTCGGAATCAGAGCATGTGTATTTATCAAAAGTGATCTGGAATTTAATAATTGAGACATTATGAATAACCCCGCAATATTTCATGTTATTCTAGACTCTGCCGATGTATTCATCAAACTCTTCTTTTACTTAGCAATTGGACAAGATAAAACTTATTTCCACTCAAAAATGTATGAGTTTTCTTTTTTCAGTAAAAAGAAGGGTTAGTTTTTTATGGTTTTTTATGTCGTAGCTCTTTTTCCACTTTTATTTCGTTACATTGTACATAAATAATTCAATTTTACAGTGCCAATCTTACTTGATTAATGCAAAAAATGGGTACAATAGTAATCAGTTACAGCAATAATACATTTTTCTAAAGTGAAAGATATAATTTTAAGTTTTCAGTATTGGTGGTAATTTTTATACAATTTTACATAAACAAAATTAGTCAAACCTTCTACAAAACTGTAATGGGACTCTATATTCATTACACTTTCAACCAGCCCACCTCAAACCGTGCACCTAGAATCACGACGTTTTGAAAGTGCCTGCAAGGCCCAGGTGAAGTAAAAACTTTGACTTTGACTATGGACATAAAAGGATAAGCAAAGTATAATTTATGAATGGCTGTGGCCAGGCCACGCGGCTGTCTGCTTCCCATTAAAAAAAGTCTACTCCTTTTCCACCTATGGGTATCTTTAAAAGCGGTTAAGGGATTTCCACAAGAGGTTGGCCATAAGTTTCCTTTAGTGTGCTATTATTATACAATACAATAAACGTTTTTGTACGCCAGAAATACAAAAGATACATTATTATAAATATATACATGTACAATGGGGGGTATTATTTTATTTTACTTTAATTAAAATGGCCATTGGCCAATTATATTAAAAACATTACATTCATACGCTCATGTCAATCTACTCCAAGCAAATCAACATCAGCGACTTCCATTCATCGACAAACACGTCACAGTCAAGCTTAGCTTCTAAGAGATCCATGATTGTTGACTGGGAGGTCACGTCATCAGCACAGGGTAGTTAAGAATTACAATAACTAGAAATCGAGAAAGTAAATCATACAAATAGTACGAACTAGCAAATAGTGACACAATACCACAGAAATATCAATTTGACTCATCGCGAGTTTTCCGTAAACAATGATTTCAGCAAATTCCTGTTTTCATATACTTTCCAGAACTCGTGGGTATTTGATTCGTGGTGCAGCATTGATAAGCTTAGTCAGAGGGAACTTTGCCAATCATTATTCATTTCGCCATATGTTTATCGGCTTCATCGTTCGGAGTCATCGTTCGCGATTCTCCTTCTCTTGACGCATATCGCTATTTTTGGCAAACTTTAGCAATGCGACTTTCGTGAATTGGCGTAATTAATCTTACAAAAACGTTTCATTTTGACAGATATGTGTAATTAATTGTGTGTAGACACATCAAATCATAATCTAGGAACTATTTGGGCGTCCTCAGCTAACTACTTATTTTTTTCATGTACTTATTTATATAAATTGCCCTACATTATAGACAAACGGAGTTACGAATTATAAATAAATCAATGAATCATTATTTTTGATGTCAAAATTAATTAACTAAGACGGTTAATTTTCCAAGACAGATGTAGTGTATTATTTCGGCCAAGTGTCGGGCTGCGCAGACGCCGCCGTGCCACGTAGCACGCGGCGCCCACGCAAAGCTCCGCGTACGCAACAAAGCGCGACGCGGGATCTCCCGCCACTCAGTCCACTCGCGAACTTGCGCAAGGAAACAACTCCAGAATATTCCGTATTCATTATCACAGTGTTAAACCACATTATTGGAACGGAATTCATTCACACTTTACGCTTTTAAAGGTATTTATTTATTCGTTATTTTGGTAATAAAATTTTCACCAGTGCACCAACTCGATTAAAATTTTGAAAAAGTGAATATTTCATATACCTGTATAGTTCATATTTATACGAATTCATTACATTCTTGCAATCCAACAAATCTTTGAGTATCTAGAACAATTAATAGTTTACTGAATTTCTATTAAAGAGATGTACACTTATTTTAAAAAATAAAGTCGGTTAACAACATTCCAAAACTATTTTTTATATTGGCGATTCAATACTCGAAATTGTATTACTTTGTACACGGACACAAAACAGAAAATATTTTGTCAAAATGTGAAAGCTAAAATCGGAAAATCTTAAATGAAGTTTAAAGTTTCCTTCGTAACAGTCACAGAAAAATGTGGAATCTACTAGTGGACGTAATATAGGTCAAGTCAACTCAGACAGGTATTCGCACGTTTTTAATAGACACGAATTCCTATTGTCGTGAAGCTAGAGCGGACTGACAAGGACAGACTGACTCAAATGACTCAAACGTTACCATTTTTTTTTGTTAAATTAACTAGAAACTGATGTCGCCAATGATCTATATTTTGATCAATTCATAGTTATCTAAAATCTTTTTCATTCAAGAATCTTGCAAAAGAGAAAATTTCTTAAAGTAGGTATTATACGAGTATGTCTTGAAGGTACTTTATGTCTGGGACGGTTAAACAATAAAAAAGAAACAAATAACTCATAATTAAAGCACTAAATAACTTTAAATAGATACGGTATTGTTACCGCAATCTTCTGGAAAATTCACGTCTACATTCTCGAGCGGCATATTGAGTCTACGTGTTTTATAGGAACCATTTGAATGTCATCAATATTCTGCATTATTTTATGCCCGGAGCATTCCATTGATTGTTATTGTAAGAAAAATGTAACTGTTCTGCTTATTCCGAAGTCATACTCTGAAAATCTCTAACAACGTAAATTTAAATACGGCCCAAACATTCCGTCTGGCACGTTGCCAACCAACGCTATCAATTTCTATCAAACAGAGCTTTCTGGTTTTACATAAAGGTACACAATTATGAACAGTTCTACATTTCTTTTGTCATTTTTCAAAATATTAAAACTTTAATTTTGGACATTATTGATAGGTACCTGTAACGAAAGTGTAAACCCAATGAGTTAAAAGTTTAATCAGATAACAGTTTGAAAACAAGAAATAACATTAAATTTTCCGATACTTGTAGATTAAACTACCAAGATGTCTGAAAGCAAGCAACTCGAGGCAGGTCAGCAGCTCGTTAAGAGGACGATGGATGAACTGATCCAACAAAAACAGACTACAGAGAAAGTCACCATCCAAGCAAGACAGGAATTCCGCGAACAATACCAGGAGAGCTACGAAGAGGAGTTCGAAGAAGAAACCTTCACTGACCAGTATGGAAACGAGACCACGAAGAGGTCAGAGTCGAGCAGCGAGAGCAAAGAGCATTCGAAGAGCGCGGACGTGCGAGTGAAAGCCACGGGCCTGAACGCAGCACAAGTCAAAGCTCTCACAGACTGCGCGAACGAGGCGGGACAACTGGCGCTCGACTCCAAGGCTGCTAACTGATGTAATTAAAATTAATCCCTACATTAGCTGACGCTATTAACAATACGCCTGTATTTAACATAGCATTTTCAGCATTCAAATTCACAACCGCGCAGCTAAATGGTGTTATTGATCTATTCTTAATTATAGCAGTTTCTTACTAATATTCGAGCTACACGAAGTTTCCTTACTCTTTTCTGTCCTTCCCCGAACCTTTTACCCTATAATTACACAATCATTTTTATTAATACCATTGAAATTACAGTATGCTTCATTTATTCGTTTTGTTTCAGGTGTCTGCCTTATCCCGCGTGTGTGGTGGTCTCAAATAGTGATAAAGACTGTGTCCAGTGTTCCTTATTAAGTATTTTATTTTATCTATTTATGTAAGAAAATTTGATAAGTATGCAATAAATATATTGAAATGCATAAATGGTGTATTGAATAGTGTTGTGTTCGATTTACATATGTTAGTGCAGGGAGTTTAGGAAAGTTTTTAAAAATGGAGGAGGAAGATGATGAAAGAAAGAGTCGACGGCCTAATCTCGCAGCAGCTTTTAGCTCGTTGAACTCACGTGTCGTCCATACCTCACTAGAGGAAGGGTGCATACGTCAACAAGCTTCATCAGAATCTGCAGAAGCAAATACTTCGAGTATTTCAGCAGCTCAGTATAGTGATAGAAGTTTTGCATCGAAAACGAGTACATTCTCGCGAAGTGGTACTTCGAGTTCGAGTCAAGAAGAATGCGAGGTAGCACATACCACGATTACTAGCGGTCAATATTTGGTCGCAGCGCGGGTTGAAACTGCCCGATCTATGGAAAGTCTCCGTCCAAGCAAGGATTCGTCGCCGGCGCGGCCTTCCAGCTCCTGCACAACCGTTCGCAGTCACCGAAGTTCGTTTTTGACGGCGAGCGAGCGTGATGTGCGGGAGATGCGAGGTGCGCCGGCGCGACGAGCATTATCAGGGGAAGATATGGGGTGCTCTGCTGAGAAACGCCGCGGGCTGTTCGCAAGCACAGAGCGACGTGCCTTGCAACAACTCAGCCTGCCACCCCCCGAACGACGCCTTACTATACTCAGTCCCCACAGCCCTATGGCAATCACGGAGTTGCAGTGGCCTTCGCCTTCCGGAATACGAGGAAGGCGAAAGAAAGGCATGGTGCTACCAAAACTTATACTGCCACGTAGCGACTCGGATGCCTCGGAGGTGTTTCTTGAAAGGTGCCCATTTTTATTAATACTCATTTTATTATAAATTCTACTCCGTCTACCACATACACAGCTATTATTATTTTCCAAGAAACATCAATCATCGTTATGTTTTTATTAAAAAACTTTTTGTACTGACACTCCATTAAAAATGTAATAAAAAAGAGAGAATTTTTCGTACGTCTTTGCAACGGAGCATATCGTCACAACTCAAAGTCACGGACAAACATTTTCATTTGCAACCGATGTAAGTTTTATTATTGTGAATGTCAAGTTCAATGGCAAGATTCAAACATGAAAGTAAATAAATGAACCTAAAATTGGAATACACCATAGCGAAGGCATGTCTGTGGAATACACAGAAGATTGTGATTGCCAAGAGAAATACATTTAGAACGACGTGCGTCAGTAAACAAAGTAAAAGAAAAACTTTTTATAACTGACGATGGTAGTTATACGACTTTTGAGCGATCATGTACATATTATTCGTATGCCTATATTAATTATATACCTTGTTGAAATTTAATTACACAATAAAGAATTTTTCAGCGAACTGCGTGCATGTTTATGTACGCTCTTTTGTGATTATTCACTATCCACACAATTTTTATACCCGCACTTGCCCTATGACTTCGATACAAGGATACCCTTGTACGTATACACGTTCTATGGCGCCTACGTTTTATCGCGTTCACCTTTCTGTTACTTGTAGTAGGTATCCTTTATAAAATATTAAAAACATGTATGTGCATGTAATATTCACGTAGCAGGAGATAATACGTGTGTATCAGATATAAATATTAGATATAGATAAAGATATTCTGACATGAGTAATTTTGTTGATACTACAGATAAAGACTTGTAATTCGTCATACGAATAGCTGCGTCGTGGTCTTGTGTTTTAGGTAGCAGGAAAGCATAGAACTGTTTGTCTCGTAGTTATATTGTTTACAAATATTCGGACTTATTTTTTACAATGTCAACATCATTCTACTGCCCTTATCACATTTAATTTGGGTTCAGCTCAGTGGCGTGCACTCCATAAAGACAACAAGACGCTGCCTACATGCCATAATACAAACGTTAATATATGTGTAATATCAGTTAGTTTGAGTCTTAGGGCGAGATGACCAATCACAAACTTCATTTAACTTGACAATACAATACTAAATTGTGTTTGCCTACTCTGCAAGAAATGCCTGTGCAAGAGACCCGTGCCCAGCAGTGGGATAGTAATGCGACGTGGATTTATTAACGTTTAAAACTTTGGAATGGAATGCAGGCATATACGGTATCAATATTTTGTAGTTGCAGGTTACGGTATCAATATTTTGTAGTTGGATATCATACCTATATGAAACGAACAAACGTATCGAACATATTGATGCAAAGGTAAGTAGGTACACAACAATTACCCACAAAAAACTGTTGAAATAAATCCCTGGTACTATTTTTATGATAAACCTTCACAAAGCTTATGTTATTTTAGAACTTCCAAATATTTGCCGACGCTTATCAAAAATAAAACCGTAAAACAAAATATAAGTTCAATAAAAAATTCTGTGTAATACATATGGTTGGTATTCAACACATACAACATCAATGGAAGCGGTCCTTTATCACAAGTATACACGTATGTATACTACATCCCAAAACGATAGGTACCTAAACGTAACACGTTAAGGTATACGTTGAAGGTATATACTACCCCCTCCTGTTAGAAGGATAACCTCTCGCCACTGACCGGGCACAATTCTACCCCGGGACTATACATTAGATTTCCCTAATAGAAAATACTAATCGCACTGTTTCGAACTTAGGTATTGAATCCAGAACCACGCACTTGGCAGTCTTACCTGTGAACAAACTACCATACCTACTATTGGTAAACTATTAATCTATACCTACCTACTTCTATACTAATATCATAAAGAGGTGTTTATGTTTGTTTGTATGGTAGGTATTATCTCTGAAACCAATGAACCGGTTCTAAAAATTCATTAACTAATAGAAAGCTACACTATCCCTAAGTGATATAATATAGACTATAATATCTTATTTTGATAAAAAATAAAACGCACGGTTGAAACTGTGGGCAACAGCTGGTAAAACTTATAGAGACAGTCCTTTTATATTCTTCTCCTTTTCTCTCTATTGTATATCAAACACAAGTTTTCAAACAAAATGAGGATTACAGAAACAGAAGATAATTCTCTCACAAAGGTGTAATTCTATAAACTTGTTTACAACATAAGGTGGATAGAAAATAGTACAATGTTATGTATTCTTGTATTCATTGTAGAATCTCAACACGTGCAAGTTGGAAAACATCCAGAGAACATTCTATAGTGTCCTTAGTAATGATAAAATTACTGCAATGAAAATCAGGTGAACAAATAGCTCTGATGAAAACAACAAAGTCGTTGAAAATTTTTATATAGGATCAAAAATGTTTTGACCTGACTTTGCGGTCATCAACCCGCTTGACAAAACGCAAAGATTTTGTAAAGTGACTAGTGATCTATGATACTGTAAATGATAATAGTAGTATATGGCAATACCAAATGACGAACAGTGGATTTTATTATATCGTCCATTTAAACACCTTTCAGTTAAGTTACCGATTGTTAAAATGAACAAAGAAATTATAAATGTACACTGTGAATCTTAATGAACTTAGCTAGAATTTTATTACCTACCATTAAAACAAGTAAGAACAGCTGGAGGTGGAGAAAAATATCATCCTAAATTAAAATATTTTACTTAATTTCTTTCATTTAATTTTCTGTCATCAACTGCATGAGCAAAACGCAACATCAAACAAACTGGTACACAGAGAGTGTACCAGTTTGTTTGTTGTTGCGTTTTGCTCATCTTACCAAGAATTCATCGAATAATAGATTTAGCACAGTCATCATGATTGTATCTGGCTTTTGGCAAAACAACGTTAAGATCAACAATTTGATTATGAAATCTATTTTTAATTGTACTAATCCGTACGATTTTATATTTATTTAGCAAAATGATTTATAGCATTAACATATCAGGTATTAAGTGATAACCTGATAATTTATCGCGGTAATTGATATTGTTATGTTAAATGTTACTCAACCACCACTTATCGGTTTTATTGATAACCGATCGACTCGGTTGCAAACTACCTGATTCTATTCACACGAACTTGTATTGAATTATCTCCTTATCTACTATAGATAACCGAGTGTACAAATGCGTAATTTACATGAAGATGCACACCGAAATACGTAAAACAGATATCCAGTCCTTTCATGATTGAACTGAGAAACTGATGAATTGAGAATTGAGAGAATTGTTGAATATTATTGTATTGTTGAATTGAGAGAGAGATGTCTGTATTTTATTTTTAAAAGGCCCATACCCTACCATATTTTTTGTCTTGTATCGTTTTGGGCATTTTAACAGACAAAAATCTCACACGATCAAGCATTCGTAATGCCGACCAGATATAGGTAATATAGGTATGTAGGTCATAGTGCAGCAATGTACTCGTTCCATGCGGGGATTAAACCCCTCTGCACCAATCAGGTTGTCACAACAATAAACATTCCAACAAGTAATAATCCCTTCAATCATATGAAGCTTGTTTGTGTATGGAAAAATAAATTATTTAACGTTTGACACGTTTGGCCTCTAGTATTGATATTCCAATTGATCGATAGTCTCAGTGCCGTGATCAAGTCAATCAGACTGCGCTCAATCTATTATTGCATAGAAATAGTACAAGTACTATACTATCTCCATGATTGATTGATATAGAACAATATAGCACATACCACATGTGCAAACCAGGTGCATGGAAATAGGACAAAAGTGGGGTAAATGACATGGTGGGGCAATCTATTTTCATTGCAAAAATACATTATTGATGTAAACATAACACAAAGTAAACAAGATTTTTATATATCATGAAGTTATTCGTGCAGGCGAAACATTTTGTAAGGATTCATCTGTCCGTTAAATTAGTACGTCATATCTCTTGAGCTTTTAATAGTCTATCCAAACAATATGAAGCGAAGTTTTTATTTTATAAATGTCTGTAAGAGGGATCATTGTGTAACAACGTACGGTAATGACGATATTATAAAGTTTCTTTAGTGTTCTAGGGAACCCTAAAAACACTTCTGTGTGCTCCTACTGGCACAATATGTACCTAATCATAAGACGGTAAATGATATAGATAAAACATTGATAAAGTTAATAGGTTTGTCGGAAATTGAACTAAGAGATCGAAAAGTATGCTTCAAGATAGTTGAAATACGCGCCGTCGTATATAGGAATACGTCACTACTGAATTTTCGAATGAATCACGCGCTTCGTGACTAATCCGCTCAGCAAATTGATAGAGTTATTTATGTTTGATATTCGTTTTCATCGCGTGTACTGGTCGAAATATTTTGAAATCTCATGTAATGATATACAGTGTATTGACAAAATATTTCGACTAGATGAGTTCTGAGTACAATGATATCAAATAGTTTATATTCCAAGACTGATTGATGAACAATCGCTTGAAAACATCGTGATTGGTGATCGCAATCTGTCCTTATAATAGAAATGTAGAATGATATAATCTAAAATACCTTTAGCGACACTCATGTTCTCAATGCACGCAGTAAGCTCCCACTTCAGCGAATTTACACCACGTGCATTCGTCCCATTATGACGTACGCCAGCATAGTGTTCGCACACGTGAGGCAGTCCAGATTCAAAAAGGTTGCAATCCCTATAAAATCGTACCATGTGGAAAGCCACGGGCGCCCCCTGGTACCTCCGCAATGATCAACTCCATTCTGCGACCATCTGGCACTTTATGAAAATAGCGTCCAAGAAATATTTCTGCGCCGCCCCCTCCCACCCGAACCTAGTGGCAGCAGGCCCGTGTCCCACTAGGGGACGCCCTTAGCTGCGTCACGCTTAATATCACTTATTTTAATTAGGTTGGAGGCCCTTCCGGCCTCGCCGAAAATCTGGTTAAACAGCGAAGGCTCAATGAGCCACCTGTGAGAGAAATTATTCATGAAAAAATACCGACTGTCATGGGAAAAAAGCATGCAATCTTGCAGACCTATGTATCTTTGACAGAAACCGCACGGCAGCGAATTGCTTCTAAGATTTGAATATAAAACAAAGAATTTAGAAACTTGTTTTCACTACATTAATTTAGGTCCTCGGGAACACATGTCACTCGGATCGGCTGCCCATTTCGTAACACAAATCCCTTTTGTTTATTTTTGTTTTATTTACCAGATGTAATACATCTGAACGACTCCTAACAGTAACTGAGGTCGACAGCTTAACGTGCTCTGCCAACCGTGAAGGGGAACAATATCCTTAATCCTTCGGGTTTTATATATAGGCAACCTTCGGAAGAACATCTTATGATAATAAATAAAACCATGTAATAGACTACGTTACTGTAGAAACCAGATTAATGTTAAATCAATCCCTTAACTCTGCTTCTCGCAGTCCACTGCTGGACATAGGCCTCTCCTAAGTTGCGCCATAACACTCAGTTCTCCACCTTCCACATCCAGTTTGACCCAGCTACCTTCCTTAGGTCTTCGGTCCACCTGACTGGGGGGCATCGAACACGACGTTTGCCGATTCGCGGTCTCCACTCTAGGACTCGTCTGCTCCAACGGCTATCTGTCCTTCGACAGACATGGCTAGCTCATTGCGACTTTAGCTTGCTAATTCTGCAAACTATGTTATTGACTCCGGTTCTTCTCCGAATTTAATCCAGTGTAAAAGTTTTACAATAAAAAAATATCTTCGTTTCATTCGTACTTCTACCATAGGTGACTCGGTAACTGATGAAAAATAGGTCATTACATAATTAATACTTCTAAGCCCTACCGGAATGGTTTTAGATTAACCATTGATCAAGATTTTACAGTAGCATAATAGTATGCACTCATACTCATAATACTTATAGCACTTCTCTTTTGATGCCAAACGTGTAAAACAAAGTTGTGAGCACTGTTGAAGACCTTTGGGACGAAAAATAAGTCGAAAGATACGACGCAGTTCTAAAACCCCATGTTTTAAGGCTAAGGCTACACATAAACGTAATGAAATCGTATAGAGGCACTGCTTCTCTGCAAAATAAAAAATATGTGCATAATTATACCTAATGATGTTGTTTTTGGTACGACTGTGTACACCCGAACACCCGCTAGGTGGCAATTTGATATGAAATATTTATAATACCCTAATTTGCAAAGGAATCGATTTGATTTGCAAGTATAATAAAAAAACGAAGAATATATTACTTAGTTTTGTTTACCGTTGCTTTTACCTTTGACTGGCCCTTTCAAAACATTATAAATATAGATACCGAATCTTAGCTTCGTTATCTTCTTCGTCATACTTCTCTTTAAAGTTTTGTATTACGGTTGTTTGTTAAATATAACGGCTAGTGTAATGACACACTAATGAATTATTTTTTCACCCGCCACCGATTCATTCAAGCATTCTTATAATACGGACATTTAAGGCCTTTAAAATACTGATAAATGACTCGAAAAACAACAGAAATCATAAAAGAAAATGTAAATAAAAAATCCCAGTATGATTTAAAGCGACATTTATAAAACTGGCAGTCTAAACCTCAGAATGTCACAATCAGTTCTCAACTGTACCTTTACGGAAATAAGAATCAAAATCCCACAGCACTTCTACAATGATGCACCAGTTCAGCAATTTGTTTCCATAAATTATACGGTGTACACACTGCCACTGTATATTTACACGCATGCTGGTTCGTTTGTTTCGCTTACAATAAACGCCAAGAGTTAACTTTTGTAGTATATAGAAATGTTTTACCGATTTATACATGTTATCATCAAAATGATAAATTCTGCTAGCTTCTGGTACTTGCAAGAGAAACTTCTTTCGTCAACTCCACATTTGGAGGCTCCGGTAAGGTTTTGAGCTTTTATTTACATTCATCCCGCACTAAATACCCACAGTTGCACTTGCTCCGAATCTAAAAAAAAAAAAACTCTCGTATCTTAAAAGACATCGGCATCCCAAAAATATGTATCTATACTTATTTATACTAATATTATAAAAGGATATTTGTTTGTTTGTATGTAGGGGACAATCTCTGGAACTACTGAACCGATTATAAAAAATATTTCACTAATAGAAAACTACACTATCCCTAAGTGAAGGCTATATTATATTTTGATAAAAACCGCGGGCAACAGCTAGTACAATTTAAAACCAGAAATTATACTGAAAAGTAAAACAGAAATCAATTTACAAACCATTAATTCCTTGTTCAAAATGTTCAAATAATGTGATATGCAAATACACAGAAGGCAGGGATTGTATCCCAGGGATAAAAAATCCCAGGGAAACCTTTGCATTCCAAGCATTTGAATTCTCTATGAGGCGCTTGCTATTGCATTTCATAACCGGGGTAGGTATAGCGTACATGGACCGGATAAGCTCTTCATCAGGTTCAAAGGCAGGTATCCCCAACCTCCCTTTGTGTGCCTCCCTAATGCACCAAGTATTAATTAGCTCAGTTCACTGTATTGTAGCCGACAGGCGCTCAAATCCTATTGTTCATTCGCGAAAGCAGGGTTCAAGTATTTAGTTGCTCGAACAAAGTTTGGGTTATTATTCAAGATATTCGTTCGTGCCATCCCGTGTACTCCCCGGCTAAGAAATGCCACCCGAACTTAACGTGACAGGTGTCTTAAAAAGTCAAAAGAATTATGACAGGTGAATTGGCAGAATTATTCTGGGACTTGGTTACTCCGTCTACGTTTGGTACTTTGGTACTGCTTAGTTCTTAAAAGAATGACGTGAGGTAGTTGCTGTGAGTAAAATCAGAAAATTAAGTTTTGTCATTTATTGTAGAAGAGTGACCTTACGAGGCTGGCATAGTCACCATGGTGAACTGAAGCCTCAACAAAAATGTGAATAAAAAAAAAAAAAAAAAAAAAAAACAGAAAATGTTTTTACTAAACTGATTTATAGACGGAGAAATTATGTTTTAAGTAATACTTTTAGGCAATAGGGCAAGGATTGAATCGCTGTGAAAAACTGTGAAAATATTGTAAATGTATCCATAATATTATTATTACTAATGTGGATGCACCTAATGTTACACCTAGCGCCACCTGCAGTATGTGAATTTAATTAATATGTATAAAAGGATTGAGGCTGTCATTGAGTTAAAAAAAAAACTCTCCTAAATAACAAAACTAAAGTTAATTTCTATTCCGTAAATATAAGGTTCCGTTAAAAACAAACATATAAAACGTTAACAAAATAAATAATAATACAAAAACAAAAATAAAGTAGTATCGCATCACTACAGTTTCATTGTGTATCGTCGCTACGCGATAATACACATCTTTGCTACTTAGTATGCCTTAATCGACCCTACGCGGTACGCGCAGAGTCGCTACGCGTCGGCCAATACTGTATCAAAGTTTTCCCAATTGAAATTTAGTTAATTTAGTATAGTTTAACAAAAGAAAGTAGAGTCAAGAATACTTGTATAAACAAAACACGAAATTTTATTATTAGCAGTCCACAGTGTCATTGAACATCATCGATATTTTCGTATAGAACGTTTAGAGTACGATTTAATCAAGGTGGATTACAACATCAAACTTTTGTTTCTAATTTCGTCTAAAAGTCGAGTTATTCTTCGTCGTAGATTAAAAGTGGTCTTCCGAATAGCCATTAACCCTTAATGACAAAGCTGATTGTAGGCTTTTTGTAGCAGTAATGGTAGTACCTACTACAGCCTTAATTTCCTATTTAAAAGCAACCAAAACTAAATATATTTAGCGATTCGTTTAAAGTCATATAAACGTTAATCTTTAAATAATATTATTTTATGAATCACTTGAATAACTACTATTCAAGGAATTCAAATCTGTGGTAAAATAAAATTTAAAAGCTCTCTCGCTCAACTGTTTGCCACTTACGAATTTGATTCAGAGATAAAGTTTCAAAAATATAGAGTAGGTAGTCGGGACATTTCATCATCAAAATTATTAAATCTTGACGCGGGCCTAGTCGCAATCCCATTTGGTTAAGAAAAAACTAAATTTATAAAAATAGAAAATACTGACAAGAAAACGAGTACTGCAACAAGAAAAGAAAACTTCAATGCTGCCGCGTATTTTCCACAGATCGTTATTGTCACTTTGGTCATCATCAGTGCATTTTTAACAACGAGAAGTAATCGGTATGGCGGGGATAACGCAATATTAGTCAAAGCTGCGAGTCGACTCATCCGTTGAACGACCGACGCCCCTAAATATTTTACTTACCCCGTTTTACTTTACCACCCGACAAACCTTGCCGCGCTGCTGTGTACGCAAATGTACGGACACCATCTCTACGGAATAGAATGGATTTATTCATTTTTTTGGGTGGT
Source organism: Allophyes oxyacanthae (assembly GCA_932294325.1). NCBI lineage: Eukaryota > Metazoa > Arthropoda > Insecta > Lepidoptera > Noctuidae > Allophyes > Allophyes oxyacanthae. The sequence continues at coordinate 7,648,499 of OW028614.1, read as the reverse complement.
CTCAAGGGATTTGGTGTTATTATTTTAATTTTTTATTTAGAAGTTTGCAGGGTTTTAATCGGATCAGTGAATGAATTGACAGAACTCATACGGTATTTTAAATCACAAAATTATTTCTGTATTTCAAAACTCTGTGATATAAAACTACTAAATAATAATGCGTGTTTTGTAACATTAAGCAGCCAATTATTGAAATGTATTTACTGCTAGCCAATGTCGTTATAAGATAAAGTTAAAGAAATTTGGCTCACTTAATTATAAAAATATATATATTTCTTATTACATAAAATAAAAACAAAAATAAAGCTAAAAGTAGTATTTCTTCTTTTTTAATAAATTCCTGGAACCAGTATTTCTAGATGGTATTTCTACACAGGCTAAGCACACGAACAACATAAAGCGCCCGGGGTGGGGCAGGCCTGTTACCAGTCGCTGTTTGACTACCCCTGCCTCCGTTCAGCGCTTAAACATAGCTCAGATTGACGTGGCAGCTGCTACTTTTTTTATCCCCTATATACAGGCTTTAAAAAAGTCGTTAACTAAATTAATTGTTACAAACCTAAATGGAAATTACCTCCACGTTGAGCAATTATAAATTGAGACATATTTTTGTCTAAAACCATATATAAATGGACTTCAGTCATAATTCGACGTAGCCAACTCACTCCTAAATTTAATTCCAAATAGCACCGATACAACCGGATTTTTTAAGTCCTCAAGGGCCTCTTATACTTAGCCTGTAGATTTATAAATAAATATAGGCAGTCATGCTAACAGAAAGGTTCAAGGTTCACCAAAATTAAGTGCTCTATAAATAAATATATATAGCGCTCTATAAAAAAATATGGTTAGCATTAAATTTTCACATCTCATCCTAACTCGCCAGATGATTGGGTGATTGATTTTCGTTCTGAATTTGAAAGATTTATGATTTTCTACGATTAAATAATTATGATTCACTTTAAACTATGACTTTGTATTTAAGAATACTGCTTGTAATTATTTTATAAATTTTAAGGAATAAATAAATACCTATACTTTATACCTAATTTTTACTTTCACGACACGTGTAGCTTTGCCATTGGTATTCTGGGAAAACACCTTGAATTCCTTGTTTTTCGTTTACTTTCTGTTAGAAAGGACAGTGAAATTACCATAATAATGTCGTGGAACGTGTAATATTTGAAATTCAGGAACAGTTCCTCAAAAGCTGCGTGTGATTTTAACAATACCTAAAATGCTGTTTCTCCTACATCCATTGTATTCATCCTGTACCCTATGCTAAAACAAAGCAACATAATTTACAACTGTAAATTCAGGTTATATATATCTCCACTATTTCAGCTCTTGGCTGGATGAGCGCTGACTTTTATGAGTTCAAACTTCTACAAACGATCTGAATATCTCGTTTAAATGCAATTTCGCAGTATAAATACAATTTATTGAACCACACGTATATAATATAAATAGTATTAAGTATATTGCAAAAGCAGTTCGTGAATAATGTTCTCATTTTCACAATATCTATCCCGTTAATCTTAATATTATCATCATCAAATACGACCTAAAGTTCTACCGCTGTTTAGCTTGGGATATTGCAAAATTCATAATACCTACTATCAAGAAGTATTAATATAGTTACTGGATACCCAGTAGGTACATACCAGGTCAATCCGTTTATTGGAGCTCTCAAACCTAGTATAACTAATTGAACGATAAATGGAAACGAATGAATCTTCCGCTCAATTACTTGATATTATGTAAAAATATTCATGAAAAAGTCGAAGTTAAAATATTTAGTACACAATCTAAGCGGCCCAATTTTAACGAGCCCTAAGTGTCCATGGCTAATTGGTAATTACGGCGAGACAGATTAAATTCTGGCATATATAGTACATTATAACACCTTTGAGGCAAATACCAAGTGTAGAATAAAGTTATTTTGAATATCACTCGTAAAGCCGAGACTACAAATGCTTGAAAATTCTCTTCGGACATCGAAATACAGAAGCCAATACAGTGTCAATGTGTCCCAAACCTAATGTGAATGTAAGTAAAGTGTCAGCTTTGTTTTATCCCGTGGAAAATCTGTTGAGAGTGAAGTAGAAGAAGGATGCTATTGAAAATGGATATGAAGTTACAACATGACCATTATAAACTTCTAACATAGCGAGCGTTAGAATATAAAAGGAATATTATTCTGCGGTCAATACAAAAAAAAACACAGAATCAGTTACTTTATAGTCAGTCAAAGAATACGTGTAAACATAAATAAATGCTATTTAATCTAATATGCATGTGGTAACATGGACATTCTTATTATGTGTACATAATATAAGGGATGATGGAATACTGTATAGATACATTATGTATCTAGTATATCATTATGCATTACCATCTTTACCATTCAATTATTTACCTTCCACTTAAATTTTCTCGAAGCAATTTTACTATGATTTGTTAAAACTCTCCCCATTATCCATTAGCCACCTTTCTTTGTGTTGCTCTCTCAGGCCAGTGCTCAGTGAAGGCTTGGAATATTTATAACATATATATTATCTGGTTCTTTTTTCCACTGTACCTATTTGTTATGTATTTCAAAACAATATTCTATGGTTACAAATTCCCGGCCTACACCAACGTAGCACCTTGCTACGACGTGCGCAGGAAATATAGATCATTGGATTAGTCGTAAATCAACCATTATCGTCCATTATCGTGTAAAAGGACAATTTTTTATGTATCACTTCAGTTGGCTTGAGGCAGAAAATAAGGGTATTGTGTGTACCTCAGTGAAATCCGATGACCATTCGGTTGCCCTTGTTACCTTCCCATAGTTGTCCGGCTTTGGGCCCATCCCGACATTATATCTAACATGGACATTTCAGCACAGCTTTTATTCGCTACTTCCCCTTTTACTGACGATACGTTACGACTGATTTGAGACCGGCTACAAGTGACCCATTGCTACTATGTGGTTTTAAAACTGTCAATTAGACAGATTTGATATAATGTCATGTGTCTTGTGGTGGGTGATAAATTAACAGTTGTTCGGAAGACCAATGTTTGCCAAATAACTGTTAACAGACATTCGTTGGCATGTTGTCGCCATTATTCTTGTTATATCTTACCTATCTACACTAGTGTTAAATATGTTACGACACCTACAATCAACTTCGAGGAATATTAAATCGATACATTAAGAACATGAAATGGCATGATTATGACCGCTGCCTTAGTTGGAGTTGGCACTAAGCCCCAGTTGTCCGCCAATAGCCGTTCTTATCATAATTCCATGCTAATGTATGTAATTAGTCCACATAGTACGTAGTAGTAAGTTACATAACCCTACAATGTTAAGTTCCCAGAGACTTTATGCAAAATAGTTTTAACATAACAACGAAACTTGAACATGTCTAGAAGGTCCCGGAATATTAATTTACATAAAACATACTAAGATTATGGCTATAGGGCTTTTAGATAAGGTTATATATAAAGTGTAACTAATACCTACTTGTATTCGCAAATTGACACCGTTTCACGTCCAATGCGTCGGACTTTCAAATCATGACTGATAAAGTAGATGCGTTGGAAACCGATTCTATTAACTTAACTATTACTTTGATTGATTTAATATTGGTAACTTACTAGATTTGTAATATTACCGCTTTATTACTACATTACATTATTATTATTATATTTTTCTTTTTTTTATCTTTATTTTACAAAATAATGCTGATTGCACGACTCGACACATCTCTTTATAATCATTGTATTATTATTATTTTCTTCTCATTTATATTATATGTAAATGAGAGTACTTAAATTTTGTATTTCTATATTTTGTATCTGTTAATTAATTGACGCAAATTACTAGTCATACATATGTGGAATCTTGTCATTAGCTAATGTATCTAATGTTACCTATTTAAAGTTTGTTATTAGTCTGTAAGCTTTCTTTAAAATAAATTAAATAAATTATTGGTTCGTCGCTCATGACATTAACAGCTTTGAAGGTAGTTTGGCATAGTATTACCCCCGCCCACCTCACCGAACAACTCCCACACAGGGCCTGTCTAGTCTGTACAATCACGTTTCTTTTCATAACACAAAAATAAATACATTAATTAATGTGACATATCATAAAATACAAATACTTTTCCAGTCTCATATTTTAATTAATAGATTGAGCTCAGTCAATTACCCGATCTATGGAGAATATGATGATGCATCGAAGCTATTCCTTAATTATTGCAGAATCTTTATAATTTACAGACTGTCAAATACCCACAGATACCAGGGTGAAATTTCGATTTCAAGACGTTCTCTTGATGCCATCATCGACTTGCTTTGAAAAGTCTATCAAATCACAGACTAACGGATTTATTTTAATCTACCATAAACAAGTACCTATCTGTGTACTCAGCGATTGGTGTTTTTAGTATTAGGTATGTGTTTTGCCGTTTTCCCACAAGTCACCTTACAACCACAAAACATATTTACTTATGCTTTATTACAAATACCTGATTAAATGTATTACAATACTTTGTAAAAAATAAACAATGCTAGGAATAACCAACATTTATAATAAATACAAATTTTAAATACCTATTATACGGAAAACCACATCAAATCTCGACAAAAACTTTTGGTGTCAAAAGTTACGACTATCTTATTTTAGCAAAGGGGAAATCCTAAGCAATGTCACCATCGTTTATATCCTTGTTTTGTTTTTGTCCAATGGGACTGTCATGTATAATGCTCCTTGATTAGGGTACCTACGATTATGAATATTTCAATTCGTTTCAAATTTCAAGCGTTTATTTGTAAACAGTATATTAAATAAGCTGACGAAGGGAATTTGTTTCAAATGTATTCTTTAGAAACTAACGACCAAAGGCAATATCAAAAGCGTGGAGTTCTGACAAGCTTTTATGATTTTAAGTTCTCTCCTAATCCCCATTTGATAAAACATAATGATCGCTTTTGCTTTGAAATCTGTTAAACAATACACTATAATGCTCTGTTATGTTATATTAAAACGAAAAAAATACGTAATACTGTCAAAATCTTTTTAAACGAGGGACATATTAAAGTGATGGTATAGAAATAAAATAATATATAGGTATTGTTATTCCAAATAATTTGTGCAGACACATTTCTCAATAAAAAAAATTAAAGCCTTGAAAATGTAATTTCTATTTACCGAATAAACAAGCGGGGAATTTATCAGATTTAATTTCTAACCTTAACTTTTGCTTACATTTATCATCACAATATGATGGCCTGATAAGTCTGACTCAGACAAATTGAGAATTTCACAGAATGTCAGATGACAATCGTTCATCACAGCACGCTTTGTTGCTACCATTGTTTAGGGTTCTGTTGATTTTAACAGAAGAAATTTTTCTAGCTTCATTTTACAGGGCGTGTTTTTAAACGACGAACGTATTAAATGAAAGCACTTGCTAATCGATTGTCATACCATGGACCATCGATGCTATGAATAAGCATGAGCATTTCAATTTTAATATTGGTTCATACGTGAAAAAAAATCACGCTGTATACCTATATAAAAGATTAAAAATTTAGGGCAAAGGTTTTATAAAAATATAAACGTTTCTGCCAGCAAGACACACTTAAGTATAATCTTCTTAGAGAGCCCGACGAGACCCGGCCGAGTCCAGATAACTGCGCAGAAATATGTGAGGCCGAAAGCTTTCGCTGGGAACGTGCGAAAGTTATAAATATATGTGTCATTTTTTAAATTATCTTAGGTTTGAAGGTTTATGTAGAGAGGCGTCGTAACATTCCGATTGTTTGAAATTCTGAACAAAAATTGAACATACATTTCTTATTAAATTCATTCAACCGGTTTAAAACAAACTTTAATTTGAAGTGAAGTTTATTGTAACCATTATCCAAACTGCGTTCAAGCTGTGTATCAATAAAGAGCTGTTAATACATATTTACCAGTTTTTTACACACCTGAATCACAAATCATTTATTTTCGTACGCTATGATTTGGTTTCAATTTAAATTGGTTTGATCGAGGCCATGGAGCACGACACTGAGTAATATTCAGATAAATATCTTCACATTATCTAACTATCCAAAAAAACAAATATCTACCATTAGAATTATCATATCGTACCAAAGAAGTGTTGTGTCATTGCACGACTTATGGTAACGATTCTTTGTAGAATATTCGCCATCATTCATGACATGATACCAAATTTATGCTTAATTCGTAAACATAACTCGCCTTCGATAATCTTATTCGTCTCATCCTCGGGGATGAGTCACATAAAATTATTGTCGAGGGGTCGGCCCCTGTAACATCTATATAATTTTGAGTTTCTAGACTTTTTCGTTTGTCATTCTGTTTCTGACATTTTGTTCCTAATCCAAGTAGAGCAAATGCCATGCTTTGAGTTTTAAATAATTAATTATCCACGTTCTTTGTAACTTTTATTTCGTGTCTACATAACATATCTGTGAACGCGAAACACTAAAAGGATTGCGCGACTAAAAAATGTATTACTCTAAAAATGCTTCCTAATATGCAAATTTTAAGCTTAACGGTCCGGATTTAGGGTCCTCTTTCGTCTTTTTCTATTTCAGAACAAACCGCGTAGGTCCAATAATGGAAGCAGTAATTAAAAGAATTTCAAACTCGACAAAAAAGAAAGCGAATGCAGGAACAACTCTAGTGAGGCTTTCGTTGGAAGTTTGTTAGAGTGTTCAGTCCTTGTTAATCTATCATGGCGAACTTAGTATAGGGTTAGTTCTATCAAAAAGATTCTTAGAATACTACGACTCTACGAATCACTTTTTTATCGATTAAGAAATATTAGTAGGTATCTCTTTTTTTTTTTCTTTTTTGAATGGCAACTGTAGCCCTAGCCATTTTGCCAAGTAATAGGTATCTCTTAAAGCTACAATGATAGGGTATCAGTGGAAAAAAAACAATAAATAGCTTCTAACCCGCAAATGACAGAATCACCCTTGAATGTGCGAGAATGAACTAGATTTATGGAATGTCTTATGATGATTATTTATGAAGACATGGTTCCGGGTACTAACATAATTACGAGTATATATCTTACCACACAAAATTGATGATTTTTCATGCGGTTTACTACAAGTAGGTGTTTTAAAAATGCTATAAGTAATTCTGTGTTCCGACAATACTGACTTCACACATTGTTCTATTTTAATTAAGTTTTGTCTCAAGAATTTTAAATTACAAAAGCCTGTATGCATTTCACTCTCTGTATTTATTTACAAATCACTGAGCTAATAAGAATTATGCTTCTTATAATATCGACAATAAAACAGAAAAGTCTGGAATTCTGAATGCCAACCATTTCCTTTGAGTTTATTTTTTCCTATTAGTTCCTTTTCTTAGCTTTTGTGACACAAAGGATATCGGTGCCTTATAACTTGTTCTTGTAGAGCAAGAATTCAATATTGCATCGACTTTGCATTGGTTTCTAACAATGCCACTTGTTAAAACTCTTTACGATGGCATAGAAAAGTAATATGATTTTACAGGACATTTGTTTTGGCAAAACTATATAAAATTTGCTTTTGCCCGCATTTTCACCCGTGCGTTTTATTAATATCACAACAAAATATTGCCTCATTCAAAGATGGTCTAGCTTTCTATTAGTGAAAGAGTTTTTAGAATCGGTTCAGTAATCGCATAGTTTACCCTCTACATACAAACAAATTTTACATGTTTATAATTTTTTTTTTTTTATTAAGATACAGATTAACCTCTTTACTAATAAACGATGATTAAATAAATAACGGTGATTAAATCTATCTCTATCTCTATTCATTGGCATACAAATGACAAGGATAGGTATAATTTAATCAGTGATTAAAAATTACAAGTTTTTATTAGTAAGGGGTATAGAATATTGAATTATAGAAGACTAAACAATGGGTGCACCGACGCCTTCGATGTTTTTGTCTTCGAAGTTCACTCAGTGCCGTTTCGTAGAAATAAATTACTATAAATTTAATAATGCCTATTCTTTATTTTCATTATTAATCAGACTTTCAGTCTATCTGTATTTTATATCGAACGACTGCCAATCTGATCCCCCCCCCTGCATCCCAATTATTGAGGGATACCAATATCCTAAGGTAGTCACTGGTCAGCATTTAGTGATTTTGAATGTCTGTAAAGACTGTGTTGGGTATTCGCATTATATCCAGGACTTAACGTGCTCTCCGAGGTACGGATGGGGGTCGATGGGGATGGGGGGGGATGTAAGGAGAACGGTTACCCTGCCCGTTAGATAACCACTGATTATGTTATTGCATGACAAAGACAGGAGTGGCTTAAACTCGTAGCTAGAACAATCATCACGTAGCCATTTAGCCGCAGCCCCCTCGTTAGCAACGAGCCCCCCGCGAGTTCTTCCACACCATTAATTAGTTCATGCACTTTATTTGTTAGGTACATATTAATATAAAACATTTGGGAGCAGTATTTGAATGATCATAATATCAACGTCATATAAATAATATATTGTATAAATATACGATACCGTTTTCCTCTTTCCGGCGGTTGCCTTAGAACTGATAAAATGTAAAAAATATTTCAATTTCCGTAAACATAAATATGAGGTAGGTAGATATGGTATTGTTATCCCGACGAATGTAAAACAGGATAAAAATATATATAATCAATCGTTTTCTTTTCGTCTTTCTTCATAACAATATAACAACTTTGGGATATCTATAGTTTAAACGATTGTTGCCTTTTTGGGCGATGAGCAATATTTCGGATAGTAATGACATACCTTTGTTCAGTGCCTTAGAATTAAGGCTCTCGGGACACAAACTTGAAATTGATGGACCAAAATTGCGTGTTGAACTTTTCCGTCCCCAAGACAATATACCTACTTATATCGTGATAAAACACGTTTACGCCACACGGTGTGTATCTTCGAACATATTATTCATTCCATCTAAAGCCTGCAGGTCCTGTGAGTGGTATACGGCACACGATAACCCCTTTACGATGTATACGTGCCTACATATACATAGATCAAACAAGAGCAGAGATGCCCGGGGAACAACTCAGAACTATGACACTATCTATGAATGACGGTTTTTGCTTTTAAAGTGTCTCCACTAATAAAAGTTGGTGGTTTGACTTATGAGATGAAACCTCATAAGTGCTGAAATTTCCTGAAAGTTATTTCATGACATGCATTTTTCTATCACTTAATTATATATTTTTATTATAATTATATATTTATATAAATCAAAGTGCATTGAAATTTGAATCTCATATTCCAAAACGTGCATGATGTTTCATTTCGTGAAAGAACTTCAAACAAAAAAATTATAATAAGTCGACTAGGACAGCAGTCTTTGACTCACTCATAGAGCTTAATAATAGAATGAAATTAAAGAAAAAAATCCTTCTAGACAAAAAAATAGGAACGAATGGAGGTATCAGCTTACAAAATATTAAACTTACCTACAAAAACCTGCTAACTAAATAGCTAGATTTCCCTTAGAGCTAGTGGAAGATAACTGCTGAACGCCCCTAATTTCGCAGATGACGTAGCTATTAAATCCAATTAAACCATGATAATTATCTTCAATTAATTAAATTTAATAGACAGTATAATAAAGATTATGGCTGCACGTATTCCTGTACAATGGGAGCCTGGTCAGGTGCTCGTATGTATCGATCCTACTTTTGATGCTAATGACTCCAGTTCTAGCTATGCGGCTTCCTATAATTTTCCCTGCATTGAATATCGCGTTTTCCTGGATCAATAATTGTTTAAATGGATCTAAATTGCTTTCGTGATAGAAATTCGGTATGCAAAGACATCAGAACTAATAAGAACTTGCCAGAATAACATTATTGAAAATAAAGAAATAAAGTTTTCTACGTGGTTAAGCTTAAATTAACTAGTATTTTGGTAATTTAGGTATTTAACACAAATGAAATAGAAGTATTAATTGTATGCCTCTTTAAATGTTAATTGATACTCTGAAACGATCTTTTGATCAAATTAGAGATCGACCAATAAAAGTTTCTTAATTTTTATTTTAATAGGCAGAATATGTCGAAATGTCAAGTAGTACTCAGAATGAGGAAATTTGATAAAATCTAGCGTCTCTAATTGAATTTATTGGCAGGAGTTGGCAACATCTGAAGCCTACTCGAAAATCGGATGCTCTCGAATTCCTTTCACAATTATAGTGCATTCGTCTGATTTGTCGGCCAACTTCGACTTTCCACTTTATTGCCAATCGAATTAAGAAAATCTGTTGCACTTTGCAATTAAATTATATCTACCTAAGTGTTTATGACAATACATTTAATTATACTTTATACCTATTTATCACTTCATTTACCACTATGCTATATATCAGTGGAGTGCACCCCATAAAGACAAAAAGACACTGCCTACCCTAATAAATTAAATATTATGTAATACAATAATGTTAATAAGTTTGTAATATTAGTTGATTTAAGTCTGCCTACCCTGTAAGAAATGTCTGTGCACGCGACTGCTATTGTATAAACAGTACCTATAACACGAATATTATCGTCCTACTTGTATTGTTGTTAATGATTGTACCTATGCGTCGGGAATATTCATTTTATCTACCCAAAATACTTTTCATTTCGATTCCAGTTGTTTATCACTATCATTAGTCTGTAGATTTATGTTACACAACATGCAAACATCGTTAATTCTCTGTACAAAACTAGTTTGCCCTCACACGAATAATGAAACAGTACTGCTAGTAGTATTTTCTGGTTGTTAATGTTGCTAACAATGTCTATTTTTTGTTTTCAGGTAAGTTCCAAAGCAGCACCAATTGCTGTAACTTCGCGCGTAAAGGTTATTCAACTCCAGGTATTTGGATTTCAACACCCAATTTAACTTTGGTACGAAATAAATGCTATGTAAGCTGCCTACAACACTAGCTGGTATAGTATGACACAACTAAGAGGTCGTATCGGCAAACTTCGTTAAACCGATCACTTCATAACTGAGTGCGACTTCCAGACCAAGAATTTTTATTAATACTGCAGTAAAAAAAAAATTTTACGCTGACGCAATAAATTGTAAAATTATCTAAGCGAGCGACTGCCGTTGCTTATTCGGTCAAGTAAATCGGTATAACTTCTTTGTTGTGTCATACTGTACAGCTATAGGCCGGTATAAATTATATGTATCGTGAAAATTACCTAAAATTAACTAAGCACCTGCAATTAATATTGTAGGCATTTCCATTAAACTATCATAGTCTATACGTACAGTTAATGGAATCCATATTCGCTTCGATAAACTTATTACTGCTTACATGAGATATGCCTTGGTATGTTCGCCAAGGCAGCCATGTCAAATTAGAAATATAAATAAGACAGACTTGATTGGTATGATATATTATATACTTACATATTATATATGTACTCTAATTATTGAATATATGACGACTGTATTGTATATACATAATACGTATATTTATATACAACACTCTTACGGTGAAATCGATACTAGAATAAAATCAACAATTTTTATTCTTGTTAAAAATATCGACGACTGACAGATTTTCCGACCAAGTTGAAAATTCGTGCTGGCCAGTAAAACTCGTATAGCTATTAGAATATCAACGGGATAAGGAAGCCCAATAGGTTTTCGTCAGAGAATTCGCTATTAGACTAAAAGCTCTTCAGCTAAATTCGCTATTGGACTTTGGAGGATCGAGAATTGTGCTGCACGAATCAATAACTGCATGTATCGGCAAGTACTTACTGTACGTAGGCCATACGATTGCCGTCTTTTTATGTTGATGTGCAATAAAGGGGATTTCTATTGTATTATAAGTCCGTCAAAGTTATAAGATGACGGTGAAGTATTCTCTAAAATATCAAATTTAAAAGTCAAACAATAATCAAAAGTTCTGGATAGCATAAACAAGATATGAATGAAAAGTACTTCAAAGTCAGCTGCGAATAATCCGTAACTTAGTGCATCAGAGATTCAAAGCAGGGAGATTAAAAAACAAACCGCCTACTTGGTATTATAAGAAGATACTATGATACTAAGCAGAAGATTATAGTGCCTCTTAATAGGTATACAAAAAGTAAAAATTCTTTCAGATTAGCTTAGTCAGTAAAAATAAAAGTACGTTAAGGTAGTATAATTTAAACCTTCAAAATAAATAGAACAACATGTAATTTACTGCCTCTAATAATAGTTACCAAGATCTAAGATCTCGTGGGGATTAGACCGTAAATTGAATAATTTATTGCCTCACAAAAGTCGCCAAATAAACAAACCCAATGTTCCCAGTGTAGGTATCTCACAAAGTACGATTGTATTCGGGACAAGATAGAACAAAAGTTTGGTTTCAAATAAAACACTCAAACACATAAGTTGGAAGATTTCGCGAAACTCCTGAGAATAGCTCGAGTGAAACCGGATACAAAGCTACTATACATAGGTATAGTATATATATATACAATATATAGTATAGGTAACAATACAATTTTATGCTTTAAGAAAACTGCAATACTTAGATTACTTTAATTCATTTATTATACCAGTAGGTATTTCGAGTAGTAACTTGAAATTGAACAAATCCCAAATAGAAAAAACAATCTGCTTTTAATCAGTAAAACGATTTTCTCAAGTTCACTGCTTCATTAGATGTACCTGACACAATAGAGAATAATGGAACAGGTTGTTACAATTTAATTATAATCGTGCAGAATCTCGATTTCTGTTTAAGTGATATAAAAACAAACCTATTCATTATTATATAAATTAACAGAACCTATGGACTAATTAAGTGTGTAGGATCTAAAATCGATGAACATTTGCGTAATTCTCGGTTGTATGTTTATTATGTAAGATGCGAACATCGGTTTAAGCTGAACTCAATAGAAAACGATCGATTCCACGAACTCAATAGACCGCTCGATGCTTGGACCTAATTTTGTAAATTCATTGAGAATATCCACTAGAGTCTTTATTGTAGACTCTATTTGTAAAGTTGCTAGCACAAACGGTAACTTCAATCCTATTATCGGGGAACCGAACTGCTTCTGAAATGAAATGAAATGAATTTATTTTTGCAAGAGCATGATACAAAATTTCTTATGTTAAATATTGTTTCACAAAACTCAGCCAGTTAGGCATGCAAAAAATGACATAGTATTATGGCATGTATAGGTAGGTACTAGTAAAGTAATTCTATAAATAAATGATTACAGTTAAATGTCGATATAATGTCAATATGATTAATTAAATTTAAGAACTGATATATAATGTCTAATACTGTCAAAAATAATAATACCTATATATATATATATTATTAATGCAATAGTATATTATGAAGTGTCACATTAAATATCAGAGATAACCAAATTATTTATGTCTACATGTTAGTAATTGTTATTAGAATAAAATGCCTTATCACACAACCATTTCAACAATTCATTTTTAATTTATATAATTTGAATGACAATTCTTTTATCCTATTTGGTATTGCGTTGCGTTGAAGCAAGTAGGCTTTATTTAACAAAGTAGCTAATTAGAATAGAATATAATAGATCTTTATTTCATGTAAACCAGATACAGGCACTTATGAAATTTCGAGACTCTAGGTGCACGGTTCCAAATAGTAGATTAGGTAGGTTATATTTATTTTCTAAAATTCTACTTCGCCGTGAGGTATAAGAAAATCAGATAAATGTTTAATTTGTTAAAAGTTATCAGAAGTCAAGATAGGAAGTGATGTTTAGAAACTTCTAAAGTTACAAAATTTACTGTATGCCTTACAAACGTACCAAAAGTAATTTTCAAAACGTTAAATGTGGCCCATTTTCCTGACTGACTAAAATCTATAACCAAAAGTATGGCCATGAAACCGTAAAGGGTAGAAAAACCGACGCTCACTGGTATATTAAATTATAATATATATAAACGTATACAGTACATACTTGGTCTCTTTTCAGGTGAACCCTGGACGCAAGGCTATATATTTAAATATTGTGTTATCAACTTCGGTGGTGATACAAATGCTCCTTGAACCCCATCAGTCCCTTCCGGAAACGTTATGGGGCTCGAACTTTACAGCGTGCTCTTTTTTAAACAGACAATGGTCCTTCAGCCTTTGTCATTGGGTGAACTTAAGTGGCCTACTTAGGCTTTGGTATCCATCCTATTTACGCTATCTTTCTTGTTCATAGGTAGTTGCTTTGTATATGTAAGCTCAAGCAGATTTGGCTATTGTGTAGCTGTAGGCATTTTTGGCAAAGCATATGAAAGTTGGGCACTATGGACGAGAATTTTGCCATGACCTTTGTTGCGGCCTTGAAACATTTAATATAAACGATTTGAACGTTCCAAAACTGGATGTAGCCACACAAATCAGAAGTTAAAAGGTGTAATTTAGAGCTTAAATTTCACGAAAATTCGATCAACAGCATATCGATAAAGTTGATTTTTTGCGGAACCAAATCCATTTCTGGCGGTTTTTATATTTTACGCTCTTTGGCAAAATATATAATTTACGAGCTGTTACCGCAATACACCTCTGCGTTTACGGTATATTATTATATTTTGATTTTATTGATCCATGATATCCTAGAGGATCCATTGAATCTAAAAAAGCTCATGGTTTACCACACAAAAATCTTAATTTTTACCCTAATTTGATGCATCCCTTATTAATTGAATATCCAAAGTAAACAACAAGAAAAAGCCAGAACAAGATACTCCACCGGAGCAAAAGCAATTCATTCATTAATTTGTGGCAGATGGGATCATCGAACAGGAGCGCAATATCGCATAATATACCTACTATTTATACGGACATAAACTGTAATAAGGATTTACTTTTTACGATGTGTATTTGCATAAAAAATTGTGTATTTATTTATTTATTTAAAATGCTAGAAATGTACAAAGGCGGTCCGTAGGGTGATGCATAGATTATGAAGGTAGATACACCAAAAAAATAAAATTGAGAGATATAATGTTACGTAGACATAATAAAGTAGGTGGTGGTGTGTATTCAAATAGGTAAAGGAATCCGTTTATTCCCAGTAGTAATCATAGTATCCAGTAGTAATGGTCCCGGACTTGTTGGGTGACTAGAAAATGATAATATCAAAATAAACAAAATGACTAAGATCCCAGAAAACGTATATTTTATACAGATTCATTTTAAGAGATGTTAGACATCTAAATCGATAATATTCATGGTACACAGTACGTACGTTATTTAAAAAAAAATGAATTAAGGCAATCGAGATAGCATCCACATTTAAAGTGTGATTTTTAAAGTTTTTCGTTTTTATGTAAGTACCTTCGAGATGTTCCAACAAGTTAAGTCAAACTGATAACTTTTCAAGGCAAAGTTTAAGGACGCTTACTTATCAAGATAGGCGATGTTTGACATCTTTAATGTCAGATTAAATTAGTGTTGTGCTCTAGTGCACATGGCTTGGTTTTAGCTTCACTACTTTCATTTTCATAATGTCTAATTAAGCTTTACTTTGTTGTTACCTCATTGTCAACATTATACGAGTGCAATTTTAGTTAGGACGGTAAATTCCCTATAGAATTGTTGTAGTATGTGGTGGTTAACTGATCTGCAGCGATATAATTTATAAGTAGGTAAGTACTTTGTAAGTAACTATTTATTACAGATAACAATGATTCATATAAATCCTAAGCAACGAGGTAAAGGTATGCTTTATATTTTTACTTACAAAGTTCTATCTTAGAATATTTTTTTATTCGAATTGAAATACTTGCAAAAATGATAATTTACATTTAACGCAACTTAGCACCATGGATGTAGAAAAATAAGAATTAGATAACAACCACTGAATTTATATTATTATATTACATGTTCTCTCCATATTCTCTATTCTTTTTTATTAAGTTAACAGTTATCTCTATTAAGTTCATCACTTTGCCGAAGTCGTTAATAAATTAATTTCGAATTTATAAAGAAGGCTTTCAACGAAAGATTATATAGAAACTAGCGTTATAGTGTATTCATTTTTTATTAGAAGCCTTAATAACACGGCACACATGAAAAGGTTAAATATAATTATTTATGATGGATATTTTGAGGGCAGCGTTGAACATGTCCATTTATATCAAAATTTTAAGCTGTTCATAGGCTCCAATGTGTCTAATAATAGAATCTAAGTTCACGTCATAAGTTTCAAGAATATATATGTTACTTACTGGAAATGATAAAAGAGCCGATTATAATTCTAATATATTTTTATGTAGGTACTTACTACATAAATTAATTAGAAATTCTATACGAAACCTATTCAGAATTCAGAATTTTATGAATACAAACTTCAAGACGGCCTAATTTTTGATTCAGAAGCAAGTACGTTTTCCTAATTAATACAAATGCCGTTGTCCCAGTTAAGTAACCCCTAAAAGTCCGTTAAAAATAAGCCTGAAATAAAATATTCCTTTACAAATAAGGCAGTAAATTGTGCATAAAATATTCAGTTAAAAGATTTTTACGGTACGCACCGGTCGTTTAAAACATCCATCCAACAAAGCCCCTCGGCAATTGATGGAAGCATAACATTACAACGACAGCTTGATCCTTTTACATAAGAACCTTTTTTCATTTACAAATCTACCTCTTTTATATAAAATACAAGGGGAACCCCTACTTATTATTTCTATGATACAAGGTTAACGAATGAGTTATAATTAAAATGTGGTTTATGTTTTTCAATGTGTCAGTCATCTGTTGCTTACATAATCGACCTTTGTGTCTGCTTTTAACGTACTTGTACCTGAATGAAAATATTTATTGAAAGGGTACTTTACGTATTCGTATTCTATTTGTCATTTCTATTTTTCTATAAGTGTACCATGAATTTTTAGTTGCTAGGAAAACCCGCTTATTTTAGTCTAAGACTTGTTAAAACAAAAATCTTAACAAGCATAAGTTTAATTTGGTATGCGATTAATTATTGAAAATTCAAGATATGATAACTTTAAAATTCAACATTGATCGATATTACTTTTAAAGTAAAAACGACATTGTAACAAGCTGCCCAGGGCTCAGATTGAAACACATTAATACTATAAAAAGAGCTTGTTCAGTTACACAAAGGAGTTTAAAGCTTTAAAGACCAGTCTCTGATCTAGATAATGGGTTGTTCGTGCTCTGCTATCTGCCATCAGCCTTGCCAGCCCTTGTGTCAGGCAGAGAACATCTAAATGCTACTTTGTGCTAGGTTTTTTATTTTTCAAAATTAGAAGCTTCCGGCCCTCGTGCCTCTCGTAATTTTGTAGGAAAAAGTTATAGATAAGAGGCCTGCATAGGGTTAGGATTAGGATTTCGCTTACGGTAACCCGTCAGTTTTACTCGTGACATAAAGTCATAGGTCACAGTCTCACTCACGTAAAGTTTTATTAAGTATTTAGCTGCCGAACTACAGTTCTAATGTTCTCGACAGCTGACAAATACTTAAATGTTTTATGCGTATTTGTTATTGTAAGGGTTAAAGGGATCTGTGTATCTAGAAGCCCACTTTATCCTATCAAAATCACACTTTAACCCTCCGGGATCTTGTGTGTGATGTAGATATTTATGAGTTAGGATTGTAATGGAATTTTATTTAGGTATGTACATATTTATAGTAGGTTATATCCATAGATATATTTTATTTTCATGCAATTCTAAAAATAACCTTGGATTTCCAGGTGTCTCATAGTACTTACCTTTCTAAAAGCCTATAAAGTGTTAGGGGACTAAATTCAGTAAACTGGTTAGTTTATTCGGGCAGACAAAAATCTGTGGCAGTGAATTCGACGACGGATGACCATAGGCTGCCAGTTTATTATTTTTATTCATTACACTTCTATGAATAAGGCCGTTAGATTGGCTAGTTTTGTTGGCTTCGTAGCCAAACTGTCGATTTCGGTCTAAGTAATTGAGCTCTAAACCTTGTGACAGTATTTTAGCCCTCGATATGAGAAAAAAATAACATCTCATATCAATGGCTATTTACCTAGTATGAGACTCATTTATGATTGATCGATTTATTTATTTTTTATATAAAGTTAAGAAAAAGGGCATCGATCAATCAACTCGGCCTATCGCTGTCGCCTACTGGACATAGTGGTCATAGGTCTTTCTGAAGTTGCGCCATTATTGTGTAGGAACGACTCACAGCTTCAGCCATGTGGAGATCATTCTTAGTTTTCAAGGATAAAAGTAAGCACAATATGTGCTAATCCGCGATACATACTCGGTATAATACATTCCAAGATCATCCAAACGGAAAATGTCCAGACAGGTAATATTTGGCTAGAGAATCTATGTATCTAGAGAAGTTATGTCTATAATTTATTATATATTAATATAATAAATTATAGACATAATTTCTCTACAAAACCGTCTCTTATTAAATCGATATTTATTTAGTGAGACAATTACTCCAAAGGTAAATATTTGCTGAATATAATATAAATAGCAATCTGGATATAAGTAAGAGCGGCAAGTAATTGTGTTGACAACCTTGTAAGCGGCGGAACTTCCACAATAATAATACAATGTTAATAGAGCCTTGTTATACAGTGTACACTCTGTTAGTAATGGTTTACTTACGGACATCAATGTTCTAGTCGTCTATACTTTAGTTTCAAGATAATACCTCACTTCCATTTTACTTTCAACATAGTGGGTAAGATCTTACAAAAGATGTTATAAAGATTGATATTCCTAAGTTACGTTAGCTTATCCCGTTATCACAGCAATAGTTTATTTGATTTGATTAGGGTCAAAGTCAAAGATTTCTAAATCAAATGGGCCTTTGCGAGGCACTTTTAATACGTCATGAAGGTGGGTAGTAATTTTATACACGAGACATCCTAAACACAGAAACCTTTGGACATACCTATGTACTGCAGTGTTTGTATGCACACAGTTTGGATTCCAAAGAATCGGGCCATCACATACAGATGCCGTTTGAAAGAACAAACATTCACATTACTGAGAAGTAGCATTTTTTGTTTTATTTCAGTCTGAGCCGTCCAACGTATAATATAAACATGAATATATTTTCGCTGATCATTTCTTCGCATTTTTATTTAAATAGCATAATTAGGAAGTACAGAGATTCCTGGCCATAGAACACAGGTCCTACAGTAGGTACATACTGTGGCGCAATGCATAAAAATACACTGTAGATAAAACCTGCACTTTTTTAATCTGGATGACCTATCGACCTCTGCAACTACATCCACACGATATGGTTAAGGGTGGATATACATCTACAAACTACTAACAACTTCGCGTGGGCTTTCAGCTATAAATGCAGCGATAAAGCAAAAATAGAAATAGTGCATAAACAAACCAGTTCTGTACACACCATCAATTATTTTCCACCGTATACGTACCACATAACTGGCTATTAGCGTGCCCATCACTCTACATTTCGTTCTAAAGAATATGCCACCATCTCTCCACCTATCACGTAAGGTGACAAAGGGATGATAGGCAGAATATCCAATCTACGTCATCATCATCAGCCTACAGCAGGCCACTTTTGGACATCCGCCTGCCAAGCGAGATTATGGCAATATACCTGTGACCGTTCATTAACCCGGTTATCTAGAGGCCTATGTTTAGCAGTACGTGCTTTGAATGCCAAAATACACATAAGGCACTTCGAGGCACACGATCTCCCAGAAATTTAATTAACAGAAACAGTCACCATAGTTGAAATTGGCATGGGTAGTATATACAGTAAGACTGTTTGAACGAGGGGCATATGACATAGGGCGAACGTTCTCACGTACTGAGGACATATCAGTGTACAATTCACTGACACTACTACGGGAATGTCGGTAGCAGTAACGTTAACAACTGAAAATATATCGGTATCGGGGACGACAGTGTGTGAAAGCGGTAATATGAGATTATGTCTGCTGATATCGCTATCGGTGTGGATACTGTCTAATGTAAAAATGCTCATTGAATACAATATTATAGTGACCACGTTGTAATTTCTACACAGATATATAAAAAGACTGGTGTTGGCTGACTTCTGTACCATTAGGATTCTAACGCCAGTCTTCTGACGAGCATAAGAATTCGAATTCGAAGAAACCCTTTTCTCATGACGGTGCGACGCAACCAGTGTGTGAGGAAATCATATTTCTATCCCGCTACCACACCAAAACTGGTCACGTTCCGCCCGACGCCAACGTATGGCCAAACGCGAGAGCAATCATTTTTCCAACAACATTACTTTCACATGTGGAATAATCATATTTTTCCTCCGCTTACCTGTCACATGTCGACCTGACCGCATGAATCCTGTTTTACACTATAACAATTACCATAAAACAGTACAATACGAACTACGAAATCAGTCCACGTATTGTAATAAAAGTTAATGAACCAAGCAATTAAACTTGCTATGAATATCACGTTACATTGGTAACAATGCACGGTTTTGATATAATAAAATAAAGTTGATACTATTACTACTACTGATTTTACAGGTAAACATTTAAAGTTGAGCAGGGTAATGCAATTCCCTTCGCCCGCACTATTGAATTATCAGAGGTACAACGATCCAATTTTCTGAGTTCCGGTTATTTAAATCTTTTGGTTTGCTTTTGTTTATGCTTACTCTATACTATTTTGTGACAGCTCACTAAATTACCTTTTATTTATTTAAAATACTTCATGTACACTGTACAAAGGCGGATTCTCTACCAGACAACCTTTTGATTTGTATGACTCTGATTTGTACGTTCATATTTTATTAGTGTTAGATAATAACCATTGCTAGAAAAGCATATGTAAAATATGCTTTCATAGCATGTGTTTTCATATGGTAGCACACCAGATATGTAAAAGTAAGTACAATACAAACACTTAATTCAGTGTGCGTAGAATAGAATTCTGTATTACCAAAGACGTTAACTTACAATCTATTCTATATCATTATATACCAATGTACGTGAATAATTATTATATTCTAGGAAGCAGTGGAACATAGCTGCAGTATCATGTTACCTTGTTCCCAGTTCACAAGCTAGTTAATTACGGAAATTGTAAACAAATTAATTGATACCAAATCGCGAGCGACCTACAACAGGTAGGTATTTGGTATTTAATTCTGTAACGGGAGAGCGGAAACCGTACCAATGCAAAAAAGCAATATAAAGGAAACAGACTATACAAAATGGTCGACATATTAGACTAAACGCGAATCGATACCATTTCCGTTGCATATAATTACGATTTTATACTCGGCTAGATATAAAGCTATACATTTCCAGTATAAACTGATCTCGCACTGTACAATGAGAGATCAGTTTATACTGAAAATGTGTAGCTTGATATGTAGCCGTGCATACTAGTATAGTTTAGTCCTTAATAAAGATTTGATTGTTATACTGTGATACTAGGCAATGGAAATACTGATACTAAAGGTAACAGTCCACTACTACACGACACATAAAGCTCCCTACTAAAGAAAGTATAATGAGGGATCAGGATGAAACACCTGCTCGTGATGCCATCTACCTGATCGGTAACAGCGGTGTCTGTAATGTGTCAAGGCTGGCTCTGCGGAAGACTGGTGGTCTCTGCCAACCCTCTTGCCCAGTCTGGAGATTACGGGAAATTACTTATTTTGAATAGATACATAATTACTAGGGTGTCTGGTCAAGAATGCCTTAGGCATTAAGACCGCTTTTGTACATATTTATATGAAAGGCATTCAATAAATAAATTACTATATTCTATGTGTAATTCATCAAACTGTGTATTATATTATTATCTAACTGTTTACCCTAACTTTTGCGAAACGGATAACCTCGTACACTGTTTATTTTATTCTTAAAAGGGCAAAGACAAACAAAGAGTACTGTTAGCCGTTTAAAAATGAAAACATAATTTTATTGCTTTCGTTTAGTAGGTACATTTATCGCCTGAAACATGGTGCAAAAATTCTTTTGAACATTTTGAGCTATAAGTCATGCATTTTTTCATTTTAACTTGTGTTTCGGACGCCCGACTTTATAGCCCCATAAATTTTTCAGCTTAATCCATTCGTTACAAATCTAGTCATAAGCGGGTTCATTTATAATCAAATGTAAAGAGTATAGTCATTTACATATACGTTTATCTTCTTCAATTTGCTTAAAAATAGGAAACTTGAATCCAAAGTATTTGACAAAAAATTGTCCTAAAAGATTATTATATCTGAATTACATCTGTACTTGTATCGCTTTCATGAATTTTTCTAATGGGTAATAGAAAATTATACAAACAGACGTCTGAAACTCTTTACCATTAACCGATGGGCCCGTAGACGCCAACCATAAAGCAACCAACCAATAATAACCAACCAATAAGCAAACCACTAGCAACCAATAAGAAGTTTATTAGTAAAGCTCTTTTTTGCATGAAACATGTTTGAATGTCTGAGATAACTTTCTATGATACGTCAATAAGAAACACCCAGTTCCAGCATAGACTTATTAATTATTATTATTTCTATGAGTTCCAGTGTGTGACCAAAATTCAACGGATCATAATAAGCGAATAGGCACCTGAGCCTAAATGGCTCATTACAGCGATAGCTAGCTCCATCTTTCTCAGTGGGCATGAACGAACTAAAGTCTAGGTTCCCTTAGGTTCTACGAAGATTTGCTTCACTGCCGTTCTTCAGCAACAGTTAACAAAACGCCATCTGTGAATGCAACGGGGAGCTGCTACAAGCCCGAGTGAATAGTTTCATTTTCAGTGAACGACGCTGAAATTTTCCAACCGCTACGTGGCAGTCGTCCAAGTTCTCGTAACTGCTCTTAGATGGCGCTGAAACATAAACACGGTTTGAAGCGCCATCTCATTCGATGTTATTCTCAAAAGAAAGCTCTGACCAATAAGTTCGAGGTATTGAGCTTTCTTTCGTGTAGAATTTGTAGTATCAAATATATATTTATATTTAGGTAACCAAAACTTAGATTTAATCAGATGGAGGGAAAATGTTATTTTTTCTTATTTTTTTTTTCGATAAATTGTTATATAGGAAAATTCTTAGCAATTTGTTAACCTGGCTCGCTTTCAAGGCTACTATTGCGTCGGGAAATGAGCTAAGGGGTAGATTGAGGGAGCTAACTACGTCAAAGCTTACCTCGCTGGTTTAAGCTTCGAACCCCAAGGTTACGTATCATGTGGACTAATCTTAGTGGCAGGTCCAATTGCATTTAACTTTTTTGATTGACTATTGATTATATATACTGATTGAACTGCGTATAAGCGAATATTGTATAAATAGTGTGTTGATGATTTTTTTTATGCAGTAGCGGATGTCAGTTTCCAACAAGTCACTTCCTTAATTACATCGATTTATGTAATCAAAATATAAGTTAAGTTCTACAGTCTAGAAATCCAATACCTTCTCTGTGTGAGAAGGTATCAGAATTTACAGTGAACTATATTACCTGAACTAAAAGTTTACCTCATAGTCTTATATTGTATCGATGTAGTGCACTTATACTGACTTTATGACGTCTGAAAGGTATTCTTAATAGTAAGCTCGATATCTGTCCGAGATATATTCTCCACAGCGATTTTAAACTCTATCTGTGTCGATTAAGTCCGCGTTTTGAATGTTAGGTCGTTAGTTTGCATGTTACGGACTTTGGCTGAAGAGTGTGGGTCGTCGGCCGCTGTGCCCCGCCTCCAGCACTGACGTCACACGCGTGACGTCAGCTTTCCACCTGCTTCAGCCCCCTCACACCCGCGCCCCCCGGCCGGGGAATATCCGGGGACCTGGCCCCTACAGCAAATTTATTTAATCAGGATTTTGAAGTTACGAAATATAAAATCAGATTTTTTATGTGTACCTACGTTGGGTTTCAATTTGTACGTTGTATTGCTTGTTATTAAAGTACATGCCGAGTTTTTGCTCCAAAAATACGTTTCAGTTACGAAAATGAAAAATCTAGTGTTTTCTTTTCTCACTGAGCCTGAGAGAATGATAGTGATGATATGTTTAAAATAGTTTTGGTACTCCCATTCTGAACGTTACTAGTACATTCATTGGGTTAAAATTTTGACGCAGGAATAACACGAATTATTACGAAACCTTCCCATCAACTGATTAACGTCATTCAATGTTCTGATTTTTCACTAAAAACTACGTTGAAAATTCACAAAGAGCAGAGATTTAGCTCGTGTACCATCCCCAAAACTGCAAACTCTCGGAAATGCAATCGTATGTTACAACGCCAAACACATCTCCATTCTAGTTTATTTTACACAAGTCGCATCGAACTTTAAAGTTGCATGCAACTTTGAAATGGAGTTTACCTTGTATTAACATAAGAATAGCTGGCGCAGCCTCGCCTCACTGGTTTAGGTTTGAGATAAGCGGAAAAACGAACAAAAGATTTTCGAGATAACCTCGCCCTTTACTTTTGGCCTATTTCTTGAGATTTCATTGGCTGGAAAATGATATCTTATATTTGTTCAGATGAAAGGATATTTTTTTGTATATAAAACTGTACGCGATTCTTGGTCACCCGTGCGTTATCCAGGCATATTGCCCGGGTCTTGCTTACAGAAACTTTTCTTGCGTATATTATCACCTTGATATGACATCTGCAGCGCTTAGGTAACCTAGATTGCTGGAAAACGATCGCATCCGTGAACAAGTATAGACGCTGCTGCAATTGATATCCAATTATAATTATCAGTAATATATTCCGTCCTTAATTAATTCTTAGTACGATACACGAGGTAAGACAATTATAGTGTAGCGTACTGTTACGTAACAACCTACATACGTAAATATGAATAGTGACCCATGTTTATGCATATTTCCCTATGCGGATAATAAACGTTATGCAATGTTTAACCAAAAACATTTGGATTCGCCTATAACAACTTCTATAATGGATCCCAGACATTTTTTTTTTAACTTAACTATTTACTTAATTTGAAGACACCACAATATTTAATTAGTAATCAGGTTTACTTTAATTACTTCATAATTAAATATATAACCATGCAATATATTGATATCACGTGCATAAAATCTCATTTATATTACCGATCTTAGAAACTAGTTTTCGGTAAGAAATTAATGAAATTGCTAAGGATCACAGCCCCAAACTATACACAATTTATTCTATTCTAGTCTCGTATCATTGTAACTGAACATCGCAACGTAAGAAGCAGGTATGCATTTTTAAAGTAGGTACTCTTGAAGTAAAGTAGTCTGAAAAATGTTAAACTGTCTCGAAACCTGAAACAAATTTGATCTGGCAAGAGGGCGCGGCGTACCTCCACTTTAAGTAAAAGGGATATAGAAATATTAAATGAGGACGCTTAAATACAGGGGAGGAATCTTGAAATGGAAACACAGTATTTTTATATTCTCACATTCGTTTTGAATTTTTAAGGGAGTATGCATATTGTAACTCAGATATGGGGAAAATAATATGTTCACTTTCTTATTTTCTGTGATATTTTTAAAATGAGGCTTTTATCTCGGATGACTTACGAAAAGTTTTGCCAAAACGTTTTAAATATGTTTGGCAGGATAATAGGTAAAGTCATGCAGCCATCGCTCTCTCATTAGACTTTTATGATTCACTTTGATGATATTCTATTTTCTAAAAAGCTACCTCCTGACTTCTTGTGGGTGTCCTTAAAGGCGACTAAAGAACTACCGTCAAATGAATAGACAAAAGCTCTGCGTACTATTAACACACCGTGATTACCAATCAATCAATCAATCAGTGTTTACCAGGCATATAGACGGACAGGAATGTCCGGATAATAATTCTAAAGTACCTACTTCAGGATATACGGACTTTGCGTCAGTTATAAATAATTGGCGACACTGAACAAATGGTTGTCAGGAACCAAGAAAAGCATAGAGAAACTACAATCAAACACAAAGTGACTCCACCCTGTAATTGAAATATTCTCGGAACACTCACACAGACACAGGAATATTACAAAGGGTTGAATTCTTGTATCTACTAACTGAGATATTCTATGCTGTGCTATGCTTGTCGATATTATATTTGCCTGGCGAACTGGTATATACCTATCATATAAATTTCTGTGCTTTAAGCTTTCTAATTTTATATCAGTCAATTCTTGACAATAAATATTCTCGAATTCAATTTTATCCATATTTATAGCACGCCTTAAATCCGTTTGACTATAACATACAGCCGAGATCTAATCTCTGTAAGAAATAAGAAGAATTTTACACATAAAAACTTTTATATTAGTTTAACTAATTAATAACTTGTGAATAGTTAAAGTATAGAGAAACTAATTAAATAGTGTGGTTATCACATCAATCGCAGGCCAGTATTAAAGGTTTGATTTAAAGTGAACGAGATATTTTATGTAACTTTACTTTACTTTACTAAGGATTATAAAATGTTTTAAAAAATTTAATAATTAATAAGACAGATTTAAGTATTAAAAACATTTTTTCTATGATAAATATTGATCACTTGTCCCGTTTCTTATATTATAAAACATACCAAACCAATAATATTTCGACTTGGCGATGGCTACATATTTGTCGTAAAAATATTTACATGTATATTTACATAGAAGTTCGCCAAATAAGCCTCACGCACAATACATTTGTCTACACGAAGGAATGCGGCCTACAGGCTACGTGCGTAGCCGCGTAGCTACCGCGTAGCGACACCCGTAGTGCTACGTAGATGCGTTAATATTAATAAGCAATTTCACGCCAAATTCAAGTACGTGTACCTTACGGAACACTAATGCCCTTATTTAAACTCTAAAATAATTGGAAAGCTTCAACTTTTGTTACCAGGCATTATTAGATCGTAAGTCGCAAAAACATTGGGAATATTAACATGAAATTGACTTGAGGTGAGAAGTTTCTTTGGTTTTGTTTATACAGTCACAGAATCTTGTTTTAGGTAGATACTTAACTATTATATTATATTTATTTTGACTGACCTTGTTAGGGCTTCGTTTTTCAGTCTTATAGGAAGTAAAGCTTCATCTAGTAAAGACAACAAAAGTGCATTAAACAAACACAAATCTTACATAATTAAGAACTGTTCTAATTAAGTTTGACCTCTTCGAACTCGATATCATATCGGTTTTCTATAAAAAGAAAAGCTATGCTCGGCTTGTATACCTGAGTAGGTACTCGATTCCGCGAAACTGCAGCTCAAAAATCGATTAAGTCCCAAAGCGGAGTTGAGGTCTCGAGGTGGAGGGCCCTCGTGGAGAGTTTTGGAGTATGCTGGAGGTCGGCGAGGGGCGCATGCGCGGGGCGGGGGCACGCTCTGACGTCACTCGTCGCGCCCGGGGCGTCGCGCCAGTGCCTCTCGCGACCGCGCGATCAGTCACGCGCGACTCCCGCCCTAAATCGTCTAAACACGATCACGAGCTTCCGATGTTAATACTCAATCATAAACAATCGGTTATTGTTCATTAACTAGCTGGCGAAGGCCACCGGACGCGCCTGCCGCGCCGGCACCACGTGGCTGATGTGACGTGACAGTTGCACTGTGTTCCGATCCTCCCGCGATATATTTGTTATGGGCATTCCATACAAACTGGTTATATTTACATACATATACATGTTGTTACATGACGTATTCAAAGGCGGCTGTTTAAATTGAATTACGTGAGACCTGAATACGTATGCGCTTGAAACATGACAACAATGTGCCAGTGTGATAACGATGAATAGTTACAGATTTTAGACGTAACTAGCCTTGATGAATTGCCACAGACATACACACATACACGTTTCTTCGTATAGAACACTGTATTACATGGTTTAAATCTTAACATTAATATTTAATGCTAGTTCTCTCCAGAGAATCTTCCAGCTTGTAAGTAAAGTGAACCTCTCATTATCTCTCGTTATTCTATGTAGCATATCCCTACTTAGAGAGATTACAGTACAAATCCTTGTACAGAGTTAAAAATCAAAGCTAGTACACACAAACGGATAATTGCAAAATATACATTGGAAACCTTTTAACATCAACACACACACATCATCCATCATCATTAGGCTCCATGGATCTTGTCAGATTACTTAAGATGTGTCTGTATGTGTGACTACAACTGTATACTTATGTATTGTTTATATTATAAATGTAAGGGCAGATGTAAAATTGAAATAATGCTTAGATTCGTACTACTCTGCCTTCAACTTCCATAAGCTTCTGTAACAGTTTGTATAGGCGTATTGTACGTAAAGATTATATTACTGTTCATAATACAATGTTCGTAAGATAAGAAAGTATGGAGGTTACGTTAAAGAAGAAATAGACCTTAACACCATAGATATAAAGGCTATATTATTATAATCGGTTTATCCACTGAACACAAAAGGATCTGATTTAAGGCCGCGGTAGATGAGTTTCGTGATTGTAATATCTTAAGATTTTGATGTCGTATTTTTAGTCTTCCCTTTATTATATTGATCTTTTGATTAACTTAGATCATTGAACTTATTTTCAGTTGGAACTTACAAAGAATAGGTACATAGGAAATAGCTGTGAAGTTCAATGAACTTGATGCAAAAATAGATACCATAATTATTTATTCAATGCAATGCACTGACAGAATTTTTTATTACAAAAAGCAAAAGCTATTCGTCAACTATCTTACGAGAGCATTCAATCGTTACTTACTATCACGACCTCCTCTCTTGGATATTGGCAGAACTTACAGATCGCCACGTGCTACGAACTTAACATACCCCTGTTTGATATGTACACCAGCCCGTATTTCTCGAAGGGGTAGACAGAATTGTATTGTTGTATCAAATCATTTCACCGATAACATATCCATTTTATTAAACTCTATGTTCCTGCAGAACCTTATCCCGGTCCTGCTGGAATTGAGATCACTGCGTGGCGCCACTTTGATAAATTAAACATCTTGTACAAAGTCCCACAGATCGATTTTCGCGGTCGTTTCTAAAACTAGGTACTGTATTATTCATGTACATCCAGTGTCTTATTTAAATTAAGCTTTTAAGGCTTTCGCTTGTTCAGTGTTCATGGTTTCTCGCACATGCTTTAATTACAGCATTTAGGTATTATTTAGAATATAATTATCATCATAACATAGCATCACGCCTGTATTCCCCCAAAGGAATAGACAGAGGTGTACTGGTGTACTCCCACGTTTCACCGATGCCGTTATTGAGTCCCATGTAATATGTCCCATGTTCACGGTTTAACATATTTGATCATGTAGATTGAGAAACTTTAATTTATATTCACAGACCTAAGGTACAGTCAACACCAAAACTTGATTACCAGTTGAGTTTCTAATATCAAAATTAAATAAACAAGAACACTGCCTTATTAATTTAGGTATTTGACATTATTTTATAGCTGCACCTTGGCTCTATAACAATTAACATTATACTGCACTTAACAGAAAATAAGAATATTAAATATCGCTCTATTGTTGCTGACCGTACCTAAGTACTAAAATGGATTGTTATTAAGTACATATCGTCCCCAGGCACCAGTCCTAGTCTATCTGACGGGGCTAATGTCTAAACCACTTAACGATTCCTGATGGGGTTATCGCTACTTCCTGGACATTTCTCGAGGGAGGCTTAAGTTGATACATTAATAGATTACATAGAGCGGGCCAACTGCAACGATAATAGCAATTTATACTTGTAATGTGCTGTTGACTGTACATGTAATCGTTTTTTATAAATGAACCGAATCAAGAGTATAATTATAAGTTGGTCTTATTCTAAATAATATTAGGTACATGTATTTTTGTCTCTGAGAAGAAAGAAGGAACAAATTCTCTGAAAACCGCACATTTCTCTCTCTATAATATAAAAGCAATGAATTCCAGTATCTGTACAAAATTTTGTTGAAAGCGGCAAATATTTTTCGTTCATCTATCATTAACAGATGTCATGCATGAATTAGTTATCAAATATTTTTTTACTTCTTGTGGTAGCAAAGTAATTTCTTTGAGAACTCTTACATACATTCAAGTTTGTACTTGTTTATGTTATTCCAACAAAATTAACATTTCCTTAACATCTGAATATGGGCTTACATGCTACATACAACGTTTTATCCAAGACGCAACAAAACTCCTTTTATAGCTTCAATAAAACATGAATATTTTTCTTGTCTGTACGAGAGACGACTTTCGTTTCATCACTCTATCCAATTTCGTTCCTTCCACATTGCCCTTGGGCTTATTACGAGGCTCAAGATGGGCCTGTATATATATTTGTACGTGCGTAAGCAGAACGAATAGTCAGACTTTGGCTAACAAACGCCAAAACCACCCCTTGACTGTCGGCCTTCCAAATTTTTCACAGAGCACTGGCCACATGAAAATATCCTCGAGCGTGCTCCGACCTGTTATTAATAATTTACTTATATTTTTTACCTAAAAATATTCCAGTCACTCTGCTACACGTGGACTCTTTACGATATTTTTGTAGTAATTAATTTTGATTAAATTCGTGCTGTGAATTGATAGCACTATAAAATAATTAAATTTACCATGATACATATAAGTTTTAATAAGTTAGGCTACACGACAAATTTTTGAATTTCATTATCATTATTATCCTTGTCTTACAAGTAAACCCGTCCAAGAGAAGTGTAGATCATAAAAAAGTTGCGACATTTGAAGATTCCGAAGTACCCACTTTGCGGTCACGTTATTTAAAGCATACTTCATAGATATCCCTACATGACATAATACATATTTTGCTTAGATTTACTATACTTGCTAGATGCTATCTTTATTTGTTAGACCACATATACCTAATATAAATAGAAATCGTGGGAACTTTTTGTATTTGAATATTACTTAATATATTTTCGTGTAGGATTCCACCGTTTTGACACATATTAAAATAATCATGACAAATGACACATAATATAATCCATTTTATCTCGACCTAGTGGCAGATAATGTGCCATCGTGACATATTTAAATAGTTTACAGCTTGCCTAGTTACGGAGGCAAATAATTTCCTTACGACACCTTATCAACTTCGAAGATTCCATATACATTTCCGATAACGTAGTCATCTGTTACTATTCATAAAATAATACCAATATAATAACCGGTTTTCTAAAATTAACTATCAGGTACCTACTCATCACCAGCATAATCGTTTTTAATGAAAAGTACCAAATAACGAAGGCTAACCGCAGTTATACCCAAGAAAAGTCTGACAGTTTATGTCTCTATTAAACAAGATATTCCATATCCTGTTAAGAAAAAATAATAAGTGAAAAAGGATGAGTGCATATATTATAAAGCCATGTGGTTCCCAGGACAGAATAGAACACCTTCCTCTATTACCGTTGAAATTATAAAATGTGACTTAGGAAATCATGCGAAAAGTATAGGCAGTAATAGGTATCCTTCTACACTATACGGTGGGTTTTATTTAACCAAAACAGTACGGGGAAATCTTAAATCATAGAACCCACGGAAAAACAGAATTATCATATCATGAAATATCAAAATACAATGAACTTATCCTTCCTTATAAGAAAATGAGTAGCGTTTTTTATTAATTTGAATAGAAAGTTCACGCTTGACTAAAAATTTAGTTATGCCAAATACGTTTTAATATAAAGTAAGCAAATGTTTCTTATGACAGTTTTCCTGTAGCTCCTTTGGATTAGGATTTCTCCGTACTGTACCTCTACCATGAGTTTTCCGTGCCGTCTATCGTTCACGTTCATATTCAATATTTGTATAGTGACTTTAGTTCACTATTTATACCGCTGAAAAAATTCCCATACAAATATTGCATGTGAACGTGAACGTTAGACGGCACGGAAAACTCATGGTAGAGGTACTGTTCCGGTTATATAAAACATACGGCGATTCTTTCTAGGCGTGGTGATGATAATGCCTGCTACATTACCGTTTATTGAAGTGGTGTAGTCGAGGAAAAGCGACTCAGCGGTCATAACTCCTGACATAACTCCACCACTGTGTACTTGACAGACTCTTATTTGCAAATGGACAGTTGGACACTACAGTGTGTCTAACATCGCCCATTGTATACAGAATGTGTAATGATGCCCCCGCAATACATGTGCAACATGCAATATAACCGGTGGTATCAATGTGATATCGTGGATATTTTACGAACACTATAGGCTGACCATGAAATAAATTCAAATACTGAATTCGCTGCATTGCACTTGTACAAGATTACACTGCATATACGTTTATGTGTGTGGACGCATCATAATTAGGCAAACAGGCCATCACATATTCAATGCAATAATACAAACACCACACAATTTTCGTTAGATATGAAACACTATGAATATTGATATGCAAGCTGATAAACAATATAATACATATAGAATTATACATAATCTCAAATAGATACATGTGTTAATATCAGTAAATAAAATATCGTCGTATGAGTACTTTCCAAGCAATCGTATTTGCGAGTACAAAAGAGCCGCGATCTGTCCTTTATACTTTGATAAGATTTACACTTTTATACAATATCGGCTTACATGAGGACTCGGCCACATCACTGACTTTTTTTTTCAATATTATCTTCAGTCTAACAATTGGTAAAGATCTTAGCTTTAAACTCATGCCTGATATCTAAGAGTGTTTTCAATGAAGTAATATACCTAATACCTGTCTTTAGCTATACTTACTACCCACTATATATCTAAGTGTCTAATCTTATACAAACTGTTGAGTCAAAGCCTAAGTTGTCAGTTGATCAGACTAAAATATAAACTAAAAAGTGATCAAAATTAAAAAATACTCATAAAGAGGCGATTGTTTGTTTGCGCCCTTACGGCTGTACCTACAGCGCTACTATTTTACCCACAGATATATTTTACCTGTCAGTTATCGAGTTATCGCACGAAAATCAGTTCATCTCTATTGTGTTCGAACGATACATCAGATGCGATATGAATCGACTATTTATATTGAAGTGAATGGAGATTTCAAGATAATTTGTTGAAAAAATAAACAATATAAACAAAATGTTTTTGAACAGAGTTTAAAGTTGGTTAGTTTTAGAGCTCGTATATTGTACCCACTAAGTTACGGGTTAAGGGCCTTATTTAATACCAAGTAACTTTAAATTCACTACTTAGACTTGTCCGGATGAAGCGTTTCCCTCGAATCTATTCACGTATACAAACGATGTAGTATGCACAATGCACAATAAGCATGGAAGCATCTGCAATAGAATCGATAATATTCAACACGTAGTTGGACATGACAGACGCCAAGTTTTGCACGCACGGACGCAACAAGGTATCTCGTATCACATACAAATCTAGCAAAATGTACGCGAATTTCGAGATAGTATTTCAACTAGGGTATAGTTAGTATGGACTGAAAGTCTTAAAGAAGAGTATTCAGGATTTCATGTCTGAAAAATGCTAAAAGATCAATCGAAAATAAAAGAATTGTATTATGGTGGATGTACCTCACCAACGCGCAATAGAAAAAAAGAAAAATAATTTATTTCTGCAAAAAATACGACTGCAGGGACACTAAAAATAGCTGTCCTCCAAACTAAATATTGACTACACTAGCAACATTTGACAATAGTGAATAGACATAATTGAATTGTTGATGACATGATTGACGTGATTTCGTTGCATTCCGTAAGTGTTATGTATGAGTTTTCACCCAGTGAAGGGAAAGGAACTTACTTATTTAATACACCAATTATAAAGAAAAGTCATATAGAATTCCACAATATAAAATAAAATAATTTCCCAAATATCACATAGGTTTTAAAAAATTCTTACCATAATCAACACTTGCGATAGCTACAAGAAATCTTTATTTTATTTTTGCGAAGAAAGGAACTTCTTTTATCCATTAACCAACGGTAAATTGTTTTTAGATTAAGTACTTAGAAGTGTTGTAAGCTAATGGAAAAGCTTGGTACGCCTTTAATATTAGAAGGAGAACAGTTGGGAGTATGCTCAGTCGATCTACCTCCTCCTGGCTTTCTGAGAGCTAAACATTAACTGGAACATTAATCAGCTGCTCACGATTATACTTTAGTGCACAGCTCAACAATAACAACTGTTATTAGCTATATAGTATTTAAGGAAGCGCTGTGGGGTTGCTTAGTGCATTATGTGCTTTTACCTACTTATTTACGCTTGTTCTCTTTAATGTAGTGAGTAGGTAGAGCTCAGATTTATATCAAATTATTAAATTTGGAATTCTGGATACAATGTCAGTCTAGTCTGCTATTGATACATTATCGTACTATTTTACATTTTTTCCGGAATATTTTGCGGTATAACAGAATGCTCACAGTCTCGTCACATTACCTAGCGTCAAATTAATAAAACCAAAAAAGTTTTACCCAACACATTATTGCAATGCCTCGCGAATAAATACGTATTAACACGGAAGCTCGTTTCACACAAACGTTTCAAAACTGCAGTAATCTCAACGATATCCCAGTCAACAAAACAATGAAATATTAAATAAAGAACGAACATCGACACTAAATAAATTCAGCGACAGTTCCTGAGAAACAAATGCAGCGAAGCATGTGATGGTACCAACGGGTTCCTGTATTACTGGAAGGTTGTGCGAATTGTATTAGAGTATGGAAGGTACGGCGTGAAGCGAGCCCTGGGCGGGGGCGGCTCGCGGCGCGCGCGCTGTGATGCGATGGGCCAGGACTGGTGCTTCCGACGCAAGAGGAAGCGCAGCAGCAGTCAGGACGACCACCCGCATCACACCCGGTAACTATGACATACAAGGTGACATAGTGATATACCAGTTAACTACTCAGTCTGTCATATTTCGCTCCTGGACAAAGGCATCTCCCGGCCAGCAGATTCATACTCACAGCGCTCTATAGAGATGAGCCTTTTAAAAATAACGATACCCAGCATCGATGCCACCACAGATTTATTGGATTCCGTGTCATATTGAAAACCGATGTCGGTACCATCTAGTTTTGTAGTAGATATTGGTATCGTTGGCTTCGGTTGGATGAGTATTGTCAACAATATCAGCATCATATCGCAGTTGACGGTATAAACATTGTTATAATAAGCATCGATGCCAAAAATAACGATACTGATATTGGATGCCGCATCTTTGATATTGATTCGCATCGATGACAAAAACATCCAAAATTTGTCCTAGTCCTCTAGCACGGTCTGGGATATTTATATATGAATTTTTAATAACAATGTCCCACTCGACTCTGTAATTTATCTTGGAACTAGAACAATATCACAGTAACTTATAGTTAGGCATATATAAAAAAATATTGTTTATTGCGGGAATCGTACCTGTGACTTCGTAGCACAGAACCCAGAATACACCAACCGAGCCGTCAAGTTGGAAAATTGGACGATTACCCCGCCATCTATCGGTAGTCTGTCTTTTAAGTTAGTAGAAGGATACTAACTTCAGAGTGTACTTACAGATGAGGTTGGCATTTAGGGAAGCTAGATGTCGTGGGCTTCCTTCTTACAAACGACTGATAACCTACTGCATTTTCTGTATTCAATGAGATATATTTTTTACATCTTACATAAAAATAAGAAATATTATGAAATGAATATACCGTAATTTTGTTCATAATTTCTTAGTAAAAATATTCAACCGAAGTTTTTGACAAAGTTGAAGCGGAATGTATAATCCGATGCTAAATAATGAATAAATTTAGAGTTCCGTACAAAAAGGTTCCATAGGAATCATTTATATCTACCTACTCTCTATAATAGTAGAGGATTTTTCCGGAATTACCTACATAGTAAAGTTTCGGATAGATTTGGCTGACCTGTATCTAGACTAGTTCCGTCCGATTATTTCAATTCTCGTTCGTAAGCAATCGTGACCTGAGGGCCGAGCATGAATGTTTTGTCGTATGGTAAAGTAATCGTAAGCAAATTTTGATTATAAAATACGATGAATCTATCGCATTTTTGTTCAATTTTATGCAACAAACACACTTGTTTCATGAAAATGAAAAAATATTGCATGTATTTCCAAAAAAATATCATGGATTAAACGTGTATTTTTGGTTACGTTTACGTTACGATACGTCGAAACATTCGTGCTCGGCCCACTGTATAACCTTCGGCTTCGGGCAAAGGCAACCATATTTCAGTCGAAGACGAGATTTGGCATCGACGTTGCCGTTTAGTTGAAGTTCAAGCTTGAGTAAAACAGTAAAGTAAAAATTACAAGGAAACAAACATTGACATTAAATATAATATAATTTTATTCTGTATAATTATTATCTCTTGGGGTCTCTAGAAAAAGCAGAAGCAATTTTGACATTTCGCTATCAATAAGAAGAGTCTTAATAACGCTTTATAAGTACACTGTATTGTAACGTAAATTCGATAATGAGTTCAATTTACAAAAGCTTTAGTAAGATAATACCTAATAATATAGATACTATTTTTTTTATAGTATCTACTCAACCATACTAATAAAGACTCGCATGAAAGATCCTTTCGTTTATTCTTTTTAAAGGACCGTTCTAACTTTGATTGATTAGCTCATAGAATACTTTTTACTGTGGAAACTATACAAAGTAAGATTCAGTAATTTAGTGAAAACCACAAGGGTCCATTAAATACAACGGCTAGGATAAGATAAGATAAGATAAGATAAGATTTTTATTTGTTAGAACATGAGTATACAGTACAAATTTAAAACTTGTAATGTAAGGTGTTACATTTTGTAGGATCTACATGTTCTGCCACATAGTATAGCGTACAAAATAAGGGAGAATGTTCGTTATACAAAATCAAAGCAAATATTGCACTAATTATCATGACTTACAATGCAAAAATAAACTAATCAAATAAAATATAACACACAAAATTAAACAAAATGTTATAGAAAACATTACGATTATGTACATCTAATCTAACATCTTAATAATAACATTTACAACAGCCAGAAATTACAGCACAGAAAACAAAATATCACAATATTAGTGTTATTCATTTAAAAAATCCGTTAAAGTATAGTAACATTTGGAGGCTGCGCGGTCAACAGTGTTAGTTATTAAAGTCCCTAAACTCTTGGGTGTCAGGATTTTCAATTTCATATTTATGAAGGCCTAATTTTTCTCTCAATTATGCTACGAGTTTAATCTTTGCACTGAACAAATATTTGTATCATCATAGGCCCATAGCATTTTCCCAACTGTGTTGGGATTGAATGGCCTGCGGATATAATATCGGTCTGGGTTTCTGTGTGGGTGCCTATGTGTTTGTCTCTGTGGACTAAACGATATAGGAAGAATCCTAGTCAAGCATCACTTGTTGTGAAACTTGTCAGGCTACCGACTGCATGTAAAGACTATCGTGGGTATCTCTACGACAATCGGAAATAGTTGAAACGAACTCAACTAGGTACTTATTCTCTACTACTCCAGATTAAATTCTACTGCCTGTATTGAACAACACTGTAAATAATATGTATGTGTCTAATTAAGTTGTATGTTGGCGATTTGTCTGCGTGAAGGGAAAAATAAAAACAGCCGCGCACATTTAATTACTGTTTTTATCATAATTTTACAATAGATATACTGAAATAGCAAAAGCAATTTTAATAGCAATACCGCTAGCAAAAGCTAGAATGTGTTTTACATTAGAGAATAAGATAAGTCTTCTTCCAGCATCAAATGCTACGTTTCTTAAAATAATTTTTTTATCCCATCGCAACCTAACCAGTTCATCTAAAATTCCCGA
The DNA here is from genome assembly GCA_932294325.1 of Allophyes oxyacanthae. Classification (NCBI taxonomy): domain Eukaryota; kingdom Metazoa; phylum Arthropoda; class Insecta; order Lepidoptera; family Noctuidae; genus Allophyes; species Allophyes oxyacanthae. The sequence continues at coordinate 7,610,679 of OW028614.1, read as the reverse complement.
AGGCACAATCGGATTTATAAAAATCCGCTAATTTATTAATCTAAACTATACACCCTAATAGGTCAAAGTACGAGTATGCATACAAGCATTTAATGCCAAATCATACAAATAGAAATAAACAAAACCTAGCTTAAAGATAGAGATAGATAGATAGTATACGCCTATACTCTACACTAATATCTGAATAATAACCATATCTAGTAAGTACGAGTATAAACTCCATACTACAATTTATTATTTAAAAAGAATCTCTTTTAAAGATCCACTATAAACTATCAATACATAACACATTACGCAAATAATGTACAGACATCGAATATTTCCATTTGATTATTTGGTTGAAGTCCTCAAGATAATTTACCGCTAGAATAAACACCAACTACGTACCAACTTGATGGCAATTAGAACAATTCATAAAATAGGTACGTAAAAATATTATTTTGGTAAATTGTATCCACCTTTCCTTAAATATAAAAAAGTACGTTGAGGAAGGAAAATAATTCAGTTGTAATTTGCAACGTAATTTATTATTTTCCTGCATGTTTTCCTTGTCGCAATGTACACACATCAAAAAAAGTTTAAAATCATTGAGAAATTTTTATCTCAAATGTTTTTATACTCTAAAATTATTTCATCTTCACTGTTTCTAATATTATGACAAACCTCTTTGGAAGGTTCTATGTTTAAAAACACAAAAAAGGTAAATAATTCTTCAGATTTTTATTAATAATTATGTATTATATAATTATAGATAATTATGTATTATATTGTTTATTAATATTAATATAGGAACCAATAGAAAGTATGCAAGTATTTATTTATTTATTTATTTAATCATTTATGTACATACAAGAAAAGACACAGCAAACATTAAAAATAGGAGAACAAAGTACAAAGGTACTGCTTATTTCACAAAAGAAATCTCTTCCAGCAGACCTGCGAGAGGAGAATTTAAAACATGAAATGTAGACAGCGATGCACAAGAATAGATCAAGACTACAAATTAAATTTATTTAAAAAAAAACATAAGTAAAATACATACTACATACATACAACATAAGTATATTGTAAAAAGATTTCATGGGAATAAACGATTTTGAATTTTGAATATTCCTTATAATATCTCATCTTTTCAAGTGATTTCAATATTTTTTTTATGTGTTAATTCTTACTGTATACCTCATGTACCTACCTAAATACACAGTATGTACTGCTACATCCTAATAGCATTTGAAAAGTCAAAAGCACATTTATCATGGACTTTTAACATTTAATCACACACCACACACAATACCATAGTCATCTACATACTCGTACAATTATACCAGCCATAAAAAAAAATTCAACTGTTATTATCTTAACATAATCGCATTCTAATAACAAAGACGAATCGATTCCCTACTCCATACCTATACAAACACGTCTCAAACAATCTTATGCCTTTATGGAGATCCCCAGCGATGTGTGATAAACACTATGAACAGTGCGCTGGTGGCAAGTGGATAATTGCCTCGTAATGGGCTCCGTCGACGAAGCGATTAGCTTCTACCCTTACAATACACAAAGACTGCTTCTGATAGTGGCTCTGATAGTACACGCTTAATCATGTTATTCAACGAAGCGCTTCATAAACGATTTATTTTGAACATATTTAATTTAATGGATTTTTGTAATGCACGCTGTTTCTGTCGGACGTTTAGAAATGATGCCTCGAACACAAAAGTAGAGCACCCAGAGAGAAATTATGAGTGCAACTTTTTTTTAAAATTGCCAATAGACACCTCATGATGGGAATGTTTGCGTGATTGAGATTTGTTTGTACACATAATAAAGTGAGGCACCCTGGAGGTTCTAGGTCCGCTTGGAACTGGCATTTCTTGGACGCCTCACCTTTGTGTTAGTCAGCGAGGCATCCTTTCTTTTTTATTCGTCAGAGCTGTTAGAAACAGCTCTCTAAGAAAAAGCTCTGTTCCTATAACAAGGAAAGATGTGAAAGAAGGGTGTGCACAAAAAATTAACTACAAAGGGGTTTTTTATATTACGTTGGTCAACACAATGTTATCATAAGGAAAAGTAAAAGTAATTATAACTCTGACCTAAATAAGATGACTTTTCCTTCCTGGCATCTTCAAATGAGCCCTGGTAAAAACCAAGCTTCTCTTATACAGACAATAAACAGGAAAACTGATACTAAAACTATAGTTGCAATCACCTACTGGCTAATAACTTCCTATAAGAGTGAAATCATTTAATCTATGATCTACGACCCTTTGAGGTTTTATAGATTTTTAGCAAAAATGCGAAGACTACATATGCTAAGAATACATAAACGATAAGATAACCAAAACATTATTATGTAAAAAAAAAACTATATTTGTACGCCTCAATGACTAAACAATTAAACATGACTGTGTTTCGTCTAATTATTATAAAATATCTTGCATGCCTATGTGTGTATACTCATGTTTTAACATATACAAATATCTTTATCTGTATAAATCTGTTTTAACCGAATAAAAATACATAATACACTAAATTTGCTTCATGATAATGAAAATCAAAGGCAAATGAAATAATCACTGATTATACTGATAAAAAAATCAGTGTTCAGATTTTTGTACTAATTTAATGTACTTATAAACAATACATTCATTATTAATTTATTATCAAACTAATCAGGAAGTACTGTGGCTATTAGGAGATAAACACTCCAAATTAAATTCCATTACACACAATCTTATTATACAATCCGCTTTACGCAGATTCCTCATGCTATAACATTAATACACGTCTTCGTAGACAACTAGGCAGTGCTACATATTCATAATACACAGCACAATCAGCCATGGACGTAGCCGTAATTGCATCTACGTGCAATCCCACAGTAATTATCTTTGGCCACAAGCGTAATAATATGGTGGGCAAAGCGTAGAGCGATGGCCATTACTTGCCAAGGTAACAAGTAGTAGTACTCGTATTGTGCCGACTAACGTGCAATACACACCGCCAATCTTCGTTAGTAGGCTATATTTACGGGCTGCCGGAAGGTTTCAGATGTTACTCCATTACCTACAGGTATCTTTTCATTATAATGGTTTGTTGTTTTTCCTCATTCCTACTATTAGGTAACTAGTTGGAGTTATTTGTTTTGAGAAATTATGTTAGTAAACGTACTTTTTTAAAATATTGATTTTAAATAACAGAAATTTATTTTCACCTATACGCCCTACCCTCATAACCTTCAACTATTAAATCGGTTAAAAAACGCGTCATAGATAATCTATTAATTCGTCTTCCCAACGTGGTGTCTCCGACCATTATTTTCCTTATTGGAAAGCCTACGAGGTCTACGAGAGCCTACGAGACTCGTTCTACTACTTATTCAGTACTCCTTTAAAAGGAAAGATTATAAATCATTCCTATTATATTCAAAAAGAAGTAATATGAAGGTAATACAAATGTTCCCACGGATATGATGTAGCGAGTGCATCCTGCCGAAGGGCAGCGGGGTCGGTCAAGTTCACGCGCCGCGCACGACCTACGCGACATGCCAATAAAAAGTAGGTAACTACTTTGTACTGTGACGACTTTAATTACATAATACATCACCTACCTTGGCAAAGTAAACAAAACTAGTAGGTTGCGTCGCGATGATTTTGAAAATAAAACATGACAATCCAATTAACTGCGAAGAAATTATATTGAATTTATCCATTTTAAATCCGGGTAAATGAAAAGAGAACAGTAAGTATACATTTTAAAATAGGGTCATATATCCTCGATAATACTATCAAAATGTAAAAAGAATAACGGCGTCATCATTTTTAAAATTTTAGATATTTTCTGTAGAATTAATTATTGTTTATTTATTAGTAACCACTTTTCATGTCAGGGTTTAGTGTGATCAACATAACATATCTCACTATCATATTTAACGTTAATCATAACATACATTAATTTTATTCATCAGGTGACTAAACGTAGATATTATTATTGTTCTCGGCCGCAAACGTCCGGTTATGATTAGAAAGATTAAAATAAGTAAATACTGTCTAAGGCTTAGGCCTTGAAATAATTAAGATAAACATAATCCTTATAAATAGAGCTGAGTTATTTTAGTCGAGGGTTCCAAACTGTTACAGTATCTCGTGCTTACATAACATTAAATCAATGTGAATCGTTGAAAACATAATTTTTCAAGCCTCACGAATGTATTAAACCGAATTCAGCAGTTTTGATTCGTAGCAAGCTTCAGTGAAGACGTTAGGTTCTCGCTTGACCTATAAAGGAACGCACTTTGCATAGTACATGAAAGTGATTCTTGGGTAGGCGCTTTAAGCACCACTTCTGCGCGGCGCGGCGCGTGGTGACTTGTGTCATTTCCTACACAAGAGTTGCGTGCCGCGCCGTACGCATGCGGCTCGCCCCATTCGACCCCCGGCAAAATGGCGGTGCCAACATGGCCGCCGGGCAGCCGCAGGATGCTCTGTGACGGTGCTCCTGTCCGAAACGACGTCGACACGATTTGCCGGCGCGCTGCACACCTTGACACGCACATCCGCTCAGACACTGCCGTCGTGATCGATTTGCCGCTTGCAGCGACACGGCACGGCTGCCGACACGGAACGCGCGTGCAACAAGTGATATCGTTTCGAAAACTGGACAAATTAATGACGCGCTGATATTGTTTTCTAGTAGTGATGTAATTGTGGGTCACATATAAATATAGAACGTGCCCTTTCAGTGAGTGGCGGCGCGGGTGAGCCAAGCAGTGAGTGACGTCGGCCGCTCACGTTCCCCGCGCCGCGCAACGTCAACATTGCCGGCCGCGTCACGCAGAACCGTCCGCGATGCACATAAATAATAACTACACGCACCCCCGCTTGTACAATTAGTGACATTCTGTGACGTGATATCCATCCACGATTCGTAGTGTCATTATATAAGCCAACCTATAGCGAGGTCGGAAATGTGACAATTACCGCGAACAATTTGCACTTAACCCTGCCCCGAAAATGTTTAATTACCGTTTGTTTAACGTATTAACGATGTGAACGTGTTAAGTTAATAACTATCAATAATGACGATAACACGAGTGCATAGTACGGAACGTGTGCCAGCGGCTCGGCGCGCAGCCCAGTGTAGTACGAGCCGCGCGGACGTGTGAAGCGCGCACCAGCACCGCCGCGCGCCGCTGCACAACGCACGTGCGCCTCATGTGCGCCATGCTTATGTTGTCATTCATGGAATACAATATCTGTGACTAACTGTTTCACGTGACTGTGTGAAAATATGATAGTGTGAACTCGGACCGATGTTTTGGCTATCACGAGAGTGTTGTTGGGGTGTGGGCAGGGGTCGGTGGCGGCGCGTGGCTCGATAGGTCAACAATGTTGACAGTCGTATTCGCGTTGTGGTCGCTGGCGCGCGCGCTGGGCTGGGCGTGCGAGGCGCCGTCCTCCCCCGAGGCTGAAGAGGCGCCGGTGCTGCCGCGGCTCCGCTCGGCACGCGCCTCCAGCGACTTGTCCACGCTCAGCACAACCACCACCAGCTCCAGTCAGACCAGTAGTGGCGATAACCCCAAGAGGTCCACATTTCGTTGATTGACGACAGTACAGGGATAAATCATGACACACATCAGTCGTCGCAACTAAATATGAAAAGAACTTCAAATTTAATGAAAATATTGACAAAAACTTCAATAAATTGCAAATACGGTTACACATTATAAACTCCAATATTATACATAAGGAAACAACAAAGTTGTTGACGATACTTAAGAAGATATATTATGTAGATGCTATTGTAATACTTCTTTTTTTTATAATATAATGGTTTTAATCTACTGGTACTTATTGAAATCTGCATAATGATACAACGCTATAAATAAGTTAATTAGGTATTTTATTATGAGTACCTAGGTACCTATGTAAATGCATACGATTTACACAGTTCGGTTGATTAGATTTAGTTGCTAAATTAGTCTTTGAATGAAATGAGTCTGAAAGAATACCCAGGGAATTATATTTCTTACTCTATTTCAGAATAGTAGGGAAAATAATAATTCACGAGTGTCTCATTTCTCAGCACCGCATGATGCAACCGTACCTTCATCCCTTTTGTTAAAGAACAATATTTTACGCGGAACTTAAACAACTTAAATCCTATTCAGAGGTACTCGGAATATTTGTGTAGCGAGAAAATTTTAAAACTTCGTATTGCAGATGTATCTATGTATTACTGTAAAATGAAAACAATGTACTTGTTATTGTATTCTTTACTATTAAAATAACTGATTCATTCTCGTCCAATAATGAAAGCAAAGAGAGCAAAGTTACACAGTAATAAGCTTGTGTCTACAAAAGATTTGTCTCACTTTGTTACAATCCAATTAAAATTGTATCAAAACAACGTAGTATCCAATTTTTTCATGCGAATATCTAGAACAGAACTACCCGTAGAAAGGTTCAATATCTGACACCGCGAGTGAAAAGAATCGCCGGACCAGAATAACATGAAGATGAAAGACATTCCTTTTATTTGTTTGGCCGGTAACGATTTGATACAATAGCTATTGCGACCTAGTTATAAACAGCTAAAGTATAGTTGTGTCCTGTACCAATCAATTTATATTAAAAACTGTAAAATGCTAGACGTTACACAAGTGTATAATTCTGTCCCCTGTATATTCATAATCTATCTTCGTGGTAAGCGTTTTAATATTGTCTATGATTGTGGACGTACACTCCCCACACACATTCCTTTTAAAACTAATGCAATATATTTATAGTACAAAATTTACGATATCCTCCTTATTTTTATTTCAATCAATGAATACGAATAATTTTTTAATAATTTTATTACATTATAGTTACGACTGTTGTGTGTCAGCCTAGGGCTCTCAATATAGAAACTGTAGTGGTTTAATGACAGCAGTAAATGATGTACTGATGAATGATAAATTATGTACCTACTAAAAATAAAGGAAACTTGGCTAAGGATCACATATTTGCCAATACTAACACACATGTGGAAATTAAAGATCATCACATATTCTTAAATTTATGTAACCGAAATGACAGAATTACGAGTAATTAAGAAAATTATAACTAAAAGGCCAATTTGAAACAACATTTTTGAAAACTTTATGTATTGGCCTTCAAATCAAATTCCTGATTGAGACCGACTGCGGATTTATTAACTTTGGTTGTATATCAAGCTTGAAAGAGCAAGTAAAGGATCCATTCTCTAAGCTCCTAACACTTTTGGAACTATAATTTACTGTTGTCTTATACTATAATTCTTATATTCCAGCCAATAACATTATTATACAAAAGAATATTTATCAAATATTTTAGTTATGGCATCAATAAATAGGACTAAAAATCACTTACGTCATACAATGTAAATTCCTATCTCATCATTGGGCACAGTATTGATAAGAAAAAACGTTTTTACATTGAATGTAACATTAAAACACGTGGTTTTAAATCTGCATAGTTACTTTGGCAAGCGACCAAACCAATAATAAACGAACATTGGAGAAAATTTCGTAAACACCCGTTGAAGTGTGATATGAGCAACAGTTCGATATTCGATGTAACATTCGCACAATTATAACCTATAGGTAAAATCACGTGGAAGTAATAGAGACTACCCCACTGTCATACACATTACAAAGATGAAATTCATAGTACTTCATGGAGATATGTTATTTTCATCCACATGCCATACTCTACTATGAGTATGACACACCCCATAATAAATGAAAAAGTACCTAATTAATAAATGTAATACCCATATCATAGATACCTTAAAATTATAAGGATTTGAATAAGTTTTCTTTATTTTGCTTGGAATTTTGCAATATTCAAATTTTTTGTTAGTATTATTCCGTTGAAATTATTCAACATTTGGAAACAGTAAAGATCTCACAGCAAGTCCACAATAATATTCTTAAGTGGTAACATTAAACTATGAAATCAATCGTGGACCCAGTCGGGAACATGCATAGGAGAGAGGAAGAGGATAAAAATCTGATCTATATTATAATGAACTATTGCAATGTATCCATTAAAATGATCTCTTATTTATTTATCTGCAGACCGGCAAAAATTTCCTCATGGCATTAAGTCCAGTCCACCTTATGTACCATTTTTGTACAAGAATTATATAATAAATAAATAAATTATACCTACTTATGAACCAACACATATGTAGGTACACCTTAATATAAACAAACTAAACTCTCAATGATAATACATATTATACTATCGTCGCTCGCCATGCTCGGTAATTAAGTTCTTCCAATTAATTATTTACCGGGAACATCGACTCCCGGGTTATAGGAAAATAGCGGTTCGGTGAAAAGGCACATTGTAAACAAATCAACGAAAGATGCCTACACACGAGAAAATTTAATTTAATTTTAAAGTTTGCTTTTAGGCATCCTTTTGATTCCTTTAACAGTGTTACTTTCGACAGAAAAATACTAAAATAACGATCTTTATCCATCCTTCCACAGCCCGAAAAAGAAAAGCAGTAGACAACTTTATCAACATGTTGCCCAGTGACAGATTTATTTGATTAATACTGCCAGAAATAATCCATGTTAGATTATTAGATATAATCATAATTTTAAATGAACACCTTAATAAGTGTCTGACTTATTATCAACAAGGATACTGTACTTGTATAAATGAGCGGATACCCTGGTAAATGGTCTGATTGGTTGGTGGTTGTATCTGACGGGTAGGCAATTTGGTCAGGTGGAGCGAAGCGCCGCGACGGTGGAGCGCGAGAGGAGCCTCCCGCAGGCCGCTGAGGAGGCCGCCAGTGTCCGTACGAAGGCGGACAACCGGCAGGTATAACATAATAAAATAGCACGAGGGAATTAAGCCGCAAAGTTCGATTTTGTTTTTTTAATATAGATATATATTAAATAAAGTGTAACATAATAATGGGCACGTCATCATTGACATGATGACATGCCTTAGCATGTCATTAATGTTTGCATGTCATAATAATGACACACACATACCCAAGCATGTCACAAATATATATATACCTATTCATACTTAGTAGTATATTTAGGTCTATGTAGGTACCCTATACTATGTCACAATAATGACACATGTAAAATTGTATGACATTGTTATGATCAATCAAAACAAAATAAGTCATCATAATGAGAACTAAGTTTAATACATAGCGTAAGATTATTTTCCTATTAATTGTATATGACATCACTGTACTCAATGATCTAATAAGAGTAGATATTATTATACGTATACTATGAGTAGGACGTCTGTTGCGGTCATTGGCTGGTAGTGGTGTAACACGCGGGTTTTAACACCTATATTCTGACAAAGCTCGTCTCTGTCGATACATTCAATAAGGAAGACATGCTGACGTTTCCATGGTCGCACATGGCATAAGGTCTGCGGGTCTACCGCGTAACAAAATGATAATGAACATCAGACTCTGGTACTAAACTTCAATACGACCCCTAGTTCACAACATTATTATACAAGGTTACATTTCAAAGGGTAGCCAAATTTTCAGGGGTTATTGTAATCATCATTATGAACACATTTTATGAGACCACAAAAAAATTGCAAAAAAAATCGCTAGTGTTCCATACAAATGAATAATCAAATATCACTCGATTAAATGTCAGCAGTTTCTTTTTTCACACTTTCACTGTTGTTCCCTTCGTAAAAGTTGTTCATAATGAGTTCAACATCCCCTGAAAATGTACCCTTTGAAAAGTAACCCAGTGTTACTAATACTGGTATTAATCTAATTATTATCAAACAATATAACTAACAATAAATCTATTATAACAATATATTTATTACAATTGATAGTAGTAGTAAATAATTGTTTAACAATATATCTATTATTATCAAATTATAAAAACAACTATAACAACAATTTATACACATGCGCTAGACCAAGCATTGGATCTATTTTTATACCATTATATTTTTGTAAAGTGATCCGGCGCAAATATTGTTATTATTACTACGTATAAGACCACCAATTACTAAGCCTTTAAACTCATAATCCTTCAACAACATGAACGTATAATAGCCGATGATTCATGATGTTACACCTTTTCTTAAATTAATTAAGACAGATTACCTTGAATTTCCGGGATTCAATCTCCCTAACAAAGCCTTTATTAATTTTCTAATAGACACATTGCGGCCTTGAAAGACTTTTTCTGACACGAAGCATAGGTTTAACAGTATGTGTTTTTAAGGGTGGCTACCGTTTCTGTTATAATTAGAGATTTCTGCATAGCTATTCAGAACCATCCGAAAGTGTTTCGAATCGAATTCGAAAACGAATCGAAATATGGATTTGCGATTCGGAATAAAAACGGACTAAAAACGCTTTTCACAAATCTTGTCGGAAAGGCATTTTCAACTCGGTTTTAATATTTGTATGGAACAACAGATATTTTATTCGCGATTTCCTCCTTCTTCTCATAGAAAAGTTGTAATCTCTGTATTTTTTTATTTAGGGGCGATGGACCATAACATAATTATTTCTAGGGACGAGGCCATCGTAGCCTAAAATAGAAATAAACTCTACCTAGCTCTACCTATGAACATCTAACCATCTATCAATAGTGCAATGGGAGGGGATCGAACTCATGAGCACAACCTGTTGATCGACAGTCTGATGCCACCGCGCCGTAGCCATTGACTTTATTTTACTAAACTACTTTTAAAACAAAAACGTTCTAGAGATCGAGAAAGTGTTGATAAAAGTGGGAAATTAGAATTTTTTCAGATATGATTTAAATTAATAATTCAAATAATGTTAGCTAGCTACATTAATGTAAAATCCAAAAAAGTATAATAAAATCAATGTGATTTGCTCTCTATCCGATCCCATAGCGTCCAAGCGTTATCTTTGCAGAGACCTCTGGCGGCCGCTATGCGCACTACAGACAGAGCCGAGACAACCTAACGAAACTTTCCGACTTACAGTTGCTCAGATTTTCCTGTAGATGTCACTGTGCCAATACGTGGAAACGTTCTTTCCTTTCGCAGATTGTTAATTGTACGTCTCTGGGGAAACAGATATTCCCATTCCGAATATTCTTCACCATGACGTACTCTAAAGTCATACGTATTCTAAAATGAATCATCGACGTTATTAAGATGATCAGCAAAATATTTAAAGATTGGGATATCCGTATATAAAATTACAAATATTATATTAGCAACAACGATCTATCTTCTTTGATAAAAATACGTAACACGTACTATCATTGACATCAAGTGTCATTCAGTACAATTTAAGCGCACATTTCTCGTTTGTTCGTGCATCAGTGCGGTTGTGGCGTATATTCCAGGAGAAGCATGCGTTGAAATTAATTTTAATAATTACTTAATTTATTAAAACTGATAGCAATTTCACATAAGTAGTTCAAATGCCGGTGCTTTTAGGGTAATTTTAAATTTCTTTATATTATTTTTATATTCTACAATCCTTCTATAAATAAATCATATATACTTAAAATTTTATCTCTACGACAAGAGGTATGACGAGTTGTTTGTAATAAGTACCAAGTTACCAACAGTCTTATCTGAGCTTACCTGCCGATGTATTCGTATCTTCAGGATTAAAACCAATTGGTGACATTAGTGCGTTATATTAATCACTGTGTGGTATTGTTTCAGCTTCGATGTTGAGAACGGGGGTGGTGCGGGAGGCGCGGGGGGCGCGCGCTCCCCCCTCGAGGGGGGCTCGCCGTCCGCCGCGCTGGTCCTGCAGGCCATGCCGCAGCGCCGCGAGTCCTTCCTCTACCGCTCAGACTCCGACTTCGAGATGTCGCCCAAGTCTATGTCGAGAAACAGCTCGATCGCCAGCGAAAGGTAAGACTTTTTAATTGTAAACAACACTTAGCAGGTAGGTGCCTATCAAACACGCCCGACACGCCCTCATGAACAACGCTCCAGACGTAATCGGTTGGGACGCACAATGCGCGATCAAAAATCACACGTGCACAATTTTAAATCTCCTTTAACAACGGCAGGCACATTCAATTAAAGTGAGCATCTGTAAGCGCCTTACACTCTACACAAGCGACCAGCAATATAACGTGAGACTGTGTCTCACAGCAACACTTCCATATTATACTCAGATCTAATGACGATATTAGGCGAGCACGATGTATAATTCGCTTCGTCACCCATCACCCTGCAAACAAATAGGAGCTTCACAATGCCCACAAAACAATGACATGTAAGGAGCCCATTCAATGACATGTCACTGCTGCGAGAATGAAATGGGTCGAAAGATTTATACTTTATTACGGATTAAATTTATAGACTTACTTTACCCTTTCGGGGATATTAAAACCCTTAAAAGGTATGACCTTTACTGTAACGATCTCAAAGGAGCTGCAGGAACTCATTATACCTTCGTATCGGACTGACTCGAAGTCGATTGACAAATTGATGAAAGGAATTATTTTCAAAATTTGGCGCAACTTAAATTACTTCTTTAGCAAGAACCTCGCCGTTGAATATACCTATAATAGATGTTTCTATTCCGTGGGAAGCCAGCTGTTTGATCTTTGATATTACTATCATTATGATTAAAGAATATCTGCTGGCAGACTTATCACAGATCATTAACTTCTTATTTTGATTCTCTTCGTCAGTCTATATCTATATATATAGAATATTGTCAAAAAGAATAATAATGTACTTCCTTATAAGAAAGAACTTTATTTTATCATAAATACTCATGCTTAAGTTTCATGAGAATGCATGCAGCAATATCAATGTAAATAAAATCAAATATCCGCATTACAAAGATCATTGGTACCTAACAAGTCACAAAATCAGAACAATACAAAGGCCCTCAGAGCTTTCGTGAATACAAAACAGTGTTTTGCGAATTACAAAGTACGGTAAAATTAAAAAAAATATCAGTCTGTATAGCGCCTACACATCTTATGACATACCAAAATAACTCTACAAAATACATTGGACATTTTTAATTATTGTATGAACTACTCTTAAGAATGATAATAAAATTTTAAATTCAAATATATCCAACATGCATTCATGAATTATTTATTTTATGCGATAAATCATAAACATGTTTTGGTTAAACAAAGCTCATAAAATAAGGTTGATTGGAAATTGGAAAGGTGAATAATAGCCCCATTTTGCAACGACCCCTCATAAACCATAAGCAATGGAAAAAAATATTACCAGTGGATTATTTGAAATAAAACATTATTATATTTAGCGTAAAAGTTATGGAAAAAACTTCCCCGTTTCCTATTGACACCAAAAAGTTGACATTAATTTGGTAGTTTTCTAAGGCCTGATTTTTCAATCGACAGAGATTGTTTTATCGGGCGCTTGACAGATTTTGTATAGGATAGTTGACAAGAAATTCAATTCAATTCCTCGGATAAAGTAATCTGGCCATTGAAAAATCAACCCTGGAAGTGTCGAAGGCCTCTTTTTAAATTATAAATTTTGAGGAAATGTAAAAATATTTCATTTCTCGTGAACGACCTTTTATCAATATGAATTGTGGGCATGATTTTGGTTTAGAAGATTTCACTTGTTAATAACGTGCTCACAGTGAAGTAGATTTTTACAATTAGTCGTTTTTGCCGGAATATATCGTTACAAAATCAAAACTACTAACTACCTATATCTCTAAAATCCACCATTGATATCCGACGACCCCTGGTCCGTGAGTCTTGTGTAACCCCTTTCAAGGAATCGATCCAATTTCCAATCATTCTGTTAATAATACTCCCAAAAGAAATTTGACAACTATACATATTTATTATGTTAAGGTATGTAAATAGCAAGTTATTCTTAAATATTATTAGTCATTACAGACAATATCAAATCTTTGTAAACAAAATCTTGCAAGCTCAAACAGATATTATAACAACACATTTTAGCGAAAGTTAAAACATTCAAATCATAACCATTAAAAAAAGAAAAAGATAAATAAGATGAAAAATAATAAATATAAAATGATAAATATATTTTGATTGGCCAACAAGAACAGATTATAATAACTTTATTTATACGTCTAAATATACCTACCATCAACTAACTTATGAGGTATTTCCGACCACATCAAGTTGTGGTTAAGGTTGAAATTCATAAGAGAAAGGTTTAGCAGCAGGTTATATTATAATGAATCCGATTTGTAATAATTCTGATGAACACGATACAATTGAAATATGTATTTTGCGCTAAGTACGTACCTAGTTCCCATATTTAAATCATGTAATATTAATCTATATAAAAATGGTGATTTACATATTATAGGGAACTATTACACATTTTCAGAAACTACTATAAGAATTATCTCTAGATTTATACACTGTCAATAAAATACTTGATTCAGTAATCATATCGCACCTAACTATTACGATGTTATGAAGAGATAATTTTAAGTTTAAAAATAAACAGATACCTGTCATATGTAACAGATAACAGTATTCTCTTCGCAAAACATGTCATCACCATGAGTGTTTATAGCCAGCCATAACTGTTACAGAAATAACGATAGTACCCGCGACTTCCGCAGATAGATACTTTTTAAAATATGTAACTAAAACTATACATAGCGCATCATTAATGTTACTCACCGTAGGTATCGTCTTCATGCTGATTTGCATGAAAAAATACAATCCACGAAGCCACACAGCTTCGCACACAGGATCAAAGTAAGCTACATGATCATGTTCTATCTATGTCAAATGTATAACAGTATATGTTGTGAACGACTAACAAGTAGCCAGCTTACTCACAAACAGCCTACGTTTGGTGATAGCATGCGTATTCGCGGACCTATGTGACCTTGAACTGTGTCGCCTGTTGCTCACACTGCCACAGCACCAGCCAGCCACAGTATGGAGACGAACACTTCATGCTATTGCCACCTCAACAGACCCTCTCACTACACTACTCTAGCACAATTTTGGTGTGACGCTGACCCCGCATACTTGTAAACGCGACCTGACCCGCTTAGGTGGCATAACAATATGTGTCCTCTGATATCTTCGTTCTTTCTTTCCTTTCCTTATTTTTAAATTGCTTGCAGATTCAAGGAGGCCGAGGCGGCACAACTGGACAGAGCGTACGTATACTTACCTACGCACATAAAATAGCACCACACCGCTTATAACTGTCTCATTTTTCTTGGCTTGCTATCCATTCTACTGCTTTCACTGTGTTTAGAGCTTTTGTTGTTGTTATGTGTCATAGTTTTACAGTATGTTCCTGATTTGAAATTTAGTCTTAACGCCGGATTTTTTTTGGTATCCTTTTGTTTTATTCTGGATGGATACAATTTTGCAGCTCTTATTATTTGTTTCATTTTCAAATGAAACAAATAATAAGAGCTGCAAAATTGTTCATGATTAATATCATAAATCTTATAAAATTTTAAGTATATTTAAGAATCTTACATATTTTATAATATATATGACTATTTTGCATTAATGGGTAGTTAGTATAAAGTCGATTTCGTAATATAATGAAATCTAATTCGATTTATTTACTTAGTCCACGGCAAACAGAATAAACGTACTACACAGATGGAAAATTAAAAGAACCGATACAGTTGACTGTCCTCTCGAGAGGATACTTTAGGAAATACAAATGTCGGAGAACATGATATATTTACATCGAACATATTAGATGATTATATCACTATCGAAACACGAATATTGTATGCTTCTAACTCGATTGCCTCTCCATAAGATGATATTCGAAAACCAACGAATCAAATTAAGCTATGGTTCACACGCGACGGGTTTTATTGGATTCGGCTTCTATTCCAGCCATGCGTATTACATTTCGCTCAAATGATTTTACGTAAATCAACTAGAGATAAGAGTGAGAAACCAATGATACTTTGCTTATTGCGTGGATAAATAGAATTCCAGATTAACATGTGGGATCCCTGATCCTTCGAAGTACAGAGATTTTCCTTTTTTAAATATTTCAGTGTAAAGACAAAAATCATATAGCAAATATATTTTATTTGCAGACACGTATAAAATGGTCAGACACTTGGACTTTTTAAATCACATCGTAAATCTAGGTATATGAAGGATAACTCCACTTTTTCATGGAGGTCAAGTTAAATGTTGTTAAACTTTCGCGACTATTACAATGTTGAAGATTAATCGAAATATTGTCACGTGGGCAAAGCCGCAGGTACCGCTAGTCTTTTAATAAAGAATATGCAAGGGTTTGATAAATCGGCCCGATACTGACGTAGGTAATTGATAGTAGATTATGATCCTCGATTGACAACGCCCTAATGTGACTTAATTGAACATCGTTAAGTTTAATGATTCCAAATCTTCTAAAGTCTATCCGATTATTTACTGCACCATTACATGTGTATTAACAATAGATTGCTTGACTCTATATTAAACATTACCGCGTACACTTGAACAAAGTAAAATGGATTTATTTTCATCTAACAAAGAAGATTCTATCAAACAAACTTTACCATTTGTAGATGATTTATTATAAACTTAATCTTTGAATACAAACGACGAGATTATCCAAATAAACGATTATTTATAGAAATGATTCCAAAAAAAGCCAATAACAGTTTTTACACTTCAGTTTCACACAAAGAAATTTCATTATTGTGAATGTTTTGGATACATATCATAATATATTTTACATAAAATGCTTATCAAGGCCCTTATAAATACGCAAATATTTACATAGAGAATGTAGATAGCGTTTAATAAATTTGCATATAATTTTCAAATTACAGCTGAATGATTGTATCAAATTTTATATCCAATTTAAAATTGTGTGCTTAATTTTCATTGAATGACATTTTCTTCCATATTCATCAACTCTCATCAACATCTATCTATCAGTCTATTAAAAGTTTCAGGTTCAATCTCCCTCAGACATACGATATCAAATTTAAACTTTCCCCGAAGTAAAATACAAATTGAAGTGGGTATACTGTAAGGTTTCATACAAGAAGCCGCTGTTAAATAAAATTGATGACTGCGATAGTGTAGCAGCATCGTCAATATCTGACAAATATACCAGTAACCTGACATGTAACAGAGTCAGCTTGGAAGCGAGTCGTACCTTGGATGTAAAATATAATCGATACCAGACTACGGCGAACACGGCCCGCTCACATTTTGTATTTCATCTCTGCATGATATCTTTCAACTTTGTACCTTTACAAGTACGCACGTATATCTGATTTGTCTTTGATATTGATAATACTCTTACTGCCCCTCGATTTCCACGTCGAACATTGATTACCGGCGCCCACCGTTGCCAGTTTCCATTAGCGCCAAATTTAACGTCGGGCGGCGTCGCGCGCTCTCGGCGGCGCGGCGCGGGCGGCCGGGCGACGGGCGAGCGAGTGGGACGCCTCACGCCGCCACTGCGCCTCGCTCGGCTCCATTGATAGTCCGCGCGGGCTGCCGGCGACACGCCACCTCCATGCCCTGCGACACGCGATGCACATAGCTCTTGTTCTGCCGTATAACCCCCTATTGTCACTGAAACCCCAACTAAAATGTGACTTAAAGCATCGGTGCTATTTTATCGCGAAGTGATCTCCCCAATAAACTTACAGTTAAATATCGTGCATTATATTATTTACTTGAGTGTTAGAGGTTCGCGGTTGAACGGTTGGACATTGTCGAGGTCGTTCACTGATCTGACAGGTTAGCCCCGGTCCCCCGTGCGCTGCACGCAATGCGAGGGCTCAACAACTGCGTCTATTAATCGGTGCCAAGGATGAGGCCTAACATTTATGCATACCTTAATTTCTGAGGACTGACTATTCATTGATTAGTTAAATTAACGAGGCTGTTGTGATAGGTTTTTGTCGTGTGAAGTTATAAAAACACACATTTCACTTATACATTGTTATAGATAAGGATAAAGTGAGATAAAGTTATCAGAACATTATGTATGTCGAAGTGATAGAATGTTTAGTCCAATAACAGATTAACCTGAAACATTTGTTATTTATATATCAACATTGTATAGCTCGGACGCTAGGAGTGTTACTATAATAGCAAACGAGAGTGTCATCTTACTGAGCTAGGCAATAACAACACTCATTAGTGGCAATCAGCGTAGGAGCCGCGACGACGAGATCGTCAGAGTAATGACGACAGATCCGCGATAGGTAATCAACAGCGTGTACGTGCGTGACGGCGTGTTATGTAGTGAGTCAGTGGAGAGTGGACACGGACAGCCATGCAGCGGTCAGGGTCTCAGTCAGAGAGGCTGGGCGGCGCGGGCGGAGGCGTGTCGTTCATCGCCAAGAGCTCGGCGTCCGAGCACAGCATGTCAACGGGCGTGTCGGCCAGCAGCAGCGGCGGCACGCTGCCCCGCACTCTCAGCACCAGCGTGCTCAGAATTAAAAACAGATCCACATTCTGGGAGAAGTTCTGGGACGAACGCACCAGACGCGATGCGTAAGTGAAATTAACAGCTTTCATCGATCTCTAGGTTTTATTAATCAAATGCAAGCGAATGACCAGTAAAACAGTCGATATGATGACTAGTCAGACAATCAGAAAAGATAAATTTAACATACAATAGAGATAGCTATTATACCCCCAGGTGACGAGCTAACGACATCCAACCTGTAGGTACCTCCTAACAGGATTCAATTAGAACACTAGCACAAATGTACAAACGCCCGTAAAAGAAACGTATTTGAATTTCCTGTCAACAAAATTAGGGAGTTATTTTTAATAAATTTTACAAACAATGTCCTACATAGGTGACGAAACCTTAACATCTCAATGTAGTTCCTTCTTTGTCATAATGAATTGTTTTACAATTTATAGATCGTTGCACGCTGATTTGTTGTTACATTGAAAATAGCCTCATAAATCTCATTGTTTTTATTATACTCGTACTAGCAAGTAGGTACGACGTACGTAGGCATTAACCTTAATAAGAATCTTTATCAAGATCTCTGCTCCTCGCCGGTACATCCATCTCGGTTTTTGTTTAGAGTAATTGCGCACTGTCTATCTAAAAGTCTCTAGGGAACGACCGCGTCCCTTCGTGCTCCCAACCGTAAAAACAAATCTACATTATTCTTCGAAACAATTAACAACATGAACGTTGTTTGCGAACACCAAACGATGTATGACGTAGTAGAGCACTTAATTGAATCAAGCGTAATGCCTCCATCGCCTCATGATCCATTAAGCGAGCCATCCTATATATAATAAGCCTGACAAAAAACATGGACCTCGCATTATAAAATGAAGTGCTCGAGAAATCATACAATCCATTTTCCATAGTGTCAGCTAGACATGGGAAATGAACACCTTTATTATCTGGAACCTATAGTTAACAATAGAATATAACGTCTGAGATATAGTCATGACAATAAAGTCTGTCTGAAGGAAACTTTTTCATCACGATGAATTTCCAGGAAAACAATTACCTTCTTCATAAAATCTCGGCTTCATACTAATGTATGTGTCAATTTGTGAATTTTTCAATAAATAAATAAATAAATAATTGATATTTTACTAGGCTGTGTTCTGTGTTTGCAAAAAGTTCGATAATATAATCAGTTTTTAACTATTGAATATTGGATACCAGATTGAACAGAAGGGTGATTATTGGGTGGGTCCGATTGTCAATCACTCTTGCGTGAAATAAGACAATTAAAGGGACTGACCGATCATTACTGTAGTGTGTAGCTAGTATTTGTACGTATCCACAGAAGCACCGACGTCACTATAAATTATATGTACTATGCTACATGCACGTAGAATAGATGAAGGCAATTTGCATTCACCTTCACTGCGGTATTTAACTGTAATAGCTAGCACGCTCGAGCGGATCCCCGCTGCACCTACCTATCAAATTGATATGGAATTGCGTACGTATTGACACCCACTTAGGATAGGCGTTTCTCGATAATTGCCATCTAAACTTGAAAATAATGGCATGTAGATTCGCCAACGTGTAAATAAATATCTAAACGTATTAATAAGATTGACATCAAAGAAAGACGACAAAACATTAATAACTAGATGATCTTAGAGCAACAAGTGTATCAACGTCTTAGGTTAACGTCACATCTTTACGTAAAATTATCCAATCGATATTCAATAATTAATTTTAAATCCATTTAAACTTTGTGACGGGATTACCTCAGTTCTTCGTTTCTGATTTATTTGATTTAACGGAGCTGAAAGCTGTCCTTTGAACTGTGGTTGACGCCGTAAAATTCAAAAGTCGCTTCGACTTTGTTGAAAATTTATCAAATATTGCCAGTAGATTGTGGCACAATTTATACACGTGTATGTAAAATAACATGGGAGTCACGGTAAGACTTGTAAATCTACCCTTGACAGCCAGTAAAACAGGAAATACACGATAAAGAAAAATAAACTCGTTTTCAACGTCAAATATGTTCGAAATACGAATCAATATGAAAGGTTAGATGAAGAGATTACAAGAACATATACGCGTCCTTCCTGATAGACAGACGTAAAATTATAAACTTAGAATATTTTGGCTACCTAAATCTGTGCGTAAAATAGATTCACCCCCGCTTTCTGAACGGCTGGTTATATTTCTGATCATGTTAAATCTCATGTTAGCAATTGTGATTGGTTGACCAACATCAATCAATTCAACAACCAATCATATCACTTGACATGAGATATGACGGCTGGTATTGGATCAGCCTTTGATAAACTAGGTGATAGTTTCATACTCTTAAATCGATGATATAATGGTTCCTTGTAAATTAAATATTGTTAATATGCCATTACTTTATTCAAGTTACGTATCTGAATATTTCATGTGTAATAAATATAGTTCAATCTTGGTCTTCTGTAGCATCAAATTTTTATTTCCACTTGAGCAGGTATGGTTGGTAGGCAAATTCTCCGAAACTGTAAAATACACCACTCTTGCAGAATGGTATTCAATTGTCAAAGTCTACATTTTTTATTATAACTGGGTCTTTAGAAGCGCTTTTAACACGACGTGACTCTAGGTGCATGGTTCCAAAGTGGGTTTTTTGTTTTTATTTTTATAAAATAAAAGCTTACAACGCTGCCTAGTAAACAGAGTGGGCGTTAATTGAATACACGTGGCCAGTGCAACGAGCAGGCTCTAGGTGACTGCAAATAGAATAGAGAAGAAAGCATTCATTTGCATCGTTCTAATAAACTCTGAAGTTCATAAGTCAATTTGTATGCCTCTATTTATTTTTATTTTCCATTATAATGTTTAATCGATTTTGCTATTCTTTAAACCATTTCTAATTGTTAGAGTTGGGTGTACTACTAGTTCTATATGAAATTGGGATTAAAGAATAACCCCTTCACTCCGCCCCATAAAATAATCACCTTAGAGCCATTTCGCCACAGCGTCAAGCGTGACATATAATATTTTGAACGGCGAACGTCCATTATTAGTTAGTGTAAAAAGTTTAAAAACATAATGTAATTTAACATTTATTAGGAAAACGATATAATTGTAGACGACATTGCTATGTTGTGGAGATCGGCCAACGTTTCGAGTGACATGCCAACCACGAGTGCCGCTCTAACTGTAAACATCTATGACATGTTCATATGTTTCTACATAAATACAAAGAAACTCCTATATATGACAATGTGCAGTAGATATGTGCTGTGCATATGTTATGGAGGTACCTACATCTTGTTATTTCCATGGGATTGGCGAGCTCTAAACCTTGCCAACAGATTTAGTACCAATCATCCGATGAATTGTAAATATATTGAAGTTGGCAATAATACTTACCACAAACATTAGTAATTCTAACAACATAAAGGTAAAATAATTAATACTTTCAAGATGATCCCCGTTGTTATCAAAGTAAATAATAAACACAAAAATATATCTCTATAATTGACGCCCACAGCAGTTTAGCTCTGCTTGGTTTCCATTTCATTTTCTAAGAAAAGTTAATTGAAAGACATAGAAATGACATACCTCTTCAAAAGGATTTTAAGATTACGCAGCTCTTAAATTCACAAGGAATTTGAAAATGTTCCACAATATTCTACCTGAATGTACTCGTACCTTTATTCAAACCGCAAATCAACTGCAGTCTGTCTGGTTTCGACTATGTAACCACTTGAAACTAAATCCAATTATCATGGAATGGATTATACCCATCCCTTTTAAGGATTATAACATTAACTCTTTGAACTTTCTTACTGACGTATGAATATAATCTCGACGTCGAAAATTTTACGTAAACTTCAGTAAATTAACCCCAAAATTTCAAGTGCCATAACTTTCTCAGTTCAATAAACCTACGAGAATAATATATCGGTAGCTGTAATAATTACAGTTGGTAGCTAATTTAGCTATACTTCAGTTGAAACAAACTGTTTTCAGATAACGGATAATTTAAACTGCCGTCAAGGGCTTGTATGAAACATGTCAGGGGAAATAAGCGTCAGCCTTCAAACTTCATGTACTGCAAAGAACGTGAGAATGCATAATTGCTAGCACTGAATTTCCCATGAGCTTGCAAACAGATCGTATTTGGAAAGCAATGTCGTTTGTTGCATCTGCAGGCAATATTTTTATTTTTCGAGCATTTATACGTTATCGGTTAGTTAAATGTAAACGCGAAAATGGTTTCTTTTTCTCGCTCCAGATATCTGATATTTGCAGTAAAGTAATTATAAACCCTTCAGCATCAATTCATGAATGTAAATCGTAAAGGCTGTTTGAGAATTTCTAAGAGACGACAGGAAATAATAAAACATTTGATTGACGTACACGATAGGCCTTACAATAGAAAACTCTAACTTGAGAGAAAATGTCACTATCCTCTAAAATATATATGTATATGTAAGGATTCACATCTTTTGTTAACCGAAATAATATTCCGGTAATCCTGACAATAATAATTGTGTAAGAAGATAGTCGTTCTATTATATATCTACGAGTAGGTACCTATACGTCTGTGACAGCCGCTGAAATCGACTACCCTTTCCTTTACACCGATCATGTTTCCCTACGTAGCTATTGTGCAGAGACGTTATCCGAACGTAATATATGTATAAGAATAACACACACGTGTATCAGATACCGAGACCCATCGCGAATAATAACGGGGTATCGCGATTTGAAATCGATCACTCAGTGCCTGCATATTCTTAATAGAGTTAAATAGCCAGAAAGCGTATGCTTGACTGAATTTCAATCGAATCAAACATACCTATATGTGCATAAAACATATTTATAAATACCAAGTTTAATTGGCTGTGCATCAATAATATTTATTTGCAATATCTTTTTCGTGATCTTTATATTACACAAATATATTAAGTCTGTGAAAGGAGAATGATTTGCAAACCTTTGAATGTTTAATGCTGTATTAGAAAATAAAAAGCTTCGATGTTCAATCGTCTCGAGATAGCTTTTATGAATAGACTTTTATGTTTTACGATGACGCACTTGAATCTTATTATTTCTCAAAATATAAAACGAATTTTATATATAGAAATTCTGTTGTTTGCTTCATTTGAATGTATATTCATACAAATAGATTCCCAAATGATCTCCGTTTATTAATATTAGAAATAATTGATGTGATTACATAAATCCAACCCGTAAACATCCACTGATAAACACGAGCCTTGTAATTTTTATTTATTATTTGCAATCAGCCAACAAAGGCCCATAGACTAAAATACATAAATACAACAATGTCTTATAAATACATAAAAAATATTTATTACATAGGTAAATAGCTACTGCAGACGTATTGTCGCGTCGTGTTTCGCTGCGTACTGCGTAGTGTCACGTATCCCCGGAAACGTCGGTATATGACACCCTTCGCCCAAAATTCTTCCTTTAAGAAGATCTCCAGATGTCTGGTTGGAACCCGCACCACAAACGACTTGAAGTTAATATTATGGCGCATCTTCAACCTTTCGACCCTCCATTCGGTTTTGCTCGACTTTGATGTTCTCCTCGATCTTCGTGGAATGATGTAGGCGGGACACATACAGCTGCCTTGAAAGTATTGCGAAACGCAGCAGCATATTGGTTCCTGTCAATGCGGTACCGCACTGATAGTTCTTCTCTGCGGCAATTTGGTGCCTTCTCGGTAGACTTTTGTTCTTGCCGTTTTTGTAGAATGGGGAGGTTGTCTGGCTACGTAAGCATGGCGTAGTATCAACGTATTTACTTATGACGTCGTCTCTACAATGGAAGAGGCGGGACGGGCGAGGCGAGGTAGTGCATCGTCCGCAATGACGGTGGCCGGCGTCGAATCGGATTTCGCTAACTTGAAACTTTGTGATGCATTGTGCGCCCCGCGACGCGTGTTCACTTTAGAAGCGAACTCAGGTGACCTACATACCGTAATAGTGTTGCGTAACTCCACTATTTCGGCACGGAACACACTGATAGTGTCTTGAGACCCATATTATACATCTTGAACTGACTGCATCTCAGCCACGCTCACCTTGAGGGTAGTGAAGTCCTTCAGCAACCTGATAACGTCAACGTGGTTGAAAGTGACGGTGAAGCTTCGACAGCGCCTTCATCATCCGGATCAGTCTCCTTCAACACTCGAATGATGTCCTTAAGACTCTTCTCCCCTCTTACATTCCTCCTGCGAGACGGCATTCAGTAAGTCATATGAAGTGACTCGAATGACCGCAACAATGAATGGTCTCGAGAGGAAATATTGCCATTTTCACCATTGCATGCTTGGCAGGTAATAGTGGTATGTTAAAAACACACTCATACGAGTGTCCCAGCTGTCCATCTTTATGACATAACCCCTTAGACAGCCTTAATAACATCTACGGCAAGAATAATGGTGAGGTTCTCTGCCTGGAACCACTCGGTAGAGTTAACTGTTGAGTTAGATGTTATAGTCGGGTTCAAATAGAACTGTTCAGAATTCTGTCTCCACCCTATTGTTTGAGTTTGATGCAAAACAGACCGGGTGACCCTATTAAAAGTTGCTATCAAAGTTGAGAACTTATTGACGTATCATCAACTAACTCGATTGGAATAAGAGTACAATGACCGGTACATAAATTGTGTGGTTTGCATATTGGATTCTAAGTTGTAAGACAATTTTCAGACTGAAAACTTCGTTCAATATTCTTAAAAAATATATCAGACCATAAGAAAATGTATTCATAATGTCGGTCGGTTCAACAAACCATGATCCAAAATAATCTTATTATGAGAAAAAGCTTTTTACTTTTAAAACGAATAATAAAAGCAAACGGCAATAAAAACCAAACGCACTATTTAACTTTTATTGCATTGTAGTAAAATGTGTAAAACTGTTATAACCAAAGTTCACTCGTGTGCACATATAAAAAAATAAAAAACCTGTATACATTTACATTTTGATTTAATATTCATTGAAACTTAAACTAAACAGATAAAAAGAAACAAATCTCAAAAAACTGATAAAATATACAAAATTTTTGCAAGTTCAGTTCTGAATAATCAATAATTCATAACTTTTAATAAACTGAAGGTTGCATAATTTCATAAAAATAGGTTGAATTGCCTTAACATTAAATAAGTAAATAATTATGTCGTGAAATATATTTCACGAGAGTTTGTACCAATTGTACTTCCAATATGCTCTATAGTAGGCCTGAGGGGGCAGCAATAACCAAATAGAATTCACAGAACATTACTTGTCTACCAGAAAGCACACTGTTGTGTTCTGTGAAGCTACTTATACTTACATTGTTTCGTTAGTAAAGGATGTCTACATCATTTCCTCTTCCGTCCGCTACAGCTTGAATCATAAAACCAATTTTCTCCCTCTAGGCAGCCTGTTAAGGACTCTTCAGCGAGTAAATCAAAACACGGGTTATTGTAGGTACAATAAAACAAAACAATAACCAAAAAGGGAATTAACTATTTAGGCTCTGTTAAGTATTTAATAAACGAACATATTATATTCATTTAACAGTGTATATTTTTAGAACAATGTACTATCCAATTTTACTATTATGTAGCCTGAATACGATCAATGAAATGTATCTTTTTAAAACCTTTGCCAGCAATATGCGTGTAATTTTTTTTTTCTTAGTTGTCATCTTTATATACATATTTGAATAAAATTCAGGCAAATCTTTTATGTTTTGGACTCTAACAATCAAATATTTTAACCTATTGTAACTCGCTTAGAGGTTCTTTAATTTACTTACCTTTTGTACAAATTACAAAATAATTAATGAGTATTTAATGTGTTCTGTAGTAAGTGTATCATAAACTAATTAAACTATTTATTTGTTGTATCAAGTATTAGTAAATTCTCCACAAACAACAATTCTGGAATAAGTATATTTACTAACGATATTAGTCATAATATTTTAATAAAGCTTTAATTTTCGGTACCCACACGAAATTGGAATTCATAATCCTCAAAACAGTATAAATTTAATATTGAGTAATAATAAATTCACCCGTCAGCTTTGATGCTAAAAGAAATTGTACAAAATCTGATTTATTGAAATCAAAGGCCAGGCGAAAATTATAAACATTCACAAATTTCGTTAAAGTTGTCCTAGTTTAGTAGTTAACAAGTAAAACACTGACTCTGAAATAAAAATTCCTAATTTGACAAAAAACAACGTTAAAAATTATTTGAAATCTTGATACAATTGGAAATAATTTATCACAGGGCAAACTCTCGTGATTTATTGTCTAATTCAATTGTTTATCGGTCCAATCCCGTTTATTTTCCGTTCTAATTTATTGCGGACTGCCTGCGAGTAATATAGGGACGGTTTTTATTTTAGCTTAGCAACAGTCATACATTTTTTTTTTTTTAAGTTTGACACAGCCTTTTAAAATCGTCTGCTCTATTTTAATCGCGTGATGAGATCAAACCTCAGATGAAGATCCCGCTTACAAACAAAAACCGTTGCACCTCAGAGTAAGGACCAAGAATATTAGATAGACCTGGATTTTGCGTCTAGAAGAAAACAATGAAAACCAAATAAATGGCCTTGAAATAAATCAGTTATTTTTTGCATCTCTTTCATCAGGGTGACCAAGTTTTGAAGTGAAACTTCCATATACATAGACGGGGAGTATTAGGATTTTTCTGTCACGAAAAAGCGTTACGGCCGCGTGGAGGGGGTAGACGATATTATTATATTGTCCGTTGAAGTTTCACTTCTACTATGTGTCCCAGGTCCCAGCACACATTTTTTTTATTTGCGTTGGGATATTATTAGGAATTAAGCAAATTTATAGAAATTATTCATAATTGAGCACATATTTCTTTGCTAATAAAGATAGAACTGGATATTGCATCTAGAAGAAATAACTGAAGGGGAGTTCATTCACCTTTAGGTATGTTTTCCATCTCACTCATACTATAACAACAAGATGAGATCAAAAAGACGACCGATATACAAACTGCATTAACCACTTATTATGCCTATGCTCACGCGTGGCTCAGCTACGGCGTAATCATGTGGGGAAACAGTACCGATGCTCCTACACTATTTATTTTATAAAAGAAATTAATCCGTATACTCACAAACATAAATCAGACTGATAGCTGAAAACCTTTCTTCATAAAACATAAAATACTCACCCTTCCATGCATATACATTTTTGAAATTTGTTAGGAAATAGGTATAAATCATTCTTTACAAGACGCGAAGATAAACATACTGGCCGATCATTAAGGCATAAAAATATGCTAATGCTACCATCTTCCCGCATAACGCTACACTCCAACAGGCCCTATGTAATGTGTATAAAAATTTATAATAAAATACCAGAATCAATAAAAACAGAAAACAGCGAAACAATATTTACAAACAAAATAAAACAAATACTTATTAAAAAAGCCTATTACACGATTAATGAATATATAAACAATAAACAAACATTTCCAATTAAATTAAATGAATAATACTATAAATAATACAACAGTAATAATAAAACGAAATAAATGAATAGATATAAAAAATAAAATAAAAATACATTAAATTCCATAACTATTAGTTAATAATAATTTATAATAAACTAAATACATATTAGGAAATATTATTAATAAATTAAAAATTATAATATGCTATCCATATTTATTAATAAATTAAAGCAATAAGTAAACATAAGTACCATCTTCCTATATATACAACAGTAGTAAACATAAGTATCATATTCCTCTCCTATATTTTGCTGTGCCCTACAGGGTCCATGATTGTAACCTACCAAATTTTATTTTTACCACCTTGTACATTGTGGAATGCAAATAAAGAATATGAATATGAATATATAATTTGCAAGTTACCAGAGTAAAGTAAAAGTTTTCAAGATAGTTGTGCACAAATAGATAGGAATGTTTATGTTGAGGGCCATTTGGTATCCAGAAACTATTTTAAAAGCTTCTAGTATTTTTAAAGTCATCTTTAATCTTTCTGCCTATAAAAAGGATGTGTTGATTGAAATAATTATTTTATGATATTTAAGTTTACCCCAATTTTATGAATGCATTCCTAGGCTGGTAAGACTGATGGTCTGTAAAAATAATAATTTCAATGACATATATGACATGTCAACATTGTCAACTTTCTTCCACTTCGAGTGTTTGCTAGGCGATTTCTGAGGATATACTAATTATTTAACAGTGCTCAATCATGTATCGTATATTTAAAGATTGTGGAAGTGTTTGGAACCCAGCATCAAACGTTATTTTTCATAGGTAAGTACGCTGATGCCATATTAAAAATTACGCCAATTTGTACATATTTTTACGCAGTTTTAGAAAGATCTGCCTATATTTTTATTTAAAACTGTGTGAAAAACGTTTCTCTCATTGTGAAATGTCACCATTTAGTTATTTATGTGGTTATATCGCATATAACTAAGGAAACAGTCGCATTATTAGATTGGACGTCAAGATAAAATGTTAGTAAACAAAGAAGAGTAGAGTGACCATAAATGATTGCTTGAGGCGGAATTTAACGTGATATGATTTTTCATGGTTGTGTAATGAGCTACAAAGTCCAACTGGAATTCAAAATCTTCAGAAGTTTTCTTGGTCAAACCTGATCATTGATTGCTAACATCAGTGGACTTTCTTAGATGATTGAAAACACGATTGCATTTGTTTCAGTTTTCCAAGCGATCCAGAGAAAAGGCGTAGATGGTGGTATGGTGGTCCAACATACCTTTGAAAGGAAACTTCTATAAATCTGCATAAAATTGTTGCCTACACTATAAAGCGGAGCACTATGACATAAGGCTAAATCGACTAAAATTTGGTGAAGATCTGATGAAGACTTTCGGAGAAAGACGATGGAACTCCTTAATGGATATCAGCAAATTAGTCGCGATTACTGTAGTTGCATATTTATGTATTATTTATGCCACTCAAAATAGAAAAATAAAATAAACTGTGCTAAAAAGTATAAAATATTTTCTTTAAAAACTTAACAGCTTCTGAAGTAGGGACCTTTAATCCTTCAATGCACCTTAGCTAGGCACTTATTAGTTTTATGAAGTTAGTTTTTACTTATTTTAATGTTTAATTTATCCATAAATCAACCCGCAACTTTGGACCAAGTGATGACACGTTAAATCTTCACCATGGGTTCACCAGAATTTAGTACCTACCTATTTGGTACTAATGGTTATTGTTTTGGTACCTAACTATTAGCAAACAAATACGTGCTCAATTATGAATAATTTCTACTTGCTTAATTCCTAATAATATCCCAACGCAAATAAAAATCTTTGTCACCCTGATGAAAGAGATGCAAAAAATAACTGATTTATTTAAAGGCCATTTATTTGGTTTTCACTGTTTTCTTCTAGACGCACCGTCCAGTTCTATGTATAAGGTTCTTGGTAAGGACCTTACTAAAGTAAGTAGTTGCACCGTACAGTCTAATTTTTAATTAGACGAAGCCAACTGACAGTAGCTAATGTCACTTTGTAAAATAATGTTGCCATATTTAAAGTAATAGTGATGCGTTCAGTTCTCGTTCAATCAGATGAATGAACAATGAGTGTGAATAGTTAATCATTTCAAACTATTAAAAGAATATTATTTCTATTTTACAATAAAATTGTATAAAAGTGCTCTGAAGCCCAATTCTCGTAATTAATTTATAATATGACTGAAAGTTGACCGAACTGAGATTATATTATGAATTGACAAAAAGTCATGTATTCTACTCCTCTTAAAGTTCAGTCCAATTCCAGTATGATTTGGATTCAATCTTCTTACAAACTCATTTCAATCTCATTTTTGACGTTTGTGTATCGACGAGTGTCAATTTTATTATCTGTGTCAGTTCAAAATGTTAGCAGAATACCGATTTGCCTTTTATTCAACTTTCGATCTCATTACAATATAATGTCACGTTTGACGTTGTTTGTTAGGGTAGGAGAATACCATTTGTGACATTTATGACATTGGTAGTAGATCGGAATGAGATCCGAACTATAATTTGAACATTCTTAATTACGAGAATTGGGCCTCTGATATAAGTTACTAGTAGTATGTAACTACAATGTTTAAAACACTCGGTATTCAGTATAGGTAGATACTATAGGAACATAGTCGTCGAAAACTCGTTGGTATGTACAAAGCACGACTAAAATTCGAACCCCGTATCGGCAGTTCGGCACACTAACTATTCACTAGACAATCGAGGCAATTTCATTCATTGAGGAGTTTTTTCAATCATTCACTTTGTCACAACACTATTTTTATTTCATCAAAAACTGACAACACAGTAAACGTCAGTTGACTTCGTCTAATTAAAAATTCGACTATAGACCTCACCGTAGATACCTCTGTCCTATTTGGTTACTCCGTCTACGCCTATTAAAAAACTCGCCTTGAGTTAAAAAAGTAAAATTTTATATCATAGACCCATCAGAAACCAAACTTCAAACAGAAAACGTCAAAGTTACGAACTTTTTCGAGTAAATTATAATTATTTGAGAAAAACCATACAATGCACTTATCTAAATGAGGTAGATATGTATCTTACAAAAACTGTGTATGTATTATAATATAGCTCATACAAGTATTTCAGTCAGGTTGTAGTTAGCTGACAACAAAAATTGATTTATAGATAGAGATAAATGCTTATAGGAAATAGTTTTAAAATTAACCGAAAACTGCTTGTTACTGTGGTCTTTCTAGGCGAAGATAATTACGCTTGGAGCTCAGCGGCATTTGTAAAATAAAACGAAACAACCATAAGTTTTATGTGTGATGTGAGCAGATACTCCATAATGACTTATGACTTAATTATACAAAAAAGGTTCATTGGCATCCTGTATTTGTGCTAGTACGTGAGTATGTAGTGTATTCACAAACCCATTTTAAAGGGAAAGCGTCGTCCTTCAGTGCTGAAACTGGCGAATGGGCGTACAGTAATAAAATTGTTTACATGTCGAATTATACGTTACTCAATAAGCGGCATCGTAATCTCGAAATAAGGTTTTATTCAATTTACCGTCCGTACGTGATTTGGCGCAGTTCTTCGCACACAAAATAGTACTCAATTAGAATTCTATCAAAACCAATCCGCGAATAAGTACTAATATCAGGTGAAGTCAATTGTAAAAACAGTTTCAAATGACTTTTCAAGATAATATACATAAACTCAATAGTTACAGAGTATTTGAATACATACGAAAAACTTGAAAACCAAAAGCTATGTAGATATAAAAAAACAAACTTTTACTGTTAACTAAATAAATATTATACGGATATCCATATCGATTTCATTTGAAAACAAAATACGTTGGAGATACAAATATTAAATTGTCTTGGTCTTCTTGGGTCATTGTAATTTATTAATTGAGGCCAATTGTCTTCCATCTGCTTCTACAAATAGACTGACGAGTGACGAGATCAATATAGATTGAAGACCTAAAATAAGCGTGCGAACATACTTAGTAGGCAATGTAGGCTACAATTAATATCAGTACGACTCTTGAGTTCAACGTTCAAATATTAAAATATGTTTACGGCTAAGTAAGAAGCAACAATCCAGAACTTGTATTATATGTTAAAATCAATAAAAGAATTTGTAGTGTTAGCCTTCATCTAATAATAGATTATGAAAATTGATTCTTGCTGAATCATTGACAAGAAGGAACGAGATAGCACAAACATACGCAAGGTAAATCAATACTTCTTCCCACACAGCTATCGTTGTTGTAGTATTTCATTTGTAAAATTAACCCATACAGTTCATTTCCTGATAGGCTGCTACCAATAACTAGCAATTTTCTCCTTCAACTTATGTTCGGTTGCCAATGTTGAATATTGCTTCTGTATTCTTGACTGTGACACCCCAAGACAGTATTTGACGCATGAAAACCACTATACCGTGTGATTTCTATTTTCTAGCGTATTTGGTAGCACGTAGAGAGACGAATAGGTACGAGCGTGGTCTCTTTCCTTCGACCTGTTTGGTGATCATGAAAATTCTCATGACTTCTGGGTTCTTGCGGCTAATATGGCCGAAGTTCTCCAGAGTTGATATTGTCAAACCTTATTTCATTAGAGACAGAAATGTTGGTCGGGTAAGACTAATGATCGTTATCGTTCATGAATCCTGAACGTACTTACTCCTACAATCCACGTTTCTATCGACGACAGTAGCAACGAAATAAAATTAGCAGAAGGAACTTTTCGCCTAGTTCCACCTATTGTTAGAGAACCAGTCGAATACCATACTCTCAAACTCACAGAACAAGTTAATACTGCGGTTGTTTCTAAACTAAATAAAACCTTTCGAATTGTAACTATGAATTTCACAGGTTTCCAAACTTAATGGTGATAAGTTTCTGTACTCAAGGCGAATGCGATAAGGTAGCCCGCGAATTCAAATTTTCTTACAATTTTTACTATTTGAAGCTCTGTATTAGGTCGTATGTTGATCAAAATATAAAATTCGACGATAATGGTGGTATATTTACAGATTAATATTAATGAATTAGAGCTGCAATTACCAAAAACATAAAGAAAATTTGAATCTTGCAGGCTACCTTGACGGATACCCTATCTTATAAGGATACTCAAACTAGTTCTTTTAACTTATTTGCATTATTAACCTATCAGGTAGGTTTTGTCATGCGTATTTTTATCTAATTCCGGAAAAACATCAACCAATTTCGCAGAAATAATCGTAATTATCCGCTCTATATATATCACCACAATTTTATTGTATAACGTTTTTACGCTTTTATTACAAGTTTTTATTACCAAAATGTTTTTAGATTGAACCAATTATCCATTTAGCGCCGCTTATAAATAACTTCGACATTAAGATACTGCAGCTGGGGCTAAAAATATCAAACGTATAATAAACGCGTGGTATTTAATTAATGCTGTGGTATTTACAAGCTAAACATAAATAAACTGGAAAGTATTATGCGCGATGCGTCGGTAGAGAACTGTAGTACTTAGTGTAGTACTTAGGTATACGAAGGTAGAGTGCGGGGGTGCACAAGACAAACACATCGTATCACAGGACCAACCCACTTGGAACCGTGCGCCTAGAATCACGACGTTTTGAAAGTGCCTGCAAAGGCCCAGTTGAAATAAAAAAAATTGACTTTGACTTTGACAAGCACTCGCGGGCCTCGCAGCCGCTACTGTGTTTCAATCTCCACCAGAACCTGATACAAAGTAGCTTAGGTTTTATAACAAAATCTTATAAATAAATCCAATTAGTTACTGTGAAAAGCTGCAGAATTAAACTAGTGTATCAGATTACAACTGAATTATTTTTCCAAGACTGTAAACAAAGAAAATTGCCTTTATACAAGCTTCGTTCAAGAAGTTATATCAAAGAGTTTGAGGATAGTTGTAGTTTCCAGTACGTACCTTTGAAACCGATACCGAGCTTTTACTTTGACTAAGAAAAAGAAAACCATTCTGTATGAAGTTGTAGCGAGTTAAAAAGTATATTGTAGTGTTGGTGTGAAAAATCTTGATGTCTACAAGGGCCATGACCTCTGTGAGTTTTACATTCTTTTTAGCTCGTTGTTAACACAAAATACTTAGTACGTGGTCAGATTCCATTGAGTTGTTTGAGCTTAGATTTTTATTAGTACTTGTTGCTTAATCTGATTCATTTTCATTTTGTTGCGAGTTTCAAATTAGATAAGTAGCAATGTGATATTTCCATATTATTACCATTTTCTATACCTATTTTATTTAAATACATTTATTCAAATTCAAGTTGCTCACTTTGCTCGTGATCAAGCATACATTATAGCGAAAATTTCGAGTTGATGTAACAAATACGAAAGTGTTGATTTACGCTGGCATAAAATACAAAGGCACGCAAAATAAGAATGTTAAAACTATCTTCCTGAAATCTGAAACAGATCTTAATAATTGGCCTACTATTGTTAAAATGTTTATTTTTTAAAGTAAAGAGCTGTATGTCTTCCTAAAAATTAATAAATTGCTAAAAGAACTTTTAGGTTGTCCTCGTTTCATAAATATATAATGAATACGTATCACTAACCCTCTTTATTAGAAAGAATAATATTCCGTTTTGTTTACTTGGCCTAAGTGAATAACGGATTATTACCTACTTACTATTCCCTTCTTGTATACATATACCAATATTGTTCTGCCGAAACCGAGGTTATGGGCACTATTTTACTCCAGCTTATTTCATTCGGATAAGATGAAAGAAATTCTACAACTTTGTTTATTATGTAATACAATTTAGACAATCAAATTATCTACACCATTGACCTACTACCACAATGGACCGCGGGTCTATAGCAAAATTCACGAAAAATGTGTCCCGACTCAACCTATTTATGCGTAGATACATTTAAAGAAATATCAAAAACTATAACATCCTAAATCAAACCGTATCGTAATAAGTAAACAGGTTAATTTTACTTGTGACAATTTATCAGCCTATTCAACTTCGACTTGAGGCCGCACTATTTTCACCTTATGAAGCTTCTAGCGAAAATTACGCGAACACAATAAGAATTTCAATGAAATACTAAGTATCTTAGCAAAATATTACTTTGAAATGATTAAATATTAATATAATATAATAATAATATATTATAATATTACCAAAAATATGATACACCTGCCTGTTTTCTCACTTTACCAAAGTAGTTTTTAAAATACAGTACGGCATTTTTGACGTGTATTATGTCGATTGACAAAACAAAGACTGGCACGCGATTGGAACTCTTTTTCGTTTTGGAACTCTTTTAGTTCGGAAACCTTTGAGTGCAGACCCAATTTCCATTGCAGAAGTAGGTCAATGATATATACACCCACATTTTTCCTAAGAATAAAAATATTATCATAACTTTCGGAACTTTTATATTTTCTATTCATATCTGATATTTATACTCCTACACTCCTTATGAAATACTTATACTGCTATTATTCTATATTCCTCGTAATTGAGTTAGTTCTCTTGAACAGGATGGCAGTAAACGAGAAAAGTGGTCGCTCACTATAGCCGTTCGTTAAAGTTAATAGACTAAGGCTATATCTAGGCGCTACAACGTGGCGAATTGAGAGAAGTCGTAAAAGCATAAGTGAGGCAAGGTCCTTACATTCAACATAAAGGTTAAAATGCGTGGAATTCGCATTCTCTCCTCTCGCTCCTCATTCAAATGGAGAAAGTCTCACTTGATAAGTATTCCTTATTTATCGTATAATACCTTGAAAATGGCCCAAGATAACGCTACTTAGAATGAATCACATTTGATTATGCACAACAAGAAACGAAAGTGAGAAAATTGTACTTTATCTATATTTAGGTATTTAAATAAAATTTAAACAAGCCTAGGTCATTGTAGGAAACACGATAAAAATATTTTATAAATAGTTCAAACAACAAGGAAAACCAAACACAATATATTACGAGAGAATTTGCTATTTATTCCTAATAAATTATTTTTCTAAAATCAGTAGAATTCGCGCTATAACAAATTCCAATCCGTCAATCGCAAATGGATTTTCTCACACCTGAGGCTTAGCTTAAGTCTTATGTGTCTGGCGAATAAACGGAGTCTAGCTATGCGTGGGTTTTAGTACAAAGCTTATTTTGTATGTTTCTGTCTATTCTCTCAAACCTTCAGGTCTACACGTCACGGTGTAATCACACTATTGAGTCGGATTATAGAGTACCAAGAATTCACCAGTTATGACTGGCACTTACATTATTTATGCATAAAACATTTTAGAGCATAATTATTATAAATGTGAGTGTGTAAAGACGTAGTTAATTTTCAAAATTGCACTATCTTCTGTTTATTTCGACATTATAACAGAAGTAAATACTCCTCTCAGTTCTTCTTAAAATTTAAGAGCCTTGCTCTTGTTGGTGTAGCTGATGCAGCTCTCTATGATTCCCTGTCGAGTACAATCTCCTCTCAGTAACGTAGCTCATATTCGCACGTACACTTTGAGCACGTACACCACCTAGCTCATTAGACCGTAGAGTAAGGCAGGCACGTGACGCTCGACTGGGCACAGATCCAAACCAGTTCGCCAAATTCAACGCCATCCTTACCTTCACATGACTGTCAACTCACATGATTCCTATGATTGTAAATGTGTAATAGACGATTCAACAAAACAGTCAAATGACTTCTATTTCACAGATACTCGTCACTTTTTATTTTCATTGTATGTTTGAAAACTTCTATAAATATTTTTTCCATGTGGGTGTTGTTACACGTGGAAACTGTAAGAAAGGGAATCCAATATAATCGGAAAATGTTATGCATTCGACTTTAATATGACTGAAAAATTCCATATACATAATGCTGCATATTCGCAGATACTAGAAATAAATTATTTATAGAAAGTTGCAAGGTTACAACTTTCCAGGACCATTATTTTGCTCTTCATAATAAGAAAGAAAGTTTTCGGTCGCTACTAATAAAACTTAACAGTTAATATTGTGTTTAAATACAACTGTCGAGAAAAATTCCATAGTATAAAGACTACAAGTTATAAAACAAGCCTTTGTACATTGTACATGAAGCATTTTAAATAAGTAAATAAATAAATAAAACAAGATCATAATAACAATATTGATTCTTCCTTTATTTTGTACAACTCACAAACCACGCCAATAAACTGCAGTCACTAAACAAGGAATATAATTTATATTATAGTCTTTACTAATTTAAATTCTTTAAGATTGATAAATATTACATGACATCGAATTGAATGTTTACCTACCAGTATTTGGAATTCTTATCTTATGTACATTTTGCAAAAATGTAGTATATTTTGTTTACGATGAGAGACAGATGATCTTATTCTTCGGACGGTCTTCAAAAACTCATAAATAGGTACTTGCCAATGAAAACAAACTCCCGTCCATGGCATCCCTAATACCCACGAAAAGTATATCTTCATACATATTTTACTCTCATGAATAAATATTGTATATTTTTCGTATAAAAGTTACTACCCCACGCTAATATTTGAATGTGAAAACGTTGAAGCTATTATTTTATTAGCGACTCGAAATTGTTTTCGAGACTACATTCTATTGGCAGACTTAACTTTTGTTTCTCTTTTCGACGCATTTAAATTGGTAATGAAATGATTATGACGGATAAACGTCGGATGATGCTGCATCAACAAGAAATCTGAGTTTAAGTTAAATATATCTTTGAGGAAAGCAATGAAATGAAAAGATTACATTTTTTTAAATGGAGTATTAATTTTATGAGTGTCAAAATAAAAACTCCAATTATAAAATATAGTAGGTAGATACATAGAAATGTTTCTGTACCAAAATAAACTTTTATTTTATTTATTATGTAAGTCTCGTGCCACCATCTGGATAGTTTATTGTGGGGTGTGATAAGCCTCGCGTGAAAAGGCCTGAAGTTGAAACGCCTTTAATATTTTATCAAGCATTATCGCATCCGTTCACAATTATGTAGCTTTGTACCAATTTGTACCCGTCTTAGCGTATGTAGCTCTCCACATGTCTAATTTAAATAGAGATGTAAACGCCACTGATGAAGCTCTGCTTAAAACAACACACTACAGTGTTTGTGAATGATGTGTACATTGCTTTACATTTTAATGAAATATCTTAAAGCTGATTAAATATACAAGAGCAACGTATAATTCTCGAACTACAACTTCTGATAGACCGTTTACTTATGAATTCAATATTTAAATTAGAACTAGGTACACCGGTTTACCTTGGTAAAAGTTACCAATACAAACTTGGTATATCTAGTCTAGATTGCGGCTCGATAAAACTTTATTAAATAATATGCTGAACTTTTATATCAACTAAGTAATTATTTTCGTTTTCAATCGTCAAAGTGAAAACTGAAAACACAGTTAGTCCTTTCTTAATATTGGATAAGGTTATTAGAACCCGTAAGACATCCTCCTACATGTTCTCGAGTGAGTTTGTCAGGTTTCTGATCCCAAGTTCTGCCGTTCAACTCGCGCAAGTATTAAATTGTGGAGATGTACCCCATCTTGTGGCCGACACCCTTCTATAAATAACATTGAGGGTAAGAGCTGGGAGAATATTTTCTTGGAAATAATAACCTCACGGCGATCTAGACGGTAAATCTTCAGAGCTTTCAAATAAAATTTTCTATAACAAAATTAAGTTTTAATACAGATAAAATATCTTAAAAAAACATTTAACAAACACGGAGCGCCTAAGAGACCACCCCTAGGTGGCTGCCTATATAGAAACTATTTTGACTGTGATCTATGTGTAAACAAATTACACTATAAAAAAACCTCGTCGTACCCGACGGGAGTGTCTAGTTATACTTTATTAAACATACCAAGAAAAGAAATGGAAAACCGACTTTAAACTTGGAAAGTTCGATTTGGAATTTCACCTAAAAAAACGTTTTATTTATTTATTTTTTCAGGTAAGTATACAATTAAGTACAATTAGATCTCATTATAAAACCATTATATTTACAGTCCGATTTTTCAGTGAGCTTACATACCTACTTGGTGAATTGTGAAAATTGCTCCATTGTGTCCATTTACATGTTTGGAAATATTCATGCGCGTATGCTTTTAGTACTTTGCTTGGGCTGATATCAAAATTTTCATACCTTATAGTTTATTTGTTATTTTTATGGTTTTGTTTTGTTACGTAGTACTTATAAAACCATTGTAAATCAAATTATTATGTTCATAATATGTAGATTGTAGGTATTCTCTTTTTGTGAACAATAGTGGTACAAATTAACCAAAAAATCCCACTTAGGAAACAATGTTAAATATTTATGATTTTGTAATGGACAAGCTTGTAAACTTTTATCTTATAGCCCTTGTTACCTAATTTATTCAGAGCAAAGTTTAAACACTGCGCCCCATTTTTATCCTTGAGATTTCGAACGTTAGGCAAAGCTGTACCTATTGTCGGGAATCATTATCAGCTTCGAAGCCTTAATACTCCGGGTATCAAATATCTCCTCAAAACAAAATCCTTTTGTCTGCCATCTCCAGCTCCTTTTATTATAGATTTGCCTCATGATTTGTTTGAGAGTGTTCGTTTTGGTTTGTACCTTGAGTTTATATACATAAGGTTTATTTTTGTCCACAGCCACGGAGAAGACTTGATCGTGACGCCCTTCGCGCAGGTCCTGGCGAGCCTGCGCAGTGTTCGCACCAACTTCTTATGCCTCACCAACGTGCCGGCGTCCAAGTAAGTCACTCATTTGTTTTGTTCACGCCTCCACTTAGCCACTTAGCCTTATGAGAAGTTCCTTCGATGTCTTAAAGAATACTCAATAGAAAGTCGTTAGGTAATAGGAATGTTAGAAATAATTATCTTTCGAGTAATACATCACTTAAAATATTGTATCTATATGCTAGCAGTGAAACGAATGTAGCATACGTAGCTATTGAGTAAACTTTTATAAAAGCTCGAAATCCTGAAAACACACATTTGCTTTAACGTTAGACAGGCGCTTTCGAACTATACTCATTTAAACTGCTAATTGCTATAACATAAACAACACAAACGAGAACACTAAATATT
Source organism: Allophyes oxyacanthae (assembly GCA_932294325.1). Lineage (NCBI taxonomy): Eukaryota > Metazoa > Arthropoda > Insecta > Lepidoptera > Noctuidae > Allophyes > Allophyes oxyacanthae. The sequence continues at coordinate 7,570,598 of OW028614.1, read as the reverse complement.
CATTAATTTCAACGTAATGAATTAGTTTCGCAGCTCAGCCGAGTTCCTATCTGCAACAAATTACATGCCATTTAGATTACACACTTACACAGAATCTACGTAGTACGCATAATTCAGAATAATTAAAATTTATGATTGCATACATTTCACGTAAATTCAATACAATACCTAACCGGAAGGTAAAGCGACCATTCTCCTTCCTTAAAACCTATAGGTAGGCATGACAAATGGGAAATATAGTACTGATATCTATATATTTATGAGGTATTTGTTTGTTTGTTTGTATGTATGTAGGGGTCATAACTGAAACTACTGAACCGATTCAAAAAAATCTTATTCTAATAGAAAGCTACATTATCTCTGAGTGATATAGGCTATTTTTATGTGGATAAAAATATAACGCGCGGTTGAAACTAACAGCTAGTAGATAATAAATGTGTATTTCCTTAGGCAAATTTTTAAAAACGTAGTTGTTACATGGTTTTTACTGACCATTAAAACAGGAAAGAAAAAGTAAAACCCTTAACCACTGATATGCATTATTTGGTTTCGTAAAATCCCGAATATTAATCTACGCTGCCATAACCTACGTAGACATAGTGACGTAGTGATGGGAAAACATCAGAATATATATAATATAGTATAGAGGTTCGTAGCCGTTATCTGCTTTGTGCGATCAAATCGTATCAATAAACACAAGGCACTTAAGCTTCTGTTTATGTGCTTTTCTCGCAAATTCGGTTCAGATCCTTTGTGTTTCTTCGTAAAACTGTATGTATCTTACTGCATAAACTCGTCCCTTAAATCTCTCCAAAGCTAATTGTTTATAATATCCTTAAAGCACATATTTCTTTCAAGTGACGAAACGCAGACATTATTATTGTTCAAGGCCTCATATGGCCGGTTGCGTTTAAAAAAGCTGCGAGTTATAATTATAAACGTCGTTTAAATGTGTGTAACAGATATCTTAAATGAATTCAGGTTAGTAACCCCCGCACTAATTAATGTTGTATAATGGTGCCCTGACTAACGTCATTTTAACCATACATTTTTTGACGTATAAATAATCTTGACATAACTTTATACACCATTTATTAGTAAGGGGGTAAGTATGAAAGTATTAGGTTTATATCTATTAGTGTTTTTGCTACTTGTTAAGTAGGTTTTCCTTGGTCTGCAAAGTAACGTTTTATCCACAATAGGCTTGACATTATCTGAAGGTACCTACCTAGGTAACTACTTAACCACTGTACAAGTTATTGGTTTCGTTACATTTTTTATTTTTATACAAACTGTTGAATATTTAATGAATCATGAAAAGGTAATCCAAAGTGACCTAATTTCTTTTTCCATGGAAAAATACTCATTTAAAACCTATAAAATGTATTGACAACACTATTGATAGAAATATAAGTTATTAGGTATATAGGGTTAATCCGTTATCATGCCAAGAGAAATAATATATGTAAGTAGTTGCGATGAATAAAAAGCCATCGCAACTACATAATTAATTCTCCATGTACAAGTTTAACAACCTTAATACAGCTCAATATTAAAAATTAAACATGGAAAATTAACTCATAAGTACGTACCACAAATAAAAAAACGTCGAATTGTATTTAGAAACGTCATTTACTTGAAAATAAATAAAACGTTTTAGATAACAATGGAAAATTTTTGATCAGATTAAATTACTATTAAAGATTAACCTGTTCACGAGTGTGCATTTCTCACATATCCGTATCGGACAGTAACTCAAACGTGTACGACATCGTCATCAATGTTGATATATTATTATCTTATGCGCGTGAGCAAATCCAAGGCCTTCCTACTAAGATGTGCAAATTCTTGGATGTGCCAAGCCAAGTAACTGTGCTCAAATATTTCCGACTGATATTAATATTTTGTTCCATTTAATACTCGGTACCGTAATAAAGTGTTGTAATAATATTTAAGTACACACTACCTGTTGTAAATTAACAGATAAGTTTAGCTTATCGCGGCACTCGAAGTGTGATTAAAAGCTTTCGACGCGTAGACATAGATAGTACGATGATGTGGGAAAACTGCAGTTGTTATACAAAAGAAACATGAAGGTGTGTTTAGTACATAAAAAATTGCTGGGATACAGAATTTATCTATAAGAGGAAACAAACATACCCTACAAACAAACAAACCCGGACAGGTTTTTGCCTCTAAACAAATATTTTGACACCAGTCTAGATAATTCTGTCGATCACTCGCAAGTCGCAAGTGACGCAACGCAATTAATAAAACTGCATTTTTTTTATTGCCAGCATGATTTGTAACTTTGAATGTCTGATCCAAATTAAACCTAAAACCCAAACACTTCACATCTTTTTTTTTAAATGTTTAAATATTTTACGAAATCTGAAAATAGCACGCACTATACAAAATTGCGTGTGGACAGATTGTTTTCTAATAAATCATCCATTTTGTACCGCAAAAATCACGCTACAAATAATTACGGCATCTCCGTTTATTAATGGTTCCGGTGACGCGTGACGTACGGTCTGACGTAGCGGTATCGTCGTTACGTGGTCGATGACAAAGCTGCCGGCATGGCAGCGCCCACACGAGCACGCGACGCGACTGCCGAATCAGGCGCCCGCGCGACCTGACGTCCTCGCCTGCGTCTCGTCGTCCACGCGACCATTGAACACATGACGATTTTATTGAAGAATCAAACTAACCTTTTCTTAAAAATTATTTACTAACATATAGGTATAATAATTCCCATGTTTACAGCAATATTCCTCTTTAAATCAAATTAACGTTCACAAATAAACATGGCAAACAAAATTAAAGCTTTGGAAACGGTAATTTTCAACCTCTATAATAAGATCCGAGAAGCCACACGAGACCTAATTAAAAGGTTACGCTCTACGTCATAATTGGAACTCTCGACCTTTACAAATATGTAATTCTTAATATATAAAGGTAGCAGTTAAGAGTCAAAATAAACACAATTTATTGTATACTGTCAAGCATTAATCGTCTTAAAACAAATTATATTTTATAAAGTAGATACCTCTTAACTTTGGAAACAACGAAAATCTATTTCAGACATTAATCAAAAGGTCAGTGAATTATATAAATAACGATTGCAATTAAATAATAGGTATCTACGTACTTTAAATTATATAATTTATAATAATAATCTGGCTCTGCAATATAATGCATAACGTAGTCAAGCCTTATAGAACTAGTACGGTATTCTGTATTTTAAATTAAATTATTCACACAAATTGAGGTGCTACACGCCAATCAACTTCCATTTACATATTTGCCTTATTATATCGTATAGGTACGTATCAAATAAAATTGTAAATATAATTTATTTTGGTGGTGATATGGACACAAAAATATCAATGTTTTCGATCATAGGTTTACTGCCTACAACGCGAAGTCCGAAGTGTAATAATGGATATAATAATTACTCCAGGATATAGTTGCACATTACGTGAATTAAATGGTCAACAACATATAAAAGAAGCAATTAATCAAGATAATGGACAGCACATCACATTAATTAACATTAGTGCTCATCTACTGAAAGTACAGGCTTCGGCAATAAGACCTTGTATAAATAAATATGTATAGGATATAGATATATTATGAAGTAGCGAGCTTAAAGTACCAATTGAAGAACTTACTTGGGGAAAAGCATACGTTCTCAAAGCAAATGAAGCATGACAGCCGCGTTGCTACTTCTGTAATCGAAACAAACAGCTGTTGTAAATCCCATCTGTCGTGAATCGGGCCTTGACATGACCTCACTAGTTATCTAACACATGTCTCAACGCTAAAATTAGATTACAAACAACACAGACAAAACAACACTAAACGCTAGCTTTTTCTAATTATAGGACTGTTATTGTGATTATATTATCTGTTTACGATCTAGAATGATTTTACAACTGTTCTCAGGGTTGCCTCAACGCTCATTTAAATGATGTTAAAATTCATTTGTTTCATTTTGTAGTACATTAAACTTACTGTCATTTTTTTATATTTTTGGGCAGAGTTTTATTAATGCAGTCACTTACTAAAGCGACAGCCAAAACGTTGGCAACCTTGCTTGATTTATCAGAACAACGACTGTAATATCGTTATCCAAAAGTAATTCTATCAACAAAACATTTGATCCGAGGAATTTGGAACCTAATAACTAAGTCAGTCAGAAGACTAAAAAATATATAGAGCGAATCGCAATTATACATCAATAACCCTCTCTTATCTTACTGATTCTTCTCCTTCTATTTAACAAATATTTTTAATCATTAGTAAACAAATAATCAGTCGTTTTCAGTATGAACCAGTTTATATAAGTAGATAATAATATCAGCATACTTCAAGATCTACTTTAAAATATAAATATATGGAAGAGTAAGCTTCCGCCCCGTGCCCACTCACTGCCATCAAAGCCGATACACGAACAAAATGTAATATCATTAAATGTAAGAGCTTTTTCACCAAGTAAACACGGTTATAAGTAGGTCCTTGTAATCTTCAAATGTTTATGCTATACCTGATTTTCGAAGGTCAATAGTCTAGACAATATTTATTTTAACATAGTTACTTAGGCAGAATAAATCATATAACATCTTCAGTTAGTTTTAGTTTCGATTATTACTTCGAAAAACACCCTAACTTTGCGCTTACGTAGGTATTCGTACGTCCGTCCAAATATTACAAGTTCACGTATAACAGATTAGTTTTGGTATATATTTGGGTCAAAAAGGGATATAGTTATAATTTATATTTGCGATAGACATGTGTGTAATGTTATATTATTATTTTTCAGATCACGAAGGTCTTCGGGCGCAGCTTGTGCTGTTACACCACAACCCAAGAATTTTAACCAAGGAGGTAAGATTGAAAATCATTTCATTACTAGGTATTAATACACCTTACTATAATAAGTCGAACCATTGGGATTCTTTGCAAATTAAATACACTAATTATTCTAGTCAGACTACGTTAACAATAATCATAAATTAATTATTATTACTCTGTATTTCGAGATCGATGACGTTGATTTACAGCCGTAGATAAATCACGAATGCTCTTGATCCAAATTGTTCAAGACGTTTAGGATGTACCTACACTTTCAATGTATGTTAGTACAGTCATTATGTATTTATTTATTGTCAACTGTTTGGCTTATCTAGTAGTGAATATAATTGAAAGTACGATAAAAAATTCTTATTGAAGGAAACGGAACATCGGCATTGATACTACACTACCTATTTACCAAGCGAACAATCCTTAACAACTAGAGAATAGATACATTCATTATTTAGTAGACAGGCCCAAGGATTTTGATGAAGAGGCACCTCTACCCTTTTCGAGTGCGAGAAAGCGATTTAGATAAGTCTCTGCTTGGGTAAACTCATTTAAAGGGACAAACGACCAATCGTCCGTCCTGGAAGCACTTAATTATACCAACACAAAAGTAGTTTTCAGAAACTGTCTTTAGGAAGTATGTAGATACATAAGTTGTCTTTGATAACATAATACAATATAACATAATACGTAATATTAATAACACAAAGACTTATAACTAACGTTCTAGCGCAGTATACGCTATCAAGAAAATCTTAAGTGAAAATTATGCTATTTTACTTAGCTGCAGACGTGGGTAGATTCTAATAACCTACACTTGAGTGATTAAAGTTAGAATTTCTATCAGTGGAGCGCTTAATGAATTCTTTGTTCACTACTAGACAACTTTTGCTATTTGCGAGAGAAATTCTCATTATCTATGAAAGTAAAACAAAGCATAATGACATTTTCTGCCTTTGTGACGTATTTAAGTGAAAATCATTATAATTATCTTTAATGGATGAATAAAGAAATATGAAAATATTTCATTCTAACAAAATGTATATTCTCATCTTTTGTTACAAACAATACATATATAATTGAACTTTCGCCAAAGGCTTAAAACTACAATTATTTTACTCAATCACTACGGCAATCAAACCTAATAGGAGTCACTTTCCCATATTTTTTGGACAACTTCATTCATTTAGAGCACTCGCTCGTTGACAATCCAAAGTTGGATAGATTATTACTACACTTGGCTACATAGAAATATGTGGCACCTCAGCCAATATCATTAGGAAAACATTGTTTACATATGGAAGGTAAAAGCGTCATTTGATAAAAAGCCACCTTGTACCAACGCAGCATGATATACTACGTCTATTTTATAGTACATCGTCCTTTGTTCTTTCATAAAGCACATAACTTTAACATATGAATGTAGAAATATGAAAAGAAAAACATCTAACCCTAACTTTGTTCCTGCATTTCTTCTCTGCAGAGAGGGCTAGCACGGCAAAAAACGGGAGAGAGAAATATCAGGGAAAAACCATCTCTTTCCCGTTTACTCATGCGGTGTTAGCCCATGAGACTAATAAATGGGGATGTCATTGTCAAGTAATTTTTGTTACGTTCTACAAAAGTGTGTGTAACTGTACCTTTTCTGTCTTTATGGGAAACTGTCCTTATGAGAATCTGTCCTTATGCGAACGCGAAGGCGCCATGCTGCCAAAGGGGAGATTTTTCGTTTCGTCTTCTGACAAGGAGGCAAAAGGTGGACAAAATGGGTTTGTCCACCCACAGCGCTAGCTGTGCTGGTGTGTTTATTATGGTACTAGGAGTTATTTTATTATTATTTGCTATTTGTCAAATAACAAATATAAATTTAGAATAGTCTCTTTTTGCATATTAAAGAAACTCGAATGCTTTTGACTCAAAATGCTTCTACTTTTACTTTTTTGAGTGAAACAGCAATAAGCTTTGATAACCAAGTGCTTGTATCAATATTGAAATAAATGATTGCGATAGAGCACTTACTACGTCGCATCGGTGCAATTTAACGAAAGCGAAATAAACTTGTATCATTTTCTGAATCTGAATTAATTATCTGTCAAGTCGAATGTTGGTATCGAGGCTGACAGCGCAGGGTGCGCTAAACGATCTCATGTTTTATATGAGCAATGTTTATATTATGGCTAGAAGTAGAAGGCACAGGATCAGATGTTGTGGTGAAGTATAGGAGATGCTATAGCGTGTCCTGCACTTCACCACAACATCGTAAGCCGACTACGATAGGCAGAGCCTATCTATACATAAGTATAATATTATAAAAGATCCAACCTTTTTAGTCCCGATCCCTTTAAGGGGTTATTGCACTCATCATTATGAACAACTTTTATTATGGGACCAAATCGCGAAAAAATATCAGCTGTTCCATAATTATACATTTAGTCGAGTAATATTGAATTAATTATTTTTATTTGTATCGAACAGTAGCTTTGTTTTTTTTATACATCACTATACGTACAGTCGGCCAAAGAATTGGTCTACCTCCCTAAGTTTGCAATTTGTTTGTATACCATAAAATAAAAAGGTCTATATTCTCTTTCCAACATAATGAAGTTTCAACTTTTGTGATATTTTCATTTGATAGGAAATTCGGATAGGCCACTTTTTTGGCCGACTGTACAATACCAGCCAAAACTCGCACCTTTTATCGATAAAGAGACACCCTGAGTAATATTGGTAAACACTTATAAAAAACAAAATAACAAATTTTCCTGAGTTGATTACGGTCTAGACGGGAAAAACAAATAGTTTCTTTCATTTCCGGTCCGACAGGGAAACGGGCATAAACAATGCGTAGCTATGAAGTTGTAGGTAGATAGCTGTCTGAAAGTAAACCAACTGCGCAGATATTACACATGCTTTGTTTACAATTTTATCAGCAACGTGATCAATTCCCCTATGCGATATAATGAGATTACGAAGAACAGTTATGTCACATTCTAAGTACTTAATATTAGTATTATAACTTTCGTAGTATAACAACAAACTCACTCGGATAATAAGACCTGTTTGGAAAATATCAATATTTTTTTAATGACACACAAATTTATCCTTGGAGTTTTCCATATTAAAATAATTCTTGTTAGAATTATTATCACAGGTTCAGGTTTATTAATATTTGTACCTCGTAATACATAATCCATCGTGATTGGATTATGTGCTTCCTTTAGTTAAAGCCAGACACGATAATCGATATTTCCTTTTCATTTTGTTCAATGAAAAAAGAGAAACTAATTTAGATAGTTCCACCAGGAAAATCACATTCATTTTATTGCCCGAATTTTCAAAATACCTAAACAATGTTATTTGTATTATTTCCGCTACGGACTACAAATGTTTACATTGATAAATCGGTTACGCAAAAATCGCAATTTCTCGGAAATGTTACTTCGCATGTGTGGATATCATAAGCAATCCTTTATTATTCTGATTACTGTATGTCTATACTCAGACAGTTTCCTGCTTAGTAAAGTCTTCATCTTATTTTTAGATAAAGGTTGAAAATAATATGATAGGTAGCAGTGGCGAAAAGTCCATACAACCCGATTCCCATCGGCTTTCCTTTAGGAATTGGTTAGTGCATAGACCAACGTAATATGACTTGTTATACAGTTAGCTTTGAGCTCTTCCAGACATGACTATATACAGATTACAAGAGACGGTATGGATTTTTGTCTTGCAGCATTCATTGCAGCAATTTTTAAAAAACATTTTTGGGACGGCTTCCCTTTTAAAACTGTCACCCTTCGCCACTGATAGGTAGTAAAACAACAGTTTGCTATAAATAAATAAAGTACCATCAAAGCCCAGGGCTGTAGCTAGCTTTGCCCGATTTAATTACAGCAAAGTTGACACAGCCCAGCCACCGTTGAACGTGTTAAAACAATTTGATTGCGGTTTTCACTCCAATATATATAGATTGAATATATTACTTTTACACGTGTATATTGTAGAGTTTATTTGTTATTCAAGATACCTTACCGTATATTTTTAATTCATCAAACTATGTAAGAGTCCCGGGACCCGTAAAAAATATGTAGATTTTCTATTTGACGGGTAATAAAATTTGTTTCTAAAAGTATTTAATATTGTGCGATTTATTTATAATCAGCCTTTGAGTATCTAATAATTAGCCCATTTTGTATTTATTGTATTTATTATTGTCTTAACTAGAGCTCGGGTGCACGTGTATAAGTGCTTTTTACCCGACAGAAGGAATGTGAAAGGAGGGGGGGATATTTTGAAATGTATGCAACGACAAACGAATATTCTTTACTGAAAATTATATCATGCAGTCTGACTTATCTAGGATATAACGAACGCCGTAAAACATGCCTCCGACTACACGTTAAAAATGTTGGTAAAGCATATTCGTTTTTCTTTTCAACTTGTTTCTATCTTTTCAGTTCGTTTTTTTGCATTCTCTGTTTGGCTGATTTTAATCATTTGTTTCATTTATAAATGAAATAAAACAAGCATTATTGTGAAACAAAAATATGAAAAGAGTTTATTATATGTGTCCGCCTGAGTAACACCTTGTTAGTTCGCCAGAATGTAAACTGGGGGTCTATCGCATGACTGAAATGGTAATAAACATTGATTCTGGTAATAAATTTCAATACGATCGTGAGAGGCAAAGCTTCGAGCTACCTTGCAATTTTTTTACCGATCATGCTGTTGGGATTCCCATTATCATGATCGGTATTTATTTTACAAGGTAGCTCAATGTTTAGTCTCTCACGATCGTATTGAGGTGTATTACCAGAGTCGAAGTTCTTTACGATTTTAGTTAAATCATAAATCAATAAATCACGCGGGGTTACGCGGTAGACCCCCTGACTCTATGAGTGCATGGTTTTCACCAATGAAAGGGCCACACTCTTTTTTACCGTGTGTGTGTGTATAAAAGGCGACTAAGGAATTATGTCAAGAGTAGGTATATGTCACCAGCATCCTTCAGATCCAGGCATGGTGGTTATTGCAATATCCCCTTGACCATTCGTGCGGTTTACAAGGAGGCCCATTTATTCAGCAGTGGCCATCTGCTGATATGATGAAAGTAATCCGATGTCGTAATACAGCATACTTCATACCTCTACATACTAAATTTCAATCAAATACATTCAGTAGTAAAGGCGCCGGTGTGATTAAAAAATTGGTACAGTTCTAGAAAACGACCTTGATGCCCTGTTAGTGAGTGACACATCCATACTTAGTATTGCTATATAAAGCTCAGAAATTTCCTAAGCAGTCATTAATTCTTCATCCTTATAAGCATACAAACGTCAGTGAAAAGGTCTCTTAGAAGTTATAAACAACGTCTTTTACGATCCGATATTTTTTTAAGTCTTAAATTTTATTTGTGTTCGATTGGAAAATGACCACTGTTCGTGATAAAACAATTGGCACCTTCGGTATAGTTACCATCATTTTGGAGGCGACTCGACTGCTATACCAGTGTCTTACCAACCATCTCAACAGATTGTTTATAAGTACGTCCATGTTAATTTTTAAACACTACAGTGTTTTATGGCCTTTATCAAAGACCAGTCGTGTGAAGTGGAAAAGTGTTTCAATCAATAAATTACAATGTGACTGCAAAATCTGTGTGTTGTGTGATATTAATGACGTGTATTTATCTATGTATTTGTCAGTGCCTTATATTGAATGTAAGTGCTCAGTTATATCCAATAGTTATTAAATGATTCCACCGCAAAGGAAAAATACTAACCGCAGACTCGGGAAAACCCTACCTTGATTAATGAATTATTAACCATTATTATAATTAGTCATAAAATCAGTCGAGATAAAATGACGTAGACCAAATATCGTAAGTATCGAATGAATACGTACTATATTTTCGTCATTGATCATGTCGTAATTGGTGTGACGTATTGTCTTGACCTAAAGAGGTGTGTCATTGTGTATCATACAATTGTTTACATGTACCTACTGTATTTAATTGAACTTTATACTTTCTAAACAGCACACAGATTTAACTGCAGACAATCCCTTGCATTGTAATTTGAGAATACGTCCACATAAGAACATTAATATTAAAACAAATTATTCTCACACAGCTTTTATAAATGAGTAAAACGTGCCGCTTCTATTTGGAGCGTGACAGGTACTAATGAGTGCCAATGTTGGTTCCCCGTCATGGATTGAATTCAGGACGCGCGGTGTCACTCGCCACTCACTGTTCCAGGAAAATGTCGAATGTAGGCCACTGGCGGTGTTACTGGCGACCCGGGAGACAATAACCGCCGGTTGTCATTCCACGGATGAGACACATCCCCTGGCACCGCCTCCTCCATGTACAAATTGTAAGCTCTTATGTCTTTTCCCGGAGCGGAGATTTCGTTTTTATGCAATGTAATCCTGCGTAAAAGGTACATCAGAGGTTGTTATAAAGCACCAACGCGTACATAATTCGATCAATCGATTTTTCAACGGTTACACGAATAGCTTAGGGAAAAAGTTAATGGTTCGTATACCTCCTCCGGGCTAAAAATATAATGCTTGATCATTCCGACCTAAGCCGAGACCAAAGTTCACTAATCCTGTCAGAACATGCAATATAATACGGAAACAACTTTTTTATCTGTCACACCAATAATTGATTTTGTTTCTTTGTTCGAGCTCTGTATAGACCTACTTACTTCTAAAACATAAACTGCATGTACTTCTAAGTATTAGTTACATAATTAAGAACAACTTTATTGTTTTAAACGCCGCTACAACATTGGCGATTACATTGAGACTCATAAAATCTGCCCCTCATTTTGTTTGAAAAGTGTTATTTTTCGAATCTAGAACTGTACAAATAATTTATGGAACCTTGCTTGATAATTAATTAATTACATATTTTTAACCGCAGACCCCTGGTATATGCAAACTAATGTAAATATATCTTTATATCTGTGTATCTTCTGCACGCTTAAGTTCGTTTGACGAAGTGCTAGCTAATTTAGTATGCTCTAGTTTCCTCCGTGGTTGGAGGTCGTAACCATGAGCTATATCTCTCTTTGCGATATTTCAAACTTTTCAACATGTTTCCATTTATACAGAAACAATTTTTCCCCGTCAGCTACATATTTGTTATGTTGGATCCAGTAACAGTTCTCGTCACATGTCGAATGAAACTGCCGAGCTTATTGTCAAGCAAATAGTTTCTTCTTCGCTATTTATTAATATCAAGGTTTCTCTGTGGTTTCTACCGGTATAGAACTGAAGATTTAGTTTCATGTTATTGTTTACTTAGTTTATTATTTTTCATCTGATCAGGGATTCACAGTAAATATTTTCTTGATAGGTTACAGAATCAACTGCCAGAAATCCGCAGAAACTGTTGGGAAATAAAGTCGATTGGGTTGGGCCTCACTTAAGTTTTGTGACAAATAACAATTTTCTTGAAAGAAAGAAAGAGAAAACATTTATTCAGCACGGACATATTGACAAATGACAACATAAGAGAGAGAACTTTAAAGATTAAAAAAATATATATAAATAAAAAAAATAACACACTTCAAAACTTTACAAATAAGAAATAAAATATTTTTAAAATAAGTAGGTAGTTTTTAGGTTCTTGCTGACTGTACCTTTTAAAAAAAAGTAATAATACGGTTTTAATATCTTCAAAATTCACCTAACGCTTCGGAACCAGAAATTTCTAACTATAACAAAAAGGGCCCTTTAATGCCCCAAAATTCTGCGCCACCCTGTATATTATACTACCCGACACTAAGCGGTGAAACAAAGATGTCTCTGGCCTCGCCTTATAAAAGGAGCAAGAAAGATCATTAACCTTACGTTCTAAAGGTCAATGTTTCTTATCCGGCCTCCTACGAAACATTATGTGCTAAAAAGCTCTAGTGTAATTCATCTAAGCTAAGCTTGTGGTGACCACATAGCGACTACCTGCAACAAACCTTTTGTATCTCAAGGAACTCTGTAGAATAAGCTTTATCTTAACGTTATTTTAACAGGGGTACCATAAATAGTATATTTTATATGACCACGCTTTTGTTAAATATATTTTTCACTGCTTCGAAATATTAATTCATGATCTCCTCCAAATTTTTTAAGTTTAAGTATTGTATGTGTGAGATTATTTAAACTATATAGGTAATATTTATGTATGTGCAGTCACGAGCAAAAATAGTAATCCATGTAGCGACATTGAAAGAAATTTTAAGAAAAAGTATTGTTTATGAAGTTATTGATCATAAACCAAATATTTATATTATGTGTTTACAGGTTTATTTGAACTATGTTTGAAAGATTTAATCACTAGTTCTTCTAAAATTTACTTTTATATGTCGCTACATGTAGGTATATATATATTTGTGTTCGTGACTGTACCTGCATAAATAATTATAAACAATAGCTGTCGAAATACGATTGTGTGAGTCCAGAGGTCATGATAAAAAGTTGTGAAGTACCTAGTGCACTGAAATATTTTGGACCCACTTTTTGAACATAGGCACCTATAGAGCATACGGGTAACCCAATGGTGGTTATCACCGCCGCCCATGAACATAGGCATGACAAGAGGAGTCACAGATGCGTTACCGGTCCTTTAGGCACGCATGACATAGAGACACTCTTAGGTAGAATGGGAAATATGAACCATTGAAACGTGGAAAAAAACCTCGGTAAAATTAATACTCTATTATTCTCACGCTTTCCTCAACGATGTACATAAATATGAGCACATCATCGTTTGTGTAGTTACTTTTTATAGCTCTGTTTACCTGGAACGAGGAACAATATACTATTTATCCCAACAGACTGTATAAAACATGTCGTGCATAGATTTAAATGTTAAACAAAATAGAGATAATCCAGCTTGTTCCTTCATCTTCTTCTTTCGTGTCATTTATTCTTTCTTTCGATTTTCTAGTGTTGGGTCAGATGTTTTTAACCACAGAGATTAATGTTAGAGTTCAAAACGGGGTATTTACCATGTTCATATATTGTTTTGAGTTCCCGATATTTCGGCACTGTTGCAAGCGCCATGGTCACGGATAAACTAAAAGTATTTGCGGGTGGATGTTTATTGGCAGACAAAACGGTCTACCCTCAAAACAAGATATGAACATGGTAAATACCCCGTTTTGAACTCTAATACTAATGTTAGTGACCATGACAGTTTAAAAACTTATATCACAGAGATTAACTCTCTATATTCTGTGATTTTTTGACTTAATTTAATTAAAAGGAATCGCTATGCACCTAATACGAGACGGTGTTTAGGTCAACCGATATATAACCTAGGGCAAGTTTACCTATAAGTTCATATATTAATTTGCATAGGTAGGTACTAAATGTTTTAATTATAAACAAGGACCTAGTTTATAGAAAAGTATTAAAAATGTATAATTTATGACATCATATTATATTATGCTACACGTCGCATCAGACGACTGGCTAATACACCGACATTACAGTTTAAAGATCTCTTACATAAACGGGAGTATTATATGATTATTTAATCAACTTTTAACTTGGGTGTCTCTCCTAGCAGCATATGATGTATCAGACAACTCGTCACTACTCGTCAGTGTCACTATCATTATTTATATTCAAAATAAATAATAATAATTAAGGTCAAAATGAAGCCGGACCTCTTGTTATCCGATGATAGACTAATATGTGACGCACGGGATCACGGCTTGTTGCTGTGATCACGACACATAAACAACGTGAAATTAATATCATGATCAATGTATCTTTTAACAAGAATAATTATTAATCATTGTTATGTTTATTACAAGGTCTAGAAAAAAAAACGATCAATTATTTCGACTCAAAAGATAAATAAGATGTTTTTTATCAATAATAACATTGACAGTTTAATCAAATAATATTTTATCGGTTCATTTTATTACTTCCTAAAGAGTATAATACTTACTTTGTTTTCATATTGATAGAATAGAATAGAACATCATTTATCTTTATTTCATGTAAACCAGATACCAAAATTATGATACTGTACGAATGATAAAGATTTACAAACCGTAAAAGAGCTCGTTAGGCAGCATTGGATTTTTGATAATCATTTGATGATCCTCATCCCCACTCAGCCTATTGCAATCAACAGCTAAATATAGGCCGCTTCCAAATTGCGCCAAACCACTATAATTTTACCATGACGTGAAATGATTTACAAACAATTTCTTAGTTACATACACGGCGCCCTTGCCCGAAGTGTGGTTAAACGAAGTTTTAAAATAAAGCATCATTCATAAATTAACCTTAAAAAAACAACTCTGCTCTAATTGCAACTAATTTATAAATCTTGATATAAATGTAATGTTCTGTTTGTTCTAGACGAAGCCTACATGAAGCTAGCCTTAGAAACTGTGGAGGAGCTGGACTGGTGCCTGGACCAGCTTGAGACCATACAAACACACCGCTCCGTATCCGATATGGCTTCACTCAAGGTCAGTACCACTTACAACTACATGAATACAAGCACGGATTCACTGCGATATTGTAATTCAAATACAATGAATATGACATTCAACTAAATTTGTTACATGCACCGATTTATTAATATATTGACACATGAGCAAAAAACAGGTTATTGATCTTTACACAATATATATACGTCACAATAGAGATAAACAATGGACTTAAGGTAAAGAAAGAATGACTCATGATCATGATCAACGATGAATCTGTGAATGTTTGTAATCTTGAAACACGATTGAGTCAGTAATGTAATAATAATTAAGTGATAACTTACGAACTTTATCTCAACAATATGTATATTTTACAATTACTTTGGTTATACTGCAATTTAAGGATGGGCCTTTTGGAATTGGGCGGCCTTAACGTCACTTAAATTTGGTCAATGCAGACTTGTAGATATTTTTGATGCCAACCGATCAAACCATGACGCGCTACTCAGTTCCAAAACATCCAATTGTTTATTAGCGGCGAGACCGGATAGTCAAGTCTGGCCCTCGGCACGCACATTTCATAAACAAAATCAAAATAATGCTAATCAAATTCTTAATGCGTTTTCGCTGTAAAGTCGAGTTATCATTACAAACTAGACCTATATTAAATCAAAATTGCGTTTAAATATAAAATGTATGTCAATGATAACTAGCTATCTATAGGTTTGTTAGATTACTGCTATTAATAACAAATAGGTATAAGGTAATCATAACAAATATTATTTACCGACTATAGGACACAAGGCAATAGCCAAATAGAAGAAGGTAATGTGATTCGTATAGTACCAGTAATAAATTATAATCGTTACCGTAAAAAATAATATGTAGTGTTCTTTAAACTAAGAATACGCCAATATTCGTCAGTATCCGGTTATATTAGAAGCCCGTCTTCCATATACCTGGTAATAAATTGGGATGATGTGGATTAAATTCTTGTTAAATCAAAAGTACATAATTTATCATACATAGTGAAGTATATAGGTAATAGCCTTGGAATGTATGAGACATAATGTACTTTTATCAAACGTCTTATCATGATTTATGATGATGAAGAAGTTGCTGACGATAATTCACTAGAATTGTTACTGTCATTATTGACAGCAAAATACCCGTTGCGTCTGCCCATGCCCTGACATTAATTGTCCTCAAAATTCTATAGAGTACGTCAGAACGAATTACTATGATCTATTGTCACTAACTACGCTATACGCAGTAGCCAAGAGGAAATCTCAGCATACACAATACTCTACATGTCTCTATGTAATACTCAAATATATATACCTATTATAATTTAATATTTCTCACTTCACTTAATGCTGTGGTCTCTTAGATTTTATGAATTAACCCTCAAATTAATAATCTTGATTAATTCATATTTTTATAAAGAAATTAATTACACTAACTTTGTGCGGTAATTATTTTCTCCGCTATACCTAAATTAATCATGGAAAATGCCAAGCGCATTATAAAAATACAAAAAAGAAATACAGAGAGAAATAGCGAGCAACCTTTGAAGTTGTCATTCTTTCATTTTGTGATGTGTTGATATCAATACAATATTGAGCCTATTCAAGAAAAACATTGTAAACAACAATCTAAGTTTTTTAAGTACTAAAATTGTTTTCTGTTAAGTATTTGTAGAATAATATTACTGTTACGACACAAACTATCATCATTTTTAAATACAGTTTAAAATCCAGCGTAGGAGACAGCATGGAGTATCTGCCTGAATTGGTAATTACCTACCTACTTTCAGAATATTTTAAATGTTCTTCTTGAAAAGGCTCGTTAGTCGATATGTACGGCAAACTGTGGTACGGCTATATTACTAGAAGAGTCGGTAATCTATCATTGACATTGCTAAGCCCTCACGTAATAAATATATTTCAAGGTGATAAATCAAAAGAATTATGAATGAACCGATAGTGTAGCATGTGCATCTAAAACGTGATAATATAATGAAGATGATATTATCACGTTCTAGATATGATAAATAAATCTTGGAGATTATTCTGTAGCAGTGGAAACTTACCCTAAAGGGAACTTATGAAATAATACACATTCGTTTGACAAATATACTGATTGTTAACAGTGGCATCGCTAGGGAGTGCTGTGGGGGCGGTCCGCCCCGGGTATCACCCTCTCAAGGGTGTCACCCGCGCAAAGGTCCATACGAAGATGTATGCAATGAAAACTGTTACAATGAAACGAAAACTACACCAAAATTTTAAAAAATTACATTTTCTTATGGAGGTCACACTCTGTCCATTCGTATCGGGTACCACCCACTCTAGATACGCCATTGATTGTTAAGATATGACATGTTTACGGCATAATAACATAATACCTTATACATATATTCTCACGATAGAACTACCGATGATGACATAATATTCAGTATTAAATACGTTATCTGTCATACATAATAACGTTTTACAAGATTTAAATTCATATCACAAAACAACAAGGGCAAGTTCTACAATGATAACATCGTAACGACCACAGTTGTTAAACGGATGGATGGATGCACACAGCTACATACCGTGCATCCTTTTGGTAACATACCTAGGTTTATTTTTCCATTTGACACAGCAAATAAAACTATATTTCCCTTGTTGCATCTTACATACAAATGTCAATTTATGTTTCAATGAAACAGATTCTTGCTTTTTTTCTCCATTATGAGTGACAACTTTTAAAATAGTAACTGAAGCCTGTTTATAGTGCCTTCTTTAATGACCATAATTATTAAAAATCTAAGTTTTTAAACTGTCATGGTCACTAACATTAGTATTAGAGTTCAAAACGGGGTGTTTACAAGATATGAACATGGTAAATACCCCGTTTTGAACTCTTATACTAATATTAAAAATCTATTGACAAATCTTGATTCTTTGCCCATTACTACGAGACGCCAGCAAACGTGTTAACGTGATGCATAAGGTTAATTTTATTTATAGCCTCGTAAAGTACTATCGGGTTTTGGGATATCACCTGACAAGCCTTTTCGAAGAATTAATTTTGCATCCATTTAAGACGTGACTCTTCAATAAGTCTGACCTAGGATCATAGTTTGCCAACATAATAATGGAAATCCCGCTCTCAAATAAGTATAATGTCTTTCTGCGAATACGTTGAAGGTTTACATCAATAATTTCACAAATATACTGACTATTCTGTTTATTTATTTGCTATTCAGTCTGAGGATTTAATATGTTTAACTATTCAAAATCAACATGAAGCTTTTATAAGTAATTTCTGTAGCTTTAGTATAAAATATTGAAGTAATCATTGCTATAATAACTAAAACTTGTTAAAATTCTACACAAGTAAAATATCACTGTTGGGTATCTTTTATTTTGTAACACGTCTTAACTTAAACATAAATTTCCGTGACTTCGATCGCATGTCAACGTCGGAAAAGTTTTAATGATTACGAAGCCAAAAGACTTACTATTCATATATTCTTGATAGACAAAAATTTTTGGTAAACTTTTACGTAATTTATTTCATATAATATTATCAGTAATATGGGTATTCACGCGTAAGCATATATCTTTTCAATAAAACGCTAGGTACATTATTACCTGAAATCTGCCAAATTTTCGAGTACTTTTACCAACAAAGGTGTAATTTAATCTCTAATTAAAATTCAAGACTATCATTGTCCTTTTAGCTCTTAATATGCGTACATTCATTAGAACTTCAAATATTTGAGGGATCGGTTTTAATTAAAGGATCCCATTCAGCTATTAAGTTATTTTAGTCTTCATTTTATTTAAACTGAATCCATTGTGTTCTCTGCCAATTGCTGTTATTTAATGGGGCAAGTTTTAATAGGACTCGACCGGCTAGCATTGCATCGAGCTTTAGATGGAGTGAAAGCCAGTTAGTTCCGGGTGGATCGATGCATTTGACGTCACAACGACGCGAACACTTCAATACGTTTTTGCCTGACTACTCACCAATTGAGCCTAACGGTTTTAGAGTATTTTTTATTGAATACGTACGTAATCAAATGATTGATGAAAGCACCAGTGAATGCTACGTGTGGAGAGTAATAAACACTGCTACATTTAGATGTTAACATAACACAAATTAAGACTAATAATGATGTTCGTGTCTATGGCAAAAGATGGACACAAATAGGTTTACTTATATCTTAAATTATTACATAGCATTTCTGCCTAAATTACGACATTTTCTTTCAAAGCTTACACACACTTCAACAATATCAACTTTTTCAGTAAAAGCTCGAGCGTCGCTTTACTTTGATTCAAATTTCTCTTTGATTACCTCATTTGTATCCATCCAGCTGTGTGACTGAACCTTTATATTTCAATAAGAAAACTTTCCTTTATAAATGCATGTAAATGAAAATATCACGGTTGGTCCTGTATGACCTTTGAAAGCTTTGTGTCACTAACTCATTCTGGTATTCCTATGAGCTGTCTATACATTCTAGATAACTTCCTCTAAGCTAAGGGTACAGTAATCAACTGGCAGCTGGCAGTAACATGTGTGCATGACGTCATATGTGAACTAAAGGCCAGCCCCGCCATACCCTCGTTTGATGACGCAAAACGCAAGTCCGAAAAAATTATGCCTGCGTGATACACAAAAGTACACAATATTTCACAGCCAAATTGTCTATTTATGGATGCAGTAGATACGCACAAACATTATCGATTCGACATTGATACGGATTCGATTTACAGTATATATAGCAGAACTATTCGGCCTCTCCAATCCGGGTAAAGTTTAATATAGGTAAGCGCTAAAGTAGAAAAGGCATTCTGCATGTTCGCTAGTCTTTATTTCATCTTTTTCATACTAGTAGCATCCGAATGTATGAATATATGTTTGAACATACTTAATTACTTCTGTTATTGTAAAATAGCTTTGATATTTTCGATAAAAATATCCCAGATTAAAGCTGCGATAACTCTTTAGATATAAATACAATTCTATATTAAACTACGAAGAAGTAAGACTAATTTCTAATGAATTACACAAAAGGGTCCTTTCCCCAGTCCATTTGTAAAAGACGTGCTTACTCGGTTTGTATTCAGCTCGCAATCGGAGGTAACATTTGAAAAACCAGCGTCGTAAAATTACATTTTAAATCTACGACAGCTTCGGTACGTACATTGTCTGGTTTTATTACTCAGCATCCTTGAAAAATACAGAACAAAACAAAACAGACACCGATTTACAATGAATTGTCACAAGAGAATGTGTATTGGATAATAGTATCTATTAATCAGCGTTAACTATTCCGGAAGGTTGTGCGTGTAGCGGGCTTCATCATGCAATAACAAGTGATAAACATAAAATATTGAGCAGTGTGGTGCGTCGAGTTAGGTCCATGGATGGCGGGTGTCCCCTACGCTCGCGCAGTCACGTACGCAGCGATGGGCGACGCGACACAACGCGCCCGCCCGCCTTGCCACCATTTATCTCACGAATGACACACTTGTATCTTGAATACTTTATCTCAAATGAAACTGCAGATGTATTGCACTTATATCTGATCTTTTCCTGCTTGAATCTCAAATCAAATACGAATAGATTGCTTTTATCTAGACCGATACCTATAGATACTATCTTAAAAATCTTTGTAATCCGAGCTAAATAAAACAACTGAACAATGGCGTACGTCAAGCGTACGTCACAGTCCTGCAACAGTATTGCGACTCTTCCGATTATTATCATATTTACCTGAAAAGTTTTCCTCTATCATATTAAATGTGTACATCCTTCACAATTCTCACGATTCGTACGATAAATAGAATGAATATTCGCTGAACAGCCGCCTACACGCACAAAGCGCAAATTTCGCCCGAAATTTATGTTATTGAATCTACAGGGTGTAAATTATATCGGTGTGTTGGTCTTCTAAAAAAAGCACGATTTTGTTCACAGTATTTTTATTTAGTTTTGAAAAATGCGAACAAAATCGTATTTTTTTTAAAATGATGGACTCCAAATTATTTCCCTGGAGGTCCAAAATCATGTAGGTACTGAATCCATGGTACCAGTTTTCGTTACGATGTCACTTAGGAACACCCAGAATATAATGCAAACTGAAAAAAAAAACTTATTAATATAAACGACTTTTGATTTGTTTTACTTTATTACTATTTCCACAATAATGAGAAAGACAGGTATATCAATCAGAGCTTTGCTTTGGTAGGATTTAAAGCAGTTCGTGAGTTATCGGAAAAGGTCAGGCTTTCACCTAATATTAATTAACTTCATATTATAATATGCTTGCTTACAGGTACAGCCCATAAAACATGTCTTTCTAGAAAGAGCATAAAATGTTATTTCATAACAATCTTCGTCATCGTCATTCATTAATCGAATTATGTATACTTATTCTCCGACGCATTGTTTATGTAATGCTAACTTTTACCCACGTTACTGCATTTGACATAATAGGTCCATAATCGTCACATATAAATTATGTAGGTATGTACAAGGTGAACTTGTATTACCAGGTCTTGTCAAAAACTTTGTACTGAAAACGGAGGACGAATCAAGTAGATATTCAATTATATATAGTGATAAATTAATATAAAGATACTCTATATCGAACAAAAAACAAGGGCCCTGTTTACTGAAAGTTGTAATAACTACCTAATAACGTTGAAAAAATTAACTTCTCTACATCACATAATATTTCTAATAAAATTAAAATTTCCTGTACCTGTTTGAGTGTGAAGGTTTATATCCACTGAAAATGTGAAGGTTTCAGAAAAAAAATGGGGCATCTGGCAACACTTGTTAGCTATTTAATGACCCGGTTACTGTGTGACGTCTATTCCGACCTCAAGCGTGGAGCGCCCGCCCGCCTGCCGCGCCGACCACGAAGGTTGACATGAGTTTCCCGCCACAATACCAAGATATTTTACAAATTATACAATACGTCGTGTTCTAGATTTGAAATTTAAATCATTCATTCGGCCTCATTCTGTTTATCAAGAACTATAAAAAAAATGGCGTGTGAAAATATAGGGAAAAGCATGTAGCTTATAGAAACAGCATAGTTCAATTAAATAGACATAATAGATTATAATGTGCATTTAAAAATATCAGTGATTTCTAAATACCTAATTAAATTAATGAATAGGTACACGTGCAAACATTATGTAGGAACATTTATTATCATGTCAATAAGGAAATAATGGAATGATAATAATTATTAATTAATTACTATTATAAATGCCAATGCAATTCTGACTTATTAACAAGCATGCCAACAGTATAGGCCCCATTGTGGTTATACCACACTGGGCAACCGGGATCTTTGGCTTCCAAAGTTTTTGACCACAAATTATCTTCATTCACACGTCACTTGTAAGCGCGGAAATAACAATTAGTACGAGTAGGTACCAATGAACGATTCTAATACAAATATACTTAATAAACTGGCAATAGAGACAATCTCAATAAAAATACAGTTAGCTAACGGCAACGAACGTATTCTTTTAAATAAGTAATAGCTGTAAAATATAAACACTACTTAAATCTGGGCCTTACTTCAAAAGATATCCCTTACAAAAGTAAACCAAACTTTTAAAAAGACTATACAGATACTATTAAAATAATTATATTATCGGTTTCGATAGTGGTTGATAATATTTCGTACTTAAGACCGAAAGTTCTAAAGATGAAGAAGGACAGTCAGATAAATCTGTTTAACATTATTGTTCTGATAAAACATGATATTATACTAGCATTGAGAACTAAAATTAACATAAGCTTTATTTCCTATCCCAACGTCAATGCAACCTAAACAAGATTCAAGAAGCTGTCACGGTCAACTTGGCACTGTATACTATTCATGATTACGAAATATATATTAACTAGGCACATTTATACACGTCATCTTTCTGTCGTAGATCCATTGTGCTTGATCATGTTCAGTGTCACGACGCATGCATCTATCTACGATTGAGCTAAATTTAGACGTACCTCAGCAGGGCTATGACGGCGGGTGGACAAAACCGTTTTTCCCACCCTTTGTCTCCTTGACAGAAGATAAAACAAAAAACCGAGTGAGAAACCGGGAAGGAGATGGTTTTGTCTTCGATTTTTCTGTGGACAATCACATTTTCTACACCCTTTGTTTTATTTCTTCTTTTCTTTTTCTTCTTCTTCTTTTTTTCTTTTCTTTTTCTTCTTCTTCTTTTTTTTCTTCTTCTTTTCTTCGTTCTTTTGTTTATTTTCTACACAACAAAAATTCTGACAGAGAAACTGGGATAGAGATGGTTTTCCCCCAATTTTTCTGAGGAAAATCACGTTTTCTCCTTCTGTTGTCTCCTTGATGGGAGACAAAATGAAAAATCAAGAGAGAAACCCGGAAGGAGATGGCTTTATCCTCGATTTTTCTTTGAACAAACATATTTTCTGCACCCTCTTGTCTCCTTGACAGAAGACAAAACGAAAAATCAAGATAGAAAACAGTAAAAGTAAGAGTTGTTTTGTCCCCGATTTTTTTCTGTCCTTTTTTTGCCGTGCTAGCCCTGCATGGAAGCTTATGTGCTTTTTGTTGCCTTCTAATGTATATTAGAAGTCATTTCTTCAAATTACTCTGTCTAAACTATTATAAAGATAAAAGATTAGATTTTTTGTATGTTTCTCTGTTTGTAATGGATAAACTCAAAAACTACTGGACCGATTTTAACAATTCTTTCACCAGCAGAATGCTACATTATCAGTGAGTACCATAGGCTATAATTTATACAGATATCACGTGAGCGAAGCCGCTGGTGGAAGCTAGTATTTAATATTAATCATTCTTATGCTTTGGAATATTATGCACAATAGGTATAGCCTACAATTAAATAATTATGACGTAGGCGAAGTGTGTAGGTCTTATATTATCCATATCAATGTAAGTAAGTATATAGCTTACAATAAAGATAGCTGTAAAAAAAAAACAATATGATCTCGGGTTTGAAAAATATCTTATATAAATCCGTAAACTCATCGCAAAATCTCATGACTTCATTATTGACAGAGTACTGTGTAAGTAAATATTATTAATATTTTCAAAGATGAATGAAGCGTATTATTGTAATCTGGGTCACGGCTACCATCGTAAAAACATCTGAACATATAACTTGACTTGTTTACGTCTATGCAATCGTACATCTATATCTTATCTAATATCATAACATGAGCACGATTATATCTTGGCACAATCAACTCCTTTCAATAAGTATTATTAATTTTAACTAGACAGATTAATAAGGCCGAATATCATAAAGCGCTTATAATCTTCAATAAATAAGACATATTTATTCCAAATCGTAATGCTATTATTAGTATTATCTATATCAATATCTTATGTAATAGTTACGTTTAAAAAATAGGAAGTAGCAAGTATTTATCTTTTTTATTAATTTTCTATGTCTAAGCTGCAATGCTGGCGATGAAATCATAATATACTTAATATTAACATTTGGTCTGAGTAGGTATTAACATTATTTCTTACATCTCCCTCATAGGTACTACCTACCTACTAAAAGTAAGTACGAAGATCGTCTCCATAAGAGACACTGTGTCTGATGCATGCATAAGTCATAAAGTCATTCTATAATCCTTCTAACATATTACACTATGTATTGTCATCTTCGTTATTTTCAAAGAATTTAAGGGGGGTATCAATTTTACGGTCTAAAAACAGAAAATTACTTCTTTTTCAGCGCAAATTTCTCAACAACCATAAGATATCTGTTTTCTTTTTATACATTATCAATTTTTATATGCAGTTTAAAATTGAAATTTTGATAAAAATTCAATATAAATTAGGAAAAATATATATCAAACACACGTTTTTACGTAAGCACAAAACACCAGGTTTTTCGATCGCTTGTTTAGCTTACTGATAATGAATAAGAATCTGAAAAAAATCGTAAGTACTGGGCATATAGTATATTATGCAACCTATAAATTAATTTTTAAATGTTTATTGAATTAGTACTTTAAGAAAAATGTGGTCCTCGTTGAAAAATCCCTATAAAATCATGTACAAAACCGACGTCTACGCGTAAGAATTTATTGAAAATTACTATTATGTGTTGAATATTATAAAATTTGAGGTATTTATCTATCAAATTGAATTATTATATTTTATTTTTGACTACTTATTTAGTTGTAATAAAACATCAAAATAATGTCTTTTAAGCAGAAGAATCGAACCCCTTGTTTAAAAAATTAAAATTCATAGACTTATTAGATAAATAAATAGGTGATATAATATTTATGCATTAAAACAGCTAGATTTCTTATGCTTATTGTGAAAAAAATTTCGACCCCAAATCTGATACCACGTCCCTTAACACGTAGCTCAATACGTACCTGGAACAAAATAAATTTTGCATGAGAATTAATAATAAATTTTCATTTATCTCCATATTTGGACCTCTAACACTTGAACAATTCCCGCAATTACCACAATACGTCTACAATATTTCCCAAGTTATAGCAGATGTTAAAACTTAACCACAAAATTAACCACATATATAATATCGTAAGCAAACAAACTATTATTATATTCTACTAACGACCCGCCCCCCGCTTCGCACGGGTGCAATTTCTCTATTATCCTTATATTAGGTAATTATGAAAGTATTATACATATAAACCTTCCGGAAGAAATACTCAAAACGAAGGTAAAAACCGCATCAAAATCCGTTGCGTGGTTGAGGAGGAGTTAGCGGATATACACTAACTAGCGGATAGACAGACAGACGCGGTAAGCGACTCAAAATATCAATATTTCAGACTAAAAAAACTACGGTCATACCTATAATTATTTTTATTTGACTCAACGTTTAATACCTTTATGCACCCTGTATATTTATGATCAAAAGTCTGTATCGATGTATTATAGGTGGCGCTATCATCTATAATTATTGCGTTACATGTTAGCAAAGTTAGGTACAACTATATAGACTTATACCTAATGGTAAACTTTTGATAAACATACGCACTATGATTTTCTTAGTAAATCTTTCAAAATATTTCAGTAGTTTGAAGTTTATCGTCATAAACAAACCTACAAACAGACAAAATATCTAAAAACGTATGTTATAATTTGCAACAAGTCTCAGTGAGAGGAGAGAAAAGATTAAAAGGTAGGTAAGTAAAAATAATAATTGTGGAAGCTACCGCACCAGGCGCTTGCTCTGTGTTACAGGGAAAAACATTTATATGCTAAATCATTACATTACATCTAATGAGTTCACGAAATTCGCGGGAACACATCCAAATCACTATGTAGGAGGCAGTTGGTTGTAAAACATGTTACACCGTTTTCTGAAATAGATATTTTAGATATTATTTTTTCACATATTGTTTACCTTCCTACCAGCGCACGAAAATTATTTTTCTACTACTTTGAAAACACCAGTCATAACAAAAACACACTTCATGCGTGAAATTTCATGTATTTTACTACTTTTGTAAAGGTAGTCTTAATTTTTAAAAACTAATTATATCAAAATTGATAAGCGAAGCATGGCTATTGCTTGCAACGCTACTGGGGACTCCAAGTCCGTTTGCTGGATATGATTTTGGTAACCTATCAGTCAATGAATTACGAAATATAAAAGCAATGGTTGTTTGATACCAATAAAAGAATTACAAAATGCATATACTTACTGAAAATATGACATAATTAAAGCTACCAGTACATGGGGCCAAAGGTCGGTAGTCGCCAGCATAAATAGATAAAAATCACTATTCCCACGATTCGAGCAAATCACTAAACTAGATGCCAAAATAACTGATATGGTTGATATATGATCCGATCGCAACGGACGTGAATGATTCCATACCGTTCGATGAGCGATTTGGCATGAAAACGCATAAATTATCAAAATTGTCTTCCGATCGTCGCGTGATATGTCCACGCCCTAATCATGTACCGTCATGACCTATACCATAAATTTATAATTACTTACAAAGCATTACTTATATACTATGTAAATAATGACAATCATATTATTGATGTATTTTACACCCAAAGCGGTGACGTATGGTTACATAAAATATTTTACATAAAAAATACGTAGGTACGTTGGTATTTACATAAAAATTGAAATCCCATTCCAAAATGGGATTTCAATTTTTATGTAAATACCTACGTCATTTCTACGTTAAGTTAGCTATACCAATCAATTGGCAGCGCTTGAGCAAAGTACGCCATAGCTCGTCAAGTCATCACATGTGTAAAGTATGTGATTGTGAATTCAACTTCCCCAAACGTCAATCTTACCTGCACGCGGTGCGGCTCGCTGCTAACCGACGAGTCTCTGACGACACCAGATTAAGTACGGGATAATTTTTAGCTTAAATACCCGGCCTGTATTAGGCAGTAACGTCAACAAAAATAGAGGGCTAGCTCTACGGTGGTCAACCTGCTGGTGACTTATTACAATATAACTACCTTTGCCCTATGTAATAGTGGAATACAAACGATGGGCTGTTGATGATGATGGTATTGATATCAATATTTTTTAAATTAATCTCACGCAGCATCCCCATATCTTAAGCAATGTTGTTACATTTATAATATCCTTATAATCTAAATGCAAATAATTAAAAAAAAGTTATGTTTCTCCTTAAAAAGTTAGATGAAAATCTTTCAGCGATACGCTTCTCTCTTGGCAATAAATGCTACGTAGACATCTGACGCAAATAATTAAGTTTAATATTTCCCGTACATTTATTTGAGCTTTGATAACTTTGCTATAGTTTATACGTCAAGGTTTTAGCCATAAATCAATTTAGGTATTTTTACTCCATTGTGTGTTATACACGCCCTCAGTCTGTCGACGTCAAAGGGAAAATTGTGACATGAATTTCTCTACAAAAACCCCCAAGGAACACTGTATGTAGGTATGGTGCTTTATAAGCGGTAAATATATTATACATTTTAAATCGATGTTTCAGATTAATAACACGTCTATCAGAACTTTACTCTTAATGATTAAACAAATAAACATATTTCATATTTATTAGTGTAGAGTTCCAGTTGCAACAGCTTGTGTTTGTGATTCCAATTTCACATTTAGGCCGATTGAATGGTGGTTTTCCTACAAATCGGGATATCCGTAGGTAAACTGTACCGACAAGAACAATCTGGCATACCTTTTAAATATGTACAATGTATGGTTTGCTAGGACATTGAATTGCGTTCCTCTTTTACAAGTAAGTAAGTCTTTTATAAGTAAATGCATTTCGCTATAATTTCATTAAAGTTGTTATTCAAATTCCCAGACCGAGTCCTAATAAATATTCCAACGATTAGAGTATACCTACAACAAAATAAATTTTATTTCAGACACGTTTAATGTTTTCCCATTTTTCAAGCCTGAAAAAGAAAAATAATGAGTTTAAATAACAATCTGTTTACTCCTATACAAAATGCCGTTGAATAATAATAGGATTATAGAATCGTTAGCTTTTCAAAAGCCATTTATTAACTAGTTAAAGTTGTCAGTAGCCGTGTAATCGATCTTCATTTATAATTTAGAGCGTGTACCGGATTTCACTGACACTAACATTTTCACGTAACCTTTTCGTAGAATTGTGACAACATGCAACTTACCAGTTAAGTAATACGTGAATCACTAGACACGTAAACTAGTTTCTAGTGAGAATGCTTTATCATTTCCACGCCACGATCCCACACTACGTGACCTGCTATTCTGTTCCAATTCCCTCACGTTTTCAGGACATGATTTATGATTGTTTGATCTGCGCTCATATTTACACGTGTGGTTTAAGTTCACGCAGGTCGTGCCACTTATCTGTTACAATTTATTGCTATTCTATTGGAATCTAAAATTAAAACAATTTTTAAATGTATAAATATCCAGACAAAGTTGTTAACACTCTGAATCTGGAATGTTCCATTCAATAAAGTCAATTTGAGCAATTTATCGAATCTATCGTGTTCAGAATCAATAGCTGTTTATTTGGCCGTAAACCAGTTCGAGATTAGTTTATACCAGTTCGCGTTCTTGGCATCTTTTTGACTGTATAGTGTAGGTTTTTATTTTGCGCTTTCCCCATCATAGAATAAGAACTTCATTTGCACTAGTCACAACAATAAAAAATTACTAGAAAATTAATAATAAAAAAAATAATTTTATACATATAATTAGTTCAAATATATGTATAAAATTACTAGAAAACCCAGAAAATATATATATAAATCAGCAACATGGCACTTATCTATTTACGGCATGGTTTTTACAAGTACCTAATTGCAGTGTCGATGACTGATTTGACAAAAACTAGCTTTATTCCGATCAGTGACACTGGACAGATTTACTTTCACATAAAAAGAACCAAATCGTTACAGCTGCGATAATAAATGTCAGTGACTAAAACTGCAATGACGGTCTTCGATACTTGCCTTGTCTGAAATGAAAAAATATCTTTATTCAAATTCATTTTAATATACAAGGTCCTTTCTAGTCCCTTTTATGTGGTTTAGTGTACGCATAGTTATGTATAACTTTTACCTTATTCGCGGATTCAGTGTTAGTCCCATAGTAAAAGTTGTTCATAATGATAAGTACAATAACCCCTTAGAGGGATCGAGATTAGAAAGGTTGGACCTTTATTTTAAGAAATTAAATGATCGCATAATATCCTTACTACGGCACATTCCATAAGTAGGACTCCTAGGCTTATACCGACTACCAGGGATCAAGATTAGGCTTACGAACCGATAAGAAACTATGTCAAGACCAATTGTCCCCAGATTTACATGTCATTTCATGGCTGAAAAACATCTTAATTGAGCAGTTACCAACGGGCTCCGTTTCAACCTTCTGTTAGTTCCTGTTTGCTATCCACTATCTTGTTACTAGGCGATTGTGTTTTTCATATAATCTTTAACATTTATCGGCATCATATCACATGTCTTTATATTATATCTTGATTCACGTAATTTATTCTTGTCCTGTTGTTGTCAATATCGCCAGTGCGATCCCCACTCCACTCAATGAATTGAACGCATTTCAATTGTCAAAAAGAGAATTGTGATTTCTGATTTCATCCGGATAAATGCGACTCTGGCAAGAAAAAATTAACTGAAGCCCGTTGAGTCAGATTTTGTGTAACAAATCCAATAATAGGTATAAATTATATTTATATAGCACGAAATACTATACTATAAGTACAAAGAGCATCTCATCTGAATATAAATAAATAAATTACAAGCAAGCAGTCAGCTCAGTAATTGTTTTAGTGGGAAATGCATTTCCCTCTTCACTGTGTCAGAGGAAGCGCGAGCGACTGACTAGTGACTGGATCTAGATTACATATAAAGCACATTACTGGGAAGGCGGTATTTCTGTAGTGTACACAGCCGTGACGATAGTCGTGCTATTCGCTTAATACGAGGCCGCGTCGGCGCGACCGCTTCAGTTTGACGATAGCGCTCATAGATAATAGACGTTCTGCCGTGATATCGTGAATAAATTATTTAAGTTCGGAATACGAGCTTAGTAGCTTATATATTAACATTACTTTGAAAAAAAAATTGTGTTGTGAAATGCGCGTGTGCGCCGAAAGACAAAGCGTCCGTTTCGCGCCGGCCCGCTGGCTGCGAAGTAGAGTTGTAACAATGGCGCGCTCAATGGATATGTTGCACTTGCAGTTCAAGCGCATGCTGAACAAGGAGCTGAGCCACTTCTCCGAGTCCAGCAAGTCCGGCAACCAGATCTCAGAGTACATCTGCTCCACATTTTTGGGTAAGTGTTTTTAACTTTTAAGTACGTGTAGACGCGAATATTTAAAGATTTAAGTAGTTTTGTTCTTAGATAAAAGGTTAAATTAGGGAAAGTTAGTGAATATTAAACAATCTTCTGAATTAACAGGCTTGCCTAGTTTGGAAACCGCCGTGTACTTGTAAATGTTCATTATCTACGGAATAAATAAACTTATATTAAAATTTAAATACATATATATATATTAAATACAATTTAAATACAAATATAGGTAGGTACTTATAAGTAATTTAAAATTAATCCAATACTTAATTAAATTCTTGGATTTATTAAATTCAAATACTACGTAGGTATTAAAATGCAACTGTTTATTTGTCACTATGGATGCAAATAGATGTACCTACCTCAAAATTGCTTCAAAATAAATATATTTCAACAACTCTACCATAGATAGAGTTGAACTCTACACTCTAAAAAAATAGAATCACGCGTCATGTCGACACGATTGAACGCTCTCCAATCTGTCAAAAGCTTCTACATCATCCATCATAGACTGTGGACCTTCTGCGGACACTGGACACCCATCGAGATTACGCAACGTAACCTTTTTTTACAATACTTATACACGTGTGACTAGCCACAAAAAGAATTACGTAATTTCTCCAGAATAAATAAATAAACACCTACGATGATTCACAATTCCTTAAATATTCTATTGTGTTTAGAAGTTCATTGTAATAAATTTAAAATATTCAAATTCGCATACCCTTTTGTTTCAATTACTACATAAAACTCTTGAATCAACGCAGCTACGAAATAAACCAAAATATAAGGCACATAAGCGGAGGCTGTCTGAAAATGTATATTAATTATACATATTTTTCAGACACAACACAACCTACTTTCTGTTAGGTGTCAACGTCCTACTCCGACCACCCTAAGGGATAATTTAACCGGCATAATAAATACCCTACAACCTCAAACTTGGCCTATCTGCATAATATAAAATAGAAAGTTTCAGTAAGGGTCTAAAGTAATTTAGTATCGCTGAAACTATTCGAACAATGTGCCACTTCAGTAAGAAATATAGATACTTCGTGGATATTTTAACTGTAAAGTAGATTTCAAAAGCAAAATTGTTTATTAATGAATCTCTTCTTGAAAGTTAGTTATATGGGTACCTAATTGCTATTATTCATCAAGTTGGGACATATAAAATTACGTTTTCATACTATAGGTACTAGTCTTCTGCATAATGACTTTCTCTGCACGTACGTACATTATCTCCGGGAAAACCGGGATTAATATGAGTAAATCCATTTATTAAGTGCTTAGTAAATAAAATAAAACCACGAGATTTGGTAAACTACACAAAATTACAAAACGTCATGACGTGGCTGTAAATAAATAAGGCTTTAATATTCTAAATCTCAACAACAGGTAAATGAAACTAAGAGGATAATTAATGTAAACAAATGTGTTATCGTTTGTGATAAGCGGACATGATAACCCCTAGCCACGCGCGCGCTCTACCCGTTCTACAACAACATATCGATTAAAATGTTGTCGGGCTAAAGAGCGTTCCGTAGAAGTCACACTACGCGAGTATAACTCAGCCTGAAATTAAAATTTTATCTGTCATTTAACATCCGCGTATGTAGAATAATAATATTCCGTTATTGTATAATGTTCAATCAATCATGTTCAGTTAGACCCCAACATAGTTGGTAAATGCTACAATAATGTCATTTAATATCAAGACCACCGGCATGGCACCGCCATTAACGTTATCAGTACTGTTATAAATAATGCTTCTGGAAAAAATATAACCATTAACCAGATTCCACTGGAAATTCATTCATTTTATTCATTCTAAGATGCCTTCAATGATTTTACAAGATCCGAACCGAGTTTAATCTGCTATGAGCAAACTAAATCTTGCAAATACACTAGGGTCTCAATAATTCAAGGCGAAATATTTGAATGTTACAACGAGCTGTTATTGAAGCAATTGCCGAATGGGGACGTAGGAACTCCGTAGTACAAATTAATTTATTTGCGTTGTTCAACGACCGTGGCTAATCATTACGAGAACCAAAGCATAAAACACTACTTTCAATCAAACAAAATTATAATATCCGCATGATCAATGAATTCATTTCGTACTTATTTTACTTTATTATACTTTACTATACTTAACGTTAATAAATAATATCACAGAAAATAAGTACCTATAATAGCTACAGTTTGGTCATAGATTCTTGGCTCACGAATTCTGTTTTGTCAATTTATACCTCCAACCCCTCCAACTCATTCTAATTAGTTATCTAGTTATAATTTTATTTTAACAAATGTTCGTTCATGAATACCATTTTAGATATTTCACTCGACAATGATCTAAAAATATAATGACACTTTTATTATATATAGAGTAGGTATTCTCACTATTCTAAAATAATACTATTCAGCTCCTTCATAGATTGTGATAAATTAAATTTATTGGGACTATAAATAGTACAGGAAATTAATTCATCCTTTGGTATGTAAAGTAAACAAATAATTTACGTTTCTATTTACGTTTATTGACCGGATTTTCTTTCATCTATATATAGAAATTAACTGCGACTGTATTAATGTGTTGATTAGATAGTCACAGGACGCGTAGTACTACCTATATCATACGAGTATGAACAGATAACGAATTAATCCGTAAATGTGCTCGGATTATGTTTTCATCACGATGTTGGCCTACTTATTAGCCTCACTGTATTGTGTGATAAATCGCAATTATGAGATTATTACTTTTATAATACAATCTTGAATTCGTGACTTGAGCGATGACCAGTAAGAGATGCTTAAAATATAGTCTTTATAAATAATAAAATACAGGTTTTCTTCTTTAGTTCTATTGTCAACTCAGACATCTTTAAGATGACCACAGTTTGACCACAAAGTTGATTTAATCGGTGTACAGAGTATCTTAAAATATTAACTTCACGTTAGCATCAGCATTCATCCTTATGGCAGACAGTCACTAGATAATAAATAAATCTATACAATTTAGGTACCAATTGCAACTTCTATTAATGCTATGAGACGCATAAACCTAATTAATGTACTCTTAAATGGCAATTCTGAATGAGATAAATGAAGGCCGAGTGGGAAACGAACAATTGTAGGTATATGAATTATATCAAAGCTCCCATCAGTCCCATCCCATCGGCATGATTGATTACATGTCTATAATAACAAAACGCACGATGACCTACTAACGTATCAATCAATAAGTATTAATGCACTTCACATTTTCACCCACTTTTTCGGCATCGTTACCCAATAACACAATTTAGTAAAGCAATAAAATTTGTAATCGATTAGCAATATTTAGCTTCCTGTATTTACGCAGCTTCTACCAACCATAAGATGCTAATAAGATTCATATATTTAGGTCAATGCGTCCATATAATTAAACTAAATTTAGCTTTATATCAATAAAATTTTATGATTAGCTGTAAATTACAATCAGTTCATACTCAAGTGAACTATATTAATCATGTTCGTTACTCAGTTATTTTAAAGACTTGATTATAATTGTAACATTTTAATTACAGACAAACAACAAGATATCGACTTACCATCCTTACAAGTGGATGAGGTTGCCGAAGCGCGCGCTAAGAAAAAGGACAAGCCGCGTCATGCTGGTCCAGCAACCACCATGTCACAAGTAAGTGTAACTTAAATGGCAATCGAATACATATAACTCTTTAAGATTGTACTTCAAAAATATTAAATTACAATTTTTTTTTGCACAGATATCCGGCGTTAAGCGGACATTGACACACACAAATAGCTTCACTGGTGAACGCGTACCTACATATGGAGTGGAAACCCCTCATGAGGAAGATTTAGGCCGTCAACTCGGAGAAATCGACAGGTGGGGTGTGGACATCTTCCGCATCGGCGACTTGTCTTGCGGACGACCTCTCACTGCCGTCGCCTACGCCGCTTTCTCGTCCAGGGAGCTCCTCGGGACGCTGCAAATTCCGGCGCGCACGTTCCTTGCCTTCGCCATCACGCTTGAGGAGCACTATATTCGCGACAACCCGTTCCACAATTCTCTGCACGCTGCCGATGTCGCACAGTCCACGCACGTGCTGCTCAATACGCCGGCGCTCGACGCAGTGTTCACTCCCATAGAAACATGCGCCGCTCTGTTCGCGGCGTGCGTGCATGACGTTGACCACCCTGGCCTCACCAACCAGTTCCTCGTCAACTCAAGTTCGGAGCTTGCTCTGATGTACAACGACGAGTCAGTTTTAGAGAACCACCATCTCGCCGTAGCGTTCAAGCTACTCCAGAATGATGGATGTGACATATTCATCAATCTTCACAAGAAGCAAAGGCAGACGCTACGAAAGATGGTCATAGACATGGTACTTTCTACAGACATGTCGAAACACATGAGTCTACTGGCAGACCTCAAAACTATGGTAGAGACAAAGAAGGTAGCTGGAAGTGGCGTGTTATTACTAGACAATTATACAGACAGAATACAAGTATTAGAGAATCTCGTACATTGTGCCGATCTGAGCAATCCCACTAAACCCCTACCGCTTTACAAGCGATGGGTAGCATTACTTATGGAAGAATTCTTCCAACAAGGAGACCGTGAGAGAGAACAGGGAATGGATATAAGTCCAATGTGTGACAGGCACAATGCGACGATAGAAAAATCTCAAGTCGGATTCATCGACTACATTGTCCACCCGCTATGGGAGACATGGGCGGATCTAGTACATCCAGACGCTCAGGACATATTAGACACTCTAGAAGAGAACCGTGACTATTATC
The DNA here is from genome assembly GCA_932294325.1 of Allophyes oxyacanthae. NCBI lineage: Eukaryota > Metazoa > Arthropoda > Insecta > Lepidoptera > Noctuidae > Allophyes > Allophyes oxyacanthae. The sequence goes on along the minus strand of OW028614.1, from coordinate 7,534,597 downwards.
AAAGTATGATACCACCGTCACCTCCACCAGCGCCCATTCAGACGCATTCACTGCCTGATGATGACCGCCCCGAACAAATACGCTTTCAAGTAAGTAGAACACTGTATTCTATAATAGTAGTAACAACCAATAAAACTTCTGTATTTATTTTTACGAGGACCAAATTAGACCAGTTGTTCACATTTAAAGATAAAAGCACACAAACACACAATTACAGCTAAAATCTGCCTAATTTATTCTTATAAAAAACTAGAGCACAAGTAAATCAAACGCGTGACATTAATGATGGTTTTGTTTCCAGGTGACGCTTGAGGAGGGTGAAGGCTCAGAAGACTGCGAAGGGGAAGGTGATGGTGGGATGTGACGGAATCTACTGGGAATCTGCAAGAAACTCACTGAAAAGATGCAAGTGTGGTGGAAGCTCTGGCAGTAGGGCGGCGCCGTCCGGCCGGGCCGGTCGCGCCGGTCGGGCTTGTTGGATAATAGTAATACTTGTTGACGCTTACCCTCGAAATGGAACGATCCCGATGCATCGTCACATTTCGATCATGATTATTTTTATGTGATTACGCAATGTTGTTTAGAGAAATACCTAACGACTAAATAATTATGTCCCTCCAATGACTGTAACGTTCGATTGTCTAGTATTTTTACTATTGTTTCGTTTTGTCTAACCAAAGATATATGAAATGTTCTTTCGTTCACGGAGACGTTCGATAATCCCTGTAAGTAGATAGTATTCGGTTCTTAATGAGTCGTGTAAGTAGTTATAGTCGTCGATGCCGCATATATCGGCTCGACTAAGTAAGGACATTGAAAACGCTTATTAATTGGTATGAAAGGGTAATTTATATTGTCATATCATCCACGTTTCTCATATTTAATACGGGTTTGCGATAATGATGTTATTCACCAAAATATATTAACATGATAGATATCCTAAATAAATATAAAATCTATTTTAAGGTAAATTTTAAAAATTGCCTTTCGGAGTTGTTGTTGTGTCTTTTTTCTGAATATATAATATTCGGCCAGCCTCTTACTGCGGTAGTGACCATGACTCTGACAGCTCCCGGCCGAACCGATATCGATGTACAGAATATAGAGGAAACACCAACACTTTGTAATGTAGTTATTGTATGGTAGTGATGCCTTCCCGGGCGCTGACCGGGTGTCAATGTGTGGTATTATTGGAAGGTCGAATTCTTAAGATCTCTCTTCGTATTTGGTCGGAGGTCATAAAGACACTTTACCGAATTCATCCTATTAGAAAGCTTTACTTGATTTTTGTGAACCTAAATGCACCTCATTACTTATGGAGGATCGCTGGCGATCCGTTTACTTTTCTCTTTAGAGTAATGTATTATTATTATTTTTGTAATGTTACGTATTTTATTCTAGTTGTCTTTTACCCAAATACAAAACAAAAAATTAGTCATGAATCTTAAAAGTTTTCGTGTACGCAACTAACGGCTTGAAGTGTTTGATTAAATTGTTAAGTACTAACAAATGAGTGGTTTGCGACTAAGTTTTATTTTGAGTGGATTCAAATAATTGCTGAATTAAGTCCAAACTTAACGGCGCGCGGGCCTGGTCTTGCAATAGTAGTAGGTAGTTCCCGAAACACTTCGCACAATTGTTTCTACATCATCCATTTCATGCCAAATATACTCCTTTCATTACTGTCGATCATATCAAAAAAATCAGAAACGCTGTGCAGATCTGATTCCAACTTTAACGATATTTATGTACCTACATAGGTTCTCTTGTAAGAAAAAGAACGTAACTGATACTTTTAAATATATATGTAACAAACACACTGTAAAAGATGTAATATAAATAAGTAGATGTCTGAAAATTGTACATTGGATTTAAAATCTAGTTTTTATCCAGTTCCATGTTTGTCGGATGCGACCTTTTCATGTTTGTGACAATGTTATATCAATTAGCATGCACATAGCAACTTGAATATTCAGCTATAATATCTATATAAACTTCGTGTAGGTACATTTACAATACTATAAGGAAGGTGTAATACTTAATGAACCTGTATTATTTTTGCATTTCATCATCCATCTTTTTATTTATAATGGACGATTTTTAAGAGCTGGTCTCTATTCCTTCATGTACTCAAAAGATATTTTGTTTTAAACTGATTAAATGATTTAGTTCCTCGCACTTCATTTGTTTTGTATTTCTGTCATGATAATTGTCCCCTAGTATTACTATGAAAAGTATTTTCTAAGTCATCGTTTCTGTCATTCATCAGCATCAAGAAGGAAGGTCCAATGTACATTATTTTCGTAGATAAATTAAGATTTTATCGGCGATCAAATACTACGAGCATGTGTGCATCGCCTATCTTCGAAATGTCTGATTTTGAAACTGCATAGAGTAGAACTTTGGTACCTACGTCAACGTATATACATACATACCTACTACATAAAAAAAATTGGATACGCTTAACTACTTGTGTGTTATAAAATAGAAACATTACGCTTAGAATCATTTATTTTCTAATTAAATACATACGTATTTGTAACTAATTGTGATGAATATGATATTCGTACTGCAGTAGATCTGTGTATAACGTACGTACCCAATCTTTGGTAATTCACATAATGTGAGCATTTGCATGTACCTACCCTTATACCTTAACCGAATTGTCAGTCATTATATTAAAAATAAATGTACAATAATAAACAACATAAATCAACAGAATGTATAGGTATCTAGATAATGTACTCGTTGTCTCATGTCTTATTTCAGTGGATTTATCTAATTGCCTACCTAATGCAATAAAATGGTATATAATGTAACCAACATGACACGTCCGATACGCTAAGAAACCCTTGCTCTGTGCTGTGCTAGGTAACTCGTGATTCTACTACCAAAGAACATTTGATAGGAATGAACAAATTGGCAAGTGTTCACTTAGCGCATCAGACGTGTCATATCTCAATAGTAATAGAAATACTTGTTTTCACCAAAGGTTTTCAGTGTTGTGTATATGTTTTGTCACTATGGAGAACTATCGCTAAGATTGGATAATACCTAGTTAAATATTAATACCGAGTTAAAAGTGTGCAATGCTGGTCATTTGCATTACTTATTATTTATGTTTAAAATAAAAAAATAGCTTGTAATAGTTTAAATGAATATTTGAGTTGAATTAAAGAATATTAATGTATTTAGAATAAAAAGATATGGGAGAAAACTCTTCACTTGTTTTATTTCCTTCTATAGCATAAAAATATTTGGTAATTTGGTAATCAATAGGTATCCTTTTTAACATGAACAGACCCATGTTCGGTTCCCATACCTACTATCCGTAGTACCTAAATATACCCAATAATTTTCTAACTAAGGAAACGTTTTATATTAAATGAAACATTAAAATTGTTGCTGAGGTCGTGGGTTCGATTCCCAGATTGCAGAGATTGTTATTCGGTTTCCCTGTTAGATAATAATTTTCGATGGCAATCTGATATAGGCGTTTTACACTATCAATACCCTATCGTAATCCTAGTATTGTGATATTATAAAATTAAAGGTATATATACTGTCTCTATGAAAATTACCTACTACGATAATGTCAATATTTCCTCGATACAGGATCTCGAAAACACTCCATAGGAATGGTGCGATGTCCGATGATTAGTAGTTATAATGCTCTTTTCTATCACAATGGGAACATTTTTTTCGTGGTTTAATCCATCGTGGATCTGGATACCCTTCGCCCTGGGAAAGTCGAAGGGTTACCGGATTAGTACCGGCTAAAACAGTAAGGTGTTCCTCGGACGACCTATGGCTGGGGGCGCAGGATTCACTCGTGTATGTGCCGAGCCCCCAACAGGCCTTGGTCTGCCACTTGAATTAGCGGAGCTCGTCCCCCTGCACGGTCACAATGCTGAGACCCAGCCGTCATTCATAAGTGGCACTTAATACCTAACACTTTTTTTTGGGTTGATAGAGCTAAACTCTATCACAGCCTTATTAATATTATTTCAGTTTAAAGAATTTTATTACTCATTATGACTATCGTCACATAAAATATTCGTTGGTTGTCAACGAAATCGCTGCAATCAACGGTCGCTCAAGCGACCTATTGCCATGTCATCTATTGTTTTCGGGGCCGCGCGTCGCCCCGGCGACGACCTTTAGTAGCCTAATAAAATAATGTAGTGTTTCGTTACTGTAAATGTGCGTAATAAATAATTACTGCTTTTTTATATTTATTTATCTAGTAGGTATAGGGTGCAAACGAGCTTGTGGTTCACCTGATGGTAAGTGATCACCGCCGCCCATGAACATCCGCAACACAGAGAGTTCTTTGGTCATTGCGCAACACCAGAGTAGTCACCGATGCGTTGCCGATCTTTACTTTGATTTAGTACTAGCGGCCCGTCCCGACTTCGTTCAGGTACAAAGTAGCCGGTAGATACTTTTTAATTTTCATCAATTGTTGACCTTTTACGAAGCGTTCCCGTTCTCGAATACATCGCACCGTACAACACAACGTCGCGGTCTTTAGATAAATGCAAAATTAATGCCAACTTTCAAAGAACTTTTAATTTCTCTTAAACCATCGATCCAAATTATAAAGAGTTAAAGGCAATTCTAATCTAAAGAAAACGCTTAACATTAGGTAATAAGTAAGTAAACATTAATGATCACATTTTTTATACTCTCCTATTAAATATTTCAAAAAATTTAGTAGATTAAAACTAAAATAGTATAATATTTATATAACTGTTTAGGGCTACTAAACAGTTATATAAATTAATATTTATTATGTCTCCGTAAAAATAGTATAATTACTATTTTTACGGAGACATAATTTTAATATTTCTCAAAATGCCTTTTTAGTACAATTTTTACGAGGATTCAAAATATTGACTCTCTTCAGTCCCTGGTCTCGATAAGCCCAATATGAAGATGCCCCTATTTTACCCTCTTGTAGGTATTCTCTAATATTTGACTAAAAGCCTAAGTACCCATACTCATATTTCTGACTTCAAAAACAAAGGGACTCACATACAATTTTCCTCCCATATTTCACCCCCTGCGGGCTTGAATTTCCAAAAACGCGTTAACACGTATCTCTGAATTTTGATCCAATAGCGTAAATAATAATGAACATGTTTCTCTTTAATAGTACATTATGATATAAGTGCGGTAAGTTGAAAATTACAGCCGAGGCGATATTGCTACATGAAAGCAGAGGCTGTAATTATCAAAGCGCACGTATGTCATACGACGTTTTATAACATATTTGCGAGGAAATAAATACAACTCGGACTTTCTTAAACGAATAAATCCCTACGGCATACGGCATTAAGACCGCCTTTGTACATTGTACATGAAGCATTTTAAATAAATAAATAAATCTTTAATCACTTGTTAAAGCAGTTACAGAAAGAAGGTCGGCCAGTTTCATACAAACTATGACCTGACCGTAAATTGACGCGGCCATTAATGAAGTATGGCTTAATTGATTGTTCATTAGGCACATGTTAAAATATTTATTGGTTTTACTTTTTTTAAACCGGTGAATACGTACATTTTTTATGTTTTGTTTTGAGGTTAGGATTTAATACGACTGTGACGCCATTATTTATAAAACAGTCACAGTTAGTCTATTATTTTCTACTGTGGCATGTACCTCTTCTCTAGACATGTCCCTAACATACCTAATTATTATAGTCAATCCTTGGCGAGCTGACTAACCTCCTGGTATGGTACTTACAACTAACATGGTAGGATACGATTTCAGTGTATACCTACTCTTTTCTATACGGTATAGTCCTGTGTAAGTACGGTATAATAAAACTGAAGTAGAGAAGAGACAGAAGAAAGGTGGATACAGGATACAATAAAATAATAAGTTTTATAATATTCATTTATTTTATTCTAAATCTTCCAAAACATCCTCCAAAAATGGTGCTGGAGGTGATATGTTTGGCTGAAATCTAGCACATCCAAGGTAGGTACCACACTAAAGTCATGACATGCGCACAACATCCTATTGTGCGACGTCCCATAAACAGTTACAACAACACTCTAAAATGCCTTCTCGCCCTTCTTCTTCTCTCTTTATCTATTGCACAAAGTACACGCTGCTGTACGTGCTGTACTGTGTGTACTGTGCTGGTACGTGAATGCGGTTTCTGCATGGTGATTCACTGAAAATCACAAAGCGTAGGAAGTCGGTTTCCAATAAGCGCAAGCCAAGAATCGTCAGCTATGGGAGGTATCACACGGAGTCCGAGAATCGTAAGCAGGGTCGTCAAAGGTGGAGGGATCAATTGGAGTCCGTAAAAACACAAAAACAAACAATATCAACACTAGTAATCGCACGGTACGCAACGACGTTTTTTTTTTTTTTTTTTTTTTTTTTTCTTTGGCAAGTCGCTATTTGCGCAATGCCACTAACAAAAACGGGGAAACTTGGTAGAAATCATTAATTTAGGATGCGGAATTTGGAATAGGAATATCATTGGAAAGGATCAGATAATAGTAATAAAATAAACAAAACTAAATAGATATTAAACACGAATGTTGTTGAGATTAATAAATAGCGACAGATATTTATATAATACAGGATCATTGGAAGCCAGTAAAACATTAATAGATGTAGGAAAGGGGATGCAATAGGAAATTAATGAATCAAAAAAAGGAGTATGATCGTGAAGAGGACAACAAAAGAAAATGTGGTTCAAATCCCCCACACTTTCACCACATTCACAAAGGTCACTATTAGTAATATGGAGTCGGGCTAGATGCGCTGGAGTACAAACATGTCCCAACCTCATGCGAATAAGGCAGCTGGTAGCAACCTTTCCAAAATTAAATTTAAAGAACCAGGGTTTTACAGGGATACAAGTTTGTAAATATGAGTACAGTTTACCTTTGGACTTACAGCTATCTGCCCACGAATCCTTCCAGGCCTCCCGAAGGAATTTCATGGGCAGAATCGCCAGGTCATGACTATAATTTGTGTAAGGAAATCTATCTCCACAGTCTACAGCTTCATTAGCCAGATGATCGGCTTTTACATTACCCATAATGTTGCTATGACCCGGAATCCACGCAAAGGAGACGGTAAGTCCACATTGGGAACATTTGAACAGAAGATTCCTAATAAATAGAATGACAGGAAAAACGGTTTGGGATTTAAAAGGAATTTTTTTAATAGCTTGCAATGCGCTTAAAGAATCCGAAAATATGACAGTTTTTTTTAATTTCATAATATGGATATACTCAATAGCTTTAAAAATACCAAAACATTCTCCAGTGAATACTGAAGATTCAGGTGGAAGTTTAACTTTCTGTACTATATTATATTGAGAATGGTATACACCAACTCCCACATTTCCTGAGGTGGAGTGCTTAGAAGCATCAGTATAGATATGATGCCAATTTGTCCAATTTTTATCTTTAACATAATTAAATGAACAATTTGCTGAAATATCTTGTTTATTTATACCTAAGTTAAAGTGAATGTCTGGGATGGACACTAATGATTCATAACTACTGGAAAAAAGAGGCAATGAAACTGAATGATAAGTTGGAGCTTGTAAAGCAATATATTTTTTATAGCTTTGAACAAGACAAGGCAAAGTCTTGTGGGACCAATAATTAGAAGAGTTGATTTGATCGAGAAGAGATTGAAGTTTAGAACGCAGTGGATGATTAGAAAACTGTAAGGATCGGAATAAAAATTTATCAGAAAGATACTGGCGATGCAGGGAGAGTGGAGGGTCCACACATTCGACTTGTAAAGCATTAATAGGACTTGACTTCATAGCTCCCGAGACTATTCTCAATGCTTTTGATTGAATATTATCTAATTTCTTAAATGCAGCTTTATTTCCAGGTTCTAATAAAAAAGTTCCGTAATCTATAACACTTCTTACTAATGCATTATATAGCAGCTTCAAAGAAAATGGATGAGCACCCCACCAGACCCCTGACAGACATCTTAACATATTTAATCGTTTTTCACATTTTGCGACGATGTACTCAGAATGAGGAATCCCCGTAAGCTTACTATCTAAAAATACTCCTAAAAATTTTACAGTAGATTTTTCAGGAATGAGATTGCCATCATAATACACAGAAATGGGAGGAGGAAGACGCATTCTTGAAAATAAAACGACAGTGCTTTTAGAAGGGGCTAAATCAAGACCATTGCGATCAAGCCAATTTTTTAAAAAATTTAGAGACGATGATAGTGAAGAGCTTGCCGTTGCAATAGAACGGTGAGAGCAGTATAAAAGAAGATCATCTGCGTATTGAAGAACTTTCACTTCGCTATCTAAAGATGATTCAAGATCTTGGGTGTAAACATTGTATAATAAAGGACTAAGAACTGATCCTTGAGGTAGACCTTTCCATACGGTTCTAGATTCATAACTAGAGTCCTCGAGTGGAAGATTAATGCACCTCTCAGATAACATATTTAAAATAAAGTTAGAGAGTATCATGGGAACTTCCAATTGTTGAAGTTTATATTTTAAAATTGATATAACAACATTGTCATAAGCAGATGTTATATCTAGAAAGGCTGAAACTATAGATAGGTTGTCAGAAAAGGCTAACCTAATATCTGTGATAAATATGCTTAAACTGTCAAGGGAACTTTTTCCCCGCCTAAATCCAAATTGACTCTCACATAATAGTCTACGGTTTTCTAAATACCATTCTAGACGATTTTTAACTAAATGTTCAGAAATTTTTAACAATACCGACGAAAGAGCAATTGGGCGGTAAGACGAACTATTTGATGGACTTTTGTTGGGTTTTAAAATTGGAATAATTATTTGAGATTTCCAAGAAATAGGAAAACTACCACTAATCATAACAGAATTAATCATTTTTAAAAAGTATGATAGACAAGATTCACTTAAATTCGATATAAAAGAATAAGGAATTCCATCAGCACCGGGAGCGGAGTCCTTAACATGACGTACTACGCCTTTAAGTTCAGAAAGAGTGAAAGGGCTATTGAGTTCACAAAGATTATCCACCACCGAGACAGGAATAGATAATGGGGGCGTTTCCTCGGGGACATAAGAAGGTGCTATTTTATCTAAAAACTGATTTTTTAACGATGATGGAAGAAAATTAGTTGATGTATCTCTAAATGCTGATCTAAATCTTCTAATGTTACGCCATACAACAGAGGGCTGAACATTAGGAGAGATAGATAGACAAAATGACCTCCAGCTTTCAAACTTTTTCCGTTTAAACAATTTCCGTGAATCAGAAATAGCATCACATAAAATATTAAAATTTTCTACGGTAGAATTTTGATGGTAGTTTTTTTCTACTTGTTTCCTAGTTTTTATTGCATCTGTGCAATCTTTATCCCACCATGGTGGCGATGGGATTTTGCCTTGTGCTGAATTTTTAATCGGAAATAGGTTATCTGCAATTTTAATCAAGGCTTTAGATAAGGCATCAGCACATAATTGTTCATTACCAAATTTAATTTCAGGAAGTTCGGAGACTGTTTTATCTAATTGCTCCCTGAATAAAGACCAGTTAGCATCTAATAATTTATATTTAAGCCGGGGAGAACACTTAGGAATAGGTTTAGAATTATACGGAAATGTTATGACTAAAGGAAAATGGTCACTGCCATAAGTGGAAGGCATAACTTCCCAAGATATAGAGGAAGCTAATTTTGAAGAGCACATTGATAAATCGGGGCAACTGACACCTTCATGAGGGGCAGTGCGTCGAGTTGGAAAACCTGTATTTAAAATACACAGATCGTAAGTATCTACGATATCAAGAATAGCATTCCCATAACTATTGGAATTAGAACTACCCCAGGACTGATGCTGGGAGTTAAAGTCACCTAAAACTATAATTGGTCTAGGAAGAATGGATAGAATATTTACAATTTCATTAAAGATAACAGAAGATGGATGGGGAATATATACAGAAACATAGCAAACATTATCTACAACCGCTGCAATAATAGAGAAATCATTATTATGAGCGGGAATTGAAAAATGTGAAAAAGAATGTGGATGTTTGATAAGTAAGGCGACACCGCCATACCCATCAGAACGATCTTCTCTAAGACAGGCATAACCGGGAATCTTAAACAAAGAATCCGGTTTAAGCCACGTCTCTTGAAGAGCAAAAACAAAAGGTTTATATTTATTTAGAAGAAAAAATATATCAGGTTTTTTAGATATTGAGCTTCGGCAATTCCATTGAAGTACCTTGGCTAGACTGTCCATTATTAATATTGGTTAAACGAGAAACTGCATCAAATACAGGGGCAGCGTTGGACGGTGAAATTAAATTAGACTGGGACAAAGAGTTCACTAGAGCAATTATTAAATCTATGATAGATATATTAGATAAATTATCCCTGGATATGAGAGCACAGCCATCCTTTGTATTAAGATTGTTATAATCCCTTACAAGTTCTTGATGTGCTTGCTGATCATACCCTTTTGAAAAATTGTGAGGAGAGTGAGGTTTAATAAAAACTGTCTTTTTATATGATGTTTTATTTAGTTTTGATGGTGAATAATCCTGTGGCAATGAAGTTGTAATATGGTTTGAAATTTTGGGGGAGGAAAGTAAGGCATCAGCATATGAAATTTTTGAGATAGTTGGATGCAACTTTGAAGCTTCAGCATAGGAAATGCAAGATTTGGCCATAGATTCCTTAATGGATTTTTGTCTCTCAAACTCGAGACATTTCTTGCTAGTAGCTTCATGGAATCCTTTACACAAACAACATGTTATTGAATCCTCAGTAACTGTACAACTCTCTCCAGTGTGACCTTGCCCACATTTAAAACATCTAGGATTAGATCTACATATGGTTTTCACATGTCCATACCTACAGCAGTTGTAGCACTGAATAGTTGGGTATATATAAATATCAACAGGTAATGCTGTGTAACACATAAAAATTCGTTTAGGCAAAATTTGGCCATCAAAGGTTAATATAACCGTTTCTGTATTTTTAAGATGAAACTTTCCATCTATTGTTGTCTTTCTTTTAATCCTTCTTACTTTTAATATTTGCCCACACCCTACTGGAACAGAAATGTTATCAATAATTTCCTCATCGGACCACTCTGTAGGTACTCCTCTTACGACACCCATACGAGTAACAGAAAAAGAGGGAATAAATGCTCTGTATTTTTCTTGTGTCAATTGAGTATTTGATAAGAAGAGCATCCTGATAAGTTAAAAATGATAATGAAAGTCTATTTCTGCCAATTTTCTTTAAACTGCCATTTACAATATTGTTAAAAACATTCCTTTTCAAAAACCGGCCAAAAGAAATTGCATTTACGAAGGTATTCTCCGATGTTTGTTCTCTTATAATGTGAACAACATATGGAGCAGCATCAGTAGAGTTGTATACAGGTCTAGCAACAGTTGACTGTGGAGAAGATTTATTACCCAAATTTGAAACATCTTGATGAAGGGTTGAGTTATGTGGGGGATCAGACACAAGTGTATTATTAGTAATAGTAGTAGACTGATCAAGAGTTTCTACCTCTTGTACACAATTACAATCACTGATTTTTTTCCCGCCATTCTTACGTCGCTTTTTATTGCAGTGTTTGCATATTGTTGGCCTGGCAGATACTCTTTTTCTTTTAACACTGTTTACGGTAATTGAACCATCAGTGTCGACACTAGTATCATTGTTAGATATGGTTACATAATGGGCTATATCAGGGATTGTACCCCCAGGATCCTCCGGCGGATCCATAATAATAACTACATGTGATTAAAAACTAAAGAAACTTACCTACAATACGATGAATCACAAAAATAACTAAACTAATATAATATATACACACTTAGACAAAATATTTACAAAGAGAAGATCCAAACCAATTGAATTGTTAAATAAATTAAATTTTAGGAGAAAAAAACACGACCGCGAATGTTCAGGTTTCCCGCGCTTTTTTGCGCAACGACGTTACGGAGGCACGAACGTTAAGTGACATATCTTTGACAGCTATCACTTAGCGTCAAAAACGATCCGTTTCGTTTTATCTGTTTTATATATTACAAAATGGGTCCCATCGTTATAGTTCGTTGGGAATATACAATAATTATGTTTATTTGCCAGAAAACACCCACATCGGCCGTAAAAAAATATCCACATAGAGCAATAAATGTAGTAAACATTGGAAAAGGAAAATAAATTAATTATTAACATCTTCGCTACAGCTTGTAACAAAACGGAATGTTTTGCGTAATAATAAGATGCGTTCAAAACCATTAACACGATTAAATATGGCATGTCCTAAATAATTAATTAATTATTTACTCCCGCTCTAATAAAAGTTTTAAATTGTTGTAATTAAATTCTCCTTTATCAATATACATTTCTGCGTAGCATCCATCAATGGCCCCTTCCATTTTTGGTCAGGTCTTATTTGGCCATCATATAATTTGTGAAATTGATTATTACTTGTTCACAAATTAGCGATGCGCGCGCATCAGCCCTTTTTTTTAAGGCAAAGGCATAAAAACAGTCAGTATTACTAATAAAGTAAATTACTATTTTTTTGTTTTTGTTACAGATAAAGGTAAGTTTGTAATTTACTGTCAAAATTAATTAAATTAAAGAATTAAACGTTTATTTTTTATATTTTATCTCCCAAAGTTAATTTTATTCATAAAATGTTGACCACTTTTCTGTCATAAAAACTCTTTGATAAGATTTAAAAAAGTACCGTTCGTTTTAGACGGAGCATCTTGATAAACCGTGCGTTTTACATTACATTATCGCACATGTGCGTAATGAGATACATTACGATATTGAAATTGGTGAAATAAGAGACCATTTACGAGCAAATGTGTTATAAAAAAAAATACAGACTCTCATATAACTAATTCATCCATGGAGATAGTATAATTTCATCCGCTTAGAGGTTGAATTTAGAAAAACGCGAAACCAATTTGTTTCTTTATTTTTAACCGTTTTTTAACCGAAGCTTAAATACAAAATTTCACGTTTCTAACTTCAAAAACATTTTTCACCCCTATATCGCCCCTTTGGAGGATGAATTTCCAATAACGCGGTAACATATTGTGTTCCTTTATTTCTAATTAAAAGCCTAAATACCAATTTTCATCTTTCTTACTTCAAAAACGATTTTAACCCTCTATTTCGCCTCCGCAGGGGATGAATTACCTAACAAAAACGCAGACACCTGTGTTTCTTTATTTGTAACCAAAAGTCTAAAATCCAATTCACGTTTTTCACGTCAAAAATAATTTTCACCTCTATTTCGCCCCTTTAGGGGGTGAATTTCCAAAAACGCAGAAACATGTGTTTTTTAATTTCTAACCAAAAGCCTAAATCTCAATTTTCAGGTATCGCACTTCAAAAACAATTTTCACCCCTATTTCGCCCCTTTAGGAGATGAATTTCCAAAAACGCAGAAACACGAGTTTCTTTATTTGTAACCAAAAGCCTAAATCCCAATTTTCACTTCAAAAATGAAAGGACTCCCATACAAACTTTCACTCCCTTTTTCACCCCTTTAGGAGCTGAATTTTCAAAAATCCCTTCTTATTGCTTGCCTACAATAAAAAAGGGACCTACTTTCCAAATTTCGTGACTCTAGCTTCAGCAGTATCGGTTGTGCGTTGATGATAAGTCAGTCAGTCAATCAGGACTTCTCTCTTTATAATATTATTACTATATTACTATTACTATCTCTTTTATTCATTATTTTACATTTTTTTTTACATTTTTAAATACATATTATAAAATAAAATCAAATATACATTTAAAAACATAAAAAATAGGAACTAACCGGCATCGGGAACAGGGTCCAAGCTACCGGTGGCTAGGGTTCCAGAGAGAGGAGCCTCCTCACAATGCGTGCCGTGTCGAGGAGTACCGCCTTCTGCATCAAGCCCTTGATCCAACCCCCCAACGAGAGCCTCATAAGATGTTAGTCGAGGCTCTTGGCTATTAAGCCGTTGGCCGTAACGATGATCGGCACTATGACTGCTGAGTCCACATCCCACATGTCGACAACTTCATGAGCCAAGTCAAGATATTTAATGTGTTTATCTTTCTCGGCTTTCACGAGATTCTCATTATGTGGGATAGTAACATCAACAATCATCGTGCGGCGCGCTGACCGATCTATCACACCAGTTGTCGGCTGCTGGCCCACAAAACTGGTGGTGCACTTGGCTTATTGAGTACCTATTATAATTATGTAAGTCACAGAAACATAAAGTTATATAAAAACGAAACAATAAGAATTAATTATGATGAACGCAGTACAAGTAATGACTGACAGCTCAGAAAAAGAACGCTAGCTAAGCGCCCAATATACTATTGTAGTCTTTGCTAAGCACAGTGAAGCTCACAAGTCGCACCCCGCCACGGCCGGGGCCGGCCGGTCAACACGTGTTGATTGAATTCGTCAACTCTCGGTAATCTTCCGTGACGTGCGGCGCACGAATCTAGACAAATCCCTTCATACTGTTACTACTAAACATCTTGCGTCTCACGCGCCTGGCCATTTCTTTCGTATTGCATAGAAGTTGTATGAGCACGCTGCGTGCGCTGGGCGAAGCGCACGGCAAATTTTTGTTTGAACCAAAATAAGTTTTAATGTGTTCGTAACTATTTGTTAGGAAAAAGTAGATACTTATTTATGTATTAGGTAGGCATTTTATAATTGTTTAAAGGTATTAAAATCTGGTAGTGCAGTGCACGAGTGCACTTAAGGTACAGCCGCCACTGATCACCACTATATCAGGCTTATTGGCAACAATAGTCCCGTCAGTGATGATAGATCGGTCCCAGTACAAAGTGATATGATCATTTTCGAGAACTGGGTCGGGCACATACCTGTAGTACGGTACTTCGGACTCCACAAGGTTATATTTTAGAGCAAGTTGCTGGTGAATAATCCTGGCTACTTAACCAAGTATTGCTAATGGCGAATATTCGCCATTAGCAAGACGAGAACACCCAGAGATAATGTGTCTAAGAGACTCATCTGGACGGTGGCATGCCCGACAGATGTTAACCGTGCCATCCTTCACAATATACTTCCGGTAGTTATTCGTCAAGATAACTTCGTCCATTATTGCACATACAAAACCTTCGGTTTCCCCGAATAGGTCACCGAAACGTAACCAGGATACGGACGCTTTAAAGTCAACATCGGGCCCATGAAGAGCCCGGTAAAAGCGTCCGTGTAGCTCTTTGCTCTGCCATACCTCCCTGCGGTCATTGATACTTAGTACAGCAGGTTTGCGCCAGTTGTCTTTAGCCATGGAGAGCGGGGTGAATCCTTTGTCCACTGCGACCACATCTCGGTGCATCCCCACTTCGGCATCACTATTACTATGATTATGATATGATAAATGATATGACTATGACTGTGACTGAGAGAAGTCACTTCTTTTAAAGATTTTTAGAAGTTTAATTTTCCGCTTTTCTTGATAACTTCCCATATTTCAGTATTCATACGAAATTTCTAATAAAATAACGTATGCAACAAATAAATGCCTCACGATCAATACGTCTACGTAGAAAAACGTCCAAATAACAAATTGTCGTCTACAACGTATTGAGGCAAATAAATGTCTTCGTAACTGATACTTTAACGTAGTTTATAGAACTAAAATGTTTAATAACACTCAACAGCTGGAAGTTATAATCACAAGAAACCGGATCCGGTTTGAGATAATAATTTTGCTACGTCTTAACTATTTGCACGTAGTTGTACGTAGGTACAGTGATCCTGAATGTTCCTGAAAATAGTTCTAGAATAGAAGAGGTTCGACATCTGCTGTGTGGACTGTGACATGATTAAATGAGTCGTGCATTTTAGTTGAAGTTATAAGTTAAACTCAAAGCTCGGACGGCAACTTGTACGGGAACAAAAAACAGGTACCGGTACCGGGGCGCACCGGTACCTAGACACTGCCCAGAGTAAGGCCTAGAGACACGGCCCTTATCTAGACGCTAAGGCAAGGCCATGCCGTCTTAAGCATGCTTCATAAACAGGTGATCCAACACAAATAATCGCTTTTCGCCACGCTTCATGTAATCAAATCAAAGTAAACCACTGTAAACTAGATACTCAGACTGTAAACAACAATGACTAAAGAATCATTGGTAAACAATGATGTGATAGGCCGCGTGATGTCGCGTATCATCGGGTAAATGTGTTTCGGCCTTTTGAGTTCTGTCAATTTTCTACTATGGAATATGGATTGACAACTATTTATAATCTGTTCCTATATATTCTTATTATCTCTTATGGTAACACTCAAAACAGGCATTGGCTTTATTTGCATCTCTTTCGTACCTACAGCATAACACAATTATGTGAATATGCTATCCTGCTGTCATCTCAAAAATTATAATTCTCATTTTGTGGAACGGTGGAGAGGTTAAAAACCACCTAAAAGTCGCATGGAAATTTAGCGCCCACATTACTAGGTACTTGTATTTGTTTTCAAGAATAATAGTTGCAATGGCCGCTGTTGTAACGGTGGAGGAATTAATTAAAAATGATGTTGTGGAGAATGGTGAAGAAGACGAACTAGATGCTGTAGAGGAAGGTGAAACTAAAGATCCCGCGAAGAAGAAGAAAAAGAAAAAAAAGAAGAAGAAGGCAGGTTAGTGCTAGTACCTAATATTTATTTATATTGAAATTGAAACAGTTATCACTAGCGAACGTACATTACCCTCTAAATGTCTATTTTTATCTTTATAACGCATAGTAACGAGGCACCTACGCTCAACCTCATGAAATTACGCCGTTTATAACAAAAAGGTACATATCATCCGCGTAAATATACTTTAGTCATGTACCTAGGTAGGTACCTAAATTTATCATGTAATAAATTGATGAATCCAACAACAATGAATAGAGCCTTACAAATATTCAAAGTAAATCATTGAATCTTCGAAGTAGGTACTGTCTAAAACGTGATATTGATTTATAACAGTTGTGGTCACTGATATCAACTTTTAATAATAATAAATAATGATTTCTAATATGATCAACAGGAAATACTACTATCTACAATAACTTTGGTATATTTATGATAAAAGTAATTTTATAATACTTAATGTTTTTCCATTCATTTTTATTTTAACAATGAAAACATACCTACACAAATGTAGTCATTTGTGTAGGTAAGTTTTTATTGTTAGAATGGTCTCGTTACAAAACATGTGTTAAACCTGAGTTTAACCAGAGCTAAAAAATCTAAGTATCAAACTAACACCTTGATTTAATCTCATGGAAATGTTTTATTTCATAGAGATTTTATAATTAAAAGATTTTATAAATAAATATTGTACCCTACAAGACTTGGATCAGATATATTTAAATATAATAATATGTACAGAGTGCAATTTAAAACCAAAAGGTGTCCAGTACCAATAAGAATATTATAATTACTGGGTTTTTTCAGCATCTATAATGTATTCCAGAAAAAAAAACTTCAATAGATGACAGGAAAGGCATAAAATCAAAATAATTGTCAAAAACAATCTTATAAATTCTGCAATAATCATAGCAGTAGTTTGGTGGCGCTTCAATTGTGAGGATTTTAGACAATTGCCCAAAGTCAACGTTTTTTTATTTCAACTGGGCCTTTGCAGGCCCTTTCAAAACATTGTGCTTCTAGGTGCACGGTTCCAAGTGGGTTGATCCTGGAGAAGATACCTTCAAGAAACTCCATAGATACTCTTTTCATAAATCAAAATTTACAATAATATCTGGGGCCGCTGCAGCGGCCCCGGCTAAAATTCGACCAGAAATTACACAATATTACAAAAAATTAATAAAACGAACAGCAAAGATCATATTAGTCCTTTTACATAAAATGGGAAAAGAAAAGGATTGATAGTGTCACTTAAACCATCTAAAACTAGGGGGACGCCTAGTTTATGTTAAACGACAGATAAAACTGAGTTTTTTCATTATGCCTTATTTTGTAATAACAATTTTCTGAAACCAGAGCCTAAACCTGGGCTTTTTCTTAAACTTGGTGTTAAACTTCTTTTGTAATAATAAGACAGATGTATTTAGGTATATGAAATTTTTATATTGTTGATTTCTTGGATGATTTATTCACAGAGTGACGAAACACAGACAGTACAGTCATAGTTACAGGTGACAGGTTGTGATTAGAAAACTTAATGAAATATTCTATTTCCAGAAAATGATGTAACTGCTGAAAACCATTCAGAAGTCACAAATGCTTTAGAAAAAACTGAAGCATTGACTGTGGAAGATGGACCTGCTGAAGGTGATGAGAAAAAAAAGAAGAAGAAGAAAAATAAAAACAAGCCTGGCAAAGGCCCATCAAAGGAACAAACCAATCCACCAACAATACCTGTTTCTGAACTGTATCCAGATGGTAATATCCTGATGATGATTGGAAAATATCCTGTTACCACTTATCAGGATTTTTTCAAATACATTTACAAAAAATGTGTTAGATATTTATATTGAATACCAATAATATACTAATAGTACTTAAAAAATTGTTTCTTAGGAAATTTCCCTGAGGGTCAAATAATGGAGCATGGTCCAGCTGAAGGTATTGATGAGAGAACTGCTAAGGATCGCTTCTCCAGCGAAGAGAAGAGAGCCCTGGATAGACTGCACCAAGACATCTATCAAGAAATAAGGCAGGCTGCTGAAGCACACAGACAAGTAAATTGTTCATTAGTGCCTTACTAGTATATATTTGTTGCATGTGTTTCCATGAACTTTTAAGTGTCAACCAGAACATAAATCATCCTAACAAAGTGTTATAAATGAAATCATTGTCCTTGTTCCTCATTCAATTTAATTGCAAGACATATCTTTATAATTTCTGCACATTTCAGACACGTAAATATATGCGTGACTGGATCAAACCTGGTATGACCATGATTCAAATCTGTGAAGAACTGGAAACAACTGCAAGACGTCTCATTGGTGAAGATGGACTTAAGGCAGGACTAGCCTTCCCCACCGGATGCAGCCGTAATCACTGTGCTGCCCATTACACACCAAATACTGGTATGAAAATATCTTCCCAGATTGAAATTATGGGGGTAATATTAAGAGGTGGAACAGTTGATTTCTATTTACATTCTCAACTGGCACTTAGGTGATATGCAGCAGTGTGTCTAAATTAGAGGCGTATCCCTTTGAGCTCCAATTCTGAGAAATCTATTATGTTTGCAATTTAATCAGACCTTAATCGAGCGGAGAGGTCACGGTCAATATTAGAGGCCGGTGGTAGTGTTATGAAGTTAATTGTTTGAAAAGTGATACTTTATTAAAGTAGGCTTTTTGGTAGCTCTTATATACATATATGGCAATGCTAAAAATACTTAGTAGAATCTACTTTTTGAAGGGGCAAAATAAAACGTTAACTTATTTGGATGCAGGAGAAAACTATAAGAGAATATAGAAATCTAAATCATTTATACCACTCAAAAGAGGTCTGAATGGAACCTGAACTAGGAAAAGGCATCATTCTAGTACTTAATGCTACAAAAGGGAAATTTTTAAATGAAATGTACAACTTTTGACTATTCACGAAGACGCCATGTTTTTAATGGTCAATATTGGAAATCCTGAACTATCATTTCAAACTGTGACCATTTATTTTTATTATTAAATTATGGACGAGCAGCAGGCTTGCTGATGTGTCCACATCAAAGTACTGCAGTAAATTCTAATTCACTCGTAGTAGTCCAATACTTTAAATTTTATTTTTAACCATTTAAAATTGAGTCATATTCAATCACGGATTTGCTTTACGCCATTTTCTAGGCGACTATTGATTCATGGTACTATTTCATGATTACCAGCATAATCAACATAATTTTACTGACAAATCCTTATTTATAAATCAAATTGAACCATATTGGTCTCAACTCTCACCAAGCAATAAAAAAATCCTTGTATACACATTTTATTAAAACTAATAAACAGATTAAAGACCTGAAAAACAATCATATGTCACAGAGACAATCTCAGATTCATCTAAGAACATCCAATGTTTTGCGAATAAAATGAACAATACAGAACTTGATTCCCTTTTGGCACTTTAGAAACTTATATTGAATGATTATAATGTTTCATCGTTCACGAGTCTCATATGCGTATAAGCATCCCATATGGATCCCATTTGACAGCTCTAAAGCTTTTATGCAGTAAATTTGTGGTATTTACGATTATTTCCTAACAATTCCAATGATTCGCACCAGGTGACACTACGGTCCTGGAATATGACGACGTGGTGAAGATAGACTTCGGCACTCATATCAACGGACGCATCATCGACTGCGCGTTCACTCTGAGCTTCAATCCGCGCTACGACCCTCTAGTGAAGGGCGTACAGGAGGCCACCGAAGCCGGTATCAAGGCTTCCGGGGTCGATGTCAGGCTGTGCGACGTCGGGGCTGCCGTGCAAGAGGTAATGTAACTGTTCATTGTGTTAAGCTGTGTTCACGGGACAGCGGCGCGTGCGGTGTTGTATAGAACGAGGTGAACATTTTATTTACAACGCCATGCTGCATGCAATAAGAATTACAAAACCATCCGCAATGCCAATCAAAAAACATTTACTGAATGCAATGTATTTCTTTCCCTGTTCACTACCACTTTAATAACGAATTTAGTATGAGGTAACAGCAAAAGTAATCAAGTGGATGCTATTGTCAATTTTCTCAGTCTCTTACGAATTGTCACTAGAAGTGGTTTTCCTTTGCTGAAACCGTTAGTGGTACTTGGGTAAATACTGAATAATATGATAATATAAATGTTACAGGTGATGGAATCACATGAAGTAGAAATCGATGGTCAAGTTTATCAGGTGAAACCTATACGCAATCTCAATGGGCATTCTATCGGACCCTACAGTAAGCAATATAATATAATAGCCTTGTACATTGTAGCATTTGCCAGAATATTTTAACTTAACATCTCAAATTTTAGGAATCCATGCTGGTAAAACGGTACCTATTGTGAAGGGTGGTGAAACAACACGCATGGAAGAAAATGAGTTCTATGCTATTGAAACATTCGGTTCCACTGGACGTGGCCAGGTTCACGACGATATGGATTGCTCCCATTACATGAAAAACTTCGATCAGCAGTTCGTGCCGTTGAGGTAATTATTCGTCGGTGTAAAATTCATCAATATTTTCATTCTGCATTCTTTTCTCGTGTCTGCATTTTCTAAATAACATCAACAATCAATGTTTCAATTTCAGACTGCAATCATCAAAACAGCTATTGAACTTAATCAACAAAAATTTCGGAACTCTCGCATTCTGCAAGCGATGGCTGGAACGCGCAGGCGCATCGCGTTATGCCATGGCGCTCAAGGATTTGTGCGACAAAGGCGTCGTGGACGCGTACCCTCCGCTCTGCGACATCAAGGGTTGCTACACGGCTCAGTTCGAGCACACCATCCTACTCAGACCTACTTGCAAAGAAGTCATATCACGCGGAGACGACTATTAGCGACAGCTTACGTCGCATTGCTCGGCCAGCTTGATAACTTGGAATTTTTTATTAAGTCAACTCTAAATCAACACTGATTTATTAGTTTATCAATAGGCTCGATGTTATGATGATTGATTTAATTATACATGTTTTTATTTAGTTGCTGACAAACATAATAAATAGATGATAAAATCATAATTTGTAAAACCAAGCAATGCCTACTGTCAGCATAAGCAATGTTTGTAAAAATATTTGTTGCTTTATATTATAAGTTGATTGTCGTTTTGGACTATATTTCTCGTCAATAGCGACGATAACCCTTTGTTGTAAAATTATTATCTTACGTTAAATCGTATTTTAATACCTGTATTCATAGCAATTGTGTCGATATAATATTTGAAATAAACTTGAACTTGTATTGGAGGCAGTAATTAATTTTACATCCAGTTATAACAAAAGCCTGGTATTCCTAGGCAACAAACTGAGCAACAAGTTGCGCATAGTTTTGAGCTACTTGTATATAACCGTCGCTCGATCTTTCAGGAGGTATGTTGGGAAACAAACTAGCGATATTTTTCTGTTCAATCCATAAACTTGTTATACTGTTCAATCAGAACCACACTTCGTTGTCTAATTGAGAAGGCCTTTAATATTTCCACGTACTGTTTCAGTTAACAGGGTGTCCAATTTCTGGAAAAGCAGGGAAGCTCAAGGAAAGTCGGTTAAATCGAGGGGGGCCACCTGGAAAGTCAGGGAAAAAATAGCTCTACAACCTAATGCATAGCTACCAAATCCCTAAGCCAAATTTAGATACCAACTATTTTATCTTTCAACTAAGTATAGTTTTCCACTTTAAGATTAAATGAATTCAGTACCTATGTAAAGTTAGCTCCAGGTCTCCAGGTACACTGGTAAAGTCTGTGCAGAACTCTGAAATCGATAGAGGACATCTATTCCCTAGAAAAAATCGAGACTAAAATGTTAATTTTCCGAGATATTTGAAGATATGGGGGTCTAAAAAAAGACCGCTTTAAATGAATCATAATAATTATGATTCATATTACAAATGACAAAATGTCCACTTAATTGACGACTCATATTATCAAACGCGTAGGGTTCATATTCAGCATTCAGCAATCATCCTGTTTGGCAGTTACCATGGAAATTCGTAGATGAATTACTAAAATACATAGAGATAATACATAGTACATGCTAAAATATGTCTTTGGCCTTTTTAAGCCCCCCAGGTGCTAAAACTTTTCCCATGTTGGGGTCGGCTCCCAATGATACTGGAGCAACATCGTCATCGATTGAACACGGCTGGCGCATCCTGACTGCAAGTAGTGGAATCTAATTAAAATTAGATGATTTAAAATAATAGTAAAAGTATTTATGTTTCAAAACTTTATTTTTTAGGAAAACGCTAATTTATTACTATCGCAAATATAAACGATTACATTCATAATTTAAGTATGTATTACATAATATCGATACAAAATCTTTCGCCAATAGCGGATTTATAAAAATGTATAAAACTGTAATGACAACTGAATATTAAACACTAGCATTTACCCAATATTAACTCGTCAATTACTACAAACACCTACTCGTTTCTAACATTTGTGAATACTTAATACCTCTAAACAAAGTCCTGTTGTATATTGCTTATTGTAAAAGAGATGAATCGGAAATCAACATTCAGTCTCTTCTAATCTGTCTACATTATTTTCAAGTGCTATAGGTACATACAAACACTTGAAAGGCCTCTTAATCGATTACTAATTAGGTACGTGCCGGTAATACATAATCTCACAAGTGCAAATCTTCAATTTGTGATCATGAGTGGAAGTATGGTAATTATAAATTTAAATTTAACTACTATTATTAAAAATTGGAGTACATATGCCACGATACAAGTAGTGAACAATCGATACAGAAAATAAAAATAAATACTTACGTTTTCGTGTTCACTATTGTTAATGTTATGCTATAATGACAATTTTATAATAAATTTGTGTGCATATTATGTTTCATGTAAATTATAGCATTTATTAGCTAACAAAAAGTCTAAACTTGCATACACGATATACACGAATTGTAAATCTTATGGACAACTAGAGTTGAAAACTGCGGAAAGTTTCCGAAACTTTGAAAGTTTCAAAACTGCGGAGTTTTGGAAGTTTTCAGAAATGATTTTTTATTTATAAAA
Organism: Allophyes oxyacanthae; assembly: GCA_932294325.1. Classification (NCBI taxonomy): domain Eukaryota; kingdom Metazoa; phylum Arthropoda; class Insecta; order Lepidoptera; family Noctuidae; genus Allophyes; species Allophyes oxyacanthae. Next base: position 7,510,876 of record OW028614.1, on the reverse strand, counting down.
ACAGTAATTGGGGATAATTTGTGCTTAAAATATGTTACATTTAGCTAGATTTTAAATATTCGAACACAGCGAGCACCGGACGGGATGCGGGGTAGGGTACATGTTAAAAATGAATATTTCCAAAACTTCCGTCATACCGCTCGGTGACACATTCGCATTATGCCCGTTCCCTTCGTATGATTTAAGCCGATTGAATAAAAAACGTTATTTCATCAATTAGCTTCAATAACTACCATAAATAATTAAAATAATAAAAGAAAATAGAACTAAAGTAAAGGATCATTTTCATTTGACGTTACTGATTCTGAGTAATCCCAAAGCAACGGATTTGTTGATTTCATAAATGGAAAAACATAATTTGAAAACTTCCAATGTTCCGGAAGTTTTAAGGAAACTTTCCTCAGAAAAGGAAACTTTCCTGGAAGTTTTCAACTCTAAGGGGAAAGTAAGTTTTTTTTTTTTTAAGTTTCATACTCATCTGTCTTGCATTCATTCATTCCTGTCATGGATCATGGGGTTGATAACTCATGAAGCACAATACAAATGCGCACACGTAGTGCAATCAATTCATCTAATATCCCGCAGAACGATAATACAAGACTAATTTATTTATTTATTGTTGTCTGTGTATGTTAAATCTTAAGACAAAAAATATCAAACTGGCACTTAAATAAGAACGTGCAGGATATACCTAAATGATACATTACAGTAGTTTCCAAACTTTTTGGCCACTCTGAAGATCTCACAGTGTATTGTACGTATGCTTTGCTGATCACACACATAGACGCGAGCTGCAGGCGCGCGCGCTTTGAATTTCGATACTTATGCAGTGCATACCGAACTCACCTCGAGGTCCTGTAGAGCGCGTCTAAGTGAGTGTTTCAATTCGGAGTGTTAGTACGTAGTTACCCTACTGTTTAGATTATGTATACTAGGGCGCGGGTGACCACAGTTGACGCGCCTTACACCCACCCGCGCACCTCCTTCGTCCCGCTGATACCTGATATTGCATTCTGCGCTTTTGCAATAAGTTCGGAACGGCCAAAAATATTGGAGACCTGTATGCCATATTTGAAGTCGATGACTAGACTAATGAATTTCAATTTAACATGTACTACATCAGCCAGTAGCAGCTATTAAATACAAATATGCTATAATTTATATGATTAATAAATATTATAGTGATTCAATGGGTAGTATATTATTTTCGATAAATTATTTTTACAAAATATTTTATCTACATCAAATAAAACAAGTGACATAAATAATAATACATAATGTTCAGACATTTCATCAACCAGTATTCAGTACACACTACAGTATGCAGTATACATTCTATACATATTATAACTTTGCTTCACTTCTCGCTGACTTCACCGATTCCGTAAGCGCCCGCGTTCCCGCAAACCATTTAGACCTAAAAAGAGACTACAGCGCCGCTACTTGTTGCGTACTTCATAAAGGCAAAGTTATAATACGCGTACTGTACAAGTTAACGTTCAAACTACGCGATCTGTTGGTCTCATCACGATAACCAGGAAACCAAACTGATAATATAATATTGCCTTATACCAAATCGGTAAAGTATCACAGAAATTAACCATATCTAGCTAAACTATGATGTCTTCAATAATACACAAACATTACTAAACACATCAAGATTTGGTCAATGTATACTAAAATATTACGATAATGCATACACTAGTCACAAGTGCCAAGATTAAAAACAAATTATAAGTAAATAGATAGACTTAGGTAACACTCAAAGCTTACCGAAGTATGTTGAATACAAGGCCAATTAAAATTAATTATGATTAGGCCTTGAAGTATTTAATTTTAATAAACTAGAACGAATATTTACAAATTCATCAAACAAACACTGGTAATGGTACAGCCATCACTGGAAAACGTCTACACCTACTTAAACACTATCTAAGAAAAACCATGATAATTGCATCTAATCATTTAATAACAGTAGACTAATCACTGCATGCTACTAACTGTTAAAATGCGAGCTAATTTATTTTAAGGATTATGACATAATTTTTATTGCTATATTAATTATTCCATGCAAAGTGAAACAGTAATTTTCATAATAACTCCAAATAGTACAAGCGCTTATCATAATTTCTCTTTGACATTGCAATATAGGAAGACTAGAAAATTCATACACAAAATATGTTTTAGTAGTACTCATTAGTTCTACAAGGAGCATAAATAGAAAAATAACTGAGAATTATAAAGTACTTCATTCAGGTGACTTGTTTAATTAACTTGATGTATTTCGGCGCCATCGCCGTTGGTGGCGACAGCGGCGAGTGACGACGCGCAAGGCCAGGTGTAGATGGACTGCAAGGGAACATGGAGTAATTCCACCAGGTTTCTGTAGTTTGGTTCTGAAATGTGAAGTATGTTTTTTGTTATAAAACAACCCCAATTATCTGCATGGCTCAACATGCAGCCAATAGGGGCTTGAATAATTAGGACCAATATTAACTACTACTATAATAAATGGGACCGGGCGCACTTCTATATCTCTAGTCACGTGTAGCTAGACAAACAGACTTGTCTGGTTTGGCCTGTATAGGCTTTACGTGCTAAATAAGACAATAATTACCAGTGCGGCCGGCTATGAGATAACTGTTGGATTATATTTCCCATACATTTTATTGACTTTACTATGCTTTAGTGATTGTAGAAAGTACCTTTGTTATAGAGCTGGGGGCAAAACGATATAATTTAATCTCTGTAGAATAGCATGTTGATAGTTATTATATCAATAATAATAATAAGTAATCATCCCGAAACCTGCGATCCCTCTCTTCACCTGAAACCTATAAATACTTGGGTATGTCGGAGGTGTTGCAGCAGCCTCTTTGGCCGGCTGAAAAAGTACTTTAGTCTTTTGTCAGGCATAAATAAGGCGCCTTCAACGGTTGGGTCATGCCAGTCTTAATGTACTCTTTCGGCATACTCAAGTGGACTCAAACGGAACTGGATGCCCTGGATAGAAGGGTCCGAACATTACTAAGCACAAATCGAATGCATCACCCACATTCTTCGGTAATGATATTCTTAAATGCCAAAACCCTACACAATTGTTAGGTGTACAATCTTAGAGAATATTTTCTCCATACCGACGTGGGGATGCACCGAGATGTAGTCGCAGTGGGCAAAGGTCTCACCCTGCTCTCCTTGGCTAAAGATAACTGGCGCAAACCAGTAATACTTACTATCTACTAATGATCGCAGGGAAGTATGGCAGAGCAAGAAGCTACACGGACGCTTCTATCGGGCACTTCATGGACCCGATGTAGACTTGCTAGCGTCTGTATCCTGGTTACGTTTCGCTGACCTATTCGGGGAAACCGAAGGTTTTGTGTGTGCGATAATGGACGCGGTTATCATGACGAATAATTACCAGAGGTATATTGTGAAGGACGGCACGGTTGACATCTGTCGGACATGCCACCGTCAGCGTCCAGGTGAATCCCTTAGAGGCTTAGACACATTATCTGTGGGTATTCTTGTTTTGCTAACGGCGAATATTTGCCCAGGCATAACCAAGTACCCAGGATTATTCACCAGCAACTTGCTTTAAGGTACAACCTTGTGGATTCTGTAGTACCGTACAACTGTCAGGTATGTGCCCGACCAAGTTCTCGAAAATGGTCGTGCCACGTTGTACTGGGACCAATCTATCATCACTGACAGGACTATTGTAGCCAATAAACCTGATATAATGGTGATAGATCGATTAGCGCCCCGCACTATGATTATTGATGTTACTATCCCGCATGACGAGAATCTCGTGAAAGTCAAGAAAGATAAACAAATCAAATATCTTCACTTGGCATACGAGGTTGTCGATATGTGGGATGTGGACTCAGCAGTCATACTTAATCTTAATGGCCAAGAGCCTCGACCAACATCTTATGAGGCTCTCGTTGGGGAGCTGGATCAAGGGCTTGATACAGAAAGCGGTACTCCTCGACACGACACGCATCGTGAGGTTCCTTTCTATGGAGCCCTAGCCGCCGGTAGCTTGGACCCTGTTCCCGATACCGGTGGGCTACTACTACTACTCATTTATATTTTTAAAGGTTTTTATATATTTTTTTGTAAAAATATTTATCTATTTAAAAAGTAAGTAAATTATTGAATAACGGAAATAATTAATCATCTTATCAATAATAACAAAACACAGTATTTTTTTATAGTTTTGACCTGCATGTAACAAATATACAATAGAAGCTTTATTTATCATGACTGGTGTTTAAATTTTACCATGTGAGGTCTCGAATCCAATTCCCCATTTAATGTTATTGGGTTTTTCTTGAAATTCTCTTCTAGAGTTGAAATTATGATTGATGATTTATGACATGAGATTGTTACCACATGGGAGATGATACCTAATACGGTACTTGGAAAGCTGTGCAGAGAGAGCAGAGCTAGCATGACGGGTGGAGAAAACCGTTATGTCCGCCCATTGTCTCCTTGACAGAAGACAAAACGAAAATTCGAGAGAAATAACGGTAAAGAAGGTTTTGTCCCTGGTTTTCTCTCTCCTTTTTTGTCGTGCTAGCCCTGCAGGTGTGACAATTTTATTATGAATGTTATGAACTCACCATTTTCTGGATTAATATATCCTCTGCGTATCAAAAAGTCTAAGAGCACTGGGGCACTAGTAGTCTTAAACTGGGGAGTGAGAGCTCTCTGAACACACTCCTCGGCAGTCAGCAACTCAAAATTCTCTACTTCACCATCAGCGTTCTGCGGCATGAAATCCAGGGGCAACTCAAGATCGTATACATACTCTGTGTTAGGGAACAAGCCCCTTTCACTTTCGAAATAAAAACTGAAATATTAAAAGAAATTAGTTAATAGTTACATATTAGAAAGCTGAATAAAATAATTCATATCAATGTTGATTATAAATAATAACCTAACCGTCAAAAACTCCCGACTACAACTAGAAAAAGAACTGTAACTTTTGAACGGCCGAACAGATTTTCATGAAACATAGCTAACATGATACCAGATTAACCTAGCTTTCAATTAAAAAAAACTGCATTGTAATCTGTCCATCAGTTTAGGAGCTACGATGCCAGCGACAGATACACATATACAGAGATCCATAGATACACAAATACATAGATCCACAGATACACACTACAAACTTGTAACAAAACCCCCAACAGTTTAGAAATAGAATGAAACTGTATTTTTATTTTATATATTATTTTGTGTACAATAAACAAAGGATAAAGTTTATAAATATGATGTACCTAACACAGCCAGCAGGGACCAACTTTTTCACGAGCTCTCCTTCAACCGACGCCTCTTCTGCCGCCTCTTTTATTGTTGTCTCCAAAATGCCATACCCGACGGCCAGGCCACCACTAACGAAGCAATCCCACTTGCCTTGAAATTAGAAAACAATTGAATAATCTTATTCAGACATTTATATAACATGTTCCAAAATTCAACGATAAGCGGGCACCAGAGGGTTCAGGTGTGGAAAATATTTGGAACATTGTGGTCATAGTAATTAAAAATATCTTTAGGGGTGTAAATTTTTGAAGGATTTCAATTTTTTTATGTAATTTCTTAAAAATTGAGTTTTTTTTTTTCTTTTTTTTTTTCTCGCGTATTCATGAGCAGGTCAACCCTCTGGTGCCCGCTTAGCGACATGTATGTAACTTTTGACTATATACTAAATTGTGATAAATCTATTCTATGTATAGTGTGAATTGACTTGACCCACTTGTGACTTGACATGTAAGTGACTCAAGTCAACTCAGTTTCAGTTCCTACTAAAGTTTGTCCTTGGAACAACATATTTTTATCATTATTTTAACCTTTCTAATCACGAACGGATGCTTGTGGCCAAGAACAATACTAATGTCTGCATTTCGTTATATGAATGAATATCTTATTCTATTCAGTTCAAAAGAGTAATCATTAAGTTTATTGTAAGTCCTGATGAATGTTATAGAACAGTAACTCTTTCTAACTATTCATCAATCAAATTGTCTGCATAAATAATCATATCAACATTTGCGATCTATAATAAAAAGATTTCTGATAGTTTGAATTTTTGTATCAGACTTTACCAAGTACCACTCAAAAAGGCATAAGAATTTATAACCATTTGTTGTTGGTAATATAAATTAGCATCACCACAAGTTGTTTTTTAATTATTGTTGCACTGTTTAGTGTTGTTAAATTTTAAATTAATTTATAGCACAAATACGAATAGAAAAAGGTGGGATGAGATGCCCTAGAAGCAGTAATACTGATATTATAGTGAAATCCATCAAAAAAGGTCAAGTACATACATCATTGTGTGTGTGTACTTAATGTGGAAGAAGCAAAAGGGTAATGTTAGAATTGCATCATGTGGTGTTTCATAGTTTTTGCTTACCCCTAGGCATATTATGTTTCAGGATTTTTTATGTTTCTCAAATTACCACAAATTCTGAGAATGTTACTTACCAGGCCAAGTTTGTTTTGTGAAACTTCTCTGCTGTAGCCAGATGCACAGACCTTTTGTTGGGTGGTTCACATAGCCAGTGACACTGACTCCATAGTTCCTGATGCCAAACAGGCACATAGCACTCCTGTCCATCTCCAGCAAACTCTCAGGATAACATGGTGTAGTGACACCAAAACACTGCAATTATAACCACTATGTCATAATATGATAAATAGAACAGATCAATATTTAATCAGGAATGAGGAAATGCTGAAGTTATTACAGGTAATATTGTGTATTGTGCTTTTGCCTACTATATCATGACATGTGACTTGTAATTTTTCCTGTTGAATTGTTCTGTTAAAATAAATGGTCTACAAGACCATATAAGATCACATAATTCATATGTAACCATAAAATATGGTCTCCCATAGGTGTACAATAAGAGAAAACAACAAATACAAAGCTCATTACCACTTAATGAATTCAATATAAAAATGTATGAATATCTTCATCCAACAACATCCAAGTATAACAACATACCTCATCTCTCCACCCTTTTAAAGCACATATCTCATTCTCTTTCCTTAAACTTTGTAATACATCAGCAATCTTTGTTGTCCTCTCCTTATAATCTCTGAATGCCGGATTTAATTCTACATACTTCCCGGTGATCCGAAATACCTAAAATTGTAAAAATGTTTTATATTTATGCTAAGTTAACTATCTTATTATTGTTTAAAATATTGATTGAACTATATAAATTATTGGGATGGTGTAGGATAAAAAGGAGGACTCCTATAATTAGTTAATTATTTCCTATAATTATTAGTGGACTGAATAAGGCTGCCAATGATGATGATGATATTATAGCAAATAAAAGTAAAAAACTGTTAATTCAAAGTATACTAAAATTAGCTGCCTTTGAATGCCCCATTTAACTTATGACTGCCTGTTCAAAAATAATCACCTGTCAAATGACTTACAATAGTGTTGCTATCCGAGATTACTTATTTATTATTTTTCATGTTTGTTTTATTTATTTATAAAGGATTTTCCTAGGAGCCCGGCAGTTCTAAGACTACAAAAATTGTGGCAATGGATAAACAGGTATAATGTCTTCAAAGCCTGTTTATTTATAATATTTTTGAGTCATTTGACAGGTAAAGGTATTTCTAAAACAGACTCAAGAACCAAATCTGATAACAAAACCCAAGTGAGCTAGTTAGGAAAGGATAAGGATTACTACTTTCTGCAATAACTGCTGATTTAATTATATTACAAAATATAACACAGTTTATTTTTAGTGAAATCTATATAGCTTAGTACAATAATATTATAAAGGGGTAAAATTTGTTTATTTGTATGTAGGGGGTAATCTGTGGAACTACTGAACAGGTTCTAAAAATTATTTCACTCATAGAAAGCTACACTATCCCTGAGTAATATAGGCTATATTTTATTATGATAAAAATAAAATGCATGGGTGAAACCCCAGGCAATAGCTACTAAATAACAAGGAGGCTTACATCCAGCAGTACACTGCAATAAACTGATCTGATGATGATTATGAGGAAATATATTGGAAAGAGCATAGAGGTGGTAGTGTAATAAATTTAAAATATATATTATAGAGTACATACAACTCTGATGACTACATTCCAACAACATAAAATTATTTAAATTTTAATGCTAATTAGCGCAGTGTTTGCTATGCATATTATTTTAACAACTCTTACCTCTGGAAACCTAATTAGGTACTTCATAACATCAGGACGAATCAAACCCACTTGATATCCGGCTACAATAAACGGTTTACATACTCCCTGATGCAAGCCTTGAACAATGCAAAATATGTAAGCAAACAGAACAAGTTGCTTCTTCGACAGCTTGTTATTACAAACACATAGTAGGCTGCCTAAACAGTCACTCATGTTTTCCTAAATCATTACATATTTATCTTTATCACTGCAAATTATAAACAAATTTATCCTCACGTACCTGATAGATAAAAACAGTTGAATTTTTTGGCTAGTTTGAGTAGATCGGAAATGTTGTTCTGTGCAGACGAGTACATATTTTTCATATTACTGTTCCATACGGGCTCCATACAAATAATAATACCAAATTTTTGCTATTACACCTAAAACTACTACAAAGAGGCGACTGAGAGTGGTTTATTGAAAAAAACGCTCTACTATCCGTCCTTGTTCAGCAAATTCCACAATGGTCAATGATATCTGTCATTTAAACGACAAAAACAAATGACAGCTGTAGGGATGTACGCGGATGTACGCAAAACTGAAATATCGATAATTCGCTCTTTCTTTGAATGATGTTCAACCACAGAGCTAACTACTATTATTATTTATTTATCAGGCAGTCACTTGAGACAACTGGTAAGTGCCTGTATCCTGCCCACTTGGTTTTATTCTTGCAGTTGAGGATATTTGTCATGTCGATTCTTGAACTGATTTATATTTTGGGCTGAGACAAGGCTGACTGCTGAGACTAGTCTTCTTCTTTATGGTGGACGCACACATGTCCGAATCGACCGCGCCGAACGAGCCGAACGAAACGAATTTTCGAATTCTTTATATGAAATCCTATGAAACCTCGCACACCTATCCGCGTCGAATCGGACGAATCGCCGGAAGAATTCGGTAGGTAATAATAGGTATCCAAATCCCAGACGAATTCGGATGACGTCATCAGATTCGATGCGGACGATTCGGTCAGTGTTGCCAGTGGGTTCGAGTCAAAAGTTATCTGGATCAGTGTTGCCAGATGCTAATGCATCATAAGCCTTATATCTGGAGAAGCTAAGAGCAAATACTATAGAGTCCTTCTTAGACCAGGGTAGAAGCCTTTAAAAATAATAAAAAGTGAAAGAAAATAATAGTAGGATGAAACCCATTGGAAAAGGAGGAGAATATTATAAAAGTGAAAGGAAAAATAATTTACGGGCGATCTGAGGTCGGGAAGGGGAAGAGGGGGGGGAGGTTTAAGGGTAAAAACCTAAAAATTTAACCTCAAAATCTATGTGAAAAATTCAAAAAACCAAGATTTTGGTTTTTTATTTTTTACAATTTTTTATTTTTTTTCATGTTTGGTGAAAACTTACCTTTTTATGTGCCAAATACGCTGTAATTTATTTGATTTGAAATATTTATTTTTTCACCATAAATTGAATTAATATCGAGAAAGTACCCTAATTTTCAATCGAAAATTCACCCGTCAAAATATCAACTTTTTTCAAAAAGTTGGTGTGCTTTCTGTTCGTTGAAATCTCTACATTCCGATGGTGAAAAAAAAAATTATTACTATAGTAAATCTTCCCTCTTCCCCTTCCGACCTCAGATCGCCCGTAAATTATTTTTCCTTTCATTTTTATAATATTCTCCTCCTTTTCCAATGGGTTTCATCCTACTATTATTTTTTTTGGTTTCAAAAATTATCGACCCTGGTCTATTCTATCGAGTATAAACAGAAAACCTATAAACATTTCTCTTTACATAAACAAAATGTCATAAGAGTAATAGAGATAGATATATTCTATCTGTTACCGCTCAGCGAAGTAATGCCGCCATTTATACTATAGAAACATCTATCAATATACATACCGATGGAAAGATATTTTTTTGACCGTTTTCAGTCAAAACACCCATCCGGCTGTTGCAGCCGGTAGCTGCACACAGTAGTGTCATTATTGTATGTGCAAAAAATAGTTAAAATCACCACACACTTGATATTTTCAAAGATAATCTCACAAAACACTTGACGCACCGAGCCCTCCAGCTTGATGAAAACAACTCGACTGATGGCACGCAGCATTTCAAGATGACGTAGAATCTCTATCGCTATCTCACTTTGCATATAGAGCTAATACATTAGTGAGAGTAAGGCCATATATACGTCTCCTGCTCGTACTTGATATACTCCCTCTATAGTATTTGCTCTTAGTGAAGAAGAAACTGCTAAAATCTTAAGTTTTTAAACTGTCATGGTCACTAACATTATCATTAGTGTTATGAACGGGGTATGCTCAAATCTATATATTATGCAATGCAGTCTAGGTATTTTGTTCTGCTTCTTTTAAAAAGCATATTCTAATTATTAAATCTGTGATTTCAGAAAACAAATTACGAAACTAAACGTAATGAGCGTGCGATATGCGTCAAGGGCTACGTTCAGTAATTCAGTTTTCGGTGCGAAAGTCACTCGAGCGAATGTTACGCGAGTGACCAATCCGGACCAATCGAACGATCTCAAATTATCTGCAGCTGTATCCTATGACTACAGTCATTGGTCGGTTGTTAGCAGTGCGACCGAGTGCGACTTTCACCCTACTATTTCACGGAGTGACCAGAGCGATCGTCCGACGACGCTCGCTCAAATAACTGAACGGCTTAGTGTGATCACCCGCGTCGTTGAGCGTCGTCCGGCGTAATAATTGAACACACCCAAGGAAATGCACGAAACGAAATAACATTTCTTTCGGCGCGGTCGATTCGGTCGGCGCTGGTCGGCGCAAACAGCTACCTAATCACGATGCACGCTCGTAATCGGAATCGACTCAATTTTGACACTACAACAGTGTTCATTGCGTTGCTCAAATTGTAGGGCGTAGTGGTTTTAAAAGCATACCGCGCAATATAGATTGTTGGACTGTCAAAATTGAATCGATTCCGATTGCGAGTGTGTATCGTGATTACCCTGCAGGTGTGCGAGGCCATAAGAAACTTCGTTTCGTTCAGCGCGGTCGATTCGGACAGGTGTGCGTCCACCTTTATTGTTTGTGGCCAAGTCGGTACCTATCGAGTTCATCGAGTTGTCATTTGTCAATAGTATCTCTCAGTAGTCTGTGTTTGTCAATTTGTCAATTATGATAGAGATGAGTCCAAGATTGGATTTTGATATTTTGAATTCTTGATCACAGAATACATCACATCTACTGATTTTGATTGGAACTACAGAAACTTGGCACGAACCTTAACGGGTTCTTCATCTGAGGCACAAACGATTACGAAGTTATTGTACTTGCTCAGTATACGTTGTTCTGCGTAAGACAGATTCTTGTTACTTTTTTTACAATGTCTTCAGAAAGTTTTGGAGTAATAAATGACTTAGCCCCAGTATTCCGTCCTTATGTTCAAAATGTGTACCAAGATTTATCACTAGGTAAGTTAAAAATAATCATGAAAACATGAATTTATGTACTTTTACTAATTATTTTATTTTCCAGGTTTGTGTAAAACTAAAGTCGACTTTGAAAGAGTATCTGGGAATTCAGATGGGGGTGATTATCAATTCCGGATCGTTCTGCCGTACTGTTCAAAGAAACTTAAATGGGAGGTTATATTTGATGGCACATCTCCTTGGTTCGCGCCAGATTTTAGATTCGATGATGATAGTTTCCTTATGAATGTTGATGAACAGTTTTTAGAAGAAAAAATACCTAGTCTCTCAAAATGGAATGAAAATGACCCAAAAGCACTCAGTGATGTTATTTCAGAACTTATTAATCTTTACAAACTACATCAGGTAATCAAATTTATTTAAGTAAAAAAAAGTTATAAATTCTACAACAAACCTAGTAGTAGTTCCATGCAGCTTCTGTTTCAATTTTAAAAAAATTGCTGGGCTTTTAGATAATTGAGGAGCTGGTGAATAGAACCGGAGTAGTCCACTATAAATTCAAAAGCATTATTTTCTCGAATGGTGATGTACGGGTCTTGGACATCACGATTCTAAACAAAATGCTTTTGAATTTATAGTGGACTAATCCGGTTCTGTTTGCCAGCTCCTCAATTGTATTTTTACATGAAATGGAAAACCAAAAGTAAAGAAGTGATAATGTCATGTAAACCACGGCAAAACCAGGAGGAGGTTTGGTTTATCTTAGACCTGAGATAAAACTGAGTTTTTTTATTAAACATTGTTTTGTAATAACAATTTTCTAAAACCAGAGCCTAAACCTGAGGTTTACCTCAGATTTGGTTTAGATCTTGTTTTGTAATAAGACTGAACGGTCAAACCAAGGTCTTAGTTTGACACCTGGTCTAAACTCAGGTTTAACACATATTTTGTAATGAGACTGTATTGGTTTTTCATGGACTAGTATGATTTTCAGAGGAACTTTTACGAGCTGAACAACATCAAATTAAAATATATAGTTGTAAAAGTCCATGTTGTTATGTTTATTCAATTCCAATACTTGCTTAACAGATAAAAAAATTAAATGAAGATGAAAGTTCTCGGGCTTACTTTGAATATAGTGCTTTACTTGGTGATGCCTTAACTTCTGAAAAGGACATTGAAGTGTGGGTTGGAAGCCATGTAGTTGAGTTCTTGATTAGACTAAATGTGGACACAACAAGAATGCCAGAACTGTATAATGATGGGTAAGCATTTTAAGAAAATATAAGCATGGTTAATCTGTATTTAATAATATGAACTTTAATATTTATTTTCAATACATTTTCAGTGTAGAACTAAATCCTGGTATCGACACAGCATTACTGTTAGTAAGATATCCAAACTCAACAAATGCTGAATTAATATTGTCACCAATACTTACCAAATCTCTTGGAAACATATCATTACCTTTGTAAGTATACATTGATCACTTTTAAAAATCTTTCTTTAAATACATATTTCTCCTCATTGCATGGTTCAATACTAAAGCCAATCAACCAATATAATTATCATTTTATTATTTAAAAATCTCTTAAGTACAAAATATCCTGCCTCATGTTCTGATTTAAACATTTTACTTTTAGAATGCATCAGTCAGGAGTGTTAATGGATTATGTACCCATGGTGACAGAACTATTAAATAATAAGGTATGGTGTAATGCTTGAATACCATTGATTGCATTATTTTGTTCCATGCTTGTTATCTTATTACACAAAAAGGCAGCTGGGATATGATGCAGAAGTCAGAGAACCAGGTTTTATGGAACAACTTGGGTAAGGCCTATGACCAGTTTGCACTGTGAAAGGCCTAGTTGAGATTCACAAATGGACAAATATTATTTCACAAATAATGAAAACTACAAGGCTTTCAAATTCTTCCCATATAATATTTACATAGATTATAAATCCTTTAGTTTAACCTAATAAAACAAAGTACCTATAAATGGTAGTTTGATAAGTTAATCCTCATGATAAATTTTCTCAGATCCAAGATTTGTTGAACAATGAAAAGTTAAAGCGAGACCTATTGGCACAATTGATTGTGAAATATGAAGGTGCTGTCCTAGAGCATGATGCAAATAATGCAGCATTCTTATTTGAAATGAATAATTTCCACTGGATACTGCAGATAGATATTGGTTTGTATACCTATTCATCTATTTCATTTATATTTTTATTCAGAATATTTTTACTACTCATATAAACATTTACAGGTCTCAAGTTTCCAGAAAAGCCTCCAGTTTTAAGACTAAGATCGATTTATCATTGCACTAAAGGTAAACCAATGTATAAAGTACTCCCAGGTTGCCCATACAATAATTTTGAGGGATACATTGAACAGCAAGTTGAGATTTTCAAAAATGATTGCTTGGGAGTGCCACCCAACAACCAACTTGTGAATTTAGAAAACTAATCTGAAGTATGTCAAAACTACAAAATATTATTAATCAGATAATATACAATGGAACTAAGGATTCACTCCTAGATGGCAGCGTCTACGCCGGCAGGCATCGACACCAAGCGATGCTTGATTCGAGCCTTTGGGAATTGGTTATTTGGCACGGGCGACGCACTAGGGGTGCACAAGAGAAATGAAGATACAGTTTAGAATGCTGTTTAATTTTTGGCACCGAAACTACTCACTGCTTCGCTGCCATCTCGGTGTGAATTGAGCCTTACTAAGAACTTAATTCTCAATAAATAACATGGTAGGTACTAGGTACCTATTTTATTTCATTATTATGATGTTATTACTAATAATTTAAGATGTAAATAAAAGATGTTCATTACGTTTTAACATTATTTTACTGTTTAAAACCTTGTTAGTACATTGCATTCATACAAGGATTTATTACTGTGAATTAAGTGAGAATTTATATACAATTATATTGGTATTACATAATCTGTTAGCTTTTGAAATCTATCTTTAATGTTACCAACATAGGTAGTTTCGTCAGACCGGTTAAATATTTCTGTATGTTTTTAACATTCACTAAAATATGGACTAATTAGACATAAGTACTAAACATGCTCCAAAATTAATTGAATTGCATTAATCAGGAACAAACTATAATTATGAAGTACTTGTCAAACAACAGGTACTGTAACTTTGTGAATAATAATTTATAGAAAGAATAATCACAAAGAGTTTCCACAGTGACAAACTCTTGCCGACAGAAGAACCCCACGAAAAAAGAATAAATACTCAATTATTCGTAACTTAATGCAACACGCATTTTAATATTCTATATCTAATTAGTCAACTTGTTGTTTTCCTCTGTACCAATAAGTTCATAACGATATCTCATATACATAACTTTCATTCTATCCCATACATTATCCAATGAGTCCAGAGCAGGCCTGACATCAAGTAAGGCAAATTGATACTTGTTGTCAACTTCACCACCATCATAATAATCAATGACATAACGAACATCTTTTCCGCATCTATCAACAATCCAGTCATGTCTATCGAAGGGCAGTTCATATCTGAAAAATATTGAATATATAAATTATAAATATTGCATTGCATAAAAGTAGTACTTATTAATTCATGCAATATTTTTCATAAAATAAACAATACATACCCCAGCCAAGATCGTATGCGAGCCCTTGGGCTGTAATCTGAAGCCTTTCCTCCAAAACTCTTGAGTCTTGGGTGTCCACACTCTTTTGCGTGCAAGGCTTCCCATTTCAATACTTCCTGCCATGCCTGTGGGAAAATACATAATTTTAGCTCTTTTTTAAATTCATATTTTTAGTAAATACAGATTTGAACAGCTTACTTTTACTTCAGCTACAAAGTTCCTAACTCTATATACCAAAAGTATTTTAAAAGAAAACCTTTTGCTTACTTTTTCGTCTTCTTAATGAGTTGATAGCAATCTAGATAGACTTAACCCAGAAGTTAGCTACAAGGACTATTTTTTCCTTACTATACATATACGGGCAATATTATACTAACAAGGAAAATAATTCAGAATTAATAAGATACAATTACCTGCTCATTGTTAGCATTGTGTATTCTAATGATGTCTTCCATATCTTTCTGCTTGATGTCTTCATTCTTCCAGCGCCAACCTTTGCGTAACATAGCATTCCAGAACATTTGTTGGCTAGGGTACACCCAGAACTCTGTGGATCCATCAGGCATGGCACGAGGTATGGAGGATACTTGTCGTTGAGTGGGGAGTTCAAATGGTTGGTCAGGGGCTGGCTGCTGGTTAGCTGGTGGCATCTATGGAAAAAAATATTTCAATAATATAAATATCTATGTACATAGAATGATCGTAAAATGGTCAGAGTGTCATCTTAGGGGCAGAGTACAGATACACAAGGACAAAATGCTTGTGATGAAAGAATATTAAATAAACTATTCAGGGCTAGAAATAATATATATCCTAAATTAAACTCTGCCTATTTCAGTCTACTGCTTCTTACACACCGCTCTATAATTATATAATAAATTTAATAGATAGCTCCCTCAATTGGTCAGTATAATCATGGGTGGACAAAATAATTGGGGATATATATTAACAGTCACGTATAGACCTGATTGTGTAATACTTTTGAAGGTTATATTAATTTGTTAACATATTCATTAATCATTATTTGGATTCACTTTTATGAACTATCTAAATTAGGCCTCAACAAGTTGACACTTACCATGTTAAAAGGGTTGATATCATTGCCCGGCTGAACTGGGCATTCTGATGGTCCCTTGGCTTCCTCTGGTTTTTGTTCCGTTTTCTTGTGCATTGGACATTCTGGCGGCGGATTTAAGTTATTCCCGATGTTTGGCAAATTGACGCCAGCCTCGGCTGATACTGTGTTCCCCATTTTGCTGTTGTCTTACGTAAGTATTTTATAGGTTAGTAGAACCATAGTAGAACATAGACATAGTGAAAACGGTGAAAACAGTAACAGACTATATGTAAATAGTAACAGTAATTAGGTAGGTATCTAATTATATTTTAAACAATTTTTTTGGATTTTATTTTCTTTGAACTTTTTTAAATCGACGTAAAATTTCACAGATCGTCCCACAAGTACCTCAGGGCCCTGACAGCTTTAGTTCCACGGGATCCGTTTTGGCGCTGCCATCGCAGTCATGATAGTTTTAATCTGTGGACATTTTAGACGCCATTTTGATGTTCACTGAATTCACTGATGTCATTCATTGTTGTATACATTTTAAAATTGGTGGTCTGCGGGTCTACCGCGTAACTCTGGTGGATATGAACAACAACACTTTTGGTGAAGTTCATACGATTAAAAGAATATGAACATACCGGTACCGCGTAAAAAAATTTCCGAAACTGGGGTTCGCGGCACAGATTATACAGTTCGCGGTGAACGGCCAAAGTGAACGTTATTTTCGTTTCGTTTCGAGACGTTGAAATGTTTTTGAAGTTATTTTAATCGTGCCATTTCTGCTTATTAAATTGACTTTACACTTTTTTGAGTTAAATAAAGATTGACCGACTGTTTTTGTATTATTTACATTTTAAAACATGCATAATAAAATATAAAAAATAATGAAAATTAATAACTAGACGCAAACGATGTTTGGCATTTGCCTAGTCTGTGGTAACGTAGTGGTTAGATACTCTATGGTTTGTGCTTTTATAAACAATGAAAACTGAAAATTCCGTTGAAGAAGGTTGAAGATTATATTTTATACTATATAGAAGAAATAGAAGAACTTCATAAAGTAAGTATGTTGTTCTCGTAATTCATGTTCGACCATTGCAAATTAGTGAGATATAGTTACGGGGCAATCGTAACATGATTTAGTTAACAGTGGAACATGATGCAGCAAAGTGAAATAGTGGTTTTTTTCGGTCAGAGTGCAGCAAATGATGTGCAAGGTGGCACGAGTCCTCCGCGCTGTCATATACTTCAAACCTAAAGGGCTCTAGTCGGGGTACTCTGAACTCCTAAGGTCGCTTCGCTCGCCCCACATTGTAGGTTACCTTTACCGTAGAACAGACAAAACTTAATTTCTTACCTCTCTGAAGGATAGACTACATAAAACGGAATTTAGGACGGAAGTGTTTTCGCCTACATTATACACGTACTGTACGTTTCGACTAATGTAATTTATATTTCAGCATGCTGGCTAACAGAGTTCAGTCTCTACACAGCAGATGGATATGCTGACTTGGCGGTTGTTCGTTTGGTCAATGCCGGACCACACGATAGACAACGCGTCAATTCTCGGTGGGATGCGTTGGCGGCCCAGCTAAATGCTGTTGGTGTGGGGACTACTAAGTCAGGCGCACAGTGGAGAGACGTAAGTAACTTATTAACCAACATTTTAATATCATGTCATTTGTACTGTATGTGGTGTGCTTTGGATGTTTTCACAATATTTTATCATGATTCTCTGCCATGATTGTTGCCAAATGGACTGACTATGGTGGTGACACTCCGCCATCACCTCCTACGGCCCCCAAGCCCTAAAGGTCTGCAGAGTGAGTTTAGATTTTTTTATTCATAATAATAATATATTCATGTCCCGCGAGGACAGAACCTCCCTAAGGTGAAGATAGCTATGAAAATTGTGCACAACTTGTGCAATCAGCCCCATTACGAACCTTTATAAATAAGTCTATACTATATAGTATAATAATATTATTATTACAAAGAGATAATATTTGATTGTTTGTTTGTAATGGATAAACTCAAAAACTACTGGAGCGGTTTTCAAAGTTCTTTCACCAGCAGAATCCTATAATAACACTGAGTAACATAGGCTATAATTATAAAGATATCACGCGGGTTTAGCCGTGGGCGGATGCTAGTAATCTATATTTTGATAAAATTACCTCATTGGTCTAGTGATCATAAGCGCGACGCGCGGGTTCGATTCCCAAGTCGGCAGAAACCTCACATCTTCGAAAGAAAGACACCTAATTACATGTATTGATAACAATATTATTTTCTTTAACAGTTGAACCCGTGCCAGTTCCGAGATGGATATGGAGGAAATGCTGCAGAGAAATGAGAGAAATGTTGTATAGGCCGCGTAGTGCGGTCTACGATGCGTTTTGCGATTATTATTAATTGATTACATCCTTACATTAAACAAAAGTTCTTATTGGTGCCCCACACTACTAATACAATACTTTGTACACTAGCTTCACTTGTAACTAACTATCAAATACCTTTTTATGTCATCTTGCCACTAATTTTTCATGCACCTATTCGATTATATTTTTAATAAATAGAAGGGTATTTTGAAATATTATTTACATTACCATAGTTGATATTTTTGCAGACATACATTTATTTTGTTATTCATATGGTTTTTGTGATGACGAAAATCTTCCGTTGTAACAAATTAATATACAAGTAATCCTTTATGTAAATGTTTAAATCAAAAATCACAAAACATTATTACCCCGAAGAAATCATGTTAATAACGATTTTCTTCAAGCTAGTTCAATTAATATAAAATTGTAATTAAGCTGATAATGTAGTAAGTCATGATCATGTATTTTGAAATTGTTTATTGGTGACGAAATGTTTTAAATCCTTACTTGTTCCAAATAAACAAGTCATACTTAACAGCCATGAGACTTTAATTAATATACCCTCGTTCTTCTTCATGTAAATGTTGTATTGAGATTCATGCAAAGGACATTGCTCAAATAGTATTTTTTATGGTACGTGTTTCAATAAATAAATAATTGAAATCAACGCCATCTATCGATAGGGTACTATCCAGTAGGGATATTTCGTATCATAATTTATTAAATATGACACTAAAGAGAGGTATGCGTGATTCCAATTCGGTTTCAATAGGATAGTATTTATTTATGAAGCATCCCGAGTTGCATAGCATAAGCATGTGATTTAGCCTTACATAGTTTTTTTATGGTACAACGCCATCCATAAGATATCTATTGGATTCTAATAAATTCAATCGATATCTTATAGATGGCGTTGTTTCAATAAAATAACACAAGAATATTATATAAGTTCGTGTAATATATCGTATTACGTTCGTGCTTGGCCGTCTGTATAACATAGTAAATATACACGCGAGCTAGCAGCACGCACACAATTTCTTCAAAGAAAATAGACATAAATAATTATTAAAGCTTTAAATATTATGATTCACTGAGATCTATATATCCCGCTATTCACATGTGCAAATTAATCAACTATTAGACTTTGTAGGCGTCATGCGTCTTAACTAGGACTCAGCATAAATAATATTATAAAATAAAACAATGGGTACCTATTGAAATTGCAGTGGTAATCCAGTAAACTGCATTGCCCCTTTATATGATACTAAACTTGATATAAAGAATACAAGGTGCATAAATTAATTACAAATTAGGTACTTTATCACAAGTTTTTTAATAGTTCAAATTAATTACATTTCTGTTATGGAACAATAGTACTACTTAAAACTATTTTATAACTAATGAAGACAACCTCGATTCCTCCACAGCCTGCCGACCAAAGCAGCTCTTCCCTCGTCGATTGGTCCACGGTCCATGTCTCTTGGAGGCTGACGTTGGCCATCCAAGTTGATAGCTTCCACATCAATGGCAATGCGGTGATCATTTATATTGTGTAGAACTACAAAAGCATTTACCATTTTTGCAGCTTTTATAGGCTCATAATGCATGAGAGGCAGGGAAAGCCCGTTTTTAGAACTCCAAAGCAACGTTCCACCACATTCTGAGTACTAGTATGTCGGCTAGTATAGTATTCTGGCGGTGAGTTGTGGGTTGCACTCAGGATTGGTGTCATCATCCATGGACGCTGTGCATATCCAGGGTCACCTGCAATGTCACATTACTTAATAATGTTTATACATATGAAAAAAACACTTTTTAGTGTAATTAATTATACTAATGGTCGCTCAATAATGGAAATTCGATCGTAATTCATTAAATTAGCTTTCTGCACTCCTTCTCAATATAAACTTTCACTGTGACAAATCTCACACTCCTCCGTGCGCACAATATGCTTGTCTTTACAAAACGTTGTACACCTTTGTGTACAAAGTTTTCTCTTCACATATCATAATTCTGGATTTATCTTTAGTCTTACACAGACAAACTCATTCATCATAATCATATTGCATAATCTCACTGCTGAATTTGTTACACTGATGAGTAAGAACTAACAGTTATTGCATAATTAAAAACATAATTTACCCAAAAACCAGAAGATCTGTCCTACTAGATACTGCATGTGTCACTTTACAGGACTGGAGTGACAGCATGGCTCACACCACCGAAGGATGGATCAACATGCAATATGCGTAGATCTGCATCACAAACCTAAAAAACAAAAATATTTTATAAGCAATGTCTCTTATACAAGAATTAAAGTTATATAAGACTTGTTTAGTTTTTACATACCACCATGACATTAAGTGAATGGTAATAATTTCTATTGAAGTATATCTCTTCATTGTCTCTAAGGCATATGATAGCACAATGTGTACCATCAACACACCCCAAAAGCCCAGGAATTCCAAACTTCTCCATGAGTATAAAATAAAATAAATTTCATATACTATGTACCTATCTAGACTATTATTCCTCTTTACAAGCCTTATATTGTGGTGAGCAGAATAAAGGTGTTTATTATCATCACAACTAATAATTAGTATTTATTATTAAACTTACTTCATTGATATTTCATTTTGTTCTGCCTGAGATACTGGAAAATGGATATATTTTGGCAAAATATGTTCAGAATTCAAGGCTGCCGTGACTTCCATTAGACACTCAGACATTTTTGCCTGTGAAATATTTAGGGCTTTGACAGCCACCACTGCCATACAACTGCAATGCTGCCAAAATCTGTAAAAAACATAAATGTCAGCATTCGCAAATTCTATGTGGGTGCTCCAGGTGCTCCATTGAACATTTACATAGATATGCAGCACTGGCCACCTTATTGGACTTGGGATTTTAGAGTTATTTTAAGAAATAGTTTATTATTTATCACACAGTCATAATTATAACACACAACACTTTCATTGACAATGATATTTAGAATGTCATAATCACTTTGATTCAATTGATACATACCTTGATTTCTGGATGCACTGCAGTGATTCTTTTGGTAGTTTTAACTTCACACAACGTCCATAAATACGTTAGGAACAAAAGTTGCAAAACATAAGATCGATCCCGCTATCCCGCACTCGAAATTCTAAAAACAGACAAAAAAACACGAAGGCAAGGAATTACAGTGAATATTTACAAGTTAATTACACAAAATAAACTTAAAAAAGCAATATTTTGTTGGGGAAAGCTAAAAATAAGGCAAATTTTACCGATGTCCGAAGCTCTTTCGCTACCGACTTCATTTGACATTACATTCTGGGCTCAAGTCCACTTATTTTTTTTTTTTTTTCTTACGCGGTACCGTCTAATGTCAAATAAGTGTCAAATATATAGGGAAATCTTGGGAAATCGTACACTTTGTCGTTCGATTCTGGGTTCGATTCATTATATGAATATCGAATAGTTACACGGTACGACGAAGTCCATATATGGGTTGGAAACGTCAAAAAATCGAAAAATTGATATTCACCAGAGTTACGCGGTAGACCCGCTGATTTTATTTTCTATTTTTCGTATTTTTATTTTTAGATTTTTACTGTCTAATATTTTAAGTTTATAAAAATATTGAAGGTTTACTTTATTATCATAAAGTTAATTAATAATAAACGATTAAAAATCATGTAGAAAAAAACAGGACTCAATCCAAAAATATTTGAGCATATAAAACGGACTGTATGCAATTGGAGGACAACAAAGAAGCTATGTACATATTATATGATGAAGTTGCATTGACTCCACATATTACATTTGAGGAATACAAAGATGAAATTGTTGGGTTTGTGGATGTTGCAGGAAATAGAAAATTTAAATACTGCGACCATGCCTTGGTGTTTATGATTAGAGGAATATGTGCATCCTGGAGACAATGCATAGCCTTTTATTTCGTAGAAGGTACAATACCTGCTTCTGAGCTACAAATCATTTTAAAAGATGTTGTGACTGAGGTAGCCAAAACGGGACTTATACCTCTAGGACTTGTTTCTGACCAAGGCTCAACATTTCGCTCTGCAGTTCGAAATTTACGTCAACAGACAATAAATTCACGTAGCATGGAAGGACTGACGGATGGTAAGTTGCTATACTTAATTTTCATTAGTCCATAGTTAGAGAGAGTCTATTTATATTTTATTCAGTCTCACAGTCCAGTTCTAAATTGCTTAACAAACCTCTCTTGCAGTCTGTTATTATGACACTTGCAGCCAAACAAAGTGCAAAGTAACTCAGCATTATAATCTACTCGATATCCAATCCGACAATTACTTTTTTTTACAGATGGTACAGTTAATATAGCTGGAATTAATATGAGCATATTCTTCGACCCACCCCATTTACTCAAAGGACTAAGGAACAATTTTGTCACAAAAGATGTGTTATGGGAAGGCAAGACTGCTTCATGGAAGGACATATTATTTATATATGATGTGGACAGCAAATTAGGTCACACCAGAGCTTTGCCCAAATTGACAGCATACCATGTGGATCCAGCAAAAATAAAAAAAATGAAAGTAAGTGTAGCTGCTCAAGTCCTCAGTGCACGGACTGCAGCTATGCTAAAATATACAAATGCTATCTGTAAGTATTTTTGATGTGGATTATAATTATCATAATATAATTAGAAAATGTTATTAAAAATCATGGGTACTTATGTATATTCTATTTTCAGGTAAATCCCCAAATTCTTCAATGGCTACAACAGCAGAAGTTGTCGAATTTATCGATAATTTATTCGATAGCGTAAATGGGTATCCCAAAGGGTCAAAAAGGGGAAAATTAAGAAAAGCAGTGAAACCGGATTCGCCTCATACTTCATTCTGGAAAGATGCGATTAGAAAACTGAGAGCTTTTCAATTTAAAGATAGTTTTAGTAAATTTGCTTTACAAAGTGGACAAGCCCGATATGTACGTGTTCCATCCCTGGAAGGTTGGATAACAAGTCTTGAAAGTTTCATTAGGATATCCAAATTATTATTTGAAACATATAATGTGGACTATTATTATCCTAGATATATTAATCAAGACCCACTAGAGAATTTTTTTGGACGGTTGAGGGCATTAAATTACAGAAATATAAATCCTGATGCATCAACATTTATATTTTCATTTAAATCTCTAATTTTGTCAAATGTGCTGAGCCCTCATTCGAGATTTTCAAACTGTGAAGAGGATGCAGGGGAGACATTATTAGACATAAATTTTATGTTTTGTAACAATGAAAAAGAAGATAATGAAGAAAATGTCTCCCCAAACACAACATTAATTCATACTGATGTACCATCCTCTTCACAAGACCGTCCATGTGATTTAGGGGGTCAAGTTATCCAAGAAAAAATAAAAGTCCACTGTTCTGCTTATACAGCAGGCTATATATGCAGAAAAATATCGAAATATGTAAAGTGTAAAGAGTGTATGAAAACATATACAACCAAAGATATTGAAAATATACACATGTATATAAATTTCAGGGAGTACAAAACATTAAAAAACAATAATTTGGCATATCCAAATGAAATCTTTTTAAGACTGTACAGGGATGCTGCCCAATATATTCACAATTATTTAAATAACTTTTGTTACCAGAAACACGTGGGAACAAATATAAAAAAATCACTTTCAGAAACATTATTGCTTTCATGGTTAGGGTGTAATAGGCATAAAGAAAATGTACAATTGTTTTTCTTGAAAATTGTAACTAGATTGCAAGTACACAACTGGTGTAACATAATTAATAAAATTTTAAAAGGTGCACTAGAGGAAAAATATGTCGTGAAAATGAACGAGCCACAAAAATTAGCTTTTAGAAAATATAAGACATTTAGGCTAAGAAAGAA
The DNA here is from genome assembly GCA_932294325.1 of Allophyes oxyacanthae. Lineage (NCBI taxonomy): Eukaryota > Metazoa > Arthropoda > Insecta > Lepidoptera > Noctuidae > Allophyes > Allophyes oxyacanthae. The sequence continues at coordinate 7,486,268 of OW028614.1, read as the reverse complement.
ATGTTTATCTAAATGAAAAATATATAAAATACATGGCAAATAAGTGTTTTTATTTATAAACATTCTAAATCAGATCGTATAGCTATGCACCTAGGTATGTACCGTATGTACGTCCTTGATACCTCTATTTTAAATTTGTCGATTATCGATACCGACATCTGACAGCTTGATATCGACAATTGACAGCTTAAATTACCTATCTCTACTGTATGCGATGGCAGCGCCAAAACGGACCTTTTGACAACTATGCCTTAAGTCACTGTCGCATCTGTACCTAGTACAAATAAATTAATCTGAGAAGTACCTACTCCATGTTAGGGATGATCGATATTCATCGATGTTCGATAAACATCGATGTTTAGCGGAAAAACATCGATGTATTTACATCGATGATATGTCCCCGAAAACATCGACACATCGATGTTACGAGAATAATATCGGCTAGACTTGAATCCGATATCATGTCACATGTATAAATCATCGAAATTTTAAAATCATTTCGTCATGCAGTGACAACAACAAAATCATCATTACCTAAAATCATAACTCGGTAATGACCATGACTGAATGAACGTGAATTTCGGCTCCGGCTGTGACATGACATGACAAAATGACAACATGCAATGTGTGAATGCGGTGACAGTTAGAGAAAAATCATTGATGATTTTGTCATTGTTTCCATCATCGATATTTTTATGTCATTGTCATGTAGTCATTCATATTAAAAAAGCATCACTCGGCCCATTTCTAATATCGGCCCATCGATATACTTACTCTAAGTCATCTAGCGTGAATTGGGTGTATGTCCTAGATTTCGCTATGTTGACTATCCAAAGTTAGCAAAGAAAAAAGCAATTAAACATTGCACAGCTACTTCGACAGCTTTATAGATATTTTTAAGTTACTTTTTTTGCAGAGTGTACCAAAAAATACTGGGAATGTTATTTTTTCTTCTAGTTTGCGTAATAAATACGTTTAAAATATATAAAATATTATATTGTTTGTTTTGCTACCTAAAACATCGATGTTTTCGAACATCGATATTTTCCTACCGATATTTATCGTACATCGATACTATTGAATCGATGTTTTTCTAATATCGATCATCCCTACTCCATGTCCAAAGAGTACCAATATCCATGTCTTTCCGTTAGACATGAGTCCAGGGTTGCCAACTGTAGAACTTTTTTTGCTCGTATAAGTACACCAAAAAATCTCGTACTTTGGCTTTGCAACCTCGTACATTCCCCTCAAGCATATAAAATGCCAAAAAAAGCCATGAAAAGAACGTGATCGTCTAAAAAAAAAAAAGCTCGTCCGGCGTAGACTTTGTTTTCTCAAACGAGATTGACTATATTAAAGACAGACTGGGCAGTGAACAAGCGTGTCTAAATTTCATTTAGTACACCCATTGTAGGCAACAACAACAGTGAAAACCCATCATAAAAAGCGTGAACTTACGCTTCCATCTGTCAAACTTACGAACAAATTTTGACAGATGGAAGCGTAAGTTCACGCTTAGACTCGTTTCTGTCGTCTCTGAATGTCAGCCTAAGCGTGAACTTACGCTTCCATATGTCAATTTTACGAACAAATTTTGACAGATGGAAGCGTAAGTTCACGCTTAGACTCGTTTTTGTCGTATCTGAATGTAAGCCTAAGGTTAACATTCAAAGACGACAGAAACGAGTCTAAGCGTGAACTTACGCTTCCATATGTCAATTTTACGAACAAATTTTGACAGATGGAAGCGTAAGTTCACGCTTAGACTCGTTTCTGTCGTCTCCTTCTTAGTTACTGGACCAATTGCTTTCAAAATCGATATCTGAGAGTATACCATATTGTCAAATCAACATGTAAATTCGACATCGACATTAAAATATTTAATCCAGTTGAATTCTTTTCACAATTTGTATGAATATTGTTTGCAAAAATGTAAACAATAATTTAAATGCTTAATAAATTCTGAATGTAATAAACAATTCGACTAAGCTGAATAATTCAGTTGTAAGAGCTTAATAAAAACAATGTGAGCTGTTAATCAAAAGATATTAAGCTAACTGAAACGTTATTAAGCTCTTACTCAGATGTTGCTCAGATGTTATTCAGCGTTAAGCATTCAAAATTGGGGCCCTTTTTGCTTGAATAACATCTGAATAGACGGTACTCAGATGTTATTCAGCTTAGTATTCAGCTTATGCTCTTTATGATGCTCTTACTCAATCTTTATTCAGCATGTCTGTGTTACTTGGGTATGGCCTCTCAATACTTATTTATAGTCAGAATTTTAAAAAGTTCCCGCCTTTTTGATCTTTTTAGTTACTGGACCAATTGCTTTCAAAATCTATATCTCAGAGTCCATATGGCCTCTAAATCCTTATTTAAAGTCAGAATTTAAAAAAATTGCCGCGTTTTTTATCTTTTTAGTTACTGGACCAATTGCTTTCAAAATCGATATCTGAGGGTCCGCGTAAAGTGGGATAGTTGATAGTGATGACATTATCTTTTTCAGCCGTTCCAAATTGCTTCGTTTGATTTTCCGAGATGATTCAGTAAAGAAACCGGCACTGAATTATCGTGTTTCTGAAGAATACTTTAACGCTTAGGATATTTTACCAGGAACAAATCGCAATTATTAAAAAATATCCATTCCCATCTTTTTTTTTAAGAATCATCACATGTTTTTAATCCTGTTTAAATATCGTCATATAGTTTACATATTACTTACGTACTTACGAGCGAAGCCCTGGGCCAATACTAGCGTAGTGATTACATACTCTTTGAATACTAGTATTAATTTATGTTTGCAGTAGGTAAATGTAACTAAATAAAATAAAAACCATTTTCCAAAAATATTAGTGACATCCCTAGCGCTCCGCTTGTCAATGTCACAAAAACGTCTTAGCTGAGTTACTTGGTTACTATCAAGAACATTGTACATAAAACTGGACGTTGCGGCTAGAAGAAAACGGTGAAAACCAAATTAATGGCCTTGAAATAAATCAGTTATTTTTTGCTTCTCTTTCATCAGGGTGACAAAGATTTTTATTTGCGTTGGGATATTATTAGGAATTAAGCAAGTAGAAATTATTCATAATTGAGCACGTATTTGTTTGCTAATAGTTAGGTACCAAAACAATAACCATATGTACCAAATAGGTAGGTACTAAATTCTGGTGAACCCATGGTGAAGATTTAACGTGTCATCACTTGGTCCAAAGTTGCGGGTTGATTTATGGATAAATTAAACTTTAAAATAAGTAAAAACTAACTTCATAAAACTAATAAGTGCCTAGCTAAGGTGCATTGAAGGATTAAAGGTCCCTACTTCAGAAGCTGTTAAGTTTTTAAAGAAAATATTTTATACTTTTTAGCACAGTTTATTTTATTTTTCTATTTTGAGTGGCATAAATAATACATAAATATGCAACTACAGTAATCGCGACTAATTTGCTGATATCCATTGAGGAGTTCCATCGTCTTTCTCCGAAAGTCTTCATCAGATCTTCACCAAATTTTAGTCGGTTTAGCCTTATGTCATAGTGCTCCGCTTTATAGTGTAGGCAACAATTTTTTGCAGATTTATAGAAGTTTCCTTTGAAAGGTATGTTGGACCACCATACCACCATCTACGCCTTTTCTCTGGATCGCTTGGAAAACTGAAACAAATGCAATCGTGTTTTCAATCATCTAAGAAAGTCCACTGATGTTAGCAATCAATGATCAGGGGGCCTAAAAAGGCCACATTGAGCAATTCATCTAATGATCTGCTTAGTAACTGTCAAACAGATGATTGCTGAATATGAACCTTATGCGGATGACAGTAAGAGTCGTCAAATATGTAGATATTTTGACATTCGTAATATGAATCATATTATGATTCATCTAAAGCGGCCTTTTTAGCCAAAGCTTTTGGTTTGACCAAGAAAACTTCTGAAGATTTTGAATTCCAGTTGGACTTTGTAGCTCATTACACAACCACGAAAAATCATATCACGTTAAATTCCGCCTCAAGCAATCATTTATGGTCACTCTACTCTTCTTTGTTTACTAACATTTTATCTTGACGTCCAATCTAATAATGCGACTGTTTCCTTAGTTATATGCTATATAACCACATAAATAACTAAATGGTGACATTTCACAATGAGAGAAACGTTTTTCACACAGTTTTAAATAAAAATATAGGCAGATCTTTCTAAAACTGCGTAAAAATATGTACAAATTGGCGTAATTTTTAATATGGCATCAGCGCACTTACCTATGAAAAATAACGTTTGATGTTGGGTTCCAAACACTTCCACAATCTCTAAATATACGATACATGATTGAGCACTGTTAAATAATTAGTATATCCTCAGAAATCGCCTAGCAAACACTCGAAGTGGAAGAAAGTTGACAATGTTGACATGTCATTTATGTCATTGAAATTATTATTTTTACAGACCATCAGTCTTACCAGCCTAGGAATGCATTCATAAAATTGGGGTAAACTTAAATATCATAAAATAATTATTTCAATCAACACATCCTTTTTATAGGCAGAAAAAATTAAAGATGACTTTAAAAATACTAGAAGCTTTTAAAATAGTTTCTGGATACCAAATGGCCCTCAACATAAACATTCCTATCTATTTGTGCACAACTATCTTGAAAACTTTTACTTTACTCTGGTAACTTGCAAATTATATATTCATATTCATATTCTTTATTTGCATTCCACAATGTACTTATGGTGGTAAAAATAAAATTTGGTAGGTTACAATCATGGACCCTGTAGGGCACAGCAAAATATAGGAGAGGAATATGATACTTATGTTTACTACTGTTGTATAAATAGGAAGATGGTACTTATGTTTACTTATTGCTTTAATTTATTAATAAATATGGATAGCATATTATAATTTTTAATTTATTAATAATATTTCCTAATATGTATTTAGTTTATTATAAATTATTATTAACTAATAGTTATGGAATTTAATGTATTTTTATTTTATTTTTTATATCTATTCATTTATTTCGTTTTATTATTACTGTTGTATTATTTATAGTATTATTCATTTAATTTAATTGGAAATGTTTGTTTATCGTTTATATATTCATTAATCGTGTAATAGGCTTTTTTAATAAGTATTTGTTTTATTTTGTTTGTAAATGTTGTTTCGCTGTTTTCTGTTTTTATTGATTCTGGTATTTTATTATAATTTTTTATACACATTACATAGGGGCTGTTGGAGTGTAGCGTTATGCGGGAAGATGGTAGCATTAGCATATTTTTATGCCTTAATGATCGGCCAGTATGTTTATCTTCGCGTCTTGTAAATAATGATTTATACCTATTTCCTAACTAATTTCAAAAATGTATATGCATGGAAGGGTGAGTATTTTATGTTTTATGAAGAAAGGTTTGCAGCTATCAGTCTGATTTATGTTTGTGAGTATACGGATTAATTTCTTTTATAAAATAAATAGTGTAGGAGCATCGGTACTGTTTCCCCACATGATTACGCCGTAGCTGAGCCACGCGTGAGCATAGGCATAATAAGTGGTTAATGCAGTTTGTATATCGGTCGTCTTTTTGATCTCATCTTGTTATTATAGTATGAGTGAGATGGAAAACATACCTAAAGGTGAATGAACTCCCCTTCAGTTATTTTTTCTAGATGCAATATCCAGTTCTATCTTTATTAGCAAACAAATACGTGCTCAATTATGAATAATTTCTATAAATTTGCTTAATTCCTAATAATATACCAACGCAAAAAAAAAAAATGTGTGCTGGGACCTGGGACACATAGTAGAAGTGAAACTTCAACGGACAATATATCGTCTACCTCCTCCACGCGGCCGTAACGCTTTTTCGTGACAGAAATTCCTAATACTCCCCGTCTATGTATATGGAAGTTTCACTTCAAAACTTGGTCACCCTGATGAAAGAGATGCAAAATATAACTGATTCATTTCAAGGCCATTTATTTGGTTTTCACTGTTTTCTTCTAGCCGCAACGTCCAGTTCTATGTACAATGTTCTTGGTATGTATACTCTGTTTACAATAGCATTAGACAGAAGTTAAAAAAGGTTCTTTTTAATGTACACTTTGTAACAAAAGTACATTAAATTTGTTATAGTTACGATTAACGCCAAAAGTATTAATATCTATTTATATACCAGCTGTCACACTTCATTGTAATCATTTGAACTATTTATCTTATGAAAATAAGTGGCTTTTATTTAGATATATTATTTCATTCCAACTTAAAATTAAAGTGTCAATGCTAAAAACCTTAAAGAAGCAGGAGTGAACAATATTGAGAACGTTTTTCGCTTCACTATAATTCTACCAAATCTAAAATGTCACCTAGTCCCTTCATAAGCTGTGACAGCCAGGTTTTTCTAATTTTACCGGTTTATGTCGTCTGTGAAATTGACGTAAATATTCTGTGATTTTGTTAATGTTTCATTTGTTTCATTCATTCCTTTTGTTGTAAGTTTGTAATGTGTGATGAAGATGTTATTATAAATAAAGCATTATTTAAAATAAAATGATTTTTATTTCGTTTATCTCAGTATTTAGTAGTCTCAGATTTATCCAACAGTTATAACTTAACTTTGAAATAAAAGGTTTTGCACTACTGCTTCTACGAGCCTCTTTTTTCTAATGCTATAGTAAACGGAGTATAGGTATATATCACGGTATATATATACTGTTCCAAAGAGTAATCACTACGTTTACAAGTAGTGATGGGCGATGGATAAATACTCGAATGATAAAAACTCGGGTATTTATCCTAAATGGATAAATACTCGTTTTTGTCCATTTTTATCGGATATTTACTCAAAATGGTGGATAAATATAATTTTTGCGTATCCAATGCATAAGGATCTATTTTATTTACCATTATGATTATTATTTTGGGTTCAGAATTTTTATATAAAGGCGATTTTTTTTAAAATGACTTACGAGTTGCTTAATGAGCCTTTAGTGTTTAACCGGACATTCGGTGAGGCCTGAAGGGCCTCCGATCTATCGGATGATACTTGACACAGAAGCTACATTACATCGTCTCAGATATCGGCTCTTAACAACTTAACAAGCCGATTGTGAAGGTGGTGAGACGTTTACTTCGGTGCTAAGACAGGGGGACGTCATCCGAAAGTATTTACCAACGAATTGGTGGATTTGTCTAAGACGTCGGACTGGAAAAAAGTGGGCTTTAACATAAATGGCGAGTACATCTCACACTTGCGATTCGCTGATGACATAGTCCTAAATCCTAATGGCGGAGTCGCTGCGGGAGCTACAAGTGTTCAACGGCCTAGCTGATTCTTACTAACGAATTGGTCTTCGGATGAACATTGATAAAACCAAGATCATGCTCAGTGAGCACGTATACCCGGAACAAATCTTCGTACAAGGCCATCCTATCGAAGTTGTTAAGAAGTACGTCTACCTCAGGCAGCTCGTGCAATTAGGTAAAAACAACTTTGAGAAGGAAGCCAAGAGAAGAATTCGGTTGGGTTGGCTGCATTCGGGAAATTACGTCGAGTCTTTTCGTCGCCCATACCACAATGCCTCAAGACTAAAGTCTTCAATCAGTGCGGCCTACCTGTCATGACCTACGGCACCGAAACTGTTCGACTAGTCCACCAGTTCGAAGTTGCTCAGTGAGCTATGGAGCGGGTTATGCTCGGACTCACTCTGAAGGATAAAATTTGCAACGAGATCATCCGACAGAGCACCAAGGTAATCGACATAGCGCATAGATACGTGCAAATAGTGCATAGATTAGCGGGCTTAAGTGGCAGTGGGCTGGTCACATAAGCCGAAGAACCGATGATCGTTGGGGTAGACGAGATATCGAGTGAAGACCGCGAGTAGGCAGACATAGTGTGGAGCGCCCCCTAGCAAGGTGGAGCGATGACTTGCAGAAGATGACTGGCAGAAAGTGGATGCGGAGAGCCGAAGACTGGGCTCAGTGGGGGCTCAGTGGCGCTTACTGGGAGAGGCCTATGTCCAGCAGTGGGCGAATATGTGTTGATGATATTTTGGTTTGATTTGAATGTTACTTTTAATTTCACCATCCACGCCGATGACGCGGCCGCCGCCGGTAAAAAAGGCATCGGCGCACACATCTATCCTGAGCTTGCACCTTCCGATTTCCACCACGAGAGGTTAACATCACGAGAGGACTGCCAAAACCACTTGTCGCGGTATTTTGATCAGAAGTTCCAAAATTTATATAGCAATGGGATCATGTCCCTACCTACAAGATGGAAAAAAGTTATCGAACAAAATGGTACCTACTAGAGTTGAAAACTTCCAGGAAAGTTTCCTGAAAACTTCCAAAACTTTGGAAGTTTTCAAATTATGTTGTTCTATTTATGAAATCAACAAATTCGTTGCTTTTGGATTACTCAGAATCAGTAATGTCAAATGAAAATGATCCTTTAATCTAGTTCTATTTTCTATTATTATTTTAATTACTTATGGTACCTATTGAAACAAATTTATGAAATAGGTAACGTTTTTTATTCAATCGGCTTAAAACATACGAAGGCAACGAGCATAATGTAAACACCGAGCGGTATGACCGAAATTTTGGAAATATTCATTTTTAACATGTACCCCAATCCCGTCCTGTGCTCGCTGTGTTCGAATATTTAAAATCTAGCTAAATGTAACATATTTTAAGTACAAAGTATCCCCAATTACTGTTTTTATAAGTAAAAAATCATTTCTGAAAACTTCCGGAAAACTTCCAAAGTTTCGGAAACTTTCCGCAGTTTTCAACTCTAGTACCTACATACTTTAGTTAAATGTAAATAAACTATATTAAAAAATAATTCAAATAAACTTAAAACAAAAAAAAAAAAACGCCTCTTTGAGAACCTCCTCCTTTTTTTTGAAGTCGGTTAAAAATGTGAAGAAACTTTTTCACCAACCTATTATATAGGTAGGTATTTGGAGTAACAAATCTGGCAACTTATATCTATAGATTATAGTGAAATGTTGAGAAATAATATAATTTAGATACCTATGTAGGTTATAGTAAAAGATACTAGGTATTTTTAATAACAACATGATTTAATAATATTTTACTAGTAGGTACTAATGAACCTGCGCTTAAAATTACTTTTTCTTCATATATTTCAAGTATTTCTTAGCATTGAAGTCGTCTTCAATATCATCAGTGATTTTAACTCTCCTCTTTGGTTTCCTCTTGTCTAACCTTATTTTTCGTTCTTCTTCGGTCAACTGAGACACATCTAGTGGTAACTGAAACATATTTAAATAAATAAATAAATAAGAATCAAAATTAGAAATGATAGAGACCCAGGGCGAAATTTATTAATATTGGTCTAATACAAACTTTCTAGTCTCGATCCCTTTACGAGGTTATTGTACACATCAATCAATATGAATATGCGAAAAAAAAACAGTTGTATTATACCTACCTACAAATAATTCAATACAGGATTTTTTTTAACCAGTGCATTTTTTTTGTTTTTCAGTATCAGTAGAACACAATATTTCATTACTCATTTGTTAGTTTTTTTTAATTTTTTCTACAACTTGAAAGCAGTAAAATATGGACACATGAATTCGTATTAATATCAATGAAAACTCACGGCGCGGCGCGGGCGGCGGGCGGCGCCGGGGCGCGGCGCTGCGCACGCGCGCATTTACGTGCCTCGCCGCGCCCGCGGCTTTCGTTTGTCGTATCTACTACCGATCACACGATGTCAGACTTCACTAACCGCCAGTTTTAAGGAGGGTATTTCATAAGTGGTGAAAACTTACGAGCACCTCGAAGAATGTACTTCACTAACCGCAATTTTTACGAGATGGCATGAGTGTATTTCAGGCATAAAGTTATTATTAGTGGTAATAGAGGAACACAGTGTGCGAGTGAGAAACCGATCTTTACGAAAATCCTACGTGCGAGAAAGAGACACAATTAAATGTTCGTAGGACCGATTTGAAACAATTTGTGAACTATTAGGTACCTGTCAAAATAAGATCTCGTATTATTTTATGATTTTCTTCACAATCGTTCTGTATTTTATTGGATAAATATCAATAATCGAAAAGGTTTCGTGTCCTGTGTTAGACTGCAGTGTAACTTACAGCAATAATGCAAATAAAGAGACCTTTTACAGGTAAATACCGTACAGTGCAATATTACTTTCAGAGTGCATATTTCCATAGAAAATATTCCTAAAATTATTTAGTAATACGTTTATAACATGCAGTAAGCCCTCTATTTTCTAAATAATATATTATTTTAAATAATTATGTGTAAGATAAAAAAATATTGTGTTCGTGAAAATGTGAAAATTAAACCGTTTGGCATAGGTTGTGTGTACAAAATCTATCGATATGTCGATATTTCCAAATTAATTTTTCGTACTACCTAGCTTCGTCCATTGCATAACTTGAGAGTTATTGTTAATCCTTGCTTATTTGCATATTGAAAGGTTGATTTAGTCCAGCCCCGCACATTGTCAGAAAATCATAGTCAGAATATTTCTGACGCACCGGAGGGCACTCGACACTATTCACACCATGTTTGTACTATTACAACATTTTAATAGTACGTACATAGCCCATACCCGCATTTTGTACTAGCCCCACAGATGACAGAATTTTCCGAATCATACGTCAGCTTCTACAAGAAGCAAACTTACGATTCCGAAGATTCTGATTCTGTCGCACATTAAAATGCTTAAAATAGCGCTATTTCCAGACAAAGAGTAGCCTGGTGAAAAAAATAACTTCATTATATTGACTGGCTAACTTCATAACTTCCAGGTTTCCGGACCACATTTCTCGGCCTGTGTCAGTGTACAAATACAGGGACCTATCACCAGAACCTTCAACATCAAAACCGAAACGTCTGACGTCAAGAAATAATGAATATGATAATGAATGATTACATAATGTTTACAATAAATTTTCTTTTTACTTACCTATTCGTCACTTTCGTGACGTTAATAATTTTGCCATGATATACTATAAAGCTCGATTACCACTGACTCACTGACTCACTGACTCACTGATTGACAGAATTGTTCTCCCAGATGGAGCCGTGGGGGGTTAAAGTCATGTATGAGGGTCGTATAGAGGGGGGTCCAATGAGTACGAGAAAAATCCGAAATGACCTGAAAGTGGAACGCTGACCGGAACTGCCCTACGGATCTCGAAAATTACAAGTCGCAGACCTATAGTGCTAGAACTAAAAATGTCAAGGACCCTGGGCCGTTTGACGAGCCGGTGAAAAAAAGATGGCGTCCATACAAAAAAAGATGGCGGCCATACAAAATGGAAACGCTCACCGTTCCGTAATCGTTAGAGATAGCAGGGGGGTGTTCGACCAAATGTCATAGAGGACGACGGGGGCTTTCCGGTGGGGGTCATAAAAATCCAAGATGGCGGATTCAAAATGGCGGCCAAAAAAAAAAATAGTCCGAGCCGGCTGAAAATTGGCGTCCAGGGGTTTTCGGGGGCACCGATTCATAATCCGGGATCAAATTTTTCTTTCCGCCATTTTTCAAGATGGCCGCCATACAAGTGTTCATTTTGGATTTTCACCCAATTGTTCTCCCAGAAGGAGCCGTGGGGGGTAAAAGGAATGTATAGGAGTCGTATAGAAGGGGGTCCTGTGAGTTTAGAAAAGTCCGAAATGACCTGAAAGTGGAACACTGACCAGAACTGCCCTACGGATCTCGAAAACGACAAGTCGCAAACCTATACCGCCTGAACTAAAAATGTCGAGGACTTTGGGCCGTTTGACGAGCCGGTGAAAAAAAGATGGTTTCCATACAAAAAAACATGGCTGCCATACAAAATCAAAAATCATATTTTTTTTAAGTTATGTTACAAGCTCCACCTAAAAAGCCCTCGCGGGCCGCATGCGGCCCGCGCACCCGCGCGACCTCTAGTCCTAATATAAACCTCTATTACGTAACTTTTAATATTTTAAAATGACAGATTAAATATGTCAAATATGGTATTTTAGTATAAAGAACATTTGAAAGATTTAATTGGTAATTTTAAAAGATTATAAGTTAGGTACATAATTTAGCCTAGCAGATTCTAAATGATATTCCACTCCTTATTAGTATAGCCGATTTTGATATCGATATTGCAGGGATATTGTCAATTCGGTGATATTATAATTTCACAATAACACGGCCATATCGATAATGCGGAGACGTCAAAGTCACATCCCTAAACTTCACACACATGTCAAATGCGCTAACATACGTATTTCTTTTTTGGTCTCGCGATAATGAAGACAGTGTTCCTCTATTACCACTAGTAATAATAACTTTATGATTTCAGGTGAAAACCTATGAGCATCTCGAAGAATGTACTATGCGATGGAGAACATAAGTAGCTTGTATGCGAGTCAATGGGAATTAAATTAAATACCTACGCCTTATTGCAGAAGTATGTACCTAAGTATGCATAAAAGTAGAGTAGTGTCAATGTGTAATTGCAGTTTATTTTTTTGCTTTTTCAAAGATGGTCTCATAGTAAAAGTTGTTCATAGAGATGAGTACAATAATCCCTTAAAGGGATTGGGACTAGAAAAATAGGACCGTATATAGCTAATGCTACAAATTACCCATATTGCTAGGACTACATAGTATAAAAGAAAGTCGCTACCTGTCTGTCCCTATAGGTCTTTAAAACTACGAGACGGATTATGATGCGGTTTATTTTAATAGATATAGTGATTCAAGAGAAAGGTTTATATGTATAATACTTTCATATTTAATGTAAGAATAATAGAGAAATCGCACCCGGGCGTAGCCGGGGAGGGGTTGCTAGTTTGGGTTGATTACAATTAATATCGTTTTCACAATGAAGAATTTACATACAAGGACTGTGGATTGGATAATGAAACCTTTATTTGGCACAAGTTCATTGAAGAAAAATCATAGATAACACCATGCAAAATTATGCTTCTAATGTGCCTCCAGTCGATAAGTACATTATCATGTATCTTGTAAAACCCCGTAAATAAGAAATGCAAAGATCTTAAGAGTATTATTACTTTGGTCTATATTAAGACCTAAATAATCTATAGATTCAATTCTTCTCTTTATTTGTTTGGTTTATAATAACTTCAGCATATTGATACATGGTACTAGGACCCAAGTGAGCCATACAACATTATCATTACATACCTTAATAATTTTTCTTGGTTCATGATATCTAATATTAATTGAAGCTCCATCTGGCAAAACAACTATTGTCGGATACATTCTAGTATACATGTCCCTGTGTACCTTAGTTACGATAGCTACATTATTATGTAAATAACTTCTGGAACATAGGTTTGCTAGTGAAGATTTTAAGTTTATTAGAACTTTTGTATTCATTTTTAAAGAATAGTTCACTTTTGATAACCTATAGCCAAACAAAGATGACAGAGTAGGTAATGACGTTTTGACCCAGCGACCCAGCAGACACCAGTGTGACAGCCAGTGTTGCAATTGCCAATGGCTGGCGTACATAAATAAAGTAAACCTCTGGATGAAGTGACAGTGTAACAGGTTTTATATCGGTGTTTAATTTGTGCACGTGTGTGTGAATGTTACCAGATTGAACCCAATTTACCCATAAATAAAACTGAGATGTATCGAATAGTTTATTTTTTAATATTCATCAATTTTATGCATTATAAACTTAAAATAAAAGTAAAAACTGACTTCAGAAACTAAAAAGTATGTTCACGCACAATTTCCTTCACCCTTTTCGAATCTGCCGCCTTATACTGTTGGCGGCACTGGAGCGCTATCGGCGCGAATACGTGGTACGCGCCGACCAATCAGCGGCGGTTCCCCGCGACTACAAGGCAATGGCGGTCGCGAGCTAATAAAAAAGCGCTCGCTTGGAATCATATTGGAATTCAGTTACTATTCACGTCATCAACGCAGTGATTACATACTCTTACTATCCACGTGCCTACCATAAACAAAAGTGTATATTGGGAAAGTGCCTACTCGCTACCTGGGACGACGGCGAAGACCACGGTAAAGGTAGGTGGATTTGATTGGGTTGTCGGTATATTGTGCACTTTTTTTGGTGATTAGGTCCGGCCTACTGGCTTATAGGTAGTTAGATTATTAAATACAGTCCATTAAAATCCACGACAAGTTTACGGTACATAAATTTGGTCCTTCGGCGGCCGGATGGTCGGACTTTCGGTCGGTTTATAAGTTTAACTTCTCGGTATAGAAGTGTATTTTCGGTATATTTCGGCATATTCAATTACAAGTGTTAAATTGGTTAATTACAGGTGTTTATCACGGTTTAGGTACCTACCTCCTAAATTATATTTACTAAACAAAGCGCATATAGGCATTCACGTTACTTCTAGAAAATTCAAAATGGCGAAATCCTTTGAAGTAAAATTTAAATTAGAATGCGATTGGTTTCAATATTCGGTTGATATGATAGACTCGCCTGATTTTACTAGCAGCGTATTATCGGCAAGGTTGCGTAAGTTAGATTCGCATTTTGAAAATATAACGGCGGCATACGAAGGTTTACTTGGGGTTACCGACGATGAGAAAATTATAGCGAATTATGACAAACGTTACGCGACGGCCACGCTGCAGTATGACACCTTGGATGCCAAATCGGCAGAGTTCCCGAACTCTCAGGGCATTCACAAACCCACTACTAGTGCGCCGTCGGCTCGCCTTCCACGAATAGATCTACCTAATTTCGACGGTGACTTATTTAATTGGTGTAGCTTCATTAGTTTATACAATTCACTTGTATTGTCACGAAAAGATATTTCTAAAACGGAGAAATATCATTACTTATTTTCTCATTTGCAAAAAGAACCTAGGTTGTTAGTACAGCACCTACCTATGGTTGACACGTCGCTCGACACGGCATTAGAATTGTTATATTCTCGGTATGATAACAAGCGTTTACTTGCGGACACGTATATTTCGCGTATTTTAAATATTCAACCCTTAAAAAAGATTTCTATGTTACGAGCTCTCATTTTAAACCCTCTGCTTGAATGCACACGGGCATTGAAAGGTCTTGGCCTACCGGTAGATGAATGGAGTTTCATACTCGTTCATATTAGCCTAACTAAAATACCTGTTGAAGTGAAAACACGGTTTGAACAAAATTACGGCGGGCTCAAACGCGATTTACCTAAGTTCAATGACCTATTGCAATTTTTACAAAATGAATGTAGTATGATCGAAACTGCAAACTCTTCGGACACTTATCGGACATACTCGGAATCTCGGCGGTCGGTCGGTCATTCAGCTTCAAATCGGTCGGATACGACTCACTCAAATAATGTAAACAATAGTACACACACTAATTCAGTGTGCGCGTTTTGTAACTCTCCGGGTCATAAGATTGACAACTGTTATAAGTTTAAAAACTCGAATATTGATGAACGTAGGGTATGGGTACGTAACAATGGTTTGTGTTTTAGGTGTTTCGGTGGGCATACGGCAGCCCTGTGTAATAAAAATATTCCATGCGAACGGTGCGGTAATTCCGGTCATCACAATTTGATATGCAAAATGAACGTGCAACCTAAGCCTAATGATAATCAGGTAAACCAAAACATTAAAAAACTACAAGAGTCAAACTCGCGTCAAAATAGTCGCACCCAGAATGAGCGCGTAGTTCATAGTGTTTCGTGCGGTCCGGAGCAAGTAGATGCGGAAAATAATGATTGCGCGTCGGTCGGCGTCGCGCAGTCAGGCGGTCAGTCGCAATAGCAGTCAGTGTCGGAGACGACTTTAATGTCTCCGACTCAATCACCAACATTACATAAGGATGTTGTTTTACCTACGGTTTTTGTTAATGTTTTGTCGGCTAATGGTGACATTATTCGGGCTAGGGCACTGTTAGATTTCGGTTCACAAATATCGGTTGTGCGTAGTGATTTAGTCGGTTTACTCGGTTTAAAAAAATATTATTATGTCACTCCGTTGGGGGGTATCGGCGGATTACAAATACCTAGTAGTAAATATATTGTTCGGTTACAATTTACTTCGGATCGGAATAATAAAATTTTGTTATCGGTTAATGCGGTTGTGTTGAAGACACCGACTGCGTATGTTAGTAAATGTTACGGTTTATCGGATAATTTGGAACTTTCGGATAACGGTTTCGGTAATTTATGTCAAATAGATATTATTTTCGGTTGTGATGTTCTCGGTGAGATAACTGAAGGCAGGAAGGTAACCTTACGGCCAGGTGGGCCTTATGCCTTAGACACTATTTTTGATTTTGCTATTTTCGGACCTATGAACGGTAATGTTAAGTATTCGGAAACGGGATATTTTTCGGGTGTGTCTTTAATAGAGGCGGTTGAGCGATTTTGGAAATCGGAAGAGCCACCAAAATTAATAATTAGGGATCCGGTTGATGTTCAATGTGAACAAATGTTTGCAAATACGGTGCAACGTTGTTCGGACGGCAAGTATATGGTGCGGTTGCCATTAGTGCCTGATCATGCGGAACTAGGTGACTCTCAGACGCAAGCGGTTAGACAATTTATATCATTGGAGCGGAGAATGAAAGCTCAGCCTAAGTTTAGAGCTAAGTACATAGAATTCATAAACGAATATATTGATCTCGGACACATGCGGCTTTCTGACTTTGATGTCAATTCTGGACAAGAACATTATTTCTTGCCGCATCACGGCGTGTTCAAAACATCGGGTGACACGGGCAAAATTCGGGTTGTTTTTAATGGCAGTTGTAAAACTTCGTCAGGCGTTAGTTTGAACGATTGTTTATACTCGGGTGAGAAATTGCAAAATGACATAACTAAAATAATATTAAATTTCCGAGTCCCTTTTGTTGTATTTACGACGGATGTTAGAATGATGTTTAGGATGACCTGGATTCATCCGGATGATCGCAAGTACCAACTTATTTTGTGGCGTGAGAATCCAGCGGAACCTTTACGAATTTATGAACTCACCACCAATACTTATGGTTTAAAATCAAGCCCCTTTGTTGCTATTCGTTGTTTACATCAGTTAGCTGCGGATGAACTGGAGCGGTTTCCCAGAGCGGCCAAGTTGCTACTGACTAATTCATATGTCGATGACATCAACGGTGGGGCTGATTCGGTGACAGAAGCTCGGGAAATTCGAGACGAGTTAATACAGCTCATGGGTACGGCTGGCTATGAGCTGCGGAAATGGTCAACGAATAAACCGGAACTCCTTAGTGACATTCCTGAGGATTTCTGTGAGACACCTCGCTGTTTTGATCATGATGACAATTTCGGTTTTGTTAAGGTTTTAGGCATTCAATGGAATCCTTCGACTGATAATTTCACTTATCGGATTTTGAACTTGCCCTCGGTAATGACGACGGTTACTCGGCGGTGCATACTTTCTTCACTGGCAAAACTCTTCGATCCCTTAGGTTGGATTTCACCTATTGTGTTCCGTGCAAAATTACTACTACAGGAGTTGTTAAGTGATGGAGCTAAGAGCGTCGACTGGGACACGCCGGTCCCGGACCCCCTGTTGCGAAAATGGAATGAATTTATTTCGGACTTACCTAATATTCAAAAGATATCTATCCCACGGTGTTTGAAGTCTTATGGACATACGTTGTTTTCCCTTCACGGTTTCTGCGATGGTTCTTCTTCGGGTTATGCTGCGGCTGTGTATTTACGAACGGAAAATACTCACGGTGAAGCTTCGGTTTGCCTTGTGATGGCTAAGTCACGAGTTGCCCCTTTGAAAACAAAAATGACTATACCTCAGTTAGAGCTTAGTGGAGCTGTACTTCTTGTCAATCTTCTGCAACACGTTTCCTCGGCGTTGCGCGAAGTCTCGGTCAATGTGTCGGATATTGTCGGTTGGTGTGACAGCACTATTGTATTAGCTTGGCTAGAAACACCTCCACACAAATTAGAAGTTTTTCAAGGTAATCGGATTTCGCAAATAAATAATACTAACTTACCTATTCGTTGGAGACACGTACCGGGTGCTCTTAATTGTGCTGATGTTGCATCTCGCGGTTGTTCTGCTGCTCAGCTTCTGGAACATCCGTTGTGGTGGCAACCACGGTGGCTTCGTCAGTCCTGTGACTCTTGGCCTGATGAGCGGGCTGACATACCAACTGACTTACCAGGCCTTCGGACTAAATATGTGTCTAATATTACGGTTTCGGAAACTAAAAATAATATTTCGGATATATTCGGTCGGCAATATAGTTCGTTTGAAACTCTTGTAAATGTTTTCGGTTTTGTTATTCGGTTTATAAATCGTCTTCGGCGAAAAGGTAGTCTCGGTAAAGACTCATCCTCGGTTTCGGTTTCTCGGCCTTTCGGTATCAATATTTCGGTTTCGGAACGACGCAAGGCGTTAACTTGTTTAATTGGAATGGTTCAGAGGTTGCATTTCGCTGATTACATTGCAGCTCTAAATTCGGCAAAACCTATTCGTGATTCGGCACGTAAACTTAACCTGTTTTTGGATCGTGACGGAGTAATCCGCGTAGGCGGACGTATTCGACATTCGGAGTTGCCTTTTTCGGCTCGACATCCTATTTTTCTTCCCGGTAAGGGCGACTTCTCAACACTTCTTGTTGAGTATTATCACAAAACGTATTGCCATGTCGGGGCTAATTCTTTGGCAGCAATTTTATCACGTAGTTATTGGATAACGTCGATGCGTAAACTAACTAGAAGTGTTACCTTTAAATGTGTTCAGTGTTTTAAAGCAAACCCTCGGACAACTCAACCGTTTATGGCAGATTTACCGCCAGATCGGGTTCGAATTACTCGAGCATTTGAAGGCGTCGGTACGGATTTCGCGGGACCCTTTTCAATAAAGAGTAGTACTCTAAAAAATGCTCGGATTTTAAAATGTTATTTATGTATCTTTGTGTGTCTAAGCACAAAAGCAGTACACTTAGAAGTTGTATCGGAGTTATCGGTTGAAGCTTTCGTTGCAGCCTTTACTAGGTTTGTTTCACGAAGGGGTCTTCCCTCTTTAGTGCGTTCGGATTGCGGAACAAATTATGTTGGTACGGATAAATACCTAAAGGATGTTTACGTGTACTTGAGAGACCATCGGTCAGACTTGGAGCGTGAGTTAGTTAAGAAAAATGTTACTTGGTTGTTCAACCCTCCTAGCAGTCCAAACATGGGCGGACTTTTCGAAGCAGCTGTAAAGTCTGCTAAAACTCATATGTATCGCGTACTCGGTGATCGGCGGCTTACTTTTGAGGAGCTAACTACATTCTTTGCTAAGGTAGAAGCAGTCATGAATTCACGACCACTTTGCTCTTTGAGTACGGACCCTGCTGATTTGGAAGTACTAACTCCCGGTCATTTTATTATCGGTCAACCTCTAGTAGCACTTCCTGAGTATCCCTTTGAAGATGTCAATATAAATCGGTTATCTCGTTTTCAACAAATACAAAAACTTACGCAGCATTTCTGGTCTAGGTGGCGAGATGAATACTTACATACATTACAACAACGTAATAAATGGACTTCTCATTCGGAATCTATTAAGGTCGATGATTTAGTTCTGATTAAAGAGGATAACTACCCGTCATTACAGTGGAAACGTGGTAGGATACTTAGGTTATTGCCCGGTTCGGACTCAATCACTCGCGTCGCGGAAGTTAAAACGCGCAGCAGCACATTGCTTCGGCCTGTGTCAAAGCTGTGCAAGCTACCGATGTAGGTTAGGCAGGTTTCATTTCTTTCGGGGGGGGGAGGGTATGTTCACGCACAATTTCCTTCACCCTTTTCGAATCTGCCGCCTTATACTGTTGGCGGCACTGGAGCGCTATCGGCGCGAATACGTGGTACGCGCCGACCAATCAGCGGCGGTTCCCCGCGACTACAAGGCAATGGCGGTCGCGAGCTAATAAAAAAGCGCTCGCTTGGAATCATATTGGAATTCAGTTACTATTCACGTCATCAACGCAGTGATTACATACTCTTACTATCCACGTGCCTACCATAAACAAAAGTGTATATTGGGAAAGTGCCTACTCGCTACCTGGGACGACGGCGAAGACCACGGTAAAGGTAGGTGGATTTGATTGGGTTGTCGGTATATTGTGCACTTTTTTTGGTGATTAGGTCCGGCCTACTGGCTTATAGGTAGTTAGATTATTAAATACAGTCCATTAAAATCCACGACAAGTTTACGGTACAAAGTATAAAATAATTTTCTTAAAACTTATCAGCTTCTGAAGTCGGGGCCTTTAAAATTCTTCAATGCAGCTAGCTTGATAGTGGCACTGACTTCAGAAGCTGATAAGTTTTTTAAGAAAATTATTTTATACCTTTTAGTTTCTGAAGTCAGTTTTTACTTTTTACTCTTTCAGGCTCTTCAACCTATATGTTATTGACCTCATAGTCGATCTTAGCAGCATGAGTGTTCGATGTCGGGTTGGTGGTGTTTGTATTAACAGCTTTAACTACGCAGACGACATGGCGCTGCTGGGCCCAACTGCAGGATCCATTGGAGAGCTGTTGAAAGTATAGACAATTAAGTTTTTGCATAAGATATTGTTAAGAGACATACCAACCTTGCCTCTTTTGTAAAAGATAATATTAGTCTATGATTGTCTTTTAGACCTAGTTACTATGAGTTACTGTTCTTGTTATTTTATGTCTGTCAAGTTTGAAATATGTACTGAATAAAATTTCATTTTATTCTTGAAGATAATCTAATTGTTTATCTTATTACTGAATACACAGTTAATCGCATGTGGAGCGTTTACTTGCTTCACAGATATATTTTTCATGACCGGGATAAAATCGATTTAAAAGGAAAATAATCTATAAAATTGAAAAACAACTGAATTTTGTTAACAATTCTGACTAAGGTTCATAGGTTTTTATTTAATAGAAATTTCGAAAGTCAATTCAGATTTCCCGTATTTTTGGGTATTTCAAAGGCCATAAACTGAGCACACTGAATGACTTTTGATTTAGAGGTTATGGAATCAATTATTACCTATTATTTCTTATTAATTGGTAATATCGACATAATTGAATTGTATTAGTAATTTTATGTGTATAACAGACATTCACCTAATCACAAACAAAGCAATTTTAGCATATAATTACAGTAAAACGTACCTGTAAAACGTAACATTACCGGCAGCACTTTTTGTTCGGTTTTTGCATCCAAGGACACTGCAGACCACCATGTTCACATTGATAATATCAAATTATGATTACACTATCAGAAGAACACCCACAACAAGTAATTCAGGCTGTTAAAATTAATTAATTAATAACTTTTGATAGAATAACAACAACCCGACGTCAATTTTGGTTGCAAAATGTCTAAATGACAAATGTGCTCATATCAAAAAAGTTGTTACCGACGTTCATTATAGTCTTTCTCGCTCTTTCTACAGACTAATGTATAGGTTCGCCACCCTCTCACACTAACGATGTGTGCGTGTCGCTTGATCTTTAGGTTTAAATAATCTAAGGTTATCTAAATTATCTCTATGATGGCTGGTCAGTACCAGTACCTACTTCGACCTACCTATGTGCAGGGTTCCCAACTTAGGGGTTGTCCCCCTAAATTTAGGGGGTAAATAAGTGGGAACGGATTTTTTTAGGGGTTTCATTTCTTTAGGGTTTTTTTTTACACTTGATTTTTACTGTGAAGTTTATAATGATTGTGACGCAGCTGGCTGAAAACTTTTTGAAAACGATTCAATTATTTTATATTATTACAAATTATTTATTTATTTTATTTATTTATGTACACACAAGGAAACATGGTAATAAAAATGTTACAGACAAATGAGCACAATGGAACTACTTATTTCTAAAGAAATTTCTTCCAGTAGTCCCGCGATTGGAAATAAAGATGATAGACACGTAGACACAGTGTGTAAAAATTACAAAGTAACTACTTTAGACTACTTAAACTTATGGTATACTAAACTAAACCAATAACTAAATACCTATGAAATAAACTACATAGATAACAAATACAATGAACTACATATACCGTACGAATAAATACCTATCTAAATATATAAAAACAAATACTTATTACTTATTATTTATAAAGAGTTTTTTTTTTGGGGGATTTTAGGGGTTTTTAACTTTAGCTTTGGGGATAAATATTTTTGAGAGTTGGTAACACTGCCTATGTGGGTGAATAACAAAGCTAAGAGAAAGTAATCAACAAAGACTACAATAATTACTTGTGCAGTGTTGCCAACTTAGCAACTTTATAGCTAGATCTAGCTATTATTTGGTGACAAACAGCTACAATCTAATAAAACTTGTAGCTAAAATTTTTAGCTACTTTTTTTAGCAACTTTCCATTTCATCATGAGACGTGAGGCTATCGAGATTCGTAAAGTATTATTACCAAGTCTCGAAAGGAAAAATAAAAACTAAACGCGAATCTATGGTCATAGATGCTATGGTAGGTACAGGTCGGCGTTGGCCGGGAATTCCCCGTTTACTGCTGCGCCACACAGTTCTTTTATATATAGGTATAGAGGCTTTTCTCGATGGGCTCAGGTGGAAAGCGATTATTGGCGGTGCCTGTATAACTTTTCTGCTTCCGCGTTGAGTTCGGGTCCTTGAATTTTGCTTATGAAAATTAATGTTTCTAATAATAAAAAAAAATACCAAAATTATTATTAGAAAATGCCAAAACCATTAAGAGAATTAAATTATTAAATACAAAAAACCTACTTACCTACTGTATGGAACATTTAGCTACTTCTAGCAGCTTTTTGGGGTAAAAAAAACTGGCAATCTAGCAACATTTTAAAACTTGTCTAGCAACTGGGTAAAGCTAGCAGTTGGCAACACTGTACTTGTGTGATGCGCGTTAGGCGTGGGCAATCTGTATCATTTTTGGGATTGGATCATTTGCATCTGACTCACTGAAAAGATCCGAATCACTGATATGCTTCATTTGTATCATTTGGCTCATCGGCTCTAAGGATATAAAATGGCGCGTACTCTTTCGGAACCGTATCACTGATACGGATAATTGAAGTATGCAAAAAACGACCTTATTGTGTTTGATATGTAAGCGCCTTAGTGGTCATTTTTACGTGCATGGATAACGACAACGAAAAACTTTGAGAGTGTGAGTGATACATTTCATATATTTCATTTAGTATGTCTTTCTGACTTGTATAGAGTGTAATTATGTCATCCGCTCACTCGCGACGCGACGCGGGAGTCAGTAGTAAAGTCACTCAGTGGATCACAATTCCAATCTCGCTCACTGCTCAGTGACTCAGTCGCCTCGCAAGCGACGCGTCGCGTGGAAAGATTCAGATCCGAATGATGCGATTGAAACGTTGTTACTGATCCAATCTTTCGTGTCACTTCAAAGATTCGTATCAGTGAGTCGGTTCCGTAAAGAGTTACACACGCCTAATGCGCGTAGTACACGTAAACGTAGTGATTACATACTCTTTGGTAGTACACTTTAGTAGTCTGTGGTGATGCGACGTTAGATAAATAATTTAAGAATAATTTCTTAAATATCAATTCAATTCAATTCAAATTTTAATTTAATGGCTCCATCGCTACTTTGCGATGATTCTGCCAATGTCGAGGTTGAGTAAATCAATTTCTTAAATAATTTAGAGTCGTATTTTTAATTAGACGAAGTCAACTGACGTTTACTGTGTTGTCAGTTTTTGATGAAATAAAAATAGTGTTGTGACAAAGTGAATGATTGAAAAAACTCCTGAATGAATGAAATTGCCTCGATTGTCTAGTGAATAGTTAGTGTGCCGAACTACCGATACGGGGTTCGAATTTTAGTCGTGCTTTGTACATACCAACGAGTTTTCGACGACTATGTTCCTATAGTATCTACCTATACTGAATACCGAGTGTTTTAAACATTGTAGTTACATACTACTAGTAACATAAATCAGAGCACTTTTATACAATTTTATTGTAAAATAGAAATAATATTCTTTTATAGTTTGAAATGATTAACTATTCACTCATTGTTCATTCATCTGATTGAACGAGAACTGAACGCATCACTATTACTTTAAATATGGCAACATTATTTAACAAAGTGACATTAGCTAATGTCAGTTGGCTTCATATCTCTCAGTAGTCTGTGGTTGGTAGGTTAAAAATACGACTTTATGTTAGCATCCCTATCTTAGATTATTGATTGGTTGTCGCAGCCGCTGCGACAACCAATCAATAATCTAAGATCCCTATATAGTTTGTGCTCGTGTGGATCTACTGGTAAATAAATGTCTGTGATGAAGAGTGTATTTTGTAAAAAGTGTATATACGACAATTAAATATATAAATACAAAATGGGTTGCACGCAAAGCGAAATATCTCCTCAGAATGAGACGCCGAGGAAGGGCTGTACCGATGTGTTGTGGCTCATTTTATATATTTTGTTTTGGATTCTAATGGTAAGGATTTCATACATAAACTAGAATATTTGTGTTATTGTTACAAATAATGTACTTATTAGAATTGTAACTACATAAATACAATAAGTATCTACCTATATCCAATTGTACAATCGTTGTACTGACATAATTATATTTTTAAACAATGTAAATTTAAATAGTAAAAGGTATTGATTATTATTCATTTCTCAGATTATTGTTGCTGCAATATCATTCGTCTATGGAAATCCCCTGAGAGTTATCAATGGGTTTGATTCTTTTGGCAATACATGTGGAGTGAAAAGCAATCATAAGCTCACTCCTGCTCCAGTGTCAGGCATCAGTACTGTGGATACAAAATATCTTTTCTTCATGGATATAAAAGAACTTCAGAGATCGCTTAAAATATGTGTCAAGGAGTGTCCTAATAAGAAAATGGAGTCACTGGCTGATATACAAAAATTTTATAGAGAAACTGGATCCAATCTTTGCCGCTATGATGTAAATTTGAACAAAATAACAAGTGACATAGAACACAGCTACATAGGACCATGCCCTACTCTGCCAGTTTATGAGACATTCCCTCTGCTAAATAGATGTTTCCCCAAGTCAGCACATGAACTCACTAAAAAGGTGTTCAATGACTTCTATGATTTACTTAACAGTTGGGATACGATTGAGCAGATGCTTTCTGATCTTTACTCATCTTGGAAGGAGATGATAATATGTGTCATAGTAGCATTCAGTAAGTACAGATATCTGTTTTAGAAATTAAATTTGGTACATTTATCACCATTTTTAACACTGAAAATAAATAAATCAATGCATGGCCTTAAATAAAATAGACAGATAAATGAAGTAACATTTGAAACAAATGAGATCAATTTGCAGTAGTTGCATCATTGTTATAAATATGCATTATGTGGGAAGTGGTCTATAGGCAAGTTCAAAGGTATTATAGACACTGACTCATTGTGATGATGTCAGTTACATATTACTTAACGCAGTTGCAAATGTGATGTTAAATAATAACATTTGCTAAGAAAATACTGATTAAATACATAAGATTAATTATGGTCGTCAGATAAATTACCTCCATATAAACTCAATGGACTAATGTGTAGACAA
The DNA here is from genome assembly GCA_932294325.1 of Allophyes oxyacanthae. Lineage (NCBI taxonomy): Eukaryota > Metazoa > Arthropoda > Insecta > Lepidoptera > Noctuidae > Allophyes > Allophyes oxyacanthae. The sequence goes on along the minus strand of OW028614.1, from coordinate 7,460,715 downwards.
AATTAAACAATATTTCTTATTTGAACATTGAAATTATTGTAGTGTATAATCTGTTTATCCCATTTAATCCTAAAGGTGGAAAATAAGCTGTATCAAAAAATAAACCTTGTTATCACAATCAACACCACATGCACTAGGATCAGACGGGGTTTGATTGTAGTAGAGAAGTTTAGGTGGCCAGTGGGTTTATATTGGGACAATAATGAGATAATGATTACAAAAGTAGGTTTTAATCTAACAGCCAATTTATTCATTTACTAACCCCTGAACCCTATACTAGCTACTTAATAACTTCAAATAGTTTAATTTTTCTATTAATAACTTTTTGCATGCTTTTAGGACAAGCAAAGTAAACATGAAGTTTTTAGCTATGAAGTAAGCAACTTAAATTTTATCCTAATTCATAACTGTTGATTAGAAAAATCTACTGTAGTTTTACTTACCACAATGTTTTAAATTTATTTATTTATAATGTATTTTGCATAATTTACTCCAGTAATTATAAAAATGTATCTTGGTTGTAATTAATATGAGTAATTTACTCCTCCTTAGTAAACTGTTTTGACTGCATAACAAAATGGTAATGAATATCGACTCTGGTAATAAACTTCACTACATACCAATCATGAAGATGTCAGTCGCAACCATAAAGTTATTATTACTAGTGGTAATAGAGGAACACTGTCTTCATTATCGCGAGACCAAAAAAGAAATACGTATGTTAGCGCATTTGACATGTGTGTGAAGTTTAGGGATGTGACTTTGACGTCTCCGCATTATCGATATGGCCGTGTTATTGTGAAATTATAATATCACCGAATTGACAATATCCCTGCAATATCGATATCAAAATCGGCTATACTAATAAGGAGTGGAATATCATTTAGAATCTGCTAGGCTAAATTATGTACCTAACTTATAATCTTTTAAAATTACCAATTAAATCTTTCAAATGTTCTCTAAACTAAAATACCATATTTGACATATTTAATCTGTCATTTTAAAATATTAAAAGTTACGTAATAGAGGTTTATATTAGGATGGCAAAATTATTAACGTCACGAAAGTGACGAATAGGTAAGTAAAAAGAAAATTTATTGTAAACATTCATTATCATATTCATTATTTCTTGACGTCAGACGTTTCGGTTTTGATGTTGAAGGTTCTGGTGATAGGTCCCTGTATTTGTACACTGACACAGGCCGAGAAATGTGGTCCGGAAACCTGGAAGTTATGAAGTTAGCCAGTCAATATAATGAAGTTATTTTTTTCACCAGGCTACTCTTTGTCTGGAAATAGCGCTATTTTATGCATTTTAATGTGCGACAGAATCAGAATCTTCGGAATCGTAAGTTTGCTTCTTGTAGAAGCGGACGTACGATTCGGAAAATTCTGTCATCTGTGGGGCTAGTACAAAATGCGGGTCTGGGCTATGTACGTACTATTAAAATGTTGTAATAGTACAAACATGGTGTGAATAGTGTCGAGTGCCCTACGGTGCGTCAGAAATATTCCGACTATGATTTTCTGACAATGTGCGGGGCCGGACTAAATCAACCTTTCAATATACAAATAAGCAAGGATTAACAATAACTCTCAAGTTATGCAATGGACTACCTAGTACGAAAAATTAATTTGGAAATATCGACATATCGATAGATTTTGTACACACAACCTATGCCAAACGGTTTAATTTTCACATTTTCACGAACACAATATTTTTTTATCTAACACATAATTATTTAAAATAATATATTATTTAGAAAATAGAGGGCTTACTGCATGTTATAAACGTATTACTAAATAATTTTAGGAATATTTTCTATGGAAATATGCACTCTGAAAGTAAAATTGCACTGTACGGTATTTACCTGTAAAAGGTCTCTTTATTTGCATTATTGCTGTAAGTTACACTGCAGTCTAACACAGGACACGAAACCTTTTCGATTATTGATATTTATCCAATAAAATACAGAACGATTGTGAAGAAAATCATAAAATAATACGAGATCTTATTTTGACAGGTACCTACTAGTTCTTAAATTGTTTCAAATCGGTCCTACGAACATTTAATTGTGTCTCTTTCTCGCACGTAGGATTTTCGTAAAGATCGGTTTCTCACTCGCACACTGTGTTCCTCTATTACCACTAATAATAACTTTATGGTCGCAACATTATGATCTCAATTTTTTTTACAAGTTAGCTCTAAGTTTTGGCTCTCACGATCATATTGAAGCTTATTACCAGAGTGAATATCCATTACCATTTTATTATGCGGTAAAACCTCTGCACCCGTAGCATGATCATTTCTATTCTGCCAAGAATAGATAAAGCTCATTCTATCCATCTCAACATCTAGACTTGTGTTTCTATGTAGATAAAGAAAAATATTATTTCCATAGCAATGGAGAAGTGTTTCATGATGTAATTATGCACCAAAACTTACCGAAGAGTAGAAATATTTCTACAACCTGTTGTTATAACTATTCTTCCATAGACAAAACCTGTTTCTATGGTCGTCATGCTACGCCTGCATAGGACAAACTCTAACCCCCTTGTTACAAAAGATGGTTTAATTCAAGTCTAGTAAAACCCATGATTTCAATATATTTGTCACTTTCTAACTTGAACATCATATAGCAAAAAGAGACAAGACTATCTTAAACCTGCATTTAAAATACATCTGTCATATTTAAAAGATATGGGACTATCTTAAAACCTGAGTTTTACACATAAACGTAGCAGTAAAGTAATAATAAGTTTATGGTTTTACAAGACATGCTTTAAATCATCTTTTGTAATAAGACAGTAAGCATGGTTTTTGTTAGTACAAAAGAGCCCTATTTCATTTGTCTGAGTTCACAAACTGTCTATTGTTGTACCTTCATATGATAATGAACTGATTGATTATTTTTTTAGTATGTTCTCTAATAATGGTTTCGATCCTCCATTTACTGGCTACTTTGGTGTCATGGATATTCATGATATTGGTGTCAGTAGCTAGTGTAGCTGGGACTGCACTTTTATGGTACACATACCATGAACTGAGAACTAAACACAAGAGCCTTGACACAGCATATTTGTCAGTGAGTACTATTCATGTCTGCCCAGTGAACGCAAATAAAACATGGAAGCATTACTTCAAGGGAACTAAGCGCGCATCTTGACACAAAATCTCAAACAAACACACACATCGGAAACTTGTCGATGATTCGCCAATAATCTATTACGACTCAGGATGCACAGTTAAAAATCGATCTTATATTCTGATAATTTGGGTTTAAATTACCATTTAAAGTATAGGCCGCTTACGACATTTCTATGACGCCACTGCGCCCGCCATTCGGTCGCCTGGGATGTTTTATGTTATAAGGTGTAACGCAAATATAAATAATTACTCGTGATGGTGGTGGTATTAAAATATACAAAGTGTATCAGAAATGACCGGTCTTATTTAAGGGTAATGTTTGGGCTCGTGATCAATATTTGACAGAAAAAATAAAATGGTTTTTTTTAATGATCCCAAACATTACCTTTAGGTGCATAGATACTTAGAACATTTAAATATGACCGGTCATTTCTGATACACGTTGTAGAATTATGATAACATTTTTACCCAACTACAGAGAGGGTTATATGTTTGACCGGTATGTATGTATGTTTATGTTGTATGTATGTACTGTATGACAACAGTAAAGTCTGTAAATAGAGCAGTGTTTAAGGAGTAATAGGAGTAATATGCGCAGGGTGGATGAAATGGCGGTAGATCACGGGAACAACAAGCGATTCCCAAATTCCCCAAAAACTTATGGGGAAAATTTACAAGACCATGATAAGGCCTGCCGTCTTGTATGGATCGGAACGTTTGGCTGCGAAAGTCACGAACGAAAGACACGACGAACGCATACAGCGGAGATGCGAATGTTAAGATGTATGCGTGGTGTGACAAGAATGGACAGAATAAGAAATGAGTACCTATACCAGAGGAAGTATGAAAGTGGCACCGGTGACAGAAAAGTTGAGAAGTAACTGTTTGTCGTGGTATGGGCATGTTATGAGGAGGGATGAAAATCATGTAACAACAAGAGCTTTAAGTATGTATGTGGATGGACGTAAGAGAAGAGGCAGACCCAAGAAAAGATGGATTGCTTATAAGAACGTAAACTCTGAAATGACGTCTAATAGAGATGAATGGAAAAAGAAGACATATTGCGCCGACCCCAAATAAAATGGGAAAATTCATGTTCTCGTACAAAATGTTAGGGTATGTAGGTAGGTAGGTAACTAGGTAGATAGACGGTAGGTAGATAGGAGGTAGGTAGGTAGGAGATAGCTAGGTAGGAAGTAGGTAGGTAAGTAATTTGGGAAGGTATGTAGGGTAGGGTAGGTAGGTAGGTAGATGCGCCGTAGATACTTAATGCTACCCGTACGAAGTCGGGGCGGGCCGCTAGTACATACATAATAGATATAGGTAGTTGCTGTATTGTACTTAATATAGCAACGATATCTATTTTCTCCATGCTCCAATATGTAATGTATTGTAACCTTTTTGTAATAAAAATAATAAAACTTGTCATTATTGTCAGGAATAAAAGTAAATTGTTTGGTTGACATAACATCATCCCCATAGACTTCGTGGTATAATATTTTTTTAATAGAAATATAATAAATAACGATGTAGTTACACGTGAAAACTAATTCCAACATTCTTTTATGCATCTGTGACTGATTTATACACCATTTCACTGCGCAAGAATGCATTTTTTTAAAATTTAACACGCAAAACCCGGTAAATAATAGTCGACCGCCGCTGTTGCCTGCTGCGGACGAACTACCCACGTGTGCAGCGCAATTTTTAAGCCCCACCTACCGCAGCGCAGTCTGCGTTGGGTCATTTTCTAGAGCTAGGAATGCTTCCATGTTTTATTTGCGTTCACTGTGTCTGCCACACTTTAATGCCATTTACTTATAATAATTAATATCGTCATTAATGTGTCATCATGACGGTGTTGACCTAGATAATAACTTGATTAAATTATTTTTTAGGAGTCCCTGAAGAATGAAAGCGCTTTTCTGTGGTATTCAATTATAGCAACAATAATAACGGTAAGTTTCGTTAATCTAAACTGAATGTTTGTTAATCATAGTAATATTATAAAGAGAGAAATCCTGATTGACTGACTGACTGACTGACTGACTGACTGACTGACTTATCATCAACGCACAGCCGAAACTACTGAAGCTAGAGTCACGAAATTTGGAGAGTAGGTCCCTTTTGTATTGTAGGCAAGCAATAAGAAGGGATTTTGGAAAATTCAGCCCCTAAAGGGGGGAAAAAGGGGGTGAAAGTTTGTATGGGAGTCCCTTAATTTTTGAAGTGAGAAAGATGAAAATTGGGATTTAGGCTTTTGGTTACAAACAAAGAAACACGTGATTCTTAGTTTTTGGAAATTCATCCCCTAAAGGGGCGAAATAGGGGTGAAAATTGTTTTTGAAGTGTAAAACGTGAATATTGGCATTGTTTTTGAAGTGAGAAACGTGAGAATTGGTGTTTCGGCTTTTGGTTAGAAATAAAGAAACACGTGTTACCGCGTTATTGGAAATTCATCCCTTAAAGGGGCGAAATAGGGGTGAAAATTGTTTTTGAAGTGAGAAACGTGAAAATTGAGATTTAGGCTTTTGGTTACAAATAAAGAAACACAAGTTACCGCATTTTTGGAAATTCATCCCCTAAAGGGGCGAAATAGGGGTAAAAATTGTTTTTGAAGTTAGAAACGTGAAAATTGAGATTTAGGCTTTTGGTTAGAAATAAAGAAACACGTGACACCGCGTTTTTGGAAATTCATCCCCTAAAGGGGCGAAATAGGGGTGAAAATTGTTTTTGAAGTGAGAAACGTGAAAATTGACATTTAGGCTTTTGGTATGAAATAAAGAAACACGTGTCACCGCGATTTTGAAAATTCATCCCCTATAGGGGCGAAATAGGGGTGAAAATTGTTTTTGAAGTGCGAAACGTGAAAATTGAGATTTAGGCTTTTGATTAGAAATAAAGAAACACGTGTTTCTGCGTTTTTGGTAATTCATCCCCCAAAGGGGCGATAAAGGAGTGAAAAATGTTTTTGAACTTTTGTTTAAAATTAAAAACAAAATCGGTTTCGTGTTTTTCGAAATCCAACCTCTAAGCGGATGAAATAGTTATATGAGAGTCGGTATTTTTTGAAGCCGAACGATTTGTAAGAGGTCAGGAATTGATGAAAATTAAAAAGTATCTACCGGCTAATTTGTACCCGAACGAAGTCGGGACGGGCCGCTAGTATCTTATAAAAACAGAATAATAAAAATAAAAAAAAAAAAAAAAAATGTAATTAAATGGAATCCTAATGTACGGGAGAATGTTTAGGTTATTCCCGTTTTTTTTTAGGCCATTACGGGGGGACAGCGAGTACAATAAATAAATAAATTTCTAATTTAATTTTACTGCATTATCAACGTAACGCACGTAACGTGGCGCAGGCGGCGCCATATTCAAACTGCCGCACAGTGGGCCCATACTGAAAATTAGTGGACTTAGGCAACAAAGTTACCATATCGATGCGATTTTTTTTTATATGACGTGTTATAATATTCCTGACAACTTTTATTCTTATAAAATTTCTTCTAAACTTGATAGTTTGTCTTGAAAAAAATTTATTAGATTTTTTTGTATGGAGCGAATCACGTTTAATTTTTTTTCTTCTATTGTACTAATATGTTGGGTGTGTGGCGTGAGTATATGATAGCTAGGGTCATTCTCTAATCACGAAAAAAAAATCAGTGCCGGCCATCTGCGGCAGCGCGAGTAATCATTCGGTAAAAAAATAATAATTTGGAAGAATTTTTTTGTCATTTAAAATAAATTCAAAGCATATTTTTTGTCTCATTTGGCTGTTTTCACCTTCTTTTTAGTTAAATAAATAGTTTTAATAGCGCATACGTACTTAGAACTAGTAATTCTGGTAGAGATTTAGTTATTATTGCATGTTATCGGTACAAATGAGTCATCAATCACAATGCAGGTGCTCTGCATTGTGATTGATGACTCATTTGTTTGTGCGCGCATAACTAATGAGTCATCGAAAAATGCTCGTCTCTGATTGGCTGTTTTATTTTTTAACTGCACGTTATATATTGTTGAATAAATATATCGTAATGTTTCAGGTTATACTAATTTTGTTAATGATAGGTGAAATGATTTAAATTTGTACGGGCAAGTCGTTGATAATTATCTAAATAATCAACTGTATGTATATTATTATAGTATAAGTTATCGTACGTATGATCAATATGAAACTGTGAAGTAATTGTAGCCCTGAAAAGGGCTGTTTGTCATATTCCTAACCCTGATGGGCTTTTGTGGGAATAATTTAGAGCCGGATCACATTATTTCTTGTTCCAGAAGTGCTAGTGGGTCCGGCAAATTTTCGGACTCTGCTATGAGGCATTCTTCTTCCTCCATAATTTCACTGTCACAGGGAGGCTCAGTAGTCTGTAACAACTGAGTTGCTTCAGGCAACAACTCATTATGAACCTGTTTCATTATTTTAGGCCTTATGTAGGATATGTGGGGATCAGAGCTTATTAGAAGTCCATGGCATTTACAAGCTTTGGATAAGATGGAAAGGCAGCACAGTTTTCTTCTTTCAGAAATTGTCGAAGAGCTAAGTACTTCCATTTCGAGAGCGCAACTGATGTATAAAGAGCTAAACACTTATCTTCAGAGACAGTACTTAAGCTCTGCTTTTTGAATAGTCTCTCTTCTACTTCGGATAGCGCATCTGGATTACTGGAAAGGTATTCGACCACTTTTGCCAGATTCGTTTTGCCGTTGTCTTTCAATTTTGTTATGTACCAGTGCTGCAACTCTTCCTCGGAACTTTCTTCTACTATGGAAGTAGAACGTCTTTTCTTTTGCTTATTACTTAACTCTTCGAACGGTTTTCTGTGCTCCTTTTCTGTAGATGTTCCCGCTTCAGCAGTACATACTGCAAGAGTAGGAACATGGCAATCTATATCCACAAGCTCAGATAAGGCTGCGTCCGAAAAGCCCATCACACTTCTCAGATCAACACTGTCACAAACAGGCCAGTTGATGTTTTTTTCCAACCACTTGCGATTAATTACACGATTCATAAAAGTTTTTTGATTTCTACTTGACTCTATCCACTTTTGAATTAAATTTACACAAAAAAGTCGACAGAACTCCTTGATTCGGTTCTTGTCTTCTTCAGAAACTTCGGTAGTCAAGAAAGAAATGATACTTTCATACAGAAACATATGATTTTTCAGATCACCGCCACTTCTTAATTTCACAAAAAGATCTAGGTTGGTACAAAATCCAGCCATAGTTCTAATGTAAATATAAAAATACAAGTATTTCACTGTGTTCACAAACAAGCGACAAGAGCGAAACTAGATGGCCTTAATGAATGTCTTTATATTTATAGTTAGTGGTAATTACTCAAGTAGTGGACATAACAGTGAGTGAAAATTATTCAGCCAATCAGAGACGAGCATTTTTCGATGACTCATTAGTTATCCGCTTAGCCGAGTGCACAAACAAATGAGTCATCAATCACAATGCAGGTGCTACCGATAACATGCAATAATAACTAAATCTCTACCAGAATTACTAGTTATGAGTACGTATGCGCTATTAAAACTATTTATTTATCTAAAAAGAAGGTGGAAACAGCCAAATGAGACAAAAAATATGCTTTGAATTTATTTTAAATGACAAAAAAATTCTTCCAAATCATTTTTTTTTACCGAATGATTTCTCGCGCTGCCGCAGATGGCCGGCGCTGATTTTTTTTTCATGGATAGAGAATGACCCTAGCTATCATATACTTACGCCACACACTCAACATATTAGTACAATTGAAGAAAAAAAATTAAACGTGATTCGCTCCATACAAAAAAATCTAATTAATTTTTTTCAAGACAAACTATCAACTTTAGAAGAAATTTTATAAGAATAAAAGTTGTCAGGAATAATATAACACGTCATATAAAAAAAAATCGCATCGATATAGGAACTTTGTTGCCTAAGTCCACTAATTTTCAGTATGGGCCCACTGTGTGCCGTGCTCACTAGACTAACTACTATCAATGACGCGGTAAAGACACGAAAACAAAATCCTTAATATTTTGCAAACTTTCGAATATTCTTTGTGTAGCGCCACATACGCACCGTTCCGCATGCGGAACGAGAGAAATAGGCGAAAATAGACAAAACAAGACTGTCCTTATAAATAAATCATAATTATTAAAAAAGAATAATTCTATACGAACACGATTGATATACGGTTTTCACTATATGATAGAGAATAGTTTCCAAGTGGTTGTAAGCTGGATAGTATGTTTATTATGTTAATAATTATAGAGGTATAGGTCAAAATGTCAACTAAGTCGGAGTAAAAGTCCAAGTTGCTCCGGCCGCTTTCGATACGAACGCTGGCAAAACGATTACAGATACATCAATACTATGTACCCAAGAATATTATATATATAATAATATTCTTGTATGTACCTATCAAGAAATTGTAGGACACAAAAAGATCTACAAAAAAGTCCGCGATAGCATTTATCTTGTATAGATAAGATAGAGTAACGGTTTTTAAGTTTAAAAAATCGTATCGTTTTTTTAATAATAGACAAATTTGTTATATGAACCGTATTCCAGTATGCGTTGCTGAAATATGCCCCTGTGACAGACGGTCAGACACAGATTGCGGACGAATGGAGTCGCACTATAAGGGTGCATTTTTATCTTTTTGGTACGGAACCCTAAAAAAACAAATGACCGACGACTGTAGCAATTAAACAATAATCATGCAACACATGTAAAAAAATAATCGTGTTTTAATTTTCAGGTGATTTTGCTGTTGCTGGTATTTGTGATGCGATCTCGCGTGTCATTCTTAGCAGCTCTGTTTAGGGAAACTGCACACTGCCTCGGCTCCATTCCCGCCCTCTTCTTACAACCTATAATAACATTTTTCTTCCTTGTGCTATTTTTAGCATTTTGGTCGGTAGTTGTGGTAAGATTCAGTTACATAGGTATAATAAGTACCAAAATCATTCACTGGTTATATTTTATTTGAAACTGATTTTCAGGTATGTTTAGCAACAGCGAACTACCCTGGTATTCCACTTCAGACAAACTTCCTACTCAATGGAACTTCTGCGACACAATTTGATCAAATAGATAAAGCAGCCATAGAAGCAAAAAACAATGGCTCTAAAAGTAAGCTAAGTATAAGTTTATAAAATATTAAGAACCCATTACCCAAGTATTCATTAGAACGTTATTTTATATCTGAATTAATACAAATCAAAAGGTTAGCTTTTTGAACATACATACCTGTTGAGTATGTTGGGCAAAATTGAGAGGTCTTCGTTCACTCACTATCTGTGGTTAAATAATATGCCGCTTTCCTCTGTTAGATATCGTAAAAGGCGACTAGGGGGACATTATTTCCAGAGAATGGATAACGATATATTATCCTCCTAGGCGCCAATAACAGCAAACTGCCATGTCAAATCCATTTGTCAAGCGTGATGTTTATCGACATATTCCTCACGATCTCTTTTGCAGCAGAATATTAGGAGGATTTCGGATAACACTTAATACTACTAAACTTGTGCATTTTATTCCAGCTTTCACCCTGGACAATATAGAGTTCGACCCCATGTGGGTCAGGAGTATGTGGTGGATATGTCTGATCTGTTTGGTTTGGGGCAGCGAGTTCATTCTTGGATGTCAACAGATGACAATCGCTGGGGCTGTATCACATTGGTATTTCAGGTATTGTAATCAGTACCTACAAACTTACGAATATAAGAAAGGGCCCACATTTCATAGTACGTCAACAGCGTAGGAGGCCCAGTCTTCAAGCTGGGTTAGCAATTTGGTGACTGCAGAACTAGCTCTCAGGTACCAATGATGGCGATGGCGATGCCCTTCATTGGCCTGGACTATTTAAGTCTCTAAGTATTTTATCTGTCAGTCGTTGACTAATTATAGTACACATCGTGGGTAAGGTTGACGTGGAATTTACATGTCGGGCAATTTCCCTTCATACCCCTTTCGTTGTATAACTTTTTAATAAACATTGTCGTCTACTGTTGATAAATGTATGTATTTTTTTCTAGAGGTCCGAATTCTCACCCTTCACCTGTTTTATATTCGATTGGCAAGCTTATCAAGTATCATTTAGGTTCAGTGGCTAAAGGATCTTTTTTAATTACACTGTTCAAGATACCTCGTCTTATTTTGACGTATTTACATGCTAGGTAAGTAATTTTTATTTACATCATAAAATAAAATCAGGAAATAGCAATCATTGTAACCCCGTTTCTTTATACATATTATCTGTGGGTTAGGTACTTGTTCCAATTTCCAAAACAGATAGTGTCAAAAACACTAACATTTTATGCCTTATAAGATTCTATGTCCTGTAAAGTCCTGTTAGGATCTGTTGCATCTAAAGCTTCTAATCGTATATTTATATGGAACTTAATTTTTAGGCTATCATCCAGAGCAGAAAAGGGCTCAGAATGCGCGAAATGTGGCCTCAAATGTGGTATATGCTGCTTTTACTGCCTTGAAAAGTTCATTCGCTATTTGAATCATAACGCATATACTATAATAACCATTGAGAGATGCCACTTTTGCAAAGCTGCTGCTAAGGTACTATGTCTTTTCTTCTTGGTTTTACTGTTTACTATCTTAATGTATTTGTAATTCATTTGCTTCTTTGGTGAAGTCATAACTACCAAGGCAGATCTTGTGATGTGTCTGTTTTGACTCGGGAATTATATTTTATTTGTTTTAATAACAAACGCCCTGATTGTGCGAATTCGGCATAGAAAATATGTGTATTAGCATTAACACTCCATTTATTATTACTCTATGTCCCACTCCGATATAACAGTTATGTACTCGTACTAGTTACATACTGTTACAACTGTTTTGTGAGGGCACAAAGACTGATCCACGAAGCCTGGGTTCCGAAACCTGCGATGTTTTATCATCTTTTTGTTGATCAATTGGCCTTTGGCTTATCGCCGCCAACGTTATTTCTAAGCAAATAAAAAATAAAACGGCCCTTAAGATCAAACGTATCTATGATGAAGTAACGCGCTGTGACTACCAATTAGCTACTATGGACGCGTCCAAGTGTAATCTTAGCACTTATCGGTAAGGGGACTTTTTGTACTTTGATTTAAAATAAATTGTAAATCCTGTTCTATAAAATTTTCAGGCATTCAGCACAATCGTCAACAACGCCCTTCAAGTGGCAACGATAAACAGTGTGGGTGACTTCATATTGTTCTTGGGCAAGTGCATAGTGACCGCAGTGACCGGCATCATTGGGCTACTACTTCTCAAACGCAACACTGATCTTCACTTCTTTGCTATACCAACACTAGTAATCTGCATCTACTCGTTCTTCATTGCACACTGTATACTCTCTCTTTATGAGGTTTGTGCCTTTTTCTATTTTCTATTTTTCTTTTAGTGAAGTGAATTTTTATATCATCCCCATGGGCCTAACAAAGCAGCAGGGGGCTGCTACCTCCGGACCTGGCATGCCTCCCAGACATTTAGCTAATTAATGATTAAATATGTGCCTTACTTTTATGAGTGGAAAAATGCCCCATATGCATTTGTGTTTTCTAATTCTCTGAATTAACTTGGTGCAATATTTTTAACAGATGGTAGTTGATTCTCTCTTCCTCTGCGTTTGTGAGGACCGCAATATGAATGGTGATGATGGTAGATGGAAGAATTCACGACTGGCGGAACTCGGCGGCCATAGACCTGGCAAACTAGATGAGCAAGACGGCGCCGAGTTGCAAGATCTGCCAGACAAGTACTGAGGCTCGAAGTCTGCTGTGCTTGGGGGCTTATGCATGGTCGTTCAGTGCCTTGATGTTGTTATCGGCTGCAGATTATGTAATTTTTATTGCTATATTTTCAGACTAAAGCTCTTTATGCACTTGCGACTAACTACCTTGCGCGTCTTCTTATGGCTCAAATATACGGGCCATTTTCGTTTCATATACACTTATGCCATGTGTAGACTTGCGACTAGCCGCAACGCGAGTATTGCAGCTAAACATTTATGATATCAGTTTAAAATACTAAAAGGTGCTTTGCTTGACGGTGTGTAGATAGAATGAATATTGGTGGGTGGTAGATAAAATAATAGGAATGCTGTCAATGTCTAGAAGTAAAGAACATCTTTTACGTTACAGTGATTTGATGATATTATAAGAGGTTGTATACAGATTCCAAGATCTATTCAATGAATGCTGCTGCTGGTTGTACTTTGTTCTCCTATTTTTAATGTTTGCTGTGTCTTTTCTTGTGTGTACATAAATGATTAAATAAATAAATAAATAAATGCATGACTGGCCAGGTTACAATTTCTTCGAAAAGGACTCTTTGTTCGGGAAAACTGCCCGATTCATACATATTGTTTCAAAATTTTATCTGTACTAAATGATATATTGACACAAAGAAACATGCAGTCAATTTTGATGGAACTCATATAGAAATCGAATAGAAATACTCGTTATTATAAAACAGTTTTACAGGAATAATAATTTTAATAATCACAATTAAAATTGATTAACGAGATCAATGATAATAAAGGGTTTTTTATGTTACAGGTGAAATTGGCAGCCTTTTAGATAAGAAGAATCTCAAACGCTTTTACCAAGTAATGCATTTTTTATTTATTAGGTAATATAAGCACATTCACACCATCGCGACGAACACATTATGTAGCTTTTAACAATTTATATTTACATAATCGAAGATGGTGCAATGTAGTAGATATAAGGTCATGGTTTTCCGTGTTTTGACATATTTTTCTAATGAATAATAAATTTAATAAAGTATGTTTTATGAATTTTTACATGTATTTTGGAAAAATTTATAATAATATGCACTTTTTTTTTAATGCAATTTGTATTTTGTATTTCGGAGTGATATTCAAGTATTCTTTTAAGCATTTTGGGAAATAAAAGGAGGTTCTCCATAGTGGATTTGTCTTGGTATGATCCAATTTTCAATATGGACTGACAGTCTCAATTTTCAAACGTGAGTGTGTACACAACACTGCTTTTCAACTACAAGTACAATGTATACTGTACGTATATTCATCTATGGGAACGACTGATAATGTATTTTTGTCTGTAGACAGTTAAAACATATATCTTGAAATCAACTTGAACTAGACACCTCCCAAAAAGTTTATGACGAGTATTAATAATTTTATAATACAATTCAGTAATCTCGATTGCTATTTACGACACAATGTTTCTTTTTAAGGCTAATTTCAAGTACTATTTTTATATTTTACAATGTATTTTAAATGATTTATAATCAATTTTTTTACTTTAATCAATGTTTAATCATAAGTGATGAATGTTAGTTTCTTTATTATGATTTATTTACAAAATGTATAGCTTTAAATATTTTGACACAAATGTTAAATGCACAGATTTTTATTCATTCCAGTTTGAAATTGATGTAATTATTTAAAGTGCCCATTTTTAATAATAGATTTCCTGTTTATTGTGACATGTTACTTGAGTCAGATAAAAATCAAGTCGTAAGTTACATTGTAATGTAAAAATCACGTGATAAGTTACATTGTAATGCTTATAAATTAATTTAAAGTATTATTTTTATAAAGTTATGACCGTCCATATATTAAAAAAATTGGTATTTTATGATATTTTAGTCAGAATATAATACATAAGTATTTCTAAGGACATCAAATTTTGTTGATATTATGCAGTGTTATTTACTGTTTGTTACATTACACATTTGTTTTAAATGAGTGTTTACCTCAATTTAGCTCTTCCATTGTATTTTTAGCATCCAGAGTATCCTATATACATCCATAAACATACTCATAATAAAAATAAAAATTATGTGTGAAAAATAAATTTTATTACTTATTAAGATTTACCAGGTTTCTTCTTTTTAAACTGCTTCCTCTTTTTGATTTGGTCAGATATGGCTTTGCTCTTAGCTTTGAGTTGCTTGCGCCGAATCGTTTTATCTGGATTAGTTTTGGATTTCTTCATCATCATGCTAAATATAGGTGTTTTAACTTCATCATCAGTTGCTTCCTCCACAGAATTATCCTGATCTTCTATCTCTTCTGCAAGATATAAATAAAATTTACAATAGAAATATTTTCAATGTATCAATTTGATCAAATGAATGGAGATCATTAAAATATCAAAAAAGTTGAATCTACCTTTGACAAAAACTTCCTGAGCCTTCTCCATAGGATCTCCTTTGAAAAAGTCCGCTCCTTCTATATCAGGATAACCAGTCTCAGGTTTGGTAGCTTCATAAACAGCCTTCTTTTCAATTCTTCTTTCATACTTGCTGCCAGCCTTTTTAGATACAGCCTGTCTAAGTTTTGCTGGGCTAATATATTTAGTATTTTCCCATAATGTTGCACCACCAAAAGATCCAGAAAATATTTTTACCTGAAAACAAGATAACTTTTTATTGCTTTTGGTTGTCACAATTTCTGAACCATGTTACTGTATTTCTTGCATTTCACGATGATACATCATGTGTTTGATACTATAGAGGGTTAAAATTGAATGAATCCATGGTGTTCAAGCAATTAATCTCTTATTTATAATTTCTTAAGAGTGATTTGACGATTCTAGGTTGCCAGTTTTATAAAATAACCATGCAGTAAGTATAAAAGCAATGTACCTAGTATATAATTTATTATATCCTAGTTATCACAAAAAGTGTGAGCTGCTACCTTGATGTCAGAATGGTTAAAAATAAATAGATAACTTGTTATATATGTCTGTATTAACTGCCATACCAATGTATGTACTAACAATGTACATTAACATATTACAAGCATAACCAGATGCGACTGATAGTTATGGAATAATCTGGAAAAAACGACACTTAGGGCCTGCCAAGTTTTAATACTTTTCTAGATACTAGAAGGACACCCATAAACAACAGGTGCTCAATGACAATTTTGTTTACCAAGTTATTCCTTAGCAATCTGCACCCCTACCGCGTAACTAAAATTGTATGAACATCGACATCGGTATTAAACTTCAATACGATAGTGAGAGCCTAAACTTTGAGCTAACTTGTAAAAAAATTACCTATCATATAGTTGGGACACTTATCTTCATGATCGGTAAAAAAATACAAGTTAGCTCAAAGTTTAGGCTCTCACGATCGTATTGAAGTTTAATACCGATGTCGATGTTCATACAATTTTAGTTACGCGGTAGACCCGCTGGTTTTGCTGGTAATGTTAATGTACATTGTTAGTATATACATTGGTATGGCAGTTAATACACACATAGATAACAAGTTATCTATTCAGATTTAGGTTTAACTGTAAAAAGTATCTGAGATGTCATCCTGACTAATGCCAGAACACCCACATACTTACTTTACGTGATAACAACGATGTAATAAAGGTACATTGAGTTTATTCTAAGTACATTGCTTTCATATTTAGTGCATGGTTATTTGTAACATTACACCCTGTCATCCTGATATACACAATAGGGTAGTTGACTACTATTAAAAATTTACACATATTGTATATTCCCTTATAGTAAGGCAGATAAAGAACACCATAGTTGACAAAAAGTAATAAGCTTTAGAAATTTCTATATGAGACACTATCACATACTTTTCCTGCAAAATGGAATATTTTAAAAACTCAAAATTTACTATAACATTATTAGTTTATAACGTCACAATTCTGTAGTGCCATCTCTGTCTATTATGAGATTTAAAAAGCTTGTAACTTAGGCATTTTTACAAATATTTAATTTATTTTTAACCCCCAACAAAAAAGAGGGGTGCAGGTGTTATAAGTTTGTAGTGTGTATCTGTCTGTGGCATCGTAACTCCAAAACGGATGGACCGATTTCAATGCAGTTTTTTTTTAATTGAAAGCTAGTTTAATCGGGTATTATCTTAGCTATGTTTCATGAATATCTGTTCAGCCATTCAAAAGTTACAGCTCTTATTCTAGTTGGGAGTCAGGGGTTTTTGACGGTTAGGTTATTACAGTGCCACAAAATTATCTGACCCGGTAATGGCGTCGCTGCCGTCGCTTTTGCCAATGTCATCTCTATACAAAAAATACATTTTGAAGTCAATTTTGTTCTGTAGCAGCATTAGTTCCAATTTTGGTCACCAGGTCAGATAACTTTGTGGCACTGTACACTTTTGCTTAAGTTTTACGGAAAATATTCACTTTGCAGATAAAAAATTACAGTCAAATACCCTATTGTATGGTTCGTTGAACCATAAACATTTGCAAATCAAATAGGAATGTCAAATAAGTCCATTGAATTATGAAAAAATTTTATACAACATAAATCTGGGGCTGCAGTAGCGGCTCCACCAAAATAATTTAGAGTTTACCTTTATAGAAACATCACATGATATTTAGTTTAAGAAGTTAAAACTAGAGAATTTAAGTTTGTTAATTCTGATTCAATACATACAGGATTGAGCACAAATCTTGGTCCAATTTCAGCCAAAGCTCCATCTTCAGAGAGAATTTGATAATTTCTGAACCAAATCCTGTTATCTAGTATCATGAAGGTATATACATGGTCGAAGAATGGTTGACTCTTGGGATGGTGATTTGGGACACCGAAGATCTGAATGAGAAGTTCTTTCAATATACCATAATGTGCATCTTTAGTAAATTGTGGATCAAATGATAGCAGAGGCCTTGATCCCCTCAGACAGTTTCCAGTCATTTTTAGTTCACCCATTGTGTAGACTAGAAAAAAGATATATATATTTTTAATTATAATTCTTAATAATTTAATTTTTATTTGGCCATAATCATGCTTAGCAGTCAACTGCAGCATGTAGGCCAACCCCAAATCTTGCCCTCCATCCTGTTAACTCATTAGCTAATTAGGGGATACATGTGGCCGAGAACAAAACTGATATCTGCAATTCATCACATAAATTAATTTATAAGTTAATTTGATTTAACAGATAGAAACATATTATTAACCCCCGACAATAAAGAGGGGTGTTATAAGTTTATAGTGTATCTGTTTATGTGTGTATCTGTCTGTGGCATCTTAGCACCAAAACAGTTTAACTGATTTCAATGCCGTTTTTTTTTAATTGAAAGCTTGTTTAATTGGATATCTTCTTAGCTGTTTCATGAAAATCTGTTCAAAACGTACAGCTCTATTTCTAGTTGGAGTAGGGGGTTTTTGATGGTTGGGTTATTGTACATGACCAATTCATATTCAATAAAATAAATTACATACTGTTTTCAACCAAAAATTTGACACTTGGTCCGTTGGGTATATTAGCCATCCACAAATAGAGATCTCTCATCTTTCTGCCTTCAAATAGTATGCACTTGTTGCAATTCTTCATTTCGCTAATCTCATTAACAACATACAAGTTTTTACTTCTTTCCATCTTCGACTCTGTCTTGTGATGTGGCATCAACTTTTTTATATCCTCCATTAGATGGCGATGACGATGATTAATGCCACGTGCAGCGAAGACTAAAACTCTTTGCCTGTTAATCCATTTAACCTAAAAGTTTTAAATTTATTGTTATAGAAGTTATTTACCTAATGTAATAATTTGTTAATACTAATTTGTCCTAAGGAAACCAATAGATGTACGGTTACAACAGTAATTAAAAAAAATAGCTTTAGTAAATAAATACGAACTTCTAACCTGTTTTGGTGGCGGATCATCAGACATTCGAACCGGCGGTAATGTCACAACATTATCATCCTCTTTTTTAGCTTGAAGCGAGGCAGATACTTTCTTTTTATTAGCCTTTGATTTTATTTTAACCATTTTTATTTTTTTATCCACGTGCGAATCTTTCGTAATTTCACAAGCACCTCGCTCCAAAGGCAGAGTTTCCTTCAATCAGCTGTCAAGTGTCAGATCAACCCAATGACGTAAGAAGCCTTCAACCGCCTTCAACTATAGGTACTATGTATTATCTCTATGCCTTCAACCGACCGGACCGAGTTGAACTGAGTATGGTCGTTCCGATACAATTAAATACGAGTCAGTACTCGATACTTTGGTTTCAATCAAGTAATTTTAGCACCGAATCTCACACTGCACGGTATCGAAACGAAAGTATTTGGTATCGAATCTAATCAGACTGATCGATTGTTACTTTACAACAAGGAATATAATATCCCACCAAAAACATTAAATGTAAAAAAATGCCAAGTCTCTCGATGCAGTCTTTCCATCGTAAAAAGTTTTGAGATCTCATAGAAGCCAAGTCCTATTCAAATTATTTTGTAGTTATAAATCAACATTTAGTAATTGTATCAATAGTTTTCTTTATATTATAATTATAGTGACTTGGCAATGAGCACAAGAAGAAACAAATAAAACGGCATATTTGGAGGAGTTGAAAGTCACACACCGCATGCGTAAACATTAATATCACAAAATTAATTTTCTTTTGGTTTATCCGTGTCGTCCCAACCGAATTTCGGCAACGGCAGTCAGTCTCATCCAAGACTAGTAAACTGCGCAGGATAATCTGATCACAGGTCTCGTCAGTAACATTTGCACATAATTCCAGGCAGCAAGCAGCTTTTAATTTGTGCTCATTGCCAAGTCACTATAATTATAATATAAAGAAAACTATTGATACAATTACTAAATGTTGATTTATAACTACAAAATAATTTGAATAGGACTTGGCTTCTATGAGATCTCAAAACTTTTTACGATGGAAAGACTGCATCGAGAGACTTGGCATTTTTTTACATTTAATGTTTTTGGTGGGATCTCATTTATTTTTTGTAAGTGTATTTCTTTCTTTTTTTTTTAGGTGACCTCATAATTTCTTGGACTTCAGCTACTGCTTTGCTTAGAACCCATTCTCTATCTCTATCTCTTTTGTTTCTTTTCTGAGGCTTCGTTACTTCTAAGGTAGACAAGTCTGGGCGATATATACTTCGGAGTCGATTATATTCAGCTATTGCTATCTCCTGAGCTTTGATACTACTAAAATTCACATTTATTCAATGTAATCCACCCAAACTAGTCACTCTTGAAAGGGCCACGTATGCTTGATCACAGTTTATATTATTCTTTTCTATTCTATGTATTTATTCATCCAATTGAATACTTAAACAACGAACAAAGTTAACAATGCAGTCAAAATCCATACACAATGTTCTTGCCAAACCGCAAATATAAAATTGTTTTCTGTGGTATATTAGTTTTTAATGTTTTTATAAAAAAAAAAATGTTTTTTAAATTTTTCCTTTATATGTGGCTAATGACCTATCTTGGTGCAAAATTTGAAGTTTCTAAGTCTGCTAGAAGTACCTTAGATTTTTGATGATCGGTCAGTGAGTCAGTGAGTGACAAAATGGTGTAACTTTGATCGACCGTAACTCCTAAACTATTAATTCAATTGGCATGTAATTTCGAACTTAAGCTTGTTCTAATGCCTACTATTATTCACCGAAAACCTAAACTCGTAGCTTTGTCCACGTCGAAGATATAGGGGGGGCGAAACAGCCGCGAATCGCATCGAGAAAAGATGGTACGGCCGTGCCCGTTTTGCTCGAGACTTGGCTGGGGCACTGCCGTGCCCCCAGATAATACTCAGGGGAGTCTAAGTTGTATACGATTTTTGGTAAATTTGATTTTTACATTATCCAAGCATTATCTCCATAAAAAAATCTAAAGGGGTGAGATCTGCTAGGGACATTTGATCCTTATGATTGACCCTATCGATTGGTGCCATAAAAGTACAGGTTGCAATTTTTTCGGATTTTAGTCGGTTCGATTCCCGGGTGTGGCAACTGTGGCAAGCGTATTTTCAAAAATCTTTAAATGCTGTTTTGTTTCTTTTTATAAATAAAGGAATGTTTCCTTTGAGTAAAATTTTGCTGTCTTCAGCATAAACTTATTATTAGTCTTCAGAATGAGTACTTTTCCTCCAGGGTACGCTTCGAAAATTCCATCCGGTATTATCTCTATGTTTGCAACATATCGAAATAGAAATAATCGACTATGATGTTTTAGTACGCTCAAAATAGTGTGCTTACCGGTGCTTACATTGGTAGACTATAAACTTGGTGGTAAAGCCTGTTTTCAACTTTTTATTCCTTTGAAAATAGCATCTTACAAAAATAGGTACTCAAAGCTTACGACGTATTATACGAGGCCTTACGAGGCTTACGAGTTGACAGTGGCCGCCCGCCGCAGTTTGTAAATGTGCCCGGTAGATGTCAATAGGCTCGCCCCTCATTCCTCTGCATAGATTGTGCCTCTGCCATAGACATTATATGGCCTGAGGCCTCTGCCTAGCCAGGCCTAGCCCTTCGGGGAATACCAATGACGTAAGAAGCCCTAACGTCACTGGGGAATACCAGTGACGTTAGGAAGCTTCTTAGGTTTTTCTTACGTCATTGGGGAATACCGGGGAATACAGGTGGCTGGCATGTCATGTGGCTGGCAATAAAAGTTTGTAGTAACCTCCGTGGACGTTCAGCAGCAAAAAGCCGCTACTATCCCGCTTTGCTTCACTTCTTGAGGAGTTGCGTTAGGCTGATGATGACGTAAATTAGTAACTTGTTATGGTAAATACCTAGGTATAAATTTTGACCGATACTCGACACTCGCTTCTATAATAATCTAGCTACGAGCCTATCATATTAATTTAGTACCAATAAACTACCTATAGGTAGATTTCGTTTGGAATCATAAAATGTAGGTACAACATTATAACGAGGAACAATCTGGAACAATCTACGCGCCGTCCACTCTCTACTACTGTAGTAGAGATGTTATATTAGGGTCATTTTTAGATATTCCTAATATTGAATATATTCGTTAACACATATTATGATACCATACCTATTACTGGGTATTAGTCAAATATTAGTGAAACAATACGATACACAACAGTAGACAGCAAAAAAAAAAAAAAGTGTTTTCAATGTGCACTTTTGCTAACATATTATTTTGTCAAATTGCTATTTTCTTCTCTTCTGATTGTACTGTAAAATGTGTCCAAACTTCAAAATTCCTTGTCCGCTTCATTATTAAAATAATTATAAAACTAAATTCTTAAATAAAATAACTATAAAAACCACCACAAATAATAACCACCTAATCACTAAATAATAAATAATTCCCAACGATATCTATATACTTAGGTACTCGATGATAATATTGTTAATACAGTGTCAAACATGCAGTCGCAACGAGTTACAAGGTCACACTGATACAGAAAAATTCACAAAATACAAACCAAATTTATACCTACTAATATTCGTATTACGATATTCGTTTATTTAGCGCCAAATGTAGCGAATCTATTTTCATTGCTTGCTTACTTACAACCAACCAACCCATGCAGCATTCATACGAAGTCCGACGTGTAGAACGATGATATTAGTACGATTATTTATTCTAAAATACATACACATACGCACGCACTCGACTACCAAGCAGCCAACGCTCGGGAGCTGTAACGAATATATTCATAATACAAGACGCGTTATACCTACCAATATTCGTATTCGGCTAATAGGTACAATGATATTCATATTAGGTGAATACTTGGTGAATACAATGATATTCATATTAGGTGAATACTTGGTGAATACAATGATATTCATATTAGGTTAATACTTGGTGAATACAGTGATATTCATATTAGGTGAATACTTGGTGAATACGATGATATTCATATTAGGCTAATACTTGGTGAATACAGTGATATTCATATTAGGTGAATACTTGGTGAATACAATGATATTCATATTAGGCTAATACTTGGTGAATACAGTGATATTCATATTAGGTGAATACTTGGTGAATACAACGATATTCGTATTATGCTAATACAATGGTATTTTATTAATAACTAAATAATTTTATTGCGTTTATTTCATTTATAGTAATGCTTATTTTATTATTGTTATGTGTGTACTTCATATAAATAATTTGATATTATGAAATTAATTTTAATGTATTTATTGTAAGATTAATTGTATGATTTATTTTATTATTGGATTATGTTAATTTTGTTCATGACATATTGTATACCATGATAATATTGTTATTTTCGTCTTTTGTATTATTTATTATGATGATGATGATTGAGTGTAAATGTATGGATTTTAATTATATGAAATAAATAAATGATTATTATTATTATATTTGCAACCAATATGCAGCATTTATACGAATCCCGACGTGTACACCGTGTAGAAAGATGTCGTTGGTACTATTATTTATTCTACAATACATACATACGCACACACATGACAAGCAAGCAGGCAAGCAGCCAACGCTCGGTTTTGTTCGAAATTTAAACCATATAGTCATCTTGCTCACTCGTCTCGGACGAGTGAGCAAGATGACACTCATTGAGTCGGCGCGGCTTAAGGTCCATTTCAATGGGTCGCCCACGTCACGGGGTTCACCTCGCTATTAAGCGTCTTTCCTATTCTTTGACTAATACCTGGTAACCTATTACTCTATATTCGCCATACCTATTATGAATATACGGGCCTTGTATTATAATACCTATACCTATTATGAATATATTCATTACACCTCTATACTGTAGTTAGATAATATATCTTAGAGATGTACCTATACCCGAGTTACGTAATCAATGTTATCATGAATCGGCCACGCTGTGAATGATTTACATTCCAAAGTTACACTGAATTTCTGAAGATCTTGTTTTAATATTCTCGACTAAACACGCAATGGATACACTTGAGTACCTAGTAGTGGTCATATGGAAATAGGAACAAAATAGTTTAGTTTTTATGTTTACATGTCTATCAATCTTTCAGTAGGTAGGTACCTATTTGAATGCTTTAAGCTATCAATGGATATCAGTATAATTTTTTATTTCATGTAAGACGCTACTCCTTGTGAGCGTTTTGAAAATAAATAATTAATTTAAAAATGATAAAATCGATAGCGACGATTGTGAAGTTTATTGGTAAAAATAACATTTTGGAACAAGTTAGATATGCATCACAACAAGCACTTCCACAGCTGTCTTCAGTAAGTATGTTAATTATGTATCTACTTGGTACCTATATTAATTTATTTTAATGAGTCTATATTGTGGTATTAGTAGGTATAGTGCATTATTCTTGGTATCGTGTAAGATATTAGCGCAGATAATCACTTAGATGTACCTATTTCTGTAGGTACCTCTGGATACAGAATATCATTACGGTCTTTTCGTTCAAGAAGAGCAAATCTATAGCTGTAGGTAATGATAATTTATAAATGGTGATTTTATAGCATAAGACGACTTGCTATTATTTGCATTTCGACAATTATAGTGCATACGTTACCTCTAAGTATATACTTGTGTCGCCGTAAGATAGGTAAAGCCGTGAGTGATATAATAATTATACCCCTAATAATACAATGCGGTTTTTAGGATTTATTTAATCATATTAATTTAATTGTAATTTCTTGTTTAGTAATGCTAATCTAGTGGCACTTTTTACCCCATTTAAATGTTGTTAATATGCGGATAATGTAGTGGGCTGCAATATTGTTAATACTACTCAACTACGTTTTATGTATATTGTAGCTGTTTATTATCCCTTAATAAATAAAATAAAATAATCATATTCTAAATGATAGTTGTACGAAAGCGTCTCATAACTATCTCACTAAAGATATAACTATCCCTGCGATCCGAATTGCGCTAAAAGTGATAATATCGCGAATCCGACCAAAGTCACAAGTATGTTATCACTTTTATCGCAATTCGGACCGCAGGGTATGACACAGTCTCAATCTAGTAACGTAAGTTCCATATCACTAAACTAATCTAGTGAAATAGTTCAAAATCAACCGGAGGATAAAAATATAAAAGGAGAGCTCCCATCCTCCCCGGTGCTCATGACCCGTCAACGGAACTTTGTGTCAGAATGGTCACGTAATTGTTGGCTTTTGCATTGTCGTTCAACCTGTTTTGACTTCTATTGCATAGGTAATAGAAGTAAAATTCGGTTATTTGCCAGTTACTAAGCACGACAGTGCTATAGATTTTGACTACTATTACCTACGCAATAGAAGTTATAATAGGTTGAACGACACTGCGAAAACCAACAATTACGAGACCATTCTGAGTTCTGACACGCACGATTGAGATCATCGATATCGATGATTGAGATAGCAGAAATTAGCAGACTTGGGGCCCTGATTGGAATAGTAGATTGTTATACAAGGGTCGAAAGGAATTGGTGATTTTCACCCGTGTTAAACACTCTACTTTTCATTTCGAATATAAGGAAAGTAAAAAATTGTAGTTTTTCTAAAATAAAATAAAACAGAGTTAATATCCCGTTAAATTCTCTCATTCTAAAAGCCTCTCACCGCCCCCACCGCGGACCCTCCCGCTTCATAGGTATTTTTTTAAATTCACTCTGGCTGTTTATACCATAAAGTTATTATGTTTATACGCTCACAGTACCGCAGCATGTTTTTTTTAATCGTTTTTTTTTAATTATTTCAAAATTTTCAGTCTACTTCCTAACCCAATTTAGTTCTATTTTTAAAATTCATTGCGGCCCTAGGGTGGAAAGTAATTACTATGAGTCTTTTCCGTCATTTTCATAGTCTACTTCCTAACCCAATTTAGTTCTATCTTGTGTGGGAAGTAATTACTATGAGTCTTTTCCGTCCAACGGTGGGGAGCAGCGTTTTCGACCCGCTACTCAGATCAAACAAACACTACACACAACAAACACTTTCCGAGCATGAGATATGAAAAAATAGTTTCATCGTCCCCGGTAGAAGAGGCGCGGCGCGCGGCGCCACAGACTACTGAGAGATACTACGTATCGCGGCGCCTAGTTGGCATCGGCGTTTACCGGGGATGATGGTTTGGTTAGGTTTAAGAACTGTGACCGAGCAACGCACGAGCCGAGCGAGCATAGCGAGCGGTGCCGCGCCGTGGGAGCGGCCGCCCGGCCGGTGCGTGCCAGAAACGCCTCCCCGTTCACTTTCAACCACTGTTTTGCTAGGCTAGCTGTAGGTGGCATATGACCACGGGTATCCTCTGAACATCACTATGAATATCTTATATGTATCTATTAATATTTTCTTATTTAATAGGTATGTACCTTTTCAGTATAGTCGGGTTTTAGTTTTAGAACTTTTTTTTCCTTCTTCTACTAATCTACTGCGTATTTTATCACTTGTAGGAAAAGTACAATATTAAAAGAAAAAACTTTGCTACGATAGAGTCATCAGATGTGGGTTACTTCCAATCAATACTTGGCCAAGAGCGAGTGTTGATAGAAGAAAACGATATACTACCATATAACATTGATTGGATAAAAAATTGCAGAGGTATGTAGGTACTTATTTATGTTGTCTTTAGAGTTGCGTGTATACCAAAACACCTGCAACGTTGGAGCACCTAAAAACTAACATCTGCCAGGTTATTGCCGAGAAAACCCACGAAAGCTAAAAACAGTGAAGCTTACCTAAGCAGTAAGCTAATAGTTATATTCATTTTCATTTACAGGTCAATCAACGGTTGTATTAAAACCAAGTAATACGGAAGAAGTTTCTAAGATCCTGAAGTATTGTAACGAAAGGCGACTGGCAGTATGTCCACAGGGTGGCAACACCGGCCTTGTCGGTGGCTCCGTGCCCGTGTTCGACGAGATCGTACTCAGCTTCACGTTAATGAACAAAATCGTCAGTCTTGATGACCTGTCAGGTTAATTACATTGACATAAATGGATTATAATTTGGTGATAACTATCAATATTACCTCACGACATGTACCTATACACCTAACTAGAACAAGTACCTACCTCTTATTATTCAATAATGCTATGCTTTTATAGGTAGGTAATCATTCTTGCCTTCGCTAACGTAACAAATGATAGTTGTATTTAAAACTAGGTAAGTATAGGTGCTAGGTAATGGTATTCGTTAGTTTTCTTTCATTAATAGAATTCTCTTTTACAGGGGCCTTAGTTTGCGAAGCTGGCTGTATTCTAGAAAATTTGGACAACCATGTACGCGAGCGGGATCTCATCATGCCTCTGGACTTGGGTGCCAAGGGTACCTGCCACATCGGCGGCAACGCCAGTACTAATGCAGGAGGGCTGAGGTTACTGCGGTATGGTAACCTGCATGGATCTATACTGGGAATTGAGGCAGTAAGTTATATCTTCCATTAGGTACTTACATACATTGCACTTAGGCTTACATTCAGAGACGACAGAAACGAGTCTAAGCGTGAACTTTCGCTTCCATCTGTCAAACTTACGAACAAAATTTGACAGATGGAAGCGTAAGTTCACGCTTAGACTCGTTTCTGTCGTCTCTGAATGTAAGCCTCAATGTGTAACTCCTGTGACTTAGGCGCAACGCAGAAGAGACGGAAGGCGAGGACGAGGTGAATAAGTAGCGCCCCTTTGATGTACTTACCTTACTTTCATACAAAATGTAGGTATAGAAAACATTGTCGTAAAACATACAGAGAAGACGAGATGCAGGCGCGACGCTTCATCGTCTGCGGCTGCGCCCTAACCTAATCATTCCTATTTTTGTAGGTACTTATTATATTATGTGCTTAATCTCCTATTAAGTAGGTAAGGTTCGTACGTAGTTATTTATTGTTAACCGACTTCCAAAAAAAGGAGGAGGTTATCAATTCTTTTATAAGTAGGTAGGTACTTTGCTGATTCGTAAACTACGTAATACGAACAGTGTTTTTTGCGTTCACTGAATACGAAGGTATGTAGGTATAGGAGTGATGTAGTAGGCGCCTACAAAACTCGTGAGCCAACGCAAGTCATTGTGAAAGAGAAGAAAAGAGAAACCGTTATCGGTGAATGGAACAGTACGGTAGGTATATTCTATAACGTACTCCGAATATACATTTACATTCATAACAGGTCCGTGGCGGATTGCCGACAAGCCCCACGTATAACCTGTTTATTCCGGATTCCTCTAAAATGAAAGAAATAGGTTGCCTACGCTGTCAGAATTGATCACTTTATGTTGATCTGCAATTGCATGTAATTTATAACTATTTAACTATTTAGAGATAAGAAGATACTTAAATCGGAAGCTCAGTTGTTTATTGCAATATGTTTACTAATAACTAAAGAGATAATTTTGTTTTAGTACCTACCTATTTTGTTTGTATCTTGATCAAGTTATAATAATACAATATCGATGTAGGCAATGTGCCGAGGATTGAATCCTGCTATTTTTAACCGACTTCAAAAAAAAGGAGGAGGTTCTCAATTCGACGAGTTTTTTTTTATGTTTGTTACCTCATAACTTTCGACTGCGTGAACCGATTTTGATAATTCTTTTTTTATTTGCAAGTTGGTTTTTTCCGTGTGGTCCCATTTTAATTTGGTCCAGTTATGACAATGGGATCCATGAGTAAACCAAGTCTTAAATTTACATTATGTATGTGCGCGACAAATGGTCGAATAACTCAATATCACGCCAACCGATTTCGATGATTCTTTTTATGTTTGAAAGGGTATACTTCCGAAATGTTCCCATTTAAATTTGGTGAGGATCTGAAGAAGATCTTCGGAGATGGACAATGGAACTCTTGAATGAATAACAGCACATCACTCGCGATTGCTGTAATCTCATGTTTATGTATTGTTTATGCCACTCAAAATTTAAAAATAAAATAAACTTAAAAAAAAAGTAAAAATCGACTTTAAAAAACTAAAAAGTATATAATAATTTTCTTAAAAAACTTAACAGCTTCTGAAGTCGGGGCCACTGCCAAGCTAGGTGCATTGAAGAATTATGGGCCCCGACTTCAGAAGCTGTATTTTTTAAGAAAATTATTTTATACTTTTTATTGACTAAGTACCTATAGATCTAAGAAGGCGCCGCCGCCGCGCCGCGCCTTCACGGTGTAGAACAAGATCGTCAACATCTCTAACTTCACTTCTTATTTAAAGGTGAAAGCAGACGGTACAATCATTGACTGCCTCAAGACACTGAAGAAGGACAACACAGGCTATCACTTAAAGCATCTCTTCATAGGATCTGAAGGAACGTTAGGATTAGTCACCAAAGTCGCGGTACATTGTCCCGTGTTACCTAAAGCCATCAATTTGGGTTTCTTTGGTAAGACTGCATTGCTACGTAGTAACATTTACCCAAACAATTTCGTATAAAAAACAGTCTCAAGGCATTTAGCGAGTTTCTGGCTTTATTCGAGTTGTAATTAAGTATGTACTTAGTACTTATATAATATTGTCGTGCTTATTCGTGGTAAGTAAGTACCTACCTACGATGTTAGTGTAGGTGTTGATATTGATCTTCAGGGAACCGATGGATCCTACCTATATATAACAGCTTAGTATACAATACATGGTAAATATATATAGGTACCTAGTACCTACATCGTACTATTCGTACCTACTGATGGGTAACGAATATTATGCTACTACGCAACGCTACTATATCGAATTCATATTTGCAGGTGTTAAAAGTTTCGAAGATGTTCTTAAATTGTACAAACACGCTAAAATTAATCTCGGTGAAATTCTGTCCGCTTTTGAGATGGCTGATTTTGATTCGATTGACTTTACCGTCAAGAATCTTAAACTCCCGTAAGTTTCATACTTAATTCATTTATTGTAACTGGTATTAAGTAGGTATAACACGGGGTAACAATTGTATTTTTGCTGCCAGAAACCCAATATCGGAATATCCATTCTACGTGTTGGTGGAGACCCATGGCAGTGACGAGGGTCACGACAATGAAAAGTTGACAAGGTTCCTCACGAGTGAGATGGAGACAGGGCTTATAATAGATGGGACGGTTACGTCAGAGCCCGGTAAGATGCAGGTACGTAACATTGTTAGTTAACAGAAAAACAAATCTGTTATTTATTATAAGTACCTACAGCCGAGCCCCTTCTGGTGAGACGGACTGACATAGGTAGCTGGCAAAATCTATTTTTATTATTATTACTAGCGGCCCGTCCCGACTTCGTACGGGTAGGTACAAAGTTAGCGGTAGATACTTTTTAATATTCATCAATTCTTGACCTCTTACAAAGCGTTCCCGTTCTCGAATACATCGCACCGTACATCACAACGTCGCGGTCCTTACGTTATGTAAAATTAGTGTCAACTTTCAAAGAACTTTTAATTTCTCTTAAACCATCGATCGTTTCTCACTTCAAATCAATTTTCACCCCTATTTCGCCCCTTTAGGAGATGAATTTCCAAAAACGCAGAAGCACGTATTTCTTTATTTCTAACCAAAAGCCTAAATCTAAAGCTTCACGTTTCTCACATCAAAACTAATTTTCACCCCTATTTCGCCCCTTTAGGGGATGAATTTCCAAAAACGCAGAAACACGTGCTTCTTTATTTCTTACCAAAAGCCTAAATCTCAATTTTCACGTTTCTAACTTCAAAAACATGTTTCACCCCTATTTCGCCCCTTTAGGGGATGAATTTCCAAAAACGAACAATCACATGTTTCTTTATTTCGAACCAAAAGCTTAAATCTCAATTTTCACGTTTCTAACTTCAAAAACATGTTTCACCCCTATTTCGCCCCTTTAGGGGATGAATATCCAAAAACGAACAATCACATATTTCTTTATTTCGAACCAAAAGCCTAAATCTCAATTTTCACGTTTCTAACTTCAAAAACAATTTTCACCCCTATTTCGGCCCTTTAGGGGATGAATTTCCAAAAACGCAGAAGTACGTGTTTCTTTATTTCTAACCAAAAGCCTAAATCTCAAGTTTCACGTTTCTCACTTCAAAAACAATTTTCACCCCTATTTCGCCCTTTTAGGGGCTGAATTTCCAATAACGTGGTAACACGTGTTTCTTTATTTCTAACCAAAAGCCGAAATACCAATTTTCACGTTTCTCACTTGAAAAACAATCCCAATATTCACGTATTGCACTTCGAAAACAATTTTGACCCCTATTTCGCCCCTTTAGGGGATGAATTTCCAAAAACGCAGAAACACGTGTTTCTTTATTTGTAACCAAAAGCCTAAATCCCAATTTTCATCTTTCTCAGTTCAAAAATGAAGGGACTCCCATAGAAACTTTCACCCCCTTTTTAACCCCTTTAGGGGCTGAATTTTCAAAAATCCCTTCTTATTGCTTGCCTACAATACAAAAGGGACCTACCCTCCAAATTTCGTGACTCTAGCTTCAGCGGTTTCGGCTGTGCGTTGATGATAAGTCAGTCAGTCAGTCAGTCAGTCAGTCAGTCAGTCAGTCAATCAGGACTTCTCTCTTTATAATATTACTATGATTTTTATTATTTATTTATATTTAATTATTTATTAATCTAATTTTATTTTGCTTACAGACAATTTGGAACCTCCGCGAAAGCATAGCGGGTGCGGGCCTAGTTGCGGGATACGTATTTAAGTACGACGTATCTCTGCCACTGAAAAACTATTACGATCTGGTGCCGATATTAAGGAAAAAACTCGGCGACAAAGCCGTTACAGTTTTCGGCTACGGACATGTCGGTGAGTGGAAAAAAAATTGAAGGTTCCTGAATCCTGACTATTCAGTTGTGTAAAAGCACGTGTTATTGTGTGTTCGTGTTAACCCAGGGGTCGGCAACCTGCGGCTCGCGAGCCAAATGCGGCTCTTTGGATGTGAAGCTGCGGCTCTTTAGTTCCATACGCAAATCCCTAGGTGGTCCTGGCATTGTTTGCCAAATAGACGAAAGTCTATAATAAGTCTTATTGTTGGCAAAAAAATCTTTTGTGGCTCTTCGAATTTTGCAGATTGTAATTTTTGACTCTTCCGACTCAAAAGGTTGCCGACCCCTGCCCTAACCATATAAAATTAAGGTCCTATTTTTTTTCTACAGGACTGTCAGTTTCATATTGTCAAATTTATTCTTCAAAATGCGAAGCTTCTATGAAATTGTTTATTGTGTTGTTCATATTTGAATTTAATTCCTGTTACATTTGAGTCTGTAATTTATTAATTATAGTTAATACTAGCTTCCGCCAGCGGCTTAGCCCGCGAGATATTTTTATAAATTATAGCCCATGTTACTAACTGATAATGTAGCATTCTGCTGGTGAAAGAATTTTTAAAATCGGTCCAGTAGTTTTTGAGTTTATCCATTACAAACAAACAAACATACAAAAAATCAAATCTTTTCTCTTTATAATATTAGTTTAGATTAATCTCCATAAAAATTGCATTTTTATGAACAACTAGTGTAAGTACATGCTAAGTACAAACCATAAACATAATTATACTAGCTAGTATAATAAGTTTATGGTACAAACTGACAGTCCTAATGGCGAAATTTGAAAAGTCTCTAACCTGTTCTTACCAAAATAATCTTTATGTCCACGTATTAGATAATGATGACATGAGTTTCTACCCTTCACTTGGACGAATGAGATTAGAGTGAAATATTATGCAATAATACCATTAGTGAAAATCTTTGAGGCTTCAGAACCGTGATACCCATAAACGTTAATAATAAGTTTATGGTGATACCAAATACTTATTTAAATTTAATATAGTACTGTCGCATGTGGTCAGGTCACCACCTGTATAATTATCTATTATTATCCAGACGTACATAAATGTGATCAATAAATATTTCAGGGGACGGTAACATCCACATCAACGTCACAGTCCCACAATACACCAAAGAGGTGTCATCTCTCCTCGAACCATTCATCTTTGAGGAAGTGAGCAAACTTAACGGATCCATTAGCGCCGAACACGGCATCGGCTTCAGAAAACCCAAGTTCATACATTACAGCAAGGATGCGTCTGCGCTACGACTAATGAAGGATCTCAAACAATTGATGGATCCTAACGGAATACTTAATCCTTACAAAGTTTTACCTGATCTAGAATAGATAAAAAGTCTAATTCTTTTTTATATTTTTTTAGTTTTGTTATATTTATATCTACACTAATATCATTTAAGGGGTAAAATTATGTGTTTGTATTATTTAATCTCTGGAAGTAACGAACCGATTATAAAAATTATTTAGAAAGCTACATTATTTTTTGATTCAAATAAAACGCACGGGTGAAACCGCGGGCGAAAGCTAGTTTTGTATAAAATACATTTTTTGGTATTCAAGAATATACATAAGTAACACAAATACGATCAAATATAATTTACATAATATATGCTTGTATCTCATGAAGATAAATTGTGATTGCGTCATATTCTTTAAGTCACCTTTTGAGCTGCACTGATAATGGAAGTAATCACTATCATTACATACTGAAAAATAAAGTCGTCCGCCGCGTCTATCTGTTTGTTCGCTCACTCCTTAACTATACAAAAGAACTTTGATGCGGTTTTTACCAACATTTAGAGCATTTCGCCCGGAAGGTTATAAGTGTTAAAATAATACTTTCATATTTTATTTATTTATTAATACTTGGACAAAAATATACATTTTAAGACAGCTCTTTAAGGTGTAAACATAAACCACATTAGGTTTTTCTGTCCACCATTGATTCGTCGACAGTCGATTACACAAAATGTGGGTAAATGGTATGTAAGGATAGTAGAGAAATTACACCAGTGCGAAGCCAGGGGCGGGTCACTATTAAGATAATAAACGAAACAACAACATATTTAAATGACTTTTATTAAAATATCCATTTATTCTTATAACATTCATAATATCACTGCAACAAAAATACAATGGAATATTATAAACATTTTCCTAATTGCTTCAAATAAATAAATGTTGTATTCCATAAATATATTCGAAAAGGTTATTACTTTATTATTAACAGCACAAATGGCTTAGTTTAGCAGGTAGTTTATTTATTGCTTTCTAAACTGTCTGTAGCACTATAGAACACTGAATGCAGTGTAGGCTATCATCGATCAGCAATTAGGTCATTGGCTAAAATCCATTTCATACACAAGGCAACTGTCACGCCGTCTCACTCATTTCAAATAGGCAAATATAATCACAACAACACGACACAAGTGTAACGAATTTGGCAAAAAATCTCTACATCGACAAAACCATTCAAAAATTGAGAGAAAATGCTACTGGAAGTATCGATTGAACAACTATTTGCTCGGCAAGTTGTTTATATTGTGTTATCTAGTTATTAACTAATTAATATTAGTTTATGGGAGTAACAACGATGCCCGGTTGTGTAAAACGCAAACAGCGTCCAATTTTAAATGATTGTATATGGATTAAAACGCGAAATAATGCACTAAACTAAGATTTGTGCCAAAAAATTATTACGCAATTAAAATGTATCTTGATTGAATTATTTACTGCCTCACCAAAGTAACTCAACCAAATTAATAATTACAATATGACAATAATTAATTCATCAGCAAAATGGACATAACGTCATTTAAGTAAATAAAAAAATTTTCAGCCTTCTAACTTATGCAATATTATTATGTAACATTTTTCTCCAGTGGGCATTGTTCACAATGGAATGGAAGTAATTAGCCTTATTTTTTGCATACAGAAGGTATATTTATTTTACTTAGGTTTATTTCAACATTTTCTGTATTTTGTGAGGAAATGTGAAGAAACCCCAAAATTAATGCAATGTTTTTTTTCTATAACATGAAATAGAAAAAAATTAATGGAGAAATTATGAGATCACTAAACATTAAAAAATATAGACAAAATGTAAACAAGAAAATGGCTCGAAAATATGGCCGTCAAATTTAGTGGTGGGAACTAGTATACATAAAATATATCAGCAGCTTAACAATACAAGAAAACAACAGTACTTTTTTAATTAAATAAAACGCTTAATTACCTACTCTTGTTTACATTTAGTCCATGTGATTATAAGTCGATGTGTTTACGTATAATATTATAAAGTAAAACTGGTCAATTTAAAACATAATTAAATCAATTAAGAAACATTGTATTTTGCTTATAATATACGTAAACACAATTTAGACCCTCCGGAACAACAGACCAAAAGATTAAATATCACACTAAAAATTATAAGACGTTTTTTTTTTATACTGAAATTATCCTATTTTGGTCATACATAAAAGCATATCAAATCTAAAATAAAAAAAGCTTTAAGTCGGTATATATTCCTGATACTTAAACCACTACGATGGAGCACCTAAAAGTAAACTTGGTGTTGTCTTTAAGTAGGTAAGGTGGAAAACTGTTAGTAGCATGCCATTGTTAACAGTCAGCGTATTCTCTCGCTATGTAGTCACCGAAGACGCGCGTGTACTAACGAATTAGTCACAGCGACTCGATACAATGATACGCGCCAAGGTCTTACATCAAACTCATATTTAAATCGTTGACAGGATGGCTACGAGGTTGATCGCTCCCATTAAATCTTTTTTATAGTTTTATATATTTTATATTTTTTTTATAGTTTTTCACCATTGTCCTAGCATAGTAGACGCAGTTTGGTCTGTGCCCCGCGAGGGAAGGGGCGCGTCGCAACGTGCGGTTATCGTTTGATTTGATTAGACATCTTGAGGAACTCCAAGAACCCGGCCTGCATTTCAGCATCCATGCCGGTGTCCCACGCATCATTCTCCAGCTCCTCGCTAAAATACACAATTGTTGTATGAAACATTTTTAGTAGATATGGCCGGTCACCATAAGCATTTAGCGGTTTAGTAACGCAGATACACTGTACGGGGAGGGGCATACATCCAGCTACACCGTAAAACTTAACTGCTGCACGTGGGTATTCAGGCGTTTCACACCACGGTTCGGACCACGGTGTGAATCGCCCAAGTGATCAGCATGTTGTCTACTTGAGAGCCAGCCATGCTCTCTCGTCACGTGTGTACTTAACTCAGGGAGAATTTCCATTATCCAGTTGTAATTTTTTTGTTAATTTTATCAAGTACCTATCCAAGTAAAAAAGAATTTTATTTTGCAAAGTTAAGATAAGTAACAATTTAATGGTGTACCTACGTAATTTTGGTAGTTGTACATGGCAACAAAACTAAAAAACTATCAGTTTCATTTTTCCTTTGATTTATCTACCCGGTTTTGCATTGCCGCTCTTTTTGGGATAGGCTAATGATAATGTGACATAATAAGCCACTGGTTTTCTTATTAGTAGTAGCATAGTACGGTGTACTCACAGTATATCCTCATCGAGCGCGATGTTCTTGCCGGACGGCAGGTTGCTCTGCAGGAAGGCGCGCTCCTCGGCGGTGAGCGTGTGTCCGTCTGCCAGATAGCCGCCGTCGCTCGGACCGCTCTCCACCTCGCCGTTCATCGCTGCCGCCATAAAACTTCTGATTAGCCATATAATTACCTCTATTCTTTAGTATTTAGAGAAATGAGAAACATCAAACCACCCGCTTGTCAATTATAACTTATTACCTATATTTTGTGTAATTGCTAAACAAAAATGTTAACTGGGAATTGGTTTAGTAGTATTTATATTGAGTAATTTTGTCTGAACTAATAGATAATGATATATTTTAGTAACCGATCGTACGAACAATTCAATGCGACTCGTGCGCTAATAAATGTTGACTTGTTTCCCCTGTATTAGCCAAAGGTTCCCGGCAAAGGATAAAAGCGACTAAGAGACTATGCCGAAGGAAGGCAGCAGAGCTTTCCAGTGGGCTAAAAATAATGTACAGCCGTCACAAATCCGTTTGTCAACTTTTTATTAGGTGGATCGTTGATTAGGAAGCCCGTAATGGTCTCCTAATCTATATTTTGATATCTTATGTCCGACCGAAGCTTCGCCTTCGGCCATCTTTGGCCGAAAACGCACCTTCGGCCGCATATTCGGTTTAGCCGAAGCCGAAGTTTTGTTTCTAACCGCCGAATACGAACGAACGTCATGGCTGTGCACTCGTGGGTTGCGTGCTTGTTATTATGAACACTATACCTCGCATCAAACAAAAGTAACAGTACCTATTGAACTTTCATAGTTTGTTTTATAGTCCGTATTCTAAGATTTCAAGTAAGATTGAACCTTCAGCTTCAGCTTCGACCAAAAACTGACCTTTGGTTGGACACTACTGATGATCATAACTATAATAATAATATCAGAGATGCCTCTCTCTGGAGCCCTAGCCACCGGTAGCTTGGACCCTGTTCCCGATGCCGATTGGTTCTTATGTTTATGTTTAAAAAATGTAAAAAGTATGTATATAATGAATAAAGGAAATAATAATACTATTATTTTTATGTATAATATATCTTTTATATTTTTAAATGTTATGTATCAATTAATTTAAAAAAAATATCTGTAAATTTATTTAGAAATATATAAAAGTATGTTAAAAAGTTGATTAAAGGGAATAATGATATGTTTCCTTTGCAGTTATGAAATATATCCAACAATTTGGTCAAATGATGCAAACTCACAAATTTCAATTAGGAAACTTTTCCAAAATTGGCATATTTGATCGCGCATTCAAGTATTCGCATAAAAGTCTATCGTGTTTGGAGTGTGTACGGCTTCACTCACGTGCATATTGCCAAAGCCCGAGCTTTACTCTGCGGGAGTGTGCTCACGTGGCGAGGTCGCGCGGCGAAGCTGAATTGTACACGTGACTAAAGTCCTGTACATTTATAAACGTGGAATTCACCCACGTAGAACGTAGTTAATGATTAAATCCATATTCTGGAGGTAATGTTTTTGTGATGTAGGATAACAATCAGAAATGCGCATTTAAACATTTCAAATAAAATATTTATAGGATGAGAGGCGACACAGTTACATTGTTTAAAGTATCATAATATTTCGCGCGTCCCGAGTTTTACATGAAAAAAATTATAACATCAATTATGTAAAACTTCAGCCTGCGATCACAATAATTAACAAGAATTAAACACATTTGAAGTGCACGAATCTAATGGACTTCAGATTTTGGTGATGGGGTACGGATATGTAGCGCGAGCAACCTAAAGAGGCCTATTTACTCAGATAAGTAGACCTGAGTTACAGGATCCTGCGGGTGAAGAAATGGGCTGAAAACAACTTGCCGTCATGGTTATTATTACCGACACCTCAGTTCGGGCTATGGGGTGAAAAGTTTGAACTTTCAGTCATCAATCAGTCTAATCAACCTGATAGCAGTTCAATCCGGAACATGAAGCTGCACGAGTTGGTCTCCTAAGATGCTACACATTTCTCAGTCCTGCGCTCCCCGCATCCACCATAAATAGGATTAATCAGCGACAGAAGTAACTCACCGCCGTAGTTGAAGCGTCGCCGCACGTCTGGCGGCGGCGGCACGGGCTCGGGCTCGGCCGTGCCCCAGCGCGCCGCCCGCAGCGCCACCACGCCGCGCACGCACGCCAGCGCCGCGCGCCGCTTGAGCCGCTCGAACGCCGCGTGCATGCCCGCCGGGCAATCCGCGTCCAGCGCTATGCCCGACAGCTGTCAAAAAAACATTAATACCGACATATTTTGTTGCTAAACAAGAGCCAGAGATCTAACACCGTTTTCATTAAGAACTAGTAATGTAGGTATGTTAAACCAGATAATGATTACCAAGTTATCAGCCGCATAGTTCTTACCTGGTACATATTTTACTATGAAAAAAGTACCGACGATCCGAGATCTGATAACCTTTTTATTCCTCCTAGAAATTGGATTAGTAACCTACCTGCCACAATGGACGGTGGGTCTAGAACAAAATACACGAAAAATGTGTCCCGAGTCAACCTATACAGGATATTTTTTTATGTAGTGTGCATGGTTTGAAGAGTGATTCAGTCTCTATTCCTAAATGCAACCGTAGTATTGGGATACACTTTAAAACAAAACGAAAATTCTTAAACGATACTTAGGGCCATGTTTTTACGTTCATTCGAGCAAGTTCGAACGTATGGACCAAAAAAAGGCAATAAAGTTTACGCCTCTTACTGGCTCACACGTTCGAACTTGCTCGAATGAACGTAAAAATATCGAGCAAGCTTGTATGTACAGGGAAGCCCGCTATAAAAATGAACACCCCTTTTCCCCTTTGCTTTATTTGTTTATCTTTAATATCTGTGACGTTTTTGTGTCAACGAACATACTGATGTGTCCTTTTTGAGAAATACGAATACCGGTCAAGTTTCACATTTATAATATTCTAGTATTAAAACTGATCACGTGCCATTTCCTACCTTGACGTTGCCAAAATCATAGAATAACGATGGAGATGGAGTGACAATAGCAGTGGCGAAGAGTCCATACAACCCGATTCCCATCGGCTTCCCTTTAGGATTTGGTTAGTGCATAGACCAACGTAATACCTATTATATTATTTACTCATCCAACTGACAAAAACAGGCTTGTTATTCAGTTAGGTCGAGCTCTTTCAGATATGACTATAGAATACAAGAGACGGTATGGATTTTGGTCTTGCAGCATTCATTGCAGCAATTTTTAGAGGGCATTTTTGGGACGGCTTCTCCTTTTATAACTGTCACACTTCGCCACTGGACAATAGCCTTACAATTCCTTAGTTGTAAGGCTTTAGCCACTATAAACGTGACGAAGTTTAACAGCAGGCCAGTGCATACAAGTGTTTCTTCAACATACACAGACATAAATCTCCATCTCTTAAGTTTTTCAAATGTTTGATTGGTATTAACACTAATAACTTCTTATTTACAAAAACCTTGACCCACACTAGGATTTCTCCTGTATCGTGGGTACAGTTTACAAACATACATGTCACATGCACAGGCACACACACCCAGACCAGCAGGTCTACCGCGTAACTAAAATTGTAATGAACATCGACATCGGTATTAAACTTCAATACGATCGTGAGAGCCTAAACATTGAGCTAACTTGTAAAAAAATTACCAATCATATTAGTTGGGACTCCTATCTTCATGATCGGTAAAAAAAAATACAAGTTAGCTCAAAGTTTAGGCTCTCACGATCGTATTGAAGTTTAATACCGATGTCGATGTTCATTACTATTTTAGTTACGCGGTAGACCCGCTGGAACAACTATCTGTAGGCCATACAATTATTAGATCCGTGCGGGGATCGAACCCGCGGCACTATTTGTTTAGCCACTGCGCTAACCGTGCCGTAAACCTTCAGTTTTATGGACGTAGATTATTCGCCCAACAATGAAAGGACGAAGAAAATTTAAAACTGCAACTTTAAAATCAATAACATTAGGTACGTGAAACTTGTACGAGTTTTTATATAAACATGATAATTATAAATGAATATAGACGGCTATTCTCAACATGAGAGAGCAGTCAGTATGGTTTGGTTTTAACATGAAGCAAATCCTGATTTCATAACCGCTAACGCGTTCGTTTTTGACAACAGTAATCAATGTCTGAAGGCATAAATTTCTAATTTTAAAAAATTGCTTTATAATTCGGTAAAATTAATATTTAAATTAAAATACTTTAGTAACCACGTTCGCCATAAATATAGCTGATATGTATTATGTAGGGACAAGTTGCCAACACAGTACCAAATTATATAATAATAATATTATATGAAATACATATTGTTCATTATGTACGATAAATTAAAACAGTATATAAATGTATACTAACTTTAAGCAACTGGCACACAGCTTTGATATTGACTTCTTTGTCAGTGTCAAGTAGATGGAGCAACACTTTGCACAAACTTTCACCCAGAGTCTTGATCCTTCCACCCTAAAAACAACAACCGCGAATGTTTGAAGTTATACTATTAAAATACAATTAATCATTAACAATACATACATATTTTTTTTTTCAGAATCTGGCAACTATGATTCAAACTTTTAATATAAAAAAAAAATTAGATTTGCAGTAATTTTAGAGAAGTGAGTTTTTTTAATGTAACCCTATACTCAATCTTAGCAAATTATTTCAAATTACCTATTATAAATAATATATTATTATTGTGAAAGCAAGAAAATCAAACTAGAATAAATTATTTAACTAGTTTATAATGAAATGCAACTAGAAGATTCATGTAAAAGAATAACTTAAATATTTTATATTACCTGGCTATCCTCCAGTTGAGTGTATATCTCAGCGAGGAACATAGCGAAGCCACGCATATTTTCCTCCGAAGCTTCCATGCCACTGATGATCTTGTTTTCCTCGGTCGAGCACCGCTCCAGCAAACACGCGCGGAATGTCGACTCTTCAGGTGGCGACACCGAGTCGTACATCGAACACAGACGCGCCCCATTATAACGGAAGTTAGGCTCACCTATTGACTGTGGTGACAAAATATTACCAATATCAGCATTTTATTAGATCCAATAACTAGGCTATGCCAAGGAAGTACAATGTTCCAAAAAGAGACTAAATATTTTTTAAGTATGAGACAGTGAAAACCGGATTTTTTTCAAAACTAAGATGTTGATCTGTCTATAGTTTGGAGCAATGTGTCAGCATATCTAGCATATTTATTATGTTATTCATTGCTTTGGGATTTTATTTACCCGCGCGTTTAATTTTTATTAATTAAAATATAACCTATATCACCCAGGGATAGTGTAGCTTTCTATTAGTGAAAGAAATTTTGAATCAGTTTAGTATTTTCAGAGATTACCCCCTATACACCCGTAAATTTAGTCAAGTAATATTAAATTATTTGTATGGAAGAGCAGAGAGAGAGTAACGATGTTGCAAGCAAGGAAACAGATTGCCCGAAAATACCTTGAGCAGTTACTGTTTTTGGGCAATCTGGATGCAACAGAATTACTTCGAAATTGGTAAAAGATGATTCATTTAATACCTTTACTTACTTTTAATAAATGTGTAGCTATTATTATGTATGTAATATATTAAAAATTAACAGAATAACAACCACGCGCCTTAGGTATGTGAGCGGTGGGATGGACGGTCGGGGGCGCTTTGTCATTACTCAGTACGGCGCGCCGTCAACAATAGGCAACCCGTCGCCCTCACCCTCATCCCCACCTAAGGCGCGGCCAACTAGTTCCGCACGGACTATAGTATATCACTCTCATAAAAACAATCAAAAAAGTATTGATGAGTATAAATATACAGTATCAATACTTTAGGGGTACTCATTATAAGTAGTATTCAAAAATTATATGAGTAGGTATCAATGTTTAAGGGTACGTCCCTAGGTTTGGTCCCATAGTGAAAGTTGTTCATAATGATGAGTACAATACCCTCCTTCAGTGATGGCCACATTACAAGTCAGCCTGTATAGGCTCCAACTTTTCTAGTCCCAATCTCTGAAAGGGGTTATTGGATTCATTATTATGAACACTTTAACTATGGGATCTGCCATGAAATCCCAAAAAAAATCTGCTACTGAATCAAATTCAACCAAATCTATGATTTTCAAGTCCATATTT
The DNA here is from genome assembly GCA_932294325.1 of Allophyes oxyacanthae. Taxonomy (NCBI): domain Eukaryota; kingdom Metazoa; phylum Arthropoda; class Insecta; order Lepidoptera; family Noctuidae; genus Allophyes; species Allophyes oxyacanthae. The sequence goes on along the minus strand of OW028614.1, from coordinate 7,418,320 downwards.
GGTCCTATTGTAAAAGTTGTTCATAATGATGAGTACAATAACCCCTTAATGGGGCCAGATTGTGTCATGATCATGGGAGGTCAGGGAACAAAGTTATAAAATAAAATAATATTTTAACAAATTAAGGTCACATAAAAAAGTTTTTCATTTAGCAACTTTCGAACATACAAGACATTTGATGAGAAAATTACGTAAAATAACAGTGTCAGCTTCTCTAATCATTTATCTAATCTGTTGCTTACAAAGTTTATTGGTTCTGATGAACCAAATCAATAACATGTGTTTATCACATGTGTGGCTTTGTTACTTAAAAACATTTATAAATTATAAGATAAAATACTAATTAATAATAATTTAATAAAATAAATTACCTGATTAACAATAGCTTCAACCAGGGGCCTAGTGTAGCTCACATCATTGAGTGTTGTTGCAAATGCATCAACCAATGGGCCACACAAGGTGTCAAACTTGCCAGGATCAAATGTTATCTCACACATCACTGTTATCAAGTTGGCTATGTTCTCCTGTGGAACGGCGGACTGATCAATAGAATCATGTTATTAAATTGTTCAATTAAATAAAATATTACATTTAAAACATGTATGATTTATATACAAACCCTTAAATCCATATTTTCAGCTTCTTCAAGTGAATATGACATTTCCTCTAAGCTGTAAGGGTTTTGATCTTGAGCTTGACGGAGACGATCTTGCACAGAGAACCGGTGAGGTCTGTAAGGTGCTGGATCTGGGGCATATGTAGGTACTGCATGCGGGGTGTAGTTGGGTGGGTACCATTCCTTAGCTTCGGCCGACAGATTTGATTTGGGAGGTTCAACTGTAACAACGTGTTATAATTAGTATAGGTAGGTATGTTCGATTATATAAAATAGAATTCCATACCACAATAATTAGTTGACCCTAAAACAAATTATTGCATCGTAATCGATTCACAGCACGGCCGTCTGACTTTGTCAAACTAGAGCGACGTCATTAGAAATGAAAATCCTTACTTTCACCTGAAGTATTATAATTACGGAGAACGCAGTTATAAACTGGCCAAGTATGACGACGTCACACCGCTGTTCGGTACGTGAAAGTGTGGAATAAATCAAGATGAACGATTTACTTGTTACCTTTTGATTCCTCAGCAACGATCCTCGGCCTGCGAAGCTCCCGTGGTTGATTATCGGGCTGCTGCCATCCGCGGCCCCTGCCTCTTGGCCCACCGATCTCACCGTTATTCATTTCAATGCTTACTAGACAAGAACGATTCTGTATATGGTTTTCTCTGACAAATATCCATCAATCACCAAAATGTGATCATGAATCTCGTATGCTTTATATCAGCTCGATGGATTCGACACGTAAACAAAGAAAAATATACTTCGCTACTAATTTCATGGCACAACCTCCATGTTACTTGAACGAAACGAAGGAGATAGATAGCTTTTTTTACCACATTTTACGTTTTGGTATAGCAAAGGTATTGCTATACAGCCTGAACATGTGTACTACAGAGTATGTACTACAAGACGAGTACAATACAAAAATTTACTTTGCTTATATTTTACTGTTATATAATAAATGCTGAGATTAAATGCCTTGTCAAACACGGGGTCCTAAGTAAAGCTTTGAGTACGCTTTATGTGAAGAAGCATTTATAAATTTCACCTATGGCAACATTATTTCGTAGAAAACATGGAACCTCTTCGAGTCAGAAAAGGTAGGTACCCTACCTTCAGACCTGAGTATATAATGGTAGGTATTAATCAGTAATAATAAACTTAATATTGTCTAATAGTAGGCCTTTGGCAATAACTAAATAATCCTCTAGGATTCTTAGGCATTGGCAAAGGTTAATTCAGGTACCAAAAGGAGTACCAGAATTTCCGTGAATGTTTTTCGCCAAAAGTGTAGAGGGCCTTTATTTACCATCCCAGCTATGGTTTCTGCGGGTCTACCGCGTAACTAAAATGGTACTGAACATCGACTCTGGTAATAAACTTCAACACGATTGTAAGAGACTAAACTTCCAGCTATCTTGTAAAAAAACTTACCTTAAGAAGTTGGGGCTCCTACCTTCATGATCGGTAAAAAAAAATACAAGGTAGCTCGAAGTTTATTCTCTCATTACCATTTTAGTTACGCGGTAGACCCCAGTAGACCCCTTGCTTCTGCCCAGTTAAGTTGGGCATAGTACATAGAATAGCGTTAGTGTAATAAAATTGTGGTTTTCGCTTTGAGTATGTTTTTCGCGACGTAACGTCCATGATTTTCTCAAACCGTATAAAAATGATTAAAATCACATCATATAAACTACATAAAAGTTACTAGGTAATTTGTATATCAAAAACGTTCAAAATTAATTGTGAACAAGTAATTCATCATTCACCGTGATGATGATACAGTACCTATCACATCAACAGAGACATTTTAAATAGGTAGGTAGTCACCTATTTGTACTTTCATCGTGGATCCGAATATAATACTAATTATGTAATTGCTAAAGGACAATGCAACTAACTGGCCCAATTTTTTTAAAGTAGTTGCCCAAATGTGAATCCAAGTAATTGACAGATCTTAATGCCACTAGTAACTTTTACTATGGCAACAAAAAAATCTACCCGAGTAAAAAAAAGATACGATCATCAGAAGGAAAATATATCTATTATTTATTATAAAATTCGTTAAACTTGTTTTTGATTATGAGAAAAAGTATGGTAGGTAAGGATGGAGGCATTTATAAAGAAAATACGAAGGAGTAAGTATTTTAGGTATAATAAAATAAAAAATCATGTTATTCAAAAATAATTTTATTTATTTTCATTAATATTTTTACAATCATTATGTAATGAATTTATACTTAGTAATTAATCATTACCGACGATTACAATATCCAAAAAAAATAAAAAAAATACGCGTCGATTTGAGAACCTCCTCCTTTTTTTTGAAGTCGGTTAAAAAAAGTGCGGCGCGATGAATCACATTTTGGTGGCCGGCCCATGCAAAGGACCATTAGATATTATTTATAAGTGGTAGGGTCCTAAGCCCCTTTGTCACTGCGTCCTGCGAGGATCTATTGAGGCACAAAGTACCATACGACAGTAATAACATGGGCTCAAACACCAATTGCTCATCTACCAGATATACAACTGCAAGAGCAATTATTTATACATCTATACCTGTAAGGTACCGTTAACCAATACATGGCAAAAATATTTTTTCGCACTGCTGTGGCGACTTTTAGTTCGTGCTCTTATAAATAAAACATCGGAATCATCAGGCAAATAAAAATCATTTAAATCTGTTAGTTCCGCTTCGGCATAATTATAATATTTCAATTATATAGTCGCCACCGCGTATGTGCTCACTATAAAGTTTTGATTATGAATTCAAAAATAGTACCATAATGACAGACTTTATGCAAGTGCATGCGTGGTTGACTGCTGGGTTTCGGCGCCATTATTGTGTTTGTTTTTATATCTATTGCAGTGAGTATAGATAAAGTAGTGTATGAAAATGCAAGCGTAGCATAACCACCATAGATGTGGGTTTCTTCTACGGAAGAATAGAAAAATAGACCGGTTATGGAAATATTTCTACTCGTCGGTAGGATTTGGTAGCCAGCTACTTCACTAACTACTTGCCCGTTGCTGTGAAATAGTTGTTTGTTATGCAAGGCTGCAAAGTTGTTATTTGGTGCGAGTGCATGTATTGAATACCGAGCAAGCGAAGGATTCTAAGAGTGAACCACTCGCTTCGCTCGTGGTTCAAGAATATTATCCTGAGCGTAGAGCGAGGGATTCAAAGGCACGAGACGCAAATAATTTTGCAGCCATGCGAAACCCACAACTTTTCATCTCATTAAAGCGAGGAAAATGTTAGATGCCTAATTATATTTGAGTTATTCTTCTTCACCACTGTACACTTGTCCAACGCGCCAACCCCTCACTCGCGGCAGAATGCTCTCGTGATTACAAGACTTGGGGCCCGGTCTGTGCTCTACACGACTACACCATAGCTCGTCACGTTCGAATTTCGAATAACTTTTCCACGCTAGCGGATAAAATAGACTTTTGCGCTCGGATTTTGAAGAATAAAGAAAGCCTTTCCTTTAAAAAGATTTTGTAGTAAATATATTTTTATTTCACTAAACAAAAATTACCTCCTACTTTTTTCTTTTTAAATAACTACTCACTATACCTTATACAAAAAGTTAATAAAAGCAATAAAAAACCCGACTGCTTAAATAGTGAACTATAAATTAATAAAAAATCACTTTAAATAAAAACTGAAAAGAAAAAAACTAGTATTAGTAGTAGAATTCTAATGCGGAACATAGCGAACCCATTAAAAATTGCGACCGACTCAAATCTTCCCAATAATGAGTCCCGAACTCCCGACTGTTATAGTCGCTAGTCGCGTTTTTTTCAGTTTTTATTTAAAGTTGACATTTTAAGCAGTCACTGTATTGTTTATTTTTTTTACACTTTTTGTTTAGTTTTAAGTGAGAATAGTTGCTAACCAACTTTAAATCGTTATAGATCCTAAATGGTCATACGAAATGAAAAATGATAACAGAAACCTAAAGATGATTTTTAAATACCTATTCAATGACACCCCACTTAACATAGTTTGTTGACTTTCATTTCTATCTTTTCCACAATATGGCGTCTACTTGTTGCCATATTGAATTTTAATTACTTTCAGGTCTTTAGTGATACTTGCAAGAATAAGACAAATCTATTGACGTAAGAATCATTAAAATCGGCCCACGCATTTGGTGTCTAGAGCGCCACAAAGGAATAAACATACATACATAAGCTGATAAACACATTACCCTCCTTTGCATCGCGCAGTCGGATAATAAGCAGTCACGGCAGTCACTAATTATACGTTTACTTTGAATCAATATCGCATAATCAAATCAAGTTTAACCGATGTTATTATAAATATTTTATTTTGTCTCATAAGGTCGTATCTTTTTTTTACTCGGGTAGATTTTTTTGTTGCCATAGTAAAAGTTACTAGTGGCAATAAGTTCTATCAATTACCATTGGTTTCAACTCTGGGCAACATGTTTCAAAATATTGGACCAAGCTTTTAAGGAAGAGTTGCATTGTCCTTTATAATTATTATCTTTTGTATGGTTGTACTAAATATTGAAAAAATAAAAAAATAAAAGCAGGGTTATTTGTAATTCACCGGCAATGCTTAAGGGGTGCAAATACTCATCAATATGGTTATTACCTTTTATTAGGTACTCTAGAATCGCGAAAAAAAAATCAATCTTTTCGGCACTTTTATTATAATGTAGGGTGGCAAACATTTAGGTAATTAAATGAAAATCGTGAGAGAGGCTTAGTACCCGGATAGCGGCTATTGAAAGTACGTATAAAAGTCGGGAGTGATCATGAATTCTAGTCAGATTCCCGAGGAACCTGAAGTTCAGGTCGCTGCCCCGACTGGGAGCGAAGTACTCCATGTTCAGTCCTAAAACAAAGCAGTTCTTCATCTTCGGAAGATATAGGCATGAATTGGTTCGTTATAAATCCTGAGCTGATCTCATTACGAATCCATACCTACATTTGATACTCTTTATTCACAATTTGTTCAATATGTAAATCCAAGCAGACTTTTGAGTCAAGCAGTATGCCAAGATCTCGTACAAGCTTTATCATAGTCAGTTGAATATGCAAACCTGATAATGATTTAATTTTTGGTGGAATTGAGATAATAAATTGTTCTTGGGTACGCTAAGCTGAAGTTTACTTGTGATACAATAGTTCTTTAGGCTCTCTAGATCCTCTTGGAGAAGAAAAAGATCCTGTATGTTTCAAATTGATCTAAATACTTTAGGTCATCTAGATATAACAAGAACATAGAGTGGCGAAAACACTTGCTTATGTCGTTATTAAAGATGACAAATAACAGAGGACCGAGAATAGAGCCTTGAGGAACACCAGAAGTAACTCGAGTAGCTTCAAAGTGGAATCCATTATTATCAACCTTTTCATGACAGCGATTACTAACTAATGTAAGATGTGAACCATCGTAACTAATTGCCACGAATTCCATTATAGGCGGTTTAGCGACAATTCGTGGTCCACCTTGTCGAAAGCTTTTCGAAACTCTGTGTATACTGCATCAACCTGTACACTATTATCGATGTTGTCAAATAAGTAGCTAATTATTACTAACAAATTGCTAGTCATCGATCGTCGTTTTACAAAACCGTGCTGTTGCTGTATGATAGAATAATATAGTATGGGGTATACTTCGTTATGTAGTACAAGTATAAACTTTCAAACGGGACAAAATAAATTTAGAAAATTCTTTTTTTATTAAAAAATGTTGTTCGGTTTTCTTTTACTGCATAATATACGTTAGGTACTGTAGAAATAACTAATCTGTATGGTACAATAAATGCTATGCTGAGGGTAATAGTACTTGTTTAGTAAAATCGTAATTACTTACTGGCTTTCAAAGCTTACCGGACAATCGGTTCTGAAAACAACGGATCCGCTTGCTGTAAAGCTCCGACAGGTTCCTGGGTCCTGACTCGTCACAAATATGCTAAAATGACCGACACTGAATTGAAGGCTTCAAAAAATAGCCACCAAATAAAAAAATAAAAAAGCATCTGTATTGTCATGTAACTCATAAGTAGTTAGAAAAATGGGACAGTAGGTACTGTATAAAATAACTATTAAACTTTAAAATTATCAAATTATAATGTATTGTAATAAATTAATGTTATATATCGACGGTTAAGAACCAATAGTGTCTATCTCAGTTTTTTACGTTTTTCACTTTTTAATGCAGGTAGATTTAAAGTTTAATTTGGCTTGGCCTACTGAGGCACTTAACTCAAAATTCACAAAATTGTTGTAGTTATTCGCCATAGAAATTCCATCTAAGTTAAGAGCGCGTGTATTTTTCTGCCAATAGTGTTTTTTTTATCTCCTGTAAAGTTAACTTTATTGAGATAGACACTATTGATTCTTAACCATCGATATATTTTTATACAATAATGTGTCAAACGGAAGTCCGGAAGGTCATTTAAGTGAGAACAATATAGGTGCACTATCAAAGATGTATACAACGTGTACCTACCAGAAATGTGTGGTTATATGGGTGCGGATCAGACCATCAAACTCAACAACTTGCTCTATGGGACCAACGTCGTAATCGGGCAAAAATTATTAGCTGCCCCAAGACTTCAATACCTACTCGACCTAAAGTTTACATTTGCTTACCCATTTTAGGTTGTTGAATGTAAGAAGCTTTTTACGTCATTTGGTAAGCAGTTAAGAGCAGGCACTATAAAAAAATTCCACGCAAGCTCCGCCCACATACACCCCGCCACTCCGCGCTTAACGCATCAGTAATAAAGTTGAATATCGCGTGCGCTCTTTGATCGTGTTCGAGCACGAAACTAGTCTCAATTCTTATTTCGTTTATAACTAAAGTAATAATTATTGATCTAGAGAAAAAATATCTTGTGGCTGGTTAATAAACTATATTTTCTTACTGTGTATACCTACTTATCATGAATATTAATTAATATTTTTTTTAAAAGACATGACTTTCGAATATAATATGAATCGAGCGAAAATGCTATAATTACATAACTATCTTGTACATGGAAAGAAAAAGATCCCATAAATCATTAAACTAAAATTCCATTTTGTTTATAATTATGCGTGCGTGACTGCTTCAGAATATTAAAATATCTTATCGATAACGCGAGGTTAATAATATGCATTGCAGCTTCGTGATTCGTGATACCGAGTGATACGATACACTTACACTAATTACACAAAAACGCTCGTCTGATGTCAGCCAGCCTCAGCCCTAGTTTGGTCCTGTATAAAACACATGCGGCTGTTCTTGTCACTCTCAGAGTTATAGCTGTATGAATTTCTCCCTCCAATCCAATATATTACCTGTAGGATTATAAATACATTCTTTTGTGCTAGGCTTTGCGTTTTTATCAGAAAACTTCTCGGGCGTGCGTACAACAACTCACCAAAGTTTCATCGTAATAATTTGTTATGAAAACTGCAGTAGAGAGATTAATTTTTATATAATTTCTTAAAAGTTATAAAAATAATCACAGCTAATGTATTTTGCTCACTACATGAAGCCATACATAATTTATAAAACTATACACACTCTATTTGCTATTTTTATTTATTTTCATAATTTTATCGGTAACCATATAACATTTACCTAGAGTAAAATATATAAATTTTTAATTTATGTATCTACACAATGCTACCTGTATCGTCAGTAGATTATGGTTGCTGTCAGATTCCGGTTCTAATAACTATTATATTTCTAACCTAAAAGAGAATTCGTGAAAAATATCATTCATTTTTTAATTATCTTAATTGAACAGGTGTATTTTTGATTATTGGAATATTCTTCTTGAACGTGCTTTGAAACTGTGAAGTAAAATATCTATAATATAGTTGGTTGGTAGCACTAGCAAACTCAGTAATGTTCAAATTAAGTTAAAATACTGACTAGTTAACAACTACGAATTTTATATACTAAAGGATTCTCCACAGCCGCATGTTCCTTTTATATTGGGGTTGTTGAATACAAACTCTGCTGAAAGTTTATTCTCAACAAAATCCATTTCGGTGCCTGAAATTAAAAAAGCCTCCATCAATGATAAAGTTATTTAGGTATCGCTTGGGCATTAAAAGGTCAATCAAAGCAGTAGATGAACTTTGTGTAAGTAATTATGAACTGAATGTATCAAAGTATTTACTGCAAGTTCACCACCATTATGTATCCAATTAACCCCAGAGCCAGCCTGTACAAAAATGTACTAGGTAACTCTTTAGTTATACAACAAAACTAATACCTACTACTTACAGTTGTAAGTAGTAGGTATTGGGTTTGTTACCCACTCACATATGTTCCTGTATGTAGTTACATTCAAGAACATATGTGAGTGGGTTGCCAACCGTACGAGAGTCCTCGTACAAATACGAGATCAGTGGTCTGCTGTAGCACAGTGTAAACTGTAAACCCCATTTTTGTTGCATCTCGATTTTATTGTAAAAATCGATAGTTGTAATCATTTTGAGCACGAGAGTTAAACCACGGTAATATTATCTATACAGTATTCCAACTTCATACAAACGGACGAAGCGCGAGATATGCCTACGCGCCTCGATCTCGGTATGCGCTCGGTATGCAGACAGTCGCGACTACCGCGCGATTTTTTCACTAAAAATAAGTTCAAGTACATATTTAATATGACGAGTAGGATATATTGTGCTGTTTTTGGTTGCATGAATTCGTCAATAACGCATCCAGAGATAACTTTTTTTAAATTACCTGGAAACTCTGAAAGGTAAGACTATAAAATAATTTTACTTACTAGTAGGTAGGTACATAATGTGTGTCTTTTTAATGGATAAGTATTTCCTTTTATCTCCCTAAGAAAAAGATGTCTGCATTAATAAATAAAAAAAACAACACGCATTTTTATTGAACACTTCCTATTCAAGTCACAAAGTATTTTATTTGTTTATATAAAAAAAGTATATTTACAATCAGAAAATTAAATGGAAACACAAAGTAGGCAAATGTAATTAAAATGCTGGAGGCGGGAGCCATGTCGCATGTTTACGTACTGCGCGGCTGTAGGCATTTATTTCTAAGATACGGCCGAGTTACAATTACAATACTGTATAGATAATATTACCGTGGTAAAACTCTTGATACGGCAAGCAGTTTTTTTAATAAAAAATCACAAAGTTCACCTAAATCCGACTCCCAAAAATGACAAAAAAATATATTTAAAAATAATTAAACTACTTATTTGAGTGTTGATTACAGTAAATAATAATACATATAATACTTGATTTTTACACAAGTTTTCGTTGATTTACTTTCAATAAATATAGAGTTATCATATTTTTTCACATTTTTCTTTCTCATTTTTTTTCTCCACAATGGCGTATTATATTATGATTTCTAAACTAAACAATTGCTTAAACATGCCTTTCTCTATAGTATCAAAATCCCAATCTAATTCCGCGTTATTCGAAAGTTATACGTAACGGACGGACGGACAGCGGAGTCTTAGGCTTACATTCAGAGACGACAGAAACGAGTCTAAGCGTGAACTTACGCTTCCATCTGTCAAAATTTGTTCGTAAAATTGACATGGAAGCGTAAGTTCACGCTTAGACTCGTTTCTGTCGTCTCTGAATGTAAGCCTTAGTAATAGGGTTCCCGTTTTACCCTTGGGGTAAAAAAATAAATAGGTGAGGACGGCGAGAGGTAATTTTTTTTATTATACTTTTTTTAAAATTAATAATTAATCAAACTATCTCGTAACTTCTTTTTTTAGTGGCCAGTCGTCTATCCAGAATAAAAATATTCCGTACTATAAAATATCCGTACATAAAATTGTAGTTTGGTTCAATCAGTGCCAGATTAATCAAGTAGAAAAAGCTCCGCGTCTCCGAGAGCCCGGCGCAAAGTGTATGTCCAAAGAACTTCAAATATAGTAAATGCTTATCCAGACGATTTGGATGAAAACCAGGGCGACGAATTTGTACTATTCGCGGAAGTATTAAAAACAGTCGTGACTGCTGGTGTTGGATTGGAAACAAGCATGAGGCTACAAATCAACAGGCTCATAATAAAATTGACAATTCACTAGAGTCATATTTCCTAAGTGCAGAATTATAATGTTGCGCATTTACTACAAACTGAAGCGGGAACATTATTTTTTAACCCTGACAAAAAAGAGGTGTGTTATAAGTGTGTATCTGTGCATTTGTGGATATGTGTATCTGTCTGTGGCATTGTAGCAACAAAACGGATGGACCGAATTCAATGCAGATTTTTTAAATTGAATTTGATTTGTTTAATCGGGTATTATCTTAGTTATGTTTCATGAAAATCTGTTCAGCCATTCAAATGTTACAGCTCTTTTTCTAGTTGGAGTTGGTGGTTTTTGACAGTTATGTTATCTACATTAAAGCGTGTGAAAAATGTATTAACCCACTGAATACGAAGATTTGACAGAAGACTGTATGTGGTATCCACCATACCTGCAAATGGTCAACTTTGCAATATTTTGGCTTTGGCCCATAAAGTTATTATTACTAGTGGTAATAATAACTTTATGCTTTGGCCCCACATTATTTTGTTCTAGAAAGTTTGCTAGTATACACAATATTGCGTATGGGTAATATCACGGAGTTACGTGCTAGGGGTTGAGTCCGATATCATGTCACATGTATAAATCATTGATATTTTAAAATAATTTTGGCATGCAATGACAACAACAAATTGAAATCATCACTCGATGATGACGAACGAACGCGAACTTCGGCTTCGGCAAGGCGCCGCATTGTTGTCTTTAGATTGACAGTAGTAGTTTTTATACATACTTATTTTTTTATTGAAGTTTCTATTTTAAACTAAATTTAATACTAAACGTTACAATGTTGGGACTGGATATGAACCTGATATCTGTCATCTTATATTATATCATTTATCACTACCCTATGTGACTAGATATGATGTTGATGTTGAATATCTATTGCTTAGTTCCTTCCAGTTGTAGCTTGATGTTTTTATCACAAATCTTAAACCAATCTCTTATTTATTTGAATCACATCATATCATAATATTTCGCTTATAATACAAAGCATGTTTGTAGCACTGTTCAGTTCCTCTGAGCGATAGTGTAGTAAATGATAATATATTTTTAATTTAAATGATCTAAGTATCGAAAAGTGAAGGTCCCATCAAAATGGGTAATATTTTCATACATACTACATGTATGTTACACTGCACAGCTCCTGTGAGCGATAGCATAAAGATACATATCTACTATAAGTCCTCAAACCCTAGGTTATCTTACAGTGAAAGTCCCATCAAAATCAGGCCAATACAACATTATTTTATGTAACCAATCAATTGTGACCTCTGCATTGTATGGGACTGCTTACAATAGAAGGGTCTACCTGTTCTCATAATCTACTCAACTGATTGAGATGAATCATACCTCAGTTGCCAAGTTGTATAGGTATTTAGTTAATACCTATACAACTGAAAATTTTGAAATCTGTTTAGCTGTTCTCTCCATATCAGGTAACAAGAAGACATACATACAGACAAAAACTCTAAAAATCATTTATTCACGTTCTATAGCTTTTTTCTAGTCTCCCAAGCCTATTTTCGCGAAAATATTATCAATGTACAGAGTTTTCGACTACTATGATTTTATTCAATTAATTCAATAATTTATTGATAAGATAAAAATCTTACATGTCATACAAGTACAATAATTATTAATAAAATGATAATTAAAAATATAATCAGTATCAGTATATAAAAATAATCAATTAAATTTTAATAATGTCAATGGGTAGGTACACAGTAAATTATTAATATGTGGCTCAATGAGCGTTAGTATAGTTGGTATAGATTTTTTATAAATTTCGCATGTTATTTTATACCCTAGTTAAAGTTGTAGGCCTTTTGACAACATTTACTATAGTATAGGCACTGCAGTGGCTTAATCCAGCACTGACCAAAATCTTGTTCTCAAAAGATTTGCTGATAGAAAGGTTTCATAGACTTACCTAGTAATGTTAATTGTGCCTTTTTGTCAATAATTATGGTAACGCCATCCTGTTTTACTTCTTCATCTAATTTATCTTTGCTCTTTGCATAGTCCAACGTGTAAGATAATCCATTACAGCCTCGCTGGCGAACACCGACTTTCAAGCCTACAAATCCTTTCGCTTCTTCTTTGGACATTATCTCTTTAACTTTATTTACTGCAGAAGGAGTTAAGACTAGAGCAGACCGTGTAGGCAACATCCTTTTCTTAACAGCCCTCACGGTCGCACTTGCAATAGTTTTAGTGGCCATCTGAAATTGCAGTAAATTTGTAACGTTTTGAAATGTTTTGATGAATAAAATCCATAAATCACTATGGGTACAACATAATTATACAGTAAGAAAATTAAAATTAGCTAAGACATACCGTAATTAATATTACGCGCAGTTGTTATTTTTCTGTTTCATTGAAATATAAATTCTATTTCATAACTACGATTTTGGCTGCCAATTTATCTAATGTCAAAATTTATAAAATGTCATTGATGTCATTTTCAGGGTTGCCAATGCCAATTTGTCAATTTCCCCAATAAACTAAGTCAAATTCCCCAAATTCGGGGAGAAAATCTGCTGATTTCCCACATATCCCTCAAAATGATTACATAGAAACATGTTTCAACCATTTATTTAAATATTGATTTTCTTTCACGGACACTTTTTTTCATATTTTTGTTGCAAGCATTTTGCTCGATCGGTAAAACTCGTAAAACTTGACATTGTCACATTAGTGTATAATCTATGATTGTCACCCAGTTTTCTAATCCCTTCCCTTGTTGCCAATATAGATATCACAATATCTGTGTACAATGGATTGCGGTTCCCTGTTTAAAAATAAATAAATTGAAAATAAATTTTCGCTCGTTATTTCGCGACAGAATACCAAATCGATATAGTAATAATAACTTTATGGTTTAGAACCTTATCGGCAATTTAAACAGCCAAGTTATTTTGTTCTGCTTCTCTTGAAAAGCAAGGGAATTGGTTTGATTATCGTACATGAACTAAAAAATGTAGTAATAAATAAACCATAAACTTATTTTTACTAGTGGTAAATTCAGATTAAACCAGTGACGTTAGGAGGCTTCTTACGTCATTAGATTAAACAGAAATAAGTAGTTTCTACTATAGGTAAGAGGTTTAATGCATCTGGCAACACTAATCTAGGTAATTTTTGACTAAAACCTACTGGGAACACTGGCCGAATCGTCTGCATAAAGGTGGACGCACACCTATCCGAATCGACCGCGCCTAACGAGCCGAACGAAACGAAGTCGCGCCGAAAGAATCGACCGCGTCGAAAGAAATGGCGTAATATGCGGATAAAAAAACGCATTTTGTTTCAATTGCAGATAATACATAAAAAGCGTGTAAAAGAGAATAGTCGAAATCGATTCTTTTAGGTATTCGCCTATTCGCAGTTTTTTTCCCGTGCAACATGATCATGTAATGTCAAATTTTCGATACCAGCCCAGCTCATCACTAAATGACACGTCTTCTACCTACCGATCGTACTTGTGTAGCGTGTAATGATTTTTCATTCTCAATGTATTAAAAATTAACCATGGGTGGCCAAAAATTTGAATATGATGAAAGTGGATCCACATTCTTTTACTTTGTACTATCTTTTCTTGCTTTAATCCTTGTACCTGCAACATTTTACTATTGGCCAAGAAAAAGGAAAGAAGGTAAGGCACTCATGTTTTACTGTGTGTTCACAATATTTTGCTACAGTAATGAGTTATTAGAAAGCCGTATTCTATTTTATTGGTGCATTAGAAATTTATGTTATCCATACATTTGTGTAATAATTGCCGTTATGTCAGTAATTTACCAATGACGATGCGGCATAGTGTCGCCTATGGTAAAACCCGACATAAAAACAAACAGGAAGTAATAATTAATGAGCTTTGACTTTTTTAGATCCAGCAAAACGTGCGGAACTATGTCAGTGTCCAAATTGTGTACACAAACAGATCATAATAGAACAATCACAACCGTACAAGGGTGTAAAAAATTTCTTTATAAAGTTAGCAATAATATCAGGATGGGTACTACTTGGATTCTTGGCATACAAAGTTTCACAATTTGATTATGAGATGTCCAATTTTGATCCTTATGAAATTTTGGGCCTTCCACTGGGTGCCACCCAAGCTGAAATAAAAAAATCATACCGCAAACAATCACTCATTCTGCATCCCGATAAAGAAACTGGTGATGAAAAGGCCTTCATGAGGCTAACAAAAGCTTATCAGGTACTCTTTTACACTTGAATGAATTAAACTGCATAAATAATTAGTCAAATTTGTAACAATATGAAGTAAAAATATTTTTTTTAATATATATCCAACAGGAGTATACATCGTCAGTGGAAAGCCAAAACTACTAAAGCGCCAATTTGTTGCCAAACTAACTTAAACTTTACAGGGGCACATATTAAAGTTTAAGTTTGGCAACGAATTGGCGCTTTAGTAGTTTTGGCTTTCCACTGACGTTATATGTGATACATTTTGACTTATTCACTACAACAATAGTAAAAAAAACATAGATATCATTACAAACAACTAAATACTAAAGAAATATGTGTTATTCAGGCACTTACAGATGATGAGGCTCGGCGGAACTGGGAGAAGTATGGTAATCCTGATGGGCCCGGTGCTATGAGCTTTGGCATTGCCTTACCTAGTTGGATTGTTGAAAAAGAGAATAGTGTGTGGGTGCTGGGACTCTATGCTTTAGTGTTTATGGTTGCACTACCAACTGCTGTAAGTTATATTTAATGTCCATATAAACTTTAACTATGCCAAATTAAACACTACTTCATGCATGCAATATGCAAAGAGTTACAAAGTTTTCTCTTCACATATTAATATATAGATTACTATATGAAAATCAAAAATGTCAGATCTTTTAGATTTAAATCATCTCAACCCTGCTTTGATTTGATTTATTTAGCTCAGATTTTACTTAAACTTCGCTAAGTTTATAAAAGCTCAAGTTCACCAACAACATAACAGACGGTTAGGACACAAATCAGCCGTTCAACAGGAAATTTTATATGTGTTTTCATTTTAAACATCTGTTATTTGTCAGTGAAAATGGCCCTTTAATGCTTATTTTGGTAAAACGGGCGAGTTTCCGCAACTCCACGGCGATGCGCGTATTTTGTGTACCTTTAATGCTTAGCTTAAACTCTGATTTGGAATTTATAGTCCTGCCATGCTGAAATTGTGCTGAGCTATATACTAAGACCAACAAAGTCCAAGTACATTCTACATACATAGATACCTTATTGTTGGTAAATTCTTGTTATGTGTGACATCACAACTATAAACTATTCTTCACCATGAAATCCTTTAGTTTTGAAATATATTAACTAGGACTCACTGAAGTACGATTAAGTACCTTATTTATATTTATTTTGTACCTTGTTCACAGCCACATGACTTTCTTATTTTTTAAATGTTTTGATTGAAACTGTGGAATGGTACCTGGTTAATTAATTTAAATTTATTTATTTTCAGGTTGGTACCTGGTGGTATCGGTCTATCCGGTATTCAGGGGAGCAAGTGCTGTTAGATACTACTCAGATGTATTTCTACTTCTGTCATAAAACCCCATCTATGCCTCTGAAAAGAGCTCTCATGATCCTCGCCGCATCCTGTGAGTTCGATAGGAGACATAATTCTGAAATAATTGAGCGGATCACTGATAATGAGGAAGTTCCTATGGTATGTAGTAGTATCATTATTTTAATTTACATCTCAGATATTAACAAATCCCCTGGTAATTATGAATGATTCAATTAGTTAACCAAAAGTAGAAATCAAGTGGGTATGCATTAGCCTCTCAATACAGACAACTGAGGAGGATATATGTATAGATATAATGTACTTTTCTTAGTACCTTATAGATTAATCCAAAATAAAGTTATTTTAACTATCTAAGTTATTGAAGGTACTCAATTTTACCTCCAGTTGCTTCGTGAACTGCCAAACCTG
This sequence comes from Allophyes oxyacanthae, assembly GCA_932294325.1. Taxonomy (NCBI): domain Eukaryota; kingdom Metazoa; phylum Arthropoda; class Insecta; order Lepidoptera; family Noctuidae; genus Allophyes; species Allophyes oxyacanthae. Next base: position 7,401,651 of record OW028614.1, on the reverse strand, counting down.
GGTGAGAAGAACAAAGAACAGCCTCTATGTCGGCCGTACAGTATCAAGGCGCGTGCGTTGCTCCACGCGCACCTGTCGCGCATGAGGCTGCCACCGGAAACGCTCGAGTGCGACCGAAGGTACATCGTGTCCCGTTGCCCTGACCTTATTGTGGAAATGGTTAACTGTGTTAACCAACTCATTGCTTTGGCTTATGCTAGGAGAAGTAAGTATAATAAGAAGCGATTATGATTTTTATTTCTCTCTTCAGTATGTAAGGCTTTGATGAGAACCAGTAAATAATTGGAATGTGCCTAGAATAAATTTCACCTAATTTGAGAGGCGAACAAGGGCTAATTCAGTTCAGTCATTTGTTGAAATGGTTCCTGTCATATAAGGGAACAGAGGTAAAGGTTATCACCAAGATCATTGATGTAGAAACTTATAATTATGAAGTAAGGGTCTATTACAAAAATTGTCCTGAGTTTAGTCAATATAAACATACAAATACCAACAATCTAATCTAAATTCTACGTCGTCATCACAATGCCTAATTTACCTTGCAACAATTTTTCAACATACTATTATTCGACTGCACCGCACCGTCACATTGACGTGTAGTTGCTCGGTCGCTCAAATGAAGAGTGACGCGCGATTAGGCTTCAGTTCGGATATTTTTGGGCGCTGACCTGAAGTCCAGACACAGAAATCACATTCCTCTTAATTGTATTTTAATATTGTTGACACTCCAGTATTCATAACCTTTAACCAAAACCAATCTGTTTTAATAGCACAATAAATGACAATTTTCTTCCAGTACCGCGCTTACCGACCATAGAGACAATAGAAAACTGTATGAAGCTATCTCCAATGATCGTACAAGGTCTATGGGAGTACAAATCACCTCTGCTACAACTGCCATACATAACTGAAGACCATTTGAAGTACTTCACGAACCGGAAGAAGCACATCAAGTCTTTGCTTCAGTTGGCTCAGTTGCCGGGTGAGGAGAGGCGGCAGGTTCTGAGGTTTTTGAATGATAAGCAGTATGATGACCTCATGAAGGTGCTCGGCAACATGCCTTACATACATTTCCAAGTTAATACTGAAGGTAATTTAATTTGCTTCAGTTACTTTTAACAAACTGATACAGAAAGTGTATATGATCATTCTGATTATTCTTTTTCAACACGCTTTTATTAGCTTCACATGTAACTAACTAAGAAAATCTTGGAAGTTAAATTTGCCCCACTTCCCGGTTTCCGATTGAGCTGAAATTTTGCATACACGTTCAGTTTGGATGACTAAAGCGTGTTCTATAGTTTTTTTTAAACTATAATATTTTTTATTAAAATGATTTTTGTAAGAAAATATCTTAAAATTGTATGTTATCTCGACTTTTCTGTGGGTCATTAAGTGTGAAATTACTTGGTACTCCGCTACGGTACGGTGACGCGGTATAAGAACGATATGCTATTATTAAAGTTATATGCGTTTTTCTCTGGTTTTAGAATGCACAGAATGATGCACTTCTTTTCCCCAAAGTACTATGATTTAAACTAAATAAATCTTTTTCGTTTTAGTAATTGACGACGAGAACTCTACGGTTGTAACGGCGGGTGCAATAGTGACCGTCACTGTATTCTTGCGACGTACCAACATGAAGGAGTTGTTTGGAGACACGACTATTAAAGAAAAGGAAATCATCAAGTAAGGTTTAAAGAGTTTTGTATGCCTGAAATGGCTCCGTTGAAAGAAAGAAAGAAACTACATTTATTAACCACAGCAAAACACACACACAATAAATAATATTCAACAACAAATAAATATATAATTTTATACTGATATTTCAAACGATTTTAACGATTCTAGTGATCACATCCCTTTATTTAAAAAATAATTGATTGAGAACGTAACCATTTTTATGATATTTCGGTAGTACATAAACATGCATTTTAAAAATATTTCGATGCTATAACAATACTTATGAAATTATATACCATGCTAATTTATACGTATCTCAATTTTTTTTAATAATTTCATAATTATTATCAAGTGTATATTCAAAATGGTTTTTATTCACAGCCTATAGTAACATTGTCAAGTTACATGCTATCGTTCTTTAAATCTGTCAAAAGGGACTTCTTAGATCTCGAGGAGTATAGTCGGGTTTACCAAAGCGAGCAACCGAGCTGAAGAGTAGGCTAATTCACGTAACTAAAGAAGTGCAGTTGCCGCGCAGTTGCAATAAAATATTGATTAAAACATCACATTTGATAATCTTCTTCTTCTTTCGTTATGGCCGATGTCGACTATTCTGCCATTTGGTATCCTCTGAGCTTCAGTGAGATACGCTCGCGTCAAGTTCGAGAGTCACTGCAATGCGATCGGCGCATATTAGCCCTCAGGCCTCGGTTGGGTTGGGTGCACGTTAGTTGCCTCATGTACCATGTGTAATGCTAGCATACCTAACATAACAAGTATCTTGCACAAGTAAGTATACGACCTTGTGTGTGATGACTTGGTGATGACGTTTACAAAAGATTACTAACTTAAAGAATAGAATAGAAATTACTTATTCGATACGGGACATACATTATCAGGACATAACAAATAAAAATTGATACATGCAGAGATCACAATAAAACAAAAATAACAAACACAAACAAAAAAATAAAAACGAGATTTTACTGTACTGACGAGCACAGCCATATGGAAAGGGTTACTAGCTCAGCATTTACTGGGTGTGGAACACTCAGCACTGGTTTTCAGTTGGCACCCTGCAGTGTGTCACGGATGGAGGTAAATAAAATCATACATAAATAAAACAAGAAATAATAATATTAAAAAATACAACAATTAATAATTTAGACATACGAAACCTAACTTCACGGACGCAAAGATCCGTGATGATGAACTTCCGGTATCAAGTCGTCATTCTAGTGCATCGTCGCCATTTCGCACGTTTCAGTTTTGGTTTGACCAAAAGCTGATAGGTGTATCAGGCTGTCGTCTAACCGAGTGCGTGCATCGCACGGCAGTTTCGCGACCCTACCTGACCGCCTGCCTTTGTGCGGGTATCAAAATGTATATCGATAATTTGATGTGATTTGATAATTGCATTTTAGCGAGCTGTGTAGAAAAATACAATTTTGTACTGAATTTATTTTTATGCAAACAGAAACCCCGGAAATGTAGCTACTATAATATTTTTTGGAGGTTGAACTTTAAATCACCGCAACTAATTAATATGATTTAGACTACTCAGTTGGTGACGGCTACACTGTAACATCAATAATTGACACTATTATGGAATCCATGTATAAAATTCAATACATTATAAGGTCCCACCTTTCTAGTACCGGTCCGTTTAAGGGCTCAATTATGGAGAGGCGGAAAGTCGCAAAGTGGCGTACCTATATATTAATATACACATATAATACGCCACGGATCTTTTTGTCTGTGAAGCTGCTACGAGTCGCGTCGGCGCGGCGGGTCGGATCCTGGATCGTGAATTTCGTCGTGCTTCTCGCTCCGATGCGTTGGGTTGTATCATTATTTGAACAGAACTTCACAGACACAAAAATCCGTGGGGTGCACTGTATACGTACTAAAAGTACTCTGTGATACGTTTACGTACCTATGAGTATAGTAGTATACACGCCCCGCCTCGTAGGGATGGGCGATCGTCATTCACCGGGAAGGTGACCGGTCGCCAGGGACAGCATCATTAAAAAATTAACCAGCTTGGAATAACAATTATATTTTATATTAAAAAATAAATCAAAATTTAATGCTAAGTATTTATTTCTTCCTTTTTATGAACCCGGATAATATATTCACCCTTTAATGGACTAGACATGTCGGATCTTATAGTATAGGTACATTAATAAATTTTATAAGGTGGTGGTCACGTCATGGACTATCACTGTATTGCCATTGTATCGCATCGTATCACTTTCCTTCCAAAATAATTTATCAATGGACCTTTGCATTGATGTGGGTTGGTGGCGCCCTATAAACTTAATTTTGCGTCATGCATTGAGTTAGAGAAACTTACTTTCCTATTTTTGCCCTACTACGGCGAGGGTTATGTTACGAGTAGGTACATACAATGTTATACCGCCATGTATGTATGATTATCTGTTCCCTCATAACTTCTAAACTACTTATCATAATTTGACAAATGAGGTATCGTTGAGGCTATGTGGCATCACATTAAATTTAATATGGCGCCTTCTAGAGGACAAAAAGAAATAACGAATTAATAAAAATTAAATAGTGCCTTGTTTGGTATCAAATGAAAATATAATATCAAATAAAATATTTCAAAAATATATATATTGTTCGCTGTTGCTCGCAACTTTGTAAAAAAAGTAAGTTCAAAAACTAAAACCTGACTGTTGAAAAAGTATGAAACAAGAAAATATTAATACATATTCAGTGATGTTCAGAGGATGGCCGTGGTCGTAAGCCACCTACTCAAACAAAATAATACATTCTAACAGTAGCAAGCGATCATAAGCTTTAGGGTAAAGTGGCGTACGACCACGGCTATCCTCTGAATATCACTATGAAAGTATGAATATGTATTAATATTTTCTTATTTCATATTTTGTCAGTAGTCGGGTTTTAGTTCTTAAACTTACTTTTTTGACGTTGTTATACATCGTTATAACAATATTTTGACCGTCGTATTTATGGCTACAAATTCACGGTTTCAACTTGTTAATTTAATAAAGAATTTCATTAAAATATGGATTTCGAAATAGCTACTATAAAGGCTTATCAGGACCAGCCGTTGTAGTAGTTATTCCGTGATATAAAGCCGAGCTTGGTCTCAGTAGCGTGACGCTGCGTGGCGCGACATGGAATGCGGTGCATAAGACAACAATCGCTTGCCAAGCATGTTTGAAAAGCTCGCCGCGTTGCTTGACGCATCACGAAAATTTTACCTCTTTGGTTAACAAACTACTATAATAACATTCTAACAGGGAAGACGATGACGCCGCAACCGGTGAAAATGGGTTGAAGACCGAAAATGACAAAAATGACAAGAACGATAAGAAGGAAACATTCAAGAGGCCTGTTTGGATGAAGCAGGCGAAAAAGCACCCGCAATCCAAGAAATCAAAGAAACCAGTCGCGGCCAAAGCACAAGCCAAGCCGGCGCCGCCCGCCACCTCCACGCCGCCGCCGCCTAACAACGACAACAAGAAAAACAAAGAACCAAAGAAAAAAGATGAAGAAGGTAAATATTATTAAAAACATTTTAATTTATAACATGTCGCTAGCGTTTAGCTGAATATTCTCATTCGATCCGTTGGATGTACTGCAATAATGGTCGATAGACCTACTGTAGTTTTGAGACTGTCTGGATTTAGATTTCGGCCGTTGATCTGTACTTCACGTGGGTTGTAAATTATGACAACGACGTTGTTTCACCGTTAATAACTATTTTAATCGACCTATAAATCATGAAATCTTTAAAGAATTTCTTATTTATAAAATATGGCTTGTCATCTTTCATAAAATCATTTGTCTAGGAAGAGATGGCATAGAAAAGGCTATTGTTATTCACTCCTATATTATTCGAGATGGCCAATATCAATATTTAGTTTGGAGTCTACAATTATTTTATTTACCGACGAATTTACAATAGACATATTTATTTCTATTCATATAAATGTACTTTTAAAACATCAACTGCTGAAAATGAGCCCCCACACAAACGATCGTAGTGACCATAATCACCGCGATTGGCAAACAGATTGATGATTGCAGTATGTTGTTACTAGCACAATGCCTTCTTGGTCACCTTATGTACGATGTCTATGGGATGTTAGGTAAGTACCCATTACTTGCTGGGTACCATACTTCTATTGTACTAGAATGAAATGGTAATATTCTATTTAGTCTAATAATAAGATCAGGGTACAAGCCATGTCCTTAATATTTCACTCACGGCTCAGAAGCACTGTGTGTGCAGCCGGATATTCGTCCGGCAGTTCATCCAGCTGAAGTATCTTTTCAAAGTGCAAGTTTGCAACCCGACCCTCTCAATGTCTAGATATGAATAGATTGTGGAAAAGCAGTCTGTCGGGCATTGTAGTATTTTGTAATACACAAAAATATATTTACATAATATATTTTGTATAATTAAGTATATTTTGCCCAAACTGTTTCTCCATGAGGGGAGGGTCCACTTCCCATTATTGGTAAGGTTGCACGAGTCGTAGTTTTGAGATTGGGCATTAGGTGACAGCTTTCTTCTCGGTCATTATCGGTCGCCTCTTTTAGATTCGAGACTAAAGTTTTTGCTTGTTTTATCTAGGTGATGATTCCGAAGTGGGCAGTTCAGACGAGTCTGGATCCCACAGCGACGCGTCGGAGGACGAGTCGCGCGACAAGTCATCGGCAGCAGAGGATGACGACGACCAGTGGGAGAAATTCCAGAAGAGGATACAAAAACGAGAGCGACTTGAAGGACGGTCTAAGAGCTCACATCCTGTGCACTGTCCGTATTTCCCACAGGTTCGTACACTTGCCGATGGTTGTAGATAATAGTCCGGCAGGTAAACTAACGTTCTATTACGTAACATGTTTCAGTCATCTGTTACCAGTTGAATCGACAATAGGTGATCGCGAATGTCATTAGGCGGAATTAGGTACTTCCACATATTTTCACTTTGTACTCCTAGGTGCTTAGCTGTCTGGTCCTGTAAAAAAAGGATTAAAAATCATGTGATCCTAAAAAGATCCTTGCAATTAACATTCATCCCCATCCATAGACTAGTACTTACAAGCATGTTTTGTTCTTCGACTGTCTTATTAAAAAAATGGTTTAAATCAAGTCTTGTAAAACCCAGGTTTTAAGATAATCCCATCTCATTTCGTTATACAGGGTGGCGACGACGTTATGACATTAAATGATATTAATTTATTATTATTATTAATTAATGGCATTTGGAATAACATTCTGGGACCGTACAAAAAATATCAATCAAATTCAATCAGTAATTTAGCATAAGGATCTTATTTCTTAAATTGTGCTCCACACGATCTTTAGGCGAAACTTAGTCTCTAATCTGTTTTTTTTTTAAACATTGCCCCTCACTAGGATTTCTCCTGTATCGAGGGTACTGTTTACAAACATACATGTCACATGCACACAACCAGACCCGAAACAACTATCTGTAGATCATACAAATATTTGTTCCGTGCGGGGATCGAACCCGCGGCACGTAGCGCAGAAAGCTAATTGCTTAGCCACTGCGCCAACCGTGTCGTCAACATACTTCAAACAAAAACTTCACCTAGGGCGAATGAGAGTAGAGTACCTACTCTACTGTGGTTTCATTTAAAGTTGTAACGTCGACCACTCTGTATGACATTAATAATTTTCCTAAAAAACATAACAGCTTCTGAAGTCAGTGCCACTGCCAAGCTAAGGTGCATTGAAGAATTAAAGGCCCCGATTTCAGAAGCAGTTAAGTTTTTGAAGAAAATTATTTTATGTTTTTTAATTTTTTGAAGTCGGTTTTTACTTTTTTTTTATTTTATTTTTTTTCTATTTTGAGTGGCATAAACAATACATAAATATTCGACTACAGCTATCGCGAGTGATTTGCTGTTATCCATTGAACCATTGAAGAGGTCCATCGTCTATCTCCGAAGGTCTTCATCAGATCTTCATCAAATTTAAATGGGACCACCTAGAGAGTATATACCCTTTCAAACAAATCGGTCCGCAATTGACGGAGAAATCGGTGGAAATACATAAAAAAAAACGTTCATACAGTCGAACATAGAACCTCCTCCTTTTTTGAAGTCGGTTAAAAAGGGACGGATAATTATATTTAAAACATGGGTTTCACTAGACTTACCTTAAACCATCTTTTGTAATAATGGGAAAACGGTTTAACAGGAAGAGTCCAACTCCACCTTTCAGTTGTTTTTTAGGAAATACAGGGTTGCCACACACCTGGAATACCTTGAAAACCTGGAACAGTTATAATTTGTATTCAACCTTGAAAAAACCTGTAAATATCATGGAATTTTATGAACTTCCTGAAAAAAAGTAAATACCTAGGCACCTAAATGATGAGGCAGGTGATGATAATTTGGATCCTTGAATCAGATCAGTTTCGAGTTTCCTGAAAGTCATCTGAAGGTTCCGAATTCCGATCGCGGTATTTAGGGTTTCCTAAAGTCACGAGTTTTTTAAGGATAGAACCTAATCATCCAAGCAAATCTTGAGTAATTACTTTAAGACGCAAACTATATATAAATTGTCGGTGTAGTTCTACAAAAATCGTTTTGCAGCTATGAGTCAATATTAGATGTGAACATTTTTTTTTCGCCTTGAAAAATATTATCCTTTTGTCCCGGAAATCTTGGAAAAATAATGGAATTTCATTTTTGAAATTATGTGTCAACCCTGAAATAGAGTAAATTCAGATTTTCTAATCTCCGGATAACTTTATCCCAGGAAATATATTACAAAAATTTACAGATTACTTATACGAAATATTATGTCAAACATTAAATTTATTCGATGGATAAAACATTAACTGGCCTTTGAAAAATTAGCCCCAATATCAAGTTGAGAGTAATGTACTATTGAAGTAAGGAAAACTTATCGGGCCGATGTCTGCAGATATTTACTACTGGATGCGTCAACATAAAATGTTTATGTTTGCAATTTTTCTTTGTGCAGCTAATCGCGGAAATGGTTGTTGTTTCGCTAATGATTCTTTTTGGCCTTGCAGATAGGGTTGCCATCCGTACTTTATAATAAAGTATTGTACGTTATTTCAGGCAAACGTACTTTATACTTTATGTTTTTCTTTACTTAACTTTATTTTAATCTTCAAGGTTTTATTTTACTGTTTGCTAAAACAAACAAAAGTAATAATTGCTTTTTGCGTGTGATCTGTCTTTAAACTTAATAAAAAATGAGTCATTTAGGTATATATATTAACTTAGACATAGAATGTAAAAATTCACAACTAACAAGTATTAGTTGTTAGATGTTGCTAAAAGTAACACAAAATAAATATGAAAAAAAAAATGTAAGTTGAATAAATAATAATTAAAGAATAGTAGCAAGTAAAAAATAGGTGGCATCCCTACTTGCAGACGCCAATAATAGCTACAACACTATTACACCTAGATGTTGAGATGGCTAAAATGACGTGTGATTTTAATCTCTGGAACGAAATAGTGGATTGAACAAAATTGATGTATAATAAAAGCACGATTATTTAATCGAAGTACATGTTATTTTGTTCATTTAAATAAATGCATATTGTGTAGTTTCAGTATTCGCTTTAGGATAAAAATGTACATACCCTGCAGATATTGTTCCCAGTTCGGATAATTTAAATGTTTGACTGTAACCTACGACGATAGAGATGATACTAGTGTAAGACGGCACGGTTGGCGCAGTAGCTAAGCGATTGTCTTTATGCACTACGTGCCGCGGGTTCGGTCCCCGCACGGAACGAATATTTTTATGATCTACAGATAGTTGTTCCGGGTATGGGTGTGTGTGCATGTAATTAGTATGTTTGTAAACTGCTCCCACGATACAGGACGAATGCTAATGCGGGGCAAACAAAACAAAAATTGTGGGTATATGTTTAATTTTATGAGAAATGTGAACTAAATAGATTTCTTCTTACGTAATACCTAACGAAGCTTCCGCCACGTCCACATCGACCAATGTTTACACTGTTGATGCGATTAACTTGTCTAATCCCACAATTAAAATGGAAAACAGAGACGTGAGCTAAAAACTCCTTACATAACGCATGCTGACTAATCGGTAGACACTGATTTTGATGCAATCGCGTAAATGCATGCTTCTTATCCTACGACCGAACTCTGAGTAATCAACAAGACGTGTCGCGGTGCAAAAGCAATTACAAAATATCTTTGTTGAGTTTTTAAGAAGCACGCTTTTAGATTTTATCTTATCTACTGATGTGGTAGAGAAATAATCAAAAACACTTGACCGTAAAGACCCTTAAATATTTCAGATTTAAGTTCTTTTCGGTTTAGAAATCAAGACTGTTGAGAAGTTAAGAACATCATTTTAGTTATAAAAATGTTGTAGGAAAAGCCCTTACAAACCTGCATCGAGACGCAGTAGCCAAGATATCGATGTATTGTTTAGTTGGTACCTATTTAGGTTAAGGTACTTCTACTGCATGTTTTATTGGTTGTGTATATCATCGTTAGTGCCAACAAATTATTTACTGCACTTCACAAGCATTAACTTGAACATCATTAAATGGGTAAAAACATCGGTAGCGCATACGCCAACTTCTTCTTAGAAAGTTAATGGCAAATTAAATTTTATTAGCCCAATATTCGGGCACGCGGCTGCATCATCGATATATTTGCTTGTGAACGTTGCCGTTGGCAATAAATACTTATACCTATTATTTTCTTTTGTGGTAAGTTCGTCTACATATTGTTAAATAGAGTCGTATACTTCCCGTAGGAGCTTCTGTGAATCGTGTCGAATGACTTTGACCTTGCCCTGACCTTCTTCTAGATTTCCGTTATTTTGTTGACCTCAATTACGAAATGACATATTTTGTACGCGAGGTGTAAGCAGACAGTGTTTATGTAACTGAATGACGCACGCGCGATGGGTGCGCTATCTGAATGTGGGGTAGCGGATATAATTCCATGTTAAACGTATAGGTACCGCAGTAAAGGGGGTCAGATTTATACATGATTTGTACAGCGCATACTCTTACAGTAAGAAAAAACGTGAAGGAATAGGCATGTTACAGAACCAAAAATCATCCGCCAATCCACATTGGACCCGCGTAGATTATGGCTTTATCCCATCTATCAGAGTGGAGGCCCGAGTTTAGTCTGCTTATTATAGGGTCCGAAATAGACACCCCATTTATTTTTATTAATTTCAAGTGCTACGGGCAAGTATGTTATCAATTATCATACATGACTTGTATATTTTTGTTGTCTGTTTTAGTTCTATTTATATAACTAGATGGTGTTGAGATTATTTTATATTGGTTTATAATATAATACCCAATTTTTATGAAAACACTTATTTGCAAGCTAGTAAATAATATACCAAACCAGCGGCGCGGGAGTCATACTTGACCGATTTTTTAACCACCTTTTATTCGGTTTTCAAATGTCAGTGTTTTCATCAGATTTTCAACAGAAAAAGGTTGTGAAATCGGCTTTAAAAGTTGTTGAAAATTTGCATCTTGTGAGCATTACAGCGAATTCTTTTGAATACCTACTAGAAGAAACCTCTTGATGTTAATTGTATTGTAGGAGAAGCAAGAATACTGGTGGTGTTACATTTGCGACCGCAAGTCGCACACGCTGTTGACGGCGCCGGCGCACGTGACGGCGCTGGTGGACTCGCACGAGCTGCAGTTACGATTCACGGCGCCGCGCTGGCCCGGCCTCTACACCCTCGCCTGCTGTCTCAGATCAGGTAAGAGGAACTACAAAGTAGAATAATAGGGTAATACGCTTGTCAAAATTGGTATAATCCATCATTCAACCATCGCGTCTGACGAAACATTTCAAATAAAATTGTCGCTTTGACAATTCATTCTGAAAGACGTGAATATCGGTGCATTTTAAAAATTCCATATCGAATAGATTTTGATTCCATTTCGAATATAATTTTTTTTATTCTTGGAATTTCTTTTCTTTCTCTTCTTTTCATACCGCGGCCACATTGGATCTAGCTTTGGGCCCAAGTTTGGCGCCAAAGAATGGCCAATTATTTATTGCAAACAGTCACCACACGTTGGCTCCAATACGTTTCACTTGCTGGACATTTCTTAACTTAATTAATGAACATTACGTACATCGCTAAGATAAAGTGATTTTGTAAAAACGTGTCAAGAATACTGTTACATTGGATTGAATTGAATATATAATATAATCTATATGTGATACTTGTGTTGTTGTGGAATATATTTGATGGTGTATTGGCATAAACTCCACGCTTGACGCTTGACAGGGAAATTGGTGATCGATATTCCAAGGCGGGGCATTGTTATTGCGTTTCTCTGTTACGGAATTCTCAGTAGCGCCTTAAACTTAATTTCCTAAATAATATTATAAAATGCGAAGATAGTTTGGCTGTCTGTCTGTCTCAGATCATTATAAAATTCGGCAGGAACATAATTTGAAATCCTGAAAAGGATATAGGCTATTTTGGTTTCCGAAAATTAGAGGCACCTGGCTAAGTGGAAATCCAGACCTTGTGTCGCATTCCTGACGGCTGAAGCGACTGAAGGTCTGGTACTTGTGATAACTGCAGTCATTTTCGCGCTAACATGACTCACGGTCAATTCGTTCGCTATTGTTCAATGGTGTAGGCTGACGCATGGCGCATGATAATATTGGTACAGTTCAGAAAGATTTCATCGACCTCGCATATTTATGGCGGCCTTAGGGACCATCCATAACGTACGTCACACATTAAGGGGGCCCCGGAGGGGGTCGACGAAATGTGACATTATGTGACAAGGGGTGGAAGGGGTCCTAAGTTTCGAGACGTCACATTTCAAAATCTAATACATTTAAGTGTTAAAATGCCAAATTTGAACTATTAACGAAAATCTTAAAAATATTTCCAATTCTATCTGTATGGCAACTATTTATTATATATTAAAAAATAATTTAAATGGAAATAAAACTAATTTCGGAACTGCTATTTTAATTTAATAATTTCTAGATATAAAATTGCAAAATATGTGACGTCACACTAGGGATGGGGGGTCTCACAAATGTGATCAACTGTGACAAGGACGGGGAAGGGGGAAAAAATCACAAAATTAGTGTGACATACTTTATGGACGACCCCTTACTCGGTTGGAGAATCATCACTTTTCAACGGTTCCCCCATCACATCTCGTTCCTTTCAATAGTGAATAATATGTTGATTTGCTGTGTAGACTCGTACATCGGGATGGACCAGCAGCAGGACATGAAGCTGGACGTGAAGGAGGCGGCTGCCGTGCCCGCCGAACACCCGCAGTGGGACCTCAGCGACTCTGACACTGATAACAATGATCAGGTAACATCTATTTATCTATCTACATGTCTTATTAATTTCAAAGAAAAACAAATCTATGTAATTCATTTCTGTTTATCCCTAACTAATCTTGTGTAACGTTTTAACCCCCCATTGCTGTGGGTCGGGGGTCTCTTCTATTAGTTATTTTTGTCCTCTCGGTTTCACTTCATTGGATAGCCAGCCTTAGTATGAGATTTTGTAAACTTCCACATTCATAAATAGTTCTATGAGAGTAAAGGCTACTCGATTGGAGCCTGCCGGCCATAAGTCTCGTTGCATTTTCAACTATTTCCGTTCCTACGCCTATCGCCATCCGTACGTATCATGAGCGGTGAGCTTAACGGTTTTATGTAGGTGTTTTTATTACCATTCCTCGCGGAAAAACCTAGCTGTGTCACTTTTTGTAATATAACTGACCATAAAAAAAAATGAAACAGCTTCGAAATTGCCATATAAAGCCTAGTTCTTATTAAGTGACTTGTAAAACTATTACTCAACAGGCAAAATACGTATGCACTTTATATATTTTACCCGTTACCCAACGCATTTTAAAAGCAAGGAAGAACTTATATTATTTTCTAGTGAAAGTAAAAATAATAAAATGTATTCTTAGTGGGTAATCTCGATCCACCTAAAACTCACTAGGAACAGATAAAAGAACTTTCATATCTCTCACTTCTTGAGAAATCTTTAGTTTATTAACTATTTATTGACCATTGTTTATCTACATATCAATTACTTAAATACGGTTTTTCTTTTGTTTTAACAGGGAGGCAATGAAAGTGAATTTACAACAGATGACGAGGTCGAAGAGGAGTAATCGAAGATTAACTAAGTTATTTTTATAGAGTTTATTAATGAGGTGTTTGCGCATAGATTGTTGTATGGTCCGAGAGCGAGTGAATATAATGTTTTATATCCAAACGTGTATCTTTTTATTTTTACCTGTAACATTGTTCACGGACCTAATCATGAATGACCACTGCTTGGTACGAGTGCAGGGATGTCGATGGTGAAGCGATGGGGAGCTGTGCACCTTATGTGAATGGTACAAAAGGGTTGTTAGAAGTAGGTATGCCTTTCAACGTTTGGGCTGATACTTTCAGGATGGATCATGATCGTACTGTGGTGTGGGTGACATGATATCTGCGATGGTGTGTTAGAAACCTTTTTACTCTCGTTTTGAAGACCCCCAATATTTATAATGTTCCGGAAATACAGACGTCAAGGAATTCCACTCTTCAATAGCGCGCATGAGGAAGTTGAAGGTGATCTCTACGATTATAGTTACTAATTATATAAAATATCGACAATCAACTGCCTCTATGCTAATGTTCGAGGTTTTTGTAATTTCGCCTCATCCAATGATTTCTGCACCCGTTTCAAAGTTTACTTCTGTGTTGGCGTGGCGATGGTTATGTCTGAAATCATGGGTCCTGACGATACGTAAGCCCAAGCCGACTGTCGGTACAGTGTTACCATGTAGCGCTGTGTGTCAAGCTACACAAAGGGATGTTAGCGTGGCTGGTTTGCGAGGGTATCGTCCTCCGGAGGCTGCGCGAGCGCGGGGGGGCGGGGCGGCGGCGGCGGCGCGCTCGGACGGCGTCTCACTCGCGCGCCGCCGCTCGCCTCAGCTCCACGATCGAACGACTCACGCCCGCGACCGGTGTCGTATTACCGCTCTAAATATAACTCGCGAGCGCGATCGCCAATTTAGAAACGGTCGCGCGCCGTGTTTTTAACCAGTGATTGACAGTGCTAAGTGAAGAATACTACCCCGATCGTCTAGCTATCAACCGCCGACGTGAGTATCCCCCAGATGTAGTCTAGAGGGCGAGCTGACCCTGTATATATTGTATTACCAATAGCGGTTTTAAAATAAACAGCTGTTCTTAGAATCTATAGCGCTGGTAACGTGCTAAATTGGGAGTACTTACGCTTTCAGCGGAGGTTGTGGGAAATTCGAGATGTTTTTTGATGGATGCCCGACAAATAAACGAGCGGTATGATCCTGCAAATATTCAGGTATCGAGGGATGTTCATCTCGTATAAGTACTTATTCTTCTATATAGGTATTTATAACATTGCGTGAAGTAATAAGTTCAAGGAGCGCTTTCAATTTCTGTCACATGGCGTGAGTAAGCCAGGATTCAAGAACCAAAGGTCGAACGAAATTAGTTCAGGATGAATTATACAAACCGCAAGATACATGCTACCTAGTGAGTGACATTGCCATCAATAAAGGTTCATAAGGAAAGTAAATTAACTTGCTGTTCTACTTCTGGCTGTTTATACTAGAACAAATTATTTAAATTAGTACCTAACGTTGGAACCTACTTATCATACCACCATGTGACCAAGTATGTAAATAAGAAAGAGTTTTAGGAAAGGACATGTCCACGCCCACGTTCATATGATAATTCTTTACGTTTAAAATCTAGACTCAAATTAAAGTGCCAGTATTGGAACCTGGTCAAATTGCATAAGCGCCAATTGTTGGCCGGCTGTCGCAGCCAGTGAGTCAGTCCAGTGTACGATTGTCGATAAAAACTTACTAACATTTGTTGGCAACTACTGTAGAACTAATTGGCAATTATATTTATACAGGAGAGTTCAAGCGGGTAATATTGGACCTTAAAATATAACCGCATTTTTGCTTCATTGTCAGAGTAATTATCTACATATAAACAAAATACGACTCGATTTCCTGTATAATAATAACAATTCCGTGGAGTGCAATTAAATTCCGATGTATCTTTGAATTAAATCTAATAATTTATGCACATCTCATAAACGTAGATACGTCAGCATAAACATGTAATATGCTTTTAAATATAGGTAGCAAATAGCAACATAAAAAGTTTCTCATTAGGTACTCTACCCATCTATTTTGTAAGTGGCGATAGCAAGTGTTTTAAATTGATTTTCACGGTAAAATAAACATCCTCTAGTAATAATAAAAATACGCAAATATTGATCTATTTATAAAGAAACAGTAACGCCGGTAATGCGATAGCCTTGAATATTTCTAATATTTATTTATCAATGATCTTATGTGGGTACCTAGTTTATGTAGAGATTCTAAGTTTATGTACCTGAGTACCTATAGTCTGTTTGGTTTTAGATGTCTTTTGACTGAGCGTGAAAATTATAGATAATCCCTAGCTTATTTAAATTAACTTTAATTGAGTTAAGTAGGTCGGTAGGTAGGTACATCTACTTATATGACTGATAAGTTCAACGGTCGCCGGTGCCCGCAAACAATAGATTTTCTATTGTGTCACTTGACGGTCAACGATTTAGGTATGTCGCTCTTGAATGTAGTTTAGTAATTTTTGAAGGAATACCAATCAATCGAAAATTATGTATTGGAAAAGGGGATCCCTTTGGCAGTTTCTTATCTATCCGTGGAGTGGGTAGTTTAAGTGCCTACCAGTAAAGCTGTTTTCATGGTAGTGAGTTTGAATATGGCCTGCAGTTACGATTGGTGATATCCCAGCACATTGGGCACGGGCGTGCACGCGATGAATCGAACCGCGGACTGATAGCGGGCCGGTTAGACGAGTCCCGCAGCCAGAGAGTGCAACGGCCCAAACTAAAGGGAATTTAAAAATGATCATACTAGCAAGCCCTTTGATTTTATAATGCAAAGCTTTAAAGCGTCATTACTTTCTATCCCGAATTTTCGTTTTAGCCTACTTTGGATATTTAATCATTCGGATGATTCGATTATCGTAACTTGTATCGATTGGTGTGCTAACATAAATTGATAAGAAAAGTCATCCGGTATATAATAAATGCATATCTATATCTATGCAAATTAGTATATTTCGTATTATTAACCGCACCTTTTAAGAAATGTATATATATAAGGGCATTGTTACAGCTTGTGGCAGGAAATTAATATTTTTATAGATTTTTGCTATTATTTATTTATACTTTAAATATTAACTTCTAAATTCAAACAATAAAGGCAGTACTTATGCTAGTATTTTTTCCATGTTATATAAAAGGCAAAAAATCATTTCAATTTATATAAATAAATGTGTTACTGGCGCTAAGTAAAAAAGAAAAGAAAAAAAGAATTTCCCTCCCGGAAATTACTTTTATAATATAATGGTCGAAACGCAATACCTACGGAATCTGTTACATAGGTACTTAATTAAATGTAGGTACCTATGACCTGCCTGGTATGATACAGCCTTTTATTGTGCACATGAAATTATTCCAGATATTTTTCCTATATGATAATTTGCAATGAAATCATCAGCCGACTATTATTGTCATGACAATAACAACGTAAAATATTATTTAGTTATTTTTCCCTGTTACAAATAACCCGTTAGTCACATAGGTATCTATTACTTGTTCTACTTGACCAACTATTACGAATAAGTAAACCAATTTCCAACTAATTTCCGACCTACCTAGGCATTGAGTCATTTGTTATCATTTTGAATTCGAAGGCAAATGCTCAGTTTAGTTTTATTTAGAGCTAAATCTAAGAGCTAATAATATAGAATTTAAAGAAAGGAATCTATGTCAGTTAGGTACTAGAATAATTAGGGAATAATGTAGGGGTATGTAAAGCAGTAAAATAAAATATATGGTCCTACCTTTCTAGTCCTGATCCCTTTAATTTACCCCTATTGTATTCATCATTATGAACAACTTTGATTAAAGGACCAACTATGAAATCGCGAAAATAAAAAAACAGCTGTTCCATTCAAATTCAAATACGTAGGTAATTCAAAATTACTCGAATGTATGAAATAGGTAGCTGATTTTTTTTCGTGATGTCAGGGTTGATCCTATTGTAAGAATTGTTCATAATGATTAGTACAATAACCCTTTAAAACGATTGGTACTAGAAAGGTAGGGCCAATAATATCGTATACTAACTAGAGAAAAAAATGGTTGCTGTGATGTTAAAAGTAAAACGTTATGAGATTCCTAAAAAACCGTTAGTTATCTATCCACAACATATTTTCAATCTAAGGTGCAATAGATTGATGGGTGCCTTAGATCTAAGGTGCAATGGAGTCGAGTAGCGCTGACGTTATTAGGTACTTACCTACCTACTGCTGCTTGATAGAGCTATGAAATTCCTATGACCAACTGTAACTATCTTTCCACAATTTTCTTTGTGTTTTGTATTATTCACAACTTTTGTTTAGGTAGCTACGTTTTTCGTGTAACAATTTACATGCAAATGCCAAGTTCACTAATTATCGATAGAGTAAACCTTGTTTTTAATTTAGAATAGCGTTTGTCGTTGTTATCACAAAACGGTAAAATTCAATATAAATACTGACTAAACTATTAGATGGACCCTGAGGTGAGGTCGCTAGTATCGATACTTTGATACATTTCTACTAAATATGAGATCCGATAAAATCAGCATTAAGCCGAAGGTACAAGTATAAATGAAGGCTTTAGGTTTAGGTACCTACCTATAATAGACTATACTTAGTCCTCCCTAGTGTTTACCGTAGAAACTGTGGTAGAAACTATATTTGCTAATAAGGGCTGATTTTTCAATCGCCAGATAACATAATTATAGGCATCGATGTCTAAGGAAAGGGGGAATAAATTTGATAGAAAAGGGAATAACATAGATTATTTGACAGCTTTCTTATACAAAATCTCTCAAACGTCTTTATTCGTTGGATAAAAAGGATAACACCTCAGATGAACCCGCTTACGCAAAGATAAAACATTATCTGGCGATTGAAAAATCATATTTTGCTAATAGGACTGTCAGATGCGAAGCGAAGAACAATATGAAGTTTTCGTAGAGTCAACATAAACATTTCTTCAACCATGACCCTAGTTTAATTTTTCAATCAGCTTTATTGTAATTTGTACTTTTATGTAGGTACAAAATACAAATCAAATTAATAAATTAAAACATTTTTACAATAATTAAACAAACAACAGCAGAGATACCTAAGTAATATAATTATATTATGGATACCAAAAAAGTCGTAAAATAGTTTATTAAAACTAAAACTTATTTAGCGGTAAGACGAGCGTGTTTGCAAAATTGCAAAATTTTTAAAGGGATGATCTATGCCCCCGATCTTCATAACCAAGTCTGCCAGGTATTCGTCCCTAATAATTAATGTCTCATCAGAAGACATAAATTATTAGCAGTCCCTTGATATCGAACAGTTGCATATTCTTAGTCACCCATACCCCGGAAACTGGCTGCGCTCAATGCTTTTCTGGATTCAAACCAAATACAAAAATTTGTTGGGGGATGCATTGAAGACGATTCTGTCGGAATGTATGAAGTATTGTGAGAAGAATGCATGAATGTGTTAGGTACTTGTGCATAGTTAATGTTTGTAATAGTTGTATTTATGTAGTAATTAGTTGCGGCCGTTCTATTTATAGTAAAAAAAATAAAAAAAGTAAGTTAAAAAACCCGACTACCTACTGAAAAAGTATAAAACCCGCCCGGTAGGCGGTAGCCGTGGTCGTATGCCACTCTACCCTAAAGCTAATAATCGCTTACTACTGTTAGAATGTATTGTTTGTTAGGGTAGGTGGCATACGACCACTGCTATCCTCTGAACATCACTATGAGTGTATTAATAATTTCTTGTTTCTATCTACTTTTTCAGTAGTCGGGTTTTAGTTTTTGACCTTAATGTTTTTTTCATAATAATTATTGTTTATACCAAATTTTGATGAAGATATTGATCTAAAATAAATAAATAGGTAAATATTGTTTACTTTTGACAACCCTAGTCTCCATGCACTGTCGCGACACTGTCTAAATTACCCCACGAGATCAAAGGCATGGTTCTGCTGTTCTTCCTCTTTAAAAGTTTAAACTATGTCGGAGGTGTGATTTTAGAAATTATTCCCAATTATCGGGTACGTGCAAGCAAAGCCGCGAGCATCAGCTAACAGTATATACCTATATATATTTGCTTTCATTTGATACCCAGCACGGCAGCATTAAACAATATTTTTTTCATCCCCCCATCTCGGAAAGAGTATTTTTAATCTTCAATATCTAAGTGGAAAAGCCGTTTTTATTCTCTAGAGGATAAAGTAAATTTTCATCCCACCATCTCGGAAAGAGTATTTTTAATCTTCAATATCTGAGTGGAAAAGCCGTTTTTATTCTCTAGAGGATAAAGTAAATTGAATTTAGAACATCGTGTGCACTAAGTTTGTGAATTAAACGTTTTTTTTTTGCATTTAGTCATTTCCTCGCTGAGGTGGAATGAAAAGTTACGTGTTGCACTCGAGTGCAAAGATTTTTCACCTCGTGCTCTTTTGATTCCCTCGCTAACGCTCAGGATTCTAATTTTGAATCACTCGCTGCGCTCGTGATTCAATTTTAGAATCCTTCGCTTGCTCGGTTATCAAAATTGAACACGCGGTTAAAAAGCAACTTTGCACTCTTGTATAACAAATAACTATTTTCTTTCCTCACTGTCTTCTTGAGCGCGCCATTTTCAATTTAATGTGACGTCACATAACCTATAACCAGCGGACGATCAAGACGCATCCTACGATACCTCATTTTAAAAATTATGATATGTTTATGTAGTTTAGAAGTTATGAGGAAACAGATGAACAAAGGTACATTCATACATACGGGTCCAAAACATAACCCTCGCCGTAGTCGGAAAAAAATAAAATAAAATAACGTAAATAAGCCACTAATATCACTTTTATTTGTGATTCATTCATTCATTCTTTTCTATTCACAACTTTGTATGCTAACCGTACACGGTACCTACAGTCGATTTTTGACGTTGTTCGCAGTCGCGATCCTAATAGCAAAAATATCGGCTTATAGTTCGGCTTACTTGTACAAGACAAAGAGAAAATGTCAGTATTCTTCCATATAATTAAAATGTATAGGTAGCTATAGGTACCTACTTAGATTAAGTAAGGTCAAGCGGTAAAGAACATATTTAAAAAGACTTTTCGGCACTTCGCCCTCGTAATATTCTTTTGTCTGACATTCCTCATGTCGTATTTTATTTATTTTCCTGTTTTTCTTTAATCCTTGGGTCTTAAACGATGAATCATAAGGGTCGTCTGTCTGGGTACAGTTTAGATTACTCATAGTCTATCGCACCTTATTTCTTTTACATCACTGTGTTCTGTTGCAATTTTACACATAGCCATAGGTATAACCATATTTACATTTTGCATAGTATTTAATTTTTACTTGTTGTCCAAGGTGATCTTTATAAGTACCTACTTTATACAAATATTTGTGATGAACTCATCGTTCGGTTGAGGTGAAAAGTTGTTTTGATGTGAACTTGTTTAGGTTTAAGTAAGTTTAAACATAAAAAAATGTTTAAAAGGGAGCCAAGTTCGTTCTAAATACGGGGGCTGTCGGCTTCGCAAAAGAATTGGTATGCCCAGTTCTATTAAAAGTAGAGTATAATATACATCATAACTATAGGAATGTTCAACGTTTTTGCACCGTCTATGGTCTTTACTTGGAAAGTACCACATTATGCTGGACCCTTGCTAAATATGATCGTCAGATGTCCTAAAGTGCTAGGGATCGCTAGGTATCTATCTACATAAGTAGGTACCAAATTTCATCAGAATCCGTTCAACCGTTAGTACGGAGTTGAGTTGAACACACGACCGACATATCAAGGAATGCATTTTCAGTATAAGCTAACCTCTCACCGTACGGAAAAACATTATAATACCTATACAATGCTAGGTCAGCTTATAGGTACCTAGTGGAAATGTGTAGTATCATAATTATGTTGTCGAGCGTAGCCGCGGGTGGAAGATAGTAATCACAATAAACCTTAGCCTATGTCACACGGGAATAATTATAGTATAGGTAGCTTTCTATATAATAAAGTAATTTTCAGAATCGGATCGGTAGTTACAGAGATTCCAGAGATATAAACTTCGTTATCCGTACATGGATCGCTCGACTTTTGATGATGATTGTTGAAGGTCTCAAGAACTACTGAAGGTTTATTAGATTTTGAGTTATGAGGGGTTCTAAAGTAGCTCGAAATGGTTCCTGTGAATATATACACACAGCCGTGCGCAGCGCTTGTCGGTTTCCGAACTTGGCTTGACGCACTGACATGCGTATTGATCATAAAATGTTCTATAGGTAGTCTAGTGCAGTGCCTCTTAAATATATTGCGTACAGTACCATTGTTTTCTAAATAGAAACCAGTAAGTATGTAGGTTCCAGACTTTTATTGTACCTATCAGTGAATTTACTACAATCAATGAAGAATTGCATTTGAACACAGACCAAGATTAAAACCCGATCAGTAATCAGTAGTCACAGTTAGGTACCTACCAAACTACTTACCAAACTGCATCATCCATGATCATATTGACATACCTATTAATAGTGCTATCCTATATACTATATATATATCATGGATTGATCTGTTCAAATTTTATTATGTGTAGGAGTCATGAAGATTCGAGTACCTACTACTCCTTAGTTAAGCAGTGTGAATGCTTCCTTTTTGAAAGTAAGTAGGTATAAAACTTGTTTTGTGCGTATCAATTTACAAATTAGCCTCTGTTAACCTTTGAACTTCAAAATATTTTACTTCTCGTCGTATAAAGGCTTTGGGAGCTACGCCTGCGATTCCATCTATTGCACTAAGTACTTATAAAGTTTTATGGGGCTTTCGCTTGATGGTTTTTGTGTGATAGTCGAATACACAAGACTATAAATAGGTAATTTAATTGGTGAATAAGTTGTAGGTACCTATTTCTTAATAAATGCTAATATTATTAAAAAAATTAATTATAATATATAAAAATATTAGATTATTTCCGCGAGAAATGCTATCTTAATTTTACACAGTTAAGTAGGTAGGTAAGTAGGTACTACCTATAAGTAATACTGCGTACTAAGTAAGGTATGTGAAGATCGCGGCAAAATTGGCGTAAAAAAAGAGGAGGCCTATACCAAATTGACATAACTCAGCAGCAGGTAGACGAGGATTGTACAGATCTATAACATAGAAAATTTAAAGAAGTGTTTGATTTTGCATAGGAATTTCCGCACGTCTCGCCATTGTAGTAGGCACATGCCCCGGTAGGTGTTACAAAAAATAAAATAAAAAAGCAAGCAAAATAAATGGATAAGTAATAAAAATTCAGGAACTTTATTATGTGAAGAGATGTAAGTAGTTAGGTACCTTCCTACTTATATTATAAGTATTTTTGATATCGGGAGGTTACAGTCTGAAGTGTGTCATTCATAAATATGTCAATAAGGCACCGGGATCAGTCGTGCACATCCGTTGTGCTTAACTCATACATACTTTGATGATAATAGGTATGATTGAATTAGTCCAGAACAATAACGTGGCTATTTATTTCGTTCGTTACTCATGAGCTTCGAACGAGGTGACGTCAGCATTTGCCCATACATGTACCTACGTAACTTCTTAGAATTACCACAAAATGTTCTAAAGGAGATATCTGCAAATACAATGCAATGAATCTCTGTCACTATGTCAAGTAAAATCATGTCATTGTGTCTGTTAATCTAGGAAATGGATAAGGTAAGCCATGGAAATTGTATAATCGTGTTGTTAAAAGTCGAGCAGCAAGGGACCTAATAGTGCCTACTAATTAAAAAAAATTATCACTTCTGAAGTTTGTAGGAAAATTTAATGAACGTAAATTAATTTCATGGTTACGGTCCCATCTAATTTTGTAGATTCTTGGATAGAGATAGTTTAATATTATTGGTTGTCTGCCAAAATTTCGCTGTATCTTGACACACATATATGTTACCGACACAAAACATGCAGCGCTATTCTAAAAATCTGCTCTGTTTTTACAATAACTAGGTAGTTAGGTATTTTCAATGTCACAAGTAATTCCGTAGCAATGTTGTGTTGCGTGTAAAGTATTTTAAGCACAATAACATTGAACTTGCTCTTCACATCGATCAATGAATGAATTACATTTTTACATTATGTAGATTTATGCTAAACACGTTATTAAATTGAGGGATATGTAGCCGGTAGGTAATGGAATCATCATTGGATTCCACGTTTATTTGAATCAATACGAGGTGTGGCTTGTGATAAAAACTGATATACCGCCTGCGATTTGGTATGATACATCATACAATGCAGGAATATGCAGCAATTAAATAAACATATCGCAGAATTGCTTTCAAGAATATCTTTGGTACTTGAATTGTCGATGGATAGTGCATAAGATATAAGGTATAGTTACCTAATCTATCCATGTGCGGGACAAATTTAGCTTTTGATCGAATACGTCGAAATTAGATATCCGTATAAGTCAATATAGGTAACTAGCGAAATTAGTTTGATATTTAGATAGTAGGTAATTGTGGTTGTTCGAGTTGGTCGCCCTGGTCGGTCATGAAAATACATGGCTGTTTTTCTGGTTCTGTTACGAGTACAGGTCCCACGGCGATCCCTGCGGAACACCTTAAGTTTATCTGAAGGTGTTTCATTTATATCTATTGATATCAACGTCAAAACATCTCACAGTTTAATAGACGTGGAGCCATTTAAAAACGGAACAAGCTAATCCGTATTTTGAAAGCTTTTGAATTAATGCTCCATCTGAAACCTTGTCAAAAGGCTTACTAAAATCGGTATTAATGGCGTCTGGCACAGATTCTGAAATACCCTGGATTAAAGTTACAAAGTACTAGGTAGGCAATCTGCGTACAGTGCAGTTTTAACAAAGGACATTTGCGAACTGAAAAGTCTTTAAATAGGTAAATCCGATATAGGTAACTTTTTAGTCACTTTGTACCAAATCCTCTTTTAATCGTGGATCAATGGGTATTTGCTATTTGCACACAAATTTTCTACACGCCCACTAGGTATCTGTCAGTCATGGTCATACAGATGCCAAGATTAATTTTAGATTTTTTGGGGGTACCTACTGTATATAATACAGTAGGTGTATGCCATAAGAATAATTTGCAAACTTTGCGTTAAAAACATACATTTTTTAATTAAAACTTTAATACCAAGTTAAAGTATCCTATCCTATGTATTAGGACTTTAGGACTCGGGGAGTTGTCACTCTCGACTTGATTTTTTTTATTGGTCAGTTACTACTATTAAGAGTTTAGAGACACAACCATAAACCATACTATTTAGGGTATATATTGGGATACATAAATACGAAAAATTAAAATTATTAGTTGTTTGTGACTACGGACGCTATCAGTGAGGCATCCGAACGACGCGATGGCTGTTTGCCAACTCTTTCGCAACCGCTCTATAATTACGCACCAAGGTTTTACATTGCAGTTTGGGGGTTATTGACACTAATACGGAGTTATACAACAAGTTGCCTTACATTAAGCCGTAAGACGTTAAATCCTGGAGTACGACATGGGGCAGCGACGTTGACAGCCGACCGGGCCGCTCGGCGGTGTTAGTGCCAAGTTTACGCCAGTGCGCGAGACGCAACCAACACCTACAGAAATAACGCCAGTGGGGTTGCCAACTTTATTTACAAAAAATATAAATCAACTTACAAGGTCCTACCTTTCTAGTCCTGATCTTTTTAAGGGGTTATTGTACTCATAATTATGAAAAAATTAAACGAACCAAACAAGAATGGCGAAATAAAATTTTGTCGAGTAATATTGAATACCTAGGTATTTGTATGAAACAGCATATTTTTTTCGCAATTTCTGGTTGCTCCCATAGTAAAAGTTGTGTCATAAAGATGAACGCAAAAAAATAATCTTTTAGTGGGTAACTATACAATAAAATAAAATCTTGAAAAGTTAAAATTAAGTATGTATATATTTTTTTAATTCTTCGGAAGAATTTACTAAAATATGTTTCCGCTTTCTCTAGTATTCATAGCAAGAAATTCAGCGACTTCTAATATTTTTTGTGATATTTTTTGGAACTGTTTTACCTACTACATTCGAATATAAATTATCCATGACTAGCTTCCGCCCGCGGCTTCGCCCGTGTGTTATCTTTATAAATTATAGCCTATGTTAGTCAGTGATAACATATCATTCGACTGGTTTTTTTTATTTTTTATCGGGTTATTTATTGAGTTTATCCATTACAAACAAACAAACATACACAAAATGTAATCTTTTCTCTTTATAATATTAGTAGATATAGATATAGAAAATAATGAGCCTATGCATGACAAAAACGGTATTTTTGTTGTACAGTAAGTACCTATTAAAAAGGACAATAAAGTAAAATACTGTTTTAAACTATGGTTGGCAACACTAAACGCGAGTTTAACTATAATAATAAATATCTAATGAAAAATACACCCACAAAACGTAGCATAGCGCACTTTCCCAAACCATTTGAGGTACCTATAACACTTAGGTCGATAACTCGATATCTGGTGGAGTTAGTGACCGAACTGTTTGACTGTCAATATTTACTGAGCCTTCGAAAATGCAAAAACAAGCTAACAAAATTGAGTTAGCAAAACGGTATTCAATATCTACACATGGTATTATTGCCTTTTTAACCCACATCAATATAAATATTCCGCTATGCGATATTCATTTAAAGATTCTTATAGCTATTAACACTAAATGGTTGAGAACAGGGTGGTGATGTCTGCGAAAGATTGCGTTGGTAATTGATGAAAGAAAGAAAGAAAAATCTATTTATTTGACACAGCACAAAAACAATTTTAAAGATAATATAACAAAAATAAAAGAATAAAACATGTAAAAAAAAAAAAAAAAAAAAATGGATTGTACGTCGCAGCTGTGACAAAAAGGCTGATGATGATAACTATTAGATGGAGATCTGAACAGACGGATGAGTTTGACCCACGCCTTTATTGAGTCACTAAAACGCATCTAAACTCCTATAAAATCGTTGTGGTCAGCTGCACTTTCAATTTCAATAAATTTTTTAGGTCTTTTTTAAACGTCTTGGCGTCCAGCTTTTCCATGTAACTCTTCTTAGTAGTGGAATTGACAACTTTGAATAGCTCTTAGTGTTTTTTTTATGATTTCTTACGATATAGGTATCCTCAAGATTTAACTGATTGAAAGTGCTTTTAGCCCTAATTTTAATAGGAATTAATAGTAGATATTTAAGTTATTTATTTGTGAGAAATAAGAAATATGGTAAATATTTATAATTAAATTTATTTTGAATTGAATTCTGCGTAATTCAAGTCGTTAATTTTTCGATTAACCCTTAAACTGGCAAGTCTAAGAATATAGGTAGTTAAAACTTTTGTTTCATGCATTTTCTTGTTTTTTAATGACCTCTGAATATTAAGAAGAATATTCAAATAATTGTAAGATTTTCCATTTTCGAGAAAATTTATGGGTCCCAACCCAAAGTATACGATGTCGATTATTCTGATACTCCGTCTCGGGAATCGTCGTGTACGTTGCAGAGTAAGTAGTCAAAAAACAGAAATTAAAAATAATGTATCTAATATGAACTAAAAAAACATTTATTTGTTATGGAATAGGCGGAAACAATTTCGGAAACTTGTCTAAACTACCACAAAACACAAAGTAACATTACAGTTATGAAAAAGTAAAAAAAAACTGTTTTTAATGTTGGTGTTAGTGGTAGGTACGTTTTCAAAGTTTTCAACAAGTGCGGTCTTCGTCATTTCCCAAAATGTAAAGATTTTCAAATGAAGCATCTAATGAAGATGGATAGCTTAAACAAAAGAAAGTGGTTCTAAAACGTTATGCAATCTTGTTAGCGTCAAGCACATAAGGAAAAATAATTAAAAACAAGCTATATGCAAATGTAAAACTGCATAATTATACAAGCTAACTATATAAAAAAAATACAAGACAATATTATAAAAACTAGGTTGAATGACGTATACTGCAAAGAAAATGACACCGTATCTCGTGGTACCCGTTACCTATATTCGGTAACTTGGTTTACACTTGGCAACGGGAACCACGGAGCACATGTACATTTCTCACACTATAATATTATTATTCTGAGTTGATGGTCAAAATAATTATGATATTGCAATCTAAAAGTACCTACACGAAAAATATAGCATGCAGTCGGAGGCATGTTTACATGCCTCAGACTGCATGCTATAATTTTTGATGACTGATACTCGGTTTTCTATTCATTTTTAGTTCCTCTTTTTGAAGTCGGGTTTTTTAATTTTTTAATTTTAATGTTCATCTATTGGGGTTCGTTAATTTTTTGGTGCCACTACTCTGTATGGAATAAAAAAATACTAATTAATAGATATTTCTATCTCTAACGAATAGGTACCTACAACTCTTACAAGGGCTGAATAGATGGTAAAATAAAACTTGTAATAATAGTGTATTTGAGTAAAATGTGCAACATCATTCTTCGGTTAGTCGAGTCGTGTCAAGTAGCTCAGTTTGAACGATTTGACGGCGCCATGTAGTATCAGCTGGTTCGAATAGTACAGCAGACGCCAAAGTTGCGACACCTCGGCTCCTCGGTCGGCCTGACCGGACTCTGCTCTGGCATGCAATATGCGTTTGTCTCATACGCAACCCAATGCAACAAGCTGTGCCATACACCTACATAGTTTATTGATTTTATCGTTTCGCACTCATTATCGAGTATCGATCGACTTTTGAGCATTTGAAGCGTCGTCGTCAGCGCGACCTCCCAAGGCCACAGCTGGGTAAACAATGTTAAGCACACGTATTTATTTTGTTATTACAACACAGAAAATGGCATCACTTCTGTAATATCGTAGATTCTGTAATAATGTTATGTGAAGTAAAACTCTTCATTATATTAGACAAACGTTTATTCCGTTCAGACGCCGGTACCAAAAAGAGCGAGCACAGACATAGACAAAACTAGAGTAAGGAAGTTAGTGTTGTCGCTATTCATAGTGATGCGACTGCATACAACATCCCCCTTCTTAGGACAATGACAAACTCATTTAACAAATTATTAAGAAAGATCAAAAGTGCTTACAATTTAAAATTAAATCTTATCTATTTATGATAACTTAATTTAAAGACATCTTGTTTATGAAATATAACAATTAAATGTAAAAGTTTGACAATTGTGGCATTTTATTTATGTGGTGTAATGTTCTACAAGATATTCTGGTTGTCTAACTTCTCTCCCTGACCTAGTTCTATAATTACTATTATTTTCTGAAGTTTTACAATCAATGTTACAACTTTTCTCCTCATTCAACTGACTATTACAATCTTTTCCCTTATTTTTATCTTTCTCAAATTCTGAACTATTATTCTGAGAATTATACATATTACAACTTTCATTGGACACAAATTTTAAATGAATTCTATTCCTTCTATATTTAACACCATTAGAGTCTTCTATAATATATGACCTTTGACATTTTAACCTTTCCTTTACAATGGCTGGTTGCCAATTAGAATTAGGCATTTTCTTAAAACTAACATGATCACCAGGTTGCAATAGTGGTAACGACTTTTTGTTCCTATTATAATACAATTTCTGATATTGACGATCTTTATCAAATTTGTTTTTATATTCTGAAAATCTGACTACCTTCGGCTTTAGACCTTTTCCTAAGATTGGAATATTCATTCTTAAGTTTCTCGACATAAGTAATTGAGCTGGTGATGGTAAATTAGACTTAGGTGTGTTTCTATAATGAAGTAATGCTAGATAAGGATCTGTATTTGACTCAAAAGCTTTTTTCAATATATTTTTTGCTATTTTTACAGCACTTTCTGCTTGACCATTAGATTTAGAATGATATGGGCTAGTGACAGTATGTTCTACGTCCCAACTATGTAAAAATGACTTAAATTCAGCAGAATTAAAAGGTGGGCCTCCATCAGAAACTAATGACATAGGTATGCCATGACGGGCAAATATTGACTTCAAATGAATAATTATTTTTGAGGCTGTATATTGACTTTCCAATAAAGCTAATTCTATATACTTTGAGTAATAGTCACAGACAACTAGGTAATTTTTGTTGTTAAAATACAGTAAATCTATTCCTACTTGTTGCCAAGGAAATTTTGTGATATTATAACTTTGTAATGGTTCACCTTGATTACTAGGTTTGAACTTTGCACAAACTAAACATTGTTCAACTAAATTTTTTATATCAACACCCATATTTGGCCAATATAGAATATTTCTAGCTAGGTTAAGACACTTGTTTATACCTTGGTGACCTGAATGAATTTTATTTAACATTTCACTTTGCATTGACTTTGGAACAATTAATTTGTTACCTTTGAACAAAATATCATTAATGACATGAATATCCCCTTGAAAATTCCAGTATGGTTTTAATGACGAACTGACTGTATTCTTACTTTTAGGCCATCCTTCAAGACAATAATTTTTTAAAATGTTTAGATCACTATCACTTAATGTAGCTTGACGAATTTTATCTTTATATTCTTGACTGATTGCTAAATTAGAGTATAAAAGATTTATATGACATGACATATCTGACTCATATTCTGGAACAAAATGTTCTTTTTGAGGTGCTCTGGACAAAGTATCTGAGATATACATTTCTTTGCCAGGTACATAAATAACATTTAAATCATAGGCCTGTAACGCTAGCATCATTCTCTGTAGACGCACTGGGACATCATATAAAGGTTTATTAAAGAGATAGACTAAAGGTTTGTGATCAGTGTGTACTGTAACCCTTTTTCCATAAATATACTGATGGAATTTGACACAACCAAATTGAATAGCAAATAATTCTTTCTCTATTTGAGCATATTTTTCTTGACTAGAAGTTAAAGTTTTAGAACTGTAAGCTATAGGATTCTTATTTTGTAAAATGACTGCTCCTAGAGCGGACTTGGATGCATCAACTGACAATACTAAAGGTTTTTGGGGATCATAGTGTGCTAAAACTGGAGACTCTGTTATTTCTTTCTTTAACAATGACAATGACTTTTCACAGTTTTCATCCCAGACCCATGTAGAATCTTTCTTAAGAAGATTTCTTAAGATCACAGTTTTTTCTGACAAATTATTTATAAATGAACCTAAATAGTTAATCATACCTAATATCCTTTGTAACTCTTTGACATTAGTTGGAGATGGCATATTAACAATAGCTTTAACTTTATCTTGATCAATCTTGACACCTTGTTTACTAAAAATATAACCTAAGAAACAAATTTCTGTTTTTTGAAAAATACACTTTTCTTGGTTAAACTTAAGATTGACTGACTTAGCTCTTTTCATTACTTCTAATAATCTCTTGTTATGAATTTCTAATGTTTCTCCGTAGACCAAAATATCATCGACAAAGACTAATACACCCTCTATGTCACTGAATGTATCTGTCATTATTCTCTGAAAGATTTCTGATGATGCATTTATTCCATATGGTAACCTTAAATATCTATAACGACCGAATGGAGTTTGGAATGTACAGAGATCTGAACTCTTGTCATCTAACTTAATCATCCAAAATCCAGAAAAAGCATCTAGATGTGAGAAATATGAAGAACCTACCAACTTTGAACGAATTTCATCAATAGTTTTCAATGGATAATGTTCCCTAATTATACTTTTATTTAAGTTTCTAGGATCCAGACAAATTCTTAATTGACCTGACTTTTTCATAGTAATAACAACTGAGTTTACCCTTTCTGTTGGTTTAGTGACTTTTTCTATGACTTTCATATTTATCATACGATCTAGTTCATTCTTTAATTTATCATACAAAGCAAATGGTACTTTCCTTGGAGGATCAACACATGGAGATACATTGGGTTTGAGTTTTAAGTGACAAATATTTGGTAAACAACCAAGTCCTTGAAAGTTACTTTTATAATCTTTAATAATTTTTTCACAAGTGACGTTACTGTTATTATTTAGTGAAAATACTCTTTTAAGCACACCAATTTGAATACAGGTTGGTAAACCTAAGACCGTTGTGCACTCTATTTCAGTTACTAAAAATAAAATTTGTTGTTCACAATTATTAAAATGACACCTTAAATTAATTTTACCTAAAATTGGAATTGAATTTCCACCAAAACCACTGACTTTAACATCTAACTTTTGAATATGTGACATTGATAAGTTAATTTTTCTAAATGTTGACAATGACATCACATTTATGTCTGCACCAGAATCTAAGATACATTTTATATTAATATTATTGACTAGGACATTGAGATACCAAGATCTTTCTACCTTACTGTTTAAAGTACCTATAAAATATGGTTCAACATTATTAAGTTCTGACTTTTGACTGTTATTAGACTGACTGATATTTCTGACTTTATTGTTGTTATTAGAAAAACAAAACTTTGAGAAGTGACCTTTTTTGTCCCACTTCTGACACCATGTAATAATGTTATGTGAAGTAAAACTCTTCACTAAATTAGACAAACGTTTATTCCGTTCAGACGCCGGTACCAAAAAGAGCGAGCACAGACATAGACAAAACTAGAGTAAGGAAGTTAGTGTTGTCGCTATTCATAGTGATGCGACTGCATACAACAGATTCTATATTTCACTTTCAAGATAAGCAAATGGCAAATGGTTTCTAATGGGGTAAAAAACTGCCTTTTGCTCACTTCAGATGTCGCTACTGTCGGTTGTTCCAGAAATTTGACAGATAGCTGTCAACTTTCATACTATTTTTATAAACAATAGAATTGTTATAAGAATAATTAATAAAATGACGCTTTGAGCAGCCGTTGGTTGCAAAAATCCGTGAGTCCATAATATTCCCTAAATAAGCCAAAAGAAGAAAATTATGGGAAAAGGCCCTTCGAAGGAAAAATTCTAAGACTAGTTATAAGTCGAGGTTAAGTGCTATCCATTTTAAACCTGAGGATTATTTGGGGAGAAATTCTTACAGTAATTTTATAAAACAAACATTCATCATCATTTCAATGCTCCCTTTTTATTTTAGGCCCGCTATCAACGTATTACAGTGTATATTTTTATTATTTTATAACTAAACTTCTTTTCTCGTACAGAAGTCTTCCTTTGGGCGGTACTTGAAACCTGAAACAACATGTATGTCGAATTTAATCCAAAATATAGCCAATCCACAAGGAAAGATGAAAAAATCATAATTAAATAGCATTCTTACCTTTCTGCAAACTGTTGAATGTGGCGTTAAGACAGCGTTGGGAGATTTGTGCTGGCATTTACATCCCTGAACTTATGCAGTGTCGGAATGTTGACAGTCTCATCTTCAAGCACGTCTTCAACACCAATGAGATTATTTCGATCGTAGGCCTCTAACCTCCAACGAAAAAATAGGACTTTACAAAAAGAACACAATATAACCTTCAAACTTGTTTAAATAATTATATCTATTTACCGTGCAATTTATGCTGCTTTTTACCAACGCCAGAGGCATTCGTCTTTCTTAGCTCGTCTTTTAATTGTATTACACTCCACGTAGAATACATTTTACTAGTATAATTATGGTTCTAAGAAGGACACCAAACAACAACAAAAAACAATATGGCGGTTCTCAGGAACAACCGCTAGTGGCGCCATCTGCGATGAGCTTTCAGTTTTTAACCTCATTAATTATTTTGCTTCACCCTCCGATGCCTCCTTTTTAATCTGTAATCTATTCGCATTGAATTGCATTATTCTCGCAGCTCTTACCACAACATTGTACTGATACATATTGTAATCTATTATTTATTTGAAAAGAGTTACCATGGAGTTTCTTGCCGGTTCTTCTCCATAGGATCTACTATTTGGAACCGTGCACCTGGAGTCTCGACATTTCATAAGTGCCTGTATTTGGTTTACATGAAATAAAGATCTATAGGTACTATTCTATTCTAAAAAAAAAAACTATGGGTGTTCCAAGCATGGAAATTGGACATAATAAGTACTGGTTCCAAGTAACGGTAGATTTATACTCTATTTATTTATGTATATTGTGGAATGAGACTCCCACGCATCCCACATTAGTTGCCGCTATCCTACATGCGCTTGCGCAGCGCTAGTACCTATGTACCTATAATTGATTTTTCATAAGTATACTCGCTATAATTAGCTATCATCTTTGCTAGTAGAGTATAATATTATCGTGATACTTACTTTCAAATGTAGGTACAAAGCTGCGGGTTACGGAATCTTAAACACAACGTTGTCGTTCACTATACCAATATTTATTTTTAGTTTGTATGGAACCCTTTGGCATGGTATTCTTTAGTATATCCTAACCTTTTTAACACTTTGAGTTGCATGATATGGTTATTATATTATCTAATAATAATTATATCTACTCTTGACCAACTGTGATGATTTGATGTTATGGTACTACGATATACTCGTGACGATTTGCCATTTATATCTAGGTACATGTACTTAATCGTTTGTTTAAATGCAAGCAAATAGAAGTTGATAAGTAATCCAAATTACCGGTTTTAACCATCCCGAGGTTTGTAAAAAAGAACTGGTTATGTTGATTCGGCGAAGAAAATGATTCACAGTCCGACCAATACTTATACTGCTTTCTATGTTTTCACCGATAGCGCTTTTAGGCTTAATTATAATATATATACATAGTTTAGATAGTATGACAATATCGATCTTCAATGACATCAATAGATCTATTAAATCGAACAAAAATGAAATATTCATATTTTTAAGGAGTTCTATTTATACTAAACACATTCCTTATGAAAGTATATTATAAAGACTCAATTTCACCTAAATACCGAGGTAATCGCTTTTGAGACCGACAACGCGGACGCGGCGGGCGTAGTGGACGCGGGCTTTCGTGGTTACTCACCGCTGACGTCACCGATTAAAGCGTGACTAACAATCTGATGAAAAATCTAATAAGTACCTAGGTACCTACAGTATAATTAGGGTTGCCATCGCTTAAATTGCTGACACCGGCAAAAGATTTTAAAATCCCCGGAAATTCAGTCGAAATCGGGATCTTTACAGGGAAGAGGTATTTTTTTTTATATATTATAAATAGACAAAATACGTAAAAAATTATTTAGTAGGTACCAGTGGCGAAGGGTGACAGTTTTAAAAAGGGAAGCCGTCCCAAAAATTCTCTCTAAAAATTGCTGCAATTAATGCTGCAAGACAAGAATCCATACCGTCTCTTGTAATCTTCATATAGTCGTGTCTGGAAGAGCTCGACCTAACTGAAGTACAAGCCATATTACGTTGGTCTATGCACTAACCAATTCCTAAAGGGAAGCCGATGGGAATCGGGTTGTATGGACTCTTCGCCACTGGTAGGTACCTAACTAAACATTGCTAAGTCATACCAAGAAATTAACACCTTATATAACTTCAACAACTTAGTAGGTAGGTATATCCATCGATATTATAATTATCTAATCAGTCGTCGGACGTACCTATATACCTACTCTAGGTAGAGGTATCTACTGAAGAAATTGTAATGTTTTAGCTTGTCAAGCTTGTTACCTACCTTAATATAATTTCTGAGTAGGTACCTACTTAATGTAAAATTTACAAGTAAATTGTTTGCATTTCAAAGTTCTAAATGTTTATAACAAAAAATACTGTTCATTTACCTACATAAAGAAAACGATTGTTTACTAATTAACTAGGTAGGTAGGTACCTACCTAAGTAAATACACAAGTATTATGCAAACTAAATATTTAGCTAAAGAGCCGGTTTTTCCTGCCAAATGTCGTAAATATTATGTTGAATGCCTCAATACTTAGTAAAATCGAATCTTAGTGACCAAGTCGTAAAGAAGCCATAAAGAAGCTACAATAAATTATCATACATAACATTCTTGAGATAAGAATATAAGATAGTCCTCTGTGAACTACCTTCAATCACGGACAAAAGGCTTCGGGATGACATTGTACCTACACGCAACGACAACAATAGCAACTTACGTAGTAAGCTGGTAACTAGTATCTATTTATGTATAATCTGTGACAATAGTGCGGAGATGCGAGATTATTGCAGGAAAATCAATACAAAACAAACTTACCTATTTGAAATTATAATGAGAGAAGCAGACCCTTTCATGTACGGTATTTTACATTACATATTGAAATATCTAACTAAATATAAGTATAGGTAAGTTTAAGTACCTATCTAATCTTTCTTCATACCTAATCAAAACATGAATTGAATAATAATTATTTAAATTAGGTACTTACATAGTCATTTACGAGTTGGAGATGCCTATGCATCTCTAAGTAGGTACGATTTAATTTAATTGGCAGATATATATGTATGTATGAATAACTAAGTAATAAGTGAGGTAGTAGGTACTTACATCTAAGCTGCCTTATAATCTTTTTATATTAAGTAAGGTTTTGTTGGGGGAGGGTAAGACCGGATCGGGGAAAGTCCGGATAATTCAAATTACTTACTACTCACTTGGTAGTATTTTTGACGTTTGGCAACAAAATCTGCGACGCTATTTTGTAGTCTGCACGGTACACAATTCAGTTGAATTCAGTGCCCGGAGCTACCTAGTTTGAGGATGAAACATGCGTGTGTGCTACAGTGCAAAATGTAAAAACGGCGTATTTCATAATATCCGGACTTTCTCTTGACTGCATATCTCGAAGGAAAAAAGGAACCCTTATAGGATCACTTTGTTGTCCGTTTGTCTGTCTGTCAAGACCCTTTTTATCGGAAACGCGTAGAGGTGCGAAGTTGAAATTAATATCAAATACTCAGGTCTGCAATTCCTTGGAGCTGCGAAAAAAACTAAGTCAAAAGATAAGAACGTTTATGCCGCATACCTATTTTGACGCTGGAATCAAAATCTATAGGGTACTTCCCGTTGACCTAGAATCATAAAATTCGGCAAGAAGCAATTTCATAAAGCACAAGTAAAGGGAAAAATCCGAAAACCGTAAAGTATGACCGCGACCACAGAACTGACTTAGAACCTCTTTTCTGTGTTCTGTGACCGCGACCTATGTCGATGTATGGGGACAACAGTTTTCCAACGGCAAACTTAAGTTTGGAACTGGTCAGCTTGTAACTGCCATGGCAATCTTATTCACAGGCAAATCATTATTATCCTAGTCTTATTTTTATTCACATTAAATTAGGTACATTATTCTCGCAGCTCTTACCACAACATTGTACTGATAAAGATTATAATCTATTTTTTGAAAAGAGTTACCATGGAGTTTCTTGCCGGTTCTTCTCCATAGGGTCTACTATTTGGAACCGTGCACCTAGAGTCTCGACATTTCATAAGTGCCTGTATCTGGTTTACATGAAATAAAGATCTATTCTATTCTGTCCCTCAATCCAATTTATTTTTTCGGTAGAGCAATGTTAAGTACTTTCATTGTTGATGAACGAACTATTTACATACCTACCTACCTACAAGTTTGTGCGAAACCCTCGGTGCGCGAGTCCGACTCGCACTTGGCCGTTATTTTTTGTTTTTTTAGGTTAGAATTAGATTGACTGTAGATTATAAGCCGATCTTCCCCACAGGTGAAAGATCGAACTGATGAATTGAATGATTGGATCCCACAAGATCGGACGTACTATACTTTAACAAAAGATACTGGTCAAGGTACGAAACCATCGAGATAGGTAGTTCTTAAGTATTATATAGTTACGTTACTATTCACCACATATAAACCTTTCGTGCGAGCACGAATGTTTTGACGTATGGTAACGTTAACGTAACCAAATTTTGATTATATAATAAGTATGCAAAATTTCAGCTCAATCGGAAACCGGGAAGTGGGTCAAAATTGACTTCTAAGACTTTGTTACATAGTTAGTGAGTTAGGTTTTCCTCGATTTCCTTGAGATTCCATCATCAGATCCTGACTTGATGATAATGGGACCACCTCGGGAGTATACCCTTTCGAACTAAAAAATATTTTTTTAAATCGGTTCACAAAAATTGCCGAAAATATCGAGGAAAAAAAAAAAAAAAAAAAAAACACGCGACGAACATAGTACCTCCTCCTTTTTGGAAGTCGGTAAAAAATACAAATGAATCTATTACATTTTTGTTCAATTTTATGCAACATACACACTTGTTTCATGGAAATGCAAAAACACTGCATATATTTTCAATAAATATGGATATCATGGATTTAAACGTGTATTTTTTATTCTAAATTTGCTTACGTTAACGTTACGATACTTCATAACATTCGTGCTCGACCCACAGATCCAAAACACCATTCGAACTTACCCAAACAAACCATAACAATGAATAATGAATGCACAGTACTAGGTAGGTATATATGTATGTAGGTACCTAATTATATGCAGTTTCAACCATTACAATTTTATGATAGTAATTATTTTAAATTTTATTGCAAGATTGAACAATTATGAATATTGTAATCAAAGAGTATATAACCACTACGTTATTGTAATCTACCGTAACCCAACACAATACCTAGGTATTGCTTTACAGATTGCCTTCTTATGTAAAGAAGTATAACATAGATAGATGCACATCTACTTACTACCTAAGTTGTTCCCATTACAACTTTTTCACTTTTTTTAAAGCCTCATGATGGTTTATAAATCGTAAAATATTACGAAACAATAATTTGCAATTTCAAGCAGGTAGGTAAATCAGTACTACTTATTTGTGTACCTACCTACCTACATTTGTGAAATCGGTGCCTGAATGTCGCCTCATTAGTAACAAACGACTTGTTTAGCTCGTTACTGCCCACTTTTTATTATGAATTGAAGTGAATTGATGAAGACGTGAAGTGTCAGCTGAAGAGTGTCGCGACCTCTTGATTGGTGCCAATGCATCGGGCGAGGAATGCCAGAACAATTTCAAATAATCATTTCCCAACATTTACTTATTGCAATGCATTTATTTACAAAAACGTACTTATTCGTATTTCGCCTCTGCTGGGGGCCTACCACGAATGTTTTTAACGTATCGTAACGATAACGTAAGCATTTAGATTAGAATGAAAAGTACAATACCTACGCGCATGTTTCATGAAAATATAAAAATACTGCATGTACCTATTTCCAAAAAATATCATGGATTTAACGTGTTTAATTGATTTGAAGTTTGCTTACGTTAACGTTACGATAAGTCAAAAACATTCGTGGTAGGCCCCCTGGTTCCTAACCCAAGTCATTTGCGTCATACTCAATATTCTCATACAAAATTTGACAAATCAACTGTTGACAGCGGTTTCAACCGCGCGTTTTATTTTTATCAAAATGAAATAAATAGGTATAATCGTATATCACTCAGGGATAATGTAGCTTTCTGAAACAATTTTTAGAATCGGTTCAATTGTTCCAGATTACCCCCTTCATACAAACAAACAATACCTACCTCTTTTAATATTAGTGGTAGGTACTTATAGATGTAAAGCATCGTCGCCGCTGTTTATCTTATATTTAATTAACTTAGATTGCGACCTGAGGGCAAAAGGTATCTAATTATTTAGATAGCGATGGCACGATTACCTACATCGAATTATCATTGGAGGTACCTACCATGGTAGGTTTGTTGCAATACCTTGGTATTTGGTGATTATGGAATGAGACCAATGGAAATAGTTGTGGACGGTGTGGTGAGTTGGGGTGCAAAGAAAGTCTACGAGTGACGAAAGTTGAGATCGTCAAGCGCGCCTTGGGCAATCAGCCTCGATAGTAGTAGCCAGTAGCCACCATTGCCAACTAATCTTTCTGGATACTGCTCAGCATGAAAACAACATCGATAGGACCTATAATTGATAATTTACCACCTACATAAAGATGGCCCTCGCAAGATGAGCAGGGATGCAGCACTATACTTACTTCCGAGTTGCTATCGGTACATTTTATTCAAATTTAAAATATCACGGAGAGAAATCTAAGACCTCTGAAAACCAATAAATGATTTGATTATTGTTTATACGAGTTTCGCTCTTAACCTCCTTTCACTGATGTCTTTTGGTTTGCGCTTAGATCTTGATCGAAGATAAAATAGATCGCAAGATGTCTGCATACTTATAGAGCGCAGTCAGTGAGGCTGAGCCTGAGAGAAAATAAATTTTCAATTGGGTCAATCAAATGCCAGCCTAATGGTACATCGTATTATTTGTATTACTAAATCGTTATTTCTATCCACTTTCCAATTTCGTTCGGGAATGATGACTTTACCTGGTGCACGTACCTGCGCACATAAATAGATTACCGAATTAAAATAGGAGCGGATGTTTGCCAAGTTAATAAATTGACAATTAATTGCGTTTTCATTAATGCCTCAGCTGCTATTCGTTTTGCCCGGTAGAATACATTGTTCTGTTCAGCGGAGTTTGTTCTGCTGTAGGAAACATTAGCCGAAACTATAGTAAACCCGAGACAATTCTATTGATCAGTCATAATGATAATTTTAATTAAATTCAAATTAATTAATATACTTACATATAATTAATATATTTTAATAATTTAAATTTTTTAATGGTGAATTATTGAACATCGCATGTCTTTTACGACAAACTGGACTTATCCTAAAACTATACTAAGAACCTACCTACCTATGTAACTCCGTTTTATGTGAAATGAACATTATGATTATGATATGAAAGGTAAAAAGATATAAAAAAATTGCATTATTGTACAACATCGCCTAATGTGTTTCTTTTATTTTTTTAACAGATGGCACAGTTGATAACTGTGCGGTTGAACAAAGCTGACCAGCAGCCCCTGGGCTTCCGTCTGCAGGGCGGCAAAGACTTCGGCACACCTCTAGTCGTTCAGAAGGTCAGTGTAAATAACATATCATAGGTATGAGCTTGCACTTAAACGTCCAAGGCTAAATATACATGGGCTTCATACACGATCGTGGTGAACGCAGCATGTTGTATCATTTTAGAGAAGAATGGTACTCCACATCCTCTTGGCTTGATTTATTCTTTTGAAAAAAAGAGACTAATTAGGTTCCTACTTATTCATTTTTCACGATGATCATACGGGTCACACCAAACAATGAAGCATTTCAAATCAACATCCATTTATTAAGCGAGTCTAGTTCTCAATAAAAGCATCGTAATCAGAAGGAACATTTTCATCTAAATTGCGAAATCGTCGTTTATAATTTAGTTAGTTAATAGCTTTATGTGAGTGTGTATTAATTTTTTTTTAAATAAAGATGTCAATCGGTTACATTCTAGATGTAATTATATTATAACTACAAAGTCCACAAATAAGTAGATATAATAATGTTGCTCTTACCACCCACACGCTTGTCGATCGCGGCAGCGAGCACGAAGGAAGACGATAACCAGCCAACACGGACGAATTTTTATTAGATAAGACATGCACTTAGAAACAAGTATCTTAATGTGAAATGAAAAGCCTTTTACAAATCGTTCTCAAAATATTTTATTATGCATAATAATAACCTTACCATAACCGCGTTAGCTTTGTCCTATATTGGTTTCCTGTTATTATAGTTGCGCATTTGAATTCATTCTATTTTTAGACAATTGCGGAATATCAACCGCATATACATTATATTTAACAGTCGTTAATACGCCTATTTTAGCTCCACAAAACAGGCTTATGAACTCATAGTGAGCTATCAATTAGGAGATAATTATTATGACACGTACTAAACAAAACAGAAAGCGCGATTGAAAAAAAATATTCTTATAATGTGGTCAGCATTTAAGATTTTAAAATATTCAAATATTTAAACTGATAAGAAGTATGGAGTCAGGAATTAAGTCT
This sequence comes from Allophyes oxyacanthae, assembly GCA_932294325.1. Taxonomy (NCBI): domain Eukaryota; kingdom Metazoa; phylum Arthropoda; class Insecta; order Lepidoptera; family Noctuidae; genus Allophyes; species Allophyes oxyacanthae. The sequence goes on along the minus strand of OW028614.1, from coordinate 7,359,947 downwards.
ACATAAGTACGTAGGTATCTCTATATTATCGGTACAGGATAGGTACGTTGTTAGTACACGATTAGTTGTCCATAGAAGCTTTTACCAACTCATTAACTGTTACCTGACCCCGTTAAAGCTTGGGTTTGACATTTGTTTTTAAGTAGGTAGGTACCTAACAAAACATAATTATTAGGAAAATACATAAACTGCTTAGGTACTTCCTTAATTATGTGCTTAGATTTGAAAGCATTTTAACAATAAAATGGGCTACGATTAAATTACGACATTGTCCAAATTTGCAAATCATTTTGACAAGATTTTATCTCGTCAATATTTGAAAAAAATTGTCTATAAATAGATTCGTTTTTCTTTGATAATTGCTAAATTGCATGTGCAGTCATTCCTACTTTCCTATACGTGAATTAGAATGTGATTTTAAATTATAGATCACATTAAGTATTTCACTGAACAATACTTAGCGCTGAGATTAACCATTAGAATAAAGACATTTTTAGATTAGTCTAACGAAAGCTGAGAGTGAATTAGCTCGCGATATTCAAAAATAAACGTTTAAAAAAAATCAAAACCGACTTCAAAAAACTAAAAAGTATAAAATGATTTTCTTAAAAACTTATCAGCTTCTGAAGTCTGTGCCAACCTAGGTGCATTGAAGAATTAAAGGCCTCGACTTCAGAAGCTGTTAAGTTTTTTAAGAAAATTATTTTATACTTTTTAGTTTTTTGTGTGCGTTTAGTGTGATCACTGGTGATCACCCGGACGATAATGCGTCGTCGAGCGTCGTCCGCCGTAATAACTGAACACATCCCACAACTCAAGAACTCGATATTATTGAGTATGACGTTTAGCAATGTCAATGTCAATAGTAGACAGCAAACGATGGTATGGTATTGGCATACCGATGCCGATGGCAACGGTACCTACTTTTCCGATGTTCATGCGTTATGAATGTTATGATAATTATTTCAATCCCTGAAACCAATCTTGTAAGTACCTACCTGGTTAATTGTAATCCTGAAATGATTACAATTCCTCACTACAATTTAGGTTCCTACTCTTGCAAACTTAGAGCTTGCAAAATAAAAAATAAATAAATAAATGTTTCAGGATCCATAATTTAAACCCTTTTTATGACTACTCTTAATGTTAGTGCTTCCAAACAATAAACGACTTTCAGTTACCGTGTTATTGTATTATTAAGCGAATATTCGTTTTATGCAGCGTTAAAAATAAGTTTTGACCTCCATCCTTTTAAACCGGTTATAACCTACCTATAACATATGAATATGTTTTCCTGCGTTCTGTTTACGGTTGAATACAAAGAAAGAAAATAATACGGGTATCCCCATTTTGGCCTTCGTGCATTTAAAGCAGAAATTTTATAATTAGACTGATAAATTAAAGTGTTCGTAAGAGTTTCACATTAAAACGAAAGATTTCTGTTCAGTTCGGTTTTATATAAAGTTAAATGGCATGTCAAATTATCATCCTATGGCCGGTAGTTCTATGTGCCTTTTAAATTGTTTTTGTTAATTTCATACAAGACAATTAGGTTTACCTAATATAGTGTAACAAGCGCTCGTAAAACGTATTGTCTAAATACCCAACCTAATTAGGAACATTACAGTAGTGCACATAAATTTGGAATATGATAGCTTTATTTGACGACTTTTGGTCAAAATAAGCATACCTAAATTCCAGGGCAATTTCTGTTTATTCTGAGACTATTTCTGAGATAGCAATCCCGATTTTTTGCTGGTGTGTTTATGTCCACGGCCACGTATTTACCAGTTTCACTCTTATTAACCGGAATCAAGTAGAGCTTGCTGGGCATTGGTTGTTGCGTAACTATTCGGGTTCTGTCGTTTATATGGAACACAATCTGAGTCACGTACTGGCAGGGATTTGTTTTGAAATTGGAACGGCGACCAACGACAACAACGCCTTCTGTGGATTATCGCTATTTGTATAATATCTATACTTACATATCACACTGGTTTCTAACGATAAAATCTGTAAATACCTATGCGTTCAAGTAGGTAGGTATCTACTACTCTAATCGATCTCAAACAGAAAATATATGTCTGAGAATCATGCCTTACATTTTATGATTATTAATATTAGGTACTTAAGTTATAATTTTAAGGAGTATAGAAATGGCACCAGCACCAGTATAATATTTATTATAGAGAGGTACCTACAAGCGTTACCTACATTTCAGTTTTGTTGACACATCGTTGGTTGTAGAAATTGAAATGTCAAGCGCAATGTCTCGGGTGTAAAGGTGACGGACAGATTAACATATCGGTTGTTAAAACTTGGGCGTGTGCCATCATCAGCTTTACGGGTTTCCTATGTTACACCGAATGACGAAAGACCGAATGTCATATGCCCAAACACTCATAACCGATGACTTGTTTTATCGATGCATCAAAAGACCGAATGCTTAAAATCTCGATCGTTCATAAGCCCTAACCTAACCTAACCAGGTTTGTTGTGCTTACATTACCCACACTATGCCCACACTGCATTTAGTATAATTAGGCGTATGTGGGTAAATGCCGACTTAAAAATTGTTTAAGTTATAATGCGGACTTTACATAAAAGAGGTAATTCTACGTAAACCCGGATAAAGGTAGATTTACTCGCTCTTCCGGCATTACCTGTAAGCGTAACATTACCTATATCAAATTTGAACAATAATCTTTTGATGTTTCATTCGGCTAAACAATTGATCGGCTAATACCTTTGCTTATACCCATGATCCGCCAAACAAATGTTCGGACATTAGTGTGTCGAGCTTTTGGGTTTTCGGGCTTATGAACGATCGAGATTTTAAGCATTCGAGCTTTTGATTCATCGGGTTTGAGTGTTCGGGTTTATGACATTGGGTCTTTCGTTATTAGAATCCGTGTATATTTATTTATATTAAACAGAACATATTATATGAGAATATATAATTGATAGGTAGGTAGTCGTGCAAGTCGTGGCGTTCAGCAGCAATGTTTTTCGAAAGAATAATGGAAGACAATATACCTAGAATACATAATACGATGCGGCCTTAGTCGGGGCGGCAGCAGCGGAGTTGCATTTAATTTGTTGTTCTTGTACTTCTGTTGCCGTATATGGGAGACACGCGTGCGGCGCTGCCGCCGCTCTGAGGACACTCATAGATTGTCTGTACTTACTTATATAAATGTTTGTACGATACAAAACTATAGGTTCATATCTCATTACCACACGCCACGGGCCCGGGCCAGCTTGACGCACATATTAAGCTCATTGAAGAATCAAACGTGAAATAGTTTGTGGATAGGTATTGTTATTTATCTGTAAATGCCGTTCTTATTATCTTAATTTCATTGGCAATAGATAAAATAGATACATAATGCAAGTATCTTGCATGCAAGGTGCAAGTTGTAACCAGCTTGAGTAGTGGAAACATCAGCTTGCAGTTTCGGGACAGTAGGTACCTACATTTAGAACTTGCAGGCAAATGTGACGCCATACCTGCATGAAAGAACATGCACAAATCACAATGGAAACACGGCTATAATTATTTCAGAGGGAGCAAAACAATATCCACAATTAGGCGTGTTCCTGTACACCAACAATATATACAGATGACATAATTATTACATACGTTACAAAATTACATTAAAGAAATATAGGCCGGACAATGGCAAGGTGCAAAACAGGTCCACCTGGTTAGCGACCCTATTAAAAGGAATGCAAGTTTTTGCGCGAGGAAATTATCGCAAGCAGCATGACTCGCCATGTACCTACCTATGTAGCAGATCTATAAAATTAATTATTTGGCCAAACCAAATAACCAACTACCTACCGGGAAGCAGTAAATGAAGCGGAAAGAAATTTGCTTCGACGTTCGCAGGGGAAGGGAGTTATAGGTAGGTACCTACCTACTTACTAGAATGTCTTGTCAACATAAGTACTGATATGATTTGTGTCATTTTTTTACCAGTTGTGGTTGCGGTTTCTACGTGAACGATTGTGAATCGTCTCGTTATAATAATACACGACGTTAATACCTACGGCAATACTCATAGATATTTTAAATCAATGCCTAGTAAGTACCTATATCTACTTATAAAACTTTTTTATTTAAGTCATTTGTTGTGTACTGCACCTAAGTACCTAGAAATATCATGTAATTTGTATAAACTTAATTATCTATAAAATACTGATCTTCACGCTTTCTTCTACTTAGTACCTAGTTTAGTAGGTACCTACCTACACTACACAGAACACAGAAAAGTGGTTATTGTAAGGTTTCTGTGTTCTGTGGGCACCTGTATTCTAAACAATATAGACAATACAACTGTGTGGAAAGTGTTTGAATGTAGTAAGTACCTATCTATTAAATAATTTAATAGATAGGTACCTACTACAGTTAAATTTATTAGTCTTGAATCTATCTATAAATTGGTACCTATTGGTAGTGAGTACTTATTGGAAGAATGATAAGCCAATTACTCATAGACTCAACATGGGTTATTCCCATCAGATCGCGCGATCCGTTGCTTGTTGCATCTGTTATCGAACATTAATACGTGAGTACTACTTATGTATGTAAGTAGATAAATTTTGGTTCTACTGTTTCTAAACAATTTTGCGTCACCATCATTACCGAACAAGTAGTGATGTACACTGTACAGTACCAATTGCTTAATTTTGGGATTGCCATAGCTGCATAGGTACCATCAGATCGTAAATACCACGAAACACAAGCTTAGTGGACGATTACACAGTATTAAGTTGTTACGAGATTTGAATGGTAATAGTGTTTAAAAGTTCTTTGAATTTGAGTTATCTGAAATAAATGAATTTTTATTTTTAAATTCATTTGAATAGTGCCAATGCTGCCATTATGATGATTTGCTATAGCGGTGACTACCGTTTCTGTTATAGTTAGAGAGTTCGGGTCTTAGGAAACTTTAGGTGAATTTTGAAGATATTAAATATTTATCCTATTATTAGTTTTTTGAAAAAAGGTACAGTAGCGAGAAAATTGACATTCCTCAAAAAACTTAAGTGTGGCTCAATCGACTCTATTTCCCAACAGAATGTTACCTCCAAATAACCGAGGAAATTGTACCTTAGGTAGGTACAATTTACCGAATTTGAGAAAAATGCAAAAACCGATTTCCCATACATTTTCTATATAAATATACTTTAGTACCTGTACCTATGCACGTAGGTAATCCAAAAACTATGTACCTTACATGGATCCATTAAATTCATTGTTCTTAATGCCTAGCATTGTATTCCCGTACCCGGCCTGCGCCACCCAATCCGTAATTGTATTTTAGTAAACTAAAACTTTCTTTTTAAATTATTTTTTTCAATAAATTGTTTAGGTAATTGCTTTTATTTCTTTCATTAAAGTTTGTATCTATATCTAAAACAATAAACTTAATCGATTCGTGTAAGATACAGTGATTTTAGATTACATTCACAGGAAGGTGTTTTCATAGAAAATGTATGGGAAACAGAATTTTGTATTTTTCTCAAATTGAAATTGTTGTTTGGAGAAAAGGGGTAGATAATAATATCTTCAAAATTCCTAAGACAAGTTACCTAAGACTAGAACTCTCTAACTGTAATAGAAAGGGTAAGTCACCCATAATGGCCCAAAATTTTGTGCCACCTGTATAATAATAGCTATAGGGTACCTATTTCCTTTCTCTAATAAAAAAATCACGGGTGGGAATTGTTCGTTTGCATCTAGAAAATAATAATGTAGTTACAATGTGAATGTATCGGTTATCAACTTATGCTAAATTCTCTGGAATGTTTAACATATCTACCCAGTTGGAATTTAGCCTAGTTGTATACATGCTGCGGTATTTATTTATATACTTGACATTGGTGAAACTGTGCCATGCGCATTCGAGTTACAAAACGAAATATTATATATATTATTATATTATATAGACTAGTGGTCGTACTATAGAACTTCTAATTCAATGATCGCAAATTTCCTATTACCTACGTAGTTCTATCTACCTACCTGAAAACTGTTTTTAATCAATAATTACACGGAAATTATGTTTGATTTGAATTTATTATTTATTGTGTAATTTAATCTATAAGTAATTGAGATTCAGAATTTCATCTAGAAAAAGATGTTAGCAGGTACCTACCTACTTGAGTAGATAATGTAAGTTTTAATTAGGTACTCTAACATTTAAAAAATACGTGCCAACTTGACATTCAGGCACACAGCTGTTTCGTTAAAATGTACCTACATGAAATTCCACCTATAAGTACCTAGATTCAACAACTCCCTGTTACCAGTAAAAAAATTGCACGCGAAAGCGAAAAGTTGGCATTTATTTACGAGGCGATCCAGACAAGCTGCGTATGCGCTGCGCTGATCTCATGATGACGCTGACGTCACCACAGCTTCCTTCCGCACCCCGCGCTAACCCCGCATTCCATGTAAAATATTTATATGTAATACGATTTGGTTACTAACCACTTTGTCATAAGTAGTAACTATTAGGTATTTGTAATCTGTGATTTTACTATGTTCTATAGAAATCAGGGTTAATCTACTAGTTCATTTACAAAGTTCTTAACAAAATGTGACTAATTTGTAGGTATGCACGTGAAGACTGTTCTTCAATCTATATAGGTAGATTATTAAAACAATATTAACGAATTGATTATAATAATATTAGACTTGCTATTAACATATTTTCCGTGAAAAATATTGACGCATTGGTGATCATTCATTGACGCGTTAACAACGTAGGTACTAGATATACGATAGGATACGATACTACTAAAAATAGCGCTTCTGTAAATAACTAGAATGCTTTTGTATGTTATTTTATTTTAAAATATTTTAAACATTTCTTCTTGTTTACTTAGGAGTTAGGATCAATTCGGTAAGTAGTAGGTGGAATGGAAATTCTAATTTCGTGTAATGTTAGAGTGAGAATCATTAAATATTTTATGATGGTAGGTTTGGAGGAAGTACTTAGGTACCCAATAGAATAATATGTCAGACTAGTTGTGCCTGCGACTACGTCTGTGTAGAAAGTAACAAATTATTTTGTAGTAAAAGTAGTTTCGGAGATTAGCCGGAACAAACACACACGGACAAAAACTGTAAAAATGTTTTTTTTTTTTGTATAATGTAAGTAGGTACCTACGGTATAAAGACTTTCATATGCATTTACTAAAGAGCTGTTATTTTGACATTAAGTACAAACAATTTTAATTTTATTTATTTGTATTGTATTTAATCATCCAAATTCTAACACCACTACTATTCTAGCAGCCATTAAATTATGTCGTTCGCTGTACCCAACTTAATTATTCAGATAATATAATTTATTTTCGATCAGGTTAACGGCGGTAGCTCAGCAGAACGCGCTGGTCTCCAAGCGGGCGACGCACTAATCCGCGTCAACACCACCGACGTTTACCTGCTGCGCCACCAGGAGGCGCAGGACGCAATCCGCGCTGCCGGGGGCAACCTCGAACTCACCGTACAACGGTAAACATAATTATTATCATAGTTGTATATTAACCTCCTTACTACTTAATAAAAAGTTGTATGTTTTAGACTTCTGATCTGCTTATGAATTCTAAATGATAGAGGTGCAGGCTAGGATTAAACACGAATACCTGCATGGAAGACAACCGTTCAACCGTTTGGCTAGCACTGTTCATTCATCAACTATACTCGTCAAAACAAAATAAGGGCCACCTGCAAATTTCGACATTATGGATGATTTAATGATCATTAACTATATCCATGTGGTAAATTGTACAGCGTTGTATTATCTTATGTGTTTGCGAGAACTTTAACAGCATTCCGCTTCAAAAACCGTTAAAATTGGTAGATTTTATAAAAAAAATTGAAACCAATTAATTTTACCCTGTTTTTAACGTGAACTTTAAGCTCGATTAACATTTGTATTATACTGAGAACAGTTTAGTGTGCCAAGTCAGTGCGTACATCGGCATTTTAAGAATGTAATTCCACAGGTTCGACTTCAAATGGACTTGACTACAACGACCAGGACCATAACACTCATCCAAGAAGGCTATTCGTAGCGATCTGTAGTATTACAGCCGAGATTTTTGCAGCGAGCGATTCAGAATGCCTAGAATTGCTTTTATGAGATCCAAAATTTTATCAGAAGTCAGGAATTAGGCAGAGCCAAAGGAATCACCGCTCAGGAAGACCGCTACATAGACTTACATGCACGCAGAGAGAGCACCGTCACTTCCCGCTCTTTGCAAACCCGCTTGTGCCTGGCCACAGGCACGTGACTTAGTGACCAAATAATTAGAAACCAGTTTTATGAAGACCAGCAATTGTCCAGGAGTCAAGTGGTGCGAATTCCATAGACCAGTATTCATCATGCAAATCAATAAACATCCGCAAGGCAACAATTGGACTGTAGCGTAAGTGACTGAAGCACATTGCTTTTAACAGTTGAGAGCAAAGTAAAAGTTTTTAGTGTTGACCGTTGCATAAGGGTGTGGAGATGAAAAGGTAAGCAATTTGCAGATGCCTACATCCACAACAATGATCGATTTGGGGGGCCCAATGTTATGGTGTGGGGAGGCATAAGCCAAACTGGAAGAACTGAGCTTGTCATTCAGAACCAGGGTACAGTAACAACTTAAGGATACATCCAGGAGGTCATAAGACTCTATGTGGTGCCATTTGCATAGCAAGTAGATGCAGGTTTCAAGCTGTTGCACGGCAATGCACGCGCTTATACTGTTAGAGCCACCAGAGAGACACTAGAAGAGGCTTGTATACAAGTGTTGCCGAGGCCAGCGAACAGTTCGGGCTTGAACACAATTGAACACATGTGGGATCTGTTGAAAAGAAGAGTATGAGACACAAATTGATCAGTGGACAATGAAATACAGCCCTTAAACGTCTTAAAATTGAGCTAGGAACAAATCTCTCAAGAAACAATGCGGCATCTGATAGAAAATGCCCTCTAGGCTTCAAGAATATGTTCAGAAAAGAGGAGGTTACACCAGATATTGATTCAAAAAGGAAGAAGAATAAACGCCGTGGAATTTAATTTTTAATTGCATTTTTAGTCCAAGTGTACTTTTTGCTGAAATTGCACTTTTTCTTGAAAATGTTGTTAAATTGTTTTTGTTTTCTGTGGATTGTGTAAAATTTAAGCCTATTTCATTAAAAACAAATTATTGCAATGAATTTTCCAACTTAGGAACCCAAGAACCTCATAATTTGCCCAGAAGATCAAAAATATAAGGTGGCCCTTATTTTGTTTTGACGAGTATATATACATCTATAAATATAGAGATAATCATAACGTAACTTTGTGTTACTACATAAATTGGCAACTCTGCACATAATTTCGCCGCTCCAGGCAATTTCTTGCCCACGATGACATAGCGACCACATGCGTCCAATACCTCTTATAAGACAAGATTATAAAAGAAAAAAAAAATACATGATATTTTTTTTAAATTTAACTTTTATTCAGAATTCAGATACTGAAAGTCCAAATTTAATATTTTTTGACATATTATCGGCTAATAAAATTATTGAAACATTTAGTTATTCTAAGAGAATTTTACAGCAGAATCAATTTTTGAGAAAAATGTTAGCAAGTATTGGTCGCATGCAGTCGAAAAAAATGTACGAATTAGAATGGACTCGAATAAGATTAATCGTAGCTTTACCTAATGGTCTACCTCATAGCTGGAAGTTAACTTCATAATATTAAATTCATAACCTGTAAAAAAATCTGATGTAGGTAGGTGTTTATAAAACTTTCTTTATGTTAAAATAATCAATAAGGTTATTATGCCGATTGTCTATTTATATTCTATTTATAAAAGAAACCTGTAACAACAAAAATGTTTATTTATCTATAGTGGCGGAGGCACTTGGCGACCTTCCGTCACTCCGACCGGTAGCCTGCCGAGGCCCGGCTCGAGACCCATCGGGAGCACCCCGACACTCGTCACCAACACCTCACTCAAGGCCACGCCGCAACCCTCCCAAGCCTTCGGATCAGGACACAACAATGTCGCAAAGCCTTTTGGTTACGTGAGTATCAGCATAATAATACCGACACGACGAGGAACAGTCAATTCATAAATTAGGAACAATCCAATATTGACTTTTGGTACTGGAGAATGGAGATAAATCATAAAGTTATTATTACAGTAATAATAACTTTATGAGATAAATACAGTATACAACTGGTCACCCACTTTCTAGTAGAGTACTACAGGCACCAATGAAAGATTTTAAACTGTTTGAATGAAAATTAAGGACTGGTTTCGCCTTTGTGGAGGACTCTATAAAAAATGCTGTTGTTGAAGATAAATACCTACCTACTACTTAAAACATTTTTAATTATAGATGAACGGCAACGACTCGGTGAAAAGCATAGTGAACAAACAATACAACACCCCAGTCAATATGTACAGCGACAAAACGATTGCGGAAACGCTCTCGGCGCAGACTGAAGTACTTGCAGGCGGCGTACTTGGGTAAGTTTTTACCGCTTTGACCACTTGATTGCCATCCTAAAACTATGTTGGCAAGGTGTAGAAACTTTACTGGTGCTAAATGCAACTTGCATAGTATTATGTTTTAAAAACACAATACACGGTTAGTGGGAAACGGGGTTAAAGCCAAAGAGGGTTATTATTAACCCCCTTTGGCTTTAACCCCGTTTCCGCCTAACCGTGTATTGTGATTTTGTGAGCATAAGCTCATCATTATGAACAACTGTTATGTACTATGGAACCACGGATATCGATGTATGGAACCAAATCAACAATCGCGAAAAATAAAATCTGCTGTTCCATAAATTTAGTTAAGTATTTGTATGAACAGCAGATTTGTTTATTCGCAATTTCAGTGTTGGTACCATAGTAAAAGTTGTTTATAGTGATGAGAGGTACCTATGAATTTTTAATAACATTGCTAACTTTCGTTTTGTTACTTCACTCGAAGCTATATCCAAAACAGGTTAAGTATCTTCACCTCCCAAAAAAATGTATAGAAGCTAAAACAAAAAAAAACATAATGAGCTCATTAACTAATCAATTATTATTTATGTGATTGGCAGCGTGAACTTTAAGAAAAATGAGAAGACATACGACGCAGAGAAAAGCGCTGTTTTCAAGGTTCTGCAAGAAGAACAGAATGATCCTGAGCCAGGTATAAAGAATCATTACAAAAATGTTAAAATATTAAAACAAACAACTTGATTTTGGGTATCTCATATAACACGGGATTTAGTACCTAATGTAGGTAAATTGGGACAGTTTGCCGAATTAAAAGGGGTGTTTAGTTATTGAGGAAAAGATTTCAAAACATGATGCCAACCAACTATAGTCCAAAATATGTCTATGTAAACATATATATAACAAGATATCTACGTAACAGGGATTATTCACTGTAGCACTAGCAATGCATTTCAAAAATTAAGTATGACATATAAAAAATAATATACCTCCTAATTGGCATAGTAGTTGAACCCGTGGGCCCGACAGTCGCCCCGGTTCCGGTGAGCGGGCTCCGTCACGTGCAGGCGCCCGTCACGCGGCCCGACGCTCCCGTCAACAATACCGGAGGTTTGCCCCCCGGACAGAACATTTGCGAGGAGTGCGAAAGACTTATCACGTAAGTCGGACGTCTAGCGCGGGCCGACACGGTAGCACATATCGCAAGCTAAATTTAGTTTCGCGTTCGGGTTTCGTCAGTTCAGGATATTTGAATGCTTTTATTTGAAATCTGATTTTTGCGTTTTCTCTTCCACTTTAACGCGAGTTTTTCTGAACGTAGAAACTTCGTTGCGACTCGGGTGCCGCCCGGTAAACTATGTCCTCTTCGAATTGAATAATAGAAATAACTCGATATTGCGGGCCAGCAGAGCCTTCTCACTTTTATTCACGAGCGAGCGTGGCGCGCGCGGGCACCCCGTGCAGCCTGCACCGCACGCACCGGTCGCGCTCGCGCACGCCGCGCGTGGCCAGCACGCCGCAGCCGCCGCCGGTGGCGCGCGCGTGCGCCGGCACGCAAACGCCGCAGGAGCAGCTGGCTCCCGAGCCGCCGCACCGCCCCAGCATCCCCATGGGCTGCCACGAGGTGCTGCCCGACGGCCGCATCGCGCTGGGCGCCCCAGCGCTGCCGCAGCCGCGCGACGCGCTGCCCGTCGTCAACGACACCCCCTATTGCTCCGACTGTAATCGCTACATTATGTAAGCGACGTCCCACAGAATGTCTTGACGTGTTTGCGACCGTGTCGACCTGTGCACTAGCTCTATCGTGTAGATTAAAAATAATTCGATGTGATTCCTTCGTGTTGCGACTCCTCCTCCTACCTTTGTTGTAAATATTAAAATGGCATCGCAGGGAGACGTGACATGTATGTTAGTACATATATCGTATTTTAACGAAACGACTATTTTCCATTTTACATTCCGTTATCGTTACGATATTTGTGCTAAAAGTTCAAATCATTATTCATTAATTAATTTACTTCATCTCTACTTTCATACTTTTAGTAGTTAGGCAGAATGTTAATAATATATCAGCGCCACTGTACCTATATCTTCACTCAGCATGTCCTTACTTCGCTATCCATATTACCTATACATATTTAGATGAGCACCAGTGTAATTATGCGTGGCAAGATTGGTGGATTAGCACGAGCAAGTCGGTGAGCATGTTTGTAGCGAGTAACAATTAGGTACGTTATAATTATAGATACTACATTCAACGTAGATTTATTATCTACATATAAATATTCCAATATTATTATAAACAACAAAATCTATTAATTTGGACTTCCTGCTTTAGTACCTAGACTGCCGCTTAAATTTGGCGCGTTTGTGCCTTACTGTTGATGTCGACTAATGAGTTCTTTGTGTGATAGCGGCGTATTCGTGCGCATCAAGGATAAGAATCTGCACGTGGAATGCTTCAAGTGCTCGACGTGTGGATCGTCGCTCAAAAATCAAGGCTACTACAACCTGAACGGGAAGCTTTACTGTGACATCCACGCTAAACTCGTCGCACGCAACAACCCGCCTGCGCCCAATCTTGAACCCGTCACCGTGCCTCCGTGAGTTTACCTTGTCGTTCACTATCATCAAAACGGAGGGTCTATTTTATTTAAAATTGTGGACCATATTTTATTCATAAAACATAAGCATGGGGTCAGAACGAGTTTTTGGTAAATAACTACTTAGAATGGTCTTTAATATTTTTGTATCCACTATCCAGACAGCGCGATAAAGTTCACATTTGCATTATGACCCTGGTAGGACACATACCAATCGACGTGTTAACTCACACCCATCAACTTTTATGTATAGTGGTAGCAGAATCCCTACCAACACATACTCGACTCCGCTTCCACCGCTGGCGACCAGCAACTACACAAACGGATCTTCATCGCTGTTCAGCGTAAGTAATCTAAGAAATTTGTTTCATTCCATATATTTGTAGCAGCATTCACAATACCTTAATCAAGTATTATCCTAAATGTCGGTCGGTATTTTTTAAATGTATACAGAACATTAGATTTAGCTCAATGACCAATGTTCTTCCGTTATTAATAAAGAGATTAGGTATTCTATTTGTTTGAAATCTTTCTCGAAGCTGCTATTCTTCAATCCAAAGAACATTGGACAATTTTTTCTACTTTTTTGACGTGTGATTATTTACCTTTAAATAATTATGATTATGATTATTAAAAACAAACATTACTATACAGCCATCAAGTAATCTGTCGGGCCCAAAGCCGTTCGGCTCCTCCATCGGGTCAGCCTACTCTCCGTCGCTGTCTCCGCGCTCGGCCCCGCTGTCGCCGGCGCGGCCCGTGACTGCGCCCGCGCCTGCTCCCATGAGCGCTCCCATCGCTGCTCCTCAACCAGCGGCACCTTTTGCGCCCAGTAAGAGAGTCACTTTTGCTGTATAATTTTCAGAACGACATCTAAAACTATCACATTGAAGTTATAATACTTTTGATTAACGGTTTACTTTACTACTGCTGCGAATGTATGAATTGAGCAGAATTTAATTTTGAGTAGTAAATTACTATTCATTTCGGACTTAACTGTGGAAGGTTTGGATGTAAAAAAAATATGAGGACGTTGGAGCACTCAGGCTGATAAAAAATTCAGTTTCAGTAAGCACATAATTTCAGTAGCTGCATTGTGTATAAGAAAAGTTGGTGAAATGCTATTTATTATGTTACATTTACATTGTTTATTTTTTATGTTTTCGTGTTTAGTTTATATTGATCGAGTATTTCATAGCAAGACGATAATTCTCACGAATTTATACAAATTAAACATTTTATTTATATCATTATGGAATGATCTTCATGTTTAAAATATATTTATAAAAGGCCTAGGCGAAGACCATTTCAACTTGTCCATGTCTGTTACCTTACACGTACGAGTAGATATACTCGAGGTTAAGAAAATAATAATATATTTATGGGAACAGTTCATCTAGTCAGCATTATAAGTATTAATAAGTAGATCTTTAGAAGAAATACAATAATGTACAATAAATTGTACACTATTGTTCATGTATGTTGTATATTCACATTAGAATACCCTTGTCAAGTATACATTACTATACCGGATGACTTTTTTTACCGTCTGGAAAACAATATGGTGTGTTGTGTAAGTGGAATAGACGCTATACACGATAAAATTTGCTTAGTACCATTGAGATTGTAAAAGTTCCAAATATCCTAAAAAATACATGAAATAAATCCATCCTACTGAGCGCGCGTTGGGAAATAGTAAACGGCGTAGGCTACCAACGCGCATGAATGAAAATTGTGAGTGTGAGCGAGAAGCACGCACATTTCTTTCGTTATGTAGGTAAGATGCGACCGCGCATCGGACGACGTTTTCCGCATGGTACAGTCGTGTATAAAGGTTTTTATGTGGCACCTCACAACATAAAACAACTAAGTATCTTAACAAATAAAATCAACACAATACAAATAAGTAGGTACTACATTCACTATTAAACTAAGACATTAAGAAAACCCTAACTTTAATCAATGAAATCAACACAACAAATACCCCATTTACTATTAAACTAAGACAATAAGAAAAACCTGATCTACAAATAAAATGAACTCAATAACAACCACCCAGTTAACTAATAAGATACCTAACGCAATAAGAAAAACTAACCTATAAAAAACATAACCCTCCTTCTGGCGCAGTCGGGTAAAAAAAGAAAACAATAACAAAGACACGAGCGTTCTTTTAAAGTTTTATACAATCTAATTTAATGTTTATTAACTAATCGAAACAATAACTCGCAACAACTTGAATAAGCAAGAATTACTCGTCTGTCCTTCAAGCAAAATGAAAGGGACGTGCATTCATGATAGAGCGAGAACGTCGATACGGCCTTCTGTCGCCCCGTTGCTAAGCAACGACGGTGCGCCTGTCTAGGTAACTATGTTCAATGCTGTGTTTCAAAAATGTAAACAAACCTGTTTAGATAAAATTCTTACACAATTACTAATTAAATGGAATTAGTAACACATTCATCTGTATTAGTTTTCTATCTCACTTGGTACCTAGGTATCTAATTACTTTTTGCAACAATATTCGTTATAACAACATTACCTATTAAATTTTAATTGAAAAATATTTGACAAAAGGTGAGGCTATGAAAGATTTTATTAAAGTGAAATGATTAAAATTAGTTAAATGAGGTTTTAGCATTCATGTAGGTAATCAAATCGAATCTTTCAATTAATTAATGGATTTGAAGTTTTTATTTGGAGATGACCTATGGCTATTTGACTAAACCTCTGAAGGTCGAGTCAATGAACCATTTGTTTACATTTTTATCAAAACAAACGTTAGATACGGAGTAGGAAGAGCGAGCCGCTCACCGGCTCGTATTGCTAAAAAATAATAATTCGTGTTGCTAAATAAAATACCTACATACCTACGCACCTTTCCTTCTTTTATGGCCAATAATTTTTGTAATTCCGATCATTCCTTCATACTTTTACAGTCTTAGGACCGTCTAATTAAGCTGTAGTTGGACATGTTAGATTTTAACTTTTGTCATAAATTGATAAAAAGTTTTAAACAAGATTTTTTAATACTTACCAATTGTTTATCTACTACAGCATCCAAGGCGTATTTATAAGATCAAAATCAACTTATTTACAAATTGCACGGATTGATATTAATATTTACAAAAAAGATAGGTACCTTCTTTTTTAGAGATATCGCAGTAATTGTTCAAAATGTCCACCGTTTCATTCCAGACACAAATTAGCACGTTTTTGCAAATTGTTGGTTATACTTCGAAGTGTGTCTCTATCACTTTTTATTAAAACATTGAATGCGTCTATTTTTCTCTGTTTTAAATCACTTCACTTTGAGCTTCTGCGGTAATACACTAAACGTTTTAGTTCGGCCCAAAAATAAAAGTCTAGGGATGTTAGGTCTGGCGATCTCGCCGGCTGGTTCACAGGTCCACCGCGCGACCTAACAAAGGAGGCTGGCCCCCGCCTCTGGCATGACTAGGTAGCCGGAATTGGCCTGATACGTCCGTAATATTAGATCAGTGTTGGGTATTCGAGGAGCAGGGATACCATTCCTTCGCAGCCACTGGAGGTGTTCTTCTTCTGCGTACATTCACCTCGCACTCTAGTTTTCACCAGACAGGACATAAAATCTCACCATTGCTAGGTACTCTACATTTGCATATTCGTTCATGTCTACATACGATATCGGGCGGCCGATGCACACGCGAAAACGATAACAACACGACACGTCACGCCGCCGTGACTAATCGCAGGTGACTGAAAGAGATAGCAGATGCTGCGCGCGCGCCCCGCGCGCGTCCCGAGCGCGCTGTGGCCTTGCTATACGATATCAGAGAAGCCGACGGCACGTGCGGCGAGTACCTATCGGCCGGCCTCAGAGCGCTAGAGTTCATTGATATAAATCCGCGCAAAAAGTAGGGTGCGTATGATTTGGATTTCGATATTTTTTAATAGTTTTTTTGCTTTTTTGTTTTTATTGTTTTTTTTATGAAAAGTTTACTTCAAATACGTAGTATTTATTGATAGATCAGTTTCAAAATATGTAATTGAAAAATATAAATTTGTAAAATATCTATGCCATAGGCTTCTACTCCGTTTACCGGTTACACCCAATTTTTTTCCAGACGATAAAAAAAGTCATCCGGTATAGTTATCTAGTTATTAACGTATTAGTTACGAGTTTCGGACATTTCGTGATAATCTATTTATTAATAGTTTAAAACAATGTATTAATACAAACAACTATATACTGTAAAGCAAATAGAAATTTTAATTAACTAATTATTATTTTGACAGGGACCCCAGTTTCCCTTTTTAAAGGTAATTTATAAATAGGTGCAAGCAATACAGCTTCTTTTAGCTATTATAATATTATGTATATAATATAAATGCAAATATAGTGTGAATGCGCTACGCGGGCAGTCGATATCAATAGCAGCCGCAGCATCTAAATAACTGCCCTGGCACTGTCGAGTAATGCGTCACTTAATATAATAATAGTACCTAATGACTATCAAATCAATCTTTTAACTTTCTGGCTTTTTTAAACAGTTTGTAATTAGAATTAGTTTACATGAATCTACGTTAAGTGGCTTCTTCAATTTTACTAATATTTACTTTCATCTATTTTCTCCCCTTTCTAACACTGTAATTAACTAACAGCACATAACATAAAAAGCATTGTGTGGCCCCCACCTGTAAATCCCTCTGATGATGAACCGCCAAAGTATGATGAACTAAGTATGAAACCCGCGGCCCCCACGTGTGGCAAAGAACCAGCGACGCGAGCGGTAAACAATATCAATTCCGATTCTGAATCTAAGGTTGCGGAAGTTCAACAGCAGTCTATGGAACAGTTTGTAGCGTCCTCAAAGCAAAGAGAAGAATTTTCGTCAAATGTTTCATATGCTTCTGCTGCCATGTCTTCTAAGACAACGGCAAGTTCCAAATCTGAATCTGTTGTACAAAGTAAACAATCACAAGTGATGCAAGAATCAACTAGTCGAACTATTCAGTCATTCTCACAGGAATCTTCTGAATGCCAGAGTACAACTGTTTATCAGACACAAACATGTCCACCAAAATCTTTTGAGAATCCCGTGAATAAAACTGAAATCATCAACAAAGTACAAATGATTGAATCTAAAGAGAATACGCAGTCAAAATTCGCTGCAGAAATCCAATCTACCAATGTATCAGAATATCCAAAAGAAGAAATTAAGGACCAGGATATTAAAAAACCCGAAATGAAAATTGAATGTGACAATGTTAATACTACTCAAGGCACTAAAAATAAAAATACCATGCAAAAGCATGAAATCGCCTATGATAATAAAGCTATGGTCCAAAATGAAACGGAGGAAATTTCGTTAAATCAACAAAATGAATCACCTGAAACTCGGGGTACAACAAAAGCACAGAACAAATATATTGAACAGCCCCAAATAAATGCGGACATTTCTTCTATCAAGACATTACAACCTAGCACTAGTCCGGTCGCGATTCATCAAAATGTTGTAGGATCAATGGTAGAAGCATTGACAACCGCGCCAGAGCGCCCATATTCACCTTTGCCTACACCACCACAACCTATTAGTATAATCAGGCTTACTAATTCGGACGAAAAAAACATTCGACAGAGTTCAGAAGATAAGTCCGAATTAAAGAGTAAGCAGTTACCAGCACAACCTTCTCCGATATTTTCACAGGGAAAGCGTGGCATTACACCAATACCACCATTAAAGACATATAATCCTCCTGAAAAAGTTGTGCCTCCTGTACCAATGCCTGAAGAGACAAAACCGTACATCCCACCTGAGTTTAAAATTATAATTGAACCTAAAGAACCCCGCGAAGCAACATCCTCACCTTTGATAGATGCCTTAACAACGGCGCCTAATAGGCCGTTCACGCCCGTAATGACGTATGATCATAATCAATCAATAGGAAGATCAATAGAGAGAGGGTCTCTAAGAGATGCATTAACTATTGCTCCGGATAGGCCTTACAGTCCTTTTAGCGCCGCAAGTACTACTCAATCAAACCAATACATGACAAGTACTATTTCACATGTGACTGAAACAAATTTATCTGATATTGTTAAACCAATCGCCACCCAAACATCAACTCAAATGAGCGATCAATTGTATTCTGAGTTTTCAGCTATGCAAAATAAATGTAAATTACAGACATCCTCTGAAATGTCTGCGTTTCGACCAGTGCTTAAACAAGTTTTTCCGCCACCACAACCTGAAGAATATTGTCAGTTAGCAAACTTTCCTCCCATTAGCAATGAATTAAAAACCAGTTTTACACAGGCTACCAAGACAAAACAAGAAACATCGTTTTCAGAATCAATGATGATGCAACAATCTTCACTTTCAACTAGCATGGCCACTCAAGAGTTTTCATCCGTTAAAACAGCCCAAAATTATTTTGAACAATTAGACAAAAAAGAATGTCTAACTTCAACAGCAGTTAGATCAAAATCTGGATTACATAAACCTGATAGTATTCCTCCATATCAGAGAAATTTCGAACAACTACCGTCACAAAGAGGAATTTCTCCAGATATGTATAACGCACCAGCAGTTTTGCAAAGACCAGTAACGCCAACAACCAATCCACCCACTAAGCTGAAAGAAAAATCTCTTGAACCAAATCCACCTTACATAGTTTCACAAGTACCTGCCCCGAAGGTTCCACAAATTAGAACACCAGTTCAACAGCTACCTGTACAATTTCGTAAAGATAATCCTATTACCATGACGTTTCAACCAGTAACAGCTGATGAAAACTGTATAAGAGTTTCACCCTCACGCAGCCGTCCAACTACACCTAGTTTGATTAATAAACCAGCTCCCATTATTCCCCATTATCAAATGAATTTAGTAACTGTAGAACATTTGCCTCCCGAGAGTCATTTGTATGAGCCGTCTAGTCGGGAAGCCAGCAGGTCACCTACACCAAAGCCGCGATCCCGCTCTCCCGCCCAGGGACCTCCTCCTAATCCACTAAAAGCACAAGCACCGCGTATTAAAGAATCTACTCCTCAATATTATTCGACGGATTCATTTATATCACAAGATGCTTCAAATTTGCGAAAACAACATGAAATGGATCAAAGAGATTTCCAAACTGCTGCAGAGATATACAACACAAATGCCTCTAAGAACCCGGGGCAGAATCAACCATTAATGGTTACAGAGCAGAGACATTCAAATGTAGGATACAAAAGCGAAAACTATACAAAAGGCGATATGAAATTTAAAGAAAACTCCGTAGTTCAAGAAAATTACGGTCAAAGACAAATGCAGTCCCAAAATGTTATTGAACAAGGCAGTACTACAGTACAAACGACTAGAAAAACATTTGAAGAATTCGAAAGAACCCAATCTGCTAAAGTTGTAGAAATCAGAAAGGGAGGTTCATCACTTTCCGGGGCGTATGAGCAAAATATGGACTCTAACATTCGGCCTTCCAATATTAACCCAAAGCAAGTTTTTCCACCTCACATGATGAGTTTACCACCTACACAACAGAGTTCATCTCTTAATTTTACTAATCAAAATATGACGTCCGCCAGTAGAACAATAGACAATTATGATCCAAAGCCTTCGATTTCTGGTGCTAACCTAGGTCCAGTGTGTGATCCTACCCCATCGACAGGTTCGAGTGTAGGAGCTGCCGCCCGTGGCAAAACTTTCGGTGTATCATCTGCCCCAAAACGAGGAAGGGGCGTTTTGAATAAAGCTGCTCTACCCGGCTCCCGCGTGCCACTGTGTGGTTCCTGTAATGGGAATATTAGGTGACTGAATCGTATAAGATGGTTTTAGTGTTGTGTGTGATGCATGAAATTTAATTATGAACACATGTGTGATTTCTGAATTATTTTATTTACATTTAGGTTTTTTCTTACTGTTTTGTGTGTTCATATATAGAAATTTACCTCTAATTTAGTATTTTTATGCACTAAACTATACTTTTAATTCTGCTTTTAACCTGTTTGTATATGTGATTGTTTTGATTTTCTAACAGCTAATGATGCGCTGACTACAAGCAGTCCACACAAAGTAGAATACAAAAGTCCAGCAGAGGAGAGACTTATTAGAAAAATGGCTAAAATGGCTCTCAATGGCTATGAAATTGGCATACAGAGAAAAATTAAACCTGCTGACCACATCCAGTCAATGGCCGATAAAATACAGGACACTGTTGTAACTAAACATCCCCTGAATTCAGACGATATGCCTTCCATAGAAAATAATTTGACCAAAACTTTAGATCGAGGATTTAAGACACAGCATGACAATATTCAGAGCATTGGCGATAAAATTAAGGAGACTATTAAAAATAACCACCCTACAATTGAATCCATGTCTAAACCCAACATTTTAATACCACCCCCATTGCCAAATTCTCCAATACCGACATTTAATGTTCATAGTACTGAGATTGGTCATTCACTTAATACCAATGGTGACAAAAAGAAATACGATTCCACCTCCAAAACCCTTAATGCCAGTTTTCTTTCTGATGATCGGTTGATAAACAATAATGAAAAGTCTCATAATGGTAGTGGTTACTCAAGTAGTGAAGACTCGTTTAAAGATAAAATTGAACACAACTATACGGGTACATTACGAAAGACTGGATTAGATAAGTCTTCTTTTCTTAACAGCATTATTGGCTCAAATGGAACGAATGCAAATCATGAAGTGAAATCTGATTTGAAGTTTGATGGTACTTATTCTAATACCCTAAACAAGAGAAAACTCTTTGAAAAAACTGATTTAGGGTCTAATAATTCAATAAACAATCTTAATAAATCAAGTGACAAAGCTATTCATGTATGCGATACTAACACTTGGAACAAGAGTAACATTGTTGAGCCTACCGCTAAGGCTAACAGTGTTAAGAATATATTATCTACTCAGCAAGACGAAGAACTCGCTAAAAAGAAAGAACTATCTGATCATCTACATAATAATGCTAACATTAACACAAATGACATTGCACAATGTAACGATTATACCGATACTGCACATGGTGATGAAATAAAAAAATTATCTGATAGCGATGAAAAGCAAGATCAGCAGAATAAAGAGGAAGAAATAGTTGTTAGACGAAGACAGAAAAAAAATTTAAGAGACGATGATGGTAGAAGGGATTCACACATTATAGCACGTCCTTTGAGCACAATAACATGCGCGGACGTAGCGGATGGATTTTTTCCTGTATGCCACAAATGTGACAAGGCTATAACCAGGTAATGTAATTTTATTATGGAAACAGACTATATTACGTATTCAGCAAATAATACTTCAAGTAAGTTAAATGAAACAAGAGTGATCTTTTTATAAACCATGCACGGATGTTGTTTGTTTATCTTTTTTAACATGATTAACCCTTTTTTATTGACAAATATGTCATCAATTAATACTGAATACCCTAATTTTTCGGTTGACGTAAGGTTAACAGTAATTTTATTTTAATAGGGGACCGTTCATTACGGCTTTGGGCCGCATCTGGTGCCCCGAGCACTTCATTTGCGTGAACGCAACCTGTAGGCGACCGCTCCAGGACATCGGTTTCGTTGAGGAAAATGGCCAACTCTACTGTGAATTCTGTTTCGAACAGTACATAGCACCTGCCTGCGATAAGTGTCACGCTAAAATTAAGGGCGTAAGTACAAAACCTATTACTAAGACATTTCTTACAGCATTTATTATTTTCTAAAACTCATATTTACACAATTACAGGATTGCTTAAACGCTATCGGCAAGCACTACCACCCAGAATGCTTCAACTGTGTCTATTGTGGAAAGCTGTTCGGAAATAATCCCTTCTTCCTAGAAGACGGTCTTCCATATTGTGAAGCTGGTATGAATTAGATAATTTTGTATAATAATTTTGAAATTGTCAATTTTGTGGGTGTTTAGAAAATGACTGTATTTCACAGATTGGAATGACCTGTTCACAACAAAATGTTTCGCTTGCGGCTTCCCGGTGGAGGCAGGCGACAGGTGGGTCGAGGCGCTCAACAATAACTACCACAGTCAGTGCTTCAACTGCACGGTGCGTATGATGAGAGTCCTACTAAAATACACTTACACACATACACATTACAATTATGAACGACTACTTTTTGTAATGTATCATTAATTGGAGAATATTATCTACATAGTTCAATAAATACAAGTTCACTTCTTACTTTGTATAATATCTTTCTATCTTTTCAATTTACCGGTATCAAAATGATTAAATACATAATATAGTCAAAACATCTTAATCCTCACGTCAGGGATAAATATCAAATTTGGCGGAAAATATTGTACTACGCTGTATCACTGTAAGTAATAACCACTTATGCAACATTAAAAAAGACATCATTACATACTTAATTTAAAAATTGCAGTTGCTACTTACTATTGACCCTTTGGAACTGATATGCACATTTCAACCGCGTTACCCGATACATTTTATTCTAGCATTTGCCCTGTAACCAATCCATATAAAAAAATCCGAGAAACTTAGGTATACATCGGAAATCCTTATGAAAATAATTTACTTACAATAATGCTGATATCAATCATTTGGAAATATTAATTGAAACTCATAGTTTGAAAATGATGAAGCACAAATTATTTAGAGAATAACGGATATTTATGTACCCAGGTCTTTATACAAAGCTCGTCATACGCTGCCAGTCTGCTCCCTCTTTACCAATAACCGTGATCTTGTGTGTGCCTTCATTAAATCTTATTATCATAATTATATGTGTTTAATAACTGAGATATGTACATAATATACTTAATATTCTCAACTTCCCAAAGTTCAGGAAGATTATCATAGCGTGTTTTGATCCATGTAGTTCAACCTTACATAATCTGCTTGTAGAAATGCTTTCATGATACGGTTTGAGTAGTTTTGGCTATTTTATGTATATTTTACTATAATAATTTAAAATTTAAAGTAATATTTTCAACTGATAATTTATTATTACTTGTGTTGTCACGGACGAATAAAAATCCTTTTTTGCTCATGCGAGGTTGTTATGTTTGTTTGTAGATGATTAATATTTCTATAAGCATTAGATATAAAAAGGCTATCAAACGAGAACGAGAGCCGAGGCCAGAACGACATCAACCCAAATAATACGATTCAAAGAAAACAATATAATCATTTTCGTTTTGAAGTGATAGGAAATAATAATAATTAATTATTACATCATTTTATTTTCAGGTGTGCAAAAAGAACCTCGAAGGACAGAGTTTCTTCGCTAAGGGAGGTCGACCTTTCTGTAAGACACACGCCCGCTAGAAGTCCTCAGCAAATAATGTACAACTCCGACACTGTTTACACGACGACTACTTTTCGTCCCGTTTCTCCTTCTCCGATCACGCCAACTCTTAACACGCCCTCGCCCCAAAGGACAAGAAAGTTGGAAACTCCCCTCCACTTTGATGGAGGACTGTTTTCCGACATAAGAAGTACAGAAGGTAAGTTGCTCAGCAAGGTGACCATAGATCGAGTTCAAAGCTCGACACGGCATGACATCACCGACTCGCCAAGTGTTGTTACGGACGGGAATAATTATGTTGATGATATCGTTAAAACTGAAACGATTACAAATGAAAATGTTATTACGGTAATTTTCACCCCTGTGGCACCAGAACTCGATTCCCCGAGATTGTTGACGCCGTCGCAGATATACCGAGATCAACAAAAGAGTCCTGTCGAATATATCAAGGACAATTTTGAAGATTTACAGAGCTACAAAATTGTAAGTACCTTGTGCAAAGAAAAGTTATTTGAAAAAGATAACTTAGAACCAGAATTGAATGAGGGCAAAATATCAGACAGTCTTGACTTTTTTGTAAATGCGATGTGTAAGGAAAAGTTATTTGAGAAAGACAGCTTGGAACCAGAAATAAATGTTGAGGACAAAATCTCGGGCATTCTTGATGTTTTTGAACCAATAAAAAGAGGGCCCAGTCCGCTGGCAAATATTCTCATTTCAGAGCAATTAACTAAAATCGACAGTTACTTGCAAGAGAGTTTAGAAGTATGTTCAGGGGTCAGAGATCGGTTGAATCCAACGCCGGGCAATGTTGAAGGAGAGGTTGTAAGAGCTATTACAAATGAAGAACACGTTCGAGCAGAAAAAAAATATGAAGAAAAGCACATTATACTTGAAGGGAAAAGTGAAGAAAACGTTGTACACTCCACGAAGACGCTGAAACAAAGTAATTCTAATGAACACAAACAAACCTCTAGCATATGCGAGGTGGAAAAGCCATGTCAACGTGAATTATTTACTCCAGAACCTTCCTTTGCTAAGGATGTTAAAAAGAGTATGTCTAAATTAAACAGTGTCAGTGACAAACGACCTGGAGTACTGAGTGCTATTTATAATATGCCAATACATTATCATGCAGCGATTCTGTGTTTCTTATTAATTATATACAATCTCATATATCAATACATAAAACAAAATTGTCATGGTAATAAAAAATAAATAAAGTGAAATTCGACAGAAATTGTATGCAAACTAAACTAGTCATTGAGATCGGGGACATTTTGTTTCTATGTATTTACCAATTTCATTTAATAAGTTGTAAATAGTTTCAGGTAACAATTCTTTCTTTCGTATTTTGTGTATCAGTAATCAATAATCTTTTATAATTAACAATTTGGTGCTTTTCACTACTATACTATAATTGCTGGCAGTATTGTGATATTTCACATTTTAAATAAGGCTTTGTATACAGCTTCCGGAATGTTGCAGTAAACTGTTACTAACATTAACAGTAGTCCTATAAAATATTTTAGCAACAAGGCGTAACAAATCGGGAGATATGATCCGTTAAAAGTAAATTATAAAAAATGATTGGTGCACCAACTATACCTACAAGATAATTAGAATAATGAAATGTATGTGTATTCTTATAGATTTTTATGAAATTGTAATTTTATTTTATTATGCATTAGATCGTTGAATTACTTTTTTACCCTGCTGAATGTAAAATTAACTTTTTGAAATTTTAATTACCTATTTACTGTTGGTAATAGAAATAATCATAACTTTTAAGAACTATTTATTTAGACTTAGGTACTTTATTACAATTAGCATACTTAACACATAAATATTATGTGGGCTTAAATAAAGTATTTTATTTTATAAAATTGTTTTATTTATATTTTCGCTTCGGATCATCATCTGCTTACCCTTATTCCACTACAATGTCGGGGTCGGCTTGCAGTCTAAGCTGATGCAGCTGAATAGGTATTAGGTACCAATAGTAACACTGAGTGACTGGCATCTGGCATCTGACCACTGGAACCCATTTAGTGGGATATACCGATATAAGGTCAGACCGGTTTTTGTAGGCAGACTTTTCAGGCTTCTGACTGCTTAACATGCACTCCGTGCCACAGAGAAAAATATTGTCTCATGAGGTGTAAGGAACGTGCACTCATGCAAGGACTGAAATTGGTAACCGCAGCTTATGGTTCCAGCGAACAGTGCCCACAACTACAAATCGAAGCCAGTGCAAAAATCGGCCTGAATATTGCTATCTCTGTTTGACTCTACACTCAAACAGAGCAATATAAGGTTGCGTTCAGACAACACGCGCCCGCTAAGCGTATGCCAAGAGCGTCAGCACCCGCGTCTAACGCGCAATGAATTTTTTTGTATATAATTTGAGTCGTATGACACATCAATAGATCTCAAATTGCATTTATCGAAGTCCAACCGCACACGACACGCTCCCGCCTCGTGCCAACCCCGCACACGCGTTGCACCCTCCCGCCCCGTACGCCTTGGGCTATTTTGCTATATATACGCTGATTTTGCGCGTGCCGAGCGCGGGTGTAAGGCCGGCACAGCACAACGCCTGTGCGTGATCGGCACATGTCGTCTGAACGCACCTCCTAGGCTCTAAGGCTGACATTCAGAGACGACAGAAACGAGTCTAAGCGTGAACTTACGCTTCCATCTGCCAAAATTTGTTCGTAAGTTTGACAGATGGAAGCGTAAGTTCACGCTTAGACTCGTTTCTGTCGTCTCTGAATGTAAGCCTAAGAGCGCGCGTGAAGCGGTGACAAGATAGCAATAGAGCCGTTCAGATTTTTTTTTATAAATTTGTTTGTGATCCGTAATACCAAGAATAAGGAATGAAAACGTAATGCTTTTAAAAAAATGTATAAACCATTTTATAAATATAAATATTGATGTTTTTAATACAAAATAAATAAGAAGAAAACATAATTTACGCCGCCGCCGTGCAAACATGCAAAATGCAATTCGCTTACATTTCCTTCAGGTAGGTAAGTATTTTGAAAAGGCCTAGGAACCTAGATAAAGACTAGAATCCGAATCTGAATAATGTCATAGTATAGTGGAAATATGCTCGAATTATAAATGATTTTGGTATTGCGTTTGTATGGGCAACTCGTCCCCCGCCGGCCTCTTAACTTCGCAGATTGATTGATCTACGATATACAGTGACCATTCATCTAAGAGCAACACTCGATTCAGTAACAAGTGTTCTAAAAAAGTTAAGGCTGTTTATATTTATGAACATTAAAATTTAAGAAACAACAAATTTTAGTAAATTAAAAAATTTCCATGATAATAGTAGCATGGAAAATTTTTAATATACTTAATAAAATTTACAGATTTGATAATTATTATACCTATCAGATTCAGTTCAACACTGTACCTCCAGGCTACATTACATACAAACTAAAAACATTTTCCTCCTTTTGGAGTTCGCCGCAGTCGGGTAATAACACATCGATTCTAATCGGCTTGTGTTTAAACTTTATACGCTTAACAAAAATGTACCTTACCAAAAAATGCCTGCCAAAACGGATAAATGCTCCCCAAATTGCGTTGACAAAATATCTTTTATCTATAACTTTCTTTTGTGTGTATGTTCGCGGCTTAGGGATGTCTCAAAAGCAGTGGCAGGCACTCCAAAAATACAAAATGACACTGCCTAGGTACCATAATAAATTGAGTATTATGACTGTAATACCATAAACTTATTATTACTAGTGGTAAAGTATATTAAATTTATGTGTAATACAGACGTTAATGTCTGTAATATCAGTTAATTTAGGCTGTATATAAATGCTAAGTAAAAAGTCATAATTCGAGGTTTGGCTCTCGCCTATTTTCTCCTCCAATATTGGACCAATTTAAAAGATATTTCATTAAACTGAATAAAAAGGATGTAATACTGTGCCCCTATGTTTTGCTTTTTTATTTAATAGCTGTCAAAGGGATATGCCCATTCATTAAGGAGGTTTTGGCCAAGTGGCGTCCACAAATACAGCAAATCATAGGCATTAGGGTTGACATCATAGAAACAAAATCAACCACAATTATTTACATAAAACTTGGACAGAATTTTAAAATTGTATGAAAAAAATTCAAGGTTGATATAAAACAAACATGGAGTTGACTGGCAAGCCAGTGTCGTCGTGGTAAGCGGGTACGGAATCCAATGTAAAGCTAAGGTTGTCATCGCCATAATACTAATCAAAGTCATCAGATAGAAAATAGCAAAACCGTGTAGAAAAAATCACAATTCACAAAGCACAACAAACAAACCGCAACAAACAAAATGTTAACTGTCAATACCATAAAGTTATTATTAGTGGTAATAGAGGAACACAGTGTGCGAGTGAGAAACCGATCTTTATGAAAATCCTACGTGCGAGAAAGAGACACAATTAAATGTTCGTAGGACCGATTTGAAACAATTTATGAACTAGTAGGTACCTGTCAAAATAAGATCTCGTATTATTTTATGATTTTCTTCACAATCGTTCTGTATTTTATTGGATAAATATCAATAATCGAAAAGGTTTCGTGTCCTGTGTTAGACTGCAGTGTAACTTACAGCAATAATGTAAATAAAGAGACCTTTTACAGGTAAATACCGTACAGTGCAATATTACTTTCAGAGTGCATATTTCCATAGAAAATATTCCTAAAATTATTTAGTAATACGTTTATAACATGCAGTAAGCCCTCTATTTTCTAAATAATATATTATTTTAAATAATTATGTGTAAGATAAAAAAATATTGTGTTCGTGAAAATGTGAAAATTAAACCGTTTGGCATAGGTTGTGTGTACAAAATCTATCGATATGTCGATATTTCCAAATTAATTTTTCGTACTACCTAGCTTCGTCCATTGCATAACTTGAGAGTTATTGTTAATCCTTGCTTATTTGTATATTGAAAGGTTGATTTAGTCCGGCCCCGCACATTGTCAGAAAATCATAGTCGGAATATTTCTGACGCACCGGAGGGCACTCGACACTATTCACACCATGTTTGTACTATTACAACATTTTAATAGTACGTACATAGCCCATACCCGCATTTTGTACTAGCCCCACAGATGACAGAATTTTCCGAATCGTACGTCCGCTTCTACAAGAAGCAAACTTACGATTCCGAAGATTCTGATTCTGTCGCACATTAAAATGCATAAAATAGCGCTATTTCCAGACAAAGAGTAGCCTGGTGAAAAAAATAACTTCATTATATTGACTGGCTAACTTCATAACTTCCAGGTTTCCGGACCACATTTCTCGGCCTGTGTCAGAGTACAAATACAGGGACCTATCACCAGAACCTTCAAAATCAAAACCGAAAAGTCTGACGTCAAAAAATAATGAATATGATAATGAATGATTACATAATGTTTACAATAAATTTTCTTTTTACTTACCTATTCGTCACTTTCGTGACGTTAATAATTTTGCCATCCTAATATAAACCTCTATTACGTAACTTTTAATATTTTAAAATGACAGATTAAATATGTCAAATATGGTATTTTAGTATAAAGAACATTTGAAAGATTTAATTGGTAATTTTAAAAGATTATTAGTTAGGTACATAATTTAGCCTAGCAGATTCTAAATGATATTCCACTCCTTATTAGTATAGCCGATTTTGATATCGATATTGCAGGGATATTGTCAATTCGGTGATATTATAATTTCACAATAACACGGCCATATCGATAATGCGGAGACGTCAAAGTCACATCCCTAAACTTCACACACATGTCAAATGCGCTAACATACCTTAGATTATATAAACCTAAAGATCAAGCCACACGCACACATCGTTAGTGTGAGAGGGTGGCGAACCTATACATTAGTCTGTAGAAAGAGCGAGAAAGACTATAATGAATGTCGGTAACAACTTTTTTGATATGAGCACATTTGTCATTTAGACATTTTGCAACCAAAATTGACGTCGGGTTGTTGTTATTCTATCAAAAGTTATTAATTAATTAATTTTAACAGCCTGAATTACTTGTTGTGGGTGTTCTTCTGATAGTGTAATCATAATTTGATATTATCAATGTGAACATGGTGGTCTGCAGTGTCCTTGGATGCAAAAACCGAACAAAAAGTGCTGCCGGTAATGTTACGTTTCACATGTACGTTTTACTGTAATTATATGCTAAAATTGCTTTGTTTGTGATTAGGTGAATGTCCGTTATACACATAAAATTACTAATACAATTCAATTATGTCGATATTACCAATTAATAAGAAATAATAGGTAATAATTGATTCCATAACCTCTAAATCAAAAGTCATTCAGTGTGCTCAGTTTATGGCCTTTGAAATACCCAAAAATACGGGAAATCTGAATTGACTTTCGAATTTTCTATTAAATAAAAACCTATGAACCTTAGTCAGAATTGTTAACAAAATTCAGTTGTTTTTCAATTTTATAGATTATTTTCCTTTTAAATCGATTTTATCCCGGTCATGAAAAATATATCTGTGAAGCAAGTAAACGCTCCACATGCTATTAACTGTGTATTCAGTAATAAGATAAACAATTAGATTATCTTCAAGAATAAAATGAAATTTTATTCAGTACATATTTCAAACTTGACAGACATAAAATAACAAGAACAGTAACTCATAGTAACTAGGTCTAAAAGACAATCATAGACTAATATTATCTTTTACAAAAGAGGCAAGGTTGGTATGTCTCTTAACAATATCTTATGCAAAAACTTAATTGTCTATACTTTCAACAGCTCTCCAATGGATCCTGCAGTTGGGCCTAGCAGCGCCATGTCGTCTGCGTAGTTAAAGCTGTTAATACAAACACCACCAACCCGACATCGAACACTCATGCTGCTAAGATCGACTATGAGGTCAATAACATATAGGTTGAAGAGCCTGGAAGAGTAAAAAGTAAAAACTGACTTCAGAAACTAAAAGGTATAAAATAATTTTCTTAAAAAACTTATCAGCTTCTGAAGTCAGTGCCACTATCAAGCTAGCTGCATTGAAGAATTTTAAAGGCCCCGACTTCAGAAGCTGATAAGTTTTAAGAAAATTATTTTATACTTTTTAGTTTCTGAAGTCAGTTTTTACTTTTTTTTTAAGTTTATAATGCATAAAATTGATGAATATTAAAAAATAAACTTCGATACATGTATCTTAGTTTTATTTATGGGAAAATAGGGTTCAATCTGGTAACATTCACACACACATGCACAAATTAAACACCGATAAAAAACTGGTTACACTGTCACTTCATCTAGGGTTTACATAATCTAAGTAACATACGTATTTCTTTTTTGGTCTCGCGATAATGAAGACAGTGTTCCTCTATTACCACTAGTAATAATAACTTTATGGTCAATACAGACTGTCAATTTCAATTATCATTGACGTAGTGATGGCGATTCGGCATCGATTTATCAAAAACCGATGTTATAGAGCTATGAATCGATATTTTTAATAAACTTGAACCAGCACTGCATAGATTTCGGAAGACAATCAATAGACATTTATTTTACCTATTCTATAGAAATTAAACGTTTTAATATAGGAAGCGAAACAAAAGAAAAAAGATTTTCAGAAGATCATTCAGTTCTCGATTTATTTGATTTCGATTTTTTGTGTCATTTGCCATCACTACTTTTATAAGATTGACATAACGTGCGGAAATAAAGATTGCATCACATGCATAATTGATTGAATGTCTTTATAATATAAGTTTTTAATTCCCGAGTGTTACAAACAAATAAATAATAACAATATTTTAGTTACTAAATAAGATATTTCTTTGTATTTTTCACATTGGTGTAACGAACCTGCCTACCTACTGGCCAAGAGTGGGCATTTGCCTTTGTACACTAAGCTTCTGTTGACAGTGGTCTTCATAGGCAATTTTGAGCATTTTTTGAGGGTTCTAGTCACGTTCTAGTGCTTAAAAAATAATTTATTATTAAAAAAAGAAAACATAGGGACATACAAGTAGTTAATATTCATTTTACTGTAAAAAATCATTGTTCAGAAAGAAGACTTACAAATGACGCCTAACATGGGGCACGTACTGGATCGAAGTGATTATAACTAGTTAGGTGGTACCTAGTCTGCGAAAACTCAAAAACTATTTCGTTTCGCACAGTTTTCGCCTTATCGAAAAGAAGAAAACAGAACGTTGTTTCCGTGTGACTACCTAATACCTACCTACCTACGGACCTCACCACGCTCACTAACCGCCATGACGAAGAAAGGCCTGTGCAGCTCTACGGAAGGTCCGACCGCCGCACAGTGGGCTGGATTCAAAATTTTGGGACTTAGGGCTTGAAATTTTGGAATCGGATTCTACTTGTCAATATACATAATACGATTATGTTCCCAATTTTTTTTTTGATATAGTCTATTTAGTACTAGATTTTTTTTTCCCTTTTTATGGAAATGTAATGACGGCATCGGATTCTACTCATCAATATAAACTTAAACTACTCTACAAATATTTTCGATTAGGGAAGTATTTTGAGAGTTATGACCAATGTTAGCACTGTACGTGGCAAAACCAATGACGTCACTTGTTTGTGATACCTATTTCTTAGGAACAGATGTCACAAATACATGACGTCCCTTTTTTTGTGACTTATTTCTTGGTAACCTATGTTACAAACAAATAACATTGTAATAGCAAGAAATAAAGTATGTGTATTTTTGATGTTGAAAATGTCTATGTTCCGAGAATTTCCGAGGGTCAGGCGTTGGTGATAGATAACATAGCTTAAATGATGGATATTATGTAACAGGATCTTAATTCTTCAGAAAGTTTAAGAATTTCGAATAAAAAGAAAAGAACTGTTCTGCTCCATACAAAAAATAAAGAAATCGCAAATAACTCATAAAATAATGACTTGAAAAAACGTACCACTTCATAAAATATTGCTAATCAGTAAAGGAATACACTGGTATATTTTTTTTTCCAAAATAAGATACTTGTTTTTCGAGAGGCGCTAAGTCTATGGACCTTCATTTTCGTTCCATTGTGCGTCGTGCCGTAAGGCACTTGCAACGAACGAGCCAGTACTGAAGTGCCGAAAATTGGTATTTAGGCTTATACTTATACGAGGTACGATACTTAAACGAGGACTTAAAAGAACTGAGCAGTGCATCATATTTTTAACCGACTTCAAAAAAAGGAGGAGGTTCTCAATTCGACGCGTATGTTTTTTTTTTTGTTACCTCATAACTTTTCTTTGCGTTAACCGATTTTGATGATTCTTTTTTTATTTGAAAGCTGGTGCTTCCCGTGTGGTCCCATTTTAATTTGGTCCAGGTCTGACAATGGGATCCATGGGAAAACCGTATAAGTCTTAAATTTACATTAAGTATGTGCGCGACAAATGGTCGAATAACTCAATATCACGCCAACCGATTTCGATGATTCTTTTTTTGTTTGAAAGGGTATACTTTCGAAGTGTTCCCATTTAAATTTGCCAAGGCCCCGACTTCAGAAGCTGTTAACTTAAGTTTTTTAAGAAAATTATTTTATACTTTTTAGTTTTTTGTACTATGTTGGAAAATTGAGGAAAAATCGCGCGCGCACGAACGATTATTTAGCGGGCATGGGCATCCAAAATCCAAACCGACCGAGTCACTGGCATAGCTAGTTACCTAGTTACGAAATAAGTTTATCTAGTACTATCCCGAAATCTGCTTCTTTATACAACAAAAAACCGGCCAAGTGCGAGTCGGACCCGCGCACGAAGGGTTCTGTACCATTATCTATAAAAACGGCAAAAAAAAAACAAGTTTTTTGTATGGGGGCCCCTTAAATATTTATTTTATTCTGTTTTTTAGTATTTGTTGTTAAAGCGGCAACAGAAATAAATCATCTGTGAAAATTTTAACTATCTAACTATCACGGATCATGAGATACAGCCTGGTGACAGACGGACGGACAGACAGCGGAGTCTTAGTAATACGGACCCGGTTTTACCCTTTGGGTACGGAACCCTTAAAATGGAAGGCGGGAGCAAGAGATGCGAAGTCAGGAGTTCAGATTACGCTGACAGAGTCCTTTGGGTTCGAAGGGTATCGTGAATGGTAAAGGATATGATAAGGGAATACAGGCATTATGCTATATTTAAATACTCAAAGCCGCGGGGATATCGGAAGATGCAATTTTTTACGTTGAAATAAAAAAAATTGCCTATGGCTTTATTCGTGATACACACTATTTCCTTGTTAAATTTCATCAAGATCGATTCAGGAGTTTCGTCATGAAAAGGTAACAAACAGACAGTGACACACGGTTACTTTCGCATTTACAATATTAGCGTGCCTTGGTTTGAAATTAAATTTTCCTGGCTGTAATTTTTTAATAGCACAATTTCTATTAGTTATTTTTTCCTCAGAATATGGTGAGCATTTTTCTGATTTGACAGGCATCTTGAATTTTTGGTTGTTTATTATAGGTACATTTGTGGTTAGCATTCAAATACAGGCCACCTTATAGTAATAACAAAATGTATTATGCTCCATTTTATTATTTTCAAACCTTGATTACTTGTTTGAACAATGGACCCCTATAGTTTCATACTTTACAATTTACATGATATTATCATGTCACAATAAGTTAATAATTTAGATAACTACAATATCTACATCAAAGACAGTATAAGTATTTTAAATAATACCTATTTAGCTGCATACATCCATAGTCAAATATTATCTTCATTTGAAGTTTCCACGAATATATCTTGATTTTCATCCCCAAATATAAATGTTTTAATCCTGAAATAAATATTGTTGTATCAATTTTGTGTAATATAGGGGAACAGTTTATCATATTATAGAAAATTGGTATTAGCTTAATTGAAAACTTAATAATAAGTTTTTCTACTTATGTGAAAAACTTATTATAAGTTTTCATTCTTATATCAATGATTTAATACAACACAGACATTAGTATTGTTCTTGGACGCAGGCATCCGGTTGTCATTCAAAAGGTTAAATACATATATCTTAAGGATAATAACATCACTTTTATTTGTCTCATGCAAGTAATGTACATGCAATAACACAAAACAGTGTATAATAACCTGCAGCTAGTGCATTACTTGGCACTAAATTTAAGGCAATAACAAGTATTAATAAGTAAAAATCTGCCACTTTTGTTGCAGCTGCTGAGAAATACTTCTAGTGGCAATTTGCTTTTTAATAATAGCAACTAGTCAGTGATACCTGCCATCATAGTTTAGACTTGATGTCAGACTTCGGATTGTTTGAATACATATTGCTGTGACGACCCAATAGCATAGTTTATATAGGTAGGAGATTCTTGCCCATTATTTTCCCTAAGAAATACACTGGAATGTGGCAATCAGAGTCAGACAATACCCGAATGCCTGTATATGATTTATATTATTGACAAAATGTATCATATTGGTACTGTAGAAAATTTAAAGGTTCTGGCTATGAATATTTTGAGCTAATTCTTACAATCCCTTCAAATAGAAAATTAAGCAATTGATAATTATGTAGTATAGTAAGGTCAATATGGGATTTACCCATATTGACCTTACTATACTACATAAGTGAACAGGGGTGATTGGAAATATCTCCCGTAATTTTTAATATATTATGTTCTTTGTGATGAGCGTGACACTTACACCTCCCATTTACAAAGTGGAAACAGATCTAAATAACCTTTCGTTTCACATTGATCACACAGAAGTATTAATAAAATAAATAATAAGAGACGTTTCCAATCACCCCTGTTCAACTTTACCCAGTTTGACCATAACTATATTTTTTATATCATATTACCTACAAATTAACACAAATAAATATACTACATGGTTAGTTAATCTAGTAGAGATCACTGTCTTTTGTAATTAGCACTCGGAAGATGCTGCTACCCATCATGTTGAAATATTCATAACTACTTTGAATCAATCACAGAAGAACCAATAACGAAAAATATTTGTGCTTAGTAACAACCTTTATAATCACAGCTGGTCGCCTGCGGCCAAGAATAATAGTAATATCTGCATTTCATCACTTATATAATTAAATCAACTATTTTAATGTTTGAATGACCAAGTGAGAAACAGAGGTTGGTGTGGCATGAAAGATGTACTGACAAATATAAGTATGTTTCGATGATTAATTGGTCATGAGGAGAGGAATAAATGAGAGCTACGAAAGTGATGCCAGGAGTCGCCCTGGAGGGGTCTTTATAGACCTTTATGATTTCTGCCTACACCCCATGGGAAAAGACATGATTTTATGGAAGTTAAAGTCAAAGATTTTTATTTCAACTGGGCCTTTGCAGGCATCTTCCGGCCTTCCGGCCTTTGGGCTTTTGAAGTTACTATGAATGTAGTCGTTATGTTATTTCCACTGCCGTCACTTAAGTCTTATGGCGACCAAGGGACCAGGGCTTTTTCTTTACTAAAAATCGGGTTAAGAGAAGCATAAATAATCATACAAATTACCTTTGCCATTCAATTGCTAATCCCATAAATGAAAAAGTTAAGAAACCGTGCCACAGTGTGGTGACAGTTGCTATAGGTTGTCTTTTATGGCCAAAATTTTTAAACGTCCTTTGACCAACTTTTGTGATCGTTTTTAAATAACGAAACATATTATTAATATTTATATACAAGTTTTCTAATCTCTTGGCTCAAATTTCCAAGTTTGATCGAGATCTATGAAGTAGGGATGTGAAAAAATAATCGATTAAAATCGATTTTTTAAAAGTAAAAATCGATTTTAATACTTGATTTTCTTTATGAATAATCGATTAATAATCGATTTTTTTAAATCAATCATTCAATCAATTATTACCGATTTTTCACCTGCAACCTGGGATCTGGGGGGACTCCCCCCCCTCTGTGCATCTATGATGGCATTCCTTCTGTGTTTTTGAAACAGTTTAGTAGATTTATTTAATCAATCATTCACTAGATGGAGTCAACGAACTGTACTATTTTACCGACATTTGGTTGATATGTCATTCATTAATATTCGATGGTGAAACTTCATTTTTAAACGACAATTTTGAAAGTTTTTCGTGACTAAAAGTGTTTGGTGTTATTAAAATTTAAAAGTCTCGTTTTTAACAATGTCTACGACTAAAAGGACGACAAGTAGTTGAGAGTCAATATTATGGCGTTTATTTTGGTCTTAATTGACAAATTGGAAAAAAATCAATTAATATAACAAAATAGATTATTTTCTTAAGGAAAATCGATTATTTATTAATCGATTTTTCATGCTACAAAAATAAATCGATTAATGAAAAATCGATTTTTTAGGTACAATGTCACATCCCTACTATGAAGTCTCTTTTGACCAGTGTTGCCAACTGCTAGCTTTACCCAGTTGCTAGCACAGACCAAAGAGTATGTAATCACTACGTTTGCACAGACTACTAAATACTACGTAGTTGCTAGACAAGTTTTAAAATGTTGCTAGATCTCCAGTTTTTTTTACCTGAAAAAGTTGCTAGAAGTAGCTAAATGCAGGGACTTGAAACGTTACTTAAAATTTCGGTATTTCAACATTACGTAACGTTATTTTAATAACGTTATAAGCCCTCCCGTTTTAGCATACGGGATTTTGCATATGCTAAAACAGGGGGGCTTATAACGTTATTACAATAACGTTACGTAATGTAAAAAATAACGAAATTTTGAATAACGTTTCAAGTCCCTGGCTAAATGTTACATACAGTAGGTACAGTAAGTAGGTTTTGTGTATTTAATATTTTAATTTTCTTAATGTTTTTGGCATTTTCTAATAATAATTTTGGTAAAATTTTATAATATTAGAAACATTAATTTTCATAAGCAAAATTCGAGGACTCGAACTCAACGAGGAAGCAGAAAAGTTGTACGTTTGTACATACAGGCGGCGCTAGTAATCGCTTTCCACCTGAGCCCATCGAGAAAAGCCTCATACCCATATATAAAAGTACTCTGTGGCGCAGCAGTAAACGGGGAATTCCCGGCCAACGCCGACTGTACCTACCATAGCATCTATGACCATAGATTCGCGTTTAGTTTTTATTTTTTCATTCGAGACTCCGTAATCATACTTTAGAATCTCGATAGCCTCACGTCTCATGATGAAATGAAAAGTAGCTAAAAAGTTTAGCTACAAGTTTTATTAAATTGTAGCTGTCTGTCACCAAATAATAGCTAGAGCTAGCTATAAAGTTGCTAAGTTGGCAACACTGCTTTTGACAGATTTAAACAATATTAGTATAGAGTCCTTCTATCGAGTATAAACTGTATTGCCCCCTTAAATATTTATTTTATTCTGTTTTGCAGGATTTGATGTTATAGCGCCAACAGAAATACATCATCTGTAAAAAAATTAACTGTCTAATTATCACGGTTCATGAGATACATAGATTATACACTAATACTAATGCAGCTTGTGACAGACGGACAGCAGAGTCTTAGTAATAGGGTCCCGTTTTACCCTTTGGGTACGGAACCCTAAAAAAGGTCGTCCGGCGGACACTTTGTTTTCTCAAACAGATAATGACTATATTCAAGACAGATTGGGCAGTGGACAAACGTGGCAAAATTTAATTTAGTACACCCATTGTATGCAAAACAGTGAAAACCCATTTTAAAATGTCGTATATCAAAAATCTCGTACAAATTTGTACGAGGCTCATTGTGTCCTCGTACCTCGTATAGTAGATCACAAATCTCGTATTTGTACGAGGAACCTCGTACGTTTGGCAACCCTGCTTGACAATGTTACCACAGTATATATATACTACATACAGTAACTCAGCTAAGACGTTTTTGTGACATCGACAAGCGGAGCGCTAGGGATGTCACTAATATTTTTGGAAAATGGTTTTTATTTTATTTAGTTACATTTACCTACTGCAAACATAAATTAATACTAGTATTGGCCCAGGGCTTCGCTCGTAAGTACGTAAGTAGTATGTAAGCTATATGACGATATTTAAACAGGAATTAAAAACATGTGATGATTCTTAAAAAAAAGATGGGAATGGATATTTTTTAATAATTGCGATTTGTTCCTGGTAAAATATCCTAAGCGTTAAAGTATTCTTCAGAAACACGATAATTCAGTGCCGGTTTCTTTACTGAATCATCTCGGAAAATCAAACGAAGCAATTTGGACTGGCTGAAAAAGATAATGTCATCACTATCAACTATCCCACTTTACGCGGACCCTCAGATATTGATTTTGAAAGCAATTGGTCCAGTAACTAAAAAGATAAAAAAACGCGGCAATTTTTTTTAAATTCTGACTTTAAATAAGGATTTAGAGGCCATATGGACTCTGAGATATCGATTTTGAAAGCAATTGGTCCAGTAACTAAAAAGATAAAAAAGGCGGCAACTTTTTAAAATTCTAACTATAAATAAGTATTGAGAGGCCATATTATGGACTCTCAGATATCGATTTTGAAAGCAATTGGTCCAGTAACTAAGAAGGTCCAAATTGGCGGCCATTTTTTAAATTCCGACTTTATATATGGATTTAGAGACTATACGAAATCTCAGATATCGATTTTGTATATAATCGGTCCAGTAATAAAAAATATCAAAATGGCCGCCATTTATTTTTATTTCTGACCATAATTACGATTTCAGAGAAGACACGTATTTTCAAAGCAATCGGTCAATATTGACAACAAATTCGTAGAGAAATAGTTGAACATTCATTATACCTTTCGATATCAGCGGGAAATTTAAAAAAAGCTAACTGCTGATTTTATATTGAGGAGTTCAAGCAGCCGTAAACACTACAATATAGTCCTGTCAATATAATTATTAATATAGGAAAATATGGGAGCAACACAAATCGTGACCGACTTTGTCTCGAAGTAACACCGACTGACAACCTTTGAATATTTCGCTGTTACCTTACCGAACCTAACCGAGAAATCCCTGTAGAGCACACGTCTCTGTGTGTGTTTGAATTCGGAACGTAAGTACGTAGCTTACCAACTGTTTACTATATATTTAAACTGTGATGTTACTATAGGCTGTGAATAAAAACCATTTTGAATATACACTTGATAATAATTATGAAATTATTATAAATTTTTGAGATACGTATAAATTAGCATGGTATATAATTTTATAAGTATTGTTTTAGCATCGAAATATTTTTGAAATGTATGTATATGTACCATAAAGTTAGTAATAATAACTTTATGATCATAGAGGTTATATGTCAATACTCTAAGTTTATGTTATGTACTGCCGAAATATCATAAAAATGCATAGACATAGGATAGTTATTAGTCTATGTAAAAATGGTTTTATATAATCTAAGTTACGCATAGAGTTATTACATAGTACCTATAACTAGAGAGCTTACTGCTATAATTAGTTGTACGAAATTTTGTGCCCACATGAAAGTCACCTGAGATTTAGCGGTGTCCCTCTCGCACACATGGCCATTACTCATCAACTTAGTAATCTACTAAATTGGTATTTTCAGAATCGTTTTTACATACATATTAGAACTAATGAAACTTCTAACCACGGCTATCAAAATAAACATAATAAAAATTATAATTGACGTGCTTCAAATATTATATTAAATATTATTATTTCCATACGTTATTCAATAAGATTGATTATTACAATATTTGGATACCAGTAGTTAAAGAAGTTTGCATGCGGGAAACACTACATCATTCAAAATGGCTTACATTGTCAACTTAGTTGTCAACCTATTGTCAACATTCGTGGTTTTCATAGTTCAGAAATAAACGTGATCAAACATTATTTTTGTGCCTAGAAAAATTTTTTGGCGACAAGATGGTAAATACTTGAGTTATGATTGGGTGCAAGCGAGAATATTATCCTGGTTGTGGAATATCGTTCCATAGGTAAGTTTCATTGAGTAGTGTGACAATATATTTTTATTTTGTGGGATATAGTTGCTCCAAGTACTTATTTTAGATCGTTTCACATAACATACAGTCCACTAAGTTAAATAATTTACGTAATTTAATAAATTTGGATTTGTTTTTCCATAATCTGTAATGCGTAGCATATTTTCGATGCATTTATTGTTTTGTATAATTTGAGTGATTCCAAGTATAGTATAAGTATACATACAGGGTTATTTGTAAAACACCGGCAACGCTTTAAGGGGTGAAACTACTCATCAATATGAACAACTTTTACTATGGGAACAACAATGAAATCGCGAAAAAAAAATCAAACTTTTCATACAAAAGATTAACCTTGCTCCATCAAAATGTATGAAAAGTTTGAATTTTTTTTCGCGATTTCATGGTTGGTCCCGTAGTAAAAGTTGTTCATATTGATGAGTAGTTGCACCCCTTAAAGCATTGCCGGTGTTTTACAAATAACCCTGTATATAGTTTAAGTTAATTTGTTGAAATCATTTGTTGTTTGTTGTGCCGAATAGATAATAATGTTTTTTTGTATCTCTTATAAAATGATAGACTTTATTAAAATTCCATGTTTGTTTTTTTCAGGATTCCAGCTGATAATAAGCAGAGGGTGTTATGGATAACAGCCACGAACCTTGACATTAGTGTGTAAAAGTTCGCATGTGTTTGTGGCGTAAATTTTAAAGATAATGAATTATTTAACAGCAGCAAAAATAAAATTAAAACCTGAAGCAGTTCCTTCAATATTACCATAGGTACTATTGTAATATGTTTAATAATTATCAGTTGTTGTATGTGTCTGTTGTATAATGTTGTGTGTAATTGTCTGGTCTGTAATAGTTTATACTAATATAAAGTATAACACATTGCACAAACTTAAGATTCACACACTTTGCTTATTGTTTATTTGTGTTTAATATTTTCCTATTAGTATAGTGTTGTGTTGGCTGTATGCAGCGATACGTGTGCCTACTAACAGTAAGGAGCGCGGCTCA
This sequence comes from Allophyes oxyacanthae, assembly GCA_932294325.1. NCBI lineage: Eukaryota > Metazoa > Arthropoda > Insecta > Lepidoptera > Noctuidae > Allophyes > Allophyes oxyacanthae. Next base: position 7,317,592 of record OW028614.1, on the reverse strand, counting down.
CGCGCCCGTTGCGCGGGCAGCGCCCCGCGCCCCGCGTTTATTATAGGGAATAAAACAGTGCGTCTCTAGCCAGTGTTTGAGTCACTTGTGTCGTCCCTGTAGTTAGTACCTACCACGTGTGCAGAGACACAACAGTGGCGACGAGGATGGGATTTTGATATTGAACCGGCGTATTACCCCCGGCTCACCGACGATATGCTCCGCAGACGTGTCAGTATCACCGCGGATGCGGTGCACCGACAGCGCGGCGCACAAATGCAACTACGAGCTTTTTAACCGCAACAATTTTAGTATACGCTATTGGAGCTGGAATTACCGCGGCTGCTGGCACCAGACTTGCCCTCCAATTGTTCCTCGTTAAAATATGGAATCCACACCCTTGCGACATTGAAGACGAAGACCTGTCAGCTCAGGCATCAGAGCTTCCAGCAGAGATGGGGGAAGAAGGGATGGCAGAATCCAGCCAGAGTTCTAGGTGTCCAGACAGGCTACTTCGCAATGTCCCAAGGGTGGATTACAAACCCTTTATGTAATTTGTTAACATATTTAATAATTATGGTTAACTATGGTGGGGAGATGTTGTGTTGGCTGTATGCAGCGATACGTGTGCCTACTAACAGTAAGGAGCGCGGCTCACGCGCCCGTTGCGCGGGCAGCGCCCCGCGCCCCGCGTTTATTATAGGGAATAAAACAGTGCGTCTCTAGCCAGTGTTTGAGTCACTTGTGTCGTCCCTGTAGTTAGTACCTACCACGTGTGCAGAGACACAACATATAGTTAGATGGATTAAACTTTTACTGGATTGGATATTGTACTTAGATATTGTGCCATAATGAAGATCATTTTTGACATTACAGATAGCCACAAAAAGAAAAAAAACTGTACGTGCAAAATAAATTGTACGTGCAGGAACATCTGGTGAATCAGGGCATGTAGGATTTTGTAGTAAATGGGAAGATGTTGCAGTTTCCAGTGAACCACCAAATAAGAAAGTAAAGCAAGAGGAAACAAGCACATAAACCCAAAATACAACTATAATGCTAACACAATTAAAATTACAATCAACCATTAAGTTTCTAGCCAGTCTCTTCTCCATAGAACCCGGCCCACTTTGGAACCGTGCATCTAGAATCTCAACGTTTTGACGAAACGACGACGACCTTTTTATGCCGATTTGAAATTAAAAAAAGTTTTGCTTTGACTTTCATTCATTGTGTTTTATTGCTTAATGTTGTGAATGATGATTATACTTGAGTTTGCCAAACAAGAATATTATAATAAGTGATATTCGATTCTGCAGCACTAAGCATGGGTTACCCTTTCTGCTATAATAGGAAAGATCTCATAAAGAAAGGTCGTAGGATGGTCGCAAAGCTAAAAGACAAAAAGAAAAAAGAAAGAAAAAGTAGAAGAGGAATTAAATTTGTATCTTAAAATGTTAAAATCTAATGTTTCCTATGACTAGAGCTGCCAGATGTCCGGAATATTCACGCATGACATTTTATTATACACGTAATCTGTGTATAAGAAAATGTCCGGATTTTTCCGCAATGTCCGAAATTTTCTCTAAATTTTCTTTTTTATTATATAGTAACCTTGCATATGCCTATTTATATATTATGCCTTGCCTGTGACTCTAATTATAACCAAAAGGGTGTATGTATATTTGTAAGAACGTTTAGATACACTGTATGGACCGTATATTTCACTATTTACTAGGAAAAAAACAATTCTTACTATTCGATATCAGTAGTTAATTACCTGATAACTATTCTCATAACATAATTAAATATTTCTATCATGTCCTACTTTTAACTAAAATGTATGGTTACCCTATTAGACAAGGACACGGTTACCACAAAGTATTCTCCCTCATACCGGCTTTACGGCACTATTAAGCGTTCCAGTACTTGTACTATTTCTATGAAGTTACGTTCTCAATCAATTATTTTTTAAATAAAGGGATGTGATCACTAGAATCGTTTGAATTATGGAAATATCAGTATAAAATTACGTAGGTATTAAAAACTCTTTAAAGGCTGTATGACACGTACTTACATTAAAATATTATTATGATTAATTTAATTTCTCTATGATCACAATTTGCTTAACAGTAATGACAATGACATCTGTGCAGTTTTTCGCGATTTTTCTGACTAATTGTTCGTTCTCTCTATTTCTCGGATACCTGCATAGCATCCCTATATAGTTTGTGGATACCTGTTTTTGTGATCTGGCTTTGATTTTGGACTGTTCCCGCTTTTAAGTTGACTTGGCTTGCTATACTAGGATTCTAATACTGTGATTTCGGCCTTCCGTTATTATTATTTTTCAAATTGTCTATGTGTTTCTGATTTCGTACGAATAGTAAATTGCGCAACTTGGTTTGGAAACTATGCGAGTACTTCGAACGTGAATCAATAACTGGTGGACCATTATTACCGGTACAAGTGGATAAATAATTTTGGCATGAAATTATGAATAATATGTTTTATTATTCTATGAAGATACCTACAGAAACGCGATTTCATATTAAATTCGGTGCCTACTACATTAATAAATTGCATATCAGATGAATTTCTTGATGTTTTATTCATAGTTTTAAACGATTATATACTCTCAGAATAGTAAATCGATTTATTATGAAAATCGATATTTTTGGTTCCGATTTATACGCTTCACATCCCAAATTAACTCTTGGATGACATATAACATATAATATAAGTCAAAACTTTGTGGCTTTTTAGCTTTTTAGTCTCGTCGAGGAGTATAAACGTAAAATATGCGTGTGAATGCGCGCGATTTCACGCTTCGACCTTCGACTCTGCGCTAGCATGAATTGGCCCTAAGATAGCTTTATTGATTTCTTCAATAATTATTTTCTAGAAATACTGTCTTAAAATAAAACTCAAATTAATTACTCCAACTTTATAATAAAAGGCGGTCTTATCGAACTATAAAAACAAACAGGTATTCTTAAAAATACAATATTGTATTAATTTTTACCTATATTAGTTACATGTATTAAATTTATATTTTATAATCTTATATTACCCTATGTACAAAGAAAAGTACGAAAAATACACGTTTATTTACATTAAAAAGAAAATGAAACTTTTCAGGATTAATTATAAAGTCATCGGTGATTATGTTACAAATTGTAACATTGTAACTTACAATCATAAAAAAACAAAACTTGGCCCCAACAAAACAACAAAGTAGAATTTTTGTTAAAATTTGTAGACAGAACACAATTTTGTGTTCAGCGTCTTGTGGGCAATTTTTTTTTTTTTAATATATTTAGCTATAACCCAAAAACAGTACAAAGTAGTAAATCATAATTATTACCAGACCTTGCAAATTTTAATTATACACTTTTCGGTCTGATAATTATCTATAAATTACGTGACCATAAAATACTTCTGAGGAAACATTACACTAACATTTTCTCTGGAAAACATAAAAATAACAAACATGTCCAATGCAAACGTTCAGCAGTGCATACTCAAGAAATTAAAAATACAGACAGTACATACACGTAAAATTACCTAAATAGTATCTTTTGTAATATTTATCTGTCTAAAATAGTGAATCTAACCCAATTTGAAATTCGCATCAGAAACAGTAACTGGATGGCATAGGTACTAATTGAGAAAATTAAATAGTAATTTATCTGAATCGAATTTATAATATTTGCGTATTATGCCACAATAACTATAATAACGACATCTGTACGCAAAAAAGCGGACAGAATGCGGCTTGCGCGGAACGACCCATTAGAGAGTAACTGTCCGATACTGAATTTGAAGTTTAACAGAAAAATCTCAGGAGTCATTTTGCCTACTAATATTATATCAACCTAAACTATCTTTTTAATCTTCAAATTTGATAGAGTGGACACCAGTATCGATCGCGCCGCCGCGGTAAGAGCCCCTTTTTTTTTTCGTCTTCTCATGCTTGAATGACTTGCCACGCGTATGCTTTAAGTCTTGATTAGCACGCTCACCCCACGAACCACGTGAACCTCTCTGGAAAATGATTTAATAAATTAGTAAATATTCCTAAATTCCTAATGAATGTTAAAAATTTAAGTATTAGAGTTCGAAACGGGGTATTTACCATGTTTTTAAAAATGTATTGCTCCAATATACACATTACAAGATATTCTATGTGAGATTTAAGTACAAAGTATTAAAAAAACTATATATGAAATTGCTAAGTGTAAGTTATTAGCAGTTAATATTTCGCAATAGAAGGATTATTTAAAATGAGTGTTGTAATTAAGTATTGTATAACCTCACCTACTTAATCAAATACTATTTTCTTGTTTTGGGAACTATCTCCTCCATCAAAACTTTTTCTATCATTGAAACCTCCTTTGTTGAACCCTCCCCTGTCACCACCCCAAGATTGACGGTCGCCGCGAGCTCCGCGCCCCCCCCTACGGTCTCCTCCTCGGCCTCCTCTATCGAATCCACCACGACCTCCCCGGTCGAATCCCCCACGACCTCCCCTGTCGAATCCACCTCGACCTCCTCTGTCGAAACCGCCCCGGCCGCCCCTTCCACCGCGTCCACCCCTGTCATTGAACCCTCCACGGCCACCTCTGTCACCTCCACGGCCTCTAAAGCCACCTCTACCCCTATCATTGAAACCCCGGCCGCGATTGAATCCGCCGCGCCCACGCTGATTCCAACCTCCAGACAAGTTGCCTTCAGATTCTTGCTCGTTTTCTTCACCTTCTTGGCTTTCACCCTCCTGATAGAGAGAGAAGCACTATGTTAAAACCACCAAGACAACTCTTTGTGATGACCAAATGATTCCAGAAAAGTAAATGCCCGAAATGTTATAGCAAGCCACTGGCGATGAACCATGGGCGAACATGTCCAAGTTTGGTATGACATGGAGTTGCCTTGGCTTCTCAAACTTTGGGGCATTTACCTTAGCGTCGAATGAGTTATCCTTAAGTCTAGGGTCCACTTCTACAGGCTGCGATGCCACTCGGCGGAATGGAGCTGGTTTACCTGAGTCACTATCTTTTTCTTTGGGAGTTGAAACACTAATTGTACCCTAAAATTTATTCCAGAATAATTAGAATGTCTGCATTAAATTTTAATGCATCATAGAAACAAATACTAACAACCGCCATGAACAAGATGACAATCTCCAATCACTATAGAATAGAAACACACACACACATTTTGTGTTACAAAATGTATGAGGTTGATATCACATGACCATATATTGAGTGTTTTTAATGATTAGTACTTTTATTATGACTTCTAGGTTTACAAGTCTTTATTCGCTAGCCATTACCGAGTTATTATTAGTATGAAACCAAGCGTGGCACATCAGGCAAATAAAAACTAGCTAAAACTCGTAATAATAGTACTGAGATTGTTTCAGGGGGCAGGAGTCAAGATAATCATTTATCTCCTATATTAATGTTAGGTAAAAACAATCTTGAGATAGTTTATTCAAGAATAATAATAATATGACTTTTTGTAAACATCTACTTAATATTTAATTAAATAATTATCAATTATGAAGGTATGGGCACTTTTTCATATTGCTAGCAATATAAAAACAGTACACTATTAGTTAACATGATTTACTTTATTTTATTAATTAAATACCTTAACAAAATTGTTGTAGGGCTTCTTGGCAGGTCCACCGGAATCCCCTCCTGAAGCTTTCCGTTTTTTCCCAGATTGGAATCCATTTTCAGATGCCTGAAACATCATTGAAGTGAGACAGATATTATTAATAAACACTCTAGAAATTATTTTAAGTTAAATCATATCCAACAATACAATTGAATTTGACTTGTTATGGAAAATTAATACAAAGAAATATAAACCTCATCATTCAATTCTTTTTTTGCCAATTTAGCAGGAGGAGCATCTTCATCACTGTCATCACTGTCACCAGAAGATTCTGCTTTCTTGGCTGCAGTAGGTTTCTGTCCTGGTTTTTGTTTAGGTTTATCCTCATCACTTGACTCTTCATCTGAGGAATCTTTCTTTTTTGCTGCGGGTTTTGGTTTAGCTGCACTAACAGGTGTCTTTGGAGCAGGCTTGGATGGTTTATCATCACTGTCATCACTATCATCAGAAGATGATTCCTTTTTAACTGGTGCCTTAGTTGGAGTTTTTGCTAGTTTATTTTGAACCGCCTTAGGCTTTTCATCTTCACTGCTGTCATCACTATCAGATGACGAATCTTTTTTAGTTGATGCCTTTGTTGCTGGTTTCACAGGGGTGGGCTGGGGTTTCTGAAGTGCCTTCTGAGGCACATTTTCCTCATCACTGCTGTCATCAGAGTCCTCTGATGATGCTTCTTGCTTTTTAACTGCTGCAGCTTTGGCAATTGGTTTGGTGGCCTGTGCCTTTGGAGCAATTTTAGTAGCTACCTTTGATTTTCCATCTTCACTGTCATCACTGTCATCAGATGATGACTCTTGTTTCTTAGCTGGTGTTGCTTTACTTGGTGTCTTAACTGGTGTGGGTGCAGGTTTCTTTTGAGCAGGTTTTTCATCCTCACTGTCATCTGAAGAGGACTCTTGCTTCTTAGCTGGCGTAGCTTTAGCCTGTGGCTTAACTGGAGTAGCCTTAGCTTGTGGTTTAGCTGCAGATTTCACAACAGTTTTAGGTTTCTCATCCTCACTACTGTCTTCAGACGAAGAGTCTTGTTTTTTGGCAGGTGTGTGCTTTGCAGCTGTCTTAGCAGGTGCAACAGCAGGTTTCTTAGCTTTCTCATCTGCACTACTATCTTCATCTGATGAAGTATCTGCCTTTTTCTTAGGAGCTGCTTTTGGTGGTGGGACTGCCTTTGTTGGAATCTTTTGTTGAGTTTTGGGTTGCTCATCTTCACTGCTGTCATCATCAGAAGATTCTTGTTTTTTCACAACTTTTGGTGCTGCATTACTTGGTTTCACTGGTTGTTTCTTTGGTTTAGATGTGGCATTGTCTTCACTGCTATCACTGTCATCTGATGATTCTGCCTTTTTAGCTGGTGTAGTTGCTGGTTTCGGTTTTGCCTGAGACAAAAGCTGCTATTGTAATGTACATCTTTGAAATATTATAAAATGTAAAGCAATCATTAATATTTTCAGAGGTAGTGACGAATAAAAAAGATTTAAAATCAAAGATATTCATTGAAAATTTCTCATCATGATAACTGCTAATAAATTTTGGTACAGTCAGTAACAAAAGCAGCTGTTCATTGGAATTTTAAAAAAAATGTGCTTTTTGTAACTAATTATTGTAGAATGTAAATATATAAATATATAATAGTGTGGTTGTTCTAATATTGATGTATTGTCTGAACTTGTAAGTAACAAATACCTGCTCACATTTGATGTTTATAATTTATATGCTTAACAAAGCAAAGCGATACACTACTATTTTTTTAACATCATGTCTCTCACTTATGTTTTACAAATAAACAATATTTAACTTAAAAAAATATATGTTATGTACCTACATAATTAATAATACGTTAAAAAATAGGAATTTAACTTTACGGCTAGAATGTTCTAGTCGTAAATCTCGTCTATTAAAGAATAAGAATAAGAAGCTAAGAAGCTATTCTACTTTGATAAGTTAATTCTAAAATTAAAGAAAAGTTCATCTACTTATATCACTGACTGTACTAAAAAGCGTGACAGGCAAAATTACTTGTGTTTTTGGTTTTTCATCCTCCGAACTATCAGAATCGGATGAATCTTGTGGCTTCTTAGCAGCTGGAGCCTTGCCGTTAACTTGGGCAACTGATTGTTTTTGTGGCTTCACATCTTCACTGGAGTCATCATCAGAACTAGAACAAGATACAAGTATTGAAAAATACTATTCATTCTATAATGACTTTCAAAGTGTAAAAAATTTAATTCATGGGCTTATAAATATAAATATTTTCCAACAGATTAGGTACACACTAGTTCTCTTACTAAAGTTATGTCATGAATATCAGCATTTAACCCATATATTTATTATCATATAACCTTGCATTATTTTACAGAGTTTATGGGCGACTATAACTTGCCATAATTTTATAGTGCTTATGGATGCCTATAGGCTTGCCATAAGTTTATAGTTTTTATGGACAACTCTATGCTTTCCATAACTTTATACAGTGTAGGACAACTGTAAGCTTGCCATAACTCTAAACAGCATTTATGAACGACTAGCATGCCCTAAATTACACAGTGTTAACAAGGAGGTAGATATTTTGATAAAACACTGAAGTATAACCTTCAAAATGTTGTATGCTGCTTTGAAAATTGATGTAAGTTTACAGTTCAAAATAAAGCTTATATTAAATTATAGTATTCACCTTTCTGCTGCCTTTTGTGATTTCTTGTTCTTTTTGTATTCTTGTATTATGTCTGTGAGTGATGGCAGGCCTTTCACACGAGGTTTCTAAAATCCGAAGAAATTTATAAAATAGGTAAATTAAATCTTTACAATAAACATAATCCCATTTCGTGTCGAAATAAGTAGTTTGAGTTGAAGCATTTACTTATTGAATTTATGTACCTACCTACAAAAATATCAGGAAGCATACCAACGCATTTTACAAAATGTCGGATAAAATCGACACATGTGATTGAGTACGTGAAAATAGAATTTGACCTACCTATTTGGATTTTATGACTACTACCTTTAACTGGATCTACACTGCATAACATTTCAATATCAATCATGGTAAACTTGATCATGCGTTTTTGAGCACGTGTGTTGGCCGGTCACACGTGGGTTTTTAAAAGATGATTGTACTTACCGCTTTCGTTTTTTTGAAAAAGTCTTGAGCTAAAGATTTGTCAATATTTTGTAGAAATTGATGAACTATAGAAATAGCTTCAGTTTGTATTTCGGAAGGGACTCCCATTTTCACTATTTTTCAAACAATGCACAGCAAGGCAACGCTATACAACACCGCCTTTTGTCACACTGCACACAGCAGCAGATTGCAGTGTTACCAGCTCACAAAAATATTTATCCCAAAAGGTGTCCGAATAGACCGCGCCGAACGAGCCGAACGAAATGAATTTTCGAATTCTTTAGATGAAATCCTATGAAACCTCGCACACCTATCCGCACCGAATCGGACGAATCGCCGGCGCCGGAAGAATTCGGTAGGCATCCAAATCCCAGACGAATTCGGATGACGTCATCAGATTCGATGCGGACGATTCGGACAGGGTTGCCAGTGGGCTCGAGTCTCGAGTCAAAAGTAGGGCTTGCATTATCTGTCCATTTTTGCTATCCGGATAATATGGATAGTAAGATTTGTACTATCCGGATATTTTGGATAATACGGATATTTTTTTAATAATACGAATACGCTTTTGTAATAGTTTGGAATCAGTCTCTTTTACTTTTTTAATCACTCGGACTAAATGTAATACTTTTGTAAGCAAAAAACATAGAATTATTACACTATACCAATATTTCAACGTCAAAGTGATAATCACATAGGTTCATAAAAACGAAATCTCTTTTTAAAATAATACTGTCTAATCATAAAATACCGTAAAAATCGATATTCCCATTTTTCTCATACTGAAAACAATTCTAATTAATAAAAAATATAATAGTTTAAAAAAAACTATAGAACACGCTTTAGTCATCCAAACCGAACGTGTATGCAAAATTTCAGCTCAATCGGAAATTTTCTTACATAGTTAGTTACAGGTGAAGCTAATAAAAGCGTGTTAAAAATGAGATCTTAAATCACAATATCACAGTCGAATCAAAGAAGATCTTATTAGATCATAATAATTAAATGAAAACAATACTTTCCCAGGCAAATCAGTCCAATTAATAAATTACAACAATATTCCATAAAATAACAAAAATGCACAAAATACCACAAAAAAAAAACAAATCCAATAACTTTTTCTTTGTCCCGCCTTTTCCCCATAATCGGGGTCGGCCATCTATCCCGCTGGTAGGCATCATCCTCGTTAAGGCCTAGCTTCTTCATATCGCTCTGGATATGCGCCAACCAGGTGGCTTGCGGTCTTCTTCATTCTGTGTTCTTGGTAGCCATGGAAAGTCACTTTTTTACGACGTGGTCACCAGGTCTTTGTGTTATATGATCGTACCATCTCAATCTGGATTCTATGAGTTTTTCGTTTAGAGGGGCGACTTTAAAACTACTTCTTATTAATTCATTGCCTACTTTGTCTTTAGTTTTATACAACAAGCTTCTATTCGTAAGTCTTTTTTGACACTCAGACTTCGTTTCCATGTAATACAACAGTGCTGGTCTGAACGCCATTTTATATACTTTGCCTTTGGTTTTTACGGGGTTTTTTGCATCACACAGAACCCCTAAAAGCATACGCCACTAGTTCCAACCAGATGTTGTTCTATGAGTTATGTCCGCTTCAATTGATCCGTCCTATGATCCCAGATAGGCATAGGTACTTGAAATTTGTAACTCTTCGTGTGACGTTTTTAAACTGCTGCTAATGCGCAAGCCGTTTGTTTCAAGTGATATCCTCCATTCCTCAGGATTCTCTTGCATTTCCTGGATGTTATCGGATAGGTATAATGACTACATCATCAGCATACAAAAGATTCCACGGTATTTGTTTCTGTACCTTGGCTCATGGCTCAGCGTGGGTAAAAGGTTTAGATAAAAAAATGGATCTAACTGGGAGGCGACTGTGCGACTTGCGAGACAATCTTGAAAATGCGTCGTATAAGTTTAACATAAAGTTAACATGTTGTCAATGTTGTCATGAACTCAGTCACTGAATTTTGTTATTTTAAAGTGATTAAACAATTCCGAAAGTGCATTTTATCAAAATAATAAATACCACAAGAACATATTTTATGCACTTTACAGATGACAGCCCTTATAATTAATTATTTAAAAGTGAAATATAACTATCCGAAATATCCGTAAAATCCGGAAGGGATGCAAGTAAAATCCGGATTTGAAAATCGACGGATATCCGATATCGGATAATACGGATATCCGGATTGCAAGCCCTAGTCAAAAGTTATCTGGATCAGTGTTGGATATTTTTTTTACCGATCATGAAGATAGGAGTCTCAACTATATGAATTGATAGGTAATTTTTTTACAAGTTAGCTCAAAGTTTAGGCTCTCACGATCGTATTGAAGTTTCATACCAATGTCGATGTTCATTATAATTTTAGTTACGCGGTAGACTCGCCGATCCGAATCAACCGCGCCGAAAGCGCCGAACGAGCTGAACGAAACGAATTTTAGGATTCTTTATATAATATAATCCTATGAAACCTCGCGCAAACCATTCCGCGCTAAATCGGGCATATCGCTGGAAAAATTCGGAAGGTACCCAAATCCCAGACGCATTCGGATGTCATCATTCAGATTCGGGGCGGACCAGCGCGGATCAGCGCGGTCCAGCGCGCGTAGTGATTACATACTCTTTGCAGCGCGGACCACGGACGAATCGAGCAGTGTTGCCAATAGGTTCTAGTCAAAAGTTACCTGGTTCAGAGTTGCCAGATGCATCAAGCTTTTTATCTGTAGTAGAAACTGCTAAAATCTGTGATGATATTTTTATTCGTTTTTCTGTAATGGCAATCTCTGAACATAGAGAACGTATTGTAAAATTATGTCACATATAGACAGTTATAGTGCCACAAACTTATCTGATCCGGTGACCAAAATTGGAACTAACGTCGCTACGAAACAAAAATGCAAAAATGACATCGAAATGTCATTTTTGTACGGAGATGACATTAGTAAAAGCGACGGCAGTGACGCCACGACGTCAGATAAGTTTGTGGCACTATACACTTTCCGTAACATAGGCTATGCTTCTATTTTAGAAAGTCCACGCAGACGAAGTTGCTGGTAGAAGTTAGTTTACAAAAAAAAGTTGTCAAAACCACCTTTTTATTGATAAAAGGACATATAATATTACGTTAATATTATAGTAAATCTGTTGTTATTTCAGAGAACAAAATAAGAAACGAAACGTAATGAGCATGCGAGATGCCTCAAGAAAATGCACGCAACGGCGCGGTCCATTCATTCGGCGCGGGCGCGGATATTTCCCAAGAAATTTCGTTTCGTTCGGCTCATTCGGCGCGTTCGGCATGGATAAGTGTGCGTTAATCTTTAGTTAGTATTCGCTCTCCATCGTTCATCAGGGAACCTGTGGGCCGAGCACAAATGTTTTGACGTATAGTAACGTAAACGTAAGTAAGTTTTGATTATAAAATACGATGAATCTATCGCATTTTTGTTCAATTTTATGCAACAAACGCACTTTTTTCATGAAAATGTAAAAATATTGCAGGTATTTCCAAAAAAATATCATTAATTAAACGTGTATTTGGGTTCTAAGTTTGGTTCAATGACGTAAGAAGCCTCTCTTACGAGAAGGACCTGGCATGACTACAAAACAACGTGAATACTATGTAGTCTGTGGTGTAAAACAAAAGCTATCGAGACTAGGGATGTGACATTGTACCTAAAAAATCGATTTTTCATGAATCGATTTATTTTTGTAGCATGAAAAATCGATTAATAAATAATCGATTTTCCTTAAGAAAATAATCGATTTTGTTATATTAATCGATTTTTTTCCAATTTGTCAATTAAGATCAAAATAAACGCCCTAATATTGACTCTCAACTACTTGTCGTCCTTTTAGTCGTAGACATTGTTAAAAACGAGACTTTTAATAACACCAAACACGAAAAACAATCAAAATTGTCGTTTAAAAATGAAGTTTCACCAACGAATATTAATGAATGACATATCAACCAAATGTCGGTAAAATAGTACAGTTCGTTGACTCCATCTAGTGAATGATTGATTAAATAAATCTACTAAACTGTTTCAAAAACACAGAAGGAATGCCATCATAGATGCACAGAGGGGGGGAGCCCCCCCAGATCCCAGGTTGCAGATGAAAAATCGGTAATAATTGATTGAATGATTGATTTAAAAAAATCGATTATTAATCGATTATTCATAAAAATAAAATCAAGTATTAAAATCGATTTTTACTTTTAAAAAATCGATTTATAATCGATTATTTTTATAATCGATTATTTTTTCACATCCCTAATCGAGACATCTAAATGGCGGCTTAGTGTAGTGATGCACCCGTATGCCATTCGATATGTTTGTCGATATGCTGTCAGAAATGTTGATATAGGTCGCTCTCAAAGGACAATCTAAGGCAACGTCCAACCAAATAATATCTTACCCCAACAGGCAGTGGGACAATATAAAGGCTTAAAATAATAATTATCCCAACATAGGTTCCAATTTAGAAAGCTCTCGTAACGTTTTTTTATAGCTTGTAACTTAGTAACAGAGGATATTACAGGTACGTATAGAGATCGGCAAACATCTAATAAGGTGACCTTTAGTCTCTTTTGTCCTTCTCTCTCACGACAGTTTATGTGCGCGAACGGGCGCGAACTTTCCCACACCACGCCGCTTTTTGCTCAAGGTATTTGCCGGTTAACGTTCGGCGTCGCAGGGGACAGTGAAGTTTATCAGTATTAGTGTATAATCTATGGTGAAGTTATTCCGTAGTATTCGAGAACAACTTTGCAATCGAATATTTATTTTTTTGTTGTTGTTAGAACTGTTTATATAATATAGGTAGTAGGTACTAAGTAATATTCAAGGAAAAGGAAAGGGATAGGGGTAGGACAGGATGTAAAAGTAGATACTTCCGAAGGCTATACAACAATTTCTTCCTTGCGGAAATTGAACCCATACGAGACTAATATTAGGCATCACGTAACAAGCCAAATGAAACAAGCTAATAATATTAATCCTTTTTTTATTAATTTATAAACCATACAATTTTACATTTTTAAATATTATTCACTAGGGGATAAAGTAGTGTCTTACGGCACGGGCGCTATGTTATGCGCATTCAGAATTCTAGTCTAAACCCTCTCTCTGAGCTCCGGATTCATGCTCGCCCAAGACGTGAACACCTTTATCCCCGAGGGGAATACTTTACTATTCACACCTGCGAGACAATAAAAACAATAATATTAGAAACGAAGTATTAATATCTCCTTTATTCATTATTAAAACAATAAGAAAATATTTTAATATTAAAATAATAAAAAAGTAGAGTATCGACAATAAAAAATGCATGAGCGGACAACACTACCTCCATATCAACAACAAATAATTTTCACGAAATATACTGAAAAACGTGATGAAATCATAGGCAAAATGTTAAATTCATGTAGCTATATTGCCAAGCTTTCTCAATTATGCATAAACTTATTAGAATTGTGTCTATTGGGACATATTTTCATAATAATAAAGTACGTACCGGTGCAATGTTATGTTTGGTCGATTTCCGCTTCTTTTAATGCCGCACCCAATAATACCACAGTTCGGCATATTGTTTATAAAGTCAGTTCTTGTTTTGATTTAATAAACACACAATATCACTATAGATTAAGGAAATATTATTAAATTACGCACAAAAATAAAGCGCGTTGACAGCTGATGTACCTGACATAGCGACTGACAGGTGAGAAATCATAATGGCGGACCGCCAGCTTCTTTTCCGTCCGTTTCCTATAGATAATGATAAACATGACAAGTCCTTTGGTTTCCTAACGTCACTGGTTTGGTTATGGCGCATCCACACATGCCGCCGGCTTATGCCGCCGGGTTCACTCAGATGACTGACAGACTCGTGTATATATAATTTTTTCGTCACCGATCGGTCATCTGAGTGAACCCGGCGGCATAAGCCGGCGGCATGTGTGGATGCGCCATGATAAAGCCCCCATAATGGCGCATCCACACATGCCGCCGGCTTATGCCGCCGGGTTCACTCAGATGACTGACAGACTCGTGTCTAAATAATTTTTTCGTCACCGATCCGTCATCTGAGTGAACCCGGCGGCATAAGCCGGCGGCATGTGTGGATGCGCCATTACGTTTACGAATAAGTCAAAACGGATTCTTTAGTCATTGGTGCTAGGCCCACTGACGCGAAAACCGGACATGTGTGGCGGGCCTAAGAACTCCATACCATACAGTTACTCTATGGTTATTATTCTGTACCTGTTGTGTAGGTATTCAGGTATTACCTTTATTTTATTTATGTGATGCTGATGAGAGTGATGACAGTAGCTAGCTAGCAGAACCGATAACTTTAGTTGAAGATTTTCATGGAGTTTGTTTCTACAATTATTTATTTATTGCAGTGTTATAAAGTAGGTAATGGAATTTGAATTACCGTATCATCAACAGTGTACATAGTAATTTAAATTGTACTTATCAGGAGTTATTACATACCGATGTAAGGTGACATGTTTTTAGATGTTTGCTTTGTCGATGTCCAATGTGATCACGAAGAAAATTATTAAATGTTATGTAGGCTCAGCGGAGCATTAAAAATATACTAAACCACAATGCCTGTTCAGCAAATTAATGTGAAAAACTCGTCTGATATTGAAAGTTGGGAATGGGGCGGTGGATGTGGTAGAGAGGTGATACGGACGGGATCAGGGAGCAGCCGCACGTCATGTAGCAACTCCAGCGGAGATATTTGCCGCATATGCCACTGCGAGAGTGAACCACACAACCCCCTGCTAGCACCATGTTATTGTTCAGGTCAGTGGAAATATATTTATTGTTTATGTACCCAGCTCATTATGAAGCCCTATTCATAGAATGGTTAATAAAACGCAGTGTACAGCTGTTCTCTGTTTACTTAATATAATTTGACACATATAAATAAACTAAATCATAAGTAAAGAACACAGTTTAATACCTACTGTGACAGTTTATAAAATTTACCTGTGTAGATGACACTCTGATTAACCCGGTGTAGATGACATTCTGATAAACAGTTATAAAAATGATTAACTTCATAATATCTTAACAAGACTCCATAACATTGTCAACATAATGGTTGGCATATGGCTCAAGTAATAGTTCTAGTTTACTATCACAAAATAAGTTAATGTAACTGTTTTCTTTTGGAAAAAATATCTATGGAATTTTTATGTCTTACTCTTGATTTATTGATGGAGAATTTTTTTCGAATCGTGATGTACGGGTCTTGGACATCACAATTCGAAAAACAAAATGCTTTTGAATTTATAGTGGACTACTCCGGTTCTGTTCGCCAGCTCCACAATTGTACAACAACAAAAAAAAAAAATGCCCATTGTGTTTCATCAATCAAAATAATAATAATCTATTTTAATGCACACACACCAAACAAACAGCAATAGGATAAGTCTTCTTATTTGTGGAAAATGGAAAGGTTGTATGAACAAATAATGAAAATAATGATGAAAAATTATAAAGATGACAGGATACACATTTAGAAGATTTCTTGACAATATTGGAGAATAATAATTATTCAGCCTATTATATGAGAAAGGTTAAGGCTTAAACACGCTGACCTGGTGTGGGTTTGTGGACTACATACACCATCAAGAACTTTATGAGGACCTCTTAGGTTTGTAGGTTTCTTCACAATGTCTTTCTTCATGGTTAATACATGAAATTGAAAAGTCTGAGGAATAGGCCAGGTTCAAACTCAGACCTGCAAGAAAAGCAAACATACTAGCTAAGTATGCCAGGCTCTCACTGCTTTTTTAGCATAGACAATTTATATATTTATTTATCTGGTCCTCAGATAGCATATATTTTTCCAATTGATGTAATGCTGTAGGCCATGTAAGTATTGTTTTGTAGACCTGAATTACTATGTCACATGCAATAGCTGTGTCAATGGCGACACTAATTGCTAAAGAAGATCTGATAAATGGGGCTTTATTATGATAAAACCCAATTTTATGTTTTATTTAATTTAAAAAAACCCATAATCATAATATTATACACCTGTTTTGAAATAAGTAGCTGGCTTCCTTCCTTCTATTTGCATTATTTACCTACTGACAAATTGAAAAGGGATACCTACAAATATAGATTATTTCCTCTAATAATTGCAAAAAATTTAATTACTAAGTATAATTATGCAGCTATATTAATTGGTTTACCCCTCACATAATAACTTTAAAATAGTCCTATAAAAGTGTGTTACATAAAGTTGTGACAAATGAGATAGGCAGAAACCATTTATATTCTATTTTAACATAATGTGTATTCCGCTCCGACTGCCCACCCTTCGACAAGCCGAAGTCACTTGCCGAAGTGGCAGTCGACCAGGACCGAACCGGTTTCGTCGTGGGCTTTCATGCTAGTAGACAATCCCATCAGATAAGCTGCACGTTTCTTGCAAAGGGCACACATACCTTTGGCCGAGAGGGCAGTCGTCTTGGTATAAACAGCGCTTTGACTTCGGCTTGCCGTAGTCGCTTGCCTAACCATTACTCTGAAATTCCGTCGCTGACTTTCCAATGTCGGGTGCCACCTTGTACATGCCTATGATTGTACAGTATGCTGTTGTAGTCTTTATAGGTATAGGATTAAGTTTCCACTGCACAGGCGACAATTAATAGTGTTGCTGAATTTGCTGAACAATCGATAGTTTCGATAGTATTAGACAGGACACTAACAGTGACTGTACTATCGATTAGTATTGGACACTAGTAGTGACTACGCTATCAATAGTATTCCATAAAAACTATTGATACTCTAATGATAGTTTTGTACTATAGATTGTATTTCCATCATATCCGTCATAAGCATAATAAAAACTGATGACCGAATGTATTTATTTGTTTTTATTCCCATTTATAGTTGTCTTGTTCTCTTGTGGATTAGACAGAAAACATATTATTTCGTTGTCACTGATTATTTGATTATGTATACTACACTTACACACTATACTAGAACAGAGACTAGAATAGATGATTTTATTTGTGATTGTTACTATGACTGATACTAAAGAAATACAACCCGCTATCGATAGTACAAAACTATCGACAGTTCAGTCACTATAGTGTCCAATACTATCGATAGTATTGCTATAATTGTCGATAGTATTGCCGCGTAACCACGCTATCATACTATTGATTTGTCGTGGACTATCGATAGGCTATCAATAGACTATCGACCGGCAACATTAATGGTTATCCATAATCGTGCCCGTAATCGGGCTTTTTCGGCGCCTGTTGAACTGTCCGCCGCGCATCGTGCTTGTCCGCGGGTGTACGATTTGCAATCTTCGTTTCATAATTAAACGCGCCATATTCAGCAAGTTTTCCTCATTATTCGTTCATAGGTATATCGTACTGTTCGTTTTCAGCCTGAATATCAGGCATAACATAAATACATACTCTCTTGAAGATATACTTCGAAATAAATAGCTCATTATAAGACGGTACTTAAAAAATACTGATTACTGGAGTCATGACCTTAGAGAGTAGTTCGTTATCGTTATTGCTGGGGCAATGGAAGAAATCCAGTGATCCTTTCTGTCCGGCTAGAAAAGTCTTTTGAACTATTGTTCGTCGACTCTGAATGAATGTAGAAAGAGAGAGGAGACAAATCGAATAGTGACAAAAATTCTCCGTATTACTTTTATAAATATTTTTTTTTATAAAAGTAGGGTACACTAATTTTGATCCTGTATCATAAGTGTGGCTTAAAAAAATGCGTCTCACATGGGCACGCACCCAGACCCGGAACACTAGGCCATACAAATATATATTTCGGGTAGAAATCGTACCCGCGACATGTAGCACAGAAAGCAAAGTGCTTAGCCATTGTGCCAATCGTGCTGCGCCACCATGGTCACTTGATGCGACTATCACCGCTCATGAACATCCGCGACACAATGATTACGGATGCGTTGCTGACCTAAAGACCTACCAATGTGAGTAACATGTAAGTACCAGTCTTGTTTTAATTTGTAAAATAAGTTCGAAACGAATGTAAATTTTGTTTATTAAATTATTTTAATGTTGATCACAATGTTTTTAAAACCATGTAGGTAAAATGTATATTGAAACACTAGCACACTGTCTAGTAAAGTAAGCCGAGTATGACATTGACATAGTCTCTTATTAGCATTTGTTTGCAAAATTGTGTCCTATTTGCATTATATCGTCTACTAAATTATTGTAAGTATTGCAATCGCATAGTGTATTTTTATGTCATGTTAATATCTATGCATTTTCTCTATTGTCTAATGGATAACTTTACCATGAACTGCTTATAATTAAATATTAGTGGAGTACGGTGGGTTCGCTCCGGGTGTAGAGAATTCGATCCCGGCCCTAATTTCTAATCACGGGATTTTGGGATTGTACACAGTCAATCCCGGGATCCTGGGTTAGTCCCGGGATTTTAGATGACAAATAAAAAAAAACGTAAAGTATTTATAAATCTGCTTTCTTGTTGACAATGTACATTATTTATTTATTCATAATCTTTATTGTACACCAGTAATAAAAACAGGATTGAGAATCACTTAAGCTAATGTACAATGGGCGGTATTAACGCGAACGGAGAAGAAAAAAAAAAAAGTCTTTTAATTAGACAGATAACGTTAAAGTTAAAATTCTGCAAAAAACAACCAAAATCTCTTTTTTTCAGTAAACAAACTACTTTTCCTTAACTTAATTAAATAAACACGTTAAAATTTATCAAAGAATATAGTAAATCTCCTTTAGCTTAAATAAACAAATGACTTTATATTACATATTGATATTATGTAATATAAACATAACAAGTGTCATATTAAATAGGCATTTAACATAAATAATATGAATCGGTTACACTTCTCATATATTATTCTCATAATTATTTATTAAAAACAAATCAAACGATTATAGTAACATTTTGCCAGTACTGAAAATCCCGGTTTTATGAAATTTAATCCTAAAATTTTCTGCACTGGAATAGGGCCGGGATCCGGGGATCAAATTCTCTATCCGGGTGTGACCCTCTCAAGGGTTTCAACCACGCAAAGGTACACTTATCACTTTGTCCATACGGAGAAGTACGCAATGAAAGCTGTTGCTAAAAATCAAAAATTATACCTAAATATAAAAATCAAAACACCTGACTGCTTAAAAAGTCAACTTTAAATATAAACTGAAAAGAAAAAAAACAAGTCCTGTTACACACACTGTAAAACAAACTGTTAAAGTCGCTATGTTCCGCATTAGAATTCTACTAATTCTAATGTGGAACATAGCGACTTTAACAGTCGGTTTTTTGATTTATTAATTTATTTTATTCCCAACAGGAATGTTCACAAATATTCTTTTTTTGTTTACTCTTACTATTCCATTAAGTTTATTGTTCTAAGTGCATAAGCAATGTTTTCACGCACCCACGTATTCCGTAAATGTATTTTCCTGAATAAAAAGTTAAATTCTTTTTTATTATTAGATAACAATAAATTCTTATACTTTATTGTACACAAAAAATAATAATGAAATATACAAAAATACAGTTTAAAGATGAATAGTACTCATTTCATTAAACAAATCCATAATAATATCTGGGGCCGCGGAAGCGGCCTCGGCCAAAATCCGACCTGAATTTACACAATATTGCAAAATATCAGATGTTAGCAAAATTGCAAGAGTTGAAGCTGGAGACTCTTCCTCATCGTTTTTCGGAGTTTAGATAACTTTTTGCAAGGAAACCACTTCAATTCTCAGGATACGCTGAAAAACGCCTTTGAAGAGTTCGTCGATTCCTGTGCCCTTAAAATAGGATGTCAAAGTCAACTGAATTGAAGGCACTGCAAAATGCAACATGACCAGGATTGTAAGATGTTTGTTTTCCATGGCCAATCTGATGTCACCTGTAAGTCATCAGTGCAGTTACCGTGCTTGACCAGGGTGGGAACCAGATTGGTAGGGACTAAGCAGGCCATTTGTGGAAAGATAACAGGACAGTTGACTCTGAACAGTACTCACTAGGACTTTAGATAGGATTGGAAGGATGGATATAGGGCGATGCTGTAAAATGGATGTAGGATTGGGAACTTTAGGGATGATGTGAGCTTTTTTCCAGGGCGTTCGAAAGGTGCTTGTTTCAAGGGAATAATTAATCAAGTGCAGGATGAAGAGTGCAAGTTCATTTAGGATAGGGATTATTTGCTTTTAATAATTTTAAGAGAGTTTGAATCTGTATGCAGAAAATAAACTTAATGAATCACCCACACATAATGCCCCAACATTTTGCGCGGATTCAATAACGATGTTCTATGAGTAGGAAAATCCCTCGGTTCTGGGTATCACAACACAATGGTTTCTGAAAATGCCACGCGTGCCACCGATTCTAGCTAAGCCACTCATAGTAGGTATTATGAGTGGCTTAGCTAGAATCTAGAATCAAATATGATCTATATACAGCATCAGAGATTACATTGAAATAAAAATAAACATGTTACATAAGTGGTTACAGATCTGCATTTATAATTTAATTATGTGTTTTGTTGCAGGAAGTCTAAAATATGTACATCAGAGCTGTTTACAACAGTGGTTGACTGCATCGGAGACAAGATCTTGTGAACTTTGCAAATTTAATTTTATCATGCATACCAAAATAAAGCCATTTAATGAGGTACACACAGTTGATTTTATGCTATGCCTTTAGCTACTTATAAATTTAATTATATAATTTTTCAACCAGTAATCAATACTAATTATACCTACTTCTGTTTTTCCAATTGACTGTTTTTCCATTCTAGTTAATTTCTCGAAAAACCTGTTGTTCCTTGACATGCAAACCTACATGTTTAATCTTACATGACGTGGTAATTGTTATTGTTTCCAGTGGCGTTTGCTGGAGATGTCCGGCGTGGAGCGTCGAAGGTTGTGCTGTGCCGTACTGTTCCACTGCGTCGCTGCGCTCTGTGTCATGTGGTCATTGTTTGTACTTATTGAGCGAGCTGTAGAGGAGGTCAACCGCGGCATGATTGGTAAGAACTAAAAAAATTAGCTATTAAGTTCCTCCGCGAATTACATAAATTTATAGCAAAAGGACTATAACTTTTAAATTCATAAATTAATTAACATAATAAACCCAGCCCATTACTCACTACTGGGCACATACCACCAACTACTGGGCACGAGCCTCTTTTCAGAATGAGAAAGGTTAGGCCTTAATCCATCACATTAGCTAAGTCCGGGTTGGTGAACTACACACCATCGAGAAATTTATGGAGCCCAGTAGGCTAATTCACGTAACTAAAGAAGTGCAGTTGCCGCGCAGTTGCAATAAAATATTGATCAAAACAACACATTTGGTAATCTTCTTCTTTCGTTATGGCAATTGAGCCGATGTCGACTATTCTGCCATTTGGTATCCTCTGAGCTTCAGTGAGATGCGCTCGCGTCAAGTTCGAGAGTCACTGCAATACGATCGGCGCGTCTTAAAATTACGTGAATTAGCCCTCTGTTAGGTATGCAGGTTTCCTCACAATATTTTCCTTAAACCGTTAACGCAAGTGACAGTCAAATTCTAATCTTAAATGCATAGTCATATACTGTCATGACTGACATATTATACACTCGCGGACAAATAATACGGGTCGATGACGAAAATCCCTGTAACTTGCAAATTAATGATGGTACATGCATGAAACTAACTTTATATTACAGAGAATTTTAATATCAAATGAAATAATACCTTAAATGATATACAACATAAGTAAAAAAAGTTAAAATTTTAAAAGCCCCGTATTTGGAAATAAATTCAATTCGCGGTTGCTTTAATTTTGCTTGTTTTTTCACTTTTATTTTCAATCTATCAAATCCAAATGATAAAAGGCGGTCATTGTCACCTTTCACCATCATTATTGAATTACTATCATGTCGCTAACACCAAAAGAATGTTCACGTATCGTCACTATGTTAGAAGAAGGCAGAAGTCAGCGAAGTACAGCAAAAACAATAGGCGTGTCACTTTCTACAGTGCAGCGAGTCATCCATCGTTTCCGAGAAACTGGGCAGAACATAAGATGACCAGAAACCAGCAGACCGAGATGTACTACGGCTCGAGAGGATCGATTTATTGTTACGACCATGCTCCGAAATCGGCACCTTACGGCATTTGAAGTAACAAATCAACTTCGGGAGACACATATAGACAACGTAAGCAAGCGGACTGTAAGGCGGCGCCTCCTTGAAGCTAATTTGACCCCATATAGACCCGCAAATCGTCCAAAACTTGAAAGGGAACATCGAGTAGCAAGAATACGTTACGCCCGCGAACACGCACAATGAGGAGACGAAGAATAGGCAATCTGAAGAATCCAGATTTGTACTGTATGCACATGATGGGCAGCGAAGACTCTACGGACGGCCAGGGAAACGTTTTATTCCAGCTTGTTTTGAGGAAAAAGTGCCGTTCGGCGGTGGATCTTTTATGGTTTGGACTGGAATCTCTTCAGAGAGTCGCACGGAGTTACCGCTGATAGAAAACGGTACGCTAACTAGTGCAAGATATGTGGTAGAAATTCATAATGAGCATGTCGGCCTATATTTAATTAATATGGGTGAAAAATCAATATTCATGCTTGACAACGCCAGTCCACATACAGCTCAAATTGTAAATGAGTATTTTCAGGACGTTGGCATCAGTCGCATGGACTGGCCCGCGACAAACCCGGACCTGAATCCAATTGAACACGCTTGGGACGAGCTTGGGAGGTGTATAAAAAATCGAAACCTCGCTTCAGCGACACTTTGAGACCTGAAACATGCGTTAGTGGAAGAATGGATCAATATCCCGCAACATCGCATAAGAAACTTAATAAACAGCATGCCCAATCACCTGGCAGTTGAGAAAAGAGCCCGTGGAGGCAATTTAAAGTATTAATTTTGTGTTAAAGTTCGTTTTTGTGTTGTATGTGAGGTACCAACCAGTATTATTTCAATGTAAAAATGATTGATATTTCGTTTTTTTGTGTAATTTTGACAATTTTACTAACAATGTTTCCAACATTTGATGTCGTTTTATTAACCGTTAAATTATCTACAACATACAGTTTCAATCATGCCGCTAGCTCTATTATTTTAAGAGTTATTTTAGTTTTTCGTACCGACCCGTAATATTAGTCCGCGAGTGTATTTAGTTTGAAATACAAAACTGGTCTACAATAAAGAGATTACACCATGCTGTGCCCGACAGGGTCCATAATTGATCCACAGATTTAAGCCTACCCATCTATCAGATTTAGCTTTACATTATGGAATGCAATAAAGGATTGAATTGTATTTCTATTGTATTCTATAAAGATCGTGAATCATTGGCGAATTAAACCATACATTGGCGAGCCGACGCAACGCGCTGGGCGACACAATGCGTTGGTGACGGCTGCGAACCAACTAGTAAAACCGTTGGCTGACCAATGGATCACCCTTCTTATAATCCATTAGCGACCCGCTCCGGCTTCGTACGGATACGATATACTAAATGTGTTGTCATTCCTTCTAAAATATTAATTTAAATTACATAGTGTAAAGGACAATTTTGTTCTAAATTAATTGCCTAATGAAACTAACATGCCTTAGGTAGCTATCATATTTAATTCGATAAGGATTAATACTATGTTGGTAAAAATTGCTTCGCCAAAAAAACATTTTTGGTAACCAATTTTGAATGGTAAAAATGGTTATTGTCATTAACAATATTTTTCATCTATGCTGGCGTTAATTGCCAGTATCTTACCTGTGTTTAATTTTGACTATCAGACTCCTCAAGCATTTAGAATTTATAATGAAAGAATAACATGTTTCAGCGTGGCCTTTTTGGACAAAATTGGTAGTAGTGGCAGTAGGATTCACGGGCGGAGCGGTTTTTATGTACATACAATGCCGTCAATATCTGCATCTCTGTAACCGTTGGCGAGCTCATAACAGGTATTATTTGGGATGTTTCTTTGAAATCAATCGTTAACATTGAAGTTATAATAAACAAAAATATATTTATTATTTTTTAGAATTTTGTTAATTCAAAATGCCCCGGAGAAGATGCCGATCGGTAGCACTTCTCCGCCAGTTCGGGTAAAGAGGCGCGAAAGGAGCGCGCGTGGACAAGTGATCGCCAACATCGAGCCGACACCGCCGCCCGCCGTGTACCACGAGGAGGACGAGAGCGGTGGCTTCGAGACCTACCGTGGCAACCCGCACCGTCGCCTGTCCGCGCTCGCCGACGAGCGGCTGCGGGCCGACGCGCACGACGACGCGCGCCGCTACTCCGACACGCGCCTGGCGCAGGCGGCCGGCGCCGACGACGCGCCGCTCGGGCCCGAGGTGAGTGGCGGACCGCGGCGGCGCGCGCGCCCGCTCGCGCCGCCCGCTGACCGCGCCGTGCTATGTGCAGGGCGGCGTGTTCCACATCAGCGTGGACCCGCTGGAGGCCGACATCCGCTCGCTGCTGGCGCTGGAGGCGCGGCGCGCGGCGCGGGCTGCGCGCTCGCTGCCCAACCTGCGCGCGAGCCGCGAGAGCTTGCTGCCCGCGCCGCCCGCGCCCGCGCTGGCGCCGCCCGCGCCGTCCGCCTCCTGAGGCCTCGCGCGCGCGGCGCCGCTGCTGCTGTACCCGGACGACACTATCTACTAGCGTCGCCGCGGCGCCGAGGGCGGGGTGTAGGTCGCGAGTGCGCCGAGCGCCCGCGTTTAATCTCCGTGCTCGATGTCCGTCGACTTGATCAGTGGGCTGTGCGTTTTACGATGGTGTTGCGTGTACATAGTAAGATGGATAATGTAAATAGTAATTATCATAATAATAGTGCAAGCGTCGCTTGTTTAAAGCCACCGTTTGACCGCCCGTTAGATACCTTAATACAGTTATTACCTATCCTTGCATTTTGTACAATAACGTCCACAAGTCGACACTGTCGACCCGCCATAGGATTGTAAAATCGGGCAAATTATGATTGTGCCCTGGCATTTCACGAAACAGCGACCTTTCATGATATGTTATATTGTTTAATTAAGACGAAACAGAGGATAGAATTGTTGGTTCCCAAAATAGGAAGATGCGCAAAATGTACTTAGGCCCAGCCTTGAGAGCAATAACGGCCAGTCATACATCGAAAGAAAGCTCCTTTAATATATTATTACAATTGCAATGACTGCAAGAAAGTTGATTGGCATAACAAATAACCTCTATCGAATAAGTTGGTCATAAAAAACTAACCGCGCCTTCTCACTACGCTCGTCATTGTAAATACTATGTATATGGCTCCCCCCACAGGACTCGTTTCACAGTCCAAAGACGCCGGTTGAACGCCCTATTTTTCTTTGTAAAGAAACATATAATATGTCATGTGTATTATTTTATTGTCATATCATGATGCGACAAAGCTCTACTTGAATATGCCGATATTAGAGAATCCAATGTTATTATCGATGCCCCCGGGCTTTCTTTTTAAATCCTTACGATGGGACTAAAAATAGTAGCCTCTTTCATGAAGTTCCTCTGATTCATGATGTGCCTGGCCTAATCATTATTTGTTCGGTTTTACAATCGTACTTCGACACATACTACATGTGTACATAGCATTAATCAATATTTCCTTCATATTTTTTCTGGATAGCAATGTAATTAATTAAGTTTGGATAGTAGACAGCTTACAGAATGTAAGTCTGCACCCCAGCTGGGAGCGGGAGCGTCCTCGCAGAACCTGTCCCTATTGGGCAGCGGGGCGGACATGGGACATCGCTCACGCGGTAATTACGAATTCGATAGCTTCGATATTATAAAGAAATGAGGAAAGCCACAATATTTATGGCTTGCCGACTAACCTTTTATATTATACTATGGGTCCTTACGCCCCCCCCCCCCCCTCTCATGGGTCCCTATCTATCATGTCGAGTTAAAACTGCTGAAGTAAAATTACCTTTTTGAGCGACAGATGTCCTCTATTAAAAAACGTCTTCTTTGTAATGCACAGTTTCAAGCATTTATGCTATACGCCGACCGCCAGCAGATCGCACCCGCTCCCAGCTGGGTCGCAGACTTAAACGTAAATAATAGGTATAATACTGCCAGAAGTAATAATAAATAATGTAGCAGAAAATTATGACTATATATAATCTTACATGAACTATTCAACATACCCCTCTTTCCAAAAACTATTTCATATTTTTAATTCCATGCTTCTCTACCTATTAGCGGCCAAATTACGATTCCGAGAGGTCGTGACTCGTGATATGTGTTGGGTGTATTTGCAAAGGCCAATATTTAAATATAAGGCATAATACGCAAATTGTAATATACTCATTATGAGCCAATTTTTCAATGAATGGATTACACTCGGATAAGCTATTCTATTTTTATTGTAGATAGGCTTGCGTTTGACCACTATCTCACTTATTTTATGTATGACAATTTTCGTGTCACGGTACGGTAAAACCACGCTGATATACGTTTGTGTCAATTTGGCAGGTTAGCGTGGTTTTACCGTGTCGTTACATGCAATTGTCATAGGGAATTGGGCCCCTGATTATATATATTATGAAGATGCGGTCCTCGATGACGCGCTTCACGTTCACGCTTGCTTAGAATTCAGAAATAGTTTTATAGTGATTTTAATTTCTTTAAGACTCATAATAATATCTCTACAAGTAAATTACGATAAATTTTTTGTATGTACTTATCACAGAAATTACTTATCTGATCTTTGTCCAGCTATTGAATAATTGGCCCTAAATACATTATGTATACCTTGTTAATTGATTTTTGTTTATTAGAAATCCGAATCCGTCATGGTCAAATGGAGTTTTTAATTTACATTGACTTTTAGTCGATGCTTATAGTTTTAGATTTTTGTTTCCTTTCAAGACTTCGATCATCCACTTAAGTTGAATGCTTCGGCCAAAGGATTTAATGAGTAAAGTGGCAGTTATGAATAAAATCTTTGTCAAAAGGGGATCATACATTTTTGACCAATTCATGAAAGGACAACCATTTTAAAACCTCAAGGAACGGATTAGAGGAACAGTTTAATAGGAAAAGATTAAAGAAGCTGGGTGATACCAAGCTAAGAAAGCTAAAGAAGAATATTTGTAATTACGGAATAGCTTAATAACCTAAAATAATTCCAACAAAAAAGAACGCAAGTTGTAACATTTTGGCACACTGTGAGTTGAAAGTGAATTTGAAAAGTTCAGTTAACTAAGTATTGAATTCTATACCTAGGTCTGTTTATAAAAAGCTTGATATACAGGATGGAATTTTCGAAGCGTACCTGGAGGAAAAGTGCTCTAAATACACAAGCAAGAAGACAGCAAATATTACTCAAAGAAAACATTCCTTTATTCTTAAAAATAAACAATACTGCATTTAAAGATTTTTGAAAATACGCTTTCAACACCCGGGAATCGAACCGACTAAAATCCGAAAAAATAGCATCCCCTGTACTTTTATGGCACCAATCGATAGGGTCAATCATAAGGATCAAATCTATAGCAATCATGGTAAATTAAATTAAACAAAAACCATGAAATCTAAACTTATTTTATTCGAACGAAAAAAACGAGTAAAATAATTAGTTGCTCGAAATGAGCTTTTTTTTTTTGGATACGAATTTATTATTTTAAGGAATTCATTTTGAGTAACTTTTAGTAGCGTGTTGTGGTGAATATTAAATATTGTAATAAAGTAGTTCTTAATAAATTACGTCAGACAATTTTAATTACAAACTTATGTAAACTCGGTGGACCCTTGAGTAAGTGCTTCATTTTTGTGCCCATTGAATTTATAAGTTTGGATTTTGATCCTTATTATTGACCCTATCTATTGGTGCCGTAAAAGTATAGGATGCCAATTTTTCAGATTTTAGTCGGTTCGATTCCAGGGACAGGCAAACATATTTTCAAAAATCATTAAATGCAGTTTTGTTTCTTTTTTTAAATAAAGGAATGTTTCCTTTGAGTAAAATTTGCTGTCTTCAGTATTATGAGTACTTTTCCTCCAGGAATTGTTGCTTCCAACTGATTAATGGTCGTAATGAGTCATAACTAATGACTAGTCATAACCTGAATGCGAAAATTTTAAGTAGATACTGAACAGGCTGTCCAGTAAAATAGGTGGAAATAAAAAAAATATATAAGTATAATATTTTCACGTTAAATTAGAACGTCTTGAGTAAAAAATGCATTGAATTGGTGTACCTAGATGTATTTATTTTGCTAGAGATCGAAGCATTCATCTTGAGCACCTAAGTTTCAGGAATTTTAATGCTTTTGCATAACAAATACATAACCCCCTTATTAATTAAAGCTGTAAGTAATTTCAATTTATAACTCCACAAATGTGTGGTTGTAATCATAAAACAATAATAGAGAATTTCTCAAAACTTACACAGTGTGAGGTCGATGGCTCAGTGAGGGAAATGCTGAGTACTATAGTCCGCGAGGACCCAGTTGGCCGCGCCTTAGGTATGTGAGCGGTAGGACGGAGGGGCGGGGCGCTTTCTCATCACTCAGTACGGCGCGCCGTCAACAATAGGCAACCCGCCGCCCTCACCCCCGTCCCCACCTAAGGCGCGGCCAACTAGTTCCGCACGGACTATAATGTTATTCATGACGTGACTTTATTCAGTGTTTATTAATAAGGGTGTGTCTTATTTGGAACACGATTGGGATTTGTCATGAATTGGACATTGTTATAACTCGAACATTGTGTTCATTA
This sequence comes from Allophyes oxyacanthae, assembly GCA_932294325.1. Classification (NCBI taxonomy): domain Eukaryota; kingdom Metazoa; phylum Arthropoda; class Insecta; order Lepidoptera; family Noctuidae; genus Allophyes; species Allophyes oxyacanthae. Next base: position 7,288,005 of record OW028614.1, on the reverse strand, counting down.
GTTTGAACATTCTAAGCTGGTTATAATTATAAATTGATTAACAGATTGATTTTCTTGATTTTCTTTAACAGGGTTCTCGACAACAAAAGACTAAGGACTATGTTCACCGACAACATAAGAGATGATTAAAATGAAAACAGCTGTTTACCTATACAAAATTTCATTGTAAACGGGTGATTTTGTCCTAACCATCTGTTATGTTGTCGGTGAACTTGGGCCTAACTCCCTTACTAATAAACGATGGTTAAACGTTATTACTGAACTTGTTCTGAAGTCTATTGCCATACAATGTACAATATTAATTGGCATACAAATGACAAGGACAGGTATAAATTAATCAGTGCTTAAAAATTAAAAGTTTTTATTAGTTAGGGGGTTAATAATTAAGTGTTTATGTAGTTGCAATAAAACCTTTGATTATTAAAAAAAAGTATGTGTCAATTTACTATAATATTAATATATTTTTAAAATAATAGAATCTCAATTAACCAAACGTCCCATAAAGCTCTCTGGAACCCTCTAAGCTTTAACCTATAAACGAGAATATGAGCCGCACAGAAAGACATTTGTTTCTGACTTATCACAGTCGTGTACCTACTGATATAGGCACTAAATTTCAATTTGGGATGAGGTAATCACTACATAAAACAATATTGTTTACAGCCGGCAACTCCTGTTAATCCTCGTTCCCACGGTACGTTCAGTTATGCGGGATCTTTTTTCAGGATATATCCATGCACATTTGCATTCAGCATTTTGAGGTACAATTAATATACGGCCGTTCTGGTTTTCGCTCGTGCAAAAACCAGATCCTGAAATGCCTCGGAATGCTCGTGTGGAACACTCGGAAACTCTTCCGCCATTGAATGTGTTCGCGCAAAAAAACGGTCCTCCAAAAAGCAGAATACTGACCACCTCTAAGATCGTATTTTAATCAAAGTTGTGGTATAATAAAATGTACTTACCTACGTGAACCTACCGCGCGACGGGTCCCATAATAATATTTGAAGAAATGTAGGTATGCAAATAGATTTGGGATCTTTTTGTGCCATAATGGATACTTACAAGGTTTAGATTTCAATTTTTTTCTTTTCTTTTCCGTTGATATCATGTATACACGCGTTAACAATATTACAGAAAATGTCTAATTCCAATTATCTACTCATGCTGTAGTGGAAAGATTAGTCAGTCAGCAAGAACGGGAGGTATTTGTAATATAATTACTTATATTAATTATAGATTTGTCACCATATAAAAGGTGTAAAGGGCATTATCGCCGAGTACATCTAAGAGCAAGCCATTAAAGAGGCTCATTCATTGATATGTTAACAAGGCCCGAAAACAAGGAAAGATGAAAATATTAAGAATTTCTATTGCGAACTTAAATTACAGAAAAAATTCATGTTGCTTTCTAGTTGGTACCTTTTATTAACATTTGTAGTTACTAATACAGCACTGCTTGTGCATTTAGTTAGGCATTTAATTTAAATGATGATTTGTTTTTAATTCAGATAAATAGGAAATAAACACAATTAATGGCAAACACAACCATGACGCTCGCATTGATCTGATGTGTTGTTTTACCACAGTGATTGAGTTGTGCTATTAGACAATTCACACATATTATTACCATGATTGATTATACATTATATTATTTAGTGTCATAGACTTATTTTCCTGTTGACTGTTGTTCAATGCACTACACTACACTACACACATACACACATTACACATACATTATCCTATACCTACTACTGTGTTTTTGGGACATGGGGTTATTGAAACCATTTAAATCAGTTTTGTGTTATTTACTAATTAATTGCAACTTTTCGCTTTTAAATATCTTGATTTATATTGTCATTAACATAATATAATTTAAATACATGGATATCGATAATGTAACCTTGTAATATACTCAGATAATATAATTTATGAAATAACATTTTCCAGAATTAATTTATTTTGTTTGACAGAAACAATTTCTGCAGTAAATACTTATTGTTAGCCGAGTATCCATTATTACGTTTATTTATATTGAACATGGGTAAAACAAGTAATTGTGTAATTATTTGAAACTTAGGCCATTAAGGGAATCCATTTTTTGAAATGTAAACATCGCTGATTAAATTATTGTTAGATAGATAGTGTTTAAATAAAATAGTTCGGACTTTGGTGCTAAATAAAAAGTGAATATCAGTCCAAAATTAGGTAACAATATTTTAGTACGCCAAATAAAGATGGTGAATGAAAATCCTTCTTTATGTTATGTTAGTCAATATTTACATACATTTCAAGATTTTTAACTCACGTACTTCAGTTGGTCAATAACCAAGCATTACATTTTTATTTATTACTTTGAACACAAATAACCGGACCGTTTACTTTTACGGCATGCTAATGTGACATAGCTGTGCGTTTCTCCTAAATTCATAACTCTAGTATAGTCAGCATCCGATACACTGGAACGGCTAAGGTGTCCAAATAGAGCGAAACATCTCATATAGGTACCTATTCATTATCTTATATATCTTATCGACTGAGCAAAAGTATTCAAATATAGTGGAACAAAACCTTATTCTGTTCATGAAAGTTTAGCGCTTTCCCGTTAAAATAAGTTTTAAGTTTATATGTGTCAACATGATACAACGTGCCAGCGTTAAAACTGATCCAACGAAATAAGGATTTTTTTAACTGTAATGATAATATGAACAGTGACTGTAATGGATAATCTGATTACGAATTTACGACAGTTGATACATTATATACTCGTCAAAACAAAATAAGGGCCACTTGCAAATTTCGACATTATGGGTGATTTAATGATCATTAACTATATCCATGTGGTAAATTGTACAGCATTGTGTTATCTTAAGTCTTTGCGAACACTTTTACAGCATTCCGCTTGAAAAACCGTTAAAATGGGTAGATTTTATTAACTTTTTTGAAAACAATTAATTTTACCCTGTCTTTAACGTGAATTTTAAGCTCATTTAACATTTGTATTGTACTGAGAACAGTTTAGTGTGTCGAGTCAGCGCGTACATCGGCATTTTAAGAACGCAATTCCACAGGTTCGACTTCAAATGGACTTAACTACAACGACCAGGACCATAACACTCATCCAAGAAGGCTATTCGTAGCGATCTGTAGTTTTACAGCCGAGATTTTCGCAGTGACCGATTCAGAATGCCTGGAATTGCTTTTATGAGATCCAAAAATTTGTCAGAAGTCAGGAATTAGGCAGAGCCAAAGGAATCACCGCTCAGGAAGACCGCTACATAGACTTACATGCACGCAGAGAGAGCACCGTCACTTCCCGCTCTTTGCAAACCCGCTTGTGCCTGGCCACAGGCACGTGACTTAGTGACCAAAAAATTTGAAACCAGTTTTATGAAGACCAGCAATTGTCCAGGGCACAGGTGGTGTGAATTCCATAGACCAGTATTCATCATGCAAATCAATAAACATCAGCAAGGCAACAATTGGACTGTAGCGTAAGTGACTGAAGCACATTGCTTTTTACAGATGAGAGCAAAGTAAAAGTTTTTAGTGTTGACTGTTGCATAAGGGTGTGGAGATGAAAAGGTGATCAATTTGCAGATCCCTGCATCCACAACAATGATCGATTTGGGGGGCCCAATGTTATGGTGTGGGGAGGCATAAGCCAAACTGGAAGAACTGAGCTTAAAATTCAAAACCAGGGTACAGTAACAACTTAACGATACATCCACGAGGTCATAAGACTCTATGTGGTGCCATTTGCATAGCAAGTGGGTGCAGGTTTCAAGCTGTTGCACGGCAATGCACGCGCTTATACTGTTAGAGCCACCAGAGAGACACTAGAAGAGGCTTGTATACAAGTGTTGCCGAGGCCAGCGAACAGTTTGGGCTTGAACACAATTGAACACATGTGGGATCTGTTGAAAAGACGAGTATGAGACACAAATTGATCAGTGGACAATGAAAGACAGCCCTTAAACGTCCTAAAATCGAGCTAGGAACAAATCTTTCAAGAAACAATGCGGCATCTGATAGGAAATGTCCTCTAGGCTTCAAGAATATGTTCAGAAAAGAGGAGGCTACACCAGATATTGATTCAAAAAGGAAGAAGAAAAAACGCCGTGGAATTTCATTTTTAATTGCATTTTTAGTCCAAGTGTACTTTTTGCTGAAATTGCACTTTTTCTTGAAAATGTTGTAAAATTGTTTTTCTTTTCTGTGGATTGTGTAAAATTTAAGCCCATTTCATTAAAAACAAATCATTGCAATGAATTTTACAACTTAGAAACCTAGGAACCCCATAATTTGCCCAGAAGATCAAAAATATAAGGTGGCCCTTATTTTGTTTTGACGAGTATATTTGAATACTTTTGCTGAGCAGAAGATAATGAGAACCTGAGATGTTTCGCTCCATTTGGACACCTTAGATGTTCTAGTGTATTTGACGTTGACTATACCAACCCTAATATTTCGATGAAGACAAATATGTACCTTGATTTACGTATGTTTTTTCGTTATAAATATACAACCTAGTCGTTTCCATTGATAAATATTAATATATGTATATTGCAGGCGTTTAAATACCTACTTTTCTGTTAATATTACAATATTTTTCATTTGTCTCAATTTTTACTAGCAATTTTATGTACTCATATTAATTCTTCATGTTATACGTTGTAAATTAATTGTATATGGCTAATAATAATAATTAATTAATCATTATGATGATGAACGGTCACTCTGTGGTGTAAGTTAAAATAATAAGTGAGGTGATTGGGGTGCTTGGAGATGTATCATAATGTTACATGCATGTTATGCACTTAATTTTGTGTACTTACGTTGTGTTTGCATATCACATATTTTAAAATCGAAGTTTAAGGGCTAACACTCTATGTAAATATTCGCTTCGAAATTATAAATATACGATCTCAAATGCTTGTAACATGTATCCATCTCCATGAGTCTCATGTGCTATGAATGTTTATTCCAAAGAAAATAATTCAAAATTAAAATATAGTAGTGCCTTAATTGGTGTTTTTATTATTAATATTATGTTTAACATCTTACAATTATTTAACGCTACTTCTTTATTTGTTTTTTCTTTGGAGTGCAATCTCTATTTGCATGCGATGTGGGCCTAGCACTTATGACCGATGGGAACACAATTTATTTAACTAGATTTAATTATTTGTCTTAGCACGAGACGTCACCCCTGTCTGTATAATGTGATTTGTGATATAAGTTATTAGTGTTATTTGTTTGCTCAAAATTTCTTTCTCCTTTCGATCTGTGTACTTATGGTTCATGAAATTTGTAAGACTGTATATTTTATTTTGTTGTGTAACATCGTTAGTAAACTTCGGGTTATGAATATAGTTATTTTGAAATTAACTTTTTTTTCATTTATCGTTAATTTATGCATTGACGAGCCCTTCTTGAATTGCACGCGATTCAGGTTCAATGGAACGTAGACACTCGGAAGTCAATTTTTCTTTACCGATAACGCAACGACAATTATATGGCGGCCTGACTTAGGTACAAGTATCAAATAAAACAAATTATTAAATAAAAATAAATAATTTATTTACGGTTGATCGAATTTCATTCTCGTGGGTACGACCGGAGCTCGGGTCGCAGTGACTAGACTGTACACTCAACATTTCTCATATGTATTCATAAACAATTATTATATTTCTGTACAAACAGATAATCAACACTTAGTAATAAACATTACATTTCTACTTAATGTAAATATAAATTATATCGCTAATACTCGAGTATTAGAACAATTAAATCCACCGAAAAATAATATTACACACTGCCAGGAGAATTATTATAATGGCCTCCTAAAATTATTTTTGTTAGTCTTATTCGTTGCTAACCCAACAAGTCATTACGTCTAATATTATCTGGCGCCTGCAACTAACCGCCGTAAAACCATTCTAAAAATCAGTCCATCCTGTTATTATGGCAAACTACGTAGTTTCGAAGTCGACTCGCAAAGTGCGATATTGTTGCGTTGTTTGACCGCGGGTGCAGTCGATGAATTGTTTGTTTATATGGTAAGAATGAGTCGCCCCGGGCCCGTGGTGTTGCGTTGGTATACTGCCATAATGGTCGGCAGTAATACTGTCTGCTAGACAGAGGCACGTGCATGCTGCTAGAAGTCCGTGTCGCCGAGTACGTGGTACATGAGACGCTTGAACGAGTTCGACTGTTGGATGTGCTCTTCGTGTAAGGAATTCACCTGAAACAAGACAATATAACTTTATTGTAAGTTTTACATCAACACCAACAGTCCCAGTTCACAGCTGGAGTGCTGGAAGTAGGCCGCTCACAAAATGTCCCGAAACCTAGGACCATTTTTGTCCCAGAAAAAATATTGTCGTAATGAAGTCTCCACTTTTTGCCTCTGTGCCTCGAAGTTTAGGTGAATTAGCACCACCTATTCCGATCACTGCTCATTAGTCATCATTACGTATTGCCGCTCTGCTAGCAATGATTAATTTGATCTGCTGCCTAGCGGCAATCGACGCGTATACAGGTTGGCGCGAATTTTTAGGGCGGTTACCCTTTCTGTTATAGTTAGAGAGTTCTGGTCTTAGGAAACTAGGTGAATTTTGAAGATATTAAATACCCTATTATTAGTTTTTTGAAAAAGGTACAGTCAACTAGAAAATTATTTTTTCTCAAAAAACAAGTGGGGCTCAATTAACTCTAATTTCCAACAGAAATATTTCTTCGAAATAACCGACAAAATCGTACTTACCGAATTTGAGAAAAATACAAAAATCTATTTCTTATACATTTTCTATGAGAGCATAATTAGAGATAATATAATTAGAGAACATAATTTAAAATTACTGTATCTTACACTGATCGATTCGTTTATTGCTTTACATACAGATACAAACTCTAAGAAAGGAGATAAAAAATAAAGTATTAATTTAGAAAAATACAATTACGCATCACGTGCGTAGCGGGGCACGGGAATACAATGCTATGCATAAATAACAATGAATTTAATGGATCAGTGTAAGTTACAGTGATTCTAGATCACATGCATACGAAGGTATGTTTTCATAGAAAATGTATGGGAAATAGTTTTTAGTATTTTTCTTAAATTCAGTAAGTAGGTACGGTTTTGTCGGATATCTGCCAATTTTAATCATTTTTAAATACTAATCTGAATACACGGGGTACATAAACTTACGAAGGTCGTTTGTTTTCCTTTCGGGTTCTGTTGTGGCTTCGCTGGTTTCGGAGTTGGCGCTGGCTTCTGAAATCAAGATGTGTGTTGTGATCTATAGTAAAAGACTAGTTTTAGTCGATATTAGAACAAGTAATGTTTCAATAAAATATTTCGGTCGTAAGAAACCTTGAAAAACAAAAGTTCTAATAAACCTTGTGGCTAAATAATAATAGGTAGGTACATTTTATCAAATAATGAATTATTTCTAACAGATATTCGGTACCACGGAGTAGTAAGCAAACGGAGAGCTATACCAATATTCTTAGTAGAATCAAGCTCATCGAACGTCTGAGGTGCGTGGAGAGAAGACATCTGTTATACAAAGTAATACGGAACAGCGCGGCGGTAACCGATCGTGTCACGCGGCGTAGTTCAGCCGTTGCTTACTACCGGGCGGGGTGGCTGCAGCACGCACCTTGTGGGCGGGCGCGGCGAACACCTTGTGCTGCACGGGCGTGGGCACCTCCTGCAGCTCGCCCAGCCCCTCCTCCTGCAGCGCGCGGAACGTGTCGGACTTGGCCGGGTCGTACTGCACGGTGGGCTTGTGACTGCGAGCGGCGCGGAACGAGGCGCGGGGCGGGGCGTTAGTTTTTAGTCGGTTAGCGGGCGCAACACAATAATAGAGAGAAAACACATTAGATACGACTCGTAGGAAGTTAGAGGGACGCGGAAGCGGTTAGTACGTACGGAAGTTTAGTTTTGTTTGTTTTTCAGGAAGGAAAGGTCGATAAAAATACTAACATTAATTATGTAGAATAAGTTCTCTACCTTAATTATATTATTATGTTCGATTATATAAATAAAGTATAAATAACTTAAGATCTACTTTGTTTGATAGTGATCGCCACACTGTGATCACACTTTCGCGTGACGTGTCGCGCATTATGAGGAGTCGTATAAATAAATGTTCGGCACTCCTGCACGAAAAATAGCTGTCAACATGTCGACGTCGTCACCATGCTTGACGATAAGAACTGAGCGTGGAGTGAGACAGACGAACTTCATAAGATACGGAAAGAGCAAAATAAAAATAAAATAAAGCATTAATGCATCATGAGGATGGGCGTCGACTGTTGTTTTGGCGGTGTTCTAGTAAAACACTTGCCTCTTGACAACGTGCGGCCGCCCGTAATAGCCGTTAGCGCTAAGTAAGCAGAGAAATACTTCATTATTATGTGAATATAGCACCTATGGTATTCCTCCGATATTTTTCTTGTATTACCAACTTTTAGAGATTAATTCCACACTGAAAATAAATGTTGCTGGAACTGTCAACAAGTCTTGTTTTTTTTAATATTGTGTTGCCAAAAAGCATAGGATATTTTGTTAAATATCATAATTAAAGAAAAGTATTTACAGAAATTCTATGTAGGTAACACTGAAAAGTGTATTTTGTTATGTAACGCCAGATCTGGCATTTGTCCATGTTGCTAAAATTCATTGCCAAGATATGCGTACACCGTGGTACACTGATATGACTGACACTATATTTACTTGACGTTAGTTAACTTGTGCGTATTGCTACTTAGAAATGTTGACGAATATCTAACAACGTTACTGTTAGCCTGTTTCGTTCTCTGGTAGGTAAAGGCATCACATAAGTATAATTTCGAGACATTTTAGTCTATAGCCAGTGTGGATTATTTTATTTTGGTCAGCTCGTCTCGACTTTATGATTTATTATATTAGTGTGGTCTATTGTAATTTACTATTTAATTGTTCTAAATGACATTGCCTATGATACTCACGGCAACGGCGAGCTCTGTTGCCTGATCGAGTTAGCGATGTTTTGTTCCGAGTATAGATTGATCGGGGAGTTGAACTGCTTGTGCACCATCTGAAGCGATACGAACAACCATTTAGTATAACGTATTGAATAAGACAATTTCAGAGTACAGTAAAATCTTGTGAGAGAGCAGCTACAAGATCTCATTCTTAAAAGGTTAAAACATCAATTGTATAACAGTTCAAAGATAAGTTTCAAGGGAAGTATGTAAGCCATGTAATTTTCTAAATTCGAAAACTTGTAGACCGAAATAAAATTAATTACTTACAAAATTGATTTTTAGCTTGAATGTTTCAGACATAAAATCAGATACAACTTATAGGGAGCATGCCCAGAAATTTCCAGAATAAGCCGACCTTCATTGTACGAAAAGCCTATACAGTGCGAGGTCAGCTCATATATATTTGAAGAGGTAGGGTACTAGGCCCCTTTATCACTGCGACCTGCGAAGATCTATTGTGACGAGGTCAGCTCATACTGGAAATGTCTGGGCAGTTCAATTTCAGCCCTGCTATAAGAGTTCGTAGTAAGCCCCCTGTAATATTTTTTTAGGATTTTTCATGTCTGTCTTACATAAAGAGTAATGTTGATTATTATCAAACTACGAGTATAACATGCGAAATGAGTTGATAATAACATTAGAAAATTTGATTTTGGTCCACAAATAATGACACCGAAGTAAAAGAAGTAGTTACTCTCTTTATAACATTATTAGATAGGTAGATAGGTGTATATTATTTAAATAGGGTACCTGCTTTAAGAGGTTATTGTACTTATCATTATGAACAACTTTTACTATGGGACCATTACTGAAAACGCGAAAAAAAAAACACTTGTTCCATACAAATAATTCAATATTACCTACTGGAAAAAATGTATGGAACAGTAGATTATTTTTCGCGATTACAGGGTAGGGGGTTTCCCATAGTAAAAGTTGTACATAATGATGAATACAATTACCCCCGAAAGCAGGTGTCCTGTTGAAATATACACCCTGTATATTATAATTTATGATAGAAAAAAAACCGCCTCAAATCACAAAAGCTCAAACAAGATGACATATAGACATATGAATTTATGAGATCGACGACACTTTGCACACGTAAACAAGAAAAACATTTTCACAATTTAACATTGAGCATTCAAAGTTATTTAAAGGTTATATAAATACATCTTAAAAAAAATACAGTTGCAAGGTGTCGTTTGATAAGTCGACCGGCTTCGTAATAGAAGTTTGTCGTTGTCATGCTTGAAGCTGATACTTTTCACACAAGTCATTTAGTGCACCACCTTGTTCGCTTCTTCGCCAACCACTCGCTGCAACACCGACTCGGCAACCTGAGTTTTTATGAAAAATACTATTGTACTATACAATCCGTGCGCTACGTTCATTAATATAGTTAATTCTATACCAATTACAACGTATTTGGGGGAAATAAGAAGGAATGTAGAATTTAAAAACATCATTAAAGTTAAACAACTTTATGAGAAAAATTCGCACTCTTAAATTTATGACGTACGTCGATACAATTTTAATTTACCTCCTTCTTATTTCTCTAAATTATGAGTGAAATAAAGAATTGATTTGCTATATTACAACTTCTACTATATTTATGTATTTGAAGTAATTAGCTTATTATTTTACTTGTAGTTTTAGTGTGTGAAATTATGTGTGTATGTACGTGCAGTGTGCGTGCATGTTTTGTGTTACGTGCAATATCTAATGTATCTACAAGAAATCTATAACTAAATCCTAATCTCACATACAGCATAAAAAATTTAATCATCCATTTTTACAAATTTCGATTTTATAAGTGACAGTTATAGTCCAAACGTTATATTTCTAGCAATGCGTCGTGTAAAAATATAATTCATGATTCAGCTGTCTATTGCTATACGCAAGTGGTATTCCATTTATAACGTCATAAACATTTCCACATGTCTAGTAAGGCGGGGATTATTGAAGGCGTACAAATGGATTCAAGAATTCAACGTCCATTTTTTCTAGATAAAATGTACTTATTTTAAATTGCTCTCAGGATAAATGGCACTTATTTATCAACGAATATACATTTGTGTCGAATTAGGTTTGTGTGTTTATTGATTTGTGCAAGAATCATTTACAATGAAACAACACCAAAAATTATTTTGAGTGTGGAATTTACATTAGAGTGTTGAAACTATGTCAGCTACTTAGACTCAAACTTAAACCACATTTATAAAATATGTATAATTGTGTATGATCTGGCTGTCCTAAAACTATATTCAAGATAAGCAGCTGTTAGAATTTTTTCCATGATTAGACAGCACTTTACTACAGTCTAATATTTGGTCACAAGGGGCCTAGGATGGTTCCTTGTGGTATTCTTTATTTCATTGGACCCCAGAACTGATTGTCAATATTGAGAATCCTGTAGAACGCGACAACGTAGGAGTGAGAATTCAGATAGTTGCATAGGGATGAGTGAGACAAAACGGAAGACTAGCTTAGGCTCCTCCCCTCCGTCTGACAACTCAACCACACTCCGACGCTGTCGCGTGCTGTATGTTTGATATCTTGGGCCATGTTATCGCCCTACGGTAAATTATTCGAGCTGTCGTGATATGACTGTTCAAGATATTCGCCAATTAATATTGCCTACTCGTATTTAGAGCCATGTTCACCGACGAAACAACAGAGGTTTAAAATTAAATTAGCCGTTTATCGGTTAAAAAATCATTGTAAACGGTCGGTTTTGTCTTAATCGTCTGTTATTATGTCGGTGAAAATGGCACTTAGACTACCGGTTAGGGCACTAGAATGATAAGTGGCGGTGATGTTGTTACCTTCTGCCTCATGAGGGTGTCGCGGTAGTCGTGGCTGGGCGGCGCGCGCATGGCGGGGTTGGGGTGGTGGCGCAGGTAGCTCTCGGTGGGCCCGGGCTCGCGCCGCACCTTCGCGCCCGGCAGCACCAGGGGCGTCGTGCGGTACGGCTACAAACCACCAAATTATACGTCATGATTTGATGGTAATATGGTTTAAAATATTCTTAATTTAGACATGCGTGATAAAACGTCTTTGATCAATTGCCAATTCGCTTGAACGATTATGGCAACGTGCTCACAAGTCACAAGAAAATTCTTTGTTACGAGTACCTAAGTATCTAGGTCTATGGAAAAGGTTCTAGACGACTTTTACTTTCTCTTAATAAACGTCTAGAAGTGTCTACAATCGACGTTACCTACTTAATGAAAATATTCGGATTTTGGGATTCTTAAAGCTTTGTCATTACTTTCCACTGTAACCGTATTTGCTATTGTATTATATACCGTATCTTTATGATACGAGTATGATACGATATTTAGGGATACATTTTAGATCCCTCGAAATGAGATTGTATATGGAAAAGCCAGCTATCAAATACACAACCATGATCTAGAATAGTTGGCTCACATCACACACTAAAAATAGCGCACGTAGTAGGCACATAAACTGACACAACAGCGTAAAACAAACGGCGCTGAACATAAACTTGCCATTTGTTTTACTGCTTCTGTTAACTGAGATTAGATAAACCTACTCAAATAAATACTGTGCTTGTCACACTAGTGTGGCCTTTTGTAAGGTCGCAGACGGAGCAATAAAAATACCACCGTTTTCATTCAAACAGTAGGTACATATATCAGTCAGAGGCAGACACAAATCAGACGCCATTTCTCTAAAAATGTTGGATATCTACGCAAAGATTAGCCGCTAAACTATGTGGTTCGTACTTCACGTCGCATCTAATTATAACACGAGGTTATTCCATGTGGGTTATGATATGACTTCTAACACGATTTCGTTATATTTATACAGTTGTGTGATATTCGGGTCGTGGGCACGTTTCAAACTTTGACTCGTTACTAGATATGCTGGGATTGTCACAAATATTGGAAATTAAGTCTACCAATAAGTTCTCATTGCGGAAATGCGATTTCAGCCAAGTCACCGCTTTGGGTCTAGGTCGTATACTGTGTAGAAAATGGTTTCCGTCTCAAGCGGAGCATTGGACCGGACCTGTGTTTAATAAATATCTGTGCGATCATTACACACCGGGACCTAATGGTGGAAAAGGCGAAAAGCAGGTTAATAGTGTGCCTGACGAAACGATAGGTATAAAGTATCATTTAAACGAAATACTCCATACTTCAACCAAGCATTCGGTTTAATATCGTATATGTGCCAATGTGCGAACAAGCTTCGTTTATTTGCGGCGATGTTTACAAAAGCGGGGGCTTTCGCCACTGACGCAACGATCTATGTTAGTCCAGTACGTTTGGTTTGATTAACATGTAAATAATTTCAATAATGGATTACATTCATTATCAAGCTCATTCGTTTAAAATTATTGGCATGTTCTTGGTATTATATTCCTTAAAAGCAATATATATTCAACAAGAAAAGTAATTTTAAATGCCGAAATGAGAAGTTTGAAATAAATAATTGTTTACTCCCACTTTCCATGCTACATTTTCACCGAGCGTCTTGAACATTCTGGGCTAATATGTCGAGGTTTATTAGTTAGTATCTATAGCTTGAACTGGTCAATAAGCAGAATTGCATATTGTTGAGTTAAGCGAAGCTAGCGTACTCTGGGTCCGCAAGGCGATCAAGTATTGTGGTGACCCTGAAGAAAGCAGTGGACTGCGATGTACAGAGTTGATGTTGATCATGAGAAAGTACCGCAAATGTATTGACAATATTAATTTTATCACTCATAAATGATAAAATTAATATTGTTGATGAAAAACTTAGCTAAATGGGTATTGATTCCTCTAAATTTTATTCCTATTTACGTGATGATTCGATCTAAAGAGTTTAGTCATTTTGTATTCGATTTTAGTATTGACTTTTGGATTTTGGCATGAAAACTTATCATCATTACCGTTACATATGGGTACAATCACGTCAGTTATTCGTGTTGAAAGATCAAGTGGGCGTAAAAATGTTAGTGATGTGACATTGATGCCAAAATAACTTTACAGCTGGCGATTTAATATCAAAAGGTCGTAGCATACTCTGCTAGAAAAACGAAAGCCATTAATGATAACGGAATTTATAAGCACGGATTAATAATGTTAGGTACCATAATAAAAATAATAATAATTTGATTGTAGTTATAGAAATTTGTGCACAGTTATGGCGAGCGAAGGATATAAGAATCATGTTCATGATAGCTGTAGTGAATGATATACCTCATAATATATTACCTATGTGAGTATTTTTTAGATACTTGCCAAAAAATTACTCTTCATGAGGAGCAATTAGACTGCCCTTTGCACATTATTTTTCTAATTATTGTATCTTTTCTTCTATTACTGGTGTGCAATAAAGTGTAATGTATTGTAGCGATGTAAAATGAAATATCAACAACAAAATGTCTGCTAAAAACGAGAGAGAAGCCAATATTGAAAAAAAAAAACCTGTTTACTCGCCCCACAAGTAAAACTTGATGAATTTTGTTTATAATTTCATGACCTAAAAAGCATATCCTGTTTTACAATCACTTACGATTTTTCCGGAAAATTACATCGTAAAGCCCTCGACTGAGTTATTACATCACATATTTTGTAACACTACGCGCGTCTCTCAAGTGCTCCAAAATAGATTGTGCTTCAACATCCCATCATGTTACGGCTGAACCGCTGGCGCTGACGTTTCACATCATTTGCAATTTAATATCAACTATATTACCACAACACATTCTGGCAAGAGGCTTTATGCGGTTTTAGTAGTTAGGAGGCTTTAGAGTTATATGAAAAAGTCGCACGCACCCAGTTGGTGACGGCCTCTTCCTCAGGATGCATGGGATCCTGGTACCCGTTGGGGAAGAAGTTAGGATTGACGGCCATCGTGGTAGGACTCAGTTGCGCGGACGTGTGCCGTGCAGAGTATGATCGCGGACTGCCGCTCCAGCCGTCCTCTCCCGAGTAAACAACGCGATTCCAATGCATTCTATTTTGGAAATATGGCGGGAAAATGGGCGTCGGCGTGGGCGAAAGCCTCCCGCGGGCCGCAGAGCCTTGCGCCACATAAAGTATACATAATTTATATGGTTTTCTAAATATTTTTAACCAGCAATAATTTGAATTTGTTTAATTGGTCTTACCTTTCTAATACTTGAACTTATTTTTAAAGAAAACTGAATGTACCTTTATCCTAAAAGTTTTAACAAATTAAGCATTGTCGTTCGGCTCAATTAGCCACAGTCATGTGCTTTCAGATTTCATTAATGTGTTTTTTCCGATACTATAAAGTTCAATGACAATGATGTCAGTACCTACATACTTCTTTTGCAAATTGTATAAGAAATACGACCGGAGCAATCGTCGTCTATTATTGTGATTCATGATTCAGAAAACAGATTTAGCCTAGCTCGGGAACGTTCTAAAACTTCCATGAATTATTGCTGCATTTCAGTAACTTTGCCTCAGTGTTGTTACAAAGTTCTGTGTAGCTGTAGTGTCGTCGGGTGGTCTAATCCGAGTGTTCCTAATTAATAACTTAGCATCATTAACGATAACATTTGGCGTGTGTCCAAGGTACGTCACGCGTTTGGTTTAGCATAACACAGTTAACCTATTTGTTGAAAATCAAGGATACTGTAATGTCGACACAAATGTGTTACTATTAAGTAGGACTCGACACCTGACTAAACAACGATTTATTCACAGTACTTTTTGAGGCAAGAACTTAATTATAATAAAACTCAATAATTAAAGCATTCAGCGCTAGATTATTTCGATTTATCGACTGGATTAATAGTAGCTACTAGCAATATAGAAAGAAAACTGCGTACCATTTGGCAAAGTATCAAATCACACATGATAAAGTATGGTAATCAATTTTAAAATGATATCACGAAATTGCTCGACCTCAAATTAAAATAAATATCCTTCGAGACAAATATTTCAGTGAACTTTTGAATGGATCTTAAAGTTTCCAAGGACTTTGCTTACGTTTCATATAGCAAGGCAGCAGAACTCTAAGTAATGAAACCTTCTGAGGGATAGAAAAACGAACAGCGCCACATCGAGCCTGTTAGTTAAGGCGAGTTTGATGTTAATATATTTGCTTAAAATAAATTTATCTATATATTAATACGTGAAGAGAAAACTTTGTACCCCTTTTAAAGCCTATTGCGCGCACGGAGGAGTGTGAGATTTGGCATAGTTAAAGTTTATATGGAAAAGGAGTGCAGAAAGGTAAAATTACAGTGGAATTTCGACCACTGTGCGACCACTAGTATGTAGAAAAAGAATCAAGTGAAATTATTTATCACGATTCATGTTCACGACTGTCAACTATCTATTAGGTATATCCTCAGCTACTTGGGCCACATAGCCAGCAGAAGAGCTTGATGAGGTTGAAGGAAGACTAACGACCTCTTGGCTTGTCACCTTCCCGGTGGTATGACCAGGTTAGGACCCTCACAGGCCTCCTAGTCTCTACCACCCTGAGAAAGGCCAGAGAGTACGAAAAAAAAAAATTGTGGTTGACGTCACGAAAGCTTTTCAAGATGGATACGGTATTAAGTAATGAAGAAACCAACGAAGAAGGGAATAGTGTAATGTGGCTGACGACGGCCATTGAGTCACGATGCCATTAGTAGTAGGTAGTACTTTCTAACAAGGATGGCGTATGATGTTTGATAGAGAGAACGCCTGGAGGAGCTAATGGTCAATGAATGAGATATTCAGAGTTCAAGGGTGTTTAGATTATGTCGCTTTAATTTAAAGCTCTACGTCGTAAACAATGAAGCATAGATTATAGTCGGTAAAGACTTATTCAAAATCGTGTTATAAACCTCTAGTAACTTAAATCGCTTTAAAATCTGTTCTCATCTGTTTTTACATAGATGGAAGTGGTATTGATAGGTATAATTTATAAAGCGTTTATAGAACGTCAGTTTTTATGAATTAGGGGGTTGGTCTCTCATTCAGAAGTCCAAACTTATAGATTGTCATGAGTAATAGAGCAGTATACTTTTTATGAAAATAACAAATCATCTCGAAAAACTGGCACCACGTAGCACGTATCAAATCCCAGATCAATAGATTTCTTTAATAACCACAGTGTAACTTGTGTGTAGTGCAGGGTTCGTAAAATTATTATTATAAGTTATATAAAAATTAAACTTATTCATGAGTAGAAGAATTCTAGATTAAATTTAACGGGATTCGTAGACTTCAGTACCCGTAGCTTGACCGTTTCTATTCTTCTATGAATAGACAAAGCTTGTTCTATCCATCTCGATATCTAGACTCGCGTTTCCATGTTGATAAAAACGAAATATTATTTTCATAGTAACAGAGAAGTAGTTAGACTATAGTTATTCTACCAAATCCTACCGAAGAGTAGAAATATTTCCATAATCTGTCATTTTATCTGTT
This sequence comes from Allophyes oxyacanthae, assembly GCA_932294325.1. Classification (NCBI taxonomy): domain Eukaryota; kingdom Metazoa; phylum Arthropoda; class Insecta; order Lepidoptera; family Noctuidae; genus Allophyes; species Allophyes oxyacanthae. Next base: position 7,270,552 of record OW028614.1, on the reverse strand, counting down.
CTTCCGTAGACAAAACCCGTTTTTATGGTAGTCATGCTACGCCTGCAGCAAGGAGTTCCAAATATAAATATATGTAGCGAAGCTCTTCGTGAGACGTGATTGTCGAATTTTTACGATAAACCGCTAGCCGGTACCAGAAATCAGATTCCAATTCCAAGGCACACTTTCATCAGTAAAAAGACTTCCTACATTATGTCTGTATGCACAAAGCACAGAAGCGTCAGCCAACGAGTCGCCGATTTGCTTTATGTATTTTATTTATGTTTATATTATTATATTATATTTGTGGCTTTGTTCTATTCTTGTACATCACTGTCTAAATTTCGTGATTTAAATTCTCCTCTCGCAAGCCTGCCGGAAGAGATTTTTTTCGTGAAATAAGTAGTACCTTTGTACTTTGTTCATCTATTTCATATATTTAGTGGCTTCTCATATCTGTATATATGATTAAATAAATAAATAACAAGATATTACTGACCTGACTTCCAATAGATTCATCGACGGTGTCGTCGGTGCGTGCGGAGGAGGGTGAGAGCATGAGCGTCCTGTAGTCGCCCTCCAGCTGCAGCGGGTAGGCGTGCGGCGGGTAGGAGTAGGGCGGCTGCGGCAGGCCGGCCGGGCCCGCCGGCCCGGGGGCCAGCGCGGACGGCGCGGGCGTGCGCGGCAGCGACTCTGGCGCGCGCCATGTTTGCGGCAGTGGGCTTTGTGTCCTGCATCAACATTTCTTGTTAATATCCTGAAGAATCGGTTAAACTGGAGATATCTGAACGGTCTGAACCATCCGCGATAAGCTGAAGCATAGGATACGGTTCCTTAAAGTTCACACCGCAGTGTTGCGCTAAGGTTATATGCAATGAGTGCGACTGAGGAACTAAAGGAGATATTCGGTATAAGCGAATAAAGGCAAGTAATTAGTTGATTAAAATTTAAGTTTAGTAACAGTGGCTATCGAGGATGTTAAAGACCTTCAAAGTGGATCGCCTGAGCCACACAATGCTCCTCGCGCTGCTCATCGCGCTGCCGCGATGTTGCCCTAGACAGCCGCACACTGCACTCCTCGCGCACATCGTCATGCGGCATTCAGCTTCGTCTTTCTCGCCAACGATAACGAGATGGTGGATCATGGATGACTTCGATTCATCGCAATAAAACGAGGTTAGTAAAAGATTCAAGACTGCGTTCGCGCGAGTATATGGCCGGCTACCCGTGCTCATATTGCCGGTCCATTGACTCGCGCACAAAAATCCTACAATAAAAAGAGCGGTGGGCATGACGAGTAGCATGACGTGCGCCATGACGAGTAACGTAGCCACACTACGTCTCTGCCACCTTCCCTCGCTACTTGTAAAGTGTGTGGCTGTAGCATATAAGGCAAAAGCGAGAGTATCGAGTTATTAGAAGTTAACTAGCAAAAAAATAATTACTCTGGAAAGCGCATGAGAAAGGTGTGTTAAATTTTTGTTTAATTTGTTAATGTCAAATTCGATAGAGTTAAATCTTACGTTCGAATTCAATGTTTTGTGTACGTTGCTTATAATAGAATCAATGAGAGACTGACCTTTGGCTCAATCTCTCAGCTAGACATGCCATTACTGTGTTGGTTTCACTGGGACATTTTGTTTTCTTTTTGATCTTCCATGAGATTTAAATTAAAGTATCTCTGTTGGGGACATCGAGTTTGTCGTGGAATTTGGAATTTAAACTTTTTTAGGAAGGTCGTGTCATTGACTTTGTATTTTTGGCAGACTTAGTAACGATGTATAATTATTTATCTTTGCTTTGATATATTTTTATGAAGATTAGTTCTATACTTCTGACAACTGTAAAATACCCAAGTCAAAATTCTAGACTAAAGACAGTCACAATTGAACAGGACATGTGAGTGATTTCTAATGACGTGCGGAAAATAGTGACTGATTTTAAATTGACCAAGAACCACATTTCCTGCCTGCTATAACGAAATTGCTACGTCTAGCTGCGGAATGCAGTAGATTAGATAAATAGAGACTACGAGTATGTCGTCAAGAGGAGCTGGGTTAATTTTCCTTAACTTTACTGATACAAAATGAAATAATGGCAATGATACCTGTATGAAGCTGCAGCGGCATTGGGAATGGGCGAGCGTGGCGCTAGCGGCGTGCCCGACCCGCGCGGCCCTTCGCGGTCCATGTCCCTACACAACGTGCACAATGAATATGACTGGAACATGGTAAACGTCAATAAGATGCAGTGCTCATGACGTATTGACAGGATCAAATACAAAATAACCTCAGCTGGACTCATTCGAAAATAACCACAAGGATTGGATATTATAATAATTTTTAAGAAACAAAATATATTTTATTATCTATCTTCGAATTTGTCCAGCTTTGTTTATTAATGTATGGGTAAACATTTATAGGATAGATGCAATGCATTTAATAGAAAAATATCTTGGTAATCGAAACACAATTACGGAAACCGTTTTCTACATCAAAACAAAAAGTAGATATAGACAACAAATCTCTTACACAAATACCTCTTTACTAATAAACGATAATTAAACGTTATTTTAATAAACTACTTCTCAGGTCTATTGCCATCTCTATTCATTGGCATACAAATGACAAGGACAAGTATAATTTAATAAATGTTGAAAAATTACAAGTTTTTATTAGTAAGGGGTATAGAATATAGGTGTAATTCATGCATGTGATATTGACGACAGCAAACAGGATATAACCTATGTATTGACGGAGTCTGGAACTTAACATCTGTTTCAATAACACATATTCATTAAAGTGTACAAATATTGAAGTCATTCGTAAAGATTGTTTATAACATCGACAATTACACATGCTTAAATATTTTTGGCTACGGATTTAGATAGGCTTTTAACAGGCATTCATTTTTAATAAGAAGTTTTACGACACGACGGACTGTTCCAAAATTTTATGTGATACTGAATCATACGCATACATTAATTAAATATAAATGTTGTATCACTAAATGAAAATGTTCCGCAATATTTTGAGCATGCAATATACAAGGTGGCTGATTGAACGAGGAACATATTGAAGGAGGATATTGTTCTCAACATTATTATGAACACGTTTTATTATGGGACCAACCCTGAAACCGCGAAAACTAAATGAGCTGTTCCATACAAATACTTCAGTGTTACTGGACTACATGTATAGAACATCTGATTCTTTATTCGCGATTTTAGGACTCCTCCCGTAGTTGAAGTAGTTCAAAATGATGAGTACAATATCCTCCTGCAATATTTATCTTGTTTAACCCTGTATAATATTTTACAAAGCCATTGAAAAGCTTAAAGCTTTTTTAAAGCATTTGAAATTACTTTATACCAGAAGTCCTATAAATATTACGACCATTTTCGGAATACAACACTAAAGATAATTATGTCGAAAATTGTCCTGTGTCTTTTGGAACTATTACTAAGCAACTTAAATCATCCTGTGTGGAAGCAAACTCATTAAATTTCAGACAATTCAGTATCACAAGTAACGTAAATCAACATCTAGGTGAAGGGCAACATAGATGACACCTAGTGCAAGTCTTACTCAGCGAACTCGTGATAGAAGGTAGGCGTGGGCACGCGCCCTACAAAGCTGCCCGGAGAGCGAGGCAACGAGTATAGGTGTGCGCTTGCGCCGCCCCTGTGATTACACTTGATTCTTTTTACCAAGAAATTGTTAACAAGGACATTGATTTTGTGCATTTCCCTGTTTTGTGTGAGGCTCATGTCTAACAGAGCAGAGGCAGACTTAATTAAGAACGTCATTCTTAATAAATCCTAACTCTGGCCTTTATACGCCTGCCTCTTACGTGTAAATGGCCTAAATACGTGGTATTTAAGGTCCTAAGTGATCGTTATAAGATACATATTTTCTGATATTCAAATTGACATTGTAAGCAGTCATTTTGATAGTAATTTTATCGCCTTTAACGATCAATTGATCTAAAAACAACTATCCCTTTCAAAATCTTCTGTTTCTTTAACAATTAATTAATTAATAAAAAATAACTTATTAGTGAATGGTCGTCATTACCTCTGTACAACCAGCTTGATTTGTTTGGGCGCATTCCTGAAGAGATTCTGCGCGTCCTCGTGTCGTAGGTCGCGTGCGTCGTAGTCATCGATTTTTGCGATTATGTCTCCGCGGACCAGCTCCCTACCAGCAGGAGTGCCTGGTGTCACCTGGAAATCATTAATTGCGATTAGTTTGTCGTCCCACTTTATTGGATTGGCAATAAGCATCGAAGGTAACATTAGCAACAGTGAACTGTCATTAGTATTAATTTTGTGCCGTTCATTAAATGCCTATCCTCGAGTCACTGAAGACGGTATGAGATCCGTCGATATAGGAGAAAGTTCCTACTAAAAACAAAATTATGTTTTGCACGCCCTGAGTGTCGAATCCAGGATATTTAGTACCTTGGGCGGCCCATCCCTGCCATGGCTCCGACTTTTTTGTGACGCCCGCATTAGATTACCTACTTTAAGATTTTCGGCTTCATAACTAGTGTGGATACCTAGGTACCTATCGCATTATATACGAAGTTCAAAGCAGCCGATGTGTCAATCTTTACGTGTCAATATTTATCCAGACTGGAAACATAGGGGTATTTGAAGTCTCAACCACAGGAATTCTTTAGAAAAACGGCGATCTTCAAAGACGTATTTTATTTTATCTTTGCTTCTTTTACGACTTTGTAACAAGCCTTAAATTTATGATTTTATACGTAACAGTTTTTAGAGTTGAAAACAACAAAATATTCCTAGTTAGCGAATGTTTGAATAGGTGTTGTCCGTGTTACAATATTAACTCCACAAGTATGCGACACATATAGAAGGCTAACAACAGACGGGCCGTGACATTCTGAAGTCTGAACTAGGTGACCAATCCGTTCGGCCACCTTCAAGGGTATGTGCATCATAAACAAAAAAAAAACTGACGCCTCATGTAGGTACTTTAAAATAAGCTAATTAAACCTAAAGAAAAAGGAGTTTTACAAAAGGATTAGTAATTCAGGTACGAGGATAACAGATTATCACTTTATTAAATCAAACAAGTTTGCAAAAGTTTAGTTGACACTGAATTTAGATGAAAGTTATAATTCCAGTTAACAGATATATAAATAGATATCTTTTATCTTTTAGATAATTTTGGAGGGCTAATACGAAGGGTGAAATATATTGCACAGAGTACGAGGTCGACCTTGTAGCTGGGGTAGAGGAGAGGGCGCGGGACGCATGCACTGAGTTTGGCTGCTAGCCAGGCTAAATGCGTCCGTCGGCGTCGCCGCGCCAACCTGACATTTTTTATTGAAAACAACCGACGGATCGGATGGAGGCCGCGTCACATCGACGGCTCGACCTGCGCAAATCCATCACACACTTCCTAGAGTCAATGGCGAGGACATACATCTAAATTTACTCTTATCCATCACCGTGGGTCGTGGTGAAATTTTGGTTGCGACGTCAATTACAGTTCGTTGTGTTTAATATTTTAACACGTTTCAGCTGGCTATTGTCCATCCGCATTACATTCATACGCAGGTGACGCGTCCCTACTTGCGTCAGAAAACTATCATAGTTAAAAGATACAACATAATGAAACTTCTAACTTAGTTGTAGTACGAGCCTACCCCAATCAAGTTGCTAAGGGCTTTACACCAAAACATTTAAACCTTCATTCTACATCAAATCTATATCTGTACTTAAAATTATATAAATACCAATTTAAAAAAATATTTCTCTAATAAAAACTACACTATCCCCGAGTGCTATAGGCTATATTTTATTTTGATAACAATAAAACGCGCGGTTAATACCGCGGGCAACAGCTAGTCATTTATATAAAGCGTGCCTGGCCACATGTGCAATCAAATATCCTATTAAATTAAATTAGGTGTCATGCAATATTAACTAGGACCTTGGGTTTAATGGTTACTCAATAAAGTAAATCATAAATAACGACGGCAGCAGGACGACCAGTCAACACAAGCAGCGTCCGGTCATGAGCATGACGCAGCTAGAGATCAACCATGAGCCCCCTCGCCACTATAGAGGAAAAGAGGTGACCCGACCCATGACATTTTTAAATCCATGTATAGTCAAACGCTCCTATGAAAAGCTCATGTTTATTAAGTAACACTAAAAAATAAGAGTGTTGTGCGCCAATGTATTTCAAAATTGGAGATGAGCTTTTTGTTAAATTATTCCTTTCTCGTCCGCGAGCCAATATTCTTAGACAATTTACTGTTATTGTTTTTGGGCACCAATAACAGAAGCTGAATCCAAATGTCAAGAGCTAATTAACGAAATAGACCGAACGCCGTAATAAAGCAAATACCTTAGGGCATATCTTCCAATACAATAATAGGCCTCGACATTCAGATGATATTGAATAAAATAGCAAAATTATTACATATTGTTGAAATCGCATAAATCAACAGGTGCTGGGTGAAACTCGTTGCCAAGAAGTGACATGAGTTATGAAGTTGCTAATTACTCAAATGTTTAAATGTTGATTTTCTTTAAAAATAAAATGAGTTTTCTATTGGTATTCTGTACCATATAATTTCCATCGAAATGTCAAACCGATTGGATCATCGTAGCCATACGGAGAGGAAGTAATGAAGGCGTTTTAATGGCACTGTAAAAGAAAAAATGAGCTCAAGGCTGTGTCTGTGATTGAAAGATTTATGATAACCAAGGTCGGCGAGATTATTGGCTAAGTGCATTTCTCGATCAGCGGTATAAAGGGAAACAGATGCGAGACATCATGTTATATGTTGCAGACCCAAATTTATGTAGGCCAAAAATGACGTCCATTCTCGAGTGAACCATGTCAAGATTAATAATTCGATATAAAATTGAACCGAATATCGGTTGTGGTCAATTATTATTAGAGTTGTTTGCAATTCAAATGGATTTCAAGCTGAAGTAGAAGAAAGAAGTATGGCTTTAAAATATTCTGTTCACATTCGGACTACATTTTCTCATGTGGAGGGTTAGGAAGCCAGTAAGGAAAAACACTTGGGGAATGGGCATAGATTTTAGAACAGACTGTGGTTATGCTTATGCCTGATCCTCGTAGTATAAGTATTGCATGACCATCTGCTAATACGCCATTGATATTTTATACTGGTAAATAAATATAAAAGTTTATATATTTTTTGTTTGATAATTAACGAAAAGCCAAAAGTTGTTTAGCCATTATACCCACGTAGTCCATTTATGTATACTTTCTTAAAAAAGGACTAGTTATTATAAGGTTTAGTTTAGACACTATTACTTTTTCCGTCTAGAACGTCATAACTCATAATAGACAAAACTGGATGATTCTAATGCACTTTGGGATGAACTAATTTCCCCTATGTAAAATCTCTTAATCCTGACTCAGAACTTTGCTCGCAGATCGTTTGACCGCTCGTCGCGGGTTCTAGACTGAACCATTTAATATCAACACGTTGATATCGGATAACAGAATAGCAGAATTACGGATCAGAATACTCTGTCCAGATACAATCGCACGATTTGGACTTATTTTTCTGATCCGTAATTTATTACAATCATGGATTTATCATAGCGAACAATAACATGGCTCCACTCTATTAGAAGGCGTATGACTATGTTGAGCATTGGCCGTCTACGGGCTGATATGATGTGGATGAGAATGCAATCGTAAGTAGGTACCTGTCGGCTTTCAAAAAAAGGGAAAGAATGTTCTGCCCTGCAGTGACACACTAAACGGAGCTAAAAATAAAGTTATGTCCATGTGCACGAAGTTGCCTGAGATGTCTGTTAATGTTTATAAATAAAATAGAAAAGAATAGTATTTATTCGGTGCAACAAGAGACTCGGACTCAATTAACATAAAACATAATTTCATCATGTTTGTCGTCATTTATTGTTTGCTTTTTTGTGACCCAAACAGTCACATAACATTTGGATCCCATACAGTTATGGGCCGGCTTAAATTGTAACTTAACACAAATATACTCCTAGCTACAATGACACGACGTCTTGCGTCTGATTCATTTGAAAAATATTACTCTACTGTTTTCATTATAAAATGCATTGCAATTTATATTCGTCTGAAATACTTCTTAAATGCCGTGGGAAATATTTTCAACTACGAATAAACCACTTTATTCGCATTCAGTGGTTATCTGAGATAACCGGAGAGTATAATATCTTAAGGATGTTGCAGCACCATGAACGAAAGTATTTGTCACCATTCGTCACACTGCCATCACTTATCAACTTCTTAGCATATCGAGTATGGCAGACTCTCTCCCTTAAGTCAGTTAAGCCCCGAAAAATATCTACTACCACATCATCCTAGTTATATTACCTATCACTAGTAATATATGTACCGTTTGATCCTACTTATACATATTATAGCTAATTAGCTACATAGTTATAAGTTGCTGTACCCTTACAGGGTTTCATGTTGAAACCTACTTATAAAATATAACATCTGTAATCTGTAACAAACCCTATAATTTCCATTGGCCTCATCTATAGCTAATGTCTTCTAAATAAAGATCACTCAAGTATTATGAAGTAGGTGTCTGCCTGGCAACTTGTCCAGGTTGCTATGTCAACGTCCATGAGTCAGTTTCAGTTGACTCCTACACCTTACGTGAAATAGCTGTGATGCACTCTTGTTTTTCTTACTATCCTAGGTCAGTACAATATACGTTTTAGCTAAGAATCAGCGTATACAGGACTCCTGTTCTTTCCACGAAGTTAGATCGTTATGTAATTATTAAATGCGTATGAACCATTCCTTATGAGCTTTGATATAAATTTTGCAAGTATATTAAAAAAGTAGAAAATACAGAAAGAAAATTATGAATGTATTTTCTTTATCACTAAGCTTTGTACATACGTTTTGACGGCCTACACCCATTCAAATGATTAGCTTGTTGTAATTTGAACACAACATGTACTCGAGATCATTGAGTTTTTCTCGTTCTTTAGTAACCATACCTAGTAGACTGTCTTCGGTCAGAGTGAAGGTACTTACTACTATGGTCATCTACCACAACTAAGCACTAATGAGTCTGCCCGAGTACCTATGCCTTGAAAAGGAGAACGACTCATAGCTAAATCAAAAAGACACGACAGGAGTAAACAATTTGTACCTGCAACTAAGTTACTTCTTATTGTTTGGAATTCATTAAAGACATATTCTCATTATATATAACAAACAGTTGATTTCAACAAATTGGGATCGTTAACCTAAATGTTAATTACTATTGTGGCTCTGTTTGCCATGTTAAAATAAAGATTAATTAGCGATTATACGCTTTTAAAAAACAAAGAATGATATACTCATAATATTATATGCATCGCTACGAAACATTGAAATTGTTTCAAAATGCGTCGGGCAGCAGTTTACTTTTGCATCAAAAGCTTATGTTATTGAAGCAAGGTTCTTACTTTGTGTACGTTATGAACACAAATCAACCGTGATAGCTTTTGGTTCCCGTTTTAGGTTTACAAAAGCTGCATTTATGCTTACTCCACAATACGAAGGTCATTGTTGAGGCTGTCTAAAGCATTGGTACGAAACACGTAGTAAACAACAGTGCACAAAATTTGTGCTGTACACTAGACGAGCTTTAAAATTAAAACTAATACAGCCACAAAATGAAGGAGATTAAGATAACGGGGTCATATCGTCGTCGGCAGCTGTCGAACGACACGATCCATCCAAGAATATATCAGTTATAAAGAGTTTGTCCACGCTCTAGATATATTTTAATGATGTTCTAGATAATCTTCACACAACCGTCGTTTCCCGATATTTTAAAACAGCTCACCAGATACTTGAATTACAAAAATAGCTGAAGTGCTTTGTCGGCTTGCTGGTAAAGTCCCAGACTGACTGACAACTCTATAAATATTTTTGTATCCCGGACAAATTATAAAATAATAGAAGTTGGTTCATATAAAATTGTCTAAGAAGATAACCTTTCTTATTGTACAATGTAGCTTGAAATAATTAAAACGTGTAGTCCAGAACGGCAGATGCATGTTCACCGTCAACCTAGATAGCGTTTTATTTACAAACAGACCGGTACAACTCCAGCGCCGGGTGTGTTTACACCGGCGTAATAGCCTTCTCTGCGAATAACCGTGGAAGCTATACCCTGGTGACGATGAGCGGCGTGGCGAGGTCAGCGCCGCCGACCAGGCGCAGGCCCCAGTTGATCTCGCGGCTGTCCCGGCGTAGCGTCACCACGAAGGTGTGCAGCCGCCCCATGGTGCTGCGGTCTGATGCACTGCGCGCGTGCGATAGGCGCGGATGTGAGCGCGGCGGGAACACGCGACGTAGTGCGCGTTAAATTAGCCTCACCGCAAACCCGCACCGCCCCCTGCCCCCCAGTTCTGCACAGCATGTAACCCTGCCTTCGCAATCGACCTAATTCGATTTACGGAAACTCTGGGATATATCGATGCTTGATTGCCCACCCGTTCCGGCAACTCTTCAGCTTGTTTATTTACTCCTAATATACCGACGCATTAGACATGACCTACATATATTTCAAGTTATTTCATGTGATGAACGAACAGAACCTAACTTTTATTTTAACAGATAGGTAATACGCTGATCATTTTATGGTTTACCAGACCTAGATATTTAATAGACAAAGGCGAACCACCCATCTCAATATTATTATGATAATAACCAAATTAATAAATGCCTGAGAAGTCAATATAAAACACTGTTTTATAAAATCACTAATATATCTTGTAACGATCCATTCCTGTAAAGGTTATCGCAATTTACGAGAAGTGGAATAAAAGCCATTCATTACTGATCACTATTCTTTACATCAAATATAATTATGCATTTAGATAGTATTATTGGCATCATCTAACGTTATTGGTGTATATTTAGCCCATTGATCATGATTACTAATAACGAAAATATATAAGGAATTGGCAGGTGGCGTCCAAAATCCCAACTAAGATGATGTGTCATTAAAAATATATTTCAGATCAAAACCCCGTACGTAACGCATCAGTCGATAAAATTGAGCCTTAGTTATTTTGAATTAAAATTAATAATTTTATTAATGTGCAACATTTTTAAGTGGTGAAAGTGCAACCATTTTATCTTCACCTTATAATTGTTTATCGTAGTAATAAAACATTAACACTATTTCAAAAAATTGTTCAGACGGCAACTTCATGGTACAACTAAACGCGAATTTCTTATCGAACTAACGATTGGTGGTAATATAGTATAGACAGCTGTAGCTTACGCAACAGAAAATAACTCAATTTTACACACTTTATCACCAGCACTATCGACTAAGATTTACAATACTTGCGTTCGACGGTACACGATCACTTCTCTCATAAAATTTTCTAAAATTGTTCATTCTTTCAAGTTTAACTGCACTTTACATACCACAGTACATTATAATATAGTATAATCTAAAATATCTTACATTTCTTCGCTGTCCGAAATCCCTGGGCTCACTTCCAGGATCCATTCGCTGGTGGGGCACTCGCCAAAACGGTGGTCTCTCGTACATCGGCATGTTTACTTCACAACGTTGGTTCCAGGAAAAACTGACACAAAAATATTCGTATTATTATTCAACTGCAATAGAATAGCAAGTTACACTTGCAGTAGTAGTGCATACTATCACATTCTCTATATAATCAGCCGTCAGTTACATTTCATAATGCATAAACGTAGGTGTTTGGCAACATTTCCATGCAATAAATCACCTGTTCTATGGACAAGGACAGTCGAGCGCAGGAAAGTTATACATTAGTCGCCACGTGGACACGGTAGAGGGGGGAAGTACAAGAAAATTAGGGCTAACTCACCAGAGGGCGCGTGGCGTGGTTACTTGTGCAGCGTCGTTCAACCAGTGCGAATAGAAAACGTCTATTATCTCGAATTATTCCGGAGCAAATTCAAACTATGTATATCTATTTTTCGCGTCGCAGCGGGCGTCGGTTCGACGGCTCGTGCTTCGAGTGATTTACAAGCCGGAGCTACACGAGCTGTTTCTGGGCCAATACCGAGATCCGCAACACTGCCGCCACTGTGACTCGGGAATACTCGACACCGGTTCAACGCTCCCCAATTCTCAACTGTGTCGGATATCACGACGTTTCTAGGGGACTCAGGACTTGTAATGAGACAACGATTTTTACTAATGAGTTTACGGACGATGAACCCATAAGTATTTATGTTGACACAAAAAATAACTGTATCCGTATGAAATGACACACATTTATTATAATTAATAGAAAAAAATTACATAAATTACATTACAATACATGATTATAAATCTAGTTCAAATAACAAGAAAAACATAAAATCGTTTTATTCAAGAACTTTTACTATGGGATTGGACTCTGAAATCGCGAAAATATAAAAAATCTGCTGTTCCATACAAATAATTTAATATTACTCGATTAAATGTATGGGACAGCTAATTTTTGTTTCGCGATTCCCTGTTTGGTCCCATAGCAAAAGTTGTTCATAATGATGAGTTCGATAACCCCTTAAAGTAATATACAGGGTGTTTATACAAGGTCCTACCTAGTCCTGGTCCTCTAGTCCTGATCCCTTTAAGGGGTTATTGTACTCATCATTATGAACAACTTTTACTATAGGACCAACCCTGAAACAACGAAAATAAAAAACAGCTGTTCCATACGAATAATTCAACATTACTCGACTAAATGTATGGAACAGCAGAAATTATTTTGCGATCTCTGGTTTCGTCCTGTCGTAAAACTTGTTCATAATGATGAGTACAATATAACCCCTTAAAGGAATCAGGACTAGAAATAATATACAAAGAATTTATTCTTAGTAATCACGTAACATTGCAGGATATACGTGTGTATCAATGTTGTAATTCTTTTAAATGTGAAGATTTATTAAAATGCATAACTAAGCTTACAAAGATAAATATTTTCTAAACAAGATCAAACAATGTAATTTAAATTTTATTACTTAATATGATCGATATTAATGATATTATAATACACAGAATATAGTAAAAAGTAGGCATTAACCCTAAGCCCTATTAAGTAGGCATTGGGTTTGTATTTTGTAAGAAATGTGTGAAGTAAATTGTAACTAAACTTTCTGAGGTAACTCATTCAAAAGAATAAGGCTCGTTCGCACCAACAAGTCCGAAAAATATAATAGTTTTGTTAAACAAATGTCAGAATATATTTTTGTTTGTTAAAAGTCAAATTGATTTCCACACCAGCGCTTGAAAAAACTAATATAGCGTTCGGGGTTCCCTGTTGGTGAATTAGAGCATTAGGAATATAAATTATAGCAGTTAAATTATGTGATTACGTATTATTATTAAACTACACGATAAATAAGTATCGGTTCATAAATAACATTATGCAATTTTTATACATGAGATTAAAACAATTAGATCTTAAATATTGAAACAAGAACTTTACCGCCTGACTTTCCTAAACTTTATAAAGTACCAGTAACTAAAATACTTTTTGATTTATATGCTTACTATAATTTAATCAAACGAATGATTCCAAAGATAACTATTTCTTAAAAGCATGAATATTCAAAATAATCTAAATTAGGTGACAAATTTTATAAACAAAACTACATGACTGAACACAATTTCACTTAAAAGATTAACATAATTCAGTCAACTACTTATAAAAATAGTATCTACTATAAAATAACTTAAATACATTATGACCAGAATAGAGAGCTTAAAAACGAAATAACATAAATTCACATAATACAAAAAATAATCGAGGACATAAGAGTGTCAAACGTCATAGTGTTGAAGACATGCCAAAAAGAAATTAATTGTTTTTTAATTCATTGGATTTTGAGACGTAATTGTATCTTTAGAATCCCTTTGTCGGAACATCTTAATTAAAGTTCCATTAGATTTAAAATAATGGAAGGCAGAAATGTTTATTTTTATATCAGAAAAAAGCCAAACTTACTTTGATGTCAATGATTCGTCATTCCTCCAATTAGTGGCCTTCCAGGACAAAATTTGACTGATTTTACTATAACACAGAATTAGGTATCTTGAAGACACTCGGCGGTTCGTTCGTATTGAATCGGTTTATCGTCCTCCACACGTAAATAATCATATCAAAGAGTTTGTGCACACTGGCAAGACTTTATGGACGTCTGATCAAAGGGGTGTTCGCCCGATAGTAAATGTCGTCGTTATCTTACACCAGACATTTCGAACTGATGTCTTATAATAAAAGGCATATATTAGATCAATTAGCTAAATATATGAAATAAAATAAAAATCTAGCGTTTAATATTACCCCGTCCATGTTGGAAATCGTTAAATTGCTCCAAATCTTCATATTTGGAGTACTTTCATATGACATGGTAACAATATTATCAGCATCTTGCAGCTTGACATTATGTACCAAATCAAGTAGATACTGCTCCGTTTTTATTATGTATGTTACGGCTATAAGCCGAAATATGGCTATACGTAGGTTTACACATTTCAAACTAAATAGTGCAGCGGTCGCCGTATTAAGGTTATAACTAGGCGTGCCAAGTGCGTGTGCGGGACGTTGCTCGGTAAGATAAGAGTAGTGCGCACGCATGAGACGTGCTCAGCTGGCGTGCTACGGCAGAGGCAGCGAATTTAATTTTCGTACGTAAGCCTCCGCATATATTTATTTTTATTTGTTTATTTATCTCACCATTGTTATTACAGGTTTATTACCCAATGCAACAATGTAGCCACGACTATACAAACGACAAGTAATTTAATGTCACTCTCTCGGATTCCGCTAATGTACAAGTAAACAATATACCCAGTCGCTGTGCAACAACTTTGAGCATTCTTTCTTCGCGATCAACCGGCGCATACTTTAATAAATTTGTTCGGGCAACCGGGACTTCTGAGTCTACCCCTCGGCTCCTGCTGCAACTTGGGATAAGGCACGGGAAACCGCAGTGACCCTAGTATTTCCGGATTATTTGATTTACCGTGTAATATCAAAAATATATGTTAAGCACTGCGAAGTCTCGCCGCACTTCCAACTTATAATATCCAACCATTCCACGTTAGATCGCTACAATGAAGGAATACTCCCATAATGTCTCGATTGATCATCATAGTGTGTTATTATTGTATGAGCACACGGGAGGACGATAACAACATGTATATTAATCTATGGATATTGCTACGCAGTTCTAACGCAACTCCATTCGAAATTATTTAAATTCTAGCTAAACCTAGGTAGATACAGGGTTTAGCCGTATCACAATATACATCTTGAAAATATAATTAATACTCCAATCGAACAGTATGCAGTATAGTAGAGTTATTAACAAATTTCTTTAGCGGAGCGTCAGTGCAATAACTTTAGAAATCTAATATGGCAGGTTTGGTGTCTCTTGCGCATTTGATAAGCGAATACATAAGTTTAACAAAACCTGTGTCCTTCGGCTTCTCGAGACCGCGGAGTAATCTGTTTTTCATGACTGCTACGAACTCTCGGTTGCTGAGTTGGCCGTCCACTGCGAAAATGCGTACACATTAGAATCTGTAGCTTGGTAAAATATTATAATCTTCATGCTAATATTTTCCTTCCAAATGACTATACAGGTATGAGTGGTATTATGAAGTTAATAGTATATACAGACAATCTATCTCTCAGACAAGGTATCTAAAAACGAATTACAACATGTTTTTTTTTTAATCTATATAACTTCAAAAAAAGTCATGTTCAAGCTATCTATAAATAGAACATATTACAATGATGTTTATCACTAGTAGTTTCTTGTAAAACGGTGGTGAAATGTAACTTGTGTGTAATTTTTCGGAAAAGGAGATGTGAATATTGGTAAATTGCCATTATTATATAAATTATTGGAAAAATCCTTTCAAGGCACGTGCAAGGATAAGAACTGTTCTTTTAAAATCACTAACTTTTTATCAAAATAATTGTTCCCTTTCTCACAATCAGTGAACAAAATTAGTTTTTGGGATGGACTCAAGATTATAACTAAATAAAAATATATATTTATGTCGGGCTGCGGAGAATAATAAACATAGGTATATTTTAGTTCTTGAATGTTGTATGTTAAATGCTGCAAACTGCATTTTCTGACATGTTTGGGGTTGGAGATAAATCTGAATACATATTTACTACACATGTGGGAAAAATCAACAGAGAACTAAGTCTCACCAAGATTCCTTTTCTTCTTTACGGAACAGTCCCCTAAGAATAAATAATTTCAAAAAAATAACTTTAGAATATTGCAATTTTCTTTCACGCACTACACTTTCGTCGTGATAAGACGAGATGACGCGAACAATATAATGAAATTCATGCTCTTGCGTCGACTATTCTGTAGCCCGAGCTTAAGTTGTGTAGGTAGTGAACACTACTACTCATTGTAGCTAGGTACGTTTTGTCTACAGAACAAGAGAAAAAAATAATCTGCAGTAGTAGATTGTAAATGGGTAGTTTCAATCGATTATTTGATTTTGAAGCACCACTTCGCGAGATTGGGGCTAACATTAAGGGTGCTTCTAATTTAGGCGATAAGAGCATGGCGACAGACAATGAGACATCGCCTCGACTACCACAAAATAGATTTGGTTCATCCCTATAGCCGCTATAGGGCTGTCGGCAGCCGAGCTGCAGGCGCACAGCGGAAATTTTAAGAAACACCGAAAAACACGCTTCTGTACCCTGAGTGTAACCCTTAATAAAATTGTTACGAAAACGTCTTACGTCGCGTTTATCACAGTCGTCGCTCCGATTGGTGAAGAGCTCTGACGTTTTTCTTCACGTTAACTGCGTTCGGCGCTCCCATTGCTGAAGAGCTTTGACGTCTTTTGTCGCATTTATCGCGTTCGACGCTTCGATTGGTGGTGCTGGAAGCGGGCCAATTGGCAAGCAGAATGCGAAAAACGCGACGAAATTCGTTTTTGTATTGTTTGATAAAAGAAACACTAGGGCCTCAGTTGCTAAGATATACCGCAACAGTCACGCTGCCGTAATGGTGGCAGACATTTAACAGACTTTGGCGAAGATTCTTGCAATAAATACCTATAGCTAATATTAATATAATCAAATAGTATAATAAGTCGATTATTTTGCTAATAGGACTGTTAGATACGAATATCGATATGAAGTTGTATACAGAATATAGAAAATTTTGGTCGAGTTAACATAAACATTTCTTCGACATGTAATCATTCGATCATTTATTAGTGGAATTATAAAAGAACTAGGTAAATTTTTCAATCAGTTGTATTGAAATTCGAACGTTTATGTATAAAATAGGTACAGATCAAAATTAATTGAATTTTTTTACAATTAAACAAACAATAATATAATTATATTAAGGATGACATTGTATGATAAATAAACTATTTGAAGACTAAAAATTACTTTAAAAGTATTTTAAATAAATATTAATAAGCGACGTACCTATATAACTTTTATTTGTAACTCATTCATCCATTCACATCCTTGTATGCTAACCGTACAGCCGATTTTTGACGTTGTTACGAATGAATATAGCAAAGTCGCGATCCTAATAGCAAAAAAATCGCTTATTATATAAACATAATAATTATGTTTCTTGTTTTCTGTCAACGCGATGACACGAATAATCGCCGAAGCCTAATGTCGTTGATAGAATTGATAAGAATAAGTCGTCTAACAAGTAAAACATATACATACTGTTCTCATCGAAAATAGTGAAGACCACATTGATGACGTGGGGACTCAAGTCCACATGAGCGACAGTCCTAGCTACGTGGCGCAGTGTTGGCTGATCGATGGACGCGCCTGCTATGTGGTAGAAGGTAAGGGCTGTGTCCACGTCATTGATGTTGTTCAGGAAGTGGAAGAACTTCAGGTAGTCCTCCTTGGTTATACCGATGCCGTGGTCGCGGAAACTGAAATGATTTTGTATGTGGTTAATAAAAAGTATGTTACAGCAGTATAAGATAGAGCAGTTGAATTAAACAACGAGTATATTGTTATAGTTTGATGGAATCTTATTGGCGGCTGTGAAATGAGCTGCGAGCGCAGTTCCGCGCCGGTACAGTCAAGTCGACAATAATTAGGATCAATTTCAACTTATAGGTCTTAATGTTATGCGTATAGGTTTGTTTATTTAATCTTAAAATTTGATCCGGCTGGGTGAACTCGGGGCTACATATCAAGCTATACATTTCCAGTATAAGCTGACCGTAGCCGTGCGTACCATTTCTAAGAAAGGGTCAGCCGCAAATTAAATTGAATCATACTATGACAATAATTTTGATTTTATTCCTTAGCTCTAACACAAATTCTGATTTGTTTGATGCGATAGTCTAGATCTGGCTATCACACATTTCATCGCACATGTGCACAGGACTGTTATGCGCACTCAGTTAGCAGCATTGCTTGCTTTGCGAGCGTCGCATAGAAATGCATTTCTTTAAGAGTCGTATTTTTTATTTTTTATGTTATCCTATGAAAATACTCAATCATGCGTTTAATATTAAATAAACTGTGAAGCTTACGTTTTCTTAACACGTTTAAGCATTCTCGCCTTCTTCTTGGCTGGATAACCAGCGTAAGCCAGCAAGAGTTCCGCAAAGTCCGCTTCAGTAATGCGACCAGTTTCATCTGAAATAGGAACACACATTTGTTTGAGCGTTCGAATGACAAACGTTTATTAAGCCTTAAATCAACTAAGTAGACAAGTAAGTAGTTGCAAACAAAACTTGGCAAAAGGGGGTGTCATCAATCCATCCGAAAGTCAATGTGAGTGCAGTTTTGAGCAGACAATGCCATATTTAGTCCAATTCCTTAAGTGCCCGTATACCTGCACAATGGAAGACCACAACCTCGCCACTGTCAACGCTACAGGCGTGGCCACCTACTGCGCAAAGACGATTTAGTCTGAAACTATTGACACGAAGAGAAGAAGAACGTCTTAGAAGTCATTTAGACTGGTTTTACTGGGATAATTATATGCAATGTTGTCGTGTGACGTATTTCTGTACCCCATAGCGATGCAGTCTATGTAAAAAATACCGCAGATAAACACCAACTCACCAGGCTGCTTCCTTTGGAACTCAAGGGACAATATTTCCTTCTGAAGTTGATGCTGGAAGTCTAAGAACTTCTCAATCGTAAGCTTCTGGTTCAGATTTGGTCCAAAGAAGTATGTTGTCAGCGCTGAATTGATACCCTGTAACAAAGTATAACAACACTTAGTCTCCAAAAACGTCAACTCTGTGAACAGGCCTAGCACTTTTTCTAGTCTTGTTACACTTTTTAATCCTTCAACCCATTACCAATAAAAACTTTTACTTTTTAAACACTGATTAAATTATACCTGTCCTTGTCATTTGAATGCCAATGAATAGGTAGGGATGACAATAGACTTAAGAGCAAGTTAAATAATGTTTATTCATCGTTTACTAGTAATGGGGGTAGGTAAGAGTTAACGTATAAGGGGTCATACACAAACCTGCGATGCGACGTCGCATCGCCAAAATCTGCGACCTTACTCAACGTATTTACCTAACGGTTAGCCGTGTTGCGAATTCGCATCGCATCGCAGTATTGTGTATGAGCACTACATCTGTGATTCACGATGAACAATGATGTAAGAACATTAGAAACCTTGAAAGTGTTGCCAGTATTGGCGTGGTCGCGATGCCTGGAACCGATGCTGCTCTGCTGTCGTATGAGCGCCGCCACCTTTTCAAACTCCTCGCAATCCACATCTCCATCGCCGTTCAGGTCGAACATGCGGAACGCGATCTCGAAGTGGCGACGAGAGGCTTAAATTATAGATAAATTATTATGTGATTAATTCCAGAATGGGAACATACGCATGCGCTATATAGCATAGTTCGCAGTAAAAGTAACTATTTACTGAAAGAGTAATAGTAAGAGTAGTTTGACATAATTTATCGAGTAGTTATCATCCTGTGCTACACTGCGCGTGTGTGTGCGTACGTATGCCTTGCCTCGCTTGCCTTGCTACATCGGCCACAGATTGATGGAGTCAACGATCTCGGTCAGCCTACAAAAATTTTACTTCTTGACTTTGTACGCTATTTGAGACCTTTATTCGACGTTTGCACCGATCAACTCAGGGCATCGCAGTCCATTTCTGGACATAGGTCTCTCCAAAGTTTCTCGCTTACCGGTTTCTCCGCACTCAGTTATACAAAAACAGTGATAGAATAAGGGTAAAACATGCCAAAAAAATAAATTACTTCTGTTCTATAAATTTTGTCGAGCATAATATTGAATTATTTGTACGGAACAGATGCTTTTTATTTTCTCGATTTCAGGCTTGGTTCCATAATAAAAGTTGTTCATAATGATGAATACAATAACCCCTTAAAGGGACCTTGTATATTTATTTTTAAATCTATGGTTTCTATAATAGCTTTCGAAACGCTTGTTGACGTTTGGGACTTGTTTCACATTCACCAAATAAATGTCAGTGTTCGTCACACCAGTCTGTAGTCACCGAAATGAAGGTGAAAAAGCTCGAAATTTTATAGGTACGAAATACTCTTACATTAACATTAAGTAATTAATCATAATATATGCTGAACGATATTGTTGTGCTATAATTTAATGTATATTGTTATAGCATAGTCTGAACTGGGCTTCAGTTGTTTTTGACTACTGCCGCCGACATGCAGGTATTTATCGCTAGTGGAACGCAGGGTATAGGTAGGGGATATGTAGGTACGGGTATATTATTGGGATAATTCCAGTTTTTTCTACACTTGTTCCTCACATATACTCTAGACAAGCGTATGTGAAGAAATTATTCAGTTTCTTTCAGTCTGTCAGCGGTTTTGTCATCAGAAAAGAATTAGGTATAAAGAAAATCGAATTATTTATTATGATCAAGTTTCACCGTATTCAGTTTCAGACGAAGCTTTTCAGTTGTTACGCATTAAGAGGTCTATATTCTCAGAGTGCAACCATTGCGTTTTCCATGAAGGACTGCAGTCTGCGCCGAGCACAGTTTCAACTGGTGAACGCGCTTCGAAGTAAAATGATTATAACCAATCATGCCGCAACAGCTCGAGGTAAACATATTCCATTCTACTGTTATAAAAGCCAGAGGTGAGACTTATTTAATTCCTCTCATGTACTGATATTACATAGCTGGTTTTTCGACGTTGAATTTACACATATTTTTCATAAGACATGCTTTTTAATCCCTTAACGGTTAAATTTAAAAAAAACACCCTTCCTAAACTTTGCCTACATTATGAAGAACCCCTGTGCAAAATTACAAGTTTCGAGACCCAGCGGTTTGGGTTGTAGGTTGATAATTTTGTCAATCAGTTTCTGTTGGAATGAAACCTTTGCAAATGTGTTTTTTTTATGATGACACTTTCTGTCACCTCCTGTCGTGCTACTTGTCTGTTTCTTTTACGTGCTTAGACTGATATTAAATGTTGCAATTTTATTACTATATTGTGTTCCACCTTAATCCAATATAGTTTCATCTTAATAATATATGTTCACTTTTGCTGACATTTACGCGATGCAATCGGATTTATGAATTCCGTTACATGATAAGTATAAGTATGCGTATAATATCACAGCACTATAACAGTATATCGTAAATTTTTAATGAAGATTGATTCAATCGACTGTGAGCGAGGACACGACGAGCATACAACGTGGTCGGAGGCACATTATTATGTCTTATTTTAATTTTAAAGTTCTATAAAAGGCTGGAATAAAGAACTTTTACATGTTGATTTATCTTTCTATCTCACAGTAAGTAAGAAAAATACATAAACATAAAGGTCACTAAAATCATGAGATAATAGGCGTTTATAATTATCGATACAAATTTTTAGGGAGAGGCTGATGATGTCTAGTTATAGACTCCAATAGGCAATAGAGTACCTAGAAGTTGTATTAGTTAATTAATATATTTTTAATTTTTATGACTTCGGCTCATAGTTATGTTTTTTAGGTTTAGTACATGTTTTATAGTTTGTTTTATTTCGTATTGGTAGCGTGACAGATTGCAGCTCTAAAACGTATGACTTCCGTACCACGTTCAACGAAGATGTTGGTTTCAAACAATCGCAATAAATTTTATTCGTGAGCGCATCAACCTGTCTTTACTGCAACTACAGATGCCCAGTTTCCAAAGAATTTGCGTTATTTTATAATAAATTATGACAAATTGGCATTACGGCTGTATACTTTGCGTAATTACATTGGTGAGTATTTCTTAAATTTCTCAATCTAATTAAAAATATTTCAGCATACTGGGCTGAAAAAAATTAATTCCTGGCACGAATGCTATTTTTAATTAACAAATCTAGTGGCATGGTTGCCATAAAATAATTCTAGGTATAACTTTTGTTTCCGTTGCACTATAAAGTGGTAAGTTTCAGTGCCGAGATAACTTTCGCACGCATAAGAACAGAAAATCATTAGATTCGCTCATGCTCCGTACGATCCCCCACCCCCGTCGGATGCTGCATAAACATCCATCGGCGACAACGTGCTTATACGTACAGTTATCTGAACCATGTTCAAGTGATATACTTATTATCTAAATAACATTATCAATAATTCGTTACTTTTTTTTTCCTGGTACATTATCGCTTCATTATACCACATGACGGCTCAAAATGTTATTCACAGTGAAACGTTTTCGGTCGAGAATCAAAACAAAAGCATTTCAATATTTGAGATGTGGTGCAAAGACTGCAACTTTTCTGTTTTGGGCAACTCTTTATATGGTTGTTATGAAGATGACAATATTCAAAAGCAATGTGAACCCCCCGGTGAAGGACTGGTCGACAGCACCTGACAATTACACTAAGTGGCTGGTAATGTGCGATGTTCTGATCGAGTGCCCAGCGATTGTGATGGCGTGTTAAACAAGTTGTTTCGTGTGATAGTTTAGCTAACAGTGTGAATATAACAGTTGCAGGGTCCAGTGTTAGGCGACGATGAGCCAGAATCAAACAATAATAATGCCGAGTGGTCGGAGCCCGATAATGTCACCATTCACGAACTGGAGTCTCGTGCAGAAACAGTTAGAGACGTATGTCGCAAGAGAATGCTTTTCACACAACCAATAAACAACAAAGAGTTTTTTGTTGACCATACTCACAGCCTCGTATGGTGCAATATTTTTAAAGCTGCAAGTTCTTCTTGGCTTTATAATTTCAATATTTTAGGTAAGAACCACGATTATTTTGACGCCTTAATTTAAACCTTCAAGCAGCGTAAAGTATACATAATAGAAAATATGTATATTGTTTATGATTCCGAGCTTTAGGGTCATTCCATGTAACGGGTGTTACAGGTTGTACACATTAATTTGTATAAAATATTTTAATGGTGAAGACACACACCCTTTTCTCCCAGTTTCCTTAAAATCAATCTTGATTTACAATATTCTTCACCAGATACCCGAAATTCTACTCGAATACGTGTAACGCTAACGGGCGCTACATCATTTTGGAATGACCCTTTACGTTACTTAATGAAACATGGCGTACTGATACTGACCCATCGATTTTCGAGTTGCTTTGATTCGGGAAAGTATTGCATTCCTGTTTCACTAACCTATTGCAGTACGCTGCCAAATAAAGGAATCTCTCTAATGATGTGCCGATTACCGAGCAAGAATTTTAATGATATTGCTTTTTTTCTTATTTAATTTTAATAACTTTTCAGGAGGATACGAGAAAAACTTGCTGGCGCGAACAAGGCAAACACCATTAATGTTGGCAAGAAAAAAATTCCCTCGTCCGAGTGTAGAAGAATTGAAAGATGCAGTAAATACTCCAGGAGTTATATCACTGATGGTAGTTAGAGAGCCGTTTGTAAGATTATTATCCGCTTATCGTGATAAGCTAGAGAACATAACACCGCCATATTATAGAAAATTTGCAAAGTCGATAGTCGCAAAATATAGGGAAAAAGCAGTCGAGATTTTCGGACCGATTAAAAGTTTTGGACCTACATTTTACGAGTTTGTTGCGCATTTGATAGATAAATATAAAGGCAAAAATAAAGGAGATGCTTTTGATGAACACTGGGCTCCATATTACCAATTTTGTACACCTTGTGCTGTGAATTTCAGTGTGATATCTAAAGTAGAAACATTGGAAAGAGATACATTGTATGTAATACAACAATTAGGACTTGGTCATGTGTTAGATAGAAAGGTTCGTGATCGGAGGATGAGGCTTCGTACTGTAATGAATAAATCTCGGGATGGTAAGAATACGACTGGCTTGGTGAGGTATTATTATAATCAGCTCGATGAAAATATGCTTAATGATTTGTTACAAATTTACGGTATAGATTTTGAAATGTTCGGATATGATGCGAAAGTTTATAAAACTTATGTTAGAAAATACAGAGTTTATTAAATATCTTTTAGTTTTAATTATTTTTCTATTTTTGAAGGCTGCTTTTCGTGGTCCGCCTTCTCACATCGTCTGCCCCGAGCTTTTTCTCCACTATGTTGGGGTAAGCTTCGAGTCTAGCTAGATGCGGCTGAAAATTAGTATTTTACACAGAGCGACTGCTGTCTGACTTTTTGGGCTGTTCAAGATTCGTAACGACTGTCACTGATAACCGGGACCGATTGCTTAACGTGTTCTCTAAGGCACGGAAGAGTCTTGAAGTGCAAAGACCGATCACTTAACCAACGACTGACGCGGCAAGCGCAGCTTAACCCCGCAGATGGAACGGCGGCAGCCATTTAACTTTGAGGGTCTCGTGGTTTGTCTACCTACTGTAAGGTACAATAAAAAGTAAAAAACAACTGTGTGAAAGAATTATTATAACGATCGTAGACAATAGATTATCATGCCATGTCATGATATTGCACTTAGCTGATTAATCTAGCACAATCCCTCGATTTCTAAAGAACGAACACTCATCCAAAATACAACGGCAATCGCGATTATACCTTGCTGATAGATAAATTGAGTTGAGGGTCATTAAGCAGAGTCCCATTTAATTTGTTGTTGATTACAATAATTTAAATTTACTTTAACTTAACATCAAATAAATATGCCGTTTTATACAAATAAAATACCTAAAATCACATGTCAGAACTACGCTAGGAAAAATATTAATATTAATAGGAAAGTGTGATAAATTGATGTTTACTTACTTGACAATACAGTCAGAAGAAATATGTAGTCACTGAAGGTGATGAGTCCCGATGAGCCGAGTTTATAGAAAATGGAATCTTCGTCTAAGTCGAGGTTGAGACGTTGGCTGATACTCTGCGTGGAAATAAAATTAATTTAGCAATACAATAATGGTTCTTTTTTAATATAAAAATAAAGCTGAATATATCTAGGAAACGAACATAAAACTAATTATGTAAACTTATAAACTAATAGCAAATTAGTAAGTTATCGATTTTTATTTATCGATTCTAATAGCTAGTAAATTATCGATTGTTATTTATCGACTTAACTAATACTAATATCTAATACTAATAGGATAAATCCTATTTTTAAAAACGGCATGGACTCTTTACCTGAGTAAGTTAAAAAGGGTACTACTCATAAACATAATATACTAATATAATAAGTTTAAGGTACTACTAAAATTAAAATAGAAGGTGTTAAAAACCGCTAAGTTCTACCGTTAAAAAAAGGTTTATAATACGATACAAAAAGAAGAAATTTTTGGCATGCTATGGAAATATGGAAAAAATGGTTGAGAATGCGTGTTTTTTGCGGAATATAATGCTTGAAGTAGACAGCTTAAAACAGCGAGCTTAGGTCTGTAGCAGATTACTACAAAATAGAAAAAAATATCTTCTTAAATCTATAGAAGTGATCTAGACTAGATAGAGGCACGAAGAGGCCAACGGCGATGACATGAACATTGACAAGGAAACAACCAAGTCAAAGAAGTGCACTTGAAATTTAAAAAAAAAATACAAATTCGAGAGCAGTAGAGAAATAAGAAGAGGAGAAAGACAGTACCTGATTGACGTTCTGAAAAGACAAGAAAGTGATGTGAGTGGCTGAAAAGATAGTGCTGACTGTGCAAAAGTGTCCAATGACAATTCAGGTTGCTATAAAGCAAGAGGTAGGTAGGTATACGATCTAATTAACATCTGATTCGGTAGGTAATGTGTTCTCAAGAATTGGATGGGTGAAAATATTACAGTGGAAAATATTAAGTGAAATACTTTTTGTAAACTTTCTTTATTCTTCTTGAAGATTATCTGCTCCCTCTATAATATAAAGAAATCTCCTGTTAAAGTGCTATTTAATCAGTAATTACTATGATTGTACAGTTATAGGAGTACAATAATGCTCATTCAATATTTAGTAATTCAGAGAAAAGAAGAAGTTTCGTGAGAAACTCAGAAGGCAGTTCGTATTACATTGGATTACTGTGTGACTGCAAGTTCATAGAACATGAATCCCTCCGAAATTGTGCTTATATAGAAAATACAACAATTCTGTTGTTTTCTTACAAACATTCACAGATTATTTTAAAAATTGTTAGATTCTCATTTAAAACCTTTACAAATTTTACTTATGGATTGAAATCTCAAAATAAACGTCTATTTCTAAACTTTGACACATATAAATATTAAGAATCAGAACCAAGAATATTAAAGGTTCTTGATCAGAACCGAGATTAAGTTTGTTATTTTAGACATAAGGACAGATAACATTTAGTTATTAAAATGGGAAGCTTACCTTAGGATCATATCTTCTGTACTGGTCTAATCCCAAACCTAATAAAAAAAGAACAATATTAGACAACATCCTCAAAATATTCAATTTTCAATAGATTAATCTATGTAAACATGGTAACAAACAAATAACCCAAACAATAGGTTTTCTATTGTGTCTACTTTATCCTTCTTGAAGGGTTAAAATATGGTATTATAATGTAGGGCAATGCTATGAGATAATATCAATTTATGATGACTTAACAAGATAGTTGAATAAATTTATTATTATTATGTTGAGATTCTGATGTTGATATTACCAATTTTATAAAGATTTTCTATAACCTACTTCAGTATGACTACACATAGAAAGTTTTACCATCTGGTTGTTTAACCCCAGGAGTCATGGAGCGCAGGAAGTCATCAGGGGTCATGAAAATATCATGCTGGTCATGATGTTGTGCCTGAAGGGTGGCGAAGTACCGAAATACCTTGTCTGGTGTAGAATACTGACGCATGCGGTTTTCATATTCTATGATCTGTCCAGCAGCGTCCAGAATAAATAACATTATTGTAAGAATTGTTATTTAATCTCTAAATTGTATAAAATAAAGTTGCTTTTCATGTCTGTCTGTCTGTATATAACTCCTCCTAAACCACGAAATCGATTTTGATGCGGCTTTCACCATCAGTTAGATATTTTTTCACGGAAGGTTTATATGTATAATACTTTGATATTTAATGTAAGGATAGTAGATAAATTGCACCCCTGCGAAGCAGGGGACGGGTCGCCAGTAATAGAGCTGCAAACAAGTGACTAATGTGGTGCATATAAAATTTCCAGAACGCACTGCCAACAATTTTTTCGCCAAAAAATGCCAGTGTATTAGCATTTGGGCATAGAGATCTAAAAAATAATAAAAAAATTAAAAAAGCAAATACCATCAGGCTGTTTCATGCCAGGGGTGATAGCACGCAAAAAGTCATCAGGGGTCATGTAAATCTCTGTGTTTTCACCATATGTCAATTTTACAGTGGCAAAATATCTAAATATTTTGTCTGGGGTGGAATATGATCTCATACGATTTTCATATTCAATGATCTGTAGCAAATAAAAATTAAATAATTTTATAAAAAATACCTCAACAAAAGAAAAACAAATATAAAAAAGTACATAACAATAGCCAATATACCTTCCTGTCTCGAAACCCAATTTTTTCTCTTCGATACCTTTTCTTTTTGGTATCAACCTCACTATCAGAGTCTGATTCAGAAATTTCTTCAGCAGCATTTATGGAGGGCAATAGCTGATGTTGCGCCCTAAAATTGTTTACCAAATTAAGTTCCATTCTAATGTTTTTTTAATTTATTGTTGTTTTATTTTTTTTATATTTTATGTGCATAAATTTTTTATTTTATTGACATTATTTTATCAATTGACATTGATTCTTAATTTATATACCTATTTACTGATGAAATTGCTTTAAATATAACATTATTTCATATTTCGCGTTATTATTTTAGCTGACCAGTAGCTATTCATTTTATTATATTTAATTCATACATAATTTATTGTAAATGGTATTAAATGTAAACATTGTTCTAAAATAATGTACCTAAATGTAATTAAAAATTCTACCAATAAATGAATATTGACTATAATGTTATCCAAAACTATGTGGACACAATATAAAATCTTGCAGGTTGAATGAGTAGTAACCAACCTTGCTGTTACACATGTTTTAGTATTAATTTATTGACACAAACAGACTATGTATCAATTGCTATTGTAACCCACTGGACTCAGGCCTCCCCAATGTATGACTGGAAGACACAATTTACTATTTAATTAAAATGTGACGAACATGGTCTTATGGATCCTTCCCTGACCTTAAGATGACACTCCAAAACTATACACTTCATTCTTATTATAAGAATGAAGTTTACATACAGTACAGCATTGGTTCAGCCTTCGGGACTACAGGTTCGACAGGAGATTCGTTTTGAAACACTTACCAGAATTTGTACGAACTATAAGCTGCTGCGCCAAATAATAGTGAGAAGCATAAATATTGGTACGAATATCGTCGTGAGTTACTACTATCATTATCTCTGATGGTGCTATAATTTCGTTGTAAGACGAATGTTTTATTTGAAGTTACTGCCAGTATCCTGGATGTTGTGCTAATACATGCAAGCTTCCGTATTACAGAAAATTCGGTTGGAAATTTCAGGAGACGTGAAGAAACACTATACATTTTAGGAAAAGTTATTTGGATAGTTGAAAAATAAACATAGATATTTAACAGGAGAGGAATTCCTGATTATTAAAAATAACTTTTGCAGAACTTTTGCATTTTTGACAGCTTTTGCGATAAAATAAATTCAATCAACTTGACATTATTTTATGACAAGCTGCCCGCTGGCCGCGCCGGCCGCCATTTGTGTGACAGTCTTGTCTATTTTCCCGTCGAGTGATTTTGTTGCCATATACAAAACTACATACATATAACTTTTCATACATTTTGATGGAGCAAGGTTAATCTTTTGTATGAAAAGTTTGATTTTTTTTTCGCGATTTCATGGTTGTTCCCATAGTAAAAGTTGTTCATATTGATGAGTAGTTTCACCCCTTAAAGCATTGCCGGTGTTTTACAAATAACCCTGTATATAGTTTAAGTTAATTTGTTGAAATCATTTGTTGTTTGTTGTGCCGAATAGATAATAATGTTTTTTTGTATCTCTTATAAAATGATAGACTTTATTAAAATTCCATGTTTGTTTTTTTCAGGATTCCAGCTGATAATAAGCAGAGGGTGTTATGGATAACAGCCACGAACCTTGACATTAGTGTGTAAAAGTTCGCATGTGTTTGTGGCGTAAATTTTAAAGATAATGAATTATTTAACAGCAGCAAAAATAAAATTAAAACTGTCTGTGTCTGTTGTATAATGTTGTGTGTAATTGTCTGGTCTGTAATAGTTTATAATAATATAAAGTACTAGCGGCCCGTCCCGACTTCGTACGGGTAGGTACAAAGTTAGCGGTAAATACTTTTTAATATTCATCAATTCTTGACCTCTTACAAAACGTTCCCGTTCTCGAATACATCGCACCGTACATCACAACGTCGCGGTCCTAAGGTTATGTAAAATTAGTGTCAACTTTCAAAGAACTTTTAATTTCTCTTAAATGATCGATCGTTTCTCACTTCAAATCAATTTTCACCCCTATTTCGCCCCTTTAGGGGATGAATATCCAAAAACAAACAATCACATGTTTCTTTATTTCGAACCAAAAGCCTAAATCTCAAGTTTCACGTTTCTCACATCAAAACTAATTTTCACCCCTATTTCGCCCCTTTAGGGGATGAATTTCCAAAAACGCAGAAACACGTGCTTCTTTATTTCTTACCAAAAGCCTAAATCTCAATTTTCACGTTTCTAACTTCAAAAACATGTTTCACCCCTATTTCACCCCTTTAGGGGATGAATTTCCAAAAACGTACAATCACATGTTTCTTTATTTCGAACCAAAAGCCAAAATCTCAATTTTCACGTTTCTAACTTCAAAAACAATTTTCACCCCTATTTCGGCCCTTTAGGGGATGAATTTCCAAAAACGCAGAAGTACGTATTTCTTTATTTCTAACCAAAAGCCTAAATCTCAAGTTTCACGTTTCTCACATGAAAACCAATTTTCACCCCTATTTCGCCCCTTTAGGGGATGAATATCCAAAAACGAACAATCACATGTTTCTTTATTTCGAACCAAAAGCCTAAATCTCAATTTTCACGTTTCTAACTTCAAAAACAATTTTCACCCCTATTTCGGCCCTTTAGGGGATGAATTTCCAAAAACGCAGAAGTACGTGTTTCTTTATTTCTAACCAAAAGCCTAAATCTCAAGTTTCACGTTTCTCACTTAAAAAACAAATTTCACCCCTATTTCGCCCTTTTAGGGGCTGAATTTCCAATAACGAACAATCACATGTTTCTTTATTTCGAACCAAAAGCCTAAATCTCAATTTTCACGTTTCTAACTTCAAAAACAATTTTCACCCCTATTTCGGCCCTTTAGGGGATGAATTTCCAAAAACGCAGAAGTACGTGTTTCTTTATTTCTAACCAAAAGCCTAAATCTCAAGTTTCACGTTTCTCACTTAAAAATCAATTTTCACCCCTATTTCGCCCTTTTAGGGGCTGAATTTCCAATAACGTGGTAACACGTGTTTCTTTATTTCTAACCAAAAGCCGAAATACCAATTTTCACGTTTCTCACTTCAAAAACAATCCCAATATTCACGTATTACACTTCGAAAACAATTTTGACCCCTATTTCGCCCCTTTAGGGGATGAATTTCCAAAAACGCAGAAACACGTGTTTCTTTATTTGTAACCAAAAGCCTAAATCCCAATTTTCATCTTTCTCAGTTCAAAAATGAAGGGACTCCCATACAAACTTTCACCCCCTTTTTAAACCCTTTAGGGGCTGAATTTTCAAAAATCCCTTCTTATTGCTTGCCTACAATACAAAAGGGACCTACCCTCCAAATTTCGTGACTCTAGCTTCAGCGGTTTCGGCTGTGCGTTGATGATAAGTCAGTCAGTCAGTCAGTCAGTCAGTCAATCAGGACTTCTCTCTTTATAATATTACTATGATATGATAACACATTGCACAAACTTAAGATTCACACACTTTGCTTATTGTTTATTTGTGGTTAATATTTTCCTATTATTATAGTTAGATGGATTAAACTTTTACTGGATTGGATATTGTACTTAGATATTGTGCCATAATGAAGATCATTTTTGACATTACAGATAGCCACAAAAAGAAAAAAAAAACTTCTGAGAAAAGTCAGTGCTTTCCGGACATTTTACGACTGCCAAATAAATTGTACGTGCAGGAACATCTGGTGAATCAGGGCATGTAGGATCTTGTAGTAAATGGGAAGATGTTGCAGTTTCCAGTGAACCACCAAATAAGAAAGTAAAGCAAGAGGAAACAAGCACATAAACCCAAAATACAACTATAATGCCAACACAATTAAAATTACAATCAACCATTAAGTTTCTAGCCGGTCTCTTCTCCATAGAACCCGGCCCACTTTGGAACCGTGCATCTAGAATCTCAACGTTTTGACGAAACGACGACGACCTTTTTATGCCGATTTGAAATTAAAAAAAGTTTTGCTTTGACTTTCATTCATTGTGTTTTATTGCTTAATGTTGTGAATGATGATTATACTTGAGTTTGCCAAACATGAATATTATAATAAGTGATATTCGATTCTGCAGCACTAAGCATGGGTTACCCTTTCTGCTATAATAGGAAAGATCTCATAAAGAAAGGTCGTAGGATGGTCGCAAAGCTAAAAGAGAAAAAGAAAAAAGAAAGAAAAAGTAGAAGAGGAATTAAATTTGTATCTTAAAATGTTAAAATCTAATGTTTCCTATGACTAGAGCAGCCAGATGTCCGGAATATTCACGCATGACATTTTATTATACACGTAATCTGTGTATAAGAAAATGTCCGGATTTTTCCGCAATGTCCGAAATTTTCTCTAAATTTTCTTTTTTATTATATAGTAACCTTGCATATGCCTATTTATATATTATGCCTTGCCTGTGACTCTAATTATAACCAAAAGGGTGTATGTATATTTGTAAGAACGTTTAGATACACTGCATGGACCGTATATTTCACTATTTACTAGGAAAAAAACAATTCTTACTATTCGATATCAGTAGTTAATTACCTGATAACTATTCTCATAACATATTTAAATATTTCTATCATGTCCTACTTTTAACTAAAATGTATGGTTACCCTATTAGACAAGGACACGGCTACCACAAAGTATTCTCCCTCAGACCGGCTTTACGGCACTAATAAGCGTTCCAGTACTTGTACTATTTCTATGGAAATAAGTCAATGATCACGTCTCGTCTGTGAAGTTTCCTATCAATAAGAATAACGAGAATAACAACTTACTATTTGAAAACCATAAAAATATCGATAATTCTAGTTCTACACATAAAGTTATTATTACTAGTGGTAATAGAGGAACCTCAGAATAATGACTAAAGCATAGAAGGAGCGAAGGAATTCGAAACAAATCTCTATCTATCTATACTCTTTACCCATATGAGATACATAATATGTTAAAATAAGATGCCTATATAATTCGCTATTCGTTGTTTTGGAAGGTTGTACACGGTTCTATAAAACCATAAATAATTTAGTGTTGTCCTTACAGGCATAAAATATATTTTATCGATATTTTGTATAGGACGTTCGAAATAATTTTTCGAAAAAAAAAATTGAAAACCAATTTGTAATGAAATGCGAAACATCCATATTTATTCAATTGTCTCTGAATCAATAATTATTAGCAAGTCAAGGTTTCTTAATAAATAAATAAAAACAAAGATAAAATAACAGATTTATTTCAAAAATATAATAAATAAATACATTTTAGCTTTCTGCAATCCTTCATTTATAGACTTTCACTAAGCCAAATCTCAAATTATTCCGTGCGCGCAATATGCTTAAAACGGGGTACAAAGTTTTCTCTTCATGTATTAAATAGATTACATCGTTATCTTCTTGTTTTTAAAGATCAATGAGATAAAAACTTTGGTTAAAACGGCGAAGAATTAAACAACAATTTATTAAGAGCCCTATTACATTTGATGTTCCGCGCACTTAACATAGGTACTAAACGTCCATGCTGATGTCCAGCAGTGGACTGCGATGGGCTGAGTTGTTTGATTGGTGAACATCCACGTCCATTGCTGTTAGCTCAGAAGATACTGTAGCAACCGAAGTGGGGTTTAAGGATGCTGTAGAGCCCAGGGACGTCACGAGAATCTGATGCGTTGAAGTGGATGAATAAGATGACGCCGGCATGCACTAAAAAAAAACATAATTAGATACACACAATATAGTTATAGAGTTTGGCAAACGAAAATTGAGACTGGAATTAACAGCAAAATTAAAAAAACACTGAGAACACTCAATACTGAATATTTGAATACATTATCGAGTATCCATTACTCATAATTTCACAAGTTAATATAATGTTATTAAATATAATGTTCATTATAGAGTGTTGAGAGATCTAGTCATGTTTTTTGAATATCGCGGGCTAAATTCAGGCTCAACTTTCGTGTGCCAAACTCTAACACTCACGCTCTTCCCACGATGAACCTTCGAAACAAGGCTATTTATCACACATGTTTAGTAAAAAAATAAATCCATTATAGGTGCATTTTAATAAGAACTACTTACGCTTTTCACTGATGTACATTGAAGGTATAATGTTGACACAGAGTTCTCCTTCAGTCTCCGCCATTTGTCATCACAAGTAAAACACGCTACAGTAAAATGCCTGAAGCAAACTCTGTGGTGTTTTTTTGGAATCCAACCAACTTCGCGAGACACCGCAGTAATCCATGTTTCTTGTAAAATTTTGTCCCGCGGAAACCTAAATGAAATACAAAATAGTCAATTAATTAAACGTAAACTAACGTAACTGTAACGCAAAAATAACACTGTCGATACATTTATCGATCAATAAATTTACAACCCTATAATAACCTCTCAGGCAAAAATTTAAATTGATAAATAGTTATGATTTTTATAGTGCACACTTATTTATTTTACTTCTTATCATAGATAGTGTCTTGCTTTTCCTTATTTTATGTTTATTGAATGAAAATCATGTCTGTATAAAAGAAATCTATGAATAAACATAAAAATACTACTTACTTGTGGAAGCTGATGTTTTCACTTGTGATTTTCTTTACATCCCATACGAGATATACACTTTTTAATGACATAGGCCATAGCGAACACTCTTATTTACAAATGCAATCGTCTTTTAATCAAGGATTTATACGATTTCCCACAAAAATCATTTATTAAAACCAAAGTAACAAACGCACCACTGACACAAACACTATACGACAAAATTCAAGATGTCGTCGGCGTTCGACAAGCGATCCTCATGGGCGGGTTACTTAATTTGGTAGCGTCAAAAAGCTACAAAGCGCTACAAAGGCTACAGATTTGACAGATGGCCATGTACGTTTTGCAGGTACTGAGGCGGTTTCTATGCTTTAGTCATTGTTCTGAGAGAGGAACACTGTCTTCATTATCGCGAGACCAAAAAAGAATTATGTATGTTAGCGCATTTGACATGTGTGTGAAGTTTAGGGATGTGACTTTGACGTCTCCGCATTATCGATATGGCCGTGTTATTGTGAAATTATAATATCACCGAATTGACAATATCCCTGCAATATCGATATCAAAATCGGCTATACTAATAAGGAGTGGAATATCATTTAGAATCTGCTAGGCTAAATTATGTACCTAACTTATAATCTTTTAAAATTACCAATTAAATCTTTCAAATGTTCTTTATACTAAAATACCATATTTGACATATTTAATCTGTCATTTTAAAATATTAAAAGTTACGTAATAGAGGTTTATATTAGGATGGCAAAATTATTAACGTCACGAAAGTGACGAATAGGTAAGTAAAATGAAAATTTATTGTAAACATTATGTAATCATTCATTATCATATTCATTATTTCTTGACGTCAGACGTTTCGGTTTTGATGTTGAAGGTTCTGGTGATAGGTCCCTGTATTTGTACACTGACACAGGCCGAGAAATGTGGTCCGGAAACCTGGAAGTTATGAAGTTAGCCAGTCAATATAATGAAGTTATTTTTTTCACCAGGCTACTCTTTGTCTGGAAATAGCGCTATTTTATGCATTTTAATGTGCGACAGAATCAGAATCTTCGGAGTCGTAAGTTTGCTTCTTGTAGAAGCGGACGTACGATTCGGAAAATTCTGTCATCTGTGGGGCTAGTACAAAATGCGGGTATGGGCTATGTACGTACTATTAAAATGTTGTAATAGTACAAACATGGTGTGAATAGTGTCGAGTGCCCTCCGGTGCGTCAGAAATATTCCGACTATGATTTTCTGACAATGTGCGGGGCCGGACTAAATCAACCTTTCAATATACAAATAAGCAAGGATTAACAATAACTCTCAAGTTATGCAATGGATGAAGCTAGGTAGTACGAAAAATTAATTTGGAAATATCGACATATCGATAGATTTTGTACACACAACCTATGCCAAACGGTTTAATTTTCACATTTTCACGAACACAATATTTTTTTATCTTACACATAATTATTTAAAATAATATATTATTTAGAAAATAGAGGGCTTACTGCATGTTATAAACGTATTACTAAATAATTTTAGGAATATTTTCTATGGAAATATGCACTCTGAAAGTAATATTGCACTGTACGGTATTTACCTGTAAAAGGTCTCTTTATTTTAAGCTTTATTTGCATTATTGCTGTAAGTTACACTGCAGTCTAACACAGGACACGAAACCTTTTCGATTATTGATATTTATCCAATAAAATACAGAACGATTGTGAAGAAAATCATAAAATAATACGAGATCTTATTTTGACAGGTACCTACTAGTTCATAAATTGTTTCAAATCGGTCCTACGAACATTTAATTGTGTCTCTTTCTCGCACGTAGGATTTTCGTAAAGATCGGTTTCTCACTGAACACATTTGATGATGTCTCTACATGCCTACTGTGGCTGCGTTCCTGCAGAGGATTCTTTAGTCATTGGTTCCTGCGTTCATTGCTTTTGTATCTGTAAATAATTTGACAGTTCACGGCCTTCGAGAACGGACGACGGCAGCGAATCAGCGAAAAGCATGAATTTTCTTTGAATTTATCTATCAAATTTGACTGCGCTTGCCAGAGATTACACATTCGAATAGTGTCAAAGGTAAATTGTTCAAGATAAATTAAACTTAGAAAATAATAGTAAAAACAATACAGTGAAACTAGAACGAAAACATAATTTATTCGCAAGCATCTCGCCGTTATAAAACAAATCACAAATTGGTACTTTACTTGAAAGGAGTGAGTTATATAACCTTGAATCACGGGACTTCAGTATTGATCAGTTATTTTTATGTTATATATTCTAGTGTGGATAAAACTTATCAGGTACGTAATTGCAATTATTGTAATTATCGAACGTAAATTCGTGTAATATGACGCAACGAGTGCAAAGGAGGTTAGGAAAACGGGGTAGCAGTGGTTAATTTTGTCTTTGAATCGATACTGTAGAAATATGATTACCTACATGAAATTAGTTTTGAGACTAGGTTGATGGTTATATATTCCTGTGATTCATGGTAAACTTACGGTTGGGTGTAATTGATAAAACCATGCAATTAGAAAGTAACCTTAGAGGCACCATGACATAGATTATGATCTGCAACTCCTTTCTATTAAAATTCATAGCTGTAGTTTCATTTCCATGAATGAATAATTACAATAAGTAAGGTGATGGCAATTTAATTATTCTTTATACAAAAGATAAGATGGTTAGGGAAATTTTATAAAAAATATGCTCTTTCCTGAAAGGTATGAGCATTATGTCCTTACCTTATGTCAGTCTAAAGCTGTGTCAATTCAGCATAATATACTTACAAGCATAGTACACATTATATGCATACCAACACATACTACAGCTTTTCATTAACATAGTTATTCCCCATGTTGCTTATTGGGTAGTGAGACCATAAATACTTCTTTTTTAGCTTTATAAACTTGAGCAAGTAGTAAAATACTGACAGTTAAGTCCTTTCAAGAAATTCTTATAAATGCGGAAATGAGTTACAAACACAGTTTCAGCATTATCTCACTGTAGTGCTTAATCTTAACAAGAGTATTTATCCACTCTAAACTTAATATAATATTTTCCCTTTAATTATTGCAGCTTATACACTGTCCTATAAAACAATCAAGCATGGTGCATGTAAACACTAATAATTTCTCCTATGGCCTTGAACTATTTAATTGTGTCTATAAATAATTTTAGAATACATGTAGTCTGTATAATGCATCTATATAACAGTTTTGACTACCTGCCAAATTCTTACATAGTAGAAAGTAGGCAGATATCATTTTAAAAGATGGTCTTAAAAGTTAAACATGATGATGACGGTTTATAAGGTAACATTTTTATTTTGGCATAGGTTTTCTTATCAAGGTATGAAAGAATGATAGTGTACCAGTTACTCCGACATTGACACTGCTGTGTCCTATTTTTTTATCTTTTTTGTTTGATTTAGAACACAAATATTTAAAAAGTATTTGGTTTACACCTACATTATAAACTGTCTTCTATTGGTGTGATGTTTTTAGTGCAATTGGGTATTTTATAACTTGTGTTTTAAAATTAAACTACCAAAAATATTACCTTGTGTATAACATTAATCAATAATGATTTTGATAATTAATAATTAAATAACGTTAATCTGAAAGCAAAGGTTTTCAGAAAGTGGGTGTTAAATCTCTGATTAGTAAATCTGCTGTAAAATCTCATGATAGCTTTATTTATTTTACCTAACATTTAAATAACACATAATCAGCTTTATAATAGAAGCTTTACGCATAGATATCAGATTGGATGCATTTCCTGAGCTCCAAACCAAAAGTGCCATGAGTGACATCTTGTCATTACAGCTCATTAGCTGTACATTATTTCTCATTAATTTCAACAGTAGCAAAGCAACTTATTATACCTTTTCATATACTTAACCATTCTCATTAGCATAAACAAGACATCCATATTTTTTCCACAGCAGGATGCTATTTATATAATGATAAATAATGACTTGTAGTTCATTGAGAATATATTATTGTTTACAGATCTGACACTTCATTAGGGGACTCAAACAACAATCATGCATCGTGCAAGGGTCATATTCCAAGTAACAACAAATAAAGTCGGGAGTAATGACAGATTTGCGTCATGGCTCCTAAACAAACCCCAGGTGAGTTATTTCTTTTTCTTATTTCTAATATATTAAACAGGGTGAACTTTTCAAATGTGTGTGGATGGCCAAATTCGAAACTATAAGAAATAGCTAGAATACTCAAAGGACTTTCCTGTATAGTCTTTAAAGAATGCATTTTATCCATTTGTTTTCCTGTTTAGTTTTGTTACATTCGTGCGCATCTTGCCGATTACATAACGTGACTTTACGTTGTTCATTTGAATTCTGGGGGTCTACCGTGTAACTAAAATGGTAACGAACATAGACTCTGGTAATAAACTTAAATACGAGCTTTGAGCTACCTTGTAAAAAAATTACCAATCATGAAGATAGGAGTCCCAACTTTATGATTGGTATTTTTTTTACAAGGTAGCTCGAAGTTTAATCTCTCACGATCGAATTGAAGTTTATTACCAGGGTCGATGTTCATTACCCTTTTAGTGACGCGGTAGACCCGCTGTTCTCAATATAAAAATGCTACCTTATGCAAATATCCAAATAATGTACTTCTAAAAACGGTCGCCGGCCGTAAGCAATAAGTTCAAGGGCTACACGGATGGACCTTGATTTTATTAACTGGCGACCTTGTCGAATGATGTGACAAGTTGAAGTTTCGTCATTTAGATGTAAGCAATCCCATGTTGCGATGAAAAATAAACGTAGGTATTTTAGGCAATTTTAGGAGTTAGATAAGTGGTGACGGTATGTACGCACTATCACGCTGACACGTCATTACGGCATTGTATGAGTCACATGTCGACTCGCCAGTAGCACATACTCGTTTCCACCAGTTTATATCTGCTGTGGATTATTCCGTCTACCGTAATGCCCGTATACCGTATGACTTTTGTTGACTGTATGTAAAAGATACGTCTTTCCAAATGCTTATTTTCATGGAAAGGGGAACCCCTTTTGCACAACCTAATAGTTTTATTTCGAATTTACCCATATACAGCGAGTTGGCAAATCTAGTACAGAAAATTGGGAATTGGCCGGCTTTGTAGAATCTGCTGTTCTACGGCCTAGACTGGTGCAGTCTTATTGGTCAAACCGCTATTTTAGTCAAACGGTCACTTATAAAACTTATAACTTCGCTTAATTATTCTTATTGGGGACTAATGATGGGTTATTGTCAAGTCCATCTATAGTTTTTGTTCATCTGCATTCTCTCCTAATAAGAACACAGCTATGGTAATTTTAGAACTATTTTATGACTGGTAGTTATGGAGGGTCATGCACTTATAAAAAAGTGCACTCCATATACCTATATTATTTCTGTATTCCTTATTTTAACTATCTTTAAAGTATTATAATCAAGGCGGCACCTATTTCATGTTAGGATTGAAATACAATTCGAGTATCTTTAAAAAATTCTTGATAACAAGGTGATTCATTTCGTTTAGCATTTATCCTTTTACGCCAGCTTTATGCAAATTACAAACGAACTTTTTATAAGTGCTATAAAATGACTATAACTTTGATGTTGTACAAAAACGTACGTACATAACGCTCTTTCTTTCTGTGTCCTGTGGTAACGCTCCTTCGTATGTATTTTTGATTCTGAGGAGACGGTTACTAAATTATGAGGAGAACTGAAATGTCATATCCAGAAACACATTGCGGTAGTCCGCAAAGAAATGTGTTCTTTTCAAATGTTTACATAAAGTTTATTAAAGTTGTATTATAATTACGTAGCGTCATGATCAATCCCCTTAGATGAGATGACAATCTCTGATCGCCACACAATAGAAACGCCAGCTACTGTCTATCATGTCTACTGGCTTTGAACCGCTCGATGTGGGTATCTTTCAAGGAGGTCTATTTCCATACATTATACATCTTACGATTCATAAGTTATAGTTTATTTTCCACAAATGATCCAGGTACGATGTCAATGATTCAGAAGTAAATAAGGATCAGGAACTACTCAATTAATTTATGTAATTTTTATAAGAAAATAATAAACCATTGATTACTCCTATACATAAACTATAAAATGCGTGTATTTGTACAGCTGGTTGTACTAGTACTACTAAGTATGCGCGTACGCACATTTATTCTTTAGAATAGGATTTCTAACTATCTTCTTTAGTTGTTGATGATAATAATATCACCACTGTAGTATTATGTGATCGATGTTATTCACAGATTGTTATCTGTCCTGAGATATTTCAAGGTGAAGGTGTCATGTTCCCAATAAAATGTTGAAGCTTCAATTTCACATAAACATGATCCACACTGAAACTAACTAATATGTAAGAGATTTATTATATTATTCTACAAATGAACAGGAATTTAAATACTTAAATTTTAAGTAAAAACGATGTGGAAATAATATTTATGGCAAGTAACAATCGTCCTCAAGCTAAGAAAATCATTTGTAATATTAGATACAGCGTAGATACGTGTGGCGTGCGGTCGATGTTCGTCTGTTGTACTGTCTGTTGTGTAACTTGTGTATAAGTCCCGCCTCCCACTTGCTGTATCTGGATCATGACGAAGCGGGCGAGCCCTCTCTGTCTTCGATAAACTTTGTTCCACATTGTTATTGTTATGGCTAGTTGTTTTTATTACTCATAAGTCACACATCAATTTAACGTTTTTACATTATAAATATATTTGAATACAAACGTGACAACAAATAAATGATTACAATGACACAATTAAGCAATGAGCTAATTACTTCAATACTTATAGAATAGGGAGGTACTGGCTTACCTTAATTATCTTCTAATTGGAGGTTCGTCAAACAAAATGGGTTTGCCACTCGCCAGGAAAGATAATTTCGAGACTGTAATGTTGTTTAAAACAAACGGTGGTATTCTGCATATTGTTGATGTCAAGAGTCATGTGACGTATTCACATCTTTCGAACGGTATAAAATACATTTCGATGTCGTGGGTTCTCGAATCCACGTGGTTTTTGTCGCGTGCCTGTAGGGCCATCGTATGACCCGTTTTATAGCTATCTGTTTCAGTACAGTAATGACGCCTGAATTTAGTATTCCCCTTTTGTGACAACTCCCTAATATGTTATTGAAGATTTTGTATTGTTTACACAGGCTACCGCTGTGACAGTAAATACCAATAGGCTGACAAGTTCAACAGCGGCTGAACCCTTCCTCAATGGCTCCAGTTCAGCCTACGTGGAGACCATGTACAACACATGGCTCACAGACCCTAACTCTGTGCATGCGGTAAGTTCAAGTTTTATGATATTAATGGTACTCCATAAGATATTTCGTGACAGAGAACATTATCGTAAATTGTGGTAGTGTAAATACTCAAGTTTGATAAAGACAGCATTTTCGTCAAAGTTTATTCATAAAGGTCTTTTGATTAATAATAGGTTTGATAGCCTTATGAGATAAAGAGATACAAGATAAAGATATATTTATTTCGTTATTGTGTTAAGTTTGAGGAAGTGTCTACAATGTTATGCCATTAAAGGCGTACAAAAAAAAAAGATTGACTTAATATCTAATAATGAATCGTTTGAGTTTAAATAACAAAGGAAATGAAATAATGAGAAGTCGAAAGTCTGACATCCGCACATGGTAGGTAAGATAAGATAAAAAAAAGGTAGTTGTATTTAGCTATCTGCCCGCCTCTCCGTCCACGGCCCGCCTAGACAAGTTGCAATCTACAATCGCTAGACAATAGAAACGCCGGTAAAATGTGTGGGATTGACACTGACGAATCACGTGACTATTCGACAGCTTATGTCAATTCTACTTTTGCTAGCGTTTCTATTCTCTAACGATTGTAGAAAGGCTTTTCTAGAGGAGCTGTTTCGACTGGAAGCCGGTTCCCTCATAGTTGAGAAGAAGTGAAGCTAGTGATAAACGGCGTTTAGCTGATGTCAGGTTTGGTTTATATATTAAAGGAATATATTATGTTTTTACGTTCGCTGTGAGCATCGGAATAAAACTGAAGGTCAGTTGTAATGTAGCTGAAAAAAGTATAATAAGTAGACAATAAACGTTCGTAGCAATACATCTTGACATTGTATTGTCTGTACAATAATGCCTTGACATCAAAATGAATGACCAGATAAATTGATTGCTGTACTAAATTGTCAATGATCAAGTCCAACTGAGATTGTAGAAAGCAATGGAGTTGATTTTGTTTGTTAAATATGAATATCCTTTTTCAAGTAGCTATGAAGAGCACTTGGCGTCGTGCTATTTAGATTACACATCTATTGTTTACTCTTACAATTTACAGATCTCCAGATACAGCCATTTTGGTTTGATGTTTTGCTTTCATTACAAATATGCCTTCAGAGTCCCCGAGAGATGTACTAACAAATATTTAGTACAAACTGTTATCCAAGAACTCGACTGGAGGATAAGACGCATATAAATATTATTATGAGTGTTTACAACCTGTAAATGTTTTCTGATGATAACACTGCGGACAATATATTTATTAGACATCCCAGATAAGATGAGCGATAATTTTCAGTTTCCCAGTATTATATTTGAAGTTTTTTATGGCTATCAATGAACTAAAGGTTTGAATGGAGGAGGGAGGAGCCATTAAAACAACCAAATACTTCTAACTATAGGAAAAACGAAATTTTCATGAGCCTGGGGTGGCTAGGAACAGTCACATTTTCTTTGAATGTTAGACTGGTGTTTCCTTATTAGAGCTACGAGTATGTATCGTTTCATTGACAAAAAAACATTGTAATAAGCATGAAATGGCAGATGTATGTAATGTGTCTCAATGTCATAAGTTTGAATTAATAGATCAAGAATTCAAATATTCAAATATATGGCGCCGTTATTAGGTTGACTTTCAAATAGAGATGGCAACGAATTAACAAGTACAATATCAAATGTGAATTGCCGATTGTCTTTTGCAGTTGTTGACTTAACCATTTTACTGATAAAACGTGCTAACAAATACGTACGTACAAACTTCCAATTACAGATTGGTGAATTGGCTTGTATGTAGACAGGGCCTAGACAGTTATGTTAAAGTTGTATTATCTGACGTCACATAAATTCTCGTGTGACCTAGTGTGGCCATGAGAAATATAACAAACATGTTTGTTATTCTGACTATAACTGTTTTTAAATCAGCATAATAGATGCTGATTTACTATACCGCCACTACTAAAACACCATCAGTCTTCAGAAAATAATTAATTTTCAGAAGATTTAATTTGTTGCATTAAAAGAAAATATTTTTTTGAAAAGTTTAGGTGTATTTTTCAGGTATCAAGAAAGTCAAGGGAACTAACGAAGCTATCGTTAAATCGCTTGACTATATATTTATAAAGAAAAGACATGATCACGAGTGTTTGTTGACAATTCGTGCATTCCTAATTCTCAAGTGACTACTAACTGGAGTCAGTCGGACCTCGGTTGGAATTATCTGTTTTGTCTAAATTGTTGAAAGGAAGGACAATGCGCCCACTATGTATTTGAAGATTAGCATTGACTCATCTGGTTACAACAGGTTTATTGTAATTGAGAATTGCTGCATATTATTCTGTTTTATTAATATAAAACACGGTGTTTTGTTAAGAATTTACGAACTAAATAGCCATACACATGTTCATGACGGAAATTATACGATTTTTCCTTGTCCAATTTTATTATTTTAAATCACGAGCACAAGACGTAAAGTAATCAAGTCGTGTATAAAAAAATAAGATATTATTTATGCTGAGCTACATTATTTGACACTATTACTTTAAGTCTGGGGAACTGGATTTTATATTGATTAATAATGATCACGCAGCGCTTTCCATTTCAGAAATGTTTTGCTCAATCTGTTCAATTATTATCACTGTTCGCGATAAGATAGGTGCGTCGCCCGTTTAATAGCATAAATGCGCCTTTTAATAGCATACCTACTGTAATTTTTTTCACGTATAGTAACCGGTATTCTGTCGCTGTGGTCCATTGACGGCATCGTCATGTGTCTACTTTTGCTAAACAATCTTACGTCAGTCGGCAAATGTTTGACTAGCAAGTTCGATGTAGGATCATGTATGTTTAAATTGTTACCAGTGACGCTAGCAAATTATTGTTGTCAAATTATAATGCTTCGTCATTTGTTATCACAATATAAATACAGATTATTTAATACCTACTTTGATATTTTTATTGAAGTGATAAATTAATTACTATGAGTTTAATAGCCAATTTTATCACAACTATACAAAACAGGAAAAATAGCACATTCTATTTTCTTGCGATTAAATACGTATAGGACCGCAGAGTATCTACCTACTTATACCTAGTACCT
Organism: Allophyes oxyacanthae; assembly: GCA_932294325.1. Taxonomy (NCBI): domain Eukaryota; kingdom Metazoa; phylum Arthropoda; class Insecta; order Lepidoptera; family Noctuidae; genus Allophyes; species Allophyes oxyacanthae. The sequence continues at coordinate 7,225,638 of OW028614.1, read as the reverse complement.
ACATGCAAAAGGTTATCGATTTTCGTGGTCTGGGTGTTTCCCAGCCTTATTGTCGATTCCATAACTTTGCTGGGGCCGACAACCGGGGAACCTTATCGTACGTGATGATGACATTGATGTTCTATGCTTCTAGTTTTAACGTAATAGTGTCAGTTTCTATTAAAAAATAATGATTTGTTGCATTGTCGAGGCTAATATTAGGCTTTTAAGCAATTCATTTTATCCCGTGACGAATCACACCCTTTCGTATTTGCTTAAGGTTATACAGTACCTAATAAAGCCTTATTCTTCTAGTCGTGGGATGCGTTTTTCCGCAATGCGACGAATGGCGCCCAGCCGGGGTCTGCGTACACTGCGCCGCCGAACCTGGCGCCTTACGCAAAACACGAGGTGCCTCTCACATCGCTCGTGCCGGCCGGCGCTGGCATGCCATCCATCTCTGCAGGTTTGTTTAACGATTTCTATGTTATAAATGATATAAAGTTTTCCTCCTTATCCTGTAAAGAAGTCGTTGTTACAGATATTTTACTTTATTTGTCGACATTTACTTGTGAGAACCTGATGGGAAGAAACGAAAGGAAGCTCGAGGGTTAGGTCTTTTTTTTGTCAGTTTAGAATTTAATGTATTATGGCGAACATATGGTTCGATTTGCAGCCAGGTATTTAAAAAGTAAAAACTAAAATAAATAAGTACCTGCAAAGTTCAAGTTGGACGACGTTAATGTTTTTTGTTGTTGTAAAGAGCTGACTAATAACATAGTAGATACCTACATCTATGACCTAATTAAAAATAATTTATAGAAGTGTTTTGAAACAATTTTAGTGAAGAAGGTTCGAAATTATAAGGATTAAGGATTTTTGGTGCTATGGAACCATAAATTTCAAACGATTTTAACTGTGATTTGTGATTATTATTATATTTTCGGAAGTCTCAAATATAAGAGTGATTATTTTGCAGGCTCTCCAATTAACGAGAAGATAATCGACGACCATCTCGCTGTGCAAGCCATCATCAGGAGTTACCAGGTGATGAATGTTCCTAACATAATATTTGTTTATTATTAATGTTAAACGTTCATTATTGTTTGCACTTTTTGTCCCCACACGTGACCTTTGCTAACGTGTTACCCCTTGTTTTATTCCCATTGAGAAACATGTTGATTAAGAAATGTTTGTTAGGTCTAGGTAGTGATTTATTACACAAAATACCTTACACTTGCTTCAAGTAATACCTACAGCAAAGTTCAGCAGCTTTGTAGCAATTATGATTGTAGGACGCGCTAACATTATTATTGTAGATAGGCGCAATGGACTTACGATCTATACTCGTATTTCATGAAGGTGTATTCATAGTATTATTTTCAATATTTTAACATAATATTTGGTTTTGTTTCATTATTTTAACACTTTGTTGGACTAGTTCATTAGGAATAATGAATAAATTGTACAAGAAAAAGTCATTGTTACTGCATGTGAATAAATTGGCATAGCGGTTTCAAGACTATTTTTATACAAGTATTAGTAACAAGTCCAAATTCTGTTACACGACCTAGCGACATAATCATCCACTTTTTATCCTACCAAATACATATCTTGGTCTACACATTAAGTGTTGGCTTGATAACATGGTTAAATGGAAAATATCGTTGTAGTCGCTAGGTCGTGGATGTTTGCAATTTGGGCTAAAATGTGATGTGGTGGCGGGTGCGTGACAGGCTCGCGGTCACCTGGCGGCCGACGTGGACCCGCTGGGCATCACCACGGCCAACCTGCCGCAACTAGGCATGCGCGCGCCAAGCTCCGAGCTCATCATGAGGAAATATTTCAATTTCGGTACGCAGGAGACGAGACAAATGTCCTTGTCGTATTTGGAACCAATCACAATCGTATATCGTTTCGTTATTTATTTCAACATTGCATTGCGTGTCACTGATTGTTGTTTCGTAAGCGATTTTATAACACACATACATATTTATAACTGCAGGTCACAAGTGCAGAGCTGCGATCTTGTCTAGCTATTGATAGTCGTAGCTCTTACACCATGCAAAACTCTTAACATGTAGCCTTAACAGTGCATCATCTTTTAATTCACTGTAATAGTTGTTCTCATACGTGAAATGTTAGATAATTGTGTATATGACGTGCGTATCTTATTGTAGATAACACATTTTGTTCAACTACACTGCTTGTGTAATAGATAATTATTTTATGAAACTGTTCCTTGCATATGCATGTGTGTGATAATACTCGCCGTCGATTTATATCAAAGTTTTATTTTGCTGTAGTGTTTGATTTCAAGCAGTTTTACAGACTCAAACAATCCTAACAATCATTACCATTCCATAATTTTCATCTTAAGAAATTTTAATTTTGTTTAGATTTATTTATGACATTTTAATGCAAAGGTTAATATTGGTATCCATGAAGACATTCATTAAACGTATGCGAACTAACTGGACCGTCATAAAACGCTAGTCTCAAATGAAACAAAAATACTAAATATTTTGACCTAAAAGTTACAAAATTACTGCTGTGTTTTTTCTTCTCTTTGTCGTATTTAACACAATTTTCTGATATGGTAGGCATTACAAATAATATGCACGTATATGGGAATTCTCAGGTCAATAGATTTCTTCACTTTATTCTACGTATATTGCGTAACAATCATAATCGCAAATTAACTTCCATTATCTCAACATATCTTTATTTTAAAATACTTTGTACATATTATATTTCTATAAGTATAATACGCATCAAATGTATCTATTACTACTGCTTTATATAAATCTGAAAAAGGGATGTATGGGGGCGGTTACTTAATTTTTGGTTACGAATTTTTTTTTTACGTTGGATGTAGTCTCGTGGTCACCTAGTGGCGCACTTAGACCCGCTGGGCATCTCCACCGGGGACCCGATATCGAGCGGTGAATGGCACGGCGGTTTACGAGCCTTCGCTAGCGAGGCAGTCATTAGAGAACACGTCAGATTCGGTATGAATTACCAAACTATCACGCATTGCGGTTGGACGGCACTGATGTCAAATGGACTTCGCAATTATACATCATTAGAACGATAAGATCATGCATGCGTGAATTGCTAACCCAAACAAATAATTAATTAGTTTCATACGTAGTAAATGTCTGTCCATTTGACATCATAAAAGTTCAACTACTGAGCAATGCGTTTCTGTAACTTACTGCGGTTCTGTAGGGGGGTTAGTTTCGGTCTCACTCCTCGCACCGGCTGTTTGCGGATAATTTTTTGCGTATACACGCGTAATTGTACACTTATCTTTACTGTATCGTATGTAGTTAGTTCTGCTTTTATGGTGCTTGGTTTGTAGAACTTTGAACTAGTAGCCTTGATATCTATGAACAAGTTGGATTCATTTGGGGTGCAGAAAGCTTCATCTTTTTTGAACAATTATTGTTGTACAGAAAACATGACTGAGACGATATTGGATAAAGTATTAATTGGAATATAAATAATTGAGACTAGCTTTTTGAAGTTATCGGTCATATAACAGCAATGACTACAATTATTGTACTTATTTAACAATACGACTGTTTGATCGATTTAAAAAAAAAATGCGTTCAGGCTTGGGTACGAGGGAACTGCATTAATTTAACCGCTTCATCATCATATTCCTTTACTAGAGTTTGTATATGGTAGAAGACATGTTGTTTATAAGAAGTATACCCATATTATATAAGTATCAGACAATTAGGGAATGAGTTTAATTAGAGGATAAGGCAATTTAATATAATAATGAACGGAATGTGTTATAGTTAGACTAAGGTAGGGATTATTTATCCGAAAGCAAGCCTAAGGAGCAAGTAGATATTAAATTAGCATTTCAGTACTAAAATGTAAGTACCGAAATGCTAATCATTTAACTTGCTCTTTGCGCTTACTTTAGGATAATCGTGACTGTTCGACTAAATACCTTTACATATACACACATATAAGAATACACACACAATAAGAGATTGCCCTCGATATTCATACGTCACAAATAAAAATTAAGTGTGGCGGACAGTACAATGTTTGTACTGTCCGCCACGGTTCATGGTAACAGGTAAAATCCCTGCATGAGTTGTAGTAGTATTCAAACATTATGAAGTACCATCGTTAATATGATCGTATTTTAATTAACTGTCGTTAATAACCCACTTAAGATTACTGTTGTCGAGTGTGTGATTCTGATTTATGATTAATTGCATTGAATATAGTGTCATTTAGTATAAACATGTTTGACGACTTCTATACTGTAGTAGTTTCTATTTTACAAAATACAAAAACTAATTAATTTTATGATTTCAAAGATACATTAGGTACTGATAGGAAAACGTGAGGGTTTGAAGTTATTTATTTGACATTTCATAGGTTTATAGATAGGAATATAAAATTAACAATTGCTTAATTTGACACCACTGCAGGCTTATTCACGAGCATATTTGTTTCGCTCCCAGAACACCATCGTATGTATTGTATTTTAACCAGCTGCTAAGTCCTGCGAATTAACTGACTAATCTCCAAAAACCCTTCTAATTTTATAACGAAGGAGACGTGCCTTAGCTACATATTCATACTGATGATTACAAAAAGAATTATCTTCATCATACTATTTATGACATGTATAATTATTTATTACTTTTTGCTTCTTATTTGATTTAAAACAATAACTAATCGAAGGAACGGCAGTTTCACTATCACACGCTAAATGAGAATGTTGTGCACTAAAAAACAGATCCGAGGACATCACATAGCGAATCTCGACCCGTTGGAAATAGCAAACTACGATTTGTCCGGTAAAAACCTACGGGAGGTGATTCACAACAGCTACAGGTTTGGTAAGAAGACAAGAGAACCTGAAATACAGAAAGCACCATGGCCGCTCGTTGCATCATTAGTAGTTATGGCGGCGAAGCAATTTACGTCCTAAATTTTCCATCTGCAACACTTGCAAAAAAGTATAGTTAATTATCTAATACTTGATTATTCGATATCAAGTGGGTTTTCCTTATATCAAAATTGATATAGGTAAGGAAAACCCACAAACACAACAAGCACAAGGTACGATTAATGTACCTTTTTCAGATGACGCGATATTCCCAAAATCAATTAAGTATTTTATTGTGTTGTTGTTGCAGTCGGACATTCGGACTATTTATGAACAGAATTAACTGGCAAGGATTAGACAATGTCAACTGACGTTTATTTTTGATTTGCGTTTACTTTTGGTTTAAAGATGTCTGTTCGTAAATCCTTTCGGGAGCTGGTAGCCATAACTACGAGATCATAATGAAATGTGTATGTGACGCACAAGGTCCTCGGCTCGCACGCACGATTGCTCATCTCAATATTGATGTATTCATGATCTGCACGATATTCACATGGTTTATTTATTATTATATTTATTGCATGTCTCTTATTTACTAGATTGTATGGTGATTAGCACGTATCTTATATCTATAATTAATCTGCATGAAACTGTAGTATAACAATTAATATCAAAGTAGTTTAGTATTGTATTTAATTATATTATAATGAGATTTTACAAATATATTTCTGATTGACTGTGGTTATATTTAAAAAAATAAAATTATGTAGTAGTTTGACATTGAAATATGCGCTAGTTATAGTTTACCTCATTTTGTGGGTGTTGGACAGTCGCCAAAGAATTGCTATTTACTACTACACTATATTTATGTAAATTCAACAACACTTCGAGCACTGTAATGTTTGGGCCCATCTTTATATGGATGCATCACTAAAATATTTAATGTATAAAATATGTGTATTTGTAAACGTAAAGTCATTTTCATATGGGCGGAAAATTGGATCTCGTATTGGTTCGGAGTACATATTAAACTCTTGGTTATAAAAATCCTAGTAAAGGGATATGATAAAACATTCAATCTGCTTCTGTTTGTGCTTTTACCGAGGGTTTGAAACACTACTTTTGCTGTAATACCTCTTATAATTTTTGCATCTTGTCAATGGTATTTCAGCAAAAGATACACTTTACCTTTAACGTTCCTACTCTGATTGCGCCTTATCTCTTTTAGATGAAGCTGACATGGACAGAGTTTTCAAACTACCGTCCACTACTTTTATCGGTGAAAAAGAGAAAGCGTTACCGTTAAGGTAAGTTATCGAAAGAAGATAACGACTTTACAATGGAATTCGTATTTTAAATGACGAGTATAATCTCAGATATGGTTTTATTCAGGTAAAGACTTGTTATCAATGTTATTGTTTTGACCTTCACCTTATAAACGTCCGTAGCGTATAAAGTTTATTGCTTTTTATCGATAAAACCTGCCACAGCTGATTGGATAATTATCTGGGTAAATAAGAAAATACTAAGAGTATTGTTTCTGGTGATTTCTTTACAAGTCATGAGTTTGTGTAATTTACGCTAAGGGGTCATATAAACTACGTCACACTAATTTCGCGATTTTTTGACCCATCCCCAGTCCTTGTCACAGTTGTTCACATTTGTGAGACCCCTCCCCTCCCTAGTGTGACGTCACATAATTTGCAATTTTAAATCTAGAAATTATTAAATTAAAACAGCAGGTCCGAAATTAGTTTTACCTCCATTTTTTTTTTAAATTTGATTTTAAATGTGGCGTCTCGAAACTTAGGACCCCTCCCACCCCTTGTCACATAATGTCACACTTTGTCGCCCCCTCCCCCCTTAACGTGTGACGTACTTTATGGATTGTCCCTAATATGCCTGCACTCAAATTAGTTATGCTGATTTGTGTCACGTTTCATGTTACGTAAATCTGCAAGCGTCTCGAAGTATAATATAGGTATATCGAAATTATTTGTCATAGTTAAATTGTCATGGTAAACTATAAAATCTTAAAATTGTAGCATTAATATGAATGAGCTATGTATCACAAAATAATCAATGGTCTAAGCAAGCTTACTTATCTAGCTATTTGACAGATCTGTTAATTATGTATTCCCGTGCGTTCCCGACGAGATAAAGGCAAATTTATTTCTGATTCTGTAAAATATTATAAGTTGCCATCCGACCGCTCAATATGTCTTGCAATATCGTTCTATCCAATATGGTGCTATGTTGCAGCTATCTGTGTATTCCAAGATTTGTCGCCTAGCAAAACATGGCTATAAGTACCGTATTAAGATTATAATGAATTCCAGGGAGATCCTCAACCGCTTGGAGCAAGCGTACTGCAACAATATAGGCATAGAGTTCATGTTCATCAACTCTCTGGAGCAATGCAACTGGATCAGGCAGCGCATGGAACCGCCCAATGTGACCAAGATGAACAACGACCAGAAGAGACTGGTCCTCGCTCGTCTTACCAGATCTACTGGGTAAGTGATCGTGATTTATAATTATTTATTTATTTCTTTATATTTAAAAGACCACCAACAAGTTAGAAATATGTTCATGAAAGTTATAGTTAGTGTAAAGTGTTCTTAGTTATTTCATGTACTTAGTACTTTATGTGAACACCGAAGTATAGATTTTCTCTCATTAAAAACAAACAAAAATTAGAATAGGCTTGACAGTAGAAAGACGATAGTAGTACTCTAGTATTCATACTAAAAAGAGCATATTTTATTCTTGTTACGATTAAGTTAATACTCTCCTTAAGAAAATTGGATCTACATTAATTCAATAACAGCGTCTCTGCGTCTCATTGAATTAAGACAGCACCTCAAGTAAAAGCTATTTGCCTAGTAGGAATTAGTGTTGTCTGTTTATTTTCACATAAATGATTGATTGTTACGAAGATAAAGAGAAAGTTAAGTACTTTTATTTATCATTTTTGATTAATGCTTTTACTATTGTGCACTTGAAGGTGAACACTTTGTGTAGTGTTGATAAAGATAAGAAAAAGTGGATAATTGCACGCACGATTATCAGCGATTACAAATGCATAATATCATGTACTGTAATAGCATCATAGTTTTCTTTGTGCATAGGAAAATAGCGTTTTACGAGTTGCTAATACGTTACCTAGCAGCGATGCATGCAGTAAATACGTTTAGATAAGAGAGGCCTTACAAATGTTATGCATGCAACCAGCATAGTATATGACAGAATAGGTATTTTATGTAAATGATCACTTTTCTCCTTGTCAATATGCTGATACACTATGAGGTATCGTTTTACTGATAAATAATATTTCGTGAATTTCTTACTACATTTCTGGTAAATAAATTTAACTAACAAATATAAATGGTATTGCATTTAACGCGAATTTAAGACTATAAATCTGGAGAGGAGAATCATTGACATAGATTTCTCTTTAGCTGCAGTTATTTCCACGTAAACTTATTAAGGCCTGATTATTTATACGAAAGATGTCAAAAATTCTAATTTATTCCCTCTGATAAAATTACCTGGCGATTGAAAAATCTGTTCTAAATAAACCAATTTCCTTAGACAATCTCATATCTCCTGTCATAATAGTATTTAATTTTAGAGTTGAGAGATTGAATAATCTTTTTGTATACAGTTTCGAGAACTTCTTGGCAAAGAAATGGTCATCAGAGAAGCGTTTCGGTCTGGAAGGCTGCGAGATCCTGATCCCGGCTATGAAGCAGGTCATCGACGTGTCCACGCGCCTCGGCGTCGAGTCCATCATCATGGGCATGCCACACAGAGGTAACATATTTATTTAATAAACTCTTTATTTGTACACCATATAAAACAAAACAAGTAACACTTATGTAACACAATTAGTAACATTCATACATTTTATAACATAATATTAATTAATGTTCTGGTTACACAATAAAGAGTATTTGTATTGTATCAAAACTAAAATCCGAACACGGGGAGGCGGATAATTCACCCACCGTATTTTAGCGACATAAATTTTTCACTTACATCATTTTCATAAATGAATATACTATTTTTTAGATCAAACCTCTTGAATTTTTATGTAAATCCTGTGGAAACATTTACGATATAATTGCTTATTCCCTTTTTTATATATTCATTAAAGGCATTATTTGTTTTGTTACGCAGGTCGTCTGAATGTGTTAGCCAACGTCTGCCGCAAGCCCCTGCATCAACTGTTCACTCAGTTCGCTGGTCTTGAAGCTGAAGACGACGTAAGTGTTCATTTATTGTTATTAAATTAAGTCGATGAAATCCTACCGCCTTGAAAATGAAGCAAATAGTACGTTTTGTTAACGGTTAGCTTCTTATAGACTAATCCCAACTTCTACTAACGTCCTCTTCCTTCTGCTGCATTCGTTGCAATCAGATAATATGGAATAGTAATTTCGTAACAAACACAACATTTACTTTTGGTTGTAGGGCTCCGGTGACGTGAAGTACCACTTGGGTACATACATCGAGCGCCTGAACCGCGTGACGAACAAGAACATCCGCCTGGCCGTGTGCGCCAACCCGTCGCATCTGGAGGCCGTGGACCCCGTGGTGCAGGGCAAGACGCGCGCCGAGCAGTTCTACCGCGGGGACAACGAGGGCAAGAAGGTATATATATGTATATATTATATACTACCTTACTGGATATCTTATACTGTATTTAGGGGTGTTTGTACTGTGTGATATGGCGATATTATGCATTAACGCAAAGTGAAGGACCCTGGGACTCCGCTAAATAGGTGGTAAGTTTTCCCTGCATGATAAGATGTTTGAAGAAGCTCAATGCCCTTCTCTAATTCTTCACCGCTGCTCTAACGATAAAGAAAAACTTTCTAAAGAAATTAGTGTATTCTGGAACCAGACATTTGAGAGCTTGCGACATCCACCATTCTGCACTGGGCTCGCGTGGTGCATTAAGGTCTTCCTAGTCCCTCTCAGAGAGAAAACTGGCGTCTTAGTAGTGGGAACATTAATAGGATGATGATTATTGTTAATACAAGTATTGTAAATTAAAATAATTTCGTCTCTTTCAATACCTACGCAAAGATATGACCTGTTCCAATCACAGGAACATATGAGATAAAACACTTATAAGATGGATTACTCTCAAAAATAATTTATATGTCAATCAAATTCCAATATCCTTTAGTTGAGTAATAATCCCCAAACTTAGACTAATGTGGTGCTAGTAAGAATACAATTTGACATTTATCCAATACCGATCAATCGGAATTATTTTATAGGGTAACTCATCAAATATTTTAATAAAAATTTACCATTCTCAGGTGATGTCAATCCTGCTCCACGGTGACGCAGCTTTCGCCGGCCAAGGTGTAGTGTTCGAGACCATGCACTTGTCGGACCTGCCCGCGTACACCACGCACGGCACCATCCACATCGTCGTCAACAACCAGATCGGCTTCACCACTGACCCGAGGCACTCGCGGTCATCCGCCTACTGCACAGGTTTGTGGAAATTATTTTTATGTTATGATATTGAATCATGTACTTGTAAGCCTTATATGGTTTGTACAATTTTTTTTTTATTTTATTTTAGTAGATTTTCTTCTATCATGTGGACATGAGCCGTCACATAGTATTTGCGTGGTATTGGAAAGATTAGCTAGTCATCAGAATAGTAATGGGGATGACTGATCAGGATGTGTCCGGGGTATACTGGGTGAAATAAAAATGACCAGCCATAGGAGGAGGGAATTCTGAAACGAAAATTTAACTTTGTCCAAAGTGAGTCATGTGACATCTGTATTCAATGAAGTCTATTTTTAATTTTGATATTACGACCTATGTTCCTTGGAGAAAGTTGTTCAGTTCTGGATCTGATTACTTCCAAAAAATGGATTGTCATTTTTATTTCATATTTAATTAGGTATCAAAGTGTACTCGGGTGGCTCTTTCTGTACACCTAATACCTAATCAAAGGCGGTGAATCACCGGTGTCTATGGTAACTAACGTCCAAGTTAGACTGCTACAAGTTGTAATTGTTTCCAGACGTGGCCCGCGTGGTGAACGCGCCCATCTTCCACGTGAACGGCGACAACCCGGAGGCCGTGATGCACGTGTGCAACGTGGCGGCCGAGTGGCGCTCCACCTTCCACAAGGACGTCGTCATCGACATCGTCAGCTACCGTCGCAACGGACACAACGAGGTGGACGAGCCCATGTTCACGCAGCCGCTCATGTACCAGAAGATCCGCAACACCAAGCCTGGTAAATATTATCATAAACACCGAAAAAAAAAAATCTCTGTTATAAATTATTGTTGCTGTTCCAATATATTTAATGCAGGCAAAAAGGTTGCATCGTAGCTTGCTGAGCCCCTGCAAAGCAGCTTTTGTGGCTACTTTTCCTAATTAAATTTATAGCTTTACAATTGGCAGCCGAAATGCAGTCCATTTTATAACATTGTCTTTTCGTCGCAGTTCTTGAGAAGTATGCCGACCAGCTGATTACTGAGGGTGTCGTGACCGCTGAAGAAGTGAAGGACGTAAAGGACAAATATGACAAAATCTGCGAGGATGCGTACAACCAGGCTAAGCAGGAGACTCACATCAAGTACAAGGACTGGCTCGACTCGCCCTGGTCCGGCTTCTTTGAGGGCAAGGACCCGCTTAAGGTAACTTCATCACTATATCTGCTTGTAAACATCCACTAGTGAACATTTTCAGATAATCTGCTTCAATCATGATGCAAATTTCAAACAAATTGATGACAACTGTGTGTTGTTATATTTGAACACTGGACTTCTTTCTTTAGTTCTGTGAAACTTATATACTGCTAAAACGACAGTGTTCATAGAATAGCTAACCATTGTATTAACAGAATAATCATAGTGAACCGAGAATTAAGTTTAGAATATGTTAAATACTTTAGACGCTAAATACGAACATAGCCTTATTCCAGTTGCGAATTGGCAGTTCCAAAAGAAAACTGTTAGTTCACAAACACAATTTCCACAGATGTCCCCATCAGGCGTAGTGGAAGAGACTTTAGTGCACATAGGCAAGCGTTTCTCTTCGCCGCCCCCCAACGCGGCCGAGTTCGAGATCCACAAGGGCCTGCTGCGCATCCTGAAGGCGCGCATGGAGATGGTGGACCACCGCACCGTGGACTGGGCGCTGGCCGAGGCCATGGCCTTCGGCTCGCTGCTCAAGGAGGGCATCCACGTCCGGCTGTCCGGGGAGGACGTCGAGAGAGGCACCTTCTCGCACAGGTCAGTTCAGATTACAATATTTAACCCCTGACAAAAAAGAGGGGTGTTATAAGTTTGTAGTGTGTATCTGTCTGTACTGTATAGCTCCAAAACGGAAGAACTGATTTAGATGCAGTATTTTTTTTATTGAAAGCTAGTTTAATCGGGTATCATCTTAGTTCTGTTTCATGAAAATCTGTTCAGGCGTTCAAAGGTTACATACAGCTCTTTTTCTAGTTGGAGTCGGGGGTTTTTGACGGTTAGGTTATTTATTGATCTAAAAGTCCGTTCTACAGACTGCACAAGTGAAAGTATCCATTGTTTGAAAAAGAAGAAATAAAAGCATGGGGCGATTGGCGAAGTGGTAAACGAATATCGTGTGAGGAGAGGTGTTTCAAACGACGTACCTCGTAAAACCTCGTGTCTCGTATATGTGGAAACGTTCGTCGTGTGAGCCAACCCAGACAGCTTAGTGGCCCGATGTTGTCACATACCACCCCGATAGACTACGGTTTGGTGATAGGCAGTGTTACCGGCTGCTATTGGCTCACAAAATAACACAACATTATAGTAATCAACATGTTCTATATTCATAGGCATCACGTCCTTCACCATCAAAAGGTGGACAAGGCGACATACTGCGCGCTCGCTCACCTGTATCCCGACCAAGCTCCCTACACCGTGTGCAACAGCTCACTGTCTGAATATGGTAAGTTACGTGTCTTCTGCACACTATAGGATATCCGTGAAACACATCTGTTCAAGCTATGATCAAGAACTGACTTGTTTTTAGAAATAGAAATCTATATTAATATGTGAAGAGAAAACTTTGTACCCCTTTTTAAGCATATTGTGTGCGCAGAGGAGTGTGAAATTTAGCATAGTTAAAATTTATACAGAGAAGGAGTGCAGAAAGCTAAAATTACGGTCGAATTTCGACCACCGGGCGACCATTATTTATGATAATGGACCGCTGGCAACACCGCTAGTCTTTTAATCAAATTGGTTCTGGTTCTCCTCTTTCTGGTTTCAGTTGATACTTTACTTGAGGTACTTTTTCCATTTGACTTCATGCTCTAGCCTCTATCACTCTTTATTTCCTTAGTAATTAGAATCAGAGAAACCAGCAAAAATATCTAATAAGTTTTTTTTATAATCCAGGTGTGCTCGGCTTTGAAGTTGGCTACTCAGTGACGAACCCGAACGCGTTGGTTCTCTGGGAGGCGCAGTTCGGCGACTTCAACAACGTGGCGCAGTGCATCATCGACCAGTTCATCTCGTCCGGACAGTCCAAGTGGGTGCGCCAGTCCGGCATCGTGCTGCTGCAGCCGCACGGCATGGAGGGCATGGTATGATTCGTACATACTTTTAGGTGGTATAGACTGAAAAGACTAAAGGCAACATGAGACAGACTAGCATACGGCGTGTTTTTAATGAGGGACATAATAATTATCCTATCGTAATTAATTACACAGGCTATGTAAAAAAAAAACGTTCTCTTCTGACACACACAATATAATAACTATTTGTTTGTAGTGTCCTTCAATATGACTCCCTTTCAACCGATTAGTCTATAGAATGTAAACAAATTAAATTAAATATAGAAAAAATTAACGCAAACGATATACCGAATGTTTACGAATTGACTCCATTAATTGATTGATATAAATAACAAGTTTATTCATTTTTCAGGGTCCCGAGCATTCCTCAGCTCGCCTGGAGCGGTTCTTACAGATGAGTTCTGACGACCCCGACTACATGCCACCTGAGAGTCCCGACTACGAAGGTCAGTGATTATTAAAATACATTATTATTATTGGTAACCTGTATTTGCTCGGTAATAATACAGTCGAAATAAGTAAAGCAATGCCAGGACAATTTTTCTTGAGTATAAATCAGTGAAGCGTGGCTTATTCTACTTCTCCGGGTAACAGAGAGCAACGTAAGCTCGTAGCCAAATTTCCACAATGAAGCGATGTTTTGGAGAATTGAAACTTATTTAAAAGATTTTGTCCCCAGTCCGCCAACTGCACGACTGCAACTGGATCGTTGCCAACTGCTCGTCGCCCGCGTCGTACTTCCACATCCTGCGGCGACAGATCGCGCTGCCGTTCCGCAAGCCGCTCATCCTGATGACGCCCAAGTCGCTGCTGCGTCACCCCGAGGCCAAGTCCTCCTTCGATGAGATGAATGAAGGAACTACCTTCAGTAGGTAAGAGTGATCATCGGTTATGAATTTTAACACTTGTATTGAACCGGAAATAGCCCAAATGCTTTGCTTATCAAAAGGTTCTTCTTAGACGTTTCGAGGCGAAATTGCAGTCAGCTTATCACATTACTATTCTACTCGAATTCATCCGATTCACGCCGATCAGCCGTCAAAAGCTTGGCTCCAACCAGGCATTGTGACGTATGTTGAGCTACGTTTTCTGACACGTAGTATTTTCATTTGCCACTGCTACCAAATTATTAAATTAACTGCAAATCTATGGGACGCCGGTTTATTATCCTCGGTTACTCTACTATAAAGACAATATTGATGGTATTTTCTGTGCAGAGTGATCCCCGAGAATGGCCCTGCAGCGGCGTCGCCACAAAACGTGAAGAAGCTGGCCTTCTGCTCCGGACGCGTGTACTACGACCTGCTCAAGCACAGGCGTGACAAAGGACTGGAGAACCAAATCGCTATTGCCAGGTAAAAAATACTCACACTAGTTCCAAACTAACAAAGATCTTACGATGAAGAAGATTTCTTTATTAATACCACTTCAACATCAACTAACTCTGCGGTTTATGTTCTCAGTGGTTGGTGAGTATTACCTTGCCTAGTCGGTAACGGCTAGTTTGAAAACGTCCATATGGTGGTTTATCTGTGGCCTTTGGATATTGACAAATTTTCGAAGGGTTATCGGGCTCAATAGTTGGCATGTCCTGGGCCGCAGTACAGCTTGGGACATTTGCTCTGTGAAAATACTTTTGGTGAACACGAAGTTACTTTAACATAATTATCTAAAATTATTTAATCATTGTTTGAACAGAGTGGAGCAAATCTCACCGTTCCCGTACGATCAGATCAAGGCTGAGATCGACAAGTACCCCAACGCGCAGCTGGTGTGGAGTCAGGAGGAACACAAGAACATGGGCTCGTGGAGCTACATCGAGCCCAGGTTCCGCACGCTCTTGCAGAACCAGAAACAATTGTGGTATGTAACCTTTTGGAAACACAATTTCTTATTTTGAAAAAAATAAAGATTTATAATTATATCCACTGATTAAAGCTGGAACATTTTCCCACCATGTAGGATTTCGGGTCGATAAAAGTCGGTCTATCTTGTTATTATATTTATATCGCTTGGTTCACATTTTATAATCTTAGGTTATAATATAAACTGGTCAGAGGACTTTGTCTGCTTGAACCCGATCTCCTGAGTAGAGCCGTGCGTGTCTAGCTGTAACCAATTATTGATTTGTGAGACCAATCGGCATTCAATTAATTTTTGAATATGCGGCTTGAGTTTCGGGTAGACCGATTAATTGGATTGCATGATTTTTTTACAAAATTTGCATGTCTACGTGTTCATTGAATAACCTTTTCCTGTGTTTTATCGCGCAATTTCGACATAACGGTCATATTTCCTTAACGCGGTGTACTAACAAACGTCACGCCATAACCTAACTGGCTATTGGTTGCAGGCCAAAGTCCCAATCTCAAGGGGGTAGTTGGTTTAGCCAGCTTTTCGGCCGGGACGAGAAGCCCGCCCCATCAGTGGATGACACTGAGACTGTGCCACGCACCATTAGGTGAGATAACGGCATATGGCGTCCCGTCCCTCTCATAATCCTTCCTTTTCATTTCTGCTTGTAAAAACCTCCAATTCTCATAACAAAGGCGTAGCGAATTAATCTTTTTTTGTAGCTTATTAAAATTAAACTCAAGTCATAAAATAATTAAATTATAGGTATATAAGGGGTCATCCATAAAGTACATCACACTAATTTCGGGATTTTGACCCCCCCCCCCCCCGTCCTTGTCACAGTTGATCACATTTGTGAGACCCCCTCCTCCCTAGTGGGACGTCACATATTTTGCAATTTTAGATCTAGAAATTATTAAATTACAGCAGTTCGGAAATTAGCTTTATTTCCATTTAAATTATTTTTAATAGGATTTTGAAATGTGACGTCACGAAACTTAGAACCCCTCCCACCCCTTGTCACATAATGTCACACTTCGTCGACCCCCCCCCCCCCCCCTTTAAGGTGTGACGTACTTTATGGATGGTCACTGACGAATTTACTTCATTTTGCGTTTTTACTTCAGTCCCTACAATGTGTATTCGGTTACATAAATCGATCAATTTCAATTGTAAATTACAAATATTTATCACATTACTTATTAATTACTGTGCTTAATAAATAAAAAATAAACACAATTTTTTGACATGAGTTTAGTTTATTCTCTGGCATAAGGTCGCGTGCAGATGATCGATTTAAATCGGTGGAATTTCGAACATGTAACAACAATCCGAGCAAACCAACTCTTGCAAAATCCGAGAGGAAGTGTAAAATATACGAGTAACTACGCGCTAT
Organism: Allophyes oxyacanthae; assembly: GCA_932294325.1. NCBI lineage: Eukaryota > Metazoa > Arthropoda > Insecta > Lepidoptera > Noctuidae > Allophyes > Allophyes oxyacanthae. Next base: position 7,208,946 of record OW028614.1, on the reverse strand, counting down.
TGCAGCATTAGTGCGCTTAGGACACGTGAGTTCAGCTGGTGGATAATTGGAGACAGATCGGGATCACATTCGCGGACTCAATTCGGTGACCTATAAAAATCGGTCATCTAGTAAATTTTTGTACTTTTTTATTAAAATATCCTAAGTTTTACACTTTGGGTTGTGAACTGGATTATGTTTGCCATGCTTTCTGTTTGCTTTTATGATCTTCGAACCTAAGCCTTTACGAGCTACAATAGTTAACTTTTAACACGAAACTCAAGCTGCCTGCTCGTAATATTATAGAATGATCAAGCTAATGTCAATTCAACACTATAAATGTGCTTCTTTTTTTTTTTAATTGTTATTAAAGCTATTTATGTTTACCAGCATCAAGTCGCAACTACTCTAATTTTGTATGGAGATGATACAGCGAAAAAGTGATCGTTCCCAAACGTTGGCCGATTCAATGCATACTGAGCATTTTTTTAAACAATTTGCAATATTGATGCTGGTAACTTGGAATAGTCTTTACGTTTTATATCATATTTATGATATTATTGTCTGCAGCTACAACGGCCGTGTGACAGCCGCGTCTCCCGCCACCGGCTCCAAGGCAGCTCACAATAAGGAGCTGAGGAACCTTCTCGAAGAATTCTGCGCATTATAAACGACCATATCCACACTCGAACATATGCGGTGCCGACCCTGAATGACGAACGCTGGCTTTTGCACCAAGTCGCTGGTCAAATGTAATATAACAAAAAAAAGTGCTTTAGCGAGAAGTAAGCCATTCATGGTTGCCCACCGTCCACGTACACACGTAGAATGTAAACCGAATCACGATTGTTGAATATAGTATACACAACAAGATTTATGCCATATTAAAACACTTGTAATAGAATCTAAATAACTACGTAATTTATCTCGAAACGAAATTTACCTTTGACATTGTCTTGTTTTTGTCGAACGAAATTTATTTTTGTATAATACAGAAATTGATCTTTTTGTCCTAACTCTCAGTATTTTGTTGTTATTCTCTTCATGTTTAGGTAGATTAGTTAGATAAATTCTTATTTATTTATTTAAGGTAGCATACGGAGGACCTACATTATTTATTTTTATTGTTAAAGCAATATAACATAGTCTCACGTAGTCTCCACTTTAAGATGTTGCGTATTAGATAATAATAATAATTACTTCAGTAACAAAATGGTACATTTATTGCAAATTAGCGTCATTACATACGCTGGTTGTATTATTTTCGTGTACATAAAATATGTTTTATTTTTTTATTATTCTATATCGATATTTTTGTCTTTAACGGATTCGAAGTTAATACGTTCCTTTTACTAGTCGGGATACGTACCTACATATAATTGGTAATCTTATTACGTAGCGCTGTAATCGCACTTCGTAAGCGATAATAGTAATAATATATTATTATTTGCTAATTTAGAGGGAGTTAAAGCTATTAAATAGATATTTTAGATTGGCCGAGGGGTTTGGAATCCTTTTCGGAACCCCTTATGTGTGACACTAGTGTCATACCACTTATGTCATCTTTGTGTCAAATTCAACTAACGTAAAGTAATGTATCCGCAAAGTTGGTCGCTTGCAAGTGCGGTTGTTACCATAATAGCTTTGAATGACTCGTTTAACGATATTGTACATGAGATATTATTAGTTAGCGATACGTCTAGTAACTGGGCACCAGTTCTAAAGTAAATTGCACCTTAGTACATAAAATGTATGTAAAAAATAAATAGCGTCATTGAGAGGTCGTTTTGCTTTGCAACCTTCCGGCCCCTGCGCATAGGTTTAGTTCGCTCATAGTTACCGCCGTTGTGAACGGCACATTGTAAGGAATAACACCAACATCCAATGCTTTGTATAAACCGACGCATAACTTTATCTTGTTTGTAGTAAAACTTGTATGTCGTTACCTGATCTGTACGTAGAATTGTTTAATTGGTAATTATCTCATTATTATGACAGGTACTATCTACGTGTAAAACTAAGTTTTATTCGAAATGTTAGTATTTATGTGACATTGAAACGTAACGTTTAATGCTGTTTAGCTTTCTAACACTATTCGCATGTATAGATGCACTGTTTTATTGTTAAATTAACAATTTTGATGTTCACGTATTTTCGATAAAGGCTCAGGACGGCTGGAGAATGGCATGTCAAAGATATGAATGATAGGTTTTCGTTTGGCAGGTATTACCTGAGTCAATTTATTGCTATGTGTTAGTTTGATTTAGTTATTTACAAATAAATATACCATTAATTGAAAATCGTTGTTTTCTTGCAAAAATACCAAACAGGGTTTACATTACGAAACCTTCAATAAGATAGTATTTGAAAAAAATTGTATAATATTTCTTTTGTTTTCTCGTGTGACCACGAATTTTGCTATAGGGATACTTTAGGCAAAGAATACTAACTATTACTTTTAGGGATACGATCATAATGAGGGTTTCGTAATGTAAAACCCGATTTACAGTTGATCTGAAACTATGATATTAAATGAATAATTAGGTATATATATAAATTAGGAATGCATCTTCGATGCATCGATACGAGGATTCTTTGGTCATTGATCGATACACACTGCTATCGATACGATACCAATACCGATATCGTAAATTTATAACAACGCGTACCTACTCTGCAAATAACGCGCTAACAAAGTTGCTATAAATTTTATTGACAAAAAATCTTTTAAAAAGGAAAAACCGACTTCTAAAATAAAAAAAACGCCAGTACCAAGCGGGGTGCATGCAAGAATTATTAGGTAGCCCCGACTTCAGAAGCTGTCATTTTTTTTAACAAAATTATTTTATACCATAGAAATAATAAGTAGGGCTCCCCTATATACTTTTTAGATTTTTGAAGTAGTTTTTTACTTTTTTTAAAGTAGGTATATTTTATTTTTCTATTTTAAGTGGCTTATACACGCATAAACAATACAGAAACATGCGATTACAGCAATGGCGGCAATATGCTGCCATTCTCTCAAGAGTTCCATTGTCTATCTCCGAAGATCTTCATCATCTGGTGAAGATCTCTTCACCATATTTAAATGGAACCATCTCGGGAGTATACCCTTTCTAACAAAAAAAGAATTTTCAAAATCGGTCTGCAATTGGTGGAGCAAACGCTTACCAAACATACAAAAAAAAAATACAGTCGAATTGAGAACCTCCTCCTTTTTTGAAGTCGGTTATAAAACCAAATATCGCCCCTATAAAGGTTGTATTATAAAAAAATGTAAAACCGAAAGCAATAAAACAAAAAGATAAGTGCTTAGATTCACCAATATAGAAGCGTGTCGTAATGAAAAGCGCAATAGATCACATTGCCCTTGACGGCGGCGCCGCGGTCGCTCGGGCGACGCGGTTCACCGCGATCTTGGAGCACTTTCAAGATTCTTATCTAACGCTAGTCTCATTTCAGCTCACAAAGCGGACTCTGCTCCCTATTTATAAACTGCTTGGCTAGCTCCGGACCACACGAAAAGGTGCGAAGATTAAAGATGGTATCAGTAACAAGTGCGTTCTGCACGTCACGATGCTACACTTCAAAGACTCGCTCTCGTTTGAATAAACGCTGCGCATTGTGCGCCATTCGTTTTTTTCCGTGATGCGGGATACGATAATCTCGAGACTATGCGGATTACATTCAAGGAATTTCAAATAAAAGAATGTTTTAGGCTTTAGGTGTTTGTTACCGTGATACGTAGATTGGGCTATTAAGTACCTATTTTTGAAGTCCAGGGATTTTACATTATCAATAACGTTTTAATAGGGATTACCATTATTAACTGTAGCTAGCATTGTTACTTCGCCAGCACCATTGGCGTAGTGGCACTTTGCTTGTTGCGCTATGAATAGTATCTAGTATCACGTATCGATTTCCGAAACAAACATTGTCATGGCATAGGTACAGATAAGTACCTAGATATATTATTTATTATTTATAAATTATTAATGTGCTTATGGGCTGTGGCAGAAAGAGGATTGAAACAAACCACCACCTCAACTCACAGATTGGCTCACAATCATGATTGATAACTCTATAACTTCGTGGAATGAGAATCCGCGAAGTGAGTCCTGCAGACACCTATAAATTACAATGATTCCGTTTCAAGCTAAAAAAGAATAAAAAAATAAAATAAATATCAGAAAAACTTCGTTATTATTATTTTCTACAACCTGAACTCCATATCCACTGAGTGGATATTTATTAGATAGGGCTCTCTTTGCTTGCACCACTTTGCCCTGGGCAGCCTGCGCCTATCGCATCTACTTCTAGTCATGATACGTCCTGACAAAATGTATGGATTCGTTAAGCCGGAGTACCTAATGCTTTTCCAGCAAAACAGTCTCGATATATTATATATATTTTGCTGAAAAACCTTATTCAGCTTATCCGAAAAAGAGAATCCACACAAATGTAGGGTTTAGTCTTAGACTCCAAGTATCTACCTACATTTGTTAGAATTCCCTTTTCTCCGTACCTAGGTAAGCCATTAGAAATGTATTTGATGCATTGTAAATGTGTACCTACTTTTACCAAGCGGATATACTTAAACGGTTCCCGGCAAAGAGATTTCTCTCTAAACTAAAATGTCATCCGTGAAGACTACAATCCGCAGAAGTATCACAGCACTTTGTTGTTTCTCCCGGGGCTTAGTCCTTTGTTTTCTAAAACCTCCCCGAGCTCCTTTAATACTTTGTAATGGCGGGACAAATTCTGTGTCTTGCTCGCCGTCTGCGATGACTGAGTTGAGATGAGCTCTCGTGCTAGAGTACCTACCTACTCGGTACCCACTTTATGCAGATGCGACAAGAACGTCTCACCGTAAATGCTTTTCAAGTTTTCAAGTGGTATACCATCTTTATTTGTTGTACAATTAATTTTTAGTATAGTTCATTATTCTAGTGATCTAGTCTCTAGTAGCCAACCGATGGGTAAGTGGTCGTAGTCGCTACCGCAGTTTCTGAGCGGATGGTCCTGGGATTATGTCAAGTACGACTTGATTGGCGCCCTAGCTTGAGGGCTTATCTTTCTGTACCGAGATCAAACTCGCGGGTTCAGGTTACACGGGTATCGTACGAAATACACATACATACATAATTATAATAATAATTATATACCTGCTTATGGATATTGGTTCCGTGTCTAGATGATGTGGAGGTGAGCTTGTGTGTTTAGCCGCGATAAAAGATAAAACAAAATTTATGTCATCGATGTTTTTAACCAACTTCAATAGAGGAATGAAGAACGATTCGTGAGTAAGTAATACTTACTTGTTTCATGAAGACCAAGGTTCACTTGCTATCACATAGGTCCTATATAATAGATACAAAACTATGTGTGTATCTACCGTAATGACTTATGACACACTTCTGATTTCAGATGAGTATTATGAATAAAATCACTTCCTTATCTTAACCAATCTGTTCTCATCCCCCCCGCGAAGTAGGTAGGTACATCTACTTAGTTCACTTTTTTTATCTTTCGGACTTGAATAGAACCTAAATAGTAGGTACTTATGCTGAAAACTATAGGTAGGTACTACGTGTGCGTGCAACAAAAGGAAGGAGATAATAGAATATATCAGTCTAATTCTAACCAGCTGAAAGACCTAACAAGATTTATAGTACACAGTAGACAGGTAGCTAGGCAGTATCTCATCCTTTGTATCCGTTGACACAAAAAGTGGAGAGGCAAAGTTACGCGTCGGCGTCGGCCGCGTGCGTGCGTGGATACTTAGCGCGATACCATCTTTAATCTTCACTCCTCACACTGTTTGTTACACACAGAAAGTTATTTTTTCAAGCGAAAATACCTAAGTGTATCAGCTACGAAAATTACAAAAAAAAAATACCCAGGTAAGTAAACTAAACCGATACATTTTTTACACGTAGGAAAGAAAATTCTTAAACCAATGCCCGTCGACGTCGTTATGACTCCAAACACTGCATTTAATATTTACCTGGGTAGTTGCTACTAGCCCATGCTTATCCATTTAAGTAAATATTTACTTAAACTAGACAACTATTTCCCATAGTGGAGGTAAATTGGTCTATTTTTCATTCTGTTTTCCTATGAGCGGAGAATTTATATCCTGTATTTTTCTTTATCACTTCGAGTCACGGTTGAAATCACAATACAATAGATACAGCGTATGTAGCGGCTATGAAAGCTTTATAAAAAGACTACGTACATACGCCTTTGTGGGCGCATTGAAGCATACTTACATATTAATCGCTTTTATGTAGAAAAATAATGCGGACGTCACGTACTAGTAATGTATATTTTCATATAGGAGTGCGTATAAAGATGAGCTTTGTTGTTGAATAATAGAAAATAGTAATGCTTGCCATCCTACAACAATAGTACCTATATATATTGTTATTAATACCTTCTAGAACATGTAAGCGTACTTTAATGATAGTTAGGTACCTACTTATTATACATGTAAAGTAGGTACCTACCTACCTACTCGTACGAGTTATAGCAGTAACGAGCTTGTTAAGTAGTACCTAATAACTGCACTTAGGTATTTCGTACATGCAGCGCAATTTCAGAGGATTTCTTTTATTTTAATAACCTTACAGATCCAATTTCTTAGGATTCTGATCTCAAGAAAGATAAACAGGGTTTATACTTTTATAGTTGTGGAACGAAATCCCAGGTCGTCATCACACGTCTACATATCCACCGATGTAGCAACCCCATAAAGAGCCAAATAGTCTTTTTTGCGTTCCGAATGAGGCATGGAATCGAATGCCAAACAGCTTGTTTTGTTGACTTGCAAAAACAACGCGCCGAGAGAATCTTGCGAATATGGAATGGATTTTGGTGCTCTTACATACATATACTTACCTACGTTTATTTACAAATATTTTTGTTAGCTCTACATCGCGATCGGTTATAGCAAAACATGTGGAGCCCTAGAGCAAAATAGGCTCAATCCTGGGATAATATTATGAATGGTAAAGGGACTTTGTGTCAGACAATGTCGCATTTCTTGTAAATCCTAGTCTAGCATTTGTAGAATAGATTTGCGATGTGAATCTTATAGGGTACCTACCTAACATATTATTCAATAAATCTGTTTTATATTTAGATGAATTTTATGGGCAGTCTGGCGGATAAGCTTCTTCCCATTTTAGTGTCTTTCAATTTCTTTAGTATCGCGTAGGTACATCTAATATGTACCCACCTTTTTTCTGGTATAGTTATACCTCTGTGGAGACATCATCGCTGGAAAGAATAACATCGATGTTTAAAAAAAAAATGCTCTGACTAAAACAAAAATTGGATATATTATTGAACCAGTGGTCAATTACAATATCCGATTTTTGTTGACTTGAACTCACTGAGGCACAAATGACTAAATACGACACAATTGGAAATGGTGTTTGTCAACTTACATGTGGTTGATTTATGTTGACAAATACCATTGCTACTTGTGTACCTACCTACATTTTAACAGATGCATGAAATACAAAGTTCTTCATGAAATAACGCGTTTCAAAGTTTCATGTAAAATTTAACTGCTGTAAGTATATCTTTTCAACAATAACATTATTGCTGGTACTCGCAGCATGATATGGATACGTTCGCCCGGGTTGCCCGGGGCCAGGGTGAAGGCATGCCAGTGACATTTATCCCTATAGTTTAACAACAAAGGAGTCAGATTTGTTGCGTTATAATGTCGCTGCTCAAAGGGCCACCTTTGTTTCAGAGCTCGTTACAATGTGACACGTATGGGGGCGAAATGCTTTGATGCTGTTTTTATTATTTTTGTTTGTAAAGCTAATTCGCCGATTTAAACAGAGATGCAGCCGTAGACGACGCTTATACGTATATGTCCCATGGTTTTACTTTAATAAGAAGTAGTTCTAAATAAATCGCATAGGGAAGATGTCGTACTTGCAATTAGGTACCGAAAATTACTGAATTTTGGGGTTCATTTTTATGGTACCTACTTTTTGATGACTTTAATAATTTTTAATTACCTATACTGTGTTGAATCCTTACTGGAAGTAGGTAAAGACATTTTATTTCTATACATTTCTTTGCTAAAATGAGCTATAATTGTCTAATGTTTTATGAAATAGAGTAGGTACAGGCATACTATTAAAAACTTTTACGTGTGCAACAGATTTTCCAATAGATTACGATAGATTCTTGAAAAATTCACACATCACCTAACACGATGCGATGCAACGGTGCAATTTCGTGTGATTGAATTTATTGGTACACGGAAGACCCGTGTATGCATCACGGAAGCTAAAGTAATCGAAACCCGACATAACAAACATAACCCAAATTAAATCGTTCGAGTTTCTGTAACCAAAAATCGTTCAAATAGGTAATTGCATTGTACATAGTTTACATGAATTCCTTCGTTGAGTGAACATATGGTCTGTTAAAACTAGAGCAAGTTTTTCAGTACTAACAGTTATAAACTGCCTTAATAAGATGTTAAAGCTTTCAGATAAAAACTTACTTGGTATTCAATACTTTTATCAAAGTGTTTCCGTAGAAAATTCAACTGAGTGTCGCAAGATACCAATGTTAAAAACTTTATGATTTACGGTTTTATGATAAAATCATGGTTTTAAGTACCAATCGATTATTTTATAGAAATATATCATAAAAATTATTTTCTGAGTGTTTAGGTTACTGGAATTTATTAGGTACCTACTAATAAAAATACTGTCACCCTCTCCAAATATCGCAGTACGAGGATCAAAGTTTCTTAGTCAAATAACAACTTAACACATATTAAGGCCATAACAGTAAGGCTGTTGAATATCATTTATTGGATCATCCAAATTATCTGAGTCTTAAAAATTACATAGATTTGAATGAAACAGTACAGGATTTATCTAGGTTTTAGTATGTAGATACATTCACCGAGGACAAAATACATAACTTTAGTTGCGTGGCCGAGGAATCATTAACACTACTGTTTATTGTCGTCGTAACACTCGGGAGTGTTGTCAACCACCAAAGTAATTAGTTGCGAACATGGACCTACTCGTAGGCATTATAACAAAGATTTAAAAAAAAGTGGGGTATCCTTCCTTTACAAAACATATTATGCAGGACCAAGCAAGAACATCGACATCTAATAAAATGTTATATTAGATGTTATTAGATGATAATAGAATTCAATATATTTTAGAACCCCTCATATTATTAAGCTACAACACGGTTCAATAGGTATGTACTGTTATTTATAAAATTTAACAAAAATACGTAGGTAATAACTACATAGATAGGTGACCTACCTTGAATGTAAAAATATAGTTTCAACAAAAAATGCAATGCAGGGGAGATTGAAATGTTTTCGAAATACCGGAAATGCTTTTACTAAAAACCAATGCAGAATAATCGCGAAGAATAATCTGCTGTTCGATAGTCGAGTAATATTTATTTATTTGTATGGATCAGCTAATTTTTTTTCGTGATTTCAGCAATGGCCCCTTTGTAAAATTTTGGTAATAAAGATGATCAGAGAAATACCTTAAAAAAATCTGGTAATCAAAAAATTATGGAATATAAGTAATCTGAGGATTTTTTCATAATATGAAGTGATTTGAAAATGAATCACATAGAAAAGATACCAATAAAAAGTTCGAAATCTTTCTTACTTCTAATTTTCCGCAAACTTCATGCAGAAAATCGGGAAAGCGGATTTTTAGCTGTCTTCTCATAAAAAGTGGTATTTGTTTTTAGGATTTGGGTAGCTTCTCAATCGTAAAAGAGTTTTTAACAACTGGGTAATTCCGTGTTTGCTATCTCTCTGAGGAATGTCGAAACTTTTTATATGTATATAGTTAAACGTAGGTCTACAAACCAGCGATAAGTATGGAAAGTTAAAATTTGAAGTACATTAGAGATATCTACTGAGTAGGACGCATTACCATAAATAATTCTCTTTGGAGAAACTGTATCCAGGAGATCCTCGTCGATAATTCAAGGTTTGAATAATTCAGCAGTCGTTTTAGGATAATTCCCAAATTGAAGGTTTCATGGTTACGCGTCGGCTTTAATGAAGTAAAGTTTTTTCTTCCATTCTTTCTCGTATTCGGAATCCCCACGTTGGGTATTTCATTTTGGTACGGGCGTTCTATCTTGTCCAATTGAAAGCGAATGTCGGGGAGGCACGATACAACGGACTCGTAGCTAAAAGGATTGTCAACTTTTAAACGTACTCGTTTCTTTTTCATGTGAATGGAAGAGATCTTGTGTGTGCAAATATTAGGTAGGTAGGTACAGTTCGCATGGAGTGATTTAATTATTAAGAACAGACAGTCTAATGACTATAATTATCAGTTGTGACTGAAATCGGTAAAATATTAGTTCAGTTACTTAACTACATTATTTATTGATTTTCGATTCCGTCGACAATGATCAGAATAGAATTTCGATTGAAAAGACTTAAATTAAACGTAAAGGAAAAATTATGTCGTCGACGAGAGATCTAATTAAAAGCGGTACCTAAAAGGTTTTGTGTTCCTCAGAAAAAAGACAAAAAGACTACAAAGGTTGACGTCAATAGCGATTTGATAAAAGTATTAAATTTCAGTTACTTTTTATCTTTCCCTTTCGATCTTGATTTAACGTCCTTTGAGGTCATTACTGAGGCTCACCGGAATGGCTTCGCTTAATGAAGTCGTGAAAGAAAATTGAGTTTAGTTAAAGGGGCGAATTTAATTCGATTTCAAACTTTTTGAATGAATGTCGCAGTTTAAGAACGCCGGGCATCATGAAGCCGCAAAATAAGATGGAAGCGAAAAATGGAACTCTGACTTTCGTGGTTAATTAAAATAAATTATTCACTGGTCTCTTAAATAGATTGCTCGCCGTCTCCATTACAAATCGTTATAAGTTAATTTGTGATTCCGGAGAAGACACCTAAAGGCAATGATTGAGTAATAATTATAACAATGACGTGCGTAAATGGATTAAGATTAAATACGCATAATGATATTTCGTAGCATTCTTTAGAAATAATCCAGTCACCCAGAAGTATTAGTATTTTGTGGATTTAAATAAAAAAATATTTGCATGTATTTCTACAAAAACAGCTAAGCTCACATCGAGTTTCCCCACGAACAAGTCATTTACAAATGCGTCTTAACGAGTAAGCAGCACGTCTGAAGTTGCTACTGGCACGCGAACTTCCGACATTTTAACTAGCACAAAGCTGTTAAGCCCGCATTGATTTTATAAGCAGGAAGTCCGCACCGTGTACCCGGAGCCTTCAACTTAACCCGATGGCTCACCTTCAAAGAATGCCGAGACTTCACAAAACTTAGATAGCCTAACGAAAGTAGTTTGCAACAAGCACTTTCTTATAGCGTAGATAACTATCTTTTGGCACATTACAACTTTCTTTACAACCCTGATTGTAGTTACGGTCAGTTTTCGAATAAACCTTTACATCTTTCAGACCGCCAACGGACGTTTATTTCGGATAGAATGTGCGTCAAGAGTTAACAAGCAAATCTTTTAAAAACTTTTTAACCAAATTCAATAAGGCGAAGGAAGTTCGTGTTCGCAAAACTCATTGAAATTATTAAAAAAAACTTTACTTTTAGGTATACCTCGTCCAAAAAATCTTTTTCAGTATTTTCGTTGTCAGATAAAGAAATTCTTATATCAATTTTGAAGAACTTGTATGAGTATTTTTGCAAGGTATCTTTTGATATCCTATTATATTTTATTTAACAGAATGAATTGGAACCGAAGCAAATGAAGTTTAAGAAAAATATTACTATCTATTGGTTTAGAACCTTCATGACTGGTATAGGAGTTCATCCTTATCAACAGTTGAAGTTTATTTATGATGTCAAGGTATTAAACCTCAAAACTTCCTCAAAACGATTATTATGATTCTACGATCTGTATGATTTATTGTAGTAAACAGTGTGAAAATAGAATATGAGAGGACAAGATTTTAGAATGTGTTAATTATGTATGTTAAGAATTACTGCACTGGCTTTGTTTAAAATATATGCAGGATTTATGCGGGACTTTAAAATAATTATGAAACCTTTTTCTAGTTATGAAGTTTAATTTGAAAGACTAGACCGTTCTTCATTAATTCTCTGGGCAACGCGGCAACGCAGACTGATAGAACGTAACAAGTTTTAACAATGCATTTTCTGAGTTGAGCTGTGCATCTCACTACTGTACCGAAATGTTACCAAACTTTTTGATTGTTATTTTTAGTCCCGCGTTATTTGTTAGGAAGAACAGGGCAATATATTTGCAAAAAATTTCGCATCGGGATTTTTTGCATGAACAAATCACAGTACAATGGGGAATAAATCGGCTTCTATTTTTATTTTAGATACAACTTATTTGTGCGCTATCGTCCCCATTGCATCTATTTTGTGTCGTTTTTAACACAAAATGTTTAACAAGTTTTTCTAAACAATTTATCTTGATGTGCCAGTTCTGCGTACAAACGGTGGGCGTTCATTCGATTTCTCTGTCAAAGGTTTGCTTATTTCAGTGGGTCGTTACAGCCATAATGTGGGCGTATCATTAGGGATATCGCCATTTCAACGAATTTCATGATCTCCATTGACTCATTTCAAGTTATATTGAATTATTTCTTAATTAATACATTTTATTAAGATTTTATTAAAATATACCACTTTTGCCTTTAAATTCGCAATTATCCACGATAGATCGAAGTGGGCGTTTTTTATCTACCAGGGCATGTAGAACGTGGCCAGCCTAAGATCTTGCCGAGGCAACTTATTAACTTAGTACCTCTGATAGGTATACATAATATGGTTTTGATAAAATATTAGCTGTGAATGAATTGTTGTCAGCCTGAATGGTCTATCTAAAGAATTGTAGGTACTTATGAAATCGGTCATCGAAAAAATCTAGTAAATCCGGCGAGCGGTAAAAATATTAAAGGCCTTTTGCGATACCTGATGATGGTCAGGTAAAAAAATTCTACAAAATCATTATCAAAATGCAATTGACTGATAACGATTTGCTGTATATATTTACGAGAGAATAGTGATACCTGATACAACCCCCGGCAGAAAAAGCTTGTTTGTAAGTTTATCCTTTCGAAAGTGTATCGATGTTCCATGTTTAATATCTAATGATAGGTTAGAATAAAGAGTAGGCAATAAGGGGGTGGGATGTTGCTTAAGAGCTTACACTCCCGGTTGCAATGCGAAACAGGTGGCTGCGGTGTCCTTGTGAGCTATAAACTGTGTTCTATGCGCTTTTGCAATGGACACATTTTACTCTCTTTATCGTCTGATAAAGTCCGACAGTCCTTTGTTCTCCTGGCGGTTCTTGAAAATTTAAAAGCGGTCCTTGCAGTAAATTCACGTTCAACGCGCAGCTTCGGACCGAGATACTGGACGATGAATAAATTATTTTCGCACACATGTTAATGTAAAATAAATAAGTACATATACAGACACGTTACGCATGCATAAATTCAATACTATTATTGAATTTATGCATGCGTAACGTGTCTGTATGTGTACTTATGTATGTGTCTGTATGTGTTTTTAAAACAACAGCAAGTTACTTGCTTACCTATGTAAGCAAGTAACTTGCTGTTGTTTTAAAAACATAAATCGTACAAAATACTGCCATGTTACCGAGACATTTCTCACAACAAAACTTATTATTTAGCTCTCTGTCACTAGATCTCGAATTTTTCTTTTTATTAGCGTAACTTTCTAGTCGTATTTTCAACAGTTTTCTCGGAAATTAATTAAAGTACCTACCTACAATTATCTACGTGTTTCAACAATTAGAAAGCAAAAACTATTTTTCCCTTGCTTCACAAAGTGTCCTACAAGATTCACTTGAATTGTGAAATACGTTTTGTTAAAGTCACAGTTTACTGTACCCAGCTTTTTTGCCTCTCCTTTTGCTATTGAAGAATGAAAGTTCAAATTGTTACGCATAAAAACAGTATAAATAAATGGTAGCGTTAAATCTAATAATCTAAACCAAATTAAGGTTGACGTTAGCATGAATAATTTACGATTCTTAATGTGAATTACATAGGAACTTCTTTTGTGAGAAGGATATTGCGCGGTGCGTACATTTATATTTAAAAGAAAAGTTTCACCAAAAGTAGATTGTATGTTACATAACAAGCACTCATAGAGCTATTATGGCTTAGTTTACTAATGTTATAGAATCTCCTTTATACTATACGAAGAAAGTTACTGGTGCGGATAATGATAATCTGTATATAAGGATTTTCAGGGTATCTAAGAGCCAACCAGTTAATACTACCTACAAGTACGTAGACATTAGACAGCCCGAAAGCTTAACATACTCTCCAAAGTTTAGAGGATTTAGGTCGCTCATCCAAATGTCTGTCGGACTAATCGTGGCTTAGTCGAATGGGCGTGAATTCGAATAATCGTGCCAATCGAATGATCCGCATATTCATAGGTAAATCAGTTCGTGCAAAAATGTTTGCATATGGAACGGCAAACGTATTTGTACGTCAGAGGTTTACTGTCAGTTAAATCCGAGTAAAAAAGCTTGGTGAGACGGGGATCTCCGTAGCTCCCAGTGTCGGTGTCCGTCCAATGGGAAGGATGATAAGGACCAATACTCTCTGCGGGCTAGACTGTCTGTATTGTATTTAGCTTATGTTATGCAACACTCGGTCTATCTGCTATGTGGCAATGTTAGCCCATTTTTTACGCTCACAATAATTGTTGTTGTTTACAAGAATTGGCAAGTGTTGTCACATTAGGTATTGCGTATAGATATTACCTAATCCTATAATCATGTTTCGGATGGGGACATTTTAAAGGATTTTTTATATAAAACAAAGCCTTCCAATGGCAAATATTTTACGTAAAAAGCCTTCACTAATTATTTTTGCCACCAACATTTCATATGGTTTTGATCGATCTTTTACCATTTATAATGTTTTTACTATTCTACCAGCGCTATAAACAATGGTCTGTTATTTTGAAAATATTCAAAGGACTTAACTAACCGTCCGTACAACATACCGTCCGGCCTGAGAATGTCGTAACATAAACTAAATATGTTTCCGCCTTAAACCCATAATACTACTCGTATTTACCTGCGGCCATCTTTATTTCTTCACTCGGAAGAATATTTACGTTGGCTGCGGCCAGGCTTTCAGATTTATTTATGGTTAGAGCCAATATTATAGAGCTGTTTACACGGGAAAAATAAAGCTCTCTCCAAACTTACTTTATTTATTTTATTTATAATTGAGTGTCAGATTTCGTTACTATATTTTATAATAATAGGATTTTTCTCCACTTTAAGACTACCCTAATTTTCTTTCCAAACTTGATCATTTCATGATTCGTGGGTACAGTTGAGGGACATTAACACATGTATATACACGCAGACCCAGACAAACACATTCTTATGTAACGACTGATTTAGTATAACTTTATAACAAAATTTTATCTTCTCTATATTGTTACAGAATTACAATACGTTTTGGGAATAAAGTTAATATCATCAGAAATGTATGCACTTAGCACACATATCCAAACCAGATCTGCATATTAAAGCGTTGATTCCAAAATAATATGTATTTGAATATAGAACAAACTCATTTATATTAATTAAATTTAGCTAGTTAGTTAAAATATTTCATACTATGTAAATGATTTATTGAGAAGTTCATCAACTATAGATAGTATATTAGAGAGGTTGTCCATAGCAGCATATATTCCTACGAACATCTATGACGGCACAATAAATTGGCGCATTGGCTAAGCGATGGGCTTTATGTGCTACGTGTCGTGAGTTCGATCCCCGCATGAAACAATTATTTGTTTGGCTGACAGATAATTGTTCCGGGTCGGGATGTGTGTGCACGTGAGATTTATTTTTGTAAACTGTACCCACAATAAAAGAGGAAACACAAGTGTAATAAAACAAAATATGTTGGCAACTTTGCATATCGTGGTGGTTATGACTCTGTCACGATCGCTCACTGTAGCTAAGTAAAAAAAAAACAGCAAAAATACCTTCATAGATGAGGATATTAATTATGTTCAACAGTGGACGTTTACGGAGTAATTTTGATGATTTACAGCTCCATTTTTTTATACCAATAAGGTGGCAAACAAGCATTCGGCCCTTCTGATGGTAAGCGGTTACCGTAACCTATGGACGCTAGCACTAGCACCACTAGCGGCATAAATCGCGTGTTGCCGACCTTGTAAATAGTACATTACTGTCTTTTACGCTACCTGTATCAAAGCAGTATAAACTTCAAGTTTCAGATTAAAAGTCCCATAACTGTGTCTTTAAGACTGCTGTATATTTGAGTATCATATAAAGCATAGCTTGGAATATCGCCGTTATAGTCCGAAACTGCGGCCGGTGTGTAGAGGGTCATAATATTTCCATAATACATATCAATAATATCGATGATAGCGTTGTGCCCAGCCCCCTGCTCCACCCGACCCGTCTTGTGCTATAAAGAGGGATTAAAATTGCAGCGATGCAGCTGGCCGGGTCGTCAGCTTAGCGCAGGGTTGCTGTGTTCCAAACACCGGGATATCTAGTTACGAGATACACGTGTTCACGCTTAGGCTAAGATTGTTGTAATAAACTCTAACTTAAGCTTAAATTGTAGTAAATTTTATCTAACGACTCCAATGGATGGAAATGCAGGACATTTTCTGATTTTATTTATAGTGTCGTATAAAAAGCTGTTTGGAAGAGAGTTAAACATTTTAGAAAGAAGAAATAAATAAAATTAATTAAGTTTGCTTATTTTTAACCCCCGACAAAAAGAGTGTTATAAGTTTGTAGTGTGTATATGTGTACCTGTCTGTGGCATCGTAGCTCCAAAACGGATGGACCGATTTCAATGCATTTTTTTTTATTGAAAGCTAGTTTAATCGGGTATCATCTCAGCTATGTTTCGTAAAAATCTGTTAAGCCGTTCAAAAGTTACAGCTCTTTTTCTAATTGGAGTCGGGGACGGTTAGACTGGTTTCTGATTATAGTGACCTTAAAAAAGAAAAAATCTTAATTTAAGCATCGCATCATTATAAAATTTTCAGTGTAGCCGAATTATAATCATAATAAACTTGCTTTCCTCGTCTACCCTAGCTTAGTGCTTATTCACATAGATCGAGAATTACGGCTCCGAAGTAACAGCGAAAAACAACTACAAACCCTCAAATAACTACCTGTTTTCGAAACTACGGTAGCACGTTTGAAAGTGAAATCTTTTTTGAAGATAATTTATAATGTATCCGATTTTTGGTTTAATGATGTGAACATTGGTTAGATTCTCAAATCAGGCAAAATGTTATTGAGTTTTTCTGTAAGGATATAAGTAGCAGGGAATTTGGAAGTGTGCCCGGTGGACAGCAAAAGCTCGTGACCGGGTATAACATCATAGGGCTTAACAGCACCGGCGAAATGTGGGTTCAACGTATAGGTACTTCTGTCTATAATTAAATTAAATTAATATTTATTCACCGAGAAATATATAAATGATTAAAAAGTACAAAGTTTACAGCAAAGTGGTACAATCTGTATTAGAAATGCGTTGTCATATTTAAGGGTGGGGATCAGACCATCAAACTGAACAACTTTCTTTAAGGGACCAACATTGTAATAGCGAAAAAATTATCAGCTCTCCCATACGTTTGGGTCGAGTAGCGTTTGGTTTGGCGATTACGCTGTTGGTCCCATGGAGAAAGTTGTTCAGTTTGATGGTCCACACTCTTAAATACGACCACGCATTTCTGATACATGTTGTATATTACTATTATTACTAATACTAGGTAACCCTCGTTTATGCCTTTGCCTGACTCTGGGAGTATAGGCGTAATAGCTATATATGATGCTATTTTCATAAGAAAAATCTCTAAAGGATAACATAAAACTTAATGTATTGATTTTTTATAAGTTCGGTAACAAGCTCAGTTATCAAGATTGATATAGGTAGATCAGAAGACTTATACATAGCCGATCTGATACGAGCACGTAACCCATTCCCCTGTTATATCTGTTTACAACCTTCATTATGTACTCTACTACGTCATGTTTGGAGTATTACGACTTTAATACAGAAGGTCTTAGCGCCATATTTTATCGTTTACGAGCAGGTGTAAAGCGACCGTAATACGCGATGAAGAAAGCCCGGTGACAAATGATTCTGATACATAATGCGGCGGGCGATATGTTGTGTGCAATTTAAAAATAATCATGCGCTGGCTTTGTTATCAAGACTGCTGTATTCTCCCACCCTATTAGGAATACACCATGTATATTGGATGCGAGTATTTCTTTTGTTGTAGTCAGAGTTATGTACGTATGTAAGACAGTTTTTAAGGAAAAGTCTACGGGAAATGTACAAATATTAATAAAAAAAATTGGAGGTTCCACGGTCTATACTGAATTTACAACCGGAGGCTACTATTTAATGTGAAGTCTGAAGCGAAAATACATCCTGAATTTACTCGTAAATATTTAACAAATATTAGATACTAAAAATGTTTGGAGGTTTTTAATTTTGGCTAGGAAGAGAGGCTTTTATTAATAACAGCCGCATTTCTTACTACCCAAAGGTATCTCAGTTTCCTTTCCCAAACAATCTACCTATGTACCTACAAAATGTAATTTCCATTTCTTGGTACAGTCAGACTCATAGGAATAAATAATGGGATGTCTCTTAGCATCTGACCTAAGGTCCATTTAGTTTAATGGAGGTCTGGGGCTGTATCAAGATCGAGCATCGCTGACCTGAATTAGTATCTACCTACTAGACACTGATATCGATCGAAATTCCAGTCTAGCAAATATTTTCATTCAAACGGAAATTACCTGAATGTTTTACGAGCTCTTCGTCTATGCACCTAGAAATTATAGCAAACTGTAGGTATTAGATATGTTATAGCTTTTTAATTTACATGTATCTCTAAGAGTTAAAAGAATAAAATTTGTTAGATACGACGGCATAAATTTTACGTTTCATTTTTCCACCAGCGTAAACAAGGCGACGAAAAAAGAATATTGAAATATGACGCTCCATGTCGCCGATAACTAAGTTTATTTATCCGTAAAAGCTACGGGCGTACATTTTTATACTGAACTTGTTAAAATATGACGGCTAACCAATCTTAGCGAGCTATCCACGTAATTAGTTTGACGTAAACATCGACACTCCTATCAACCCTTTCAAAGTCATCATGTATTTATGTCCAGGGGTGCATGAGGCCGGAAGTAGACTGCAGTGCAGTCGGGGCCTTGGTAGAATTTATAGCCTGGCCTAGTAGCCGGGGACACAGAGTGATCGCGGCGACTGGCTCGATCCCTAATAAATAACTGCAGCCAACTTTCACATCGTACAAAGCGGCACATTGCTAGTTTTTTCGCGGCCAAACTACATGCTGTCGTCCAATTGATCCAAAATCTTGATTAATAGAATACCTTCCCGGAACACCGCAGTAGAATATGGTAATAAAATAGATTATCATATTCTGGTATATGTACAATATTACCTATTTCAATAAACGTTACATTTTATATGTATTTATTTCCTTTATAACATGATAATAGAGTCTTTTTCCTGTGTATTCATGAAAGTAAAAGGATATTATGCTTGCCTCCTTGTTGATATTGTTTTTTTCCGTTTACAAAACTATTATTGTTGCGCGTTTGATAACATTGGGGGTTATAGTGTATCCTATCGCCTTTATTAGTGCCTCTCTGTCGTCTTATTTCTGTAAGGTTGTGTTGTGAAAATAAACAGCACAGCTCACGTGTAAACCTGGGATGGACCAAAGAGAATAAACTACAAAGATAACAAGATAATCGCGTCCGAAGTTTTCTATTGTAAGTTTAAGTGGACTAAGAGACACGAGTCGGGTGAGACAATTTAATCTTGTCGGCTTCATGGTCCCTTGGACCGGGGGATAGTTTTTAAACGGTTAGAGTTTCTTTGTCATCTATCTAGCGCAAGTCTAATTCGTTTTTAAAAACTTTTAAATGGTTAATTAGAAGTCTTTCAGCGAGGCTGTTTATGCTGGTTTAACGTTTAGATATAAATGGTTACACAATTACACATATCTAATTACTTTTGTTCAGGTAATAATTGTTGTTATGTACTTGTAATCACTCTTATCATGCATTATTTTCAAGTTTTATGCGAACTTCTTTTATCGAAAAAGTAGCAAACTTTTTGCATAATCAACTGTAATTTGAGAAATTTTCCCGTCGTAGAATAAATCCCCTTTTCTTATAATACAAAGTTATGATAATTAAAATATCTTCAAACTGGAAGCATCAGTTGCTGTCATGGCTCTAATTACAAATCGGGCGCGTCGAAAACAAAGTGTTCACTTTGTTGAATCGACTTTGAATCCACGGAAATGACCGCTCATTAATTTTCATAAAACCAACTTAATTACTTTGTTTATATGTGGCAGCCATGAATAAATTTATGTTAGCTCCGTGGTGGCAGTTACGATCTTGAACTCGGGATCGACTCATTGGTTAGTTAGTGTACAGGTTTTAATTAATAATAATAATAAAACTTTAAGAGGAAACGAAGATAACTACAAAAGTAAAATACTTTGGCGCAGCTATCAACGCCCAACTCAAAATACAATATGGGACATAGATGTTGTTATCTTAAAGAAATAGTTTACTTATACCTACATTAGGTTTTTTTTTTATAAAATATAACTATATAAATTAAGTTTTAAAGTACAATTACATATTATAACTAAATAGCATTGACATAATTTTAGGTCTTTGTCACTTTTGCCTGGAATCTATTTGTGCTACCTGGAATATATTATTATGTCTCTCTCTACTGCGGTGCTCTGTATTACCTACCAAAAAAGCTAGCATTGAGAACTCTATGTACCTCTGTATTTAAAATCTGATTAAAGACTGTTAGCTCACACAAACTCCTTCTATGATACGATTTGTTAGCTTATTGTGATATACCCATGAATCTGAAAGAATTATATTGGCCTCTTCACTCGACGGTATACTTAGCTTTTAAATAGGAGTGATGAAAACTATGATCAGCGATTTGATAACCATTGTCACTCGAGCAAAGGACAAGACCAAGTGTCCTTGTATGAATACATATTAATGCAATCAGCGAACAAGTAACGGATAGGTAGATATCTATTACAGTGCTAGATTAGTGAGAACGAAGGGGCCGCCCCCGCGCCTCGCTGGAGCAGAATGTAGCGGAAAAGAATCCAACAGGAAACTCTATTAAGTTACCAAGAGACGCTTAGTCGGGAATTAAATTTAGATTGAAACTATCTGCTAAAGTGGCCGCCCGTTTAACTTAACTTTCTTGTTTTAAACCGGTATATTAAAATTGATTTCACATAGACAAAGATTCGGTTAATTACCTAGTTAAAGGTTTAACTTTTGAAAATCTAATAATAGTTTCGTTCTTGTATTAAAATTTTAAGTGTAGTTTCGCTCACATGCGATTATTCTGCATGTTTTTCCTTGGGCTTCACTTGACTTGGCAATGGTTTTGTTGATAGGAAGAGTTTGTTGTACGCTTCTTATCTAAAATAGCCATAAATACCTGCTTTATAAGTTATTAAATCAGTCTGACCAAGTATAGTCTTTGTGCTTAATGCTCTGAGTATAAAGTATATCATCATCGTCCTAGCTTTAATCTTCTTCATATTTTAACCAGATGAGGTTTAACATCAGTATTTTACACAAAGCGATATTCGATGCTTTGTCAGATTTCGGGCAGATCATAAAGTTATTACCTATTACTAGTGGTAAGATGCTCTACTACTGTCATTGTATATGGACATCATCTGTCATTGTTTAGGCATTTGCATGAAAATTGTGACGGGCTTCCGAGGCACAAAGATTGACCATAGCAGCGCTCCTAACGTCCCAGACCAAATTGACCTGCGTGAATCCATTTAGCCTGGAGCCCCAAACACCTACTCTATTCATAAAACAATTGAAATCGATACGTTTACTACGATTGATTTCACAAGGTTTGTTAATACCTACCTATTAATAATGCAGTACTATAGCCAGAATACAAAAGATATCTAATTATCAAAAAGTGGGCCACGGGGCGCGGTGCCAAATGAAATGGGATACTATATTATTATTGGTTTTCTCTGTTTAAATTAACTGATGTAAAGCAATTCCCTTCAGAATGTATTAATATTAGAACTTGGCCGTAAAATAAATAGGCACGTGTAATGAACATAGTTAAGGCTGGTCGTCTCAGGTGCATGGGCACACCGCCGCGAGGGAGGTTGATTAATTAGACCCTACGCACAAACCCTTTGAATTATTCCCATATAAACGTTGCAAAGCTTCTTAACGTTGTGCTCCTCAAGATTCTCTGTAGACTCGCCTTTGGTTTATTCTTCAATTAATTAGCGAGTTACTCGGTACATGGTGCGCTTAAATACAAAAAGAATTTTCTAGAATAACGGTTGGTTTTGTGTTTGGAACAGAAAGCAATTTGCTATTGCTATATGGCAGTTTCCCGAGTTTTTTTTAATGCAGGTTTTTGTAATAATTACATATTGTTTGTTATATTTTTTTAGTAACTTATCGCCTATCAACATTAATTTCTTTATCGTAATTATAATAATTATGTTTTCGTGATTTGTTATCGTTCTAATTGCCTTATATTACTATAGTAGTTAACACTGAACCAAATCATTTAATTACTAGGATTGTTGACTGATTTTCTTGACTGAATAATCTTATATAATATATAAAAGCGTGTTTTTGTTAGCGTCTCATTGCTGCTAAGTCGAAGACGCCCTACAATAACCCCTTAAGCAGGTGTCCTGTTGAAATAACACTCTGTATATTACTTTGCTGCAATATGAGTGGGTATGACCTATAAGCACGAAGCTTATATGCGAACAGGCTAAATAGAAGCGAAGCGGGCTTAAATTATTTTTAATCGATTTAGCTATTTTTGTTATAAATTAAACATAAGTTGGAACTGTTTTATTTTACGAACGCGGGTTAGCACGTCACACTGCGGTTCGTTAGCATAATAATGGAACAAAATTGAAGCAATATAAAGTGCACGTAGTGCCGAGGTGCTCTCGACTTATATTCAACAACTTTTAGACCTTTGCAAGCTTCAAAGAGTCGCGGTCGCTTTGAAGTCATGTGCAACCGAGGCATTGTAAGGCGGCGATGCGATGCCGATTTCTTGTAAAACTTTATATCGGTTTGGGTTTTAATAAATAAAGTAGTATGTAGGTGTATTCTTATTTTATTACCTGTCTGATCACAACCGGGCGCTTGCGGCCCAGAACAATAGATACCAATGTCTATGTTTCGTCACTTATTGGATTTATCGTATTATGTTAATGGCCTCTATTTGTTAAATATTATAACTTCAATCTTATTCATACTCAAGTGACGGAAAAACTCTATCGTCTCATGGTTTTATAATCAATTAAGTGGAACAGTTTAATTAATGATTCTTGTGAACGATAGACTAGGAACTTTTCATATTTATTAAAATGTTACAATCCACGTGTCTAGTGGAGCTATCGGCGTTTTGTTTCGTTCGTGAATCATTACTGCGACAAAATAATTAATCATCAGCATAGACAAAATATGATAAGTAGTGTCTACTTATCATATTTTGGTTTGTAAATATCTTTGATCCTAAATCATCGCTGTATTGAATATGTACTCATGCATAACGGAGCTCTTTTACATAGCAATAAAGGTCACAAAAAAAAACCTTCAATAACCTTTGTTTAACTTGTACGGCCAAAAAAGCGAGGGACGCATATATTAATTTATTTTCCAGTAAAATGCTCCAGAATGAAGATGCGAATCGATCGGCGTCCGTAATTTGAAAGCAATGAAATGAATTGGTATCGTAATAAAAACGTTAGTTCATTATCGACAGTAGGTTTCGCTCTCAATCCGGCTCGTTACCAAGACACCGGCTTCATGAATAATGTACCACGAATAATGTAACTCCACGAAATATCTACTTGCATGTTTTAAACGCTGAGAATTTCTCCTTTTGATATTCGAATGGAGAACGATTTGAATTTGTTGACGTACGAGTAGGTAGGCGATAATGTACGATATTACATCTCACTTTATTTTACGAGCGATCAACATCTATTAGTCAAAATAATTCAGAATTTTCTATTCTTTTAAAACAACGACGAACGTTGGAAAGTATAAATACTTACGATTTAAATGAGTTATCGATGCTCATAGAACACAACGGCATTTGCTGGATTGTGCTGACACACTGACATGTCATGCAACGTGTTGCATAGACATCGATGGTTGCATGCATGTAACAGTGACACTACGTGACAATGTTATGTTGATCTCAACATTCCCGTATCTATTCACCCGTTCCCCACGTAGAGCCATCCCTATCCCCACAAAAGTTAATACCAACTGATATTTTCACTACTTCTGAGATTGATTTATCATAATGTTTAAAATTACACTGGTCAACTAAATTTTGTAACAAGAAAGGTGTTTATTAATTTGGAATTACCTACTTCATTACAACACCATATTTATTTTCATTTGATCAGTCTAGTTTTTTAGACTTGGAAAGGCGACGTAAGTCCACTTAGAACGCCGCTACTCGAACACACCCAGCGCACACTTTCCCGTATAACAATGAAAACGATGTAAGTTGGGCGTGTAAAGTAAATATGAATGATTATAGGGACACATGCCGAGGTGGGGTTATATCGGTGAGACAGCACAGCCCGGGGAGGTCACAAGTCGTTTATTTCAATAAGACAGGCTTACCTGCCTGCCTGCTCGACCCTTTCCCTCGTGACGTCCTGTGACTTATGAGCTTTATTTATAATAATTAACGAGAAGAAATTTATTAGAGCTTCGCAGGTAATCTTAATGTTGTCTTGATTTAATTATTAGTCTTTCAACGTATTTAGTTTACCGAGGCGGGTTAATTATTCTGTTTGTGCGATCTAGTGCGGGCTGTAGAGCTCCATAAGGTTGCACACATTATGTTTGTACTTAAATTGTTTAAACAGGGTTTGTATATTGATATCTCTTATTGTGCATGGACTAAAAACTGTTAGCAATAAGATGTCTTTAAAATAAAATAAATAAATAAATAAATTATGAATAAAAAACACACGTCTTATCATATCGATGGGGCAGATTTTTTTTATGTTTTTTGAACATTCACGAATAATCTTTGTTATAGATCATTCGCCATACCTATGTCCGTTTTCATCTACAGAAACGTTACAAAATACAAAATTATCATCTGTCGCACAACGTAAATAGATCAACACTAACTTGTTAAACTTTTTTTAAATGTGTCGACGGACTAGCGAACTAATGGAAAGATCCTGAGAGTTCGTCGGCACGACACGTTAAACGAGGTCAAGCTCTTGTTTTTAAAGCAATTTCGCGATCAAACTCCTCACCTCCATAAAAGGCACTGCAAACATTCGAGCAATAATCGATTTAATGAAAGGGGAATCGAAGGGTCCTGTACGTTTGCGTTTCTAAATTTACGACTACCTCTAGCATTTAATTGGAATTTCGTGCCGCAATAAAAACGACTTGATGACCTAAAGATTAAAATGGGAACTCTTTAAAATGAAGCTGAATGCTAAATGGGTCTGGGCTCGCGATTTAACGTTTACAAATGATGCTTTTACTTGAGACTCGGATACGTATGGATCGGTCGAGACTTATTTGAATAAATGGGAAATAACTAGAATTGGTTCAAGTTTTATGTTTGCGAGCACATCGCTACAAGTCATCGCTCAAGGTTCGTGTTTTAAGTATCTTCTATTAAAAACAAACAATAAAGTTATACTGTGTGTTACCAGTAAGACTGGTCATCATTGACACAATAATCGAACAGTATGGAAATCAAGGTGGGGGAGGTGTTTGCCCAGCAGTGGGATGATACCGGCTAACAGTATGAGTATCAGTGTGATACCTATAAGCCTACAATACGCCTAACGAGTATTATTTGTGACGACAGGGTCCATAATGACCAAAATAATTGTTATTTTGCCACCTAAATTATATTGTGGAACGTAATAAATATTGAGTATTGAGTATTGAGATTTTCCAATTAGTTGTTGTAGTTATGCCTACGCTTATTTCATACATAAAGAACAAAAGACCGTTGTTATACCTTTTTATGTTAAATCACGAATAAATTGAATACTGAAATAAAATATAAACTAAATCTTTCTAGCAGAAATATTGTTGCTAAACGATTCGTTTCCTAGCATTCTTGCGTTACAATAGGACTGCTCGTGACTTATAAATTATATCAATATAAAAGAATTTCCTGTACGTCTGGACAACGATAGTAAGGAAACTAGGAGCGGGACTAATTTTTTTAAAGAAATGAATTGAACATTCACCACAAAGAGCCGGATAATAAAATAAACGTTCTTTCCCTCTCTCGTAAATCTTTCCAACCAACGAATAGAATAGGGAACGAAAATGGTACAATCTTTAACTTTCTGACAGTTTAATAAGATAATAAAAATATAACCAAGAGAAAAGAATTAATATCTCCACACTTTTAGCAGTTAGCTTAGATTTGACTTTTGAAATCCAGCCAAAACAATCTTTGAATCTTTTTATAAGAAACTTCAACTGGGGACTTAATGTTTTAAAACTTTTTTGTATCCTTGTGAGCGTGTATCTACTTATATTATCAAGATCTTGGGCCTGATACTCGGAGAAAATTATGTCGGCAGCTATAACGCGAAGTAAGTTGCAGGTAGCTTTTACCCTAAAGGCTTGGGTATTAGCTACCGCACACTTCCGTCGTAACTTAAGATCCCATTGAATTTCCACGAGTTTTCTCCACAAAACCTGATTTGAGAAGGAACTCCGCCTTTTGTTGGTCTTTGTTGACATTCAGTAATCTTTTAGGAGGGCTTTCGGATGCCTTTTTTGTTTGTTAACAATTTGTTTGCAATTTGGTATAGTTTCTATTTATTATAAGTATTTTTAAATAGTAGATAGAGATTTGTACTATTAATGGTTTGTTCTTGATTAAATAAGCAATAATTTAACTTTCTATTGAATTTGACATTTAGTTATAACATTACTGAAAACGAAGGAAGGTATCTACAAACGGGTATTATACCGTTTGTAGATACCATTAGGCCGAATATAATATACATACATTTATGATATGATGCATTTTACGTAGTACTGTCCTAGTACTATTCAAAGGAGATAGATACCATTCATCAATAATTATTCACTTTCTCAGCTTTCGACCAAAAAGTACCTACGTAGTTAAATAACCCAAAACCAGTTAAATCAAAAGGGATTCTTCAAAACGTAACGCCAGAAATAAAAATAGAGACACGAGTGAAGTACACAACCGGCTTCCAATTGGAGCGTTAGTGTCCGCATACATCGGAAGCTGTTGTGTGCTTTGGGTGCGGCCGGCTACAGACGGCGGACGGAAGTGTGTGTAGTTATGTGAGCAAACTAACGCGAACTAACGGACGCCAAAGTATCCTGCACCGTAACAGATTTGTTAGGAAAATGAAAATATTCTACCTCTTTTAACACGTCAAGCTACGCAAAGTAGACACAATAGAAAATCTATTGTCTGCGGGCGCCGGCGACATTTCGTGGCTTGATTAATTAATTGATAGTTTTTCAGCCAGGAGCTTTATCCCAGAACAGTCAGAATATACTACAGTAACGTACCAACGGACACCAAAGTATCCTGCATCGTTACATATTTGTTTGGGAAACGCGTCTTTAAATAGTTACCATAGTTATACTTACATAATAAGCTGTTAGGTTGGTCCTCGGAGGGATAGGCAGATTACTACAGTAAAACCACAGTTCGCTGGCAGCATAAGGTCTTAGGTGATCCTCTATTACAATGGACGTAGTAGAACCCTTTGATAGGGGAGCGTATGGGGGTTAATTCGACCCTTTCGCTATTTGTCGGGCGCATGTTTAACTTTGGTACTATAATGAATAATTTTTTGGCCGAAAAACCATTTTAATCTTCATCCGATCAGATAATGGAATCATCGACGACACGCTTAGAAGAAACGCTTGCGACATTAGCCCAATGAGTTGTGTGTGTAGACCTATACGCCGATTACGTCTTGACTTCAGTGTCAAGTGTTTATTAGGTTTCATTGCTTACATCCACAAGGGTACCATAATTACACCAATGGGTTCACCCGATTCTCCAAACGTTGCAAGAAACATGGTGGCAATCGTGGGACTCAGCCGTGCGCGTCTGACACTGCAGAACAAACGCTTTAGATTACGCCCGTATAATTTCCGTTAAATTAACCTTATGGTGAGACGGTGAGACACATTACTTCCGCGTCGTCGGGAATTGACTCGCAAGCGCCTCCCTTAAAATTGTAATTGTTCATTGTGTTACAAAATATATTATGATAGTCAGCCATGAATCCTGATCCTAGGAGTGTCTGTCTGGTTAGACTGAGACCTCCGCAACCCAAACATTAGAATATCACACTTCTTAGATTAGACCAATTGTCACTAATTTTACAGATTTTTGGGTTCCTCTGTCAATAGTCACGCTATTACGCTAGCGCTTTCGAGGCACGTAGAGGTTTCAAATTGAAAAGAATCCTGTTGCCCGCACAGGTTCGACTAAGTTACAGTTGGTGCATCGACCTACGCATTTGTGCAATTAAGTATAACTATTAATCCACGACATTATAAATTAAATAACGTTTGTTATAAAGGCGTGCACAATTGTTAGCGTCAGTAAAAAAATCTAAACAAACGTCAGTCTAGAACACACAAAGAAGTCGAGTACTATTGCGTTGCATGCTATAAAATGGTAATCCACGTTATGATTGGCACTGGTAAAATTTTCACAGCTCCCGCGTCGGTCGGCTCCATAGATATCCGGTCGGCTCGCTGCCGCGCGCGATAGGTCAGTTTAATCGGATTCTTTATTCATGAGACCACTGCACCGACGCTGTATTCAAAATTACACTTCGCATATTAACCGGAATTAACACCAGGTATAATATTGAAACGACTGCTTAATTTATGCACGTAATTTGTCAAGCGATTATTTGAATGCTGCTCAATTGTTAATTTTCTAGTTAGGCAATTAATGAGCTTGTGCATAATTTATTATTGACATAATAGGTATATATTATGGTAACTGAAAATGTATACCTAAGAAAAACTCAAGGTACAACATAATCTTCCATTCTTGACGTTGCACTTGGGATTAGATGCATGTGCGTTGTGTTCATCATCGGTTTGAGCGTGATGAACCAGAAGGACCGGTTAACTGTAGACATACAACTGTGAATTATTTCAAATGTATTTTCTTTACGGATTTTCAGTGATAGAATCAACTTTGTAAGTTACGATAGAAATAGATTTCAGATTGCAGTGCCAAACGCATTAATAATGATCTTTATTTGCACATCCACATACATTTTGTAGGCCGAGTTCGGCAAGTAGACGGTCAGATTTACTTCAATTTAAGCCCATGTCGTGTGGCGATGCGGTGAGAGCTGAAAATTTAATGCAGCGGGCCTCTCGTTGCTCTGTGTCAATGTTCGGCACCCCGTACATATGAAGGTATATTTATATTGCCTCCTCTGCCTTCACGAATAGCTCGGGAGAACGTATTGCATTTTCTATGTAGCGAATTAATAGTCAATGTTGTGGCATGGAAGTTTCTCTTGCGGAATCCGTGTGGTTTTGTTCGATGTACTTGTACGTGACGCATCGCCGTGAACTTGCCCATCATATTTTATGCAGTGTTCTGCTTGTTTTATATTCTAAATAACAATTGGAGGCGGGTTTCTGAAAAGCTGGTTCTGATAATTTCAGATCTAATGTTAGCTGTTGATTGGTTTAGATGCAAAAAACTATAAATATTGAATTTCCTGTCTTGTATGTTATCTTTCACCTTAATGGGGGAACACGTAGGCTATAAGGGTTCATAAAAACCGACAAATAAATACTTAGTATAAACATTTTTTTAATAGAAAATAAAAGAGGATTCCGCCCCATTTTTTAATGATGCTGTAGGGTAACAGGGGTTGGTTATTTACCTTCCTTGTGAGTGTGAGTGACGTTGGCTCGTCTCTATGAGGCGTGGCATGTATATAGTTACGAGTATTTTAATGTGCATTTTTTAATTTTTTTATGCGGAAAAAAAAGGATATGTAGAATTTTAGAATGATTGTTTTTGACTTGTATGTTCACATTGTTCACCTCTTATAGGAACTGGGACTAGAAAGGTAGGATCTTGTATAAAGACAAGCATCTGATATGATCCTCGTATAAATTATAATAGAATAGAATAGATCTTTATTTCATGTAAACCAGATACAGGTACTTATGAAATGTCGATACTCTAGGTGCGCGGTTCCAAATAGTATGGTAGTAGTGGTTCCAAGTAGTAATATATTTTAAATACTTATAAAATATCGACATTTACAGAAAATAGATAGAGGTGAGATGGTAGTGAAACTTAATCCTATTCAGTATAACAAAATATAGTTTTAAAGATCTTCCAATAAATGAATTATTTTCATCGAAAACAACGTTCTAATTGGGTTTATAACGTCTATCGGTCCTTTATAACCGACTATCAATTTACTGAACTTTGTTGTAGATAA
Organism: Allophyes oxyacanthae; assembly: GCA_932294325.1. Lineage (NCBI taxonomy): Eukaryota > Metazoa > Arthropoda > Insecta > Lepidoptera > Noctuidae > Allophyes > Allophyes oxyacanthae. The sequence goes on along the minus strand of OW028614.1, from coordinate 7,178,263 downwards.
AGTTATAATGAAATTTACGGACTTCAAATTGAAACGTTTGATATTTAACAAGCCTTTAAATTAGTCAGTCACTCACAACTAACAATCGCAAATGGATTTTATGTTGCCAATTCGTTCAACTTACTCGACGTACTTTTAGTTAGTAGAAGGATTCAAATACCTATATTATTAATTTCTCTATTTGAGATGGCAACACAGGCTCAGGGGGCTTACCACCATTTATTATTATTACAGCAATATTGAACCTTACATCGAAATTTCGTACTTTATCGTTACTAAAGTAAGATTACTTTAATTGTATTGCTAAGAAGTTTTGTGACGTCATCGTAGATCATTTGTCCCGTTTTCTCGTAGAGCAAGGAATAGACAAAACATCATCAAAACATTCATAATCTTGAAATGTCATTGTACGAATTTGATTGACATTACTTTACAATGAAACAAAACGTTACATAAATATGATAGTTTTATAAAACATGGTGGTAATCCCCCAGGTATGTAACTATAGGTAATAGATACCCTAAGCCCATTACCTATAATTACATACCTGGGGGCTTACCAATTTCTTTTTTCAAGTTCTTAAAATAAAACGTAAGGCACTTACGAAGAACACCATAGTCAAGATTGTAGATTGCCCCCTAATTACCGATGTTGCAGATAGTTTGCGACAGGCGTAATTCGTGTGGTAGCTGCTGTCAAACATGACTTTGGTATTACGTATTTGCTGATAGCGACGCGACAGCCACCGCTTATGGATTCGCCCTCTGGCTGACAATAAATGAACTAAAAAGTGCATACCTACTTGGCGCTGCAAACACGACAAGTAGCCACAGGCGGACGAATACTAATTTGCTGGACAGTTCGCGCCCTGCAATCGCGCTACGTTGCATGGCTGTCGGGACTCGGGTCGCTGTCAGGTGATTTTTACGTAATTTGGGTGCCGATAGTCTGTCTAACAAAAATACTTAAAAGTCTATGCAACCCGTAGACTTAGGATTTTGCTAATGATGAAAATATTTTGGAATAAGGCATCTAATGTAGTCTTAGATCCACATATACAAAACTGTCTTAAGTTTGCGGCATTTAGTTGAGAAGACGTCTTTATAGACACTCGTTTTTGTTAGACTAGTCTGACCAGCGACATTCTTGACTATGGTGAGCGCGTGCTTTCAGATGTTCAGTATTATAATTGCTTACTATATATTTAAACTGTAGTATTGCCTTACAAGAATACCTGAAAAGGCACAACTACTTTATCAATTTTATTATACCTATGCATGAATAGCCACCTTAATAAAAGGAGTTATGTAGGAAGTAGGCAAGATTAATTGATTGGACAAACAAGTCCATCGGTATACAGCTTATATTTTGTTTGGTAGGGGCGCGGCTCGCAGGGGTAGCAGGTGCTCGCACATAAATCTTTTCATACCAACTATTAGGTAAAGGAATCCTTTAATTAATTAGTGTATGGAAGGCTTTTGTTTCGTTTCTTCTAACGAATATTGCTAAAACTATGTTGGATGTTTAGTATTTTCTCGTAAATATTTAATTTCGTAAATTAATAGATAATTGACAAATGTGATTTGGTACCTATAGGATAAAACATGTTAATTACTACTTTTAATTCGTTTGGAAATATGTTTCTTATCGTTACGTATAATTTCTACATTTGTCATGCAGTGATTACTTTACCGTTTTAAAACATGAGGACATTCGCACAAAATATCTACTTATAAGAGGAACACAGCTTTCATTAGAATTACAAGATTTACTCAGAATTTAGCGCGTGAGAAACAGATTATTTTATTTTATGTGTTGTCAGATGAAGTGGATAGATAATTATAATATAGTACCTTTCTAATTACAAGCGGCCACATGAGGCCTTGAACAATACTAATGTCCGCGTTTTGTCATTTGATGATAAGAACAAATATACTTATTATGTTTTCCTGTCGAATTATGTATAATCCAGTCCCTTTCGATTTTTATGAAGTTAAAAATAACGCAACGAAATGAATCCAAAGCTTCCTAACAGCATATTTGCAAATAGGTGAATGGCCTACGTACGGAAAAGCCTATTTTGTCCATCCAGCCGGTGAAGCAATGTTCATCGATGTTTCCAACTGCCTTTTATTTTTACGTTACTGCAGAGTACAGATTCCTGCTGTCGTCACTCCCAACCATTCGTCTCGCTTGTCTAGCCACTCACATATACATCTATACAAATACGAATGGAGGCACATATTATTAAGGTTCTGAATAAACTTTAACCCATACACAAAGAACATCTTGATGATTTTTCAAGAAAATAATATTCTCTCATATACAAAACATCTCCTAAGTTCCGTATTGCCATTCTCCTACTCTCTCTCTCTACCTACTTTAAAGAATCCTGTACCTCCTTCGATCAACATTTGTTACCCTATCCGGGTCGTTCCCAAAGTCATAAAAGTATAGATAAATATTTTGCTACGTACCTAGGTACTAGTACGCTTGTTACGTCGCGCGTCGTAGTATTTTCGGCACTGTAGACTTACTATGATAATGGTGTGTGCGCATTAGTGGTAACTGAACGTTAAAAACAGTTTCTTGATTCGTCGTCGGATCTTGAGAGTCGTTTGCGAAAATTTATTGAGGTGAAAGTGAACACCGAGGTGAGCGGAACCCAACTTGCTATTGTCTCTCCGGCACTCACTTTACGGGCTAATTGATTCTCTTTCATGCAGCGTGGAACAAGAAAACGCTGTATAAGATTTCTGTGCATTGTTCGTTAATTGAACTTGTTTCTGGTGCAATGCCTTAAAAGTCCCGTAAGCCACGGCGCTTGGTGGTTTTCTGAATGTATTCAATATAAAGTAGGTGATTTAATGACGTAAACCAAAGGTTCCGTTCATGTGGTTCGGTTGTGAAACTCACTCTCGCCTGAAAGAAAAGAAGAGACTGGGATACCATCTATTTATTCAATAAAATATTATAGTTGAAAAAAAACTATAGAACACGCTTTAGTCATCCAAACCGAACGTGTACGCAAAATTTCAGCTCAATCGGAAACCGGGAAGTGGGTCAAAAACTTCTAAGATTTTCTTACATAGTTAGTTAGTTACAGGTGAAGCTAATAAAAGCGTGTTAAAAAGCGACTAAAAGTACACTTCATTTCTTTTCTAAATAGTTTGTATTTATTTATTTATTAATTATTATTTATTCTATATTTAATTCTATATGTGTATTTGGATGAGTTTGTGTGTATTTATGTAGGTATGTATTAAGTATATCTTTTATTAGGATGTTCTATAATGTCATTAGTTTAATTTAAATATCCTATAATATTAATTCCACACTAGAGTTTACATTTCTTTTTTTCCAACTCTCCTCTCGCAGGTCTGCTAGAAGAGATTTCTTGAGAAATAAGCAGTAGTAAAAGTGTATGGTACCCTACATGTGGTTGTGGCAAACCAGATGTCGAAAAAGGCACAGATGGCTACCACAATGGTTTGTTGATTCGTACACTAATGTTGGGTCTGGCATGAAAGCAAAATTAATGCAGTGGAAATACGCTCCTTGTGTTATATGTGCGGTGTTTTGACATACAGTATCAGATACAGGTGTTACCAGATCGTCATAGTTTGCTTCGATGGTGTGGTAATGTCGAGAGGAGATTTTACAAAAAGGTGATAAAATAAAAAGTCTTTTTCAATCCGGTTTAGAACAGTTATAATTTATTTGATATCAATGCTTTCTACGGCTACTGAAAGATTCCATTGAACATGATTATGTGAGAAGGTTTAATAGGGCCTTATTACAATACGTAATACTTCAGTTACTATACATAAAATTAATTTTATATAGAAAAATAAATATGTATAGAATTTTGTCAAAGGGTGTCGTAAACCAACGTTTTCGCGGCAAGTTACGCGAAACCACGCAGCGAAACATGACGCCGACAATACGTTTATATTAGTGTAAAAAGTATTTTTATAATGTAGAAAACTATTTGGATCCTAATACTGTTGTTATTTTACTATCGAAGTACATACAATATTAATTAGTCGGCCAACTGAAAGGGGCGAGCGTCGATTTAATTTTCTAAGTCGGTAAATCATGACATCGCTCAATATAAACAATAGGTACGGCCATAAAGATAACAAGGGTGGAAGGTGGCCCACATTAGTCTTACCGTGGTGTAACGTTTGTTCGTCTGACAGCATTCATTAAGGCACAAAAGCGTTGTCTATCAGGCAGTTTCCGCGACGCCCGTGTTCCTCCTTAACAAATTGGTGGAGTAATGTGGGAAGCGTCCGGAAAATGGAAGTGCTCCTTAACGGAACTACCGGGACAACTATTTACTTGCTTTACCAGTCATAGGGCAGCTCTATTAAATGCTTGGTCACAGTAAAGTACTTACGATTTGACTCACTTGCACAGCTTTTAACACGCATAAACTAACGAATTCCTCTACTTGTGCAATTCATAGTTCAAAAGCCAAAGATAATAAATAGAAAAAAATTAAATTATAGTACCTTTTATAGGTAGGTGCCAATTATGATACATTACATGGCGTCAAGCCTAATTCCCTCAAAGGTTTGGATAGAGGTGTATTAAGTTATAAATAATAATGGCTAATCTGCGTGCTGTGACAAAATTTTGTCGTTATGACAAAATAATGTCGCGGCGCGCATGTTAGCCCGGCTGGCTATTTTTTTGTCACAAAATTTTTAGTATATATAAATGTCCACCCGTGCCCGCTAATAAATTCATAGTAAAATAATAGGTATCTCTGTTCTATTGAGTGACCGACGTGACGCGGTCCTTCGGACATAGATTGCATATTCGTACTAATAGATATTTAATGTAAGTAATTAGTCATCCGTATTAGGTAGGTATCTAATTATGTATTTTATGTAAATTATTTACACTTATCCTTTACACACTGTGTCTACATTTCTTCTTTTTAAACTTTCCTCTCGCAGGTCTGTTGGAAGAGATTTCTTTAAAAAACCTTTGTACTTTATGCTCGTACTTCATATTTCTCATATATTTTATGTGTGCATTAATTGTTAAATAAAAAAATAATAATGCAGAAGCACGAAGATTGCCGAGGCGCATAACTTTAATCGTAATACTGTATACTGATAATGTTGAAATACATATCATAGATAAATATGAAATATAATTGGATTTTTTGTAGGGAAATTCTCAGCAGCCTGTCGGAGTTTGGAAGTGTTTGGCAGTTTTCCGATAAATATATAAAACGGTCGTATTAACATCATGTTTAGTTGCAGAATAATAATAAAAAACTGAGTAATACCAGCAGGATTTGGCATCGACGAACGCTTTCTGAATTGCAGGATTCATATTTTTATTCTTATTCAGAGACAAATCATTATTATCCTATTCTTATCTTTTCTCTCAGCTCTAACCACAACATTGAACTAATCAAGATTGTAATCCATGGAGTTTCTTTCCGGTTCGTTTCCATTGTAGGTACCTAGTATTTTGACCCGCGCTCCTAGTCTTGACATTTCATTAGTGCCTGTATTTGGTTTTAATAAAATAAAGATCTATTCTATTCAATATACAAATCAGTGAGTTTACTCTTCAGCAGTTAGACAAGTTGAGCTTTTCTTCTTCTTCAGATTTTAGAGCCTTGCTTTTGTCCCTTTTTGTCCCGTTATTCTTACTTTACTTACTAATAAATGATGATTAAACTTACCAAATACTAACTCAATTGGTTATTTCGGAAGCATATAATCAAAAACATGCAACCAGCGTGCATGTATGAAAAGATGTATAAAGTAGGTACCTAAGGAAGATGCAAAAGAATCCAACGATCATAGCGCTAATGAGAATGCGGATATTGCACATACATCTGATGTAAATCATTTAACTGATATCAAAACTAAGTCGCCTAAGGAAGTAATTGAAACGTTTGTTAAATTAACAGACACTGAAAAATACATCCTGTAAAAAATAAAGCAATTTTAGTCAGCAAAATCATAATAGATCAGGACATCAAAAAAAATAATATAGAAAGTAAGAAAGAAAGTCATCATCGGCCGTATCTCTACTGGGGCCTACATTACCCATTTGGCGTCGCTGGCTAAGTCCACAGGATCAACGATTCATTACATGTCGAGCCAAGGTGGCCAGAGGTGTAACTTGTTTTCAGGTTGAACATCAGGTTGAACCTCGCGGCTGACGGTGATTAAATTGATTTAGCCTTCCTTCTCCTTTTGACCTGCAGCCAACGCTAAGAAAGCCTATCTCTCCTAACCTCCAAGTACGCTGAACATTTAACCCGCTTACTCTTAAGTCTGTTGCCATTTCTATTCATTTGTATACAAATTACAAGGACAGGTATAATTTAATAAGAGTAAAAAATACAGTTTTTATAAGTAAGGTCCCCTTGGATTAAGTTTAATTTTATAAATGACTTAATTTTTTTAAGAATACTTAGGTGTATTTTTTGTTTTGTGCCTTCATGCAGGACCGGACTGAACTGGCGATCGTAGTAAGCTGCATAAGCTGTGCAAATGATGTGCCTAATACACCTGTCACAAAGCCTTGCTATAGCCTCTCACGCCAGCCACGGGAATAGATTGGCTGACATAAATGGACAAGAAAGTATTAAGGAGATAAAATAAACTATATATTCCTTAAAAATAATTTATTGATTTCGAATACAGACTGTTGCTTGACTTTAACCCAGTCGTTATTATTCTTAATTTCTAATACATCTGAAAAATAAAAATATTGTGTTAAAATTTGTGAAGAGGAAAGATGGTCCTAATAGTCGTTATTGAAGGTTTTAAAATGGAAATCAAGAAGCGTCTACTAAAATATTTATATGTTAATTTTGCAAAGATTTATTTAAAATTTATTTTCTGTATGGACAAAAGGAATCAGTTCGTTATGTTATAAAACATACTTAAATGAGAAATCGTTTTCTTCTTAGATTTTATTTAATAGGTCTCTCTATTTTTATAATTTGATAACATGCACCGTATCTAAATGTGCTCTGTGTATGGTGGTAGTTATCAAGGTTACTTTTTGCATGCATAGCCTCTACCTACCATATTATTATATTTTAGTATTTGTATTGATAATATTAGGAACCAGATACAATGCTTTTTACGAATGTATCTTCGGAAAAACAGATTAGTTAACTTTATCCAATGAAATTTTCATAGTTTTTAATTTTCCTTCACCAAAATATTAATTTTGCAAAATTTTGCAATGCAACAAATCAAATGTATTTTCATTGCAGATAGTGTTTACAGATTTAACATTACAAAATTTTTGCAGCATTGCAAAAGTTTAGCTTATAATCTAGCCTTAACCTCATGCTTTAAATGGTATTAAGCAATACATACTACGAAGGGTAATGAGTTATCTCACAAATATTCCAGTGAACACATTAAATTTTCTTTTTAGTTCGTTACTTTTACATAGTATCGCAAACACAAACGGATGGTCTGCTACGAATTCAGCGGTCGATCTAAATGCGGCCCTGACATCAAGGCTAATATCTGAAATGTTTGTTTGAATTAATAATAATTTAGAACTCAAGAAAGACTGAGGAAATTTGAATATAAACAATGGATATATAATAATAGAATAATAGTAAGTGACACATTTTTTGGAATTGTTCTTTGATTCATGGAATCTTGTAAAGATAAGAATGAAGATCAGTCATAGAAAGTTTTGAAATATCCTTGTTTTTCTTATTATTTAAAGCTATGGGTCGTGAAGACTTTACTTTTTTTAATCATCTACGTATTATTTTCATAAAGTAATGTATTTCGTAGGGTAAGCAGGGTTAGCACTGCCTAAGCAATATTACCAAATTCATTTTGTTATTTGTGAATAAGGTTAATTTTTGATAAACTAATAATGCATGCACATGTATTGCAACATTATGAAAAGTATTTATTACAATAAATTAAATAATGTATTGTAATAAATACTACTAAGTAATGAAACATTTATATAGGTTAGAGAAAGCGTTTTGGGATAGTGATAGAGTATTATCAATATCAAACAAACAGAAAGCGTAGCAAAGACGAAGCTTTTGTAAACGATAAAAGTTAACATGCTTAGGCGCAAATTAGGCACCAACGTACGAGTAGGTACCTAAGACTGGAAGATTCCATTAAACAGAATGTTATTCTCCTCCATTAAGAAGAACACGAACGGATGGTCCGCCTTGAATTCGCGTTTCTGCGTTATAATAGCGCTCAAATACGCAATACCGAATTCTGCAACGATAACGTCGGGAATAATGCTTAGAACACGGTCCATGAACACACATAATATATTGGAAAGATACGCCCTTTGTATTTCATAATTAAACTTATTAAAATGTTGGTAAGAATCTTTTCAATACAATCATGACAAAATATACTAAAAGATATCAAAATTATCCAAGCACGCATCTTTACAAATTATTATATAAGATATGAATATATTACAACGTTGAATTAAATATTAAAAAAGATATAAAATCATTATCTAAAACATATTCGTTTACAATAAAATATACAATAACACTGTGCTTAATGTTAAACTATGAGCACGTATTTGTTTAGCTTTTATCACGGTTTTGTATATTGAAGATCGTAATCGCCTATGCGGGTTATAACGCTACAAGGATGAAATGGGTGTGGGCGGATTATATTAGGAAGCACCAAGAGAGGTTTTGAGACTATTTCATCACCAAGTGGGTGCTCTAAGATCGTGCCACCGCACTACAGAGCTTAGCCGTAGAAACTAAGGCATGAATTAGATGAATTTAGAAGCAATTGGTTGGAAAACGACGAGAAAAAGTATGTGGAAGAAGGTAAAACAGTGGGACAATATTGGCTAAGATAGCAAAACAACAACAATCTATATCTGACTAGTCTCTAGACTCTTTGACTAGGAACAAAATAAGTACAATTACCTACGTTCGGACCAAGTTGAAACTACTTCGAACAGACATTAAAATATCATGTAAACGTCAAAATGGATATCATATAATAAAACCCTGAATCCCAAGGTTTAACCCTAAAGAAACCTCGTAATAGATAATATTGATCAGAATCATCAGAATACATTCTTCATACCTATAAATTATTAACCCATTCACAAAAACACTCAATATAGCAGACATTTCTGAAAGAAAAAGATTGACTATAATACATATGACACGACAAAACATAATTTATTTCCATAATCGTTTAGCACTGTCATAATAATACTGCAAATAGCATTGAATATAACTTCCAGTATTGGTGAAGCAGGTTGGTGAAGGAGATTTCCAAAATCTGTAATAACAATTAACAATGTTAAGCGGACTATAGGTACGCGTATACCTGACGACAATGATCCCAATAGATGGGTTTCCCACGTAATATCGAAAGTCAATACATATCGAAAACGGTGCATCGATGAGTACATAAGATTAAAAAAAGAAAAAAACAACCTAAAATCTCCTGTTCTCATCCTATTTTTATTTTGTGTGAGCGCAATGTCTTTTTTCCATTAATTTCTATCAGACGTTATCTATAAATATCATAATAAAATAAATACTTAAGCACAGTTAGGTAAAAAATACATTATAAGTACACAATGGTAAATGACAAGTTCTACATTAGTAACAAAATTAAAGATCGACTGCGGACTCCTAAGGTAGGCAGGGAGACTGTGTTTGAGGAACCAATGGAACTCCGGTTTAGTGACATACAACTAATAGTTAAGTGGTATGAGAGTACATACATTACATAATTACTAATTCTATACGCATATCAAGCACACTTAATATCTGTGGTGCCAAGGAAAAAAGGGGATAATTCATAAAACCAAATTTTTCACTACAGAGTAAAAAAAGAAAGCATTTACTGTAGAAAAGTAATAGTAAATTCAATCTGTTTTGTGCCATAGAATAAAAACATATAACCTACGATAAAAGCCACGATATTATTGACTTATCTTGTTATTACCGTAACACATATCGATGCTGTGAAGCCACATATGAAACAAACCATTTTTCAAAAATTGCGACTTATCCCCTTTTTCCTTGGCGCCACAGATGTTATATATTATGTAATACTTAACAATAAATATTGATTACAGGCGTAAAGATAGACACAATTGTGTACCTATTTACGAAAGATTCCGTTGAAAGTGGTTCTCTTATCTATTTGCAGTGCAAAATAAAATGGTCTATCGACTATGAATGTTATTTCTTCTCTAGGTGCACTTCCAAGGCCCACGAAGGCTGAAATTGTACATGTAAAACAAAATTATTTACTTTCAATATTACCGACTGGATAATTATAATTTACGAATATATTTTAATTTGGAGTAAATAACTTAATACTCAGTTATGGTGTGTTTTGCTCCCTACATACTAGATAGTATTTATTAGCTTAATTCAAGACTCCAGCAGTGGACAGCAAAAGGCAAATTTTTATGATTGTTTGCAAAAAGAAGTGTGAATTCCAATGGAGCTTGTCCATTGTCATGTACCTTTACGAAGGTTATATTGTCATCCATCAAACAGCCTTTTTGACTTTGATCAGCGAAATGGTCTAGTATTCCGTTAAAAATTAAAATAAATAAATACCTTTGTAGGTACTTTAAGCTCCTACTTCATATTTTTTATGTATTTTATGTGTGCGTTAATTGTTAAATAAATAAAATAGAATTGATTACGTTGATTCCTAGATAAATCTAGCAAGGTGTCGGAAAGACTTAGATATCATAAAACGAAGATTTCACGTTTTCTTTACATAATTTTGTACACAACAAGAATATTTATGCCAATCCTTATCACCCAAATTCCAAAAACTACTATTTTATCGATTCTTTCTTTATTCAGCAAAACTTCATGCGAGTTTGCTTAGTAATGCTAATTCGATATCTGTGGAACCAAGGAGGAAGGCTAAGCGGCAAGACCTTAACGTAGTCGCATACATTGCGAATGAATGAGATAGCCACAAACATGAGCCCTCCACCTCATCGACTGGCAACGATAAAGCCAATTCAACAATGAAATATTAAAATAATCACTTTATTTATATGAGGGTTGAGTAACGATTCCATCAAATAGAGGTAAATTGTTTTGTCTCAATTCGAAGTAAAACGGCCTGTCAACTTCAAACTGACGCCGAAGATACAAGGCATCCGCCAAAGAAAATTCTGAAAAATGATGATGACAGTAATAAGAGTACTGTTGGAATACCTACGGATCTCGTAGTCAGTTTTTCACTAATGATAGTTATGTGATCTAAAATTCCATAATGAATAGCTAATATGGAGTTTAGGCCTCGAGTAATCATTTGATATAGGTAATGTCTAATATTTGCAGAGTGTAAAATACATAAACATTCTTGATCTTTTTGCAATGACCCCATTTAACTTAGGTATGTTTAAATATACAATACATTCCATATGTGTGCGTGTACGATATATTACTAAAATCAAAATATTTCAATTTTAACCAATCATTGTAACTACGGCGTTTGACGTGCAATTTATAACCAGTACAACATTTGTATAATGTACTTAAAGCCCATGCGCTAATAATTAATAAAATACGATACCTACTTAGTACCTAAGAAGAAAATACACCGCTGAAAAGTGTAACAGCGTTACTTTTGAGGATGAAATAGAAAGGTCTATCGACGATGAAAGAAGTCCTATGGAATTCAAATTTTCCTGAACGATTAGAGACGATGAAATCTGTAATATAATAATGGATAAACTCAACATTTAACTATTTGTAAACGTGCATAAATATCAATTAATTTGAATTATGAACAGAATTTAGAAAAAAAAACCGTTAGTATGGTAATTTATTTTCATTCAAATAAATTGTATTCAGAATTTTGATATGTCTATGTATTGTTTCAAGAAATTAAAAACTTGTAAAGATTAGCTGTAAGAAGAATACTTTTTGTTATTTTAGATAATAATCTTTTATCTGTTTTTTTAAACGCTGTGTTTAGTCGTAAATTGATAATTAAAGAAAACTCACCGTTACCAGCGGCCGCCTCGGCTCCTTCTTCATTAACATCAATGAACGCTTTCTGAATAGCAGAACTTACATACAAATCAGATCGTCCTTTCAACAAATTGTCCAGTCGAGCTTGCCCTGGAGTGAATAATTTTACAACGTTCATCTGAAATAATTTGTCACAGATAAATCATACAAGCAAAATAAGTTATGTAAGGGGAACAGATGCAACAGTTATATAGTAAGCGCTTCCTTTAAAGTATCCTTACAAATAAAACTTTGTTGACTTACTACTACATCATAAATATTGTTAATTTGTTGGAACATCAGAAAGAAGATAGCAGTGGTGGCGTCGAGACTGACTACCCAGAGTGCAGAGTAAGTGGTTACGTTTAGGTTATATGTTTTTTTTTCATATGATGTTACCCTATGATGTTGCCTAACCCTTCGCATTCTGAGAAGAGGCCTTTGCCCAGCAGTGGGACAGTAATGGGTTGGATTTATTTATTTATAATGTAACAAACACTCTATTTAAAAAAAAAGCAATTATAGGAAAGAGAGAACCAGCATTTCAGATACAAAAGAGAATAATCACCTTTTGAAGAACGTCCCCAAGGTCTGTTGTAGTTTCGATCTTGAACTTTGGAAGTTGAACGTTAACGTCATTGGTATACATACTTTCAAGGGCCTTTTCTAAAGCCGAAGGACTCTTGAGTTTCTCGACGAGAGAACTGATTCCGTCGACTTCGTTTGGAAGTACGATTAGAAGTGATGATTTATCTCCTACATATGGCAACTCTAGGAGCTAAAATGTAAAAAATACAAGGGCTATAAGTGAATTGGTACCTAGATGACAAAGTTACGAATGCGAATTGGCTCAATATATCGTTTGAAACCATTTTCAAAGCGAAATAAATACAAACATAAATTCAATGCAATATGTATTAATCGAGTGTTATAATGCTTAGTTAAATTAGTAAGACAAGAGCATCCACATTAATAACTTGAATGAACATTACCTTGGCGTCAAGTTCGTTACTTTCGCAGTATTTTAAGTCATCAGACTTAAACATTGATGGTACTTTGATCGTTTTGTCTTTGCTTACATAAAAGTCTTTATCTTCCGTAATTTTCTTCTCAAAGGGTTTCTTCCACATGCCCTAAATTTAAATCATTGTTAATAATAATAATATACTGGCATATTAGCTATTTCTGCATTAAAAAATATTACCTACGCTAATGAGCAAGATCACTTCTTAGTTTGTTGTTTCTTGACTTCAAGCAGACTTGACTTTAAGAAGCAATAGGAGGAGTAAAATAGAAGAGAAAGTTTGAGTAGATAATATTAATCAATCGCTTCTTGATAGCTCCACTTCATAATATGTTATAGTTGCTAAGAAAAAGCGACCTCCAAATACTGGACCAAAAATAGGTGTAATAATTTATTTAAATAGAATAAAAATTATTTACAATAATGCTATACAACGCGAATTATTTATTTTTTGTATTCTTTCTTTTTCTAAAGAAATAATGAATAAAGAATAATATACCTTGAAATAAATAGCGTTAACGAGAACAGCAGCTGTAGTGTCATCTAATGAATCTGGGGATACTAAGTCCTTGATACGATGATTCGTGTTATCTTCAACCTGGAAATTAAAATATTTATCATAACAGCATACTTGAAATCTACGAAACATAAGGCAATTTATCAGATATTTCCTACAACAGCTATTGGATATTCATAGTTTAACGACGAAGGCGTATAGGCCCATGCCCATAACAACAGTTCTCAATCTGTCACGTGTCTGTCACGTTGATTTGGCATTAAGAATGTCAATTATTATAAGCCCTGTAATCTTTGACGATCTCGTGATTTATTAAACAAATAGATCGACGACATAATCTTCAGTTAGAAAAATTTTGGTGCTACTTAGTGGAGTTGTAAGTCTTACTATAGAGTACTAAGGTATAGGTAAAAGAGCTACTGGGCCCAAAAGATCAAAAATAATTATAAAAATCGGTACAGCATTAAAAATGGTGCGAGTACCGACATTAATTTTATTTTCGTATAGACAGGTTTAGCATAGTAATAACGTAAAGACGGAAAGATCAATATTTTGAAGGTGAACGGAATTTATTTAATATACAAGGAAAATGAAGATCGTCCGATGTGGCGCATTTTGGGAGAGGCATAAGCTTCTCATATCTACTATATGAAGTATAGATCCACTATTGGACATAGGTCTAGCAGTGGACTGCGATAGGCCGGGTTGATTGACTGATTTGAAGAAATAAACACTTTCTTACCCAGTTGTTTATTTCCTGGGCAGCTTCCGTGTTTTTTGTGAAGTCTGCGCTCTTGACGTCAGAATTGAAGACATCCCTGGACACAACAGCAAATTCTTCATTCAAAGCTTCACCTTTACGGATGTATATTCTATTTGCTAGACTAAGCTCAACACCTTTCACCGATCGCAGTTGCTTCGTCACGTCGGTAAACACTTCCTTTGTCTGTAAGGTACATAATATTTAATTTTATTAGAATGTAACGTCATAAATTCTTTGAATGATTTTCGTTAATAGAATTACGATATTTACATAAAATGTTAAAATTAATTAAAAGCTATAAAAAAATATACGGGAAGTTATTTCTTGCGAATAGATAAGATTGATAGATAGTAAAGTGAAATTATAAACATATAGGTTACAAATGGTGGTCTTATCGCTAAAAGTATTTTCTTCCAGACAATCAGTGCACGGTGAAGAATCATGGAAGAAAATATAGCACACTTACGTTACATAATATTCGTCACCTACCACGCAGAAACGTTATATCTATATCTACATCTTCCTTAAAAATATATTATTATAAATAGTGAAATATTATAATGAACAACAATACACTTACCACATTGTCATTGGGCATACCAATGGCCTTAAGGATTTCGTCGTGGGATTCTCCTGCTGAACATAGTACTAACATACCGAGGGGCAACAGTACTGAAAATGCTGACATCACGACATTTTCTCCGGGCTTGGCTTTTACCACCTCCTGAAGATTTAAAATAATTTTAGTAACATCCGCATGTTCAGAACGTGAAGAAAATACATTGTATGTCCGTGTGTAATTGCAAACTTTTCAATAATTCGGATCTAAAGTTGTATTCAGAGCAGGTTCTTAGATCGGAATCAAGAGTTTAAGACAGGCATATAGAACAATCATATTCAATAAAGGAAACCATAAATTACTTGTACGATTGATTGCATCTTGTTATTTGTTTATTGTTTTTCTGTATGATGTAAGTATTCAAGAACTGATATACAATCACGTTAAGATGATTGGTAATATTAGATTCTGTCGGAAACTTCCATCTTGTCGGTTACCATATTGTGATAACGTATTTATAAATTAGGTGATTGATAAAAAATGGATTCATCAATTAATGATGTTCCTTTGTATTGAAGCTTCGTTCTTCGACTTCAATCAATTGACTAATTATGTATTTCCAAATAATTGCTACTAGAAGTTT
This sequence comes from Allophyes oxyacanthae, assembly GCA_932294325.1. NCBI lineage: Eukaryota > Metazoa > Arthropoda > Insecta > Lepidoptera > Noctuidae > Allophyes > Allophyes oxyacanthae. The sequence continues at coordinate 7,162,735 of OW028614.1, read as the reverse complement.
GATAAGTAGGTATTAAAATACTGATGTTTAATTCAAATACTTACTTGAAACATGTTGGCGGTAAACTGATCGTTACTCGCCTTTAGTAGTCCTACATGTGAATCCGACATAGCAGTAGCCGCGAGGGCGAATACTGAAACATTAACATTGAAATTTTACCAAACAATTCCTTGTTCCTTAAATTAGTTATGGCCGTAAAAATAATAGACAAAATCTTCATGAATTCAGTTCATAGAAAACACTTGAAATCTTTAATAATTATTAGATAGCCTCTTATTTTATTTAGTCACCTGGATATTACAACAATACATTCCGATAAGACATGTTTTAAATTTTCAATGTTAGTATTCAAAATTTTGATAACGTGTTCTGCGAGATTTTTTAATACGACTGCCAGAACTAGTTATATCAACTCACCGATACATTTTTTGTGTAAACTTATAGATGTAGAAATTACACGGGCATTCTTATTATGAATAACTGATTGTGTGAAAAGAACTTACAAACAAGAGATTTGTGCAGGTGTAAAAATTTAAATGGAGGTTGTTCCTTCACCTACTTAAAACAAGTATGTTCATCAGTTCCTAAATTAAGCACGCTATTATTTTATGTTGGCAGACCTAGCAAGTTAATATATTTAACTGTCTATTGTCAAACATGTTAGAGGTACGTAAAAAAATATTCAAACAGTATGCATATTACAAACAATGGACATAAGGAAAACCGGTTGAGCAGCAATAAGTAATGCTTCTACTACTTTATGTCAGGGAATCCCAGTCTACCTTGACTAACCAAGAAATCAAGTTTTCTGATAATGATGAATGACGTCATTAAACGTCTACATCACAAAATAACAATTCGATGTTAAATTATAAATATATTGATAATAAGAATATAATGAATTATTGACTATACACAGAAAATATAAATCTTAATGTTTTCGTCTCTTCATTTATCAAATTTCGTCTTGTTTTTATCTTAAGGCAGGCAAGAAATACCTATTGCGATAAAAACTGATCTTTAAAAGTGCAAAGTTTATGAATATAATCGTTAAATAATGATGATTCGAGTTTAATCACCTCACGTATTATTATTTTCTGAGTAGATATACAATTGATTTTAAGGTGTAAGTAACAAAAGTTTTTACATGTTAAAGTTGAAGCAACAGTCATCTATGCAAAGTTAAACAGTTGCCCCAAAATATTTGAATAGAATAGATTATTACTTATTTGCATAAAAAACATGGTACAATAAAAGGTCTTACAGTTAACGTGATCGTGGACTACATGCTTCGCCATGGTCTGGCATAAAAATACACAACACATTATTGGACATCAATAATGTCCAAGTTCACGGCCAATATGGCCAACTCAAACAACAATGATAATTATCTTATTAGTAGAAATAACCTATTTTTTAAAAAATTCTTTCATATCATAGAAACCTTTCTCCATGAGCCATTCATGTAAAAAAAAAAAAAAAAAAATTAGAGCGATTTCTCTAATTGGCTTAGGAATATTATTAAAGATTTTAACTATATTAATTAGGCAGTTTTTATGACATAATGCACTTTTGTGCACAGGCATTATTAATCTTGGATTTGTTTGTTGTGACAGTACAACAGTACTGTCACAACAAACAATATAATTAGATGCGTATCTTTTGTATTTTAATTAATATCTAAGTTTAAATAGGTAATAAAGACTCACAGCATAGATATAACTTCATGTTTGCGGCGGCACGTCTCTCTCGGACGCTGGATCAACACTAACCGGTTGTCGACACAGTGTTCTTATATGTAATACGATTTGTTGACTAACGACGCGGTGTGATCACTACGCCGTTTAAAGATAAACAATAATAATATTGGGTATTCACAAAATACGCGAACATTTCACTGAATTCTATCTTTGTTTGATTCTAGTGTTTTGTAAATGATTTAATAAAATAATACCCACCTACGTGACTTGTCCTTATCGAAACTTTTATAATGGTTACAAGGAAAAATTCAATCGTCTTTGCTTGTAATCTACAAAAGACGATTGAAATTTGTATTTTACATTTTGAACCATCATAAAAATCTTCTTCTAATTACTTACTGCTGTAGAGGAAGTACCTACTAGAAAATGAACATCGTAAAGGATGTCACAATTTTTGTTTGTACAACGGACTAATGCAATGTTGTAAATTGAGGTTTATTCCTGTTCTTGTTTTCTCACGTCATGTTAGCATGAGCTATGGTAAAAGATTTCATATTTACCAAATTGAAATTATTAGGTTCACTTCACTTCACTATTTTAATTCGTGACATTACAATGATTCTGCCAATGTCAAGATTGAATTGAATACTTACATAGACATTTGTTGTTATATCTGTAGAACCATCTCAAATTAATGTTAGAATTTTTTTAAACTTGATATACCTACAGCTCTTGTTATGAGATTTAAAACGATAACGAATTGGACTGTGTGCGTTTTAGTTTCTTGGTATTTGGTTAAGAATGGATAAATAGTATTTATTAATTCATATTTATAACTGAACTGTTGCTTCTAGCATGAGTCGGTTTCCTCACGATGTTTTCCTCAACCGTTAGGTCAGTGGCGATCAATGATGCGCACATAAGTCATGAATAAATCTGACCCATTGGTGCACCCGCCTGGACCAACTCATGACCTAACGACTCGTAGGTCGAGGCCATAACTACTAATACAGCGGCTCTCAAGCTGTTGTGTTTATTCATGTAGTATACTGCACGTTAATGTACCGTGACAAAAAAATCTCAATGTTCACCGGCGCTGTCCGGTTTCTACGTAGGTAGTCTTTGACTGGCGATATTGAGACCTTTATTAGTCTAGGTTAGGAATCTCATGGAGGTAACAATATTGAATTTCTTAGAATATTGTTTTCTGACGAAGAAAATCCTATAATATTGGCTAATCGCGGTTTTTCCGTCCAACTTCCTATAAACAATCATGTAGATATAAATGGCTGGAAAATCAATTATTAGAAAAATACCTCCAATTATTTTGAACAAGAAGTGTATGTAATATGAGTAAGTACTTTACAATGTAGGTACTTAGCGTAAGTTATTGAATTTAGATTTATGATGGAACAGTTTAATACTCGTACTTGTACCAGTGAATAATTTTAACATGATACACTCAAAGTATGTGAATGATTTATTATACAGATTTCAAAAGCATATCAAAAAATATCATTCTCATACTTTGATATGTGAATGATATTTTTTTATATGCTTTTAAAACCTGTATTTAAATAAATTATTTATAAAATTAATGTTCTTGAATACCTGTGAAAATATTATTTTACTGTTACATATGGCGAGAGTTTAAACATCGTCACATCATGTGGACATTTCCCATACAACTGACAGAATAAGTATCATAGCACTAATATTATAATATGACGTTTACCATAATTGCTCATCGTGAATCTTAGTTCAGTTAAACTAATATTCTTTAGTCAATTGCATATAACTAGTATAAAACTTTTATTTGTGAACGTATAGATAATCATTCTCGATTCTCGATTCTCATTGCTTTGAACTACAATAACAAAAACAAAGAATAAAATATATTTGTCTTTAACTCTTGTTTCGGTATAATAGACAATAAGTAGGTTTAGATACGTTATACAATGTACTACAGTCCTCGAGATTTAAAAAGCCACTTTTGACATATATCATTTGAGTTAATTTGGGATGTGAATCGGTAACCAAAAATATCGATTTTTATAATAAATCGATTTAAAATTCTAAGAGTATATAATCGTTTAAAACTATGAATAAAAAATCGAGAAATTCATCTGATAAGCAATTTATTAATGTAGTAGGCACCGAATTTTATATGAAATCGCATTTCTGTAGGTATCTTCATAGAATAATAAAACATATTCATAATTTTATGCCAAAATTATTTATCCACCAGTTATTGATTCACTTTCGAAGTACTCACATAGTTTCCAAACCAAGTTGTTAGAATCCATGTACCTATAGTAAGCTAAGTCAACTTAAAAGCGGGAACAATCCAAAATCAAGGCCAGATCACAAAAACAGAGGTATCCGAGAAATAATCGTACACAGAACGAACAATTAGTTGGAAAAATCGCGAAAAACTGCACAGATGTCATTGTCATTACTGCCAGTGTCAAGCAAATAGTGATCATAGAGAAATTAAATTAATTATAATAATATAATGTACGTGTCATACAGCCTTTAAAGAGTTTTTAATACCTACGTAATTTTATACTGATATTTCAAACGATTTTAACGATTCTAGTGATCACATCCCTTTATTTAAAAAATAATTGATTGAGAACGTAACCATTTTTATGATATTTCGGCAGTACATAAACATGCATTTTAAAAATATTTCGATGCTATAACAATACTTATGAAATTATATACCATGCTAAATTATACGTATCTCAAAAAATTATAATAATTTCATAATTATTATCAAGTGTATATTCAAAATGGTTTTTATTCAAAGCCTATAGTAACATTGTCAAGTTACATGCTATCGTTCTTTAAATCTGTCAAAAGGGACTTCTTAGATCTCGAGGAGTTTACGTACTGTATGTGTGTCTATAGATACTTTTATTAAATAATAATTAGAGATGCATCTCATGTCTATGATTATTACTACTATCTACATCACCGATGGAATATTCAAAGACATCGACTACATTAAAATCTAATAAACCGATTCGAGTCACGAATTGAATGCACTCAGCACAGTCTACCTACATTATAACAGGTATGTACTTGAAACCATTGAAACATGTCTAATCAGACCAAAGTCTGGGCCCACAGAGTTGTATTCCGATTTAACTTATAATATCAAGATGATCACTTATTTGCAAAATGGTCAAAGTTTCCAAGTTTACCACACTGGCGGTGAATGAATCACAAACGTTCGAGTTCTGGGCAATTAAAGAGATTATAATATAGAAAGTTGTAATCTCTGTAATAGTTTAACAGTTGATCGTGTATTTATTTGTACTTCGGCTAAGATGGATCGTCGGAAAAATGGCTACGAAATTATATTTTGCCATTTTTCCGACGAGCATTGGTAATAATGCAGAGTTTTAGGGTCATGTTTACCAACAATTACAACGGATGCTTAAATGGAAAACGGCCGTTTTCTCCTACAAAAAGTTCCTGTCAAACGGATGATTTTGACTTAAACACCTGTTCTATTGTTGGTGAACTTGGGCCTTTGTCATTGTATATGGCTTTTTTTATCTTGTCAGATGATTTAATACCTAGATGTCACCTGTCAAAAAGAAGTTCAAGTTCTATATTGCATTCATGTGTTACCTTTGAGTATCTTACTCAAAGTGTGTTACATAGGTTTTACTTTTATATTAAGGTTCAACATGAAACCCGGTAAGGGTACAGCAATATAATAGGTACATAATATATGTAGTTATAGTACGACACAACTAAGAAGTCGCATCGGCAAACTTCGTAAAACCGATCAGTTCCGAACTGCTCGCGTCTTCAAGAGCACGAATCTTTATTATACAGCAGTAAAACATGATCTTTACGCTGACGCAATAATTGTACTAAGTTATTGTAATAAGTTGTACAATTATTTAAACGAGCGACTGCCATTGGTTGTTCGATCAGGTACATCGATTGTACTTCTTAGTTGTGTCGTACTTGTATGCATATTAAATTATTATGAAGTTACAATAATAGGTAGGTAATATTTAATCTAATAGGTAGGTAAGTACTTAATATTTCATTTAACAATAATTATAAATTTAGTATTTTTATTTATCTTATACGTACCTATCTAGTTTGCTAAGCCGATCATGAGTTCATGAGTATAAAGACCGATCCGGGGGCAGCACACGGCACAGGCATTAGCTGTCTGGGGTTTGCAGAGGTGTACTTACGCCATTGTGCAGTTTCATGTGCTAATCCTGAAACAAAGAATTGTAATGTGTTGTACACACCTCTGAAATCGTCGCCGTCGTTCCTGTCCCATACCGTGAAACTATTTGTATGTATTTTAAAAATGAGTTCTAAATTGTGATTTCGCGGCCGTAAGTAGGTGATTGTGATTGGTATGGACATTGCTTTAGTTAAAGGAGAACCAAATGGTTGCAAACACCAGTTCGCTCAAAATTAGCATTTCGTTTTTTAGAAAATTTTGTTTTTTGGCCCTCCTGTAAAATTAGCTCCGGTACACGGTTTTTATTTTAATAAATTCACAAAATCCACAGCTCTTAATTTTAACAAGTCATGATACAAATCAATCTTACTGCCAATTACTGATTTACAATTCATTTATTTTATGCAACAAGAACAAGATGATATCAAGCACCACACGCCTGTGTTAAGCGGGGCTATCAACAACGATATGCCTTTTGGTGTTTTGGATTAATGAAAATGTGTACTATTATGTGAATTCACTATAGTGGCCACTGAACAGATAGTGTTATCGTAAAATCGTAATATACATATTTTTTACATCGTTTTTTATCCTACAAACGGTTGACATTCGACTGTTATTGGGTGTAGTTGGTATTCACAATGGGTAACGCGTTTAGCTTCATCTTTATAGTTCCAACGTGATGGGTCTCACGGAGTTGTGACGTCCTCTAAATGTAATGTTTAGTTAGTCTCAGTATTTCTACGAAACCCAGCTATTCATAGGTTTACCCAAGATAATATTTATTTTCCTTTATTGAGTGAATACGCATCTTTTTTTACTAGCGTCATTTAAGATTTTTTTAAGAAAAATAGTGTACAAAAGAGGACATTGATGAAAATTACAAAATTTGAATGAAATGATAATGTAGGCATAGCGTGTCCGTTTCGACCGCGCGGCCACGGCGAAATTAAAAAAAAAAAACAATGCCAAGATTTTGTAAAAATTTGTAGAAGTTGATTCCCAAAACCATAAATTTGTCAAAGTTATGGTTAAAAAGTTATAAGGGTTTGAACGTGGCCGCGCCATTGAAACGCGGCGAACCGCGCGGCCACGGAGATCTTTAAAACTAAGCGTTGCAGAGATCTGAAATTCAGGTAAATAACAGATTGAATTTGTAAAAAATTTGTAAAAATATAGAAAAATATCCTAGGTTTATATTTTGGGAGCTATAAGACTAAAACTCCATGGCCGCGCCATCGAAACGATGAAAAATACGTTGTCGCCGATATCTCGCTGAAAAAGCATCGCAGGGGTCTGAAGTTTTTTGTAAAACGTAGATTTGAATTTGTCGAAACTTGTAAACTTGACCGTTTCAATGGCGCGGCCATGAGGTTTTAGTCTTACAGCTCCTGAAACATAAACCTAGGATTTTTTGTAGTATTTTTACAAGTTTCGACAAATTCAAATCTACGTTTTACAAAAAACTTCAGACCCCTGCGATGCTTTTTCAGCGAGATATCGGCGACAACGTATTTTTCATCGTTTCGATGGCGCGGCCATGGAGTTTTAGTCTTATAGCTCCCAAAATATAAACCTAGGATATTTTTCTATATTTTTACAATTTTTTTACAAATTCAATCTGTTATTTACCTGAATTTCAGATCTCTGCAACGCTTAGTTTTAAAGATCTCCGTGGCCGCGCGGTTCGCCGCGTTTCAATGGCGCGGCCACGTTCAAACCCTTATAACTTTTTAACCATAACTTTGACAAATTTATGGTTTTGGGAATCAACTTCTACAAATTTTTACAAAATCTTGGCATTGTTTTTTTTTTAAATTTCGCCGTGGCATCGCGGTCGAAACGGACACGGCATAGCAATGATTAGGTCGGGGCGTTAGTAGATATACCAAAGACTTTAAGCGATGAAAAGAAAATGTACTTACGTATCAAGTGAAAATAAATAATATTTTTCAACAAGCTCATTTCCTAAGAAGCAGCTCAGAACATCGATCAATATTTACCTTAGATTGGTTCATTTGGTTTCGATTTCAAGGAAGGCAAATTTCACAATAGCCTGGGGCAATCGGATGAAAGTGAGTTTGGCCTGTCTACACGTGTTTTTTCAGCGTGTACATTCTTGATTTTAACGTAAGAAATCGGAAAAACAAGTGGTGGAAAGTGCTTACCGAGGTTTGAAATTGGAAACGCGTTCGTCAGAGTCCGGAAATTGTTGGTTCGTCGACGGCGACGGCTGTAGCTGACGGGTCACGTGAGCTCATTATCCTGTCACGTGGCGAGCTCCAATTGCTCCCCACAAGATGTCTCGCCACGCTGCCGCTGTCGTGTTGTACAATGCAATGATATAATACGGACGTGTGAAACGAAACGAACTACGAATTCCTGAATTTGTGTAGGGTGGTACCTAGCAACTACACAGACTTTTAAGAGCCATGTTCACCGACAATATAACAGATGATTAAAATGAAATCGGCCGATTATAGGTACATACAAAAATTCATGTTTAAATGGCAGATTTTGCACTAATCGACTGTTAAGTTGCCGGTGAACTTGGACCTTAGTAGTTGAAGGTTGATTTGAAACTTTAATTTGTTGTATCGTAATATTGTTAGCATGATTGTGTTATAAGAATGGTGTAACCTCAATACGCTAGGAGCGATGTTCAACATAGGTCAACGATAGATTAAGCGCAAAGCAAGCAATGTGCATAGAGTTGCAATATACCTACAACCAATTTTATCATGCTACGAAAAAAAAAAAAAAAACCTAATTTTGTCATGTGATTTTGTAACAGAGGATAACCTTTTTGATCACAAACGGCCACATTGGGCCTTGAACAATACTGATGTCTTGTTTTCGTGAATTATTTAAATGATTTGCCAGTTTAAAATGAACAAACATTTTAACTGTATTATTTATTACAAAAAAATTGACCATGGCAAGGATAAAATCGCAAGGGTTTAAAATGTACCTACATTAGAAAAGGTATCGAAAATTCAGAGTTAATTTTGAAACTCCATCGAATTCCAATTAAGTGGCGAGCTTGAAATTTCACGAGAATTATATTCTGATTGAAATTAAGAGAAAACGGGCCTTTCATTTGATTCGCATAATTATTAGGATAAAGCTAAATGCTAAAGTAATCAATGAGATTTATTTTATTGATTTTAAGACGAAATAGGTAACAGTGCTCATCGTGAGTTGGAGAGATTAGCGGACAGAAGTTCCTAACGGGGTTGACGTAATTTTTTTTAAAACGCACTCTTGTGTTTTTGTATCCTAAAGTTGGTAGGAGCTTAATATTTAAATGAAATATTTCGTTCGAAGCGTCTATGAAAATGTAATATCATGAGATAAGCGTAAATATATTACCATCATAATTAAGTGTAAGAAGAACCTATGCTCTTATGATATAACGAAGGATCTAAAGCAAAGATCAAAGTATATTTTCGTAAAAGACTAATTGAAAGGGATGTTGGTTGCAATTTGATAGGAAGGCAAGAAGTCAAACAGGATCTAACGAAATGTGTAATTAAAACCAAGAACCCAAACAATAGCTAAGACAATCGAGAGAAGACTTATAAGCGCCGCCGATCTTGAGTTTCGACACGGCGAAAGAATTAATTAGGTAAACGTACTCACCTGTAAATAATTTTATAAAAAAATAACGTGGACGGTAATAATTCAATTAGAGTATTTGCTAATTAAACGTTATGTAATTTCATATTATATCATAGCTTACAAGCCTGAGGCTGACATTCAGAGACGACAGAAACGAGTCTAAGCGTGAACTTACGCTTCCATCTGTCAAATTTACGAACAAATTTTGACAGATGGAAGCGTAAGTTCACGCTTAGACTCGTTTCTGTCGTCTCTGAATGTCAGCCTTAGAGCCTTAGCTCCTTAGCTAAATAACTATCGCGCAGATCGATCAGTCGGTTAATGAACTGGACCATGGCATCAATGGACCCATCAATGGACGGGTAACCGTTTTTTTACACAACGAGACCCATTTATCAGTCGGTCTTATGATAGTCATTACGGACAGTTAGAAGATTGGATCAAAGAGCCAGTCTAACCATTATCGGTATATTTTAGTAATTGGGGGGTCTCGGAGGTCTCATGGTAGTCGCATTTATGTAATTATAGTCGGGTACCCCGTTACATCTGGTTAGCAAGAAGCCTTCCCCAACATTATGTAGTTGGCGAAAAATCCAGGCAGATGTTTTTTTTTCACCTATCACCTACATACTTCTTTCCTATAAAAAATCGTACATTCGTTTAATAACTTATAAGCTAAGCGTCACACTTTCCTTGTTTACTTCAAAAATATTACTTCATTGATTATTTAGTCGTATCTTACTTAATTAACTGAGTTTGAAATTTAATTAATCCTTTTGTTTTATAAATAAGATAAGCCGAAGTTTTGGCAGAGTGACCCTTTGGCAGGCGGTTCGCCTTTGTAAGTAGGTAGGTACATACCTTAGTTCTATGATAGAACCTTTGGACTTGCAAATAGATCAAGAAACTTCAATACTTGTAAAGTGCCTGCTAACTGTGTGATTAGAACTTTACTAGACCAGTAATGGTTTAAACTTAAATTATTAGCTTAATAATTACAATTATCGCTCCAATAGTAAAACTGGTTCATAATGATGAGTACTGTAACCCTTTAAATAGACCTCCGCTAATAAAGTAGGACCTTAAATTAATTAATTTTGGCACATGAAGTTAATTATCAAAGAAACTACCAAATAACTACGTATATAATACCCCGATTTATCAAACGTTAATCCAACCTAACCAACAGTTAAATCTCATGTCAACAGATATGATTGTTGTTGATGTTGGCCGATCTATAATAGCAATTAACATGAGATATGAAATGATCAGATTTGACCGGCCTTATTAAAATCGGATTTTTGTATTACCTAACCTTATTATCTTATATAAAATATTACACTAATATAATAAATGCAAAAGCAAGAGTTTCTATGTCTCACTGTTTGTTACCTTTTCACGATTAAACGGATGAACCGATCTTGATGAAATTTGACAAAGAAATAGTGTACATGCTGAGGAAGGACTGGGAAGGACAACGGCAAGTATTTTTTTCAAAATTCCCTTTTTCCCATGTCTTCGAGGGCGGAGTCGCGGGCACTGCTTTTATATCATAACATGTACGTCAGTAAATATCAGGCTTGATTTCAGTACACTAAAGTTTTAATCCCTAGTTTGAGCGAATTCATAAAGTGTTAAAAAGATATTTTGATTATTTTCAACATAATCCAGACATGCGAACGGCCAAAGAGTGGAATCCTCTGCCGGCGTCTATGTTCCCGGATTCGTATAATTTAGAACTAATCAAGGCGAGAGTGAATAGGCATTCTAATTAATTGGGCTTGCGTGATACATCCTCGGCAGCATCATCACTTACCATAATGTGAGGAGCAGGCAAACGCACTCATATTTATAAAAAAACCTGACATGCTCTGCCTCATTCAACTAAACAGACTTGTGTCAGCACTTAACTATCTACAAAATCAAGCAATGAGCTAAATGGACTTTGCTTGCCAAACTACCAAGTCTAAAACAGTACATCGCATATATCTAAGTCGCAATTAATCCATCACACTGAATGTTGAGTGAGCAGTGGCTGAACATTTCTGTCGCCACCACCAGAGGGAAGCACTCAGTTGGGCAAACGCCGGGCAATAACATGGCACTGTCACTTGCATGCCCTCGTAACTATTGTAGATTTAATATGCCATAGATTTGGAAATAGGTATTAAAGTAGATAATCACCACATAATATTGTAATATTGTTGTATATTATAACTGTGACAGCTATTTAAGCGGTTTGCGTCTAGACTATATTTTTAATTATTGCTCGGGCTACGAGAATCAAGGTTGTCTTTTAAGATTAAGAACACCATTCAAAACATAATACATGATAGCTCCCTCGGGCTCGTTACGATATCCGTTTGTGCTGTATTACTTACGTCATTTACAAACCTTCGGATTTCAACTATTCTTTGTCATTGATGTAGTGCCTTCGCACTCTTGTCACATAGTTAAGTTCGAACTCAATGTTTGAGTAGGTATGAAAAGGTTTTCTGAAAAAATGAATTAAGTATGTATGAGGAAAAAAATTATTGGAGAAAGCTGCTGCCCAGTCCTGCGGGAACACGCACACGCAGCGGCCCGCTCTCTGGGTGTTTTGCCGGGCAGGAATGCGCAGTATGTGCAGTAAGCCTGCCGGGTTAGATAACCGACGGGCGGGCGCGGTGCGGTGGTGCGGCCATGCCGCCGGCAGTGTGTAGTTGCCTTCAGAACGTCAGAACATACTTATAAAATATATATTTTTAAATTGTAAATATCTTCCTAATAACTAATACTGTTGTATAATACCTACACGATCTTCTGCTACGTGTCTGTTGTGAACCCATTACGGTTGAATCCACCAAAGTCATCTGTATTATTTTGTAGTCTATGACCGAATAAATGCAACTGACTAGCGACTGCAACGCGCTGATGGACCAGACAGTCGACGTTGATATACAAGTTATCTGCACTTTATTACTAGTTCCATTCTGTTTATTACAATAACAATATTGTGATAATGACTGTAGCCATCAGAATTAATGTTTTATCTACACTCATATTGTAAAGTTCTGAAGAGTTCTAATTATTGATTCAAAAATAATACCATAATTACAGAGATTATGCACGTGCAACTCTAATAAAATTAAAATTATTTATTATGATACCTGATACCCTGATGCGAAGTTAGCCTAACTTTAGGCTTGTGCCCCTTCCACCTGCTCCGCTGTACCGATTCTCACCAACTCCTCTTTCACAACCATTGAGGTCTCTCCGGTTACCGTAGTACGGTATCTCTGTGGTATTTACTACATAATTCACATCAGTAAGCCTGCTGCTCGTCCATAATTTAATAATAATAATTATTATTATTGCTTTATATAGTCGGGCTTTAAAACAAGACCATCAGTTAGATACTTAAACATTGAAACGATTAGATTAAACGTCAAGATTTCTGTTCAAACAATATCAAAGCAAGCTTTAATAAGCTAATTGGTCCATTTGCATTGGTCCTCTATACGTTTTCGAGTGGCGAGTACTGGGATGCACTTGCGGCACCACTCGGGTCCTAGCGTCGGCCTGGTATAAACGAGATAGAACACGATCTAGCCGTCAAGTGGCTCTTGACATCTTCACAACGGAGCATTGTACTCTGTTTCCTTTTTTAATTGTACGGACACGAATGAGATGTGGTTACGTTTTGTAATAATAAGTATAAGTTGAGTTTTGTTGAACAAATAACATTCTTCAATCCATTTTTTGAATGTGTGACGTCATTGTGATTCGGATTGGCCATCCCTTCTCTTCCTGTAGGTGTCGGAAAAGGCCACTGAGGGTACAACTCGAGAGAATGGCAATAAATAATGCATTATCCTATGTTCTTATTTGACATCATAATATCAACAACACGTTTGCTACTTAGCAACAACACTTGTTGTTGATGCGTCTATGAAGAGGAACATGTTCACCAGTGATAATTACGAGCGGGTGCTCTGAGCTGATTAGTTTCGAGGCTGTTCCAAAATCCGGTCGACTTTTAATAAAAAAGGTCTGAATACAGATTAAATAAATGGTTCTTTGATATTCTCAGCATCTATTTTGGTCCTAGTAACCTATAAAAACCTAATTTATTCAGAGCTTCAAGGAAAATATTTAGCCAAATTCCTTTAATCCAACATCGTGTGGCAGACGGCCTTAATCCACTGCAAGAAGAGGGACAAAGAAGTAAACTTGATTAGAGAGACGTACAAGAACGTGGTTACATGTTTTACAAATTAAATATGTTGCGTTCAACTGAGTTTGCAGATGTAGCTGTCTCGGGGAAATGATTCGGTTTAAGATTTTGCCTGGTTTTTGCACATTTGCAGCAGAATTATGAATTGAACCAAGTTATTGTAGTAGTAGTTAGTGTACCTACTCATAATTTTGAATAACTTTTACTATGGGACCAACCCTGACATCGCGAAAACAAATCAACTGTTCCATACAAATAATTCAATATTATCTACTCAACTAAATGTATGAAACAAGTGTTTTTTGTTTTGCGATTTCAGGGTTGCTTCCATAATAAAAGTTGTTCATAATGATGAGTACAATAAACCCCTTTCGGCTTTACAGTTATACCCTTTCCGACTAATCGTGTATAATTTTCATTTGTTCATTAAGTGACCAAACGCGTTTTGCTCTTGGGTATTAGGGGTTTAAAAAGGCCGCTTTAAATGAATCATAATAATATGATTCATATCACAAATGCCAAAATATCCACTTCATTGATGACTCTTAATGTCATACACGTAAGGTTCATATTCAGCAATCATTTGTTTGACAGTTACCATGAAAGAAAGAAAGAAAGAAAAGAAAGAAAAAGAGTTTATTAGCACAATAAAAAATAAATAAAACAAATCAAAGAAAACATAAAATAGTTATTGTGCCAAAAGGCCGCAGCTCAGCATAATGTCAGGAGGCAGTGATACTGGCCACCTGACGCTGGTTTTCAGCTGCAACCCACGAGTGCCATACGCTCGAAACTATCAATATATAGGTATACTTACTACAAAATAAATACTAGATATAGGTACATAAAATATACACAAGCTACAATAAACAGCCATGGCCATGGTGATTCGTAGGTCAATTATTGCTAAATGTGGCCTTTTTAGACCCCCAGGTGGCCGTTCGTTAGTTAATGAATAAACCATCATCATTCTCCTGTCCTTATCCCATTTTATTTGGGGTCGGCGCAATATGTCTTTTTCTTCCATTCATCTCTATCAGACGTCATTTCCAGATTCAGTTCCTTCACATTTATGTCATGTTTCACACAGTCCATCCATTTTTTCTTCGATCTGCCTCTTCTCTGATAGCCATCAACATTCATACTTACAACTCTTCTACAACTAATGATTAAACCATGATTGCCTTTTTAACCCCCGTTCGTAGTGTGTATCTGTGTGTTTGTGGATCTGTGTATCTGTCTGAGGTGTCGTAGCTCCAAAACAGATGGAATGATTTCAATGTAGTTTTTTAAGTTGAAAGCTGGTTTAATCAGGTATGCAATGTTTCATGAAAATCTGTTCAGTCGTTTAAAAGTTACAGCCCTTTTTCTAGTTGGAGTCGGGGGATTGTGACGTCAAAGTATAGAGGCTTTAGCGTATATGGGCTAATATTAATAAAAATAATATTTTATTTGTCTTCCATCGATAGTTTTACGAAAATCCCCACCACTTTGATTACAATGTACAATTGTACATACATAATTTATATAGGTAAACCACGACAATATCCACGTCATTAGATCCTCTAAATCCAACTATAACATTTTCTAGGTACATTTGTGATGTCGTAATGTCAAGACAAGCGTTTATTCCGGGACCGTGTTCCGTTATACCACCGCAGGGCCCATAATACATGGTATTCTACTCTGGAACTGCTCAGTGTTATGTTAACGTTTATTATTAGAGCCCTCACGACGATGCTAGCTTTTTTGTACCTACTCATTGCACGGAGTTTAAAGTTACATGTATTTGAAGGTCTTCTCGATTTGGGTTTTATAAGGAAAATTGGGAATATAGTACACATAACATCACGGGTGTATCAACTGAGGGGTTAAGCAGAAGTGTACTGTAATACTGTTATTAAATCCCATGAAATAAGGGCAAACCTATTACCATAACATTTCCAAACTCCGGGATACTAGTTTATTAGGAATTTCCGAATAGAAAAATCTATAAGTATCAGTAAAATTACCTAGGAATTGAATCCAGGCCCAGAGGGCTAATTCAAGTAATTCTATGACGCGCCGATCATATTGCAGTGACGCTCGAACTTTATGCGAGCGTTTATCACTGGTGCTACGGGAATACCAAATGTGTTGTTTTGACCAAAATTTGACTGCAACTGCGCGGCAATTGCACTTCTTTAGTTACGTGAATTAGCCTACTGCGATCACTAGATCACTAGAGGCGACTGCCAAACAAATTAGGTACTTAAAAAAAAACTGTGTTACTAAGTCTAATCCAATTTGTTCCACGATGAAAATGTACGATTTAAATAAACAGGATGTACTCAAATTTAATATTCATCTCGCACAAGATTTAAGAGAACATGTTCGTGATATATGGGTTAGCAACGTGTCACCACTAATGCACTGCCGCGAAGTTTAAGCCCAAGACAATTCTCCTCTATACTGTATACCTATGCGACTATGGGTAATTGTATATGCTGACTAGTTTTATAACTATTGAACTATACGAACAAAAAGTACGTACATTTTGCTTAAATAATTTTAATCGTAACTTACAACTCTGCGCCAAAATTTAAAATGCAACTCCCATAAGGTTCTGCCATTCAAACTCATTAGCAAATTGATGTAAAGTGTGAAACACGGAAACAAACGGCCGCTTTGACACAGTTATTGTAAAAATGGAAACAACAAACAAAACACAAATCGTAAAACAACATCGTCATCATGAAAGATTAGACAGAAGACAAATGGCAGTACCTACGGGCATAACACATTGTACACAATGTATTGTTCGCAAAGAGACGAGAATGTTCTTTTTTCTGTGTGTTTTTCCTTTTTATTGCTCCATTTGCGCCAAGCTTGGCTTGTCTCTGCATCCCAGTGTTCCCTATGGGGCGTAATTAGGGTAGACCACACGACTAATTGAATAAAAACATTGCATAATTAACGAAGGGAGCAATGCCGCTGCTTCCGTCTGTACACCTTGGGTTCAAAGGGTGTTCAAAACTTTGTCTTAACAACTTCAATTTAATATAAATGACGGAATGTCGTGTTTGTACAGTCGGTAGCGGTGTTTGAGTCATTTGTAGAAAATATTAGCTGAGTGAAATTACCTGTGTCTGGATGGATGAACGCGCTTTTTACGCGATTAATTAAGTTTTCAGTATTTTACCAGTTTGTGGAAAGCTACGAGTACTTGCTTTCAGATATACGTGTGCTGAATACAATAGAATGTAGTACCACTGAATATTTATATTCCGTGTGTAGTAAACAATACTTTTTAATAAATACAGCAAAAGAGTAAAATTTAAAAAAATTGGTTCATCAAAACAGGTTAACAATGAGCTTGTTGCAGTAAAACACCTACCGAACACAGTTTATGAAGTAATAAAAACCAGCAGCGTGGTTTAAAGTTCACGGAGGCGGTCGTAATGAATTAAAATACTTCGGGCACAGGTCGTTTACGGAAAGTTGATGTGCTTATACAAATGCCCTGCCCAAAACAGGACCCCCTGTAATCATACATTTAATGGTTTCCATAATGACCTCGTAAAGTAGTAACTGCCACAAGCCGTTTCATAAATACTGAACTTTGAGCGTGAAACTTTTAATTTTTCTCACAAACTCAGATTTATTACGCACTTATTTGACGTTACATGCACGAGTAAAGGGTTCATGTGCTTAATTGAATCATCAAATATTATTAACATTATCATTTAAAAGGATGCTCGAACTCTGATAGAGTAAGCTGGTTAATAAAACTAGGGCCCGTTTCGAAATATTTTATGGAACATTGTACGTAATAAAATTGCCTGGCAAAATGTTTGGAACATTCCACTTTACATGAACGAAATTCAATGAAAACTTATTATTCTGTTCGACTAAAATGTTTTATCAAAACTGCGCTATTATTATTGGTAATTTAGGAAAATACATAAATGAAAACGAAAATCCTTCAGGCGTGTTTCTGAAAGTATTAAAAATTACTATTGGCCTCATCATGCGTCCGCCCGTACTCACACAAATAGACGAATGAAGATTGATCATAACAGCACCACTTCGAAAGACATCGTTTTGGAGAACAATCCATCAATCGACAATAATTTATTTATCGTGTTTTGATTTTGAATACATCCAAGCATCTCCACCACTTTTTGGACAAACACACACATGTTTATTTTAAAATAATTCATCCATACAGTGACAGACAACACAGCAATGAGAAAATAGAATAACTTTTCACACAGCATCAACCCACATTGGATTAGCATGTGGCGATGGGTTAGCTTTGTAACCCTCTTTAAATATGAATAATATATAATCAATGTGATAAAAAATCCAAATTTTTCAATTAAAAATACCCGTAGGATTGGTCGCGCGTTGACCTGGAATGTGCGATCGTTGACAGTTAACACAACTCGTACATTACCACAATCCAGCCTCTGCTATTTTGATTAATACAATTCTAACAGCATCCACGAAGCGACCCTTTAATCCATTTATCTTGTAAAGTTACCTTTTGTACCCGCTTCCCGTTTTAAACCTATACACTGATAAGATTTTTGGGTTCTGGCAACATCAGCATTCGAAAGCTTTTTTTGTTTAAAAAAGGATATGTCAATTACTTGAATTAAGAATACGTGACACGTAAGCGAAATGGACTCGGAAACAATGGATTGATAAATGAACGTATTTGCGTTGGTAATACAATACCTTTCGTATCTTCGTATAGAATTCACAAAAAAAACGATGTTTGAATTAATGTACCTATGTTTTTTGCAGTAGGCGTAGCATTGCCACCATAGAAACCGGTTTTGTCTACGGAAGAATAGATAGACAACATGATAGATTGTAGAAATATCGATGTAGAAATACATCTCCTCTTCGGTAGGATTTGGTAAATTATCTACATCACTAACTACTTCCCCGTTGCTATGGAAAGAATATTTTGTCTTTGTCTACGTAGAAACGCGAGTCTAGATATCGAGATGGATAGAAAATGGATAGAAAGAGCTTTATTTATTCTTGGAAGAATAGAAAAAGAAATGGTGATGCTACGGGCTGTACTTTAGAGCCTAAAGGCATTTTTAGAATCAGAAAAACGCTATTTCCGAAAAAAAAGCTATTGTGATTCAGACGACCGTTTGCGGATTATATGACTACACGTTGTGTTATTACTGTTTACAATTAAACGATTCATAATTTCATTTCCCATGTGGGCCAAATACAGCGAGAAGTATGCGCAATAGAACACATCTTACAAAAAGCTATCCGCTCTATAGGTAGGCTCTTCTCGGAACAGGCTTATATACTATTAGTACTAGCAGGTACTTGATACCGTACGGCTTGGGTAGTGTTGCTAATATATTAACCACCTTACATCATTCTTAATCTTTGTACACGGGTAATAATATCGTCTAGAATCCATCTCGACCTATCTGCATTTTGCGTCGTTCAAAGAATTTTGCATTTACGGAAAACAAAATAATAACAGCAAAAGTAATCCATATAAAAACAGATTAGAAATAAAGATGCAGTGGCTCAATTTTATTTATTTATTCAATAGAATCATTAACCTCTTACAAATCATTCTTCAATTACACAATATTATAATAAAGAAACCCTTTTGGCACGTGTAGAAGGACAACATTAATTACGAATGCAATTTCATTAAAAGAGTCATCCCGATCATAATGTATTTTAGTAAGATTCCATAAAAAAATTGTAATCTGCAACGCATTTCGGACTTAATGTAAGTTATTTCATACACTAAGTGGAGCATTACACGTACAATTATTTCAAAGATTTTACGATAATTCCATTTGTTCCTTTCATCCCCTCTGAAGGGAAAATAAATAAGGAAAACTGGCTTGGCAATAATTTTTAGCTTGTTAATTTATTGTCTTTAAGACGGTCCCGGCTTTCTTAGAATAAAAGTGTTTTATGTGGAAAAGATCTTCTAGAATTTATATATTTGTGATATTAAATAAGGCTGAGCTTTTTATTTTATTATTATTGTATTTTTCACTAAGTGATAATGTTGTATGTAAGTAGGCGAAATATGAAATGCTGTAAAATTACTAGGTATATGATCTGTTATAAAATAAACTTTAAAAAAAGAACAAACAAACTCCAAAAGACTAAAAAGAATAAAATAATTTTCTTAAAAACTTAACAGTTTCTGAAGTCGGTGCCACTGCCATGCTAGTGCAATCACCTAGCATTAAATATTTAAAGCTGTTCATTTTTTTAAGAAAATTATTTTATACTTTTTAGATTTTTGGAGTCGGTTTTTACTTTTTTAAAAGTTTATTTTATTTTTCTGTTTTGAGTGGCATAAACATGCGATTACAGTAATCACGAGTGATATGCTGTTATCCATTCAAGAGTTCCATTGTCTATCTCCGAAGATCTTCATCAGATCTTTACCAAATTTAAATGGAACCACCTCGAGAGTATACCCAATCGAACAAAACATTTTGCAAATCCGTCTATATATGACGGAGTTATGCCCGAACATACATAAAAAAAATATAAACATCCGAATTGAGAACCTCCTCCTTTTTTGAAGTCCGTTAAAAATACCATATTTCAGGCAAATTAAGAAGAATAATGGAAGGAATCCTATAAAAAAAAAAAAAAAACCAGCCCATAATTACTGTCCCACAGCTGGGCTCAGGCCTCTTCTTGGAAGGATTAGGCCTTAGGAAGGAGTGCTATAGAAAAGTTTTATTTTTGCGGTCAAAATTCCGGCAACCATCATAACTCTTCTTCCTCTATCAGCTTTCCATGGAAATCGCTCATGCCGAGTGGAAAGATTGTGAAAGACAGTGAGCAATGGTGGTATCGAGGCTGATTGCCCAGGGTGTGACAGACGATCTCATCTTGCGTCACTCGTGGAGGCTTTTTCCTTGCTCTTGACACACACCAACATGCTCAGTTTTATATTTGTATTTTTATTTTATGTTTTAAATAATTAGGCAGTCTCTATAGTTAATTTTAGTTCTATTGCAAAACGGTTTCCAGAAAGTAATTGTTGTGAAATCTGTTTGAAACATAGGTACCTAACAATACAGGTATGTTCCATGAATAGAGCAATGGATTAAAAGCATTATAGAAGTAAATAATTTCATATTATTTATATAAAACTTTGCCCCACACTAGGATTTCTAGTCTGTTGAACTAATTTAGATGATAATTATAACGATGATTAGGGCAATGGATATCTTTTCTAGAAAAAATGTACAATATGTGATGCGAAATACATATTTATAATAGCGGGTAAAATTCTATTATTTCATCGTCAATTAAGAGTAAGATCGTATTCTTCATAACCAAGGAGAAATTTAAAAATGTCTGACAAATCTATTAATATCTTATGAGTGATGGTATTCTTATGGCTAGATTATCATCAGCCTAGCCTTTTCATCACGATCAAAGGTTTAAATTTAGCAATGCCAGCGAGAGAATCAACTATCAAAGGAACAGAGTATCTAGAACTGGTCTATCATGAAATTTTTCTCGAGTGTATTTTGATACCTACCAAATATAATATCAGATATCCTTTTCGCTGTACTAGTAAATTAGATTAGATTTATCAAGGTTCATATGTCCAAAATAATACGTTATTTCAAAATGTAGACGTGTTAGCTATTAAATTTGTTAACCAAATCTGTTGGAGAAATTGATGTTATTTCACGTCAAACCAATATATTACCAAGTCAGGTCTTACACGTGTCGACCTAGAATCCTAGCTTATGTAAATATTAAACAGCGAACCTTCAGTCTGCGTACGTCCTAAATAAATTCAGTAAGGATAAGACACAACTAATACAATAACTTCTCCTTTTACAGTTGGGCGATCTTGCCGTGATTCCACCAGAAACTTTCGGTATAAGCGTTCTCGACTCATTGACTCAGAAATCTGTTTTCCGTTAGTGGACTACCCTTGTATTCACTGCTTTGTTTACGTTGATGGCGAAATGTTTCGACTATGTAATAAATGGTGTTCTGTGTAAAGGCGTTATTAAATTATATGCAATGATGTCAGCCGGAAATTGTCGATTGTCAGTCGCTACGCTTCTGATTATATTTGCTGGAATTTTTGCTGAACAAATTAGATATTTCGTTTAACTGTTGTAGATACGGGAAAAATTTGTTTGAAAATTATTTGAAAGTATATTTCTTTTGATGTAAGTTAAGAGGTTTTTTGTTCAATGGAATGTAATCAAAGTTATGTTTTATTTAAATGTTTAGTTATAAAGGAATTTAAAATATAGCTGTTGGTAATGGCCATATAAAAAAAAAAACAACATTATATGACGACCTGAGTCTTGACCCCTCGTTAACAGCAGTCTTAGAGATCCGTAATAAAATTAGAAATTGTTGTTATTATTTTAACACTCCTTAACATTAATAGTCATGAAGTACCTACCCTAAGTTGTAATTTTAAATTGCTATCACTATGATGTAGTCATTTTATATCCGTTAGGCATTTATTTCCTACTGTTGGGATTCTTCGAGTTGTTAATCGTAAGAACCAATCATCATTATTATTATTATGGATTAGTCACCTTTATACATAGTACCCTTCAAAGGGAGGCTATTAGAAAATTATATTTAACAGGAATTAGTTTGACAGATACAGTCCGGAATACTAACCGTGCTAGATTCGACTCGCACTTGGCCAATTTTTATTTAATCCTTTTAGACTACCATCAATTTCCTTCACTGCCAAGTCTTTAGATAAAGTGGATAGCTTCAAGTAAAACAAGGCAATTTATGGAGTAACAAGCTTAAAGATTGTTATGTCTCATAAATTTTTGGAACAAACGAGTTTAGAAGAGTTTAAAAGCAGTTAGAAAATGTTTTGCTTCCTATCTCGTTGATTACTTCTGAACTAGCGATAGTAAAGCGGTGCAAGTCTGGAAATGTACACCGCTAAGTTTTGCCATGTTCTAGCGGCACCGAGCATGTAAGAGTAGTTCCCGAACTCCTTTCAACGTATGGCTTAACTCGATGAATATCTATAACCTGCATGAAATGTCAGCCAACCAAGTTGAAATTCTTAATGAATCTTGAGAGTTCTGAAGAATAGTTTCGCAAAACTATTACCGATAAATTTATGATCAGGTACGACTTAGGGCCTTTGTTTGCGGCCACGCAGAGTTGCCCGTGGGAAATTAAGGTCCGATGGATCGTAGGCGGGTCGGAATACGGTAGCGTACACCGTTAACTGTATTAAAATATGGTTGACCCGTGTGTTTCGGGTCTTAGTTTCGGAATATTGACACTATCAACACGTCTATGTGCAGAACTGAGGTAACGTGAAAATGAAAATTGTAGTGCGATGTAAAGGCAATAGACTGGAACGCCGTAGTTGTTGTGATAGCTAAATGTACGGAGAAAATCTCTCAATGGTTGGTCTATGACGATAAACGATACCTTCTACGAATATTTCGTTTCAGTATTCATTGCGAGTTATTTCTGTATTTATTAATTCAATAAGAAAATCTGAGCTCGTTTGATAAAAGTTGTTTCATAAGATAACGTCCGTTATCTTATGAAACTTTCATCTTATATTAATAGACACATTCAGACCTAAGGAACAAAAATGACATAAGGTTTTTATTGAATATTTTATGAATCCTTTATTCCCATCGTTCCCAGAAAAGATAACTTTTTGTCTTAAATCAAAAGCAAGTGAATTGGAACGGTAGCTGCCGTGTTTAGTTTGTGAAACGAAAATAAAATATGATTTCCATGAGCTCCAGTGGTCACGCACAGCTTTGGGCGTTTCTTTTTATTACTCAAGAAAATTCCTGTTCCTTTTATGTTAACTGGTGCTTTATCGTGTTGCATGCCACTGAACCACCCTGGTGGGGCCTTAATAACAGCGTTTTGGAACTTCCGTGGTTGTGCCGTAATGTGGCATTCGCCACCGTTAGTGGGAACGACCGAAAAATTGAATTATGATAATAAATGAATAGAAAGCTCGTTTGCCCTGATACTTAATAAAAAAGAAAAAAACGGAGACAAAACTATTTTGGTGAGGGAGTATTGGGGGAGTATGCATGCAGTATGTAAGATATTAAGATGTTCTGTGATTACAACATAAGCAGCAGATTTCGTTGAGCGCTATAGCCCATCATCTACTGTGCGCAGACACTTGACTCGCATACTCTCCCGCAGAAAATCTTAAAGCCGTGCCGTCATACGCCACATGTGGATTGGCCTCCCATGTAGACGAAGTGAGGCAGTGTAATTTATGTTATTGCGGAAACTGACTTGTTGCTTGGTGTTTTTACAGAAAACTGAAAACATAGGATACTTTCCTGTGTCTTTCACTTAGATGACGCCAGTTTCTTCTTTCACGTCATATTATTTCCTCAGTACCTATAATGTTGATTCTTTTACTTCATTTATTGACAGTGAAATCTGTTATACCATAAAATTTTTAGGCGTTTACAGGATCTTATAATACATGAATTAACTAAAGTACTCATCTATTTGTTACCTGCTCCTGCCTAGTTGCTGAAATGATTCCCACCTTCAGGGCCGTACTATTACAATTACTCTCGTCGGGAAGGGCGCTACATATTTATTTGTCAGCAAAATCGCGCTTGCCCATTAGGGCTGGGAAAACGTAAGCACGCAATAAGTACTTTTTGGAAGTTTTGTCCATACTTTGGAGTGCCCGCCGCCTAATGTTTGTTTCATACGATACCTCTGAATTAATTTTATACGTAATTTGTTCCCTGTTTTTGTTCGAGGGGAATATGAAAATATGGAAATATGAAAGGATTTCTTATTGAGAGCTATGTTCATGTAATAACAAAGACATGACATTATTACTATAAAAATCATTATTACAATTTTCGATAAATAACGGAGTGCTTTTAAAAGCTATGAAAATAAATTATATAACAAAGTTCCAATCGTTTTACTGAGATCAAAGTCTGTATGAACTTGAGTACCTACTAACTATAAGATGAATAAATAAATTAAGAATATGGGTAGGTAATCAGTATATTTTTTTCTTCATAAAGTATTTCTTACTTCGACTATAACTAAGAAAAGTACCTACCTATATAATATCGAACACAAAAGTGGTTCACTAACAATCTCAGTACGACAATAGAGCCTTTCATAATGTTGTCATAATAACGTATCGAAATACTTTAGAAGTAGAGTACAATATGGGTAACAATAAAATAGTTTCTTTATTGTGGCGGCAGGTAACCTCCGGGGAAATTAACGATAGATTGCAACGTCAAAAACTTGATCACATATTGTACTCGATTTCCTTCAAGTATTGCTCGCTGTTGGGTCGACGCACGTATTATATTACTTTCACTACGTATAATCATGATTTCTATGAACAGACACCTTAAGTTAGCACACACGATCGCGTGTAACAAAAGCTAATCCGCATTTTGTTCAACACGAACGTGCGTTAGGTGCGAACAGTGTAAACGACAAATATACACATCTAACACTAACCAAATAGCAATAAATTCTAACAGCCTTTTTTTCTAAAGATTTAAATAAAAATGTTTGACAAAATATAATATCAAGATCTCAATTTTTATTCGCGACACACACGTGGTACACACGAACGAATAAAGTCGTCAGGTATCATGCAACATAATAGTCCAACGGTCGTGTGTGCCCACCCTTTATGCTGAATCTCCGAACGTTTCAAGCATCCGCCTGATTTGCGGGGGAATCAACTTTATTTATGTGCAGACCTTATTTACTGATAATCTTGGTTTTATTACGAGGGTAACTGTGCCTACTCATGAATACTACTAAAAGTTACGGTTTGCAAACAAAGCACTAGTTGAGGCAGAAAAATAAGACAATCCGTTTATGTGAGCAATAGATTTTGTTTTTTCTTCTACTGCGAAAAATATTCGTTCGTGATTCTTACTTGATATGGGTAAAGATTGCCTTTTTATTAGACGTTCATTAGCAATAATAATATTTCAGTAGGTATGTACTGATATGAACATAATTTTTGCGTTTATTCTCATAACGTGGATTTTTATGTCCGAATTATTTCGTCAGCATGTCATGGCCTAGTAAAATAATGGATGAGCTAACTAGATTTGCAAGTTTCACGCAATGAACCCATCTCTAGCTTTACCTGATGAAATATGTAGGCTATATTTATGACTTGGGCAACTGCTAAAAAAGGTATATCACGAAAATATTTTGTTGAAACTTCAGCGTTAGATAGGTACTTTTGGTAAGTTCCTTTCAACATTATCTTGTATTTATTGTTGTTTCTTAGTCCTTAGGAGAACTACGAGGATATTCTTTATTTAGATGGTGTGATAGATTTTTATCGCATATACTCCTAGCTATTACTCTATTTCACATAACCTAACCGTCAAAAACCTCGACTCCAACTAGAAAAAGAGTTGTAACTTTTGAACGGCTGAACAGATTTTCATGAAAAATTGCTAAGATGGTGTTTTGGAGCTACGATGCTACAGAAAGATACACAGATACACACTACAAACTTATAACACCCCTCTTTTTTTCGGGGGTTAATAAAATAGACATTATAAGGTCGTCATATTGAAAGTCGATACATCGATTGTCTCTTCATCGAAAACGGTTCATCGACGAGTCAGATAATTGATGGTACGCTTCATAGAAAGTCTCCACATCGAAAGGTTACGACATCGATGGTACGCCACCTCAAAGGTTACAATATCTATTTGTCACCACATCGAAATTAAATAAAATACAATTATAATGCCTTTAATTTAAATTTTATAACTTTTTTATTTATAATGTCTATTTTTATTAACCCCTCATTTTAAATATTAGCAAGGAAATGTATAGAAACAAAAAACGTGTTTGCTTCTAGCAGGGATTTGACACAGTTTAATGCTTTTATGAACCTTAACGGTCAATCAAGATGAGTTAAAATAATATTTGAAGGAATAGTAAAAAAAAAATTGCCTTTATTGGTCACTTTTGTGTATTGTTATAAATATATGGAGTATACATAAGAGTCAACAATGTAGTCATGCAAATGTTTGTATGTCTTCCACTACAATCCGTAATTATGATGTCTTCGATTGTATAGAACGATTTCGATTTCCTGTAAAGTAACATCAGTAGGCTAATCACGATACCCACTCGTAAGCGGCATCGATTCACTTTTGACATTTTAAGAATATACATTGCGTTGTTTGAATTGTCGTTCAAAATAATCTTTGAAG
The DNA here is from genome assembly GCA_932294325.1 of Allophyes oxyacanthae. Classification (NCBI taxonomy): domain Eukaryota; kingdom Metazoa; phylum Arthropoda; class Insecta; order Lepidoptera; family Noctuidae; genus Allophyes; species Allophyes oxyacanthae. The sequence goes on along the minus strand of OW028614.1, from coordinate 7,135,726 downwards.
CATACTGCGCAATGTATATTGTTGAACTGTCAAAATTGAATCGATTCCGATTTCGAGCGAGCATCGTGATTACCCTGCTGGTGTTGGCGAGAATAAAACAGAGCCATTTTGATACTAAACTACTCGTACATCAAAAACAATGTTGCTTAATAATTCATTGAGTGACAAAACGCAGATATTCGTATTGTTCGGCCACTAGTGTCCGCTTGTTAGAATCCCTCTACGTGAAACTACTAGAAAAGCCGTAGAAAGATTTGCACTTCCTCGAAACTAACATACTGAAAACGGTAGTACTAGGTATCGAAAAAAATCTCTTATATGTTTGAAGTATCCTAAAATCGTCGTCATAAAAATTAGTCCTAATTGTAACAATATGTAATTAGTTATAAATACATACAATCTACCGAGGGGAAACAAGTGACTAAGATTGAATGTTGAAGTTAATGAGAAAAACTATGAGAGAGAGAGTCATTTAAAACAAGAAAATTGATGCAGGGTCAGTAACTTTTATTGATTATTATATAAGTTTAAAAGCGGCGTTACAATATTAGAAAGTTGTAACACCATACGTAAAAAAAGAACGAGGGCGTAGTAAGCGCTTGACCAGCTTTATAAGGCAATGAAACTCGTCGGATAGTGCAGGGACATGGAAGAAGTTTCCGCTTTCGTAGAAGTTCGGTTTTCTCTCGCGAGGACTCACTCCGAGCAAGAGCGTCTGATGTTTTCAGCATTCCTATTGACACTAATATATGCAAAATACGTTCACTAAGAAACGGACAAGTTCGCGCAGCTTGTATGTAGTTTTAGAACATTTACCTGTTAGTTCTCGACTTAAGTAGTGCTTTTAAGGCAACGAGGAAAAGCAATTACCTTCACACTCGGTAATTACAATTACGGCAGTGTTTCGCAGCATTATGCTCGTTTGCAAGCTGTCTTCTCATGAGCATCACTGCAACGTTGTTTAACGTGTAGCTGATTGGCTTAGTCTTGAATGAGTTTCGTGATTTATCTTATCTACTTCTATAAAATACTTTTTCTGTATGTAGAGAAAATCTTAGTGCAATTGCGATACTTCGTAACTCATGAATTGATTTCGTTGCGGTTTTCACCTACATTTAGATTATTTTTGAGGAAGATTTTAATGCGTAATGAGGCCATTACGCTTTATTATCCGGTGGCAAGACCGCCTTTGGGCACGATGGTGCAATTGAGTGAAAATGAACTAGGATACAGAATAATTCCTAATATTATGATAAAAAAAAACTCAATTGGACTAATTGTTTTCTGCGCTTGAACGGTCCAAATTGTCAAAACTACTTCACAACTAGAAAAATTACGGTCTATGGTGTCTACAGGATGACTGACCCCATCCAATTGCAAATCATCTACATAATAACAAACTGTATATAAAAGGTGAGTTCAATTGTTATTCTTTTACATTTGAACTGACAAAAACAATAGCAGTAGTACCGTTTACAGAAATAAAACACGCCTACTATCGAAGTCAATCAATTCACAAACAATAAAAAATAACAAAATACACAGAAACCCTTCAAATAAACGGAACCTATGTATTTGTTATTTCCACCATAAATACTGCTCGTAGAGTATAAAAATAAAATAAATTCATCGGTTTTGTTCCAGTAAGGTGTAACGACAGCATAAAAATGCGGTTGACTTGTAATTGGGTTATGATCGGGCGGTGGCCAGGGCAGGCTCAGGGGACACTCCTTTATTACCCTGGATATATTTTCGGCCTGTAACAGACGTGGACCCAACGAGTATTTCGTGAGAATGGGCCTTAACGTCCTTTCTCTCGGGCTTACGGACTCAGATGTTTTGTGACAAACAAATGTAGGTTATCTTACTTAGGGGATAGGATACGATGACTTTTTGCATTGTGGATATAAGTGAGTTATGGCGGGTTGCGTCGCATTGCTTTTACAGAAAAAGAGTGCGTCCATACTTATTATACGGCATAATGCTTAGAACTAGCGATGAAACGATTCACTTAGCGATTATGATTATTTGCCACAATAATCGACGATTATTAATAACACAAACTTTTATAACTTTTAGATAAATCATGTTTTGAAAATTAAGTAAATGTGTATATAATGTTATTGAAATAAAATTTAATTCAAAATTTAAATATTGTAGATATTTACTCACACAGCACAGACATTAGAAGTCCTAAAAACATAAAAAAATAAACAGAAATTAAACAATTACCAAATTCTTAAAACTAGCTTGTACATTTGTACAAGCTCTATTCAATTTTGTCCCTAGTGACCGCGAGGACTTCCCCGAAACGTGAAAGACAAATTTAAGTTCGGATATGTCATGCAATCTATTAGGCGCGTTTACAAAAGATGACGTTACGACGAGAATTTAATCAAAATTCATTTAAAAATATTTTGTAAGATAATCGTTAAATAAACGCAATGATAGTCGACGATTACGATTAATCGCTGAATGATGATAATCGTCGATTACGATTAATCGTAATCGTAATAGTTTCATCACTACTTGGAACCACCATACACCACCATAAGTTTCGATATATAAAAAAGTATTTATCAACAGTAATTTGTTATCTTTATTAAAATAAATTTAACCTTGCTTGCAACATAATATAGTAATTCACCTTGTTACAGCTCACTCGATATCCAAATACAACGTGTATCAGAAATGCGTGGTCTTCTTTATGGGTGTAGATCAGACCATCAAACTGAACAACCTTCTGTATGGGATGTAATCGCGAAAAAATTATCAGCTGTGCCTTACAAAACTTTAATACCTACTCGACCCAAACAGATGAGACAGCAAATATCAGTTTGATGCTCTGATCCACACTCTAAGATATGACCACGCATTTTTGATACATGTTGTATATCAATACAATTTTATAAAATTAGACTTTTTCTGTAACTATTCCTCAAACCTATTCGTTCCTGGTTTTACGAGTATGCATGCCGTGCTATGTTATCTTGTGCATGCCTAATTGGCAGAGTTATGTGATACTAATATTTTATATAAGAACTTGTTGTACCATATTCTTGCAAAAACCAAATAAATATCATTTCATTTCAAGGTCAATAAAAAATTTAACCTTTACCCTTATCTATTCCTCGGTCATCTATATCCACTAATAAGCGTGCTATTATCGAAGCGTTCCATAACCCGTCAAATGCATACGCTCTACTATTAATAACGGCCTTAATAATACCCATTACAAAACGTTTACGTCACAATGCTCGAATGTACGAGTACCAAGCATAAGCTCGGACGTGTATTTTTTATCGATTTCTCATGTTGCGTTAAAAGGGCTCATTTGGTTTTATTGTATGAAATGGATGGAAGTATAATTTGCATTGAGCCTGTGGTCACGCACGTCGGGGGGCGTTGCCTTTTTTATTGTTCGGGTTCTTAGGCTTTCGTCGTGGCTTTAATGCAGTGGGTGGTCCGACCCACCTGGTTAGAGTTGCAAACGGTTAAAACCTGTCAACTGTAGCTACTTTGTTTCAGTGAAGGATATATATTATTTTTAATTGCTTCATTTTTGGAACCACTCTATTTTAGCGTTGAGCGCTAGCAAAAAGTTGGTCAGTGTATTTCGTTTTGATTTTTTACTGTGTGATAAAGCTTAACGTTTTAATGTCGTTTCACTATTTATTTTCAGGTTGCGTAAGCTTGCAAATGGCTAAGCTAAACATGGGTCTCTTTAGGTACATACATAGTATTTACCTACCTTACCTAATTTATGTATTACATACAGGCAGCTGCAAAGAACAGCTGTGGGAGGGTTATCGGTATACTTAAGCAAGCAAAGCAATTGCGATACCATTACCAATGCGCTTATTATAGTGGGTATCAAAGTGGACGCCTATAGTCTTTTAATAGCAAAGTAAATGCCTATAGTCTGAAGTGTACGTTGTCTAGTCACATGATATTTAAATCAGTAAACTCACGAGAACCGATGGGGTGGGCTATTCTAAGCTGGAAGTCACGCGGTAACAGCCAAGCTGGTTAAGTTAGTAACTTTATTTTTATTTTTGATACTTGAATTTTACCTTTATAATTGCTTTTCACAAAATTAAAATCGATTGAATCTACATGGTTGAAAATAATGCAACAAATAGTAAATTGTTCATAATGATGAGTACCTACAATAACCCCATAAAGGGATCGGGACTAGAGAGCTTGGGCCTTGTATATGAAACCAGTAAACAGTATAATAATTTATAGGTAATAATTTATTACATACAACCCGAAGGACTTACCTAAACATTTATCAATAGCATACCCAAACAAAATAGTGCTCTGTTCATCTTTGGGTGTAGACCAAACATTTTCCGAGAAAATCTTCTCGCCTAAAATTTATTGTGCAAATACACTCCATACCTAGGATTATGATAAACAATATCAGTATGTAATCAGAAATGGTGAATCCATAATATGCCGTATATTTAATAAAGGCAATAATAGATAATAACGCAGCATTAGCTACTTATTATCGAGGGTGAGCCAACTAACATGGACATCACGATTCTGAAGGAAAAACTTGGGATAAGTATTGAAGAAAGAAGCCTCATTAGACCAGTATGAGGAAAAAATATTTGTGAGAGGAAATGTCTTTATATATCCTCACAAAGATTGCACCTAATTTATATCTGCTTTGTAACGTATGGCGTTAACATAAAAGGAATATGGAAGGCAGATTTTTTTTTCAAAAATTACATATATTTTGCTAGATTTCATCATCAATTGGATTCCCACAAAGAGAGGTACCTACATACCGAGGTACTTTTAACTACCAATGTTAATTTCAAAGAAATGAATTTACGTGCTACAAAACTTAAATTTAAAATTGGGAATCCTATGTCGAGAAGGATTAAATAGACTGTTTATACGGACCAAAATATCTTCTATTATTTGAAATAAGTACCGAAATGTTTTTACCCCTTATAGTGTGAGCCAGAGGGTTTTGAGCCTTTGGGTAGGAACCTTCAAACATATGTTCGACTTCAATTAACAGCAGAACTAATGTGCAGCCTTTTTTGGCAAGAGTCCCAAAATTCATGGCAGGCACCGCAAGCTCCTTGCGTGAAAAATTCTTTTAAAAATCTCGGACTTTTACTACACGGGACATTTCTCACATAAAATATGTGTCCTGTTTTGGTAGTTTGGTTCTATATAAGTTCTAAATTCTGCGTAGTATGCATGTATTACAACATCAAGATATATATCATTTTCACGCATGTTGTTTTCACAGAATTAACTATTCTATGGGTTAAATTTTGAAACTTTGTGCAACTGTATGAAGTACTGCAGATATACGCTTGGAGGCCTTAAATAGTAATATTATAAAAACTTGTGACAAAACTATTGATCATTTCGATTTTTTGCGTTCGGTCATAGAATATACATCATCAAATATGTGGAATTATTTATGTAGTTACCTTTTTAAGTTAATGAATATTATTCCGAAGAGCTACCGACCTAGATACCTGAAAATTAATATCTACAAGTCCAAACAAGAAGATTATGACTCATAATTTATGAACGTTGTACTTTCTTAGCTCCTAACGAAATTATCTACGAAAAATATATTTAGACGTTCCAGCCCCCACAAAGCAGAGCCGCGTTAAGCTGATTACTTGCTCAGTGACCTTTTAAATACAAGCTTAACACCGAAATCTGACCCGTGAACAAAAATTAATAAGGTAGATAATTATTACTTGGCCTATGACAAAATCACTGCTCAAAGACAAGACGAAAAAGACAAATTATGTTAAACACCGGAACCCTCGAAGAATTTCTAATAATTATTGCCGTCGACCGAGTCTTTTCGTAATTACTATACGTAAATTGTCACTTATTCAATCAAAGTAAAAAGATTTTTGAGCAGTTATCAGCTAGAGTTTTTTTACGTTGATACAATTTATGGAATTAAACTCAGGCTTAGAATACAAATAATTGTAAGACGTAAGAAATTACGGCTATTTGAAAAGTAATAGTGTTATTAGTGTTTATTATTAGAAGTCATAATTAGGTACACATATTCTGTAGATCGATTGGATGTGAAACTGGAAAGCTGTTCTACCGTTATTGCAGTCTTTAAAAACCCAACTCGTTATAAAATGGTATTGATTATATTCACCTCACGATGGTATTGCTCAAACATTCGCTAAACACGCTTAAAAAAATCATACACACACTCTCATCCCATACATATAATTCAATTTTACAGTTCCCATTTTAACAGCAATCGGAGCGCAAAACAAACAATAAAAGTCATTATGACGATATCGCATCGCAGATTTTTGTGCCGGCAACTCAGGCCGAGGCTTGCTTTTGCTTTATTATATAACGAGACAAAACCCCGATTGTTTCTCTCAGAGGCATTATACAAATGTTTTAAATATCTCTCACGGGCCACGGCACTCAAGTACGTTATGTTCGTGTTGAAACGCGTCAAGGCACCAAGGGAGCATTATTTCAAAGAGTTTGTGAACAGGGTTGTAAACCACTAACGACTGCCCGACCGCGATAATGAATTCACTCTACACTCCAAACGCCACCGCACATTTGAATCTAACGAGGAGCTCAAAATATTTAGGAAATATGTAGGCAGGCATGTTTCACGAGGAAACTACCACCCGTGCCGAACAAATTAGTTTGTAAACATCACGCTACACCCACTTAGTATAATAATGTAATATCATAATAATAATAATATGTATGGCAACGCATAAGCCACTACTTTTCTTTCAGTGGATGTCGTAAATGGCGACATGGCAAGTGTTTAAGTTAGGTATAGTATAGGTAGGTATATAGATTTTTCTGTGGCCTCATACGGCAATCCGTTTGTCAAGTTAAGGCATTACCTACGTTCTTTGTAGTAGTCTAATAGGAGGTCCATGTTCTGCAGTCGATGTTTGCGGACTGATATGACGATTTTTTAGTCTTCTGTCAAAACCATAGCACAGCACAGCATTTTAAGGGTAATTGTGAATAAGCCTGATTGCCCGTTCCTGTGGCACTGGACCCGTATGCACTGCTGCAGGTCTGGTGCAGCGGGAAGCGGACATAGTTATAGGTTTCTGAACTAGTTTTATTTGTGTTATAGTTTTAATTTGTTTTGTTTTATTTATTATTTTATTTCATTTTATTGTATTATTTTAATTTTAATTATGAAATGTTACTAACATAGTCTATAAAAGTTTTACTAACAACATTATGAATCATTAGTGTTCGATGTAAATAAAGATTATTATTATTATTATAGCAGAGATAAGAGGTTAAAAATGGCGAGAAAAAAAAATGTTCTTCCTATGAATAAATTGGACTAGTTCGAGTGAAATGTTGTTTTTCAGTATTACCACAGATTAGTAGATAGTTACTACGGAGAGAGAAGAGGTTTTTTATTTGTAGATATACCTAATATTTTATATTAATTGTTTAGTTATTGATTTAAGTTTTTGTAGTTTGAATATTTAGTTAATTATGTTACTACGTAAATACAACTTAGTAATTTTACTTCGCTTATGTACAATTATTTTACGTATTCTATAGGATGGTGTAACAGGTTAACAGCACTCGTGATGACTAAATTACTCACACATTTTTAATAGTAAATTTTGGATGATTTTTGGAATTTAACCCAGTAAACATGTAAATGTTGTATTACTACTTAAGGTAACGCATTCATTGTTTTTATTTGACACGTGTTTTTGAAACCGCCTGTAGTTTCTGCAGCTTTGTTGTTCATCTGTATTGTTTGACTATAGATTTATTCGATGCTTATTTGAACTTTTTCAGTTGTTACTAGATAGTATAAGTTTAAGGAAAAAGAATACAGTAAAAACAGTTCCGTGATTTGTTATCCATTTGTCCCAGCGGGAGTCCAAATTGATATCATTGCACCTCCCGTTGAGCTCATTTATCATAATAGGTAATAATTTATTAGATAACTATGACACGAACCATTTGTCCGCGGCAAAAAATACATCATCTTTTCTGTATGTAGTAAGACTAATAGTACGTACTTTGACTTTGTCCAGACTTTAGGTACTTACACTTTGCTAGGCTTATAAATATACTTACCTTATACTTTGATTTGGAAGTTATAGTCATAACACGCTGAGAATGTGCTGAGCATACGCTAAGGCCGATGAACAATTTTTTTTAAGTTTTTTGTTTCAGGTCTACTTGGACATATCGTCTATACTACTATACTCAGTAATCGTGGTATTTAATGCGAATTCAAGGCGTTTGTAAGCTCGCTATAAAGTGGACGTTTAAAGGTGAAATGATCCACCTTCCAGAAGTACGATAATTGATTTTAATATCTACGCAATTTGAAGACCGACTTGTTGCCAAAAATATGTGTAGGTAAAACAAAACCAGATTTTTGCAGGCAGGTACCCTTTACCCCAAAGGGGTGCCTTGGTTGGTCCCACCCCTTGGGTCAAGTTACGCTTCGTTGATTTTTTAACGGGAAAAAGTCATTATTATTTCATCTTATCATTGCTAATTCAAAAAAATGCTACAAAAGATGTAACATTTTGTTTGAGGCCGAATTTATTCACTCTTTAAAAAAAGGAAGACATAATAAGGAGTGCACCCTGTTGGATCAAAGATTTTGGAGTCCGTTTACCACAATAATTATTTCAAAGGAATAAATAAAATTTGACCGGATTGACCCATTTGATCGTGGTAGCCAACCCAAAATCAAGCTTTTATTGCTTCTGAATTAATTAAATTCGTAGAGTGGTTAAATTCAAAGAATGAAGTAAAATCAGAACAACGTTAATAATATTCCATTATATTTTTTTCTTTTTACAAAACGTTCATAAAACAATTAATATTAGGTATAATATAAAGAAAAAATCTTAATTACATAAATGTTTTCCATTGGGCACGCTCTAGTTACCTGAAAACAGTTCGTGGTTCATGATAAAAAATCATTCTCAAATAAAATTTCCAGAACGGCGATGTTTTTGAGGAAAACTGCAGTTTACGCGTAAAAAAAATAGGACTTCCGTTATGCAATTAAACCTCGCAGATAAACTTGTTACATTTTAAGGGGCATTAAAATTCCTGACGACTCGTGAAACGACGTGACGGAGATATTTTTACCGGAGCGTTGAAAAAAAAACCCGGAAAATTTCAACGTAGGTATAACGTGATAATGAGCAGTCAATTAATTAGTCTAAAACCGTACATTTTCCTGTATCTGTCGTGTATGTCGTGATTTTTAAGCTAATTATACATTGGCGTCGCGCGGCTCATACTAATAGGATGTGTAATATTAACATAGTAGGTACACATACACGACTGTTACAGTACCACGTAAAATAATTTGCATAAAGCATTTCCTAGCTTTATAGCGTCGCTCACGGCATCTGTAATGACTAAGGTGGCGTTATGCGACGCCTTCGCCACTGTAATTAGAGACTGACGAATAAAAACGGTATAAAGGCTTTTAAAATTCAGTCAAGTAAGTACTTGTTCACCCTTTAGTCTTTGTAAAAGGAAAAACTAGCGTTACTCATTGGAAGGAAATGGTTTGACTTTTTCACTTCTTGTTCTAAAGTGTTTACTGTTCTCACTAATTATACTACACAGTGCTTCTAAAACGTGTCTGGAAAAACGTTCAGGTACATACTCGCTATTACAAACAACTTCTGTTGATCTGTTTTTTTTTAAACTATGCCCTTGGATTTTTCTCTTAAGGTGAGTACAGTTTTCATCCAAAATCTGGAAATTTGCACGATAACCTAGATTTGGATAAACTATCTGTAGACCATAATATTTGCTCCGTTCGGGAATCGAACTTGCGATGTACGACGTAGCTCAGAAAGCTTACCTAGAAAATTAAATAAAAAAACATTAGGTACCAGTAAGTATCTTCAACTCAATTAGCTATCAGCCATACGACTTTGTGTAGGAAGGTAAAAAATCTTAGCTAAGTTTGCCCAGCCGAGGTATATACGTTATAGTCCCACAGGTAGTAAGACTCAACCAAGGGTGACGGGTAACCTAATGGTGCTTGCAGACGATAGGCCAGACTTGTGTGACCTATTTGTGCACTATTCCGGTTGTACAGTCCGAAATGGTATTGCTGTTTGGTCGGAATGTACGATATAGTGCGCCGTAATTACAGTTCTGCTTGGAGAGAACGATTTTCGTGGAGTCTACTATTTTAAGAGGACGTTAATATGTCGGTTACGAAGTAAGTCTAGTGTGTTTAACACGTTCCTGGCTGCGTCATATCATTTAAGTTTCGTCACATCGCCTTCGAGTAAATTGCGCATTTGGTACGAAAGTAATATTTATTGTATGAAATAATTGAAAGGTTGAAAATGCTATCATGTTTGTTTATAATTCGTGTACGAGAAAGTGGTTCAAAAAATTCAAATAATTATTGTAATTTTGTATTTTCCTGTTCATTTCACAAACTCCACAATAAGTGCACAATACAATAACACAAACACTACAATAAGTGCACAGTACAAAGTGCACAATACAAGATTCTTAGTCGTTATAACAATACCCGAAACAATATCAACATAACTTAAGTAAAATACGAGACCGTTTAAGTCCCCTTTCGAACGAAACACACAGGCAAAGTAAATATATATATAAATACTAATAATGAGTGAAATTGTTTCTGCAGTTGACTGAACGTTAGTCAGTATACCGGGGGACAGGCAAGGATCAGCAAATATCCGGTCGGCTGCGCGATTATTACTGAGCTCGTTTTCCGGGTTATTTCAAACAGGATTTTTACCTTTTCGACAAAGATTTGCCTTTCACCACTCGTCGTTAAGTTCTTTACGTCGTATACCAAGCGTTTGTGAAATGCTTTTAAGGTCTTTCAACTATGTACCTACCTGATATGATTCTATGGAGCGAATCTACTTAAAAGTTTTCATAAGAACTAAATACTTATAATCATCGTGTCGTGAGCTTCAAAGATTAAGATACAAATATAATTCCCAGAATTTAGGTATTTATATAATAGATCTTTAAAAAAAATCTAAGTACCTACCATCTAGTAAATAAAATATTATAACAAAATCGTAGGATTGTCATCTGTTTGTTAAGGAGAGGACTTGACAAGAAAGAGAAGGGAGGTGACTGTGACTACGTATTAGGTATGGATAGAGCATAATTAAGTAAATATAACATTAGTTGATCACGAAATATTAAATCAATTTTACTAGTTTAGAACATGACTTGCATTGCCACAATACATACGTGTGCTCACAAGCAGCTCAGTATTAATTTACCGCCAGCCAAAAGGGGCAATACATCACAATGGTAGTTTGACATTTCAAGACCATTGTTTCCTCAATAAGCCGTGAAGAGACATGAAGCCTGGGGCTACTGGCCATACGTACCCTCAGGCGTGCTGCACAAAGGTCAAGGCATATGTTTACGACCCGCCCCACAACTTCCGAACAACATATTCTTAAAACATACACACATTAGTAAAATGCGACGTTTCTTTGACAGTGAAAAATATAACGTTTCCAGCGGCAGTAATATGGGCCGTGTTCTAAATTACTTCATAAGGCTGAGTTGACTTCGAAAAACGAGAGTTCACGGAGGTAAAGATCATAAATATTGGTCTATTGTTTTACCCACAAAGCGAACACTTCTTTTTATTATTTGACCCTTTTGTGGGTTAGTAGTAAAATGCGGTCGAAAGTGGTAAATAATAATCTGGTTCGCGTCGCTTCGTAGCGCCGAACCCGCGGGACCAATAAATTGTTGTAAGAGAACAATATGTACTCATTTTGATATTTCGTATTGATTATAATAAAAGCATTTCAGGATGTTGAGGTTGTTTCAAATCTCGCGAGGCCGACCGGTAATTAGAACAAATGTGTATCATAATGACCCAAACAAAATTCAGAACAAAATATATATAATATAATACACAGGAGAGTGATATACGTATGCAAAAATGGACTCGTGAGATAGTAGAATATAAAATAATGTCCTCGAGATAATACGAAGGGAGAATACTCTAAATGACCCGATATATATTTTATTCTCGTGTGCCAATAAAATGGAAATGGATACGTGGTTTTATTTCAATTAATCCTGGTTAACACTTTCAATCGGTACGTAGGTTGTTGGACCTTTCTGTACTTAATTCGGTCACGTTTAGGTACTCCTATTTCAATGACAGACAAGAGCGATGTAATTCAGTACGAACGGTTTCAAGCTTTCAGCATCGCAAATTAAACAATACCCTTTATTAATATAACAACAGTTACTCTTAATAGGCTCTTAAGAAGTCTTGCTTTCAAAAACGTAATACTCTTATTAAATTGACGAACAATTGAGTATTTGAACGCAGCAAATTGTCAGATTTTGGGATTATATTTTGGACAAAATAGAATAATGGTTCGAGAGGACTAACGACAACGTGACCCCAATTATTTTTATAACAATGGCTGTTTTGTACACTGGATTCCACGGCCCTCCCGAAATTTGCATGACATTGCCTAACACCAAACGCGATTTGTTTTTGTGAATGCTCAAGTGAATTTAGGTTTTAGTCTTTAATAATTGTATGTATGAATATTATACGCTCACTGAACATATAAAGCGGAATTCATACAGAGAGGACGTGGCGCAGACCTCGGATATGCATCTGTCGTTACATACGTCAACGTCCCATCTACACAGAGGTGGCGCGGGTACCACAAATACCAATATTTGTATGAAATATCATGCAAGGGACAAGCAATGGACAAACTGCCGCCTCCAAACTTAACGTCTCCTTCCGTCCTTTCTGTGTAAATTGCGACTAATTTAGACAAGAGGGACACAAGTTGTTAATTTACAATGCTGACTTCAAGAATCTACGTTTCATGAAAGAAAAAAGTGTTCTTTTGTAAAACGCTAACGCAAGAAAACGTTTATAGTCAGGAAAGAAATAAAAAAGCCCAGTTTTACTAAAAGAGATTTATACATCTTTTGTAACTTTATCTATTGCTAGTAAGTTATTACGGCTAAGGTCAAACTAATGTCGATTTTTTCCCCATTTAAATAGCGAATATTGTTCAGTAACCGTGAAGCGGAGTAGAGCGGCCGTATCTCTGCTCACTACATAAATCAAATATAAATAAAGGACCTCATAACCTGTCAACGTAATGCCATTCAAGCCAGGCCTGGGTGCGTAATATCATAGAATAAATCACGTTCAGCTAAAATATGCCTCAATACCCACTGTTGAATATGAAATCACTTTCAACCGTTTAGTTTGAAAATACCTAATTCAAAAAAATGAAAGGGTAAAGTACATATGGAATATTTTTAGCCTTTCTGTGTCCTTTTTATACATCGTGTATCGTGAGATCTATATTTTTAATAATATTATTCTCATTTTAAATGTGCGTAACATCTGACTTCGCAGCATAGATATATGTAGAATATATTCTATATTAGGCTTCGCAGAATGTGTCGTAATGACTTGAAGTTTTAACGTATGATATTCTTTTTTTACGGGTCCAGAGTAAAAGAGATGCGAGGCTTAAAGAACTGAATAAAAACTTTTTATATTTTTTATTATAATACAAAATGTTTGAGCGTGTATTACTTTTTTAGGATAAATGACTTACTCAAAGGACTTACTCCATCAGAAAGAAAATATATTTTATGCTTTGTAAGAGCTAAGGATAAAACGTGTTTATAGTTTTGGCGACCATCTGTCGCCAAAACTATAAACACGTAAAATAACGTAGGTATACATAATTGTACTCACTCGAAGCTCTACATTCCAAATTCGAATTCAGCTGATGCATCTAATGCAGGGTACGTTTACGCACGGGATGATTTTCTGCTGCGATGCACTCGTGCGTTTCCCAAGCACGTAAATGCATCGCGTACGAAATTCATTCGTGTAGCTATTGCTATCCTTCTGAATTGTGTGTTTAGTAATATTGCACCGTATGCAGCTCGCTGTAGAATTAAGGATAGAATTTCTCCGAAGGGATAAGCAAAGTACCAACCGTTGTACGACGTTCAGTTGATGCGTAACTTAGTCCCATGGAATGGGGGGCAAGTCTATTGCCATCCACTCGGCACACTTCCTAACTTTGGGCTGCTGCTGAGAATTTCCTAACAAATACACTCAATCAAACTTCTGCCCTGGAATCGAACTAACCTGAAATTTACCACAATCAGGATTTTTTTATTTTTTATTAGCGTAGTTAGAACCTGTCGTGGGCTATTTTGGATGTACCGGTCTGCCACCGGCTAAACTCGCCACGGTAATCCGCTTCCGGTACCTGATGCAGGATTTCTTCCCGAACTCTTATGGAACGCGCCGAAGCCCACCATATTGAGGGGGGGGGGTGACCACACTGTGTCGCCAACTTCTCAGGGGCCGCTCGGTGAGAGCGTAATAGAGTCCCACTTTGTACGCCCAACGGCTCTAGAGTTGCCCCCTCCCCCCCTGAAGGTACGAGGCGGCTACCAATTTTTTTTTTTTTAAACATTGCCCCTCTCTTGTATTTCTCCTGTATCTAGGGTACAGTTTACAAACATGCATTTGACATGCACACACACCCAGACCAGAAACAACTATCGCTAAAGCTAATCGCTTAGCCACTGCGCCAACCGTGTCGTCAAATGAGACAATGAGACAGTGTTGAAATTAATCGAGATAATAAGTAGATTAGTTGTATCGCAGGCCAATTTTTCTTTTCCATATATAATTTTAAATGTATCCCCAGCAGCTAACGTCTTAAGGAAAACATAGCACGTCGAAGGATAAATAAAAATGATAAATTCTCAACGCGTGTTATGACCCCAAGCCGGATGTGGGGCTCCGTCTGTCACGTTGGGCAATATGGATCGAGTGCCAACTCGGCTTTGATTATGAATCTCTGCTTGCACTGAAATGGACGTAATTGTGTTAATAGCGTGACCTTTTGACATTAAACTTTTGTTTTATTCCTATTTCATAGTCACATGATAATTATAATCCATAGAGACCAAACCTTATTCTATAATTAAATATTAATATCATATTCTAAAGGCCAAGTTCACCGACAGCATAACAGACAATTAGAGCAAAATCTGCTGTTTAAACATGGATTTTTGTATGGATAATCGGCCGATTTCATTATCAACAATTGAACTAAATATCACAGGGTAAACTGTAGATACTACACTAATATTGTTGAAGAGACAGTCCGTTTACATAGAGTAAGTCCGCATCGCCTCCAGTTATATGTGAGTTAGCAGCTCCTGTAGCTTACAGCTGAACTAACTAGCACCTGTGTTCGGTGCGGTTTCGTTAGGTATACCTGTCGCAGCTATATTGTCGAAGCAGTTTTTGTCGAAACCAAAGCCCGAATGTATAATATTTTTAAAAAATGTAGCTCCACGCTAAATCGTAGATACAATTTACAGACCCAAATCTTATATACATGTACACTCAGACCCGAGATCTGCTGTTTCTTTAAATGAATAAATATGGGAACATCATAGGATAATTTATTGAAGAGACAGATCGCTCGAGTATTGTTGAAGATACGGTCCGATTACGTAGTCGTAGAGTATGTCCGTACGTGAGTTACCGGCACTTATAGCCTACAGCTTAACTAACTAACAACATGTGGTCGGCTTGTATCTGTCGCAGCTATATTGCCAAAACTACTTTATAATACTAAGTCTAGCTAAATTATAAACAATTTGTCAATCTACCACGTTTTTAAAACGCTTTTATTAGCTTCACCTGTAACTAACTATGTAAAAAAATCTTGGAAGTTAAATTTGACCCACTTCCCGGTTTCCGATTGAGCTGAAGTTTTGCATACACGTTTAGTTTGGATGACAAAAGCGTTTTCCTTAGTTTTTTTTTAAACTGTAATATTTATTTACTATTGGGTTTATCGACCGGAAGTTAAACGATTTTGTTGGTCACTTTTCTGAAATTTCCAAAGTGAGAGATCATATAAATACGATACCTGTCACAATTTATCTAGTTAATTAATGTAAAAATATTGTCAACCTATTACGCTCCACATTTATTCTTATAGAACGTATTGTTACAGGAATCATCCTGATCAGCAACATTCCTGTAACAATACGTTCGCTTTATTGTGCGAAATATAAACCTATTGACAATATTTTATATTTTTTTAACGTGAATTATTATGATAAAACAGTTTTTAAGATATAGCTGCAACATGTCTACATACCTACTCTAAGATGTGTAGTGCCTTCAATGGTAGTATTTTACGATTTCGTGGTACCATGTTTAGCTGTAAATTATTGTTGGTTGCATACCTCGATGCACTTGGTAAGGCATTGATGAGCGTAGGTAATAGCTTAAGGTAAGCAGAGTGGGACGATATGGGGAAATAACTGTGGGTGAATAGGACAGAAAATAACTGGAATAAGTGAGCTGAATATCTCACGATTTTTTAAATACTTAATGATTTTTGGGTGTCATATGTGAGGTTTCCTACTTTATACTATGCCGTACGAGTTTTTGTAGCTCCAGGCAAAAAACGGCTTAAAAGAGTCATATAAAGATAATTTGATAAGCTATTGCTCTCTGAGGCGACGAAACGAGATATAATTTAAATTATTGTAAGCATTCAGGGAACTTCCGTCGACAGCAAAGCATCGTGTCACACAACCATGTTGCGATCAAGCACCATAGTAACACCCTATTGAAAAACTCCACTCTATTACCATTTTTTATTCTAAAATCAATAAGGAATTGAGTCTCATTACGGTTATAGTTGACTATGACTATAGAATTATACTGCCCTGCGTGTCTGCTTGCACGCGTGTTGTAAACGCGGGTGCATAAGTAAGTTGCTCGCTTGCGTATGTGTGTAAGATTGTCTGCATGTGTACGCACATACAATCCATCACTATGAATAAAAAAATCATATTTGACTACCGTTTGTTCGATTTCTTTGCATGTCTTTCTTTGTTTTCTAATGGAAGTTGGGTTATTTATACATCAAAAAGTATAATTTACAACAAAAGTGCCATTAAATTTCATACGCCAATTGTTAGTTAAAATACTCGTCGGAAAAAAGACTGATAGATAACAAGTTGATTCTACAAATTTTACGTTTTTAGAAACACAGATTGTAATCTAATACTTTTATATTTTTTGGTATTTGTTAGTTTGTAATTAATATAAAAATTATTTGATTTTTTTTTTAAATTATACGATGCCTATATTTTCCAATTCCACGTTGCTGTCCAAAAGCAGTTTTAAACGCAATTAAAAGATAAAAAAGCAAATCAAATTGTTGATTTGATCCTAACGTATAGTACCTACATGTGGTTTACCTTTGAAACCAGTGCCTATTTGCGAGGTGTGGTAGGTAGGTATAAGTATATTATGACAATATATGAAAAGCCTGTTTTTCAATTTACGCACCGACAGTTTCATATTTATCGCAGTGCCACAGCGGCATACCACCCATTCTGAAACGGGCTTAAATTGAGAGTGTGATTAGATTAAAACCTATTTTCACCAAATAAATGCGGCGTAAATATTAATACAAATATCAATAAAGATCATAGATTATATTTCTAATGACTTTTTTATGGTAAAGAAGGGATAATGGGCTATCGTTAATTCCACCAGGACCTGTCTTATTAACCACGGGCATAAAACCGTCACTTTGTTTTTTCACAGAGCCGGAATTGCGCGTGTGCCAGACGGGTGGTTGTGTGCGCGTCGCAGATGGTCCGCTACGTTTATCGTAGGCGATCGGCTACGAGCGTCGTAGGCGGTTGCCTACGCCCGTAGATGGCGATCATACGCGTAGATGTATGGCTACAGTCGTAGGTGCAACGACTGCACGTGGACATGTGACGCGCGCTAAATTTACTATGGATTACGCACCCTTACATTGCAGTAGATACCGATAAAGGTTGCAGTTGCTTGTACGGTATACAAAAGCATAAAATCAAACAAAATTATACTCAAGTGTCGAAATCAGTCGCACAATAAGCAGGGCCAAAAATCTCATTTAGCTAACATACGTTGATAAAAAGGTTGAACATTAATTACATTACCATCACCGGCGCCCCAGGTGCGTCCAGAGGCAAACGCCCTGTTTTATTAGCCCTCGTGTTATATACAACTCGTTTGTCAACGTAATTAATATGCTTATGTTAATATTGTATTGTTTAGACAATTTTACCGGAAGAAAATTCGGTTAAGGTCACGGTTTAATTTTACAAAGATTTTCTTTAAAACATACTATCAAAATTATACCATTTATTAATGTGAAAGTTTGTGAAGATGTTTGTTACTCAATCACGCTTAATCGGCTGAACAGATTTGGATGAATTTTGATACACTGATAGACCGTATTCTGTATTAACACTTAAGATATTTTTTATTCGGTTACATGAAGTAGGTCCCCGAGGATGCGAGTGAAACCGCCGGCAACAGGTTCTTGAGATTAGGTATTGTTTAATAATTAGAAATGGAACTTATAATGTATTTGAATGTTAATTATTAAATTGTTTACTTATTATTTGGAATGAGTTTATCTATAACCAGAGTAAGTAGTCTATTCATCATTCATTAAACAACTGTTTATTGAAACAACTATGTTATATTTCTAATTCTATGTGTAATTAATACGATATGTGCCTATATTTTGCTGCCTCCACGTTTCAGTACATTAATAACAACATACACATCTGTAGACATCTAGAATACTGTTTTGGATGTATCTATGTAATATTCGGTACGTGATAAGTAGTTGTACAGACCCTAAATTGAGGCTACAGACACGTTCCCTAACTTGTCAGACACTGCCTTGCCAACACGATAATCTGATTGTATAGACAATCTAACTACACCAATTGTAGACGAGCGTACTTTGAAAGAAAACTCGTTTAACATTAATAATGATATTAGGAGTATTACGACCCTAGAATCCAATTTAAACGTCAAAAAGAAATGTGAGATTTATTTTTGAAATCAGAATATAATATTGCCCAAGTAACAAAGATGATGAAAATGAAACATCAAAAACACAATAAAACTGAAACGCTGCGATAACAATTCGCTTGTGTGGTAACGCATAGGTAGATATTCTTGAGTTACGCTCAATACTATTTACTCGGCGATATTCTCCCTTGTGAAAATCTCTTAGATGCGATCATAAATCGCTTCGGTTGACATAATAGCGTAAAGGGAGCGGCCTGGATTTATGCATGTTTGATTTAGAGGGAGGTGAATGTTGTCATTTTACCGACATTCTCACTAAAAATATGGTGCTCTTACTTTCACGAATATCATTTTCAAAGGCGAAACGTAAACGCGCCTGTTCTTACTCTGCCGTTATGAGTATTTCATTTCCACTTGTGTTTAAATAAGTACATGAATCATAAACAATTTTGAATAGGTACTTTCGCTTTGTAAAAAGTAGAGCACATAAAACTCTCCATTGGAAACTCGAACGTATCAAATTGGCCTTCGAACAATTTGAAAATTATCCCTCGCATGCTTACCTCGAAGCCAGATATCGTAAACTTCGTTTCTTATGCGCGTTTTCCTTTTATGATTTATTGTTAGGGCTCATTTTGATGATTGAATAATAAAAAAGTGCTCGCTCGGGTACCGCATTTGCATTTGACTTTCATTTTACCACGTGAATTTTAATAAGATTTGTAATAAAAAAATGTTTTCACAAAGATGATAAATTCGGTAGATAAGTTTGAAAGAAGTACTTTTTATTTAGAATTTATCAGATAACATCTCAATGGGAATTTATTTAACCTGACGACTGCAAAGGAGGGGCTGGCTATTAAATTTATTTGAGAGCCGGTCTTCGTTTATAGCGTTTCGGATTGGAATTGGAATATCCAGACAGAGAACAGATTAACAATTTTCGAATTCTAAGGACAGCCTGTGTTCTAAATTCAAGACACGATTCAAATTAAGTGATAAAGCGTTGGGAGTACGCCGCCTGTGCCCGGTTGTCACCCTGTAATACCCAAAGAAGCGACGTGCCCCTTACCCCATTACGGGGAGCTGCATTGCAACAATTTTGTGGAGGACATTTTCAAAGTCTATCAACAAATGGAGTGGTAATTATCTCTAAAACAACACCTAAATATACATAGACGGAACATTACAGTGTTCGTTGTAATGTTTGATTAGGAGCTGAGAATCCGTGTCTGTGAATCTGGTACGGACAGCCAGTTGCGGGTTAATGTTGCTCTAGAATTATGGCAGTCTGTATAATGTATTATAATAATTAATTTAAGCATTTACCACAGATTTTAAATAGGAAGTTAATTAAATTCACAAATTGGAATGTGTGTTAATTTTAATTTTAAAATACACATTCTGTCAAAAATCATTGTAACATTCAATAACATAACACGTATCATAATCGAGAATATTATATCGCCAGAACATCGCGAACGCCCAGAACATTTCAATACATCCAACTGTTTAATAACAAGAGATCATCTCATAAACAGATCACGTATTGAACACCAAATTCATAATCGGCGATTGAACGCAACCCCAAGGAATTTGTAAGGGATAACGCGAAAACTGAAGGTGTTTATGATTTTATGATGCTACTTCATTCTCGGATATGGTCGTACAATAACGATAAAGTGTTACGACCTATCCGATGAGGAGGAAAAAATGTCGTACAAGTCTTGTTCGAGAAGAAAGGGGCTAATGGTATTTTACTTTAATAACAACATGGGACTTGACGTCACTTTAATACGTGAATATAAGCCATTGCACGGAAATTAAGTGCTGTTTTACTTGTATGAAAAAAATTGTGGATGAGCAAGATAAAATGTGGAATACGTAAAAAATATCTTTATGTAAATGTCATGCAATATCTATCTTAGGAGAGGGCAATTTTCAACAGCTGACTGCGTAAGCTGAGTTGATGATATCAACTAAGTATTTTTTTTTTTTATTCATATTGGAAATATATTTACGTAAGCGCAAAGCAAATTTTTGGGCTGCAAACTATTTTATCTACTACAAAACACGTTAGCTTTTTAATAAATAAACGAATAATATTTTTAGGAATTTCGAGAGATATTTGAAACATCAAAAAAATATTATTTTTTATTTCTTTAAAAATTGGTATGTGTTTTCACCATAATGTTTAAATGCCTCAAACGACACGAAATGTATTTCATGCCTGAAACCATTAACAAGGCAATCTGTGCTTAATAAAGTATATCTACATCGATTATCAACAGCCCTTATAACCGGTAGTGTAAAATTCAAAATTCGGCGAATTTGTTAGAGCCTTCAAATGGATAATATGTAATAAAAAAATAACTAGATTTCTTATCAATTAAAATTTTACTTAAAAACATTAAGGCATATCTATAGCACGGCTAAAAAGTTAAATGATTATTACATAAAAACCGCAACGGTGATAATATTTTATAAAATATTTAGGATTTCTTTCGTAGTCTTATAAAGGCAGAACTTATTCAAATTATAAGTTTGTTACGCGACGGTCCGACATGATTTATTACGGCCGAAGCCTAGACTAGACAATTTACATGTTTGAAAATTGGCACCTGTCACAAGCACTAAATCTTCTAATAACATGTTCTCGACTTACTGAATCTATTAGTCATATTTATTAGTAAAAGCGATTATCGACTTGCCCCATAAGGTCACGAAAATTGTAAGCGGTGACCCCAGATGGGCGAGGGGCGAGTAAATGCGAACGCAGCCGAACAAACGGAGAGAGGGAACTCGCTTCAGTCGTGTGTCAACCGTCGACGACGACGGTCGTCTGCGCCGCGCTCGTTACTGAAATATTACGTGAGCTTCATTATAACTCGACTCAACTCTCCGATTGAAATGTTAATTAAAACCGTGTGTGAGTAAAGTGCTTACGGCAATATATGGAGGGATAAAGCTCTGTGATATGTGATGGAACAGTTTGTTTAAAAACTTAATGAGGATGTATGTCTTATTGGCAGTACTCAGTTTACTTATAAAAGGTAATATTGAAGATATGAATGGATTGTTTGTTAATATTACGTAGTTCTTAAATAATTTTAATTATTTTTGCTGTGGTTATGCTGAAAATAATCATTATTAGTCGCTTGTTGTTGTAGTTTATTATACTCGTTTTTTGTAACTATTTTGCGAGTACCACGTTGGGCGCCAATAAGCTTTAGTGTCAACTGCGATATTTTAATTTTATGCAACTGCATATTCAATTATGGAATGAAATTGAATAACTATTTATTATTCATGAAGAGGAAACCGAGGATGGCCTTATAATAAAGGGTCATTGTTCCAAAGTGGCATCAAGCAAAAACGCTACTTTTTTGTTTGTAAATATGTACCAAGATAATCAAGACATAGATACTTGTATCCATATTAAATTACATTTTTACAGTATAAAGGTTAAATTATTTTTGCAATAAATAAAAGACTTTTCACTTTATAAATAAAAGACGATTGAAATAAAAAACACAATTACTTATATAAAAAAGAAAACTTTTATATGTCATATTATAAAATACTTTTTTCTTAGAAATCTGAAAAACAACACCTTCAATAAAATCATAACTATCTTTTATCTAGAGGGGCTCTCAGTTAGATTTATTCAGGCCTGCGCCCAGTTCGGGTCGCTAAAAGCAAATTGAGCCTTAAAAATACATACTGTAAATCTTTTTAATTTTTTTATGGAAATGGCTAGAAAGTCTATCATAATCAATTTTCAATTTAGGACAGTATAGACCTGGATATTTTTAAGAACAACAATTTAGATGGGGTTTATCACTGACCATGTTACCGCTTGTTATGCGTAGTGACGAGAAGGAAATTCCTAGCATTACTTTCATTTTAGAAGAGGTATAATGTTCAACTATAGACAACGATAGACGTTATATATTAAAATTTATTCTTATTAAGTTCGGACAGAAAAAAATACTTTTATAACCACTAGTTTAAGGAACACTTGTTCGTAAATGAATCCAGCTCATTACATACTGTCCCACTGCGGAGCACGGACCTCTTCTTGGAATGAGACGAATGCATGACGCTGGCTTGGTGCGGACTGGTAGGTAGACAACATACACCATTGACAACTTTTTGGGGCCCTTTTAGTTGCGAAGGGACTCTTCACAACTTAAAGGAAACAACCACCTCAGAACTCGTGGGGTGGTGTCTCCAAAAGAGATGGGTGGGCAAATAGATAAGTGGACTGTATAGCGTTTACTGTAAAGAAAAACGTTAGCGGTTTAGAATTTAAATTTGGGCGATAATAAATTGACACACACACTTGATAGCAGATCGAACTATCGTGGATAAGAATAGAATAGACTGCAGTAATTCGAAGAAGAAAAGCACATTACACAGTACCTTCGGACGTGTGGAGCGTTGGTCTCGAGGTGGTGTCTGCCCTGTATTGCTGCTTGATGAAGAATGCTTGATGCTTGAGTTCAAGAGACGACTTCTTCCGACTCTAAAAAGTTTCGTCAAAATAGTCACAAGCCAAATAGAGATACTTTGATTATTATGCCAATTCCTGACGTGTGTTTTATCCTGTATAATGTACCTGATGGATTTTTTATACTAATTGACTGAATATAGTTGCACTAAAGTAACAACTTATTTACTATATTCGTAAATAAACAATTGATTTGATGAGCAAATCCTGATCCGCACATGAATTTTAAAGCACAGAGTTGTAGACCGGGCTCGAACTCGGAGGAAATCAAGCGTTTATTCGCTAGGATATGTAACAACTTACTTACTGGTTTGAATGTAAAACGATTTATTTGATAAGCAATTTTTTATCCGTGACCATGGCGCTTGCAACAGTGCCGAAATATCGGAAGCTGGCAACAAAGTATAAACATGGTAATTACCCCGTTCTTAACTCTAATTATAATGTTATTGACCATGAAAGTTTATAAACATAAATTATGTATTATCGTCATCATAGACAGGATACTCTCAATCTGCCCACAACCAACCAACGCCAGGGGGTCTAAAAACGCCCGCTCTAGATAAATACATTACGATTTACAACACAATACAATACAACAAAGTTTATTGTACACCAGTAATATATAAAATATATTAATTATAAAAATGATATTAAAACCATAAAGGCCACCCAATTAACGACTCTTATTTTGATTCATGTAAGGTTCATATTCAGCAATCTATTTGACAGTTACAATGGAGATACGGAGATGAATGTTGAATGTGGCCTTTTAAAGCCCCGAGGTTCTCCGTAAATTGAAACCAACGAAATCTGGCCGACATAATCTGCGTTTTTATTGAAGAAACATTACGAGTACCTAGCTTACTTTTAAGAATGTTCCAAATACCAGTAAGATATGACCTTTTTTATATTTCTTCATCAAAATTTAAACTTTGTTAAATTTGCGTTAATTATACGATCGTTCATGCGCAACAATATTTTTTTCTTTACTAGTCCCTAGATATTTACAATTAATCCTTGTTGTTGTAATCACGGAGAAAGAATACATTGAAAGGAAACCTACATCCCTAAGATGGTTTCATTTCTTGACGGTGTGTAGCCATCAATTCGCAGCAGGTCAGCATGCTGAATTAAGGCCTTAACCCTTGTCATTGAATGACAACAAAATCATAAAAATGATATGAAAGACAACAAAATGATAACAGTGATAAACAATATATTATAAATAATAATAATAATGTAGACATCTTTTTTTTTTGTGTACGGTAATACCTATATTGTATTGTATCATTTATTATTATTTTGTTGCAATAACAATACTTGCTAGCCAGATGGAACGCAGTATTACCGCAGTAGCTACAATATACATATATTTTTATCCCTGTAGTCTTTTTTTATATCTCTCTCGGGACGTAACGGAGTGGTCTATTCGTATTCGAGACCAAGTTAAAACAGCTGTAAATAAGTTGTGACAGGTCGGTCATCTATCGCCTAGAAGCAAACAGTTGTTACAGCCTACTTGGTTGGCTGATAACTTTTATTGTGGGATGAAAACCAGTTGATGGAATCTGTTTATAAATAAGCTTTACATGTTTTGACGAGCAAAGTTATGTTGACTTTGAATATTTATTAATGCTTTCTGAGAAGATTCTTGCTTGGTTTTAGGGTATGATCGAGAAAAGACCTCAAAAAATTCGAAATATAATAGAAATAGTCTTTATTGTACACCAGTTTTGTAGGAATTCCTAAACATAATACATTTTAATTGTTAAAATGGTACAATGGGCGGTCTTATCGCTATCAGTGATTTCTTACAGACAACCATTGGATGGACAGTATTGCATGTAAAAAACGGGGGTAGTTATCGGTGTAACAATTTAAAACAAAAAGCTTTATGTGCTTTATAAATTATAAACATAATTAAACATAACTGAATAAATGTTCTACATACACACATAAGTATGATACATGCATCTACATAAATATATATTATGATATTTTATAGTTTGAAGTCTCTTGGCCTATTTTTCAATGTCTGTCAATGCCTGGATAATAAAATGACACTATCGGTTTGTAGGTTTTACTTACTGCCATGGAAGATGAGTGTGTTATGCCATCGACTTTATTCTTTTAATTTATTTCCACTAGAAAACCAACAGGTAAACCGAGATTTTCTATTTCCAGACGAAATAAAATATATATGTTTTCATCGTGTTTCTTTTATAGACAACCTTTTAGTATAAGGTTAAATAAGCGACAGCACTGAAGTGTATAAAACTGTAGTGTGTAGTGATACAGACAACTCTATATATTTATAAAGATCAGGAATATTTATGTCATTTCTCCCGCTCCGGCCCACATTGTAATAACAACACTCGACGTATGATTTCTGTAGCCACGTGGATGAAAAACTCAGTTCAATGATCCTTATATTGCATATTTATGTGCTGTTTTAAATTTAAACGGATAGGTACTTATTTTCATACTTTAATAAAGATATAAGCGACGTCTATTTCTTTTAACACCTCTAACGAAACTTAATTGAACGCTTTATTATGAGGCTTAGTTATTAGGTAATAAACAGTCCGTTTTTTGATTGTCTGCCTTTAATTCCATCAGTTGTCTGTCACAAATAAGGCTGAGGTCAGACGAACGCAATTTTGTGAGTTGTGAGTCGCGTAATTTACGTTGCATTCTGTTTCAAACATTATAGCGGTTTGGGCCACATTTCAACGCAAAAGGCGTCTACATTGTATGAAACGGAATTACACGACACAAAACCGCGGCTCACAACTCACAAAACTGCGCCCGTCTAGCCTCAGCCTAATATAATATCTATCACCTATCACCAGATTATTTTATGTACTTGTTATTTTCTTGTATTTTAGATAAGTTATACGGCAGGCAAATTGCTTCATTAAATATACAAAACCTACTTAGTAGTACCTACTACAAAAACAATATACAAGCAAACATTTGATACTTAATCCATTCCTCAAGGTAAGAAAATTCATTAGGTATATAATAAATAAAATATTATTTCTAGAATGAGTAAATTATTTCTTAAAACTGATACTTTTTTGTACGTGTTCTTTGAAAAATGGCTTGTGCAGCTCTTAATCTTCAGTTTACGAAAACTTTGTGAAACCTGACAAGACAGGCAGATATAACATCCTGAATTCGTTATAGAATTTACAGGCTGGGATAAACAGTAACAAAGCGTTTCATGTTGATTATACTGCTTTCACAAAAATCGCTTTGTTGGATTACCTAACTTTTGGTAAACAGAAATAAATGAATAAATTTTAATTACACATTATGCAGATATAAATTTTAAGAGATGTAGGGCATATCGGGATTTTCCGCTTAAAATTGGAGTTGTCCGATTGGGGAAGTACATCTCCACCTTGTATAGCCAAATAACAGTGGTTGTTTGCGGTGTTGTGTTCCATGTTGTGTGACCATGCTCACCGTTAGGAAGCGTTCTTGGGGAAGTGTCGTCGTGTTGGCAGTATCCCCGTATTGCCAACACAACGCTAGTAGTGTCGGCATCACGTGAGTGATGCCCCTGGTAAAATATGTTGGGTTTTCATAGCGCCATTACACTAATCGTGACAAATTTCCTCTATTCGTAAGATTTCCTTGAAGCCCTTTGATTCGGTCAGGCGTTACTAACTGGAGATGAAAAAGTCTTAGCTTTAGTCGAGTTTTGAGACATACCTACCCGTTTCTTTTATTTACACTCCTGTTTATCCCGTTTTGGGATTTCCGTAAGGGATTGAAGGCTTCTTCTTTCTGAATATCCGTAGATCAATATTTATTTCCTTGTTCTATTTTTACGGGATGATATATTATGGTATCTAGAAGGTCAAAGGTCGTAACATAGCAATTTTGATGAATTGCCAGCCCATCGTGTAAAAATCTGCGTATAGCTAATGTACGATATAATTTACAAGCTCGATATAAAAGTGTTTGTGCGTATCATATATCAGCCCATAAATCGACAGCACGGTTAGCGCAGTGGCTTAGCGATTAGCTTTCTTAACTACGTGTGTCGCGGGTTCGATCCCTGCACGGAATAAATATTTGTATGGCTTACAGATAGTCGTTCCGGGTCTTGGTGTGTGTGCATGTGAGACGAATGTTTGTAAACTGTACCAACGATACAGGGGAAATCCTAGTGTGGGGGGGCAGTATTTTTATAAAATAGAAAATATCTTCTACCGATCATGGGCGTCCACATGGCACAACGCGTGGTCGTGAGGACACATTTCCATAGATAGTAACCACACTAATTGGCAAGTTGACTGGTGATTTAAGATTCATTTAGGATGCTGCTGCCCTTTTTTTTGACGAAATCCCTTTTAGTATATACGAGTATCTTGGCACTTATGAAATGTCGAGGCTCTAGGTGCGCGGTTCCGAATAGTAGGTCTTATAGAGAAGAACCGACAAGAAACTCCATGGAAAATCTTATAGACTCATATTTGTTACAATCTTGATTAATAACAATATTAACAATGTTGTGGTAAGAGTTGCTAGAACAATGTAATTTAATGTGAATAAAAATGAAAATAGGATAATCATGAATTTGCTATGGCCGTTAACCGACATACTAGGTAGACTTAGAATCCTTCCACCACATCCACCAATTTGTACACTTACCATTTTTTTTTTGTTTTCCGGTGTGAAATCCCTTCATTGGCTATCCATGCATGGGGTTCTGCCGGATTCCTACTGGCTAAATTCACCACGGTGCGGTGGTTCACTTTTGGCAAATGCTGGTGGCCTTCGGGAACTTAAACACCGTGCCAAAGCCAACCATGGTGCCACGCCTGTTAGGGTACATCTCGGGAGGGGAGGAGACTGTAAAAAGGTCCCCCCCAGGTACAGACTGCAAAGAGGTCCCAACGTGTACTTTTCCTTTCATCTTATTTCGAACCTAAAGCAATTATAATAAGATACATTTTACTTGCTTCTCGACCCTGACCTATTTTTCTAGTATGTCGGTTAACTGTTACAACTTTTTGTGGGATACGGTTGAGCAGGGTCCTCAAACGTGCAAAGAAAGATATGTAAGTGAAAATCACGAATAACCCCGTAAGCCTTTTATCTTTGACAGATACTTAATACGTATATAGATAGATGCGTATAGAGGTCAAGGTTGAGCTATTCAATAAAGGTAATTTTTTACGAGGAAAAAGTATTACCTTTTTTCTGAATAAAATATATAAAATAAAAAGTTGAAGTTGATTGACTAGCTGCTATCAATGCTGAGACCGATCGGCTTATAATTTTGACGGTCAACTTTTATGAGGTAAGCAATACTACGAATGAATTTTTTATAGGTTATCGTATCTGTAAGGACTGAATGGGAAACGAAATCAGTTAGCGTAAACGCAGATGCGAGCGTTATCTTGTCCAAAATTAAATAAAGCGTGTTTGAGAAGGATTATTAATGTGTGTACTGCCTTTATACTCCTTTATTATTGCCTATCTTTGCATATTCCATTCTCAAAACAAATCAGAAACGAATATCTTAATAAAAATTCTACTTTATTAACATAATTTATTAAGAATCATTTGGAGTTCCTTCCGGGACTAAACCCGCAATCCCACTACAGAACTGCCGTGAAGGGTCTACAGCTATAAACCACGAAAACTTATGACCCCCGGGTGTCCCGTAGAAAGTTAAGATGTCTCTCTACCGCAGCGCGGGAAAAGTCTTTTTGCTTCTACGTGAAAGAGGTTCAAAATCGATGGCCCACTTTAAACTAAGTCACTAAATTAGGTAGGTAATATAAATATTTTCCGTGATTTTAGTCTGAATTTGTTATTGCAGTGAACCATGCTAATTCAAGTAAAAAATATTTTTCGGTCTGCCATACAATCTTTAAGGGCGTGTATACATTCGTAGAGTAACCATTATAGTAGTTACGGGCCATACTAGTGTAAACACTCTAAGCTAGTGATAGAGTAATGCATAGTAATGTGTATAATGACGTTTTCAAATTAGATAGAAGTGTCAACACCGTCAAGAAGTCACGACCGAACCGATACTGGTGGATATAGAATCGCACATATTTATTACAACCTCTTTTTTAGACCACTTAGAGCTAATTTCACAAACAAAATAACAGATGGTTAAGACAAAAAATATCGTTTAAGCTGAATTTTTGTATTGGTATTTGGTAAACGGTCGGTTTTATGTTAATCGTCTGTTATTTTGTTGGTGAACATGACCTTTAGATGGCAAACTAGCATACGGCCCGTCTGATGGTAAGCGGTTATCGTAACCTAACGCTTGTAAAACCAGGGACATCACTCACTCACTCACAACGTTGGCAGTAGGGGTCGCCACTTCCCCAAGGAGCACTGGCGACCTTGCTCACCGTTACGTTAGGAACACAACACTACAAAAGAGTAGTGTTATTTGGCTACGATATTCTATAATGTGGATGTACGTCCCCAGTCGGGCAGCTCCAATTTTTTGCGGTAAGTCCCACTATGACCTGTCTTAATGTTTTTGTTGTTTTTTCTATACCTAACTGTTTTGGCTTTATTCTGCCAACTCCGATATTTTTGAGTATTTTCATAACTGCATCGTGTTGTCGACGTTATCGGCTAATATGAATACGTCCATACGGTTACGAGAGTTTAAACTGAAGAGTGTTTGGGATTCGTTAAAAACTAAGCAACTTTACAGAGTGTACTAGACTACTAACCCGATGTAAACGCGTTACAACCCTGCTGCACTGCAGTTGTAGTTAAACGTTATAAGTGTGAAGAAAACTAGTGAATGAGCACGACAACTTGGTACCCCCACTAATTAACCGACTTTAAACAATAAAGTTACCTTCGTGACGTCGGGTATCACCAAGTTGAAGGCGAGAGTTTCAAAGATTAAACAGTACAAGTTTGCTAAGGTTTAACAAGGTTTCGCTTCTGTTACTCCCGAATGATTGTTGTAAAGTCCAGTTTGCTCACCTCAAGGGAAATAAAGCGAGATGGATATATTTGCAAAATGAATCTCTCTTTCGTCTCCTACAAAATTATAATATTTTATTAAAGCTCGGGGATCGTTATTTGGTTGTGAAATTAATTTTTCAGACGTCTAACTTTTAGTTTTGATAAGTCTTGCTTACACAAGTTTGACGCTTGCTATCTCGTCTCTGCCTTGTAAACTTAACTTAGCTACTTCTTTATTCAGTCTTGCAAACCTCTCCGGTGATAACTTACCTATACAAAATGGCTTTACGCTCTATAATCTACAATTTTTGTAATATAATATTGTTTTAACATAAAAAATTAAAAACGAAAAAATACTAGTTCATGCATGACACAATTCGGAAGAATTTTTGACAATTCTTCTTCTGCCTGACGCTTTGAGTAGGCCTGACGTTATTAATCCTGGTTATTGCTAGAGTTCATCGAATTTTTGATAAATTATAAGCTAGCAACTAGAAAACTTTTAAAATTAATATAAACTGAACATTGATCCGTTTATCTACGAATTTTCCCACGCACATGAAAAGCGGAATATTAATGAATATATACACTTAAAGACTGTTACCGCTTGTCAGAAGTGCTGAAGGCACGTTAGAAAATTTGACACAGTACGTAATGGTGGAGAATTCTCGGAAAAGTTACGATTCAAACGCCCCATTGATAAATCCTCTGAATGTAACAGCCGACTTGATATGTCTAAGATAGCGCTAAGTATAAATATGTTGAAGCTTCAGAAGTTTTTCTTAAAATATATGTATGGAACTATAAATACCTACGTGTAGTAAACTTACTGCTAATAATAAATATACGTGACGTTTTAAAAAAAAAATGACGATGTACTGTCCAGTGTTTAGTCTCAATAATTTTATTTTTATCTATATTATTTTTGTAGCAAATAATGGTAGTCTGCAGTTTGATCGAATCGTTTTAAGAATGGATAAGAATAATCTAAGAGATTAGTTTCTTTGATGTTCAATTTAAAATTTACGAAAATTTATCGTTTTTATCCGATGCTGACTTTACCTAAGATACGTACCTAAGTATCTCTTTTGTATGGATATATTCTGTAAAACATTGTATATTGTAGAAAATAATATAAACTTTTAATATTTTATCTTATTTCGAGATTTCGAGAAATGACAGTATCGTGACTTTCTAAAACATGGAACAAACTGAACCATTTATATAGAACTTACATTAACTTATCATTGGTTGGTATAGTTCCATTGATTTATCATTCGTAGATCAATGGGTAGTTCCTATCAATTATTTTCGCATTACGTAGGTATTTTTATTTCTATCCACGACAGGGAAAGCTTCTTATTTTACACATAGGGACCTCACGTACCTTATTTTTGGAGAGTTTTGAATTTTTGTTATTCTCAATAATTTATTTATTTAGACAAACTTAAATTATACCTGTCCTTGTCATTTGTATGCCAATGAATAAAGATGGAAATAGATTTAAGAGCTAATTTAGTTAAATAACGTTTAATCATTATTAAATATTGAGGGACTAAGAGAAAAACATAGTAATTTATGGAAACTGTTGGTTTGCCAGGTACCTACAATCCATTATTTTTTGCGTGGTGGTGCGCCTAGGAACATAATTGGCTTAGTTCTAAAAGTCACTAACTCTATTTTCTTCGTTTTGAGATAATATGATCATTTTAAGTGAAAAAAAAAAACATATTTGAAAGAAATGGCTGTATAAATAAATTTGGAAAAAAATAAAACAATAGTTCGTACGTCATTTAATTGAAAAAAGGATGAGACCAATCGATAGAGAAAAAAAAAGAATTATTTTGAACTGGCTAACTCAAAATCGATAAAAATGGACTTAGTGACTTTTAGAACTAAGGCATCCAATATATTATTTATTTATTAGGCACGAAAAACGCAGCATAAAAATCTAATTTAAGAACAAACAAGAAAAATAAAACACGTAAAATAAAAATGTAAATTTTTAAATAAAATGGATTGTACGTCGCAGCTGTGTCAAAAAGGCTTCCGCCAGCATTAATGCTGTCGCGCTGCGTGCAACCCACTAGTAGTATTTGACCACTATCTCACTAGCACTTATTCACTATACTATGTGAAATAATATTTCGCATGTGACGCACTGACTGCGTATTTTTTTAACGTAGTTTTCTTATCGCGAGAGCGTTAGTTGCGTGATCTTTTTATGTGACAGCATATAAAAGGTTAAAATGGTGATGAAGCACGCATTTTATGGTCATATTTGAAACCCGAAACTAAACTTCAAAGAACTATTTTGCATAAATAAACACCTAAACAACTGTAATACAATTAAATTCGCATAAATCCCAAATGATCACCAGAAGACAACAAATCATAATTTACGCGTCGTTAAGTTGTAAACTATTGAATAGTTTGCAATTTAACGCGTAGACGACATCTAATTTATAAATCAACGGTAGGACAGAACTGTTGGAAGTCAAAAGCAAACTTCACTAAGTTAGTTATATAGAAGTGCGAGCCGTGCGTGTTCCGAACTACTCGACCAACTAGTGTTGTCGACGATTTGTATTTACGCTATGTAGTTTGTTCGGCGGATGTGCCTGCAATATTGTGAAGTGCATGTTATTGAAGTACCTAAACTATGATCAGCAACTATATGCACATATATCCTTTTTTTATTTTATTTGTTTAGCGTGGGGAGAACCTATCTTGGGCTATTCTCTGTCTGGGGGGGCGGAGGGATGTGCGAATTTTGTAACGCCTAAACTCACCACGGTGGTGCGTTTCGGCACCCTGGTGGGCTCCTGGTACTCTTACAAGACCGCACCAAAGCACTCCATGGTGCCCAAGCGGACCACCGCTAGTTTGAACAAGAACGCAGCTTCTTTGTTATTGAAAATCACTAGTTTAATGAAGGATCCCATTGTAGGTTCATTAAAAACGTTTTAATGAACCTACAATTAAATGTTATTTATTAATATTTATAACAATTTCGACTACATAGATCAGGTAGAACTCAGCGTTGAACTGTTATTCTTTAGCGACAAATATAACGCTGAGGCCTTGGATAAAATTACAACCTCCGACTGACAAGAAATAAATACTTCAACAATCAATTATTTTATTCTTGAGAAGTGTCCAGACTTACAAAAATATAAATCTATCATAGATAATTTAAAAACAAAATTACCTACTTAAACCACAAAGGCTGTGATATTTATCCTTCTGACATAGTCTTCAATGATATTTATACCGAAGAAATATTGGAAATATTACGCAAACTGTCGACTATAGGATTTACGATGTCAGTCGTTTATCCATTTACGTTCAAACGACAAAACGTATTTTGTTTGATTTATTAAGACGTAGAATTCAACCATTTTATTTGCATGTGAACATGTTCGCAACCTTCACATGTTTTATGAGAGATTTACCTTCGTAACGGTAATGGGCATAATATAGTTTCCAGCATGCAATAAGCACAGTAAATCACTATTTTCCAGAATAATTAAAATATCTTTATAAAATGGACGAAAGCAAGACGGATTTGATAATAATTAGTTGGTCATATACAGTGTGTAAAAAAGTATTGTCCAGTGGCGTGCACTCTATAAAGACAAAAAGACACTGCATACCCTAATAAATTAAGTATTCAGTAATACAAACGTTAATATGTCTGTAATATAAGTTAATTTAAGTCTTAGGGTAAGATGGCCAATCACAATCTTCATATAACTTGACAATACTACATTGGTTTTGCTTACCCTGTAAGAAATGAATGTGTCCGCCACTGGTATTGTCCTACCAGAAAAGGTAAAGATATCTAAAAATAAGATATACTTAAGTACCTTAAATATTTTAACACTTTTAAATGGAAACTTCATTTCTAAATTTACTATAACAGAATGAAATAATCTATTTAGATAATTTTGTGTTCCAATGTGCAAAAATTAATTCGTACCTATTAGTTGTATGACTCTCACCCACGTATTGTTGTGGTACCTACTCATTAGTTTGTCAAATTTGGCACAAGTAGCAGTAATTTTACCCTTATATTTGCAATAAATGCTTGAATTGATTTAAAGAAAATAATCCCCTTATTTATGTAATGGTCTAAAAATCGGGATAAGTTTGATAAAATCATAATATATTTTTGCCTCAATCTTTTGTTCGCCGAAAAGGTATCTAATCGTACGAGTATTTCCACAAAAATATACGTTGACGAATAACCGTTTCCTATATCCATAAAATGGATAATCTCCTAATAGCACATCAATCAATCAAGTCGGTGTATCGTTTCCAAGATATAGGGCGTAACTAGTTTCTCTCGCGATTTCGTCCACGTGTTAAATAGGTTCCTTTCCCTTGCAGTCCTACCTAGAGATTACTAGAAAAAATAATCTTAGTGGTAACCTACGTCATAGCACCAAAGTCATGTTCGAGGTTTAAATAAATTCTGGGATCAATAACCTCTCGTTTGCCGGCGCGCGAAAGAGCATAAAAACCGCATTTGTTGGTGCAGAAATTGCGGAAATTCGCACTCTTGACTGTGCGACGTTTTTCTATGATTTCTCGTTGTTTCTGTATGAAATGCATAGATAACTGATATTATCTAAATTACCAATAAGATAGTAGGTATTAATTCTAATACGATTTATCTAAAAATATATTAGCAATGATGAAGTGAATTCAGAAATAGGCAAGTCTAAATTCTTCTATTTTGTTTACAATTTAAGGAAAATTAAAAACAATATAATTATAAGGTTCTTCTTTATTTGCGGACGTACTTTTATGGGGTTATAGTAATCACCATTATGAACAACTTTTATCATGGAACCAAACATGAAATCGTCTAGAGTCAAGTAATATTGGATTACGAGTACCTATGTGTATGAAACAGAGGATTTTTTTTCATGATTTCATGTTTGGTCCCATAATTACTAAAAGTATTATGTATAAAGTATAATTATGAGTAGGTACTATAACCCTTTGAAATGACTTCTGCTAATAAAGTAGGACCTTTTATATTATATCTTCAATCGGCACGCAGATCGCGGTGATTGAGTAAAATCAAGGTTGATATAAGAAACATAGACTATAGCCTCAGTTCGGCAGTCGCGTTGTCAAGTAAACATTAGGCAGACATAAATTTTCACATTTATATTAAACCTATCGAAAATATCCAATTTGTTCTACTTATGTGGACTACAAATAGAGGCACTATGAAGGTTACGAGCTTCTTTACTTACGTACTGCTCGTATTAAGTATTTATACATTCGGCAAATCGATAAACGATTACACTGTTACCGCATACAAGGACCATTTCGTTACCAAATATAGATCAAACGAAAAACCGATAGATCTATGATATTATATTATTTTATCAAATCTTACCATTATTTTTTACTAAACCATCATTTTTCAGGAACGTTTTGTTTCAAGCTGAAAATAATGCCAATCAAATTGGTACACTGATATTTCAAGAATAAGAATGTTTTATCTATTCCTTGCTCTGAGAGAAAACGAGACGAAATGATGACGTCACAAAACTTCTTAGCAATATAATATTATAGTAATCGTATTTTAAGGACGTTATAGTACGAAATTTCGATGTAAGGTGAAAACACTGCTGTGAGAGATGATGGTAAAAATTTATATGTAGATTCGGTGAATGGACCGTTGTATGTATGTTTGTTTTTTATCTATATTAACAACGTATTCTTCATATATAATGGTAGTGTACAGTCTAGGACCGTACAACTTGAGATGATAGTAGATTGATTGATTGAATGATAGTCAAAATGTAGATAACTGATTTTATTGATAAATTGCTAATTAATATGAATGATAATAAATGAGTCCACGCGATTTGAATGATATTCGTGTACTGAAATGTAGGCCGCGCGTCACAGGTAAAGTGCTGACACAATAGAAAGAATTTGTACATTGCTTGCACTGTACAGGTAGGGTATTTCTTATGTACCTATAAAGTCATATTCCACATGAGACGTAACTGTCGTAACAGACGATTATCTTCGGATGCGGATGGATTGGCATCCTGCCACCATATTGCTTTACAACCGTCAAACATAGGACGATATTGTTGTGCTAGTGCATTCACTGTAGATGTAGATATCACGGTGTTGTATCCTATTCAATGGTGCAGTTGTGGACACAATTAAACTACGAAGTTATGTCTCTTGTAGATCAACATACAGTCGAATAAAAATATCTCTTTATTCGGTATACAGGGGCAATAGATATCCTACAACGTGTATCAGACGTGCAAGGTCATATTTAAGGGTGTGTATCAAATCATCAAACTGAACAACTTTCTCTATTGGACCAACATTGTAATCGCGAAAAAATAATCAGCTATTCCATACGTTTGGGTCGAGTATTTATTGAAGTTTTGTGTGGGTACAAGCTTAGGAAAATACTCTTTCAAACAAAAAAAGTATCATGTAAATTAGTTCATAATTAGCGAAGATAAGACGAAAAACATACAAAAAAATCTACATTCGAATTGAGAACCACGTCCGTTTTTGACGTCGGTTAAAAATAGCTTAGTTTTTTAATTAGTTAAGAGGGTAAGTCATAATGTGGTCATGCGCGTAACTTACAACCTAACAAACATAAGAAACTTCTTTAATGTGTACTTGATAGAATCGGTCTTTTGCTAAGACAACTCTGAAACTATGAACGATGAATACCCACGTATTACTTATACATATTGCAGTAAAATATCTCAATTTGTCACTAACTGGTTAGCTAAATTCTAATGATTTCACGTAATCTTTTATTTGATTTCGATGTTGGTTCCTATATTACGACATATTATCTGTCGTTTGGTATTTGTATTTAGTCAAGCATCAAAAGTTTGAAGACCCGAAATAGTCGCTACTGGAGGGCTTGAGATCTAAAAATAATTCAGACTAGCCTCAACGTCTTTGAAAATAGAACTTACAAGTCGTCATAAAAGCCAGCGCAATGCAATAAAATATTTACTGTTTTTGTCCTGTTCCTGACTCGGGAAAAATAGGTCATACATCTATGGTAGAGAGAAATACGTGTGTTACATCGGAATGTATCAAATATATTTTTGAAACTAAATCTTTGAGCTACGATACGTACGTGCTGAATTTAGTGTTTTAGGCACTGGACGAATTTTGATGCCATTTTCTTGTTTATAGCTGAAATTCAATTCAGTAGATGTTTTAGGCCTCGATGTAAGAGGGTAAGGTATACCAATTCACCGTAAAATAAAGTTATTAGTTAGCAAATATCAACACGTACCGTCTGGAATTTCATATCTTAATGCAAAGGAAAATTGTTCCCTAGGATATACTAGCCAGTAAAACTACATTTTTATCATATCGTAGTTATATTTTATCATATTTATTTTCATCATAATTATTATCATAACGTTATTTCAACCGAATACATGGACTATAAATTTTAATATGCTACTTATTATCGAACTATGTAGGGAATAATAGCATATTTTTTTTCACTACAGATTTAAGTCATTTTAACGTGCCTTTTCTTTGTTTCAGAGTCTTTACTGCTGAAGATCGTTCGAGTATCAGTCCCCACATACCGGGTGAGAGGGCAACCCGCCCAGTTCGAATGCGACTACGAGCTAGGGGAAGACAAACTGTACTCGGTCAAATGGTATAGAGACAATGAAGAGTTCTACCGCTACATGCCCAAGTATGACTCTCCGAAGCACGCCTACAAATTGGAAGGGATTAAAGTTGATGTAAGTTGATAATAAAGCCTGCCAGACACGAGTCCTGTACAAGGTAATATCGTTTCGAAGCCTGTAACCTGGCTTGTAACTTGCCTCCGTTCCATTCTAAAGTCAGTTCGGCTGTGCTCTTTAAAATGGTACACTCGTGTAACATTGTGTGTTTGCAGTGAAATCCCAATAGTACAACCGTATAATATGTACATCTATCAATCGAGCGACAACTGATAAGAGTGAGATGCATGTTGTTTTATAGAAAAGTGCGGCTCAGTTTTATTTTGAAAACAGTTCAGAGGTTAACTTAGTGAACAATAGCTAAATGCACTTGCACCACGTGGCTTGCAGTATTGGCTTTCTACTGTGCTCGTGTCTAACGGGCATAAGTTTTAAGTAACTTGTAAACCCTTTGCAGACGGTTACGTTTATTAATAGTGTGTGTTTGAGCATGTGTGTGGTATACCGGAGTTTATTTAGGTAATAGGAACTTATTTTACTGCCTAATATGGTTTTAGTCAGTGGGTGGTATAAGCGTAATGAAAATTATTACTCCCCCAAACTTGATGTAAGAGCCATAGCACACTCGATACCTTTAGCATCAGCGATTAGCGATTTAGTCGCTTTTCGGAAGCTTGACACTGCGACTGATCTTTAAACCCCGCACACTTTTAGCATCAGTGATCAGCGATTTAGTCGCTTTTTGGAAGCTCGATACAGCAATAGATTCGAATCGCTGAAACGCGCGATTTTGATTACACGCTCAAACGCAGCGAGTCACCAAAACGCGATGCAGCATCGATGCGATCGCAAAGTTGCTGATCACTGATGCTAACAGTATCGGGTATGATATGGCTGTAAGAACTTATCTTTTCTGACATACTAAAGAAGTAGGTGCTCTGGATTACATGAGTCTTAATTTCAATGATATGAGCAGAAAATATAGAGCTTTATATTTACGAACGTTCGTCATGTCTATGTCGGTTTATTATCTCCGAGGTAGTTATTTACTTAAGAAAATTAACCCTTTGTAACTGACGCTATTTCATTTCGTGGGAGTTAACCGCATTGTCTGTAGCACGCCATTCCATCTTATGAATTCTCTTTGCTGATTCAACCAAAATGTATCTACTTTAATATTCCTTTATAGGTTTTATCGTAAGTCAATTTTTACTTTCATCAGTTTAAGAAGCTATTTGCTGGCATATTATGAGGTTTCTTTTATTCAATAAATAATATTTATTGCTTCGTATGTTATGGAGGTTCGATGAATGACAAAAATAAGATCAATTCTAACTTTACACGAAAAGGCTGATAGAAACGTCAAGGGTTATGAAATGTAACGCAATAGGCCAAATTATCGTATAATTTGAAAGGTTTTCTTGGAATCTTATTCTTTAAAGAGGTTATATAGTTCTGTTATCTGTTCGGGCCCCACAATAGGGTACTCCGCCGAACACTGACAAAAGATCGGGATAGAAATGAGCCGAAGCCACACAATTCATCCGACCATTGAGGAACACTATCGTCTAAGCTAGTGGAAACGTGCTCCACAAAATTACTTGTAGTGGGAGATTTAGCAAGGATTCAATTTTCCTTATTGATCATGATACACTGGGAATTTGTGTGCTCACTCATTTTTGTATGACGGAAACAAAATACGTTCATTTTTATAATACATTGGATTTTCGAAGATTTGTACATAATACAAAAGAAGTGATCGTATTCAGCAGTAAAAGTTTACATACTCATATCATGATGGTGATGAAATAGTGATAATTGAAAGTAAGATAATGTGCGTTTGATATAGAAAGAAAGAAAGAAAAATATTTTTATTCCATACGGGATAATGACGGCGCCACATTCACAATAGACGAAACACAAAAAGAGAAATAGGTACATTTCTAGAATAGAATAGAAATAATCTTTATTGTACACGTGATAAAAAAGGAGCAATTAACATAATAATTACAATTAATCATTTTTAGATCGATTGGTCTTATCGCAATCGGCGATTTCTTACAGACAACCTTTGAATGGACAGTACAACATGTAAAAAATAACGAGGGCATGTTTTTATTTCTAATAAAACCATCGTCGAGCATGCCCGATATGACATTGATATGACGTTTCTATTCTTAAAACTCTCTCTCTCTCTCCTCTCCCCTTCTCTCCTCTTCTCTTTTCCAAAATATTTTAAAAATCTCGATCTATTCATAAGTTAAACCAATAACTTTGGTTGTAATCTTAGGAACAGTTGAATAATAAATATGTTGTGCGGCACAAGCCTAATAAATAGAAAACTTGTGTAAGGCACTGAAACGCTTCAAGTGAGTAATTTTAAAAAATCTTCAAGATAGTACAGTGGAGAGTTTCCAGTCGGCAACTAGGTCGTTCGTTTAATGGCACAACTTTTGTGTGACTTCTTGGTAACAATTAGCTCATTACACAGTTTTAAATAGAATATAATTATATTTGCTATTTCTCCGGTAGCGATCTAAAATATGAAATTTGTAGCGTATGCAAGGCCCTAATTGATTATATTTATATACATATATTTTCTGCTTATCTCACCCCCGACAAAAAAGAGCGGTGTTATAAGATTTTTATGTATTTCTGTGTATCTGTGTGTCTGTCTGTGGCATCGTGGCTCCAAAACGGATGGACCGATTTCAATGCAGTTTTTTTAGTTGAAAGCTATTTATCGGGAATCCTCTAAGCTATGTTCATGAAAATCTGTTTAGCCGTTAAAAAGTTTCAGCTCTTTTTCTAGTTGGAATCTGAGGTTTTTGACGGTTAGGTTATTATTTCTTGGGTAAGAGAGTGATGAGTTTGTCATCACTTGTGTGTAGGTTGGTGTAGGTCCGATAATTATTAATGGGTGGGATGAGTCTCCGAGATTCTCAGAAAGTTATCTCACTCAATGCGGTAAACGATTATTGGACCTACAAAAAGTCTTTCGATTGCGGTCTTCCTTACAAGCGCAATATACAAACAATCCCGTTGTACATTTCTGCTCAAATTAATAACTACATTCTGTGTCTTCAGTATATTTTTAAATAAATATAAAAATAATAACAGACCTTTTTTCCATACAGTTACAAAAATCAGATGACCGAAGAGTTATCTTGCATCAGGTGACGCTCAAATCAAGTGGATTGTACAGATGCGAGGTGTCAGCCGAAGCACCAAGCTTTGCATCAGCAGCTGGGGAAGGAAGAATGGAAGTTATTTGTAAGTATTGTCAGTCGGTAAATCCAGTAGAAGAAACCGACAAAATGGAGGCGTATCTGCTATATTGAAAGAAAAGAGAAAGAAAGAAAAATAATTTTATTCCGTACGGGATAATGGCGGCGCCACATTCACAATAGACGAAACACAAAAAGAGAAATGGGTACACATTGATAATACGCTACCAGTATTGATAACTGCAGTGGGTGTGCTACAGGCGGATGTTCATATTTCTGATACAGATATCTTAAGTAGTTATCAAATGATTCCTCTTAGGGCTCCATATACTGGCTAAACATGGGGTCAGTGTGTGGATTGACGAAGCCATTTGTCCAAAGATTGCTTCTTTGATCCACATGCTGGCCTCAACTGTTCGGCGCAAGAGTTGCGCCAGTTGGGATTACACAATGTCTATAAACAAAACATGGTTAATTTCTCGTAGCCGCGCTTAACTCATTAATATACTCTGTCTTTGTTGTCTCCGTAAAGTCGCGATCTATTTCGTTCATTTACGAGTTTAATTTCGTAAAAATTTCCATTTAATTCCCTTTGACGAGAGGCATACGTAACAAAAGGAAGCCATTATTTCAATTTGGGTTTGTATTACGACCGCAGTGTCAAGAATATAGCTCCCGGCTCTAAACACGACAGATGTTCTTCCACTGTCTTTTGTCATTACGCTTTGCATGTTACTCGATTACTTTACATGTTGTACCAATTCTTTGAGCTCAATTCTAGTTGTTTACGCCAATGTACTGTATTTTTACCGGTTTATTCCTTGCTTTTGGATACTTAGCTAACATTGACGACTACGTAAAGTAGGCTTTTTTGTAGCTATGAGTGTTGTATTTGATGATTGTTTTTTTTGCCCAGATTTACCGAGGGAAGGCCCAAGAATAACAGGCAATGAACAAGAGAATAGAAGAGGGGACTCCTTATTTTTGAACTGTACGTCGGGCCGGTCGTATCCCGCGGCGGTGCTCAGCTGGGACATTGATGGAGAAAAGGTACTATTAACATTTTGAAAGAAAACATATTGACGTTTTGCGATATAGACAGTATTTTTAAGACTTTAGATAGAAGGGTTAAAAACTTTATATTAAATTAAATCGGTAGTTTTACGCATTGAGTTTCACAGTAATTTCTATTTTGTTAAGTTTGTTGGAAACCTAGATCAGATTAAGTTGAGTAAATAGTGCAGTTCTTTAAGATTTCAGACGTGATAAATCAACGATAAAAGGGATTTGTGTCTTCAATAAGTACGAAAAAAGTCAAATAAGTACATAAAAAGATAAAAACGATTTATTTATTAGATATGGTACAAAATAGTTGTTACAAAGAATGAGTCCACAATATTCTGCCGTGTAAAATTACCATTAATATCAATCTTTAATGATGTGTTACTCAAGATGCTTTACAACTGGGTATCCTGAACATACATATCCATTATGTGTCCATTACCGACCTAGTAACTAATCTTCCGTAGTGTACCGACATCAATCAATCCTCTGGACACAACCTGTATATCCATCTACAGGATCCTATTATATTTTTCATTTGAAGGTGGAAGGTTAATTTAGATAAAAAGATGAATTACACAATATTGGCGCTATGTGTAGGTTATCAGTATGTTTAAAATTAGTTCAGTTTTTATCAATACCTTCGCTTTATCTACAAATTTATAAAAATCTTTCATTATTTTTTCGACGTCTGGAATATCTAAAATTCGTACTCAAACTTAGTAGGTAATATTTATATTCGCCATATTTATGTGAAAATAACATAATTATTAAACAAAAGGTGATATTTCAAGATTGTAATAAAACGCCAAAACAAAATTTAATTTAAGAACGCTTTAAAGTACATCGTTAGCATTTTATTACAGAATACCTGTTCATTCTAGAATCTAAAATAAAAGAATAAAATTTTAACGGACGCTTCATGAATACTCATAAAAGTCTACCTTATGAAATAAATACAGTTTAGGTATTCGTTTAATTTACAACCTAGCTTTTGAGATATTAATTTATTATGAGTTTATAAAAATATGATCGCAAAGTAATTAATGTACATCCATTAATTGCAAGTTAATTATGCTGTTTTAATTTTGTTGTAACCGAAATACAATATTGCACGTAATATATTTCATTACGGGCCAAAGGGCCTTATTAATATAATTGTCCGCCCTGATATTTGAACTTTTCGAACGAGTTTCTGTAATTCGACTCTTTATCCTATAAGGTTTTTTCAAATTTAAACTTTTCTGGAATCCTTACTGGGCCTTATTGAATTGCGGGGTCGTATTTATCTTATATTTCTGTTTTGGCTGGAGTTCGTTTTTGTTTTGCCCAACTCTTCACATTCTTTTTTGGGTCAAACTAAACAGTATCCAGTATTCAGTAGTATATAGGTTGGCGGAATACTTGGGCAAAGACAATTGACATTGTATTTTAGAAGATTCATTAGGAAATAGTTGGAAATAGTCTTTGTTTTACGAGATACTTACGAGTAGTCTTGGTTTGTGATTGTAAAGCAGTAAGTATTGAACTATAATGAGGACTGTCAAATACATACTTCTTAGAGGAATATAAATTAAATATCAATTTATACTTTCTAGACAGTATATCGATATGATTTTATAGGATTAAACTGTTCAATATTCACTGCCACCAGTATATGGGTGGATAGCTCTATTTACAAGGTCCCTGCTAACAATGGTTAGTTACCATGAAATTTATGATCAATTACTGAGTCAAATGTACTGACTCAAAGGGTCTTGTAACGAGTTATCTTCTCTGAACTAGTATTTGTGGCTATCCTAACGTGGTTGGTTCATACGAAGTTTGTCTTATTACTGACATAAATGCAGCTTTTAGTACATAAGGAATAGGAGGCGATAGCCCCCTGGCCAGTATAGTCAGTTTCTCACTTTTTATAGGGTAATTGAAAACAATACCTATTCATCCATATTAATTCATTATTTTAGTTGTCTTTCTTTGTCAGTCAACAAGGTACTATGGTCAATAATGATAAAAATAAACCATTTTAACATTTCAGTCATTCTCCTGCCCTTATCCCATTTTATTTGGGGTCAGCGCAATATGTCTTCTCCTTCCATTCATCTCTATTAGACGTCATCGTCATCCATTTTAACATATCGGCATATATTAGAGTGTCGCATGATTTACATGTGCATTGAGAATTGCTAAATATTTTCATACTTTAAGACTACTAAACTTACGCCTTATTAAGCTTAACATTTGACTTAACTTTTACAAGTGTGCCTATTACCTATTGATGTCTAGAGCACACAAGTTCACGTTCATCCACTCTTTTAAAAGCCTTCTAACAATACAAAACAAGGCC
Organism: Allophyes oxyacanthae; assembly: GCA_932294325.1. Taxonomy (NCBI): domain Eukaryota; kingdom Metazoa; phylum Arthropoda; class Insecta; order Lepidoptera; family Noctuidae; genus Allophyes; species Allophyes oxyacanthae. The sequence continues at coordinate 7,090,905 of OW028614.1, read as the reverse complement.
ATTATTTCCTCTAATCCTGCCTAATTGACATTTCACAATTGCAAAAATTGACGCAATTTCTGTGTCCTCCATTGTCCGTCCGCAAGGACTAATTAAAGCTTCAACACAGATTACCATTGTTGGGATTCCGACCGGCTACAATGAATTAATTGACCGGGATTGTATGACAATTATGTTGAATAGGAAGATGTTTAGTCAGGTTGTCATTACAGTCTGCCAGCGTATTGTGTGACGATGCTTTGTATGCTTGCCATTCTCAGAAGACGGAAATACGTCATGATAATACGTAATACATTGTTGTTACCAACTCGCTGGTGATTGCCAGCAATACCTTATTTTTGGGAAACTTAAGTTCTTATTCACCAACGGGTCTTTAACACTTACGCTACTTTTAAGAGGAGTTTCCCCACAGACTGCGTGGCCCTGTTATGTGTTTGAGTTAGATGTTGTCGTCTCTCCCGATCGTAGCCAGGCCGCGCGCGCTCATGTGAGCACTCATTTTGCAACACTTCAGCGCGTAATTTTTATATTAGTCGAATAATAAGGTAGATATGTGGATAAACTTTTTAATACAGGATGTAATTTTTTTTGTGCCTTTGCCTTTTTCAAATAATTCTAAATAGATGTATTATCTTAAAACAATAGGATGGAGTTGGGCTTATTTTGACCGAAAATTACAATACTCTTTTACTCGTGAAAATATAGTTTTTTCTATAAATAAAATATCACATTGCTATTCCTGGATTCATGTTACTTTTCAGATTTTATTAAAATAAGTTTATTTATAATACATAGTACACACTCAATTTTCACGGTCAACAAAATATATTTTGGTAGCCAGGGAGAACGTAGATTATTGCAGACCTACATGGTGCCGTACCGGAAATAACCGAAATGTCCGCTTACGGAATTCGAAGTCACAGATTTAGTTGCAGCTTGCAACTATATTTCGTAAAGCGATTCCACATATACGAGTATGTGGGTATGCTATGTACGTACGTCAACTGAGGTTATATGTGTTTTGATTACACAATAGTCTCTAAGATTGCTTTTCTGTTTATTAGACCTATCTTATTAGGTTTTAAAATAAATAAAGGCATTATTTATTATTATTTAAAACTCATGAGTCGACAGGACATTGTCAATCTTAAATTTATTATTCTTATGGTATTTGCCAAATGCCGCCTAGAAATGAAACTAAGCTTAGTACATAATGTACATTTGGTGGCTAACGTCGAATTGTTTGGAAATGAAATTTGCATTGTGCATTTGGTCGCTAACGTCGACTTGTTTGGAAATGAAATCGCATTAAAATCGGCCCGAGGGTATCCGTCTAAAACTGTACATAGAAGTAAGGGACTTCTTTGTGTTGTTTGTTTTTTTATTTTTATGTGTTGTGTCGAATAAATGGTTTTCTATTCTATTCTCCGGCAATTAGTACTGAATAACTGATAAAAAGAATATTGTTACAATCGACAATTTACACTTTGAGAGATACAAAATGTCCTGGTATCGATACGAACTATTATCCTACATATTTAAACATGACATAGCATTACGTCTATATTCCCCAAAGGGGTAGGCATAGGTTGTCACCTGGAGCTGAGCATTTACATTACAAATGTAATAAATGTTAACTTAATCAAAGTTAGGTAACTTTTTTCCCGGGATGAAATTTTTTTGCTCTTAGTAAAAATATACCGATGAAATCTACTAGTGCCGTTTCAGTTCATTCTGGGCGGCATTTGGACTAAATCTTGGCAATGTCTTATTAACTATAAAAAAATTCTTATAACGTTTAGACCACTAGTAGACTATGTGGCTTAGTTCATTGGTTAATAAATATGGTAACCTTTATCCCCCAGGTCACAGACCCTCTCCTGCTCGTGGAGTACCCCCCGACGCAGCACGCGCACGGCCTCCTTTCCACAGCGCTCGGGCTGCGCGTGCCCATCGGCCGGACGATGCAGGTGCGGTGTACCGCGCGCGTCGCCCCAGCATGGCGGGAAGGCAGCGAAGCAGTCGTCGGTAATAGTCAGCTAGCAGACAGTAAAGAAGCTATGTTATTAGGTAGGTTGTTTTTGTTTATAAACACTGTGTTTTTGGTGGCTAAGGAAATCTTTTGATACGACAAAACTGACCAATAGTAAACAATTATCCATGAAAAAAAATCCATGTAAAGTCAAATAGCCTGCTGTTTGGTAATTTAGTTAAGAAAGGTTATTTTATATAAAAGGTTTACACAAAAAGTATCTTCACACTCGATAGCCGTTTCATTATCCACAAAAGACAGGGTGTTTATGACATTGATTAATAATAAGAGTAGGTAGAGAAGGTTCATATAGGGTCATTTTACGAAGTGCCATAAATTACTTTCATGAATGTTTCCTCATTATACAATATGTTTTATTAAGGCTCTATGGTCATCTAAAATACAAGACACATGATCAAGCAGAAATCTGGTGTTAAACTTGACAGTCACGGCATGATCTATCTTTTTTTTTCTGGAATCCGTCACAGTTACTCTTCGCCCTTGGGAAGGCGAAGGGTTATGCCGGCCGACCATCTAAAACAGCACGGTGTTCCTCGAACGACCCATGGTTTCACTAGGATTCACTCGCGTATACGCTGAGCGCCCTGCCGATGGCATGGTCTACTTATACTTTCCACCATTCGACCCCTCGGGAATCTATATCTTACTCCTGCAGGACTAGTGCCGCAAAATGGGGTGAGAGAAAAATCTAAAAAAAAATAAAAAAATAATTAATTAATTTTTTAAATTAATTTGTCACTCGATTTTTGGTTTAGTCTTCTGTCAAGGAGACAAAGGGTGCAGAACACGGGTTGTTCGAAACAAAAATTGGGGACAAAACCATTTCTTTAAAGTTTTCCTCTCCCGATTTTTTGTTTTGTCTTCTGTCATGGAGACAAAGGGAAGAGAAAACGGGTTTATCCACCCGCCATGCTAGCCCTGCTTGAGGGGGTATGGAGTTGGATTTTGTGTTCAGATTGCGGTGTTTATGCTATGCTACCATTATCTATATAAGGGAAAGCTTTGTAGGTACCCATTTTTAAGCATATTACGAGCACGGAGGAGTATGAGATTTGGCATAGTTAAAGTTTATATGGAGAAAGAGTGCAGAAAGCTAAAATTACGGTCGAATTTCGACCACTTGGCGACCTCTAGTAAAAGTTAAAACGACTAGCACGATACACAAAATATCTCCGTCACGTCACTGTCATGTATTTTAGGTGGGGATAGTGTCAAAGATGATTTGCATCACAGAATTATTTTTTTATTATTACTTTTAATATTGTTGTGCCTTATCGTAAAATGACCCTAGTCTTTGTTTAAGGTATCGGGGAGGACAGCATACTTTGTGAGTAGAAACTCCACCTTATATTATTACAAAGAGACAATTTCAACATTCCTTATTAACTCAGCCTATCGCATTGCATTAAAAACGGGATATTTATCTGCATGTACCGACTTTTTTACAAACTGCCCAGAAAAGAGCGCGGGCGGACACACTAAGTTTCGTGTGTCGGGAACAGAATCCAGTTGTGAATGACATAAGTGATACTGGTACGGACCCGAGCGCACAAAACGAAACAGAAAGAGGGTAAACCTTTTTGTCTGAATAAATATACCTCGTTCACTGACCTACCCACAAATACCTAAGATTTCAGTGACCAATGTGACCACGGCGCTTCCAACAGTGCCGGAATATCGGAAGCTCATAGGAAGTCCATATAATTATGGTAAATATCTCGTTTCTAATGCTAATAATAACATTACTTATTGGTTGCAAAATAAAAAGAGAATTTATGAAACTTACCGATTCTTCGAATTATTGAACCGCATTCACCATTCGAAAATGGTATTGTACTAAGAATTTGAAATTGAGCGTTAATATGTTGTGGCCCTACTTAGCCGTGGACACAGCTCGCCATAGTGGAGTGGACTGCGTTAAGCTGAGTTAATTTTGTGGACTAAGTTCTGGTGCAACCTGGAGAAGACCTATGTCGAGCAGTGGATTGGATGTGTACTGTCGTACTCCTATGCTTCCGTTACGATGATATTAGGTCTGTTATGTTTGTAGGCAAGCTCAATGAGCTATCAAACTATAAAACAAATCATGAAAAGAAAGTATTTAGGTAATAAAAATGACATAACAACTTCTACGACCGTGGAATTACAGCCTTGTCATCCGAGTTATAAGTTGACTGTAGATTTTTGTTTTTTTTTTTCGCTTAGAATATATACAGGGTTATTTGTAATTCACCGAAAATTATTTAAGGAGTGAAAATTCTCATCGATATTAATAAATTTTACTATGGGACTAAAACAGAAATCACGAAAAAAATAAAAAAAAATATAGAAAAGTTTGAATATTTTTTCACGTTTTCATGGTTGGTCCCATAGTAAAAGTTGTTCATATTGATTAGTATTATAAACCCTTAAAGCATTGCCGGTGAATTAAAAATAACTTTGTATAGATACTTACTCGAAATATCAATTGAATATTGAAGTATGCTCAATTATTATAGTTATATAGAACAAAATGTTCGTGTGAGGTCAACCGTCGAGTAAATATCAATTTTCTTGCTAACGCCTACTAAGCAGGTATTCTTTGAAAAATTAAATAAGGAATCTTATTATAATTTTTGTAGATAAAATAAATTATAAGTGATAGAATAGAATAGATCTTTATTTCATATAAACCAGATACAAGTACTTATGAAATGTCGAGACTATAGATGCACGGTTCTGACGGGCACGGTGATCAAAAAATATTCACAGATAGAAGAAAATAATCTATCCACGCACTGCTATATTTTCGATTTGTGACAACCAATTAGATGGCTGTGGATGTTTTGAACCCAACAAAATGTTTTTATTTTATTGGTTAAAATTATTTTAATTTGTTTATTTTTTTATTTTTTTATTGTTTTGTAAATATTAAATAAGTAAATTCAAAAATTGTTGCTTAATATACCTATATCGATGAATTTATCATGAAAAAATGGATAGTTTTTCAAAAAAGACCGGACAACGAATGAAGACCTTTGTCTTCGAGTGGCCTCTTACATTGTCGATTTTAGTAGGTATAGGTATTATTGGCGAAAACTTCCTTTTATCAAAACAAAACCGCACTTATGTTATGAGTAATAAAATGAAAAAAGTTGCGAACCCACACTGACAGCTGCTATGCAATTTTTTTAAAGGTTCTAGACGAAGAAGAATGATAATTCTATCAATTTTTTTTAACCTTTCTTGATATTCTGCAAAAAAAATGTTTTGTTATGTTTTTAATTTGGCAATGCAGTAAAAAGGAACAATACCTAACTGCAAGGCATTTTCCTTACGAAGAATACATTATCAGTTCATAAAAGGAAAAAAAATAAACAATAATATCTGGGAATGCATAGTTTCTCTGAATGCGGTAACATTACCTTGCTGTAATTTATTCCCACAACTTTCCATTTGTTGGCAACACATGAATGGTGCAAGGTGCAACAATATGGATTGTGGGAGGCTACTGCCACTAATTACAGCGTGCAAACGAACCAAACGTACGTATGCGTTTAATTAGGAGCACGGTTTATTTCGCAAGTTCGTATATTTTGTTGAATGTGAAATCCTGTGTCCTGAAGTCCTGTGTCGAATAAATGTTTTTTATTCTACTCAAGACTTACAAAAGGCTGCCTACAAGATTTTTAAGGTTGTTCATTTTCTACAGAGCGGATTCGGTCTTTTGGCGGATCGAAAGGATTACCGGTAGCAAAAAAAAATATTTTATATAAAAAAAAATGTATCTTCAATATAGCATAATACAATACTCATCCGAAAAGATATCAAAGTAAACCCTATAACATCACAAATTTTCTATAACCACCAGAAATTCTTCAGCGCGCTTGAATAGCGAGAAAACGGCTGGCCAGCTGAAATCGTTCGATAATAAAAAGAAGCACTCATTGAACGGATTTTCAATCGAGACCATTAACTGTAGCGCGCATATAAACGATTTTCGATCGGTGACTATTCTGAGAAAACATTGAGTTATAGGAATATTATAAAACGTAGGTAATATTATGTTTGTCTTCTCACAACTTCCTTTCTGGTAACCACCCGTTCAGTAGAAGTGGTCGGTTTAATACGATGTAGGGTTGTTTATTGAGAAAGTACAGCTGTGTGGTCGAGCTTGGCGAGGCTGACACATGCGTCATGCTCGTGAACGGGTGCCGTCTGTCGGAACTGGTCAGCTCGTAACTGCCATGGCAATCTTATTCAGAGGCAATTCATTATTATCCTAGTTTTATTTATATTCGCATTGAATTGCATTATTCTCGCAGATCTTACCACAACATTGTACTGATAAAGATTGTCAAGATCTATTATTTATTTGAAAAGAGTTTCCATGGAGTTTCTTGCCGGTTCTTCTCCATAGGATCTACTATTTGGAACCGTGCACCTAGAGTCTCGACATTTCATAAGTGCCTGTATCTGGTTTACATGAAATAAAGATCTATTCTATTCTATTCTATTCTATTCTACAGTCTAAGATTAAATTTATGGGCCTCGGCAATCTTCGTGTTTCAGAATTATTAGAAAGAAAGCAAGAAAAACTATTTATTCGGATTAGACATCAGACAACACAATGCATAAACATAAAAAAGTTAAAAAAAATAGCAATGAACGAAAAACAATGTACTGTCGTTGTGCCAGTACCGAATAGGTTGCCAACTCATTCTAAATTAGTACGAATATGCACCCAATGTCCGAAGGTCCGCGTCTCGTCAGTCCCTCATGAGATACCTATATATTACATATCATTATCGTATGTTCGTATTTCCAAAATTAGACGAAGGTTGCCGAGGTGCATTTCGTTATAAGCAAGGTCGTTAATAATAATAAATAATAGTAGTGACAAATCATACATGTTTAAAAAATATATTCCTTAATTCGAAAAGCTTGAAAAAAAAACAAGTCTTGATGATTATAGATAACGCTTAGTCATTTGTTTCTAGATCACGTTCGCCGACCTTTTTTATACGAAAAAAAAAACGCGTATCGTATTAAACGAAATTATAGACAAATAACCCAACAAAAGCATAAACATAATAGAGTCACAAAACCCTACACAATCGCAAATCCCAAGTTATTCCAATTTAATATCCCCGACCCGTCTTTCATAACAATGTTATAAACTGATGTCGATCGCAATATCTTACGGTATTATCATCGAGACATTGCCTATTTATGTAAACTCCTATTATAGCGACCGTATCGATACCATTAAGGCCGTGGTTCTCAAACTTTTAAGTGCCGCGACCCCCATATCAGCTCAAGTAAAGAAAATAAGCCTCGAGACCCCCAGTCAGAAAAAAAAATCTTTTTAGTTATCAAATGTAATATATTTATCAGTTATTAATGAGTGTAGAATTCAGGTAAGCATTATCTTTTAACTTTCAACTAAGATCTAAGAATATTTTGTACCAAATATTATTATGAATCACTGTTTTGTAAAGTATTACTTTTTTCTGGCCCCCACTGCACTGCAAGAGTTAAGATTTCAAATAGATTCGAATTTTGAAAAATACAAGCAAGTGTGGATCTCGTCCCCCAGTTGAGAAACGATGCATTAAGTTATCGAATCTACTATCAAATCGATTTGTAATTACGAATGTTGCGATTAATTTACTATTAATTTGGTATAACTCGAGATGTCGGTTTTGATTGAGTAGGTAGTACATACGATTGACGGATAATTATCAAATCTACTGCTACTGTTTGTACATATACTGGTTGTGTCTTTGAATAAAGCAAGGTGTGATTTAGGTCCTAATTTGGAATGATGTGATGTTAAAAAACACAGCTACGTGTAGATACTTGTAGCTGTTAAATTGACATTGGAGATGTTTTTTTTGTTGGAATACTTTTTGTGTCAGAGTAAGTGACATAGTTACTTTTTGTATACATAATCGGCCGCCAAATTTTTCACAACGTCCATTTTTATGCTAGCTGGAAAATAGCTGTGATTTTTAATGGACCTGGTTTCTATGTTTCATACATACGTGATACTACGAAATGTTCTATTTTGTCTTACAAAAAATCTGCATGAACAGCGAGAGCATACATATATGCTCTCGCAGTGTTCAAGCTTATTCGAGAATCGAGTTTTATCCAGCCATCCAAAAAGACTCTTAGAATAAACAGATACCTATCTGTATCTTGACTCTAACAATAGAAAAGGATTCAATCGATCCATTTAACCTTGACCGATGGGCTTGTTGGATAAGGAGGTTTGTTTGTTTTATTCACTTATAGCACAACTGTCGAAATAACGCGCATATAGTTACGAGTACAGAAATGTATACATGTACCGACATTCAAAAGATAGTTTTAGAAGAACTAGTTATTAAAATCTTTAAACATTGTTCCCATAATACTCGCAAACACATATATAAATGCTTGGTTTGTGTTCAGAAACTTCACAAATAATACGTTTTCGAAAATTTCTATTCAATATCACTACGTGTATGCATTTCTCTGCTCGAGTCTGTACCATCTGAAAACTTCCTCATATTGTTGATCCTACACTGAAGTTTTAATAGATTGTGTTAAATAACATTATAAACACAATAACAGAAGGCTGCTGGTGAAAATGGAAAAATCACAAAGCTCCTGAAAGGAATCAAAACGAAAGTTCGACTTAGTATGGAAGACACGCATAATTTATTAGTGTAGCCCATAGTGGAATTAATTTATTTAGTTTAAAAGTTAATTTTAATACTGTGGTTGCATTTAGAAACATACATTGAATAATTTTGCTAATTATCTGTACTAAAGTGCGGCCGTCGAGAGAATGTGTTCCTGATACCTGTAATGTATTTACTGGTTTCATTTAAAATAAAGATTTTTGATAAAAAGAATTAGAAACCAGTATATTATTTATTATACGCATGGCTCGGCGGCCGAAAAAAAATCCTATATAACATTTTATAGCCTCATTGTGGGAGCACCCTCTCAGTTAATGTCCATTGCTGAACAATGCTATATCCGCTACGATGAACTGTCATAGCGTATTGCTATAATCACCACGCTTGGCAGAGACTGGTGATCGCAGTGTGTTATTAGCACAAAGGAGCATGCTCTTTGTATATTGCATTAATAATATCTTTTAAGACACCGGTGCCTACTCTGTATCCAGAATGTATGCAATGGTCAGAAATAGTTAACATTTTTCATAACCATGGTACATAACAAAAAATCTATAAAAGGTTTGAGTATTTATTTTAAGTTCAGCCAAAGATAAAATAAACACTCTGTATAACTAACGTTCAGACTTCAATTCAATTTGATTTCGTGGACACAAAGGCACTGTTTGAGCTTTCAATTTTGACATTGTCGGGTAATTACAGATTGTTACCTACGCCGTATTTTAATCTGAGTTTAGACAATACAGCAAGATATAAGTACAGGTTTAGTCAAAGGTCGAAACATAGACCGATGCTCATAACTTTGACTACTAAATAATTATTAAGTCTGCCAAGACGTCTTGTGCGCTCACTTGGAATAAGATATCTAAACTGTCTTATGTCACTGCGAAGTGCAACCGCAGACTTCACATAGTTTCGATATAGGACAACAGTACGACAGAACATAAAATTTATATGGCTTAACGATGTAGCTGATTTGATTTTTTAAATGTCTCTCACAATTGGCTGATTGAGCCTGCCGATACACCTGCGCAGTTGACATAATTAAATACGCGGAAAATTGAGCAACCAATCAGAAAGCATCGTCGCTGCGCCATCGACGATGCCTAATGTCCTTCAGTCAGTGAGCGAAATAGAAAAAGACCGCACGGCAATAATTTTTACACCTTAAGGGCATTGCATAAGTTTGATTATAAATTTATTTGGCTTCGGGTCTTGTCAGCAATCGTGTTCGTGTTTCCACGAACAAAGATTCACGACGCGTCTTATTTCTTGTAACAAACCTACTATACTTGATTTTGTAAGACTATATAGTCTGATTTACTACAGACTTGACTATAGTCTGTGCAAGTTCTAAGCTTCGGCCGAATATAATCGATCTCAATATAATTTGCAATGAGTATAATATCATATTTCCATATCTTTTTTACCGTGTAATTTCTACTAAGTAAACTGCATGAAACAACATTAACATGTGCATTGTGTGAAAGGTGTTGGAGTCTGTGATACATTGTACACTAGTACAGACTCCGCTGTCTTTATTACTTGTACACTCTGTTTCCACTATAATCACATTTCTGTACACATAATGTAAACTGGAACCAATAAACTTTTATTATTTTAGTTCTACCAAACATTTTTAAAGTTCATTTATTGTCATAACAGTGAAAGTAAAGTCAGACTTCACATTGGACCTGTGTTGTAGCAATATGTAGGATATTATTAATTGTGGTTTTAGTGCAAATCCTTGCAAAAATAGTATGAAATGAATTTCGTGAGGGCTGCCCGTGGTATTTAACTGTCAGTCATTTCACACGCAAAGTTTAATTCATAACCGGGCAGCTCAAAAAAGGCAGCAATTGAAAACTGTAAAAAACCTGTCGAGTGAGTGTCGGACCACAACTTTGTAGCTGGTTTTTAGTTCAGTTACCTTTAAAATATTCGTTGGAGCTAACCGACTGACTGCTTGTTTTCACGATATCTCTAAACGTTAATGATATAGGTACGGAAAATCTGTCGAAACAAAGTTATATTGAAAAAATTTTTAAAATAGAAGTGTCTTTATTATTATTCAGATTTTTCAAATCTAAGGTTGGAAAATTACAGAGTATTGGTATTTCTGTGATAAATGCACGAACATAAAAAAAACATTTTAAGTTTTAGTTTACTACGGAACCTTCAAACGATAGTCAGTACAGGCGATAAATTCACTTTTAAAAACGCAACACAAAGTAAATGTTGCTACATTATTGTGATGTCCAACTTTTTACTATTTCCCCGGAGGAGTCTCATCATTTAACTCAAATAACAAAGCTTGTTTGTTTCAGTGAGGAGTTCAAGCGAGGCGTCTGCGCTAAGTGTAATGCTGTTAACACTTCCCCTCGCCCTCTCCTACAGATCCCTAATGCAATCAGAAACGTGATAAATTATCTCAACTCTTTTATTAACAAAACGTGATTTAGACGCAGGCATCGCTCCGGTTTATTCCCGTGCGGAAAAATCCCCGACAAACATCTTGGACGTAATAAACATTACTTTAACTATTTTGTAACTCCATCATTTATTTTCTCAACGATAATGTACATTTCAGGTAGGTAGTAAATACTTTAATGTTTTATAGTAAAATATTTAATTAAGTCTTCGATACATATCTCGGTCATTATTGCTAGTGTAAAAATAATTTTGTTAGTACTTTCTCAAAAGTGAAGTGTTATTTAGGTACAAAATTTATATTTTTGCAGCAAAGGCTATTTGTATTTAATTTTTATTTGGTAAACCTATCTATAGATCTAAAGTTATATTATTGTAAATAAAAGTTTAGAATCGCCTTCTTAGATAATATCTACTGATGTATATAAAGTAATAATTAGTCGAGATCTTTTTTGTAAGAATATTATGAAAAAAATCGAGAACTTATACTACTGGGAATGTTGACGTTATGTAAAAAACAATGAGGGATTAATACTTAAATAAATTAAATTAACTAGAGATAAACTGCTTTTCAATAATCCTAATTTTTGTAAACAAGTTTTCTAAATACCTCGGAGTAAGAAAATCTTGAACGAGTAAGGGCCGTGACACATCACTGCGGTGCGGAGACGCGTCGTTAAAATGTACGAAATCATGCCGCATAATATATTATGTATGAACGATAGACGAACTTGCAGTGTAACTTTTTCTTTGCGAAGCCGCGGCGCAGAGATGTGTAAGTACCTTTATCAGCGCTGTAATATAAGTTATTGATGTTTATACCGCCGAGGAAGTTTGTATAGGTAGATTAATTTCAAGCGAACTTTTTGTCAGTACATATCCTGAATTGCTATATCACATTGTACATATCGGTCTAGTAACACATAAATGCTTTCGTTGTTAATGTGTACTGTAATTAGTATTTTACTGGCATGATTTTTGTTGAAATAAAGAACAATTTGTTACAAGAGTTTATTTTTTAATCTCCTTTTCAATCCCTTCAAATGTTACCCACGGGTGTAAACAAAGGATGGTATCGAAGACCGATTGGAAAGGCTTAAAGAAGCACTAGGCCTATAACATATGCGCCTTATAATGGCGATTGTTGCCTGACCTTTCTAACTGTCTCGCCTTGGACAGTATTTTTTCGTATAAGAAAAATACCCAAAGCCACAATGCCAACACCAGATTTTCTTTTGTATCTTTGGTACAGTTTGTAGATACAATAACAATCACACCCGGAAAACTATCGATACGCTATACGAATAATATACTGAGTCAATGAAACCGTCAAAAGCTTCAAATAAGCAAGTTTCTTCTCAAGACGCTGTCTAAATTTTGTAATGGAAGTAAAGGCTGATGATTAATGATGACTTCAACAATATTCCGAAACCTAAATTATAAGTAGTTCACTTGAATTCCAAGACAACACTGCGGCATATATCAGGTAAATTTTTTGAGTAGCTGTTAAAAGAAAAAGATTAACGGAAAAGTAAGTTCACGTATGTACGGATAAAGTACGTAATAAACCACTGCACACTGGTTTATACAAACAAGAAATCGTGAAAAAAAAAACTACAGCTGTTCCATACAAATAATTCAATATGACTCGACTAAATGTATGGAATATCTGTTTGTTTTTCGAGATTTATATTGGTCCCGAAGTAAAATTTGTTCATAATGATGAGTACAATAACTTCTTAAAGGGTTCGAGACTCGAAAGGTAGGATCTTGTATTTAACAAAAAGAAAAAAAAAAGAAGTGATGTCGTAAGTCATGTGAGTCACCCTAATAGTCTCGGAAGAAGGGTTACGGATCATGATCTACGTAATTGTCAAGTCTTGATTCCGAATCCCGGTTCAAAGGAAAATGTAGTTCTAATTAAAGTAATATTACTTTTGATATGGGGTCCAATAAGTGAATACATACGCAAATAAAGCTAGGTAATTGGTGTAAGTTCAGTTATGAATAATGAATTATATTATAGTTAAAAAAAAACTATAGAACACGCTTTAGTCATCCAAACTGAACGTGTATGCAAAATTTCAGCTCAATCGGAAACCGGGAAGTGGGTCAAATTTACCTTCCAAGATTTTCTTACATAGTTAGTTAGTTAGTTACAAGTGAAGCTAATAAAAGCGTGTTAAAAAAGGCTTATACCTAGTATATTTCCATCCATCCATTATTTGAGAGGACTTGTTTTACGCTACTAAAATGTTTACCATGGAATTATGTAACTCTGAAAGTCTTTACCAAAGATAAAGATCACTTCTAAAACGTACTTAGTCCGTAGGCATTAAAATACCTATCCAAAAGGTCTATATCTATATATCTTAACATTCGTTCTGTACTTAGATCCCATCGCGATCGGCTCGTAGCAGCGTAGCGACGTAGCAGTCCACGTAGCCGTAGACCAAAAAAAAAAAAAACAATAGTATTTTCTAGAAAAATCAAAGTGTAAGAATTATGGCTAATATCTATAAATTACAGCTATCCCTTTACACATTCGTCTATGGATTATAAACATAAAGTGATAATTTGAAATCGAAACCACAGTCTATGAAAAAATTTCCGCGCTTAGCTTAAGCATCAAATATTTCGTACTTCTGTTTTCGACGAATAGGTACTTTGGTACAACCGCAAAATAAAATAGGAGTTAGAAACAGTCTGAAATCCAAGATTTAAAAGAATAAATCCCTCTTTAGTGGTCTCAAACGCAGGTCTTTATCCTGGCCATCTCGTACGATCGTCGGGGCTTCCAAACTCTTTTGTCAGCCCTACTTCACTTGTCTAGGAGCTCTTTATTATATTTTCTTGGTAAATTGGACTTCCACTCAAATAAATAATATGACGCTCGTATCGATGACAATGTCGAAGAAATAAGGATAAATATAGTTTTACAAATTGATAGGGAAGTTGTCTGTTATGTCGGTGATACTCGAGTTATTGCATCGGACGTGGTATGGCGTAACGTCTTTCGAGTAAATGACTGACGAATGTAACAGATGAACATAATAATAATAATATTTTATTAAGTAAAAAACATTGACCTTGGATTTTCTTTCCGAGGTTCTTCTCCGAGATAGGAAATTCTAGTCTGATTTTTGTCCAACACTGGCTGGTCAATATTATCTAATAGGTACTAGCAAATTCATTAATAATTAAAGATCAGATAATGTAGTTTTTTTTTTCAATCTAGAAGCACGTAATCCAATCTCCAAAATATGCAGATTTAACCGTTTTTGGATTTAATCAGTGCAGTATCAACTATAAAGTGTTAGGTTAACTCAGCACTTAGTATAAAAAAAGATATAAAGATAGAGAGTGACCCAAAACAACATGTTTTAGAAACAATTGTTTCTAAAGCTGTCCGCATAAATTAAGGATTGCGTGTTGGAGGGTATTAGAAACCTACTGGTGCTAACCAAGACTTAGACTGATAACATTGCTACGTACAAAGACTTGCTTAAAACAGTCTTAAAAACAACGGAAATGGAACAGAAAAAGGCTTTTGTTCTTGCTATTTTAAATAAATTGTCCCGTGGTGAAGACTACCGTTCGCAACCCGTGATTGTAAAAACAACATACGATCACAATCCGCCGGTTGCGCGGTGGCGATTATGATAATTTCCCCTATGAAGAAAGAAAGAAAGAAATAATTTATTTGGATACAAAACTAAGGCACCACATGCAAATATAAAAAATAAAACATAAATTAAAAATACACAAATATTAAGATCACATAGATATTATATAAAGTATATTATGTAGGATATACCCATAGAGATAATATATAGTATATTTCTATGGATGTACCACAATCACGTGGGCCTCACGGCTGCACCAAAAAGGTTCAGTTCAGCGTATGCCAGACATCCCCGGCCCGGCGCTGATTTTTAACTGAACCCGACGACTGTTTATTGTAGTGTGTATTCGGACCGATGGTTCAGCAAGCTCAAATGGAAGTGACTCTATAATAAATTATAGTACACATAATACGTTTTGATCCAACAATATTTGTCATTCCATCTTTGGAAAGTTATAACGAGTACCTGACACTTGGACTTCAAAACCCGTCCCTCATCGTTTTATTTAACGTCTCGGAGACAGTCTGGATGAAATTAGACAACAATGGCGTCTGATTTCCTGTCAACTGAGTAGAAGACAACACTTTAATGAAAACGTCACAGTCGCTGAGACGTCGACGAATTTTCGCTCATCAAAGAAAGTACGATGTGACAGAGGAAATCCATTTTATACGCAAAACGGATAAAAAGTTTGGTGAAAAAAATAAAAACTCCGCAAAACATATTATAAGAAAGTTGCTGAGCGATATTGTTTTACCTTTCTTTATGTGTTGTACTATTGGAGGTTGAAACAATTTTATTATTATTGTACAAGTGGGTCGCGGCCATTGGGATTTTAAGAACGATACCTAATATAATAAATT
The DNA here is from genome assembly GCA_932294325.1 of Allophyes oxyacanthae. Taxonomy (NCBI): domain Eukaryota; kingdom Metazoa; phylum Arthropoda; class Insecta; order Lepidoptera; family Noctuidae; genus Allophyes; species Allophyes oxyacanthae. The sequence goes on along the minus strand of OW028614.1, from coordinate 7,075,262 downwards.
ATAATTTTACATTTTTACGGACATCTCTTAGCATTAATTAATCTTTTTTTCTTCAATCATAATAATAGGTCTAGTCTAGCCTAGCTGGCTGTCCCTCAGAGCTTTGCGAGGATGATAAGTAGCGACAATCTTGCAGAAAATCCAAGATAAGATCACTTGATTTTCCTACCGTCGAAAATGTATCGATTATAGTGGTGGGTTTTGTCCCAGTTCACATAGCCTTACTGACGTACGAAAGGATAGACTCCAGCACAATAATTATTGTTTTGAATTTTAAATATTTTACATGTATGATAATTATAGTTATATTGATTCAACCGTTTCATAAGTGGCCCGTTAGGAGGCCCTTGTTTGGGCCGTTTATAGATTGATGTGTTGTCATGTAATAATAGTTATCTAAGTATCGGTACATTGACCTCTTTAGTATTACATCGAACTTACAATATAATCCCTCAGTCACCAATTCATGAATCACAGACAGAACACACGGAAAGAAATTGAGCGTCCATTTTTCGACAAGGATCAGCCAAATATTATTGGAACATATTTTTATCTGGTTCCGATTTTATTTTTATTCATTCTTTTATCTTATTTCTGGTCTGTTGATGCGTAAAAAGTGCCTACACGCTTGGCACGAGCTCTTGATAAAATCGGGAGCCGATTAGGGTGTCCTTACACTACAGTTTTTTATTCGTACTTTATTCAAATTGACACGAGGGAACCGACAGGGTGTAAAAGCTGATAGGCCAGTAGTTTAGTGCCGCAAGTGCCGGTGATAGCTGACGAGTGGTCGTAGCCGACCGAATGGTCAGATCTGATTACTGTGTACTCGTATTTTGTCACGCAATACTGCCCTCTGATAAGTATTAAGTTAGCAGTTAACCTACTCACCGCTATTACACGTGTTACTGTGTGGAGCCACTTAACGTTCTGGGAAGTAAGTGATCAAGTATAATAAAAAGGACTACTACTGTTCTGTGAAATGAATGAGTAGGGATTATTTTAATGGGAATTTGATAACATGCTTCTGAGTGATTATTGGCAAGCGTTGTTAATGATATATTTATTTTCGTTTTGTGGGGAAAGTTGCGACAATTATTCTGACGGAAAAAGTTTTAGCTGGCCGCACTACGGCTTTAATCTTGACTAAGACTGATAGTCACGAAAGTAATTTCTTTACGGACATACTTGTGGACATGTAGAGTTAACTTAAAAGTATTACTTGGTACTTAATTAAGAATGTAGGTATTACACATCGACTGTTTCAGTCCTTATTTCAAGTTTCATGCATCTTAAATCAATGATAGGGCTTTTCCAATAAATGTACTACAGCTAATGTTATTACAAGAAAATAATATCTATGTAAATTTAAATCCATCCAACATATAACAAAATAACAATAGCAAAAATCTGTAACATCTGAAATCACGCTGAGCATTGATTCGAACAGCGAGTAAACATTCGTTTATACGCCCGATACTTAGGTACAGAAACCGATTTTCGCACATTCTAAAAAGATATTTGCTCTGCGCTCGAAACACAATGCCAACCCAGCGGGGTATCCACAAAGAACGTAATTCGTCGCAGCTGCGGCGCCACAAAGAAGTGAATATTATCGGGGAGTACGTCCGGATGGCCGGCGAGATTACAATATGTGACATTCCGTGTTACATCTTCACTTATGTTACGCTAATAATGTTGGAATATTGAATTCGTAATTGGTAGAATTCGGGGTTTTTACGACTCAGAAATCGGATTCGTAAAAGTAAAAACGTGAATAAACCTGGAATAAACGCACCAAACCCAGAATTATTTTTGAAATTTAACCGTCCCGAAGTAAAATCTTTTTCGTAGCAGGGGTTTTTTTTTAATGTTTCTGACATAAATAGATTTAAAAAGAATTGTGTACAAATTGAAAACTAACGTAATTAAAATATTACGTTCGTTTTTAAAACGATCGTGTCTAAAAACAATTTTAAGTATTGGCAAGGGCTTAAAAATAATATAATAAGCTTCAGACAGTTTTTACGTACTTTATTTAACATAATGGAAAAGTCCTAAAAGTGATTCAATATTAGTTTAAAACACTTTTTTTAGGTAATTTAAATAAAAATGATCAAAATTTTTATGTTTTCGTTTCGTAGATTGATAAATTGATTGATAGGCTAAATGTTGATAAATGATTTTATTGTTAAATTGTTAATTAATATCATCGATGTCTCATCGATGATATTAATTAACAATTTAACAATAAAATCATTTATCAACATTTACTTCACATCGAGTTTACTAAGCATATCTATAGAATAGATATGCTTAGTGAACTCAAAAAGTATTAATATGAATGATAATGAATGTGTCCACGCTATTTGAATAATATTCGTACCTTAACCACAGACAATATAATACTATATTAGTACACTAAAATTTAGGCCGCGGATCGCAGGCAATCTGCTGACACAATAAAATGAATTTGTATATTGCTTGCACTGTACAGGATAGTTTTAATAATTTCTAGACTTCTTTTTTTAGTTTTAGTTTTTAACTTTTGATGGCAAAAATATAAAATAAATCAAATCAATGTGCATGTAGAATAACGTTTTATATTAAATCTATTCTATATTTTTTAATCTGGATATCGTCGGGGATAGTTCAATACCGCGTAACTAGCATTAGTAAATACCGCGTAAGTGACGAAATTAGCCGAATTGAGATTTCGCGCCAGTGCACTGCTGACGCTGATTAGCACCCGTTGAATCTCTCTCCTGTAAAAATTGGTATTCGACATTTACGCGGTATTTACCAATGCTACTTACGCGGTATTGAACTATCCCCGACCATATAGGTATTTAATAAATTAACATATTTAGTTAGTACCTTGTTAAATAAAACAAAACAACTTGCGACGACATTGGTTTGTTTTATGTGTACGAAGTAATAATTAAGTCTATGGTTTTATGTTTATAAAATGAACTAGAAAGACTTAGGTATTAAGTAGTACCTAGAGTCTTCATCTTTCGATGCTTCGATGCGTGAGTGAATATTAAATTACACGAAGGAATCCTAACATTCGCTTGCAACTACAAGTACGTCAGTTTCAAGCGAAGTTTAAAACTTCATAGTTATCAAGATATTTTCGCTCAGATATCGGAGAGCGGATTTTAGTTCTCGTTATAGATATGATAGAATAATCCTTCAGTTTGCTGTTTGTGTCAAAAGTGGAAGAATACATAAATCAAATAGAGCACGATTTTACCCATGAGTCTTTGTTTGAAAAATTTAAATTTTAACGCAGGTGAAAATTTTATTGATTGTTTTGAAGGTCCATCATGTTTTAGGAAGGATTTATTTGGGTTCCTACAAGTCGGACCCTAAAGGATAGAATAGAATAGATCTTTATTTAATGCAAACCAATTTAAGAAATGTCGCGACTCTAGGTGGGCGGTTCCAAATAATAGGTCCTATGGAGAAGAACCGGCAAAAACTCAATGCAAACTCTTTTAAAATAATAGATTACAATCTCGATTAGTGCAATGTTGTGGTAAGAGCTGCGAGAATAATGTAATTTAATGTTAATAAAAATAAATTAGAATAGGATAACAATGATTTCCCTTTAAATAAGAATGCCATGGCAGTTACAAGCTGCCCTGACCCGAGAGACGGCTAGGGATCTGACAACAACCTGCAAGCCAGTGATTCAAGCTGATATCAGAGGGCTGAGCATGAATGGTAACGTTAAAGTAAGCAAATATTGGTTAAAAAATACGATTAATCTATCGCATTTTGTTTTCAATTTTATGCAATATTCACACCTGTTTCATGAAAACAAAAATACTGCAACTATTTTCAAAAAATCTAAACTGTTACGTTGACGTTGAGTTTGGATTGGCTGGTTTCCCTACTATTATGGATTGCGCCTAGCTATATTAAGTTATTATTGATTGTACTTTTATGTATTTTTGTCACACATTAACATACGGTGATCTCGATATTTTTTAGCACAATAAGATTTTCATTTTTTGTATTAAATCTATTCTGTCCCACTGCTGGGTAAAGGTCTCCTCCATAGACTTGCACTCCTCTCTTTATGTTGCCTTCTCTGTCCAGTTTTCTGTAAAGGCATCTATATCATCACGCCAGCATTTCCTAAAATATCTAATATGGTAGATGTTGTAAAAGAATATTCATAGAAATTCTTGCCGGTCTCTTTTCCATACGACCAACCCACATTTTCAAACCATGCACCTAGGATCTTGACGTTTCAAAAGAGCATACAAAGATTCAGTTGCGATGAAAAACGGTTATAATTTAAGGCAACATCATTGTGAATGAAAAACATAAAGAGTAAAATAATTAAATGGGATTCTTGTTCAAATGGAGCAGCGCGATTTAATTAATAAGTGAACATGTTCCGGTGAATCGCGAAGCTTGCAATGAGTAATATGGGGGAAGAAGCCATCGTGGATAGAACATGGACTTATATTAAAAAGGGGAAGTGATAAGTCTCGGAACTGTGTTGCGTGCGAGTTTATAATAATTCCCCCTTACTAATATACGCGCCGTATCAAGTTATGTCATGAATAAGGGCATTTTAAATATATATTTTTTTTACGTATACCTAATCTTGACATAGCTTTACAGCGTTTATTGCTTAGATTCTATATACTTAACATGACTGGGAGCATACTGTTTATGGAGATATTGAAAGTCAAAATCACGATTTGTTTTTGCATTTTTGGTAAAAACAACAGTATTTACGTTTTTTCTTTTTTTTTTTTTATTCAAATTTTTATTGAGGCTTCAATTCACCGTGGTGACTATGCCAGCCACGTAAGGTCACTCTTATACAATAAATGACAAAACTTAACATATACTTAAATTAATCATGACTACGACAAACTACTATATAATTAAATAAAAAGACAAAGAAGATCTAATTAGAATTAATCTGTATTATTTTGATCACGATGAATCTAAAGGTACGCATTAGGAGTTAGTTATTCAGTTATATTTTAAGCATCCAAATACAATAGGTATTCCAATTAAACTGATTGATGGTAACCAAATCCTTACCACCATTAGTCTCAAATTTTAATCCATTACCTAAGAATTCAATTATACAAGCGCCAATATTAATTTTCGTAAAAAATTAAGCATTCAATCTGCAGCTGAATAAGACATGAGATACATTATTTTCAAATCTTTTATATCTGTTCAAGGTGCTTAGCAATAAAATGACATTATATTTTTATGTAGGTAATCTATCTTTGTCTTTGGAAACGAATAAAATATTAAGGCTTTAATTTAGGATAAAAGTTGAGACCTACTCCTAACACCAATCACATGAAGGTACCATTTCAATTTAAAGTTTCTTTACTTTCTTTGGTATTTTAGACATCGTTTCCAGAATTTGCCGTCACAGCAGTCACAAATTCAGAAAATCAAACTGAGTTAAATTAATATCTCAAATTGAGGTCTTCGGTAATATTATACTGAGCATGATAGACGCACATGAAAGTGCCTCTCGCATTAACCGTTAAATTATTTCAAGGTATTTCGTGTGAAAAAAAAAATGTCCTTCGTGTCGTATTTCTTAAGACCAGTGATCAATGGCCAATGGTCACGCAGCAGGTGGGGCACGCGATGCGACCACCTCATACCTCAGGCTACCTTCTGACACCTCGTTTTCTAGATTACAAACATAAAAATACCGTCGTGCCTCTTCATTACCAAGCACTTAATTTAATAGAAGGTACCTTTTCATTGCGCCGGATCGTACGTAATTGAAAGCCTCATTTTGTATGTATTCCTGGGGTTGTTATTATATTAAGCTGTGTCTGCAGTGCGGAGTGAGGAAGTAACTAAGTATAGTGCGCGTACATTTTCTGGTAAAGAGGTTTTCTATATGTAAGTTTTTTTATTGAGGCTTCAGTACACCTTGGTGACTATGCCAGCCCATGGTGTCAGCCTCATAGTTTTACATAACATAGCTTAAAATACACGAATTACTACAAAAATTTAAAATAAAGTCGTTCGCCGCGTCTGTCTGTTCGCTAACTAACTGATTTTGATGCGGTTTTCACCATCATTTTGACATTTCTTCCGCAAGATTTTTGTATAATGATTTGTATAATAGGTACTTTCATAATTAATGTAAGGATAGTAGAGAAATTGCACCCGTGCAAAGCCGAAGTCGGGTCACTATTTAATCTTCTTAAAATGTATGTAAATCGAATCGTTAAAAATGCGGGTTGTTTTTTTAACAGTAATGCTTCATAAGTACGAATGTTATGAAAATGGATGTTGGTTATAAAACTGCGATATTGTATCCATTCTGAAATATGAATTAAACATAAAGCATCGGCCCTTAATATATTATTGGAACGTTTTATATAAAAAATAAGTCTTTAAATAATTGAGCTATAAATAAGATCGCGTATAAAGATGTGACGTAATGCTTTCGAAGGATTTCAGTTCGTATTACTTTTGAAGTTACAAAACAGTGTTACGTGAGAAGTTTTCTCCTAAATTAGGGTACAGCGGGCACACATCTGTTGTTTAATTTTATTTATTAAGTGTAATTTGAGGAGAGTGGCAATGAACCGAGAGAATGCTAGGAAAAAGAAGAAGGAGATTACTTAGATCGCCGATTTGCACCCAGCTGTATAGTAAAATCTAGTAAATAATGTGAAATTTATTATTCTAAATTACTAACCTTATTGTTGCTCCGAACAAAAATCGGTCGCGTATACCAGAAAGTCTATAGTAACATACCCACGAATTCAGTATTTAGGACACCTTTTCACAAAGAAAACGAGAGAAAATCCCCGTTATCAGACTTCATTAACAACAAATTCGTCGTCATGTTCGCTGCTTGCGTACACCGCGCAGCCATTGGGTAGGTACAAAGCGTATTCACCTCCCTCTTCTCATTAAAAACGTCAACAGAGCAAGCGTCGTCTCCCATACAAATGCATAGTGTCATGTGAAGTCATTAGCCAGTAATCACGTCACGAGATTGCAGCAGTCTTTTGTTTGTTTCTCATCCATGTACGTTAAACTTTTGTACTCGGTACTGAACCGTTTCGTATAACTGGGACATGTACCATTTTCATGTCTTCCTGTTGTTTAACATAATCAATACTGGAACACAACAAAAAGTTCCATACGTAGGTAATCTTTTCAATAAATTTTTTGAACTTATTAATTATCAAGTCCATTCTCATATTTAAGCTATTCAAAAGAAACCAGACACTATCGAGAATAATTAATTAGATTACTTTATAGTCCCCGCTCTAATATTTCAATAGAGGAACTAGGATTTCGAGTGCTTGTAGGTAATTGGTATCTAGTAATGCACTAGTATCAACTGTTTCAATAATATTTTCAGTTTGTTACAGTACTCGTCGCGGATTTCTGTGTCTGTGAAGTTGCTACGAGTCGCGTCGCGTCGAATCAGGATCACTTTGATGGGTAGGGTTGTTTAATTATTGCATTATTTAAACCTAACTTTACAGACGCAAAGATCCGTGGCAAGTATTGTATTAAATTCGTTTCTTTTGCGTGGCAACGTGTGAACATGGACTAAATTCTATTTGGAACCTGAATAGTCGCACGATTTGTTTCGTGCCGGATGACGTGACACTGATGAATTATTACCCACCCTTAATGTACTCTTAGCCCAAAAATATTTAAGATTTAGGCTCATCTGTAATTGAGAGTTTAGGTATAGAAACGTTTCTATAATTAAATTAGGAGAAGGTTACATGAGCTTCCAAGTTCTCGAGACTCGAGCGACAAGATGCCTCTCAATTCCGGTACTTGAGAAGATATCTTATATTAAAGGCAGACTAGTACTTGAGCGTCCAAGTCGGTAGCACTAAGAAGAAGTTAACCCTCACTTTTACTTAAAAACGTTAGTTACATTAACAAACCAAACGTTTACGTTTCGTGAAACGATTTAGCTCATTCGTTTTAGATCACCATTGATAAAATAACTGAAATAAAAAACGCGATAAGTTTAATGGTCACTTTGAAAGTAAAGCAACAATTAATTAAAACTTTGACGTTAGGAAAGCAGGTTTTCTGTCTAATCAAGAACATGATGAGTTTATTGACTCACTTAGTAGAACCAATACGGCAGTTATTTTGTAGCACACGTGGCAAACGCCTTAGTTAATTCTGTCGACTCCGCAAATCTCCAGCGAATACGGATCGCATGATCATTAAGATATCTAAGCCGAGTCCTCGAGACAGTGCTTACAATGCGAGTCTTTTGTGATCTCCCGTAATTAATAGGCTTAATATTTCATACACTTCCTGAGGATTTTCGCTAATTTTCCCCGTCGACGATACGTTTAGGTAGATTACCCTGCGCTTAGCGTAGACACCATCAGTCAAGATTAAGAAGAAGTGGAAATAACTGCCCCTCTTTAAAAGCTTCACCTTGTTCCGTCCGCTCGTTACGGTAACTTCGTTAACATAATAAAAGTCATCTCAAACGTTACTACATTTTAGTTAGACAAACGTGTTTCTTAATTGCTGGCTAATTAACAAGTTACCAAATTTTCGCTCTCTATAAAAATGTCTGTAACATAAAATTTGTTATGTAACAGCCCTCTTTATATTCAATATAATTAATACATAATTGCTTTGAGATTTAAAATAAAATCTTTTTAACTTGGCATGCTGCATTTCATACCTATGTAAAACGATTATAGTACTAGGGAATTACATAGCTGATTAAAATCATAACTTTCGATTCCAATTAAAAAGTCCATTACCACAACATGCAAGCAATGCTTAACCCAACATTACATAAAATTTTAGAAAAATTGTACCTAACCAACACTTTATTTTTTTTCATACCACGAAGGTGGCAACCTATCATACGGCCCGCCTGATGGTAAGCGGTTACCGAAACCTATGGCCGCTTGTAACACCAGGGCCATCACTCGCGCGTTACCGACCCTACTAGTAGCGTTGTTTTGTCAGTACGGGGAACTTCTACTGCCAATACGACGCTTCCCCAAGGAGCACTGGAGACCTTGCTCTCCGTTAGGAACACAACACTGCAAAAGAGCAGTGTTATTTACCTACAATATTCTGTAAGGTGGAGGTACTTTCCCAGTCAGGGAGTTCCAATTTTGAGAAGAAATTTCCGCTATGCCCTACCTCCCATAAAAACCATAGATTACATTATAATAGTTACTCTTTCACCAACATATAATTTTAACTAATAGCTTAAAGAGTATTCTATTCATTGTAATAAAGCAATTACAATATGTGTTGTTAATTAATTTCAATCAAAACTCTACGACTATTTGTTAGAAATACCAAAGCGGCGTACCTAATTAATTTGTATAACCATTTTGAAAGCCCATGACACGTTAATTGACTGATATTGTTAAAATAACGAGCTAAAATTAATTATACTATGGCGCTTATCCACAAAATAGATAGATGGGGCCTATCTATTTATATCTATCTATTTTGTGACTTATTTTATTTTATTTATTAAGGGATAATTAACAGCTACAATATACATATAACATAAAAGGTAGTTGAGTAGTATTAACAATATTGCAGCCCACTTATCTGTTATACTGTGATTTTAGAAATAGATAACCTTTTGATAATCTAGATGTCATGGAACTAGATACGATGCAAACTAGGTATGTGGTTTTGAATATAAGAATGGGTAAATAGGAAAGTCTTATTTGATTGTCGATCATGTTCATCAATAACCTAACCGTCAAAAACCCCCGAGTCCAACTAGAAAAAAAGCTGTAACTTTTGAACGGCTGAATAGATTTTCATGAAACATAGTTAAGATGATATCCAATTAAACTAGCTTTCAACTGCATTGAAATGGGTCCCTCCGTATTGGAGTTACGATGCCACAGACATATATATACACAGATACACACTACAAACATAAAACATCCGTCTTTTTTGTCGGGGATTAAAAAGGATTTTTTTACTGAAACGTTTATCGTTTTTTCTTACTTATTTACTACAGGATTATGCGAAAATCATTCACCTAAAAAAATCACCGTCTTATTCCAAACCGGTGAACCGTCCGGCCTTTCGAATTTATCTCAATAACAGAAAACTAAACGGGTACGGTATCGCGTCCGGCGTCGATACGACACGCGACGTGACGGAACCGGTGATAAGATAACGTTCCGAATTAAATCCGGGATATACCCGTTTGACATGAAAGGGACGGTTCGTGAAATTTGGTGTAGGCAAGTGAGTTAGGCGCTGAGTAGACTAAGGACTTCTTGTCTGGTGGACTTTTTACTGCGATGATAGAGCTTATGGAATCCTATCAACAATGCACGCAGCGAACAAAACATCCGCCGGTTAATAAATCGCTAGCGCCCGGAGACGGTGGACGACGGCGGACAAAATGTCTGTCATCTGCGTCTTTTTGCTTACGATCTTTTAATGGTTACTTAATCAGCTGTGATGGCTTGAGCAGCTGGTAAGTTTTTTCTCCCACTAGCTCGGAAACAGCTTCATTATTTATAATCGATGCATCAGTCGGCTCTTTTCGGTACGCAACGAAATCTAACGAAATAATAAGCCAGCAATTTCAACCCACTTGGAACCGTGCACCTAGAATCACGACGTTTTAAAAGTGCCTGCAAAGGCCCAGTTGAAATAAAAACCTTTGACTTTGACTTTCCAACACGACAATAATAGAAATTGCTTGATGGTTTTATTTTTTTAATTATTCTTCTAGCGCTAACGAAGTTTTGTAAGTACACACAAATATAAATAAGGAGTATTTAGGTACACGATATTAAAGATAAGATTTATTTTAAAGGCTGAATGCGCATTACATTTCAAAAGATTAAAAAAGAACAAAGATCGCGGTCGGTCAAATAGGCGCGAATGAAAATTACTTTACTGTATTGTGGATGTTATTTTATGTTTCTTGAATTAATTTGTTTATTGTTTCCTCGCAAATTAGAGAAAAGTACTAAACAAGTCTAGACAGAAATAATAAAAATGAATCGGCTAGCGCCTAGTACTTTTAAATTCACTTCGGTCATCCTGCTTGTCCAGTTTCTTTTTTCGGTTGGAAATCCTTCAGAAGACTTCTGAACTCTACGGTAAAGGCCAATGTGTGAGATTCTTACTGGGTAAACTCATCCTCGATGTTCATCTGCAGCACATGAGAAGGGGCACTGGGTTCACACAACGTAATGAATACCTACAGGCAATAAGGTTCACGTTCAGTAGCAGGATGTTGATGATGCCAAGGAAATATAACCAAATATGATACCTACAACCCTAATTTTACAAATTATTTTAAATTTTTATATTTTCTGATGTTTTGAGTACACACTTCGGACGCACAAGCTCTGGCCATCCGTAACCAAGAGCGTTTTATAAAAATAAAACTCGAAACTTCGCGAAATGAAAATAAACTAAAAGCCGTGCCTAAAAGTAGTCGGGAAATGTTTGTACTCTTGGGACCAGTCTACAATTAACAAACTTTAATAAAAACTGTTCTCAAGTAGCAAAGTTTGACAAATAAACCATTCAAAACTATTTATTTAATTCAAACTGGAGCAAAAAAAAAAATTCTGAATGTCTATGCGTAGATACGAATGATTCCAAGCTTTTGATTATTTTCATTATTATCTAAATTTTGATTTTTGGAGAAAAACTGCGTCTCCCCAAGTTCTATAATGGCAAAGAGTGAACATTGCTATTTTTATATTTTAAATATATTTATGGAAATAAATTGAAATTGATAATAAATAAATGTATGAGGTAGGTAAGTGAAAGAAAATATAGTAATAAGTAAAACGTACAGAGCTTCGTATCTTTATTGGCCGAGTAAACAGTGAATAGAATAGAATTATCATTTGTTTGGACACAACAAAATGAGACACAACCTACAGAATTAGTACCTACATAAAGAAAATACAAAAAGGAAGAGATTGGCATATAAATAAGTAAATAAAAAGAACTTTATGAATGAACGTATGAAGCACTTAAGTGAATGAAATACAGATAAAAATACTTGATGTTTCTAACACTTTCAGTGTTCATTTTTCCAATGCAATCTATCCAGGTTGAAAGTCTATAAAGCTCTTACGACGATAGTATCGCCCGTGTGCCGCCTATGGGTGCCATTAAATAACTTCATTTCCTTTTTTCTCAACTCAATTACTCGGTCGGAACACATTTTTTCAGTCCTTGGTTAACATGTAAATTAGACTACGTCGACATTACTTTTCCTGAAGAGAATTATGTAGGTACATGGTAATTTGTTTTTTTTTTTCCGTTTGCTAGCAGTGACTTCAGGCATGTACATTTTTAGTAGGAATCTATGCCTATTGACGGTCTAAAGAATAAACTAAAAGGCAGACTGTTAGTAGACTGATCAAACCACGCCATGCTAGGCAGAATGAAAAATATGGTCAATTTGAAACTCAAATTTCTCATTACGGCGCTGGGCCTTATTCCAACTTTGGCTTTACCATTACAGTGCTCACCTTAGCCAAATATAGCACAAGCCACTAAATCAGACGCAGGTTAGGTTGTTGGAGCTTTTAAAACCATAAAACTTACACAGCATTATATTTCTCTTCGGCAACATTCGAACAACAAACCACAGAACAAACTATTAAAGTATGAAGGTATTGAAATATACCCTATGTAAACCGATTTACAAGCAACATTCGTTACAGGTTCAATCGTCATACCTAGACGCCAATCCTAGCTCATACATTATTTAGCCATAGGCAGTCACGTATTTTTCGAGTAGTTTCAGTCCGCTTTTGCTTATGAATAAATGAAGGAAAAAATGTCGGTGGCCATTGCCGAGAGATTCAGCGGCGAGTAAATTTCCTTTAAATTCCTCAGCTTTAAATAAGGATTATAAACGTGCAATTTGTTTTCTTCCTTTGCTTTCTTAGACATGCGGAAATACTTAGTTATTTTTGATACTACGTATTTTAATCGACTATAGGTTACCTATGTTTTAATATTATTATGGCTTAATATTATTTCTAGATTACACCAAGATAGATGGGCCAGGATTATTACACAGTAGGTGCCTGACGGTGGGAGTCGTCGCTGAGGCAGGCCTAGGAAACGCTGCCGTGACGATATAGACGTTTTCACAGAGAACTGGGGGCCTAAAAAGGCCACATTGAGCAATTCATCTAATGATCTGCTTAGTAGCTGTCAAACAGATAATTACTGAATATGAACCTTATGCGGATGACATTAAGAGTTGTCAATTAAGTAGATATTTTGACATTCGTAATATGAATCATATTATGATTCATCTAAAACGGCCTTTTTAGCCCCCCTGGTCAGAGAAGGTAATACAAAGAGGGGAGTGGAAGGGTATGGGGGAGACCTTTGTCGAGCAGTCAAAGCTAGAGCATTGGGGGACAGTACCTATAAGTTCTATAAAAAAAAAAAATTAACAAAAAAGGCTTTTGTTAAAACATTTACTTACTTAACTTATCATAGAAGATTGCAAATAATTATGTAGATAACAGTTTTTAATTCAGACTACTCGCTTATTTAAAACAAAATACTTCAGTAAACTTATCAGACGTAGATCCGCCATGCTTTTTTATACTTACAGGAGCGAAACATGAAAATAACTTCATAATAAATTAAAATTCATACACTAAAACAACTTCATAGCTGTTATTAAATTAACCTGTCTTGACCACAAACATGCATATAGTTTCCATACACTATGAAAAAGGACCACTCCGCCGGTAAACTTTGTCCAAATAAAATCAAAATTATGTAAATACCGTAAGCTTATTCGCTCAAGTATAAATATTTCCCAGTATTAAAGCACAAAATGCAAGGCTACATTGAAACAAATCTTCCTTTTTATTAGAGCCATGAACGTGGAGATGTATTTTATTGCAGCTTTGAAATATGCCCGCCGTTTGGGGTGAAGTTTCGAGAAACTAAATTCTCTTCTTAGTTGAAAGATCAAACCAAGGGTTCATGTAATCCGCTTTTATGTTTTAGTGGAATAATTTGTATATTGTCCGTTACAATATTTACTTGATCCAGCTTTGTACGAAAGTACAAAACGAGACCTATCTAGAATCGCAAAACTAAAATCTGCATCAAGAAATCGCAGGAGGGAAATGAAAGCAGGCTCATACCTACCATTGGATAACAAGTGGTAAATAAATCATGATCGATGAATATAATTTCCAAGTGTTTAATTATTATAATTTTTGTAAACTTTGCTCCACTCTTGGTATTAATCCTGTATCGTGGGTGCGTTTCCAAACAGAAATCTTCTTATGCACAAAAATCCAGACCCGGAACAACTATCTGTAGATCATACAAATATTTGTTCCGTGCGGGGATCGAACCCGCAGAACGTATCGCAGAAAGCCAATCGCTTAACTACAGCGCCAATCGTGCCGTCAAGTTACAGAAAGATTACTTGTTTTACTTCTTATCAAAAGCATCACAAAAACCGATTGAAATACTTCAGCTGCTGCAAGATTATGTGAACAAACTGCCAAACATAGTAATGGTGATATACAAGAAAAGGAAAAAAAGCTGAAATCGTGAAGTGCGATAAGACCGCCCTTTGTACATCTCTTTTTATATTTTATTGTATCTTTACTTCTTTTTCTGGTGTGCAATAAAGTGTATTGTATTGTTACTAAGATCATTTTTCGCCGAGTAGCAAGTAGGTTATAATATATAGGTGTTACTTATGTGCCTATAACTACCAAGCTATGCAAATTAGACATAATAGATAATTTAATCTTTTATTTGCGGGTGCCCGAGACCGTTTGCAACTTAATGAAGTAATTGTCTATAAAAATCATAATAATATTCGGGCCGTTATTATTCTACCGGAGCTCCAAAAACTTCCATTATTTTATGAACTACAATTTAATGAATTATAACTTTATTACAGCTCTATTGAATAAACGAAAATTCCAGGAAGTTTTGGTTTTGATAAACTTTTAATGAACCATCGTTACGCTGAAAACGAAATTGATAGAACTGTTATTTTTGATACAATGTATCACAGCAATTTATAATGTCAGACATGAAAATGAGCGCATAAACAAATATTTGGCAACAAAATAGTTACAAGACCACATAGGATGGATACTAAAACGTTTGAGTTTTCGAACAACTAAATATTTAATACTTCGAAGCGATGCAAAACAACCGACAAGGAAAAGGGGACAGAAGGAGTAAAGGATTCACACAACATCCGATTCTGATCCTAATTATCCGATAAAAGAGAATGTGTAGGGAAATCGGCCGAAAATGGAACGATAAAATGTAGAGCAGGGTCCTAAATCGGAAGGTGTGTGGAAAGCACTTTCAATTCATCACCACTGCTTTAAGAGTGAAGGATATATCGTGAGTAAACCGGTTCTAGGAGCAGATATTTGAAGACTTTTAGCCACTAATCTAGTCTTTGTTGGCGTGACGTATAACGGCCCAGACCCTCTCTACAATGGCTACTTTTACCTACCAAAAGCAAAAATATCCGTCCTATTTTTTGTTCATGCGCCTATGTATGTTAAACTGCATATTAAAACCAGGCTAACAAAATAGGTGCACATTTTGATTCGTGCTCGAATTTTCGGCAGACTTTTTTTAAATGCTGAGTGTGCATCTTGATGTTCTATATCCGTGGTGTCAACAGAAGAACGGACCGACTTAGCAAAAGAAGGATAAAAGACAAAATTAGCTATGTGTGTTAGGTATGTTCGACAATGCACCCGTAACTAATGTCGTCTAATTTGACAAGCTTGGGTTCGCGCACAAAAACCCGGACACGGGGTCGTAAATCGGGGCGACAACATTGCTAGGGGTGTCCCAAGAACATTCTTACAACGGATTTTTGGGATTGTTAATGTTTATTTTAATTTCACTTTAGCGTAACGTTTTCTGTATTCGCCACAAAGCGACGATAATAAGTGGATGAGAATTTTTGTTGTCTGTCCTTCGTTTGTTATTTTGTTTCCGGAGATGAGAAGCATTTTTTTAATATAACAAAATTAACTGATTTATTTATCTACTAGCCGTGCCCGCTATACTTTGCAATGCTTTTTTTTTATTTTAACCTTTGCGAACAAGCGCCTAACCCGAGAGTTTAATCGGATGAATGGTAAATGGTATAGGAACGCACAGAAGAGCGCGCACTACAACTCAACAAGGTTTCATCGTAATCGGATGAATGGTGCAGGAACGCAAAGATGGATTTTTTTATCAGAAACATTTCCCGTGTGCCGCATGCCTTTTTTATCAGAACCTTACCGGGCGCACGCACAATAACTCTCCAGTCTCATCGTAATCGGATGAATGGTATCTATAAGAATGCATAGAAGACGGAGTCTTTTTTATCGTTTATACATTCCCGGGTGCGCGCACATTAACAAAGTTTCATCCTAATCGGATGAATGGTATAGGAACGCATACAAGACGAACAAACAAACAAAGACATTAATATACAGTATTTTCTTTTTATATAAAATTTACAAGTCATATTCATTTTATCAATATTGCCTTTTCTATTTTTTTAATCATACCCACAAAAGACACCACACACAACAAACAAAAATCCTTTTCGGAGTATCTTTGTCAAACGTCAAATTACTCCTCCATATTTTCACTTTAAAAGGCATGTTTTTCCCCAATTTCGTTTATCAACCGCGCATATACAAAACAGCATTTCGTACTATAAACAAATAGGTACATCAATCATTCTTATACCCACGAGGCATCGGTAGCGGTTGTAGTTGCTAGGTAATAACAATCGGAAGCGGGTAGTCTGTTGAATTACTAGGGCGGGCGGGCCTCTATTGCCTTCCAAGCAAACAAAGATGCAATAAACCCCACCAAGACGACTGTAACGTTCCTACTATCTTAATAGCGCTTTTATCCATCGGGCTGGGTTACACATGTCGCTTTGTGAACGTCTGGAGACTTTGTCTACTCCACTGCATTTTATTTTCAGCTTATCTGTTTCAGATATTGGCGTTAAGGTACAAAGTTTCCAAGTATTGGGTGTTTTATACGGGTTTTATTTCTCAACAGAATAGTGGAAGAATGACTTTGGAACACGACTTGTTCGAGCCTGTTTATAATTATGGTCATGCAAGATTAAAATTAGGTCAGGTGCATAAATTATAGCGTCATAAATATAAACTTTTGGAAACATACCTATATGGCAAGTAAATTACTATACAGTAACAGAAATTAATTACAACTATACAGTTGTAATTAATTTCTGTTAGGAAATTGTTACTACGAAGAATATTCAATTTTAAATAAGTGGTTGTTTTAAGTAAGTGTTGCTTCAAAATTGTTTAACCATTAAATGTATTCGATCATATTTTAATAACGCAAACAAAATCAAACTTCTAAATTAGTCGTATATCAAATATATCGATAAGAATAATGAAAGTCAGGAGAAGTTGCTAAAATAATAACACTGTTGAAAGTGAAAATAAATAGTCGTGTCCGGAAAGTTTGGGAATTAAAATATTAGCCCTCGTTATAACATTAATTAGTTTTTAAATACATTTGCAAGCTCGAAACAATCAAATGGAACATTCAATAATTGTTAATCTAATAAAGTATTTTAATTAAATTCTGACCACAATTTACAATGCTGCAGGGAATTGAGAATTTTTGAGCAGATAAATTATTAGAATTTTGAAAGCTGACATTGAAGGCTCTTCGTCCTTGAAGGGTGACTTGGAGCTAAGTCCTTGTCTGATTCGGCGTGACGATGCATGACATGTCATGTGCTGCTATAGAAACAAGTACAGTATCAATAAAAGTTTAACGTGGGTAAGCTTTTGAGCATTATCTATGGAAAATGGAAAATAATTTTTTTTTAGGTGACTTTTATTCTGACAAAACAAGTTATAAATTTGAAAAATATAAAATCTAAATCAAGATTTAGCAGATTGTTGATGTAGAGTCATAAAAAATATGCAGTTTCTTGTAACTCTTATCATTTCGTTATTTTAGTATCTTCAGAAAACGAAACGCTATCGTATGGAATGTCTTCTACCTACTTACTTTATTAGGATAAAAATAACAAAAGAGACATTAAATAAATTACGGAACTGTTCAATAAATTCCGTCGGAATCATTCTATGCCGGAACTAATAACATTATACCAATACGAACTTACTAAAGTAAATAAAATACCCATACTGCAACTCTATATAGCCACCGCACTTCATAATGTAATTACTTCCCCGTAGGTCTTACAATATCGTGTCCAAGACGGAAAAAAGGAAGCTGGGAGCGGAAAATTTACTCTCTTTGCCCGTGATTTTTATTTGCTTCAGATCCGTTCCCCTTCTGTATACTTGATAGAAAGAACTACTAAACTTTTTCCCGCAAGCAATTATTTTAAACTTTACATTTCGATACAAATTGTTCGAGCTTTGCTTTTGTTTTCCAACTTTAAATGTGTGTTTGATTTTGTTTGTGTTGTTTTGTGTTTTAGTTAGAGCTGAGGTTCGTGGGAAGTAGGTTAACATGTTAAAAAGGTTAGTGTTATGGAATAAGAATGCGGGGGTAACTTAACATGTATGAGGGATCATGCCCCTTGGCGCCATGTTTTCCGTGTAATTCAAGGAGAATGTTTGCTTCCAGGGATCCTGAATAAGAGATTGTTTGTTGTATGTAGTAGCACTTTCTATGAAAAGATTTCTTGGTTGTTTCATAATTCCCAGTTGCAAATAGTATCTATCATACTTTATAATAATATTCAATATCAACTAACAAAATCAGCAGAAAATTTTGCAAACACAACTGTCAAGTACGGCACGGTAATGACCTACCATCGACCACCAACCGCCACTTACATGTAACACCGCTATCATATAATTTATATAGGAGTGTTCGTATCAAATAAATTACTGTAAGCCAACGTCCGACCAGTGTTGGGCGGGACAGTTTTTCTTACCGTATATTAATGAAGCCGTATACAATCTCAGACGATATCTAAATAATTTATTGCTACACCAGGTGTCGCGCCGAAGACGAATTTACATACCGTACAACGGAGAATAGAGTGTAATTTATCGCTGCCTGTATTTTGTTCACAAGAAAACGATGAGTTCCCGATAATAAGGTCAAACTTTGTTGCCAGACTGTACTTGCGAATTTGCGACGCAAATTAGATATTGTCTGATGTATTGTGAGGAAAGGAAATCGGATGTGACGCTCGTAGTGTTGTGTTTGTGTTCTCTGAACCATAATGTGTAGGCAAATGTTGCAGGTTCAACTGTGTTACAACTCACTACATTTCTTGTCAATTTCATTGTTTGCGAATAACTTTCAAGCTGTTTATAATGACTTTCAAGCTGTTTATGACTTCCATTTTTTTTTTATACTTTTTAGTTTTTTGAAGTCCGTTTTGACTTTATTTTAAGTTTTTCGTTTCAACTATTGAGAGCACTAGTATTTTTCTATTATTATAGTTAGCATGACTCGGAACAAATCTGTAGTAATCTAATACATTAAAATATTTACCCTGTAAAGCGGAAATCACACCTGTTACATTTTACACAGAATGCGAACGCCAGAAACGCGGAGACTTCACGAAAGCACCATTTTATTACCACGTTTTTTGCTTTATTGTCGTTTTGAACGTTGTTTCAATGAAAACGTTGAATCCAATACCTATACAAAAATATCAAAGTACGTAGTACGAAAGCGTCAAGTCAATAAATAATCTTATGTCAACACAATCAGTGTGACATCAACAAGCCGCAAATAGAATAAGAGAGACAAGTTTGTAAACTAAATAATTTAGTACTGTTTTGTGTAGTTTACTCCTGGGCGGTAACTTGTAACGACATTCCCTTGGGACGACAAAGGTCAGTCTCCGTGAAATATTGCCGTGTTGACAACACATCTTGCTTAAGGGTCTCTATCGTTACTGTGGCTACGTGGTGGCTGCAACATGTTAGGATAGATAGTAGATATATCAATCTTCTTCTGTCAGTCGGCACGAACTATCGTATGGAAATCGCTCATGCAGTAACGGTAAGAATACCCCACGGAGGAAAGAAGGGATTCTTTCCTCCGTAGAATAGCTAGTCAGCGGTGGTGGTATTGAGGCTGACTGCCTAGGGTGCCCTAGATGATCTCAATGTTTCGTCACTAGTGGAGACTTTTCCTTTCCACTTTTGTTATATCAATCCAAGAGGTAGAAATATATTTTGTATTGGTTTGAAGAAAAGAGCTAATTTTATGTGTTTTTTTTAAATAGTCTATTGTTTTTCCTTCTTCTAACGCCTCCCGTTCCAAACTATGTTTTGAGCAATTTCTTCCCTTTCCATGTCACCCCGCATAAACATCCTTTTATGACTTTACTTACTCTAAATTTTAGCAACAAAACCGCTCTGCTTCACTGGCGTTCTTGCTAAGATATATATACAACAATACAATTAATGTTAAATATTATCAACTTGAACTTGCGAATCATCATTCATCATTCTCCTGCCCTTATCCCATTTTATTTGGGGTCGGCGCAATATGTCTTTTTCTTCCATTCATTTGCGAATACGACAAGAAAATAATACAATTGATCATCCCTCAATTATTATCATTCAAATAATTTTCCCCCGAAATCGGAAGAAGTTCATTTAGTAGTTTAGAATTTTTATTCTTAAAACGTCAGTTTTGAAGTCAGAGTTTTTATCCTGAACCAATTTAAAAGTTACAGTTGTACTGGCATCCTAACAGTGTTATTTAATAAGACTTTCTGTCCATTACGGAACTGTTACTTCACTGAAGAAAACGCAGCGAGAAATGAAAAGTTTAAAGTTTACCCGAGTTTATTTAGATTTATCAGCAACTTTACATTTTTCTTTAATAGTTTCCTTTCAGAAGCGTTGTTATTGTACTCATAACAACATAATCTTACTAATATTATAAATGTAAAAGTTTGTGAAGATGTTTATTACATCGGGTTTCAATGAAACATACAAAGCTTCAATACCTACTCGACCCAAACTTAAGGGACAGCTGATAATTTTTTTGCTATTACGATTTTGGACCCATAGAGAAACTTGTTCAGTTTGATAGTCTGATCCACAACCTTAAATATGACCACACATTTCTAATACACGTTGTAATTAATACACCTCTATGTTTCTAATACACCTCTGCTTAACAGTAGCGAAGGGTGACAGTTTTAAAAGGGGAACCCTCCCAAAAATGCCCTCTAAAAATTGCTGCAATTAATGCTGCAAGACAAAAATCCATACCGTCTCTTGTAATCTATTATATAGTCATGTCTGGAAGAGCTCGACCTAACTGAATAACAAGCCATATTACGTTGGTCTATGCACTAACCAATTCCTAAAGGGAAGCCGATGAGAATTGGGTTGTATGGACTCTTCGCCACTGACCCTTCAAATAATACAGTCGTGATACTAAAATTCTATTTCAGATACTAAAGAAGATTATGTTTAACATCATAAATCAGCCCATTGAATAGTCTACTAATTAGCGTTATATAGCTATAGCTTATAGGCACTAGATTAGCTGCATAATAAGTAAGTAGGTATTTATATAAGCTAATGTAGGTCTCTTAGGCATGTGTTACGCTAATTTGCTCAAGGACGAGTCAGCTCTGAACATTAATCAGATTATTATGATAATGTTAGTTTGATAATGCTGCTTGTTGACTTGTACTTTGCTATGTATAGACACCTACACAAGGAAACATTTCAAATGTTAACAAGATGAATAGGAACTAATTCCTACAGATCATTAGGATTTGAAGGCGACAGAATAGTATAACTATATTATTTTTTTAATTGTTTCACATTATTGAATTTGGGTTGTATGAAAGTAAGATATCGTCACAACATTATTTATTTAGCAATGTTCCTAATGTGAAATTAATAACTGTTTTTATGGGCGTAGGTACTTAATAATAAAAATACTGGTGCTGACGCAGATCCGTGTGATTGGTATGAAATCCCTCAAAACTCACACGTCTCCGTTTAATGGACATACAAAATGTAGCATTACGCTACTTTGCGGCATTCTGTAAGATCGTGGAGCTATTCACGAATTGTACTATAAATAGGCTTAGCTTACGTAACATCCAATTTCCCTCAATCAGCAGTAGAAGTAAAAAATAAATTGTTACAATACCCAAAACCATAATTCGTTTATCTCTACGTGTCTGTACATATAAACCACCACAAAGTTCCGAAGATTAGAAAAATAAAGAGAAATCTGATTGTCATATATTTAGACATGACATACAGACAATCAACTTTCTAGATAACACTTTTTACCCGTATACTAAACCTAAACAATGAATGGACTGGTTTTGTAATTTAGCTTTTCATCTCTGCTATCGTGAACATTTAAAATGTTAATTTAGGTCATTCCGGGGATACAAACATTATAATCAAAAGGATAATGTCATTGATACAAGGTATAAAAATTAATAGCCTGTATCTCGTGAACCGTAAATCTGTAGAACTGGACATGACATAAAACGTGGCGCGAATTCGTTGTTTGTCATTTCGGATAGGTAATTTGTGGAATGGTAATAAAAAAAAACCGGCCAAGTGCAAGTCGGACTCGCGCACCAAGGGTTCCGTACCATCTATAAAAACGAGCAAAAATGGGAAGCCCTCTTAAATATTTATTTTATTCTGGTTTTTAGTATTTGTTGTTATAGCGGCAACAGAAATACATCATCTGCAAAAATTTCAACTGTCTAACTATCACGGTTCATGAGATACAGCCTGGTGACAGAAGGACGGACGGACAGCGGAGTCTTAGTAATAAGGTCCCGTTTTACCCTTTGGGTACGGAACCCTAAAATGACAATAAAGAAATGACTTGTGTTCTTCTTCTTCTTCTTTTTATATGGAAATTGAGCTGATGTCGACTATTCTGCCAGTTTCAAGTAAAATTATTTGTGTTGTTGATCATACATAGGAAAGTTGAGATTAGCAGCAACTTTCTGATCACCAATCCTGCGAGACGTGATGATTATAACAGAATCCTTAGACGAGCCACAACAATTTGTGACGTGTGTATATACTATGTGGAGCTTTATCTTCATTTATTTCCGTCAAAAAAGTTTTCATAATTGTCATGACCATTTTAGGGTTTGGCTTGAGACAGAAGTTAGCCGCGAAATTCAACAAACAAGACTAATCTCTCAAGTTTCTCTAGTCAATATGTATTACACATTAAATTGTAAAAATAATGAGAAATGGATATTTATTATAATGTATAGAAATATTCAGTATATTTTTATATGTATAGATTGAGTATTAGGAGGGGTTTCCAGTTGAGTTTTATGAATTTCGCGTTTTAATTCAGTCTCAACTTTCGTTATACAAACTCTATCCCCTATTACAAAACATGGTTTAAAGCAAGTCTAGTAAAACATGAGTAAAACCAAGGTTATATATCCGTCACTTTCTAACGTCATACAACAAAAAGAGACGGGGCTACCTTAAAACCTGGGTTTTACAAGACTTGCTTTAAACCATCGTTTGTAATAAGACGGTATGTGGCTTTACATTCTTGAAACGCGGAATTTTGTGGTATTAAAATTTTAATAATTTAAGTAGGTACACACAGGGACAAATTAACTTTATTTAACTCTATTTTATTGTCATTTATATGTCATACAAACATTCATTTTCTTCCAAAAGTTCCTAATTATCTAAGTTTATACACAGTTCTCCCCCAAACTTGGCAAGGTCTTCACGTACCGTATTTTACTCGTATATAAAACCTTCTCCTCCAACAAGTCTCCAACTGTCTGACTCGTGCGTTGAGGAACTCCTGAGTGCCACTCAGGGCGACGCAAGGGCCATTTTGTTCGTCTCAAACACGCGCCATATAATGTTTTCACATATTTTCCTCGTTTGTTTTACAATAATTATACTGAGACTGAATAATATTATGATGATATTGTCGAGTAATTTGGCGTTTTACTTGAACATTATTTGTTTAAAGTTTGTTCAATGATGACGAATTTTTTTAGTCTTGTATTTGGACAAGAATATTCTCCTTGTATAGCAAAGTATCGAGTGCTAAAAGTGTATGCTCAGAATCTAAGAATAAAGGGTTCATAGTTACTTGAAACAAAATGGGATGCTTTATATGTACTTGAGTTAAACTCAAACTGTTTAATGCATTTAAGTCATTCATTTTACAAGGATATAGGCGCCGACTTGTCGCCCGAGAGCTCTAAACCGAGTAGTAATTAGTCATTCACGAAAATAAACTACACACTAACTATTTTACGGTTATCTTCAAGTCTTACTTTACTACCTCGGTAAGGTGAAAGGCACGATTTGACTATAACTTACTCACTGAGTTCTTAAACAAGGGATTTTAGTTAACACCAAGACTCAATAAAAATGTCGCTTTCCTAACTATGGTTATCTCGGCACTCAGTCTGACCATTTTACACTGAACTGGTATCAGACACCCGCAACTCAATCACTGGGAGATACCCAAAGGTTAGACCAGTTTTTAGGCTGAGATCATTTTATAGTGCGTACTTTCACTTAGCTCAGACTTTACTTAAACTTTTTATAATTATGTACTTTGATTTTAAATTTATAGTCCATATTACCATGTTGAAATTTTGCTGAGCATAAACTAAGGCCGACGAAGTAAATAAAAAAAGTACACCTTTCTAAGTACGTTCTATAGATTGAGGCCTTAAGCTGCGCCTCTGAACGCCCGACTGTCTGATGATATTTGTATGACGTCCAAGGCTTTGGTTTTGTACGAACATCTCACATCTAGATTCAAATCTCACTTTCATTGTCAGTTGATACCTATTTGACGAATTGACAAACGATAATATAATAAACGATTAAGAACAGTGGGCTGAGCACGAATGTTTTGACGTATCGCAACGTTAACGATATCCATGATATTTTTTGAAAATATATTATTCAGTATTTTTACATTTTCATGAAACAAGTGTGTATGTTGCATATAATTCATCAAAAATACGATAGATTCTTTGTATTTTATAAACAAAATTTGCTTAAGTTAACGTTACCATACGTAAAAACATTCGGGCTCGGCCCTCAGGAGCCGTGAATATGTAGAGCATGTTCACAGCAGCTTCGTTATTAAGTTATCGTATTCGTCAAATACCTATCAACTGACAAGAAGGAGATTCGAATCAAAATGCGAGATGTTCTTATAGTGCCACAAACTTATCTGACCCGGTCAGGGCGTCGCTGCCGTCGCTTTTGCCAGTGTCATCTCCCTACAAAAATGACATTTTGATGTCATTTTTGTTCCGTAGCGACGTTAGTTCCAATTTTGGTCACCGGGTCAGATAAGTTTGTGGCACTATTCAGAAATTGTTATGCTGTTGTGAACGGTTTTCCGAGAAACAAAGGACGAAAGCACGAAGGATCACCATGCAATTTAAGTATGAAAATCTAATAATTAAAAAGTCCACCAAACCATACTGGGAACATAAACCAAACTTTAATTTTATTCATAAAATAAATTCACGGATTTTCAGTACCTTTTGTTAAATTTGTGCATTACCCAGATAATAGCAAAACCATGTTTTCAGATTTAGTTTATACAAAACCATAATTCCACTATCCATCCGTTTGTATATTATTTTCCAATTTGTTTCAGTGTTAATCTCTTAACCGGATTAGTACAATTTCAATAATTGAAAACAGGTAGAAGGTATTATGAAATTGGACCCGGATTACAACAATAGATGCAGGTTTAAAATAAATTTCGGAATGTAAATAGACAATTTTGATTGTTCCTTTGTAATATACTGTGTATTATATTTTATACTGTGCAATAATTAAGAATATGGTAATGTTTTGTTGTGAATCTTCTTATCATTTTAATGAAAGCTCAGTTACCGAATAGAATAAAAGTACTCTTTATTATACACTTGATAAACAAGAAGCAAATAACTTAATAATTACAATTAATCATTTTAAGATTGTACAATGGGTGGTCTTATCGCAATCGGCGATTTCTTACAGACAACCTTATAAAAGACCTTTAAAATGACCGAGAAATGTCGAAATCATTATCTACTACCAAATTAAAAAGAAACAATATACTGAAGCTACGATAGCGTTATTTTTTAACCCCTGACAAAAAAGAGGGGTGTTAAAAGTTTGTAATGTGTATCTTTGTGTCTGTCTGCGGCATGGTATCTTCAAAACGGACCGATTTCATTGCAGTTTTATAATTGAAAGCTAGTTTAATCGGGTATCATCTTAGCTGTCTTTCATGAAAATCTGTTCAGCCGTTCTAAAGTAACAGCTCTTTTTCTAGTTGGAGTGGGGAGTTTTTGACGGTTAGGTTAGGTTATGACTGATGTTAATAAAGAAATATGACTTCGTAAAATTTTTGAAATCGGAGACGTTAATATTCGATTATTTCCATTTATATATCCGGAAATTTACGAAATCCCTGGTTTTGTCATTCCCCTGCGACATAAATGATGAAAACGTAACTTCGTCTAGTGTAGTTACTTTATCGAAGATCACTTTGGTGATGTTGCACTTCTCGTATAGTTTGATAGTTTTATTGTACTTCGTAGAGTAGTTTGATAGCTTACGCTCAGCGAGGCAGTGAGTGATGTCGTTACCCATCTCAGTTACATTATGACGTCACGAGTTTCGCTCCGACGCCGGAGAGTGTTAAGTAATATTCACGTACATAATACGTACGTAATCAAAAAGTTTGAGGCAACACGCCTTGAAGCAAACTCGGAACCGCGACCTTAACCCTTAACAACCCGTCAACAATTTTAAATATAAGAGTTTGTGAGGAGTTTCATTTCTGAAATATATATTTTCATTTCAGTTGAAATTAGTGAAAAAAAAATGGAACTTGTAAAACTTAAATAGAATTAAAAGAAAGCAAGTTTAAATGTGCTAAATATAGTGCTTTTAGAAATCTGACATCATTAAAACATCCTGTTTATAAAGGCCGGTAAAATTTTAGGTAGTACAAAACAGTTTCTTTAACATAAAAAAATAAATATTCTACTTCGAAAATATGGAACATAAGAAAAAATTCTGCCTACAGCCAACTATAATTTAATTTGCATGTAAAGCATTTTTTTTTAAAAGGTTGTGTTCTTTGGTGTATCCTCACATCGTTGGAGATAAAACTCATAGTATTTTCGATTAGTTATGGTTCCCAAACATGTATTAAAGCCCTAAACCCTTCGCATTCCTAGAAAAGCCCCGTGCTCAGTCATGGGACACTAAGATGCTGAATAAGAAGAATATTAAGGTTTCCAAAAATCCAGATACAAAACAAGCTTCTTTTAGCAAAAGAAGCTTGTTGTAAGCATTAGTTTAAATAGACTAAGACCAGTTAATATAGAATATGGATTCAATTCCAAGGAACCATTAATTTCATATAGCGACGCAGTGGTACCTAAACATTATTCACAAATTGGTTGCATACAAAAACGCGCGCGAGCTAACTTGTGCGTATTGCGTCAACACAGTACTATGTCCTTTAAATTATAGACTATTGTTAATTTCATAAAATACAATTACAATAAATCTATACAGAAAATTTTGAAGCGTAAATTGCTCTAGTTCCTTTGTAGAATGAAAAGCTAAGAAAAGCAGTTTCTGAAAATAAAAAAACTGCTGTAAAAGTTAAACAATCATGTAAAGCAATTACCAGAATGATGTCAAAAACGTGATAAGTCAAGTATATAAATATCAGATCCGAATGTTTTGTACTTCCTGAGATAAATTAAGGTCCCTGCCACGAAAATTTTCAATTCGTCGCCCTAAACTCGGTATCTTATTTATCCTACTATCGTTCATAAGTTTTCCGTAATAAAATTAAAACGCAACACCGGGTTCATCTCCAATTAGTTTGCAAGACACCACAGTCAGTCCTGCAGTTTGTTTGCGAGTACATTATAACAAGTTGCCTTAAAAATGAGATGACGCTCCTTTTAGAATTTACTCTGTATTGTGGAAGCAAGTGTCAAAGGAGATGCTCTGTAAATAGCTGATATAATCGAGACTATTTTCACAGACGCCGACGGGTAACGAAACTAAAATAGACACTTAAAATAGTATGCTGAAACTATGGCTGCAACAAGTTTGCAAGCTCTAGTCTAATTATTTATTTGTAGGTAGTCGTATGCACAAATGCATATAAAAATAACACTTGATTACCAGCCTAATCAAAAGAAAGAACGGTTGCGGGGACAAATATACCGATGTGAAAACTCTAAAATCGCAGGATAATGTTAATGGTATAATAATAATAATAATAACGAGGTTGTCGACATGTGGGATGTGGACTCAGCAATCATAGTGCCGATAGTTGTGACGGCCAATGGCTTAATTGCCAAGAGCCTCGACCAATATCTCATGAGGCTCTCGTTGGGGGGCTGGATCAAGGGCTTGATACAGAAAGCGGTACTTCTCGACACGGCACGCATTGTGAGGAGGTTCCTTTCTCTGCAGCCCTAGCCGCCGGTGGCTTGGACCCTGTTCCCGATACCGGTGGGCTACTACCACTATTCTTTTGTATTTTTAAATGTTTTTACATTATTCTTTTTGTAAAAATATTTATAAATATAAAAAAGTATGTATAAATAATTAAATAAAGGAAATAATAATATTTTTTTTTATAATTTTTATTGAATTGTAAAACTATTTAAAAATGTCAAATTTATGTAATGAAATTTAATAAAGGGAATAATCATAATATTCCATTTATTTCAGGCAATGTAGCAATGCAATGCAATGTGTGTGTGTGCAATGTGGCAACGTAGTGTAGGCTATGTAGGTGCACCGCCCATCATGTGTCAGAAATAAGTGATCTGATCATATTTGGGCTTGGATCAGACCATCAAACTGAACAACTTTCTCTATGAAACCAACAACGTACCTAATCGCGAAAAAAGAATTGGCTGTCTCATAGTTTTGGGTCGAGTGGGTATTGAAGTTTTTTATGGGACAACTGACTATTTTTGCGCGATTACGATGCTGGTCTCATAGAGAAAGTTGTTCAGTTTGATGGTCTGATCCCATAAATATCATCACGCATTTCTGATACACGTTGTACCTAGATAAAAATAAAAATGTTGAGAATAGAAAACCAGACATCTCTTTGATTTTGACCCCTTCTGCCTACGGGCCAGCGCGCTATTCTATGAAATTATTCGTATTTGATTCGTACTCACTCTCACTCTCACGGTCGGTTCTCAGTTCATTAGTGGTTTTGATATTCATTAGATTGACATATCGCTATTGCTAGATTGACATTTTACTGCGGATTCAGACGTGCTTATAGAATAGCAGGTTACAAGTCGTTAAAGTCAACTGGCTAGGAACTCGTTCGTATAGGTACTTAACGTGAGATGACAAACAGCCGAACTCTTCCCTCATTATTTTACTTTCATTCAGAAACCAGCACAATTATTATTGAGATAGAAAATATCGGTCAAGTGCGAGTAAAATTTGCGCCCTGAGAAGGTTCCGTACATGTACAATTGCACATGTTTTACATATTGTATGTATCTATTGTTTTTTTCCCGGGAAGTGCCCTATAGATTTTGATGGTCAGTCAGTGAGGGGACTTTTGGTACGAAAATACGCTTTGAAAAGCCGTACCTTTTTATTAAAACGCTTTTATTAGCTTCACATGTAACGAACTATGTAAAAAAAAAATTGGAAGTTAAAGACCCACTTGCCGGTTTCCGATTGAACTGAAATTTTGCATACACGTTTAGTTTGGATGACAAAAGCGTTTTCTTTAGTTTCATTTTAAACTATAATATTTTTTATTACGTTTTACAGCAGTACCTATAAGGCTTATAAATCTTAGTATTCAATATTAATTTCAACTTTATACCGCAAGTCGTTTCTGAGAAAAATCACCTTGACACACGGATAGACGACCAACAAAGTGATCGTATATAAGAATTCAGTTTATCCATTACGAGATACGGAATCCGAAAAACGACTTAAGAACTGTTCCGTTCAATCTTCACTCAGTAATTCCCCACGGTAGGTACTTACTTAAATTTTCTTACCTAGTTTCACACCGAGCAGTACTTTTAAGTAGCAATGATACTGTAGGATGGTTGCAACTTACTTCTTAATTAAACAGTCTTTAGAGAAACATAGTACTTGTTTTACAGAAAATGTTTATTTGGTTTCTGCTTTTGCGTAGAATGTATGCAAAGTTTGGGTATACATTACGTGGGGTTCGTTTAGAAAATTGCTAGCTGTTGTCCGCGGTTTCATATGCGGGTTTTTTTTTTCAAATATGTATAGCCTATATCAGTAAGTGATTTTGAGGATTGTTAAATGCTCTAAGCTCAGGTATCACTATCGTGTTAGTAAAAGTTTTAGAATCGGTTCAGTACTCCAGAGGTTATCCCCACATACAAGCAAAAAAATTTACTATTAATATTAGTTATATAGTTTATGTATAGATAAAATAAGACTTCGAGTAAAAGAGATAAGAATAACAATATCTAAGTAAGTAGGGAAAAATCCAAAAAATATTAACCTTATTGTGGTATAGAAAATACCATAAACATTTTATAAATCCGAACATGTTATTTATATGACCGCCATATAAATAATATTTTTTGGTGTTATAAATGAATCATAACATAAATTATGGCACGGGTGTGAACTTAATTAATGTAATGCAAGTTTATGAATATATTATGGCGTCTGTTCAAAATATAATATAAAAAGTTCTGTACGATTGTACCCATAACCATAGATGCTGATTAGCAACATGTTATGGGTACAACCACCATTATCATTCATCATCAATTTATCATTCTATTTAAAAAAAAAAATCCTTCATCAGTCCGGAATAATACATTTTGCAGAATTCTGTAAGTATATCAAAACATGAAACCACATACGGAAGTCGATAACCAAAAATAAATAATTACTGTCAACCCGCACAAATACCTATAAGCTTTCCGAGTTAGATTTTTCAGAAGTCATAATATCACCCCTGATATTTTCCGAGTCAGATGTTTTATACTATCAAACGTAGCAAAATATCTAGTAAGTCAATTGGCTATCCTCGAACGAAAGTAGTCTAAGTAAAATATTTAACAGAGTCCATCGATTACCATTTTTGAATTTAGAAATAAAAAATCTATCCGTTGTAAAACTGGTCTATGTGTCATTTTAATATTGTATTTTAGACCACTTTAGTTCCAGGCTTATTGAATTGCGATAGCCCATTGATGGGTATTAGCAAAATTCGTGCGCAGTTATTTTTTTCTAACTGTAATACTTACTAGGTAAATAGGTACCTATTGTAATGTACATGCGATTTGTAGACATAAGAAAACCCATTACCGAAGCGGCACCTCAGATTTACGGCTGTTTGCTACCGGGGGACTCTACAAACTTATATGTTTTTCCTTTATACGAACGTGAATTCGGGTTTTTAATTAAGGATTGCTGTCGCGTTTTATGTACACACTTGGGACTCGTAATACACTTCATTTACGAGCTTTCGTCGTTTTTTTGTGCGTATGTAATTTGTTATTTGAAATCCGTGCTCGGAATTCGTAATCATGAATAATGGATTGACCTTTATTCTTCTTATCATGTCAAAAAAAAATCGAAAACATATTATTATCTTTCTTCGATTCTGAATAATAATCTGAATGTCTTTTATTATTTCAGTAACAAGGAAAACGAATATTAACGAACCACGGGTTTAAACGGAAATGAAATAAAAACTAGATGAAATATTTCCATTGAAATTGTGATGTGAAATCTGAGAATAGTTCGGATACGTTCTGTAACATAAAAAGAAAACAAGCCACGAACCGAATGCCCACTAATTGGTAATGTTCTTTTTTGTTTCTGTAATTTCAGTTGAATGAGAATAATATGATGCTATCTTTAATTAATATTATTATAATAGCGAATTGAGTTAGGCTGTCAGTTTTTCATCCAAAGAAAAATTGCCAACCAGATTTTAAGAGATTTGGGGGATAAGTAGTAGTTTCTTATACGTTTTTAAAAAAAAAGTGTATTATACCTTTTATACATTGAATTAGTAAACAGTATCAATGCACCTCAATCGGTCTTTTACTATATAAGTAGGTAGGTATTTGTTGTAAAAGCAACCGAGTTGTTATGGTCTAAAACATTATTTATTCTTTACAAATGAACACCCAAATAATTTAATAGGATGAAAAAAGTACGTAAATAATATTTCCAGTTACCACCAACACCCCACTAATCCTCTAAGTTAAGTATTGTACAGGTTTTCATAACATAAAATTCAGTTTATCCCCAAGAAAAAATAGCGTGACAATATAGAAACTTACAAAGGACATAAACTGTCCAATAATGTAACAAATATGTCAGCTTTGATCTTTATCCGTCGGACCTAAGAGCCCAAATAAATCGAACGTTGCGTGTTACCATAATATAAAATGTAACACCTCTTGAGACATTTATTTTCGTTAGCAACACTTCTTATTAGCGAAGATAGAAGGCAGACACGCCAACTAATAAAATGTTAATAGGGAAATGTGTTTTCTTGATAAATAAACAGAAGTTTGTTTATTATCAGTGATCAAAACAATTTATGTTAACGCTTTGTTAGGCCGCACGCCTTGACACACGGATAGACGACCAACAAAGTGATCGTATATAAGAATTCAGTTTATCCATTACGAGATACGGAATCCGAAAAACGACTTAAGAACTGTTCCGTTCAATCTTCACTCAGTAATTCCCCACGGTAGGTACTTACTTAAATTTTCTTACCTAGTTTCACACCGAGCAGTACTTTTAAGTAGCAATGATACTGTAGGATGGTTGCAACTTACTTCTTAATTAAACAGTCTTTAGAGAAACATAGTACTTGTTTTACAGAAAATGTTTATTTGGTTTCTGCTTTTGCGTAGAATGTATGCAAAGTTTGGGTATACATTACGTGGGGTTCGTTTAGAAAATTGCTAGCTGTTGTCCGCGGTTTCATATGCGGGTTTTTTTTTTCAAATATGTATAGCCTATATCAGTAAGTGATTTTGAGGATTGTTAAATGCTCTAAGCTCAGGTATCACTATCGTGTTAGTAAAAGTTTTAGAATCGGTTCAGTACTCCAGAGGTTATCCCCACATACAAGCAAAAAAATTTACTATTAATATTAGTTATATAGTTTATGTATAGATAAAATAAGACTTCGAGTAAAAGAGATAAGAATAACAATATCTAAGTAAGTAGGGAAAAATCCAAAAAATATTAACCTTATTGTGGTATAGAAAATACCATAAACATTTTATAAATCCGAACATGTTATTTATATGACCGCCATATAAATAATATTTTTTGGTGTTATAAATGAATCATAACATAAATTATGGCACGGGTGTGAACTTAATTAATGTAATGCAAGTTTATGAATATATTATGGCGTCTGTTCAAAATATAATATAAAAAGTTCTGTACGATTGTACCCATAACCATAGATGCTGATTAGCAACATGTTATGGGTACAACCACCATTATCATTCATCATCAATTTATCATTCTATTTAAAAAAAAAAAATCCTTCATCAGTCCGGAATAATACATTTTGCAGAATTCTGTAAGTATATCAAAACATGAAACCACATACGGAAGTCGATAACCAAAAATAAATAATTACTGTCAACCCGCACAAATACCTATAAGCTTTCCGAGTTAGATTTTTCAGAAGTC
The DNA here is from genome assembly GCA_932294325.1 of Allophyes oxyacanthae. Classification (NCBI taxonomy): domain Eukaryota; kingdom Metazoa; phylum Arthropoda; class Insecta; order Lepidoptera; family Noctuidae; genus Allophyes; species Allophyes oxyacanthae. The sequence continues at coordinate 7,041,498 of OW028614.1, read as the reverse complement.
ATAATATCACCCCTGATATTTTCCGAGTCAGATGTTTTATACTATCAAACGTAGCAAAATATCTAGTAAGTCAATTGGCTATCCTCGAACGAAAGTAGTCTAAGTAAAATATTTAACAGAGTCCATCGATTACCATTTTTGAATTTAGAAATAAAAAATCTATCCGTTGTAAAACTGGTCTATGTGTCATTTTAATATTGTATTTTAGACCACTTTAGTTCCAGGCTTATTGAATTGCGATAGCCCATTGATGGGTATTAGCAAAATTCGTGCGCAGTTATTTTTTTCTAACTGTAATACTTACTAGGTAAATAGGTACCTATTGTAATGTACATGCGATTTGTAGACATAAGAAAACCCATTACCGAAGCGGCACCTCAGATTTACGGCTGTTTGCTACCGGGGGACTCTACAAACTTATATGTTTTTCCTTTATACGAACGTGAATTCGGGTTTTTAATTAAGGATTGCTGTCGCGTTTTATGTACACACTTGGGACTCGTAATACACTTCATTTACGAGCTTTCGTCGTTTTTTTGTGCGTATGTAATTTGTTATTTGAAATCCGTGCTCGGAATTCGTAATCATGAATAATGGATTGACCTTTATTCTTCTTATCATGTCAAAAAAAAATCGAAAACATATTATTATCTTTCTTCGATTCTGAATAATAATCTGAATGTCTTTTATTATTTCAGTAACAAGGAAAACGAATATTAACGAACCACGGGTTTAAACGGAAATGAAATAAAAACTAGATGAAATATTTCCATTGAAATTGTGATGTGAAATCTGAGAATAGTTCGGATACGTTCTGTAACATAAAAAGAAAACAAGCCACGAACCGAATGCCCACTAATTGGTAATGTTCTTTTTTGTTTCTGTAATTTCAGTTGAATGAGAATAATATGATGCTATCTTTAATTAATATTATTATAATAGCGAATTGAGTTAGGCTGTCAGTTTTTCATCCAAAGAAAAATTGCCAACCAGATTTTAAGAGATTTGGGGGATAAGTAGTAGTTTCTTATACGTTTTTAAAAAAAAAGTGTATTATACCTTTTATACATTGAATTAGTAAACAGTATCAATGCACCTCAATCGGTCTTTTACTATATAAGTAGGTAGGTATTATTTGTTGTAAAAGCAACCGAGTTGTTATGGTCTAAAACATTATTTATTCTTTACAAATGAACACCCAAATAATTTAATAGGATGAAAAAAGTACGTAAATAATATTTCCATTTACCACCAACACCCCACTAATTCTCTAAGTTAAGTATTGTACAGGTTTTTATAACATAAAATTCAGTTTATCCCCAAGAAAAAATAGCGTGACAATATAGAAACTTACAAAGGACATAAACTGTCCAATAATGTAACAAATATGTCAGCTTTGATCTTTATCCGTCGGACCTAAGAGCCCAAATAAATCGAACGTTGCGTGTTACCATAATATAAAATGTAACACCTCTTGAGACATTTATTTTCGTTAGCAACACTTCTTATTAGCGAAGATAGAAGGCAGACACGCCAACTAATAAAATGTTAATAGGGAAATGTGTTTTCTTGATAAATAAACAGAAGTTTGTTTATTATCAGTGATCAAAACAATTTATGTTAACGCTTTGTTAGGCCGCACGCCCAACAAATTTGATTCGCTTTTCATATTTCATATTGTTTATATAGTTCACGCTTATACAAATACCTACCTTTTTATATAGGTCGGTGGCAAATTATAGTGAATGTATAAATATCAAATATTTCAACAAACCTAATTTGCCCTACTAGCGTTTTCCAGCCGGTATTTCTCAGGAGATCAGACACCCAGGCCAGGTCAGATACTGGGAAGAGAGTCGGATGAACCTGAAAGTAGGTAATGTCAAAGTTTATTTAAAGTATAATATACTGTCACTGGAAAGGGAAAATTACTTAACCGCCAAATTGGGCGTATTGAGTTACATTCATATTAGGAATCAGCGAATTTTTCTGCATTGATTTATTTATGTAGCACTGCAAACGAAGCACTTTTGTGGTGCTTCAGTAACCCATAAAAGTGCTTAGATTGCAATTTTACTCAAATAGATCGATGCAGAAAAAATTGCTGATTCCGAATATGCATGTAGCCCAATTTGGCGGTTAAGTAATTTTGCCTGTCCAGTGACGTCTTTTAAAGCAAGGTAAATGGCTTAAAACTAGAGTGCTAGATATTAATTTCCATAATATGTATGCCTAAATAAATGAATTGAACAAAAAGGTGTTCATAACCAGGAAAATGTAAAGAAACTCGCATACGAAAAACTCAAAGGAAACTAATCCAAACGTAACTTGATTCACGGTGGGTAAAATTATATTGGGCTTTTAGATGTATTCATTGTACCTAGATAGATGGTATATACAGGGTTATTTGTAATTCACCGGCAATGCTTTAACGGTGAAAGTATTAATCAATATGAACCACTTTTTTTATGGGACCAAATAAAATAAAATTCACGAAATAATAATCAAACTTTTCATACATTTTGATCGAGCGAGGTTGATCTTTTGTATGAAAAAGATTATTTTTTTCGTGATATTCGGCTAATGATTTAAGGATCAAATAAAATGACGGATGATTTACTTTACAAGGTTGTTTTTATTATGGGCTAGAAGGTTTCCTACTCACCATAGTCTTCATAGGAATCACAACGGAACGAGACTCTAACGGGGCTCCTATTATTAATTAAAAATATTAATTACCTGTAGGTACCTACGATTAAAAACGCGAAAATGACTAAACACGATCTAGGATTCTGACCAAACGCGAATAATTTACTAATAGGTGTACGTGTGTTCTACAATTAATAATTTAATGATAGCTAGCTCGACCTGGTTTCTACGGATTGCATGTAGGTACCTACCTTCCATTAAAATGATCAAGTAGGCATCCATTGTACTCAATTAGGGATGCATATCGTGTGTGGGGTGAGTGTTTGATTCCTTGCACGTGAACTCGATCCAAATTCCAATTATGCGCGTTTGGATCCCCTCGAAGAGAAATCGATCTTCCGTTTGTTACTGAGGCCGGTCTACGGCCAAATTACGACTATTACCGGCCGATACTCTATTTGATTATATCTCGGTAACAGACGTAGCTGGCGCTATTTCAGTATTATGTGCTTTTTGGCTCTTTAGATTTAATTTGGGAGGCTCGTTAGGTATTTTGAACAAAATTTATTTGTTAAATTTAAATGATGAAGCAGAAACTGTTGACGAGATTTTTATGACTTTTATTAGGTTCAGATGAATGACACCCTTGAAAAAATTTATCAAAAGAATAAGTGAGAAGATTTTTAAAGGAGTACGGTCTAATGGTTAATGTCTAGCACATAAAATACAAATTTTCTCCTATTATGGATATCTCCCTACAGGTAATAAGGAAAGTAACTAATTGGAATTAGTGTTTATGACCAAAATCAAACAAGATTTTATAAGGAATGTAACCGAGCGCAGGTTATTATTGCCATGCTTAATAATGTGTCCATAGACAATTAACTCTAACTGGCGACCCTAATTTTACTGTACAAGTATGGAGTGTTACTGTGAGGTCTATAAACATATTTAATTTCATCTCTTTATTTTATATTATACGACATGAAATAATTTTGTGAGTATTTCTAGGTATGTTCCGTTCCCATAAAACCTTACCAGCAGCTACAACCGTGGGGAACAATTAGCAGCAGTATAATACAGTTATGTGTCAATTTGAACCAACATTCTAATTGCTTAGGTAAGTGTGTCCGCATATCTGCTGTACTGAAAAGAAAAAATAAATATCTTCACCACATTTTCCACCTCGACGTCCGCCGCAAATCATAAGCTCCAAACTTTCATATATTTTAGTGTAAATGACAGACGTACAAAAAACAACGGCATATCGTTTTGTGTACACTTCGCAAATAAATCAGTGGTACAGGAGCCAAATTTCAAAAGTTTGTGATTTATCATAATCCGGATTTCCATTTGGCGAATGCTTGGTCCATTATTCTATGTCACAGACACGGGAAGGGTGCGTGCTTGGGGAAAAAATAAGGCTATTTATCGCTTTCGGCGTTATTTATAAACAATAAAAAAGTACGATATATTGATCAAGAAATTGCGGAATATGAAGGATTCTTGCAAAGATTAGGTAGTGATTCGTATTGAACTGTTATTATTTAAATATTCAAAGAAATAAACGAACTTCTGCACTAATTTCATAGGTGTATTGTCTTCAATTTTTTTGGCATTAACTTCTTAGAATGGTGATTAAGGTAATTAATTCTTCCTGCTTATCAAAACTTTTCCAATGAAAGTTTAAATCGTATATCACTAGAGAAAGGACTAAACAAAAAAAAAATGATAATCGCAACTTTTTGTTATATTGAGTCAGACTGGGCTTTCAACTCCTGACCGAGCAGGCAGACACAATAGAAAATCTATGGTTTGTAAACCATAGATTTTCTATTGTGTCTGCTTTAGTAGCAGTCAACGTGTTTAAGCAAATAAGGACCTATACAGACCATTTTCAAGACTTTAGTTAGAAAAACTATAGCTCTAGGAACATAAGAACACTTGGAAAAAACGTGTATAAATCTTCCGTCAATGCGAAACTGTCTCAAGTCTGCGGCATTTGGTAGAGAAGACATCTACTTTTGGACTTATAGACGTCCAAATTTTTTTGTAATACTAGACGAACTACTGTACAGTATACAGTGAGTAGAAGAGTATAGTGAACACACTCGAGGAAACATGAAAACAGTGAAACAAAGTAGTCCGAGATCTGATTGAGGTGAGATATCACGTTCCTGACATAGACGTCATAATAAAAGAGCAGCCACTTAAATTACAAAGCGTATAAAATATGCGTTACCTCCGGGAAATCTTCTCTGTGCCAGAATGTAGTCGCCTCGTAAAACCATCTAGTAACGAAGGCCCCGAGAGAGAACACGCTGTATTTTATTCTCGTCAAAAAAGGACATCTACATATCACATGGTAGTACGAATGTTGCTACGTTTCGTACTCGATTCATCATTTGTAATTTTTGATGTACTAGCTAGTTAGTACGTTTGATGGTACAGAAATATACTGGGCTTACAATAAGTCCTTGTTACAGCTGAAAATTCCCGAGTTGTATGTAGATTAAGAATGAAATACATATTTAAATGTTTTACTGATCCTTCGTGATTTTTTTTTACGTATACACTAGCAAAACAACAATGGGTGTACACGAACTTTGAATTTTTTGAAAATGTTAAATATTTATAATCTCGTATAACCGTATTGTATCGTTCGTTGTGGTCGTTAATGACCTTAGATGTTAAAAAGCGACCTTAAATAAATAAATTAAAAAAAAAAAAAAAAATAAGTTGAGATAATATATTATTTATTTTTAACTTAAGTACATAAAACAACAAAAAAAGAATGACTAAAGTATACAATTATGTGTCTAAAAATTACGATCGTAAACGTCCCCAGTCCGGCCTCACGCAAAATTAGACCTTGTATTTTTTTCTCAATTGGGTAGATAATAAAAAAGCCATTCTGCAGCTGTCCACTGATACCATTAAAAAGCACAATGTCCCAAATAGCGTGTTCCCAAACCCTATCTCCAGCCATTAAAACAAAATTTTGTAAAGGAAAACTTAACTCAATGCGCCTACTTTAAAAGTGCAGGCAATTTCTCAACTTTTCAAGTGAACAATAAGAAAATTCTTAATCAACTAATTATAAAAGGTGGAGCAGTTAAAACAAACTTAACAAACGTCATGAATAATATCACCAGCTGTTTATTTCAGGAATTTATCGTTTAACTTTGTGCCTCAAAAACTCTTAACTGAAAGCATAAACAAGGGATTATAGCTGAAATAAAATAATGAATTTCTCTTCAGAATTGGAGTTTGAGTGCGAAACCAAAATCATTAAGTTGTTTTAATGACACACGCCATTAAAATTATGTGACACCGTTTTATAGTGGCGATGCTTTATGAAATATTTGGTTTAATAATGTTGAGAGCATAAAAAACATTTAAAAATGTTAGCATTTTTTACTAGTCAATCAATAATACCTAGATATTGATTTTATTTAGATGATCTTACGTGTATGGCGAATTAATGCCTCCTTCGACAATCATGTCAGCTGTAATAAAATATCCAACAATCCATGTTTCAATCAATGCATTTCTATGTATTGATACATCATTGCTATTATTCTAAGAGCTAATTTTTCCAACACCAGATAATGTTTTATCCAACGAATAAAGTCGCTTGACAGCTTTTATATAGGAAAGCTGTCAAAAATTTAAATTTAAACCCTTGGATAAAGTTAATTGGCGATTGAAAAATCAGCCCTAAGATTAATAAATTTATTATTTAACAAGCTAACTGGAAATCTAATAAACTAAACGAATCAACTAATGTGTAGCTTACTAAACAGTTATAAACTAGCGCCTCCGATTCCGAGACCAAACAGAAATGGGGTCACTAACTTTGTATTTGCATATTTTAGCTCCTCTATCAATATCAAAGGGCTTAGACTGTTCTATTCTAGAATTATCATTACAGCAATCTATTACCAAGTGGTCACAATACCTCCGCAGTGAGCAGCGCTTCCGGCGATACTCCACTCTATTTCCGTTTCCGCAAATGGCCGGAAATGAATTCAAAACACCCTACAGTAGCATCCGATCTCTTGTAGGACCAGTGAATTCACAAGCATTCATGAGCTATCCGTCTCGTACCCGGTCGAATAAACGCATTGATTTTGCGGATTTTGTAGTGAACACATATTCCATTTATATTCCAGTTAATTTTACCAATTTACTTAGCTCTTTTTTCATAGTCAGGATGAATAAATAATAGAAATAAGTAATCTATTAAACCATTTGTGTGGTAGGTAGACTAATAAATTGACTTCAGTTACTTTTAAAAAGGGAAGGCTGACTAAAATAAATGACAAGAAAACGAATCGGAAAATTACTGTTACTCAAGCATGAAACCTGTAAAGAAAAAACAACAAAATATCAATAGAAAATATAAATTATACTAATATACAAAGCTGATAAAACATAATATAAAAAAAAATACGGTCATGATTCTAGAATCTACCACCGGATAGGCGCATCAAATGAGTTAAATTTGACAACAGATAGACTGCAGACCTGGTATTATGGTACAGTCTAGATATTTCAGAACGTGCTATTTTTGACGTTATCCTCGATTTTGTTACCAAGTTGAAGTAGTTGACAGTCATAGACTAATATTGACAGTCGACATAAAATGGCAACGGAAACTTTGGGACAAAAGATACTGGCAACGTTATGGAGTGTTAATTTTCTTCTTTTATTATTGGTACGTGTGAAAAATTATCATAATTTGTTTAATAACCTTTGTTTAAAAAAAGAAAATAGTTAAGGTGTCCTTCCTACTAATATTATAAATGTAAAAATTTTGGGTATTTGTGAGTTTGTGAATTTGAATGTTTATGAATTAATCACACTTTACCGGTTGAACGGATTTGTATGAAACATATTCTATGACACACAGGTATCTCCACGAAAACTTGTCTATAATATTTTTAGACATAAAAATTGTTTCAAAACTTAACACATATCTGTCAAACACCACATAGTCACAAAACACTTCCAAACGAAGGGAACGTGCAACTTCCCACTTTGTAGTGGTTCATCTTAACGGAGTAAGGTTTTCGGAACTCGCAAGTCTTTAGCTACATTAACTTGCTCCACGGGACAAAGCCGCGCTAATCTAGGCTTACTCGGCCAAACTTTGGTTTTCTATTAGACAGAATCGATTTCTGTCTGCGCATTTAATCTGTCAATTCGTCACATAGGATTTCCGAGCTTTCGATGGATTTCATTTCTTATTTAACTGGCTAGAGAAAAGATGGCGTTGGATTCAATAGATTAATGACTTACATTTTGATTATCGTTTGACTATCAACAGCCTACCGTGAAGACCCGTGATTTGGCGTTACTTGTTCGGGAGTGGACTCCGATAGGCCGAATTGATTGTTTGGTTCATAGCCTGCCATAGTTCATTTATGGTCATACATAGACCTCTCCCAAAAGTTTATTAAAAGACCATGCTGAGCAAGCGGTTTGGTAAACCTAGACTACCCAAAGATACTGTCGTTTAAGCAATTCATGTCACATATTTTCACAAACATTAAGTATCCCTTTATCAAAAATACATATTCCGCAAAAAATCTCTTTGGCGTACATACAAATTCATATAACCGAACTTAAGCTGTTCTCTACCGAATTAACGGTCTGTAAAGATAAAAATATAAGTACAGCAAAAACTTGACTTTAACTGAAACTAAAAAAATTGTAATTTGTCCGCAGCTGCTGAGCGAGAAGTCGAATGAGGAACGCCCGTGTTCAATTATTTTTAATATTGAATATGCTTGCGTTTGTCCATTATAAATTTTCCCAGTAACACTATTCCAGGGTTGGTATAGTGTTACTGGGAAAATCTTAGTATGAGTCCGAAAGGAACTTTGCCTAGTGGATGCATGACAATAGTTTCGTTCCTGCCTACTGCTACGACTGTACCTCTGTCTAATACTTCGGGAAATATAGGCGTGATCTCAAATAATAAAATCACCTTATTTATATGTTTAATTTTTTTTAACCGTTTATGTACTCACAGGAAGAAGAATAAATACAAATTAAATAGGAAAGACAACATAAAGTTACTGCAGATTTTTCTAGAAATAGCTTGCCAGAAGAGAGTAGTAAACGAAAAATAAATGTTAACTTTATTGACTATATATATAAAGCTCGATTACCACTGACTGACTCACTCATTGACAGAATTGTTCTCCCAGAAGGAGCCGTGGGGGGTTAAAGTCATGTATAAAGTCGTAAACCTTGAGGTCCAGTGAGTCCGGGAAAAATCCGAAATGACCTGAAAGTGGAACGCTGACCGGAACTGCCCTACGGATCTCGAAAATGAGAAGTCGCACACCCATAGTGCCGGAACTAAAAATGTCAAGAACCCTGGGCCGTTTGACGAGCTGGTGAAAAAAAGATGGCGTTCATACAAAAAAAGATGGCGGCCATACAAAATTGAAACGCTCACCGTTCCGAAACCGTTGGAGATAGCGGGGGGTGCTCGACCAAATGTCATAGAGGACGACGGGGGCTTTCCGGTGGGGGTCATAAAAATCCAAGACGGCGGATTCAAAATGGCGGCCAAAAAAAAAATGGTCCGAGCCGGCTGAAAATTGGCGTCCGGGGGTTTTCGGGTGCACCCATTCATAATCCGGGATCAAATTTTACTTTTCGCCATTTTTCAATATGGCCGCCATACAAGTGTTCACTTTGGATTTTCACTCAATTGTTCTCCCAGAAGGAGCCATCGGGGGTAAAAGTCATGTATGGGAGTCGTATAGAAGGGGGTCATGTGAGTTTAGGAAAAGTCCGAAATGACCTTAAAGTGGAACGCTGACCAGAACTGCCCTACGGATCTCGAAAATGAGAAGTCGCACACCCATAGTGCCGAAACTAAAAATGTCAAGGACCTTGGGACAATTGACGAGCCGGTGAAAAAAAGATGGTTTCCATACAAAAAAACATGGCTGCCATACAAAACCAAATATCATATTTATTTTACGTTATGTTACAAGCTCCACCTAAAAAGCCCTCGCGGGCCGCATGCGGCCCGCGCACCCGCGCGACCTCTAGTTGTACTATAATGTTGAACTATTCTGATACGTTTTTACTCATAACTTTTATTGGATTACTCTGTTTTTTTCTTTTTTTTTAACCAAATTCCTAGTAAATCTAGAAGTTGTTTTTAAAGTCATACCAAATACTAAAGTTTGAGCTTGACCTTTATTATTATTATTATACAAAACACATTTTCTTGTACACACGGCCACATCAAACTATACATTTTCAGTATAAGTTGACCTCGCATAGGCTTTCCACACAATGAGAGGTCGGCTTATACTGAAAATGTATAGCTTGATACCTAGCCGTGTGTACATAAAACCATCTCAACTCGAATGGCTCATTTCCACAACACAGTCATTTGGTCGTTTACTTAAACTTTTTTTATCAAAGAGCTTTATGACATTAAAGTTTTTATTACCAAGCCGGCTCGAGTAGGTAATCCATGCAATTCGTTTTACTGTTCTATGGATACAGCATGTTCTTAATAATACGTGATGTTATTATCTCAGGATTACGAAGGAGGGGGCGACGTATAAAGTTCGTTCTTCTTTTTTAATTTGAATCGAATTTTCCGGACCTTAAGATGTTATTGCTTATAATGGAATAGATGCATTCCCAAATCTTTAGAGCCAGCATGCACTAGAGATTTTTTTTTGGCCAATGGTTTGATTGGATTACTAATGGGCAAAGTCAAAGTCAAAGGTTTTTATTTCAACTGGGCCTTTCAAAACGTCGTGATTCTAGGTGCAAGGTTCCAAGTGGATTGGTCCTGGAGAAGATACCGGCAAGAAACATAAAGATATATGGGAGTGCGCACATTAACCCGACTCGATTCCCATATAAAAATAAACCCGGGCAATTGTCTGGGGACCTTTTGGTCTGTAGTCCGCGCTAGCTCTTAAGAATATCAGTTTACAGTAATCTGAATGTAGTATTCCATGTAGTAGTCCAACAAGACTTGGGTTCAGATTTGTTTCGTGTCGATGGTGTCTACCCATCGTGTAGTTTGCATGTTCAGTATAACATGTTTGTTGAACGACAATTCCATTAGCAAGAAAATAAATTTGACACTGCCACCCACGCGTCATGTTCGTGAACGGGTGCCGTCTGTCAGAACTGGTCAGCTTGTAATTGCCATGGCAATCTTATTCAGGGGCAAATCATTTCTATCCTATTCTTATTTTTTTATTCACATTAAATTAAATTATTCTCGCAGCTCTTACCACAACATTGTACTGATGATTTTAAAAGAGTTCCCATGGAGTTTCTTGCCGGTTCTTCTCCATATGACTTACTATTTGGTACCGCGCACTTAGAGACTCGACTTTTTATAAGTGCCTGTATCTGGTATACGTGAAATAAAGATCTATTCTATCTTGTGCCGAATGAAAAATTAAATAGTACGGCTTGAACAATTATTATTGACTGAGTACAAAACATTAATGATGTCCTGCGTATAAACTAGCGTCAGTAAAGTTAACTTAATAAGTAATGTTTCCTGTTCAGCTTAAGATTATAAGTCACGATAGAACCGTCGTCTATCCCAAGATTTTGAGACACTCACCCTTAACAAACTTGTGCGTGAGACTCAACTCTCACATACGGTACCTTTTTGCTGCCACTGTAACTTGTTTAAAAGTTACAGCCCGTTGAATTCCTTGACAGTGTAACTTCTGTTAATCTACCCTTGTTAAGACGTGAGAATGTGTATTATAAAACGTTAAATGCTAATAAAAAACTTAATTCAAGATATAGAAGAATAACCCTGCCTAATTTATCCACTTCAACTCTATATGGAACTCAATTTTTCCCCCGATTCAAACGGTAAAACCCGTTCACCGTACATAATATAAATTTGTTAAGCTGTCGTAAACTAAACAGTGCAAGTATTCGGCGTGTTGTGAACACGCTCTAAAAGCCAGATTGAAATGCAAATAAAAACGATTCAGCTCGCGGAATTGCATATTCAAATTGCTAACTAAGTTCACCAATAACTTACTTTCACATTGCGTCTCAGCAAAATTGCCAGTTATTATTTTCATCTCGTTAAAAACATCGTCACCATCAATTTACATTTTGAGGTATAAACCGAAATGCATTAAAAAAGGAAAAATTAAAATCAATTTCATCCGGCATCAATATTCCATTTTCTGTTCGTTACGATGGCATTCCGACAAAGAGATTTTATTGAATAAATTACCTTTCATTAAAATATGTTTAAAGGAAATTCTGGTTAAGAGCGCTGCGTAGTCTAAGCGGAAAATTGTTGTGAGGTAATCTTCTGCTTAGCGTTGTACCGCTCGCTGCCTTATTCCGCTTTATATAAGCAAGCTCCGATGGAGCTAATAATGCAAACAGGAATTGCTCGCATTGGGTAATGATTAGCTCCCAGGTGTACTTACACGCGAGTCTTTAATTAAACTGAAGGTAATTGAACTTAAGCTTCTATTAACAGCGTAGATGTTTAAAGAATATAAACGTTTCGTTGTTTAGATATTTTTTTAACTTAATTGAAAAACGTAACACAATATAAAACCCGAAGCGCTCTTGTTTACTACATAAACCTGACAAAGGACGTCCCATGAATAAACTGGCGTACTTCGTGCCTTCGTTGTCAATGCAACTATTGGTTTTGCTGCCTCTCGTCTCAATAAATTTATTCTCAGAATCACACATTATTTTGGAATATCGTCGTCGACGTCGGTCGCGGAGCGGTACGTGAGGGTAATGTAAACAGCAGCTGGGATGCCGCGAGACATGTTTCGTCACTTTAGCTGAAAAGGCGAAACATCGAGGGCTGAGACGCCCCGTTTCGCCAACAAATCTCTCGGATAACCTTCCCCATTCATACACGTAAATTGTTTGGCAACACCACTGACATCGCGCTGAATCGCTACGCCAGCAATATGATGTTTGATTATGTCTGTGGAACTAGCGTATCGTTTTAACATGGTTCGAATAAACGTAATGTATAAAAACAAGGGTATAAAAGTGAGTATGGGCGAGTAAGTTTCCTTCAGTTTTTATTTAAAAATTAGCATAAGGTTGAGAATTACATAACAGTACTTGTAGTAACGGGACGTGTAGTACGTGTTGAGAGGTACCCAAAGTTTACTAATGTGTATAATAAAAACCTTGCACGTATTTTCGTGAGGTTTCCATATTTTTATAATTTATTAATCACTGTCAATTATTTTAACTAGGTCGTGCACATCAAATTATAATTAAGTATAATGTTTATCGTTTGAGGCGTATATACATAGGTATAATACAACATTTTCATTGCATTCAGAGAAAAGCAGAATATAATAATTTTAATGTGATTCCTGCAAAAAAATGAATTTAATATTATTAAGCATAAAGACGACAGAGGTTAGCCAGATGTTTTTCCAGTTTTATTTATCCTCTAATTGTGTTAGTTTTATTTAATAACAAAGCCAAGGTTGAGGAGAAAAAGCAGATGTAAATTTTATTCATATAAAGAGGGCTTGCGTCTCGACCTATTCCATGTTTGCTAATGAATATTACAGAGAACGATTCTGGACTACTTGGATTATATCAAATTAAAATTATATATTACGTTAATACGCGTATGAAACAAATTATGCGTTAATTAAAATTAATGTTTCGGTTTAAACAGCAATGTATTTTTGGCCCAGAATGTGTTGTCAGATTGTTCTTAATTTATATGGATTTATGTATGTACATAATATTTGATGAATGATTCTCGAAAGTACAGATTTTTTTGAGACTTTCATCTAATTGTGTTTGTTTTTATATAAGTTAATGTTAAAGAAAGAACACGTCCACTTTATAACAGACTATACTCTGTTTTTTCTTACTTGTCATATTAAAAAATCTTCAAACATCTCATTAAAAATTAAATAATAATTTATTGATTAAATAAAGTAGTTTGTCGTAGTCATTATTAATTTAAGTACCTATATGTTAAGTTTTGTCATTTATTGTTTAAGAGTGACCTTACGAGGCTGGCACAGTCACTACAGTGAAATGAAGCCTCAACAAAAATTTGAATAAAAAATAAAATAAAAATAAAAATATAGCTAATCTTTTACCACATGTAGAATTGATAAAAGTGATTGAAATTATAAGAAATAGTTTTTAAAATTATTAATTTTTATAAATTTTTACCGTAATTTTCCACGTTTTTGAAAAATGTTTATTAAATAAGAGAAGTAAGATAAAACATAATATCCACATGATTATAGTAATTAAAAAATCATCTAGATTAAACTATTGTTGGATATTCTGCTATGAATGGTTAACAATTTTAATCAAAGTTTATTGCATGACACAGCAGTAGCATTTAGTATAACTTTGCCAGTTTAAATGAACGTGGAGACAGTAAGTGAGTGCACAAATGTAAGCGACCGAGATCTTGACACGGCAAACACATTCGCTCCGGGTACGTCTCGATCTGTCACCAGATACGCGAGAATGAAGTGCCCAGTAAAATAGTTCTGCAGCAATTACAGATACCAGACTGCGTTTATGGGAATGCTTGAAGAATACTGCAGTAGTTACATCTGCGGGAACTGTTAAAATTATTCTAGACTTGCTTTAGCCCGCAACTTTGTAATAATAAGAAGGAGACAACGATGTTTTTATTAATTTCATGGTTGATATACATTGTATTCTAAATGTTGTGGGAAGGTATGATCTACCACGATTTATTTATTAAATAATTTTAGATTAGGAGTCAGGACAAACCACGAAAGAGATGGCGGGATGAACTTGATAAAACAAATAATGAATGGTTCACACTGACTCCAGACCGAAGTCTGGAAATCATGGGGGGAGGCTTTTGTCCAGCAGTGGGATGATGCAGGCTACCTGTAACAGTAACAGTAATTTTAGATCATTATTACATTACGCCTACAAATAAATATGCATTCCTTATTTTTAATATTTATAGCGTTGACACTAAAATTATTTTGATGATTTTTGAAACTTGGCGGGAAGACATTTAAATGCTCGCCATTGATTTGATTTAAATGCGTACGGAATAGAAGTCAAAATCGGTTGAATACACTGTAAAAGGGTTTGTTAAACGTGTCTAATCTTATTTCAAACGGAGTATAAGTGATATAATAAAAGTACCTACGTATATTAATAAAACACTTTTATTTTATTCTGTAGCGTCAAGCTCACAGAATTTGAACAAACATTGCAGAGCAAGCAGAGTGCTGTTCCAATATGAAATGAGGTAAAAGGCTCCATTTGGATATGTATGCACGACGCAATCCGCCTACAGACTGATATTCTAAAGAAATTCTTTATAAACTTTGCGAAAGCCTTTGTAAACCTAATCCTAACAGTTTTGCATCTACATAGAAATCTATTCTGAGTTTACAAAGAAAAAATCTGTGTTTTCTCCACAAATTAAATAAGGTGGTAAGAATTTGCTGCATTTGTTAAGCTAGCGATTTAGTCATGTTTATAGAGGCTTTATTGAATGTCTATTGTTTAATATAAATCTAAAGATTTGAAGCTCACTTGGTATTATGATATCTTTTTATTTATTTATTTTATTGCTTTTCATACAAATATGTACAAAGGCGGTCTTAATGCCTAATTGTGCCTTTTAAGGTTACAATTTTAACCTAAGCTAGTCCATAATTATTATATGTAACAAAATTATATTTGAGAGCACCGCAACGCTTGGTGCGGTACTGCGGCAGCAGTCAGCAAGCGAGAAGGTAAAATTATATAAAGTCATGTTTATAATAAATTATATTATTCGAAATGATTATTATGCCAAGTGTAACTATCATTATTGTATCAAATGAATTTAGATCAATATTATCAAGTGTATGGAGGCTTAAAGTAAGCTCTTAAGCCTGCTCTTCTGACGTCACAATTTTAATTATCCTACGCCGTATTATACGTAACAAAATTATATCTTCTGATATATCTATAGAAAACATAGATGAAACGATATTAATGTTATATTATACGACATGAGTGTCATATCTTGATAATAATAATATATGAAAAAACTTTATGCGAAATATCGTGCACCCGTTTTCTTCACTAACCAAATAAGATGGTGAGAGTCTGCTTCGTTTGTCAAGCTTGCGTTTTTAGTAACTGAGTGTCAAAGGTTTTATTATCCCAAAATTTGCTTTGGGAGGCCTTTTATACACTTCTTAGCAAATAACTTTTTTATTCGAATGGTTCATTGATATTAATAGAGACGGATATAATCGTATTTTTCTTTTTAACTTTTTAGATAATCGTGGCTGTTTTGCATCTAGGAAAAATATTTGGACGGTTGATATCCGGATAAGGGGCGAGCCTATTGTTAACCACCGGGCACACTTGCAAAAAACCCGCTGTGACTGAAATTTTACTAGCAGAAAAACCTGATGACACTTTTTTTTAAAATTCATTCACTTAATGAAAGCTACTGCCAAGTTCTTAACATCTGAATCGGAATTCGACAATATCAATATTCTTCGAGCATCCCGCTGCGAATTAGTAGTGGTATTAGTACCAGTATTTGGTATTCAAAGTCAGAAGACAGCACTAGCGATTGGCGAGCGGCTAGAGAGATTAATTTGCATTCACGACCAAAACGGATCGTGAGGCTATTTCGTCGGCATCTCTCCCATTTCCCGTGTACATTGTACATGTATTTGTATATACATGTATAGGTTTCGTACGTAACTGTACCAGTCGTTAGCACTGCCTAGTTGCATGATAGACGGTTATTGGTAGGTACTTTATTTAAACATGAGGTACTTTCTAGAAATAATTTACAAGTCTAACTGGTTTATCTTGATTCGCGTGAAGTGTTTAATATAATCAGGTAACAGATGTTTTCTATGCCCTTTCAGCTTTTTTCTTTATCATTTCAGCATAATAATGAGAACTTAAGTATTAAAACAATCTGATACATCACTAGTAAAATCGTGAGTAAAAGTGAGTTTAATTGCCGAATAAAGTATCTATAAACATTTTCAACACATTGAAATACAACACTGAAACTAATACACTCACGTACCAGAGAATTTTTGTATTGAACGGCATTTATAATCCATTAATAAAACATGGTTGCAGTGTACAAATGAAAAAATAAAACAAACGTGCATACCTTCCAATTTACGACAGAAATTGATACCAACAAAGTTGTCACAACGAAATGTATGGCCGTCAGAAAACAAAATGCAGCGTAAAAGTTATTACAAGGGGTCTACCAGCGTCCAATAGTAAACGGTTCATGTTCAAGGCATTATGTTATAAATAAGTCCTTAATATGAATCGTATTCAGTTCGTACTAGGGATGTCTGATTTTAGTCTACTGAACGATCGAACAAGTGATTTAATTTGGGCAGTAGCGACAATTTGACAGAAGAAACTTCATATGTTACCTACTATCAATTGTAACGTCATGGTACGAAAATGAGTTAACAAATTGATAACAGCGCAGCTTCTATTCTGTCAACTTAAAATGAACTTTTAACTAGTCATCCTGGTACGAATAAGCTGAACAATTAATTTCAAGACTTAAACATAAGTGCAATATGAGACGATGGTAGGCCCCCTGTACAATCAATGAAACTGCGATAAATTACAGCTGAGCTTTCAATCACATTTTAAAATTAATGCGTTCTCTATAGATGTTTTTCCATACGATAACCCTGTTACAAAATGCACGTAGTACATGATCCGGCCAATATTTTTTGTGGCACGCTTCAACGTTATACGCACACAGTGTAAATTGGAAACAAATCAAATATGCATCGTTCGTCCAACCGTGAGATGGAAAACTCGCATTAGCGATATATTCGAATATCAGATCTATTCCGAATCCGCTAGCAGATAGAATCGACAAGTTATAGGTACCATTTTTTCTGTGAAATTAGATTTTTATCCGATTTGATGTGACAACCCTTTTCAGCATCTACGTCTAGTCATAAGTCGTAATCTATAAAAATCCGTTTGAATCATATGTTTTTCGAAACAAATTGCATGAAATGTTTGTGGTTGAAACGAAATGGCAAGCAATTCATTATATTATGAGGTATCATTATTTACTCACGCTCCATGCATCCACATATAACCATAAAATATTTTTATGACGAATAGAGTTGAACCATAGCAATCCTAAATAAAGAATTTTATGAATTGTCTGACTCTTTCAAGAAACGGTGCTTTACTACTACCATATGGATGAAGAATTATGAATGAATGATACACTCATATTAGCTATATGACGTCCGCAATCTGGGAAGAAAGGGTAGATATATTTCAACAGAAAAATGTTTGGAACATTTACAGACATCGTCAGAAATAACCGACCGAACAGCTTTAAAAGTGCACTTACGGTGATTGTGTTTTATTTGTCGTTTCTTATTTGTGAGTTGGAACCTCGATGGATGTCGAAGGAAAGGTATTTGTGAGAAGAACGCGACAGAATAGCGGGAGTAGATGAAAATGTTGTCTGTGCTGTACCTAAGCTGGCCCATATCTGTATGATACGATGAAAATGCGATCGTGTATTGCATTCCGCTGTTGTCCCGTGCGGATTTATATTTTACAACGTACTTACGTTTTGCATCTTCAATGCAATTTTGAGGGATCTTGTTGAATTTGCAAATGGGTAGCAGCGAAAGTGTATGAGATTTTTTCTTTTGAATTTTAGAATAAATGTATACATTGCATAAATAAATGTATATTTTACTTGTATGATATTTAAAGTGGTCAGTGACGTTTTTATAAAGTATTATTTTCCATCCAATAATTATATTGTTTGAGTTAAAGTAGTAAGGGTTTTTTTATACGCAGCTTCACTTTTTATAGGTTTACGTTTCATAGGTGCCTAAATTCCTATCAACAGCTCATGTCTTGTCGAATTATGCTATGAATTATCTTTATAATTATTATTCACTGTAATACTAAAAGTCTACGTTACAACTTAATTATGTGTTTATTCTATCATATTGTGTACTGAAGCGCTATTTGCTAAGATAAATTTAAATTAAACTTTGAACTTGTCGGTGGCAGACGTCAAACACATTAAAGCTAAGCGTTGAGAGCCCCATCGTTACATTACCCTGCTTAGGTAGAACTGTATTTGAAGCTAATTTTCGCCCTAGGGATGCTTAGTATCTCAGTCTTAGCATCCCTGTCCCGGAGTAAAGACGTGTCACCAGTGTTGATATTCATTACCGTACACTAAACCTAATGAAAACTTGTCATAGTTAATTAAATTTGTGTTGAAAATGTAGTTTGGGCAAACATGATGTGTTGCTTTACTTACGGTAATGAAGTTAAGCTCATTGTTTGTGACAGAGAACAAATGGAACGTAATACTAAGGGCCTGTGTAGAGCATAGTCAAGACGGTAGTTAGACTACCGCTCTAAGAAAGCAATGAAGGTACTTGGAACAAGACATCTGATAGACTAAATTGTCTTACGTCAATGCTAAACAGTCTCAAGTCTCCGGCATTAGGTAGAGAAGACGTTAATATTAATAATAAATCCAGCCCATTACTGTGCCGCTGCTAGGCACGGGCCTCTTCTCAGAATTAGAAGGGAGACTAAGCTTTAGTCCTCCACGCTGGCCTGGTGCGGGTTGGCGGACTACATACACCGTCGACGACTTTATGAGGCTCTCAGGTTAAAAGATGTTTACTAAACGTTTATTAGACAGACTTATTTTTGTAAGAAAAATCTGACTAACAACAGTTTTGAATATTTATGCGCAAGTTCTAAGACCGATTTTGGGACGAATAGTATGCCAAACGCAGGCTTTATAACCGATCAGTTTGCTTTACAATGGCGAAGCTGATTAATGAACGAATTTTAGTTAATCTGGTGTGCGTGCACTGAAATTGTTGGCGAGCAAATGGTGTGGCAAGCGGACGGACAGCCGGCTTTCGGGCTGAGTGGTCGAATGCGCTAATTTGCAACGAGACTACGGTACTTTTCATCGTCCCTTGTCGTGCATTGTGCAAGCGGCTGCTTTCGACAGCTAAAGCGGTAACATTTTCGCTCGTTTGTTTATTTTCAGTCCTTTGTGAGCTGTGTTCGTTTGTGATGACTTTACAGGACGGAACGAAAGCCTTGAGGCACGGTGTAATTGAATTATAGTAGTTGCTCGACTACGTACCAAGTAAGCACGTAAAGGAGTATTAATTTTGTACTTCACAAAGCTTTGTAGACGATGTTATTTGTGTGTAAGTGACGACCGGATGGAGTAATTAAACAGACTTTTAAGTATGTAATTACTGAATTTGATTAAATCTTCCAATCAAACGAGATGCAAGTGAATATCAGTATTTAACATAGAGCGAGTGGCATCTGATCTTTGCCTACTATTACTGGGAGACACTCAACTGATATCTCTTATGGTTAGACCAGTTATCAGACTTTTTGAGCTGTTGACAACCGGGACCAACTGCTTGACCCGCTTTCCAAGGCATGCAGGGGACACAATGTTTGAAGAAACGGTCACCCATCCAAGGACTAACCGCGGCGAGCACTGAAAAACCTAGCTGATCGACTGATCTGGGTAATAGATATGTTGCAACGAGCTCCTCTTTCGTTTTCTGGTTAAATTCAAAATTCAATTTCACGTAAATTATAATACAGTTCTGCACATTTTATAGAGGTTTTCAATTGAAATTTTCGCAAATTAATACATTAATTTATGCTTTAATAAAATACATAAAGCCACTTTATACGATTTCTGTGGGAACATTGTTTTCTGCTCCATACTTTAATGAATGAATATTTAGTACCTACTTGCCACAAATAAGTAGTATTAGTAGGTACTGGTTAAAGCTATGGGTTAAATTTATTTATTTATATAAATGTTGTTTCTGAATTGATATAACAACTTATTACTGCTCAATGTTTGTGGTGATTAAACAGAAATTCCTTAAACTCTTAAATTATTCCTTAAACTCTTTTAATTATATCATACTCGAATTCGCTTTTTATCCAATTACTGTGCGGCGAAAGAAGGATAATGATTTTGTGAGAATAATGGAATACAAAAATATTTTATTGTTCTTGTGTTTTGTTATTATTTACATTCTTTCTCTTGAATACAAAGCGAAATTTCGTTTAGGAAATACTCGATTATTTTGCCTTGTTTTAAATCATTTACATTTTCTTTCATGTCTTTATTTAAACAAATTAAATCACAATCCAATCCATATTCCAGATCTAATATCTGAAGGCCATAATTATACAATTAGATGATGATCACTACGAAGGAATCGAACCTGCCACCCGAAGGAAACAAGTCGGGCGCTTCGTCATTGCGCTAATGTCTTCCATTATGCAAATCCAATTTAGTTAGTCCGCATTCGTTGTGTTGGCGTTAATAAATCACGGAATATAAGTTTGTCGCCTTGTCGCGTTCGGGATTATCCATTTTGTTAATTGAAGCGTCGTGGGTCACGCAAGGGCCCGATTAGGGCATAACTAATGTCACCAGATGTCCCATTATTATAAGGACAGTCCCTCTCAGTCATCCCAACGTTCCTTGGAGCGGAAGGAGCAAAATATTCCTTTAGCTATGTCAGCTTTACCCTCATAAGGCCTCGTGAAGAAGGTAAGCTTGCGTAATACTGAAATAATTTGACGATTTATATCTCACTAACGTTTGGGCTTTTGAAGGACGTATAAAGTTTAAATATGACATCTGTGATAAATAAACACATTGACTCGTGAAATAAGATTTTATTTCCCGCATTTTCAGATGTCAATCGTGGAATCTCGTAGCTGCTCGTAGTCTCGTAGCGCGTTGTAGATCTGTAGACAATCGTAGCGGTTTTGCTACTGTTTGTTGTGCTTGAATAAAATATAAGTTAATTAACTAAATCTATACCGGACTAATATGTATAACAAAGAGGTACAATTTTTTTTCTTCTATGTAGGAGGTAATGTCTGGCATTACCTCCTACATAGAAGAAAACACAACTACAACAACTATTGAACTGATTCGAAAAAATCTTTCACTAATAGAAAACTACATTATCCCATCCATTATATTGATAGTAATAAACCGCGCGGGCGAAACTGCGGGTAACATTATTCATTAATACGCATCAATTATCAATTATTTCTGTACCAAGACAAATCTCTTTTTTTTATTTTATTTTTTATTCCTTGTTACAATATTTTTGTTTATATACTCGCCAAACTTTTAAGTTTTAAGTATCAGCTTAGTAATTGTGGATAAACTTGTAAAACCGAAAATATTTTGTCTATTAGTTTTATGTGTGAACTGTAGATAAAAGCGCTGTTATCGCGTGTCCCATTGAACTTAAAACGTCTGGTCACGTGAAGCATAACAGTGTCTCGCAGCCCTAATTTGAGGGGTGCCGCTCACGAATTCATAATGATGGACGTCGATGGTCCAATCTGGGAGTGGTGAATTAAAATTAGTTGATATACTGTTAATTGGTGAGGTTCGGTTAGTAATGGATTGATTCTTATTAACGTCAGTGTATGGAAGTATTTTAAAAGTTATAGAAATAGAATAGAATAGAAGATTTTTATTTGTCTTTCAAATTACATAGGTAGCAAGGGGATACATCATACAAGAAGGTAAAAGAGAAAAAGGTCTTGAACTCATCATAGTAGTTGGCAGCGCGAAGACTGCTCAACTACTGATATTCTGTCCAAGCTAGTCATACGTTGAATAGAAAACAATTTACATATCCTACACCCCCCCCCCCCCACACACCCCACACAGAGTACATTTTGCTAGTTTTTCGGAGGTTCATGATTATATTCATAGGCTGGAGCTATTTGAAGATCTGTTTCGAAAACTTCGATTACTCTCTCTCTTGTGGTGAGTACTTCGCTCTATTCTTGACATCCGTTTGGAAACTTTGCATGTCGCCATATCTCTATGCAGTTCATCCATCCACCTAGTTTTTGTTCTCCCTCGAGATCTCCTACCAGGTAAAGACAGATGCAGTGCCAGGTTGCCTATATAATCCGGTGGTCTTCTCTTTACATATCCATACCATCTCAGCCTACTCTCCTGCAGCTTGTCGGCGAAGTCGCGTACACCAAGACTACCTTTTACGTACTCGTTGGGGATTTAATCACATCTGGTGACACCGCACATCCACCTTAGCATTTTCATTTCAGCTACTTGGATGGTATGGACATGATTTTGTATGCAAAACTTCGATTACATATTTATTCATTTACTACACTTATTCACTGTTCTTTTTATTTGCAGTTCCGCACACAGCGGTAGCAGTGAGGTAGGTGATAAAAGATTGCACATTAATGTTCAACATTATTAGGGTCGTAAAGACAAGGATACTGTCGACATTTAACCATCGCTGTGAACTTTATCACACGATAAACAAGCCAGCTTGTATCACATGATTTGCTAGTTTTCAGATATATTTGGTGTTTTAATGCAACATTTATTGATGTCATTAGTATGAATATTACCAATATTATGTATTTTATCTTTATCTATATCTATACCATCTATATTAATAATTATAAAGAGAAGATTTGATTGTTTCTTTACCATCGAGAGGGCCGCGGTTACAGCAGTCGAGCTAAAGCTTATTCGTCCACTACGACATCATTACACTAAAGAAGAAGGTAGGTGAAATTTTTGAGCAAAAGCTATCAACATAGCTCATTTATCTGATATCAGTCAAGTGAATGCGAAAATGAAGAAATTAACTCATGTTCATATTACGATATCTTAAGATACGTTTTTAATCAAATCAGTATGTTATAAGTTGTCAAAGTATCCATTAGATCAAAGTATAGTAGATAGTTTAATAGCTCCACATACGAGTGGTATGATAGTTACCTACGTAAAACTAGCTTTAGTCATATTCATTATACTTAAAGATTTTGCTGTATGTATACTTAAAGAGTTTGCTGATTTGTTGTATTTTTATATAATTCTAGTTATTTCTTTTCATTTTATAATTTTAATTTATTAAACTTGATTTTTTTTAATACTTATTGACATTGCAGCAGTAAATATTTTTGAACACCGTATTCGGCCATACCTCTTGCAAAATAAATTATTCTTATTCTTCTTAAAGTCATACCAACTTAGTTATTTATACATTTGTCAAAATTTCTATCTCCCAGAATACAATAGGGCTTTCATTCTAATTCACTCGCTCGTGTGAATAGGTTAATCCCTGAGTTTCACGCACCATTTAGATAATCCTTCAATTTCCACCTGCCTGGTTGAGTGCTTAGCTATATTATCTCGTCTAGAAACTTAGTATTTCTGCTAAGAAGTGGGATTTTGGCGAATGTA
Source organism: Allophyes oxyacanthae (assembly GCA_932294325.1). Taxonomy (NCBI): domain Eukaryota; kingdom Metazoa; phylum Arthropoda; class Insecta; order Lepidoptera; family Noctuidae; genus Allophyes; species Allophyes oxyacanthae. Next base: position 7,017,485 of record OW028614.1, on the reverse strand, counting down.
GGTTTGATAATTAATTTCATTGTTTTCCTTGTTGTAAGAATTTCTACTCAGGAAGTCAGATTATTCTGAAAATTGATATTCCTGAGTGATAAATGTAGATTTATATCATTTAGTATATTTAATTCATTTTTTTTTTTTTTTTTTTTTTTTTTTTTTTTAAAAAAACGTTGCCCCTCACTAGGATTTCTCCTGTATCGAGGGTACAGTTTACAAACATACATGTCACATGCACACACAACCAGACCCGAAACAACTATCTGTAGATCATACAAATATTTGTTCCGTGCGGGGATCGAACCCGCGGCACGTAACGCAGAAAGCTAATCGCTTAGCCACTGCGCCAACCGTGTCGTCATATATTTATATATAATTTTTGCCTTCCTTGTAGCCTTTTGAGACAGACACTTACTGAAGACATTATAACTTACAACTAATAATCTCACTCAAAAAGGTAGATTATTCTGAGAACTGATTTTTTAAGGAAGGAATCTTTCTTTAGATCTCATTCTCATTTCCCAAAAATATTTATATACAAATATAGATCATACATAAAGATAATGCAAAGAAATCTAAAGAAATATAAAACCTTAATAAAAAAATGCAATTTTGTTATATAATGGCTACTCACTTTGGGTAAGTAAAAACCAACTCAAATATTAATACCAAATAATTTCATATTTGAAAAATAAAAAAACAATCAACAACTAAAAAGGACTATGAACTTAACTTAAAATGGACTAACGTTGCATAATTAGATATCTATGCGACCTTATTATTGTGTTTATTATATCGGAGAAAACCTATACGTACTCAAAGGAGAAAACAGACAAGGCAGTCATTAAGTAAGGCATTAAGTAAGGCAGTCGTCAGTTGAGGAGTGCGGGTGTACCGGCGGAGTATACATCCCTCTTCAGATACTGGTATGCCCATCAGCCAAACCGGGTGAGGTGGGTCGGTACTCTGTCGGATGAGTACAGGATGGAATGTGGTGTAAGGCAGGGGGGTTTGAGCTCGCCTCTATTATTTAATGTATACATAAACCAGCTCATCGAGCGACTGAGCGGCACACATGTCGGCTGTCACATTGACAGTATGTGTGTCAACAATATAAGTTACGCGGACGACATGGTGTTGCTCAGTCCATCGGTGGGCGGGCTGAGGGAGCTACTATCGACCTGCGAGACGTATGCGGAGGTGCACGGCCTTAAATACAACTCAAAAAAAAAGTGAGATCGTAGTGTTTATAACACCTAAGCAACAGCCCCGTCGTGTACCTCCGATATATCTCAACGGCGTAGTGCTTAATGTCGTAGATAGTTTTAAGTACTTGGGTCACGTTGTTACCAGTGATCTACGGGATGATAGCGACATAGAGCGCGAGCGCAGGGCGTTGGCGGTGAGGAGCAATATGCTCGCCCGCAGGTTCGCTCGCTGTACGACAGACGTCAAAGTAAGTTTATTCAAGGCGTTCTGTCAGTCTTTTTACTCGAGCGGTCTGTGGGTGTCATATACGGGCCGAGCCTACAACGTCCTGCGCGTACAATACAATAACGCCTTCAGGATGCTGTTGCGGCTGCCGTGGCGCTGTAGTGCATCAGGCATGTTTGCTGAAGCTCGTACGGATGGCTTTCACGCCATCATGCGTAAGAAAGCGGCTTCCTTACTGCAGCGCTTGCGTGACACTCGGAACAGCATCCTGAAAATGATTGTTGATAGACCGGACTGTCCCATCCAAAGACACTGGGTGGAGACAGCCATAGGTATACGCAGGTGAATGTCCAGTAATATAAGTACTAATAACACTAACATAGCATATAAGCACAATTTGTTACTAACCCATCACTAACAACTTATGGGCTTCAATGCCTGAAATAAAGGTTTTTTTTTTTTTTTTTTTTTTTTTTTTATTAATTTGTCACAGGATAGGGGTGAAAGAACATACTCAAACTCAAACTTTTCATTGCTTTCATGTGTACAAATTACAGCTGATATTAAATTTTTGTAGGTTTCAACATGAAACCCTGTAAGGGTACAGAAATGTATGTAGCTATAATATATATCCACACGACGAGCTATACCTCCACGATCAGTTGCTCAGTGCATACCTTAAATAAATTAAAACAACAATGACTATAACTCCATTTCATCACAATAAAATTCACGTTGTTTTGAAACGCAAAATAATTCAAAACTGATTCGGAATCAGATTAGTGATTTCTGTAACGCGGCGCACGAACGAAACCCCTCATGAATAAAACACCTGCCCCACTCTTCATTCAATTTACGGAAATCACACTTAGTCCCAAATCTGTTTTGGGTGTATCAAACGCTTTTGATCCACTCGCGTAGCCCGTGGTTCCGCTACATAAGCAGATTAACAAAAGCATGTTTGCTGGACGGCCTCCAACAACTTACACACATATCGTAACAGAAAACGACCTCTTTAATCACCACGCTACATCCTTTTCGTTCATTGTACGTGTGAGTGAGATGGTTGATAATCCATCGTCGGTTAGGAGCCTGGTAGCCCATTGCCGGGCGTGCGGCATAGACTCAACGGACCGCAAATTTGTCGGAACTACCAATGAAATCGGATTACTTATAGAGTTCGTGGCAAGGGAGCGCTAACGAGCGAGAACACCATTACCAGACGTCAGTGGCGTCTTCAGACGCGAATTAGATTTGCCGTCAAACTCTCAAATATTGGTTGCGATCTTTGATAAATATTGACACCCCTAGTTGAGGCTGCCAGCCGAGCGGTGCAAACGACTGTAATATTACTGTAAGCACAGAACACATTTCTGTGTTCTGTGACTGTAAGTTTGTATTGAGTTATCTGTTATTCGCATTGTTTGGATTCAATCAATTTAGTTTTGTTTACATTTATATAGTAATTAAACTTCTCTGGTTCACTGTATCATTTTTTTGAGATCTCCCATGAGTCACGAATTGCTCTTAAGTTTTTTGTCCTTTAGTTACTAGAATAGCAAGCTCTATACATTTTGAAGGGCAGGACTCCAAGGGTCAACTCGTGTGTTTATATGTTAGTTGGTCGAATAATTATCACGAACATTTATCACTTTCATACTGTTTTATGTCAGTTCGGGTCATTTATCATGCCAGGAGTGGGTAACGGTGGGTCAAACATTAGGCCGGCAAATTTCTAGGAATACTTTAATAAATCGTCATAATTTTGGTGTTAATGTAAGGTTGAATGGTACTCGAGACTTATAATTATTTGTTAGCGGTCAGTTAATTATTTGATTTATATTAGGGCCATATTTTTTATAAACATTATGGTGCCGTGCATTGGGATTATGTTAGGAACTAATAATGCTCCTTGGCGCTATTTAAAGTTTATGTTATATTTAAAAAAATTACCCCACACTACGATTTTGATCGTAGTACGAGTAGTAGTGTAGCTCTTGTTTAATTCATTAAGCTGTGAACGGTCGCCAGCGCGCGGAATCGATAGATTTTCTACCGTGTCTGCTTTGCGTTGCTTGACAGGTTAAAACATATAGTGGTCACCCAGTGGTCGAAATTCGACCGTAATGTTACGTTTCTGCAGTCCTTCTCCATATAAACTTTAACTATGCCAAATCTCACACTCCTCTGTGCGCGCAATATGCCTAAAAAGGGGTACAAAGCTTTCCCTTCACGTATTAATATGTAGATTAGGTACACCTATGATCACCAATCCCACTGCCAAGCCTGAGGGCTAAGTAGTATAACGCGATCACAAATCAACATAGTATTATCACCACGCCTTGTAAATGGACCATTGAACCGATAAATGAAGTGGCAATAGTAGGCAATAAATTAAATAAAACGTAGTTTTTACCACAGTAAAAAAAGACCATGTCACTGGTTTTTAATTAAAATCAGTTAAGGTCATTCAAACCATGTTGAGCTTTTTATTAATTTTATAGTTAACGTTATAATCATTTTAAGCTGAATATGAAAGTTGGTATAGTTTTAGTAACATTGTATTTCACTTTAACTTTCGTTTTTCATTGACCACAGACTATAAATCAGTCTTTGTATTTGTTACGATTGTGCAGAGAGCATCAACATTTTATCGTCTCTCAACGATATGAATACTTAGTATGATGCTAAGTGAAAATACTACTTCAGTATCTGTTAGCTAGTTTTGTATTGTTACTTGTTTGAAGTGTGGGCTTCTTACGACCTGCAAGATCGTTAAATTTATGCGTTCGAGAATGCTTCCAGAATACTTAAATAAGTTGCCTCATTTTCGAGTATATTATTATTTATTTATTTATTATATACTTTATTGTACACCTGAATATAACAAATTTTTAAGTACGGAGATTACAATATTAAAGTACAAAGGGCGGCCTTATCGCATAAAGCGATTTCTTCCAGGCAACCATTGGATGGAATAAAGTGACAAACAAGTTATGGGGCAGACAGTGGTGCACATAGATATGATGTTGAAATAAATAATTTTCACCAAAATTAAAAAACAATTAAATATATATGACTCAATATAGCACAAATACATTATAAATACATATAAATATCACAGAGAGAAAGAGAGCATTGCAAAGAAATAAAATAAAAATAAATTAAGTGTAGTAAAATTAAAGTGACAAGTAATGTTCCTTCACCAACCTCTTAAATACTGGTAACGACTGAGCACGCCTAATAGCCAATGGCAATGCATTCCACAAACGAGCGGCTTGAACCGTGAAGGATTTGTCAAAAAAAGTTGTGGAATGCATTGGCATTCCCAGCTTTAGGTTTTCTGATGACCTTAGGCAACGCGTGTGAGTGTCACCAAGGAACACGAAACGTATATTAACACGTATTTATTTTGCGATATGAAAGCATAATTCACAAATGTTATAATGAATAATCACGTTCATTTGAGTGAGGCCTCTCATTATTATTGTATGTTTAGTGAACGAATTTGTTGCTACTAAGTTACTTTGTGAATATGAGTATTACCATCTATCGTCGTGTTTTCGTAAATATTACGAGATGGTTATTCTTTTTCTTTTATACGGTGAAAGATATTTTCGAAGTACACATGAATGAGATTCGTCAACATTGCTTGAAGACGTAGGCGTCAGTTAAAGTATTTAGCATTGAGGGGCCTCGAATATTATCCAACTTTTTTAGTATTTCTTGTCAAATTATCTTTACTTTTTGGTTAAATATTTTATTAAAAAAAAATTACCTTTTTTATACTATTAAGGTGGCCAACAAGCATACGGCCTGCCTGATGGTAAGCGGTTACCGTAACCTATGGACGCTTGCAACACCAGGGGCATCACTCGCACATTACCGTCTTACAATACAATACAATACACTTTATTGCACACCAGTAATAGAAGAAAAGATACAATAATTAGAAAAAGAAATGTACAAAGAGCTGTCTTATCGCACTTGGCGATTTCTACCAGACAACCTTAGGGTGGACAGATTTGCAGGTTTAAAGAGAGGGGCGGGGCGGGCGGGGCGGGGGGGGGGGTCTTGTCGACTCTATTACTAGCGTCGTGTTGGTTTGGTAGTAGGAGAACTTGCTCACCGTTAAGGACACAACACTGCAAAACAGCAGTGTAATTTGGCTACTACATTCTGCAAGGTGGAGGTACTTCCCCAGTCGGGCAGCTTTTGAGCAGAAAGTCCCGCTATCTCTCTTCAAAACCTACTCGAAAATGACTAACAATTCGGGTCATGGTCAAAATAGGTTCCAATAGTAGACGATTTAATTTGGGTTATCTATGTTTTTGGCTATAAAAACCGTGTTTAAGGTAGATAAATATTAATAATAATAACTTCGTAGGTACTTCTTCTTTTCGTAAAACGCAACATACTCTTTCGAATACACAACCTTCTCAAATAATTACAAGTTATTACATCAAAGTCAAAGTCAAAGTCAAAGATTTTTATTTCAACTGGGCCTTTGCAGGCACTTTCAAAACGTCGTGATTCTAGGCGCACGGTTCCAAGTGGGTTGGTCCTGGAGAAGATACCGGCAAGAAACTCCATGGATACTCTTTTCAGAAATCAAGCTTACTACACAACAAATGTGGGGCCGCGGGAGCGGCCCCGGCTAAAATTCCACCAAAAAAATTCAAAAAAATTCCATCAAAATTACAAAACTGTTTTCTAAAGTGGTTTAAAAACAAACGTGTTCAAACTCGACAAAGATTTGCTCAGGAGTTATAACAAATTATTCAACGCATGCACAAATTTCATTAACGAGAGCCTGATTTATATTTTATTCATGCCTCATCCTTAATTAATAAGCGGGTAATAAGGATACATGATAGAATTTTGTCACGAGAAGAAAAGCCTTATAAAGGGACGGAGAGATATTCCATTAATAAAGTAGTTACGCCCGACCTATTACTTGCTGATTAATTATGTCGCCAAAGTCTATTATTATTTCTTTCTAGTTCTTCGGAATAGTCTCTCGACGCTTCATTTATAGCCGATTAGTCAGCTGTACGATTGGATGCTTGACTACACCTCAATAGGTTTTGCTGATAATTTGTTCCGTGTGACTAGACTTCGAGTATTATAATTGAATTAATATAACCTATAGCTCCGCTGTACTTAAGCGCGGCTCTCCCGATTGCTTTCCATTTTATTAAAGACAACAATACAGGGTGACTGGTTGAAAAAAGGAAACATTGAACATTCGCCGCCCCGCGTCCCGCAAACCATAGGAATGGCGAGCTTACAGCGGCCGACCTAAGCTAGAACCTACTGGAATTATACATAAATTGATCAAACTGCAATTAGAAATATGTTTTGTAATGTTTTTGATTTTTCCTTAGGGTACAAGGGAAGGATGCGAGCCACTTGTGTTATCAGCGTAGCCTTTGAAAAACTATGTTGTGTTGTGGTCGGCTTCTAGACTAACCAGAAGCAAATGATATGAGTATTTTTTACGACCTCCACATCTCAATGCGAATACCGCTATATAAAGGTGAAATTTGTTGTCAGACTTAGGGGGTATCTGACTGTCCTTAACGACGGTCAAGGTACTCGTGTAATAACGAGGGTGAAAGCTATGTGCTCTCTAAGAAACGGAGGTCTCTATGTGTAAAGAACGGTCAGTTATTTAGTGACTGCTCCGTAGTTAGTCCATTAGCTACGAGGTTCTCATTTCTACATTATTATGTTACTGGAATTATATTAGTCGCGATATAATTATGTATAGGAACCTCGGAAGGGTGTTATTGTATTCATTATTATACACAACTTTTATAATGGGAAAAATCATGAATTAAATCACGAAATAAAACCCACTTTCGGGTTCCGATACCCTTTCCGACTAATTTTGTAGAAATGTGTTTCCCACTAAAAGAAAAAATTCTACAATGATCTTGCTTTTTTTCCACACGGGTCATAAAAATCGAGTTTACGAAGATGTTAATCTTCTTCTTCTTCGTATCAGAACTTTGCTACCAGTACCCAGCTTATACCGAGATTTTCTCGACCTCAAAATAAAAATAAAAAACCTTTGTGCGCGCGTTTCCAATAGTTGTTGGCTTAAATACGCGCGCACTTATTGTTTTTATACATTTTTGTGTTGCCGGTAATTATTACGGTCAACGTCGAGAAGTATTTGGTATGGAGTACAGATTATTGCAAAGCAACAAGTTGATGCCATAGGTCAGCTAATACCACTTATTTAGTTCAATTTTATCAAGTTTAAATGCATCTACTAGTATCTGTGTCAAGTGTGGTTCCATAACTCTACTTGACCCGTCAGGGAGTAATTGGAGTGCGGTAAATGGAGGAGCTGAATTCTGAGCGATTCTAATACTAAGTGCATGACCTACCTACCTATAAGCTTGAACATGTACAGTCAAACTAAGAGACGAATAACCGCACGCATAATAAAACTGCTGAATGGATTTAGATGATAAGATATTTTTTATCCGGGTATAGTTATCGCAAAACTTTATGAGCTCTCGGAATTTGAACGCGAGTGGCTGCGCAGTACGCTTATTAAAGGTGCTAGAGGCAGAGAGAGAGAGTTTAGAGCTCAGTTCAGGGCTCATAAAGATTTGCCTGTACAATACAAGATGTAGTAATTCTACGATGCGAGTGAAACAGCGGGCAACAAGCTAGTCTATAATAAGTTTTCAAGTCTTCGTAACCTTTGAACGCACACTAAAGTGCTATGAGATATTAATTTTACTAGATTAACATATCCAAAATGTGGTGTTAACATAATAGTTTGTTAGTCGTAATAAGCGATTAAGTTTTACTTGCCATGTTTTCCCAGTTCAAACGAACCCAAATTACATATTATCCTATTACCTAAAGTGTATTTTTTTGTACATTAAGTAAGAAAATTTTAAACCTATTTGTTTTTTATTTATTAAATACCTACCTCATCAAATTTTAATAATAATACCCCAAATACAAATTATTTTGTTATATATTTAATAAAATATAATTATTAACAATTTTTTTTTTATCATATCATAATCCTTTCCTTCTTTCCTTATTATATACCTGAAGTGTATTTTTTCTCTCTCCCGTCTATCTCAGGGACATTCCCTGCTTAACTGATCATTGGCGAGACCAGAAGGGCCTCCAGCTGGTAATTAAAATTGTATGTAGGTATTGTTTTTGTAAGAAAAACTTCAACCATTGAACATTTTTGACATGTGACGGTAACTACGATCGAGACCGAGAAAAATTCGATATTGGAAATCAAACCCAGGCCCATTTACTGAGCAGCCGCGCTAGGTGCTAATAACCAATTAATAAATATAATAATAATTAGTGATACCAGACATAAAATAATTTGAACTTATCTTTATTTTTTAAATACATTTACATAGTCTATAATTTTGAGAATTAACATGACATGGAAAAAGTTCTGGAGTCTAAAAGAAATACACACATCAACAAAATCTAGGGATATTTTATACTAACTTGCATAACTCAAAAACTACTAGGGACTTCAAAAAGATTTTGATGGTGATTTATTTATATTTCATTTCCAAACGTTAATAAGATAGATTTACAAAAAAGAAAAGAAAAAAATATGAGGCACAGGCGTAAAAATCGCTGAAACTAGACCAGCTGCAAATTATTAGTTGAGTATTTTGCGTGTTATTTTTTTGTTAATCAGTTTTTAAGGTAATATTTTGGATTAAATTGATGACATTGAAGTTATTGATCACATGGAATTCAAAATTGGACCTAAGAGGAAATGTTAAAAGCAGCAGGTAAACGCAAGCTGATGCACTCCAACGTGACATTGCTGAAGCGATTGGAACGAGACAAAACGTGATATCGATGTTGTGATCACGTTATAGTGTCACTAGAAAGGTGGCTGCAAGACAACTAGGTAGAAGTCTTATGAATACCCATAGACAAGATCGATATTTGCAAGTTCCTGCAAAAAGACAACCAAATGTTAAGGCCATGCGATTGGTTCAATGACTGCAGGCTGAACTCCAGTTGCTTGTGAGTGACCAAACTGACAGGAGGAAACTGCATGAAGTCTACCTTTGTGCTGGCAGAGCACTTTTGATTCCAGCATTAGAAATTGGCAAACGCGGACAAACACTGCAGTGGGCTCGAGAAAATTTGCAAAGTCGAAAATCGTTGAATGTCATCAATGGTTTTCTAATGAATTGCGGTTGGGGGCTCAATCTCATTTCGCAAAGAGTACACGATTGGACAGTTCCTGGATGTGTAAGCCACCTCCAGCACGCACAGAAGTCTAATCATACCGAGGTGGAGCAATTATGGTGGGGGCGAAAATTCTTCTTGGCGAGAGAACAGACCGCGATTGGGTGTAAGGCTCCATAACTGCTAAAAAATACCGTAATCAGATGCTAGGACTAATAACCTACCCATATCGGCTACAAATTCGTCGAGATTTTCGGTTCATTCATGAAAATTTCTGTGTACCCACCAACACGGTGGTAAGAATTTGGTTGCAGGAACATGATGTTGCGATTCTGGAGTGACTTGCACAATCACCAGACCTAAATCCCATTGAGCATGCTTGAGATAGGGTGTAACGAAGAGCTCTGAGGGATTTCTCCGACAATTCTTTGACTGATGAGCAACTTTTTTTACATCTCAGCAAAATCTGGGACAAAATTTCACAGCAAGACATTGATAACCTTATTTAAGCGTACAGAACCATTGCAGATGCGTAATTAACATCAGGGATGCTTTTACTGGTTATTAGTTTATATATCCCTGTAAAAAAGGTGTAAAAAATTGTTTCTCTTTGCTTTTAACCATCAAAACATGTACCCGTTATTTTAGTGCATTTTGCATAATTTTTTGTTTTGTCTATAAATGAGACGAATTTAAAAAAAAAACTAGATTTTTATTTTTATTTATTTATTTATTATTTATGTACACACATACACATGACAAAGAAAATAAGTAAAGATATCAAGTACAAAGGTACTGCTTATTTCTAAAGAAATTTTTATTTATGATAGTCCATAAACTAAAGTTTATTTGCATATAAACTTGTCTTAAGCTATTTCCGATATTTTTTTAGTTAACAATGAATAACTATATTATTCCTAGATTTTGTTGATGTATGTACTTAAGTCAAAACTACCCTTGAAACTGAAAAGAAAGTAATGGACTCATGTCCCTGTCTATCCTACGGGTGCCAAACCTGGATATTCAATAATTTCGTACAAGGTAAAATACAAAAGACCCAGCGAGCTATGGAAAGAAGCATTTTGAATATTAGGCTGAAGGACAAGCAAAGATGCGAAAATATCCGCAGGAAAACAAATGTGATAGACGCCCTTCAACATACAAAGACCCTTAAATGGAAGTGGGCAGGCCACGTAGGCAGGATAACTGATGGTAGATGGACTCAAAATGTAACATCATGGTCGGGCCCAAGCGGCCACAGAGCTAGAGGACGACCAAGAGAACGCTGGATTGATGAAATTTTAAAACTTACTGGAGAAAACTGGAAAGCGAAGGCAAAGGAAAGAAATTTTGGAAGAAGTAGGAGGAGGCCTACACCCAACAAGGGGCCTTAACTTTATAATTAATTTAGACTAGGTATATTTAATCCACTTTTTTTTTAATTTATTTTGTTAAGGAAATAAAAAGGCTTTTTTATTTTTATTTATTTATCTATAATTTTATTAAGAGTCTTTTTATTAAATGTATACAATAAATATATTTTTGGTCTCCATTGTAGTCTGTCACAAAGAACCATAACTAAAGGTCTAAATTAATTCAATATTATGAACTTAAGCGGAATTTGTTTCCTTTGTTTTCGTTTCAAATTCACAGAATAGTTTTATTCAGTGGATGAAAACAGTTCTCGTGCCAGTTAGAATTCAAAACATTTCATAACTTCATCATTATGCTTCTTAATTGTGTAGGTAGATAAATTGAGATGATAAATATTTTAATAAGTAACTGTTAAGTAATTTATAATAATGTAAAATAATATAAAATACTGCGATTTTATTTGCAGATTTTTAAAAAGCAGCGAATAATTTCTTTATGTTTTTGAAAACACCTACGTCATATTCTCCCAGTGAGGGGTCCAGAACCATGTACTGAATCCATGGTATCCATCTGTTTTCATTAGAATGTGGCTTACATTCTGTACAGAAAAGTAGGTATTGTTATATTAATTCGTTTCTAACCTTAGGTATTGTTCACAGATAAGAATAGGCCAATAATCAAATCATAACGAACAAATAAAAAATGTAATAAAAGAATTAGTAGATTTAAACCCTATAATAGGCACTATCGCCAACATAGTACAATGTAGTGTAAGTGCAATTTTCAATTGACACGTAGAAAGCTAATCGCTTAGCCACCGCGACAACCGTGCCGTAAAATTAATTATTTTTTACCAATCTAACGCAATTCACAATATTCAAAGCATAAATGCAACCAACAGTCATCATGATTATATTTGCCGTACCGCCATATTGTATAAATGGTTCCTCGTTCTAAATACTCAAAGGGTTCTCGAGTTGCCTTGCGGTCAAATTCTCATAAATTTACTCTTGTAATATCACAAAATTAAAGCCTTACTAACTATAAGGGCTTTTACATAGTCGAATTAAGGCCACCATTTATGTATGCCTGTTAGTCCTCTTCGTAAAGTGAAAACAATTTGCTATATGAAAATGTATTAATTACATGATGGGTTAGACTGGGAATTAAGTTTGATTTATGTGTTGATGTTATCACTGATTTTAGTGGAGTTTTGGGGAATTTATACTGGAGTTGATATGAATAGAGTTGAGGGTTAAATAAAAATATTAGTAGTTGTTATGTTCATTTGATATTTTTGCCCTTGGACTTTCATGTTACTATCGTAGGTATAATGAGATGGACGGTTTAGCAGTGTACCATCTAGAGCAGTTGTTGCTAACATGTTGAGAGGCTGGTCGATCACTGTAAGCGCAACCACGGCACAACTATATTGAACGAGTAAGCGCGGCCCTGCCAATGGTTTGCGGGACGCGCGGCGGCGGGTGTGCAGGGATATACATACACGGTGATAGATATCTAGTTATCAATAAAACACTATAATATACATTATATTGTTGTCTTTATTAAAAATGAAAGCCATTGCGAGGACCGCGCTTAGTACGGTCGAGCTTATACAAAAGATCTTCGAATTCCAAGAAATGGAAACGTAGGAAATATCGACGACTGTAACTTACATATCGCTGTATCTCGGATTAAAGAAATGACCGACCTTTTGATGGAGAACGACCAACAAAGTTGTCGCTGGGCTAAGATGGAGTGATTAAGTCGACTGAGGTAGGATAAAAAAAGTATATAAATGCAACTTAGGTCTCATCATTTAAGAAAAATTCCCTAAATCTTATAAATGTTGAAACATTTAAAAGAAAAAGAGCGTAAAAAATACATACACGTAGGTACTTGCGCAAATTACGCAAATAAGCAGTATTCTTCACGACCACATAAATAGTTAGGATAATTAGGGAGAGTCTCCCACGCGCTGTCTCTTATTCAAATATTCTAAGTACAAACATAATTAAGGCCAATAAGTAATAGCGATTATCAACAGCACGCTTTTAGGCTTAAACAGACGTTAACATCTTAATCCCGACTTTACGTGGGCGTTCTAAAACGTTTGAGCTTAAACCAACGTATTAATAAGTGATAGACGAGCGCTCTATTTTTAGGCTAGGCGCACATGCAGGCTATTGTCATCGGCCGACCAAACTATTGGCCACATAAAACATAGTTTTATGTATAAGCGCGCAGGACGCTAATCAAATCGGTCGACAAACGTTTCAAGCGCGACCTATTCAGAACCAGCTGATCACAACCGCCCGATGACATTAGCCTCCATGTGCGCCTAGCCTTATACTTACCAAGAATTTTTCACTGCCACTTAATTCTATTTCTGTTATTTATGAAGCTAAGTATTATTTCTCGATAGTGTATTATGGCTAGTTGAGACGGAACGCACAGAAAATAATTACTGTTTATTTTTGTCAGAGCCGAACCAAATTCGTATCGAAATTATAAAAATACGATCCGTTACTTCCATTTTCTTTGTTAAGAAATCAATAGTGGTTAAGTTAACGGTAGTATTTTGACGTAGTTTATTTTTAAACACACCCCAATAAACGAGCGCTGCCGTATCGGGTTGACGGGCGACGCCAACGCCAGCGGTTAAATTTCCCAACGGACGCGACCGCAACCTGCGACCACTGCTGACTTGTAACAGAAGATCTATTGGTTTGGTAAACAAAAGCGCATTCAGCCTATTGAAGACTTTATAAACCTTGCCACTTGTCGAGTGTTTGTGTTTGTGTGACACTGCCTTTAGAGCGTGCCCTCCGCTCATCATAGTTAAGTTTGTAGTTAGTCTAGTCTTATTGACGTCTTCCCAACAAATGCCGTAGACTTGACATAGTTTCACATTATCGTAAGATAATTTTCCCCGAACGCATCTCAAGTTGAAGTTGCTCTTAACTCTCGTGCTGTCACTTTCATTTTAAGGTGGACAGTAGCGACAGAATGACTTTTAAGGCGTAAATGAGTCGTGTTTCGGCATTCCGGGGTAAGTCTAATACATGTCTTATTCCAACTTTACACACTTTCATTGCTAAAAGCGGTAGTCAGTCAAAATACAGTCATAACTACGGTTTTTAAGTAGATACGCGTGCGTTTTGGAAGTTCAAATTTTTTATGTTAGTAATTAGTGTTCCTCCTACTAGTTATTAGGCACTATACACGGTTAATGGGAAAGGATAGCCGAAAGGGGGTTATTGTACTTGTAATACTGTACACCGGATATCTATCTGATTACAATAAACAACAGACTTGTCTTGACACGTGCTTGGATCATCGATTCTAATGCAGCCGCGGTGCAGATCACATCCAGTTAATCATAATTTAAGTACACTGTGCAGTACAGCCTGTGGATGGGTGTGGTGCAAACTGAAGTTTATTTCCCTCGTGGTGTAGTTTCCGAGAGCTGGTCTTATAATATCAGAAGATATATCCTTTCGATACTTTATGTACAGTCCGTGTTGATTCTCTGACCACAAAAGTATAAACAAGACACTTGTATTCCCTGAGGGTGTAGGTAGGTGTACTGCTAGAGCTGCGGTAGAAATATGTATCTCTGTACTATTGTGATGTTTAATTCGCTTCTCAGCTGTGGTAATTGTTATTTTAGTATCCTGGATCTTTAATAAAGTGACTACCTTATCAAAAATTGAGGGTTGAGGAGGGATCGGTAAAAAAAGTGTACTTTCAGGAGAGCAGTGGATATTTTTGAACTAATTATATTAAATTACTGATTTACTGTGCATGATTGTAGGTATATACATGATTTATGTGTGCATTATTTGTAACTACTTCTCTAATGGTCAAGAAAACCACAGCTGGGAAAATGTGTCCGAACAAAAGAAAACCATGACTTCACAATCTCACGGTGGATGTCACATAGTCGTTAATTTTGAGTGTACTGTCTACAAACAACGGACTCTACCGCGAAAGACAGAATTACGACAAATATTAACTTCTGCTCTGAACTCCTGAGCTCGCTTCTGCCCTCCATGTTGTAAAGTAGTGGATTTCAAGATATTAAACTAGACAACTTTATTTCAGAAGTTCACGACATTACGCGATCAAGCGACATAATATCGAGTACATGAGATAAGTCATGTCGAGGATAAGATATCCTGTTGTAGATGAGTCCTATAGAAGTTGAGGCTTGTCGCAGTTCCGTCTTTCGCTTTAGTGTCCGTCGAACTTCAGTCATGCAATGTCAATTTTTGGCCCATAAAGCAACCCGGGGACTAACTGCGGAATTATGGTATCTCGCACTAAGCCCTTGCGATGGATATCAGGCCAATACCACAGTTTAACAATACAACTGTGCCAATATCTACGTTTCTAAAAGAAAAAGCCTATGTGCTCAATTATGGAGAGGCGGAAAGTCGCGCGGTGCGCAAAGCGGCGTGTCGCTCTCTCGCTCGCTCTCCATGAACGGAGATACGCGCCTTTCTCCGCGTTGCGCACCGCTTTGCGCTCCGCACGACTTTCCGCCTCTACATAATTGAGCCTTTAGTCTTGTGCTATTAGGTATTCTGTGGAAAAATACTGCTGGTACTGAGGACGTTAATTTATAGGGTAAAGATGTCTACCTATAGTGAAAACATTGCCTGTTATTACATTATCTATATTAAAATTCCAGTCTCAGCATAATCAATCCATGGTGTACCGATAAAACAAAGAGACCACGGTGATGGAAACCTAACGAGCTATTAAGTAAATGAGTTTCTGATTTTATCGTTAAACATGGTCAAACATACACGCGGTGTTAATTAACTAATTAATATGTACGTTTAAGGTTTCTTGCTATAAAACTGACTGAGAGAAATATTATTTCCGACGTAACAAGGGAAAAATATGCACTTTAACACCCTACTTTACTCCTGTCGTGAAAGGCGGGTAAGAAATTAATTATTTTTTGAGCAGCAAGGATACAAGAGAAATCCTAGTTTGGGACAACGTTTTTTAAATAAATAAAAAGATCAGAATTTGTCATTGAAAAAAATCTTATGACTTCTGACTATACTTACAAACTACAGTTCAGTAGAACAACTTAATTTCAGTATTTTTTATTTCAGTATTTGTTTCATAATAAATACGATGGCAGAATATAACAGATAAAAGCTGAAAGCTGAAACAATTATATCCAATATTTAAACTCGTTTTATTGTTACTGGTACTATAAATACAACATTATTGATCACTACAGGACATTTGACCGAAATAAACTCGCCTCAAATTCAGCAACTTGATTTTAACTGAATGATGGAACGCGCTTATATACTCCGTTAGTTACAGAGATCAATTTAATTTCAGTTATATTTCGATTCTATTTGTGGTGATGAATAAATTGAAATAATGTGAAATGTTTAGTCAAAGTTGAAGTAAATTTTAGGAATTGTTAGTACCAACAATTTCTTCTATGATTATATTTCTGAGGATAGGCGTGAGAAATCAGCATCCTCTTATAAGCTAATAATAACTCACAGCAATCACAAATGAGTTACGATGTTCCTCACTAAGTGTAATTCCTGTACCGTGGGTGCATTTACAAATAAAAATCTTCACAGACACAAACCACGGGCCACAAGCCACAGGCCTAGACAAAAAACATTTAGGTAGGTACATATTTGTTCCGTGCGGGAATCCAACCAGCGCGCCTCGTAGCGCAGCAGTCGATTCACCAACGTCCAACAGTGCCGTCAACGTGTTTACCTCTTGATAAACTGTGATCGCACCTTTCTAGGTAATTAGTGCAATGTTCTTTAATTACCTTCCCTTATAGCAGAGGAGGTCAGCCATAAGGTACACGTTGCGATGTGGCCTGCCTCAGTGAGCGTTGGAAGGCGCATTTTAACAAACGTGTTGCGTTCGTAGAATCTCTACTAAAGAAGCAGATACCGAGTGACGTCTTAAGACATTAAGTGAGTCACCATATAGCTCATCGAAAACTGTACCCATAACAAGCCTGTAGTATTTTAATCTACATCTAACATTCTTCTTTCTTCTTGTATTTACACTCTTAACAAAATCAAAGAAATCTAAACTATTTTCAACTGCACATGCAAAAACACAAACGTAATTCGAGTTACGTCCAGTCAGGCAAATTAGTCGCGTGCACTGAATCGGACAGTGTCGTCCCTAGGACACATAAATTACAGTATCCACGCCAGCAAGTAAACAGCAATGGATTCCCACCGTGTAATACGCGCGGTAATTGCCCGCTGCTCTTTGATTGTTGTGATACCAGCTACAAAATGACAGAGATAATTCCTCACACATTTCAACTCGCTAGTCAGAGCAGAGGAATGGAGAGAGAATGTTGATCTGTTTGTTGAATTGGCGTTCGTGTTTTGAAGTGGTAAGTATTTTGTCGTAGTGTAGTAACAGGTAATTTGAACGTCATCATTTTCATCATTCTCCTGCCCTTATCCCATTTTATTTGGGGTCGGCGCAATATTTCTTCTTCTTCCATTCATCTCTATTAGACGTCATCTCAGAGTTGACGTGTGTGTGTGGGGGTGTGTTAGTGTGTGTGCGATTAAATATTTTTTAGTTTTCTATTTAGAAATATCTTCAGCTAGTCCATTTATTTAAATATCAACAAAATCGCAACGAAAAGTATACACAATTGAAAATCTATTGGATGTGGGAGCCGGCGACCTTTCGCAGCTTGATGAATTACCTAATAAATATCAATAAATAATTATTCAAATAAAAGTTGATGTAATATGCGTGGTGTGGTTTTCTGCTTAGCGTGATTATTGAGGAATTTATTATTGTCACTTTTATTTACATCATTTCATACTGGTAAAACTCGAGAACTGCTTTAACACAAATAGGGTTGCATTTGGATATAAGTAAAATAAAGCGTGATTTAAAAAAATCTAATACATTTAGTATCCACAATTTTTAGAATAAATCTTTTTTATATTTCTAATAGGTATTTTAAAGTTCTCTGAGTAGTTTGAGTTTTCAGAAATTTGTGTTATATTTAAGTATAATCCACATAAAAGGTTTAATATAGGTTTCAAGTCAATTTATTTGGCGAAAAAATTTTTTTTGACGATATTGACAAACCCAGTCGTTATGATTCACATTAAAATTTCAATGAAACCGTTTCAGTAAAGTATATGCTTGAAGGATTACAACATTCATGTGAGGGTTGCTGGAAAACTGTGGAGGTTAGCTACTCTTCATTAAATTCGACTTAAAGGCGGGTGGGGCGGAGGGTACAGCTAGTTTAGATCCAACTTTGCTTCTTCGTACGCAAACACGGATTATTTAAAAGCTTTTTTCAATTTTCACTGTAGTAGTTCACATGGTGTTCTAAAATGGGGCACAATTTTCTGCCAAAGGTAGTATAAAGTAAAAAAAAAATCGCCTCTTTATTTTGATCTATTGATTGACGCAGTGGCTAAGCGATTACCTTTCTATAATTACGGCTCGCGCAGTTTGGATTCCCGCACGGAACACATATTGGTATGGCTTACAGATAGTTGACTCTGGTTTATGTTTGTACATGTGAAGATTTGTGTTTAAACGATACAGTACTAACTTCTAGTGTGGGGCAATGTTTTTTTTTAAACAAAGAATAAATAATTTTTGAACTAAAATTGAAATTACTAAAACGCATATGATAATCGAGCGGTCGGAGATAATCTAGCTCTGTGGACTCAATCATGTTTTCATGTGGAGACTATCTTCAGGATTGAACCTGACCTATCCGTAGTATAGTCATAGTCATAGTATTTTATTGGTAGCTAATAAGGTACAGGTCAACATAATATTATCAATAATAATAATAAATTAGAAAATACAGTAATCAAAATATAAATCTAAATAACACGAAAATAATCAAAAATAATCATAATAATTTTATTTGAACATGTCTGTCATGTATTCTGTAGTCCGTCCGATAATAATTTGAGAAATCCGATATTTCGAGCTTGCTTCACTCGCATTGTTCTTCCTCATTTTGATAAGCTACTGTACCTTAAAAAAATATTTAGTTCCGTTGTCTTTGGGTGCAAAAAAGCATAGAATACGATAATCTTTACATTTCTTTTTGTATGTTTCTGGGATGCAGTAGTTTATTTGCAATGACTTTGTTAATTAATTAATTTTTGGGAGCATTAGGGAAGAAATTGATGATTCTTATTGTAATAAAATTCAAACAAAATAATGATTGAAACATATTTAACTTTAAATAAACTATTTATAAAACTCTACAACTCCTCTGGTCTTTTTAACTTTTTAATTAAAATATCAATACTACTAACACCATAAAATATGTTATATTTAGATATTTTTCATACAGACTATACAGTATTTAGTTACTAATTTAACAGCTATACGCGTGTAATAAATAAATAAATTATAAATAAAAAGTTTTAAGTTTAAAGTAGATTAAAGTAAAAAATAGCAATCGAAATATTGTTACTAACATCAATATTAATCTAACAATACATACAGAAACTTGATTGCATTTTGAATGCCAGGTTCCATCGAACATATTTACTAAAATGGAGGTAATTACATGGAAAGTACCCAACCCAGCTAGTTTTGAGATATTTCATTTTATAAAATCATATAAAATGTAAAACCAAACCTAACTACACATTTTATAATTAAAAATATAAAACATTTGCCCTTCAATAAAATCAATAAAATCCAATAAAACCAATACAGCAGTGCATGAATGAAGAATTACGATGTAGAATTTAAACTGAAATACCTATCTCAAAACTAGCTCAATGTGGGTTGGATCCTTTTAGTGGAACTACGTCCAAATAAAAATCCTATGAAAAGCATTTACGGTTGGCGTAGAAACCACAATCTCTTCGTGCATTGTTGAGAATGAAGCCAGATTAATCCGAAGATATGGTAGTCATAGGTGTAAAGCCGGGAGGTATGACGTCATGATTGTCGTAAGTAGCGCCGTCGCACTGCATTTCCGTTAGGGAGGCGTTGACAGTTACATTCTCTTTGTCGATGTTTTTTGTATCCAGCCTTTAATATTTATTGTTAATTTTTTCTTCAATAGCAGACTGAGGCAAGAAGATTACTTTTCAACCTTATTCTTTCTTTTTGTTTTCTGGCAGGCACAATGAGGATAGTGACGAGAATCTGCCTGATAAAACATTACAGTTATTAACTTCAATTTGACATCACTTCTATTAAGTAGTAACATTAGTTAAACCGAACTTCCTAATGCTTAGACTAGGTATATATCAGAGAATATCGTAAGATTTCCTTTCATGATGACGACTCGTGAAAAGTAGACGTGCAAAGCGACTAGCGTGCCACTAGTAATCATTTTAATGTCAAACAAATTCACCCACAAAAATTATTAATGGATCAATGCGTCTAACATTATATTACCGCAGCTCTAAATTAGATACTGACACCACAGTCACGACCATACCAGGCCAAAAAAGCCGCAGCGAAACCTAAGTTATTCACTGTGAAAGATTTATTGAAATCGAGTTCTCCACAGCTATATTCAATATGTGGAATAAACTTACTAAGAATAGTGGCTCACCTCTATCCAAAGAAGAAATATGGCAGCGACTGGATGGAGGCTTAGAACATAAAGTTCAAGGCTCTTCCAAAAGGAACATTTTAGCGGGAGGAGGGAGCGATAACGTCCATTTTGTCCTCGTGGTAAGATAAATACTTGGTTTAGTTCGCAACTTAGAAATGAGGAACAAACTTTCCAAGACAGCAGAATACTTACATTATTATTTGGAGTTGTTTCCAGATGTTGCTACATGATAAAATACTTTACGTAACTCAAGATATTTCATACGAAAATATTATGTATTTTAGAATCCACTTTAAAATTATAATAATTCAAGTATATTAAAGCTTACTCTATAGTCATATCCGTGAGATTGTTAGCTTCAATATCAACAACACATATTGCATTTCAGCACAAAATATATCGTATCTCAGGATTGTTAGTACATACAATTCGAACGATGCTCGATATTCGTTTATCCACTGCAAAGATAATCCCTATTCAGTGTTCCGAATACCGTCCTACTATGCAACGGCAAATTGTGAACGTGTTTAGAGCAATTTTGTTGGCATAGCACTGGCAGAATGGAGTGGGGCATTATGGTTATGATACTTATCAAAACATGGTGAAACAATACATGCTCAACATCCTCCCTCTCTAAATGCACTCAGCCAGCACTCAGAGGTTAAGTACGGAGTTAAATTACTCTCTACTCTATCTTTGAGACATTTTTCCTTGTTAGGCGAAGCCGGAACGAAATATAATTTACAGCTTCTGTACAGAATTTGTTAGTGTAGTCATCTGAGAAATTTTATGATAGTGCTAGTTACAGTAGTGGCTTTTAATTAATTAAAAGTTAGACATTTTTGCTTTTATATCTATTACAGAATCCATTATGGTTAAGTTCTACATTTTCTTTAAAAGTATAAGTAATTGAAATCTTCAGTAAAGATGTATATTCAAAAACTCTGCACGAGTATCCAAATAAAGAAGCGTCATAAAAGTTGGATCCCCTCGCCGCGAAAGGTACTATTTAAAATAACTTTCTCGCTGAGTTTCCATTTCCAAACATTTGAACCTCGAGCGTTTTGCGACTGGCCGAATATGGTTTCTTCTTTTACTTTCTTACGAATACTTTTAAGAGGTAACTTTTCAAATAAATCAGTAGGCATTGCAGCAAGACCTCGCGGCTGCGTACTTACTCTTTGTTATCTGTGAACTGCCGGCGAAACTTTCTGTGACTTATTTTAAATTCCATGTGTTTTAAAAACCTTTTCAGTGTTAAATTACGATCGTGCCAGCTGTTGCTCGTGACTTCTTGACTTTATTCAGGGCATAAAATTAAACAGGTACAGTTGCGACAATTTCGCTTTGATTGATTGATGGATGGTCATTATACAACGTGTATCACAAATGCGTGGTCATATTTAAGGGTGCGGATCAGACCATCAAACTGAACAATTTTCTCTATGGGACCAACATCGTAATCGCGAAAAAAAATCTGCTTCAATACCTACTCGAGCCAAACGTATGGGACAGCTGATAATTTTGTTGCGATTACGATGTTGGTCCCATAGAGAAAGTGGTCCAGTTTGATGGTCTGATCCACACTCTTAAAATATGACCACGTATTTCTGATACATGTTGTTGGTCCAAAGGACTTTGTAAGTTCATAATGTGTAACAGATATCTACTTATAACAGATTTTTTAAGTTTTAAAACCACCATTATGGTACTACATACTGGGCGTCATGCTCGTGAACGTGTGCTGTCTGTCAGGCCTGGTCAGCTTGTAACTGCAATGGCATTTTATTCAGAGGGAAATCATTATAATCCATTTTTATTTTTATTCACTTTTTATTACATTATTCTCGTAGCTCTTGCCAAACATTATACTAATCAAGATTGTAATTTATTATTTTAAAAGAGTTTTTACGGAGTTTCTTGCCGGTTCTTCTCTATAGGTATTTGGAACCGCGCACCTAGAGTCTCAAAGTTTCATAAGCGTGTGTGGATAACATGATATAAAGATCTATTCTATTCTGGCTAAAATTCAAGACATCAAAAGTTTATTTGACTTTTTTACAAACCATAAATATAAATGGTTTTTTCTCCGGTACACATGACCCATTCGGCACAAGTTGCTTTTGAACAATACCGTTTGATATTTAATCCCTTTGAACAGCACGTTTTATTACATCAGTTGTTGCAAAGGTTATTTTTAGATCAAAGACAATTTCCCAAAATATGTGAGAGTTTTCTTAACATTTATGGGATTATAGAATAGTCATACTTACATTAATTAACGTTCAATTTCTAGCTGGGCCTAAAATTGTTATTTCGTAATTTTAAATGTATCTTTTTAGTACTTATTACCAACCTTTTTACATCTATATTTAATTTTAGCCTTGGTTGTCCTAATGTTGAGCAAATGCCTCTCCCTTCTCCAGCTTTGGCAACACCAGGGGCATCACTCGCGCGTTGGCCGACCCTACTACTAGCTAACACGATGCTTCCCCACGGGGCACTGGCGACCTTGCTCACCGTTAGGAATACAACACTGCATAAGAGCAATGTTATTTGGCTACAATATTCTGCAAGGGGGAGGTACTTCCCCAGTCCCGCTATACCCTTGTTCTTAACTCTACTCTCTGGAATAGAATAGATCTATATTTTATGTAAACCAGATACAGGCACTTATGAAATGTCGAGAGTCTAGGTGCACGGTTCCAAATAGTAGATCCTATGGAGAAGAAACGTTTCTCTACTACTCCTCTCTCTTTTTGTTATGTGTTTACTATACATATGTATCTTCAGTGAAATGTATTTTAAAAATAAATATGATTTTGATACCTGCGACAATCTTTAAAGATTTTATCAACGAAATCCAGATGTTGCCCGCTTGTGTATTTCAAACTATTCGCCAACAATTGACGGCATCTAAACGAAAGAAAATTCCAATTTCATACAGAAAACGAGCACAGATCCTCAGAGGCTTTTATTGAATAAATTAACTTTTATTAAAATCCTGTTTGTGACCTCGGCGGACGCCCCTGGCTTCGACTTACCGAGTTATTTGGAAAATCAGATTACTCTTTGGTAAATAAAAACTGGCAGCTCCAACAACATTATTGATTCAACATAATTATAGCGAACTCGACAGTTTAATGAATTGCTATGGTGTAAACTGCCTTATATCGAGTACTCTTAAATACTCAAAGCTTATTACTTATGGTTTATTTTACTACAAATGTGAAGTGCGCACTGACAACAATAACACAAGTTAAGTCTTACCATGGTTACCAGTGTCCTACTGCTATTAAATTGGATGTATGTAATGACATAATTGCTAGTTTATAAGTCTCTCCTGTACCAATTTTTTGTGCCCTTACTGTAATAAAGAATTATTATTATTATATCTGTAAAGTAAATTTAGTAGGTATATCATATATAGAGTATATCACAAATATATTATACACTCCTAAATAACAGAAAAATAATTAAGGGCATTTTCGGTTCACATTCTATACAACTTTTATTATCGGATCATGCTCCATACATTATATCCGGTTAGGTATCCACTTTCGTATGGGACAGCAGTTTTTTTCTTGATTTCGCAGTTGGTCCTTTTACAAAAGTTGTTTAGAGTGACAGAGTAGAATAGAATAGAAGAAGAATAGAATAAACATTTTTTTTGGACACGATAATGTAATATAATATATATATATAACCAATATAATATATAATGTCCAATATACCTGCAGAATGTTGAGTAGAGGATGCCCTTATTTTTTTTCTGGTAAATAAAAAATTGTATGATCGAATGTATCTAACTGTATCTTTATACTTATACACCAAGTATAAAGATACAGTTAGATACTGCATTCGAGGCATATCCTTGAATGTATATTCTGATTATCATGAATTTATAGCACAAAATAAATTATGCCGAACAATAAAGATTACTAAAACAAAAATGTTTGGTATCGGTATTCTATCCAGTTAGGTATTTATTAAACTAAAGCATTTCGGTATTGTTTAATAAAACGGCAATAACTGTGTATAGAATTGGTTTATTGAACCTTAAAACTGAATTACACTGAATTTAGTCTGACGGCCATAGCCCGCAGTAGACATTTTTTCTTGGTAAGTGAAAGGAAACGGAAATACATGACAAATGTTGCCAGTATAAGAATATAAACATTTAATAGACAAATGTTGCAATTTAAATGAATTAGTTTTTAATGTTCTGTATTGAACAGGTATACCTATTAAAATATTTGCTACGATAAAATAATCATTTTAATACATTCCGCAATAATTTTATACGATCGCTGATCCTTTAGGTACATAGAAATAAAAATATGAAAAAAATGTAAATCTTTGTACCCCATGTAAATTACGACGCTAAAATAAAAGCATTTATCGTATTCACAGGAATAACATTGTTTTTAGATATTCGATGTGTTTTCATATTAAATATTGCGTATGGAGAAATACTTCGTAAAAAGGGTTTAAATTTATTGTATAAGAGTGACCTTACGAGGCTGGCATAGTCTCCACGGTGAACTGAAGTCTCAATAAAAATTTGAATAAAAATAAATAAAAAAAGGGGTCACGGTTCACTGATATTCAGTTTTGTTCTTTATTCTGTCCACTCGAATAATTATTATTTAAGAAACTAGTAGCTATTTTTTTGCAATTATACCTATATCAGCATAAATTTCAGATAACTTGCCAAGCTCTGTATATCATAAATACTTGGACATTTAGACGCTTCAGAGAACTTAAAAACTGCGCCATAAATAAAATCCCCTCACTCCTATTCAAACTTCTGAAACCCACAACAAAAGAGCAACGCACTATGATTATGAGTTTCGGTGGCACTGCAATATGAATCCCGCGCACTAGTGCAGATAAAATTTAATTGAACATGTGCCCGTTCCCACAGGCTCTGCACCAACGCGCAACGCCCAGATTAGAGAGCTGTGATCGCTTCTCAGCTTCACGGGCAACTCGTCGACTACTAAATGAATTTTAATGAACTAGTTAAGTGCGGGGTCGATGGAAAACTTATAGGAACTTTAAGTAAGGTCTGCTTGAAATTGTGGCCGCGCTCAAAAATTAAGGAGGAAATATTATTTGCGATGAGTAAAATAAACTGAAGTATCGATATTAAAATGTTATTCCGTCAATATTCAATGTAAAAAATAATTCAATAAGAGTTAAATTAACTCAATCTTCATAGTAGGTAAAATTCCAAATAACTAAAATACCGTCTTTTGATAGTATCTGTAATCGAATCAGCTATAGAGCTATAATAATATATGTCATTTAGCAAGAAAATCTACTTAATCAAATTCTCCTTTACCCTGAACTCACGCAACCGTCACACAGGTGCTCCTTACAATATCTTGAAAAATTAGGTAGGTACCTATTTACCTACTTCTTAACTATACTGGAATAAACGATAAAAAATCTGTTAATTTTTTCTTGAAAATAGATACGATAGGCACACCAGCAGTTGTAAAGATACGCAACAGTTTGTTGTTAAACGTTGAACATGAGCCCGATACTCGTAACATACGTGTTCATGAAACAAACCAAGTCTGAGCGGAGCTAACTCCCGCCACTTTTACAAAGAAGCTACTCCGCACAAAGTTTCACTTGACGTGGATTCCGAACGAATGTCGCCAGAGAGTCGTTTGAATAAAGTTAGACCACTGATTTATGTGAAAACTTTTAGTAGTACCGCGTCCCCGGAATATGTGGCCCAGTGTATTGTGTGTACTTATCTTTCGGTGTTTATTCTCTAGTTCTGTTATTGCTTAATTCCCAGCGGCGAGGACGTCGTCGTGCCCGACTGTATTGTAAATAATGTTGTCCAACTTACTAACTACGGAAAACCGGACAACTTTTGGTGATTTTTTTTTTTGTGTTACAGTTACTTACTTTGCTGCTGTGATATTTTCTCTAACTTCATAACACCCAATTATATTCTTATTCATAACAATTCGTGCGAAAAATCTTTGTTATGAATTATTCTGTAAACTTTTATTTTCGTTCGAAAAGGCACTGTCTCCAGTACTTTTTATACGAAATCAAAATCCCACGTGGCGTCACACGCACCCCAATAAAGAACAAGTCGGATAACGCTACTCACGTTGGAATCCACAAATCGGGATTGGGCCAAGGGTCTTTGCTAAATCGAAATAAACAGGGGCATCATCGAATTCCCATTCCGTCCTTTACATTTGATTTATCTGCTGAGTGGGATCAACTTGAGGCGTAATTTATTGCAACCGAGCGCGAAGGCCTCTTCCGCCGTTAATTCTGGGGACGGCTAGATAACGCTCTTGACACCTTTGTTTAGGATACACACGGGCTACAGAGGCTGTGGAAATCTTTCAATATTATGGCACTAAGGGGATGCAGCAAGACCTTCGCATAAACGTTTTATAGAGTTATGAATACTTATTATTTTCTATACTAGTATGAATGGAGTACATAACGGTGTGTAGTCCTCAAGGAGGTGAGCAGAAGTGAACTATTGTATATCCACAGATGATAGGTGATGGTATTTTGTCTTATTGCCTTTTAATAGGAGAATTCTAAAAACAGGAGAATTATTTAAATTATCTGAACATAAAAAAAACTATTTTGGTCCGCTTTGGGCATCAAGTATTTTATAAGCTCGGTAGCTGCTAAGCCAATGATGAGACAACAATTTTTTTACAATGTTGAAGAGACTTCAAATATTTTGAATCTCTTTACGTATTGCCAACTAAGAAAAATGGTAACGATAAAAATAAAATAAAATAAATTTATTTCAGGTTATAACATCCATAATACCTACATTATAAAATTATTCATTAAAAACAATATCATAAAATTATACATTACATTATGAAACTTAATTAAATTACATTAATAAAATACTAAATTTAATATAAAATAAATAAAAACAGATTCACAATAAATAGTATACGGATTGACACACCAGTAGTTGTCGTGATTATACGTTATGCCGATTACCCGATTAATGATTAATGGACCAATTGGAAGCCGATTACATCGCTAATTGACAGGAACCAGTCAAGCGTCGTGATGTGTAACACGTCGTGAACAATCAGGGCTTGTTCTTAAATAGGTACCTACGAAATACTAATATCACTAACGCGAAAGTTTGTTTGTTTGTTATTTAGTTTTGCCGTCACGGATGAACCGATTTGGATGAACTTCTGTAACTGGCGAAAAATATCTAGGTACTCTAGATTAATACAATATCAATAACAAACCTAGCAATAGGTAGGTAGCATAATTATAGGTCAGGTATATATTTGAAAAATTCTGTATGTATTATGGGTCAGTCACTATACATGGAACGGTAAAATATATTCTCCTATGACTGATGATACCAAAATTATACTTTTGTTTGCATAAAAAATACTGCATCATCTAACATTTCACTTAGTTAAATCCAAAAATAACTACTCTCATGAATATCAGTAGTATCAGTTTACCAACTCCGATACAAGGATAAGCATTTTCGTGATGTGATCCGCCCTGCGATTCGATACTGAAGCACAATAAATACGCATCACTCGCGTCATTTGAGGTCTATTGCGAATAAACTAGATGCCGCAGTTTATCTTGATGAGGCCCCCGGATAACGGAATGTGTTAGAATTCGATACAAAATGGTTTAGCATTTTATTCGTTACTTTTTTTTAATGGATTAGGGCCTGCGCACACCATAGACAAGACGTAAGGCGTATGACAGACTTGCGCTCGAAGAAAGGAATGAAGCGCACACTCTTGGAACGAGACGCCTAATTGACTAAGAGCCATGTTCACCGACAATATAACAGTTGATCAAAATTAAATCGACCGATTACCCATACATAAATGCATGTTTAAACGGCTGATTTTGCTCTAATCGTCTGTTATGTTGTCGGTGAACTCGGCCCTAAAACTGTCTTACGTTTATTCCGAAACGTCCCAATTCGGCGGCATTTGGTAGTGAAGACGTCTAAGAGAGGTCTTTTTTTATTTTAATGGTTCTGTATATCCAGCATAGAATAGAATATTTTCCTCTATACATTTACACAGCATTTATTAGAATTCTCACACAAGATTTAAGTCTAAGTACCTTCTGAATTAGCATTGTTGTATGAACCTAGGTACGGTCGTAACGTACCTAGGTTCATAGGTAGAATAATGCAAATTTCTTCAGAAATTAAATTATACGAAAAGTGAAACATTCAGCCGCGTAGAACAGGAGCATAAAATTGAAATTGGTCGTAAAATCATTGTAAGCAAGTAGTAAAACGGCTACATTTTGTTATGTAGTAGGTACAACTCTTTGAGATAATTTTTTAGATTTCTTCAATGACTAAATACAGAAGCAGGCAAATACAGCATGTATCTTTTCCAAAGTTTAACGTGGGATTAAGCGATGAATGAATGATAGTGATCGAACAATCAAAATCTTGAAATTATAAGCTGGAATTTTAAGTGTGGAAGCTAGAGCCAATTGTTACTAGATTTAAGTTTATTTTAACAATTTTTTTATTTAATCATTTATTTATATTCAACAATTTATACACGTAACGTATGTATATAATTTCATAGTATGATGTATACATCATCATCATCAGCCGGTAGCAGTCCACTGGACATAGGACTCTCCAATTTACGCCATCTGGCTCGATCCTCGGCTACTCTCATCCAGTTGTTACCAGCCAGCCACACTGCGAATATCGTCGCTCTACCTAGCCTGAGGGCGATTGCCGATTCGCGGTCGAATAATTAAACAATTTGCAACATTCATACATAATGTATTATTTTATAGATATTTACATTTGCAATGTGCATTATGTATTAATACTGTGATTACATACAAATATTTGTATGCCTTTCAAGATGAAACATAGTATCCCATAAATATTTTAAATTACACCATTTTTGTAACTTTTTACCTATGTATAATTAGATACAATTAAATTATTTTGATTTTGAGAGTATATAGTTGCTACTTAGATTATTGATTGGTTGTCGCGGCCGCTCCAACCAATCAATAATCTAAGAGTTGCTATTTAATTTTCAAAATACATCATTATAACATCAGCAAAGTTTTCATTTTCAAAAGACGTAAGTTCCAAAACTCACAGCAGATGCTCTACATTTGCCTTCCTTGCTAATAAATCCGTTCTTAATTCAACCACTAAATCCAGTCACTAAAATCTTAACACCATTCAATACAATAAAGTTGAAGGTAATTGTCAGAGGAGCGCCACAATAGCATAATTAGTTGGTTTCTCTTATACTGGAGATGTTAAATAAAGGAGTAAGTTTGAGGGACAATTTACGACGGAGCTGGGTGCTATCGCCGCTTAATTCGGAGCCGAGAAGCCAGATAACCGGCTCGCAATGTCGCTTTCGATTTATTACTTTAATCAAACGTACAACCTATGCTGACAAAAACTACGCACTTAATGCCTTATTTAGTAGGGAAGAGATTGAACAACCCTATGTGGTTTTTTGTTGTTGTTTTTAGTAGGTTTCTAGGTTAGGAACGAATAATGTAGCGAGCAGCTGTAGTGTTCTCATGTAAAATGAATTGATTTGAGTTCGTGGTACAGCTTAACGAGTAGTCTATCGGTGCACGTGAACGATATTTGAATAATGAACTATAAAAAAATGGGTTTTGTTTACTTCGTAACAAACAACAGGGAAGACTGATATACCATAATGTTTTATTGTAACAACAGTTGGCAAGCTTTATAAATAAATAAATATAAAAGGGAAGGCTTATTAGTGAATGCTGTGGTTCATAATAGCTGCTAAAGATTATGATGAATCGATACGAAAAAATTGCCATAGATGGATAAAACTTCAGAATTAAAATAAACTGTAAGAATTAAATTCTTATTTATTTATTTTATTTATTTATGTACACACAAAGAAACATGGTAATAAAACACATTAAACATTCTTATCGTTGATACTCGATAATTTTAGAGAGTTCAACTGAATTAAGTTTTTTTTTATTACGTTTGTATCAAACGCTAGTAACTTGGTGGAGTCTCATAAAAATCTACATTGTTTCCATACATTATTTTTAAAATCGATGCCTTCCACTGAAATTTCTCATGTATTCTGGGTACAGTTTACAAACATATATCTCACATGCAGACACACCCAGACCATACAATCATTCCGTGCGGGGATTGAACCCGCAGCACGTAGCGCAGAAAGCCAATCGCTTAACCACTACGCCAACCGTGCCGTCTAGATAGATGATAGATATTCTTTAATTGATTCTACATTCAGTAGTGCCCAATTAAAACGAACAATAGTCCTTTACCATACAATGCTGAAGTGAAACTGAAACCCAATTAGTGATTAGATTTGCAAGCAGCACAGATATAGTAGATATCGAATGGTGGATGGTGGACTCACGAGATCCTCGCATTGACTTCCATTAGTTCACTTAATTGTTGCTAAATGCATCACTGATTGGCTAAATTGAGATACACAGTTACAAGCTTTGGTAGTTAGCCGCTAAAGTCACGATAGCGAGAGCGATAAGTAGATTAATCATCATTATAATATTTTGTGTCTATAACAAATGGTTAAGGTAGCATCTTAAGTAGAATGTATAAAAAAATGTTTATTCAGTTAAATACAATAGTGATACAAAAATAACAACATATATTTTGTATTCAAGATCCACGCTGGTGGAATAGTCGAATTGAGGTGTCTTTTGGCTTTTTTTTTATACCACCAAGGTTGCAAACGATCATACGGCGCGCCTGATGGTAAGCGGTTAATGTAGCCTATAGACGCTTGGAACACCAGGGGTATAAAGCGCGCGATGGCGACTCTGTAAAAATATGTTTGAAGTACCCCATCATTAAATTATGTAGGCATCAAGATCGGGTGACACGGCGACGCAATGCATGTGTGTGTCAGAGTAGCCGAGCCTGCCAGGTCACATGGTCGAGTTCATGACCTCACTGCCATTGATATTCATAGAGGAATTAAGTTTTTATGTAAACGGAAACATCAATTACTATAATTCATTTTGAAAACTTATAAAAAGAAATGTTATAATTATTTTTTTTGCTAAAAAGCGTATTTGTAGCCTATAGATCTACTTCCTAAAATATTTTGGATTATTAAAATAAGTCGTTATATAATTATGCAGGTTATACTACAATCATGTGGGCCTCACGGCTCGAATAGACGTTTTTGTGTTGGTAATTATTATCAATGTGATCTTATGCATGTTTCTTACATAATATCATTGCATGTGACTACTGAAACACTACTCATTTAATATAATATTTACTGTTTAATTGGTTAAATAAATAATAATAATAATGCTGGATACAACAGCTATGTGTTTATTGGAATTAATCCTGAACAGTTGTTAACATGTAAGTCGGTGAATGTTAAATACTAGAGGTTCTGAATAATTACATTATAAATATTACAATCATATTTAGATCCACTATACGGTAAATATTTAAATAAACCACACGATGTTATGCGTGATTTCATTTACAATAATATTCACCACAAATTAATAAGTTAATAATTCTATAGTGGTTTTAAAATAACATAATCGATGGATAGTATATTTGTGGCAATAGCACTAAAAGCTTCATTAGGCTGCATCCAGGGGCCTAACCATGAACATGGCGGAGTCAAAAACCTAACCTGCTGATTACTCAATGCTCATTTGTATACACAGCAAAAGAGTTGAATACGCAGGCAACTAACAAACATCTACAATGCCCACACATCGCAAAGACAAAATAGTAATTGCATTGGGCATGCGTAGGTATAGGCAATATAGGCATAGCACCAAGAACCTTAGGTTCTTGCATAGCACGAGAGAAATAGACGAACTGTCAGAATTCCGAAAGCCTGACAAGAAGTCTGACCATAGAATATCGGCATTCTCGAATAGCCGCGGCTATAACAGTAGGAGATAGGTTAGATAGAAAGCAGACTCTAATATTGGAAAATGTCCAAGTTTATGTGTGCCGTGTGGTCGCAGCTTAACAACTGACAATCAAACGTCGAAAGTCTGACGTCAGCGGCTGATTCATCAATACCATTTAATTGGGCATTTTCACACTACACAATAACGACACCGACACGACACTGATGAAGATATCGGTGCATACAGAATCTCAAAAATTTATACAATATTTTCAGTTGTTTTTGTTTCTGCCATCGAAATGTCAGTAGATATCGTGACAGTGTCGTTATCGGCTAATGTGAAAATGCCCAGCTTTGGCTAATTTATTGAGCGTTACTGGGCCAATTATTTTCACTGCATTAGAACTAAGACCGATTCAAATACTACCAACATTGTTGATTTTGGCGCCCGCGTCCGCATACCATACATTTTCTATTGTATCTATTTCGCGACGCTTGAAGGGGTTAAAGGTATAATGGTGGTGTCAGGAACTATAGTCTGGAGAAACACTTTGAAAAAAAAACAACCTATAAACTTGTCACATTTGCGAAGATATAAACCTTGTAAGTATTTAATTATTAGTAGCTTTGCTTGCGATTCCGTAAGCGTGAAAATAATAATAAAAAAAAGTTACTCCTTATACCATCAGCTATCTGCCAGTGACAGTCCCGCCAAAATCGGTCCAGCCGTTTCGGAGATTAGCAGGAATACAGGCAAAAAAATATAAAATAGTTTTTTTGAATTTACCGTTTATTCTTATATAAAATATGTATTTAGTAAAAAGATGTTATTTTGACATTAGGTACAAAGAGACACTATAATTTTATTTATTTTTATAGATTGTTTCTAATTAGACTCTTTTACGACAGAAATGGATATAATGCCGCCACTTGGGTTAGTTCTATGTAAATAAATTATAACACAATAATTTTACTCCACCAGAAACATCTCACGAAAGTTTCACCCTCCAATGACCATATACATACAATACTGACTGCAACGTCCCTATATTGTATTACAATTGCATTAGATTTGCATTACATTTAGGCAACCCTGCCGCAGCGTTGTGGTCGAAATGCAGCCGTATTGGCGATTAAACTTACAAACGGCACACGTAATCCGATATCGAATATCGAACGTCAGTAGGTCCATCGGAACTATTGTGCTCAATTTGGTTAATAAGCATTATTGGATAAATGCAATGAATGTCGCTTAGAAAAAACAGTATGAGGAAATGTTCTCAAACCTATTTAGAAACATGTTACACAGTGACTAAGCGATTAGCTTTCTGCGCTACGTGCCGCGGGTTCGATCCCCGCACGGAACAAATATTTGTATGATCTACAGATAGTTATTTCGAGACTGGGTGTGTGTGTGCATGTCACATGTATGTTTCTAAACTGTACCCTCGATACAGGAGAAATCCTAGTGAGGGCAAGGTATTTAAACAAAAAAAAAACTTCTTGATAGACTAATAGTAGAAAATGAAATAGTTCTTTTTAATAACCTCCGACATAAAAAGGGGGTGTTATAATTTTGTAGTGTATCTGTGTATCTGTAATTCTGTATATCTGTGTGTCTGTCTATGGCATCGTAGCTAAAACAGATAGACTTATTAGAATGCAGTTTTTTTTAATTGAAAGCTAGTTTAATCGGGAATCATTTTAGCTATGTTTTACGAAAATTTGTTCAGTTGTTCAAAAGTTACAGCTCTTTTTCTAGTTGGAGTCGGCAGTTTTTGACGGTTAGGTTATGTTTCAAAACTTCTGTCACAATCATTACATTAACTATCACCGTATTATGACTGTGTCGTGTATGTATAGTTAGTAGTACTATTATTTCATTAGTCATATTTTTAAATACTATATCTAAATATTTTACATTTTTTTTAAAACAAGTATTTATTTACAAACCATATTTCATGAAACATAAATTTCATCAAATATTCTGTTTTCATAATAAAAACAAACGGTGAATAATATGCTGTCGCACTATATTAACTTCTGCAGCAAAGTTTTGCATCATTAGTGAGGATTCAAGCGGTGGCCACTGTTTGGCTCACCGGCTTTTCAACCGTGTTTTACTGAATGTCGGTACTTACATTTAAAATACTTCGTTGATCCCGCCGTACCTACCTATTAAATGTCAAATGCTGGATAGAAAGAACCATAAAGTTATTATTACTAGTAATAATAACTTATGGACTGATCCTTATGGATTGTTGTCTTCACAATTGGTAGTGTAATGTTGACGTCTGAACTGTTGAGGTATTCTCCTAGAGTCTAGCCTAGTTTAATTTTCCTGTCTAGGACTTAGACAGTAAAATTTTGCCCAACCGATCAGAATCTGGCCAAGGCCTGGAAATTAGTAGGTACAGCCTAGAAATGAATTAATTATTTTTTTATGTTTTAGAAACATTTGTATGTCTATGTTCAATCCAGTTCAATCCTTTTAATTTTATACACAGAGATCGTAGATTCGAGTCAAGCTAGTGTCAAACACTTTTCAAGTATTCTTGTTAGTAACAATTTCTTCAAAGTTAGTAGAATTTGTTATAAACAGAACGAGTGTCCAGTATTCAATTACTTTTAATTAATAGCCTTTGCAATTGCAGTGACAGTATTAAATTAATTTTTCATCTCGCTAGCTCGGAAAGGCTTTCTGTATTCTTCGAAATCGGAGCGCAAAAGTCTATTTTATATCCGCTAGCGTCACAGATCTGCCTTCGCTAATGGTAGCGTGGAAAAGTTATTCGAAATTCGAACGTGACGAACTATGGTGTAAAGCCCAGACCTGGGCCTCAACCTCAAGTCTGTTGTAATAACGAGAGCATTCTGCCACGAGTGAGGGGTTGGCGCCCTGGACAAGTGTACAATAGTGAAGAAGTACTATTCAAATATAATTAGGCATCTAACATATTCCTCGCTTTAGTGAGATGAAAAGTTGTGTGTTTCGCACGGCTGCAAAATTATTTGCGTCTCGTGCCTTTGAATCCTTTGCTTGCTCGGTATTCAATACAAGCACTCGCACCAAATAACAACTTTGCAGCCTTGCATAACAAATAACTATTGTTTATATTATATAAGTCATACAAAAGGTATAAACACAACACCAGGTACTATACAATGGCAAACATTGCCGAATACCTTTCGTTCGACGTGAACAATTGGCCCGATGCAAATGCGTCGCGCGTCAAGCATTCATCACTTCGATTGACACTCGATTAACTATCTATAGGAATTAAATTTAGTACGCTAGGGGAAAACATGGAACAACTTACTTGTAAATTGACATTGGGTACGTTTGGTGGTGCCAATCAATATTTTTTATAGTTTAAAGACACCTATATTGCCATGTTCAAACATTTCACGTTACGTGACACGGTTGGCGCAGTGGCTAATCGATTAACTTTCTACGCTACGTGTCGCGGGTTCGATCTCCGCATGGAACAAGTATTTGTATGTTCTACAGATAGTTGTTTCGGGTCTGGGTGGTGTGTACATCTGAAATGTATGTTTGTAAAATGTACCCTGGAGAAATCATAGTGAGAAAAAAAAAAATACACAGACATTTATTTATTCCAGTACTGGGTTTACATTTTTTTTAATTATTGCCCCACACTATGATTTCTCCTGTCCTGTACAGTTTACAAAGATACATCTCACATGCACACATATCCAGACCCAGAACAAATATCTGTAGGTTACACAATTATTTGTTCCTTTCCATCTCAAATCCACCTGGTTCTGGTCTGTAGGTCCTAGACCCGTTTCCTATGCTGTATAACAGCTTCTAGTAAGCATAAGCTCCTAGAACGAGAACTTCAGCCTCACAGAAACCTCTTAAAACAATAACGAAAACAAATATTAAGCTAGCTAAGTTCAATTCCTTCTAAAAGTTAGATGAGGAATATAATTTAATTCGTCCGAGTTCGTTGTGACGCGGTACGAACTGAAGTTTCATGAATATTATGCTCAGGAACACATCTGGGATACAATATTTTTGCCAACTTTAAGACCTGCCTTGCTTTTAGGAACTTGATGCGTGCTCATTAGTAAGTTTAGTACAACTTTTTGCATATGTTATTTACCTGGCTTTTTATTAAAATTAATATTACTGTACTTTGTTGTATTATGGATCGTCAATGTGGACCTCCACCGTGGTCCGAGAATGTAAACTATCTAAAAAAAATTGTATCATACCTTTTGCATACACTGAACGTATCATACCACAATATCCACGAAATATGACCTTACTTAAATTGTTTGCTAGAGAATTGTTTGTTAGCCCTGACCATGTAGGAACACCAGTGACCGACGACACAAATATTGTAAGCAAAATTCCTCTACCGATTCTACAAAATTTTCCACATAAAATTCCCCTTTCAATTCGAGCGGTAGCAAAATAATTGTAGGTATATTTAAAGTTTAGTTGAAAAACTTCCCTTTGAATGTGTAACATCAGTTCATTAGCGAGCATTCACTGCGCGTCAGCGGTCTAACTGACGGAGTGTGGTGCCGCAATTCGTTTTACATCCGACCTAAATTCCACCTATAGATAATACAAGTTTGAATGGAGCGAACTTTTTGTATACAGGGTGATTGATTTTTTGCCTTGTGTTATTGTGGATATGGGCCATAGCATACTCGATACTTTTAGCTTTGGTGTCTAGCGATTTTGCGACCGCATCGATGCTGAATCGTATCTGGCGGAGAGATGAAGCGAGGGGAAGAGCGGGTGGGATGCTAGCACACCAAAGCCTCAATAAATCGCTGCGAATGGCATCTGAATGTGTGTGGGTTGTAGCATTCAGTCGCTGTATCGAGCTTCTGAAAAGCGACTAAATCGCTAGTCAGATGTTAAAAGTATCGAGTGTGCTTATGACTCTATGTGATACTAATGACCGCTGAAAGCTATGTTAAGTAAATGTGTTTTTTTTTGTTACAATGCCTTTTTTCGTTACGTAATTTTATGCAGTGTTTATTATTAAGAGGTAAGTTATTTATCGTTATATCACGGACTACTCTGGTTTTTTACATACAATACTGTCCTAAGTGATTATAGGCGATTTTTTTTTTCATGAGCGTGTTCTCTTTTTGATTCAGAAGGAGCTCTAGCATGGGAGCTACTCATGGCGTTGAGGGAAATTTTGCCAGTCAGCAAGTGTCATCATCATCGAAACTAGGCGAGTAAAGTTAGCAATGTTAGTCTTTTCGCCTCGAAGATGGTAGACGAATAGCCTCTACTAGCAAAAACCAGAAGTGAGTGGAAAAAGAGATAGGCCTTTGCCCTGCACCGGGACAACAGACTGAAAATAATAATAAAAAAGTATTTTTATTGTCTGAAGATTATTTTATGATCCCACTAACCACTTACCATAGTCTCATCAGTAAGCGCCAGGATCCACAGCATCATCTTGATGTTTAAAAGAGGTAACTTTTTTTAACCCGTCCTTTATTAAAAATAAAGTGTATGAGACTTATTTACATCATATTATATTGTTTGCACTTATTCATTTAAACAACAAACAATAATATTGTTCGCGTAAATATCATCAGCGCAATATATTTTCAGTATTTCAGAATATTTATCAAGTAAACATTAATAAGAAGTTATTAAACATTTATGTAGGTAGGTATACACATACATACATATACCGACCTTATTTCGTCTCAAAAAAAAACGTGGTGTTAG
This sequence comes from Allophyes oxyacanthae, assembly GCA_932294325.1. Classification (NCBI taxonomy): domain Eukaryota; kingdom Metazoa; phylum Arthropoda; class Insecta; order Lepidoptera; family Noctuidae; genus Allophyes; species Allophyes oxyacanthae. The sequence goes on along the minus strand of OW028614.1, from coordinate 6,979,207 downwards.
TTAATTCTGTATTTAAATAGAGTCGTTTAATGGAAGAGCTTCGCAAAGGACTTCAAAGAGGACATGGAACGCACTTTTGCTGTCTTCATTTATTCACAGGGCTCTGGGGCCGTGGCTTCAAAGCCGCAGATAAACATAGGTTACACAGGAGATATAATCGCTACTACGTATTATGAACACAAACTCCTTGTTGGCTCCCTGAGAAGTAACTAAACACGTTTAAAAATAAGTCTTAAAATATCTTAAAGGATACCACTAAAACTATAATATTTGTTCGAGATATGGTCCCATAATCTTAGAGGCTAAAGATTTGAATTGTTTTGAATTGTGTTGATTGATGACAATAGCTCTCTATTACTACGACAAGAGAGTAGGATAATTATTATGTAATTGTGTGGAGAGTTCCTGTGTTTTGTTGTTTCCTTTTAACCTTTTTTATTAATATAGTTTTATTCCCTTTATTTTTTTTTACAAACTTATTGACATTTTTAATTACCTAATAAAAAGAATCATAAAAATATAAAAGAGTAGTAGGCCACCGGCATCGGGAATAGGGTCAAAGCTACCGGTGGTCAGGGCTCTAGAGAGAGAAACCTCCTAACAATGCGCGCAGTGTCAAGGAGTACTGCTTTCTGAATCAAGCCACCTAGCGAGAGTCTCTCGAGGTGTTGGTCGAAACTCTTGGCAATTAAGCCATTAGCCGTTACGACTATCGGCACTATAGTTTTATTGTTATTATTTATTTTATTTGTGTTATTTTTTTCAGTGTCGTTTTTATTTCGATTATTCTAATAAACATTTCTTTCTTACTACTGTTATGTAGTATGGAGGGTACTTAAATGCTAAATCCTTTTGTAGAAAATAAGCGCGATGCCATATTATGTGAAATAGCTTTTACGAAAATATATGGAGTCGTTTTCAATTGTCGCATCGGTTCCCAATTTATCGAAGTCAAACAACAATAAAGAGTACCTAAGTTTCTATTTACCCGGAGATCCGTTTTGATCCTTCCGATACGTGATCTAATCAAGAAGGGTCCCTCGAATGTAGTTAATTAGGTAAATAGAAAGTTTTCAGCATTCTCCACTCGACTCCAACCCGCTCACTGCAATTATGTTTGTTTTCGAACATCTTCAGTCGATTGTCGGATTTTGTCTTTTGTTAGGATTTAGGACTTAGGTGCTGAGCAGACGACGAACTTCATATCCTCGCGGAAATTTTGTGTTGTAAAATTCATGTCCGCGGCAGTCCGCCGGACAAAAAGGCCATAATCTGGTCAGCGCCTTAGATATTTAAAATTAAAATAAGGTAATAATTACACCCACCCGAATCGCACGAGTGCAATAATTATACTCGTCATATTATTCACTTTCAACTTGGGCTATGACAAATGCGCTTAAGATAGCTTGTATTAAAAAAACAGATACTATAGTTAGACTTTTTATGGAAAGTGGTCTAAAGTATTCATGAACACTAAATAATATACAGGGAAATGCAGATGTTATCACATTAAATGGAACCACGTATTAGTATCACGTTCTGTGACTGTACACTAAAAAGCAATCCAATCCAATCCAGTTTAGCCACAGGAACTAATTTAAAATTTTATAATTTTACGCACTATCATGATCTCTATAGGCAAAGTTTGTAAAGTCTCCGACGTATTCTTACCAGAATTATTTTTATTTACATGTGTAGAGCAGATAAAGGTGACATAAATTTCTACTTCGTTGCCCCTTCACCGAGACCGATCATACCAGATTGAAATTTATTGAAAAAAAAAAACTTGCGTAAATATCGCAAATTTTTTGAGTACGGCATTAGAACATGATAGGTACCAAATACGATCTGCGGCACACTGTACAGACTAGGTATTCATATTTATCTTTCTCAGACCCTTTTCTTTGTGTTGGTAACATTAAAATTAATTTAGAATTAATTATTAAAGGGTTCACAGTTAGTTAGGTAATTACTACACTATAACGCTTTAATTAAATAATCCCGCCCATGTTTTCAAAGCTTTTACTTTCGCACATTAAGTAGCTTCACATTATTTTAATGTTCTATTACGCTAGAGTAAACACATGATTACAAAGTACACAGTTTTGTTTGGTTAGTGCTGAAAAGCCTTTTCATTATCTTTTGAAATTTAGGTACAGTCTTCGCTTCGGCAGCTTGAATTTGGGTGAGGATACGTTATCAAGCCAATTGACCAATCTGCAAAGGATAGCTATTCGGTAAATCAATTCTCATCTAGATTCGTATCTGACTCTTATTCATCATTCTCCTACCCTTATCCCATTTTATTTGGGGTCGGCGCAATATGTCTTCTTCTTCCATTCATCTCTATTAGACATCATCTCAAAGTTTACGTTCTTATAATCCATGTAAAATTTACCACAATCTATCCATCTTTTCTTGGGTCTTCCTCTTCTGTTACATCCATCCACATACATACTTTAAACTCTTCTTGTTACATGATTTTCATCCCTCCTCATCACATGCCCGTACCACGACAAACGGTTACTTCTCAACTTTTCTGTCACCGGTGCCACTTTCATACTTCCTCTAATATACTCATTTCTTATCCTGTCCATTCTTGTCACACCACACATACCTCTATTATCTCACTCTTAATGTCGTTTGATATTTGACGAATTGAGTGAATTGGTTTACAGAATAGCTCAGCTGGTCCTAGTTTTTATCCCCCGACAAAAAAGAGGGGTGTTATAACTTTGTAGTGTGAATGGGTATCTGGTATCTGTGTGTCTGTCTGTGGCATGGTAGCTCCAAAACGAACTGACCAATTTCAATGCAATTCTTTTAATTGAAAGCTAGTTTAATCGGGGTAGTTCTTAGCTATGTTTTATGAAAATATGTTCAGCCGTTCAAAAGTTACAACTCTTTTTCTAGTTGGAGTTGGGGGTTCTTGACGGTTAGGTTATTAGATAAGACCAGTCCCTCAGAAAGGCCAGTCAGAGAAGGAGAGTCCTAGCTATGGGAACATTGATAGCCTGATGATGATGGTGACGTCATAAAGAACTGTTTAGTACAGGATTTAGACAAATTGGACTGAATGATTCCACCTACTTTTGGCGCCCAATTGCACACATTCAAAGCTCATGTCTTGTAAACTCGGTTTAGTCCGGTGTTGGAATTTTGCCAAGGAGGTTTCTATATTCCCTTATCACATGAGAGTTAATACTGAAGTGAAGATACGAAATTATGGTAGTATGGTTAAAGTTATACCTATGCCTCGGCATATATTATGCGCGTCTATTATAAGAAAATAGTAAAAATGTACATAATATATGTAAGAATCTTCCAAAGAATTCAATCAAAAGTCCTTACGTTTTATATAAGTACACAATAATTCCCACACCACTAATTACTACTCGAAATCGTCGCGCAAACAAGAAACTGACGTAGTCTAGTTAGCTTTTAAAATAAATTCATAGTGTAGACAGATATCTGGCTTTGTCTGGAACGGTCCCGTGATACGTGAGAGAAATTCAGACTATTCACACACAAAATAAAATTTACAAAAGTTCTGCTCTGTTTTTAAATGTGCCAACAAACTCTAAAACATATATGACGAGGAACAAAACAAAAATTATCACTCTAAAACTGAGAAATTGGTGAATTGTTCTGTTTTAATCCATGCAGTAGCGACAGTTCTGTAGGTGATATTTTTTCGCAAAATTAAAATTAAACCTTCTGAACTATCCTATTTTGTGCTATTATGTCAACCCACGCTTTCGCCAGTCGCGTTCGTAAGGGTGCCTGCATATATACGCGGTTGTCGCGACACGGACGCGACAGTAATAGGAGGCAATTTAAATAATGTCAGTCCTTTTATGTATTCCGCTTGGTAGATGGATATGAAGACAGGCTTGTTGAGCAGTATGTAATTTGTAAAGATAAAATAATAATTTAAATCCTATTTTATATTTTATCGTACCTTATCGTTTTACGTAGATACGTTACATAATAAAAATAGTAATAATATAATGGAACTGTGCCATTATTAACATGAATATCACCAGAACTAAAATACAAATTGTTCTAGTTGAGAAAGCTAAAATACCACACCGCAACTGGTACGGACGCGGTATGCAAACTATGAATAAACATAAAATTCCAAAACAATTCAGACAAAACAGTGCAATTACACGTACCTTAATAAAGAGTCCATGTCCACACGAGCTGTAACCCGGATATGTACATCACACCGCATCGCGCGGCAATTTGTACGGCGCCTGTGTGTGGTAGCCTAACTGTCAGGACTCGAGCGCTTTTATCAGTAATGTGCATTTCGGTGCTGCATACAAAAACAACCATAACTAATGGTCATTTGTAGAACTTGTAACGTTGAAACGTAACAAAAATAAGTTTTTAGTTCGTATTTATATACCGTGTTTTAAAAACACAGTAACTCATTCTAATTTTCGTCGAATTTTTTGTCTAGTGGAGAGACTAGGCTGTCAATTTATTTATTTATTGCACAATGTACACATAAGTTGTTATAAACTAATTATAAACTAACCTGGTACATGACCCAGTTAGGGTGCTGCAAGGATTAGAAGAGGCGGTAACACTAATATTATATTTATAAACTATTATAATTATTATATACTAAGTTATGTTATAACTTACTATACTCTGATAGTGCAACAAATGGCATGGTTATTGGTTATACCTAGTTTATCAAAACATGCCACTTTTGGAAGGTTATCAAAGAACTGATAATGACCATTATTTTTCAAGCGTGATAGTCGAAGACGATGATCTTTAAAACTGTCTATACCGTAATTATTCAAGTCTACACACACTTTTGATGACACGGTTGGTGCAGTGGCTGAGAGATTGGCTCACTTGAGTTATAGGTTGTGGGTTCGATTCCTGCCGGGAACAAATATTGGTATTGCCTACAGATAGTAGGTAATTGCTTCATTGGGGCTGATTGTGTGTATGTGAGATTTATGTTTGTAAACTATACACACGATACAGGAGCAAATACTATACAGTGTTGAATTTTAAAAGCAAAATAAAGTCTCTGATAATGTCTGAATTTGACAGAAAATTCCATTTGAAAGACAATATGAAGAAGTTTTTGTGTTTACACAGAGTGACTTATTTATTAAGATTGTGAAAACTTGGTATTTTTAACTACAAAAACTTTAATTCTGATTATGTTTTCACGTAATTTATGATGCAGTACTAATACTCGTAGTGTCATCGCCGAGGTGTCCCTCGCATGTTTTGTGGCGCGATGTCATGCCAGCGCAGCGTGTTGCCAGTAAAACACAACTGAATAAACTACATCTCGTTACAAAATCTGACAAGTTTGCTAGTGGTAATGAGGTATATAACAGACTTAACTCACATACCATTACCTACATTAAAATAAATAGTGTATAAATATAAGATAAAGAACAGAAAATTGAATAGTTTTTATCACGTTTATGATTTTCAGAAGTTACTAGTTTCTTTTTTTTGTAATTATGTGTAAATTCAGGTTAAATTTTAGCCGTACTTTGTTTTATTCAAAGAGTATCCATGGAGTTTTTGCCGGTATCTTCTCCAGGACCAACCCACTTGGAACCGTGCAACTAGAATCACGACGTTTTGAAAGTGCCTGCAAAGGCCCAGTTGAAATAAAAAACTTTGACTTTGACTTACTCAATTTAATAATGTTTATAAACATGTCCTGAAACACCCGAAGGAACAAAATACATGTTTATCTTTGCAACCCTTGTAAATTTGTACCGCGAAAATATCGATTAACTTTACATTACCCAAAAATGTGTAATTAAGTTTTCGAAGTAGCATTTAACTAAGTTTAAAGTGTCGGTTAGCTTTAGTATTACTTGAGTTCTACACGTTTTATAGAGTAGATATGTATACCTACGTTTGCATATCTAGACAGGTAGGCACTATGTACCCTAAGTCTAATGAGCGTTGTGTTCCAAGATCATTGACTTGCAACGGGTTACCGCACTGTGCAAACATTCGTACCACGGAATAATACGTACAGAAAATCCACTCCGTACAATGCGAGATTGCATAATCTGTGATAAATTCTTAGGCCCAAGTTCATCGACAACATAACAGACGATCAGATCAAAATCAGCCGTTTAAGCATGAATTTTTGCATGAGTTTCATTCTAATCATTTTTTTAACATTGTCAGTGAACATGGGCCTTATTCGATGACAGTAACAGTATAAAACTACATACTCTGAACTACTTTGGACTCTCAATTTCATAACAGTAACTAAAGTTTTTTTTGGTCATTAACGACCACGACAGACGATACAATACGATAGGTTATACGAGATTAATTTGTTCATTGATCAATTATAACATTGATTCACTGTCGTTTTTATACTTTGACAATCGTAGATTATTCTCTAGTATGAGGCTCAACAGCATCGCTACAATCCCAATCCTAGCTGTCATCACATTGGCCTGTGGTTGAAACACAGTAAAGACTTTGTGACGGCACTCTAGCGACAAAGTGGTAGTTTTGTCGAGGACTAATTTGATTGCTTTTATGTTTACTGTGACAGAATTGTAGGTTGACGCGCCGTATATATGATGTAGGAGACGAGAGTAAGCTCAGTAATGTATTTCAACAATCAACTCAGGTTATTGCAGTCCACTGTTGGACATAGGCCTGTCCACAGTTTCACCACAACAATCGAATATCGATCATTATGAACAACTTTTACTCTGGGAAGAAGCTTGAAATCGCGAAAGAAAAGTCTGCTGTTCTATACATTTAGTCGAGTAATATTGAATTATTTGTATGGAATAGCAGATTTCTTTTCACGTTTTCATGGCTGACCGTATAGTAAAAATTGTTCATAATGATGAGTACAATAACCCTTTAATGGACCCAGAACTAGAGACATCGTACATGCCCATAGCACTATTCTTTATCTAGTTAAGTAATTCATGCACGGTGTAATGCCATACTATAAGATATAACTGGTGCAATATTGCGTAACTAGGCAAGCTGTTAACATATTATGAATTTACAGCTGTATATGCAAACTGGTGTCATTATGCGCGTAATTAATGTTCATAAACCTACACTGGTTATACTGTGCCTTTACTACACAAACTATAATTGTAGTTCACGGTTGGACATAATATATCTCTCCAAAAAAGAAGAAATGAAAAGGAAAAATTAAAATCGTAATCTCTATCTCTACATAGTATAAAATAAAGTCGTTTTCCGCGTCTGTCTGTCTGTATATCCGCTAACTGACCTAAACCACGCAACGGACTTTGATGTGGTTTTCACCATCAGTTACATAATTTTTCATGGAAGGTTCATGTGTATAATACTGTAAGGATAGTAGAGAAATTGCACCCGTGCAAAGCCGGGGTCGGGTCGCTAGTCGTATATGTATATTATGTATAGGTAATCGTATTTTTGTGGAAAGAAAAATCCGACCGCAAGTAGGAATCGAACCTGTTTTCACTAAGGTGGCAAACAAGTATACGGCCCACCTGATGGTAAGCAGTTATTGTAACCCATAGACGCTCCCAACACCAGGGTATCACTCGTATGTTGCCGACCCTACTACCAGCGTCACGTTGGTAGTAGGCCGCCCCTACTGCTAACATGACGCTTCCCCAAGGAGCACTGTCGACCTTGCTCACCGTGAGGAACACAACACCACGGTCAAAGAACAGGGTTATTTGGCTACGATATTCTGCAAGGGGGAACCTTCTGGTTCAATACACCAGCAGCTGGTGATGACCATGTGAGGAATACAACATGGTAAAAGACCAGTATTATTTGGCTACGATATTCTACAAGGGGGAACCTTCTGGTTCAATACACCAGCAGCTGGTGATGACCATGTGAGGAATACAACATGGTAAAAGACCAGTATTATTTGGCTACGATATTCTGCAAGGGGGAACCTTCTGGTTCAATACACCAGCAGCTGGTGATGACCATGTGAGGAATACAACATGGTAAAAGACCAGTATTATTTGGCTACGATATTCTGCAAGGGGGAACCTTCTGGTTCAATACACCAGCAGCTGGTTGTAACCATGTGAGGAATACAACATAGTGAAAGACCAGTGTAATTTGGTTACGATATTCTGCAATGTAGAGATACTGCCCCAGTCGGGCAACCCCAATTCTGGTTCAATACACCTGCCGCAAACTTCATTCCACAGGCGTAATGCGTTTCATCCAATATAAGCAATTAAGCAAGAATTTGTAACGAGCCTCAAGTAAGTAATTATGTTACACAAGTGTAGCCACAATAATTACCCATAATAATACTTAAAGCATCAATTATAACAGTAGACGAGCAATAATAGATTTGTTCGTAAACAAAGCATTGCCCTTCAAAGCCAAACTCGAGTCGTTAGCAGTAACCCTCGTTAAAGCTACCTTCAATGTAAACGATTGTAATATTTAAGCCTCCAAACAGTTTTGGGGCTCGTAGCTAGAAAGCTCCCGCGCTGTTCGATTAATCTACGAGGTTAAACCACTTGCCGCGGTCAGTCCTGGGATGGTTCACTGTTGCTTGCACATTGAGACCTCTCCGTGCTTCGAAGAGCACTTGAAGTAGTCAGTCTAGGATTCAATTACTGAACAGTTAGACCAGTCTTACCTTAGCGTACCAATTACGAGTATCTCCTAGTAATTTGAAAGAAAGAAATAATAAAGATTTATTCCGGACTCGTACAGGAAATTACAAAACATGCAGAAATAATAATAATAATGGCTTAATTACGATAATTGCTGGATCAAGGGCTTGATACAGAAAGAGGTACTCCTCGACACGGCACGCGTTGTGAGGAGGTACCTTTCTCTTGAACCCTAGCCGCCGGTGGCTTGGACCCTGTTCCCGGTACCAGTGGTCTACTACTACTACTCTTTTTTATTTTTACATGTATTTATAATATTTTGGAAAAAATATTTATTACTTTAAAAAAGTATGTGTTAATAATTGAATAAAGGAAATAATAATAAAAATAACATTAAGAACACATAAGAAACATACGAAACATAATACAATATAATACAGAAAATATGAAATGCCTATGGCACGAAGTCCGCACTTTGGGCAGTTTTTTTTTTACTTGTGCATAAAGCATTATAAATAAATAAATAAAAAACCTGCACGAGATCAAAAGTGATCTCTCTCTCCTAATTAGGATGAAGAAGGTAGATAGCAGGAGCGATCTTCTTGTTAAATTTTGGATATCACTCTGTATATCACCTGTGGGTACTAGTATTTTACCCTTGGATAGTCAAAAAAAGGGTAGGGCAAATGAAACATTAGGATGTTTATATCATACCACGTACATTTTTTAATTATATTGACACAGGCATCAAGTAAAAACCGACATCCTGGATTAAAACCAACCTAGTTTCGCGGACTCGTTGCCGCTTACAAAAACCTCCGTTTCCTTTGTTGTGCAAAAAGGGGAGGGAAAACGTTACGGAACTTCTAAGAGAAAATCAGGTGAATTGCTACTAGAACTTTTCAACGGGAATTAATAAGCGCGGGTACAAATTCTTAATAATAATCAGACTAGTACTACATTGAATACTTTCTTTTTTAATCTCCGACAAAAAAGAGGTATTTGTGTATATGTGTCTGTGTATCTGCGTATCTGTCTGTGGCATCGTAGCTCCAAAATGGATATACCGACTTCAATGCAGTTTTTTTTATCGAATGCTACATATTTTAATCGGGTATCATCTTAGCAATGTTTCACGAAAATCCGTTCAGCTTTTTAAAAGTTACAGCTCTTTTTCTACTTGTAATCAAGGGTTTATGACGGTAAGGTTAGGTTATGTGTTTAATTAAACGGTTCTTTATTTATTTAAACTCAAAATTCATCTTACAAAACATTAGTTTGGGAGAGAGCGTTACTCTGTTTTGTACCTTCCAAATTCCTTAGTGGTTTCGCCGACCCACACACCTAATCCTGTTTAGCTAAGCGCTGTCCGAGACTATGTTCGTAACGATCCAAGTGAGAGATGGCGCTCGTGTCCATGAGGTCACAGTGTGTCTAACGTCTAGTTTCCTCAATCATCAATCATCCATTCAGTCACCCTGATATTATTACTAGTGGTCGCCCTGTGGTCGAAATTCGACCGTAATTTTAGCTTTCTGCACTCCTTCTCCATATAAACTTTAACTATGCCAAATCTCATACTTCTCCGTGCACGCAATGTGGTCGAAAAGGGATAAAAAGTTTTCTCTTCACGTATTAATAATATATAGATTACTGTGCATTTATTCGATTGTACTATGGATTTTATCTGAAATAAATGAATTGAATTGAATTATGCTTATGCTACGATACGATAATGGCCAAGTGATGAACCGGAATAGCTTGCCAGATTATGAAAGCCCATAATAACAAAGTCACCGGTGCAAGGGAGCTGGCTCTGCAAGCAGCAAAAAGTAGTTCACCCAGCGAGGTGACTACAAGTATTGTCTCTGTATTCGGCAGAGGCTGTTGAAGATCTTAACTTGGTATACAGTGAGCACGTCTTAGTTTTCATAATACGTATTGTCCCATCATTTTCCTGGCTAACCCACTTAAATCTGCTAAACGTTCACATCTACACTTATTATAACCGGGCGAGTTATGCCGCAATCTCAATGCAATAAACATTCAGCTAGGCGGCACGTGCCAACGACGACTAGCCTTTCTGCTGCCTCTAAAAGATATAGAGACGATAAGTGAGCCTAAGAAGTGGGATTTAGGCTCGAAATCATGGAGAAATATTTGCGTGTAAACAAAATTAATTATTCAATTACTTAATAAGGTTTATCAGCTTAACTTAGATTATTTATCAGTGTTTTTTATAGCGTTCGTGCATCACTTTCATAAAGTGAACAACAAATTTTAAAGTGGGTTAGTGTGTTAAGCTCTATGTCCACGGATGACCAGATTCATACACATATAATGATGCCAGGTCTATACTTCCATGTGATGGACTGCAAGAAGAGGCTCCAAAAATTTAAAAAAGTTACAAAGTTACTTAGGTTTGAGTCAAAAATGTGTGACATAAATATAATTTCCGACTGCACCTACCGTAAAATTGGACGAACCTTTTCTGAAGTTTAATTCCTTCATAAAATTACATAGTATCTAGAAAAAAGTCATAAAAGTACTCCATTCACCGCCTACTTTATACATATTTACCCTTCGTACATTTCCAGGAATTAATTTGAGGAGCGTAAGTATGATTTCAAGTGCAATCTCTCTTATGTAATTCATAGAATCGCCGACAATCTGCCCCGTCAAAATGGAGAAATGGAACAACGGATTGTTGCAAGCCATTTCCAGTGAAACAAGGTTCTTAGCTGTATGTAATATTGGGAGGCTTCCATTCTATGTGCAGGCCTTAGTGGTAACACGGGCTAGACGTGACGTATTATGTGGGGTCCACCCAACACTCAACACAATATGCAACAAATGTGCAATATATTCCTCACGTGAGAACATTGCAACTGCTACTGCAACGTGTTTGTGGTGCAACGAGACCGCCGGGAACAAACGACCAACTTCTGTGATAGATTAAATTTTATTGTTCTAGTTCTAGCATTATGTGGAATAATTATTATTTAGAATTATATTGGTAAGTCTATTTGTATCGACACGTGACAAATAGACTTACCAATATAGTGTAGTGCTGTAGTGCTGTAGGGCTGTAGTGCAAGGGTTACAAATGGACAACTCACGAGAGTTAGCAAGCTGGCGTTTGTGCAAGTAAAATTTGTATATTATTTTAACTCCCTTAGTATCCTAATCCCACGTGTCCTACCTATATAGAAGTTTTGGACAGTTGCTGGTTCCTGCAACTTGTGCTTATGCATCCTAGATATTCATTAAGCTATTACAGGAGCTGCATACGAACAAATTATGCAGGTGATGTGGACATTATTACTATAATTTAATCTTATTATAAGTGAGTATCAGCGACGTATTCTCTCGCCGACGCACTGTAATTTAGCTTCAGAGTCTTTTGGTGAGTTATTTTCGAATACACACCGAGTTATAATAACTAATAAAAATTGTTCAATAGCATAAATTTTAATATGCTTCTTAAGGAAAGAGCCTCCACGGGTAACGAAACCTCAGATCGTCTAGCATATACTGGGCAGGTTTCGATACCACTACTAGTAGTAGCATGAGCGGATCCCGTATGACAGCTCATACCAACGCGATACAAAACAAACATAAGCTTGTCAGAAGATTCGGGCAAAATTGGCACAAAACAGGGAAACAAGATTGAAAGGCATAAAGGATTAACAAAAGCTGCGAATTATGATGAAATCCGTTTGAAAATTCTAGTCACATCACGTAAACGTTATTGATAGTGAATATTTATAAAATAATTGTACAAAACGATTTCACGAACTATCTATAAGAATAAATTTAATTCATATCGAAATCTTTCAAGATAAATCCGTTGCACCTGTCTCGAGGAAAGTGCAGTATTAAAAGGTTTTATAAGTATTATTTGAAAACCTCTACGGTGACTGTCGGACCAAGGTAACATGCGCTCCGTTTCTTGTCTAAAGCGGAGTGTACATATTGCTGCGTTCGTATGATTTCTAAGATATTCTAAGCTTTAAAAAGCCATTTCTCAATGTTCAGAAGTTATTCGAGTTTCCGGAAACTAGATAGATGTGGAAAATCCTTAAAAAAAAAGTAAAAACCGTCTTCAGAAAACTTAAACGTATAAAATAATTTTCTTAAAAACTTAACAGCTTCTGAAGTCCATTGCCCAGCTAAGGTGCATTGAATAATTAAAGAAAAACATACCTGTCACTCCTCAGTAGAATAATAATAATGATTTGTTAAATGTGATTAAATAGCGGAGTTTTGTTTATTTATGCAAGGTTTTGGTTATGTATTGTTGTTATAGTTTTGGTTATGCAAGGTTGCGAATAGTTGTGGCGACCAGATAGATCTGCACTTTGACTCTCTGTACAAATTGAAAAGCAACATCCTTAAGTATCTCGATCTGGACTAGCATTTCATCATCTCACATGTAATGAAAATTTGTTTCAATAATATAGGTATTTATTTTTATTTTATTTTTCTGTAAAACTCTTTATACTAATGCATGCAGAGTTTACCTGTAAGTGATTGTTACACTTTTGTCTTATATTTAACATGTTACCTTTGTCATGATACCAGTGTAAACAATTGTTGGTGAACCAATAAATAAGTAAATAAAATAAAATAAAATTTAAAAAAAATTGCTGTAATTTTCAAACATGTGGGTGGTTTATTTACTTATTGATGGCACTTCAACATCATCATCTGCCTAACCTTTTCCCAACTACGGTGAAGTCGGCGCCCAGTCTAACCAGATGCACATTTTACACGAAGCGAGTTCCATCTGATTTTCGCTATCCAATTACTGGGAGACACTGATACTCAAAAGTTACACCAGTTGTCAGAATCTTTGGGCTGCTGACTCTCGGAACGACTGTCATAGGTATTTATATGACAACCGGGACCAATTACTTAGCGTACTTTCAGAGGCACGGATATGGGTCTCGATATTCGTAGAAATGGTCATGCATCCACGGACTGACCGCGGCAAGTGATCTGAGCGGTAGCTATGTACCTACGAGCCCCTCCAACATCTAGTTCACTAGATCACACATCAGATTTTAATGTTTTATATTAATGTGAATTTGTTACTTATCGGCACGGTTGGTGCAGTGGCTAAAGGGATTGGCTTTATTATTTATGAACGAATATGGCCTACAGATAGTTGTTTCGGGTCTGGGTGTGTGTGCGTGTGAGATAGATATTTGTAAACTGTACCCACGATACAGGAGAAATTCTAGTGTGGTGCAAAGGAAAAAAATACTTATAGATGGGCAAAACTATTGCAAGGTAAAGGGACAAAAAACATACTATTAAATATAACTACACATAACAATGTGAGAAGATGTACACTGAAACGTTGATGGGAACTATAATTATTACCTAACCTTGACATCGTGCTTATGACATCAGCTCAATTTTTTGCAGTTTCGTATTGATGAGCAAAGAAGGCACATTTATCATTACCATTATTATATAAGTTTGTGAGTACTCTTACTTATTTTCTTTTAATTGCATGAAAATAGATTCTTATTAGGTACAGCACATTTAGTAACTGAATGTCATCCTTTATGATTACCCATCGTTTAATATCTAATAAATAACTTAGTAATAAGGACAATAATGTCGGCTTATTTTGGAATGGAATTCTTAATATTTGCGATTTAATACTAAACTGTATAAAGGTCGCCGAAGAATGCGATCTATGCCAATTTCTTCGGAGAAGCGCTTTCTGGAAATACTTTTAGTTTAAGAAAACTATATATTCTATAGTTTACTACTCCTACAAAAGCTCAGAAATTCTGGTTATTGCGAGTAATACCCGATATAAAGTAATAACTTTAGTTCTCAGAATTGATCAATACGTATCTAATAAAAGAGCCATATAGGACGTCGGCACATATTATTAGAAAAGCTAAACTTATTAATATTTGCTGCTATCGTACCAGTTTCATGAGAGAAAAGAATTCATCGTTGATCTAAATAGCAATTTTTTTTAATCATAGTAGTTGTGGGAAACCGAAATTTGTTATTCCTTGAAACCTGCTTGAAACAGAACGTATCGAGTGAATAGAGATGATGGTGTGAAAGAGAGACAAGGTACTGAGAATTTATGAAAGGAACGTGGCAGTACGTCCTAGAATTTGCTAGAACATAATGTTACCCAACAGTTTCCGAACTATTACGGCAGTTATGAGACGACGCTCTTTTGTTCTTTTGTATTGCTTTCTATAATAAGCTTTACGTATTCGTGGATACCTAATACTCGTATTATGCGTATACAAGACGTTCAGTTTACAAAAAGGAATCCGAATAGAGTTTAGTATTATTAGTAAAAGACTAATCAATACACAATCATATATTATAAGGTTATACTCTATTAGCGGAGGGTTAAGGGGTCATCATTATGAACAATTTTTACTATAGAACCAAAGCTGAAATCGTAAAAAAAATCTCTGCTGTTACACTTAGTCGAGTAAAATGGAATTATTTGCATGGAATAACAGATTTTCATTTTCGCGATTTCAAGGTTGGTTCCGTAGTCAAAGTTGTTCATAATGACAAGTAATATAACCCCTTAAAAGTTCCTCGGCTATTAAAGTATCTAGGTTGTTCAAAAAGGGCGGGGGAAAATATTTTTACAGGAGTGGCAACGTGCGAGTAGTGATCCTGGAGGCCTAAAAAGGCCATATTTAGCAAGTTATCTACTGATCTGCATAGTAACTGTCAAATAGATGATAACTGAATATGAACCTTATGCGGATGACATTAAGAGTCGTCAATTAAGTAGATATTTTGACATTCGTAATATGAATCATATTATGATTCACCTAAAGCGGCCTTTTTAGCCCCCCAGGTGTTTGCAGGCGGCTGTATGGTTATTTGCTACCTTAGTGGTATAAAAAAAATCAATAAACGATCGAAAGGATTTTTTTTTCATAAAAATACGCTTGACGTACGTATACGATTCGTAGATAGTAACTTTCTACGTACGATATTTGGCTAGTAATTATCACATAATACTAATCCACCGATAGATACGATTTATACAAACACAAAGTAAAATAAGCCTAACAAAATATTCACTTACTTACAGTGTGAGTGCAGCCTTACTATTCGACATAAAAAGCACTGTCAAAGCGTTGTCAGAGTGTCAATTTTGCATTGAATTATGTCAGTTTGTAGGGAAACGCCGAGTTACAGCGATTGGATTCGCACAGTCTGACGTTCAGAAAATTGTGGGAATAAGTTGCGATGGTACTTACTTACTGTAGCGATACAAATCTATTGCAATATGGATCTATTGAAATTTCTACCGAAATCTGGTACAAAAAAGAACATTATTAACATGCATTGAATAATCTAAAGTACTAGGTGAACTTTTAACTTACAAATTATGACGTAAAACTTCAGTTAACTGAATATTTTAATACTACCACGGAAATACGACTTGCATTTATAGAAGTTAAGAGGCCGGCGGAGCATGCGTAGTTCATACAAACGGAATACCAAAATAATTTGTAAATCAAACATATTCTTATGGTAGTGTGTATTTATTCCGATTGGATTACAGAATATCTAGGTTCCCAAATATATAATAAATAAGAACACTGCTATAAGCATGGAATATGAGAAAAATAAGTTTTCTATAGAAATTTGAAATTCCTCATATTATCTCATCTTTAAATCAGTGTCCTTTCAAAATATATATTTGGGAACCTAGATATTCTGTAGTCCAATCGGAATAAATACACACTACCATAAGAATATGTTTGATTTACAAATTATTTTAGTTTTCCGTTTATATGAACTACGCATGCTCCACCGGCCTCTTAAAGCACATAGTAACTCTAGAGATGACCTTTTTTCCTTTTTTTGTTAGAATTATTAAAACTCTTCGTAAAATGGGAGATATTTAAATCTACATCATTAAAATCATAAAGGTTCACATTAAACATTAAGCTTGCATACAGCAACTACTAAAATTATATTTTCATAAAATATGTTTGTGATGTTTGTGTAACTACATTTTAATAGCGTTTCTCTGAATTCCAATCCTATTTTGTTTGTCTATGCGATGAAGGGTATAAAGTTGTTTCAGTCTGTACACAAGAGTTCATTTAGTACAAATTTTATGTAAAAATTTAGGATATTGCATATTTACTGACCATGGGAAAAAGGAAACATTAAAATTAAAATAAAAAACTACACCATTATGAATATCAAATAAGAAAGATATTATCCTAATCATTTACGAACAATTCTCCAATAAGAACAGATAAAACATATAATACAAAAGAAACATGAATAAGACAATATTTTATTTTGTAGCACAATAGATGTACAATTCTCGTTACACAAGCCTATCAATCTTCAATTCAGGCCATTAATTACAAGCCTTAATCACCCTAATAATAATTACCCAACTTAATAATTTCCTCTCCAAATATAATTCAGAATTATTGTGATCCACGTTCGCCAACTGATTTGTAGTAGTTATAAATATCCATCTACGTACGCCGCTGACCATACACAAAGCTATATTTTATGATTGATGGTACCATTAACTGGGTGGCTTGCTGTATTTAGGCAGAAATTGTTAGCAATAAATTTCAATTTTTTATACTACGAATTTATTATGAGGGAACAAAAATATTCGACTATTTAGATACGCGCACGCAGTGTAAAACATTGCCATGATGTCAAATAGAAGGAAGGGGGAAATAAAACGAAGTCAATTCTGAAATAAGTGGAACACATCTTTCTTTCCCGAGGGATCTATCGGCGTATCGACAGGGGACTTGGCGGAGGATCCCGTTCAGTCAAGTTTATTGGCAGAATTTCAATGCTTTGTCGTCTGCGATGTAATGGCAATTTATAACTGAACGATACGCGCGATTTGGTACGAATTTTCTAAAGGGAAAGGATGAGATCAACATTTCAATAGCTATCTAATCAACATTACCGGTATGTGTCGTGAAAGTGATTGTCAATGTGTTGGTAATAAAATCACGCCTCACTAGTCAGAAATTATTTCGCAGAATCAGAAAGAAAATGTTTTGTCAGGCTTCGATTTCCGGACGTTATGCGCACAAACTTCATTTTTCAACGTTGAAATGAAAATACACACACAGTATTTCAATAGACGGTGCCACGCGTTGCTTTAAACTGAAATGTAGATGGAATTACTGTTTCGCAGAATAAATGTCCACGCTCTCTTTGTTTTAGAAAGTTTCGTTATTCTTGTATTAGTACGATACCTACATACAAACCAAAATCTCTATTAGGCAAAAATACGGCGTATTGTATAAGTACTTATTAATTTCCGGTGTTTATATCACGAAACAATAATATTTATAATATTATGTCAACCGCAAGACGGAAAATTTCGGCGTACGGATTCGATCTTTAACTGCGCCGAAGCCAAAGTGAGGTCAATTTATAAATGAGTGGGGGACATCAGTCACCCGGGACGTGGTCGCGAGGCACGAACGCTTGATATATTGCTTCAGTTTCACCTCCTTGACGTTTTTTTGAAAACGCCGTTCCGAGTAATGGATAGTCGCGGATTCAAAGTAATTTGATGGAAGCCCAAAAAGTTCACCAATGATTGGCTTTTAATGGTTTTCAATTTAACTTTTCGGATGCGATGCGAAGTTTGATAACTCAATTTTAAATAAGTATCGACCGCCAGAAAGCACAAAGCGGTTTAAAAGTTATCGGACTAGTTACTAAATTAATTTATTGTTACACACAGCTAGTAACCAATGTTTTTGATACTATGATTGCCCACTGATAATTACACTGTATTTAATTGCTCTTATCACAGACGAAAGACTTCTTTCGTCTGTGGCTCTTATATTGGAGGAGAAAATTTTGAATACAAGTTTCACACACACATACTTCAAACATCTTTCAAAGCCTAACAAATATTTGTACCGTCCCGGGATTGTACTACGGTAATCGGACTATCGAATTACTTCCTACATAACCAATAAGAGAATAATTCGCACTCAAATATCATTCATTTCATTTACTCTGCCAAAAAGCAATTCCTATACGGTAAACAGATAAACACACATAAAAACAGACACACATCCACCCCATAGCGACACGGGGGACGGTAAATGCCTGAAAAAGGGCTCTATTATCGGCATCGGCACTTTGGGAACAGCCATAGCGCCTCTTAGTGTAGATTAAAAACATAAATAGCTGCCACAGGTCTAGCTAACTATGCCTCCTTATCGAATAAGTACCAAGTAAAGAGCACAACGTTGTACCGAGGTCACGCGATACACCGATTAAAATACTTTTTGTTCTTAACACGGGCTTCGTAATTATTTGCTTACAGTGTTGGGAAGGTTTTGTTTTTGTGATTCAATATTTTGGAAAGGAAAAGAAAAAAGATAACATTTTTTTTTGTTAAACTTTTCCCCTCTCTAGGATTTCACATGCATACACAACCAGACCCGAAACAACTATCTATAGATCATACAAACATTTGTTCCGTGCGGGGATCGAACCCGCGGCACGTAGCGTAGAAAGCTAAACGC
Organism: Allophyes oxyacanthae; assembly: GCA_932294325.1. Taxonomy (NCBI): domain Eukaryota; kingdom Metazoa; phylum Arthropoda; class Insecta; order Lepidoptera; family Noctuidae; genus Allophyes; species Allophyes oxyacanthae. The sequence goes on along the minus strand of OW028614.1, from coordinate 6,960,024 downwards.
TATGCTACTGCACCAACCGTATCGGCAAATACATTCCATTTCTATTATGAGTTTACAAATATATTATTTATATTCGTTAGCGAGTATGAAGAAAATTTGTATGGAATAGCAGAGCTAGCACGGCAAAATAGGGAGAGAAAATATTCAGCTGTTCCATACATCAGTCGAGTAATATTGAATTATTTGTATGGAACAGCAGATTTTTTTCGGTATTAGAGTGTTATAAGATCCATAGTAAAAGTTTTTCATAATGATGAGTACATTCGCCTTTCGGTTGTATATACAATTTCCGACTAACCTTTTAGGTATACTTACACCCAAATCTTATTATAATTGGGTAACGCAAAGATGTAATTTCCTCCTACAAAATACTTGAGTTGTCTGATTAAGTTTCTACGTAATCAAACTACGTAGTACAGAGTAGATTAATATTTAATGTAAACCCAGGTTAAAAGAAATTCAGAGAACTGAGACCGTAGTGTACTTAGAACGAAGAATTGAATATATTGGAGGCAAGGATCACAATTCTTCTTAGCAATTACAAAACATTCGGAACTGCGGGTCTACCGCGTAACTAAAATTGTAATGAACATCGACATCGGTATTAAACTTCAATACGATCGTGAGAGCCTAAACTTTGAGCTAACTTGTAAAAAAATTACCTATCATATAGTTGGGACTCCTATCTTCATGATCGGTAAAAAAAATACAAGTTAGCTCAAAGTTTAGACTCTCACGATCGTATTGAAGTTTAATACCATTGTCGATATTCATTACAATTTTAGTTACGCGGTAGACCCGCTGATATTTAAGTACCTACTTCATTTATCATATCTTTGACTTCATTTTTGTAATTGCTTTATATGATTGGTTAAATTTTGCATCAGAGAAAAAAATATAAAATTCTGCTCTTTTATGACAGCTTTTTATTCTATAGAGAAACGAGACTGATTTAAAGCCTCAATTGTTTTTGCAACACTTCAGTACGGTAATTGCGTATTTATAAAATTAACGATAGTCTTTATTTTTAACCCCCGACAAAAAAGAGGGGTGTTATAAGTTTGTAGTGTGTATCTGTGTATATATGTAGATATATGTGTATCCGTGCATCTGTGTATATGTGTATCTGTCTGTGGCATCGTAGCTCCAAAACAGACACACCGTGTTCAATGCAGTTTTTTAATTGAAAGGTAGTTTAATCGGGTATCATCTTAGCTATGTTTCATGAAAATATGTTCAGCCGTTCAAAATTTACAGCTCTTTTTCTAGTTGGAGTCGGGGGTTTTTGACGGTTAGGTTATTGTATATGCGACCGATATATTATGAGATAAATTTTTGACCACAGCGTCGCCTTAATACGCTTCTCCACATTTGCAAAGGGGTGAAGCTATGTAAAACATCCTTTTGTTTACTTAGCAACGTCAAATGTATAAGCTTTTACATATTCTGTTATACGATATCAGCTGTCACAGTCCCTTTGTACGACTGACGAGGGATAATAACTAGGCGAGTATTAGTAACAGTCTAATGTATCGTTTTGTATTTACTTATGGTGGATAAAATACGCTTTAGTTTCCTTATATTTTATGTCAAAATCGATATTTGAATTCAAAGTCAAAACCTTTCAACTGGGTCTTTGCAGGCACTTTCAAAACGACGTGATTCTAAGTGCACGGTTCCAAGTTCGTTGGTCCTGGAGAAGATGCTGACAAGAAATTCCATGGATACAAATCTACAATTATATTTGTGGCCGCCGGAGCCGCCCCGGCCAAAATTTGAACTGAATTTACATTATGACAAAAATAAAAAACAGCAAGTAAAATAATATATTTTTTGTATTAAGTCATAATGGTAAAAATATTTACAGTGTTATTACTAGAAAATTAATGACAACAGAAGTGATAGCGGTGGAGATGAATGATTAAACAACAAATAAAATTTAATGCTACGTCAACGAGCCTCGGAATACAAGGTGCCCACCACACTTGCCGCGTTACCACGTTTTAAACGATATTTATTGTCATCGCTTTTATATTGAAAAGGACGCAAGTTCCACAGATAATACCATAAATACGACGCGCGACGGAGCGGGTCGACAAAGTGCTACAGCAGCGTAGCCCCCGTAGCTGAGAAGAAGCTACGTCGTAGGCACCGCGTAGTACTTTAAACCAGCAAATGCTGCGCAGGCTACTCTTTTGGCATGAACATGCTTGACAGCATACCTATATATTTTTAATCATTTTATTTATTATTTGTCTCTTTTTGTAGTGTGTTATTTTTTATCTTTAATCTTCTCTCTCTTCTGTTGTCAATGTGTCCGTGCTGAATACATGATTTTTATTTCTTTCTTTTCTTTAATAATTAGAGAACATAATAAAATTTAATTAGGAAGTGGATGCTGATAATGTAGATAATTATTATCGTGGTAGTTTTTAGTTTTGGCAGCAAATAATTTATTTTAATTACTTTCAATAAAACTGCCGTAGATAATAATATGTAGACATTATGTAGATGACAAAACCTGTAAATAAAACATCTCGCTGTCACATAATACCCGGCATGGAGTTGTGTTGTAACGTATTGTAAAGTGACTGATGAGTCCTGGATTACATTCTATTTTGGTTTCTCTATAAAAAGAAAAATATACAGGCATACCTACCTAATAGGAAACCCTTAGGTACTCACTTTTACGCAAATAAAATACGATATCTATAAAAACAACCCTCCCTCAAGATGTAAAGATTAAATTAAAAAACGAAGCCTTAGGATAAGTCTGTCTTTATTTAATTGAGTGGGCTGAAGTGAAAGTTTTTTACAACAAGTATTAAGTTTAAAAGTGGCATTTACTAAGTCTGTTTGTTCTCATCTTACAAGTTAATGGGCGACTAAAATAAAATAACAATAAAAGAAACGGCGCGGGAAAACAGTCAAATTCCTGACTAAAATTGGGTACATCGATTGTAAAATGGTACATTTGTTTAACGATCTAAATAGTACAGCATTTCCAATTCACGGGTTCAGTTCCTACAGTGAGTTTTTCAGTGTCATAAAGTTCGATACCCGCATTCTCTATGTGTTAAACCAGTGGTTTCCAACCTTTTTTCTGACCAGGAACCATAAGGACCTTTTTGATAGTGTGTTTTTTTTTAATAAATTTAGGCGTGGCTTATAAGTGAGGGTTTGCTGATATATAAAACGTAATAAGCCTGTTATGTATGTACATCACATTCCACATACAAGGTTATGGCCAAGCAATTTTTATAAAGTGGTCTACGACGTCGTATTTTTAAGAGAAAATTAATTATTTAGTAACACAATATACAGAAAACAACATTATATTTACATCGCTTTTTAATCCCCGACTAAAAAGAGGGGTGCTATAAGTTTCTCGTGTGTATGTGTGTGTGTCCGTCTCTGGCATCGTAGAAATGGATGGACCGATTTGAATGCGGTTTTTTTAATTGAAAGCTAGTTTAATCGGGATGGTTCTTAGCTATGTTTCATGAAAATCTGTTCAGTTGTTAGAATAAGAATAAGAATATTTATTTGCTGGAAACATGGTTTTATGGATGTTACATTGGTTTAGTGCAGCATGTCTCACCGAACAATCGGCAAGCAAAACTTACAAAATATTTATGATATTGAAGAAAGCTCGTTCTCACAAAATATCTAAACAAAGCCAATAAAATAATGATGTTCAAAAGTTCTAGCTCTTTTTCTAGTTGTAGTCGGGTTTTTGACGGTCCTATTTATTTCTATTTAAAATACTATCACAGAAGGTGAAATAAAAGTATCTAACTTAATTCAGCATCAACATTTTATATTGTATAAGTCTGTCCTTTCAAGTCGTTATGAGGTTTTCACTAAGAAATGTTTCTCTATTTAGTGGTATAATTCTGGTTTCAAAAGTGCTGCCATGTTAACATGAAAGGTCTGCTTCGACACACGTTGTGTAAAAACTTTCCGTTTGGGAAACCCATTTAGACGACTCAGCTATTTAAGGGGTTATAATCGCACTAAAATATTCATACATTATAATTCTATGGTTTATTTCATTTGAAAGGCATGAAAGCGGGTTTTACTTTGGATATTTTCGACGCAGAGTAGATTGTGTACAAAGTTTCCGGCAAAACACATTTGTACGAGTTGGTGGTTCGTGAAGGTCGTTGGATGGAGGAAATTACTGAATAAATTCGATTGACTCCGCCACTCGACGCGCGACCTATTGGCGGCTGATCGACGGTTCGCGTGACGAACGCCTTATACCGATCTTTGGAAATAGTAGGGAACTTTTTTATTTAATAAGTGAAACTGGCACACGACTACTGCAAATAACGTTTCATAAATGCTATAGTTAATACACTGCAGTATAATTTGCATAATGTTATGAAATGAAAAAATAGGGCAAATAAACTTAAACGTTTCCTTTTAAGAGCCGGTTTTAGACGTGAAAGGCAGAGGTTTTCTTGATTTATATTTAATGACACAAACATTTATTTTAATCATAGAACAGGAACTCTTATTTGCGACTGGTTAACAATAATATTTAGCTTAAGTCTAACGGCCAGTGTCTTTATCGAAAGTAGGAGTGAAATTAAAGAAAAAAGTCGAAGACGAAGTGAAAATCTCTGAAGTGTCTTCGTCGATGAAGAGACTTTACTGTAAAGTTAAACTCAGAACGTGTTCTCTAAATTAAATTCTATCAAATATGGTCAAATCGGATTCCTAAGAGCTTGTGATATTTCGCCCGATGATGTAGAAGGGACATCAGTAGTTCAATTTTACTTTCGACTAAGAAACAGGCCATAAACATAAAAAAAAACGATAATTAAAACAATGACGGACACGTGACTGATTAGAATCGTAAGTCAGAGGCCGGATGGCTTAAAACTTTGACACCAGATTGCCTGAACACTAACCACACGAAGATAAAAAGGATCATGAGAATTTCTGCTTTTGAGGAACGAAACCCTTAAAAGTACCTACTTTGTTTCAAATTCGAACAAAAAGCCAAAGGTCTATTGCTGAAGACTAAAAATACACATCTTTATAATGTACTGTAAAGTTTTCTACTCAGTTCTAAAAAAAAGGTTAAACCAAAAGAAAACTTTATTAAAAGTCGCTCCGAGTCTTTGGAGGCACTTTGTATTTTATTCAGTGTTTTTTTTTTGTTACCTTGGGTTGAATCTCAATTACCGGTTACCAAGAAAATGTGTCGTGCAAACTCAATTAGGCGTTCTGTCGCCGCCTTCCTGCATTTAAAAAATATCAGCGGCTCGTTGGTACTAATTAAAAGAGTAAAAAGTTGTGGATGAATTTGAATGAACGGCTTTTTCAGCTGAATTACTTTGTTGCTATCGCGTTTGTCGTTGCAAATAAGTTCGTCGTATTTTATGAAATGGGATGAGCATATTTTTGTTATGTTAATGTAAATCTTATAGTAATTTTACTCAGCATTTATGTATTGTGTATGTTCTTACAGTTGCAACCGTGTTCTCTTGTTTATTGGTAGTATCACCTAAATACTGGTTGTTCCTGGTCCTGGTCCATGAAGAAAAAAAGAAGGAGGCATAGATAGCGCAGCATCTTAATCATCTAATATAATAATTCTAACTGATGCGTTTGTTTGATGGTACGATTATTACAAAGGACAACCAACTAACCACTTGGACTATCCAATTTAATTAAAATTCCATGTAAATTAATATCATGCAAGTAAACTTAATTGGACTATAAATATAAGTTCGACATAATACAGATAACTTACTATTGTGTGATTTTATTTTCGCTTTATCGCTTTTCGTCGCTTATGTAAGACAGGGAGTTAGTCTAGCTAACGAGTTACAATGAACAGTATTATTCACTGAGAAACTAAGCGTAAACAATAATGCTTTCTCAGAAAGCCAATTAGCTGGCCATAAAAGACTTACCCTATAGTAAGAACTTGTTATTGCTTAGTAGGTATTGAATAGTGTATATCGTCGGGGACAGTACAATACCGCGTAACAAGCATTAGTAAATACCGCGTAAGTGACGAAATAAGTCAAAGTAAGTGGTAAGTGAGTAAGTAAGTGATATTTCGCGCTAGCGCACGGCTGACACTGAATAGAACCAGTAGAACCTCCCTTCTGAAAAAAAAATGTATTTTGACACTTACCCGCGTAAGTGTCAATTTACCAATGTTACTTACGCGCTATTGAACTACTCGTATCTCCAACGATATTCAACATGCGGTTGTAGCGTAAAGACCTTCGAAGTGTAAAAACTTATAGATAAATGTGTATTTTGCAGAATTTAGGAGCCATCTTTTCGGTTCATTGTTTTCGTAATAAATGTAATCAAGTTTCTTGTAATGTTAAATAACAAAGATCCCGTCGATACCTTTAATTTGTGATGTAATTGAATGAAAATAAAATGTCAAACTGACAAACTACGCACAAGCAATTAACTAGCAATGCCAATTAGAACCAGTGTAACATCCAATTCTCCACATACTTAATCAAAAGTAATCAATGAACGTCACAAAAGTATTCCTTTTTAACCGCCACCGTTACATAAAAACTTAATGTTCCAATCGAATTTTCAATTATAACGTAAGAATGGCGGTGAAAAAATGAGAGAAGCTTTTTAAAATGCAAAAATACTCTGAAAAGATGAGACGGTGATGAAGCGATACCTACATTCAGTTAGCTGCTCTGTAATTATGTTGAAGAGGGTAGACCATTTTACTGGGAAATTAAACGAAAACACTCCGCCCCCCGCCTCACCGCCGTTCTCTTCCGGAACATTTGCTACAGAAAAATAGGAATATAATACTTATGCTAGGAATTTTTTACATAATAATGCCAGTGTGTACTTGGGTAGCGAAATTATGATAATTCTGTTTTTACTTGTTATTAATGTAAAAAAACATTGTAAATGGTACCTACCTACAACAATTTGGGACATGTGGGTATAGTATTAAAAAAATAAGATTATAATCTTTGAGATGGAAAACTATCATACGAACCGCCTTAGGGCTCAATTATGGAGAGGCAGAAAGTCACGCGGAGCGCAAAGCGGCACGCAACGCGGAGAAAGGCGCGTATCTCCGTCCATGGAGAACGAGCGAGAGAGCGACACGCCGATTTGCGCGCCACGCGACTTTCCTCCTCTCCATAATTGAGCCCTATGGTCAGCGGTTACCGTAATCTATGGACGTTTCATCACCAGAGGCATTCGCACTCGCGTGTTGCTGAACCCACGACTCTTCCGGAAGGAGCATTGGCGACCTTGCTCACCGTCAGGAACAAATCAGTGCAAAAGAGCAGTGTTATTTGCCTACGATATTCTGCAATATGGAGGTACTTCCCTAGTCGAGCAGCTCCAATTTTGAGCGGAAGGTCCGAAAGTCCCAAATAACATTTTCGAACACAATAGTATTGTTCTGTAAATGAAAAAGTCTTAAAGCGTCCGTTTCGAAAAGTGAAGATCTCTTTACCGTTTCTACTATGTCTACTGGTGAGTAGACATAGTAGAAACGACTTTATAAAGTAAAAGACAACCTGATATTTTATTAACGCATTAGGTCCAATATTACTTCGAAAATTCCAAGTTCTGCAAACATGTTCTAGATTGGTTTCGACTTTCTAAACACGTCATCAAGATTAGTTCAATATTCAGCCCCGTAGTACCAGTAGGATCTCCAATAGGATTTTGCGTAAAAGCCCAGCAAAGCTTTAGTGACACACTTTAGTACATGGATTACGTACCATTGCCTCGGTTCATACGTACAAATCGTACATTTTGTCGGATTTTACACATTTATCCCACTTAGTAATGTTTTTGCAGCATTCGTGGTCGCATGAGAGGAAACTTGCATGGAGCATTAATAAATTCCTCTGACAGTTGAGAATTTGAAAATTATGCTAACTACGCCCAGCGGTTTCTTCCTAATCCCATTTCAATGTTAAAATATCAGGCTATGAGCTGAACGAAATTAACTTGGTAGCTATTATGTGGCTTCAAAGGAGTTGTAAGAACCGTCTAATTAAGACTAAGTATATACTATTTATTACTTTTGTATTCTTATACACCCCTAATTTTTAATTACTTACCAGAAATGTTTTGTAGTCGTGTTCTGCTCTTCATTATAAACAACTTTTACTAGCGGACGAAGGAAGAAATAGTGAAACAAAATATTGTATTAAACTAAGTAGCAGATTTTGTTTTTTAGATTTCTACCATATTAAAAGTTGTTTAATGATGAGGAGAGCACGAGCTTAATTGTTTTCTGGTAATTAAAAAATAGTGGTGTAGGTACCTATAACAATATAAAGTCAGCACTAATCCTTTATCAAAACGTGGTGATTACGGCAATGCCTAAGACTGCAGCTGGTTGAAGGGAAACATTTTCTCAGTGGACAAGCTGATGGATGGATCGTCGCTGAAAGTTATTTAAAATTAATAACATAAAACTTAATAAATGTTCATAGCGAACTTTAATTATAATTAAATCATCAAGCAGCATAATAAGCAGACACGTTAAGCTAAATTTAGGGTTTCGGTAAACAGTCTCTATGTTTAATTAAAATGAAAACAAAATTAAAAAATGTACAGACATTTTTATAGCCCCGCTAGACTTGGCAATATTAAGTTGAAATCAGTTAAGAATATTAAAATCTGACTAATCCCATTGAAAATTTCAACTGACGCTCAATATAACCTGCTTTGGAATTTTGTAGTAATTAATTTTGCTTTCATAATAAAAGTACACAAAAGCGAACACCAATTAAATGTCTTTAAGGCCGATATTACACTGAATTAGGATTGAAAATTTAATAAAGGGATTAAGTTGAATGTCTATGAAACAATGAGAAGAGGACACAAAAACGAAATTAAGTCCGACAGTCCACTGATTAAACTCTGGAAGAAATAAGACTGGAAGCTTATTTGAAGTTTGTATCAGCAAAAAGAAATAGCAAAGTTATTTGTATTTTTCTTGGAACAGCTGTAGACAAAGTTGGTATTTTTTAAATAATATTGGTGTGATAAACTGTTCCTTTAGGGCCCTCTACTCGTTCTTCGAATAAAGGCGAACACAAACCTGTGGATGGCGTATTTGCGTGCACTCACGACGGATAGGAGACGAATGACGCCGAACATTGGCGACTGTTAGCGAATGCAGGCAAATGCGGGTCTTCTATACGTCCGTGTTTGCCTCCATTCACCTCTTTTCGTTGAACAATGAAAGGCCCTTAAAATTTGAATAAGTTATTAATTGTGTAATAAATATATTTAAACACGATTCTAGGCATACAGACATACATAAGATTTGGTTGTTCATGATTATAATATCAAGTCCTGCGATTAAAGTTATGCGTCTCGGCAATACTCGTGTTTCCGAACTATTAGTACGAACTAATGCCCGAAGGTCCGCGTCTTGTCAGTCACTCACGAGATATCGAATCTTTATATTATTAATTTATCGCTATAAGTATATCTTCATCGTACGTACTTAAATTGCTCGTAGTTGTGGCGGTTGTTCATTTTAAGTTTATCCGAGCAAAATTCGACCCCTCCCACGTTGTATCTCCAAAAATGCAATTTTACAGGAGAGCATTTTGAATATACAAATGCGAATAAAAGCTCCATTTTTCATTTTATCATGCGCCATTATACATCAGCTCATAAAGCCTTGAAAAATACATTATAATTTTTTTTAATTTAAATAAATTAAATACATAAAAATAGACATTTTTATGTAAAAAACATAAAATCGGAATTTTGTAGCTTACAACAACTTACGTGGGAGGCATCGAAATATTTAAAGACTGTAGACATTATTGTCACAGCTAGTCGGACTAGTGTCTCTAAAATAAAACAAGTGTGTCTTTGTCTAATAGACTTCTGTTAGACGTCATCTCCACCAAACGCTGCACGTGATACGAACTAGACGTCTAGTTCCAAACATCATTGCTACAGCGGTAGTCTGTCTAACTATAACCTTGACTATGGTTTGCGCAGGCCCTTATTTTCTTGACTATGGGTTGCGCAGACCCTTATTTTCTTTACCATGTTTGAATTAAAATTTACTGAAAAGCAATTCTCAATTCAATTCAAAAGGAGATAATAGGATGCGATATGAAGTGATCCCACGCAACGGACGCAACGCTGCGATGCGGAGTCGGATTATCACCCTGCTTTCCTACTTATTTCTTTCCCGAGTAAAAGACGCGGCGACGCGATTCGATGAATTATTTTAAAGGCTGTCTGTTTCAGTCCTTTTAAATATTTTTAATATTGTAGCCCCTTCTTAATTCCATATTTAATGTTGCAATTAGAAGAAGGCACGGACCAGGTTTTAATTAAAACTGAGTTTACATTTCAACAAACACTTTAAGGTAGACAGTAGGCTTTTGCAGACATGAATCAGGTTTCATTATAATATTACGTTGAGAATTGCTTTAAATTATAAGATAAAAGCGATCTCAGAATGAGCTGAGGTGGGTTGCCAACAGTACTAATAATATACCTAAGTATTGTGCTGTATTTTAGGTATGCGTAGTATAAATATATATACTGTTTATTTATTTATTTAAAATGCTTCATATACAATATACAAAGGCGGTCTTAATGCCGTAGGCATTCTCTACCAGACAACCTTAGGGTTATGCAGAGACAATGAAGGTAGATGCACCAAAAACCAAACTTAAATAAGAGGGAGGTATATTAAATTATACTTAAAACAACTATAATTATAAACTTACATAAACATTAACATAATTATATACACTGTTACTGTTGAAGAATAGTTATACGTACAAATACTATAATATAATTAAGAATAGTACGCAAAAATACTATATTTCAGTTGGATGGGTCAATGTTTATTTTGTAACACCGAAACTAATAAGTAATGATGATTATTCTTCATTCAAAGATGCGGGCAATAACTATCGGTAAATTATTGATACATAATAATTAGGTACGTGCTTTTTGCTCATGTATTGAGCCAAACTCTTAAAAATAATAGCCAAAGTGTAACAAAATAACGTACTCTTTGATTGACTTTTCTTAAAATGATTATTATTCTTCATTCAATACCTTGTATTTTAGTTTTTATTTTTTAATATCATTTTCTGTATCTCCCTGTACAGGGCCTACCTGGCGACAAATGGTTTTGCCGATTATTTATAAATTATTTTCATGATGTTATGAATTTATAAAAATGAAAAAACAAAAAATAAACTCTCTGGCCTTCCTTTTTAAACACGTATGATTCAATACCTTTTATGTTCTTTTTATTTAATTAGTTGTCAGACGCGAATATAATATTTAGTGAATTTTGTTGTTTTGTAACCAAACCTTACATGTATAGTGTATTAATACATTATGACATGTGTGTATGTATTTTAGAAAGGAATAAAAAAAAAAAAAAAAAAAACTTTATTTGATTAATTTTATTTTAATTTCGAGTTGAGTATTATTGTATTGATAATATAATTGTTGACCTGTACCTTAGTAACTAACAAAAATGAATGTAACAAAATACTATGACTACATTCACATATTATAACATATAAATTTTTGGAGGGTGGATGTTTAGCAGTGTAGGAAAATAGGTAAAGAAAAACGGAATTACATGTAAAATAAATTTACTCCCAAGACGTCAAAAAAAACAGTCAATCCCGATGTCAAATTAAAACATTTTTAAGAGTAATAGTAATCATGCTGATATAAAACCTCTAACATTAATAACGCGTCATACATTCCCTTTCTGTCGTCGTAAGTTCTTGGAAAATAGGCCCAGCGTTATAAATTAAAAGAAGACCACTGGAGGCCGCCCTCGTCTTTATGAGGCGGGGTACGTTCATTTAAAAACTTCATTATAACTTCACGGACGGCTTGCGTTGATACTACGGCACGTTTTCATGTTCCTTGTTTTCTTCCTTTAGATTTTTTTATAAACTATAGTAGTTACGGCTAAAATACATTATACTGGTCACCCTCGAAGATAATTGTGAAAATGGATTGAAAACTTAAAAAAGAAATAGTCTAAACCATCCGTTTTCAGAATTTGGAACTTTAGTAAGCAATATGCCAAAGTGATATTTACAATATTAATGTCGATGGGTGGAATGTTTAGTGAGATTATAAAAAAGTAAACTCCTAACCTACATTACATTTTACTGGTTATTTTATTTTCAGCAGATTAAGACACTTATTTATAAATAGCAGATTTGCTTGAATCTGGCAGTATATTTTAAAATAATAATGAATTCCTGAAAATAATAGAGATTTCATTCATCACGGGCAATTGGTTAATTATGCCCTGCCTTAGAAATAACCATATACGAGTAGATACCCTGCCTTCACTAATTAGAAGCATAATGTTGAATTATAAAAGACATTACACACGATTAAATGTGAATCGGTTGAAAAGATGAGCGACGTCAAAATTACATCCTCATGATGAATCCGCAGATTTAAAACCGAGTCAAAGTCACTCGGCGACAAACGGAGAAACAATTTCCTTCTGCGAAAGTTCTTAGTGAAGTCTGAAACAAAACGCTGAATACAAAATTTGTTATTATTCATATGAACATAAAGGGGAATTCGATATGCGCGAAACGTCTGTGCGGTCCCACTCATCTTTATTTGTTTTAGATTACTTTGGGTTCGCTGAAGTTAGGGAGTGCGGACCGCGAACACACGCGGATTTATAAGGGATTTGTCAATAACAAACTTACGCGGCGATGCTGAAAAATATAATCACTAAGTTTTTCAATTCGAATTTGTTGCTTTGAACAAGTTTTTTATCTGTTTTCAGGCATGAAGAAATTTTCTTAAGCAAAGAAACTAACAAAGTAAAAGTATGGAAAGTCCGATGCTTAATATTATTCTTAGAGTTTATTGTTATAGTCAATATTGAGGGTTTTATACAATACGGGTTGCCGTTCTAAGAAATAGTATTTTTGTTGGTATACTGGCTTGGTCGATCACATAAAGGTTTTTTCGCTGTTATAAAGTTTTAATATGAGTACCTAACATTATGGCGACGATGTAAATTATTCTCAGAAAATTCGGAACTGATATTTATGTAGGTACTTCATTTACATCAAAGACAAAGACATTTAGGTATTGAAGAAACTGTGTACAAAAGTGTTTATATCAATATAGGTATCAACAGCCTACCCAATCAGGTGTTGCAATAGTATTTAGAGAGAGCTAATACATCAAGTACGAGTATACCCTAACTTAAAAATAGTTTGAATTACAAACACTTTTCTGCAAAAAAATCATGTAGGTATAATAGGTAGGTAGGTGAATTCGTTTATTCGTAATAGCAATGCTATATATATATATTCGCAATAATTCCTTCACGTTCTATAATTATGGTATTGACGACTTTACTCTTTTCAGCAAATGTGAAGATTCCAATCAACTTTTATCATTACAATTTTGTCATTTCCAAGCACCCACGTAAATATGTATATAATCTCACTGTAATAAATATATTACCTGGCTATTTGCGTGAAATAACATAATGTGATAACAAAAATGTTACCGCAGTATATTTGAATATTTCATAGGCTGGGACACGCGCCGGTGATAACCGTAAAAGACCTACAGAAGCGATTGCCTCAAAATATGTTAATAATGTCATATTTCATAGATATGAAGAAAAACTTAGTATAAAGCTAATAGTTATTGTAGCTTCAGCAGCAAGCGGGAGATGTTATAGTCTCTTTAAGAAAATGTTATGGCTGGAATAACATTTTTTTGTATAAAGAAAATTACCGTCGTACAAAGAGAGTAGAGTAGTTGTACAAAAATAAATGCAAAGTTAGAAATAATATCTTTTATTATGTAAACTGGTCTCAAAGAAATACCTAAATATTATATTATTATATTTCAAAATTATTACTCCCAAATATTCTAATTTCTATTTTTGCAAGCTTGCAAGTAATATAATTATTTTATTCGAACAGGTGAGTTTAATTCATTTTTAATGTTTAACACTATAAACTAACGCCAACTCATGGATTATGAATTTAACTATCTGAGGTTTATGTGGTGTTAATTCTGTAATTCTTCAAAGATTAATGTTAGTGAATTGATATTGGATTTTTTTCTTAATATAATTGTAACGAACTAATACATTTTAAAACCGAAATTAAAAAAAAAAAAAAAAAAAAAGTATTTTTTTCCAAAATAGCACGATGTGATAGTCGATATGTTCCATCTTTTTTAGAAACATTTAGCGTCAGTGCTTATTGCATTAAAATTTAAGATATATATCAATAAAAATTGAGAGTAATATAGGTCGGTTTATTATGGAATCATTCGTAGTTCCTGGTGCTACTGCGTCTCACCATACGTTGTAGCTAAATACACACGTTACAATCCTTTTTTCAAAGAAATCGCTGTCCTCATGCCGTCCCTTGGATTTACCTTCATCGTGGGTACAGTTAACGAACACAACATCTCTCATGCACGCTACACACACATATTCAAATCGGAAATACTATCTGTTATGTACGGAAACCGAACCCGCGACTCGTAACGCAGAAAGCCAATCGCATTAACCACTGCCCCAACCGTTGCGCCTAAATTTGACATACCGCACATTATACAAAACATAACAAATCCAAGCAAGCGTAACTGTGCGGTATCCCAAAGATTATTTCCGATTGGTTGCCTAAGTCCGTCCGTATGGCGGATTCGGGACCATAGCCTTTTTAAATATATATCAACATCCTCAACCTTCCGGAGGGCTCGTAAAATCCGAGTGCGGATTGTTGCGCTTAAACTACCCCCGTACTGAAATATGTAGGTTCAATCCGCAATGCCAGATATTCTACAAACGTAAAAATATCTAACACTATCTATTTGAAGCTAGTAGACTTCTTGCTTTATTTGGTGCAGGTTAATCCCTCTTTTATTAATCGATATAGATTGGGGGACATACTTTGTTATGAATTTTATTTATTTGACGACCTTGTTCGCGCAGTGGCTTTAAGCGATTAGCTTTCTTTGCTGCTTGCCGCGGATTCGATCCCCGCACGGAACAATTAATATTTGTATGATCTACAGATGGTTGTTTCGGGTCTGGGTGTGTGTGCATGTGAGATGTTTGGTTGTAAACTGTACCCTCGATACAGGAGAAAACCTAGTGAGGGGCAAAGTATAAAAAAATAAAAACAAATCTATGACGCACAATCGTGAAGTAATATTGCCATTACGCTGTGTGTACCTAAATCATAAAAGAAAAGAAAAAGCTCTCATAAGTACATAATAATAATAAAACACTTTTATTACAAATATATTTTTATAGGCTTTGATTATTTATACCTAGGTAATATAGAAAGATAAAAATGGATCTTAGCTGAGAATAGAGCCACTACAAAAAACCTGAAAAAGAAAATAAAAAAATAGTACCCTACCCCACCCGTAATAGTATCAATGTTTATTGCCCATTTATTGATTTCTGATTGCAAAAACCCAAGTAATCCCTGTATGGATGGTCAAAAATATACGGCTAAATTAAAATCCTTTTAGGCTACGCGGTCATTTATGAAATATAGATGAATTGTATGGACCGGGCCGATCAACGAGCAATTTAATTTTTCATCATCGGTGGAAATTCTACTAATATATTAAATATGAAAGTTTGGATGTGTGAGTTTGTGAATTTGGATGTATTGCATGAAATTTGCGACACAGGTAGACCATGATCTGGATTAGGACATAATAGAATAGAATAGATCTTTATTTCATGTAAACCAGATACAGGCACTTATGAAATGTCGAGACTCTAGGTGCGCGGTTCCAAATAGTAGATCCTATGGAGAAGAACCGGCAAGATAAGAAACTTATATCTGGGTACATGAAGTAGTTCTCCTAGGATGCGTGTGAAACCGCGGGCATCTGCTAGTGTTCTCATAAATTATTGTAGAAATCACACTTAAATCAACGAACACTAATAAATTCAGTTTTTTTTATCTCAATCCACCATTTATCATAGTTAAGTAGCTTTTTGTCCACAGTTCTACCCATTTTAATTTAGTTTAGAATACAATACCAACATGAAACCGCTATCATAATATACTTTGAAATTTAAGCATAAATTAAACTAAAACTCATATATTATATAAAATCTAACCCAAACTTTTTCATGCAAAAAATAAAAACATAGAAGATAAATTTAAAACCAAAAAGCTGACTGGATTTAGAGTCCTTTATACGTGTAGCTTATTTTTAGTCCAAACTGCGTTAGCAAAAAGTATACAGCAATTAATTTCATGTATATTCGTTGTTATAACGTAGTATTTCAATTCATAATTATAATTGCAATTATAATTTTCTTAGCTCTTGTCGGTGGAGCAATCGCCACTGCTGTCTATCCTCTGCCTTCTTTTAGGTTTGTATTTGCTTAGAAAGGCGAAACATAATATTATAATTATGTAGTCATCCATGTTTTATTTTATCAATTCGATTCTTAGTACAAGCATGTTTAATAACATTAAATCACTGCTAAGGCACAGATTTTCCTTAGGTTATTAGAAATGAAAACTCAAGAGCCTAATGCAGGAAAAAGCTGGCCGGAGCCTCTTCTAAAATGAAAGGTCTGCCTATAACGCGGTTGTGTTAGCCTTTACTCATGTTTTGATAGACTTTATCCTCATTTATTCGTACATAAGTTTCATAGTAAAGTTATTACGGTAAAAGCGAGTCCCTTGTTCATAACATCAGGTTTAAGAGGAAAATTAATGGATAGCTATTTAAATAGCTCGCGTAGGACAGGGAGCAGGTTTTTCTGTGCCTGAGCACATTTTTACAACCGAGTGATAGATACCACATAAATTTATTACAGGATAACTTTGCTAATTTATCATATGGAAAGAAAGGTTCTTAGGTAAGGTTGCGTACACATAGCTCTATAAAAATAAAGGCCAATGAGTACCAAAATACCCGCGAGCAAATCGTGGTTCTAACAGTTGTGCCAGAATTGCACACTAATAAAATATTCTTATCGTCTCGGGAATCGAACCCGGGACGAAGCTCAGCAGTCGCACTGGCAAACACTAGACCTATTTATACTAATATTATAAAGGGGTTAAACTTGTTTTTTTATATATAGACGGTAATATCTGGAACTACTGGACCGATTCTAAAAATTCTTTCAGTAATACAACCAGTAGTCTCAACTGCCTGCCTGATAAATAAATAATACTAATAGGAAGCTACACTATAAGATAAGATAATGATTTATTTCCTCAAAACAATATTACATAGTAGGATACATGGTATCAGAGTAGGACATAAATGTTTAATATTGTGGGAGACTGGTGCCTAAATTAAGCTCTATACTTGTGTTTCAGGTCACCAGGTCTCCACTCTTTATGAATATACATTTATTTTGATATGTACCTACGTACACTGACAACATTGGATTAAAATATAGTACTAACATGATTGGTGACTCGAACGTAGCTTTATGACAATTGATAGAGGCTGTATTTTATTTTGATAAAAATAAAACGCGCAGATGAAAATGCGGGCAACGCTAATATTTTATAACCTCATTACAATGCGTATACGCTTCCATGCCAGAAACAAAGTCCATTATGTAAGGTAACTAAGTACGTATTGTTCGCTTTTTTCTTGAAACCTTGGAAAAAGAGTATGAGCATAACGGCTAACGAGGTAAAGTAACCTATTTACTTGAGACAGCTATCTAGTATCATGTTATAAAATATTGTACCTAGTTAAGTATTATCAAGCGGACTAATAGTACCTTCTTTATTCTTTAGGGACCGTACCTTTATTGGTCGTACAAAACCTATAAATTCGGAGATATTTCATCGTAATTCTTAACGTAATAATACTGAGGTATAAAATTATCCCGAGTTTATTATTACCTATGTATGAAAGTTGGTAAACATATAATATAGGTAGTGTAAGTTAAATAAAAAATAAATTATTCCAGCTCCTTACTGTCCCACTGCTGGGCACGGGCCTTTTCTTAGAACGAGAAGGGATAGGCTTTAGTCCACTACGTAAGTTAGTGAAAGTTTATCATCAGTGCAAATATATACAGGGTGACTGGTAAATCGAGGGAATCGTTGAAGGAGGGTGTTATTTATTTATTTATTTAATGCTTTTCATACAAATATGTACAAAGGCGGTCTTAATGCCAAAGGCATTCTCTGCCAGACAACATTAGGGTGATGCAGAGACAAAAAAAATGGTAGATGCACTAGTCATTATTATTAGGTGAGGTTAATAATATACCTACTTATGTAGAACCTAAGCAATACAATACACATATACCTACTTACATTACAATATATAATTACCTACATTATTAGATACATCACGTACCTACATACTACAACTTTTACTATGGAACCGAAACTGAAGACGCGAAAATAAAATCAGCTGTTCCATACAAATAATTCAATATTAATCGACAAAATGTATGGAACAGCAGATTTTTTTTTCGCGATTTCCGCTTTGGTCCCATAGGAAAAGTTGTTTATAATGATGAGTACCATACCCTCCTTCAATGATTCCCTCGATTTACCAGTCACCCTGTATACATAATTCGGTGGTAAACTTTTTTATAATTTTTTTGACGTAATAACGAGTTTTTTTTTGATAAAAACAAACATATTTGAACAGAAAATCTATCAAATCTTGCATTCTGAAAATACAGATATAGCGGCCTTATGCTCGTAAAATTATTTTCTTCATACGTTTATCTGCGAATACAATTATCACACTAAACCAATCGCGCTTGTACGGTAGAGCAAAGATTTGGAACGTAATTACCGCAAAGCCAGACATAAAACCTGTTAATGGGACCCTCAAATCCCTCTCCTTAAAAGCAACCTTATGTGTTAATTGCCAGACATCTCGTAAAAGATTATCTACTAATACGATAAAGTTATTAATGTACCTAATTAGGACGTAGAATAATTAATATGCCAAAACCTTTCATCTAGAAAGTTCTAGGACATGGTACAAACCGGAAAAATGGTCATCTTTAAAATATACACCTGATTTCAAAAAATATAATCTGAAACTGCATTACGCCTATAATTTTAGAAGGGTTGGACAGTGGTGTACTATTTATGCTAATATTTCGTCGATGTCATTATTAAGGTTACTTTTCCACCAGAGCTGTGTGAGGTACTTAAGTGGTGCGCGAAGAAAAAATCTACCGATAGGGTAACTTAATTCAAAAATCAAAATTGTTTATTTGACACAAACACAGGTAAATATAATGGTAAATAATTTGAGAATGTAATGTGTACTTTGTTCTGCTCTGACGAGCGTACATTTTAAGACCGCAGTAATCCTATTGGTGTAATTTATTCTAGCGTACCGCTTAGCTACCTCACACAGTTCTAGTAGAAACGCAGCCTAAGTCCCATGTACCTAATAGGTACTAAGAAATTCCTAACAAAAAATAACACATTGACTGAACTGGGAATCGAACCAAGGATCTTACACTCAGTAGCTGCGCTTGTGACCACTAGACCAATGACTGCCACACCTACTACTAAATTCAATACTCCGTAATGATATTGAATAATGAAGCGACACCGTCGCTACCCCAAATATCCGCCATCTCCCTTGCAAACATACATACAACGCACCCGTACACACGCACGCAAACGGCACAGCTTTGAATAATAATCGGGTTCGTCACAAGAAGCTATTGGCCTCCGAGGAGATCAGAATTATGCGACAAATGCGCCAACTGCTAAAGCGTTTTACGACCGAAATGACGCGCTGAATCGGATTTGGATCACGTCCTCTAGCGAAGACAGTTTGACGTGTTGTCGTCGACTTGCATAAATTTGCAAGATTAAGCAGGGCCTAGAGGCACCACTCACCCTGGATGCGGTCTGTACTATTTACATAAATGTATTCCCTTTCTGGCAACGGACGTCTTTAACAGCAAATATTTACGTCAGCCTTGACTTTCTGTGAAATAATGTGAAACTAAAACTATCATCCACTATTTTTTCCCCTCGCGCTGATGTTATGTCTAGCCATTTTTATTAATGAGGTGTCAAATAAAGCTGCTGTTAATTACGACGATACGTTTCCCTATTTTCTTGTGACAGAATAATAGCAATTATATAAATGGAACGCGGTAGTTATTCTAGGGGTCAAGCATACAAGGAACTCGATACGAAGTCTCAAAACACAAATTGCGGATGTAGGCCACAGAGCTACCAAATTATGATGGAACTGAGCTTGTCGGAGGAGCTTTGACCAAAAACAACCACAAAGTGGATCTCAAATACAAGGAAACGGCAAAAGGATAATTGACCCAAAATTGCCATAGACCAGGAAAAATGGGTTCAGGGAGGCCTAGTCCTCCCAAGTCCTCCAAAGGGACGTTACCAGGGTTGTATTTTTTTATATTAAGCTTATTTTTACCCATTATTGAAGCAATCAACACTGAATTTTTTTACTTTGTACCAATATCATTCTGTCGTAAGTTCTGTCGGGCATTATTCCTTAAATTTTTCGTCCATAAAATGAGCCAAAATAATGATCAGCCAATTCTGTATGCACCGTCGTACACAACAGCCTACCTGATCAAGGAATAGAGGCGTTACATTCATCTATGTATTTTCCCCCATTAGATTAACAGATCTCAAAACAGTATCAAGCCGTGTTGGCACTGAGTAACGCCATGCATACCAATAGAGTATGTGTTCTGAGATTTCAACAGATATATAGAGACAAGATGTTAATTCATCACGTACATAGGTACAACTACCATTTCCATGTTCTAATACACTGTTATAAATATGTAATATCTAATTTATTCATTTATTTAAATTGTAATTAATTAAATCCACTTAAACTTATCAAAAACGCAACTAGCATGCAGTCCTCTCACAGTACTCCTCACATGCTGACAAAATCGTCCTCCATCCGTCCGCAAACATGTCACATTCTGGATTTGCTTCCAAGAGAGCGTTGAGCGCAGTGAGGACCCGAAGATTGGGTGAATTAGCGCGCGCTACGGTGCGGCAAACGAGTACGGCAAACAACTTATGTTTTCTGCTACGCCGGTAATTATTGGGGACAAACAATCTACATAACTGTCCATGTAGCCCTGGGGCCTCAATTTTATTCCGCAAAATTTTACACATTGTTCTGATCTGCTCATGCTCCCTCTAAAACCTGTTACCTCTCTCTCTGGCTAGAGTTACAGTAACAAGTGGAAAAAAAAAACTGCAGTCTAATCTCAGCGTATCGGCCTCATCACCGATACTGCGAAGCCAGAGGACGAAAGATTTTTACCAGTAGGTCGTGCGTTATCTAAGGTAATGGGAATGCGGGCAGGGACAGTTGGGTTACAAAGCAAAATGTCGCTACACTAGCTGTTGACCGAGACATGCTCGAAGTTACTTTGATGGATAAGATTTGAAACAAGATTATCCGGGAAGAAACTAGAGTAACAACTTATAATAATGTAGTAATTTTTTTATTTTTTTATCTCTTTATTTCAGGCGACTAAGGCCCATAAATAAACTTACATATATTAAACTTATTATAAAATAGAATTATTTCTATACTAATGTAAAAAAAAACACTCACCCCTTATTCATAAACGATGATTCGATGGCCGTTGGAGTAGATCCCTTCGTTAGCAAACGAAGCTTGTGATGTCTCCTGATCGGAGGTGATAATCGGAGGTGAAAAAGGAAAGTCGGTGATTGATCTCATAACTATGCGGTCTTTTACAAAGAAAAGTACATTTCCTTGTAGATTTAACAGTAGGTACAAGATTAAGAATTGTATATTTTATGACAAGAAATGATAGAAATGAGTATTCTATGTCCCATTCAATTATATTCCCTCAAACAGTCCCAGTGAATAATAAATTGCTTTTACTTCATTACACTCAACAAAAGATATACATTTTTCTCCAAACGCATTAAAAGCACTCCAGGAAACATGGCAGACGTTTACAAATTTTAATATTTAATTTTCAGAAGGTGAATTCTTTTCGTGAATATGAATCGACTCACGGAATCCTCCTTATCGGACCATGTCTGGGACCGACACGGCTTTTAATACGTGATCCGAATGCGTCCCAATTATGGAAGCTTAAGGAGTGAAGCCCAGCCGAGGAGGAGAGATGGTGCAAGGGATAAGCGAGCAACGATTTTATTTTTTAATGATGCATGTTTGTGGCATAAATGGCACAAAAGTGATGTATGTAGCGTTCATTTATCTGATTAGGTAGGTATGAATCTGAGGTATAAATTGACGAAATAATCTTAATGGTACCGAATCTGGGTGTTTGTTTTTTTCATAGACTTAGGATATTTTTGCTTCTACGTCTACGGTTTTTTATGAGATATTATTGTGATGGTAAACATACGCACGACTCAGATTTTATAGCAAAAAACCTAGAAATAAAGAGTTGTTGAGTACGCGACACGCACTTGGTCGGTTTTATTTGCACAAGTGTTTTTTATACAAGCTTATATTTCTCATTATTATACTATTCATTTTTTTAGAAGTGGGACCTATTAATCTCTGTAATCGATTATTATATATCACTGTAATTCACTGTAATCGACTTGCGTGCATTCGATATTTCCGATTCGCCACAAAATCGATATTCGTACATATGCTTCTATCGTTTCGTAGGGCACTGGTAGGGAATATACCAAAATCAAAAATATGTAATATCGTCTGTAAATTGTACCAATCAATGATATAAAGTATGAAAATGTATTCAGTTCGCTCGAGTAACAATCGGTGACAGATGCATTAGCTTCGGGAATTCGGCAATTTATCGGTTACATTCGCACCTCACTCGTTTCCAAATATCAAGTCTCATATCATAAAGAAAATGTGTGTTGAAAAAGGGACGCACCCTATATTTATTTGATACTTACTCGAAGACCAATTGCGGTATACCTACAGATATATGGATTCAAGTCGTGATATTTTGTACGTAAGTATATGATAGTTATTTCTGTTGAATAATAAAATGACTTACCTATACCTACATACATTTTTTGCGATTAAACTAGTAAAGCTAAAGATTTTTTTTAAAGAATACTTTCCCATTCCCCTCGTTAACATACTCGTACATCTCACAGCACACACACCCAGACCCGAAACAACTATCTGTGTAGCCCATGAATCCAAGCCTCGACACGTAATATAAATAATATTATCCAATCTCCTAAATAAGTATGTATAATTTAAATTTTAGTGCTATATTTATTTGAATAATAATAACTGTAGTATAGTAATCAGCTAATGTCCTGATAATAACATTTGTATACTCGTTTGGGTATGTCACAGTGGTCTATTTGTAACAGTAATTGAAATAAACTGAATTGAATTGTAGCGTATAAAGCTAATCGCTTAGCCATACTGCGCCAATCGTGTTGTCAAGAAATATGAAGGAGAAAATTAAATAAAAAATATATATCTATCCTTTTAAACGTCAAGTTTTTTATATTCACTGATGAATTGGTTTAAGAATGATTTTGTTGTTTATTGACTCACAACTAAGGTCAATGTCCTCTGTAGATTGACTAATATCTCTCTTAGTAGGTATACCAAAGAAAAGCTCACTTCCAATGTATTAAACAGATTCCTTTCCGCGTGACTAGATTATACCATTCCGTTTTCATGAAAATTTAAATCTTAATAGAAATTGTGAACGAAGTATTCAATGTAGTCACATTTAATAATTCGTTCACAAGTCCTGCAATAATCAGGGCTGCCATAAAACTCAATACTATACAATTTCTCTCCAACTGAGATGTAGTACGAAATGATAACTAGAGAGAAATGTTCAGAATACAGAAACATTCCATTCCTGACCAGAATGCGATAGTACTCGGAAAGTACGTACAAGATTTATTGCAGTATCCAGTTAAAATGTTAGATGTATTTTCTTTAAAACGTGTATAGTTGTAACGTGAATTTTCTAGTGATGTACCGTTGTTCTATTGAGGCTGATTTCAATTCTTGTAAACCTGCAGGTGTAGTATGAACGTTTCTCGAGCTTTGTCACTCAAATTATACATTCTACTTATGAACAAATAAGATTTTTTCAAGGATTTTGCTAATTTTATTATGAGTGAGAATGTTCGAGGGAATGTTCATACTACATAGGCCGAACAAATTTTTATCACACAGTGTGTATATATAAACAAGACACCCATTTCAACAACACAGAAATTCCGCTGCTTCATACAAATACCTAATTCAAATTATGGAACAGCAGATTTTTTTGCGCGATTTCAGAGTTGATCCCTTAATAAAAGTTGTTTATAATGATGAGTACAATAACGTGCAAAACTGTTATTATTAGTAAGTTATAACAAATTAAGTGATTTATTAAAAAAAAACTTTATTTTAAGTTTATAACTAAAATTAACTTTTTTTTTTCTTTATTATAAGTTTATAACTAAAATTAACTACTTACGATATTTTTGTACACACATATTAATAAGATACTGGCCCCCTAACCAGTATGAGGGGTCCAGTACTTTTTTGAGACAAATAATTCATAATATTCTTATTGTATATCTAAATTATTTAAGGGTGTTTTATTTCCAAAAAAATACCTAATAGCAGTATAATACACACCAGTAATGACAACCAACATTAATAACACCGTTTTCGACAGCCCTAAATAATATGCTTTGGGTGAAATAATATTGTTTTCATGTCTAGATTAACAACCAAATATAATTTGCTGTTTGAAAATAATTAGTCACTGATTCGTGAACATATATTACTAAACTAAATATTAATTATTCTAGTGTTAGTAAATAATTATTATGCTTTTTTCTATTGTTATTTCACTATTATAAATCGATGTAATAACATTTTAATAACACAAACAGACTATTATTTTAATGGTACGTTTCGAAGTAATAATTAGGGATCTTGTTCAGCGAGTACGGGTTGATAACTGACCATTTTTAGCGTATTATTTATTTCTCATTCACTGAAAAGTTTGCTGGAAGACAATTCAACATTGAGTACTGAGTAGTCTTGCCTTTTAAACTACCTACATTTTCATATTGTTGTTTATAGGATAATCATCACACTTCAGTAAAATCATGCATACTCCCACAGATAATAAAGATCCAGCAGGTATTGTTACTAAAAGAGGAGTAACCTAATAATTTACAAGTTTTAGCTTTTATTGTTTCAAAAAACTGTGGTCCTTAGAGACGGAACAACGTTGGGAACGTCCAAAGTTTGCTTAGCCACGGAGGAAATTTGGCAAAATACATTTACTGAATTCAAGTGTAACTGGAAAGTAATTCACTGTGGAATACAGCGGCCAGTCCATAAAGAAATACTTAAATTAGGTAATTTAACCACGCTTGTCCGCCTTTGACTGAATAATTAACATTTAATAGTAGATTTCACAGTAATAAATTGAGATAATTGAATGATTCTGTTGTTTATAACGGCATTATAAGCCTTTTCTCATATGCATCAGTCAATTATTAAAATATTCACGTAAATACAACATTATATTAAATACTTAGTTATTTTTAGTATGTCTGTCGTCGGCAAAGAAAAGACAAGAAGGATAGTTATTAACATGTCTTTTTATAATAGAGAGGGTAAAAGATCACTTATCCCTTGATGGTAAGTGATCATTGATCGCTGTCCAAGAACATCTGCCACACCAGAGGAGTAAATGATGCATGAGCGATCTTTAGACTAAGAATCGTAATGATAATAAAATTATTTAACAACAAAATCAAGCTGCAATTAACTCGGAATGCACGGTGAAGAAGCCGATATAGCTATTGATGTCTACCTTACGAGCTGTTGTAATGATTCACAATTTTATCAAGAATATAACTAACTCAACTTGGCAGGGTTAATGCCGTTCTTCCAGATGCACGAACCCCAACCAAAATTATATTCCAATATCTATATTATTTTGTCGATTTTTAACAAGATCCAATGTGAATTTCATATCGGCAACTATAATTATTCACCTTACTAAATCTTCTCGCATCATTGATTTCCTGTCGAGACTATACTTCGCCAAGATTATCTCTCCCTTCGTAGAACCTTTTCATTAGTAAGCCCTTCACATACCTATTGTACGGGTATCAAATGTATTATCAGACCCGACTGAAGGTCTAATACCAATCAAATCGATATTTATTATACCCGCACAGACCCTAAAACCACTTATAACCAGTAATTACTACGTAGATCATGAATCTATCATGAATCTCCCCCCCCGCCCGAGGCGTCGCCGCGAGCACACGTATTTTATTACGCTCCGCAGTATTTATTGCTAAAAAATAGTTTTAATTTGCAAAAATAGTTCAAACTACTTAACATAAAAACATATTAACAGTGTTCAACATAATAGTCATACATAAAACCTTTTAACAAACAATAATGTGATATAATAAGATAATTAATGTTTCATTTAGTTCAAAATACCGTTAGAAAAAGTGTTGTTTGAATCCCACAAGTGCATCGCCAGGTGTCTTTCCGAATCTACTCGCACAGTACACGCAAATCTCACGGTTCGGCGGTTGGCATAAGCAACGTTTTGGCGTGTGCCTGCGCTCTGTGAATAACGAACGCTCGTGCCCGTTCATAAAAGAACTCTAGTATTGTTGAAAGATACTTTTTTATATCAGTGTGGTAATACTAGAAAAGTTCTGTAACCTGTGTTGGTGTCTGCATAATCAGTGCGTTTTTAAAGAAGTTAAAAACAGTTTTAGAAAAATCGTGAACATTGCAGGGTGAGTTATCGGTAGTCGGCGTTGTCGCCCACGCATACTGTTCGCGACGCACACAATATACCTGTCGCAGTCACTCAGCTTCCGCATCTGATGCTACGTTACTCACACACATTTTAACGTATTTCACGACTCCTTGCTTGCTCGCACATTGAATTCAGCTGTTACCGCATCGCAAAAAACATTACCATGAATTACATCTGTGCTGCATGTAATCAAATCATAACCACGAACAGATCAGTTAAATGCTCTATGTGTGAAGCTTACTATCATCAAATTTGCGTAAATGCAACTTTTATTGGGGATACTAACAAGCAAAGCGACAACTGGCAATGTCCTTCATGTCGACCTAAGACGCCGCGTACTGGCAATACTAACACGCCTGTATGCATGACCACCACACCCACAGAGCTTGATGTCTCGAACGTGAACACTAAATCGCGCACCCATAAGCGTACCACAGTCGACTCTCCTGGCATACTGGAAGACATCGAGAACTCGGTGACATTATCTGTTCTGGTCTCCGAAATACGGTACATGCGGTCGGACATGACCGAAGTAAAAGACACGCTGAAATTACTATATGATGGCATGGAAAAATGCAACGCGCGCCTTGATACTTACGAGGAAAGAATACTTGCCTTAGAACAAAATAACGCTCAAATGGACACGTGCATCGCCCAGCTAGAAAACCTAGAGGACAGAATAAATGCCCTTGAGCGAAATAATTCTCAAGTGGCCTCCCTGAATGAAACAATTGACAACCTTAAGGACCAATTAAACCAGCAGATGCAGTCCGCCTTGCGAAACGAGATAGAGATAATCGGCATTGAAGAAGCCAACAATGAAAATCTCAATCATACTGTTTTAGTTACCGCTGCTAAGCTTGGAGTACAATTAACTGCGGATGACATCGACTGGACGGCTCGTGCAGGTCTCAAAAAAGAACTAAAATCTGATATGCACACCAAGTTCCCAAGGCCAGTTATTGTAAGATTACTACGAAGGGGAAAAAAAGATCAGTTCATAAAGGCATCAAAAACTAGGCGCAGCCTAACCTCCACAGATATTGATATTCAAGGACCTATTCGAAAGATATTCGTCAACGAACATCTAACAAAAGAAAATCGTATATTTTTTCGTGAGGCTAGAATTCGAGCCAAGGATGCAGGATACAAATTTTGCTGGACGAATGGCGGTCGTATATTTGTTCGTAAATTCGAAGGGAAACCAGCCATACTTATCAAGAACAGTAAAGACCTGGACCTTCTCCTTGGTACAATTAGCGTCCCATTGTCTATATCGGACGCAACCAAAAGCGATATTAACCTTATTACTTAAGCCCACGAAATGTAACAAATATTATTTTTGCACGTGGCTTAAATTAACCTTCATTTTCTTTTATATAATACGTCGCATAAAAATGACGAATTATTTACTTAATTTTTGTATTCATAAACCAACATTGCATAAGCCATTATGTTATACTTCAAATTTAAATTTTATGCGTTTCTTGTTTTTCATAATATTTTCGATACTACACATCTACAAATACATACACACACATAACACACACGCAAAAACACTCATAACACTTATCTCTAAAGAAAAATTCCTCGCGCGAAAAAGTATTCTCTCTTATATGCTATTACTCATATTTCTCTCTAAAACACATTATAATACGGTACCCCAAAATTTTACAAAACTCAATCAATTCAAGCCCCACCACATCTTACTCTTGAATATCACCCAACTCAAACCTTTAGGCAAAAATGCGGCAACTAGTTCTTTTACATCGCACTTTACTAAAATAATATTAACACTAGATTATGGATAAAGTTGAATTATTAAACGAAATAGACGAAACACTGAGTATATCCTGCCGCACCATTGACAAACTCGAACTTTGTCAGAATTCTCTTCTAGAACATAATTTCAAAGTTTTAACTTGTAACATCAGAAGTCTGCATAAAAACTTTCATGAGCTACAAACTGCCCTACACCGACTCAACTGCCAGTTCGATGCAATCGTTCTGACAGAATGCTGGCTGAATGAAAACTCTGTAATAAACCAGATACCCGGTTATAAAAGTTATCACACTATTAAACAAATTAACAAAAGTGGTGGAGTAACTATATACGTAAAAGACATCTGGTCTGTGTCAGTCACCGAGCCAGAATTTGATGACGCTATCTGTCTTCTAATGAACTTTCAGGACAATATCACACTCTTAGGTATTTACCGCTCTCCCTCTTTTAGCAACACCGATAGATTCATGAACTCTCTAGACAACTCTTTAAGCTCACTGAAAACCAACACATGCGCAATTCTAACAGGTGATATGAACATTGACCTACTAGATAGATCCCCTAATGCCACTCACACGATATATCAATGCCTATTGGCCGAACACGGTTTTTTACCAGCCATTACTCACCCAACTAGAGGCAAAGCCTGTCTAGACCATGCTTTCATTAAAACCAAAGGCAAAATTATTCAAGGAATTGTATGTCAATCCTCTATCACAGACCATGACCTCATAATGCTTGGTACTAACCTTTCTAAAGTCAACTCAACACAAAGAAATAGGCTCAAACTTAAGACCGACTACACTAAAATAACTGACGAGATAAAAGATATAGATTGGACTGGGGTCACATCCAAAACAGAAGTAGATGACGCCGTGTTACTTTTCAACAAGACCTTGACAGATATCATTAGGAAGCATACACAACAAATTAAAACTAGTCGCTCAAAATTCAACTTAAAGCCTTGGATAACACCTGGCTTAATACGGTGTATGCGTCATCGAGACTCTTTACACTCACAGGTAAAACTCCAGCCGGAAAACGAAGCAATAAAAAATGTTTACTCTCGATACAGAAACTTTTGTAACGACATCCTCCATAAACGCAAGGCCCAATATGATACACAAGAATTAGAAAAAAACAGCAAGCAACCAAAAAAACTGTGGCGAACTATTAAAGACATATGTCATATTAGTAAACAAAATAACGAAAACCTGGAATTATTAAAATCTAGTGGAAATTGTAAATCGTCTATTGATAAGTGCAACAATCATTTTGTGTCTGTGGGTCAGAACCTGGCGACAAACATTTTAAATAATCTCACGACCACGCAGGAAAGCTTATGTAACGGAGCTAAATATGACATTCACACTAATAACTCTTTCTTCCTTCACCCCACCGACAATCAGGAAATAAGCAGTATTATAACCGATCTCAAAGACGACAGTGCACCAGGCCTAGATGGCTTTCGACCTCTTTTACTCAAACACATAAAAAGCTTTATTTTAGAACCTCTTAAGCACATATGTAACCTAAGTATGGAAACTGGAGCATTCCCTAACATATGGAAAACTGCTGTGATTACACCTATACACAAAAATGGTCCCAAAGATAACCCTGACAATTACAGGCCAATTTCTCTACTCTGTGTACTCTCTAAAATATTGGAAAAGCTTGTAAATAACCGCCTTGTTAGCTTCATCGAAAATTTTCATCTCCTGTCCGAACGTCAATATGGTTTCAGGCGCGGAAAGTCCACTGAACAAGCTGTTGGTCTTTTGGCTGACATTGTCTCCTCTAATATTGAAACGAATTACCGATCAGTTGCAGTTTTTCTTGACCTTGCCAAAGCATTCGACACGGTTTCGATTCCAATACTGTTAAAAAAACTGGTATACTTTGGCGTAAGAGGTATCGCTCTGGGCTGGTTCAGTAGCTACTTGTCCAATCGACATCAATTTGTTAAAATTGGAGATAGTGTCAGCGAAAGTCTTCCTGTTCTTTTTGGGGTGCCGCAGGGCAGTATCTTGGGTCCAACCTTATTCACCATGTACATGAATGATATCCTAAAACTAAATATTCCTCAGTCAGACGTCATCTGTTATGCAGACGATACTGTAGTAATCTTCCGCGGTGCTACGTGGAAAGAAGCCATGGATGCCGCGGAGGCAGGCATGTGCACCATACTTGAATGGCTCAATAAAAATCTCCTAACACTGAATGTCAAAAAAACAAATTTCATGACATTCCACATCTCCGGGTCCAGTCGCCCAAATGTAAATAATCTAAAAATTCACCAAAGCTGCTGTGCTACCTCAATCACCATACCAAATTCCGTCTCAGACTGTAACTGCAACATTATCACCAAAGTAGAGTCTACTAAATACTTAGGAGTCATAATAGACCAGAATCTGTCTTTCAGAGAACAAATCTCAACCCTCTCCAAAAGAACACGTAAATTCATATTCGTTATGAAACACTTAAGGGCTAGTGCTCCCAAAGACCTATGTAGACAAGTCTATATCTCTCTCTGTCAACCTCTGCTTCAATACTGCGTTAGCATCTGGGGTAGTGCCGCCAAAACTTACATGCTGGAGCTGGAAAGGGCCCAGCGCGCTGTTCTTAAGGTATTCCTAGGTAAACCACGACGCTATCCCACAGATGACCTTTACAAGGAGGCCAGTGTATTGCGTGTTCGCCAACTATACATTCTAGGGTCACTTTTAAAATTCATAAAACATCATGGGAATCAGTTTAGCCGTACTCAAAGGGGTAGGAAAGGTGCAGACATTTTCCCACTTCCAAGAATTAAAACTTCTTTTGCTACTCGTTTTTCATTGTTTCTGCCGACACGCGTCTTCAATACTTTAAGCAAAACACTTGATATCCCTGGCAATCAGTTCGAGGCCAAGAAATTTTTAAAGAAATGTCTTTTAGAACGCTCATACGATGAAACCGAAAGTCTCCTTTGTCCAATAAAGTAACCCAAATTATACACACCCAGCACTCTTACACTTACACACTCTCTACACTACTGCATATTTCACACATTCACATACAATCACATAAATACATACATACCTACTTTACATTGATGTTTTTAACTGATTTTGTTTTTCTTTATTTAAATATTTTATTAAGTTATAGCATGTTACTCTGCACAACAGAGCATAATATTATATTCTAAATAAGCCTTCTATAATAAGCTGTGTATGTATGGGTCACCAAGATACAGGCTCTGCCTAGTTTGGGGCCCACCGCTAGTTCATAAGATGTCTTTTGTATGCACTTCTCAATTTTTCCTTCTATTGTATTTTAACTGTGTGTGTTTATTAAATAAAGAATTTATTATTATTATTATTATTATTATTTACTAAGGTCTATTCAGATTTATTGTTTCTTATTTGTAATAAAATCTATTTTGGGGTTTATTTTTCAGTTTACAGATTTATCAGGATACACAAAAATAAATGAACTTTTCTTATCCTGTTCTAAGTTTTTTTTACGGTGATGGAGTTGTTACACAGAAATAACATGCAGTAACAAGGCTTGTAAAAAGTCATACGGGGCACCCAAAAATGGATCCCAAAGCCAAATATAGATACGTAATCCTGAGCGCAAATAGCCAAATAGCACTCACTGTTACTCTACTTGGGCAATGGGCATACTTTGAAACAAAAGCAAAAATGCATCCATTCCATTCAGAATATCACAGTCCACAGACTTGACGTATACCACTTTATAGAAAAGAGGGAATGGCCGTATTGGTCTTAGTCTTCTTGCTAAATCGTTAGTGACTGAAAAATCTGTCATCTTACATGGTTCATCTTCTCCTTCTGTCAAGTTGGCATGAACTATCGTTTTGGAATCGCTCATGCAGTAACGGAAAGATTAGGCACTCAGCAATGGTTGTTTTGAGGTGACTGCCCAGTATGCGCTTAAAGATGTCATGCTTTTTCACTCGTGGAGGTAATTTACTTGCACCCCGTTGATACTGCTGCCAATCCTAAAAAATTCTGGGTTGGATGGTGATTTCATCAACAGTTGGTTGTCGAGTCTCGTCATTCATGAATATGCCTTGTATCACAGAAACAAAGGAGTACCTATACCGAATGTAAGCGAGCAATAGAAATCAGAAAATTCCCAATGGCAACCTGGGTCTTTAATGTATTACGGAATTCTCAGAAATTAAGTAGTTAATAAATAAAACTCCGTTAAAGATATTATTATTTTCTTAAACGTAAGGATTCCTCCCGTATCAAATATAACTACGTCAATTCATGGAAATCAAAGAATCGATTTATCATCCTTGTGGGCGATAACCTTTCCCTAATTTGTATCCAATTTTATTATGAATCCCACACATGTTACTTATTTTTGTTTTTGTACCCAATTGGATTTTTTTGTCATAACTAAAACACAAAAATTATATTATGTGATACCGACCTACCTGTCAATAGCACCATGTAATCGAATATTGCAACTGATTTATTTAATGGACCTTTATATAAACAACATTGGAAGATTTTAATAGTATAATTATCTACTTGTACCTACCTATAGTTATTGTTTTTAACTCACAGATTTATAATGCATGCTATATATTATAAGACACTACTTTATTAGCGGAGGTCCTTAGAAGGAGATAAATTAGTCATCATTATGAACATCTTTCTACGGGACCAAAGAAGAAATCGCGTGCAAAAAAATCTGTTGATCCATTTTTGTCGAGTAATATTGAAATTATTTGTATGGAACAGCAGATTTCTTTCGCAATATCAGAGTTGGTGCTATGGTAAAAATTGTTCATAATGATGAGTCGGTATCCCTTAAAAGGACCTCCGCTAAATAAATAGGACCTTATATAATTGTACCTACTTTTATTAGTATTTTTCTCAATGTAAGTGAACTGTAATTGTGTTCTTTTTTTAGAAAATAAATGTATATAAACCGAACTAGGTACCCAATAGCTTGATTAGATGCTTTGTTCTCCCAGGATACAACTATCTAAGTTATTCTTTCATGAATGGGAATGATGTAAAAACATTATACCTATTTAGTTGAAACAGTTGCTGCTCATCCCACGTTATTGTTTAGTATCAAAATAGAGAGGTACGTACAGTACAAGTAATTTGATAACACGATGAATTACTATTCTTATGTTATTCCGCTCTTGTGATCTTCAACTGTACATTTATTGGAAGCCGTTTGCTTTGAGTGGTGCCAATATTAATACTAGAATAACAACCATAAGCATCAAAACCTTACCTGCCAGGCAAACATGAACGTCACGACATAATTTTGTCATATATAAGTTTATTAGTAGTAACTAATAAACTTAAATACGATAGTGAGAGACTAAACTTCGAGATACCTTGAAAAAAATTACCAATTATGCAGTTGGGACTTGGGACTCCTATCTTTGTGATCGATATTTTTTTTACAAGGTAGCTCAAAGTTTATTCACTCTCGATCGTATTGAAGTTTATTAGCAGAGTCGATGTTCATTGCCATTTTAGCTACGCGGTAGACCCGCAGGTCTGTGTTCAGCAGGCAAATTCTTCAACATTAGAAATGTTTTAATAAATACCTAACTCTGAATATATCATAAAGTTATTATTACTAGTGGTAAAATAATAACTTTATGGAATATATCTACAGACTGAAACTTACTGTTTATTTCTCGATAGTGGGCCATTGTAATTTATAGACACGTCTTCAATTTGATTTATGTCACAACGGCCCCACGTACTTACGCCTCACATAAAAAAATCCTTGTTCGCCTCACAATTTATTCCTTTTTAGCCCCGAAAGCTATTTTTATTCTAATTTACCAAGAGCCTAAAATTTCAACAAAAAATATTCTCGACTAGAATTTAAACTTTGGTCATAAGATAAATGTTAACAATCTAAAACCATTGTTAAAATTGATGCAGAAACAATAGAGATAAATTGAGCTACCGTTTTAATAATAGCGTAGAGTAACCACAGGCCACGTGCAATAACTCAGGGTGTAAGGCCCTGTCGTCGGCCCCATGTCAACAACTGATCCCCTTTGATTGGATCATCGATTCTCTGATAAATTTATCACCCGACCGTCGGGTTTAAGTAGTCACACAGACTGTTATGTAATTTTAGCCGTCACTACGTTAATCATTCGGTTTGGAATTAAACTGGTCCGGTTGATATTGTAGAATGAAATTAGAGTGGGAACGGAAATAATTTTGCTGGATATAATTCGGTCTGGAGCTGTGAATTTTAATCGTGTCATTGGCTTCGATTGGGTATAGCTATTTTTAGATTCAAGTTTTTTAGGGATCAATAACGTAGGTAGGTAGGTACTCGTAAAAACTATAGTGAGGCGAAACTTCGTAGGGCGAATGTGGCATAAATCATGTTTTTGTCAATTAAAATGGGTTAGAGGGCGAGTAACAAAAGGTAGGTAGTATTTTTTTTGTACATAAGTAGAGGATTTACAGATTTTTTCAGATTTTGGATTAGAAATATTATGTATAAGTAATATGGATCAAATTATAATACTGGCTGTTGCCCGCGGTGTAAACAACGTGTATTTTTAGCAAAATAAAATATATTCTATTATCATTCAGGGATTACTTGTAGCGTTTTAATAGTGACAGAATTTTTTAAATAATATAATTTAATATATTTTTACTTTTTTAAAATTCTAGTCATTTGATCTCTGATTATCTTAAGTACAATATACGGAATATAATCTATTCGTAACCAAATCATTACTCCAAACAACATAACATTCTAACCTTGTTTACAGAACTAAGTGTATAATTCGTAGTGAAACAACTGATACCTACTATCAACATTAAATGCACAATAGGATTAATTAAACCTACTTATAGTACCAAACCACTTCACTACAAGTTTAGCGGTTCCCTTTGTGACGGATAGCTTTGATTGCGTTTAAAATGTAAATTGTGTCTATTGTGTTGTAGTGTTTTACGGATGCACTATTTATATTGTTTTGCTTGAGACCAGGTGGGCTAAAAAGGCCGCTTTAGATGAATCACGATATGATTCATATTACGAATGTCAAAATATCTATTTAATTGACGACTCTCAATGTCATCCGCATAAGGTTCATATTCAGTAATCATCTGTTTGACAGTTACTATGCAGATCAGTAGATGAATTGCTCAATGTGGCCTTTTTAGGCCCCCGGGGAGAATAAAAAGGGCGCTTTAAATGAATCACAATAAGATCCGCATTACAAATGTCAAAACATCCACTTAATTGATGACTCTTAATATTATAAGCGTAAGGTTCATATTCAGCAATCATCTGTTTGACGGCTACTATGGAGACTCGTAGATGAATTGCTCAATGTGGCCTTTTGAGGCCTCCAGAAAAGGAAAAGTTAAGAAAAGTAATACGATTCAATGGCTTTAATAAATCGTCATAGTAGGCACGGTAGAAGGAAAGAGAAATAGAAAGATCAAGAAGCTTACATATACATGGCCGACCATGTTGTTGAACGACTATGTTGTTCTGCCGACCCTGTGAGAAATGTCTGTGCACGCCACTGTGCAAACCTAAACAAGTTAAAGTTTCGGTTTGCACAGTGGCGTTCGTTTGACCGCAACGTGTATGGGAACCATTAGCCTGGTTAATCTGAGATTTTTTCGCAACGTAACTTTCTTCTGACCTCTACAGCCCAAGAATAATATCCTAAGGTTAGAGTAAACCATAATAAACTACAGTCACTGGTCAGTTGTTACATATATTGATCGCCTTGTTAACACATACAACACATCACACTGCAGAGTTAGCCTAGAGACATGAAACCTCAAGCGTGAATCAGGATCTACCAAACCGAAGAAATCCATTCCTGTTCCATTTCCCTTAGCAAACGCAATCCGTATGAGATAACAAGTTCAAGTGCCCTTTGAAATATAGGTATAGTCTGTCAAGAAAGTCATGAAAAGGATTGAGGGCGCCACTTTTATATCCTCTTGTTTATTTTTAATATATTAATGCCGAAAACTTTTTTTTATCGCAAAAAATCTACACAGAATAGTAAAATAAACACATCGTTGTACCCAAACTGACTCCTACGGTACTTATTTAGGGTTGCGAGCGAAGAAGAATTTTAGTTCCTTCAAAATCCTTTTCATGACTTTCTCGACAGACTGTACTTACCTTCATTCACAACATTATGCCTTTCTTCTAAGAGTGTAGGTAGGAACTACAATAGATACACCATGTGCATCCAAAGTCTTTCGACGAAAATATATTTTTTATTTTGTTAAATAATAATTATTGGAAAAGCTTTGTTGTTTGTCAATGTTAAAAAGAAACGCCACTCTATTATTAAACTGTAAATAAAGTTATTACAAAATTATAGGAAAAAAATTATATTTTCTTCTTGAAATTAGTAACTCGGCAATTGAAGACAGATAGACATCTTCATTATCATCACCCCTTGAAATATTAACAGTAGGTACCGATTTTTTGTACACAACATTTTTACAAACATAGTAAAAGTTATAAGATATTCTCCATTATTCATCTTCTCAAAATAACAAGCATTTCCGGTTCAAAGGATGTCATTAGAATCTCAACCATAACCCTTCGTGTGCGTAAAATAGGAGTTTCAGTGTTTACCTCCCCAATCACGGGAGCATCACGATGAAATCAGTCGTGACAGATAATTACCCGGGCTTCCTCCCCCGGCTCGCTCAACGCTGCATATTGTAGTATTACTGCGTTACGTGGTAGATTTTACTATGCTATGAAAGTACGCGTGTAGAGGTGTTATAAGAGACACATGTATTATATATTATGTATATTCTTATCTAGGACCAAAATCTGGCCGCTCTATAAAGAAACAAGATTTTGGTAATAAATAAGAATATTTGCCTGAAAATTTATGTTTTGAAAAAGAAAATCATGAGTGTTTGTAGATCATAAAATTAGATTTCAATTACAATTAGTTGCACCAATATGTGTTAAATATAATTGTCGTTTGTATTGAAATAAACCTAAAAAAATATGGCTGGATAATACGTAGGTATGTACGTAGGTATCAACAAACCCAATTGATCTAGTTACGCTTTTTGTGCTAATGGCTGCAGGTTCCTCACTGTACAGACTATTTTAGATATTTCAATAAAATAAAAAAACTTTTATAATGTCTTGTGTCCTTTGTGTAAAAAATAAATTTATTTTCTTTCTTTCATCTTTCAGGTTCGATCTAATAAAACAATTGAATTAATTAAAACATTAAGTCCTCCTACTTTTTAAATTTTGGGCATTTATGCGTCACCGCACCAACGATACAAGAAATCTGGGAATCTTATCGGTCTTCATTTTATTGACACAATAAACAACACGATTAATCGTTTCTCATTAGAGAATATTTTACAGGAACGAGAACAATAAAAAACGACAATTGTTGAGCCGACTGCTTTGTTCGCATGAGCTTTAGCGATACAACAACATTTCAATTGAGGCTGAAAACTTCCAGAGCATATTCATACAACTCTACTTCTAAACCTGGATGTTATTGAAATCCATTTGCCTCTCTTTATTATGTGAGCCGAGTGAATAGAAAAGTTACTTTAGTTTTTTTTTGTAAGGACTCTATGTATTGCATTTGAAAGTTTTTTTTAAATATTCTTCAATGAATTATATATTAGGTTTAACTGTTTATTTTTACTTTACTTAAATGTTACTTTATAGATTATTTAAATTAGTGTTATAGTTTATAAATTCATGTAATATGTTATTTAATTTGCAGGTATTTTATTATTAATAATTCGATTATAAGATTGGTAAAAATTTCTGTTAAATTGTCTATTTTCATTATGTTCACTTCAATGACGATATTATTTTGATGCCATGTAATTTTTATGCAACTTTCAGCATTTAATAGTACCTATCAGAACTCGTACGAAGGTATTTTGAAATATATTTTAAAAGTTAGTTATATTAGGCACTATTACATCCACCAAAAAAAGCATGAAATACCAGGTTCAAATCCCAGGTCGTGCAGTATTTAGGAAATTCTCAGGAGCAAGTTAAGAATTTAGAATTCCCGGATAATGGCAAAAAGCTTTTCCCTTAGTGACACCCATCCTGTATTTGAACGCACACCCTACCTAGCTCTTTTGTAAAAAAAGACGTGGTGTTATATTGTAGGTACATTTTTAATTCTAGCCTTTCAAACTCTAGGTAAAATTTTCACAATCTCTTTGTTACTATTCTACGTCTTTAAATCTATGTGCTGTCCCTAGCGATTTTCGTTTGGGCTATGCATTAATAATGTCAGTCATTAAATCAGCTTGCAATTTGTCATCAATCACAAGTTATACCTCTACTCACTTGATAAAGTGATAAGTACACACGATTTTAAATTAGGTACTTATTTACTTTGATTTTAATATCCCACACAACTTCCTACAGCATAACTATACTGTAAGAACGTTTCACATCTCGATTCAAATTTCACTCATAATGTCGGTTGATGTATTTGAAATACATAATATGCTGCATAATAAAAAAAAAAAAAAAAAAAAATTGAGGCTTCAAGTTCACCGTAGTGACTATGCCAGCCTCGTAAGGTCACTCTATAAATGACAAAACTTAACGTGACTTTCATAATATTTATTGCATAAATATTAATACGTGAAGAGAAACTTTGTACCCATTTTTAAGTATAATGCGCGCACGAAGCAGTGTGAGATTTGGCATTGTTATAGTTTATATGGAGGAGTGCAGAAAGCTAAAATTACGGCCGAATTTCGATCACAAGGCGACCACTAGTTAGATTTATTGTGTAATGACGAATTGACATACGATAACTTAATACCGGAACTGTGAACAGAAAAGAAAGAAAGAAG
Organism: Allophyes oxyacanthae; assembly: GCA_932294325.1. NCBI lineage: Eukaryota > Metazoa > Arthropoda > Insecta > Lepidoptera > Noctuidae > Allophyes > Allophyes oxyacanthae. Next base: position 6,920,555 of record OW028614.1, on the reverse strand, counting down.
GAAAAATAATTTATTCCACATAGGACAACACAACAGTCACAAGAAATTAATAACAAATATTTTACATTGGTAAATAAACAGCCTCTATGTTCCTCATGTTCACAGCTCCTGTTATTAAGTTACACGATTATTATCTTATGTAATTACCCGTAATTGGATAGTTGTAAAGGCTGAGATTAATAGTTATAAGTAGAATTAAGCAATTTGTACACACAAGCTGTGGGAAAACCATGATAAATAAATAAATAAATGTAAATTCGTCGAATATGAAGCGATGATAAATGACATTCGAATCAAGTTGCGAGATGTTCTTATAGCTTTTATAGTAGCTCCTCATACCTGAGGCCCTAGTGTTAGTTTCTTTTAATAGATAATCTAAATTTTACGCATCGACTAGGTTCTGCGTGCCCATTGGGCCCGCTTCGAGCTCTTAACCAACAGGGGGGCTAAAAAGGCCGCTTTAGCTGAATCACAATATGATTCATATTACAAATGTCAAAATGTCTACTTAATTGACGGCTCTTATTATCATCCGCATAAGGTGCATATTCAGTAATCAACTGTTTGACAGTTACTATGCAGATCACTAGATGAATTGCTCAATGTGGCCTTTTTAAGCCCCCAGGAGCCAGAACGCTGTCGATACGAAAACTCGAAATTGTTAAAAGAAACACTAGGTCTCTGAACTCTACACGAAATTAAGAGACGTACCTAATAAGATTTTCTGACGTCTTTCGATCATCATATATCAGGTAAATAATAGATCATATAATGTCGTATTGTACCTATACCTACGTAAAATTTTAAGAATGATAATAATCTGATTTAATTTGTGAAAGAACTTGACGTTTTCGATACTTATGTCGTTTATACCGTAAATTGGTTCTTGTACCTAAACATTTTCACAAGCCCTTTAAAAACAGAAAATCTATTCCGCCGAAACAAACTCAAGGTCAAGGGTCCTTACTGGAGAAAAGTAATATTTAATTCATGTAATGAATATTTTAATAATATTTAGGTACAGCTGCTAGACAAGGCGAGAACTTTCATTGTGGGACTCCATTAAAAGGAGTATAACTCAGAAATTAACATAAACCAGCAATAAATTATTAAATAAACTTAATTAAAAGCTGAGGATCTCTAAAAATTGTTGGTATTGCGCTGCTCGGGTGCATATTCAGAAGTTGGTAGCTCAGCACAATGGCGTGGGGGAAGTTTAAAGTGGCGTGTTTTTATAGCGGCCGGGTAGTGCGAGTAACACAAACTTTAGCAGGCACACGGTACCACAATAACACCCACTCACTGCTAGTTGCTCCTGTCCAATGACTGCCCCAAATAACGCCATTTTTGTTTTTTAGCCTAAGCCAACGATCGATAAAAACCCGTATAAACTTGCACGTGAAATTAAGTTAAACATCAAGTGTTACGCGTCGTTTACGTTAAACCTTTACCAACAACACAAACAACTGCACCATTAGTTATTTCGCGAAACCCACAAAATAATTATTTCAGTGTTATTAATTCGTTTATTTACGTTCCACTGCTGTGTGTGAACTCCAACAAGAGTTATATCACCATATATTCATGCGAACAAAATTGAAATGCATAAAAATGAGGCTACCCACAACATTTTGAAACTGTTAGGGAAAAAGTTAAGTTATATTTCCGTCAGTTAACACCAACAATTGCTTGCAATTTATAGTAGGCATTAATTAAAATTTTAATAAGATTCCGAGGAAAGCGTATTTTAGAACAAAGGAGACTACCTTACAATGTGATGAAATAAGTCAAACAATAATTTCGAAGTGAAATGTGGTCTGCGCCTTTGTTTTAATAAAATTTAATTAAGCGTAATTATATTTTATCTTTCTTCTCTTGAAGACGATTCAGTGTAATCTAACAGTGATGGACTCGATGAAATCGAATTTAATAAAGGAACACGGCAGTGTAATAGCCAAGTTTTGTTTTAACCAATATCTCTGGCTCACTTTCAAGTACAAGCACTTTTTTTTTGGAAACTTGCTTATCACCTTGTATTTACATTTCTCTAAACACATAATTTTATTTTACATAGGTCCTCTAATTAGTGAGCACCACTGTTCGGTGCAAATTACAGAGGGAAAAAATAAATCGTTAATTTATTTAAACTGTGCTTTTAAATTATGAACTTCATTAAGTTTTATGCAGTATGCAAAAAGCTTGCCAACTCAAAGGTTAAATGGGAGACATGTATTTTTTCCTCATTGAAAAAGAACTTGGCGCTCATTTAGATCGAAATCCTTTTGTTTGAGAACCAAATGCGATTGAATGAACTTCGTTTTCCTTACATTATAATGCTCTTAGTGGAATGCTATTTACAAAGAAGAGCAAAGATATTACTTATTTATATTTTAACATGGGTTTGTAAACATCTGTTTACAATTTACTACGAGTAAATATGACTTAAGAGGTCACAAAAAATTGTTGCTTTGCTACATTTTCGTTTAATTTACGTACCTAGATGCTTTTTTGTGTAGCCTACAGGATATTTATTTTTTTCTTATAAAAAACATTGCCCCTCACTAGGATGTCTCCTGTATCGAGGGTACAGTTTACAAACATACATGTCACATGCACACACAACCATTTCGTTAAATAGTAGGTCCTAAAGATAATTTGCAAAGTTATAATTTGCCAAATGATTCAATGTGTTCCTAAATGCAACCGTAGTATTAAAATTTACTTTGAACTTACTAGGCTGGCATAGTCACCAAAAGTAAAAAAAAAAGAACGAATATTCGATTTATAATGGAGGACACATATTATTTAATAGCGCAAGCCATAAAATCAGTATTTTAATACTGCGGTTGCTTTTAGGAACACATTGAATTATTTGGCAAATTATCTGTAATAAATAAAAAAACCTATATGAAGCAAAACAGGAAACTTGCCCATAGACCAGTAAAAAACATTGGTACCCTACTTAACTATGTATATCCACCCAGCTACTCGTATCTTCAGTCACCAAATGACCGGACGATTAATCTAGTAACATGCGATGTGTCCGTGGCTTCATTGTAACCAGGTGGTGTCCATGAATTATTATCCGACAAAATTGTCCCACATTAATAAACAATTAGTTTGGCATACGAGTGTCGTTTTATTAATGCAGCCTCGATAATTATTATGATGTGATAAAATTTTAAAACAGGATCAAATATTCATTTTAACAAAAATATATTTGGTTTATCACGCTGTGATAGAGCGACTAAAGCTATGTGCTCACTATAGTCAAGAACACAAGCTAAGTCACACAAGTCGTCTATAGTCGTCTACTTTAATACACGCGACACATTTGAGTCAGTTTCGCATAGACCCAAGACAATTTGAAGACACGGTTGACGCAGTAGCTACGCGATTAGCTTTCTGCGCTAAGAGCCGCGGGTTCGATCCCCGCACGAAACAAATATTTGTATGATTTAAAGATAGTTGTTTCAGGTGTGTGTGCATGTGATATGTATGTTCGTAAACTGTACCCTCGATACAGGAGAAACCATAGTTCACTAGGCAAAGTAAGATAAAAAAAAATGTTCCTGGTAAGTATAGAGACTATTTCATTACTTTCATAATGCGTTAGTCTATCTAAATATGATTTGCGCAGGACATTGATGACAGAAAATCAACATGGACTATCTGCCATCTGACATTCTGAAAGAAAAAAATAAAACATTTATTCAGCACGAAAAGTGACAACACACGAGAGAAAAAAAAAAAAAAAAAAAAAAGATAATAGAACAAAATAAAAATAAAAAGTAAAATTATCATCATAAAATATTGCATTACCAGTAGCCACACAGTACAGGTAGCCAGCTCAACATTTTCTGGCGATACTAATATCCTGAATTTAAATTAGTTGTCGTTTCTAAGGAATACTTCTCTCTCCCTCCCATCTCCACACCTCTTGTGATCACGGTCTTACATATCCGCATGATAGACTCCTATGCGGTGCGCAATGTTAATAATGAAGTACCTAAGATTGTTTGAGCTCAAATATATACTTGCAACATCCCGCTTAAGTTTCATTGAGTTCAAATATATACAACAACATTTGATGCAAGCAAACTATGGGGGAGGGCCGCGGACTTAGAACAACTTTGATCATGCAGAGTTATGAATCCTTCTAAGATACTATAGATACTGACATTGCTGGGATGCAAGGTCTGGTTACACAAATCGCACAACTTCGTGACGTCATCAGCAGCAAATGTTTGAAAATTTATTAAAAACTAGCGGCCCGTCCCGACTTCGTTCGGGTACAAATTAGCCGGTAGATACTTTTTAATTTTCATCAATTCCTGACCTCTTACAAATCGTTCGGCTTCAAAAAATACGGACTCTCATATAACTATTTCATCCGCTTAGAGGTTGAATTTCGAAAAACACGAAACCGATTTTGTTTTTAATTTTAAACAAAAGCTTAAATACAAATTTTCACGTCTCTCACTTCAAAAACAATTTTCACCCCTATTTCGCCCCTTTAGGGGATGAATTTCCAAAACCGCGGTAACACGTGTTTCTTTATTTCTAATCAAAAGCCTAAATATCAATTTTCACGTTTCGCACTTCAAAAATAATTTTCACCCCTATTTCGACCCTTTAGCGGATGAATTTCCAAAAACGCGGTAACACGTGTTTCTTTATTTCTAACCAAAAGCTTAAATTTCAATTTTCACGTTTCGCACTTCTAAAACAATTTTCACCCCTATTTCGCCCCTATAGGGGATGAATTTTCAAAATTGCGGTGACACGTGTTTCTTTATTTCATACCAAAAGCCTAAATGTCAATTTTCACGTTTCTCACTTCAAAAACAATTTAATCCCTATTTCGCCCCTTTAGGGGATGAATTTCCAAAAACGCGGTAACGTGTTTTTTTATTTCTAACCAAAAGCCGAAACACCAATTCTCACGTCTCTCACTTCAAAAACAATTTTTAACCCTATTTCGCCCCTTTCGGGGATGAATTTTCAAAAACGCGGTGTCACGTGTTTCTTTATTTCTAACCAAAAGCCTATATCTCAATTTTCACGTTTCTCACTTGAAAAACAATTTTAACCCCTATTTCGCCCCTTTAGGGGATGAATTTCCAAAAACGCGGTATCACGTGTTTCTTTATTTCTAACCAAAAGCCTAAATATCAATTTTCACGTTTCTAACTTCAAAAACAATTTTTACCCCTATTTCGCCCCTTTAGGGGATGAATTTCCAAAAACGCGGTAACACGTGTTTCTTTATTTGTAACCAAAAGCCTAAATCTCAATTTTCACGTTTCTCACTTCAAAAACAATTTTCACCCCTATTTCGCCCCTTTAGGGGATGAATTTCCAATAACGCGGTAACACGTGTTTCTTTATTTCTAACCAAAAGCCGAAACACCAATTCTCACGTTTCTCACTTCAAAAACAATCCCAATATTCACGTTTTACACTTCAAAAACAATTTTCACCCCTATTTCGCCCCTTTAGGGGATGAATTTCCAAAAACGAAGAATCACGTGTTTCTTTGTTTGTAACCAAAAGCCTAAATCCCAATTTTCATCTTTCTCACTTCAAAAATTAAGGGACTCCCATACAAACTTTCACCCCCTTTTTCCCCCCTTTAGGGGCTGAATTTTCCAAAATCCCTTCTTATTGCTTGCCTACAATACAAAAGGGACCTACTCTCCAAATTTCGTGACTCTAGCTTCAGTAGTTTCGGCTGTGCGTTGATGATAAGTCAGTCAGTCAGTCAGTCAGTCAGTCAATCAGGATTTCTCTCTTTATAATATTACTATGATATGATTACTACATGACAAACAAAAATATAAAAATTTGTTACATAAAATAGTCTAAACTATTAAAAAAACTAAAAAAACTAGCCCATTTCTACCCCACTGCTGGGCACGGGCCTATTCTCAGAATGAGAAGGGTTAGGCCTTAGTCTACCACGCTGGCCTGCTGCGGGTTGGCGGACTACACACACCATTGAGAACTTTATTTGGCCCTCACAGATGTGCAGGTTTTCTTCACGATGTTTTCCTTCACCGTTAACTCAAGTGGTAATCAAATTTGGATCCGAACATAAATTAGAAAAGCCAGAGGTGCGGGTCATGGTCGAACTCAGCTCCTCCTGCATGGAAGGCAAGCGTTCAATAACTAGGCTATGCACTGCAAAAAAAAAAATCACTACATAGTATAAAACCAAGTCGCTTCCCGCTGTCTGTCTGTCCCTATGTATGCTTAGATCTTTAAAACTACGCAACGGATTTTGATGCGGTTTTTTTAAATAGATAGAGTGATTCATGAGGAAGGTTTATATGTATAATATTTTCATATTTAATGTAAGGATAATAGAGAAATGGCACCCGGGCATAGCCGGGGATGGGTCACTAGTATACATATAAAACACAAACTTTACATACCCAATTCGTGTACCTAGAGTAAGCACGTGTTGTGACAACGTCCTTTTGGAGTGAGCTCTATTTCTAGGCCATGCTAAAGACAATGGATTATAGTCTTACTTCACATCCTTGGCGACCTAGTACATATTCTGCCTTAATAATAAATAATTTGCTTGTATAAGTACTCTCAAGATATTAAGACTTATCGTACTAAGTGTACTTAACTTGAAAAGGGCGTATTAAGCCCATTGTGCGCAATAATTGCTTTCAGTACTTAATACATGTTTAATGATCAAATGAAAGTAATATAATAGCTGTATGGAAAATTGTTTAGAAATTGGACCGGGCCAAGTTCTTGCAAAGTACAGATACAGAAACATTGTATTTTCTTAAAAGAAGGGGTCAAAACCAGTCAAAACGTTCTATCGGCATACTGACAAACAATTTATTATTACCTATTATTATAGTTATGACTAGCTGTTGTCCGCTATTTCACTTGTATCCTAGGGGTATTACATAAAAATGTAATATATGTAATAGCATAAAAAGTTATCGTTAATCCAGGTTATAGAAAGAAAGAAATAAAGAAAATACATTTATTCAGCACGGACAGTGACAAACGAGAGAAAAAAATGAAATAAAAGATAACATAGAATTTTAAACAAAAAACAGACACATGAGAGAACAAAAATAAAAGTACTTATAAATAAAAATAAAAGTATAATAATCATTATAAAATACTGCATTATTTATATGGATATTATGGTCTATCTGTGTCCTTAATTTCCCTTAAATCTGTTCAGCCATTTCTGCGTGACTGTCTATCAAACATCAAAAATCTTCTCAAATTTTGATATTTATAATTTCAGTAATATGATAGAATCAATAAGGATTTATAGTAACTTACCATATTAATTAGTCAGCTTACTTTTGTAAATTACAGCAAAATAAACAATACATACTGCGTTGCAACATACATCAATTTCTACGCACCAAAACATTACCCTCTGTGGCTTCAGGAAGTGTTTTACTGCCACTTCGCGATAAAAGGATTCGCCGTAAATACTACTTATACTCGTATACCTACATTAATATGCATATATATGTTCATATGTTTGACTGTAAAATGTAAGAGGAAATAGAGGGAGTCCAGCGTAGCTTATGGCCATTTTACTATGCCCCATTCACAGTACTATCTGCCCCCTTTTCTGTTATTCCTGTAATCTTTTATATGCAGTTTTAAAATGAAGTTATCTTAAAACCCTCTTTCCTCTTCCGCTTTTAGTAGTTTGTCTGACATAATTATCATACCAAGTCATTAATATTTACTGCTGAACATAGGCTTCCGAGTGAGCGATTGTAAGGAATTGACGACACGGTTGGCGCAGTGGCTAAGCGATTAGCTTTCTGCACTACGTGCCGCGAGTTCGATCCCCGCACGGAACAAATATTTGCATGATCTACAGATAGTTGTTTCGGGTCTGGGTTTGTCTGCATGTGAGATATGTTTTTGAACTGTACCTTCGATACAGGAGAAATCCAAGAGAGAGGCAACGTTTTTTATAAGTAAAAAAATTGTTAGTTGCAGTATATGGTTCTTAAGACAGGAGGAAGACAATAGCATGAAATCAACCGGATGTCAAGAATACTTATAGATCGAAGTGGAAGCGAAATATAAGGAGGGCTGACCCCACCACCATGTGGGATTGGCAGACGGGGAGAGAGAGAAAGAAAGAGTATGGACTCAACCACCTATAGCTCCGATATATTTCCACCGAGTTATGATGACAGCCTTCACACTATTCCGATCGCTCTACTATCAAGTCAAATTCTAATAAAGTTCCGCAAATTTTCTCACTGAACAAAAATATCGAGAGTGGAATATATACTGGCACTAAAATTAAAACCGACACTAACCTACCTCCTGTGAAGCTTTAAGCTCTAAAAACTGTTCCATGTTATTGTCACAGCAAATTTCCAAAGAAAAACGCGTCACAGACAAAATAAATGAACAGTTTATACAAGGTGGCAACTATAACATAATTGAGAGGATGCTCCGAGCGTACCTTTTTTCAAGCAGCATGTTCATTAATTACAGGGGCGTATTTTTGTCGCTGTCCATTAGAGATACGTCAGGCCGCCATTAACCTGAGATTAATGACGTGGCTAGCTAAAATCTAACGCTATTTTAAACATTTTCGCCATTCACGGACTAAAATTCGATGTTTGATGGCTATTGATCCGGCAAAAGTTTAATTATTAAACCTAGTTTGGGCTCTTTGAGTTTGTGAGAGGCTAATCATCAGTAACTTTATTGAAAACACTGCTTTATTATCACTAATTGTTAAAATATGGTGCTGGATAGGTATTATTATATAGTAACTTAGGTAATTGGAGATTATATAACGTGTATCAGAAACGTATAGGGCAGTTGATAAACTTTGCAGTGTGGCTGGTAAAAACTGGATGAGAGTAGCCGACGATCGAGCTAGATGGCGTGCGATTGGAAAGGCCTATGATGGTGAGCTGTAGACTGCTACAGGCTCATGATGTTGATGATGATGACATGAAAAAGTACCAAGTGATGGAACAAAAATACAACACATACACACACACACATAATAACACACATACACATATGGACATATGGGACATAATTCATTGATATGTATATTATTATTAAATAGTTGTTCCCGCGGTTTCACTCACATCCTACGAAAACTCTTTCATGTTCCCGAAAAAAAGTATTCCATGTCATACCATATCCAGGACATGGTGAATCTGTGTAGGTACCACATTTCATCCTAATTCATTGAGCCATTTATACGAGATTAAGCAACAAAAATGCAAACATCCTTAAGTATTCTTAAATTAAATAAGGTATTTATACCCGGAAACTGTTCTCCCATCAAGAATAGGTTCCCAGTTCCCATGGGTACCGTAATAGAGAATTATGTAGGGTTGTATGTATGTGGATAGGTAGCTATATCTGCTGTGTACTGATAATATCTTCCGCCTGGCAAGTGGGTCTTTATGTACTGACAATAATCCACCCGAGGTCGTTCATCATAACGGTCATTTGGGAGATACATGTTTACTTGTGGCCGGCTACGAGCTGTTACGTAAGTATGGACTAGGGTTGTCAGATTTTTTTTGATCCATAAGGTACAAATGCTTAATTTGGTTTAAAAAGATTTTTTCCTAAGGACAAATAAAAACATGATTTTTACGTTCTTATTTTTATTTATTTATTGCTACTTATATATTATTTCACAGAAGATCGTATAATCAATAATTAACTCTTTTTTTTGTGGTTTCATGGTTGGTCTCATAGTAAAAGTCGTTCATAATGATGAGTACAATATCCTCCTTCAATGTTTCCCTCGTTCAACCAGTCACCCTGTTTATAAAAATATAACCCTCTCCGTAGTCGGGTAATAAAAGTAAAATTCTCCGTTTTTAAATTTGATTATTAATAAATAAAAACTACGCTTCTTTAGTGTGCTGACCAAGCAGTTCAATTTAAAGCTTGTTTGATCGAAACGAATTAACAAACGAAATGAATTAAATAAATATTATATTCTACGAGTATACACCACTTCAAAACTAATCTTTTATAGCCGCATCTAAACCCAATACAAAAATATCCTACAACCGTATAATCTAAATTTAAAGCATTCAATAATGAAACACCAGAACAAAAGAAAGAGATAGAACCATAGAGTGCACTTCAGAACATATCTCGTTAGCCATCCAATTAGTACGCGGATCGACAGTTGCATATTTTATAGATCACAGTAACATTACTGATAGGAATTTATACCTTGTTTATTTTACATTCGTTGCTATAAAAACTGTTTTCTTTTGTAATAACAACACGTTCCGATTGTTCTTTTGTTCGGAACCATCTGTGTGGATAATTACGTTGTTATTGATTAATCTGGATACTGGGAATTCGTCGAAATGTTTGTGTCTGTGTTGTGTCTATGACGAAAGATGCGTGCATCTGTATCCAATTTTTTATCGGCAAACATTTTATTGAAAAAATAATACTTTGGAATTGGCCTTGTTTGTAGAGGATCTATTGAGTTTGGTTATTAATTACTAGCTTCCGCCAGCGGCTTCGCCCGCCTGATATCTTTATAAATTATAGCCTATGTCACTCACTGATAATGCAGCATTCTGCTAGTGAAAGAATTTTTAAAATCGGTCCAGTAGTTTTTGAGTTTATCCATTACAAACAAACAAACAAACATACAAAAAATAAAATCTTTTCTCTTTATAATATTAGTTTAGATTTAGATGTGTTCATAATGATGAGTACAATACCCGCCATCAATGTTTCCCCCATTCAACCAGTCATCCTGTATAGTACCAAATACGGGATCAACCTCATGAGTGAGTGACTCGTGCTACTAAAATACTATACTAGGTCCTAACTTTCTAATCCCGATCTCTTTAAGGGGTTATTGTACTTATCATTATGAATAGGTTTCCAAAAATGTCTCTGATTTTCTGACATTTTTGGAAACCTATTCCTTAACCCGTCAAGTAGATATTCGGGTTCTGGTCCCTGAAAGCCTCTCGCCGCTTCATGAATAATATGGCTGGCAACCCAATTACTGGGAGACACTGGTAGCCTAAGGTTAGACCAACAGGTCTAACCTTAGGCTACCATAGTGTCTCCAAAAAGTCACAATTGTTACGGGAGCCAGCAACCCAAAAAGTCTGACAACAGTCAGACTTTTTGGGTTGCTGGCTCCCGTAACAATTGTCATAGTCATTCGTATGACAACCGGGACTAAATGCTTCACGTGCTAACCGAGGCACGGAAGGGTCTCGATGTTCAAAAAAATGGTCACCCATCGCAACCGCAGCTTAACCTCGCTGATCGACTGATCTATTAGACGGTAGCTACGTATGTAGCTACAAGCCCCTCTGTTCAGGTCGATTTTTCGTACGTATCAACGATATTTAAGAATATCATTTAAAGTACCTACCTGATAGAAGTGGCGTGCACTTTGGTTTGGTTGGTGCAATTTGGTCTTGTAATTGTCAACTTAAATGATGTTTGTGACTGGCCATGGGCACCTCACCCTGAGACTTAAATTAACCGATATTACATACATATTAACGTTTGTTAATACTAAATATATTATGGCAGGTGGTGTCCTTTTGTCTCTATGGAGTGTACACTGTTCGCCACTAATAGTATCCATCTCAGTAGCAGTTTCCTCCTTGTCCTCCCAAAACACATTATAATAAGGCAATTCCCAAGTTCCTCCACGAGCAGGCACCTTAATACTATTAGTGTGTCACATGAATTTGAACCCGTTTCCGGAATGTATTTCGTACAAATTCCACAGAACTAACAGCCCGATAGTGATTTTGCTAATCGAAGGATTAGGACAGTAAGTAAGTCACTTACACTGTATTTGATACACGATAACGCACATAAGCTTTAGATTTACATAAAAGAATACGTCTCGTTTTAAATATCATGTTGTAAACGTTATTTAAAAAGAGAACTATTATTTTTATTTTATAAAGCATCCAATGTACTACGAAAATTAAAATTGAACAACTCCAACCGCAACTCGACGGCGACAACAAAAAATGTCCTTAACATTTTATAGAATCGTAACTCCGCAACGAATGGACTTACATAAATAAAACTATGAAAAATGAATGGCTCAATTCCTTTATCCCTATTTTTTCCTCCATCGGACTCCAAATAACGTGCTCGTTTGGCATCCAGGGTCATAAATTCGGCGTCTCTCTGGCCCCACGACCCATTTGCAATTGAAAGCGTTCTTTATAACAGGATATGTCCGGTCTCACTTTTACGAGCGAGTGTACATGCAAGCTCCACTGTACTAACATAATACACTGCCACTTTTCTATTGACTGTACTCACAGATTTTTCTTTGTTGCCTTGTTGTTGAAACTGACAATGTTTGTTACAATTATTAGCTGTTATGAGCGCAATAAGAAGGTAATTTCGTGCATTCCTGTTTGCATAAATACTATTTAATACAAATGAGAACTGTTAAGGTTTTTTATTTTTTCTTTCTATTGAGCTTAAAACTTTGATAAAACTGCTTTATTATAATCAAATCTCTCCGAAAATTGAAATCCAAAGATTCTATCTCCACCTTTTTATGGCAGGGCTTTAAAAATTGAAATTGAATCTCATGCGATTGGGTATTCTAATCATACTAAACCAGATAAACAGCTTAATCTCTCTCTTATCTCGCTGAAACCGCTATAAACAATCGTATTTCTAACTGCGTGAACATTACGAGTATAATTATCTGAAAATCCAATCGGCTAAAATGCCATAAATAAAAGGCTATTGTCGGCAAAATCGGGTTGGATTTAGTCATACCGCATGGGTCTGCAGTGGAGAAGGATGGAATACAAATAGGAATTCAATTGGATTGCATACATCCACTAATTGATTGCTAATCCGTCAGAAAAGCTGATTGGTCAAAGGGTTCGCTTGAAGGGTCTGATTTACAGTTTTGGCTCATTATAACTAACAATCAGTCGTATAAGGAATTACGTGTATTTAGTATTTTTATAAATCATACGATCAAACTGAGTTAAAGGGTGTGAGTGCCATGCGTGATGTTCACCCACATTTTTTGTAATCGAATGTCGACGAATAAATAGTGGACAGAAAAACCTAATACCGTACACTTAAATTAATTGTCCATGTATATTTTGTCTGAGTATGATAAAATAAATAAATAAACAAACTTCCATAAGTGAAGTTTGATCCTTATTAAGTTTTTGAGCAGATTCGATTAAAACATATTCGAGACAGTACTCGTTTTATCAACAAGAACTAAATTAAACCACTTGATTGTTATCTCTTAAAGTCGCAAATAGAAGGGTTTATAATACTCCAGTTCTGTAAAAGAATTTATCTTTAAGATTTTACAAATATAATATACCTACTAATATATTTTACGCCAAAGCACTTTTCTCTTTTATTCAAAACCTTAATGAACTTTCAAAGAATGTGAACCTACTTACAAAATAAAAACTCTTTAAATCGTCCTTTAATTAATTACGTTCTTTGCTATTAATCTGAAAAAGGAAATGAAGACAAAGCGTCAATTTACTTGTAAACCTTTCCTTGAGTAATATGAGACTGAAAGGAAATGCCATTAATGAGCACAAATTACATTAAAAAAACACTGTAGTTGACCTGCGCTGACGTTGAGCCCTAGTGAAATATAAAGGATTTATAATCAAAAGTGATGATGATCAGAATAAGATAGTTGACTCCTATTATAAATGGACATAATATATTTTATATTCCCAAAAAGTAGGTAGGTAAAAAACACTATACTCGTAGTTGACAAAATAATTAAACGCGGTAAATAAATGCCGTAGTTATAAGCTTCTATAATTATGAAGCATAATCCAACGTTTTCCCGCAAAATTGAATATGCATGAAACTGCTCTCAATTTAGTATGTCATTATTTGTTTATGACGTCACAAGCCAGTAAAGTCATCTCATTTAAAATGCTTCGATTCTCATTTTTAAAAGAGGCCCGTCCGACCCAACAGTGGGTCAGGGGCTGGATTTATTTATTATGTAACTTACGCATTTTTTAAATATTTAACTTATTTTTACACTAAAGCATTAGACTAAACTCCGGGCTGTTATGGAGAAATTCTTAAAAAATAAATAAACGCCGTAATACTTTTCCCGACATTCGAAGATAATTTTTAAAATTGAACTATATATTTAACCAGAACACCTGCTTTAAGGAGTTTTCTACTCATTATTATGAAAAACTTTTACTATGGGAACAAAGCAGAAATAGCGAATAAAAATCTGATGTTCCATACAAATAATTCTATATTACTCGACTGAATATTATGTCGAATAGCTGTTTTTTTTTGCATTTTCGGTCCCATGGTAAAAGTTGTCTAGTTTACCGACAGACGGATGAGAAAATTGATAAATCTCTTATTATATTTTCTCTATTTTCACTAGACCACATTGTTGATAATGATAATCTATTTCTCTTTTTCTAGGATCTGCATCGCAGTAAGTACACAACCGTGTCCAAACAATCCATTTTCTATTTTAATAAACTTCAATGAACGCTATTTTCCACCTCTGTTCGGGATTTTTATGATTTGTGAAACCTCTGCCTGTATCTATTGAAACTTTTTTCTTTTTTTATCAAACCGATCACAGCTTTTAGCTTTTTTATTTGTAGCCACAATTTATAGTTGAATGTTTTGCAAATAGAAAAAATACTATACTATAAACATATCCGCTTAAGGATGTCCGCATAACTAGACACGGTTTTAAGCCTTATATCGGAGTTCGGCAGTACAGTCGAGCACAGTGGAGGTGAAATACGAGTGTCAAGCTGCTCGCACTGATAATGCGCAGCTGATTTTAAACTTTATTTTTGCTCTCCACTATTTTTTATTTCTTGACAATCTCTATACCTGCTCCGTTCAAAATTGGACAATTTTCAACGTTTATTGTCCTACGCCTGCTGAAACAGCTAGTTAATTGCCCGCCAGGGATTGAGACTAGCATATTTAATACAAATTATTTATATATCTTATTGTTATCTATATCTATAACGTAACAACACACTCAAGTATGGTATAACGTAATATACAAGACATGAAACAAAATATAATGTGTTATTGTACATTGTGGTATACCATTAAAGATTACTATTACTTACCTTATCCTTTTTCTTTTGAGTTAGTACAAGTTATCCCAAGGGAATCAGTAATGCCATAGTGGAAACATTAGCCAGTCAGCTAGTATCAAGACTAACTGCTCAGACAATCTGAGGTTTGTCACTCGTGGAGGCTCTGTTCTTGCATTACCTTTATGTTTTTTTTTGACCACCCTTTGACCACCAATTCTGAGAAATCTATTATTATGTTTTCAATTTAATCGGACCTTAATCGAGCGGAGAGGTTGAACGTTGCCCCTCACTAGTTTTTATCCTGTATCGAGGTTACAGTTTATAAACATACATGTCACATGCACCCATATGGACCCGAAACAACTATCTATAGATTATATGTACAAATAATTACTCCGTGCGGGGATCAAACCCGCGGCACGTAAGGTAGAAAACTAATCGGTTAGCCCCTGCGCCAACTGTGCGCCAATAAAATTAATCTCTCATTCCCAATAGCAAAATTCACAATTTAGCGCTATCTGTCAGAAGCAAGAGCTGGCTTTCGGACCTGGGAAATATTTCATTGTTTTCGCCGTATTTTCCCCAAATTTTCGGATATTCGTTGAAATTTATTAAATTCGTGGTAAAAAGTAGTATTCTGTATGTTTTTTTATGTAAGTGATCACTTTATGTAAATTTAAATAAATCAATCGTATTGAACAGCAACAATAAAAAGTATAGTTAAAATAAAATATGAATGATCAATTTTTTGATGGATGATCTTCAAACAAGCTACGGTATAAAAACGTACATTTTAAATTAAAAAAAATATTATCTATAGAATAAATACCTGATAAAACCAGTGACGATACTATTCGCAGGGATATTTTTATAAAGGATTGGCTCGTGAAAGCTACACAAAGGGAAAGGGATCGTGTCAGCTGACGTCGACTACTGCCTTCCTTAATAGTCAACCAGATAGATGTTTTCAATGCCTTTATTGTTTAGGAAAAAGTGGAAGTAACATAATAATTGTGTGATCTATAGGTATGATAAACAAGAAGTTATTTTTAATGTCGATAAATGTTTCTCGTTTCTTTGTCGATAACTGAAACTGTTTCTCTCTAATTGAAGTCTGAATAATACTCGGACATTCATCCGAATATGAGAGCCACCCGAATGCGGGCTAACGACCAAGTATAGATACAATAGCTGAGATCAGACGAATTCGGGCTGGACGTTGGTCGTTTGACCGAATACAAGTTAAGTAAACAAAGTTTCGGGTAAGTACACCTGAATTTGGAGGAATTCATACCCGAGTGTGGGTTAACCACTGAGTGTAATTGAACCTTAAAACATTGAGATAAGTGCAAAACTTTTAAAGACAAGTATCGCAAAATACAAAAAGATAAAGTAGTTTTCGATCGGGCGACGTTTTATTAGGGTTTTATCTTTAGCCAAAGTGACAAATAAAAAGGGTTCTCGGATGAAATAGGTAGATAAGGTTAAATATGATTGACGCTTTGTGTCTATAGAATAACCAGTGGAGAAATAACGCAGACTTATAAGTAACTAAAAACTCGGAGTGCTCAATAAGGCAACGCCGTACTTTATTGCGCGGGCGCGGGGCAAAGACTGCTACTTTAAAAGTTGTAGTCCGGCCCCATATGGAGTACTGTTGTCACTTATGGGCGCACCCGGATACCAGCTTCCACCACTTTACTCGGTCCAGAGACATGCAATTAGGATTGTCGATGATCCCAAGCTCACAAGCGGTCTTAAACCTAAACGCACACTAAAGCCAGTTATAACGTTAATAATTATACAGTTAATATTGAATCAGAGAGCATAGAACACTGCAGTTGAGATAAGAACCATAATTAATTAATAACATTAACCCCTAGCCAGGTTAACACGGAAAGTTCGTAGTAACTACTCCCAATGAATCTTAATAAGGAACGTACGACGTCGCTTGCTCGGTCCTTTAAGCTATTCGTTACATGTAATGGGGAATAACTCGGACACTGAGACATACAGAACCCTTTGTTATAAAATTATCTGCGACAACTTTATACGGCGTTTTTCTAAATAATAGCCCTCTTTTCTAGAAAGGCAACGCCATGTTTTTCATAGAAAAGCGGCTCGGTTATCGCTATGAGTGGTGGGCATTGACAAACGAAAACATGCAAATTTTGTTGCATGTGGTGTACTGATAAGTCGTAAAGACCTGTTTATGTCCACTTACTTTGCATTTTAAATTAAAAGTAGGGGATCTGGTGACAATTTTAAATGGGAGACGCGTTCTACCAACGAAATACATTAGGAGATATTACTGATGTATGTTAGGTGACCAATTTAAGGTCCTTTCTAGTCCGATCCTTTAAGAGGCATCATTATAAACAAAATTTACTAAGGGATAAAAACAGAAATCGTGAAAATAAAAATCTGCTGTTCCGTACATTTAGTTGAGTGGATACAATAATTGATAAACAGACGAATTAATTACGTTATTACAAGACACACAAACCAACAGATAAACAAACATACTGAGAAACAAAGAAAAACAATAAAAAAAAAAAAAAAAAAAACAATCAGATAGAAAGAAAAAAGAAAGAAAGAAAGAAAAAGTTTTTATTTCTACGCCCAGTATGACGCACAAAACATAAATAAACTCACACCAAGATCACTTAATACTAAAAATTGTCATTGATTTTCCGCTTTGAATCAATGACCAAAGAAGCCTTCCTATACAATACTACTACTACTACTACTATAGGCTGACAAACAACATAAGAATAACTTAGGTTTATTATGCAATGACAATTTCTGTTTTTATAAAGAAAATATGCAAATAAAAGCCTGGAATTGAATTTAGCGCATCGACTCAAATTACATTTAGAGTGAGGTCAAGCGGGGTCAGCTTGTTATCGGCTGAAACACAATCGCTCGTGCCTGCCCTCATTCCATACTGAGTAGCTATCTCAATACCCAAATAACTTACGGAAAAATACGCTATTTATAATGGAAGTATGAAAGTCACTCACTTTTTGTACGGAAGAATAGTTAAGGGTATTTTTTCAAATCCACGCTGTATTGTTGCCTGAAAAAGAAAACTTGTAACATAATAATATGAAATAGAAAATGGTGACAGTAAACTTATGTAAAATTTATCGAAAGAAAAATAAAACCTACACTGCCTTAATGGCTCAAGTGGTTACAACTCCAGTTACGAAATGTTAGGTCCTTGGTGCAATTGGGCAATGTATATTTATTTCGGTTTTTCTGTTGCAAATTATACTTACGAACGGGTGCCTTCTGTTGGGACTGGTCAGATCATAGGTGCCACAACAGTTTACTTTAATAAAAAACAATATCAGGCTGATTTAGTTTACAGACCTTTAAAAAATACCTTTGTTAAGTTTCAACTCTTTTGATTGTCTTCATATAACTTTTGTTCGATATCAAATACTACATTTGGAGCTAATGAACCATAGAATTTCTTGCCCGTTCCATTGAAAATCAACAATTTGGAACGAGGCAACTAGAATTTGACTATTCATAATTACTTGAATTGGTTTACATTACCTACTTAAATAAAAAAATATTTGATTTGATTTAAAAATTCTCAGTGGGTGATGGCTGCAGTTTGGAAATTGTGCCTGATGATAGGCTCGCTCCGTATTACACGAGACTTAATAACGGCATTGGCAAAATGTGGATGTAAAACAATACACAAGTGTCTAATCCTTAGGGAAATACAGGCCTGATAGGTACTACGTTGTAATAAATAATATCTACCTGTCAATATCTAAAAGAGAAAATTAAATAAACTATGTTACTAAAACGTGATAGCCTAGTGGTTGAACGCTTGCCGTCCATGCAAGAGGGTCTGAGTTCGAACCCGGCCCGCAGTTCTGACTTTTCGAATTTATGCGCGGATCGCATTTTGATTATAACGGTGAAGAAAAACATCGTGAGGAAATCTGCACACTTAAGAGGCCCTCATAAAGTCTTCGACGGCGTGTGTAATCCGCCAACCCGCACCAGGCCAGCGTGGTGAACTAAGGCCGTGCGTACCTATCTACTATTTACAAACAAACACCGGAACAAATATAAGTATATAGATCATTACACCCTTCTCATACTGAGAAGAGGCCCGTGTCCAGCAGTGGGACAGTAATGGGTTGGATTAATTATTATTTATTATGTTACTAATATATTATGTAATAAACTCCTAAGTTATGTAACGTAGTATGATAACTTAACCGTTAAAAACCCCGACTCCAACTAGAAAATGAGCTGTAACTTTGAACGGCTGAATAGATTTTCATGAAACATAGCTAAGATAGCTTTCGAATAAAAATTCATCCGTCTTGGAGCTACCATACCACAGACAGATACACAGATACATAGATACACGATACAAACTTATAACACCTCTCTTTTTGTCGGGGGTTAAAAATAACTCATAATACAACTTCATTAGATCGGCTTATTCGACCATGCTAATAGGATGTTTTATAATAGCTCGCTCAGACACGGAACCGTCCGATTGACGGACGTTAATAGGATTACTAATAAAAGTTTCACTTTGTTTCACGTCATAATACGGATTGTGCCATATTTATCTTATGCTTCAAACTCGCTCATCCCCGTTATTCACACGTGCTTTGTTTAAGGGTATACTGATTTAAACAGATTCTGGTCACAGGTAGTGATGTTATATTAATTTTAAATATGTTTAAATGTACAGCGGAATAGTTCAGTTTTGCGATAATAGTTTTAATTAAGTAGAATTAAAGCATTGAAATTATATTTGATTTTAATTGGTTCAATGACATTTCATTTAATATCATACTCGTTAAATTATATGGTCAAGTTCTAGCTGCGTTCCTGTTAGAGATTTAGGCTTTCTCATGGGACGTGTCGTAAAAAATGAATGACAAATTAAGACATAATGTCATTTGCTTCGTCAAATTACACTGTGCATGCAAGCAGAAACTTTAATATGGTGTGTAAACAGCATGAGCTTGATACTTTTAGAACAAGTGTATCCTCGGCTGGAAAGTGCATAAGTCTTAACTTTTTTAAATAAATAGGCAATACTGTGTGTTTTTTTTTTCTCAATACATAGGTTCTATATTGTTAGTACCTTGTAGCTATATTATATTATTATAATAATAATGTGTGGTTTTTGTTTATATTTCACATTATTTTTGGGAATAGGTACTATGTTGTTCACAGTATATTTCATTGAATACAATTTTTTACGTAAACACCTATAATTTGCTGTCAGTATAACTGTCTTTATTAACCCCCGACAAAAAAGAGGGGTGTTATAAGTTTAACGTGTCTGTCTGTGTATCTGTCTGTGGTATCGTAGCTCCCAAACGGATGAACCGATTTTCCCAAACGGATGAACCGATTTTCATTTAGTTTCATTTTTGTGTCATAGATAATTTTATCCCGAGTGTCCTTAGCCATGAAAATCTGTTCAACCGTTCAAAAGTTACAGCTCTTTTTCTAGTTGGACTCGGGGGTTTTTCTATTTTGTTTAGCTTTAAGTCTTCCATAATAATTATATAAGGATGGGCTGGCACATCAATCTATTTTGTCTATAGACGGGTGTGCAGAATATTTTCTTTGACGCCTTGGATTTTTTTTACCGCGCGATCGCGCTGTCTGTCATTACCATCTAAGTCGAAATCAAAATTTTTATTCCATTTTTTTTCCGATTCCACATCACTGAACCGCATCTTCATTTCATTGGTTTTATTTCGAAACATCATATAAATTTCTACAGAAATTTGTTGTTTCATAACATCAAAAAGCAATATCCGAGCGCAGTGCTTCCAATTACCGGAGTTTGCGGTCGTGTTCGGCACCACTGTTGCCGAGATGGAATTGGTCGAACATAGCCGTACCTACCTACGATTGGGCAACAAACATATTGGTAATGCTAATTTACATTATGTGCATCCATTAACGGTTAGATGTTTCTAGTTAAATGATGATTATGACTGTACCTACATGTTCTCGGATCGCTGATTCTGTAGTTTTTGGTAACGTATTTGTATTCGTTAATTAATTAGGAAGTTTGATGTTAGAGGTTGTAGTTACGTAATAAAGTTATTACCGAATTAGTTATTGTTACTATTAAATTTTCTGGTGTTGTATAGATTCAACAAATTTTATTGAATTAACGCTATATTACGCTTTTTTGTCATACAAACGATAGTGTACTTTTACAAAAATGACCTCACAAATAATCTGTGCGTATCCTTTATACATCTCAGGCAAAATTGCATGGCACAGTTGGCACAGTGGTGGAGCGATGGACTGCTGCGCTACTTATTGTGGGTTCGTTTTCCGCATGGAACCAATATTTGTAGGTATATAGCCTAAGGATAGTTGTTCCGGGTAGGTGTTTGTGCATGAGATGTATGTTTGTAAATGCACCCACGATACAGGAATTATTCCTAGAGTGAAGTTAAGATTATATGATTATACAGCCTATGAGAGAAAGTATAGGTCCAGTAACAGGCACATATACTTCCTGTTCACCGATTTATTTATCATATCAAATAGAATATTTAGAAGTCACTCTTCTAGATTAAAGGGAATAAAACATTAGCAGAGGCCCGTGTGGCGTCGCTAAAGATATTCGACAAACGTATCCAACGCCTGGGTGTCATGTGCTTTAAATATTGCCACATTCCGAAACGTAATTTCACGTGCGTTAATTTTTATGTCAAACGAAGTTAGATAGGTACCTATTCTTCATTCTAGGGAATTGCTTACTCTTTGAAATTTTGCCATCAATGGCAATTGCACGTATGGCAAGGCTTGATCAATCTTTAGAAATGTAACACGTTATGCGATACTTTAACACCCTCAATGCGTCAACATTTCAGGTATTTTCATATTTCATAAATATGTTTTTGATCCTCAACCCAAAAACCACTAGGAAAACCGCTAGGGCCAGGGGATTTTCTTGCCGTGTGCAGTGCCGAAACTAAACAAGATGTACATTAAAAATGATACACAATGTTTGGACAGTGTGTATCGTAATTGCTACACACTCTGAGGGTGTGGATGCAATTGTCTAAAATCATATTCATAGTATTTACTAAATCGCTGTTGCCTGGGATTACACTAGAATCCTAGGGAAAGTATCTACTTCATGTGCCCAGATAAAAAGTATCTTTTACTTCAGGATATGCTCTATTTGTATCCAAAATTTCATCTAAATACGTTCAGCCGTTTAAGCGTGATTGAGTAACAAAATCCATATATTTGCACAACCTTTCATAATTATGATATTAATAAGAAATTATTCATACTACTGGTCGCCCAGTGGTCTAAATTCGGCCGTAGTTTTAGCTCTCTTCACTCCTTCTCCATATAAACTATAATTACGCCAAATATCACACAGCATTGGGTAAAAATGGCTGACGAAGAAGGAGAAGAGATCCTAAATCTCACACTCATCCGTGCGCGCAATATGCTTAAAAAGGGGTACAAAGTTTTCTCCTCGCGTATTAATATATAGATTGAAATACAATCCGCACTCATACCTACACTGCTCTATAGCAAAAGCTTCAACTAATTTTATTCTCATAGAAATAGGTAGGTTTATCTCGCACAAAAATCGCATCAGCCCCGAGTCCTAACTCGTCGAGCCCCCTTTGGGACGATAAGTAAAGTATGTGTTTATACGATATTGGGGATAGTCTTGATGGTACCTACTCGTCGTGCAGTGGAGGAAAATTTAAAACACAAAAATAGGGTCAGAATTTAGAGTAATTCACAACATTATATCATTTAGTAACAAAGAAGAAAAAAGAAAGAAAAACAATTTATTCGGACTAAACATCAGACAACACAATGCACAAACATTAAAATGTTTGATAGACGTAAGCTGATTTGTGTTTTAAAGTGTACTAGTGATCGTTAGGGTTCGAAATTCGACCGTAATTTTATCTTTTTGCACTCTTTCTCCATATAAACTTTAAGTATGCCAAATCTCACACTCCTCCGTGCGTGCAATATGCTTATAAAGGGGTACAAAGTTTTCTCTTCACGTATTTATATATAGAAGACACACAAAGCAGCTTGTCAAAAATAACTTTACAAATAAGAAAAAAAAATATATATATAACTTAGTGATCTAAAAAACAATTTTGATAAAATTGTACTCTGACAAAGTCACATTACCGCGCCGTCTAAATAACAGAGAGCTTTGTCGGCGATACAAGTCAAGCAAAGCTCGGACGATATTTCTTCTGTTTGTTCTTACACCTCGGTTCTATTATAATCAAGTCCCAAAACAATTCTTATCTTAACAACTCGCTATTGACACAGCTATTGATGTCTAATGACGCGACAATCAAGAGCCCAAGAGAAAGTAGCTGCGTAAATCTTATCCAAGAAAACAGAAACAAACTAGTAGAAATCGTAAGTAAGTTTCATATAGTGGCAGATTACAGTGGCACAGGGGAAACTTCGACAGGCTTGCAATCGTCCAAGCCGGTACAAAAACTGTACCTAGTGAACTTTGCTGTGAAAACTTGCGAAGTTGTAAAGGCGGTAAAAACTCGTTACGCCAAATCGGCCACTAAAACTCGCGAAGCGAAAATTCTATCCAACTTCAATTTACTTTTATTGTTCTTACTCTTCCTATTCTCCGAAGCAAAAAGTTTTTTTTTCTTACGTTTAAGACACCCTCTAAACACATTTTTTTATACCGATCCGAACGAACACAGCGTCAAAATTCCACGTTTGAATTTTCCTTGTTTCAGTGTATCAAAGGAAATGGCAGAATCTCATTCCCACTGTAATGTAAATAATCTTTATTTGAATTTCGCTTTCAGCCTCCCACGCAAGAACTAGACGGCGGTATATAATCGTGGTAGAACATAATATTATGAAATTCCATGTCTTAGAATAACCTACATTCAATAATTTTCCATTTAAATAGAAGTCAATCTTGATTGATGTTTATTTTGTTTTAGTCAAAAAGATTCATGAAAGTACCTTTAAATAGATCTGGATTGTTTTGAAAAGTAGGTAGCGTATAAAGTGCTTCATAACTTTGCTTTGTAACTGGATACTACGATAAAGAAAAAGCCTGCTAATTTTAAGGCTTTGAGTTAACAAAATTAAGAAAAAGTATTCTTCATTAATTTATACTATGTGTTAATACTGATTATCACATAGTATAAATTAATAAAGAATACTTTTTCGTGCCTATTCTATTTTATTTATTGTCCAAATCGACGGTTGAAAGGCTATAATTGTATTAAGCGACATGTTATTAAAAATTAAAAAAAAAACATTGTTCGTAAAACTAAACATTTTTTTCTGTAACATTAAAATAAATTGATAGCCTTTCAACCGTCGATATTATCAAAAATAAGTTACATTAGGGGAATATTCAAATATACTCAGTTTTTTTTTTTACTTTTCTTATTCAATCTTCACACAACTCATTACATATTATAAATATAAAAAAACTAAATAGTTCGTTGTTTTTTTTTAACTCGCTAATTTCTGGGTCTATCAGTTGAATTTGAAAAATTATTTCTGCATTTGATAGCCCAAATCTTGACGAAGCTTATAGGGTATTTACCATCACTTAATGACAATAAGAAGACGTGCAAAAAAAAAACATACAGTCGAATTGAGCACCACCTCCTTTTTTTGAAGTCGGTATAAAAAAAAGAAAACAGCGGGTGAAACCGCGGGCCACAGCTAGTCATTTATAAAATACAACCAATCATTTAGTACTTATAGATTAGGTAAAAAGTGATTAATTGAAATATGATGTCAAACGATAATTATTAAAATGATTTTCTTATTTTTAAATGACGTTTTTCGTTAAAAAGAAAAAAACTGTGTATACATACATAGGCAAGCTTAACTCAAAATTGAGTTTTCTTACAGCAAACTTGAGAGTAGAGATATAAAATAGATACCTACATTATTAGTACGATTTTTTTCCTCTAAGGCACGACTACCAAATACGTGATGGGAATTTTCTTTTGGAATTGCATTAGGGTGATGTATTATCCATTTTACGAACAAATCTGCGCTTCTACGTAATCAATCAGGCTTTTATGAGGCATAAACAAGCCGTGAGGCGTGCTGTTTAGTTGACAAATATGTGCACAGGTAGCAAAACTAATCCTAGAACCAAGTAAAAAGGGAAAAATATCTATAAAACATGTTTATTAAAATAAAATATGCTTCTTTTATAAAATATTAAAAAAATACTTCTAATTGCGTAATTTTTCATATTTTGTATTTTTCCGATATAGAGGACACTTTTGCTACATCGATATTTATGTTCATAAAAACAATATTTATGTTTGTTAATAATTACGCTTAAGGAACAAAATATATAATTTTTTTCTGCTCTAAGGCGATAATATTTACGTAACGTATGTACCTACATAAGTAATTTAATACCTTTTTTATTAAAATTTATAAATCACGTGACAATCTAACATTAATCATATTCCATTGATCGTCCATCGATCGATTATGCTTAAGCATGCATTTAATAAGCGGCTAATCGGTCGATCGCGTGTTACCTTAATAACTGTTAGGTCGCCTTTACATTATATTGCGTACTTTGTAACAAAACTTTGAATTATAACTTCGTGTTTTCATTTAATCTAGGTGTAACATTCGAATAGGTTAATTACTTTTGTCAAGGACACCAAAAAGATTGATTTAAATCTGAAAAACATTTGTTAAGGGCATCAAAGAATTGATAAATCCAAATATATTATGAATATAATTTAAACGCACAACAAAATAATAATTACTATATATAATTACCACCAAAACTTGCTCCCAAAACGGATAAATATTCACCAAATATTGTTTGACTAAAAATGTTAGTAAAAGTTAAAAATGCTAAAAAAATTTTTAGCTAAACACAAACTTTGTCACAGTAGGTTTAGGTGCGGCTAGCCCTTGGGCCGCCCAGCCTCCACTCGAGAATACGTCTACCAACGTCATTGGTTCTGTTATTATGACCGGCCTATTGCCATTTCAGCTTGCTAATTCTGTGGGCTATTACTCTAGTTCTTTGCCTTTCAGATTCGATCCTTCAGGGAGACTCCAAGCATAGCAAATATACAGTGGTGTAGCACATATATCATTATTATATATTTATAGATATTCTACGTGGCAATGTTGCCAGTTTTCGCTGCTAATTGACAGCGATCGGGAGGAGTACTTTAACGCGTAAGTGCTGTCGTATTGGTTATGTGCTGAAAAGGCAATGTAAAGGTTAATAAATAAATAAATGAATTTTGTATATTTTTAGATTACCATTTTTATTTTATATTTTAGATCATTAATTAATTAATAATCCACTCTCACCATCTTGGCGGTATGCGGTCCACAACCGTACCTTTCACGCGACAGTTTGTGCCACGCACCACGAAACTGTGGTATCAACTACCATTAGCGGTTTTCCCGAACACCTACGACATGGGGACCTTCAAGAAAAGAGCCTAGCATCGTTGACTCCTCTGGTGTTGCGGCATGTTCATAGGCGGCGCTGATCACTTACCATCAGGTGAACCGCAAGCTCGTTTGCCCCCTGTACTATAAAAAAGTAACATGGTAATTTTTTTGTTAGATATATTGTAATTACTGTATTAAATTTATATAAACCTAAAATAATTAAACAGATGACAACCATCCCTAAAATGCTCTTCTATAGTTGCTGTAATATAATATAATATCTAACCATCTTCTCTCGTCGGTATAAAGTGCTTCACATACGAACTTCACAGCTTTATTAAAACCGCTGTCACCGTCCACTTTTCACTGGTGAAACGACTTATTCTAAAGAAGTCTGCAAAATTTGCGCCAGGTAACAAATGATGATATTTCTAACTGAAATATTCGCTAAGGTACTCAAATTTTATGCTCCTAAGGGTCGAGATTTTAAGTAGAATTCTTATTAAATCCACTTTTGATTTACTATTTTAGGAATTTAATTTAGAACTTGTAGTTCCACGAAGCATTCTAATGAAATCTACGTAAGTAGTTATAATATTTTATAGATGAGTAGTTTTACTTGGAATTAAAGTGAATTGGAGTGCCTGAAAAATATGTTTGGTATTTTAAAAAAATCCTGCATCATGTAAATAAATCGTAAAAGTATAAATCTCACGTGTATGAACACCCAACTGTGAACGACCTGTTTCATATTGAGATCGTACTGAGATCCATAGTGCAAAGGCGCATATCTATCATTCGAGCCGTCTCCATCTGAAATATAGATATCACAAGTCGATATCCAATCAATAAAAAACAAAAGAAATAAGGTTTGTTCTTAAAAGCATCTGTCACAGAGTTTCCTTACACACCACGGTCTCCGGCACTTGACTTTGCATAATAATGCAAACTATATTCACGACGGCACAGATTTATGGTGGAACAGGGTGTTAGGGGACGAATAAATATCTAACAACGCTTCCTATTTTTACTTATTCACTTCGAACGAAAAATGCAGATATCTTTTAACGCCTTTTTGAGCCATTTATCACCAGTTTTGTGACAACTTCTGTTGATAAAGGAAAATACCAGAATAGTCATCCCTATCTCATGGGACTTTATAGCCATCTGCAACCGTGAGTCACGTACCTACAGTCACGAGCACAAAAATGTATAAGTATTGTACGACACAACTAAGAAGTCGCATTGACCAACTTCGTCAAACCGATCAGTTCTAAACTGTGCGGGTGCGCGTCTTCAAGACCACGAATGTTTATTAGTACTGCAGTAAATGTACCTGATCGAACAAGCAATGGCAGTCGCTCATTTAAATAATTGTATATAACTTATTGCATCAGCTTAAAGATCATATCTATCAGTAATTTACGCTGATGCAATAAGTTGTACAAATAATTAAATGAGCGACTGGCATTGGTTGTTCGATCAGGTACATCGATGTAACTTCTTAGTAGCGTCGTACTATTCATAAATTTTAGAAGTACTAGGGATTAAAATCTTCAGACATTGTTCACTTAATATTTGCAAACGCATAAGATAAATGGTTGGTTTGTGTTCAAAGACTTCACAATAAAGATATTTAAAAAAAAGTCCCTACGTATGTACATTTCTGTGCACGTGACTGTACACATTCACGTAGAGAAAACCAAAAGAGAATTAAAAAAAAAAACCGATTGAAATCTTTAGTTCAGCGATAATTATTGTATATAATAGAAATTGTACACGTTTTTTAACTGGCAATTATGGATAATTGATTTATGAAATGTATACACGGTAAATGGTAATTAGAATCTGATACGTTATCGAATGATTGCACTTATGGTAATGAACAAATCAGTAAAAGAAATTATATTCGCCGCAAAAATATGTTTTGACTTTACATTCAAACTTAACTAGCTGATCATACCATTACCACGTGGGAGGCACCAACATCATCCCGAGGACATTAAGTGATAAGCAGGATAGCCCTATCCTTGGGCATTGGGTGCACACACATTTGTGTATTCGATGTCGAAGGATGGGGACTTTATTAAACTAGCGACCCGCTCCCGGGTTCATACGGATGCAGTTTCTCTACTATCCTTAAATTAAATATGAAAGTACTATTATACATTATAAACCTTCCTCTTGAATTACTCTATCTATTAAAAAAACCGCATCAAAATCCGTTGCGTAGTTTTAAAGATTTAAGCATACATAGGGACAGACAGATAGCAGACTATGTAGTGATTATTAACATAGTTCTTATGGATCTTGTAACTAACCAACTTCTATGGATGTATAGTCAGAAATATTTTGAAATCACCTATGTATGGGAAGCCGATTTTTTTTCGCATGGACAATGTTTTTCTTTTGCAAAGTTGTTCATTATCATAAGTAGGTACCTACAATCATTCGATAACTCACCTTACTTAGGCTCAAGTTCGCCGATAACATAACAATCGATTAGAGCAAAATCAGCCGTTTAAACATGAATTTTTGTATGGGTAATTGGCTCATTTCATTTTAAACGTGTGTTATTCTGCCGGTGAAAATGGCCCTTAGACTTAAAATTCACCGTGTAGGTATATGTAGGGCGGGCGTTTCGTCAATGGTGCCCTGATATGCCCTCTCTGTGTTCTTGAATATGTCCTTCGTTTAACCAGTCATACTGTAGAACTAAAGATTACATTTTTGTTAAAATTGTACCACGAGGTGTTTGTAACACCACATAATATAATCATTATTTAGCTATACCATCACAGGATATCTCACCTTTATAATGTTAGTATGTAATTATATTTATATACGTGCTATGTAGTATGTATACATATGTATGAAAGAAGTTTGCGAATAGCAATTACCTATGGCAGCGGTATTTATGGAGCGCCCTTCCGGAAAATTTCTAAGAAGGTTATATCACAGATTGGTTTAATTTACTTCTCAGTAAAACACCCCTAACGACTCAAAGACGTATTTGATTTTCTGTTTTGATCCAGGAATGTGTTGTAACAGTTTACATCGGCAAATCAGCTGCGTTTCCTATAAAAGTTATAGGTACCTACATTGTGATAAGAAAATCTAGCTAATGGGGTAAAAAACTGCCTTTTGCTCACTTCAGATGTCGCTACTGTCGGTTGTTCCAGAAATTTGACAGATAGCTGTCAACTTTCATACTATTTTTATAAACAATCGAATTGTTATAAGAATAATTAATAAAATGACGCTTTGAGCAGCCGTTGGTTGCAAAAATCCGGGAGTCCATAATATTCCCTAAATAAGCCAAAAGAAGAAAACTATGGGAAAAGGCCCTTCGAAAGAAAAATTCGAAGACTAGTAATAAGTAGAGGTTAAGTGCTATCCATTTTAAACCTGAGGAATATTTGGGGAGAAATTCTTACACTAGTTTTATAAAACAAACATTCATCATCATTTCAATGCTCCCTTTTTATTTTAGGCACCGCTATCAACGTATTACAGTGTATATTTTTATTATTTTATAACTATACTTCTATACTCGTACAGAAATCTTCCTTTGGGCGGTACTTGACACCTGAAACAACATGTATGTCGAATTTAATCCAAAATATAGCCAATCCACAAGGAAAGATGAAAAAGTCATAATTAAATAGCATTCTTACCTTTCTGCAAACTGTTGAATGTGGCGTTAAGACAGCGTTGGGAGATTTGTGCTGGCATTTACATCCCTGAACTTATGCAGTGCCGGAATGTTGACAGTCTCATCCTCAAGCACGTCTTCAACACCAATGAGATTATTTCGATCGTAGGCCTCTAACCCCCAACGAAAAAATAGGGCTTTACAAAAAGAACACAATATAACCTCCAAACTTGTTTATATATTTATATCTATTTACCGTGCAATTTTTGCTGCTTTTTTAGCAATGCCAGAGGCATTCCTCTTTATTAGCTCGTCTTTTAATTGTATTACACTCCACGTAGAATACATTTTACTAGTATAATATGGTTCTAAGTAGGACACCAAACAACAACAAAAAACAATATGGCGGTTCTCAGGAACAACCGATAGTGGCGCCATCTGCGATGAGCTTTCAGTTTTTAACCTCATTGTCATAAGTATCAGTGTGACGAAGTACAAATTGATTCATCTCAATATGAAACAAAAAAAAATCGAAATAATACCTTATCAAATCAAAAAGTATAAAAAAATCACATCTTTGGAAGATTGGGAAGAGTAAAAAACTCCGATAAATATCATAATTCCGTTGCATTATTTAAAAGATTATTATTCAATTGCTCAAGGTAATAACTAATAATCATTATTACTACCTGGCGTTTTTTTTAAATAAAAACCCTTTAGGGTTTTTGCAGTATGTGTTTGGTACATACAGACACATACTGTCTTATTTCAAAAGATGGCTTTGTAAAACCCGGGTTTTAAGATAGTCTCGTCTCTATTTGCTATATGAAGTTAGAAAGTGACGGATATATTTAAAACTGGGTTTTCCTAAACTTGCTTCAAACCATCTTATGTTATAAATAGAATAGAATCAATGTTTTACCCACTTGAGCTACCAATAGACCAGTATTGTGTATTTCTTTTTTTTTCTATGTTTTATATTGTTGCTGCTTGTTGTCCCAATTGAATAAAAATAAAATAAAATACATGCATTTCAGTAAAACCATAATACAAAGAGTAAAATACAAAGGAATATTTTAAATTTTGTATAGGGACCCAACGTTGAATGTCAGGCTAATGTTACTAGGCCAGGTCGAAGGCCAAGAACGGGGTAACTTTAACTGACTTTAAACCAACACACACGAAAACCAAATATTTGTTAACCCTCAGCATTTAACTTCCTAGTACTCGATTATACATTAATCAGATAAACATTCACAACACGACACGACTTATCAACTAAAAGAATCTAATTGCCTACTTTGTTTTCAATAGCAGTAGAAATTATGTTTATTGCCTCGAAATTTGTTTCAGTTGAAATCACAAAAGGGAAATTCATAAAGCATAGAACTGCGGTTTCACTAATAAATGAGCCTTTATAAAAACAAACAAAATACTGAAGTCGGGACACGAGCAAATTGAGGGCGAAGCAATTTGTAGCTCTTGTCATACTTTTTAATTTCATCCCGAGGAAAACAAATTAGTTTCGCCCGAACACTTTGCATATTTACAAATCTTCAACGATGAGAGCGGGTTCTTTCCTTTGTTGTATATTTAATAATTTTAAGGCTTTATTAAAAATAAGACAATGAAAGAAATCGGCTTAAGACCTCGTAAAAACCTAAGATATTTTTTTCGTATTTCAATTTCTTTTTAGCCACTTATCCTTTGAGCATTACTCCACTCACAAATGAAGATGCCAGTCATGCGCTTTTATTGTATTTTTACTTAATTTCAATTTATTACAAACGAACGCTCGAAATTGAGTTTAGATGAAATATTAAATTGTTTAAGTTATTAAATAAAAATAATTAATGAATAAAAACACAGTACGCACAAACAGCTTTAGGTATATATTTTATAGATAGCGAATGAATCTTGTACTGCCGTCCTTGAAGTGCGAAGCGAAAACGCGGGCGAACTTGCTCCCGATAGCGCACACATAAATTGCCTGTGACAGGGAAGCTTTAGGCTCATTTAGCTCGCTAAGGATAAATGGCAATAAGTGGAATAAACTTCCATCTAGACATAGAAAACGCTGCAGAGACAGATAATATAAATGAACTAGACATTGAATACTTTATAGCACATAGATTGGAAACTACATCTGTGTCTTAACTTTAATTTGTCAACTAGGAATGTGGTTTATACCAGTTTTTTTTTTTAATTATCCATTGCCACTGACATCATTGCGGTACCAGCTTTGCTGCTAGGCATCTGATTCTGAGTTGGTCTTCCAGGAAAATATTATTGAGTTTTTCTGTCACGAAATATTCTCAATGGAGTCAGAGGTTCGAAATCATGCTGAGGTGGATTTGCCATCTTGATTCTTGATGCTTTTCCTCTGTTATTTGGGACTTAACTACAGTTTTGTACAGCCATACTACAATAAACTTCTGCTTTCCCTTTCGGGGAATACAAGCATAATCTTACACACAAGCACACACACACCCCCACATTAAAAAAACTTGCAATACGACAAGAAAGTCGCACATAATGCTCAAACAAATCACTCAAACGGCTATACGGCCAGTAAATTGAGAAAGGGAAGTGGCCCAGCTGTCCTGTTGAGCTGCTTAGCACATTACATAGGTGCAGAAGAAATATGTGTGCTAACTGACGTCAGTTTCCTGTCGACACGCCAACCTGTCGCACTTACACATCCGACATCAACAAAAACTATGTGAAAAGACCGGTGGGTGTAAAGTGTGACGTGTAATGTGGAGAGAGATAGACATAAAGCCACGGTTAGCCGAGCGCTTCGATGCGGTTCTGCGAAAGCAAACGTTTTGGTTACTTGTCTTCTGACTTGTTTTGACGCTCAAACGGAAATTCTCCGCGCTTGTTACGAAATCTTGATGCGGAATTTATGCATGACCAATTATTTGAATTGTGCGTTGATTTTATTACCCTGTGTTTGAAGACATTCGTATACTAAGTACTTGTATACGTTTATTTTCTCGCTTGGGTTAGATACCAGTGGTTGTTAATATTCCAGTTAAAATAAAACTAGGTACCTAGTTACAAAAAAAAAGATAATAAATTAGGGTAATAAAGTATGTAATTTATTAACTACTAGCTTCCACCAGCGGTTTCACTCGCGTGATATCTTTATAAATTATAGTCTATGCTACTCAGTGATACTATAACATTTTGCTGGTGAAAGGTTTTTCAAATCGGTCCAGTAGTTTTGGACTTTATCCATTACAAACAAACAATCATCAATTCAAATCTATTCTTGTTATAATATTAGTTTAGATAGCCAAAAACTAGATACTTTTTTCTGAGCATTTTTCATAATATATTTTCCTATACAATATTAAGTGAACATGTGTTTTGGTGACATTCGTTCCAAAATTATCTTTAATTTGAACATACGTACTTTTTTTTCTTGTCAGTATAAAGAATTAGGTTTTGTTAAGAAATTCAATTGTTTGAAACAAAATCAATATATTATTAGATATTAAACGGGTAAAGTTAATTGTTGAACAGACTTATCATGTGTATTCTTTATATACCTTTGATAGGGCGTCGTTTTGTCCATACAAAATAATGTATTAGCGCATTGTTTTTTATATGATGTAGATATCGATCTCTAGCATGTTCTTACGTTTAGCTTTTAATGATTTAGGTGCTTCCTGTCTGAGGCATGACCTCCCAAAATTCAATAAAATTGCCTAGTTTGACGGCCATCGATAGACGTTCAATAAGTATCACAGTATATTTAAAAGAATCAAGACATACAGACATAGAACAAAGTCTTCCAGTACAGAAGGTGGACAAAAAAAGGTCCAGTGTTGGAGGAGAAAACAGGGAAATGCAAAACCTCCATTTTGACGATTTTATTTAGGTTCGATCAGCCTGAGGTGCAGTTGTTCCTTACGCGATAGCGATAGATTATTTAAAATACCTATTCTTCAAATATTTTGGCGACTGCCTTTCTTCTTGAGTAACATTTTCTATTCGAAACTCCACCCCAAAATTTTTATAGGTATGAATACTATCTGATTCTTCTTGAGGGAAGTGTAAAATCTGATAGATACTGCGAGCACTCCCGCCTAGAGCTAAATTCTAAAAATTTACAGTGCATTAGAGGTTGAATGGCGGGTCATTCATCTCACGGTAATGGCTGAATGACGTCGTTCTAATGGACAGGGACAAAGAGGGGCTCTTGTTAGTAATTAGTAATGCATTAATGTCAGCTATCTTCGTGCACGGCGAATCGCGTCGATAACTTTGTATAGTACTAATCTAATCAAATAATTCGAGTTACTTTGCGTTACTTGTTATTCACAAAAACTCTGAGCTGCAATGAAAAAGCCTCCACAAGTTACGAAACATGAGATCGTCTGGCGCACCCTGGGCAGTCAGCCTTGATACCACCATTGCTGACTGGCTAATCTTTCCTCTATGGCATAAGCAATTTCCATGTCGACACTGTAAAAGCAAAATGGCTAAAGCGCCAATATGTAAACTTTACAGGAGCACGTTTTAAAGTGTTTTTTGACGAACAAATTCATACAAATTTATCTAACGGATAATTTTCTGCAAAACGTTATAATCTAATTAATCATATATGATTGAGGTACTGGAATATAAGTTTTACAGAAAATAAAAATATAACTTTAAAAGGTGGGGCATATAAAGTATTCATATTGGTGCTTTAGCCATTTTGCTTTTTCAGTGTCGATGTGATAGCTCGATCCACTTGACACAAGAAGAAGTATAGAAAACATAACATTTTCACAATCGATTAGACAAAAAGTTAGTCCAAATGTAACTTAGCTAAATGATGAATATAATATAATGTCTGCAGCACTATCTCGAAATACATCTTTAATAATAACGCTGGTGTGCAGTATTCCGTATTAAAATAGATAAAATATAATACGATACGAATCAGTTTGGTGTCTGAGTTATTTTTATTTTTGTCGGAACGGTATAAAACGCCGGCAAGATTATTATATACTTGTGATTATGACGAACTTTTACTATGGTATGAACAAAGACACTGCGAAAAAAAAACTGCTATTCCATACAAATAAATAAATAATTCAATATTACTCAACTAAAGGTATGAAACAGCAGATTTTTTTTCGCGATTTGATGGGTGGTCCCACAGTAAAAGTTGTTCATAATGGTGTGTACATAACCCCCATCTGGCTTTATATACCTACCCTTTCCGACAACCTAATCTTGTTTGCGTGATTCTATGTTTTTTTTATGCCCTAATTCCTCTACAACATTCCTCTAGAAATGCAGACATCCTGGAAAAAGACTTAACATCATTGTGTTCTTTCAGTTTCAAACTTACGCATAAAAATAATAAAAGTCACAATAGTAACTTGCAATGCACGTTAGTTTGCACTTTCTAAGTGGCAATAAAGACATCCTTTTCATCTCACCCAAACGACATTCTTAAAACGTTATTTTTTACTATATAAAGAAGGAATATAAAGGAGCTCGAAGCAAACATCTTGTTATGCACCAGCAGTAATTGCATTTCCCGTTGGTAATACCAGAGAGTAATTCTAGATTCTTGCAGCGAATGAACGCTTACAATGATGGTGACTATTGCGTTTCAAAGGGAATTTGCAAAACTATCGTATTTCACAACAACGCTATATTATTCTTTACAGAAGAGATACCGTTTGACTTGATTAAGAGCTATATCGTATTAAATATTGCATATTGTTATATATTCTTCTGAGACTTCAGAAATCAGATGACGTGACTTTTCATTACTGCGTCGAATCATGCTGTGTAACAGAATTTATTTACGTACAAGGACAGTTTATTTATTTACAAAATATTTTTGTAGGTGTTAAAGACAGATGCTACAGTAAGAAGACTAACGTTTGATAATATCTGCTACGCGCACGCTACGCGTATGCTACTTTCATGCTACGCGTATGCTACGCTCAGGTTACGCAAATGTTACGTTTATGGTACGCTCATACGACGCGCTAGCTACGCACATGCTAAGCGTACATATGCTACGCTTTTGCTACGTTCTTGTGCTGTTTATGCAATGCTTGGGCTACGCTTGGGGTACGCTTGGACTACGCTTGGGGTACACTGGTACTATGATTGAACAATGATACCTATGGTAGAGCTACGTAAATTATTATACTCGATTGAGACCCGCACTTTATAGCTAACATAAATGATAATCTCTAATTTGCTAATCAGTCAAACAAATCCTCCCGGCTTTGGAACAAGAATACAGAATTTTATCGTACCATCATCATCCCAGTATTACCACAATATTTTCTGCGCTCTTATGTTTAATATATTTATAGAAATGTAACGAATTAATCTCACTTGCATATAAATAAACCGAAGCGCACGAAATCCAATTACAAATAATGTTTACTAAACTAGCTTCACCGCATCCGTTAATACCAACCTATTTCTGTGAATATTATTCAACAAAGCGATACCGTAAATATCAAAAATCGCGGAATCTCTAAAATAGAAAATTTATTCCTATTTCGGGTATGTAGTGCAAATCGTTGGGTGCATATTTTTATTCCTTTTAGCTGCATCAACGTTAGCACCGAGCTCTACGTGAGGAGAATACAGATCTTTCAATGATTAGTATTTTGCTCGGTAACTACCTTAAGCAGGGTACACACGACGCCAGAATCTTGGCAAATTCAATGAAGTTGTATAATTTGTGTAAACTACACGTTAGCTTTGCCACGCGTGAAGTTTTGTTTCTTCCAGAGATGCTCTAAGGGGTATAACGTTATCTTATGCTAAACTTGAGTAACTTGGTTCGCAACTCAACTGAAACAATATTTTATAGAATTCGTTTTACATTTATAATGTTTTCCCTTTGAGCGAGCAGAACTCTCTTTACAGTTAAAGGTACACACTACATGTTTATTTTTCACCAAACATTATAAAAGCGTTAATATTTTTCTTGGAACAAAATAATATTAGGTTATGCATACTTAAAGATCCCCACGTAACACGTTACATTAAAACCAAATCAACAAAGACATACCCATCGATTTTTTGTCGTCAACTGTAAACATTTCCATTCTTACAATCTCCTTCATTAGCCATGTCTTTCGCCAATTATTTTCCGACGAATCACGTTCAAAGTTCCCCATTCATCATCATTACGAACATATTTATTCGCTGTGTATTTTTCGGGATGATTTATAAGCTCCCACTTTGACAGTCACTGCCAAAATGAAAACGTATTGTTAGTTAGTGGGCTCTTGTGGTATCAAATTGTATGTTGTATTGTACCAAGGTGTTAGAAATGCCAAAACTAAGTATATATAATATACAACGCGTTAGCTTGGTTATGCTTGACTTTATACAACGCCTCGCTGAATATGCAAACAATCGTGAAAACGCGACCTAAAGCGCTGATTAACGATTGAGTAATCGCGAGGTTAAATCGTTTTCAACTAGTAGGTACACATATTTTTAGTATTATGTAGATAATATTTTATTAGTATCTATTGTCAAAACCAGCGTCAGTCGACTTCGTGAAATTCGATCTTTCGAATACCGTGAATACCGTGGCTTCAGAAGGTTACTCATAGGTACTAGTTTTTTTAAAATTTGATATTTTACATTTTGGTTTTCTCGGGATTTCACGAAATCGCAGGTTTCGTCATTTCCCTGTGACATATATAAACCTTTGCCACAATTAAAATATGTATTTTGTTAATTGTAAGTAGTTTTTTTGTTTTTGTTCTATGTGCCAATAAACAAATTTTCTTTTCTCGCACATATCTTTAAAGATGCAGGTGTTAGAACATAACGAGCAGTATAGGAGGTCAGGCATTGCCATAGCCTCAATAAAAGCACTGCGGACTGACTAATCTTTCCACTACGGTATGAGCGATTATCATTAGATAATCTCGCGCTATTACGATAGAACAAGAAGACTGATTAAAACGAATTACTATTCGTTGAAAAAAAAAAGTGAATATCAACAGTAAGTTTGTTCGAAAGATGTCGTGTGGTCTCGGTTACAAATAGCGCTTCTCTTCACAGTCCCCTAAGAGGATTATATCGGGATGGGATGCTGCCCATTTTGGGATTTAAAACGTAACTTAAAAAGATGTCACGGGCGTTGCGCCAAATTGGAATGTATCCGATTCCCGAATGCAGCGTGTGTGATTTATTTTATAATTTATTAAAGAAAAACTGTTTGCTGGTTATTCGCGCAAAAATCTTATTTCCCCATTGAAAAGGGAGGATCCTCCGACCATAGTCAATGGAGGAAAAACCATACCTCGTTCTTCCACAGTGGTGACCCCGATGCGACGTGATATTGTCTGGCGGGCCGAAACTCAACGGTTGATATCGTTGTATATGTAGGTTTCGTAATCTAATTGGTAGAATTTGTATTGTATGCGCAGCATTGATCAAAGTCAAAGTCAAAAGTTTTTATTTCAACTGGGCCTTTGCAGGCACTTTCAAACCCACAGTGATCCACAGTGGTAACCCCGATAACAGAACCCCACGTTCAGTACCCTCACTTGCGATCACTAAATGCAGTCAGACCCTTATATATATTTATTTTTATTTATTTTATTATAATATAAACGAGAATTATAGGTACTTAGGTATATACACACATAAGTATTTTATACATCAACAAGGTAATGCTATCTAATACTTTCAGCACGATGGTATTACGAAACTAATCCAGATTATCGGACTAAGTGGCCGCTAAGTCCTCACACGCCTCAGAAAACACTTATAGCGGCTTAATGCAGTAATGTTTCTTTATTGAAAATAGGTACGTTAAGTAACACTGTCAATGAAACTGCTAAGAAGACTAGTTTGATTAGCGCTACATAGAGCGTGCGCTCAACATAGTCTACACTGTGTAGTTGGTCAGTTTAGTCCACTAAAAACAAGTCTGTCTAATAGACAGTCTATTGGACGTCTTCTCTACGTAATGCTGCAGACTGAGGGTTCGGTTATAATTATGACATATAAAGATTTGTACAGTGGCCGAGTGGACACCGCGAAAAAATCTGAGGTACCATACATTTCGTCGAGTAATATTGAATTATTTCTATGGAACAGCTGTTTTTTCCCAATTTCTGAGTTGTTCCCTCATATCTATACTATTATATACTTATATTATAATGATGAACAGAGCAGGCCCTTAATTTTTTTCTAGTAATTATAAAATAATGGTGTATAGTTTCGTCCCGCTTACACCCTCTAAAGGTGATTTTTCCAAAAATCCTTTTCAGTTGAATCATAAGAATTATCCATGCTTGAATATCTTACTTATCATGTTTGGTTTGGGCATTGATAATAAGTGAATAAGTCATTTGGCTAATCAGATTTAATGAAGTTAAGTAGATGATACAGGTACATTTGTTACTTGTATCAATACTAACTAATATTACCTACATACCAATATGTATAATTAATAGCTTAGTGATGTTTGGCATAATATATAGGTATAACTGCATAGCTTCATAACTGCATGACAAATGTATCCAATCTATTGATGATTTGTGGCCCTGCTAATGGCTGGTAGAATGCGATAGTACATACCACATGGGACGTTATAACTTTAATAATCTAGGACACTGGATTCGGTCATTAAAATATATTAGGTCAGGGTAATAATTATACGTTAGAGGTTGTATTTTGATTTCCAGAAAGCATTGTTTTTGAATTATTAAGGCACATAATATCGTCGTTGATACTCCTATAACACGTAACTAACATAGTGAAATACCATGGTTCTGATAAAAAAAACTAATTTTAATTTTGGTGTCTATTAATTACCATTTACCTATAATCAGCTACCATTAGACGCGAAAACTTAATTAACAATGTTAGGTATCTATATTATATGTATACAGCGTAACTGACATAGATGAATACTGCGTAGATATGTACACAGTCGCAATTTTTACAGGAGGGCCAAAAAACTAATTCTCAATCATAATCAGCTACCGAAGATATTATCTTCAAGGATCTGCTGAAGTTACGCCAATAGACGTCAGGATTATATTATTAAGCTCTGACGTCAGAGATGAATGACGGATATTATCAATTCTCAGACTTCTGTTCATTGTGGTGAAACTTTGATAATATCAATTGTTCTATGCTTAAACAAGACGTCAATATGCGTACTACAATTACAGTAAACTGAAAAGAATAATTGTTTCTAGAATTCTAGAACAAGCCTGCCTTGTTATTTTTACATCATTTTTGTAACAGTCACACATACACTCTCATACATACTCACACAAATTACTTATACACTTAAAATTATAGACACGTTCTGCCTTGCATTGATTCATTAGGTTAAATTACCCTCTATGTCAGGGGTGCTCAAACTGTCGATCGCGGGGACAGGATTGTTCGGATCTATTTATTTTACGAGTCAGTATTTTCAGAAATAAAAATATTTAAATCTAAATATCGCAATCGGCTCACTAATGAACATTATTGAACATCTGTCATCTTGCTTGCGGTTGGCACTCAGTACCTAACTATGTACCGCCCTATGAAAAGTACACGGAAGATAATGAAATGCCATAAGCATCAACATCCAGAAAAAAAATCTGATTCATGAGGTCCTACCTTCATTTTGTACGATTTAATTTTAAAGTAATAAACCAGTATAGTATCAGTATAGTTTATTAATATAAGCCGTTTTATAAATATTGTCTTTCGTATTAGGTAGGGTTGGCAGTCGATCACTTCCTGCCTAAATATTTTGTGATAAATCACCGACACTATAAGTTTGAGCACCCCTGCTTTATGTTCTATGGTCGAAGCCATTAAAAAGGCAATTTACTGCGATCATGTCGTAAAGATAAGAAACTGAAAAATGTATTGGTGGTCAACCTATTGCAATATTCACGTATTTTTTATATAAAATAATTATACCTTGGCACTAATAATATGCAGTGATAGCTTAGCAGTTAAAAGCTTGCCTTCCATACTGGAGTATCTGAGAACGAACCCGGCCCGCACCTCTAACTTTTCGAATTCATGTGCGGATCAGAATTTGATTATAACTTGCGTTAACGGTGAAGGAAAACATCGTGAGAAAAACTTCACACCTGATATGGCTCCATAATATAGTTCTCTCGATAGTGTGTGTATTCTCCCAACCCACACCAAGCTAGTGTGGTGGACTTAGGCTTAACCCTTCTCATTCTTAGAAGAAGCTCTTTCCCAACAGTGGGACGGTAATGGCCTTTATATTATTATTATTATTTCTCCAACGTAAAATTATCAGATCGATGTGTATTTGCACTTGTAAAATCTTACTACTAAAGATGAAACTACAATCGCACCACAAAATCCAAAAAGCCGCTATATCATCAATGAACACACAGCTACGAGTGCTTCTAATGACCGCAAGTACTGTCGCAATGAATGAGCAACTTTTCCTTAATTACAACTACATTAACCAAGCAACAAGAAACAGGAACATTGTAGGTACTAATTACTCGTAGTAACCAATCACACGCTCGCGTACGACTTGATTCACTGTATATAACTTGCTACACAGAAAATTTTACTTTCGCATTTCTATAATATACATATGAGATAATTTGCGATTTTGAAATTTTCCTCGATATACGTCAATCCCTCTAATCTATGATCTATGGTTATTGGTAAAACCAACAAAACATTAAAATATGAATAAATTATTTTTGTATTCTTCTTAGCGTGTCGATGGTAAATTAAATTAGAGATGAGATGGCTATTGATGATAAGATTTTTTATTGACAAGAACTATATTGGGTTGTGGATCGAAAACACAGGATTAATATGTATGATTTATTAATAACAGGATATAAAAGTAAGTATCTACACATGAGTTCATTAGGCCGGTGACGGCGCGCGACTAAAACAACTGCAGCCGCTCAAGACTTTGCATACCTATTATACAGATAGTCTCAACACCTCCCCTCGAAGTCGTGAGCATATAATCTTAATCATATTTACACACTCATCATCCCCAGATTACACATGCATTCATGATGTTTTGGCCCGGTCAGCCCTTTGGTCAAAACATCTGCAGGCATTCTCTCCGTACATAAATATTTCAGATCAATTACATTTTGTTCGCACATATCTCGAATAAAATGATGCCTCACGTCAATGTGCTTCGTTCTTGAGCGATAATTCCTACTCTGAGCTAACTTAATCGCACCCTGATTGTCATTTAACAATGTCACACACTCACATTCAATGCCCACACTATTCAATATATCATGAAAATACATAGCTTCCTTGGTAGCTTCGGACATAGCCATGTACTCGGCCTCGGTACTTGACAACGCAATAGTCCGTTGCTTTCGTGCCTCCCAACTAATAGGTGCGCCTGCTAAAATAAATGCATAACCCGAATAGGACCTACGATCAATCATATTCGCAGCCCAATCCGCATCAACTACACCAAACAACGGCAAATCTGTCCTTTCATACACTAAACCATAATCCAACGTGCCTTTCAAATACCGCAACACACGTTTTGCTGCTTTCCAGTGCTCAATATCATAATTATTATTAAACTGGCTTAAGAAGTTAACAGCATACGCAATATCTGGTCTAGTAGACACTGCCAAAAACATCAAGGCACCTATCAAACTTTGATACGGACACTGTCGCATCACATTCTCATTCACACTCTCAGGTTTCACCAATTTTACATTCATATCAATAGGCGTCACTACAGATTTACACTCACTCATACCAAATCGTTCGAGAACTTTTTCAATATACATACTCTGTTTCATATACACTCTGTCCTCGTCATCTCGAGAAAACTGAATTCCTATACAATTACTTATTTTCCCCAAATCTTTCATGTCGAAACATTCTGACAGTTGCTTCTTTATATCACACAACCAAACACTGTCATTCGTGGCAATTATTAAGTCATCAACGTAAATGGCAATCAGCATCATACGCCCATTTTTACTGGCTACCAATAAACACTGATCTTGAGGCAATGCCTCGAAATCCATACTCACTAACTTTCTTACTAACTCTTTATGCCACTGTAAACCTGACTGTCGCAAACCATACAAAGACTTCTTTAACAAACACACATTATCATCATAATCATTCAACCTTTGATTCCAGCGTTTAGCTGTCTTAGTAATTATCTTGTCTTTAATAATCGTTCCAGATGTTCCAATCTTTTGGTTTGCGAGTATTTTCTCTAGAACATCGCTTAATTGATCTGGTACGTTCATA
Organism: Allophyes oxyacanthae; assembly: GCA_932294325.1. NCBI lineage: Eukaryota > Metazoa > Arthropoda > Insecta > Lepidoptera > Noctuidae > Allophyes > Allophyes oxyacanthae. The sequence goes on along the minus strand of OW028614.1, from coordinate 6,877,058 downwards.
TAAACTTCTTCCTCTAGTCTACCGTTCAGATAAGCGGTAACAACGTCCATATGATGTATCTCTAATCCAAATTCTGCTGAGATCGCGGCCAATAGCCTTATCGACGATGATCTAACGACTGGAGAGTACGTCTCATGAAAATCCTCCCCTGGCCGTTGAGAGCAGCCCTTTGCGACAAGCCTGACTTTCTTACGTTCATGTTGATCAATACTCTTCGTACTAAACACGAACCGACTTCCGATCACTTTTCGATCACGAGGTCTAGGCACTATATCCCAAGTACCATTTTTAATTTGTGCCAAATATTCATCCTCCATGGCACGTCTCCATTTCCTTGCATCACTTGTCTTTTCGGCTTCATCCCAGGTCATTGGTTCAATTGTCGCAATCCCCGCAACTAATTCTTCTTCATTTTCAGGTTCTTTTTCTTCTTCGCTTTCTTCAGCATCTTCATTTCCAGGTTTATATTCTTTTCGTGGTCTTCCCACCATTCCTGTACGAATCAGTCTTGGTCTTCCTCTTCCTCTTTTAGGAGGTTCTATTAGCTGTTCCCATGATACCGTCGCATTTCGTTTTCTTGGTATCATACCATATCTGTCATCTTGATCATCATTTAGTCTTTCAAGTGATCTTCTTGTTCTCATTCCATCTCTTCTTGCTCGTAGAGGAGCTTTTCGTACTTCTTCATGAATTTCATCTTTTGTGATAGGCTCATTTAAATCTACTATTATTTTGTCATGATCTATATTTTCTTCTTCATCCAGTATTTCTTTATATTCATTTCTAAATGCGGTTTCATTTAAAAATTTAACATCTCGACTCACAACTATCTTTCTAGTTCTCGGATTGTGAATCCGATATGCTTTTGACTGCACATCATAACCCATGAAAATACCTTCCTCGGAAACTGAATCAAATTTCCCTTTGACCTTATTTGCACCCTTATCTTTATAATAAACCTTCGATCCAAATACTTGCATATATATAACTGTAGGCTTCTTTCCTTTCCATATAGTAAATGGTATTTCTCCCTTTAGAGCCGCTGTTGGACACCGATTCCGTATATAGTTTGCAGTGCTAACTGCTTCAGCCCAAAATGATGGAGGGCTTCCGGCTTGACGCATCATGCATCGCGCCATCTCTACAAGGGTCCTATTCTTCCTTTCGGCAATCCCGTTCTGCTGGGGTGTATGTGGTACTGTCAGTCTCCTAGTGATACCATTTTTCTTCAAAAAAATATCAAAATCATTGTTTATATATTCCCGTCCATTGTCCGACTGTAAACATTTAATCTTCTTACCAGTATAGTTTTCAACCTCAGCTTTATAATTCTTAAACACATTCAGCACGTCATATTTGTTTCGTATAAAATATACTTCACACCATCTGGACTTATCGTCAATTAGAATAACAAAATATCTCTTCCCTGAAAATGATTCATGCCTCATAGGCCCACATACATCCGTATGCACTATTTCCAGTAAATCACTGGTACGATTTTCACTACCCTTAGGAAAAGGTTTGCAGGTCTGCTTCTCGCTGATACAAATCTCACACTCTGACATTTTCGCACTATCCAATGTCAGACCGTGCACAAGGCCGCTTTTCGCCATTGCCTTTAAGTCGCGTTCGTTTAGATGCCCTAGGCGCTCGTGCCACATATTTATGGGTAATTTCGTAATCTCAACATTGTTAGCTTTATTTGGGCTCATTCGAACATGATATAAATTTCCCTTTCGATCAGCGCGCATATGCACCTTATTGTCTTCATCGATTACAATCGCATCATTTTGTCGGAATCTGACTTCAAATCCACGATCTGTCATTTTAGCTACAGAAAGTAAATTCGTACGTAAGTCCGACACATAAAATACTTTCTCAATATTCACTTGACGCTCTTCGCTGTCCGTGTCAACAGAAATACATACTTGTCCCGCGCCAGTTATGCGTGTGCTCTCATTATTCGCCAAATTCAACTCACACTCCATACTAGTAAATTTTTCAAACATATGTTTATCATTACACATGTGTCCCGTGCACCCACTGTCGATGCACCATATAGGACTCTTTCGATCACTTAACATCACTTCTTCAGTGGTGCTTAGCATAGTCGTGTAACTACTTCCCTGTTTTTGTTCTGTGTCCCTTCGTTCTGACTGCCGCATACTTGGTTTTGTCTTCTTCTCAATCTTAGTTCTACAATCTTTCGCCATATGTCCATAACGACCACAACGATAGCACTCAATCTTATTTTTATTATATTTATTATTCACTGGATTTTCAGTTTTAGTGTTCGTTGCGTTTTTCTTATAAAAATTGTTACGCTTGACAAACATCGCCCCTTGGCCTACCTCTTTAGATTTTCGGCCCTCGTAGTCCTCAAGGATTTTGACCTTGAGCGCATCAGTTGATGGTAAATCATCACGCGATTCCATTGCTGTGCGAAACATTGAGAAGGAATCCGGCAAACTATAAAGTAGTAAAATAGCGAGCAACTCATCTATTACTATTAAACCAATTTCTCGGAGTTTCTTAACTGCATCAAAAAAATCTGCTATATGCTTACGCAAATCATCATCTTCCTGCATGCGAGTCAAAACGAGTTTCTTCAATAATGACGCTTTTCGCGCTGGTCCACTAGACTCATACAAAGACTTCAGCTTATCCCATATTGCCTTAGAATTCTCCAAGCCATCCAATGCTATCAACTCACTCGGACTGACAGCCAACAAGATGTCCGATTCGGCTTTTCCATCCATTTTAACCCATTCTGAAAACTTCGGGTCGGATATAACCGGTTTCGGTATTATTCCCGATACATATTCCCACAAGTAATTTTTCTTCAGAATAGCCCTCATGTGAATCTTCCATGTATCATAATTATCGCCGGTCAGCTTATCTATTTTAATAGAATGAGACATTTCGTAGTTTCTTCAACACGATTAACGACGTAAACAAAACACGACGATCTTCTCGCCCTATCTATAGGTACGTATAGCCGGGCGCATTCCACAGCTATGCACAACCGGTTCGCCACTGCAGTTTTTAAACTAATTACGCACTATTTAATTGTTTTGTTCACTTTAAGTCTTTGATGTTTTTAACACTATAGTTCACATTAGTCTATTAGTCCACTGGGTCCATAACCTATTGGGTTGTGGATCGAAAACACAGGATTAATATGTATGATTTATTAATAACAGGATATAAAAGTAAGTATCTACACATGAGTTCATTAGGCCGGTGACGGCGCGCGACTAAAACAACTGCAGCCGCTCAAGACTTTGCATACCTATTATACAGATAGTCTCAACAAACTACATAAAAAATTGTATGTCACTCTACCATTATATCTCTCAAGATATGCTCCATCTATGTTACATGTGCCTAACTAACTTAATTCTATTACAAGCTTACAGTATGAAGTGTCGTTTCTATTCAACGCGCCACACCACAGCCCTACATTATACATAGAACGAAGATTTGTACAGTAGTAAATAATTCTATTTTGAAGAGCTAATAGACTTTTGGATAGGTCGATGACTTCATATTTAATATTAACTAGCTGTTGCTCGCGGTTTCAACCGCGCCTTTTATTTTTATCAAAACAAAATAATTATAGCCTATAGTATAGCTTTCTATTAGCGATCGTTCACATTTGATATTTTTATCAGCAGAATCGCGCATTTTTGCGGTCGTCGGCTGACTTTTGCTTACAAAAAGTGAATAACGAACGCGAAAACGCGCGATTCTGTTACTAAAACTATCCAGTGTGGATGGGCCCTTAGTGAAAGAATTTTTAGAATCGGTTTTGTAGTTCCAGAGATTACCACATACAAACAAATTTTACCTCTTTATAATATTAGTATAGATTTAATTGAATTTATTTCTAATTCTATAATAAAATCTCTGACATCATCCGGAGATTTAATAGAATAGAAAATATTTATTCGATACACGACATAGTTGACAACACTTAAAAAGGAAAATAATAGAAACATATTGAGATCACAAAGTACCAAAAATAACAAACAGGAACAAAAAAATAAACAAGAGTAAACTCACTGCAGTAAACTGCACTGATGAACCCGCCCATATCGAAAGGGTTAGCAGCTCAGCATTTGCTGGGTGTGGAACACTCAGCAATGATTTTCAGTTGACACCCTGGTTGCTTAATTTTAATATAGAAGCCTTTATATCTACTAGATACTGTTATACCATAATTTCAGGTAACACTTAAAAATAACACACCTCGAGAGATCTATATTTTCCCCTTTAACAATAAAGTGTGACCGTATTAAAACAACAAATTTTAATATATTTTTCATTCCACAAATCGCGCTAATGTTTATGTCGACGATTTTAATACAACAGTAAAATACTTACACAATTACAATCCCCAAACTCAAAGTCACAAACCGCAGGGTTATAAGGCATAACAATAAAAATCATTTCTAATCTCGACATCAATTTTTAACAATTCATCTTGAGTGGAGCGACGGTGAAGTGGTGGTTTCAAAAGTCATTTTTCAACCGTTATGACGTAATCGCTTATAAACTCTTAGCTTTTTATTTGGAGAGTGGGGGAAATTTTCATATTCAACGTTTTATAAGCTTATCCGGGAGTGGTCGCTACCGTACATTTGTTTCCTTTGCCCGGTTCTTATACCGATTTTCTTTTTCGTTACATTTGATAAGGTCAAGTGTGTCAATTGCTCTAAATACACGGTTAGGCGGAAAGGGATGTAAAGCCGAAAGGGGGCTATTGTACTCATCATTATGAACAACTTTTATTATGGGAAAAACACAGAAATTGCGAAAAAAAATCTGCATTTCCGCATTCAAGAAATAATTCAATATTACTGCACTAAGTTTTGGAATGCCACTGAGTGGAGCACACATAATGTTAGACGACGTCACGGCAGGCCATACCTAAGGAGATGGCGAGACGAGGTAGACAGTGTAGACACCTATTGCAAGGATTGGTCGCAGATTTCCTTAAACTAAGAGGAGTAGAATTAGTGTTTAATATTTTTTTGTAATCTGTGTCTTGCTTGATTGGGCACGGCATAGATTATAAGATCTTTTTATTTATTTTTTAATTGTGTTGCGGTCGGTATGGTTCATTATTGCTGGCGTGGCAAATATTTGGTATGGATACTGCTATTTGTACCTAATGTATGTGTGTAGTGTTATGCAGAAATAAATTATTTTTCTTTCTTTCTTTTTCTAGAAGGAGAATATGAGGTCTTTGCTCAGCAGTGGGACGATAACGGCTGAATAATAATTCTTTATTACAGTAAGGGCACAAAAAATTGGTACAGGAGAGACTTATAAACTAGCAATTATGTCATTACATACTATAGATAGGTAATAGGTTTGTTTTTAAAGAAATAAAATAACTGTCACTCCGCTGTAGGTTTTGAAAAGTTTCCTTAATACCAAGCTCTCAAATGAAAGGTTTAGTAATACGGGCCTTGAGGTAATTTAGAAATAAGCCAATACATAACGGGCATTACCAGAGCCAATGTATTGTGGCAAATGTTGGCCACACTTCAACGTCCTTTGATTGATGACTAACCATATTCAAGTAGTCAGTCAGTCCTTGTATTCGAAGAGAGCGATAAGATTTAACTGTTAACACTGTGGGTAATACAAAATGGCAATGATTTTTTTATTTTACAATGCGTAGCACCAATTTTACCTTTCATCAAAAAGTACGAACGCACGAAACGGATTTCAGTTTATTTTATGTAGATTCTCATATAGAATTGCGTCCACTATTCGTACTGTATATATTACTAGTTTTCGCCAGAGATTTTTCCAGCGTGATATCTTAATAAATTATAGGCTATGTTACTCAGTGATAATATAGAATTCTGCTGGTGAAAGAAGTTTTAAAATCGGTCTATTCGTTTTTGAGTTCGTCCATTACAATCAAACAAACATACAAAAAATTTAATATTGTCTCTATATAATATTAGTTTAGATTTAGATGTAGGTACATGACTGACTGTCCCATAGGTAATTTGTTCATTTTACTCTTGTGCATCCAAAGGTTGCCTGGAAGAAATCGCCGTGCGCAATAATGCCGTTCATTGTATAATTTATGTTCGTGTAAGTCTTATAATATGTGTATAATTCGTTTTTGTACAATAAATAATATATAAAATACTATAGTTCTCTATCGAATCTAAAGGTAAAAATTCTCCACTGCCTATCAGATCTAGAATAACCTCTATTTTATTCACTTTAGTTTAGTTTTTTTATTTTTTATTATTTAATATAATGCCTATGGTATATAGTTTTAGTTAGCTTACAGTTCCTGTTCTTTTTTATTGGTGCATGCTGTGTTTACCTTTAAGTAATTGTTACACTGTTTTTTAGTATTTTTTAAATGTTTGCTGTAATAATGTTGGTGTAAACAATTGTTGGTGAACCAAATAAATAAATAAATAAATAAATAGTTTTAAAAACTATAGAACACGCTTTAGTCATCCAAACTGAACGTGTATGCAAAATTTCAGCTCAATCGGAAACCGGGAAGTGGGTCAAATTTAACTTCCAAGATTTTCTTACATAGTTAGTTAGTTACAGGAGAAGCTAATAAAAGCGTGTTAATAAATAAATAAATACCCTCAGAACGTCTGACCAGTCAAATGTCACAGTCAGCATGTTAGACCTGACAGAAATTCTGACGTTTCTGTACATGTCGACAGAAGGCTTTATGAATAAATATTTCATCATAATTCATAATGAGTAATTTCGCTAAATAGCAGAACAACAAAGTGAAATATATCTCACAAACTATCTTATAATTATTTTCGTCACAAACATTTACAGTATTCAAGACATCTAATTGCTACTTTCTGGGAATTTCTCTAAACAAAGATACTTTACTCTTTACTGAACCTGAATTCTAAAGATTTAATTTATTATTCGAATTTATAACCTTTTGTTTGTAATACTGGTCGTAAACCAACTTCATCGTTAGAATAATATCAATGTTAAAGGTTATTTAATGATAATATAGTACATAAATGTTTTCAAGATGTCACTTTTGATAGGCGGCCGCGGGATATTTGCTCTATTCTTAGCGCTAACTTACTATTCATAAATGATGATAAATAAATGAAATGATAATAAATAAAATGATTTAAAATAAATAACGTATATAAATGATATACGTTATTTATTTTAAAATGGCTCTTATGTCTATTGCCATCTCTATTCATTGGCATACAAATGACAATGACAGGTATAATTTAATCAGTATTTAAATATTACAAGTTTTTATGTATAAGAGAGTAAATCTTATGTAATCCAAACATTTGAAGGATCAGTAGACACAGCAAAACATCTTCGGACCATCAAGAAATCTTGATTTAGGGGTTTTTTTAACCTCCGACAAAAAAAAAGTGGTGTTATAAATTTGTAGTCTGTATCTGTGTATCTGTCTGTGGCATCGTAACTCCAAAACAGATGGACCGATTTCAATGCAGTTTTGAATTGCAAGCTAGTTTAATCGGGTATCATCTTAGCTATGTTTCATGAAAATCTCTTGAGCCCTTCAAAAGTTACAGCTCTTTTTCTAGTTGACGTCGGGGGTTTTTGACGGTTAGGGTATAATATCATTATAAGTGCGTATAACGTCGAGTGCTAGATAATTATGGGCTTATTAATAGACGGCCATTCTTCTTTTGTTGAGTCGAAACGAGCCATCACATGGGAATCGCTCAAGCTGTAGTGGAAAGATTGGTCAGTCAGCTGTGTTGGTATCGAGGATGACTGCCCAGGGTGCGCCACACGATCTCATGTATCGTCACTCGTGAAGACTTTTTCCTTAAACAGATCGCCTGAATGGTCGTTATCACTGCTATAATCACTCACGACACGCGACGACACGGTTGGCGCTGTGCCTAAGATTAGCTTTGTACGCTACGTGCCGCGGGTTCGATACCCGCACCGAGCAGTTATTTGTATGATCTATAGATAGTTGTTCCGGGTCTCGGTGTGTGCATGTGACAAGTATGTTTGTAAACTGTACCCTCGATACAGGAGAAATCCTAGTGATGGACAACATTAAAAAAAATAGGAATAGAATGAAGAATGAATCACCATACTTGACAAACAATTTGGTGATCTCAGTATGATAAGTAAGCCCTTTGAAATATCATATTCTTTGTTTTTAGCTACTAATCAACAACTTCCCAACTTGACTTTGTGACTTCTAAAGTTGAAATCACGAAAAGTAATTCATAAGTTTTGTTTAAAAGGATGTTATTCGAAATGGATAAAGTTTTAAGTGGGTCGCGGAATATTATAAGAGAACTGAGTGTGAGGTTAATGCCGAGATTAACTGCGCAACGTGATAATACTTTACTTTTATCCTAGAAGCTATATATTATCAGGACTGCCACGGATTTATTTTCACAACACGTTAAAGTGACGGCGACGCGCGACGTGGCAATTGTTGCAAGTTGTCTGAGATATATTTTGTTTCTAAGCTATAAAACTTAGGATTTTCCATATAAAATCCACACTAGAATTTATTTAAAGTAGTTATAAAACATTTACTCAGCATGGACACATAGACAACACAAGAAAAATAGAAGATTATGATATGATATGATTAGATAAAAAATAAAACACTATAAAAAGAGACAAATCTATATAAATAATAAAAATCAATTGCCGCATTGTATGAAAGATCGTTATTTGAGAACGGGTCGACCGCTTGGCAGATTTTTTTTGTTGTGTTCGTAATTACGTAAATAAAAATAAAATTAATATAGGTAGGTACTTAACTTATGCTGTCAAGCATACCTGCATAGTTGATGCTATTATAATAAAAATCACATGCATAAAGATAAAGACAAGGAACAACTGCTAATATGTACGGTCTAGTTGTATGATTCAATTGCGAAGCTGCAGTTAGGGACACTTCGGGTTCGTCATAGCTTTATTATTATCGAAGTTTCATCAACATAAAAGCTGATTCCACAAATCAGTCAATGACCTCGTTTTATCTAGTTTGATACAAAGCACCGCCACTTCTTTTCATCTTCTATTAGCCGCGTTTCATTTGAGGAGATATTTCTTTCGCTTGATTATATTTCTATAGATCTTTGAAAGTTGGCGAAAATCCTCAAGAGTCATCGTTACTAATGAAAATTACAGCGATTCGTATTGAAGGTAAAGTGCAAACGCTACCAAATGAGTCGGAACGCGAACGGCAAGGTGCCGATAATTCAGCCCGAGTTCTCTCACTGACTCGACGAAATTCATTCTCTCGTCGCAATCTGATTTAGGTCATAGATATCTACTAGTGTTATTAAATAAAATTTATGCCTTTGAAGTGCTTTCCACTTTGGTGGTCCAATTTACGTCGGCTATGTTATAGAGTAGAATTTGTTTTAATAATATTCATACTATATTATTTGATATTCGCTAACGAGTATAGACTTGCAAGTTCATAATAGTGGTACAGATCCAATTTGCAATGAATTGAGATACCTTCAAAATAATCATTCAAACCTAATTAAGCAGGTTCGTATTACAGATAAATTGTTTAGCTACGAAACGGGTGTCTGGATTATATCCATTTGATATTATGTAAATGAGCTCTCAATCTTAACGTACTCCCAGGAAACTTCATGTCTGTCGCATTGATATAAAAGCAAATCGAGATTCAGATCAACCGATAACCAGCAAAAAAAGTAAGATTCGAATCAAGATGCGAATTGGTTTACAGAATGGCTCAGCTATTTCCTATAAATAACGTTTTATCGAGTCATGTCGTGTAATTATCACCTATTATTATTTCCTTTATTTCAGGTTAAACAAAGGATACAAAAATATAAAACAATAACTATAAATAAACTAATACATTAATACTTAATACAGTTTATAAATTATTGTGCAGGTAATGAGGACTTCATGTTTCGCTGACTGATCACCCTTCGGCCAAAACTCTTCTTTGAGGAAGGTCTCGAGATGTTGAGTCGCAACCCGCACCACGAATGCCTTGAAGTTTGTGTTGTGGCGCGACTCCAACTTCACGACTGTCAAAGCTCAAAAGGTCTTCAATAGCTTGTAAATGTAATTAATTATGAGAAAAAAGAGCGTTTTCGCATTAACCGATAATGACACCGACATTATAACGACATGCCGGTCGCCGGCCAATAATAAACATTGAAAATGCCCATACAAATACAAAGCAATAAATCCTTTCTGTGATGTTCTTGAAGTGATCTTTTTACACATTTTTTTACGAACCCAACGCATATTTACTGATCACTCGTCAAAGCAAGACTAAACCGATTATATTATTATATACATACGACTTATTTAAGTAAAGTGCGCGTATTTTTCTCTGAAGTTTTTGAGCAGCAACTCAAAAACTTCCTACATTTGTATCTTGAGTTTTTATATCACTGCTTACACGAGGTAACTCCTAAATATGTTAACGATGTCATATATACATACATGAATGAGAATCTTGGATAAGTTGCTGCTACTTTTACTTGCGGAGGATATTTCTCATTTTGATGTGCATCTAGAGATGAAAAGGATAGAAGAGAGAGTTGCGCAAGTTAAAGACCACATGGAAATAGAAATGCTTCGTAAATACTGGCTTAGGTTTGGTGCTTTCATCTAATTCTCCTGCCCTTATCCCATTTTATTTGGGGTCGGCGCAATATGTCTTTTTCTTCCATTCATCTCTATCAGACGTCATTTCCAGATTTACTTCCATCTCATTCATGTCATGCTTCACACAGTCCATCCATCTTTTCTTTGGTCTGCCCCTACTCTGATAGCCATCCACATTAATACTTACAACTCTTCTTATAACATGATTTTCATCTCTCCGCATTACATGTCCATACCACGACAATCGGTTACTTTGCAGCTTTTCTGTAACTGGTGCCACTTTCATACTTCCTCTAATATACTCATTCCGGATTCTGTCCAATCTCGTTACCCCACACATCCCTCTCAGCATTCGCATCTCCGCTGCATGCAATTGCCTTTCATCCGTCCCTTTTGTGGCCCAACATCCTGATCCATACATGGGTGCTTTATTAACATTTAATTCAGTATGTGATAAAACACAGGCATTAATATCAACTTGCTGGTAAATACCAATTATGAAGATAGGAGTCCCAACTTTATGCTCGGTAATTTTTTACAAGATAGCTATGATATCGTATTGAAACTGATTACCGGAGTCTGATGTTCATTACCATTAGGTTTCGCAGTGATTGTGAGAAATATTTCACTAATCAAAAGCACTATCCCTGGGTGAATTAAGCTATATTCTACATTGACAAAAATAAAACGGGCGGGTGAAACCGCGGCCAACAGCGAGTATGAAATAATTGCAAAATAATTTTTGTGAAAGTTTGTGTATCACCACAGTGGATACTATTCTGATATTTATTATTATAATCCCTTAGTCACCTTTTACGGGATCCATGCAAAATGAAGGTTTGATTTATTCATAGCACACAACACATGGCGTTATAACTACTATGAACACTTTCCTTTTGCAAACGTTTTACTAAGAGATAATGGTTACTCAAATTGAATTTAAATCCTCTTGAGGTTGATATTATATATTATTTAGCAATATATATTAGTGTTGTTTTAAAATAAAATCTACGGGTCGGCCTAGAAAGGATGGATCATAAATAAAACTAATGGAAATTATATTTACAAGAGATTAGTCCAGGTATCGTCACTTAGGGGCGATTTTTCAATAGTTGGAAAAAACTCAGTTAAATTATTTCTCTGATAATTCTATACAATAACTGTTCCTATTTCAAATTAACTGCTAGATATCATTTAACTGGCTATTTAAAAATCGGTTTTTAATTATTTAAATGTCAATCCAGGTAGAATAGAATAGAATAGAAATACTTTTTATTGTACATCGGTTTTGTAAGAGTGTGTTGGAGTGTTTTGTACCTACTCCATCCTAAAAGGTCGGCAACGCATCGGTGACTCCTCTGGTGTTCCAGATGATCATGGGCGGTGGTGATAACTTACCATCAGGTGAACTGCCAGCTCGCTTAACACCTACACTATTAAAAAAAAAACATTATAATTATTCAAATGGTACTATGGGTGATCTTATTGCTATTGACGATTTCTACCAGACAACCTTCGGATGGACAAAAATATACGAGGAATGAAGAAATATTGAATAGAATGGAGAATTAAAGGAAGCTGAAACTTTAGTGTAACCACCAATGTCCTATCTATCAGTCTGAGTTACCAGGCGTGAAAATACATAACCATTATTTAAATCAAACAGCACATCATTCAACAATATCAGGATTCAGGACCACACTCAATCTCATCCTTGTGACTGCAACGAGAGTACGTTATTCCAGGAATCCGCCAGAGGGCAATATTTTCACAGATAAGCAAGATGTGTGGCAATGCACTTGAGCAAATGTGAGATGGATTTTAGATAGTTCGATATATATTTCCACATAAACAGGGGGTACTACAAGTTACGGGATTCGGAAAGGCAAACTTTGTAGAAAATGTTTGTTGAAATATTTGAACTGAATTGTTTTGTAACAATCCCATGTTGCGGACGACATTTGGGATTTTGTCGCTGTGGACGATAGGTATTTGAAAAGAGCTACTCTGAATTCTAATACTGAAAATGGAGTTTGACGGATTGAGTTTAAACATTCAAGGTTGTTTTAGGGTTAAAATTATTTATTTCATCTTCAAGCCAGCTTTAATAAATTGTATTTGTATTTTGTAAAATAACATTCATGTTTTTTTTTCGCCTTTATTATGTCCTTATTGCTCATGTTATTCAGCCAATAAATGTTTATTAACCTTATCCGTGTGAAGGTTTATAAACAACCTCGATGTGACTAGATATTGCCTACTAGGAAACTACGAAACGCAATAAGCTCATAATAAGAACGAATGCGGTGACAAGGCAGAGATTATTCCCTGCCTCGAATATACCGCAGTGCGGAGTCCTCGTAATTCCTACTAAAGTATCAAACATAAATTCAATATAAAACCTTTAAATGGTAGCTCCAGTACGTAGCCATTATTGCGAACTTGAACGTGGATGCCATAATTCTGTATTTTTGCTCACTAATATCATGAGTTTCATAAAAATGTATTCTGGGAATTTGCTTCGTGATTACAACATTGACTGGGTTGCGAAGGCCTGAAATATCCCTACAAACGGGAACGGGTTCGGCTTTATGTAAAATATGCTGCATATGGAAACGAGCCGTCTAACCTTCTGTTTCGCATGTTTACGAAATAAGTTCTCGTGACGTCATCTGGTTTTCAGCTGGAACGGACTTGTGATTTGGTACGACAGTTTTGGGAGCTTGTATTAACATTGAAACAGTGCACAATAATTTTAAGGACAGGTTTCTTTTAGAATTTTAGTGTAATTTTTCTTTTCTATTCTAAACGCATTAAAGTAATAAGACGTAAAATTATTATAAAAAAGGATCATCACTCTAGATAAAAAATTAATATTCAAAATACAGACAGACTTACTTTACATAATATTTTCGGATAACAATCCTTTTTGCGACGTAATCACAAGTTAGCCAAATCCTACTTATGAAGAGGAATAAGAAGTACATAATTATTGCTTTGATGGATGTGTGGCCCGTCGCGACCCCTGTTTCATGTCCACCCCGACCCTTGCTCGTGCCAGCCCGCGTTGAGTCATTAGAATAAAAATAAGTCCCTAATAATAATCATAACCAGATCCAGCAAGTCCCATTTTGTTTTCCCCTCAGTAACGCCCTAACCCGAGGCTCGAGTCCCCACGATGGAGCACCTTTAGCCGTGTGGTTGCTGGCTGGAGGCCCTTTTTGGTCTCGCCGCTTGATCCATTAAGCAGAAAATGCTTCCTGCAAGCGAGAGAAAGGCATCAAAAAAATAAAATAACCTGACCTAACCTAACTGTCAAAAACTCCCGAACCCAAACTAGAAAAACATCTGTAACTTTCGAACGGCTGAATAGATTTTCATCAAACATGGCTAATAATGATAACCGATTAAACTAGCTTTCGATTAAAAAAAAACTGCATTGACATCGGTGCATTGGTTTTGGAGCTACGATGCCACTGACTGATACACAAATACACATGATACACACTACAAATGTGTCGTAGCATATACTAAGATATTTTTTATAAAGTCACCTTTCACACACAGACACATGATTTCCGTTATGAGTGACGAAAAATAAAGCATCGGGCGTGTACTCTACCATCTAGCTTAAAAGTTAAGACCATTGACACAACAACGCTCACGTAGCGATGACGTAGCGTCATATTTTTATACGAAATGAGGCATCTGAAGGCGTTGGGGTGAACGGTAATGCTCGTGTAAACAGTGTCTACAACTGCCTTAACAGCGGGTATTTTACAGGAATGCCGCAAAAACCGATTTGTATTTACAATTTTTTGAATAGAAATTCTTATTTCTTTGTCCTGAAAAAAATATATATCAAACTTGAAGATGTGACAATCTCTGCACGGTTGTCCGATACATGATTGGATGAAGTTGGCTCGATAAAAAAAATTCGCAAAGTTACCCCTTTTAAAAAAGTGTTTACAAGATTATTTCTAAAACATGATATTATTTCAATTAATTTTTACATCACAATATTGGTCGCAAATATACCAACCAAAATCGGTTGTTATTTTTTTATAATATTACGTATATTGGTCACAATTTGATAAAAACCACAAAATTCGTGATTTCTGTCATCTGTGCCATCAATCAGTCGCGTTTCGGCGCGCATCAAGGTCGGACCTGTGCAATTTTTTTTGACTTTCCTGCGCTTACACTTTATTCAAAACCAAAAGAAAGAATGACAGTAAAATCATTAAAAAAATTATTAAAAAGCAACAGGAAGTATAAGTAACTTGCCTTTTATTCAGAAAATCTAAGTATTTCGTTTATAAAAATCAATATGCTAAAATAATTTCTTGACATCTCCGTCAAGAATTCATTTTATAGGATGTAGTATAGAAAAATCAGTACGACAATTTGTAGTGTTGAGAACAAAGAGTATGAAGTTTTATATACACCATGTCCCAAAATTCAACGATAAGCGGGCACCAGAGGGTTGACCAGCTCATGACTACTCGAGAACAATTTTTTTTTTCAATTTTTAAGAAGTTACATAAAAAATTTGAAATCCTTCAAAAATTTACACCCCTTAAGATATTTTTAATTACCATGACCACAATGTTTCAGATATTTCTGAATTTCTTTTTGTACCGGCAACCTAAGTAGCACTGCTATCCACCACAATCATTAAAATCCCAGAATGCCTGTAGATTTGACACAAAAATCAATCAAAATTATTTTTCACCCTAAAATTTTGAAAGATTTTTACTTTTGGTCCACTTTCACTCATCGTGGTGTAAAAAAAAAGTACAGACACTACCATGGCAAGTTTTTAAAAAAATTTACGCAACTATCCAAGATTCCAAAATGGTATAATAATCTAGGAAAACTAGCCACAAAAAAAAGAAATGCGTACTATTTCTGAACAAGAACCAAATTTCATAACTTTTACTATGTGGTTTTTTGTTGTAAATTCTTCGAATTTGAATGATACATGTCCGTAGTTAATAAAATTTAGAAGTTAGAGAGAGATAGATAGATAGTATGTAAAGAAGGAAAGAAAACGTTTTTAAAAATTATATTTATTTTTAGTTATCGTGGTTGTCCGTGGCATCACCACGGTCCTATCCGAAAACCAGCGCTGCGGTATTTATTTTATCTGTCAGGATTAACTGTCAGGATATGATGAGCTAGGGACTTTCTTTGGCCTCTTGCAGGACTTTTTTAACCCCCGACAAAATAGAGGGGTGATATAAGTTTATAATGTGTATCTGTGTATCTATGTGTCTGTGAATCTGTGTGTCTGTCTGTGGCATCGAAGCTTCAAAGCGGATGGACCGATTTCAATGCAGTTTTTTTTAATTGAAAGCTAGTTTAATCGGGATGGTTCTTAAAATCTGTTCAGCTCTTCAAAAGTTACACCTCTTTTACTAGTTAGAGTCGAGGGTTTTAGACGGTTAAGTTATTGTTATCATTATTTGAATTTTTGTGTGTTTATGTAATTTCGTGTGCGAGTCCGATTTAAATGTTTTTTCTTTCTTTCTTTCAATTTTGAAGCTCTTCATCTGCATACATAGCGAGGAATCTGAACTAGGAATATGGTTTTGATCTATGAATATGCAATTTCTTTTTTGGTAAAAAAGCAACCCTGTGATCATACTTAAGTAGGTATGACTACGGAAACGGACGACTCCTACAGGTGTGGGTGAGAGTAGGCTATTATCTCAAGGCATGGATTTGAGTTGGCTTATTCTTCTAACATTACACACACATTGGCAGTGTCATCAGGTTTTTCATGCCGATATATCGGTTTCGTTACGGCATTATTGGCTTAGTGTGAAAATGCCCAATGTTGGTCGAGACAATTATGTGCACTTGCATAAACTCATACACAATAGGTATGACTGATAGTTTATAAGTAGATAGTTAAATAGGTATAAAATCTACAAATACAAAATGGAGGAACAGATTTTCTAGCGTTATATAGGACACTAGGTATACGATATTATGGATTTATATTTTTCAAGTATTTGCTGGTGTCATACTGCATGTTGCTAATTAATATTGCTATTCTGTGACACGTGTGTCACACAGTCTGATACGTCAATTGCGTAATTGCGAGAACGGAGCTCCCCTAGTGGGTGGGGCTTAGGCTGATACTTCACCCCCTCAAAAGTAAGAAATCGTCGTAAAATACAACCTTAAATACAACCCACGCATCAAAGATCATTACACTTCAAAACTCCATTCCGCTCCTAAAGATGTTTGTGAGAATCTTTTGTTTATTATTCGCTTAGTACTGAGGTCTGAAGACCAATCTATTGTTCTATACATTTAGTCGAGTAACATTGAATTATTTGTATGAAACAGCTGATAATGATTTCGTGATTTTCAGGTTGGTCCCGTAGTAAAAGTTGTTCATATTATGCAGTAGAATGCGTGGTTTAAGAGATTTACACGTTTTTTTATTACAACCTATATAAAGAAATTTGGAATGTGCCCAGAAAACGGCATTTGACCTGCCCCTATAGATATTACATGTGATTTAATACCAGCATCGGTGAAATTTGGTAAAAAAAATTGGATGTTATCAACAGATAGGTTCACCTCTGCCCAACCTAAAGCAATGCAGGCGTGATATATATTTTCTGGCATAATTAATTGTAGTCCTCAAGAAAACCTGTAGATATGATTATTATGTATTTTAGTCGAAGTAAGTACCAACATGTGAAATTATAATTTTTTTACTAGTCTCTGTTCATATCCCTTGCTATTTTAATATGTACAAAAGCGAGTTTTGAGTGATGATTTTTACTGTCTATGTTATTTTTAGTAATCCAAATATTTCAATAAACAATTAATTTACATTAATAAATATTTTGTTGAATATAAATATCAGAATATTTACATTATCGAAATATATCTGTAATTTAAAATAATCTTTTGATAATTTCGCAGGATTCACCGATCTCAAATGAAATAAAAAAACAGACAAATCAACATTTATAAGATACATTGGAATAACACTCAAACGTAAGCATCCACATTTCCTTCACAAAAACAATAGAATAACGACATCCGTGATGCACATAAACAGTGCAACATCAATAAAACTTTGCTCAAAATTGTAGGAAATAACAACATCTGAGTATGTCCCGACATGTAATAGTACGCTTGTTCGATTTGTACTACAATCGGTAAGCAAATGGAAGGAATCAAAGTGTCCTAGAACGTACAAACTATTGCGCGGAGCTTATGTCCACATTTAGCTTAGTGCGGTTTACAATGTTCGTGTTGTTTATTGTTGTGTTGTGACGAGTTCGCGACATGTTGGATCGTGTTAGAGTTACAGTTGTGGCAGGTTTTATGGATTTGTTTAGCTGCTGTTATTAGCAATCGGAGCTAGGAGTTTATATATAGCGATAGGTACTTAAGAATTTTATTTCGTAGTCTCCGACTGTGTGTTATAAAAAATAACTAAGGGATTATATTGGGGGGTGTGTAGTAGAATCTTTATTATTATTATCTTGTATGCTATTAACATACCTACTCCGATCACCAATTCGTCTGCAAATCATGGTTTTTATGGCTGTCTGTCGAATTTAACTGTAGCGGAGATAGATACTCAAAAACTTACGTTTCTTTTTCTGTAGAGTACCATGAGCTACAATATGGAAATCGCTCATGGCGTAGTCATGGGATGATTAGCCAGTCAGCAATGCTGGTATTGAGACTGACTGTCCATAGCGCGCCAGATAGTTTTAATTTTCGACACTCGTGGAAACTTACTTTACTTGTACGGTGCACCCCAATGGACGCTTTCAAGCTTACAGGCTGATGTTTTACGTAATTATGTACATAAAAAACTAACATAATTATGGTAAAGTACGTACATTTCTCAGTACTGACTGATTTTTAAGGTTGAATGACGTCACGAGTCTATAAAATACTAGCGACCCTCCCTCGGCTTCGCACGAGTGCAATTTCTCTACTATTCTTACATTAAATATGAAAGTAATAAACACATAAACCTTCCGGAAGAAATTCTCGAAATGATAGTGAAAACCGCATCAAAATCCGTTGCGTGGTTTAAGAGTTAGCGGATATACAGACAGATAGACGGACGCGAAAATCTAAATTATTTTATATACCTACTATAAATACATACAAATATAAATAAATAAGGAATATTAATAAATAAGTGGAAGGAGGGAAGGGAGGCCTTTGCCCTGCAGTGGGATACTACGGGCTATTAATAAATAATAATAATAATAATAAAATATATATTTATATATGTAGAGATTATGTGTGTTTAAAACATAAAGTTATTATTAGTAGTAATAATAACTTTATGGTTTAAAATGTTCGTCCAAAGTTTGCACTAACTTTGATGGTGTCAACAGGCTGGCAACGTTCCGTTACTGTAACCAGCTGAATTTAAAGAATTGCGACTAGGATAACTTCAAAAGCTAGGTTGTGAGCTCTTGATCTAAAACGATTTGGAAATCTGAACAGATTGAACAAGCTTTCTGCAAGTTTCGTTAGATGTCTTGTTCAGTATCTTTTGAGATTTCTTTTTAACCCCCGACAAAAAAGAGGGGTGTTATTAGTTGTAGTGTGTATCTGACTTTTGACAATTTTGGTTGAATGTATGGAACTTTTTTTCAAGTAATTGTCACCTTTCATACCTACTTCAGCAAATAAAGGATTTGATTTGATTTGATTTGACTCTGTGGCATGGTAGCTCCAAAACGGATGAACCGATTTCAATGCAGTTTTTTAATTGAAAGCTAGTTTAATCAGGTATAATCTTAGCCATGTTCCATGAAAATCTATTCAGCCGTTCAAATGTTACAGCTCTTTTTCTAGTTGGAGTTGGGGGTTTTTGACGGTTAGGTATACTAAGACATACGAGTACATTACATCCGAAATTAATTACTTTAAAAAAAAATGTTACAAGCTATCATGCCTGTCGCGCACAATCACCCGAAATCTTATGATAAGGTATTGCTTACTTAAGGCTTCATGTTGGAATGCTTTGTGTTCTGGTAATTTCACTAGCTTTTCCAGGTTGTTTCTACCCTTAACCTTACCCTGGTTTTAACTATGCTTCAGCTTAGCTATTATGTTAGAATATCTCGCATCTCGATTCGAGTCTCACGATTTTTTTCGATTCGATTCGTTTCGATTTTCGGTTGATATTTGACGAATTAACAAACGATAACTTAATAACTGAGCTGTGAATATGCTCTAGTCATGTTCACAGCTCCTGTTATTAAGTTATCGTATGTCAATTCGAGTCGAATTCGAATGGAGATGTGAGATGTTCTTATATAATAGCTCCCCAAGTAGTAGTTTGACGGGTGAAATAGGCGAGACTGTAATCAACCCTGTTCGAGCCCTACTTTCACAAAAAAAAATATATATCCTATATATATATATTTTAAACTTTTCTGGTCTGCAATAATCACGACATTAGGAAAATAAACTTAACCCTCCAAGCAACGTAATGTAGCGACTGTTCGCAGCTTGATAAATTAAAAATGACACGTAACTTGGTAGGTAGTCATAAAACGTAACACAGTAGTTGCTCCTGAAAAAGAAAATAATATCAGCGACGTCACGAAACGTGAAGATATCACTTACGCACCATTACCTCGAATGTAAGACGATATTCATACAAAAAGGAACGACGGTGGAGATGACTATAATTGTATACACGAGAAATAAGAGCCGCACACATGCCTAGGATTCCGTAGAGTCCGTAAAACTCATGGCCCTTATAATTTCGTCAAGTGCTTATGACACAGCGATTTCTTCCCACTTAAGGAGTGCCACATTTCAAAAACTTGCATAACACTTGAATAAATAGCAAGCACTTTATAGCATTTGATTGATAATATCTTGACAAGTAATAATGGTGTACTCGTAGCTACATAGCTACCGCGCATATCAGTCGATCAACGACGCTAAGCAGTGCTTGCCGCGGTCAGCCCAAGGATGAGTGACCGTTTCTTTGAAAATCGTGACTCCTCCGTGCCTCGGAAAGCACGTTAAGCAGTTAGTCCTTCTTGTCATACAAATACCTATGAAAGTCGTTACAAGAGTCAGCAGCCCAAAAAGTCTGACAACCGGTTTAACCTTGGGGTATCAGTGTCTCCCAGTAATTAGGAGACGGAGGTCAGGTGGCAGTCGCTCCGTGTAAAATACTAATAATCCGCCGCATCTGGTTAGATTTTGAGCCGAATCAGAATCAGAAACCGGGGCTCTAACGCGTAACTAAAATGGTAATGAACATCGACACTGGTAATAAACTATAATACGATCGTGAGGGCCTAAACTTCGAGCTACCTTGTAAAAAAAATACCAGTCATGAAGATGGGACTCCTATCTTCATGATTAGACAAAAAATTCGAAGTTTAGTCTCTCAAGATCGTATTGAAGTTTATTACCAGTGTCGATGTTCATTACCATTTTAAATACGCGGTAGACCCGCAGACCAAAAAAAAAAGCCTAGGAAGATGATGAAGTAATAATGGTGTACAAAATAATTATCATTATGTTGACAAATAACACAACTTTGTCGACAGATATCTACTCTTTCATGACATTTCGTTTTCTTGATTTTATTATTCAAACAATTCATGACAACGGAATCCTTCTTGCTGTGTGAACACGCACGCAGATTTTTTATTACATTCATATTTCATTGTTCAAAAATTACTTCGATAAAATGTTTGTAATATCATTGTTTGGTTGGCAACAACATTATTATTGAGCACGACTCTAATTCAATATTACATAATTGGAGAATTCGTTTCGAATACGCAGTGTAGTTATTTTAATTGGCAGATTGGAACATATCAATTACAGCGTATAACACGCGAGCGAAGACAGAAATAATCGTAAAATTTATTGGTTTAATTGACAGTTTTGATCATAAAATCATGCAAATTGTAAAGTTAATCTTAGGTATAAGTTTTGTTACCTATTAGTATTATCCGTATGGTGCCCGGTATCGAATAGGCCAAATTTTCCTGAGGTTTTCGTAAAAGGAGACTAAGGTATTATGCCAAGAGAATAAAATAGAATAGAAATAGGTACCTATATGCTTTATTGACATTGGTATTGAAGGAGAGTATTCTAATCATAATTATGAACAACTTACTAAGAGACCAACCCTGAAATAGCGAAAAAGCATTCAGCTGTTCGATACTGTCGCGTAATATTGATTTATTTGTTTGGAACAGCAGATTTTTTTCCCGTAATTTCTAAGTTAGTTCCATAGTAAAAGATGTCCATAATGAAGAGTATAATACCCTCCTTCTATATGTTCTTCGTTACAACAATCACTGCGTATAAAATATAATTAAAACACGCAACACAACTACAGTATGTGTTCATAGTTAGCTAGTTATAGCGTTTGAACGGTCAACATCTCACATTAGAAGCGTGGTCACACTATATACAGAATGCTACCGAATGTATGTCATGGCTTTGCGACCAAACGCTGTGAGTAATGGAAACACAATACAGCATCGACGCAGTGGCAAAAATGAAGGCTGCGTATAAGGGACAGCGCACGTGCAGTGTAGCATAACACTGTGAACGAGGTGAACATTTTCTGTACAACAGTGTACTAATTTGTGAACAGAAAAAATCGACCGCGAGCAGTAATGGAACACCTTCTGATTCTGTTCACCAACCATTCTAGCCTCTAGGCTATCGCGAGGTCGCAGGACCGATTCATGGTCGCGGTCGAATTTTACCACAAAAATTGTTGACTCTAGAGTTCGCTTCGCATGCGTATACGTCATCCAATATAAGAAACACAGTATACGTTCCACTTCGTTTCGTTTCATAAAATATCGCAGAAAATCACATTCGCAATCTACACATAATTCTACTTACGGTACCTGACACCTGAAATTCTTTCACCGTAGTACCAAATAAAAGTTTTTATCCGTACCCGTAAATGTATTTTAATTTTCCACTGAAAAACGCTATCCTTTTCAGAATCCCGAAACGATAGTAAACAATAGATCCACGAACGAAGCAACGTTTACCGTTTCCATTGATTGCATATAGTGTAAAAAATTTGTTTTAGATACGTGTCAGTTGTTCAGAAAATAGCTTGTCGCGCCGCGTTATGATTGATATGCCGCCCACACTGTGACAGACGATTTATCTTGTGAATTTTACAAAACCTGACGATAATGCACTGACGGTTACGTGCAGAATTTGAATCTATTGGCGC
Source organism: Allophyes oxyacanthae (assembly GCA_932294325.1). Lineage (NCBI taxonomy): Eukaryota > Metazoa > Arthropoda > Insecta > Lepidoptera > Noctuidae > Allophyes > Allophyes oxyacanthae. The sequence continues at coordinate 6,854,158 of OW028614.1, read as the reverse complement.
ATACCAAGCTTTCGGGTGATATGACGGTATCACGGTTCATTATAATTTTTTTGCTTAGCTTATTGGAAAGTGTTACCTGGGCTTATTAGCTGGTAACTTAAACTTATAAATGAATATAAATGGCCACTGTTTCACTTGACCCTCCGACACGAAACTGTAAGGGATAAATAACAATTATCATTTTATGAGTAAGTCTTTATGATTCAGCAAAATATTACTAGAGACTCTAATATATTTTTTACTAACTCGGATAAAATGCCGAACAATCATCTCGAAACTGAAGTTTATAATTGAAAATAGAATAACAGGTTGCCAACCTACCATTTAACTATTTTTACCTTTTGTCGAATTTCAAAACGAAGATGGCGTCTAAGCAATTAGGCCTCCTATGTTATTCTAGGTTAAAAACATAGCAGTACTTGGAATTCATTTAAACAATACTAAAATTAATTCTCACTAAAATAAATATAATTTATACCTACCTAAGAATTTTAAGTAGAACAGTAAACATTGTTTATTAATAAGTATAAAAGAAGGCAATCTTTATAATAAGAAACTGAAATGGCACTCGGTGCATGGTAGAAGTGAAGTGAGCAAATATACGAATAAATTTTGAAACTCAGAAACGGTAACGGTACCCACCGTTACCGTTTCTGTTCCGTTCCTCTTGGAGCCTTCAATTTAATAACGAGATACAAGAGTAGAGATAAACTACGATAACATGGCGCGCTCTAAGGGCGCGCTCCTCCAAAATACAAAACGTTTGAAAGTATTTACAAAGCGCCATCAAGACTCACAACGCATATGTGCGTTCTGAGATGGCCGTCAAACAAAAATAAATCCAAGAATTTGTTGCTCGGTAAGGAGATGTGACTAGAAATATTGAAACAGTAATTTTGAGCTGCGCGCCATGTTATCGTAGTTTATCTCTAATCAAGCAGTGATCGCCAGCGGTGGAAGACTTGCCTTCCATGTAGGATTTCATGTGCGGGTCAGAATTTGATTATTACTTGCGTCAACGGTGATGAACGGTGTCGGAAAAACATCGTGAAACCTACACAACTGAGAACTCAATAAAGTTCTCGATGGTTTGCGTAGTCCCCCAACCCGCACTAGGGGGCTTATTACGATCTCTTATAGCAGGGCAGAACTTAAACTGCCGAGAATTTTCCAATATAAGTTGACCTTTCATTGAAAGAAAAGCCAATACAGTGCGAGGTCAGCTCATACTGGAAATGTCTGAGCAGTTCAATTTCTGCCCTGCTTTAAGAGTTCGTAGTAAGCCTCCTGTTCAGTGTAGTGATCTGAGGCCTAACCCATTCTCATTCCAAGAAGTGGGCCATGCCCAGCAGTGAGACAGTAATTGGCCGTATTATATCTTTAAAGCCGTGCTCAAAATATTAAATTTTTCAATCATTTTAGTATTAATACCACAAATTGTTCTGAAATCCCTGCAATGCAATCTATCAAAAAGCTTTTAGTAATCGTCTTGACAAAATCTATCCAATCTATTTTCATTTGACATAATATTAAAGTAGATCGCTCATCTATAAAAAAATGTATTCACATTACTTTTCTCCGTCATTTGACTCGGTGAATTGCCAAAACTTTTAGAGGTCAACAATCCGAAAAATCAGGTACAAAAGTTCGTGCAGATATTGCGAGGTCGGGCAACCGTGGCAATATTTTAAGGCTTGGGTTGCGGAAACGGGTTGCAAGTGAAATAATACAACCGTAAAGTGTCCCCTTACAAACATTCCAAGAATCTCATTTAAAGTTCAGCATACTCCAAAAGTCAGAGTCAAGTGTATTATGTGCACGTTCACATACTAACTTTTGCTCTTCACATAATGCAAACAGCTTTAGTGCCTACATTAAGGCCTTACTGCCTTACAATTGCAACATTATACACTTAGTTGGCGTGCATTAGCCGCTGCTTCTAACATAGCTTTATGTACAGTTCTAAAACGTAGGAAATTTTGTTACCAATATTAGGGTTAGGTACTTCTTAGGAACCTGCATATCAAAAAGAATTTAACAAATACTTGGCTAGAAGGCCAGTAGAAATATTCTAATCTGAGTATAGTAAATTAATCAGTGAAAATAATTCAATTATTCCTTTACTGAGATGGGTCTTAGCACCGTGTTTGTCAAATAGCCGCATTTTACTAACGCCAAGTAGAGAATGGAATTGAAAAGCGAAATAATTATTTTCGTATTTAATTGTTCAAATATAGGTTGCCGTAATCATAGTCAGTTAATATTAGCTACTGCGCAGTATTTACCGTTGTCCTTACGTTTACCCTTTATGAATATTAGAACAACGTTTATTTTGTTAGGCGTCTAGACTAGACGGTTTTCTATCCACACATCGATCTACATTAGTTAGTCAACCCTGACATTGGGTGGACGTTTAATGTAATATATCGTGTTTTGGACCTAATATCATATAATGTTTTCTTTTCAAAAAATCGTTACCCCACACTAGGATTTCTTCTGTATCGTGGGTACAGTTTACAAACATACATATTATTATCACACACGGAGAAAATATTGTGATAACAAGACTACCAGAACGGTTAGTAAGTTGCATCAACTAAACGTTAGTATTCCATATTGAATATTATATTATAAATATATCCTTTGCGTAACTTTACAATAAATATCTACAATTATTATACAAGAACAAGATAAAGTTTACTAAATGCTTCTTGTGATCGTTTAAATCACGAGAATTGTTGGAACTACAACGAGATTTTATTCTCGGTGCATGCACACACTCCCAGGCCCAGAACAACTATCTGTAGGCACAAAAAATATTTTTTACGGGCGGGGATTGAACCCGCAACACGTTGCGTAGCAGTCGATTGCTCAACCACTGCGCCAATCGTGCTGTCTGCTGTATGTTGTTATCATAATTATGTTCGTAGTTTGATTGAGACAATGATCTCTATAAAACAGCATCTTCCTCCCTACAGCGACTTTTTGGTCTTTTGGTCACGAGTCCGGCTGCCGGGGGACTCCTAAACCTATTAGTACCTTGTAAAAAAATTACCGATCATAAAGTTAGGATTCCCATCTTCATGATCGGTAAAAAAATTACAAGGTAGCTCAAAGTTTAGTCTCTCAGGATCATACTGAAGTTCAGCGATGTTCATTAGACTGGAAGCTGACCCCAAAGTGTAGTTGGGAAAAAGCCTAGGCAAATGATAAATAAATTGAGCTTATTAGAAGACCTTATAGCGACAGCGCGGCAGGCCCAAAAGTAGATGGCGGGATGAGCTGGACACTTATCTGAAGGATTGGCTCCAGATCGCAACGGACTGTGAGGAATGAAAAAAGGGGCGCGAGGTCTTTGTCCTGCAGTGGGACATTACAGGCTCATAATAATAATAGTAATATACCAGTAGGTACTTTAACAACAGTTAATAACGATTATCCACTTCTAGAATTTAATAACATCTCCAAGTATAATCAATGGGTACTACTAAACTTAACAGCAATATAATAAAGTCAAGTAGGCTAATTCTAATACTGAGATCGCGTGACCACAGAAGGACGAAAGTATGTGATATTAATAAAAGTCAAGTTCATATTTAGGAAACAATGAATAGCTCACGTTTGTTTGTAATAAGCTCTCCCTGTCAAATTATTTCGTAGGTAATTATGTTGCCCTTGTACTTATTAGTTAAGTGTTTAATTGAGTTATAATCACGAGCATGAGTTGTTAAATTTGTAATTTTATTTATTTATTCTTCATGTACTGGCACATAAAGTGATGCCTTGAGGCATTCTTTGCCAGTCAACCTTTGGGTTGGGTAAAATATTACACACGATTACAGCAAAATCAACCGTATAAACATGACTTTATGTACCTATGGGTAATCAGCTGATTTCATATTATACATCTGTTTTTAATTTGTAGGTGAAAATGGTTCTTAGTCTATCGCAAGACATCTTCCAAATTGCACCACAATACTTGGTTCTCCGCCTTCAGCACCAAGTCTTCTCCAGCGGTCTTTCTGATGATCTGGTTGGTGATTCGCAGTCTCTATGAACACGACTACTTCAATGGAAATTCTTCCTTCGACAGACAGTCACCCAGTGTGGTGTGCGATAAGGAAAGAGCTTCCACGAGTGACTAAATATGAGATTGTCTGACTTTGCGCTGGTAACCTCGATACCACCGTTGCTGACAGACTAATCTTTCTTCTACGGCATGAGCGATTCCCCCGTAATACTGGCTTATCTTTCCATTACGGCATGAGCGATTCCCCCGTAATACTGGCTTATCTTTCCATTATGGCATGAGCGATTCCCCCGTAATACTGGCTTATCTTTCCATTACGGCATGAGCGATTCCCCCGTAGTACTGGCTTATCTTTCCATTACGGCATGAGCGATTCCCCCGTAATACTGGCTTATCTTTCCATTATGGCATGAGCGATTCCCCCGTAATACTGGCTTATCTTTCCATTACGGCATGAGCGTTTCCCCCGTAGTACTGGCTTATCTTTCCATTACGGCATGAGCGATTCCCCCGTAATACTGGCTTATCTTTCCACTACAGCATGAGCGAATCCCAAGCGATAGCTCGTCTGAACTTGACAGGAGATGAAGTCAGCCAGTCACGCTGCCACTTATATAGGCTAATTTTACTGGCATGCCAAATAAGTCCAGTTATTTAACGGGTAATTTCGTTACAGATTTTATATCACAAAGTTTTTTTACCTGCGCTACTTCGAAAATTAGTAATTGAAAAATTGGCAATAAACGGCAGGTTCGATCCTTTTCTAAAACTTTTTATTACCTTCATTAAGACTAAAAGGTAGGTAGTACCTAATCTAAAATTACTTCGCAGTCTATTACCGGTCATAAAGCGAAGTTTATGAAGTTAGCTAGGGTTATAAAGCGAAGATACACTATAATTCTCATGGCAATATTTCATCAAAGGAATCCATAACGTTATTTTCCACTTGTTACGTGGCCCGGATGCTTTAACTCAATAATGTGCTAACACTGTCCCACTGGGCCGTTAAGTCAGATTTATGTCTCCAACTTAGAAACACTGCCAGTAAAGACAGCACTGTTGCTAGGGTTCAACTGGGCTAACATAACGTGTTGTTGTCAGATAAAGGACGTAACATGAGAACTTGGGATTATATTGGTCAATGGTTGGTTGTCATTGGTTAAGGTGGCCAAATAAGAACAATTTTAATGTTACATCTTTTTTTTTTTAAACATTGGCCCTCTCTTGGATTTCTCCTCTATCGAGGGTACAGTTTACAAACATACATGTCACATGCACACACAACCAGACCTGAAACAACTATCTGTAGATCATACAAATATTTTTCCAAAAATACGTTATTTAGGCTTGGCAATTATGTACCTATATGATATAACATCTGCCAAATATCTACCTCTCGCAGCATAACAAATGCGAGCTCTTTTCAACATGTTTAATGTTTATTCGCGTAATTCACGTTCCTAAAGTTGTCTGGCAGAAATCGCCATGTGCGTGCGTTTGTACATCTCTTTTTTTATTTGTTGTATAATTTCTTACATCTGGTGTGCAATAAAGTGTATTGTATTCATTATTTTTGCATACTTCCAAAATTAACCCACTGACCGTTACCGTGAAATGGTTAACGATTTTTTGTTTCGATGATGAATCAGTTGGGCTTGGAAGACACGTGGTTCCAACAAAACGGGGCCAAATTTATGTACACACGTGCGGAACAAGACACAATCAAAACATTAATGTGGATGTTTTCAAGTCAAATAATCTCAATAAAAATTTAATTAATATTTTGGAAAAAAATATGGCACTTTTCATTTGGTATAAAATTTATTTAAATTTAAAGTTGTATAGTTCTTAGAATAGAATAGAATAATCTTTATTTCCAGTTTTACAATTTTACAGTTAACACTTAGTATAACATGTTTTTTATTTTTTCCATCTAAATTGTAGGTTTGTACATAGTATTATACCTCTGACACCCAAGCTAAGATTAAACTTGTGTTATGGGTGTCAGGGCAAGTTATCACCAGTTACAGAGATAATTAATAGTTCGGAATTTCACAGTGTAGGTACTACATGCAGAAAATAATGAAAATAAAGATTTTTTACAGAAACTAGTTAAGGAGAAAATCCATTTGTATATTGTGTGTGAGTGTATGTGTGGGGGGGTGTAGGGGTGTGTGTATGTGTGTTTGTTTTTATGTTGTGTTTGAAGGTGGGTGTAGTCCGGGATGTTTCGGGCGGGGTACTGTAGAGTGAAAGTGGGTGTGGGTTAAATTTGGGTATCGAGAATTTTTTCAACCTCGTCATAGCTAAGGGTCATTATCCATTTACAAACCTTACCCTTACAATCATATTTATTTAACGTGTAGATGTTACATTGTTTGTTCACAAAGTTGTATATACGACTACCAAGGATCCTGAAATGACGTTCTTATTCGTCTACCCTGGATTTGGAAATTTTCTTCCTTTTTTCGAGAAAGGTAAATAAGTTAAAAGTTCAGTGTCTACTTCAGCATTCTTGTTGTTTCTTTTTCTTAAATTAAATACTTTATACAACAAAGACTGTAAACATTCTTCAGCGTCAAAAATAAAATACAACGATTTTATCATTAAAACAATGGGTATACCTACTTTAATTTGCGACATTGAAAAGCTTTTAGAAAACAAAAATAGCTGACAGTATTTCCGGATATAAGATCTTCTGATTAAGAAGTTGTTCCATTCTAAAGTTATCTTTTTGTTAACCTCGAGATGAAAGCAGCGAACGAAGTCCTAAATATTATTAAACATCAAATGAATTATTTAGCACTTTCAAATTATCTTTAGCCAAAGCAGAATATCATGGACAAAAGACGGCATAACGCGAACGAGGTAGCTTAAAATAATAAAGGCATTTGGAATTTTGTGTTAAGCTTTTCTCTCGGTGCCAAATGTTTCCAAGTCGACTTACGAGTTAAATTGCCGGGATTCGTCTTAATTCTTCAGCTATTAAGACTCTCATGACGTGTATACGACAGGTGCTTTCGAGATAATTTTGCAGTTAGTTTTAGTCATGATCTCCTGTTCAAGTAATTAACTTGCTAAAATGTACTTGCAAACTAACCTCATTTTTTCCGTGAAACAGCGGAGCTCTTAATAAAGACAAGTAGGGGAGGCTTTTAACGGTTTTATCTATGACACGAGAAAGTAGGAAGCGAGTTACTTAGTACAAAAATAATATTATTAGTATCAAAGCTTTAGTCAGTCGTACTTTATGTGTAGTTATCGCTGTGAGGCCCAATGTTTAAAGCTGTTTAAAGCCATTCCATGTCACCGTTGACGGGTTAATAGGAGAAATTATGGTTATTGCCGCAGTGACTTCCATACCTGTTCGCCTACGTCCAACGATTTAACGAATCATAATTGTTTTGATATCCGAACTAGATTTTACAGAGCATAAAACTTGGAAGGAGCAATAAAAGAATTTTTCATCGTAAAAAACGAAGGGTAAGTACCGTCATTAATACAAACTTTGTATTTCCATGATTTGTACCTCTTGCTTTGTTGTATTGTAATTTTTACGGTCGGGGATGCCTGCGCTCGCGTGGCTACACTGCGTAATCGTATTTTATATCAACAATGGCCCTTATCTGTAAAAACGTATTTGAAATTCATGGGTCTGCGTCGTTGAAAAATTGTCTTGAGTATTTTTATGTTAAAAGCTCTTGCGGCGATGATAAAAAGTCAGGTTTACTTACCTATTCAGACGCACGGAAAGTTGACGTTTAGGTAATTTATATTTGTAATTTATGATGACCTGTACGTCCTTTATGATGGTCAGAAATATTTTGTAGGTAATTTTGTACGACGCTGTAGAAATGTTGGTATTAGCAAGGGAGGGGGAACTTTTAAACGTTTCTTTCTCGCCTTTTACGATATTGGTTTGGAGTGAAATATCGGCGTCCTTAACTTATTTATCTCTGGCAGCCAGGCCTAAGACGTGCGTGCAATGCAAAGTTGGCGAAATATCCTTCGAATGTAAAACGAGCTAATTTAAAGAGTTTCACAGAACGTTTGCGATGATCAGACGTAATTCAATAAGCAGGTGCCTAGTTACTTCGTATTGATCAGGTTGGAGCTCGCAGTCTAAAATAAAATGTCGTCCGCTGAAACTAACGGATTTTACTTTTTACCTCGGTTTTAAAATAGGGTAAACTGTGCTGAATTGAAATTAGAAATACAGTTTCGTTTTATTTACTTAATCACCTACAATGTTATTAGTAAAACAGTCTTTACAATGTAGATATAAATTTCTACGAGTATAGGTGCTGGATGACTTTTTTTACTGTCTGAAAAATAATAGCATGTATCAAGTACGTGGATTAGAAAAATAATTATTCAATACCAAGAGAAAGCTTTGTGGGGTACAAAACTTTCTCTTGGTATTGAATAATTCTTTTCTTTGAGCATATAGCAGAGGAATGTGATATTTGGCATAGTTACAGTTTATATGGAGAAGGAGTGCAGAATGCTAAAATTACGGTCGAATTTCGACCACAGGACGACCACTATCTAAATAGATACATGAAAAGAACTCACAAAAAAATATTATATGATTATTAATTATTATTATTAAAAATAGGTACCTACGCATCTAACCGTTCCAGGATATAAAAAAAAAATGCATTGAATGAAACTCACGCTATGTTTTATTGTGCAAAATTGGCTAAAAATTAGTTGTGTAGGTTATGTAGAAAGATTTCAGCATGTTTTTTTTTTCTATTTAACTTTGCCATAGGCTTCTACTGCGTTTTCCTATCATACTATTTTTTTTTTCCCAACGGTAAAAAAGTCAGGCTTAATTATTGAAGATTTTTTTGTCGCACATACTAGTAGGTAATTTTACAACCTGACGAAGGTACTATTTGAGCTGTTCTGGAGTCTGGTTGCGTAAGACGGACAACCGAATATGGTGGTTTCAGCAAAAATGTTTTTATAATATAAATTATTTATTTATTTATTTTATTTATTTATGTACACACAAGGAAACATGGTAATAAAAATGTTACAGACAAATGTGCACAATGGAACTACTTATTTCTAAAGAAATTTCTACCAGTAGTCCCGCGATTGGAAATAAGGATGATAGATTCTTATGTCACAAAGAATCTATCATCCTTATTTCCAATCGCGGGACTACTATCTATCTTTCTATCTATCTATCTATCTATCTATCTTTTACTTTTACTATTTTATTTTTTTTACAAAGTTTTTATCAGTCAATATAAATTGTAATTCTATCTATATTATTTCAATTTAAAATACAAATGCCCGACGAAGTATGTGAGTAAAATATGTATATTGTATACCAACCGACGTGTTATAGTATAGGATCCTTTTAACAACGACCTTCACCGAGATGTTTATTTAATGAAACATATTTTATATTTAATTTAATATGTCAATAAATATATTGCATATGGGTTGCCTAACAAATTTCAGTCCAGGATATGATTAATTAATAATTTAAAAATATATTTTTTTTAAACTTTTCACCGGTGTGATTATTAGACAAATTCTATACCAATCGAAAGTATGAAGCCCATAGAACATGCAAACGTTAGGTTGCCTATTCTTTTCCGGTCACAACTGTCGGGTTGCCAGGTATAAACAGGTAAGTCGACATAGCATTTTGCACCGGTCTGATTATTGAATAAAAATTAAATGAAAATAAAGATTATTTCATTATGAACACGGTGGTATAGGGTTGCCTGCGAAAAATCAGTCCAGAATACCGGTTGCCGAATTTTGAAAAGTAAAATATTGCTGCGCCATCCCATGCGATAGCGAAGACAAAAGACAGAGCTAACGTGCTAACAATAAAACACGCCATGCTAATAACAATTTAACACCAAAAATTATACATGGCAGCCAAAAGATACTTCCGGATATCGCAAAAAAAATGTTGTGATTATAATAAATAATAATATAATAAATCGTTTATTTTCAAGCATCTACAGACTCATATTTTGTTAGTAAAAACATACACTTACAATCTAAAGTTAGTATAATACATATTATAATTAATTCACAACAACGAGAGCCATACAGCAGTGGTTCACTTGTGGATAGTCGACCCTGTCCGCTATCATAGTCAGGATGCTGTTGGAGCTGGCTTTAACCCTGCGCACCAGGGAGGCGCATCGTTTCCGGATGGTCGCTTAGAAACAGTCGACGCGCGCTTCTGCAAACATCCCTGATGCGCTGCAGAATCGCGGCAACCCCAGCAGCACCCTGAATGCGTTATTAAACTATATACTTATACATATAATTATAAGTTTTTATATTTCATTGCCATAGTTCAAAATTTGAAATTAATTTGGCATTTTATTTTAGCACTTTTTAAAAAAAATAGATTATTTTTGTCATTTTTTTAACAGCAAGTTAGCATATTTGGTATTAGCCTAGTTGCCAACACTGTGTATGCTGTGCTAGTGTAATTGGAAGTTGAATGTAAGTAGATCAGTCCAGAATTCCGGTTGCCGAATTTTGAAAAGTGAAATAATGATGCGAGTGAATATGTGCGACTGAGAGGTCCCAACCAACCATCCAATGCGATAGAAGAGGACACAGAATAGCAGTTGTTTGAAGTCCGTCCAGTTAAAGAAAGAGAGTGCGCATGCTATTTGTTCTTGAAAATGAAAAGTATAGCGATAGACTCGTGTATGCTGTGCATCATTTTGGAGTAGTTTATTATTAAAATAGAGGAATAGTTTTTTTTTTATGTGTGTATATATTTTAGGTGACATTAAAGTATATATACATCTTTAGTAAAAAAGAAGGTTATAGTAATACATATTTCGTCAGTGGAAAGCCAAAACTACTAAAGCGCCAATTCGTTGCCAAACTAACTTAAACTTTACAGGGACACATTTTAAAGTTTAAGTTAGTTTGGCAACGAATTGGCTATACTATCGCTATACTTTTCATTTTCAAGAACAAATAGCATGCGCACTCTCTTTCTTTAACTGGACGGACTTCAAACAACTGCTATTCTGTGTCCTCTTCTATCGCATTGGATGGTTGGTTGGGACCTCTCAGTCGCACATATTCACTCGCATCATTATTTCACTTTTCAAAATTCGGCAACCGGAATTCTGGACTGATCTACTTACATTCAACTTCCAATTACACTAGCACAGCATACACAGTGTTGGCAACTAGGCTAATACCAAATATGCTAACTTGCTGTTAAAAAAATGACAAAAATAATCTATTTTTTTTAAAAAGTGCTAAAATAAAATGCCAAATTAATTTCAAATTTTGAACTATGGCAATGAAATATAAAAACTTATAATTATATGTATAAGTATAGAGTTTAATAACGCATTCAGTGTGCTGCTGGGGTTGCCGCGATTCTGCAGCGCATCAGGAATGTTTGCAGAAGCGCGCGTCGACTGTTTCTAAGCGACCATCCGGAAACGATGCGCCTCCCTGGTGCGCAGGGTTAAGGCCAGCTCCAACAGCATCCTGACTATGATAGCGGACAGGGTCGACTATCCATACGTGAACCACTGCTGTATGGCTCTCGTTGTTGTGAATTAATTATAATATGTATTATACTAACTCTAGATTGTAAGTGTATGTTTTTACTAACAAAATATGAGTCTGTAGATGCTTGAAAATAAACGATTTATTATATTATTATTTATTATAATCACAACATTTTTTTTGCGATATCCGGAAGTATCTTTTGGCTGCCATGTATAATTTTTGGTGTTAAATTGTTATTAGCATGGCGTGTTTTATTGTTAGCACGTTAGCTCTGTCTTTTGTCTTCGCTATCGCATGGGATGGCGCAGCAATATTTTACTTTTCAAAATTCGGCAACCGGTATTCTGGACTGATTTTTCGCAGGCAACCCTATACCACCGTGTTCATAATGAAATAATCTTTATTTTCATTTAATTTTTATTCAATAATCAGACCGGTGCAAAATGCTATGTCGACTTACCTGTTTATACCTGGCAACCCGACAGTTGTGACCGGAAAAGAATAGGCAACCTAACGTTTGCATGTTCTATGGGCTTCATACTTTCGATTGGTATAGAATTTGTCTAATAATCACACCGGTGAAAAGTTTAAAAAAAATATATTTTTAAATTATTAATTAATCATATCCTGGACTGAAATTTGTTAGGCAACCCATATGCAATATATTTATTGACATATTAAATTAAATATAAAATATGTTTCATTAAATAAACATCTCGGTGAAGGTCGTTGTTAAAGGGATCTTAGACTATTATGTAGGTATGTAATCCATTCATTTTATTTCAAAGTTACTAAGATGGTCCATACGTCCAGTAGTGGATAAACTGAATTTTGTTAGTTTATTTTTGTTACAAAACAATTTATTGATCATATTATATTATTTTATTTTTGAGGTAATAATTATCCTCAATACTTATCATTCAAAATAAATGATTGTTGACTCAGAAAATAAAGTTTCACAAACCCATAAAAAAATACGGCGTGTAAACTTAACAATAACAAAAAGCTCGCCAAATAAAATAAGTGAAAAATTTTAAAACGCGAATTTAACATCGCAAAGTGAACTGCAAATTCAAAAAGGAATTAATTAAGCTGATGTGTTTAAAACTCTGCACACGAGAGTTATAAATTTTAGTGAGTGAGTCACGACTCGCTGTTATATATTTATGTATTCAACAGAATTTACTGGAGCCACTTTAGTCCACAGGGAAGTTTCGTATGTAGAATAAGACTTCTTGGAAGTATTGAAGGTGAATGAATTGTTTGGATTTGGAATATTGTTAGAATAGATTTAGAGCTTGTGACGTCATAAAGCAAAATGTAGCGAAATAACGTGAACGCGCGTTTCCGCCGGAAAAATGGGCTACTATGCTTCAGGTGGTAATTGTAGGCATTTGGCAACTTAATTTCTGTAGTAGTTTTTTTACTAAATTATGTATTCTTTAAGGTATATTATAATGTATATAATATGCGGGTCTTTGGTACCTAAATTAAAGTTTTTAGCGACCATCCGATAGCAGAAATGATTCACAATATTTGAGTGTTATTTTGGTGAATTGAATGACCTGTCGTAAAATATTGACCTTTCATTACAGTAAACGTTTAAAATTCTGTTAAAATTACCCCATTAGGGATGAAACTGTCGACCGCTATCGGTTCCCTATTTTAAAATCATTAATTATCCCCCGAATACTCAAACACATCTCAAGTTTAAGTTGCCGTTAACATTCGTGCTATCCCTGTCATTTTAAGGTGGACAGTAGCGACAGAATGACTTTAAGAGCGTCTTAAAATTGAGTTGTTCCAGTATTCGGCAGAATGTCATTTTATTTTTTATTTTAATTATAAGGATATTTAAACTGCCACATTATTCTGTGCGTGCTACATTTTGTGTCAATAGTGTCAATTCTAGTCACAAACAGCCACTTTTTTGGGTAAAAAGGGATTTTTGTAACTAAACTTTGTTTGATATCGTAAATCCATCGGAACATGAACAAAACGGTGATGTTAGTTTAATATGAAACCGATAAGCGGTTTTTTATTTGTTAGTAAAAAAACTAGTGAGAAAAACTAAGTTCATATAATGCACACCCACTTATTTATATGGGAACGTTGCAAACAATTCAAATCGTATCATTATGTTTAATACTAAAGTCGACATATGTATTTATACGGATAAAAGATATAAAGGTACTCCATAGCAGTCCCTAGCTGTAAATAGACCTCTCACAAATTTGAGATGCGTGTTTTATAATACGATGCCAGGCATCGATGCCACTTACTGATAGTGGATGCTGTCATGTTGAAAACGGACGCCATTTAGTTTTGTCAACAATATCAGCATCGTATCGAAGTTGACGGTACGAATTAAGAACATTGTTATAGTAGGCATCGATGCCAAAAATAACGATGCTGATATCGGATGCCACATTTTTGATAACGATGCGCATCGCTGACAAAAATATCAAAAAACGCACATGTCTAGATATCCCAAATTACCGGTGCGGTCTTCTGGTTTCAGCAGGCAGTGTAGCCCAGCTGCCTTTTTAGGTCTTCGGTAAGGTAAAGTTTATATTCTAAAATTTCAGATAACTCTGGATCATAAAACCTTCACGGAACACTTCTGGTAGTAGCGAAATACACTCTCGATTTTTCAGTAACATAACTTAGTCATTATAGTGTAGTTGCACCTCACGAGTGAATGCTGCAAGATAAAATATTAGCGCAGTTTCGAAGCTTTTACGCATATTATTTATTCAAAGTAAGCACAGAGAATCCTTGGAGCCGCCGCGGATATCGGAAATCTACAGATAAAATTGCTGAATGAATTTCTATCGCTAAGTTTAAATTGCATTTTTTCAAACAGATACCAATTTATGGACTTCATTTAGAAATACTGATGATATTTTGCTGCTGGAATTTCTGTGGCGCCAAGGAAAAGAGGGATAAGTAAAGTTTTTGCATAAATGGCTTCACAACATTATTTACGGTACTTAATAAGAAGATAAGTCAACAATATCGTATGTTGTTACTCTATGGCATAAATACAAATTGAGTTATGTCAGCAATTTTTAATGAGATTTACTTTGATTAGGAAATGAATTAGATTTTGAAAAATTGAATAAATTATGATTAAGATAAAATATTATGAAACGTTGACTCTGTTCTCGCCCACAAACTTTACCAAAATGAATGTGAATATTATCTTGCTAATAATACATTTTCCTACTTTAATACAAATGCTTCTTATTTAGAAATAATTTCTGAGACATTCTGAGCGAAATCTGTAGTAGTTACTACAGTGCCTACAATTATTTTCTTATCTGTTGTACCTAAAGTCTATTTTTTGTCACAGATAGTAGATAATTTGACAGGATCAAATGTTAAATCACGCCAAAATGAACTTCATTTCAAAAAGCTATTACCAATTTGACGTTTTAGAAGTATCAAATCACTAGGCATAGGTACCTATTAAATTAAAAATAAACTTTTTGAGCCTTTATAAATCAAAGCACTCCCAAGTGGGCCAAATAAAAGTGGCTTTTTTGGTTGTATTGATGGCATTTTGAATTATATAAACAATATCTTTCTTGGAAGCACTTCGTTTTGTTGTTTGCATCTTAGTTGATGAATCAACTTTTTGAACATCCAACTTTATAAGTGTTAACCAGTGGGGTAAAGATTTGTCTACTTTATTGTTAGAAATGAGTAATGACAAATACCTATGCAGGTTGTTATTATATCCATTATGTACATAACTCAATATTTATACGGCTTGCAAAAACCTTCCTAATATCAAATAGTTTTTAACATCACCTGTTCGATTTTATATCGTAATATTCTTACAACCCAACCTTGTAAAATTTATCTAATAATATAATGTGTGCTGACGTCATCCACCACTTTCTAAATTCAATTCAATTCAATTTTCAATTTCCGACAACAATGGTAAACCTGAAAGACGAGGCCGAAATATTATCCGGGATGAAACATCCTTTGTTTGAAATAGAGGATATATTATAACGACCAATAGTAAATACCTCTACATCCATAAAAGGTAGTAATGAAATTCATTGAGGTAATAAAATAAATCAGGTAATTTATACGTCAAGGGACTCTACGGCTTCCGCAAGTTGCAAACTATTTTAAAGCATCTCTTGAAGCTGTCTCGTAAATATACTGAAGGTGTTTAAGAGAAGCGAGTCCAATGTGCTGGGATGTGAGTCGAAATGAGCTTAAGTGTCAGCTTAGTTGACTAAAGACATACTTTATAAAGATAAATACTCCTAATTGCGCATTTTAGTTGCTAAAGAAGATTTTTGAGATGTCAACTTATTTAACCCGTCAAACGATAGACACAATAGAAAATCTATTATTTACAGGCGTGGGGTGAATTAATGACCTTAGATTAGACAATAACATTAAAGGTTTTAGTATTAATAACAATTCGCAATTGTGTACGTTTTATCGTGCTAAGTTGTTTTTCATTTGTTTTGTTGTATCAATCAAATTAGTAATTTTGTGGTAACATAAAGAACTGTAGATGATAATGTAGTCTTGATGTAGTAAATGAAACTGTCTAAAAATTTCCAAACACTCAACACAAAGCGATGGTTTTAGCGCAGATTACTGAATAGATTAGATCATTAGTTTTAGTCAGCATTAATTCGCTACTGAGCGAAACAAAATATAACAAGGAATACTTATGTCGAAAGCCCTACTCAAGTTCTTTTTAAAGTATTTATATATTATTTTTTAAATACAAGTAGTCCATTTAAATTGGGGTAATACCTAACATACAGTGAACATTTTAAAACATAATGGAAATTGAGAGACGTTTCACGTTTCCCAAAAAAAGATCTGTTTAATGGATGGGCATGTTATTTTTAGTAACATTGTTTCGATGGGTCATCGTACTTCAAATTGCATTTCCTGTAGATAAGATCAAATAATTTATTTAGGTAGTATGTACTTGTATTTATGTTCACTTAGACTTTCATACTGAGACATTAGACCTACTATTTGGAACCGCGCACCTTGAGTCTCGATATTTCTTAAGTATCTAATTTACATGAAATGAAGATGTATTCTATTCTATTCTATTCTGGATTCACCTGATTCTGTAAGCACTATTTGTGTCCAGGCAAAGCTAATACTGAAACTTTCTACTTATTAAAAAGTGTAGGTACAGTTTTTTTATTCACGTTCACTAACTAACCCATTCCGTTAAGTAATCTTTTTTAACTTTAAAAGAAAACAATTCTTTTTCTTAAATTTTCTTTATAATAGCATTAAATATTTGAACTCAATTCTGGGCAGAAAGTCACATCACAAATCTTGAGCGGTAGAAAATCGATTCAGCACCAACTTATTACAAAGTTGTTGGGCAATATCAAAGGTCACAGTGAAGTTTGCATCCCGGATTCCGCGTCCCGGGACGTTTTCGACGTGGGGTCCCAACACCCACGACCATTTTCCTTTTCAACAATCTCGAAAATTATTCTGTATATCAACAAAGCTATTTCTAGTCCCAAAATCGCATATAGAACCGGTCCGAAATAAGGTATCTTCACGACATGTAATTTTTTCGAGTGTCTTTGTTATTTTGTATAGATAACGTTTTATTTGGATTACGATATATATCGGTAATCCTCATAAAAGGTTATTTATTCATATAATATGGATCTTATGTATAATTAATTAGTTATACGTTACGTTATATTTATACTACCGCAAATATACATACTAATGGGAGAAGAATTTAATAATTTTAATTAGCACCACAAGCAAAATGAGCTCGACGTAATGATATCTAATAATTATGTAAACTTAATGTATATATTTATTCATACTTACACTTTGTACAGAGGTGGACTTAATGCCTTGGGAATTTTCTACCAGTCAACCTTAGGGTAACGCAGAGAAAAAGGATGGTAGGTGCACGAACAAGATAATTAATTAAGTATAGTAGGCATACTTATGTATAAATATAGGTATCTATATACAATATACACAATATAACACGGCTTAAAAAAGGTCCTATCTATCTATTCCCTCAAAATCACCTCATTATTATGAGCAACTTTTACTATGGGACCAAACCTCGAACAAAAAAATCTGCTGTAAGTATTTGTAGGGAACTGCAAATTTTTTTTCGCGATTTCTTTTTTATTCCCATAAAACTTGTTTGTAATAATAAGTACACTAACCCTTAAAGGGATCGGTACTAGAAAGGACCTTGTATAATTATAAACATAGTTAACTATATCAGTAGCGTGCATTCCATAGAGACAAAAAGACAGCCTACCCTAATAAATTTAGTGATAAGTAATACAAACGTTAATATTAGTAAATTTAACGATATTATGGCTAGTGTGTCGTCTAAAGGCGAGGTGTTCAACCACAAACATAATTTAACTTGACAATATAACACTATGTTTGTTTTTGCCTACCCTGTAAGAAACATCTGTGCTCGCCACTGACCTGTTTGTATGTGATTTTTATAAGGTTTTCCTGAACAGAAAAAGCTAAAAGGAGAGTATGTCTGAATGTTGTATACAGTTTCAAGTGCTTTTGTAATCATCTATTTTATGTGAACTGAACTATATTTGATTATTGATGGACAACGATATTGCTTAAACTACTTCTCTAAGTGGAGCCCTGATATGACGAGAAGGCGACGCGGTTGACCACGAAAGAGATGGCGGGACGAACTTGATAAAACTAACAACGAATGGTTCTCACTGGCTCTAGACCGAAAAGCCTGGAAATCATGGGGGGAGGCCTTTGCCCAGCAGTGGGATGATGTAGGCTAACAGTATCAGTAACTTCTCAATCGTTTGATTTCATATAAACATTTTCCATTGTAATGTTAAAAAACCCTTTCTACATTCTCAGAATATTCCTACCGAATCATCATCCCATAAATTATTTACTTCAATGCAGATGTTCTACGGGTTTTTGTCGGGCATCTGTCTTATACAAAGTTAAGGCATTAAAACGATTTATGAGTATTAAACTTTCAGGCTGAAGTAGACATCGCTCACCGTACTCTTCTAAAGAAGTATCAGAACATTGTGCACCTGGAAGATGCATGGAACTTCTTACATCAAGCATTTTATTAAAGCTTTTCGCTTTTTTAGTTTTTTCATATATTAAGTTTAGGTACCTATTTTATTTTGTTTTTATGGAACAACAAACTGCTACACTATAAAATATTAGCAACAGAGTAGGTAAACTCAAAAAGCACCCACTAAAATTGATTGAAATTATTGATGTATTATTATTTGATTAAAAATGGAAATTAACACAGACCTGCCTTCGCTAACTCTATGGAAATTAACGATAAGGATAACATTGGCAAAAGTGACACACTGTGTCGGCAAAACAGATTTTTAAGAACGTCGACATCCGTTTAAAAAATCCTCCAAAAAAAAGCCTTACATTGTTACTGAGTATGTTATACAAAGACGGTCTAATTTAAACGAAGTAACATGCTTTAACTTCTTATTCCCGTTTAAATTCCGCCGGCGACTCGCACGTACGTCGTAATGTCTCTACTTTCCTTGATTTATTGGACACCGGTATTTATTAACGCATCCCCTAATAGCAGTAAACCATGGTCATTTTGATGCAGCGTATTATTAAATTAGGTTATTAGTGTATAATTAGGTGGAATCAATCTGTTTGGTTAATTATAGAGTGATAAATATATTTCAGTAATATGGGGCTCTTTTAATCTTTATGTAATTGTGTGTTTTGAAACCCCGACAAAAAAGAGGAGCGTTATAATGTTTTTATGTATATCTGTGTATCGGTGTATCTATTTATCTGTGTATCTGCGCATAATGTGTATCTGTGTTTCTATGTCTGGCATTTTAGCTCCAAAACGGATTCACCGATTTCAATGCAGGTTTTTTAGTTTAAAGCTAGTTTAATCGGGTATCATCTTAGCTATGTTTCATGAAAATCTGTTCAGCCGTTTAAATTTTACAGTTCTTTCTCTAGTTGAAGTCGGGGGTTTTTGACGGTTAGGTTATTAAAACCAATTATCAATATAATTATTTTTTCCTCTATTTTCCACGGTTTTGTTTGCTTCAAGGGATTTTTTACGTGCTTTGTAAATATACTGGCTGACTTTTTATTACCGTGAGGTCTTTTCTCCATGGTATCTTTGCCCTAGTCACTCCATTTATCTACAGCACCCAATTGTTTTCCTGAAGGTAAGAAAAGTCATTCAGTATAGCTTTAAGTTTATGTAAATAACTTGGATAAAGTTTTTTTTTAAACAGCTACCGTACTTTACTTAATAATCGAGATTGGTGAACTACGTGCTCTTTCGACAGTCACCTGGCATGCAGTGCGGCAAACAGACGTGTGTATTTTGTCTCGATAGACAAACAAGCTACTTACCGAGTAGCTGGTGATCTAGTGTAGAATTCATAGCACACACACACATTCAATACACTTTATGGTTATTTTTTTACTAACTAAAACATACTTTCCACTTCCTCAGAAATTATTCTCGCTTTAGGAAATGTGTGAAAATGATATGTGTTTATCAATTTCATACATTCCCTAGGTAGAGTCCGTTCTACATGTGTGCACCCTTTCACTGAATTTGTCATACAATCTTATGACTGAATCGAATGAACGGACTCTACCAGTTAGTTATTCTATACAATTCCTAGGAACTGTATAAACCTCGGAAATATAATTGTAATGACGCATTTATTTCATACATTTCATAAATCAGCTTTGAATTTCATTTCCTAGGAAATGTATACAATTCCTGAATAAATTTCAGGAATTGTATTTCCGGTAACATGTAGCACATACAAATAATTTAAAGCTTTGAATTTAATTTCCTAGGAAATGTATACAATTCCTGAAATATACATATTTCCGGTAACATGGTAGCACATACAAATAATTTAAGTCCAATAGCAAGTTATTGAATAATTCAAAACATTAATAACATAGTGTTTTTCATTAAAGTAGTGCAATCGGGTGCGCAGATTGCATTTTCTACGACAGTGATTGCATAAACAACCAATAAAGTCATTTATTGTTTCATTCGCCTGTAAAAATATTGCCTATGGCTTAGCACAATGGATATTATTTCCACAGAGTGAACGAGCACGGTTTGGTTCAAATGCTTTTTTTTCACGTGAGTTACCTTCGTTGAATGAATTTGAGGCATCAATATACACACACTGAACATTTTCATTGATTTTTTTACATTGTAAAAGTATTCAATGGTAGCTTCGGTCTAGTGGATCGGTCGGGTTGTAAAAAGTTCGTTGATTGCCTAGTCCTAGCATGAAGTTTCAATACCGGTTTTTGTTATTCTATGCAGGTACGTTCACAAACGCCGGAGAGAAGTTTGTTGGATAATAAATTTAAACAATCAATTGTGAAAAAACTTTTGAACGGCTAAATAGATTTTCATGAAAAATAGATGATGATTGTTTTCCCAGGTGATTATTTTCTTTTGTAGTTTATTTCCTTATTGTTTGCATCATACTATTTATATTGATTTCTATAGGCCAACCGCTTAACTCAGACGGTTGATGTCTGAGGTTGAGGTAGTTGCGCGATGCGGGGGGAGCTGTGACACACGTCTACTATTGGCTAAGCTAAGCTTTATGGTGCGTATCTTGAGCCCGTGACTGATATCTCGCGTCACACCTATTCCGCACCGTGCAACTTCTTCATAAGCTCAGCCACCAATTGTCTCAGTTAAGCGCTTGGCCCTTAAAACCTCACACGGGTTGTGGAAATGGTTTTTTCGGAAGATCGTGATGGGAAAGTGAATAGAACAAGTATCAAGAAGATTTTATGGGACAAAGTAATATAGCTGCTGTACAATACCTAGGAAACATAATTAATTCTAGGTAGCACAGTTCCATCTACGCTGTTTAGGCATTGTGTTTAATTTGATCCCGCAATCCAAACGGGGATCACAATAGCCACGGTGATAGCGGTGATTGTGTGCCAGAAGTAGACACGATGACGTCATTAATCTTTCTGTAATGACCTCCGAAATGCGAACGCGGCCGTCATGGCACATTTGCTAAAGCGAGCCTGCCGTACAGTACATGGTATGAATTAGACAAGCTAAGCGGTAACGTCAGCGTTAGAATTAGAATGTTTTGCCACGAAAACGGATATTACAAAGTATGAACAAATATATGGAATTTATACAAACCATTCAACAATTCATAAAAATTTAGAAAAAGAGTTGTTAATGATTTCACACGAATGCATTATAAATATTCTAAATTTAAACTATAAGAAGAAAAAAACTGCAAAACGCCTTCTGACAATCGGATGTGTCGTGCGCTTCTCGCACCAACCATGATTCTTCTTACAGCACTTTATTCTTCTGTAGACTTTAGACGCGCTCTGTATCTAATTCATACTCTCAGACACACTGAAGGTTGTAGAATACAGGCCGGACAATACTGTTAGTTCTCTTCGTTAATTACTACACTAATTCTTATGGTAGGTCTTTTTATTTTTTCTTAGAATCTCTAGATGTCGAATAGAGGTGTGGTGCCCATAAATGGCATACAGAAAAATATATTTTACGTTAAATAAAAATACTTTGAACGAGTGCGGCCCGCTTAGAGTTAGTAACTCTGCGTTTGGACGCCGCGCCGGGCGTAAACGATGGTCGACCGGAAAATTTTGGCGATTGTACCTAACCATTTTTGAGGCTACTCAAAACAAAAGTTAACAATACTTTCTAGATTTTATCTACATACCTACGTAATCTAACCGTCAAAAATCACCGACTCCAACTAGTAAAAGAAAGAGCTATAACTTTTGAACGGCTGAACAGATTTTCATGAAACATAGCTAATATGATATCGGATAACTTTCAATTTAAAAAAACTGCATTGAAATCGGTTCATCCGTTTTGGAGCTACGATGCCGCAGACGGATGCACAGATACATAAATACACAGATAAACAGATACACACAACAATTTTATAACACACCTCTTTTTTGTCGGGGGTTAATTTAATCATGTTGTTGAATCAATACAAAAACAAAAATAGCATTGAATCAAAATAGACTAACAATCTTGTTTGACGTCAACTTAAGCCAGCTCTCTATACGCCTACACAACACTACTTCTTAGTATAGTATCCTATTAATTTTTTAACATGTACACAACCAAATACAAACCCACGTTCTACGATGTTTGAACTGTTTTTACTTTTTATAGAAAAGTCCGAATAGTTTCGAAACTAGGGGCGATGACACTACAGAATCCAAACTCTATGTATGCCTTAAGGCTGACATCGTTCAAAGCCAAGCAAAACATTATGCTTGGAGACCTTAATAGTTAGTGTATTGACAACTTACTAACTTAGCTCGTTAGTGGGTGTGACAAGTATCTGAAACATAATAACTGTAAACTCTTGCTCGTTTGAATCATGAGAAATGTTTAAAATAGAATATATAAAAGAAATGTTTTATTGTATCTCATATATTGTCATGCATCACAGAAATTGAGGTTACCTCGCATCCTCCCATATTATTAGATACTATTACAACGCTGAGACTATTAATAAAAAAGGAAAGTAAGTCAAATCAAATCAAAATCAAAATCAAAAAAAAAAAAGTTAATTAAAAAAAAACAAAAACTTATAAATGCTTAGTAATTTTTTATAAGCTGCTCTAGGTATAGGGGTGTTTATGGGTAAGTGTGTAGTAAATTATGGTTAAGTCTTTTATAACCACATAACGAGGGGTGCAAAGTAAAACCTAATAAGTACAATCGGCAATTTTTCTGGTCGACCATCCTTAAGGCTAAAATCGTTTGCACCCGGCGTCCACACGCACAGAGTTATTAACTCTAAGCAAGCCGCAGTCGTTCAAAGCATTTGGTTTGCGAAATGTATCACCGCAACGTATCGTGACTTTACCAGAATGTTACTAACAAGAAAATTGAGTTTCAAGTTTTAATCACGTAAAAATATGTGTAATATGTTTAGTTAGATGTAAATACTACGTCGTTTAGTACGTTTGATAAGTGCACAGCTATTAACAGATTATTTATTTATTAGCTTAATAGTTACTTACTCTAAAATAAACTTCAGAAGATTACTATCTACTGAGAAAACATTCAGTAGATAAATTTTTAATTTCTTGTAATAGATTTATATTCTCTACCATAAGAGATGTTTCTTTGAAAATCAAAATATCTTAAAACGCTTATTATAAATACTTAATTCTTTTTGCTCGACGAATGTAGGTACATGTGAAAATCAGACTGCAAAATACACGGCTTTACAAATGCCAAAAGATGAACATTAGCCACCCTATGTAAACTTGTAATCTATTGTGAACATATCCTAACTAGATTTGGGTTGAACATCCATTACCCGCTTTACTAAACACCGCCGTTTTATAAAGCAGCTAGGCATTTAATAAAGCAACATTCTTACAATTCAGCTGTGACATTACATCGGAATATAAATGTCATACCAGTTTGCGTAAGCCAACTGTACGGGGCAAGGACAATTACATAATAAAAAACTTTGATTTCGACGTAAAAATTGTGTGTAACGCATAAACGTAGTATAGTAATAATAACTTTATGGTGTAACAGCAAAAAAGCGGGAATAATCAAAATTAAAAAAGTACAAATAGCATAGAAGAATAAAAAGTAGGTACCTACGACATTCGAATTTCGAAAATCAAGCAAAGGAATTGCTTGTCTTCCTCTTGTTCGGAACTTCGCAACACCAACAAGGATATCAGAAGACTTGGAAGTCTATCTACATGATGCGAACATAATGCTCCATGCTTTGAAGTCACGTTCTACCGTAATGTGACGTGTAACACGTACTACAGTAACTGGTTTTGGGTAAGGCTGTGTTCCTAGTATGTGTTGATAGGTTAGATTATCACAAAAAAAAATCTGGCAGAACGTACTAGGGGTACAAAGGTGGTAGTAGGTAAATTGCAACTCCATATAACTTACATTTCGAAAGATAAGTATAAAACTCATATTATTACAAATACTAATATTCTGTACTAGGAATTCAAGAAATTAAGTAGATGAGACACAAAAAGATGGAAGAGCTTTACAAAAAAATACACTAACAAATTCTACCTCAATTAATTTTGCCTATTATAAGTACCTACCTGGGTAAGAAAATGATGAATGTTTGCCGTGGGACTCGCTAAAGTGAATTAGACTAAAAGAAACTAAACAAAGCCCCGAGAGGAATGGCGTCGGCTCATAAGTAATAGGCACTCGTCGTCTTAATAAGAGTTCCGTACAGAAATGGAAAAATATTTGTCTTTTGTAGTACAGTCACGACCACAAAACATGTATACATGTAGCGACACTCATGAGAAGTTTTATAAAAAGTATTGATTGTGATATACATATTTGAACACAAATCATATACAACGTGTAAAAATAATTAATTCCAGCATATTTTTAAATAGGACTGAAAACAAAAATATCGCTACGTAGATATTAGTTGCTAAGGGGAATTCGCAACAATTCGGAGTTTTCTAAGAGTTGGTTTTGATAACCAAGGTATTTTACATAAGTACCTAATAGTAATTCCAACATTTTTTTACAGACAATATTATTCACATAATTAATCTTATGTATATTTTGTTACCAAGGCGAGCTAAATCATTTAGACTACACTTAGGTAGGTATACACCAAAGTTTGTTTACCCATCCTTCTAACATAATTATCTTTCTATACGATTTCTAAGTATACCTAATTGGGATTCAAAACTCACATTGCATAATCAGCGCCTGGTTCATCGATAGTCAACACAAACATCGTACATGAATGATTTGAACGTTCAAATTGGAAATCATGGCATAAAACAAATCCATATTTTGAAATTAAGAACTTCATCATTTTTGTATCAAAAAGGCCACTCTATCACTTCTGGTGGGTGTAAGATATAAATAAATCAATTCATAAACTTGAATTCCAATGTCACAGATAAACAAAGGCTTCAAAATAGCACTCTTCAGGACTTAAAAATAGGCGGCAACACCTTAACGCTTACAAATATTAAAGTTTACTGCGATCAACAAATAAAACTACAGGATATACCCTTTTCCAAGTGTCATCCATATACAGTAAAGAAGAAAGACAAAAAAAAACTTAACATACATAAACACACATTATATAATTTATTGCACAAACAGAAAAAAAACGAAAATAAGCAAAGAAAAAACAAAGTGCTTTCGGCATGCCCTTTGAGTATCTAGAACACTCAGTGTTGAGTTAATGTTGAGTTGGCAACCCATTCGGTACTGGCATGCCAGTACCGAATGGGTTGCCAACTCAACATTTGCTGGGCATAAGAACATCTAGCGCTGATTTTCAGTTGGCACCCTTGCAGTGACAGTGTGGACGGAGAAACAAATTTTCATATACCTACATAGTAATGATAATCACGATAATTTAAAGGTCGTCATCTAAGGGCTACTAATATAGCTGATTTAAACGGTGGACTCAGTGATTTGGATTTTCGGCGCCAGTTACTGGATTCGTGTGTATATACGTGATCCGTAAATCAGTTTGCTGTCGATGCTTGTCACTGGCGCTCGTGACTGTTGTGTATAACAAACAGGTAACTGCTGGAATGCAACCAAACAATGCCAGTGGCACTGCACTGACTTAAGTGCCGTGGTGGGGGAAGCTACTGCCTGAAAAATAGAAGGCCGGGCTAGACAGCGCTGGACTAGGTCGAAACTAGTGGTACACACGAGCCCAGCATCCAGTCAGTGTTGGTTAGGTTAGGTAGGTTGCTGTACTGCTACGTTACTGATCGTAAAGGTCTCCAAAAACGGCCTGCGGAAGCTTCGCTTGCGGCCCGCCCAAATTGGCTATTGTTTCTATTTATTTACTTATAAATTTATATAATTATTGGATTTCCGTGTGTGGCGGTCCGCGAAATCAAAATCAAATATTCTTGCCCCTTGAAAACAAAAAGGCTGAAGACCTGGCCATTAACCAGGCATTTTTTTAAACTCACTGTCCCCATTGATGTCGAAATCGACATAACACCATCTTGACAATGATTTCGTAGCACGAATCCCCAGTGGCTATTTTTTAGGTAAATTATTTAAACAAACTAAGGAAACTTCCTTCACATCATTCCCGATGATTGATAGGCTGCCCACACACGAGAACCTGCTTTATATTCTATTTGTTTTAGAAACTTTGCTAACAATTCCCGACTGATGTGGAAATAAGGTCTGGAAGTGGCCTCAGGTTTGACGTATGTATGTATAGTGATAATTAGTGCACTCTTTTAATGTTCTTTGATGATACAACAAATAATAAACTGATTAGTTTACAAAGGTACAGTAATTAGTTTATTATTTGTTTTATCATGAAAAGGAAAAAGAAAAGAAGCTAGATCTTTTTTTTTATAATGAATGGTAAGCTATCACTGCCGACCATGAACTGAAAATCTGCTGATCCGACCACAAATAAAATATTCATCACTTAATAAAACTAATTACCAAGACATTATTAACTAATTGTTAGTATTATTAACTAATTATTAATTTCACTCTTGTCCATCCAAAGGTTGCCGGGAAGAAATCGCCGTGTGCGATAAGGTCGCCCATTGTACAATTTACTCATGTTCCTCCAAGTTTTATGTGTATATTTGTTTTACTAGTGTACAATAAAGAATATTTATATAAATAAAACCAATAATATAGGTAATTATTATTTCCAAGAAACTGTTGATCCAGAAAAAGAAACTAAACGTTAAGACATTTCCATGAGAACCCTATAATGTATCCGTGTTACAAGAAGTTGAGATTCTTACTTTCTTTACATAGTCAATGTTACCTACTTACTTTTCCTTCGCACTCACTTCTATCGTGTTTAACAAATGGTGATCGCTCATGCCATGCTTAACTCTATATGTACCTCTTTACAAAAAACACACGTGTAATTAATCTTATTATGCATTCTGATGATAGAACTCATGAAGACATGAAGACGGGGTCGCGGCAGACCACGAAGGAGATGGCGGGACGAATTGGACGCCTTCCTTAAGAATGGCCCGATACAGCGTGGGATCGCGAGAAGTGGAGGAAAGGGAGGGAGGCCTTTGTCCAGTATTGGGACAGCATAGGCTTATAATAATAATAATTCTGATAACACATAGGTAATTCGAATAATTATAAAGGAATATTTTAAAAATTATTCCCCAAGTTACAAAAATAACACAGAAAATATATGGGATGTAATAAAAATCACTTAAGACTATGAAGTATACATACGACCAAAGTAAAATTGAATATCAATTAAATGAATATATTTTTATAAAACAAATATTTTATTTTTATTTTTAGTACGTGCTAAAAAAGAACCTATACAGGGTGACCGGTTGAACGAGGGAACAGTTGAAGTAGGGTATTATATAAACCCATCATTATGAACTTTTACTATGGGACCAACCCTGAAATCGCAAAAAAACTGCTATTCCATACATTTACATGAGTAATATTGAATTATTTGTATGAAACAATTGTTTTTTTTTCGTGGTTTTAGATTTCGTCCCATAGTAAAAGTTATTCATAATGATAAGTACAAGACCCTCCTTTGATATTTCCCTCGTTCAACCACTCGCCCTGTATATAGGGTACATATTTTCAAACGCTGCTTTAATCAACTCGTTTGTATAATCTTAGTTTATATACAAAACAAAGCTAATTTCAGAGGCCGCGGATGAAATTTACGGAAACAGGAGCCACGTCGGCAGCATGTTCCCGAGATTGCGTCTACAACGTCCAACTTTGAGCATTGTGAGACTGCGTATAGAACTGGAAAGCTATCAAAGTTTATAACACTGTCTAATACAATGCTATATGCAAACGCAGTGGAACTTTGTCGCTATACATTACGTACAAATCGTGTGCAGGAATTATAATGAAGTGTGCCGATATGATGGTGGGAATAGTACTGAAATTGAACAGGTATTTAAAGCCAGTTTCACCGACAAAACAACAGATGTTTATGATTAAAACGGCCGATTACCCAAACAAAAATTTATGTTTTAACGGCTGATTTTACCCTAATCGTTTGTAACGCTGTGGGTGAACTTGGGCCTTAACCTGTCTAATCATAACTGGTCGCCTGCACTCGAGTACAGTAGGCAATAGTCATTTATTAGTACCTAATTGGTGATTACATGTCAATACATTCAAATACAATACTAATGTGTATTATAAATTCGAAAGTATCTCTGTTTGTTACCTTTTCACGACTAAACGCTTGAACCAATCTTGATGAAATTTGACAAGAAAATAGTGTGCATTATGAAGAAAGATATACTTTTTTTTTTTTTTTTTTTTTTTTAGCCTGGTGTTATCATCAATTGAATCCTCCCACCCCGGGCAGGGCGGGAGGGACTGTCAGACTTGTACTGACTAAAATCCACGGTGTTCCTTCAATAGCCCTTTACGTTCCGGGGTCACGGTAATGAGATAAGTCCCGCGACCAAGAAAGATACCTATACCTATGCATTTTATTACGCTTTCTTCTTGGGCGGAGTTGCGGGCACAACAAGTTAATTAATATAGAAATTTTGTACATCAATAATTATTATCTATTAGCTGTTTTCCGCATTTTTACTCGCATCCTCGGTTAAATACTTCATGTACTTGCATAAAAAGTATCCTTTGTTTTAATCCAAGACATAAAGAAAAAAGAAAGAAAGAAAAACAAAGAAAATTCATGACATGACACACACACGACATGTTCTATCTGTGTGCCGAATTTTATCCAAATTCGTTCAACAGTTCATGCGTTATTGAGTAACAAACATTAAAACATCTAATGATCGTCACAAACTTTTACATATTCTATATAATTTATATTAGTAAGATTATAGAAGTTCAGTGTTCCCGTAGATCTTGTTTATTTTATAGACTAGGCGACGTTCTCCTAATTGAAACCTGCAAAAATGGTTATCAGAATGAATATTATTATGAAAAGAATTTTATAGTAATTATGAAAAGACAACTTTAATTTAATTTTAATACTTCTTCTTTATTAATATTTAATCCAGGCTTCAGGTCACCTTGGTGACTATGCTAGCCTCGTAAGGTCACTCTTATACGATAAATAACAAAACTTAACATATACTTAAAATAATAATAACTACGATTAACTACTTTTTAATTAGGTATTTAATATGATCGATCATATAATAAAACGTTAATTAATTTATCGATGAATTAAAGTGGAGATAGAGAACGTTCTTGTTCTTACAAAAAGCTATATAGATGCGCGGTGTGCATCTCTACATTCTGCGTCTACGTGCCTCACTGCCGCGTCTCCATTTAACTTATCTTGTTCAGTGGCACGTACACACCTGATCTACATAAATATACTTGTCTTGGCGAAAGATTATTACTTATCTTCCGAAAAACAAAGAAATAACAACGTTACCGTCTGTGATGGCCGGAAGTATTTCTAATAAGTACTAAGAAATTTTTAATAAGACCACAGTCTAAATGTAGTGGCTTTTCAAATTGCTAAGGCTAGATTAGATTTTATTTTTCGTTCAGGAAAACTGAATATGACTTCCATTGTTACTCTGTTTTAAGTTGCTATACATCTACATTTATACTCATCCAAATAAGTTGAGATTACATGAGTCAGTAAAAGTCTAAACAAATTGGTGGGTCAAGGGTCAATCTAGAGCATAAAGTTATATAATAACTTTATGATCTAGAGACTTCCCATTCAACCTAATTTTCCATGTCACCATCCTCTTTGGTAGATCTGTCAAAATGATTATCAACTTATAGGTTATTTGGTTATTTGTTATTTGTATCTTCACGAGATCTTCACATAACAAATAGTTTATAATATTTTCGTGCAAAGATAAATATTGTAGGAATAATTATTTTATCATTCATCGTGTGATATATTACTAGCAAAATAAGATTGAAGTGACTGCTATCGTATGTACAATTTTTATTTATTATCCTTACCTTATCTTAGAAAATAGTTGCTGTTGATTCAGTGTTGAAGATCATGTCTTTCACTAAGCCCGCTACAGTAAACTATTGAGGAGGGGATAATCCTATCACATTGCTAGGTGGCCAAAGTAGTTGATTGCAGTCTGAAATCACTCGCACTGAGTAGATATTTGTACTACACCCATGGCTAGTGCCTTTTTCACTCTCTCTCTCTCTTCCCGACTGACAATCCCACATGGTGTTGGGGTCAGCCTTCCTTGTATTTTGCTTCCACTTCGCTCTGTTTTTGACATCCGTGTCGGAAACTTTGCATGTCGCCATATCTCTATGCACTACATCCATCCACCTGGTTATAGGTCTCCCTCGAGATCTCCTGCCAGGTAAGGACAGCAGTGCCAGGTTGCCTATGTAATCCGGTGGTCATCTCTTTACGTCAGCCTTTTTCACTATCATCCTTATATCAGCCCGTAAACATTCACCGCTGAAAATAAGCCTCTCAAGTTCTCAACATATCACTAAATTGGATTGCTGCGAACTACTGCTACCATTTGCCAAATGGATTGGGTGATCCCAGTATGTTTTTGCTGGCGCATTATTGGTATAGCTTACCTTACATTATTGTAAGGTGAGCTAGACCGTGACTAGAAGGTACTAAGACAATTGAATACGAAAGTCATGGAAACCGTTTGTTATGGCAACAAGTCGGAGAAAGGTGTTGGACGGAGCTTCACTCCGCAAATTAACTACCACGGGGCTTACTACCACCTCTTATAGCAGAGCGGAAATTGAACTGCCCAGACGTTTCCAGTATGAGCTGACCTCGCGCTGTATAGGCTTTTCGTACAATGAAATGTCAGCTTATACTGGATATTTCTAGGCAATTCAATTTCAGCCCTGCTATAAGAGCTCGTAGTAGGCCCCCTGTTACCTACACAGGCTACGATCTTTTTTTTAAGGTTTAAAGAATTTATTTTTTAAAGACACAAGTCACTTACATTAAAATAGTATTATTTAACATTTTAGTAAACTTATTCTAATGGTCGCGGAACACTCATTCAGTAGTTTTAGAGGCTCAATTGGGAGATGTAAAATGTGTCATTAGATATTGAGATACTGAGACTTAAAACCACTAAATGAGCTTACATTTTTTATATTAGAAGGCAATTTTATATAGCTGTGCTCCTTCAAAGGTAATGGTTTAAGTTATACAGAAACGTAATCTGTGCATATTAAATTCCTTTGGCAAGTTATTCAAGACATTACTAAGTATTTAAGACCAAATGCAAGGATTTCAACTTTCCTCTCGATGACGACTAAATTGTATTATTACCGTCCATAAAAACGCAATCACAGACGTAAATCATGATAAGCGAACCGTTTTTAAAATATCATTTCTCAGCACAGCACTCTTGAAGAGATTTATTGTCAATTTGCATAGCTCTCCTCTCGATTATTATAGGTAATTTGCGTTTTTTGCTACTTAATTAAAATTAAATAAATATCGGAGCATTATTTAAGGGTACTTTCAATCGTAAATATTTATTTTTTAATACGTATAAAAGCCTTGTAAACTCTTACAAAGGGATTACCTACGCATCCTTAATAGAAATCTGCAAGGTTAGCCGAAAAGGGGTTGTTGTACTCATAATTATAAATAACTTTTACTATGGAACCAACACTGAAATCGTAAAATAAATTTGCTGTTCCCTATAATATTGAATTATTTGTATCTATAGAACAGCAAAATTATTTTTTCGCAATTTCATGGTTGGTCCTATAATAAAAGTTGTTCATCACGATGAGTTAATATTATATAATGTGGATTAATAGTTTGGTGACATAGAATTGAATTCTTTTTTACGTGATACAGTAATCAACTACAGCTACAACTAAGGCTGAGTGTACATGTACAGCCCCCTAGTTGTAACTAGTAGTTGACTACCCCTCGTTAATGGGTTGGTTCAGCTATATCGGAAGAACCACACTCATACAGAATACAGGTGTAAAGTAGCAATATTGCATTGCTGCGTTTTGTGCGGTGGGTGAAGAGTACCGAGACCCTAAAATGAATAATAATAATAAGGCAGCCCATTACTGTCCCACTGCTGGGCACGAGCCTCTTCTCAAAATGAGAAAGATTAAGGCCTTAGTCCACCACGACGGCCCAGTACGGGTTGGCGGACTACACACACCATCTAGAACTATATGGAGCCTTCTTTACAAATTATAACGTCAGTTTTATTCTTGATAAATATATTTCAGATGGTGATAAAACTTTATATAGCGGATATGAGTCCACCGGTGCGTGCGGTGACGATGGCTTGTGACATATTCAACGTGCACTTCGAGAAGATAGAAATTAATCTTATGGACAGGGAACAACTGAAACCAGATTTCTTGGCTGTAAGACCTGAAAATATATATTTTTGTAGAGTTAAGAAAGAGAGGGAGACAATAACTCGTGCTGCGCCCACACTTCTGTAACTCACACTTCCACGAATTTTAAAGCCTTCATAAACATTTCTAAATGCTTTGTGGTCTTTAAATACAGAATTCTTTAGTTCCCAAGAAAGGTTTTTGTATTCTGTGCAATTTCTTTCACCGTAAATTAACATTTTCAGAAAAATCCAATGCACTCAGTTCCGGTTCTTGAAGATGGCGAATTTATTCTTCATGATAGGTCAGTAGTTTATATATACCGAGTAGGTACCTTTGTTTCTTTTTTACCTTTGCCCAGCGGTGATAGCCTAGCCGGTTGAACGCTTGCCTTTCATGCAGGAGGGTCCGAGATCAAAACCGGCCCGCGCCTATGACTTTTCCAATTTATGTGTGGATCAGAATTTGATTATCACTTGGGTAACGATGAAGGAAAACATCGTGAGGAACCCTGCACACCTGAGAGGGCCTCATAAAGTTCTCGACGGTGTGTGTAGTCCGCCAACCCGCGCCAGGCCAGCGTGGTGGACAAAGGCCTAATCCTTATCATACTATGAAGAGGCCCGTACCCAGCAGTGGAACAGTAATGATTAGTTTGGCTGGATGGAGGCTGGATTTATTATTCATTTTTGCCCAGCGATGATGCATGCCAACAGTAACGGTACATAATATTTGTAAAATACTAAATGGCTTTATACACAGGATATTTTTTTATGTAGTTCGCAATATTTTCTGAGTGATTCAGTGTCCGTTCCCAAATGCAACCGTCAACCGCAGTACAAAAATTCACACCAAAACAAAATAAAAATTTGATTTTGTATGGCTTGCGCTAATAAATTATGCGCGTCCCCCATACTAAGTCGAATTTTCGTTTTATTTTTAAGTGCGACAACACTGCGGTTTCATTTAGGAACAGAGACTGCAAAACTCTACAAATTATGCGCACTAGGTACATAAAAAAAATTCCTGTATTTTACTAAAAGTACTAACCTAACAACGGTTTTCATACTTTTGAAAAATCCTTTGTGCGCCAACATAAATAAAGCACATCCGCATCATTCGTGTTTGGCTCTAAATTTTACCAAATCCTCAATTCAAACAAGTCCGCTTTTTACCCGTGGACAGGACATGGCTAAAATCGTTATAATTTATAACTGTACAAATTGATTTATTCTCCCCGTTGTCACTGATATTTTGCCTCTAAATCACTTGTCACTTACGTCATTTTGTTCTTTTCGTAGGTAGTCACGCTATGCTGATGTATCTGGCTGACACCTACGGACAGGATGAGTCGTGGTACCCAAAAGATCAGAAAAAAAGGGCGCTTGTCAATCAGAAACTTTTCTTCGACACCGCTGTTCTATTTCCGAGATTAGGTAAAGTTATGGTAAGGGAATAAATCTTGGTGACGTCACGTAGATAAATTTTTACCTCACGGCTCGAGGCTTCCGTGTACCGTCAGGCGTCCCAATTCTCATGTGATTATCTATGACAGTCGTCACAGCCCAAACATTACCGATATCACTTCGTAATTTAGTTGTGGTATCTACCTTCCTTATACCTAGTTCTGTTTCGTCGGTAAACCGAGCCCATCACACTTTAGAAAAAAGATGATAATTATAATCTGCTCATTATAGTTTAAAAATTTCAATGATCTTTTAACTGTTTAAAAGTGCAGTTACAGACGTGCTATATGTTGTTGATACATTTTAAAATTGATATAGTTGGTCATGTAGCTTAGCTGTCTGTTAATTTATGCTTACACTTACCTGTCAGTAGTGCAGAAATAACGGAAGCTTGGACAAATAAAAAAATTACAATCGTACTGACGACAAAAGAGATAAGTATGTATGCCAGTAGGTACTACATCGACATTTTTAGATAGTTGAACATAAGAGTATTTACCCACACAACAACAATGCCAGTTCGTAGTGCTAGGTGATAAAAGTTTTTTAATCACCTCAATACTTAATTCTTTTGTCACCTGCTGTACCTAGCTACATAACCTATCCATCAAAAACCTTCGACTCCAACTAGAAAAACAGCTGTAGCTAATTTTTGACCGGCTGAACAGATTTTTATGAAACATAGCTAAGATGATGCCCGATTAAACTAGCATTCAATAAAAAAAAACTGCATTAAAATCGGTTCATCCGTTTTGGAGCTACGATGCCACAGATATAATACACAGATACACATTACTTACAAACCAACTTATAAAACCTCTCTTTTTTGTCGGGGGTTAATAAAATACAATCATTCGTATCTAATAGGTACCTTACTTTTTCATTTAAAATACCTACCTATTTTATTTCAGTACAGTTTAGTTATAGAACGAACAAAGACAACGAAGCCAAAATGGAGAGATAACATTGAAGAGGGAAAGAAAAGAAAGAAAAGAAAGAAAAAAGTATTTATTTGACACAGCACAAAAACAATAGATATGGATATATGGAAGAATTCCTTAAACGATCGACTTATATTGCGGGAGACACCGTCACAATTGCCGATCTGTCAGCTTACAGTAATATGTCATGTTTAGTTTATGCTGTCCCGATGGAATCGAACAAGTAAGTCAAACGACGGTCGACGGTCTTGGTAGCATGGTTGGCGCAGTGGTTAACCGGCTGGCTTTCTGCGCTACATGCCGCGGATTCGATCCCCGTACAGAATAAATATTTTCATGGCCTACAGATAGTTGTTTTGGGTTGGGGTGTGTGTGCATGTGACATGATCTTTGTAAACTGTACTCACGACACAGGACAACAAGGGAGCGGAAACGCATAAAAAATAATTAGATTTTTTAAATTATTTATATTATTAATAATCTATATCTATACTTATAATAAAATCGTAACGAGGCTAAATTTTTAGTAAAAGGCGAAACATTTTTGCGTTTTGAAGGGAAACCAGAGTGACAAAACAAATTAGTTCAAACAGACCCAACTAAACTGCGGAAAATCTTAACACCGCCATTCAGAAAGACGCCACGAATGTACAGTGACATCTATTGAATAAAAGCAGTCTTCAATATAGTACCTCTAAATGTATATAAAATCGTAACGAGGCTAAATCTGTACATTGAATATAAAAAAAAGTAAGTGCTACGTATACTAGGAACGATACAGAAAAGTGCTACGTATACTAGGAACGATACAGAAACCGAAACATACATTTTTAGAATTTTTGTCTGTTTGTCGGTTTGTCGGTTTGTTTGATTGAAGATAAAAAAAAAAACTGCTACGTGATCTATAATCGACATTGATGCCAAAAATATAGTTTTTAGAATTTTTGTCTGTTTTTCTGTTTGTCTGTTTGTCTGTTTGTCTGTCCGAGCTTCACGGCCAAACCGCTGAACAGACTTTCATGAAATTTTAAAGTAACATCCGCTAAAAGCCTGGTCAACATATAGGGTACAAATTATCACGCTATTGTCAAAGGGGGGTGAGCAATAGATATCACGTACAATTATTACGCAATAAATACATGACGAATCGATTAAAAAAAAAGACGATTGTAGCTAATAGATCCGATGAACACAATTATATATAAAACAAATCATTACGCTACTTTTGTTGGGAGGTGAGCAAAGTAAATGTTAGTTTCAGTTTCACAAATTCCCTATAAATTTAAACTCCACGAGTGATCCAGTAAATAATCCAGTCTTTACTGGGTCCAGTAACACAGAATGGCACAGTAAAAGGTATATTTACATAAAAATTAAAATAAATTATTAGACGTTCGGTCATTGGCATCTTACTTTTACATATTATTATTATTATGTACGAGTATAACAAATATTGAAACACATAGAAAAAAGACGAGGAAACATGATTGGTCACTTGATTAGGCACGATAAGTTCATTACCAACATTATAGAAGGAAAAATAGAGGCAAAAAGAAAAAGAGGAAGACCAAGAAGAAACTACATTGATCAGCTGAAAGAAAAAGCGAATATAGAAACATATAAAGATTTAAAAGATTTGGCATTAGATAGGACCGAATGGAAATTGCTACACCGACAAGTGCTTAGCACTTAAATTTTGGATGGATGGGACGAGTATAACACTCACTGTCATGTTCCAAAAATACAAAGCGTGATGAAATGATTCGACAGTTATCCCTAAACCACTAGAAATATTTTATAAACGTGCTGTTTCGTTTAAGCTTTAGTCTTATAAATTTTTAATTCACCCGTTTATAGCTAGATGGGGTTAGTAGTAATTTATAGGCGAGTTTTTATATATGTATTTTTTTTTTTTAATGTGATTTTTTGGCGTTCAGGCGCCTGCAGGCAGAGTTCGTCGACTGCTACTTTTTACAGATTTTATTGTTCACGGTTCAGGAGTAGGGTAATGTCGGAGTGTTGGAACAGCGTCTGTTGAAGAAGAGTTTGTCGAAGTTCAGTTTTTTAATGGGTTCAGGACTGAATTCACCTGGGTAGGGTTCGAAATTGATCACAGCAATACCCCTGCAAGTCACCCTTGACAGAGCGTTAACTTTAAAAAACCATTTTATGAAAATTAAATTAAACAACAAGAAGTATAAGTACGACACAACTAAGAAGTTACATCGATGTACCTTGGAGGTGATAAAATTTGCGGCGTATACAAACCTAGGGACGTACCATCGACACAAACAACAAGGACTATCATTTGCAATCTGGAGAACAGCTGAATCATTATCTTCTTCTATCGTCTCGCCATGAGTGTTCATATTGGATTGGCACATGCCATAGTGGATCTAAGTATAATAAGTCCGCAATATTCGTAACAGAGCTCACTGCCTAGGAAGCGCCGGATAGAATTACTATCAGATGAGATTGTTGATGTCATCAAGGTGTTGTTACAACAATTGGCAGCAGACTTCGCGCTTACTAACCATTTCGTCGACAATATTCATACAATAAATTAAACTATAAATTGATTCTTCCCATTGTTTCATAACGGAGAATCAAAGTTTTATAAACTTTTATAACAACAAAACGCAGTGTACGCAAAATTAAGGGTTTCCTAGATTATTATCTATGTAGGTATGAGATGATATCTTACAACCCACAAAATAGCGTGAAGGCCATAAACCAGAAGGCACGGTATTGCCTTTTTGAGTGCCTAACCATTACGACTATCATAGATATTATTCATTTAAAATAGTCGTGAAAGCAACCTGTCGTTCTCTTTAAGGGGTCTCAAGTAAAGAACGATCACCCATCCAAGTAAAGTGTAGATAGTTGTCACTCCCATAAGACACCTCATTGTTTGTAAAGATCTCATTGTTGTAAGTTTTTGTCAATATAAATTCTGAAGGCTATGTTTTCTTTTTGTTAATTTCAAGTGACTATCATAGTTTAATCGAATATTGTCACGTGGGCAAAGCCGCGGGTACAGCTAGTATTATAATATTATCAATTTTGAGAGATAGGTATGTGTCGTGTGACAAGAATAGACAAGATAAGAATAGAATACCAATATCAGAGGAAGTATGAAAGTGGCACCGGTGACAGAAAAGTTGAGAAGTAATCATTTGTCGTAGTATGGGCATGTGATGAGGAGGGATGAAAATCGTGTAACAAGAAGAGCCGTATGTAAATGGATGTAAGAGAAGAGGCAGATTCAAGAAAAGATGGATGGATTGTGTGAAATTTGACATGGCTTATCAGAACGTAAAGATTGAGATGACGTCTAATAGAGATGAATGGAAGAAGAAGAAGACATATTGCACCAACGCCAAATAAAATGGGAAAAGGGCAGAAGAAGGATGAATAATGATTATTAATTCATAAGGCGCAGGTGCCATGGTTGCTGCTGTGATAACAACGATGTAGATATTCACTACTTTTGATTCTCAGATATCCAAAAACTACAATGTGGTTAGAAGAGATGAAGCAGAAGCCTTATTGTGTAAAACATAACAATCCTGGAGCAGCTAATTTTGGAGATATAATGAAGGAGATTCAAGCCACATTACCATCTTCATCGTAGCCTTTTTTCAATTATCTTGGAATCGGCATATATAAGTCTAATCAGATGTGACTATACAGGATATTTTTTTATTTAGTGCGCATAGTTTGTAGAGTGATTCAGTCTCTGTGCCTAAATGCAACCGCAGTATTGGGATACACTTTAAAACAAAACGAAAATTCGACTTAGTATGGGGGACACGCATAATTTATTAGCGCAAACCGTACAGAATCAGTGAATTTTAGTACTGCGGTTGCATTTGGGAACGGACACTGAATCACTCTGCAATTTTTTTTTATTACAAGAGAACATAACAAGAAAACATTTAAAGACCTTCTTTGCTCATCATTTCAACGGTGTGGTTGGAGCAGTGGCTAAGCAATTGGTTTTTAGCGCCCTACGCGCCACAGGATCGATCCCCGCGCATAATAAATATTTGTATGGCACGCAGATAGTTGTTCCGAGTCTGGTTGTGTTTGCATGTGACATGTGATATCTATGTTTTAAACTGTACCTAAAATACAGGAGAAATAATAGAGTGGGCAAAGCTAAAAGAAAAACCATAAATACATTCAACACAACTTTTACTATGGTATCATCACTGAAATTGAGAAAAAAAATTGCTGTTCCATATAATAGTGGATAGTGTCGACACCTAGGGAAAAATGTATGAAACATTCGATTTTCTAGTCACGATTTCAGAGTTGGTTCCATAATAAAGTTGATGAAGTAAAAGGGGTAAATCTAGATAGAAAATGGGAAATATTCATATTTTGTAGAGCTTTAATCTGCAACTGCAATCTGATCTCTGCAACCTTATTACCGAGGCATATCGATATCTAAGTTCTAGTTTTTATTGTTTTATTGTTTTATTGAATCATTTAATAAAACTAATTTTACAATTCGAGTTGTTTTGTATTTTAATAAAAACAATACGTAACCAATACAACCAAATCGAGTTAATTGTAATGACATTAATTAACATGTTAATGAACGCTAACAATATTAATGTTCGATCATTCATATTAGCGACTGCGCTCACGGCACATTTAAATAAATCTCAACTAAACTAGGTCCTTATTCGCTGTGCTATGTGAATAATATCACGCAAGGAACGCGCTTGTGATAACTACCTATACCTATATTTCTACGTATAAAAAATCGCACCTATGTAGTATTCGTTTGTACCCGTGGTTTGTACCTTTCTTTACATGTCTTAAATGTCTAAAATTTCATGAAAATTACAGTGACAGTTCGCAGAATAAACTTATTATACAGTGGTAACTAGTTTAATAAGTTTATGGTTCGCAGCTATTAATTAAAATCTATACGTGAAGAGAACACCTTGTGCCACTCTATATAATAAGTATTCGAAGTCATCTGACATGTAAAGTAAATAAAAACATACTAGCGTGTTACTTGCGTGATATTTTTTCACATGGCGTAGCGAATGAGGGCCTGATAACCATGTATATTCGAAACTGTTTCATCGCCACCGTTGCATCCAACGAGATTGGATTGAAGTGGGCCCCGTGCCAGTACACAGACACACAACCTACGGGATGATATTGTGAATAAATCGTAAGCTGCGCCCTGACCATGATATATGCCGGTACAAATTGGATTTATTTCCCGATTTCCCTTCCCATTGGTACTGAACAGAAACTGTTATTGCACGTATGAACGATGAGGTGTCATGAATAAAATATCCCGTAGCGTACGCGTCACGCACTCGCAGCTTTCGATCACGATTTCAGTGTGATACACCAATCACATGACACTTCGTACCAATGATTTATTGCTCATGTAAACGTAAGTAGGTTTAACCTGATTTGGAACGTACTGTAATAGAATTACTGATCCCGAGCAATCCGCTGTCAAACGTAGGTATATCCAATATTCAGTCGTAATTTTACATGCTACTTGCCAACCACTTAACTGAGACGGTCGATGCCTGAGCTTATGAAGAAGTTGCGCGGTGCGGGAGGGGTGTGACGCGAGATGTCACGGGCTCATGATACGAACCATAAGGCTTAGCTTAGCCAATAGAAGGCGTGTGTCACACCTCACCCCGCATACCTACCTACCAGTGGCGAAGAGTCCATACAACCCGATTCCCATCGGCTTCCCGTAAGAATTGGTTAGTGCATAGACCAACGTAATATGGCTTGTTATTCAGTTAGGTCGAGCTCTTCCAGACATGAATATATATAGATTGCAAGAGACGGAATGGATTTTTGTCTTGCAGCATTAATTGCAGCAATTTTTAGAGGGCATTTTTGGAAGACTTCCCCTTTTATAACTATCACCCTTCGCCACTGCTACCTACCTCAACTTCAGACATCAGCCGTGTGAGTTAAGCAATATAACCGATAACAGTTGAGAAGACACCTCAAATCGCGAAAAAATCAATCTGCTGTTGCATCCATTTAATAGAGTAGGACTGAATTATTTGTTGAAAACAGCTGTTGTTTTCATGCGATTTCAGCGTCAGTCCAATAATAAAAGTTGTTCATAATGATGAGTACAAGAACCTTTTAAAATTCTCGGGACTGTAAAGGTTGGATCTTATATACACCTCACCAATACTCGTAAAAGTAGTAAGATCTTAGATTTTGAACTAGATGCTCTTCTTTCATCGTGGCAGTGTCTTGCCTATTCTAGTAAAGCCTTAAAATCGTCAAATCAACGCTGGGTATCGTGACAACTTGTACATAATAACACGCCTTCGCACACACACACTGTGTCTACATGTCAACCATCCATAATTATTTCTAGTCGCGGGACTACTGGAAGAAATTTAATTAGAAATGAGTAGGTAGTTCCATTGTGCTCATATGTCTGTAACATTTTTATTACCATGTTTCCTTGTGTACCTACATAAATAAATAATTTATATTTCCTAGCAAAAGTATAATGGTGGTTTATAACTAAAATGCTTTTTATTTATATTACAATTATATTTTATGAAGTAAACGCGCGTTTCTAATTAAAAACAGCGAGTATTAAGTTGTCGTATCAATGACCTCATAACGGAGTATAAAATTATCTTAGTACTAAATTGTTAAATATATAGGACTATTAAAACTTTAGTGGCACAATAATCTAATGCAAATTCAGTCCAATTACGACGTCTATATGAAAAAACGTCATTGCAAGCAGGTTGATTTGCGATTTATTTATGAGTCTTTATTAGACTTTAGACCAGCGATCAAGACCTAGTAATAATAACTTTATGATCAAGACTGCTTATTTCTAGATCCATATCATTACTAAAGGCTAAGAATAAATCGGTAATGATCCTGTCCTCAGTAAAGTTATACCGCAATGAATTGTATTTGGTACTTCTGCATGCAAATGCCATTCGTTAGATTTATGCTTCAATGGAAAACGACTCATTCCTATTTTGCTTTGCGTTTTATTTGAATATTACCGTAATACCCATTTTTGTTGTTTTTCCACAGTTGATCGAATTACGCACACAAATCTGTACCGTGTTACACCTTTATACGGTTTAATCTCCTTTGCCGATACAAATTCCCGCATCGGTGTATTGTCTTTTGGGACATATATTTCAATAACTCTGCTGTGGTATTGCGTATAAATCGTTCTTTTAGACATTTGACAATAATTTACATCGATAATTTGCATCCGGACAAAATGTGCCTTTATTAACGTATAGTTCAGATATATTTTCTACAGGACCTCATTTATTTATATTTAATAAGTACATTACGGCTTAATGACTTTTAGGGGTGGTTGAAATGAGATGAAATTATTCTACTTTTTTTGTACGGGTCAATTACTCTAATTAAGGTATGAAA
This sequence comes from Allophyes oxyacanthae, assembly GCA_932294325.1. Classification (NCBI taxonomy): domain Eukaryota; kingdom Metazoa; phylum Arthropoda; class Insecta; order Lepidoptera; family Noctuidae; genus Allophyes; species Allophyes oxyacanthae. The sequence continues at coordinate 6,811,366 of OW028614.1, read as the reverse complement.
TCACTCTGACCGCTATTGAATAAATGATAGATGTTGGGGACAGATGGATGATGGTATTTTTAAACCCATTTCGAAATGACCTTATTTTTTGTGAAGGAAATGGATTGACGTGTCTGGAGTGTTCGGTGACGTACATTCCATTAGCTCGGAGCTACCGCTGGCGATATTTGTATAAATAATGCCCACTTTAACGCAACATAGGGAACGGTGGGCTCAATAATTTGACAGGCTCCTGGTAATATAGACGACCTTTTTTGGAAGCACGTAGAGTGGGTCAAGTGACTTTGTATCAATATCAGATACATCATAACTCTGTGTTTGTAGAAGATTGAGCTATATATCTATATATCGGTAGGTAGGTAGATGAGAGCTATCGTTCTCAGTCCATTATCAGCTCGGAAACGTTACTACCAACATAGGCCTTTCAAAAGAACTGTCATGTGATATTGTTATAATGCACTACAAGGCTGGTAGATTGATGATAGTAGTAATTTGTCAATAATAGAACGCAATGGTACTTAGTAGTATAATATTACGTCTATGAACGCAAGTCATCATCTCATCATAAAATACTCTTTCTCTCAACTTGCGTCTCTTAACTTGTTACGATCTCTCAAATTTTGTATGAAACTGACGCAGATCACCGTGGTATAACCGTGAAAAGACACTTTATTGTTACAGGGAATATAATCCATGGTGTGGCCTTTGAAAACCACAAGAAACTACTGAGACTATATTTTTATTTGTCTGTAGTGACCAACATCAACCGTATGGTTTGATGACTTGCGGTTGCAGGGTTGCAATAGACAAAACTATTTTACAGGACCAGATGTGTTGCTATAAATTAATGGAGGCCTATACACAGCAGTGTGAATTGATTAGATAGCACCTAATACTCGAGGTGAGCCTATTGCTATTTAGCATTGGCACATTCCCAATATTGGCATTTTTCAAACAAAGATGAGAGTTTCAAAAGCATCATAATATGCCCGTACTAGGCACTCTATTATTCCTGATTTAATGCTCGGTACGTCTAACTCAATTATACCCAAATGCAGCTATTAAGCGTTAAATATCAGGCATATTTCAACCATAATGCAAACTTTAATTACGTCAACACAATGACGTCAGAAACATGATCCTAGGTCCGTTTATAACCGAGTTTATTACGCTCCTTCCACCCGTAACGGCTGGCTCGATGAATACCTACAAATTATCAGGTTAATGAACCGGGCGTTCAGGTAATTAACTAATTAATCGTTGACGACTAGCGGCAAAGGAACCGTGAATGATCTGCTCCGATTGGTCACGTGTTATTAAGAAAATTGGAAAACGTGCTAGACTACATTACGTAATATAGTGTTACTACTATTCTAGCTAAAAGAAGAAAATGTATAATGTATTATTATCCTCACCTAATAATAATGACTAGTGCATCTACCATTTTTTTGTCTCTGCATCACTCTAAGGTTGTCTGGCAGAGAATGCCTTTGGCATTAAGACCGCCTTTGTACATATTTGTATGAAAAGCATTAAATAAATAAATAAATGTACTAAAAATTCAAATTACTTATTGATGTGCCTTTTAATATGATGACAACAAGATTGAGACAGAGGCTAAGCACTTGACTCTCTGCGCTACGAGTCGCAGTTTTGGTTCACGCATGAACCAAATATTTGTATGGTCTACAGATAGTTGTTCCGGGTTGGGTGTGTGCAGTGGCGTGCAGACATTTCTTACAGGGGAGCCAAAAACAACATAGTGTTGTATTGTCAAGTTAAATGATGTTTGTGATTGGGCACCTCACCCTAAAACTTAAATTATCTGATATTACAGACATTCATATTAACTTTTGCATTTATTAATACTTAATTTATTAGGGTAAGCAGTGTCTTTTTGTCTTTACGGAGTGCACGCCACTGGGTATGTGCATGTTTGTTAATTGTACGTTTTTAACAACATCAAACTTTTGCCTGATTTATAATATGAAGATAATAGGAGTTTTCAACCGCACTAAGTACTTACCAATAAGGAAGTAACTTACTTCAGTAGGTGTTATTTCAAGTGTTTTTATTACTTTTCAATCACTTATTATTATAATTATAAGCCTATGCTGTCCCAATACTGGGCAAAGGCCTCCCTCCCTTTCCTCCACTTCTCGCGATCCCGCGCTGTATCGGGCCAGTCTTTAAGGAAGGCGTCCAATTCGTCCCGTCATCTCCTTCGTGGTCTGCCGCGACCCCGTCTTACTATCTCAGGACACTAGTTCTGTGCTATATGGGCCCACAATCATATATAATCAATCACCTTACACGAGTTAAAAAGTTTATGGCAACTATAGGTACCTAGTCCCTACTCAAAAGTTTACGAAAACCCGCGAACGCTAGAGTGGTCGACCTTTGACTCAGTTTTGTATATTTCAGAAAATGAGAAAGTCTTAAGTTAATGTTTAAGTTGCTTCACAATTCAAGTGTGCATTGCAAACGAAATATTAAATGAAGGGTCTAAAGACAAACATTTCCTTGTCCCAACTAAATTGTTAATTAATTTTAATTAAGTACCTAGAAAATACCTATTAGTACCTACCTATTTAAGAAAATGTAAAAATAACATTGTATTGTTTCTTTTGGTAATAAATGGTTTTGTTATTTTATCTTAAAATTAAATCAAGCTAGAATTAAGTTCATCGAAGGAAAACATCATAAGGAAACCTGTACATCTGAGAGAGTTCAATAAAGTTCTCGACGGTGCGTGTAGTCCACCAACTTGCACTAAGGCAGGGACTAAGGCCCATTCCCATTCTGAGGAGAGGCCCGTGCCCACAGTGCACAGTGGGACAGTAATGGGCTAGAAAACAGCTAACAGTAAACTTCCACAGAAGGTCAAGGTTATCTTACCCGTTTTGCTCTCTACAAAAAAAGTTAACATACGATGCCAATCTACGGTTCTAAGAAAATTAAATGAAATTAAAGGAACAGGAATTTGTCTAAGGAAACTGTTCTGGATATTGCCACAATCTCCACATTTGGTAGGCGGATTATAATGACAAGCGAAGTTTGTTGTTACCCTCGAAACGAAAAAGGCACAACAAACATTTTTTTCAAAATTGAGTAATAACTTTTTGTAGTTAGTTATGCCTTTTTTTCCTAATGCCGAATATGTACACACGGCTATATTATATCAAAGATATTCATTTCTAGCATAAACTGACCTCGTATTGTAAAAATGAATAGCTTGTTAATAATATAATAATGTAGCCATGCATACATGAAGAAAGAAACTCAAATTTGGGTTAAGCTCGCCTGTGTACATACCATCTCAATTGTATTTGTCTTTTATCTCATTTTCGTGTACAATAAAGAATTAAAGAATTAAAGTTAGAAAAAAATTAAATCTTTTATTATGCTTTTTTCGTTTCGATTGCAGTATAATTCAAGAGAATACTGCAATTTTACATATTTAATCTCAAAGTCATCTTTCACGATAGTTGAGGACCCTGCGGCTAGACTGAAATCTAAATTCAGATTTTAGTAACGAAGCATTAATTTTCGATTCCCAGATTAGCTTCTAAATAATAATGTTGAAACCTAAGCTTATTGTGTGAGGAATATTTTGCTTACGCCTTTGTTATGACGTCACTGTCGCGACTAGTGTGACAAGGGTCCTTGTCATATCACAATCCTCTTAAGTAGTGTCACTAAAAGCATTGCTAAACCGACCCAGTGTTAGGCAGTACAGTAAAACAAAATTTTGGGTTTTTCGTTGTAGGTTCTAACAATAAGAAGCAATTTGTCAATCTTGACGTGAAACTTTGTGTTATAATGGTAATGAAATTGTACATAACTCCGTCAAAAATCCCCCGACTCCAACTAGAAAAAGAGCTGTAACTTTTGAACGGCTGAACAATTTTTTCTGAAACATAGATAAGATAATAGCTGATTAAACTAGCTTTCAATTAAAATAAATTGCATTGAAATCGGACCATCCGTTTTGAAGCTACGATGCCACAGACAGATACACATATACACAGATACACTGATACACAGATACACTCTACAAACTTATAACACCCCTCTTTTTTGTCGGGTATTAAAAATATGAGCATACTCTTTTTGATTCCCAAAGGAAACTTTAAGGTCACAAACTCTCAGTTCATTAACGACTCATATTCGTGCGATGCACTCAATGAATAAGGGATTAATACCCCTATGATCATCCCTATTCTGATTGGTGATTAGGTCAACCATGAGTAATTAAGGATAAATTGTAAGGTGTGTTGCCTAAGGCTCTGATGATATATAATCGGGGGCTGTTCATTCCGCACATCCAATGAACAATAAAATTAGGTGCTTAAAAAAATCTATGACTTGTTGGCTGACTAACAGATGCGGAGTTCAGATAAAAGGTGACAGAATGCTGCCTCAAAGGAGCGGTGGCTGGTTATGTGTCACATACTTTGTCACATAGTATGTGGATCAACCCATGAGTTCACGGTTGCTCCTACTTAAATAAAAAATTAATGAGCCACAGCAGATTTTTACAGGTTAACACATTATCACTATATCTCTAGCTCTACATAGTATAAAATAAAGCCGCCTTCCGCGACTGTCTGTCTGTATATCCGCTAACTCTTCCGATACCACGCAACGGATTTTGATGCGGTTTTCACCATCATTTAGATCATTTTTCACGGAAGGTTTATAGGTATAATACTTAGATATTTAATGTAAGGATAGTAGAGAAATTGCACCCGAACGAAGCCGGGGGACGGGTCGCTAGTTTAAACTAAAAACATTTAGATTTTTACATTTAGATTTTTTTAATTTGAATTTCTTTTAGCCGCTGAGTTTTTTTAAAGTACCTACACTCCGTTTGAAATAAGATTAGACACGTTTAACAAACCCTTTTACAGTGTATTCAACCGATTTTGACTTCTATTCCGTATGCATAAGGATGGCATTAAAAGCAAAAACGTATTTACGATAGCAAATGTTTACTGCAGCTGTAATTTGTCATGTCACCAACGTAATAGAAGTCAAAATCGGTTAAATAAAGTGTAAATGGAGATATTTAAATTTCTAATGTTATTTTGAACGGAGTATAGGTGCGTACTAAACATCTCAGCATCTAAAAAAGATACAAACTAAAATGATCGAAACGTTCGTGAGTTAATAAGTAATGTCTAATGACGTCATTATGAATAAGTGAATGGTTTGCCCATTATCATAATCCGTTGCCGTTATTATTATCCCCGAGGGTTATGAACAACAAGTGCCCATCCCGCGTAATCACTAAGGTTAGAGTCGGTGTAGGTGAAAATCATAGTTTCTGAATATTACTGAGGCAAGGAAGAATATAGAAATGGCACTGTATTATCTGTTTCAGAAGATAAGTTTTGAGACTAATGAAAATATTAAATATCTCTGGTACTGAATGCACCACGTAGTCACAACCAAGTTAGTATTTTCTAATGTTGAAAAGTAGGTATAAGGCCCATTAGAAGCTTGTATACAACTATACACGCAATAAAACTTGAAGTAATTTATTCGGCATGAACAATTCTGAGAGAAATGCTTGCAGAGTATGAAAAATTTAAAAATAGGTAGCGATAAAAAAAAAAAATGAGGAACTTGGATGTTTTTTGGTTTTAGTTTATCGTAAAGATTGAAGGCTTAAATAAATATATTTAAAAACAAAAATAAAATATGTGCACGAATAATTAAAATATCACAAATAAAAATATGATGAATAATAGATATGGAAATAAAGTTATTATTATTCATAATTATGGTTAGGTGCCGTAGATATAGCACGTTCTGATTGTCAAATTCTTGCTACCAACTTAATTCGTAACAACATTTCAACGAATCATTTTTTTTCGCTATAATTAATATTTATATGGCGCCATCTGAAACTAAGTACGTCATGTACTTGGAACGCGCGTTGTGGCCTACCTATCAAACTGTGGAACAAAGCCGTCTAAGTCTTGTATTATGCAAACAAGCATCATGTAAGGCGTGGATTTATGAGGCAAGTTCGTTGGGAAAATCGCGAGCGGCACCCCTGGGAGTAACCGTGCTCACTATTGCTCCATATATTCATATTTAGGGTTGGCTCTAGGCGACTGCCCCCGGGAACGTCGCACGCATGAATGACAATCATACGTAAATTACGTAATTGAATTGATTAATCATTGTAGGTATGAGTTCATTCATATTCAATGATGTGGTGGTGTGAGCGAAAAGTTATGTTTATTTTCAAAATAGATTTTGTGGTGTATCTGAGGTTTAACAACAATGTCAAGTTACTTTGGCTTTTTCTTACATTTTTCGAGTCATTTTTGTAAAACGTTTTTTTGGTAATGGAAGTAGGAAAAATTAAATATTTGAATGTACGTTTATAACATTTATAAGGTTACTCAAATGGTAATCGGATAGGAATACTACTTATTATGCCACTTATAAAAAGTAAAAACACTTTAAAACTAGGTTCAGTCGACTTCGTGAATTTTACGACTAAGATAAGACGTAACTGCAAGACATCGATACTGTGGTACATTGCAGTAATTACTATGCTTTTCAGGTAATACTTTATAATGTTCAGTGTTCGGAACTCACATGTTTTTAATCCCCGAACGGTGTTACAAGTTTAAAATTTATTTCTGTCTGCCTGTGACATCCTAGATCCCAAAAGGAACAACCGATTTCAATCCGGTTTTTTATAAAATTGGGGGTAAACTGGCGTGCAGTTCACCTGGTGATCTAAAAACTGGTTTAATCGGGATAGTTTCTAGCTATGTTTCATGAAAATCTGTTCAGCTGTTCAAAAGTTACCGCTTTGTTTCTAGTTGGAGTCGGGGGTTTCTGACGGTTAGGTTATATGTTATTTTTGGTTCTAAAACACGCTGGTATCCTCATGATGTTTCTCTTCACAGTAAAACCAATGCTGATGAATAATATGAACTGTTATGAACCCATTGGTTGCATAAATCAACTAAAAGACCCTTTGAACTTGAAAGGAGCACAAAAAATTTCGTAAAAAGAAATACCTAAGCATTTAGACAGGCTTCATAAAATGTTCATATCACCCATTTCTTTACGAGAGATAAAAATACAATAATATAGGTTGTCTATAGGTCGTTCGTAAACCTATTTAAATTATCTAGATACACAAAGTTTTCCTAAGTTTTCTGCGCGTGCCCAGCTGTCTCGATCTTGCATTAAATATAATTACTTACCAAAACATATTTTATTACTGTGATTTATATAAATTCGAGATATCGTACGTGTATCTCAAACTTAGTTAGTTTTAAATAACTTACAACTTGTTGTTGCAAGTCTATTTTGTGCCTAAAATAACATTTATTCTTTGGAAATAACATTATATAAGCACGTGCAATAATCAATATAAAGTCGGTAAAAATAATAAGTTACCTATTCTTTAAATTAATAATGTTTTGTTTTTCATAACTTAGCTATAATTTTAATAAATACTAACACTTATCAGCCCGATTAAACGATTACGATTTAATGATACGAACGATTTAATGATAGATTAATTAACAAATTTTATGTATTTACGCTTCTAAAATGTGTAGCAGATATGTACATAAATACATAATTTGATTATGCGACACATAAAAATTAGAATTAAAATAAAATTACATAAAATATTTGCATTTTTGCATTTTATAACACCTTCAATTTATTTATTTAAAAATTATACATTTTTGGCTGAGATAACAAGGCGTCTCGCGAGGAAAGTGGTATAATACATTTTAGAGATATCTACCCGATATGGATCGTCTCAGTCTGCAGGATAATAGCATGCAGTACATTTTACAAATGTCTAAAGAGAATTGCAAAGTACAAAACAGATGCAAGAAATCTTCTTGAAGATTTTTATTGTATGCAAAGTCTCTGATAGGTAATAGTATGTATATTTAAAAGTAAACACGTTGAAATAGCTTTATTTAATTCATGAAGTGGTGAAACGCAGACTTTTTTTTATTGTTGGCCGCAGGTGACCGGTTGTGATAACATGTGTTAACATTTTATTTTTTAAAAGCACATAATTTTCTATTTCATCAAGATGATTAATTATCTGAAATTTTTGATTACTTTAATAAGTGGTTACTTATTAAACTAATAGTCACTATGAAAGAAACATTTTGATAGGTCTCAACATGGCTTAAATCTTGTCATTGAAAACAGTACCTTCCGCCATATTGGATTTAACGTGACATCACGTACCTTAATATGACACTCCGGAATAATATGAATCTAACGACATCTCGTTTGCTCAAATCGGTTAAAGCATTATGCCGTTTGGTCTCTGGATTATAATAGACCACGGTGGCTCTTCCCGAGAGGATCGTTAGAGATTCCACGAAGTGGATTTGTACCAGCAAACATTTGTAAATTGATAACATTATGTTCTTCTTTCCACCCAATCAGGTTTTCACCAGCTTAATGAAACGACGAGACCGGGCAGTCTCTCTACGAACACCATACCAATATACCGGCATATAAATCTGTAATAGGCTACGTCATAGATCGACTCGCGTCGATTTCATGCTTATTAATTAGCAAAAGCTCAAGAAAATTGTATCGAGAGGTAATCGGTGAATTTTGAAATAATAAATTATTTTGTTACGCCACTTATGTTACGGCACGAATATAATCATTTCAAAAATATATTGTATTGATGGCACCATTTCATTCATTCTTTATTTATTTATACTTTATGCACTAAGTACAGAGGCGGACTTAATGCCGTAGGCATTTTCTACCAGTCAACATAAGGGTGATGCAGAGAAAAAAGTATGGTAGGTGCACGGACAAGATAATTATACTAAAAAAGTAAATTATGCATAGTTACTTATAACTATTTATACATAAATTCTCCATCCATTTCTTTCATCTCCATAGTCACGTAAAATGACACCATTATAAAAAACCAAAAAATATGATTTTCTAACTACATTAATTCCATCGATGTCTAAAGAATGCTTAGTGAACTCAAAAAGTGAGACGTATCAGGTACTCCATTTTCAGAAAAGTGGAGTGGTTGATCACCAGTCAAATGCCGTTTACAAACATAATTATTAATTTGTGTATTGAATAAAAAATATATAATTACAGTAGCGATTCCATTAGTGCATGTATCGCTGTTGTATTTGTTGCACTCGTTGAATTTAGAATTTGACGTCTTCAAAAAATACGTCTCATTTTTTTAGCATCCCTTTGTATGACAGAGCGTATCTATAGACATCGATGATTTATTCATTCTAAAGTAGGTACCTATCTCTTAGAAAATATTATAAAACTCATTGCTCATAATAATTAGATTATTAAATCGATATTAAAATAAAAACATCTAACAAAAATATTGTAATATATCCACATTTTTCAATAGAAATACATAAATGTCAACGCGTAATTGTTCCCCCGTGTTGTTGTAGGGCCTGTCAAGTGAAACTTTCGTAATAATAAAAGTAGCGAGATACGAGTACTTCCAAGTTTTTCCCTGTTTCACAAGGAGAATGGCAACATTTCAGATAACATTCAATTAGCTTTTTCTAAAAAAGTTTCAAGTGGTTGGAACTCTTCTGTAGATTTGTTTGTTAATCAATCATAGTTTATTTTTATATTTTCTTGTTTTAAATCGATCTCTCGCATAAAAATGCAGATAAAAGAAGCATAATATTTTAATAAATTCATAAGAATATGTTGGAAGGTAAATTTCGAATTTATAGGAAATCGTCTATTTCTCGCTTCCGTGAAAAGTTTATGCACATTTCATACTCAAGACCCTCTTGTGCCATGATGCCCTCAATATGGTTTTATCTGATAGAATATAAGAATAGGAAATTATAGTTCCTGTACCAAAGAGCATATACTTTTATCCGTAGCTGTATATTCTAAACATGATAATTATTTTTTATTGAATAATGACCCTTTATGAATTGATAAGATATGGCTAACTTTAAAAAAAAAATGTTTGTAGTATGAATCAGGATTTTAGATGAAGAAAATTTTGAAACAATTTAAGTGCTTTTTTCTATGGGATTTTTGCTACTACATGCGCAAATGTCGTTCGATAGCTAATTTTCAAATTGTGCATCAAGCCGGTTACATCGTGACGAATAATTGATTCAGTTGTAATTTGAACAAATTCACAAAACGATTCCATGCCTACCTATTTATTTGGACCCGACAAAGTCTGTCGGGTCAGCTCGTCTACCTACAATAAACAACAAAATCAAAACACACAGCAAACCAACTTCAAATAACATACAAAATACGGCACCCCACAACACTCTAATCCGTCCGTAATCTTCTAAGTTTTCAGGCAGCCACAATGTAGTCTCGTTAAAATCAAGTAGATTGCTATACCAACAGTGAGGGGACAAGATAAAATTGTTTTGGTACAGGAAAGGCCGACAGCTTCGCAGTTTGCCGTTGACAACGGTCGTCCAGAGTGACACTGTAATCTATTACGCGGAACACCCGATCCTGGGTTTGTTCACTGTTTGGATGGACAACTAACCAATGGCTATTTTGGTGAAGTAAAAAAGTCGTCGCCATGACAATCGGTGACAAATGATGGATGGATTACGTACCTATCTATTCAAGCCTGGGGATTACCCAAATTGGGGTGCCAATTCTACGTGGCTCCTGTAACAATTATATGACATGTGACGATGGATTGGTTTAATCATAAGCAAGGACATTCAGGGTGTTAAAATAATCTATAAATAAGCGCGTGCCTTTTGTCTCAATTTGGCAAAATACCTCTTTTTGAATTCCTTATCGGATTTTATTTATGTTTTATCAGCTATTTGTGTCCACTCCTGTTCGTCTTGGCATCATTTGTGCAATGCAATGCACCATTTTCCGTTTATGGGGATCCACTCTATCGCTGTTTTGGTTCATAAACATTATATTGTATGAATACATAATAGTCCTCCTCATCAGTTTTGTTGATGTCGACCCTAAAAGAACTTATCTTCTAGCCTGTGCCCTAATATGGCTTTCTAGACCAAACAAATGAATAAATAATCAGGAACTTTACACTACAAAATTAAACATGACCTACCTTGTAAGGACATTTCCACCCCTATCGCTCAGAGGATTCGAGTAATCTATTTCTTTCCATTCCTCCTTACGGCGCACTCCGGATGACATACAACTAATGCGCTGCAAGTTTTCTCCAAGACAGCATACAAAAAATACACATAAAAATATAAATCTTCCGATTAAATGTAACTCCTAACAAACATTGCTTTTGATGGCATGAAGATTTTGACTAATGCTGAAGTTTCCCGATGCGCATTTTTATGATCAACCAACTCAGTTAAACATAATTCTACTCAGACGGAAAATAACTAAAAGCTTGGCCAAGACGTATTTCTTGGAATTCGTATGTAAATTACATTGCTTACGTATTGATTTCCGAAAATATGTAGTCCGTCAGAAAAGGTCTTCCGATCTTCATGTAAGTTATAGTCTCTTCCGCCCCATACCCTTGTTATGTCCGCTTTTATAAGAAAATTTATTCTTACCCAGTTTTTGTTCCGCCAATGTTCCATGTAGAAACGTATACCTAGATAATAATATAGCATATTCCTTAACTAAAGTATATTTCATGGAAGATATTTCCATAGATAATTATTTGATAAGAATCAGCGAATAGCCTATACATCCAAAGTATACCTAAGCTACTCGTGAGAACGGTAGGGGAAAATGGATAAGTTAATAACCTAGGCGATCTCAAAGTCAATGGACTGGCAACGTTTCTATTACTGAGCCATTGTAGTCTTCAACTAGATTTTTTTACACGTATTTTAAGTTACGACGCAACTAATATTTTGAGTTGTAATTTAGAGAATAATAAGTTCGGTATTTTTAACTTTCTATACGCAAGTTCATACTAAAACTAACACTATAAAAATAAACTTTGTAATCCCCCGATGATCCATTAGTTTAACATTTTCATTGATAAATTATTATGTCTATATACAGCAGTGAACGTATTATGACATGTTCATAACAGGAGTTTTTAGAAAAAAAGGTTAGGAATAACCAAAAAATACTTTACACTATTCTTTAACTTAATTTCTAGATTATCAATATTATCAATACGGTACTAAAATAATAGGTATCGTATGTATCAAGTCCTAGGAGGTCTTTGAAGACAAATATTGATAGCAAACATACTTCATACGACTGTACAAACTCAACATTCATTACGACTATTAAATAATTAAAAAAATAAAGTTATAAAATTAGCTAGCAAGCGAAGTTTATTATTGAACGATGTTGTTGACTAAAACTATTTCACAGAAATGACCTTATCCTAAGAACACGCCGAGACGAAGTAGATTTAAGTACCTACCACATTTTATTTTTATATCCGAGTAGAGATGAGACGGTAACAGGCTTATCTTATCGGTCTGATCTGTCGCACAGGATCCTAGGATGCGACGTCGAATCTAGAAAGATTGTTGTGATCCGTGAAAGGAAAAATTACAGGGAAATAAAGCTTAGAGGATACGGGGCTAAGTGAGACTAGCATTTTCAAAAGATGATCGCAAACGCGTTTTTGTTCGGGGATTGATCATGATTGAAGTGTACTTGGTTGTTTTCACGTGCAAATTTCTGGTGTCAGGACTAATTTTGGACAAAAAATAGTAAAAACCGACTTCAAAAAACTAAAAAGTATAAAATAATTTTCTAAAAAAACTTAACAGCTTCTAATGTGAGTTCACTGCCAAACTAGATACATTGAATAATTAAAGGCCCCAGATTTCAGAAGCTATTATGTTTTTTAAGTAAATTATTTTATACCTGTAGTTTTTTGAAGTTTATGTATTTTTCTATTTTGTGTTGCATAAACATGCGATAACAGCAATCGCGAGTGATCTGCTGTTATTCTTTCAAAAGTTCCATTGTCTATCTCCGAAGGTCTTCATCATATCTTTATTAAATTTAATGGGACCTCGAGAGTATACCCTTTCAAAGAATTTTCAAAATCGGTCTGCAATTGGCGGAGTAGTTGCGTAATAAACATATAAAAAAATTATAACTTTTTGGTTCAAAATTTAAATCCCGCTATTAAAAAAAAAAATGTTTATTTTTTACGTTGGAAGCAGCTCAGAGCTGCTGAATGTCTTCATACATGGATAAAGATTTAATATGACGTAATAGGACCTAATCAAATTCATTTTGTATCGTAAAAATAATAAATATCAAACAGTCACATTGAGCTTGTATGTCCCGTGAGAATGAATTCGATATCGAGCCATTGTTTTCCTATAATGGATATTATATGCAACGTTGTGTGGGAGCCTTTTCGCCTCCAATGGTAGTAACTCGACGTATCAACTGTCTTCAATAAAGACAAAGCGATATGGCTCTATAATATTAGATTATTATTTATGACTTTTAGAATATTTATAATTATCTACAATTCTGTAAATATAATTTTAGGACCTTTGTAGTTCGAACAAAGACATTCTCAACTTAAATTTATTAAGAGAGTCGACATAGTTTCAAAGGAGAAAACAGCGTCTGAATGATTTATCTAAACTGATTATTTCAGTGCTCTGACAAAATGACTGTTCAAAGTCCAACAACAATAAAATTTAATCAAAATGTAATTTATGAAGAGGAGTGTAACACGCGTACAAAAGGATCGTATATTGGAAAGAGAACAATGCTTCTGATGTCGACGTTTTATACCCTGGAATTACTTTGCGACTAGAAATGCTTTGGTGTTCCCTAAATTCTGATTATTTTTTCAAGTGCATCTTTTCATCGATAAAAGACGAATAAACGTTGATTGATTAAACTAACTCTTAAGTCTTTTGCTATCTATATTCATTGGCAATAGACAAAAATAACAAGGATAGGTATAATTTAATCAGTGTTTGAAAAATACAAGTTTTTGTTGTATTTTTCAAACACGAATGAATAAAAGTTGATACAAAAAAAAAAAAATCTGGACAAAATTAATTTTATATTGGGAACGCGGAGAACAAGAATAAGGCTGCGTTTAGACGACACGCGCCCGCTAAGCGCACGCCACGCGCCTCTTCACCCGCGTCTAACTCGCTTTGAATTTTTTTGTATTACTTTGAGTCTTATGCATATCAATAGATCTCAAATTGAATTTATCGAAGTCCAACCGCACACTACACGCGCCCGCCACGCGCCCGCCTCGCGCCCGCCTCGCGCCCGCCTCGCGCCCGCCTCGCGCCCGCCTCATGCTAACCCGCACACGCGTTGCACCCACCCGCCCCGTACGCCTTGCGCTATTTTGATATATATACGCTGATTTTGCGCGTGCCGAACGCGGGTGTAAGGCCCAACGCCTGTGGTGTGCGTGGTCGGCGCGTGTCGTCTGAACGCACCCTTAATGTAATAATATCTTGTTCAGTTTTTAAGACATTTATATTGTTGCGTTTATAAATTACACCGTTTAAGAGACTCACGAGTTTCGCAAATATAGATAATAAATTCATAGAAATACCATACTCATGCAATGACGTAGCACTATATGCAATAGAGAACAAAGCTCTTTCATACCAATTTGTAAACAAGTACTTATCTAGATTCTTTAGTTCATTGTATCGAGTGTTGAATAGGCAAAGTGTGGCCACGGGGCGAATAATAAGAGGCAAATGGTACCAACGCTCTGAAGGCACCGATTTTCAAAAATCAATCACTTATGTAGCTGGCACTGATGGAACGAAACGACAAAGCGGCCCGGTATACATCAATGAAATTAGAAGATATTGGTGTGGTGTCAAAATAGCTAGAACCATGTTCACCGACAATACATAAAAATGATTTAAAAAATTAAATCGTTTACCAATAAAAATGTTCTTGTTAAACGACTGATTTCGACTTAAATGTAGATAAGATAAGACTGTATAATATAAGAAATGATAAGGTAAGACAAGACAAAATAAGATAAGATAAGAAAGGATAATATAAAACATCTTTATTTTGTTCTTACTCGTGTACATATGGAGGGATGCAAGATACAAAATTATAATAAGTCCAATCATGTTCAGTCTTATATCGGTGTACAAATATTAGGTAGGTAATGTGGTTTTTTTTTTAACAATAGATAATTATATAAATCAATTAAGTTATGGCAATCAAGCAATTAATTTATCACAATCAAAATGCTAATTATATAAGTTGAGTAAAATTGCAATCATAAAATATAATAAAAAAAAAATTAGATTAAATATAAATGTCAAATGAATAAATCCACTAATCAATAAAAAAATATTTTAAGTAATAATGTACACAGAAGTAAATTGCCGATATTTGAAACATTTAATTATTATTCATTCAATCAACAATAATATCAACAACTATCAATATCAACAACAAATATCTATCAATAACAACAATCAACAATTATTATCAATCAATGTTTCAAGGTCCCCCGTGTAGCAAATTATAACTTCTTTTCAGTCAAAAATTCTGTATCTAACGAATATGATGCTTTATATTATGCTAAGAATCCTTTTATTGCTCCTTAAATGCATTACTGTTTAATTCCCTCCAACGTTTAGGAAATTTGCTGAAAATAATTGGAGCCATACAGATTATACCTGTGCAGTACGTAAGCAGGTAAGCAGAGTACGCTACTATCGATGTTATTATATTGTCGGTGAAATTGAACCTTAGTGTTTCTATTAAGATGTGTCTGTCACATAAAGCTCTCATGGTCTCATCTCAAAACAAAACAACATGTAGTAAACGTACTTCATAATAGTACATGTTGTTTAGCTTTGATTACTCGAATGTTTGTTCAACCCAGTTTTCCGCATTGGATTGATTGTTTAGGATATTGGACCTTTCTATTTTTGATACGGAATTCAACATAGAAAACTGTTATAAACGCACTTATGGTATTGTTCACGGTCTGTTTTAAAAAACCTTTTAAAAATACACTCATCGTTCAATATTGCCGATGGACATAATTTCAAAAAACCTCTCTCTTCTGAAAATATCGTAAGTGGACAATAATTCATATTAATTTATTTCATAAACATATTATGTCAAAACTTGTGCAATTGTAGGTAATGACCAATTAAAAGAAATACTCCAGGTCATTAAGTACTTATGTCAATTGTAATTATGAAAATTCGTCATAACTATTAGAAAGCTTTTATTTTTGGCGAGATTTGAAACAGTTTCATTTGGAACCGCGGTTACAGTACTAGGGAATCTGTTGTTCACGGTCGGACCCAAAACATGCTTGAACATGGAGGACAATGAGGACATCGTAAGTGGACGTTTTATAGCGGTGTGGTTATTCATATTTCGAGTACTGTACGTGTGCACTTTATTATACCTACTGTACTGAGTTCACTTTCAATATGATAATAGAAGGCATGCTAGCAGTCCAGTGTCCCCTATACGGTACACAGCTATTATTTAACTATTGGCTGGACAGTAAACGTTGTAGTAGCCGCAATAGTATCAAACTTTAAGTATTCCTAAACGTTGTACTTATTTGATAATAAATCTAATGAGTAATCTCACCTTGTATGAGCCCTATGATCTTTGATGTTTTTTTTTTGTTATGTTGTGTAAATTCTTGCCGAATTTTAGCTGGGGCCGCTCCCGCGGCTCCATGTGTTATTGTTAACTTGATTTATGAAAGGATTACCTATCCATGGAGTTTCTTGCCGGTATCTTCTCCAGGACCAACCCATTTGGAAGGCGTGCGCCTAGAATCACGACGTTTTGAAAGTGCCTGCAAAGGCCCAGTTGAAATAAAAACTTTTGACTTTGACTTTGACTTTGAAGGCCCAGTTGAAATAAAAACCTTTGACTTCGACTTTGTTAAAGGGATCGGAAATTTTATTATTAGGTAACAAGAAAAAGACATGACATCTTAATACACAAACTCCTAGAATAGATTAGTAAGATTATATTCGTGAACCACCATGAATTACTTGTCACAGATCACAACGAGCTACGCAAACTATTAGGTACGGGTTCCTATCAGTGGCGAAGGGTGACAGTTTTAAAAGGGGAAGCCGTCCCATAAATGCCCTCTAAAAATAGCTGCAATTAATGCTGAAAGACAAAAATCCATACCGTCTCTTGTAATCTATATATAGTCATGTCTGGAAAAGCTCGACCTAACTGAATAACAAGCCATATTACGTTGGTCTATGCGCTAACCAACACTTAAAGGGAAGCTGATGGAAATCGGGTTGTATGGACTTTTCGCCAATGGTTCCTATTAATACAGTCAGTTAGTTTCCTATTGATGGAATATTGGTGTCCAGACTGTGTTAATTCTAAAAAAGTCGTATGTCCACGATGCCCGCGCTACATTTTAAAGTCACCGATCGATCATTCTGTACTTATCACAGTTTGCTTTTTCGCTTCAAAATCGCGTTCAATCATGATGTAGCTTTTAAAGATTAGTTTAAAGATTAATTAAGTAAGCTTTTGAACATTTATTTATTTTTTATCACACTGTTGTTATTGTCCTTAACATACTTTTATCAAGTACATGATGTACTTACTTTAATGTGTAGGTGTATTATATTGTATTGTACTTTCTAAATTCTATTGCAGAGATATCATTTACAGCTTCCTTCAGATGCAGTTTCACCAAAAAGAACCCATCTATGTTATACAGGGTTGACTGGTTGAACAATGCCCATTGTTCAACCATATTGTACTCATCATTTTGAACAACTTTTACTATGAGACTATCCGAGAAATTACAAAAAGCAAGTCTGCTGTCCCATACAGTTAGTCAGTCGAGTAATATTGAATTATTTTTATGGAACAGCAGATTTTTTTGCGATTTCTTGTTTTGTCCCATAGGTAGTAAAAGTTGTTCATAATCATGAGTACCTACCTAAGTACAATACGCTCCTTCTATATGTCCATTGTTCTGTTAAAGTGAATTTAAACCAAATGCATGTCCCATTATAAGATGAAGGCTTAATTTTTCCCATAGTTCTTGAAGCTCCGCTTGAATCACGAAATTGAATGAAGATACAGCGGTAAGACATTTAAATAGTTCAGCCATTAAGGCCGGGGCAAACTGGCTAGACGTGCACAGTGCACACGTTCGCTCAGTTCTCATGCAAATGGGCATAAAATTTACTGGCACAATTTGTGCAGATCCACTGCCCTTATCGTACTCCGACTCACAATTAAAACTTATTATGACAGAGGTAACGGACCCCATTTACCATTTTTACTGTTTCTAGTTTAAAAAGTCTTTATTAACGCTCGTAAATTGCTTCGCGACGTTTATTTAGCGGTTATTTCATGAAATTATTATAAAATTCGAACGGGCAATTTCACCGGGAAATCTAATCTATGCCGTGATAAATTTTTATAATCGACCTGTTATGAACATTTAACCTTTTATTAATGCCAGTAACAGACCAAATTATGGTTTTTCATTGGAATAATTATTAAATATCACAGGTTTGGTCCTTTGATTAATCGAAATTCGGGTGAATGGTCAAATTAATATTTTTCAGGAAATAAAATACATGCGATTAATGTACCTACTCCATTTCATTATTAATTAATATACTTTTGTTATGTTTTGTTGTTAACACTTAATGTAGGTAATTGATATGGTACACCACAGGGCATAATAATGTATGATACCACATTTAATGTAACAATATTATCTATAAATCGCACTCATATTTATTATCTTGAATTTTTATATTTAGTCCTTTTTTGTTGATGTTATTCATTAATCTCTCCATAGGAGTAGGTTGTAAATAAACATTTATTCATAATTTATACAAAAACCCTTAACAAAAAGCACTTTCTATTTTAAAGTTTAAAAAAAAAAATGTTACTTCGAAGCTGAAGTATTAATAGTGTAAATTATGAAGGCGGTATAATAACGGTGGCGAGGCCAACGTCATATTGCTTCAACAGCAATTCATCAAACGTGCAGCGTACAATCGATCACGCCAACGCCGTTAATGCACCGACAAATTAATGATTCCTTCAAAACACGGCCGTAATATTATTACCCTAATGAAAATCCACTATCGAAGGAAATTATCAAGAAGGTAATATACCACTAACCCATCAAGTGTGGTGCTAATTACTTTTCAAGACGTAAACTATACCTAATGTAACCAAAATATTACACATAACAATAAAAGTACAGAATTATAATATTGCCTCTGCGGTTTGTTTTAATTAATTTAATGCTGTCTTTGAACTGAATTTCAAGAACATTTCAGGCTTGAAGAGTGTACGCCTTGAAAACAGTTCTAGTTTACTTGTAACTAAAATTCATTATTCTAATTAAGTAGCTCTGTTTAATCATATTGTTTTTGGTTTTTCATTAAAGATAAAATATCTAAATAAAGAAAAATTGTTTTTTTTAATTAAAAAATTCTGACACCTGAAAAAATTAGATGAATCTAAAGTGATTTATTATAATGAATTTCACACTTTTATTAAATCGTGTTCAAACAAATACCCCTTATCAACAAAACTCAAAATAGATCTACATTTTTTTTATAAATATTTATTCCTGTAAGCTATTAGGCGAGCTATGAAGCATAAAATATTCACCCACCTCTAAATAATAGTTTATTCTAACGATTTCTTTGTCCAACACTCAAAACATAATTTGATTAATTTTTTCATTTCCGTCAGTTCATTTATTTGATGGAAACAAAATTATGTTGTAGGGCAATTGTAGCAAGTTAATGGAGGGCAGCATATGCCTATAGTGGTCCGCCCCCTCGATTCATTCGACTCCTATCTGATTTGAGCACGCGCTTTACGAATCAACCCTACCTTGCTGCACTCCTAGTATAGAATCACGAAAACTTTTTACACGTAATGTGTTTTTATAGCCAAAGAATAATTGGACGTTTAAAATAATGCGAAGTGACACGATTTCAGGTTCTTTATTACAAATTCTTGGAAAATTCAGGTATTTTAATTTTCACACGATAATTTTTATACCATTTTTCTTTTTCTATTCAAAATTAGTAGGGGAATTTTTTTTCGTAATCTAATTTTAAATTTCATGCGTTATCATTGTGCTTCTTACTTTTAATAGAAAATATTTCCTCACTTTCAAGGGTACAGGGTAAGTGAAAAAATACCTGATAGGTACCTTTTAGTACTAACTTTGTATCATGATCCTGAACAACGTTTATTCTACGACAGTTATTTTCTTGTGTAAAATTTACGTAAAAAAAACACAGAATAGCTAATAGTAGGTACTAATACACCAGAATGACCAAAGGTTCAACTATTCATTTCATTCGATTTTTTGGCTGTCTCGGTTAGAATATGCCAGGGTTCCCAACTTAGGGGTTTTCCCCCAAATTTAGGGGGTAAATAAGTGTGATGGGATTTTTTTAGGGGTATTTTTAGGGTTTTTTTACTCTTAACTTTTACTGTGAAATTTATAATGATTGTGACGCAGCTGGCTGTAAACGTTTTGAAAATGTTTCAATTATTTTATATTATTACAATTTATTTATTATTTTTTCAGTTTTTTTTAGGGGGATTTTTAACTTTAAATTGGGGATAAATATTTTTGAGAGTTCTTAACCCTGGAATATGCATACTTGAGAGTACTTTCATATTTTTTGTATGAAAAAAAGCTTCGAATTAAGAAAGGTTAACAATCGTTATTCAGGGTCATAATACAAAGTAACAACTAAGAGGATTCCAGTATTTTTTTAAATTATTCTGTTTATCATAGTATGTATAATATAGTATAGTACCTACTCATAGTAATATATACAGAAAACAATGCAGTTTTTTCTGATATCAAGATTTCAATTTACTAACTGTTGTATTACCAATATGCGCGCATAAAGAAATATAGGGTAGGCTGTTAGTTTTCATCAAACCAGTGTCTACAGGTTTAGCTAGACTCCAATCTGCTATTTCCATTAGCTGCGTTTCGCTTTGAAGCGATTCTGATTGCCGAAATGATTAGTGAGCGAAACTAATACGTAGATTGTTTCAAATGAGTTGGAAAGTGTGGTCTGGTAAAATACCACAACCATTATGGTGGAGATTTAAGGCACTAAATCTTATCTATACTTATAATAAAATCGTAACGAGGCTAAATCTGTACATTTAATATTTTTGGACAATAATATTTTTACACCTGCCGTACCAATCATAGAAAATATTTTATCAAACGAAATACAACTTCGTCTAGAAAAATAATTTAAAAAATATCTAACTAATAAAAAATTAACCTTCTGAAACTAGTAGAGTTAGTGTCGGAGTGATTCTCAGCAAATTCAAGGTCACTTCCTCTCTTGTGGGTGTCGTTACAAGTGACCAAGGAATTGAGTCATGAGGGGGAAGTGCAGCATCCTTCTATAAACTTAAAAACAAATCCGTCTGCTATTATAAGCGAAGCGATTATAGCAATGTCAGAGACATTACACCATTGGGCATTATGATGTTCAGCTATAGACTTTCTTCCTGTTCTTAATGTGTTAATAGCAAGTTAAAGTAAATTCGGCCAACTCCTCACGCGTGCAAGTGACGGCACACAGCACAGGATGGAAGGTGGGCATTGTCTGAACACGGAGTCGCCGCACTCGCACTGAAGGTCTGAGCCATCTGTAAACCGACTTATGGAGGTCAATTTTGCTTTGGCCGACTTGGGTCCATTTTCGGGATCATAATAATGTACTGATTATATAGGCTTCCTGAGAGAAGCTTATGTCCAGCGTCCAGCTGTGCATGATGATGATGACCCTAAGGTTGTCTGGTAGAGAATGCCTACGGTATTAGGACCACCTTAGTAAATTGTACATGGAGCATTAAAAAAAAAAAAAAAAAGATAAAATCCGTTACACATAGGTACATTAAATTCCATCCGATCATATACGGTTGCCAAAACATCAATAAAACAGCGCATATAATAGCTGGATATATATTTACTCTTCACACTTATAACACTAACAAGTCGGCACGAACCTTCCCTTCACGTCAAAGTGAAGAGACTGGTGAGGAGTCACGTACTATCCTTTAGCAGGAGTGAACCAACGGTAAATGATTTCATGGTAAGCATTGCGCAAAACAAAGCGGTAAAGTTTTGGCACGGCCATTTAGCTACAGTCCATTATTAGAAAACTTTAAAGATAAACGCTTGTACGCGCCCATAAATATGGATTCCTTTGTAAATACCTGTGGAAATTCCTGTCTACACGTGTTTTGTAATTTCAAGGACTCTGGCCGTTTTGGTTACTATCACGCTAATTTAGTCTGTAAGCTCTGTTGTTAGAATTAATTGCTTTTAATTTGTTATGATTACATTGGTCACTCTCTTCTTCTTTATGAGCCTTGCTCTTGTTGGTGTAGCTGATGTATATAAACTCTCCATCATGGTCACCACCTGGATAAAAAAAAAAAAAAAAACTATGGGTTCAATAAAACTAGATATACTCGTACTTTGAGGGGCAGAAACAAGACGTCGCCGCGTCGTCATCGTTATTATAGTCGTTATATTGATGGGAGACTAGTATTGTTGTACCTATATGAATTGTAGCTGCTTTGTAAAGCGGCTAGCCGTTTTATATTGCGGCGGATTCTATAATTCGGCTTCGACATATACACGGAAAAAAGACTTTGCAGGCATACGAACCAAGTTATTTGGTTGAAAGTAGCAACAACTTGTTTATATAAAGCTGTTACGTGTTTTCAGTGTACTTACATAACACACACACACACACAAACAGTGTATTTTCAAAAAACATAGTTGATATAATTTTTTAAATAAAATGCTTACTCGATTATACCCTAAACAGGATAAGCACTCAGAGTAGAAATAAAGGGTGACTGGCGAATCGTATTAAAATACTTTCATTATGATTTTCATGGTGATTTTTATGGTTTTTTTTATTCACATTTTTATTCGTTAAATTGAGCATGTCCTTGAATATTTCCCTCGTATAACCAGTCATACTGTATGATAAAAAATATTTATTAGTTGCAATCAATCACTTTAGTCTAGTAAGGCATCTGCTGCTTGACCACTCCCAAGCTTGAAATAAATTCTACAAATTCTGAAACCAAATTCTACTAATTTCTGAATCCAAATTCTACAAATTCTGAATCCAAAATCTACAATTAATGAGTAAAGAATGAACTATCGCAATTTTTATGAACAATAAATTGTTAATCAATGGTAAATGGATCGTTATAGTCTAACATCCGCAATTTAATTATAGTATAAAATTGTGAACTGTTTATATAAAAGTGGGAATGTTTGATAAAACATTAGACGCGTGAAATAGTGACAATGTGGAAGTCACTATCATTATTAGCCATTTTGGCTAGTTTGTGTTCAATAGTGTCTGCAGGTATGGCTAAATTGATTTTATTTTTAATAATTGTGTCTTTTGGATTTCAAGGGTACAGTGTTTTCTTGTAAGTTTTTCTTTTAATAATTTACCTATAAGTATTTAAAACATTTTGTTGATGATAATATTATAACAGTCAAAAAATTCATTGTTTCTATAGAAACAAGCTCAGTGGTTGTGGATTGTAATTAAGTAGTTCATAACGCCCGAAACTCGAACAATAATTATTCATTACTTTCAATGTTTTGTTATGTTAACTTACTAAGTACTTTAAGTACATACACTCGAAAGCAATTAATCTTAAAAATAAACCTTAATATCTCGAAAACCAAGAATGATAGCTTATTCAAATAAATAGCATTTTAAAGACCTATTTAATATTATTGACAGTAATGAAGTTTATTACCAGAGGTCATGTGTATTGTATTGTGTGCATTTTAGTTAAGCGGTAGACCAGCATCTTGTTTGGTCTCTTTCACAGTCTGCCACGACTCTGCTTTGTTGTCAGAGCTCCTCCGTATGGTTAAGGAGGCCTAGCTGTTAATTAATTATTATTCTTATTAATTAAATTATTATTATTTATTATAGAAAATGGTACTGGTGGCGCAGCAGAAACGGCAGCATCTACTGTTAGTACAAGAACCACAAAACATCGTCATTATCACAGTACGTTATATGTTAAAATTAATTAATTAATTATTCGTTATTTTAATTCATAGCATGGAATTATTATAAGCCATGGAATGATTATCGCTTGGGTTATTGATGGAAAAAAACATCGTGAGAAACCTGCACACCTAAGAGGGATCCATAAGATTCTTGATGGTGTATGTAGTCCGCCACTAACACCAGGCCAGCATGGTGGACTAAGGCCTAACCCTTACCATTCTGAGAAGACGCCGATGCCCAACAGTGGAACAGTAAAGGGCTAAATTACTAATTATTATGATGCTCTGAAATAAGACATTTTTTCAAAGTGTTATCAATTATATGGTTACTCTTTTTAAGTTGTTATCTTATTAAATACTTTTGAATGGCAATCTCAAAATTTGAATACATATTTATTTAAAGGAGTCTTCTGATCTCCATCCATAATCGCAGATTCTCAAATTATTGTATTTATGAATGTGAGTATAAAATAACTTATTTGATTTTCATCTAGAAAAATGCGCTCACAACGAAAAATACGTGAAGTGCCCCGAAAAACTGTGTCAACCACAAATTTGTGAAGAAGTTGGGATTCCTTTATGTTCTTCAAACGAAGAAAATAATAATAATGGAAACAAAACAAGTACTGATGAGTCTTGTACTCCTGCTTGCGTCTGTATTGAAAAATATGTCAGAAATGATGAAGGGGTCTGCATGCCAGCTAAAAACTGCCGTGAGTATTAAACCTTTTAGTATTTCTCTTTACATTTGTGTTTGCTATCACTCATAATAAATATTATAGTTTAAAAAAAATCTAAAGAAAACGCTTTTGTCATCCAAACTAAACGTGTATGCAAAATTTCAGCTCAATCGGAAACCGGGAAGTGGATCAAATTTAACTTCCAAGATTTTTTACATAGTTAGTTAGTTACAGGTGAAGCTAATAAAAGTGTTTTAAAAATTCATACACTTCTTCTAAAGATATATAATGTATTACTTTTATTACCATCTGCATTTGTACTTACTTAAGTACCTATAAAGAATAAAAATAATTTTTGAGGCTAAAATGGAATAAATTGTGAGGCAAACAAGGATTTTCTTTATGTGAGGTGAAACTTCGTAGGTGAATGTGGCATAAACCATAAATAACTATTCTATAGAAATCCACTAAATTATACTGTAACGAAAGACAATAAAGTTTTTTTTTTTTTTAACTAAATACAGTAACATTATTTTACTACGTGCCCTGATGTCTCCAGGTCCACAAAGTACACTAATATAACTGTTTCCATTCACTTCATCCCGGTAGCAGAGGCCAAGAAAAAAATATTAAATAATTCATATTTTAGGTAACATTATCAGTGCACTGATTTTGATGATTTTAATCATTATTTATAATTAACAATAAAGCTTCCGTTACCAGCCCACCAAAGACCTCTAAAGAACATAGGCCTCTCTTAAAATTACAACAGACGGTCTTTTAACAGTACTTAGATAATACCTAAACTTTACAACTACCAGTTTGCCATACAGTTTTTAACCATGATGTTTGTAACGAGAGGTAGGGCATAGCGGGACTTTCCGCCCAAAATTGGAGCTGCCGACTGGGGAAGTACCTCCACTTTGCAGAATATCGTAGCCAAATAACACTGCTCTTCTGCAGTGTTGTGTTCCTAACGGTGAGCGAGGTCGCATGTGCTCTTTGGGGAAGCATCGGGTTGGCAGTACGTCTCCCTACTGCTAACACGACGCTAATAGTAGGGTCGACAACGCGCGAGTGATGCCCCTAGTGTTGCAAGCCCACAAGTTACAGTAACCGCTTACCATCAGGTGGGCCGTATGCTTGATGGCCACAATTTTCATATAAAAAAATTAAAAATATGTCATCCGTATTTAAAGACAGTACATTCGTTTCATCACTGTCATCTTATCGAAAGAATAGAGGTGGCTTCATAGGTAACAGATGACAATCTTAAGGACGAAAAAAATAATTAACCCGTACTTACAGCTTCGTGTGGCAACGACAAGAACGCGACAATAGGTTGTGGAATGAACTGTGGTCGGCGTTGCTCTAACTATGATACACAGTCGTTGGAATGCGCCTTTGATTGCTACCCAAATAGCTGCGAATGTAAAGAAAGCTATGTTTTTGATGACAATATTGGCAAGTGCGTCCAGTATTCTGACTGCAGTAAGTTTTTCTTGCTGTTAATTTTACCGGTTAAAGTAATTTATAAATGTAAAAAGTTTAACATTACCCATTCTTCATCGTCTTTAACTTGTCGACACCTGTTCAATCCCTGTGACTTACTGAAATCATACAGTAAAAAGAATAACCAATAGGTAGTAGTCTTATTTGAATAGAACTGTAAAAACGAATGTAAGAAAAAAATTAAATAGGTACCTACTGTCTAGAATATTGTTATTCATAATTTAATGTAAGTGAAAACTTTTAATTGGCCTTAAGTCGACTAAAAACTGTTATCATTCTTTGTTATTAGGTGAAAGCTTTCCTAATAAAATAAAATAAAATAATAAAATGGGTGAAGTGGGCGATAAAGCGACAAATCCTTTAAAAAAATATCAATGTCAGATTCATTGAGATTTAGATAAAAGAAGAGATTTGCTCTTGTTTCAGTGTACACAATAAACTATAATTGATTAATTAATTAATTATGATCCCTAAAAATATAAAGGTTATAATTTGTAATAGAACTGTAAAATATGGGCAATTTGTTTGCTAAGAGACAAAGCTCAATATATAAATAAAAAAAACAAAAGCGTAAAAAAGCAATTTAGCCAATAATTGAAAAAAAAACGAGAGTTTACTCATATTTCTTATTCGTGCTTGGTTTCACTGTTTAATAACCCTTAAATATGATTGTGAAAATTGAAGTGAAAAGTTGCTCCATTACCTAATTAGAATATTGTAGTACCAAGTTTAGTACCTAATCATAGTAATATTATGATTGATATTTATAGCTAAAACATAGCTGCACATGAAGTGTTGAGTGCAGTTACTGAAGTAGATTCTGCACTTACACAAATTGCACGTTACGCATTAACAGTGAACAGGTTGTAAACAAACCAGGCTCCCATCAAACCGCTTCTACATTTTACTGCTTATTAGTTGTAGGTATTGTAGGGCTTATACCTACTGTATTCTAATGTATAAATAAATTAGGTTAGTTTGGAAACTAAGTTGTATACAATCCCTGGATAGTATACAATCAATCAATATATGGGATAGAAAAGGAGATAAGTAAGTAATTGTGGTTAGAATTTTCCCGGGGGAAATTTTTCCGTAACGGAGCTTATCTAAACTCGCTTCGCTTTGCCAAAAATTTCGGAGAAACTGAGAAATTTCTAAACATTTGCTTAGAGGACAAAAAGTGAATTTGATCCCAAGAAAAACAATATTTAAATTTAAATTATCGTACCGAGAATTCTCGGTAACTTAAAATCCGATTTTTAAGTACCTATATTATATGAAGAAATACTGACTTATTCGTTTACTTACAAATAGTTGCTACAATAAAATGGCGTAATTAATATCCGCATGAAACTTAATTTCAGTAATTACAATTTCCATGAACCACTGCATAGTTTGTTAGCTAATTATAAAGTTTGAGAACTCGAGTACAACTTTTGAATATTATTACGGCGCATTATGCGATTTACCTAAAATACTGCCTTTTCTTGTTTGGAAGCGTAATTTATAATGTGTTTACTTGGGTACGTAATAAACACTAGGGTTTTAGGGGTCTATCTTTGGATATTCGTCATTATTGACAGCATTTGTCTCGTTGATTAAAATTTAGTTTTATTGACTGATGAGTCACTTTTACCTACATTTCAAGTGACGTAAAGTAGACACAATAGAAAATCTATTGTTTCCGGGTCCCGGAACCCTTATAGCTTGATACATTAAAACAAAAATACTTTGTAAGTAAGATAATATACTATAATATTTCAGCACAATCAGTGCACAAAAGTACTACACTAAAAGCAAAGTGGCCATAATAATAGTAGGTATTATTTATTTAAACATGCGCAGTCCAATACAGAGTGAACAAACCTTTCAAAGGAGTAAAATATGGTACCTACGTTGATACAAAACGACGGTCAAGTAAGATATTTCTTTCTTAATTCAATTGAATTTATTTACTTCGACCTCTTTTTCTGTCTTGTTGGTTACACAAAACTAGTATTTTTATTACTGTCTGTTGGTCATAAAATTCTTTACGGCTAACTTAGAACTAGCCAAAGTAGGACTAATAACATTTTTACCTAACCTTACTGTAAATTGGTTTATCATTATAATAAACTGATATTCAAAGTTAGTTACAGTATAATAAAATGTTACGGTAACGAAAATACTTCTGAAATATTTAACCGAATTATTCCACACAAATCCTATGTACGCTTGCAGTTCGTATTGTGGCATTTCATTACATTGTCTTTGTATTTTAAAGTAACATACAAAACAATAGGTATTTGGATTATGATAAAATTAATTACGACCATCACTTTGTATTACTAACGTTGTTAAAACTAGATATTACTATTCTATGTCTTGCTGTTACAAAATCAGTTATTTCACTGTCTATAGTCCCTAGTAGTGCTTTCTGCGCTATTCGCTAGCTCGATCTCCGCACGGAAGGGTTATGCGTGTATTTATTTGCACAAGTGCATGTTAATTGATGTTTATAAGCTATACCCATGATATAAGAGAAATCATCGTGTGAAATTATCATAAACTAGCCTGATAGCCTATTTCCACCACCTTTTTGTTAAGTCCGGTGTTGAATAAAAGACTAAGTTATAAATTCACTACCAGAACGGCAAATTAGGTAGCTATTCGCAGACCAAGTACCCAAGTAGACCGGGGAGATTGTAATTTTTCCCCGGGTTGGTATTGTGTACACTATACACCGACAACCGACATTCGCGATCTATATTAACTCGATAAAACCTTTATTGGTGACGCAGTTTTTGCGTATTCAGCTGCCAATTCTGAATGTGTTAAGATTCAAATAGAAAAAAAACAATGAAACATTTTAACACTTCAAACAGCGTAAAGTAAACACAATCTATTGTTTACGGACCCTCACGTAGCTTGATGAATTCAAATAGCTAAAATCTATTTTATTTTCTGTTCTGTTTTTTAAATCTTAAGATATAATTTCTCATGATTAAAGAAATTGAAAAATAAATACAAATTATTATTTTCCATTTGTATCTAACTAAATTGGTTCAGAACCCAAGAATTCAGTCAATACATTTTATTAAAATTGTCTATTAATAGAATTGCTCTTAATAATGGCAAAAAAAATAATTGTATACTATTCGGCTTCGCATTAGACAAGTGCCGAAAAATTTACCACCACTTAGGTAGGTAGGTACTTAAGTACCTACTCGGTTAAGAGCCAATGTTCCAAATGCCAATGCCAAGGGCCAATGGGGGTTAACCCCCAACGAATACATAGGAGATGATACTCTAGATGTTTATATTTAGTGGCTTGTGTACGCTTACTAGAAATGTCCCTATTCAGTACCAAAAAATTGCTGCCAAAATGAATAAATGTTCACCAAATTGCGGTAACAAAATATCTTGTAATTAATTATAAATTTATTTTATGTGTAGGTATATAAATGTTCGCGTCTTAGCCTCAGCCCACTGTGACAAACTATAACAAACACGAAGGTTTGACTGAAATTATTTTAGTATTTTTAACTTTAATTTTATTAACATTTTTGGTCAAACAATATTTGGTGAGCATATAATTCGTTTTGGTGAACATTTATTCGCTTTGAGAGCTAATTTTGGTGGCCAAAAATTATTATGGTTTGCCTTTAAATTTTAGCCATATTTAGTCAAGAAGAGAACAGTCCCTGGATATCGTTTAGCTAAGCGGATTAATGAGAAATTTTAATAAATTTTAAAATCTATTTAACTTCAAGTATGTTCTTAAATTCCACTGTAATTAATTTATTAATTATTTAGCAGGCGCAACGTTCTTAAGTGGAAATAAGATTAAACGAAAGGGCTTATGAAATTTTCGGCATCTTCAATTACCATACAAAGGAGGTAGCTTCCAAGCCTCAAGTCAATTCTGCCAAATTCAGGCGAAGACTCAACGATTGTACTAAACAGCTAACCTAACATCGCGAAATTATCTAACGTTATAAAATATTTTTATTAAATTATTATTGAATTTCAACACGAAGGTATTCAAAATCTTTATTTGTTGTTGTTATTCTTGGTAAAAATCTAGACCATAAAACATTACTTACTTACCCCTTATTATACTCTCTACAAAAAAAGAAAGTAAAATATTTTTTTATAGGTATGCATCGGTACTCTAATACATTAACTTAATAGCAATGTTACTAATCAGCAGCGGATTTTAATACTGTAATTTGTTAATAATATTGAATTTTATTTTTGTTTTCTAGGTATTAAAAACTCTCCTAAACCGGACAGTACAGAAGAAACCCCTACTGAAGAATCCCCTACTGAAGAAACCCCTACCGAAGAAACCCTTACCGAAGAAACCCCTGGGAATGGCGAAGATGAAGAAAAACAATGTGAGTAACATATTGTCTTAGAATCAAAGTCCAACACACAACACTGGATCTGAAAATCACAATCTTTATCATCCTATCATCGTTGTTGCAATTGAACACAGAAAAACTAAACAAATAATGATTCACAATACCATAGATAAATAAGTGTGTGGTAAACGATAAATATTTGTTATTAAAACTCAATTTTTAATGTACATTCAAGCGCTTTGTTTGTCTTGAGGTCGCAAATACACAAAGATAAGATCGCGTAAGATTAAAAAGGTCAAGTAAAGTTTGGACAGGTGTGGTTTCTTTCAATAGTAACACTAATTAACAACATTTCAAATTGTGAACTAATTTTCTATTTGACTGTGCCGAAAGATGTTTGTAGATAAAAAAAAATATACAAGTTTAGTTGGAAAGGATATCAGAAGGGGGTAATTGTACTCATCATTATGAACCATAAAATTGAGAAAAAGAATCTGCTGTTACATACCTTCAAAGTACACATTTTTATTTATCTCACCCTAAATTGTTCTCTCATATTGTCCTACATAAATGTACTATACTAAATTGTAATAAAATTATTTTAAAAGAATATCCATGAAGTTTTTTGTCGGTACTTCTGCATAGGACCAGCTTTTTTGGAACCGTAGACCTAGAGTCATTAAAGTTTCAAAAGTGCCTAGTATTTGGTTTATTTGAAATAAAAAAATTCTATTCTATTCTAAAGAATTAAAATATTACTCAACTGCATAGAAGCAAAGCGGAATATACATGTTCTGCAAATATATCTGAATGTATTTGCAGCTTCTGCAACAACAGAAAAATCTGTAAAGTCAACAACACCAAAAAAGAGGAAAAATAAGCGCCCAAAATCTACTACCACACCATCTGGTGAAGACACAGAGTCAACCTCAGTAAAACCGGAAGAAACTACGCTGCAAAATAATGAGGATGGTAACAATAAAAATAACAGTGAGTTCAATGTTTTATCGAGTAATAAATAAACATATAAGATTTTAATTTTTACCAGCCCTATGTTCACCAGTGGACGTTTATGGGCTGATATGGTGGTAAAAAGGAAAAATTGCCTACCCACTTACTTACTTCTCCTGTTTAATTTGATTAGTTATTAAACACTATTTTACAGTGCTCATAAATACTTAATATAATGGTCCTTCCATTCATACACGAAGTATTTTAAGAGATACATCTATTTATAGGTGATAAAGATGTCATGCAAACGACTTTTTTGTCGATGTTGTATTATTTAAATTAATTAATTTAAACATAAAAAATACAGGTTCCTCATTACTTTCTCCATCCATTACGTAAGTTTCTAGTATTACTGTCATTGAAGCGGATGGCGGCGTGGCCGCGGCTTTCTTACACACACCGAAAAGCATTGCCGCATGATAAAATCTTAAATGAAGAAGTTTGAAATAATTATTAAAATTTTGGTACAAACCATCTGTGCAACCTCTTAAAATATTTTGTGTTAGATCATATCCTTATATAAACAATAATATATAATATTTTTATTTTATATCGAATAAAAATTGGGTGCAGAGCTAACACGGCAAAAAGGGGGAGAGAGAAAACCTAGGGACAAAACCGTTTTTCTACCGTTATCTCTTTCGATTTTTTGTCTTGTCTTCTGTCAAGGAGAACACCAATTCTGAGAAATCTATTATGTTTTCAATTTAATCGAACCTTAATCGAGCGGAGAGGTTGAAGGTGGAGAAAACAGGTTT
Source organism: Allophyes oxyacanthae (assembly GCA_932294325.1). Lineage (NCBI taxonomy): Eukaryota > Metazoa > Arthropoda > Insecta > Lepidoptera > Noctuidae > Allophyes > Allophyes oxyacanthae. The sequence goes on along the minus strand of OW028614.1, from coordinate 6,779,001 downwards.
GTCTACCCGCCGTCTAGCCCTGCTGCGCGGGAGACTCAAATGCAAAGCCGGGTTGCGAGGAAGAATGCCGTAAACGTTGTCCACGTGTCGCGGTGACAAACCAGTCATAAGTCATTTAAGTATTCATTTGTATAACATAGGTGCGAAAAGGTCTTTAACTCAGTCTTAAAGATAGTAAAGAATATAAAAATGTATAGAGAACAGCTGTGCAAAATATATGAAAAATGTTTATGATCCTGCAAATAACAAGCGTGTACCGCCAAGCAAATGCAGTACGTAACTTCATTATTATTATTTAATAATAGTGGTTCATTGTAATATATTATACAGAGTGGGGACGATGTTACGGTATTAGGTATCATTTTCTGTGACCGTTCACAAAAAATCCATCAAATCCAATCTGTAGTTTAGCCACTCTGGAACTAATTAAAATTTTCTTAATTTTACACATAACACAATCACTAGGCAAAATTTTAAAGATATCTAACCTGTTCTTACCAAAATAATCTTTATTTACACGTATAGAAAAAATAAAGATGATTTTTGTTTCTACTTTGATTCTTGCCCTTCACCTAGAGTCCAGAACGAATGAGAGTAGAGTGAAATATTTTCCAAAAATAACTTATTTTAAAATCGTTGATTTTTTTTATCCGGTTTCAGAACGTGATACCAAATACGTGGTTTCATTGTTGTCGTCACCATACTGTGGGTTGCATAAAATACTACATAATAATATTATAAACAACATATACTCATCATCAAGGTGGCCTTTTCAAGATCCAATCTTGGATATAGGCCTCTTCCCTTCTTCTCCATTCCTGGCGATCTTGTGCCTGACTCATCCAGTCATGACCTCCGTGTCGTCTAATATCGTCCACCCAGCGCTGCAGCAGTCTTCCCCGCCCTCGGGTGTTGGCTCGAGGTCTCCACTCTAGGAGTCTTCTGGTCCAGTGGCCAACGTGCATTCTAGCAATGTGTCCTGCCCATGTCCACTTTTTTCTGGCTATCATGCCCATCACGTCACTCACCTTAGTTTTCCTTCTGATCCATTCATTGCGTTTGCGGTCACGCAGCGTGAACAACATATACTACAAATGATTAAATGAACTGTTATTCTCCTAGATGGATTATTTAGTAATCAGTAATAAAGAAAGACTTAGTATTCAAGATATTAACATTTTTATAACGTTCTACTATACTACCTGATAATCAACATGTATTCTAAGTCCTTATTTAATTAAGCTTAAAGAACTTTATAATTATTTATGTATTGCAGGTGGAGATTTGGGTTCTACTACCGAAAAGACGACAGAAAAAATGACGACGATGAGGGAGGAAAAGACAAATAAACCTCAAATAAGTACTGAATCAAGTGAAAAATCTGATTCTACCACTGAAAAGTCAGAAACAGAAACAACTACTCATAAAGGGAAGAAAACCAAGAAACCCAAAACAACGACCGCATCGACTGAAGAATCGGATCCAACTCCTAAAGGAACAGAAATGACGACAGAGAAGTCAGAATCAACAACTGATGAAGAGGAAGAAACTAAGAAAGCCGAAACAACCACGGAGTCGAGTGAAGAAACGCATTCAACTCCTGAAGAAATGAAAGTGACGACCGAGAAGCCAGAATCAACGACTCATAAAGAGAAGAAAACCAAGAAACCCAAAACCACGACCGCATCAAGTGAAGAATCGCATCCAACTCCTAAAGGAACAGAAATGACGACAGAAAAGTCAGAATCAACAACTCAGAAAGAGAAGAAAACCAAGAAACCCAAAACCACGACCGCATCGAGTGAAGAATCGCATCCAACTCCTACAGGAACAGAAATGACAACAGAAAAGTCAGAATCAACAACTCAGAAAGAGAAGAAAACCAAGAAACCCAAAACCACGACCGCATCGAGTGAAGAATCGCATCCAACTCCTACAGGAACAGAAATGACAACAGAAAAGTCAGAATCAATAACTCATGAAGAGCAGAAAACCAAGAAACCCAAAACCACAACCGCATCAAGTGAAGAATCGCATCCAACTCCTAAAGGAACCGAAATGACGACAGAAAATTCAGAATCAACAACTCATGAAGAGGAAGAAACTAAAAAACCCGAAACAACCATGGAGTCCAGTGAAGAAACGCATTCAACTCCTGAAGAAACAGAAATGACTACAGAGAAATCAGAATCGACGACTCGTAAAGAGAAGAAAACCAAGAAACCCAAAACCACGACCACATCGAGTGAAGAATCGCATTCAACATCTAAAGGAACAGAAATGACGTCAGAAAAGTCAGAATCAACAACTCAGAAAGAGAAGGAAACCAAGAAACCCAAAACAACAACCGCATCAAGTGAAGAATCGCATCCAACTCCTAAAGGAACCGAAATGACGACAGAAAAGTCAGAATCAACAACTCATGAAGAAGAAGAAACTGAGAAACCCGAAACAACTATGGAGTCCAGTGAAGAAACGCATTCAACTCCTGAAGAAATGGAAGTGACGACAGAGAAGTCAGAATCAACGACTCATAAAGAGAAGAAAACCAAGAAACCCAAAACCACGACCGCATCGAGTGAAGAATCGCATCCAACTCCTAAAGAAATGGAAATGATGACAGAAAAGTCAGAATCAACAACTCACCAAGAAGAAGAAACTAAGAAACCCGAAACAACCAAGGAGTCCAGTGAAGAAACGCATTCAACTCCTGAAGAAACAGAAATGACTACAGGGAAATCAGAATCGATGACTCGTAAAGAGAAGAAAACCAAGAAACCCAAAACCACAACCGCATCAAGTGAAGAATCGCATCCAACTCCTAAAGGAATCGAAATGACGACAGAAAAGTCAGAATCAACGACTCGTAAAGAGAAGAAAACCAAGAAACCCAAAACCACGACCGCATCGAGTGAAGAATCGCATCCAACTCCTAAAGGAACAGAAATGACGACAGAAAAGTCCGAATCAACGACTCGTAAAGAGAAGAAAACTAAGAAACCCAAAACCACGACCGCATCGAGCGAAGAATCGCATCCAACTCCTAAAGGAATGGAAATGACGACAGAAAAGGCAGAATCAAACACTCAGAAAGAGAAAATAACCAAGAAACCCAAAACCACGACCGCATCGAGCGAAGAATCGCATCCAACTCCTAAAGGAACAGAAATGACGACAGAAAAGTCAGAATCAACAACTCATGAAGAAGAAGAAACTAAGGTACCCGAAACAACCATGGAGTCCAGTCAAGAAACGCATTCAACTCCTGAAGAAACGGAAGTGACGACAGAGAAGTCAGAATCGACGACTGATGAAGAGGAAGAAACTAAGAAACCCGAAACAACCACGGAGTCGAATGAAGAAACGCATTCAACTCCTGAAGAAACGGAAGTGACGACAGAAAAGTCAGAATCAACGACTCATAAAGAGAAGAAAACCAAGAAACCCAAAACCACTACCGCATCGAGTGAAGAATCGCATCCAACTCCTAAAGGAACGGAAATGACGACAGAAAAGGCAGAATCAAACACTCAGAAAGAGAAAATAACCAAGAAACCCAAAACCACGACCGCATCGAGTGAAGAATCGCATCCAACTCCTAAAGGAACGGAAATGACGACAGAAAAGTCAGAATCAACGACTCATAAAGAGAAGAGTACCAAGAAACCCAAAACCACGACCGCATCGAGTGGAGAATCGCATCCAACTCCTAAAGGAACCGGAATGACTCCAGAAAAGTCAGAATCAACGACTGATGAAGAGGAAGAAACTAAGAAACCCGAAACAACCACGGAGTCGAGTGAAGAAACGCATTCAACTCCTGAAGAAACGGAAGTGACGACAGAGAAGTCAGAATCAACGACTCATAAAGAGAAGAAATCCAAGAAACCCAAAACCACGACCGCATCGAGTGAAGAATCGCATCCAACTCCTAAAGGAACGGTAATGACGACAGAATGGTCAGAATCAACAACTCTGAAAGAGAAGAAAACCAAGAAACCCAAAACCACAACCGTATCAAGTGAAGAATCGCATCCAACTCCTAAAGGAACCGAAATGACGACAGAAAAGTCAGAATCAACAACTCTGAAAGAGAACAAAACCAAGAAACCCAAAACCACAACCGTGTCAAGTGAAGAATCGCATCCAACTCCTAAAGGAACCGAAATGACGACAGAAAAGTCAGAATCAACAACTCATGAAGAGAAGAAAACCAAGAAACCCAAAACCACGACCGCATCGAATGAAGAATCGCATCCAACTCCTAAAGGAACCGAAATGACGACAGAAATGTCAGAATCAACAACTCATGAAGAGAAGAAAACCAAGAAACCCAAAACCACGACCGCATCGAGCGAAGAATCGCATCCAACTCCTAAAGGAATGGAAATGACGACAGAAAAGGCAGAATCAAACACTCAGAAAGAGAAAATAACCAAGAAACCCAAAACCACGACCGCATCGAGCGAAGAATCGCATCCAACTCCTAAAGGAACAGAAATGACGACAGAAAAGTCAGAATCAACAACTCATGAAGAAGAAGAAACTAAGGTACCCGAAACAACCATGGAGTCCAGTCAAGAAACGCATTCAACTCCTGAAGAAACGGAAGTGACGACAGAGAAGTCAGAATCGACGACTGATGAAGAGGAAGAAACTAAGAAACCCGAAACAACCACGGTGTCGAATGAAGAAACGCATTCAACTCCTGAAGAAACGGAAGTGACGACAGAAAAGTCAGAATCAACGACTCATAAAGAGAAGAAAACCAAGAAACCCAAAACCACAACCGCATCGAGTGAAGAATCGCATCCAACTCCTAAAGGAACGGAAATGACGACAGAAAAGGCAGAATCAAACACTCAGAAAGAGAAAATAACCAAGAAACCCAAAACCACGACCGCATCGAGTGAAGAATCGCATCCAACTCCTAAAGGAACGGAAATGACGACAGAAAAGTCAGAATCAACGACTCATAAAGAGAAGAGTACCAAGAAACCCAAAACCACGACCGCGTCGAGTGAAGAATCGCATCCAACTCCTAAAGGAACAGAAATGACAACAGAAAAGTCAGAATCAACAACTCAGAAAGAGAAGAAAACCAAGAAACCCAAAACCACAACCGCATCAAGTGAAGAATCGCATCCAACTCCTAAAGGAACCGAAATGACGACAGAAAAGTCAGAATCAACGACTCATACAGAGAAGAAAACCAAGAAACCCAAAACCACGACCGCATCGAGTGAAGAAACGCATTCAACTCTTGAAGAAACGGAAGCGACGACAGAGAAGTCAGAATCGACGACTGATGAAGAGGAGGAAACTAAGAAACCCGAAACAACAACGGAGTCCAGTGAAGAAACGCATTCAACTCCTGAAGAAAAAGAAATGACTACAGAGAAGTCAGAATCAACTACTGATGAAGAGGAGGAAACTAAGAAACCCGAAACAATCATGGAGTCCAGTGAAGAAACGCTTCCAACTCCTGAAGAAACAGAAATGACTACAGAGAAGTCAGAATCAACTACTGATGAAGAGGAAGAAACTAAGAAACCCGAAACAACCACGGAGTGGAGTGAAGAAACGCATTCAACTCCTGAAGAAACAGAAATGACTACAGAGAAGTCAGAATCAACTACTGATGAAGAGGAGGAAACTAAGAAACCCGAAACAACCATGGAGTCCAGTGAAGAAACGCTTTCAACTCCTGAAGAAACAGAAATGACTACAGAGAAGTCAGAATCAACTACCGATGAAGAGGAAGAAACTAAGAAACCCGAAACAACCACGGAGTGGAGTGAAGAAACGCATTCAACTCCTGAAGAAACAGAATTGACGACAGAGAAGTCAGAATCAACCACTCAAGAAGAAAAGAAAACTAAAAAACCCAATACAACTACAATCAAGTCAGAGAATACTTCAATTACTGAAGAACCTAAAATGACGTCAACTACTGAAACGGTAAATACGAAGTTAACCACACCTAAAAAAAGGAGAACTAAAAAACCAAAAACTACTACAAAACCAAGCGAAGAATCTAAGTCAACTACAACATCCAAACCAAAGAGAACAAGAAAACCTAAAACGACTACTACAAAATCAAACGGAAATATGAAAACAACTACGCCCAAACCAAAGAAAACTAAAAAACCTATGACTCCCACTGAACCAGGAGAAGAATTAGAAACTACAGTGACTGAAGGTACTGACACTACAGATGAATCAGCAACTACCACAGAGAAACAAAGCACTACATTAGGTAATAAAATATACATCAGATTTGACTTATTGTTATTATACATAATTTATAGTTTACATAACTGGCCATCCTATTGCGTGACATCGTGATAATAATGGTAGTTTTTGCGACAGGTAATATCCAAATGATTACGTATCAATAATAATTTATAATAGACGCAGTGGTCATAGATCAAAATTCTGTAGGAATTACGATATAATTTAGCCATTATAATTGCCGAAGCTTGATTTTATGGCGATTGAGACTAGAAAAATACACTTTTCAATGATTAGAGAGTATTATATAAAACAGTAAACAGTGAAAGTTTACCATTTACTCAACGTTATTATTTTACTAATCTATGCAGAAAAGGTGATTATTAGAAAAAGCCAAAAACACGAGATCGTAAATTCTAACACAGGGGGCAGGGGGTCTTGATAAAGAAAATGAGTAACTTCTGGCCACAACTAGTCATGTGGTTATAGACTATTGTACATTAATTAGATATCCCTTACGAACTTAGTACAAATTTGAGTCTAATACGTGTGGTAGGCGAAGATGCGTATGAGGTTTCACAGGTACCAAGCTATAGGGTTGCAAATTAATAGAAATTGGTGATTACCATGAGTATGATGATATGGTTTTCATCGTATTATGTGTGGAAACTAAGTATTGTATTTTACACATATTTTGTTAAACTTTTGCCTCTAAAGCTCGATATTGACGAACTGTCATCATTCGTGAGATCAATATTACATATACCTACATTATATAACTGTATAACTCAGTAAATCAAGATTATTGTAGCGAGAAGGATTGTTCGCTTCTCTATCTATAATATAAATCCCATTGCTTGTCTAAAGACTTGCTAAAATCGATGCTGTGCCAATCTAGAAGAGGTTGGAACATATCCAACTTTATATAAGACAACTGCAATACATGCTGGAAAATATAAGCAACAAGACATTTGATTTAATAGTGTCTAAATTGGAAAGGGATTTCTTTTAAAAAACCTCTTTAATTTTCTGACTGAACAAAAATCAAGCCATGTCGGCAATGAGAGGTATTTTCTGATTGTCTGCTAGTTATTTGCCGTTGAAATATTTTCCGTTGTCTGGCAGCAGTAACAAAACAGCCAGCAGAATACGATCCAGAAAGATGCACATGTGAACGTAATAAATGTAGGCACCTAGATACGGATAAATGGCTTTTGCAATGTACTATTTTATATTCAGTACCGTTTAATAATTTATCACTTGCTATCTTTTTCTTTATTATATTTTAAATATTTTTGTGCCACATGATTCAGTTACCTACTGCTTTAACACAAAATATTTACAGATCCAAAGAACTGCAACGGTAAACACGAATGGTACTACCACTGTCCTCCTTCGTGTCCTGAAAAGTCTTGCAGCGATTATCTGAATGGCACTAAATGTCTTTCGGAAATAGATATATTATTAAAAAAATGCAAGCCAGAATGCCGATGCCAACTTGGGTACTTGAGGGACTCTGAAGGAAATTGCGTGACGACATGGGAATGCAGTAAGTTTTTGTTTTTTATTCTGTGTGTGTCAATTATTTTGTCCATTGATGATGTTTTTTTATAGGAAGATCAGCAAGATCAACGACAACAAAAGTTACAACAACAGTAAAACCCGAACAAGGTTAGTAATATCACATTAATTAAAGCAAGACTGCCGCAGCTTGAAACTCCATACACAAAATAATAAATTAAAAACATTCTGTTCATGTGGGGTTTTTTTTTTAAATCACAGAAACATCTTCTACTCCGGCCACGTCAACGACGTCGGAGCCGAACTGTGGAGACGTAACAACCGAATTATTCATAAAAGCTGACCTAAGTTACACTACAAAAATACTTTATGTAAGTCAAATATTTCTTAAAATTATGACAAATTAGGTCATATACACTAGTAATTATGACCTAATTTATTTGTAATGTGAATAAAATATCCTTTATAGTCAGAAGTTTTTATTAGATATTAGGAAAAAATAATATGATATATTATTGTTTTATTTATTTAATGCTTTTCATACAAATATGTACAAAGGCGGTCTTAATGCATAAGGGTGATGCAGAGACAAAAACATGGTAGATGCACTAGTCATTATTATTAGGTGAGGTTAATATACTTACTTCGAGACTTTTTATAAATTGGACGTCTTGTCCTGTCAGGGACTTTACACTAGTAATTAGATATTACAAGTGCCAACAGTACGGTCATGCGGCAAAAACATGCAGAGACAACAATGCTACATGTGGACACTGTTGTGAAACAGGACATTCGATGTCGGAGTGCGCGAAGAATGCTGTTTAATTTTAATTTAATTTACACTAATTTTATTTCAAACTTTTTTAATTTTTAATTTTTGTTTTTATTTCATAACTGATGATTTCATTAATGGCCTAGACATTAAAATTGTACATATGAGTAACAGACCACTGCGCTGTCCTACTAACACGCGATTCTTACTGACTAAGCACATTAATCGCCTACTACAAAAATAAAAATTAAACATGTATTAGCATTGAACGTGACTTATGCAACGTCGACTTTAACCCAGTTTATTAGTTTAATTAGGTCTATCATTATAAAATAATTTATTTTTGTATTAAATTCTAAGATCATTGTTTTAAATCTCAGAGGCCCAATTCTCGTAATTAAAAATGTTCAAAATATAGTTCGGATCTCATTCCGATCTACTACCAATGTCATAAATGTCACAAATGGTATTCTCCTACCCTAACAAACAACGTTAAACGTGACATTATATTGTAATGAGATCGAAAGTTGAATAAAAGGCAAATCGGTATTCTGCTAACATTTTGAACTGACACAGATAATAAAATTGACACTCTCGTCCTATGCTCTCGTCTATACACAAACGTCAAAAATGAGATTGAAATGAGTTTGTAAGAAGATTGAATCCAAATCATACTGGAATCGGACTGAACTTTAAGAGGAGTAGAATACATGAGTTTTTGTAAATTCATAATATAATCTCAGTTCGGTCAACTTTCAGTCATATTATAAATTAATTACGAGAATTGGGCTTCTGTTCTTCTTATGTACCATACTGTAAGCACTCCTTCCGCCTGTGGCACAGGTTTATCCTAGTACAGGCACTTATGCAGTGAAATACCTATAATTTTACTAAGATTTATATTGTATTGTGTTTTTACCATTGTAATTTTGAATAAATTTGATTTGACTTAAGTAGAACCTAAGTAATTCAATACACATATACTTAAATTACTATATACCTACATATTACTCACCGTTTTACTTACATATTATTAGGTATGTTTTTCGGGTATTTTCTACTGGTGTGTTATAATGAAAACGGAGCCCTCGTTCTAGTCCAAAATTAGTCGGGCATACCCGTAAAACATATGTGAGTAATATCATAATTATACTATCATTATCATTATTTACTACAAAAGTATTAATTAACTCTTTCCCAGGAACTGTCACGATCGAACCCAGGAAACAACGTAATGTGCGCGGGATCATCCATTCTATTATTGATGGCTTCACTGGCGTTGGATGCAACGGGTGATACGCAGAAGCAGATATTGAGTACTTTGAACTTTAAAAACACGGAACAGGCAAGAAATAAACGTTATAAATAAAATTAATTAATGACCGTATTTGAATCCAGGCGAGCATACACCAATATGACATGGATTAAAGACTTATTATATATGCATTACTCATCATCACTGCTCTAAGGGTGAAGAAAAACATTTTAACAAAAGCAGACAAGCCGTTTTTTATGATGTTTTAAAAAAATAATCGAAGACTTGATAGCCATCAATCTCTAAAGGACCCGCATGGTGGATTACAGCCCTGTCTCTTTCTCAGAGAGGAGTCCTAATTACCGGCTGTATGAACATTAATAGGCTGATGGTACTCCAAAGGCTCAACATATAATTTCGGCTATACATACCGGATACGAAGAGTAGGTGATGTGGTATAAAATTGATACAATAAAACTTTTTTTACAGATTCGCTGCTTTTTTCCAAAATTATTGGCAAACCTCACAGCTGAACACGAGAACATGGAATTTTACTTTTTCCATAATATATATGCCGACAAAGAATGTGAACTCACTGATAACTTCAAAAAAGATACAAAAGAGGTATTCAATATAGCACCAGAAAATCTTGATTTCAGTTCTCCGCAGTCAGCAACACAGATAAGCAATACGGTGAGTGGTACATACTTGAAAGCAAAATATAAAGCAATTCCCGAAAAATCGTAACATTATTAAAGCAATGTATATCTTTATCACACAGGTGGCACAAAATACGAATAATCAAATATTAAATTACGTGAAGTCACCCTTTTTGTCGTCCTTAACTGGATTGATAATGGTGAATGCCCTAACTCTCAAGGTAAAGTACAAGAGAATGTTGACTACCAATCTTAAAACACTATAACGACGATGTTATATCACATAATAATTATTACATATAATGATAAATATGATTTTAGGGACAATGGTTGAAACAATTTGATCCAAAAGATACATCAGACAAAAATTTTTTTTGGAATGGAAGAATTGTCAATAAGCCTTTCATGTATCAGAGAGGTATGTTCTTGTACACAGAAAGCACGGTGCTTGCTGCAAAGGTATGTAAATTTCTATTTACTTGAAAAATATAATAGTAAGATGTAAAAGATAAAACGAGTGAGATTAAAAGCTTCCAAAGCTTTTGATAAAGGAAACAACAACAAAATATATTTCACAAAGTAAATTACACATAGTATTGGCTAATTTTTCTACCTAATTGCATTTAAATGATAGATCTTTTTTTATGTATGTATGATTTTATTTACCTCCGTCCGTGACTCACTGCAGGGTGCCAACTGAAAATCAGCGCTGGGTGTTCCACACCCAGCAAATGCTAGACAGGTAACCCTTTCGATATGGGCGTGCTCGTCAGTGCAGTATCTAAATTAATTCATCTGTTAATTTTTTATTCGTGTTTGTTATTATTTTTTTGTTTCTTTGTGATCTCTGTTTCAATTCTTTTTTTTTTTTTGTACTGACAATGTACGAGTATGTCCGGTATCGAATAAATGCTTTCTATTCTATATTTTATCTTCTTCTAATTATATCGTGTCAGTACGAGCTATCACAGGGGAACCGCTCATGCTGTAGTAGAAAAATTAGCTAGCCAGCAATGCGCCAGATGATTTCAGGTATCTTCACTCCTGAAGGCTCTTTTCTTGCACCCCAAATGATAGAGATATTATTTGTTTACAGGTCATGAAAATGCATTTTCATGATGAAGACTATACTTGTGCAGTTTTCCTACCAAATCTGGTAGGTGGGGTAAGGAGTTTGTTATGGAGCCTTACAAATCCTGTTACCATGGCATCAACTCTTGATAGACTGCATTATGAGGATGTGGAAATAACTATGCCGAAATTCAATATTACAATAGCTAATAAGTTAAAGAATCCCACAATAACAGCAGTAAGTAAACCTTTTTTGCTCTTTTATGATTTTTTGATGTTTATGTTGCTTAGTAGTTGAACGATTGCTTTCCATGCAAGAGGGTCTGAGTTTGAAAACGGCCCGCACCTCTGATTTTTCGAATTCATGAGTGCATCAGAATTTCATGATCACTTGCGTTAACGGTGAAGGAAAATATCGTGAGGAAACCTGAGGGGGCCACCTAAAGTTCTCGATGGTGGGAGTAGTCCACCAACCCACACCAGGCCAGCGTGGTGAACTAAGGCCTAACCCTTCTCATTCTGAGAAGAGGCCCGTGCTCAGCAGTGGGACAGTAATGGGCTGCAGTTTTGTTTTTTGTTGCTTTATGATGCCTATTACGAAATAAATTACATTTTATAAATTAATACACTTGTTCTGGATAACTATACTTTATTTAGACAATTTGTAAAGACTAAAAATACTTGGCTATAAGACCACTCCTGCAAACCTATTTTTACAATTATTTTATTTCGGCTGTTATTCAGATGTGTGTATGATGATCCACAGACTAAAAATAACAAAATATTTAGTAACGAGACTTCCGGACTAGAAAATATTGCATCGTGTAAAAATCCCTATGTGAGTGAAATCCTACAGAAAGTCAGTTTCCAAGTAGACGAGCTGGGATTGGGTGACACCAGAGTTATCGGTACGTTGCTATCATTATATACAACTTTAATCTTTTCAAAGCTGTTTATATAAGTATTGTATGGTTATTTCATTTCTGGCTGTATGGTTGCTATCAAAAAATAGGCCACCAATAGCTCTACTTCTGTGTTCAAACTTTACTCTTCCCTCCTATATTTTATAATAATTACTTTAGTAGTCACTCAATTTGAGGCATGCCATTTAGCGCACCAATTTGATGTGCACCAATTCGAACCGCACCAGTAGTTTTCCACATAGAGGACTCGCGTGGTGCGCATCAAATAAAAATTAAAAATATATAATTTTCTATTCCACCTTAGGCACCAACGGTTATAGTGTGTATAGAGAGGGGTACTAACTAGGGGGTCTAGCTATGTGGAATACCACTGGTGCGGTTCGAATAGGTGCGCATCAAATTGGTGCGCTAAATGGCATGCCTCCATAATTTTGTTGCTCTCACTAGTCTCACTAACTTATTTGTTCTTACTAAATTGTCATTTGTATTAAATAAGCTGTGAATAACGGTGTCAGATGTACATTCGATCATTTGTGTTTAGCCAAGATACAATGTGTAACTGTTTGTTTATCCCCAATAAATAAATAAATATACCACCCAAAATCCAAAATATACTCTTTTTTGATCTCGTACACGGTGCTCCACATTTGTGTATTTTTGATCTCGTACACGGTGCTCCACATTTGTGTATTTTTGATCTCGTACACGGTGCTCCACATTTGTGTATTTTTGCTCTCGTACACGGTGCTCCACATTTGTGTATTTTTGATCTCGTACACGGAGCTCCACATTTGTGTATTTTTGCTCTCGTACACGGTGCTCCACATTTGTGTATTTTTGATCTCGTACACGGTGCTCCACATTTGTGTATTTTTGATCTCGTACACGGTGCTCCACATTTGTGTATTTTTGCTCTCGTACACGGTGCTCCACATTTGTGTATTTTTGATCTCGTACACGGTGCTCCACATTTGTGTATTTTTGATCTCGTACACGGTGCTCCACATTTGTGTATTTTTGCTCTCGTACACGGTGCTCCACATTTGTGTATTTTTGATCTCGTACACGGTGCTCCACATTTGTGTATTCTTTATTTGTGTTATGTCCTGTACGTGTCCAAAATAAAACTGTTCTTGCTTTGTTCATTCCTGCATACATCTATAATAAGTAACTTTCTTATTTTCAGATTTCTACAAGAAAGATGAAAAACCACCTCACCCTAGATTTCCACGCCCATATCAATTCATGGTCGACCGTTCCTTCGTAGTAGCCGTGTTCCATAATAAAATATTGTTGTTATTGGGTTTGGTGGAACGCTTGTAATTTGCTAAGATAGCAACCTAATAAATATTACTAAATTTTGTACAGATTGTGGTAGAATGAACCGGATCTTAGGGCATGCGCTCACCATAGTCAAGACTGTAGTTAGTCAGACTAGTCTCAGAAAAAACATGCCTGTCCAATAGTCTATTATAGTGCCACAAACTTATCTGACCCGGTGACCAAAATTGGAAGTAACGTCGCTACAGAACAAAAATGACTTTAAAACTTTAAAATGTATTTTTTGTATAAAGATGACATTTGTAAAAGCGACGGCAGCGACACCATCACCGGGTTAGATATGTTTGTGGCACTGTAGATATCTTTTCTACTAAATACCACGTTCCAATGTACGTGGTAGTCTGTCTACCAATACAGTCATGATAATGGTATGCGCAGGACCTCAATTTGACTGCTGTTTTGGAATATCTTTCACTCAAATTCAGAAAATAAAAAAATAATGGAATCTGATTGTTGATACAAAGTTCTTCTACAAACAGAAGTAAAGGGGCTTTTGAGAAGAAATATTTAAAAGTAGACAAAATGTTAAGGGAAAAGTTTGAAAAGAAATTAACGTTGCCCGAGTTTTTTAGGCAAGAAGGTAAAGAAATGATAATATGAAAATTATTGAAATATTTTCTGGAATCAAGTCGAGAAGATATCGATGTAGAAAATACCACGACATGTATAAAACTTTAACAGTATAAAGAACCTGTATAATATAAACCTGTATAAAAATCAGGACCAACATTATTTAATGAAAATATATTTTATTAATTGTATTACAGTAAGTTTCATTTCTCCACCACCTTTTATCATTTCATCATCATCATTCATCATTCTCCTGCCCTTGTTCCATTTTATTTCGGGTCAGCAAAATATATCATTTGAACATTTCATAAAATTAGAGCTAAAAAAATTTGCTTCAGATTTTATTGAATTCAATATTTCAACATACAATCATCACGCCAACGTAAGTATTGGCTCTTTGTACCAAATTCCACCAAGCTGAGTCTCAGTAAAATTTCCTGTATATATAAGTAATAAACTAACAAACTTTACTTTTACTTAATATTTTTACTGTGTAATAAACTTTTACTAAAATAAACTATTTCCGTTATTGCAATCCGGAATACAAGGTTATTTTAGTTTCTTTATGAGCGCCTGGATGATTAGAGTCCGTCGGATAAATGAGTTTACATTTCATATTATAGAAAAATCTAATATCAGAGTCAAAGTCACAGTTTTTTATTTCAACTGGGCCTTTGCGGGTACTTTCAAAACGTCGTGATTCTAGGCGCACGGTTCCAGGTGGGTTGGTCCTGGAGAAGATATCGACAAGAAACTCCATGGATACTCTTTTCATAAAACAAAATTACAATAATATCGAGGACCGCAGGAGCGGCCCCGGCTATAATTCGACCTGAATTTACACAATATTACAACAAAAAAAGAACAGCAAAGATCATAATTACTACTATAATTTTAACAATACAAGTAGGTACATACTTAACACTCAAGCCACCCAATTATGAAAACAAGGGAAGCGTCATTAAAATTAGCTTGTTAAGACAGGAAATCAAAGGACAGGAAGCAGCGGGTCACCAGGGAAGCCGCAATTGCAGAAGATAATCAGTTCCATACGTTTCCATCGTCAAAAAAGTCTTTGTTTTATAATAGGCTTATTATCGAGGTTTGGCAATACTATCAGGGGTGCTGTCATTGACGTATGTCATAATATTATTATTTACGGACTGGTATGATAGTGAGAAATAGAAAATAATACGACTCAAAATATAAAGTAATCTTTATTAACACAGCATCAAGTAAAAATAAAAATATAGGCACTCAAAAAGTATCATAGTTAAAAATCGACCTTCAAATCGATTCATTGTTCCAATTTACGACGTTAGTTCCAATTTTGATCTCCGGGTCGGATGAGTTTGTGGCACTATACTAGTTACCACTATACAGGGTGGTGACGACGTTACGACAATAAATGAAACCACGTATTTGGTATCACGTTCTGAAGCCGTGTACAAAAAATCACTAACTTACGAGTATTACCACGTCTAGTATAATAAGATTATGATTGATTGGTCACCGCTACCGCTCCACAGCGGAGACCAATCAATAATCTTAGAGCGGCAGCAGAGACCAATCAATAAATCTAAGGTCTAACAATATAGAAAAAAATACATGATTTTATTTATTAAGACGCAAATTGAGACTTCCATGGGGCCACCTATGAACCTTTCTGTAGCTACTTAACATTAATCATTTATCGAATTGTTTACCCGCCACCGACAACTTACACATATGTGATAAGTGTGATGTGTAAACAATTAAAAATATCAAGATGATAGCCTTCGTCATAAGACATAGCCAAAATAAAACAATTTTTTTATTTTATAACAGTTCGGTGCGTAGTATTTTAGAATAATGTAGTGTGGTGCGGTGACCACACTATGCTACGAATAGCATGCGACTAGAATGCGTTCAAAAACGTTTCCTTTGGCATCTTGCTTTCTCCGTCGGTATAGTTAAAAAAACACTTTCTTACAAACCAAGATTGAAGCATTGTTAAAATGCTTCAATCTAGGTTGGTAAGAAACAAATGAATATCTTAGACGAGCGAAGACGGTTTAAAGGCGCAATGTTTATTTGTAAAATTTTGAAAGTGAATATTGACAGCCCACCGCTGCTAGCACTCATCAACTTTTGTGCTCCATCAAGAACTCCACGTAGGCCTATTACCCCACTTTGTCCTCCACAGAGAAAATTGGTTTTAGGAGACAACT
Organism: Allophyes oxyacanthae; assembly: GCA_932294325.1. Taxonomy (NCBI): domain Eukaryota; kingdom Metazoa; phylum Arthropoda; class Insecta; order Lepidoptera; family Noctuidae; genus Allophyes; species Allophyes oxyacanthae. The sequence continues at coordinate 6,762,445 of OW028614.1, read as the reverse complement.
CTCCGTGCGCTAGGTTTTGTTAAGTTTTGTACTGTTGTAGCGATAGAATAGAATAGAATAGAATATTAGTTTATTTGTAAAACAAATCAAATCAAATCGATTTTCACTTTGATTCCTCTCACTAAGCATAAGTGTAAAATCTTGAACTGTTTGTCTTATTTGAAAGAAAAGAAAGAAAAAAAATTTTATTCCGTACGGGATAATGACGGCGCCACATTCACAATAGACAAAACACAATAAAAAAGAAATAGGTACACTAATTCTAATAAAAAATTGAAAACATAGAACAAAGAAAATGAAAATGAATGAAATTGAAAATTTGCTGTAGTGTAGCCCTCATGATGCTTTTAAAACAAATAATAATTATCACTACTATACAGGATGTCCCAGGAAACCTGTACCAGCGAAGGTCTGTGGTCAGGGGACACTAATACTCATCGATTGAACCCCCATGTATGTTTTACGATATTTTGTAGTTTTCGAGAAATTAATTATTTTGTAATATTTTCAGATTTTTCAAAATTGTAGGCGGTTTTAGTTGTAACTTTTTCTGAGTGGCGTTTCTTTGAGATTTTTCTTGTCAGTATTATGGCTAGAATGTGTGTTCACCTGTTAAAAACACAAAACAACCAAATTCTAACTACTAGTAGCTCAGAATATGATCACAAGATAAAAAATTATGTTTCGGAGAAATATTACACTTGATTTCAACTTGAAAAAAAAAATACTTGCACCTGACTGAATGATTTGTAAATAATTTTAAAAACTTTATGAATTCCTTAGGTCTCAAAACAACACAAAAAAGTTGGTACTTTATGGGACATGTTTTCGAGAAAACATAGTTCAAAGTTGATAAGGTCAAAAATAGTGAAATTTATTTCATGCATTTGAAATGACTTTTCTTACATTTTTGCGATTGATATGGAGAATACTTGGATGTTAGGTAAAATTACTTACAATAGTACAATTCAATTCTACTAATCATTATAACTTTTTCACTTTTATTGTGATAAATAAAACAACAGAAATATCTCGAATACCTAATCATTTACTAAATGAATTACATTAAATGCTCAAAGTATCTGCCACCTGTCTCAATACATAGACGGTACCGTCGCAAAAAAATTCTGCGCAAATCTCTAAAAGCGTGCTCTTTTTGGTCTTATCTCTGCTTGTGCTTCCGTTAATTTTGTTTTTAAATCCTCCAGTGTTGAAATTTCTCTGTGATATACCAATTCCTTTTAATATCCCCTTGAGCATTTAATGTAAAAACCATTTAGTAAATGATTAGGTAGAGTAGATCTTTATTTCATGTAAACCAGATACAGGTACTTATGAAATGTCGAGACTCTAGGTGCACGGTTCCAAATAGTAGACCCTATGGAGAAGAACCGGCAAGAAACTCCATGGTAACTCTTTTAAAAAAATAGATTATAATCTTTATCAGTACAATGTTGTGGTAAGAGCTGCGAGAATAATGTAATTTAATGTGAATAAAAATAAGACTAGGATAATAATGATTTGCCTGTGAATAAGATAGCCATGGCAGTTATTTGAGATATTTCTGTTGTTTTTTTATCACAGTAAAAGAGAAAAAGTTATAATGATTAGTAGAATTGAATTGCACTATTGTAAGTCTTTTTACCTAACATCTAAGTAATCTCCATATCAATCGCAAAAATGTAAGAAAAGTAATTTCAAATGCATGTAATAAATTTCACTATTTTTGACCTTATCAACTTTGAACTATGTTTTCTCGAAAACATGTCCCATAAAGTACCAACTTTTTTGTGTTGTTTTGAGACCTAAGGAATTCATTAAGTTTTTAAAATTATTTACAAATCATTCAGTCAGGTGTAAGTTTTTTTTTTTTTCAAGTTGAAATCAAGTGTTATATTTCTCCGAAACATAATTTTTTTTCTTGTGATCATATTCTGAGCTACTTAGTAGTTAGAATTTGGTTGTTTTGTGTTTTTAACAGGTGAACACATATTCTAGTCATAATACTGACAAGAAAAATCTCAAAGAAACGACACTCAGAAAAAGTAATAACTAAAACCGCCTACAATTTTGAAAAATCTGAAAATATTACAATATAATTAATTTCTCGAAAACTACAAAATATCGTAGAACATACATGGGCGTGTAATCGATGAGTATTAGTGTCCCCTGACCACAGACATTCGCTGGTACAGGTTTCCTGGGACCCCCTGTATATTATGTCCCGTGCCTGTGAACTTTGGATGTTTATGTATACCTAAGCTTACAATCAACATGACAAATTGCTCACGTACGTATAAGTGATTGTTAACTGTTTAGTGTTTATTATTATTTTTTATTTTGCATGTGTTTTGATTATTTTATAAGTGTAAACAATTGTTGGTAGACCAAATAAATAAATTAAGTATAGAAATTCTGCTATTATGATAACTTTATTATTATTGGTTTATATCTTTATATTGAAACAAGTGCATGAATACCCATGAAAATACCCTTGATACACACTCCAGACGGTTTGTTGGTGACAATGTGGAAGCCGCTCATACTGATAGCCGTTATAGCTAACACGTTTTTTATAACGTCTTCTGAAGGTAAGGTCTTTTGAACCACATAAACGATTTCGATCAATTGAACTAGGAAGAATTATTAAAAATATTTCATAAATTATGAATATATTTTCATAAAATGATTTCTCAAATAGAATGTAACAAGCCACATGAATATTACGACTCTTGCGCACCCTCCTGTCCCCCACAAACTTGTGAAAGCATCGGTAGACAGTACAAGTGTCCAGCAACTGCGCCGTGCTGTCGAGGAGCCTGTCGGTGTGATCTAGGATACTATAGAAACGAGATTGGAGAATGTATATCTCAAACTGATTGCTGTAAGTAGTGTAGTTGAAACCAATGATATACTATTTTTAAAACTCTTGTTTTGTCTTGTTGATAAATAAGTCATGTATAAATTTAACAAAAATTGGAAAAACGAATTTATAATATTATGTATTATAAAGATATTTTACATCATCAATTTTACCAGTTCGACATTTTTGGTCTTTCGAGTCGGCTAAAATTAACCAGATATATGTATATAGACATTTGTATACTGTATAGGTTAATAAACTCGGTGCTTCAGTTTTATTAAATTTTTCGATCTTGGACCGTCTGCCTTGATACCACCTGTGCACCTAGAGTCTCGACATTTCATAAGTGCCTGTATCTGGTTTACATGAAATACAGATCTATTCTATTCTATTCTACCATTGCTGATTGGCTACACTTTCCACTACGGCATGAGCGATTCCCACGTGATAGCTCGTGCCGACACGACGACAGAAGAAGAGCATTCTTAATATATTATTAATCTTCTTAACTTTTAGTAACATGTCCGGGGCCTCGCGAGTTCTTCACATGCGGTGTAGCGTGCGACAATGTGTGTGCAACTCTCAGTCAACAGAACCAGACCAACTGTCCCATCATCAATAATATTACGTGCAAGTGTTACTGTGAAAAGGGATACGCCCGAGACGATAACAATATCTGTATACCTATTGATAAGTGTCCAGGTAGGTCAATGTAGTTGTGCTGAAAAATTTAAAAAGTATTACTGGTTTAAGCAATAAAAAAAAAATTACTGTCAAAAACCAAATGCTATGAATCAACTATGAATATATTTTATTTTAATCGCCGTAATTAAATGATGATTATAAATCAGTCGCTGTAATTCCAATATACATTATCGCTTTTTACCGATATTGTGGTAAAAATACGAGTACCTACCTATTTATCTGTATTTTTTCCATCTAGCAACTGTCTGTAAAGATGATGAAGTTTACGATATCTGCGCTAACGGTGGATGTCAAAAGAGGAAGTGCTCACAATTACGAGAACCTATGATTTGTATAGACCTCACACAGTGTACAGGTGGATGCGTTTGCAAAGAAGGATTTTTACGAACAGAAGAAGGTACTTGCGTACCTGAAGACGAATGTCCATGTAAGTTTTATTGCTCTTCTATATAGTCTTATTTAGGTAACATGATCCAATCTAACTGATTTATAGGAAATGCGAATATAATTTACTTACAGTTTTCATAAGTGAAAGCATCCAAAATTATAAGTCTTAACCATGTGAAAAGACAATGGATACTATCATGTGGACTTCCTCATGTTGAAACGTATACTTGGATGATTTGTTAGTATACGTTGCGCGTCGTCCCAGTCCTATACTGCACTATGGGATGGAGCACAGATGAGATATTGGCCAAATGGATACTTATAATTATTTTCACTACTCATTATAACATTTTTTATAGAAGATTGATAAAAGTTTTTAAACTGTCATGGTCACTAACATTAGTATTAGAGTTCAAAACTGGGTATTTACCATGTTTATATCTTGTTTTGAGTTCCCGAAATTTCGGCACTGTTGCAAGCGCCCACACAAGCGTCATGGTCACGGATAAACTAAAAGTATTCGCGGGTGGATGTTTATTGACAGACAAAATTGTCTACCCTCCTTCTGTTACGTTTTGTGCGCTCGGGTCCGGTACCACTATCACTTAAGTCACTCACAACTCGATTCTGTTCTCGACGAACGAAACTCACTGTGTCCGCTCGCGCACTTCTCACGGCACTTTTCCTGTTTTTACACAATTGAACTACTGGGTTCCAGGCCCCCGACAGTTGATATAAACATGGTAACTAACCCATTTTGAACTCTAATACTAAGATAGATAAACACCGTGATAAACACCCACACTATAAATTTTTGTAGATAAGATTTTATTTTTGTATTTTTAGAATATTATTTTTCTTGCAGTATAATGCACTGGCCCCAACGAGTACTACTCTTGCGAAGGTGCGTGTGACAACGTGTGTGCTACATTAAGCCAACAGAACCAAACTCATTGTCCTATCATAAATAAAAAATGCAATCCGAAGTGCTATTGCGATAAAGGCTATGCTCGGGATGATAGCAACATCTGTATACCTATAAAACAATGCGGAGGTAAGAATACCTGTTTGATAAGTTTAAAACAAATTCTATACAGACTACACAGTGGAATCTTATAATGTTAGAGAGATAAGAAATATTTATTTGCATAGAATACAGGTGTTGCAAGATATAAAATTGGTGGTTAATATACAGTACTACATTCTGCCTGTTTAAGGCATGCATATTTAGGCAAATAATTTATTAATATTATTATTATTCATCATACATTTATATTATACATTACATTACAATTGTTACTTAATATTTACACGTTAACAGACGAGTGGTCATTATTAACATTATCACTATTGCATAAAATTACAGATACATTTTTTTTATACGTATTTGGTATAATGATTGTTTTAATACATAATATGAGACATTTGTGAGGGTTTAGATATGTTTGGGTCTGTGTGAGGATATGTTTAAATTGTGTTTTATTTGTTGTTGTTATGCTATAATATAATTTTATTCAAGAATAGATTAAAGAACATGCTAATGCATAAATGTTATTATAATTTAAACGACTTTAGGAATGGCTCACTTTAGACTTACGAGTATGACCATGATAATATATTCTTATTCTTGACATTTTAATTATTATTCATTATTTTATTTTTCTAATTATGATTAATTTTATTATTTTGATTTTAAATGGAGATTAGGTACTCATTTGTACACCTTCATAGGTAAAATATGTTGCACTATAATTTCTTATACATCAAAAATACTTTGTAACAATGTATTATCATCCATGTTTGACACAAATAAAATGATTTGATTTAATTTGATTTGAAAGCAAATAAACAATTTAATTTAGAAAAATACAATAATGGATCATGTGCGTGGCGGGGTGCGGGAATTTTACAATAGACAAAGATATTTATTGTAGAAACTGTGTACAAAGGTGTTTGTATAAATATAGGTATCAACAGCCTGGCAGTCGGGTGTTGCAATAGTATTTAGAGAAAAAGCTAACACTACAAGTATGGGTTAGCCTCAAAATAATTTACATTACAATCACTTTTTGGTAAAATACATTTTTAATTAACCATTTTTTTAAAACTCTCTTGAATAATTTTCCATCCAGTTTTTTTATGTCTACAGGTAAGTGGTTATAAACTCTTATTGCTGAAATATATGTACTTTTAATAATAAATCATGTTATTGATATTTGGCAAATTTAAATTATATTTATAATTAGAAACACACATTTGGCACACGTACATTTCGTTTAGTCTTACATTTAAGGTTAAAAAATTGAATGCTATGCATTAATTAAGAACATTTTTTTTTAACTGGATGTCTTTAGTTATTCTTCTGAGTTTGTTATGTTTCCAGTTAGTACTTAAATTGAGATAAGTATTTTGTAGTATGTAATACCTATTATTGTTGTATTTCTCAATACAATACCGGATTCTGGACTAGCTGCGGAGTTACTAATTATAATAACTATTGTGGGTAGATAGTTAATAATGTTAATATTATTATATTGGTTTTAGTTAAGTGACAATGATTGTATTATGTTATTTTGATAGATATCTCTACCTACATTATTGCGAATGTGTGCAGAATGGTACTCACGGCAATTGGGACAAACCCCCGTGGTTAGATTGTAAGTTTTATGTATATTTTGAATTTTAAAAGAAAGTTGTAATAAAAATAAATAAATAAAGTATTTTGTGTCTTTTTAAGTTTAACTCCAGTCTCCCTACTTGGCGTTGGGTTGGGATCTCATATTGAGGTACGTTTCATTTCCATAGGTTGAATGGGTAATGAGATACAGCTTGACTCCTCTATTGTAAGCAGTTCCGTAAGAAGCAGAGGTCACGATTGATTAGTTAGATAAAATATCTTGTATTAGAACGATTTTGATGAGACTTTCACTGTAGTGATACTTACGGGTCACATTAGAGACGGTTATTTGAACACATATCGCGACTAACCACGCAGGCTTCCGCTAAATGGTAGGGTAGAAGCTGACAGCTATATCAGGATCGAATCCGTTCCCAGCACTATAACTTATTATAGTTCCGAAATCCACGTGGACGAAGTCGCGGGCACTGCTAGTAAATAAATAAATATTTAAATTTTATTGTCCCCCGTTCAGAAATGCTTTTGACTAAGGAATCAAAGCTTTTCATGATGAATTTTAATACTTTATATATTGTTATACATTTATATAAGGATATAGATATATTTATACATATACATATAGAAGACTTCGCGGTTTATCTACTATTAAACGTAATTTTAATCTAAACTGATTTTGTATATAGGTACAATTTTCTATCAGCTTCCTGCTTCATCTCTTCATCTAACCTAACCTGCCACTTCTTAACATCCATCCTGTAAGCGAGATGAACGAAATATTCAAAAAAGCAAATCCACGAATGTAATGGAGATAGGCCAAACTCATACTCAGACTTTCTACAGTCTGTTTTTGTAAACAGACATCTATTGTGTTCATCTCTTTGGGAGTTGGTTCACAAATATAACACTTACAGGATAATGAGTCTCTCAAAGCAGTACATACTTTACCATCAAAATACAAAATACAAAAATAAAGGATTTTAAAAATGTACTTTTACTACCCATATTTATACCCAACCTTATACATCGTAGGCATGGTGGAGTATCGTATGTTGGCAGTTCGCCGCAATATCACCCTCGTAACATATTTCTTCCGCTTAATACGTGGCTCACATTATAACCCGTCACTGCTGGCGCAGGTTAGCTTCCATGTCCCACGCCATGGAACGCATGCGGTGCGCGAGCGCAGACAATATCTACTGGCAGTACCGGCTGCTCGCACTAATTTAGGTCAGTTCACACCCCTGCCCCGAGCACTTCGTTATATGAATGAAATCCTAACATACGACTCAACGTTAGACTTATTCTCATGCACCGAGAGCAGATTTCTTACCATAGCAGGGCGTTATATCGAGACGTTGACTATTGGCAGCAGCATAATCTGATTTTTTTTGACATGTATGATTTTTTTCTTGATCTAATTAATTTATTATTATTCTATATTGACTATAAATGGAAATTGTTTTTATTAATTATCAAATGTACCCATTATTGTTTTTAAAATTAAATTATTGTAATCTCTTATTGTGCATGGACTTAAAACTGTTAGCAATAAGATGTCTTTAAAATAAAATAAATAAATAAATATCAACCATAGTTAACTGTAAAAAGTGTAGGATTTTAAAAACGCGGCTGTTAAAACTGAAAGTTGTTGGAGTCAAATTATTAATTTTATTTCTGAAGTAATACATCCAGCAATACATCTTCAATGATTAAAATCTTTTATTGCTTACATCAGTGACACTTCTTAATTTCTGGAAGTCATTGACGACTAAAATTTATGACTACTAATAAAGCTCGAATGATAATTATCAATTTCTAAGATTATTGTTACATTCAGAGAATATCTTAGTTTTATTCTATTAGGTTGGGGAAAAAGTCTTTTCGCATTATAGTATGAACTTGTAATAAAATCTCTTTGGCTATACTATTTGTATCTGGCTGGTTTTGGTATCATAAAGAACATAATTCCAAATTCAAATTAGGAAAATGTGTGATTTTCATATGTTTTTCGTACTGTCAAAATGAGTGAATCTACGGAAGAAATTCGATACATTTTAAAATTTTACTACAAAAAAGGTAAAAATGCAACGCAAGCCCCGAAAAAAATTTGCGATGTTTATGGACCTAGTGCAGTGTCTGTGAGAGTAGCACAAATTTGGTTTAAGCGTTTTCAATCCGGAAATTTTGATGTTAAAGATGCACGTCGCTCTGGTCGCCCTATTACGGATAAAATGGATGCCATTTTTGAAAAAGTGGAGCAAGATCGGCATGTCTGTAGTTACGATGTAGCTGAAGAACTGGGAACTGACCACAAAACAGTTATGGCACATTTGAAAAAAACTGGGTACACAAAAAAGCTCGATATTTGGGTACCTCACGAGCTCACTGAAAGAAACATAATGAACCGTGTACTCATTTGTGATACTTTATTACGAAGTAATGAAACCGAACCATTTTTGAAGAAGCTGATAACTGGTGATGATAAGTGGATCACGTACGACAAGAACGTGCGAAAAAGGTCGTGGTCAAAGGCCGGTCAGGCTTCACAGACTGTGGCGAAACCCGGGTTAACTCGCAACAAGGTGATGCTGTGTGTGTGGTGGGATTGGAAGGGCATTATTCATTATGAGCTGTTAACACCAGGCAGGACCATCGATTCTGAACTCTACTGCGAACAACACTGATGAGATTAAATCAAGAAGTTGATAGAAACCGGCCGGAATTAATCAACAGAAGGGGTGTGGTTTTTCATCATGATAACGTTAGACCTCACACATCTTTAGCCACTCAGCGAAAATTAAGGAAGTTTGGCTGGGAGGTGTAAATGCATCCGCCGTATAGTCCTGACCTTGCACCTTCAGATTTCCACCTGTTTCCGTCTCTTCAGAATTCTTTAGGCAGTGTCAGGTTAACATCACGAGAGGACTGCCAAAACCACTTGTCGCGGTATTTTGATCAGAAGTCCCAAAATTTCTATAGCAATGGGATCATGTCTCTACCTACAAGATGGCAAAAAGTTATCGAACAAAATGGTACTACATACTTTAGTTAAATGTAAATAAACTATATTAAAAAATGCTTTGAATTTTCTTAAAAAATGCGAAGAAACTTTTTCCCCAACCTATTATGTATACAGGGTGGAATTTTCGAAGCGAACCTGGAGGAAAAGTACTCTAAATACTGAAGATAGCAAATTTTACTCAAAGGAAACATTCCTTTATTTTTTTAAAGAAACAAAACTGCATTTATAGATTTTTGAAAATACGCTTGCCACACCCGGGAATCGAACCGACTAAAATCCGAAAATAATGTTAATAAGCATTTTAACACCTGGATTGGTACAAACGGCACAATCAGATGGCCTGCAAGATCTCCAGATCTCACCCCTTTAGATTTTTTTTTATGGGGATATGTAAAAAATCAAATTTACCAAAAATCCTATACAACTGTAAACGAGCTAAAAACTGAGGTTCACAATACAATTTTCAATATTCACCACAACACGCTACTAAAAGTTACTCAAAATGAATTCCAAATAATAAATTTGTGCATCCAAGAAAATGGAGCTCATTTCGAGCAACTAATTGGTTAATTTAGGTACTCGTTTTTTTCGTTAGAATAAAATAAGTTTAGATTTCATGGTTTATTTTTAATTTAATTTACCACGTTTTCTAGAGAGATTTGATCCTTATGATTGACCCTATCGATTGGTGCCATAAAAATACAGGGTGCTATTTTTTCGGATTTTAGTCGGTTTAATTCCCGGGTGTAGCAAGCGTATTTTCAAAAAATATATCAATGCAGTTTTGTTTCTTTTTAAAAATAAAGGAATGTTTCCTTTGAGTAAAATTTGCTGTCTTCAGTATTTAGGGTACTTTTCCTCCAGGTACGCCTAGAAAATTCCAACCTGTATATCTCCCTTATTAAAGGCCTATTCAGACCTAAGCGGTATTCGCTACCGTCTGCGGCAGAGAAAACCCAGTGGGTATGCGGTAATATTACTGTTCAGACGGTACTTGATACTAAATACCTGAGCGAAACCCGCGCGGTATGTACCTCTACCCACAGCGGCAGCGAATATCGCTCAGGTTTGAATAGACCTTTAATCTGTATTATAAGAAGGTATGCTGCTATCAATTAGTAGATACCTACATCACTTTCACGTACGCAAATGTATAAAACAATTTTCCAGCAATGAGACGAAAAATTCTTAGTTTAAATCAGTGACACTTCATAATTTCTCGAGGTCATCGACATCAATTTCATCATCATTGTTACAATGATGTTTGTTAATAATGATGATGATCAATAAAATCAGTAGTATTAAAAGATCTCCAGCAAGCAATACATCACTCCGGCTCGGACCGTTTGAATAGAATAGAATAGATCTTTATTTCATGTAAACCAGATACAGGCACTTATGAAATGTCGAGACTCTAGGTGCACGGTTCCAAATAGTAGATCCTATGGAGAAGAACCGGCAAGAAACTCCATGGAAACTCTTTTCAAATAAATAATAGATCTTGACAATCTTTATCAGTACAATGTTGTGATAAGATCTGCGAGAATAATGCAATTCAATACGAATACAAATAAAACTAGGGTAATAATGAATCCCAACAAAAACATTAAATGTAAAAAAATGCCAAGTCTCTCGATGCAGTCTTTCCATCGTAAAAAGTTTTGAGATCTCATAGAAGCCAAGTCCTATTCAAATTATTTTGTAGTTATAAATCAACATTTAGTAATTGTATCAATAGTTTTCTTTATATTATAATTATAGTGACTTGGCAATGAGCACAAGAAGAAACAAATAAAACGGCATATTTGGAGGAGTTGAAAGTCACACACCGCATGCGTAAACATTAATAGCACAAAATTAATTTTCTTTTGGTTTATCCGTGTCGTCCCAACCGAATTTCGGCAACGGCAGTCAGTCTCATCCAAGACTAGTAAACTGCGCAGGATAATCTGATCACAGGTATCGTCAGTAACATTTGCACATAATTCCAGGCAGCAAGCAGCTTTTAATTTGTGCTCATTGCCAAGTCACTATAATTATAATATAAAGAAAACTATTGATACAATTACTAAATGTTGATTTATAACTACAAAATAATTTGAATAGGACTTGGCTTCTATGAGATCTCAAAACTTTTTACGATGGAAAGACTGCATCGAGAGACTTGGCATTTTTTTACATTTAATGTTTTTGTTGGGATCTCATTTATTTTTTGTAAGTGTATTTCTTTCTTTTTTTTTTAGGTGACCTCATAATTTCTTGGACTTCAGCTACTGCTTTGCTTAGAACCCATTCTCTATCTCCATCTCTTTTGTTTCTTTTCTGAGGCTTCGTTACTTCTAAGGTAGACAAGTCTGGGCGATATATACTTCGGAGTCGATTATATTCAGCTATTGCTATCTCCTGAGCTTTGATACTACTAAAATTCACATTTATTAAATGTAATCCACCCAAACTAGTCACTCTTGAAAGGGCCACGTATGCTTGACCACAATTTATATTATTCTTTTATATTCTATGTATTTATTCATCCAATTGAATACTTAAACAACGAACAAAGTTAACAATGCAGTCAAAATCCATACACAATGTTCTTGCCAAACCGCAAATATAAAATTGTTTTCTATGGTATATTATTTTTTAATGTTTTTATAAAAAAAGTAATGTTTTTTTAATTTTTCCTTTATATGTGGCTAATGACCTATCTTGGTGCAAAATTTGAAGTTTCTAAGTCTGCTAGAAGTACCTTAGATTTTTGATGATCGGTCAGTGAGTCAGTGAGTCAGTGAGTCAGTGAGTGACAAAATGGTGTAACTTTGATCGACCGTAACTCCTAAACTATTAATTCAATTGGCATGTAATTTCGAACTTAAGCTTGTTCTAATGCCTACTATTATTCACCGAAAACCTAAACTCGTAGCTTTGTCCACGTCGAAGATATAGGGGGGGCAAAACAGCCGCGAATCGCTTCGAGAAAAGATGGTACGGCCGTGCCCGTTTTGCTCGAGACTTGGCTGGGGCACTGCCGTGCCCCCAGATTGCCTCTGAATAAGATTGCCATGGCAGTTACGAGCTGACCAGTTCCGACAGACGGCACCCGTTTGATCTCCGGAGGCTCCTATATTGATGATTTAATTATACAGTTACCCTCAAACGTGTATATTGGGATCCTCGGGTTCTCCTCATCATATTTTGTTTCTCATCATTATGTTTTATTTCAACTGTGCCTTTGCGGGCACTTTCAAAGCGTCGTGATTCTAGGCGCACGGTTCCAAGTGGGTTGGTCCTGGAGAAAATACCGGCAAGAAACTCCATGGATACTCTTTTCATAAAACAAAATTACAATAATATCGAGGACCGCACGAGCGGCCCCGGCTATTATTTGACTTGAATTTACACAATATTACAATAAAAATAGAACAGCATAGATCATAAGTACCACTATAATAGTAACAATACAACTAGGTACATAATTAACTTTCAAGCCACCCAATTATGAATACAAAGGAAGCGTCATTAAAATTAGGTTGTTAAGACAGGAACTCAAAGGACAGGAAGCAGCGGGTCACCAGGGAAGCCGCATTTGCAGAAGATAATCAGTTCCATACGTTTCCATCGTCAACAAAGTCTTTGATCTTATAATAGGCTTATTATCGAGGTTTGGCAATAATATCTGTGGTGCTGTCATTGACGTATGTCTATTCTACACTATTTTTACACGACTACGGAGAGGGTTATATGTTTGACCGTATGTATGTAGGTATGTATATTCATCTGTTCCCTCAGAACTTCTGAACTACTCATCAAAATTCGACAAATGAGGTATCGTTGGAAGCGTCTTAATTGTCCGCTGGTTATAGGCTATGTGACGTCACATGAAATTGAATATGGCGCCCTTTATAGGACATAAAGTAATCACCTAAAATATTTTGATGATTGATGATTTTATATAATGAGACGCAAATTGAGACCACCATTAACCTATGATCCTTTCCGTCTTTTATCGAATTGTTTACCCGCCATAGACATCTTACACATGTGATAAGTGTGATGTGTAAACTATTAAACATATCAAGATGCTAGACCGTGCTAGGCTTTGTCATAAAACATCGCCAAAGAAAAACTTTTATTATTTTATAACCGTTTGGTACATGGTACAAGATTTTTGAATAATGTAGTGTGGTGCAGTGACCATACTATGCTACGAATAGCATGCGACTAGAACGCGTTCAAAAACGTTTCCTTTGGCATCTTGCTTTCTCCGTCGGTATAGCTAATAAAACACTTTCTTACAAACCAAGATTGAAGCATTTTAACATGCATACCTTAGACGAGCGAAGACGGTTAAACGACGCAATGTTTATCTGTAAAAGTTTGAAAGGGAATAATTATTGACTGCCTACCACTGCTATCATTCATCAACGTTTGTGCTCCATCAAGAATTCTACGTAGGCCTATTACCCCACTTTATCCTCCACAGAGAAGAACGGTTCTAGGAGCCAACTCTCCGTGCGCTAGGTTTTGTTAAGTTTTGAACTGTTGTTGCGATCAAATCGATTTTCACTTTGATTTTTCTCACTTAGCAAAAGTGTAAAATCCTGAACTGTTTGTCTTATTTGCTGTATTGTAGCCCTTATGATGCTTCTAAAACAAATAATAATTATCACTACTATAATATATACTCGTCAAAACAAAATAAGGGCCACTTGCAAATTTCGACATTATGGGTGATTTAATGATCATTAACTATATCCATGTGGTAAATTGTATAGCGTTGTGTTATCTTAAGTGTTTGCGAACACTTTAACAGCATTCCGCTTGAAAACCCGTTAAAATGGGTAGATTTTATAAAAAAAAATGAAACCAATTAATTTTACCCTGTTTTTAACGTGAACTTTAAGCTCATTTAACATTTGTATTGTACTGAGAACAATTTAGTGTGTCAAGTTAGTGCGTACATCGGCATTTTAAGAACGTAATTCCACAGGTTCGACTTTAAATAGACTTGACTACAACGACCAGGACCATAACACTCATCCAAGAAGGCTATTCGTAGTGATCTGTAGTTTTACAGCCGAGATTTTCGCAGCGAGCGATTTAGAATGCCTGGAATTGTTTTTATGAGATCCAAAATTTTGTCAGAAGTCAAGAATTAGGCGGAGCCAGAGGAATCACCGCTCAGGAAGACCGCTACATAGACTTACATGCACGCAGAGAGAGCACCGTCACTTCCCGCTCTTTGCAAACCCGCTTGTGCCTGGCCACAGGCACGTGACTTAGTGACCAAACAATTAGAAACCAGTTTTATGAAGACCAGCAATTGTCCAGGAGTCAAGTGGTGCGAATTCCATAAACCAGTATTCATAATGCAAATCAATAAACATCCGTGAGGCAAAAATTGGACTGTAGCGTAAGTGACTGAAGCACATTGCTTTTTACAGATGAGAGCAAAGTAAAAGTTTTTAGTGTTGACCGTTGCATAAGGGTGTGGAGATGAAAAGGGAACAATTTGCAGATGCCTGCATCCACAACAATGATCGATTTGGGGGGCCCAATGTTATGGTGTGGGGAGGCATAAGCCAAACTGGAAGAACTGAGCTTAAAATTCAGAACCAGGGTATAGTAACAACTTAACGATACATCCAGGAGGTCATAAGACTCTATGTGGTGCCATCTGCATAGCAAGTGGGTGCAGGTTTCAAGCTGTTGCACGGCAATGCACGCGCTTATTCTGTTAAAGCCACCAGAGAGACACTAGAAGAGGCTTGTATACAAATGTTGCCGAGGTCAGTGAACAGCTCGGGCTTGAACACAATTGAACACATGTAGGATCTGTTGAAAAGAAGAGTATGAGACACAAATTGATCACTGGACGATGAAAGACAGCCCTTAAACGTCCTAAAATCGAGCTAGGAACAAATATCTCAAGAAACAATGCGGCATCTGATAGAAAATGCCCTCCAGGTTTCAAGAATATGTTCAGAAAAGAGGAGGTTACACCAGATATTGATTCAAAATGGAAGAAGAATAAACGCCGTGGAATTTCATTTTTAATTGCATTTTTAGTCCAAGTGTACTTTTTGCTCAAATTGCACTTTTTCTTAAAAATGTTGTAAAATTGATTTTCTTTTCTGTGGATTGTGTAAAATTTAAGCCCATTTCATTAAAAACAAATCATTGCAATGAATTTTACAACTTAGAAACCTAGGAACCTCATAATTTGCCCAGAAGATCAAAAATATAAGGTGGCCCTTATTTTGTTTTGACGAGTATATATTATGTCCCGTGCCTGTGAACTTTGGATGTCTAAGTACCTAACCTTACAATCAACATGACAAATTGCTGACGTGGTATTTACCTATAAGTGATTGTTAACTTTTTTTCTTTTTTTTTATTCTGCATTTGTTTTGATTATTTTATAAGTGTAAACAATTGTTGGTAGACCAAATAAATAAATTAAGTATATAAATTCTGCTATTTTGATAACTTTATTAATATTGGTTTACATCTTTATATTGAAACAAGTGCATGAAGTCGTATATTCAGTATAAAAGACGTAAATACCCTTGATACACACTCCAGACGGTTTGTTGGTGACAATGTGGAAGCCGCTCATACTGATAGCCGTTATGGCTAACACGTTTTTTATAACGGCTTCCGAAGGTAAGGTCTTTTATAATGCTTCAAGTGCACTTTTGTACACACTAATGATAGTTTACAGTTTTTATGTTCCTTATGTGCTGTTATGTGTATCGAAAACTTGATGAAAATAGACAACGTTCAAGTGGTGGCTATAACAAGACATAACTAATAAAATAGGAAATGATATTATGATATAATAACAAAGAAAAATGTTTTAATAACATTAAAATAATTAGGTATGTGCTAAATAATAAGTCGTGTTCAGTGGTGGAATTGAGATCATACTGTTAGTTATCGCAACGCCACTACTGAACACTCGTATCCATTACCCTAATGTCTTACCTACTTTGTTTCTGTGTTAACTGATCCTACATTCAAACTGATTACCTACACGGTTTTGTGGGACTATACCAACTACCATATACAAATTGTCTCAATTAATTAAAAAATAAAATTTATAAAATCATACCTACATAAATTTAACTCTACAATAGATTGTCTATTGTGTCTATTTTAAACACAATAGACAATCTATTGTATGTGGGTCACGGGATCCTTTTTATTTTGATGAATTAAATATGATAGAGTACAGACAGTAAAATTTACAGTTTAACTTTATACAAGTGTCCAGAATCAAATTTTTATTAGTCTTGTTCATAAATTAACGTTAGTAACGTATATACAGGGTTCCACGGCTATGGGACACAGAGGGAAAGTACCTACTTTAAATAATTGTAGCTAGGATATTTTGCTTCATGGGGACATTATTTTATTTTTAAAGGTAGGTAAGTAATGTTGTAGGTAGGTACCTATTTAATGATTTTTATAAGTTGCTTGTTTCATCTGGGAATTAAACCGACCAAATGTCAAAAAAAAACAGTCTGTATTTTTACGATGCCGATCGAAAGGATAGAATTCATTCCTTCTAAGTAATGCAGTATCATAAATAGGAACATCGTGAAATTTTACAATTCAGTTTAGGAAGATGAAATAACATGTCATGCACTGTCGATTTTCGTACTTCTAAAAATACAATAATATTGTTGTTTCTTTTTATTATTAAATTGTAAAATTTTAGTGTTTTTTTTTCTTTAAAATACTTAAAAGGATAATCCTTAAGATTGACCCTTTTGGTCGGTAACACATATCATAATATAGGTTGTTGTTTTTTACCTACACTATAATAAATGAAATGTCTCCAGAGCTTCTTGCCCTTGAAAACCAAAATCTTTCTTGCGCTAACTCTTATTCAGCCCATTATCGACTAACGCCGACGCCTGCTATCTGGATAGACAGAGGAAGTCTTAAATAAACTTGAGCGTTTGCAAAACATCTGCATCCGTTTTGTTTTTAATTTGAGAAAATATGATCATGTTTCCACATTTCGCAAGGATCTCAAGTGGCTCCCGATTCGTCTTCGCGGGAACACTCGGATATTATGTCTCCTTTTTAACATCCTAATAACCCGACACCTCCTTCGTACCTGCGGGATCGCTTTTCCTATACATATCCTACAGACCCTCCCTGCAGGTCGCATCTAAGGTCCCTCCTCAAACTCCCATCCCACAAAACTGATTTCTACTCCTACTTCTTTTCTGTGTATGCGGTTAGGTTGTGGAATGTGCTGCCGCCTGATATAAGAAGCTGTAAAACTGTGTCTTTGTTCAAGAAACGTTTAAAAGAGCACTACCTTTCCTCTGCTACATAGTTTGTATTTTATTTATACATTAAGGTATATATTTATTTAGATAGGTATATTTATTGTATGTATTTGTATTCTTCCGTGTTAGGTATGTATTTATATAAATTATTTATTCGTATCCTTTACACACTGTGTCTACATTTCTCCTTTTTAATCTCTCCTCTCGCAGGTTTGCTGGAAAGATTTCTTTAGAAATAAGCAGTACCTTTGTACTTTATGCTCCTACTTCATATTTCTCATTTATTTTATGTGTGAATTAATTGTTAAATAAATAAAATAAAGATTTTTATAATATTTTATAAGTATTCAAACATTTGAACATACTAATTTATGTTATAACAAAATGAATAATGTAGAAAACCATCGATGTCTATAGATATGCTTAGTGAACTCAAAAAGTGAGACGTGTCAGGTACTCCATTTTCAGAAAAATGGAGTAGTTGATCACCAGTCAAATGCCGTTTACAAACATAATTATTAATTTGTGTAGTGAATAAAAAATATATAATAACAGTAGCTATTCCATTAGTGCATGTATCGCTGTTCTATTTATATATAATTCGAACATTGTTGAATATAAAATTTGACGTCTTTAAAAAATACGTCTCATTTTTTTAGCTTCCCTTTGTATGACAGAGCGTATCTATAGACATCAATGTAGAAAACCAATTAAAAATCCAATTAGAACCATTTTCGACTTCTACGAGGACGAAGTCGCGGGCAAAAGCTAATTCAATATAAAATTGGAAGAACCACATAAACGATTTCGATCAATTGAACTAGGAAGAATTATTAAAAATATTTCATAAATTATGAATATTTTTTCATGGCTCCACTCATTTATTTATAAAAGAAACCGGTGTGGACGATCTCCTTTGGGATTTTTTTTTTACTTTTTATATATCACTAATCAAAATTAGTAAAACTTGATTCGTCATCTCTCTCATTTATTATGACCAAATATTCAAATCATTAAATTGTTTCTAGGCCATGTATGTGGACATAACGAAGTATATTCTACATGTATTAACGGTGGATGTCAAGCCAAAAATTGTTCTCAATTTGGAAAACCTATACCTTGTGTGAAAATAGATCCCAAATGTTGCATTAACGGGTGTCTATGCAAACAAGGATATTTAAGGGCATCTAATGGTGTCTGTATACCTCATGAACACACATGAACATTACGACTCTTGCGCACCCTCCTGCCCTCTCAAACTTGTGAAAGCATCGGTAGACAGTACAAGTGTCCAACAACTACACCGTACCGTCGTGGAGCCTGTTGGTGTGATAATGCCGACATGACGACAGAAGAAGAGCGAGCTTAATCTTCTTAACTTTCAGTAATTTGTCCGGGGCCTCACGAGTACTTTGCATGTGGCGGTGCGTGTGACAACGTGTGTGCATCTCTAAGGAAACAGAACCAAACCTACTGTCCCATCATCAATATTAAGTGCAGTCCTATGTGTTATTGTGAAGAGGGATACGCCAGAGACAAAAAACTTATCTGTATACCTATTGATCAGTGTCCAGGTAGGTCAATGCAGTTGTGTTAAAATAATAGAAAAAGATTTACTGATTTAGCAATAAAAAAAATGAACGGTCAAAAAGCAAATGCTAAGAATATTCACCTCACGATCAATACGTCTAAGTAGCAAAACGTCCAAATAACGCCAAAATTATAGTACATTATGATATAAGTGCGTTAAGGTGAAAATTACAACCGAGGCGATATTGCTAGCCCAAGCCGTAGGCGAGGTCTACAAGAAAGCAGAGGCTGTAATTATCAAAGCGCACGTATGTCATACGAAGTTTTATAACATATTTGCGAGGAAATAAATACAACTCGGACTTTCTTAAACGAATAAATCTTTTACTAGTTCACAAATTAGCGATGCGCGCGCATCAGCCCTTTTTTTTAAGGCAAAGGTATAAAAACAGCCAGTATTACTAATAAAGTAAATTAATATTTTTTTGTTTTTGTTATAGATATAACAATTGTTGAAATTTATTGTCAGAATTAATTAAATTAAAGAATTAAGAATTTATTTTTTATATTTTATCTCCCAAAGTTAATTTTATTCATAAAATGTTGACCACTTTTCTGACATAAAATCTCTTTGCTAAAATTTAAAAAAGTACCGTTCGTTTTAGACGGAGCATCTTGATAAACCGTGCGTTTTACATTACAATAACGCACAAGTACGTAATGAGATACATTACGATATTGAAATTGGTGAAATAAGAGACCCTTTACGAGCAAATGTGTTATAAAAGATGTTATTAAATCAGTCGCTGAAATTCCAATAAAAATTATCGGTTTTTACCGATATTGTGGTAAAAATACGTGTACCTATTTATCTGTATTTTTTTCCATCTAGCAACTGTCTGTGAAGAGGATGAAGTTTACGATAGTTGCGCTAACGATGAATGTCAAAAGAGGAAGTGCTCACAAGTAGGAGAACCTACGCTTTGTATAGACCTCATACAGTGTGAAGGTGGATGCGTTTGCCAAGAAGGATTTTTACGAACAAAAGAAGGTACTTGCGTACCTGAAGACGAATGTCCACGTAAGTTTTATTGCTCTTCTATATAGTCTTATTTAGGTAACATGATCCAATCTAACTGATGATGATAATTTACTTACAGTTTTCGTAAGTGAAAGCATCCAAAATTCTTAGTCTTAACCATGTGAAAAGACATCCACATGGATACTATCATGTGGACTTCCTCATTTTGAAACGTATACTTGGTTGATTTGTTAGTAGGTATACGTCGCGCGTCGTCCCAGTCCTATACTGCATAGGATGGAGCACAGATGAGATATTGGCCAAATGGATACTTATAATTATTTCCAATACTCATTATAACATTTTTTATAGAAGATAGATAGAGATCCACACTATAAATTTTTGTAGATAAGATTTTATTTTTGTATTTTTAAAACATTATTTTTCTTCTAGTAGAATGCACTGGCCCCAACGAGTACTACTCTTGCGGCGGTGCGTGTGACAACGTGTGTGCTACATTAAGTCAACAGAACCAAACTCATTGTCCTATCCCTCTGCATAGATGCATTGAGATGTGCTATTGCGATAAAGGCTATGCTCGGAATAATAACAACATCTGTATACCTATAAAACAATGTGGACGTAAGAATACCTCTTTGATAGGATTAAAAAAAATTCTATACAGACTACAGAGTGGAATTTTATAATAATAAAGAAATAAGAAATATTTATTTGCATAGAATACAGGTGTTGCAAGATATAAAATTGGTGGTTTATATACAGTACTACATTCTGCCTGTTTAAGGCATGCTAATTTAGGCACATTATTTATTAAAATTATTATTATTCACATTTATATTATACATTACATTACAATTGTTACTTAATATTTACACGTTAACAGACGAGTAATCATTATTATCATCATCACTATTGCATAAAATTACAGATACATTTTTTTTATACGTATTTTGTATTATAATTGTTTTAATACATAATGTGAGACATTTGTGAGGGTGTATGTTTGGGTCTGTGTGAGGATATTTTGAAATTGTATTTTATGTGTTGTTGTTATGTTTAAATATAATTTTATTCAAGAATAGATTAAAGAACATGCTAATGAATAAATGTTATTATAATTAAAACGACTTTATGAATGACTCACTTTAGACTTATGACCATGATAGGTATATTCTTATTCTTGACATTTTAATTATTATTCATTATTTTATTTTTCTAATTTTGATTGTTTTTATTATTTTGATTTTCAATGGAGATTAGGTACTCATTTGTACACCTTCATAGGTAAAATATGTTGCACTATAATTTCTTATACATCAAAAATACTTTGTAACAATGTATTATCATCCATGTTTGACACAAATAAAATGATTTGATTTAATTTGATTTGAAAGCAAATAAACAATTTAATTTAGAAAAATACAATAATGGATCATGTGCGTGGCGGGGTGCGGGAATTTTACAATAGACAAAGATATTTATTGTAGAAACTGTGTACAAAGGTGTTTGTATAAATATAGGTATCAACAGCCTGGCAGTCGGGTGTTGCAATAGTATTTATAGAAAAAGCTAACACTACAAGTATGGGTTAGCCTCAAAATAATTTACATTACAATCACTTTTTGGTAAAATACATTTTTAATTAACCATTTTTTTAAAACTCTCTTGAATAATTTTCCATCCAGTTTTTTTATGTCTACAGGTAAGTGGTTATAAACTCTTATTGCTGAAATATATGTACTTTTAATAATAAATCATGTTATTGATATTTGGCAAATTTAAATTATATTTATAATTAGAAACACACATTTGGCACACGTACATTTCGTTTAGTCTTACATTTAAGGTTAAAAAATTGAATGCTATGCATTAATTAAGAACATTTTTTTTTAACTGGATGTCTTTAGTTATTCTTCTGAGTTTGTTATGTTTCCAGTTAGTACTTAAATTGAGATAAGTATTTTGTAGTATGTAATACCTATTATTGTTGTATTTCTCAATACAATACCGGATTCTGGACTAGCTGCGGAGTTACTAATTATAATAACTATTGTGGGTAGATAGTTAATAATGTTAATATTATTATATTGGTTTTAGTTAAGTGACAATGATTGTATTATGTTATTTTGATAGATATCTCTACCTACATTATTGCGAATGTGTGCAGAATGGTACTCACGGCAATTGGGACAAACCCCCGTGGTTAGATTGTAAGTTTTATGTATATTTTGAATTTTAAAAGAAAGTTGTAATAAAAATAAATAAATAAAGTATTTTGTGTCTTTTTAAGTTTAACTCCAGTCTCCCTACTTGGCGTTGGGTTGGGATCTCATATTGAGGTACGTTTCATTTCCATAGGTTGAATGGGTAATGAGATACAGCTTGACTCCTCTATTGTAAGCAGTTCCGTAAGAAGCAGAGGTCACGATTGATTAGTTAGATAAAATATCTTGTATTAGAACGATTTTGATGAGACTTTCACTGTAGTGATACTTACGGGTCACATTAGAGACGGTTATTTGAACACATATCGCGACTAACCACGCAGGCTTCCGCTAAATGGTAGGGTAGAAGCTGACAGCTATATCAGGATCGAATCCGTTCCCAGCACTATAACTTATTATAGTTCCGAAATCCACGTGGACGAAGTCGCGGGCACTGCTAGTAAATAAATAAATATTTAAATTTTATTGTCCCCCGTTCAGAAATGCTTTTGACTAAGGAATCAAAGCTTTTCATGATGAATTTTAATACTTTATATATTGTTATACATTTATATAAGGATATAGATATATTTATACATATACATATAGAAGACTTCGCGGTTTATCTACTATTAAACGTAATTTTAATCTAAACTGATTTTGTATATAGGTACAATTTTCTATCAGCTTCCTGCTTCATCTCTTCATCTAACCTAACCTGCCACTTCTTAACATCCATCCTGTAAGCGAGATGAACGAAATATTCAAAAAAGCAAATCCACGAATGTAATGGAGATAGGCCAAACTCATACTCAGACTTTCTACAGTCTGTTTTTGTAAACAGACATCTATTGTGTTCATCTCTTTGGGAGTTGGTTCACAAATATAACACTTACAGGATAATGAGTCTCTCAAAGCAGTACATACTTTACCATCAAAATACAAAAATAAAGGATTTTAAAAATGTACTTTTACTACCCATATTTATACCCAACCTTATACATCGTAGGCATGGTGGAGTATCGTATGTTGGCAGTTCGCCGCAATATCACCCTCGTAACATATTTCTTCCGCTTAATACGTGGCTCACATTATAACCCGTCACTGCTGGCGCAGGTTAGCTTCCATGTCCCACGCCATGGAACGCATGCGGTGCGCGAGCGCAGACAATATCTACTGGCAGTACCGGCTGCTCGCACTAATTTAGGTCAGTTCACACCCCTGCCCCGAGCACTTCGTTATATGAATGAAATCCTAACATACGACTCAACGTTAGACTTATTCTCATGCACCGAGAGCAGATTTCTTACCATAGCAGGGCGTTATATCGAGACGTTGACTATTGGCAGCAGCATAATCTGATTTTTTTTGACATGTATGATTTTTTTCTTGATCTAATTAATTTATTATTATTCTATATTGACTATAAATGGAAATTGTTTTTATTAATTATCAAATGTACCTATTATTGTTTTTAAAATTAAATTATTGTAATCTCTTATTGTGCATGGACTTAAAACTGTTAGCAATAAGATGTCTTTAAAATAAAATAAATAAATAAATATCAACCATAGTTAACTGTAAAAAGTGTAGGATTTTAAAAACGCGGCTGTTAAAACTGAAAGTTGTTGGAGTCAAATTATTAATTTTATTTCTGAAGTAATACATCCAGCAATACATCTTCAATGATTAAAATCTTTTATTGCTTACATCAGTGACACTTCTTAATTTCTGGAAGTCATTGACGACTAAAATTTATGACTACTAATAAAGCTCGAATGATAATTATCAATTTCTAAGATTATTGTTACATTCAGAGAATATCTTAGTTTTATTCTATTAGGTTGGGGAAAAAGTCTTTTCGCATTATAGTATGAACTTGTAATAAAATCTCTTTGGCTATACTATTTGTATCTGGCTGGTTTTGGTATCATAAAGAACATAATTCCAAATTCAAATTAGGAAAATGTGTGATTTTCATATGTTTTTCGTACTGTCAAAATGAGTGAATCTACGGAAGAAATTCGATACATTTTAAAATTTTACTACAAAAAAGGTAAAAATGCAACGCAAGCCCCGAAAAAAATTTGCGATGTTTATGGACCTAGTGCAGTGTCTGTGAGAGTAGCACAAATTTGGTTTAAGCGTTTTCAATCCGGAAATTTTGATGTTAAAGATGCACGTCGCTCTGGTCGCCCTATTACGGATAAAATGGATGCCATTTTTGAAAAAGTGGAGCAAGATCGGCATGTCTGTAGTTACGATGTAGCTGAAGAACTGGGAACTGACCACAAAACAGTTATGGCACATTTGAAAAAAACTGGGTACACAAAAAAGCTCGATATTTGGGTACCTCACGAGCTCACTGAAAGAAACATAATGAACCGTGTACTCATTTGTGATACTTTATTACGAAGTAATGAAACCGAACCATTTTTGAAGAAGCTGATAACTGGTGATGATAAGTGGATCACGTACGACAAGAACGTGCGAAAAAGGTCGTGGTCAAAGGCCGGTCAGGCTTCACAGACTGTGGCGAAACCCGGGTTAACTCGCAACAAGGTGATGCTGTGTGTGTGGTGGGATTGGAAGGGCATTATTCATTATGAGCTGTTAACACCAGGCAGGACCATCGATTCTGAACTCTACTGCGAACAACACTGATGAGATTAAATCAAGAAGTTGATAGAAACCGGCCGGAATTAATCAACAGAAGGGGTGTGGTTTTTCATCATGATAACGTTAGACCTCACACATCTTTAGCCACTCAGCGAAAATTAAGGAAGTTTGGCTGGGAGGTGTAAATGCATCCGCCGTATAGTCCTGACCTTGCACCTTCAGATTTCCACCTGTTTCCGTCTCTTCAGAATTCTTTAGGCAGTGTCAGGTTAACATCACGAGAGGACTGCCAAAACCACTTGTCGCGGTATTTTGATCAGAAGTCCCAAAATTTCTATAGCAATGGGATCATGTCTCTACCTACAAGATGGCAAAAAGTTATCGAACAAAATGGTACTACATACTTTAGTTAAATGTAAATAAACTATATTAAAAAATGCTTTGAATTTTCTTAAAAAATGCGAAGAAACTTTTTCCCCAACCTATTATGTATACAGGGTGGAATTTTCGAAGCGAACCTGGAGGAAAAGTACTCTAAATACTGAAGATAGCAAATTTTACTCAAAGGAAACATTCCTTTATTTTTTTAAAGAAACAAAACTGCATTTATAGATTTTTGAAAATACGCTTGCCACACCCGGGAATCGAACCGACTAAAATCCGAAAATAATGTTAATAAGCATTTTAACACCTGGATTGGTACAAACGGCACAATCAGATGGCCTGCAAGATCTCCAGATCTCACCCCTTTAGATTTTTTTTTATGGGGATATGTAAAAAATCAAATTTACCAAAAATCCTATACAACTGTAAACGAGCTAAAAACTGAGGTTCACAATACAATTTTCAATATTCACCACAACACGCTACTAAAAGTTACTCAAAATGAATTCCAAATAATAAATTTGTGCATCCAAGAAAATGGAGCTCATTTCGAGCAACTAATTGGTTAATTTAGGTACTCGTTTTTTTCGTTAGAATAAAATAAGTTTAGATTTCATGGTTTATTTTTAATTTAATTTACCACGTTTTCTAGAGAGATTTGATCCTTATGATTGACCCTATCGATTGGTGCCATAAAAATACAGGGTGCTATTTTTTCGGATTTTAGTCGGTTTAATTCCCGGGTGTAGCAAGCGTATTTTCAAAAAATATATCAATGCAGTTTTGTTTCTTTTTAAAAATAAAGGAATGTTTCCTTTGAGTAAAATTTGCTGTCTTCAGTATTTAGGGTACTTTTCCTCCAGGTACGCCTAGAAAATTCCAACCTGTATATCTCCCTTATTAAAGGCCTATTCAGACCTAAGCGGTATTCGCTACCGTCTGCGGCAGAGAAAACCCAGTCGGTCTTATTACAGAACAAGGTTTAAACCAAGTCTAAGGAAAAACTCAGGTTTAGGCTCTGGTTTTAGAAAATTGTTATTACAAAACATAGTTTAACGAAAAATCTCTGGTCTAAGCTAAACCAGGGCCTCCCCCTAGTTTTGCCGTGGTTTAAGTGACGTGATCTACCTACGTTTCGTTTTCTTGAATACATTATATGCATAAAAATCCTAGTGATTATAATAAATATTCTTTTTGGTATCGTAACACTTCTAAAAGCTTTTAAATCGCACTCTTTGTAGTCAAAACAAACTTAATATTATCTTAATTATTTACTTTCATCATAATCTAATGATCCAAATCTTGTAAGGTACAATTTATTTAAAGTCATCCTTATAAAATCTGCACGAAACGAAACATTTCTACGAGGATGTGACTTTGGAATATTTATCTGTGGCATTTTGGAGTGAATGAGTGAATGATAAACTAATAGTCGACGTTGATTGGTCCGAGCTCGGTCTAAACTATGGTTTTAGTAGACCTCGGAAAAAACTGATTTTGTAATAAAGTCGGATTTAAACCAAGGTCTTAATTTGACACCTGGTCTTGTTAGACCTGGCCTAAACTCAGGTTTAACACATATTTTGTAATGAACTTGAGTTTAGACCAGGTATCAAACTAAGACGTTGGTATCCGACATTATTTTATGTATGGCGATTTAAACTTACAATATATTATGTTACGGTACCAAAAGAATATTATAATATATCGACAGTACGCTGACAATACCTTCTAACTAACATTTTTATCGAAATATTGTTTAGAACGCCTCGCCATCTGAATATTTATAATACGTGCTAACAGATGGCGCTAAAATAAATATTTGGATAAAAATGTTAGTTAGAAGGTATTGTCAGCATACGGTCGATATATTTTTATTATATTTATGGTTTTTTCGTCATCTCTATTGTATTCAGGAAATGCAGAAAATCGTTTAAGTAAAAATAAAATCTTATAAATTCTACATCAAACCTAGTAGTAGGTCGAAGCCGCATCTCAAATTCAGTTTAAAAAAAAATCATAAAAAAATTGCGGGGCTTTTAGTTAATTGTCTTTTTACATAAAATGGAAAACCAAAAGTAAAGGAGTGATACCCTGCAGTCCGAATTGCGCTAAAAGTGATAATATCGCGAATCCGACCAAAGTCACAATTAATAATATTATTCAATAGCCCTTATTATTTTGTGACTATTAAATTTGGTCGTATTCGCGATATTATCACTTTTATCGTAATTCGGACCGGGATAATGTCACTTAAACCACGGCAAAACCAGGGGGAGGCCTGGTTTATCTTAGACCCGAGATAAAACTGAGTTTTTTCGTTAAACTTTGTTTTGTAATAACAATTTTCTAAAACCAGAGCCTAAACCTGAGTTTTTCCTCAGATTTGTATTGTAAGATTTAAACCAAGGTCTTAATTTGACACCTGGTCTTGTTAGACCTGGCCTAAACTCAAGTTTAACACATCTTTTGTAATGAGACCGAGTGGGTATGCGGTAATATTACTGTTCAGACGGTACTTGATACTAA
Organism: Allophyes oxyacanthae; assembly: GCA_932294325.1. Taxonomy (NCBI): domain Eukaryota; kingdom Metazoa; phylum Arthropoda; class Insecta; order Lepidoptera; family Noctuidae; genus Allophyes; species Allophyes oxyacanthae. The sequence continues at coordinate 6,734,219 of OW028614.1, read as the reverse complement.
ATACCTGAGCGAAACCCGCGCGGTATGTACCTCTACCCACAGCGGCAGCGAATATCGCTCAGGTTTGAATAGACCTTTAATCTGTATTATAAGAAGGTATGCTGCTATCAATTAGTAGATACCTACATCACTTTCACGTACGCAAATGTATAAAACAATTTTCCAGCAATGAGACGAAAAATTCTTAGTTTAAATCAGTGACACTTCATAATTTCTCGAGGTCATCGACATCAATTTCATCATCATTGTTACAATGATGTTTGTTAATAATGATGATGATCAATAAAATCAGTAGTATTAAAAGATCTCCAGCAAGCAATACATCACTCCGGCTCGGACCGTTTGAATAGAATAGAATAGATCTTTATTTCATGTAAACCAGATACAGGCACTTATGAAATGTCGAGACTCTAGGTGCACGGTTCCAAATAGTAGATCCTATGGAGAAGAACCGGCAAGAAACTCCATGGAAACTCTTTTCAAATAAATAATAGATCTTGACAATCTTTATCAGTACAATGTTGTGATAAGATCTGCGAGAATAATGCAATTCAATACGAATACAAATAAAACTAGGGTAATAATGAATCCCAACAAAAACATTAAATGTAAAAAAATGCCAAGTCTCTCGATGCAGTCTTTCCATCGTAAAAAGTTTTGAGATCTCATAGAAGCCAAGTCCTATTCAAATTATTTTGTAGTTATAAATCAACATTTAGTAATTGTATCAATAGTTTTCTTTATATTATAATTATAGTGACTTGGCAATGAGCACAAGAAGAAACAAATAAAACGGCATATTTGGAGGAGTTGAAAGTCACACACCGCATGCGTAAACATTAATAGCACAAAATTAATTTTCTTTTGGTTTATCCGTGTCGTCCCAACCGAATTTCGGCAACGGCAGTCAGTCTCATCCAAGACTAGTAAACTGCGCAGGATAATCTGATCACAGGTATCGTCAGTAACATTTGCACATAATTCCAGGCAGCAAGCAGCTTTTAATTTGTGCTCATTGCCAAGTCACTATAATTATAATATAAAGAAAACTATTGATACAATTACTAAATGTTGATTTATAACTACAAAATAATTTGAATAGGACTTGGCTTCTATGAGATCTCAAAACTTTTTACGATGGAAAGACTGCATCGAGAGACTTGGCATTTTTTTACATTTAATGTTTTTGTTGGGATCTCATTTATTTTTTGTAAGTGTATTTCTTTCTTTTTTTTTTAGGTGACCTCATAATTTCTTGGACTTCAGCTACTGCTTTGCTTAGAACCCATTCTCTATCTCCATCTCTTTTGTTTCTTTTCTGAGGCTTCGTTACTTCTAAGGTAGACAAGTCTGGGCGATATATACTTCGGAGTCGATTATATTCAGCTATTGCTATCTCCTGAGCTTTGATACTACTAAAATTCACATTTATTAAATGTAATCCACCCAAACTAGTCACTCTTGAAAGGGCCACGTATGCTTGACCACAATTTATATTATTCTTTTATATTCTATGTATTTATTCATCCAATTGAATACTTAAACAACGAACAAAGTTAACAATGCAGTCAAAATCCATACACAATGTTCTTGCCAAACCGCAAATATAAAATTGTTTTCTATGGTATATTATTTTTTAATGTTTTTATAAAAAAAGTAATGTTTTTTTAATTTTTCCTTTATATGTGGCTAATGACCTATCTTGGTGCAAAATTTGAAGTTTCTAAGTCTGCTAGAAGTACCTTAGATTTTTGATGATCGGTCAGTGAGTCAGTGAGTCAGTGAGTCAGTGAGTGACAAAATGGTGTAACTTTGATCGACCGTAACTCCTAAACTATTAATTCAATTGGCATGTAATTTCGAACTTAAGCTTGTTCTAATGCCTACTATTATTCACCGAAAACCTAAACTCGTAGCTTTGTCCACGTCGAAGATATAGGGGGGGCGAAACAGCCGCGAATCGCTTCGAGAAAAGATGGTACGGCCGTGCCCGTTTTGCTCGAGACTTGGCTGGGGCACTGCCGTGCCCCCAGATTGCCTCTGAATAAGATTGCCATGGCAGTTACGAGCTGACCAGTTCCGACAGACGGCACCCGTTTGATCTCCGGAGGCTCCTATATTGATGATTTAATTATACAGTTACCCTCAAACGTGTATATTGGGATCCTCGGGTTCTCCTCATCATATTTTGTTTCTCATCATTATGTTTTATTTCAACTGTGCCTTTGCGGGCACTTTCAAAGCGTCGTGATTCTAGGCGCACGGTTCCAAGTGGGTTGGTCCTGGAGAAAATACCGGCAAGAAACTCCATGGATACTCTTTTCATAAAACAAAATTACAATAATATCGAGGACCGCACGAGCGGCCCCGGCTATTATTTGACTTGAATTTACACAATATTACAATAAAAATAGAACAGCATAGATCATAAGTACCACTATAATAGTAACAATACAACTAGGTACATAATTAACTTTCAAGCCACCCAATTATGAATACAAAGGAAGCGTCATTAAAATTAGGTTGTTAAGACAGGAACTCAAAGGACAGGAAGCAGCGGGTCACCAGGGAAGCCGCATTTGCAGAAGATAATCAGTTCCATACGTTTCCATCGTCAACAAAGTCTTTGATCTTATAATAGGCTTATTATCGAGGTTTGGCAATAATATCTGTGGTGCTGTCATTGACGTATGTCTATTCTACACTATTTTTACACGACTACGGAGAGGGTTATATGTTTGACCGTATGTATGTAGGTATGTATATTCATCTGTTCCCTCAGAACTTCTGAACTACTCATCAAAATTCGACAAATGAGGTATCGTTGGAAGCGTCTTAATTGTCCGCTGGTTATAGGCTATGTGACGTCACATGAAATTGAATATGGCGCCCTTTATAGGACATAAAGTAATCACCTAAAATATTTTGATGATTGATGATTTTATATAATGAGACGCAAATTGAGACCACCATTAACCTATGATCCTTTCCGTCTTTTATCGAATTGTTTACCCGCCATAGACATCTTACACATGTGATAAGTGTGATGTGTAAACTATTAAACATATCAAGATGCTAGACCGTGCTAGGCTTTGTCATAAAACATCGCCAAAGAAAAACTTTTATTATTTTATAACCGTTTGGTACATGGTACAAGATTTTTGAATAATGTAGTGTGGTGCAGTGACCATACTATGCTACGAATAGCATGCGACTAGAACGCGTTCAAAAACGTTTCCTTTGGCATCTTGCTTTCTCCGTCGGTATAGCTAATAAAACACTTTCTTACAAACCAAGATTGAAGCATTTTAACATGCATACCTTAGACGAGCGAAGACGGTTAAACGACGCAATGTTTATCTGTAAAAGTTTGAAAGGGAATAATTATTGACTGCCTACCACTGCTATCATTCATCAACGTTTGTGCTCCATCAAGAATTCTACGTAGGCCTATTACCCCACTTTATCCTCCACAGAGAAGAACGGTTCTAGGAGCCAACTCTCCGTGCGCTAGGTTTTGTTAAGTTTTGAACTGTTGTTGCGATCAAATCGATTTTCACTTTGATTTTTCTCACTTAGCAAAAGTGTAAAATCCTGAACTGTTTGTCTTATTTGCTGTATTGTAGCCCTTATGATGCTTCTAAAACAAATAATAATTATCACTACTATAATATATACTCGTCAAAACAAAATAAGGGCCACTTGCAAATTTCGACATTATGGGTGATTTAATGATCATTAACTATATCCATGTGGTAAATTGTATAGCGTTGTGTTATCTTAAGTGTTTGCGAACACTTTAACAGCATTCCGCTTGAAAACCCGTTAAAATGGGTAGATTTTATAAAAAAAAATGAAACCAATTAATTTTACCCTGTTTTTAACGTGAACTTTAAGCTCATTTAACATTTGTATTGTACTGAGAACAATTTAGTGTGTCAAGTTAGTGCGTACATCGGCATTTTAAGAACGTAATTCCACAGGTTCGACTTTAAATAGACTTGACTACAACGACCAGGACCATAACACTCATCCAAGAAGGCTATTCGTAGTGATCTGTAGTTTTACAGCCGAGATTTTCGCAGCGAGCGATTTAGAATGCCTGGAATTGTTTTTATGAGATCCAAAATTTTGTCAGAAGTCAAGAATTAGGCGGAGCCAGAGGAATCACCGCTCAGGAAGACCGCTACATAGACTTACATGCACGCAGAGAGAGCACCGTCACTTCCCGCTCTTTGCAAACCCGCTTGTGCCTGGCCACAGGCACGTGACTTAGTGACCAAACAATTAGAAACCAGTTTTATGAAGACCAGCAATTGTCCAGGAGTCAAGTGGTGCGAATTCCATAAACCAGTATTCATAATGCAAATCAATAAACATCCGTGAGGCAAAAATTGGACTGTAGCGTAAGTGACTGAAGCACATTGCTTTTTACAGATGAGAGCAAAGTAAAAGTTTTTAGTGTTGACCGTTGCATAAGGGTGTGGAGATGAAAAGGGAACAATTTGCAGATGCCTGCATCCACAACAATGATCGATTTGGGGGGCCCAATGTTATGGTGTGGGGAGGCATAAGCCAAACTGGAAGAACTGAGCTTAAAATTCAGAACCAGGGTATAGTAACAACTTAACGATACATCCAGGAGGTCATAAGACTCTATGTGGTGCCATCTGCATAGCAAGTGGGTGCAGGTTTCAAGCTGTTGCACGGCAATGCACGCGCTTATTCTGTTAAAGCCACCAGAGAGACACTAGAAGAGGCTTGTATACAAATGTTGCCGAGGTCAGTGAACAGCTCGGGCTTGAACACAATTGAACACATGTAGGATCTGTTGAAAAGAAGAGTATGAGACACAAATTGATCACTGGACGATGAAAGACAGCCCTTAAACGTCCTAAAATCGAGCTAGGAACAAATATCTCAAGAAACAATGCGGCATCTGATAGAAAATGCCCTCCAGGTTTCAAGAATATGTTCAGAAAAGAGGAGGTTACACCAGATATTGATTCAAAATGGAAGAAGAATAAACGCCGTGGAATTTCATTTTTAATTGCATTTTTAGTCCAAGTGTACTTTTTGCTCAAATTGCACTTTTTCTTAAAAATGTTGTAAAATTGATTTTCTTTTCTGTGGATTGTGTAAAATTTAAGCCCATTTCATTAAAAACAAATCATTGCAATGAATTTTACAACTTAGAAACCTAGGAACCTCATAATTTGCCCAGAAGATCAAAAATATAAGGTGGCCCTTATTTTGTTTTGACGAGTATATATTATGTCCCGTGCCTGTGAACTTTGGATGTCTAAGTACCTAACCTTACAATCAACATGACAAATTGCTGACGTGGTATTTACCTATAAGTGATTGTTAACTTTTTTTCTTTTTTTTTATTCTGCATTTGTTTTGATTATTTTATAAGTGTAAACAATTGTTGGTAGACCAAATAAATAAATTAAGTATATAAATTCTGCTATTTTGATAACTTTATTAATATTGGTTTACATCTTTATATTGAAACAAGTGCATGAAGTCGTATATTCAGTATAAAAGACGTAAATACCCTTGATACACACTCCAGACGGTTTGTTGGTGACAATGTGGAAGCCGCTCATACTGATAGCCGTTATGGCTAACACGTTTTTTATAACGGCTTCCGAAGGTAAGGTCTTTTATAATGCTTCAAGTGCACTTTTGTACACACTAATGATAGTTTACAGTTTTTATGTTCCTTATGTGCTGTTATGTGTATCGAAAACTTGATGAAAATAGACAACGTTCAAGTGGTGGCTATAACAAGACATAACTAATAAAATAGGAAATGATATTATGATATAATAACAAAGAAAAATGTTTTAATAACATTAAAATAATTAGGTATGTGCTAAATAATAAGTCGTGTTCAGTGGTGGAATTGAGATCATACTGTTAGTTATCGCAACGCCACTACTGAACACTCGTATCCATTACCCTAATGTCTTACCTACTTTGTTTCTGTGTTAACTGATCCTACATTCAAACTGATTACCTACACGGTTTTGTGGGACTATACCAACTACCATATACAAATTGTCTCAATTAATTAAAAAATAAAATTTATAAAATCATACCTACATAAATTTAACTCTACAATAGATTGTCTATTGTGTCTATTTTAAACACAATAGACAATCTATTGTATGTGGGTCACGGGATCCTTTTTATTTTGATGAATTAAATATGATAGAGTACAGACAGTAAAATTTACAGTTTAACTTTATACAAGTGTCCAGAATCAAATTTTTATTAGTCTTGTTCATAAATTAACGTTAGTAACGTATATACAGGGTTCCACGGCTATGGGACACAGAGGGAAAGTACCTACTTTAAATAATTGTAGCTAGGATATTTTGCTTCATGGGGACATTATTTTATTTTTAAAGGTAGGTAAGTAATGTTGTAGGTAGGTACCTATTTAATGATTTTTATAAGTTGCTTGTTTCATCTGGGAATTAAACCGACCAAATGTCAAAAAAAAACAGTCTGTATTTTTACGATGCCGATCGAAAGGATAGAATTCATTCCTTCTAAGTAATGCAGTATCATAAATAGGAACATCGTGAAATTTTACAATTCAGTTTAGGAAGATGAAATAACATGTCATGCACTGTCGATTTTCGTACTTCTAAAAATACAATAATATTGTTGTTTCTTTTTATTATTAAATTGTAAAATTTTAGTGTTTTTTTTTCTTTAAAATACTTAAAAGGATAATCCTTAAGATTGACCCTTTTGGTCGGTAACACATATCATAATATAGGTTGTTGTTTTTTACCTACACTATAATAAATGAAATGTCTCCAGAGCTTCTTGCCCTTGAAAACCAAAATCTTTCTTGCGCTAACTCTTATTCAGCCCATTATCGACTAACGCCGACGCCTGCTATCTGGATAGACAGAGGAAGTCTTAAATAAACTTGAGCGTTTGCAAAACATCTGCATCCGTTTTGTTTTTAATTTGAGAAAATATGATCATGTTTCCACATTTCGCAAGGATCTCAAGTGGCTCCCGATTCGTCTTCGCGGGAACACTCGGATATTATGTCTCCTTTTTAACATCCTAATAACCCGACACCTCCTTCGTACCTGCGGGATCGCTTTTCCTATACATATCCTACAGACCCTCCCTGCAGGTCGCATCTAAGGTCCCTCCTCAAACTCCCATCCCACAAAACTGATTTCTACTCCTACTTCTTTTCTGTGTATGCGGTTAGGTTGTGGAATGTGCTGCCGCCTGATATAAGAAGCTGTAAAACTGTGTCTTTGTTCAAGAAACGTTTAAAAGAGCACTACCTTTCCTCTGCTACATAGTTTGTATTTTATTTATACATTAAGGTATATATTTATTTAGATAGGTATATTTATTGTATGTATTTGTATTCTTCCGTGTTAGGTATGTATTTATATAAATTATTTATTCGTATCCTTTACACACTGTGTCTACATTTCTCCTTTTTAATCTCTCCTCTCGCAGGTTTGCTGGAAAGATTTCTTTAGAAATAAGCAGTACCTTTGTACTTTATGCTCCTACTTCATATTTCTCATTTATTTTATGTGTGAATTAATTGTTAAATAAATAAAATAAAGATTTTTATAATATTTTATAAGTATTCAAACATTTGAACATACTAATTTATGTTATAACAAAATGAATAATGTAGAAAACCATCGATGTCTATAGATATGCTTAGTGAACTCAAAAAGTGAGACGTGTCAGGTACTCCATTTTCAGAAAAATGGAGTAGTTGATCACCAGTCAAATGCCGTTTACAAACATAATTATTAATTTGTGTAGTGAATAAAAAATATATAATAACAGTAGCTATTCCATTAGTGCATGTATCGCTGTTCTATTTATATATAATTCGAACATTGTTGAATATAAAATTTGACGTCTTTAAAAAATACGTCTCATTTTTTTAGCTTCCCTTTGTATGACAGAGCGTATCTATAGACATCAATGTAGAAAACCAATTAAAAATCCAATTAGAACCATTTTCGACTTCTACGAGGACGAAGTCGCGGGCAAAAGCTAATTCAATATAAAATTGGAAGAACCACATAAACGATTTCGATCAATTGAACTAGGAAGAATTATTAAAAATATTTCATAAATTATGAATATTTTTTCATGGCTCCACTCATTTATTTATAAAAGAAACCGGTGTGGACGATCTCCTTTGGGATTTTTTTTTTACTTTTTATATATCACTAATCAAAATTAGTAAAACTTGATTCGTCATCTCTCTCATTTATTATGACCAAATATTCAAATCATTAAATTGTTTCTAGGCCATGTATGTGGACATAACGAAGTATATTCTACATGTATTAACGGTGGATGTCAAGCCAAAAATTGTTCTCAATTTGGAAAACCTATACCTTGTGTGAAAATAGATCCCAAATGTTGCATTAACGGGTGTCTATGCAAACAAGGATATTTAAGGGCATCTAATGGTGTCTGTATACCTCATGAACACACATGAACATTACGACTCTTGCGCACCCTCCTGCCCTCTCAAACTTGTGAAAGCATCGGTAGACAGTACAAGTGTCCAACAACTACACCGTACCGTCGTGGAGCCTGTTGGTGTGATAATGCCGACATGACGACAGAAGAAGAGCGAGCTTAATCTTCTTAACTTTCAGTAATTTGTCCGGGGCCTCACGAGTACTTTGCATGTGGCGGTGCGTGTGACAACGTGTGTGCATCTCTAAGGAAACAGAACCAAACCTACTGTCCCATCATCAATATTAAGTGCAGTCCTATGTGTTATTGTGAAGAGGGATACGCCAGAGACAAAAAACTTATCTGTATACCTATTGATCAGTGTCCAGGTAGGTCAATGCAGTTGTGTTAAAATAATAGAAAAAGATTTACTGATTTAGCAATAAAAAAAATGAACGGTCAAAAAGCAAATGCTAAGAATATTCACCTCACGATCAATACGTCTAAGTAGCAAAACGTCCAAATAACGCCAAAATTATAGTACATTATGATATAAGTGCGTTAAGGTGAAAATTACAACCGAGGCGATATTGCTAGCCCAAGCCGTAGGCGAGGTCTACAAGAAAGCAGAGGCTGTAATTATCAAAGCGCACGTATGTCATACGAAGTTTTATAACATATTTGCGAGGAAATAAATACAACTCGGACTTTCTTAAACGAATAAATCTTTTACTAGTTCACAAATTAGCGATGCGCGCGCATCAGCCCTTTTTTTTAAGGCAAAGGTATAAAAACAGCCAGTATTACTAATAAAGTAAATTAATATTTTTTTGTTTTTGTTATAGATATAACAATTGTTGAAATTTATTGTCAGAATTAATTAAATTAAAGAATTAAGAATTTATTTTTTATATTTTATCTCCCAAAGTTAATTTTATTCATAAAATGTTGACCACTTTTCTGACATAAAATCTCTTTGCTAAAATTTAAAAAAGTACCGTTCGTTTTAGACGGAGCATCTTGATAAACCGTGCGTTTTACATTACAATAACGCACAAGTACGTAATGAGATACATTACGATATTGAAATTGGTGAAATAAGAGACCCTTTACGAGCAAATGTGTTATAAAAGATGTTATTAAATCAGTCGCTGAAATTCCAATAAAAATTATCGGTTTTTACCGATATTGTGGTAAAAATACGTGTACCTATTTATCTGTATTTTTTTCCATCTAGCAACTGTCTGTGAAGAGGATGAAGTTTACGATAGTTGCGCTAACGATGAATGTCAAAAGAGGAAGTGCTCACAAGTAGGAGAACCTACGCTTTGTATAGACCTCATACAGTGTGAAGGTGGATGCGTTTGCCAAGAAGGATTTTTACGAACAAAAGAAGGTACTTGCGTACCTGAAGACGAATGTCCACGTAAGTTTTATTGCTCTTCTATATAGTCTTATTTAGGTAACATGATCCAATCTAACTGATGATGATAATTTACTTACAGTTTTCGTAAGTGAAAGCATCCAAAATTCTTAGTCTTAACCATGTGAAAAGACATCCACATGGATACTATCATGTGGACTTCCTCATTTTGAAACGTATACTTGGTTGATTTGTTAGTAGGTATACGTCGCGCGTCGTCCCAGTCCTATACTGCATAGGATGGAGCACAGATGAGATATTGGCCAAATGGATACTTATAATTATTTCCAATACTCATTATAACATTTTTTATAGAAGATAGATAGAGATCCACACTATAAATTTTTGTAGATAAGATTTTATTTTTGTATTTTTAAAACATTATTTTTCTTCTAGTAGAATGCACTGGCCCCAACGAGTACTACTCTTGCGGCGGTGCGTGTGACAACGTGTGTGCTACATTAAGTCAACAGAACCAAACTCATTGTCCTATCCCTCTGCATAGATGCATTGAGATGTGCTATTGCGATAAAGGCTATGCTCGGAATAATAACAACATCTGTATACCTATAAAACAATGTGGACGTAAGAATACCTCTTTGATAGGATTAAAAAAAATTCTATACAGACTACAGAGTGGAATTTTATAATAATAAAGAAATAAGAAATATTTATTTGCATAGAATACAGGTGTTGCAAGATATAAAATTGGTGGTTTATATACAGTACTACATTCTGCCTGTTTAAGGCATGCTAATTTAGGCACATTATTTATTAAAATTATTATTATTCACATTTATATTATACATTACATTACAATTGTTACTTAATATTTACACGTTAACAGACGAGTAATCATTATTATCATCATCACTATTGCATAAAATTACAGATACATTTTTTTTATACGTATTTTGTATTATAATTGTTTTAATACATAATGTGAGACATTTGTGAGGGTGTATGTTTGGGTCTGTGTGAGGATATTTTGAAATTGTATTTTATGTGTTGTTGTTATGTTTAAATATAATTTTATTCAAGAATAGATTAAAGAACATGCTAATGAATAAATGTTATTATAATTAAAACGACTTTATGAATGACTCACTTTAGACTTATGACCATGATAGGTATATTCTTATTCTTGACATTTTAATTATTATTCATTATTTTATTTTTCTAATTTTGATTGTTTTTATTATTTTGATTTTCAATGGAGATTAGGTACTCATTTGTACACCTTCATAGGTAAAATATGTTGCACTATAATTTCTTATACATCAAAAATACTTTGTAACAATGTATTATCATCCATGTTTGACACAAATAAAATGATTTGATTTAATTTGATTTGAAAGCAAATAAACAATTTAATTTAGAAAAATACAATAATGGATCATGTGCGTGGCGGGGTGCGGGAATTTTACAATAGACAAAGATATTTATTGTAGAAACTGTGTACAAAGGTGTTTGTATAAATATAGGTATCAACAGCCTGGCAGTCGGGTGTTGCAATAGTATTTATAGAAAAAGCTAACACTACAAGTATGGGTTAGCCTCAAAATAATTTACATTACAATCACTTTTTGGTAAAATACATTTTTAATTAACCATTTTTTTAAAACTCTCTTGAATAATTTTCCATCCAGTTTTTTTATGTCTACAGGTAAGTGGTTATAAACTCTTATTGCTGAAATATATGTACTTTTAATAATAAATCATGTTATTGATATTTGGCAAATTTAAATTATATTTATAATTAGAAACACACATTTGGCACACGTACATTTCGTTTAGTCTTACATTTAAGGTTAAAAAATTGAATGCTATGCATTAATTAAGAACATTTTTTTTTAACTGGATGTCTTTAGTTATTCTTCTGAGTTTGTTATGTTTCCAGTTAGTACTTAAATTGAGATAAGTATTTTGTAGTATGTAATACCTATTATTGTTGTATTTCTCAATACAATACCGGATTCTGGACTAGCTGCGGAGTTACTAATTATAATAACTATTGTGGGTAGATAGTTAATAATGTTAATATTATTATATTGGTTTTAGTTAAGTGACAATGATTGTATTATGTTATTTTGATAGATATCTCTACCTACATTATTGCGAATGTGTGCAGAATGGTACTCACGGCAATTGGGACAAACCCCCGTGGTTAGATTGTAAGTTTTATGTATATTTTGAATTTTAAAAGAAAGTTGTAATAAAAATAAATAAATAAAGTATTTTGTGTCTTTTTAAGTTTAACTCCAGTCTCCCTACTTGGCGTTGGGTTGGGATCTCATATTGAGGTACGTTTCATTTCCATAGGTTGAATGGGTAATGAGATACAGCTTGACTCCTCTATTGTAAGCAGTTCCGTAAGAAGCAGAGGTCACGATTGATTAGTTAGATAAAATATCTTGTATTAGAACGATTTTGATGAGACTTTCACTGTAGTGATACTTACGGGTCACATTAGAGACGGTTATTTGAACACATATCGCGACTAACCACGCAGGCTTCCGCTAAATGGTAGGGTAGAAGCTGACAGCTATATCAGGATCGAATCCGTTCCCAGCACTATAACTTATTATAGTTCCGAAATCCACGTGGACGAAGTCGCGGGCACTGCTAGTAAATAAATAAATATTTAAATTTTATTGTCCCCCGTTCAGAAATGCTTTTGACTAAGGAATCAAAGCTTTTCATGATGAATTTTAATACTTTATATATTGTTATACATTTATATAAGGATATAGATATATTTATACATATACATATAGAAGACTTCGCGGTTTATCTACTATTAAACGTAATTTTAATCTAAACTGATTTTGTATATAGGTACAATTTTCTATCAGCTTCCTGCTTCATCTCTTCATCTAACCTAACCTGCCACTTCTTAACATCCATCCTGTAAGCGAGATGAACGAAATATTCAAAAAAGCAAATCCACGAATGTAATGGAGATAGGCCAAACTCATACTCAGACTTTCTACAGTCTGTTTTTGTAAACAGACATCTATTGTGTTCATCTCTTTGGGAGTTGGTTCACAAATATAACACTTACAGGATAATGAGTCTCTCAAAGCAGTACATACTTTACCATCAAAATACAAAAATAAAGGATTTTAAAAATGTACTTTTACTACCCATATTTATACCCAACCTTATACATCGTAGGCATGGTGGAGTATCGTATGTTGGCAGTTCGCCGCAATATCACCCTCGTAACATATTTCTTCCGCTTAATACGTGGCTCACATTATAACCCGTCACTGCTGGCGCAGGTTAGCTTCCATGTCCCACGCCATGGAACGCATGCGGTGCGCGAGCGCAGACAATATCTACTGGCAGTACCGGCTGCTCGCACTAATTTAGGTCAGTTCACACCCCTGCCCCGAGCACTTCGTTATATGAATGAAATCCTAACATACGACTCAACGTTAGACTTATTCTCATGCACCGAGAGCAGATTTCTTACCATAGCAGGGCGTTATATCGAGACGTTGACTATTGGCAGCAGCATAATCTGATTTTTTTTGACATGTATGATTTTTTTCTTGATCTAATTAATTTATTATTATTCTATATTGACTATAAATGGAAATTGTTTTTATTAATTATCAAATGTACCTATTATTGTTTTTAAAATTAAATTATTGTAATCTCTTATTGTGCATGGACTTAAAACTGTTAGCAATAAGATGTCTTTAAAATAAAATAAATAAATAAATATCAACCATAGTTAACTGTAAAAAGTGTAGGATTTTAAAAACGCGGCTGTTAAAACTGAAAGTTGTTGGAGTCAAATTATTAATTTTATTTCTGAAGTAATACATCCAGCAATACATCTTCAATGATTAAAATCTTTTATTGCTTACATCAGTGACACTTCTTAATTTCTGGAAGTCATTGACGACTAAAATTTATGACTACTAATAAAGCTCGAATGATAATTATCAATTTCTAAGATTATTGTTACATTCAGAGAATATCTTAGTTTTATTCTATTAGGTTGGGGAAAAAGTCTTTTCGCATTATAGTATGAACTTGTAATAAAATCTCTTTGGCTATACTATTTGTATCTGGCTGGTTTTGGTATCATAAAGAACATAATTCCAAATTCAAATTAGGAAAATGTGTGATTTTCATATGTTTTTCGTACTGTCAAAATGAGTGAATCTACGGAAGAAATTCGATACATTTTAAAATTTTACTACAAAAAAGGTAAAAATGCAACGCAAGCCCCGAAAAAAATTTGCGATGTTTATGGACCTAGTGCAGTGTCTGTGAGAGTAGCACAAATTTGGTTTAAGCGTTTTCAATCCGGAAATTTTGATGTTAAAGATGCACGTCGCTCTGGTCGCCCTATTACGGATAAAATGGATGCCATTTTTGAAAAAGTGGAGCAAGATCGGCATGTCTGTAGTTACGATGTAGCTGAAGAACTGGGAACTGACCACAAAACAGTTATGGCACATTTGAAAAAAACTGGGTACACAAAAAAGCTCGATATTTGGGTACCTCACGAGCTCACTGAAAGAAACATAATGAACCGTGTACTCATTTGTGATACTTTATTACGAAGTAATGAAACCGAACCATTTTTGAAGAAGCTGATAACTGGTGATGATAAGTGGATCACGTACGACAAGAACGTGCGAAAAAGGTCGTGGTCAAAGGCCGGTCAGGCTTCACAGACTGTGGCGAAACCCGGGTTAACTCGCAACAAGGTGATGCTGTGTGTGTGGTGGGATTGGAAGGGCATTATTCATTATGAGCTGTTAACACCAGGCAGGACCATCGATTCTGAACTCTACTGCGAACAACACTGATGAGATTAAATCAAGAAGTTGATAGAAACCGGCCGGAATTAATCAACAGAAGGGGTGTGGTTTTTCATCATGATAACGTTAGACCTCACACATCTTTAGCCACTCAGCGAAAATTAAGGAAGTTTGGCTGGGAGGTGTAAATGCATCCGCCGTATAGTCCTGACCTTGCACCTTCAGATTTCCACCTGTTTCCGTCTCTTCAGAATTCTTTAGGCAGTGTCAGGTTAACATCACGAGAGGACTGCCAAAACCACTTGTCGCGGTATTTTGATCAGAAGTCCCAAAATTTCTATAGCAATGGGATCATGTCTCTACCTACAAGATGGCAAAAAGTTATCGAACAAAATGGTACTACATACTTTAGTTAAATGTAAATAAACTATATTAAAAAATGCTTTGAATTTTCTTAAAAAATGCGAAGAAACTTTTTCCCCAACCTATTATGTATACAGGGTGGAATTTTCGAAGCGAACCTGGAGGAAAAGTACTCTAAATACTGAAGATAGCAAATTTTACTCAAAGGAAACATTCCTTTATTTTTTTAAAGAAACAAAACTGCATTTATAGATTTTTGAAAATACGCTTGCCACACCCGGGAATCGAACCGACTAAAATCCGAAAATAATGTTAATAAGCATTTTAACACCTGGATTGGTACAAACGGCACAATCAGATGGCCTGCAAGATCTCCAGATCTCACCCCTTTAGATTTTTTTTTATGGGGATATGTAAAAAATCAAATTTACCAAAAATCCTATACAACTGTAAACGAGCTAAAAACTGAGGTTCACAATACAATTTTCAATATTCACCACAACACGCTACTAAAAGTTACTCAAAATGAATTCCAAATAATAAATTTGTGCATCCAAGAAAATGGAGCTCATTTCGAGCAACTAATTGGTTAATTTAGGTACTCGTTTTTTTCGTTAGAATAAAATAAGTTTAGATTTCATGGTTTATTTTTAATTTAATTTACCACGTTTTCTAGAGAGATTTGATCCTTATGATTGACCCTATCGATTGGTGCCATAAAAATACAGGGTGCTATTTTTTCGGATTTTAGTCGGTTTAATTCCCGGGTGTAGCAAGCGTATTTTCAAAAAATATATCAATGCAGTTTTGTTTCTTTTTAAAAATAAAGGAATGTTTCCTTTGAGTAAAATTTGCTGTCTTCAGTATTTAGGGTACTTTTCCTCCAGGTACGCCTAGAAAATTCCAACCTGTATATCTCCCTTATTAAAGGCCTATTCAGACCTAAGCGGTATTCGCTACCGTCTGCGGCAGAGAAAACCCAGTGGGTATGCGGTAATATTACTGTTCAGACGGTACTTGATACTAAATACCTGAGCGAAACCCGCGCGGTATGTACCTCTACCCACAGCGGCAGCGAATATCGCTCAGGTTTGAATAGACCTTTAATCTGTATTATAAGAAGGTATGCTGCTATCAATTAGTAGATACCTACATCACTTTCACGTACGCAAATGTATAAAACAATTTTCCAGCAATGAGACGAAAAATTCTTAGTTTAAATCAGTGACACTTCATAATTTCTCGAGGTCATCGACATCAATTTCATCATCATTGTTACAATGATGTTTGTTAATAATGATGATGATCAATAAAATCAGTAGTATTAAAAGATCTCCAGCAAGCAATACATCACTCCGGCTCGGACCGTTTGAATAGAATAGAATAGATCTTTATTTCATGTAAACCAGATACAGGCACTTATGAAATGTCGAGACTCTAGGTGCACGGTTCCAAATAGTAGATCCTATGGAGAAGAACCGGCAAGAAACTCCATGGAAACTCTTTTCAAATAAATAATAGATCTTGACAATCTTTATCAGTACAATGTTGTGATAAGATCTGCGAGAATAATGCAATTCAATACGAATACAAATAAAACTAGGGTAATAATGAATCCCAACAAAAACATTAAATGTAAAAAAATGCCAAGTCTCTCGATGCAGTCTTTCCATCGTAAAAAGTTTTGAGATCTCATAGAAGCCAAGTCCTATTCAAATTATTTTGTAGTTATAAATCAACATTTAGTAATTGTATCAATAGTTTTCTTTATATTATAATTATAGTGACTTGGCAATGAGCACAAGAAGAAACAAATAAAACGGCATATTTGGAGGAGTTGAAAGTCACACACCGCATGCGTAAACATTAATAGCACAAAATTAATTTTCTTTTGGTTTATCCGTGTCGTCCCAACCGAATTTCGGCAACGGCAGTCAGTCTCATCCAAGACTAGTAAACTGCGCAGGATAATCTGATCACAGGTATCGTCAGTAACATTTGCACATAATTCCAGGCAGCAAGCAGCTTTTAATTTGTGCTCATTGCCAAGTCACTATAATTATAATATAAAGAAAACTATTGATACAATTACTAAATGTTGATTTATAACTACAAAATAATTTGAATAGGACTTGGCTTCTATGAGATCTCAAAACTTTTTACGATGGAAAGACTGCATCGAGAGACTTGGCATTTTTTTACATTTAATGTTTTTGTTGGGATCTCATTTATTTTTTGTAAGTGTATTTCTTTCTTTTTTTTTTAGGTGACCTCATAATTTCTTGGACTTCAGCTACTGCTTTGCTTAGAACCCATTCTCTATCTCCATCTCTTTTGTTTCTTTTCTGAGGCTTCGTTACTTCTAAGGTAGACAAGTCTGGGCGATATATACTTCGGAGTCGATTATATTCAGCTATTGCTATCTCCTGAGCTTTGATACTACTAAAATTCACATTTATTAAATGTAATCCACCCAAACTAGTCACTCTTGAAAGGGCCACGTATGCTTGACCACAATTTATATTATTCTTTTATATTCTATGTATTTATTCATCCAATTGAATACTTAAACAACGAACAAAGTTAACAATGCAGTCAAAATCCATACACAATGTTCTTGCCAAACCGCAAATATAAAATTGTTTTCTATGGTATATTATTTTTTAATGTTTTTATAAAAAAAGTAATGTTTTTTTAATTTTTCCTTTATATGTGGCTAATGACCTATCTTGGTGCAAAATTTGAAGTTTCTAAGTCTGCTAGAAGTACCTTAGATTTTTGATGATCGGTCAGTGAGTCAGTGAGTCAGTGAGTCAGTGAGTGACAAAATGGTGTAACTTTGATCGACCGTAACTCCTAAACTATTAATTCAATTGGCATGTAATTTCGAACTTAAGCTTGTTCTAATGCCTACTATTATTCACCGAAAACCTAAACTCGTAGCTTTGTCCACGTCGAAGATATAGGGGGGGCGAAACAGCCGCGAATCGCTTCGAGAAAAGATGGTACGGCCGTGCCCGTTTTGCTCGAGACTTGGCTGGGGCACTGCCGTGCCCCCAGATTGCCTCTGAATAAGATTGCCATGGCAGTTACGAGCTGACCAGTTCCGACAGACGGCACCCGTTTGATCTCCGGAGGCTCCTATATTGATGATTTAATTATACAGTTACCCTCAAACGTGTATATTGGGATCCTCGGGTTCTCCTCATCATATTTTGTTTCTCATCATTATGTTTTATTTCAACTGTGCCTTTGCGGGCACTTTCAAAGCGTCGTGATTCTAGGCGCACGGTTCCAAGTGGGTTGGTCCTGGAGAAAATACCGGCAAGAAACTCCATGGATACTCTTTTCATAAAACAAAATTACAATAATATCGAGGACCGCACGAGCGGCCCCGGCTATTATTTGACTTGAATTTACACAATATTACAATAAAAATAGAACAGCATAGATCATAAGTACCACTATAATAGTAACAATACAACTAGGTACATAATTAACTTTCAAGCCACCCAATTATGAATACAAAGGAAGCGTCATTAAAATTAGGTTGTTAAGACAGGAACTCAAAGGACAGGAAGCAGCGGGTCACCAGGGAAGCCGCATTTGCAGAAGATAATCAGTTCCATACGTTTCCATCGTCAACAAAGTCTTTGATCTTATAATAGGCTTATTATCGAGGTTTGGCAATAATATCTGTGGTGCTGTCATTGACGTATGTCTATTCTACACTATTTTTACACGACTACGGAGAGGGTTATATGTTTGACCGTATGTATGTAGGTATGTATATTCATCTGTTCCCTCAGAACTTCTGAACTACTCATCAAAATTCGACAAATGAGGTATCGTTGGAAGCGTCTTAATTGTCCGCTGGTTATAGGCTATGTGACGTCACATGAAATTGAATATGGCGCCCTTTATAGGACATAAAGTAATCACCTAAAATATTTTGATGATTGATGATTTTATATAATGAGACGCAAATTGAGACCACCATTAACCTATGATCCTTTCCGTCTTTTATCGAATTGTTTACCCGCCATAGACATCTTACACATGTGATAAGTGTGATGTGTAAACTATTAAACATATCAAGATGCTAGACCGTGCTAGGCTTTGTCATAAAACATCGCCAAAGAAAAACTTTTATTATTTTATAACCGTTTGGTACATGGTACAAGATTTTTGAATAATGTAGTGTGGTGCAGTGACCATACTATGCTACGAATAGCATGCGACTAGAACGCGTTCAAAAACGTTTCCTTTGGCATCTTGCTTTCTCCGTCGGTATAGCTAATAAAACACTTTCTTACAAACCAAGATTGAAGCATTTTAACATGCATACCTTAGACGAGCGAAGACGGTTAAACGACGCAATGTTTATCTGTAAAAGTTTGAAAGGGAATAATTATTGACTGCCTACCACTGCTATCATTCATCAACGTTTGTGCTCCATCAAGAATTCTACGTAGGCCTATTACCCCACTTTATCCTCCACAGAGAAGAACGGTTCTAGGAGCCAACTCTCCGTGCGCTAGGTTTTGTTAAGTTTTGAACTGTTGTTGCGATCAAATCGATTTTCACTTTGATTTTTCTCACTTAGCAAAAGTGTAAAATCCTGAACTGTTTGTCTTATTTGCTGTATTGTAGCCCTTATGATGCTTCTAAAACAAATAATAATTATCACTACTATAATATATATTATGTCCCGTGCCTGTGAACTTTGGATGTCTAAGTACCTAACCTTACAATCAACATGACAAATTGCTGACGTGGTATTTACCTATAAGTGATTGTTAACTTTTTTTCTTTTTTTTTATTCTGCATTTGTTTTGATTATTTTATAAGTGTAAACAATTGTTGGTAGACCAAATAAATAAATTAAGTATATAAATTCTGCTATTTTGATAACTTTATTAATATTGGTTTACATCTTTATATTGAAACAAGTGCATGAAGTCGTATATTCAGTATAAAAGACGTAAATACCCTTGATACACACTCCAGACGGTTTGTTGGTGACAATGTGGAAGCCGCTCATACTGATAGCCGTTATGGCTAACACGTTTTTTATAACGGCTTCCGAAGGTAAGGTCTTTTATAATGCTTCAAGTGCACTTTTGTACACACTAATGATAGTTTACAGTTTTTATGTTCCTTATGTGCTGTTATGTGTATCGAAAACTTGATGAAAATAGACAACGTTCAAGTGGTGGCTATAACAAGACATAACTAATAAAATAGGAAATGATATTATGATATAATAACAAAGAAAAATGTTTTAATAACATTAAAATAATTAGGTATGTGCTAAATAATAAGTCGTGTTCAGTGGTGGAATTGAGATCATACTGTTAGTTATCGCAACGCCACTACTGAACACTCGTATCCATTACCCTAATGTCTTACCTACTTTGTTTCTGTGTTAACTGATCCTACATTCAAACTGATTACCTACACGGTTTTGTGGGACTATACCAACTACCATATACAAATTGTCTCAATTAATTAAAAAATAAAATTTATAAAATCATACCTACATAAATTTAACTCTACAATAGATTGTCTATTGTGTCTATTTTAAACACAATAGACAATCTATTGTATGTGGGTCACGGGATCCTTTTTATTTTGATGAATTAAATATGATAGAGTACAGACAGTAAAATTTACAGTTTAACTTTATACAAGTGTCCAGAATCAAATTTTTATTAGTCTTGTTCATAAATTAACGTTAGTAACGTATATACAGGGTTCCACGGCTATGGGACACAGAGGGAAAGTACCTACTTTAAATAATTGTAGCTAGGATATTTTGCTTCATGGGGACATTATTTTATTTTTAAAGGTAGGTAAGTAATGTTGTAGGTAGGTACCTATTTAATGATTTTTATAAGTTGCTTGTTTCATCTGGGAATTAAACCGACCAAATGTCAAAAAAAAACAGTCTGTATTTTTACGATGCCGATCGAAAGGATAGAATTCATTCCTTCTAAGTAATGCAGTATCATAAATAGGAACATCGTGAAATTTTACAATTCAGTTTAGGAAGATGAAATAACATGTCATGCACTGTCGATTTTCGTACTTCTAAAAATACAATAATATTGTTGTTTCTTTTTATTATTAAATTGTAAAATTTTAGTGTTTTTTTTTCTTTAAAATACTTAAAAGGATAATCCTTAAGATTGACCCTTTTGGTCGGTAACACATATCATAATATAGGTTGTTGTTTTTTACCTACACTATAATAAATGAAATGTCTCCAGAGCTTCTTGCCCTTGAAAACCAAAATCTTTCTTGCGCTAACTCTTATTCAGCCCATTATCGACTAACGCCGACGCCTGCTATCTGGATAGACAGAGGAAGTCTTAAATAAACTTGAGCGTTTGCAAAACATCTGCATCCGTTTTGTTTTTAATTTGAGAAAATATGATCATGTTTCCACATTTCGCAAGGATCTCAAGTGGCTCCCGATTCGTCTTCGCGGGAACACTCGGATATTATGTCTCCTTTTTAACATCCTAATAACCCGACACCTCCTTCGTACCTGCGGGATCGCTTTTCCTATACATATCCTACAGACCCTCCCTGCAGGTCGCATCTAAGGTCCCTCCTCAAACTCCCATCCCACAAAACTGATTTCTACTCCTACTTCTTTTCTGTGTATGCGGTTAGGTTGTGGAATGTGCTGCCGCCTGATATAAGAAGCTGTAAAACTGTGTCTTTGTTCAAGAAACGTTTAAAAGAGCACTACCTTTCCTCTGCTACATAGTTTGTATTTTATTTATACATTAAGGTATATATTTATTTAGATAGGTATATTTATTGTATGTATTTGTATTCTTCCGTGTTAGGTATGTATTTATATAAATTATTTATTCGTATCCTTTACACACTGTGTCTACATTTCTCCTTTTTAATCTCTCCTCTCGCAGGTTTGCTGGAAAGATTTCTTTAGAAATAAGCAGTACCTTTGTACTTTATGCTCCTACTTCATATTTCTCATTTATTTTATGTGTGAATTAATTGTTAAATAAATAAAATAAAGATTTTTATAATATTTTATAAGTATTCAAACATTTGAACATACTAATTTATGTTATAACAAAATGAATAATGTAGAAAACCATCGATGTCTATAGATATGCTTAGTGAACTCAAAAAGTGAGACGTGTCAGGTACTCCATTTTCAGAAAAATGGAGTAGTTGATCACCAGTCAAATGCCGTTTACAAACATAATTATTAATTTGTGTAGTGAATAAAAGATATATAATAACAGTAGCTATTCCATTAGTGCATGTATCGCTGTTCTATTTATATATAATTCGAACATTGTTGAATATAAAATTTGACGTCTTTAAAAAATACGTCTCATTTTTTTAGCTTCCCTTTGTATGACAGAGCGTATCTATAGACATCAATGTAGAAAACCAATTAAAAATCCAATTAGAACCATTTTCGACTTCTACGAGGACGAAGTCGCGGGCAAAAGCTAATTCAATATAAAATTGGAAGAACCACATAAACGATTTCGATCAATTGAACTAGGAAGAATTATTAAAAATATTTCATAAATTATGAATATTTTTTCATGGCTCCACTCATTTATTTATAAAAGAAACCGGTGTGGACGATCTCCTTTGGGATTTTTTTTTTACTTTTTATATATCACTAATCAAAATTAGTAAAACTTGATTCGTCATCTCTCTCATTTATTATGACCAAATATTCAAATCATTAAATTGTTTCTAGGCCATGTATGTGGACATAACGAAGTATATTCTACATGTATTAACGGTGGATGTCAAGCCAAAAATTGTTCTCAATTTGGAAAACCTATACCTTGTGTGAAAATAGATCCCAAATGTTGCATTAACGGGTGTCTATGCAAACAAGGATATTTAAGGGCATCTAATGGTGTCTGTATACCTCATGAACACACATGAACATTACGACTCTTGCGCACCCTCCTGCCCTCTCAAACTTGTGAAAGCATCGGTAGACAGTACAAGTGTCCAACAACTACACCGTACCGTCGTGGAGCCTGTTGGTGTGATAATGCCGACATGACGACAGAAGAAGAGCGAGCTTAATCTTCTTAACTTTCAGTAATTTGTCCGGGGCCTCACGAGTACTTTGCATGTGGCGGTGCGTGTGACAACGTGTGTGCATCTCTAAGGAAACAGAACCAAACCTACTGTCCCATCATCAATATTAAGTGCAGTCCTATGTGTTATTGTGAAGAGGGATACGCCAGAGACAAAAAACTTATCTGTATACCTATTGATCAGTGTCCAGGTAGGTCAATGCAGTTGTGTTAAAATAATAGAAAAAGATTTACTGATTTAGCAATAAAAAAAATGAACGGTCAAAAAGCAAATGCTAAGAATATTCACCTCACGATCAATACGTCTAAGTAGCAAAACGTCCAAATAACGCCAAAATTATAGTACATTATGATATAAGTGCGTTAAGGTGAAAATTACAACCGAGGCGATATTGCTAGCCCAAGCCGTAGGCGAGGTCTACAAGAAAGCAGAGGCTGTAATTATCAAAGCGCACGTATGTCATACGAAGTTTTATAACATATTTGCGAGGAAATAAATACAACTCGGACTTTCTTAAACGAATAAATCTTTTACTAGTTCACAAATTAGCGATGCGCGCGTATCAGCCCTTTTTTTTAAGGCAAAGGTATAAAAACAGCCAGTATTACTAATAAAGTAAATTATTTTTTTTTTGTTTTTGTTATAGATATAACAATTGTTGAAATTTATTGTCAGAATTAATTAAATTAAAGAATTAAGAATTTATTTTTTATATTTTATCTCCCAAAGTTAATTTTATTCATAAAATGTTGACCACTTTTCTGACATAAAATCTCTTTGCTAAAATTTAAAAAAGTACCGTTCGTTTTAGACGGAGCATCTTGATAAACCGTGCGTTTTACATTACAATAACGCACAAGTACGTAATGAGATACATTACGATATTGAAATTGGTGAAATAAGAGACCCTTTACGAGCAAATGTGTTATAAAAGATGTTATTAAATCAGTCGCTGAAATTCCAATAAAAATTATCGGTTTTTACCGATATTGTGGTAAAAATACGTGTACCTATTTATCTGTATTTTTTTCCATCTAGCAACTGTCTGTGAAGAGGATGAAGTTTACGATAGTTGCGCTAACGATGAATGTCAAAAGAGGAAGTGCTCACAAGTAGGAGAACCTACGCTTTGTATAGACCTCATACAGTGTAACGGTGGATGCGTTTGCCAAGAAGGATTTTTACGAACAAAAGAAGGTACTTGCGTACCTGAAGACGAATGTCCATGTAAGTTTTATTGCTCTTCTATATAGTCTTATTTAGGTAACATGATCCAATCTAACTGATGATGATAATTTACTTACAGTTTTCGTAAGTGAAAGCATCCAAAATTCTTAGTCTTAACCATGTGAAAAGACATCCACATGGATACTATCATGTGGACTTCCTCATTTTGAAACGTATACTTGGTTGATTTGTTAGTAGGTATACGTCGCGCGTCGTCCCAGTCCTATACTGCATAGGATGGAGCACAGATGAGATATTGGTCAAATGGATACTTATAATTATTTCCAATACTCATTATAACATTTTTTATAGAAGATAGATAGAGATCCACACTATAAATTTTTGTAGATAAGATTTTATTTTTGTATTTTTAAAACATTATTTTTCTTCTAGTAGAATGCACTGGCCCCAACGAGTACTACTCTTGCGGCGGTGCGTGTGACAACGTGTGTGCTACATTAAGTCAACAGAACCAAACTCATTGTCCTATCCCTCTGCATAGATGCATTGAGATGTGCTATTGCGATAAAGGCTATGCTCGGAATAATAACAACATCTGTATACCTATAAAACAATGTGGACGTAAGAATACCTCTTTGATAGGATTAAAAAAAATTCTATACAGACTACAGAGTGGAATTTTATAATAATAAAGAAATAAGAAATATTTATTTGCATAGAATACAGGTGTTGCAAGATATAAAATTGGTGGTTTATATACAGTACTACATTCTGCCTGTTTAAGGCATGCTAATTTAGGCACATTATTTATTAAAATTATTATTATTCACATTTATATTATACATTACATTACAATTGTTACTTAATATTTACACGTTAACAGACGAGTAATCATTATTATCATCATCACTATTGCATAAAATTACAGATACATTTTTTTTATACGTATTTTGTATTATAATTGTTTTAATACATAATGTGAGACATTTGTGAGGGTGTATGTTTGGGTCTGTGTGAGGATATTTTGAAATTGTATTTTATGTGTTGTTGTTATGTTTAAATATAATTTTATTCAAGAATAGATTAAAGAACATGCTAATGAATAAATGTTATTATAATTAAAACGACTTTATGAATGACTCACTTTAGACTTATGACCATGATAGGTATATTCTTATTCTTGACATTTTAATTATTATTCATTATTTTATTTTTCTAATTTTGATTGTTTTTATTATTTTGATTTTCAACGGAGATTACTCATTTGTACACCTTCTTAAGTAAAACATGTTGGACTATAATTTATTATACATCAAAAATACTTTGTACCCATGTTTGACACAAATAAAATGATTTGATTTAATTTGATTTGAAAAGCAAATAAACAATATAATTTAGAAAAATACAATAATGGATTATGTGCGTGGCGGGGTGCGGGAATTAAACAATAGGCAAAGACAAAGATATTTATTGTAGAAACTGTGTACAAAGGTGTTTGTATAAATATAGGTATCAACAGCCTGGGAGTCGGGTGTTGCAATAGTATTTAGAGAAAAAGCTAACACTACAAGTATGGGTTAGCCTCAAAATAATTTACATTACAATCACTTTTTGGTAAAAAATTCTTGCATATTATAAAATACATTTTTAATTAACCATTTTTTTAAAACTCTCTTAAATAATTTTACATCCAGTTTTTTTATGTCTACAGGTAAGTGGTTATAAACTCTTATTGCTAAAATATATGTACTTTTATAATAAATCATGTTATTGATATTTCGCAAATTTAAATTATATTTATATTTATTACATACATTTGTTTTAGTCTTACATTTAAGGTTAAAAAATTGAATCCTATGCATTAAGAACATTTTTTTTTAACTGGATGGCTTTAGTTATTCTTCTGAGTTTGTTATATTTCCAGTTAGTACTTAAATTGAGATAAGTATTTTGTAGTATTTAATACCTATTATTGTTGTATTTCTCAATACAATACCGGATTCTGGACTAGCTGCGGAGTTACTAATTATAATAACTATTGTGGGTAGATAGTTAATAATGTTAATATTATATTGGTTTTAGTTAAGTGACAATGATTGTATTATGTTATTTTGATAGATATCTACCTACATTATTGCGAATGTGTGCAGAATGGTACTCACGGCAATTGGGACAAACCCCCGGGGTTTTTAGATTGTAAGTTTTATGTATATTTTGAATTTTAAAAGAAAGTTGTAATAAAAATAAATAAATAAAGTATTTTGTGTCTTTTTAAGTTTAACTCCAGTCTCCCTACATGGCGTTGGGTTGGGATCTCATATTGAGGTACGTTTCATTTCCATAGGTTGAATGGGTAATGAGATACAGCTTGACTCCTCTATTGTAAGCAGTTCCGTAAGAAGCAGAGGTCACGATTGATTAGTTAGATAAAATATCTTGTATTAGAACGATTTTGATGAGACTTTCACTGTAGTGATACTTACGGGTCACATTAGAGACGGTTATTTGAACACATATCGCGACTAACCACGCAGGCTTCCGATAAATGGTAGGGTAGAAGCTGACAGCTATATCAATAACATCAAGCAAGAAGCACCGGCAAGAAACTCCATGGGTATCCATGGAGTTTCTTGCCGGTATTTTCTTCTAATTTTTCTTTTCATAAAACAAAATTACAATAATATCGAGGACCGCAGGAGCGGCCTCGGCTATAATTCGACCTGAATTTACACAATATTACAATAAAAAAAGAACAGCAAAGATCATAAGTACCACTATAATTTGAACAATACAAGTAGGTCCATACTTAACACTCAAGCCACCCAATTATGAATACAAGAGAAGCGTCATCAAAATTAGCTTGTTAAGACAGGAACTCAAAGGACAGGAAGCAGCGGGTCACCAAGGAAGCTTTACCAAGGAAATATTAATAGATACATATTCATAGTGATGTTCAGAGGATAGCCGTGGTCGTATGCCACCTACAGCTATCTTAACAAAACAATACAGTCTAACAGTAGTAAGCGATAATAAGCCTTAGGGCAAAGTGGCATACGACCACACCTATCATCTGAACATCACTATGAATTATGTATCTATTAATATTTTCTTGTTTCATGCCTTTTCAGTAATCGCGTTTTAGTTTTTGAACTTCATTTTTCATTCATGTCGACAATTCTGCCAATGTCAAAGGTGTTGGAAAAACGTGTGGTAATGTGTGGTGCCAACTGAGATAAAGTTAAAAAATAAATAAAAATCCCTTTCTTGTGTCATATTATTAATAATTACGGACTGGTATGATAGTGAGGAATAGAAAATAATACGACTCAAAATTTAAAGTAATCTTTATTAACACAGCATCAAGTAAAAATAAAAATATAGGCACTCAAAAAGTATCAAAGTTAAAAATCGACCTTCAGCAACTGTGCAATTTACGCCTGTCGCAAACTGTCAGCTGCGTCCGTAATCAGGCTGCGGGTCAGATAAGTTTGTGGCACTATACGTCTCTAATGAAGTACCGGCTTAGTTCTTTATCTAAGGCTTACGCTAAGTTTTACGGCTTTGAAAACTATTGGTCTATGGCGTAGTCATATGGTCTATTATAAGAATTGCGATTACCATACTCTATCTAAGCCATAAACGTATTATACTACCTAGTGGTAAAGTATTGTGCCACAAACTTATCTGAACCTGTGATCAAAATTGGAACTAGCGTCGCTACACAACAAAATTGATTTCAAAATGTCATTTTTGTAGGCAGATGACATTGGTAAAAGCGATGGCAGCGACGCCACGAAAGTTTGTGGCACTGTATAGTAAGTTTATGGGAATGACAGATATGGAAGAAAATGGCCCATTCTACAAATTCACCATAAACATTTTTGATAAGTTTACTTATCTTATCCCGGATGCGGATGCCGCTTCTTGTGATTGTCTAACACTTAGATTATTGACTGAATAAACTTATTACCACGTCTAGTATAATAAATTTATGATTGATTGGTCTCTCCACAGCGGAGACCAATCAATAGATCTAAGGTCTAACAATATAGAAAAAAAAACATGATTTTATCTATTGAGACTGTCATTGGGTACCTATGATCCTTTCTGTAGCTACTTAACAATCATTTATCGAATTCTTTACCCGCCATAGAAAACTTACATATATGTTATAAATGTGATGTGTAAACAATTATAAATAGCAAGATGTAAAATAGTAAGGGTTTTCGCCAAAGTAAAACATTTATTTTATTTTATAAAAATTTGGTACGTAGCATTTTAGAATAATGTAGTATGGTGTAGTGACCACACTATGCTACGAGTAGCATGCGACTAGAACGGGATCAAAAATGTTTCCTTTGGCTTTCTCCGTCGGTATAGCTAAAAAAACACCTTACAAAACAAGATTGAAGCATTTTAACATGCATACCTTAGACGAGCGAAGACGGTTAAACGACGCAATTTTTATCTGTAAGAAAAGGAAATAAAAAGGACCATGGGCTTTGAAAGGGAATAATTATTGACTGCCTACCACTGCTAGCACTCATCAACGTTTGTGCTCCATCAAGAATTCCACGTAGGCCTATTACCCCACTTGGTCCTCCACAGAGAAGATCGGTTTTAGGAGCCAACTCTCCGTGCGCTAGGTTTTGTTAAGTTTTGTACTGTTGTTGCGATCAAATCGATTTTCACTTTGATTTTTTCCACTTAGCAAAAGTGTAAAATCCTGAACTGTTTGTCGTATTTGCTGTAGTGTAGCCCTTAATGATGCTTCTAAAACAAATAATAATTATCACTACTATAATATATATTATGTCCCGTGCCTGTGAACTTTGGATGTTTATGTACCTAAGCTTACAATCAACATGACAAATTGCTGACGTGGTATTTACCTTTAAGTGATTGTTAACTGTTTATTATTATTTTTTATTCTGCATGTGTTTTGATTATTTTATAAGTGTAAACAATTGTTGGTAGACCAAATAAATAAATTAAGTATAGAAATTCTGCCATTATGATAACTTTATTATTATTGGTTTACATCTTTATATTGAAACAAGTGCATGAAGTCGTGTATTCAGTATAAAAGACGTAAATACCCTTGATACACACTCCAGACGGTTTGTTGGTGACAATGTGGAAGCCGCTCATACTGATAGCCGTTATGGCTAACACGTTTTTTATTACGGCTTCTGAAGGTAAGGTCTTTTATAATGCTTCAAGTGCACTTTTGTACACACTAATGATAGATTACAGTTTTTATGTTCCTTATGTGCTGTTATGTGTATCGAAAGCTTGATGAAAATAGACAACGTTCAAGTGGTGGCTATAACAAGACATAACTAATAAAAATAAGACATGATATTATTATGATATATTAACAAAGAAAAATGTTTTAATAACATTAAAATAATTATGCGCTAAATAATAAGTCGTGTTCAGTGGTGGAATTGAGATCAGACTGTTAATTATCGCAATGCCACTACTGAACCTATCTATTACCCTAATGTCTTACCTACTTTGTTTTTGTGTTAACTGATCCCACATTCAAACCGATTACACGGTTTTGTGGGACTATACCAACTACCATGTACAAATAAAAAAATTAATTTATAAAATCATACCTACATAAATTTATCAAATCATACTTACATAAATTTAACTCACAATAGATTGTCTATTGTGTCTATTTTAGACACAATAGACAATCTATTGTATGTGGGTCACGGGACCCTTTTTATTTTGATGAATTAAATATGATAGAGTTGAGACAGTCAAATTTACAGTTTATACAAGTGTCCAGAATCAAATTTTTATTAGTCTTGTTCATAAATTAACGTTACTAACGTATATACAGGGCGTCCCACGGCTTTGGGACACAGAGAGAAATTACCTACGAGTACTTTAAATATTGTAGATAGGATATTTTGCTTCATGGAGACATTATTTTATTAACCCCCGACGCAAAAAGAGGGGTGTTATAAGTTTAACGTGTCTGTCTGTGTATTTGTGTATCTGTCTGTGGTATCGTAGCACCCAAACGGATGAACCGATTTTCATTTAGTTTTTTTTGTGTCATAGATAATTTTATCCCGAGTGTTCTTAGCCATGTTTCATGAAGATCATCAGGTTCTTTTCTAGTTGATGAGGGGATCTAACTGACTTCCTTATGTCCGATTGATTCGAAATTTGGTACCGTGTTACTTCAATTATATTGAAAGTATATGGTAAGGTAACCATGACCTGATCAGCCGTTTGAAGATCATCAGCTCTTTAATAGTTGATGAAGGGATCTGACTACCTTCCATATGTCCTATCGATTCGAAATTTGGTACCAAGTTACTTCAGTGATATTAAAAGTATATGGTAAGGTTTAGATTTTATATCTACTTTAAAAAGGACAAAATAAAAGTAAAATTAATATTTTTAAAAACCCCCCGGCACAAAAAATAAACTCTTAAAACTAACAAATAATATTTTAAGCCTATTATAATTGAATCGGTCATTTCAAAAACCTCATAAGTCACTCAATAGAATTTTTCAGGAATCAATAAAAACTGTTTCATACATAAACAAATGAGTTTTAAAGGACTTTTTTATGCTTAATTTAGTATTTGAGTGGTAAAATATTAAAATAGCGAATAACCTTCACAGTTTACTAATAGAAATAATGAAAAAAACCTGAAAGACTGTTCTTGACTTATGTTGTTTTAGCGAGAAATAGGGTTAGTGGTATATAATTTGACCAAAATAACCGTAGTAATCATATTTTTTTATTGCTTATTATTGAAAATTAC
Source organism: Allophyes oxyacanthae (assembly GCA_932294325.1). Lineage (NCBI taxonomy): Eukaryota > Metazoa > Arthropoda > Insecta > Lepidoptera > Noctuidae > Allophyes > Allophyes oxyacanthae. The sequence continues at coordinate 6,703,065 of OW028614.1, read as the reverse complement.
ACTTAAAATAACCTTATTAACATTTTACATGTATTAATTTGTCATGTTTTAATATCTTTAAGGTACATAGACATATTCTCCATCATTTTCATCTGGATTATCTTCAACATTTGCAGTAGGCCAGCCAAAAATGTTATTATAAAATGGCATATACTCTTTCAGAATGCTATGCTGAACTTGTTTTAAATAGTCTATTTTGTTTTTTATTGATGGGGACTTTGAAATCATAAGCTTTGGGCTTTGGCTGATGGAAGTGAAACAGAAGTTGTAATTTTTTTTATTGATACGAATGAATGTTTAATCATTCCATCAATATATTCCTCGGCTATGATAGTATAGTACCTTTTCGATCTGAATCATACAGAAAACACATGTACAGTGCCACAAACTTATCTGACCCGGTCGTGGCGTCGCTTTTACCAATGTCATCTGCCTACAAAAATGAAACTTTGAAGTCAATTTTGTTCTGTAGCGACATTAGTTCCAATTTTGGTCACCGGGTCAGATAAGTTTGTGGCATTATGTCGAAGATCAAAGCAAATTTAAAACGTCAAACTCAGTCATAAACTACGTCCGCCATCTAGTAGAGCATGCAAAAACCTCTTAAGTCACTGACTAATGTTGTTTATGCAATGAATGTCTTTCACACGGTATTAATGTAAGAGGAAGGAATGTATCGACTAACGTGGTTTTTACCTAGAATACGCATCTCCCTTTAAGGAACCATTTTCAGCAAAAAAAGCATGTTCGCAAAAAATGTGACTTATGAGGTTTTTGAAATGACCGATTCAATTATTATCGTCACATTATGTAAGTTCAAATATTTATATTTTCCAAGCGTCATCGCGTTGGGTGACCGCTAAAGTGAGAAAAAACAGGTGAAGTCCCCCGACGCGATGACGCTTGGAAAATATAAATATTTGAACTTACATAATATATGTGACGATAATAATTATAATAGGTTTAAAATATTATTTGTTAGTTTTTAGAGTTTATATTTTGTGTCGGGGGGTTTTTAAAATTTTTAATTTTTAAATTTAAGTAATGTTGTAGTTACCTATTTAGTGATTTTTATAAGTTGCTTGTTTCATCTGGGAATTAAACCGACCAATGTCAAAAAATAACAGTCTGTATTTTTACGATGACGATCGAAAGGATAGAATTCATTCCTTCTAAGTAATGCAGTATCTTATATACGAACATCGTGAAATTTTACAATTCAGTTTAGGAAGATGAAATAAAATGCCTTGCACTGTCGATTTTCGTACTTCTAAAAATATTATGTCCTTGTTTCTTTTTTTTATTAAATTGTAAAATTTTACAGTGTTTTTTTTTTCTTTAAAATACTTAGAAGGATAATCCTTAAGATTGACCCTTTTGGTCGGTAACACATATCATAATATAGGTAACACAAATACAGGTTGTTGTTTTTTGGCATTTGGTTGATTATGTGCGAGTGGGACTCGCGTACCGAGAGTTCCATACCATTTAGCATAAAAAAAGGTTTTAGAATGTGCAAATTAAGTCCTTTTATATCGAGGGTTCACGGACTATTTGTATTAAGTGGCATTTTTGGAACTTTACAGGAGAGCATTTCAAAGTTTCATTTTTCGGAAAAAAAAAACTTTATAAAAAAGGTATCAATATTTTTACGAAAAAGTGGCCTATGTTGTTTTCCTTTATTAAATCCGCACAATGTAGTATAGTTGTCATTTTTTTTAAACTGTTATTACCAGAAATAAATGTCGCTTGATACAAAATGACTTCAAATCACTTTTATCTAGAAACAGGCTAAAATGATTCAAGCGCCATTAGGTTTAGGAAAAAGGACTTAAGCGACACTTGGTGTTATTTTAGTGTAAAGCTAAATGTATTAACTACCATCACGATAATAAAATAGAATCAGGCTATTCAACTTAAGCACCTGAAGTATCATAATTTAGAATGCGGAAATATATATGGAGATAGAAATGCGGGATCGCTTTTCCTATACATATCCTACAGATCCTCCCTGCAGGTCGCATCTAAGGTCCCTCCTCAAACTCCCATCCCACAAAACTGATTTCTACTCCTACTTCTTTTCTGTGTATGCGGTTAGGTTGTGGAATGTGCTGCCGCCTGATATAAGAAGCTGTAAAACTGTGTCTTTGTTCAAGAAACGTTTAAAAGAGCACTACCTTTCCTCTGCTACATAGTTTGTATTTTATTTATACATTAAGGTATATATTTATTGTATGTATTTGTATTCTTCCGTGTTAGGTATGTATTTATATAAATTATTTATTCGTATCCTTTACACACTGTGTCTACATTTCTCCTTTTTAATCTCTCCTCTCGCAGGTTTGCTGGAAAGATTTCTTTAGAAATAAGCAGTACCTTTGTACTTTATGCTCCTACTTCATATTTCTCATTTATTTTATGTGTGAATTAATTGTTAAATAAATAAAATAAAGATTTTTATAATATTTTATAAGTATTCAAACATTTGAACATACTAATTTATGTTATAACAAAATTAATAATGTAGAAAAACCAATTAAAAATCCTATTAGAACCATTTTCGGCTTCTACGTGGACGAAGTCGCGGGCAAAAGCTAGTTCAATATAAAATCGGAAGAACCACATTTAATAAACGATTTCGATCAATTGAACTAGGAAGAATTATTAAAAATATTTCATAAATTATGAATCTTTTTTTATGTCTCCACTCATTTATTTATAAACGAAACCGGTGTGGACGATCTCTTTTGGGATTTTTTTTTACTTTTTATATATCACTAATCAAAATTAGTAAAACTTGATTTGTCATCTCTCTCATTTATTATGACCAAATATTCAAATCATTAAATTGTTTCTAGCCCATGTATGTGGACACAACGAAGTATATTCTAAATGTATTAACGGTGGATGTCAAGCCAAAAATTGTTCTCAATTAGGAAAACCTATACCTTGTGTGAAAATAGATCCCAAATATTTAATTAAAGGGTGTCTATGCAAACAAGGATATTTAAGGGCATCTAATGGTGTCTGTGTACCTCATGAACACACATGAACGTTACGACTCTTGCGCACCCTCCTGCCCTCTCAAACTTGTGAAAGCATCGGTAGACAGTACAAGTGTCCAACAACTACACCGTACCGTCGTGGAGCCTGTCGGTGTGATAATGCCGACACGACGACAGAAGAAGAGCGTGCTTAATATATTATTAATCTTCTTAACTTTCAGAAAAATGTCCGGGGCCTCACGAGTTCTTCGCATGTGGTGGAGCGTGCGACAATGTGTGTGCTACATTAAGCAAACAGAACCAAACTAATTGTCATATCAGTAATGGAAGATGCAATGAGATGTGCTATTGCGATGAAGGCTATGCTCGGGATGTTGACAACATCTGTATACCTATAAGACAATGCGGAGGTAAGAATACCTCTTTGATAAGATTAAAAAAATTCTATACAGACTAGAGAGTGGAATCTATTATTGTTAAAGAATTATGAAATAAGAAATATTTATTTGCATAGAATACAGGTTTTGCCAGATATAACATTGGTGGTTTATATACAATACTACATTCTGCCTGTATAAGGCATGCTAATTTAGGCAAATTATTTATTAAAATTATTATTATTCATCATACATTTATATTAAACATTACATTACAATTGTTACTTAATATTTACGAGTTAACAGACAAGTGATCATTACTATAATATATGTAATATTATTTTTCTTTTAGTGGAAGGGAAATGCACTGGCCCCAAGGAGTACTACTTTTGCGGCGGTGCGTGTGACAACGTGTGTGCTACATTAAGCATACAGAACCAAACTCATTGTTCTATCATAAATCATAAATGCAAACAGATGTGCTATTGCTATGAAGGCTATGCTCGGGATGTTAACAACATCTGTATACCTATAAAAAAATGCGGAGAGAAGAATACCTCTTTGATAACATTAATATTAAAATTATGATTAAAATTAAATATTATTATTATTAAATTATTAAAATTATGCAGACCTTAATCTTTCCCATAATTGACTATGGTGATGTGTGTTACTATGACCTGAATGCAGACCTCCTCAACAAACTTGACCGTCTTCTAAATAATTGCATTCGATTCGTATTCAATCTTCGTAAATATGATCATGTGTCTGCGTCTCGATCACTCCTAAAATGGTTCCCTATTCGCAAGCGCAGAGTAATGAGAGTATTGACTACTCTGTTCTCCCTTCTCGACTCTTCCACTCCCCCTACTTATCTTACTTCTGACTTTTCGTATGTGTGTTCCAATCACGAAAAAAGTCTTCGTTCTTCGAGCAATCGTCTCCTACAGTGTCCCAGTCATCGCTCTGACCTTGCACACTCTTCTTTCTTCGTCCAGTCTATTTTACAGTGGAATGCGCTCCCTCAGGAAATCAGGACGGCGACCAGTGCAAAAAGTGCGTGATCTTCGCACCAAATTGGCAGAATCATCTCCGCTTTCTTACTACTTATAGTATATTTATGTATACATAATCATCTATATATTTATTTATGTACTAATTGTGTATATATAATATGTAGTGTATATTATATAAAAAAAATATGTATAAATAGTTATAAGTAACTATGCATAATTTACTTTTTAGTAGATATAATTATCTTGTCCGTGCACCTACCATACTTTTTTCTCTGCATCACCCTTAGGTTGACTGGTAGAAAATGCCTAAGGCATTAAGTCCGCCTCTGTACATAGTGCATAAAGTATAAATTATTTAATTAATTAAAAAAATCTATACAGACTACAGAGTGGAATCTTATAATGTTAGAGAAATATTTATTTGCATAGAATACAGGTGTTGCAGGATATTGGTGGTTTATATACAGTACTACATTCTGCCTGTCTAAGGCATGCAAATTTAGGCAAATTAGTTATATTTTATTATTATTCATCATTATTATTATTCACATTTATATTAAACATAATATACAATTGTTAGTTAATGTTTACACGTTAGCAGACGAGTGATCATTATTATCATTAGGTATCACTATTGCATAAAATTACAGATCCATTTTTCTATACGTATTTTGTATAATAATTGTTTTAATACCTAATGTGAGAAAGTGAGGGTGTATGTTTGGGTCTGTGTGAGGATATTATGTTTAAATTGTGTTCTATGTGTTGTTGTTATGTTTACTCATTTGTACACCTTCATAGGTAAAACATGTTGGACTATAATTTCATATACATCAAAAATACTTTGTAACAATGTATTATTATTAATGACCCATGTTTGACACAAATAAAATGATTTGATTTGATTTGAAAAGCAAATAAACATTTTAATTTAGAAAAATACACGAATGGATCATGCGCGTGGCGGGGATTATACAATGAGGCATTAAGAACATTTTTTTTTAACTGAATGGTGTTATTCTTCTGAGTTTCTTATATTTCCAGTACTTAAATTGAGATAAGTAGTTTGTAGTATTTCATAGTAGTTATTATTGTTTTATTTCTCAATACAATACCGGATTCTGGACTAGCTGCGGAGTGACTAATTATAATAATTTTATAATTGTGGGTAGATAGTTAATAATGTTAATATTATATTGGTTTTAGTTAAGTGACAATGATTTCATTATGTTATTTTGATAGATACCTACATTATTGCGAATGTATGCAGAATGGTACTCACTGCAATCGGGACAAACCCCCGTGGTTTTTAGATTATAAGTTTTATGTATATTTTGAAAGAAAGTGGTTATAATAAAAAAATAACAAAAAAAGGTATTTTGTAGTATATTGTGTCTTTTTAAGTTTAACTCCAGTCTCCCTACATGGCGTTGGGTTGGGATCTCATATTGAGGTACGTTTCATTTCCATAGGTTGAATGGGTAATGAGATACAGCTTGACTCCTCTATTGTAAGCAGTTCCGTAAGAAGCAGAGGTCACGATTGATTAGTTAGATAAAATATCTTGTATTAGAACGATTTTGATGAGACTTTCACTGTAGTGATACTTACGGGTCACAAAGACGGTTATTTGAACACATATCGCGACTTACCACGCAGGCTACCGCTAAATGGTAGGGTTGAAGCTGACAGCTATATCAGGATTGAATCCGTTCCCAGCACTATAACTTATTATAGTTCCGAACTCCACGTGGACAAAGTCGCGGGCACTGCTAGTAAATAAATAAATATTTAAGTTTTATTGTCCCCCATTCAGAAATGCTTTTGACTAAGGAATCAAAGCTTTTCATGATGGGGTTTTAATACTGTATTATATTGTTATACATATGTATAAATATATCTATAACCTATATATATTATATAAGGATATAGATATATTTATACATATATATAGAAGACTTCGCAGTTTGTCTAGGTACTATTAAACGTAATTTTAATCATAATCCTTTATTTGTGAAACATAGGTTAATTTACAGAGGTCTTAGGTTTTATTGAAAGTTCACTATGTTCTACCACATACGTGGTGGACAAATTTTATATAATAATGGCTTAGAGTATATTCAAATAATGGAATAGTTTTTTTTAATAACAATGTCAAACAAATATTAATCAAAATACCAAAACTAAAATTATATGTCAATAACAAAGTAAACGCAGTTAATAAATTATATGTCAATAGTAATAAGATTCATAGTATGTCATTATCACGTTACATCAAAGTATCATTTCAATCTAAACTGATTTTGTATATAGGTACAATTTTCTATCAGCTACCTGCTTCATCTTCATCTAACCTAACCTGCCACTTCTTAACATCCATCCTGTAAGCGAAATGAACGAAATAAAAAAAAAAGCGAATCCACGAATGTAATGGAGATAGGCCAAACTCATACTCAGACTTTCTACAGTCTGTTTTTGTAAACAGACATCTATTGTGTTCATCTCTTTGGGAGTTAGTTCACAAATATAACACTTACAGGATAATGAGTCTCTCAAAGCAGTACATACTTTACCATCAACCATAGTTCACTGTAAAGAGTGTGGAATTTTAAAAACGCGGCTGTTAAAACTGAAAGTTGTTGGAGTCAAATTATTAATTTTATTTCTGAAGTAGGTCTCATCTTCCTTACATACTGCAGTGCTTTCTTTCATAAATTGAAAGCGTATAGATCTGTAGTATCTAGTGGAAGAAGGCCGGGGATTTTTCCAAACTATAATATTTTCAGAATCGGAATTTGCTACTAACTGAAGTGGGACATAAGACATGGATTATGTTATGCGGTCCCCAGAACTGTCCACAGACGACAGGCGGGCAAACTGTTTGCAATAGGTACCTGCCGAACCAATAGCGACTTACGTTCACTAATTACGGCGAATGGCTGAAACATATAATGTGATCTTTGAACTCATAGATATATTTATATGCTAGAATATGGAGATTCCGTACTCTTATATATGAGACACTTAGCTCATAATTTTTATACTTGCTTTTCGCTTCTTATAATTTATAATGTAACTGTCATGCATGAACAGTTGATTTTACTCCAAATGTTAATCTGTGAACAGCGCTGTGGGCTACATTATTATTTATAAGTTTTATGTACTCTATTGCTAATATTCTATATAGCTGTTTGTTGTTCCTACCTAATAAAATGAAAATAAAATAAGACGTGACAAATAAACTACTATCGTCTGAACTAGAAGAATCCGAGAAACACTGTTTGTATCATAAACTTAGAATATTTTCGCTTCCCGTTTGTATTCACTTTGACCCGTACTACCATCAAATCCCCCCATTAAAAGTTAAATTATCCGAGGAATCTATACGCACTCTATCTATGTCTTTTTGAGCCTCGAGTATTCTAGAAGCTGTATGATCTAATAAACTTTGCAATTCAATTTCAGCTTTAGATTCTGAGATTGACAAGCTTTTGGGGTAGCATTTCTTTTTTGATGGTAAAATATTTAGTGTATAAAAAAGTTCGTCAATACATATTGATGCTTTGTCAACTAAGCCTCAACAAAAAGTGATAAGACGTCGGCGTCGTCCGCACTAATACTTATTTCTAAGCTAGTATTCGACTTATCAGAAGTATTGAGCAGGGTATTCACAGCAGAGTCGTCTACTTTATATAATTCTGCCAATCGTCGACGTTGCGATCGCTTAGACAAATCTGAAAAATCTTTCTTGGGACGTCCTTGAATCAGCCCGGGTCGATTAGCATTTTCAAGTTTTTCAGTGGAGCCCAATTCAAATAGAATGCAAAAGAAAACATTCTTATGCTGAGATAAGGCAAACAATTATTATCAACATCTTGCACATGCACTTATAATGAATAAATTCCCCAGCAATAGGTACATCTTCAATGATTAAAATCTTTTATTGTTTACGTCAGTGACACTTCTTAATTTCCGGAAGTCATTGACGACTAAAATTTATGACTACTAATAAAGCTCGAATGATATCAATTTCTAAGATTATTGATACATTCACTACAATGAGAATATCTTAGTTTTATTCTATGCGTATATCTCCCTTATTAAATCTGTATTACAAGAAGGTATGCTGCTATCAATTAGTAGATACCTACATCACTTTCACGTACGCAAATGTATAAAACAATTTTCCAGCAATGAGACGAAAAATTCTTAGTTTAATTCAGTGACACTTCTTAATTTCTCGAGGTCATTGACATCAATTTCATCATCATTGTTACAATGATGTTTGTTAATAATGACGATATTCAATTAAATCTGTAGTATTAAAAGATCTCCAGCAAGCAATACATCACTCCGGCTCGGACCGTTGGATCTCCGGAGGCTCCTATATTAATTTAATTATGCAGTTACCCTCAAACGTGTATATTGGGATCCTCGGGTTCTCATCATCATCAAAGTCAAAGTTTTTTATTTCAACGGGGCCATTGCGGGCACTTTCAAAACGTCGTGATTTTAGGCGCACGGTTCCAAGTGGGTTGGTCCTGGAGAAAATTCCGGCAAGAAACTCCATGGATATATACTTTTTTGATAAAAACAAATTACAATAATATCGAGGACCGCAGGAGCAGCCCCGGCTATAATTCGACCTGAATTTACACAATATTACAATAAAAAAAGAACAGCAAAGATTATTTATTTATTTTATTTATTTATTTACACACATAATACACAACATAACAGTGTAACACCAAGGCGTTGTGTAGTTCAGATATGAACACTAAGTAACACAAAATAAGATTAATTTAAAGAAATTAAAAGATAGGTTTAAAAAATAAAAAATAATGATACAAACTAATGATAAATAATAATACAATAAGTACGAAAACACCAAAATTATCAAACTATAGATATTAAAACAAGACGTAAAATAAATTTAAAGAAATAAAATATATAAATATATATATAAATATAAATATATAATATATAAATTATAAGTACCCCTATAATTTTAACAATACAATTAGGTACATAATTAACACTCAAGCCACCCAATTATGAATACAAGGGAAGCCTCATTAAAATTAGCTTGTTAAGACAGGAACTCAAAGGACAGGAAGCAGCGGGTCACCAGGGAAGCCGCATTTGCAGAAGATAATCAGTTCCTTAAGTTTCCATCATCAATAAAGTCCTTGATCTTACAATAGGCTTATTATCGAGGTTTGATAACACCCCCTGTGGTGCTGTCATTGACGTATGTCTATTCTATTCTATTCTATTTTTACCCAACTACGGAGAGGGTTATATGTTTGACCGGTATGTATGTAAGTATACCTATGTATATATGTTCATCTGTTCCCTCATAACGTCTGAACTACTTAACAAAATTCGAAAAATAAGTTATCGTTGGAAGCGTCTTAATTGTCCGCTGGTTATAGGCTATGTGACGTCACATGAAATTGAATATGGCGTCCTTTATAGGACATAAAGTAATGACCTAAAATATATTTTTTTATTGATGATGCCGTGTTTGGTATCAAATGAAAGGGCTTAATTAGCACATTTCAAAAATATATATATTGTAAGCAGATGCTCGCGGTTCTGAAAAAAAAATTAAGTTCAAAAACTAAAACCCGACTACTGAAAAGGCATGAAACAAGAAAATATTAATAGATATGTAGCGACATCTATCGCCACATAGAAGAACTACTTAGTAAGGCAGCAAAAGCTAACTACAGTGGCACGAAAATATGAAATCGACCAATGAGATAACGAAGCCTGCATCGCGCAAGGAAAATGATAATCGTATCTAACACATATACAACTGTCCGACATCAACTGTCGGGCGTCGGCCCGCCAGGCAATATCACCTCGCCTGGTCGGAGGATCTGCCCTTTTCAATGGAGGAACACCATACTTCGTTCCTCCACAGAGGTGACCCCGACGTGATACATCTACGCAACCTTCATCGGCATCATCGCCTTCACTCCTGTCAAGCACCCCCCAGCACCTCTTCGAGCAGCATTCAAGCAAGGTTTCTTCCTGCCAGCCAGCATCCTCGGCCCCAACGGGTAACCATATACTTGCAGCGACCGCGCAAGCCTACCCATCGGCCTCATCAGCGACCTTGGCAAAGCACACTGCACTTCGGCCGGTCAACTAGCAGAGCCTTTCTCTCCTGGTCGACGCACCAGTCAGCCACTACGCTTCACCGCACTCAGTTCCTACTCACTGCGAACTACGCGGCACTCAGTTCCAACTCACTGGAAGCAGCACTGGTCCTGGCAAGCAACCTCAAGACTCATCAGTATCCACCTCCGGTCTGGGGGGGGAGTGATGTAGCGACATCTATCGCCACATAGAAGAACTACTTAGTAAGGCAGCAAAAAGCTAACTACAGTGCACGGTAGTCCAAGCACCGAACAAGGGTGGTCATAAATCCGTAACTTAGTGAATGGGGTTGTTTTTTCATGAAAATGGTTTGAAATCCTAAATAAAGTTTAATAAAGCTATATTTCTTTAATTTAATACAAATTACATACATTTTGTTGAAAAAAAAAAAAAAAATTAAGTGTTATGGTGCCCCGTTCAGAAATGCTTTTCACTAAGAAATCATAGCTTTCCATGATGGGGTTTTATTGTATATATGGATAAAAATATTTAGGTATATATACACATTTATATATTTATGACTTATTTTAAACAAAAAGAAAAACACAAATTATTTACAAACTAACAACAAATTACTTAAAATTAAAAATAAAGCTAAATTCGTAATAAATCTAAAACTTGCGTGCGTGTGTTGTTATGTTCATTTTCTTACGGGGAAGTTTCCGAAGACCGTAAATGAATCTGAACTAAGTAAAAGTCTGTTTAGTAAGTCCATATTCGTAAGTTCTCTTGAAAATGTTCGAGTATGAACTCGTCTAAAGGACTTATAATTTATGTTGTTCGATTCGGTTGCCTCTTCTATCTATATTATCTATCGGGGAACTATCCGTTCCCCGATAGATAATAGACCATACTGTGCCACTTCAGCATGAATGAGGACTTTGTGGATGAAAACTGGGAGATTGTACGATGAATATTCCTGAATTAAAAGTCCGACCTCATCCAAGGATTTTAGTATCGTTTCTAAGTCGTGTTTATGTTTCTGTGCAATAGTTCCACTTATGGACGCCCAAACCTCAAAGAAATGCAACCTTGAAAAGGTACATTTAATCAAAGAAACGGAAAAGAAAATATATAAATTTTACGCAAGATTCGTAGACCGTGCTACGCACGAGCCTACGCAGTCGTAGAGGGTGTCTAGCAGCCAGAGACGCAAACGGAAGCAGATGAATATTTTGAAAATAGACAGTTCAATGTTTAGTTTGAAGTACGTCCGTAATCAGGCTGCCGGTGACCAAAATTGGAACTAACGTCGCTACAGAACAAAATTGACTTCAAAATGTCATTTTTGTAGGCAGATGACATTGGTAAAAGCGACGGCAGCTACGCCACGACCATAAGTTTGTGGCACTGTATAGTAAGTTTATGGGAATGAATGGTATAGCTAAAAAAACACCTTACAAAACAAGATTGAAGCATTTCAACATGCATACCTTAGACGAGCGAAGACGGTTAAACGACGCAATGTTTATCTGTAAAGGTTTGAAGGGCATATTGACTGCCTACCACTGCTAGCACTCATCAACGTGTGCTCCATCAAGAATTCCACGTAGGCCTATTACCCCACTTGGTCACAGAGAAGAACGGTTTTAGGAGCCAATTCTCCGTGCGCTAGGTTTTGTTAAGTTTTGTACTGTTGTTGCGATCAAATCGATTTTCACTTTGATTTTTTCCACTTAGCAAAAGTGTAAAATCCTGAACTGTTTGTCGTATTTGCTGTATTGTAGCCCTTATGATGCTTCTAAAACAAATAATAATTATCACTACTATAATATATATTATGTCCCGTGCCTGTGAACTTTGGATGTTTATGTACCTAAGCTTACAATCAACATGATAAATTGCTCATGTGGTATTTACCTATAAGTGATTGTTAACTGTTTATTATTAATTTTTATTCTGCATGTGATTTGATTATAAGTGTTTATAAGTGTAAACAATGGTTGGTAGACCAAATAAATAAATCAAGTATATAAATTCTGCCATTATGATAACTTTATTATTATTGGTTTATATCTTTATATTGAAACAAGTGCATGAAGTCGTGTATTCAGTATAAAAGACGTAAATACCCTTGATACACACTCCAGACGGTTTGTTGGTGACAATGTGGAAGCCGCTCATACTGATAGCCGTTATGGCTAACACGTTTTTTATAACACCTTCTGAAGGTAAGGTCTTTTATAATTGAATGATTGCTTAAAGTTTTTATGTGCTTGTTATGTGTATCGAAAACTTGATGAAAATAGACAACGACCAAGTGGTGACTACTAAAAGACATAACTAATAAAAATAGGAGATGACATAATAACAAAAATAATAATTTTAATGCTATTAAAATAATTATGTGCTAAATAATAAGTCGTGTTCAGTGGTGGAATTGAGATCATATTGTTAGTAATCTTAATGCCACTACTGAACACTTTTTACCCTAACCTACTAGTTTTGTGAGACTATACCAACTACCATAATTATAAAAAACTATAAAAATTGTCTAAATAAATTAAAAATAAAATTTCAAAAATTATACATAAATTTAACTCTACACTAGATTTATACATAGAATATGTATATTTTAGACACAATAGATAATCTATTGTATGTCCCGGGACCTTTTTTATTTTGATAAATTAAATATGATAGAGTTGAGACAGTAAAATTCACAGTTTATACAGGTGTCCAGAATCAAATTTTTATTAGTCTAGTTCATAAATTAACAATAATGTATATACAGGGCGTCCCACGGCTATGGGACATAGAGGGAAAGTACCTACTTTAAATATTGTAGATAGGATATTATGCTTCATGGAGATATTATTTTATTTTTAAAGGTAAGTAATATTGTACCTATTCAATGATTTTTAATAAGTCGCTTGTCTCATCTGGGAATTACACCGACCAAATGTCAAAAAAACAACAGTCTGTATTTTTACGATGCCGATCGAAAGGATCAATCATAAGAATTCATTCCTTCTAAGTAACTGCGTATCTTAAATAGGAACATGCTGTGACATGAACATGTTTTCATAATTATTGTTGATGTACGTGTATGATGAACATGTTTTCATAATTATTGTTAACTTTTGATGTGTTTTTTTTTTTTTTTTTTTATCTTCTCTCTCTTATGTTGTCAATGTGTCTGTGCCGAATAAATGTTCTTTTCTTTCTTTTCTTCTTTCTTTTCTGTGATCTCCTATAATTGGAGGTGCACAATTAATACCAACAAATGAAATTGTTTAAAATGTTATGTGTCTGTGTAGCCTTTGTTGGAGGTCCTATAAATAAATAAATAAAAAATAAATAAACGTCGTGAAATTTACAATTCAGTTTAGGAAGATGAAATAAAATGTATTGCACTGTCGATTTTCGTACTTCTAAAAATACTATGTTGTTGTATCTTTTTTGTGTTGTTTTTTTTTCTTTAAAATACTTAAAAGGATAATCCTTAAGATTGACCCTTTTGGTCGGGATCATAAAAATACAGGTTGTTGTTTTTTGGCATTTGGATGATTAAGTGCGAGTGGGACTCACGTACCGAGAGTTCCATACCACTTAGCATAAAGAAAGGTTTTAGAATGATGAATTATGAAACCCCACTTGAACTAGTAGCCCCATGTTGGAATTTCGGCCACATTCGCAAATAATTTTTTAATGTTTCTTTTTTCATTTGCGATAAGTTTGTTAATCCCATAGAAATAATAAGTAGGGCTCCCCGTTAATCCAAACAAATTGATAGCATTTAGTAGTTGCTGAAATATGGCCACTGTGACAGATGGGCAGACAGACAGATGGACAGACGGACGGATGGAATGAGTCGCGCTAGAAGAGTTTCTTCTTATTTTTTTGGCACAGAACCCTAAAAATACATCGTAATTATGGGAAAATACATGGTTTTCGACTTCGTTAACGTTCTTTTTACACCCTTTCTTTATAAACACCCAGCAGCATTTTGAACAAGGAAAAATTGTATTGACGGCCAATGCCAAAATCGTAGAAGAATATTTATGACCTCCTTAGGTTATTGATTGGTTGTAGCGGCCCGAGCGGCTGCGACAACCAATCAATAATCTAAGATGGCCTCTTTATATGGAAGCGAACACGGTTTATCTAGGTTTTTCCTTATTCCTAGGATCAAACTTTTAGTAGGTACCTACTTCAAATTGTCAGTGATTGATTTATTTCAGCAACCTGCAAATGCCCAAAAAATGAAGTCTACGATAAATGTCCGGCCCCATGCCCTCCACGGGAGTGTGGAGTGAACACTGCTCTGATTCTATGTTCCCCTTCACCCAAACCTGGTGATCCTGATTGTAAGCCTGGCTGTAGATGTGCTGACGGCTATCTCAGGAACAAAGCTGGTGACTGCATCCCTAAGGACCAATGCAGTGAGTACTGTATTATTCTGGCTATTCAAGGACCGACTTTTTTGTTAATTTGATAAGAAATCTGCCCAAGTGGGCAAATCTATCAAAAACTTTAATACCATAAAAAGGCTCTATGTCATTTTTTTTAGAAGGCATATTATAAACTACGACACTATTTTAACGTTTCGGGTAAACTAATAGTTCACCAACCAAATATTTCAGTTATTGGTTAAAAAGCTACGAGATCAGTTAGTGCTATGTGTGCTACATAAAAACTATGAACTAGGTACCTACTATGGTAATACAATAAGCTTTTTACGCTAAACAACCTATTCGGTTAGTAAACTATAGGCCGTTCTCAATCAAATTCCCCATTTTTAAACTCCATTACAGAATACGATTGTCCCAAAAACGAGACTTTAGATCCTTGTTACTCCCCGTGCCCTCCACGGTACTGTGGTGTCAACATAGCCGCAGTATCGTGTCTGGCTACTACTGAGTGTAAACCGGGCTGTCGATGTTGCGACGGATACTTTAGAAACGGAGAAGGAATCTGCGTGCTTGGAAAAGATTGCCGTAAGTGGGATATTTTTTTATGGTTATTGGCAAAACGGTAGTTTGATCCAACTTTTCAATTCAATTCAATTTATTTATTTGTGAACATAGGTTACAATAAGTGTTAAAATACATCATGATCTCTATGTCCTACCATTTAATGGTGTACAAATTATGAGATAGTTACATTATGATTATTAAATTACAATTATAAATTAGAAAAAAGAAAACAATAAGCAATGTCACACGGTTAAAATATTTTCGGATCAAAAGACCATCACATACGTATTTCAGACAGTTTGCTTCTTTGATATGTATACTTTTATCCGATTGCTCGACGGAAATGACGTGTAATTAATCACAAGTCATACAGTATATCAATCTGCAGATGAAACTAATATTAAGAATTTAGTTAGAAAAACTGGATCAGACTACCGAACAACCAAATCACATATGCAGTCTAAAGTTAAAAGATATAGCTACAGAACAAATATTGGTATGATCTACAGAATGTGGTTATTTCATGTCCAAATATATGTGTTTGTGAGCCTTAAAAAAACACATCTTTCGCTGCTTTTGTCATCCCACTGCAGTGAATAAACCTCCTCCCTTTTACTTACGTTTCATTTACTATTTAAACAGCAAAATGTACAAAACCGAAAGAGATATACGACGTGTGCCCCGCCCCTTGTCCACCTCGCCGATGCGATGTGGACGACCGTTTGATAAGATGCGCAGCTCCACCCAAGCCCGGTGATCCAGAGTGCAAGCCGGGGTGCCGCTGTGCTGACGGATACGTTAGGAATCCTAAAGGCATATGTGTGACGAGAGATCAGTGTCGTAAGTGATTTAAGATAATGTAGCTTCAACGTAACATAACTTATTAAGCAGGTACAGGCAAGAGAACATAGAAAAAATATGAAGTAAAACTAAGCTATACCTACTTTTAATAAAAAATATATATTTTATCCTGGAAAGATTAAATTTTGATAAAACGCTAGTTATAATTATGATAATGGGAGGGCCGTAGCGAAATTAAAAATGAAGTAAGTTTTTAAATCATAACTTACCTTCCATACAAACATCATGTTTCAATAAAATTGACATTGAAATCATAGAGGTTAATTGAAATGTATTCTGTTTACTATTACGCGCGCTGTTTTTACATGAGTTTGCGCTAATCGACAAGGTTAATCGGTTAATTACCATGTGTTTTCTGAAGAAAAGAAATTAAATATTTTATAATCACGAGTATTTTCTTAGTTATGTACCTACATAAATTTCCAACATGATATTTCATATTTCTTGATGACATAAAAGACTTGATATTATGATCTGTCAAAATGGACTATGGTAAAATTTGTAAAGTTGGAAACACTGAACACGGCATTAAAAAACGCCATATTAATTCAATAATTATAAAATCGGAAGTTATCTAGTTAAACACAAAGCATGAACCACATAAACGATTTCGATCAATGAACTAGGAAGAATTATAAAAAAAAAGCATACATTATGAATATTTTTTCATGGCTTTACTCTTTACTAAGGTGGTAAACAAGCTAACGACCTGCCTGGTAGTAACCGGTTACCGTAATCTATGGACACATTGGACACTTGTTACACCAGGGGCATCTCTCGCACGTTACCCATCCTTATACTATTATGTGTCCTGTTTATAAAATAATATGTTGATAACTTAATAGGTTTTTTCACAAGTTAAACATTTTACCAACTGATTAATTATTTTCATAAATGTTTGTAGCCCCACGATGTGGCCCCAACGAAGTTTTATCAAACTGCAGCAACGGCGGATGCGGGCCTTGGACCTGTTCGGATGTAGGCTACCCTACAGGCTGCGTTAAAATGGATCAAAAATATTGCAAAGTAGGATGCGTCTGCAAAAAAGGTTATGTGAGAAATAATGGCGTCTGTATACCGATAACCAAGTGCCGTAAGTATAAAAGCGAATGTCCATTAACGCGATAATTAACGGCCTTATAAAATTATCGCGTTAAGACGTGGCTATACCTATATATAGGTATTTATCAAATCTTGATTTGTCATCTCTCTCATTTATTATGACCAAATATTCAAATAATTAAATTGTTTCTAGCCCCTGTATGCAGAGACAACGAAGTATATTCTAAATGTATTAACGGTGGATGTCAAGCCAAAAATTGTTCTCAATTAGGAAAACCTATACCTTGTGTGAAAATAGATCCCAAATATTGCATTAAAGGGTGTCTATGCAAACAAGGATATTTAAGGGCATCTAATGGTGTCTGTGTACCTCAGGACCAATGCGGTCGTAAGTCTTTGTTTTTTTTTTATCTAAGCTTTTTTTGCATGAATGTCAAGATTTTTAACATAAAACTCACGAGTTCAATACATTAACCCCCTACTCATCAATGTTGTATAAAGTAACTACCTATATGAATAACGGCATTTTAACCATAGAATTATATTATAATTTATTATTAGTTTTTGTATATCGATATACCTACAGCCTTTATTAGTAAAATACAGTAAACTGCTTCGCGGTTATATTATACAAAATGATTTCTCAAATAGAATGTAACAAGCCACATGAACATTACGACTCTTGCGCACCCTCCTGTCCCCCACAAACTTGTGAAAGCATCGGTAGACAGTACAAGTGTCCAGCAACTGCGCCGCGGCGCACACCGACAGGCTCCTCGACAGTACGGAGGAGCCTGTCGGTGTGATAAGGGATACTATAGAAACAAGATCGGAGAATGTATATGTAAAACGGATTGCTGTTAGTAGTGTAGTTGAAACCAATAATGTACTGTTTTCAAAATTCTTGTTTTGTCTTTTTGATAAATAACTCATGTATACAATATACCTATAACAAAAATTGGAAACAAGAATGTTTAAACCAAATTAGACAATGTTTAAACTTAAACCTTTAACCTATTAAGCATAAAGATATTTACATCATCAGTTTTACCAGCACGACATTTTTGGTCTTTCGAGTCGGCTAAAATTAACCAGGTAGGATATGTATAGGTTAATAAGCTCGGTGCTTCAGTATTATTAAATTCTTCGTTCTTGGACCGTCTGCCTTGATACCACCATTGCCGATTGGCTACACTTTCCACTACGGCATGAGCCATTCCCACGTGATAGCTCGTGCCGACACGACGACAGAAGAAATTTCCGGGGCCTCACGAGTACTTCTCATATGGTGGAGCGTGCGACAATGTGTGTGCAACTCTAAGTAAACAGAACCAAACCAACTGTCCCATCGTCAATATTAAGTGCAATTCTATGTGCTATTGTGAAAAGGGATACGCCAGAGACGATAAAAATATCTGTATACCTATTGATCAGTGTCCAGGTAGGTCAATAAACTGTATCCTGAATATGATAGCGAATAGGGTGGACTACCCATATATTAATAATATAATAAAAGTAGAGGTCGCGCGGGTGCGCGGGCCGCATGCGGCCCGCGAGGGGTTTTTAGGTGGAGCTTGTAACATCACTCAAAATAAATATGATCTTTGATTTTGTATGGCAGCCATTTTTTTTTGTATGGAAACCATCTTTTTTTCACCGGCTTGTCAATTGTCCCAAGGTCCTTGACATTTTTAGTTCCGGCACTATGGGTGAGCGACTTCTCATTTTCGAGATCCGTAGGGCAGTTCTGGTCAGCGTTCCACTTTCAGGTCATTTCGGACTTTTTCTAAACTCACAGGACCCCCCTCTATACGACTCCCATACATCACTTTTACCCCCCACGGCTCCTTCTGGGAGAACAATTGGGTCAAAATCCAAAATGAACACTTATATGGCGGCCATCTTGAAAAATGGCGGAAAAAAAAAATCGACCCCGGATTATGAATCGGTGTCCCCGAAATCCCCCGGAAGCCAATTTTCAGCCGGATCGAGACAAAAAAAAGTTGGCCGCCATTTTGAATCCGCCATCTTGGATTTTTATGACCACCACCGGAAAGCTCCCTTCATCTTCTATGACATTAGTTCGACTACTCCCCCGCTATCTCTAACGGTTTCGGAACGGTGAGCGTTTCTATTTTGTATGGCGGCCATGTTTTTTTGTATGGAAGCCATCTTTTTTTCACCGGCTCGTCCATCGGCCCAGGGTCCTTGACATTTTTAGTTCCGGCGGTATAGGTTTGCGACTTGTAATTTTCGAGATCCATAGGGCAGTTCCGGTCAGTGTTCCACTTTCAGGTCATTTCGGACTTTTCCTAAACTCACAGGACCCCCTTCTATACGACTCCCATACATCCCTTTTATCCCCCACGGCTCCTTCTGGGTAAACAATTGGGTGAAAATCCGAAATGAACACTTGTATGGCGGCCATCTTGAAAAATGGCGGAAAGAAAAATTTGATCCCGGATTATGAATTGTTGCCCCCGAATACCCCCGGATGCCAATTTTCAGCCGGCTCGGACCATTTTTTTTTATGGCCGCCATTTTGAGTCCGCCATCTTGGATTTTTATGACCCCGACCGAAAAGCCCCCGTCGTCCTCTATGACATTTGGTCGAGCACCCCCCCGCTATCTCCAACGGTTTCGGAACGGTGAGCGTTTCAATTTTGTATGGCCGCCATCTTTTTTTGTATGGACGCCATCTTTTTTTCACCGGCTCGTCAAACGGCCCAGGGTTCTTGACATTTTTAGTTCTGGCGGTGTGGGTGTCCGACTTGCCATTTTCGAGATCAGTAGGGCAGTTCCGGTCAGCGTTCCACTTTCAGGTCATTTCGGATTTTTCCCGGACTCACTGGACCTCAAGGTTTACGTCTCCCATACATGACTTTTACCCCCGACGGCTCTTTCTGGGAGAACAATTATGTCAATCAGTCAGTCAGTGAGTCAGTCAGTGGTAATCAAGCTTTATATATATAGTCAAAGTCAATTGAATGTAATGTGATGTGAGAATTTAATCGAATCTAATCTTAGTAATAAAAACTTGTAATTATTTATGGATCTATATTTGAATTTAATTGAATGAATTGAATTATTATATTTGAATTTAATTGAATGAATTGAATTTATTATATTTGAATTTAATTGAATGAATTGAATTTGAATTGAATAGATTTTAGAACTCCAATCAAATCCTAGATTTTAAGTACAATGTATCTAACAATAGTTATTAAGTGCTAATGTATTTACTAGCACATTATGAGTCCTAGTTACTTGAATAAAGAAATTTAATAGAATAAATAATAATACAGTTGTGCTAAAAAAATTGAAAAAGATTTACTGAGATAGCAATAAAAAAAATGAACTGTCAAAAAGCAAATGATAAGAATATTCGTTTTTATCGCCGTAATCGCTGTAATTCCAATAAAAATTATCGGCTTTTACCGATATTGTGGTAAAAATACGAGTACCTATTTATCTGAATTTTTTCCATCTAGCACCTGTCTGTGGAGTTATTGAAGTTTACGATATTTGCGCTAAGGGTGGATGTCAAAAGAGGAACACACCCACACTTTAGATTTAGATAAGATTTTATTTTTGTATTGTTAAAATATTATTTTCCGTCTAGTAAAATGCACTGGCCCCAACGAGTACTACTCTTGCGGCGGTGCGTGTGACAACGTGTGTGCTACATTAAGCCAACAGAACCAAACTCATTGTCCTATCATAAAT
Source organism: Allophyes oxyacanthae (assembly GCA_932294325.1). Classification (NCBI taxonomy): domain Eukaryota; kingdom Metazoa; phylum Arthropoda; class Insecta; order Lepidoptera; family Noctuidae; genus Allophyes; species Allophyes oxyacanthae. Next base: position 6,681,931 of record OW028614.1, on the reverse strand, counting down.
ATAAAATGCAATCCGAAGTGCTATTGCGATAAAGGCTATGCTCGGGATGATAACAACATCTGTATACCTATAAAACAATGCGGAGGTAAGAATACCTGTTTAATAAAATTTTAAAATTCTATACAGGGTGGACTACTATTCATGTTGACAGGCAAGTGATCATTATTTATCATTATCACTATTGCATAAAATTACAGATCCATTTTTTTAATACCTGTGTTGCATGTGTACATAATTTTGGAAGTATTTTTGAATAAAATTTTGGACATGGGTCATCTTACGAGTAATTATTCATCCTAATTATTGCTCTAGACTTTCATAATAAAAATACCTTTGAGAAATTCTGTACGGAAAAATGACATGAAGGAGTAAATAAAAAATTTGGACATAATCTTACGTTTCTTGATAAGTTATGCGTGTCACTTGTTTCAATATCACTAAAGAGATTTGTATTTGATATTCAAATTATCTTTCAACCTTGTATTGAAGATCACTCAAGACACTATGTTTCTGTTTGTTATTTTATAGTATGTTGCAAAGGAGATCCAAATGCGGTACCAGGACCTGGTGTTAACTGTGGTAGACGTTGTTCGGACTACAATAAGGGCGTGGTCGCTTGTCCAACTATCTTTTACGTGAACGCTTGTGACTGCAAAAAAAATTACGTTTATGATGACAACTTGAAAAAATGCGTACAACCTAAAGATTGCAGTAAGTTACAATATTTACTTCGTCAGACTTCTTGTGCAAAATTATCTATACTGTTAGGTCCGTATTACAAAACAACGCTCAGCGGTGATCTCTACTTGAGCACAGATTTCTGTAATACGGATCTTACGCTGAGATCTATAGAGCGTACTTAGACTCTGCTAAGACTTTGCTTTGGAATTAAAGTACTTTCTTTATTGACTTTTAGACTTTGTTAATTGACTTTGCCGATCTTAGCATATGCATGATTTCAGCGTGTTATGACTATAAATTCCAAATCAAAGTTTAATCTAAGCATAATAATAAGATTAGCAAAGTTTAAGTAAAGCTTGACCTAGTCAAAAGTATACTATAGATCTCAGCCTGAGTCGTAACCAGGATAATAGTGAGGACACCAAGGTCTTGACCAAACCTCGCACTAGTGAGGTAATATAATACGTTTTATTGCATGTTAACTCTTGATCCAAAAAAAATGGTATGTTTTTTGCAGAATTATATTAATTTATTATTTAATATTCCATGTTCATTCTAATAAAAATACTTTTAGAAGTTAAAAATTAATAATTTCATATACAATTTGCATTCGAATTATGTAATACATATTCCTATCATATAGCACCAGTTTGCGGAAAAGATGAGGTGTTCGGATTTAGGACAACCTGATCATTGTAAAAACCCTAGAGAAGGTATAGAAGGTTGCCTCTGTAAAGCCTTCTTTACAAAGGCAACCTTCTATACCGTCCGTGCTATATAACCGTCCGTGACTCACTGCAGGGTGCCAACTGAAAACCAGCGCTGGGTGTTCCACACCCAGCAAATGCTGAGCTGGCAACCCTTTCGATATGGGCGTGCTCGTCGGTGCAGTAAAATCAACTTAATTATATTATTTATCCGTGTTTGTTTGTTATTATTTCTTATTATTATTTTTGTTTCTTTCTGATCTCTGTGTTTCAATTTTATTTTATTTCTGTACTGACGATGTGTCATTTATCGAATAAATATTTTCTATTCTATTCTATACATTATCTAGGCCGCACAAATTAACAAATATTAAATTAAATTAGGGTTTTTGAGAACAGCAAACGGTACTTGTATACCAATAGATCGATGTTCAAGTAAGTCATAATAATATGATTGTCGATATAACTATAAATCTAGAAACTATATTACTCGTCGATGTAAGAATAAATTTTTAATAGAAAAAAGTATTTATTTCTAAAAACCAAATATTAGGCTCTTTTAAAATGTTAGAGAAATTAGGTGCAGGGTTCCAAAAAAAATTAGTCCTATGGGTTACCATTTTTACTTTTTTGTTTCTTTTCTGTCCTTTTGAACAAAAAAGAAACTACACGTTTATTCTTTTGTAACAATATTGTTACAATCATGTATCTACAGCACATTCATGTATAGCAGAAATATGAGAGAACCATTGTTACCAATATTAAAAGGTGTATCTATGTACTATAATAATAAATATATTTTGATAGAGAAGAACTTACCTTTAGTAATGGTGTTCTAAGATAATTATTTTAATTAACAGTAGGTAACTTAAATAAAGATCAAATAACTTGTAAACTATCACGGAGATTTTACCAATTCCTGAGAGACGGCGCTATCAAGAAACAAAATGAACATTTTTGTATTATTTACAGCACCAATTTGTAGAAAAAATGAAGTTTATGATAGATGTGCTAATGGGGGATGTAATAGAAGAAAATGTGCCGAATTAGCAACCCCAATAGTTTGTAAAGACCCTATTGAATGCTTAGGAGATTGCGTTTGCGTTAAAGGATATTTGCGGAATAAAGACGGTGTCTGCGTACCAGAGGCTCAATGCAAGCGTAAGTACAGGATTCTTAACAGCCCTTTACTTTGAAAAATCTTATCATTGGGATATTAAAGATTAGACTACAATTTTCAATTGAATTTTCTTCGAATACGTACAAATTGAAGTTCATAAAATATGGTTATTTATGATCATACCTTTCTATAAGTCCCAATAACTATACGGGATTATTTTCCTCATGATTATGTACAACTTTGATTAAGGGACCAAATCTAAAATTTTTAGCGTCATATTCTCTTCAACAGATTTTTGTATTTTCATGTGTGCACTTTGTAACTCAGTTTGATAACTACATACATACTACATAGTCCATCTTCATCGTGGTCGACTGTCGCAATATTAAGATTTTCCTAACTGTGGGAGAGGCTAATGATTTACACTTGGTACAGTAGTGAATAATGAACATGTCGATGAGATGACGTTGAATAAATCAAATTAGGGTTAATTATTAGGATCAACGTTTTCAATTTTATAATCTAAAGCTGCCTCTTTTGAGTTTCGTGATCTTATTATTTGTTTCGTCCTGGACCATCTAGTTAAATGTGTTACATAATTATTTTAGCACCCCGATGTGGTCCAAATGAGAGATTTGAAGAGAGTCCGTCAAAGGTCTGCGAACCACTGTATTGTTCGGAGCTAGGCTTTAAATTAGACTGTCCACCTGTGGACGACCCAGATTGTGAGGACACACCAGCCTGCATCTGCAAACGAGGCTACGTGAGAGACAAACGGGGAAATTGTATACCGAAGTCGGAATGTCGTGAGTAATTATTGTACATTACCAATATTTATCGAATAAATTTGCATTTAGTGATTTATCTGGGGAAAAACTAACCTCTCTCGATATTTTCTCTTACCTCGGGAAATAAAAGTTCAGCAGTGGTATCTATCTGAGTAGATAGATAATAACGATACTAATTTACTTTCACATTTTGTCGATTAAAGAGTTTTGAGTGATCTTAATTGTGTTTTTAAGATAGCATAATATATTATTATTTTTTGCGCTACTGTTTAATTCCTTTCACTTCCAATACTACGTCTTACACAAGAATTGTTAAATACAAACACATACTTAGATATCTATTTCCTATCACAGCTTCATATGGAGGTGACCCGAACGCAGTAGCAGGGTGTGGAAAGAACTGCGGTGGAAATTGTTCTGACTCCATACAAGATGTTTCATACATTATCATGTTCTATGACATCGCATCCGACCATAGGGACGGCTTCGTGTATGATGACAGCTTTGAGTATGATGACATTGTCGAGAAATGCGTGTGTTATGAAGATTCCAGTAAGTAACGACTTGAAGTGTTAAGATTTTTCGTGATTATATTTGAATAATAATAATATAATTATGTTATGTCGTGCATGATTGAATAACAAAGGAGATAGAGAGACATTTATTTTGAATATAAATATGCTTTTGCGCAGATTGTAAATCAATATCAGATAACAGTTACTCAATGATACGCAATATACGTAGGCAAACAGAAAGAACATTATAATAGTCTAAGATGAACCGTGAAACTACCACAAATGATTTCAGTAAACAAAAAATAAACCCAAAAGCATAAAATAAAAGCGGCCATTACCATACATATTAAGGATATATTAATAGCAATATTATAAACATCGGCATATCAGTATATTATAGACATCGCATCGGCAGATTCATTTCGACTCTAATTTTTCTGAATTGTATATATTTATTATTATATGTTTATGTTTATTTAGCATATAATAATACATATTTTTTTATATATAACTATGTTAATGTTTATGTAAGTTTATAATTATAGTTGTTTTTAAGTATAATTTAATATACCTACCTCTCATTTAAGTTTGTTTTTTGGTGCATCTACCTTCATTGTCTCTGCATCACCCTAAGGTTGAGAGAATGCCTACGGCATGGCATTAAGACCGCCTTTGTACATTATACATGAAGCATTTTAAATAAATAAATAATTAATTAACAAAAATGTATGTAAAACAAGTAAAATAACAAATAATAAATTATAGAAAACCAGCAAAATAAATAAGGCATACAATCAAAAATAAGGTTGAGATCAATGAGGTTGAAACACAAAACAAAACCGTTTTTAATTTTACCAGGTTTATTTTTACAGATGTTAAATACAAGACGTAGAAAATCTTCTAGAAACGTAGTTGTTTTCTAGTACCAGCAAAGTATTATATGCTGCTTGCTGGTTGTTACGGCCGGCGTCGTTATATACCTAATTATGTATGATTATTGTGTCTGATTGATTTACATGTTATTTACGTAAAATAATTATGTTACGAATAATTGTTATCAAGTCGTAAATAAATCAATAAACAACATTTTTAGTAGGAAATGTCATGTCAACAAGTAACTTAGTTTTGTTTTGGTACCCCAAACATCGAAAAGGCAAGTCCAAACATGTCTGGCTGATTCAGAGCGTCATTCAGTAGGAACTGAGACAGGTCCAGGTACGTCCTAGCATTCAAGGACGAATGCGTGGGAATTCAGAATTATTGCGACATGGCTGGACCTACTGAATTACGGCGCTCTGAGTCAGCCACTACTTGCGGTATGGAAAACATGTAACCAGGTGGCTTGCCATTGAGAATTTGAAGTCAGCCAGTGATAAATGAAGAAGTCTCTCAACTCAACAAAGTAACTCAACAACAACAAAATTGAAGTAATCCTGAAGATTTATAATTGTGAAAGTAGTAGTCTGGAAAATCTGATCTTATACCTAGTTTTGAAAATTTTAATGTAATTGTACCCTTGAACCATTGTCAAATAAATGTAGCTAAATCCGAAGATACGAAGTTTAAGTTTAAAACCCTATAGTAAAATACAGTCCACACCCGACACTGGTATTAATTTCTAAGCGAAGACAAACTGACGCAATTGTCAAACTATTCCCAACTAGCTTCCGCCAGCGGCATGTGGCATGTGCGGTTGGACTTCGATAAATGCAATTTGAGATCTATTGATGTGTCATAAGACTCAAATTATATACCTACAAACAATTTCAAAGCGAGTTAGACGCGGGTGCTAACGCGCGTGGCGTGCGCTTAGCGGGCGCGTGTCGTCTGAACACAGCCTGAGAAACCCTTGATATGCAACTATGTGTTACTGCTGGCTAGTTTTACTTATTTAATAGCCATAGATTTTCGCTATTATGTCTAATCAGGCGTGAAATTTTTCCCAAGCATTTAAATTTGTCTAATCAGATGAAATAATATTTTAAAACCTCATATTGTATTTACAGAACATTTTGAAACAAAATAGTGATATGAAAATGATGAGACATACACACACACAAACATAATATACAGGGTGTAAGTGACATCGTAACGAAAACTGATAGCATGGATTCAGTACATGATACTGGAACTCTAACCAAAAGAAAATTGGGTCGGTCTTTTCAAAAATTTTACGATTTTGTTCGCAGTTTTTATACCTAACTAAAAAATCTGCGAACAAAATTGTAAAAAAAATTATGAGACCGACGCAAAATTCTAACGCTGAGTGCTCCAGTATCATGACCTGAATCCATGGTATGAGTTTTCGTTACGATGTCACTTACACCCTGCATAGGTAGGTACACATATATATTTTAAACATAAATAAACCCCCATATTATTAAACGATGATTAAACGTTATTTAATTAAACTAGCTTTTAAGTCTATTGCTATTCTTCGGCATACTAAATATAACAAGCACAAGTATATCTAATAATTTAATTCGTGTTTAAAAATTACAAGTTTTAGTTAGCAAGGGGTAAAGTTTTAGCGATTGGTCTAATATTATACTCGTTTATTCAACGTATTTCAGTGCAAGTTTGTATTACATTTTACATAAATAAGTTATCTTGTGTAGTGGGATGTATAATGTGTACCTACTAAGGGATCAGGTCGATTAGCCAACAATCTAAAAAAGGTAGCTGGAGTGGACTGAATGCGGAATGAGGAGGACCAAAATATAGAATAGAATAGAATAGAAGATTTTTATTTGTCTTTCAAATTACATAGGTAGCAAAGAGATACATCATATAAGAAGGTAAAAGACAAAAAGGTCTTGGTCTTGGTATGTTATGTCGTAACTTGGAGAGGCATGAGTCTAGCATTGGACTGCGATAGGTTGCATTGATCGATATGCTTACATTGTTTCATTATTAATAGCTCCCACGACAACACCGCCCTCTACGGTGAACGTGACAGAAGCACGAGCTAGGTTGGACAAGGGAAGCATTATTTTGGCTGGCGAATTTCTATATGTAAGTATTGATATTTTGGAACATCAGAAAGTTGCGACTTATCCGCTTGACATTCTTGACTTATAATAAGGTTTATTTATAGTTTACATGACGTGCACGTTAACCTACCTAATTGAGACTTTTCAATTGCTTTTTTTTTCTTAGCAACTAATTTCAAGCAAGCCTGATGAAAACTCCGTAGTGTCCGCTACATCTGTGATGATTCCTTTGGCCCAACTGGCGATTTGGACGGAGAAATTGGTTTTAGAACAACTACTCAAATTGCTCAACCTTAACAATAAAGATGAGGTACGTGATAAACAAATTAAAAACATTAGTAGGTACTTTATTTAAAAAATAGTTAATTTCTTTGTATTTTCACAAAACCTTCAAAGCAACTGTTAAGTTAATACACCAAGTAAATAACAAATCTACCATGTATATTCAACGATCACGTTGTAGTTCTAATTGAAATTATTTCACTTGAACTTCTATTTCCAGATAAGGAGTGTATTCTTTGAATTGACGAAGACCTATGCAAACCAACAAAATGTTGAATTTGAAGTGGCTAATAAATATTACGCTAACAAAGGGTATCCACTCAGTGCAAATTTCCAAAGTGAATCTAAGGAATATTTCTATTCTTATGGTGAGAATCTAGATTTCGAAAAAAAATATGAATCTGCTAGAACTATTAATGACTGGGTAAGTAACGTTACAGTGAAAATTTCATAAACATGTTATACGGTTTTCTAAATACGTCATTTACTGCTTGACACTGATAATAATTGATATTGAATAAAACTATGTACGTATATTGAGTTCACTTGTCATAACTATTGATAATGAGGTGTTGTTATGACGCAATTCGAATGTGAACTGAAATGTGAAGTAAATGAGTACAAATAATGCAATGTGCGGTTGCACCGTACTGAAGAAATAACACACAGGAATAGTTTAACGTTTATTTTCACAGACACACAGTACTTGTAGACAATAGTTACTACTCAACTTCACATGCGGGAACAGACTGGCATCACCAATAATGTATTCGTTATAATTTGGAAAATATATAACTGCCAATCGCGTGACTTTTAGTCAAATGATGGACTAGTATCTTATACAAGTATTATCGTAAAAAAATGTCTTATTAAATTGCAATAATCATGATTAGGTTAAATTATTCAATTCAATAATCATTATTCGCCATTTAATGATTAACTGTTATGCTAACTGATTTCTTAAATATTTATTCATATTAAAACGACTGGAAGTTTATTTTAAATACATTATAATTATAACATTGTTTACAGTACAATTATATTGGAAATAGAACTAAAAGACTGGCATCACACTTTTACTACCAAAGGCAAATGAAAACATTTTTAATAATGTGCATATAAAATGACAAATTTAATATAAGTTTATTAAATTCTTATATCAGGTGAAGAACCGGACTCATGGAAGAATTGAAGATCTTGTAACTGCAGATATGTTCAGTGCAGCGACACGTCTAGTTATTGTGAATGCTATTTATTTCCTGGTAAGACTTTTTATACCAACTATTCGTTAAAATCTGATCGTATTTTGTGTCCGTTCTATCACAATGTCATCCAGAACTTCGATTAAAATATAATTAATAGGTGTTCGAACTAATAAAGAAATACCGAAAAATATTTTTATTTCAGGGTAATTGGGTTCATCAATTTAATGCAAACAATACAGAAACTAAAGATTTCTATAAAAGAAACGGTGAAACTGTGCCCGTTGAAATAATGTATCAGAAAAATTATTTTAAGTATGCCGAAAATAACAAACTCCAGGTTTGTAACAGTCTTGCTAAACATCCATGTTAATGTTGATGAGAATAAAAAACGTCTTCTCTTGAAAGCCATCGTGTAACCAATCATACCACTGGCACTGCTTATTTTACAGCTTTACTAAATCGCACCACAACATGATCAATCCTTATTCTTACCTAATATTATAAATGAAAGTACTCGTAACTCTGTCTCTCTATCTGTTTGTAACAATTGTAACCTTTTCACGATTAAACGGCTGAACCAATCTTGATGAAGTTTGACAAGGAAATGGTGTGCATCGCGAGGGCATAGGCGATTTAGCTCCAGGCGGATGGAGTCGCGGGCATAGCTAGTAATATTTATAAATGACGGCTCTTCTTTTCTCGTTATTTGCCTGTCGCTTCCATACAATCCCATTGTTTAATTGATCATAATGTATGTCCAAACCATTTTATCTTTCAGGCCCTAGAAAAGCTGTACAAAGGAAACCATTTCAGTTGCCTTTTTATCCTCCCAAGAACGATAGATGGTTTATTAGAGACAGCTGAGTTTCTCCGAGACCCTGCTGAATTCTCTAATATATACAATGCAATGAAATATGAACAAGTTCAAGTTTACTTGCCGAAAATGAAAATAACATCACAGTTAGATATGGGTGAAATGCTTAAAGAGGTAGGTAAAACTTTTATTTTTATTTGGCCCCATTTTTTTTCAACTATTTATATTTATATTTTTTCAATTATTTTTATTGTCAAGGATTTATACTTCTGTTTCTTAAAAATATATCACCTAAACCAAATATTTATTTATTAGACAATATTACCGAGACCCCATTTGATTGATAGTTACAAAATACTTAAAAAATATAATAATAAACTTAAAAAAAAACTGTCTGATATCTTTGTACAATGACATTGTACCCCTCTGAATAACATCAAGAGATCTATTTATGTGTTATACTAAAGACTAGCGTCCGCCAGCGGTTTCGCCCTCGTGATATCTTTTTAAATTATAGCCTATGTTACTCACTAATAATGATGACAGCATTCTGGTGGTGAAAGATTTTTTAAAATCGGTCCAGTAGTTTTTGAGTTTATCCATTACAAACAAACAAACAAATATAAAAAAAAAACAAATCTTTTCTCTTTATAATATTATTATCTCCTTTATTTAATTATTTACACATACTTTTTAAATTTATAAATATTTTTACAAAAATTAATAGAAAAACATTAAAAAATATAAAAGAGTAGTGGTAATAGTGTAGCCCACCGGTATCGGGAACAGGGTCCAAGCTACCGGTGGCTAGGGCTCCAGAGAGAGCAACTTCCTCACAATGCGTGCCGTGTCGAGGAGTACCGCCTTCGGCATCAAGCATATTATTATTATTATTAGTTTAGGTTACAGCATTATCTATACGTAATACAATATTATAAGTCTTTGACTGTTAATTTAACATTTTAGGGCAATGTCACAGCTATGTTTGATCCAGATAATGATTCTATTCACGGATTATTAGAGAAAGAAGAACCGCTATACGTATCTAAAGTCGTACAGAAAGCTTTCGTATCAATCGATGAAAAAGGCACTGAAGCAGCAGCAGCTACTGGTATGTATGAAAATAGCAATGTTAGTGTTAAGCCAAAATATAATAAGTATCGAGAGATTCATCTTAAAATAGATTTAGTTGATTAAAATCTTCTATCTGGCTGCCAGTTCGAGGTTTCTTAATGTTATAGTAATTTTCCTTGCGATAAAGCCCTTCTAATTACTATTCCGATCGTCGTCGTATCAATGAAAAATATAATTTCAAAATATCTCTGGACGCTTTACGAACGTAATATAATTATGATAATTGTAGTATTAGTCTTTCTTCATTCTTATCTTTTATTTTATATATTTTATTCTATCCTTATGTTTTGTATTTACAGCTGTAATTCTTACTACAGAAAGTCTAGCTTTAAATCCGCCAAACTTCTACGTTTTCAACGCTAATCGCCCGTTCCTATTTTACATTAGATGTCGGGAAATGGTTTTATTCTGTGGAGCCGTTGTTACATGAGGAGAAATTACTCTTGATGCATTCACGCTCCACTGCACAAGTAAATAAAATGCCAGTAAACGGTCACTATTTTCTTGCGGTGCCTAGCTTTACCAGCAGAACAGATTAACAAAACAAAAAAAAAAGATCAAGAAATTCAAAATCGTTACATAATTTTCGCAATTTTTATGTTTAACAATTAGGCTCTGCAGTTATGAACCAATGGAGGACTGTTAATCAATTCTAAGGTGGTCTTTGGAAATTTCAGCAATCACAGTCGGCGTTAAGTCAGCCATGTATCCTCCTCCAAAAATCTATGAGTTTAAAGCAACTCACTCTTTCATTTTCTATATATTACAAGATGGATTAATCCTGTTCTGCGGTAAATTCGTAGGGGCGCAGTAAAAGGTGAAATTATACTAAAATATGCGTTGAATTTGTGGCAAACGAAAATGGTAATTGGTTAGTGGTGAAGGGTATAACATTTTACAAGCACTGAACACTATACTTATTTTATTTATTAGACTTTTGATAAATCACCGTAAATTTTCCCCAGCTATTGTATTCCAAGGCCACTGCCTACACTATATGTTCTATGCAAATGCAATGGAAAATATCATTTTGTTTTATTTTATTCAAAACTAGCTTCCGCCAGCGGCTTCACCCGCGCGATAGCTTTATAAATTATAGCCTATTTTACTCACTGATAATGTCTATAAAAATGTCTATACTCTATTTATAGGCACGCGCCGCCGGCCCCCCGGCAGTGCACTTACACTGATTTAATTACTGATTATAACTCATTAATTGGCCATAGTATTGTTGTAATCGATGCCAATCGATTTTGGGTAATCGTCAATACATTTTGAGAACTGCATCCTGTATATCTCCTATATACCCCATGGATTTAGGCTGTGCCACTTACACAGATTTAATTACTGATTATAAATCATTGATTGGCCATGGTATTGCTGTGATCGATGCTAATTGATTTTGGGTATTTCATCCATACATTTTGAGCATTTTTATACGAAGTATTTTGTTTGGTCTCTTTTTATCTTCTATTTAATACTATAGAACAACATATCAATTAATATTATGTAGGTATGAGTATTCTTATTTTTAATACATTTTCAGCAATCGGACTTGCCGGATCAGCAGCTCCGGCACATCCTCCGAATATCTATGAATTCAAAGCCATCCATTTTTTAATTTACTACCTTATATTTGATGGCATTCCTATATTTTATGGATCATTTGTAGGCCTAATTGCGTTGCAGCAAAGGTTATCCTAGGTGATTTTATAATATTATACCCTTGACAGTACAGCAATTCTTAATTTTTTGTTAATGCTTATAGAAGGAATGGCCGCATAACGGAACAGCATCGCTCTGTTCATAGTTTTTTTATTGTGTCCCATCAGCTGTTCGCCTCCACTGCTGGAAATAAGCTTCCCTATAGAGGTGGACTACGAACAGTTTTGTGCTGCTTTTATTTAACAGCTTCCTTCGACATTCACCAGGTCCTTTACATTATGATCCGTTTCTGAGCTCGTGGTCACCTGTTTTGCCCATTAGCAATAGTTTCTTCGAGCTATGTGACGACCTAGTGCTGGTTTAACTTGTGTATCTTGTCAGCAAACCTGGTCTTTTCACAGACTTCTACATTACCATTTCTACATTTTGTTGGTATATTCATCTACATCAGAGTGTCTATAGCTGCATCTTGAGATTATTACGAAAAGAGAGCAGAGGTAGACATACATCTACTACCAAATTACAATCTTAATAATTTGGTGTCTTTTGCCCTCGACTCCCAAATCTTCTATTCAAGTAGGTTCCTACTTATTTTCAGCCCTTTATTGACCGACGTTTAATCTATTTTCAGCTCTTATCGGAATGACTACGACTTCTGTTCTCGTAAATCCTCCAAAGATCTATGAATTTAAAGCCATCCATTCTTTAATTTACTACCTTTTATTTGATGGCATTCCTATATTTTGTGGATCGTTTGTGGGCGCATAAATAAGGTTGCAGCACAACTTTTAAAAGTATTTTTTCTAGGTCAAACAATTTAAACGTAATGCAATTACTTTTGGTTTTTAATAATGAATTTTTTGAGAAACTAATAAGTTTTTGGTGATGGTTGGATAGCGGTGACTAAGAAGTCATAATGCACATATGCATAACATTGTCAACTGCTTATAACAAAATAAAACGTATTTTCACTATAGTTTACATATTATAAACATAATTATATAAATTAGTTTCTTATGATTACTGGCATTCAGCCGCATCTGGTAAGACTGGAAGCTTACCTTGGATCCTCAAAACTCGACTCAAAAATTTTAATTGCTGTTTTAATAATCCACGCATGATATTTCCCGAAAACTCATTTATGTAATACCGTGAACTCATTAAGGTTTGGTTTTGATAACTTATCCATGGGTGGCAGTTTGTTTGAAGTTGTGGTGGCATAAAATAAGCCCCGTTACGAAACGGGCTGAAACTAATTCTTCGTACAGCTGTGAGCAATTCCAATGTATGTTGGCATGTCAGAAGAACTAAGAAGAAGCTATTTCTGTCGCTGGGGGGCAAACCACCAGGCGAATATTGAATTTTAACTTAAATTTCAGGTTCTATAAAGCCTACAAACTTGAAATTTGGCAAATAGGGATGTAGTTTCTGTTACGTTAAATGCATTCGATAAGGAAGTATCTATCTAAAATTCAATCCCTTAGACGGCAAAATGCAGGTTAAAAATTTACAATAAAAAAAAAAAAAAAAAAAAAAAAAATTGATTGATAAATTTATAATATTTATGAATTTTTTTACATGGGCACACTGTTTATTATAAAGTGATAATATTGAAACGGTTTTTTCATGAAAAAAAGGAATCATCCTATAAAAAACCTCTAGGGCGCATTTATCATCTATCACCTATAATTTTTCAAGTCATTTTAAAACCTAACCTAACTAAGATAGATTCATTTTATATCGCCTTAGTTGTAATAAAAGTAATATAAGGGCTTGCTTTGCTTTGCTTTTATGTGTTCCTAACATGATTGCTGAGAACTGTAAATGATCAATTTCTTATAAAAAAAATTGTGTTATGTTGTTACAAATAATTAATCATGTATTTTCTGCTTTCAGATTTCCTAACCACCATCTCAAAATTTTATTACGAAATAAATTTAAAATTTTGGTCAAATAAGTCGTTTCATTTTAATATAACATCCCAACGATTATCAGGTCCTTTTAAATAACTTCGAAGCATGATTGTATTGAGCATTTGAAAAAAATTACATGTGACCTATTTAAATAGGTATTTCCAGACAATAACACCACTTAAAACAATGCTAAGCTTGGGAAAAAATATCACTGCAATTTGGAAACAAAATAAATAAAAGTAATTAGGACAGAGTAATACAAAATGATGAATGCAAACAAATTGTAGTACATTATGACGGATACCAAGAATAGATCTTCCGAGGGACTAGTTTCCAATTAACAGGTATTATTGGAACTCCCTCAGGGATGAGAATATCAACAGGACGGGATCAAATGAAATTACGAGTTAGATCTCATTTATCCAGATAAAATCCTGGATAATCTTCTAAAGGAAACGTTGTTATGGCCTCCAGCCCTGGGTAAAATTAAACGTTTGTTTCATCCTCCTAAAAGACTGTTTGTTGATAGTTTAATCCTTTCTCGATTCTTTAGTTCCCAATTTAAATATTGGATTAGATATAGGTACATTTATCAATGGATTAAATCGGATGCAGTTTTGCTATTGAAATACTTTCAGACACGTGGAACTCAATTCAAATAGAATTCAATAGAAAACATTCCGTAGATAAGGCAAAACAATAATTATTTACAATATCTTCCACACAGAACACAGAATGTGTTCTGTGATCTTCCACATGCAATAAGGTTTTTTTTTTTTGTAATGTATAGCTTTTCCAGCAACACAATACACACAATTACAATTCAGTGATTGAAATCTTTTATTGTTTATGACGTCAGTGACGATTCTTAATTTCTAGAAGTCATTAACGACTAAAGTTGATAACTACTTACAAAGCTCGAATGATATCAATTTCTAAGATCATTGTTACAATCACTACAATGAGAACATCTTAGATTTATTACATACGGAAATCTATATTAAATCTGTATTATTAGAAGATATGCTGCGAGCTTATACATCGCTTTCACGTACGCAAATGTATAAAACAATTTTCCAGCAATGAGACGAAAAATTCTTAGTTTAAATCAGTGACACTTCATAATTTCTCGAGGTCATTGACATCAATTTCATCATCATTGTTACAATGATGTTTGTTAATAATGATGATGATCAATAAAATCAGTAGTATTAAAAGATCTCCAGCAAGCAATACATCACTCCGGCTCGGACCGTTGGATCTGCGGAGGCTCCTATATTGATGACTTAATTAAGCAGTTACCCTCAATCCTGTGTAAACGTTAACGTCAGGTTCTTAAAAGTTGAGACTCGTGTCTGTTATATCGGAATTCGTAATAAAAAAACAACCTCCAAACCTCCTCCTCCTCCTCTCTTTTTGTCCATCCAAAGGTTGTCTAGAAAAGATCGCTCCGCCTATTGTGCATTGTTTTCTATTGTTTTGTATTGTATGTTTTGTTATGTTGGTGTGCAATAAAGTATATTTCTATTCTATTCTATTCTAACCTCTCGGAAAAAAATCTGTTTACGAAGTCAGTCGAAGTATTTTATCTTGTTCACCACGGTTAGCCAAAACATCCACATATGGGATGTGGAGAAGTAGAATAGCTCTCGTTGTTAGCTGTTCGCTGTTGAATGATTTCTTAACTTATTGAATGAAGTTTACTTGAGCGGGTAAGTATTAATACTGCTCTCCAAGGCTAACATAATGTTATGTTATAGTTATTTTGAAAGAAGTGGATACGAATCATGTGAGTAGGAACGAATGCAGCAATATGGCAGCTTCATCTTATAAAATAGGCTAGTCTGGCGGAATTAAGGAACGACCTAAATCTAACAGTGGACTGTAATAGGCTAAGAATCTTTGATAAACATTTTATGTAATATCTAGGTATGGCCAAATGAATTGAAAATTGTTCGAAGTATATAGTATATTGTACCTTCATTGCAAGCGGTAGTCTGTCTACCAATACAGTCATGATAATCGCTGCGCAGGACACTCAAATTCAGAAAATGAATGAATAATGGAATCTGACGGTTGATACAATGTTCTTCTACAAACAAAACTAACCGACCGGTTACTAAAGAAGCTAGAAAACTAACAAAAGACTTCTGTATAGGCTTTTGAGAAGAAGGGTTTAAAAGTAGACATAATGATAAGGGAATTTGAAAAGAAATGAACGTAGCCCGTGTTTTTTAGGCAAGAAGGTCAAGAAATGATATGAAAATTATTAAAATATTTTCTGGAATCAATTCGATAAGATATCGGTGTAGAAAATACCACGACATATATAAAACTTTAACAGTATAAAAAACCTGTATAACTCTGTATATAAATCAGGAAAAACATTATTTAATGAAAATATATTTTATTAATTGTATTACTGTAAGTTTCATTTCTCCACCACCTTTTATCATTTGATCATTCTCATTCCCTTGTTCCATTTTTGAACATTTTATAAACTTAATTTAAATGTCAGAAGCCACTCCACTTAACAAGAATACAAATATTGTGCAAATTACACAGCTAGTTAGTCTTTACAAATAAAATAAAAGTACACAAAAGAAACTGTACAAATAAGAAAAATTATTGTAGTTATATCGTATAATAAATAATGGCCAGGTGTTTTAATGACGTCGAATGAACGCTTTACTTGATGTAGACATTTTGTTTATGAGATGTGCCTGTTCCTGCATTTTGAAAATAATGTATAGTTGTATACTTAAACTTAAGTACGCACTTACCCCGGATTCTGAAGGCTGATAGAACCTAATAACGAACAGGAGACTGAAGTCAGAAGATTACTTAAACCTTGAGCATTCAGTTTTAACGAGGACTTCTTTCCATTCCTCAACATAGTCATCTTGCTTGGCGCAGTGGCTAAGCGATAGTCTTTCTGCGCTACGTGCTGCGGGTTCGATCCCCGCACGGAACAAATATTTGTATGATCTACAGATAGTCGTTTCGGGTCTGGGTGTGTGTCCATGTGATATGTATGTTTGTTCACTGTACCCACGATACAGGAGAAATCGTAGTGTGGAGAAACATACCAAAAACAGAAAAAATAAATGCTATGTGGTTACCGTAACCTATGGACTCTTACCAGGGGATCACTCGCGCGTTGCCGACCGTATTACTAGCGACGTATTGGCAATAAGGGGGACTCCCTACTACCAACACGATACTTCCTGAAGGAGCACTGGTGACCTTGCTCCCAATTTATCACTTCGTCATTTCACTAGGAAATGCACCAGTGGATCTATACTTAGGCAATTATAAGAAATTTATGCTTTCATTATCGCGTATACTCCATTTTTTCTTACTTGTCTTTATAAACAATTTTCACACAACTCATTATATAATACAACAAATCGTTAGACCCTTGTAAATTTGGTAGATTTGTTGTTTGATTACTTTGTCCCTAAGGACAGTTAAATTTAACATGATATTAATTTTTTAAATAATGTTTTTCGTTAAAGAGTGTGAAAATGGTTCACTAAATAAGACAAGTAAGACAAAACAGAGTATAAGTATCTAATACCTTGTAGGAAAAAAGGTACAATAAATTAAAATAATACGTCTTCATAAAAAATCTAAACCTTTATACATCCAAGTCGTGACCCATTAAATTATATCTACCTACGCTTCGAATAACACGAATTCAAATAACTTATCGCATCGTCTGCTGTTAATTGAACTATACTTACTATGCCACGCGGT
Source organism: Allophyes oxyacanthae (assembly GCA_932294325.1). Classification (NCBI taxonomy): domain Eukaryota; kingdom Metazoa; phylum Arthropoda; class Insecta; order Lepidoptera; family Noctuidae; genus Allophyes; species Allophyes oxyacanthae. The sequence continues at coordinate 6,664,355 of OW028614.1, read as the reverse complement.
TTTAAATGCTAGTTTTTTTTATGTTATCTATTCGAAATTTCAATATCAATAAAATATTTAACTTCTTCACCCTACGTTCCAATATTTTGTGAACTTGGCGCTTTATTAACCAAGAGCTAAAAGGATCGGCTTATTTTTTTTTTAAATTTAATATTGAATTCAAAATACATTAACTGTAGTTAATTTTTTTTTTTTTCATTTTTCGAATTATTTACCCGCCATCGAAAACATACACACATGTCTTATGGTAATGTGTACACAATTAAAAATAACGAAAGAGAAAATAAAATATAAATAAATTCTGCCATTATGATAATTTGAACATTATTGGCTATCTTTTTGTTGAATACGAATTCGTGTATTCAGTATAAAAGAGGTAAATAGCCTTGATAAACAGTCCAGACGGTTTGTTGGTGATAATGTGGAAGCCGCTCATACTGATAGCCGTTATGGCTAACACGTTTTTTATAACGCCTTCTGAAGGTACGAACTGTTTTTTTAAGAAGCTTCAAGTGCATCTCTGTCCTTTGTACTTACACAATAATTATAGTTTTAAGGTTTTATCCTGCCTATGTGCTGTTATGTGTATCAAAAACTTAATGAAAATACGCTAGGGAGCAATGAATCCGGTTCACCAATATAAACTATCTTGGAAACAGGATGATAGCTTATTCAAATAAAAAGTATTTTATAGACTGTTTAATTATTATCTACTACTGAAATAAAACGCTTCAATAGCTGAATATCGCATTAATAGAGGAATGGGAGAATATTTCCCAATGTTGCCTCAGAAACTTTGTGTACACACCATCGCATGACATCTGTGACAACACACGGAGATAATACAAAGTATCTGTAAAAAATTTGGTTAATTTAAATGTTTGTTTTGCGATAAATTTTACTCATTTTTTATATACATATGTGTTTTTAATAAGTAAAACTAATAATAACTAAGAAGTTTTATTAATTTTATTTGGATAGTATTAAATAGTCTTTAAAATACTTTTTATTTGAATAAGCTACGACTCTTAGTTTCTGATATATTAAACTTTATTTGGTGACCCGGATTGTGACCCGATGTAGACATGTTCAATGGTGGAATTGAGATCATATTGTTAGTAGTCTCAATACCACTACTGAACACTTAATACCCTAATACCTTACCTACTTTATTTAAATTCAACTGATCCCACGGCCAAACCGATTGCACGGTTTTGTGGGACTATACCAACTACCACATACCTACAAATTGTCTCAATAAATAAAGTAACCTAATCGTCAAAAACCCCCGGCTCAAACTAGAAAAAGAGCTGTAACTTTTGAACGGCTGAACAGATTTTCACGAAACATAGGTAAGATGATACCCGAATAATTACCTTTCAATTTAAAAAAATTGCATTGAAATCAGTCAATTCGTTTTGGAGCTACGATGTCACAGACAGATACACAGATCCACAGATACACAGAATAGATACACAGATCTAGAGATACTAAACACCCTCTTTTTGTCGGGTGTTAAAAATTATTAATAAGCCTTGTTCGTAAATTAACGATAAGTATAAGTCTCATTTTACAATGTATTTTATTTAGTATCTATTAGTTTTTAACTTAGAATAATGAAATAGTTCTTAAGAAATCAACCACCCAATTTTTAGGGCGCCGAATAAATCCGACTTGTTTATACAAGATGTATAAAAATCTGCTGATATTGACAAAGTTTAGTACATAAGGAAAATATCCTATAATACCTTTCATTTGACTTTGACCTTTATTATCTTCATAACCAGTTGGTTTCCAGGTATGGCTCAGTACAAAAAAAATAAAAACCAGGCAAGTTCGAGTCGGACTCGCGCACGCGGGTTTCGTACCTTCCTTGGACGTATAAAAGGTTATTTAGGGAGCGCAAAAATAAAAAAAACAAAATTTCAAAAATGACATCAAAATGTCATTTTTGTACGGAGATGACATTGGTAAAAGCGACGGCAGCGACGCCAGGGTCAGATAAGTTTGTGGCTATACGTGACATTGTCATGTGTTGTGTCAAAATGAAGGGCTCGGAGACGATTTCATAAATACAGAGGACTATTAGAGAATAAATATACAATAAGAAAATAAATATACAAGGATAACTTAATATTAATAAATCTAAAAAGCTTAAAAATAAAAATAAAAAATAAATAAAAAATCAAAAAACCCGACTGCTTAAAAAGTGAATTTTAAATACCTATAAACTGAAAAGAATAAGCAAGTCCAGAAGAATTCTAATGCGGAACATAGCGACTTTATCAATCGGGACCTTATCGGGACCCATTAAAAAGCGAGACCGGCTCAAATCTTCCCAATAATGGATTATACTATGTTATGTTCCGAATTAGAATTCTAGGTACTGGCCTTTTTCTTTTCAGTTTATTTTTAAAGTTCACTTTTTAAGCAGTCGGATTTATTTATTTATTATTATTACTGTGATTATTACCATTTTGGTACATAACCCTAAAAATTCATCGTAATGATGGGAAAAATACATGGCTTTCGGCTTTGTTAATGGTCTTTTTATTTTACACCCGTTCGTTTTTTACACCCAACAACATTTTGAACAAGGAAAAAATTGCCTCTATGACGCCCACTACCGATTATATTGACGTCCAATGCCAAAGGCCAAAATCGTAGAACAATATTTATGGCCTTATTATAAATAAGGAAACGACCACGGTTTCACTAGATTTTTCCTTATTCTAAGGATCAAGATTTTGCACTTCCAATTCTCATTCATTGATTTATTTCAGCAACCTGTAAAATATGCCCAAAAAATGAAGTTTACGATAAATGTCCGGCCCCATGCCCTCCACGGGAGTGCGGAGTGAACATTGCTCTTATTCTATGTGCCCCTTCACCCAAACCTGGTGATCCTGATTGTAAGCCTGGCTGTAGATGTGCTGACGGCTATCTCAGGAACAGAGCTGGTGACTGCATCCCTGAGGACCAATGTAGTGAGTGCTTTATTATTCTGGCTATTGAACAAACGAAATGTTTTGTTCTTTTCTTGATAGTTTTATAAGAAATCTGCCCGCTTGTCTATCCAGAACTTTTTAATTCACATAAAGGGTCAATGATGTCGATTTTGTTGCGCATTTTGACATTACTTCTAAACTAGACGCATCTGTAACTTTCTTTTTCTATTGAAACAAAAAGTGACAAACCTTATTTTAATTTAGTCCTTTCAAAGTAAGCAACAGAATCGACATGATTGTCAATTTTTTTTAGAAGGCAGTTTTTTAAGAGCGACCTTACTTAAACGTTACGGGTAAGCGATAGTTCACCAACCGACTAGTTAAGTTATTGATTTAATAGGTACGAGTTTAATTGGTGTTCGACGAAGAGCTAAATTACATATTCGGTTGGTAAACTATAGGCCGGTCACAATCAAATTTCCCGTTTTAACTCCATTACAGAATACGATTGCCCCAAAAACGAGACCTTAGATCCTTGTTACTCCCCGTGCCCTCCACGGTACTGTGGTGTCAACATAGCCGCAGTATCGTGTCTGGCTACTACTGAGTGTGAACCGGGCTGTCGATGTTGCGACGGATACCTTAGAAACGGAGAAGGAATCTGCGTGCTTGAAAAAGATTGCCGTATGTGGAATATTTTTTTATGGTTATGGGCAAAACGATAGTTTGATCTAACTTTCGGATCAAAAGACCATCACACACTATAGATAGTTTGCTTTTTTGGTATGTACCTATAGTTTTATCCGATTGCTCGAAGGAAATGACGTGTAAATCTTAATTAATATATCATACTTCAGATGTAACCAATATTGAGAATTAAGTTAGACAAACTGGATCGGGCTACCGAACTATCAAATCCCAAATGCAGTCTAAATTTAAAAGATATATAGCTATAGAACAAATATTTGTATAACCTAGAGAAGTATAGTAGTGTGCTAGTAGTAGTAGTAGTAGTGATAATTATTTCATGTCTGAATGTATGTGCTTGTCAGCATAGTGCCTGTAAAATGACACACATTAAAAAAAACCACATCTTTCGCTTCTTTTGCAACCCACTACAGTGCATAAATTTCCTCCCTGTTACTTACTTTTAATTTACTGTTTAAACAGCAAAATGTACAAAACCAAACGAGATATATGACGTGTGCCCCGCCCCTTGTCCACCTCGCCGATGCGATGTGGATGAGCGATTGATAAAATGCGCAGCACCACCCAAGCCCGGTGATCCAGAGTGCAAGCCGGGGTGCCGCTGTGCTGGCGGATACGTTAGGAGTCCTAAAGGCATATGTGTGACGAGAGACCAGTGTCGTAAGTGATTCATAATAATGTAGCTTCAACTTAAGATGACATATTAAGCAGGGACAGGCAACAGAACATGAAAAAAATATGAGAAAAATCTATGCTATTACTTTTAATAATATTTCATCCGGGAATAATTATATTGTAATAAAAAAGGATGTTATGATTATGATAATGGAAATTATCAACGTAGTATGTTTTTCAATTATTACTATCCATTCCAACAACATATATTATTTTGTTTGTACACGAGTTTGCACTAACCGTTACGGATAATGGGATAATTACCATGTGTTTTGTAAAGGAAACAAATTAAATATTTTACAATCACGACTACTTTAATAATTATGTACATATTTGCAACATGATAATTCACATAAACTTATTAAACTAATGGTAAAGTATAATAAGTTTATGTTCTTTATATTTCTTGATAACTTAATATTTTGAAAAATAAATTTCAGCACCGGTATGCGGAAAAGATGAAGTTTACTCAGCCTGTATCAACAGGGACTGTCGACCAAAGAACTGTTCGCAATTAGGACGCCCTATACTATATCCGAAAATCGAGCCTTCACGCTGTATCAAGGGATGTCTCTGTAGGGAGGGTTTCGTGCGAGCCGCTAACGGCACTTGCATACCAAAAGAAAAATGTCGTAAGTAGCCAAACATATTGTCAATATTTTTCCTAATGTACCTAAAGTATAATATTAGATGTAGGCATTAATATTTGGTAGGAATAAAAATGTATTATGATTTTTTTTAGATTTGTTTTTAATCTTTAACGTTTCGTAGTTATATTTTAATGCTTGACTTGGCTTCTGCAGATAATACTTTCCAGCTTCATGTGGTGGGGATCTTAGCCGAACTCGCCAGGTCATGTGGTCGAGTTCATGATCTTAGTGCCATTCATAATCATAGAGGAATAAAGGCTTTATGCAAACGGAAACATCATTTAATTTAATTAATTTTGAAAACGTATAAATAAAATATAGATATTATTTTATTTTATTTTTGCTAAAATGAGTCTTTACAAAGACTCATTTTAGCAAAAATAAAATATAGGTAGGTAGATTTACATTCTAATATATACTCGTCAAAACAAAATAAGGGCCACTTGCAAATTTCGACATTCTGGGTGATTTAATGATCATTAACTATATCCATGTGGTAAATTGTACAGCGTTATCTTAAGTGTTTGCGAACACTTTAACAGCATTCCGCTTGAAAAACCGTTAAAATGGGTAGATTTTATCAATTTTTTTGAAACCAATTAATTTTACCCTGTTTTTAACGCGAACTTTAAGCTCATTTAACATTTGTATTGTACTGAGAACAGTTTATTGTGTCGAGTTAGTGCGTACATCGGCATTTTAAGAACGTAATTCCACAGGTTCGACTTCAAATAGACTTGACTACAACGACCAGGACCATAACACTCATCCAAGAAGGCTATTCGTAGCGATCTGTAGTTTTACAGTCGAGATTTTCGTAGCGAGCGATTCAGAATGCCTGGAATTGCTTTTATGAGATCCAAAATTTTGTCAGAAGTCAGGAATTAGGCAGAGCCAGAGGAATCACCGCTTAGGAAAACCGCTACATAGACTTACATGCACGCAGAGAGAGCACCGTCACTTCCCGCTCTTTGCAAACCCGCTTGTGCCTGGCCACAGGCACGTGACTTAGTGACCAAACAATTAGAAACCAGTTTTATGAAGACCAGCAATTGTCCAGGTGTCAAGCGGTGCGAATTCCATACACCAGTATTCATCATGCAAATCAATAAACATCCACAAGGCAACAATTGGACTGTAGCGTAAGGGACTGAAGCACATTGCTTTTTACAGATGAGAGCAAAGTAAAAGTTTTTAGTGTTGACCGTTGCATAAGGGTGTGGAGATGAAAAGGGAGCAATTTGAAAATGCCTGCATCCACAACAGTGATCGATTTGGGGGGTCCAATGTTATGGTGTGGGGAGGCATAAGTCAAACTGGAAGAACTGAGCTTATAATTCAGAACCAGGGTACAGTAACAACTTAACGATACATCCAGGAGGTCATAAGACTCTATCTGGTGCCATTTGCATAGCAAGTGGGTGCAGGTTTCAAGCTGTTGCACGGCAATGCACGCGCTTATACTGTTAGAGCCACCAGAGAGTCACTAGAAGAGGCTTGTATACAAGTGTTGCCGAGGCCAGCGAACAGTTCGGGCTTGAACACAATTGAACACATGTGGGATCTGTTGAAAAGAAGAGTATGAGACACAAATTGATCACTGGACAATGAAAGACAGCCCTTAAACGTCCTAAAATCGAGCTAGGAACAAATCTCTCAAGAAACAACGCGGCATCTGACAGAAAATGCCCTCTAGGCTTCAAGGATATGTTCAGAAAGGAGGAGGTTACACCAAATATTGATTCAAAAAGGAAAAAGAATAAACGCCGTGGAATTTCATTTTTAATTGCATTTTTAGTCCAAGTGTACTTTTTGCTGAAATTGCACTTTTTCTCGAAAATGTTGTAAAATTGTTTTTCTTTCCTGTGGATTGTGTAAAATTTAAGCCCATTTCATTAAAAACAAATCATTGCAATGAATTTTACAACTTTGGAACCTAGGAACCTCATAATTTGCCCAGAAGATCAAAAATATAAGGTGGCCCTTATTTTGTTTTGACAAGTATATTTTGCATTATTAAAATAAGACCTTATATATTTCTTCAATACTATACCTAGGGGTCTAAACAGTTCGCTTCAGATGAATAATAATGTGATTCACGTTACAAATGTCCAAATATCTTCATAATTGACGACTCTTATTCTCATTCGCGTAAGGTTCATATTCAGCAATCATCTGTTTGTCAGTTACTATATGGAGATTCGTTGATGAATTACTCAATATGGCATTTTTAGGCCCCCAGCCCGGCTAACATGAGCGCCGTGACATAATTTTGTAGCCGCATTATTTCGTCTTATCATGACGACAAAATTTTATAACAGCGCGCATTTTAGCCCAGCTGGTCTCAACCGCGTATAACGGCCTGTGACCACGGCCGATGTTATTCTATTTCGGGTAACATAAGGTTAACGCACCTTATAATTAGTCATACGGAATTAATTATAATCGTAATTAATTAACAATTATTAATAATTATTTTAGCCCCAGTATGTGGAGACAATGAAGTATATTCTGAATGTATCAACGGTGGATGTCAAGCTAAAAACTGTTCTCAATTAGGAAAACCGATCCCTTGTGTAAGAATAGATCCCAAATATTGTATAAAAGGGTGCCTCTGCGCGGAAGGATATTTACGAGCAAGGAATGGTACTTGCGTACCTGAAGATCAATGTGATAGTAAGTACTCGTAATAAGTAATATAGTAATAAGTAATAAATTTATTCACAAACTTTTTACAAAAAATCCTATGAAAACCCTGACTTCTGAGCTAGGTAAAACCTGTATTACAGAAGTCAGTGCCCTCTCCCACTTTCTACTATACAAATTGTGAATGGAAAATATAAAAGAAAGAAAAAAAAAACATAATAAGATGAGATGAAATAACTCAAATAAGTGATGGGTTAGGTTTACTCATGTTGTGTTTATTCATGTAGATAACGTGTTTATGTGTACGTGTGTGATAACTGTTCATGCTTTAATTTTTACCCGACTACAGAGAGGGTTATATTATGTTTGACCGGTATGTATCTATGTTTGTTCAGCTGTTCCCTCATATCTTCTAAACTGCTTATCATAATTCGACAAATGAGGTGTCGTTGGAAGCGTCTTAATTGTCCGCTGATTATAAGTTATCTGACGTCATATTACGTCACATTAAATTTATAAACTAAAACCCGACTACTGAAGAAGTTATGAAAACAAGAAAATATTAATACATATTCATAGTTATGTTCAGAAGATAGCCGTGGTCGTATGCCACCTACAGCTATCCTAACAAAACAATACAGTCTAACAGTAGTAAGCGATCATAAGCTTTACGGTAAAGTGGCATACAACCACGGCTATCCTCTGAACATCAATATGAATAAGTTTAAATATTTTCTTGTTTCATACTTATTCAGTAGATGGGTTTTAGTTTTTGAACTTACTTTTACGTTTTAATAATAAAAATATCAATAGCTACACACGTACACGTACACATACACATACACTATATACGTACGTATAATATATGGCGTAAGTCATATCGTTCAAAAAATTGTTTTTCACGTTTGAAACAATAATTATTAAAGAAAAATATCTCGTAATAATTTCAAACAGATTGCAACAAGCCGCACGAACATTACGACCCATGTGCGCAAGAATGTCCCCCAGAAACTTGTGACAGCATTGGAGGAGACTACGACTGTCCCAAGCCTCCACCGAACTGCCAAGGAGCCTGTCGATGTGATAAGGGATACTTTAGAAACAAAATTGGAGAATGCATTACTAAAAAAGAATGCTGTAAGTATTACTATATCGATCATAATAATTATTTTTAACCACGAGAAAAATAGACTGAAATTCTGTAGATATCAAAATTCTTATTATCATGATTACCGTATCATAAAATCTTAAATTCTTGGAAATACACTACCTATGAAAAAAATAGTTTTATAATAAATTATACTTCTCTCATAAATTGTAAGTATCTTTATGGTGATATTAAGCCCGTAAATGTCCACGGCTGCACATGTACCTACGCTATAACGGCGACATTATAATATAATTGTCTCAAAAATGATTCTAACTTCTACCGACTTTTAATTTTGTAGTAAAGTGTAGAGGTCCTTACGAGTACTTCTCTTGTGGCGGTGCATGTGACAACGTCTGCGCAACATTATACAAGCAGAACCAAACCAACTGTCCCATCATAAACGTCAAGTGCAATCCCATGTGTTACTGTGAAAAGGGATATGCTAGGAATAAAAATAATATATGCATTCCTATTAACAAGTGTCCAGGTAACTGAAACTTCAATAGAATTTGATTCATTAATTATAATTATTGTTCGATAATATCTCTTCAAGTCAAAGTACATTTTTTTATTTAGCACCTATCTGCGGGAAAAATGAAAGATTCATACAATGTCCACCTGGATTGTGTGCACCCAAAACGTGCTCAGATTTGGGCTACCCCGTACCCTGTGCTGATCTTCCCGAGGGCGCAGGCTGCCCAGAACCACCAGCTTGCCTCTGCAACGAAAATTACGTGAGAGACGCTAACGGAAAGTGTATACCGCAAGAGAACTGCCGTAAGTGCCATTGATATCATTGTTTAAAAGCTGATTATCTGACTGAGTGAACCGGACATAACTTTATGCAACATTTATTAGGGGTTTAATTTGAGTGATCCGGGTAGAAACATACTTGACAGACATCAGCGTAAACTTTATTCTAGACTTAAGCTTCTTATAATTTTTTATTGTTCTTTAGCTCCTCAAAGATTATTTAAATATACATTTATAATGACAAAATTTAAAGTGTTGAAGAATATGGGTGAGACTTTCTCTCAGCAGTGAAGTACTATAGATTCATTTACATTTAATAAATTAATTCTATAGATTGATAAACTAATAATTGTTTTAGCTCCTGTATGTGGAGACAATGAAGTATATTCTGAATGTATCAACGGTGGATGTCAAGCTAAAAACTGTTCTCAATTAGGAAAACCGATCCCTTGTGTAAGAATAGATCCCAAATATTGTATAAAAGGGTGCCTCTGCGCGGAAGGATATTTACGAGCAAGGAATGGTACTTGCGTACCTGAAGATCAATGTGATAGTAAGTGCTCGTATTAACTGTTCGTGCTTTATTTTACATTTTTATAATAAAAATGTCAATAGTTAGGTATAGGAAATATATCAAACTGTTTAAAAAAGAAACACGTCTGAAACAATAATTATTACAGCAGAACATAATATTTTAACTATAATAATACCAATCAGATTGCAACAAGCCGCACGAACATTACGACCCATGTGCGCAAGAATGTCCCCCAGAAACTTGTGACAGCATTGGAGTAGACTACGACTGTCCCAAGCCTCCACCGAACTGCAAAGGAGCCTGTCGATGTGATAAGGGATACTTTAGAAATAAAATTGGAGAATGCATTACTAAAAAAGAATGCTGTAAGTATTACTCTATCGATCACAATTATTATTTTTGACCACGAGAAAAATAGACTGAAATTCTGTAGATATCAAAATTCTTATTATCATGATTAATTCTTGGAAATATTTACACACTACCTATGATTTTTTTTGTTTTGTATTATATTATACTTCTCTCATAAATTGTAAGTAACTTTATGATATTAAGCCCGTAAATGTCCACGGCTGCACATGTACCTACGCTATAACGGCGACATTATAATATAATTGTCTCAAAAATGATTCTAACTTTTCCCTACTTTTAATTTTGTAGTAAAGTGCACAGGTCCTTACGAGTACTTCTCTTGTGGCGGTGCATGTGACAACGTTTGCGCAACATTATACAAGCAGAACCAAACCAACTGTCCCATCATAAACATCAAGTGCAATCCCATGTGCTACTGTGAAAAGGGATACGCCAGAGACGACAAAAATATTTGTATACCTATTGATCAGTGTCCAGGTAAATGGTCAATGCAGTTGTGCTTATAATATCTAATTACACCCTCAATTAAAACAAGATTTAGTTATTAAAAATATGAACTGTCAAAAAGCAATAATTATAATTAAAACATTTAAATACGATACTAGTTCTACGTGCCCAGGAAAACCGGGCTGTGTCTGTGATAATGATTATGTGAAAGACAGGACAGACAGGAGTATGCATACCTAAAGATAAATGTCGTAAGTAAAACAACTACGCTGTTACCAGCCAATGGAATGCCTGTCAAAATGCATCAAAAAACGCCTCGTGTGAGTCGCTTACTACGGATTAGGCAGCAACTCGCCTCTCGGCCGTGGGACAATTAACACGCTCTGAAGGTAGTATTAGTAAATTGGGCTGAATAGGTAGACCAAAAGCCCACTGAAAAATAAATAATTGAAAAACTAGAGCGTGTTAATTTACCCGCAGCCGAGACGCAAGTTGCCGCTTTACCGCTTAAAACTCGCGTTGGCATTACGCCCGTAAGAATTGTCATGTCTGTTATATTGTCACACACTTAGGGCCCTAAGTGTGTTCACCGACTTAAAATGAAATCGGCCGATTATCCATACAAAAATTCATGTTTAAACGACAGATTTTGCTCTAATTGTCTGTTATGTTGTCGGTGAACTAGTCTCTTTCAATCCGAGTTAATATAATTTGATATGCTACGATATTCTTTCATCGCCGTAATTAAATAACTATAATAAATCAGTCGCTGGATTTCTAATAAAAAATTGTATGTTGTGGTGTGAATTGCGGTAGACATTGCTCTAACTACAAAAAGAAAGACGTTATCTGTCCATTATATTGCAAGCTCAATGGCTGTGATTGTAGAACGGGATACGTCTACGACCGCAATGTAAAGAAATAAGATAAGATAAGATATTTATTTATTTCTCTCACAATGTAGTAGACACGATAAATACAGTAGGGGCTTGAATATAGTTATCTGCATTGTGAGAGCTGGTGCCCGTTGTAGGTTTGTAAAACAAACCTGTATTACAGGTCACCAGGCCCCACGAGGCAGTTGCATACAAACTAGGCCTTAAATCAGTCGTTATTCACCGAAATACATGCAAATAGAAACAAACAAATTATTTAAACAAGCTGTTATGAAAAACAATAAAAGGCATAAAAAGAAAAAGAAGCAGACGTTGAATAATGAGTTATTGAATGTGGGTGATGTGTGTTGTGGTAGGTGTGGTGTGAGGGTGGTAAAGTTAGAAGTGAGTGCATAATTAAACGGTAGTTCAGAGACATAGGCATATGTTAGTACTTAGCGGAAAAGATGAGATGAGAAGACCAGGACCCCAAGAGACGTTAAATCAGACTAGCCCGTTTAAAATTAACAAATTATATCAGCATATGTAGTAATGCTTCTGTGTCATCGTAGCTCAGTGTTTTTAGGTATTTAGATACCTTTAGTTTGCAATTTGGTTTGAGAAGCGGATAGATGTTGAGCGTGCTGTTTACCTTATTATAAAGGTAATCACCGAGGAAATGTATCCATCCTACACAATACGCACATTTTTTAATATTTTTACATATGTTGTTGAAAAAATAATAATCTATACTCATAATAAAATCGTAACGAGGCGAAAACTGTACATTGAATATTTTTCAAAAAAAATGATTGCTGCGTGTACTAGGAACGATACTGAAGCCAAATCAGATGTTTTTAGAATTTTTGTCTGTTTGTCTGTTTGTCTGTTTGTCTGTATGTCCGTTTGTCTGTTTATTTGTCCGAGCTTCACGCCAATACTACTGGACAGATTTAGTTGAAATTTTGCAGTAATATCTGTCAAAGGGCTGGTCAACATATAGGCTATAAATTATCACGCTATTATCTAAGGGGGATGAGCTAAAGTGCATTATGCCTGTTTACTATTATGAGCAACCACTTCATTATTAAGAGCCGAATCTTAATGAAATATTGTCTTATAATTCATAGGTCCGGTCAAAATATGTAATATAAATCATCACCCTATTCGTCTAGGGGGCTAAGCAAAATTAATCTTCGTTTTAGTTTCACAGTTCCTGTGTTCATTTTTACTCCTCACTTGATCCAGTTCTTAAATTAGTAAAATGGTATATTTAGTAATGCCCAGTATTTTTTTTTACTGATAAACGTTCTTTCTTTGGCATCTTACTTTAAGGTACGTATTTCACTGACTGCTATGTTCCAAAAGGTGAAGCGTGATGAAAGCATACGACATAATACCTTACTCACGAGATAATTACTTTTTTAAATGCGCTATTTCGACGTAACTTTGATTTCATTATTTTTTTATTACATTTTTCTGACACTAGATGGCGTTAATAGACTTTTTAACCAAAACCAAGTTTTTGTATTTCCAGTAAATATTGAGATAAGATAATTAATAAGATTTTATTAGGATTGGGGATTTTTTTTTTTATCCATAGAATTTATCGGAAACCTGTAGGATGGGCTTTTTTTAATTTTTAATCTAATAGGTAATTAGGAATTTAAAAGCCTTATTGGCAGTATTAAAATGCCGTGTGCTTGCTGTTTACTGCTACCATTGCAAATTGATAAGGGCTAACATCATTTGCATTCTGGAGAACAGCAAATTAGGTTCATACAACATTCTTTTTACAACATAGTCTTTTGCCTGATGCACGGCAGCTGAAAATTCATTGACTTGAGGATGACTAGAATGATCTGTCGACTACCAATTTCTCAGTGAAAATATTAAAATAATTATTACCTATTTTTTTATTTTTTTCAGCACACACAAAACATAATAATTAAATATTATTGTGTTTCTTTAAATTTGTCTTCAGTCTCCCTAGATACCGTTGGGATCGAAATATTTGTTCTTTTAATTGGGTTTTAAATGTGTTTACGAAAATGTGAAGTTTATAATTTGGATGTTTTCTCCAAGTATTTTAAATAGCTACTATTGCTAGATTCATATAAAATCATTACAAAGGGCAGTAACAGTTACCGAATTCTCACCGACTACGTCGTTGTCGTTGTTAGTCGTTAGTAGAGTGTAGGCAAAATAAAGGTATCGCTAGATCACCTACTTTGTATTTATGGGATGAAAGTCTGAGAGCCAACAAAAAAAAAGAGGTTACCCCATCTCAGGAAAACAGTGAAAAATATTTCAATGAAACTTTACAGTAATTGTATAGATAATAGTCTAACTTAACAACTTTCATTTGCAACAGTTGACTAGATCTTTAGATACAGCTTGATCGCTCTATTGTAAGCAGTCCCATACAAAGCAGAGGTCACGATTGATTGGTTATACAAAATAATGTTGTATTGGACCTACTTTGATGCGCCTTTCATTGTAGTTTAATTTATTAGGGATCGAGATGTTATAGTAAACATATTTCATCGCACTATCACTCATAGGAGTCGAGCAATGTAACATATTTTGTGTATAATGTATGATGGATATGAAACGTAAGAATTTAACAATTTCGATAGGACTTTCACAGTAGCGCTACTAAGGGACCGACTTTTTAACATAAATATGTATCATCACGCTACGTTACGCTCACAGGAACTGAACAGTGTAACATTTTCTTTTGTATACACACGGCTACTATCAAGCTATACATTTCCAGTAAAAGCTGACCACGTATTGTATTGGCTTCCCTTACAATAAGAGGTCAGCTTATTTTACTGAAAAGTTATAGCTCGATATGTATCCGTGGATACTATGGTCGATAGTTAAGCAATTTGTGATTTAAACGAGTTTATTTGACATGTTCGGTAAAAAACCATTACGACAAATTACTATACATATGAAGGAAACTAGATGGTTTTTCAGCATTAGAAATGTTTATTTCGACACCCATCGTAACTAGCTAAGTGGAGCGGTAAATAGTAGAATAAAAGCCGACAAATATCAGGTTCAAATCCGGTTCCCGTGTTTTTACTTTTCGTATTTAATACTAATTGATAACATTTTATGTTATTAGAAACATGTATTTTCAAAACAATTCGAGCACCCCTACACCACGCGAACGAAGTCGCGGGCACAGCTAGTTCATAATTATTATTATTTTCATCTAGCACCTGTTTGCGGAATAAATGAAGTTTACGATACTTGCGCTAACGGTGGATGCCAAAAGAGGAACTGCTCACAAGTTGGAGAACCTACGCTTTGTATAGACCCCATACAGTGTAACGGTGGATGCGTTTGCCAAGAAGGATTTTTACGAACAAAAGAAGGTACTTGCGTGCCTCAAGACCAATGTCCACGTAAGTTTTATTGCTCTTCTATAATACTTATAGCCTTGTTTAAGTCACACTTACTACAGAAATGTAATTGGGGAATGTACATATATCCGAAAAAGATTGTTGTAAGTATTCTCATCAGTTGAGACTAAAAACCGATAGTATATAGACAGCTATTGGTTGTTGTCATGAGATAACCTTGGTTTTGGTAAATGAAAGCATCCACAATTGTTAGTCTTAAATATGTGAAAAGGATTTCCACATGGATACTATCATTCGTGGACTTCCTCTTGTTGATACACATATACTTGGATGATTTCTTAGTATATGCCGTCTCAGTCTTTTACTACACTATGGGATGGAGCACAGATGAGATATACTAGCTAACAGGATACTTATATTTCCAGTACTCATTATACTTACGTAACATTTTTTATAGTAAATAGATAAACAGGCATAGTTAATTTTTTGACAAGTTTGTTTTTTGTGTCTTGTCTATAATATTATTTTTCTTGTAGTAAAATGCACTGGCCCCAACGAGTACTACTCTTGCGGCGGTGCGTGTGACAACGTGTGTGCTACATTAAGCGAACAGAACCAAACTCATTGTCCTATCATAAATAAAAAATGCAATCCGAAGTGCTATTGCTATGAAGGCTATGCTCGGGATGTTGACAACATCTGTATACCTATAAAACAATGCGGAGGTAAGAATACCTCTTTGATAAGATTTTAAAATTCTATACAGGGTGGAATACATTAATATTAACTGGTGAGTTATCAAAAGATTTTGAACTGCTATCGAAACAACTTCACCTATTACATATTTGTAATTACACGCTTACCCTTTTTTTTAATAGATACGTAACTTTGGACGTGTATTGTATATGTATATCTTATTCATATAATTATCTCTAGACTTCCATAATAAAAAATATTTGAGAAGTTTTGTCAGAAAAAATTACAAAGCAAAACATGCCATGCGCATTAGCCCTTAGGTATATGTATCATTGAATATTTTTTCTTTCAATACATAGAAATTAAAGTTCACAAAATAATTTTATTTTGGGACCAACCGTTCTATCCCCAATCACATAAGGGATTATTTTACTCATCATTATTAACCACTTTTATTACGGGACAAAATTGAAATCGCAAAAAAAAATCTTCTATTCCATACCAATAAGTCGATATTACTCGACTAAATATTCGCAGGCAACTGATTTTCCGACAGCTTTTCCTAGGTGTCAAGCCACCGTGAGAGAAAAAGATATGATTTGTTTTATATCAGTATAGTATAGTGAACTATTAATTATCAACAAAAATGCACATTTTACCGGCGGTAAGACTCCCTTTAGATTCAACTACCATGGCTAGTTGACCTATGGTTGTATTATAAATGAATGGAGTAAAGTTTTATGTTGTCCTGTTTTTTTCCTACGAAACCTACATTATTTGTCCATTATGCCATAGAATAAATAATAATTACT
This sequence comes from Allophyes oxyacanthae, assembly GCA_932294325.1. NCBI lineage: Eukaryota > Metazoa > Arthropoda > Insecta > Lepidoptera > Noctuidae > Allophyes > Allophyes oxyacanthae. The sequence goes on along the minus strand of OW028614.1, from coordinate 6,647,711 downwards.
TTGTAACAGATACTTCACTCCTTTGAGCAAAATAAGCTATTTTAGCTCAATTACAGCGACACTAAATTTCATATTTCTTAACTCGCTACCGGCCGCGGCCGGCTAGTTGGATAGATCTAACGAACTCGCGCCGCCCAACCACATTCTACACCGAACCCTCCCTCGGACATGCTAACTTGTACCGCAAACGGTACGCCAATAGGTAGACATTTATCGGGCGACCTTGAGCATGTGACAGAGGCCTAACATTACTGCGTTTAACAGTAAATCTAATCAATATTTTTTAAAGCGGTATGTAGAAACTTACACGAGGTCTACAGCTCTTGTCCCTCAACGTGTCCGCCACAAACATGCGAGAGTCTCGGAAGAGCTTATGTCTGTCCAACTAAGCCGGGAGAAGAACCTCCGTGTCAACCCGGCTGCATCTGTGAAGAAGGATATTACAGGAACAAGATAGGAGATTGTACGTCGGAGGCAGACTGCTGTAAGTACCAATATCTACACTAATGATTATGTTTTTAATGTACGCAGCAGACACAGTAACTAATTTTATTACTGAATCAATCAAATCAATAGGGTGAGTTGTTTGATTGACTTTATATAACTGATATATTATTATATTGATTAAAATTTTATGATGTAATGAATTTCAAAGTAAATAATTATATAATTTTGCAACTAATTTCATTGTTTAAATAATTTGATTTATAAAATTAAAAGCTTATTTTTGTATAATATTATTTTAATGTTAACATGATTTGCTGAAGTCGTAAGAACAAACATGTGTGATCAATAGTGTACCAACTCATTCGCAAAAAAGAAATTAAAAACTTTAAATAAGTGCCAGAAAATATTTAAATGTTTGCACAGGATTCGACTCAATTAGAGTATTTTATCGGGATTTGGAAGACGTCGTTAATCATTTTCATAGATTTATTTTTCACTGAATAACTTTGTCAGATGTAACTAACCAATTTTTTTTTCTCCATGTCTCCATTTGTAAATCTACCCTGAAAGATTGGAAGGTTTACTCATAACTTGATCGATTACTGTGATTTAGTGAAATGCATGGGTCCTCACGAGTTCTTCTCATGTGGTGGAGCATGTGACAACGTGTGTGCTACTCTAAACGAACAGAACCAGACCAACTGTCCCATTATCAATATCCAGTGCAATCGCATGTGCTACTGTGAAGATGGATATGCAAGGAATGACAATAATATCTGTATACCTATTAAAGATTGTCCCGGTAAGAAAGAAAGCAAAAACATTTTATTATTACACAATTAACAACACATTGATCATAAAAATTAAAAAGAAAGATGATGAAAATAAGAAAGATGATTTATTAGAACATCATTATAGCACCATAATTAAATCAATCACTGGATATAGTTTTAAATAGCAACTTAATCTTATTACACTATACATATAATACTAACTTATTCACAACGTAACCAAACCCAAAAAAGTTGTTTATCGAAAATGGTTAATCCATTTGGGATAATCAATGTTTGCGAGAGTGAGGTAAACTGGTAGTAACCAGCTGTTCGTATAATAAAATAAAGTCATCTAAATGTATTTAGACATTGTTTTGACTATGGACAAAAAGGTTTCATGTATTTTCGTGTGCATTGACAACGAGTGCGACTGTAGGGACGGCTTCGTATATGATGATATTGCCGGAAATGCGTGTGTTATAAAGATTGCAGTAAGTAACAGCTTGAAGAGTTAAGATTTTTTAATAATCAGATAGAGAGACATTTATTTAGAATATAAATATTCCTTTGCACAGCTTGTAAGTTAATATCAGATAGCAGTAATCAATGATACAGCCTTATAAAATACATAGCAAAGAGAAGAAACAATATAATCTAAGATAAACCTAGAAACTACCACAAACTTTTTTGGAAAAACACATAAAATAAAAGCGGCCATTACCATACATTTTATTAAGTACATATCAATAGCAATATTAAAAACAAAAATGAATGAAAAGCAATTAAAATAACAACGAATAAATTGTACAAAACCAGTAAAATAAAAAGGCATGTCGAATTAAAAATAAGCTTCCTTCAACGTATTCCCGTGCAAGTATGTTTTACATTTTACTTAAATAAGGTAGCAGTCGTCACGTATAATGGGATGTATGATGGTGTATGAAGAGATCAGCTGGATAGACCACCTGACCGACGACCTGAAAAAGGTAGCTGGAGTGAACTGAATGCGGAAGGAGCAGAAAGAAAATATGTTGTGTCGTAACTTGGAGAGGCGTATGTGTAGCATTGGACTGCGATAGGTTTCATTGAATGATATGCTTACATTGTTTATTTTTTATTAATAGCTCCCACTAACACAACAACACCGGTGAACGTGACAGAAGCACGAGCTAGGTTGGATAAGGGAAGCATTATTTTGGCTGGCGAATTTCTATATGTAAGTTTTGATATTTTGGAACATCATGAAGTTGCTTCTTATACTATTGACATTCTTGACTTACGTGCACGTTTACGTCTATGCTATAAGTAGGTACCTGATTGGGACTTATCAATTCTTTTTTTTCCTTAGCAACTAATTTCAAGCAAACCCGATGAAAACTGCGTAGTGTCCGCTACATCTGTAATGATACCTTTGGCCCAACTGGCGATATGGACGGAGAAATTGGTTTTGGAACAACTACTCAAATTGCTCAACCTTAACAATAAAGATGAGGTACGTGATAAACGAATTAATAAATTCCTTTAAACTAAGAAAATGTTAGTAGGTTATTTATTTAAAACTTTGTTCATTTCATCGTATTTTCACACACACACAAAAAACTTCAAAGCTACAGTTAAGTTAAATTATAGGTACAACAAGTAAATAACAAATCTACCATAAATATTCAACGATTACGTTGTAATTTTAATTATTTCACTTGAAATTCTATTTCCAGATAAGGAGTGTATTCTTAGAATTGACGACGAGCTATGCAAACCAACAAAATGTTGTATTTGAAGTGGCTAATAAATATTACGCTAACGAAAGGTATCCACTTAGTACGAATTTCAAACGTGAATCTAAGGAATACTTCGATTCATATGGTGAGAATCTAGATTTCGAAAAAAATGATGAAGCTGCTGTAACTATTAATGAGTGGGTAAGTAACGTTACAATGACAATTTCATAACCATTGATGTAAGGTTTTCAACATAGCGTCTTTTACTGCTTGATACTGATAACGATAGATATTGAATAAAACTATGTACGTATATTGAATCCACTTGTCATAAATGAGTGGAAATTAATAATAATTCAATGTTGATGAGAGTGCAAACAATACAATGCGCGGTTGCACTGAACAATTGTAAATAGAACAAATAGACTGGTATCACACTTTTACTAACAAAGGCATATGAAAAATGAAATGAAAAATGAAATGAAATTATAAATTTAATCAATATTATTTTTTTAATTCATCAGGTGAAGAACCGGACTGATGGAAGAATTGAAGATCTTGTAACTGCAGATATGTTAAGTGCAGCGACACGACTGGTTATTGTCAATGCTATTTATTTCCTGGTAAGACTTTTTATAACAACTATTCGCTAAAATCTGTTCCTATTTTATGTCCGTTCTATCACAATGTCATCCAGAATATTGATTAATTGTCATTATTGGTGTTCGAACAAAGAAATACCGAAATATATTTTTATTTCAGGGTGATTGGGTTCATCAATTTAATGCAAACAATACAGAAACTAAAGATTTCTATAAAAGAGACGGTGAAACTGTGCCCGTTGAAATAATGTATCAGAAAAATTCCTTTAACTATGCTGAAAATGACATATTCCAGGTTTGTAGCAATCTTGCTAAGCATCCATGTTCATGAGTATAAATGTCTTCTCTTGAAAGTCGATTTATGACATTAATGTGGTATAAATCTGAAAGTAATTGTGTAACCAATCATACCACGCACTGCTTAATTTGCAGCTTTACTTAAATCGCTGCACAGTATGATCAATCCTTATCCTTACTTATTAAAATGAATGTAACTGTCTCTTTATCACTTTATCACGACTAAACAGTAGAACCAATCTCGATTAAATTTGACAAGAAAATGGTGTTCAACGCGAGGAAGGGTATAGGCTATTTTTTTTTAATCGTATCATCCAAACTCCAGGCGGATGGAGTCGCGGGCATAGCTAGTAATATTTATAAATGACGGCTCTTCTTTTCTCGTTATTTGCCTATTGCTCCCACACAATCCCATTGTTTAATTGATCATAATGTATGTCATAACCATTTTGTCTTTCAGGCCCTAGAAATGCTGTACAAAGGAAACAATTTCAGTTGCCTTTTTATCCTCCCGAGAAAGATAGATGGTTTATTAGAGACAGCTGAGTTTCTCCGAGACCCTGCTGAATTCTCTAATATGTACAGCGCAATGAAATATGAACAAGTTAGAGTTTACTTGCCGAAAATGAAAATAACATCACAGTTAGATATGGGTGAAATGCTTAAAAAGGTAAAACGTTTATTTTTATTTGGCCCCGTTTTTTTTCAGCTAGATGATTATTCAATGAAGCTCTGCTAGCGGTGACTCACTCTGGCGAAGACTACACCCATTCTCTTTGAGGGACGCCCATACGCGCATTCGGCCCATACCCTGTCCGGCTATGGGATCTCTTGGGCTCTGAACTCTCGCTCCATGACGATTTAAACATCAGCCCCTCAGCCAGTTCACGAATAAAACGTCTAAACGCTTTTTCGATTGTGCCCCTTCGTACCCGAATACCCTAGTGGCATCGGCCGCGCGATACATCGTCCCCGATATAAAAAATCCGTCGTCCAAGGCATACTCTCACGTATGAAGACAACAAAATCACTCTATATTAAGAGAGCTGAGAGACTCCAATTCTTTTCTTTCTTTTTTTAAAAAATATTGTCCCTCACTAGGATTGCTCCTATATCGAGGGTATAAACATACATGTCACATGTACACACAACCAGACCCAATTAGGAAATAGGAAAACTACCAACACTAACCACACCACCGATCGTCATACCGTCCTCGCTGGCAAGGCTCGTCGCGATGTCCAGTTCCATATATTCTCCTACCCTCGTTCATGGCCAGTATAATACACCTCCCCAAATAATCAGAACCAGATTCAGGAAGTCCCCTCTTGCTCCTCTCTCAGCAACGCTCTAAGCCGAGTTCCAAGCCCCACTATGGGCTCCATTGGCTGCGCTGTTACTTAAATTATTCTAGGCTGGAGGCCCTTCAAATATCGCCATTGACCGGTTAAACAGTAAAGACTCCTTGGGACAGAAATTTAAATTAAAAAAAACGCTGCCTCGCTTTATGCTTGGACATTTTGAGTATTGAGAACCTCAAAGCTTAGATATTATGCGGAACGAACGTGATATCTGATCATTATTGAATGTTTTTAATTTTTTGTTTTGAATAATAAATAAATAAGTTTGTGATTATTATTTTTAAATTCAAGTATTTTCACTTCTGATTCTTAAAAATATCTACTATCACCAGCGCCCTGTACAGTAATATTAATAATTTATTTGTTTATTAGACAACATTACAGATATCTATTTGATTGATAGTTAGAAAATACTTAAAAACGATGGTATTATTATAATAATAAACTTAAAACAAAACTGTCTGGTAAAGTATGAATGCACATGTACATTGTACCCCTCTGACAAACATCAAGAGATCTATTTATGTGCTATATTAAAGACTAGCGGCCCGTCCCGACTTCGTTCGGGTACAAATTAGCCGGTAGATACTTTTAAATTTTCATCAATTCCTGACTTCTTACAAATCGTTCGGCTTCAAAAAATACGGACTCTCATATAACTATTTCATCCGCTTAGAGGTTGGATTTCGAAAAACACGAAACCGATTTTCTTTTTAATTTTAACCAAAAGCTTAAATACAAAATTACACGTTTCTAACTTCAAAAACATTTTTCACTCCTTTATCGCCCCTTTGGGGGATGAATTACCAAAAACCCAGAAACACGTGTTTCTTTATTTCTAACCAAAAGCCTAAATATCAATTTTCACGTCTCTCACTTCAAAAACAACTTTCACCCCTATTTCGCCCCTTTAGGGGATGAATTTCCAAAAATGCGGTAACACGTGTTTCTTTATTTCTAATCCAAAGCCTTAATCTCAATTTTCACGTTTCTCACTTCAAAATCAATTTTCACCCCTATTTCGCCCCTTTAGGGGATGAATTTCCAAAAAACGCGGTAACACGTGTTTCTTTATTTCTAACCAAAAGCCTAAATGTCAATTTTCACGTTTCGCACTTCAAAAACAATTTTCACCCCAATTTCGCCCCTTCAGGGGATGAATTTTCAAAAACGTGGTAACACGTGTTTCTTTATTTCTAACCAAAAGCCTAAATCTCAATTTTCACGTTTCTCACTTCAAAAACAATTTTCACCCCAATTTCGCCCCTTTAGGGGATGAATTTCCAAAAACGCGGTAACACGTGTTTCTTTATTTCTAACCAAAAGCCTAAATCTCAATTTTCACGTTTCTAACTTCAAAAACAATTTTTACCCCTATTTCGCCCCTTTAGGGGATGAATTTCCAAAAACGCGGTAACACGGGTTTCTTTATTTGTAACCAAAAGCCTAAACACCAATTCTCACGTTTCTCACTTCAAAAACCATCCCAATATTCACGTTTTACACTTCAAAAACAATTTTCACCCCTATTTCGCCCCTTTAGGGGATGAATTTCCAAAAACGCGGTAACACGTATTTCTTTATTTGTAACCAAAAGCCTAAATCCCAATTTTCATCTTTCTCACTTCAAAAATTAAGGGACTCCCATACAAACTTTCACCCCCTTTTTCCCCCCTTTAGGGGCTGAATTTTCAAAAATCCCTTCTTATTGCTTGCCTACAATACAAAAGGGACCTACTCTCCAAATTTCGTGACTCTAGCTTCAGTAGTTTCGGCTGTGCGTTGATGATAAGTCAGTCAGTCAGTCAGTCAATCAGGACTTCTCTCTTTATAATATTACTATGACTATGATTACAGCGTTATATATTTATACGTAATACAATATTACGAATAAGTCTAAGACTATTAATTTAACATTTTAGGCCAATGTCACAGCTATGTTCGATCCAGACAATGATTCTATTCACGGATTATTAGAGAAAGAAGAACCGCTATACGTATCTGATGTCGTACAGAAAGCTTTCGTATTAATCGATGAAAAAGGCACTGAAGCAGCAGCAGCCACTGGTATGTATGAAAAGAGTAATAACTATTAGTGTTTAAGTCAAGAAATAATAATTATCGAGAAATTCATCTTAAAAATACATTTAGTTGAATAAAAAATTCTAACTGGCTGTTGCCAATTTGAGGTCTTACCTATATTGTTATAAAAATTTCCCGTGAGATAAAGCCCATTCAATAACTGTTTCGCTCGTCGTCATATCAATGCAAAATATAATTTTAAAATATCTTTAGACGCTTTTCTAAGGTAATTATGATAATTGTAGTATTAGTCTTTCTTCATTCGAAATCTTACATACTGCCTTATGTTTTGTATTTACAGCTGTAATTCTTACTACAAAAAGTCTAATTTTAAATCCGCCAAAAGTCTACGTTTTCAACGCTAATCGCCCGTTCCTATTTTACATTAAATGTCAGGAAATGGTATTATTCTGTGGAGCCGTTGTTACATGAGGTGAAATTACTCTTGATGCATTCACGCTAACACCAAAAATGTAAATATAATGCCAGTAAACGTTCACTATTTTCTTGCGGTGCCTACTTTTGCCTGCAGAACAGATTATCTTGACATCAAAAAATTCAAAATATTTACATGTTTTTAAAAATTTATCGCAATTTTTAACTTAACAATTAGGCTCTGCAGTTGTAATACCAATGGAGGACTGTAAATTAATTCTAAGGTGGTCTTTGGAAATTTCAGCAATAACAGTCGGCGTTACGTCGGCCATATATCCTCTTCCAAAAATCTATGACTTTGAAGCAACTCACTCTTTCATTTTCTATATATTACAAGACGGATTAATCCTGTTCTGCGGTAAATTCGTAGGAGCGCAGTAAAAGGTGAAATTAAACTAAAGCATGCGTTGAATTTGTGTCAAACGAAAATGGTAATTGGTTAGTGGTGAAGGGTATAATATTTTACAAGCACTGAACACGATAATTATTTTATTAGACTTATGATAATTCATTGTATATTTTTACCAGCTATTGTATTTCAAAGCCACCGCCTTCTCCTGATTATAATTATGTTAAGGGGGTATTTTACAGGAATGCCGCAAAAACCGATTTGTATTTACAATTTTTTGAATAGAAATTCTTATTTCTTTGTCCCGAAAAAAATATATATCAAACTTGAAGATGTGACAATCTCTGCACGGTTGTCCGATACATGATTGGCTGAAGTTGGCTCGATAAAAAAAAATGTCAAAGTTACCCCTTTTAAAAAAGTGTTTACAAGATTATTTCTAAAACATGATATTATTTCAAATAATTTTTACATCACAATATTGGTCGCAAATATACCAACGAAAATCGGTTTTTATTTTTTTATAATATTACGTATATTGGTCACAATTTGATAAAAACCACAAAATTCGTGATTTCTGTCATCTCTGCCATCAATCAGTCGCGTTTCGGCGCGCATCGAGGTCGGACCTGTGCAATTTTTTTTGACTTTCCTGCGCTTACACTTTATTCAAAACCAAAAGAAAGAATGACAGTAAAATCATTAAAAAAATAATTAAAAAGCAACAGGAAGTATAAGTAACTTGCCTTTTATTCAGAAAATCTAAGTATTTCGTTTATAAAAATCAATATGCTAAAATAATTTCTTGACATCTCCGTCAAGAATTCATTTTATAGGATGTAGTATAGAAAAATCAGTACGACAATTTGTAGTGTTGAGAACAAAGAGTATGAAGTTTTATATACACCATGTCCCAAAATTCAACGATAAGCGGGCACCAGAGGGTTGACCAGCTCATGACTACTCGAGAACAAAAATTTTTTTTAAAAAAATCTCAATTTTTAAGAAGTTACATAAAAAAATTGAAATCCTTCAAAAATTTACACCCCTTAAGATATTTTTAATTACCATGACCACAATGTTTCAGATATTTCTGAATTTCATTTTGCAACCTAAGTAGCACTGCTATCCACCACAATCGTAAAAAATCCCAGAATGCCTGTAGATTTGACACAAAAATCTATCAAAATTATTTTTCACCCTAAAATTTTGAAAGATTTTTACTTTTGGTCCACTTTTATTATGCAACAGTTTCATAAACTACTATTATTTCGTATTGAACTGATCTACGTTTCCTTAGATTTTGTATAATTTTGTTCCTTATTAAACGCTGACATTTTAAAATGTGTCGGTCGGCCCTATAGGTACCGATTTGCCGGTGGCCCAACCTAATTTTATTTCTTTATAGGCTTTGCAGTCCACTAGAAAAATGATTCACCAATTTAAATTATAATCTTTACCTTTATTTATGTATTATGGGTTATCGTGGTTGTCCGTGGCATCACCACGATCCTATCCGAAAACCTGCGCTGCGGTATTTATTTTATCTGTCAGGATTAACTGTCAGGATATGCTGAGATAGGGACTTTCTTTGGCCTCTTGCAGGACTTTTTTAACCCCCGACAAAATAGAGGGGTGATATAAGTTTATAATGTGTATCTATGTATCTGTGAATCTGTGTGTCTGTCTGTGGCATCGAAGCTTCAAAGCGGATGGACCGATTTCAATGCAGTTTTTTTTAATTGAAAGATAGTTTAATTGGGATGGTTCTTAAAACCTGTTCAGCTGTTCAAAAGTTACACCTCTTTTTCTAGTTAGAGTCGAGGGTTTTAGATGGTTAGGTTATTGTTATCATTATTTGAATTTTTTGTGTGTTTATGTAATTTCGTGTGCGAGTCCGATTTAAATGTTTTTTCTTTCTTTCTTTCCATTTTGAATCTCTTCACCTGCATGCATAGTGAGGAATCTGAACTAGGAATATGGTTTTGATCTATGAATATGCAATTTCTTTTTTGGTAAAAAAGCAACCCTGTGAACATACTTAAGTAGGTATGACTACGGAAACGGACGACTCCTACAGGTGTGGGTGAGAGTAGGTTATTATCTCAAGGCATGGATTTGAGTTGGCTTATTCTTCTAACATTACACACACATTGGCAGTGTCATCAGGTTTGTCATGCCGATATATTGTAATCTCCGTACTTACAAAATTGTTATATTCAGGTGTACAATAAAGTATATAATAAATAATAAATAAATAAATAAATATATCGGTTTCGTTACGGCATTATTGGCTTAGTGAGAAAATGCCCAATGTTGGTCGAGGCAATTATGTGCACTTGCATAAACTCATACACAATAGGTATGACTGATAGTTTATAAGTAGATAGTTAAATAGGTATAAAATCTACAAATACAAAACGGAGGAACAGATTTTCTAGCGTAATATAGGACACTGGGTATACGATATTATGGATTTATGTTTATCAAGTATTTGCTGGTGTCATACTGCATGTTGCTAATTAATATTGCTATTCTGTGACACGTGTGTCACACAGTCTGATACGTCAATTACGTAATTGCGAGAACGGAGCTCCTCTAGTGGGTGGGGCTTAGGCTGATACTTCACCCCCTCAAAAGTAAGAAATCGTCGTAAAATACAACCTTAAATGCAACGGAAAATATTCTTTTATTTTATTTTAAAGAAAAGGAATCCACTCTGTAGGCCTAAAATAAATTGATTTTCTACTGAATCAAACAATAATTATTTTTCTTTTGTCATATTTTACACCTACTATTTGGAACCGCACACCCTAGAGTCTCGACATTTCTTATGTGCTTCTATTTGGTTTATATGCAATAAAGATCTATTCAATTCTATTCACATTATTATTGCATTGATAACTTGCTAAGTATTTCTATGTATAATTATTTAATTACGAATTTACATCTAACTTTATTTCCACGATAATTATTCCTTGATTATATTTGATCTGTAATGAAATACAATACTTAATATCCCGCACATGTTCACTGCTGAAGCTAGCTTCCTCCATAAACCATTACAACTAATTCACCACGTCTAAATCAAATCAGTAAGCGAATTAGAGTGCTGTCAGCTAAAAGAGCGTTAAGACCAAAGGCACAATCATACATAGCTAAAACTAGATCACGCAACGAACATCAAGTGAGCGTATCTCTTAGATTCAATCAAATTGTGCGACTGCGCAACAAATGAATGTTTTGAAGAATTCACGTTTTTGCATGTTCAATAGTCGAAACGTACCATGGATAGACCAATGAAAGATTGAAGTTAGCCTCGATATACTTGTCAGAACACATACTCAGATGTTAAATTTATGCACTTCTTCGAGACAGTTTGGTCTCTTTTTACCTCCTATTTAAAACTAAAGAGCATCTTATCAAATATTATGTATGAATACTCTTATTTGTAATCCATTTTCAGCTATCGGACTTGCCGGATAAACTGGTTCGGCACTTCCTCCAAAGATCTATGAATTCAAAGCGATCCATTCTTTAATTTATTACCTTTCCTATATTTTGTGGATCTTTTGTGGGCGCCTAATAAGGTTGCAGCAAAGGTTATCTTGGTCATTTTATAATATTGATATACGATTGACGTTACAGCAATTCTTGTGATTTTTCTTAATAAAGTAGAAATGGAGAACTGCTTTTTAGATAATGCTTATGGAAGGAATGGTCGCATAGCGGAACAACATAGCTTTGTCGGTAGCTTTTTTTTTATTGTGTACAGGTAATGTGCGGTTGTGTATGTGTGCCATCAGCAGGTAGCCTCCACTGCTGGAAATAGGCTTCCCCATAAACATCGACTAAAAATAAATTAGTGCTGTTACCATTTAATAGCTACCTTTAACATCCACCAGGTCGTCTATCTATCTATGTCGTAAAGCCATCCATTCTTTAATTTGATGGCAATCCTATATTTTGTGGTTCGTTTGTGGGCGCATAAATTAGGTTGCAGCAGAATTATTTTAAGTAATTTTTCTAGTTCAAACAATTTAAACCTAATACAATTGTTTTGGGTTTTTGATAATGATGGTGGAGTGGTTATTAGAGTTATGATTTTTGAGGAACATTAGACAACAGCCTATGGATTCTTTGCTCTACAATAAGTTTTTGGTGGTGGTTGGGTGGTGGTGGGTATTAAGATCCAAGAATCACCCGGTGTGGATGACTGTCCATCTTATTACAACGAGGGACTTATGAGGCCCGCTTCGTGTCCACTTCATTCTGCCTCGTAGAGCACGGCTCGCGAGCCAAAAGTTGACTATGCTTGTTGGTCTAGACGCGGCTCATAACGATGTCGGTTCCCGACATCCGCTGAGGATATTGCACATGAAGAAAAAAAATCATCCTATAAAAAACCTCTAGGGGGCATTTATCATCTATCATTATAATTTTTCAAGTCATTTTTAAATCTAACCTAAATAAGTAAGATTCTTTTTATATCATCTTAATTGTAATAAAAGTATATTGTAAGCGCATGCTTTGCTTTACTTTTATGTTGTTCCTAACATCAATGCTGCGAGCTTTATATAATCAAACTTATCAAAAAAATTGTGCTATGTTGTTTAAAATAACTAATCGTGTATTTTCTTATTTCAGATTTCTTAACCGGTATCTCAAAATTTTATTACGAAATAAATTTAAAATGTTTGTCAAATAAGTCGTTTCATTTTAATTTAACATCCCAAAGATAATCAGGTCCTCCTATATCTTATCATATATCATAAATATCACTTTGAGGTATGATTTTACAATTTGAAAAAAAAAAATAGCTCATTAAACTCATTAAACATAATTCCAGACAATAACAACACATATTCTAAGCTCGAGAAAAAATATGAATATGCAATTTGAAAATAAAACGAACAAAAGTAATTAATTCGTAAAAAGTAAATAATTGTACTTAGGTGTATAAAATAATGAATAGGTCCCCGGAAACAATAAATGTCTTCAACACTTCGTTACACTTTTTAATATCTGGAAGCCATTGACACCTAAAGTTGATATCTACTAACAAAGCTGCTCTAACGATATCTATTTCTAAGATCATTGCTGCAATCACTACAGTGAGAACATCTAAGATTTATTATATAGGTGTGTATTGTTAGAAAATATGGCCCTTATGATGAATATGTCCAAGACCAAGTTCATGTCGAATATCTCTGACAGCCCGGATCCAAGCATTATGTGTGGAGCCGAGATATTAGAGAGGGTTAATCAGTATTTGTATCTTGTTCTGAAGATTGTAGTAAGAAACAAGTTCAAAAATTAAGGATTTTTTCATGATAAGTGAATATTTTATGTACACTGTTAGTCGTAAAGGGTATTTAAGCCGAAAGGGGGTTATTGTAATCATCATTAAAGACAACTTTTACTATGGGATCAATCCTGAAATCACGAAATAAAATCAGCTGTTCCATAATTTAATATTACTCGACTAACAGATGAAATAGTTGATTTTATTTTCGCTATTTCAGGATTGGTCCATTAGTAAAACTTGTTCATAATGATGAGTCCAATATCCCTGTTTCAGTTTTTAGGGTTCCGTACCCAAAGAGTAAAACGGGACCCTATTACTAAGACTCCGCTGTCCGCCCGTCCGTCCGTCCGTCCGTCTGTCTGTCCGTCTGTCACCAGGCTGTACTCATGAACCGTGATAGTTAGACAGTTGAAATTTTCACAGATGATGTATTTCTGTTGCCGCTATAACAATAAGTATTAAAAACGGAATAAAATAAATATTTAAGGGGGCTCCCATACAACAAACGTGATTTTTTTGCCGTTTTTTAGATAGTGGTACGGAACCCTTCGTGCGCGAGTCCTATGTATTATAGAGTTAGTATGTTATTTCGCGTATGATTGATTAGCAAAAGAAATAGAAAGAGACATTTATTGAGAAAAAAACTTTGCCTTTGCATAGATTGTAAATTAATGCCATATAGCAGCTACACAATGATACAGCCTTATAAAATAAATGGCCAAGAGAGGGAATAACCCGATAAGATCAAGGTCAAGTAAGGTTAGGTCTGATAAACCTTGAAAAGACTACAAATCTTTACAGTAATAAAAAATACCTATCCCAAATACATAAAATAAAAACTGCCATTACCATGCAGGTCTTTTTTGCTATGGACATATCAAAAAAGGAATAGAAATAAAGTATACAAAACTGAACATTTTGATCCAAACCATGAAATGGCATGTCGAATCAAAACTAAGGTTGTCCTCATTCAGGGTTCAACACGAAACAAAACCATATTGTGTTCAGCCAGATCCTTTTCTACAGTTTTTTTTTTAAATGCTTTGCCCCTCTCTTATGTTTCTCCTGTATCGAGGGTACAGTTTACAAACATATCTACATATCACATCCACACACAACCAGACCCGAAACAACTGTCTGTAGATCATACAAATATTTGTTCCGTGCGGGGTCCAACCCGCTGCACGTAGCGCAGAAAGCTAATCACTTAGCCACTGCGCCAATCGTGTCGTCGTGTATAAAATTTTCTGGAAATTTAGTTTTTAGCAGTACCATAAAAGTATTTTTTGCAGTTTGTAGTGTAGTGTTTCTAAAAGAAGTCATAAACTGCTGCAAAAGATCACACTTTCAAAATGTTTATTCTACGAAACCCTTATTATGCAACTTTGACTTGCTTCTAGCCAAGTTTTACTTATTTATGATTGAAATTGATTTTCGCTTTTATGTAATAATAATCGGGCGTGACATTATTTACACGCATCGAAATGTGTCTAATCAAATAATTTATTATTTTAGAAACATAAAGTGTTGCTTGTGTATTGTACATTCGGAACTTATTGCAACCAAATATCGTATTAAATTAAAAATTAACATTAAATTCAAAATACTGTGTGTATTTTAGAAATATTAATAAAATGTATAAGTCCTCCTGTTTAGCGATTGCTCTAACGGTACTCGTCCATTTAACGTGTTCCAGTGCAAGTAAGTTTAACATTTTACTTAAATTAAAAAAGGTCGCAGAGAGATATACTCGTAAGTGGGTAATTAACTTTGATTATCTTGATGTGGAGATAGCCTTCCTAAATTTATTAATGATGTGGTGCACACAAGTGCTAAAAAAACCAAACTTCCTTTATTTGTATCGACTATATAAAAGGCACTTACAAATCATGGAATTACAATTTGTCCTACCATGGAAATGAACCAGCAAAAAAACTCCATGTTTACTCTTTGATATTTTATGGTTCATGCAACATGGAAGAGGCTAACTTCTGGACTGGCCCTTGAATTATACTGGCAGTGCCATATCATATCCTCGTTATTTCCGGAGTACACCTCGAAACTGGTGGTTCTGATACGTCATGTGCGAAGCATAATATAATGTCATATGACCATGTTTAATGGAAACATTATACTTACAAGGACGGATGACCGTTGGAGCCCTTGAGCGGAGACCGGGGATCGACAAGCATGTGATGGGATCAGCTCGATGTCTGACGACCTGAAAAGGGTGGCTAGGGTGATCTGGATGCAGAAGGCGTAGGACCGATAAGCAGGATAATTTTTTATGTAGTGCCCAAAATTTTCAGTGATTCAGTATCCGTTCCCAAATTAATGCAACCATAGTACTAAAATTTACTCCAAAACAAAATGAAAAATTGATTTTGTATGACTTGCGCTAATAAATTATGCGTGTCCCCCATACTAAGTCGAATTTTCGGTTTGTTTTAAAGTGTATCCCAATACCGCGGTTGCATTTAGGAACAGAGACTGCATCACTCTACAAATTATGCGCACTAAATAAAAATGTCCTATATGTAATGGTGCAACTTAGGAGAGGCATATGTCCAGCAGTAGAATGTGATAGGCTGCCTTGTATTTTTTTTTAAGAATGAATAATTTTATTATGTTTAAATGCTTATCTTGTTATGTCATTGTTAGCTCGCACGAACACGACAACACCGTCCTCAACGGTGAACGTGACAGAAGCACGAGCTAGGTTGGATAAGGGAAGCATTATTTTGGCTGGCGAATTTCTATATGTAAGTATTGATGTTTTGGAATATCAGGAAGTTGCTTCTCATCGTCCTGTCATTGTTGAGTTTTATAATAATATTGTTTTATTTGTTTAATATGTTTACATGACGTGTACTCTTACGTTCGTATAATCAATACCTAATTGAGATTTTATTTACGAGATTGTTTTATTCCTTAGCAACTGATTTCAAGCAAGCCCGATGAAAACTTCGTAGTATCCGGTACGTCTGTAATGATACCTTTGGCGCAACTTGCGATTTGGACGAAAGACACGGTTTTGGAACAACTACTTAAATTTCTCAATCTAAACAACAAAGATGAAGTACGTCAGAAACAAATAATTATAAAATTTCTTTAAACTAACTTTTAAAATTTCATCAATTTTTTAAAGAATCATCGTTATTTATTCCAAATAATTAAATTTTATTTTCATTAACATTTCATTATGTTTTGTCTAATAAGAAAATAACAAATCCATCACGTCCAATGTTTACGTTGTAATTTTAATTGGAATTATTAGACTTCAAATTCTTTTTCCAGATAAAGAGTGTATTCTTAGAATTCACGAAGAGCTATGCAAACCAACGAAATGTTCAATTTGAAGTGGCTACTAAATATTTCGCTAACAAAGGGTATCCACTCAGTGCAATTTTCAAAAGTGAATCTAAGAAATATTTCGATTCTGATGGTGAGAATCTAGATTTCGAAAAAAGTGATGAAGCTGCTGGTACTATAAATGACTGGGTAAGTAACGTTACAATGAAAATTTAATTAAAAGCATTTTTAATAGAACACAAACAGACGAGTGTTATACTTGAACGTCTCCAAAAAACTTCAAGCACGTATGAAAACAAATAGTATAGTTATAATATTTTTTTATTCTTACATCATCAGGTGAAAAACCGGACTCATGGAAAAATTCAAAATCTCGTAAATGCAAACACGTTCAATGCACAAACACGACTAGCTATTGTCAACGCTATTTATTTCCTGGTAAGACTTTTTATAACAATATTTGCTTAAATCTGTTCCTATTTTGTATCACAATTTCGCGCATAATTAAAAAAAAAAATGTGATTTATCAGAAAGATCGAAATATGTATATAATATTATAAATAAAGGAATACCGGAACTAATGAATATATATATTTTTCAGGGTGATTGGATTAATCAATTCGATGCAAGGAGTACAGATACTACAGATTTCTACAAAAGAAACGGTGAAACTGTGCCTTTGGAAATAATGTATCAGAAAAATTTCTTTAACTATGCCGAAAATGACAAATTCCAGGTTTGTAACAATCTTGCTAAGCGTCCATGTTTATGTTGATGAGAATAAATATCTTCTCTTGAAAGTTATTGTGTAACCAATCATACTACTGATAATTTTGTGGCCTTACTTAAATTGCAGCAATCATAATAATTATTATTATTAAATGATGACTTTTCTTTTCTCGTTATTTGCCTATCGCTTCTACACAATCGCATTGTTTAATTGATCTTAATGTAAGCCATAATCCTTTTCTCATTCAGGTCCTTCAAATGCCATACAAAGGAAACAGTTTCAGCTGTCTTTTTATCCTCCCAAGGGAGGTAGATGGTTTGCTAAAGACAACTGAGTTTCTCCGAGACCCTGCTGAATTCTTTAATATTTACAGCGCAATGAAATATGAAGAAGTTCGAGTTTACTTGCCAAAAATAAAAATAACCACACAGTCAGATATGACAGAAATGCTTCAAAAGGTAAAACATTTTGTTCATTTTTTACCCGACTGCGTGACGCAATGGAGGGTAATGTGTTTATCAGCCTATGTATGTATATTTGTTCCTATGTGGCACTCTAGAGACCAAACGCGTGGATTGATTTTGATGATTCTTACGTCAATCGATTCGTTTTAATTTTGCGAGTCTCACTAAAGACATGACATTAATCACATTTCTATATGGCGACAACCAGACTCCATATTGTGAAAAAGAAAAAACTGAAAGTCTACAAGCTATGTTAAGTGGGGTATCATTGAATAGGTATTTGAAAATCATCTTTGGATTTTCCTTTATCATTTTTCATTCCAAAAGACCATTACATGAGGTATTCCACGAATAGCACCGATCTGAACGGCACTAAAACGAATAGCACCAACGCTATTCCACGAACGGCACCGATCCAAATTTTGGTTTGGTGCGATTCGTGGAATAGTAAAATAATATTAATTTTATTCCACGAACGGCACCAACGTAAAATTTTCTTCTAGTGATGGGAACTATTTTTTGTTCCCAACATTATTAAATAAAACATATCGATATAAATCAGCAGGAAGTACGTTTATTGATCATATTATTTTTTTACGTTATTTTTTTTTATTAATAGATCTAACAATCAGTTTTCTTAACTATTTGGGTCACTTGCAAAAACAGCCTTAAGTTATTTATTACCTACTTACTATAAATACCTAAAATCAAATCACATTCTTTTATCACAATTTCTCTTAGTATCACATTTTTTTCATATAAATAAACTTTTTTCTACTTATAATTTTGTATATATTTTTTTACTTTCTACTGTATAATAATTATTATTATCATATGTTAAAGTATTTCAATTACTAAAATCATCAATACCAGCCTTGCATTTGGATTATTTCTCAAGTGACTTTGAAGAAGCCGCTGTTAGAGGAGTGCTGGCAGTGTTTCCCAATGTTTTAGTAAAAGGATGCTACTTCCATTTTAAAAAGGCGTTGAAAAAGAAGGGGAAGTATCTAGGTCTCCATAAGAATAGCATAGTCAGGAAGCACGTTGCTTTGTGCACCGTCCTACCCCATCTGCCACCCGAGGTGCTGGATGATGCATGGCTTTACTTCATGAGTGAAAGTCCACGACAGGAAAACGTGACAAAGTTTAACGGTTATATGGTCACACAGTGGATCGAACACAGACTGTGGTCGAATAAATGGTCTTGTAAAAGATGCGATTTTAAAACTGAGTGGGTTTGCAAGAGGAATACTAATGGCAATAAAAAAAAAAACCAGTAAAATATTGTATAAGTAGATAATACTAAGAAAGACTGATATTGTAAACGTTAATTGTGATAATAATAATTATTATACAGTATAATGTAAAAAAAGAAATATACAAAATTATAAGTAGCAAAAAGTTGATAATACTATGAATGACTGATATTGTAATCGTTAATTGTGATAATAATTATTATTATACAGTATAATGTGAAAAAAAACAAAATTATAAATAGCAAAAAGTTTATAGGTAGTTAATACTAAGAATGACTGATTTTGTAATCATTAATAGTGATAATCATAATTATTATACAGTAGAATGTAAAAAAAAAAACAAAATTATAAGTAGCAAAAAGTTTATTTATATGAAAAAATGTGATACTAAGAGAAATTGTGATAAAAGAATGTGATTTGATTTTAGGTATTTATAGTAAGTAGGTAATAAATAACTTAAGGCTGTTTTTGCAAGTGACCCAAATAGTTAAGAAAACTGATTGTTAGATCTATTAATAAAAAAAAATAACGTAAAAAAATAATATGATCAATAACCGTACTTACTGCTGATTTATATCGATATGTTTTATTTAATAATGTTGTGAACAAAAAATAGTTCCCATCACTAAAAGAAAATTTTACGTTGGTGCCGTTCGTGGAATAAAATTAATATTATTTTACTATTCCACGAATCGCACCAAACCAAAATTTGGATCGGTGCCGTTCGTGGAATAGCGTTGGTGCTATTCGTTTTAGTGCCGTTCAGATCGGTGCTATTCGTGGAATACCTCCATTACATTGTACACGTCTGACTTTAAAATCAACAGATCCATTACAATTTTATATTAAATATTGCAACGATACAGCTTAAGTATATTTTTACGAGATTATTTTACCTTCTAGGCCAATGTCACAGCTATGTTTAATGCAGACAATAATGATATTCAAGGATTATTAGAGAAAGAAGAACCGCTATATGTATCTGAAGTCGTACAGAAAGCTTTCGTATCAATCGATGAAAAAGGCACTGAAGCAGCAGCAGCCACTGGTATGTATGAAAAGAGTAATATTAATGTAAAGCCAAGAAAGGAAAATTATCGTGAAAAACAGACATGGTCGGATAACAAACTTCTATCTGGTAAGGTAATCGCGATACATGCTCGTAATCGGAATCGATTTATATTTAATATTTCAAAAAAGTGCATTGGGCAGTATGCTTTAATAATCACTCCGCTCGGTAATTGGATCAACGGAATGAAAATTCTTGAACTGTCAAAACAGAATCGATTCCGATTACACAAGCGCAAATTTTTATAAAATGGCATTCAAGGTTGATTACGAAAAGTACCTTAAAATAATAATTTAAATTTAAATTTATTTATTTTTATTCTATGCGCTGTTTTCCCTGAGGGTCCAGGTCCAATGTAGGTGGTCATATCGACACGATGAAAGAAAAAATAATTTCTGATGATTTTTGCTAGAGGGCAAACCACAAAATTGAGTTTCAGCCAAAATTTCAGGATCTGTACACCCTATAAACTTGAAACTTGCCGGATAATTTCTATATAATTATGACGTAAGCATTCGATAAGAAAGGATATTTTTCTTAAAAAAACCTCTTATAAATAATTGCAGGTCAAAAAAATTTATAAAAAATCTTTTTCATCTCACTAGCTCGGAATGGCTTTCTTTATTCTTCGAAATCTGAGCGCAATAGTATATTTTATCCGCTAGCGTGGAAAAGTTATTCGAAATTCGAACGTGACGAACTTTGGTGTAGAGCACAGACCTGAGCCCAAAGTCTGTTGTAATTCCGAGAGCATTCTGCCACGAGTGAGGTAGCAGGAGTTAGCTGACGCAGGGCCCTGGACTTTGGTGAAGAAAACCAATTCAAAAATAATTAGGCATCTAACAATTTCCTCGCTTTAGTGAGATGAAAAGTTGTGTGTTTCGCATGGCTGCAAAATTATTTGCGTCTCGTGCCTTTGAATCCTTCGCTGGCTCCGTATTCAATACCAGCATTCGCACCAAATAACAACTTTGCAGCCTTGCATAGAATAACTATTAAAGCGGACGGAGTCGCACATATAGTTAAGTTTAGAATGATCATATTAAAATCTAACATTGAAACAGTTTCAGCAATAATGACAGCTGGAGTGTCACAAGGTGCCGATCTTTCAAAAATCTTCAATGCTACTCGGCCGTATTTATTCTACATAATATCAGGTGAAAGGACACCAATATTTGTTGGGGCCTTTGTAGGCGCCAAAAACTGAACTCACTTTGAATTTCTACATCAATGACGTAATTGCGATGTATATTAGAAGGTTAATTTTGAATGCTATATGTTTTTATTTTTTAATTTGTCCTATAAAAATTCTCTAGAGCACATTTATTAATTTAATATAGTTAGTAACTCATTTTAAAATCCTAACCTTAAATTAACGAATATACTTTTTATAATTATCTTCTTAGTTGTAATAAAAGTAATATAATGACTATTATTAAATTTATTGTATCCCTTCATTCTGCCTCGGAGAACATGGCTTGCGAGCAATTAACGATGTCTGTTGCCGACATCCGCTGAGGATATTGCACATGAAGAAAAGGAATCATCCTCTAAAAAACCTCTATTGCGCATTTATCATCTATCACTATAATTTTTCAACTCAAAATAAGAAAGATATTTTTATATCATCTTAGTTGTAATAAAAGTATTGTAAGGGCTTGCTTTGTTGTGTTACTTTAATGTGTTCCTAACATCATTGCTGCGAGGTTTACATGATCAATTACATAACAAAAAAATTGTGGTATGTTGTTTTAAATAACTAATCGTGTATTTCCTTATTTCAGATTTATTAACGGGTATCTCAAAATTTTATTACGAAATAAATTTAAAATGTTGGTCAAATAAGTCGTTTCATTTTAATTTAACATCCCAAAGATTATCAAGTCCTCCTATATCACTTTGAGGTATAATTTTACTAACAATTTGAAAAACAAATAGCTCTTTACTCATTAAACATACTTACAGACAATAACAACAGATAAAACTATTCTAAGCTCGAGAAAAAATAGTAATATGCAATTTGAAAACAAAACGAATAAAAGTAATTAAATTCAGTGTAATACAGAAAGAAATCTTCTAAACCTATTAAATTAACCCCGTGTTTCTATCTTATACGAACATATTATAGCACATTATGATGCATACCAAGGACAGACCTCCTGAGAGACTAGTTTTCAATTAACAGGTATGATTGGAACTCCCTCAAGGCTGATAATATCAACAGGACGGGATCAAATGAAATTACGAGTTAGATCCAATTTATCCAGACAAAATCCTGGATAATCTCCTAAAGGAAACGTTGTTATGGCCTCCAGCCCTGGTGAAAATTAATCGTTTGTTTCACCCTCTTACAAGACTGTTTGTTGATAGTTTAATCCTCTCTTGATTCTTTAGTTTCCCATTTAAATTTTGAATTAGATATACTATTACTTTGATGAATTGATTGAATAGGATCCTATTTTGCTATTGAAATAGTTTCAGACATGTGGACTTGTGGAGCCCAATTCAAATCCAATTCCATGGAAAACATTAATGATCTAACCTGAGATAAGGCAAAAACTATTATTTATCAAAATCTTGCACTTGGGTGTATAAAATAATGAAAAGGTTCCCCAGCAATATATTGTCTTCAATTATTTAAATCTTTTATTGTTTAAGTCAGTTACATTTCTCAATATCTGGAAGCCATTGACGCCTAAAGTTGAAGTCTATTAACAAATCTCTAATCACTACAATGAGAACATATGGCCCTTCAATATTATGTCCAAGTTCATGTCAAATTTCTCTGACAGCCCGGATCCAAGCAGCCGTGTGTGGAGCCGAGATGTTAGATAGGGTTGATCTTAGAGTTTTTAGGTAGGCTTGGACATATCTTATTCTTTAGCAAGGAATATCTACCCAAGGAGATCTCCAGGCGAATGGAGAGCATGGTAAGTTTAACAAACAAGGCAGATCCCACAGTGCTTGAAAACCCATCTCTATAGGTAACAAATGTGCACAATGACTTATGGTTTTGAAACATGAACGCTCACAATTCACAAATGAGGCTATGTACAAACTTAGAGTGGTATAGAGAGCCATGGAGCGGACCATGCTCGTAATAAAATTAAAAGACAGAGCCCAAATGTTGTAATCCGACGACAAACAAAGGTTCAAGATATGGGATACTGGATAATGGGTTTCAAATGGAATTGGGTAGAGCATTTGGTCAGATGAGGTGATGGCAGGTGGAGCCCAGCTTTGACTCAGTGAAGACCATGGATTGAAAAACAGAGCAACGACCAGCAGCGCGATGGGTGAATTATATAGAGAAGATCACGTGGTTCATGTAGGTGAAATTAGCACAGGACCCAGGAAATTGGCAAAAACAAAAAGAGGCCTATACTCAGCAGTGGATAAATTCGGATTGTGGATGATGATAGTAGAAATACAAGTAGGTAATCAGCAATGCAGTCAGTATACACATTACAATGCGTTTCCAATGATATCAGATGCCCGTTGTTTTAGAGCCATAATGGTGTCCTGAAACATAATAATTCATAATTTGTTTAATTGTGTAGACACCCTGCCGTAAGTCCCTATCAATCCATTATTAATTAACTATAAAAACTTTATAATTTCAGGCTGCCACTCCCTCTGACAATCAAAGAACTATCCATACTTCTTAATAATTTACCTATGTCATCATTTATTTATATCATCACCATGTACATTTTCTACCAGTCAACCTAAGGGTGATGCAGAGAAAAAAGGATGGTAGATGCATGGACAAGATAATACACTAAAATAAGTAAATTAAGCATAGTTACTTATAACTATTTATACATAAGAATTGATATAATATATAAGTACTAAATAAAATACATAAGGTGCCCGATAAGGTAAATACATAATAATTATGAAAATCTATAACGCAAGTTCAAAACTGCGCACCAAAATGGTTCGATGTACGACCACAATCCCTGTCTGTTTCGAACGAATGAAAGAGAGTCACTTTTTATGTTTTTGTTTAATCAAGTTAATTAACCTACAAATGCCGTGACATTTATGGTGTAGAGTTAGTTTTACCTTCTTAACGATATTCGAACGAGTTATGGTTGCATCACTCGTTCGAATATCGGGAGGTAAAAACAGGATAAGCGACAAAATTAAGCCCGCTATATTATTTACTATGTATGTTCTAGGTACGTAGGTACCTAATTAATGTAATTCGAATACAAACGAATGAAATTATAATCATACGAATTGTATCTGTTGTGACGCCCGTGCGGTTAGCGCAGTGGCTAAGCGATTGGTTTTATGCAAATATAATAACAAAATATTTGTATTACCTACAGATAGTTGTTCCGGGTCTGGGTATATTCGCAGATTTGTGTTTGTAAACACACTCACGACACAAGCGAAATAATAGTGAAAACAAAATAAAAAAAAACGTTATATCGAACTAAAAAGATAGTAGTCCTTTTTAAAAGAATCAGCACTAATTATCACTTCACAACTAGGAATTTCATAAGTATAGTACTCGCAAATCTTTATGAGCCCTGAACTGAGCTCTCAACTCTCTCTCTGTCTCCCTCTAGCACCTATAATAAGCGTACTATTTTATAGGTGCTAGAGGTAGAGAGGGAGAGAGTTCGAGTGCTCACAAAGATTTGCGCGTACTATACCAGTGGATCTAACATACGCTTTGGCACATAAGAGAATAGAATGTAAGCCCTCATTATCACGTGATAACGTTTAAAAAAGTTTATAAATACGTGTTCATAAAAAATTCCAAACTTTATACATCCAAGTCGTGAACTCGTGACCCATTAAATTATAGGTATACCTACGCTTCGAATAACACGAATTCAAATAACTTATCGTATCGTGTGCTGTTAATTGAACAATAATTACTATGACACGCGGTTTTAATTGCTAGATAATTTAAAAATTTATTATTTCTCTTCTTTAGTTTCCTTTTCCTTAGATACCTACTTAAGTTTCAATCTTTTATGAATTAATCGCTTTAGAAACCTAAAAACATGGTCTCAGTTTTTTATTGAGGTCATTATTTAATTCTACATAACTCTCAGTAATTAAAAGGAATCGTTTAATGACTTCTTTGAGCCTCAAAAACCTTACACACATGTGTAGGTCTAGGTACAGAATTAAAAATTACAATAGAGAAAATAAAAATTTTACATTCTTCGTATGGTGATTTGGCATTTGTAGGTACATTGGTTTATAGAAGGACATTATTATGTCATTATTGGTTTATATCTTGAATAATAAAATAAATACACGAACTCGTGTATTCGGTAGTATAAAAGACGTAACCCTTGATACACGCTCCAAACGTCTCGACGGTTTGTTGGTGACAATGTGGAAGTCGCTCATACTGA
The DNA here is from genome assembly GCA_932294325.1 of Allophyes oxyacanthae. Classification (NCBI taxonomy): domain Eukaryota; kingdom Metazoa; phylum Arthropoda; class Insecta; order Lepidoptera; family Noctuidae; genus Allophyes; species Allophyes oxyacanthae. The sequence goes on along the minus strand of OW028614.1, from coordinate 6,622,124 downwards.
TAGCCGTTATGGCTAACACGTTTTTTATAACACCTTCTGAAGGTAGAGTCTGCTTATTTATTTTATTATTTAAATACTAGCTTCCGCCAGCGGCTTCGCCCGCGTGATATCTGTATAAATTATAGCCTATGTTACTCACTGATAATGTAGCATTCTGCTGGTGAAAGAATTTCTAAAATTGGTCCAGTAGATTTTTAGTTTATCCATTACAAACAAACAAAGAAACAAACATACCTACATACAAAAAATCAAATCTTTTTTCTTTATAATATTACGGTCTTTATAATATTATCGTACGGTATATGTAGTCCATTGTATTTGTTATCTATGTAGTTTATTTCATAGGAATTTAGTTATTGATTGAGATAAGTATACCATAAGTTTAAGTAGTCTAAAGTAGTTACTTTGTAATTTTTACACACTGTGTCTACGTGTCTATCATCCTTATTTCCAATCGCGGGACTACTGGAAGAAATTTCTTTAGAAATAAGTAGTTCCATTGTGCTCATTTGTCTGTAACATTTTTATTACCATGTTTCCTTGTGTGTACATAAATAAATAAAATAAATAAATAAGTGTACAATATACGACCAAAGCAATAATTAATTAAAAACTATTATAACAAAATAAACATAACTAACACAATTTATAATACAGTATTAATTAAAAATAAAATATTCATAATTTACAATTAGCTGTGCCCACGAAATTTGTTCCAGTTGAATTTGGGTGCTCAGATTTTATTTTTGAATGCAAAATTGCACGAATATTAAATACAAAAAGTAAAAATGCTGAGACTGGTTTGAAACCTGCCTACAAGCGTCTCTTACAGCAGTTATGTTTAAATTAATAGTTCTTTTTATTCGTACAAGGTCAGTTAAAAGCTTTTTTAGGTTGTCCAAAAAGAAGCTGCAAAAGCGTTGCTAACAAAATTACTTTCGCTCATTTTCGTACCATGACGTTACAACTGACTTCTTACAAACTTGTATTGATTAATAAAAAGTTGCTCGGGCATGAACTTTTTAGAAACTTGTTTGATCTTAAAGTGTGTTTTGTGCGTGAACTGAAGCGATACAACACAAACACCTCACAATAACAAAAGCGAACTTAAGATTTTTAAAGTTTACCTATTAACTTTTTTAACTCAAATACCAATATGCAATTTTTAACTAAAAATTGTTTGATTTTGTCCGGACTTGCAGCGGAGTAAGGTTTTAGTGATCGCACTACACGATTAATCTCCGCTGCTTCCGCAGTTACTATGATTATTAGGTATTGTGCCAACTTCAATACTACCCGCATCAGTAGCACCTTCACTGCTGTTACTCCGTTGGGCCAAGTCTATGTGTAGACATAGACTTTAACGGATATTTATTTATTTTGTTCAGAAAAAATTGTTATATCAAAAAGTTTCAGGACAACTTATGTTATATTTGTGGCTTCATTATATGGAAGCAAAGTCCACATCTCAAATTTTTCCTTACACTTGGGTAAAAGCATTTGGATTTTCATACTCTCATTGATTTTATTTTAATTTAGCCTGGAAATGTCCAAAAAATGAAGTCTACGATAAATGTCCGGCCCCATGCCCTCCACGAAAGTGCGGAGTGAACAGTGCTCTGATTCTATGTGCCCCTTCACCCAAACCTGGTGATCCTGATTGTAAGCCTGGCTGTAGATGTGCTGACGGCTATCTCAGGAACAGAGCTGGTAACTGCATCCCTAAGGATCAATGTAGTAAGTACTTCATTATTCAGGCTAATGAGGAATCGAATAAAAACTTAGTAAAGAACTTAGAAAAGAAAGAAATAATTTTTATTATTTAGTTGCAAAATTGAGGCACCACACGCAGTAACAAATAATAGTATATATAGCATAGATTTCTTTATGTTATTGCTCTTTATTTTATTTTTGTTTTATAAGTATATCGTTTGTTATCTGTGCGAGTCCAGAATGATATATATACTTTCTATCTTTTCTTAAAATGCCCATTGTCTAGGTAACCAGAACGTTTTAATTCACAAAAAGCGTCATAGTAATTCTTTAGAAGGCATATTCTAAAGAACAACCATATTTAAATGTTTTGGGTAAACTGATAGTTCACTAACTGAATAGTTAAGTTATAGGTTGCAAATCTACGAGTTTAACATATGGCACACGACACCAGTGCGTCCTATATAAAAGCTACGAGCTACTATGGGAGTATAAGCCCATAGCTTTTTTTTAAACAATGGTCTGAACTATCCAGTTGGTGAACTAAGCCGTTCTCAATCAAAGCCTCCATTACAGAATACGATTGCCCCAAAAACGAGACCTTGGATTCTTGTTACTCTCCATGCCCTCCACGGTACTGTGGTGTCAACATAGCCGCAGTATCGTGTCTGGCTACTACCAAATGTGAACCGGGATGTCGATGTTCCGACGGATACCTTAGAAACGGACAGGGGATATGCGTGCTTGAAAAAGACTGCCGTAAGTGCTATGGGATAATATTTTGTTTATGATTGATGGCGATTCGATAATTTGATCCAACTATCGGATCGAAAGACCATCACACACATCAGATTGTACGTGTTTTTGGTATTTACGTACAGTACCCCAAACTTATCTGACCGTCGCAGCCGTCGCTTTTACCAATGTCATCTCTATACAAAAAACACATTACGAAGCATAGAAATAATAAGTAGGGCTCGCCCCTATGTTACGAAGTCATTTTTGTTCTGTGAAGACGTTAGTTCTAATTTTGGTCACCTGGTCAGATAAGCTTGTGGCACTGTATCCTACTTTGATGTCACTTCCGATTGCCTGTAAAGAATGTGTGATTAACATAGATTAAGTAGTGATTAATCACAACTCCTTTACTCCTATGACTTATCATATGTATCCAAACTTCAGATGCAATTGAAAGGTGGGTTAAATAAACTGGATCAGACTATCGAACTACCTACCAAATCGCAAATGCGGTCCAAGGCTAAAAGATATAAAGGCGGTTAGTTACGGAACAAATATTTTTTTGACCTACAGAGTGATACTTGTTTCTTGTTTGAGTGTAGGTATATTTTGCTTGTGAAGTAAAAGTACGTGTGAATGATAAGGCAAACAAATAAAAAATAAAAAAGTCCCTTTTACTTACCTACTTTTAATTTACAATTTAAACAGCGAAATGTACAAAACCGAACGAGATATACGACGTGTGCCCCGCCCCTTGTCCACCTCGCCGATGCGATGTGGATGAGCGATTGATAAAATGCGCAGCACCACCCAAGCCCGGTGATCCAGAGTGCAAGCCGGGGTGCCGCTGTGCTGACGGATACGTTAGGAATCCTAAAGGCGTATGTGTGACGAGAGACCAGTGTCGTAAGTGATTTATAATAATGATTCTTCTTCTTCTGTCGTGTCGCCATGAGCATTGAGCCATTGTGGAGAATTAGGGATGAGAAAGTCTTAATTTATTCTGTAATTAATTCACTACAGTTTTTGTACAAAATGTTGACAAACCATAATTATTAAATCAAACGTATTTATTACTTGTATGCTCTCGACAGACAGGAAAATTAAATTAAATTTTAAGTGCACTAGAGTTATAGTAACTTCACTTTTTAACCCCCAACAAAAAAGAGGAATGTTATAAGTTTGTAGTGTATATCTGCGTATCAGGGTATCGGTGTATCTGTGGATTTGTGTATTCTGTCTGTGGCATCATAGCTCCAAAACTGATTAACCGATTTCAATGCAGATTAATTTAATTGAAAGCTAGTTTAGTCGGGTATCATCTTAGCTATGTTTTACTAGCTCTTTTTCTAGTTGGAGTCGGGGGTTTTTGACGGTAAGTTTATTAATCCTTATCCATACGTTATTTTTTGTAGCACCGAAATGTGGGGAATATGAAAGCTACGTCGATTGTCCACCTTTGACCTGTCGACCACAAGAGTGCAGCCAAGTAGGCTTCCCAGTGCCATGTCCAATAAAAGGACCTAAATGTCCTGCAAAACCCGCCTGCATCTGTGACAGCGGTTATGTAAGAAATGGCACAAGCAAATGTATACCAATCAAAAATTGTCGTGAGTAGTAAAATTCTTTATAACCAACTAAAGCAGTCAATAGCAATGTTTAGTATAATAATATAAGTATCTTTTGTTTTATTCATTTTTAAAGGCAATGTCGGGAATTTAGCCTTCTAAGAAAGCCAAATACTTGAGATCGAAATACCTAAAGTCTAAATTAATTTAGACTTAGATACCAACTAAATCCTAATAACCTTAAGCTCAGATATATTCAAATTTATATATGATGTTATTTTAGTATACAAAATAAAATTCTTATTACCTACCTAGTTTAAGCACGGTTCTTACTAAATAGTATCATGTAATAAATTTTGTAGCTTCATGCGGTGGAGATCCTAACGCGGTATCGGGTTGTGGCGTGAATTGCGGTAAACGTTGCTCCGATCGCGATAAAAAGTCGCCCATATCGTGCATCGACATATGCTACGATAACGCTTGTGATTGCAGAGATGGCTTCTTATATGATGATAACACACAAAAATGCGTTCGTCCGAAACAATGCAGTAAGTTTTTTATATCATTACTTTCCATACTACCTTCGTATTTCTATAAAATTTACCTATAAATGTATTCAGTTTACTATTACGCGCGCGCTGTTTATAGGTACACGAGTATGCGATAACCGTCACGACGGTCACGACTAATGAGTTAAGTACCTGATACGACGTGTTTTATGAAGAAAACAAATTAAACAATAATATGTTGATAGTCACGAGTATGTCCACAATTATGATTTCAAAACATTTATTTATTCATAATTTTTTTGGACTTCTGGATGTTAGTCGAAGACCAAATCTGTGCTTCGTAGGTAAAGACGGGGAGAATACACATGTCCAAGGACATTAGTTTGAGAGGCATGAGTAAACACCATACCTCGTTCTCCACAGCTCCTTCATGCACCAGTTGCTCTTCCAGGCGTTTTTAGTACATCACCATCAACGCGTCGCGCAATTTTCTTATCTTGCCGAGCCTGGAAGAACTACCTGGCCCAAGTACATTTGTATTCATAGACATATTGTATGTTCTCCCCGTCTACGGGTATATTGCTTGGTATACTGTTAGTCATGACATCTTCGACATATTCATCTTCAGTCCAACCTCAAGACTTGAATTACTCGGTTCTTGGAGCATCAGAGGCTGAAGAAGAAAATTGAATTATATCGTCGGCGAAGTGAAAATTACTCAGTCTTGCGTCGCCAAGGACATTAAGTACCTACCTACAATCGGTCGCTAACCCAGATAGCATAAAACAGAACTGGTGCCCTGAGACAGTGAGATGGAGTAATTTACAATATGTATTTAAAAATGTAAAAAATATGTATGTATACATATAATATGAATAAAGGAGATTATAATACCTAATAAAAAATATTTTTTTAGCACCGGTATGCGGAAAAGATGAAGTTTACTCAGATTGTATCAATGGCTACTGTCAACCGAAGACCTGTTCGGAATTAGGACGCCCTATACTATGTCCGAAAATCGAGCCTTCACGCTGTATCAAGGGATGTCTCTGTAGGGAGGGTTTCGTGCGAGCCGCTAACGGCACTTGCATACCAAAAGAAAAATGTCGTAAGTAGCCAAACATATTGTCAATATTTATCCTAATGGACCTAACGTATAATACATATTAGGTGTAGGTTGCCGCCGGTGCAATTTGGGAGAAACTTCGGTAAACATGATGTATCGTACCTCATCATTTTGATAATTATACGCTATTAAAAGCCGAGTATTAGGTTCTTTGCTACTATTTAAAATAAGATAAAGATGTTGTGATGTTTATGATACATATAAATAAGTAATGGATTATATTCCCGCAGCAATACAATGTACGGGAGCTCATGAAGTATACGATTCCTGTCCACCAAACTGTCCACCTCAAACTTGCGAAAGCATTGGTCAGAAATATTCCTGTCCATTACAGCCAGCTTACAATACAAAAGACTGCAAAGGCTCATGTCGATGTGAGAAAGGTTACTTAAGAAACAAAATTGGAGAATGTATTGCAACAGAGGACTGCCGTAAGTTATAAGTTACTACAGTTTTTTACCCTCATGATCATAGGTACTAATTACTATCCCTTTCCTATTGGAAATTATGAATAGATGGCAATAGACTCGTCCAATATGACATAGGACTTAATAACAGCATCGGCGAAATGTGGATGTACAACCGTAGGTACACTTCTGGCTATCCCTACGTGGAATAAAGGCGTGATGCGTTGTTGTTTTGATAATAATGTTACATTATAAGGCGTCTTGCCGTCTTAAAGCATGACGTTAATTAAGCTAATTGTCACCTTTGAGTACAATGCACGGATCCCAACGAATACTTGTCATGTCGTGGAGCAAGTGACAATATGTGTGCTATTTTGAACGAACAAAATCAGAACAACTGTCCCACCATCAATGTCCAGCGCGATCGATAACCATATCTGTATCCCTATTGATGAATGTCCAGGTAAAGAATCTGACTTAATTTATTAGATAAGAATATCTTGATTAATTTATTAGCATGATTGGCGTGTCACAAGATATATGATTCTTAAAAGTTTGTATCCATAGGTCGCTGGTTCATATCCGGCTCGAAGGACCACTTTTATGTACGGCTCTGAGGTCGTAAGTTATAGTTAAGTAAGTAGTTATGTAGTGTTGTGAGTACTTGTGAGTTGACGAAAACCACAGACTTCACGATAATAAGTTTATTCGTAAAAGTTACACGAAAGTTATGTTGGATGTTAATCCGCGGTTTTGGGGCTATGGCAGCTATTGTTCAACTAATTATTATTTTGATAAATGAATATAAAATTAATCACGAAAAGTACGTCGGGGCATTAGTAAATTATTTGCCTGAACGTGAACCGTACAATTTATGTATAGTTTTTTAATTACTTTTCTCATAAATTCCTACTTTAAAACGAACAGCGAAATTATACTTGTCTCAAAAATGATTCTGACTTCTACCTACTTGTAATTCTATAGTGAAGTGCAGAGGTCCTCACGAGTACTTCTCTTGTGGCGGTGCATGTGACAACGTCTGCGCAACATTATACAAGCAGAACCAAACCAACTGTCCCATCATAAACGTCAAGTGCAATCCCATGTGCTATTGTGAAACGGGATACGCCAGGAATAAAAAAAATATATGTATTCCTATCAACCAGTGTCCAGGTAACTGAAACTTTTATTGTATTGGATTCCCTTCGTATTATTTACAATACTTTCATCTCATTGAAATTTGGAAATGATCTCAACCAAGGGCATATAAAAATATGAAACTAATCACGTTCCGGTGCACAGGAATAATTTTAAAATTGTTGCCTTTTGCTTTAAGAGTGTACATTTATTTTTAAGCAGCAACCTGCGGAAAGAACGAAAGATTCATACAATGTCCAACTGGATTGTGTGCACCCAAAACGTGCTCAGATTTGGGCTACCCCGTACCCTGCCCTTATATTCCCAAGGGTACAAGCTGCCCAGAACCACCGGCTTGCCTCTGCATCGAAAATTACGTGAGAGACGCTAACGGAAAGTGTATACCTCAAAAGAACTGCCGTAAGTGTTGTTGATATCTGGATTAAACTAAAAGCTGATTAACTGACCGAGATTTATTATCAACGCCCAGACTAAATATTTAGATTTTTATTTTTACGAAATAAATAAATTTTAATTTGAATTAAACATTAGGCAAAATAATTGAAATTTTGTCGGTACATACGTTTTATAACGGAAGGACTTTTTTTTAAGTCTATTTGAAAGACGGCCCAAGATTATTTAATTATACATTTTTAATGACGAAATTAAACTTCAAAAATAAATGACATTTAATAATGTTACAGCTTCGTGTGGTGGGGATCCTAACGCGGTATCAGGTTGTGGCGTGAACTGCGGTAGACTTTGCTCTAACTACAAAAGGAATGACATTGCTTGTCCAGCGATATGTAATTACAACGCTTGCGATTGCAGAAAAGGATTCGTGCTTGACACAAATACAAACAAATGCGTCCGTCCAGCAGACTGCAGTACGTATATTATTGTTAATTTTGTACAGTTTAAAGTATGCATAATTAATCTTTTATTGGCTTATATTTTTTAGCACCCATTTGTGGAAAAAATGAAGTTTACGACACATGCGCCAACGGTGGATGTTCGAAGAGGAATTGCTCACAATTAGGACAGCCTGATATATGTATAAACGTTATAAAGTGTATCGGAGCATGTGTTTGCCAAGAGGGATACTTAAGAGCATATAATGGAACTTGCATACCTACCAAACAATGTCCAAGTGAGTAATTGTATCCGTTCTTATCAAAAATTTAATCTCGATTATGAAATCTGCATTTGAATGCCAAAACTAAACCTACGTTTTGTATTTCAGTAACAACTTGTGGCAAAAATGAAAGGTTTGAGCAGTGTCCGGCTGCTTTATGCGAGCCGCAACTTTGCTCGCAACTGGGTTTCCCTATAGCATGTCCAGAATTGATAGATGATGAAAGCTGTCCAGGACCCCCGGGTTGCATCTGTGACAGTGGTTATGTGAGGAATGATTATGGAGATTGCATACCTAAAACTCAATGCCGTGAGTAAATTAATACCTATAAATACCTAACTCTCCTACATTTCTTGTTAAAAGTTATCATTATCAGTCGAATGGAATGTTATAATTTTTGGTCCTTGTGGTAAATAAAGTTTGAAACTTGGGACTAAATAGACTGTAAAATCACCACGGTGAGACTGCATGCGACAAAGTGCAAAAAATCTTTTCTGGCATCCAGTTTCAGTTATCTCAATATGCCATAATTATTATTTTTCTTTATAGCATCGTGTGGCGGAGATCCGAACGCTGTATCAGGCTGCGGAATAAATTGCGGTAGACTTTGTTCCAATTACAATAAAGGACCCGTGCCTTGTCCAAAAATTTGTAAATTCAATTCCTGCGATTGTAAAAAAGACTTCGTATTAGATCTAAATACCAATAAATGTGTTCGACCTAAAGAATGTAGTAAGTATTTATCATACCTCGATGACGAACACATTTATTATGTAAACCAATTTATTTACCTTTTCAAATCATTGTTTTAGCCCCAGTATGTGGAGACAATGAAGTATATTCTGAATGTATTAACGGTGGATGTCAAGCTAAAAATTGTTCTCAATTAGGAAAACCGATACCCTGTATCAAAATAAATCCCAAATATTGCATAAAAGGGTGTCTCTGCCAAGAAGGATATTTACGAGCATCTAATGGTGTCTGTGTACCTCAGGACCAATGCGATCGTAAGTCTTTGACAATTTTTTTATCTAACATTATTCCCATTAAGAATACGATTAATAACATTACACTCAGGACTAAAATACAGTAAAAATACATTGAAGCGTTTCAAAATAATTTCTTACACAGAATGTAATAAGCCGAATGAATATTACGACTCATGCGCACCATCCTGTCCCCCTCAAACATGTGAAAGCATCGGAAGACAGTACAAGTGTCCGATAACTGCGCAGTACTGCCGAGGAGCCTGTCGGTGTGATAAGGGATACTATAGAAACAAGATCGGGGAATGTATATCTAAAAAGGATTGCTGTAAGTATGGCAGTTGAAACCTTCATTATGGGACATAATAATACTCGTATTTTCAAAACAAGGAATTATTAACTCATGTTTATGAAAAAACTGGAAGCAACTAAATATTTATAAATTTTGCGTATATTCATTATGTATCTTCGTAGCTTAAAATAAAATGGAATTATAATAATAATAATTCGTTTATTTCAGGCAACTTGACCCATACAAAAATAAACAAATATAAAACAATAACTATAAATTAACTAATACATATTACATAACAAAAAGTCGAAATTACTGCTGCACGTGGAGCAAGTAAGCGTTCCCCAGATAAACAAAATTTGACAATGCATATTATAACCATAGCCTAATTACAAGTTCTAAATACTACATCATCACTTTCTGTCTAGTTTGTGTACATTGGTCTTTCGAGTCGGCTGAAGCTAAATTACCATCTAGACAATACTACACCACTACTACACCGACTATTCTAAACTTCAACATTCTTCACCTACTGATCTAACTCGTACACTTTCAGTAAAATGTACGGGTCCTTACGAGTACTTCTCATGTGGTGTAGCGTGCGACAATGTGTGTGCAACTCTAAGTCAACAGAACCAGACCAACTGTCCCATCATCAACGTCAAGTGCAATCCCATGTGCTACTGTGAAAAGGAATACGCCAGAGACGACAAAAATATCTGTATACCTATTGATAAGTGTCCAGGTAGGTCAATGCAGTTGCGCTAAAAAAAAAAGAATTTTTTTGAAGGAAAGCATCCAAAATTATTAGTCTTCGTATTATAATATAAGTACTATAATTAGTAATATAAGTACTAATAACACTAACATAGCATATAAGCACAATTTGTTACTAACCCATCACTAACAACTTATGGGCTTCAATGCCTGAAATAAAGGAATTTTATTTTTATTTTATTTTTATTTATTATAGCCACATGGATACAATCATGTGGACTTCAATTTGTTGATATTTGTCTCGTATACTTTGATGATTTCGTCTACTCCATCCCACAAATAATTTATTAATGGAGCACAGATGATAAGAATCGACCAAAAGGACGCTTATATTTCCACTACTAATGAAAGTGAATTAACATTTTTTAAGATAGAAAATCAACATTATTTTACATAGATAATCATTGTTTTTTTGCAATATCAATTTAAATATTGTTTTTCGTCCAGTGGAATGCACTGTCCATAACGAGTACTACTGATTTTTTTATCAATCAATAAAAACAACCTGCTAATTATCAACTTCGCATCATTAAGTTTTTTCAACATTTGGTCTTTTTAGAAAAAAAATAATTCAACTAAAATGAAAAAAACACATGATTATGATGAATGTCAAATTATGTTTAATTCGAAGAAAATATCTATATAATATTATTATGAACTTAAAAAAAAAATACTATTAAAGAGTATCTACGTAAAAGAGTTACTATTGCATCCAGTAGGTATATTTTATGAAACCGAAATACCTAATACCGGTTATATTTAAGTTAAATTAAGAGTTTTAAAGGTTACTTGACGAGCCGCCACGTGGAGTACCCAGCGAGTAATCCACAAGAAAATGTATAAAAATCTTACGGAAAAACCATAAGAATAAGTTACTGTAAAATAAACTAAGAAATAAAATAAAAAATATTATCATGTATAAAATAATAAGTTATTTGATTAGATAAACTTAAATGCGTGTAAATAATTATTTACACGCATTTAAATGTTAATTAAATAAATTATTATTTTAGAAGCAGAAGTAGTAGTGTATTTACAATGACAAATGACCGTTGCAGTCCTTGAGCGGAGACCGCAGATCGACAAACATGATAGGATCAGCTCGATTGTTTTAAAGTGTATCCCAATACTGCGGTTGCGTTCAGGAACAGAGACTGAATCACTCTACAAATTATGCGCACTAGGTACATAAAAAAATATCCTATATGTAATGGTGCAATTTAGGAGAGGCATATGTCCAGCAGTAGAATGCCTTGATTGATTGATAATGATTAAATGTTTATCTTGTTTTATCACTATTAGCTCCCACTAACACAACACCGCCCTCAACGGTCAACGTGACAGAAGCACGAGCTAGGTTGGATAAGGGAAGCATTATTTTGGCTGGTCAATTTCTATATGTAAGTATTGATATTTTGGAATATCAGGAAGTTGCTTCTCATCGTCCTGTCATTTTTGAGTATTATAATAATATTGTTTTATTTGTTTAATATGTTCACATGACGTGTACTCTTACGTTCGCATCATCAATAGGTACCTAATTGAGATTTTATTTACGTAATTAATTTATTCCTTAGCAACTGGTTTCAAGCAAGCCCGATGAAAACTCCGTAGTATCCGGTACGTCTGTAATGATACCTTTGGCGCAACTTGCGATTTGGACGAAAGACACTGTTCTGGAACAACTACTTAAATTGCTCAATCTTAACAACAAAGATGAAGTACGTTAGAAATAAATAATTATAAAATATATTTAAATTTATTTAAAAATTTCGTCAATGTTTTCAAAGAAGCACCGTTTATTCCAAATAATTAAATTTTATTTTTATTAACATTTCATAAAGTTTTGTATAATAATAAGAAAATAATAAATCCATCACGTTCAACGTTTACGTTGTAATTTTAATTGCAATTATTTCAGTTCTAATTCTTTTTCCAGATAAGGAGTGTATTCTTAGAATTGACGAAGAGCTATGCAAACCAACAAAATGTTGAATTTGAAGTGGCTACTAAATATTTCGCTAACATAGGGTATCCACTCAGTGCAAATTTCAAAAGTGAATCTAAGAAATATTTCGATTCTGATGGTGAGAATCTAGATTTCGCAAAAAGTGATGAAGCTGCTGATACTATTAATGACTGGGTAAGTAACGTTACAATAAAAATTTCATAAGCATTTTTAAAAGAACACAAATAGACAAGTGTTATACTTGAACGTCTCCAAAAAACTTCAAGGACTTATGAAAACAAATAGTTGAATTATAATATTTTTTAATTCTTACATCATCAGGTGAAAAACCAGACTCATGGAAAAATTGAAAATCTCGTAAGTGCAGATATGTTCAGTGCACTGATACGACTAGTTATTGTCAACGCTATTTATTTCCTGGTAAGACGTTTTATAACAACTATTTACTAAAATTTGTTCCTATTTTGTATCCATTGTATCACAATTTCGTCCATAATTTCTAAAAAAATGGGATCAATCATATCGAAATATTTATGTTATAAATAAAGAAATACCGAAACTAATAAATACCTATTTTTTAGGGTGATTGGATTTATCAATTTGATGCAAGGAATACAGAAACTAAAGATTTCTACAAAAGAAACGGTGAAACTGTGTCCGTCGAAATAATGTATCAGAAAAATTCCTTTAAGTATGCCGAAAATGACAAATTCCAGGTTTGTAACAATCTTGCCAAGCGTCCATGTTTGTTGATGAGAATAAATGTCTTCTATTGAAAGCCATTGTGTAACCAAACATACTACAGCTCATTTTGTGGCCTTGCTTAAATTGCAGCAATCATAATTATTATTATTATTAAATGATGACATTTCTTTTCTCGTTATTTTCCTATCGCTCCTACACAATCCCATTTTTAATTGCTCATAATGCTTTTCTCATTCAGGTCCTTGAATTGCCATACAAAGGAAACAATTTCAGTTGCCTTTTTATCCTCCCAAGAGAGATAGACGGTTTGCTAAAGACAACTGAGTTTCTCCGAGACCCAGCTGAATTCTCTAATATATACAGCGCTATGCAATATGAAGAAGTTCAAGTTTACTTGCCAAAAATAAAAATAACCACACAGTCAGATATGACTGACTTGCTTAAAAAGGTAAAATATTTTGTCTATTTTTAACCGACTTCAAAAAAAAAGGAGGAGGTTCTCAATTCGACGCGTATGCTTTTTTATGTTAGTCGGGGCCACTGCCAAGCTAGGTGCATTGAAGAATTATAGGCCCCGACTTCAGAAGCTGTTAAGTTTTTTAAGAAAATTATTATTTTCTACTTTTTAGTTTTTTGAAGCCGGTTTTTACTTCTTTTTTAAAGTTTATTTTTTTATTTGTACGTTTTGACTACTTGTTGGGACTGAACGTCAATTCTTTAGTCTTGATTTAGAAACAATTTGAGGACATCGAGATTAAATTAATTTTACGTTGGATATAGGAAATGCTATCATCAGCGCACTGTGAGTGTATGATTGTATAGGTATAGTCAGCGAAAAAATATGTCTACCACCCTAAGTTAACATTTGCTCGTACGCCAGAACCCAAAAAGGTCCTATACCTATTCTCTTGTCAAATTAATTAAGTTTCAACTTAAGTGATATCTTCAAATAATAGGGAGTTCTAGTAAAATTGATAGACCACTTTTTGGCCAACAGTACATTGTACACCTCTGTCTTTAAAATCAAGAGATTCATTAAAATTTTATATTAAAGATTGCAGCGTTACAGGTATAATTTAACGAGATTATTTAACCTTCTAGGCCAATGTCACAGCTATGTTTGATCCAAACAATAATTCTATTCAAGGATTATTAGAGAAAGAAGAACCGTTATACGTATCTGATGTCGTACAGAAAGCTTTCGTATTAATCGATGAAAAAGGCACTGCAGCAGCAGCAGCCACTGGTATGTATGAAAAGAGTAATAATGATGTAAATCGAAGAAATGAAAATTATCGTGAGATACATCTTGAAAAACAGACTTGGTCAGATAAAAACCTTCCAAGGTAATCGCGATACACGCTCGTAATCGGAATCGATTCATATTTAATATGTCAACAAAGTTCATTGCGCAGTATGCTTTAACAATGACTCCGCTCGGTAATTGGATCAACGGAATGAACATTCTTGAACTGTCAAAACAGAATTGATTCCGATTACGAGCGTGTATCGTAATTACCCTGCTGCCAGTTTGAGGTCAGGTAAGGTAATAGTCATTTTCCTTTCGATAAAGCCCTTGCAATAGTCGCTTCGATCCTCGTATCAACAAAACCAACTATAATTTTAAAATATATTCAGGCGCTTTTTGTATGAAATATATGAAAACTGTGTAGGTATATATCTTTTTTCGTTCCGAATCTAACTATGTGCCTTGTTTTATATTTGCAGCTGTAATTGTAACTAGAGAGAGTCTAGTTTTAAATCCGCCAAAAATTTACGTTTTCAACGCTAATCGCCCGTTGCTATTTTACATTAGATGTCAGGAAATGGTATTATTCTGTGGAGCCGTTGTTACATGAGGAGAAATTACTCTTGATGCATTCACGCAACACCACATGTAAATAAAATCCCGGATTTTTTGGTCCTTGTATTATTAGTTCATTGTTTTCATGCGGTGAAAAGTTCGGCGCCTACTTTTGCCTGCAGAACAGATGTGTTTTAGTATGTAGCTGTACCAAAAAATCCAAAATCTTTACATAGGTATTTTTGAAATTTTAATGCAATTTTTAAGTAAACAATTTGGGCTCTGCGGTTATAATACCAAAGAAAGACTGTTTTTATTTTATTTATTTTAAGGTCGTCTTTTGTTATTTCAGCAATAATAGTCGGCGTTACGTCTGCCATGTATCCTCCTCCAGAAATCTATGAATTTGACGCAAATCATCCTTTTCTTTTCTATATATTACTAGACGGAATACCACTGTTCTGCGGTAAATTCGTAGGAGCGCAGTAAAAGGTGAAATTAAACTAAAGCATGCGTTGAAATTGTGTAGGTTTATTCAAGTGGTCAAACTAAAATGGTGGTTGGTTAGCGGTGAAGGGTTACAAGCATTGAACACTATAATTATTTAGTTTATTAGGCTTCATTGGATACTTTTCCCATCAATTTTATTCGACGGTGTCAAGTCAAGGTATACCACTACCTTAATTTTTTTTATATAGCGTACTGTGTGGCCCGCTGCTGGGCTAAGATCTCCCGTCTTTCCTTCCAAACCTCTTTATCTTGAGCATCTTGAGCAACATCTTGCCATGTCTGCCCCGTATACATGTCGTGCCCCTAGGCTCAATCGACCTTGTCAGCGATATTGTCCGTCAGGGCTCCAGTGAGTGAAGATATTTGCCCAAATGTCAGCGTGCACACGAACGACGACCACCCCACTTTCATTTTAATTAAGCTGTTTTGTATGCTGTCTTCTACTAAGTAGGTATGTCAAAACCAACGTAAAATTTAAAAAATTATAAGCCGACTTCATATACCTAAACACGAATAAAATAATTTTCATAAAAAAAATACAGCTTCTGAAGTCGGTGCCAACCTAAGGTGCATTGAAGAATTAAAGGCCCCGACTTCAAAAGCTGTTATATAATATATTTTATAAAAAATATTTTATTCGCTTTTAGTTTTTGAAGTCAGTTTTTATTTTTTTAAAGATTATTCATTTGTCTTTTTTACTGGATTAAACAATTACCTACACAAGCCCAAGAAGATAGCAAAATGCTTATCGCGAATGTTTTACTGTTATCCGTTGAGGATTTCCCGTTCGTATTCCATGATCAGAATGATCTTAACCAATTTTTTTATGGAACCACCTCGAGATCTACTTTAATGGAATACAATTTAAACCATCCAAGTTAGCTAAACTGTTGTCAAAAATCGGTGCACATAAATGAAATTAATAATAGCTATGCCAAAAATCCAAAATCTGTACCTACATAGGTATTTTTGAAATTGTAATCTAATTTTTAAGTAAACAATTTGGGCTCTGCAGTTATAATACCAAAGCAGGACAGTTAAATTTATTTCAAGGTCGTCTATTGTTATTTCAGCGATAGTGGTCGGCACTCTGGCAGCCATATCTCCTCCTCCAGAAATCTATGAGTTTGAAGCAAATCATCCTTTTCTTTTCTATATATTACTAGACGGAATACCACTGTTCTGCGGTAAATTCGTAGGAGCGCAGTAAAAGGTGAAATTAAACTAAAGCATGCGTTGAAATTGTGTAGGTTTATTCAAGTGGTCAAACTAAAATGGTGGTTGGTTAGCGGTGAAGGGATTACAAGCATTGAACACTATAATTATTTAGTTCATTAGACTTCGTTGTATACTTTCCGGCAATTTTATTCGAAGATATTGGTACCACTGCCTTCTACTATTTTTATATAGCGTATCGTATGGCCCGCGGCTGGGTTAAGATCTCCCGTTTTTCCTTCCAAACCTCTTTATCTTGAGCATCTTGAGCAACATCTTGCCATGTCTGCCCCGCACCGCATACATACCGTGCCCATCGACCTGGTCAGCGATATCATCCATCAGGCGTCCAGTGAGTGACGATATTTGCCCAACTGTCCGCGTGCATACGAACGACATCGCCGGCCCACTTTCATTTTAGCTAAGCTGTTTTGTATGCTGTCTTCTACTAAGTAGGTATGTCAACGGGCACGCCGCAATCGCGGCGGTAAGACCCCTCTTTGAGGAGTGGCTGGATCGGCGGCACGGCGTCCTGACCTACCGCGTGACGCAGGTCCTCACCGGACACGGAAGTTTCGGGAGGTACCTGTGTCTGATGAGGAAGGCAGAAACGCCTGGGTGTCACCACTGCGAGGATCGCCCTGAGGACACAGTAGAGCATACGGTGCAAGACTGCCCCGCTTGGGCAGAGCACCGACGTGTCCTCAGGGCGGCGATAGGCGGAGACCTCTCGCGCCCGGCATTGGTCGAGGCCATTTGATGATTTTACCACGATAAAAAAAAAAAAAAAAAAAAAAAAAAGTATGTATGTCAAAATCAACGCAAAATGTCCCTTTTATTGGAAAAGAGCCCACTACTAAGTGGTACACTCATAGTAGTAAAATTTAAAATAGTAAAAACCGACTTCATACACGAATAAAATAATTTTCATAAAAAAATTAATAGCTTCTGAAGCCTACCTAAGATGCATTGAAGAATTTAAATCGCCGACTTCAGAAACTGTTATATATTTTATAAAAATTATTTTATTCGTTTTTAGTTTTTGAAGTCAGTTTTTACTTTTTTTAAAGTTTGTCACGTTTGTATTTTTTACTGGAATAAACAATTACCTACACAAACCCAAGAAGATAGCAAAATGCTTGTTGTGAATATTTTACTGTTATCCGTTGAAGATTTCCCGCCCGTATTCCATGATCAGGGGGACTAAAAAGGCCACATTGAGCAATTCATCTAATGATCTGCTTAGTAACTGTCAAACAGATGATTACTGAATTTGAACCTTATGCGGATGATATTATTATTATTTTTAGGCCCCCAGATCTTAACCAATTTTTTATGGAACCACCTCGTGATTTAGTTTAATAGAATACAATTTAAACCATCCAAGTCGGTTAAGCTTTTATCAAGAAATCGGAGCTCATAAATGAAAAAAAAATAGCCGTGGTTTAAATAACCTTCTCCTTTTTTGAAGTCGGTTAATATGTTAATTTTCTTTTGTATCAAACAAAATTTTTCATTTTTGTCAATTTCACAATATCATTATTCCACTGGTAACGTGCATTTCAGTAAAGTATTTCTGTGTATATTTACGAATTCCCATGCAACTTTATTTCTACCATATTATAATTTAGGGGTGTGTAGTTTCTTCGAGCTATGTGACGCGCTCAGTGCTTCTTCAAATTGTGTATCCTGCCAGCGAACCATTTTACAGACTTATTACCACACTATAATGTTGACATTCATCCACGTGAAAATATCTCGAGATTTTCGACAAAAGCGGGTAGATGTAGCCTTAAACTTTTACAGCGCAGATTTTTTTTTGGATTTTGGTAATAATTTTGGGACTCTTGCCCTAAATTCCAAAATTTTCAAATCAAGTACGTTCCTACTTAGTTTTAGCAATTTATTGACCGATGTTTATTAATCCATTTACAGCTCTTATCGGATCTACTACAACTTCTGTTCCCGTAAATCCTCCAAAGATCTATATCTTCGAAGCCACCCGTCCTTACATTTTTTACATCTTATTCGATGGCATTCCTGTATTTTGTGGATCGTTTGTGGGTGCATAAATAAGTTGCAGCACATCTATTTTAGGTAATTTTGCTAGGCCAAACAATGTAAATGTAATGCAATTGCAATGTGCCGCGGGTACGATCCCCGCACGATACAAATATTTGTATGATCTACAGATAGTTGTTTCGGGTTTGGTTGTCTGTGCATGTGACATGTATGTTTGTAAACTGTACCCTTGATACAGGAGAAATCCTAGTGAAGGGCAATGTTTTAAAAAAAAAAGTAAAAAGTAAAAGTTTTGTTTTGTTATTAATAATGGAGGTCTGGTTATTAGGAGTTATGATTTTTGAGGATCTGATGGATTCTTTGTTATACAATAAGTTTTTGGTGGTGGTTAGTTGGTGATGGGTATGTGTATCTAAGATGAAATCATAATGATGACTTTACATGGTCAACTGGTTAAATCAAAATTAAATTTATTTTTCACTATTTTTGACATGTAAACCATTATATATAGATATTATATTATATTGTTTGTTATGATGCCTGACATTCGACCGCATCTGGTAGGATAAGAAGCTGACCTCAACGATCCTCGAACCTCGAATCAAAAATATATATCGCTCATTAATATCAGAGGAAAGGACACCAATATTTGTTGGGGCCTTTGTAGGCGCCAAAAAGTGAACTCACTTTGAATGTCTACATCAATGACGTAATTGCGATGTATATTAGAAGGTTAATTTTAAATGCGATATGTTTTTATTTTTTAATTTGTCCTATAAAAATTCTCTAGAGCACATATTTTATTAATATAATTTTTTAACTCATTTTAAAACTTTTTATATCTTCTTAGTTTTAATAAAAGTAATATAATGACTATTATTAAATCTATTGTATCCCTTCATTCTGCCTCGGAGAACATGGCTTGCGAGCAATTAATGATGTCGGTTGCCGACATCCGCTGAGGATATTGCACATGAAAAAAAGGAATCATCCTATAAAAACCTCTAGGGCGCATTTATCATCTATCTAAAATGAGAAAGATTCTTTTTATATCATCATGTGTTCCTAACATCATTGCTGAGAGCTTTACATGATCAATTACTTAACAAAAAAATCGTGGTATGTTGTTTAAAATAACTAATCGTGTATTTTCTTATTTCAGATTTCGTAACCGGTATCTCAAAATTTTATTACGAAATAAATTTAAAATGTTGGTCAAATAAGTCGTTTCATTTTAATTTAACATCCCAAAGATTACAAGGTCCTCATTAATCACTTTGAGAGAAGATTTTACTAACAATTTGAAAAAACAAATAGCTCTTTACTCATTATACATACTTCCAGACAATAACAACACACAAAACTATTCTAAGCTCGCGAAAAAATATCAATAAACAATCTTTTTTCTCTGCATCACCCTTACGTTGACTGGTAGAAAATGCCTAAGGCATTAAGTCCCCCTCTGTACATAGTGCATAAAGTATAAATAAATAAATAAACAATTTGAAAACAAAACGAACAAAGTAATTATTTCAGTGTAATACAGATAGAAATTTTCTAAACCCAATAAAGTAATCCCGTGTTTATTTATTTATTTATTCATATAAAAGTACACATAACACAAACTTTCTAAAGATGCAAACATAAACTCATTCGTGTTTGTATCTAATACGAACACATTATAGTACATTATGACAGATAGCAAGGACAGACCTCCTGAGGGACTAGTTTCCAATTAACAGGTATGATTGGAACTCCCTCAAGGATGATTATATCAACAGGACGGGATCAAATGAAATTACGAGTTAGATCCAATTTATCCAGACAAAATCCTGGATAATCTTCTAAAGGAAACGTTGTTATGGCCTCCAGCCATGGTTGAAATTAAACGTTTATTTCACCCTCCTACAGGACTGTTTGTTCATAGTTTAATCCTCTCTCAATTCTTAAGTTCCCAATTAAAAAAATTAATTAGATATATTTTTGATGAATGGATTGAATAGGATCCTATTTTGCTATTAAAATAATTTCAGACATGTGGTTGTGGAGCCCAATTCAAATACCATTCAATAGAAATCGTTCATGATCTAACCTGACATAAGGCAAATCAATTATTTATCAAAATCTTGCACTTAGGTGTATAAAATAATGAAAAGGTTCCCCAGCAATATATTGTCTTCAGTAATTTAAACATCGATGTCTATAAATCTTTTATCTATCCTCATATCGTAAAGTTTTAATTATGAATTCTAAAATAATACTATAATGACAGACTTTATGCACATGCAACTATAATAAAATTAAAATCTATTATACTATATTACTATATTTATTAATAAATCTATGTAGTAAACTTCGGTTCCACCAAGGAGTTTTCAATTCAATTTTTATAGCTGCCGTACATTGTCTATGGTGGCGCGGCTAGGGCGCATGCGCGGCGCGCTGAGTTCCGGTGCCATTTTGTTTATTTACAATTTTCATTATTAATGTGCTAACTACCTATTGCATGAGTATAGATAAAGTAGTGTATGAAACTGCACATAACTAGGTATTAAAACACTCGTGTGATACTATTAAAAATCTCGCCTTAATACTATTATGCTACAGTTTCATAATCTACTATTATGGTTTAAGTCAGTTACACTTCTTAATAGAAGCCATTGACGCCTAAAGTTGAAGTCTATTAACAAAGCTCCTAAGATCATTGCTACGATCACTACAATGAGAACATCTTAGATTTATTACATGTTTTATTAGAAAATATGGCCTAAATAGGATGAATATGTCCAAGACCAAGTTCATGTCAAATATCTCAGACAGCCCGGATCCAAACATTATGTGTGGAGCCGAGATGTTACATCTTAGGGTTATTAGGTAGGCTTGGATATATTATCTTATCCTTTGGCAAGGAATATCTACTCACGGAGATCTCCAGGCGAATGGACAGTATTTGGTAAGTATAACAAACAAGGCAGGTTCCACAGTGCTTAAAAACCCATGTCTAATATATGTAACAAATGTGCACAATGACATAATTATGGTTTTGAGACATGAACGCTCACAATTCACAAATGAGGCTATATACAAACATGTAACAAATGTGCACAATGACATAATTATGGTTTTGAGACATGAACGCTCACAATTCACAAATGAGGCTATATACAAACTTAGAGTCGCATAGAGAGCCATGGAGCGGACCATGCTCGTAATAAAATTAAAAGACTAAGCCCAAATGTTGTAATCCGACGATGAACATAGGCTCAAGATATGGGATACCGGATAATGGGTTTCAAATGGAATTGGGTAGAGTATTTGGCCAGATGAGGTGATGGCAGGTGGAGCCGAGCTTTGACTCAGTGAAGACCATGGATTGAAAAACAGAGCAACGACCAGCAAGTAATTAATTAATATTAGTAATTAGTTCATATAGGTGCAATTAGCACAGGATCCAGGAAATTGGCAAAAACAAAAGGAGGCCTATACTCAGCAGTGGATAAATTCGGGCTGTGGATAATGATAGTAGGTATACAAGTAGGTAATCAACAATGCAGTCAGTATACACATCCCATGATATCAAATGCCCGTTGTTTTAGAGCCATAATGGTGTCCTGAAACATAATAATTCATAATTTGTTTAATTGTGTAGACACCCTGCCGTAAGTCCCTATCAATCCACTATTAATTAACTTTCAAAACTTTATAATTTAAGGCTGCCACTCCCTCTGACAATCAAAGAACCAATATCCATACTTCTTAATAATTTACCTACACATAATTTATTTATTTATACTTTATACACAGAAAAGAGGTTCTGTGTTCTGTGCTTTATGCACTATGTACAAAGGATGCCTTAGGCGTTTTCTACCACGGCCAAGATAATTATACTAAAATAAGTAAAATAAGCATAGTTAGGTACTTATAACTATTTATTCATAAGAATTTATATAATATATACACTACTTATGATACCTACACAATAATTATGAAAATCTATAAACTTACCTTTTAAATTGTCGACGCAGGCTCAAAACTACGCGCCAATATGGTTCGATGTACGACCACAATCCCCGACTGTTTCGAACGAATGAAAGAGATTGACTTTTTTGTTTTTGTTTAATCAAGTTACTTAACCTACAAATGCCGTTACATTTATGGTGTAGATTTAGTTTTACATTCTTAACCAACCGTCACTCGTCCGAATATAGGGAAAGAAGAAAATATACAGGTTAAGCGACAAATTTAAGCACACTATAATTATTTACCATGTATCGACCACTACTACTTGTAGTAGTACTACTAGTAGTGGTCTACTTGGTACCTAGTTAATGTAGGTAATTCGAATACAAACGAATGAAATTATAACAATACGAATTGAATCTGTTGTGACGCCCGTGCGGTTAGCGCAGTGGCTAAGCGATTCGTTTTAAGCAAATATAATAATAAAATATTTGTATTACCTACAGATAGTTGTTCCGGGTCTGGGTGTATTTGCAGATTTGTGTTTGTAAACACACTCACGATACAGGCATATTAATAGTGAAAACGAAATAAAAAATACGTAATACCGAACTAAAAGAATTGTAGAAATTAGAGGCTGTGATACCATCACTCTTTTCAAAAAGCGTCTAAAAGTTCACTTCCTTTCCTTAACGAAATAGTTTGCATTTATATATTATTTATTCTATATAAATATGTATTTGTATGAGTTTGTGTGTATTTATGTAGGTTTGTATTATGTATATCTTTTATTAGGATGTAATATAATGTCATCAGTTTTATTTAGTTATCCTCTTGTAAGTATTAATTCCACACTATAGTCTACATTTTTTTTTTTTTCAAACTCTCCTCTCGCAGGTCTGCTGGAAGAGATTTCTTTAGAAATAAGCAGTACCTTTGTGTCATCTTTCCTATTTAATTGTAATTATTCTTCTTTCTGTGTGTACATAACTTGTTAAATAAATAAATTGTAATTTTTAGCCGAATCAACACTCACATCACACTAGAAATGTCATAAGTACCAGTGGATCTCACATACGCTTTGGCACTTATGATAATTTAATGTAAGCCCTCATTATCACGTGATAACTTTTAGAAAAAGAGATACAAAAAAATATAAAATTCGTGTTCATAAAAAAATTCCAACTTTATACATCCAAGTCGTGACTCATTAAATTAATTATACCTACGCTTCGTATAACACGAATTCAAATAACTTATCGTATCGTCTGCTGTTAATTGAACTATACTTACTATGCCACGCGGTTTTAATTGCTAGATAATTTAAATATTGATCCGTTTTCGAATAAAAAAAAGAAAAAAATCTTCTTTAGTTTTCTTTTCCTTAGATATTTAAGTTTCAATCTTTTATGAATTAATCGGTTTATAAACATCTGTTTGACTCAGATTTTTATTGAAGTCATTATTTAATTCTACATAATTCTCAGTAATTAAAAGGAATCGATTAACAAAGTAGTTGGGCCTCGAAAAATTTACACACATGTGTACACAATTAATAATTACAATAGAGAAAATAAACATTTAACATTCTTCGTATGGTGATTTGGCTTATATTTTGTAGGTATATTGGTTTATAGAAGGACATTATTATTACATTATTGCTTTATATCTTTTATAATAAAACAAATACACGAACTCGTGTATTCGGTAGTATAAAAGAGGTAGTTAACCCTTGATACACGCTCCAAACGTCTAGACGGTTTGTTGGTGATAATGTGGAAGTCGCTCATACTGATAGCCGTTATGGCTAACACGTTTTTTATAACACCTTCTGAAGGTATGGTCTGTTTTTTTATTTAATTAAATGTGTATAATACCTATACTACCAAAACAATCATTAATTACAAACTATTATAACGAAACAAACATAACTAACACAAATTATAATACAAAATTAATTAAAAATAAAATATACATAATTTACAATTAGCTGTGCCCACAAAATTGTTTGCGTGGAGTTTGGGTGCTCAAATCGTATTTTTGAATGCAGAAATTCACGAAAATTAAATAGGTACAAAAAGTTATAATGCTGAGACTGGATTGAAACCTGTCTACCAGCGTCTCTTATTGCAGTTATTTATAAATTAATAGTTCTGTTTATTCGTACCAGGATGTTTTAGTTAAAGATTTTTTTAGGTTGTCCAAATAGAAGCTGCAAAAGAGTTGCTAACAAAATTACGTTCGCTCATTTTCGTACCATGACGTTACAACTGACTTCTTACAAACTTATTGATAAATAAAAAGTTGCTCGGGCATGAACTTTTTAGAAACTTGTTTAATATTATAGTGTGTTTCCTGCGTGAAATAAAGCGAAATTCAAACACCTGACACCCCATTAGAATGATAAAAGCGAACTTATGATTTTTAAAGTTTAGATAACTATTAATTGTTTTTAACTACTCAAATACCAATATGCAATCTTTAACTAAGAATTGTAAGATTTCGTCCGGACTTGCAGCGGAGTAAGTTTTAGTCTTCGCACTACACGATTTATCTCCACTACTTCCGCAGTTATTATGCTGTTCGTAAGTATTGTGCCAACTTCAATACCTTCTGTGTTAAATACGATCCACATCAGTAGCACATCCACTAATATTACCTACTCCTTTGGGCCAAGTCTATGTCTAGATCAGAAACGTCTTGAGTAAAAACTGAGCTAAAGTTATTATTATTTACATAAACTCCTGAGATTATTGCAATGTTTCCGTTTTACCCCCCTATACCGCCGTCATGAAGTACCTAATGTCAACAATCGAGTTACTTCTTACATAGGGTAAACATAGATTGAATGATCACGTTATGAGGAAAATTATGTATTTTATTGATATTTATATTGTTCAAAAAATTATATCAAAAAGTGTCTCGACATCTTATGTTAGATTATTGCTCAATATGATCATTAGGGCGTTAATAGATGGTGCTTAAAAAATCCGCACTTAATAACGTTACACCCCATATAAACGGCCAATGTTTGAAGCCAAAATTATAGGGATAATATTTGTGGCTCCATTATAAGGAAGCAAAGTTCACACCACATCACAAAAATTTTCCTTACTCTTAATTATTCAAAGCATTTATTTGGATTTTCATACCTAATCTCATTGATTTAATTTTATTTCAGCCTGTAAATGTCCAAAAAATGAAGTCTATGATGAATGTCCGGCCCTATGCCCTCCACGGGAGTGCGGAGTGAACAGTGCTCTGATGCTATGTGCCCCTTCACCCAAACCTGGTGATCCTGATTGTAAGCCTGGCTGTAGATGTGCTGACGGCTATCTCAGGAACAGAGCTGGTGACTGCATCCCTGAGGATCAATGTAGTGAGTGCTTTATTATTCTGGCTATTATGGATTGCAATACAAAAGTTCTACAAACTATAAAAGAAAGAAAGAAAATTAATTAATCGAGACAATACACGCAATAATCAAATAATAATAATAGTAGCTATTTAAAGCATATTATTATATTGCTTTGTTATATTATTTTTTATCTACACTCATATCGTATAGTTCTAATTATGAATTCAAAAATAGTACTTTAATGACATACTTACTCTATGCACATGCAACTAAAAAATAATTAAAAAGTTTTATACAGTTTTCCTAACAAAACAATGCTATAAAATAACTTTTTTGTATTAAAGTACACTTCGGTTCCACCAAGTTTTCAATTAATTTTTTATAGCAGCCGCACATTGTCTATGGTGGCGCTAGCCGTGCCCGTGCTCAATCAAATTTCCCATTTTTCAACTCCATTACAGAATACGATTGCCCCAAAAACGAGACCTTAGATCCTTGTTACTCCCCGTGTCCTCCGCGGTACTGTGGTGTCAATATAGCCGCAGTATCGTGTCTGGCTACTACTGAGTGTGAACCGGGATGTCGATGTTGCGACGGATACCTTAGAAACGGAGAAGGAATCTGCGTGCTTGAAAAAGAATGCCGTAAGTGCTATGGGATATTTTGTTCATGGTTAATGACGATTTTGTTACTTTGATCCAACTATCGGATCGAAAAACCATCACACTTCACATAGTTTATGTTTTTGGTAACCTATACTTAAATACCATACTTTGATGTCAGATCATTGTATTCTAAACTTTAGATGCAATTGAAATTAGGTTAGATAAACTGGATCAGACAATCGAACTACCAAACCGCAAACGCGGTCCAAGGCTAAAAGATTTATAGACGGTTAGCTACGGAGCAAATTTAATATGCGTATGACCTACAGAGTGATAGTTGTTTCATGTTTGAGTGTAGGTATATTGTGCTTGTGAAGTAAAAGTAGTGTGAAAGATAAGGCACAAATTTTGAAAAAATCGGTCCTTTTTACTAACTTTTAATTTACAATATAAACAGCGACATGTACAAAACCGAACGAGATATACGACGTGTGCCCCGCCCCTTGTCCACCTCGCCGATGCGATGTGGACGAGCGAACGATAAGATGCGCAGCTCCACCCAAGCCCGGTGATCCAGAGTGCAAGCCGGGGTGCCGCTGTGCTGACGGATACGTTAGGAATCCTAAAGGCATATGTGTGACGAGAGACCAGTGTCGTAAGTGATTTATAATTATAATTCTTCTTCTGTCGTGTCGCTATGAGCATTGAGCCATGGTGGAGTATTTGCCAATCATCAGGGATGAAAAAGTCTTAATTTATTCTGTAATTAATTCACTACAGTTTTGTACAAAATGTTGACAAACCATAATTATTGAAATCAAACGTATTTATTACTTGTATGCTCTCAACAGACAGGAAAATTAAGTTAAATTTTAAGTGCACTAGAGTGATTTTAAAGTAACTTCACTTTTTAACCCCCAACAAAAAAGAGGGATGTCATAAGTTTGTAGTGTATATCTGTGTATCAGGGTATCTGTGTATCTGTCTGTGGCATCGTAGCTTCAAAACTGATGAACCTATTTCAATGCAGATTTTTTTAATTGAAAGCTAGTTTAGTCGGGTATCGTCTTAGCTATGTTTTATGAAAATTTGTTCAGCCGTCCAAAAATTACAGCTCTTCTAGTCGGGGGTTTTTGACGGAAGATTATTATTCCTTATCCATACATTATTTTTTTGTAGCACCGAAATGTGGGGAATATGAAAGCTATGTCGATTGTCCACCTTTGACCTGTCGACCACAAGAGTGCAGCCAAGTAGGCTTCCCAGTGCCATGTCCAATAAAAGGACCTAAATGTCCTGCAAAACCCGCCTGCATCTGTGACAGCGGTTATGTAAGAAATGGCACAAGCAAATGTATACCAATCAAAAATTGTCGTGAGTAGTAAAATTCTTTATAACCAACTAAAGCAGTCAATACAAATATTATAATAATATAAGCATATTTTGTTTTATTCGTTTTTAAAGGTAATGTCGGGAATTTATCCTTCAAAGAAAGTCAAATTCTTTAGATGGAAATACCTAAAGTGTCAATTAATTTGGACTTACAAACTAAATCCTAATAACCTTAAGCTCAGATATAATAAAAAATTTATATGATGTTATTTTAGTGTGCATAATCAAATTCTTATTACCTAGTTTAGCACGGTCCTTACTAAATAGTATCATGTAATAAATTTTGTAGCTTCATGCGGTGGAGATCCTAACGCGGTATCGGGTTGTGGCGTGAATTGCGGTAAACGTTGCTCCGATCGCGATAAAAAGTCGCCCATATCGTGCATCGACATATGCTACGATAACGCTTGTGATTGCAGAGATGGCTTCTTATATGATGACAACATACAAAAATGCGTTCGTCCGAAACAATGCAGTAAGTTTTTATATCATTACTTTCCATACTACCTTCATATTTCAATAAAATTTACCTATAAATGTATTCAGTTTACTATTACGCGCGCGCTGTTTATACACGAGTAAGCGATAACCGTCACGACGGTCACGACTACTGAGTTAAGTAATACGACATTTTTATGAACAAAAGAAATTAAATATTTTTATAATCACGGGTAATTTCACGATTAAGATACCTACCTACGTATTCCAAAACATTTATTTATTTATTATTTATATACACACATACACGACAAGCCTTGAGTTTGGTCGTCTGGATGTTAATCTAAAACCAAATCTGTGCTCCGTAGGTAACGACGGGGAGAATACACCATGTCCATGGACTTTACTTTGAGAGGCATAGGTAAACACCATACCTCGTTCTCCACAGCTCCTTCTAGATCAATTGCTCTTCCATTGGCGTTTTCAGTACATCGCCATCACCGCGTCGTGCAAATTTCTTATCTTGCCGAGCCTGGAAGACTACTTGGCCCAAGTAAATGTATTCGTGGACATATTGTATATTCTCCCCGTCTACGGGTATATTGCCTGGTATAGTGTTAGTCATGACCTTGTCTTTGACATATTCATCTTTAGTCTAACCTCAAGGCTTGCATTGCTCAATTCTTGGAGCATAATTATGCTAGTTCAGAGGCTGAGGATTATATCATTGGCGAAGCGAAAAATAGTCAGTCTTGCCTCGCCAAGGACATTATGTACCTACCTCTTTCCCTAAAATAGGTCGCTAACCCAGATAGCATAGCACAGAACTGGTGCCTTGAGACAGTAAGACGGTGTCGCGGCAGACCACATAAGAGATGGCGGGACGAATTGGATGCGTTCCTTAAAGAATAGCCAGAGTCAGATATAGTGCAGGGTCGCGAGAAGTGGAGGAAGGGAAAGAGGCCATTGCCAAGGAGTGGGAAAGCATAGCCATTTAATAATAATAACTAATTAATAATCATAAGGAGGTTCCTCTCTCTGGAGCCCTTAGCCACCGGTAGCTTGGACCCTGTTCCCGATACTGGTTGCCCTATATATTTTATTATTATTTTATAATAATGTATTTAAAAATGTAAAAAGTATGTATTTATTTATGATGAATAAAGGAGATGATAATACCTAATAAAAAAAAATATAAATTTTCAGCACCGGTATGCGGAAAAGATGAAGTTTACTCAGACTGTATCAACGGCGACTGTCAACCAAAGACCTGTTCGGAATTAGGACGCCCTATACTATGTCCGAAAATCGAGCCTTCACGCTGTATCAAGGGATGTCTCTGTAGGGAGGGTTTCGTGCGAGCCGCTAACGGCACTTGCATACCAAAAGAAAAATGTCGTAAGTAGCCAAACATATTGTGAATATTTTTCCCAATGGACCTACCGTATAATATTGTAACATTTGGTAGTTAAATATTTTTTTACATTTTTTATTGGTAAAAGGCATAAGTTTAACCGTTATTCAAATTGAATGAAAACAATAACATATCGGAGGTATATATTAATGCTTGGTTTGGCTTCTGCTGATAATACTTTCCAGCTTCATGCGGCGGGGATCCAAACGCCGTATCAGGTTGTGGCGTGAACTGCGGTAGACTTTGCTCTAATTACAATAAAGGGCCTGTGGCTTGCCCAGATATATGTAACCTCAATGGCTGTGATTGCAGAGAAGGTTTTGTACTAGACGATACTACAGGAAAATGCGTACTTCCTAGTCAATGCGGTAATAACGAATTCATAATATTCGTCATAGTTTTTGTTATTATTATGCTATTCAGGACTTTGACAGAATTCAGAATATCACCACCACACTAATAGCCAACTAGTTAAATGCACCTCTGGCCCAGATAAAGGTGTAACAGGTCGAACCACAGTTTACTTTGAGAAAAAAGAATCTAGGTATTTAGAATTGTGAATTTTAGGAAAAGAGATATAAAAATAATTATGTTGATCAATTAACACGTTGTTTCACAAATATTTTTTTATTAAATGTTCATTACAAATTTTCATAAATGTTTCTAGCACCACGTTGTGGCCCCAACGAAGTTTTATCAAACTGCAGCAACGGCGGATGTGGGCCTTGGACTTGTTCGGATGTAGGCTTCCCTACAGGCTGCGTTAAAATGGATCAAAAATATTGCAAAGTAGGATGCGTCTGCGAAGAAGGTTATGTGAGAAATGATGACACCTGTATACCGATAACTATGTGTCGTAAGTATAAAAACTCATAAACTTGAGTAATAAAAAATAAACATATTTATTAATCCTGATGGCCGTTGCCTCAGACTGATACAGCAATGTACTGTTATAGAATATTTATTCTATTTAGACAAAAAAAATATTGACCTTTTTATTTCGCGGTTTCAAGGAATGGTCCCTTAATAAAAGTTGTTAATAATGATAAGTATAATAATCCCGATTATTATACTTATCATTATTAGATTCCAGATTAATACCCCCTTTCTGAATAACTCAGTTTAACAACACATGCGTTCGTTTTAGCTGAATGCGGTGGGGATCCAAACGCCGTATCAGGTTGTGGCGTGAACTGCGGTAGACTTTGCTCTAATTACAATAAAGGACCTGTGGCTTGCCCAGATATATGTGAGATCAATGGCTGTGATTGCAAAGAAGATTTTGTACTAGATGATACTACAGGAAAATGCGTACTTCCTAGTCAATGCGGTAATAACGAATTCATATAATTTTTCATTGTTTTTTGTCAATAATATACTATTTAGGACTTTGACAGAATTCTGACCACCACACAAATAGCCAACTAGTTATAGTACCCTTTCCGAAAAACCTTGTTTAACAACACATGCGTTCGTTTTAGCTGAATGCGGTGGGGATCCTAACGCGATAGCGGGTTGTGGCATCAATTGCGGTAGACTTTGTTCTAACTACGACAAAGGAACCGTCTGTTGTATAGATGTATGCCTTGATAATGCTTGCGAGTGTAGAAAAAGATTCGTATTCGATGAAATTATCAAAAAATGTGTTCGGCCTAAAGATTGCAGTAACTGACATCCATAAGTCAAGTGGCCGAGACGGCCATCCCTGGCACTGTTCTAAGGACGTGCGCTGCGGAGCCAGCTCCGGTTCTAACGCGTCTATTTCGGTGATTGCAATCTATTGGCTTATTTGGCTTTAGCTTGTCTCACGCGCATGTAAACTGCTTTGGTGCATCCAAGCCCTAAGAAAGGCGACCGCTCAGACCCATTAAACTACAGGCCGCTTGCCGTTACCTCCCTATTTTCCAAATTAATGGAAAATTATAATTAAGCTACAGCTCTTGGGTTACTTAGAAGGAGCACCAGCTGATAAGCGATTGCCAATATGGTTTCCGCAGTGGCCGCTCGGCTGGTGACCTCCTAGTATTTAATCTTCATTGTTACTATCTAAAGGTAATAAAGATACCGAATAATCCTAAAAAATACACCCCTGTTTATGATACATATGAATAAGTGATGGATTATATTCCCGCAGCAATACAATGTACGGGAGCTCATGAAGTATACGATTCCTGTCCACCAAACTGTCCACCTCAAACTTGCGAAAGCATCGGTCAGAAATATTTCTGTCCATTACAGCCAGCTAATAATACAAAAGACTGCAAAGGCGCATGTCGATGCGAGAAAGGTTACTTAAGAAACAAAATTGGAGATTGTATAGCAACAGAGGACTGCCGTAAGTTTAAAGATACTACATTTTTTTGACCCGCGTCATCATTCATCTAATTACTATCCCTTTTCTATTGCAAACTTCAAAATTTGTATCTGAGATTTTGATAATAACTGCCATTGGTCTAGTAGTTACAAGTGCGGCTACTGAGTATGAGATTCTCGGTTCGACTCCTAGGTTGGAAAAAGTGATATTGGGCTTTGTTGTCAAAAAAATCCCAAGAAGTAGTCCGGAGTTTGGAATTATGCCCAGTAGATGGCAATAGACTCGCCTAATATGACATAGGACTTAATAACGGCATTGGCGAAATGTGGATGTACAACAGTAGGTACACTTCTGCCGATCCCTACGTGGAATAAAGGTGTGATGCGATGTTGTTTTGATAATTATATTACATTATAAGGCGTCTTGTCGTCATAAATCATGACAAAAATTAAGCTAATTGTGACCTTTGAGTGCAATGCCCCGTGCATTGTACTCAAAGGTCACAATTAGTCCCAACGAATACTTCTCATGTCGTGGAGCAAGTGGCAATTTGTGTGCTACTTTGAACGAACAAAACTATACCAACTGTCCCATCACTAATGTCCAGCGCAATCGCATGTGCTACTGTGAAGAGAGATACGCCAGGGTCGATAAC
Organism: Allophyes oxyacanthae; assembly: GCA_932294325.1. NCBI lineage: Eukaryota > Metazoa > Arthropoda > Insecta > Lepidoptera > Noctuidae > Allophyes > Allophyes oxyacanthae. The sequence continues at coordinate 6,589,375 of OW028614.1, read as the reverse complement.
AATATCTGTATCCCTATTGATGAATGTTCAAGTAAAGAATCTGACTTAATATTAATGATAAGAATGTCTTTATTAATTTATTAGCATGATAAGCGACCATAGGTTCATATCCGGCTCGAAGGACCACTTTTACGTACGGCTCTTAGGTCGTAAGGTTATGTTGTAGTGTGAACTTGTGAGTTGACGAAAACCACAGACGTTTCGATACTACGTTTATTCGTAAAAATTACACGAATGTTATGTTGGATGCTAATCCGCGGTTTTGGGACTATGGCAGCTATTGTTTAACTAACTATTATTTTGGTAAATGAATATAAAATTACTCAAGAAAAGTAGGTCGCGGCATTAATAAATTAATTGCCTGTACGTGAACCGTACAACCTATGTATAATCATAGTTTTAAATTTATATTTTTCTCATAAATTCCTAATCTAAAATGAACACAGACATTATACTTGTCTCAAAAATGATTCTGACTTCTACCTACTTGTATTTTTGTAGTGAAGTGCACAGGTCCTCACGAGTACTTCTCTTGTGGCGGTGCATGTGACAACGTCTGCGCAACATTATACAAGCAGAACCAAACCAACTGTCCCATAATAAACATCAAGTGCAATCCCATGTGCTACTGTGAAGAAGGATATGCCAGAAATAAAAAAAATAAATGCATTCCTATCAACCAGTGTCCAGGTAACTGAAACTTCTTGTATTGTATTGGATTCCTTTCATATTATTTTTAATATTTTTGTCTCGTTAAAATTTGGAAATGATCTCAACCAAGGGCATATAACAATATGAAACGAACCTCATTACGGTGCTCAGGAATAATTTTATTTTTTTTGTCTAAAGCTATAAGAGTGTATATTTATTCTTCAGCTCCAACCTGCGGAAAGAACGAAAGATTCATACAATGTCCAACTGGATTGTGCGCACCCAAAACGTGCTCAGATTTGGGCTACCCCGTACCCTGCCCTGAAATTCCCGAGGGCGCAAGCTGCCCAGAACCACCAGCTTGCCTCTGCATCGAAAATTACGTGAGAGACGCTAACGGAAAGTGTATACCTCAAAAGAACTGCCGTAAGTGTCGTTGATATCTTGATTAAACTAAAAACTGTGTAACTAACTGACTTTCATTATTAACTATATAAATTCTAAGGCATTATCTTAATAACACAATGGATTTTTTTGATTAACAAAATAAATTTTAATTAAAGGTCTTATGCTACAAACTTTACATTTTGACAATACATAATTATGTTTTATAACTGAATTACCAATAAGAAGATTTTTTTTAAGTCTATTTGGAAAAAGTGTCCATGATTATTAATTGTACTATTACCTATAGTGACGAAATTAAACTTTAAAAATAAATGACAATTAATAATGTTACAGCTTCTTGTGGTGGGGATCCTAACGCGGTATCAGGTTGTGGCGTGAATTGCGGTAGACTTTGCTCTAACTACAAAAGGAATGACATTGCTTGTCCAGCGATATGTAATTACAACGCTTGCGATTGCAGAAAAGGATTCGTACTTGACACAAATACAAACAAATGCGTCCGTCCAGCAGACTGCAGTACGTATATTATTGTTAATTTTGTACAGTTTAAAGTACGCATAATAATGATAATTAATCTTTTAATGGCCTACATTTTTTAGCACCTATTTGTGGACAAAATGAAGTTTACGACACATGCGCCAACGGTGGATGTTCGAAGAGGAATTGCTCACAATTAGGACAGCCTGATATATGTATAGACGTTATAAAGTGTATCGGAGCATGTGTTTGCCAAGAGGGATACTTAAGAGCATATAATGGAACTTGCATACCTACCAAACAATGTCCAAGTGAGTAATTGTATCCGTTCTTATCAAAAATTAAATCTCGATTATGAAATCTGCAAAATTTGAATGCCAAAACTAAACCTACGTTTTGTATTTCAGTAACAACTTGTGGCAAAAATGAAAGGTTTGAGCAGTGTCCGGCTGCTTTATGCGAGCCGCAACTTTGCTCGCAACTGGGTTTCCCTATAGCATGTCCAGAATTGATAGATGATGAAAGCTGTCCAGGACCCCCGGGTTGCATCTGTGACAGTGGTTATGTGAGGAATGATTATGGAGATTGCATACCTAAAAATCAATGCCGTGAGTAGATTAATACCTATAAATACCTAACTCTCCTACATTTCCTGTTAAAAGTTAGCATTATCAGTCGAATGGAATGTTATAATTTTTGGTCCTTGTGGTAAATAAAGTGTGAAACTTGGGACTAAATAGACTGTAAAATCACCACGGTGAGACTGCATGCGACAAAGTGCAAAAAATCTTTTCTGGCATCCAGTTTCAGTTATCTCAATATGCCATAATTATTATTTTTCTTTATAGCATCGTGTGGCGGAGATCCGAACGCTGTATCAGGCTGCGGAATAAATTGCGGTAGACTTTGTTCCAATTACAATAAAGGACCCGTGCCTTGTCCAAAAATTTGTAAATTCAATTCTTGCGATTGTAAAAAAGACTTCGTATTAGATCTAAATACCAATAAATGTGTTCGACCTAAAGAATGCAGTAAGTATATATCATACCTCGATGACGAACACATTTATTACGTAAACCAATTTATTTATTCAAATCATTGTTTTAGCCCCAGTATGTGGAGACAATGAAGTATATTCTGAATGTATTAACGGTGGATGTCAAGCTAAAAATTGTTCTCAATTAGGAAAACCGATACCCTGTATCAAAATAAATCCCAAATATTGCATAAAAGGGTGTCTCTGCCAAGAAGGATATTTACGAGCATCTAATGGTGTCTGTGTACCTCAGGACCAATGTGATCGTAAGTCTTTGACAAATTTTTTATCTGACAGCATTAAGAATACGATTAATAACATTACACCCAGGACTGAAATACAGTAAAAATACATTGAAGCGTTTCAAATTAATTTACTACTCAAAATAATTTCTCACACAGAATGTAACAAGCCGAATGAATATTACGACTCATGCGCACCATCCTGTCCCCCTCAAACATGTGAAAGCATCGGAAGACAGTACGATTGTCCGATAACTGCGCAGTACTGCCGAGGAGCCTGTCGGTGTAATAAGGGATACTATAGAAACAAGATCGGAGAATGTATATCTAAAAAGGATTGCTGTAAGTTTGGCAGTTGAAACTTTCATTATGGGCTATAATGATATTTTCAAAACATGGCAATAATAACTTATGTTTATGAAAAAAACTGGAAGCAACTAAATATTCAAAAAATTTGCGTGTATTGATTATGTACCTATGTATCTTCGTATCTTAAAATAAAATGTAATGATCGAGCACGTATGCTTTCGCCAGATAAACTAAATATGACAATGCATAATAAAACCATGGCTTTATTATCACTTTTTGTCTAGTTTATGTATATTGGTCTTTCGAGTCGGCTAAAGCTAAATTACTATCTAGACGATACTACACCACTACAATACTACACTGACTATTCTAAACTTCAACATTCTTCACCTACTGATCTTACTCGTATACTTTCAGTAAAATGTACGGGTCCTTACGAGTACTTCTCATGTGGTGTAGCGTGCGACAATGTGTGTGCAACTCTAAGTCAACAGAACCAGACCAACTGTCCCATCATCAACGTCAAGTGCAATCCCATGTGCTACTGTGAAAAGGGATACGCCAGAGACGATAAAAATATTTGTATTCCTATTGATCAATGTCCAGGTAGGTCATTGCAGTTTAGCAAAAAAATTGGAAAAAGTTTTACTGAGTTAGCAATAAAAACGATGAACTTTCAAAAAGCAAATGCTAAGAATATTCTTTTTCATCGCCGTAATTGAATGATGGCAAAAAATCTGTCGCTGAATTTCTAATTAAAATATCTAATCTTTACAGTTTCCTGCGGTGGAGATCCCAACGCGGTACCGGGTTGTGGCGTAAATTGCGGTAGACTGTGCTCTAACTACAAAAAGAAAGGCGTTATCTGTCCATATTATTGTAAGCTCAATGGCTGTGATTGTAAAAAGGAATACGTCTACGACAGCAATGTAAACAAATGTGTCCTTCCTAAACAGTGTAGTACGTATATTTTCTAATAATATTTTCACCGATATTGTGGTAAAAATAAAAATACCTATTTATTCGTATTTTTTTCATCTAGCACCTGTTTGTGGAGTTAATGAAGTTTACGATAGTTGCGCTAACGGTGGATGTCAAAAGCGGTACTGCTCACAAGTAGGACAACCTACGCTTTGTATAGACCCCATACAGTGTAACGGTGGATGCGTTTGCCAAGAAGGATTTTTACGAACAAAAGAAGGTACTTGCGTACCTCAAGACCAATGTCCACGTAAGTTTTATTGCTCTTTTAAACATATATCTAGTCTTATTTAGGTAACATAATCCAATCAAACTGATTTACAAGAAATTCGAATATTACAATTTTCACTCATTTACAATAGTACAATGTACCCAACGAAGTTGTTGTCCTCCACCTTGTCCACCTAAAACTTACAACAGCATCGGTAAAGTATGTATATTCTTGTCCAAAGTTAACGCTTAATACAAAGAAATGTAGTCTTTTAGAATTTTTTATTACCATGAGATGGCCTTGACAGATTTCTTGAAGGAATAACCTATATCCACATGGATACCTACTATCATGTGGACTTAAATTCATTGATATTTGTTTTGTATATTACTTAAATGATTTCTTAGTCTTTTTTAAGACAAATAAACACGTACTTTTTTCTCGATATGTTTTTTTGCAATATCAATTATAGTGCCACAAACTTATCTAACCCGGTCGTGGCGTCGCTGCCGTCGCTTTTACCCATAAATAGTAATAATAAGTTTACCAATGTCATCTGATCATCTCCCTCACTCCCATAGATTTAGGATGTACAAGCGAAAATATTCTAAGTTTATGCTCACTCCCTACAAAAATGACATTTGGAAGTCATTTTTGTTCCGTAGCGACATTAGTTCCAATTTTGGTCACCGGGTCAGATATGTTTGTGGCAATGTATATTGTTTTTCTTCCAGTGACATGCACTGTCCCCGACGAGTACTAATGGTTTTTTTAACAATCAAGAAAAACAACATGAAACGAACTTCGCAACATCCATCATCCAATGACATTTCATTGGCATCATCACGTATCTTCAACATTTAATTTTGGTATTTTTAGGAAAGAGTCTTTTTCCGAGTTTGTAACAGACAAAGCATTGGTATAGTTTCGTTTTTTAATTAAATTTTATTTTGACATTTGATTTTTTATTCCTAATTACTTTGACTTTTGACTGGTTAATTTTATTATATTATACATTTCTATGACGAGTTATATATACATATTATATTATACACTTAATGAAGGGGACCCTCCCTCTATCATTAAAGCAAAAACTAATGGACATGTGCATTCTCCCCACCCTCACCTATGGCGCACAGACGTGGTCGTTAACTTTACGTCAAAAGTCCGCACTCGGGGTCTGCCAAAGAGCAATGGAACGTAGTATCCTAGGGGTCAAGCTTACAGACCGCATAAGGAACTCGATACTACGTTCCAAAACACAAATTGCTGATGCAGGCCACACAGCTGCCAAATTAAAATGGAACTGGGCAGGTCACATCTGCCGCATGCCGGAGGAGCTTTGGGCAAAAACAACCACACAGTGGGTCCCTAATAGCAAGAAACGGCAACGCGGCAGGCCCAGAAGGAGATGGCGTGATGAGCTGGACGTCTGTCTAAAGGATTGGCCCCAAATTGCTTTGGACCGGGAAAAGTGGAAGAAGGGAAGGGAGGCCTTTGCCCTGCAGTGGGATACTACGGGCTATTAATAATAATAATAATAATGACGAGTTAATGACTCTATTCTGTAGTATATATATTTTAAATTGATTGATTATGTCTTAATTTGATATGTTATTTGCTTTGAATAATGAACAAACCACAAACCACAGAACACAGAAAATACTCTTTCTGTATTCTGTGGAATAACAAACCTACTAATAAAAAAATCCTACCTGTTTATATTTGTACGCCGTTGAGGCTAAGCGTAACTGTGTTATGACTATAAGTAACATCTTGCAGGCCGTGTGTGTGTATACTTATGCTTTGGACAAATAAAAGATCTATTCTATTATATTTTGAAAAAGAAATTCAACAACTAAACATGAATAAAACGCATGTGATTAATGTCAAAAAATATACCTACCAATTATGAACAAAAATCTTTATTTTTCATCTGTGTTAGAATCACCTGTATCAGTACCAGTAGAGGTATAGTGCCAGAAACCTATCTATTCTATCTACATTTCCAATCGACATCGGAATAATTCTCATTTATGTCTTAGAGTGATGACAACATTTATCTAAACTTTAGTGAGTGCTGCGAATGATTTTGACACATTTAGAAAGAAAGAAAGAAGGAAATATTTTTATTTTTACGCCCAGTATGACGCACGAACTTAATTTTACCCTAACACCAAGACCAATAATTAATAAAAAAAAAAAAAAAAAAAAAAAATATATAATAATTAATACCATTTTTTTGCTAAGCAAAACTTAATTAAATTAATTAACTTTTGGGTACTATTTCTTATCCATATGAGATCAAGTATAGAAAAATCATGGGAAGGATTCACGATTCTCAAAATTGAGGGAGTGACATTAGTACACCTTAATAAAAAAATAATAAAAAAAAACAACTCAATTATCATCACAATAATCACCTTATCATAATTTTCATTTTCGTAGTACTGAAAAAACCGTACCCAGAAAAAAAAAGATTTATTTGTAATTCTTTTTTCAACTCGGAAAATCCCGGTTTTTTTTACAACTCTAGTAACTGTAATAATTAAAATAAATCCAGCCCATTACTATCCCACTGCTGGGCACGGGCCTCTTTACAGAATGAGAAGGGTAGTAACCATAATACCTGGAAAAAAATTACACCCGTGGATATCTTCTCTTGTTGCCTCAGGAATTATAAATTTAGCAGTGATATCCATCTAAGTAGATTATAACCTAGGTACGATATCTAATTGACTTTCATATTTGTCTAATAAAGAGTTAGCCTCTTTTTGAGTGACCTTACTTGAGTATTAAAGAGCAGATAATATTTAAAGAAAATCACTGATGTATATTCCTTCTTCCTCCGATACTAAGGTACTTCTTATGATAAAATAATTAAATACAACCACATGCAAATATCCATTTGAGGTTCTAATATCAACTACGGCAGATATTGTTCTGTCTGACTATAGACAAGAGGTTTCATGCATTCTCATGTGCTATGGAAATACGTGTGACTGTAGGGACGGCTTCGTATATGATCTCATCATTAATGAACATTAACATGCGTTATGAAGATTGTAGTAAGAAACAAGTTAAAAAAATTAAGAATTTTTCATGATATGTGAATATTTTACAAACTGACTTAGCTTGAACATTTTTTTTGCTGTTGTCCTTTTAAATATTATTGCATGTAGTGTTTGCTTATAATTGGTTAAACATTTACCAAAATACTGTATGCGCATGTCTCCTAGATTGTAAGTATCAGTGTATTAACTGTAAGCGAACCATAATAAATAAATAAATTTTACGTACACTGTTAGTCGGAACGGGTAGGTATTTAAGCCGAAAAGGGGTTTTGTACTCATCAATAAAGACAACTTTTACGAGTACTATGGGATCAATCCTGAAATCACGAAAGAAAATCAGCTGTTCCATACAAATAATTTAATATTACTTGACTAATGACATAGCTGATTTTATTTTCACTATTTCAGAGTTGGTCTATTACTAAAACTTGTTTATAATGATGAGTCCAATATCCCTCTTTCAGTTTTTTATCTTTACCGAGTGACTATGTATTATAGAGTTAGGTATGTTATTCCGCGCATGATTGATTAGCAAAAGAAATAGAAAAAGACATTTATTGAGAAAAAAACTTTGCCTTTGCATAGATTGTAAATGAATGCTATATAGCAGCTACTCAATGATACAGCCAATACAGCAAATAAATGGCAAAGAGAGGGAATAATATAATAATCTGATAAACTTAAAACGACTACAAATCTTTACAGAAATCAAAAATACCTATCCCAAATACATAAAATCAAAACTGCCATTACTATGGACATATCAATAGCAAAAAAATATATATAAAAATATAGTATGAATAATTATAGATAGAATATTAGATATAAACATTTTAACATAACTTAAATATAATATTAATGTTACCGCCATAGAGGTTAATGAATACTCTAAGGTTACCGCCTGTTCTAATACTTGCAGCACCCTAACAGGGTCATGTACCAGGTTAGTTTATAACAACTTATGTGTACATTGTGCAATAAATAAATAAACAAAAATGAATGGAATTAATCAAGTAAAATAACAATGAATAAAGTGTACAAAACCGAACAATTTGATCCAAACCGTGAAAAAATGGCATGTCGAATCAAAACTAAGGTTGAACTCAATCGGGGTTCAACACGAAACAAAACCACATTTTGTTCAGCTAGATTTATTTTTACAGATGTTTATTACAACACGTATAAAATTATCTGGAAATTTAGTTCTTAGCAATACCATAAAAGTATTTTTTGCTGTTTGTGGTCTGTTTCTAATCGAAGTCCCGCGCGAACTGCCGCAAAATGTTTATTCTACGAAACCCCTACTATGTAACTTTGACTTGCTTCTAGCCAAGTTTTACTCATTTATGATTGAAATTGATTTTCGCTATTATGTATTAATAATTGGGCATGACATTATTTACACGCATTTAAATGTGTCTAATCAAATTTTATTTTTATTTTAGAAGCATAAAGTTTTGCTTGTGTATTGTACATACGGAAATTCTTGCATCCAAATATCGTATTAAAATAAAAATAAAAAAATAATTTCAAAATACTGTGTGTATTTTAGAAATAAATAAAATGTTTAAGTCGTCATTTTTAGCGATTGCTCTAACGATACTCGTTCATTTAAGATGTTCAAGTGCAAGTAAGTTTAACATTTTACTTAAGAAAGGTACTTAACTTTGATTATCTTGATTTGGAGATATCCTTCCTAAATTTATTAATGATGTGGTGCACACAAGTGCACAAAGTCAAACTTCCTTTATTTGTATCGACTTATAAAAGGCACTTACAAATCATGGAATTACAATTTGTCCTACCATGGAAATGAACCAGCAAAAAACTCCATGTTTACTCTTTGATATTTTATGGTTCATGCAACATGAAAGACGTTAACTTCTGGACTGTCCCTTGAATTAAAATTTCCGGATTACACCTCGTAACTGGTGGTTCTGATACATGTGAGAAGCATAATATTATAATGTGATATGACCATGTTTAATGGAAACATTATACTTACAAGGACGGATGACCGTTGAAGTCCTTGAGCGGAGACTGCGGATCGACAAGCATAAGATGGGATCAGCTCGATATCTGACGAGCTGAAAGGATTGGCTAGGGTGATCTTGATGCAGAAGGCCTAGGACTGATAAACAGGATATTTTTTTATGTAGTGCCCAAAATTTGCAGTGATTCAGTATCCGTTCCCAAATTAATGCGATTACCTGAGAGAACGCTTCTCGTTTTCTCGGGCTGCTGATGCTCCTAGTAGATCCCACCTTAGAACTCTTCTTAAATTTACTTCACACAAAACGGATTTTTATTCTTATTCCTTTTCTGTCCATGCGGTGAGATTGTGGAACTCGCTTCCGCCTAACATACGTGACTCAAAATCTATTTCTGTTTTTAAGAAATGTGTCAAAGACCATTACCTTTCTTCGTTACAATGATTGTCCATTACAATATATATATACATAATTCCTATATATAAGTATTTGTTTTTATATATTTAGATAGGTATTTATTCGTACGGTATATGTAGTTCATTGTATTTGTTATCTATGTAGTTTATTTCATAGGTATTTAGTTATTGATTTAGTTTAGTATACCATAAGTTAAAGTGGTCTAAAGTAGTTATTTTTGTAATTTTTACACACTGTGTCTATGTGTCTATCATCCTTATTTCCAATCGCGGGACTACTGGAAGAAATTTCTTTAGAAATAAGTAGTTCCATTGTGCTCATTTGTCTGTAACATTTTTATTACCATGTTTCCTTGTGTGTACATAAATAAATAAAATAAATAAATAATGCAACCATAGTACTAAAATTTACTCCAAAACAAAATAAAAAAATTGATTTTGTATGGCTATAAATTATGCGTGTCTCCCATACTAAGTCGAATTTTCTTTTTGTTTTAAAGTGTGTCCCAATACTGCGGTTGCATTTTATAGGAACAGAGACTGCATCACTCTACAAATTATGCGCACTACATAAAAAAATATCCCGTATGCAATGGTGCAACTTAGGAGAGGCATAATGTCCAGCAGTAGAATGCTATAAGCTGCCTTGATTGATTGATAATGTTTAAATGCTTATCTTTTTTGTCATTGTTAGCTCCCACTAACACAACACCGTCCTCAACGGTGAACGTGACAGAAGCACGAGCTAGGTTGGATAAGGGAAGCATTATTTTGGCTGGCGAATTTCTATATGTAAGTATTGATATTTTGGAATATCAGGAAGTTGCTTCTCATCGTCCTGACATTGTTGAGTTTTATAATAATATTGTTTTATTTGTTTAATATGTTTACATGACCACTCTTACGTTCGTATCATCAATACCTAATTGAGATTTTATTTACGTAATTGTTTTATTCCTTAGCAACTGGTTTCAAGTAAGCCCGATGAAAACTTCGTAGTATCCGGTACGTCTGTAATGATACCTTTGGCGCAACTTGCGATTTGGACGAAAAACACGGTTTTGGAACAACTTCTTAAATTGCTCAATCTAAACAACAAAGATGAGGTACGTCAGAAACAAATAATTATAAAATTTCTTTAAACTAACTTGTATAATTTCGTCTATGTTTTCAAAGAAGCACCGGTTATTCCAAATAATTAAATTTTATTTTCATTAACATTTCACAAAGTTTTGTCTCATAAGAAAATAACAAATCCATCATGTTCAACGTTTACGTTGTAATTTTAATTGGAATTATTTCACTTCAAACTCTTTTTCCAGATAAGAAGTGTATTCTTAGAATTGACGAAGAACTATGCAAACCAACAAAATGTTCAATTTGAAGTGGCTAATAAATATTTCGCTAACAACCAGTATCCACTCAGTACAAATTTCAAAAGTGAATCTAAGAAATATTTCGATTCTGATGGTGAGAATTTAGATTTCGAAAAAAGAGATGAAGCTGCTGATACTATTAATGACTGGGTAAGCAACGTTACCATGAAAATTTCATAAGCATTTTGGAAAGAACACAAATATACGAGTGTATACTTGAACGTCTCCAAAAAACTTCAAGCACGTATGAAAACAAATAGTTTAAGTATAATATTTTTTAATTCTTACATCATCAGGTGAAAAACCAGACTCATGGAAAAATTGAAAAACTCGTATATGCAGACATGTTCGGTAAACTAACACGACTAGTTATTGTCAACGCTATTTATTTCCTGGTAAGACGTTTTATAACAACTAGGTATTTACTAAAATCTGTTCCTATTTTGTATCCATTGTATCACAATTTCGTCCATAATTACGAAAAAAATGTGATCAATCATAATGATCGAAATGTAATTATACATGATAAATAAAGAAATACCTAAAATAATGAATATACATATTTTTCAGGGTGATTGGATTTATCAATTCGATGCAAGGAATACAGAAACTAAAGATTTCTACAAAAGAAACGGTGAAACTGTGCCTTTGGAAATAATGTATCAGAAAAATTTCTTTAAGTATGCCGAAAATGACAAATTCCAGGTTTGTAACAATCTTGCTAAGCGTCCATGTTTATGTTGATGAGCATAAATGTCTTTTCTTGAAAGCCATTGTGTTAGCAATCATAACACTGCTTATTTTGTGGCCTTGCTAAATTTGCAAGCATAATATTAATATTATTAAGTAAATGATAACTTTTCTTTTCTCGTTATTTCCCTATCGCTCCTACACAATCCCATTGTTTAATTGATCATAATGCGTTTCTCATTCAGGTCCTTGAATTGCCATACAAAGGAAACAATTTCAGTTGCCTTTTTATCCTCCCAAGAAAGGTCGATGGTTTGCTAAAGACAACTGAGTTTCTCCGAGACCCTGCTGAATTCTCTAATATTTACAGCGCTATGCAATATGAAGAAGTTGAAGTTTACTTGCCAAAAATAAAAATAACCACACAGCCAGATATGACTGATATGCTTAAAAAGGTTCATTTTGTTAATTTTTTTATTTTTTATTTGTACGTTTTGACTGTGTGTTGGGATTGAACATCAATTCCTTAGTCTGATGCCTTGATTTAGAAACAATTTGAGGACATCGAGATTAATTAATTTGACTTTGGATATAGGAAATGCTATCACCAGCACACTGTGGGTGTATGATTGTTTATGTACAGTCAGCGAAATAATTGGTATCAAAACAAAAAAGGTCTATATATTCTCTTGTCAAATTAATGAAGTTTCAACTTTATTGATATTTTCATATAATAGGAAGATCTGTTAAAATTGATAGACCACTTTTTTGGCCAACCGTACACGGTATACCTCTGACTTTAAAATAAAAAAAAACCATTAAAAATTTATATTAAAGATTGCAGCGTTACAGGTATATTTTTACGAGATTATTTAACCTTCTAGGTCAATGTCACAGCTATGTTTGATTTAAACAATACTGATATTCAAGGAGTATTAGAGAAAGAAAAACCGTTATACATATCTAATGTCGTACAGAAAGCTTTCGTATTAATCAATGAAAAAGGCACTGAAGCAGCAGCAGCCACTGGTATGTATGAAAAGAGTAATATTAATGTAAATCCAAGAAAGGAAAATTATCGTGAGATACATCTTGAAAAACAGACTTGGTTAGATAAAAACCTTCCAAGGTAATCGCGATACACGCTCGTTATCGGAATCGATTCATATTTAATATGTCAACAAAGTTCATTGCGCAGTATGCTTTAACAATGACTCCGCTCGGTAATTGGATCAACAGAATGAACATTTTTGAACTGTCAAAACAGAATCCATTCTGATTACGAGCGTGTATCGTAATTACCCTGCTGCCAGTTTGAGGTTGCGTAAGTAATAGTCATTTTCCTTGCAATAAAGCCCATCCAATAACCGTTTCGATCCTCGTATCAATCAAAACTATAATTTTAAAATATATTCAGGCGCTTATTGTAAGAAATTATTATGGAAACTATGTATTTATCTTTCTTCGTTCCAAATTATACTATGTGCCTTGTTTTATATCTGCAGCTGTAATTGTTACTAGAGAGAGTCTAGCCTTTAAATCCGCCAAAAATCTACGTTTTCAACGCTAATCGCCCGTTGCTATTTTACATTAGATATCAGGAAATGGTATTATTCTGTGGAGCCTTTGTTACATGAGGTGAAATTACTCTTGATGCATTCACGCAACACCATAAATAAAATTAGGTCACTTGTATTAACAGTTAATTGTTCTCATGGTGTGAAAAGTTCGGCGCCTACTTTTGCCTGCAGAACAGATGTGTTTTCGTATTTAGCTATACTAAAAAATCCAAAATCTTTATATAGGTATTTTTAAAATTATTATTATTAAATTATTTTGAAAAATATGCATATTTAGTTTTGTTTTCAACTTAAAATTATGTATCTACGCAAGTTACACATTTATTCAACGTAATTCGGTCTGCTCGTAAACTGTATCTATACACTTACATACTTATACATTGGAAAATTGTCAGAAATTATTGGACTTTTACTATGTATCCGTACACTTACATAGATATACTTTTTGATAAAACTGAGTATAAGTATGCATTTGTGTTATAAATAAAAAAGTAGAAGATTTAAAAACACAATTTTTATTTTATAATAAAAAGGACTTAAATTTAAAGCTATGTACGAAGTTTCAAAGCTTTACTCCTTACAGAGACGAAGTTATAAGGATATAATTTTTTTGAAATCTTAAATTCGCTCTCCTGTAAAATTTGATTTTTTCAGTTACTTAGTTTTACGTAGGAGGTGTCGATTTATAAAATGGCATTCAAGATTAATTACGAAAAGTAGCATAAAATAATAATTTCCATTTATTTAGGAAACCGTAAATGTTAATAATAAACTAAAATAATCATACTGTGCTGTATTTTTTAATCTATAATGATGTATCAAATAAAACATGCTTTTATGTCAACGGAAAAAAGTTTTCTATGTTTAAACAGTAGGTACCTATTCAGTTCTACTGTAGAAATTACAATTAATTTTATGTTCTTTTACCCTGTGGGTACAGGTCCAATGTAGGTGGTCATATTGACACGACAAAAGAAAAAGTAGTTTCTGCCGCTAGAAGGCAAACCACAAATAGAATATTGAGTTTCTGCCAAAAGGAGCTGTAAACCCTATATATAACACTTGAAACTTGGCAGATAGTTTCGATATTATTTTGTCGTAAGCATTCGATAAGAAATTATGTTTTTTAATTCAACCTCTAATTTACCCTAAATTGCAGGTTATAAATTTGTATGAAAATTGTAAATTTGTTTGTATTTTTTGTCTAATTTAGTATAAAATGATAATAATAAAACATTTTCAGCGCTAATAATAGCTGGAATGTCACCGAGTGCTCCCATGCCTTCAAAAATCTTCAATGCTACTCGACCGTATTTATTCTACATAATATCAGATGAAAGGACACCAATATTTGTTGGGGCCTTTGTAGGCGCCATACAGTGAACTCACTTTGAAATTCTACATCAATGAAGTAATTGCGATGTATATTAGAAGGTTAATTTTAAATTATATGTTTTGACTTTATAAATTGTCCTATAAAAATCCTCTAGAGCTAAATTCGCTAAATATTATTATAGTTTATTAACTTAATTTAAATCCTAACCTAATTAACAAAGATACCTACTTTTTATATTTTCTTTATATAGTAATGTAGTGATTATTATTTTTATTGTTATTTGTGTTGTTTTAATATAATGCGGAAGGCAAAGAAGCCTTATTATATTGGGATTGATTGCTTTACTTATTGTGTTTCTTACATCATTGCCGCTAAAAGTGTTCAATCTCTTATCAAATAATTTGTGCTGTTTTGTTCATAATAACTAATCGTCATTTTCCTGCTTTCAGATTTCTTAGCCGGAACCTCAAAATTTTACCATGAAATAAAATTAACAATTTGTTCAAATAAGACTTTTCGATTACCTACTTATTAAACATAGTTCCAGACAATAAACACATAAAAAAATTCAAAGCTTGAGAAAAAATATCAATAAGCAATTTGAAAACAAAACGAACAAAAGTAATTAACTCAGTGTAATACAGATAGAAATTTTCTAAACCCAATAAAGTAACCCCGTATTTGTATCTAATACGAACAAATTATAGTACGTTATGACAGATACCAAAGACAGACCCCCTGAGGGAGTAGTTTCCAATTAACAGGTATTATTGGAATTCTCTAAGGGATGAGAATATCGACAGGACAGGATCAAATGAAATTACGAGTTAGATCTCACTTATCCAGACAAAATCCTGGATAATCTTCTAAAGGAAACGTTGTTATGGCCTCCAGCCATGGTTAAAATTAAACGTTTGTTTCACCCTCCTACAGGACTGTTTGTTGATAGTTTAATCCTCTCTCGATTCTTAAGTTTCCAATTTAAATGTTGAATTAGATAGATATACTTTTGATGAATGGATCGAATAGGATCCTGTTTTGCTATTGAAATAAAATCAGACACGTGGAGATTCAAATACAATTAAATAGAAAACGATCTTACCTGAGATAAGGTAAAATAATTATTTATCAATATTCTTGTATATGCACTTACGTGTATAAAATAATGAGTAGGTTCCCCAGCAACATAGATCGATGACTTAAATCTTTTTTTGTTCAAGTCAGTGAGCCTTCCTAATTTGTAGAGGCCATTGACGCCTAAAGTTGATGACAACTAACAAAGCTCTAATGACATCAATTTCTAAGATCATTGTTTGGTTCACTACAATGAGAACACCATAGATTTATTCTAAGCGTTTATCTCCCATACTAAATCTATATTATTAGAAGATATGCTGCAAGCAATAAATCACATTCACGTACCTACGCAAATGTACAAAATAATTTCCCAGCAATGAGACGACTTAATTGCTCGAGGTCATTGACGTGTAACGTTGATGACTAAATACAAATGTTACGTGCTCTAATGACATCAATTTCATCATCATTGTTACAACAATCAACATCACTACAATTATTTTTTTCTATGAGTTTCTATCTCCCGATAGTTAATCTGAGTTAATCTGTATTAATAAAAGATCTACAGCAAGCAATACATCACTCCAGCTCAGACCACGGTTCCCCGGAGGCTCCTATATTGATGATTTAATTAAGCAGTTACCCTCAAACTTGTGTATTGGGATTCTCGGGTTCACAAACGTCGAGACTCGTGTCCGTTACATCGGAATTTGTAATTAAGAAACAACGTCTTGGAACAAAATCTGTTTACGAAGTCAGTCGAAGTATTTTATCTTGTTCACCGCGGTTAGCCAAAACATCCACATAGGGGATGTGCACTGTGCAGGGAGTAGAATAGTTCACGTTCTTAGCTGTTCGCTGTTGAATGATTTCTTATTGAATTAAGTTTATATTATATAAGCGTGTAAGTATTAATACCGTTGTCAAAGGCTAACACAATTTTAAAGGTAACAAGTAAGAATTGGATCCGAATCATGTGAGGAGAAACCCTTTCAGCAATATGGCAGCTACTTCTAGTGAAATAAGCTAGTATGGCAAAACCAGGGAGAGGCCTAACAGTGGTCTATAAGAAGCACAGATTTTTTAAATAATTATAAACTTTATGTAATGTCCTGTATGGCTAAAAGGAGTTGAAAAGTTTTGATTAATTTAAATGAAAAGCTAAAGTTGATAATATTTAAGAAATTTCCTCTTCTTCCTTCATTTAGGAATTTATGATCCCTTATCTTAGTCTCTGGAATGTCTAAAATCATACTTTCAACAGGTAAAGCGAAACGAGTCGATAAGTAAGACCAGTAAATTAGCTTCGGATAACATCGAAGTTCGTCGTAAATTTAGCTCAACTCCGTCGATTGTAAAGACCGCTAGCTCTCCGGCAAATTGATCTTATCGGGAGGCTACCCGATGTTCATAGTTAGTGGTCCATAGTTCATTGTGAAATTCGCAAGCGGCGCTAAACTCTGACGGTCAACTAATTTACCGACAGACCAA
The DNA here is from genome assembly GCA_932294325.1 of Allophyes oxyacanthae. Classification (NCBI taxonomy): domain Eukaryota; kingdom Metazoa; phylum Arthropoda; class Insecta; order Lepidoptera; family Noctuidae; genus Allophyes; species Allophyes oxyacanthae. The sequence continues at coordinate 6,572,029 of OW028614.1, read as the reverse complement.
TCTTTACCTTAATAGTTATGGTATAGTTGTAATTTCAAACTTCTTCGGTGCACCGCTAGGTAAACTTGGAAGTCTCTCAATTTGTTTGGAAATACTCAATTAGGCACTACGAATTTTTGAACAGCCTCATCAAGTGGTTGATTTTCTTTTTCATTCTATAGTAATGATTATAAAGTTACATAAACGGTATAGTAATAATAGCATCTAAAATAGATGGCTATATTTTAGGAAATAATGATATAATAATCCCGAACAAACGAATTATTGTGCACATTCATACTACTATAAGATTCATCTAAGATTTGCAGAATTTGATCTTGTATTGTTTGGCGTAAACTTAGATCTCCAAATGATGTTACTAGATTTGTACGACTAGAGTGGCCCTTAGGATGAATATGTTCAAGACCAAGATCATGTCAAATATTTCTGACAGTCCGGATCCAAGCATTATGGGTGGAGCTGAGATATTAGAGAGGGTTGATCAGTATGTGCATCTTGGACATATCTCAAATGGAATTGAGTAGGGCGTTTAGCAAGACGACATGGTGGCAGATGAAGCCATGAGTGGAGACCATGGATTGAAAAACGGAGCATAGGACGGCCAGCAGCGCGATGGGTTGAGTATATAAAGAAGATCACATAGTTCATGTGGATGCAATTAGCACAGGACCGAGGGAATTGGCATGAGCAAAGAGAGGCCCGTACTCAGTAGTGGGTAGATTTGGGCTGTGGATTTTAGGGCTTAATAATAATAGGAATACAAGTAGGTAATCAATAATGCAGTCATAAGATAGGTACCTACAGTATACACATGACAATGCTTTGCCAAGTATATCAGAATCACGTTGTTTTTGAGCCAGGTGTTCTGGAACATATTAATAATTAATAATAAACAATAGTTAATAATTTGTTCAATGGTATAGAGAATTAGACACCCTGCCGTAAGTACTTATCAACGTACTATTAATTAACTATAAAAACTTTATAATTTAAAGCTGCCACTCCCTCTGACAATCAAGGAACTATCCATACTTCTTAATAATACTTACATCATTATGAAAATCTACAAACTTACCTTTTAAACTGTCGAGGCAGGCTCGATATTGTGCGATCACAACCCTGTTTGTTTCGAAATAATGAAAGAGATTGACTTTTTTGGTTTTTGTTGCACAAGTTAACCGACAAATGCCGTAACAATAAATGGTGTAAGTATAGATTTTAGTTTTACCTTCATATCTAACCACAGAATTTGACTATTACATGCGTTAATGGTATAGGAAAGCATTATGAGCAAACCCTGCACACTCCATAAAGTTCTCGATGGTGTGTGTATTTCACCAACCCGCACTTGCACCGCAGAAGGGTTAGGCCTTAGTCCACCACGCTGGCCTAGTGCGGGTCGACGGACGACACACACCATCGAGAACTATATGAGTTCTTCTCAGGTGAGCATGTTTCCTCACGATGTTTTCCTTCAATAGATAATCAAATTGCGATCAGCAAATAAGGTCTTAAATTCAGAGGTGTGGGCCTGGTTCGAATTCGGGCCCTCCTGCATGGAAGGCAAGCGTTCAGCCGCTAGGCTATCACTGCTCTTATGGAACAGTAATGAGCTCAATTTACTTTTTTATATCTTACCACCATTCTTGACTAGTTCTCATAACGGGAGGTAAAAATATCCACTCTGGCCATTTGTTAGGTGGTAATCCTCACAATATTTACCATTATTAACTTAATCTTATTTCTAACCTAATCCAATTTCTAACTCCCCCCCCTCAACTGAACAGTGCCCGTATACGGTCGCCCATCTCCTCCGTTAAATGTACAGTGTACGTATACGGTATTGTATATTTTAGGAAACGGTTTACAATTTTTTTACTCTAGATACCCAAGGAGCGTGTTGACAGTAGATGGTTCTCCATGAAGGCATCTACAACATTAGTCGACTAAAAAATTTAGGAGGCCAACACAGAAAGAAAAAAAAAACTTCTAATTTTATTAAAAGTTGGTACGTACACGTCTGACGTTCGCGCGTTGTTAGTGTGCGTTTGGTCTATCTTTAATGTGTTGTGAAACGGTTGTGAGAAGTAATTATTAGAGAAAAAGCTATGTTTAGACAAGTTTATTTCATAATTAAACTATTTTCGAATAGATTTTCGGCTTTATCATCGTAATTACGTATATTTTGTGGTTTAAATGCGAGCAGTGCAAAAAATGGCGTGTCAAAATTTGTGTCGACTGGTGCTATTTTGTCGAGGTTAAAACTATTACTAAACCATCGAAACACGTGCAGCTGGTTTTTACCATGGATAGTGCGTATCTTGAACTGATTAAAACACCATAAGTTGAAACAATTGTGACCACTTAAAGTTACAAAATACGGGTCGAGTTCGGGCCGGGCGGCCGGGTGTCGAGTGTTTGTTTATGTTTGGACCACCCATGGCGCGCGCGATAAGATGTATGACTCATCGTGTTTGTGTATTGTGTTTTATGGTGGGTTTTATGGTGTCATATTGTAGATAATGGAACAAAGGATGGAAATAAAATACTTTGGTAAGTTTAACTTTGTTAAAAAAATTATAATAATTTTTTACTTTTTTTTCTTATTTTTTTCGCTTAATCGTTTCCTGCGTTTTTATTTGTAATTTTTTTTATTATCCGATTGACATAAAACCTAGATAAGTTTTTAGGCAATTTAATCTAGATTCCGAATATATATAGGTTTCATATAGGTTTCATAGTAAATTATCGAGAAATATGCGTTACAAGTGATACGGCACGGATGACGTCATGCGCATGCGCATTGGTTGTACATAGAAAAAGTTGGCCCCTAAAAGCAAGTACAGAGGAGGGGTTAATCTAATTTCTAACCTCATCTAATTTCTAACTTAATCTAATTTTGATCTAAATCTAATTTCATTTATAATTATTAACTTAGTTTAAATAATTAATTAATGTGTGCCTAAAGTCATAACTATTTATTCTTTGTTTTACTATTAGTTATATCTACGCATAATGTAGTGCATGCAGTCAGAGGCGTATTTAAGGATTTGGCGCCCCGGGCCAGTTAGCTTTGCCGCCCCATTAAGTGACGATAAAGTATTTCATATAAGAAAAAAAAACCTGCAATAGGTGTGGTGTGAAATAATTAATGTTTTTTTTTTCCTAAAATGAACCATTTATTCACTAGGTAAATATTTTCATTATTTTTACGCGCAAATTGTTTGACAAAATCGTCAATGACGCTGTTTATGGCGTTTGTTAACTCAGCTTCTACATTCAGAACAGCTAAGCTGTTTAGGCCTTAGGCGTTAGATAAGTTTTCACAAATTAAAACATACCTTCGTTAATTTGATGCGTTATTCGTTAATTTGAAACGAAACATAACTCGACACCTCCGCCGCACAGTGGGCTGAAAATGAAGCTCCATAGACGCCTTGAAAATACGATAGTATTTTTTTTTAAATATGTATATACCAACGTATTCCTTTAGTGAAAACGGACATTTTATGTGGTAATAGTTTTTGTCATAAAGTGATAAAGCCACTATTTTGTGAGTTATTTGCGATTTCTTTATTTTTGGTACGAAGCAGAAGTTACTTTTCTTTTTATTCCCAATTCACTTTCTTAAGAAATTGCTTCCTGTTTCATAAGATTCGTCATATAAGCTATATTATCATCAAAGCCTAATTCTCGGAAACTCTCGGAATATTGTCATATTCAACTTTAAAGATAAAAAATATTTTATATGCATGTTCTTGAGTTCTTCATTTAAAATAGATACTAATTGAAATTTTAAGTCTTTTCTTCCACAGTACCTAACAAGGTGAAGAAGTTAGCACGTTTTTTTTATATTGGTATTCCAGGAAGGCTAATCCAATTAGAACATTACACCAAATATTGAAATTAAATCAGCTAAAGCGATGTTAAGTGTAGTGTTTAGCCAGAGTTATTTTCTGAACCGTGGACTAGATCCATATCCATAAAAGCGAAGGTTTCTTTCTCTGTATTGTCCTCGTCATCAAAATGATCATTAATTTTTAATAAGCTTTGTGCAACTTATGATAAAACTTTGTGTTTACGTTTAAGAACGCGCTTACTTCTTCACCTGGTTAGGAACTGTGGAAGAAAGGACTTATCGTTGCAATTAGTATCTATTATAAATGAAGAACATGCATATAAAATATTTTTCTATCTTCAAAGTTGAATATGACAATGTTCCGAGAGTTTCTGAGAATCAGGCTTTGGTGATAAGATAGCTTATATGACGGATCTTATGAAACAGGAAGATATTTCTTAAGAAAGATTAAGAATTAGGAAAAAAAAAATCTGCTCCATACAAAAAATTAAGAAATCGCAAATAACTCACAAAATAATGGCTTTATGAATAAAAGTACTATTACATAAAATGTTCCTATTCAGTAAAGAAATACGCTGGTATATATTTTTTCCAAAATAAGGTACTTGATTTTCAAGAGGCGCTAAGTCTATGGAGCTTCATTTTCAGCCCACTGTGCGACGCCCGCGCCGCGCCGCCTCACGCGTGCGTTGCGCTTTTCGTGTGCCCCGCGTCTCGAAAGTATTGGTACCACGGTCCACGATAGATGGCGTAGATAAGACAAATTTACAAAACAAAATTACTGAATTATTTTAGTTACGCAGTGCCTATCTAAAATAAATGTATAATAAATAGTTCTTGAACGCAAATGATATTTAGGTACTTGTACTTGGTATTGACGGTATTGTAAACAATTGGTTAGGTTCGAAGCGTTCAATTGATTTTAATTTAAATGTCAATTAAAATATAAAAAAGAATAAGAAATATTGTAGGGTAAGCTTGACAATAAAAGGCGCCCAGAGTAAGCTGCGAGGGGCGGCTTTGCCGCCCTTCGCAGCCTGCCGCCCCGGGCCATGGCCCCCTTGGCCTAATGGTAAATACGCCCCTGCATGCAGTGTAATGAGGCATAGCGGTGTACTCATTGTTGAGGAACCAAATTGATAAATAAATAAAATAAAGTAAAAACAGGTTAAACAACAAAATTAAGCACATTATACTTATCTACTATATTTACTATGTATCTATTACCTAATTTATGTAATTGGAATACAAGAGAGGCGCCCAAAAGCAAAACACGCCAAATTGAAAAAATGGAAAAAATGAGCCATGAATGCCAATTTTTCGGGTTGGCAACACTATTTCGTCTACTAAGTTCATTTGGTTGCTAAACTGGTCTATTTCCGTAGAAATTAAGGTTTAAAAATGACTACTGTTGCAAAACTTGCTTACGTTCCATCTGTCAAAGAAACAAAACTTGCGCATTTGAGTTTGCAGTTTCAAAACTCGCCTATTCCATACATTTCTATTCTAGCTACAACTTTGAGTATCCAAGCTACAAAAGTCGCCATTTTAGCTGTCAATTTTCATTTTCAATTTCATTGTTGTACCGTTAAAAATGTAAAATTATTATGTCTGTGTCGGGAGATTTTGATTATTTTATAATATAATCCTTGTCTGGGATCAAGATAATGCAAAATGGATGATAATAATATCCATCCATCCAAAATTTAAGTGCTAAGCACTTGTCGGTGTAGCAATTTCCATTCGGTCCTATCTAATGCCAAATCTTTTAAATCTTTATATGTTTCTATATTCGCTTTTTCTTTCAGCTGATCAATGTAGTTTCTTCTTGGTCTTCCTCTTTTTCTTTTTGCCTCTATTTTTCCTTCTATAATGTTGGTAATGAACTTATCGTGCCTAATCAAGTGACCAATCATGTTTCCTCGTCTTTTTTCTATGTGTTTCAATATTTGTCTTTTCACATTTACTCTGCTTAGTATCTCTTCGTTGGTCACTTTTTCTGTCCAGGACTATCTACCCTGGACAGATAATAATATATATAATATATATATATGGCTAGCAGTTGAGAATTTATTTTAAGTTTTCTATTCCATAGTCTAGAAGTAAGGATAATTGTGCAATTTAGTAATAAATAAAACATTTTCCAGTAAATTACTTTTTATTAAATGTCAATCAGTAATAAGCATTAGTAAAATCCTTCTTCAAAGCTTATAATCTCTTAAATGAGACACATAATAGTATAAAATAACCTTTTTCATAACTTGCCTATACAGCCAATACCTTGTTCATAACTTGCCTATGCAGTCATACCTTTTCCATAACTCGTTACTTTAGGTTACTATTATCAAAACTTGCTTACTTTGACAATGATATTTTTTTTAGCTTGTACCAATACATCAGCATTTCCAGTTTTTTAATAATGTATTTCACATAATTAATGTGATTTTTTTAAATTATGCTTTCAACATTATGCACTACACTAAGGCTGTAATAAAAAAACGTGATTTACTCTGTTTACCATTTGGCAAAGTAGACGAGTTTTGCTATTGGACGCCTCCATTCTTTTTTTTATCTTATCATTCTCTTAGAGAATAAAAAAAAGAATTGTATCATTGCACTGGCTAAACGAATAGTTTTATGTAAATATAATAACAAAATATTTGTATTACCTACAGATAGTTGTTCCGGGTCTGGGTGTATTTGTAGATTTGTGTTTGTAAACACACCCGCGATATAGGCGAATATATAGAATTATACTGATGTCCCATACCGATTAGCAACCGTGTCAACTGTGGGGGCAAGCTTTTTAATTTGGACCAGCGTTCATAGAAATTAACCATGGCCTCTTCGAATAAAGAAAATAATTTTCTTATTAAAAAACTTAACAGCTTCTGAAGTCGGGGCCACTGCCAAGCTAGGTGCATTGAAGAATTATAGGCCCCGACTTCAGCTGTTAAGTTTTTTAATAAGAAATTTATTTTATACTTTTTAGTTTTTTGAAGTCGGTTTTTACTTTTTTAAAAGTTTATTTTATTTTTCTATTTTGAGTGGCATAAACAATATATAAACATGCGATTACAGTAATCGCGAGTGATGTGCTGTTATTCATTCAAGAGTTCCATTGTCTATCTCCGAAGATCTTCATCAGATCTTCACCAAAATTGGACCACACGAGAAGCACCAGCTTTCAAATAAAAAAAGAATCATCAAAATCGGTTCTTCCAGTCGAAAGTTCTGAGGTAACGAACATAAAAAAAAAGAAAAAACATACCCGTCGAATTGAGAACCTCCTCCTTTTTTTGAAGTCGGTTAAAAAGATTTATTGGCCAACACAATACATAATTAAATCACACTATACAGGATGCCGCAGAGGTTATCACATTAAATGTAACCACGTATTTGGTATCATGTTCTGAAGCCGCACACAAAAAATCGGCGATATTTACGCAATTTATTTTTAAATCATATTTCACTCTGCTATCATTCGACTAAGTGAAAGAACATCGAAGTAGCCTACTCAAACAACTTGTCTAGGGAACAAGCAAATTATATCAACTACTCGTAGTTATTTGTGAACCCTTTAATGTCACATTTATCTGTTCTACACGTGTAAATTAAAATAATTTTAGTTAGAATAGGTTGGGGACTTTACAAATTTTGCCTAGAGATCGTGATAAGTGTAAAATTATTAAAGTTTTATGTAGTTCCTGTGGCTAAACTGAAGGTTAGATTTGATTGATTTTTTGTGTACTGTCACAGAACTTGATACTTCATACGTGGTTCCATTTAATGTGATAGTTAACCTCTACGGCATCCTGTATACAATACAGCAACACAAAAACTGGGAGTGACATAGCAGTTGTACATTGCAGCGGACTCCCTTCGGCACATAAAGGACAATGCAACTCTTCTATAGAAGCTTGGCCCAAAATTTTCAAACATGTTGACCATAGTTGAAACCAGTGGTAATTGATAGAACTTATTGCCACTAGTATCTTTTACTATGACAACAAAAAAATCTATCCCGGTAAAAAAAAGAAAAAATTTGGGCCAATTAATTGCATTGTCCTTTATGCTATGACATTAAATATCGCTCGGTGTGGTATTGCGTGACCGAAAGGCCAAAGAATAAATAAACTAGTGATAATCAATAATTAGGCGATAGTGAAGCAAAATTAATTACTTCGAAAACAATTGAATTGCTGAAAGAAAACACAAATTCAAAATAACTTATCTTATTGTCTACTGTTAATTGAACTATACTTACTTTGCCACGCGGTTTTAATTGCTATTTAATTTAAAAATTTGTTCGTTTTCGAATTGAATAAAAATAAATTATTTTACCACTTGCATCGGAGGCAGAGCATCTGACTGCGTGCCTATATCAGGTACTGGATTCGACGGGGTGTTTTAAGTTTTATGTACAAAATACATTTTTTTTATGAATTTAACTTTAAAAATAACATATTTCCCATACAAATTATCGCCCCCTTTTTTTCACCTTTAGGGTGACTTTGAAATACGTATTAACAAAGATGTTTTAATACCTACCAAATTTGACGGATAAACAGACTTTCATACAAACTTCCAACCCTTATTTGACCCCCCTTAGAAGTAGACTTTTCAAAAATGCTGAAATAAGTCTTTCCCATTTGAACTGTGACAGCGAATACCAATTTTTATGGATTTAACTTAAAAAATTACGAATTTTGACACACACGCTTACCCCTTATTCCCCTTTAGAGGTGCTATTTATAAAAATCCTTCTTTAGTGGATGCCCACGTAAAAGGTACCTATCTACTATAATTTCAAGTTTCCAGCCTAGTCTGTTTTTTTCTAGTTAGTCAGTCTGTCAGTTAGGACAAGTCTTTTTATATGTATATAGTCTTTTCATATTTATAGATAGACTAGCGGCCCGTCCCTAAACAAACTCGTGTATTCAGTAGTATAAAAGAGGACCCTTGAAACACACTTCAGTCATCTCGACGGTTTGTTGGTGATAATGTGGAAGTCGCTCATACTGATAGCCGTTATGGCTAACATGTTTCTAATAACATCTTCTCAAGGTACGGTCTGTTTTTTATTTAAAAATCAGTGTACAATATACACTTCGGTGGTAGTAGTGTCTCACTGGCATGCCTGTAAGCCAGCATGAATGGGTCAGCACGACCGGGGAAGTACTACCCTCCCACAGAATATCGGCGTTAAGTAGCAGTATGCATACTGTTGCGTTTCGTTCGGTGTGTGTGGTGCGCCGGAGGCCCAATTCCTCCCTTAGTCCCATTCCTTCTCCTTTCCCTCCCTTTTTCCTAACACCATCCTAAAAGGTCGGCAACGCATCGGTGACTTCTCTGGTGTTGCGGATGTTCATGAGCGGCGGTGATCACTTACCATCAGGTGAATCGCAACTTGCCCTCTATGCTATAAAAAAAGTACGACCAAAGCAATAATAACTTACAAACTACACACAAATTATAATAATTATGTAATACTTAAAAATAAAATAAACATAATTATTTACAGTAGCTATGCCCCTACGTTCGCGTAGAGTTTGGGTGCTCGAATTTTAATATTGAATTAAAAAATGCACTTTATTTAAATTCAAAAAGTTATAATGCTGAGACTGGATTGGACCTAGGCGCCAGCCAGCAATTCTTATTGCAGTTAACGCCTAACAGCAATAGATACTACATATAAGGGGCATGGCATAAATAAAATAAAATAAAATAAAAAATGACAATGTGATTAAGGTCACTACAGAAATGGAATTGGAGAATGTATTCAAAAAAGATTGTTGTAAGTATTTTCATCAGGAGACATTTAAAAAATAACTGACAGTCTTTTACAATTGGTTATTGCCTTGGATTTCGTGAATAGAAGCATCCAAAATTGTTAGTTTTCGCCATGTGGAATATAGTATATTATTCACATGGATACTATCATTTGGACTTAAATTCGTTGATATTTGCCTCGTATACTTTGATGATTTCTTAGTCTACGCCATCCCACTTTATTCTCCACGAATGAATACAGCACAGGTGAGAAAAATCGGGCTTATGGACACTTGTATTTCCACTACTCATCAAGGTGAAGTAACAATTTTTAAGATAGCTAACCACTTTAACTATTTATTTTCTAGATAAGTTTTTTTGCAATATCAATACATTACTTCCAGTGAACTGCACTCGCCCCAACGAGTACTACGCTTGTGGCAGTGCGTGTCAAACCACGTGTGCTACTCTGGGCCAAACCTGCCCGATTGTTAATGTCCAGTGTAATAACGCTTGCTACTGTGAAGAGGGATACGCCAGGGATGACAGTGATACCTGTATACCCATTAATGAATGTCCCGGTAAGATTACATTTGATAACAATTAATAAAATCTTGGTCACTAATTCAATAATAATATTTTATTTTGAGAAAAAGGTATTTACATACATAGACTAAATATTATTATCTAAATATAAAATCTTATTATTACATACATATTTATATATTATTACATACACTATACAATGCAAATGAACTTGCAGCATAAAATACTTTTTTTTTTTTCAAAACATTGCCCCTCACTAGGATTTCTCCTGTATCGAGGGTACAGTTTACAAACATACATGTCACATGCACACACGCCCAGACCCGAAACAACTATCTGTAGGTCATACAAATATTTGTTCCGTGCGGGGATCGAACCCGCGGCACGTAGCGCAGAAAGCTAATTGGTTAGCCACTGCGCCAATCGTGTCGTCAATTATACTGTTAATTTCACTAACATGGTTTTTTTTTTTTATCACATAATCAATATTTTATCAACCTGAACAATACAGCGGCCACACTACGCTACACACTCGTTGCGTTTAGAACGTGTGCAAACGCGTTTTCTATGGCATCTGGCGTTAAAAAACGTGTTCCAACATCAATAGGCTGAAACACTTTAAAATGATGTCACTGGACAAGCTGCGCGCCGTCACTTAATTGACGTTTATATTAGTTTTCGTTTATGTGCAAAGTAAAGTTCCACAAACTCCGGTTACCAAAATTTGAACTAACGTCGCTACAGAACAAAATCGACCTCAAAATGTATTTTTTTGTACAGAAATGACATTGGTAAAAGCGACGGCAGCGACGCCATCACCGGGTCAGATAAGTTTGTGGCACTGTAATGACCCACAAAATTGATTGTCCACAGATAATTAACCATTTTAACTTCCGTGCGCCCCCAAGAATACCTAGCAGACCAATAACAGCATTGGCCACCGCAGAAAAGAACTGTTTTGGGTGCCAATTTCCCTATTGCGAGGTTATGCAAGATTTTGAACAGTTGTGAGAACCAAATCGATCTGCAGAGTCACTTCCTGTACAAATTGAAAGTCAAATCTTTAAGTATCTCGATCTGGAGTAGCATTTCATCACCACAAATGTAATCTATTTATTATTGTAAAAGAGTTTCCATGGAGTTTTTTGTCGGTTCTTCTCTTCCATAGGATCTACTATTTGGAACCGTGAACCTAGAGTCTCACATTTCATGAGTGCCTATATCTGGTTTACATGAGATAAAGATCTATTCTATTCTATACTAATGAAAATGTGTCTTAATAATTTAGGTTGCTTTTTTTGGTTCTATAAATTGATGTCATCGTTAGTCTATTTTCTTGTACAACTCTTTTGCATTTTTATTGTATAAGTAATTCTTTATGTAAAACTCTCTAAGCAGAGTTTACCTGTAAGTGATTGTTACACTTTTGTCCTCAATTTAACATGTTACCTTTGTCATGATTCCAGTGTAAGCAATTGTTGGTGCACCAATAAATAAATAAATAAACAATAAAGTTTTTGTAATGAATATCTATAGTCCCCGCGCGAGCTCCGAAGAATCGGGGGCTGAGGAAGCGGGAATTTTGCGCCGCGCCCGACCATCGCTTATACCCCTCACTCTCCCAGTACCAGTAGTACCCTGAGACACTAAAACTAAATACTAAATTAAAATAGTCAAATACAACCACATGGAAATATCCATTTGAGGTTCTGATATCAACTGCGGCAGACATTGTTCTCAAAGACTATAGACAAGAGGTGTCATTCATTCTAATGTGCTATGAAAAACACACGGCCCCAAGAAATATGTGCGTTATGAAGATTGTAGTAAGGTAAAGTAAATATAAGTAAATATGTAAATATAAGTAAACATGTGTTCATTACGTCACCAATAGAGAGCAGCTGTTAACATAGGTTTATAGCAAGAGCACCACGTAGTATTTTTGTTATGGTTCCACAAAACGGATGGTCCATAATGGCAGAAGTAAAAATTACGAATGCTGTTTATGATCCCCTTCAACAAATATCAAATTAAAAAACGATTAATAATAAAATTACAAACCGAAAAACACATACTTTTCCCCTGCTTTTGACATTATTAACCATAACCACAGCGAATCAGGGTATGGACCATAATTATGGTAAGTTTCGCTTGTAGCTTTGGCGGTTGTTGATTGATAATATCATCTCATCTGCCTAGTCTTTATCCCAACTACGTTAGGCTCGGCTCCCAGTCTAACCAGATGCGGCTGAATATCAGTATTCTACACAGAGCGACTGCCATCCGACCTCCGCCACCCAATTACTGGGAGACACTGACACCTTAAGATTAGACCAGTTATCAGACTTTTTGGGTTGCTGACTCTTATAACGACTGTCAAAGGTATTCGTATGACAGCTGGTTACCAACTACTTAATGTGCTCCGAGGCACGGAGAGGTCTCGATGTTCAAAGAAACGGTCATATCCAGGGACTGACCGCGCAACCGCTGCATAACCACTCTGATCTGCGTGGTAATTATGTAGCTATGAGTCCCTCGGTTGATAATAATGAAAGAATCAAAAAATGCAACTTATTTAAAGCAAAATACCACTTACTCATTGACTAATCACGAAATCTTTAGGAACTATAAACTCCTACAACTTTTTTGGCAGGAGTTGCGGGCTAAGCTAATACTTATTAATTAAACAGTAATGAGTGGAATATAAAATTCTCAATAGTATTATTTAAATAATTCAACATCATAATACCGTATTCACTGTCGCCATCTTCCTAGCTATTGAACACTTCTTAGAACTCGAAAAAGTTCGTTCGGCCCTAACTATTTAGAACTGGAACATAACTTTGCCTCACTATATATTTAACTGGGCCACGTTATAGGTATGATTTGATCCTGATTATAACTGCAATGTTTGTCACACGAACACAATAACTTGTATAATATATAGTATTTGGACTTGACTTCGGTATACAACTACTCAAATAGGTTATATTCTAGTCCAGACCTCCTGAATATCCTGAAATTATAGATCGCCTATTCTGTAAGTGTACATTTATTTATAACGACTCATATTATTGCAATGCGTACGCAGCAATATAGGTACGATAGTTTGTTAATTATTCTCAGAATTTACAAAATAAAACATCTGGTCTGGTCTGGTTGTGTGTGCATGTGACATGTATGTTTGTAAACTGTACCCTCGATACAGGAGAAATCCTAGTGAGGGGCAATATTTAAAAAAAGTAAAGCTAGGTACTACTTTAAATAGAGAAACTTTACTGATAAGTTTCTCGTCTACATCATTAACAACTAGAAGATTATTGCCATAATATAACTTGACGCTCATTCCTTTAGACTTTTGAAGTTTAGTATGTTAGGGGATATTATCATATCATAGTCATATCATATCATATATCATATCATAGTAATATTATAAAGAGAGAAATCCTGATTGACTGACTGACTGACTGACTTATCATCAACGCACAGCCGAAACTACTGAAGCTAGAGTCACGAAATTTGGAGAGTAGGTCCCTTTTGTATTGTAGGCAAGCAATAAGAAAAGATTTTGGAAAATTCAGCCCCTAAAGGGGGAAAAAGGGGGTGAAAGTTTGTATGGGAGTCCCTTAATTTTTGAAGTGAGAAAGATGAAAATTGGGATTTAGGCTTTTGGTTACAAACAAAGAAACACGTGATTCTTCGTTTTTTGGAAATTCATCCCCTAAAGGGGCGAAATAGGGGTGAAAATTGTTTTTGAAGTGTAAAACGTGAATATTGGGATTGTTTTTGAAGTGAGAAACGTAAGAATTGGTGTTTCGGCTTTTGGTTAGAAATAAAGAAACACGTGTTACGGGCGTTTTTGGAAATTCATCCCCTAAAGCGGCGAAATAGGGGTGAATTTTTTTTTTGAAGTGAGATAGGTGAAAATTGGGATTTAGGCTTTTGGTTACAAACAAAGAAATACGTGATTCTTCGTTTTTGGAAATTCATCCCCTAAAGGGGCGAAATAGGGGTGAAAATTGTTTTTGAAGTGCGAAACGTAAAAATTGAGATTTAGGCTTTTGGTTAGAAATAAAGAAACACGTGTTACCGCGTTTTTGGAAATTCATCCCCTAAAGGGGCGAAATAGGGGTGAAAATTGTTTTTGAAGTGCGAAACGTGAAAATTGAGATTTAGGCTATTGGTTAGAAATAAAGAAACATGTGTTACCGCGTTTTTGGAAATTCATCCCCTAAAGGGGCGAAATAGGGGTGAAAATTGTTTTTGAAGTGCGAAACGTGAAAATTGAGATTTAGGCTATTGGTTAGAAATAAAGAAACATGTGTTACCGCGTTTTTGGAAATTCATCCCCTAAAGGGGCGAAATAGGGGTGAAAATTGTTTTTGAAGTGAGAAACGTGAAAATTGAGATTTAGGCTTTTGGTTAGAAATAAAGAAACACGTGTTTCTGCGTTTTTGGTAATTCATCCCCCAAAGGGGCGATAAAGGAGTGAAAAATGTTTTTGAAGTTAGAAACGTGATTGTATTTAAGCTTTTGGTTAAAATTAAAAACAAAATCGGTTTCGTGTTTTTCCAAATTCAACCTCTAAGCGGATGAAATAGTTATATAAGAGACCGTATTTTTTGAAGCCGAACGATTTGTAAGAAGTCAGGAATTGATAAAAATTAAAAAGTATCTACCGGCTAATTTGTACCCGAACGAAGTCGGGACGGGCCGCTAGTATTTTATATAATATAATGTAGTCTGGCATTTTTATCAAAAAAGTGCTAAAGCATCTCATGAATTCCTTTGAAAAGTAAATTAACATTTCCCTGTGGCTATAACCGTTTCTTTTACTACGCTCCTGCGCTCACAGCTTTATTTTGAGTCAAATAAAAAAATGTTAATCAGAATAAAGTTTCCCTTGCACATACTCTCTTCATACTAGTTTTATCGCTCATCGTTGAGTTTGGTAATAAAATTATTGTAGTTTCAAATGAGTGGAAAGTATGATTTTATGTTTAAAATATTATTGCTATATATAGTATATATAGTTTTAATAAGTATTTTAACAATTTCTGTCTCGTTATATTTTACCAATTCAGATAATACTAAGAACAAAAACAAAATGATAATAAAATTAGGTACACATCATTTGCTGTCAAAACAAATAAGATTAAAACATACAGTACAATTAGCATCAGCAGCGTGACAAGCTGAATAAGTTAAAATTATACTCGACATATAATAAACCGCAGCTGATCCGACGATAGCTGGCGAATCTTCACCGTTCTAAAGTCACGTAGCGCTTGTATAATATCTGGAAATTCAGTGGGACCATCTAAATTGGTACGAGCCAGATAATAAACGGATCGGATACACCGAAGAGAGACGATTTATGAAACTAGACTTAGTATTAAAGTTGGCCGTAGAACATATACGTGCCGAGTCGGAAGTTGAAATTATAATGAAACTAATGCTGTTGTTTATAGGAACGCGGGATGGTTGGTTGGCTATAGAAACGGCGGGTGTAATGATAAGTATAATCTATTACACGTTATTACAGTGGTATGGCTCAGTTCTTTGGTAGTACTATACGTATGTGGTATAAAGCCAAAGTGCCTGTTAATTTTACCGTCTCTATGAAAGGAAACTTATCGTGAGATCATCATTCTCCTGCCCTTATCCCATTTTATTTGGGGTCGGCGCAATATGTCTTCTTCTTTCATTCATCTCTATTAGAAGTCATCTTAGAGTTTACGTTCTTATAATCCATGTCAAAGTTCACACAATCCATCCATCTTTTCTTGGGTCTGCCTCTTCTCTTACATCCATCCACATACATACTTAAAACTCTTCTCGTTACATGATTTTCATCCCTCCTCATCACATGCCCGTACCACGACAAACGGTTACTTCTCAACTTTTCTGTCACCGGTGCCACTTTCATACTTACTCTGATATACTCATTTCTTATTCTGTCCATTCTTGTCTCACCACACATACCTCTCAGCATTCGCATCTCCGCTGCATGCAATTGCCTTTCGTTTGTCCCTTTCGCAGCCCAACATTCCGAATTTCCGACCCATACAAGACGGTAGGCCTTATCATGTTCTTGTAAAATTTTCCCCATAAGTTTAAGGGGAATTTGGGAGTCGCATGTTGTTCCCGTGACCTGCCGCCATTTCATCCACCCTGTGTTAATTCTGTGCTTAACTGCCCGGTCTATTTCGCCATTGCTTTACATCTTTAAAAAGAGACGAGAGAATAGACTTGGTTGGATAAAAAACTTCTGTCTGCAAGGTAATCGCGATACCCTCTCGTAATCGGAATCGATTCATAATTTAATATTTCAACAAGTCCATTGCGCAGTAGGTATAGTTTAAAAATCATTCGGCTCGGTAACTGGATCAACGGAATGAACATTCTTGAGCTGTCAGAACAGAGTCGATACCTATTACGAGCATGTAATTATCGTAATTACCCTACGGGTTGCTGCCAGTTTGAGATCACGTAAGGTAATAGTCATTTTCCCTGAAATAAAGCCCTTCCAATAACCGTTTCGATCATCATACCTAACAATCAAAACTATAATTTTAAAATATCTACAGGCGCTTTTTGTAGGAAATAAATATGAAAGTTATGTATTTATCTTTCTTCGTTCCAAATCTAAGTATGCGTCTTGGTTTATATTTGCAGCTGTAATTGTTACTAGAGAGAGTCTAGCTTTAAATCCGCCAAAAATCTGGCTACGTTTTAAACGCTAATCGCCCGTTGCTATTTTACATTAGATATCAGGAAATGGTATTATTCTGTGGAGCTCTTGTTACATGAGGTGAAATAACTCTTGATGCATGTGTAAATAAAATCCCGGATTTTTAGGTCACTTGTAATAATTAGTTAATTGTTTTCTTGCGCTGAAAAGTACGGCCCCTACTTTTATCTGGAAAACAGATGTGTTTTAGTAATAATGTAGCTATACAAAAAAATCCAATATCTTTACATAGGTATTTATCAAATTGTAATGCATTTTTAAATAAACAATTGTGGTGTGCAGTTATAATACCAAAGAAGGTCATCTTTTGTTATTTCAGCGATAATGCTCGGCGCGCTGTCTGCCATGTAGTACCTATCCTTTTATATATACTTACTTTTATATATACCTTATTAGCCACTGCCAAGCTAGATGCATTGAAGAATTAAAGGCCCCGACTTCGAAGTTTTTTAAGAAAATTATTTTATACTTTTTAGTTTTGTGAGTGGAATAAACAATACATTAACATGCGATTACAGTAATCGCGAGTGATATGCTGTTATTCATTAAGAGTTCCATTGTCTATTTCCGAAGGTCTTCATCAGATCTTCACCAAATTTGAATGGGATCACTTCGAGAGTACGAAATTAACTTTCAAACAAAAACAGAATTTTTTGAATTAGTCTGCAATTGATGGAGTAGTCCCATAATAAACATACAAAAAAAACAGTAAAATCAAATCAAAATCATTTATTTGTTATAAACATAGGTAAAAGTTACAAGTCGAATTGAGAACCTCCTCCTATTTATGCTATGACATTAAATTAGGCTCGGTGTGGTATTGTATGACCAAAAAGCCTCAGCTCAGCATATAATATGCTCCAGCTTTTAGAAAAAATACTACAGCGCTGGTTTTCAGCTGAAACCTAAGGTGGCTGACAGAACAAGTTTCCATAGAATTGTGTAGTAGCTAATATATAAAGCTAATAATTTATAATAAAAAGGAATATTTAAATAATCAATGTGTGAGTAGTCAAAGTAATAGGTACATACATTTTAAATTTAAGAATCTATTAATTTTTTTTATAGTAAATGTCAATAAATAAACTAGCAATGATGTTAATAATTAGGCGATAGTGAAACAAAGTTAAGTACTTCGATAACAATTTAATTACCTGAAGATAACACAAATTCAACCGCTAGAGCCGCCACCCGCGACGCGCCTCTTATTTCTCAAGAGGCTCAAAGCGCCAGCCCCTTTACGTCATCGGCCGGGCGATAACAGGGACACGACACGTGTTTACAAAAAACCTATTTTATCACTTTGTTTTTGAGAACTCGGATTTCCATTGATGTGGCTAGGCCATTTGAAACGTTTATTTTTCATTATTTTTTCTGATCTCGTCACATAAATAATCGAAATCCTAAGTTTATGGTTGTAAACATGAACATAGAATATTTTTGGTCTTCTATTCCATGTAAATACGCTTATATAAATAAATCAAGTGATAACCTACATGGTTTATGGTTTAAAATGAATGGTAAGGTTATGCTTCATATGAAACTTGACGTATCGTCTGCAGACTATTCATTGAACTATACTTACTATGCCACGCGGTTTTAATTACTAGATAATTCGAAAATTAATTCGTGTTCGAATTTAATATAAATAAATTATTACTCTTTAGATAGATACTTAAGTTTCAATCTTTTAGAAACTAATCGTTTTTAAACCTAAAAAACATAATTGTTTGACTCAGATTTTTATTGAAGTCATTATTTATTTCAACATGATTCTCAGTAATTTAAAATTAATCGTATAACAAATTATTTGGGCCTCAGCGAACTTATACTAACACATGTGTACACAATTAAAAATTACAATAGAGAAAATAAATATTACTATCCTATCGAAACCGAATTGGAATCACAGACACCTCTCTTTGTAATATAATTAATTATCAACATCATAGCCTTTTGATAATTGTTTTCAACGCCATCTATCGAGTCTCGCTCGGTAGTAAACTACGCTATGATTTTCATTCTAAAATCTTACTTAAAGTGATTTGTTTGTATGACTAACAAGCAACAAGTAGCTTGTGTGTTTGTATAACTATAATGTAATCTTCTTTTTAGTTAATAAATCCCAAAAATAATATCTTGGACATACTTACCTAGGCCTATCCGACACACGATAAGGACAGCAACGGAAAGTAGATAATATTTGGATGAGAAAAATGAAACATTTCTGTACTTATAGGAAATATTAAGTTTTTATTTGTCTATATTTTCTATTAAAATATAATCCAAAAAGATAATAACGTCGTGCCCCCTGCATAACATTATTTTGGTACTTTACATATTTTAAGTCCCATATTATGTTCAGCAACAACAACAGTTACAGTTGCAGCAATCTCGCAACCCAGTTTTGTAGTATGAAGAATACTCTCATTTTCTGATAACATGGAACCACTAGCTGACCCGCAATTGACACAATATACACATTATTTAGCTAATAAATCCACATATATCAAGGAAGGCACGCCAGGTGGGAAATCGTCAAAAACAGTTTCAGATGTCCATAAAACGATCCAAGTAAATCGATCGATATTGCAAGCAATCGGAGTCCGTTTTCTAGAGCCAAACAATTAACAAGGTTGCAAACTAAGATTATTGATTGGTTGTCGCGCAGCCGCTCCCAACCAATCAATAATCTAAGGTTGCAAAATAAAAACAAACAAGAAAATACCACAAGCGTAGACTGAGAAGAAGGCTACGACCACAAGTCACGACAAGAACGTTAGAGGAAAATGACAAGACCAATCTTGGTTGATTGATCTGTCAAAGTGGCAAATCAATTGATTTGCAGTGTTGCCATATAATAAAGTCGACTTCGAACGGTGTCTTACCTGAAAGAGGACGGTTGTTTTCAAGATTAGCAGCGGACGGTAGAAAAATGTTTCGTGTAATTTGATTTTGAATTTTCTCATCACTCCCATTTTTCTTCAAATAATATATAAAAACGAAGGAAAATAACGAAACTATAGCTATACTATATACTAAGAAAAAATGCTTCAAAAATTGATAAAACACTTACAAATTCTACCACACACACTAAACATACCATAATTATATTTTTGTGATTTTTACTATACTTTTACGGGTGCAATGTTCAAAATACTATAATTATTTAGACTGAAAAAAGTTGGCAACACAAGGTTACAACTGTTTGTTGAACTGTGTCAAAAAATAGAAATCCTATGGAGCCGGATATTATCATCATTAACAACAATACTCTTTAAAACGGTAACAAAATTAAAAGGTGTCTGTTGGATTCTAATAACAGTACGTTCACCATAAAAATAAATATTTTTATAGTGTATGTACGATTTGAGCAATGTCCTTTGATAGATTTAACTTAAGTAATAATAACAGATAGTCTTACAAACTTTCAACCCTAAAATAAGTAGGTATTTCCTATTTTTCAAATACGCTAAACTAAGTATTTCCTATTTTGTTACTGTGACAGCGAATACAATTTTTTATGGATTTACCTTAAAAATGTCGAATTTTCATACAAACTTTTAACCCTTATTTTACACGTTGAATGGAGCTTGGGTGGCGTTGATAAAAATCCTTCCTTAGTGGATGCCTACGTTAAAAAAAGGTATCGTTTGTCAAAATTTCAAGTTTCTAGCCACAGCAGTTTAACTTGAGCGTTGATAGATCAGTCTGTCAGTCGGGACAAGTCTTTTTATATGTATATATATGTTTTTATATGTATAGATAGATAATAATATATACAGGGTCGCCAGGTGGCAGGTTATAAGGTGATCCAATTTTTTTTTTTGTGTTGCGGTCATCCCTACGATTCACCTAAATGCAACATAAGTTCCGCAAAAATCATTACTTTTGAAGTTGTGATTTTTTAAATTCATAACAAATTTCTTGTAGAACATTTTTTTTCGTTAATAATTTTTTTTAAGATAATCATTATCATTCAAAAAGTAAAAATTGTCCACCAAAAGTTCTAAAACCATATTACTATTTGGGAATAATCTCAAAAATGCTTGCTAGCTACATGTCTATAGTACTTACACGTCAAATTTGATTCGATTTAGTGCAATAACTTTCAATTTAGAGAGGTTTACATGACGAAATTAAGAGATTCTAAGAAAATAAATTAAAAAATTCACAACTTCTAAACTAATGATTTTCGCGGAACATAGGTATGTTGCGTTCAGATGACAGCTAGGGAAGACCTCGACCCAAAAAAAAAAACTTGGATCACTATAACTGGGCCATCCTGTATACCTATATCAATAGAAGATAGATAAAACAAATACACGCACTTGTGTATTCAATAGTATAAAAGAGGTAAATTTTATACCCTTCATACATACTTCAGACTGTTTGTTGGTGATAATGTGGAAGCCGCTCTTACTGATTGCCGTTATGGCTAACACGTTTTTTATAACACGTTCTGAAGGTACGGTCTGTTTTCTTCTTTTAAATTAAATATATCGACGGTCCCTACGTACTTAAAGACATGTAATAATAGATTTTTTTTATTGCAATATGGCTTCATATTATCGATACGCAAACACCCATATAAAATATAAAATATTTTACTGTAAATTAAAAACGTATAAGAAAACAACTATGTTAAATTCTAAGAATTTATGTTAAGAATCTATTAGGCACGTGTCGTTTTTAACCGACTTCAAAAAAAAGGAGGTTCTCAATTCGACGCGTAAGTTTTTTTTTTTATGTTTGTTTCCTCATAACTCTCGACTGCGTGAACCGATTTTCATGATTCTTTTTGACTTCAGAAGCTGTCTAGTTTTTAAAGAAAATTATTTTATACTTTTCAGTTTTTTTAAGTCGGTTTTTACTTTTTTTTTTAAGTTTATTTACTGTGTTTTAAAATGCGCGCCACACGGTGCGAACTCGGCCTTGTTAAACATAACGTCATTTATGGGGAAGTATCAGAAAAGACGTGTCAATTCATTTTTACGCTTTAATATTGCAATAGTACTGTAAAACATGAGTAACAATAGATCTAGATTGTTAGTACCTAGACATTGCTAACTCCAAAAATACCACATTACACGTTTGTGAAGCTCAAGATTTAATCAATTATATCGATCTCTATCTATCTATCTCCTACGTATAAACAGATAATGTTGGACTTGGCTGAGATTTATTTTAAAGGTACCTAATGTACAAACAGCCATGTGTCAGTTTTTCTAAAAACATCTGGAAATATGGAAAATACCATTATAATTATCATTATACACTTTCTAAACTTGGTAGGTATATCATTACAACAACAAAGATATTACATTATTACATAGTATTATTTCTAGATTGATTGGAATCTTTATTTCGCTCCACTGTAAACCATGGCTTTTGACGTGTTGCTGTGTACGTAGGGACCGTCGATATGTGTACAATATACCTACGTCCAAAGCAATCATCAATTACAAACTATTGTAACGAAACAAAGTTAATTACACAGATTATAATACTTATAAACAAAATATAGTACATATTATTTACATGCCCACTATAGCTATGCCCACGCGAGAAGTTTAGGTGCTCGAATTTTATTTTTGAATTCAAAAATGCACAAAAATTAAATAGGTTTAAAAAGTTATAATGCTAAGACTAGATTGGAACCTAGGCGACCACCAGCAACTCAGGGTCCCTATCAATTTCACGGCATAAAACAAACAATTACTTTTTTTCAGCACCAATTTCTCAACAACCATTTATAAGATATCAGATTTTTTTAACGCATTGTTATACATCATCTATTTATGTAGGAAGTCTACGAATTTTAATTTTGATAACAAGTCAATATACGTTTAAAAAAAAAAGAAAAAAATATATTCGGAAAAATTAAAATCAAACACGCCTTTTACACAAGTAGGTACCTACGAATCGTCTTTCGATCGCTTTTTTAGCTTACTGGTAACGAATAACAAACTGAGATAAATCGTAAATACTGGGCATAATATAGTATAATAAGCAACAATGCAATTTTATTTTTTAAAGATTATCGAATTAGCACGTAAAAATATGTGGTCCACGTTAAAAAACCCAATAAAATCATGTGCAAAACCGAGGTCTACGCGTAAGATTTATTGATAATTACTAAGTATAATGTGTTAAATATTTAATTTTAGGTGTTTATCTACCAAATATAATTTTTATATTTTATTTTTGTCGTAATAAAACATCTAAATAATGTCTTTTAAGCTAAAGCAATCGCACCCGTTGTTACAAAAATTTAAATTCGTAGACTAATAAGATAAATAACTGTGCATTAAAAAAAAAATGATTTCTTATGGTTGTTGAGAAATTTTCGCTGAAATAGTCGATTTTTCTGTTTTTAGACCCCGAAATGGACCTTTAAGGCTTGAAATGAATAGTTCTGCTCATTCGTACCAGATGTCTCAAAGGATTTTTTAAGTTATCCGAATACCTACGAGCTGCAAATGCGCTGCTAACAAATTTCGGTCGCTCATTTTCGTACCATGACGTTACAACAGTCTTTGTACAAACTTATATTTGGAGCATTTCCTGTCAAATTGAGGGTTTAATAAAAAGTTGCTGCGGCACAAACTTTTTAAAAACGTGTTTCATCTTATAGTACCTATATTTTTTGCGTGAACTAGCGCGAAAACACCTCACACCCAATATAATTTAAAAGGGAACATTTAAGATTTTTAAAATTTACTTATTTTTATTTTTAAGAACCATTTATTACATTTCTGACTGAAAAATTTAACTGATTTTTTTTGACAACTTTGACTTATTGAGTGGTGAGAAGAGTTATAGTGGCCTCGCTTTTCGCTTTTTTTTTATCTATAATATACATATATATAAAGCCAAAATTCCGGAGCAAGTTTTTCATAAAATGCGCGACGGCATTTTTTCGAGCTCGTGGATTGAACTAGTCTAAAGAAACCAAATGAAATAAATAATAAATTTAATAATATCTCTTAAATAGTCGTTTAGTTTATAACGGCCATATTATATTCACTTGAATACGATCATGTGGACTTAAATTCGTTGATATTTGTCTCGTATACTTTGATGATTTCTTAGTCTACGCCATCCCACTCCTATTAATACTCCATGAAAAACATAAGCACATCGGCCATAAGAACACTTAAATTTCCACTACTCATCAAAGTTGAGTAACAGTTTTTAAGATAGAGAAACACGTTCATTATTAAAATTAATTTTCTAGGTAAGTTCTTTTACAATATCAATACTATAGGTGGTTTTTCTTCCAGTGACCTGCCATCGCCCCAACGAGTACTACGCTTGTGGCAGTGCGTGTCAAACCACATGTGCTACTCTGGGCCAAACCTGCCCGATTATTAATATCCGGTGTAATGACGCTTGCTACTGTGAAGAGGGATACGCCAGGGATGACAGTAGTACCTGTATACCCATTAAAGATTGTCCCGGTAAGATTACATCTGATAATAATTAATAAAATCTCATTACATACACTATATAATGCAAATTAACATAAAAATATTATGTAATATAATTGTAGCATAAAATAATATTATACTATGAATTTCACTAACATGGATATTTTTTTTTATCACTTAATCAATATATCAATCTGAACAATAAAGAGGCCACACTATCTATGCTACACACTCATTGCGTTTAGAACGTGTGCAAACGCGTTTTCTATAGCATCTGGTGTTTTCCAGCGGAATAGCTAAAAAGGCGTGTTCCTCCAATAATAGGCTAAAACACTTTAAAATTATGTCGCTGGACAAGCACCGTTGCCTAATTGACGCAATGTTTTTGAACAAAGTAATGACCCACAAAATTGAATGCCCACAGATAATTAACCTGTTTAACTTCCGTGCACCTCAAGAATACCTCGCAGACCAATAACACCACTCTGTCCGCCATAGAGAAGAACTGTTTTCGGTGCCAATTCCCCAAAAGTCAAAGTCAAAGCTTTTAATTCAACTGGGCCTTTGCAGACACTTTCAAAACGACGTGATTTTAGGTGCACGGTTCCAAGTGGGTTGGTCCTGTAGAAGATACCGGCAAGAAACTCCATGGATACTCTTTTCATAAAACAAATTTACAATAATATCTGCCTAAAATTTGACCCCTTTGCGAGGTTATGCAAGATTGTGAACAGTTGTGGCAACCAAATCGATCTGCAGTTTGACTCTCTGTACAAATTGAAAATCAATATAATATCCTTAAGTATGTATCTAGATCTTGATTAGCATATCATCATCTTGCATGTAATGAAAATGTGTTTCAATAATTTAGGTTTTCTTTTTTGTCATTTTATAAATTGATGTCAACGCCAGACCATTTTCTTGTACAACTCTTTATGTATTTTTATTTTTCTTGTATAATTAACTCTTTATGTACCTATGATAATGACATTTTTGTCTTCAATTTAACATGTTACCTTTGTCATGATACCAGTGTAAGCAATTGGTGCACCAATAAATAAATAAATAAACAATACGTTTTTGTAACGAATATCTCTATAGTCCCCGCGCGAGCTTCCAAGAATCAGGGGCTGAGGAAGCGGGCACATTGCGCTGCGCCCGACCGTCGCGCATACTCCGCACTCTCCCAGTACCAGTGGTACCCAGAGACACTAAAATAGCTAAATACGACCACATGGAAATATCCATTTGAAGTTCTGGTATCAACTGCGGCAGACATTGTTCTCGAAGACTGAGGGCAAGAAGTTTCATTCATTCTCATGTGCTATGAAAAACACGCGGCTTCGGCTTCGTGTATGATGACATTACCAAGAAATATGTGCGTTATGAAGATTGCAGTAAGGTAAAGTAAAAACAAGTAAAACCTTGTATTCACCCACCCATTCGCTTGTATGCGTCACCCATAGAGAGCCGCTGTCGAATTGGTTTACAGCAAAAGCACCACTTAGTAATTTTGACTTGGAGCAAATGGTAAGTTTGCTTGTAGCTTTATGCGGTTCTCGGTTGATAATGATGAACGAATAAAAATATTCAACTTATTTTAACCGAAATACATTGACTAATCACGAAATCTTTTGGAACTATAAACCTCTACATCTTTAAATTTGGCAGGAGTTGTGGGCTAAGATAATTATTTATTAAATAGTAATTAGTGGAATATAAATTTCTCAATAATATTGTTTAAATAATTCAACATCATAATACCTTATTCACTGTCGCCATCTTTCTAGCTATTGAACACTTCTTAGAAATTGAACAAACTTCGAGAAGTGGAACATAACTTTGCCTCACTATTTTATTTAACTGGGTTACGTTATAGGTATGTTTTCATACTGATTATGACTGCAATGTTTGTCACACCAACACAATAACGATATAATTTGCCCTTGAATTATTTTTATAAGCTTCATTTAATACCTAATATATCTAATACTTTATTTACTATTCTAATAGGTTATTATTCTGGTCCACGCCTCCTGAATCTCCTGAAATTATAGATCACCTATACCAGGGATGGCGAACCTTTTTAAAAACGCGTGCCAGTTTTTTTAATGAAATGTTTAATGAAGCTTAAATGTGCCAACTAATAATCTTAGCTTATTGGAAAAACCATTAAAATACTATAAGTAGGTAGCTTAATTAATGCAGCTGTGCCTTCAAAATTTAGCCCCGTGCTATCATTGACACGCGTGCCTATGGTTCACCATTCCTGACCTATACTGCAGGTGTACACTTATTTACAACTCATAACTGCAATGCATACGCAGCAATATACAATAATTTCTTAATTATTCTCAGAATTTACAAAAACAAAACATCTCCTACAACTTTAAAGAAACTTTACTCATAAGTTTCTCGTCTACATCATTAACAACTAGAAGATTATTGCCATAATATAACTTGGCGCTCATTCCTTTAGACTTTTGAAGTTTAGTATGTTAGAAGATATTATATTTTATAAGATCTTTTGATTGTAGTCTGGCATTTTTATCAAAAAAGTGCTAAAGCATCTCATGAATTCCTTTGAAAAGTAAATTAACATTTCCCTGTGGCTATAACCGTTTCTTTTACTACGCTCTTGCGCTCACAGCTTTATTTTGAATCAAATAAAAAAATGTTAATCAGAATAAAGTTTCGCTTGCACGTACTCTCTTTATACTAGTATTATCGCTCATCGTTGAGTTTGCTAATAAATTTACTGTAGTTTCAAATGAGTGGGAAGTATGATTTTATGTTTAAAATATTATTGCAATAGTTTTAATAAATATTTTAACAATTCTCGTTTTATTTTATGTTTTAACAATACCTATTCTTCAGATAATATGGAGAACAAAAATAAAATGATAATAAAATTAGGTAGGCACACATCATTTGTTGTCAAAATAAAAAGATTAGAACATACAGTTATAATATCAATTAATTTATCAGACTGCAACCCATGCATGAAAATATTGTAGTAAACAATAATACCTAGTATGTACCATTTAAAATTAGTAATTCACCATCAAATTTTCTTCTACGGCCACAAGTGAGACAGATTTAGAGATAAGTTCAAAAATATTAGACTTGTTCCCACAGTCACAGCACGTTCATGCAATTGAACCTCACGTGCTCTAACTATTGGAAAGCCTTAAACCTGTAAACCTTAATCTTATTGCCATTTTAGTAACTGAAACAAAAGTATCCTATGAGAAACGAAATCAGCCCAACAATATTATATAATCTATTCCAGCAATGAACTCCTGTAGTAAGAGAAATATTTACTTTTTTATACAAAAATACGTACTTGATGTGAAAAATTCAATGACACATTACTTGTTCATATACTGATAGAAAAATGAATGGACACATTAAAACCACATTCAAATAATTTCAAAGGTAAAGGTCTCAAAAGCGTTTAATAAAAAAGTTTTGAAGGCAGTAAATAATTACCTACACGAATCCCATAAAAGCTATCAGTAACCATTACACCATTTGATGAACTCATTGAAACGTTCAACGGCACTCACTTCCAAGCAGATAACTCCACGGTCTCATGGGGGAACCTTACCTACTTATGTCAAAGGAAGTGCCCCTATGAATGGAATTTTTTGGGAGCTCAAAATTGCAACTGAATATTTTATAGCGCCAGATACCATCAACAAAAGTGGAGAACTGTGAGCAATGTGTACTTTTTTAGATAATGATAAAAACGATATTTTGAAATAGTTGAGTATCGTTATAGGCATTTACAATAGTGAAATGATAAAAACAGCTGGTCTGGCTGGTCTGCTGGCAGAAATTAATTTCTTTAGAAATAAGTAGTACCTTTGTACTTGATATCTTTACTTATTTTCTTTGTCATGTGTAGGTGTGTACATAAATAAAAAATTAATAAAAAATTGGTTTTGGTCCTTCTAGCCGGATCTTAAAAAGGACTACTTAGGTATTTAAGTTACAATTTCAGCCATCTGTATTAACGACATTATGTGGACAGAAAGCTAATTATTATAAGCCTAGTAAAAATGTACATCTCAAAAAACATAGTGTTTCGCATAAAAGTTTATCAAATAGCTAGTGCAAAGGTATGCAAGCTTTGGTCCACTGATCAAGAATCGAAGTAAATGGGTAACTAGTTGTGTGTGTATAGTTACTAACGTAGGTATTATAGTAATTATAGTAACTTCTTACTGGGGGATTACCATCATCTTTTACAGAACTATCATGATTCCGAAATGTTTTGATTCAAGCTTACAGTAATGTTACTCAAATTCGTACCCTGACCTCTCCTCCTGAACGCTCAGGTGTCGACGTCAAAAAGAGCTGACATATCAGTTCAGTTGACTCTAGGGTATCAAAATTAAGATTTACTTTATTCCTAGCAAAAAAAAAGGCACTAAGAGAAAACGAGACGAATGATTTACGATGACGTCACAAAACTTCTTAGCAATATAGTAGGTATATTGAAGTAATCTTACTATAAGGACGTGATAATCCGAAATTTCGGTGTAAGGTTAAAACAATACTGCTGTAAGAGATGGTGGTAGGTAACATGATACTAAAACTTTTATATTTAAGTATGCTGTTAAATCCTGAAAAAACTGCCTTAATTTATAGCTTTAATACCACAATATTGCTAGGTCAATTTTATGAAACTATAAGTACAATATCAAGACTTTTCTTTAAATAAATACAAAAACAACTACCCAATTCGACATTAATAGCATCAGAACAGCGTGACAAGCTGAATAAGTTAAAATTATACTCGACATAATATAAACCGCAGCTGATCCGACGATAGCTGGCGAATCTTCACCATTCTAAAGTCACGTAGCGCTTGTATAATATCTGGAAATTCAGTGGGACCATCTAAATTGGTACGAGCCAGATAATAAACGGACCGGATACACCGAAGAGAGACGATTTATGAAACTAGACTTAGTATTAAAGTTAGCCGTAGAACATATACATGCCGAGTCGGAAGTTAAAATTATAATGAAACTAATGCTGTAGTTTATAGGATCGCGGGATGGTTGGTTTGCTATAGAAACCACATATGTAATGATATTTTCCTAAACCTATAACCTGGAACTGATTCTTCAATAATATGCGTATGTATGTGTTTTGAAGCCAAAGTGACTGTTAATTTTACCGTTTCTATGTGTAGTAAGATGTGGATTATGGATTGAATTCATACATACATAATCAAGAGTCGATATGGATAAGGAGAGGTTTCTATACTGTCCGATGTCCTAAATTCGCCGATCACGGTATTAGGTAGGACTTACGAGCAAGCCTGAGGTTAACCTGACCTGAGAATTGAGCCAAAATCCTCTACAGCATAGTGGAATACGCTCTTAAATCTTAAGAAATTGTTTTTGAACTCTTTCAAATCAAACCCGTTAAAAGAAATAAGTAAGATCTAACATGATAATATAAAAACAGGAAAAACAGCCTTTTATTTTTTTTATGGCTTCCCAACTCATATCAACAACATCGTCACAATAAAAACTTTTGGATTTCATTATAAGGTAAACCATAACATCAGTAAGTTTTTGTGGCATATTCATTATTCATCCTTATATAGGTACCTACATACTAATTTCTAGAAAAATGATCTGAGGGCCGAGCACGAATGTTTTGACGTATGGTAACGTAAACGTAAGCAAATTTTGATTATAAAATACGATGAAACTATCGCATTTTTATTCAATTTTATGCAACAAACACACTTGTTTCATGAAAATGAAAAAAGACTGCATGTATTTCCAAAAAAATATTATGTATTAAACGTGTATTTTTGGTTCTAAATTTGGTTAAATTTACGTTACGATAAGTCAAAATATTCGTGGTCGGCCCACTGAATTAAAAAATCATGACTAAAAGGATTTTTAGACGAGCTATTCAATCGGATTTTTTATTTATATTAAATTAAATGTGTTCTTATGTAAAGATATCCATAACAAAACATAGGACTATGTGAAATACCAAACAAAATATAACAACAAATTCTTTAATTAATATCTAACAAAACAACTAGGCAGGTCCTTGTATCGTCATCGCCACTGGGGGTTGTAACCAGTCTGTTCCGTATAGCACTTCCAGTATGGATTGCCTGCGGCTAGGCAGTCTGAAACACCCTGCTCTCCAAATGTAACTGTACCACCGAAGTTAGTTGAACCGATCACTGTAAATAATCATCATAATCACCAACATGCCGCAGTCATTATTGGCAGTCAGCAGCCAAAAAGTCTTGCAACCTGTCTAACCAATCTATCTGACAGTAGATACAGTGCCACAAACTTATCTGACCGGTCGTGGCGTCGCTGCCGTCGCTTTTACCGATGTCATCTCGAAGAAATAACATTTTGAAGTCATTTTTGTTCCGTAGTGGTCACGGTCAGATAAGTTTGTGGCACTGTAATTAGCTTGCAGATTGTCAGATGGCAGCCGCAATGTATGATCTGATTAAGTTAGCTACCATTAGCGACTAAGAAAAGTTCCTACTTTACGATGAAGTATAGATTACATTAGCGATAGGCGTTTTAAGACAATGCAAACGATCGCTACTGCTATTTATCTATTCTTTGAGATATCGAGAACATTATGTATCGAAATAATTTAAAATATTTCTTAGCGTCAATATGCACTTCAAGGCGAGTAAGTTAACTCGTACTTTGTAAAACGCTTACATATTTCTGTGATATAAAACCTGTTTTCAATGAACATTATAATATATGAAATAAAATATATCTACCTAAGAATTTAATTTGAAGATTTTAAGACTTGATTTCGAAAAATTAATACGCAATTATGTCTTTGAACAGAACGTCAAAATGGCAATTAATATTCACTCCGCTGGCCTTTTCACAAAGAACCACTTAAAGGCCCTTTTTACACACACACACGATTGCCGTATAAACGGTACGGTGTCGGTTCTATAATGTGGACAACCTTTTAATAATACTTGATCAAAAGTGTGACGAAAGAATTTTTATTGGAAAGGCACTATTTATAACATGCATATGATAAACTAGGAAGTATATCACATAATGAAAATCATCCAGCCAAGACAGAAACTCAGTCTTATAAGTAAGTAATAATAAAGCTACCCTACCCCCAAAGTGCCCGAATAACTCATATCAATCGCGGAAACTCAAAACTTCGAGCTCTGCCAACAGCAGGCAATAGTTTATTTGATTTGATACATTATTAATGTAAGATACTCGAGCCACACTCCTTCCTCTTTCACAAAATCAACATTTACTTCAAACAACTTATACGTAAGTTTATTCATAAATGGGAAATTTATTGACTATAGGGAAATAAATTTGCCAGCAAATATTAGGCGGTGATTTGGGGGTGGAAGTAACATGTAGAATCAGTTCAATCTCAATTGCTTATCGTGGAAACCAATATGTAATGTTTGATTAGCTTTTTACGCTCGCATCCATCTTCGTAACCAAGCAACGACATGTTTCCTTATTTAGGTTTTCGTTTACTCAGGCTATTAATACACTGTAATTAATAGTCGTTATAATAAGGCTCTTTTATTTATTTATTTATTTATTTCAACCAAAACTTACATCTATCATTACAGGTAGAAAACCTAATGCGATAGAGAAGCTAAACACCAAATTTACATTAAATAAAAATAAAAATAAAATACACATTCAAAATAAAATAATAAAAATTACAACTGCACTACTCCGTAGCATGACAACTCTTAAAATTATATTAAAATTACTTTCCACGTTGATTTTAGTGCCAATAGAAAATGTACTTAATGACTTACGAGTATTACTTGTAACAACTCGCATTTCGGCAGGAGAAATGATAAAAATGATATATGAATACTTACGATGATCGTTGCTTCGTTTAACTTTTCCCTGTAAGTAATGAGATTTCCTGTAATTAATGAAAAAGTAAATCACTTAAATAGTCTTTGGAACTATTTAGTTAGCATCGTACATCAAGTTTTAAAGGAAATTTTGATGTAATCATATTTACATTTTAATCTGTTTATGTAAAAATTTGCATCAAAAAGGAAACTCAAGTAGATAAAACCATTAGTAAAGTTAAGAAAGTTAGAATGGCAATCAAGTTGCAGAAGCAGGAAACTGGTAAAGTAGAGTATTTATTATCTTCATTATTCAATTCAAGAACAGCTCTCTATAAATTGCTATACGACAACTTCTCTTTACAAACCGAGACACAAATTCACAGTAACTTGATTACCACAAAATTTCCTTGATATTTCAACTCATACTGTCATATTTGTCATACTGGGCGTAGAAATAAAAACTTTTTCTTTCTTTTTTTATATTGTAAAAGTACATATCCAATGAAATACAGTTTCATATATTAAAAAACAAAATCTCTTTAACATACATCAACGGTTCCAAAAACTTCACACACAGATTAACCAAATATTCCTATAAATCCAGCCACACATAAAGCAGAAATCACACTTACTGCACACACGGTCCCCGCAGCCGCAACAATAAGCAGAACGACGCGGAATATCATGTCGATTTGCATCAAACAGCTCCACAGAACAGAGAAACAAACTGTCTTGTCGCACGTTTAATGTTGCCTCACTTAATAAAGGCTTCCGAGGCAGTGGCAGACGGTTTGCTAACGAGACTACCTTGGGATGTGGTATGTGTGGTAAACTGACAGCGATTTGTGTAATTCAGATTTGCAGTTTGATGATTTTTGTTCTAGACCGAACCAAAGTAAAATTCAGACTGGAATCGCTTACTTCTATCGAAAATATTGAGATCATTGTAATTGCTAATGATTTTTAACATCAGATATAAAAATTTAATTCTTAAAATCTCTTATACATATATCATAATGTAGAATGTAAAATGAATATAAATTTTACTTTGAAAAAAGTAAGAATGATGATAAAGATCATGACATGACTTAGCTATTAATGCTATGCAAAATAATTATGCACTTTAGAAATTCAAAGCATTCGCGCACTGGTATTATACTGGTATTATTACAGAAAATAGTAAAACTGTTTGTACCGGCAAGCCGTTCATTTTCGATCATCAGCAACAGCAATATTTTGTAACTTCGCACTTCGTACATGAGCAGCAAATATTTTATAATACATATTTTAGTCTAATAAACTCCCTTAAACCTTAAACAACCAGCATGGTTGTTTAATTCATTAATAAACTCACAATCATTTGTGTAGTTAACAAAAGGTTTCTTTTGTATTGGCCATATAACGCAAACATTTGTACAAATACGTCAAGTACCGCCATAACAGCGGTAACAGCTGCATTCATTAGCCATGGTGGTTGGATAGCAGCAGCCGAACCTATCATGGCATAACAAAACAATCATAATAAATATTTCACTGTTGAAAAACCTAACCCGAATACTGTTGATGATAATTGAAATAAAGAATTCAATGTTTAAGTATAAACAAAACATTAGCCGAAGCTGCCATAATAATACTAGAAAGATTAATGGCTGGAATAATACTGACTTGAAAGATTAAATGCTGGGATACTATAATCTTTTCAATGTACTAGAGAAAATCCGTTCTGTTCAGGCTATGACTTACACCAAGAATCTAAACCTGTTCGTGGTATGATTAGAAACACAATACCAGCGTTGGTATTTATTGCAGACCTGCATGAGACAATTGAGACTATTCGCTGGAAAAGCAACTGCTCCGGTAAACGTACTAATTACGATGATTTTAGACAAACTTACGAGTTAGTAACTTACTACTTTGATTACCTATATTATCCCACAGCTGGATGGAAATATCTAACTTGTACTCAACATTTCTAAAGTAGGCAGCCGTAAACCGTAAGCAGCCGGGGAAATACTACCGGGGAAATACCCACATGCGTTTCGGTCGGTAAGTGTGGACTTGTGGATCGCCGGTAGCCCAATTCCTCCCATAGTCTTCTTCCTTCTCCTTTCCCTCCCTTTTTCCTAACACCAACCTAAAAGATCGGCAACGCTTCGGTGACTCCTCTGGTGTTGCGGATGTTCAAGGACGGCGGTGATCACTTACGCTCAGGTGAACCGCAAGCTCGATTGCCCCTACAATATAAAAAAAAACCTTGTGTCTGTCCAAAAGGCTAGTTAGTTAATGATGAATTTAGTTCAGTCGCATTTAAACAATCGAATCCACCATTTGGAATATATTTTTAAACTTTGAGTGAACATCATCTCATCGCGTACTCAAAAACTTGTATAGCCTTAAGTGGTTTAATTAATTTTTACCAAATATTTTGAATTAATGACTTATTTGTATCGTACACGTTCATTTACACCAACACACACAAACGGTTTAAAACACGTGTAACGCACGGATAAGGACACAATTGACTATTTTGGGGCGGAAGTCGGAGGATCGAGTGTTTTGACGTGCCTAACTTGGGAAAGGCTTTTGTTCAGCAATTAGGTTCCGATAGCCTGATTTAATTCAGTTTTAAAACTTTAGGAAACCAAAAACCAAACGAAAAATAAATATCTAATATTATTAAGAGGTAAATAATAAAATTTGTTCTCTGAAACTACTGAATTGGTTCTAAAAATTCTTTCACTAATAGAAGGGTACACTATCCCTGAGTGGCTTTATTTAATTTTGTTAATAACCTAACCGTCAACCCCCGACTCCAACTAGAAAAAGGGCTGTACCTTTTGTACGACTGAACAAATTTTCATGAAACGTAGCTAAGATGATACCCGATTAATCTAGCTTTCAATTAAAAAAACTGCATTGAAATCGATCTATCCGTTTTGGAGCTACAATGCCACAGACAGACACACAAATACACATATCCATATATATTTATTTAACAAATACTAGCTGTTGCCCATGGTTACATACTCACGTTTTATTTATAAAACCCCTACAAAAAAAGAGGGATGCTATAAGTTTGCAACAACTACATGTACATGCAACAACTAGTAGTTATTCAATAAACTTAATATTCAACAGGTAAAGTATTAGCCAAGATTTTAAATTCTGTCGTTAAAAAACTTGTTTCTACAGGGATAAAAATGCAGATAGGTATTATTTATATCACCTTGAACTATACATCTATAAAATATATAGATATACGGAACGAATATTATGATTTTAATTTTAAAGACAACAAGGCTGAATTCGAGGACAGGGATAATAAATAAAATACGGAAATAAGGCTCGCTAGTGCAAAAATAAAATACACGTTATCATGGAGTATACAAATTGAGAACAACTTCAACTATTTAGTTTTAAACATTTATACCACAGACAAAAGCTTCTTTTGTCTCTGATTTATACCTACTAACTATATTATAATAAATCAGTTTATTTTTTTGTTTGTATTTAGGGTGTAATCTCTGCGAAAATAGAAAATAATGAAGCGATACTAAAAAAAATCTAAAAAAATCGGTTTCGCATACTTAATGATATGATCAGCTGGTTGAGTTTGTATAATTAGGAAGTCGAAATATTGTTTCGTGACGAAATTTTTTCTTCTGCTTAGTTGTTCAATACCATGAGTAGGTACAATCATTCGTTAAACTATTTGAAAGGACTTAAAATTCACCGTTGGTATAGTTTGTTGCAACATAAGCAACATGTTATATTTTTTAAACAACTAAAGCAAGCTACGGTGTATTGAGGCATTATCCGGAATCCACTTGAAGAAGTCAGACCCAAATCCTTGAATAAAATTAATACTAGCCTCTAAGCTTATTAACACGCAAGTCTTAGCTCCCGAAGGCACTCTTCACAATTATTATTCCTAGGAAAAAAGGTTCCGTAAGCTACCCGTCCAAGTCACATAATTAATTCATTATAATATATACCCATATTTAACATTCTGTAATCCCTGTGTGTGTTCTGAGATATATGTATCATAGTATACATATATCATAGTATACATAGTATTATATTAGGGCAAATTTTTCAATCGTCAGATAACTTTATCCGACGGAATTAATTTCAATTTTTGACAGCTTTCCTACACAAAATCTTTCAAGCGTCAAAATTCG
Source organism: Allophyes oxyacanthae (assembly GCA_932294325.1). Taxonomy (NCBI): domain Eukaryota; kingdom Metazoa; phylum Arthropoda; class Insecta; order Lepidoptera; family Noctuidae; genus Allophyes; species Allophyes oxyacanthae. The sequence continues at coordinate 6,535,602 of OW028614.1, read as the reverse complement.
TTGGATAATACATTATTTGGCGATTGAAAAATCTGCCCTTAGGCAAACAACAGACAAATTGCAATCAACAATTTTAGAAAATAGAACCGCCGACATATTTTGCTTGTATTGCATATTTGTACAATTGTCTACAGGTACCTTAGTGAAAGTTTCTTTTAGCCTTGTCAATTTTACGCGTCGACCTCTTTCGTCGCTCCGATTATTGAAGAGCTTGGAACGGGCCAATCACCACGTAGAACGCCGTCGATGTCCGAAAACGAAATTGTTAAAAGAAACTTACACTAACTCGTGCAAGAGCTGATTATAATTAAAACATCTTAATTTCACGTAGTTACATACATATAAATATATAGTAACCTACAGTGAAAAAACATTCATAAGTAATTTGAAGCTAAGAGCTCGGATAAATCTGTCGGCTACAAAACATATTCAATATCTGCTTAATATCTGTTACTTGCGGTTACTTGCCATCATAAATGTCAAATATGAAGAGCTCAAAATGTCAGAATTTTTTCTCATAACTCAGTTTACATAATTCACGTCAATACAAAAGCGTGAAAAACTGTATTTGTTCAAAATATAAAATTTTATAATATTTCAGTTCATTACTGTCGTTTTGCTGGGCACGCACTTTATCTCAGAAGCCCAATTCTCGTAATTAATTTATAATATGACTGAAAGTTGACCGAACTGAGATTATATTATGAATTGACAAAAAGTCATGTATTCTACTCCTCTTAAAGTTCAGTCCGATTCCAGTATGATTTGGATTCAATCTTCTTACAAACTCATTTCAATCTCATATTTGACGTTTGTGTATAGACGAGAGTGTCAATTTTATTATCTGTGTCAGTTCAAAATGTTAGCAGAATACCGATTTGCCTTTTATTCAACTTTCGATCTCATTACAATATAATGTCATATTTGACGTTGTTTGTTAGGGTAGGAGAATACCATTTGTGACATTTATGACATTGGTAGTAGATCGGAATGAGATCCGAACTATATTTTGAACATTTTTAATTACGAGAATTGGGCCTCTGAATGAGAAGGTGTTTAATTTGAGAAACCAATTGAAAATCTTTATTTGTTTTCGCATAAATTCATCACAATTCTGGAACCATACGGTGTTTGCTTATCTATATAAAATTGTTACACTAATCATATTTATAGTATATAGTCCTCGAGATCTAAAAAGCCACTTTTGACATATATCATTTGAGTTAATTTGGGATGTGAAGCGTATAAATCGGTAACCAAAAATATCGATTTTTATAATAAATAGATTTAAAATTCTAAGAGTATATAATCGTTTAAAACTATGCATAAAAAATCGAGAAATTCATCTGATAAGCAATTTATTGATGTAGTAGGCACCAAATTTAATATGAAATCTCATTTCTGTAGGTATCTTCATAGAATAATAAAACATATTCATAATTTCATGCCAAAATTATTTATCCACTTGTACCGGTAATAATGGTCCACCAGTTATTGATTCACGTTCGAAGTACTCACATAGTTTCCAAACCAAGTTGCGCGATTTACTATTCACACTACGAAATCAGACACAAATAGACAATTTGAAAAAAAAAATTGTAACAGACGGCCGAAATCACAGTATTATTAGAATCCAAGTATAGCAAGCCAAGTCAACTTAAAAGCATGCCGTATATACGGCGAGATATGCTGTACAAATTACAACATAAATGTAACACCGATGTAACCATATTTCATGCAAATAAATTATTCTTATTCTTATTCTTATTCTTATTCTAAAGCGGGAACAGTCCAAAATCAAAGCCAGATCACAAAAACGGAGGTATCCGAGAAATAGAGAGAACGAACAATTAGTCGGAAAAATCGCGGAAAACTGCACAGATGTCATTGTCAATACTGCCGGTGTCAAGCAAATTGTGATCATAGAGAAATAAGAATTAATCTTATTAATATAATGTACGTGTCATACAGCCTTTAAAGAGTTTTTAATACCTACGTAATTTTATACTGATATTTCAAACGATTTTAACGATTCTAGTGATCACATCCCTTTATTTAAAAAATAATTGATTGAGAACGTAACCATTTTTATGATATTTCGGCAGTACATAAACATGCATTTTAAAAATATTTCGATGCTAAAACAATACTTATGAAATTATATACCATGCTAATTTATACGTATCTCAAAAATTTATAATAATTTCATAATTATTATCAAGTGTATATTCAAAATGGTTTTTATTCACAGCCTATTAGTAACATTGTCAAGTTACATTCTATGGTTCTTTAAATCTGTCAAAAGGGACTTCTTAGATCTCGAGGTAGTGAAATTTTATAATACGAGTGTAAACAATTGTAGGTGAGATCATCAGATGCCTACCCTTTTTCCCAAATACGTTGGGGTCGGCTCCCAGTCTTACCAGATGCGACTGCATAGCAGTATTTTAAATTTTATTAACCGACTTCAAAAAAGGAGGAGGTTCTCAATTCGATTGTAGGTACCTATGTTTTTTTTTTGTATGTTTGGTGCTCGATTTCTCCGCCAATTGCAGACCGATTTAGAATATTCTTTTTTGTTTAAATGGTTATACTCTCGAGATGGTCCCATTTAAAGGTGAAGATCTGATGAAGAACTTCGGAGATAGACAATGGAACTCTTGTATGAATAACAGCATATCATTTGCTGTAATCGCATGTTTCTGTATTTTTATGCCACTCAAAATAGAAAAATAAAATAAGCTTCAAAAACAGTAAAAATCGACTTCAAACCACAAAAAAAGAATAAAATAATTTCCCAAAAAAACTTAACAGCTTCTCCTGACTTCAGGAGGCTTTTAAGTTTTTTGAGAAAATTATTTTATACTTTTTTGTGTTTTGAAGTCGATTTTTACTTTTTTTGAAGTTCATTTTATTTTTCGACGGTTTATACTGTAGGTGAGAAGGTGAGGTAAATAAAATTCTAGTCTGAACTCACGAAAACCCACATATAAGGCTGAAAATACGCAAAACTGCCAACCAAACACAATATATTAAAAGCCCTCGACGCGTGAAACTTATCTCATAACTGTACACGAGTTAAGGCCGGTGTAAAGACATCATTTACAGGGACAAAATAAGGATCATCGCCGCAGAGAGCCGTCGTAAAACAATTTGTTAGGTCGTATAAACTTATCCAATCTAGTCTGACTGAGCTAGACGAGGCGCAATACATTATGTGGCACACTCTCCAAATATATTGACTGCTTACTAGTTGTTAGTTCATTGGTCGAACGTTTAGTAAATGCGTAAGGGTGCGTACACATTTGACGAATGAGCTAGTTTGTGATAGGCTTGCAAGCTGCACGTCTGGATTACGTAGTGCTATCTGTTCACGCACTGCTCCTACGTCACACGCGCGCATGCTACGCGCCTGGATTACGTAGTGCTATCTGTTCACGCACTGCTCCTGCGTCACACGCGCGCATGCTACGCGCCTGGATTACGTAGTGTTATCTGTTCACGCACTGCTCCTGCGTCACACGCGCGCATGCTACGCGCCTTGCGTGAACTGCACTAGCGCTGCCTACATGTAGCACGCTTGCTTGGTTCGTCCCGCCGTCAACCGCACCTCAGGGGTAATAACTAATGGCGGCTGAACACAAATTAAAGGAAGCGAACTGAACTGCATACGCGCGATCTGCAAGCGCGCAGAACGCGGGCAGCACGCGCCATTATGCAAGCCTTGCATGAGTTGTATACAAGAGGTGCCCCAAACAGTTGCAGTTTCAATTCGCGTCGCATTTACCAGGTCTGTACAGACCCTAATAGTTCACGAATGGGTGGCTATGGATAACTTTAATACCTACAAACTGTAACTATATTGTGTAACTATAACGGTATTGTAGTTAATGATGATTTTAATTTTTTTTAAAGTATACAGGACCTTCTTCGTAGTCGTTCCCGCGACACGTCATTCGGCAGGACCGATTTTTAATAAACGGGATGCTCGTATGAATGCCTTCACTGAAACACGTCACACAGACTTCGTTATTGTTGTAAGTCAAAACACTGGCGCAATAAATTAATAAAATTCCAGACCAAGCGAAGGAAGGTGAAGAAACCCTCGCTTCACAAAGATGATGGTCCGCCACCACAGTCAGTCCGTGGCCATGGCTGGTAGAATTCGGTCTACACGTCGGGAAATATGAGATATTGTCATCACTTATGCACTGAAATTGTGCCATTGTTAGCATAAAAAGTGGACTGGAAATGCCTCTTTTCAGAAGTTTTTTTTAATAACCAAACTAAGATTTTCCAAATTTTACTCTAGATATTGATGAAATCTTTATTTAATCCTAAATTTTAATTACATCATATTACACTCAAATTATAGAACAACTTTCTGCGCTCGGGCATCAAAAATCTTGTGTGAATTGATTCTTTATTCTTTATTGTACACATAAACACAAATAAAATACATAAAAGGAAAAACTTGTACATAGGCGAGCTTAACTCAAAATTGAGTTTTCTTACGGCAAACCAATTTTTTTTTAAAGAAAACATGTTCAGAGGATAGACACAAGTGCACAACAGAAGATAAACATACTTTCTAACAATATTAATATTCTATAACTAAAATATATAAATATAGTAATATAAATAAATAATACCACACACGCATAATAATATTGATCACTTTCAACCTTTAGTTAAAAATCTAATTTTACGCGATTAAGATCGATGTTGAACCATCCAACTTGGCTCTAAATTTCCAGCCCCAGGACGATATTCGCCCAGAAATGTCGACGTTAGACAGTAGGAATTGAAACATTAGACAGAACTTTATTTTTAACCCCCGACAAAAAAGAGGGGTGTTATAAGTTTGTAGTGTGTAGCTATCTGTGTATCGTATCTGTGTATCTGTCTGGAGCATCGTAGCTCCAAAATGGACGGACCGATTTCAATGCAGATTTTTTAATCGAAAGTTAGTTTAATCGGGTATCATCTTATCTATGTATTACGAAAATCTGTTCAGCCGTTTAAAAGTTACAGCTCTTTTTCTAGTTGGAGTCGGGGGTTTTTGATAGTTAGGTCATTAAAACTGCAATCCATACGGCTTCAAAACATCTAAAATTATATGTGCCCAAGTAAGTTTAAAACTCTTATGAACTCATTATAATCGAAGAGTTATATGAAATCAGATAGTTCTGTTCGTTTTCGTAAAACTTAGGTCGTTAGTTTAAATGGAACACTTAGCTTTTAAACATCAGTTCAGTTTTAATTTGATTAACTGTCTCCTTCAGTTTTGTTTTGATTTATGTACCTTTTATTAGTTCGCACACTGCTTTATTTGGACGTTTTAATTGAGCTAACGTTTTTTAGTTGCCACGCATGACGCAGTATAAAGGATAACTGATGATTCGAAAGCGCCAGGTAAACGAACAAACTTGTTTGACAAATTGTAAGTTCAATCTTCACGTTTTCATCAAACACGAGCGCAAACGTTCAAGCTTGCTTGGCAAACACGCGACCAACTGTCTGTCAATCAAAATTTCTCTCGAACACGCCAAACACGTAGTTGGTTTGACAAACGCGTCAAATGCAATTGCAGACTTCCAAATAAATTGAGAAACATGTAAAATTTGACAAATTATTAATTGTCTATTCAACATAAAGGATGGCTCAATTCCTTGCCTTGCCTCCTAAAAATTTTCCGGTGTACCGTCCGTGTCGGGTTTACATAAACAAACCAATTCTGCAATTCTTTCTTCCAGCACTTATAAGTTTTAGGTTTCTATAAGAAAGAATTCGGTTTTGTTTGCTTGCCCTAAGAAAATTCGATGGGCAAAGTAATGAATATATTTTCATGTCTGCTAAATTGCGAAATATAAAGCGTAAAATTTTTTTTAAAGCTTCTCTTCATTTCAAAATAATATCTCACGTAAAATAAAGAATATATATTGAAAAGCAGACTACATAATAATTTGAAAGTCATGTTTAACAAAGGCTTGGCGTCAAAGAAACAGCATTACCATAATTTTTGAGCCCGCCTGATTGCGGCCCATTGTTACCTACGTGTCCACAGTCTAATCAAAATATTTTCACAGACCCTTTGCAAACATACTATAGTCTCATTTATAGAAGGTATGAGTAAAAATTACATGACTTGCCTTGCTTGCATAATGCATAGTAGGTACATACTTGGTAGGTTATTTTTAGAAAATACCGTTGTTTTTTTTTATTAACTTTGTGGTTCCCATAAAATATATTCAGTAGGTGTTTACATAATGAAACTACAGAATCACTTTTCACTACATAGTATAAAATAAAGTCGCCCACCGCGTGTCTATTTGTTCGCTAACTACTTCTTAACTTTTGATGGTTTTCACCATAATTTTGAGCAGATCCAGAAGGATTTTAATGTAGGTTTTATAATTTCCTATATATAATACTTTAATATTTAATTTGAGGATAGTAGCACCCGTGCGAATCCTTGGGCGGGTTGCTAGTTATAATTAAAACGATGGTTCTCAAATCTGCTGAAAACAACGTTGCGTTTCCCAATCGTTACCCAGGTGTGATGATTATTAAATTATTTCTCATGACTAGTCATTGAACGTACTGGTAATGCTCAGGCTAAATCACATTAGAGAGTTCTTGATCCAGTAAAACGTACAAGAAGAGCGATCAAACGAAAAAATACAAATAATCATCTTCGACACTGTTTCAATTTAAAGTTTCCGAAAAATTGTATTAAAGCGAGAGCGTATTGAAAGCACTTTGCAGGGAAAATTGACACTTGAAACTTTGGTCTGTTAGCAAAACGTGTTCATCTATCCAATTCGGCTTCGTTTGCAACACTTCAGCCCTAAACCATTGGCCGGTTCATAGACTAATTCAATGAAAGATTGTGAACATTGCACGAATACAAAGATAAGGTTAGGCCCATTGGCCCAAAACATCTATACGTGTATAGGCGACCTCAACCTCCTGCGGCCTAAGTATATTTTTGTGACTTCATGGTCAAGTTCATTATAAAGGACATAATTTTTGTGAGCATTACCGCCCTAAATATACTACGTACTAGAAGCAACACGACAAATATACGTCATGCGCCACACGCGGGAAGAAGGAACGTGGTGAGGTGAAAGAGAATAGTAAAACAGATGCATGAAGTGCGGCGATGTAGCCGCAATTCAATGGGACAGCGTGATGAAGTGCGGTGTTTTCTCTAGTAGATACCTAGTACAATCGTTTAATGATTAAGCCTACAAACGTCGTTTGAAAATCAACACCATAATTTAGCCAAGAGTCTTAATCCCAAAGGTTCAAACTATCACTTCTTGTTGGCCACAGACGCTAAGTATCATTAATCATAAGTTGGGGAACTTTCCACGTATAAAGTTGCAGCTCTTAAGCCAAAGGAGCATTAATGTTGTAGTGCTCTTTGCGTAACAAGTTACCTGCTACCCATAAATATATTAGCACGCCGCTATGACGTACAAGTTTAATGAAAGCGACACGTGCCTAAGTGACGCACGTTAGCACAAACTGCTACAGTCGTAGTGATGCACTGTGTTGAACTTAAGAAAACATATATTAATGTTATTAAGACGTAAAAAGGGCATAAATTAAACGTCGTTGGTCGGATTCCTGAGGCCCTTGTGCAAATAAAAATAAGCGACCATGATTCCAATCACGACTGCGATCACCAGTGATTACGAACCAATAATACCTGGTCGCAAGAGCGGACTCGAAAAGGTTAGCCGCTGGAACCAAGTGCACGGTGAACAAAAAAGATAAAACCACAAGTTTTATGTCATTTTGATGATACTGATACTATACACATTTATTTAGGACTAGTTATTACCCGCTGAGTGATAATAATTTCACTCAGGGGTAGTGTAGGTACCATTTTATTAGTGAAACAATTTTTGGAATCGGTTCAATAGTTCCAGAGATGACCGACAAATAAACAAACAAACGAATTATAATTGTGTCAGTCTCTTATACAAATCGAAAGCTGGCAATCGACCAAGAAATCAGACGCAAATGAAGAAGGCATTTAAAGGCATTATGTATCTACCGATCTATAATAAACTCGCACCAAGGATGATCGCGTGATTCTACATAATTTAATGTAAATAAGGTCAGATTACTTCGTTTGACACTTTGTTTAAGTTCCGTGTGTATCTACGGACTTCCCCGTCTTAGCTGCAGGATCAACGGAAAATTGAGAGGATCAAGAATATAATTACGTGTACATTGACAAGATGGCGACGGAGCATCTCAGAATATCTTACAATTAGATTCTAAATTAGTGGACCATGTCGTATTTAAACTATCAATTCATGGGGACACGGGTGTCGTCTGTCGGGCCTGGTCAGCTAATCAGCTTATAACTGCCACGGCATTCTTATTTAAAGGCAAAACATTATTTATTAATATCCTATTCTAATTTATTTTTATTCACATTAAATTACATTTTTCTCGCAGCTCTTACCTGAACATTGTACTAATCAAGATTTTAATCTATTATTTTAAAAGAGTTTCCATGGAGTATCTTGCCGGTTCTTCTCCATAGGACCTACTATTTGGAACCGCGCACCTAAAGTCTCGACATTTCAAAGTGCCTGTATTTGGTTTACATGAATTATAGATCTATTCCATTTTAAAACAAATTGTTTTAATAATAATTATTATGAACAAAGTTCCAAGTTTATCAATTTTTTGAAAAAAATATTGGAAAAAGCAACGTAACTATTTAAAGACTTAATTACGTAACGTGATCGTTATTATGGAACCAAATCACCCGACTCGATATTAACGCCCCAAAAAGAAATATTTGTGTTTAACATAAAAGAACTTTCGCGTGTCGCCTGCCTATAAAATTTTGTAATTAATAACCACGACGCCAGTCGTTTATGGTAATATGGGCTATTTTTCTTTACACTAATGCTCGTCTGAGTTCAACGTGCTTGAAACAGCACTTTGCAATTTCAGTAGCCCTGAGATGGTATCTCTATCAATTATGGCCCATAAAACGTAATGACTTCATCGTAAATCTTGCCTTACACGACAGAATTTTACTTGGTGTTGAATAAATGAGGCCAAATTGCTCAGAGGTATTAATGACTGTTGTCCCGAGTGAACTGTTGATCGGTGGTGCGTGAGCCCTCGAAGGGACACCCCTGCCTTTGTCAAGAAATTGTTGTGACCCTCTTAAATTCATAAATGAAACAGTTGGTCGCGCCCCAATCAGATATCGCGGAATAAAGCTAACCAATTATAACCAAAGCTTTATCGTTTAGTGACTTTATAAGCTTGATTTTCGAACAAAGATCACGTTATTTTAAAGACGGTGCTAAGTGATGTATGGATTTAACTCTGCAGCTTAATTAACTCGGCGATTTGCCAAGATGCGATGTTGTACATGGTTGCCAACCATTATCTAATGGGAGACAGGTGATAGCCCCGTCATTTTCATTCCTCTACCGTATCAGGATTTTTCCCTTAAAACTTTTGATATTCCGTGATAATGTACCATTTCGTTACTAATGTAACTACCATGCTACGTAATACCTAGCTTACTTATGAATCAAAAGCATAAAAATGTAATAAAGACGTCTTTATTAGAATTTTATATTTTCAATTGTAACGTTACCTAAGTTTTTAGGTCGTATTTTGAATAAATAGCTCATTGAATCCGCGATAAGGCCTACGGATAAGGGCATTAGGGAAATTGAAAAATGACAATTCGTGTAAATATCTGAACCCTATTATGTACTTACTTTTTTCCGAATATGAATTTTCCACATAGAAAAATAAACGAAGTCGCGGGGAAAAGCTAGTGTAACCCTAAAATGAAATATCTCCTACATTCAGACTGGAATATTATTATTAAAAAACCAATTTTCCATAACTAGTATTACAAAAATTAAAATTATGACCAATTGGACTGATATATGATAATAAATATGGTTACGCCCTTACTGCACTATAAAAAGTCCTACCTTTCTATTCCCAGTCCCTTTTATGAGGTTCAAGAGTAATCACCATCATAAAAAACTTTTACTTTGGGACAAAACGTGAAAGCGCGAATAAAAATCTGCTTTTCCATACATTTAGTCCAGTAATATCTATTAAATTATTTGTATGGAACAGCAGATTTTTTTGATGTGTCGAAGATATTGAGTACTTGAGGTGATTCACTTTATTTGGAGACAGCTAAAGATCATGTGAATGTATTCAAATTCACATGTTCACTCGGTATATTATAGAACATACAAAATGATCGCTAGTTTTAGTTTTCCGGAGTAAAACGAAATTAAACACGGTTTCACCATCTAGCCGGGCCACTTAAGTAAGCACTTAAAATGTCGTCGAGATGAATGGCTCAACTTTAAAGTTCCCTTTAACTTTTGACAGTAGAAAATCTCTAGAATTTTTATCTAGGAAGCTAATGGACACGTCCTTTAAAAGGTTTTAAAAATATAATTTTAAGTGTCACCGAACAATTAAATCAACGTTTGACAAAAATCGGGATACCTACGTTACATTTCAAGTGGGTAACATTTCAGCCAAAAGTTTTATGAAATAGCGAGCATTTCTATTTCAGTCATGTTTTAAGTAACGTACAATTTAAGCCAGGATTTTTGTGGAATATTTTTAGGTAGATACTTTGTTATTTTCTTCGAAAAGCGGCAAATATATCAAATTTTAGATAATAAGAAATACTTAGGTATTACTTTTTTACTTTTATTTTTATGAATACCTAAATTGTAAATGGCCGCCCTTTGAGTAATCAGATTTCCAATATAAATCTGGAACTAAACATGAACGGTTGATAGTTATAAAATTTAATGTCGTTACAAACATCCATATCCGGAATAGTGATAGTGCTAATCATGATCTTTATTTGCATCAAAAATGTTAGATAACAGATCATAAGGTCTTATTTTAATAATCCAATATATTTTAAAGCTAGGCTTTATGAATGGTATTTAATTAATTTTAAATATCAAATTAAAACTGCAGTAGATTCATAAATTATGTAGGCATTATGATCGGCGGCGGTGCGGTGACGCGATTCCTGTGTGTGTCAGAGTACCCGAGCCCGCCGAGCAATATGATCCGAGTTCATGACCTTAGTGCCATTCATAATAATCATAAAGTAATAAAGGTTGTATTCAAACGGAAACATCAATTATTTTAATTAATTTTGAAAACTTATAAAAAAGATATGATATTATTTTAATTAGATATCTTTTTCTAAAATGAGTCTTTCAAAGTCAAAGTCAAAGTCAAAGATTTTTATTTCAACTGGGCCTTTGCAGGCACTTTCAAAACGTCGTGATTCTAGGCGCACGGTTCCAAGTGGGTTGGTCCTGGAGAAAATACCGGCAAGAAACTCCATGGATACTCTTTTCATAAATCAAGCTTAGGTACTACACAACAAATGTGGGGCCGCAGGAGCGGCCCCGGCTAAAATTCGACCTCAATTTACACAATATTACAATAAAAAAAATAAAAAAAGAACAGCAAAGATCATAAGTACCACTATAATATTATAATTATACAATACTAGTAGGTGCGTACTTAACACTCAAGTCAGTCACCCAATTAAGAATAGGTACCTACCAAAAAGGTACAAGGGAAGCGTTAAAATTAGTGTGTGAAGACAGGAAGCAGTGGGTCACCAGGGAAGCCGCATGTGCAGAAGATAATCACTTCCATACATCTCTATCGTCAACATAGTCTTTGATCCTGTAATAGGCCTTCCTTATGAGGATAAGCTTAACACGAGTTTTAAACTTTTTATCAGTAAGCTCGGTAATACTTTTTGGGAGTTTATTATAAAAGCGTACACCGTTACCTAGAAATGATTTGTTTGTTTTGGTCAATCTAAATTTAGGGACCACTATTTTGTACTTATTTCTAGTATTAATTTTATGAATATCGCTATTGATACTAAACATATGCAGGTTTCTTCGGACGAACATAATATTCTCCAAAATGTACTGTGATGGCAGTGTTAGAATGTCGGTGTCTTTGAAAAAGTCTCGTAAAGACTCGCGTGGGCCCATGTTATAGATCGCACGGATCGCCCTCTTCTGCAATATAAAAACCGAATCTACATCAGCCGCTGATCCCCACAACAGAATGCCATAGGACATAATGCTATGAAAATATGCGAAGTACACTAATCTCGCCGTAGCCGTATCGGTTAACTGTCTAATTTTTCTAACTGCAAATGCTGCAGAACTAAGTCTTTTGGACAGAGCTGTGATGTGAGGACCCCACTGCAACTTGGAATCAATTGTTATCCCTAAGAATACGGTTTCATTAATTATATTTAGTTCATTTCCATCAAGCATTAAATTTAAGCCTACATGAGCTACATTTGGCAGTGAGAACTTTAAACATTTTGTTTTATTAGCATTTAGTAATAAGTTATTAGCTGCGAACCATTTAGAGAGTATAGTTAAGCTATCTCTAATGTGTAAGACTTCCCTATCTTTTCTACTTATTTTAAAAATGAGGGAAGTGTCGTCCGCAAATAGTATTATATCCGATATTTCGCTCATTATATATGGGAGATCATTAATATAAGCCAGAAACAAGAAAGGGCCAAGGATTGAGCCTTGAGGCACACCCATTTTAACCAAAGAGCCCTCAGATATGACACCATTGACACTTACTTTTTGTTGCCTCTGAGATAGGTAGGATAAAACAAGATCAGCAGCTCGTCCACGAATTCCGTAGTGGTTTAATTTACGGATAAGTGTATCGTGGTCTACGCAGTCGAAAGCCTTGGAGAGATCACAAAAGACGCCAATTGCATCCTGTGACCCCTCCCAGGAATCTAAAATGTGTGTGACTAATTTCACTCCTGCGTCAGTGGTCGACCTACCCTTCGTGAAGCCGAACTGCTGACTATGTAATACTCCGTTTATATTAAAGTGTGTTAACATTTGGTCAAGCATGATTTTTTCAAAAATTTTACTTAATGCGGGTAGTACAGAGATTGGTCTATAATTGGAGGGATTATTCTTACAGCCAGATTTGAAAATTGGAATTACTTTACTATGTTTCATCAAATCCGGAAAAGTACCGCTATCTAAGCATTGGTTGAATATATCTGTAAGTATAGGGGCAATAGTATCAATAATATCTACAATAACCTTAACAGAGATGCCCCACAAGTCTTCAGTGTTTTTTATATTAAGACTTTTAAATGCTTTTTTAATTGTACTAATACAAATATGTTTGAACTTAAGGTTCGGCACGTCTTTACGGAAATTCTCTCTAAGCAATGATTCAGCTAATGTACAGGACGAGGCAAGGGTTTTCGTAATCTCTATCGGGATGTTAGTGAAGAAGTTTTCAAATGTGTTGGCTACTTCCAACTTATCAGTTATAGTACCTTTGTCTGTTTTTATAAATAGTTCGGTATCGCGCTGTTTTATGTTGCCAGTTTCGGTGTTAATTACCTGCCATATAGCCTTTATTTTATTACTAGAATTACCTATCTTATTACTTATCAATTTAGATTTGGCATGGGTACAAACCACCTTGAATAACTTGGAATAATTCCTTACATATTTATGGAACGTTAGATCAGAGGTGAGTGATTTTTGTTTATATAAATCGTATAACCGATCTCTACTTTTCCTAATGCCTTGTGTAGCCCATTCGTTAAATTTTGATTTTTTACCCTTTACTTAAGGCCCTTTGTTACCCTTGTTACCTTTATTAGATTTATCTGCTAAAATATATTGCATTATTTATTAAAATAAGACCATAAATAGTTCGCTTTACATAATATTTCGGCTACTTACTTCAGCATGCAAAATAATATAATCATTGGAGTGACAATGATAGGATTAAACGAACTTACCTTAAGTGAAGTTCTATCCTAATTATATGAATAATTAGTCCAAGGTAGGTAGGTTAACAAGTAGTACCGTCTTCTCTTGCTCTAGGTCACGCGAATCTTCAGAGTTATAAAAATAAAAATCTCCACCTGGCAACACTAACGTTACATATCATTAATTTTAGAGCAGTAATGAAATAGGGGAGAATTAACCATGTATACATGTGTTAATCTTGGGTGGGTGGGAAGTACCTACCTTGGACTAATTATTCATATAATTAGGATAGAACTTCACTTAAGGTAAGTTCGTTTAATCCTATCATTATATTCAAATTAGTCCAAGGTAGGTAGGTTAACAAGTAGATGTTCAGAGAACATAATATTATGTCATTTATCTTTTATAGTTCATTATTACTGAAGACTAAAAGATGTAATATGTCTACAATGATTATGATCCGTAATTAATATTCTTTTCCAGTAGACTTAGGAACTTTATATATATAATAACAATTTTAAATGTTTAATAGAGAAATCTAACTTTAAAAAGTATACTATGAATAATTAGTATTTGAGATCTTATAGCAAACCCTAATCTTAAAAAACTGCACTGGCAAAACTATCTTCGTTAGCAGATTCATTTGGAAGGGGTCTATTATAATGATTAGCAAAGGATGACTTTGCCAATTACCATAAGTAGATACTTATTTTAGCTCAGGCTTTTAGCATACTAAGCTATCAACCGTCAAACCCTGCCTATAATGCTTGGGATGACGACGCATGCAGAATTGAATGCGTAGCAAACACAGATATATATCTAGGTATATCAGTTTGATAGGCAACTTTTTAAATTTTACTTATTGACTTACTTATTATGTCTTTATTGGACTGTCTATTTATCTGACTGTTAGAGTTCTTTCTAGATATTGTAGCGACTTTGCTAGAAATATTATTGACATATTGTTAAAAAATAGTAAAAACATTGAGTGAGATTTTACTTGAACATAGTCTTTAATACCTAAAGGTATCTGTTCTCATTATAATGACACCTAATTATCCAACTTTAAATTTGAATAAGGTCCAATAGCAAATGCTGCTATCAACTCTAAGCTCTTTCAAGCATAAGTATCAAATGGATACCAAGAACTTAAATGTGCTAATACCTTGATACATTATCGTGTTTTGATTTAACTGTAATTTAAAAATCCATACGTTTAATTATGTTACCTAAGAGAGCGCCAACTAGTGATAATTGAGTGAAAGGTAAATGGTTATCATTCAATAAATTATAATTGTAGGTATATCAAACTATTCTAGGAATTCATATCTAGTAAATATATAACTAGTAATATGATCTTCTATAGGCCCACTGTTGGCGCAGATAACTATAAAATAGATTAATAAAATTTTGAGATAAAGAAGCTATCATGATGTCAATTTAATTCTTTGATATCATTCTCCTCTTGATGACCTTCCTGATAATGTACACCAGGGTGAATAAATCGCAGGGGTGTGTCATTCTGAAAGGAGATATTAAATTCGTCAGAAGGACCTAACGTTAACGCATCTGAATCAAATAGTGATTATAAATAGTTGTGAGACTATATTAGAAAAGCATTATATATTAGAAATTTATTCCTGACTTTTGTCTCTTTTAGTATTTGTGAAGAACTTTTAAAAGTTGTTATTAATAACATACTGAATGTGGAAATTGCATAAAAAGAACTTCTCACTTCATTATAATTGTGAGTGTCTATGTACTAAGCAAAAAAGGGTCTCTATGCCCTGATAATCTACTTTGGACATTATGTTTTAATCAAGATGCAAAGAGGTTTATTTCCGTATTGCCTAATTTATCTATTAATAGCTTAAAAAAGACTTGTGTAAGATCCCATCACAGCAATCTATGATCCCATTCAGTATCTACTTATGTTAAAATTCCGAAATTCAAAATCTGCTTTTTTATTATCTTACCTTATAAGTAAGATTAAAAAGAAAAACCCATACAGGAAGTAGATATAATCCTATTTTCTCATCATTGCCAAAGTTTTGCATTATATATATATATATATCTATTTACTCCACCCATCTGGTTAATACTTTAATTATAATCAATGAGTTGATAATATATTTACAACTCCTTAATTGATCAGCAACATTTCTCAAGACAGAGTTAATAATAATTATTATATATTTAATTGTCTTTCCTTCTCTGACTATCTACCTCCTGTGTTCTAAACTTATCCAATGTGTTCCATATCCACTTATAGAGGCACCTGAGAAAATGTCTTAAATAAAGTTTATATTGTTTGATGCGGTTACACTTATTTATGATAATAATATTCTTCCTCCTTCAAAGTAAATCTCTCTTTATATTACTATTAATATCAAATATCTTTTCTTAATAATAACAAATTCTAGGTTTTCTAAAAATGTTCTTACTCTTGTTATTATAGTAAGCATTCCTAATAAGATGATACAAGGCATATTACTTATGTCATGTAATATAGAATAGTAGACCGAATCTTATACCTTGCATTCTAAAATACTTAACAGCATCTTTCAGAATTTTATTTAATATAAAAGGAGCTCTTGATAAGCCAAATGGCAAGCAGCAACTCATAAACAGTATTATTAAATAATTGAATAATAATTATTAAATATCTCATCCATGAAACACAGGTTGAATAAACCTAGATCAGGCAGGTTGCTACATATAATTCTAATTCCTAGTGAACACTTCTTACATCTGAAATTCAATTATGTTTAAGTTATAATATAGCTCTTATTTAGGCACTAACAAAAACATTATAATAGGACTTTACTATTAATACTACTGTGGCTATCTGTACATCTTCTTGTAAATGTTTTAAATAAATTTGATCTATTCATTATTATTTATAATTGCCACTAAATAGTATGCTTATTAATTTAAGGTCAACAATACAAGTATATAATCTTCACTCAAGACCAGTTTAAACAAGAGTCCTAGGTTCATAGATTTGTTAAAAAATCTTGTAAAAATCTGTGTGATCTGTCATCATAATATATTAAAATATTGAAGATAAGAATTGATCAGGTAGCGGTTGACATTAACTAATTGTCTAATTGTACCTAATGTAATAATTGACCAATTGTACCCAATCTTATAAGATTATCTCATTTCTTAGAATTTGTCCTCCAGTATTATTAAAAAATAAAGAATATTTCCTTATCTTGGCCGAGATAAGAGGGGAATAGAATATCTTTCTACCCACTCTACTATCACTGGATCATTCTGTAGTATCTTCCAATATTGGTAAAAATACTTGAGAATGTTATGGTCCCATAAAATCTGTCTCTATGGGTGTATGGCACAGCCTCAGCTAGATGAAGATTGTTGGTGGTTGTATTGTTTGTGAGGTGGATGGACCTGTTAGGCTGTTTGCATTCTGTGAAATTAACAAATGTGAACTTCCTTTTGCATTCCATTGCTTTGGCAGCACATGCTGTCGTACTTCCACTTTCTTAGAATAAAATACAGAAATTCAGTCCCCTTATTAACCGACTTCCAAAAAGGAGGAGGTTATATTTTCCTTTGAACGTACAACGCGTTGTCCAGAAAGGGTGAATAAGTCTAATTCATAGACTGGTATATTAGACAACTAGATTTGACAACAGACTGGTGCCTTCTCCAAGCAATTTAATAACATAGTCTTGTTGTTATCTTTATTGCACACTTCATGTATTGCTTGATAGGTAGTGCCTATAGCTAGCCTCCAAGTCTGGCTAACAACCCCCTCTCAGGCTATATCTGGTTATTGCCGAGGCACTGGGGATTCCTTTTATATCATAATTAAGTCTTGGGACAGCAAATAAATGCATTGCATGCGTAGGGGTTAGTTAGTAAAGGTTGCCTTTTTGGTCCTATATGATAACCTTAACAGAATTTTTTCTATTATTAAAGAATAATGTTTAGGTGTATTTAATTGCTGTAATCCTCTTCAGCAATCTACTTTCCCCCAGGTATAAAATAATATTATCGGGTAATTCATCATTTAATACCCTATTTTAATTTACACTATGGTGTACATCTTCAGCCATATTAGAGTTGTACATATACTCTTCTCCACACTGACCATCACCGGCCAAAGAATAATGATTATTCTACACAATGGGATTTTCTGGCTCTGGCGCTAGAGAGTAAAAGTTATGGATCTAGGTTTAGGTAGGCAGTATTCATGGCAATACCCCCTTCCGTTTAGAGCCTTGAATGTCAGGTTAAAATTAACCCTCTTTTCTCCCATAGCAGGGGAAGTGCACAACTGACACTCAGTATTGATTAGAATTGAGATCAATTATCTCCCAACCCAGCATATCACTTGTTCAATACTCTCCCCACGGGAGAGTTGCATAACGACACTCGAATATGCAGATTATTGTTTGGGTGTTTGGTCTGGTCCCAAGCTGGGATCGCCTGCGGGAAGGCAGGTGGCCGGCCGAGCGAGCGTCATGCGTCTCCGCATGTGTGGCATAATTATTATTGCCGCAAGAAGTTCCTCCATGACAATGGCATAAAATGTTACACATAATACTTACCAGTATCTTGATTAATTCCTGTTATGCAGATGTGTTATGTGCCTCCTTGGGGCATGGTTCAACAGTATCCCCTTTTCCACGAAAAGGGGGGTAAAATGTAACACATAATACCCTATCTTGTTTATTGCCTGTTATGCAGAGTTCCTCGGTAGGTATAATTACTGTTGCGGGAAAAAGAACCTCTTCCACGAAGAGGTGGTAAAATGTCACACATAATACCACTATTTTGTGTTAGTTTCGATAAAACCAACAGAAAAGACTTTGTTCCGCGACCTTGTGAATGATTTACATCTCTCCAATTGTTTTAGTTTTCCTATCTTCCTTACGTCCCTGTCTCCGTGTTGTTATTGTGCATGTTTATTAACAATTTTAAACACTTTAAACTAATCTTAACACTTTGTTTCTGAAATTTGAAGAAAACAAAAAACTTTTTCGTGACGTCTCAACGAGCGCGAAAAAAACGAATGATATGTAACGTTAGTGTTGCCAGGTGGAGATTTTTATTTTTATAACTCTGAAGATTCGCGTGACCTAGAGCAAGAGAAGACGGTACTACTTGTTAACCTACCTACCTTGGACTAATTTGAATATAATTGGTAACAATTTAACATAACTTTTATCAATCGAAGTTTTTTTTTTTTTTTTTTTTAAACATTGCCCCTCACTAGGATTTCTCCTGTATCGAGGGTACAGTTTACAAACATACATGTCACATGCACACACACCCAGACCCGAAACAACTATCTGTAGATCATACAAATACTTGTTCCGTGCGGGGATCGAACCCGCGGCACGTAGCGCAGAAGGCTAATCGCTTAGCCGTTAGCCACTGCGCCAACTGTAATATATATATATAAGGTCTTATTTTAATAATCCAAAATATTTTAGGTGGTAAATCTATAGGTTACAAAGACTCTTTTTAGCAAAAAAATATTAAAATAATATCAACATTTTTTTATACGTTTTCAAAATTAATTAAAATAATTGATGTTTCCGTTTGCATAAAACCTTCATTCCTCTATGATTGTGAATGGCACTAAGGTCATGAACTCGATCACATGACTGGCGGCTCGGCTGCAGTACTCTCACACACACACACATCGCGTCGCCGCCCGGTCAATGCCTACTTAATTCATAAATTAAGACATTCTAACGATTAATCTACTGCAACTACTATGTGATTCTAATTTCCCATCACATTTTATCAGGCTTGGGACTGGAATAATTTAATTTAATTACCTACCTATCTATCGTATTACATTACTACGCAGGTACCTACTTTGTAAGCCCCGTTAGGACTGCCGATTTTGCAGGTTTGCTTGCATAGTAGGTACTTACACATAGGTTACGTATCTACGCTTTCATATTAGGTACCGTAACAATAACTTGGCATGTTTAGAAGTTTGAATCAGTCTTATTTACTATGATTTGAAATGTACACACTTACCTAATAATAGTTTTTTTATCTACACAAATTGTTGGACATAATCCACCCTGCTGTTGGACACAGAGGCTGGCACGCTGTACAACATGCCGTACGCGCACTGGAGTTTCACTGTCACTAGTCATAATTCACACACATAGACATAATTCACAGCTCCGAGAATGGTATGCAGGTCTGGTCTTCTCCCGTGGCGCATTTTACCGATTTCAGCGTCGTGCGTGACTCGTGCCGTGCGCGAACTCAGATACAACTGTCCGATATACTATTGTAGTCTTTGGATACAACTACAAACGATGTTGCCGCCGCGCCGCGCGCCCGCCGTGCCGCCCCGCGCCGCGCGCCCTCCCGCGCCGCCCTGCGTCACGTGTACCGAAGAGCGGCAACGGCGCGAATGGGCGGCGCGTGCGGCGACGAGTGGCAACAGAGCGCTTGATTTTCGGTTACGATCATTCAATACATTCATAATATCGCGCGCTTACCGCTAAGCGCTGGCGCCGCCACCCGCCTTCAATGAACATAGTACTACCTACGTAGTAACCGCCGTGGATGGATGTTGAAAATAATACAGAGCCAGTAAATTTATTATTAGTAAACTATTTAAAAAAAATATTTTTTAATATCAGTAAAACACATACTTGATTAATTTGATATTTGTAATGAATTCTATACCATTCATAGAGCCTAGGTTTAAAATATTTTGGATTATTAAAGTAAGACCTTATATATTATTATGTAGGTAAATATAGTATTATTATACTAACAGCAAATTAAATAATACAAAATTAATTCAAGAATTTACCAACTAAAATACTAATTTAAATAATCCTAAAAGTAATACTTAAATAAAGTTAAAATTAAATTTTGGCATAATCCAATAAAGAATATAAAATCAAAAATAAAATTTCTGAGTTGGGACAAATCTAAGTTTTTTTTGTCTTTTATTTTGCAATTATTACCTAGTGAGCACTACTCATAAAAAATATTAGAATAACCATTATTCAACCAAGTAACAATACCGCTATCAGAATAGATATGGTTGTCTATTCTTAGATAATTTAGTTAGAATAGAATAGAATAGAATAGAAAATATTTATTCGATCGAGATCGAGTTGAAGCCGAAGCTGAAGCATATCGCCTACGTCTAGTGTAGAGAATCCTTTTTCTCTGCCATTGTTCGCGCAAACCAATGATTCGTCTAAAATAACAGATGTAGTGATAAAATTAATTACTCGAGAAATGCTTTGAAAGGATTTCGTACGACGCCTCCTACAACTCCTTTGTTTGAATACGCATTCTGAATAATAAATGGAACAACGGCTAACATTGGAACTAAAATTGTTTTGATCTAAGGCTGGGCGTTCAAGAACACTAACTTAATCTATACTGATTTAAAATCAGTGACGAGACGAAAATCAAGCATCGTGTTCTGCCAGCGAATAAATTGTTCCATGAGCGCCCAATGAAGATTTTGAGTTTCCAAAATAATCCGCTAGAGGGCCACTACTTATAACGTAGTGATTAAAATATTTAATAGCGGTTCAAGTATAAGCAAACATCATAATTTTAAAAATTATTTGTATTTTTTTTACAAAAAAAAAATTAATTGTTTCCTTTCCTTAATTGTGTCTTCATGCGCACCTAAACCATTAATGTTTATAATAAACCCGCTATCTTTTAAACCTACAACAATTACTTCAATTAGCTAATCATAATGTCCAGCCAACATTTTTTTAAGAACTACCGTTATAACAAAGAATTTAAGAAAATTTACTCCAATTGCTTCCGGACGTAATTACTATGAAAATTGCTTTCAGTGCCGCGCTAACGTCTTTATAAGCTCTTTGATTATATTAGATGACACTTTTATTCAGGCTCTAAAATCCCCAAATATTTTCGACCTTTAGCGAAAATGCGTGGAACGGAAGTCAAGCATCATTTTATTAATTTTATGCAAAGTTCACGAAGATAAAAGTCTTCGTCAAGATTAGGTACCATCCCGTAGGTGTCTGAAGAGGCAATTTTAGGGTTATTGACTCTACAGTCTGCCACATTTAATTACAAACTCTGGACTACTGTGTATTTTCTAACAGAAAAACCCAATAAAACTGCTTGACTGGAGTCGAATCCAGGTCGTCACAGCCTACCAACCGCATTTGCGACCACTAGACTAATAAGGCGATTTCTTTAATACTCCGACCACGCAAACTACAGTGCTCGTGAACCGGCGCCGTCTGTCGGAACTGGTCAGCTTGTAACTGCCATGGCAAATTGGCAATAATTATTATCCTATTATTTTTATTCACTTTCAATTACATTATTCTCGCAGCTCTTACCACAACATTGTACTGATAAAGGTTGTAATCTATTATTTGAAAAGAGTTACGATGGAGTTTCTTGCCGGTTCTTCTCCATAGGATCTACTATTTGAAAACCGTGAGAGTCTCGACATTCATAAGTACCTGCATCTGGTTTATATGAAATAAAGGTCTATTCTATTCACAGCCAAAGAAACTGACACACCCTTTCATTAGTCAAGTAATATTGATTAATTTGTATGGAACAGCTTTTTTTTTTTTCGCGATTTCTTGTTTAGTCCCTTAGTAAAAGCTGTTCATAGCGATAAGTACTATAACCCCTTAAAAAGACCTCCAATATTAAAGTAGGACCGTTTTTTGCAATTTCCTGGTTAGTCCCATAGTATTTTTTTTATAATTAGGGGTACAATAACCCATCCATATAGGGATCCCTTGTATATTAAATATCACCATCGTTCGTCCGTATTTCTGAAGTCAGACGAAGGTTTCCGAAACGCATAACTTTAATTGTTATACTGTAAAACATAACATAGGTTAGTGTAGCATAGCTTATTAACATAGCTTTCTAATACCTATTCCCTTTCACATTACAGTGTGAATGTAAGCAGGCGAGGAGAAACGTGAATACTTGACGATTTCATTGCAAGTGTCGAGTTCTGCATCTACGTACATCTGCATATTCATGCTTTGTACTTAGCTAAGAGCTGCCCAAGCTACGGTAACGTCAGACAGGAAATATGACAAGTCCATAGGTTGAACCAAGTGTCGATAGTAAATTAAAATTGCATGGCTTAGTATTCCACGCGAATTGCAGTATCTATCAGTAGGTAGCGGACATTAGGTCCTCACGCGTGCAAGTGGTAGGGCACGCGGCGCAGGATGAAAGATGGGTCTGTGGAGAAATGCCGCACCAAATATCAATAATTTAGAAATGTAATGCATTTTGTATCAACTGGGATTAGGAACATTATAAAATTACCGAATTCATAACTTAGATTTTGTCTTGTCAAGTCTAATGCAGCTCCCAGCTTTTTATAGATGGATAAGGACTGCGTAAGATACAAGACAATCAAAGTCTAAGTATACTTGAATGCATGTGACAAGGGTGTCCTTTTCTTCACGAGCCGACACCCAGCCGACGCCGTGCGGTCACCCCCGATGCCTCGGCGATGCTGAGCCTTTCCGGTGGTGTGCTTACGTCGCGTTGACTGCGGGTTGTCGGCTAGCTGATGAAGTGCTCTGAGGCAATGCTGATGCTGTCTAAAGAAGAGGATAACTCCAAAATGTAACATCATGATGCGACAACGTCAACTACCTAGTAAACTACTAACCAAGGAAGTATAAAAACAAAATCAACATCATCCCCCAAACGCTGAGTTAGTACCCATTTAAAGCATCCACTAAGGGTGCGTTGCATCATCTAACTTTAACTATAACAAACATCGAAACTTTAGATAAAGTACCGGTTAAGCAAAAAGTGAGTTGCACCATTTGACAATTATTAGCTAACATCATAACTTTAACTGTAACCGTTAACCCCGTTAACACTTCCCTGGTTATTGTTATTATTAGTGTTAAATATCTGTAACTACTGTCAGACGCGTCGAATATAACCTCCAAATATCACTTGTCACTTATCACCCTTTTGACTTTAACTTTTACATTTTACATGACGGTGCAACAGTAGATATATATTAATACGTGAAGAAAAAACTTTGTACCCCTTTTTAAGTATATTGCACGCACGGTGGAGTGTGAGATTTGTTTATGTGTATCTAAAGTTTATATGGAGAAGGAGTGCAGAAGGCTAAAATTACGATCGAATTACGACCATTGGGCAACCACTAATATAAATAATTGTATAATATTGATATATAAATAATAATAATAACAGTAGATAGTTAAACTCTATGGTCATTGTTAACGTTAACTTTGACAGTAACAACGTAGCCGTTGGTTCAACGCACCCTAAGAAGCACTACCGTATGTATTTCTTTACTTAGGCACTGAAGACCACTTATTACTTAATTTACAGGTTAAAGGCCGACCGCCCACGTGCACAAAGGGAAAAATGGGTTATATAAAAGCTCCGTACCTATTACGTTTTGAAGGCTTTCAGCCGTTATGCTGCCTACATGTAAAATAATATGTTTATGGGCTAAATTGTAAGAGATCGTTGCGGCCGACCTTGCAGGTTTTGCCTGATAAGTACGATATTAAGGCTCGTGTTTTAAAAGCGTTTCAGAGCGAAGCGGGCGTGTAATAGGTAAGCCTTTGTTTGTTATAAAATCTTTGATTCTGTTGAACTTTTTGTGGAGAATCTTGTGTAGTAAAACTTATCAGAAACAAGAATAATATGAAGGCCAATTAAGTATGATCAAAAATTATTTTATGATGAGGAAATTCTACTTTTTTGTGGAGAATCTTGTGTAATAAAACTATCAGAAACAATAATATGAAGACCTATTTAGTATGATATTTTTTTTTTATGAATTGGAGTTTCTACTATGTTATTTTCACTATCACCATGGCGATATCGTAAAACCAAGATTACGTAGGAACATAATCGCACATGTAGGCCTGTAACCGTAGCGAAACATTAAAGCCTATAGTTTCGTTATGTGATCGATGCCTACAATACTACGATTATAGTAGGTATCTAATGCGTTTCGGCAACCTTCGTGTAACTTCGGAAATACGAACGTACTAAATATGTACCTATGTAATGTAACGACGTCCTACCTTTCTAGTCATCCCTTTATGGAGTTATTGTACTCATCATTATGAAGATCTTTTACTATGGACCAACCAGGAAATTGCAAACAAAATCTGTTGTTCCATACAAATAATTCAATATTACTCGACGACTGAATGTATAGAACAGCTGATATTTTTTCACAATTTCAGGGTTGGCCCCATAGTAAAAGTTGTTCGTAATGTTGAGTACAATAACTCCATAAAGAGATCGGGACTAGAAAGGTTGGACCTTAATTAGCAATAAATTAATGATATTATAAAAAGTAGGTATCTCGTGAGACGCAGACCTTCGGGCATTGGTAGCATATTCATACTAATAAGTCGGAAAACACGAGGAAACACGAAGATTGCCGAAGCATACAGCCTTTAATCGTAGTACTTATACGTAACTTAGTATCGTCAACGACACACGTAAAGATAAAGATAAAAGATATTTAATTTTGCAAACATGGGTACAGTAACATGGTGGTATACATAAAATAAATCAGGATCAGCCATATTTTACCTGTTGGCATGCAAAAAATTAGGGTAAATTTTAATTGATGACATTCCATTAAACATTTCATTCATAGACTTAGGATGTCGCTTACGATTTCATTAAACATTAAACATAGATTATAACATGATAGATTAAACATAGAGTATTTTTAGTACCTTCCCAAAATCTGCCATCTAATTTTGTCACTATCATGTCTAATAGAATAACGTAAGTACATGATATACCTGTTGCTCCAACATGGCTTCCAAAGTTACGGCTTTGAGTTAAAAGCCAAAGCTTATGTAAGTTGTTACGTAATACAACCGGGAGGGAACAGGTGTCCCCAAACTGTTGTTAGAACCAACCAAACCGGAATTAATTTGAACTTGTATCCTTAATCAGTTGATTGTAATTTATGGATCTTTGACACCGTTGAAATGAAATTATGGAAAGTCAAAGTCAAAGTTTTTTATTTCTACGCCCAGTTACCCATCTTATTTATTATTAATACTTGGACGCAGTGATAGCCTAGCGGTCGAACGCTTGCTTGCCATGCAAGAAGCCCGGACCCCGGGGTCCCCCGGTGTCGGCTGGGTGATGATCGAACCCGGCCCACACCTCTAACTTTTCGGATTCATGTGCGGATTAGAATTTCATTATCACTTGCGATAACGGTGAAGGAAAACATTGTAAGGAAACCAGGGCCTCATAAAGTTCTCGACGGTGTGTGTAGTCCGCCAACCCGCACTAGGCCAGCGTGGTGGACTAAGGCCTAACCCTTCTCATCCTGAGAACAGGCCCGTGTCCAGCAATAGGACAGTAATGGGCTGGATTTATTTATCATTTATTATTAATACTTGGACAAAAATATACATAGGTATAAGGCAGCTCATTAATTTATTTATTTATTTATTCTTTGGAAAGCTTACAGACTAATAAACTTTACTAAACAGTAGATACAATATGTAAAATAAGTTGCTAATAAAAAGCTTCCACATATAAAAAACATAAACCACAATAGGTTTTTCTGTACACCATTGATTCGTCGACAGTCAATCACACAAAATGTGGGTACACACTACCTACACATCGCGCCCACACACACTGGTTTACCGTCAAGTTAGTTGAGAATCACATCAACATGACCACAGTACATCATGTTTCTTTTTCTCATGACATGATCCATCTCTCATACAGACTCTTTCCTTTCACTCTTTTTCTGTAAATCAAGAAAGTAGGTACTGATACCGGTAACCTGAGGATCTATCAGTCCACAAACTTTTTGTGTTCCTATCAGTTTCTTCACGATTTTTACAGTATAAACAGTGATCAACGCTTTAGTTTAGTCAATGAGCAACCATCCAATGTTTGGTTATTTCTTATGCGTTACATCGTTTATTGGCTTGACGGTTACTACGGTCGAGGTCGAGAAAAAATCCGCAAATATAGGGGTAGGTACTGATATTCCATATTCCACACAAGACATGACCAACTTCGTTAAGAAACTTTCGCTATAGCCTCAAGAAATACAAAACTATATAGTACCTACCTATGCATATAAATCCATACATCCCAACTAGTTACAAAGTAAGTTTATCACAATAGTTACAAGGGTCATTCAATTTCCTTTAGTTGACAATGCTTCGGAAGGGCACAAATAACCCTAAGTAAACTAGCTCTATTCTCTTCAACCCTCGTGTTCTATTTTATTAACAGTATTTTTTTCATGAACTTCAAAGACTTGGATGAATAGATTTTTATCTACATAGCAAAATCTTTGGTTAAGGTAACATTAATATTTTCTTAGAAATAATCTTTTGGGTCTTGATCTTGAAATGGGATAAAATATTATTTCAATGGAATTAAGTTATTTCCATGGTCATTTAAGAAAATCATGACGGTGAAGGAAAAACATCGTGAGGAAACCTGAGAGGGCTCCAAAAGGGTTTCGATGGATTGTGTAGTCCACCAATCCGCACCAAATCAGCGTTGTCACAGTCTCCATCGGGACGTGCTTGGGGAGGGAGACGGAAAACACATTTTTTTATACCATGATTCAAGCAAAATAAAATTTCATTTCATTTCAAAAAAGTCCCCGTACACGTAAAGGCCTCCTCTCACATACCTGTATACTGTTCCCTTCCCCCCCAGATGTGGCCTAAAAGGCATGGTACCGTGGTAGGCTTCGGCGCGGTCTTTAAGAGTTCCCGAAGTCCTGAAAGCGGACCACCATGGTGAGATTAGCCGGTAGGGGTCCGGCACACCCCACTGCCCCCCATTTCAGAGGATAGCTAATGATGGGTGGGACTCACCAAGCTAGTCAAAAAAGAAGGCCAGCGCAGTGCTCTAAAGCATAACCCTTCTCATTCGGAGGAAAAGCCATGCTAAGTAAAAAAATTTGTTCGCGGGACTTATCTCATTACCGTGACCCCGGAACGTAAAGGGCTATTGAAGGAATACCGTGGATTTTAGTCAGTACAAGTCTGACAGTCCCTCCCGCCCTGCCCGGGGAGGGAGGACTCATTTGAAGATATTACCACGCAAAAAAAAAAAAAAGATTTAACGTTGAAATCCTTTCAAAGTTTGTACCCATTCGCCCCTGAATTCCTACTCACCCCATTTTATAGTACCTGTAGTTATATCATTGTAGAATAAATCTAGAAGTCGGCAGCAATAGGTAGAAACACAATCCTAACAAAGTAACCCAAAGTTTATCTTCGCCAACTATTCTACCCTATCCTACCTATGTAAATCTACCCAAACCGTCTTTAATATTCTACACCCAATGTTGTTCCAAACGTCGGTTTCTAATAATTGGATTAACTACAATTTTATTAACTAGTAAATTGTGTAACTAGTTGGTAAACACATCTAACACGGGTTAACTAGATTACTTATATACAAGGGGAATATAAATCAAGTCAATCATATGCTACGACTAAGCTGTTAATTATTAGCATATTAATTAATTGATTCAGTCATCACCGCCACATTAACAAATCGGTGTTTGATTGTTGACCACTGATTTATGGCTACTGGTTTGTATAATATTTGTACGATACTACAAGGCTTCATTATGCATCTACGTAGGATCATCCTAGGATTGACGATCCTAGGTGTAATTCTAGTTCTGTCTTTGTCTTTTATTTCAGAATGAAAAAGGATAGACCACTATTATACCAAGTTGTGCCTGTATGGTAATTTTTTATTATTAATTCGACGGCTATATTGTAATTGTAACTGCATTGCACAAAAAGTTTATTTTATTTCTTTGCAAACAGTCACCTGTAGGCTAATTCACGTAACTAAAGAAGTGCAGTTGCCGCGCAGTTGCAATAAAATATTGATCAAAACAACACATTTGGTAATCTTCTTCTTCATCTTTCGTTATGGCAATTGAGCCGATGTCGACTATTCTGCCATTTGGTATCCTCTGAGCTTCAGTGAGATACGCTCGCGTCAAGTTCGAGAGTCACTGCAATACGATCGGTGCGTCTTAAAATTACGTGAATTAGCCGTCTGAGCATCTATATCAACCTGAACATTCTCTTGTAAAAATATATCGAACATTTGCATTTTTTAAATTTGTCGCAATGAACAACAAATACCTAGGTATAACCAAATCGGTACGAATATTTCTTCGATCATTCTAGCGAAGGCTCAGGTAGGTACAAAGAAACGCGGCCGCGCGGCTCATTGCTGTTACTTTAAAAGCTAAATACTCGTCAAAAATACTAGTAAAACAAACTTACAATGTATTCTGATTGTTGACAAAACGCGTATGTTTACCTGAAAATACATAGGCAGGTAAACGTAATACATTATCTTGACAATTAATAACAAAAAATATAATTATCATTGTCATACACGTCCGTAAACGGCCACTGCTTCTTGCCTATCCTGGGTTTATGTACAGGCCGTTAAAACAACCAGTCCTTTAATATAAAAAAAATAGTGAAAATATATTTTCTGCCAAAATAAGTAATTTTTATGAGGATTATGTATAAACATAATAAGCCTCATAATATGACAAACCCTTGGTAGCCTAGGGCTGAAGTCGCCTATTTAAAATCCTCACAAAAAATTCGTTTATTCCGCTTCCAGTAACGCGGAACGCCATCTGTAGCCGCCGTCAGGGTAATAACGACTAAGTTTTCTCACGAAGTTGAACATCAAAGATAAAAACGAGCGATAAAAATAATTGTGTACTGAAAATATCCTAAAAACACGAACCTTTGACATCTCAATTTTCGTAAAAAGATTAATGTATTTTATGTTCGTGAAAGCTAGACTTAACTGACATGTAGTACAGTCTAGACAATTTAATTGCCTATCTTACGCCTGGCTGTTTGGCCGGCGAAGCGGGCATCGGATAAACTTTAGTCTTTTACTATCAATCAACATGTCAACCCACGCAGAACTTGTTCAAACTACGATTTTGCCTTTTATGTTTTACATTTTCTCTACTGACCTGACCGGCGTTGGGATAGAAAGAAAGAAAGAAAGAAAGAAAAAGAGTTTATTAGCACAATAAAAAATAAATAAAACAAATCAAAGAAAACATAAAATGAGTTAGTTTGTTGTTGATATCCAAGCCATATCAAAATGGATTGATAATGTTACGTAAATAAAAAAGAGAATAAATAGAAGAGAAAGGAAGAAAATAGAATAGAAAAGAAAAAAATAGAATAGAAAATAAAATAAAAATTAGAATAGAAAAAAAGTAATGAGCTTGTGCTTACAGCATGAGACCTAATACCGTCCTTGGTAGACTGGCCGTACAACTTCAAGGCCAGTGCCTACTCCTTCTCGTATTACAGGCGTGACATTATCACTATCGTCCGATCAGCCCGGTAATGTACACTGCTGTACATAGGCTTCTTAATTATCCCTACATTTAAACGTCTTAGGACACGGACACTTAACTTTATTTTAAAGCTGACCCAGATATTAGATATAGAAATTTTTTTGATTGAAAAGTGTATCTATGCGTGGAGTTTCTTGCCGGTATCTTCTCCAGGACCAACACACTTGGAACCGTGCACCTAGAATCACGACGTTTTGAAAGTGCCTGCAAAGGCCCAGTTGAAATAAAAATCATTGACGTTGACATTATTGTAATGGAAAATATTTTTCACGGTTCACCTCAAGCCCTAGTGTAAGGTTCTTTAAACAATCAATATTACGCGAGCTTGGAGCAGGGTCAATCGGGCGAAACTTACACAAGAGCCTCTGATCACCGCTACGTGTATTGTGATTTGTATTGTAAGTGTGTGTACGATACATAAATACACATGTAACTTGAAATCGGTGGGCATTTTGGGTTTCGTACTTTAAGTGTATTTTGTAAACACTTAACGACAATCGATATCCTGAAATAGGCCTTTAATTATTAAGGGACTTTACCTATTCATTAAAAGGGTGTTTCCAATACTAAAGATCGAAATATTTAATTAATTCAACAGGGATTGAGTAATGTGTTTAATAAGTAGATAACCAGCTTGTAGATAAATTAAAATTGGAAAGAAATAAAATATTGGAAATAGTAAGTACAAGAAATCTTTTTTTTTTAGAAAAAAAAGCCGGGCTTATAGTTGACATGGATAAAGCCAAAAAGTCAAAAACACATGGCAATTATGATTTTTATAGTGACTCTAAAATATTACTCTGAACTCGGGTGAACGTTTAATAACATAAATATTATACAAGTTGCTTTTAAGTAGAAACAATTTATATTATAAAAATATTAAAATTTATTTTATTTGCTACCATCATTCACTCAAACAATTAGCTGCACAACAAATTTGATGTTAGATCTAAAACTAAATATGAAACTTAATCAGAAACTCAATTAATATCAAACAAAGAACAACAAAATGAGCGTTTAAATATGGAACGTCTTAAAACAATAGCCGAACAAAACGCTTATATGATATGCATTTGTGCCAACGAGCGGCGGATCGCAATATTCAATATCAACGTGAATATCAATAGAGTGTCCTCCAAGAGAAAATTGGAGGGAAATCTGAATATTCTTCGGCAATTTAGAAAAAAATATGTTAATCTATTCCCCAAGAGACCGTGACTATTTTCATAAATTGATTGCTTCGAACCAATATCAAAAGAATTGTAATATTGAATTACCGACTCTAGAGGTTTATAATGAGTAACAAGTGAATCACTTTGGAATGAGAGAAATTAACGAGAAAAATGAACTGTTGCAAGGTAAAAGAAAAATATGAGGAAAGAAAATGTTTTCTTTTTCGAGTATAAAATATTTACTTATTACTAAATAAAGGCTTTATTACTAAAATACCAGAACTCGTGCCTGCAACAAGATATTCATTTAAACTGTATAAAACCACTTTGTAAAGATTTTTTGAATTCTCACCCGTATATATAAAGGTCCTGTGATCAGGACGAGAGTTAATACTAACATTAGTTTTAAAAAACAAAAATCACATCGGGCTCGTACCCTCTGAATGTATGTGCATAAATTGATATAAAAAAAGAAATTTCTTATAAAAATATCAACTCATTTGTAGACTCAATTGAATAACAATGTCGTCGGTCTGTTCGATCAGAGTTGGAATAATAGAAAATAAAGTTAAAAAAACACACGAAATTGATACTTTCGGAATGTTGAAAAAATAAAAAACAGCAGAACAAATTAGAAGTCTTGAAAGCAGAAAAAATGTTTTTGCACTTTTATTTCTTCGTCTTGCCCTAAGGGTCTGTCATTCGGTATGTGCCTGTCGTTTTAACAGAGTAGGTACATTTGTAATACGCTGTGCACAGACCTCGTACAAAATGGCGCTTTATGCTAATATTCATGTCGTCACTTGCAAACCTTTGTAAAAGTATTTGACTACTAATTTGTAATCAACTCTTTCTATCTACGTTTAATTATTATTATGTCGCTTATATAATCACGAACAAACTTTTTTATACGAGAAATTTTAGTAAATATCCAGCCCATTAGGTACTATCTCATTGCCGAACACGGGCCCCTTCTCAGTATGAGAAGGATTAGGCCTTAGTCCACCACGCTGGCCTAGTGCGGGTTGGCGGACTACAAACCATCGAGAACTTTATGAAACCCTCTCAGATGTGCATTGTGCAAGTTTCCTCACGATATTTTTCATCACCTTTATCGCAAGTGATAATCAAATTCTAATCCGCATTTGAATTCTAAAAGTCTGCGGTGCGGGCTGGGTTTGAACTCAGACCCTCTTGCATGGAAGGCGAGTGTTAAACCGCTACGCTATCACTGCTTAGAAGTATCTTTAGACCGATCGTAAATGTACCTATATGGATCTTAGCAAGCATCGACTGTACCTATTTTCTACATATGCCTTAGAGAGTGGCATATAATGATTTGTTTCTTAGTCCACACAAAATTACAGTGAACCCAACAAAAACAATCCATAAAACGCAACTAAACACAAACCACATTTCCCGTTTGCAGAGCTCTCAAAACACATAACCACAAATGGCAGTCACGTTGACAAAGACCACAGACGCCTTTAAACGACTCTATTTATAACACAAAGGTAAACAAAACGTTTGCCTTCAGCTGCTAAATGAATACGGGCGCAAGTACGGCCGCAAACGCAGGCAACACAGCATTTTCATTCGCTGGCCACTGAACCGGAAGGACCGAATAGCTTTCGACCACGTTTTCAAAATAGTAAAGGACTTTTCATTTCAACGTGTGATTCACGGTTCTTTCCTGTGGTGTTGAGCAATAGTAATGGTATTTTTTGGTGTTTAAAATGTAATGCGAACATCAGCGATGGAATTTGGTCCCATTCCCATCAATGACAAGTCTTTCATGATGAAAAGTTTTACGATAACATTCTATCTAACCCTACACAAGCGATTCTATGATTATAAATATCTTTGTGAAGATGTTTAAATGTTTGTTAGGGCCGTAGCACATGAGCTACTTTTTGCAGCAGAATCACGCCTCTTCACGTTCATTGGCTGCCTTTTGTTTATAAAAAGTGAATAACGAACACGAAAACGCGCTCTTCTGCTTCAAAATAAGCTAGTGTGTTATGGCCTGTACTTAATCCCGCACATAATATCGTCGTACATAAACGACTGAACGGATTTGGATAAAATTTTGCACCTTGGCAATCTTAGTCAAAGGCTAATCATTATTATGCTCAGATTATTTTTTGTTCAAATTAAATTACATGATTCTCGCAACTCTTACCACAACATTGTACTAATCAAGATTATAATCTAATATTTTAAAATAGTTTCCATGGAGTTTCCTCCCGATTCTTCTCCATAAGACCTACTATTTGGAACCGCGAACCTAGATTCTCAACATTTCATAAGTGCCTGTATCTGGTTCACATGAAATAAAGATCTATTCTATTCTATTCTAATAATGTCCTGGACTTTTTATCTAAGTATGAAGTAGTTCCCCGAGGATGCAAACCGCGGTATCAGTTCGTGGGTACGTATAAATTTTTTGATGAAGTTGATTCATCGAGCGAACTCAGACGAATGAAACGGTCTCTGAGAACGCTTGCTCGTGCAGGCGCAGGCAGTCGACACTTCGACCTTTTTCTACCTGCTATTGTTGGGCGTACCCTCCGCGTATATGAATCCTATTATAATGTAACTTGTTTACTTGCTATTTAAACCAAAATATTGCTTATTGTAACAAGTAGTAAAATAGGGTTTTGTCAAGCTAGATTCTCGAACCGTCACATTGTGCAACGAGTTGGGAGTCAGTTTAGTTTTTTGATTCACATTTTTATTAATTCTATTGATTCAAACTTTTATTGTAATCTAAGTCCTAAATTTTTCACACATGTATTATCAAAGGGGGCGATTTTTCTGCGTAAGATCAGTTTTTATTTTGACATTTCATTGGCTCACTATTAGATACAAAGTTCTAAGCATGGAGATAGTATTTAGTACCTATAATATTATTTCTATGGTTCTAAGTTACAATTTTAGCACTTATTGAAATAAATACTTTTTGAATCTTTGAATACTAGGTACAAGTTTCTATATGACACATAGAACCTTGTAGCATTCATAACTCATAATGTGCTAAGACCCTTTTAATAGTGAGCCAACGATTTATGCGTATAGATTGCTTAGTGTTTTTGAACTTATCTTTTTTGGGACCAGCTAAAAACAAAAATAGTAAGTATCATAATTTTCTCTTTTGTTACGTCTACGTCTATATAAAAGTACATTAACGTCTTGCGCACACTTTTAGAATAAAAACAAAAAATGGCGAAACGAACATTTTGTATTTTTTAATTGAAATGTTACTTTTTAATAACGGGCTGTATTATTAAAAATTCTTGGTACAATACTGGCAATATTGCATTTACACCAGAGAATTCACAGCGAAATGGAATAAATTAAAATGCTTACGTAATTTCGTTAATTATGCGTGCGATGTACCGAATGTTGTTCGGAAAACAATAGCGCGGTATGTTATGGGTTTTGTAATGTAAAACTGAAGTGATAGGTACCTATTTAATGTTCGAATGTTAAATTAAACCCTGCATAAATTATTTTCATAAAAGGACTGCCGTATGGGACTCATCTAGAGTGGATTTATGGACATATCTACACTTCTACAGTTCAGTATCAGCCTTTGTTTGATCTACTTTCTCTTTTACCTAACGCAACGGCATCCAACTGCATAGAGTTGTTGAAGAGATGCAGATGCTTGTCCTATAAAACTCCTCCATGGGATAAGATCTTGCCAATGTCTCAGATCAGTTTCCTTCAGATTCGCTTGTTCACCGCTGTCTAACGCTTCACTGGCAAGGCAAAGTAGAATTAATTTATTTCCCTTTTTAGAATATTCCTAATTCAAGTTTGGTATTTTGAAAAACCAAAATTTTGAAAATAAATATTTAGTTTCACAAATGCTCATTTTTCTCGGGCCTTGCAACCACGGGCCCATAGCACAGATTATCTAATAGTTGTTACGGCCATAAGCAGTTGCCTGCTTTTCCTTTAGCTTAATCCGGCCCTGACAGACGCGGGTCGTATGTAATAGACACGGATTTGGACATCCAACGTACACGATAAAATATCACAGACGAATAACACGCTTCCCATCTAAATGTTGCGTACCGAATCACGTCTATACTCTATCCTTGAGACACGTCTCAACAACATGTGCAAATTCGCACACATCATTCACAAATGGAACAAAAATCATAGACTCGAAGTAGGTGCTCGAACATGTCGTGTCAAAAAATGTTTACGACGCCAATTCATCGGACTGTGAAAGAAAACATTTTCCCCACTTTCCTCCGTTAGTGGCACTCTGTAGCGGAGATTCCTTAAAAGCCGGAAAATTTGTCCAATTTGCTCTTTGGCCCGTCTTTGATATTTTGATTCAAAAGAGATTTTATGTACAGTTCGCGACAAGAGCACAAAGCTGATTTCAACCAACATATCGTGCTTTCAATTGTCTGCGAAAATATTTTTGTAATGCAAGTGTTTTCATACTTTTATGAATACTTTTTTTTTTATATAACGTCGCCTCACTTTAGAGTTTCTTATGTATCGTAAACATACATCTCACATACACACAGACCCAGACCCAGATATCAATAAAATCTGTATGACTTACTTAAATATATTTCTTACGTGCACGAATCGAAGCCGCGTGCAACTCGTAGCGCAGAAAGCCGAATGCCAAAAATCAGTCGTGATTTTTTTGTTTAGTTCCATTTACCACCCGTAATGAAATCATACATAGGCATAACATATGTGCGTAAACGTGCGTTCCTTTCAAATTCAGGTCTCGCGCGGGGTCGGTAGTAGTCCAATGAATTTTGCTGTAGGCAAAGTGGAGACGCATCGTTGAAATCCTTCGGGGGTTACTTAGAGACTTTGTCATGTAAATCAGCCACTCAAACCCTTGGGGGAGGCACCATTCAAACTGAAATATTGTAAATATTTTAGTTGTGAATAGATACGACTATTTTGATCGTAAAACGGAACTTTTCTGTGAAAATCTGTAAGAAAATCGGTTAAAATGTTTGTCATAGAGCCGGCTTAAAATTGTACTGTCATTATTATACAAAGCTATGTACGGGCTGCGCGTTCTAGTGTCCGCGTAGTCAGGTACGTGTACCCTAGAACGCGCTGTTCGTACCTGAACCGACGCGTACCTTCATATTGAGACCATTATTATCCATCTGTACGGGTGTTCAACATAGCTAAGTCTAGCCAGCTAGTCTATAAAGCCATGTATTGCCCGTACATGGCTGTACGGTAACGCACAGTCCGTACATGACTTTATATTGTACTGTTTTTTCTTTTTTCTTGCTAGCTCTAATTATGTAGTTAGTTATATCTTCCGATATCGTTACATAAACTCTACGTGACACTATTTTGCAACAAAAAATAAAAACTCCATTATATTTGCTTTCATATCGTAAGGCATATCATTATTCTATGACAACAGGATATGAAATATTTAGGAACCTATTGATTTTTGGAATCGTATAATATTTTGCTTTCTTTGAATATCACTTCACTGTGCGACAGATTTCATCTTTGAGATGCAAATCAGACCGTTGAGAATTCATAGCTCAAATGGGGTGGGTGAAGGTAGGAGACACAACCTCATATTTATTTATACACAACTATTTTGTAGATCACAGCCTAATGGTACTTTTGCAAACGTCATACCTATATATTTTTCTCGTATTTTCACTTAGATCTCGACGTATCGTATACAAGTATGTATAGAGCTCTATCCCGTAAGGGATGAAACGTGCAGATAAATATTAATCTCGCTTTTTATAACGACAGTGTTCACTGTTCCATACCAACATTGGCAACACGGAACCCTTATGTTTTTACAGATTTTTTTGTTTGCATTTGATATTAATGCTCCATTTAAAAAGTGTGTCAGCAGTTTGTAGCCCATGAAGGGTTTAAAAAAATAAGCTTAATTCTCAGATATAAGCGCCTTGGCATCCTATTAAGGATCCAATGGCCACTTAGTCTTATCGAAAGCAAAATGTGGGCGTGACTATCTAGCCTTACAAAGAATTTTGTTGGCAAAATGTACGACCGCCAAAGTCATTGGCACCTACATAATCAGACAATACTTAATTATATTCTTGCTAACGAACGTGATCTTTAAATCCGAAGTAAAACTGATACATGTTGTATAAAGCGGTCCTAATGCATCTTAAGCTGCCCTAAACAACTTTAGATAAATTGCTTGCACGTCGTTAACGATAGGTATGGAGTTTTATGTACCTTAAAAGTTGCTGGCAATCGATTGGATAAAGGCCAATTTTTATAGATATTTCTCAATGTCGTCATTGCTGGTACTATTATCTTTTTGACTGATGATGTGCTGATTTAAAAATTTTAATGGATTAAGTAGGTACTATTTGTTTTA
Source organism: Allophyes oxyacanthae (assembly GCA_932294325.1). NCBI lineage: Eukaryota > Metazoa > Arthropoda > Insecta > Lepidoptera > Noctuidae > Allophyes > Allophyes oxyacanthae. The sequence continues at coordinate 6,497,757 of OW028614.1, read as the reverse complement.
AGATATCTATCGACTACTATGATAAGAACTTTGCTCAAATTCTGACTGAAACGGTTCGTAAATAAAGGTCAAAATACCGAAATTACTCACCAGTAAGAGAACTTATCTTTTTAAATATAATACACTTAGATTATTGATTGGTTGTCGCAGCCGCTCCCAATTATATAAGATAATACAATTAAATTATAATAAAATAAAAGGAAATATCTGAGCAAAGTACGAAATAACGGCGCAACGAAAATCTTATAGCAAAGTTCTGCGTCTATTTCACCTCTATTCTATGTTGCTTGAGGTGTTTTCAATTAAATTGTCGTGTGTGTACCCCTGAATCCCGTAACAAAAATGTCCGGATCCTCACCAAATAGACCTACACAAACGGAACTGTGTGGTGCCTATTATTAAATAAACAAAGCCCTTTTCCGTAATTTACATTTCCGTAGCCAATTTCATTAGACCACGAGTTACTCGCTCCAGGGAGCGACGAATATTCTCTAGCTAGACCGTTATTCGAACAATTACATCTCGGTTAATTACATACTAAAATATATTTAAAGCCATAGCTGACTGTTCGTTTTTAAATCAAATCGTTTCATTTTTAACTGTCTTTAAGAAAAGGAGGAGGTTATGCATTCGACGTATTTTTTTTTTTCATATAGGTATTCATATCGATTTCTCGGAAACAGCTTAGTCGATTTGGATGGTTTAAACTGTGTTCTACCTAGGTAGACCCTGAGGTGGTTCCATAAAAAGGATTTAGATTATGGAGTACAAGATGTAAGAAGGGTACTCCTCAACGAATAACAGAAAAACTTTCGCGACAAGCTTTTTGCTATTGTCTTGGGCTTGTGTAATTGTTTATACCACTAAATATGGACAAATAAATAAACTTTAAAAAAAAGTAAAAACCGACTTCAGAAACTATGTAAAAACGAATAAAATAATTCTTCAGAAGTCGGGGCCTTTATTTCCTTAATGTACCTTAGTTTGGCACCGACTTCGAAGCTGTTAAGTTTTTTTGTGAAAATAATTTTAATCGTTATTAATTTTCTGTGGTCGGCTACTTTTCAAACCAGGTTTTATGGAAAATAATTAGCAAACACAAATTTTACAAACTAGTCTAACCGAATCAAGAAAAGTTTCAAATCTAAATCCCATTTTTATTATTCTAGGATTTTTTATGGGAGCATTAGGTACTCTGTTGTATTGATAGCAAAAAGTGAATTTAAGCTTTAGAACGACTGCTCCTTTTAACCCTATAACGCCTAACTTAAGTTTAAATCATCATTTAGGAGCGGTGATATCTCTATAGAAGTATACAAGCCCATGATTTAAACGAGGCACAGACGGTAGCGGTACCTACATGCATATATTCATCAGCAACTTTAGACCGAAGGAAGCTTAACACATGCGTAACTAATGAATAAACATAGCCATGCTTTGAGACTAATTACAGTTAGCGCCAAAACTCACTTTGAGTCAGAGCTATATAAACGATGCTCTGTGGCTGTTATCTATGCATCATTATCATCATGTGTTTAGCAGTTCTTAGACTTTCGATCTTTTGCTAGAGTTAAGAATAAAACGCTCTGCTTACTATAAAACCCTGTTTATTATATTTATTTAAACAACTACTACTAAGTACTACTTCTCCCCCACCACCTACTACCCTCCCTCTACTATACTACTATGTTCCCTCATCTATGGCAAGAGGAATAATAATTTTTGGCTAAACGCGAAACAAATGCTGTCGTGTATATAAACTCTTCAGGGTAATTCAATTTATTCTTAAATAATAGACAGATGCTAGTGCCAATTCAAGTGTTATTATTATAATGGATGAATTGTCTATTGGCAATCAGGTTAAAGGAGAGTCTTCGGAGTCATCCATCCATTAACCACCTCTGTCTATTCTATCATAATCATAACATGAACTTTATAAATCTTTCTCGAGCTTCCGCAATGCGTCATCGTGTCTGTCTTATAAATGTCCGACTGTCTATCGACTGCAGATGATTAACTGCATTGACATTTGCTCAAACCTAACCATTTTCGCAGACCACAATTTACAATGGAACCTTGTATTCCAATCTAACTTCATATTGATCCTCCAAACCACCAAACTATCGAAATGTTCCGAATTTCGGTAATATGTATAATTTATTGAATGTATAACAACATCGGCATACATCCCAAGCCAGAAACCTTTGTATCCATAACACAATACACACAGAACAGCCACTCGAATGACATATGAGCCGAAGCGTTTTGCCATCAACAGTTTCAAATATTTGGTGTAACGGTGAGCTGTAGCCATCCTAAGTAAACAGACTCCAGACCCTCCGCCACTCCGCCCAAGATCGATGATATCGCGACAGACATGACACGTCTTTGCATTCTGAATAATAAACTCGCTTTGTACCAAAAATGTTATAACATTCTGTATTTGCTCCGGATTTGTGGCAAAATATTTGTTTTCAGATGTAAATGTGTCTTTGTTCTCATTTAGTGCATTCAACAAATAGTTGCAAAAATACAATCGGCAGAAAAGTGACCATTGAAATCAAAACATACTCTTCTAATAATAAAAACTAAAATAAGAAGCAAGTCGAACACGAGCTAATGATACTAACAGCCATTCTTCAAACAGAACCTACCCTGATACATAGTGATACGATAATGAAAAAGGAAAAAATACAAGTCAGAATACCATGTTGCAGATGAAAGAAAGAAAAGAAAGAAAAATCATTTATTTGCCACAAAAACAAGACACACTAGAATGGTAGACATAGGTAATAAGAAGAGGACAGGTGCATAGACAGAGAAGACATTATTTTAGGATGGCAACAATGTAAAATTGAGTAGAAAAAAAAATAATTTAAAAGAATAAAAAATATGTGGGTATCTGCGACTGCGCATCACCTACCACCACCACCACCACCACCATGAGACCATGATGAGACTTACCAGTTCCTGAAGGGTGGTCAAATCTCTGATATTTTCAAATGTCATGTTAGCTGTTGTGATTGTTTGACCAACATTAACAACCAATCCTATCGACGAGTTGACGAGACTTCAATGGTTAGATTTAACCAGCCTTTAAGAAATTTAATCTCAAGATCTAGTCAGATCTTTAACATCCGCTACTTCACTAACACACATTCAGATTCAAACTTCACAAAACCATAAAAGTTAAATTGAAAATCAAGAACAGAAAGGGAACAGAAAATGCAAAGTGCAAAGCGCAAAGCAATTTCTAAGAATGGGTCCCGGTATTTGAAACAAGAAGCACTTTACCTACCTAAGCGTTTCATGGAGTTACCAATTCTGGAGCTAAGCTATCAGACCTGTATTGAGCACCGATTGTCAGTCAGTCAGAAAGATATTCTCGGTACATGGTATAAATGTTAGATTTTCTAGATTTAACCCGTTTTTATCCGCGTTAGTATGTACCACACGTCCAATGTTAGGCGTATGTACCAGATTTCTTGCTCGTAGTGTGAACTAAGATTTCTTTGTATAATTTTCTTCTTTACTGTATTTTTTTGTATCGATATGTAATTGATTTTATTGAGTTATTCGTACAGAACTCATAAAGAAACAGGCTCATATGTGTAATTTCAATGCAAGTAACTAAACTATTTGGCTTTTAAAATCAATAATTCAAACACTATTTTAATAATGTTGAATTAATAAAAGAAAATATAGTTCTGTTTGTGTTTGTTTAATTTGTATTTTAAGCGATGATAATTATTATACTCGGTTAAATTGTTAATCAGCTGAAAAATACACGAAAGAATACACAGTTTCGTGAAAGTAAAAACGAGGAAAATATTTATGACGAGGAAAATGATTCTCTCTAAAGATTATTTTTGTTTGATAACCTCAGACGTGTCTGAAGAAAGCGAAAAACGTGCATTTTTTATAACTTGTTCATAATTATAATAGTAATGCAAATCTCTCGTAATACCTACATATAATATTGGTATCGTCCTTACAATCTTAAACTTATTAGAATTTATTCAAGTAGTAGAGTTGCACGTAGGTACAGTTATTTTAATAATATAATATGAATATTAGGTATATACGGACTGTATTAGAACAGACTGTATCTTAAATTAAAATACATATTGTACTTCTTGCGTATACGTTCCTGGTCTTACGGCACTATATGCACCGTACTGCAAACCAATCCGGAATAAGTTTTGTAATTTATACAGGGCATATATTTAAACAGGATACCTGCTTTAAGCGGTTATTTCCTCATCATTAAGAACAACTTTACTATAGGACCAACCATGAAGTAGAGAAAAAATCTTCTGTACCATACAAATATAATTAAATATTACTTCACTAAAAATGTATGGAACAACAGATTTATTTTTGCGATTTCAGGATTTGTCCCATAGTATAAATTGTTCATAATAAGGAGTACAACAACCCCTTAAAGCAGATGTCGTGTTTATATTTACCTGCCTGAATTTACAATATTCGATTCAAAGGACCACAAATTGTGGTCCTTTTATTCATATGAAACAGTTGATGGCCGCATTAAGGCAAATGATGAAGACATCTGCTATATATCAATCAACAACTCAAAATGGATGGAAAGGAAGGATTTACCTTTTCCAAGGCTGTGTCAGATTGGCGGTCAACAAATCTTAAGTGTGAACCCCACCCGTACCATTGTGGTGAACCCACTCAACTGGAAATGTTAGTCGGAAATATATTTCCGACTAACATTTCATTTCAAAAAATAAAAAAAATTCATCATTTCATTTTAAAAAATAAGGTTGTATACAACCTTATTTTTTTATTTCCAGAAATAAAAATTAATGCCATGCTCTGCTCATCATTCTTCAAAACTTTTATCATGGGAAGTACACTCAAATTGCGATTTTAAAAAATCTACTGCTTCTTACATTTTGGCCCGGTTAGGTATCCACTTTTGTATGGAACAGCTGATTCTTGGCGCCCGATTGGAGAGGCTTATGTATAACAGCGCAGTGCCTGCCCTGTGTCGCACAAACTCACAAGGTTGTAAATAAAATCCAAACACAATCACAATGTATAACTACCCAGCAATAATATTTTTAACAAAAATATTCTAGCGTGAAGTAGTTACTTTGATCTAAAATAATGTAACGATTGTTATGGATTAAATAAATTTATTCGCAGTATTTTGTAGTCAGTTTTTGTAAATTTAAATATTTATGAGGTGTATTTATTCGGCATGGCTTCGACGCGAGCCCAACGGTCGATTGAATCTCAAAGCGTCGAACACAATGTGAAAATTTCCTATTATAACAAACGTATTGATAAATTAATGAGCGCAAATGCATCACAGTGGATATTCTGCAGACATAAATGGTTTTGATTTTGTGGCAGACAGGCCAGTGCACGCATGTTCGCACATGCCGTTTATTTTCTGCCTCACCGCTTCCCCGCATCTAAATTTCGTAAAAAAAACGTAAGTGTTGTTATGCACTTAATTTAAAAAACTTTCCAGATACAAATTTTTTAAGACTTCAATTTCTCACTGCTGGAGAAAAGCCTCCCCCTCCTTCCACTTTTCCCGGTCTTAGGCAATTAGCGGCTAAACCTTTAGATAGGAGTCCAGCTAATCACGCCTTCTCCTTCTGGACCTGCCGCGTTGCGGCGTTCTGATATGTGGGACCCACTGTGTGGTTGTTTTTGCCCAAAGCCCCTCCGGTATGCTGCAGATATGTCCGGCCGAGTTCCTTGTTAATTTAGTTAGTATTGAGTTTCTTATGCGGTCCGTACACAAATAGATACAAAGTAAAATATCACAAACATTATATTTCATCCTGTCCAGTCTGGTACAGATAACGTTGTACTTTTACTAAATTACGCAGACAAGCACTAACGTTTCCCCGAGGCGGTGCGAAACTGCGAAAAGCAATGCTCCAACGACCAAAAAGTCTTTTTATTTCCACATGGTACATGTTTTATGCCCAGCGCACACCTTTTTGATCATAATGCGAACAGGAAATAATCGTGCAGTCATCCAGACTGACTGATGCAGACACCTGCAAGGCTTTTATTATTTTTAAACGGAGTAATAGAAGGGCCTGCAAATAGCTCAGCCTGCAAACACGGTGAACAGGCGTTCATTAAACACTTCTGCGCAATTAACGTGAAACGGTGCGGCGTTGAAAACAATGTTCGTTTTATTTAACACAACCTTCCGACAAACATCGGACCTCCGCTACCCAAATACGGAGCGAAAGCAAACAGGATTTTCGTACTATGAGGCACCGCGTTTACCATTATTTTAAAATTACAGAACTATAAAACCTTTTATAAAAGCAACTCTGTTCGCACTCATAACTTATCTGGTTGAATATCTCGAGATATAATATCCTTCTCTTTTTACAGTAGACTGCAAGATTCCGCAGTGAATTTACTGAGTTTCCGTGCGCTACTATCTGGCGATGGCTCCCGACTATTTATTTCAGTTGTAGTAACTATTATACCTCGACTCGGTAACGATACGAGGAGCGGTCAATTCGTAAGCGTTTCAAACCTAAATCCAAGCAAAATAGCGAAGTATTCCAAATTCCCGGTGGTTGTATTTGGAGCGTAGCACCGACGCTCCATATTTATTATTCATTCATAAGGAGCACTGCGATATTTACTCTCCCATTACTGTGGCCTCGGAGTCGCGTTTCTTGCATTAAAAATTTAACACGAGTCCGTCTAGAAGCAGCACACGAATAAAATGTTCAGTAAATAAAATTAAATAAACATGAAGTCTCAGGTTCACGAACTTTTACTCTTAATTGATTGATACTGGTTCTCGACACTAGTGACATAATGAAAAATATGTTTATTTCAGAATTCGTTTTCACAAAGTGGATCAAAATATCTCTACCGCAAAAAATCCTAATCCAAAATCGAATTCGGCGAGCCTCGGCTGGCTGGACACCGAATAAATAACCACACAATGATAAAAACGGGACAAATGTCTATGCACAAAGCTCAGTCCGCGCCGCTCAAAAAATGAAAACAATTAGCACTACAACGCAGCCTGCGCCGGCCGACCAGCCGACCAGCAAAAACTAGCAACCGTAGATAATTTACTTTCAATCGCTGCAAGAGCCCGGGAACGCGGCAGATATTACACGTAGCTTTACTCTGCGAAATATTGGCAAAAATCTCCATTTTTGTTGGCGCACCAAATTCATGCAGCTAGCAAAAATTTTCGTGACTTATTTTTTTTACTGCTATCAGTTCGGAGACTTCATGCAATTTAAAAATGTATGTCCATACTCGTTGTGTATGCTTACCCACTTTCCATGGTCACGTCGACATATTTAATTAACGTTTGAACTAACTTCGGCAATTCCGGAATAATCTGAAACTCGATAAAGCTAACCCGGTCCAATTTTATCATGATATCATGCAAAAATATGGGGCGGTTCAACTGCATTCTCATTCTATCGTATACCAAAAGTAGGTCATTATGAAGACGGATTTCAATTCTTTGCAATACACGGGTCCCTGCTTTGCTATGAACCCGTTGACCCATGAAGCACTAATAATAACGGGCGGACAATAGACGAAGCAAGCAAAACCGGGCGGTTTCGTTAAATCAGCGGGGTGAAAGGGATCCTTGAGTTGGATAGGCGCCCACCGTCGTGGAGATTGCTGCAATTTATCCAGATTCGCGGGATCTGAGATACTTCGTGAGGGACTTCGTGTTAACTTTCAGTTTTCATGCCAATTCTTTATATCGGAAAACGATAAACCAATTTCAATATTCTTTGCTTTGAAATTCTAATACAAACAAATGAAAAATCCAGTCTATTAGATACTGTCTTACTGATAAGCACGGTCTTCCTCTCAAAATACTCCACCACGCTGGACTGGTGCGGGATGGCGGACATTTGCACGTTTCCTCACGATGTTTTCTACGAAGGTGATAACTAAATTTTGAATATTAGAGTTTAAACATTTCAGAAATCATTCTATAGTGGTTAAATTAACTCGCTCCTATAACTATAGTTCTGGAAAATTTATTACCTCATCCTCTTTTCTGCACTAAATCCAGTCACAAAATATATTTCTTTATTTTAAATTTTACTACTCATGCTTTTCTGTATCCAATTTACTAAAATTTAATCTTGATAAATATGGCTTGCCAGTTAGCCACACCAAATATAAAATATTTTACTTCTTATTTTATTCTGTTCTCCAACCAAAATTCACTTTATGAGTTTCCTGCAATTTTTTTGTATTTTATTCACAAGAAAAATAGTATTACGGGTTCTCATGTCTATCATCATTCAACATGTCATCATGTTGATGGATAAACAATAACCGTTTTTATATGGACGGCTATTATAGTTCAGTCTTCGAAAATTCTGGACTCAATTACATTTCAAAACAAAGATCTAGATATTTATTAGACACTGCCATGACCACGGATATCTATGGCCATGACCATCTCTACTAAAATTGTTTAGACTTGAACTAAAACTCGAACCACCTGATGCCTAGGTGCAATTCGGGTGTTAACCGTATTCCCGATTAGGATTGTGAAATAGATCTTCTTCTTCTTTCTTTCTTTCTTTCTTTTCTTTTCTTTTTCCTTTTCTTTTTCATTTCTTTTTTTTTTCTTCTGATTCTATATCAGCCATTCTGCACAACTCATCTTCAGCTTCTGACGAAGCTTTTTGAAATATTTTAGACAAAATAATAACTACCTATCCAAAAACCGAATTGCGGCAATCAAAAACGATTGCCCAAATCCAACGTATAAACTACAACCGAGGCATACATCAGACACTAACAAACTTACCAAGCGGGATATAAAATCAGTATTATACGGATTTATACGCGGCTAACTAACACATATAATGGCCCACGCTCTAGTCGGCCACTCTAATGGCTTCCATTACGATGCTTGCCACCTGCGCTAATGGGTCAGAAATATTTAATTGATGAGAGCTGTACAGATTTCCCGATTCACATTTTTCATCCATTTCGTAGTGTTTCATGTCCGCTTTGTGGGTAGCCTCATTACGGCAGAATATGTTTTGCTCTTTCTACGAGAGATGTTTAAAGCGGATTGCTTTCATCTTTCATCTGTCTTGTTATGTGTCAGCTAATTAGGTAGAGGAAAGTCACCAAATATGGAATACCATTTTGTTTTAGGGATATAAAAAAAAAACTTCAAAGAAATGAAAACAGTTTAATGTTATTGCTAATCAGTCATACATTTATACGTATTAATTAACAGCCTTCTATCAAATATAATAATTATTAAAAAAAACCGAACACAAAAAACAAAATCACAAATAAGTAACCAAATATGGAATAGGTACCCATATATGGAATATAAGCATAAGTCATCATATTAATAAAAAAACAGACATAATAAAATAAAAAAATTGTAGTAATAAATGAGACTGTTTATCTTTTTGGCATAGGCGGAATAAAGTTGTCCTAGGCACTTGAAAATGCTCTGCTGCTTTCAAATATCCCATTTTCTTTTCCCGGAGGAATTTTATAGTTTCTGCCATTTTTTCTTCATCCCAGGTTTTCCGTTTCTTGGTCGATTGTGAAGCCGACATTCTAAAAACAAACAGGATATAATTTTTAAAAGAAATAGTAGCAAGTACATAATTATAGAATATTCCATAATTAGGCACCAAAGACTGTTCATATTTGGATTTTTATACTAGTTCAAACTAGTACCAATATTTTATCAAATCACAAAAATTTTATTACAGAAGGTCACAAAATGATGAAATAACCATAATATCGATATATTCAATAGTAAAACATGTATGTAGACGTACATAATAACCAATAATACCCATTTATTACATACCTTTAAAATTTTCTGTGCGACGACAAAACAAAACACGCCTGCCACACGCGTACCGTTCGCGCAATTGATACGATGGTGTGAGTGCGATAGTAAAGAGAGCCAATGAAATAGAAGATGGTCGTGTGTTGCATTTTAAACTTATAGTTTCGGAGAAATCAAGGGATTCCATATTAGGATACTATACCATATTTGGTGACTTTCCTCTACCTAGCTTTTGTTATCATGTTCTAGATGCGAGTAGTTAGTTGGATTATTTTTATGGTCGTATCATACAGCAGTCTGTATTTCTATTTTTGTCGTTGGTTTTTGCAAATGGTTTTCGTTGTAGATTTTTACGAAGTATCAATAATTGTTTTAATTATTCTTCTTTATTGTAGGAGACATGTTTTAATTATTTAAATAGATAGATAACTAGATACCTATCTACAACGTGTATCAGAAATGCGCGGTCATCATATTATTAAGGGTGTGGATCAGACAATCAAACTGAACTTTACTATGGGACCAAAAAAAATTAATGTCATTACATTACCTAATGTAAAATTTTGGTAAAATGTCATTGATGCATCCTAATCCCGAAAAATAATCAGCACGAAGTCAAAAACATCAATGGAATATTTTTCATGGTTTCAATCACATAAAAATTGTAAATATTTATATAAATGGACTTAGGATAGTTTGCCTCCGATTTACAGTTATGAAATTGTTCTGAAACGATAATACCAATGTAAACCAGATGCGGTTGAATTCAAATCCAGTATTTACGGAAACAATGAGCTAAAACAAATTTTCGTTGGCGGTGTGTTTGTGTTATCTGCATCTGAAAGCGAAATCTATACCTAGTGTACACTGCACAGCCAAATGTGTTCATTTACTCAATAGACAATAACGGATTTGACCTATTTTAAGCCAAACATCGCGATTTAGACATCAAATAATAACATTTACATTTCACTGTAATTACGATTAGAATAATTGATTATTTTATAAAATAACATCAGTAATAATATTAGTATCCATTCTATATAGTTTTTAAAATAACCGTTAAAAACCCCCGACTCCAACTAGAAAAAGAGCTATAACTTTTGAACGGCTGAACAAATTTTCATGAAACATGGCTGAGAACACTCAGAATAAAATTATCTATGACAAAAAAAAAACTAAACGAAAATCGGTTCATCCGTTTGGGAGGTACGATATCACAGACAGATACATAGACAGACACGTTAAACATAACACCCCTCTTTCTTGTGGGGGGTAAAAAGACAGAAAATGTATTTATTAGATATCACAAACATGTAAGTATAGTACCACAAACTTATCTGACCCGGTGACCAAAATTGGAACTAACGTCGCCCCAGAACAAAAATGACTTCAAAATGTCATTTTTGTAGGGAGATGTTGGTAAAAGCGACGGCAGCGACGCCATCACCGGGTCAGATAAGTTTGTAGCACTATACACGTAAATGGATAAACTTTATGATAGGTAGGTACCTAATAAGCAAAAGTCAATATCTACCAAACGACTCATCCGAAATACAAATTCAAAATACGAACACAATAGATACTTGAACACAAATAACCAAATTCAAAAACAGAATAACGTTCTATTGTCACGTATTCCCCGTATTATTAGTGGTTAATTATTGACCGAGACGCCATAATAATTGTGGTAATACACCACAATAATTGCGGTGTATTCCCGCGTTGTATTTGTGTAGTGGCGGGAAATCATTGGTGGTTCCCATTCCGCCTTAATTGTGCAGAAGTATTTAATGACCTCTGTTCCTGATACAATAATTATTATTAATGAGCATAGAATTATTTCAGTTTTGAAACAATCGATGATTTTATCTAAGTAGGTAATAAAACCTCAAAGTCTAAAAACCTCAGTGGGACTGGGATGTTTGATAAATAACAATATATGTAATTACGGGCCAGCCCTAAAGGACCTGCTTTCCAATCACAAAAAATCAACAGTTTTCAAACATAACCCAGTAAAAAATATTTTTAGGCCGTTTTTAATTTGGCTAATATCTACCTCAATTTATTATACACACTACGAGCTACATAAAACAAGAAAACTAGCATCTAACGTGCCTTAGTTACAACTCCCATTTAAAACACGAGTTACACAGTACTACATAACATTCGGTTTTAATCATTTAAAGCATTAACATTAACACATACCTAGGTACCTACCCAGTACCCAGTGCGTAATTTGAATATTTAGCGTCCTGTGGCGTTAACGTGTACCTACTACATTAAACGCATCTATTTTTGCGGTAGCCGCGGTCACTACACCTCTACACCTTGTAGCAAAATTTACATAGAAAATCCTTTTTACTACAAGCTCGGGTCAAAGCAAGTATCAGAAATGCAAAGTGCATTTGTAAGGTACCTAGCTAGTTGTTAAATAGAAACCTGAATTTGCATGAGATAATCCCCCTGTGCCCGCCCACTAACTAGAGTAGGTATGCCTCACTGGTCCCTAAAGCCCCATTTCGTTGTATTACAGTGAATACCCGGGCAAAGATCCGAAATAATTTAGGTAAGTCGAAATTAAAGGAAGTGAGGCAAAATTAAAAACTATCAAAATCAAAATATTTGAATATTCAATGGATCTTTTCATATTTTACCTACCCCGTAGCAAAACCTATGCGAAAAGTACCTATGTAGCTAAATGCAACAAAATAATAATGGTAGAGACGAATATTCACTAAATCATGCTTCCGCTAGAATATTCGATAAAACAACTCATTAATATTAAAAATACGATACCGTTTTATCCACCTATGAATTATTAAATAACGAGTTATATCGTTTTAGCTTTTATTTTGATATTATTCCTAAACTGGTCACCCTGACTGAGTCTTGATTGTCTATGGATCCACTCCGTAGTGATGGAACATTGATTATTTTAATATCGATTTGTACAATATTCGATATTATCGATAGAGATTATTATGCTTTAAGAATCAAATTCTTCTAAGCATTACTTCTAAGAATTGAATTGTGACAAACTAATTCTAATAAACATTCATAGTCAATGTTATAAGCACGTTCCAAACAGTAATTTTACATGCATAATAATTTATTATTTATTTGCGTTCCACAGTGTAAAAGGACCTACAGTAATTTATAATAATAATCGATCACATCTGTCATTTCTATATCGTATCGTTTTTATATCGCGTAGTGTCAAATACTAACAACTAAAAATTATAGTGAACGTGACGCGACGTCGAAATAATTAAATTGATATAATCGATTATAATTTTATAACTATGCATATTATGAATAATCGATATTGACAGCTACTGTCAATGTCAGCAACACTAACGATCGCTGTCAGCACTTCAGCAATCAGGCTGGCTGTCATTTAGATTTACGTGAATGAGGTTTTCGGTTTTCAATACATTTCAATTTTCATTATTTCCTTTCTATTTACAGTATTTGTTATTATTTTGTTAATTATATTGTTTTGTGGATCGAGTGTATTGTAAGCTAACTGTAAGAGTAATATCGCAATGTCTCATCAAACAGGAATTCAAGGTATGATAAAATACAGTTATCTTCCCCATAATTTCAAATGAATACACGTAATATGCAAATAATCCCGGTCGAAAAATATTACTGACCCCTTGTATTGCAGTAGCGTTATAACCACATAAAATCAGTGTATATAAATAGAAATTACGGTATTTCTGGCTTCAAACTTGATCACCCACGTCAAAATATAATACACACAATCGAACAAATATATTATACACATAATCGAAGTATTGGAGTGTTGATACAAATTTTAGGTCAGAGTGTCATCTTAGGGGCGGATTTACTATATTAGTATCGCTACATTGGAATAAACTTAATTATATGTAGCAAACACATATTAGAGAAACACTAGCCATATAACAATTAGATTTTATTATATTACAGAGTGTTACTGACCGAAATTGTATAGGTATCATTTTAAAACTACCATACTATAATCTACAGCCAGGAAGATGTACTAACATTCACTGATATTTCGCATTTTGTGGGCCAAGCATTAATGTTTTTGATGTAAGCAAATTTTGAATCAAGAATACATATTTAGACAATGAAATTTTTAGAAATTTTTACCTTTTCATTGTCATGAAACAAGAGTGTATGTTGCTTAAAATTAAACAAAAATGCGATAGACTCATTGTATTTTGAAATCAAAGTTTGCTTATGTTAACTCAATGTAAAAAACATTTGTGCCTCGCCCTCGGAACTACTGTCTTTATCTATCATCAAGTAAATACTTGAGGACATAGTAATTATGCTGTAATCAAATTGTATTGCAGCAAAATATCTCTAAATGGAGGCGACACTAGTATTCAATTTAGAATTCATTTTAATTCACTAAGTAAGTGATAAAATGCAGACGTTAGTATTGTTCTCGGCAGCAGGCTGGCTCGGCTTGTTAGGGCTCGTGACTAGATTAAACCATTTATAATTCTTTTTAACAGCATTGGCAACTTATAAAACCTTACCTTATAAAACAAAATATAGAATAATAATATTTTATAGAAACAAAATTAAGTCCAACTTTTATAGTCGCAATCCCTTTAAAGGTTTATTGTACTCATCATTGAGAAAACATATTATGGGACTGATCCTGAAATTGCCAAAATAAAATTTGCCATTCTGTACAAAAAATAATTCAGTATTACTCAAATAAATGTATTGAACAGCAGATTATTTTTTTCTCTACTAGAAAGGTAGGACCTTGTATAGTTTATTTTTTTTATGAAGGAAAATTATTTTGAGGAAATTCTCTTATTTGTCCAATATTTGTGTGCTCAGTGACTCAGTGCCTTAAAAATGATAATAATGCTTTTCCTCTAGCAGATAAATAAAGTACAATTGACGTGGTTTGTACCGCCAGCGACAATAATAGCTGAAGATTTTTAAAGCTTTAAAACTGTTTTTATGTATGAAAATAATGCAATTATAATTTTTTTTAATTTATGATGAAATAGCTAACTTTATATCATTCAGTATGATGCTTTGTTTTATACTATTATAATTTTCTATGATTTCAAAATTAAAAAATGTCGCTGACTGTACCTACCAAACATTAAAATATATTTAATCCATCAAGAAACAAAGAATACACAGTAGAAAATCTTTAGTTTGTGAACACCGGTGACAGTTTGCAACTTAATTATTCTTATCCAATAAATTTATTTCAATACAAATCATTTCTTCAGTAATTTTAATTAGGTACCTAGGGTACATTGTTATAGTAGGAAATTAATAGTCTTAGATAGGCTCCACCTTAGAATGTGAAGTTGTGAATGTGTTAGGTATCTCAAGTACAAGTAATTAAAATGACAATAATATTGTTCATATTATCTGGATAATAATGCTTGTGCTTTGATTTGATTGGAAAAGGAAATGATTTTCAAGTAGGTGTATGCACTTGAAAATTATTTATTATATTTATAATCAACTTTTCTTTCCAGCCAATGCAGAATTGAAAAAATATTTAGGCAAATGCAGAGATGGAAAAATCAGAGTTTTGAAAATCAGCATTGAAAATGGTAATGTCTTGAAAAATACATTAAATATATTTTTTTAAATTAATACTCTATCTATTCAGCACACGTCTACCCAATGTTTAGAATAGACCACCTCTTTTAAAAAGAAACATTGCTTCAAACAAATATTTCTTCTGGATTTTGCACATGCACATTCAGAATAAATTTCTGAAGGCGTACCTATTACATCATGCGGGAATTCAAATGCTATAAATAAGCACTCTTTGAATGTTATTTTTCTGAGACATTAGCTAATAGTTTGAACATAATATTCTATTATATTTCAGAGCAGCTGGTTTTGTCCAAGTATTACCCAACGAAACATTCATGGGAGCAAGACTTTGATAAATTTGTACCCTCATTGGTTGTTGAAGATCTGCCATGTTATATTTTGTATAGGTAAGTATTAGTAATTATACACACACACTACCAATAACACCTGTATGTCTAAATAAGTTATGTATAAGCTTGACATAACTGTTAGGAATAATGATTAAAAACACGATTTTTACTTTTTGTGTGCAGCATCAGCATCAGCATGTTATCAGCAGATTCTAAAATGTCACTGACATGTAAAAACAACATTTTTAACAAAATATAATAAATTATAATATTAATTGTCATCACCAACAATAACTTTATAATTTATTGAATATAGAAGGAATAGAACTGAGTGTTATGCCACCGACTCGTAATTAATTTACATAGGAAAGGATGAAGAATATTTTATATAATAACATATTAATTCATTTCATGTCAATTCCAAAACAATTTTAATAAATAATCTACTGATTGTGTGAATACAAACCTGTTTTTATTGTGCAGGCAATGATCTCCAAATCCTACCTACTCTGTCTGATTTCAATATTATTTCGGTACAATCAACATTCAAAGTAAGAGAAGATGAGTTGAATTTCAAAAAAATTATGAACTTTTCAATTTCTTGTAGCTCAAGAATTTACCAGCACATTTACATGGTCATCATTTTATTTTGGTATTGGCTGTACTACTCAAAGTTGAGCCGTGGCGTGCACTCCATAAGGTCAACTAACCGTGACTAACCGTCAAAAACTCCCGACTCCAACTAGAAAGAGAGCTGTAACTTTTGAACAGATTTTCATGAAACATAGCTAAGATGATTATCGATTAAACTATATTTCAATGAAAATTAAAAAACTCCATTGAAATCGGTCTATCCGTTTTTGGCTACGATGCCACAGAGAGATACATGGATAACAGATACACACTACAAATTTGTAACACCCGTCTTTTTGTCGGGCCTTAAACATGTTAATATGTCTGTAATATCAGTTAATTTAAGTTTTATGGTGTGATGGCTAATCACAAACATCATTTAACTTAACAATACAGCACTAAGTTGTTTATGCCTAGCAAGAAATGTCTGTGCATGCCACTGAAGTTGAGAAACACCTTCACCTAAAAGTGATGTAAAACGATTTTATTCTGTTGTTCCAGGTTTGACTCAACAAATTCGCTAGGCCATGAGTGGCTGCTGCTCAGTTGGTCCCCAGACAGTGCTCCAGTCAGACATAAGATGTTGTACGCTTCTACGAAGGCCACGCTCAAGCAAGAGTTCGGGTCCGCACATATTAAGGATGAAATGCATGCTACAGTTAAGGTTGGTACGGACAGAGACACTGTAGCTCATTTGGAGAAGCGATGGCATGGTTCACCACAGGTTGTAGGTTCGAGGCCTGCCTGTGTCAATATTTTCTCAAGTATTTTTTTGTAGGATTTCTTTTATGCCGTCCGCACATGACAGGTTTTCGCGTTCGGTTTCCTGATACAGTTACTGTGTATCGAGGCATCTGAAGGCGTCAATTCCATACGATAGAACGGTGCGCCACACACGCACGATTCTACCCGTTCGTTCTGTTGTATAGAATTGGCGCCCTGATGCGGTAACCGTATGTAACATGTGCGCCCCGCCTTATACTACTTTTTACAACTTCAAAAACAGAAGAGGTTCTAAATTCAACTGTATTTATTTTTTATTCGTTAATTCATAATCGGCATTCCTCGGTCAATCCGATTTGGATGACTGTCTTTTTGTTTGATGAACTATAATTCCAAAGTACGCAAGGCAAGTATTTACTGGCAATGTCAAATGAAGGCCACTTTCATAGATTTTTAGAAACAAGGCAAGGATTCACAGTATGATTTTATCAACATCTAGGTAGTTCTACTATCCTCCTTTTTAATACGGGAGAGGATTCTTGCTGCACGATAAGAAAAAAGAAAATTGGCCATAGAAAGAAAGAAAGAAAGAAAAATACTTTATTAGCACAACAAAAAATAAATAAAACCAATAACAAAGAAAACATATACTCGTAAAATAAAAAGTTGTTGTGCCAAAAGGCCGCAGCTCAGCATAATGTCAGGAGGCAGTGATACTGGCCACCTGACGCTGGTTTTCAGCTGCAACCCACGAGTGCCATACGCTCGAAACTATCAATATTATATTATAATAGGCATACTTACTAATATATATAAATAACATAACACCAACATCATAACATGACATGATGTTTAGATAACATCTCAGAGTGATTTTCATAATAAAACATTTTACGTTGTCCTTAAAATAATGACAGTCATGGTGTATTTAATATTCATGATTATGTAGCATTTTGTCAAGTGGTTCGTACTTCGTATACAATCTATTCAAAATTTAAGTGTTGTACTTATAAATGAATTACCATAAGTGTTCTCCAGATTTCATGCTTATCTATAATTTCGATAGCTATGACTAACATAGAGATAAAGTATGTTTATGTTAGGTATAAACCCAAGCAATTCAGTTATGATAACACGTCATCTTAGAATGTAATTATCATTAAACTTGCATAGTTTTAAACGACATTTCCGAGGTGTTGTTTAAATGCAACGTGAAATCATGACCAGCCATATTTCAGGAGGTAATTGACCGGTCTACCTCATAACCAAAATGGTAATGAACATCGACTCTGGTAATAAACTTCAAAACGTTCCTGAGACAACTTATTTTATTTTCGAACATGTTTTTGGGAATCTCATCTTTATGATCGGTATTTTTTTTATAAGGTAGCTCAAAGTCCAGTTTCTCGCTATTTTATTGAAGTTCATTACCAGAGTCGAAGTTCATTACCATTTTGGTTACGCAGTTGATCCGCAGGTCGATGAAACTGAACAACTTTCCCCAACGAACATAGGCCGAAATCTCGAAATTGAAAACCGACTAGTCACGTGACTCACATTTGTATGAGAAGCAAAATTTTCCTTTTCAGATTTCGACTTATGTTCCATAGGGAAAGTAGTAGTTTCGTGGACCTGATAAACTACTAAACTATAGCTGGTCAGTTTCATTTCACGCACTATTGGTCTAAAATATCCTAAACTAGCTGTCCCGCCGAACTTCGTACCGCCAATGAAAGAACTGTGCATTTACCTACCTAGTCTATCTACCATACCTACCCTACTATCTACTATACCTACCCTATCTACTATACCTACCTACCCTATCTACTATACCTACCCTACCTACCACCCTGTCTACCATACCTACCTTCTACTTACAATAATATAACAAACACAACAAAAAAAGAATTAGCGATATTGGTCCAGCCGTTCACGCGTGATGGCGTGACCAAGGGAAATAGGGATCCATTTTGATATAATATAGATTGATAGATAGAATATAATATCTTCTTAGTTTCCCCTAAGTATTTATTTGTCATGACATCTTTCCTAATGTATTTATTTTAACCTTCTATTTGTAGGATGAAGTAAGTCTAAAAGGGTACAAGGCCCATTTGAGCGGGGTCAGCGCGCCCGCCCCGCTGACCGACCGAGAGGAGGCCTTGAAGGAGCTGCAGGACAGTGAACACGACACTAACTATGGAACGGATGCAAGGTGACTTATTTATAGTCTTGGCATATTAAATAACACTCTTAGAGCCTTATCACACTGACGATTTTCAAGCGAGCTGAAAGCGAGGCGAGCGCGTAGCGAGTTCGTTCGCCAGTGTGATAAAGCCCATAAAAACATAGATTTTCCTAAAAATAAACTCTGCTTCATACTAGTAATTCGTCTAATCTTTGGACACAAATCTCACATGTAAAACATGCAATTTTTTGTTTCCGATGCGAAAATCGAACCCTTTACCCTTTTACAGAAGGCGCAGTCCGCCACTCTTACATTTAGATCGTAAAAGCAATTAAAAAGTATTACAATCTGATACAAAGGATCAACAATCAAAAATTACTTGACTGCTAAATAAGATAAATGAACATTTTTTTTTTCTTTAAAAAATCTTGTCCCCTCACTAGCATATAGATTATTATTCATATTGAACTGATTACAAATCATACTAAAATCTAGTCACCTTTATCATAATTGTATAACAAACCGCTAATAACTAAAATGGCTTTAAAATCGGTTGCCTTATTTATATGAAAGTGACAAAGACAGGTATAATTTATAAAGCGTTTATATGACGTCAGTTTTTATGAATAAGGGGAAAATAATTATGGCGGCACCGCATATAATCACTACGAAAATCTTAGCTATGTTGTCATTATTCTACTGCAGAGTTAACTCACCAGATCCGTAGACATAGTCTGACAAAAATAACTTTTCATTAAAATAATGACAATACCTACTGTAACGATTTCAGTAGTTCTTTGCGGTGTTACCATTAAAATTCTATTGCAGAATTAGCTTGGCCTGATTCTAGATCTCTACAACTTATATAATTATTACTATTAATATTATATTAATACTATTATACTAATAATTGTTAATATTATGTTATTTTTGTGTGTTTATCAAATTTTAGTTTACCTAGTTTATAAGTTGGAGGAGCACACTTTGTATTGTCCTTTAGGTTGTTTCTTAAATGTAATTGTGTATCCTGTTGATGATCCAATAAATAAATAAATAATTATAGAAGAGATGGCTTAATGTTATGTCTTTTTATATTTCAGGCAATCCACAATGGGTGGTGTATCGTTTCCTATAACAGAAGCGGCCAAACAGGGAATTAATGATCTCAAACGAGGTTCCTATAACTACTTGCAATTTAAAATAGGTAAGTTAATAATATTCAAACTAAATAAGTATCAGATGAGAACTAAATGTTTAACAAAATTGTGGCATATGTTGTTGTTCAGTTAGTAAAAATTTTCGACCGCATATGTGCATTTTTACATCATAACAGCCTAAACTGGGAGTTATACTAATGAGTATAGTTGCCCTCACTGCAGGACAAACTTAAAACAAATCAAGCACATAAATCATCCGCTTAAAGTACCCCACCAAAGAATACAGATTGCAGATTCCCACAAAGAAACAAATGATAATTTCGGGGATAAGCAAAACTGAAGCAGCGAGATCTCCTTATCAAACCTCGTTGTCAAACCTGCTTGTGACTACAAACTTTTTCAAAAAGAAAGATAGGCGTTTCGACCAAAAAAAAATTCGCGTTCATAACCGTATCATTTAATATTCAAAACTAAAAATTATATACAGTATATTTTTTATGTAGTGCGCATAATTTGTAGATTGATTCAGTCTCTGTTCTTAAATGCAACCGCAGTATTGGAATACACTTTGAAACAAAATGAAAATTCGACTTAGTATGGGGGACACCCATAATTTATTAGCGCAACCCATACAAATCATTTTTTTTTTGTTTTGGAATGAATTTTAGTACTGCGGTTGCATTTGAGATGGACACTAAATCACGCTGCAAATTTTGCGCACTATATAAAAAAAATCTCCTGTAGGTATAAGACATACCTAGGATTTATTTATATTTATGCTTTTCAGATTTAGAAGAAGAAAAAATCCATTTATCCAAAGCGGCCAACATAACTTTGCCAGAGTTACCCCAGCAGGTGCCGGCCGACCAGGCTAGATACCACTTGTTCATATTCAAGCACACGCACGAAAGCGACTACATGGAGAGTGTAGGTGGGTAGTTAAACTGAACATATAAACCAAACCAACAAAATGAATACAAAAATAATATAAAAAACATTATTTATAAACAAACATTAATATAAACAACATATATTATATAATAAAATATATATTTATATATATAACTAGCGGCCCGTCCCGACTTCGTACGGGTAGGTACAAAGTTAGCGGTAGATACTTTTTTATTTTCATCAATTCTTGACCTCTTACAAAACGTTCCCGTTCTCGAATACATCGCACCGTACATCACAACGTCGCGGTCCTTAGGTAATGTAAAATTAGTGTTAACTTTCAAAGAACTTTTAATTTCTCGTAAACCATCGATCGCTTCTCACTGCAAAAAATTTTTTCACCCCTATTTAGCACCTTTAGGGAATGCATTTCCAAAAACGCACAAACACGTGTTTCTTTATTTCTAACCAAAAGCCTAAATATAAATTTTCACGTTTTGCACTTCATAAACAATTTTCTCCCCTATTTCGCCCCTTTAGGGGATGAATTTCCAAAAACGCGGTAACACGTGTTTCTTTATTCATAACCAAAAGCCTAAATCCCAATTTTCACGTTTCTCACTTCCAAAACAGTTTTCACCCCTATTTCGCCCCTTTAGGGGATGAATTTCCAAAAACGCAGAAACACATGTTTCTTTATTTCTAACCAAAAGCCTAAATCTCAATTTTCAAGTTTCTAACTTAAAAAACAATTTTCACCCCCATTTCGCCCTTTCAGGGGATGAATTTCCAAAAACGCAAAAACATATGTTTCTTTATTTCTAACCAAAAGCCTAAATCTCAATTTTCAAGTTTCTAACTTAAAAAATAATTTTCACCCCTATTTTGCCCTTTCAGGGGATGAATTTCCAAAAACACAGAAACACGTGTTTCTTTATTCCTAACCAAAAGCCTAAATCCCAATTTTCACCTTTCTCACTTCCAAAACAGTTTTCACCCCTATTTCGCCCCTTTAGGGGATGAATTTCCTAAAACGCAGAAACACATGTTCTTTATTTCTAACCAAAAGCCTAAATCTCAATTTTCAAGTTTCTAACTTAAAAAACAATTTTCTCCCCCATTTCGCCCTTTTAGGGGATGAATTTCCAAAAACGCACAAACACGTGTTTCTTTATTTCTAACCAAAAGCCTAAATCTCAATTTTCAAGTTTCTAACTTCAAAAACAATTTTCACTCCTATTTCGCCCTTTTAGGGGATGAATTTGCAAAAACGCAGAAACACGTGCTTCTTTATTTCTAACCAAAAGCCGAAATACCAATTTTCACGTTTCTCACTTCAAAAACAATCCCAATATCTACGTTTTACACTTCAAAAACAATTTTCACCCCTATTTCGCCCCTTTAGGGGATGAATTTCCAAAAACGCAGAATCACTTGTTTCTTTATTTGTAACCGTAAGCCTAAATCCCAATTTTCATCTTTCCCACTTCAAAAATGAAGGGACTCCCATACAAACTTTCACCCCCTTTTTCACCCCTTTAGGCGCTGAATTTTCAAAAATCCCTTCTTATTGCTTGCCTACAATACAAAAGGGACCTACCCTCCAAATTTCGTGACTCTAGCTTCAGTGGTTTCGGCTGTGCGTTGATGATAAGTCAGTCAGTCAGTCAGTCAGTCAGTCAGTCAATCAGGACTTCTCTCTTTATAATATTACTATGATATATATTATGTTTATATATAATATTGTAAACTGAAATCGGGACAAAAAAACTGCTGCTCCATACAAACAATTCAATATTACTCAACCAAATGTTTGGACTGGTGATTTGTTTCACTATTTCAGTTTTTGCCCCATAGTAAAAGTTGTCCATAATGATGAGTACGATACCCTCGTTCAATTTATCGCGTCTATTCGATTTCACCATAATTATATAAGCAGCGTCAACAACCCCAGACTCCAACTAGTAAAAGAGCTGTAACTTTTGAACGAATGAACAGACTTTCATGAAACATAGCTAAGATGATACCCGATTAAACTAGTTTTCAATTAAAAAACTGCATTAAAATCGGTCAATGCGCTTTGGAGTTACGATGCCACAGACAGATACACAGATACACTACAAACATATAACACCTCTTTTTGTGTCGGGGGTTAATAAGGCATCGTCCACGCCGAGGCATATTGTATGATATTTAATAAGCTATCTGTCGGGAAAGGTCGTCTCAAAACCGCTAACCTGCACCATACTCACAGCAATCATTGTCTCTTTCTCTTTCTTTAAAAAAACATTGTTGCCCCTCACTAGGATTTCTCCTGTATCGAGGGTACAGTTTACAAACATACATGTAACATGCACACACAACCAGACCCGAAACAACAATCTATACAAATATTTGTCCCGTGCGGGGATCGAACCCGTGGCACGTAGCGCAGAAGGCTAATCGCTTAACCACTGCGCCAACCGTGTCGTCATAATATATATCTGGAATATAAAAGAAATTAACTAAGATACCCTAACTTTATTTCGGCGTATCCTTTTCGAACTCGCATAGACAGCTTGCCATTAAATGTTGTAATAAAACGTAATTTTTATGTTTTTCAGTATTCATCTATTCCATGCCTGGGTACAACTGCAGTATAAAGGAAAGAATGATGTATTCCAGTTGTAAAGGACAATTCTTGGAAATCATTGAGCAATTGGGCCTTGAAATAGCGAAAAGAGTAAGTTATAGTTCAATTATCAGCATCAGAAAAATTTTAAACATTGCAGAACACTCTGTAGAACTCCTAAGAGGATCTCAACTGTTAGGGAATTATATAGCCATAAACTTTTGTCTATGGTGGTGGTCTTTTGGTGGAGGCTATGTGGAACGAAGATCTTCTCAGTTTGGCTGGTAACAACTGGATGAGAGTAGCCGATCAAGCCAGATGACTTGCGATTGGAGAGTCCTATATCCATCTGTGGAGTGCAACAGGCTGATGATGATGATTAACTTTTGTCGGATTTATCCGATAAATTTATCGTATCCATTTCACCCATGTCGTATTTATACGACAGAAAACCTGCTTTACAAAATTTCTCTATCGTATAGTATCATTTACACAACTCTATTCATGACAACTGACATAAATTCAAGCGGTGGATAGGCTAATAACTCTACACTAAATAAACGGATCACAATTTTGCACTATTTACTTAAAGCACATAGGAGAATGCCATAGCAGATACTCCCAGCAGTCTCCGGTACGTTATAGATCTTGTACACTCACGGGGACAGAAGGGATGGTGTATTTTTGACGGGGAAATTCATTGAATGCAATTTTTCTTACCTATAAAATCGATGACATGGTTCCTTGGAACAAATTCCTCTATCTCTTAGTTTCAAACTTCCCCATACTGACCGATCTCGACGGATCAACCTGTATAATTTAATTAACCAAAATATTGACTGCCTTTATTTTTACATCCTTCCAGTTAGAAATCGATGATGGCAAGGAACTGACCGAAGAGTTTCTGTACGACGAGATTCATCCTAAGAGGAACCTGCATCGTCCTGCGTTCGCGAAGCCTAAAGGTCCGCCGAACAGGGGCGCCAAACGAATCACAAAGTCGCAGAGTACGCAGTAATTATACACAGTATTTCTGTTTGATAAGAATCACGTGGCTCCATTATCATCATAACTCATTAAGTTGCGAATGGTCGCCAGCCGCTCAAATAGTTTTTCTATTTTGTCTTTCGCTGGATAACGTGATATTGACGTATATTTACGCTGAGATCGAACTTTTGTGGTGTTTTATTGCTTAGAATACACATCAGAATAAAATATTATAGTTTAAAAAAAAACTATAGAACACGCTTTAGTCATCCAAACTGAACGTGTATGCAAAATTTCAGCTGATCAAATTTAACTTCCAAGATTTTCTTACATAGTTAGTTACAGGTGAAACTAATAAAAGCGTCTTAAAAATGAACTTTTGAATAGAAGAAAGAAAAAAGTATTTATTAGACACAGCACAAAAACGATTTTAAAGATAACTTAACAGAAAAGTAAAACGTGTAAAACAGAAATAAAAATAATTATCTTAAATAAAATGGATTGTACGTCGCAGCTGTGTCAAAAAGGCTTCCGCTCAGCATATGCTGCCGCGCTGCGAGCAACCCGACAGCGCTGGTTTTCAGCGGGAGCCACATCGAGTGACGGTATGTGTGCCTACGTGTACAGAAAATAAATAAATAAAATATGAATTAAAAAATAAAATAACTTGTGTGTGTTGAAATGAATTGTATATGAATCATTTTGTTATATTGTTATTAATTGATGAAATTTGAATTTACAACATGAATTTTTATATACACAACTTTTATAATTGAACCGACATCGACATTGAAAATCGAGAAAAAAAAACAATGCCGTACCTTTTACTGGATCAAAATGTAACAGACGATTTTGGTTCTCCATTTTAGAGCTTGGTCCCGTAATAAAATTATTGTGGAATAAGTATAAAAAACTTCATTCGTTATGTGACAAATCGCAGAAATTTGTATTGTTCTCGGCTGCAAGCGTCCAGTTTTAACATAATGTAAACGCAACAGTTTACATTATGGGCTTTTGGGTTTTGGTTTTGGAAATTGGACATTCTAATTCGTATATCCAATTTCCAACCCTTCATATTTTTCGTATCATCATATTTTTTTATCCATATAAGCCACGTGATTTATTATTATAAGATAATAAATACTAAGTTCTAAGTACATGCCGCTAAAACATAATAAATTTTATATTTGGGGCTGCGGCAGTGGCCCCGGCCAAAGTTCGAGAACAAGGACTCGAATGTTGCCGCGTAAATATTACTTCATGTAATTGATAAGTTACCTTTTAAAGATTGTTAATATGGTAAATAAAGACTGGTAGGTCGATGTGCAATGTGCAATAAATTCATAAAACAACAGTAATTCAACAAAATGTTTAAAACATCGAATGAAATGTCATTTTATATCAAATATGAATTTGATAATGAAGTTTATGTTTACTCATTTTAAGTGTAAATTATATTATAATCTAAAAATGTTTATAACAATGTCATGGTATGAATTAAATTTTGCTGACATTAAAGTACTTATTATTATCATAAAAAGATAAGAAATTACAATTATTTATTTGAGTTCAGCTATACTATAAAATGTTATTTCATCTATTCTGCAATGATGAGTTTAATTAAAAATACTTAAAAAAAATGTTAATGAAATAAAAAGTAGATGGTTTACGTAAGTCAAGGTTTTACTGTTTTTATAGAGCACATGTTAAGCGATAAGCAATATTCTCGTTGTAACAACAAGTATTAAAAACAGTCATTAGATACTACTGTTTAAAAACTTATTTTATGTATATTTTTGCATAGACATTACTAATCAATTGTATTTTTCTTAAAATTTTGCATAGACTTACTTATTTTTAATCGAGTTTCGGTAAAATATGAACGTATATGTATTATGTAGCTCAATCTATTTATAACAATATAGATCTTGCCATTTTAAAAGTTTTGTAACCTTTATTAATAAATGTAAGCGTTCTTTATTATCTCGTTTGAATTGTTATAAGTCTTAGCATTTTTTACCATTCGTATTTTTAAATTAAGCGAAAACATTGTTTTTATTCTAAAATTGATGCACAAATACAATTAGAAATGTCTGTAAATATATATTTCCTTATATTTTTGTAAATCGGTTTGACCACATCTGTATTGTGCAATGTCTATAACAATAAAATGCTTTTAATATATATTTGAATTTTATTGAAGTCCCTTATTGTTGATTATGATCGAATTTATTAAATTTTTGACTACGTAGGACATAATATTCAATTAAATAAATAAATTATTTTTTTATCTATAAAATGTAAAATATCTCGAAAACGGTTGGTCCTAGTCAAAAATTGAATAAATTTTTCCCCCCCTTATTAGCCCCCGTTACTATAGCCATACTAATAATATGCGATACTGAAACCCCGAAGAAGTAATCATAGAAGTCATCATGACTTCTTGGTGTTATTAAAATTTTGCTAGGAACGAGACGATCGTAATATTTTATCCAAAATCACTTTGCTTGGTCCTAATCATGGACTGCTTCATTGAACCAGTGGTCGCTAGCGTGGCTGCTAAACGCGAGGTCTTGTGTTCGATTCCAAGGTCATAATACGATTTTTTTTTATTTTTTACCTTTATATTGTTAAATTACTCAAAAACGGTGGATCCTAGTCAACAATTTTCAAAAATTTCCCCCCTGACCTCCCAGTTTATTGCTAGCTTTACTTATTACATACCATGCTGAGACTCCTTGCATTTGTGAGAGTGTCCAATGACTAAAGAATCCTCTCTGCCGACATAGTGTAGTGACAACCGGAGAACCGGCTTGGGGCACCACGTATTCCGCGCACCCAGTTTATACTGCATTTTGACCAGTAGAGTTAATGTAAGAAAAGTCGCGCATCGTCGCAAACATCTGTGCAATAGTTTCGCCATCACTCACACAAATGCAGTCGAGATCGCCTCGCCGACTGCATATTATAGTCGTCCGTCATGGACTGCTTCTTTGGTCCAGTTGGTCGCTAGCGTGGCTACTGAGCGTGAGGTCTCAGGATCTTGGGTTCCTTATACAGCATAAAATAAATAAAAAACCAATTATGTAAATATTGCCTTTATTATCTACCTACTTTATGTACATTAAAACTTCATCTCGGTTCAAAATCAACTTAATCATAAAATAAAGTAACGTGAGTGTTAGTTCCCAATGAATTACGAGGGAACGAATACAATAAACAAATTCAATTACTTTTACTGTACATCGAAAATAAATAAATTAAGCCGTAATTACATATCAGACGTTATGTGATAACAATTTATTTTGTCAAATTACAAAATTAAATTATGGATTATTTATAAAAACATACTAACATGTAGATCCATGGGCATTCGAAAACAATATTTTAACAACAATAAATAATTAATTTCCTTTGTTAGATAGAATTAGGTGTTCTTAACTACCTTTTGAAATTCAATTTTCCGGTGACACGGCTACAGCATATTCTATATTTACAGCTCAAAATATACCATACAATAGGAAACTTGCATGTATTTCTATTTTTAGTTTATTACAAAGATAAACAGTAAAAACTAAAAAGTAAAATTAGCGAGAATATTAAAATAAAATACAATATCATAAATAAAAATATGATGGTGGTGTTTGAAATAACGTTCTGTTCTACGTAATTAATAATAAGTACAGATAATTTGAAATAAAGGTATTATTTTTGAATAATTCTTTCATTTAAGCACTTTTCGCAACTTTTATCATTGATTTTTAACATGATTTCTCATTATAATTTAGACGCAAGTTCCCTATTGAGCCTTTACATTTCACGTTAGTCATATATTCAATATTGCAATCCGCTGCGCATATGGCTTGCTCTAGGTACGCCACAATACTCCATACTCCTCCTGTTCATATCCATCAAAGCGCATTTTACACAAGTTTCTACTGCACGTGTACTTTTTTATTTTATATCGACTATCGTTTTTTCTCCTTTTTCTAGAACTAATTGTTGATGATGTATCGTAAGGTCATCGTTCTTAATTGTTGCTGCTTTTTCTAATGCTTGGTTGTATTGGTCTTCCCTGAAAAGTAAACGAAACAGTGTTGAATTATATTTGACGTAAAAAGCAGTTGTCTTTCGTTTTATTAGTTGTGAATAATTCAATAAATCAATGTTAGTGTTAGTTACTAATCACGCGTCTCGTAAACATGACTGTATTACTTCAGGGCTAGCAGTGTGGGTGGACAAACCTGTTTTCTCCACTGTTGATGCAAATGAAAATTGAAAAGTCGATAGACTAATTGAAAAGTCGATAGACAAAATGACAATTCGATAGATCATAGAGAAAACGATAAAGAAATCCTCGATTTTTCTTTCGACAAACCCGTTTTCTCAAACTTTTGTCTACTTGGTACCTACTCTTGATAGAAGACAAAATGAACAATCGAGAGAGAACGCTAAAGAGATGGTTCTGTCCCCGATTTTTCTCTTCCCCCATTTTGCCCTGCTAGCCCTGCTGGCGAGGCTAGGCACATATGTACCTCAGAGGTATTATAATATCAAACACCAAAACAAAGATTTTAATGTCGTCTGACAAAAAGAGACGGGGCTATATTAAAATCTGGGTTCTATTGGACTTGCTTAAAAACCATTTTTTATAATAAGGGTAATAACACTGTCCGATCCTAAAATTTCCCAGGAGCTCAGCAATAATGTATTCGACCACTGGAGCAATGAGCGAGACTATTTATCGTTGAAAAATAAATTGTAGATTTTTTCTTTTTTATAGTTGAGGCATACATTACAAGTGTAATATAATGTAATAATGAAGATGTTTATAGTAAGTACCATACTAAAAACATTACAGCATTTTAGGTTTCTATTTTAGAATTCGGTTGAATACCATACCTGGCTTCCTTTAGTTTATATAAGGCTTTCCGAATGTCTTCCATATGAAGACCAGTGAATTTCAATATTCCTAAAATTGCTATTCCAGCTACTGCACTCAATACGGTTCCTATAAAAAAGATTGATTTTGGTAAGTATTTTTAAGAATATGTTATGAATTTTGGTCATGTGTAGTCCATCAATCTACTCCAACTGTTTCCATTAATGTCGAAAGTTGCAAATTCGAGCTATTAAATATCAAGGGGTCTACCGCGTAACGAAAATGGTAATGAACATCGGCTCTGGTAATAAACTTCAATATGATCCTGAGAGAATAATATTCAAGCTAACTACTAAAAATTTACCCATCATAAAGTTAGGATCGGTAAAAAAATTACAAGTTAGCTCAAAGTTTAGCCTCTCACGATTTTATTGAAATTTATTACCTGCCAGAGTCGATTTTACCATTTTCGTTACGCCGTAGACCCGCAGGTCAATGTACAGCGGAATAGCGGATATGCAGACAGACAGACGCGGAAAGCAACTTTATTTTATACTATGTAGAGATTATCGAAGTTCATACCTAAACCAGCTCCAACTAGTGTACCAGCCAAGCCCATGTCGATCTTATATAACGCGCCGGTGAGAGCCCCGGCCGACACGTACTCAATTAACGAGGTGTCCCCACGGTATACTGATATTGTTGTCGCTGTTAAACTAAAATTAAATAGAGAAATATTTATTAAATACAAAAAATTCAGGTATAAATAAAATTAAAAAATATAAAATTACAAGTTTTTATTAGTAAAGGGTTTAATATTTAGCTTCACTGCTGGGGAAACCGTGCAAAGGCTCCAAAGAAAACAGGCTCTTATTAAGCCTGCTTTTTGTTAATGCAGTTTCTGCAACTCCACGTCGTTGCGCGTATTTTGCGTATAAGCTTGCTTTCATTTACATCAATTGCCGCTGATTAATCACTATCTGTTCCAGACAAAATATCTTAAAAATTATGATAATTATATTCACCTAAATACGCCTGTGAACAAGCACAGTCTCCAACCCCACTTATATGCTCCCTTTGCAAACGCTACTGTCACATAGTCTTGTAATCTTTTCTGAAAACATAATTATATTTTTATAGTTATTATAAATGAAATGTGTCCCACAATACAGGAGAAATTCCTGTATCGTGGGTCACAGATATCAAGCCCAAAACTTCTGGCACTGAAAGACAAGCTCTTACATTCTTA
Organism: Allophyes oxyacanthae; assembly: GCA_932294325.1. Lineage (NCBI taxonomy): Eukaryota > Metazoa > Arthropoda > Insecta > Lepidoptera > Noctuidae > Allophyes > Allophyes oxyacanthae. The sequence goes on along the minus strand of OW028614.1, from coordinate 6,466,668 downwards.
TCTCTTACCTCCCTATTATGAAAAATTGTAGCAAGTTTAGTAAAACTCAGGTTTTAACCCCCTGAGCTCCAATTCTGAGAAATCTATTATGTTTGCAATCCGATCAGACCTTAATCAATCAAAGAGGTCACATATATCTGTCAGTTTCTAACATCAACAAAATTATACACAATATAAGGTCCTACCTTTAAAAAATCTGCTGATCTATACAAATATTTCAATATTACTCAACTAAATGTGAAAAAGTGATTTATAATGAGGAGTATAATAATCCCTTAAAGGGATTGGGATTAGAAATGTAGGACCTTGTAAGTATAACCAAAAGACACAGGGCTGTCTTAAAACCTGGGTTTTAGAAGACTTGCTTTAAACCATCATATGTAATAAGACTCTTTGGAACTGGCGAACAAGTTTTTAAAGTTCAGAATTAACCAATTCATGCAGCTGTCTTCATATACTATCTTAATTAATAATAATATCAATATTCACCTTAGCTTGGGCAGTAGATTTAAATATTGTTGCTTGATTATTTTCTATGAAATTTAAATAAGCCACCCTAGAGCTGACAAATCCTCCCATACAGGAACCAATGAAGGCTCCACATAGTGCTGACTGCAATACCGTGTTTAGTTCTACGGATAATTCTTCATATTCACTGAAATTAAAAAAAGAGGTAATATAAATTAATACCTCTGGTATCGGAGTTTTTCTGGTTATGTTATATTGTGATTAATTGACCAACAGCAACAACCAATCATAACATGAGATTTAATAGCTGGTTAGTAGATTTATTAAGCCTTTGAGTGTGTATTTGTGTGATTAACAGAGGTTAGAAATTTTTATCAGGTTAATAGTTAATGAAGCTTTAGGATATCGCCTTATGTAGTAGAAAAGTGAAATAGATTCAGGGTTTTTTTTTGAAAACCATCAAAAAAGTCCTCAAAATTCTTCAGTTTTAGGAATGTTGTTATCTTGCCATTTTAACAGGTTTGCTAACTTACGTTCTGGAATACATTTCCTTAACTCGTTCCCAACCAGTTTGTGGTGTACTATATTCAGGCCGATTGATTAAATCCTGGTCAAATTGATTTAATTGTTTACCGAATATAGAAATCGCTAATGTCGGTGATAACCTTCCGACTGTCCGCAACATTTTGATGGACTATTATGACTTTTAGATTAAACTACTAACATAGTAAGTCACATAAAAATTATTTTCAGCGAGCTGAAGAAAATATTAAGTCGTAATACATAACTTAAATCGAATATTTTGAAACTAAGTACTGAACTCTCGCATTCACCAAAAATAAATTGGCTATTCTGTTCTGTCTGAAGTGTCTGACAAGTGACATTAGCTATTTTCCCGTTGTGACGTTGTCATTGTGACATTTTGGCCATCGTTCTTTATCGTTTTATAAATACATACCAATGACGTAAGAAGCCTCTCTTAGAAGGACATGGCATGACTACAAAACAACGTGAATACTATGTAGTCTGTGGTGTAAAACAAAAGCTATCGAGAAATCTAAATGGCGGCTTAGTGTAGTGATGCACCCGTATGCCATTCGATATGTTTGTCGATATGCTGTCAGAAATGTTATTATAGGTCGCTCTCAAAGGACAATCTAAGGCAACGTCCAACCAAATAATATCTTACCCCAACAGGCAGTGGAACAATATAAAGGCTTAAAATAATAATTATCCCAACATAGGTTCCAATTTAGAAAGCTCTCGTAACGTTTTTTTATAGCTTTAACTTAGTAACAGAGGATATTACAGGTACGTATAGAGATCGGCAAACATCTAATAAGGTGACCTTTAGTCTCTTTTGTCCTTCTCTCTCACGACAGTTTATGTGCGCGAACGGGCGCGAACTTTCTCACACCACGCCGCTTTTTGCTCAAGGTGTTTGCCGGTCTCTATACAGTGAAGTTTATCAGTATAAGTCTATAATCTATGGTGAATTTACTCCGTAATAATTTTTTTTTGTTGTTTAACAACAACAAAAAAAAAATTCGATTGCAAAGTTAGTGTTAGTGTAGTGTAGTGTTAGTTACTTAGTACCTATATTATTTAAACAGTTCGTTAGAACTGTTTAAATAATATAGGTACTAAGTAATATTCAAGGAAAGGGATAGGGGTAGGACAGGATGTAAAAGTAGATACTTCCGAAGGCTATACAACTATTTCTTCCTTGCGGAAATTGAACCCATACGAGACTAATATTAGGCATCACGTAACAAGGCAAATGAAACAAGCTAATAATATTAATCCTTTTTTTATTAATTTATAAACCATACAATTTTACATTTTAAAATATTATTTACTAGGGGATAAAGTAGTGTCTTACGGCACGGACGCTATGTTATGCGCATTCAGAATTCTAGTCTAAACTCTCTCGCTGCGCTCCAGATTCATGCTCGCCCAAGACGTGAACACCTTTATCCCCGAGGGGAATAACTACTTTACTTTTCACACCTGCGAGACAATAAAAAACAATAATATTAGAAACGAAGTATTAATATCTCCTTTATTCATTATTAAAACAGACAAAGGACCATGGGCAAATTTGTATGGAGTCTGGACCAAACTCTCAACAGTGATGAAACCTATGCCACGTGAGAGCTATTATTTAATTCATTCTATGGCAGCCAAGTCGAAATCGAGCGCGAACATGGTGTTTTGGCACAATTTCAATACTGAGAAACTTGCTTGTTTTGCGACTACCGGCTCCTTATTTAACTTTAATATTAGCTTATTTGTGTCTATCTGGTAGGGATGATCGATATTCATCGATGGTAGATTAGCGGGAAAACATCAATGATTGTACAATAAAAAAAATTAAAAAAATTGTCCTCAAAAGTATCGACACATAGATGTTACGACAATAATATCGGCCCATCGATATACTCCTAGTCAACTAGCGTGAATTGGGTTTATGTATTAGATTTGGCTGACTATGTACTAGGTTTCAGAGACTGTATCATAGATTTACAATCACTGGGCTATGAAGAACACTTTCCTCCTACAAAGGATAGAAATGAAAGCCAATTAACGACAGAGCAGGCTAATAAATCTATATTAGTAACAATAATTCGATGGGTGGTGGAAACTGTCAATGGCAAATTCAAAAATAGATTTAGATTGCTTCGCTAAGATTATTTCAACCTCCCCGCTCGATCAGAATTGGTGGTAGAGCATTGCCGCATATGTGTACGGATTACAGAATTGGAGCTGCCCTAATTAATGCGTTCTATAAAGTAGCCACAGATAATAGGTTTGCCGAAGACATTTTACGCATTATACATGCTAAGACCAATACCCCAAATCTTTTATTTGATTACGTTACATTAAGAAATGTTAACAGACAGCGAGTTGCCTTTGAAAGGCAACTCGTTGTCTGTTAAGAGACTCATCTTCCTCAGTTGCAAGACTTCCTGATACTACTAACTGATGATGATTTAGTTCTTATTATGTGAACACAAATGTATGGAACAGCAGTTTTTTTTCGCGAGTTCAGTATTGGTCCGATAGTAAAAGTTGTTCTTAATAACGTATACAATAAATTCTTTTCGTGTTTTGCATAAACTAAAAAGAATGTCCCTAAGGTTTAGAGAATGCCTTAGGCATTAAGACCGCCTTTTTACATATTTGTATGAAAAGCTTTAAATAAATAAGTAAATGTTATATGCACATCAATATTTGAACATCAAAAATCCTGGTTCATTTTTTGGATTTATTATAAAAAAAAAGAACTTATATCATAATTATTTTGAAAGATACTGTGTTATAATAACCTAACCGTCAAAACCCCCGATTCCAACTAGAAAAATAATAGTAACTTTTGAACGGCTGAACAGATTTTCATGAAACAGATAAGATGATACCCGATTAAACTAGCTTTCACTTAAAAAAACTGCATTGAAATCGGTCCATCAATTTTGGAGCTACGATGCCACAGACAGATCCACAGATACACATAACAAACTTATAACACCCCTCTTTCTTGTCGGGGGTTAAAAAAGCACTGCATAAAGCTTGTCAATTCATGGTAGGTCGACTAAAACATCTGGCAATTATACCTACTTCTACAATAATGTCATCTAAATGTAGTGCCGGTCGATGAAATCCATCTAATCTTTCCCGACTCAAGAACCATAACATAGATACAACATGGGCACAGCTCCCTATAGTGCTTTTACCCGTAAGATTCGTACCTTCAATAATATTGCGTTATCGCATCTATGGCTACTTGATCGCGGTTAACTAACACATAAGAATAATAGGTCCTCGCTCTTACGTGCCGTGATTGCATTCACCCTCTAAGCAGCAATAAGTTATTTTCAAAAATATAGCACTTTTGCAAGTCCCATAGGTTATTCTCTCGATATATTTCGATTATAATAATATACAGACCATTATTGCGTAAATGTTCGCTAATATATGAACGTGCAAGTTTCAACTGATATGAACCAAGGGAAATAACAACTAAATCATCATCAGTTAGTATCAAGAAGTCTTGCAACTAAGGAAGATGAGCATCTTAACAGACAACGAGTTGCCTTTGAAAGGTAAGCTTTTCAAAGGAAACTCTTTGTCTGTTAATGTAACGTAATCAAATAAAAGATTTGGGGTATTGGTCTTAGCATGTATAATGCGTAAAATGTCTTTGGCAAACCTATTATCTGTGGCTACTTTATAGAACGCATTAATTAGGGCAGCTCCAATTCTGAAATCCGTACACATATGCGGCAATGCTCTACCACCAATTCTGATCGAGCGGGGAGGTTGAAATAATCTTAGCGAAGCAATCTAAATCTATTTTTGAATTTTCCATTGACAGTTTCCACCACCCATCGAATTATTGTTACTAATATAGATTTATTAGCCTGCTCTGTCGTTAATTGGCTTTCATTTCTATCCTTTGTAGGAGGAAAGTGTGCTTCATAGCCCAGTGATTGTAAATCTATGATACAGTCTCTGAAACCTAGTACATAGTCAGCCAAATCTAATACATACACCCAATTCACGCTAGTTGACTAGGAGTATATCGATGGGCCGATATTATTATCGTAACATCTATGTGTCGATATTTTGAGGTTTTTTTTTTTTTTTATGTACTATCATTGATGTTTTCCCGCTAATCTACCATATATCGACCATCCCTACCAGATAGATACAAATAAGCTGATATTGGCGTCAAATAAGGAGCCGGTAGTCGTAAAACAAGCAAGTTTCTCAGTATTGAAAATGTTCCAAAACACCATGTTCGCGCTCGATTTCGACTTGGCTGCCATAGAATGAATTAAATAATACCCCAAAAGCTCTCACATGGCATAGGTTTCATCACTGTTGAGAGTTTGGTCCAACATTACTCATTGTCCTTTGGATACAATTATAATTATTAATTTATTATTATCTGCATAATTATTAATATATAATAATATAATTATTTTATAATTTTTGATAAAGGTTTTCTTTTCATCTTGTTTCCATCTTTTTAGTTCGTATTTTTGTTTTTTTTTATTAGTTATAACAATTAAATTACCATTCCATTAATTATTCAACTTCATAACATACTTTTATATATTTTCAAAAAAGTTTACATTGTTTTTTTTATTATTAACATCAATAAATAAAATAAAAGAGTTGTTTTCATTTTTAGGAAACCTAAATAGCAAAAAAATACCATCCAATATAAGCAACTATGATAAAAAAAGTAGAGTATCGACAATAAAAAATGCATGAGCGAACAACACTACCTCCATATCAATAACAAATAATTTTCACGAAATATACTGAAAAACGTGATGAAATCATAGGCAAAATGTTAAATTCATGTAGCTATATTGCTAAGCTTTCTCAATTATGCATAAACTTATTAGAATTATTGTGTCTATTGGGACATATTTTCATAATAATAAAGTACATACCGGTGCAATGTTATGTTTGGTCGATTTCCGCTTCTTTTAATGCCGCACCCAATAATACCACAGTTCGGCATATTGTTTATGAAGTCAGTTCTTGTTTTGATTTAATAAACACACAATATCACTATAGAATAAGGAAATATGATTAATTATCGTACAAAAATAAAGCGCGTTGACAGCTGATGTACCTGACATAGCGACTGACAGGTGAGAAATCATAATGGCGGACCGCCAGCTTCTTTTCCGTCCTTTTCCTATAGATAATGATAAACATTACAAGTCCTTTGGTTTCCTAGCGTCACTGATACATACTATGGGTGTGTTCAGTTATTACGCCGGACGACGCTCGACGACGCGGGCGATCACACTAAACCGTTCAGTTATTTGAGCGAGCGTCGTCGGACGATCGCTCTGGTCACTCCGTGAAATAGGAGGGTGAAAGTCGCACTCGGTCGCACTGCTGTCAACCGACCAATGACTGTAGTCATAGGATACAGCAGATACTTTGAGGTTGTTCGATTGGTCCGGATTGGTCAGTCGCGTAACGCAGTTGTGGATCGTTCAATTATTCCCGATGAGCGAGCGACATTCGCCCGAGTGACTATCGCACCGAAAACTGAATTACTGAACGTAGCCAATACTTTAATGGCTAAGTTCAGTAATTCAGTTACGCGAGTGACCAATTCGGACCAATCGAACGAATGTAAGTTTTGGTTGAAATAAATAAATAAATAAATGTGTTATAAAAAAATTACCTATATAGTTGGGACTCCTATCTTCATGATCGGGAAAAAAAATACAAGTTAGGTCAAAGTTTAGGCTCTCACGAACGAATTGAAGTACCAGTGTCGATGTTCATTACAATTTTAGTTACTCGGTAGACCCGCTGAACGGTTTAGTGTGATTAAACGTAGTGGTTTTATACTCTTTGAGTGTGATCACCCGGACGATCGAGCGTCGTCCGCCGTAATTACTGAACCACCCAGTTAGAAATAATGAGAATTAATTATGAAACAAAGTGATCTTCTACACGATCACAATATCTGCCCAACCAATATTGAAAGTGATTCGGCAACTAAAAATAGAGAGTAATCTGGTGATGGTCTCTTGGTCTATGTGGTGCTACCAGGGACGGATACCGATATTTTAAAAATATCGATATTCGGCTGTAAAATACCGATATTTTACTAATATATCGGTATATTCAAGTATCGGTAAAATATCGATACAAAATATCGCTTTTTTAAGTACCGGTATTAAGTTATCGATATTTATTTCGATACTCAATACCGATTTTAATATCGGTATTGATACAAATATAGACAAATTAAAGTATCGATATTTATGTACTGAAATTAAATATCGGTACCGATATCGATAAAAAAATACCAGTATATCGGTATTATATCGATATTTTTATATCGGTATAAATAAATATCGGTAATCCGGTCCCTGGGTGCTACTCATAGATTATACACTAATAGGTACTGTCGGAAGTTACCATCGGAAACAGACCAAAAGAAGGCGCTTTTCCACCATCGGACATTCAGACTCTAAGGGCCATTTTCACCGACAAAATAACAGGTCCATGTCTAAAACGAAATCGGCCGATTATCCATACAAAAATTCATGTTTAAACGGCTGTTTTGCTCTAATCATCTGTTATTTTGTCGGTGAAAATAGCCCTTAGTTGTATATTACCTACGTCTATAAGTAGCACTCATAAATCCTATGAAGTAGGTAGATATACCTACCTTGCTTAATCAAAACCAAAATTGATTTTAGCACAGACCTAGGCTGCCTTCGTTAACGGTGGATTTTAGAATGTTTGTCAGTTGTGTCAATCCACGAACATGCGTGGACCATTTGATTTTGAACCTGCAGTTATGTTCATAAAAACTCCGCTGCTCAAGCAAAATCAAACACACTTATTAAACCAGCTTTGCTTTTTTAGTTTATACAGATGCAGTTTCCACGTAGTTTGGCTAACAGTATTCGAGACTTAATTTTACTCGAGAATTTTAAAATCAAGACTGGTGGTTTTCATAGAGAGTGGAGTTTGTTGAATTTCTAGTAGGTAAGTAGGTACTAGTTTATGGTAGGTACCTACTGATAACAATATCGATGCTGATAACTATCTCATGTAGTACCTACCTACCTACCTAGTTAATATACCTACTTAGTTTACACACAGTCGTTATTTTTACTTAGATAATCATTGTGGGTAGGACATAAGGTTAAATTAAAATTAATAAAAGAAAAGTCCATTTTCAACTATATTTTATTATAAAATCACAAAGAATAAATCTAGAATTCAATAGGGGTAGTCACTTAGATATTAATATTCTTGTATATATTTATAATTCATATAACTGCATTACATAATGTAAGTAGTTTAGTTAGTGTGCTTCCGGTCTATCAGACGAACCGTACGCGCTTCATAAAATTAATTTTCAGAAACAATCATCAAAATACTTTTTGTCTTGAAATATAGCTTGTTAAAGCTTGCCATTTTAAATGTGTATTTATTAGAGATAAAACATTAGTTAAGTTGAAAGGAAAAATATTATTATATCCCTGTTATTTTTTCCCAATGATTGGTCTTTGGCATATTGAATTAAGACTAATAATTAATATTGACATGTTCAAATAATTGTTTCAGCAAATCTTATTAGGATAGTGAACAAAATTAGATGTGCTTCTCCAAGAAAACGATGAGATAAATTTCGTTACTCGAACGATTTTTACATCTATTTAACTATTTTAACTTTACACACAACCCTTTAATTTGCACACCATTATTTAATTCTTTTAATGAAACAACTAAAACAGTATTAAATCAAGTAGGTAACCAAGGAAGGTAGAACATTAATACTTCCTCGAAAGGGTCTTTGTTAAGTTAGGTAGGTATATAATTAACTAGAGCGACTACTGAAATTAAGATAGGATAATTAACTAGTAAATCTTAAAGTAATGATTATGTTAATCTTTACTATAGATCCTATTAATTTAATTTGTAATTATTAACATAGTCGTGTATAATATTTACATCCTCAGATTAATTTAACACGAGTGTAACTGCCACTTTCCCGCAAAAAAATATTTGAAATAATTAATTTAAATAAAATATTAAATACATCTTGTTGTTTGTTATCATTTAATGTTGTTGATCGGGTCTCGTGTATAAAGTGGCAGGCACACAATAATTTCACTAATTCAACGTTTCATTACGGAATGGTTCAGTTCTTTTCACACAACTGGAATAAGGGACGTGGCACGGACACTAAATAACCGCCTCGGACGATCAAATGCCACGGGCAGCGTCATAATTTTAATTCACATTATACCCTGTGCGAAATATAATATTCCACTTGATAATATTATATAAAACATAATTATCATTGGCAATATTTAAGTCCCTTACTCCCTTTACAATTCAACTAAACAACGTGTTTTATTTCGCCTAAATATTTTTCTCGAGTCGGAAGACTCCATTGAAAAAGGTAAAGAATTTTTATTCACAAGTCATATAAATATATCGAAGCGTAATAGATATACTTTAAAACGTAGTCGAGTGTAGATTTCGCCAAGATAGTAATTAAGTTCTATAAGTACGAATATGTCTAGAATACCAATTGTGTACTAATGTACATTTTCATTATATTGATCCCCTTTAACATTTATAAGTTTTATTTACAATTATAGTTTCTTGAAACTTCTTCAGGTGTTCTGAAATTAAGGGATAAAATTAACACCACAGACACTCATGAAAAACAAACTACTGAAATGAAGGAGTCGAGGTGTAAATAAAAAGCAGTCTCTATCGTAACTCCGCACCGGTGTCGTATCGTAGACAATTGGTATGAAAATTGAAATAAAAAGGGATTCAGGTAGAAAGGGAAAGGATGGAAAAAAAAGAAAAAAAGTATCAATGATAATAATAGTTTAATTATGAAATTAAAAATAAAGAGTGAAATTAACCACACAAAAGGCTTAAAATTAAAATAAGAAATAGACGACGACACGTGAACTTACAATGAAACATCGAGAGTCGCCGCTGAGGTGAAAGGAAGTCGAGTCAGACATCTAAGCAGAATATTGAGGAGCATGACAGTGTAGAATGTATGCGCCTTAGCCAAATTCTATTTATTGATATGTTGGCCTTTATTCATATCATTATGAAATACTAAATACAGCTAATATATGTAGTAGAGATAAATATTATAAAGCGCAATAAAATATAAGCATATTCAGTATGATATGCGGAGATATGTTTGTGGAACAAAAGAGATATATATACGAAGTACACGATAACGGAGAGTATAGCATCGACGATGACAGAAGCGCCGTGACTCAACAAGTCCACATCACGCTAATGGATATCAATTAACACATTCGAAAACAACTTTCACATCATTTTTTAACGCATAACTTTAACTAACAAATTGAAACAATGTTCAATGAATAAAATTGCATATATTGCGCTTAATAAAACTCTCAAATATAATTTAACTGTAACATTTTCATCAACTTTTCAATAAATGTTAAGATTACTTCATTTACCTTTTACCTAAAATAATGTGTATTGACTTTAAATTTGGCATCTCATCCTAAACACTGATCTATTTATTTATTTTTAATAATATTACCATTAAAATCTAAATATTTAAAATACTTCTCTAAACACATAAATTCCTATAATTATCTATTAGTCAATACCAATATTATTGAGAAAATTTAGGCCTGAAAACGCTACACACATAGTAATGTTCAATGACTACGAATGTATTGAGCACAAGCGCCTGAGTAACTGTCTATAGACGAGCAAAGTATTAAATGAATGTAAAGGAAACCGCGGAATGTGTGTAGCGTTCTACGCTGAGTACAGTGGATATGTAATCTCCTCTTTGTGATTCTTGTTTTAATTCAAATATATAATAATAATACAATTATTATTAAAATTACAAATGCGATTACCGCCGCTCTCGCGTGACTCCTCCACCAAACGTAACCCACGCCTCACCATTACATACACGGCCACAGAATCCTGCGCCGTATAGAAAAACATTTTCAAAAACGTGCAAAATATCACCACACCCTGGTCACCTAACATTATCTAAACCAAATATCTACTTTTACGTTCTTATCATAGGTAGGTACTGATTAATACAATTTGTATGATTAAATTTTTCTATTAAACCTTACACCGTAATGACATTCTAATATTTTTCAGTTTAATCATCTTACTAAGCTCTATCTTTATTTCTTATGTATGTTACGTGATATATATAATTATTATACATTTCTTAATAGTGTAAATATGTGACTTTTATAACTTCACAAATGTTTTCTAAAATAAAAGTATATTTTTTAAATTTTTTCTCCTATTTTTGTGACAATGGGATATGTTCAAAGTAATGTAATTGATGAGTTTGTCTGCTGTGGGTATCGCGCATACACTTCCTCAGCCCGTACGTAGCGGTGTCTGTGCACTTCGTGGTCAGTTATCAATCTGTGTACACCTCGTACGAACCGTAACGTTTTATTTATCCTACAATTTACATTCCCTTTTTCTATCCTAATTGAATACCGACCGCGGCATCGTCGAGATATGTAATGCATTGATTGATATTTGTGACTTACAATATTAATTAACATGCCACCGGCCGCGGCCCAGCGGCGTTCGGTTCACGCGGATGGCATCAGTATCCTATACTCGTCAAGTTCAGGTATCTGTTTCACGCATGCTTTGCCTAATCACATAAACTGGACGTGTAAGTGAACACTTAAACTGGTCCTAACAGTAGCGTGGCTCCCCGGGACATCACTCTACCAACAAATTCGTTACCATATACATTCTTTTTACAAAAGCTTTCCTACCAGAGTTTAAATATTTGAGACGAATTCATAAGATTTTTGATAACGTAATCACTTAATTCACAAACTTAATCTCTTTTGCATTGGACTAGACATATTTTTTAATTAATTTAAGAAGGCAAAGATGTGTGAAATCCAATCGAGAGCCTAGCGAAGACCGAAGTGTGAGAAGTTTAACACATCGAAGGGGGAGTTTGTCTATGTACAAAACGAAGTATCGAGAAGGACAGCTCATTAACTAAAATACTGTTTAATGAAGTTATTGTGACCTAGTGTAAATACTGTTGATTAAATATGTCATAGAGCAAAATCAGATCTGGCTAATACTTTGTAGACCGTCGCCGCATCTCCACTGCAGTGTGGCAATTTTATAGCAATATGAAAATTATTCTAAAAAATATGTGATCGCGACCGTCGGCCTCCGCCCAGCGCCGCCCACCGCTCACAATAAATAATTATCTAAAATTAACCACTTAGTGAAACGTATGCACGAGCATTTATAATATGTTGTAGCTACCATTAATATAAATTAACATCAAAATAAATGCATCACGTCACTATTATGTCACTGAACATAACGTTTTAAATAGTGATATACAACTAGATGCTTAGCGATAAGAGTTGTGATTACACTAACTAATCGTCAATAACTATGAATGAAGTAAAGAACAGACAATATTCTCCTAACAACGAAACAAGATTGGAAGCAAGACCGCGGACACACCGGCCCTCCGTTGACAGAACACTGTTACATCTAAAATATATTATTAAAATTATTTCTATAACTAATATTGCACACACATACACATTTCTAAACATAACATTCCAGTAATAAAATAAGAAAAAAATGTGTATGCGTACAAAACTATATTTACTTACAAAGTAATGCAATAATAGTAAATTGTGCATATTAAAATAGACAATAAAATATATTATGTATAAAATACAATTTAAGAGTAATAACTGCAAATTATATTGTGACCAAGAGATATTTCAACAATGTGCTAATTATGTGATGAATATAAAAATTTAAGGTGGTATATAAACAGGCTGCCGTACTAAACCACAAACAAGCGAGGCAATGTTTGACATTGCGACCCATAGGTACCTACGCGAATTGCCCAGTGCAAACGTAACTAGCGCAATCTAATTGCAAAACATACTGTCCTGATAATCCATTATAACGAAATTATATATTGTAATCACCGGGAAATATTACGAGTATATAAAAATAAAATAATTGATATACTTATTAAAAATATGGAATGAATATCACACAAAATATAGGTCCTCTCTACGTTAATACGTCTGTTCAGAGTTGTATCTAAAATACAAGATTACAAGCAGCGTTCGACTGTGATGATAGTATCTTAGATTAGATGTACAGTAACAGTAAACGTACGTATTTATTAAGAAAATAGAATAGCACTTAATCTCTAGTGATCCGAGTAAGCGTAATACAGATTATATTTTAATTTTCAGTCGAGGGAAATTCTCGATTTGTGTGAGAGGTACGATGTAATTGACAGTCGCGTCGTCGAGGCTCGCGCCGTCGCCGATGTGTGATCGGCCTTATATTAAAAATATTTAAATGCTGTTGATATCGAGTGTTGGTAAGGCCGGTTACAGACGTGCGACGGATGCGAGGACGCGACTGTGCGCTTGTGTGATATTCCGAAGTCGCTGCGTTTTGTTGACGTTTAGATGCTGGACTTTGAGAAGGACACTCGCAGGTGATTGGACTCTGACAGTTGGTAGTTGTGCATCTTGATGAGCGCCGCAACCGCGTCGTCGATCGTCGGAAGTTGCACCAACGCCATTTTGCGGTCCTTCCTGTAATTCGAAATTTAAATTATGACTAATGTCCAAATTAAATCAAATAAGGAACTTCAACATTAGAACAGTAAATTTTATTTTAACCGTAAACAAAACGAATAAATTAATAAACTTACGGGAAGAACTTGAAAGCCTTAATCGTGAATCCTCGCTTAGTGAACGCTTCCTTGATATCATCTTCGGACACCGTAGCTCTGTGGATAAAACAGGTTAAATTAGGAATAAATCGATAGTTAATCCCTTACAAATATATATTTTTTACCGATTTCTTTATTGGCCAGATAAAATAAATCACGCTGTATATATTTTAAATTAACTTCTCATAGGCATTATTTATTCAAATCTATATTAGCAATTGAAAATAGGTCTTATTATAAATGGATTCTGAAATTGAACACTTACGGAATGTTGGACAGGTGAAGAGTCGCGCTAGGTGGGTAAATGTTTTGGTAGTTTTTGCTGCCAGGCTTCTTGAATCTGTGCAGCGGGCTCTGGGAGTAGTCTCTGTAAAATACATTATTAAAATATTAATTAAACTGCGAGAGATGAAAGAATAGTGGATGGAAGCACAATATCGTCCCTGATAGTCTCATACCGCGTAACTAACATTGATAAACACCGCGAATGGACATAGTAAAAAAACAAAATCGCGTCTATAGTTAGTTGATTGTGAATGGCATAACTTAGATTAATTATTGATTGGATTCCGCGGCCGCTCCAACTAGATACCGCCTCCACCTAAGAAAAATGGCTCCTTGAATGCGTCAACTCAATATCGTAGTGTGTATTTAGTAGTACACCGGCGGTATCTAGTTGGAGCGGCCGCGGAAACCAATCAATAATCTAAGGGCAATAATTAATAGAAGCGAAAACTTAATTTTGAATTTTTTTGTACTATCAACGACAATATGGTATATTCTGAACGGCAAAATCTGAGTTTCGGAGATATTGGAATAGTGGTCTGGCTTACTTAAAATAAGAGCACTACCTACGCCTAAAGATTCCTCATACTGTTATTGTTGTTTAAAACTGTCCGCGGTTTCACTCGCATCCTAGCGGAACTACTTCATATAATTATTCGGATAAAAAGTATCCTATGTGTTAATCTAGGACATGATCTATTTTTCAGCCAAATTTCATCTAAATCCGTTCAGTCGTTTATGCGTGATTGAATTACAAACATACAATCTTTACATTTTATAATATTAGTTGGATTATTTTCTGCTACCAGTAGTCAGCCTTTTACGAACTGCCACACATGCTGTCTGGCTATAATATCTCCCGAGGTGAGATAATAGAATAATTGATATGAATTGAAGACATCAGAAGTGTTAGGAAAATAAACATAGGTACTTTTGAGCTAGTGATACTCCGGATGTCCTGTGGGCCAAGCACGAATGTTTGACGTACCTACCTATATCGTAACGTTAACGTAAGCAAATATTGAATAAAAAATACACATTTTATCCATGATATTTTCTGAAAATACAACAAGGGTATGTTGCGTAAAATTAAAGGAAAATGCGATAAAATTATTGTATTTTTAATTCAGAATTTGCTTACGTTAACGTTACAATACGTCAAAAACATTCGTATTTGGCTCTCAGAGGAACCATTCGAATGTCTTAGGATGAAATTAACAAAAGGAGTATACAGAGGGACTAGATAAGGCGTTTACCTGGTGAGCCCAGCATCGGGCTGGCCTTCCTTAGGCAGCTGTACGGTCTGGTGCTTGCTCAGCATCACGCGCATCGCTTTGCCGAACACGCGCAGTTTGTCCATGTGGGTCATCGCTGTACCAATAATAATGTTAAGAAAGAAAATTCAAGAAAAGTTATTATGGTTCTCGTCTGTTTGCTCTTGAGTTCTAGCTGAATAAGTTTACTCAGTTCATTCCGCGGTGTGTTTCCGGGGAAGAGAAGTTTTTGTACCTACTTATTTCATAGTAATTTGTCGTCTCGTTCACTCATTATTGTTCTCTCTCTCTCTCTCTCCTTTAACAGTCAATAACAAGTGCACATCGCGTCTTGGAATTATATGTTAAATAGTAAATCATAGTTTTATATATCTTTATACTAGAGTGCATTTTTCAGTGTCACCATTGACTATATATATAAAGCTCGATTACCACTGACTGACTCACTGATTGACAGAATTGTTCTCCCAGATGGAGCCGTGGGGGGTTAAAGTGATGTATGAGACTCATAAACCTTGAGGTCCAGTGAGTCCGGGAAAAATCCGAAATGACCTGAAAGTGGAACGCAGACCGGAACTGCCCTACGGATCTCGAAAACGGCAAGTCGAACACCCACATTGCCAGAACTAAAAATGTCAAGGACCCTGGGCCGTTTGACGAGCCGGTGAAAAAAAGATGGCGTCCATACAAAAAAAGATGGCGGCCATACAAAATTGAAACGCTCACCGTTCCGAAACCGTTGGAGATAGCGGGGGGTTGTTCGACCAAATGTCATAGAGGAAGACGGGGGCTTTTCGGTGGGGGTCATAAAAATCCAAGAGGGCGGAATCAAAATGGCGGCCAAAAAAAAATATGGTCCGAGCTGGCTGTAAATTGGGATCCGGGGGTTTTCGGGGGCACCGATTCATAATTCGGGATCAATTTTTTTTTTTCCGCTATTTTTGTGTTCATTTTGGATTATCACCCAATTGTTCTCCCGGAAGGAGCCATTGGGGGTAAAAGTGATGTATGAGAGTCGTATAGAACGGAGTCCTGTGAGTTTAGGAAAAGTCCGAAATGACCTGAAAGTGGAACACTGACCGGAACTGCCCTACGGAACTCGAAAATGAAAAGTCGCACACCCATGACGAGCCGGTGAAAAAAAGATGGTTTCCATACAAAAAAAAATGGCTGCCATACATAATCAAAAATCATATTTTTTTTAAGTCATGTTACAAGCACCACCTAAAAAGCCCTCGCGGGCCGCGTGCGGCCCGCGCACCCGCGCGACCTCTAGTTTTCTTTATAAATTTGGTTTCTCGAGCCGGATTTACGAAGAAGATTGTGGTCTTGATGAGAGCCCAACTGATTTCTTCCTTTGGGCGTCGTAAAAAGACCAATAGTTAGGTAATTTTGTGGTATTTAAGCAAACCTATTTTCAGCAGTGGGAAACTACTGACTTATATTGATGGCTTAAGATGTCTAAAGGACCAATTGGAAATCTGCCATACTTATTAACGTTATTATGGCATTGCCCTCCCAAGATGTGATCTATGGGGAGTTGTTGGACATTGGTGGAGCACGAACATACGGCCCACCTGATGGTTAGCGGTTCCCGTAAACTATGGACGCTTGCAACACCAGGGGCATCGCTCGCGCGTTACTGACCCTACTACGAGCTTTCTCGACCTTGCTCACCGTTAGGAACACAACACTGCAAAAGAGCAGTGATATTTGTGTACGATTTTGAGTCTTTAAGAAACTCTTATGTTCCCGTTATAATTTTGACGAATCCCAGCACTGAATTTATAACTATAATCTACAAAACTATGCAAAACTAACTCGAGAGGATAATTAACATAAGGTGTACAAGTAAATGTTAATAAATAAGACGGTAAGTAAACAACGACACTTGGTGTTACAAGAAAAACAAACTATACCAAAGAGGAGAACCATAAGTACACTCATAATCCTAAATAAATACACGCTTTTATTTCAAAATCGACTTTATCATACAAGAAATAGGGTATATAACTCTTTACGTACCTAGATGAGCCTGGTGTGGTTCGGCCATCTGAATGAGGGCTGAATCTTTCTTGTTGTAGAGAATCTTCACCCGCTGCACATCGCCGTAGACGCCTATACGCAAACAAAAGTCTTACAACCGAACACTGAGAAGATTTCGTTACAATAACTAAGGATATATTTCCCTTTTTGTGTAGAGTGTGTTTTGTATTCCTATTCAATGTGATGTTTATAAATATCTGTTTAGGTGATATTTAATTTTATTGAGAGAAACACAGTCTAACAAATATGGAATGATGTACTCTCAATGTTGTCTAAAGTATACCTACACTAAACTAATATACTACACTTAACACGGTTTCTTCAAAATACACAGCATATTTAGTACATCGGCTTGTAATATATAATGTCGTGAAACGGGACAGTCGGAAAATACAAGAAGAAAACAACTCCAAGCTCTAAATTGGTCACGTTAAGCTTCGATTAATGCTTTAGCGGTTAACAGCGTCGGCCGTGTACTGGCACGCTGTGTTAAGCAAATTACTGCAAACAATTATCCACTTCTACGCACTATTTAACTGGCATCAATGCCTTAAACTCTCGTTTGTTCATAGTTAACGCACCTCTCATTGATAAAAAGCTCATAACAGCGGTTACCATGTTTGTGGTTCACTGTCCGTTTACCGATATTCAGGTAGGTATACATACTAACATAATAAAAATAATAATAAAAAACATAACATATAAAATAAGAATAGTGACGTTCTCGTCACATAGAGATGCGTAATTTCGCTGTACCGTATCTAGTATGAAACTGACAGCCCACAAAGAAAATAAAATAATGAACTGAAATAAAGACAACACTGGGTAAACAATAGACGTTCTAACTAACTTAGCTACGACTAGGGTGTCTGAAACACAAATTGTCATACGAGTTAATAAAGCGTTTAGAATTATTGAGTTTAGATTCGATAGTGTTATCAAGCAAAGCTTCGACAAGTCGTCGGATGCGGTTATCAGTACAGAAGTCGAGAATGTTAGCTGACAATTTGTCTTTCAGGCGACAGGGCTCAGGAGCAATATTAATGTTTTAATATAAAATACGGAATGTATGTGCACACGTACCGAAAAGGGTAAAGAGAGCGTCAGGCGTGACCATCTAAAACAATAGGAAAGAGAAAAGAGACAGTATTATAAATAGTCGTAAAAGATATCTGACATCATATCTATAAATAAATTAGCAACTTATCTTTAAGGAGTTTAAGTAGAATATATAAATATAACAGCCTGTAACGCCATTCGTATGGTTAATGCATTAGTTCGTAATTGTTTAACGTGAACCCACAATTAAAATGGTGTCTGATACAGGCGTTACTGGCTATTGTGTTAGCGTAATGAATAAATTTGCCAATAAACATTAAACTACTAAGTCGAAACAATGTAGGAATTTTGTCTAAACTGTTTTTAAGTACAATCGGGAGTGATATTCGAATTTTATTATAGACATTTGATTTGAGAAGTTTATATTCTGTTTTTGAATTTGACAGGTAGAAAAGGGCGGTTACGAGAAACAGAAATATGAATCCGCCTGCCAGTATTGAGGTAGGTTATGTTTGATGTGTGGTGTGTGTACCAACCTCTTCGTTGAGGTTGGAGACGAGCAGCACGGTGGCGAGGGGCAGCGGCGGCGCGGCGAGTGCGCGCAAGGCGGGCGACGCGGGCGTCAGCGTTAGTGCGCCGAACGCCGGCAACCCCACGCCGCCCACGCCAACGCCGTACGGCGACGCCAGCCCAGAGCCCAGCCCGAGGAACTGAGGGGCCAGCACTCCACCACCTGGTTGGAAAGTAGGTACCGATGTTATACGCTGCTGTTTATGAGTTTGGTAAAAAAATATAAAAGGAAAAATGAGAAAAATATAAAGAAGTCCTAATAAGCTTAATCCTACTTTTTTACCGTAGTATATAATTCCAGCTATTATTCGTAAAATCGTAACACAGCTCAAAGTAATAAAAACGACTACCTAACCGATGAGCAAAAAGATTACCTACCTACTGAAAATCTATTGCAAAATGTGAACGATTTAATGAAGTTTAATAAATGTAATTACAATTTTTAATATAGTACACAAATCAGACGACGTAATGCTACATTACAAAGTAGAACATTCACAATGGCGGAATGATCCACACATATTACTACCCTCCACGGTGCAATACGGATTTATGACGAGTTATTAGTCACCGCGGGAATATTTACCATTGAAATATGAATAATAAACAAGAAAACAGCTAACGTAGAATAGCAAATGTAATTTGGAAGCGTTATTGTAGATTTATTTAACACAAACTTCATGCGAATATTGACGCAAAAAAAACATACGTACATCTAAGAATACAAAATTACTGTAATTTGCAACACAAAGAAAGAAAGGCAAAGGTACCCGTATACAAAAACATCAAAAACAGTGAAAATGAATAAAATATGGGGACCTATCAGGCTACACAGGGAACAAAGCATATTTTTCAGGCATTCAAGATTAATGCTGTTACTTATAGGGACATAGAAAATCTTCAGAGAGTTCTAACGTAATGAGCATAAGTACCTGAGGTTGAAGATTTAAAACGAAAAGACATTTTGAGATAAGAAAACCAGCAGACTACCTAAGTAAAAAGGTGCAAGAGAAATCGAAGTCAAGTCCAATAGCCAAGTGTAAATGGGGCAGACGTAGATTACCGCGAGTTCGTTAAAACTTGGCGTTTGAGATGATTAATTGGTTAAAAAAAGTTGGAACAATCATCTGCCCCATTGGGTGGGTATCGTGGGATGCAGGACGCAAGAGTCTACGATACATGTGTGAGAGTTGGAGCGCGGTGAAAAAGCTTCCAGGTGCGCGGAGTAGTGAGGACTAACTCATCCTGGATGCGAGGGCCAGCGCGAGGCGTGCCCGCAGTGGCATCAACTCACTGGTCAACAGCTGGTGCGCGTCGCCATCGCCCGACGGCAGCGTAGGGTTCGTGTAGTCCCGTGACTTGTCGTTGTTATACTTCACGTTCAGACACGTCATCTTCGAGTAGTCGATGCGCAGTGTGCAGCACCCGTTGTATATATTCTGCCCGTCTAAAGCCTATAAATAAAAATAAAAGTTACGTTTATTGAAATAACTTTTCTCGTTTGACACGAAAACAGAACGAATTATAAATCTCATCAAAAACATATTACGAGTCGGAAAAGTTTCACTTCTTTTGAGGGTCGTTTATTTGAGTGATAATAAGGATGTGATGATTTTTAGTAATAAAATGAATTGCTTTCAATATAACTTTTTAATACGATCTTGTAAAAATATAAGATAAAGTTCCCAGTTCGGCAAGGATCCCTATGCGAATATTTTTATTATACTAATTTTATTCTGCATCGAAGGTATAAGGCTAACAAAGCAGTATACCTTTTTGTACGAGATAAAAAGTGGATCGATACACTACCCGTAACAAAGAAGAAAAACTCGCATTATGGCCGTGTCAAAATCGTTACGTAGCGAGAGCAACAGCTATTTGTTTGGCCGCGACGCCTGCGGGAGGCTGATAACACCACATCGCGATAGAAAAGAGAATTAATTAAAATGCAACAGCACTCAACCCATTCCTGCGAGCATAAAGCTCGTCGACGGCGTGTACATAATATTTTTATAATGAAACCAGAATGCAACACGTTTTATTTTCACTAATGAAACTAATGCTATAAAAGAACCTTACGGTCATATTTATGATCGCATACTCAGTGCAATAGTCTGGCATAATTTATTGTTATAAATGGCGCAGAATTATGCAAAGAGCACTCAACGTTTGCTGTTTATTATTTGTTTTCAAGTTAACAGAATTGAGACGAAAAAGTATAATTGTTGCTACGAGAGGTATTATAATACTCTTCAACGATATTTTTGAATTGAAACCGTAGATTTTCGTCTCTCGAGACCAATGTTAAATGAAACTTAACAATTTGCCGAATTAATAAAACAGTTTCGTTGAATTAAGTGTTTGTAAAGAATCCTGGCGACTTCGGTGGGGCTTTAAAAGGTTTTGTTAGCATTTAGGTGAATACAAAGCACGATTAAGTAGCTGTGTCGCTAGACAATGAGTCGGAATTAATTGATACTCTAGTATGACTTACCTATTTGACACTCCAAAAATGGCGAGTGATAAAATTTTTATTGCGTAACGCTACTTAAATATGTAAGAAGCCTGCAGAGAGAAACTTTTATCAGAGGATAAAAATTAAAAGCCTGAATTATTTAATTCTTGTAGAGTAAATTGGAGTTCCTTTGTAAACCGTCATCTGTCAAATGAATTATGACATTTTTACGACGGACTCCATTAGCTGAATAAAAATGTTTTGGGTTCTTAATGCCTTGGTAACGTAAATGATTGTGCTAGTAGCCATCGTTAATTATGGTCGTGGCCATTGTCTTTCGCTGTTATTTTAGGTCAGAAGGTCGTCCTTTATAAAAAAATATGAAAGGCTGTAGGAAAGGAGAACTAAATCAAGCAGATATTTTATAAGTACGGCTCATAACAACTCTTTTACAGTCCAATAAAAATATCAGGGGAGTCGTCGAAGAAGCAAAAGTTCGATGTCGGAACGTGGGATATTGGCTGTAGATTTAATAAATTTCTGTTCTATATGCAAATGCGACCCCCTGATGTGTAGACGTGAATAGATTGGCTCGTTTAAAGCTCAACTTATATGGAAATGCGAAAGGCACGTAAGAAAGCGTGGAAGAAGATAGCTTCGATACGTAATTAGTTTTATAGAGCCTCGCGGGCCCCAATTCGGTATTGAATGCCAAGTGCACGCGGCAAGCGTAAGAGAACGAGTAATTAATTTACAATTCTAATATACATTATACATCCCACTTAATACATAGACATCGTCGAGCGAAATTTTAAAAGTCAAATGAGTACATAATATGTGATTCCAATATTGTTTCATTTTCAGCAATTTGCATTTATTACCGAAGGAAATTATAGGATAATGTTATAATATAAACACACAGCAATTTATATGGTGAATATCTAGATTTCACATTAAACGTAAATGGAAAATAATGGTTTGTAGGGAGTTTACTTGAAAATTACTAATAAATTGATTTACCTACCTCCATAATCGGATACCATATCTATATTAATTTAGATTGAAATCAGGACATACTTACTCGTAGCATTCTAGACTAACGAAAACGAACCTAGTTTTAACGGATTTCTAGGATATAAATCAAGTTGAAGTATATTTTTATTTGTTAGACTTTATAACCCGTAAACAAAGCTAAAGGGATTTTATGGCTTTAAATCCCAAACAAAGTCCGCAGAAACATAAATTATTTCTATGATCAAGGGCAGCTTATGATCATAATAAATATATCATCAAATATCATCTAGCTAGATAATAGACTACTTGAAATTATTGTTTATTCCATAAATAGGCAATCACCCATATCTTTTAATAAAAGAATAGTCACATATAAGTAAAAATAAACTGTTATATTCGCAATTATTAGACTTCTAATGAAGGTATCTCGACTGAACGTTTGTCGTGGATTTGCCAAAGAAAAGAATAAGAGAAAAACGTATAAGAGGGCAAGAAGGATTTTGAATTGCAGATTAATTTCTTACTTTTTATAAGCTTTTTCGGAGTCACTTTTGAATTTAACTCCGTCGTTACTTTAAGAAGTCTTATTTTAATCTAAAAATCTCAATGTTACTTAGAAAAGATTGTGTATATTTTACGAAGGATTCGGCAAAAACATTAGGTCGTTGAATATCATTGTTCTATAAATAACATTTTCTCGTTTTAGCAAATAAGGTACTCAGACATCGTTTACAGATTCACAGCAATTAATTTGGTGATTTTCTGCTAAATTGTTCTATAATCTAATCACGTCTGACTATAGGTTAGCTCCCTCTGACTCATATTATTATATTTCATTTTGGTTATTAGATATAAGAACTCCGGTGAACACTTTTATATTCCTTATAAAAGTCCGGTCCAAACTATGAAGAAAAAGGTATTACTTAGTTTATAACACCCGCCCGATACTCTCCCACAGTATCAATATTCTCGAGAATTTCATTTTAATCTTCTGAAATGGTTATTTGCGCTCGCCGAGGGAGTCGTAATTGAGGTAAAAAAAAATATTAGGAAGAGTGACAAGGTGATAAAACGACAAACGTCACGCCCGATTTTATATTGGAATCTTTTACTGCGTAATAGGGTGAACGAATTTCCGTTCACTCGATTTATTAGATTTGACAAACACTGATAATAGATTAGATTTTTTAACTTATATTTTGTGAGGCAGAAAGTTAAGTTGGAGCAGATGGAAAGGGTTCGCGGCTACACTGAGTCGCGGCGTCAACGTAAGACGTAACAAGTGTCCTCCGTATCTCTTAATCACGTCTCCGGTAATTGTTTTATCTTTAGCTCGTTAGAACTCGTTTAAGCAAAGCCTTCTTAGTGAAGGATTAAATGCGGTCCGCCTTAATCCACCCCCCCGTTGCTAATTCTGGCGGTTTTTCCACAGAGACCAGATAAACGTTTTTGTTGGGGTCCCGAGTTCTCCGCGTTTAATATTTATAAGAGCCCATATAGCTCAGAGTGCTTCTGTTGCCGGTGCAAGGATTACGCTAGCGCCGGAATGCATTTGGTTTTTGTCCGCAGATGACGTCCGAGAAATTGTAATGAAAACATTTCGGGCGCGAGATTTTTATCAGCTGACAGGGTTTGAATCACCTTCAGTTTATTCTATTAGTGAAATAAATAATGTACAGCAAAACGGGTAATTTAGAATAGTTCGGTTGATTCACTAAACAATGTTGTATTGGACGGGTAAACATTCGCTCGATTAGCTCCGGATAAAGGATCACTTATCGGGACCGCGGGCCCGGTGGTGCACTAAAACGTACACCAATAGCAAGCTTTTAACTATTAATAAAAATAAACCAACAAACACAACGACTGCAAAATTGCTCATTTTAATCACTTCGCTTTTTGCTATTGGAAAAGCATTTAAAAATTTTAATCGGCACAAAATGAGATTGCACACTGACGAATGGCACTTTGAGTAATTTCTTTTTGGTTTGTTGGGATAAAAAAATTAAGCAATTTTAATTCTGCGCCCGAAACGCACTGATAGCTATAGTTAATATTAATATATTGCCAGTTTCCTGAATTAGAATTGTATGGTAATAACAAAGGGCTGTAAAATCTTATGTAGGAATATACAAGATTTTCTGCAAAATTTACTGTGAAAGCGGACTTTAGTAAAAGGGGAAATAATAAATTAAGTTTTGATAGTGGCTCTAACCTAATTACGGTACTTAGGTACACATTTGGGGACGCGTCACCGAACAAACCGCGCTCGCTCCATTAGACAATGTAATTAATACTCGCGGTTACCCCTAATTGTGGTTGACTGATAGTGACGAACGAAAATCGAGTGACGATAGCTCAACAACCGCGCCCACTTAACACACCGCATCAGTTTACTTTAGAAACGAAACTAAATTGGTGTTAAACTTATGTACATTGTGACATCATGAATAATGAACTCTACCACTTTTGCCGCGGGGGTAAGGCGTGAATCGGTTTTGTCCACGAACAATATATTGTTCATGAAACATAATGGCATTGTTTTACCTATGTTAAATGTATAATGAATGTGTAATACAGCCTACAGGCTGCTGTATTGTAAAGCGGTCCAGTAAATTTATGCGAGTAACGAAAGTTTAAAACTTGTCGTGTGAGGTTGATTGTCAGTCGCGTCTCCCTTGATTACGGTAAGCAAACCAGCCACAGAACACTAACAAAACAACAGCTAAACAATGTTTGACACGTAACTAGGTGATGCAGAGTGCAGCTCAAGCGTTGTTGACACAGCCTGTAGGAACCCAAACGGGGTGGGCGATGGTACGTGCAATTTTAAACGGGACTTGGACCTCGGTGCACGTGGTCGACGAACTGTTTGTTAGCTGCCGTGAAATTTCTATGAAGTTTGACCGTCACTGTTGCAGTGCAAACGAGATTCTATAGGTAGACGAACTTTGATACAATGTATTTTGTGATGTCAATAGCAATATTTCAAATAAACCAAAGTTCTGCGAGGCAACGAATGAAATTTCCTTTGATGGAGCATTGATCTCTTTCAGTAGATAGTTTTACTGCACTGGATTCGTGAGACACCGTTCGGCGCAAGTATTACAGACTCGCTCAGGGCGATGATATAACATTTTTGACGGTTACATTGTTTGAACACGTCCTAGTGTTGACACAAAGACACCGGTTAGACGTTGCCGCAGTGCAAAGTGCAATTTTAAAATGTAAACAAAGCCCGCACCTTGAGTCCATAAACGGTATCTCGGATTTCGCCTTATTGAACCTTGGAGACGAAGTCTTGTCAAGTTTACAGTTTACCTCGTTTATATATGAAAAATAAGAACGGCTGTTACTGACACATATTACTTTTTATGACAATAATTTATGCAAATAGGCTGCGCTGTATTTGAAAATTATTTATTATATTGGTAACGATTTTGATATTATTTATTCGAGCAGCAACATTGAGATAGGGAGGCACTTCCGTAATGAAAAAATATTTGGATGTAAGTTGTAATTATGTCATGCATATATCACGGTGCGTGAAAAATCATGTGCGATATAAACAATAGATGGGTACGCACCTCGGCCTGTTAATATGGATTGTCTGTGACAGCGTCAGCCGCGTTATGGATGGGGTAGAGGCAGGCCGGAGGGCCGCATGAATCACATTGTTATCAATCATAACTTACTGATGGAGCGGCCAAGGTTCTGATTAACGGCCCACGGAACAACCACTACACTAATGACTATCTGACTAGCGGTACTACAGGATTAGAGCAGACTGACGGTTGTGCGTAAGTTAATGGATATGAATATGTCCGTTTATGAACAATTTTTAATCAAAAACAAGTTATTAATAATATGTGGGTTTATAAATAATTTTTATCAAAACCATGAAAAGTTTGTCGCAACTCACAGCGCAAAATTCACAAACGCAACCCAACATTTGCTCGGTTGCCCAAAGCGTACACAGCTACATATTTATATACATTTACATGTAAGTACATGTAGTCGAGCGCATTAAGAGCGTACATTTCGTGTCTGGGCGCATAAGCCGCCTTCTGAAAAGATTTGATGGCGAGGTTAGAGATTTATGTCAAGGATCATAGAGCCGGGATCGGGGGATTTCAGAGCTTCTAACATCCGACTGTGCCCTTTGTGGCTGGAGCACTATCCGGCTTCACTTCACTTTGTACCTCTTACTTGTGCTGCCACTTACCTCGCGGGACGTTTTAATTCCATTTCGAGAAAAAACCGAGTCCGAAACGAGTGCCTACACGGGACTGAGACCGGTATCGTTCGGTTTGTAAGGGCTATGTACAACTAATTCTGTCTGGTTGAACGTTAAGGATTACTTCTATCGTTTCAACTGAGTTTATAGTTTTATGAATAGATAAAAAAAACATAAAGTTTATTTGTAAAACTACCTATATTCCAAATAAAAACAAAAACATAAGACACAATTTAGAAGTGTTATTTGCTATCTTTCTAAAACGTTCAGTTTGCATGACAAGTTAAAACCCTGTCCATTGGAATCATGTAAAATGCCAATAAAAATAACAAAATTACCCATTAACATCCATACAGCTGAACCTTCACTCCTTCGTAGAAAACAAAAAGGAATTAGGTACTTATATCCCCAATAAAATAAACAATGATTAACAAGAACATGCCGATTGCATGTAGCATTGCAATAAACAGGCGGGCAATAAAAATAGATGTAGTATCGCCGACATTGTATGCTCGTTAGGTCGGTTCGGAGCTACGGAGTAGCGAGTTACGACCTTAGATCCGTTAACGAGAGCAGACTTATTGCCGTCGCGACCACTGTCGGAACTAAAGTACCAACTAAACCAATGTTATTGCGCTGACAGTGGGATTAAAGTATGCTATTCTCATTCCTATTACTTGCTAAAATGCAATTCAATTTATATCTCTAAAAAATTTCGATCCTCCGGGTATGAAAATTGAATTTTGAACGGACTTGCCAATAGATCTGTTGATCTTTTTCTATATGCAATACGTATTCATTTTATTTACTTCGAAACAACATAAATTAGGTACAAGTACCAATAACAGACGTGAGCAAAAACAATAAAACTCGATACTCAACAGTCCACCGGCAGCATACACCTACAATGTAAACCGTGAAAGAGTAAAATCAATTTTATTTATAATACCAAATGGAACTAGGAGTAAATCCGCGTTTATTACAGCTAAAAATAAAGCCGCATTTGATCCGCCTGCACTACTCAGAACGGCAACACTGTGCTATGCTCGACTCCAATCACGACACAGTTGATGGGACTTAGCGTTGCTAAGTTTTCACCACTCTACTCTGCCGGTGATATCTCAATTTCACGAGGGGTTTCCCCGCTTTTCAACATTAATTTATACGTAAGTCATAAGCTGAACGCGGTGCACACTCTTTAATATATACCTGTACCTTTCAACTGCAACGAGCTTCGAGTTCACAGCTTGTACCAACCGTATTAAGCTCCACAGGAATTGGGCGTAAAGAGCGACTAATTAGGACGGATAGTCGACTCGCTATTGTAGAATTCATTAGCGAATTGTACCTACGCCGCGAGGTATTACAAACAAATTCGGCAAATGAATAGAGTAACGAGCACGTTAAAATTATCTTTTGTGCTGTTATTATCCCTGTTATGAATTGTTTCGTACGTGTACGTTAAGCTTTTGAATAACAAGAAAAGAAAGTTTCATGCGTATTGTAGCGTTTGAATGATAAAAATCAAAAAGTGAAAAACTCTCAGTCGCCATCGGTCGGAAACAAAGTTAAGTTCAGCGATTCATAACCGTATGGCAACGAAAAAAAACAAAAATTCGATAATTATACTCGTAAAGCGAGTTTGCGGAAGCCGCAAAACGAAATTTAATTTGCCCTGAACGCTGCATCAGAAATAAAGTTAAAACAGTCGCTGCAGTAGGCGGCAGTACGCCCAACTTCTAACGCAAATGAATAGCGAATGGGAAAAGTTGAGCCGAGAAAAATGATGTCCCACTCGGCGAGTCGGGCGCCGACTATTGTCGTGGCTCGCGGCTGCCATGTTGTTTCTCGATATTATTGTTATTAAATGCGCATAAACGGTCTGTTGTTAAGCTTTGTTGTAAGTAAGCGGACGAACGTACGCAAAGTTTAATGTTTTGAGGGCGTCCACACTCAAAATGAAGTGAATAGATTTCGGACAACTTTTTTCGTTTGTTTGAAGTTGCTTTTTATTATGATGAGATGTTTAAATCGGCTGTTTTGTGTCCCGTTTTTATTATTGAGAACTTGTATCATGAATATTATATTTCACAACCAGGTAGATGCTGTCAATATCTATCTCATACTTTTGTTAGTAGTTCAAGTGAAGTAAATATAGAGTCACTTCATTTCTAGATAGTTTGAGAGCGAGTCATTAAAGTGAATGAAACGTGCGGCAATAGGAACTTTGTTTATGGCTTTACTTCACAAACAGTTAAATAAAAACAAAGAAGTGTTTTACTCACCGTTTTTGCCGTTTGCGCCGATACCGTGTCTGGATACTGAATGAGGGCTTGGAATGAATCTGTAAACAAAATAGACTTCGGATTAGTACTAATGAGAACTGGAGTGATGAAAAAGAAAGTCTGCAAAGCTTGTTGATCTTTATTTGAAGAAAACAAAATGAATGTTTATTAGATGTTTTTACATTGTTAAATATAAGAATGGCAATTGTGTTCATTTATTTATTACCATTCACTTATCAACTTCAAGTTAGTTTTTCAGAATAAGTTGGTAAAACACACTACACACCATATGTCGTTACATACAAGTTTTATAAAATATAACAATTTTCGTAGTCGTAAAACAATTTTCTCTAGAGTACTCGAGTGTTGAATGTCTCACGGAATTCCTGACAGGCAATATCTTGTTCACAAGAACGTTCAAACAAGGTGAAATTGGCGCCCAACGTGGGGCGCCCACGATCCTCCCAACTCGTCGGCGACGCGAGTTAGTCGCAGGTGCACCGCAGCTATTTTATCATGTACAACACCTTAACACATATTCCACTAAACAAGTTTCATGCCTATTTTACTTTCGTCATAAACCCGAAAAGTACAAATTTATTGCGTCTGTCGTGTAGTTCTCACACTCGAGTCTGTTGTTGAAACTTTGATGTGGTCTCGTGTAAACGAGCCTTATTCAGAGACTACTGTAAATAACATCTAGTTACACGTTTGGAGTCGTATGCACGAGATTCTCAGGAGACAGTCAATGATGAAAAATCTCATTAATCACCAAAACAAGTGTGTAAACAATGTAAGAACGTGGGTCGAGGTTATCAAGTGGAATGGTCCCACAAGTAATATAGTTGGTGGAGTTTATTTACTGCGAGGATAAGCGTTAAACCCCCTAATTTAAGGCATGAGCCGGGCGATCATTGCCGTCCGTTGGGTGAGAACATAAATTCACATTTTTAGGAAACATCGTTCGGGTAGCACCTGCGTTGGCCACATTACGTACCATTAGACGCTGTGACACAGACTCTCGTTCAGTTAAGGCACTGTTGAGACTATTATATCATTTATAAGGGTTGCTTTTGCTGTTGTGAAAGACCACAGATTAAATTATTTATGAAAATGTAGGAAAAAGTTAAAAAAAATATATAATATTATTTGAAGTAAGTAATAACGATACATCTAATAAACCTTTTTTATATAAATGTTGATACCGAATCTATGAGGATTTTAATTATTTACAAAATAATTATTTCTGAGTAAATAGTTTAATGGTATAGCCAAACAGTTATGGTTGTGGCTTGAAATAGGCCACCCCATCTGTCCTGTCGTAAGCGGTGATTATGGGATTATAATTATTCGGTATATAGAGGCTGCATAACGTCGCCGTCCAGCTAAAACCTCGTAAAACACAAATTCATTGTTTTTCTTTTATTTATCTGTTGGGTAGAAAATTTACGACGAAACGAATGTGCACAGCTAAAGATGCGTCTATCTATAGATGTTAATGAGAACATAAGAATTACATTTACACTTCAATTTTTTTTTCACTAGACTTTTTTTATCTTCTCCTGTAAAATTATGTTGTATGCAATCACGAGGTTTTCACTGCACGGCGAAGATAAGTAACTTTAGTCATCTAATAACAAAAGTTGGCCATTTAACAAGGCTGGGAAAGCCGGTGGAGGAGGAACAGATTATGACATAAAAATATAAACATACAAAACGTCCTCATACAACAAAATTTGTTATTAGACCCCGCCTCTACCTTAACAATTTTCTTACCTATAAAATATAGAACGTAGAAGCACTCAAGGTACGAAACGTCAGCGTAAATTAAAAGTAACGTGCTGTCTCCTTCATACATAGTTAAATGGTGTTTAAGGCCCCATATTTTCTTTTGCCGACCATTTGGGAATGTTAAAATGGAATGCATAAAAGGCTTACCGCAAATTGGAGTTTTTATGTAATTACTTCGTGAATAAGCAAAAAGAGTTTTTATGGGGACAATGAAGACGGCCACTTGAATGTAATACCTAGTTGATTACTTCGTATGCACTGAGGTTGAAAACAAAGGAAAAAAATTGCGCAGGGTTATTTAGCTTTCTGAAAAATGTTTTCACTTTATATTTGCTTTACGGCTTTTTTATAGTGAATTAAGTTAAAATGCTAGTTTAAGCACTACTCTGAGTTTACGCAAGGAATAATAAATAATTAAGCTTCCTTATTCAAAATGTGTAAAAGATTTAAGAAACAGCCCTATAATTTTATTTTTATTTTGGCTTTGAATGCAGTTTGGGCCATCTTTCGCTCCTGTTTACCTTAAGGCAAAGAAAAAGTAAACAAAGGAGTATGCTCAATATATAGGTAAACATTTTACTTCATCCGAATAATATTATTTCTCATTTATATTATCTGCGCTACGTCGAAACACGGCCATGATACAACGCCGCCTGAAGGAATATTTCTTACGTGAATTATATTTTGCTATACTACGTTCGTATGATGTTATATTTTTTATTAGTAAATTAGGGTTAATTAGCTAAGTCCGACATAAGGACCCATTCTTAATAAATAAATGATATCTTATGGGAGTGAAAAAAATTGGTCTTGTGGGAGAAGTAGAATCCTTAAAAGAACAGGGAGCCCAAAAAGGCCACATTGAGCAATTCATCAACTGATCTGCATACTAACTGTCAAACAGATGATTACTGAATATGAACCTTATGCGGATGACATTAAGAGTCGTCAATTAAGTAGATATTTTGACATTCGTAATATGAATCATATTGTTATTCATCTAAAGCGGCCTTTTTAGCCCCTCAGAACAGTAAAAGGCACTAGCTAATTATGTGTGTGTAGTTTACAGGTTTAAAAACATTTGATTACTCGCCATCAGTCGATTTTGCTTTCGGAATAAGAAACAGCTGAACAGACTAGCGTTAACGAAAGCTTATAAATGAATCAGATATTAATTTCAGCAAATTTTCCAATTGGCTTACAAAATAATACACATTTTAATTAAAATCAAACCCATTCACGACTGCTGTTGACAGAAAAAGTTTTATGCAGTTTAGGCAATAATCAAAGTGGAAGTTTCCCAAAATAATTGTCCCCTTTGCTCTGTTTTATTTATCCAAGCTGAAATATTCAAGCGCTAATTCAATAACGTTGCTTGCGGCTCCGATTGCTCGCAAGAAATTCAAATCTCAATCAATCCGTAGCGTACGCGCCGCTTCATTATGTTTCATTAAAAATTCAACTTGAATGCGCAATTACTTTATGGAATATTTATACGTCAATGTCTGCGTAAAAACAAGATGGGAGTTGTGGTAAAATTAAAATTTCGTAATCCGCATTTCGCTGTGTAGCAAAGAGGTTGCTTCCGCTATGTTAATATTAAGCGGTAGGGCAGGGCGGTGCGCCGGCCGACCGATTACAGTATAATTTGATATCTTAAATCTCGACGTCTCCCCTGAAATGAGCGAGCTCTGTCAAGCCTGAATGCGTCCTCGTTCGCAATTTACGAGCCTTTTCATCTAACCTTCGCCTCCAACACTCAGATACTACTTGCAAATTGCTAAATACTTACACAGCAACATCGTTAGCATCAATGCATTTTCAATTTGAGAACACCATTACTAGAAATTCGTTATTTCTCAAAATCGTTTGTCGCACTCGCATATGTTGCGACGCGCTGGCATTCACCGGGGTATGTAAATAAGCTAAGCTAAGTAAGCTCTCTGTGATTACGCGTCATACAGCGAAAACTAAGACCGCCACAAAGATGATATCTGTAGACGAATCAAATCCTTAATTAAGGGAATCTAACGACGACATAGACACGACACCTACCGCAAACAGGGGACGCATAATAATTGTAGCGGTCTGCTACACCTTAATAAAGCCAATCGGGGTAGGTTGCGGGGCAAGGGCTCGGGGGCGAGGGGAGGTGTAGGATTACGGCGACTCCGCGCGCTCTTCATTGAGATTTGTTTCGGGATTAGGAACGCGTTTGATGGTAACCTCCCGTCAGCCCGTGGCCGACGCGCCGACAGAGCGGAACCGCTATTATAAACGATTCTCTATGCCGCATTCAATATTAACGCGATATAAACATAACAGAATATTCATCAGGCAAACTTTGACGAAACTCATGAAAGTAACACGCATGAAACAACATGAATCAAAATTCGGTAAGAACTTTTCTAT
Organism: Allophyes oxyacanthae; assembly: GCA_932294325.1. NCBI lineage: Eukaryota > Metazoa > Arthropoda > Insecta > Lepidoptera > Noctuidae > Allophyes > Allophyes oxyacanthae. Next base: position 6,433,460 of record OW028614.1, on the reverse strand, counting down.
GCGATTAATGTTAAGAAAATTGTGGGTTTGCCAAACGAAGACGGTGAATGTGTAAATATACTCGTAAATAAATGCGGAATATTAAATTTGCGATGTTGGGCCACGTGTGCTCTCGGTGATAAGGATGACTGACAACCCCTTCAATGTTAATCTACCAAAACGATGACTTTTATACAATAATTCAGGATATTCTTATTGAGTATCTTATTAGGAAGAAATGTGTTTATCATCATATTATAACTTCGCAGCGTTAGGGGAAAGCGATTATGTAAGCATTTTAGAGAAAAGCACGAATATCATCGGCATAAATAAGAAGAAAACGCTTTATGTAAATCGTGTAACGTAAAATATATACTTTTACATGAGTTTAGGCAGGTGCGTGACACATAGAGGGTATTGAAAGCGAAAATGAGGGCGATATAGCTATGTGGTTTATTTGCTCCCCCCACGAGACAGGATAATTGAAATAAGGATTTATACGTTTCGGATATGCAACCCACTTCAGTTTGTGTCTAGGTAGTCGATACGGTTTTAATAGATTCTAGGTACTTCTAGGTAGATTCTAGATTCTGTGCTACAAGTTCTGTGTTCTGTGTGTTACACAGAACTTGTAGCACAGAATCTTGTAATAAATGTAAGGCTAAAACAACTATAGTTATAACGTTTTAACGACTCTAAAACTGAAGTGTTTCCTTTCTAGATTTTATCGTTAAAATCCAAACCGACGAAATAAAAATTGTGATAACGTAGACTACTAGAACGCTTATACATCAACTTAACGTTAGTACTCCATAGAGAATATTCTATTTATAAATACATACTTTGCGTTAACTTTACAATATAATTATTAGGTATTAATTAGAACAAGTTAAGTTTACTAAATGCTTCTTGTTGTCACATTTATAGCACAAGAATTTTTGTAATAACAACCATATTTTTTTCTCAGTGATTTAAAATCAGAAGGCACAAATTCCTACTCGGAATGTCTTCACAAATAAGATACACTTCCCCGAACGCTATATTTCTGTAACTGTTTACAATATCACTACGATACATATAAGAGTTAAACGGTCGCAGTCAGGTGCCGTTATGAATATTCAAAAGCAGAGCAGAATAGGTGCCGGGAAATTGTCCGGAGACAAAAGCTTTTACAATTGGACAATGATGAATGTGGTAAAAAAGCAAACAGTCGTTGGGAAGAACGTTCGGAAATTGGAAATGTTGCATTAGGGCGAAGTGACGTCATGATACCGACAAGTTATGGGCGCATCTGAACTGCTTACTGCCTGTTACGGCTGCCTGTGATCACGATACGTGTATTGAGATTTTGTGCGGGAACAAAACCGATTAACTGTAACGGCAGATTGCTGTGTGATTTGAGTTTGATGGCTTTTTTATGGGAATGGTGTTTACCTTACGTGTTTGGGTATAGAATACAGGTTGAATTAATGTTTGGACGTAAATTTACATGATTTTTCGTATGGCACTCTCAAAATAATTTGAATGGACAAATAAAACAGACATTTAAATAAACCAGTAGTTACGTTGCTATTGCTAAGTCCCAGAGAACAAGGAGAATCGGATTAAAATATGTCGCAGCTGCATATAAAAGTTGACAAGTTGCTATCCCAGCACAAGGCACAAGTAAGTTTTTCATTCCGTTTCATGAAGAAAAAGGAACATTCTGTGATAAAAAAATAGATCCATAGATATACTAGTTATTAGATTAATAAGTACAAATGCAAGACGTCTAAATCAAAGAAAAAAATAACAAAAAGTAATAATATTGTATGAAAGAAATGGTTTAATAAATCTCAAATTTAATGTAAATCATTGACGCTGAAACGGTGTCCGAATCGACTTAATTAATGGAGGGATAAAATTAATTACTCAATTTCTTTTTTACGAATTGCTCTATGAGTATTCATCTATCATTAATTTCAGTAATCGGATCTCTAGAGGTATTTCATAATTGAAGTTCGTGAAATATGGTCTTCGTCAAAGAGATTATGGAAGCTTATGTGTATACAATTATTTTAATTATACTGTTTAAATTCCAGACATTTCAATTTATATAATTCTGGAAGTAATATAATTCAATGTTTAATTTCTTTCCAGGTTTATAAATTTTTAGAATTAATTAGAAATAGCAAGTAACAAATTTACCAAACCCCGCAAGTTGAAACTGTTTGCGTGTTGGCCAGTATAGCCCTTCATCGTGTAAAGGCAACGTAGCACTTCCTCTGCAATAGACTGACCAATGTAGACCAGCCTCCAGAGAATTACATCCATCGCTCGATTGGTACACATAAAGTTCATCGAATATATTAGTAACAGGGTAATGGACGTTATTCATTGGCGTTTGCTGGCCAAAGAGTAGAGGCAGGGCAGAACCTCGTAGCTCGTAGGCGATGCTACATTGCCTACGAGCTACGAACTTTTGCCTTTTACAAACTTGTTACAACATGATTATCTATATCTTTGCTGGCTGTGGTTACACTTACAATAGATATGTTTACGGCCCCATTACTGTTAACACCTTTAATTTGCGAATCAAAAAACCTAAAATGTTTAAAAACCTACTAGAAATCAATGTCCATATTTCTTTAATTAAATTTGAGCTTCTTATATAAAAAGTTCATCAAGAGGTTTAAAATACCGTTTTAGCACGTAATTATAACGCTCGCGGGCGTTGCCCAGTGGGGTTTTTAAATAAAGTTGATTTGAGGTTCTCATCTAGGTACTGTGTAATTAGCCAAGAGTGAACTGTAATGTCGGCACTCTACCGCCGCACGCTGCCCGCGGCTCAGGGGAGCTTATCAAATATGTACCTACCTACCTGCCTCCTGTGTGCCGGATTTATTTAGGATATGCATGAGGGTACGATTTAAATTTTAAACGGATTGCGCCCTTGGATTTCGGCCCTGTGTTATGTTTGGTAAATCTATCACTATAACACGTCGGGCCGAAATTAATTTTAAAGCTCGCTTCGTTTCAATTCAATAATAGTTGTTTTAGCCGCTGTAATCCTGGGCAGCCATAGACTCAAAGCGATTGTGACAAAAGGCTTATTAAACAATATATTTGATAGCAAATTACAGAGCGGTTGCATAATTAATTAGGTGGATTTTGTGGAAAATTGTGCTAAAACAAACGAAGCCTCCTGAGGTGTGTGTGAGGTTGGGAGGCATTGTTTGAGGGTGCGTTAGGTGTGCGGTAATGTTTCCTCGTCCCTCCCCCCTTTCCGCCTTTTTCCTCGGTGCTCTGCACACGCGGCTGGGGTACCTGGGGCTCATCCATCAAAATTGCGTTCGTCACTGAATATGTTACTTCTGTCTTTCGCAAATATTACGAATATGCATATGCATAATTTTGTTCCGTAAATTCATCTCTGCCTTGATTCACCCTTGTCATACATACCTATAAGTATAACAATGTATACGTAATGAAAATAAATGAGTATGTATGTACTTACTATTTTTAGTGAATGTGACGATCTTAAGCACCTTGCCGTACCGTTGGAAGATAGAGTAGAGTACGTCGAGCACTATCGGATATAACATGTGTTCTATGATCACGCGCAGGACTGTGTTGGGACCACCCTGCAGAAAAGACAAATAAATTATAATAAATCATCAACCCGAGACAGGAAACAGTCGCATATCTGACAAATTAACAGATAAATTTTAAATTACAATATGCAGGACTCAGGAATCGAACCCCAGATCGAACTCAGCAGTCGCACTAACCATTACCAGCCTAAGGCTGCGTTTCTATTGAGGCGGAGACGAGTGAAGAGGAGAAAAAGTAACCAATAGAATACGAATATTACACGTCAATTAGATGAACGGAGAAAATACTGGAATCTTATTGGTTATTCGTCAATTCTCCGCTCCGCTTCAGTGGAAACGCAGCCTAATGTAGTGGCTTAATAAAATTTAATATTAAAGCAACAAAATGTTATAAAATATCACTAGGAATAAGTTCAAAGGGAATAATATACAAGTATCTTGACTTAATTAATTAAATTATATAAGGATAATATCTGTTACACTGTTATGAAGAAAGAAGAATATAATCATCCACCTCTCAGGAAATTGGTAACAACATTAATTTGTGCTTATGAGAAAAGCTTATCAATAATTAAAGTCCCCACAGACACTTTGTGACTGGGAAGCCAAGATAGGTACACGGAATACATCAAGGTTGGGACACATTGGAAGGCGACGCGATATTGTCAAAAATCTGCCAACTACTCGTTGTCATCCGTTGAGAATTTCCTAATGTCAAAAAGACAGTGCAATATCTTATTATTGTTTTATTTCGTTCAGTGAGGATTACAATTTTAGTTCGTAGAATCAGCCCGTAAATTATGAAAGAACGAATGTACAGGATATATCCAGAATCACCTGGCAGGCGGATTGGCGTTCGCAAACATCGCAGTATGTTGTTATTAGTATTAACAAACGACGCTACAAAATGCCTTTTTCACCTTTTACAAAGACGGTATTAATGAGACTTTTTGACAAGAAAGGCTAGAAAGAGAAAGAAAATATATTTATTCGGACTATATAGACACTATACAGCACAATGAGCAGAGAAAAACTAATAATAGATTGGCAAAAAGAGTACAATTAAATTTTTTATAACAAAACCATGTGCTGTCGGCATGCCAGTACCGAATGGGTTGCTAACTCAGCATTGGCTAGGCATAATAACACCCAGCACTGGTTTTCAGTTGGCACCCTTGCAATTTACTATGGTACGGAACATCGCCAGTTCTCTCAATACATCCGAACCCTACCTAAGCATATTGACCGATGCAACTGCAGGATACCCTCCGGGTGACAATCTGTCGATCGCCTTATAGAACATCTGCATGTACACCGTATCTTAGACCTGAACCCCTTGAGAATACTCAAACCGGAGCAAGTTTAATATTTAAGGTGTTTCTAATCGGCTCTGTTACAGCGGCTCATAATTATATTGGAATTTCACTGTTATGTAATACTTATGTGATATATCTATATGTACAAAGGTACGTGTATTGAGAAATATAAGATGATTAATGTATAAAGGTGAAATTAATTATGTACAATTTTAAACACTATGGTTGGAGATAATTATTTTGCGTACACTACGGTATTAGATGAACATAGGCTTAACATCTAATAGGATATTTTGAAACGTTTGTTACAAAACACAATGCTACAAATAATTCTACATGATTGTGACATCTCTGATAGGGTTTTCTTAATAATTCTGCTCATCCCTTTATGCTGTATTACATATAGGTGAAGACAAGCAGCGTCACTGGTAAGTAAGCCTACACATGGCGCCGCAACAACAGCGGCGCTGCCACCGTGGCGGCGGCGTGGTCCTTGCATTTGTATGACTGTTTACACATGGCGCCGCCACGGTGGCGACGAGTCGTGATATGGAATGTATGAAAGCAGCAGCGATGTCGCTGTTGTTACGGCACCGTGCCGTGTGTAACCGCTCTTAGCTTTTAATTGCCAACCAAGTGAATGGGAGGCGAGCCTTCTACTTCTTTTATGAAAGTTCAGCAGTGAACTACGATAGGCTGAGTCGATGACTATGAATGACACAATTAAAAACATAGTTTAAGACCTTCATTTCCGATCTCTGTTTTTCTTCTGTTAAGTTGTCAATGGTTTGGTTTAAATTAAATAGTTTCATCTAGTGGCCACGCCTATTTGCGTTGTCAATGACGTGATTGAGATAATCCAGATTGCAGGTATACGGGCACTTGGAGTATTAGAAGGGTAAGTGTGGAATTGTCTGACATTGCCAATTAACAATGCCGTTCTCCGTTAATTCTTATTTTAAGACTACATTTTATTCCATGGCATCGTTTCATAAAATTAAGACAGAATAAAGAGAAAAGTTAATTTATGTACCTGTATTTCCGTGCCTCCGTTTGCGGGCTGTAAAGCGGCTCCCGCGCCTGCAACGAGTGCGGCACCAGCGCTGTTGGAGATGGCTTGCGCTGCTTGTAGCGCCGCCTGCGCCGATGCCGACTGCAAAAATATTACCTATAATAATAGGTAAGTGTACGCCGCCGGTATATGAAACTTCACTTAGAATTAAGTAAATAATCTAGATGATATAAAACATAATTAATTAGGATTAACTTGGGTTATAGGATAGCAGGAAACGGATACGCGGTAGGCCTAGGAGATGAGCTGGATATCTATCTAAAGGATTGGCCCCAAATTGCCACAGATCGGGAAAAGCGTAAGGAGGGAAATAATAAATGAGTTATTTCGGATTATACGAGGATGGGCCACACCATACTAAACATTACTGCGATCACCGATCCATTTCCCAATGGTGGTGATTATGGCAATATGGTGAACGTATTGGCAGACGTGTCTGGCTGCATACTTTTATCATCATAATTCAAAAATCAGGGCGTCTGCTACTTTTGTGGAAACATTAGCAAGAAACGTTCACCAAGGCAGTAGCCTGGGAGCTACAGAGAATTTCGTAATTATTTGACATAATACAAATTAATTGTAAAATTGTCGGGGTTGGCATCGTTTTGTCCAGATGCAGCTAAATATCAGTACACATAGCGACAAAAATGTAAGGTGTTTGGATCTGGCTTAATAATACCAGGTTAAGCAAGCATTCAAAACACACTTGACTTCTAACATTTTATCAAAACTTTCCAAGAAAAAATAAAATGAGTTCAATATCCAAATATCAAGTACTCGCCTCACATATCTACAAAAACACGTTAATTCGACTCATAACGAAACAGGGACGTTCCCATCCTTCAGTAACTAAAACATTCATTGTCACGAAGAAAAAAGTAAACACACAACAGCCCTCCGCTCTCATAATTTCGCGAACAATGAAACGAAATACGGGAAAGAAGAGGAGAGGAGAGTTATCTGGCTCACGCGTGAGCCACCTTCGAGTGTCCAAGACCAACAGATAACATTGACCACATCAAACAAAGGGGCGTCATAAACTTATTTTGTATCGTCCGCGAACAATTCGTTACTTTGTTGCGTCGTTATATAGGGGCGGACGGCATTGTGGACCGCGACACTTGTGAGCGCTTAGCAAGTTAGATAACATTCATAAATTGGTGATATAAATGACTTTTTTTCAGGATATACGATGTAAACGCTGCTAAAATCATGTGAAATGAGCGTAATATTTTCTGGTATTTTGGATCTGTATGGAAATATTTCATGATTATATCCATATTAAATTAGTCAAAATTAATATTCAAAACCTATCGAAATAGTTTGATGTTACAAAGCGTCAACATTTCATAAGCAGCTTGTATTAAAAAAATGCAAATTCCACGTGAAAAGCCTTCAACACGGTCTACGCTAGGTTCCAAATAAAAAACGTAATGACACGCGAGTGAAATACAGCGTGTTGTTTACACGTTACGATCGCATGCAAGGGCGCGGCACACTTTGATCCTATATTTTCACATGGCTTTGTGCGACGACGGGCTGACAAGCGGGCAGGCCAGACACAAAAATAAGGCTTTAACCGTGTCATGGTAAGCCTGCCGCCGACGGCAAAGGCTCCGGTACAAATTCACGTTGACTTGTTCCCCCTCACTCCTCTTTTTCGCCGCTACATATTCTTTGATATGTCTATGTTACGGCTATTAGGTGAAATGTATATTTCCTTACTAGCTGGCCAGTATGAATATAAAGGAAATGCCGAATATAAGACAAAATTAATTAGAGCATTTTCAGTAATCTCTTTGACCGGATTAAGTATTTAGTGAAGAGATCTTTGGATAAAATCAAATCTTTGTCCTCCAATTTTTTTAGCTACAAGGTAGGTATCATTCACCATGATTTACAACAATTTTCAAAATTCAATGCAAAAATTTCGATTTTGTAAAAGGATCACTCAGCAAAGGTATTTCGGGAATGCGACGCCATCAAAAATATTTTCCGTGTCACCGACTTCTGCTTCGAACTTCGAAGATATTTAAAAGGTGTTATTTGTGGGACGCGCAATCTTTCACAGCGACCACTGGCAGACGTTTAGCCGACGAGACGCGACAAAATAACTCCATCCGCACTACGAGGGTTCTATTCATCCACGACAAAACCTTTTGCATCGCATGATTGATCAAAGCCTTGCGTTTAGTGCGCGGACTTTAAAATGCAGTTGGTCGTAATTCTGTGACCACAGAAGACAATTCCGTTAATAGATTTAACGGATGTGACTCTGTAATATAATAATGTATGAAGCGTGTCTTTCATGTGAATCACAATAACAAAGCCTAGTCTTGTCTATTCGCACAGCTCGTTATAAGTTTTAATAGTGTGCTACAAAGAGATCCCGAAATGTGACGATATAGCGATAAATCTTTGTAGAGACATTATCTGCTGTTACTTTGCGCTCAGTGTTAAGATTCAAACTCATATATTTTGTTCCGAAAATATAAATATGGTTAATATGATACACTTAAATTTCTGGTTTTATGAACAATAACTTTGGCTCTTCTATTCAACAATGGTGCACTTAAGTCTGTTGAACATTATCCTACATTGTCACTGTTTAGCTTGAGGGGGTGTCTTCTGAAATAGCTTAAAATAAATATTGACTCTCAGAATTTTTTCAGATAGGTACTCTCAAAGGTTTTCTAAACTGTTTTTTCATTTTTATGCAAAGATTTTTCACCATATTTGTTTTTTTGCAATAGATAAAACAGGAAAATGTAATCCGGACAAAGCCCTCAGGCAAAAGCTTTTCCAGCACAGACGTAATATAAATTTTCAATAATAGAACTGTCACTAAAGAACTTTCAAAAAGCTGAAGTAAAATCGTACTCAGATGCACCTGTACAAAGAAGTCGCAGAATTAAAGGTTTAAAAGGTACACGAGAAATGCGCGGGAAATAAAGTCTTCGATAATGGTAACGAGTTCACGGCGAAGTCACATCATTATGAGGTATCGAACAGATGACGCCACGTCAAATAATATTCCTGCTTCCTAGGCACCAAAATAAAAGCGTCTTTTTGAAGCAGGTTTTAGAATTTTTTTGGGTTTTTTGTCTGGGATTGCGTGTCTGTTAGATTTTATTGTCTCTGTTGACTTTTTGGGTAACTTAAGAAAAGTACTTACTAAAAGTGTTATTTTTTATGGTTATTGTTGATTGTAGGTCAATTGAGACTGCTCCTGAATGAAGCTAGTAATACACTATGCATTAAGAGAGATAACGAGACTTTTGGGTCAAAATTGGAGCTGTCCGATTGGAGAAGTACCTCCACCTTGCAGAATATCGTAGCCAAATAATACTGCTCTTCTGCAGTGCTGTGTTTCTATTAGTTACGGGTACTGCCAACACGACGATAATAGTCAGCAACGCGTGAGTGATACTCCTGGTGTTGCAAGTGTCCTTAGGTTACGGCTAAGCGGTTAAGCGGGCCGTAGGTATGTTAGATTGCCATCTTAGGGGTTTGAAAAAATACTCATGACAAAGTTAATCTATAAATTGAACTGAAAGGGCGATATTTTTATTTTTTTAGTTTATTTTTATTTTTATATTTTTAAGAATCCAGAATTCTTATAACAACCTGCTAAAATTCTGAATAAATTTATAACATCCCAATAGATAATTAGGTGCGGTACTTCAACAAAATTTTCTTGCGAAATTCTCAGTGTACCATAACTCGGTTAAGACGCTACAGATCAATATTTACTCGGCACTACAGAACCAGGGATTAACGCAAATAGATAATAGAAACCTAGATGTATCCGTTTTGAGTTTAATCATCACATTAATTAGCCATCGTATTGACACAAATGCCTGTTTGCGGTGCTGACAATTAGATCAAACACCAACTATTTAATAAACAATGTAATATATCGCTCCTATTTAATGTTACAATAATAATGTATTGTATATTTGTAGAGAGCAAACTTGGGAATAAATGACTAGATACTTGGAAATAATAGCTACATGTGCTAACAGAGTAGTATAATGTCTTAGTGTTTATGCTTTCTTTAGTAATAAACATTTATCTTTCTATTCCAAGGAATAACTTCCTTCAAGAACAAAACGTACATGTAGTAGGTACTTTTTAAATAACAAAATCTACCAGAGTCTTTGATTTTCGAAATTGCTATTTCAAGGAAGCTTTTGCCGTGAAAAGGGTAAATTATATTATTAGTGTCAAATCACTATAATAGTTGATACACAATAGGTATGTAAATATTCCCCTAGGTCCGAACCCTTTCGCATGTTATCGAGTGCCATCCCCTCAATTATGGCAACACAAATTTAGGCAAGAACAATTTCTCAATATTATCAGCCATCAAAATTGTTGAGGGTTTGTTTTTGATAGGTTTCGTGGATAAACGAAACTAATTAAGCGTTTTAATTAATCCTCCCATTGGGTGTTTTGTTACCGAAAATATTGATTTCCTTTCTCATTGCCGAAGAGCCTCCGGTGAGAAAGGTTCACTCACAAATGTTCCGCATTTATCTCCTTTTTTACCTAACGCTATCCCGAAAGCCTTATTATGGAGGGTGGAAAGATTCGGAGAACGTTGCCACTTGATTCTTATAGTGACGAATTGCGACAAAGGTACTCGGATCCCAGCTTTATTTTTCGCCACAAGTAATACCAAAGTCCCCCAACTTGAGTCGCGTTTAGGAACAAACAAGACGATGAAACTAGCTAACTAACGTTTTGATGCGGTTAACTGAGCAGATTCAGCGGCATAACCTGTCTGTACACATAAATAAGTTCCTAAAGGGTTAGTTACCAGTTTAACCAGAGTAAGTTCAATTTAACTTGGGTGATCTATTTCGTGTCCATTTGATTAAAACCATTTATTCAAGGCCATAAAGAATGTTATGGTTCTGAAAATATATGTTCGTAATTACAAGACGCATGACCGGCGAGAGGCAGTAAAAAATAAAATGTCTATGGAATCATCAAGACACGGCGACACTAAAGGGCTGAGCATAATTATTAGTGCTGAAGATGTTAAAGTGAAAGTTAATTTTATATAGCTGGTGGAGTGACATCTTATAAAAGAATTAGAATAATTTTCAACGTGATTGATTTTTTTCTTAACGATGAGATACTTAATTTCATTATACCAAGTATAAACATTTCTAGGAAATAAGTAATTTTTCAGGGGATTAGGTAGATTTGCTTAGAAGTTATGAAAAGCCAAATAACAATTTCAAAGTGTAATTTACATTGTGAAGCAAGAGTTGAAGGATTACCTACTCCTCATCGTAACATAACCATGAATTAAGTTCGAAGGAGTCCCATATGAACAATACAATCGCGACAGTTCGCACCGTGGTCCATTTACGGCCGTTTACCTCCATAAACGAGGCAACTTTTCGTGAAATTATTTAGTAGTCACGACACGCACGGCCGGTATCACGGCTCAAACGTACAGACAAAACAGTAATAGTTTAGTAACTCAATCAAATCGGAACAGCGGCGGCGACTATGTCCCGACGCGATGCGGGTTTATTGAATACTGTTATCTAAATTGTGGGGTCTTGATGCCCCCAACAAAGATTAAATTAACAGGTCGAGTGCAGGCAACGGCCTGGGGGTTTGTTTCCCAATTGTAACACGGGCTTTTACGCTCCATCGCATATCGAACGATAATCCGTTGTCGTGTAATAGAGCTAATTGAACTGTCGTTACGTTATTACGTATTGAGTGTCCGCGTTTTCTGCCGTCGAGCCCATGAGCATAATCCTAATTAGTTGTGTTACATACAATGTTAAACGTGTTTATAGACTTTTCGTTATCTCTATTCTGGCGAAAAAAGGAACGTTTATTCGAATTTGTTCTAATTCACTTACTACTCTCATTATAGGATTTATCAACAAGCCATATTCCTCGAGATTTCATTCTTTTATATTATTAGAATCACCAAAAGAGTCGATTATTAAATGATTTACCAGAACATTATATAGATTACTGGTATCCCTTAGGGCTTTTATCAATCAGTGAATTGCTAAAAGATAAGAACGATAAATAAATTCAACCATTTCTTTTCCTATTTTAGTACACATCTACAATTTTTGTTATGGTCGCTCAGACTTAATCACTGATATTCAGCCGCAACTGGTGAGACTTGGAAGCCGAGCCAACAAAGAAACTTGGAACCAAGGGTAAGCACTTACTCAGGCTAATGCATTCCACTACTAGTTATAAGCCTTTTCTTAAATGGATGCAATTCCTAGTGGCAATGACGCTGCTGTCTCACCAGACTAAGGTAGTCACAATATAGCTGTGTGGTTCCTGCCAAATGGTAAAGCCGCCCTCTCCTTGAAGGTGCCATAAAAGACGTCTAAGAGTATTATGGGCAGCCACGGCCTCCTGTGTGCTAATAAAACATACTGCGATCACTAATACGCCAGCCAAGCGTGATGATCATTTCATATAAGGCCCATGTTCAACAGCGATATCTCTACAATCTGCCTCAGTTATAGCTGATCATATTTTAAGATGTTGTAGGTACTTACGGCATTGCTGTGAGTCTGGTCGGTCTTAAGCTCCTTGTGATTGGAGAACTGGACGTAAACGGCTCGGCCGCGCAGCTGCGCCACGCAGCCTCCGAAGTACGCCACCATTGCCACTGCCGATATTTCCTCCGCCATTTCGAGGAATGCCTGGATAAACAATAGTCAATCAGAAAAGGAGAGTCGCAATACTTAAAAAGTTCTGCTGGTGTATTTTAGGATAGGTACTAGTTTGGTCAGAGAACTGAAAGCTCCATTTAAAACACTAGACAGTTTAGTCATTTTCTTGTGGATATCTGAATTATTAGGTATCTTATAACGTTAGATTTGATGTTACTTTTATGAGAAGTTCAATGGTAATTTCTTCATCCTATAATCCGAATGTACATAAACTGCATCCGTCTCAAACATTACCACGTCATTCGTATCTCTTCGTTGAATATCAGAGAACACAGAATAATAGTTTCTGAACTCTTTTGTTGGGTCGTTAAAACGTACAAATTCCCGCTCAACTCGTGGAGATAAATCAATTGTTTAACAACAGCGGTAGTGTAATGCGGCGCACCCCAACTAGGTTTGTGTTTGCTGGGCCTATGGAGTCCAATTAATCGGATCCGATCCCCCCGACCATACATAAATCTGGTCGACACACACCGGCTGATCCCTACACGTAGTCTGCATCATTCTCTAAACGCGTTATGATTTCAATGGCCGTTTCACCTGGTAAATTCATCTATTCCACGTCGCTTTCAAAACCGCAGTATCCTGCTTTTGGCATCGGACAATACGAAACACACCGCTCTTTGTGTGTTTCACCGCAAATTAAATAGAATACTTGCCCGGGGCTAATTAAAAATATTCCTATACACGGCGATGAAAAGCGGGCGAGGCTGGCGGAAAATTCAGGCAGATAGATGATGTAAACTAAAATGTTCACATTCAATATTTTCGGCATATATTTGCTTTGTTTTCATTGAATAAACAATCCATTAGTATCATATGCAAATAGTATTTGCTTAACAATGATGATGTTCGAACAGGAAAAATATCATTCAGAGTCCATTTTCAAAATTAACTGACAATATGCGGAATTTTATTGGATATTGAGTAAGTAATTGTTATTATGTAATCTGAATAACCCTGTATGATAATTTCAATCTGACCTGAAACTTGGATTGTAAAATGATCTAAAAAAAAATATCTGGTTGAAATGTGTTTTGGATCAAAATCGATGCGGCACAAATTAATAGAAGCGTAGCTGTCACGCGAGCGAGGATCGTAAAATAGTGTCAACGCCTCTTTCACTTTAATCACCGAGAGTGGGGGCGATTGTCCGCACCCACTCACACCGATGTTTGCCCACCTCTCGACAGATGGCGCCTTTGTAACCGGACTCTCACAGGTTCGGTAACCATCGACTACCAACGATACTTTTCATCAACCACTCCGCGTCAAAGGACTAGCCGACCACGTTTGGTACTTTATATAGATTAGTTTCATGTAATCTAGAAATGTATTTACTTCATGAAAGTATTTCTTATTGTGAATATAACCGTCCCTAATATTTTTATAACAACGATAATGTTTTCGAGCCGTATATTTTAAAAGCTCCATAATTTTAATTGTGCAGAGAATAGAAACTTATGAAAAATTTTCCACTACTTTGCACCTCGAGTGTGGAAAAGAAAAGGAAATGGAATATTTCATAAGAAAATGCGAGTAAAGAGCGTGTGACCGTTCATAAAAAGGGATTCGACTTGTTTTCCGTGCTGGAAGAGAGATTGTTTTTCTTCACGCTACGCTATATACAGGGTGGATGTCATACGAGGTATTTATTAGACGGGATAACATTGTCACGGCTGCCTCCTGCGTTGCCGTAATAGGATTTTCTTTTTATTATTTTATTTCTTGGTTGTAAACTAACTCATTTTTAATTTGTCAGCGGGAAATCGTAAATTTCTCATTGCACGTGCCCGGTGGGTGTTTCGACGTTAAAATACGCAGTAAAACCGGCTGTATGTTGCCTTAAAACCCGCTCGCTGCTTCTTCGCGCTCGCGTGATGTTGTCAACATACTTTTTGATGGATTGCTAATTGTACCCCGACAACTTGTTTCTGGACTTTACACTCCTATATATTGCACACTTGTGTTGCCTACGTCTTTTGACTTATAAAAAGTTGAGCGTAGCACGACCACAACGGGTTATATAAATGGAATGGGACCATAAAATATCATTTGAAGAGGTCAATTACGTAAACGTATCTCAGTCTACATTCATTCATGAGCCCTTCTCGACCCAAATTGAAATTTATATTAGATGTCATCGCCTTTAATTTCCGCAATGTACAATTTTAGATGCAATCTCTCCCTTGGGTTTCAATTCGCAAAGTGTTCTTTTAAAAATAAGCTGGTAAAAATGAGGAAGGGGACTAAAAATGTAAGAGTGAATATTTGTTCCAAATTCGCCGTCCATTTTGACCCCGCAATAGATAAACGTCGCTCGTTTGACGGGGGTTAGTAGGGATGTCGATCATACTAAAATTGCTTTCCATCGACAGTGTAACATTTTGTTTTAAAATACGTAAAGGCGTCATCCATCGTACATCCTCATCTTTGTTATTTTGATGTTTGGAAAGAAAAACGGAACAATTTTGATACTTACTGATAGATAACAAAATATTATTGATTATTTGAGACACTTATAGTTTTAAGTTAAAGGTAGGTATATACTTAAAGCTTCTGTAGATACGTAAAACATAGGTAGGTACTTCTGGAAACACCGATTCTACTAACATCAAGAAAGATCAAGTTAGAGAATACTCATTAGTACTGCATCCCACAAATCTTCCATAGCAATCCCTCCGCCTCATACTATAGTTAAAATAAAAGGGTGGTTGAAGGCTGCCACAATGGTTAGCGGCCTATTTGCGGACAAGCCGTGCCTGCCACTTGTTGTGCTTCCGGCGGAGGCGAGCGCCCATTGTAACTAGAGTGGCTACATGGCCGACTTCATTTGCTAAATGAGGCCTGATCAGTTACGAGGCCTAACTTTGGCTAATTTACTTTGCGGCCTATGTGTGGTGTTCCAAAGTTGAGCTTTGTAAGAGTATAATTAAGACCAAAGTTATTTCAAGAGAATGATTGATGAATTGATCTATTGAGTACTGCGATCACTAATCCGATTGTTAAGCCTGGAGATTCTGGTAATATTCCTTCAAGATTGATCGTTATAAATGGTCTCAGAGGTGGGCCATGGTCAGTTGTGGAAGACAACGGTACGTTAAATATGATAAAATTATGACTATAATCTATAATATTAATTTCTTAAGATGTGCAGAATGTACAACAGTTAGGAACAAGCTTTATCTCGTCATATTAGAGTCGTGAGAAGCGATTAAGAAATTAAATCAAGTAAATAATCAGCCTTTATGTAAAAAAAAACGCACTACTAAAACCTTCTTGTCAGGTATCTCCAAATTGCATCAGACATCCAAATACCATAATCTCGAAACAAACAAATTAATATACTAAAGCTAAAAGTTGTGTCTTACCTGATTTTTGCCTTTAAGCACGAGTACATTAGTGACCCTCCCGAAGGGCAGGCCCAGCTGTATGATCTCCGCTTCTGTCGTCTCATTGGGTATGTTCCGTATGTGGATGACCCTCGACGGTTTGCCAACATTCTGTTCGAGTTTCACCTGGTAAACAAAAAAGAAATTATGTTAATTAAAACTTAATTAATCTGCAAAGTAATAAAGAACGAATAGACTTTTAATCTTCCAAGATGAAGACAAGAAAGACCCATAAAAATATTACTCAAAAGAATTAATGAAGAGAAACAATTAGTAAAGAAAAAACTACGAAGAACAAATGCCCGAACATATGTAGTACGGTGTTCGCTGGATGCGACAGTCAAAATCAAGTGGAGTTCGATTCTGGCGGAGCGAACGCGGTTCTAAAAGGCACACTGCGTATAAAATGACCGTTCTAATATACATAAATAAAGCTAGCATTGTTCGCGAGGAAGAGCCGGTTGGATAATTGAAAAGTCGATGTAGTATAATTGTCGAGGCTTATCGGGCCCAACCCCGATGTGGGCGCCATTGTTCCCGAGAGAGCCTTTTGATTACGGCGGCGGGCTCGAACCGAGTCCCGAATATATTGTAGCTTTGTATGACACTTCACTTTTCATTGAAGTGAAAAGAGCAACCTTCAGCGCAATTTATGATTAAAAAATCATAAACATATTAAATAAAATTGTAAATTTCGAGAACAACTTTAAACTTTTATAAAGCAATGTAGCGAATATTTCTACGATTATAATCATGTTTTCGGGAAAATCTTAACAGATATTTCAGTTGGAACACCGAATAAGATTTGGGGAGTTGCGGGGTATCTAAGCGTCTCCCTTTTTACGTTCTTTGGCGGGCGGCGAAGCGTAGAGGTGTAACAAATGAGTCTAATGCCTATTAGTTCGACCTTGTTAAGTTCAGACAAAGTGAGCAGCTGGTCTGACAAAAGTGCAGGGAAAAGTCGAAACACTTGGAGAACTGTTCCATTGTGGCTTTTACTGGCTAGACGACGAATAGTGTTGATACAATGCGATCTACTTTTTAATTACCTGCACTCAATTAAGAAGTAGGAGCTCGATTAAAAGTTTGATTTAACTTCATTGCGTACATTTTTGATAGAAGGGTAACTAAACGGATTTTTTTTTTACTTATATGATTTAAATGAAACTTATCTCATTACCTAACCAAGCGCATCTAAGATCAGAATTATTGAATATACTTATGTAGGTACTGTTTACTAAATGAGAAAACAACAAGGAAACTTTACAAAGTCCCTTTCTAAATAAAAACAAACATAAGTAATTCAGATCTTTAGAAAAACAATCCGCTAACTAAAAGAAAAACGTACTCAGATATGATATTTTTGAACAATCCGAATTTCGTTACGATCGACATCAAAAGAGCCAAATCTCCGTAAATAAATAAATAGAAAATATTTTTCCAAAGTGACTTGCAAAGGGAGGAATAAATCGTCGCACACGCTCGCCCACCTCGAAGGTACATTTCGGTATTTTCTCCTCTCACGAAAGAAAACAACTGGTACGTAAAACGTAAAGAAGGACATTACTTTCGCTGGGTCAGAAAATCTGCGAGGAACGATTTCCACATCAGGCACTTTAAATCATCCGCTTCGTCTCACATTTCATCCATAAATATTAAATCTTGGCTTGGTTCTTTGGATAGAAAAAAAAGCTATCGTATGACATTTTCCTGTGAGGATTTCCCGGAATCGGTCAATTTTCCCGGTGATCGCGCCGGCCGTGTTTATTGAAACACTATTTCTCAGTTGGCCGCGTCTATGCTATATCATTTACTATAACAACGTCCACACTCGTGTTGACGTCTACTCTGACCTATCAACACCAATTTTATCGTATGTTACATCCCATAACTAGTTCATTATTATGTTACAACTTACTGATTTGAAAAGTTTGTATATATTTTTGTGCACAAATAATGTTTCAGTATAAATTAAGATATTATTAAAATATGTATCGCCTAACATAACCGTAGTATCTAAAATATTGTCGTATATTGATAAAATATGAGGGAACTTGATTCCGCCATTTAACCAATTAGAACCGTTTTCAAACTTGTTTGCAGTATTATTATGGAGCTATAAACTCGCTTCCACAACTTAACATTATCATGTTTTTTGAAAAAGAATTACGGCACTTGTCCGAACTGTATTTAAGAATTCTCAGTTGCTGTTAAATTATAGAAAGCATTTTTCCTCTGAGGAAATACCGTGAACGGTTTAATTTAACCCATCTTTTTTCCATCTAAATGCCCTTTGTTTTCTACGTTTTTCATTGCAAACGATTTTATGCTAATAACAATAATTGTTTTAGTATATTTTCGTTTGTTTTGCGTTAATGAAACTGAGTCGGGAAAATCAGTTTTCTTACTTATTAAGATAACCTAACTTTGTTTTATAAGATTAACACTATGAGCATAAAACTGCGGATTCACAATTATTCTGCTGAGTTTCAGCCTCTTTTAGCTAATGCCTTAAATATCTTAAAAAAATAATTTAATAATGTTGATACAGAAGAACATAATGCTTAATAGAACCTACAAGATAAATCCAAAACACTCAACTCGGGTTTCGGAATTGTAATCTAATTGTAATCATGTAACGCTCTTGTAACCGAACACTAATACTGGCATCTTCAAGTACCGTACACGAGTCAAATGTGCTTCTAACACTCACTAAGTATTCTGGCACCTTGACAAACGCCCTATGTCGATTCCAGCGTCACTAAGGAAGCGACATCTTGTAAGCCGCTTGTGGCATACAGGTCAGACTCGGCCCATGAGATGGGTAGACTTTCCCTATTTAAGACCTACGTCTTACTTTAAAACATCTGTTAGGGATCATGGTATTATCGTTTAAGGTCTCAAGGAACATTTCTGCTGTAAGTAGGTTAAGTAGACTCGGTTTTCTGAGCATATTTTGCGATATTATTTTTTTAATATACGTCGTTTACAGAGCTAGCACGGCAACTTTTCATAGGGTAGCTACAGCTTATTGGTAACAAAGGCGTATTAAATTTGCTATAGAAATATGATATCTTTAACAGCTAATCCGAAAGTTAGGTCGGTTTATTCAATTACACTTAATGTAACGACTAATTGAAATTCGATGTTTTATCTTTAGAGAGAGTGGTATCAAATGTAGATCGTATTTTGGATTGTTCACTTGAAAAGTGTGGAAGTGTAGTGGCTAAGCGATTAGCTTTCTGCACCACTTGTCGTGGGTTTTATTCCCGTATGTCAATACATATTTGTATGACCTACAGATAGTTGATTCTGTGTGTGTGTAAGATTTGTGTCGGTAAACTGTACCCATGATACAGAGCAATCATAGTGTTTAGAGATTTCAAGTTAAAGTTATCTGAATCTGTAACACAATTTCAAGTATTTACTTGGCGTTTGTCGAACAAGTTTCAATACAACGTTATTCTGTAGTAGGCAGACAATGACTGAGCGATCATGAGAGCAACGGAACCCACGAACCTACGACGTAATCGATTTCGTGATGCAGGAAAACTTCGCAGCAATTTTTATATACATATATAAATAAGGTCCTATTCTATTAGCGGAGGTCCTTTTAAGAGGTTATAGTACTCATCATTATGAACAACTTTTATTACGGAACCAACATTGAAATCAAGAAAAAATCATCTGTTCCATACATTTAAAATTGAATTATTTGTATGAAACAGCTGATGTTTTTTTGGCGATTTCATATTTGGTTCCATAGTAAAAAAAAAACATAATGACGTCGTACTATAACCGTATAAGGACTTCGCTATTAAAGTAGAACCATATATAAAAAAATACACTATCAATTGGGAAACTTTAACATATTTATATACCTTTAATATTAAGAGGATTCGTGGAAAATTTTAGCTGGATCATATATACTTAGTTTAATAAATTAATAGAGTGTTTGAAGTGTCTGTTAGTTTGTTAAATTTATTAGAAATATGCGAGTGAATGAACAACCATTTTATAAAATCTCGCGTCGATCCTCGCTCAAGTCATATACTTTTTAGATTGGTGCAAAATATTGTTAATGTTATCAAGGTGAATTTCTTTTCTTAAAGAAAAGTTTGCTATACTCCATTTAAGATAAAAATAGATAATAGTGGGTCACCAAAGCACGATTATCTTAACCATTTCTTCAAGTAGAGTTTCAGTTCATCTAGATTGACCGGTACGGTTCATATAAGCATTATACCGTGTTGAATTCTTGCCGGAAGCCAACACGATGTTTATTTCTATACGTTTTCTTGCCGAAATGAGCGTTTTTTGTCTATTGTACATACATTTATATATTTATAAAATATAAAATAGAATATAGTTAAAGGCAAAATGCGGGTTAGAAAAAAGAAATCCCCTAACTTCTTTCCGAATTCTGGATAAAGATCTTCCCCCTTTTCACAATATGGTATTAAACTGATATTTTTATTAGCAAAATTTAATCTTCTCCAGAAAACTTAAGCAATAGTGAAATATGCCTAAGTTAAAGTTAAGTTAAATTGCTTAATAGACAGATGACACTACCAGCTTGTGACATCATAAGTAAGTAACGTCATAGTAAATTGTGACAGTTTCATACAATATTCCATTTTGCGGGAAAAGGATGGATAGATATATTTCAAAAGCTTACAACTCCGGCATTTATTCACCGATGTTTATGATTTTTTCAAATATGGTGTCCTTTATTTGCCTACTATAAGGGAATATGAAATATATAATATTTTTAAAAGTAGTCCATTACCCTATTCTCTATTTGTCGCTTCAAAGTCATCACGCCATTGTTACCTATATCGGCGTTTTAAGATGGGACTTAGACAAGATAAAGTGGTTTTAAAATATCTCTTTCGTGAAATTATTGATGTATATCATAGAGAAACATCTCCAAGTCACGATCGGAACCCTTGAACTAATAACAATTGCGATTTGGTGGCGCGTTCGGTAGTAACTCGATGAAAGTTGGAGTACCGCAGGTACGAGGATCAAGTTGTTATGATGCAGCGATATACATATATATATATTTATTTATTGCTTTTATTAAAAATTAAGTACTTAGTATAAATCATAAAGCTTTGAGAGACGCACAAATTTTATTTATTTATTATTCGTTTTATTATGTCCTTATTGTAGTGGAAATGAAAACAATTGATTCATTATGTAACGAAACGTAGACAATATTATTAGTTCTCAGCCGTAGGCGACCTTGAGATTAGGAAGGTTAAACAATAATAAAGTACTTAACTCTCTCTTGCTTTTTATCTTGGTACTTAAACCGCAAAAAATATCCATAGATTTTTTATTTCGGCGTTTTTGGGAATTTTTAATTAGAACTTTAGGGCAATGAGCCTTATAGCAGTTGAACAATTGTCTTCCATGCATTGGTCTGAGTTCGAACACGACCCGCACCGCACCTCTTTACTTATTCAATTGTGCGGATCAGAATTTGATTATCACTTACGTTAACGGTTAAGGAAATAATTGTGAGGAAACCTGCGCATCTGAGAGGGCCTCATAATGTTTTCGATGGTGTGTGTAGTCTGCCAACCCGCACTGAGCCAGCATGGCGGACTAAAGCCTTACCCTTCTTATTCTGAGAACAGGCCCGTGCCCAGCAGTGGGACAGTAATTGGCTGGAGTTATTATTATTTAGAACTTAATCACAGGTGCATAAACAAACAAATCAAATCTAGAACATTCGATATTGTTTTCTAACTATCTCTCAGTAATCAAAGTTTTAATAAACAATGCGGTGTAATGAAACCTTATGACTTGCACCGCAGTAGCGAGTTGCATCCGCCGTTAAAATTTCAAGAGCATTATTACACCAGAAATCGTTGGAGTCGATCCGTTGAAACTTTTAATTGGCAGTCCAGTGGAATATTGTATTTCATTGCCGACCATCAATGATATTATTTGATACAGATTGAGAGCCACTCGGAACTGGTTATTATAGTTGAACCATTAATAAAAAGCAACCAGAGCATTTTATACTATTAATTTTTGTAATATTGATATTAAGGCGCTATTTGGTATTCTGTAGTATTTACTTGCGAATTCCGAGTAATATAATAAACAATGATAGATTTAATGTGTATATTACACCTATATACCAACTAATTCTAAGCTGTTTGGGGGTAAACTGAAATGTGGAACTTTAATGGTTGGATAATGAGAACTTATATTTTAAAATTTTATCGTAAAGAATAGCGACCGGGCACCAGGCTTATTATAGTATAGTGATATTCTTAAATGGTACACTTATTAGAATTCTGGGGGATACTGGTGATATTGTGCGAAATGTTATAAAAATCAGGTCCAGTAAATTGTTTGTTAGGATACCTACGTGCAGATGACAGAAAAAATAATAAACTTCGATTTAAAATATTATATCCAGTATATCGACTCCAGCCTTACGGAATACCTACTTTATAAAATCGCCATAAATATTTTTGGGATTCAGGAAACTATAAACTGTAAAACAAATATAAAGTTTACCTTACGTCTGCTTTTGAATAGGAATTTCGATTATTTACATAACCAAGGTTTTTTTTTTTTTCATATTTTTGTCGAAGCTTCATACCACCCACTGCTGTATACTATATGCCTCTTCTCTGTAATGCCATTTGAAACGGTCTACATACACGGATATACTTTTCCAGCCAGCCTTACACGTACCTACTCAGGAAAAACAAGCTCAAGCAGGCATGCCATTTTATATCAACTTATACTTTAATTTGTAACATAAAATAAAAAAACGCCTAAAAACACAATACTTTCTAAAGAAAATCCATAAGAAAGGTGGTCGAACATCCACACTTTACTTAGCCGGGTGCTAATTCATCCATGCATAAGAATGGGACAACTTTGCGCCGGCAAACTTTTAATAGTGGCCCTCGCTGGGCCTGAATCGCTTTGCAACTTCCAGCCATTTGCCTTAAGAACATTATTCATTGAAATAAATATTGTTATCCGTTAATCCTAATTACTTATAATAGTTAATTTTCTTACTTAGTGAAGGCAAATTATGAGATGGGCGGCTTTTATACGCTACGCAAAGTGGTTTAAGTATAGATTGATAATTATGTCTGTTCGATGCAGAGGATTGAATTACATTGTGTGCTTACGCTTAATGCATTTGTAGGCACGAGATGCGGCCAAAAAAAAAGTACTTAGATAATACTCAAAGATATTTATTTTTATTGATAACAAATCAATATTTTTTTAACTTTATTTCATTTGAAGGTACCTATAACTTTTTTAATTAGCTAAGTGTTTTATTTACTCCATCAAAACCACGAATGCGGTGGACGTTATGTAGAAGAAAAACGCAAGAGTGATAGGCACTACTTCTTTCCCGCATTAACGTGATGAAGCCGCGGGAACTTTTAGTGAGCTATAAAATGGGGTACATTAAATTGCTTACTTACTTTTTTAGTGTCAAAAATGTAAACTTTTTATATAGGTTTATATCTACTAACCCTTTCTTATAACCTGCAAATCTGTCCATCCGAAGGTTGTCTGGCAGAAATCGACAAGTGCGATATGCCCTTTGTACATCTATTTTTCTATTTCTTCTTTTTCTGGTGTGTGAAATATAGTGTATTGTATTGTAATAGATTTTTATTTCATATAAACCAGTTCACACAGTGTACAGACACTTATGAAATGTCAAGACTGTTCCAATTAGTTCACCCTATTTAGAAGAACCGACGAGAAACTCCATGAACTCTTTTAGTTGTGATCCAAGCATAGATACACACTTAATAAATTTAAATAATACGCAATTAATCACACAGGATAGATTACATTCTGATAGTATTAAACTTAAATGTATTAATAATAACAAACTCTGTATACGGTAAACATTCCCCTTCATCTGTAACTATGCCCTAAATCACACGTACCATAAGTTTTTGTTTCAATAGACGCTTCGGCCGTGTTCGTGGTAGGAAATCGTAAAATAAGATAGCCAAATGGTTTTAGTGCCCCTAAAACTAGCAGTAAAATAGTAAGTACCCGGCAATGAATATCTTTATGAGATCATTTGATTGATTACTGAATTTTCTGGGAACGAAATAGGTATACACAAGTGGTTTGTGTTATATTTTATAATAACTCGTATATATGGACAGTTTGTGTAAACTGCTTCGTTCAAATGTTACTGAAAAAGCTATATTGATAATTTAAATAGAAATTTAACGAAATAAACAATGTTTACGCGGTTTCATTAGTAGGCAATATTGGTGGTAATTGTTCTATTAACATGTAACTAACTAGCAGAGGTAATAGATGCAACCGCTTTATTTGCTTACGCGTATAGCGTTTTATCTAAAGCTTGTTTAAAGCACTTTTTACAAATATACCCAAAAAAGCAATATTACTCCACTTAAAAAAAATCGATTTTTTAAGTAGGTACATTCTTCGATTTCTTGGAAACGGAGATTCCCAGGTGGTCCCATATATTTTTCTAAGTCGTAAAACATACTGTTTTGAGAAATTCGGAAAAAACATGTTTACTAGATTGTCATCGATGTAAGCTTTTCACGGATTTCGGTTTATTTCTTGGGCTTGCGCCATTGTTTTTACACAAAAAATGACTTGAAATAAATAAACTTGTAAAAAAAGTAAAAACCGATTTCAAAAAACTAAAGTGAATAAAATATAGTTCAGAAAAACTTAACAGCTTCTGAAGTCGAGGCCTGTAATTCTTCAATACACCTTAGCTTGGCACCGACTTCAGAAGCTATTAAGTTATAAAAAATATTTTATTCGTTTTAGTTTTTTAAGTTGGAAAAACATATAACAATTAGGTAGGTACTCCAATGAATAAGAAAAGGGACAGAAGGGATCGTAAATTCTTTTCCAAATAAGATCACCAGTCAACCTGAGCAAGCGAAGTCGTAACTCCGTAAGACAAGCTCGTAAATGCTTAAGTAGTGGTAAACGCAGTCCCTGGGCAGCATCTTTTGATTTGATTGATCTTCACAAGGCAGGCCCTCTGCGTTTTTACAGGAAACGTCAAGAAAATGAGGAAAAAACGGGGAACATAATTAATTACTTGATTTGGACATTAATGACCCGGTCAAAGAGGACGAGGGTTGATTAGTGTGTTTTCTACAGACGTGCCTCCTCTGACATATTGGAAGGTTAACTTTTAGGAACATATTAAATACACACATGTTTGGTAATCAAAAGTTTACAAGTAAACTTTAAAATTTATTGGGACTGTCTGATTGCCCTTCCATTTAAAATTTGAAACGTGAAAAAATTATATAATATTTCCCCTAACTGCCCAAACTCACCTTATAAAACATTCTACATAAAAACAGACGCTCGGAGTTTTCCTTCAATATTTTCACAGCATGAAGTGTTTGCAGTACAACACAAAAAGAGAACATAAAAAAATACTTTTAAAAACGAGTCGCCATTCCGCCGATAGGCACCAAATGAATATTCAAAGTAACAAAGGAGAAGGGGTGTCGCAAAAAGGCACTGCCTAAATTTTCATAGCAGAAAAAAGACGAGGCAATCGCAAAACCATAAAATAGCAAATAAATAAGCAACGTTGGGACACGTCCCTATTTAATTATGAATTAAGGCCGAGCAGTAACGAGATCACAATGTAATTAAGATTACTGCGGCGAGGTTTTTTCAGGGCGCCCCTAACAAGTGAGAGTAAATGGACGGCAAAATGCCGCGAAACTAAAATGGCTACCTTGTTTTGCTTGGGATAGGGAATCATTTAATGAATCTTGTTTGGGATTAGATGATAACGAACTAATGGATCTTCAATGTTCTGTTGTCTAACAAGAAGTTATTGTGTAATGCTTAAATTAACTAAAATTGTTGTAATCTATTAAAGATTTTAGGTAACATATTTTTTTTTATAACCAACCGATATTCTCTCCTTCTCAACGCTTTCTACACTTGTCGTTGCATAAATTGCCGAAATATACATTTCAGAACACAAGTATACAATTTGTTGGAATATTTGAAAGTACCACGCGTATTTGTTGAGATTTGCGCGAATAAATACTAGATACAGTTAATACATTTTCTTTAGCATGCAATATCACAAAACATCCGTGTAAATATTAAACCGGATGAAAAGAAAATTACTGGTTCTTCGAAGCAACACATCTAAAATGTAACAAAAATCATTAAAAAGGTTTTGCGTATTGCCTATTGAAATAAAAAAAAAACATTTCTCTTGTACGCAACAGCCAGTATGATATTTTATTTTCAGAGTGACATAATGACCGGTGACAGCGGGGGAAATAAACTGCCTGCGGGAAGAATAAGAAAATGGTTTCTTTTCAACGAGACGGTTCGTTTCTATTTAATTTGCGTAAATGATACCTACGGCGATGTTAAATATAAGGAGGTTTGGGAACAAGAACACATTATACCAGCCAGTAAAGGTTCTCGGTAGAACATGGGCCTTCTAATAACCGCTAAATGAATAATCATGGCTATCATGGGGATATTGCCATAACTTGACAGTTGGATAGGAGATCGCTGTGTGACACCGCACAGCACGCACACGCAGCTGCTCACAAGAGCACAACGGAAGACCCTGCTGAATTACAACAACTACCCTGAAACAATCCCTTAGTCATATTTGACGACATCACGGGGAGAGGGGGAGGTCTGTTCTTTGCCAATAAACATACGACACGGTCTATGAGAACAGACTATT
Source organism: Allophyes oxyacanthae (assembly GCA_932294325.1). Lineage (NCBI taxonomy): Eukaryota > Metazoa > Arthropoda > Insecta > Lepidoptera > Noctuidae > Allophyes > Allophyes oxyacanthae. Next base: position 6,406,630 of record OW028614.1, on the reverse strand, counting down.
ACCGATTTGTGTTTTGTGAAGTATGGTTATGTTAGTATCTCTGTCGGAATTATCTTATATCGGAGTATGGGGTGCTCTAAAGAAGATGGGAGCGATAATAATTGATTATATTGCGTTAATAAAGTCAAACAGTGCATACGTAGTGACAGGTCCATCGCTTACAGACGCATCTATGTTAATGCTTCATCCCTATTGATTCTTCTTATTATTTACGGGATTCTAACACTCCAATAATATTAAAGGTACCTGGGGGGCTAAAAAGGACGCTTTAGATGAATCATAATATGATTCATATTACGAATGTCAAAATATCTACTTAATTAACGACTCTTAATCTCATCTGCATAAGGTTCATATTCAGTAGGTAATCATCTGTTTGACAGTTACTAAGCAGATCATTAGATGAATTGCTCAATGTGGCCTTTTTAAGACCCCTGTTTGTTTTTACGTATGTCCACTTTCATTTGTTTAACATTTAATCAACAGAAGACTATGATAAGTTATGGGACCATGTTCACCGATAATATTATAACAAATGTTTAAATGAAATTGGCCGATTACTGGATATAGAAATTCATGTTTAAACGGCTGATTTTGTTTTAATCATCTGTAATGTTGTCGGTGAATTTCAGTGTTAGTTGATTGTTATTGTAATTTTAAATAGTTTAAGTTTACAATTGTAATAAAATTTGCTACCTATAATAGGTAAGTAATTAAGTATATTAGTTTACCGGAGACGCCAGTGAAAGTCAAGAAAAGCAAGCTTATAACATTGAGTTACAGCTTTAACGTAAGCAGTAGAGCTAATTAGTTCTTAGAGCCTCAAGACTGCCTTTAAATTCAACATTTTTATGAAATCTTCAAACAGTGCTTACTTTTTAGTAGCCTACTTCTCACTTCTTAACCTAAAAGCACAAGAAAACGCGCGGTTTCATAATCTGGCACAGGAATATAACACGCTATTTCAGTTTTAATGGATGATGCAATCCATTTGGTGGTTGTTGGGAACACACGGGCAGCACTGGTCTCCACAAACAAAGAACTGTTTGCACAGCACCAAACAAAGTGTGCATGCAAAACGCGCCCGTATTTATGTAAATACACGATGAAACAACTGTGCAACGGGAAAGACCCAAAACTGCGACCTTATTTATTTGTATAACAGTTTTCTTCTATGTTGATTGTTTTCTACCTTTTGCCACGTGTGTTGTCGAGTTCTTTTTTAAACATTCCAATGCCAGCATTTCGTTGATTAGTACTAAGTATACAGACACTGTTTACACTTTAAACATAGGGGTAAGCATAACCTGTCGGTGTTCATTTCCAATACGAAAATAAGCAATTCTATCTCTTATACGCGAATTATCCCAAATGGATGCAGAATATAAAATGTTAAAAATAACAAATATAATAATAAGCCGATAGGATATCACATCTCGTTGCAAACGCAATAAATTATCTTGCGAAGGAGTGAAACGAGAAAATGTTCAAAGATATAGGATAATGGAAGTTCTTTTCGTGTACTTCAAATGGTTTTATGAATATTGAACAAAGGACTTTACTTTTACATCGTATCCGTATACAATTAAATATTTAATGCTGAAAGGACGACGTTATGTTTTTCTTTTCTACTCTGTATTTTATGTCTTCTGAAAAAAAAAAAAAAAAATTCATTGATAAATATAAAAAAATAAAGCATAGAAAATTACGCGAAAGGTATAATTTTATTTAATTTTAAGGGCCATACACACCGGCGCATGGGTTAAATGGTTAACCTTATCGATTTAATTTCTATATGTAAAAATTCATGCCGGTATCGACAACTCAGGGGTGGAGATTAATAAAAATTTGGCCCCCAACCCTCAGGTTAGCTCTTTATGGCACGTTGGCTTTTTACGAGGAACCTTTTATTTTAATACTTATTACGGTTTCGCGATTCCGCCGTTTTATCCCGATTAATCGTTTTTCAGTTAATTACACATTTCAGCAAAAGAAGTGCCGTTCAAATGGTAAGTCAAAGACTGCAGGTAAATTACTTTTGTCAAGATGTATTGTGAGTGAGTGAATTTTCTTTATGCTTTTACACATGAAAGTTGAATGAAAAATGTATGACGTATATTGAAAATAAAATTCCACTTTTAACTTTCTATGCCTTACCTATCTTGCGTACCTACAGTTACGGAATAAACCGACATTCAAAATTTGGTTTGGTGTATTTATTGATAATGCTACGTAGCCCTAACTAAACCTCCCTCAGGAGAAAGTATTAGGAGGTGACAGGCTAAAACATATTATCTTGTCTTCAATTAATGAAATCAGGCTATCGCAGACCACTGCTGAACATAGGCGTCTCTCAAGTTGAATAACAATCACACGGTTTAAAAACCTCGTCTTCAAACAGTATAGGCGGCGGAGAAGTCTCGGTGACGATTGGCAAGTACTGCCCTTCTCAACACAGCGTCTTGCTAGCCAAACACCCTACTCCATACGTTTAAAATGCTAAGGGCTTGCTAAAGCCATAGTCAGGACTGTGGTTAGACTACAGATCGAAGAAGGCAATGAAGGTTGGAACAAGAGGTCTAATAGACTAAGGGCCATATTCACCGACAGCATAATCGATGGAAAGGAACGGCCGTTTACCCATACAAAATTCACGTTATACGGCTGATTTTGTCTTAAACTATACTGTTGAGTGGACGTTGTAAGATGATGATGGTGTTAAATTATTACCTTTTTCGCGGCGGAGTCCTGGTTGTTATTGTCGGCGTGGTGCGGAGCGGCGGGCGCCATGACGGTGACGCCACTCTGCGAAAGAAGCTCGTCGGAGCCTCTCTGTGGACAAAACAGAACTAAATTATAGAAACCGTAAGAAAAAAATCAGCACGTTTGCAAAACAATATTATAATAGGTGGATGAAATTAACTCCAAAAAAATATTAACGCTTGACGCACACATTATAAGGCTACTCTGTATCGTGGGTGGTATAAAACACATTAATCACATTCACAAAATTCTGTTAACAAAATATCTTTAGGCCATAGAAAATATTTGTCCCGTTCTGATGAATCGAACGTATGTAGGTACAGCACAAAAACAGGATGTCATAATATTACTGCGATATTTTCTTAAATTCGTAACACTAAAAGCATGATTCAAATCATAAAATGAATTATGTACGGTAGAGCGAATAGTAAATTTATCAGTCTGTTTATGTGATAATATACTGCTCTGCTAAATTGTTGGTAGGTACTATCACACCGTTTTAGTTGAACAAACGAACAAGTTCCGTTTACGTGTCAAACTGAACTACTCGTACTTTGGATAAAAAAATAATTACTTGTAGATTGCTTGATTGGTGATGTTCGACAGGTACAAACATTAAAAAAAATTATACACCTAGAAAGTCACATCTAGAATTGTTTTATTATAATAGGTATTGTACCAAAGCGAAAATGTATCAATACCGTTGCATTATACCACTACGTGAACGGAGTCTTGAATGACGAAATAAGGCCATGTCGCTGCCAAAATATTGACAGGTGACTTTGCATGTGCGAAGACGTCATCTCCCCCGGCACAAAGGGAAAAAGTAACAAAATAAAACAAAAACACAATTCCGGGACACGCCAACGCACACGTCAACCCGCCCTTCCCCGGGATCAATCTCAATTTAAGACGGCGAAATGACAGACCTCAGCAGTTAAACGCACCGGGCCAAGGTATAAATCACGCTACGTAATAAAGAAAATGTACAAATGACGCAACACCGCGGATTTTGTATCGCGAAGCTCACACCTGGCGTACGTCGCGTCGTCTGGATATCACTCACACGAGACACTTAATAAAGACGAACACATCAATTGTCCCTAACGCGAAAATGACAGGTCCTACAGACCTATGTAAACATGCCTATTCGATTATGAAAATGTAAATTAGGAAAGTAATCTGTTTCTAGGAACATCAACATCATACGTAATCCCTTCAAATTGTTAGCGGCGCGCGCTACAAGCTTTTTATTTTGTCCAACTAGAGGAGTCGTGGAATTTCAAATAATATTTTCAAGGAAATAATAAATTCTCAAACAAAATATGCAGATTTTGTTGAACAAAACATTGCAATAAAAGGAAAACCTTTCAAGTCTAGTTTCATAATGCGATAACAGTGACCCTTTATTTGCATTTTACTTAATATTATAAAAAACAGATAAAGGTAACAGCGGGAATCTCATTTTTCAGCATAAAGCTTTCATTGTAGAAAAAGGTGCGTTCTTTCTGAAATAAAACCAACATTCGCGAGTCCTATTCCTTGGAGTAATTTCGTAGAGCGCGTGTAATAATTGCCCGAAATTAAATAACATTTTTCACAACAACGAAAAAACAGCACGGATGAAAATTTTGCGGAAGAAAGGCGGATTGTGTTGAGAAAGAGGGCAGTTATCGTTTCCTTAGCAATTTCTCAACTTAATGGAGAATGATGTTGAATGATGCCTTCATGATGAAGACAATGGTGACATTGCGCATAAATACAGGGACTAACGTTATTTGTCGAGTCTCATCAGTGGCAGGTAAAATGTATGCGCATTGCGCATAAGGAACGAAAAAACTGCTGTCATTTTATTTTTAGTACTGAATGGATTCAATTTAATATACATCTAAAGTAATCAAAATCTATTCAAAAAAAAGGTTCTTAACAAACACAAAAACTGTGACAAAGAAATAGAGCAAACCTAGGTTTTGTAGATATATTATGAACCGTATACCTACATAACTTTAAATGGACATATTAACAAAAAATCTAATCTGCCCAGATATTGATACGTGCGTAGGTATGTACAAATGGGACCGACGACACAAAATCAATTCCCTAGATTGGTTCTTCAGAAGATGGTATTTGGTTTTACTCTCGAAAGAAAACTGTGGATCTTTTCTCGATGAGAAACATACTCAAACGTTTCTCCAATATGTCATTTGAATGAACGTGATACGAGGGGCCCACATATCAAAATATCGGGAATAAAATATACATGAAAGGTTTACTTATAACAGACGAACGAGCTCGGGCCCTTTTTACAGATAGTAAGGACGCGGAATGATATGTTTACGTGGTCAAAGACGAGTATCGAAGTCCATTGTCGGAAATCAATACGGATAATGTATTAGTGATATTAGAATGTGCTGAAAATGTTCCGGGAATGATGGGATACAAAGATTTTGTTATTTATGGTACTTATATTATGGTACTCTATTCGGCAAATTGTTTGGATAAATATTACTTATAATGCTTAAATATTCTATGCGGAAATGTTCCGGGAATGATGGAATTCAATGATTTTGTTATTTATGTTAACTATACCTAATAATGTAACTTTCTGCAAATTGTTTGAATGATATTAAGTACTCTTGATGCTTAAATAATAAATATTCTATCTAAAAAACAATATTATATCAATAAATCAAAGCAAAATGAAACACCTACAAAAGAAAATTTTGATTTTTTTTTCGGTCTTGTAACTGTTAAAGACGTCTCAGACTATGACTAACTGTCTGCAGAAAAGGTTAGAGTAGCGCAAAGAGGAATGGAGAGAGCTATGCTCGGAATCCCTTACATGACCGTAAGATGAACGAATGGGTAAGGTCCAAGACGGGAACCCCATACATACCTAGTATCCATTATAGCCAGACGCAAATGGAGATGGGCGGGGCACATTGCTCGAATGGAAAAGGAACGATGGACGCAGAAACTATTGGAATGGCGACCACGGCAGCACACCAGCCCCCGAAGACGACAACCTAAACGATGAATGGATGACATTCGGCGACACGCAGGTCCGGAGTGGATGGCAAGGGCTCAAGACCGCCAGAAGTGGAGGCATTTGGAGGCGGCCTACACCAAAAAATGGGAACAATATGGGCTGCAATGATGATGATAAAATATTGGTAGAAGTTTCAAGAATTCAAATCAAATAAAAAAAAAAAAAACGAATTAATACACTGTCTGATTCTTCATTTAGTTTATTAGTGTTTTCCCGGCATAAAGGCAAGATCTTGCTAAAACGAAACATGAGGCGCGATTATTGGTCTACACGAAAAGAAAATCTAGGCTTTTCACGATAATTTATACGACGTAATTTGAAATTAATTTATATCCGCAATAAAAAAAATGTACTGCTACGATAACAACCATAACATATATCAAGTAGTTAATACTTTGTTCCTAAAGCTGAAAGCGCGCGATTTTTATGAACATCATAGATAGAGTTGACAGCATACTATGTAATCATTTAAAATATACCTATATGTGCCGCTAACACTCTTCAGAGATCATGAATCGATACGTACAATATTCGGAAAAAGTATCCGATTCAATAAATCACAAACCAATTCAGATGCAGATAGTACGACATTCGAATCACCGAGTCTAGACTGAAACTGAGAAAGGTCATATCTGATCTCTTCAGGACAATATGATCGATGCAATTTCATCACAATTTGAAGCCGATTGATGTCAAATATAAAAATATTATTCACATCGAACCATAGTAAAAATAAGGTAAGATTATATAATAAAACACGTGTGTCGTGAGTATACCTTGTTCCTGTGGCCGAATAAAATAGGGAGAACTGAGAGAAAACGAACATTTACGATGGGAATGAAAAATCGCTTCGGCATTTATGACGTCATTGTTCCTGAGAATGAATCTAATATGAAAAAAATAAAAGGGTCTAGCGTGGAAAGGCTGTAACGAGTCTAATAATTTTTATTGCGATTTCACGAGCTTACAGTCTGATTTAAACTCGACGTGTGTAAATTATGATTTAATTTAATAACCAGCGTTGAAAACGAGCGTAAAATGTTTTTATGTGAGATAATATACTTTTCATTAAGAGTCATGCGTTACTCGCACAATTTTATATTCATGTTTTATGGGCGCAAGCAACTCGGCGGAATTGAATCGTTAACAAAAACATACATGGATTTGCGTAACAGCTTGCTACAAATGTTGCCAACGAACTGAATATACCAAATAATATAATATTATATAGTTTAGGTGATTAATAATACCGTTTATGTTAATCTCCGTAATTCGTTCTAAGGTCTTAACGGAACAATTTTTCACCTTTGTACCCAGAGAGTGTTAATTAACTTATTTTGCCTTGATTAAAAGAAGGGGTAAACTGTAATAATAAGGAAAATGAATCAAAAATAAATATTTTTACGTGAAAGGTGGTAGTAGGTACCTACTTTACAGAATATACCTAATATATACATGTTCAAAGTGAAAATATAAAGCGAAGAAATATAATATAATTTTAAGCGAAATATAACTTTTCTCCTACTAAAGTAGGAGAAAAATGATTTTGTAGGAAATAACGTAAACTTAGCATTAAGCCAACTACTATGAGCGTTACCGCTAATGCCAGCAAGTTATAGTAAGACAGACACCTCGTTAACAATGTTGTGTGTAAATCAGCTGATGCGCATTAAGCACGTTCGATCCCATCATCGCGAGTCGCACCGTGTGCGCCGCACATTCGTCTAATGCTTAATATCATCCAGCCCGACCGCCTTCGACTAAGATGTCGAAATTAACGATCTTGATAATATTTGTCGGCTCAGCGCTGCCAACCTCCACTCGTAATTAATTGCACCAATTTGTTCTGCGCTTATAACGGACATTTGTCAAGCGCCCACCCGCGCCAGATGATTTTCGCACTAACTTCATAATCGATATTCGGAAATATCGATTATCGTCCAAACTCTTTGCCCCAACTCGGATATTAAGACGTTCCGCAGTCATTAATAAGCCGTAACGATGTTTTGTTCGATTCCGACCAGCAATATAAATTCCAGTAATAATTTATTACTTGCCGTTGTAGTTCAGATGTGAGTATTAAAAATTCAAAGTGCCACCGCGATAAATTAAGCAGATACGAGACGATGTAAAAGTTAGCAATTCTCATCACAACTAGGAGGCAAACCTCTTAGCCCCAGAACAATATAAGGAGACATTACTCCTTGTCACAACTCTATAGGGAAAGTAGGAGCTGCGAGTTTATGTGAACAAACTTGTAGGGGCCTGGTTATTTCAGTAACGAATAGAGACGTCAGTAGGTAACCGCCACTCGAGCGCAACTCGCGTGCCATTTTAACTCAAGCCAAACTATGTCGGGCTAACACCAGGATCGATGCAGCAAATTGTGCTCTATTACGCTCAACAATATTATTAATTAAACGGTTATTTAGCATCAGCGTGTATTCCGATCCGCTTTTAAATCGTACCTGTTAAAGTTGTAAGATGGATCGGATCATTACGCTCACTAAACTTGAGCTTAATGGCCGCTCAATTTACGATACTCTTAGAGCAAAACTAATCTGGTCTCAGGAAAAGTTGTGCGATAAAAGTTAACAGATACAGAGCGAGAGAAACAAAGGGCAGCGTTTAGAGGCGACGTTCATTTGCATACGAGACGATACGAATGTACAGTGCAGTGGGCGCATTGCTGTGTTTTATGGCTTTCACTATTTATAAACAACTGAAATGAAACCCTGAATAAATGTTCAAAAGAACTAATTTAGGAGGAACATTTATCATTAAAAGTAATGTAGAGTTTACGAAAAGTTCGAGGTCGACATTTCTCATAATTTCTATCTGCCTGTCCCTAATTACGTTGAATAAAAATTAATATAGAGGCCACTTTGTTTTGGCCCAATGAGATTGAGTTACTCCCGTGGATCCAATAAAGCCTAATGTCACTATAAGAAACGTGTTAATGGTTGTTATTTATCGTGCGAGGCTAGCGGGCGGAAGAGTAATCACAGATACACTCTGCGTTCTGACACGGATGTTACAACCGAACCACTTATTAGGAAGTAAGAATTAATTTAGGGTTGTATTCGAAAACTACCTCAATCTATAAAAACAAAATACCCTTTAAAAATTGCAATTTAAATAATTAACATCGTAGCAAAAGTCCAAATATTTTCACTAAAATTATAAAGTTAAGTTTGACAAAATTTGTGGGTAATCTTTTATTTTACTCAAATAGTTGAAACAAGTTCCTTTAGGTTTTACCACCCATATTCATAATACTTGAAGAAGTTGCGAAAGCGGCTTAGTGGATGTTGTGACGAGACAGGTCCGGCCGGCTGCTAATGAGAAACTATCAAACTCCAACGGCACATTTGTCTTGTTAATGCTAATATTCAATTCTCCAGGCGACGCCCGCGCCGCTAACTAGGCTTTTAGTTGGACGTGTACCGGTAGTCTAATGTACCGATATGTTAGAACTCCTTGGAGTAGTTAGGGAGGAAATTACATGTTCATTTAGATAAGTATGGTACATAGGCTTAGCTTTTACACTAAATTATACCGTTAGGTTAATAAACTTCTTATTCGAAGCCGCCAACTATACCTCGGCACTTAAAATACCTACAGATAAAAAATCTAAATAATTTCGAACTTCTCAACTCTACGAGGGCTCATAAAAAGATTCGTTTGTATCGCATTAGCACAGTCATATGGTAGACAATCGATATCACTTGTCTAAGGAAAAACAAATAGATTCTTTACGGCAATGTACGAAGGTAACAATTCACCCCTCAATGGGCCGTACGGAATCTAAAGCGATCGTAATTTCGTCTGGCAATATTCTGCCTTTTCATATTTTCCTTTTGCCTTCCAAATGTTATATCGTGCCCAATACAAGGCAGCGATTTCGTTTGTTATTTCAAGCCCTCTTACGCTTCTCCGATTTAGTATATCGACACGTGGAGCATCAGTTAAACAAAATATGGAATCACTTGACTTTTCAGCTGTGACTGTATCTCTTGAGTGACTTTTAGAGTTGACTTTGTGCACAAATGATACAAGTTTTCTAAATAGAAATGGAACATTGTTAATATTTTAATTTGAGACATTTTATACATCGTAGGTCACAAAGATATATTTTAGACTTATTTTATATTTATGTTTTTTTTTAATCTCTGATGTACAATGAAGCATATTGTATTGTATTATATCCTCAGGGCACTTACCTATCTATGTGTACAATGTACGTATATGCATTCATTACTCATTTCACACTAGGACAAGATTCGTATTTTTCAATGAAAGTATAACAAGGTATTATATCAAGGCGTCACATTTTCGATACTAACAATCGTACTACGATAGCTACGAGAGAATGCAAAACGTGACACCCTTTAGTCGTCTCCTAAGGCTGCGTCAAAGAGGACCGTTTCACAGCTTATGCTGATACTGTGTCTTTGAGGAAACGCATCCAGCGCCATTATGTATGCCATCTTTAAAACAACTCCAAGGAAATATGTTTCGCGCAACTATTGAGGGAATTTCGCGAAGTGAAAACTTTTTGACTTTGTAACCACTTTTTGTTTCTTCTTTCGTTCCTTGAAAGTTAAAATACTTTTGAGGCTTTTATGATGAATGTTTACAATGAATGAAGTCAATATTGAAAGGTCAACGCTTTTATTATGTTCATCAATTTGTAATGTCCTTTTTATACCTACACAAAAAAAATTAAACAATTAGCTACGTAGTACGTAATTCCTACTATATGTCAGGTTATTTTTAACTATGTAGAAAATATTTTATCGTGTTTTAGAAGTTTCGTTACAAAATTGAGTAACGACAAAATAAAATAATCCATTACATTGTAAACAGTACATAAAATGTCCAAAAAGAATACGTCACACATGACAAACAATTTAACTTCACGTCAAAACTATTTATGGTATGCAGGGGTATATTCGTGGATGGCGTTTCAAAGGCAATGGTGTGTTTACATTTGTCTCTAGGAGTGCGGCGGGTAGCCTCAGATATTTAACCGCCGGCGGCGCTTCGCAAAGATAAATAAAAACGGCTGAGATTTAAATACTTTTTCATCCTTATTCTTCACCTTCTCTTTTGAAGAGAGTCCTTTAAATTTCTTAATGTCAGATAGAAATAGTTAATTTATCATTAGATTGTTGTGAAGTAATATTAGCTTGTTTGTAATGGACGTGATGATGTAGAGTATTTGTTGTAAAAACAAATGTTCGTTAATTGTTTGGTCCTTTGGTACGGAATCAATAAATCTTTCGATTTCTATCATAATGTGTAATAATATGAAATGAATTACCTATCCCGCCATAATTCGAGTACATGCACCTTATACGCAAGCCAAAGACTATGTTGTTATGCAGTGTCTTATAATAATCATCCCAAGATCAAAATCTTTAAGTTGGACCAATATCAAATATGAACCACCTGAATATAAAAAAAACGAGGAATTAATACATTTTAATTATCTTTTTGTCTATACTGAAACACTCGAACAGATTTAAATTTAGTCAGGTAAAAATATAAAACTGAAATATCTTGCATTACAATTATTTAGATATTCCCATAAAATTACGTTCTCTTCTTTTGTTTCTGTAGTTCTATAAGGTAAGATATACAGCAAACTGTAACAACATGTTCGTACTAGTGAATTAATTAATTAGTAGGTACATAATACGGTGTATTTAGAGTGTGGTTGCGAACATTGGCCAGTGCAGCTATTGATTAGACCCCGGAGGTGGTAATACGAGGAACATCGCACAGTTCCGAACTACAGTATCGACACCGATACCAAGTTGCAGAGCATACAGGACTAACTAAATGTTAATGTTATTGGTATACGTTAGGTACTGTACGGTAGTTAGGTATCTCGCTGCGTGTTTTGTTAGTTTAATTGTTACGCAGGCAGATACGAGGCCTTCAAAACTATATTAGTTTTTGAAAAAATTTCAAGCCTGATATTTTCATACATTAGTTGTTGGAAGATATACGTGCGATATTTATTTAGGTAGATATTTTTGTGTATGTATGAGTTCAATATTTTGTTACTATGAAGATTTCTCTGTAGGTAATGTTTAAGGTTTTGTATATTATACACCCCTAATGTGTAATTACAAGAAAGCAATTAATGTCGGTGTCTGCTCATTATTTTGACTGACTTTTACTATGGGCCCAAGGCAGAAATCGCGAAAAAAAAAATCTGATGTTTCATACATTTAGTCGAGTCGTGAGCTCACGATTTCAGCCCTGCATTGGTCCGATAGTAAAAGTTGTTCAAAATGATGAGCGGAGCACGACTTAAATTTTATCAGGCAATTAAAAAATATATTTAAAGAAATTGTGTTTGATATATCCAGTTTCTTTCTTTTTTTCCTGGTTCAAGTACCTATTTAATTTTTGAGTAATATTAATATGGAATTAATATAATTCATTACACTTTTGAGCGTTACATTCAGCTGCTCTGAACCTCTCATAAATTATGCGCTGAAAGTGTGAACCGTAATGTTAGTTTTACTGGTTTTACGTTCATCTATTAGGTTCCCTTCATAAACTTTTTAAGCATTCATTTTCATAGTAGCAATAGTGTAACCACTACTATAAAAATAATAATTGTGCATAACCAAAATTAGATGCAACCAAATTAGCTTAAAAAGGAAAGCCAAGATTTATCAATAAAATAATTATGAAGAAACAAAATTAAGGCGTAAGGACCAATGAATGATTAAAGGCAGTTTTATTTATACCAACAACCTAAAAGCAATGAAACGTAAAAACTGCATGGTTGAACAGTAAAGCTCGGCTAAGTTCGGTGGGAACTGTTAATAATCCAATAAAAACAAGTAATTTTCGTACAAAGGCTCTCTCAAAGCAATTGACCGGATAAAGCAAGTGTTGTTAGCCGAGCGAGTGCCAAAAAGCGTTGTGCATCAAACAAAATATCTGGCGTCAAAACAGAGTCCACAGCTCTTGACGCGTTAATGGACTTAGCCGTGGTGCAAGTTCGGAAGCCTTGTAGCGTTACAACAACCATGTTACGAGTTTTGAACGCTTATCAACAACACACCACAATGTCTGAGAGATTAAGGAAATTTGTTGTCTTCAAAAATGTTATCAGCTAAGGAAGTTTAGAGCTTTTTTACCAGAGATAATTGAAAGTAAATAGTAGAAAGACGCTTTTATACGATATCTTCAAAGTTACAACCGTAGATGCAAGTTGGTATTATGTAGGTATGTGCAGAAAAACGCCATAATAATATGTTTGCTTAAACTTTTTCTCTTACAAAACTCCGTTCCTTTACACAAGTTGCATAAAATTAAGAAAACAAAATTGGAGATTCGAGTTTAAAAGTGAGTTCAGATTTGTGAGTAGCTAATGTTCTTAAATCGGAACAGACGGGTAACGAGCCAGGACAAATATTTTGCCACTTCGGAACGTTACCTGACCGGGGAAGTGGCCGCGGTGGAGCCAGCCACGGGGAGACAAAGTAAATATGTCCCCGTTTCCCGGGTCGTCCCCACATTTTATCGGGGAGCGATCGGCGGCGCTCGGGTCGGGAAATGAATTTAAAACGTGTTTGCGGGTAATCTGTTATCGGTCCCTTGTCTCTGGCTGGAATATAGACGTCCAGCCCGCTGCTATATCTCGATCGTGATTTTGTGCCGCCAGTAAACATGACCATTCATAGTTCTGATCGTTGTGCCTCATTACACATTGTTCCCTGTTAATATTGTTATCAGTTACCCTAACACAGATAACATTATGCCGGGTAATTATTACGTTGAAATAATAGAAGCTATTGCTATTTCAATTTGATAACATAATACGAAATGTCGAGTGAGGGATCCAATTCAATACGACCCGCAGCCGTTTTCGCTAATTAAAAGTGGTCTGGTATAGTCTTTGGAAAACATAAAGATACAACCTCATTATCCTGCTTATTGAGTTATAGCCTACAGCTAAAGAGCAGGGGAATCGTTATTTTTTATTAAATCGCATAACGAAAACATCTCTAATCTGAAGAAATTTCGTATAAAGAGCACAATAAAATGTTAAACGTATAAGTAGTGAATGTTAGGTGGAAGCTGAGTCTAATACGAGCAACACTGGGTTAATTATTTCGTCACAAGAGCCCTCGTAAGCCACTGTAACAGCGCTTCAGCCGAGCTCGGGGGGGCCATAAAAGCTACATAATACGCGGCGACGTAAAACTCTTATTATTTTAGTATCTGCGAAACGGTCGCGGAAAACATATCGTAAAATAAAACCTGTCGCGTTGTAGGAAGATGCAAGCCTTCCATCGGAGGCCCGGTTCAGCCGATGTGCTCGCTCTAAATCCAGGTGGATTCAGTGTGGACACCGGTTAGGATCGAACACAGCGAGCTAGGTAGATTTCTATGGTAAATACAGACTTTATGGTAGCCGAGGGATAAGTTTCCATTTTAAATTTAAGAGAAACTCTGAAATGTTTCCTTGTCTCCCGACGGGGCTGAGCGCGCGAAGCTGAATAAAAATTCACGTCAGGTATGTAAGCATACGGAAATATTTACACAACTGAAGAATTTACTGGCAGTTGCAAGTGGTTATATAAATAAATGCTCAACCTTACCATTACTCTTTCATATCGATTGAAGTGTGTTGGGTTGAAAAACTACCATAAAAATATGACGTTGCAGTTATTAGTACAATTCAAGAATCACAGATTTGTGTTAAAAAATGAACATGAAAGTATTCACCATTTTTTTTGGCGAAAATGCGACTAAGTCCCGGAAACGCCCATTTACATAGCCGATGTCGGCGCGATGGTGCGTGGCGACTTCAAATGGGAATTATAATACCAAATTGAATACAAAACTTTCCTTTCAGTGCCGAGTAATGGAGGAGTCTATGCACCGGAACAATCGAAAAGACAAATAGAATGAGAGAGGAGACGAGACACTCGCTCTGTTGAAATAATAAGTGCCTGACGTCTTTTTGGACGTTCCTGCCGCGCTTTTTTTGTAACGATAAATTTTTACGCTTTGATCTTTCCAATTCAAATAGGCTTTTTTTCTCGTAGAATCAGAAGTTATAGGAATATTTCAAAAGCTTTAAGTGAGGCGACGGAGCGGATTTTCTTTTCCACCGGCTATATCGTTCTGATTGAAATGCAAATGAAACGGTGTCCGTTCAAAATGTATTTATTTTATCTAACTTCTTCGGCTAATCTTCTAATTAGGGTAATATTAAGAAAGTGCATGCTTTATTGTTATGATAAAATCCAGACATAATTTAAACCCATGTTTCAAATTAAATTTCCTCAATTTTGTGTGGTTATAAAACCCCAAGAAACTATAAAAATATGAAATTTAAATATCTCTGCATTAGTAGTAAAATTTATGAAATTTTAATCTTCTCTCTGCAGTCGAGCAGTGACAGGGATTGTTTGCTGAAGAATCTGAAGCGGTTCATTATTCCGTTCCGAGTTATTTGGCGCCCAACGAGGGGCTACGCGCGCTCGACGGCGAACATCTGACGAATCACTCGCAGATTTGAATCTGTATCCGCGGAATGTTTCATTTTTAAAGCCATATAGACTGGCTTGTGCTATTTTTATACCGAATGTATGTGCGTCATAAGCGTTTAACCGTTCTGTAGTTGTAACTTCAAATCTGAACAAGTTACACAACGAAACAAGCTGCAACAAAAACATTTGCCTATGCCGACGTTAGTGAATTGTTCTCCCGCTCGTGACTGGGTAATTTCCATACATTTCAAGTTCCATCGCCTGCGGGACGTTCGTTCTTTTGTTGATAAATGTTTGACGGGAACTCCGGGGACGCCATTAAAAGTTTTTTCGTGAATAATTCCAGTTTACATACGCAAATGTTTACTCGTGAGTTTACCCCCGCGCTCACCTATTCGGTGATTTCTTTTCATAGAGGCGTTTGTTCGAGGAGTGGTGAATTTCTTCTGAGCGGAGTCGTTGAATATGTAATTGGAAAAGTTTTTGTGTTTTCTTTGTCATAACCCTTAGTTTTGACGTAATTTACCGGGGATCAGGGACGAACACCGCACTTTTAATATAATATGTACTTACTAAAATTTCATCGTAAGAACGGGACCTAGTGTTGAAATTTGCGTGATTGAAATACTATAGGAGTCAGTTTGTAGGCAAAGTTTATTGGAAAGTTTTTGTAGAAACAAAGTGACCGATAAAGACACGTAGACCTTAAAGTTGTCGGCGACGTGGTCGGGTGAAGTGGTAAGTTCTGGGCCATAACTCAGTGGGACGAAGTTGCTCGATCAGATTGTGTGGCAGACAAAAAGAGCTTGACGTCACGGAAGCTAGATTGCGTGGATAAACGCGCTGGCTCTCGACACCACGGGTTAAGCTCGTACTATATCAAACCTTTTTAGGTACATCTAGTGTGGTAGATTTTTTGGGGTTAATCCACATAGTGCTTAGACTTTATTTAGTGAGTAGTTTTAGACCTAGGTTTGCTTTAAATACTATCTGAATTGAAACCTTATTAATTAATTAATCACCGCGTTTGGTTAACGGACTTGCGATAGATGTATGTTGTCATAAGCGCAAGCACCGATTAGATGTACTTATGTAACTCGGGCAAGCAAATTACCGTACAGGTAATATTCTTAATCCTTAAAGTACCAACTGTTAAGTTATGGCGCAAAGATATCCCCCGATTAATTAACACTACTAATTTCTCGGAACTCGTGAACTAAGACACTACTTAGGTAATCCTTTACCGGGATTCCGTTAAGTAACTGCAAATTAAGATAACACGTCGCGATAAGACGACGTGTCGGGTTAAAACGGGATCTCCAATAAGTGGGTGTACCAGACCGCACTTGTGAACAAGTACCGCTGGATATTTATAGCCCAGTGCTGGAGAACCTATTTTGTTGCGGTTTGCTTAGAAATCAACGGTACTTTTGTAGGAAGTGCGAATGAAGACATGAGTGGATTTTATTAATATACTCTCTGAAAAACTTCACAAAATATTAATGATTTAACTGATAGATTAATAGCTCCTGAAGTAGTCTATTAATTTTGGATGGGTTTCCTAGATTTTCCTTTTCATATAGATCCAACAAAAAATAACCAATACATCTCAAGGTTATTACAACCTCTTTAATTCTTCTGCAAAAACTTTCCGATTTAGGTTATATTAGTCTACATCGTTTAATTATAAATTATTAAAGGGGATTATTGCTATTGTTTTATAACCTACTTAAGCATACTTACCTCTGCGTATGATATTGAACGTAAATAATTTTAAGGATCAGTAGACACTGGTGTGATTATTTCGCGCTAACGAAATTAATAAGGTAAATTTCGACGGTGTGCGAGAGGCGTTATTGCGTTACCCAGGAACCGCTTGTTTGATGTGAAACAGGCAGGAAAAGCAGTATATCACAGTACTGTTATAATGTTATGTTAAGTTATATGAACGTTATTAAAAATGTTCTGCTCGGCTTAAAATAATGTTGATGAATATCCGTAATTTTTATTACAGTACGAGAATATTTTAGGTTTTGACTGATATCATCCCTCAGGTGGTTAACAACGACCAAGTTATGTACTACCTGAGTTTAACATAAAGAAGAATTATATAAAGAATATTTTAAAAAGTTATATGTTTTCACCGACATTTTATTTTCTCCCATAAAATCTAAATCCACAATATTGTGAGGCGGTGAACTATCAAACTATACTGCCACATAATTTATCATGAAATATTCAAGTATTCAGACAGATATCGTGGTGTTGTGGCAAGCTAAGTGTGAGGCAAGATTCATGCAAGTTAATAGATATGAAGTTTTTATGAGCCATAACGTCACCTCGGGAAGTGAAATAAAAAGGTTATATCATTTTTTATGCGGCTACTAAGGAAAATATATCTGGCTTAATTTACGCTACAAATGGTAAGCTATTAAAAATATCTTGGGTAGGTAATATTGTTTTTAAGGGAAAGGGAGAATGTTTTTTTTTTATAATATAGATGAGGACCTAATTTACAGGTAAAAAAAAATCTTGTGTTAGGTGTATAAGACAATAATTATGTATTATGCTCACACTTGTGAAAATTTACTTTTATGATATAAAATATAATAACAGAATTACAAGAAAACAAATAGCAATAAACGTCATAAGCACGTATTACTCGGAGACAAAGTTACAGCGTCACTTCAAAGGGCGACATCGAGGCAAATCGAGGGTGTCCAAGTCTCGTACGACAAATTATGTGCCCGCGAACAGATAGCGATATTGTCGCCCCAAAAACACTTTTCCCTTGTTTTTCCCCGAAATGGGGAAGGAAGAACGGTAGTTCAGCAAGACAGCTTGATCCGGTGTACGGCCGTTTTAGGGGCAGCAACAAGTATCTTATTTACACATGGGAATACAAACTTTGTACCCGAGAATAAAGAGTTTAATTTATTTTGTGCGCATGCTTGCGAAGAGAGAATTCATACGTGCCTGTATAAGGAGCAATGTGAAAGTGATGGAGCGTTAGACAAGGAAACGAGTTATATTCTGAATCAAGTACTTAGTTTTATTGCGTTTGGGCTCACTTATATTTGGTTACTGTAGGAAAAATATTGTGTCACTAATATTTTTCTTCTTCTGTACAAATAAGTCGCGACACGTTCATAATTCCACTTTTCCGACCTACGTAACATTTACAAGATAAATAAAGACAGAAAACGTATAATCTCTGAAGTGTAAATAACTAAGCCCTCAAGTTAAATACGAGTATGTTATGTAAGTATTGACATTAAAAGCCAAGGCACCTTCAAACGACAATGTCCCAAAAGAAAATACCTTGAGAGAAAGGAAAAAACGGGAAAAACCAATTGTGCATCCCCGCTTCATTGTAAGGAGTCCAAAAGAAGCCCGATATAAACGAAGGACGGAGACGACTCGTTAAAAGAGATACTTATGAAAAGAGGAGATTCGTGGAAAAAATCGAAAAGCTGAGGTAAACAATAGAGAAGCGGTTGGAGGCGCCGGGACAAGTTTTCAATTAACAGAATGAGACTCAAGTTGACGGCAACTCGACAACTCGATAGCACACTACACTTGCACCGCCTCTGATGTTGTAGTGTATAGAGCTATAACAAAGTGTTCTAGCAAAATGTTATATCGAAGCAAAAGGGGCGATGTACATGTACAATACGTAATATGTAATAGATGTTTATGCGAAGGTGAGTTGGCGGAGGTTTCGGAACGGCCCGCAAACTGAGTAGGTTAAATGGAGCGTGGACGCGACGAGGCCCGTTGCACTTGTTGCAATTTCTCTCCACTCCACAACTTAATTGTGCAGAGTGTGCCTTTAAATTTGCTATAGACGAATGGCGTTAATTTCACTTAGAAAGGTTACCGTCCATTACTCTAATTGCGAGCCGCATTTCATCTAAGCATCTTACAACTTCGGTCCGCACCGGAGAATCCTTCAACAAACTCGAGAAAATTTACAGAAACCAACTACCAAAGAGTATGGAAGTAAACGAGGACTCTTCGCTAATATTCCTAATTAAGCTTTTAATGTAATTGAATGAGTGGAGACACATTGCGATTGGAAGGAAGGAGTGAGCGAGCGAATCGCACCCCTTCGCTCGCGACCAAAAATACTTGCAGATAAATTACTTAAAGCGAACTCAGTGCGCATACAAATCGACCAGCGATTCTCCATATTTCACCTTGTCGAACACTCGCTCGATTTACACACTTCTGTAATAGGGGGGAGGCTAAGCGCCGCGATGGACGAGTGCCGATGCAGAGATCTCAACTCGCTGAAAATTAAGCCATTTCCGTTTAGGAGCGTCGTGTTCTAACTTTATTACTAATCGAGTCACGTTACGAAAAGAATTTCCGATATACAATTAAAGGTGAAACGGGTGTCGAGGATCTTGAGTCAGAGGTGGGCCGATTGTCGGCGTCTGTCGCGAGGAGGCAAATAACCGGAGAGTAGGGGCACCTGTGCTCGATAATGCGCCGCCCCGTCTGGCCGAATGGGCGAGGAATCAATTAGGCCGTTGCCGAATTGCGTAACGGCTCTAGTTACGAGCATTACGAGTGGGTCCGCAGCTGCTTTTTGCTCATCCAACCTCTTGTTATTGCACAATCGACATTCGACGCCTCAGATTAAGATAAATATTACTTATTCATCGAGCCTTTTCATTATAGTTTTATTGGGAGAGCTAAGTGAGCTTCCTAGATGAGTTTCTAGTTATCATAATATATCATAACATAGGTTTCCACGTGATCCTAAAGCGTACTTCGGATACTGAAAAGGAGAGGATAACTGTACTGGTAACTTAGCAAGTGCAACATGATATAGTCTGAATAAGCGTTGTCATGCGTGTATTTAACGACGACCGCAGGCGTACACTGATGGCGGCTCGGTAATGGATTACCTTAAACGCAACTGTATCACCGGACTAACCGCAACGAGAATGATTCCAACTAAAAATTACATTCAATCCCCCTGTTAATTTTGCGATTCTAAATAGATTATTGATATTTATTAATTTTACTTATCGTGTCTGTTGATTGTTTATATTCAAGCAAAGTTTGCTACAGAGTTAAGCAAAGTTTAATTAGTGGTTTCAAAGGCTTTATAAAATTTATTTCAATGACAGCTTTGCGATAAAATATAAATGATTACCTACCTAATTATAAAGTACAAAGTGAACGATCCGATAAATGGGAAACCACAGAGATCATACGTTGCAAAAAGTAAGCTCGAAATTAATCAATGTCTATAAAATTCAGATAAAGGCTGAGCACCCCATCGTCATGGGCGCTGGTGTTCGAGTATTAAAAAAATCCAAATTAATTAGGGCGAATAAATTAAAATCGTCAAGGGAACGAGCTCGTAATTTTCGCCATGTCCGCTGTAGATTGCGGCGTGTGAGGGCAGTCGTATGTGAATTATTTAGAGGCGGTCGCGCGGCCGACTGGCCCGCAATTAATGAAGTGGTCCGAGTCGTTTGTCAATGCGGTGGTCTGCGGCGGTCGGCGGACCCTCACCTACACCAATCTGTTACCTAAAATGTGTCAGATGCAGTAAGCCTAAAGAATATTTGTGATTCATTATGCCAAATCAATCGTACCGTCCAACTGAGACTTGCGATGCTGGTTAACTTAAATTGCGTTCAGTCGGCATTTAATTACTTTCCAAAGGAATTGGTAAGTTTCACGAATATTTTGCTGGATTCAAATATTTAAATGGCTTAGTCGTTTATTAGTCGTAAATTAATGCTTTCCTGTCATAAATGCGTACAGGTCTCCAACCAGTAATCATTCTTGTTACAAAGCTACCCATAATCATTTTATTATTCGGATTACATGGCATTATCTTACGTCCATTAAGCATAATTTTACTAATAACTATTCAACGGCTTAACATCACTGTGGCGATATTCTAAAAGGTGATTATAAATCTAGTGAAGAGGTCGGAAGCGGGCCTCGGAGGTCGCCGTTAATTTTAATGGTGAGATTTATTTGTCCCCGATTACGAGGAGTTTGATCAAATTCCGAGGCGGCGTGTAAGCGCCCTCGCAATGACATTAGGCAACGATGCCACGACCCGCGCCGCACCACGCCTCGCCCCTGTAATCGTACCGTTTAAATATAATTGCAATAAGTTAATAAAATCCCACAGCGCTTTTAATTAATTTGTGGCGACACAGGCGCCCAATTAAATGGGGATTTCGAAAATTTCATAAAGCGCCGTTGTGTGGTAAACGCTATTTTTGCAGGCACTTTGTTTTTGCGCGGTTTGTTTGTGAACGCGTGGCTCGTCAATTTTGAGTGTAAAAGTAAATAATGTAATGGTTTTCATTTGGTGATTGGGTAAATGTGAGCCCTTTAAATAATTGCGGTTCAAAATCAATCACCTATCTACTTGTTAATTTGACATTACGTGATATTATATACGGAATGCACACAAAGGGGCGCAGAGAATGTGCGGTGAATAGGTTAAGGTAATGGAACCCATTTGAAATCATGAAGTATGAAATACCGAAATTTGTGCTCGCGGTAAAATTAATAGACCAGAAAAAGCCATATAGTCTGTTGTCAAAATGTAGCGTCTCAATTCGTCGTCGTTATTGTTAATATGCATTAGGGCGGATGACGCCGGCTTCGGCTCCTCATTACGGCGATGCGCCATCAAAGACGTCCACGATCCGGATCGTGAAGTGTCCCGGATACAAGCCGCTCAATTATGTTAATGGATTTGCAGCATTCTCCTTACAACAGGCCTTCAGCTGATTGATATGCAGTTTCCAGTGTATCACATGTCTACGTTTATGACGATTACATTACACACAGGCATCTATTATTATAGTTACATTAGAGGCTCACGTAATTATTAGGACTAGTGGTCACCCAACGGTCGAAATTCGACCGTAATTTTGGCTTTCTGCACTCCTTCTCCATATAAACTGTAACTATGCCAAATCTCACACACCAAAAAGGGGTACAAAGTTTTCTCTTCACGTATTAATATATAGCGGTTGAAACAAAACAGAAGCGTATTTGCTCTACACTGATGTACATTTCATCCAAAATCAATACGTAAGCACCCTAATAGAACAAATACATTTTATTTCTCGACGTGTCTAGGCGCAAGGGGATGATTGATAGTGCTTTGAGCACACAACGCTTATTGAACGGCAACAGAGGGGACCACCGAAATAATGACAGTTTTTATCGAACTGGCAGGACAATGTTATCAAAAATGTATTAACCTACACTAAAATAGTAATTAAAACCATACTTTTAAAAGGAAATACGATTGGAAATCAATTTAGGTCATGTCAACGGTCTTAGTGAGCAACTGAAATGATATGACACAAATAAAAATACAATTTTCCCGTCTGTAAGTCTGAACAGTGACTTCGCGAAAAGGGAGCTCGCTGAGGCAAGGGCGGGTTTGTAGGGCGACGCGTCATTTTACATAACAGTAGTTATAAGAGAAGTCGCGCACCTGCGAGTCTAACCGTAAGATTGGCAGCAAAACGCCGACTCACCGGGCCGGTATACGCTTAAATTACGCGTAAAGCTGAACACAAAGGCTATGCGTATTCAAATTCCATTAATCTCCCACCCGGGGGAAGGTGGGGTAAAATGAACCGGCGCGGACAAAAACAATGCCGCCGGCAAATAACCGGCTCAGCATTGTTCCGGCAATTAGAAAGCTTTCCCATGTACCGGTCGTGTATAAAAACAGTGTAACATCAGCACGAATCGCTGCCTATTGCTCGTTACCGTTGATGTTTATTACGGTTATTAGGACTAAGCCGTGCGGTTCCATAATAATGTTTTTGGTATAAGTTGTTTTAAATTAATCATCTAGCTTCATAGGTGGCTAATCACGTGTGATTTGAAATTTGGAACCGTATTATAATCTGATCGGTAATAGCCTCGTTAACTTTGATTGCAGTCCGAATATGTCGAAGTCGTTTTAAACATGATTGGACCAAACGCTATCGTACGACGATATAATCTGGGAAAAGCCGGATCAAAGGTGGATATCAGCGAATTAAAACCGACTGTCGAGTGTTCGGTAGCGAATGCGACAAATGACACCACGTTACGAATTGATTTCCAGATAATCCCTTCCCGGTCATTCAGGGACCAACGATTCTTCAGGAATTAATAACTATGGAATAACACGTTTGAAACGATGATAGATTTTTGTAAGAATAACATATAGTAATATCTACACGTGCTTTATGAATTAATGAAATAGTTGAAACTATGAGTGAAATGTATGGAGATTCACTACAATTTTAGATAATTTTAGAAACTCACGAATGTATAATCGGCGATGCCGATAACAGGGCAGCTTACCTGCAAACAAAAATTACACATTATAACTTATACTTTACATTCCAAAGAACCCTAAACTGCAACTTGACACAAGCTGCTCCGCGTAATGGGAACAATGTGGCCGACGCAATCACAAGGAGCCTGGCCACGCTATTGTTTTTACCGCTGTTATTGCGGAGTACCGAGTAGCAATAAGCGAACGTTGTTTGCTCAGGGCCACTATTGTACGCGGTTATTAGGACAGGTCCTACACGGCCCGCGGCGGCTGCGGGTTAAGATCGGCTCAGCCAACTCAACCCAGCTTTCTCGCTGTGTAGGTGACACAGTTAAGCCAACTGACGTCGGGTTTCGTCGGGTTGCCATCGGGTTACTTCGAGTTGCCTCGGCAACGTAATAACATTCCTGAAGGATTACGTACATGAGTTTACAGTGTTACAGTACCTTGATTAAATGCTTGTGTATTTAATTATACGAGTGTTCTAGCGGAACAAGCGTCAATTTGTCCCGGCTGCACAAAGCAGAACTAATAATTAATTTGACTGACTGAGATTTAAGCGGGCTCATAATACTCAGCTCGCATTTCCGCAATGCACAACATATTCCTAATGTCATCTCGTTAAATTCGCCGTATTCATGACGTCACTGTTATTCAAGGATACGGCACGTACTTACAGTAACATCTGTATCGTATATACTTAGTTAAAGGTATACTATATAGTCTGTAAGTCCTATACCTCACATGTGTTTTCACGTGATGCCGCTGAAACGAAGGTTCTCGGTTATATCCCAGGTTCCTAATGTAATAATCACGAAAATTGGTAGTCGAATTGGTGATCACAGTGAGATGGTAGTCTAGTACACTAGCGATCAATGCTGCTGGTCGTCTAAACTCTTGGGCTATATCTATCCACAGACAAACAGACAGTTTATCATAATTTTGTCGGAGGGGCATTTAGACACCCTGTCTAGGCACGTGCTGGCTACCCGCATTATGTATGTTTGAATGTTAGCTATCTATTCAGTGTTTTTATTTGCGGGAGCGTAGATGCATTACCTATCTATCTTGGTGGTTCCATATTGGCTCGCATATATTTTGTATTCGCATAACTGTACTTGTCATACTCATCATTTCGCATAACGTCTATCCCCATAACCTTTCGATTAGATATAATGACAGTGTTCGCGTATGGGCTAAATTCTTTTGGGTGTATACCTATCATGTTCACGGCATTACCCTACCTTAACCTACTGTAACAGTGTTTCGCTTTAATGAAACAAATTATTCTCACAAACAATTATGCCAATCAATATTATTACAGTCAAGGGGATACCTATCTGGGTCTACCTATCTAATAAAAAAAACTCATTAAAGGGATTTATAAAAAGTCACAATTATAATACTCGAATTCCATCTATGTTTTCCTATGTAAGGGAACCAGAAACACAGTACAGAAACACACAATTTCAATTGGTAAGATTTCTTTTTAATATCTTGTTTAATAAAAAATTCTTACCAATTGAAATTTATCTGACACAAGTAAACTCGCGCCGAAGAGCTAGTTATGATATAAAGTTTCCAACACTGTATACCAAGTAAATGTATGTACTTACTAACAAATTCCGGGATTGGAGAATGTTTTAATGACGCCCTTATCGAGCCGAACATTCCTTCGAAATTCGAGAAGCTCTTAAAACGATACCAATTTCAATAATTACGTGTCCTTGATATAATCAAAATTAAGACTTTCAAGTGTCTGTGATTCTTGTTTTAGGACATAATTGTACTTAGTTAGAAATGTTCTTTATTTAGCCCATTTAGTCATAGTAGTTTTGGAAAGTTAATCGGACGTGTACTTAGAAAATTATCGTAGTGATGGTTGAAATCCTGCGCAGGCTGTACCAAACCACCGAATATGAGCGAAATATTGCGATGTTCATAGTTGCTGACCTAGCAACTTATTTAAACTTGGGAATAAGCTAAGCTGCGTAGGATTTCAACCATCACTATAACCCGGCCTATATTTTGCCCAAGGAACGTTTCGCCGCTTTGTTTACACCCCCAGTTTTGTTAAATTATGGTTTACGAAAATTATTACCAAATAACCTAACAAGGAAAAATACTCGAGCTTATTTAATTTAAATTAATTAAAGTTACGCACACTAAAGCAAAAAAGAAATTCGCTTGTGAGTATATTGTATAAAATACGCACCCCAAAATGGTAAAACATTTATGATAAGGACAAAACAATACAATTGATTAAACAAAGGCGGAAGAATCCCCAGTCAAATGTCAACGTTTCATTCCAAAGAACCAATAAGACAATAATACCTTTATTTGGGTAGAATGATACGTCTAATTCTCTGTACAAATAATAGGTAGCAACGGATATGCGAGCAAACAGTTTGCGGGCAAACATACGTCGCGGTTGTCGCAGTATGCCGGTTTATATATAGGTAAAGTGCGGCCCGGCCGTTTAGCGGTTTGCCACCGAACATTAGCTGTCGACACCGTTTCCGACAATATTGTGATTATTTTAAATATTAAACGCTTTTGCCGCATCTGAGTAACGGAAAATAATATTGTGGGAGGTTTAGTGATATTGCTTCGCCGCAACGTTGCGGAGTTTAGGTTGGGTTAGTTAACTTAAGAGACTGGACAAGCTGCTTCAATATACCTCAGGATATTTTAAAAGTGTGTTTAATAAAAAAATTTACAGTAGTAGTAGTACTTGATCTATTATGGAATTAATTAAAGTTAATTATTTTATGTTAACCTAAGTTATGTTAAACTATCCTAACTGTTAAAACAATTAGCAATCTATTTATGACGCTAGCTGTTCAATGTTCATAAAGGTATTTAATTAAAGAACCTATTTATATAACTTTTGTAACGAATATGTCTGCTAATTACCTAGTTAGAATAACATTACTTGTTAAATAATCATGATAAATATTATAATCCATATCAAGTTAGTCTCTCGTAGACTAGCGCTACGCTACGGGCTACGAGCTACGCCTGTAAGACGGGCTCGTAGACCGGCAGCCTGAATATGTATAGTAAATATGACAGTTGCTGTCGCAAATAAACGTCCTATTCCGTATCCTCTTATAAAAACATCTATAAGCGAGAAAGGGATGCATTTTTTGTCGGCCGCTGTGGCTGAGATTTTTTCTACGTAATCAAGGCCTACAGTAGGCCTACAGAGTTCTAAAGCAAATCCTGTGTAAACCAGACCCTAACATTTTGGGATAATGCATTTTATTAACTGCTACACAATAAATTTCAGTTACTTCACTAAAAAACATCTTAACTAAAAGTAACAGGCAATTGTTTTTTTGATTTAATCTCACACTAAGATAGGCCCATGTTTTCCATCGCCTTTTTAGAGGCCGCATTACATTATAAGCACACAGATTCATAAACCATAATTTACAAGAACAAACCGCAAGTACAATTTTTTTATACCATGATCAAATGGAGTGAAATTTAAATAAGATTACTGGTATAAAATAATTGTAATTATGATACCCCAATGAAATTTCCCACTAAACACGCTCAATATGAACTCCATTATCACAGCTATTATCTTCCATTCGAGAGTTTTCCTTGTTATTTTCTCGTTGCCTACACAATTCATTAGAAAAACGGCGAGAGGGCTCCATTGCGACAGGCTCGTCGTGGGAACCGCAGAGGTTTTGTCAAAACAAGCTCAGGTTTTAACGTAGAACGTTAGTCTTTTCACGTAAAAAACTCAACTCATTTATCAAATCACTGTTGTCTACATTACCGAGGCGGGGCGTATTGTGAGTAGGCTAAAAAGCCCATCTACACAAAGCGGTGCGGCGCGGCGCGACCGCGCGTCGTTCATTCCACGTCTAATCACGCACAAAAATGAACCTTAAATTGACATAATTTTAGGCTCTCTATGTCAGATTCGCATAACGTAGGCACGCTGGGCATGGGGCCCGATCGGAGAAGTAATTTAACGCCTAAATTAAACGAGTTAAATTAAACAAATTAAATTAATGAAAGTGCAAAGCGTAGCGATTTTCCAAACAAACATTATTCTACAGTCAGAATAATTAAGAATTATTAAAATTCAACATTAAGTCCACAGTAACCTCTAATTTATTGGGTACTTATATTTTGGGGTTTATCCAGACGTGCACGGATTTCTACTTCATCTAAAATCGTTTCCCGATTTACAGCTAGGGTCCACGTTGCTTGGTTAATAATTAGCAGCCTTTAGTTAACGATACTCAGAGTAGAACCATTATATAACCTTCTGTCTATTCTGATTTTTTAACCGTTAGCCGGTAATAGCTCAGAAGGAAAATCATTTTAGATTTAGAGAAGTGAAATTGTTTTTATTTTCATATAAAAGTGCTAGGTACAATGAACCTTTTATTTTAACATGTCCGATAAAAGGTTTTTTCCTAAAGATAGTATTGAACAAACCTACTAAGCTTTGCCTACACAAGCCAGCCCACCGCGTAAACAAACGCCCAATCTGATAGGTACTTATAGATACTTTTTATTCGGCGTGCATTAAATTTTCACCGCCTTTTAGTAAAGCGGATTGCCGTGAGGCAAAAACGACGAACGAAAGCTCTTTCATTTGTTTAAGAGTGGCTTTACCTCCTTTAAGTGCTCCAGCATATAGGGACGGGCTTGAAGCTTGAATACCCGTGAGTGTTGCAGCGGGAAAGGCTCACTTAAAAATTGCCTGAGTAATTTCTATGAGGAACACGTACGTGTGACTCAAGTGCATTCCACATTGGAATTGGGCCCCGCCGCCCGGGACCGCGCACCGCTCACAGCCGCCGCAGATCTACTCCCAGCGACAGATTACTTAAGCCAATTTTGTCTTAGTGCTCGCGCCATTACCTGCACGAGTACATGGACACACACGCTTTAGGGACGTGATTAACAGCTAAGTGAAATTTATTTTATCGGGCTCCATGCGAGCGAGAGTGTATTCCATTGTCTAATGGAACATTCGTTTTGCTTACTCTCAAAGAGATGGAAAGAAAAATGCTGCAGTGGATCTTTTGATTAAATGGATTTATTTATTCGAAAGTAGATGTCGGTACGGTACTCGTATATTA
The DNA here is from genome assembly GCA_932294325.1 of Allophyes oxyacanthae. Taxonomy (NCBI): domain Eukaryota; kingdom Metazoa; phylum Arthropoda; class Insecta; order Lepidoptera; family Noctuidae; genus Allophyes; species Allophyes oxyacanthae. The sequence continues at coordinate 6,377,839 of OW028614.1, read as the reverse complement.
TACGTAAGTCCATAACTCAAAGTAAATAACAAGTTGCGAGAAAGATAACAGGCTGAAAATCCGATTCTCCATTTCTGTTATAATTAAATACACAAACACATTCTTTAAGTAATTCTTAAGCGTGAGATAAAAAATATATTTGGCCCGCGTGGCGACGGAGTTTTCACGTCGGAAACTCATATAAAAGACATTTCGGCGGAGCTCGTTGCCTATCGGCGGTATTATTCAAATTAATTTAGCGCGGTGAGGCAAAAAGTGCGCGCGTTGGGAGTGCCGCCCCCATATTCATAGAGCTGCCCTAAATTAGCATCACAATGAAGTGTTAGGAGCGCGACTCGCGAGCGGCAAGTGCTTAATGCGGCCTGCGTCTTCTCACACGATTATATCACATACTAATGAATTAAGTATTAAACTTTTCAGCCGCAAATTTGTGTGGGCTTCTGCGAAATTAACTAAGACTAATAATTACAGGAAGAAATTTGCGCGCCCAGTAAAGTGAGCATAGTTACGGTTATGTCTTCGAAGTCTCAAAGCCAGAATGAGTATCGTAGAACGAAGGGTATAAATATGTAGGTTTATTCATAGGGGCGTATAATGTTAAGTGTCCCAAGTAGCGCGCCAGCTGAACGGCGCGGTATATTGTTTTTGGACCACCCTTTTACGCTTTCACGCCTATAAATAAATCAAAATATTCAGGAAGGGCTCGACTTTAAGGCGGCTTAGCGGAATCGTAAAATTCAACAGCGTTCGCACCGCCCCGAGGTTTATCTTCCGCCAGCGTTTGGCGTGTTTTTGCTTGAACCGTAAAAGAGTATCACAGTGTATGAATAGAGAGCAACCCTCCCTTTTACCGAGGACATATGGAGCGGAGCACTTTACAAGTTTAATGCTGAGAGCAGATTATCTGTTCATAGGAAACATAACCTGGCTGCGTTTAGTGGTGTGCTCGGTGAATAATTACTGGCATCCCGTTACTCTTCTGCGTACCCGCTCATAAATGCCTCAAACTCACGAAGTTGCTAAAAACTTGTAATATATTTACAGCTTGTAATGTAACACGTACGTGTCGTACACACATGTACGGACTGAATGTTAAATTTTCAGTGAAGATATTACGACCAGGATTCATGTCTCTGTTGTATTTTCGTAACCACAAAGATTTGATCATTCACCTTAGTTTATAAGTTTCTGAATAGTTCTAATCGGGTAATTTTCACGACAATAACTTGAGAAATTTAGCAATGATTAGAGACTATCACTTTTAATTACCTTGTTGTTATATTGACTATGAAAAATATCCATCCATAATCTCGACGTCGTCGTAAGCGTATGCAAGGAATCCGAAATTTATCCACAAAATACGGGCGGCTTTTGTTATTCCCAAGTACGGAACGTTTTGGTCATTAATAACAATTTATTTAGCACAATGCCGTAATTTTGGTCCGCGAATCCTAACCTTTGAGAAAACGTGGATTTGATATTAAACGCCGAATCGTTTTCTAAATTGATTAGATAGTTTATGATAAATTGTACAAGTTTAGGGATGCGTCCGTATTTGTTTTTAAACGACTATAAACTATAAATTTTTGGCATGTTGTATTAATTTGAACAAATAGGTTTTGTTAAACCAATTAAAAATAGGCTGCATATTTAACTTTTCTACCTGAAGATCATGGTAAAAGACTTGAACGATATTTAATAAAAACGAGCAACAGATTTAGTTGAGTTCATCATAGTATGGCTGTATGTATTTTTTATGTCCTAAAGCATTATTCTTGTACTTTTATGCAAATAAGATAAGGCAACAATTCATAAATACCCACCCGCACAGCAGGCACTTATCAGAAAATAAGCAAGCCACTTTTTTGTAAAATACTTTCGCTCCTGTGCACACAGAGGGAACTTTACTTTACAAAGTTGAGGTTTCCAAAGTTTTCCATTCAGCGACGGAGCCGGCCATTGTGGCTAATTCAAGGCTATAATTAAATTTGTTTACATAATATTCTGTTACGAGACGAAAACTTGCTGGTAATACACCCCAGGGGTAACAAGTCAAATTATATTTTACATAGTTTTATAAATAGACATTAAGAGATTTGCGTGCTTTGTTGTTTAATGCTTCAAAACTCATAAATAACTCACGAAATAAGGTGAGACTTAGTAACAAGTTTTGAGTTAATTTACTCATGAACACAGCTAAAATATCTGTTGATGAGTGACAGTTATCTCATTAAGGTATCGTTTTAAGAAATATATTTTTAATTTTAATATTTTCCTATAAATCTCCATACCATTAGTTACCTATAATTTCATAAAATAACATCTCCCTGTAACCCGAAAACAGCAAAAAAATCTGCCTAAATTACTTTACATAAACAAAAGTGGATTTCAAAGGGCATAAATCAACATTAAGATTGTACAGTCCAGAGTTTCATTTGTGAAAGCAATTTTTTTAGAAAAATAATGAAATTACCCTTGGAACTAAAGTGACCCGCCCGAGGAAAAACAACAATATTCTCGGCCCTCACTACAAAGAGGCCAGCATTTGTATTATCATTCCATTAAACAAAAGTCACCGGAGTTTCAAATGAAAACACAGACCTCATTATTCCCGGGGCAGAGAAATGATTTCAAATGTTAACAAGATTCCCCATAATAGAGTTGTTCACGGAGAGATTTAAGAAAAACAAGTATGAGCTGCGGCCCGCGTTGTCTTGTGTTGTGATTCTGAAGAATTGTGTTAATAATAATGTCTCCCTACAATGCCGCCACACTCGAGGCGGTACACGCTCATAAGGCAAACGGAACTCACTCGCCGTATTGTTTTATAATCTCCGCCTTCTATTTGTGCAATTTATTCCAGTATCAAATTTGGGACGTCGAGTATCTTAAAGGACCAGTTGGATGTTTTCGAAGATTATCTTTAACTTTTCTTTTTACCTTTACCGGATTGATGAGGAAATTTCTTCGTTTCTTATTTTTAATATTGGATTAGATATTCTGTTCAAGGTGAAGATGCCGTTAGCCGGGCAATTTTCTATAACACAACTGAACGGAATGAGGTATGCCAATCCAGCATCCACGTTTCCGCGGCCCCTCGCGAAATTCTTATATTATATAATACATTGGGGAGGATCATTTTGCTCGTTTATTGCCGGATATATCTACGAATGCTCGTTTGTCAAATACACAGTCATTTATTCAATGGTTTATTTTACGTACCTCTATCACCCGAAATAAACAAAGAGTTAGATAGTGTGCATCCCTCGAGGGATAACAATAAGATAAATGTGGTTTTGAGCTCGCCGAAATATTATATTAAAATACTTTTCTTTTTCCTGATCCCGGAAAATGTTTAAGTTCATACAATTCAATGATAATGCGCTTAACTTTAGGAATGGGGTTGACAAGTTTCATAACCTTGGCCAAGATTGCATACACGTAAATGGTGAACAAAAGTACTATTCTCATGAGTCAATTGGTCGTGAGGGTAAAAAAATCATCATAATTTGGGATAGTGATGAGACACTAGTATTTTGTAATATTATAAAATGAAAAAATTTGTACGGTATTTTTGCAGTCAGAAGGGTTCTGCGGTTAACTTATTAAATGTGAATCCACGCGAGTAAAGCGGCGGGAAAAGCTAGTTTATAATTCAAATAAGAGCATCGTATTCACAAAATAATGCCGGTATAAAAATAAATTATCACCCCGGCCACAGCGCAAACGTATAAAAGGAGAAACTTTTTAATTTTAGCAAACCACAAAAAAGACTCAATGTAATTAAATTTGGTTGTTCAGGTTAGGTGCATATTCTCAAAACGTGAAACAGGCAGGCTCTTTAGTCGAAATTACGACAGGACTGTGCATTTACGGAACTGATTCAGTGTAATACATTTCCGAACGCTATTCGGAAACTGATCTGCAACTAGTCTGTGGCCTTTATCTAGCTAGTCCCTACATACTGCCATTCATTTGACAACCCGACACGAAGTTACGTCTCACATAAAATATCGTAGATGTGATAGTGGTTTGATCTTTCTAATTAAATCTGGTATTAGTTTCGAGATTTGATTAGTGACAATTCCGTAGACATAAGCGTTGTAGATAGGTACACCTTTCATATATTGCAAAATAATTTCATGATAACCGTCAAAAACCTCCGACTCCAACTAGAAAAAGAGCTGTAATTTCAATCATAACTGACTCTCAATTATAAACAACTGCATTGAAAGCGGTCCATACGTTTTGGAGCTACGATGCCAAGACTGACACACAGATACACAGAGACACAGATACACACTACAAACATACAACACCCCACTTTTTTGTCGGGGGTTAAAAATACTGTCAAAATTCCAACACGAAATTGTCTTTCAACAAAAATATTATCTGAAAATCCAATTGCATTTTCCATCATTTTGATGCCTTTGGATTGTTACTGTCATCCATTTCCAATAATGGACGGACGTACATGGTAAATGATACGACCTATCGTACCTATTTGTAGTTTCTGGTGCGTCAGAGAGGGCCGGCGGCGTCCGTACCACCAATCAAACAGTGGTACAGAAAGCGCCCGTGCAAAGGCTTTGTATCTCATAATAAACCCGATATCCGGGCTTCGGACTCGCTGCAGCCGACAGAAATTAAATACCTACGACGTGGCATGAATGTTTTTCAAAAGGTCGGATTTGTCATTTCTGGAATATTGTATGCACGTCCATACGTATTGTTTTTGGATAGTATACGGATTCCATTTCCGATAGTAACAGCCAGCGATGGCAGGCACACAATGCATGTGCCGAAATTGTGGTGAGGCACAACGAGCAGGTACTATACCTGGAAAATAAGTTGACGTGTTATCGGCACGGGGTACCTCCATTCCTTGATATTACATTATGTTTTAAGCTCTCTTCAGCGTCATGATACAAATAATTTTCAGATATACCTACTTATAGCTATATCAATAAGCCACTGGGTCTAGCGGTGGTAACGGCACGATTGTAAAAAGTTTCCGGTATCATAAAACCACCGCGTTGTAAAGTGAAACCTTCATATTTATTTCTGTTATTCGTTAAAAGCCTCGTAAAGTTAATAAAGGGTTTTTTGTAACAAACAGGCAGCACGTTCAAGATAAGCCCCCGGTCTCGAGTTGGAATCTTTTAAAACGTCGTTAAAACCAACCCCCGGCCGGCACAGACAAAAGCCCAACAACCTAATTGTTGACGAAAAATATTCTCGATGCAAATTCACACTCTTTACAGCCCATTCGGAATTTGTACTGGACCCGAAAGAAGTTAACGTAATTAGCCGTTGTTGTTGGGGTGTATTCAGATTTTGCGAAGTCGTGATGTAATCGTGACCAACTTTGTTTTGAACCCTACTGTGGAATGCAATTTATTATGGTTCCCAGTTATATGACAACACCAACGTTTTTTTGAAATTTAATCGTTATCATGATTTTATAGTTTACTTGAGTTTCTAGATTAATAATTGTAAGTTCTGTTATTGTCATTTTAATATCTATTTACAATGTGTTATTGTGATAAAAAAAAAAAATCATAAGGTATTCACGTGAGAATGGTTACTATATTATTATGAATTTAATTTAATTTAATTTCATGTATTTAATTAGGTACAAAATGTATAAATAAGAGACCTAATTATTTTGTTAAGAACTTTCTGTACCTTATTCACGCTATTAAATGATTTTATCTTTACATCATTTTATGAAATATTTTATATATTTTAGTGGTGTATAAATTACACGTAAAAGAGACGATACGAGGTAATTAAGTTGAAATAATATTGGCAATTTATTTTCATTTCGCATATTCGTTGGATAAAATACTGTGAACCCTTGAGCTGAAGCTGTGATACTGTTAATGAAATTAAAATCGCTACAGAATCATGGAATAACTGTAATAATAACATCAGTTGTTCCTCGCAGAGATTGGCTTGTATTAGTATTTAATTAAATTCTTCAGAAATGTAGCGAAGCGGTGACTCTGTCTGACTTGCAGGGACCTTTAATTTGGATTCCTGCGTAATAGGACGTAATGATACCTCCCCTGGGTCAAAAGATACGTTCTAGAGACAATTAATGCTTGGAGAATGCATCTACTATGATACGATTAATAATGGTATTTACTTTAAGAATAGTTACATATTAGTGTAACGTGAAGGCATATTAAGTTTTTTTAGTCTATGTAACTTTAAGTTAAACAATGACGTAGCTCATAAGATTACTATATAATGAACCTAAGCTAGCAACCACTGTTACTTAGTTTTAGTGACGCAGTCGTCCAATAAACTTCTTAGTAAGAACACGCTTTTTTTGCCGTCCTTCTGACTAACCATAGGTACCCACAGCCACAACACCAAAGTGGTAACGTCGGCAAAGTGATGATCAGGTTGGACGCAAGATTCAAGTAGTTTAGGTAACGGATTTTTATAGTTTTCAGAAGAACTTTAGGATCAACGTACCTAAACATAATTAGTATAATAAACAATTTTATGTGAATAACCATAGCCAATGCTGGTTGCAAATATACATATTTGAATATTGCACAGTGGGCACCACATTTTAGATGAGCAAACAAACTTATCTATACTTATACTGTCCTCGGAACGAAAAAAGGCACAACTTATTTTTTATTTATTCAGTTTGTACATGTATACGGTAGTACTTTTTCTACTGATATCGATTGATATGAACATGACTCAATTTTGAAAAAATGTTAGTTGTGCCTTTCTTCTTTCCGAGGCGAGGGTAGTAAAGAGAGTGAAAGGCATTATCTGGGCTTGCGTGATCCATTCTCGGCAGCATCATCACTTACCATCAGGTGAGGTGCTGCTAAAAGTATTAAAAAACTTATCTATATTATAATATTTTAAAGAGGTAAAATATGTTTCTTTGTATGTAGGGAACCACGACACCACGAAACCGATTATAAAAATTCTTTCACTAATAGAAAGCTATACTCACCCTGAGTAATACCTAGGCTATATTTTATTTTGATAAAAATAAAACGTGTAATAATTTGAAGGGGGATTGTAATCTCTGCAGTAGTAGATAATCATCTAAGAGCCAGTGAGTGAACTAATCAGTTGATCACTGGTGTCCACATATTGACTCGTTCTCATCTACCAATGTGTACATTGTAAAGCGTGGACGTTCGCCGCGCGCTCGTCATTTCCTGCTAATAATTTGATACTACTGCTATCAAGTTATTTGCCCAATTCGGCGACGATTTCGATTCGCCTGCTGTTGATAATTTTGTGTCTCTTTTTCAAATTCATTGCATTATACAATAAAGTACTCGTGTAACATGCTATCCTTAATTGGTACCTACGGATATCTGGAGTGCTCATTGGGCACACTTCTCCCCGAAGACAAAGGGTTCGTGGAGTCCTTGCAATCGGATCCGGCGCGCCGACGCCCTCTCGGTAATTTTCTCGTTAACGGAATGAATAAAACATTTCATTCCTTACCTTTCTTTTGTAATTGTTAATGGTTGATGGGTTTTGGCAATTTATGTTCAGTTTCTTTCAGAAACCCTATTTTGCCACGTCATTTGTTATTCGATATCCATTCAGGATTTGCGTGACGGCTTTAATTGTACGTTGAGAGATAATCGATTGATAACATATGCGTTGTTGTCTGGCAGGCTAGACGACATTGTTTTATCGTCTAAACAGCAACATTGAACACGACAATCTAATACATATTTGGATGGGGTTTATAACTGCTCAAAAGTAATAAAACAGGACCCATCGCCGCGATAGACAATTTGCAAAGAAAATATCACGATAAAAAATGTAACTGTAACGAGAACCTCAAAATGGCTCGTAAGCAATGAAACAGCGCAATTTCATGAGAAAGGCGGCCCGCAAATAAACCAAAGCGGAGCACATTCCCGCCTCCATAAAACGCAGACTGAAATAAACGTAACAGACTCCGTTCTTTAAAAAATCCGGGCGACAACAACCGCAAAGCTCAGCAAAAATCTCTAGTGTGAGTTGGAATTCCAGTGTTGGAATTTTCATAACAGGCGCGTGGCGTCGTCGTTGTTGAAGCGTTCCAGGTGAAAGATACAGAATTTATATCCCAAGGAGTGTTCTGACTCCGATCGTGATCCGGTGGAGCGGCAGGCGGCAAGCCGGCTCCGCTGTCGCCGTCCGGGAATCCTAGCGCCGTACTTTATTAGGTACCGAACCCACCTCGCCAAATATGTGTGCGGCCCTCCGATGACAATAAACACCCCATACGAACGCTGCCCACATGAAAGGCTTTATTTCGCCAGGTGTCATGTTCATGTATGCGCGTAAAACGTAAACGCGTCCATTGTCTGTTATTGACATTCAAGGGAAAATTGTACTTTCAAAGTAGCACAAACAACTTCTTGTTTTCGGTATAGGTATTACTTTACTTCAATTCAAAAGACCTAGACTAGAAGATACGAACTTACGTAAATATTTAAAGGCAATCAGATAATTACATCGAAATTCAATTAGGTACGTAGGTATTCAAATTATTTTATTTAATCTATATGAATAAATTCTTTAGCACTATGTTCGTGAGTTATTAAACTAGTAATGTATTTTTTAACAACTTCGGAGCCTACGCATGAATATGGGTAACGGATTACGGAGCGTTTTTGATCTGTTTCTGAGTCTGTAATATGATCTAAACTCAATATTATAACTTTTAAACGTTAATGTAACAATTGAATTATGTTTTAACAAGAATCATCTCGTGGAGCCAAGTGCAGGATATTGTGGGCCACACCCCGCGAAGATTACGTGAGTTTTTCATATAAAGCCATTCAGCCAATTTCCTCATATCCTACACAGGAGCATAATAAAGGAGGCTTTTGTGAAGGAAAGAGGTTCGCGCACCTACAATGCGTAGACACCGCGTGTTCACCACGAGTGAGGGAGACGTAGCATACAGCCTTCTCGCTCCTTTCAGATAACTTCTTATATTTAGGGTGCTGGCGTTGTGAACAAATAGGTATTTTTACAACGTCAACGTGTGCTCTATAGGAGATTTAGTTTCGTATTCAATTTTCACTAAATCATGTGCTCAGGAAAGGTTTACTTTTTACATTGTTCAAAATTTGCTCACGGTAAAATACGATGCTTGTCGCGCGTACTCGCAAACTATATTGCGAGATTTTATTTGAATTTATTCGAAGTCGAAGATTTTTCTGTTCTGGCGTTTGTAAAAGTGTTTCTGTGATCTGTGAGTGTAACCGATATAAGATAGATGCCAAGATTTAGGTGGCCCGTTCTCGTAGAAAGATTTCAATTCTGTTATAGTTTTCTAAGATCTGATCAAACTTTCTGAAGTTACTTGGGTGGTAGAACACAAACGTTGTTGCTTAAAAAATATGTTAGGTTAGTAAAATTAAAGACCAAACAAGACTTAAAAAATCCCTGTTTACCTATTCGGCATTAAAATCAAATAATAATATTATCGACTCCCATGATTTTCGTGGGAAGAGATTCATTTGTAGACCAAAAATAAATAAATATTTGTCTTAGCTACATTACACCTTTACCATACAATGTCCGCATACTCCAAATATGAACAAATTACCTGAAACAAACGAACAACAGTTGAATATAGGCTTATTAGAGACAAACACAACAACATTAAGTGAACACAAGTATATCTAGAAAGCCTGGACCAGCTGATGTTGACAGCGGTGGCTGCGGTTATCCCGGGTCGCCGTATACCATCCAACACCGTATACGGTATTAACGTACATATTTGACGGTTCATTTTGTTACGTATTTTTGGGTAAATAAAATGGTTGATGTTTTCTACTTTTAAGTATTTCAGATTAATAGAAAATTGTTAATAAAAGTATAAAATCTTTCTTAATTGACACAATCATTCAAAAAGTGTCTTCTTATTAATTTCAATCTCATTAAGTGAAAGTTACCGTGGTTGACATTTATCCTTTTATTAATGCGGGAAGAAATGTCGAATAGTGCACGGTTGAATAACAGTGACTACAGATAAAATTATCCGTAAACAACCTTCGTCTCCGTAAGGATTAATAGAATGGAATAAACACACACCTTCCACTCAAAATAAACTTCACCCACATAAATAAAATATTAACTAAATATTCACTAGACCATCTAATAAAATATCGAACATATTTCAATATACGTCTCTAAGAGAACGGCCCTATCAGAATTTATTTGTGTAGTAACACCCCGACTGCCGCTGCGGAGTCCGAAAACGCCATTGGTATCGCAATAAATCGTTGCAGACGTGCTAGTGGAGCTACATAGTTACTAGTGCGCTGTTTTTACTGGCAATAGTTTTCCGTTAATCTACTATAACCAATGCTGGTGTCGGATACCGGTATCGGCGTTGCTAGGGTTAAGCGAGACTCGAAAAGTGGGATATTTGATTGGAATTTACTATGAATACAATTATGACAGAAATATGGTAGATATTTATTTTTAAATATTTAAAGTCTATTGGGCATATCAACTAAAATGATTTCTAAAAATCGTTTCGGTAGAATATGAAATAAACGTAACTTCAAAAACAGTCAGGATAGGTATGTAAAAAATAATTAATCAATGATCCGAAACGAAAGCAGTTGTTTGAAATTTAGAAATGCCAAACTAGACTTGTATTGATAGGCCTGTCTATCAAACACGCGTTAACTTTTTCCCATTTCAACAGTAAAGGAAAACATCGCAAAATACTCACGAATTAATAATAAACTAAGCGTGTGAGAGCGAGGATAGGAAGCGCCACGTGTCACTTTGAATATAAAGTACTGTAACCTAGATACATATTTGCCCACTCCACGAAGAACGCAAGCGTGATAATGCTTCTACAGCACACTTTTATGACACACGCATCTACGCAATTAATAACAAAAAAAAAGAACAGCTAACTACCATTAAACCAAGTATCAACTTTACGACTACTATTAATAATAATCTAACTTCATTTTTATAACCGTCTTATAAATCAGGACAAATTCAATCAAGAAATATTTACTGGCTATAACATAAGTGTGTCCCTTGTGTCGATCGCAACGTGAATAGATTACGTTTACATCGACCAACTTTTCTCCGATACAACGACACTTCTACTAGTTTACGGACGGTGTAAAACACGACCACCGCACTTTTACGAGTGTCGCTTAACATATAGTGCCGTAAAACTGAGAAACTACCAAAAACTACACATACAGACATAAACAATGGTCATTTCGCAGTTCGTTAGCTAATTGGATCGTAATGTATCGTTATGCTACAGCAATCAAATTAATGATATTTCTTTCGGTGTCGTGTCTACCGTTGAATGTCTGCTATGTGCCATATCATTAAGTTCACACGCGATATAATAGATACACGTTACGATTCTGATATGCTAAACGTTCCGTTTCACAAACATTGAACATAAATTACACATTGCGTTCATTTTGATGTTCATTCGACGGGTTATTTTTATTTAATTCTAGGCAGGTGCGCTTCGGCCGTGTTTCAGCCAATATTTTTGCACGATTACCATGCTGATGAAAAGCCAACATCAGAACATGGTACATGTTTCCACACACGTTTCTACCTACGTAGTTTTAATTCCATGTTAAATTACACCTTTGACGAGAAAATGTTTTGTTTCCAACACAAACATTAACTAGTCTTCAAGTCTTAAATTAACTCGTGTAAATATTACTTTACACTTTTTGTGATGAGAAATTTTGGTAGAAATGTAAACGGAAATTCATATTAAAAAACAATAACAATAAACAGATAAAACCGATTACGTTCTCCGTTGGAACCAATAAGGAGAGATCCCGATCGTGGCTTCTCCCAATAAATATATCGAGATGAGACCAAGATAAACATATCGAAGCGAGCGGGCGGTAGGTTTAAAATATGCAGCCTTCCGCGCTTCGTGAAATTCGTGTAAACAAGTGTAGCGGCCGACTGCGGATAAATCTTCGGGTATTATTGTATTCATATTCTGCGGGGAAGAAGGCTTCGTCGATACTTTTTTTACGTATCGGTTAAGCTGCTCACGAAAATTGAAAGACTTTGTTAGCCCCGTACATATAACTCGAATGAACCATTCCTCCTTTCTGAAATACGATTAAAATTTTATACCACGACTACATGAAATATTTTCGAAAGTCTTATACCTATTTTCTTGCGGAAATATCTTCCTAGTGTAATTTGAGATTTAGTTTACTGTTAAGTTTAAATATTATGTGACATTCCAGGATAAATTAAAGATAAGATACATCCTAAGTAAGCCATAAATAGCCATAATGACTATTTATAAGACTCATAAAGAGTTAAATAGGTGATTTTATTTAGCCAAGGGTATATATTTAACGGTTAACCCACATCATTAGGTCGCAAGTTACGGCAGCGGCACAAAAGTAACGGAACTGTTGTCGGAAATATATTAATGGTTCGTTCGGACCTACACAAAGAAGTTTGACAAGACGGCGCACAGGTGATCACTGACATGTTTGTGTGCCGACCTTTGGTTCAGACCGCCTGGTACCCTATATGCGCCCTATCTCATGGGACTATTATTAGTTTGCCGTTAACAGTTACGAATTCGACTGGAGGCCATTCAGGCCCCGCCATAGACCAGTTAAGCAGAATTATAGTCAACCTAAGCAAATTGCGAGACATTAAAAAAAAAATCTGCATTACAAATTATAACGATACTAATACCTACGCATTTAGAATTTGGTTAATGTTTTATTCTACGATTTAGTAGCTAAAGTGTAATAGAATTTCCTGTAGGTACATAAATATAGAGGAAAAGCGCTGGATCGACTTTAAGTCATTATACTTTATTTACACCCAAATGTTAATATTTATTTATAAAGCAGTGCGTAGGTACCCTTTCTAACTCTGCTTTCCACGTCTGCTATCACAAGCGCTATGTTATAGGTACCCGATAAACAATGTCTCTAGTAAATCTCATACAACAAAGAATGCATTGTAGTACTACAAAATTGTATTATGTAGCGCTCAGAAATATGATAACTGCATTCCAATTTCGGAATTCAATAGTCGCGAACACCGAGCTATTTCAAAAATCTCATATAGATCCAATATTTGGAGCATTTATACCTATAGTTGCAAATACCGAATGCACTAAATTGACTGATAGATTGTCGGTAGTTTAACGATCTATGTGAATAAAAATATGTCGCGATAAATTCATATGCAAATAACTGAACGAATGCGCATCCAGCGAAAGTTAAACGGTGAGAATAAAAGTTGTGCAAATATGTTCATTTGGGCGAATAAAAATTATCAGTGCGATGCGACGACGTGATGCGAGCGTGCACGGCGAACAGGAATGTGAATACACGAATACACGCACTCTGTTAGCATGGCCGGTAGGGTTGAAGAGATTTATCTAGATTTATCTTTTTTCTACTGTTTCACCGAGCCAGTCAGGTTTGCTTACAACTCGTGAGCTCTCGTAAGGGTCGATGTTAGGCTGCAAGCAGCCCGGACTCATCCGTTACCATAGTTTAAGGAAGGTCTGTGCCCAAATATACGAGTAAATTCGAAATAGCGTTCCTTGAGTTATTCATTCGAACTTTGTGGTCAGTCATGAAGGAAGCTGATTCTTGCGATTTTATAGATGTGAGGAGATTAGTAAAGGTTCCGAAGAATTTTTATTTTTTTTATATCTTAATCAACCTTCTACTGCCGCCAACCCTGTGAAAGCACTTACCTACGAGAGCGTAGCGAAGCGATACCCATCGTAGCGAACAAGCGGAAGTCAACCCGGCAAGTAATATATTTTTAATTGATGCATACAGCGGCCGATGTGTCAAGTAAACATTTACGGGTTTATTCGAACGATGACAGGGCCGCCTTTGTTGGTCGATTTTAACTCAAAACATTAATTGGTGGAAAAGTGTGCAATTCGCATGTTTAAACTTTCAGTCGATGTAAATATTAACACAGTAATTATGAGGGCGTTGATTGTATGTGTCGATGTTAATTTTTGGTGCACTCTTTGTTGCTCTTTTCGAGTTTCATTAATGCTATAGTGGAACGTGAGAGTTATAAAATATTTAGTGTTAAGCAATCGTGTGATTCATTTTTATTCACATCGGCCTTGGGCTTCATAAATAAAAATGTAATGCTGAGGCCTTACTAATAAATGAAATAATATTAAAAATAATAACACTATCAAAATTTGTACCTCATAAATAAGGAATACGTACTTTTGGACGTCTTAGTCATTTCGATACCATTCCAAGCCAAGTCCTCTCAAACAAAAGTACACTGTTGTCTTAAATCACGTTTTCTTCGTGTTTATGCAAGTCCACAATCATTTTTAATTTCCGTGCTAGGGTCGTCCAGTGCACTGAATACCAATTACTAGGACTAGCGTAACTACTGAACACATGGAATGTGAAGCCTCGCTCTTGGGTTAGCGACCGATTTGTGTACCACGTACAATACGCCACTATGTGAATCAATGGAGATCAGGTATGCGGTACGAGAACGTTCAATCACTGTTTGTGGAATAGATAACGTTTGTTTTAAAACAACACCATGCCAAATTAAATAGTGCGGCATAACATTCCCGGTATTTTGACGGAGTGGAATTTTGTGATGTGATGACATATCCCAGTTTACTGCTGGGATTTAATTATGACTGTTTAAATTCCTCTAATAAGCAGGTAGAGGGGATTGCTTTTAATAATTAAATGGCGACCATTTGTGTAATATTTTGAATTTTATCACAAATACTTTTTGAGGCACTGTTTAAATACATATTACGAATTTAAAGTCTGTAAAATGTATATTCAAGAGAATGTGTTGTGAATTAGTAAAACCGTAAAAGATTTTTCTAAAACAAAATTAGCTATTAAATTCGTTTTTAAAACAAATTGGTAACACCACATCACTCAACAACAAATTACACTTGCAAACTATTCCTGTTAGATATTTGGGTTCAACAAAGAATAAATTGTTGGTTAACAACAAATATCCGAATTCAATACTGGCCAACCCGTTGAAAAATAAATTTGTGCCCCGGCGGATATGTGAGCTTGCCAAGCTTGCTACCCTTTGGGACGTGAATGGCCTGCCTGCACGTTGCACAATAACAGTTTCCTTACCCTTGTGGTGTTCGATACATTTTGGGTAGGACACCCCCTATCACTGAACTTTATTTTTTATTGAAAATGGATAATTTTGTATTTACTTACGAATACCTTCGATAATCAACCGTAATAAGCACTTATCTTTAGTGAAGTGCTTCGATTAATAACTGTAATGAATCGCAAAGATTAAAATGAAAAACAACGCAATATGAACTTTTACTAAGATTAATTACGAGATCGACGTTCAAAGCCATTCATCAATTCCCGTGAAAATAAAGCCATCAACGGTGTCGCGGAACTTCTTAGGTTATTGAAATTTACTTTTTAAAACAATGTTAAAGTTCACAACGCTCGTATTTACGCTGCAACCGGGATGGCTAGTGGGCAAAGTTTTTACGATGGCCCGTCCCGGGGAATATTGTTGGTGCATTAACGTTTAATGCCCTCCGCAGTTTCACTAAAATTTAAAATTGGTTCGCGAAACAGTTGCGGCGATTAGACTGGATTGCGAGACCCAACAAATTTTTGGGATGAGTTTCGAGTTATAGTATGTTTTCAATTACTTTTCTGTGATTAAACTAAATTAGATGTTACTTCATGAAACGTTAAGATACTAAAAAGAGTAACAACTGAAACACATAACAATCTATCAAGGGTAACATCAGAGATTTTCTTCCAACAATAAATAACACCTTTTTCCCTTAACTTTGCCTAATACAGATAATACAAAATCGCGTTTCGTAGCACAGAATACACGTCATTTTAAGCAAGTTTATGTACGTGGGGGACAGAGGGTAGGTACGTCAGAACGGTATCAATTTCCGGCCTTCCACTGCCATTTGATTTATGTTTGCTATCTCTTTTTTTCTAACAAAACTACAGTTTGTTCCTGTGTGGAAATGCAGGTGGGAATTTGTCCCAGGTAAAAAATATGAGCCTGTGTTTCTTCATTAATGCAGAAGTACAAGTAACCAAACAATTTGGACATGGACAGCATTATTAATTAGGTTGCAATTATGTCACTGGTGAACTCGTAAGGCAATGTAAACACGGCTAAGTATCTATGTATACTATACTATACATATTATACTGCCTTTATAAGGTCGTACCTTTCTAGTCTCGATCCCGTTATGGGGTTATTGTACTCATCATTATGAACAACTTTTAATACGGGACCAATGCAGAAATCGGCACAAAAAAAAGCTGTTTCATACAATCATTTTTTTGCGAATTTATGTGTGGTCCTATAGTAAAAGTTGATCATAATGATGAGTACAATAAACCCTTAAAGGGATCAGGACTAGAAAGGTAGGACCTTGTATAATATTAAACTCTAGAACTTCGTAGGTACTTACCCTAATCTTGTCAATGAAATTAATTACTGTAAGCACAAAACGCCAGAGGCACTAGATAATTATACCTAATTATAATTAATATATATAGGTACTTAACATAATATTACGTCTAATAACTAGATACTATTACTTTTATACTCATTAAGTAATATGCTAGAACCAAAAGGTTATTCAGTAATAATGATATTAGAACCAATTTTAAGAAGATTTTCCTGTTCCAGAAAAGGATTTACATTCAACAAAATAACAAAGAGGAAAAGAAACATCGTTATCGGGAGTCGAATCAGGAACCGTTTTGTTTATTAGCAGAGTTAGGCGCATTATTAAATTACACTGTCGTTATTTTGGTTTAATGACATTAACCAATCAATCTAAATGAACCGATCAGGGTTAAAATCGGATCGGAACTAATTAAAACCGTGTTAATTCGATACAGTAGCAAAACGATTTGACCGAAAGATGGACCCATGGAACCTGTAAGTTCAAAAACACAGACAGTACCCGATGTGTTTACCATGCATCTTGTCCGTAGTTAAGAAGTGGGTTGTTGTCCTTTTTACGAAAAGACTACGTCGTGCGAGAGTGGTCTACGAGGCTTGACAGTTTAACAATGTCCAGTGCTATTTAACCTTTAAACTCGGAATGGGTATGAATTCATACGCACAATTCTGTAATACACAATTCTGTAATTCCAGAATACGCAATTCTGTAATTCTAAAATACACAATTCTGTAATTCTAAAATACAAAATTCTGTAATTCTATAATACACAATTCTGTAATTCTGTCAAACATCTTTCTATAATACACAATTTTGTATTACATTATTATTTTTTGAAGTGTCGGTATTTTTAGCTTACGCCTCCAGGACTTCACGCGAGTTTATGAGTAAAGATTATGCGCTTTATTCATAAACTCGCGTGAAGTCCTGGAGGCGTAAGCTAATAATACCGACACTTCAAGCAGTCAGTCGAGCTAATGTGAATTAAGGTACAAAGTTTCTAATGATAT
The DNA here is from genome assembly GCA_932294325.1 of Allophyes oxyacanthae. Lineage (NCBI taxonomy): Eukaryota > Metazoa > Arthropoda > Insecta > Lepidoptera > Noctuidae > Allophyes > Allophyes oxyacanthae. The sequence continues at coordinate 6,360,334 of OW028614.1, read as the reverse complement.
CCGCTTTAAGACTATTACTTCCCATCCCTATTAAAAGTGATAGTGGTGTAACGTGCCAACCAAAACAACAACACAGCGGTGACTAGACGAAACCTCGCACGTACAGTATTCGACAAAAGTGCTGCCAACCTTAATATTGTTAGGAAACAGTAACCTCTCAGGTGCTGGCAGGCTATATAACCATTCAATGATTAATACTCCAGCGATGACACGGCTAAGAACGAAAACCATAAGTTTCCTACCTATAACGAATGTATAGATAGGTACGTAGGTATGAAGCTTGAGGTGGTAACTGTACCTATGTGATTATATCACGATCTTGTATTACGAGTACGTTGCTTTAAAAGACAAGACTTTAAAAATAATGCTATCATTAGTATAATTATAAAATAATTATTTATTCACGGACGTAGCTTTCTAGTGGTTAGGCAGAGGTGTAGGTACTGTTGTACATCCACTTTTCTCCGATGCCGTTATTATGTCCAATATAATACCGAGCGAGCTTATTGCCATCTTCTGTGACAGAATTCCAAACTCTGAGCTGCAACTGAGAATTTCTATATTGAAAAACCCAATAACATTGTCACTTTGACACTTTGCACGACCCGGGAATCGAACTTAGGAGCTAATGCTCAGCAGTTGCGCTCGAGACCAATGTGTCGGAGAAGGAATGTATAATGTATTTACAAAATATTGGTACTACATAGGTACACGTACAACTCAAAGCACAATGACTGTAAAAAATTCAAAAATCCATCTACTATTAAAAATGGACAAATATATTATATTCCCTTGTAGTAAGGCAGTTAAAGAACACAATGTAGTTGAAAAAGAAATTAAAATCGGTGGAGTTCTTTTAAAATTTCTATGAGGCACTATCCCGCAAAATGGAATATAGATGAAACTGTCGCAATTTACTGTGACATTACCCCAAAATAATCTTAGTATTCTGAGAATACTAAATTACTTACTTGTATGACGTCACAAGCTAGTACAGCCATCTCTGTCTATTAAGCAATTTAAAATGCTAAAAGCTTAAATTTAGCTAATAAAAAACAATCTAATACCCTATTACGAGTACAAATATCGTGTAATCACTACATAAAAAACTGTCGTACAAAAATCAATAGGTAGTACTATCACCAAAATTATCCTTTCTCTGTCCTTTCATCCACCAAAATAATGTCAGAAAGCTACAATAATGTTAAAAAAAGTCTCGTGAAGTAATAAAATCAAACGGATTTTACAAAAAAGTGCTATTTTAAAAACCCTAATTGGGCGGTGCTAGTTACAATCGCTGCTTGCAAGCGAAATGGTTTCGAAACTGGAAAGCTGTAGCGTTTGTCAATGATACATGGATTTATTTTCCAAATTCGTCATCTTCGTGTATAACCCAAAACATGTATTAAAATAATTACAACGTTTTATTCTCCTCACCTGATCACTAAGCAAACAGTCACGTCCATCATACGTGTATCGCAGACGGGATAACATTTCACGAAGACTAAACACCATTTTGATATTATAAACTTCACTGAAACGAATTTCGAAGAAGAAACTTAGTAGACACGCGAGAATTAAGAAGAAGCAAAATTAATTGAACAAGTAATTAAACACATGACAGAAGAGAGAATGATACGATAGTGACATTTAGTTAAAAAATTTATCACAATACCCTCCACAATTTATTATTACGCACATAATTAAAATACTTCATTTGACAGTTCAACGAAAGTTTACCTTTTAAGACGCTTGTTTTTTTTTTAAGTTCTAAAATGGTTTTTGTTTTGTCTATAAGCTGCGTGACACTATAAAATAATTTAGTAAAGATTTTTGAAAATAGAATAGGCAGAATATTTTGTTATCAAAGAATTATGTTCTACCTGCTTGCTATGGGATACTGCCAACCAATAAACATTTAAAACTAGAATGTTAGGTTCCTATATGTATGCTTTTTTTTGCAGTGGAACCAGCAGTCGGACTTTTATGACGAAATAGATATTTTCGTCTGCTAAAACCTTTGTTGATTTTGGAGCGCTATTGCAGATTTCACCTTTGTGAAAATATGAACGCATTTTTGAATGCTGAGTTTTCTTATTATTTTACGTAAGTACCTAATGTAAAATCCTGAAATTAGTTATTGACACCGATGGTTATTAGTGGTAGTTATGTTACGGCACGAAATAGATAGTTGGAAATTATATTTTTATATGACTTTACAAATTAGCTTTCCTACTTATTTCTAGGAAACGCATCTCATTTAAACTACTTAGTTTGATTAAGCATGTATCAATGGTAATTAATTCAATAGCACTCAAAGTACTCACAGATACTTCACGCACTTAGGTATGAATTAGCACATTAAATTAGCGGTCTAAGGGCACTTAGTAATAGTTAGTATTCTTTGCTAGGGGTGCGCCCAAATAGATTATTATGCTAAAGCTTTATTTACATTATTGGATTCCAGCATGTTTTTACGTCGGATGTTCGTCATTTTCGGGTTCAAAACAAATCTTCGTCAAACGTCAAACACCGAAGGGTACACACCCGCGGACACTCGTAGCATTACAGGATGAGTTTCCCAGCCACGAATTCTCATTTGTTTTTTTAAGGAAGAACTCGAATAACAAAACTCACTAATTAGTCTGCGATATCTCGTTCGTCCACAGTGTATAGCCACTATAGCGAGAAAATCTTCCGTTCTAATTAAATAACAAAACAGTGTAGCAATGTGATACTTATGAAAAATGCACCATACGTGATTCATATTAGATCATAAATCGTACTCGTATTTACCAACTAAGGTTGTCTACACATCAGTGGCGAAGGGTGACAGTTTTAAAAGGAGAAGCCGTCCCAAAAATGCCCTCTAAAAATTGCTGCATTTAATGCTGTAAGACAAAAATCTATACCGTCTCTTGTGATCTAAGTTGGATGCGTAAATAATACAATATTACGTTTGTCTATGCACTAACCAATTCCTAAAGGGAAGCCGGTGGGAATCGGGTTGTATGGACTCTTCGCCACTGCTACACATCCTTCTGATTTTCTAAGTATTATGGGTAAGTACAGAGGAACTGTATCCTGTATCCCTAACTGGCAAAGAATAGGCCACTTTTTTTCGTGTGTGTCGTCGTAAAAGGCGGATCAGGGATAGGTAGCGTTATCCTCCGCCTAAGGCAACATACCTCTTTGACCATGCAATCTGTCTTCGCCGAGCGTGGTTATTCTGTCAATATCCTTTGGCCATAGTCTTCCAAATTTAAACTGAACCTTGAACTATTAATATATTTCACCTTGCATTTTACAGCTTTCCTTGCAGCTTTATATGACTAAAACTCGCTTATAAAAAAAAAATCCTCAACTATCCAACTGTTAAAAGTAGCTACCTGAGGCTACACTAGTGGATAGGTATTCAATCTCTTGGCTGTCTGTGACGAATACTGGGAACTGTCAACGCGTAAGTATGCGCAGGACTGCCGGAACTGGCAGCATAACGTGCCTTCGTAACACTCTTGACAATGCGACAATGTGTAAACAATGGTTACTCATTTAATAATTGGTAGTGTAAGTTGCTTCACCAAGTAGATTAGTGTAATCAACCATTTCGCCCCGAATCCTCCAAAAAGTTTTTATTAAATAGCAAAACCCGTGCATCGAATACCTATGAAAAATGCACCGGCCGTGAATATTAGATCAACTCGTATTTACTCCCTAAGGCTGTTTCCACATGGCAGGGCGTGTGCTCACATATAATAATCGCAGCGGAAACGCTGTCGCACGCGCGCGGCCCGCTGGAGCGGAGGTGTCAAACGACAAATTTCACGGCGCGACTGTCCTCAGATCTCCTCCCGCTTTGCCGCGTGCCAGTGTCGCTGACGTGTCGGCCCCTTAGGCAGCGTGCGATTATTTTTATTTTTAAATCGAACCTTCATGAATTTTGTTTTGTAAGTTGCGTTTTCGATACGTTCGGCGGTTCGACGGTTTTGGGTTAGTTTGTTTTAATCAAGTTTAGATGAATTTCCTTGTTTTATATTTATTTTATATGCCAACGCTAAACAACGTGTAGCAAAACCTACGTGCCGTGTGCCTGCATGCACGTGCACATACGAGTACCTATATTGCAGTTTTTTATTACCTACCTGTCGAGTCGACACGAGCGATCACAATATGAGAATTGCTCATACCGTAGTGGAAAGATTAGTCAGTCAGTAGTGGTGGTATCGAGGCTGCCTGCCCAGGGTGCGATAAACGATCTCATGTTTCGTCATTCGTGGAGGCTCTTTATTTGCACCCCGTTGTTTATTATACATAGGAACCTAATATATCTACCCGCGGTACTCCTTAGCCTTATATAAATTCAAACATATTAATGTGAAAACAACTAAAATAAAAATATCTACCTATACTGTTGATTATACATTATATAAGAAGAAAATCTATATTTATATTTCTAATTCATTCATGCATATTGGATTCCAGTTTTCACTCTAATTATTTAATTTTTGCAACCAAGCATCTATGGAACCAATAGATACCTCTTACAATATTTCCTGTAGGAATGGATATACAAAAATTTATTTGGCGACACGGTTGGCGCAGTGGCTAAGCGATTAACTTTCTACGCTACGTGCCGCGAGTTTGATCCCCGCACGGAGCAATTATTTGTATGATATATAGATAGTAGTTCCTGGTCTGGGTGTGTGTGCATGTGACATTTATGTTTGTAAATTGTACCCTCGATACAAGAGAAAACAGTCCTCACTGTTTTCTCTCTTTGTTTCTTTCTCTGTTTGTTTTTGTTTAATTCTTTGCCCCTCGGCAAAGATTTTTAAAAAAAATTGCTTGGCTGTACTGCCAGTCTTCTGGGCACGTTACCGAGTGACAGCGATGTGTAGGAATATTTTGATGCGTAAGTGTACCTAAAGGATTTTAAGGCCCTTGCTCTTGTTTGTGTAGCTGATGCAGCTTTCTCCATTTCTCCCTCTCCAGTGCAGTCTCCTTAACTCTTATTATATTTTTAAGTAGTTTATTTTATTTCGTAAATAAACTATATTATTAAGTAGTTAAATAGTTAGTAAAATCTATATTGTATATATGAAATCAATGCAAAAAGCAACATTGCCATCTGAACTCGAAACCCTTTCTCCACCTTTACAATGAATGGTGCTTGACGACGCACCATCAACGTCAACGATGAGCAAGTATTCGAAACAGCTGTCAATTACAGTCCGTAACGTTCCGGGAGTAAAGCGCTGGGATTAGATTCCAATTGCAGACGCATCTGTCCACTAATGAACACTGGCACGTGCATACTGCAGACAACCACCTGACACCCTAACGTTTCTGCAAGCCTGGTACTTCGATAGCGTGGCGGTAGAAGTAAAAATGTATGAACGTTGACAATGTGGCTCATAGACGAAAATTAAAAAGCTTGCGAGTCTCTGCACGTATGAATGTGTTGATAAGTTATCCTTTAAACTGAGTATTACAATTAACGTTGGTATTAGTTCCATGTGTTTGTTCATTTGTTGATCTTGTGCATATTCTATTTGATATTCTAATGTCTCTGCAAGCCTGGTACTTCTATAGTTTCGCGAGGAAAGTAAAAATGTATGACCGATTGACAGTGTAGCTCATAGACAAAAATTAAAAAGGTACGAGTCCGCTGCACTTAATAAGTTGGTAAGTCCTCTTTTTGCCACAATTAGCTACGCTTGTTATTAGTTACACATGGTTTGTTAATTCGTTGATTATGTGCATACTCAATCTGACACCATATCGTATATATCAGAATCGCAAGTTGAAACCAGTGAAAAGTGTGTCTATTATGAGTTGTTGCACGATAGGGCGTGCAACAACTCATAATATTAGATACACTTTACGAATCTGTGATACTGATAACACTTAATAACAATAATAATGTACGTAAAGAAACAAATGACATTTATAAGGATCATTCTTTCCCCCTTATCCTAGAAATTAACCCTTCAATTACCGCCCACTTTTCTTAGGAGATACCCTTATAACAAGCCAAATTGCATGCTATGATTATTTGAAATTATTAGAGGTAACTGAAGGTACTCTTGATCTCACTTCTAATGGATAAGGGATACGGGAAGCACAGGCTTCGAGTAAAAAGTAACAGAATCCATACAACCTTTTTACTAAAACAGTGAACAATAATAATACATACACGTAAAGGTTCATTTACCGAACTACACCAAATAGGTACGTATTAGGACGCTCATTCAATTCCCAAAATGTAGTAAATGTTGTTAACTTTACGGTTAAGGCCTCCTCGAACCGATATTAGCGAAAGAATTACTATAAAGATCTAAAACACTACTCGTAAACTTAAGGAAAGCGGAATTGGTATACAACATAAAAAAGAAATTCTTAACGGGACTTTCGTACTAAGTTAGCTAAGGTTTAAGTTATTTTAGAGTCTACATTGAGTGGTTTTAAACTTCTGCAGTCTATTAAAGTAAAAGACTACAAGAAATACATTTGAAATTTAGTAAAACAGTATTTAAATAAACGTTGCATTCCAACTAGCTTTCTTGAAGACATTTTAAACACAAGCAAATATGTAGAAATTTATGTTTATTGAAAACATAACTTAGAGAAATTGCAAAATTCAACATACCAACGAATTTACATAACTATGAAATGACATTTTACGAATAATGTAAGTATGTAACAGAAGACATACTTTTCCTTCTTGCTGTTGAATACGTTAGAAATTGATAGTCTATTAACCAACACAGACACATCACTGTTACTGCAATATCATTAAGCGAAGGAGGCTGTTGCTTAGCTTACGACACGTAAATTGACTTAAGTATTCATGGCCTGATGAATAAGTGATAGAAATGAGCCGGGATGCGATCGAATCAGGCCCGATTTCAATGACCGGAATAAGTTTCTTGGAGGTTTCACTTCGGCTTCGGGAGAGGTCCGACTGTTATCTAACTCACTCGAGTAATACACAGGTAGCGCACCTCTACGCTAAGAAATCGGAATGATAAACGTACCGTCCTAGGTATTCTATAAGAATATCTGTCGGTTGATACTTGACGAATTCATATTCTTTATTTGCATTCCACAATGTACATAAGGTGGTAAAAATAAAATTTGGTAGGTAACAATCATGGACCCTGTTGGGCACAGCAAAATATAGGAGAGAGGAAGATGAGTAGGTACTTATCTTTATTATATATTATAGTAATCTATTTTTTAAATCTTTTTTATGAATACTAACATAGTGTTCAAGTGTTACTAACAATTTTTGTATTTTGTATTTTTGGTTTTTATGGACAATGAGTCTGAAATAAATGAAATTGAATTGAATTGAATTATACTTAGATATTACTAATTTGAATTTTGAATTTTTATAGGTATATTTATTTTTGGGCATATTTAATTATTTATATGTAACACGATAACATAATAAAGGAGCTGTGAACATGGTCTAGTCATGTTCACAGCTCCTTATTAAGTTACACCTTTATTATTGTATCATGAGATTCGAATCGAGAAGCGCGATTTTCTTACAGAATAGCTATGCTTAACTTGCCAGTACCTACTCAAGCCAACAGAAAAATTGCGTTACGAAAAATAAGGAATAGTCACAATGAATAAAAAAAGTAGTAACACGCGTAAAAAGATACTTTCACAATGTAATGCTCGCTCATATTTCATACATAAATTTTGCACATGCGTCGGGGAATAACACAAAGCACGCAAAAGCTTCTTTAAATATTCCGTTCCTTCATAATCAAAGTGCTGCGTTTGTAAGATAAGAATTCCCTACGCGCCGAGACGGTGACTGTGTGTGAGAGGATCGTTACACCAACGAATTATTTCACTCAGCTATTTGTCAAAATACTTAAGAGAGGACGAAAATACAGTTTCAGTTCTTAGATGTTTACTCAAATATAAATAGACTAGCTAATTTGTTTTATATCTTAATTAATGCCTTTAGACAAAGACGTTACATAGCGTGCGTAAATTAATTATGAAATATCCTTTCCAACTACCAAAGTGTAATAAAACGAACTCGAAACCATTTGTAGAGTGTGTACTTCTAACAGAGTCACACAAACTTACGAACAAACTTCCGGTTATTTTTCTACCACAAAAAAACTCCATCTCTTTTATACGTGTAAGAGCTTACGAGAGACGCGTGGAAAGTTACTTAAAATCGTATATAAACAGAAATAACGTCCCCGCGGATTATTTAAAGCAACCCGTAAAATTTCAATGAATATCCTTAAAACGCGGAGATTAAACCAAAAAAACTTTTTGTATTTGCTTAGCTCTTCACAGCTGATATAACTGGATTGCAAAAGTTCTGAGGATGAGCATAAAAATGCTCCAGTTGGGGGAAAGAAAAGAAAATCAGTATTAAGAGTGTCGCAATAACCGGGAGTGTGTTTTTGTTACGGCAAAGTTGTTGAGTAACTAGGTAATGTTGGCATAATGGTCGCGAAATAACGTTTTATGACTTACGTCAGGGAATAACTACCTAACACCTTGTATAAAAGTGTATGCCTGCTACTTTATTCAAAAGTAATGTCGTATAGCCTACTTTGTTTGGAGATGCTCCAAATTGCTCGTTCGAATCAAGTGTAGTACGCGAATAAAAATGATGTAATAGATTCTATATTATATTCTGAAGTAGAGGTATGATACAGTTTGTATAAAGAAGCTTGTGATTTGCGTATTGTTTTATTTTTAAACATTCACAATGTCTGCCCTTTCAAGGGTAATGGAAGTGCCGTTAGCTATACACTAACATTCCGTTTTGGAACTAAGATCTTCACCTATAGTCCCTACAAATCCTCCCCTCATTTAAGGCCGAATTAAGCCCCCAACCATCATAACAGAAAGCTCTGCTACTGCATTACTTATGCCGTTTTTTGTATCCCATACTTGCATAAGTAAACGTAGGTACTATGAAGGTAGGACCACACTAAGTATATTAACATGTCATCCAATTTTGGCGGCATATCAAGGTTATGTCATTATACTAATGTATGCCACATTCATAAACTTTATTGTGTTATTTAGTCTTTCATTCTTTATTTTATCTATGATATAAACACTTTCTCAAAATTGTTTAAGTAAAAGCACAGACAAACGTATATGAAATCAACAGACTGTTATGAACCTTTATAAATGACTTCCAAGTATGTTCATTAAAAGCTTCTCTTTCATGTTAGAACGTCTCAAAACGACAAAAAATACTAAAGAAATATTATTTCGTTTTACCATTTTCTCCAAAGTTGCCAATTCATGATAGGACTACAGTTAGCTAGATGGATATTATCTATTCATCGGGAGACCCGAGCCCTCCCGACTACAAAACAGGATCACTTGCGAACGAAAATGTATTGAAATCACAATGTAACCTGAGGCTTTTGTCCATTGAAAACATTTTTTATGCATTAAAAATATCTTAGAAATGTTTATTTAACAATAGCGTTTAAGAGAAATTACTTATTCATGGCACGTCTGAATTTTCCTTGCTTTTGTTAACGGCGGGGATCGATTCGTTTTCCTCCGTGTAATTTGATAGCTGATGCAACTGGAATTGTATGTTTTTGACGCTGTTGTTGTACTTGCCAACTTGAAGTAATATTTAGGTTTGCAATTTCCGATGTTCTCGTTAGGAACTGCAGATACAATATAATTCGAATATTCTCAATTTCAGTTTATTAGAAATGAGATTTCATAATATTCAGCATTTGGATTGAGTTCGATCGTCCGTAGTGATTTGATGTTTAAAGTGCCAATTTAATCGATCCGACGGAATAAAATAATGAACTGACGGGACCCGCGTCCATAAAACACGATTTTATCATACCGTTGGGAGGGACACGTTTTCGAATATCGTAATAAAAAAGTCACAGATGTCAAATTTATGACGTTGGACCATTGTAAAGAGATTAAAAGATTTACTACGGATGAGGGTGGCAGCTACGAACGCTACGCAGCTACGGCGCTACGCTGTAAGTTCTACGAGAAAATAATTTTACAAGTTTAATAATGTTGTAATCCTTTTGTATCGGTGAAATTCACGTCTCTATAGAATTATTACAGAGAGGAAAAGTTTGTTTCGTTGATCCATGTTAGCAAAATTATAGCCTAGGGCTCCAATATATTATAACCTACAAAATTCTACGGTTAACTCGTATTCTATTTCATATTCAAATTAATAAAGAAGAACAAATAGATTCGGTAATTTAAAATTAGTTTCTAACTCACCCAAATGCTTTGGAAATCAACAAAATAGTATACATACCTGAAACAAAAATACAAAACATGAAGAATCTGTAAACATTACATAACTGAAGTCTAAATCACCAAGTATAAATCGTTTACATTTAATGTAAGTGCATTTATTAAAAGCGATCATAAAACATTAAAATATCAGCAAATTCATTGTAACGTCCGCTCCAAGGAACGGTAATGTTGGTGTCAAACTCACAGAATTATGAAAAAGATTTCCTTGGGGAGGGCGATGCCTTATAAATGTCCATAACTTGGTGAATAAATCACGCTAAGCGCTAACGCCGCCAAATAAATAATTTTCTTTATTCATCAAAATTAAAAGGAGCAGTTGACAAAGCGAGCCTTAATTAACATCCGATTTTGTTACCGAGTACAGCGAGCCGATCAAGTTAGCGTGGCTCCGTTTATTTTCTTGGTTGTAAGCAACAAATACCATTATTGAACTTACTGAGTACCATTCCCCCTTTTCGAATATAGTTAATAAAAAAATCTCAACCCTAGGTACTTGTTTTAGGAACGGAATATGTCAATATTGAAGGATTATGATTGATATGTGTTCTTACGTTATTATGAATACTATGTTTCAAGTTTTAATGACGTTTGTTGGATTTGAAAGATTTTGGCAGACTATACTACTACTATATACCTACATCTTATTGTGACAGAAAAATGTAACATTACAAAACATTAATAGATATACATTAGAAACATTTTAGAAAGTTTTAACGACAATAGGTGCTTTTTTTCTAGTTTGATATTACATAACTGACAAGAAAACCAGTATAAAGCGCAATTTTGAAATCAAATATGTTCATAGGTATATTTTTTACACTAAAGGGGATCCAAAAGCAGTAATTTGCTAGAGGTGCATTAGCTGGTACTTTCGAAGCTGGCGAGCACATTACTTAATGGTCTAAACCAGACGCAGACTTGGACGAGAAACGAAGAAAAAAAAAACAACCAGGTACCTAAGGGTTTGTTTTGTGTCGAGAAATACTGAAATGCAAGTACAACAATAGGATTAGTTCGCCCGCGGCAGAGAGAAACGTTTCGTTTCGTTCGTTTATTGTTTTTATGTCGAATGCATGGAAGTTAACTTAATCTGAAATCGATTTAAATACGATTGTTTAAAATACCGTTTCTCGATTCCAAATTGATTCATCCATCGGGAACACGTAACGAGATTTCATGGATATGTGCGCATTTTACTTTATTTTCTAGGAAATCGTCGGTAAAGTAAGGGATAAACAAAAAAATATAATTTGAGAAAATTTAATATTAATCCCTCAAACATTTTAATTTATTTATTTCAGCGACATAATTGCGGTTTATATTTCACCATTGACCCGTCCCCGGCTTCGCACGGGTGCAATTTCTCTACTACCCTTACATTAAATATGAAAGTATTATACATAATATACTACCCGTGAATTATCTAACTGATGGTGAAACCCGCATCAAAATCCGTTGCGTGGTTTAGGAGAAGTAAGCGGAGATACAGACAGATAGACGCAGAAAGCGATTTTATTTTATACTGTGTGAGATAGAGATACACAAACCTGCAAAATACCTATCAAAAACTGGTACAGAGCCAGTATTAAGTATTGCCGTCTATGTAAATAGCATTAATCTAACCGGATGTATATGTTTAGCAGTAGAAGATTTATTTGTAAACGGGTGTTCCGTACAAGTGCACATCGAGTTTTCAATTACACAAAGTGATGGCCACAGTGTAGCGGGCGTACCGCGAAAAACCGCCGCGGTCAGGCAACCTGACCGATTGCACACCGCTCACTCGAGACCACTCCAATCCGAGCAAAATCAACACAAACAATCACAAAATAAGGTTAGTTTTCCAACGCTCACACCGCTGCATCTACGAAAATCGAGGAACAACTCGTTTTCGAAAGGTTGAAGGAAAACTCGATCGCTTTTCCAGGGGGAAGCTCTCAGTGGTTTATTGCGTTATTACCTGGACGTGTCTGCCGCGTCGGGACAGCCGCAATTTGGGGAGAAAAGAACGATATGTTGCGAGGAAAGGGATTTTATAGAGCTCCAGAGCAACGGCTTCGGAGAAAAGACCAAGCGCCCGTCTCACTCCACGCCTAGCGTAATTTTCTTTGATCGAAAACTCTACAGGACACTACTTCAGTTTTTATTTTCATCCAATTCAATATCGTTGAACGGTTTGTAAGACACGCTTTGGCACATTTCCCAGTATTTTATTTGTTCTTTTTAGTTTATATTTCGCTTGATTCGTTTAAGTTACTAGCAATATTTCGTCAGGTGACAATTACAGCACTTATGATATTTTAGATCTTTTTATATATAAGGAAAGGATAGGACATAATATATCAGGTACACAAATCCATAGTCTTATAGGTACTTAGTCTGCATATTTGCTACCTTTACGTTCAGCCTATATAAAACTCGTATTACACATCGTTCACGACAATCCCATAAGCCGTCTACACCGAATTCGATTCAATAAAAACGTTAGATGTGACCAAAGATTTGTTCCAATAATCGAGCGACAAAAAAAGTAACTTCGTCTGAGGGCCAATGAAATAAGAGTGGATGTCCATAAAATAAAATAATAACCGGTCAATAAAATCTTTCGGGTTTGGGGTAAATCTGTCAAATACGTCTGAACTGAAGGGGGAAAAGACGTCGGAGGGTGAAACGGGCGCCAAGTGGTCGGAACTTGATCTGCCGAAGGTTGATGGCAGTTACCATCAATCGACAGGTAATTGGGAGCCATGTCAACCGAGTAAATGATGCCGCCAATGTTAACAATATTTTTGTACAAAAGAATATTATTGATACCACACAACATACCTACATATTATGTACTGGTTGCCTTATTGCATAGTATTGAATTAATCCATCGTAATCATTTAGAGTTAACAATATTAGAGTGACGAGAAAATAACAATCATGATTGAGCAGGAAATACGAACAAGGCATCTCAAAAGTATTAACAATTAATTATTTAAAGCCAAAGTTTCCAATTAGTAGATTATTAATTTTATAATAGTACTTGTAATTTTGCGTCTATTACGAAAGGAGGAGAATGATAAATTAATAAACCGACCCAAACTTGGCCCGTCACTCATAATAGTCACGGAACAGTTTTTACGAGTTATCGATACTTGCCCAACTTTCTGCGGAACGATCTTATACCTAAAGTAGTTCTATCTGAACTTTCCTAACACATCAATGAATAAAGCAACATCGTAAAATACAGGAAAAGGTAAAGGAAAAGGTGACAGATGAGGTAACCGTAGTTTTCGATGAGCAAGAACAACACTACAATAATATGACGAAGTGAAGTTGCTCGAAGAAAGAAACGTCGTACCTTCGCTAAATTATGTACGACCCACAGGTTGATTGATAGAGAATTCTATTTACCTTTTGTGTCGTGAAATAAAGACGTCTGCAGACCATTATTTATTAACAACAAAACGGATTTAAAAAGGTCGCAGTTACGAATCAAGGTTCTGATTTTCACGGAGTGAGATCGACAAACTGTAATCGGCTGAGTCATTAGGAACAGCCAAAGACTAAAGACCGATCTAAATCGAGCATTAAGTTCAGATTATACGTGTAATGTGACTTTAAATATACGGTTTGTTTGCCAAGGTCCCTAAATAACGGAAAACAATAGGTATGATATTATTTAGCGATATACAGTCGCGGATCGTAGGGAACGTAAAGCTGGCGCCTTGGCTGCTGTAGTGGGCAATCGGTAAATGTGAGCGTTTGGGGAGGAAGCACGTGACTAGAGTCGAGTATGTAACGTTAAACATCTGTATCACATTTATCGCGTTTAAGGTTAGCTCTCTGTTTCGTTAAAAGAAATATTTTTTAAGGATGAAATTGATTTAAATAAATTTATTCTTGGACAAAACTCACATACTTTAATTCTTCCGAAATGTTTGGGAGATCGTTCATTTGACTTCCTGTTGCCCCCGGTTTCACGCACATCTTCGGGTAACTACTTCATGTACCCAAAAAAAAAGTAACTTATACATTGATAATAATTATTTAATTATTTTCATAAAAATATATAGGTAGATACAAAGGCGGTCTTAATGCCTAAGGATGCAGGATGGATTGGCCTATGCATTAGTAGGATTAAGTGTAATTTATAAATTCTTAGCGTAACAACTATCTACTACCTTTAACTAAAATAGGTTCCCCAGCCCACCTGAAGCAAGTGTAGCTAAAAATAACCCGGCCATAGGAATCAATGTGTGCGTCCCAGTCTCCATAACAATTGAGGCGGGAAATTGCCGACTTGGTCCGATCCGCACAATAACCTCTGACTTCTCATTATGCAGATTGCCCCTCGACTCGCATATGCACGTACACTAAACATCTTACATGCGTCCACGTGTTGCTATCATCTACATTTTTATAACGTGCATGTCTGAGACGTGCAACTTTTAAATCTTTAGCTTTGATGAATAATGTTTGTGTAATTCTGCGCGTGGTTCGTATAATGTAATCTTAAGATATTTTTATTGTCTATGGTCAGTAAATGGTTTATTGAGATCATTGATTCAATTTCGTGATAAAGATTTGTTTTATAAGTTGGTGGCCTACTATGGTCTTGTGCAGGAGTGGACTGCACTAGGCTAATTTCATCGTTTGTACGCACGTCTACATAGCAAGCTATACATTTCAGTATAAGGTGACCTCTCATGGTACGGAAAGCGAATATAATGCGAGGTCAGCTTAGCTATATTGGAAATGTATAACTTAATAATGTAGCCGTGTGTATAGTCAAACAAAGAGACAGGTACGAGTATACACCATACAGATCACTAGATATAGGTGAATTTGTCTAAAGGAGTTTTAAAGGGTTATTCTGTTTATTTGTTGTTCATCAGTTCCATTATTTATGCTCTTAGTGTCTAGACAGACGGACCGCATTTCAACTGCAATCCATGCAGTTTGAATGCAGTTGACACGACTGCAATAGAACTGCAATAGAAATCCAACCGCAAATTGCAGTTCGGATGCAGTTGCGGTTGGATTGCAGTTGAAATGCGGTCCGTCTGTCTAGAGCCTTAATTTGGTCGATCTATGAACACAAAACATAAAAAAATCAGTCTTCATTTTTCATTTTAAAATAAAAATATCATACGTAGCAAATTTTTAAATTATGATGCAAGGGTTCACTCTATTGCGTTTCTCTCATCGCTGTCGCAAGTACGTCAAGTACAGTAACGTACAGTTACTTAACTTTGTAATAAGTGTATCGTCGGCGACATAATCTGCATAATTGGAAGTCGTCGTAGGATATTGCGTCCACGTGAGGCGGCGCGCAATTTTCTGCGTCATTTCCTGTGAATCGTCCACTCGGATGGGCGATTCGACGCGCGTGCCTATCCGATGCTTAACTTTAACGTTTAATTGATACAAACTATACCGTTACAATGTAAGAGAATGTTGAAGAATTTCAGAAATGATGGGCCTTTCGTAAAGGTAACGTTATTTTCACAACATTTTAGTTTTGCCAGTTTACTTTGCATCGGTTTAGTAATGTCAGTAATGTACTTTCATCTTCAGAATAGAATGAATCCAACTGTTGGTTGATCAATTGTACCTATTTGTGCATTAGTACTAACCGCTACATTACCATTTGTGTAGCAGGGAGGAGATACTATATACCTTTGATTTTTTCGCAGTTTAGAACTGAGCTGCAAATGAGGATTATATAATTTAAAATTAACAAAATAAAAATAAATCCAGCCCATTACTGTCCTATTGCTGGGCACTGGCTCTTCTCGGAAAGAGAAGGGTTAGGCCTTAGTCCACCACGCCTAGTGCGGGTCGGCGGACTACACACACCATCGAGGACTTTATGAGGCCCTCTAAGGTGTGCAGGTTTCCTCGCGATGTTTTACTTCATCGTTAATGGAAATTAATAAATGAATGAAAAATACAACAATAGTCCATATACAATTAATTATATCACCATCAAATTCACACACTTGTAAACCGTAACATAAACAATTGATAAGCTAAACGTGAAAGGGTACGCAGATCAAAATGTGTTGTTTAATTAAACACAGTTCAAGCAAACGTCAGTTAAATTGTTGGCAGATAGGCATCTAACCCTTTGATTACATTTCACTTGTCCACCGTTTACTTCCGTTCAAGTTGACGTAGAATTACTCTAATGAATTATAATTATTATTATCTTTACATTTAATCTGTTTTCACATTTACTCAAAAGGAAACATTTATAACAAAAGTTACAAGTATGTATTAGATCTACGGAAGTATTTACACTTCAAAACGCTGGAAACATCTTATCTTGTTCATAGAATAGAATAGAATAGATTTTCTCTCAAATAAAACAAACATTTAGGCACTTTTGAAACGAAATAGACTCAGAATTATTGTATGATTATTGATATGATAAGAATCTACTCAGATATCAGTACTTAAAATAAACTGGTATTATTTTTTGTTTAAACTCGAAGTCAAATAACCAATTAGATATCAAGTGGTTTGTAGACGGAAATGCGGAAGATAATAGAGATATATTTTCTGGAGACTGATCTATATCCTATCCTTCTTTCTGTCAGTAAAATTAAAGAGAATTTGTCGTTTAACTAGTATTTTCTTGATACCAAACTACATGTAAAAGCTACAAAGCCGTTTCGATGCCTAAAACTATGTCCTTTAAAACGGAACGGAATATCGCACTAAAATGTCCCACTTAGTGATCTTCACCTAGACCTAGTAACTTGAAAATGATTACTTTGGCGTCACGATCGATGCGTCTCGCTCATCCCGACGTCACGCGATTTGTCGTGCGAAACCACGTTTTTTCATCGGATGAAAGCCCCTATTTATAACTCCAGCGAATATTTTCAACGGACCGCTGGGTTAGCCGTTTTTGTTCCGTGCACTTGAGATGCATTTATATCATGTTAATTGTAGATAGTGCTGTGATTCTTGATTTTTTGTCTTTAATCCGCAATTATAACGTGCATCAAAACTGCAGAAAAACGCAAAGTGTAAATGAGTTTTTACAATTAGAAGTAGAAAATATTAATGTAATTATTTTACTGAGTGTATTACACCGCTTTCTTTGACAATAAGATACTGCAGAATTTTCCAATGATCAACACTTAAAATTCAATTAACAAGTAGCGTTGCAGTTTCTAAATTCTATCCAATTCCACTCTCAACTAGATTACGTCATAACAAGTAACAACATAACACTTCACATCAAATAAATGTTGCCACAAAGGAAATGAAGATTTGAAAAGCAGGTGTCCAAGGATTACAGGGAGATGGGGTCACGTTCGCACCACTGAAATGCGATGACAATGCAATCGTGTGCAGTGCGCTAACGTACTCGTATTGCACTTTCAACATAATCCACACTAATCGACTTGCAACGAGATCTAGGATTAGGCTCGGTAATAGGTTGGTGGTGAGAGGATTTTATCCGTGTCTTCTTTATAGACTTTGAATTTCTTTACTTTTCGTGATGCATGTTTCACTTATAAGGCTCAATTCACACCGAGATGCAGCGGCCGGCAGCGAAGCGGCTAGCAGTTTCAGTTTCAAAAATTACGTAGCGTTTTAAACCTTATCTTCATTACTAAAATACTTAGTATCGCTTGAGCTTATTTTGATAATTTGACGGCACGGTAAGCGCAATTGCTAAGCGATTGGCTTTATGCGCTACGTGTTGCAGGTTCGATCACCGCATGAACGAATAGGTATTTTTATGACCTACATATAGTTTTCTGGGTTGTGTGCGCGTATGAGATGTATGTTTGTAAACTGATCCACAATATAAAATAAATCGAAGAGTGAGACAGAGTTTATAAAACATATATCTAATGTAATCAGGCTATGCCTAGTTCGGCTACAGATGCTAATATCTTTAGCTTAATTGAAATTGTTGCCACATTTCCATTGTAATGTAGTACTAAGTTTTTTTTGGAAAATAAACTATTAAACTATAATCAATTTGATATGTTACCAACTTAGCGCAGTGTGCTTTCGCAAAACACTGAAATTATTTAATTTACCACCAACATGAAAGTTCTAGGCACACTTATAAACGTCAATTTAATTTATTTTGCAAGGATTATTAAAAATAATAAAAATAATATTTATTTTAAAAAACTTCGAATTTCGCTAGAGATGGACATACAAACGTTAAATTGAGCTTGTTTATGAACTAAAAACTTTTTCAATCCTAATGCACAAAGTTATTTCGAGCAAAATTAAAGTGTTTACTCTACAACATTAACCGGATCCGCGGAAAGTTTATCTTAATTAATCTTTTAAGCTATTTAGTCAAAGAGAAGTAAATTCCACTGGCCGCTTTATTGAATTCTAAGTCCGGAAAGTTGGCTTAAATAAGAAAGCATCGATACCCGACGTCTGTGCTCCGTGGTAGTCTTTAAACGATTTCCTAACTTAATATAAAGTTACAAGATTGTCTAGCTGGAACTTTACTGGATTTTGAGATTTTTTCAAAATAAACAATAAAAGGAAAGGGTACATAAAGCTGTATTGTACTCATCATTATGAACAATTTTTACTACGGGACCAACCCGGAAATCGCGATAAATAAATCAGCTGTTCCATACAAATAATTTAATATAATTCGACTAAATGTATGGAACAGCAGGTTTTCTCATAATAAACGTTATTTGTAATGATTAGTACAATGACCCCCTTCCCACTAACCGTGTATAATAATATTAATTATACTAGAAATCCTTTGAAGTAATAACTAAAGTAATTCCAGCCCATTACTGCCCCACTGCTGGGCACGGGCCTCTTCTCAGAATGAAAAGGGTTAGGCCTTAGTCCACCACGCTGGCCTAGTGCGAGTTGGTCGACTACACAGACCATCGAGAACTTTATGAGGCCCTGTCTGATGTGCAGATTTCCTCATAATGTTTTCCTTAACCGTTAACGCAAGTGATACCTAATCAAATTCTGATTCGCACGTAAATACGATAAGTCAGAGTTGCGGGCCAGGTTCGAACTTAGACCCTCCTGTATGGAAGGCAAGCGTTCAACCGCTAGGCAAGCAGCAGCTCAAATGCATCTGACGTTCTTCTTTGACTAAAAACCAAGTAATATTAAGTAAATAAAAATGATCCGCCTTATTAAATGAGTGTATCGTATTATTTACGTCATGAACCGCCGCGCGCATAAAAAATCTTTCAAAACAGTCTGACTAATCCAAGTTTTATTAAATTTTTTGTCAAAGCTAGATTTCTAATTTAGATGCAAATGTTCCTAAGTTTAGACGCATGCTCTCAATTTTATGCAACCACATTAGAGCCGAGATTGCCACTGAAAATTTTACATTCCAGCGAAAATCGCCGATTATTCATTCGAGTGTTCGTACGGCGAATTAGTCACGTAAATTACCATTGTAAATACTCCTCGGAGGTAATAGCGAATATTGAATTATAGATGAAGTATTGGAAGTGGGAGATGAATCCAGTTTTTTTCTGTGTTGAAAATCCTGAGGGAAATTCCCGGCAGCGTTGCGGCTTGAAGCCTTCAATTTATGCAGGGCCGCATTGGCGTCTATCCGGACAGATGACAATCTTGACATACGGAACGCGGATGAACAATGCAGTTCTATTAAAGCATCGAACGCAAGCATTTACATTTTTGCGGAACATTTTAGTGTTAGTATCTATCGATGGCCTTAATTAGCCACGTATCGAATATAGGTAAGTATTTACTTTTTTAGTTCAACAATATACAAATTCTAAACTAACCGTTGTTGTGGAGGACGGTTACGCGTTTTATCGGAAATAAAAGCAGTCCTTGAGACCCTAAAGATTTCACAAAATGTTTATTACACAAAGGCTACGCAAGGCGTGAACTTGAATATTTAATCCAAATTCTGAACAATAACACCAAAATTATTGCACAATCAAATAAAAACAAAACGGAGAATTTAAGCAAAACTGGAAAATATGGCTGGTGTTTGCGTTATAAACCCAGCCAATCACGTCGGTGCTAGCACAATGTGGGACTAAACGGCACGCCAACAAAAGAGCCGTAAAGAATGGGCCGCCGACACACTCACGCTAATAAAATAGTTCGGCGCAACAGGTCGCTGCGGCCCGCTCGCTTGCCAATACAATAGCAATAGTACCAACTATGAGTGTGTATCTGTGATTCCGTACCTCTTGCGAGTGTAAAGCACTACTAGATAGATGGTGTATCATATCGAGTTTGTCGTGTGTCGTTTGCTTTATTGATCGCAGTAGTATGAGATTGTGCAGAATTTATTTTCGAAACGAGATAAGCTATTATATATCTCATTGTGTTTTTATTTTGTACTCAGTATGAAAGCTAGCAGTAGGTGAATTGTGTTGAGAAAAATAAGCTTTGTGTCAGGATCAGCTTTGAGTTAAAGCTGTCAAAGATCGAATATGAAAGGCTTGCGAGCTTAAAAAATTCCAGACCTAAGGTCACGACATTCTTAAAAGCTCGATTTGTAAAACTTTTGTAAAAGCTCAAGCATTGAAATAATATATAAGGTCCTAATAGCGGCGGTCCTTTTAAATGGTTTTATTACTCATAATTATGAGCAACTTGTATTATGGAAACAACAAAGAAATCATTAAAAAATACTGCTGTTCCATATATTTAGTCGAGTAATATTGAATTATGTGTATGGAAAAGATAATATTTTTTTCGCGATTTCTGGCTTGGTCCCATAATAAAAGTTGTTGATAATGATGAGTATTATAACCCCTTAAAAGGACCACCGCTATTACAATACTAACTTATGCTTTATGTTGGCTATAATGAACACGTCCAGTATTAGGTTATTTTTCACGCATAAGAAAGAGGTTTTCAAGAAACAGGACCCTTTTTGGATTTTCACAACGAAAAGAATGAGCTTTGTAGACAGAGACTAAGCTGCGCGTCCACTTGATCGGCATCGGAGCGTACGGAGCGTAAGGATTTCTTGCTATCTATCGATTCCTATAGAACTCCGTTCTCTAGATCGGCAAACCCGCGCCGGACGTCGTTTCAACAAAATCTGCCGATGACACCATCCGCAGTGAACAGTGCTACTAAACAAGCAATAATTTAGACCTACGATATTTTGGAGTGCTATGCGATAGAAATAATAGTTTGGTATCGCACGACAATTTATCGAAATTCTACGATATTTTCTTGAGTTACACGATAGTTTTATAATGAGTCAATGTCGATTTTCTGTAATATTTCTACCAATTGTCATTGGCTTTTCAGAGAGGCTATACAACCACAACAATTTTTCACTAAATCTAACTCACGGATTTGGCAACACTGGCTGTGAACGCGCCATAAGCATCCGGACTTTTGACTCTTATAAAAATTTCGATGTGAAAGCAGTAACTAGTGGACCCACCCACCTCATCAGCAATTTGTGAATGCCGACGCACCGTACACTCCGCACACTCCGATGCCGATCAAGTGGACGCGTAACTTTACACTTCAACTCGAACCTTAACTGTCGAGCTCGAGTCATCACATGAAATTTATATTGAGGCTCAAGCTTTTATGGGTTTTACACTCATTAAATAGAGTATGTTGATCGGGATTGCAAGACGCTTTTTCAATGTTGCACTATCAGTCAGTTAAAGGAGGCTCTACTAAACAAAGTAGTCGAAAGAAGGGGGTGATAGTTTGGAGACACAGTGCACATCACTTAATACGATGTAGGTAAAAACTCGTTAGAATTCATATCCAAACTTTTTGGTATCTAAATATTGGTAGCTGGACAAAAACTTAGGTGCGTCCTCCTTTAGTTTACGTCAACTATCTATACATAATTATAATTTCCAAAATGAAAATACACCTGCTCCGCGTCAATCCACCCACCACTTGACACAATAATCACTATCACTGCATAGTATATATAATACAAAGTGGACCACCGCGTCTGTCTGTTTGTGCGCTAACAACGGATTTTGATGCGGTTTTCACCATCATTGAGGATTTCTTCTTTCATATTAAAATTTAATGTAGACGTAAACTTAGAAGACACGGGTGGCGCAGTGGCTCAGTGATTAGCTTTCTACGGTACATGCCACGGGTTCGATACCCGCACGGAACAAATATTTGTACGATCTACAGATAGTTGTTTCGGGTCTGGTCGTGCGTGCATGTGAGATGTGTGTTTATAAAATGTGCCCTCGATTCAGGAGAAATTCTAGTGAGCGGCAAAGATTTAAAAAAACATGTAAGTATAGTAGAGAATTTGTAACCGTGCGAAGCCCGGCAGGTCGCTAGTTCAGTATATAAACGAGACTACCTAATAACAGCAACAATAGCCCATCACTATCCTCTTTGGCTCTATTACGCCACGCGATCGAGGACCCTTCACGTGCTGCCATTGTTTTACTATCGGACGCACTCCACGGCCTTTAAGATTCGTTATGTTTTGATTAAAAGCACTTTTAAGCTATTCTGTTTATGTTATTGGTCCTGTCAATTATTTTGGATATAGCAAGTGTGTAGGTACTGGACAATGATAATGTTAGTATATGTTAATATAACTAGTATTATCGTTACCAAAGTTTTTCACCACTGATATGATTTATCATTACTGATCCTTATCCCTACTAATACTAAAATAAATAAAAAATAGGTTGTGGCCTGAATTTCATGAATCCAAAATAGAAATGAACTTAGATTACCACAATTCAACCGATGCAAGAAATATTCAAAGGGTGAGTACACAAAACTACTGAATACACAAAACAATCTTAGTAAAGTCTACCTGTACGTTAACTAAGGCTGTTTACAGACAGGACAAGAAAGACGGTCGCGCTGAGCCCCCTAATTCCCGGGTCGCGTGTACCTTGCGGTCTCACCACAGGATTTACAAGTTTTCTTCTATTGGTCCAAATGCTTATTTCTGTTAAGGTCCTCTACGACTTACATAACTTTCACCAACGTGTTTTCACAAAGTTAGCTTTCGCAAACCCTTTGATATTTTGTCGATTTGTGGTTTTCCTTCTTGTGCCAACTACCACAAGGAAATTTGCTTGTTGAATAAACTTATTCGTACAATATCCATTGTTACCCGGGACCCCTTTCGAACTATCTGACAACTATGTATGGGACCAATAAATACATTTTTAGGTCGATCGGTCATTGCGTCACTCATCATGTTATAAGCAACGAAATTAATTTCTTAAGAACTGTCGTAGATACAGCGCGACAACTCTAAAACAAGATGAAAAGGCATGCATTAATTTGAGGGCAAACAAAAGCGGACGATGTTTGACGTTCAGCCGCAGCCGACAAAGAACAATCTATTAAACAAAACAGCGAGTACATTGGGTGGGAAAGCGGCAGTAAGTGAGGAGTGACAAAACTTGAGCCGGCGACTAATTAGCAATACAAACATGAATCAGAGGCTATTAGTTGTAATTGAATTGTCGCCGGCGGCGAAGTTGCCGCCGCGGCGAATTTAAATATCGCGCTTTACGAGGTTCTAGTACTTTTGCCCGCTGGATTATTATTACGCAACTTATAATTTGCAACTAGCACAGCTATTTTTGCTGTCGATTTGAGTCTTACCGGTTTTCGAATATTCCTGTCAGGAAAAATTTAAGTAAGTAAATCTTTTTACTGGAATAGTAGCAAAATCTGTTTTTAGTCAGAAATAGTGACAAGGTTTTCTATGAACTCAATTTTATCATAGAGAAACTTCCAATTATTTACACCCACTGCTTATTCTCTCGTGTCGGCACCAGCTATCAATTTATATCGGGATAGCTCTATTTGATATAAATAATATGTACATGAAATATAATCATGAGTTTTAACAATGATAATACTATACCGAATTTTATTTAGAATTCAATGTGCATTCATTGATTTTAATTCAAAAGCTTCACAATATATTATGAGATTGATCTACCCGAAAATAAAATCGAAACTCCTTATAACAATGACTGTTCCCATATTTAAATAATATACATATATCTTTTATACGAATTGTAAGTGCGCGCTGTAACCAAGTTTATAAAACGCGTATTTCCCAAACGCAAACATGTCATTCAATTCGAACATTGAATTTCAATACGGTCATTGTTTTCGGATCGGCTAATAAATATTCATAGCAAACAAATGATGCTAAATTACTGCGGCAACTTTGGCCGATTGGGAGCCCTTAAGGCCGCGAGCCCGCGACAATTTTTCACTGGAATTTTATAAAACACTCCTGTCGTTGCTCCGAGGAAATTATCTCCCCCATTGACTAACATTTTTCACGGCAAGTTTGACTTCAATCCATTACATTTTTCCCACTTTTATCTCAACGTCACGACAAAGTTGGATTGTGTTAATTGGGCGGTTGGATACTTTTTGTTACATTTTGTATACCGTAGAAGAGCTTTTTAATGAAAAAAATTTAGGCGCTAAATAGTTTGTTGTAGATGATTTTTTTGCGGCCTTTGTTATCAATTTTATTCTGTACATTTTATTGAATAAAAATACAAAAGTTTTGGCTACACAAAATGTTTACGAAATATTTTACACAATTTCACTATGCCTAAACGGTCTGACCTAAATAATACCTACTGGCAATTTCCATTATCAAATCACAATATACTTCGAAACTTTGTAATAGGACACTTAATAAGTTTAAGCATACGGGAACACTAATTATGTTACCCGCACTGGCCTATCTGTACGCGTGCTAATTACTTCACATACGTCATAGGGCGGGACGTTTCATGACGTCACAATCTGAACCATCTTGCCCTTAATATTCCCTTAAGGGTGGGTATAAATTAGAACTCGAATTTCATTCCCCTGTACAAACATTTGAACTTTACTTATGGGACCCGCAAGTCGTACTGATGTGCATTTTTAAACATGTTAAACAATACAGCGAACGGTAATGTGATTCATAAATTATTAGGATTTTTGAGATTGTTCATGACTCCGGATCTCAGAGGAATATCATCCGAAGTAACTAGGTAGTATTTTTGTAAACATTGGCTGGCCTGATAATCGCTAAGACAATATTGTTAGAGTTGGCTCGCATCTTGGCCATCGTCTCGTAAACATCTAGCAGTCGTAATGTCTATAAAGCCTTTACATTCGAATCACCAAATCGAAGATGTCTCTAGAGAACTAAAACTTATCAGACAATGTTGAAAAGGCAGAAAGCTTCGTTTTCCCTGAATATAACCTTTAGACTTAATTTTGCTTATTCATACTACGTTAGCAAAATGACCTTGATATTATAATACCATGCCCAGACAACATTACACAAGCAATTATTATCTGGCCCTTTGTTTGCGAAATTTTGCGTGAAATTTCCATAATCTGAATGTGGAGGTTGAATTTCAGTTTTTATTTTGGTAATTTGAATTTAATTTTGTAGTGTAATGGGAATGGGATCCATTGATAAATTTCTCAGCCAGTTAACGAGTTTAAAATTGTTCGGGAAAACAATAACCTACTGATAGTTCTATTTTAAGCTAATTGTAGTACGGACTACGTATTTTCTTTATGTTTAATACCTCTATACCTACAAATAATTTGTAGATCTGTTTTCGTGCGCATCATGTTCCAAGAAGTCCAAAACCAGTTATGTACTTTATAATTTCTGACCTCATAGAAATCTATGTGAAAAACCATTTCACCAAATTAATAATTATTAATAGCTCATATCAAATATCAAAAGCGGTTACAAATATAGCCAAAACGAACCGACCCAAATTTAAAAGTCAGCAATTTTTCGCGTTCCGATGTACCAGGTAGGCAGAATCAAGTGGCAGTTTGTATGAGTTCCCAATTCCTTGACTCAGCTA
Source organism: Allophyes oxyacanthae (assembly GCA_932294325.1). Lineage (NCBI taxonomy): Eukaryota > Metazoa > Arthropoda > Insecta > Lepidoptera > Noctuidae > Allophyes > Allophyes oxyacanthae. The sequence continues at coordinate 6,334,187 of OW028614.1, read as the reverse complement.
AGAAGGGATTAAGCTCCTTGTCGCACGCATTCAGATTCTTCAGCTTCAGACATTGCCAAGTGAAATTTACGGATTAAATCCGCTTCTGGAACCAAATCATGCATAGATTTGATTTACTTGATTTTTATAGGTATTATATGAATAAAATACGAGCAAATCATACCTTTAAAGCTATATTTAAATTAATTTACTGGATGAATAGAATAGAATAGATCTTCATTTCATGTAAACCAAATACAGGCACTTATGAAATGTCGAGACTAAGTGCGCGATGCGTGATGCTATTATGTTTGCAGATTACATGAAAGTATATGATTGAATCAAGTTTTAGTCGTATTTATTAGATATAATCAACACGTATAAAACGATTTTCAGTAAAATTATATTTGTTATTTATATAAGTACCTACTATTAACAGATTTTCCTATAAAATAACCTATAATACAACCCTGCCGTCGCCGCGTCGTCATCACATTACATTCATTATCACGTAGATTGACTGTGTCAAAAACTTTTTCTATCACAAAAATCGCTGATAGATGTTGAAAATCTTCGAGAAAAGGAAGAAAAACGAAATTTTCGCCTCCATCCACTAAAACAGTAAAACTATAAAGGTTCCATTTCCTAAATCATGAAGGAAACTTTGACCGATTGCCGTAAACTGATATAATATTTATCCCAAGATTGGTTTTTCCTTAAAAAAGAATGGCAACACATTGTTTGTTGTGGACAAACATTATTGCGGAATCGGATCGGTTCCAATAAGGTTTTTCGAGAAACGTTCGCTACGAAATTGTAATTCGTTCGTTGGTTACACACCGCTACTACACTTATGAATTCTAAAACTGAGGTTATATTAAAGCAAGCATGTCGAAAATATTATATTTTGTAGATTGTACCTACATACTTTTATTGATATTATAATGAATTCATGTAATCTTGTTCAACGAATTAACCTGAGATTAACAACATTTGACAAAATAAAGGACAATGGGCAAATTGGCCCAAAGTGCCCACAGGAATCACACATAGTACATTCGAAAGAGCACGCTTAGCTGATTATTTTTTATTATGGGAGTAAAAAAATCGGTCCTACAGGAAAAGATATTTTGAGAAATAAAGACATTTTTAAGTTTGAACCTAAACATATGAACTTTATGAAAGTTAGCAAATAAAAGTTATATATTCTGGTAGATTACACTATTCCTAACATGTTTTATTAAGAAACTGAAGCGCTACGTGCACCATACAAAATATTTTTGAGTTTCAAAAAATATGTAATTATTGTTGTGGTTGATTATTAAAGGTGTCCCTAGAGTAGACATATAGTGTATTTAAAAGAACACATTGGACACGTTATTTTTTATTATGGCAGCTCAAAAATCGGTCCTACAGGAAAAGATATTTTGAGACATAAAGACAGTTTTAAGTTTGAACCTAAACATATGAACTTTATGAAAGTTAGCAAATAAAAGTTATATATTTTGGTAGATTACACTATTCCTAACATGTCTTATTAAGAAACTGAAGCGCTACGTGCACCATACAAAATATTTTTGAGTTTCAAAAAATATGTAATTATTGTTGTGGTTGATTATTAAAGGTGTCCCTAGAGTAGACACCTAGTGCATTTAAAAGAGCACACTGAACATTTATTTTTTTATTATGGGAGTAAAATAATCGGTCCTGCAGGAAAAGATATTTTGAGACATAAAGACATTTTTAAGTTTGAACCTAAACATATGAACTTTATGAAAGTTAGCAAATAAAAGTTATATATTCTGGTAGATTACACTATTCCTAACATGTTTTATTCAGAAACTGAAGCGCTACGTGCACCATACAAAATATTTTTGAGTTTCAAAAAATATGTAATTGTTGTGGTTGATTATTAAAGGTGTCCCTAGAGTAGACACCTAGTGCATTTAAAAGAGCACACTGAACATTTATTTTTTTATTATGGGAGTAAAATAATCGGTCCTGCAGGAAAAGATATTTTGAGACATAAAGACATTCTTAAGTTTGAACCTAAACATATGAACTTTATGAAAGTTAGCAAATAAAAGTTATATATTCTGGTAGATTACACTATTCCTAACATGTCTTATTAAGAAACTGAAGCGCTACGTGAACCGTACAAAATATTTTTGAGTTTCAAAAAATATGTAATTATTGTTGTGGTTGATTATTAAAGGTGTCCCTAGAGTAGACACCTAGTGCATTTAAAAGAGCACACTGAACATTTATTTTTTTATTATGGGACTAAATAATCGGTCCTGCAGGAAAAGATATTTTGAGACATAAAGACATTTTTAAGTTTGAACCTAAACATATGAACTTTATGAAAGTTAGCAAATAAAAGTTATATATTCTGGTAGATTACACTATTCCTAACATGTTTTATTAAGAAACTGAATGAAGCGCTATGTGCACCATACAAAATATTTTTGAGTTTCAAAAAATATGTAATTATTGTTGTGGTTGATTATTAAAGGTGTCCCTAGAGTAGACACCTAGTGCATTTAAAAGAGCACACTGAACATTTATTTTTTTATTATGGGAGTAAAATAATCGGTCCTGCAGGAAAAGATATTTTGAGACATAAAGACATTTTTAAGTTTGAACCTAAACATATGAACTTTATGAAAGTTAGCAAATAAAAGTTATATATTCTGGTAGATTACACTATTCCTAACATGTTTTATTCAGAAACTGAAGCGCTACGTGCACCATACAAAATATTTTTGAGTTTCAAAAAATATGTAATTGTTGTGGTTGATTATTAAAGGTGTCCCTAGAGTAGACACCTAGTGCATTTAAAAGAGCACACTGAACATTTATTTTTTTATTATGGGAGTAAAATAATCGGTCCTGCAGGAAAAGATATTTTGAGACATAAAGACATTCTTAAGTTTGAACCTAAACATATGAACTTTATGAAAGTTAGCAAATAAAAGTTATATATTCTGGTAGATTACACTATTCCTAACATGTCTTATTAAGAAACTGAAGCGCTACATGAACCGTACAAAATATTTTTGAGTTTCAAAAAATATGTAATTATTGTTGTGGTTGATTATTAAAGGTGTCCCTAGAGTAGACACCTAGTGCATTTAAAAGAGCACACTGAACATTTATTTTTTTATTATGGGACTAAATAATCGGTCCTGCAGGAAAAGATATTTTGAGACATAAAGACATTTTTAAGTTTGAACCTAAACATATGAACTTTATGAAAGTTAGCAAATAAAAGTTATATATTCTGGTAGATTACACTATTCCTAACATGTTTTATTAAGAAACTGAAGCGCTACGTGAACCATACAAAATATTTTTGAGTTTCAAAAAATATGTAATTATTGTTGTGGTTGATTATTAAAGGTGTCCCTAGAGTAGACATATAGTGTATTTAAAAGAACACATTGGACACGTTATTTTTTATTATGGCAGCTCAAAAATCGGTCCTACAGGAAAAGATATTTTGAGACATAAAGACAGTTTTAAGTTTGAACCTAAACATATGAACTTTATGAAAGTTAGCAAATAAAAGTTATATATTTTGGTAGATTACACTATTCCTAACATGTCTTATTAAGAAACTGAAGCGCTACGTGCACCATACAAAATATTTTTGAGTTTCAAAAAATATGTAATTATTGTTGTGGTTGATTATTAAAGGTGTCCCTAGAGTAGACACCTAGTGCATTTAAAAGAGCACACTGAACATTTATTTTTTTATTATGGGAGTAAAATATTCGGTCCTGCAGGAAAAGATATTTTGAGACATAAAGACATTTTTAAGTTTGAACCTAAACATATGAACTTTATGAAAGTTAGCAAATAAAAATTATATATTCTGGTAGATTACACTATTCCTAACATGTCTTATTAAGAAACTGAAGCGCTACGTGAACCGTACAAAATATTTTTGAGTTTCAAAAAATATGTAATTATTGTTGTGGTTGATTATTAAAGGTGTCCCTAGAGTAGACACCTAGTGCATTTAAAAGAGCACACTGAACATTTATTTTTTTATTATGGGACTAAATAATCGGTCCTGCAGGAAAAGATATTTTGAGACATAAAGACATTTTTAAGTTTGAACCTAAACATATGAACTTTATGAAAGTTAGCAAATAAAAGTTATATATTCTGGTAGATTACACTATTCCTAACATGTTTTATTAAGAAACTGAATGAAGCGCTATGTGCACCATACAAAATATTTTTGAGTTTCAAAAAATATGTAATTATTGTTGTGGTTGATTATTAAAGGTGTCCCTAGAGTAGACACCTAGTGCATTTAAAAGAGCACACTGAACATTTATTTTTTTATTATGGGAGTAAAATAATCGGTCCTGCAGGAAAAGATATTTTGAGACATAAAGACATTTTTAAGTTTGAACCTAAACATATGAACTTTATGAAAGTTAGCAAATAAAAGTTATATATTCTGGTAGATTACACTATTCCTAACATGTTTTATTCAGAAACTGAAGCGCTACGTGCACCATACAAAATATTTTTGAGTTTCAAAAAATATGTAATTGTTGTGGTTGATTATTAAAGGTGTCCCTAGAGTAGACACCTAGTGCATTTAAAAGAGCACACTGAACATTTATTTTTTTATTATGGGAGTAAAATAATCGGTCCTGCAGGAAAAGATATTTTGAGACATAAAGACATTCTTAAGTTTGAACCTAAACATATGAACTTTATGAAAGTTAGCAAATAAAAGTTATATATTCTGGTAGATTACACTATTCCTAACATGTCTTATTAAGAAACTGAAGCGCTACATGAACCGTACAAAATATTTTTGAGTTTCAAAAAATATGTAATTATTGTTGTGGTTGATTATTAAAGGTGTCCCTAGAGTAGACACCTAGTGCATTTAAAAGAGCACACTGAACATTTATTTTTTTATTATGGGACTAAATAATCGGTCCTGCAGGAAAAGATATTTTGAGACATAAAGACATTTTTAAGTTTGAACCTAAACATATGAACTTTATGAAAGTTAGCAAATAAAAGTTATATATTCTGGTAGATTACACTATTCCTAACATGTTTTATTAAGAAACTGATGCGCTATGTGCACCATACAAAATATTTTTGAGATTCAAAAAATATGTAATTATTGTTGTGGTTGATTATTAAAGGTGTCCCTAGAGTAGACACCTAGTGCATTTAAAAGAGCACACTGAACATTTATTTTTTTATTATGGGAGTAAAATAATCGGTCCTGCAGGAAAAGATATTTTGAGACATAAAGACATTTTTAAGTTTGAACCTAAACATATGAACTTTATGAAAGTTAGCAAATAAAAGTTATATATTCTGGTAGATTACACTATTCCTAACATGTTTTATTCAGAAACTGAAGCGCTACGTGCACCATACAAAATATTTTTGAGTTTCAAAAAATATGTAATTGTTGTGGTTGATTATTAAAGGTGTCCCTAGAGTAGACACCTAGTGCATTTAAAAGAGCACACTGAACATTTATTTTTTTATTATGGGAGTAAAATAATCGGTCCTGCAGGAAAAGATATTTTGAGACATAAAGACATTCTTAAGTTTGAACCTAAACATATGAACTTTATGAAAGTTAGCAAATAAAAGTTATATATTCTGGTAGATTACACTATTCCTAACATGTCTTATTAAGAAACTGAAGCGCTACGTGAACCGTACAAAATATTTTTGAGTTTCAAAAAATATGTAATTATTGTTGTGGTTGATTATTAAAGGTGTCCCTAGAGTAGACACCTAGTGCATTTAAAAGAGCACACTGAACATTTATTTTTTTATTATGGGACTAAATAATCGGTCCTGCAGGCAAAGATATTTTGAGACATAAAGACATTTTTAAGTTTGAACCTAAACATATGAACTTTATGAAAGTTAGCAAATAAAAGTTATATATTCTGGTAGATTACACTATTCCTAACATGTTTTATTCAGAAACTGAAGCGCTACGTGCACCATACAAAATATTTTTGAGTTTCAAAAAATATGTAATTGTTGTGGTTGATTATTAAAGGTGTCCCTAGAGTAGACACCTAGTGCATTTAAAAGAGCACACTGAACATTTATTTTTTTATTATGGGAGTAAAATAATCGGTCCTGCAGGAAAATATATTTTGAGACATAAAGACATTCTTAAGTTTGAACCTAAACATATGAACTTTATGAAAGTTAGCAAATAAAAGTTATATATTCTGGTAGATTACACTATTCCTAACATGTCTTATTAAGAAACTGAAGCGCTACATGAACCGTACAAAATATTTTTGAGTTTCAAAAAATATGTAATTATTGTTGTGGTTGATTATTAAAGGTGTCCCTAGAGTAGACACCTAGTGCATTTAAAAGAGCACACTGAACATTTATTTTTTTATTATGGGACTAAATAATCGGTCCTGCAGGAAAAGATATTTTGAGACATAAAGACATTTTTAAGTTTGAACCTAAACATATGAACTTTATGAAAGTTAGCAAATAAAAGTTATATATTCTGGTAGATTACACTATTCCTAACATGTTTTATTAAGAAACTGATGCGCTATGTGCACCATACAAAATATTTTTGAGATTCAAAAAATATGTAATGTCCGAGAATTGAACCCGCTACCCCTATGTACGAGCAGCACCGTAGATAGACTTACGTTTAACCAGTTTGCCAATCGTGCACCAAAAAGAATCCAAAATATTAAATTATAATGTAATTAAGTTGTTGGGAAAATTCGTAATACTAATTGATTATAACTCTGGAACGGCAGGATGAAATTTAAAAAAAATGAGAATATAGAGTAACACTGATGTCCTTCATCGATTAGCATCGGTGTCAACCGTAGGGGCAAGCTTTTTAATTTGGACCAGCGTCCATAGAAATTTGCCCATCCTCCTTTAATTAGTACCTACTACATTCATTTTCTAAAACCACTCGTATACAAGTCTAACTCGGTTTGTACTACAAATTTAATATACGAGTAGCTACTCATTTTCTGTGAATAAGAACATTCAAACTCATACGGGTAAAACTTCATACCGAACTAAAGTAAGGGGCATGTTTTCTACTGCAAACATAATGTGGTTCGGGGACGGTATAAGGCTGTCTGAGAGGTGGGTCCTTCGAGTCAGACTTTATCTGATCTAGCCCCTGGATTAATTAACTTAAATGCAACAAGTCCGAGTTTGCGCTGCTCTCGAGATAGACTGTCGCGTGTTTTATTATGGAAGCTGCTGAATTAAGTAAGTAGACCCAGGATTATATTACGTTTCGTTTCGTTTCGTCGGACGGAAATTTGTGTGAAAACTTTACTAATAATTGCTTTTTGATGTCATAAAATTAAGATAGTTTTAAGTGCGATGAAATTTACAAATGGATTTGAAATTGAATTGCTGTTGACCAAATGTTGACGATTTCTGCTGTTACTTCTAGAGTTGTCGACATTAATAAATTATTTATTCGATGTGCAGATAGAGACCTCCAGAGTTGTTAACGTATGTTTTTTTTGAACAAAATATGTTTATAAAGTAGGTACTAAAATAATAAATATACGTGAGTTCTACAGATTCGTAGTCTGTGGACTAATTGACTTAAAACGTAACAAGTCGCCGTTTGCTTTGCTGTAGAACAGTGCCATCGTGTGTTTTAATACGGAATTAAATAGTCCGGACTAAATTATAAGATTGAACGGTATCGTATTTTATATTAATAATTCTATAAGTGACGTAACGCAGACATTAGCATTGTTCCCGGCCGCAGGAGACCGGTGGTGATAAGGAAGGTACTCACGGGTGCAATTTCTCTACTATCCTTACATTAAAAATGAATGTATTACACATATAAACCTGCTGGAAGAATTGCTCAAAATGCTGGTGAAAACCGCATGAAAATCAGTTGTATACTTATGAAGAAATTCGCAATCAAACAGACAGAACCCGCGGGTGACTGGTTTATACTATGTAGTAATAGTGAAGTGATAAGGTATGGTCAATGAGCTTTTACAATCAAAACAGGCTGATAATATTATGTACTAGGTCCTACCTTTCTAGTCCCGATCCCTTCAAGGGGTTATTGTACTCATCATTATGAACAACTTTTACTACAAGACCAACACAGAAATCGTGAAAAAAAGACCTGCTATTCCATACATTCAGTCGAGTAATATTAAATATATTATACGGAACAGCAGATTTTTCTTTTCAGGGTTTGTGTCATTTTAAAACTTGTTCATAATGATGAGTACAAGAACTAGAGAGGTAGGACCTTGCATAGAAATGTTTTAGAGAAGATTTCGTCCTACGAAGTAACTATATTTATATTCCTAGCATCATCATCTGCCTGGCCTTTATCCCAACTATGTTGGGGTTGGCTCCCAGTCTAACCAGATGCGGCTGAATATCAGTATATTCCTAACAATTCCTATAAAATACAGATAAGTAGATACAGTAAAAGCGAATTTTGTTCGGGTTTGAATTTCCATACTTACATTAAAAGACAACTATAGTAACCAGTAATTAATCCAACAATAAAGATAATAATATACAAAGAGCATCAATTTATTGGGAAGAGAAATCGGCCCTGTTGTATCCGATCCGTCGTAGGGACCGACGACGTCCGTTATTGGGACTCCAGGGTTCCACACACTCCAATAGTACATTGAAATGTATGCCGTACATCATTGGAATAAGAGTGGTATATGCTGCAAGGATAAAGTTGTGAAGTTATACGGAAGCGGCCTAATGACGACATCGACTACAATAGCACGTGTGGCCCCTTGTTATTGGTATCTGACCTGACCGCTAGGAGCGATTTGTCTAAATGAGATCCGGACCTCTTCTCCAATGCTTTGTTATTTTTTTCGTACATTGGCCCCTTACCCGTGACGTATGGGGTTAGAACTGCTCGTTTTCCTTGATTTTATAGATTTAGTCAGTTGATGTCTAAACTTTTTATTGTTCCTCTAAATCTAAAAGACGATCCAAATTCATTTTATAGTAGTTTTTATTACTGTGTAGTGTCATAGTACAGTAAACTGTCGTAGTTTAGATTATATGTACGCATTTCTCACGTTTGTTTCCCTTAATGGGCGGAAAGCGGAGCCTAAGCGATGTACTAAAAGTTACTTGAAATTATTTCACACGATTTATTGCTAAAGTAAATGATGATGTTGCTCTAAAATTAGGTGATATATTAAAGAACCTCTACCTAAACATTAAACTATAATGAAATAACGCTGTTAAATAGAAGTTTAAGGAACGAATGCCTTTGGGCCTAGATTTTGTAATAAATGCATCAAGGGAATTTGAGCTGTAAGTCTTTACTGTTAGAGGTTATAACAGCTTCACAGTTAACAGTTATAGGTACCTGAGTCCACCGCAACTACCGTAATCCCGTATACCGGCGATTAATCTTCGTTCCGGCTCTCACGAGGTGGTTTGTTGTGGGTATATTTGTGGGGATAGCCACGATTTGCTGGCCATGGGCCCCGTGAGGCGAGTTCGTCATACATTAATCCTTTGTTGGTTTAATCGCCTCTTTTATCGATGCTAGATTAGAGGCACGATGCGACAGAAAGCTTACGCAAAATTGATACCTAATGGAGATAAAGCTTCCGGTTATAACATGGAAAATTTGGAGCTCTGAATATGAAAGTCAAATTAGTAAGTGTAGAATATTTTTAGAATATATTATGTAAATATGAAAAAATGTTAGCTGTACATCAGTGGGAGGAAAGAAAAAATATATAGGTAATTAAAAGCTCATGCATCAAAAAACACATTTATGTTATATTCATGATAAAACTAAAAAGCAGTATTAATGTCGAAAAATACGACAATTACACGTGTGTGATTTGAATATTTGATCACAGTTTTTGGGCCGTAAACATACACATTAGGTGCACATTGTTTTTTACTAATTTGTGGTGTATCGTAGGCAAAGCGCGGAGGGCGGGCATGGTGTCACGTGACAACGACGCCCCGCCCGCCTAATGTTTCACTCGCGTTACTGTGACAACTTCTACCTTTTACCAAATTGTATTTTCGTGTTCGGCCGAGTTTTCCTTATAAATACTGTCATTAAGACAGCGACACGGTGACAGGTGCTAATGTTTGTGGAAGTATCGAACCCATTTGTAAATAATGTAAACAATATATGTTATGACATTTGCTGACACCTCGAGAGATTGAAGTCGAATTTTATTTTTCTTCAGAATTTATTATACTTCCGACACGATCCAGGAATTCAGGAACATACAATGATACGACCGAAAAACTTATAATCCAATTTAATTCTTGTAACAATACACACAAACGTTAATTCCTATAAGTAGATTGATAAATTCACAAGTAAATTATATAGCTCGATCCCATATGCTGGGGGTATTAAATGGATAAAGTATAAGCCCACGAATGATGTTAGATACGACTATAACGACAAGAACTTCCACGAATAAATTAGTAAGAGGGGAATTGTGGAGCGGGCAAAACGCTTGTTATCTCCATTCGCGATTTTACAGCTCCAAGGGAACAAAATCTTTGGAGTAATTATTCGAATTTGGAGTTTGAGGGGATGCCGGGGATGCCGAATAAAAAAGGAACGACATTTTTACAAAAAATGTTCCAACTGAATTTATATGATAACATGTACGATAGCATCTAAATGTCAATGTTAAAATTTGCAGAGAAAAATATAACTCAGTGTTAATTTTTATCAGCGTTGGCGGCGCTAAAAGGTGTCATTCAGCTTGTCCGATATCGCATCCGTAAAATATACATAGTCAACCGCGGTGGTAACTTTAAAATGGGCCCTAAAAGACGAGACGAGGTAGCACCCGGAGCGTCATTATGAAGCCCCACGTCATTTGTTTATTAAACATCCTGCGAGGTGGAACAGAATAATGGCAAGGTAGACTTTGTCACGGCCGCTTTACCCTGAAATTAAATCGTAATGATGATGCAAACCTCACTCGCCGCCGTTTTCGGCTCCCCCGACCCACAGTTATTAAGTCCTGTGTCGTCTTGAGGTCAAAATGAATAGGTTTTTTAAAAGCCTACCCGGTATGACAACTGTCATAGTTATGAAAGGAATCGCGTTGAGTGGTCTACCGGGGTTACATAGAAAATGAAAAAATACCACGGTTTTTCATACTTAGCGGGCGACACCATTTTGTAACGAAGTGGATGTATAGGTATGTACGACCTTAATTTGCTAATAGAGCCTGGGACATTATGTAACAGAAATACAAGAGATGTTCTTAGAAGTAATACGTATAAATCAACCAAGTCTTATTTTCGTTTCTCCTGAACATTGTGATACTTTTCGTTTAGCGCAGTTCATATGAGCTTGCAGGAATTCACGTTCGTATAGAACAGACTAATTAAAAATAAAAACTAAGTAACAATAGCGGGCACAACGCAAAAATACTTTGAAATAGGAAATTGAAATTATCAGCAGGCCGTTAAGATTTATTTCGGCTTCAACGAAAGAATTTTAATTAAAAAGTTGTAAGAAATATTCGCAAAGAATATGTAATCTGTTGTTAGATTAATTATTTCATAATTGGCCGTTAATTGTGCCATAATTAGATAGGTAGGACTTTGTGAACTTTTTAATGACTTGAAATATACATATTTAGATATAGATGTAGAACCTTAAAAGGCAAGTATTTCTCGATATGGATAGGTACTTACCAATATTTTTGAGCAGTTTAGTTGAGTAGTTTGGTCTCCAAATAATACAGATCAGGTCATCTCCCCATGAGGTCATCTTAAGCGGCGCCTCGTGGTAACAATTATATAGAATATTGTATAGAATCTATAGTATGGAGTAAAACCAGAATTTAAGATATAGGTAATCAAATCCGGGGTATTGAGTATAGCAATATCGCATTACGTAATTACGTGGCCAAACACGAATTTTGTTGACATATCGTAAAAATACACGTTTAAACCATGTTTCTTTGTTTTTAATACATGCTTTATTTTACGTTCTCATCAAAAAAGTACGCATGTTGCGTAAAATTAAACAAAAATGCGATAGTGTTATTGTATTTTTTATTCAAAATTTGATTACGTTAACGTTATACGTCACAAACATGTGCTCGGCCTACAGAGACCAATGGTAGATGGACAACCATGATGTGGAAAAGAAAGCATAAGTTTACCTGAAATTGCAACGTCTCGCTAGCCAAACCAACGATAAGGATGCAACCTGATGCCCTTTAAAAATTATAATATATACCTAATTATATTTTTTTATAAAAATCGTTACCCCTCACTAGAAACATACATCTCACATGCACACACAACCGGACCCGGAACAACTATCTCCAGATCATACAAATATTTGCTCCGTGCAGGGATCGAACCCGCGGCACGTAGCGCAGAAAGCTAATCGCTTAGGCACTGCGCCAACGGTCGTCTATCGCGTCGTGTCGTATATGTTTTCAAACCAATGCTTTTTGTGTAAAATAACATCAAACCATCCTTCACCCCGTATTCAATTAACTGACACGATTAAATTTTTACGCGACTTAAAAATACTTTCCAAGTAACCTGCTACGAAAATTTAGTACTACTCCCAACAATTTTATCAACATAAAAAGTTAAAACCTTACTATGAACTCTGCTTTAATTAATTTGTATTTTAATGGAGAAATTATGTTTCAAAGTATTTAAAGGTGCCGTTAACCTTATATTTAGTTGGGTAACGCTACTTAATGGTACCAGGGTATTATGAGTTAATGACATAAATATAATAATCCGTGCGGGTCTTTATTAACGCGGTAAAAATAGAATATTACTACGATAATAAAGTGCAGGCCTATTTGCGGTGGCGGTTATCATGGCGGCGGAAAATAAAACCAATATAGAATTACGGGCGGGAGGTAAATAGGAAATTTATGTGAAAATCTTTTACCTACTCACATGCCTCGATGAGTTGAAGGGAATGAATATAATAATTGGAAATGGTTCCCTTCAATCTTATTTTACCTGAGAATAGAGATCTTTTCAGTGCAAACCGAGAAAAAATAACTAGGTTTAACTTTCGAAACTACAAGGCCTTTTTAAATTATATTTTTGTTGAGGTTTCAGTGCACCTTGGTAACTATACCACCCTCGTAAATACACTCTTATAGAAATATAAAAAAGCTTAAAATATACTAAAATTTATAATAATTATGACAAACTACTATACTTAAATTAATAACATGACAAAGATAAAATACATAATATCTACTAATTCTAATCAAATCGTCTTAAAAATATGTTTTATAAATTTTAATGGATTTCTTAGAGAGAAGTGGGCTGAGAATTTTATTAATTTCTCCATTATAAGTCTCTGTGACAATGTAATCATGGCCACCCCCTCTCTTACTGTGGGTATCATAATAGGTGACGAACGTATATATATGTTCAAGAAGCTGGGTAGCAGTCCATTTTCACCAATCTGTTTGGCAAATCTCGTTATTATAACTATATAGTACAAATTTTCTATATAAATGTCTTTAGAATTATTTTTGCGGTCCTAGAAACATATTTCTGCCTGCACCCAAACAAAACAACATCACTAACCCTTTCACGGAAAGAAAAATAGAATTACGTGCACTCGTCCGCGCCAATTATACTCGCGATGCATGCAAAACGGCTCGAATCAGATTCTGTAGTGCCGACCTGTGTCAGCAAGTTGAAGCACAAACATAAATCTACAACAACCCCCTCTAGGGAATAAGTGTGGAGTAATTTGCGAGCACACGAGCTTGCCTCGTCGCGAACATTAACTATTAAATTCGTTGCATATTAAACTACAGCCTTAGCGCTGTAATCCAGACCTACCTGAACGTTAGGTTCCTTCTCGCGAGCCTCTTCAATGCTTCTTAAGTAACTTATGAGTTTTGGAACTTAAGTGGAATCGATATTGAGATGGTGTTGTAGTGGAATACGATCTAGACTGTATTACTTATTTTGAATAAAGAGATAGATGGCGCAACTTGTTGGTAGATAGGTTTAGTAAACCTTTGAACATAGGTCCAGCATTGCGATACTGTTATTTAATTGAAATGTAGAAATTGGGTTAAATGAATTATATTTAAATAAAAGGATTCGAAAACAAGAAACAAATGAGACGAACGATTCACGCTGAGGGTGCAAATCTCAGGTGATTCGAAAGTTCTCCAAGAAAAGAGAAGTTATGTCGAAAAATGCCCTCTTTGTTTCCGACAGGCAACAGGCCCACTCTGTTCTGGTCGAGAGTACGGAACCCCACTTGACACGCTTCATTTTTACCTTTTCTTTAAATTGAAACTGGAGCGAGGGTGCTCTTTCTATGCGCCGTGTATCAGCCTTCATTATGAATTAACAAGATTTTTCAGAACATTATATTATATTTTTAAGCCCCTCCATTAAATAGACTGCTTTACATTCCGTTTACCTGTGAGCTGCAGACATGTGATTAATGCTAGTATTGTTGAAACTTGCAACAGGATTTATTAACACTTTCCACAATCAATCAATGACCGAAAACAATCTTAAGCGGTATCGGAATTACATTTAGTGAACAAAAGCTAGCCACAAAATTGAAGCGTACCTAATAGCAGAAGGTTACTTGTTTCGCATGGTTCTTGCAATCAAAACCGTTGTAATAGCGGTGTTCGAGCATACATCATGATATTTCCCATGTTGGTGGATATTCTACGAGTATCGAGAACAACTTTTCCCATCGGGTGCGGTGCACTGCGGCCGTGGCAATGCACTTTCGCTGACCCCTTGGTTCCTCCCACGGAGTTCGTCTCTTTCACTCTCCTAACTTTCTTCGTTGGTTGTCTCGTTCGCACGCGGCTGCGCCTGCGCTTCCCGGGTACCGAGGTAATAACATTCTACGACGCGGTACGCCGCCGTGTGGAACGGGTTCTGTCGATGACTTCGACGATTATTTGTATGAAAGACAATGGTCAACGTGTATGCGTTTAAGAGGCAGGTTTTAGATGCAGTGATACAGGTAGATATTAAATTGTAGATGTGTTAGCATTCATTAATAGCGCGGCGTTGTTATTTTAGATAATTAAAATTATTAAACATTTTTAGAATATTGCAGGTAAAATAGAGGTATCATGATACAAAGTACACTTATGACTATTGCATCAAACTGTACTTAGGCAAGTAGTCGCATGTACCTACATAAATTGGATGATAAACAAAGAGTAAGTAAACTTCCAGCTGACTGTCAACAATATAACATAATTACATATGTATAAGTTATGCAGTTTCAGAATATACGAGCAATTGAGCAGTCGTGGATTCAGTCGCCTTAAGTGGAATAACTTTCTTGGTTACGAGAGCGTCTCGACTGTCTTTGTTAACGCCCTATACAGTTACGCTTATCTAGTTGCATTCCAGGTGAATGATCTTCGCACACGATTTTCTCAAACTTTAGCTGTCGAGGCGACAAACCTTGCAGACGTCACACTGCATCATATATTAGATACAGCTATTTACTCCGTACAGCATTCGAAGTTGCGTTAGAATTTTCTAAATTTCATTCCACATCTATGGAATACTAGCACAGTATCACAACCGTGAGTCAAGTTACAGATTACGTGGGAGAGCACTGGAATGGTCTGCACAGTCTGCGACAGAGATGTTAAGTACGCAATCGGGCGTCACAGATATTTCGACTTTATCTATCAAAAATTTAGGACGACATTCGTTAGTATCACACTCAGGGGGACGTCGTTCTAGGCTTGCGAGCGTATCACCTAACGTGGCTCCAAACGTTCCAATGGGGACGTGGCACTCGCTGTATTATGAGACGTAGGGCCAAGGATTTGGGTGCACATTCCATCGCCTGAGCATTGCCCGTACGAGAGAATGCGTCTGGCAACATTCCATCGCACAATGAGTAATTTAAAAATTCAAAAACTCGTCGAGGCTCGGCGTGCGCGATGTGAGGCGATCCAACGAGTGCCGCTCTGCAATTGAGACTGTTATCTGCCTGCATGCTGCTTCACAACGTACATACATACGAGGGAACAATCCGCGCCGCTGAATAACACGGTTACCTAAATATAAGCTCAGCAGTATCGTAACGTACGCTGCAATCGAATAGAAACGTATCGAAATTGTAACTACAAATAAAACCGAGCGATTCGTTACAATAACTTCATCCCTTATTCCGGTAACATTCGAATAGGAGCAGATCAGAGCAGCACCGGAAGGGTTTCTTGAATCTAATATCGGACGGAAGTAAAAAAGGAATGGGATAGTTGTACGTGAAACGCGATCTCATTGCTAATTGGTAAACATACGGCGAACGAATAGCGCGCGATCGTCCGAAGCTAGCTCTACTATTTTTAAATGAAATTCCTTCCACTCATATATTCCCAAGTACAATTACATCGTAGTTCAGTAGTTGGTTTTTGGAATTCCCAAACAGGTTGTAGAATTTGATTGCTATTTAATTATTCAGCTTTCATTCGATGCATATCCTACATGTCGATTTGCAGAAGTGTTGTCATAATCCAATCATACCTACGAGTATAGCTGTCTGTGTTATAATGTATGTCGTGTGCTGTTTTTAGTGCGCATTATTGGAAATGATTAAATTTATGGTAATTTTGATAGGTTTTCGTCAAACTTACTGACATGAAATTATGAAACTAAATTATTATCTACTTATACAAAACTTTTCGTATAAAATAGGAGTTAATAAGCGATGTTGAAACTTAAAAACTATAAACGATATAATTGTACAGTTATTAGTAATTATAAACTCGAGGTGTACGAACGAATCTTGAGACTTAACCAGCTCGAAAATGGTTCATCGTTAGCGAGATAAACCTAGACTTAATAATATTTACAGCAGAGTTTAAAATAGCTTGATTGCGGTCGTTTAATTTCCTGGAGATGGGTGTTTAAGTAGGAACTTGAACCTTAGTGGGTGGTTTTTAAGATTCAATTTAGCGGAACGTTGGAGACGGGGGGATAGCTGCAGGGAATATTGGACACTGAATCAGTATGCGAGAGTTTAAATTCATTGGAGTTACATTTGAAGTTTTTCGCCGACGGGTGCAATGGGAACATGTTACAGTGAGGTGGTAAAAACTCGGCCGTAATTAGTCTTTGGATTCGAACCGTGAACAGATGCGGGGGGAGGGCTGAGTGGCCACGGAGGGCCTCCGCGTCCGACTCCGACTGCTGAATTACGTTTTTCGATGGCTACAAGAAATATTTTTGCTATGATTTAGATTTGGTCTGGTCGAGTAAACCGCTTAATCGTATTTTGCTTAGCAACAACTACCGATATTTTCCATTGACATAATTATTCAAATTTTCTCTAAAGATATTTACTTTTTGCTTTGTGCTTTTTGTGGGTTTTGATTGAATGAAGTTATAAAGCACACAATTCGTAGAAAGATCACTATTACAAAAGTAAAAAAATATAACTGCTTCACAGCTCTATGATGGAACACAACATTTATTTAGAGAATTGCGTATTATTTACTCTTTCAAGGACATTTATATATACACATGTCTATTCTTTATATAGAGGATAAATGCTTGGTATTATAACTCAATGGTAAAGGCAGGAGTACATTATGCTGAGCCGCAGCTGGGCGCATTGCAGCGCGATAATCCACACGAATCACTTCTATACATTTTACGAGCATACACATACAGTGTATCGTAATAAAAAAATCCAACGATGCGATGCGGCGCCGGTCTCACTAATGTACGCTCACCTTTACGTAAGCCTCGTTTCATTTATAGTTATTAATCTCTGTTAATACAGAAAGAAAGCATTAACTTTTTAATAATATTTTTTTTTTTACTGCCCACTTCTTTCTCATAAACAAAAAATGTAATAAAATATATTTACAACACTACTCCGAATGATTCTCAAGCAATAACTCATGCTACGTAACGTTTCAGGAAATGTCGGTCGGTATATCATATTTGAATTAAACTATAACACTTGTTAACGCAATATTGAGGCTAATCCGGAAAAGTAAGTATACAGAAATTGGATTAAAAAGTAAAAAATACATAGGTATATATTTGCGCAAGAGTAGGAGTCCGCAGAAAAACGCGGATAACTTTTAGCGAAGTACGACTCTCGCTTTGATACTTCTACAAGTATGAAAAAGTCTTGTTGATTAGCTCTTGGAGTTTTTATTTCGACGTATCTTTTACTTTTTTCGTCTTATTACGATTTTGAACAACTTTCGTGGTCCTTCAAGTTTTCCGTATAAAATAATATTAGGGAAACAAATTTGCTAACAAATAGACGATTCATTTGGACATTTTGCTGACGTATTTTCTGAAAATGGTACAAAGTTATACGTAGTAAGCGGATATAAGTGATGTTTAACACATTTCACGACAAAACATTAAATTTTATGTAAATACTAGTGGCCTGTCCCGGCTTCGCACGGGTGGACATTTATTTATATTAAACATTACACCTTGGGTTACATTATTGGAGCTTTCGTAGGGATTCCAATTTTTTTGAAAATAAATTTTAACCTGTAATTCTCAGTGATAATATAGCATTTTGTAAGTGAATGAATTTTTTAAATCGGTCCTGTAGTTTTCGAGTTTATTCATTACAAACAAAAATACAAATCTGTTCTCTTTACAATACTATTATATTAGTGTAGATATATATTATGTTTAGATGAAATGAAAAAACTTTTCGCATAAAATGTAGGTACATGAAGAGAATAAATAAGCAACTTGATGGAAGACTTTACTTATATTGAAACCTTCATCGACTATCGAATGACTCTATTATAATCTAACAGGATTGTGATAGAGTCATTCGCCAGTCAGTAAGTCGGTCTCGCCGTCTCGTCTCAGTCTCAGTTCTACTTTCGAAAAAGAAGAAGAAAAGCGTGTTCAAGGAGACTGTTTACAAAGGAGGTTTCAAACTACATATTTTGAATGATAGGGTTGGTGTGATAGGCCAGTGTGAACTGGAAAACTTTTGAAATGAACTTACCGTATCGGACGCTGTGTAGCGCCCGCTGCACTCTAGTAGTGAACTTTCACTCACCTGCGAAACAAAACAGAAATATTGTTACAGCCAGTTCATATAAAGCGATTCCTGGTACTTTACGCGCGAAACAATCGCACCGATTCCATGGAATTCTATGGGGTACTATGGGTTAAATCGCACGATCCCCAGCAATTTCTTTGTTAGTATTCTGCTGTTTTTTCGTTGAAGTTGCGTTGGAAGTTAAAATGGTATTTTTTCATAATATTTAAATATGATTCTGTTATTAGGTATATGGATTATATTTTCGTAACTTAAGTCTATATTCTTAAGCTTGGAGAGTTTGTTCACATTCACAATCTTGATATAATTTCTGATTTCAATGATTACGTGCAAAGTTAGAAGGGTAAGCAGTCATTAACGGACAATGTCGTCTCTGCGCACCCTACGATATTTGCTCGTAAAAAATGAAATAATTTATTTATAAACGTTCGTAGACGTACACCCTGAAAAATAAAATGTCAAACAAATCCGTAAATATTTTGTTAATTTACGACAGACACTGCAATTGCGAACTAAAAGCTGTTCCAGTCCTTTGTACCGCTCCTTGTGTCTTCAGATTCAGTGAACTGATTCTAATCGGATGTTTTTCCTATCCTTTGCTTGTTTTTGTAGCTCAAGGGCGCGTCTGTAGGCGTCCGGGATTCTATTAGCAATGAACATTGGATTACTGGATTGGATTTATTTAATCGTTCATAACATATAAATAGTAGATTTTCTTTTTTGGCTCTTTTTGTGTTTTGATTATATAAATTTAAGGAAATTCATCGATAAAATTTCAGTAAATAGGTAGCTAACGTTTATAGACGTCATTTAGTTAATATTGAATTGACTGTGCTTGTACTTGCATGCGATAGAAGATAGTCACTTGGTGTTAGGCATGTCAACAATTTCAGTGAAGAATCACACAATCTGAGTCAAGCGCTAACTAAATGCAATGCTAAGTTTTTAATATTTTTATCCTACAAAATAAACAAAACATTAGAACAAAATAAAAACACTGCAACCCCAACATTTGCACCAATACCAACGAAATTGTGACCATTTTCAATTATCAACTGCAATACCAATTAAGGGACCTCGTATATTAAATGGTGCAATGTTTACAAAGACCGTTACGTTCGTAACGTTATTCTGTTCCGAATGTCCCGATTCATAGGGGTGGCGTCCACAATCTCAGCTTAACTTCATTATGAGAGCGAATTGCTAAACGTTCCTATTGTTGACCACGGCCCCGGGTTTAAGGGGTGGTTAGTCATGCAAATAGACATCAACTAGAAACAAGCTCTTGGGGATTCGGCGAATGCGTTCCGATGTTTTGGTCTACGTCTGAGACGTCCGGGAAATTGAATCAGTTTAGGATTGAGGCGAGTATTTTATTTGGAGCGAAATTTAGTTTTGGAGAAAGTAAATTTAGTACGTTGGAATATTTAGGTTAATCCGCTTTGTCATGCTATGGTTTGGCCATCGCTATAATACCTGAATCAAGTTTAAAAGCATCTTAAATAAAGCAACGAAATATATTAGTCGTCTTCTATAAATAATTATCCTGAAAAAAATTTGTGCTACATAGCAATTCCAGTAACTAACTTATTGTTGTGTTGATTGGTAATACAATTTAGTAGAATGATATTTCACAGCGATTTATTAGCAGCCATAAACAGTGAGCTAAACAACTGTTCACCTACAGTAACATATTACCACACGTTTCCATTTGCCGTTCAATTTCGACATACCTATTAGTTCGTCATTAAACTAAACCGAATCTAAACAGCCATTGTACCGAAAACTGAAAGTCGATCAAATGAGGGACCAGTTTAAAGGCCAAAATGATTTTCCACTAATAAACGTTTAGCGCACAAAGGACGGTAATGGAGAATGGATTATGGATCTCTGTTATTAATGCTGCTCAATGTAGCCGAGCATAGAAACTCGATAGTACGAATAATAGTGATGCGACAAACGACCATCGCTGGAATTGTTTCGCTTCACTATTAAACTGTCCCATTATTAACATATAACTGCTACGTTAATACACATTGATAGATTCGCGATTAGATTCCAAAATGACGCGCGATCAACTTCAACATTCATCAAATATTGTGCTAACAAATATGCAGTGAATAAAAGATTATTTCTAAATCCCTTAATAATAGAAGCGGGAAACAAAGGGAAACCCATGTTTTGAATACTACCGTTTTATTGAAATTCAAAACAATGGGAGGAAAAATAGGAAAATATGTTTGGACATGGCGTACCTATCAATACTCGTACATACAGCGAATTTCAATCGTGCAAAAATTCTGGTTATGCTTAAAATGCTTGATTGGAAATATACACAGGTTTAATAAAGTTTTCAAAATAAAGTGCAATGTTATGCGACTCTGATACATTAATGGAAGCCTGTCTTATCCCAAGCGGACGCCTGCGGCCGAGCACAATACTAATGTTTGCGATTTATCACTTGATGAATTAACACTGAACAGTATCATATTTACCGCATACCAGAGAACCTATGGGCCATAATAATGACAGAATGGTCCCCAATAACTGGAAGACGACACCGCGGTAGACCGCGCAGAAGGTGGCGAGACAAATTTGACGCCTTTAATAAACAGTGTCGACAAGCGGCTAGTAACAGGCATAAGTGGAAGACTCAGGTGGAGGCTTTGGCCAATAATGGGACACTTAAGGATAAATATAATAAAATAATATCATATTTAAACGCAACCGCAATATATAATTTCGTTTCGTAACATAAATGCTGCTTTTTCACCATTGCAATAACAGAATTGATACATTAATTTATGAAAAATTATACAACTACCAAATACTCCCAATAGTACATACGCTTTTGTTATAGATTTGATTTGGCTCACAAAGTCAATGAGGTAATTCGTCATCTTTTGGCGGTATTATTGAGCAAGTGTCATCTGTTACGTGCTACATCGAGCGTGAGTGAAGCTCAAAGAATCACGCACTCATGAGCTAAGTTCAAATCGACACTGATCAAACAGATTGTTTGAATATGTGAAATTTTCATATATAGACAAAAAGAGATTTTATCTCTGAAAGAGTAAAGAAATACTGCTCATCTCAATGAGCAGTCTGAAGTGGTATGAAGTGTTACCTCAGTAACACTTCATCTTTTGGCGGTATAAGTGGGAGTAAGTGTCGTCAGTTATGCGGTACGTCGAGCGTGAGTGAAGCTCAACGAATCATGCATTCACAAAGTTCAAATCGACACTGATCGAATAGATATCACGCCAAATGAACACACCACCAAAATTAGTACATTAGCATATACCTATGTAAATTTGTTGTGTATAGACAGAAAAAGACTGTATCTGTGAAAAAGTTAAGATGGGTCAGTGAGGTAACTCGTCATCTTTTAGTGGTATAAGTGGTAGTCAGTTACGCGCTACGCTGAGCGTGAGTGATGCTCAACGAATGTACTCCTTAGTTCATATCTACACTGAGAGAAAAGATTGTGTGATTATCTTACTTAAATTATAAATATGAAATATTTTGAAGATGTTTGGATGTTTGACATACAGATAGAACATGTCCTGAATTAACATAGAATAATTTTTATCCGAATGCATGCAGTAGTTCCCTTAGAATAAAACCGTTTCACATATTGCTTGGACAGAATATCAGCAGTTGTGCATGCCTCGCGCTGCCAGCTATTATGCTGAGTCCAAGACCTTTTTGTCTTTTACCTTCTTATATGATGTATCTCTTTGCTACCTATGTAATTTGAAAGACAAATAAAAATCTTCTATTCTATTCTATTCTATTTCAACTCAAACATGCGCTTGAGTTTAGAAACAATATTATTATCAAATAATATTGCACCTTAATTCGCAAAGAACTTTAGTCTTATAATGCAATGAAAAGCCCGTAGGAAACTTAAGAAGAAACTGAAAATAATGTAACCTAACCGTCAAAAACTCCAACAAGAAAAAGAGCTGTAGCTTTTGAACGGCTGACCACATTTTCATGAAACATAGCTAAGATGTTACCCGATTAAACTAGCTTTCATTAAAAAAAACTGCATTAAGATCGGTCCATCCGTTTTGGTGCTACACAGATACACACTATGGTGCTACGATGCCACAGACAGATACACAGACTTGTAACACCGCTCTTTTTTGACAGGGGTTAAAAATGATCCCTACTGAAGGCAAAATGTAATATGAAATCATCAACTTATGGCTAAGGCCTTTAAGAAGTACCTACCACAGCACAAAATAGGAACAAAATAGCTGTTTAAACAACATAACGCTTTAAGATAGCGTCTTTGTCAGTCAAAAAGTTCTTTACCCAAGAGTATTCATCGCAACACCAACTCTTTGAGTAGGTACGTCAAATAATACTGCACCAAAATTTCACAAAGTACGTCAGACATAAAACTACGGAGGAAAACCCTCCATTTTGGAGTCGAGAACTGATGCTCGGGGCTGATCACAAGTTAATGCAGCCGAACTTGTTGCACCATGTCTTAAACTTAACCGTCTCTCAACTAATTACACCGACCAACCCATGTTTGCTTTGTAAATGTAAGATGAAGTCGGCGAATTTTGTTATAGGTGAAGTAATAGGTGCTAAGTTTCGAGGTAATACCGGATTCAGTTGGATATGTTATGATTTTGTGTGAAATAATTTTTAGGTGCTTAATCATTAGGTACTAGAAGTCGCCTAGAGGTCGAAATTCTCCTCCATATAAACTTAACTACGCCAAATCATACACCTCCGTGCGGGCAAAGGGATACAAAGTTTTCCCTTCACGTATTTAATATCTAGATTATTATTGGGCTGAGCCAAAAAGCTCAAAAAATCCAGGATCCCCTATACGTCAGCCCCATCTCCATGTGGCACCCTGCCGCTGACCTGCGAGGCTCTGACGAACAAGAAATAGAGAGACAACCATCTTGCCAGTCTAAATATTTTATAGATTGGTAAATTTCAATTCGATTTTGCTATTATCGTAAGAATAATTCACTGAATTGCTTTCTTGAAAAATTCTCCCGAACGCCGTGCCGTAACTTTAACTTTAGAGACTTGTTGGTGAGAACGCTCTCTTAACTTAAGCTAACTTACCTGATATGTATGAGAGGTATAAAAACTGTGAAGCACTGTTCATATAAAATTCCCATGTGAACACTATTGTTTATTTAACACACTATAATTTCATAAAATAACTAGAAATGCTAAAATGATTCGCGCGTTTAAACAAATATGACGTGAAACAAAACAACTGAATAGCAACCATGAAATAGTCTCAGAGTCACCTCATGTTCGGTTCATTACCCAGCCAACGTCGACTTACGTCATGCTATGTTCCAAACTTAATAAACTTTAAACAATACCCGGGAAGATGCGTTGTCAGAACTTCTAAAACTTGAAGTGAAACAGGCAACCGACGGAGTTACGCCCCTATTAAGATACACAATGTGTCTAATGTTTAATAACATACCTTCGCAATATGCGTAAATGTACGAGTATCTTATACTCTTGTACCTCACACACACTGTAAGCCTAAGCTTTTATGACAAAATACTTTGACCGAGAAAATAACTTTTATTCAGAGGTATGCCCCCGAATAGTTTCACAACAAAGAGACGCTTTCAATTTCATTAAACACGACAACAAAAAAGATCAGATGGAAGTAATCACAGAACTGCTACGAATTAGTTTTCACATTTTCAAAGGAGACATTCCAAGGTTAGACAAATGTTGGAGGTGGTTCAGAATGGAGGCCCCTCGGTGACGTTGGCGCCAATCCTCCTCTCCTTTGATCACGGAATACTTGGCGACTTCTGTCGCCAATTTAAAAAACTTGGCTTTGTTCGTACGAGTTGTTTGACCACTTCTTTCTTTGTTTCAATGGGAGTAGGATCCCCATTTGAGACGGTAAATTAGGAAACATTTTGATTGGCGGGTCACACGACACCGATAAACTTTTGGGTCTTGTTTCGGCACAAACCTTTTAAAGAAATTACACGTTTCACGCTTCTTCTTTCTGTTTCAAACGGTTTTAATCATTTCATAATTCGTTCCAAAGGAAATATAAGTACAAAATGTATTTGAGCCCCTTAATTTCTCTGTAAGACTACACTGCATTATTTTCTCCCCATATAATGTGAAACATTTTTTAAATTGGGCCATAAAGCGAAGCCTTACCGCGCCAACCTGGGCAGGCAGCAGAAAATTTAATAAAGTAACGTCTATTTTATCATGAATTATTCTGGATGGCATGTTTTGTTTTTTTTTTATTAATTCGCGATGTCTCACGAGGAATGTTAAATACCAACACCCAAAGCACCGCTGTAGGTAATTTGAACACGGACATCACTAGTAAGGAAATGAGTCCCGAAATAACTAAGTAAGGAACGTAAAATTACAACACGCGGCCAGTTCCGAGTACACCACACGTGTTCAACGCGCTGCGTATGATGCGACTAGTAAATAAACAAACAGGAAATATAACAATTTCTAATATTACATCCTTTTCTTTGATTTTTATTTTTATCATCAAAATACTGAAGTAAAATAGTTAATATCTTATGCGTTGTTAAAAGTTCCTGTGACGGTGGCTATAAAAAGGATATAGAATCTGAACGAGTTAAAAATGAATATATGAATCTTACATGAGTAAATGCATTAAAGCTGTGTACCTACATAGTAGTTTTATTGGTTTCTGAGCATTTATCTTTATTAATCTTTTGTATGCCCGTGCAGTTTCGAGGCAATACCGTAATCTCATCCATTCAAAGCACGTCGACTGTATATTAACATATCGAACATAAAACGGACAGGCGCGAATCTGTGTCGATTTTTTCCGACTTTCCGGTGCAGACGGCTATTCATCGAGCCTTTTTTGCTATCGCTTCACTGCCTGCCTATTTTGCTGGAAAAAAAATAAAATCATCGATGGTGTTTTCACTGGGAAGTAGATGTACGACTTACATGCTTTTCGAGGGCTCCCTTTTAAAACATGCCAGAGTGATCGAGTGATGAACGTATTATGATATATCGTAAAACTTGAAGGGTAAAATAACTAGAAACATCTCACTACAGATATATAGATTGCAAAATCGATATTCGATGTATAATTTTAAAGAAAACTTTAAAAAGTATCAACCTACTTCAAAAAACTAAAAAGTATAAAATAATTTTCTTAAAAAACTTAACAGCATCTGAAGTCGGTACCACTGCCAAGCTAGGTGCATTGAAGAATTAAAGGCTGATTCAGAAGCTGTTAAGTTTTTTATGAAAATTATTCTATACTTTTTAGTTTTTTGAAGTCAGTTTTACTTGTTTTTAAAGTTTATATTATTTTTCTATTTTGAGTGGCATAAACAATTTATAAACGTGCGATTACAGCAATTGCGAGTGATATGCTGTTTCCTTCAAATCTTCACCAAATTTAAATAGAACCACCTCGAAAGTACATTTCAAACATAAAAAGAATTTTCAAAAATCGGTTTGCAATTGGCGGAGTAATCGCGTATCAAACATACAAAAAAAACATAGGTACAGTCGAATTGAGAACCTCCACCTTTTATTGAAGTCGGTTAAAAAGAAAATATGTTTATTTGACACAGACACAGATATAATAAAAAAGTAAAAAAATAAAATACAAAATAGGAAAATGCTGTGCCATTATGGCTTCCACTCAGCATTAAAATGCTGAAAAGTGATTTCAGTTTTAACCTACACAAAAATAATGTTTTAAGAAAACAATTTCAATAGTTTCTAAAGATTCATATAAATAACTCAGAAACGAACGATCGAATGTTTTCATACTTTCAACGTTATATAAATAACATCACAGAGTAAATAAACGCAAACAGTAAAAATATGACAGCGAATCGATAGGAATGATAACATCGCCATGCGATTTCAATGTTTGTATCCACGTATGTTTGTTTAGCATACAGAGGAATGAGACGACGACCGGCGGATCCACCAGTATCCGAGTATCCGCACACACAAGTCTTCCCGCAAACACAAGAACATGAAAATAAATAAAAATCTCACCTACAACGACACAGAAAAATGAATCCGTCTAAACGCAAAAGGGAACAAAAGATTAATTGAAAATCGATATAGCGACATACCTTTGCGAATCTATCAAAATACATTCAGTTCACTTTCAAACGATAAGGTTGGACTGAATTCTACTGTCAGTCATGATTTATGCGGCCTTATGACATGCTTTATTGACTCTTCCACCATAAAGCTGACGATGCAAATAAAATAAAAATCCCGTATCATTGAAAGGAAATGCCTGCGTTAAACTAATTAAATGAAATGACGATGATTTATAGCAAGCCATTAACTTGACGTCTCTGTTTAAATCATGCAGATTTTTTTTAATGATTGCACTTTATATGAATTATTTAATACAGAGTAGCTGTTTTTAACTGAGTGTGAAATATAATAGAAACTTATAATAATGCAGTAATTGCCGTGTGCACTGCAAACTATAATAATATTGTTCATTAGATAGCAATTTAAAGTAAATGTATTGTGTATACGATTATTAAGTCTATAAAATTAATTTTAGCACCTAGCATACTGCTCCCAATTCAATTTCTTTATTTGCGAAAAAGTTGGTACAGCGTTGATATTACATGTTAGATATTTATTAGTTTTTACAACTTCAAATCTGTTGATATGAAAATATATTAAAAATAACCTTTAAATATTATTCTAAAAATCTATATTATACCATATATTAAATTAGTTAATCAAGCAGAATTATGTACCTACATAAAGATTTTAACCTTCATTATTAAGTTAATTCATTACTCACATAATAAAATAAACACATTACCCTCCTTAGCGTCGCGCAGTTGGGTAATTAATGTCAGTTCAATAAAATACAATAAAGTCAGTTACACAATAAGCTACCTTTAGACATTATTCTAGTATCAATGTGAATACCTAAATATAAAAATCGATAACATACAAATAAAGGGCGCACGTAGCGTATCAATTAGCTCAATTTCACCCTTTTTTATACAAATTCAGAACCATTAACAGCACTGGTTTATTTGAAAACCATTAGCGGCCCGAATGGATACGGTTTGAATCATCGATTAAATGAATGGCTGTCTTTCACAAAAGCCTCGCGATATCAGGTCGGATGTGAAATGAAATTATTAAATTAACTTTCCAAAAGAAAATATATTTTCATACACGATTAGAGTCCCAGAAATATCCAGGAACGAAAATTTTTAAATGGAAACTTTGAGTCGTGTCACTGATTCCAATGAATAGGAAAAATTATTAACAGTGCCCGGGATTTTTTTAATTACGCCTAATCCGATACAAAACCGCACAGAAGAACACAATCAACGTTGGGTGAGCAACACTAAATCAAAACAAACTTCAGGCTGGATCCCTTTTACAAACTTTCTAAATAACGGCGAACAATCTTTTTCATTAAAAATCTCCATGAGCCCGATTATTAGGGAAGTAAAACGCCTCCGGTGGGCCGGACCGGAGTTTGGGAATAATCGCAAGATTTTCGCGAGGTCAAACTTGGGAATGTTAACAGATAATTACGGGTAAGTTTTAGCTAGCACGAGACATTTAACAGATGCTTTATTCGGGAGCGCGCGGCCGCGAGCGCACGATGAATGCTAATGAGGAGAGCACGTACCCGAATACGGCACTTACTGCGTACACAATAAGCGTCGGATTGGCGTGGTTAACGTCCCGATCCGGCTTCCCGAGCCGCCCGTTAACACATTTGGACTCGTGTCTAAGGTTAATTAGATTAGTATCCAACAATGCTACGCAGATGTTATATAAAAACAGATTTGGGTGCGTCACGCGCTTTATTCGCAATGAAAATATTACTGACAACTCTACCATTAATATCGGTAGTGTTGGGTTGTATCGTAATTTTATCGATAGCTTATTCTGACATTCTGATCTGTAGGTAGGTTAATATATGACATGGAATAATTTTAAAAGTATGTAAGGCTTTAAATATGATGATTAAATATAAACATAATCTTGCTCGGTGTTAGCTCTAAGACACCAGCAATTTACATGAGTTGTGACAGTCATACATCCTTCCGTACGTTACGGGCCAATTAATTTTACACGGAAACGGATATATGAGCAAGGCGCAAATGGGATCATCACACATATAATTTACTATCTGTATAGATGTGTTGCCTGTGTGCGTGTTCGTTTGTTTGTGTGTGTAAGAGAAAGGTGATGACGCAATTTTCTAGTTGAGTGCTGTATCAAATTATTACATTTTACAGGGCATTGGTTATATAAACAAGCTGCTGTACAATAATATGGGGGTTCATTCTTCATTAACTCAAAATCTTATGAAATTCGGGAGGCAAGGGAGTCTCTTTCAAACATTATAGTCCCGAAATGGAACTGACAAATCGTATAGGAATGTTTTATTACGAAAAAATAATTTCTGATACTATAGTAATTTTGTCTGTCTGTTAGTTGCATCATCACAGCTACACTGCCGAATCTAATTTGATGAAAAATGGAATCGTGAATCTCAGAAATAATACAGAGAATCTTCATTCTAGAAAATAAAGGCGCGCGAGCTGCGGTAGTACCTAGTTTCCTTAATAATATTATACATCTTATAAGCATAAAATTCTCTAATTCCCCCATATCCCACAACACCCAAAACAATACACAGCAACACCTTAAGGTAAGCGCAATCTGTGTAAAAGCTAATTAATGCTGTGCAGGAAACGGAAGGGCAACGGGTCGCGTCATTAGATGCATTATGCAACGCGCGACGCATGCGCCGAGCATTACAATGTTCTGTGGGACTTGTGATATCATGTGCGAAATGTAGCCGCGGCACCTTTGTTGTTTTCTTAACGGAATTTGAAACAGTCGAGTGTGAGCTATTCGTAAATAACTAGTATTGGAAGTAAAAACTATAACTCGTTATTTTAATCTGAATACTATTAAAACTGAAAATATGCATCAAAATTGTCTCTAGAGACATTCAACCGCAGATGCTAGAGATGTAGCGAGTACGCACTGATTAGTATGCATTAAGACGTATTTTTTAATAAGTTCTTAATTAAGTTGTTTATATATTTTTTACACTGTGTCTACGTGTCTATTATCTATATTTCCAGTCGCGAGAGTGTCCACTGGAAGAAATTTCTATAGTATTAAGTAGTTCAATTGTATTCATATTTCTGTTACATTTTTAATAAATAATATTCTTAGTTTCCTGGTAAAAATAATTTAATAAATTAGTCAAACTTCTTTGTCACTATTTACTAGCTTCCGCCAGTGGCTTCGCCCGCGTGATATTTTTATAAATTATAGCCTATGTTACTCAGAGATAATAAAGCATACTGCTGGTGAAAAAGTTTTTAAAATCGGTCCCGTTGTTTTTGAATTAATCCATTACAAACAAACAAACATACAAAAAATCAAATCTTAAACTCTTTATAATATTAGTTTAGATTAGAGTTACAGTTAACAGCCCGTGAGCTTCAACTGCTGAACATGGGTCTTCTCTATCCGTTACAATGAACGTCATAGGGCCCCCGCTTAGCAGACAGAATGATGATTGCAATATGTTCTCATGAGCACAACGGCCAACACCACTGCACATCCTCTTAAAGCCACACACAACGTCATTCCACACGTAAAAATTAGATAAAGAAGTTTCTTATAAATTTTCGTGTAACGAATTTACAACCAGCTTATAACCGTGTGCCCATTTCCACGTACCTTACGTACTTCGTACAATATATTTGCAACCATCATTAAGAATATGTGTTCTTAGATACTTATATTTAAACGGACAGACAGTTTCTTAGTAAACTGTCAGCAAACACTAAGAGAGCTCATTTTCTTTGATAAATTCTTACAAATACTGATTAGATACTGTGATTTAGAACAGAAACACGGAAGACGTAACTTAAAAAGCACGGAATTTATTCGCGTAGATAAATACCACATCCGCCGTCAACATCAAAAAATTCCATGATACATTAGATCTGAAATATACTCACAAAATTCCGATGCGTACCACAAAATTAAATTTTAACACTAAAATGTTCTTAACACTTGTTAAAAGTACAATATAAAACCGTGCTCCGTTCAAACGTCTGTTTTTTCTCACTCACCGATAGCTGTCGTAGTAAATCACTGCACTCGTATGTGCTAGGAAATTTATTTTTGAAAGCGACTATTTAAATACTTCTAAAATTACTCCTCAAATATCCCATGAGTACTGGGTACTTGTAGATCTTGCAGGAAACTAACTAAACGCATGAACGTGTATGTATATAATTATGTCTGTCATACTGATTTCAGCAAGAAGCACAACAGTAGGGATTGCACGCCGGGTGGACAAACCCGTTTTCTCAACCCTCTGTCTGCTTGAAAGTAGACAAATCGACAAATCGCGAGAGAAAACGGTAAAGAGATGGTTTTGTCCCGGATTTTTCTCTCTCTTTTTTTGCGTGCTAGCCATGCAGCATCTTAGCAGCAAGTGAAGGAAAAAGTAGGCCAAAAGGACGGCAGAGGACAGAGAACAGTGACATTGCTCCAGAGACCAGAACTAAGCTCCTAAATCAAAGAAGGCGAGACCAATTTCAGGACTATGACGTCATTTAAAATAACATTTGTTTTCTTATCGAAATATTCAGAAGTAGATAAGAATAATGAATATCTAGATCCCAACAAAAACATTAAATGTAAAAAAATGCCAAGTCTCTCGATGCAGTCTTTCCATCGTAAAAAGTTTTGAGATCTCATAGAAGCCAAGTCCTATTCAAATTATTTTGTAGTTATAAATCAACATTTAGTAATTGTATCAATAGTTTTCTTTATATTATAATTATAGTGACTTGGCAATGAGCACAAGAAGAAACAAATAAAACGGCATATTTGGAGGAGTTGAAAGTCACACACCGCATGCGTAAACATTAATATCACAAAATTAATTTTCTTTTGGTTTATCCGTGTCGTCCCAACCGAATTTCGGCAACGGCAGTCACTCATCCAAGACTAGTAAACTGCGCAGGATAATCTGATCACAGGTCTCGTCAGTAACATTTGCATATAATTCCAGGCAGCAAGCAGCTTTTAATTTGTGCTCATTGCCAAGTCACTATAATTATAATATAAAGAAAACTATTGATACAATTACTAAATGTTGATTTATAACTACAAAATAATTTGAATAGGACTTGGCTTCTATGAGATCTCAAAACTTTTTACGATGGAAAGACTGCATCGAGAGACTTGGCATTTTTTTACATTTAATGTTTTTGTTGGGATCTCATTTATTTTTTGTAAGTGTATTTCTTTCTTTTTTTTTAGGTGACCTCATAATTTCTTGGACTTCAGCTACTGCTTTGCTTAGAACCCATTCTCTATCTCTATCTCTTTTGTTTCTTTTCTGAGGCTTCGTTACTTCTAAGGTAGACAAGTCTGGGCGATATATTTCGGAGTCGATTATATTCAGCTATTGCTATCTCCTGAGCTTTGATACTACTAAAATTCACATTTATTAAATGTAATCCACCCAAACTAGTCACTCTTGAAAGGGCCACGTATGCTTGACCACAGTTTATATTATTCTTTTCTATTCTATGTATTTATTCATCCAATTGAATACTTAAACAACGAACAAAGTTAACAATGCAGTCAAAATCCATACACAATGTTCTTGCCAAACCGCAAATATAAAATTGTTTTCTATGGTATATTATTTTTTAATGTTTTTAGTCACTCTTGAAAGGGCCACGTATGCTTGACCACAGTTTATATTATTCTTTTCTATTCTATGTATTTATTCATCCAATTGAATAGATAAACAACGAACAAAGTTAACAATGCAGTCAAAATCCATACACAATGTTCTTGCGAAACCGCAAATATAAAATTGTTTTCTATGGTATATTATTTTTTAATGTTTTTATAATTATTTTTAAAGTTTTTTTAATTTTTTCTTTATATGTGGCTAATGACCTATCTTGGTGCAAAATTTGAAGTTTCTAAGTCTGCTAGAAGTACCTTAGATTTTTGATGATCGGTCAGTGAGTCAGTGAGTCAGTGAGTCAATGAGTCAGTGAGTGACAAAATGGTGTAACTTTGATCGACCGTAACTCCTAAACTATTAATTCAATTGGCATGTAATTTCGAACTTAAGCTTGTTCTAATGCCTACTATTATTCACCGAAAACCTAAACTCGTAGCTTTGTCCACGTCGAAGATATAGGGGGGGCGAAACAGCCGCGAATCGCATCGAGAAAAGATGGTACGGCCGTGCCCGTTTTGCTCGAGACTTGGCTGGGGCACTGCCGTGCCCCCAGATGTAAAAAACATTCTCTCCATAAATCTGATAGATCGCAATATCTGCGTCTATCTGTTCGTTTTTATCTTTACTTCTGCTAAACGGATTTTACTGTGACTTACAATGTTAGCTAGGTAATTTATTAACTAAGTTTTTAGCATATAAATCATCCATGCACACGTAAGTGATAACAGTTCACAGACAGAGCCGCATGCAAAAACTAGTTGATAACTGAAAAAAGGAACATAAAATACTCGTATCTGCTATAACCCGCGTAAGTTGCACGAGTCAACGGAAATGGGTTACTTAATGGTGCATCACTAGACTCATTAACTCCTACATTATTGCTGAATGTTCTTTCCATGGAACACACATTACGTATTCGATCCTCTTTGTAGCTAAGGGTTGGCAGACACAGGATATGAGTGTGAAGCGTTTATTCACTAATATTTTCGTACTATGTACGTTAAATTGCTCAAGGCAGTTTTTGGAACCAGCATTCCTCTTTAGTCTACCCCTTAAAAAATTAAGTTTTGAGTTTTTGAAGCCCCGGTTGGTCTTTATAGATTGGCGTTTTAAAATCTATGATAGAGTAGAAAATAACTTTACATACAAATGCAAAATGTTGATAGACGATTTCATACATTTATCTTTTTTACTTTTAACTCGGACGATCATTCCACCCGATGGTGAATACCAGAAGGATCTCTGATGCCTTGCACACTTTTTAGATATTTCTTAGATTCTTATTCAATTCAAACAAACGATGTTAATAATCTACGGAGGTCGACGTAGTCGTACACAATTTTTGGGTTTATTGGTTCTGAAGATGCATTAGTGAAATAAAGAAGAAAGAAAACAGTTTGTTATTTTTGAATCGCACAGAAAAAAAATGGACCTCACAAAAAAAAAAGCAACCTGTAAGGGACCTAAAATGGCCCCGAACTCAGCAAAATACTGCGACGTTCCAAAAATGTCGCAGCGCTGATGCTGCTTGTGACCCGTGGTGACAACTTGTTATGTGTATGCCACGAAATATTTATTTACAAATGTTCTCCAGTTAAAAGCACCGGATACCGTGAACCATGACATTATAATATAGAGAAGGGGGATATATTCTACTAAGTTATTCAGCTAATGCGCCCATGACAAATGACCATGGTAATTGCCGAAAACACTTTTCATGATTAAACTTACGATACTTGTAAATACATCTTAAATATTTTACCTCAATTTACTTAAGTAGCTACCTCCTATGTTTGCTTAAGAATTTCAATTCCTGAGCAAAACCATCACAGGAAATGTTTAATTTATTTGTAAAGGATTCTGGAGTAAACTCCCATCTTGTTCCGCGAATGCAACCAGTAGCTATTATTATTTATTATCTTTTAATTGGAGATAAGTGATGTTCGAAGAAAGCTGAAATTACGTGTTCATGAAAGTATCACAATACGTAGAAAAAAATTCAAAGAAAATTCAGGTCGAATTTTAGCCGGGGCCCCAGATATTATTGTAAATTAGTTTTATGAAAAGAGTATCCATGGAGTTTCTTGCCGGTATCTTCTCCAGGAGTAACCCACTTGGAACCGTGCACCTAGAATCATGACGTTTTGAAAGTGCCTGCAAAGGCCAAGTTGAAATAAAAAACTTTGACTTTGAATACTTAGATATTATTTTCTATTATCTTCTTTGTAAGACACCACTCTATGACTATACACTCTATGCTTTATTTCACGGAAACTGATAGTGCGTTTGTGGTAGTCGAGATTTTATTACAAGGGTTTGGATTGCTTTGATAATATATTCTTAATATCTTAATAATACAATTAATCACTTTTTAGATAAGTAGCGAATCAAATGGATCTAATAATATAATCTTATGTCTTGTTTTGTGTACCCACTGTACAACGGGTGATCGCCTCACGACAGATAAACTTGCGTTTTCGTTGGTGAACTAAATGTGTAATGAATTTATATTGAATAAACAAAAAAAATGATAATAAAAAGCTCTATAATGTCATGATGAATGACATTTTTTGACGTTTAAGCTTGATAAATAACTTTATACCGTACTACGTACGATCAAAGTTATACACCTCGGCAATCTACGTGTTTCCGAATTAGTTCGAATATGCTTACAGTACGACACAACTAAGTTGTCGCATCGGCACACTTCGTAAAACCGATCACTTCCGAACTGAGTGCGACTTTAAGACCACGAATGTTTATCAGTATTGCAGTAAAGAATAATCTTTACGCTGCGCTGACGCAATAAGTTGTAAAATTATCTAAGCGGGCGACCGCTATTGGTTGTTTGATCAGGTACATCGATGTAAATTTTTAGTTGTGTCGTACCTTCTATACCTACCAATGTACGGCCGACCGTGGCTCAGCACTATCTCTCCTCTCATCCTCTCTTCATTATTATTATTCGTATTCCGAAGACTGACGAAGATTGCCGAGGCGAGCATTTATTAGGAAAGGTTGAAAGTATAAGACAAGTGACTATTATTTTCGGATTCAGAAGGATTTTTGTCATATTGGAAGTACCGTCACATAAATTTTAAAGAAACATCGGTTAATCCTACTGTTCCTGTGGCATATGAGAAAATACATTAGGCCTTAATTTTTATGATTCAATCCCACACCTAGTCACGCACGGCTTCACTGCAGAATGCAATTTACAATAAATTATGTAGATATTAATAAGCTGAAAGGTTAAGGGTTGGAAATAATGGGCGGACCATTCATCGTTCAATAAATTGCTATGGAGACATACTGTAGTCAGATTACGTGCTTCAATATCCGGAATCAGCCGACGAACGGGCTTCGGGGCTGTTCTGCAAACGTATGTTTTTTTAATGCAGTTTCAAATGGAAATGCGTAGATAAAAGGAAGTGCTGATGTGCTTTTGTTTATGTTTGCGGGAAGCTCGAAAACGAATGAACTGTATTCCTAGGCTTTTTACTGTTCGAAAGCTAGCTTTTAGAGCATGCACTCACCACGGTGCAGCCAGAATAGTATTACAAAAACAAATATCTCTAATTGACTTAAGACATAATCTCTACCGACAAACATTTTTGGGACCGCACTGAGGATAAAAGTCTCGTTGTTATTACAAAAAATCTCCTGCTATATGTGACAACAAGAAGCATTTAGTAAACTTCATTGTTTTTCAAATTATTAATATTTTTTTTGTAAAATTAACGCAATTGATGTAAGTATAAATAGAATATTTATTATGGAGTAGGTACTAACGTTTAGTTGATACAACTTACTTAGCGTTCCGGTAGTTTTTTTTATCACAATATTTTTCTCCGTACGTACACCTAGAGTCATTGAACGTTTCAAAAGTGCCTCACATTTGGTTTATTTGAAATAGAAAACAATTATTCTATTCAATTCTAGTGCTGCAGAATTGATCTAGTTTCGCATTTGCGTGGCAATTAAATCTATTGGACGTCCTGTTTTATGAGTAACATTATTACTTTTTAAGCGGTAGTTTGTTTAACTGCAGTTTTGAATTATGATTTTTGCCCTATTGAATATGACATATTTAATTAATAACTTAACTGGGTTCATTGCACCTACCCACATAAGTTAATATCAGGTTTATAAAGACACTGAAAATTTTAACCTTATCATTTATCTATTCAGTGCGAGTCGCGTTTAATAAGTCTTTCTAAAATCGCGAGTGCTCGCCACGACCGCTATTCCGTTCTAAATTTCTTCTTCACCAGAAGTCTAAAACGTGTAGAAAAATTCGAGTGTTTCCATTCAATTGGTTTGTGATCGCCCGACCGTCGGTATCGATACGTGAAAAAAATTTGAAACGCATTTCGTGCGGTTATGAACATTTCCTCATATTAAAACACACGCCCTGTATAGGAAAAAGACGCGGCTTACGTACTTGCCGCTAAAATATATTTGTATCGTTCGTGAAATGGATCTGTCGAATTTCCAAATTCCGATTTTTTTTTTATTTTTTATTAAAACATTGCCCCTCACTAGGATTTCTCCTGTATGGAGGGTACAGTTTACAAACATACATGTCACATGCACACACAACCAGACCCGAAACAACTATCTGTAGATCATACAAATATTTGTTCCGTGCGGGGATCGAACCCGCGGCACGTAGCGCAGAAGGCTAATCGCTTAGCCACTGCGCCAACCGTGTCGTCATCATTAATGTTAATGGAATACACGATTTACTATACATCTGCCTGTTTATCATTTACTATGGATGATGACTATACGAGTCTCAAACCGTTGCTACCAGTTAGTTTACTAGTAACTGCCATACAAATAATTCAATTTTATTCGACTAAATGCACGGAACAGCTGATTTATTTCGTGATTTCAGAGTTGGTCCCATAATAAAAGTTGTTTATAATGATCAGTACTAAAACTCTTGAAGAGATCGGGACTAGAAATGTAGGAGCACCTTGTATATCAAATGCATGAAACGATTTTAAGCTTTTTAAATTTAAAAATCCTGTGAATTTTGTAGCAGTTAACTCAAGAAATTCTCTAACCACGAGCTAGACTGACTTTCCTTAGCAGACTTTCTTTAATTGTAGGTACACTATGGAGATAACTATTCCGCTTTTTTATCTTTAGTTGCAACATTGTTTCGTCTTGCATTGACTATGGTATCTATGGATAGTACCGGATTTAGGTGTGTGAGTATGTAGGATTAATGTCTGTAAACTGTACCCACAATATCTACAAGAGAAATTCAAATGGGGGCGTCAGTATTCTAAATAAATATAATTATAGTTCAACAAAAATGAAAATACATGCTTCCATCTTTTTGAGTCCGCCATATTGAATTTAGAGTGACGTCATTTTATTTTTCGTATTCTTCTCAGCAAGCCCTTTCATTTGATACCCATATAAGAAGTATATAAGAAAATTTTGTCTACCATCTTGAGGCGTCCGCCATATTGGATTTAGAATAACGTCACTTAGCTAACCATGCATTGTCATACAAACTAAAGGTGTATGCAAAATTTCAGCTCAATCGGAAACCGGGAAGTGGGTCAAATTTAACTTCCAATTTTTTTTTACATACCTAGTTACAGGTGAGCCTAATAGAAGCGTTTAAAAAAATTACAAATACCAATGAATAATTTCTTAAATGTCGTATTAATCTCTAATAAAATAAATATAAATTGAGGTGGGATCACAAGCACACTGGTTTGTTGTTTTCAAAGGAAATATTTGTCGAAGCGAGACCGCCTCCTTTCATCTGCAAACACAGCTCGATCATTACCTACTTTTCCGTCTAAATATAGTGGAGATGGTAAACGTCGAATTTCCTTCTTAGGTCCTAAACTAATCATTGTACCAACCAATCACTGGTCATTTTAAAACAAAATTCTCAACCGACTATTTCTTAATTTTATGTCCTATGATGAAACTACTTGATGAATTTTCTACGGAAAAACTTTCAGCATTGAAAGCAGGTTTTGGATATAAACTTTGGTTGCTGATATCTTCACTACCCCAATCCACCCCGAAGCGGTTGATAACCAATTATTTTTTTGAGACGAATGCCAGACTTACTTTGCAAGATAAACAAATCTTGAAAAGACTTATCACAAAAACTTATAAACGCCATTCAAATTAATAGCATAAAGTGCAAAGTTTTCAAGAATAACAGAAACTGAAGTATCAACTTTCTCATTGCGATCTATCTGAGAGCTAATAACACGTATCCCGTAATACCATCCCCGACCAACTTCGCAATACAAATATTGGAGAAATCCGAATATCTATTTAACGTTCCCTCCTCAGGCGCTAACAGATTAACGCCAATATTATCCATCGAACTGCAGACTTCGGCCGAGTCAAACCTTAATACTTAATCCTCACTAAACACTATTACAAAGACCACGTAAATTTATTCAGTGTGGATCGCTAATAAAACGGATAAACTTTCATTGTCATACACAAAGACGTAAGTGATCGAATACTGCACGGTATTAAACACTCTAAGCTCATCAATATAGGTGTTAAATTTGATAATGTTAGGCGCAAATCTGTGGTGTCGGTGCAAACTGAGATACGTAGTTGATTGACAGAAGTCACGCTGTACATTGTATTAGAGGGATTGGAGCAAACTTAAACTGTCAGGCTCGTTACCAAGTTGAATGGGTCGGCGGCTTAGTACAGAGATCGCAAACTGGTGCGTCTTTGATCTTCATAACAGCTAATTAATTGGGTAACGAAAGCTTAACCGAATGTATTGACGGGCCTAAGCCTCTAAGAAACGCTGTTTAAACAACTTAGGGACCGAGATTGTTTGATAACCTTTCAATGCGAATTTTCTCGGCAACGGGTCAATAACGGAAGTTGGCCGTTCATAAAATTTATATTTTAAATTGTATATGAAAAGCGAAACGGTGATTCTTTAAAATTTCCATTCGTATTCTGGTTTCCAATTATTTTTAATATAACTGGAGCGATGATAAAAGGCATTTTATTGTTTAAAATAACTACTCTGAGAGCTTTTTAAAATGATGGAATATTTACTACATCCTGTGGAACAGGTTTGATACCATATTGTTTAATGAATAAGTAATTAAATAAGATGTGCTCAAATTTATAAATGGAAATGATGTACCTACTAAAATGGTTACGATTCTAGTATATTTCAGTCAAAACGATTGATTTTTTTGGACATTTCAAAAAGATATGAAAGATTAACTTCGATAGTAGCGTATCAGCAGTCTGGCCTTTGCTAGAAAAACTATAATGGATCCCTCAAAACATTTATTAGATTTTTATAACCGCCTAAAAAAGGGAACTCGGGGAAATCCAATTCAGTATTTTGTTCATCTTTTTGAATTTTAACTCTAGAAAACGCATAAAACGAAGGATTTTGTTAGGTTCATCGCAGATCAAGTTGACAATAATAACAGACATATTAATAAAAAATAAATGGATTAATCTTTTTGATGGATCCATAAAATGAATCAAAGAGGTTCCGACATGGATTTACATTTCTACGATCATTTTGTAGTACAATAACGAATCCACTACACTCGGAATAATATGGACCAAGCTTTATGAATCATATTCTAAAGGCAATCAAAACATTTTGTCCATTCTCGACCTTTTTTGTCATTTTATACTTTTTTTTAATGTTTCATGTTCAATGTACAAATGCGGTCTTAATACTTTGTCCTTACGCTAGATTTCTTCTGTATCGTGGGTACAGTTTACAAATATTAATCTCACGTGATACTCCCAGAGTCTGAACAACTATCTGTAGGCCATACAAATATTCGTTCCATGCGAGGATCGAACCCACGTTACGTAGCGCAGAAAGCCAATCCACTTAGTTACTGCGCCAACCGTGCCCTCAAATTGAAATCAAAGGCGATCATAGTGCATAGTGATGTGCACAGTATAAGCTTGATACACAAATTATTTTGTACGCAGCACACAGGGCGATATTACAGACAGGTGTTCGGCTCGGAATGCGCTCGTAAAACCAACTCTATATGGATTTATTATTTAAAGTGCTCTACACCTATTGTTGGCACCGCGTGTTTATATTGAGGCAGGTCGCGAATACTCGGTTTTATTTACTTTTGTTAAATTCCAAGGCCGTGGACACAACATTATCTTATTAAAACAATGATAAAAAATATCACTGTGAATTCCTACCAGAGAATAAAGTTATATATAGTACGTCAAAGTGAATCAGCTGTTGTAAGATGATTTTAAAAATACACGTCGTAGTAATATATTAAAGCTGTGATTTTGTTGAATTGCTACTAATCACATTTCCCGACTTATCAATTTTCGGTAACTGGGGTAAACTGGGTGGCCAACGTCCAGCCATTGACCTGGGACCAACCAAAATAAGGAATAGAAGTACCAACCTACGCAAGTGGTCAACAAAAGAAAATGAATGTCGTACGCATGCGTGGGGTCAGTTCAGTCAGTGACGTGGTACATCACTTCACTTTCGGGCACCTATTTGAGAAGATACTAAACCGACAAGTAGTATGAAATCTCATCGGAAACGCTTCTATGTCCTTAACTCCATTCATGAACAAAAAGTTAATTAAATTAGTGACCATCAATGGTCCTCGGTAAGGTAAAGTTTCAGGAACTGGGAGATAAAATACCGAAATAAATACGACACACGTACGATTGAACACAACCAACCGCAGAGCTTACACAAATTAATTAAGATAATCGTTTGCGCGTGAAAT
This sequence comes from Allophyes oxyacanthae, assembly GCA_932294325.1. Taxonomy (NCBI): domain Eukaryota; kingdom Metazoa; phylum Arthropoda; class Insecta; order Lepidoptera; family Noctuidae; genus Allophyes; species Allophyes oxyacanthae. The sequence goes on along the minus strand of OW028614.1, from coordinate 6,292,555 downwards.
TTAATAGGTAATTAACGTTTCTAAATGTAACCCTGTAATGTCTGCCCGGGGTCCTTTAAGCCCCGGTGTCGTCTATTACCTAACCAAACAATTGGCGGGGGCCGATAACTAAGTTGCAAGCATGCGAATACCCGCAAAGAACTTACGATTAGTGTTAGGGTTAAGTACTCATACCATAACATGATTACTGAGAGTGTTTTAATCGTTTATAAGGGATATTAGTTATTTTAAGCATCTTTGATTGAAAATTTGTGGTCTTCGTGTACCTAAATTTAAGGAGGAGATATCATCTGATGAATGAGTGTCGTATTGCGGTATTTTTCGTAATAAGTATTTACTATTTTATTCTGGTTTTACTTAGGATAATGCAATACGTACATATATCATCCCTCAAGAGCGTAGGCTAGTGGTTGTGGAAGACTGACCTGAAAACCGACAACCTATCCCCTGGGGCTGCCAAAGACCGACTAACGTGCAGCTGGTCTGTGTACCCTGGCAATGAGACTAGAATAAAGCTAGACAGAAAAAGAAGACAGAAAAATATATTTAGTAGAAATTTGTGGTTTTTGTGAATATTTCCCCTTGCAATTTCTCTCGCAGAGATGATGCCTAAAAACATCAAAATGTTCACGTTTATCTTGAGAATTAAGTTGTAAAGCACAGATAGTACAGCGTCCCATCTGTGCTGTGCTTATTTTGCGGTACAGGTTGTGAGGATTTAAGTTTGTTGTACTCGCTCGCGTGTTTAAACAAAGCTTACTCAACACAGTATCTCTTGTACCTCCAACTTGTGTACCGATTTATGTACTCCTACTTAATTCTTAGTGTTTGCAACACTTGGGTCTAAGTGAAAATTATTTGTGTCACGTAGTAGTGTTGGTTTTATGGAGTTATAGAGTGCTTACATTTTGAACAAGAGGATGTGTACATATTCTGTCTAAACAACAGTTAGGGACAGTTTATTTTCGTGTTTTAGTTCCGAGTATTTAGGATTAAAAATGTTACAAGTTAATTGTTGTTATCGTAGTATTTCTGTAAATAGAAAAATAAATAAAAAAGGTATATTTTCCCTGTTTGGAAAGATTTCGACGAAAACAAAGAAAAACCAGATAATTTACAACAGAAAATCGATACAGCACAGACGATACTTAACAAAAAATTTCCTTTCCACGGAAAACGAAGCAAAAAACAAAACACGACTACGGCTATCAATTAGCAAAGCAACTCGCTCAACATAAAGGCTGTATCCACCCAGCTGAAACATTAATCAATTGATAACAGCCGTATCTACGAAATGTTACAAAAAGTAAAATCAATAGTTTTTATGTATTCGGTCACCCTTTATCGCTATATTTTATCATGTCTGCTGCGTGCTTTCCATTACGTTTTGGTAACGTTACGGAGTAATAAACGAACCGACCAAAATATTCTATTAAGCTTAATTTATTTGTCAAACATCTGTGGCCTGCACTGAGAGGGTTAATCTTAAAGGTTGGTATTCAAAACACGCGATCGATCTCAGGGGATAATTCTATTCATGATTTTAGTTTGGCATAATATTTTGGTGTAAATTGAAAAGGAATGTAGGGACATGTTTGTTTTAGAATACAAACATATTAGTCTCTATAGCTTTTCCTAAAACAATAAAACTGACGTAAAAACAAATTTCGCTTTTCCAGTTCAGCTCTATAAAATATTTTCTAGAATATTGTTACCTGTGTAATAACAAAACCTATTAGCTTTAACCATGATTTTTTATAGCAATGCGACATCCCTAAACATACTTAATTTTATGTAGCAAACATTTTCAAAAGTTACACAAAAATATAGCAATTTTACAAAAAAAAGTTTTAATAGCCACCGTTAATGTAGGAACAAATTTAAATATACGTTTATTTGTCCTGTTTAGACGTGCATAGCTGACCTTAAAAACTTGCAGGAAAATTTTGCCATTGCGAGAATTCTTAATGTATTTTTACTGAATATATACTCGCCAAAATGAAAATATGGATTAAAAGCGAATAGGGGAAAATAGAAATAAATAAAAACTGAAATGGTCTTTTACTCATATAAAGCTTTGTGCAAGGGTTTTTGTGAAAATACACACAAATAAAAGCGAAAATGGTTGAATATTTGAATTTTATATCTAGCGTCTTTTACTCATAGCGCTAACTAAAATATCCAGAATCAGAGTAACGCAAAATGCCTACAGCGTAGAAAGCTATCCGCAGGCTACCGACATTGAGATGGTTTTTATATGTACCGGATTTCGATATAAAATAATAGGTAGAAATGTTAAATGTTAGACGCTAGGATGAAGAATAATACAGTTCTTTGTTTGTTAGACAACCATTGATATCTATTGATATATTTAAATGACATAAAACCTTACTATTGCTTGCACCGTTGCACCGGATAAAACCCCCGACTCCAACTAGAAAAAGAGCTGTAACTTTTGAAAAGCTGAACACGTTTTCATGAAACATAGCTAAGATGATTTCCGATTAAACTAGCTTTCAATTAAAAACTGCATTGAAATCGGTCCATTCGTTTTGGAGCTACGATGCCCCAGACAGACATACAGATACAAACTACAAACTTTTTTTTGTCACGGGTTAAAATCGCAACTTATTTTGAAACCCATATTTATATTAATATCATAGAAACAGTCATGAAAACTGTAACGGGCAATCGTAAAAAACTATCGATAGAAAATATATTGTCGGTAATCAACACCTGTGACAATTAATGGCGGGTTCAGACCACGCCACTTTCATTACTCGCCCGATATACTCGCCTGTATGAATTGGTATTCGTTTGTTTGTGCACATGTTAAGTGATGGGGGTGCGACCGGCCGCTTTATGGACTTGCGTTGTTGGAAATTTATTTTATTTGCGATGTGATAAGGGTAGTGTTGTTTTTGATTTTGTGTTTTTGTATTCCTTTTGATGAAGTGAATGCGAACGTTTTATTTTTCCGACTCTAACTGAGATTTATAGAAGACAATACTACGTTCGTTTCCGAAGGGGAGGAGAACTTGTAAAATAGGTATTAGTTTTTTTGCAGAATAAATAATAGTATGGAATTACAGTTCATTTAAAATTCCATTGCAGCACTACTTAACAGTACATATAGATTAGATTATTAAGAGTTTTAGCGATGAAGAAGAACCTGGCCATGTTCACCGATGATGAATAAAAACGGCTGTTTACCTATATAAAATATCATGTTAAACGGCAGATTGTCTCTTAAACTTCTGTTGTAGAACTTGGGTCTATGTACATTTAAATTGATTTCTCAAGAACTGATGGTTAGCACCTTTACTATACCATTATCTGTAACGACAGGGACGATCTGAAGTCAACACGAGTCACAATCGATTAGACATCGAACAATTAGATCACTAAGTTAAGTTCCCTGGCGGGCCCGCAGTAACATTGTGAATTGTAATTGAAGATCGTGCCGCGAGCACACACGACTATTTCGCTTCATTATATCATAAAGAACGACTGTGAGCTTTTTAGCGTAACACATTTAAGTACATAGTAAAATGGAGTTAAGGTACTGGTTTAATATGAAAAGTAATATTAAAGGAGAATTGAAGGAGGACGCATACATTAAACATAAAGATTTGAAAGCGTACGTTTAACCGCCAATCAAAATACATGCCACAAACCATATCGCTGTCGAATAAAATCTCGTATAAGAATTCAAAGGCTCTATAAATAAATCATCGTACACCCCAAACTCTCGCACGAGCCAGTTTTGTTGTCAATAAATCCATCCTCACTCACTCGTAACATACTCTAAAGTTAACAGATAAAAACTTAGTTTGTTCAGTCCCAACTCCGGGGTTCGATTACGTAAGACGCGCAAACTTCCTCTATTACCCCCTACTTAAGGGTACAAATTTAAGCGCCCCCTATTTAAACACTGTTGCCAAATACCTACGTGTGTAATTTACGCCAAGTGCGGTTTACAACCGACGAACATTTTGGGAGTCGGATTCGGACGAGAGAGAGGGAGACGAATAAACCTCTGACGAGACGAACGATTTATAAGCAACCGGTGATTTGTAAGAATCCTATAGGGAATCGAATTTGATTACACGGGAAAATAGGCTTGAATTACAATTCTAGTCTTCTATAATGATGCATTCTTAATTATGTGTGAGTACCAAAAGCAGAAAAGCATTTCTCTTTAAAAAAAAAGGTGCGGGCAATTTTTAAAAGCAAACGTCTATTTATAACCCTTAATAGAAAAAAAAGAAAAAATAAAACGTTATTGGTACAAAAAAAATCAAAAACAAAAACATAGAAAACAGGTAAATGACATAAAATATCTATCACCAATAGACCATCATAAAACAAAAATAACATCGAAATGTTGCTCATTTGCATGTTTAAACAGAACATCCTTGCGACAGAACCTTCTCATTAATCTTTAAAGAGACTTTCATAAATAATCAGGGGTCCCATTTTTCAGCACCAAAAAGTGCGGTCCTCACAGGTGGGCTGGCTAAGTCCCGCAACACTGTCATCATTTAAGCCGCACATTAGCGAAACTTGCGTCGTTTGTACAACACCTGGGGACCGCGACATACTACTCGATATTTTACTACCGGAATAAACTGCCCGGCAAAATGTAAATTTTGACTTTGGGCTGCGAAGGCAATATTTCAATTTGGATTTAGGTGTGTGCATGTGTTGTGTGTAAGAAAGTTAGGGATTGAGTGTTATACCCACCATTTTCTTTCTCAGATAATGGTGTGTATATTTTGAACCAAATCCGGAACGTGGTATAAAATGAGTCGGATTCACAAATATACATTATACATGCATTGCCATCAAAAGGATAAATTTTCGGTGAACTTTATAATAATAGCTCTAACTTTTATGTGAGTAGAATGTTTAAATGTGTATTTTCTGTATGTATTGAAGTGTTAAATTACATTCACATAATTACGTCAACATGTGTGTCCAATGGTTAAATCCAAGCAAAATGTGACGAACCGATTAAATATTTTAATTTACACTATTACCCGATAGTGGTAAAGTTTTATTACGACTTAATTTTAAAATAATGATGTAGATAAATATATTGTAAATTCAGTTGAGTAGGTATTTGTTCCGTGTAAATCAATTTGCTATTAATAATATACCTATGAATGAGTTTATTCATAATACTAATTAGTTTTAATAAAGCATATAAATATACATAGTTTAATTTTTAGTACAAAAAACATTTTTTCGGTACTTACCTATTTGTTTATGGCATTTTTTTTTATAATACACTAAAATAATTTGTGCGATCTACATATTTTGACAATTTGCTAATAAAATATCCTGAAACACTGTGATCATTGAAACTTACTTTTTGTCGCTATATTTTTGTTTTAAGTTTCAATTTTATGTCTGAATAAGACATTAATTAAGAGTATTTATTCTGTTAGATGTTGTAATGTTATAAATAAATAAATAAAAATAAAATTAATCTCTATTCCAAATAAATTATAGGAAACGTGTTCCGAGGGCAAAAATGTCCGGATAAATTAATTACTAATGCCGACTCTGTGTATATCAATCAGATGGCACTATATCTCGCGTAGACTTTACTAAGGGCAATAGCACACTAGAAATTTTTCGCATCAGAATCGCACGATTTCGCGTTCGCCAGCTGCATTTTGCTTACAAAAAGTGAATAACGAACGCGAAAACGCGCGATTCTGCTGCAAAATGTAGCTAGTGTGTTATGACCCTAAAGTAGCTGGTTCCAAAAATGCACGTAGCTACGTAAATGTCGTCTGAACACTAAACGCGCGTCAACAGCTCTTCATCCGAACTTAGCCTAAGGCAAAGACATAACATAGAGACGCGTTATCCAAATCGGTAGCAATCGATCCGCGCTCTACCTGAGACCTACAGGACTTTATAAACGCCTTTCTGTTTGTACAAGCCAGTTCACAGCTCCCGCATAATCGCGACGATTCGAGCCATTCAAATGCAATGGATGACACTAAGACAGTAAGTCTACATCTTGAACTACAATATTAATGAACTACTTTACTTCAACTTGGATACTGTTATTTCAGACATTGAAAAATTGCTGTTTAAGTTTTTTGACGTCCTTCTGAAGTTAGCGCAGTTATCTACTGAAGTGTGGTTGCCCAGATAGTCATTAAGGTGTTCAACTTAGAGCAGTCTATTCTTCAGATACTGGGAATTGTTACACCGATGCGATAACTGCTTAACTTCTAATTTTTCTGTGACGTCAGACGGAAAAACAAAAAACACAGTAAGCAAAAATAAAACAAACCTGCTACTTACGCCGTCGTAAATGAATGAAATCTACGTGAACTTTCTCTAACAACACCCACGTACCTGCAAACAAAACAATTTTTTTTATCAATACTGACGAACAAACTATGGATTTTTTGCAATTTTCCTAATATGATGCCTATATCCGAACAAAGTAATTGACCACGCAATATACAAAAAGTTTAGAAAAGCGAATTTAATTAAAGTTATTCGAAAATCGAAATAACATTCCAAATTCAAACGTTGGCTACGTTTGGAAACAAACCAATAGCGGGGGCTGGCGAACCACGAGCGCGCCAGTTAATCGCCGCCAACTAGTGGGTAATCCTTTCGAGTGGTGTGCATATAACGAGTGCATTCCAACCCGTGCCGCGTTCCGAACGCACGGCATACAGTGAAATTGCGGCACTCGCCGACTCAAAGCGATGACGAGGCCGTATCATTGCATGATGTGCATCAGTAGGCAGTGTGTGTGTGGCAGTGACGTATACTATACGCATGTTCGCAAACACTAGCTTCTTTCTAGAATATTCGCACAGTGACACTGAAAAATGGTAATGTAGTGAATATAAGCAGTAAAAATTGACTTTACCATTAACTCTTACGACCTGTGATTTACAGACTATCGATAATCCGCCACGACTTTCATCCAAGTTTTATAGCCAATGTTAACTATGCAACCGAGTCTCAAATTCACGCGAGCTCCTTGAACGAAATGGCGGGTGCAATTCACAACTTTCACCAACTACAGCGGCGTTTTAAAGTGACTCGCTTTGTTAGTTTGTACCCTTTTCTTGGGCTCAGAGCTAACTTCGCGCTTGAAAAAGCTGGACGTTAAGAATAGTAAATAAATGCAGCATCAGTGAGATGTACTGAATGGGAGGCAGCGAGGTGCGCCGGCGCCGCGTGCATTGCCCTCGCGCAGCCCCGCACCCCTCCTCACGCGGTGGTACAAACGCGACTGACTGCATTCCGCCGCGCTTCCTGACCAGGGCAAGTGCAGCGGCATTACGCTGCAAGTACATACCGCGCCCCCCGCGCACCGCCACGTCGCACCCCCGCACACACCCGCCTAGGTTACCAACAAGAAACGAACACAAAGGAACTCCAAAGCACCCGTCCGCCGTTTTGTATACGCAATCACGTAATTCGATAAAGATGGCTGATCAATGGCATCACCTTTTGATGTATAAGTAGCAAAGATCCCTTGCCCCTTTTAAAATAATCATAAAATCTAATATTATGAAGAAAAATAAAAGGACTCCTCCCCGCCCGTTACTCGCCTTCCCTGAGTAAGCCCTTTGTAATCTAATGCATTAAGATTATTAGGTTGTTTTGACATCATCTTATTTCTTTAAAATTTACCGGTTTTTCATGTACAGCTACTCCCTTGTGCTAACATTTACTTTATGTTCGGTACAAATAATACCCTGGTTCGTCATATTTTATAACATTACGATACAAATTCCCGAGTCAAGAGTGGAATTACAACTGAAACGAGACCTAACAAACATAGATTTCAATCGTGCACTCAAAACGGTCATACATAGCGCGTTCGATATAAGATACTCAGTCCGGCCAGTTGCAAAGCAAAAAGTATGGAAACACCCGGTAATAGTCTGCCTGCTGAAAGCGTTTTCCATGAGGCTTTTAAGCGCTTATCTTGGGAATGATAGCCGCGGCCGGACGCTGAAAGGCTGTGACGGCAATTTGCTTACATTAGGACATGCCCCGCATCACCATTGGGCTACGCGATGAAAGCCAAGACTTTTCGTGCTGCAATTCGTATTTCATATTTTTTATTATGACGTCTCTCATGCATTTACTGTGTGGATTGATTCGAAGCGCAGTCAACTATGAAGTTGAAACTGATTCAGTTACAGTTGGGAATGGGCCAGTATTGTAGCAGTTTGTGCAACTCAGCCGGGTATTAAATTGTTTTTAGAAACAATCACCAAACATAGTTCCAATTCTTTTCGTAACTATGTGTGAATTTTATTTTTAACGGTAAAACTGAAGCGGTACCTCGTAGTAAATTAGAGCGGGCGAAATAAAAACAATAATGTGCGAACGTCTATTTCTTAACAAGCGGTTTTGTTAGCCTTTGTGGTTAGTGGTCCTTAATTGTACAAAGTAATGAACGGTTTCAAAGTACGATTTCACGTTCAGTATTTGATTTTATATTTTTCGGGAAGTAATTTTCTCTTTCCGAAAACCGTCGAGGCAACAAAAGCTACATCACGTCTTCATCTTTTCTCTATTATTATAGTAAAGATTATATATAACGTTAGCATGGTGGTTTACGCAAGGAGTGCGGTGTCAGTAAGCCATATGTTTGTTTTCCGCGGCTATTTCTGGAGAGCCCGCGCCGCCATTGTTCCAAGAGTTATGGACGCTCACGAGAAGGTTAAACAACAAAACTATCGCTTCACACGAGAAAATGAAAGTTAAAATATTGTACCGAACCAATATTTTATGTTTTGGACGATTTATATGAAATTGGTCGGGAAATTTTCAAAGTATTTCGCGCCATGCCTTCCGCACGCTGCGCTGGAGTGAGTATTCACTACACGTAATTGGTTAGTATTGTTTGACCGCAATTTCGTGAGATGTTTATATTTAAAGGAATATAGATAGACAGAGATAAAGGAATATTAACGTTTTGTTCATGCTCCTGCAAGAACAAAACGTTTATAAAGTCCTACCTTTGTAGTCCCGATTCCTTTAAGAGGTTATTGAACTCATCATTATGAACAACTTTTTACTATAGGATCAAACATGAAATCGCGAAAATATCAGCTTTACCATAAATTTTGTCGAGTAATATTGAATTATTTGTAATTAACAGCTGTTTTTTGGGTGTGGATCAGACCATCAAACTGAACAACTTCCTTTATGGGACCAGGATCGTAATCGCGAAAAAATTATCAGCTGTCCCATACGTCTGGGTCGAATAGGTAGGTATACTGATTACTTTTTCACGATTACTATGCATAAATCCAGCCCATTACTATCCCATTCCTGGGCACGGGCCTCTTCATCTGAATGAGAAGGGATAGGCCTTAGTCCACCACGCTGGCCTGGTGCGGGTTGGCGGACTACATACACTATCGAGAACTTTAGGCCCTCAGATGTGCAGGTTTCACTACCGATGTTTTCCTAATCAAATTCTGAGCTGCAGTACTAACACTACTATTACTACAAGGGAATTCATAGCAAACAAATCGATCCAACAATTACTCTCGCCAAAAAACAAAATACGCAACCGAATGCGGTACAACTCAAAAATTCCGAAATATTGCAACCAATACATACGCAAATTTTGCTCGGCGTTCCTTGCGATTCAATAGCGACCGATAGTTTCCATATCGAGATCGTTATTGCTCTACGGTAAACCAATATTGCCGTTAATGGCCCAACATTTGAATGTTTACACAGGTTTTTCCTTTATATTGTATAGGGAATTTCTTGGAATCGATAGGTTATGAGATTTTGTTTCAGGTTAGCTTGGCGATTAGATTGGAATAACCTTTAGATATTACAGCTATGGTTTAAACTGTACCATGAATAGGATTTCTTTGTGTTAAGCAAGAAAGAATAAGCATCAAACGTATTTCAGTATCAGAACTTCCAAATTGATTTTTAATATAGAATTATTTATTGATCTATTATATTGTATGTCTGCTATAAGGGCTGTCGAACAAAGGCCTCTTTTTTTTTAAATAGGTACCTCATTTAATGTTTGTAATGTTATTAGTGATTCATTAAACTTGACCGATTTTGAAATATATAACTAAAAACAATCTTTTAAAAATAATATTTGCACGTCGCAGTGCGGCAAAATGTATCTGGGTCTATATTAAGGTACTATGCCTTCATATTACCTACATTTTATACAAATAAATCTATTCAATTCTAGAGCAATGTCCAGTCACTTTCAGTACTTCGTCTACTTTTAATTCAAGTCCATTACATATTATGCTATATTTAAAATTTCACTCTAACAGAGAAAAGCTTGTACAATAAAAAAAAAATCTAGAAGATAAAGGTTTTATGTATCATTTAAATACCTATTTAAAAATAAGATGCGTTTACTTAACAATTGAAGAACATCAGAAAATCCTTTAAATACATTTCTTTTAAATTAATTATCATAATTCTTAACGTTAAAAACTACGAACTATTGTTTTAGCAGCAACGATTTCTTAAAAACTTCGGACTACCTCCGGAGAAAAACTTTCAATCCTTTATTATATGTTTTTGAAATAGAGTTCATATTATACTTTTGCCCTTAGGAATTCTACTCCATCCTATCCTAATGGAAAAGTCATAGTTATTGTAATATAAGTATAAAGAAATGGAAAAGTACAAACAAAAGTTTAAAAATCTAAGTGAATAGTTTTTGCCATGTTTTGTTATATAAATGAGAAATTTCACATTTGTAATATACGTAGAGAAATTTGGATTACCTTTCATGTATTTTTTGTCCTACTGTCACTAATAATTTTCCCAAAATGTAAAATCATATTGAACTTTGATTCGGTTTGATTTAAGCTCTTTTTAACCGCTTTGATTTATATAAAAAGGGTCTTAATTATGGGAGTCATTGTTGAGGATTGAGGAGTCTTCCTGAACCTACCTCCTCGAAATTAAAGTGTATTCTTTTTATATTTTATCTACTTGACCCAATCAACTTGCGAGGTTTCAGACCTCATTCTTAGCGCGAGCGAATTCTTTAACGCGAGCTTTAGATATAAAGAAATTTTTGGTTCCATTATTTTTTAATCTTTTATTTACAATGGTCTTATAACATTTCTAGTGATTCTTTCCCCGTTCTTTCACTAGCCATTTTGACAGCGTTACAAAAAGCCTCGATTTTCCCTTTATTCATGGAGGACAATAAGGAATTATAAAATATTAAGGTAGTAAACAAAAGGGAGAGAAGAGTTAATAAGCTTATGTACAGCTTTTTCTTAATGTTGGCTGCCCATTTCTTTTCATTACCTGCATCGTAAAGATGTTTTTTTTCAGTTCGTCGTTTCTTGTCTAGTGTCGTATTTCTTTTTATTTTAAAAACATCATGCCGGTTCTAGCTCCGGTCTTTTGTTACAGTACTTATCAGAAACAATTGTTAAATGAAAAAAGCTTTTGTCTTGGAAAAGCAGGAACTTATTGTCTCCCTTAAGTAGGAATTTTAAATTTGACGTGTTAAGTTACTTTTTATGTTTTTTTAGTCGCTATAAGAAGGCGCACGTTTTTCGATCTACCGTGTTTTCTTAAGTTAAGTGTAGGTACTTTCTGCTGGTTGTTTGTTAAATTTCACTAAGGTAATAGGTATATAAATATATCAGATGGTTGTTCATACATGGATGTAAACTACGTTTTTCAATAGGTACGTGATAGTTTGTCGCAATCCTTGTTTGTTTGCTGCAACTTGTAAGATTTCTAGTTCGACAGCTTCAGTTTGGTCCCACAAGACATTATATACAAATCCCGGAGACGTGGAAACGAAACTAAAAGAATTCCGTCTCAGCATGGCGCCGCGAAAACTTTACAGTAGGTATTTACGTAACGACGGTACGTAATGCCGCGTACGATTTTGACATATTGCTTTGCAAACAAAGTGTAAGCTTCAAAGCTTTGTTGCCGACTGTATGTACACCGTCATAAAGAACGCAGACACAACAAAACATTCATGAACAAGATTGTATCAGCGTATCGGAGTTCCCACGGCAAAAACAAACAAATTATAACTATTAACGCGGCGGGTTGGATATTGCCCGATATTAATATTTCCGACGAGGACGAGGGTTTTATTCAACGAAATTGCAGTTAGAAAGATCCTATTAATGAACGTCCCGGACTCCTTTGTCCGGCGCCGGGGCATTTCCTGCACAATCGCCCTGACACCAAGTAATTAGGGAGAAAAATTCGTTACCCTGACGTCTAGTACAGTGTTTCAGTTTTGCGGTGAAATATTTTTAAAAAGTCGTCGTGAGATGTACGCTTCCTTTTTAATACTATGTGATGCACTTTTTAATAAAGCTATTAGGAGACTGTTTTTATTATAGGGTGAGAGTAGGTTAACAAAAGGTTTCGTGGTTTTGAGCACGAATGAACTGTGTGACCACATCCCGTGAGTATTGTAAAAGGTAAATAAAGATGAGGTTAAGAGATAGGTACACACAGATATACAGGGTGACTGGTTGAACGAGAATATTGAAAGAGGGTATTCGGTAAACGATTCTCTTTCTAAATATGTAAAAAAAATAGGATTTTAATACAACTGAAAACTGGCGCTGAGTATTCTTATGCCTGCATTTGCTGAGTTGGCAACGCATTCGGTACTGGAATGTCGATAGAACATGTCTTATTTTTTTTTTCTGTAATGTCTTGTCCGAATAAGTGTAATTTCTTTCTTATTTCTAATATTTCACATAGTTGTCTTATGAAATGTATAATAGGTATTGTTGCATGTCCTAAGCTAGGGTTGAAGTATGAAGGGAAAAGAGATCATAATTTCCTGCTTTATCAAAGTTTATTCACAGTGTGCGTGCGCAGGGGTGTAAGCTACACTTTCCGAATCTAAATGTTTTCATTGTTATTCATAAGTGTTTTATTTATAATTGTTACATGTGAGCATAAATTATCATATCCTCGAAAATGTTCCTTTTTGAAGTACATTCAAACGAAGTCTGATATTTAGGGAAATAACGACTCTACATTACGAATTCGAAGAATATTTCAACAATTAAACTCCAAAGCGAAATCTTATTAATAGTTCATAACTTAGTTTTTAATTGGCACTATCCACGCTAGATTTATGTGGAAGGATAATTGTATCGGCAATTATCAGCCAATGTTTCACTAAGTAGCTTGTAAACCATAGGCAATACAAACTGATAATAATGACAAGACTGTCTACAAATAGTGCGGAGACTAGTTTTTTAGTGTAGACACTTGAATCTATGGCCGTTCCGGTTTGTAAGTCGGCACGATGACCTTATATTATTTATAGAGTGGTTCAAATTGTGGGCGGTAGCGATTAACGAATTTTCATACATTATAACATGAGAAAAAATATTCGTCAATATTATATATTCCCTAATCACATCTACACATCAGTTCGTAGAATTAGCTCCAATGATGATTATTTAATGAACAGTCTAAGGGAAATTAGTGCAATGATCATCGCGATTGTTTAAGGGATTGGCAATAAAAGCGATTCTATTTAAAAATGTGTATTTTTTATAGTTATTGTTTTTGACCACCATCTCGACAGATGGTATGTTACGATGCGGTCTAGGATTTAGCACGCAGACCTAGAAGATACCTGTTCACACTTGTCTTGACGGTAACCAGATTCTATTTATCAGGGAATATAAGGACGGCAAAGCATTCCACTCCTTACGCAAAATAAATGTGAGCCCAAAACGTACAGTAGGCCATATTATTATGCAGATGCTATTTATTAAAATACAGTTGCAGAGCTTTTCAGGCTGTTCAAACATATAAACACATTTGGTAACATTAACCAATTACTTGCATGGTTCAATGGCAATGCACACATGAATGGCACCTAATGATGAACTAAATTGGAGCGCGAAATACTATGTTCTGCTTTCTCATCAACATAAATTTATTGTAGTGATGTGCATATTCGTATATATTTCCGTTTCAAGGATATTTTTAAACAGAGCCGAATTTTAATGAGGTATTTAGTTGCCTATCTCTTTGCTTGTAATTCCTGACATTCTGTCACATAGTTGCAATCTTATCTATTTTCTAATGCAGTTTAGTTGAGTAGTTTCAATGAACTCGAAGCTTTGATAAAAAAGCTTGTTTTTTTTAAAGAAAATATTTTTTGAATTCTGTATTTTTATTTTTCTTAAATCGCATATCGATATTAATAATATCCTCTATAATGATCGTAAGGATCGGGGATATTATCAGAGCCAAATTAAAGTATTTCGCTTTGATAGCTGACAACCTGTCACATTCCTAGTTGAAACCTTTTTTATCCTGTTTCAGCTGTGGCTTTATTCTAGGTTTAGTTTCAATTGAAACTAAGTTTGATCGGATTATTTGAGTGAATGAGCAATCTGAAATTCCCTAATTTGGAGACCTATATCCATCTGTTTACTGCGAAATCATGAATTTGCTGGCAGTCTAACATATCGTAAGCGTTATAGACGAACATTTAAAAATTAAAGACTCGATTGGCATGTGACAAAAAATTGTCATAAAGTTTTTTTTTTTTTTTTTACATATGTAGGTACTCTCGGCCGTCTGCCGCCTAAGGCTTCAGTTGAAAATCAGCGCTGCAGTAACATAAAGCATTATGCTGAGAGCCTATTAGACACACATTACCACACCAAGCTTGCTATTTCATATATCTATCTACAATATTCGCTATAATATTTATCAGATCATGTGCACGCTTTTACTTGTTTGTGTTGTCTAATAAATGTATTTTCTCTCATTTTTCTTAGATATCTTAAGGCCATAATCGCGGACCGCTTTTGATCTAAACGAGGTGTAATTATTATACAAATTTTCTCAACACTCATGGTGACGCAACGGGGCCCCTCGGATCGTACGGGCGTTTTTATGTGTGCCCATAAAATGACCAGTCCGAGGCCTCAAAAAGAGATATTATTTACTGTTAAGACATGGTCCGTATACTCTACATGAGTGAAATTATGAATGAAAGAACTCTTATTACATTTATTTGTAGTTGGAGAATTGAATAATTTACGCATTTTGTCGCTGGTTTTTACAAAACTCAAAACATAGTTTTTTTTAGATTTAAGCAATTTTATAAGGCTTCAATGAATTATCGTGCCTGTTAATAGCATTTGCAGAAAAAGGCTAACATCAAATATCGTAATAAATATAGATAGACTCCACCATTGTTACCTACATTATTTTCATCAAGAAAGGGACATGGTAATAAATAAATTCTTATTTGTATTTTTAAAATGGTTATTTCTAATCAGATCTCCAAGCACTTAGTTTGTCAGTTAGTGTTCTGTATTTTCAACGCAACTACTAACCATAGTTACTGAACCAATAAACCCAGACTTTTAATTACAACAAAAATATATTTACCTATTAGCGGAAAAACACGAATCTCTTGGCAAAGTGAGTTAATTTGACTAATTGGACTGTGTAAAATATCGCAAGTGACCAAAGTAATTTTCTCGTAGGTTTAATTGGTACCGAGCGGGGTGGAAAATTCACAGTGAACACAAAAGTGCCTCGAAAGAGCAAAACTAGTTTCATCGCTTTTAAAAAGTGTTTATGAGCAGGCTTAACGAACGCGCCGGCACGCACGCGCCGGAAAAGAATAACAAATACGCCCACGAACCGCCCTAGCTGTAAATAGTTCGGTGCTATTGTTTAATGCGTCTGGCTTACTTTATACTAATTTGATTTTAAAAAAGAATGCATTGGGAAATCGTAGAATTGAAATAAACTGGATAAACTCGACTTGATATCAATATTTTGGAGATTCTTTCAGAGTTTGTACTTTAAAATCTCGGTTATTTACGTAAGATGGAAATGTCAGTGTTAAAGTTTTCTATTTATACTTCTAATAATGGAATTATCATGAAAATGCCTGTAATATTGTAAAATCTGCCATGAAAAACTGCCGTCACCGAAACAAATATTTTTATTTATTTCATTCTACGTAAAAAAGCTATGTTTTTAGCATTACAGGGCGGCCATAGTCTGTATTATTACGCCTATTCCAACTTTATGCATGATATAAACACGCCAAATGTAGAAATTTCATTATGACCATGATAATTCCGCCGGCGACCCCGCACGAAGGTTTTAATAGCTGTTTAAAAAGAAAAGCACGTCACGGATCGCAGGAGATATTCCGCTACACGACATTATTGCATTTTTGCTCACGAAACACCTGAAAATCATTAATTAATTTTAAAGCCATTATCGCTACCGCTTCGGCGCGTCATCGGGAGCATGCGAACTAATAATTTGTTATTGTACAACATCAGGAGAAAATCGTACGAATAAATTGTGCGGGTGAAACTCGGATTACAACCGGTCACACAACGTTAAATCACATCACATCACGTGATAGAATTTGTTCTTTGCATCACAAATTGATTGTTGAATTGGAATTAATACACTCATTAGATGTATGAATGCAATTAGGTGCATAGTTGTGTAGCGAATACCGTTTCGCGCGGTCGCACCGACGAGCGACTTTCAAACGAAATTACGGAGAAACTGATATAATGGTGCGGGCGAACCACGCGATGGCCGCACGTACTTTAAGCATGATTTATTATTTACTGCAATATCCTTGTAATTGATTACAAGTATTTATCTTATAGGTGTTCAACGGCTTACACGTCTTCCTAATTTTAGGAATAGTTTGTAATATTACTAAATAATTTGCCCTCGCGATGTAGCGTGTCTGGAATGTTGGTCGAAAACAGGGTCGACGATGTCTATGCTGTAATGCGTAGGCTGAGAGCATCATTTCACATGAGACTGATGGTGTGTAAAAACAGTATTGTGACTTACTGTATTCTGCACCATCTACATGACCATGAAATATTTTGTGTTACTTTGATTTTAATGTTATTGAATTTCACCTATCGATGTGACATACTTAATCTGTTTTTTAATTATAAATATAAATTAATAATATTCTAATAACTTAACAGCACAGCAGGGGTAGCCTAGCGGTTGAATGCTTGCCTTCCATTCAGGCAGGTCTGAGTTCGAAACCGATCCGCACCTCTAACTTTTCGATTTTATGTGCGGATCAGAATTTGATTATCACTTGCGTTAACAGTGAAGGAAAAACACCGTGAGGAAACCTGCACATCTGAGGGCCTCATAAAGTTCTCGATGGTGTATGTAATCCGCCAATCCCTACCAGGCCAGCGTGGTGGACTAAGCCCTAACCCATCTCATTCTGAAAGAGGCCCGTGCAGCAGTGGGAAAATAATGGGCTGGATTTATTTATTATTATTACATATAATAATTTATTTTAATCTAATTGTAATTATATTTCTTTTTAAATCAATTTAATAATAATTGTACTACTGTGATATGGGTGTATGTGTTACTCAGTTGTACAATTGCCTTGCATGAAATAAATAAATTTTAATGGTGCGGATTCTATTGCACGTAAATTCATTTTGCAGTTCAGTTTTTATTTTAGCTACAATCCAATAGATAGGAAAAGCTAATTAAAAAAAAATCTTTAAGACACAAATTTAATCTACATTGAGTTAGGATTAACAGAATCGACAACACAGATTTAGACTCTATTCTATCTATGTCTATGATTATATTTTATAAGGTTGAAAATGTGTGTAATACAGAATATTAACTTTGCTTTCTCCCACATCATGACGGTTTCTATTTTAAGATAACGACATCGTAAACAATCGAAACGTTATTTATGGATGGAATTACGAAGTTTATTTAAATGTTAGGAATATAAACGATTATTATTACACGATTTGTATGGGTGAAGCTGAATTATTAGTTTTCCTCTATCGTAAAATGTATGTAGATGTATTGGTTATAGTTATCGTATCTAGGATTATCCTCCCACACAAGATGTAGGAGTTATTCGAGAATGCTTTGAAGTACTTACAAGGTTTTGAAAATTATCTTCTAAACTGCAGATAGAAATTTCGGATGTAAAGAAAAAGAAAGAAAGAAAAATCATTTATTTGCCACAAAAACAAGACACACTAGAATGATAGACATAGGTAATAAGAAGAGGACAGGTGCTTAGACAGAGAATACATTTTTCTTAGGATGGCAACAGTGTAAAATTGAGTAGAAAAAATAATAATTTAAAAGAATAAAAATTATGTGGGTATACTGCACCGAGTGCGCATCACCCATTCAGTGTGTGTGATGTAGATCTGGACATTTTTAATGTGCTAGATTCTTAGGAAGCTGACATGTTCATGTATGAACAAACCTTCTTTATTAAGTAAAGATTTAAAAAAAGATAAGGTGATCTCACAAATTATGACAGACATTTTCTAGACTGCTTTTAACAAAACCCCGTTAAGTTTTATAGTTTTGTCGGAACCAAAATTCATGTGGACCTAGGTATTCCAGTATGGCATATGCCGTTAGGTAGTCTGGGTCTACACCAGACTTCCTTGAAGAAATTTAGCATGGTAATGGTGTCTGATTCTTTGGAAACATTTGCGACCGTTACTTATATAGTCTTGACTCTTGAATATTATTCAAATGAATATTACTATCGATTTGACGACCCATATCCAGCAATTCAAATATGACATACGCACTTGGAAATTTGAAGTACGCTGAAATTATATCTACTTTCAATTGTTATTAAACAAGTATCGTAGACAACTATTGGCACTTTGATGACTTTGTAAATTATTTTCACTTAAGGAAAATATCGTAGCGCAAATTCTGAGAAACAATTTCACTATTTATACACATCAAAGGGTTTTATTTAAATTAAAAATCAAAGAAAATTCGCGACCTAGTCGTCTGTGGAGTGAGCGAATCAGATTTGCGCGCAAGTATTAAAATAACATAAACACACCTTTGACGGGTGGTCTTAATGAGAAAAGTTTGATACGACTTCCATTTAAGTCAAACTTCTGTCATCAGCGTTTACTTTCCTAGGCTGGGCGCGGCCACTGGCGCAGCCTCGGGAACGAGATAAGAAATCTCAATCGGAACGTAAACAAAACTTGATTTTGTTATTGACTGTAGACGGCCGCTCTGTTCGATTTCCGCCTTTCCTAACTTCTGTTGGATTGCATTCGAAATTGTGTTAAAAGTTTACATTGACTAAGTTCGTTGCCGATACAAGTTAAAAACAATGTTTTGGTTTAGAACAACAAACTCAGATCAGGTGAAGGAAAAATGCTTTCAAGATTTCCTGCTTACTGTTAACACAAATTAAAAGATCAGAGACTTTTCACCGTAATCCCACAAGAATAACCCTAAGATAAATTATTACGCACCTTCACTTTAAAGTATATTAAACTTCTGTTACTTCGCCAGTGTTGAAGATTTTATTGCGTTACTTGTTAAACTCAAACATCGCACTCCAAGTGTGAAATAAAACATTAATTAAAGTTTAAAGACTTCTATGAGAACAGTTTCAAGTGTTAAAACTAGATAAATTAATTTCAATATTCCCAAAGGATCAATAAAGCCCAACTTAAATTCACAGCGGAGACGTTAATATGCTTACCTAACTTATGCGTGCGAACTTTAACTTCCCTATAGTTACGACCGAAGTTAAGTTGTAGTTAGTCTGCGTATCTGAAAGTGTCTCACTTAGACAATGTTACGCAATAAATATAATTGTTATTTATTTGTCGTGTGAAGTTTTGATCAGTGCGATACTCGTGCCGCATTCATGGCATGGAGGGCGCGATTGTATCGCTATACATTAGTCGGCGGCCCGAGAGAGTTATTATCAGATCCGTTTGTTCGCAACTTTGCCAGCGTTGTGCTCTCTACTCGTAGAAACTTATCGGTCGAGTGCTCACGGCGGCGCTGGCAGATAAGCGGGAAACGGAGCGAGCGTGGACTTACCATATTAGAGAGCAGCAGACGTTGGTGTTTAGCGACTTGGGGATCTAGGGCTTGGAGCGGGAGAGCCAGGGGTAACGGGAGAGGCAGTGGTAGCGGGAGCGGGTGCGGGTGCGGAGCCGGCTGTAGGATCAGCGGCGGGCAGCAGGCGCACGGCGTCACGTAGGACACGCACCCGAGCTGCGGCGGGAACAGCGTGCCGGCGGCCTCCTCGAGGCCTCGCACACGTCTCTTACGACCGCATCCGCGGCCGACCTCTATCGCTCGACGGCTCGCGCGCCGCCGACTTCCCGACACGACCGAGGTGCCCGAGTAGCCGACTTGTCCGAAGCGGTCGCTCCGAAATTAATTTCAACTTAACGCGGGAACTCCACAAGTTCTCGAGGATGGCGCGAAGTGCGTTGGAAAGTGCCGAAACTCGAGTTGTTTTAGTTGGGAAAGAGCCGGGTCGCCGCGAGGGAGCGGGAAACTGAGCGTACGGGAGAAGCGAGAAACGTCGCGCAGGGCTCGCGAGAGTGTGGAGAGAGTGGCGTCGTGCACGGAGCACAAGTCGCCAGGCCGGCGTGTGGCGGTGGACTGAGCGGCGAGGCAGGTGCGCGGCGTCGCGCGGAGGGCGCTGGGGGCGGGCCCACCTGATTCACCTGGGCGCCTGCGCCGCGCGAGCTCAGCCTCCGCGGTACACACACCGACACCGACACATCAACGATACTCTTCTGAACACTAACATTGCACTATCAAAGTATCTGTCGTCATTATGTTGCAACTTTTGATCGTAATAATACTGATAAGCCTATGTCATTATATTTCGAAGCTGTTGAAAGTATTATTGTAGAGTTGGTATGGAAACGGAACTTATTGAACTGAATAAAAAAAAATCTAAATTTGGGTTGATAAAAACATTCCTGAGGCACATAGGCATTTCAAGTATCGGAGACTTAAAATGTGACGAGAAAAAAAATCAAAATTCGATTACATAAACCTAAATAGAGACTCTATTCCAATATTATAAAGAAAATGAGCGTAATAAAATAAATTGGCGACTCGACGACTCGCAAATAAGGAGGCATTATCTTGCGGAAATCTCTAGCGGGATAACCGGGATAAATCGCATTGATCTTAGAGGTCCGGCTTCGCTAGAGGACATCTGAAGAGGCACGGTGTAAGCCTGTTGTACACGCTTACAGGGGATTAGGCACCTTTTAACGTCGAACACTATTTACTCTTAGGATCTTTTCTTCGGGACACAGATTACATTCTCGTTAGTGGCCAATGAGTAAACAAAATACGGATTTGGTCGCACACACATGCTGTTCGCATAGTTGTTATGTGACGGAGTGGTGTCAATATATTTCGATGAGATGTAATGATTATTTGTATCAAAACGAATCAAACTTTTTATACAAGTTCCTACCTTTCTAGACCAGATCCCTTTACAGGGTTATTGTAATCATAATTTTGAACAACTTTTACTAAGGAAGCAATCCAGAAATTGCTACGAAAACAATCTGCTCAAACAATAGATTTTTCCCCATAATAAAATGTTGTACAATAACCCCTTAAAGGGACTAGAGAGGTTAGACCTTATATATCTAGAAGTTATGTCATTTGGTAAAAAGAGGCTTGAGCTTTTCTGAAAATTAACCATGTTATTAATTGTGACTTTATATACCTTTTTAATACGTTTACAGCTAACTCGCAACTTGTTTCTTTTCCTAATGAAAGTGTGCATTAATATAATTATTAACTAGCATAACACTATAGATTAGTAATCACCCAATGATCGTAATTCGACCGTAATTTTAGCTTTCTGAACTCCTTCTCCATATAAACTTTAACTATGCCAAATTTCACACTCCTCCGTGCGGGCAATATGCTTCAAAAGGGGTACTGGGTTTTCTTTTCACGTAATCT
The DNA here is from genome assembly GCA_932294325.1 of Allophyes oxyacanthae. Classification (NCBI taxonomy): domain Eukaryota; kingdom Metazoa; phylum Arthropoda; class Insecta; order Lepidoptera; family Noctuidae; genus Allophyes; species Allophyes oxyacanthae. Next base: position 6,270,736 of record OW028614.1, on the reverse strand, counting down.
ATATATATTTATATGGAGAAGGAGTGCAGTAAGCTAAAATTACGGTCGAATTTCGACCACTAGGCGACCACTAGTATAGATAAATATGCAACAGCCCTTAGGCTGATATTCAGAGACGACAGAAACGAGTCTAAGCGTGAACTTACGCTTCCATCTGTCTTTGTTCGTAAGTTTGACAGATGGAAGCGTAAGTTCACGCTTAGACTCGTATCTGTCGTCTCTGAATGTCAGCCTTATTCCTCTGTTTCTTCATAAGTATTGGAGAGGTGGTAGAGATAATCTTTTCCAGTGTCTTGTTAATTAATTTTCAGAATTAGAGTAAAACTGAAAATTAAATTTCTACTAAATATTATGTTTTTTTTACTGTTTTTTGATTCAAAAACCTCTTAAGTTAATTCTTCTAAGTATAAGTTCTTATAAAGTTGATAGACATTATAAAATATTAGGAATACGCAGAATATTTATTTATCTAGATCCTTGCGCAAAGTTTGTGAACTAAACTTTAAGACAGGTTGTTTTAATATTTTGTTGACCTACTTTGCTGTCTACGAATTAATCATAAATATTAATTAATTAAACATTAATGGTGGATAAAATATTAAAAAGATCGAAAAGGAGACAGGTAAATGAAAACAGCGAAAAATTTGTGCGAATTTTTTTTAATACTTTAGTATTAAAAAAAAATCGCACATGTAGGTAGGTATCATAAATATTTGTAATATTCGGTTTATAAATGTACACTTTTATTGAGGAATGATATCTTAATAACTTAGGTATGTAAGATTTTATGCGATCTGTACCTCTACCATGAGTTTTCCGTGCCGTCTAACGTTCACGTTCACATGCAATATTTGTATGGGATTTTTTTCAGCGCCTCTAGCGGTATAAATAGTGATCTAAAGTCACTATACAAATATTGCATGTGAACGTGAACGTTAGACGGCACTAAAAACTCATGGTAGAGGTACGGAAAATCGTAAAAACAAAACTTCCGAATTATTTTGTCACATTAAATTGAAATTTAAATGTCAGTAAATAATGTAAAAAGATAGGTAAGGTTACTATTTATAATTCTAATTAATTAATTAATTATTATTTTTAATTTCTAATTTTTTGTGGCATCATGGCTCCTGAACTGAAGATCCGATTTTGATTAATCTTTTTCGTTTGAAAGGTGTCTTAATCCAGTGTTCTTAGCTATGTCGCAAGAAAATCTGTTCAGCTGTTTGAAGATCATCACCTCTTTTCTAGTTGATGAAGAGATAATTATAATTCTGGTTGCGAGTTGGGGATTTTTGACGGTTAGGTTGTTGACTATGCTGACCTGAGGCCCTTTTGGCATAAATGTACTTTTTTGTTCAATTAAATATGATGTGTTTTAATTTTAATTGTGCCAATAAACGTAATTTTCTTTCTTTTCTTTTTAATTTGCAATTCGCTTGAGGCATCTTCATCCCCGGGAATTTGAATTCATAGTTATTCAATGGGTCATAGTTTAAATGGAATGAAGGTAACAATAAACTTTGTAGCGCTATTGTAATTTGATCGTCAAAGATCGATTATTCGATTAGCAAGTTCTAACTACAAAGGGCAACACTTCAAAAGCACCTGTTTTCAATAGTATCAATAATTAATTCTGATCGGCTCAGGTAATTAGAGAATGTGGTAACTTGACATGTTTTTGAAGATAATAAAATTATAGGTACAGAGTGATTGTGGAAGCTGGTCGCGCCGGATCTTTACTAACTTTTAATGAGATTATCGTATCTGGGTTGAGAGACAGTGGTTGTATATCATGATTATTACGTAATATCTAGCTGCTATTCAACGTTTGTAAAAACATTTAAATAAGTGCTCAATAAAATACTTTATTTTTATGCCACTAAGGTGGAAAAAAAGCATACGTCTGGCCTGATGGTAAGCGGTTAACGTAACCTATGGACGCTTGCAACACCAGGGGCCTCACTCGCGCGTTGCGGACCCTACTACTAACGTCGTGTTGGCAGTAGCCCCCTTACTGCTAACATGACACTTCCCCAAGGAGCACTGGCCACCTACCTACTCACCGACAGGAACACAACACTGCAAAATATCAGTGTTATTTGGGTACGATTTTTTGGGTAGGTACTTCCCCAGTACGGCAGCCCCAAATTTTTAGCAGAAGGTCCCGCTATGCCCTAACTTATTTTTTTAAATAACTTCTCCCCTCTCTAGGATTTCTCTTGTATCAAGGGTAGGTACCTGTTAATTAACTTTAGTAAGTTTTATCCCTACGTCTTGTATTTATCGGCGTATAAGTATTAATTATTGGCAATACATCCTTCAGACCTGCAAAATTTGATCAATGGCATAACTAAGCCATCAATTATATGTATCTCCTCTACCTTATAGACTGGACAAAATCCACTGTAGGTATCTACACGCTTTTGTGGAATGTATTGTAGTTTATACATATACATGGTGTTTGAACTGAATATGTAGGTACCTACAATATTATCATACTCATAATCATAGTACCTACGCCTCTACTATATTCTATATTCGTAGGTAACTAGTCATAATTTCCGCGTAGAACATGCATTAAGTTTCTAACAACCTAAATATCTATCCCCACGCGCACCTCGTGTGTATGAATCACTATGGATACATGAGTGTGTAACTAGAAGGCATGTGAGTGCAAATTCCGCAGTTCAAAGTTAGGCTGTGCGCCCGCGCGGGCCCCGGTCGTTGACCCTGCGCGCACGCCGCCAAGCCGTCTACGAGCTGTGTTATGTAACGTGACCTTAACATTGGGCTGTGAGAACGATACCTTATTCAGTGTTGATTGTGATACGTTTTAACGTTTATGGTGTATTATTAAGTTTAGGTTACAGGTGCAGATTATTTTTAGATGTGACGTGAACATAATAGAATGCGATGCGTCAATGTTGGATGGGAAACTGCGTGTCGTAACTCATTAAGTTAAAATGGCCATTTGCTGCCAAGAGTTGTTCGGTCTAGCACGAATGTTTTTGATGTATCGTAACGTTAACGTAAGCTGAATAAATAAATAAAATATTATAGTTTAAATAAACTATAGAACACGCTTTAGTCATCCAAACTTAACGTGTATGCAAAATTTCAGCTCAATCGGAAACCGGGAAGTGGGTCAAATTTAACTTCCAAGATTTTCTTACATAGTTAGTTACATGTGAAGCTAATAAAAGCGTGTTAAAAATACAATAATTCTATCGCATTTTTGTTTAATTTTACGCAACATACACACTTGTTCATTAAAGTCTAAAAATAATTATGTAAGTATTTTCAAAAAATATCATGGATTACACGTGTATTTTTTATTCATAATTTGCTTACGTTAACTTTATGGATACGTCAAAAACATTCGTACTAGGCCCTAAGAGATATGTCTAAATTTATTTATATATCTACAGAAGATGGTAATAATGATGTCTCTTGTCCAATTATCGGAGCTCTACTACGACACACAAGTTGTAAAACTCTTGTCGTAAACTAATTTCCAAAAACGCTTAAAACACAGATGTTTTCATGGAAAATTTAATAAAAACGACTAATTAGGCAATTTAAATGACATTTCTATGTAAATTTATTATTTTCCATTTGTCATTTTGTGACCAAGAATTAATTAGTCTAATTATTTCTACTAGGCTAACAGCAATTGGCCGCAGCCTTCAGAATTAATACAAGACCTAATTTAGCAGCATGCTCTACCTAGCTAACTTTCAAAAGTAGGTAGGTAGGTACACTATACAAGACCGTAGATTCGTTGAGTGGATAAAAATGTTTTTTTTAATACATAAATTACATTGCCGTAGTTTTCTCAAAACAGATAAATTTACATTCCCTTAGATTAGAATTTTTCTTTCTTTCCTTTTTCTTTTTAAAAAAAAACATTGCCCTCACTAGGATTTCTCCTGTATCGAGGGTACAGTTTACAAACATACATGTCACATGCACACACAACTAGACCCGAAACAACTATCTGTACTGTAGATCATACAAATATATATGTTCCGTGCGGGGATCGAACCCGCGGCACGTAGCGCAGAAAGCTAATCGCTTAGCCACTGCGCCAACCGTGTCGTCAAGAATAGATCTTTATTTCATGTAAACCAAATACAGGCACATAAGAAATATCGAGACTCTAGATGCGCGGTTCCAAATAGTAGATCCTATGGAGAAGAACTGACAAGATCTTCTTTTTTAGTTCTAAATATGCATCTATTAATTTATTGGTATGCAGTGCATAAAAGGCTGCATGTATCCATCAGAGTATGGTTGCTTGCCGGTTGGAAAATAAGAGTAATAATAATCAGTACAGCAACTCTATCATTATAGAACATTTCCGCTAAGTATCACAAATGACTATTTATACAGAAACATGTAATCTGCCGCTATCATAATAACATTACCAATAGTGAAGCGACACCGAAAACGCGACGGCAATACACGAGAATAAAAATTGCAAAATAACGGACGGAGAAAACATAAAGCAGGCGGCGCAGGCGCATCGTAATGCAAGTAAATCGTCCGTGGAATCCGAGAACAAAACCGAATAAATTGTTTTAATAAGGCATAAATTACGACAAAAAAATCGGACCGATCACGCCGTTACGATGGGTGACCATGGCATTTACGCTTTGTTGGATACCGTACATGGTGCGCTTGAAATGCACTTTTTGTATCGGCACCGAGCTGGTTTTTGCCGCGGCATGCACTGCATACACGGTCATTTGCTATTAGTACAGTTACGGTAGGCAACTAAGCACCGGCATGGATGCGCTTAGCTGAACCTCTTAGATCCAAAGTTCAAGTAATTGCAGATGACGCAGGTGTGACGTTAGCTAAGTTAACGATCAGTTGTACATAAGTTAATTGTTCATGCAAGACTATGCAAAGGTAGCGTCTCACAAGTTAGTTCAACTGAATTGAAATAAGATCAGGTGTTGACGCTCTAACTTAAGCTATTTGAATAATATGATATCACTTGGGCTGCAAGAAGTAGGTATTCATAATAAATGATTTACCAAAATCAATATTCCAGTAGCTAATTCTCAGACTTAATTTTCTCCTACTTAGAATTAACAGAAATAGTAGCGAATGAACCTAAACAGAATTCACTCAAAGTGGAAGGAATACATGCAGCTGTTTTTGGTAAATAATTCGTCGTATGCGAACCTACTATCTCTTTAGGGAGCCGTATAGTGAAAATAAATGAGCATAAAGCCTTGGTAAGGTTACTGGTAGAAACAGAAATAGCCATGCACCGGCCAAGGACGGCGACATTTTACAATGACAGCGGACACAGAATAAGTCATTGTCTCAACTAGTAAAACTGAATGATTCATTTGGATTCAAAAAGAAATGAGACCTAATTAAATACAGAGTCCGTGTACTGACAAAATATTTGTTCTGTTACATACAAAGTAAAATTATGTGTCCGTTTAACTGGGAGTAGGAGCCACGTTAATGATGTTTTACGTTAAAAAGGCTGCAGAGTTTCGAGTAAAAATAATGGTATTCCAAAAATAGCAACGAGATCTATAGGAAAATTATGCATTAAAGGTCGAACACACTTATGCTGTAATTCATAAACATTATAGATACGTCGATACCTAGCATTGATATCATGCTATTTACAAAACAAACGGGTATTTCCGTATTGTCTGATATTGAAGCGCGCTCAAATTAGAGCAAAATTTTGATGATGCTTCGGACAAAATCATTTTAATTAATGAAAGCACAGCCACTGTGCGTTAATCCACTTCCCATTTTGCGGACTCCATTAGAGCATGTAATGTGAAACATTAAAGCGAAAACAAAATTTCAACTGAATAAACCGAAAATTTCTAATTATTATCAATTCTGAAACTCCAATTCTTTGTAATATTGTCTGTCTATTTCGAAATGCACTATTGTTGAATGCACACAATCATGTTACACGCACTGATAATGATCAGCGAAACATTACAGGTAAAATCACGGATATCGAGGTAAAATCTTTGTTTGATGGAAATTGGAAATTTTCATCGCTATTTGCGCAAATCCTTACATTAAAAAATTACTGGCAAAAAGCGATGAGATTAATTAATAAAAGACACCATACATAATTATGGACTGAACTGAAAAATGAAAATATTTTATTAAGAAAGTTTTAGCGAGAGAGAAAATTTGATTTTTCACTCACATTAAAAGGTGAGAAAAGGTCATCTCACATTTCTCCTAATATAATAACGTATATTCTAAGTACATAATGAGTTTAGACGAAGCATTATGTGAGCGTAGATATAATTCAGTGTGGCACTCATAGGCAGGCTCAGAATATTCTTTGTGGAGCGTCGGGAAAAGGGCTGTGTGGTTTCTAGTGTTGTGCCTTTAAGATATTATGTCGATATATTTTCAAAAATACATTTACATTTTTCAAGATTGGTGTCAAGTTAACTTCATAAATTTTAATAAAAATTGGCATTGCAGGGTATTAGCTAAAATAAATAAACAACATAACAAAACGACATTGTATTAAAAAATACCTCAATTTATATGTCGCCGCTTGTCAGTGGAATTTTGATTTCCAAAATGACGTTTTATCTTTGTACAACGATGCATTTACCAAGAAGTCATAAAAAGTTAAACAATCTTTCACTCATCATAATATACACGCATATCATACGTAATTGTTTGTCATGCACAACTTTATCGATATCCACACAGCACCTACCTAGCTCCAACGCTGCTCTTTGGCGTCAGGTCCAGATCAAATTAAAAACAGAATTTATTATAAGTATCATTAATTATTTAATGCAATACTGTGTTCAGTGGCGCCGCGGCGGGTGGGACGGCCTGACCGCACACCGTGTTTTTGCTACCAAATTTGCAGGTACAAACAGAATAGGATATTTAGATTAACACTGTGAAGGGATGAACGCAATTCTGGGATAGTCAACGTAGAAAGGATAATTAGTTTCGCGCGTAAAACATCATAATTAACCTTAGGTTTGTATTCATTTACATAATTTTAAGGCGGTTTATTTTAATTTTTAGATTAATCAATATTGTGGTAACATTTATGTGATGGTTCTAATTTATGTCATAAAACTTTACGTTATGAGACAGCTGATTAATAGTGTCTGATACTTTTACGCTTAAAAATAAGTTTCTGTGATATTTGAGGTCACAGTTTCGTGATTTATAAATTTTATGATACCGACGGTTGAAAGACTATTTGTTCTAAGCGACATTTTATTTTGATTTTTTTTGTTAATTTTTTTATTGTTTTTAGAAAAATAATTATAAGAATATTAACAAAAAAGTACAAAAAAAAATGTCGCTTAGATCAAATAGCCTTTCAGCCGTCGATATATGATATTTATTTAAAAACAAGACCATAGTTTTATGTTTTCAATCAAAATATTTTACCAGTTCTAGCTTAAATATTGAGGGATTACTTTTACCAGAGGGTTTAGTGAAAATGGGGAACCCACTGAAACATTTTCCAGTGATATTCTTTGTATTGATAAATCTTTTTAGGTTATCGAGTATAAATAAAAAAAATCCGTGTATTGCAGAATATATTTTAGAGCGAAATACGAAATGAGTTTCACATTACAAGATCCTCGAATCCGTGTGGATTTCAAAACGATGGCAATTGATAGTTTGGGTAGAACGTCCCCGTTAACCGAAGTGACAAACTTTATGAAAAGTTCCCAGAACATCGTGTCAAGAGCGCTACTGTAATAGTAAGTAAGAAAAGGATGCAAAATAAAAAAATCTTGTCAGAACATTTGGCCTTTACATGTAAAATGAGTCCTTTGAAAATGAGTCGAACGTCTGTTTAATATTAGTGGGCTCAAAGCCTCAACAAGGAATTAAATATGAATATTTGTCTGGCCCCGTTAACAGAATGTTTCGAAGGTCCGAGTCGGGTTCTTTATGACTTTGTGGTGGTTTGCAAGTATCAAGAATAGGTTTACTTAGGTTGTATCCTCGGGCCTGTTTTGGTCGCCCTACTTGGAGAATGAATACGAAAACGTATTTGCGTTGTGACTTGGAAATGTCCTCTGGCGGAATGACGACATTGTTAATAAATTACTTGTAAGTCTTGTGTGTATCTTAAAAAGTTTGGTTACGCATGTAAAGACCCTACTCGGAACTCGGTTTCGTTTGGTTGAATTAAACTGCAACTTTACAAGGATTTTGCGGAATATTGTGAAAGTTCGATTAATGAAATATGTTTCATATCATACGTTTGGAATATGCAGTTATCAAATATCGACCACTGTTTCACATAGGTATTACGAAAAATAACCTAACTGTTATAAACCCTCGACTCGAACTAGAAAAAGAGCTGTAACTTTTGAGCGGCTGAACAGATTTTCATTAAACATAGCTAAGATGATACCCGATTAAGTTAGCTTTCGATTAACGAAAACTGCATTGAAATCGGTCCATCCGTTTTGGAGCTACGATGCCAAAGAACACAGATACACAGCCACGCAGATACAAAGATACACACTACAAACTTATAACACCTCTCTTTTTTTCGGGGGTTAAGAAAAGGTTGCCCCGTCACCATTATTCTCCAAGCATTTGCCGCTTCAATGTGGACATTTTGCTAAAGTTTAAACAAAACCTATCCTCTAATTGGACATTGGTACTCTCTATAGGAAACACGAATTACATTTTGACACGCTCAGGATTAATGACAGTATGTTTGTTCCCAGTTAAGTGCAGATAAGGCTCTCACAATCGCGCCTCTCATTAAACAAGGGGGAGTGTTTGTAATAATTGATTAAACCTATATGTATGTCGACTGTTGATTAATTGACGGTGGGTGAGTACACGGGCTTAGGATTACTAGAATGTGCTAAGTTGAGGTGTCTGTTATTTTAAGGGAACGGTACCTATTCTGTAAGGCACTGACGAAATTAACTGAAAAAACACACATTTAAGTTTTCGCATGTAAAATGCCAAAAATGAGATGAAGGGTGATGAATATGGATTAATTGACCATGAGGGAATTTCAAATTTAAAATCTGATGTGTGTTGTTTTTTGTAACCATCAAAATATTTTTTTTTTATCAGTTCTCTTTTCCCAAAACTAAAACTTAGGTAATCTATGGAAAAAGTACAGGCATGAAATTTTTGCAGTCGGTGAAGGCACATTGTTCCGATGAGGACAAGTCATACTGTGATCTGTTTGCCGAACAGTTAGTTTTTTTTTCGACAGATTTTGTAAAATATTTAATTTTAACTTAAGCCAATTTTTTTATTAGATATTAAAAAAAAATGGCTGTATATTGGTTGCGAAGATTCGCATATCTAGTTTAATAAAACACTCACGCAGTCAATTTGTGAAATGGCGTCTCTTGCGCCGCCGCGACGTTTTGACCTCAGTGACTTCGGTAAAAGACTTTGTTCATCTGTTTCGAGTCCCATGTGTTTTTTAGAACCCACGTTAAAAGCTTTGAAGTTTGCCTAGTACAAGCCGAGCCTTAGATACCAAGTTACATGGCTAAAAGTGTGTACATTTAATCACACTTAAAAGTATTAGCCAAGTTGAATTAATTCATTATTTGTACGTAATTAATGAAGGGAAATGTTTGTTTTAGAATTATTACGATTTATAAACGGCTGAGATTTTAATTTTAATTAATTATTTAAATTGATATCTCATTATTAAATAAATGAAGACAGCGTCCGGTCTAAGATGTATAATATCTACTAATTTCTTACTATAAAAGCGCCCTATACAAGCTCCTACCTTTCTAGTCCCGATCCCTTTAAGGGGTTATATTACGCATCATTATGAACAAATTTAACTATAGGACCAACCCTGAAATCGCGAAAAAAGGCAGCTGTTCCATACAAATAATTAAATATTACTCGACTAAATGCATAGAACAGCAGAATTTTTTTTCAGGATTGTATCTAAAAACGTTACAAAAAAACGACACTGAAAGTGTAACATTGCTATTTTGGCTAAAAGTACCATCAATGTTTTTTAGTTCCATGACTGGCTAAGTCGCGCGGTGTACCCGCGAAACTTATGCAAATGTGTCTCCAATCCCGCGCCGTTCTTACTAACACCTCGGCTATATTGTGACAGTTCAAATTAATTTCATGCATCATACGTACAGTTGAATGCTAGCTTTATGTCTAACTAGTAAGAAACTGTCAGTTTGATGCGTTCTGAAAGCCAAGATGGTATTATAAAAGGTTTCGCAGTAAATACAGGGTGGCGACGACGTCAAGACATTAAATGAAACCACGTATTTGGTTTCACGTTCTGTGACAATACCCAAAATTTCAACCAAATCCAATCAGTAGTTTAGCTACAGGAACTACTTTAAATTTTCTTAATTGTACACATATCACGATCCCTAAACGACATTTGAAAAGTCTCTTACCTGTTCTTACCTATATCATAAAAAAATAACATGCGTGAAAATCGTTGAATTTATGTGTACGGCTTTAAAACGTGATACCAAATACGTGGTTTCATTTAATGTCGTAACATCGTCACCAGCATGTATAAAATGAAAAGTTTAAAAGTAGATTAAAATGTAACTAAAAAACTTAAACTTATAAATATTAGGGTTTGTTATGAAAGTAAGATTAAAGTTTATAATGGACTTCTAAAACATCTAGGGATTCTAATAATAAGTTGTATAAGCATAACTAACCCAACAATACTTAGCAAAATATATTTTACAACCTCTATAACATTAGCAGCTATTAAGACCAGATATTCAGGAACTCGAGGCAAACACAATAAGGAACACAAAACGGTTCGCTAACAGCCAATAGCGTTGTAATGTGCACGATAACCCGTGATTCTAACAAGGTGTAACCGTGTCCAGTCAACTGCTACCAAAACGTACTGTACCAAAGGAGACTGTGCATGGCAGGTGGAAAACAAGAACATCTCTGTTGTAATATTCACTTTGGTGGATCCCCCCGCCTCCGCACCGCAGCCCCCTTCCGAAAGCTCTTAATGCCAAGTCGGCCTGACCTCATGCCAGCTACATTAAGCCGTTTATACATTATGTATGAATTTGTTATGCCGTTTGATGTAAAGAAGCTTTAACTCAGGTAGTGCTAAGGTTTTAAGTCAATTTTCCCTTAATATTTTATATTCTAATTTGTCAATTTGTGCGGGATCAATCTGACGCTTTCGTGGGAAGAGATAGGAATATTATAGTTTAAAAATAGCTTATTGATGTCATCTTTATGAGATGAGAAATATAACGCCACAATGTCAAAGTAATGTCGATGATTGTGGATCTCGTAACGATTTTACTGGTGTTGGCATTTCTTATGGATCTTGTTTTGGTACAGTGAGGGTAGGTAATGGCTTTTTCAAAACATCGTAACCTTCTGTTGATTTTCACCGAATATGGAAAATATAGGCATAAAAAAATTATTCAAACTAAAATATTGAAAAGACTTTTTGAACGTCAAATAAAAGACAGTATCGTGCGATTCTGTCTTACCTTCACCGCTTCTTGTGTATTATAATAGCTGTATAAGTCAAAATAATAACATTAATCGTGCTCGCATATAAGAGTAAAAAATCTAACGTTTTTACTGAAAATCCTTGTTCATATAAAGTTTTAACAATTACGGAAATGAAGCCTCACTGTGGCAACATTCTGTTAATGTTAATTCAAAATACTTGCGGCAACAACACTTCAAATAAACGTTTTTTCCTTTAAAATATTCACGTACATTTTTTACAGATTTTACTGTATTTTAATTAAGTTAATGAACAACATGAATTGTTGGTATGCACGTACGTATACCGTACGCAAATCTCTTTCAAATGAAAGTCTATATAGAACATATTCCTGGGAATTTGGATTTTCAATGGCTTGGCCCATCCGTTCGAGGCAAGTCACAGGCCCAGCTTTCCGGCTTCGAACTTTCGCATAAACGTAAAACACATTTCGAATCCAATAGGATCACTGTATATAATCTTGATAACACGGATGCTGAATTAAGTAGTTGACCATGATTGAAAATACATTAATATCTGCTTATTGTTTTTTTTTTTTTTAATTTTTGCTTTCAAATAAAGTTTTGTAATGTTTCATACTCTGACCTTTACAATTTCATACCTTGCAAGTATTATCGTCAATTGTCCTATTACGAGTATGCTAGCAATATTTTTCAAATAACCAGCAAGGATGTAGATAACTGCGATGTTAATACAAATATAACTGATTTTTAATATAACTAATAATGTATACTAGTGGTCGCTCAGTGGTCGAAATTCGACCGTAATTTTAGCTTTCTGCACTCTTTCTCCATATAAACTTTAACTATCCCAAATATCACACTCCTCTGTGCGCGCAATATGCTTAAAAAGGGGTCCAAAGTTTTCTCTTCACGCATTAATATATAGATTATTATAAGTAATAAAACGCACTGAATAAAACATCGCTATGAAGCACAAAGTATTCTTGCTTCTTTTTTATAAATTATTATCGTCAGGCCAATGAACACGAATGGGGTAAATAGGCCTTATCCGCAAGACTAGCATTATTTTACATCAATAAATTACTTGTTTATTTAAGAGAAAAAAGAACATTTTGACGATATAAACAATGCTCTTCCGAATAAATCTACAGAAGATGTGGACGTGGAAAGTTCCCAGTCCAAATGTAAAACAGGTCAACACAAATTTAAATGAAGGAACACTGAATCTTGTGAAAACTACGGCTTACAAACTCGTTACTTTACATTCAAATGGGGGCCCTCATTATGATGTAAAAATAAAACTTGTAAGGCTTCCCCCATGCTGATTTGGGAGGGGAAGAAAGATGTTTTATGACTTTAATTAATTTAACGATGTAGTAAGTGACTGACTCAAGTTAGCCGGAAGTTTTCTAATAACATTATGGATGCTCATTAATTCTGAAATAAGTGAGTAGGTAGCCTAGATTGTGGACGAGTGTATACTGTATAGCCTTGACTCCATAGTCAATAGTATACTTCACTTGTGTACTGTTGTGACTGTAATACAGTCTAGTATTAAACGCACGCTCAAAAAGACAATATGCTAATAAAATAAATGACAATAATACACTACAAAGAACAAGTTTACAACTCATTGAAGTACTCAATCCAAATCTCCATTTAAAACATCGACACAACTCTAAAACCAGCAAGATAAATCGTGCACAATTTTGAATTGGAAAAGTAACATTAATAATAAGTTTAAAAACGTATTTATCATGGCGGCTGAAAGCCATGGCAGGCATGTCCGTCCTAACGAGGAACAGAGTGTTCTCCAAATGTTTTGAGGTCTAACCGCAGGTCATACAGAAGTCGGAGCGAGCGGTAAGAGCTAGAAACTTTAAGACTTTGAAACAAGCCAGATACGTAAGGCTGGGCGGATCAGAAGATTCCTACACCCGCTACGCTATCTTCCTCAACTCGCTTTCGGTGTGACCCTCGCTTAAATGGGGGAATAATCGCGATGCATCTTACATTCTGAAGCATTAGACTGCAACGCATTAGATGCTCAGTTATATTTGAGACGTCTTCATGTCGTCTTTTAAGAATGCTAATATCTGTCGTTTTGGTGCAAGTTTTATGGATGATGTACACAGTGGGCCATACCATACAGGTACCATACTGGTGGTATTTATGTCGATTGATGGGTTATTTACTAGGTTAATTGGATATCTAATGACAAATAAACACTAGATACCGATGGCCAGCCTGTGAGTAGCTTCTAGAATTAGATTTGTTATTACTTTAAGTTTAATTAAATTAATTTCTTGGAAGTTAACAGCTGAGGTACGGGACAAGAATAAACATCCAAGTAAATAAATGTTTCCAGGAAAACAGAATCGAGAAGAGAGACGCTCGGGGTTACTCGTGGATCTGGGCCATGTAGTCCTAAGATTTTATCGCTGCGAGGTTAAGTTGCGCTTGCCGCGGTCATGGTTTTGATAGGTGAATCTTTTTTCCACAACAAGACTCCTGCGATTATTTTAGTATTCAGATACTTATATACAGAACTTTGCATCAGCTATGATTTAACCTCATAATATATTTTTTAGATATTTTGTTCAATATTTTCCCGTTTCTCCGAGTGAATACTAAATAAATCACAAATTGCTTAAAAAAATTACTTATTAAATAGCTAGGTACTGTAGGAAATTTTAATATTTCTTTCAAAATTACAAATTACACCGTTTATACAGCCTTTTCTCCAAGACAGATGATTTTACGAACGTCAGATAAAAGCCGACGTCACTTGTTGCTCGAATCTGGTATGCGTCACACGCTCCCGACGTCTCGACTTCCTCTAAACACTGTTTAGGAACGTCTGTCGTACTCCGCTTTTATTTCCACCGATTTAAATTCTATTGGGCTTGCTCAGTAAACCGAAAAGTGAAAAGTTTAATTAAATATAAGGATTATTTTCTAAAAACGAGATTTTAGGTACCTGAGTACCACCGGCATTCGGAACAGTTTCTTCAAACTTAATTCACTTTTTACGATATAAAATTATTACATTCTACGCATACTTTATTCTTATATATATATTATATTATTATTATATGTATATTTTTTTTTGGATCGTGTTTTAATATTTTTACTTTTTATTTGTTGTCTTCATTTGTTACTTCTTTTTTTATTTGTTTTAATTTTAATTTTTTTACTTTTTGTGTGTCGTAATTTGTGTAAAGAATAAATCGTTTTTCTTTCTTTCTTTCTTTCTTATCATGTTAAAAGTGACATCAGTGGTTTAAAATGTTTAAAGTCCTATTACATTCTCATATAGGTTTCTCCAGCAACCAAATAGTAAATATTTTTATTTTGCCACTAAAACTTCTGCAATGGATAGCCATTTATAGAAAAAAGTTAAAAAATGTACTAAATATTGTTGAGACTCCCATACAAGCGGTAGCAAACAGCCTGTTTTAAGGTTACTAAAATATCTCTTTTGAAACAATAATCTTCATAAACATCCCACCGGTCACTTAGATGTGACCTCAAGTGTACAGTGTATATTTATGCTCATATGCGCCACTTAAATTATTGTAAATTTAATCTACTCTTAGTCGCTGAGAGAAACGATGTATTTCTATACACAGCCTTCATAAATTCTAATAATGGCATAAACCACAAATAAGCCTATTTAAGTGCCTCTTGATCTAATTTGTAGTAATAACAGCTTTTATGCATCATGTGACTGCTTTTTTCACACATATATCTCTGCTTCAAAGCCATAAGCTTGTACAATATACGTTGCATTGTAATTAGTGCTAGTTAGTAGGATAGCAAAAAATCACAGTCGTTATTGTAAGTTACAATAAATCCAATTGAAACCAACTTTTTTTTTAAATCGCTGCCCCTCGCTTGTTTTTCTAACACGCACACAGTTTACAAACATAATTATGTCACATACCTACATACACACACCCTGACCCGGAACAACTATCTGTAGAACATACAAACATTTGTTCCGTGCGGGGTCAAACCCGCGGCACGTAGCACAGAAAGCCACCTACTGCGCTAACCGTATTGTTTAAGTACTTTAATTAGTACGCTAAAAAGGGGAGCATTTACAAACTAGCTAGCAGTGAATAGCGTTACAATGTACATGTAATCCCACATGTAGTCCGTCGCTAATAAATTGTAGTTACTAGTTGTGCTTATGACTAGCGTCGATGTGACGTCACGTTGAAATGGCCGGTGACGTAGAGCTACGAACGTAGATGTTCAGGTCCAAATTAATTAAATAATTTAATTTTTTTTTTTAAATAATGGTCGTTTCACTGCGTCATTCAGTGTCATTAGTGTCCATTCTCAAATTCAACCGCAGTAATAAAATTCACTCCAAAACAAAATGAAAATTTGATTTTGTATGGCTTGCGCTAGTACCTAATTTATGCCATACTAAGTCCAATTTTCGTTTTTTTTAAAGTGTATCCCAATACTGCGGTTGCATTTAGGAACAGAGACTAAATCACTCTACAAATTATGCGCACTACATAAAAAATATCCTGTATAAAAATGGGAAAAGTTTCCAACCTAAGGTCACATTTGGATTGGCGGTGTAGCACGCCAGAAAAACGCAAAATCATCTAAAGTAAAGCAATTTAAAAATAATTAAAAGTTATTCTTCAAAGATATCAAGAAGAACTCTTGACTAAATTAAGTTATAAAATTGTTTTTCTCTTGTTCACATTCGTAACTCTACAACGAATTACATAAAATGTATCTACACTAGAGTATTTCACATGAATTCTAAATTCTCCTCTTCAACATAGTCAATTATAAAGTTTTACTGTGTGATATTAGTAATTACGGCATTTACCGTTACAAAGATTCGTAACATATTTTAAGAAATTCTTCGAATTTATTTCTCACGACCAGGCATCATTAAAATTGAAGAAAAAAAAAATCGGGGATAAAACCATCTCTTTAACATTTCCACCCTCGATTTTCTCGTTTTGTGTTCTGTTAAGGAGAAAAAAGATGGAGAAAACTGGTTTGTCCACGGAAAAGTTGGGGAAAAACCATCCCTTTACCATTTTCTTTCACGATTTTTCGTTTAGTCTTCTGTCAAGGAGACAAAGGGTGGGGAAAACTGGTTTGTCCACCCATCGTACTAGTCCTACTGCATTAGTTTAACTTCTAATGAGTGTTTAGGTATCTGTTGGTTTGTTGTCTGTTTCTTACGTCATCACATCACATGCCGAACCGACTTTAATGAGTTTGAAAGGTAACTTGAAAATTAATGAAGGACGTAGCGTTCTTTTTTTGCGAAAAAAATCAAAAAGCTTTTACTGAGGCAGACCCGCAGCAGCAAGTAAATTGATAAAACTATTATTTGAGATTACAGTTAAGTATGCTCTGTATATTTAATTATTTATACTCTGTATTAGGTACGGTAGAGTTGTCTCTGCATCACCTTAAGGTTGTCTGGCATTTGTACATATTTGTATGCAAATATCTAATTAAATATCTAAATAATAGTACAGATCGCCTTGTCTATCGATCTACTTTCCAAAGTTTCATTTTCAGTTCAAATAAGGCTTTATTAACCAGTTGCGTGTGAACGGAGCCGAGTCCGATCCGAAATTGAGCAAACGAAATGAGCATTTACAGCAAACAGTCGAGTATAGAACAGTTCAGTAACATTTGTATGGAGACAATTTAGCTATATTGAGTTGTGTTCACAATTACGTAGACGGTTTATTTAAATGGTTTGTTCAAATGAAATTTGTGATTATTTTGCGATTGATTTCATTAAGTATGGTCGTTTCAATGTGCTTGAACTTGAAGCGTATATAGGGAAAATGTATTCGTTTTATTCTCTTTCTAATAGTAACTCTGTCTCAGCCAGTGAAGTCTAGTAACATAAGTACCTACCACATCCCACTTAATTTTATTGAGAATTTGATTGAGAATCGCGAAGTATTCGAAAATTCAAAATAAAACGCAAGTTTCTTTTTAAATCAAAGAGAAAAAATTTCTCTTTGATTTAAAAAGAAACTTGCGTTACCGTTATTTAAAAACCGTTAAAACCGACCTTTATTTAATAAAGGTCGGTTTTTTCCTAACATTAATTAAGTCCTACCTAAGTGCCGCGCAAATAAATATCCATTACGCAAAAGATTAAAGGCTACATTTGTATAGCACACAAAACACTTTCTGTATCTCCCATCAAAATGCAAGCGAGTGAAAGCTTTGAGGTAACAGAGGCAAGTTGGACCTTGATTGCGGATCGCAAATGTTTGCCGGAGCTCACGAGAACCGCATCAATTATTCAAATAACTACGTACAGAGACTGACTAGACGAGTAATTTTGCGAATATTACCCGTGGAGGGGCACGAAATGTAAGCTGCTTACAAGTTTCGCGCCAAATAACTTGGGGATACCCGAGAATGGCTCTTATGTATGGTAAGTATGCAAGTCCGGGGCCGTTCGGGCTCTAGTTAGTTAAGTGACGTTATTAATCTGATGAAAAGACCTATTGATCGTGTGTGGTGTCTGTTCTCAGTTTGGGGTAGTTAGTTGATATTACACTAACGAACTTCATACCAATTTTGATACTCAATTAAAATACGATGATTTAATAGAAATATTTTCGATAAATGAATAACCACATGCGTTTGCTAAGCCGGATTCAAAACCACTCGCGGTTATCCAAACAGGCCGAAAATCTCAAGTTAAATATAAGAAAAATGTTCAATCTGAATAAAGTGTGCCACGCTGGCTTGGCTTTGCCAAAAAGGGAAGAAGGATTAAAGAGGTCGCGAAGCTGACATAGTAGGATTAACTGAACGGTGCCGTGTCAGCAAATAAATGACGATTCTCCGAACGGATACATTATTCACTGGAAGACGTAATTTTTTAATTTTATTAGGAGTTTTTTAAAACAACAAACAATACATAAATCATATTTGACGAGTTACTGGTTTATTATTTCAGTATGTACACTAAGTTTATTTAGCATATGATATAATATATATTTATATGATAATGTTTATGTAAGTTTATATAGTTGTTTTGTACAATTATACCTCTCATTTAAGTTTGTTTTTTGGTGCATCTACCTTCGTTGTCTCTGCATCACCCTAAGGTTGTCTGGTAGAGAATGCCTAAGGCATTAAGACCGCCTTTGTACATTGTATATTAAGGATTTGAAATAAATAAATAGGACTAAAGCGAATTAAACTTTTCTTTAGCAGGCTTTCAGGTTCTTTTATTCAAGAAATGGCAAAACATTACATGTAATCATATATGTGTATAAATTTAAAAATTTGGAATTTGTGAATTTGGAGGTTTGTTAATCAATCACGCCATAACGGCTGAACGGATTTGGGTGAAATTTGGTACACAAGTAGACCATGACCTGGATTAACACACAGGATAACTTTTATTCGGGTGTATGAAGCAGTTTACCTAAGATACGAGTGAAACCGGGGCAACAGCTAGTTCGTAATAATTTTACTAAGAGCCCTATTATTTCCACAACAAGATCAGTGAAAGATAGACTATTGAAAGACCAAAGAAAAAGATAAAGAGTGGCTTAGTTTGCTGTCCTTTATATTTATAAACTAATGTTATAAAGAGATAAGATTTGATTTTTTGTGTTTGTTTGTTTGTTTGTTTGTTTGTTTGTAGTGGATAAACTCAAAAACTACTGGACCGATTTTAAGAATTCTTTCACCAGCAGAATGCTTCATTATCAGTGAGTAACATAGGCTATAATTTATAAATATATCACGCGGGCGAAGCTGGCGGAAGCTAGTATTGAATACAGAGGCTTTTTACCTTTAAACTATTCTAACCGCAAGACTTGGGTCAGATTTACAGTCAAACCGACTTCGGATGTCCATTTATTCAAATATTTCTCAACTAAGAAGTTAAAACATTAATAATTCCGTTTGCACGTCACTTCTAGGGAAATTCTGTGTTGGCAGCCTCCGTGAAATAGGCTTAGTCGGTGGCAACACGTCAATAATATCTGACACTTGTCAACGGAAAAAACGCTTACATTTTCAACGTTTACAATTTTGATTTTAACTGTGACAGCCTGTTCGTTTAGTTTTTGAATCAATTTTTGTGTAACATGCAAACTGCCAGCGGCCAGACGTGGATAGATTTGATAGAAGTACTAAATCCTACCGAAAATAATAAAAGTGAGTTTAGAACCTACACCTGCATACCGATCCACACGCTGCCGCTGTTTGGAACGTAGTTTTTTTTAATATACAGGGTAATTGAAAAATACTGAAAACCTCTTAGTACTAACTTCGTATCATGATCCTGAACAACGTTTGTTCTACGACTTTGACCAAAACTAAACAGGTTAGCCAAAAAAGTGATTCTTATGTGTAAAATTTAAGTAAAACACCACAGAATAATAGGTACTAAGACTAACGTACAGTATGACCAAAGAAGCAACTCTTCCATTCCATTTTTCGGCCGTCTCAGTTAGAATATACAAACTACAGAGATTTTTCATATTTTTGTATGAAAAAAAAATGTTTCGAACTAAGAAAAGTCGTAGAACAAACGTTTGTTCTGGATCATTATACAAAGTTAGTGCTAAGAAGTTTTCAGTATTTTTTCAATTACCCTGTATAGGTATGTTGTAACTACATAAAGACTACACTTGAAACTTAACACATTAAATTATTGAAAGTTTTGACCCTACAACTACTTTTTTAGTTTCCAATTTCTATCTAAATTGTCTAGTAAATATTGTATTAAAAGAACTGCCACAATGCCCAACAAATTGTAAAATCAAACCGCGTTTAATATATCGAAAGCCTTATTAAAATTTAACACAAAAGTTGCATCGCGTCGAGCCATAACGCTCATAACCCAGCATCGCATTTACAGCGCGCCTATAATTTCGCTATCGCTACTACGCCACGGAATCCTTAATTAATACCTTCAACGTTCGTTTAATATTAGATCATTAAAACCGCAATGTTCTAAAACTTACCTGCTTTCCAAACTCCAAGTTGTATAAACAATGAGAAGTTTACGGTTGAACTTTGAACCGGTACCTATGTCAGGTTTACAAGTTATAACTTCCGATTCTAATTAAAAATTTAACAAACCGGATAATGGCGGTAGCTTTTAGCTTAATCATGAATATAATTTTGTATTGAACGAAGAGAACAACAAAGGGTAGACAGTTTCTTAAATGAAAATTTTCGCTTGAAATAGATAATCTTGCATAAAATAATTTTCTTTTAGGTTATCGAGGTCTGAAAATCGTTTTTTGAGACGATAAAAGATTCAGGGCAGAAGGGTAGGTGTTCTAATGTAAGAGAACCTATATATCGTACGAAGAATTCCTTATTTCAAAGCAGTCTATTAACAGTGATAATTTGGTTGAATAACCGCAAGTTTCGATGTCTGTAAGTATAAAAAGTGTCAAGGTGACCCAAGTGCTTGGGCTCCACTCAAAAACATTGGGTTTTCAAATACGAAGTAGTAACCAAAGTCTATATATTATTACGTGAAGAGAAAACTTTGTACCCCTTTTTAAGCACAGAAGTTTGTGAGATTTTGGCATAGTTAAAGTTTATATCGAGAAGGAGTGCAAAAATCTAAAATATTTAATATTACGGTTGAATTTCGACAAATGGGTGGTTCTTAAAATTGGAATATATTATCATTAAGCGCTACATTATAAAATTGCATGTACCTATTTATCAACATGACAACGGGCGCCAGTCAAAATTGATTTTCTTTTGTCTTTACGTTGCGGCCCTTGACGGATTAAAACTAAGCAAATTCATTCCTAACGTGAAGCTGACGTGTATAATACAGATTCTAACATTAAAACTTTACTAGGAGCATACCCACTGCGAAACAAAATACCAACATCACAAAAAACAACGAAACATCAATAATTCACGCTTCAATAACAACGAATTATTATTTCAACGTTTGCGAAAGTAACAATAGCTTTCGCAGTAACCACTGGAGACTTGCCCAAGACTTGGCGAGGACTAAGCTTGCCTTCGTGACGTCGTTGGCAAGGTACTTAGTTAACTTCCAGTGTACCACGGTAACCGACGAGCATTTCTAAATAAAAAGAAAATTAAATATATTCCCGTGAACTCCGTCCGACCGGAGTTACAGTGAGGTATATTTGTTTACATGAAAATAATTTGTAGTCATTTGTAGAAGTTTTGTTGTAATTTAATTTGTGAATAGAATTTCATAAATAGTTTTTGTTGTAGAAACGGATTTTCAGCATTTCATTTTACTTAAAACCGACATGTTTTATTAATTTCAGAATTTTATCGTCAGATAATTTAGACTACTTTAGGATGATAGAAAATATAAATATCTTTAAATCCGTACTCCTAATTATTGTCGATTAGAAGTACGGATATAGTTATTTTTGTTTTTTTAAATAAATTATTTATTTACAAGAAAACGAAAACCCAGCACTGGTATGATTTAGTAGTATGGTGTAGGTTATTAGAGCGTCGACAGTGTGATCTCTGTCTAACTATGTGAAAACCTGACTTTATTATAATTCGTTGAAATAAAATTTCTAAAGGATTTCCATTTACGCAATGAATTACAAAAATTCTTAGGTACATATAAAAGAAAAAGATAATCCAACAAACATATTATGTATGTGTCTAATACTTGTTGATTTTTAGCATTTCCACATTTTCGTACAGGATAAAAGAACGGACGAAATAGAAAACACAGAATCCAATTACGTTTGTCACGTTAAGTTATTATGCAAAATTGGTTCCAAGGCTTTTTGTCTCAAACAGGCAGTAGCCAACATTACTTTGTAATGTAATCAAGTGGAAATATTGTTTCCTTTGTATCTTAACTGGGTTTCTGAACGTTAATGTATTTTTACTGGCTGTGGCTGCACTTCTGTTTTTAAATTTAAATTTCGTATGTCCTGAAGCAGGAGGTGGTGTTTAGTTGGTTATTCTTGTCGTCTCACAAGTGACATGAGTGTGGAAAGGTTATTATGATTAGTACATAGGGAAAAAAATCACATGATCCGATTCAGCTGCTCAGATCATTACGATTTCAATATGAATTATATATCGATCTAGTTTGTTGACGTAGTCGTACGAAGGCCAATCTTGTGCTTGGTTAAGACCTTTTCTTAGCCTGAAAGGCAATCATACAATACTCGCTCAGTTCTGTTCGTGGAACTGTCAAACATGACAATTCCATGAAATCTGTATAAAGGCGACATGTTCAGGCATTTCACATTTATTTGACACCCTACACTACCGATGAAAACACCAATCAAAATCACAAAAGGGGTTCTCAACAAAATTATCCAATTCGTTACATAATAAAATGGAGCGGTTTCACCCACAGCCAATGGGGCATGCCATCAGAATGGCTTCTATCAATATGCTGGGGTCTTCCTTACGACTACATACGTCTTTGTGGTTCGTTGGCCACGCCAATACGTCTCTTTAGAATTAAATTAAGGATGAAACCAATAAGAGATAAGGCAGTCGATTTTGCGGCGGCCAAATTACGCGCATGCCTTCTTATACCAAATTTGGGGTAGGATTGCGATAGATCGAGGGATTTTGGTTACATTCGTGATTAACTTGCTTTATTACCAACTAGATGATGGGAGATTTACCTGGGATTATTAAGATGTCGGTTTAAAGATTCATTTATTTCTCAGAAGAACAACATTGTTCACTTATATGAGAAACTTAACTAAATATAATTAAAATCAATTTTTAATTATAAAGAACAGTTCGATCCACCATAGTAATTTAAAACCATCGATGTCTATAGATATGCTTAGTGAACTCAAAAAGTGAGACGTGTCAGGTACTCCATTTTCAAAAAAATGGAGTAGTTGATCACCAGTCAAATGCCGTTTACAAACATAATTATTTATTTGTGTATTGAATAAAAAATGTATAATAACAGTAGCTATTCCATAAGTGCATGTATCGCTGTTCTATTTAAATATAATTCGAATATTCTTGAATTTAGAATTTGACGTCTTCAAAAAATACGTCTCATTTTTTTAGCTTCCCTTTGTATGACAGAGCGTATCTATAGACATCGATGTTTAAAACTAACAGTTATCAATAAGGTACACGTTGTTTTTCTACGTTCTTTTTTTAAAAACATTAACAGATACAGAGTCTTTTATATATTTTGGTGATGTACAGAATCTATTTAAGCGGTTTTGTTATTTCCAGCTATATATTTACTTGAAAATTTTATGAATTCAAGACGTGTCTGTGTGACTGCTTTAGATTTTAAAATAAGTGTAAAAGTTTAGTTTATACAATATTCCATTCCGATGAAACCCAAAAGTTTGCAAACAAAAAGCCTTACAAATATTTTGAAATTTAAACTATTCATGAAAATTAGGTAAACTTCTCCGAAAATCATAATAAAAATGTTTAGACAAAAGAGAAGTTAATAAAACATAATCATCCAAATGCTTTATCTTTACCTTTAAAGAAGTCTGAGCAAATAATAAAAATCTCCAACTAATCTCAGAGTATCAGACAAGATTTTAATAACTTTAATATAAATTATGCTTCAGTAATATTTACACGAAAGACGACGTGGTACCTTTTTAGTGGAATAACATGCAAGCTTCAGCGCGAACTTAATTAATTTACCTTTAGAACTTGGCTGGTCTTTTGTTTTTATTAAACGGACCACCCTGCGCTTCTTTATATAAATTATGTTAAGAATGGACGCGGAATATGACAAATAAATGGCGTTCATATTATTGGAGTTTTTAACCCAATAATCTACGGTGGTCTTGTATATTTTATTTTATGAATTTTGTACCATAAATTGTTTAATGTGATCTAGTCGGGGGATGTATATAATAGTGAATATTTTTCAGGTTTCTATATCAATGTTTTCTGTATCTCATGAAAGACGAAACATGAGCTTTAATTAGAACTTGTTTGTTTGTTAGTGCATCACATGAGAACAGCTGATCAGATTTTGATGGAATTTTTACTCTTAAGGGGGTCCTTTACAGAAATGCCGCAAAAACCGATTTGTATTTACAATTTTTTGAATAGATATTCTTATTTTTTTGCCCCGAAAAAAATATATATCAAACTTGAAGATGTAACACGGATTTTTCGGTCGTCCGATACATGATTGGACAAAGTTGGCTCGATAAAAAAAAATCGCAAAGTTACCCCTTTTAAAAATATTTTTACAAGATTATTTCTAAAATATTATATTATTTCAAATAATTTTTACATCACAATATTGGTCGTAAGTATACCAAGGCAAGTCGGTCGTTATTTTTTCATAATATTACATATATTCGTCACAATTGGAGAAAAACCACAAAATTCGTGATTTCTGTCATCTCTGCCATCAATCAGTCGCGTTTCGGCGCGCATCGAGGTCGGACCTGTGCTAATTTTTTTGACGTTCCTGCGCTTACCCTTTATTAAAAACCAAAAGAAAGAATGACAGTATAATCATTAAAAAAATTCTTAAAAAGAAACAGAAAGTATAAGCAACTTGCCTTTTATTCAGAAAATCTAAGTATTTCGTTTTATAAAATCAATATGCTAAAATAATTTCTTGACATCTCTGTCAAGAATTCATTTTATAGGATATAGTATAGAAAAATCAGTATGATAATTTGTAGTGTTGAGAAGAAAGAGTATGAAGTTTTATTTATATTCTATTTACTTATAGAACAATATTTTCCAGTTTATATAAAAATAGCGATGGAACTCCGACATTAATATTCCCGCTACTAATGAACGTATTTTTATCAACTTTTGTAAACCTCGTATTTGACTTGTCTACCGAGAAAACCAGTTGAATTGGATTTTTTTCTATACTATAATATATATATTTATTACTCATACAATTTTTTTATACAGACTAATAAAAAATACATCAATTTTATTAAACTATAACCATTTGTTAGGTTTTTCCATGCACCGTTGGTCCGTCGATGGTTCATTACGCAATATGTGATCGAACACAACGAATCATGCATGCACCCAAAAGACTGTACTCAAGTAATTTTTGTTGAAAGTAGTTTAAAATTGCCGCCTTCTTTGTCGCTGTTTTCTTTATCAGTGTCAATGTTGTTCTATGGTTCACTACTCTCTACTGTATGAATCCAGATGTGTGTTGTTTTAGTTTAAATTATAAAATTTCAGTTTTACTTCATAAAATTCGTTTAATTATAACAATTTTATATTTTATTATTCAACATGACTACTAGCACATAATATTTCTATTTTCTTGTATATTTATTTGATTGGTATCAAAATGTATTTTATCTGCACTCATATCGTAAAGTTCTAATTATAAATTAAAAAAATAGTACTATTTATTAATTTATTTTAATATATACTACTACACACACATAATACTACACACTGTACTATATTTATTTATAATTTTTTTGTATGGATTAAAACACATTTTATTTTTTTCTCAAAATTTAACATTATCAAATGTTTGTGGCTTGGACACGGTCTAGACTCAACCATTTTCAACGGAAAAAAAATTAATGCAGCTGCAGATACCTACTTGCAGCACTACGAGAAAAGTGGTGGCAAATATCCCGTTCTAAAAATGCACTTTTCAACACATCAGACTAGTTTAGACATTTAAAATGTTTTATTTCTGTGTTATTTAAATAGAATAGACATACCTTAAGTTTTGACCTTGACTCGAAAGTAGGTAGCTGAATTCCGGATATTTTATTAAAATTAGACTAACAGATGTTCTAGCGGAATAATATAGGACACTGGGTATACGATATTATGGATTTATATTTTTCAAGTATTTGCTGATGTCATACTGCATGTTGCTTATTAATATTGGTATTCTGTGACACGTGTGTCACACAGTCTGATACGTCAATTGCGCAATACAAACGAAATGCGTGAACGGAGCTCCCCTGGTGGGTGGGGCTTAGGCTGATACTTCACCCCCTCAAAAGTAAGAAATCGTCGTAAAATACAACCTTAAAGCTAAGATGAAATATTATTGATATTTTTTATCAATAATATTTCATCTCAATCGACTGAGATACAGGTTGATTCCCATAAAATTATTTTCCTTTAATCGATTTTCACGATTTATAATTCTATTAACAATAACTGTGCTAATGGCTTTTAACTACCAGCCTACCAACTTTTAAGTTTCATTTCTGCTACCTGAATCACCGTAGGATTATAATTTATCACTAGCTCTCCGAACGTGATAGAGTTCTATTGGAGCATGCACGTAGCGAATTTGAATCTTGCCTAGTTGCCAGCAATTTTCGTTATCGGAACCCAGTGGTTACTGCAGTTGCCTAGAATGTAACAATTACTCTGTAACAATATCTTGCCGAAAATCAATGCTGTTTGATTCTAGAGAAAATGAATAGATAGGAAACCGCAAATTGATCAGAATTTATTATTATGCAACGAGATACTGAGATGTCTGCTAACAGTAATATTGCGATTCTTGTTAAAATACTTGGGATTATGAGACACAATAACTGTGAGGAAGCTTAAGGGTAAGATCAGATGACTAGCTGCGGACGCCCGTTTTGTCGACTGCTTCTTTTTTATTAATATTTTCGTCAAGGATTCAGTGCACCTTGGTGACTATGCTAGACTCGTAAGTTCACTCTTATACGTTATATAACAAAGCTTAATATATACGTAAATTAATAATAATTATTACAAAGTATTAGGTATACTTAAGTAAATAACATTAATACTTCATAATAAATGCGCTTCTTATGAATAGTCCGTATAGAAATGTGTCTCAGGTAAACGCGCGATTTGCCATCTGGAATGAGCTTTATAGTTTGGTTTCAGGGCCAATGTTTATTGCCTCAGATACTTTGCAATCTAAATGTCGAAACAGGTTGGAATGTTTGTTGTGCTTTATTAACATATATTTTACGTATGATTAACATTTCAATTATGTCAGCTTTATCGATGCAGTGGCTAAAACTGTACGCAAAGGCATACAGAAGAATATATCGAACATAATTATGTTCTTTATTTTATTTATTTATTTAATGCTTTTCATACAAATATGTACAAAAGCGGTCTTAATGCCTAAGGCATTCTCTGCCAGACAACCTTAGGGTGATGCAGAGACAAAAAACATGGTAGATGCACTAGTCATTATTAATATTTTCTAATTACTGTCTGACCAGGAAAATAGCTCCGCGTACAATTTAAAAAAAAGTAGCCTAAGTTACCCCTTATAATATCAGCTATCTGCCAGTGAAAGTCCCGCCAAAATCGGTCCAGCCGTTTCGGAGATTTAGCTACTGCAGTTTATAAGTTGATATCATTCTCATTATTAAGTAATTATTTTTTTGCGCGGAATGCTATTTCTTTTTCTAAAATAAAAGTAGCCTAAGTTACTCCATATACATCAGCTATCTGTTAGTGAAAGTTCCGTTAAAATGGGTCCAGCCGTTTCGGGTATAAGGCGGAACAAACAGACGGACAGACAGGCAGACAGACAAAAAGTTTAAAAAAAGAATTGTTATAGAAGCCGTATATATTATATACTATAATACTTTGCATTTAGTAAAAATCTGATAAATTTTGACATTAATAACAGACTCTTCAATTTTATTTATGTGTATAGGTATAGATATTTTATAGATTTATGGAACAGTACAACAAATGATTGCCAGACATTACACAATAATATTTGATATTGTCAATCACTCCAATTTATTGTCAAATCCGCAAAATGTTTACGAATTAGTAATAGCATATATTTCGCCGAAATATACGTTAGATACATTCACCGAAGGCTCGCACGTCATTTGTTAACAATCCTATAATCAGTTAAAATCAATTGTTCAAATTAATTGTTTCACAAAATTAATTATAGCGTAATAATTAACGGTAGATTACACTTGAATTTTCAATAATTGCTTTTTATCGAACAAAACCGGACCGGCTGTTTAATTGCGGTGGAGCTTATAACCGTTCGATGCTCTTTCGGTACACAGAACTGGAATGAACTTTATTTACAATATGTAACCGTAAAAAGTCAATAAAGCGGAAAACTATCGAATTTAACTGTTTTAATTAAAATATAGTTAGTTCACTCGCTCGCCAGGTAAAAGCAGGTTCAGCTTGTTAAAGTTAATTTTTCGACAAAATTTTATAGCCAATAAATTTTTGCCTGTCCCTAACAATTGAATAAATTAAATGAAACGACTTTGTTAATTCAAAAGGGTCAGATGGTGTAAAATATTTTATCAATCATACCGTAAACGTCAGTCGATTAGGCTCTAAATTGACAAGTAAAATCTTTAGTCTGTCTTCTTATTGGTAGGTATTTTATTGGTTGATTATTTTGGTGAAAAACTTACTTTATGTAGTGAAAATACAGTTTCTTTTGAAATATTAAAGAAAAAAGAAAAGAAAAGATAAATTATTTATTTGACACAGCACAAAAACGATTTTAAAGATAACTTAACAGAAAAAAAAACCTGTAAATCAAAAATTAAAATATTTATCTTAAATAAAATGGATTGTATGTCGCAGCGCTGTCAAAAAGGCTTCCGCTCAGCATATATGCTGCCGCGCTGCGAGCAACCCGACAGCGCTGGTTTTCAGCGGGAGGCACATCGAGTGACGGTATGTGTGCCTACGTGTACAGAAAATAAATAAATTAAAAAATAAAAGAAATTGTTTGTGTCGCTAACAATAGAAACTTTGTCTACATACAGTCATATATGACACAACAAATGATTTATGGACAAACTTTTACCACATTCCCGTACTGCGAATGACGTCACATATTTAATGTTTCGGTGTAAATACATAGCTAGGTCCGCCAACAAGCAACTTGTTCTCGTTATTCAATGCCCTAAAGCAGAATCAAGCAGTCAGAATAATACCTTAGTGATGGTAGGACATAAGTTTTGTTTTCTTGTCTTCGCCAGAGCTGAACGTTAGAGACCGTGAATGGTTGATATAGTGATTCATGTTAGATGCCATAATAATAAGGCTCTGACAGTAGCTTAACTTCACTGGAAGATTTTTTTTTCTAATATACGCATAATAAAATATTGAAATAAATATATTGATTTTCATCGTATTTCTAAAAAAATATTGGTTCCTAAATATGTTTTACCAATTTTGACTCGATAAAAAATAATTTCAAAGTTACATATAAAATGGCCCTCAAATAATAATGTCATATGTACGAGTATAATATATTTATCAACTAATTCAAATAATACTTAATGATAAAATGTCAGATGTCGGAACGTAAATAACTTTGCTGATTTACATTTTCCTTTGTTGTTATAGTTTTTCTTATAATTCAATTAAAATCGTTTTTCACACCGGTTTGATCTCGCGCGCTCTGTCGCTGTAAAAAGGATGCTACTATCTCTTTCTTACTATTAGGTTTTGTCAGCGCCTTAAGTAGGCGTCAATTCTTTTTGTGGAGTTCCAAGATAAGAGCTCGACGGGGCGGTACTAAAGCTGTACCTATTTTACCCGCTATAACGTCTACGCGTAGTTGTGTTCCGTGTGAAGGGTAGGAATAGGCAGTGAATATACTAGAACACTAGCCTTTGGTCAGTAAGGCATCAAAAATCACTTGGTTACGAATGCTCATGGGCGACGGTGATCGTGTACCGATAGCTAGTTTGCGACCTACTATTTTTTTTTTAAATCTTTTTGTTGCCTCTTCCTTTTGGAAGGGTCAAAAGCCTTCATACGTGGGCCGGAACCAAGACTAAGAGGAAAGGATTATATTAAATGAGTATAGAAGATAATAGGAATTTCCTGGTGATACGGTAAGTGATAATAAGGATGGTAGCTTTCTGAAGCGTGTGGAGCGTATGTAGGCATTTGCAAAGGTATTTATTATTAGCATAAGTCTACGGTGTCTCTCTCTTTCCACTTTTCTCTGTCTGTTGCAATAGCAACAAGCAGAGAATAAGGCCTTAATAAGGGGCCAATCCTTTGAAAAGGAGTCTAACTCATCTCGCCACCTCCTGGGCCTACCGTGATATCGTTTTGCTGTTTAGGACCCACTGTATGGTTGTTTTTGCCCATAGCTCCTCCGGCATGCGGCAGATATGACCATTCCAGTTCCATTTCAGCTTGGCAGTTGTGTGGCCTACATCATTAAATAATCCTTTAGTCAACCTTTCTATTTCCAAGAAGCAGATTCTTAGATTTTACTATTGAACAGGAAATACAGAAAATACTTAAAAGGTGTATCAGCAGTTTTCTTCGTAAAGGAAATGTATCATTATCCCACAGATTTATTTACTTTAAAAAATATATATTAACGGTACAACTAAAGACCTTCTTGGAACTTTAGTGCAGTCATTTTCTTTAGCGAGGGCTTATTTTCCAAGCATTTACTTTGATTTATTTATTTACTTTTATGCAGAAATGCAAGTAGGTACTGATTGGAGCTAAGATTTCTAAGAACTGATTCTATATAGCCTAGACTAGATTATCATGGCTTCGCAGAATAGCTGTTTCGCTCTTTCCTTGGAAAGTTAGTGTTTCAATATCATAAATGTACAAAGTACAACTCTACATACTATGAATTAAAGTCGATGACTGAATGAACGTGAAGTTCAGCTTCGGCTGTGACATGAGTCATGACAGTGACAATATGACAACATGCAATGCGTCAATGCGGTGCAGTTAGAGAAAAATCTTTGATGATTTTGTCATTGTTCTCGTCATCAATTTTTTTTTGTCATTGTCGCAGTTTGTAAGGTTTTAATATCAGTTACATACGTATAACGTTTTCCAGCTGAGTGATCGCTGCTCAAAGCTAAAGCGCTCCACTGTGTAACAACGACTCGATGTAAATTTTACTTTACCACCTTTGTACGGGGACTTCACTACCTTTCGATGTTTTTCTAAAACCGGTCTGAATTAAATTGTACTAAATTAACACTGGAGGAAAGGGTGTGTTATTTATAAAATAGGGAAATAAACACTCCTATCTATTTCACTATTTTAATGCAGAATATTGTGTATTTTCATGACAGGTACCACTGGGTGGTACCATTTGAATTATTAATGCACGGCTTTGTTTTTTTTTACAATACACTTTATTGCACACCAAAAAGAGAAGAAATGAAAAAGAGGGGTATTATCGCACTTGGCGAATTCTGCCAGACAACCTTAGGATGGACAGATTTGCAGGTTAAAAGGGGTAGTTCATGGTGTATCTATGTAGATATTTTAATAAGATTTCTAATTTATTAGCGGACGTCCTTTTAAGAGGTTATAGTACTCAGTATTATGAACAACTTTTACTATGGAAACAACCTAAAAAAAACGGGAAAGAAAAATCTGCTATTCCATACATTCGTGTAATATTGAAAATGTAGCATGGAACAGCTGCTTTTTTTTCGCGATTTCAGCGTTAGTTCCATAGTAAAAGTTGTTCATAATGATGAGTACAATAACCCGTTAAAAGGAACTGGACCTTATTTATATTGGATTTCTGTACTAAGTGTCGCGGTTTCGATTCCCACACGGAACAAATACCTATTTGTATGTTCTACAAATAATTGTTTCGTACTGGGTGGGTATGACTGTGTATGAAAGATGTACGTTTGTAAACTATATACCCACGATACAGAAGTAATAATAGAACGGGACAACGTTATAAAAATGAAACTGCGCGTTAGGAGAGTTGTAGCCCGGAGGTTTTGTTATCCATTTCATAAATAATAATGTTATAGGTATTTACTAAATACCTGTCTGTCGTCTGGTACTATGAGTTTTTCACGTTCACTTAAATATCACGCTGATGGTAGCGTGTTGTGTGTCGGGTCGTTGAGTTCCCTTCATTATGGTTGAGCTTAGCGATGCTGACACATGAGTCATGCTCGTGAATGGGTGCCGTCTGTCGGGCCTGGTCAGCTTGTAACTGCCATTACCATGGCATTATTATTATCCTATTCTAATTTATTTTTATTCACATTAAATTACATTATTTTCGCAGCTCTTACCACAACATTGTACTAATCAAGATTGTAATCTATTATTTTAAAAGAGTTTCCGTGGAGTTTCTTGCCGGTTCTTCTCCATAAGACCTACTATTTGGAACCGCGCACCGAGTCTCGACATTCCATAAGTGCTTGTATTTATTTACATGAAATAAAGATCTATTCTATTCATAATAAAAAACAATGTGTGTTTAAATAACATATCGTTAAGCGCAATGTAAGCCCATAATTGAATATTGTGTGTATCGGATTAATTTATTAATTAGGTCTCGCTACATCCAACATTTCTTTACAACAAAACAGTAGTACCGCAGAGTTATGTAAAATATAGAACTGGGAAACAATGCGAACATTGAGGTAACTAGCGCCAGGTTTCGCTATAAGCATTATCAAGAATCTTATATCTATAATATCCTTGAGCACTATATTATTATATTATGTACCCTGCCACAGATACTCTAGTACCAATATCGTTTGGATTACCAAAAATACGAAAAATAACTAAAATTTTATGAACAGCTGCGCCGTAATTAGTAATATTAAAAAAAAAAAAAAATTGCTAAAACCATAACTATTTTTTAAAATAATGTAATATTTTACCTACATCTGGGTAAACTGGTAGCCCATTTCACCCAATTAGGAAACTGCTAGCATACTAACGATGATTCAATCCTCAATGTGAATAATACGTACAATGGTATTAATACATTTCCTAACAACGTAAACTAGTTTATCTAATCATTATTCACAGACCTAAGAAAAATCTAGAAGGTATTTAATCCGAGCATACCAGCAAGATAAATACAAAGGCAACACGCTCTATCGCGTTCGCTTACACATATTTAAATTTAATTAACTTTCAAGTGCACATCTCCTTTGTGCTCCGGGCCAAGAAAGGGAAATATTTGCCCGGCAAATGACTGGTCGTTCAG
Organism: Allophyes oxyacanthae; assembly: GCA_932294325.1. Lineage (NCBI taxonomy): Eukaryota > Metazoa > Arthropoda > Insecta > Lepidoptera > Noctuidae > Allophyes > Allophyes oxyacanthae. The sequence goes on along the minus strand of OW028614.1, from coordinate 6,237,291 downwards.
AGCTTTCCACCGCGTAATAAAAAATGTGCCTCTACTGCATTAAACGTAGATGTATGAATGGCGGAACTGGTAATTAATATTTTAGTATTGACATACGGTTTGTTGGTTTTAAAGAGACGTTCCGAATATTGTACATGTTTTTTTACTATCCTGCTTTTGTTTTAAAGATATTCTTTGTCAATGTTTTGTGCCTACGCGACGGGCGATATACAAGGTGAGGGATTCATAATTGGAATAATACTGTCTGTTTTGTCTACCTACCAACTTGATTAGAAGTGTTCATTCTTCAGTATTTTCATTTTGTTGTATTGTGAAGAGGACGTTCGATGAGGTTTTTCAACTGTCATGCTTTTATTTTAACCCTTAAAACGTCCGTTCTTAATGCCAATGCTTTGTTCTTTGCGCGATATATACGGTGGGAGATTCGTAATTGGATTTGAATTTTTGTAATATTGCTGTCTGCATTCCTATATATTCGATATAGGTATTAATAAAGTGTTTGACTATATGAGCATAACGCTGTATTCCACTATTTTCATTATAAACTTTATATGTATTAACGTCTGAGTTTGCAAAAACATACGACTTATCATCCCACAAAATGTGCTACTACTTGTACCATAGTGATCATTACTCTGATACATTGTTGCCGGATGAAGCTCATGGACTATCATCCCAACTCGAGTTAGTACTGTTTTGCTCTACTTGCCGTGTCGTTGAAAAGGCGGTAACGAATACTTACCCGCGTATCTTTTGTTTTTATTCAATTACTAGACACTGTCGAAGTTTGTACTCATTTTTTCACTATACTATGTAGTAGATATTAGCAATAAATTATTTATTATATTTTAAAAATTTTCGACCGTTTTCATATTGGGACCAATAATTAAATACATTCTGGAAATTTATGTTCTATCATTAAACTATGTATTGCAGTCATTAGGACATTTACTAAGGCACCAACAATGAAAAAAAAAGCGTTCATTGATCTTTTGTATGAAAAGTTTGATGCAAGATTTCAGGGTTGGTCCTATAGTAAAAGTTGTCCAACAAATAACCCTGTATTGTGATTGGTGGCAGAACAGAAAGGCTGAACCTCTCAACTCGCAGCAAAAGTTGTTAGACAGTTGCTTAATAAAAATCAAACTAGATATAATATAGTATGATTCATATTTATTAAAAACAAAAACTTTTCTAGTAATAGTATTTTTTAATTTTCAGTTTTAGAGTTTTTATCAAAGAGAAACGTACGCGCTACCCTTGACCTCTAGCATGTATGTAGCCTCCACCTATCAAATTAAGTACTTTGAAAGGTCATTGTCCATGTAGTTATTGTTTATTAAAGCTAGAGCTTTAATAATCGTTTTAATTTCAGACTAGTCGTGCTGGGCATGCATTGCAATGCCTATTTTTATCCGGAACCTTTACGAGCGCGCGCCATAACTCACCAAGTTACACCGTAATCGAATGAATGGTATAGGAATACATGAAGTTCTTTTTATCGGAAACATATTCGAGCGCGCGCACCCCATCTCACCAAAGGATCATGCCCAATGGCAGTCTCAATTTGTGGCTTAATAAATTTTGTATCGAAAATCATGTAACTTTTTTTCAATACTGTTAGACAATAACAAAAAGGTACCGTATCCGGGTTATGATAAACTTATCAAAAAGATTTTATGTTGAATTTATTTAGATTTAGAATAAGCCGTTTTCTTCCATATATCTGTCATGATCTATTTTTAATTGACTCTGACAGACTGTATAAAGAAATAGTTTTCAGTGTCGTAATTGTAATCAAATAAAAATAAGGATAAATTCATAGACTTATTATCTTGTAGGGGGGAGCCCTACTTATTATTTCTATGGATAAATTACACAGACGAAAGAAGAATTATGGTACAGAAACGCATAGAAGACGATTTTTAACCCACGACAGAAAAGGGGTTGTTATAAGTTTGTAGCGTGTAACTGTGTATCTAAGTCTGTCTGTGGCATCGTATCTACCTACCTCCAAAACGGATGGCCCGATTTCAATGCGGTTTTGTTTTATTGAATGCTATATTTTATGTCGTTCAAAAGTTACAGCTCTTTTTCTAGTTGAAGTCGGGGGTTTTTGACGGTTAGGTTATTGTTTATCAGGAAGCTTCCCAGGCTCGCGCAAAACAACTCATCAAAGTTTCATTGTAATCTGATGAATGGTATAGAAACTTAAAGAAGACGAATATGCAAACAAACATTATTTTTTTATTAAAACGCTTTTATTAGCTTCACCTGTAACTAACTCACTATGTAAAAAAATCTTGGAAGTTAAATTTGATCTACTTCCCGGTTTTCGATTGAGCTGAAATTTTGCATACCGACACGTTTAGTTTGGATGACAAAAGCGTTTTCTGTAGTTCTTTTTTTTAAACTATAATAATTTTATATATTAGATAAACAGTCAAGAAATCTCTAAAGCACTACAAATAAACTCAATAAGTGAAACAAGGTTTTTTAAATACACTGTAACATAATCACTCCGACGGTGTTTGGATGCTCGGAGGCTCGGACTACGAAAGACTCATTGAACACCAATTACCTCCGAGGCCTCTTAAAGGTCTTTAATTAAATCCTTCTCCGATGACGTCATAATTATAGCGTAAATTGGATTGAGACACCCTCTTGTTTCGTTAATTGTAAGTAGAAAATTTCTTATCTAAATTAATGTGTTTAAGGCCCTACAGAAAGTACTTGTTGTTCATTTAGGTTATCGTTTAGTTGAGAAATTAACTTTAGATTTAAATGAAAAACTTTAGTCAGTATTTAGAATTCAATTTTTTTTATTTTCATCTGAAACAATGAAGGCTCACTTAAAAAATGATTTTACAGGCTCCATCCGAACCAAGTTATTCAGTTATAAATAGCAAAAACTTGCTTATTTCTAGCCGTTACGTTATTTCACTGTAGATATATTAACTTTACAGACTCCATCCAAAACAAGAAATCGGTTGTAAATAACAATATCGTGTTTATTTCTCGCCGCTACGTTTTTTCAATCCACAGTGTTATGTCCACTTCCTTGAAAATGTATTTCCCTTAAAAATATTTTCTTTATAAGTCAGGACTCAACAACAGCCTTATTTCATCTACAAAATATTCTATAGCAACACAATACATTCTTAAAATTGCCATTGAATTTTTTTGCTTCTTAGTATTTATAAACGGCCAAGGCAAACAAAGAAACAGTGTTATGAAAAGACGACATTAAGTAAAAAAATTGCAAGTACAGTCAGACAAACAGTAAAGACAGAATAGTAAAATATCAGCTTATTTGCGAGTACTTTGTTTAGTTACCTCCCCTAACAAAGAACCGGTTTCAAAGTGAAATTCAATTCTGAAGCGAACATTTTTCCAACATCTCATGTAATACCGTATTGTAGTCGCTTATTTTCTAAGGATGCATTTGATGCTCGGACTAAAGGATAAAAGATATAAGTAATACACTGTACTGTAGCGCCGACTTTAAGAATTGGTACCATTTGTTCAATTTCAGGAGTAGTTATTGGATTTTTAGTTTGGTTTTGCGTCAACGAGATTGGAAACTTACTGTCGGATTATATTTTTAAGGACCATTCGGGGAGTCTACTGCGTTACTAAAATGGTAATGAAAATCGACTCTGGTAATAAACTACAAATGATAGCGAGAGACTAAACTTCGAGCTACCTTGTAAAAAAAATACCGCTCATGAAGTTCGGCTCCCATCTTCATGATCGGTAAAAAAATTACAAGGTTTAAGTTTTACATTTTTAAATGTTTTTAATTTTATATTGCTTTTATAATATACATAGTATGATAGTACATAAAGTATGTTGAAAAATAAAACGTAACAAACATTAATTTTTATGTATTTTCTGTCAGTTCATTACGAATTTAAATCGGTTTCTCGATAAACCAGTTTTTAATCTAATATAAGGGACTTGTTGGTGAGAACAGCCCTTATTTTATAATTTCAATTTGTATTGTTTACCCAGAATATTTCTTTCTTTATTTGTATATCTTTATCGATATGATAGTTATCTAAGCTATCAGTAATGAATCAGTTGAAGAATTAATCACAATATCAAATACTCGCTTATTGCAAATCAATTTTCAACTTTAGATCTGGTACTGACAGCCGGCGAAACTAATTATTAACTGTGTTATTTGATGAATCTAATGTTGTAGCTACACTGATACTGAATTGAAATAAAATGATCTAATACGTTGATCTAAGAAGTGCTTTTGACATTGAACTACTTGACTACACAAACATTATACAATATAATTGAAAAAATACCCGAAAACTCTTAGCACTAACTTTGTATTAGGACCCTCAACAACGTTTGTTCAACGACTTTTCATAATTCGAAACTTGTTTTTTTCATACAAAAGAAATGAAAATTTTCTGTAGTTTGCATATAGGTACTAACCGAGACGGCTGAAAAATTAATGAAATGGAAGAGAAGATCCTTTGATAATTCCGTACCTGTGTTTCTGTATCTACTATTAGCTATTCTGTGGCTGTTGTGTATTTTTATGTAAATTATACACATACTATTTAGTTATATTATTATTATGAGCCTGTGATGTCCCACTGCAGGGCAAAGGCATATTTCCCTCTTTCTACTACTATTAGTATTACGAAAAAATTTTAGGCCATAATTATTTTCTGCTAGGGCCATTTTGATTAAATACACAATCTTGTGGAATAAGGCTGACTTAATGTCCTAAAGAATTTTTAACCAATTAATCTAATATTAAAAAAGTAAGCATCGAAAGAAGACCCAAAATTCCATCCACGTGCGATGATCTCAAATCATAAAAGAAATATTGATTGACATCTACTAGAGAACCTTGAAAGCACATTGATTCTAATCTCAGCCTCTGCTCAGACATGTAGGTATTCGAGTTTCACGCGGCTTACCGTGCATCTATCTAGGCCTAAGCCAGTGTTCTGTAATTGGTAACTCTAGCCAGGTATGTTCAGCAAATGGGCTAAGTCTAAATCTAAACTCTGCACGAATTTGATACATACGCTATTACTGCTTCGCAGCTGTGGTTTATGTAGATTTGAGTTAATAGTCCATACGATTTTAAATAACAATGTACGCTGAAAGCATGTTTTCTAATGGTGAGTGAGATGGTAGAACAGTAATAAGATTGTTCAAATCCTACTAATATTATAAATGTGAATGTTTGGTGGGTGTGTAAAGGTTGTCTGGAAGACATCGCTTTTAGCTATAAGACCGCCCATTGTATATGTTTATATTTATAAATATTGTATCTTTTTGTATTTCTGGTGTACAATAAAGTTTTTTGTATTGTATTGTTTCAATTTTTGTAAATTGGGATATTTGTTAGTGAATCACGCCTGAACCGCTAAAGAGATTTCAACTAAATTTGGCATACAACCTATATACAACGTGAGGTAGGACATAGGATACTTTTTACTCCGGAAAATAACTCCGTTTTCCAGGGAGTCAATTTAAAAATTAAGACTGAAAAATTGACACATAGCTATTATGTGACATGAATATTGACAGCGTAAGGGAAAAAATTGTTAATTTAAGGAAAGGTATGGGGCAAAGTCCTTAATAAAAGAAAAAAAGTTGCTCCGGAAATTTTCTTCTGTACCTACTACATAGTAAGTGGGTATCACATACAAAATTATCTGTACTAGAGGTCGCCAAGTGGACGCAATTAGAGCGTAATTTTAGCTTTCTACGCTCCTTCTCCATGTAAACTTTAACTATGCCAAATCTCACACTGAGGAGTGTGCGCGCGATATGCTTAAAAAGAGGTACAAAGCTTTGCTTCACATATTTCTATATAGAAGATTTCAAGCAAAAGTCACATCACAACGTAGTGACCTATCGCTACTTTTGAATTATTTGTAACACTAGCCGGAAAATGTCCACAGTTGATGTTAGCCTCACTACGAGTTCGTAGGCTGGCAAGTTGCATCCAAAGGCAACCCTATAAGGTCGACCCTGTATCTAGTGAGGGGCGACCTACGTTGTATTTTCTGGTTCGCTATTTATTTAACGGAAATAATACATCTTTTATATTGTGAGGGTTTTATGAATTAACCTAAGGTATTATTTTTACTTTACTAACCTAATAAATTATACTTTCTACGCGATCAAGTAGGAAGCCAAGTAGGAAGCACATACCCGGAAATCTTAGCCGGAAATGGACGTCATCGGCCTGACGATATAAATTAAAGGTCTACTACTGAAAACTTCGTAATAATCAAAACTATAAATTTTATAAAAAGAAAAACATTATTACATTATTTTATCATTTTTTCTGACTTTTCACGTGACACCCCCTCGTTTTCATTGACTTTCCCTGATTTTCCAGAAAGTGGACACCCTGATTATACATTTTAGCCGTGATTACACAGTTATTTAAAAATCGCTCAAAAATACCTTTATCCAAAGCCCTATTACAAAATATTCAAACCAAAATTAAGTATTACGGGACTTATATAAAGTAGGGTATCAATGTAATTGTTTGCTTTCAGGCCACCTAAAAAAACATGGCCGACCAGATAATAGAGTGGCTACCGCTCGAACATTACCCGTGAATATTCATTTAGCTTGGACACGTAAAACAATTTGCCAGTCAAATGAGTTTTCTAAAAAGCCGATTAAGCGAAAACTAAAATTGGTTAATTATTTATCGAACGTGCCGTACGCAACGGAATAAGCGTGCAGTGTGTTCAGTGGCTAATTTTCAAAGAATAATTTATTGGTACGGGAAATATTTAATTAGGAACAGTTTGTTGGAGCCAAATAGACTAAGCCGCAATGATGGTAAGCGACCGGATGGTCTGACATTGGTGCCATGGCACAAAAGTCGCAGTTTCATTTGGAACGCGACTTGCATCGGTTGAACACCGAGTTCGGCTGGATCAGCAGCTGAGAACGCAGCGAGGCTCAAGCACGCGAAGTACCAGAACCTGGAGCCAATATACGAGTTCTTCCCGTTTGCCGTCGGAACTGCCGCCCTCTGGGGGTAAGAAGCAAAATCCTTTATTCAAGATTTAGATCGACGTTTAAGGGGAAATAACATATTAAGGGGTAACATATACGGGGAATACATCATGAGACGGACCTGTGAAAACTGGGAGGGTGGAGTCACTATTGGAGGAAATAAGATCACCAACCTTCGATACGCGGATGATACCACCTTACTTGCAGCCAGCTAAAGCGAAATGGCATCTCTCCTGGATAGGATGATACGTATCAGCGGCGAGCTGGGGCTGTCCATAAATACGTCCAAGACCAAAATCATGGTAGTAGACCGCACAGGCAAACTGGATCTCACAGGCGCACTAAACCTAGATCTTGTTGATGACTTCATTTACCTGGGCTCCATGATTTCCAACAAGGGTTCTTGTGAAGCCGATGTGCGTAGGCGTATTGGGATGGCTAAAAACGCTATGACACAGCTCGATCGCATCTGGGCGACAAAAAGCATCTCCCGAAAGGTGAAACGTAGGCTTGTGACTAGTCTGGTGTTCCCCATATTCCTCTACGGAGTAGAGACCTGGACCTTGAAGAAGGCAGACCGCACTCGCATTGACGCATTTGAGATGTGGTGCTGGAGGAAGTTGTTACAAATCCCATGGACGGCGCATCGAACCAACGCCTCGATTCTCAGCGAACTGGAAATCACCACCAGGCTCTCCACAACATGTCTCCGCAGGGTGCTCGAATTCTTCGGGCACATTGCAAGGAGACGTGGTGATAATTTGGAGAAGATGCTCATGACGGGCAAGGTTGAAGGGAAAAGACCCAGGGGGCGGAGCCCAATGCGCTGGACTGACCAGATCCGCTCGACACTCGACTCCAGTGTGAGCGACGCCATCCATGCTGCAGGGAACAGGGCAAAATGGCGGAGTATAGTCCAAAAGAAGGTGATCATGCATAGAGGTCACGACCCTCATCAGTGAGGAAAACGACTCATGGAGGAGGAGGTTAAGGGGAAATGGCTACGATCCCCACTCTGGTTCCTTTTTGGTGCACCAAATTTCGCTCGCCATACAACGTGGTAACGCGGAGTGCTTACCTTTAGCTCCGAGGCTAATTATATAAATAAATCATTTATATTTAACCTAATATAACTAATAATCTACAAAATGTACAGGCTAATAGACAAAAAAGGCGAAAATGTGCAAAACGTATCATAACGAATACTAAAAATAATTTTACCTACACTTCTATCGAGGCATTTATTTAAGAATAAATAAATTCTACTATATTTACAAAATTAACAATTTAAAATATAAAACCCTGTAGACTTCGCATCAAAATATTCCTTCAAATCGAAAACCTTCACTTTTGTAAAAGCATTGGATTGTTTTAGGGCGAATTTGCGAAAAATATGTTTTAATCCCGCAGTTAACGACGTAGACGTATTTTTATGATGATTCAAACTATCTCAATGCCATAGGTAAAGTGTAAATAAGAATAATAACATTCGAACACCAGTATCATATGAAATTGTTAAACAAACTAGACTAGTCAAGTCTTATTATACGCTATAATATATTATATTATATTAATATGTATTGCCTTTTATACGTAATATAATATAGCTATGATAAGCATTAAATCCGTCGCCTTTTATTCGTATTAATTACACGAATAAGTAAACCGTAAACGGACATACAAAAGGTTTCACGTTTCAAAGGCCAATATTCAACTACGAGAAAGTTCCGCCCTGATGTGATGCGGTGCAGTATTTAAACAGTTAATAGTACGCAATATTTAAATAGCCCCATATCCATTACCTGAACAAATACAACTCCAGCTTACCTGCAACAAATGTAAGGTAAAGTTTAAAAACAGTACATTCAACAAGCATTTAGTTGGAAATACACATTGTAAATATGAACACAATTTTAATTAGAACAGGGAGCTTTTAATATTTCTCATTTCCCAGGAAACTGTAAGGATTATGATTTTCAGTGAACTCTCGATTGGTTACCTAAATTGTACCTTGCATAATTCTTAAGATGAATAATTAAAAGTAGGTACAGTACTACACAACTAAGAAGTCGCATCGGCAGACTTCGTAAATCCGATCACTTCCGAACTTAGTTCGACTTCAAGTCCGCAGATGTTTATTAGTACTGCAAGTAAAACATGTTCTTTATGCTGACGCAATAAGTTGTAAAATTATCTTAGCGAGCGACTGCCATTGGTTGTTTGATCAGGTACATCGATGTAACCTTTTAGTTGTGTCATACTATAAATTCACCATTTTCTTTTCATTTTGTCATCTATCGCCCATAGTCGTCCACAGCTGGACATATGTGTCACCCAAATATGAAAGCATGTCGTCATCATCAATCCTGGCACTGCGATGACGCTGGGTTCATTACGAACACTTTCTTCATTTATGATAGTGTAGGTTATACTTACATTACTTATATATTAAATTTTATTACATAAAGAGTGCATAACACATGTATAATATCCCCTTTACATATACTCTGAACAAAGTTATGTCAGGCTTATATATAAAAAAAATTGTTATTATATTAAGTGACATAACTTTAAACAGTGTTCATTAGTAATGGGATAAAAGTTTAGTAAAAAAAAAGTGAAGAATACGTAAAAAAAAACAACATAAAAGTGAAAAATCACACAAGATTGACATCAGAAGTAAAGACAGACAAAATTTTGTTAAAATATCATTTTTGAATCGCATTTTAAATTTTACTTGCAATAACACATTTTGTAGCGTTTCAGAATATCATCGCAGTGGATATTACCCGAGGTTAGGCGCTTAAGGTTACAAAGAAAGCGAGACACATAATTGCATGCATGATGCATGTAAAGGCACTATCACACGGGCAATTTTTAGAGCACTTATCGCCCGGCGACACATGAACTCACGCTCGCTGAATACATAACAGTGAAGCAATTAATTGAGCAATCTGGAGCAGTTTCGCTCGATACGATTTTAGCAACTGTCGAGCAATAACCCGTATCGACAGGTTGTCGATGTTACCCGTTAAAATTTTCAGATTCCCCGTAATTTTCCAATTTTAATTGCCCGTGTAAGAGCACTTCATACACAAATTTCATGTGCAAATTATGCATAAAATGTGGCAAACTAATTTGTTATCAAATATTATGAACATTATAATTATTTTGTTTAAACTGTATGTGGTTTATATCGGGTACAATTTCACAATTGATTGAAATTGTTACATTTTGTCTGTAATGTCGAACCTGGTCAAACCACATATGGAAATAGGTAGGTAGCTATATAAGTGTACATACCAACGACTCGGCTGGCGCAGTGGCTAAGCAATTAGCTTTCTACGCTACGTTATGTGCCGCGGGTTCGATCCCCAAACGGAGCAATTATTTGTATGGTCTACAGATAGTTGTTTCGGGTCTGAGTGTGTGTGCATGTGACATGTATATTTATAAACTGTACCTTCGATAAAGGAGAAATCCTAGTGAGGGGAAACGATTAGGATTTAAAAAAAATACTCCAATTTCGAATGTCATACTTTTATAAGGGTTGAAAGTCAAGTAAAAGTTTTCTAAAAGGATACCAATGAATTTCCGATTGTTATTGTCAAACTATGAATTATTAATGAAGTCCTTCATAGCGTAGCGTGTCGTAACATACGAAACTACGATACAATCCCTGATTATTTTTGGATCAAGGATGTGTGGGTAAATGTAATAGGCATAGTAATTTATCTTCTCAAACATTTTTAACCTGCGACAATAAATTGGGGTGTTATAAGTTTGTATCTGTGGATTTGTGTATCTGTCTGTGGCATCGTAGCTTCAAAACAGAAGGACCGATTTCCATTGCAGTATTTTTTTAATCGAAAGCTAGTTTAATCAGGTATCATCTTAGCTATGTTTCATGAAAGTCTGTTTAGCGGTTCAAAAGTTACAGTTCTTTTTCTAGTTGGAGTCGGGGGTTTTTGACGGTTAGGTTATTAATTATTTTCTGAAGTCTATTTTAGTTCTTGCTATTGCTTACTTAAAACTGATCAGTAGTTACCAAAAATTTGTTTTAGTAAAAATTTACACAACAGTAGATAACTTTTCAAAACATGGCACAGTTCCACGTGAAGTCACTGACGTCATAATACCTAAATGAAGGACCAAAAAGCCTTTACCAAAAACACTTTACGCCTCGCATCGCTACGCCTAAATTCTTAACGCTAAAGAAATCCGTGACGATACATACACACAAGTATCTTTGTAAGAAAAACAAATCTTTATCTTGGCAAACGAGTCGCCGTCAATATTCGGCGTAGCACACACTGTTTGCGCTGCGGCGAGAGCTAACAACGGGGCTTTTATACTAACATTTAAACAAGAGATCCCGCTCCGGGGGAAAGATTAAGGCTTTGTCTTCACGTAATGCAAAACAGACGATGCTTTGAGACAAAATTTGATTTTCTACAAATTATCGTTTTGAAGCTTGATCTCTATTTCGGGTAATTTCAATGAGTACGTTCTGTTCGCTTTGTTATTAATTGGTAAGTGGAATTGTGAAATTAAATTCTAAGAATTATATCAACAATATATAATAATGCTAAATCTGTTCAAACATTTTCCCCATTTTAATAAAAAGTATCGTTGTTTTTTTAAGTAGAATAATATATTACTATAAGTTAATTGATCGAAGCCTGTATGAACGCATCCTAAGAACAACGAATTTATTTGATCACCTAACTGAAATGTACTGAGTAAACGCTTAACAGAATGTTGTCCACAAATAAAACTTAAGATCTTGTTCCATCGTGATCATTTAAAGACATCGTAAGTAGTTTTGAACATTTTTTTCATACAATAATAATTAATAATTAGTTACGGCAATATCAACATCCATTGTATTTGTGTTAAATAAACTACACATTTTACTTCATTTACCAACAGACATTCGGACAATAGTTTCTTTAATATAAAAATCACGTCAGCAAAAAGTTTGCGTTCGTTCACACTCAATACTTTTAGCAGCAGAATAGCGCGTTTTCGCGTTCGTTGGCTGCCTTATGCTTATAAAAAGTGAATAACGAACGCAAAAACGCGCTATTTTGCGGCTAAAAATATCGAGTGTGGATGGGTCCATATGCGACAAACATTTTTTTTTTTTTTAACATTGCCCCTCACTAGGATTTCTCCTGCATCGAGGGTACAGTTTACAAACATACATGTCACATGCACACACAACCAGACCCGAAACAACTATCTGTAGATCATACAAATATTTGTTCCATGCGGGGATCGAAGCCGCGGCACGTAGCGCAAAAGGCTAATATCGCTTAGCCACTGCGCCAACCGTGTCGTCGTACAACGTTTAATAAACCTTAATAAACGGTACATAGTCGGCCGTGGAATTTCAGCTAAATCCTGAAAAACTAAATAATAATAGGAGCAGATTTCCACGTGTTGCAACTATACGTAGAAATATTTGTAGCAAATATTCCTTTCCATTTATTATGACCTATTGTTAGAATAGAATTCTATAGAAATATGGACTATTGGTCCAACGGTATCTATACACTTTCTAAGAATATTTCGATAAATATTTTTCCATGTATTTGTGTAAGCTGCGTATTCAGTTCAGTTGGCTACCGGCTATCAGCCGTGTGGATCCGGAAAAGAATAGGATACTCCTCTTCTCGTGGGCCCCATTATGAGTTGAAAAGAGATAATGCCAACAGAATAGACAGTAGCAGCCTCCTGAGCTTTGGAATCGCCCATACCGTAGTGGAAAGAATATCCAGACGGCAACGGTGGCTATTTCTTTGCACCCAACATAAAATAAGTATTTTTCAGCCTATACACAGTCATAATTCCAGAGAAAATGAAAGATAAAAAAAATATATGCTGTCATTTTGCATTTTGATAGTATAGCCAGCCCAGCGTTTGCTGGGCGTAGAGATCACAACGCTGATTTACAGTTGGCACCCCTGCAGTGACCCAAGGACGAAGGTAAGCAATGGAAACAATTTGAGAAGGAAAAATGAAAAAAAAAAAATACTGAATTACTTTTTCCTATATATTTATATTATAACACGTATTTAATATGTGTTTTAATAAAAATACCTTTTAAATGTGAAAGATAAAAAATACACAAATAGTAGATAACAAAATTTATTTAATACTTAACATGCTGCGACCACCAATTCCTTTTGCTAGGATTGGTGATATTCCCTTACAGTTCAATGACACAGCAAAGTGTAGTAAACATTTGTTTTTGCAACTCATGTTTCTCAGTGGGTTTTTACGGTACAAGTTTTCCATGTTTCTTCCGTTGGTGCATAACGATAATAACAGGATTATAATTTATTGACTACGTGTATTAATTGCACGGGCACTGGGCAGTGGGCAGCCCTCAACTGTATTCCGATTCATGTTGACAACTAATGTAACAATTATTTTGGTGATAACTGTTACCCGCGGTTTTACTCGCATCCTTGGGGTAACTACTTCATGTACCCGGGTAAAAAGTAACCTTTATTTTAATCCAAGACATGGTTTAACTTTATGCTAAATTTCATCCAAATCCGTTCAGCCGTTTATGCGTGATTGAGTAATAAACATCCAAAGAACTTCACATACCATTTATAAAATATTAGTAAGATTTATCCCCTCTAACTTGTTCACTGCAGCGATCTAGAGAGACCTCAGTATTGAAGGTTTGCAGACATCAATGCTACCTGGTCTGTTCTAAAGATAAAAATCTGCGTACATATGGTCAAAGATCAACACAACGTTGTTAGGTTAGGATTGAGCTTAGGACTCAAAATCTTATATTTGCCGAACCAATATTGGTTTAGGATCAGAATTCTTATTTGCTCAATAATTGTGATTACGTATAGAACAATGATCCTCCAACATAATATTCAAAATACATAGCTGGAAGCAATGAATTGATGTTAGCTTATTACAATTAATTTCATGACCTGATATGATATAGATAGAATAATTTTATTTCATCGTATTTAAATAGGGTTTCAAATATACATAGGTATCTACTCTTTGGGTGGCATACTTGCTCTATGGATGGATGTATTCAGTCTACTTCTTGTGAACCTCACTGCTGGGAAATCTCTCTCATATTTGTTTTATTGCTATCCAACCAGAGGACCAATCATTCGTAACAAATTTTATTTCTTATCCATAAATCTTTGAACATTAATCCAACCGCAACTTTACAAAGACAGGTACAGTCTACATAAAATATAAATACACATCTGAGATCCGTATCTCCAGCCGTCTGTACCACGACTTCACCGTCCAATTCGGCAACTTAAGATGCAGCCCTTTCACGATAAGACCGCCAGATGTCGTGGTAGATGTAATTGCGTTTGCCTTTGTGCCGATCCTAATGAAAGGTTCACGGAGCTGATATAGCTATCTTTAATCAACGCGAACTTGTAATACGATGCGGGTGTTTGACAGCGATGTCGCAGCTAATGTGCGAATTATGATGGGAGTTATTGTGGCCGGCCACGTCATCTGTGGATTTAACTAAATGTTGGTACAAAAAGTTGTAATAATGAGTAATGGGTTGATTTGGAATTTTATCGTGTTGGCTGATGGTTAAGCCGGCTTGGTTTTATTTGTTTTTCAAAGGTTTACCTGCTTTAGTTGAGACTTGAGATAACTACATAAAACGATAAAAATATAGAAATACGTAAATATTTGCTCAAAGACAAAATCGATTACAAAGCTTTGCCATGGATTTGCAAATTTTAATTCTCCATCAATAAAGGACTACGTGATTTGGATCATTATTAATAAGACAATTTTAGATTGCAAGTAAAAAAAAATTAGTGTACCGTAATTGTTGAGCCCATAATTACCACCAATGCATTTATTCGTAGCATTTTGATATGTACTGATATCTATTAGATTACAAACAAATATATAAACGATCAATCAAAGTAAAATTAACTAGAACAGATAAACAGCGAATTTCAAACATTACCAACAACATAGAAACGTAAGGAAACTAATCTCTTTGAGACAATACTAAGGCAATATCTTTGGTTTACGACGGCCGTCAGACTACATCTACAAATATTTGAACAAGCCCCTCACTGGGCCGCCATTGTCTAGGTCAAACTAATTTTGGGATCTGCTGAAGCAGTAATTTAATTTTACATTAAGACCATCAGTTAAAATCTGGTTAACCTTCTAATTAAACATGTTTATTGAGGAAATCAAATTAGAAATCTTAACCAAGAGTAAATATGTGGGATCATTATTGATATAATACAACCTTAGATAAATATATGGCCTTTATTATATGTTTATATTATAAGGTTCTACCTTTCTTTAATTGGTTATTAAAGAAAGTACATTATTATGAACAACTTTTACTACCTATAGCACAAAGGTGAAATCGCGAAAAAATTATCAGCTGTTCTCGTATTACTCGACTAAATGTATAGAAAAGCAGATGTTTTTTTGCAATTTCAGTGTTGGTCCCACAGTAAAAGTTGTTCATAATGATGAATACAATAACCCCTTTAAGGGATCGGTACTAAAAAGTTAAGGACCCTGATACAGGGTTATATTTCACGGGATTTTTTATCGCGATTTCTTCTTCTAACCCTGAACACTGCAGGTGAATTACAAATAACCCTGTTTACCAACGCTAATAAAGTACAAGCATACGAGCAACATAACCTTCGTGTGTGTTTTTTTTTTTGTTGCACGAGTGTTTGTTTAGCTATAAACATTTCCTGAAGGATGTATTGTCTCAATTAATTCGATTCGCGTTACAAATATCAGAAGAAAACATAAAAATATTTTTATAAAAAATGTAGGTAATATTATAACTAGATTGCCTCATTGTTCTACTGGTCGCAAAGGCGGCTGTTGATCGTGAAGTATTGAGTTCAATTACCGGATCGGGTAATGCTGTTTAGTTTTTCTGGGTAGCAGTTTCTCTGTTAGGAAATGTTCACTAGCAGTTTTTCTGTTAGGAAATATTCAATAAAGTTTGCAATTATGCCCGGTAGAAAGCAATAGGATCACTCAGATTACATGAGACTCAATAATGGAACCGGCGTGGAGTACAACAGTACCTACAGTTCTACCTAACCCTTCGGAAAATATAGGCGTAATGCTATGTACTGCATAACATCAAGAGTATAAAGAAGAGGCAGTCAAGGTAACGATGATCTTATTATGCAACGATAGGCGAGTACGTGCAAAGTTGGGGAAAAAGTGTGTAACGTTGCATGAGTGTAAAATTATGTTAAGTATGAAGTAGGTAAGTATATGTATGAAAGTCGTGGTTGCCTACAAACAACATAAATTTCTCGTGTATAGCCCATTCACGATACACAACGGTAGATTTTTCCTCCGCCGCGCTAAATATGCAGGCTAGATTTTTATTGCATACTTTACGATTTTGTATAATAATTGGAAAATTTTAATGCATGTATATACTAGGGTTTTGCGATATTATTATTAACTAATATTATAATAAGTTAATAGAAACTTATACCTACGATAAAATTATGGATAAGCCTCTAAGAATGATAAGGCATATTGGTGGACATTCCGCTCAAAATTGGGCCGGCCCGAGTGCGGAACTCCACCTTGCAGAATATCGTAGTCAAATAACACTGCTAATTAATTCTCTTACCTTTGAGAATTCTCGAATTTAAAGTCCTACTCTAGAATAGATCTTTATTTCATGTAAGCCATACACAGATACAGACACTTATGAAATGTCTAGACTCTAGGTGCGCGATTACGATCGATTACGATACGAACTAGCAAGAAACTCCATGGAAACTCTTGTAACATTGATTACAATCTTGATTAGTATAATGTTGTGGTAGGAGCTAAGAGAAATCCTAGTGAGGGGCAATGTTTTTTAAAAAAAGAAAAGAAAGAAAGAATGATGTAATTTAATGAGTAGATTAGGATAATAATGATTTGCCTCCTAATAAGATTACCATGGCAGTTACAAGCTGACCAGTTCCGACAGACTGCACCCGCACTCAAATTAGAAATAGATCACATAGATCGTAAAAGGTATGAAAAGCATAGTCAGACTTTACATGGAGTAGACACGACAACACTTCATACACACAAATGTTATGCTATTGACTTTAGATAACTACTAAGTTCATTATTTGACCTGGTAAATCATAACTTACTACAAGCTCAGTAGCCTGGCTGCCCAGTGTGTCACAAGCCTTACAACTAGTGCCAAATGATGTAAACAGCTGTTACATTTCTATCCAAATGGCTATGCAAATTTTCTCATCAATTTACGTAGTACAACGTACTAAGAATTTTGATTGAAGTCAAGATGGTTTAAGAGAATTATGACCGTCGATAGAGCTATAATAGAATGTATTTATTGTACATCCCACTACAAGTACAGCAATAAGGCTTCCTGAAATCACCTTATGTAATAATCTTTTTTATGTGTGTCGTAGTGTGGGCATCACTCACTGTAACCTGTAACCGTCCCATCAGAATACCAGCGCTATGACATTTTCCAAATATCACAGCATTAACAGCATTATGCTGAGATGGGGGCCATTTTTGGTCTCGTTTAGATGGCATTTTTTTTTTTGTACTTTTATATGTTATTTTCTGTGCGAGTCCAGAATCAAACTGTTTTCTTTCTTCTTACTTTCTATGTAGTAGGGTGTAAGGAAAGAGTCTCTACGAGTGAAGAAACTTGAGATCGTCTGGCACACCCTGGGCAATCAGCCTCAATACCACCACTGCTGGCTGGCTAATCTTTCAACTACGGCTTCACCGATTTCCATGTGATAGCTCGTCCCGATTCGACGGAAGATTTAGGACATATGCATTTAAAACATAACATGACTATAAAAATAAGAATTTCAGTGAAGCACAGACAAGATGCAATTTCCTAGTAATCTTGGACCAATATTGAAGATCTTTGAAAGATATGATTAGGGACGGAAGACCCAACACTGCTAAGTAAGACGCGCTTTTCAAGACAGCCTTCATACAAAGATGCGCTTTTCAACACAGCCTTTATAAAAATGAAATAAGATTGGACAAGATCTAAACCCATTATTGCCCAGCTAGCGGTAGAATAAAGCGGAATTATTATAACTATTCTCCGCCAGATAAAAATGACGACCAACTCCAGTTTGAGTGTAAAAGTAGGATTTATCCTGCGGGCCGTGTGAGTCGTTCCGCTCCGGCGCATAGCCAGGCACCCCGGGCCCATACATCACTTAGTCACCCGAGACGAGCCCCGCGCATGCGTACAGACGCTGTTAAATGTAAACTTTACACCAAGCCCTTGGGTATTGACGGATAATTTACCAGGTGAGAAGGTAGTTTGGAATATTTTAAACTTATTGGATATTTTGTTTGTTTTTGTTATAGAAATTAGAACAGATTTTTAATTTTTTTATCTTGTTTTGTTGATTTTGTTTTATGATCTATTTATTATAGTCTGTCGTTAAGTTTGGAGTAAACTAAACCTTGACCTAACTTATTTTTAACACGCTTTTATTAGCTTCACCTGTAACTAACTATCTACGAGTATGTAAGAAAATCTTGGAAGTTAAATTTGACCCACTTCCCGGTTTCCGATTGAGCTGAAATTTTGCATACACGTTCAGTTTGGATTACTTAAGCGTGTTCTATGGTTTTTTTTAAACAATAATATTTTTTAGGTTTAAAAAATTACCAGGTTGAACTTTTTACTAGAGTTTATAACTTTGAAATGTCAGTATTAGAGTCAGTAGTAAATATACATATGTAAAATAAACGAGTTACTCTAATAATATTCCCATTCGAATTTATTTTCAGACAAAAAAATTGAAAAAATCTTTTATCTACGTATCCGAAACCCGCGTAGTCTTATCAGTAAAAATAAATTTAATAGTACGTTTTCATATAAAATCCACGCTGCCGTTGATCAAACAATGCTTTTGATCAACGAAACGACATGACGACATGTCTCTTAATGACATTCAAAAAAATTCGTCATTAAAAGTCAATTGAATTTACTTGTTGGCGGCGGATTGAGGGCAGCAATCAACTTCCCCAATTACATGATGTGCTGGTGGATAAAATATATTTCTTTTACACTTACTTATTTTGTTGAAAATATCTACCTTG
This sequence comes from Allophyes oxyacanthae, assembly GCA_932294325.1. Lineage (NCBI taxonomy): Eukaryota > Metazoa > Arthropoda > Insecta > Lepidoptera > Noctuidae > Allophyes > Allophyes oxyacanthae. The sequence continues at coordinate 6,218,127 of OW028614.1, read as the reverse complement.
GTTTTTTACCTTAAGATTTTGATTTTTCCATTCATTTCTAAACATTAAGTAGGTAGGTAGTATAGTTACTGTGAAAATCGAAATAAAGAAAATCAATTAAAATTATCGACCGAAGATAACTTAAAAACGACCGCATTTTTGATAATTTTCAATGGCATGATATGGTGGTTTCTAACATTAAGAAGCCCTGCAGTGGGATAGTGTGGGCTGAGTACTGAGTAGTCAGAAAAAAGATTTACATTTTTTCTAAAAAATAATAGTTTACAGGTTGATACATCAAGATCAGTATGTATCCGTTTGAAACTATAAGCGAGTTTATTTCAAGGAACCATGTCGTCGAAGATTTAATAAAAATGGTATTAAAAAATTAAAAAAAAACACGATTCCATTGCAACATTTATTCCTTACAACCTACACAAATATTTTTTCTAAGAAAATATATACTTGTTTTTTTGGATAATAACCGGGCTCGTTAACCAAGTCGCGTAGGCTTTTTTTTAATCTTTGAATTTTGAATGCAGTTTGTCTTGACACTAAATAAATAAAATCGACTTCACGTTCCTTTGAAAAAAATGATCTATTGATGAAATACGGTATAGTTTATTATTAGTACAATGAATATTATAAGTAATATGACCGATAAGCAATTTACTAATAAAGAGAAAACCTCAATCTTTGTACAACTTTAGAAGTGTCCTTACTCCAATAAGATCTTAGGAAACTACATAAAATAGAGGCACTCACCAAATTACCATACTTACCTCACCTAATTGGCGCTCCTTACAAAATCAGGCACAAACCCTAGTGTAGAAAGTAATCCTGGGTAGTCGGGCAATAAACATAAACGTTCTCCCAATAAGACTCGATGCAAATTGAGTCCCAGAGGGTCCCCGGAGCGGAGTATTTACCTATCGAAGAAACCCGATCAGGCAACAAGCCACTAACTAGTTGACGTCGTTCAAAATATTGCTGATTCGAATAAAAAACCGATTGCTATCTCACTTTGATGTTGTCGGAGGAAATGGGATCTGCTTCCGATCCGCGAAAGGGAGAAAATCTCCTTCCCATTTTCTGGGTACCGCGGGCAGTTTGGAAACCCTATTAATCTTGGCTCAATATTTACCTGTCGTGTAGCCCGTGTCCCTTCGAACAAAACAGATTTGTAAAATGTATACATCAATGTTAGATTTAATGCAGTCATGAAAGAAGAATGTGGAAGTCAAGATTTTAATAAAGTTTCCGAATTTGAATAGAAATCAGATTTTGTTTCGTGTTTGAACCCATTGAAGCCGGGTGAAATTTATATCCGCCCTAAAAAATAAACTCTGATAGCCAACAAATAATTTAAATGTAAATCTACGAAATCTAACTTAAAGAATCATTCTGACTTGTCCAAATACGAGTACTGTAATCTTAATAACATTTTCAAGTGCAGAACCAACTCTAACCAACAGATTACTCGACTGGCTTACTTTTTAAATTTCCTCGTGATTGTAAATAGGAGGGATAGCGTCATATCATCGTGGAGGGCCCGGTGTCGACTTTTGACCGTTTCGAGTGCCGATCTAATTTGCCGAATCGTGGAAGCATATGAAATTTAATCGGTTCGCTTCACCGAAAATGGTTTTCGATAATACTGGGAATTTTCTGAGACATTACAACCGCGTCAAGAAATGGGACATAATTTGAAGGAAAGTAACACTCACCTCGTAGACTGACGTCCATTGTTGGAATGACCTCTCTCATTACACGATTTTGGGGTATATTAAAATGTTTAGTCGGTAATACGTTCGCAATAAGAATAAAATCCATATTGAATAGGTGAAATGAAGGTCTATTTTATAAATAAAGTCCCTGAATTATCATCACTTTAAATAAAGAGTGTTGCCAAGTATTAGCCGGGTGCCAAATTCCCTAATGATGCAGGCAATATTTGATAGGCACTTAAACGATTGTTATCAAAATTGTCAATGAAAAACGATCTACTCATAAATTTGAGAGGGCCGAAAGATATTGCTTCCCTGATTAATAGGTAGGTAATTAGCTGGATCATTATTTATATCTCCTTGTATCTACTGTTTACACTTTGATACCAATTTCTTTAAGGTAGTTTTGTTTTAATTATAGAAAAGCTTTCTACCTACCAACGATTTTGAGGACCTGATAACATTGTGTGGCGCATGAATTTGTGATTCAGAAGTGGTCATATTTATTGGTGTATCAGACTATCAAACTGAACAACTTTCTCTATGGGACCAACATCGTAATCGCGAAAAAATTATCAACTGTCCCATACGTTTGGGTCGAATTGAAGTTTTGTATGGGACAGCTGATAATTTTTTCACGATAACAATGTTGGTACCATATAGAAAGTTGTTCAGATTGATGGTCTGATCCACGACCTTAAATATATACGCATTTCTGATACATGTTGTATAAAAAAAACCTGTTATACCCCAAACTACATCATGCTGAATGTGTCTTTGATAGTTTACATTTGCCAACTCCTGCGCGAATTAAAACCGCGACAGTTATGACTTACAAAATGTTTTTTAATAATATAAATACGTATGCACAACAACATTTGTATACAATTCAATTCATCACTGCATCTCCGAAAGATGAACACGTAACGATAATTAAATTCAAAACAAAAGCCGTACCAAACGAAACGTGACGCAGCCGATGTAAGTCGAGCGTTGAGAAAAAAGCTTGGATTTGTGAAAATATAACTTTCCCCTAACACAACGTTTTCCTACGTTATTTCCTCTGCAGTCGCAGGTGAGATTTATCTTCGGATAATTGGATAAAGAACGCGTTTGCGAGAAGTGATACGAGGTGGAAGAAGGAGGGAGGGGAGGGAGGCGCCAGTGTAAAAAATCGTAACAGCCAATGATGTGTTACTTTTGAATATAAATCTTTTGTTTGAGTTATGTTCCTGTACTTGTAATGTGTGAATACTGAATTCTGCGAAAGTATTTTATACAAGTCTGCCAGTGAATCGTGTTCGTGTAAATTGATATAAAAATACAGAGTAGTGTGACGAGAATAAACATATTTAAATAAACCATTGGTACACCAGTCTTCTTTCAGAAGAGGGCATCAAAGAGCATCAAGTACTTACCTTAGATTAAATTCTGACATCGACATAATATTCTGATTTAGGTACAACCATAGACTTAATAACTAAGTATCTTATTATTTCTATGGGTACAACAAAATACAGTCAACAGAAGCGTATCAAAAATGTAAGTGTTCATTGTATGAACCGCCAATAAATTCCGTCCTACTTCGAACTCCACAAAAATTACGTCATATATTCAACCAGAGCGTTGGTAAATATTAATAAAACTTACACTGTTACTAAAATTATTTGCTGACCATATTAAATTTAACCTGTCAAACGCAGTGGATTAAAATAAGACACAAAACACACCGCACGTCCACCGACCTCATTTGTAATGAACTTTTACATAGTGCAGAATTAATATCAAACCGGATAATAATACTCACCACAAAATGTTCATTTAATATGAAAATGCACCCCGACCACCCAAATATTTAATATCGACAAAAATATTACAATGATTGAAATTCGTGGTGATTGGAACAATGTTCATGTTATTAAATAGTCCGGTTTTAATACTATACCGAATTTAATTAATTTTAAACTATCAGAAAATAATAAATTAATAGAACAAGTGGATAGTCATGAAACTGTGGTGTGTTTTATTACCAAACTTTAATTCATTAGGTAACGAAACGCAGTCATTTATAGGTATTGTTCTCAGCCGCAGACAACCGGTTGATATTAGAAAGGTTAAAAGCGAATTTCGAAAGCTTGTCTTAATCTTCCAATAGAGTTAGCAAAACAATCACAAAATACACAATTATTAAAACAACACAAACTAGGAAAACATGGAGTTAATTAGTGCCTTTGAATAACATTCCATATTCGAAAACGAGGTAACAAAAGGGAAAAATGAAACAGCTAATGTTCTACAGTTGGCAAATACCGGAGCAGAACAATCAGAGAATTGAAATATTTACTCAAACTTGAACAAAACTAGGCAGAACACAATGTACGTTATGTGAAATGTTAAACATCGAGAAACCTGACTACACACAGAGTTTAGCGTAGCGCAAGCGAGCAAGAATGCTATACTTTTGTGCAATTTCATACACGGAATATATTTTGGAAGTACTGCGTTATTTGAAATAGCTTTTATTCTATGTTCAATGTAAACAAGGAACTATAAAACCATCAAATCGTTGAATATAATTTAAGTAGCTAATGAACCTTGAACTATGTCCTAGGATATATTTTATGGAAGATGGGAAAATATTGAATATGTTATTTTGTTTGACTGATTTTTAAAATAAACATACAATATTATTTTTTGCTCTAACGATCTATGCAAAGATAGGGTACAAAATCAAACATACAAATGATGAAGGTAATATATATAAGTTATAACAATATATGTTAGACGATCTATTTGAGTAGATATTGTTACAAAATAAGACTATATGTATAAAACGCATTCCCGTGGCTTGCGCTACGCTTAGATGTGAAAAGACAGCATAAGGAGTGAGTAAAAAAGTGCTACACACAATTTGAAATTCTAAACAAAAATTCATATACATTCTACGCACCTAAACCGTATATTTGATTTTGTTTTGCGGGCAGTGAGTGAGTGATTTAGAAATGTATTTACAAAGTGAAGCCCCAAACACACGAAAGGGTTAGCGTGGCGTAAATTGAGAGCGGTGAATAATTCATATATATTTTTGGTATTACCTTGACCATTTCACGTAATGCGACCGTCAGTCACTTGCGCAGGAAGACGCCACGTCCGAATGAACAATACTTTAGGCACTTTAATTTTATTTACACTAGTCTAGTCTTTCTATTGTCTTCGGGCGGTGTTCAGGATAATAGCGGGTCCTGAAAATTAATTCCAAACGTTAGTATCTAAACTAATCAACTTTGATGTTTACATAAAGTTATGAAAACGAAATGTTTGTCTCAGCTGTCACAACAGTTTGGGAGAATTAATTTTATTTGGATCTTAGATGCAGCAAGCACCAACTTTGAATAAGTGGAGGTGTTTAAGTAATTTAACTTTGTGAACAAGAGAAAGGCAATCACACAAAAAGTAAAAAAAGTAAATGAAATTTAATTTAATTTTGTGACATTGAAATGTTATGTTTTTTAGTCAGCTATGTTATTATATTAATGTTCTGAGGATTACAGTTTAATTTTAATATAACACAAAAGAACGTAGCACTTCATTCGATACCTACATAAATTACTTTCACAGAATCGGAAATCGAATATCCCGCAAATAGTTTCAAAGTCAGTCTTTTATTTCAACAGACCCTTTTCAGGCACTTTTATATATTGTGAATAGTCGTGATTCTAGACATATTAACGAAAATAGTCGCAGCCGGTTGACTTGCGTACCAGTAATTTTGCACTATCTGTACTATATGAAGTTGTAAGTGCACTCTTTGAGAGTTTTAACGTCGTCAGGTTAAATCGACAGTGTAATAGGTAGCAAATTTAGTTGGCCCGAAGTGGATGCTGGGAGCCATATTTTTTTCTTTTTTAAACGAGTTTCGAGTATGCTCTTCGGAATTAGTTTACTTCGACGTTTGATCTGATATTCCTTTAAAGAAGTTAAGCAACGGTGGCGAGTAATCTATGTATCTGCTGTTTTCATTTTATAATTCTTGGTTTTCTTGTTTTAGTGTCATGGTATTTCAAAGAAGGAACAATTTGCGTTATAGGTAGTTAATAGAACTACAAATGGTTTTGTTTTATATTTTGTACTGAAGAACGGGAATATTTTTTTATCTCATCAAGTGACTTAAGGCGGACATTATTTAGTATTGTTTATGGCCTCATGTGGTCGGTTGCGATTAGAAAGATTACGAGCATTAAATCATTGTGCATGGCCCATTAGCAAGAGACAAATTCCAGTACTTGTAGTAAGTTTTATAAAATGTTAGAGCCCGTTTAAATTTAACTTAATATATTAGGAATAGAGTATATTTGTAGAATCTCTTAAGGCCAAGTTCACCGACAACATAACAGATGATTAGAGCAAAATCATCGCTTTGATTACGTAAGAACAATCTGACAGCCACAGCGACCAACAAACTATGCATCCCTTTCTCACTTATAGACGTTTTCATAAGAGGATACGGAATAGGACGATTATTTGCGACAGCAACTGTCATATTTATCATACGTAATCAGGCAGCCGTTTAAACATGACTCTTTTATGTGTGATCAGCCGATTTCTTTTTAAACTTCTGTTATATTATTGGTGAACATGGCCATTAGTATTGAGTCTCGAATGTGATGATGTAATTTGACATCGGTTAGTGTGAAGCAAATTGACCCAATAAAGGACCGAACACCCGCGTCTCCCCACAGATGCGATTAAAGCTACTGACGTTCGGATGTTGTCCCAGAATAAAAGATGGCGACCCATGGATTAGTAACAACAATTGTGATGTGTATAAAAAAGTATGTTTGTTTGTTTGTTCGTCTTCTATGCGTTCTTATATCATTCAGCCGATTATAATGAAATATTGGTAAGTTATTGTGCTCGCACCCGGTAAGGTTTCTTAAAGTTAAAGTCTCAGTTTTTTTCATAAAAAAGAGACATTTCAAGGCATGCCAAGCACAGCTTGTTATATATAAAAGACAATCATAATACAAAATAACATGTTAAATAAAATCGTTGTAAAACAGCGTAGTTCTTAGTAAGAAATATTTTCCACCAGACAAGACCAGACCGTCAGATGGTTCTAAAAGGTCCCGATATCAGATTAAAAAACGATTATATAACTCGATAACCAATAATAATGCCAGGAATAATTAAAAGTTGTTTGTAAAAACGAAATATGAAGTGATATTATCCTGTTTTTCCTGCAGAACTAATTAGACAAGTACCTTAGTGTACCTACAGGTTTTTTGAACATATTTTTAAGCTGTTAATTTTGTAAATATAGTATATTATTATGTATTTAATTAGTAATATATATATATTTTTGTGACACTCCACATGCAAAAGGTCCCTTATAGCCGGTATGGAGTTACGCATATAAGAATTGATCATAATCTATTAATATCAAAAAACATCAACCTCATTAGATTTAAGAAGTTACAGCGATACTAATTTAAAAAAAATAAGTTTAGCGACACAAAATAGGCAATAAATGTTTTTTATTAATTGCACGTTTTCACAAATCATTAAATATCTTCAAAACTAAGAACGGTCGTCGGTCACATAGTACCTTTCTCGTGGACAGACACATTTGTTCTTTTAATGTTAAAAAAAACACCAATTCCAAAACTACCAGACGTCTAAAAAACGAGTTTTCGTTAAATGATTCTCAGTATTGTAGTATCCCGGATTTACTAGCCAGATGTGGGATTCATTTACAAATGAATTGCTTTGATGTCTTCAAGACTCGGCACAAAGGACAAAGTCCACTTTCCATTACGAAAAGTGGACTCACGAATGTAGGTTAATAAGTTCCAAGTTTTAAATGAAAATATAAAAACATTATTTAGCAAAGTACGCGTCTTTCTACACATTACAACACGCGAGTTGCAAATATTTAAATTAATCAAAATCTCCCCTTTATGCACGTACGCACAGCTTTATATCTAGCTAAACATTTCCAGTATAAGCTAACCTAGCATTGTATAGACTTTTCGTACAGTGAGAGGTTAGTTTATTCTGGAAAATGTATAGCTATATGTAGCCATGCGTACTCACATAAGCCTAAGGCCTATTGTAACTCACAGCTTAAGTTTAGGAGGAGTTTGCAGATATACAGACAGACAGACGCAGAAAGCGACTTTATTTTATACTATGTAGAGAAGAGAAGAGAAGCAGTATGCGAGTAGCAAGTTCTCCAAAATCATAATAATTATTATCTTAAAAATGGTGAGGGGCGAAGGAGTTTAGTGTAAAGAATAAAAAAAGGCTGTGGTAAAACAGTGTTCATCTACAGTTATCTTCTTTTAAGGCTTACTAGTGGTCGCCCTGTGGTCGAAATTCAACCGTAATTTTTGCATTCTGCACAGGAGTGCAGAATGCAAAAATTACGGTTGAATTTATGATTATGATTTTGGAGAACTTGCTACGCGCATACTGCTTCTCTTCTCTACATAGTATAAAATAAAGTCGCTTTCTGCGTCTGTCTGTCTGTATATCTGCAAACTCCTCCTAAACTTAAGCTGTGGGTTACAATAGATTCAATAATATTCAATAATACAATAGATACCAAATCTCGCACTCCTCCGTGCGCGCAATATGCATAAAAAGGGGTACAAAGTTTTCTCTTCACGTATTAATATATACAATATATGTATATGTATATATATATATGTATATAGATATGGTTTTTCTTATAATAAATACTATAGCATATATACATAATAAATACATGAATTTTAATATCAGACACTGTCAATTCTAGGTCGTTTGATTCTAATATTTGTACGTATATTAAAAGTAAACGCTGTTATTTATTAAGTTGTGTATTTACTTGAGTACACCGAAAACATCTCAAGTAGGTACCATTTATTAGAAAACTAATTTCTTTGCTTAGATAATATAAAAATGTATCTATCAGTCTGCGTCCTTTGTATCTTGAACGACGTCATTAGGGACTTCTTATCTTTTAGTATTCTTTTGAAAAACATGTTACAAAAAACCAGCAATTATACTCCATACGTTTAAACTTGGAGAAACCGTAGAGACGTCACGTCTCTTAATTTTTTTATTGCCAACTTTTTTGAAGTTGTGAAATTTTAATAGATTGAAGTCTCCCAGGTTTGTTATGTTTGTTGACTTTCTACATTGTCAGCATAATGTGGTCTTCATAAAAGGGAATATAAAGTTGGTTATGTATTTCGGCACGTGAAAGCAAAGGACAATAGCGTTTTGTGTACGCCAGAAAGACAGTACTTAGACGATTCAAACTACATGTGTCTGTCATTTTAATTCGTTTCCTTGCAGAAGTTAAGTGTTGTGCGAATTCAAATACTATGTTGGTTCATATACTAAAAGTAAACAGAGAATTGCATTTTGATTTCATCTGTTGCTAATATATTCATAGCAAACTTATTTCCACTATCCCACGTGACAATCGTAAAAGGTGTGGGATTGATTGCAGTATGTGGGCAACAAAATCTAAGTAGGTAGGTACACATATAAATATATATATATTAATACGTGAAGAGAAAACTTTGTACCCCTTTTCAGGCATATTGCGCGCACGGAGGAGTCTGAGATTTGACATAGTTAAAGTTTACATGGAGAAGGAGTGTAGAAAGCTTAAATTTATAGTAAAATTTGCGGTAAAATTTCGACCACTGGGCAACCACAAATAATAATAGAATCCTGCAATCACCTGGTTGTTCTAGAAGTTGTAAAGAACATAACACAAGAACATAAGTACTCGCTATATTATGGTAATAGGCTACGCCAGCGCCGCCTATCAGAACACAGCGGCAAGTCAGATCTTACTTTGCACTAAGAAAATGTTCACGGCAAATAGCGTATAGCCGACTGTTCGACATCAACCGTCGGCAGCCTACCAGCCACAATATATCACCTCGCCTGATTGGAGGATCCTCCGTACTCAATGGAGTAACACCATACATCGTTCCTCCACAAGCATGCAGGACAATACAGATTCAAACAAATGTTTATGTGCCCACGAAGAGTTCCTTTAAACAAAACTGCAATGTTGAAGCAGAACATTCATACGCAAGTAACGTAGAAGAAAACCAGATAAACTCACGTTTTTCCTCAATTCTAAGTTCTTCACGATGACGTCACCTACACGAGACAACTTTTAAAGAATTTAAATTAGTGAAACAAGAGTTCCACCGAAATGTATGATTTTAGCAAAGCTTATTATGGATACGTCAACACAATTTTCGTACTGAAGAAAGTTGGAAGGAAGTTGTTACATTAAAAATTTAAAACTTGGCGGATGTGGGGACGAGAACTGTGTAGTTAGTAAAGTAAAGGTTGGCAACACTCGCAAATGTGATACTTCCCTCTTGATTGTACTTCGTACTCGGATTTGAAATATTAAAAGATATTAGAATTTTCCTCTGGTATTTTACGTGTCGAACTGGATTAAAAAAATTCCGTTGTTTACATCGTCCACATAATTTCATTGAATATTTACTAGTCCTGCAGTGAGTGAAATGTTATCCATATTCTTAAATTAAATGTATCTTGGATATTTCATAAACAAATAATATTTTAAAAAATCCGTATTTCCTCTACCTACCAACTTAAAGCATATTAAATAAAAAGGCATGAAAAAACTGCAATAAAATTTCAGAAATTCCAACCGAACTAAAATCAACGAATAAGTAAGTCTTACAGAATATTTATCGCCGACAATCTTTCCACCACTGTACTTAATCAGGGGGGGATTAAGTCGTCTTGACCCGGAAAGCGTCCGTGCCGGTTTTAGTCACAATTGCCGGAAGACTTCTAAAATGGTCCGGAACGGCGAGAAAGTGGGACTGAAGCGTGACAACCATTTTTAACCCTCGACAAAAAAGAGGGGTGTTATAAGTTTGTAGTGTGTATCGGTGTATCTGTCTGTGGCATCGTAGCTCCAAAACGGATGGACCGATTTCAACGCAGTTTGTTTTTAATCGAAAGCTAGTTTAATCGGGTATCATCTTAACTATGTTTCATGATATCTGTTTAGCTGTTCAAAAGTTAGGGCTCTTTTTCTGAATTTTTGACGGTTAAGTTATGAACTTGGACTGTTTGGTGGCAGATATTCTTTGTTTTAAAATTAAATGTCAGCTTAACTAGTTGTCACAAAAATGAGATAGATTTACCGTATCTTCACGTACCTAATTAACGTGCATATTTTACGTTTTATACGCTTAGTAGAACAGTGGTAATATATCGTTTTACCGATAAACATGAATAAACAATTTTATCGTCGACAATCTTTGTAGTTAAACACGGGGGATTAAGCCATTCCGGCTGCCGGAAACACGCCGTCCGCGTTGGCCGTAGTTAGAATTGCCGGATGTCTTGCCGCCGAACCGCAACAGGCATTTGATCAGCCACGTCTTTTTAGGATCAAGATGCTTTGACAATTTTTTTTTAATTCAATGCTTCTTTCTCTTAGTGTATTTGGTTTAAATCTGAATGAAATCTAGGTGATTTAAAACACTTGCCAAATGCTTACACAACTGTTTTCAAAACATAAATTATAAAAACTATAAAGAGCCATTATCATAAAAATATTAATCTAAACCGCACGATACAAAAGTTCCAAAAAAACTTCAAACTGTCTCATTGAGTAGCGTGATAAAATTATCGCCATGGGGTCCTTGATGTATTGTAAAACTTTCACGTGACTTTCATTACAGGCAATAAAACATTTTCCGCGACGCTAGAGACAAAAATGAAAATTTTAATTGGCCCCGACAGTAATACAGTGGGGTTCGTTCATTTGTTTTGTCCGAATTCACAACACTCGAAGCACTGGGCACCTCGAAAAAGGCGCGTACGAATTGTGCGTGAAACATTCGTGACACGCGAACACCCAATTACAAGGAGCATGGTGTTAAAAATTAATTTATATATTACCTTGCCCCTTTATAACGATAACACGTAAAACATTATAATATATTGCGCTTTTTACCCAACATGTTACCCAACTATTAGAATCAAAACAGAAATGGATTACCGTCATTTATAAAATGACGAGCTAGGTTTGGATAGTTTTGATTTATGTTGGGTATTCAGGCGTTTAACTAATACGGCTATCGTGTTACGTCAGTGTTTTAGTCATACTGCGTATGTTATTTTAGCATATTAACTGTTGGAGGGACAGAAATAATTAGGTATCTGTCAAAGGATTTAGGGAACAAAACACGCATAGCAATTTTGACGAATAACTATTACTTCCCCAGTCACCCCGTCGTCGTCGTATCGATAGCTAATATTAACAATAATGTCACGTTTGACAAGCTTTGCAGGCGAATTTCTTTTTCCAGTATGATGTTCACATTGCAGGTTGAAACTGCTGCAAAGCTCCCCGAATAATTATATACCAAGTTGAATTTTTACAACCCCCGAAGAAAACGATAAACTGTCCTATTTTGTCGAGGACTAAAAAGCAAACATGCTGTTATTTTTCAAACTTGATTCGCTTTAAGACCTCTAAACAAAAAGGAGTTTAACTCACAGCAAAAGCTTCTTCGTTCTACCGTTTCCCGGTCAAACGTAATCCTACAAAACTATAGGTAAGCTCTCCCCACAAATGTTTCAGAGATATTATATCGCAACATCTTCTCGTTAAGTGTTGTTAGGTTAGAAAAAACTTTCACGACGAAGTCAGTTAAAAAGAGCTATCGCCATCAATTGTCACCTGTAGGCAATAAGAGGGAACGACACAAACTTACCTATTGGGAGAGCCCTTTATTAGAAAACTTTTATCCGTTAGACAAGGCATGGAAAAATAAAGCGGCAGTACGTGATACAAATAAGACATAACGGCTGGACAAACAAGAGGATTAAGGTTAACGATAGGTCACTATAAACGAAGCTTAGTGCCGGTTCGATTGGCGTAAACTGTAGTTAGTACACCTGGTAGTTAGGCATGACTTTACTTTTTGACCTAGGAATAAAAAGTTTGGTTGTTGCCTGACGCTATTGTAAATCTGAGTTCGAAAACGGTCGCGCGTGGGAATTCTTTTTGGAATAAATTAATATCTACTCCGGGACAATGAAACACATAGGTAAAATGTAGAGTACCCTACATACACCTAGGGCTGCCGTCCGTCAGGGTTTCCACGGATTTGTCTAAGTTTGGGGGGTTCTCAAAAAGTGTCCGGTTGTAAACCGCTGTAAACCTAGGATGTCCCTCGTGTTGGCAATATCGTTCGTTTTCTATTCCAGCATAGCACACACACGTTAAAGACTTGGGTGAAATAGAAAAGAGTTCCTAATTTTATTATTTTTGTTAGGTACCTAATTTATTCAGTTGAGTACGTACGATATAATTTGTATTGTTCAGTTATTTATGTGTTAATTTGTTTGTGTGATTAACAAGATTTAGCTATGCGTAGCTACCAAATAAAGAAATCATATTTTCAAGGGCATCCGGGGAAAAATCCCGGTTTCGACTAAATGTCCGGGGTTTTTGAAATCTGTGTCCGGTGTTGGCAGTTTATGTAACCTTACCTACACCTCTACCTTCCCCTTCTAAGCTAACAGACATATTTTCTAAGCTAACTGCTTAATCATAGATAAGATAGCTAGCAATTAAGACCCCCAAGGTCCTCGGAAATTACCCAATTTTAATGGAGGTCGTAGGTCTTCTCTCGACATTAGACATGGTAACTACAAACGATGTATTTCAATTACAAATAGTGTATGATAATTAAAGCTTATAAATTAGCATGTCAATACAGTGTATGATTTCACTAACCGCAGATGATATTGGATAACGTTTACTAGAATGTAATCTCAGGTTTCTTGGAATGTGAGTTTGATGTTTCAACTGTTAATACGGTTACAATGCTGGAAATCTACAAGGTGTATTGAAATCAGTTAGGAACTTTGATATCTTATAAAATACTCTTAAGATACCTTTTCAACAGGGCTAGCACGGCGGGTGGAACCGTTTTCTCCACCCTTTATCTCCTTGACAGAAGACAAAACGAATAATCAAGAAAGAAAACGGTAAAGAAGACAACTTGTTCCCGACTTTCCGTGGACAAACCCGTTTCTCCATCATTTGTCTCCTTGATAGAAGACAACTAAAAATCGAGAGAGAAAACGGTTAAGAGATGATTTTGTCCCCGATTTTCTCTCTCCCTCTTTTTGCTGGGCTAGCCCTTCTGCTGGATTCATTAATCACTGAAAAACAAGAATAATTTAATAGGACTAATTAAATCTTTCTTGTAGAATATATTCTCGAATATATTTTTCTAATTACCCGATATTGTTTTACAGAAATCTTTATTTAATATTCAGTGTGTTTTATATAACCGGCTGTTAAACAAAATATATGAAGTTATCATATCGTCCAACTTTCTGCTGCTCAGATTTTTTTTATCCGATACAATGAATTTATCTTTAGGTGTATATGAAACAGTCGATTGATGTGATTTTTTTTACCAATTACTCATTTTTATGGAAAATTCACGCTTGACCCATTATTTTACTATGCCAAATATATTTTTATAAAAAAAAAATAAGCAAATGTTTCCTAAGGACAGTTTTCTAAGATTTTGTACTCCGTTTAAACAAAACACACCGACACAAAACAAAAGACAACAAGACTTTTGCTTTTGTTCAGAGTGATAAAACTAAACGATTTTTGAATCGCTAAACAATAATGCTACTGCAAGTTCTTGAAACTATTAGCTTCGTGATACCGTGCAGTGCGTCTAAACTGACCTCTGGGGACATCTGCTGGTCAAAGACAGATGTACCGTGGTTCTCCAAGCCGCTTATCCTGTTTCTTACCTTTCAAGACGGTCTTAGTCAGGCTTAGAAATTTTTTTAAACAATGGGAAGCTTCCAACAAACTGTAGTTGTTAGTAAAATGTAAAGGAATACGAATGAAAAATGAAAATCAGTTTTTCACGTTGAAATATCTAATTAAATCGCGTCAAAATTCGTTGGAGACCGATTTCAACGTAGTTACACTTTACTAATTATACAGAAGAGAAAATTTAATTTTAAAGTTCTTTTAAAATATCATGCGTTTATTACGGAAAATCTATAATTGAGATACGCCGTACTAAAATAACTATTTGAAAATACACAGGTTCATTCGAAGGCAGACAGACATGAAAATTGTTTGAAAAATAACAGGAACCCATTACGGTATCGTTTTTGTTTTGTTTATTTTACGAAGTTAAAACCGAATGTACATTTAAAATATCGAAACCCTGTATCCGCATGTGCAAATATATTATTTACTCTGTGTGCTTTTATTAATCAATCGCATTGATTGCCAAAGGGATCGCAAACTATAATATTTGCGGCACAAAAAGGTAATAACACAGGTATAGGCATGGACGTTTTATGAGTGTGCATAGCTCACACGTGCTAATTTCAGGGTCAATCGGACCATTTATTTACACATAAGTTTTACACGGTCCCAAGCTGAAGTCAAGGAGAAGTAATAGAACTCAATTTCATGGACCTATGGGACAAAGATTATTTACTAAAAAATATGAACGAAAGTATTCTGTATTACGTGTACTTTATTGAAGTTATAAAGAAAATTCTCATAGTCTAGACATAGTGCCGTGGCCCAGGCAGTCTGCGGGACTTATATTAGAAATAGGATTAATTTCTATGGTTACCTGGGAAATAAAAATGATGACCGCTTAGCTTATTGTACCGTATTGTGAGAGAAACAGGGAATTTTCTCGAGTCACAGAAAGCGAAGTAGGGACTTTTTTTTTTAAACGTTTGACTATGTATGAACACACCTCGAAGAAAAAACTCTTTTTTTAAGTATGAATCTTGAGGCATAGAAAATAAATCCATCGTAAATTTAATACATTTTATCCTCCTTTTTCTATATTTTAATGAATGTAGGTACAAAGTATAGTTGGAAAGGAAGACATTCCCGCGGTGCTCGGACAAAAATATATTCTTGTCAAATGACATGTGTAGGTACTATAAAGGCACGGATGTTTGTCTTTCAAAATTAACTAAAACCCAGACTCGTGCTACCAAACAGTGTTTCACCGCTTTCAAAGCATCATTACATTTTATTACGTTCGTCTTCACAGGCTCAACTTCAAACAGCCGACTAGAACGTGAGCAGTACCTATTTCAGTTTGTCGATAAATATAAATATCGATATCGACAAAGGCGAGGCGAGGCACGGAAGATGACGGACGGGTGGCCATTAAGCAGTGAACGCTTATTGCGTTGCCCGCGACGTTTATATTGTTCCTTAGATAAAGCCCTGTTATTTAGCACAACACTAATATTCGACCGTTTTTTGTTAGCGGACGTCCCTTCTCGTTAGAAGGAATCTGATGTAGCGCTGTATCATTTACATTGAAACGAGCCCCCTTTTTTATATCTTACTTTTTATCATTATTTGAGGTTATGAAGGTCTTTTGGGAAGGTGCAATAATGGTTTTATTTAAACGTCTTTTGTAATGGATTTCGGTTTATTATGTGCTTTTAGTAATTACATTTTCTATATAGAATATTCTAGTAGGTGTATAAAACAGTTTTATTAATTCAACTTTATGAAATATTGTAGACTTTTTAGTGCCTCGTTTTATAATTAGGTGCTAAACTAACAAAAGTTTTGCAGAGTTACTAGAGTTTATGAATTATTTATAAGTAATACATGGGGTGAATTTAAGGTGACATACTACTAAGTAGTGGTCTTATGTAATAATATTATAGCGTTTGCTTTTTGAAGCGAAACTTCTATATAGACGGGTATTAGGATTTTTCCGTCACGAAAAAGAGCGTTACGGCCGCGTGGAGGAGGTAGACGATATATCCGTTGAAGTTTCACTTCTACTATGTGTCCAAGCACACATTTTTTTTTTTTCCTTCAGATAACTTCACGACCGGCGCAGGTTGCACCTCATACATTCAATTATATACTGTTTGACTGACGATCGCTTTATTATTTAAGTCCAAGATCAATCAACAAAGTTATAGGTATGGATCGCCAGAATCCTACTAATATTATAAATGTGAAAGTGACTCTGTCTGTTTGTTACCTTTTCACGACTAAACGGCTGAACCGATCTTAATTAAACTTGACAAGAAAATAGTGTAGCTATAGGTATCACGAGTAAGGACAACAGCAATTTTACTTTCAAATATCGTAGCTTCCGAATTTCACGCAGACAGAGTCGCGGGACAGATAATTTTATTAGATATATATTATAACCTATCCGTCAAAAACCCCCGACTCTAACTAGAAAAAGAACTGTAACCTTTGAACGGCTGAACAGATTTTCATGAAAAATAGCTAAGATTATACCGATTAAACTAGCTTTCAATTAAAACGTTTTGAAATCGGTCCATCCGTTTTGGAGCAACGATGCCACGAACAGATACACATATACACAGATACACACTACAAACTTATAACACCCCTCTTTTTTGTCGGGAGGTAAAAATTACTTCGGATAAAAAAAAATGTACTGTATGTATACTCAAAATAGAACTCTGAACATTACAATTAAGTAAGCAGTTAGTACGCGCCTTTAAAGTTACAATTTTATTCACATACAAGATGAATCTAAAAACTAACAAGTAACAAGATCAATTTAAACCTAGGCACTAACAAGTCATGTTAGTAAATCCGCTAATAAAACTGCTCCTACGAGCCGCAGCGTCAACTTTCCGATACTCCGTAGAATTGACTTACAACTCAACTAAGTAACTCACAACTCTCATATTTCATCGCTTACTTAGAGTTCGGATTTCGTTAAACCCTGTCTTATCTAAAGCCTAAGGCCTAAAGCTAGGCTACACGAGTCATTTCATCGCACTTAATTAAACGATTCGTAGTTCTGTTTCCTTTAATACTTGTTCAAACACGGGACTTAAAATCTGCAGCCGCACTTACGAGACGACTATCCACATGCGACCATAACAATATCCTTATTTTTAAAACATATTTTAACGTGTGGGTTTTCTCGATGACTTTTCGCAGTTTCCACACTATATATTATCGTAAATGTCTTGTTCAATATCTTGGCATTGAAAAATCTACATTGTATGCAAGTTTTAGAGTCGCTCGAAGAAGTGGCTAAAGTATAGATATAATATGTTCGCGTCTAGTCGCTTCTGATGTTACTTGTTTTCAACGGATATCAATTACCTGCATGCACTCAGTATTTTATAGTATGTTTTTGGTAAGGTGTATTGAACAAAATTACGTTGTTCAGGGATCTTTCCCGAACTTGGTAAACCAGAAATGTGTTAATTTTCAAAAAATTATGCAATGGCATGTTATTTTCAGAGGGCCGAACACGAATGTTTTGACGTATGGTAACGTAAACGTAAGCAAATTTTCAATAAAAAATACAATGAATCTATCGCATTTTTGTTCAATTTTATGAAATACACACGCTTGTTTCTTGAAAATGTAAAAATAATGCATTTTTTTCGAAAAAAATTTGTGGTTTAAACGTGTATTTTTATTAAAAATTTGCTTACGTTAACGTTACTGTACGTCAAAATATTCGTGCTCGGCCCACAGATCTACTATTTCGAACTGTCCGCCTAAAGTCTCGATATTTCATAAGTGTTTACATGAAATAAAAATCAATTCTATTCTTTTTTTAGATAATTACATAAAAGGGATGTTAAAGTTACTTTCTGTTGAATTTATTTACTTTTTTTATAAGAATACATAAAAAAGTTGTTTATGTTAGAAGAAACCTAATAAAAAAGCGATTATAATTTATAAGTTTAGCAACAACAAATAAACACAGCTCTCCCCCCACTTAGCATCGAAAATAAAGTATTGGTAAAGATTGCAAATGCAAGAAGTTATAATATGTTGCTCACTTACAGGTGGATAACTTTATAACTCTCGTTAACTTGCGTAACAAGCATCTTATTTAATTCCAATCCAGTTATACTAAACTTCAATAGAAACTTGCAGTAAGTGTATGACAAAGGCGTTTAAGTGAAATGGGTGATTAGAACAGAATGGAGATCTTTATTTCATGTAAACCGGATACAGGCACTTATGAAATGTCAAGACTCTGGGTGCGCGGTTCCAAATAGTAGGTCCTATCGAGAAGAACCGGCAAGAATCTCCATGGACACGCTAATAAAATAATAGATTACAATCTTTATTAATACAATGTCGTAGTGAGAGCTACGAGAATAATGTGATTTAATGTGAATGAAAAATAAGAATAGGATAGTAACGATTTGCCTCTGAATATGATTGAAAACAGAAAGAAATAAATAACCATTATATATTTATGGAAAACAACAAATTATTAATAATTCTGTACTTTCGCCAAACTGTATAACAGTTTGTTGACAGATGCAACTCCGCTTACATAATCTACTACAAATATATAGATATTGATTTTCAATTACAAAACTGAATTGGATAAATATTCCAAGGAATTCAGATTCTCACCAAAGCACAAATGTAAGTCACATCACTACATACATCGCTTATCCCTCTAATTGACAACACAACAAACAGTAAAATATATTTCTAACTTCCTATAGTAGGTACTACAACAAAGCAAACATTACAACGGAGACATCATTAAATTTATTTGCGACGACAAAGTGAAAGATTATCACATGAGCGAGAAAATCGCGTTACATATAGATCAAATCATGTTTGTATATGCAGCATCAAAGGATGCATAAGGGCTTCAGCAGACGACAGACTCTTCATCGACACACTAGATATTTATTTATTTAATGCTTTATGCACAGGTAAAAAAACACTGCACAAAAGGCGGACTTAATGCCATAGGCATTTTCTGCCAGTCTACCATAGGGTGATGCAGAGACAAACATGGTGGGAGCAACGTAAAATAAACGATAATTGGAAAGAAAAATAAAATTCAAAATCAAGGAATAAATACATAGATACATACATATATTATAAACCATAAAAGAAAACATACATATTGATATAATGCGTCAAGATACACAAAAATACGAAATAGTGAAAAACTAATCAATCTCAAAAAGTATGAAACAAGAAAATATTAATTTATATTTATAGTGATGTTCAGAGGATAGCCGTGGTCGTATGCCACTTTGCCCTAAAGCTTATGATCGCTTAGTACCTACTGTTAAAATGTATTGTTTTCTTTAGGATAGGTGGCATACGACCAGCGAACAATTAAGACGCTTCCAACGATACTTCATTTGTCAAATTATGATAAGTAGAAGTTATGAGGAACAGATGAACATACGTACATACCGGTTCGTTCCCTCGTTCGAACCCTCGTTGTGGTCGGCTAAAAATCACTATTTATGTAACGATAGGGACTAGGGTAAGGATTAGAATAAACTAGGAATGTACCTGGCTGAGATAAACCACAACGGTTTCGGTTTCCATTAGCAGTCTAAGTTTAGAAAAAAATGTATGATAAAAATATATTAAAAAATCTAAAAATATACAGAAAGGTTCAAAATCGGTCGTCTGTAATCTCCCTAAAACAGACGAGTAAAGTTATCACAGTCATGGAATTGACATGAAATGGAACATGGATGGTACAGTCGGGGTAATGCGTGTTACCTTTGATGCTAAATTGAACATCGCAACGCTATTGATATGAGCCAATGTTTAGTGCGGTTCAAAGGCAGTGCTAGTTGTCATTTTCAGGTTTGCCTTTCAAGGGAAACAAGTGTCCAAACATTGTAGTGGTATAAACTATTATAATGCGAATATTGATATTGAAGTCCATTGCTTTGTATGTATCTCTCTCTTGTTTTGGATTATTCAGCTGAAATTAATTTGGATTCATTTCATAAGGTTAGCTATAGATTCAAATGTGAATGTATGTAGCTTTATCAGAACTTGCTCAGTAAATAATATTATTGATGGTACCTACATTAAAATGTAATTATTTCAACTGATGAATATGCGATGTATTTTAATTTAATATTGGTCGATGTTTTTAGACTTCGCTTACATAAATCCCCTGCGATCATAATTAAATCCCCTACAAACTTTGAATTGTTCAATTTCATATTAATTTTACTTCTGAATAGGATCTTCATAAGCCTTTTCAATTAAATAATTCATTTTCCCGCGAACAGTGTTAAAATAAAGTGAAAAAATTGGGATAATACAAAACAAACCACATAATAAGGCCGCCCGCGCCGCGAATATGAGACAATAAACGACAAAGCTGTATCGTAGCGGTCTACGTGGCGCTTCCGTAGCAAAACTCGTAGGCGACTACACCGTAGCAGCGGGATACATCTAATGAGGGCACTGATATTGTACCGCTCAGCCGGCGCGGGCGGCCGACTCAGGCGGCCTCTATAAATTGGTTTCATGCATATTTATTTATTCAAATATGTATGAATTGAAATCTCCACGACTACTGAAATATGGCACTCGTGGACGAAAATTGAATCAACAGGGTAAATTAAGTTGACAGGCGCAGTAATAGTGTTTGAAATATAAACTCTTTTAGTTTGAATAAGAAGCGTAACTTAAGAAAGTGCTCTCGTGGCATTATTCAAAGTATTCTTCATAAACTTCGCCTTCCAGCTAGCGAACTGCGAACAACAAATTTTTCATATTTTGCTCTCCTGACGTTTGGGGAAATTGGTGTTTAATGAGTAAACTTATGCATCGTAGCGTGTGCTAATCTTGTTTTTTTTTTTGTGATAATGCACGTTTAGAAAAGTGCACATGTGTTAAAACTCGCAGCTTAATAGTTTTTTGATGACTTCCCCCGGTGCAAAATTGAGCGTGCTCGAGTCGGTATAAAATACTTTGAACTTTCCGTAAACCGTTTTGTTTGTTAAATTTTATTTGGTAATGCGGTGGCACGGCGACTCTCTCCTCTTTGTACAAATTGAGGGGATTTCAAACAGCGTGTTTTCCTTATTTTTGTAAATATACTTAATCAATTTAACAAATGTAATAACTGCTAAGACAAAGGAAAAACAATGAGAATTCAGCGTCTATCCTGAAGTTTTTATAGAAGAAGAATGATTTATCTCCCTCAATAAATAATATATTCCGTTCAAAATATACAATTCAACTGAAACAACAAATCTAACAGATAATAAATGAGGCAGTGTCTCAAAGCTGGAAACTAATTAAAGTCGGCGCGGCACGAATCAATACTTATAAATTAAGACGGTTTAACTTGCAAAGGTAATTGGGCAAAAGTTCATCTCAAATATTGATACTGGAATGACGGTGGAGCTGAGACAGTAATTCTTTAAGGCACGGTTTACACTTCTCGACTCATCGTTATTCGTCTGGAGTGAATTGTTAACGGCGAATTGTCCCCATTCATTCATTCTTTGTATTAACATTGAACAATGAACGAAGTCGTTTTCAAAGTTTGTGAATTAAACGTGCGGATAGAGCCATGAAAATGTCGCTAATAAAAATATTCGGTGTCGTTTCTTTGATTGATTTATTGTTACTGCCTTCAATAAGGGATCAAGAGGTCTGGCTTGTTAACTCTAGAGACTATGACATCACTTGTCTTTAAGAAAGAGGAAACTAGTATGATACTGTGATAGGCCGAGTATGAGATGCAATCTCATCATCATCAGCAGTCCACTGCTGGACATAGGCCCCTCCAATCGCACGTCATGTGGCTCGATCCTCGGCTATTCTCATCCAGCTGTTTACCAGCCACACTGCGAAGATCGTCGCTCCACCTAGCCTGAGGACGTCCTACCCTTCGTTTGCCGAGTCAACGTTTGTGATGCAATCTGTCCCTATGAAACATTTCAGTAGTTATTTTAACGTAAGAATTAATAAATAGATAATCCCCATCAAGATGATTAATGAGTTCTTTAATTATTTACTAAGACCGCGAAATTACTCTCAATATTTATAGTTAATCATTTCGCGTAAAATCTTAGGTTTAAAACTGGATTTTCTTTGGGTCACTTCTTATTAGTTCTTAAAATAAAATTAAGTTTATCTTGAACATTTATAATTAATTAATTAAGTCTTACATTTCTGCTTGTAGCTTATTTGATAAATCTCTTTATTTTTTCAGGAGAATTATTATTGTTAGATTAATTAATATAAGAAAACTGTGATTTATATTTTCCAAGTGCAAATTATTGTACTATGAGACAAATAACAGTAAAATGGGTTGAGAATAAAGTCTGCATTAGATACAGAAAAATACTGACAGGTACAAATAAAAAAAGGCTATGAGCACATTCTATTTCTGAATTCGTGTGTCAATTGAATCCCTTTGGCCATAAATTCACTTGTTTGTTCATGGCCCTGTCACATCAATTTATTTTATTGGTAATCTCGAAACGTTTCGATGCGCATCAATTAGGGTAATAGTTTGTTTTTGTTCAGGTGTTGCCATAAGCCGATTATGGACAGTTATCAAATATAACTCATTTATTTGTCCAGCTCGTGTAGGTATTAATGATTGCAGTCACATAATTTTAACAAGAGTTTAATACTGTTGATATGTTCGTGAATGGATGTTTTGAGTATCGAATGGATGTTTTAAATGTATTGTGCAAGCGCATCTTTGCCAGGAATTGAAATGATTAATTGTTATTTTAGTATTACTTCGTAATTTATTTGTCACTTGTTATTTGAATTATAGATATTCGTATAAGTAGTGACAGAACTGTCGCCATAAACGTGAACTCATGCTCGGTGGACCCCATATAAATCTATACAAAATAATATATACAATTTAGGTTCATTCCTGCAGTGAAAATTTTTTTCAAAAAAAAAATAGTCCATTAACTCCATGTGTACAAACCCTTAGAAAGCAAGCGTCGACTCTCAAAGTTACCTTATATTCTTTCGCTTACTTTATATTATTTAGCTTTGATATATTCGCAATTTAAGTTGCCTGAAAGTCGTCGGAGAGCGCTCAGATTAAATTACATATTTTTTCCTACTTACCAACGAAAGCAAACGACTTTATACTGCAAAACAGGGAGGTTAAAAGAAAGTAAAGAATGAAGTCGGGCTTCCGAAATCTGGATTTATGTTTTGATGCACTGCTTGGTCTTGTGTTTTGGCTGGATCTAAAAGTGTTTTAAACAAGTGAATGTAAATAAATTATGTACAGATAGCATCAAAAGTAAGTCTTATTTCAAAATTGCTGAACTATTCATTAAAATTTGATATGGCTGTGCTGCCAGTCTTCTGGGCACGCTGCCAATTGACAGCGATGAGGAAGAGTACTTTCACGCCTAAGCGCTCAGTTTCACATTTTTATTTTTTGTTTTAGATAATTTATTAGTGTACATAGTTATGTTTAATTATAAAAAAAACGTTTATTTACAATTACGAGACATAGAAACAATTGTATAACATGATTGACCAGTTTTTACATCCGACTGTTACTTACTTTTGATGTTGTCTGTACAAGTTTAATAAAGCTCGCCATACACCTACTACTTACATACTATGAGATGGGCAAGAAATGTACCTATAATATTACTATAAAAATATAACAATAATAACGAAGTGAAGATTAATCAGAAGTCGGGTCATGGCTGGCTTTAATGAGTCCTGAATTAATAAAACCATTTATGTACGAGTAGGTAAATGTGTGTTTTCAGGTTATTTACAATAAATTAATAAATATCACGTAAGATGGATAACACAAATAAAAAGAAACATAAAAACAGGTCTTTGAAGTCTTTACTGTCTTTCTGTACAAACAGCATGCTCCGAATATAGGTACTTCAAGCCACAAGTTTTATATGATAATCCAAAACCTATATTGCAACAGAACATTACCTTTATTCCAATGTGAATGGGGAAGTCTGAGGCCAACGCTGGTTGCGGATGTAATGCCGGCAGGAGCGGCAGTGGAAGAGGACAGGACATCATAGCTGCGCCAACCTGTGGACAAACGATTGCCTTTAGTTTAATGGCCAACATTGGAAAATACGTTGGACATGATAGGATAAAATGTTTGTGATACTTAATATTTAATTAAACATATATACATGAATCAATCAATGTTTTCGAATACCTGTTATATAGATCACCAAATAAATACTTCATAAGAATCGATTGGCAATTACTAGACCTATAAAATGTCGGTAGGCTGTGGCCTTAAATGCTAATTACAAGCAGAACTTTTCTTGGACCATTTTCAATATTGCAACAGTTTAAAAAACTCCAAAACAAAATAGTCTCAAGTCTAGACCAACATCAAATTAAGCATTTAATTTATATCCCACAACTTTTTTTTCATATCACGATTAAGGAAACCATCCTAAAAAGTTTACGACACTTTTAATCGCCAACAGCTGTTAGGACCATTTAGGAATCTGTATCATAATTTCACATCGTAGGTCTACATCGAGATCTATACGAGGCGAAACGTCCAAAACAATTTAGTTAGCGATGAATTCGAAAAGCCCGGATAAACTCGGTAGATATGCCTCTCTAATATTCCGTGTGGGACGTTGGGTCCGTTGAAAACGGTATGAATAATATATGGACGCGAATGCACGGCCGGTCGCGGGAGATCAGTCCGCATTACGACCCAATACGGCTTGTACCGTGACAAATATAAGCGTCGAACAAACGGACAGCCGCGATACAATCATATTTTATGGAAATGTCACTGGTACGGGACAACATTTGTTTGATTACTTGCCTAGTTGTATGAGTTCTAGTTAATTGAGTAATCCATGATATTTATTGACAAAGAAGGTATATGTACCATTCTGTATTTTTTCAGGTTTCCTTCAGCACCAAGTATTTCGATCTTTGGTTTGACATAGTTTATGTTCATGGTTATCTTATGGTATTAAATTAACTAATCATTTAATAAGAAATATAATTATATTCCTACATATTTGGAAAACCAAATCAACGAAATCTGGCCACGCGGCTCCACGTTTTGTAATTGACACGTCAACCTAACCCGAATCTAAACTATGCGAATCGGATCTGCCCCGATATTTTGAGATCAATTCGCTCCGCCCTTAGTAGAAACAGAACATCACTGAAACCAGCTCACGGATTTTACAAACCAATGAAATTGATGGTGAATACAAAAAAAAAACCTAGACTGTTTATCTATATTGCGGAATTTTGATTAAAAAACTAAGGAAAATTTTAATGCTCATCTGTTTTGGTCAAAAAAAGGCCAAGATAAAGGCTAAAAGATAATCATGAGCCGTGGTATTTAAACTACTGGTTTAGATTTTTCAAAAGTTCAATAATTTCCCTGTAGTTTTATGTGGATAGATAAAAAGACAGTAAACACAATCATAGCACTTAATTTAAAAAATCAGGAAGAATTGACAATTTTATAAAGCCGAATTTTTACCAAAAACCACGACACCACATAATAGAGATTGGCAATTTTGTAAAATATCTAAACAAAATCAAACAAAACGATACAATGTTAATATGAATCGGGAAGGACACCAAGTTTTAATGAAAATGTCGAGCGGTTGTATCGGCCCATCCCTAGGGGTGTCTCGTTACAATAAATTAATTAACTATACTAATTGAATGACACAAAACGAATTAACTCTGAGAACTGTTTTTGATAATAAAGGACTAACATCAATAGAAAATTGTTTTAATTATTTTATAGTTTCAGATTTTCCAGGAATCATAAGTCATAATTGAGAAAGGGAAACGATTTAATGAATATTCGCAAGAGAAAGAATATTTGGACAGTTATTCTATTAAAGATCCATTATCAACTAGGAGGCTTCTCAATACAAGTCGCTTTAAGGTTGTGTTTTTAAAAGACAATGCGAAGGGTAGCCCTTTCTTTTTTATAGGATATGCTATGTGTAGAACTTACACAAATCACAAAAACCTCTTGACCTCTTGAGATAAAATTAGGACACATTTTTCACAAAATTCTCTAATCACTTAGGTATACCTGATATTTCAGGCGAACTTTATTTAAGTAAAAAGATGTAATAAGTACTAAAAAAAAGATATTACTGTCGCCTATAAGAAAAATAAGGTGGAATAAAAGAGTAATTATTGGAATTATTTTTTGTTGCTTCCTATCTTTTCCTATATTCTTAATTTTGTCGAAATCTGAACTCAAGAAGCCTATACAGGATGGTGAAGATCGACGTATTTGGTAAAGCCGTACCCAAAACATCAACGATTTTCACGCATGTTATTTTTGC
The DNA here is from genome assembly GCA_932294325.1 of Allophyes oxyacanthae. NCBI lineage: Eukaryota > Metazoa > Arthropoda > Insecta > Lepidoptera > Noctuidae > Allophyes > Allophyes oxyacanthae. The sequence goes on along the minus strand of OW028614.1, from coordinate 6,191,239 downwards.
GTAATATTTCACTCTACACTCAATCGTCTAGGTGATGGGACATCAAAGTAGCAATTTATGTCTTCTTTATCTATTCTTTACGTGTAAATAAATAATATTTATTTTGGTAAGAAAAGGTTAGTCTTTTCTCGTATTATGGTATAAAATTAAGAAAACTAAAATTAGTTCCTATGGCTAAACTACTGATTGGATTTGATCACAGACCTGCCTCCGCTAACAGTTCAGGTCTGTGGATTTGATTGATTTTTTGTTTACGGCCACAGAACATAGTACCAAATACGTGGTTTCATTTAATGTCGTAACGATGTATTTAACATTAAGTTCAATCACAGTATTAGGGCCGTAGCACACTAGCTACTTTTTGCTGCAGAATCGCGCGTTTTCGCGTTTGTTGGCTACCTTTTACTTATAAAAACTGAATAATGAACGCGAAAACGCGCGTATCTGCTGCAGAAAGTTGCTAGTGTGCTATGACTCTTATATACCAACATGGTCTGATAAAATACCAATGTTTTTAATAAACAATAAATACCGGCCATGCATTGACCGTATTATATTTCCACAGAGGAAAACCGCGCTCTTCAACTATTCAGGACTCGGGGCAAGTTGTTATCATGACAGTTACCTAACTCCATTAATTACATTAATGAATGCATTAATATAGAGTTGGTTAACTATGCCACGGGCTGACAAGCGAGGTGAAATCCTTTTTACTAGGATAAAAATTATACTTAGGTTATAAACTAGCCGGCTCTGTTGGTTGTTTAAAATGAGTCAACTTAGGGTTTTAATTTTTTCTTATGATGTTTGATTTTGTTAAAATAATTTTATGATAATTATTGTTAATTAGAGTTTTGTGAAATTCATTCACTTTCAAGCCACACGTGCCAAACACGCTGCACGCACAGTAGGAACCGAATTCGCTGACTGTCTCGTGCATTTATCCGCATCAAACGCGCCGTACGCGCGTAATGCGGATGACGTCATCCGCATTCTGTTTCCGTACGCGCCGAATCTGATGACATCATTTGCAAATACGGGTGTAATCGGTATACCTACATTTTAATTAAATGCGGCGCGGTTATTTTCACGAGGTTTCATAACATTTCATACAAATAATGCTAAAATTCAATTCCTGCGGCGAGTGCGAAGCGTTCGGCGCATATAGGTGTGCTTTCAACTTTAAGCAACTTAGAAAATTTAATAGTATTGGTGTAATAAGCTATTTTGTTTTTCAAAATCCCTGCGCCCGTCTTCCCCAAGGACATTACAAATATGCTTACAATCTCTCCCTACATAGTTTCATATAATCATTCAATTTCAAATATAAAAAGTGAAAATCCCTCAAGCAACAGTTAAATTGGTTGGTAGTCAGAAAATAGCGAACTACAGAGCTACAGCGATTTTCCATGTGTGCAGAGCTCATACCGAGACAACAGAAAAAACGCTTACATTTACCCCAGAATGCTTAATTTATGCTGGTTCATAAATAAAAATGAACCTTCTATAATATTTAACAACAATATGTACCCAGATTAATTATTTATTACTGTTTTAATGTTTAATACACCCGTTAAAACCAATTCACAAAAGAGCGCGGCATTGAACAGAAAAAATGAATTTATAAAACCTCCTATTCTTTAATATATAATCAATTCGGAGGGAGCGATTGGCTTTCTATAATTTTGACGAATCCAATTATTTTATCGCTCCTTCCCGAACGCTGGATACCCTCGAAATTAATTAATTAACTATTGGTATAATTAAATCATCTCAGCCCCGCCAAATTTATTCTTTCAAGTGGCGAACAAAGTTTCTTGGTTAAATTATAATGACAGTTAGATCATAACAGTATGATTAACATGACTGAAGTTTATGAAGTTTATCGTAAATAAAGAGGGGGAGAAATATGATGATTCATGGTATTACTTCAATGTTAGCTGTTTTGTTAGTAAAGTAGACTTACCCGGGAAATCTGAGGGAACGACATTATGAACGTAATTTGCACGGCTTTATTAAGTCGCACTCTTTTTATGGCACTTTTTGCACAGTTTTTTTTTCTTTTAATCCGTATAAACTGTATTAGACTGCAAGTGCAACAGTTGCGACTTCAAAACGAACATCGAGCGTTGTTCTCGGTAGATACTATTTTACGATCGCTACTAATATGGCTCTGTACGCGTCTAATGGAGCCTTTACACAAGTTTTATTTTATGAACACGTCATGTTGACTAGCATTTTGTTGGTATCGAGGTGCATAGTATTAGTATTAAGTGTTGCCAACATTACGAGCCATTAAAGAAAGAAAGAAATACATTAATTCAGGCCGGACAGTCACAACACCCGAGATAAAAAATAAAATAAAAGATAACATAATTATTTAACAAAAAATTAAAATACTGCATTCTGTAAAACATTTACAATAATTTTGTCGGAAAATTAGCTACACAACAACCTATAATTAAATTACGTGTCAATCGTATTTTTATTCATAATTTAATTTCGATGACATGTTACAAAACTCTTAAATATCAGACATTATTATCTTGTTATTAACGCGTGGTTTAGAATCTCCTTTACAGTGCCATTATGTGTAGAAACATGATGTCTGAAAGATAGTGCCCTGCTAATCTCATGGTTGATTATTAACCAATAAAATTTACGGTTTCCAACAAATCAGTTCTGTTGAGTTACCTACACATGGTACAAAATAAGAAATAATTCCGACGAACCTGCGTAACCTTAAATATTTTTGTTCAGGGTTTTATTACTTAAGGGTTTATATGAAAATCGCAGAATTTCTTTATTGGCAGTAATTTACTGTTGTGGGCAATGGGTGCAATCCCTCCCCCTCCTGACTCCGACTAAACACATTATTACAACTTTATTTTTTAAATCTTCTTTCTCATCTTCGTCTATTTCCTATAAGTCAAATACAAGTATTACATAAATAACAATTAAAAGTTTATAATTTTTTTGTTTAGAACGTATTTTCTGAAGTGTTCGTAAAATCACACAAAAACTGTCCCCCCTCCCTCAAATGAAATCCTAGTTAAAGAAGCGCCTAGTTAAAAAACATTAAGTTTATTTCCAAGGTCAAATATTTTTTACCTACTACATTCGGATATATTATTTCAGTGGATGAATCTGTCCACATAATTAGATTCCTCAATGATTTATAGGGACATGATTTGCTAAATACACAAAATATATCGTCTTCGTTAGTAGGGATACTTAAAGACAATCTTATTTATCATCTTACCAAAATAACACATTATGCATGTGTTTCTCATTCATCCTGACATGCAGACATAAGTAAGGATGGGTGCACGATATAATTTTCTTACATCCACGAGACGTAGAAAATAGGAATTGTTGTTAATTTATTACAGCTTTTCTTCTCATAATTCACGGTGAAGCACAAAGTCTGCAAAGCGCTGGCTTGCAAACGCTCTTGAAATATGTACAGTTATTATTTTTAGGGGAAATGACGGGAACCTGCGGTATGACGTCATCGCTGACGGCAGTTCAGCTATCCGGATGTTGAACTAAACCAAATGAATGTGTGCAACGTCATATGCTGCAATTTTGGAGAGATAAATGATTTGAAAACATTGAAAGAGCGAATGTTGACTGATGAGTGAAAATGGAGTGAATTATTTATGTATTTCTTTGCGTGGTAATCAATCTATCACTAGTGCACTTTAACGAATTGTTGATTTTATTTTTTGTTCACATTGCAATGACAAGCAGTGATAGCCTATAAGGGTTGTACGCTTGCCTTCCATACAGGAGAGTCTGAGTTCGAACCCGGCCCGCACCTCTTGACTTTTCGGATTCATGTGCGGATTAGCATTTGAGTATCACTTGCGATAACGTTGAAGGAAAAACATCGTATGGGCCTTATAAAGTTCTCGATGATGTGTGTAATTCGCAAACCCGCACTAGGCCAGCGTGGTGGACTAAGGTCTAACTCTTCTCACTCTGAGAAGAGGCCCGTGCCCAGCAGTGGGAGAGTGATGGGCTGGTTTTATTGCAATGACCGGTCATGACCAAACTTGACTCTGGATAAAAAACTGACATAGGTAAGTACTTCTTGTGTACTTTTTTGGCAGGGCTCTTAAATACGAACAATAAGCCATACGAAATCAAATTTTTATTTTATTTTGGCGTGAATTTGTACTTCGGTTGCATTTGGGATCGGACACTGTATACCTCTGCAAATTTTGCGCACTACATAAAAAATATCCTGTGTATACTATTTATTTAAAGCGGTGGCTTCAAGTTGCGCTAAAACATCTGTCCCTACAGTTAAAAAAAAATCCCTGTAAAAAATATAACAAAAAGTAATGATGCCAACGATAACTAACATTGAAAGTCCAACCATAAATGTAGACAGATGAACTAAACGCTTAAAAAGTATGTAAAGAGAACATTCTATTACTGTTCCACGATTCTTCCTACCTCAGTTATTCTTGTCGGAACATCTAAGAAAAAGATTCCAACAATATTTCCTACGTTACATATCTACGAATAACTTTCTTTTATCTCGCACATAACTCCACTGATAAGGCAAATTGCACGGACCGCGACTAATTGTGCAGCTAAGACTAACAATGCCTGCTATTGCGAACAAACAATAAGTTTGTACAATACCTTAAGAATTAAAACTTTTTCTAAGCGCTAAGTTGGCGATTAAGTTGCAATCACGGCGGTGCAATACTGCACTAAGTAACGGTAAACAAGCGGACGGCAAGTTGTATTGTGCAAGTCAATTCAAAGCTAAGTTCTGTTCGTTGTTTCAATAAGTTTCAGCAATTATGTTGCATGTTTGTTAACATTCAATTTACATGAGACGATGTATGCGAAGTTTCTAAGAGTTTTCTTCTTAGTTTGTTTCGGTTTCATTACTATCGTTTGAATGAGTTTCTAGTTACTAGAAAGAAAAAAAAATAGAAAATATGATCACTTATAATGTCTACATATATGTACCTTTCATAACATTAATTTCTTTCACTAGCTCTTAGCATAATTACTAGGATACCGTTAGAACTTTTGCCTGGTATAGAGAAGTAAATCAACGTCTGTTCTCTGGGAATTCTATAAGTTAACCAACTAGGCAAACATGCGTGCCTTGGCAAAAATTAGTCGTCATGACAAGACAAGATAACGCCTCTAAAAACCTTTGTCTGCGCGAGATAATACCACGACAAAATTATGACACGGCGCTCATGTCAGCCCGGCTGGAGTCACAAGTCGTGTCGAGGATAAGTCTTGTGGCAGATAATACTTTGTTGAAGTTCCGTCTTTTCGAACACCGCGGTAGTTTTAACCGATAAGGGACGATAGCCGTCTTGGAGAACGGAGGAAGTCCATGGACTTCCTCCGTTTTTGCGAGTTGAATATCATCATGCATGATGATATTCAACTCGCAAAAAAAGAAAAAGCCGAACGATGGATGTTAATTAGAAGGGAAAAAAAATTGGGCCTTCTACGGCTCCATTGTAAAAGCGTTTGTTAATTAATTCATTAACAGTATTGATAGGCCTTAAAAATCTTTTTTGTTTAATTTAATATTATATTTTCAAAGTTATTAACATTATACATGATAGTTGGATACTTAATATTTAATGACAAATTAATATCAATAGCCGTCCAGTGTTCACTCAGATATTAAATGTGTAATGACATGAATATAATTACATTATAATGCGATATCCATAATTAAATACATGATAATGTATGAAGGAATAAGATAGCTAGGTTAATAAATATTATTATAGTGAGCTTTCGTTGTTTCAAATATGTAATTGTTTGTCAAACATAATTATTCATAAAATATGAAAAACTATTTTAACGTACTCAACCGTAGATGATTGAATCTCTGAGGTCGCAAAGTATCCTCATAGGTACTTATATTAGTCTTATCAGTTAAATTTATTTACAGATACTTTATTTTATAAAAAGTCTAACATAAAAGCCGCCCTTTGTACCTACATTTCTTATTCTAATTATTGTATCTTTTCTTCTATTACTGGTGTGCAATAAAGTGTATTGTATTGTAAAGCCTTTAAGTTAACGTACACAGTAATTAAGCTTGACTTTTAGAGATAACATAGGTACTATTAACTATTCAGGCCACTTGGATGTAAGTCACATTACCCTAAAACTGTATCACAGCATCACAATACACTGTATACCATCTCTGAACAGCATCAAGGAAAGGTAGTCACGTGTTGAACACGCGTGTAGTCTAAATATCCCTAAGCTAAAAGTGTGTTCATCTGTTCGTTTCTATAAAATGCATACAAACAACATGTAATATGAAACACTTCTCACCCTATCTAAAGCAATAATGGACCATAATCTCGGCTACACCGGCGAAATTAGGTGCATACTAAAAGTTACGACTTAAAGTATTCCCATAATTAGTTTAATAAATCTGCTAATTTTATCTAGCAAATATTCCTTTGTAACGAGATATTTGCCGCTGTTGGGCCTTATTAAGATGATTGAAATATTTCATAACGAAGTGAAAAACGCATTAAAAGTTTATCGGGCAAGTCGAGAATCTTGAAACAAAAACAATGCCACAGAGTAAGATGTTGCTTCGGTAACAGATTTTGTCCTACCAGTGGGTTAATGAAGATGAATCGGTTTGATTTTAGCTGTGAACTCAGTAGGATTTATTCGTGATTTAATGTGATAAAGGGTAGACTTTATGAATCGTTTAGTAAATAGTGGTTTACTTTTACTTATAATAGCGAATAAAGGATATTTATAATAACTGGTTTATTTTTAATGAATAACTGATAATATTATTGGAGTATTGGAACTAAAGATCGTTTTTATAATAGTAATTTTTGATTTCGGAAACGAATAAGGTTCCTTAGAATACTGAGAAAGCAACCAAAAATTCTTATTATTATTCATTCAATAAGACATTGATCATGCGCACAATAGATAACAAGCGCACGCTTCGTTCTCTAGTCGTCTTTATTATAAGTATCACGTGTGTCTTTAAGAATGGAACTTAAGGCGACGAATTGAAAATGTGTGCTGAAGAAGAATTACAAAACATTAGGAATTAATATTTATGTACTTCATTTACCATATCTTCGGCATCATTTTAGTAATTGCTTTTCATGATTGGTTCACTTTTACAACAAAGAAAAAAATATCAAAAACTACTCTTGAATAACAGAGATTTTTATTCTACCAGGAAACGGGGCCGATTTAAGCCTCTTAATTTTCTGTATTATAAATTAGTCTAATCACACACTTCAATACTTTACTTTTAATTGGATTTTATAAAATTAAAGATATTCTTTATTTTAAACGATAAAAACTGTTTTGATGACGCATAAGCTATCTCGCGCGTGTTTTTGTATGCAACCGATTTGAGATTTATTGTTTATCACTGCGTCGCGTCGCCTTAATAAAGGTAATAACATAACATTTATCTAAAATAAGGAAAAGTAAAACCTCTTCCACAGTTGCAACAGACATTCTTTCCCACATTGCCATTGTGTTGTCATAAATTAATTTGGCAAGTTAGATTGCGGTGTAACCAGCCTCCGATGTCATAAGCTTTTCAATTTGACTACCCTCTGTATATGACGCACCCTCCTATATTGTTTTTTCTCGTTGCATTCGCAAGTTGTAATTGTTTAAGGTATTCTTGACAGATAATAAGAATTATGTAATTTCGGGTAAAGCATTATGAAATAAACGAAGAATAAATATGGCTGTAGTTCTAAAGAAAATTAAATAAGAAAATTTTCTGACTGTACAATTATATTTATTTATTTATTTATTATTTATGTACACACATACACATGACAAAGAAAATAAGTAAAGATATCAAGTACAAAGGTACTGCTTATTTCTAAAGAAATTTCTGCCAGCAGACCTGCGACAGGAAAGAGTGAAAAGAAAAGAAGACACAGTGTGTAACTAAAGGAAACAAGGTAGGTAGATGATAAGAAGCTAACGAGGAGGAATATAATAAAATACATAAAAATAAAATATATGCTTACGTATAATAAAGATACATACGAAAATAAACTAATACATAACATGAATATACTAATAAACATATATATATATGTTTAAATATTATAAGGATAGGTAATGTTCTTTAACGCGTTTTTTGAAGGAGGAGACAGTTTTAGATCCGCGGATGTTAGGCGGAAGTGCGTTCCACAGTCTGACTGCATGGACAGAGAAGGAGAAAGAATGGAAATTGGTTTATATTTCTTTAAAAATCATGAAGAAATAATTATAATAGCATTATATCCTATACGATATTCGCTATATTGATGATTTAACACGTCATGATGCCTTTGGTGATAGAGGAGTTTATTGCCTACTACACTTACACCCAGTTTCTCAAAGGCTGATCAAATTTAACCAGCCATCAAATCTCATGTCAAGTGATTGGTTGTTGATGAATTGACTATCGATGTTGGTCAACCAATCACAACAGCTAAGATGAGATTCGACATGATCAGAGATTTGACTAGACTTTCCGAAACCGGGGGTTAAAGTTAACTAAGTTAAGTGGCATCTTATTCTTACCATCGTTGGATGAGGCGGGATAGGATAGGATAGGTTAATATAAATTAAGTTTTTTTTATCTGTATGCAATAATAGGGCTGGTGGCAAAGTCCCCGAAAAAGTAAAAAAATAAAATAAAATTATAATTTTGATGTAGCCAATGTTACTCTCAAAATTAAACGAATCTAACGAAACCTCTCAAGCTAAAATCCATCAAGCCGTTTAGGCTACAGAGGGTCACAAAGAAATATACATAAATATACAAACCTACATACACTCCAAGAACATAACCCTCCTTCTGGCGCTGTCGGGTAATACCTAATAGCTACTTTTTTTCTTTCTTGATCATATCGTTCACAACGATCAAAGTTAGATAGAGCGCAAGCAAAGACTCAAACAATGGAACTTGGAATGAACTTTTTTCACGAGAGCATAGCTAACAACACAACGCAAATTAAAAACAAAACTGATCTCACTCACATTAAATAAATTCAGACAAATCTCTAATGACATTGAGACGACTTTAATCATGTCGAAAAGGTAAAATAAATCTAGCTCCAACTGAAAGTAACACAGAGATTCCCAAAGCATCTGCTCGAAATAACCTCACCTATTCTTTATCTCCAAGACAAACAGAAGATGGGTTGCATACTCCAAAACGTATATAACTTACCAGTTTGAGCTTACGTGAACTGTAGTGAGGAAGACAAACGGAAAACTAACATTGCCCCAGCTTATGACGACATTGAGTTTAGACCAACATTTGCCCTGAGGGCAAGTATGCTCCGGCAACTGAGTCAGGCATCTCACTAAACTTAGTCAACAGCAACAGTTTGCAACTTAGTATTGCTATTCATATTCAATTGAACATGATGAGCATATAGTAACGGTACAGTTGACGCAGTGGCTAAGTGATTGGCATTCCGTGCTACGTTTCGCGAGTTCGACGCCTGTGTGGAACATTTTTGATTTTCAAATAGTTATCCCGGGTCTGGGTGTGTGTATGTGAGATTTTTGTTAGTGAACTGTACCCCACGATACAGAAGTAACCATAATGTTAAAAAAAGGAGGCGCGGTTATACTCTAAAAAAAACTAAAACATACAGGATAATTTTTATGTAGTGCGCAAAATGTGCAGAATGATTCAGTGTCCGTTCCCAAATGCAACCGAAGTAATAAACTTCTCTCCAAAACAAAATAAAAATTGATTTTGTATGGCTTGCGCTAGTACCTAAATTAGGTATGCGTGTCCCCCATACTAAGTCGAATTTTCGTTTTGTTTTAAAATGTATCGCAATACTGCGGTTGCATTTAGGAACAGAGACTGAATCACTCTACAAATTATGCGCACTACATAAATTTTTTATTGTGATTCTATTGTGAAAAATGTTGCGCTGAATACAGGTTATTTTGAACACTAATATCGATAGTCGATTTGATGGCAAGCTTGGCTTTCTGCGCTACGTGCTGCGGGTATGATCCCTGTATGGAACAAATATTTATATGATCTACAGATTATATTGTTTCGGGTCGGCGTGTGTATGCATGTGATATGTGTGTTTGTAAAATGTACCCACGATATAGGAGAAATAATCGTGTATTTTACTTACGTAAGTTTTCCGGGTATACCCAACTTGTTAAATTATAATAAATATCACTCACCATAGACATAATATACTACTAAGGGTCCCAACTGCCACTTTTCTTTTCTTTTACTAAATTGAAAGTTTAATACACTCTAAGGAGTAACTTACCTACGGCTTTTTTGCGCTGTACATTTTAAATGTTCAATGAAGCCGGTTTTTTTATATGGTAACAAAATATACTGTCACGTACGTATTCAGTTCGGACTATGACCATTTAACAAAAATATTATCGCCAACCCTAAATAATTTTTTTCTTTTTTATTAAACACGCTGGGTACTTTAGCATCTCACATGACAAACGGGTCGTGACCACTCCAGGGCTGTCCCCGGGCACATCTAACTCATAATCCTGGGGTCATAAATTCCGGAATATGTGTCGATAACTCGTTGGCTTATTTTTAGCTTGACATTTAACCTAGAACATGGGCAGACAGGTTGTCCTATGTCTATGGCAGACAGCTTGTGTTCTAACACGATCATGCAAGGTGTTGCGATAAGAATAAAATGTTCGTATAAATTTTTTCTTACAATTTCAGAATATAAAGGTTTTACTTGTATTGTAAATACAAGGTTTCGGTTCCATCTAAACCCTTGCATTTTACATTTAAGAACGAATTTGGTCTAAATTCGACGCGGAAGTAAAATGGATCCTAGATATTTCACGTGGGCGGAACTTCAGTTATACCCACAGGCGAATCTAGGAACACTAACTGCAACAGTGGATATCGAATGCATCTGCCAAATAATTTGTACCTGCTCTTAGGATAAAGCTTCTGAATACATTGCACACGTTACCAGCTATCACACGTCCAAAACTTCATTTGTATACGAAAGGCATATCAAAGTACATAGTAATCAACCAATGGACATTAAATGTAATCGATATATGTATAATTATAATATATGTTACCTATATTTCACAAACAAAATGCTTTGAATGCTTTGAGTTAGTAACTCTGTGTTTGGACGCCGGGCGCAAACTATTTTAGGCTTTAGAATGGTCGACCGGAAAAAGTGCTGATTGTACAATGTACGTCGTATATCTAGGACTATTATTATTATTAGTTACTTGAAAAGCTTACGATGCAACTGTAATCTGAACTAAATGTATCCCGTTTATTCTAAAGGTCAAATTTGGCTTGAACTGAAGAGTTTTTTTTTTTTTTTTTAAACCTTGAACATTCACTCGGATTGCTCCTCTATCGAGGGTAGAGTTTACAAACATACATGGCACATGCACACACAACCAGACCCGAAACAACTATCTGTAGATCATACAAATATTTGTTCCGTGCGGGGATCGAACCCGCGGCACGTAGCGCAGAAAGCTAATCGGTTAGCCACTGCGCCAACCGTGTCGTTGACATGGACATACACAATACAGTCACGTCAGTTTTTTTGCCTCTTGATTGTCTGCGCTGCATGCGCCTAGATCTAGAGGCTAAATCTTTCATACGTGGTAGGGATTATCACTTGGTCAGGCGATGCCTGGTTGTCGATCGTGTAATATGGCGTCGATACTTTATATCAAGTTTAAATCAGTGACAACGGTCGAATCAAAAATGCCCCAAGCAACTAGTAAATCAAAGTACTTTTAAGAGTATGTATTAAACGTATTGTACTATCAGAATGATAGCATAAACATACATATTAGTTTGTCTGAAACAGTGCGAACAGAGCTGTAGATTAAACTTTTCAACTATAAAATTGTCATATAAAAAGTACATTTTGATATTCACTAGCTTTACCACTTTAGAATGTACCGAATAAAGGACTATACTTTCCATAAATGAATACTTTATATCACTCAGATTTTTGTACAAAGTCATGCTAGAGTTCAACGTAAAGCCTTTAATATGAAACAATGCTTACAAGCATTCCTTTCGAATGGATTTCATGAATTCATAAACTATATGAATAAAATATGTTGAAAGTATTCTGAAGTGTCCATTAAATAACACGAAAAAATATTCAACGACTGTATAATCAAAGAAAAACAAAAAATCGGTTTACTTTTGCTTGAGCTAAGCTCATGAAGAAATATTGTCATTTTTAATACCGCTCATAAACCACAGTCTAGTCTCCAAGCATACACTTTTATAACTATGAAGACTTTATTTCTAAAAATAAAGTCTGTTAACTGTCAGAGCCTGTTCTTTATGAGCTCATCAAGAAACTTTTTACTCATTTTTGACACTTATTTATCAACTAAGCCTATCACAATCCACTGGACTCCCGTTTCCTCGCTTTCCACGTCTAAGCCACCCCAGCAGGGCTAGCGGAGGGTGAACAAACCAGTTTTCTCAAATAACTAAATATCACGACTATATACTGACGATATAACGAGATGGTGTTATCCCCGATTTTTCTTTCGACAAAGCCATTTTCTCCACCTTTTCTCTCCTTGACAGAGGAGAAAACGAAAAATCGAGAGAGAAATCTGTAATAGTTATTAGTCTATGGTAAAGGGAAGGTTTTGTCCCAGATTTTTCTCTCTATCCATTTTGCCGTGCTAGCCCTGCAGCTAAGATAAGATAATCAAATGGTAGCTTAAGGTTAACTAAACTATGTTAGGTAAACTAGTAACAACAAGACAATATTACGTAGTTACAACATGTCTTCATCCGAAGAGCCGAAGCCATCAAGGCACAATGATGAGGAAGGAATGACAACACTGCGCTGCATGGTGTAGCGCTCCATAAACCGGTTCCCGACGTTTGTGTCCGATTAATTGCATAGGCATTCTCCGCGCGGCTCCGGGTCCGGCATGTCAATGAAAGCAATTACTTGCACACCGCACCTACGAGCTATAGACCACCTATTACGCCTCATACCTGCCCAGAGACCAACACTGTAATCGGTTATGATTGAATTGATTCTCTAATGCTCCATCTCACTAACAAATACCTAACCAAGGGTTCTAATTCGCTATAATTTAGAACAGAATAGATCTTTATTTCGTGTAAACCAGATAGTGTGTGCACCTAGAGTCTCGATATTTCATAAGTGTCTGACTTATGAAATATCGAGACACTAGGCGCGCGGAGAACCGGCAAGAAACTCCATAGAAACTCTTAAAATAATAGATTTTAATCTTGATTAGTACAATATTGTGGTGAGAGCTGCGAGAATAATGGAAATTAAGGTAAGAAAAAAAGTTGTTTAAAAAAATTGTCTAATTATCGTCTTAGCAGCGTTTTTTACAAACATTTGTTTCATGCGAAAATCAAACTTCTGACACGTAGCGCATAAAGCCAATCGCTTGGACATTACGCCAAACGTGCCAAAGTTGTCTTATCGATGTTTTTGAAATGGTTTAGCGAATAAGATAGATGTTGCAAACGAGGATAATGGGTAGCAGCGTCAGCCAATATTAATAACAAACATACTGCAATCAGTGATCACCGATTCATCAGCCAAGCTTGGTGATTATGGCAGGTCGAAAAGTGTTGATTATCATTAAATATTTCTTAAGACTAACGTTTGTAAAATTAAAAATCACTAGTGAGAACCGCGTAACTAAAATGATAATGAATATCGTCTCTGGTAATAAACCGCAATATGATTCCGAGAGACTAAACGTTAAGCTACGTTGTAATAAAATTACCGATCATAATGTTATGACTCCCATATCTCAAATCTCAGGTAGCTCAAAGTTTAGCCTCTCACGATCGTATTGAAGTTAATTATCAGAGTCTATATTCATTAACATTTTCGTTACGCGGTAGACCCGCGGGTCTGGATACTATATCATATTTAGATGTGATATTATCCTATATATCTTTTGTTCCTTTCACACTCCCGAATGATGGATTGCTTACCAATAGCCGGATGGCAGCTCGCAAACGTCTACTCCATCAACACAGAAAAAGCGATTTTAAAGACGTCTTTAGGCTCCGTAGACGACTTAAGGTCTATGTTGCTTTGCATGATCTCGAACAATTTCCCCAACAAAGATGTAAATGCCAATCGATGTGTCAGTGGGCTGATAGGGAAACTTTTCATTTTGCCGATGTACCGATGTTGGGTTGAAAAACAATTTTCTTGCTATTTGAGAACTCATTTTTAACGTTATTGAGAGGTAACTTTTTGAGTTTGTATATTGTTTGTGTATTTTGGCAGTTTCCATTGTTCTTTGATGGATCGATCATTTGGTTGTGATGAGGTGTTCTGTTATCGTACCTATAAGTGTTATATTTTAAAATTTTATATCAATTCTAATATAATATCAGGTCGTAAACATCAACTGCTAGACATAGGGCTTCTTAACACTTCGCGGGACACTGCTCGCATACAGGATAATTTTTTATGTAGTGTGCATAATTTGTAGAGCGATTCAATCTGTTTCTAAATGCAACCGCAGTATTGGGCTACACTTTAAAATATAACGAAAATTCGACTTAGTATGGGGGTCCGTCCATAATTTACTAACGCAAGCCATACGAAATCAAATTTTCACTTTGTTTTGGAGTGAATTTTAGAACTGCGGTTGCATTTGGGAACGGACACTGAATCACTCTGCAAAAAATATCCTGTACAGACATCATAACAATAAAACTTCTATTGTTTCTCATCGAGTGTCCCGCAAAGTGTTAATAGACCACTACAGTCAACAATCAATACAAAACGGATCGATAATCTCGGTAGGTATGTCATTATATTAGCTCACTGGAGGATGCTGGTTCCCATTTTCTCGACAACTTGATTTAAGATCTTTGCAGCCACAAAATTTAAAGAAGAAACGTTGGTATTTCTGTAAGAGGTTCTATAAATTTTACCTTTAGAGGAAAAGCATTTTATTATAAAACAAAGTGAATATTCGCCGTCAGAAAGAATGTGATGTAGTGGCTCCTATAAGTTTACTCCCCTATTTTCGTCGACGACACGACCTTCGGCGCTTTTCACAATTTTTCTTCATTTGCCATAAAGTTCTGCTAGATTTCATAGTAAGGTGAAATTTCGAAGTTTTGTTACATGGAAAAAATGTTAAGATTTTATTATGATAGCGTAGTCTTGCACTTACAAATACCATTACGGGTAATAATCTATTGAACGGTTTTTCGAGGTGTGGCTAGTAGATATTATATTATAATTCTTTAGTATGATGACGATCTTATAGTAATACACTTAAAAAATAACACAACAAAATAAACATTAAACATACAGAATATTGTGCAACTTGCACAATCCAACGAAAACTCAACATTCGCAAATGAACAACAATTTTAGACAAAAGTACAAATACCAAAATATGACGAACATATTAATTGCATAGTCAGTCAATAACGGACTGTGCGCTCGAATGCTCGAAGCGAATAAATACAAAACTTGTTCGGTACAACATTTTGTGTTATATTGATAGAAATCACGATATAATGTCGAACACACAATTAAAGGAAAACATAGAGTAAGCATGTTGTAGATAACTCATCGGCAGTACTTGTCAAAACTAAGTCGGATTTCTTCATAATAATCTAATCTACATATGCAGCGTAAGATGCCTGTTTGGTCAAAATCGAATATTAAATTGGTAAATTCCTCATTTTTCGGTACGGTATCGTTTCGGTGCGGTACAGATTCAGAACAAAAATATTACCGTCTAGATTTTCAAAGAGTTCTCTTCTCACGCAAATTAAATGGCTCATTGAAATGTAGGCGCTCAGTAAGTGGTAAGTAGTGTTCGGTACCGAAAATATCGGACATGTCAAGGGGTCTTAATAAAACCATAGCCAGCTTCCATAAAAAACAATTGCAACTTGAGAGACTTTATTCAAACCAAAGTGTTTTTCGCGGTACATGGCCAGACGCGAGCTTCTACCGTTAATTGAAAAACATGTATAATGAACATTACAGTTTCACAAATCACAGCGTCATATAGATCCTCCGAAGGTATGGCGTCTTAAGTGAATGCCTATTACATGCCTACCACTATTGACATATTATATGTGCCTTCAAGCAACACATAAGTACATTGGATTGGATTCCAGCTTAATCCTTGAGTATAATCGTGTTACATACGTGTATTGTGGTAATAGCGGATTTAAAACGGACTAGGTATACATATAGTGTTATGAAGATTCAGTAATTAACTACATACATATAGAAATAGTTATTAGAGAACTAGGGGTAAGGATCAGCATGTATCGTGGTCAGAAAAATATTTGAATCCGTGTTTGACCAATCGGGAAAAAGCATCGATATAAGTTGAAAATTTGAATCTCGAACGAGATTTTCGGTACACAAACTTGTTAAAATATTCGCCTTAATTGCATTACAACAGTTATAAAAATCAAATTAATTGGATCCACGGGAAGGCTTTCTGAATAACGAGGCTTGTATACTCTGTGTAATATTTCTCTGTCATACAAGAGAAAAATCGAATGCAGCATATTAATAGTATTTATTTATTTTGCAGCATACGGTAATATGAAAACCAATGGCCGTGCAGGTGGATGGGATTAATTTATAAGCGAATGGAAATATTTAAATGAAATACCTTTTTTACCATGAGAGCCTACCCTCGGGTTATCCAGGTTTTTTGGGTGCCGTAATGAGTATCATAATCATCCAACTTAGTTATTTCTTGTTGATAATGACACCATATTTGACAATAAATTTAAGATACCTACATCTTACAATGGCAAAATTAAAGGTAATAATAGGAAAAAAAAATATTTTATACTTACCAGTTTGGAAGTGGTAGCGAAGTATTCTAAATAGTATCAAGTAGATACACAAAATTGTGAAATCAAATCGAATAACAATATTTAGGCGAAATTATTACTCCGCACGAAAAGTGTATTCTGTTTGATAAATATGAATTAAAATGGGGAGCATTTGACCATATACCAGAAAATCCTTGTCTTTTCGGAGAAAATACACTAGTGTCCTATCAGAAATACCTACTAATTTCACATCAAAAGAAATCAAACCCACCATATATTTAATGCTTTATGACTATTATATAAAATCAGGGTCTAAAAATACTTTCTTCTCTTCAACATTCAATATGGTCGCAGCAATGCGGTGGCCCTTGGGCCTCTCCAGCCGCACATTGATCTACCGTGGCAGTGTTCGCGGTTGATAGTGGAATTTAATGTGTAATCAGTATTTTTGGTATGAAAGTTATTTGAATGATACATGATTTTCTATTAAAAAAAATAGTATTTGCGGCTTTTCCGTAAAGACTTGTCCTAAATATTTCCGATAAAATATCAATTTAAAAAAAATCTATTCGCTTATGACTTGAGACACGCTCGTAGGCTCGGGGGTGTTTTATATTTTAACTGGAATATGTATTCCATTTTCCCTTTATGTATTCCATGGATTTCATGCATTTCGCTAATATTCATATAACATTCATAATACCAGTTAATGCATTATTGTAACATCCATTAATATTATTCACGCTTTTAACAGATTAACGGGTTGATTTCAGTCAACTCGTGCTGTAAACATTCAGAGAAAAAAATGTACAGTTGACCTATTTATGAAAGCAGGAAATATATTTTCTGCACAATTTATTTTATACATTACATTAAATACTGCCTTTGACTAGGTAAAGGCTTAAGCGAGATACCACAGCTCTTTGTAGAGGTTCTATTAAGTAATAACGTTGGTTGCACAAAAAAGTTGGAACAACACTGTTTCCACGAAACAAACAATGTTTTCACAGCGAATACCAAACAATGACGTATTCGTACTTTTTAAAACCCAGTTTATTTTGTCGACACAAAAACAAACGAGCACATAAGTCTAATAACTTCACATCTCTGAATGTAGACGCGAAATACACCTATACACCTGTACAAACAGAAATAGAAAAAGGACTACAATATATGAAAAACGTATCGTTTGGCTTTGATCACCCCTTTTTCAATAATAGAGCCGGGTCGGCCCCTTTGTACCGGGTCTTGCCCGGGGCACATGTACCGTAGAACTGTAATGTGTCCATTTAATTTATAATACGAAAATTAGAGTGCCCTACGATATACCTATAACCCTTTTCAAAGTATTGAAGGCTCTAATTTCTTTAAAATGTCATTGAGAATGTTGACAAATGGATTAACCCGTAGTGTGCGAATGCTGATGGATTTTCAACCCTTTCAGGGCTTCACATGCTAATAATAAGTATTCTTTGGCATTTAAATTATTGTACTGCGAATATCAAATGGTTTTGACAACAAGTGTAGGGTAGATACTATCAGAATTGATGAGTTGTCATAGGTCAGTAGAAATTTTATGTTATCATGAGAAACATTATTATTCTTATGATAGGTATCGAACGTACATCGCTATGTGTTTATTAGAAAATTAATTAATATTATCGTGTAGCGGAAAATAATAATATGCTGCAGGCAACATTCTCTTTACCACGCTTAGCACAGTAAAACTTTTTGCAAATATAATTAGTGATTAGAAACGTATTATTGGCCTATATCACCTGAAGCGTAAGTAAACATTTCTTTGTTGCTTGTGTCTTTTCTTTCTCTGTATCTAGACTTTTGCAATCCAACCGTTTATTCTCCAATAAATGTAGGTACTGAAGATAATGTTTGGCTGGCTCCTAGGTCTAGTGGTCACAGGTCAGCTATTCCAGGTCAGGCAAAGAATAATCAATTGGGATTTTCTATAAAAAAAAACTCAGTTCAATACGGAGTTTGGAGTTGACCTTGATACAAGTATTTATTTAATTGGTTTATTGGGTTGAGCCCCTTATACATATCCATGGGACATACCACCGAATTGCATATTAATTTTAAGACGAGCAAAAGGGTCGTATCTACTGTCCACCTCAAAGTGATAGCATGAAACTTAACAGCTGCCTACTTACTTTAAATTTAAAAGCATTTCAATATCGGGGGGTTTAAACGATATCGGCGAAATTTGGGTGTACAACATACACCGATAACCCACGCATGATGCATGATGATGACAGACATAAGTACCTGATACGGGATATCTGCTGTAAGAGGTTACTGTACTCATTATGAACAACTTTTACTATGATATTATATTATAATTATTATGGGATATCAGATTTTTTTCATGATTTTATGGTTGGTCCCATAGTAAAAGTTGTTCATAATGATAAGTACCCCTTAAAGCAAGGTTAAAAATACATCCTGTATGTGTTTTACGAACACAATAAATCTGATGTTAATCATAAACAAGCGGGTGAGAAGGTCGGCTGCGGCGGCGGTATGCGGGCTGACAAACAAAGGACCGAGTACTCACATCTGTTAGTTTTGGACAAGTCGCTGGCTGACAGCGATTTTTAGGTATATTTAGTGTGTGCAAGGAAAGAAGCCTTGACGACTGACGAAACATGAGATCGTTTGGTGTATCCTAGGCAGTCAGCGTCGATACCACTGCTGTCCGACTAATCTTCCACTATGGCATGAGTGATTCCCATGTGATAGCTCGTTTTGTTAGACTTTTTAGACTAGACTAGATCACACAAAATCTCTGTCGTTCGCGTTCGTGATCAGTCTTTTTAGTATTGGCATCGTCGTTCAGATTCAACTGATGAATTAACTTAAACTATAAAAATAAAATAAATACAAGGTAGGATTTCAAAATCTAAATTCCGCGTAACGTAATACAGATAGGTATACCAGATACATCGACGTTTGGCAATATTTGTTCTCCTTACACAAAGTGGGATTAAATGTTTTCATCGAAAAATCCCTGCTTTACATAAATACTGTCGATGTTTTCCATCTGTATTTCCGATGTAAGCCAGTAAATAAAAATGGTATAATAAATTCTGTTTCATATTTACTTCAAACGATTGCATATCGCATCAAAAAGGAATATCAAAAATCAACAAGTTTGGCGACACACAAGCGAGTACAGAGGATTCGTGTTCGAATGAACAGATATTTAATATTTAAACACACCATATTTACACGACGGCGAAACTAAAATAGTTATTTTTACTTTGAAGCGAAAAGCTCATGGTTAAAGTAAAAATATTTCCAATTTATTAAAAAATAAAACCCATTTAAACTCTTTTAAAATAATAGTTATTATAAATAATAATAATATTGTATACAATACCATGTTACTCTTTTCCCAAAAACTGTCTCGTTTTTAACTTTAAAGCTAGCCTTTACTTGTAGATACATTATGCATAAAATATAACGTTGATTAATTCTCAATGTAAAACCCAAATTTTCTAACATAACAACCTCATTAAGGTGCTATTGATATCTTGTCTCGGCCCAAAGGATCTCATATGGCTAATGAATTTTAATCTCAGTTTAATCGTGGAGCCGATCCATCAGCCTTCGTCCGTTAGCTGACCGACCCAACAAAGGGTTTTAATTCGGTTATCTCTCGCTTTGTTAACTTTCTTTATTCTAAACTTTCCTTTCATATAGCTCAGACAATTCACTTCATAAATACGTCGAATTATAATTTTGTGGATGCAGAGCTATTTTGGCATGGTATATTAAAGTAGATCGACTTATAAGTGAATATTATGTAAGTTCATTGATGGAAGTTTAAGATTTGCCTAAAGTACTTAACAATGCTGTAAAAATAAAATTTCTCTAAAGGTCGCAGAAGTCAGACAAATAATCACACTATACGAGTACCTAGTAACTGGTAAAACTTTTACTAGTAACTAACAGCATTAAACCACAACAGACGATGTCAATAAATAATCCAGAAAACCATTGAAATATTATGATTACTAATAACCAAAATTAACCCCAATACCTTTGAAGATAAATCTAAGAGATAGGGCCAATTAATTTTATTGGAACACAAATAGGGGCTTGACATCTTCAATGATACTTAAATTTTCCGAGCACAAAGCAAACAATGTTATAATAAACAGCAGTAATTAAATTTGACTCGCCAAACAGGTATCATTTAATTCCTACTTCAAAAGGGAGAAAATATAAATGGGTAGCTAGTATAGTATCGCGATACTAGCTATATATAGGTATGTAAACATTGTCTCCTGCCAAACCAGAAATTCCTGAAGAAATTTTGCAAAAGAAACGACAAAATCTTTCGTCATTGTATATTAGCTATTATTATAATACTTAGCTAAATAAACATGAATACTTTTAAGCGCCCTTTAAGTCAAGTTTAAATTAAAGCTTGCCTATGTCTGAAATTCGGCAGCATTTATAAAAGCAGCCAAAGAAGATGCGAGCGGCCGCCTGAAGGCACCCTACTGAGTAGATTTAATTAACAAGATATGGGTCTCTTTTAAACCAACTCTACCTACTTTTTGGAACATTGGAGATTAAAATTCAATGAGCCGACAAGATATTAAATAAAATCCGAGACTATAGTTTAACGTACGTAAAGGCGAGTTAATTAATTTTTAATATTAATCAAGGCGCCGTCGGTGCCAATAAATTCTTTTTGCGCGCGTAACACTGATCGGGAATGCGAGATCCCATTTTTAAACTTCGTAATTCGATTAAATTTCTGATGTAAAATTGTTTTCATTATCAATTTTGTTTGGGACATTGTTTCCGTTCGTGAATCTCGTAAATTATGAACTGTATGTTCCCCTGCAAGCCCTCAGGCCAAGCTGTAGCTGTGTTAAAACGAATTGAGAACCGGTAATCGAATACGCGCAATGGGAGCTATGTCAATATTTTAAATTTAAATATCAAATGGAAGTAGGTACCGAACGGTTTAATATTTATTTTATTCACCATGTAACATTCATCTCTGTTCGGATTTTAAATAACAAACTTGTTTTAAATGTATCTATGTTTATTTGTGTTCGGTGTTATACCACAGATATTATTCGTTACTTTGCTGAAACTTGTATGCTGAAGTTTAACATGTTTTATGTACAGAAGATATGGAACATAATTATAAAGTAATCAATAGAGGTAATAAAGTAAGAACTAGATGGTTCCTTGTAAAATAAATAATTCTAGTAAAATTTCGTAAACACGGCGGTATGAACGATGAATAAAAATAAGGGGGATGTGACACAAGATAAAGGAGGTCACAACTTTGTTGTTACTTTAGGGCCTGGAACATCTTTCGCGTCATCTGACGGCGTAGTTCGACGAGAAAATTAAAAAAAAGCAGCACGCCAGCTGCTCACCTTAATTAGAATTTTTCGAATTATATAACATTTTTTTCGCAACGTTTCCCGAGCCTGTTTCACGGGGAATAACATAAAATTGTTAATAACTGCACTAAAGCTGTCGGTATACAATGTTTGTGATTTTTGCGTGCCGTGTTTTGTAAGGATAAGATATTAACTTTATTGTGTCTGATTGTGGGAGCGTTGACGATAAATATTTTAATGATGTTTTACAGAACGAAAAGTATCTAGAAAAATGCGAGCTAAGTACAAGACAACTGCTACGTAGCGTGTAGGGAGAGAGTAGCTTGCTTGCAAGACTCCCAGCGAAGACTCGATCTGACGAAGGAAGTCGGAAATCCCTGTATACTCTTGACACGGTTGGTTTTCTTGATCTTGGTTATTGGTTTAGTAGTAAAATGAAATGTAATGTCTTACCTTTCTAGTCCCACTCCCTTAAAGGGGTTATTGTTTTCATCATTATGAACAACTTTTATTTACTATGGAATAAACTGTAAAATCGCGAAAAAATAAACTGCTGTTCTACACATTTAGTTGAGGCATATTGAATAAAATACGGAAACGACAGATTTTTTATTCGAGGTTTTTGTGTTGGTCCCTTAGTAACAGTTGTTCAGTACAATAACCCCTTAAAAGGGACGGGATTAGAAATGTAGGTCCTTGTATACTGAGTTGATTGAGTTAACAGAAGTCTATACAGGTAATTTACTGATTAAGATGTGATTTCAGATGGACATACTAAAAAGGTACATTGTAGATACTTATGGACCGACATAAGGACAACAAGGTATATCGAGACGATGGAATGCTGTGTCTACATTTATGTACCTTTAAGTAGGTGCATTATGTACCTAGAGATACACGGATTATACACTGTATGGTTTCGTTTAGATTAGTATAAAATCAGATCGCTCGCAAAAATGGGCTACTGACCCAGGTGTTACTTAAAATGCGCAAGCCCTTAAGCAAGGTGAACCCTAGAAATAAGCCAGGTAAAGGATATAAATACGTTACATATAAAAGCGTACATAGTTTAAAAGGTACCTACTGAATTATAAATAACTTGACGTGAAGTGACGAAGGTAAAGTATGTTGTTTACTTTGTTGTGAATTACCTGAAACAAAATAATTTAAATTAGGATCAGAGCAGATTACATAGAAAAACAAAACACAGAGATATAAAGAGAGAGACACCACTATTCATCCTGTAAAAATAAGTCAAATATGAAACATTATGGTTTTTCAAACTAAAACTTCTGATCTAAGGGTCTCTACATGGAGAGAACGAACTGAGCTTGAGTTTGGTCTAAACCAGTGGGTCCTTAAGTGGTCCAGGTGTCCCCAGGGGACCACGGGAGACTCAACGGGGGACAACGTTTTTCATTTTTTGTCGAGTCTTAAGAATATGGTAGAAATGTAGCTGCTCCACCGGAACCAGCTAAATTTTGAAATTGGTCTATGAGAAAAAAAATCTAGGTACCTCTGGTCTAAACGGATGCGTGGACATACACGATATGATTGCGTCGATTTATTATAATTTCGGTATGCGCTCAGACCTTGAGGGTTACTTCCGAATGCATTGTGTGGATTTTCATTCGGTTAGGCGAAGTATAGGTAAAACGAATTATACATGGCACCCCTCATAGTTAACTGTACATACAAAATGTACCAGAAATGCGTGGTCATATTTAAGGTTGTGGATCAGACTATTAAACTGAACAACTTGGGACCAACTTCGTAATCGTGAAAACATAATGTCTGATCCACACCCTTAAATATGACCAGACATTTCTGATACACGTTGTATAAGCCATTAGTAAAAGAATGTTATGGAACTCGGATAACATAATTATATGAAAACCTGGTACCTATTGTATTGTGTTTATAGGTATGTATTGAAGGGGACACCTGAGTATTTCAGTCATGCAATTTTAATTTTAGCACAAACACATTTGGGCAATAGGCAATGAGGCAATCCGTAAGCTAAAATAAAATGCTAGAGAGAATTTCACAGCTTCCCAAATAAGTCTACATGCATGACCTCGAGATTCTTGGTTTCCCACACAAAAGACCACATATGGATCCTTTTTTCTTGAAAAAAGTTCTCATTTAAATTCGCGAGCCAGTCAACAGGTGCGCATGCTGCTGGCAACTAGCCAGAGTGGCTGGTAGTCTGAAACGAGCTGGCTTATCTAGCACGCTATTGAATATTATGGACTCTCATGGACCATTTGTGGAAGCAGTTTTACACGTATTGAGTAGACAGAAATTATATCCAACTTAAATGTCATGTACTTATTAAGATTTATATCGAAAGTTTATTGGTAAACTTATTGTCGCCATGGCATATGTTCATAAGATTACTGAAAGTATCTATGAAGCGTCTGTAAGCTCCTTAAAGCTCCTCAAAGGTTTGATATCTAAAATGAGCTTTCTGAGAATGTTATAAGATATAATAATCTGGGATCTTATAATTAAAAAAAGAAAAAGAAAAAAGAAAGAAAAAACATTTATTCAGCACAGACATATTGACAACATAAGAGAGAGAGAAGATTAAAGGTAAAAACTTCAAAAGTTGACAAATAAGAAATGAAAAATATTTTATAAATAGGTATATAGGTAAATAATAATTATTTATAACAAATAAATAATAATTAATTATTTATTACTTATTGATTTTCAGATATCAATGATTCATAATTTGTTGGTAACAATTTTACTTAGCTATGATCTTGTGATATCGTTCAGATAGATAGTGACAGATAAAAAAAAAGCATCAGTTTTATATAAAAAATTATTTGTGGAATATAATTATATTTACGAGCCAATCATTCAGTGAATTGAATTAATGATGCAATTGGTGTACAACAGAAAATTTACAAAAGCTTCGATGAACTGTGATTTTAAAACCTTTTTTTATTTATTTCTATAGATTTAGTTTCGTGCAGGACAAAAAAGTTCAAAATAAAAGCCTTTACCTCCACTACGCTGAAATGTTTGCTAGCACAACAGTGGATCAAACTTTAGACTACCAACGTACTAGACTGAACAAATCCATTTCCCCACTGGCAAATAAAATATTTGTCTATCGTTTCCAAACAATACTGGTACTTTTTACCACTGCACACTGGTACCTATACTATTTATCACTTACAAAATTCTGCCCGTAAAATAAGTCTGTTGAACATGGGTACACCTGGATGGGTTGCATAGTAATGATGACAGTCTCCTATAATTCTTCTTCTGTTGTATCAGCTTGAGGTCTCAACGAATTACTCATGTCGTAGTGGACTAATTACATTCCTAACTTTTGACGACACGAGTGGTGTACAGAGATCACAGGAGGATGCTGCTGCCCAACCCTTTGGCGAAATCTTAGTGCCTTTCATGACACTCGCCAGAAGAGAACGAACGCCCACACTTTGTCTAAATAAACCTGCATAACTTAACCATCAGAAACCCCCGACTCCAACTAGAAAAAGAGCTGTAGCTTTTGAACGGCTGAGCGGGAAGCGAAAATATTCTAGTTTATGGGCTGAGCAGATTTTCTTGAAACATTGCTAAGAACACTTTCGAATAAGACACCTTTCAAACGAAAAACCTTAATCAAAATCGGTTTACCCGTTCAGGAGCTATGATGCCACAGACAGACACACAGATACACACTACAAACTTATAACACTCGTCTTTTTCGTCAGGGGTTAAAAAAATACTGAAAATCTAATAAATGAACGCTAAAACCGCGTTTTGTTCTATCTTGCATTATATTGACAGAGGGCACTCCCCGGAGTACGGGTTTAAAGCCTGCACGAAAACATTTCTATTTTGGCATACGGGATTACGAATACCTGGGTGAATTTTGCGGCGGAGGATACTTAGTAGTACATATAAAATGTCTTGGATAGGAAGAATTAGTAAGATGAGGGGCTGATGTGTTAATCTCATGTGATAGTTTGCGGTGTTAAGTAGTTATCTTTTAGGCGCAGTGCTGACCTGGGGATACGATATGAAATTTCACATTTGCTTGTTTATAGTAGTCACTTATTATCATAAATTATTCTGAGTCTGGATGTGTGTGAATGGGAGATGTATGTTTGTAAAGAAGTGTACCCTCGATAGAGAAGAAAAATATATAAAAAAAATGTGAATGTTTGCAAAGATGTTTGTATGTTTGTTACTCAATCACGCATAAACGGCTGAACGGATTTGGATGAAATTTGTCATAAAAATAAACCATGTCCTGGATTAGCAACTAGAATACTTTTTATCAGGTTCGGTATATGAAGTAGTTCCCCAAGGATACGAGTGAAATCGCAAGCATCAGCTAATTGGTTATAATTTGAGTAAGTAAATTGGAAACAAATTCAGATTAAAAACAAAACAGTTTTACAAGATTTGAACTTGTAAACTGTGCTTATTATTTATGTATGTATCGTGTACCTACATACATATTTGTAGAGAGTCGTAAACATTATATAGGTACATGATATTATACAGTATACATTATATTACATTAAAGTAGGTATACTTTATTTATTGCAATCGGCGATTTCTTTACAGACAACTTTTGGATGGTTTTGGATATTTATCAGAAAGAAAGAAGAAGAAGAAAGAAAGAAAAGAACATTTATTCGGCACAGACATATTGACAACATAAGAGAGAGAAGATCAAAAAAAAAAAATTATAAAAATAAATAATATCAGTATTGCATGTGCATGTAAAAAAACGAGGGAAGTCCGCGGTGTTACTATTTAAAACTAATAACAATAATTTGATCGAAAAACGCTACATTCACGAGCATAAAACTCTTCATAAATTTTCTATTCATAACACTAACGAAATATATTAAAAACACTAAAACAATCACCACTTTAAGCTGGTCGAGTGGTAATAGCTCTAATTATAATTGATTTATGAAACCTTGAGAAATGTGAACTTTATGGCACCTGTTACTATACCTAGGTCATATTTCTCCCTTGTTCTAAAGTGAAGTAATTGTAGACCAAAAGATAAATAAATCACTCTCTATCTAGGCTTAAATTAAGCAACCATTTTCCGGTCCCAGAACTTTGTGAGTCAGAAACTGTCGACTCATTATTTGAGTTAAACAGCCAGCTTTACTTAAGACATGACAAAGACATCTCATTTCTTCATGTTCTTTCTTTATAAAGGAACAATTTACAATTGAATTTTTCATACACTAGTGTTGCACCTGAAATGTTGGAATTATACGAAGTTCTTTAAACAGTCGCTGCACTATGAAGTCACGTTGAATTATTCAAATTTTCTTCATGCTATTTTTCTTAATAATAAACTCAGAGAATGAACGGTTGCAGTAACTGCTCAACTAAAATGCTATAGAATAATATAATCATATATGTTCTGAATTGTCTACGGACTTATTACCGTCGTAAGTCCTTAAGCGTAGTGGGTAATTGCGGTTGATGCTGGGCAGATAATAGAATCTCGTTATTAATATAATAGAATATTACGTGTAATTTCTCGGCTTTTTCCTCAAGCTTAAGCGCATGCAACAGTTAGCCGAGGCCGAGGCCTACGGGCTCAGGCTTAAGAACATGACAGTAACAACAGGTAGGCTGGCGTGCGGCCAACTAAGCCTCTACGCTGCTACGCTTTGTGCTACGAGCGCACGATCGTAGCTGTCTCGCTACGCTGCACTTAAATGACTTTCACTTTAGACAGCTTTAAACTTCGAGGCTCTGTTCGTTTTATTCTTACTTAGAAAAAACTTGACAACATCTTAAATACTTATAAAGTTATCCTTTTCTATCATTATTCCCTAATTAGATTAAAAGCAGGCCAAGGTTTTTAATTAGTTAGCTAAACATCGCTTGTAATTAAGGCGAATAAAGTTAAGTCGGAGCTCATATTTTCAGCGGAATAAAGGGTCCGACAGTCAGCTTAAAATTCTTGGCTAGATTCTGAATATTTCACGATGGTTCTAATATGACGTACAAAGAGTATAATTTACAATTTTCTCGGCGATTTTTCGTGAGGCGGCTCAGCCATACGAGACGAATTACCTCATTCTCATTATATTCTGTGTCGCCAAAGAGCACAGTCGAGGTTAAGCGCGCGTATCATTCCAACGTTTACAAATTTTATTACCCATCTCCTTTTGTTCTGCTTTACGGGCGGGGCGGATTCCACACAGACTCATCGTGCAGCTACAGGGTGTAAACACGTTTCACGTACACGCGCCAAACCGAAATTATTTCATGAATAAAATACACTGAAATAAAACAACATCGATGCATCGTTAGTTTAGATACGATTCGTTTACAGCCGATTGTTTTAGGATAACCCATTAAAATATTTCGTATGAAAATATGAAACAAAAACACGGTCCGTTTCAAAAATATTGGAAACGCGCAATGGGCGGTAGGTATTGAATATCATAAAAAAAAACGAGAATTGGAAACAAAATAAGAGTGCAGAATAAATACAAGAGCATGAAATTAAATAATAATAGAAATAGATTGATGTGAAGTGCACATTTGATATTACTATTTATACATTCATGATGCTCGTTACACAGGAACATTTTGCAGTCCTGTTAGTAACATATTACTCGTCTACTTTACTTTAGTATGTATCTTCGTACAACGGTAGTTAAGACGTTGGCGGAGAAATGTATCCGAGTAATTCTATTATACCGCATACATCTGAAAACCGTGCATTGAAGTCTCGGCTTGTAATAACCTAAATAAAGACATCAGTGCTTTGAGTACTGGCACAAAATTTCATGTTTTCAGTCATTCGCGATCTAGGAAGTACCTAATAATAAATTGTTGCGTACGTTCCTAGTTCCTCTCTATGGTATAGGGCCACCCATCATTCTAAGTAAGTGTCTTAAGGATTTATTTATGATATTACGGGCACTTAGATCCAGTTTTACTAGGCAGACCGACAACACCAATTCGCGAAAATCGGATTTTATTTCCGAAGGGTTTTTTTTTGTTTATGTTCCTATTGGTTTTCACTCAGCGTAAAAGGAAGACCTTATAACCATAAATGAAGGACCGAAGAATGGAGAATCTTCTCCAGGACCAACCCACTTGGAACCGTGCGCCTAGAATCACGACGTTTTGAAAGTGCCTGCAAAGGCCCAGTTGAAATAAAAATCTTTGACTTTGACTTTGACTTTGAAGCAACCAATCGCACGCTACTTAAAAGGCGAAAAGCAAACAAATATGACATCCTTCACTTTCAGAGATCAAACTGAAACAAAAGGCGATATTAGAGGCCTTTCAAAAAACAACACCATATATATAGCAGTCTCTGTCGCGCATCCGACGGATTAGCTAAAATATAAATTCCGAAGATGTCTCAACTCGTCGAATGAATTATGAACAACATATAGCGTTTCCTGATTCCCAAGAATTCGCGAGGATCCCTCTCAAATATATTTATTTACAATCAAATGTTTTTCATGGATTTGGTTCAGTATCGTTACCTATACTGTCTACATTGTATATATTGTCTACTTTATCAATGACGAACAGAGGTCAATATAACAATTTTTTTTATTATTTGTCAGCAGGCACTCGAAGAACATCATGTTTCTTTTGATTAATAATTTCATACACAGATTCATAATACTCATCACAAAGAATCCTAACTATTACTACGTACTCAAGTTTATTTTCCAAATCGTATTTACCAATCGAAACCCAGCGTAATAATTATAAATATTGTGAACGAAAGTTCGTTTCAACAATGTCGAGGACAAAATTAAATGTGTGCAAAGGACTATTTGCAAGAGACTTATAAGACCCTTTGTAACTTTATACCATTTCCAATTAATTAGCTTCAAACTTAAATAATTTCATACTGGCCAAAACCTCATGATAACTATTCATTGAAAACCGGTAGCGGGTAGCAAACAAATTGATTGGTACTGGAATGAAGTACAAATAAGTACACAGACAGAAAGTTATTCCAGTCGGTCGTTTATCAGGAATCTTCGCCAAAGTTTTTACGGTTTGATTTGTTACAACTCTTACATGTGATGTATTGGAACTGGATGTGGCGGTTTGAATTAAGCACAAAGTAAAAGAATTTTTTGTTGTGCTATATAGGTGTATCTTGGGCATGGGGAGCATCTGCCCGTGTATGTACTTTGTGGCTACAGAGAATATGACTAATCAAAGAAATAATATATTTTTTTAATGAAAATAACTTTCTTTTCGACGCTGCAACGGTATATGGCTATTATTAGTACCAAGCGACATTTTTGACTTTTTTTTTTTTTCGAAAACCTTTTCTTGAAATATTTTTCCTGTAACATTAAAAAATGTCGCTTATTACAAATAGCCTTTCAACCATCAATATCCAAGGACTGCTATTTTGTTGCAGTCTATGAAGACAGCCTATATTGCTGCCAAAAGTGAAAGATCCGACCTTTGATTTCGGACTACTAAGTTTTACTAAAGTTTGATAACAACCTATTTGGCGCATGGTCTTAAATTTGTACCTACTTTATTTTTTATTTACGTTTGTATTTTATGTTATTTTTTGTAGTCTCGTGCCTCTTTGAAAAATAAATGTTTTCTTTCTTTCTAAAAATGCCCATTTTATTACAATATTTTTCCTAACCTATCATTATGAACCGACTAACAGAATGTATGAAATATTAAAAAAAAAACTTTAATAATTGCCTCTTCTGCACATTCTATGATCGGTGTTTAGTTAGGGCTTCACGCTTTGCAAGTCTATCGCTCCGCTCCGTTTGAACTGCTTGCTTATTTGGAAATGTTTAAAAAGTTATATTACGTAATGGATTTCACAGGATGAATACTGATTCACTTGTTTCAGATTATACAGAGGTTAAAATTCACTAGGTTAAGAAAATAAAGGCAACAATTTACTTACAAAATTAAAACGTGGAATTTGTCTTTTTCGCGTGAAAGTTGACAAAAACGACTTCAAAAAGTCACGTATTTCTACCTGACGTTACATCACCTAGCTTACTCCAGGGTTCCTCTTCTAGGTTATGATAAATCTTTTTATTTATACGTAGGTACCCACGTAAAATCCGCACATGAAATTTTTTACCAGTTCAGTACATTAGTACTAACAAAGCTATAATCTCTTAATACCAAGGATTAAAAGAGACAGATATACATAATATAATGAAACAAGAAAATTAAACGCAATAGATATCCAGACCCACTCCGTTCGTTAAAAACGGAAGATGATTTAAAGAAAGACTGAATAATACAAGATAAATACCGTCGAAGGCTTTGTATTTTATCAACGAATCAACTCTCCGCTTTTCCAATGAGAAAAAGGGTTTCAACAAAGCGACTTTTTTAACGAGAAAAAACTCTTTAAATTAGAAGATAAGTAATACTGAGTAATATTGAGGTTATTCAATCCATTGGACTGTGGGGCTGTAATGTCGTTACGGCCACAATGGACCCGGGGGCCGCCCGAAATGATCCGTGACGAAAATCGCCGAAATCAATTTAAAATACTTACTCTTGTTAAATCTTTTGATGAATGGACGCGACAAGCATGACGGTGTAATATAATAAATACGTTAAAATAATTATTCTATAGCTTTATTATGGAAGCAAATTCAATAACATTTGTGAGGCGGCTTACGTAATCGACTGTACTCAATTTTTTTTAGACCAGTTGCTCATTGGACTTTCTGTTACATAGACATTTCGATAGTTGGACGTTTTGCTATAAAGACAATTTGCTAATTAGACGTATTGCTAAATACACATTTGGATTATTTGGACGTTTTGCTACTTAGACAGACATATTGGCCGTTGAGTTCCCTTCATTGTGGTCGAGCTTGGCGACGCTGACGCATGCGTCATACTCGTGAACGGGTGCCGTCTGTCGGAACTGGTCAGCTTGTAACTGCCATGGCAATCTTATTCACAGGCAAATCATTATTATCCTAGTCTTATTTTTATTCACATTAAATTACATTATTCTCGCAGCTCTTACCGCAACATTGTACTGATAAAGATTATAATCAATTTTTTTAAAAGAGTTACCATGGAGTTTCTTGCCGGTTCTTCTCCATAGGGTCTACTATTTGGAACCGTGCACCTAGAGTCTCGACATTTCATAAGTGCCTGTATCTGGTTTACATGAAATAAAGATCTATTCTATTCTATTCTGAGGCAAACTAATGTGCGTTACAATTGTTACTTGCTTTGGTTTCTAGTAAAAAAAAAAATTGCGTGAATAATATCACTTATGTTTTGTAGTGGATTCAGTAGAGTTGCAGTCCCTTGAGAGTCCCTTTAGTAAACTTTACCTTATCGTTGTCATAAATAATAAAAAAAAAAAAATGTTAAATTGACCGAAAGAATGTATTTATAACAAAAAAAGTAAAAACCGACTTTTTTTTAAGTCGGATAAAAAGAATATTAATTATGGAGTACTAACGTTTAGTTGATGCAACTTAGCGTTCTGGTAGTTTAGATATCACAATATTTTTCAACCATGGAAAAGGAGATTAATATTATGTTTTTTCGGAAAATACGACTTTGATTAGGAAATCCGTCAGTTTATACCGGTACCTTTATGAATCTATGCTTTTTTAGTTACCGAACCCGGCCAAAACATGAAATATAAATATAAATACACCAAAAACGAACAAGCGGGCCGTTTCAGTGCAAACAAAGCCTAACATACCAAACAACGAACGCAATTCGCAGAATAGTGTCAAGAATTTAACACTGAATACCTACAGCCTACAGGCTGAATAAAATTAAACATAAAACGTCACACAAGAAAGCACAGAAAAAACGTATTCCTTTGACGGTTGTAACCATCACGCTGTTGTGTGACAAGTTAAGCAGAAAACGTAGTAAAGTAGAGGGGTACCTGATACCTATTACTGTTTGGAAGGTCTTCGTCCAGCAGGGAGCAACCATATGTAAACATCGGCTTTAGAACGACGCTGAAAACTTTGTTTGAATTCGGTTTAGACATTTATTTTCTCAAAAGAACACAATAATCATATAATAATGGAAGAAATTTCTTTAGAAATAAGTAGTTCCATTGTGCTCATTTGTCTGTAACATTTTTATTACCATGTTTCCTTGTGTGTACATAAATAAATAAAATAAATAAATAAATAATTGTTCACTCACATTGAGAATAGTACAAATAAAATTAGGCATATTATATTTCTTTTACTATATTTGTCTTGTTTTATCGTCTTTGATATTTAATAAAAATAGATTAGTTAGATATTTTTCAAACAGTGACTGAAATTGAAAGGGATTGTACTTTACCCGAAAACATTTCAAGCTGTGGAACCTATTCGCAGAATCTAGTCTAGCAAAATTCATGTTAGGGATCAACGGCGCAGATCTATATTGTTTTTTTTTTTTTTTCTGTTTCAATAAACATTGCCCCCACACTACTATTTCTCGTATATCGTGAGTACATTGTACAGATATGTATACATGTCAGATACCCAGACTCCAGACGCGGAATATCTGTAGGCCTTCGTAGCGCAGAATGCTACGCGTAGGCTACACGATTAGCCATACTGCGCCAAACATGTCGTCAAAACCTTAAATATTTATTTAGGTATGTATGGGAAATAAACAGTTTTGCTTAGATTATTGATTGGTATTCGCGGCCGCTCCAACTAGATACCGCACTACCTAAGAAAAATGGCTCCTTGAATGCGTCAAGTCATTTGACATGTGATTGTCATGGTGGTGATTGTCATTCATGGTTTGTTTATTTATTGTTGAAATTATTTCGGAAATTATACAATCTTTCCTGATGGTACATATCCCAGTGTTTTTTAAATTTTGGTTGTATTGTTTTTGCACAGTTTTACTACGCAAACCGGTATTTTAATCTGACCGACTCACTCGAGTACGCCTATTCTTGCGTAGTATGTTTTGCCGCATTTTATTAGTACGCCGGCGGAATCTAGTTGGAGCGGCAGCGACAACCAATCAATAATCTAAGCAGTTTTGTTATTTAAAAGTAAATAAAGGTAAAGCCTATATAAAAACAAAAATATGCAATTTAAAGGTAATCTGTAGAAACTTTAATAAAACATTGTTTTGTAATACGGATTAAGAAGTAGGTAGTTATAAGATGAAGGAATTGTTGTATGTAGGTCTGAAAAAAAAACCCTATGTATCATTTATAAACAAAAAATAAATAAAAAAATGCTAATAATATTATTAGGGTTACTATTGCATCCAATAAAACGGACATACCGAATTGTGGTTAAAATTAAGTAAGGTATTATTATCTACAGATTAAATGACGAGAATTTTAAAAACATTTTAAGAATCTAGTGTAACACCAAGAATTCAGTGTCACGTGCACAAAATTCCAAACATCACACGAGTAGGTACGCGGGTACGTAAATAGCATAATCCTTCTCGTAAGGGTTGTAAGCATCGTCGCGATTCTCGTCATCGCGGCATAACAGCCACCATTGTACGCCAGCTTATTGTGCTCGGGGATTGGTTTCCCGACGAAGAAAGCGCCAGGGAATCGATTTAAAATTTCCTTGAAAGAACCACACAACAAAAGCGGTTAATACTTGGATTCAACGTATCTGGAACATGGGTTTTATAATTATGAACGGCTAAGTAAAACATATGATTTTTGTTTCGTTTTCGATTTGGCTAAGAAAGTAAGAATGCTCTCTTTTTCTCCTAAGTAGATTATTAAACTTCTCTCTAACGGCGAAAGTATGACATTATTGCATCCTATATGTTTTCAACAAACAACCTAACCACAGAAACGTTCGAACCTACACCAGTAGGTACCTACCTCTATTCATTAAAAGTATAAATTCAAGCGCGGCGCCTCTAGCGGCAACGAAATACATTAAACTAAACAGAAATATAGGTACTAATATTATTCGATAGTCGTTAGCCAGTACCTACATAATAGAGTTGAGCCCGATATCACATGTATAAATCATCATATTTTAAAATAATTTCGTCATGCAATGACAACGACAAAATCATCAATGCCTAAAATGATCACTCGATAATAACCATGACTGAATGAACGTGAACTTCGGTTTCGGCAGTGACATGAAAAGATGACAACATGCATTGCGTGAATGCGGTGACAGTTAGAGAAAAATCATAGATAATTTTGTCATTATTCTTTTTTTGTCATTGTCATGTAATCATCGATATCAAAAAATCATTACTCAGCCCATCTCTAGTACATAAAGACACAACTGTGCAACACAACACAAGTATACCTACAACTGATATTACAGGTACTGTAAGACACAAATATATTTGCATGTCTGGCACAGGATAAGAACTCTTTAGAACACTTTGCCCAACCCGGAAATCGAACCCAGGACCTCACGCTCAACAGTCGTGCCTGCGAGCAAATCAATGAGGCAATCTAGAGGTAAATAGAGATTGCATAAGTACCTGTATCCAATACTAATAGCCGATGCAATCTGTCCAAAACCTACATACGTACAATGTACATAGGATATTCAATATGTCTAATAGATACAGATGGATTAGTAATTAGAGAGTGGTCCTATAATGAAGCTGAGGTTTGATAATAGACGGACGTAACTGTTAGGTTGCTTTGATCTATTGTCTTTGTCCATCGCATCATCTCTGGTAGCCAACCATAGACCATAATAGAGATGGAAGTAGTATTTTGATATAGGCAGCTGGTATAGTACGCGCAAATCTTTATTATAGGTGCTAGAGGGAGGGAGAGAGTTCAGAGCTCAGTTCACAGGGCTCATACAGATTTGCGAGTATTATATCACAGTGCAAAAGATATACAGGGTTATTTATAATTCACCAGCAATGCTTTAAGTGTTGAAAGTACTCATCAATATGAACAATTTTCAGTATGGGACCAACCATAAAATCGCAAAAACAAAATGCAAACTTTTCATACACCTACATTATTTTTTTAATAAATCTTGCTCCACACTTTAAATTATCCCCGTATCGTGGATGGTATTTCACGCTGAACATAGGACTTACTAGTAAATAATATTATGGTCATGAGACTCCCGGAAAAGAACAGGTCACACTCTTTAGGTACGCACGGCTACCTAATAAGCTATACATTTTCAGTATTAGCTGACCTTTTACTGTACGGAAAGCCATACAACGCAAGGTCAGCTTATACTGGAAATTTATCGCTTGATATATAGCCGTTTGTCACCCTCTATACCCGTGGGTTATAAAAGGTGTTTATTTAAAGTATCATGTCAAGAAAATGAGCACCTCTGTGTGACAAAATGTGATCACCCATCCAATGGCAGAGTGGTGATTATGAACACAAACAGTACCAGATATTGGGAGGCCGATATTCAGCAGTGGACATTTACAGGTTTGAATAAATAAATAAAAAACAAGTAGATATCTCAATGTGAGCATGCTTGTGTAAACTTTGTTTTGTTTCAGTAAGCAATCAACAAACTATTTTGTACTTGAATAAAGATTACAAGGAAAACTACTTGGCCAGTCACACGAGCTACGTACTAAGATCGAAGACCATGGTTGTCAAAGTGGAAGGCACAGGTGTTACACGTTTCGCACTTCTTCCCGCGTTCGCAGTTGGTCACATTAGCACTTCGTCCTTTTCGCCCTTGGTCCCATTCGCGGTTAGTCCCATTCGCAGTTGGTCCCATTCGCGGTTAGTCCCATTCGCAGTTGGTCCTATTCGCGCTTAGTCCCATGCAAGTAGTTTGTAAGGGAAGAGGTAGGATTATGGGCCAAAATGGGTTGGATTAAGTAAGCGATTCTATTATGGGCTATTCTCCGCCGGGGTGGGGGGGGTGACTAATGTGAAACACTCCTCCGGGGTACACTCACCACGGTGGTCCGCTTTCGTCACTTGATGGTAGACATCGGGAAATCTTAAAGACTGCGCCCGTACGTAGCCCGCCACGGTGCCCAGACTGTTAGGGCAAATTGCGATCCATACAGAAATTCAAAAAGTCAGAGAAGTGCGCGAGATTTATACAACATGGTAGCATAATAAACACACCCTGAAAGTAGGCTATTGAATCGATTTCAGTAATTTTTATAATAATGTATTTTAAAAATTAAATCTTATTTCAAAGATATAAGACTCAATTTTAAACGCAGTAAATAATGCTATACTCAACACTATTTACTTCAAAATAATAGTTAGTTATTCTTAGGTTTTAATTATTGTATTATTAACTCAATAATTGGGGTTTTTGAGAGTATGCGTTATTCCTGTTACATGTTGTATATTATACTTAATTATCTGAAGTAATCAAACATGAGATATTTTTTGGTACGAATTTTTATCTCCAAGCATGAGGATTATGACAGGGTGCGTAAAACAAGAGGTGTAGTTTGGGAAACACTGCCGTAGACACCATAAAGCCGCCGTTATAAACCCGCCATATCCACACTTTTGTATTCATTGACCGTAAAAATATTTTCTATTTTGCGAGATTGAATTTTCCCTAACATTGTTTGTAGGCGTTCTTTGCAGGTAGAGCTGGTATATAAATTTTATTTTTATGTGATATACGCCTCTCTGGTTATCTTCGTTACAATTTTCCGTGATACTGTGAGGGTAACTGACAAAGTTGACTGTTATTTGGGCTTTTTGGTTATCGATGTGGAAGATATGTGAGGAACAAAATAAGAAGTCGTAGCTGATATGTGGTTTTGATTTTTGTTCTCTATTTCACGGACACATGTTGCCATTTTGGTAGTTTCTTCTATTGGAAAATTAACCTACACTGCCTTTTGCCTACTGCTAATAATTACCGACGACAGTTACATGACGAGAAGTCCGATTTCGAGTACCTATTATTTTTCTAGATGAGTATTGAGTGTAAATTATTGATTTTATAAAAAAAATAACCTAAAAGTCTCCCATTGATAATAATAGGTTTGGGTGATATTTCTATAGGTAATCACCAAACCGACGGGATCAAAGGTGGCCAATTCTTTACTCTTTTAAAAACAAAACGTACGTAGTTTATTTTTATTAATCGGTCCCTAACACCACGGATGCTACGATTGGCGCAGTGGCTAAGTGATTAGTTTTCTACGCTACGTGACACGGGTTCGATCCCCACACGTAAACATTATTTGTATGATCTACAGATAGTTGATTTCGGTCTGGGTGTGTAAAAAAAAGCTAAGATTTCTCCTGTATCGTGGGTACAATTTAAAGACACGCCACGGCGCCAATAGTGTTGTCTATTATTATTATATGCATGATATAAGATCTGTATTCTCTAAGTAGCACCGCTAGTTCATGCTTCACGACTATGGCTTTATTATCATCGTTACATTTCCTCGTGATAATAAAACTCAGCCAATTAACTTCATAACCACTCTAATTTGATAGTAATCTACCGTTAGAATAAATTAATTTGCTTAGCTTCTGTAGACCTACTTATTCATTAGGTACATTTCCAAGATTTTCCCGATCATTCAAAGAGAGACAAAATGTTTCTTAAATGTTTTTGACATGGTTGGCGCAGTGGCTAAGCGATTAGCTTTCTACGCTACGTGCCGCGGGTTCGATTCCCGCACGGAGCAATTATTTGTGTGATCAATAGATAGTTGCTCCGGGTCTGGGTGTGTGTGCATGTGACATCTAAGTTTGTAAACTGTACCCTCGATATAGGAGAAATCCTATTGAGGGGCAATGTTTAATAAAAAAAAGAAAAAAAAAAATTACGCGGACGGCTCAAAAGACCACATTGAAAATAACGTTCATTTAATTAAAAGTTCTATTTTATTTAAAAAAATATTCAATATTCATTATGAAACATTATCAAATATTACTCAAGTCTAATTATTTAAAATAGGCATATTTTTAAATTCCCTATTTTTTTATCTACAATCCCAACATCATTGTGTTATTTTTTGAGAAAATAAATGTGTTTAAACCAAAATGTACCTGAGTATTATTAACCCTTTTCATTCTGTAGAACAGAATTCATTTCATTCTATGGGACAGCAATGGGCTGGATATATTTATTTATTATAATCCAGGACAGTACAGTAACCAACCAAACACCAAAACATTTTAAAACCAGATTTTCATATTATCTTCAACTTTCAACATTGAAATACAGTTCACCTATTCTTACCCTAAAGTCTAACCTCAAAGACCTATAGGTATACCTACTTGCCATTGCGATCCAACAACATTTGCCAAAACAAAACTATACGAAACTAAGCACTTGAAAACTGTCACACATTAGGAACATAAGTGGTACTGGACAAAGTACATTAGGTGACACGACACATTTTTGCATGAATACCCTCTGGACTCGCCACTTTGGGTATTTGTTTTTAGGGCGATAATGTTCACGTAAATAAATAATAGACGGTAGACAGAAACTTTCAAGTTGTTTTTCTTGGGATTTTTTGAGTGTTTTTCTTATTCAATTGATTCTCGACATGATATACTTCTGAGAAAGAGATAAAATTATTTTTGATTTATAACCGACAAATCAGTCTGAAAAAAAAAAAAACATTATGCGACGTAAAGATCCAGGGATCCGCAAGAAATAGATTTTCTATTATGTCTTCTTTACGTTGCATAGCGGGTTAGATTGGTTCTGCAAGACATTTTTAATAACTTAAGGATTTTTGAACTTGCTTAAAAATTATAAGATTACTATAATATTGTATTTTAAGTTTTGTGACGTGATCGTAAATCATTCGTCTCGTTTTCTCAAAAAATGTTAGGTGTGCCTTTTTCGTTTCGAGGGCAGAATGCTGACTTTTGCTGAATCTTCTTCCCACTACGGCAAGAGTAATTCCCATGTGATATCACGTGCCGACTCGACAGAAGAACACCAATGTTGTTACGATTACGATGTTATTGTAATAATATATTTACCGCTATTATTATTAATGGTAAGAGACTTAGTGCGACATAATACAGCTTAGTTAATACAAGTTTATCATATCAAAGCGATTCTTCCCCTTCCGCAACACAATACCATTTAACATAATATGCGATATTAATCGGATCAGAGCTTCATGTAATTACATACGTTCGTCATACACCTGTGTTCGACCATTAGTACACAGAACAGGGTGAATGGGAATTGTAATCAATCGACCATACAATGGGGACTGTAGGTACATAGTACGATACAATGAAGGAACATCACAATTGTCGTGGCGTCTCCATTACTAAGATGAGATGAATGAATTTTGACAGATTGGATTTGATTTTATAATGATTGGTTAACGCCTTAGAGTAAGGACCTAACTAATGATTAAAAAAATCGTTAAAGGATGGGCTGCGTCCATTGACGTAGCAACAGATGGACCTCGGGTCAGCGCTCAAAAATGTCCGAACCGAATGTAAACTAAAACGCGAAAATATAGACTAATCGCGTGTCACTCTTCATTTGGGCGAGCGAGTAACTACACGTCAATGTGTGAGTGCGGTGCAGTCGAATCTTCGTATCGTATGGTGAAAAATTGTTAGGCATTGTGATGACGACATAGAATATACATTAGTTTGTTGGTATTTCTTAGTAAAATATATAATATAAAACTTATATAATATATAACTTTTTTCTTGAATTTTGTACTAAATCGTCACCGAATTATCCACATCAATGGATGCTTCTGTGGAATTCCTAATAATAACAATAAACTTACTAAACAGAGAAAAAAAAAACCTTTATTAATAGTTAATATCCGAAAACCAAATATCTCAATAATTTATCCTGAAAAATCCCCACTCCAGGCATAATTATAAAATCGCAACCGATATTTCAATCAATTATAATTATTCAGTCATTAAGCACACTCTCTACCATATGATCTCAATTAAAAATTATCCGAAAACCGTATTGTGTAGAGTATCGGTCAATTAATTTAATTATGCGCGACGATTACACTAACAAGGGTGGGTCAGATGTCGACACAGACCATCATTATGTAGGTAGGTACTATAGTATAATGTACAGGGTTATTGGTAATTTATTAATTATTATTTCCTTTATTTAATTTTTAACATACTTTTATATATTTTTAAATAATTTTACAATTAATTATTATTATTATTACAAGCCTATGCTGTCCCAATACTGGGCTAGGCTAAGGCTTGGGCTGGCTGGGCTGGGTAATTTACTAATAGCGCTTAAAAATAAAAAATAAATAATAATATATAATTAAATATTACATAATTATAGTATATGTTCAGTAATTAGGTACAACTTTTACTATGGGACCAAAGGGATATGCCCATTCGTTAAGGAGGTTTTGGCCAAGTGGCGTCCACAAATACAGCAAATCATAGGCATTAGGGTTGACATCATAGAAACAAAATCAACCACAATTTTTTACATAAAACTTGGACAGAATTTTTAAATTGTATGAAAAAAATTCAAGGTTGATATAAAACAAACATGGAGTTGACTGGCAAGCCAGTGTCGTCGTGGTAAGCGGGTACGGAATCCAATGTAAAGCCAAGGTTGTCATCGCCATAATACTAATCAAAGTCATCGGATAGAAAATAGCAAAACCGTGTAGGAAAAATCACAATTCACAAAGCACAACAAACAACCCGCAACAAACAAAATGTTAACTGTCAATACAGACTGTCAATTTCAATTATCATTGACGTAGTGATGGCGATTCGGCATCGATTTATCAAAAACCGATGTTATAGAGCTATGAATCGATATTTTTAATAAACTTGGACCAGCACTGCATAGATTTCGGTAGACAATCAATAGACATCTCTTTTACCTATTCTATAGAAATTAAACGTTTTAATATAGGAAGCGAAACAAAAGAAAAAAGATTTTCAGAATATCATTCAGTTCTCGATTTATTTGATTTCGATTTTTTGTGACATTTGCCATCACTACTTTTATAAGATTGACATAACGTGCGGAAATGAAGATTGCATCACATGCATATTTGATTGAATGTCTTTTTAATATAAGTTTTTAATTCCCGAGTGTTACAAACAAATAAATAATAACAATATTTTAGTTACTAACTAAGATATTTCTTTGTATTTTTCACATTGGTGTAACGAACCTGCCTACCTACTGGCCAAAAGTGGGCATTTGCCTTTGAAATCGCAAAAAAAGTTCTGCTGTTCAATACATTTAGTGGAGTAATATTGAATTATTTGCAGATTACATAGTAAAGCAAATTTTTATTTTTGCGATTTCTGGTTTGTACCAATAGGTAGTAAAAGTTGTGTTTATAGAGGTTAAATAGTTATCCTATGATATGAATAATCTCGCATAAGATTTAGCTACGTACACACCTGTTATAGATACTTAGGTTATCCATTCTGCAGTAAGACTTGCGCTACTTGAAATATTTTAGAGCTTGTATAAAATAATTATTGTTTTTCACTTTTGTAGTTAATGAAACACTAAAGATTTATGGATTGCGTAATCCGACATGTATCATAGGTATGCATCGAAACAGCACCTGACTTTCACAATAAACATTGATATAATATACCTATTTAGAATTCTCCCCGCGTATCTCAAACCACACGCAAAGAAATAAATGAAATCAATCTTATAAAAATCAACGAACCGACAAATTCGTATCTTCGATCATCAGTTCCGACTCCATAACTCATCCGATTGAACGCTGGCTTAAAAACACCCGGCTTAATGTCACATTTTTCCATTAGCCGACATCATGTCACCCGGCCGGATAAATCGGCGACCTGTTGCCATCGAACGTATGCCGAAGACTCGAAGCCGGGACCATGCAAATTGTTCTTTAGTTTACTTACCGCGCAGTACTTTGTGATCGCGACTTTCTTTCCTGTTATTTAAACTGTTGATGGCTTTCGTTGACTTGCGGCGAGTTACTTTTGTTCAGTGTATTTTTTTTTTATGGTGACTGTCGATTTAATCGCCGTCTAAATGTTTTAAGCACAATAAGTTTAATAAAAAACTTTAAGTAAAACTTATCAATTTTGATTTGTCATTTTCGAAATTCTACTCCCAGATTATACCTAACAAAATGATATCACTGGTATATTAATAAAAATATCTTGTATTATATTAAATCTCAGAACCTTTTGAGATTTATCAAAGAAAATCACGCTAAGGTTTATAATACATGATTCGGGGTAAAATTTCGATATTTTGAGTAACAATATCTCGGAGACTCATCAGTTTTTTTGTCATCATTGTCCTTTGCCTACGAAAATTCGTCCCTCACTCTTTACTTATTTATACAACATTAACAATAGGTATAAAAATAAGACGGGAACAATGCATCGATCTGCTATTAAACAGCCTTATTTCTTCGCTGAAAGGTAGATAGGAGCCATCGAAAACATGGAATAATACTTATTATGGCATACCGGTCACAATAGCGAGCAGCCGCCTGTTACACCGAACAATCCACAGTGATACGCAGGGCTCCTCTACGAAATATATTAAAAGAGTAAATTATACATATTATAATTTATAATCTATAATTATGTTAATAAAAGCTGATTGAGCTGGAATTGAACCTGGAATTTGATTAGTAGATAGTTCTTTTTTTGCTAATTAAATACTGAGATTAGACAGCAATCGTTTAAGTAAATAAAATACTCAGTCGGGTACCTTTGTTCGATAGAGTAAGTTTAAATGCTTTAGCATTAATTGTAACTTACTCGTATAGTAGGTAAGAAA
This sequence comes from Allophyes oxyacanthae, assembly GCA_932294325.1. Classification (NCBI taxonomy): domain Eukaryota; kingdom Metazoa; phylum Arthropoda; class Insecta; order Lepidoptera; family Noctuidae; genus Allophyes; species Allophyes oxyacanthae. The sequence goes on along the minus strand of OW028614.1, from coordinate 6,147,278 downwards.
TTGGAAATGTACGTACCTACTATATAATTTATAGGTATGTCCAAGTGGCGCAAACCCATCTCGTATTACTCAGAGGCGTTTGTAACTCCCCTCGCAAGGAGGAAAAGTAAGAACGATACGCACATAGATGTAATTAAAATTAATTATTCATGTTTAAATTGAACGAGCGAATCCTGGGAAATGATCAAATTCTTCCTATTGTTTATATCTTCACGGTGTTTTTCTTGCACGTAAAGCAGAGTTTATAAGTACTAGGTGCCAAGAAAATAATACACATGGGTAAGCCAAAGTACGGGATAAGGTAAGTATTACAAAAATAATGTCTAAAACCTTTGTGACATAAGTGAGTAACTATTAAAATGTAAAATATAGGATATTTAGAGACGTAGCCGTTATACAACTATAATACAAAACAACGAAACCAGATTACTACTTAAAATATTAAAACACTATTATCTGAATATTTTTCGAAATAAATCTTTTTTTTCTATGACATGTAACGGTGTAACTACCGGATCGTACGCTGCACGCTGTCCTGGCCAATTAGACGCGTAGATGGCGGAAATCACTTCATTCGTTCTCGGAGCATAATAGATATTGCAGGCATTATATGACGAGGAGTAATCCACTAACAAGCTTTCTACTACTTTCATAAGTACAGGTGCATTGGGAAAATGGAAAATTGGATCCGCATCTTTATGTCATTTTTTTTTCCAAGACGGATTAACGTTCTTTTTATGTTACTGTCATTGCAGAAAATCTTTTCGTGTATTGTTGTTGAAGCACAGAGCTCCAGTCAAGCGCAAGTTCTTTTCACTTCTTTTTTAAAAATATTCTGTTTTTTTTATGTCATTATTGTACTGATTGACAGCGGGTTTACACTAATTTTATCTTTATCTAGTATTAAAATTTGTAAATTAATTGCTCAGCAGTGGGATGATATAGGCTAGCAGTATCAGTATCAGTATTTAAATTAATAATAAACTATATATCATAAATAACGCTTTTCATTATAAAGTCCACACATCCATCCCATACAATTATGTTATCTAGGTATTCTATTAGCTAATTAGTTAGCTTCTTTCCCTGGAAGAGGAGTTTCTTATTTATGCGTCTTCAAGCTTGCTATAACACATACATGCATAATGATGTTGAGACATAATGTTTATGTCTAATGTAGATTACCCAATCATATTTTTTTTTAACAGAATCTTTATTGCCTTATCTAAGATCGATAGACAGATAATTAAACAAAGTCTTAGCAGTCAGACAGCAAGACATCTTTTATAACAAAAATTTCCAAGAACTTAAATAAACCATAATTTATTTATATACCTATATCATTAACATAAAATAACAACAGAGAAAATATACCTACACATATATGCATGAACATAAATAATTGTATAATGTTTCTCCTAGAAAATGTAAAACATCGATTTCCCAAATATTATTAGATTATATAAACATTGCTGGACTAGGTTCACTCAAATATTTATAACTCATGTTCCCTAATCCATAAGGCAGAACCCACAACTTGTCAATAAGGGAAACAGAGCATTGACATTTGGAACGGCTCTCAATATTTGTGACAGGATGTTATGAATATTGGATACTGAACTTCATCTGTTTATTTACTGTTTCGCTATCCAATCTATCGATAGAGAGATGGTTCAAAGAAATCTGATGATTTAAATGTAAATATTATTAATACGTGAAGCGAAAACTTTGTACCCCTTTTTATGCATATTGCGTTAACGGAGGAGTGTGTGATTTGGCATAGCTAAAGTTTATATGGAGAAGAAGTGCAGAAAGCTAAAATTACGGTCCAATTTCGACCTAATATTACAAAGAGATATGGTCGAATTTTATTACAAAGAGGTAAAATGATATATCTATAATTATACTATACATATGACGTCCTTCCATTAATTCACGAAATATTGTGTAAGTGCCGGTGGAAGTACTCATCAATATGAACTACTTTTCATATGGGACCAAGACTAAAACTGTAAAAAAATACATCGTTTTATATAAAAGATCAACCTTGTTTAATCAAAATGAACCGTCCGGATACATTTATAACAATAACATTTTATCATACCTATAACATTAGGTCATAAATAAGCAATATATTAAGAATAATTTGTAAAAACTTTATTAAACATAAATTTTAACAGTATCTTCTTTACATTAAAATTTAATACCTCACAACCCTACACTTTCTTTACTAGAAAATAACATTATTCAAGCTAATAAAAATACAACACAGCTTATAAGGCATTGTTAATTAAAAGAGCTTAGCAAGTCCCACAAATCCTGGTTCTAACGTTCGAAAAGCGTAAACAAAACTTTAAGTATGAAGTAAAGCCCATCTAAGATATTAGCAATCCTTTTTAAGTTACATTCGAGTCTGACAAATGAATATTTAGCTTGCGGGAGCAGGTGGCTCGGTCGGTCTCCCGGCGATACATAAATCAAGATAGTAGGTACATTCATTGGTACTAGTGCTGCCCAAAATATTGTCTTGGTCTTGCAGTCTTGGTCTTGGTCTTGCATTCTGGAAAGACTAACTAACTCTGCGAGATTCTTATTTCTCGCAGTTAAGTCAAACTCAAACATGAGTGTTATTGAGTTTTAACGCTAGCGGCGGTTCTTGGTTTCGATATAGATATTGATAGCTATCAAAACCACGGTTTTTTCTAACAACTGTGTTGGTTATAACACGAAAAGCTATTATATCGATGATTATACTATTGTGCAGCAGGTAGTATTTTACTCATATTAAATAATGTGATAAAAGTGTAGTACTTTATATTGCAATAGATTGTCTTTTTTCTAAAATCCTACCTATCTACAGTGGCCTTCACCACAGAAATCTTAATGATAAGTAAATAGAAATGCTATCTACTACATTTTAATAGCGGGACGCATGTCGCGGGTTCACAGCACACATCAATGCATTATAAACTAAACTTAAATTCTATGCAAATACGTCACATTTTTACGCGTGCGCTCTCGATAGAGAAGCTGTACTGCAGAACATTTATGCACGGTAATAAGGTCACACGCCTTTCCGACTTCTATTGACTTATTATTAAAATTTCTGTGGGATTTGTAATGTAGTCTTTAAAATTTTATTTAAATTAGATTTATCTGCATAACATTAATTTTAAAGAAGTTGGTTGGTACTCTTTGCACATAATTAGGTCTATCAATATGTACTCAAAATTTACCTACTCTGTTGCGTTGTTCTAAAAAAAATCTGAACCCCATTGTCACTTTTTGTAAGAACAGATAGTTTGATAAGTAGCAATAAATAAGTCAATGCAAGACTTGCGAGACTCTTGCAGCAAGACCGAGACCAAGACCAACATTGAGTGTGCAATATCAAACCAAGACCAAGACTAGGTTTACTTACGTGAGACCAATACTGGGTTAGTCTCGTCTTGTTCTTGCATTTGGGCAACACTAATTGTTACTGGTTCTACCTGGAACTTGCGACTGCGGTGATGATAACGCAAGTTTTTGATACACTGTTTGCGTTGTGGAGTTGTGGTTGTGTGGATGTGGAAATAGAAAAAATATTTTTAGGTCGAGATTTGGCACAATATTAGTGACGTAGCTAATTGTTCATCAGGAGGATCAATTACCCATTTAATTCCTTTCTAGAACATAGTGTAAACGTAAAATCATGATTTATTTACTAATTGCACATAATCTGTTATAAATAAAATAAAGTATTCTATTCTATTCTACTCAGTATTCTTTATTACCTACATCTATTTTCATTATAAGATGAAAAATGCGCAACTAAGTCATGAAGAGAGTACCTAAATAAATGAGCTCCATTATAATTTTAATTAAATAATGGAGATAGGACATTAAACATTAGTTTGTCTATTTAACTACTAAAGGACAATCTCGTACTTTGTTGAGCATATTATACGTAGAACTTTCAACATAAAACGTTCTCATTCATGTAGCAAAATACTGAAGTTTTTATCTGCTAAAACATTCATAAAGAGCTGTAATATCTAATCTCACACACACATGCACATGTGTATCAACACATACAAATGTATTGAGGTAAGTACGTAAGTAAACTGATCTGTAAGAAGCAGGTAGAAAAGCGTAGGACAAACCACTAAAAGAACACGTTACTTGCCGGGACACATCTAGATAGTTAGTGTTGGGAGATGTCGATATATCGATGAACCGTCTACTTTGTTTAGACCGTTTTTGATCAGGTGATTCAATATAGTGTCAATGCATTTTTGTTTTTATCATGTCTTGTGATATAAAAAAATAATAAGAAAAAGATTTTTTTTACCAAATTATGAAATCTTTTCACGACCGATTTCAATACCTGTTTTTCTTTTTGCTTGAGAGAAATGAATATACCACTGATTTGGTATTAATTATTTGTCTTTTTTGACACAAATGGCAACTTATTTAATTAAGAAGTTGAGCTGTTTTAGAATCTTAATACGCAAACTACAAGAGCTAACCGCAATCCCATCGTAGACTAAGACGTAGCGGTGCACATCCCTAGTGGGGCGGGGCGGGAAACGGGCGGACGATTAGCCCTGGTGTTTCTCTGGCCGCGCCGCCTTGGAAATAGAAAATAAAGGCGCCGTGACACGGGCGTGAGCGCCTTCGCTTGACGCTTGACTTAAGCAAGTTGACTTGCTTAAAGTTCAGACAGTAATACTTTTTGCGAGTTATTAGTTCCGATATACAAATATACCTTTCTCGTAAAGAATACGGACATAATTATGGCCCCTTGAATGAAATAAATCAACTCCACAAAATATTTACCTGAAAGAAACATTAATGATGTTTAAGAACTTACAATTTTAGGTGTTAATGCTCAATCAAGTTGTTGAAGTCGACATAAAACCTTGGTAAAATTAAGTACAAGTCGACGCAACATTGGTTTGAAATAACCTAACCGTCACTAGAAAAAGAGATGTAGATTTTGAACGGCTGAACAGATTTCCATGAAATATAGCTAAGATGATACCCGATTAAACTAGCTATCAATGAAAAAAATTGCATTAAAATCGGTACATCCGTTTTGGAGCTACGATGCCACAGACAGATACACCTATCCCCAGATAAACAAATACACAGATACACACTACAAACTAATAGCACCCTCCTTTTTGTCGGGAGTTAAAAACTTAACGCCAAACTGAAAAACTAGATTCAGATAATTAACTATAAAGGGATTTATTACAGTTTCTTGCTACACCTAAAGTTTAATTGGTCTATCTACTAAAATAGATCATATTTACTTAACTGAATACATAATTAAGTTAATGTTTATGTGGATCTATCATGGCGAATTAGGTTTAGCGTCAATTAGGTAATGTGTCCATAATTAAGGTAAATACTAGATAGGCCGTATTGATTCGGAAATCGCAATCAAATTAATTTGTTAATGTGTTCTTGTATTCTGTGTATAGTAATACCTACCTAGAAGCAAATTTCAATCCTCTATGATTTGTACTTTAGTAGCTCATAAACGCTCTATACGCTTGTGAAACATGGACCCTCACTAAAAGAGATCGAGAAAAGTTAGAAGCTTTTGAAATGTGGTGTTGGCGTCGAATGGAGGAAGTGCCCTGGACAGAAAAAGTGACCAACGAAGAGATACTAAGAAGAGTAAATGAGAAAAGACAAATATTGAAACACATAGAAAAAAGAAGAGGAAGCATGATTGGTCACTTGATTAGGCACGATAAGTTCGTTACCAACATTATAGAAGGGAAAAAGAAAAAGAGGAAGACCAAGAAGAAACTACATTGATCAGCTGAAAGAAAAAGCAAATATAGTATATAGAAATATATAAAGATTTGGCATTCGATAGGACTGTATGGAAATTGCTACACCGACAAGTGCCTAGCACTTAAGTTTTGGATGGCGCTCATAAAAAAAGACTCATTCTTTTTGTGCAAATTCAGGCTTCAAATTGCGATACCAAATAATGGACGTAACTTACAGCTGCAATGATAAATAGATAAACTTGTTCTTTTTTGCAATCCTTTATCCAAGGTTACCTATCATGAGATAAAAACATTACGTGCGTAGCATGACGTGCGTTAATTCAGTTAGCGATAACGAATCAGGTGATAGTAATCCATCAATATCTAAGATCAAGTACAGAGGTATAATTTTTATTCATGTTATAAAAAACAAAACGACTGAAAAAGCTTATTGCGTTACATCGATGACCAATAACTGCAATAAGAACGCTGGCAGAAGCAGCCAGCACTAACCTATACAAACGTAATAGATACAGGGTTATTTGTAAAAAAACTATTCATACAAAAGATCAACCTTGGTCATTCAAAATGTATGAAAAAATTTAATTTTGTTTCGCAATTTCAGTGTTAGTCCCATAGTAAAAGTCGTTCATATTGTTGAGTACTTCCACCCCTTAAAACATTGCCGGTGAATGACAAATAACCCTGTACATATTGTTATTGATTACATATTATTGCCATAATAATAACCATACTTGGCAAACGGATTAGTGATCTTTTCGCAGTCCGTTTGAAGTGCATAGGAGATTAAGTACTCTTCAGGAAAATGCTCTTTACATTACTAAAGATGAAAATTCAATAAACGTAGATCAGCAACTTGCCCTATCCGACTCGCTGGTCTAAACGAGCCCGCCTTGTCCATAGACGATACAAGTTAAACGCGTGGTCGTCCGCTCGAACGTGACCGCTTTACGTATTTATGCAGATGTCCCACCACACCCCTCCTCACAGTTCACGTCTCACCCCTGCCAAGAATTCAACTAACGTCCCAAATAAGGGACACACTTATTATTGGCGGGAACAGAAGGCAAGGCTTAGCAAACATTCGGATTTGGACAACGAAGAATAAAGACAAGGATTAGATGGATAAAGTTGTGATATGTTCTGTTTTATCACGTGTGTGGCTTGGACTAATATGAAAGTATGTTTTAGTGTTTATTAATCTTGGTTTAGTTCAGTCAAACGGATTTTGTTGATCTCATAATACACGATGTTTTTTAGTGTCTTAGAAAAGTTTCAGAGGTGATTACGCTCATTTAAATTTAGAAATTCTGAACCAGATTTAGAATGATTTCTAAAATCAAGAATTTTTTATTAATTATTATAAGCTATATTGTTGTTATAAATCATTTTAATGTTATTGTGTCTGTGTCTCTTGTTGCACCGAATAAAATATTATTCTATTCTATTCTACCTTACCTAGGTCAAGTGCCTGTTTTATACCTATCATTATAAGCCCTAAGCATTTTTGTATTATTGCAAAGATCAAATTAATATTTATTTCCTACCAACATAACGAACCGTAACAAATGACAGGAAACTAACAACAAACAAGACGGAAGCAAGAAGCCAAAAATCAAATAGTGCGTAATAAGAAAAAGGTTATGAATAGACAATAGAGTAATTTATTTGTCCCTCCAGCCCTTTGTCTTGAGCACTCAACTACCATAATATTCATAGAGAAAATCATAGTTTATGACTCACAATCTTTTCCTATGAAAGCTTCTTACGAGGAAAGAGGCGCATTAATATTACTCACACTAGAAATACATTTTGTGTTGTATTGAACAAGGCGAGTCAAGGATTAGGTAGGATGAACATCTTCTTTACGCTAATAAGTAATAACAGATGTGATCATCATTTTCTATGCGTAGTCATTATCGCAATATGGTCTATCTTGCGATCAATAATTTCCGTGTTTATTGTATACTAGCTTAGCCCGCGACTTCATCCGCGGGGAATAAAAATAAATAAATAAGTAAAATAGCTTAAGTTACTCCTTACAACATCAGCTATCTGCCAGTGAAAGTCTCATAAAAATCGGTCCTGACGTTTCGGAGATTAGCAGGAACAAACAGACAGACAGACAAAAAAATCAAAAATTGTTTTTTTGTTAACCGTAAGTACCTATACGCTTTTAGTAAAAAGCTGTTTTTTGACATTTCAATTTTATTTATTTTTATACATGTCACAGTCAAAAATGTTAACCGGTGTAAAGTACTTTTGACCGAAATAGCGGTCAAAACTACTTTTGATTAAAGCCTGCAGTCAAACGAAAATAGCTGGCAAACTAACTAGTTTAGTTTAGTAACCAACTGGTTAGGTTAGAACTGTGATCACACAACGCACTAGTCGAGCGAGCAAAGCTATCGGTACCGCGGCAGGTGCCGGCGAGTTCCAGGGTCACTTTTTAAATTAACCAATATTTTGACCGACGTCTTTGGTCAAATGTACTTTTGGCAAATTTTTTTAATGCCGATACTGCCGATCAATGCCTAGAAACAACCAGCTTATAATGTCACGGTCACCAATATAGACCATGAATTGCGGATTGACAGTCGCAGTAAGATCGTTATCAATACCTATAAGTTGCAGTAGATAGTCGACGCTTCCCACCGACCTGATACAGTCCTAATTGGAGGAAAGCAAGACGGTGGCCAACCTGTCACCGTCTGCCGCAAGTCTCTGAACTAAAGACACCTATGTACCTAACGACCTGGTCTCACATGTGTGACAAGACAGGGACTGTGAACGGTATACCTATCTATCTAAAATAATCCTTCACGTGTGTGACAACACAGGGGTTGTAACCGGTGACGACCAAACTCTGCTTCTAGTCTAGTTCTGTTTTACAACACAGCGGGCTGAAAATTTTCATTTTTAATTTCAACATGGCGTGTTTAACTAGGCAATGGAACTACAAATGTAAAGTTTGCGATACTGTAATTATTCCTAATTAAACTAGCTATTAATGTAAGCTAACCCAATTTCGAAGAACATTTGTGTGGTCAATAAACAAGGCTACAGCAATTAAAATTAAATTAATTGCAGAAGAAAGGTATAAAACTATGAAACCAACTATGAACTTGTCAATCAACCATTTGTTTCCATAATTAGACGAAAATACTTACTAACCTTATTCATAGACAAATAAAAGCACATCCCTCAACCTTAGTCAAAGTATGTTTTGCTTGCTTGGTCATGTGACGTTTCAAATCAGCGACAAGAAAACAAAAAATTACGAAAGACGTTTTATCTTTTTATGAACTGAATCGTTTACTTCTAAGTTACTAATTATACCACGCATTATAATACCAAGTGGATGTGCAGCATACTGCGATTGCCAACGCACCAGCTAAGCGTACAATTAATTATGTCAAAGACTAAACATTGTAGCGGTCGATAAGGAAGCCCACTGTGCAGTAGTAGACGTTTATGGGCTGATAATAATAATGTTGTTAATGATGAACATGAGAGGCGTACATTGGTCTAGAACGTTCAGTTTGCGAATTTAAATGTTGAACTTTTTGACGACACGGTTGGCGCAGTGGCTAAGCGATTAGCTTCCTGCGCTCCGTGCCGCGGGTACGATCCCCGCACGGAACAAATATTTGTATGATCTTACAGATAGTTGTTTCGGGTCTGGGTGTGTGTGTGAGATGTATGTTTGTAAACTGTACCCTCGATACAGGAGAAATACCAGTGAGGGCAAAGATTAAAAAAAATATGTTTTGAGCGGTGCACTCAGGTATATTTAACTAAGTTGGAGAAAGATAAACAGGAATTTCACTGTGTCACACAATGCTGTTTCCCTTTGCTACAAAAATTGTTTAAACGAAATGTAGGTTACACAGTTTCGTTTATTTTTATTTCAAAATATAAAAACAGCGAGCCGCTCGTAATTTCGTACATATTTAACCCTTTCCCTTCGTTGAACTTTGTGACTCGACTCGATCTGAATGAACTGACAGGTATTGAACGTGTTTTATATTACATTCTTTTGAACTGTATGTTTTTATTTAACTTCCATATAAATATATTCGCCATTCCATAGAGCCTAAAACTAAGGTCTTCAATCAGTGCGTCCTACCCATCATGACTTAGGATCCGAGACGTGGACCCTCACGGTACGGCTGCAGCTGCTCCAAAAATTTTAAGCCGCTCAGCTATGGAAAGGGCTATGGTTCGAGTCTGTCTGAAGGATTGAATCCGAAATGAGTAGAGAGAAGTCGACATAGCCCACAGAATTGGCAAGCTGAAGTGGCAATGGGCCGGTCATAAGTCGACGAACTGATGTCCGTTGGGTTAGACGCGTTCTTGAGTGAAGACCGTGAATCGGCATACGGAGGGAGGACGCCCTCAGTCTATGTGGTACGATGATTTTCGCAGGGTGGCTGGTAACAGTTAAATTCGAGAAGCCGAGGATGGAGCTAGATGGCGTGCGGTTGGAGAGGCCTAGCCTATATCGTGTAGTGAACTGCTAATTGGTTTTATGTCAACAGGATTGTTAGCAGCGTTCACGTCCTCCGTTGTACTAATAACAACATGCTGCGATTGCTCCAATCCACCTCCCAAATGGAGTGTTTTTGAGAATTACCATATCTATCTATGTATACAAGATATTTTTTTATGTAGCGCGCATAATTTGTAGAATGATTCAGTCTCTGTTCCTAAATGCAACCGCAGTATTGGGATACACTTTAAACGCATAATTTACTAGCGCAAGCCATACAAAATCGAATATTTATTTTGTTTTGTATTGAATTTTAGTACCTACTGCGGTTGCATTTGGGAACGGACACTGAATCACTCTACAAATTGTGCGCACTACATAAAAAAATATCCTGAAAGACCGTTCATTGAAACGGTTACACGAAGCCTCATTTTTAGGAGTGGACGTAAACGGACCGTTATGATGAAGAAATTGTATCTAGTAGTTAATGGTTATAGGTAGTAGATGAATATAGTCCCGATATTTATAGATAGATATATTTAAAAGTACTATAAACGCTTGCATCTCCAGGTACATCAATCGCGCGTTGCCAACCCTAAAATGTGGTGTATTGATGTTTTATTTAATTTTCAGGTGTCTCGGTTTTTGTCATGTCTAATAAATGTATTTTCTTTCTAAATTATTTCTCACACATATCATTACCCACGATAAATCACACAAGTGACTCCTCTAAAAATCAATCATGGAACCCATCTCTAAACTTATCGCCTACTTAAGCCTTAAAACGTCTCAGAGGGCCCAATCCACGTTTGGACAGGTTCCCTCGTCACATGGTTTTGAAAAGGGAAAAGCCAAAGAATTAGGCTCGAGTGATTTAGAAAAGCATTAAGAGCTAGTAAATCAGACGTTCACCTGTTGGCCGCTGGCCTAATATTGGACGAATAAATCAATCATTCAATGAAGTAGAAACGATTTGTCATTCGGTCTTTGACTAATGATTTTTATGTTTTTGATATTATTTTTGGGTTAATAGTAACATAGATAAATGATCAAGGTGGTAAGCGTTTAGTATTGATTTGAGAAAATATTAGTGCTAGAACGATTTAGGGTTTTGGTGACACGACACACCTTATGTAATGGTTAGTCTCTGAAACATTTCACGCGTCATTAGTGTATGTAGTCTGTGTAGTGATCGCAAACACGGTTGCTAATTATGTAAGTGTAAGTCCTGGTTTCGATTCCCAAGACGGGCAAAGTATTTTAAAGTTATTGAAACAACACAATATGCTTTTGTCAGTACGAGTATATGGACTGTGACAAAAATCCTATAAATCCCTTAAACCTCGTGCTCGACACTGCTTGTTATGAACAACTTTTAATATAGGCCTAACCCTGATGTTCCAAAAAAAGCTGTTTGATACAAATAATTCAATTATTCAACTAAATATATGGAACAGCTGAATATTTTATCTCGATTTCAGGGTTGGTCCATAATAAAAATTATTCGTCATAAGCAATAGAGCGCACGGTTTAAGCTACTGACACGATTTTTGTTACATCCTTTATAAAGCAAGTTACAGAACAAAATTATTTTCACCACTTAACATTCTGACAAAGCAGTAATTAATTCATTTAAACATGTCAACCCACATTACCCTTAAACTTCAGCAGTTCCATAATAAAATAAACACACCAAAGCCTTTGTCTTTTCAAAGGACACTTGCTTCGTAAACAGACCTCGATTATCCGCAGATTTGCTACAAAAATGATAAGTAAATAACAATATTTTAGGCAAACAACTTATATATCCCCGAGCTAACATTGCCAGGAGCCCTCGGGCCCTCTTTTGTGAGGGTAGGTACATCTTACAGTTCGTTACGCCGGCGGTAGACCATCTGTTATTTTTGCCCGTTACATATTTTAATGCTCCCGAAGGAGGCGCCCCCTTAACCGTTTCCAACCCATTGGACGAGTTAAATGAAACATTTAAATGCAATCTTAAGGTCTGATCTGCAGTTTTTACAGATTCAATGTCTAGTCGACATGGGCATGATTTTAATAAAGATTTATGTAGTGGCTTTTTGGAAAGCCGTTTCAGTTTAGTTTGAGTAGGAATGCATAATCGCCGATAACTTGGTATGAGCTGATTCGGTAAATCAGTTATTATTATTATATACTTTATTGTACACCTGAATATAACAATTTTGTAAGTAACGAGATTACAATATTAAAGTACAATGGGCGGCCTTATCGCATAAAGCGATTTCTAGTACTTAGTTGTTCTAGTGGTAGTAGTTTCGGTAAGTACTTTGACTATTCAGTAGATGTTGTGCAATGAGTTTACACTAATCTGTGGAGGAATAAATAGTAAAAGGCTATGAAACAAAACAGAATATAGAGATCGATATCTCTATCTCTACATAGGTATTATAAAATAAAGTGGCTTTCGGCGTCTGTCTGTCCGTATAATTATAATATGCTAACTTCTCCAACGGATTTTGATGCGGTTGTCACCATCATTTTAAGCTTTTCTTCCGGAAGGTTTATATGTAGGTATAATACTTTCATATTTAATGTAAGGATAATAGAGAAATTGCACCCGTGCAAAGCTGGGGGCGGGCGGATCGCTAGTTTATTTAATATAAACACGTAGGAAACGTATAAACACGGGTGAAAATATGCACATTGGTGTCACGAGTATCCTAAAAGGATGGGATAGGATGGGTACGGCAGAGGTGCATGTACTGTTGACCCACAGTTAGCCATTCACGATATATAGTCCCATGACGGTAGAGGGTAGCACTATCACCATTTATCTATCTCTGTCAATTTTTAACCCCGACAATTTTTTTTTTTTTATTTCTTAAAAAAACATTGCCCCTCACTAGGATTTCTCCTGTATCGAGGGTACAGTTTACAAACATACATGTCACATGCACACACAACCAGACCCGAAACAAATATTTGTAGATCATACAAATATTTGTTCCGTTCGGGGATCGAACCCGCGGCATGTAGCGCAGAAAGATAATTGCTTAGCCACTGCGCCAACCGTGTCGTCAAATGGTCAAATGGGTGTTCTATGTTTGTAGTGTGTATCTGTGTCTGTCTGTGGCATCGTAGCTCCAAAACGGACGGACCGATTTCAACCCAGTTTTTTTTAATTGAAAACTAGTTTAATCATGTTTCATCTAAGTTACAGCTCTTTTTCTAGTTGAAATTATATAGCTATCTCCGATCTTCATAAAAAAGGTAGGTTTTTATCCAACAGTTGGTCGTTATTTGGCTTGCTCTAAATTTTACTTTTCCAAACCTCAAACACATCTAAATCTATTTTCCCATACAGTCTGCTGAACCTGAAAGCCAGTAGTCAAACAAGCTATCAGCACAGCGCAAATAACGTAACTCCCCACGCAGTTCAAGTATTTTACTTAAACAGTGAATAAGAAATTTCTACAATGGATGCTACAATACTGAATATTCCATTTAAATAGCAGTACATTTGTCTCAAAAGCTTTCTGAGTCCGGGCATCATAAGAAATGCATAAGGTCGCAGGATATACGGAAATAAGAATCCAACAATCGCAAAGCAAAATATGAACAGGGTTATTAATTGTTTTATGTTCACATTATGGTTCAAATAAAGAACAGCCATATTGGTGATAATATTTTTTTTATATTTTTTCGATTTGCAGTATGACTGGCCGTTGATATCGTAAAAAGCTACTAAGGGAAGACCTGAATCATAGATCTACATAATCTAAGACCTGAATAGTGTAATATGTTAGAATTAAACCTCTGACAATTTATGTACCTATACATATTTTTTTTTTTATGATGACCCTATTTTTATTTGTTATAATTTAAGAACAATAAAAATAATTAACTTATTCCAATATCATGGTCGCAACCGGATATTGGACGTGAGGTTCGGTTTAGCTCTCGGGTCGGGGAATAGTATTATTGAGTTTTTCCGTAAGGAAATTCTCAGTAGCAGCATTCAATTGAGATTGTGCATGGTATATGGCAATAGGCCATGCGACATGGGACTTAAGGCAAAGAATTGAAAATGTTGGCAGAAGGGATCTCCATTTTTTTCAAGATTTACTTGAAAACATTCCGAACTGATATTTATGTACGTCATTTATCATGTCTTTGACATCATTTTGGTAATTGCGTTACATCATTAGTTAACTTTTACAGCAGAGAAAACTACCAAAAACTTTGAAAACAGGGATTTTCATTCTATAGGCCTATAAATTTTCTTTATAGATTACTCTAAACATACACTTCAACGTGTCAAATGGATTTTATAAATAGTGATGTTCAGAGGATAGCCGTGGTCGTATGCCACTTTTCCCTTGATCGCTTACTACTGTTAGACTGTATTGTTTTGTTAGGGTAGCTGTAGGTGGCATACGACCACGGCTATCCTCTGAACATCACTATGAATATGTATCTATTAATATTTTCTTGTTTCATACCTTTTCAGTAGTCGGGTTTTAGTTTTTGAACTAAATTTTTTTTTTCATAACCGCGAGCAATTGCCAATTGGTATATATATATTTTAAATGTGCTAATTAAGCCCTTTCATTTGATACCAAACACGGCATCATTAATCAAAATAACTTTTTTAGTTCATTACTTTATGTCCTATAAAGGGCGCCATATTAAATTTCATGTGACGTCACATAGCCTATAACCAGCGGACAATTAAGACGCCTCCAACGATACCTCATTTGTCGAATTATGATAAGTAGTTCAGAAGTTATGAGGGAACAGATGAACATACATACATACATACCGGTCAAACATAATATAACCCTCTCCGTAGTCGGGTAATTAACGCTAACCTTTACTTTAAACGACAAATACTGTTTTAATACAATACACACAAGCTAGCTTGCGCGCGTTTTTGTATGCAACCAATTTGAGATACCATTGCGTCACATTAAAAATATAGTAGGAAAATATCACACTACTATCGAAATGTTTTGACATACATTACATGGTATTTGAATCTTCTTGAAATATTTATTCGGTGAAGATTGGCTCTCCTAACTTTGACGATAAAAGATATTAAAACGCAATTCTATTTTATAGTTATTTTTTATCTCCGAAGACCAAAGTACTATTATGAAATAGAATATTCAATGAAAACGCCATAAAAAAATGTAACTACGAACATTTAGGTTCGGACAAAGGAGACCTACCATTAAATGAATATGTATGAATACAATCTAAAACACTTGAACGAGAATAACGAAAGTTTCAGAACAAATAACATAAAACTGACAAGACGTTCCAAAGCTAAGTATTTACTGAATAAAATTTTTAAACAAAATGCGTACGTACTATAATAACGTTTTCTTGAATAATTTTTCATAAAAATGTTGGCTGACATTTTGTAGGATTGCTTTGTTTTTTTAATCATTTCGTTTAGGGTCGGCCACTTGATTATAACGAGGTACATTGCCCTCGAAATTATTAATTCGGTATATGAAGGTACGGTTTTACGTAAAAACAAAAAATACTGCATATTTCAAGCAATTAGGTTTAAGTGCCCTATCATATCAAGCATCTTCTATGTATATAATACGTGAAGAGAAAACTTTGTACCCCTTTTAAAACATATTGCGCGCACGGAGGAGTGTGAGATTTGGCATAGTAAAAGGTTTTATGGAGAAGGAGTGCAGAAAGCTTTTATATATAATATGTGGTCATACTTTGACCACCGGGCGACCACTAGTTTTTCATATTATGTCTTCGGCTGTCTTCCAAATCTTATAGATAGACACTATGGATGAAGGGTGTGGTTTCATTATTATAGAAATATTTTCAGACCTGTGGGCTTGGTAATTATAATTGACTAGCTGTTGCCTCGGGTTTAGCCCGCACTTTTTTTTTTTTTTCAAAATAAAATATAGCCTATATCACTCAGGGATAGTGTAGCTTTCTATTAGTGAAAGAGTTTTTAGAAACGGTTTAGTAGTTCCAGAGATTACTACCTCCTACATACAAACAAACAAACAAATTTTACCTCGTTATAATATTAGTATGGATAGATTCATGATATTTTAAAGACATTAGGCACTTATTGATTTTTCCAGCGGTCATGTAGAGCCATGAATAAGAAATATCGAATAACCGAAATTAAATCATTTATTATTCATCTTATTATTAGATACTTGGTATGAAAATTTATTAATAGTAGGTATCAAATTATTTTGTGGTCTATGTTGATTTATTTCGCAAGAAAAAGATAAGGGTTGTTAAAATTGATTTTTTAAATTAAAAGGTCAAGAAATATTTTTGAAATTATATTTTGTTGATCCTACTAATATTATAAATGTGAAAGTTTGTATGTTTTTGTGTATGTGAATTCGGATGTTTGTTAAATAGGCAACTAATGAACTGGATTAGGATACATATATAATAACATAGATAGGTACTTTATTATTATATTATATTAAGTATAATTATGTATGTAATTATTAAGTATATTCGTATTTATATTTGTATGTATTTCATAGAATAATTTGTTTATTTGTGTTTAGTATAAATTTTAAAGGTAATTTGTTTATGTTACACCGCGAGTACCCTCGTTATTTTTTACATGCTGTAACTGTCCATCCAAAGGTTGTCTGTAAGAAATCGCTGATTGCGATAAGACGTCAGTCAATCATCAATCTTAAAATGATTAATTGTAGGTAATTATTATGTTTATTGTTCCTTTTATATCAGCTGTACAGTAAAGAGTGTTTCTAATCCACTCTATTCCATACTTTTTATCCGGGTACATGAAGTAGTTCCCTTAGGATGCGATTGAAACCGCGGAAAGTACAATACACAAGTGGTACTTGATTTAATAGGTACTTGATGAGTTCAAAACAATAAAAAAACCCAAGTACGTTTTATTTATAACAACGCCATCTGTACATTTCCACCCGTACTCGCGTACAAGGAGGAGTTACGCATGTCTGCCTAGATACGAACCATCTACTGGAAACGTTTGGTGCCGTCGACGCTAGCGCCACGGGAGTTTACAGAACTTAACGTAAACTAAAGTTACGGAAAAGCATCCGAAGTTTCAAAGTTGTTTCTCTTCTTGAAAATAACTTTACTTACTTTGGAATTAACTTTTTTCCAGCCTTACCTGTAAACAAAGAGAAACAAATAATTAAAATAAGCTTTACGGATGTAAATTTTGTAGTTCGCAGTTCGCGCGTTGTTTCCGGTGCAACGTGAAAAATGAGTAACATTTCGACGCGAACATGGCAAAAGTTCTGTAGGTATAAGTAATTAATATTCTAGTCAACATACGTCCGTCCGGTCGCGTCATCCCTCCCTATCAAATATTTACTCTCCGCTTTTATTTCAAATGCAACGATGCGTCATAGTTTGCTCCGTATGTACCCATTGCGGTACCTACCATACGCGAATTTGAATACTGCAAAATTTGACAGGTCAATGACACCGGCAATATATTGTGTAAGAATGAGCGGGAGAAAATGCATCATTATAATTTATAGCAACGATTCCTTATTGAACGACGACGGACATTCGAATAAGCACCAAACAGTAGGTACCTATACAAGAGTTTAATGAAGCATCGCATCGGTGTGAATAACCTATAATTGATGCTAGATGTAGGAAGGAAAAACTTAATACATAATTATTATTTGAGATGTTCTTGTGAGTCTGGCTAAGAGAGAATTAATTTCTAGCAAATCGAGGTGTTTATCCGTTTACCAAGCGATGGTGCAACAAATCCTTATTCATCGAAGCAATTTATTATGTGATCAATACATTCAAAAACACCTCTTTTATGATGATGATGATTATTGTAAAAAGTCCTTCCTCATTGGTCTAGTCCAGAGGTTCCCAACCGTTGGTGGATCGCGGACCACAAGAGGTCCGCGGGAACTAAATTAAGATCGTATTAGTTATACCTTTTTAGATTAAGGCCTTCATTGCAAACATTTAATTAAAAAAATATTTTGGAATAACAATTTTAATTACAATAATTAATTAATGATTTTATTACGCGTGCGACTCAAAAGACCACATTGAAAATCAATCAATTAAAAGTACGATTTTATTAAAAAAAATATTCAATATTCATTATGAAACATTATCAAATATTACTCAAGTCTTAAGGTAGGTATTATTTATCCAAAAGTTATGATTAAAGTAGGCATATTTTTAAATTCTCAATTTTTCTATTTTCAACGACCCCAACTTTATTGTGTTCTTTTTTGTTTGAGAAAATAAATGTCTTTAAACCAAAATGTACCTGAGTATATTAAATCTCTCTCCCTCACATAGTTACGTATACATACCATGTAAGATGTTATACAACGTCTAAGACACAGACATCGAATGGCATCTATTACATTATACCAACATGGCACTGAACTCACGACGACAGACACGCACCTTGAGACAAACGCATTACAGTATTCACAACGGTACATCTGCGTCACCCATGCAATTTACACCTAGTTGTCAATGTATTGTCCGTCGTCGTACGCACCGGCTACATACCAAGCTATACATTTTCAGTATAAGCTGACAGCTCATTGTACCAAAAGCCTATATAATGCGAGGTCAGCTTATACAGGAAATGTATAGCTTGATGTATTCCTGTGTACAGACAGTAAGAGGTACGCAGACTACGAACATAAGAATACTTGATGAATCATCTTAAGACAATAACAATATTTGGTTGGTTGTGTAAAGTTTATGCGTATTCGTCTTATTTTTGCTTTGATTCCATCCCATCTATCTACTCGTACATGACCACTACTAAGCATAAGCCTTCTTCTAATCAGATACTACTGAGTACTGAGATATAGAGCGTACGTTGACTTAGCTTTATAGTCATAAGTCATAACCCGCTGAATTTGTGCCGAACATATGCTAAAACCGACGAAGTCAATAAACGGCTACAGAATATAAAGAAAAAAAGATTCCAAAGCAAAGTCTGAGAAAAGTCTAAGTACGCTCTTTAGATTTCTACCAGTCTTAGGCTGACATTCAGTGACGACAGAAACGAGTCTAAGCGTGAACTTACGCTTCCATCTGTCAAACTTACGAACAAATTTTGACAGATGGAAGCGTAAGTTCACGCTTAGACTCGTTTCTGTCGTCTCTGAATGTCAGCCTAAGACCATACATAAGGGAATAATTTTGTAATGAGAATAATTGTTAGCTACATAGTCTACATACACATGACACATTTTTTCGATTATGGCAAGCGATTTGATCGCACGGTTGGAGCAGTGGTTGAGCGATCGATCGATCGCTGCGTGTCACGAATTCGATTCCCGCACGGAGTAAATATTTTTACGGCCTACAGATAGTTGTTTCGGGTCTGGATGATAATGAAGGTTTGTATATTTAAACGCACCCACAATACTGTAATAATTCCTAGAATGAGGTAACGTTTAAAAAAACCCTACTATATTCAACAAAACTGAAACTTAAACCTAATATAGTAATATCGAGGGACTACTGGAAGAAATTTCATTAGATATAAGTAGTTCCATTCTGCTCATATTATGTCTGTAACATTTTTATTACCATGTTTCCTTGTGTGTACATAAATAAATAAATAATAATCTGAATTCAGGAGCTTTTTTATAAGTTGCTACTACTAAACTCTGTCCCTTTCATTACATTTTACATTCCTTACAAAATCTCAACAAAGCCTAAGAAACATTGTTGTAGCTTTCTAAGACATAGTACCTACAACCATAAACAACAACTCTATAAAGTTTTATGACGAATGGGCATGAATAAGCGATTGCAATACAGTACGAGTACCGTTTGTGGATAGATCACTCGATCTCTTCCTGCAGGGCTGGCACGGGAAAAAAGTAGAGGAAGAAAATCGGGGACAAAACCATCTCTTCACCGTTTTTAACCCCCGGCAAAAAAGAGGGTTGTTATAAGTTTGTAGTGTGTATACGATGTGTATCTGTGTGTTCTGTCTGTGGCATTGTAGCTCCAAAAGCATGGACCGATTTCAATGCAGATTTTCGTTCGTTTCGTACAGTTCGCTTCCTAAGCAAAGCGGAAAGCGCCCATGAAAATATTGTGCTAAATTATACTTGAATAGCTCATTGAATTACCATTTTGGTGACGATTCTGTTGTGCACTTTAATAGGACTAAACTAAACTAAGGGTGTTTGTCTCTTTCTGTTTCGATAGAAAAAGATGCGTTTAGTCTAGTTTAGTACGTCATGAACAACAGAATTACAGAATCAACACCAATGTCTATCTTTCTATCTAAGTATTTACACCTTTACTACAAAAGCTTCCTCTACTTTACGACAACTTAGCTGATCCTGAACAGTCTCACACATTGCCGCTCTACGATCTTCACTATATCTAAGGCTTCCTCATCAGATGGAGCAAAGTATTTTATTTACAAGCTATTATAATGGCTAATGATGAGTACAATAATACCATTTCGGCTTTTTATACCCTAGATCTGACTAACCGTGAAGTAAGTAGGTAGGGTCCGTTCATTCTCAAAGTGCGCGCCCCTACACTGAATTTGTCATACAATCTTATATTCTTACTAATATCTATCGATAAAGGTAGCGAAAAATAAACTTTTTATAATCTTGAACGTAATAAAATTTTATTACTGCTAATAAATTCTTATCGAAATTTAGCAAGTCTGACATCGGAAGCTTTTTATGATACGAAACACAGACACATTCGGAAAATATGCGATACTGTAGGTATAAGGAATAACGGTACATCTTTATTGTCTCTCGCACTATTACGCATCTGCACGTCTTGAGAACAATTTGCGACGAATGCAGTCTTTTATCGCCTCCACCGGCGAAATTACGATGCAGACTGAAACGAACGAATGTAAATCAAGCAGCTTTAGTGTTAGTGTTCAATACAAAACGTAAGACGAAGCTCATAATATGAACGAATTGGACCTTGAGACTAGGGTTGCCAAAAAAATTCAAGAGGCATAATATAAGCATTTCAGGTGCCAAAAAAAAGTAGACATCAAAAAACGATAATACAGTGCCACAACGTCGTCGCTGCCGTCGCTTTTACCAATGTCATGTCCTTACAAAAATGACATTTTGAAGTCATTTTTGCATTTTGAAGTCAAAAACTGCTGTTCCATACATTTAGTCGAGTAATATTGAATTATTTTTATGGAACAGCTGATTTTTTTTCGCGATTTCTGAATTGGTCCCAAAGTCAAAGTTGTTCACAATGAGGAGTACTATTACCTCTTAAATGGACATCCGCTAATACAGTAGGACCATATACAACAGATGTATAAAATGAAAACGGCCGATTACCTATATTGAAATTCATGTTAATCGGCCGTTTTTGTCCGAAATCGTCTGTTTTGTTGTCGGGAAACTAGGGCCTTAATAATCTTGGTCCACACAGCGTTGTTTAACATGCACAACGGTACATTTCCACCTTTCCCAGCCACAAGTGTTTCAAACAATTTAGTCCGAATGCATTCGTCTTTTATTGCCTCGCCATTACGATGCAGACTGCACATGAGAAAATATCCATTCACCAACTAATAAGCATAGACTTGAACTGCAATGACACGGAATGCGGTATGTACTCGACTAGACGCGCCTAAGACTCACATATGCAACACAAGTAATAGTAAATCACAACGGTACTCCTACGTCACTCATACGTGCATCCATATTTATTGTGAACAGTTTGCAGTGAATGCATTGGTCGTTTACCGCCGGCACTATGCCTCGTTCACGCGGGCGAGTTGACTCGGACGAGGGGAGAATATAAAATTGATTATTAGAGGCGTTATGAATATTAATCGAGTGGGTATTCAAGGGTCGTGATTCCTGTAGGTGTGAAAGGTACCTATTGTTTTATAGGAAAGATGGGAATAGTAATGAGGTAGCATGGAAATCTAATTAACAATGATTAAATTATACTTGCTGATAGTATGTGTGGTCTTTATAATATTAAATGACTACATGACATTAATATTATTATTTTATTTAACAATGGTACAATACCATTGTTTTAAAGTTATACCTAGTGAATTTTGTATGATTGATTTATAAAAAAATCTTTTTATCAAAAAATACATTCAACTCTTAAAATTGTGGCTGCCCGGTCTATCCAAGCGTATTAAACTATTAAACACTATGATAAGGCCGGTTTCTAGATCCAGCATCTGAATATCAGTATTAACCACAAAATAACTGTCACATGGAACCTTCCAAAAAATTTCTAACACGGAAACTGAATAACAATTTTGCCCAACCTGTGAATCGAACCGAAGACCTCAACCTCAACAGGTGCGTTTGCGGCCACTAGACCAATAGATAGTTTACCAAATTACATCTGATCTAACCCTCATCATAACATTTAACCCTCGCATCCGATACGATCTAACACTCCTCAAAAATCTAACAAGAATAAGATGCTGGTTAATTTACAGCTCTCGTAAAGCTCATTGTTTCATGTATTTTTTCCGTAATTACCGATGACTATCGACTGAAACGGTTAATAGACAATAAACCCGTTACTTACACTAATTACTCGTATATCTGTAGATAGATATAACAGTAAGTATTATATTTATAAAATAAATATAGATAGACAATATCAAGATGCAGAGAGAGTCATTTTGAGGCTCTTTTTTTCTATAAAATTCTGTATTTTGGGTACAGGTTCCTCATCATCATCATTGACAGCCTGTTTCTACCCACTGCCGAGTATAGGCCTCCTCCGTTTCATGCCATATTTCCCTGGTCTGTGCTAATCGTATCCAGGTCTTTCCCGCGATTCTTTGCAGGTCATCTGTCCATCTGGCTGCCGGTCTTCCAACACTTACAATACAGGCACAGTTTACAGGTATACAATTAACATCACATGCCCGAATCAACTATTTGTAGACCCAATTATTTGTTTCGTGAGGGAATCAAACCTCCGACACACAGCGCAATAAGCCAATTGCATAACCACTATACCAACCGTATCATACATTTAATAAAACACTGTTTTTTTGGAACTATTACCTCCTCGTCTATCCACACGGTCTCACGACGATTACGAAAGTTGTCGATGATGTCAAATAAATTGCTATGAGAACCGCTTGCTAAAGTCGTAAGTGTGTTAACTTTAGATCTTCAGTTTTTTCCCGCGATTCATTTCACAATCATTGCTTATAAAGCTCAAAAATTCTCGAGTGTTATTGCTTTTTTGCAATATCACTCGCACGGCGATATTGATTGAACCGCTTTTATCAATTTAGCTTCTGCAATGCAAATACACTTACGTGACGATCTAATGAGTTGGATATGAAAGACACTTAGCTACAAATAATGTATAGAGGATTTTTTTTTTATGTAGTGCGCATAATTTCTAGAGTGATTCAGTCTCTGTTCCTAAATGCAACCGCAGTATTGCGATACAGTTTAAAACAAAGCGAAAATTCGACTTAGTAGGGGGGACACGCGTAAATAAATAGCGCAAGTCATTCAACATTTTTATTTTATTTTGGGTTAAATTTTAGTGCTGCGGTCGCATTTGGGAACGCGGACGGACACTGAATCACTCTGCAAATTTTGCGAACTACATAAAAAAATATTGTGTATAAGATCCTACTTTATTAGCGGAGGTCCTTTTATGGGATTATAGTACACATAATTATGATCAACTTTTACTACGGGACCAACGAAGAAATCGCGAAAATAAAAATCTGCAGTTCCATACATAAAAAAAGTAAAATGTCGAGTAATATTGAATTATTTGTTTGGAACAGCTGAATTTTTTCGCGATTTCAGTGTGGTCCCGTAATAAAAGTTGTTCATAACGATG
This sequence comes from Allophyes oxyacanthae, assembly GCA_932294325.1. NCBI lineage: Eukaryota > Metazoa > Arthropoda > Insecta > Lepidoptera > Noctuidae > Allophyes > Allophyes oxyacanthae. Next base: position 6,123,137 of record OW028614.1, on the reverse strand, counting down.
AGTACTATCCCTTAAAAGGAGGTACACTAATAAAGTGGGACCTTATAATATTTCACAGTGAGCACAGAATCATAAATTATCACCGATTAAATAATTAATAAATACAGCCCATTACCGTCCCACTGCGGGGCACAGGTCTCTTCTCTGAATGAGAAGGGTTAGGCCTTAGTCTACCGCTGGTTTGGTGCGGGTTGGCGGACTACACACACATTCTAGAACTATATGAGGCCCTGTCATAATTATGTGCAGGTTACCTCACGATGTCTTCGTTCATCGTTAACGCAAGTGATAATTGAATTCTGGGGGGCTAAAAAGAACGCTTTAGATGAATCACAATATGATTCATATTAGAAATGTCAAAATATCTACGTAATTGACAACTCTTAATATCATACTCATAAGGTTCATATTCAGTAATCATCTGTTTGACAGTTACTATGCAGATCAGTAGATCATTTGCTCAATGTGGCCTTTTTAGGCCCCCTGATCTGCACATAACTTTGTAAAATCTCTGACCCTCTTGCATGGAAGGCAAGCGTTCAACCGCTAGGCTATATAATTATACTGACGCCACTGTGACAATAAAATAAATCCCATATTAGATAGAATAGTTTGCCTAGAAGCAACCGTAATGCACATCACATGTCGAAACCATTAGCGTCTATGTAGCTCTGTCTGAATAGGCCTTTAGATGGGACTTCACATGCCATGATAATAAAACTACTGGAAGAGGCTGTGGGCGTACAAGTCTAAAAAGGAATATACTACCCACGCTACATTCAGGTCATTCGTATTTTTAACCCGCGACAAAAAAGAGGGTGTTATAAATTTGTAATGTGTATATGTGTATCTGTTTGTGTGTATCGTAACTCCAAAATGTATGGACAGATTTCAATCTGGTATCATCTCAGCTATGTCTCATGAAAATCTGTTCAGCCGTTCAAAAGTTACAGCTCTTTTTCTAGTTGGAGTTGGGGGTTTTTGACGGTTAGGTTATTTTACTTTTTCTGCGTTACTTATAAAATACAGCTTTGTAATTGAATTGCTTTCCTGATGTCCGGAATGTAAGGACAAGCCAAGTATTACTTCTGCGTTTCCCTTCCAAGATTGTATTTAACATAGTAAAATTTCCTTTATATTTTGTTCAAATATAAAAATAGATCATGAGATGACAGGCAAGGCTAAAAACATAAAATCACTATAATTATCTACCTAATATTATTTTCGGGTGTCTTCTCTACAAACAATCGTAGCCCGATGGCTTACAGCTGCTCATAATACTAATGGGCATGTGTTATTTTTCTTAGAAACAAACTAATTCTATCACTGCCACGAAATAAGTGACCACAATATTATTGGATACGCAACAAAAAAATAAATTTTCCTTAAAATCTATTGAAAATACTAACGGTGATTCGGGGATACGTAATGGCTTCCGGCACAATCATGCATCGTTTTACGTTGTGCAACAAAAAATTTAAAAATGGAGTTATTATTTTTCACTATAGTACTTACAGTTTTTATTTAAAAAAACGTGCTACTTATGCTAAAACAACTGTCACTTTTGTTTCTTTTACATATCAATATTCTAGCCACATCTTCCTGACAAAGACAATTCGCTAAAACTAAAATCTTAACCAAAATAATTATATTACTTAGTTAAAAATCCATGTAACACCTGTTATAATACTCTAAAACAAGTACCAGTAGGTACCATGAAAGATTACTTCATCTTCACGATAATACACCTTGAAAACAGATAAGACGGCCTTGATGTTAGACGCGTATTTCCAAAGGCCGTTTCTTGTACTTTTACATCTGTGTCGGTACCTAGCCCGCGGCATCGGACGTGAAGCGTCATACGCAAATGGGGGGACATTATAATAGGACGATACACGATTTCAGAGCTCAAGGTCCCAGACAATTGTGTGTTTTCAATGCTTTAGATCATGAATGGTGAGCCAGAGGTTTAGACTTTGTCAGTTTTAGAATTTCAATAAGTCGAATGATAATCCGTATTTAAATATCAAATACGTGAACATTTTATATGTATATGTGTTTTATATGTAGGCCTTATTAATCTAATAAATAATATCTGTATTAACAAAAGATCTCATCTTTGATCTCAAAAACGTTAGCGTGAAAAGTCTTTCATTACATAGCTGAATTATTTGTTCACCCCTGCTTTTTTTTAGACGTTATAAGACTACATTTAAAGATATAAAGTACATTTATATAAACTACTATGCCGAGATATTCCAAGAATTTCGCAAAAAGGAAAAAAACCTGACAAATCTCGGGGCAACTCAAGCAGCTGGTAACATCATGTATAAAAATGTCTGCCGGCCATCAGATTTCAAAGCCGCCAGACACAAAATCCTTAACGTCACGTATGAATTATTCAAGTAAAATATAATCTCAGTTCAGTGCGGAGCCCTATTCTGTACAACACAAAACGGGCACATAAATAATGCAACTAGAGAGTGACGTCATACGCAGCGCCGTTTGTAAACGAGATCGCATTTGAATTGTTATGGTATGCTCAGTTTAGTTTGGCTATTACGACTGTGATGTTAGATGGTAGAATCAAAGCAGATACGTCATCACCATACATTAGAGAGTTGCTTCAAAGAGTCGATTATCGAAATCTGTGCTCGTTCTAAATTAGGTTCGATTCAAGGATGACAGTGTTGAAGCGATGCAGTGCACTGAAGATTGCTACTTCATAAAAGTAAGAAGACTCATACAAAGTAAACAAAAGTTCGATGATCTACCTTGCTCCCGTCAAAACTGAAAATATGACGCTGGCAGAATAGGTGACTTGCCATAAAGGAAGAAAAACAAAAAAGATAAGATGCAACCTAAACAGCATTTAATTAAGTAACGAAACGCAGATATTTATGTAGTATTGTTCTGGAACACAGGCTTCCGCTTATTAGCTAATGAGTTAATATTGCTACTTGTCAATGATGTCATAAAAATAGGCTACACATTTATTCATATTATTGTTTGGCCGCATTCAACAATATCACACACATTACTGAACAATGATCTCCTTGCACAATTTGGGCATATTAAGGCGACACTATCGTGCCCGCCATATTTTCCTGGTTTCCTGTCCGAAACTGTGATAGATTAGGGAGGAAAAGTTTTACTCTGTTAAAGTGAGAAATTGTATTTTGGTAGGACTTAGTTTTAGATTATATTCTGGCGTAGTAATGAAAGATAAATAAATCGCCAGCTGATTCTTATCTTGCGAATATTTGTTTTAGGAATTGGCTCAGAGGTTTCCGATAATTGGACTAACTCACTATTATTACATGTAATTGATTGATGATTAATTTATTTTATCAGGTTCATAAACTCGGATACGTTAGGAAGTTAGACCACTGTGCGTAAAAACTAAAAGCTCGCCGCACCCTGATAAGCCGAGTTTATAATATTATCCCGCACTTACTAATGAGCATTTGACCAGCATGTATTTTTATTAAATAGATTTTTCATAAATGTAGTACATAACTTACTCGAATGTATTCATAATTTCTTTCATCTATTTGTTCGACTGCACATAATATCGTTAAGAATATTATCGTTTGTTAAGTTCTATCAGAGTAGTGTTCCATCTGAAACAGGTCTGTATTCTATGGGGTTCAAGTGGGATATGTTTTGTTTAATACGTATTTCGTCGAAGCAGGATTCTGTCGGAGTAGTGTGTGCGTCAAAATTCAGAATGACGGGCTTCTTCCTTCTGTACCTAATTTTATTTATCTTGTAAAGCAAGGAGTACTTACGGGAATGTCATCACATGTTGCAACACGGGCGCATTTCCCGGTCTATATTATCGTATACAATATCAATATGAGCACTTGGCATCGACCAATTAGACTTGTCACTGATGTCTTAACTTTCGACAATTTACGAACGTAACGCGGACCGTCCACAAATGCGGTCGGGATAATCTTCAAAAATAAATTTGAATATCTCTGTCATCATATGTCATATCACACGGGAGTGTGGTAAACAGTTTCATATTTATCACGAGATAGATACTCATTGATATAAAAATCAAAATCCATATTCAGATGCACAAAAATGTCTTCTCTTTATTCGTTGGTTGTATTGTTTCGGGCGTGGATGGTCAATAAATCCATATATCTAATAAATATCTTGATTTCGAAAATGTCTGTAAAAATATCACGTTAAGAACTTTAATAAAGACTTAGCATTCATAGTTATCTTTCATAGGTAGATCTGTATGAGCAATGAGAACCTCACTTTCTTTGTGCATCTTGAGTTTTTAAATCAATACGATACTAAACATTAGGCGTTTGAAGTGACAACCCTAGCCAACAAATATTAGTTTCTCGTTTCATTCAGTTGGTTGTAAATTTTACCAGTTTACTGTTTTGGCACAGGCGGCGACAAACTTATATTTGCCGCCTCGGGAATTAGTTGCCATTGTATTTCACTTTACTACGCTTGACAATAGAAACGAATCTAACGGTTGTTACTTTGTTGTTTTGTATGCAGTTTAGTGCACAAGTCTTGTTTATACTGCATTTGGTGGGTTACGATTCATCAAACAGTATGAACATATGAATAGCGGTTAAGATGATGAATTGGATAGGTCACAGACAGCGGGTTAAGTGCCCATCAAAATGTTTGGCACACGTTTCCTTATTGTGTGGAAAATAACAGGCGACAATACGTTAGCAATTGGCAATTGTAACCGTTTCCGAATCAGGCATAACTCTTATATGTGGAATGAAATGTATGGAATATCTACCTAGTACATAAAAAATAAGGCAGTTATTATGCATGCAGATTTTTTAATAGCATAATATACTATCAAAAAATCCTTTTGACTGAATGAAATATTGACGCCCAGGGCTAAATGTAAATATAAATAAACAGGGATTTTGAGAATTCGACTCAATTTCGAATTTGACAGAATCTGAAAGATAACCACACACGCGCACGTGTTACGAACGGAAGCTAATGTGTAGATCATTTATTTTAGTCATAGGCTCTTTAAAAGGGCACTTAGTAAAAAGTAAGTAAACTACAAATATTATACTCAAAATAGACGTTCCTGAAAAGCACGTAAAAAAATACCAGCTTCGACCACCTTTCTCCGCTTCCTATGTATATATAGCTGTAGAGAAGAAGCAGCCTAAGACTGTAACTGAATATGCTTAAAAAGGGGTACAAACATTTCCGAATATATACTCTTAAAACATATAACCCTCTCCGTAGTCGGGTAATAACATATTGAAGTCAGTTATTTTAGCACCTAAAAATGATGATTGTAACACCCTAGCAACACAATTTCCCTAGCAACACAATTTCCCGCCGTCATGTTACAATCTTTTTCAGTCTTCAAGAACCAAAACAACCCTAAGAAACTCGTAACATACGAGAACCTAACTAAATCAACTACACATCCAATAGTCTTACACCAAAAAATATTTGTCCCATTCGTAAGTCGTCCGTGAATTCAGTTTTTACGATGTGATGTTACGAAAGGACATATTAAATGAAGATTCAATATGTTGGGGCGGGCTGGGGCTGCCTGCGACACCATTAGGAAGTGGTGGCACGGAAAACCCTCGGAATGTGGTGCTGTGTTTAGATGTGTACACTACTCGTTGGGGTACTGGCCCTATCGATGAAATAGTTGTTGTTTATTGAGTGACAGCTTTCAAGGTGTCTAAGATTTTCATAACATTGTCATTTTCATACATTGCAGAAGAAGTCTGCTGTAAATTTAAAAAATTATTCGTTGAACTATTATTTGAAGCACTGAATAAAATTTTATTTTTTGACCTAGGTATTATTTCGAGCACTGATCTTTAGCTACTGATTTACTATAGTACTGGTATATCTCTGGTGTAATCAATGATGATAATAAACAAACGGGATGGTACTATTTCGCAACTTTTAAATTGCATCAAAAGCTCTTTTTGAGAATTAACACACAATCTTATTTAAAACAATAACATACAAACGAACAAACACTCGTTTGGTTCCATTAAATCAATTCCAGTATTTAGACCGAGTAATATTTCAAGTGTAGTGGCGTGCGTAAACAGAGCATTGGCACAGATTCCAATGAAATGAAAGGATATGCGCGGTGGAAAAGCTCTCGACCCGGGCTTGCTTCAGGTGGAAATATCTTAGCTTCAAAATCTTTTAGTCTGGCTAGAGCCTGGAATTAAATTTCAAGTGGCAATCTGGCACATAAAAAGCCGTTTGGTCCGTATTGTAGTGCAAGATTTTTTAATATTTTATAGATTTTGATGTAAACAAGATTAAGTCAATTTAAAGTTAACGAGGTATTTAGGTGTCTTAATTATTACGTAAAATCAGAGGTTATTATCGTAATTATTATTACAATAATAATATCTGATTTTATTTTAGGTATTGGGAACACCCAATACCTAAAATAAAATCAGATATTACATTATTATATTCTTCGAACACGAAGAAAGGAAGAACGTCTCTCCAAACTCGAAATAATTGCCAAAATAACTTTAATTAAATATAGATTTTAATAGTGATCGTTATCGTTAATTTCAGTCACTTTATTAACAGAGTTTAACGTTTTGACTTAATTTAATAAACACAAGGGATTTGTTGCTTACGCATTGTATATAATATATATGCGAACTAATCACCGCACTTTCAAAGAAATGGGTTAAAACATAAATTGTAGCCATTTTATTTGTTTTCTCACAACGACATTCAATCTTGTTCTCAAGTCATCAATTCGGTTAAAAAGCGTATAACAGTATGAGCCAACTTTCTACGATCTTCTTGTTATTGTGACGTACAAATCATTTTTCTCTAAATTATACACTGCAGCCAATTCATACTGCAAATATAAATTGTTACAAGATTTAACAACATACCTTACAATATTATAACATTTAAAAAACAATTAGGTAAGCTTATTAGATTTATACTTTTTAAGATACGAGATCGGCGGGTCTACTGCGTGACTAAAATTGTATGAACATCGACAACGATATTAAACTTCAATACGATCGTGAGAGCCTAAACTTTGAGCTAACTTGTACTTTTTTTACCGATCATGAAGATAAGTGTCCCAACTATATGATAGGTAATTTTTTTACAAGTTAGCTCAAAGTTTAGGCTCTCACTATCGTAATGAAGTTTAATACCGATGTCGATGTTCATACAATTTTAGTTACGCGGTAGGGGTGCAGAATCCGCATTGGTATAGATTTTCGACGACAAAAACATATCACAAAGGAGTGGAGATCAATGACGTTAAAGAAGTTTTTAAAATTCTAGTTTGGGAACACAGTAATATTTTACACTTACTAACTAAATAAACGGACGCTAAAGTTTCCATGTGCGTAGGCCTTAGCTTCCGTGCGTCTTCGAAAAGAAACTCAATTTTCTTAGTAGATAGTTGCTCAAATTAAACCCCGACAATCTATTTATATGTTAGTACTTAAGGCTTAGTATGTTTATTGTGTTAAAGAAACGTAGTCTAAAAGTCTGGGGAATGGCCTATCTTGTGTAGGTATTTTCATGAAGGCCTATCCAATTTTTACCTGGTAACCGAACTAATGAACTTGAGAAATCTTTGCATACGATCATAATACAAATGACGACACGGTTGGCGCAGTGGCTAAGCGATTAGCTTTCTGCGCTACGTGCCGCGAGTTCGACCTCCGCACGGAACAAATATTTGTATGATCTACAGATAGTTGTTTCCGGTCTGGTTGTGTGTCCATGTGAAATGTATGTTTGTAAACTGTACCCTCGATAGGAGAGAGAAATCCTAGAGAGGGGCAAAGTTTAAAAAATAATCATAAGCAATATGAGAAATACATGTTAAATTAACAAAACACAAGTATAATACGAACGATCTTACCCACATTTCAGTTCTACAACTAAAAATAACTAGTGACAAAAAGATGAATGAACCAACAAACCATAAATCCATACATCAAAATTGGCATCGCATGCGCTGTACATTTGTTCAAAATTACAACGTCAAACAGTTATATTGAGGAAACTATAAAATCTGTATAATCGTAAAAGCGGAGTTGGGTGGTAGCCAATACCCGACAATGAAAAATAATTCGACATACAAACGTAGATATAAAATTTCAAGATGGACAGTTTCCTGCACACTGACAAATTAATAGGTACATTTAGGTACAAAAACATGTACACTTAACAAAATACTAAAGTTCATTTAAAGAAACGGAGTGATACCCTATAATTAAAATTATCATGTATTCTTTTTTGTTCGCAGATACGATTGGTTATATTTCTCAAGACTTCAATGATAAATTTTTACAAAATTAACTTTAGAATTTCAGTAAGTTTTGACTCTGACTATATATATAAAACTGTCCTGAATTGCTCATAAACATATTATTGCACAATACCTTTAATCACAAGCATGTATTGTAGTGTGCAATTGCATGTGTCGGGTATGCCCGACTAGTTTTTTATCTTGAATCACTGATGCACAAATACATAGTTACAAAAAAACCAACGTATTTGTATAACTATTTGTGAGCATCCGCAATCATTCCGTTCTTTTACCGTTCCATCTAGTTTCACAGGTTTTGTACGACTTTTTGCACGTCAAACGAAGACAACGAAATAAACGCACAATTTCGATATTTATGTGCGCGTATTTTTCTCAGGCGTTTTTGCGTTACAGTATTTGCATCTCGAGATCTTATATCAATGACACACAACGTTCAATGAATCCAGTTGAGAAGTTTTAGCGTTTATTGCATTTCCTAGGGAGACTTCAGACAGATATTGGATCATCACTGCTTCATATAGTTCCTGGCACGCGTGTCTATCGTGTAAGGTAATATCGATATTCAATGAGCGCTTGATAGAGATTTTGCTTTCACGGGTAACTATAATATTTGGATGATAGACTTTCAGTTTATAGATTGAAAAGGTATTGAGACTAAAATTGGTGCTATTACTTACAGTAAAATACTTTTTTGCTATTTCAGTGTAAACTGTGTTAATTGATGACTAATCCTTTACAGCTTTGCCGGTGAATTACAAATAACCCTGTATAGGTCAAAATTCCTTTTAATGTGAAAATTGTTTATTTTTAAATAAAATTTGATCCTCATTAGAATTCCTCCTGTGTCGAAGGCCCTTAAAGCATTGCTGGTGAATTACAAATAAACCATGTGTAAAATACCATAACACAAAGGTCCTAAACAAAGCTGGGCGCCAGGATGCAAGATAATTATTTACCAGCACATCGCGGAAGGCTCAAGTATTAATTCTCTTTGTAACTCTTAATGACTATTAGTAGTTTCTCTAATAAAAGTAACAAAAGAGAAATAAATCCTAGCCCCGGGAGAGTAGGTTGTATTTACCTCGTATTCTATTGTTACGTGTTTTTCTTACACGACACTGTTTAGTCGGATGAAAGTTCGCAAGTGACATGAGGTAGTTAACGGGAAAATATTTCTTGTATCGGCGTTTTTCCGATACACAGACGGATAATAGGGAACTTTCATCTAAATTGTAATGATAAATTTGTAGAGTGATTCAGTGTACGTTCTTAAATGCAACCGTAGTATTGGGATACACTTTAAATGTGTTATATATATAAATTATGTTAAAAAATCAATAATAAGAGTTGTGAATAATAATGATCGATTTACAAAAAACATATACGTTTTTTACCTGACTACGGAGAGGGTTATATGTATGACCGGTATTTTTTACAAATTATCTTTATTATAAATAGCGTAAAACGGAACGTTATTTCAAATACCATCATCGAGTTTATGACGTCACTACTTTGTGTTTCTTTGGTTACCATATTCACACGCTATGAACTATCGATGCAATGAAGTCATGTCAAGTGACTGTGTTTTGGCGCGAACATTTAAAAATTATATTTTTATTATTCGAGATTTTTTGTTGTTTTTTTCTGTATTTATTTAATTCTTCAATCCTTATGATAAAATAAAAATACATGCAATTTCCCTTTTGAAGCATTTGTCATGTCAGCCAGTTTTGAACATAGACCTCCAGAACGCTTCGCTACTCTATAATGCGAGCTATACATATTAGGTATATTTACGAGAAGTGTTAAAAAAAACCACTACGCGTTGCAAATGTTTTGGTGAAACCCAGTATGTTATTATTACCGCACAGGGGGATGTTGCTGCCCTTTCTCTTGATATAACACCCTTTACTACACACAAGGAAATATACGGGGTGGCCTAATTATTCCCGGGGACAATACATATAAGTATTTGTATCTGCATGAAAAGCTAATTAAACATTTATTTAAAATCCCAGCAACCTTAATTGGCATCAAAAATTATCTGAACAATACTACAGCAATATTAGGGTTGTCAAAAATATTAACAAGAGTTTCATATTTCATATTTGGGGGAATTAATCATTCCGTTTGAACGATATTTAATTACATTCACGAATGTGGATAGCAATGAAATTTAATTAAATTTTATCACATGATTATGAAAACTGATGATCGATACAGTTATTAAATTAACATCAATCAACGTGTGGTTTCCTCTGAAACTCAATAGTTCTGCGGTTTATCGATATTTAGCATATAACACAAACTCAACACAACTAATGGCATGAATAAAAATATCGTAGGTACTATCAAACATCTTTTTGATAAAACGAATTTCCCATATAGCGAGCATCTATTCCAAATTCAAGCGTTCCCAACACTGGATGTTGTTAATCATAATTATTTAGGAAAACAATAGTGGTAGCCCTACGTAACAGCACCGGAGACAGGGGAGCGCACAAAACCGAATGCCTTAATTTAATATAAGTCAATTTGGGCCAATTTAATTCCGCGTCCATGCAGCCGTTTTACGACAGTACATCATAACTTGTGCCTGTCTCTGTCACACTTATGGAAAAGCAAGTAAGGCCCTCGCATGTTTTCAGTTAACGTTGTATCGAGTTACAAACATACTTCGATATTACGTGATGTATATTGAGTTGGCGTTTGACGGTACCGATGCGACGACGCGGCGATGCTGCAATTTTGTGGAAAAACAAATTCTAAGTTGAAGACGAAGTTTTCCCTGTATAAAACTGAATAAAGTTTTGAATGGAAGTACTTTATTTCTGTCAGAAGGTAACTTTCAAATATACAACGTGTATCAGAAATGAGTCATCTTTAAGGGTTTGGATCAAATCATCAAACTGAACAACTTTCTCTATGGGACCAAAATGGTGATTGCGAAAAAATTATCCGCCGTCTCCCATACAAAACTTCAATACCTACTCGACCCAAATGTATGGGACAGCAGTTTTTTTTTTGGTGTTTACGATGTTGCTCCCATAGAGAAAGTTGTAGAGTTTAATGGTCTGATCCACACCCTTAAACATGATCACGCATTTCTGATACACGTTGTATATTTTGAAAATTACCTTTTTACAGAAATAATGTATTTAGATCCATATACATTGTAGAAAGGTTTATTAGAAGTACTATATGAAGTAAAATAGCTGGAAATTTGCATTACCTCATTGAAAGTTTCGTGTCGACATTCGTTAACTATGTCGTTACCTACCTACTTAAAATATTACAGAAATCAGGTTAATCGGACAAAAAGTAACCTGAAAGAACATTATCGTTATCAAGACTTACCGTAACAAATTAATTATGAATCAGGCAAATTTCTGACTCCGATATCGATTGGTTTATTTATTAATTCATGTGCGCTTACATTACACATTATATATTATTTTATTAATAGCCCGTAGTATCCCACTGCAGGGCAAAGGCCTCCCTTCCCTCCTTCCACTTTTCCCGGTCTATAGCAATTTGGGGCCAATCCTTTAGATAGACGTCCAGCTCATCACGCCATCTCCTTCACATTATATATTATACTCATATATATTGATACTCATATTCTAGCAGATATGCGTATACAGTATTTAATAAGAATAATAGATAGGACAATAGCAAAAGCGAGCCAATTTATACATTACTATGACGAAATCAAGTCAACACATGTCATGCTTAACTTCAACATCACAAAGTGGTTTTATTGATAAATTATTTTCCCATCTTGCAAATTTTATGATAATTCAGCAATAAACAGTTTCTATCTAATAAACCTCTTAAAAGTGGATGGAACTGCTTATTATTATTTTGTTTACATTCCCCACAAAATTATTGCGTTTAATCGCCAATTGGGCGAACAATAATAGTCTCGGGTAATAGATTTAACGACCAAATGATAAACCTTATTTATTAACAACATAATATTATTGTTAGACTATAAAATTTTAGACAAGATGAATGAAGATATTCATAAAATATAGTAGCCGCCTACGCAAGCCTTGTCTTTGCAGAAATAGGATCCATAATAAAAGTTATAGTTTTTATTATTTATCTTTGTATATGAAGCGGATTATTACTAACTTTATTTTTACCTTGTTACATGATAATGTATTAGCTCAAATTATAAGTGTCTAACTAATGCAAATGGACATAGGAAGTCTCTACAGAACGCCAAGCTGAGCACTCTTAAGAAAGAGCTATTTATGTCCAAACTTTTCAAACAGTGTAGTGAATGCGATAAGTAAAAAGAATGCAGTCGATTGTTGTTACCTATCTTCTTGATTATAATCGCTTAGTCGCCTGTTAGGATAGCACTCTACTGCTTTTGTTGGCACAAAAGCACTGAAACATCTGAGATCAATCCGTTTGGCGCTCGTCCATGGCCAAATCTGATTTCGAGCGTTTACTGTAGTCCGATTTATATTATATTCCCTATTGTCCGAGGATAATCAGTTATTTTTCTTATGTGAGAACGAAATGGAAAATATTTTTCATCCCACCATCTCGGAAAGAGTATTTTTAATCTTCAATATCTGAGTGGAAAAGCCGTTTTTATTCTCTAGAGGATAAAGTAAATTTTCATCCCACCATCTCGGAAAGAGTATTTTTAATCTTCAATATCTGAGTGGAAAAGCCGTTTTTATTCTCTAGAGGATAAAGTAAATTGAATTTAGAACATCGTGTGCACTAAGTTTGTGAATTAAACGTTTTTTTTTTGCATTTAGTCATTTCCTCGCTGAGGTGGAATGAAAAGTTACGTGTTGCACTCGAGTGCAAAGATTTTTCACCTCGTGCTCTTTTGATTCCCTCGCTAACGCTCAGGATTCTAATTTTGAATCACTCGCTGCGCTCGTGATTCAATTTTAGAATCCTTCGCTTGCTCGGTCATCAAAATTGAACACGCGGTTAAAAAGCAACTTTGCACTCTTGTATAACAAATAACTATTGTCAATCTGTCTGTTCTTACTCTAACCCTAATAATTATAAATCTTATAACATAACTAACAAATTATGAACATTACGATGTGGTAAATTTCCTTTCAATTGAAAAACGAAAAGGCATTGAAAAAAAAAAAGTTTCACTTTGTAATAACGGTATGAAAATTTCTTTTATTTGCCAAATAGAATGTCGTCAAAGTTATTTTTCGATTAGCATAATAAAATATTTAGCGTCGAAAGCTACGAGATTAGATACAAATAGTTGCATTTCGTTTGCAGACAGTTTTAGCTGAAACTTCTAAACATTCGCTTGTTTTTTTTTTGTGCTGTATATTTTTATCAGTACGTAGGTATGTAGTTCATTTATAAATGCGTGGTTTCCATTGGATATTCAATTAGCTTCCGAATGTTTCTCAAATGTGCGACCAACGCGCGAAATGTGCCACATAAAAAATCAAACTTATTACTTAACTAAGTAGTTTTGCACCATTTTCAACATACCATTTACAAAGTATGCAAGTACTATATTTCCCTCCTAATAGTTGTTAAATAACCTACATACAAAATAGTCACAAGTTATACAAATAACGGTGATTATCTCAAGCTTTTAGTCTGAGAATTTAAATGCCGCGGCGGGATTCTTCGACGAAACGCAACGAAATTACAAGCTTTTTCTGCTATTATTTAGTGAACAATGTTATTAACGTTGTGTCAGCTGCGTTATTGTTTAAGTGATTAATGCACGTTATTTGTCTGCAGACAAGACAGTTAATAGCACGCTGTGATTTATAGTTATTCATGCGGTGAAGTCGCTAATATGTCTGATATGTTTATGAGTGAAGTACTCAGTTTAATGTGACAACATTATAATTCGTAGCTGTACCTACCTATTCGAATCGCATTGTATTTAGTGCAGACTGCAGGGGTAATGAAGTATCGTCCATATTAAATCTGTCTGTAGATTATAAATGAAATAGATAGTATTTATACTATCTATTCATACCACCATACCATACACACTACCACACACACACTACATCATACTATCTATTTCTATTTTTATCTATCTATTATTCTATCTGATGTATTTTTTTATTCGCAATTAATTTTTACCAGTAATTCATGAAATGAGATCATGAGGTATGAATGTATGATGCAAAATGTTATGTTAATTAGGTAATTCAATAAACCCGTGTCTGCAACGACATTTCTTTGAAGCGACCAAACCAGACTGCCAAAGTATAAAACAAAAGTTTTAATTAAAATTAGTACCTACTGAAGTACCATCAACAATTTCATCTCAAAACAATAATGACAAACACTCTCAAACGATTACAAATCTCGATAATACATTCGCGACATAGCTTTGTCACATTTTAAAATGGATTCCTCCAGTCGTTCCCCTGGTAAGGTGGAGCCTCGCCTGATTGGCGATCTCATTAAAATCAGGAAGGAGCCAGCATCGTTTACTTCCCCGTTATGGTGCGTCCAAAGTGCTCTTTTCATCTTTTTTTATTTTCTCTTTTCTATTAACAAGTAAAAATGCGAACAAAATATTTTGTTTTTTAAGTATTTGAGATTGGATTGACAGGATCTTAAGACTTCAAAGTATCACTTCGAGAATTGTGTATTATGAAGATTTTGTTTGTTATAGGAATGAATCAAAAGATGAGTGTCTCAATTTGTCAAGTATTTCTTATAGTCAATTTTATTGTAATTTGTACGACCAGTTAGACACCTAATTATAGCGATGTATGAAGATTTATTAAACAAAGCTTCAGCAAAATACAGTATCACTGGTAGAATCGGATCACGCTGCTGCCCGCGGTTTCACCCACGTGTTTTATTTTTATCAAAATAAAATATAGGCTATATGATTCAGATATAGTGTAGCATACAATACTAGTGATTTTTTTTTTAAATCGAACCTTTTTTTTTCATGTTTATTCTTTACAAACTAAAATACAAATCTCTTTATAACTTAGTGTAGATGAAACTATCTAATTTCTCCGACCCGAAAATTAATTCAAATCAACAGTTGTTCTGGTCTCAGTAGTGCACTGTTTGCACTACAATAAATATTATGATAATCCGTATATAAGAGTTTTACTCACAGCCCAAACCGACAAAGCTTAGGGCCATAGCATACTAGCTACTTTCTGCAGCAGAATTTGCTGCCTTTTGCTAACAAAAAGTGAATGACGAACGCGAAAACGCACGATGCTGCTGCTAAAAGTATCGAGTGTGGATGGGCCCTTCGTTATTCACTTTCTGTAAGCAAAAGGCAGCAAACGAACGCGAAAAGGCGCGTTTCTGTTCCAAAAGTAGCTAGTGTGTAATGGGCCCTTAGTCATAATAGAAAGCATGCTTAAAAAAACAACACCAGCTTCTACATTGATTCAGTCTTCTAACAGTTAAATAATTTCCGTAATTAGTTCAGTAATTTTGAAGTTCACCCCTTACAAACAAACTCACAAATCTCTTCATAATATTATTATGAAGGCACTACGTCACAATTTGACCTCTCGCCCTATTAACCTAATACCTTATCCTTATCTTCCACTAAACAGAACACGACACACCTGATACCATAGAGAAGGAACTTTCTTTTTCGTTCAACGAGTAATTTGGCCAATTACGTCGGATACCTTCCCGCGTCACTGGCCACGGAGATTACTTGCCTTATGAATCTCTTAATACGTATTGTCCAACGCTCGGGCATTCATTACGTAAGTACCCGGTAATTGCCACTCGTGACGTCATGATTGGATTTCGTCAACTGTAGGTAATGGAATATTTGGTGTTCATGTGAAGTGAAGTCTGAACAGAAAATATATATCAATATTTTGTAAGAGAATACTGAAGTAAATGAGCTATTACTGTTACTGTTAGCCTACATCATCCCACTGCTGGGCAAAGGCCTCCCCCCATGATTTCCAGGCTTTTCGGTCTAGAGCCAGTGTGAACCATTCGTTGTTCGTGTTATCAAGTTCGTCCCGCCATCTCTTTCGTGGTCTGCCGCGTCGCCTTCTCGTTATGTCAGGGCTCCACTTAGTGGTTACCTTGGCCCACAGTTCATATGGATGAGCTATAGTTATTGATAATAAGTTAAATTTAAAATAAGATATATTAAAACAAACTTTGCTATATTACGCGAAATATTCTTAATTTTATGACCTCATTCATAGTGGGAGTTATGTCTGCTATGAAATTCATGTTCTGGTTTTATGAATGCATAATGGATATGAGATTATGCTATTACATATCAAAGTTACTAAGATACGAACTCCTCAATACAGATAAAATATTACAAAAAGGAAGGGAAGTCGAGGGCCACTGGGTCGATGGAATAATGAAGATTCGCGGAAATACTTGCGGGAGATTGGCACAGATTGTAAGGAATGGGAAATAGGGAAGGAAACTACAATGAATGGACGGGGCCGGTTACTAATTTATAGTTTACTTACTTAGCCGTTGGTTACACGACATATCAAGCTACACAATTTCAGTATAAGCTGACCTTGCATTGCATAGTCTTTCCGTATAATGAGAGGTCAGCTTATACTGAAAATATATAGCTTTATATGTTGTCGTGTGCACCTCCGCCTAATTTTGTACTTTTCCAATTACTAAAACAATCATAAGTTATGCCCGAGAAAACAAATAAAATAATTAAGACACAACATTCAAGTAAAATGTTGACAACCCAGTTTCATTTAATAAATATCTAGATAATACCTAATAATAATATTATTATCTTGCTTAGTGTTAGCAAACGTATTTGAAATTCGAATTATACGCCAAAGACCATCTGCTCTACAGCAAGAAAGAAAATGAAAAAAGTAAAATCTAATGATTTGCTGCCTACACATAAACATAAGCTTCAAAGATCAAGCACGGTAATTTTTCATGGTACTTAGTTATAAAAATCCCAGTTTTGTACTATACTCCGGAATGAGTTCGTTCCAAAACTATGAGGAGAAGGCACGCAACAGCTGTCTGGATTAATTTTATCTACTGAATAAAAATGTTGGATATTTTTCGGATCTATAATTAGGTGTGCATGCGACGAAATGTGTGAGGAATGAGGATTCATGTCGTTAATAGTTCTGTTTGGTAGCGGTATCTACGTTGTGAAATCTATCAAAGTGCAGTGGAGTTTCAGTGTCAGTGTTTCATATACAGGGTGGTGACGACGTTACAACAATAAAATTAATCACGTATCTGGTATCACGCTCAAGCCGTACACAAAAGATCAACAATTTTCACGAATATTATTTTTGCATAATACTTCACTGTTATTACTCTCATTCTTCTAGGTGAAGGAACATCAAAGTAGATACCTATGTCACCTTTATTTATTCTATACGTGTATATAAAGATTATTCTGGTAAAAACAGGTTAGAGAGTTTTTAAATTTCGCCTAAAGATCGTGATAATGTAGTTAAACTACTGATTGGATCTCATTGATTTATTGTGTACTGTCAAAGAATGTTATACCAAAATACGTCATTTTATTTAATACCGTAACGTGATCACCATCTTGTATGAAGAATGAGAAAATAGCTAAATGTTGATATGCTAAGATTTCGAATATTACTCAAGTAATGCATGATGTAAGGTATTTTTCTTACATTCAAACTCTTCTCCCAAAAGATCTGAAACTGTTTGGACAAAATCCGTGGGACGATGGAAAGAGTAGATAGTAGGTACCTTCTATAAAAACAAGAATCGAATTAATCCAACATGCGCTGGGCCACTATAATCTATCAGTGTTTAAAAAAGATCAAATAAAAAAAATACTATGTGCGTTTAATATAATATGATACTTCGTTCTTAACAACGACAACCATCCGCCCCCGTCCATAAAACAATTACCTCATACCTGATCATCGATTCCATAGCATTTTCTTTCCCAGAACTTTCACTATCGCGATACGGAGAAGTCCATCAAAAGTAAAGAGTGAAGAAGACTAGTTGACAAGTGGATGAAGACAGCTTCAGCTACCATTTCAGCATCCATCCGCAGTTTATAACGCTAAACGACAAACGCACGAATCACATTTGAATCCAATCTATCCGAAATAACTGGGCCGGCTGATTTAGGCCACATATTGCACAACTAATTGCGTAACTACCGCCGTCAAACGAGTATGAATTGTTAACTTCACAGAGATTGAGATGCCCTGACGTTGCCAATTATACAATTAATGTCTAATGCGTGTATGGTAATCAGGTAAGGGACTGAAGTAGAAATAGGAGCTTGATTTGGGCCTTGACAATTACATAATTGATTTGGTAATGGGATAATATGATTTCTATGTTACTTAGAAGTAGTAGTATGGATATGGGAGCCGCAATCGTCATTTTGAATTTCTTAACATCTACATAAGTTATTTATTATAACGAATAGGTATAGAAATACATATTGACCCTTCAACGCTCTGTCGACCACTTATAAACATAGTCTTAAATAGGTCTATGTCCCTTTTAGTAATGTTGTGTACATGAATTATGAATTATTATGGATTCTGCAAACAATAGCCAAATTCTAGAGCATTTCGACATACATTGATAGATTGCTAGTCTGATAGACATCGTATAAATGGAGCATTGGACACAGCAGGACATTGACTAATAAAAGAACGAATTGTTTACGTCATATAAAACAGATTAAAATATAATAAATGGCCCGCAAATAGACGACAGTCTTTCTTCGTCATAGTCGAAAATAAAATATATTTACGAAATAAATTAATTTCGAAATCGTTCCTTACTCCCCACTTCGTTATTATTTTGCACAGAAAGATAGCTTCTCCATCACTATAAATAATGGTGCTCTAGTTTCTCATTCAAACAAGATCTTAGTGAAATCTATTCAAAATGTTATTACGCATTTGTGAACATCTCAGCTGATAAATTGTCTCAGAGCCTTACCGAGCTTGTTTTACGGAGATGTCATATTTTCATTTCGAATCTTAATTGGATTTTTATCCTAGCAATACGCAGAGAAGCTGTAGTATTTATCATATTTGAACATAACGACGAAGCAATAATTCAAATCTTGAGACATTTAATGAATTGATGTTTCAATATTTTTATTGATGGCTGTACATTCATACGTCATTTTACCCTGGATTTTTTTCTTTGGTCGAGAATGAGTATGTGTAATAATCATATTGTATTTACTGATTAAACAGGCTCCTAATCGAAAAATAGTCGTGCTGATCATTAAAGTATGTAAGCGTATTTTTTCAACCAATCAAATCCTTAGGACTAAATTCAAACCCGAAAACAAAGATCAATAGACAAGTCCTCGCATAAAAAAATAACAATTATATTGCGCTTAATGCATCTTACATTACAGTGAGCAGTGAGCACATTAAGAACACAATCATAATTTTAATCCAACAATAGTAAGATGAGTGACGCCTGCGCAGCCATCAACGGTTTTTAGATCTTTTGATCGAATGCCAGCATCAAACCGCCGGTTGTCAGTTTTATAGGTTACTGTGGTATAAGTGTTTGGTCGTGCTTCATCTATTTTTCTCTCGGAGTATCTAGTATTTCGAGTTCAAGTATGTAAGTATATTTTCCTGTTCTAGTTACTACTAGTTAGTTAGGGTACTCACTAATTCAAAAAATTAAAAACACGACTCGTGTTTTTTAATTATTTGGTTTTTATTTATTTTATATCTTTCAAATATCTTATCTTTTTCACTATCTTTCAATAACCAGACGTTTCCTATTTTTGTTATAATATATATTTTTGGAATCTCCTCATTAAGTTAGTGATCACAGGCATAATCAGATTGTTACTTTTTTAAAGTATGGTATTTATTCATGTACCATAATTATCTACCCCATTGATTTTTTTAAGATGTCACCTTAATCTATGGCACCCGGGATAATGCTTGCATCTAACGATACCATACCACACGTCATATTTACACCGGATCGGGCTTTTAGAAGATATGGTTGAAGATCGAATAAAGAAACTCAGACACATACATATAAGGCCCCTGAAAATATTTACAATTTAAAATCCTATTTGGGCATTCCTGTAAAAAATATACATCTTGGGGCCCATAAAAGTCGCTACTACTTATCCATAAGATAACTGATACATATAAGGTTTTCGTGAAGAAAGCTTGCAACCCTATAACTTTTATTACATATGCTGCATTTTTTATTAAGTATAGGAATATAAGTATAAGTGTGCCAAACAGATTTAAAATTATGTTATAATTATATTTATATTATTATGTATATGTTTTACTCCTCCAAAGTCAATCTCCACAGTCCCTACAAAAGCTTAAAACATTTAAATATAAATTAAATGTCCTACATGTATTTTAATATCTAAATTAAAACCACGATACGTCTGAATATTATATGAATCGCTTGTTTAAGCTTGAATGAGAGACATGCGACGAAACTACTGAAGTCAAAATATTTCTGTCATCAACTAAATATTGTATAATATAAATCGTTTAAATATACCAACATTGTTGGGATAGGTTTATAAATATACCAAAGAAACATTTTTCACGAAGCTACAACAGTGTTTCTGGTTCACGGCTGTCTTTATAAATCGGAGTGTTCATTAGTTGTACCTATTTTATACGTGATAATTTATAAAGAAAATATCTCCAAAATTACTCATGTACGCACACGTGGCCCAATAAACTATACTGCACGAATAGCATTTACAATGTAATACCATAATTAATAGTGACGCAAGTTTGCGCACGCGCACCTAGCTGGGGCATTACAAAGATTTTATGTTGCTGTTATTGAACGCATATTGATATCAAAGCGCGTTATGGAACTCATAAACTTTGGCTCTAACTGATTCGTTCGCGTAGTTGCGCTAATCGACTTGGCTTGACGCGTAACTACGTTTTCACAGTGGAGCAGAATTCGTTAAACTCGTAGTTTGCGCACACGGCTGCGTTCAGCGAATAGTCACTATCAGAACAATTCAAAAAAGCGTGAGCATCTTAAATAGATACTGATTATTCTCCTTAGGAAAATACAATAGAATGCGAGTTATTACCTGCATTCGACAGATTAGAGTTTAATTTAAGTTCAACTCATTAAAACCCAACAGCAACCTCACCACAAATAAGCATATGAGACTGGTCACGTCTACCCCAAAATAATTCAGTATTTCAGTTCTCTCGACAACTATTTTCTATTCGCCATCCCGACCCTTGTTCGTGCCAGTCCGCGCTTGGCCAATAGTCTAAAACATTTCCCTTACCAAATTACTTACTTAATCATAACCAGATCCAGAAAATCCCTTCTTGTTCTACCTTCAACAACGCCCTAGGTCGAGGCCCGAGTCCCACTATGGGGGGCTATGGTTGGAGGCTTTCTGATCTCGCCACTTGACCGTTTCAGCAGAGAAAGCTATGAGCAACATGCGAGAGATATTTAAATCACAAAAATAATAATTATATTCTCTGACTGACTATTATATTTACTAATCCGCACCGCATCATACCAATTCAGTTTGACTAAAGCTTTATATCAAAACTCATGCCAAGTCGTAAAATTGGTAACAAGATCGAGTGCACGATAAATCGATGCTGTTGGTGCTACTCGATAAACTTCGCGAGACATGCATTGGGTGTTGCCTGTTGACGCTGAAAACCTTTGTGCCCCTGGTACTTTGAGACAACACGCAGTAATCAGCCAAATGACCACCGCAAAGTCTGTTTCACTCCTTTCATGACCGTGGCAACGTTACAGTTACAGCAAACATACGTTGTCATAATAAGATATCTTATTATATTTTGTTCTAATCGGTATATACAATACAAATCGCGCGCGAGCTAGCTTCTGCGTATTGCATCAACACAGTATTTGTCGTTTAAAATAAAGATTATCGTTCATTTTATAAAATCCAATTACCATATTGAAGTGTGTGTTAAGTGTGTTTAGATTAATATACTCGTATATAGAGCTTAAATCGGTCTCGTTTCTCTGTAGAATGAATATCTGTTTTTAAAGAGCAGTTTATTATATATTTTCTTTGCTGTAAAAATTAAACAGTTAGGTACTAAAATGAGGTCAAACACATGATAAATGAAGTACATTAATATCAGGTTCAGAATGTTTTGTAATTGTTGAGAAAAATTGAGATCCAACCGCCAACATTTTCAATTCGTGGGAAAAACATCACTGCGAATTTCCCACAGAGAGAACCCAATACCATTTTACCCGAGCTGGAACATTATAATTCCATATCTCGAAGCTCAACTAGAAGTGGATATCTTGAAAGTCGACATAGAGTATAGAGCCAATAAACGATCCATCGAAGATGCAAATCGATCAAACTCCAAGACTTGGACAGATAAACTTAGACTGCTGTCATCGGTTTGGTTACCGCTGCCGGTCTGTTGTCGACTGGCTAGATGATGGAGCGCTTTATCTTCTTTGTTGAGAAGTCGACCATGATACAAAATATTAGGACAGGCATCGCCAATGATAATAAAATTACGTAGTAGCTAATGAAACCACAGTTAATTTTAACGTTAAATTGTTTCTACATAAATTAGCCATCGACACGAAAAGAAGAAGCAAGCAACTTACCTTGTAACTGAAAACGGTTTATCTTAAATTTGGTAGAACTTTGTACCTCTAGTATAAATCAGCTTCATCTAAAATTTGCTTTTCATTTGCTCATGAAACCAGGTGTTTATGACAAGCATACCTACACAATTTGCTAAGAACATCAAACGTTGAATGAAAACGTGCGAACAGCTAAGAAAAATGATGGGTAGCGACAGCCATCAGGAGTACATGAGTTATAACAGTACTGCAATTCAAATGATTGACACGTAATTACTGCCCACCTCACAAATAATGAGCGTAATAATAGACAAAGAATTTAGATTTTCATAACAACCTGTATTTATCCGGGCTGAAAATAGACTCAATGTGATATTTACCAGAGGAATTTTGTTAGCCCAAATACCCCATACCATACTGATTACGAGCGGTAGCGTTGCTCAAGAAAGCTCAGTATTATTGAGCCTATTGCCCAGCGAGGTGAGGCGTATACTGTAGAGCCGCATTGGTCTCATATCGTGCGGTTTCAGAGAAGTTTCGTCCCAAGCATGCTCATCTTGTGGAATCAGCTTTCTACCGAACTTTTCTCAAGAGATAGGGATTTCCAAAAAAGTATGAAAGATTTTTAGGGGCCAACAACGCGAGATTCATGCCCCTGGTTTTGCAAGTGTCCATTGTCTACGGTAACCGCTTACCATCAGGCGAGTCGTAGGCTTGTTTACCACCTTAGTATACAAAAAAAGAAAGGTCTAGTCCTATGAATACGAAAGGCTGATTTGATAAGGGACTTAAGGGCTGCCACACAGATCAAAGGATCTACCAGGTAAAATACCTATGACAGTCGTTACCTACAGGCAATGAGAAGCCCGAAATATATTACATCGCCAAGTAATTGGGTGTCGGGGGTCAGGCGGCAGTCACATAAAATACTTTCATGAAGCCGCACCCAAAGGCTAATCACGATACAGGCTCGTAATCGGGATCAAGTCAATTTTGACAGTTCAAGAATGTTCATTGCGTTGTTTTAACTGTTAAGCGGAATTATTTATAAAGCACTAGTGGTCGCCCAGTGTTCTCCTGTACAGTTTACAAAGATATGCCACATGAAAAAAAAAACATGATATAAAAAAACAAACACAAAAAAGAAAAGATAATAAAAATATATGTGTAGTAGGGTTCCAGAACAACTATCTATAGACCATACAAATATTTGTTCCATACGGGAATGAACCTGCGACAGCACAGAAAGCCAATCGCTTAGACACTGCGCCAACCGTGACGTCATAACTAACCCTGGTGTTGTATTTTCCGATGTAACTGACTCCTTTATTCTGATGGAAGCTGTGGAATCCTGTGACATCCATGGTGTAGCGGCTAATTTTAGCCGAGAACAACAACGCATTCCTGTCTACTCCAAAATTATAAGGAAACATCAAGTTGCTAAGCAAAAGTATTTTTATATTTCATTCGTAACTTATATTTAGGTAACCCTAGACTATTTCAGTTCCACTGTGTATTTAGGTTAAATTAGATTTTCTTTATTTGCTTTCCCGTAAGCAGTAAGTTGGCTTCAAGGTAAGAAAATGACCTAAGGACCTAACCGTCAAAAACCCCCGACTCTAACTAGAAAAAGAGCTGTAACTTTTGAACGGCTGAACAGATTTTCATGAAACATAGCTGAGATGATACCCGATTAAACTAGCTTTCAATTAAAAAAACTGCATTGAAATCGATGCATCCGTTTTGGAGCTACGATACACAAATACACAGATACGTACTACAAACTTATAACACCCCTCTTTATTTTTGGGGGATACCTAATAATAAAGTTTTTGTAAGCTTTGCAGAAGAGTAATTTCCTTCTCAATTTTTTATACTATCTACAATATTACTAAACCTATCTGTCAATATAATAAAAAGAACATCAATTCACCCTGAAAAGATAAACCATCGCACGCAAATAGGGTATAAAAATTACTACCTTCCATAAATGGTATAAAAGAAAATAGCCCACAGATTACAGTGCTCCACCGTGGGCGGTGAAAAATTAATGATAGTACAGCCCATAACCAAGAAGGCAACTTCGAATGCAAAGCTTTTTAAAAAATTCATTAGATACTCACATTCGTAAGTAAATAATACACTAAAAGAAAATAAAACTTAACTAGTATGTGCCCGCAACTACGCCCGCGTATAATTTTCCGGAATAAAAAGTAGCTTTAAAGTTTCCATACAATACAATACAATAAACTTTATTGTACACCAGAAATACAAAAAAAAAAAAACATTATCATAAGTATATACATGTACAATGGGCGGTCTTATCGCTAAAAGCGATGTCTTCCAGACAACCTTTGGATGGACATGACTTGGAAGAAATAGAAAAAGGGCAGTTTGCGGTGTACCATACATATTAATATAAACAGATAAATAATAATTATGCATAAATTTTTATTACACTTACATACAAAATAAATAAATATACAGTGTTAAGATACATAAATGGTATTGGACCTAAAGTATAATATTTTACAGCTTAATAACAACATTTCTACTAAACAGATAGGTAGTGATGTTTCAGCAATACTTTAAAAGAAGTCAATGACTGTGCTCTTCTTACCGACAAAGGCAATGCATTCCATAAGCGCGAGGCTTGGACTGTAAACGATGTTTTGACTGTTTCCATGTGTACCTTATAATTAAATCGATTCAATCACAAACAGACAGACACAAACTCATTTTTATTTATTTTTTTACTGCCTTTTGCACGTGACGTCATCCGTGTAAATTCCGGTTTCGTATTTTGATACCTTGTTGCTCTCCTTAGGGCCATAAGTACACTAATTACTTTTTGAAGCAGTATCGCGCGATTTCGCGTTCGTTGGATGCCTTTTGCTCACAAAATTTGAATAACTCACGCGAAAACGCGTGATTCTGCTGCAAAAAGTAGCTTGTGTGTTATGGGCCTTAGGGTTTAATTTTCGAAACACTATAAGGCTATGTTACAACAGGGCAACCTATAATATAATGAATCGGTTTTGTACTTCATGAAATTATTATATTACCTCAAAACTCACAAACAAAAGTTACTGCTTTATATATTTTGATTTTTATTAAACGTTGCACTAAGATTCATTACTGTATCGTAGAGACGTTTAAAAACTCAAATCCAAACGTAGACCATACAAATATTTGAGCAATGCGGGAATCAGGAGAGTAATTGCTCAACCACTATGCCGACCATGCCATCATAAATATCAGTCAGAATAATATATGTATATAGGTACTAGGTAGGTAGGTATAGAAGGGATCATTTTCACAAGACATTTCAATTTCTATAGAACATGATAGTGTGGAGAAGGTTTTAGGGTTCAGAGCGATGTGTTGGAGATGTAATAATAAATTGTATTTTTTGTTGTTCCATACCTAGGGAATTTAATTAAGATGGACCCAGACTTCCTAGACATTGATATAACGTTAGACTGACGCTTTCAGGCGAGCGTGGCGAATGGCCAGTCAGCTGAATGTTTCATAACACGATCTATGGACGTACTGAGACAAAGGGACTACATAGAACCTGTTAAAGCCTGGGGTATACAGCGTGACTTCTAATTACGAATACATAATGTCACTTTTGAGGTGTAAGTAAATATTTACCTATAAATTATTAGGATTATGATAAAATGTTATGTTTACGTACTTACTTGTAATGTATTATAAAAGGTCAACTCATTATTCCTTGCTGGATTTTGGATACTATATTTTAAATAAATCTCTCAAATCTCCAAAATCGGACAAGCATCCAAAAATGTGCTTTGATTTTATACTTAAAACTTACAATGTACCTATTTATTATAAAAGGTCAACTCATTATTCCTTGCTGGATTTTTTATTTTATTAAATCTCTCAAATCCCTGAAATCGAAAAGCCTTCCAAAAATATCCTTTGATTTTAGATTTCTTACAACACATACACACACTTCACTTTTCTTTAGTATTCTAAAGTTTCTATCTTCGGTTCTAAGAATATATTTTGTTCAAAGAAATTATTTACCATAACTTCTCTCACAAACTCAGCACCAACAAAGAATTTAATCCAATCCCAGCTTTACAAATTCATATTACAAAAACCGAACGAGATCCAATTCATTTAAATTTATTTAAGGAGTCTCCGAATAGCTTTGAATTTGTAACTGATGAAAGAACATCGCCGATAGCGTACCAGATTGTAATAAAAAGACTTTTAAATCCGCAAAGAAATCTTGCAAGCAACAAAAGGAGGTTGGACTGCCAAGAAATCTCGTGCAGCCGGTGAAGCTGGGGTAATCCTCTTAACAGTGGAGTGAACCGGGTTGCTTACAGTGTGTGACTGCACGAACCGGGTAGGGTGTGGGGAATTAATAAGTAGTGGTATAGTGGTTTACATAAAAAATTCTTTGTTCAACACTAGCTTGAAATGCGCACTTTATTGCCTCGAAACATGAACGGTTTCGTTCGTGTTTTTTATAATTGAAATTTTTAAATGTGTCACGTATGTGATGTGCTTTTTACATCATAGGAGACGTGTACGACCTTTCCATGTCAACGAATTTGTTATTTCATTCTACATAAAAATATACACGTTGTCCCACATAAGGATTTCTTCTGTTCCTATCCTTACATACATTTTCACATGCACACTCACCCAGATGCGGAACACCTATCCGTAGGCCATACAAATACTTGTTCCCTACGGAGATCGAACTCGGGAGACCTAGCGAAGAAAGCCAATCGCATAGCCTCTACGTCAATCTCTGGGCTGTCCGGGGAATTACATCACTAGCACCTCATCACGAACACGTCTATTCGGTTTCTGTCAGTGGCTTTGAGGGTCCACGTTTCCGAGCCATAAAGAAATATGGAAAACACAAGTGTGTGAACTACGAGTATTTGTGTTCTTCGACTTATGTTGCTGACTATATCAGACTTCGTTTTATTCAATTTCAAGCCCCAAAGCTTACATTCACTCACTCTCTCTATCCATCTATCACAAAAGCGTACAAACTCCTTACAGCTTCAACGTCATGTATGCAATTCGCCAACGTCTGGAAAACGAAAACCCAGCCATGAATCCACCCAACCCATGCTCATGTGTGAAGCTTAAGCAATATATTTCACGTCATGGCTTATTAATAACGTCTACAATACTATCCTAGGTATTACATTACATAATTTATAGCCCAAATCGTTTCCTCGCCCTTGCTCGGATTAAAATGTGTACCCCAAGATGAGGGCAATAACTAACATTACCTAGGTTTCTTATAAAAAACATATTTGGGTTTTTGGACTGCGTACGGGAGTACATTTATTATTTTAGTATTGATTTTTTATTAATATTGATTTCAAAGGGTAATAGATACTTTTCTTTCGTTTGGAAGGAGGGAAAAGCTACCACTTTGTTTTCAGTACCCTACCAAAATAACGAAACGAATAATTTATTTTGAAGAAAGAAAGACAAAGAAATACCTAATAAAAATTAAAAAACAAATATTTAAAAATAATCCATACGATTTAGTTATGCGACGAAATTCTACTATACCTACTTATAACCGTTTTTATTTTATTTTATATTCGATTCGAAAACTTATAATTAATATATCATCACATCATTAACGATATTATTAGCTATAATTTTAGTTTAACAAGACCATTAACCATACTAGTTCAATATTTATATGAAAACCATGATAATAAACATGTCAACACATTCAATCGACCGACTATTCATAACAAAATGATATAATTAAAAAGAAAAACGATGTATAAAACCAGCCAGAGTTAAAAATACTTTAAGTTAACTCGTCTAACTTTTAAGTAACAACTCTTTCCCGGATCACCAGTCAATATTGCGCAAGTATTTCTGGCGAGAACCGAGTGCGGCCGACAGGTCATCTGCTAACAAATCTCCAACAAGCTAGACTCGAATCTAGTTTACTGGCATTAATAGGTAACCCTGAACAGTCCAGTGTAACAATGGATTAAACTGTTTGATTTTATCTGCTGCTGTTGAAATAATTGAATGTTTAGAACAATCAGAGAATATTATAAACGTAAACTTCAGATTTAGGACAAATACCCGACGTCCAGAGTTAAAGACAGAAATGGCACTACAGATTTGTGACGTTATAAACATAGTAATATCAGTAGTATATTACGTCTATGGTAATATCATAGTAAATTGTGACAGTTTTATACGTATTCCATTTTGCGGGAAAAGAATGGATAATGCCATAAATAAAAAAAGCTTATAACTGCGGCATTTATTCATCGATTTTAAATAATTTTGTTAAGTATGGTGTTCTTTATCTGTCTTCTATAAGGGTTTTCTTTTTTATGTTTATCCATTTTAAACAGTAGTCAATTACCCTATTGCACCAGAGATCACTGAGAGAAAATTATTGTAGTTGAATACCAAAAGCAAGAACATCAGATGATGAGGACCATCCTCGATAAACCCAGAGAAACAGTCTATTTATACCCTAAGTTATTATAGGCCCCTTAGCCGGTTCCTCTATATCTCCAACCATTGTAAGAAGCGCATTTGCATATTCCAGTGACTTTAAAATCTGTTCAGAATCTGATAACGGGCACGTACACTTGTGATTACAGCAATTGCCTCTCGCAGCTGATTGCCTTTACGATACGGCTTTGTACTGTTTCGCTAACAATAAGGTCGAAATTAGCTAAAAATAAACACTCGAAGCAGACTCCCTTATTAGTTCAAGAGAAACTGTGCAGTTGTTTTTTTTTATTCTGCTGCTGATTGCATAGGGTTTTGTGTGGATCTGATGAAAAGCTACTGACTAGAACTTAAAATAAATCCAGCTAATTACTGTCCTACTGATGGGCACGGGCCTCTTCTTAGGATGAGAAGGGTTAGGCTTTACTCCACCACGCTGGCTTGGGACGGATTGGCGGTCTACTCACACCATCGAGGACTTAGTAATAATCAAACATAACAGCATATCTATATTAGTACACCTGTATCATTATCATCATCACCCACATTAATGTTCCTACGCTGGTACTCAGCAGGGTAATCACGCTATACGCTCATAATCGGAATAGATTCCATTTTGACGGTTCAGAAATGTAAATTGCTTTGCTTTAGAAATCACTCTGCTCGACAAGAACAACGCTATGAACATTCTTGAACTGTCAAAATTAAATCGAATCCAATTACGAGCGTGTATAGTGTTCACCATGCAGGTTTCCTCTCTGAGAGAGCCACTGGTCGTTATCCGTCACACGGTCCAGTGCGATTTGTGGATACCAGGGGGGCTAAAAAGGCCGCTTTAGGTGAATCACAATATGATTCATATTATGAATGTCAAAATATCTACTTAATTGACGACTCTTATTGTCATTCGCATAAGGTTTATATTCAGTAATCATCTGTTTGACAGTTACTATGCAGATCATTAGATGAATTGCTCAATGTGGCCTTTTTAGGCCCCCAGAAGTTTTTACCGTCCTATTTTGGACTTACAAGTATCTGCAAGTATCCAAAAGCAATGAAAGTTAACAAGGCAAATACAGATTCAGTCGTTTATCAAATCAGACCTATATTATTATCAAAACGACAAAAATTTAATTTTTGTCGCCCACGATACAAAACGCTTCAAAAGAATGTTCGGAAAAAATTTAAGCTTCCGAAAGTTAAATGGAAAAGTTTGCCACTCAAATTGACAGTGTCGCCCGACCCGACCCGACCGAACGAGGTTAATAAAATCGGTTTGTGACATGGAAGTAAAGTGTTATATCTCTATTACGGCTATAATAAAATAACTTTATGCTAAATTTTGTATCAGAACGGAGGGCGAATAACCTCTGTTTGGTCGGGCTTATTTGTTGAGTCCTTTTAATCATTGTGAATTTTCGACCATAAAATCGGCAATTTTAACCGCATTTACTGACAATAGACAAATATTACGATCTTCTTGTTTTGTCAGCAAAATCTTCACCGAATATCGCACAATTTTAACTACGAGAATAAATGAGAGGCCATGACAACACTCAAAACACATGTTCAGAGTTTCAGACTTCATAATACATATTTTATATCGAATATTTTGAATAAGGAAATTGCGAACGAAACTCTATCGAAGCACCTAAGCGTTTGTTTGTTGTAGGGATTTCCCCCGGTAACAAGTAATAAAAAAGTCTTAATACTTGAGGCTGAGACGGCCAAGTGAAAGTTAACCGGACTCGGCAAGCAATCAAGACTTTGAAAAATGAATCTCTTAATTAAAAATGAAAATGTTTGTTGACCAACGTTGATGGAACATAGAAAACTTTTATTGGTTTCTGAATATTTCTGATGTACGTAATTTGAGAAATGATAGGAGTTTTCTAACTGAGCATGTTGGTAATATCGAAAAGAGTGCAAAGAAAACATGCGATGCAGGCTTCAAGCATTTCCTTTTCCAACATATTCCGAACGAACGCTTTGGTAAGAAATAGGGGTAAATACGGACACAGTATATATAATTATGTAGATATTTAAACTGTGATACGGAGCCCGATGTCGTTTCAATTTTTTTACCTGTTCTTATTTTAAATATTTTTATATTTTTCAAAACTTTGAAATAAGAACAGATAAAATAAACTGGACTAAAACTTCTTGAACCACTTCAAACAGAGATATCTGTTATACTTAATGCTGTTTTTACTTCCTACACAAAAACTGAGTGCATCTGGAACATGTGAAATAATCTGAACTCAAGATAGTTCACCTCTTAAAGGCACTGCAAGTAAAACACATGGCCAGTTTTTAAATGAACTAACTAAAAATAAAAAGAGACTTGGAAAAGATCACGGCGTACACGTTCACTGCTCATCATGAGGGAGGGAATTTACAATGCTAAAACAGTCAAGGAACCACCGTATTTTTTCAAGATTTTTTATTTCTCAAAAAATCAATCTATAGATTTTTTTTTTGTCATGTAAAACAATTGAGGCTCTTATAAATAGTCAGACTTTAGTTGCCTCGTTCCAAGGTGTATATTTCCAATGGAGAAGAACGGGCAAGAAACTCTATGGTTACTCTTTTAAACTGCAAACATGTTGTATAGAATATTAAATTATACATTGATCTTGAACAAAAGTTATGTGAGAACAATGTAGGACAAAAGAGTTGAAACTTATCAAAGGTCTGTAAAGTAAACAAGGCTGATATGAAAAAATATAATATTTTTAACCCCCAACAAAAAAGAGGGGTAGATCTTTGTATCTGTCTGTAGTCAAAGGTTACAACTCTTTTTCTAGTTGGAGTCGAGGGTTTTTGATGGTTAGAATATAGTTAAAATTGTCGTGGCAGGTATAAGCTGACCAGTCCCAACAGACGAGTAATGAAATCTGGACAATGTCCTTGTACCTTTATAAGTTTTAAGTAACTTTGAAAGCTCACCCGAGCAACCACAATCGCTATTTAATCTTTCTAGTTCAAACACTCATCATTCAAATTTGTCCGAACAAACAGAATTGAAAATATCTCATAATAATGGTTTATTTCTGTTTATCGGCAGGTCTACATCGTTAACGACACGTGCATCGCACGCGCCTACATAATGGCGTCTGAGATCGTGCATCATCCCAACAATGACAGGTCCAGATATAGACAGATGCGATTGCCTCACTTGCCTTGCTGTGACGTGGTGAATAATTGTTTAGCACGCGTAAATCTAGAGAAAAACAAAAGTTTACAAGTACAAGTGAGTACAAGATTGAGTGAGCGTTGTCTACATTAGCCGTCTGTGGTTGGTTAATAGGCTTACAGCTTTGGATGCGGATTCAAATCAGTTTTAGTTACTGACAGCAAATTCAAATTTATTGTCTATTTATTGTTTAATTAATATTATTAATTTAACTGTATGGTATGTAAGAATGGATCCTTTGTTGTCCGAAATAAAATATTTGAATTTGGAAGTGTGTGTGGTGTGAATAGTGAATAATCTTCAAGAAAGTTGCAAGTTGTACGAGTTGTAATGCTGCTTAATGGCGTTCGCAAGCGATAGAGTTATAACACTCAACGCGTCGCCTTTTATTACAATGTTTCAAATTGCCGTGCGTGGCTTGAAGTACATATTTAATACTTTAAGGGCAGGTAGTAAGGTGTGAGAACCGCGACAGAATGTATCTAAATGGTGATAAGTTGATATGCCGTCTCCATTTACTCTAAAGAGAATTTTATTTCTTCAGTCTATTTTAACGACTTTGCAAAGGCAAAATTTAACGTAGAACCAGTCAGGAAATTTTCCATTGATATTTCTAGTTCCGGCGCGAAGTATCGAGACACACTTAATGATAGCAAATAAAAGAAGGTCGATATTTGCTACGTAAATTACTCAACCACCCCAAGTTCTCAACGAAAAGCAACACAGAAGAAATCGTCGGAAAAACCTATCAAAACTTGAGAAAATTCAATAAGGGCACTTGGAAAGTTTGTTAAAGGAAGTAGCGGGAATATTCTTATGAAAAAAAAAGAATCTCAATTTGTGTCGCCGGTAAAATAAAAATAACGCGCATACCCTCAAGGCTTCGCAGGAAGAATCGAGTTTGTTTGTCAACTTTGCCTGATGATGTCCTGTTAAAAATATTGCGATTCATTACCAGGACAGGAAAGTGTAATTTTCCCTGACAAGACACATTGCCCTCAAAACTTTGTTGCATTGTTGGAAAAAAGGTCGGTCACAGATCCTTGCAAACAATGGCTGGTAAAATCTGTTCCACATTTACGTAAAAGCAAACGTTTTTAAAATGACGAACATTCTCAGAAAATGATTGTATGAAAATAATGTCAGATAATGCAAATAACTTGTCAAAAACTTCCATCCTGCCTGACATCATTTCATTTTCATAATGTATAAACGAAGAAACGCATGTATAAATTTGCATTTTGAATGTTTGTTTGTTTCAAGATAAACATATACGTGACGTCAGCAGGGGGGAGGGGTAAAAAAGGTGCCTGAAAAACCTCCCTCACGTAATTAAAGGACGACCTTTTAGCGGTGGATTAGTGATCGAAGCATGTGTAACACAACGGAGGACGCAGCTACATAGCCTCTTGATCTCATAGTCGCCTTTTACGATACCCATGGTTGGAGAGAGCGCATTCTTACAGGAAACCGTTCGGAAATGGATACGATATACCATAGGCACTTCCCCAGAACCAATTAGTGTATAACAGGTACCGGAGTCCCAATTTCACACTCAATATGCAGATTCAATCGAGTCAAAGGTTACCAGAAATCGGGACGTCGTCGTCAGGCGAGTTGAGATGGATACTCCATATGGTTGTATGTCGACTGGTTTAGTCCAAACGTTTGCCAATTAATCATTCTGCAGCGGTATGAAAATGGGACTTTTATTGGCAGATATTACCTCATAACTTATTGCTTACATAGTAATAATGATACTAGTAATGGTACTAGTCGGTGCAGTATACCCACATATTTTTTATTTTTTTAAATTATTGTTTTTTCTACTCAATTTTACACTGTTGCCATCCTAAGAAAAATGTATTCTCTGTCTATGCACCTGTCCTCTTCTTATTACTTATGTCTATCATTCTAGTGTGCCTTGTTTTTGTGGGAAATAAAAGATTTTTCTTTCTTTCTTTCTTTCTTAGTACTTGAAGTGGTTCATAACCAAAACTGATTAGCAAGATAATTATGTTTGAATTGACTAAGTCTTGTTTATGAAATGACAAATTGAACGAGCTCGACGATTCATAGGTAAGTTATTATACTACTCACTGCAGACTGCTGTGCCGCATCGCTGGGTTGTCGACATTAGACGACACGAAGGTCATTCATTACTGGATGCGTCGAGCACAAGATCCCCAGGAATGGAGGAGAAAGAAAAAGGCCTGTATCCAAGATGGGATCTTAAAAAGATGAATGATGATGATATTATACTAAGTATAATATAAAAAAAAAAAAACCAGCCCATTACTATCTCACTTTTGGGCACGGGCCTCTTCTCGAAATGGGAACGCTTAGGCCTTAGTCCACCACGCTGGCCTAGTGCGGGTTGGTTGGCTACACACACCGTCGAGGACTTTATGAGGCTCTCTCAGGTGTGTAGGTTTCCTCACGATGATTTTCCTTCATCGTTAACGTAAGTGATAATCAAATTGGGATCCGCACATAAATTCGAAAAGTCAGAGGTGCAGGCTGGGTTCGAACTCAGACCCTGCTTATCCATGCAAGCGTTCAGTTGCTAGGCTATCACTTCTATGTATAGTCGAATAAAAAGAAATTTAAGTTTGATTCTCAAAAGCTCAATGAATAACCGAGCTTAAATTCTATAACAAAAAAATCAAAAAGTCTGAATTCAATTACGTTTCCTCTGAAGTTTGAACTACGCATTAAAAATAACGGAAAGGACACCTAAACTTTTAAATAAGTTGACTGAACACGAGAAGAAGGATCGTGGACCGTGGACCGTAGTTATTCGAGCCTCAATACACTTGGCAGCATTTATAACTTGAACACTTGAACAGACAGTAACTAGCCGGCGACCCGCAAAGTTTTATTAAACAACTTGGGTACTAAGTACTTCATACTAAATCAAGAAACTTTCACAATAAAACAGAAACATCTAGTAGACTATATAACAAACAGTATGACGTTATGTTGGTATTAGCGTGGTGGTTGAATAATTAATGGCGGTTATAAGTGGGTCTACTCACGCTATCATAGTTTTCAGGACAATAGAAGCAGAATATTCTATACAATTAAATGTACTCACCTGAAACAAGGAAATTATTCTTTATTAGAAAACATTAAAATTACATACAAAAGTAATGAACAGTCAGAGTCAAGTTTACAAGCTCTGATTGCCAAGGAGACGACTGCGTATGAAATGTGTGGGAATCACAGTTATGGATCACGTGATCACTCTATAGCCTATAAGCACTAATTATATAATAGCAACCCCAAAATAAATAAATCCAGTACATAAATAGCTTGATTCTGTCTTATTACAAAAGATGGTTTAAAACTCTTGTAAATCCCAGATTTTAAGATAGCGTCTCTTTTTGTTATATGACGTTGGAAAGTGATGGATATATTTAAAAGCTAGGTTTTCTAAACCTGTTTTAAACAATCTTAATGTGAAATAAGCAGTACCTTTGTACTTTGTTCTCCTATTTTTAATGTTTGCTGTGTCTTTTCTTGTGTGTACATAAATGATTAAATAAATAAATAAATCTTTTGTAATAAGAAGGTATAAGTTTGTCTTGGAACATGTACCTTATGACCGTGCTTGCGAATTTGCAAATACACCAAACACCACAATTTCGATGACTCGACACTAATGGTTAGTGTCAACTGCCTATAATTGATAATTTTCGCCACACCTACGAGTATTAATAGGATAACAGTATGCAAGTGAAACCTGTCACCCATGGTACCCATCCATCCCTATACAATCCCTTACTCGCTTACCCATAGGATAACAGAACCGTCCTAATCCACAAATCACTTGGTTTTTAAATATACGAACATAATAAATAAAATTACGTAAAAACGACATAACATTATACAATACGAGATATCCTTACTCAGGTTATTGAAATTCATTAAAAGTTTTAATGAAGCGTGGAATGGCTTCTACCTAGTTATTTAGCGTAGAAGACTTTAAGTACTCTTATACCTTCGTAAGTTCTTATATTAAAAACAAAAGTTTAAACAGTATTTAGTAACTAACTTCTGGCCTACTCTCCTACTTTGGCACTGTTGTTTCAGGTCCATGGCGTCTTTCAAAAGACACGAGTAGGCCATTTTTCCAGTCTGTCTGGAGCAATGTAATATTAAAGCCGCTCTTAGTCTTCAGACTTGGCCTTAGAGATTAAAGTTTTAGTCAGACAATGAGAAGGCTTAGGCTCCTATTAATAAATTACTCACAAACGTAATTTTAACTGTATAGGTACAGATATCAGTATATCATGCGCACAAGATCAAGAGCACAGTCCACGGGATCTACAGCGTAGGAAAATGATAATGAATATCGACTCTGGTAATCTTCAATACGGTCGTGATTACCGATCCGTTGGGATTCCCATGTTCATGATCGGCAATTTTTTTTACTAGATAGTTCGTAGTTTAGGCTCTCACGATCGTATTGAAATTTATTACCACAGTCGATGTTCATTACCATTTTGTTACGCGGTAGACCTGCTGACTGATTTCAAACATGAAATCGATTTATAAGTACCGGGTTTTGATACCGAAGCTACGGTAGAACTGTAGCAACAAAAAACTGTCTATAACGAAAGCAGGTCCACAATTACAATGTTGAGACAACTTTGTGCCTAAAATTACCATTTACATAAACTTATCTCAGTCTAAAACAATTGTACTAACAGCTGCTATCATCATTATTTATATGACTTGAACGTCTTTTTATAGAGCAGACAACAGAATAGTGATGTGCCAAGTTTTATCGATTACCGAAAAACAACGCATTGCTCTCGGCGTGC
Source organism: Allophyes oxyacanthae (assembly GCA_932294325.1). NCBI lineage: Eukaryota > Metazoa > Arthropoda > Insecta > Lepidoptera > Noctuidae > Allophyes > Allophyes oxyacanthae. The sequence goes on along the minus strand of OW028614.1, from coordinate 6,085,723 downwards.
CGAATCTGACGGACGGTCGTCCCCCAACGCCATTAATCAAATCACGACTATGCGGTTTAATGGCAGACTAATTACAGTTTGCGCGCGAATCACCTACACATACCATCGCAGTAATTACTGCATTAACTCGACTGCGGAAACGCTTAATACGGGATAATGCTGATTACATATCGCAATGCGGGTGCTAACCGAAAGTTTGCCCAGTTCGCCGTCAATCAAATGTCGAACGCAACGTCATCCTATTGTGATGTCAATGCAAACGTTCCGTGTCGTTGGCGCTCCCAGACATTATAGTTTAACCTGTGATTTCGGTAGCACGTGATATTGTAATATGAAACACATGATGTAAATGTAGACAGAGGTGCCCCGATAGTGTTGTTTTTCGGATCTTAAGCCATTACGGAGGTTCCGTGTGACTTGATGCGAAAGAGCCAACCCGTCGCAATTTTGCATAGACTATCAATACCATACTGAAACTGTGTTTCTCTTGCATTTGAAAAATCACATCATAAATCTGTCCATCCCAAGGTTGTCTGGCAGAAATTGCCAAATGCGATAAGGTACGTACATCTCTTTTGCTAGTTATTGTATCTGTTCTTCTATTTCTGGTGTACAATAAAGTGTATTGTATTGTATCGCAGTTATGGCTGGGCTAATGGAATCTAATACCGCTAGGTTTAGTAGATCACTATCGATCCAACCGTAATAATTATAATTGTTATTTATCGACACAAATACATCACTGGGCAGAGTTGGAGAAACGAAATCTTATACTGTTTAGTGCTCCCCGCTGGCTCATAAACGAGGTGATAAAATGCTGCCACCCCACCTTAACGTTTACCTCTGAATGCCGCTTTATGGATATTTACCCACTATTCACCAACATAATGAAGTTGAGTTCTCATATTTCTTTGCCTCATTGATTTTCACCATAATAACTTTTTAGTAGCCCAATATAACGTTTAGACATTATCTATATTGATATAAGACGTTTGTAAGTTTGACGTTATCTCATAAACTACCAAAACGATTTCGAAAATTTATTCACTATAAGATCTTACCTTTCCGACCCCTTTAAGAGGTTATTGTCATCATTATGAATAACTTTTACTATGGAACCAAACATATAATAACCCCCCCCCCCTCTCTCCCCTATATATATTATCTATAGTACCGGTCCCCGTTGTGTTGTAACATATTATGCATTTTGTGTCGATAATTGACCCTCAAGGTAGCGACAACTCGGCCAAAACACGGTATTAAAGTTTGTATGGAATAAATCCCGGTATCCAATCCCGAATAGATATATTTAATAAATACTAATAATACATAGTCATGCATATAGGTATATGTCTAGAAGAATAGTCAACAAACATGCGGAAGAAATCAAAAGCTGATGTTAATCATTAAAAAATAATGTACAAGATTGAAAGTACAAATAAAGTATTCTAAACAGAGTCTTATGCGTCCATTGAGTATCTATTTTTAGTTAGGGTGCGTGGGAATCTTCGCTCATTGTTGCGAATTTCAATATGAGTGTGAGTCAACAATTTTTTTATCAAAAGTATTTACGGTAAGAAGAAATGAATAACCATCGTGAAGGTATGAATAAAGCTGGAAGCAAGCCTGTCAGACAGATTGCTACAATATAACCAGTCTTAGCTGTAAAATTTCATAATCACTGCTTCTAATTGCAGCATATTAATAACACTAACTACACTTTGATTTTTTTTTATTATCATGTGAAAATATTTAAAAATCTGCATTAATTTGAATGTAAGGTTAACACTAATATTAATACATGGTATGTATTTAAAAATGTAAAAAATATGTTTTGTAAAGTAAATAAATGACATAATAGAACACTAAAAAATAATAATATGATCCTTCATCTGCGAAGTACTATTTAACACAAATATCAATTGAACAACCAATTCAAAATCCAGCATAAGACAATTCATTGAAAACACATCTAACAGAATATCGTAATTCTAAACTAATAATCCAATAATACTTGACAAACAACTTACATCATGCGTACACAGTGGTTTGAGTAAGACACGGAGTAGAAAGTTTATGGAGTATTAGGTACCCATATTTCGTAATAAATTGCATTCCATTCACCGAATAGTGCGGATCGCAGAATTAAAAATCATCTGTCATTCAATGAATCGGGCGTTACGTCATACACAAAAGTAGAATTCAGTATACGAAATTTTCGTAAGTATGTACCTACGTATAAGGGCCTTCAAATTTCTGTGATTTTTCGGGCTACTAAATAGCCGCTCAATTTTCCAGCGAAAAGTTATATAATATCTACGAGTATGTTGTCGGTTATTTCTGTTCTTGCGGAGATATTAATATGTAAAGATTCCTTTTGCGCAGTTCATTCATTCCATTTGCTCACTCATCTGCGAACAAGTATTATGTCAACAGATTCCAATGAAGCCTTGATAACAATTGTTAACGAAGCTAAATGAGACGTGACCTAACTCATTAAGGTTTAGGTTAGACAATTTAAATTGGACACTTAGAGACACCAACCATGTGACCTTAAGATCTTATATGAATGAATTGTCTGTAAATGAACGTATGGCCTCATATTATGGCTCCAGAACTAATGGAACACCTACTGGCAACCCGTGATAGTTAGTATCTATAATAAAAGGTGAAGCGACAACTTCGTCGTAAAAAAAAATCTCCTTCATCTTAATAACAGCATAGAGCCCTTTGCGTTAGAATATTGTATAGGTCTAAACAAAAAAAATAATTATAAAAATACTGCGGACAAAATCGTAAATTTTTTGAAAAGATGACCCAATTTTTTAATACTGATTGTCCAGAATCATGTACTTACTGAATACATGGTGGTACTAGTTTTTGTTACGATGTCACTTACATGACCACGTTGTATGTTGATTTTTCTTGTAGCGACGTGACGCGAAAGTTTTCATTTGTTGACGTGCTTATTTGCGTGAGCTTTCGGTATTTGCTTGGCTCTCCACTGAAGGCGCAGAAACAAATGTTTAAGTAAGGCTGCCTTGCCGGCTCCAGTTTATTTACTTTTCTTTGCCTTATGATCCCTAGCTCAGAACAGGCTACCTTTCCTTTCTTCCCGTAGCAGAGGGAACAACTAAGCATTAACCATACTTATAGGTACATGGATGGCTTCGAACCGGTAGAATCGTAAACAAAAGCTTGTTTTTTCGATTCGTTGCCGGTTTTTCGTAAGTAATTTGGAACATACAAAAATTGTGCGTAAAATTTAATATGTTGAGTTCGAGTAAAACTCAGCTGAGAGATCCTTTGAGTAGGTATAACAGTTTTTAACACGTGAAACACAAATAATTTAAGTATTTCTCAATATTTAAGCGGGAATAGCTTAAAATCTCTGCTGTGCGGCTGTGTGCTGTCTACATCAGCCCGTAACGCTACACCACATAATATGGGCTTCTTAGAAGTCTATTTTTTTTTTGTTGTAAGTGAGTGTCTATTTTGGCTATAACAATAAAGCGAAGGAGGAAACAATTAACTCGCCTAATTTGATTTTATCGTGCGTGAACCGATAAACGAATCAACCTCATCGATCGGGTTCGTAAACATTTGGTAAGTATATTGCAATTTATTGAGTCAACTTTAAAGTTGCCTTTAAAGGCAAGCAATTGTTTGGCAGAAGTAGTAAAACTTTTAATATCTCACACATCTTATACAAAGAATCTCGTCTTGTTCCGGCACAAAATTAGAAGCATTTTTAAAAATAAGCTTCTTTACTCCTATAATCTGAAATTTTAGCAAAAAGAAATTGGGATTTGGACAATTTGTACCTACCAAGAAATTTACTATATTAATTTATGATACCTAAGTTGTAATGTAATTTTCTCTTTCACCCAAAGATTTGCTGGAAGAAAACTCTCTCTGAGTTAAGCTCGCCTTTCTGCTTATATCTGTAACCAGATTTTTTATACATTCTATATTTTTTGTGTACAACAAAGAATAAGAAATATCTTAAAATAAACATTTGAAGTCTACGACAGAGAATAGTGAAATAATATCCCTTAGCTGGTTGAGAATGTTTGGCATTTGATGTATTCAAGTTGCGCTTGCAATTTACGTCATATGAAATATATTGTCATGTTCATATAGTAGCACATAGCAGCAATAACCGTTTCGTTCTCGGGATGCCTAAAATGTACCTACGATCTGGGGTACATGTCGGCGTCACGCTATTTTGGTCAGGCACGTTACAAAATGGCCAGGCAATGTGTAATAATTATTTTCACACATTACTTAGCATTACATAAAACTTAATAAAAAATAATGTCAGACTTTACCCATGCATGATTACAATAAGAACTAAACATAAACGGTAACACATAAACTTTAAGCAGTTTTTGTTAACTGTGGTTATATTTTACATTATTACCTCCACTAATCAAATGGAAATAATATATGTTTGGTCATGTTCAAACAAATGATTTATAAATTACTACACAAATTATTTCTAATACCCATGGAAATCGTGGTTCAATCAAATTAACAAAAAATTTGCGTGTTTCATAAAATTTACATTATATAAGTTAACAGTATTAACTTATCAATATAACAAATCATGTTGGTTCGATGTAACAGTCACTCACAATTTAATATACAAAACCAAATCTAATACAATTTTCACGCACCTAGTGTAATCAGCTTCAATCAAATATTAAATGGAAAGCGTACGGAAACATGTTTATAGCCTTGTAACTGGAAGTAATATAAGTTTATACTCATTGCCAGTGTATTTATTAAATTATATTTAATGATTTATGTTTATTAGGTAAGGTACACATGGTGAACTGCTTTTTTTTCCATTTTATTTTACATGACATAACACAAGGCCTAATGGGGATTTCTTTTGAGACTTCAGGGATATCGAGGGATAAGCCCCGAGCGCAAGCTACGGGTTGCCATACATGCGGTTAAACTGACCCTATGCGAGAGCGGCGCGGATACGCTTCTTTAATTGGGTAACAGACGTGCCGTGTGTTGGATGTTTTGAAAAGTTTCTGCCTGCCATAGATGAATCTATCAGTGAGGCTGTGGTTAGTGTGCTGTAACTATTGTTTTGAGCAAATTAAATGGGAGAAATGTGGCGACACTTGAACGCGTATTGAAAACGTAACGTAACATGATATCTATGTGTCACTTATACAAACTATACCTGTAGCTATACCCTGCAGCTCTGAAAACGTTAATTATTTTTTAAACGAACCATAATCTTTTCATTTCCCCCTTTTTCTTTAGGAAAGAAAATAGGCAAATACTTTTTGTCCTCAAATGCAGTGATGAATGATGGACCCCTGATATGACGGGAAGGTGACACGGCAGACCACGAAAGAGATGGCGGGACGAACTTGATAAAACTAATAACGAATGGTTTACACTGGCTCTAGACCGAAAACTCATGGGGCCTCCCCCCATGCCCTTTGCCCAGCAGTGGAATGATGCGGGCTAACCGTGAGTGATAGGGATGATTTAGAATAATGTATAGGAAGTATTTGTACGATACTAAAATCGCAATACGGTATAGGTTCCAGGATAACATCCAAATGAACTAGACTGAAGTGCATTCCAATCACATGAAAGGAAGCAGACCTGTGTTGGAGTTTGGAATGACAGATGGACGTATCTGGAGTAACGGGCTCGACTAGGCAGATCTCCAATCAAAATAACGGACACAGACGGACACGCACTTTCCCGACTTGTTTCCTCTATCTTCGATAGCAGACCACTATACCTGCAGCAGAATTTGATTGATATGAAACTACTATAGGATAATAGGTATTTTAAATAATGACAAATATTACAATTTTTTGCAAAAAAAAAGTCTTATCGGAATAAAGGTAGTATAGAGATTTCGAAAAAAAATACAAGAATATACTTTATAGAGATGGGTCTAATCTGGGTTACACCGAAGTCGAACTTCGGTTCAGCTTAGGCCAAGCTTCGGTTAAACCGAATGTTTACTGAATTTCGGCCCATCCCTAATAATTTACAAAAAATCCCCATCTGAAGAAATGAAACTAGTCCATATTCCATATTCATATTCATTTATTTTGGTAAAGGCAGAAGCTAAAACTTGAAATAGTAGTTTCCTTTGTCGCAGAAAACATCACAAATAGTAACACGTTTCAGTTAGGTACACCTTGACACCTCATTTCTTACGACAAACGGAAGATAAAAAGCAACAACATTCGTTTTTTCAGAACCACACTTGTAAATAAGTATTCAAACGTGTAGGAAGCGATTTACGAAGACGAAGGGTTAGTGATGTTATCGCGTGGCGGAAAGTGATAAAGTAACAGGTAAAATAGTTTCGCGGTTATTCCCGTAAGAGCAGGTAGACTGCATTGTTTTACGCCCACAGTTCGCTTCACCTATAACCAAACTAGTTGTTCAATACAGACTTATTCTAATTAGATCTTCTGTCTTTTTATTTAATTACTAAGTATGTAAGTATAGTAGTTTGTCGTCATTATTATTAATTTAAGTATATGTTAAGTTGTGTTATTTATTGTATAAGAGTGACCTTCAAGGCTGGCATAGTCACCAAGATGATCTGAAGCCTCCTTTGAAAAAAATCGCAATAGCTATAACATCTTTTCTCGGCCTGAAAATCAAATCTAGGACGTCACGCTCGACGGTCGCATTTATGACTAGTAGACCAATGAGGTATGTACGGACAGCAAAACCGATAAGCGTGCAGTCAACGATAGGAGGATTTTTAACAGAGTGCTGGATATGTCCAAGTAGACTGCTTATTTAATTATGCTGAGTGACTTAGGTAGGACTAACCCCTCGGCCACGACTGCGCCGTTATCAGCGGTGGCTTAAACGGAACCGGAACGGTCCACTGAACTATGACGTGATATTTTTAAGGGGTATAGAATACCAACTAAGCTAGCTCGTGTGTAAATATCATAGCATAATATGGTGGACTTTATGAGAAAATAAATAAAAACGACAATTAGATAATCCTGATTTACATTAGATCGAATGGTCTTACGACTACCCTGATTGCTCCAATGTATGAGCATTTGATTACTCACAAAATCTGGCTCCATATCACACTGTGTACTCGACCAATTTAATTTTCAACATTTGTAAAATTTATCGATAACTTAGCCCTAAGCGTGTCTTGTTCGTAAGATATAACAAACAAAAAAAATAAAGCAGTTGCTGCATAGATGTTTAATTTGCCTGCACACTGAACTCCTTTGCAGAGTATACTAATACGTAATTATATAAATTAAACAATAATACCTACATTGGTTTATTTTACCGACGCAATGAGTTCTCGGGTCGGATATCTGCGATGGCTAATTGGCTTGTTAGTGATGTACGTAACGGTTGGGACTAGGGTTGCCAACCGTACTCTAAAATAGAATATTGTGCCCTATTTTATGTAGATGTCATTTATAATCTACATAATAACACTAATAAATTTAATGTTGTATAACTTTTTCTAAATTAATTTTATCATAATATAATTCTTTTTGTCTTGTAAATAAAAATGTACGAGTACACTTAATTTTTGCAGGCCAATTGGCTGAATAGGTATAGCTGCACAAAAGTATTATTGTAATAACATAAATTTTACCTATATTCGCAAATAAATGACTGATTTGATAAAATACACTAAAATACTGTACCCTATTTGGGACAGATCGTATCGTATCGATGCGCATTGTATTGCAGGTACAGTCAGCGAGATACGTAGATGAACTTTTCGTAATTTAGATACTAAAATCAATGAAGATAATTATTTTCATAACTAAACTTTTTTTTTTTGCTGACTTTTTTGTGTTTTTGGCAAGATTATTTTCAACAAAAGTCTATACACTTTAGAACGTGGCACCTACAGTCTCATTATTTTTAAGTAGGTACCTACACAATATGGTCCACGTGAATAATAACATACTTTATCTTATCTTGGATGCTTTGCCCTGGATGAGTGTCGTAAGTTACGACTCGTAATAGTTGAACAAGATAACCTAACCGTCAAAAACCCCCGACTCCAACTAGAAAAAGAGCTATAACTTTTGAACGGCTGAACAGATCATGAAACATAGCTAAGATGATACCCGATTAAACTAGCTTACAATTAAAAAAAACTGCATTGAAATCGGTCCATCCGTTTTAGAGCTACGATGCCACAGACACACAGATACACTCTACTAACTTATAACACCCCTATTTTTCGTTGGGGGTTAATAAAATACTGCTGTCAGCAACCAACGGGTTGGTGTGCATGCCAAGTGTGGTGGTAGCAGGTCACAGCCAGCACTCCAGCAGGACGCTGCGCTATTTGTTATGGGTACCTAAGAGGGCCGAATCTATGGTAAGAAAAAAAAATACGCTTCTTTGAAAAAGATCGTATCTTTACGATAACAGCAAGTCAGCAAGTAGAAACTTCAAGTTACAAGATAGTGTCACTAATAAGATATTACAAAACTAAAGCCAAGTAAAATGTTATGAGAAGGAAGGGTCGAAAAATAATTACCCTCGTTACCACGAGGAAAACTTACTTATAAGTTAAAAACTAGTTTATGTCCCTCTCCGTGACGTAAACTTTCCTGCAGTATCACAGTCAGGTGTCCGGTGTGGTTAGATTAAGTGCTGAACTAAGTTATGCATACTTATAAACTTAGTATTTTTTTCTTGAGAAGAAACACGGGCGGTGTTTTGTCCATACAAACGTATTCCCCGATTTCCTCTCTGGATTTAATTACTAGCACATATGCGCTGCCCTATCACGACCGTGCTAATAAAAAAAGCTAAACTTAGGAATGCTACTAGGATCATCAAATTTAAATGGGGCCAACTCGGGAGAATACATTTTCAAACATTTTTTTTTCTATATCGTTCCGCAATTGACGGAGATATCGGTGAAAATGCATTTAAAAAAATACTGCCGAACATTGAACCTCCTTTTTTGAAGTCGGTTAAAAAGTGAAAAATTCCAAAATATGGAGAATTATCAGAATAGGGAGAAACGGAACCCGGGGCTTAGTAGGCTTTTACCCCAAAAGGTGTAAAAATAATACTAGGTACAAGATAACCCGTATCTAACATAGAATAAGAAACACATTTACAATTATACTAACATACATTTGAAATGTAAATATTCATGGACTAAATAAAGCTTTATATAAATAAATAAAATATTGCCTTTCAAAGCCTGCAAGTCATCAGCTTTTAGCTTATTAAATCATTTCTCTCGATACAAGATCAAACGTGCTTTATAAAATACAAAATTGATAGGAATTAGTTCGAGGAGCCGCCGGGAGCTCTGCCAATGTCCACATTCAATGTTAGCTGATAATGAAAATTAATAAATTTTACGGGCTAGCTGCTTCACGGGTGAATTAGGCTGAGCTAAACAGGTGGACGAGGTTCCTATTATGCTAATAGGTTGTATAACGCATGCGCCAGTAAACACACATCATTAAACTTCAGCATAATATGGCTAGTATACTATTTTTTGTTTGTGCACTCTGTGCATTTTAGGATGTGAGGGTAAATTAAAACGTGAGGTTTTTGAACAGCGAATTTTAAAGAGGATTGTTTTTAGGTCACAAGCATCATGAAAGATAGCGCTTATTAGAGAAAATAGATAGGTGGGAAATTTTGTTAGAAGTACAATAATGGTCTAAAATATTTGCCCTAAGTTCAGATAGACCAGATGCAGATCCAGCCCTGAAAAAAGCTTGTGGTCACGGCCACCCGAAAATCGGCCAAGTCGGACTACGGACTCACTCACGATCGATAGTCGATACCTACATTGCATTCCGACAAAGGAGACATTTATAAAATGTATGAAATCTAGGTACGAATCACGTACGGTTGGTTATTTATATTTTTTTTTATTAAGGCGTACTGGTATCATCCTATCGACCTTTAATTTAAGAAAGAAAGAAAGGAAAAATGTATATTGCCAATTCAACAAAAAAATACACGTCTTAAAATTAAGAAAGTACCTATGTAGTATAGCAATAGGATTGGGCTGTGTGTGTTGAAGACAGAAAAAGTTAATAATGAAGAGGTATTGAAGAGAGTCAATAAGAAGAATACTAATGAAAACTTCAGAACAGGAGAGGAAAGATGATGGGCCATCTTATACGAGATAGTTTCATTGAAAACATAATTGAAGGAAGGAGAGGTAGAAGGTAGAAGGTAAAAGCGACGCATAAGATACATGAGCCAAATAAAAAAAGGTTGCTGTCATGTCGTATAAGGAGTTTAAGGAGACTGCACTGAAGAGGGAAACATGGACAGAGCTGCATCAGCTACACCGACAAGAGCAAGGCTCTTAAATTTAAAGAAAGAATAGCTAACTATCATGTAGACAAATAGACCGGTCGTTTATCTTCCAACCTAAAATTTAGTAGTTAGAAGTGCGTGACAGAATTTATATAAAAAAGCTTAAAATGAGATGCAAAATCTTTAACTACAGGAAACGCTAATTGGGAGGCGTCGTAAATATTAAAATCAACATATCACACAAATATAAAATACCATTTTTTTATCATCTCAAAATATATTCTCGTATCAGATTTTAACTTATAAATAATAAACTAAACAAAATGTCCAGTTTTGAGACAAGTCCTACCGACCGAACGGCTGACTTACACTTTTCTTTAGCTGTACAACTAAGAACGATTGTGAACAATTAAAAAAAAATATACCAACCAACGTACCGCTGTCAAAAAAACCTTTCGACGCTGAAGTTTATCAAACAACGGGGCGATAAAACAGCGATCCCAACGGCGACAAAAAACAATCGAGAGTACTTCATGCACATTTTGCTTGCGCGATAACTACCGGCATATCGAACCGCGTTTTATAAACAATTTTAATCGTCGATTGTTCCGCCTCTTGGTTACCACTTGCGTCAACCCATTGTTCAAACCACAGATCAAGGAACTTTTATTTACAGCTGCTACTCGTACATCGCGCGCATTGTTCCCAGATTGAAAGTCCCACTCGGAACGGGGCACGGAATGTATCAATGTCAGCGGATAAACGGCAGCGGACAATCGTAGTAGAGTCGGGATTTCAGCGCGAAATGAAACTTCGCAGAATACTTAAGTGAAAAGAAAAAAACAGTAAGAATAGTTTGGTGTCAGATGCAACGACGTCGCCGCGTCGTCGGTTCGCGGTACGAGTCTGTTTGAAACTTTGGACGCTACTGGAGACTGGCTCGGCTATTGTCGCCGAGTTCTACGACTTATATTAAAAAGTATAGCTCTATATAAATCCGTTACAAATAAATCACTCGTCGTGTTTTCATTATACCCGACTCATATTTCTCAAAAATCTCTGAATGGGTGATTAATCGCGTCTATGCTTTTGCGTTAGTCTCTTTGAGTCTAAAAAATCCTTTTAAAGTTTGTTTGCCTTTTCTATAACCTCTTTATATAATCTTATTTTCATGTCTAATCCGTTTTTAAGTATTACAAAAATAGAAAATATTTACCTAAATATACCTCGTTCTTTTGAAGCAACATAAAAAGTATGACTACCTACAAGTGAAACTAGATTAAAATAAGTAGATTTAATACCTCTTCCAGTTACATTAACTTTAGTATCCTGAAGACAATACAATATTATAGAACTCTTCAGTTTTAAGTTTCACTAAAAATATATTACTTATTAAAATTCTTGAAACGTGCCTAAAATAAATAATAATACTTATACAAGTATCCTTGGACTGAATTGTGAGAACGTGACATTAGACCGGAACTTACTCGCCAATACTGTTCGTGACGCAAATTCTGGCCACACTTCGACACAGAGAAACTCTTCCCAAAGTATTAGAGTTCGATTTAGAAAAGCATCTCCAAAAGTCGATATGACATTCCCGCATCGATAAGTCGGTAACGTGAGAAGCGTTAAACGTTTTGGACCCGACATTGTTTATTGAAATTTGGGTCATGTTACTTTCAGGATTGGGTCTGAAATCGTTTATGACGATCGATCAAAGTTTATTTTTATTTAAAATACAGTGGTGGCGGTGCTCAATGCTGTGTGAAGTGAGATTTATAGCGATTGTAACACAGTTGCGTTTTGTAGGCGGGCCCGTGTACTCTATATGCATGAAGGCACTCGGCAGCCGTGGAGAATCTTAATTGTACTCCATGAGAGATTCCAGAGCGGCGTCTTTATTTTTGAATAGAGGGAGACTTGTTGCTCGCTCCACGTACTCGTGTGAAGGTTGACCGTGATTCACGTGTTGCTGCACATTCGTTGGGCAACACTTTGTTGGCAATGCTTTTGTTCTATTTGCACAAGTACTCTGGAAACAGGGATAAACATTTGCGTTGCGCGGTCCCGACTGCGTAAATAATTCGAACGTGGCGCGTAGCACATTATCCGTCGGAACTCGGAATCAATAAACATTCAAGACATCGTCGACATGTGTCGTAAAGAAGGCCATTTATGACACTCAATAATCGTAAATATCAAGAGCAATATTTCCGATGCCTCATAATAATGAGTATTATTACTCCCGTTAACGTGGCGGCAGTGTTTACGTTCCGTTCGCAATGAAACAGTATTTGAACGGCACTCGATCGTTGTTTAGCTGTCTCAGAGGAGCTCCCATTGACCCCAGACGTCAGGACCCTTCAGCTCGTCTTACACAAGAGCCACAAGCACTGCGTTAGGACGTGAGACGTGACCTCTCTATAGGGTCTCGTCAACTTCAAAGGTAATCTGCCCTGGGACGGCTGTGAACGATTTACATCCGGACATCCTGCTACGCAGCCTACATGTGTAATCAGTTCAATTTGGGCATTATTTAAGCGAAATAAGTACATATTTTTCAAAATATTTCTTTCGAGTCCTATGACCCTATTCCAAGTCTGAATCCAGACACTTAAAATAAACACTGAAAACATGAATTTAATGACAATTAGAACTTCACTGATATTTGGTTTTTGGAAGTCATTATAAGAACTTTAGACTACAGAACTTAACAATTAATTAGTCAAACTATGTATTTATAGAAGTTTTTAGTTCAATACAGACAGTGGCGTGCACAGACATTTACAACAGGGTAGACAAAAAAACTTTTATATGTTACGGTCACGATCGACTTTCGCATTATGTTTGTTGATATTTATTTTTAACTGAGAATTTAAACGCGTTTCGATACCTACGATTTTTCCCAAATAAAATATATTTTATAGAAGCTTCTAAATGTTTTTCAGATCGTTCATGTTTTTTTGCAGCTGTAGTGAAATTATTTACGTCCTCGTAAACAGAACCGGTCCACACATTATGCCAATTTGAAAATAATTACATGGAAAACAAGAGACGATTGCTATGTTTGTTTACAACCTGATAACCAACCATAATAATGTCTGATATTGTTCAGGATTGAATTTTCTTGTAACTTTACCTTTTATTTGAAACAATTCTAAATCCGGTACGTACCGACCTTTTTTAATTACTCAAATTTTATCGTCAAACTTATGTGAAGTAAAGACGCCTGTCTTAAATTTTTGCAAACACACATTTCCCGGACAGCTCTCACATGTGACCTCTTCCATTTTCGGCAATAATTAATAACGTAATTCACTTGATATTCACCACAAACGATAATAAAAACAAACAAAAACAATGCGTAATTGCGTATGACAGCTTCTGCGGTTGCTAAATTATCATTTGTCGAGGTGGCATGAGCTATCGCTCATGCTCATTGGCTAATACAGATTATCAACCAATAGGAGCGCCGCTAGACCGATTTACGCCTATAACGTCAACAGAAATTGAACGACCAAATTGTAATGTACTTTATTCTCTATTGAAATGACATCGAACATGCGTATTTTACAATTTGACGGTTAATACAGATGCATATCGCTCAGAGCCACTCAGAGCCCCGCTAGACAGAGAACGCGTATACGACTTATCTTGTGGTCGCGTCGCTCGCACACCGAGCGTATCTGTCTCTTTCACGCAAAAACACGCTTAGGCGAAAATGCTAGTGTGCGTGTATTGCACCGATAAATTGTGTGTCGGTATACGATATAGATGTTTGAATGTGTACATTTGAAGAATTTTTAGGCTGTCTTGTTATTATGAGTGAGCGCCGCCGCACTGCCGCCGCGCGGGTATATTTGAATAGAAACCGCCGCGCCGCGCAGCTATAAGAATTTATAGCAACAAAATAAATAATATAGTTTTATAAAAACATACATAAAAGAAAAATAGCCATGTATTACTTAATTTATTAGGGTAGGCAGTGTCTTTTTGTCTCTATGGAATGCACGCCACTGAATACAGACATCTTGTACATAAAATAAAGCGAGAAGCTCTTTCAATGTACATAATATACAATTCTTACTCCATTGCATCAAATATCAAACAAGTCTTGGTGTCAATGACTGACGTACCCCAGACAGCTATGACCCTTTCATCTTCATCTGCAAACATTATACTACTACAAAACTGTGCATACTAAACAAGCTAAGCAAAACTTAAAAAATAAACCTTATGTGGAAAGCATAAAACTCAATTTTGATTGTACGCCGTATGCATAATTTAAGCCTTTATGAGCATACATTCAATTAAAGGACTGTCTTCGAGTGTAGTACGATATTGAATGGAAATGGATGGGTCTGTTAAGAACGTGATATCGAATATTAGCATATCAGATGAGCAATAAACACGTCACTGGCTGAAAACAATTGAACTAACATGTGTAACTGTGTAATGTTTATCTCACAATTAGGACTTGTTTGAAGCAAGTGATGCGAAATGTCTTTGGGCTGCGAATATTTTGTAATAGGTCTACATGCAGACTTAATTTACTGTAATAATTGTTCTAATATAGCTCGAATGTTATTTGTACGACGAAATATAATTTAGTTTCAATATAATACTTTGAGTTCCGATTCTGTGAAATCTATTATGTTTGAGCTCCGCGCGGACCTCTGACGAGCGCAAGTATATACGATTAGTCGTAAAGGAGGGTACAGCCGAAAGGGGGTTATTGTACATATAATTATGAACAACTCTTACTAAGGAAACAACCATGATATCGCAAAAAAAGCTTCTGTTCCATACATTTAGTCAAGTAATAATATTGAATTATATTTATGGAATAGGAGAAATTTTTGCGCGATTTCAAGTTTGGTTTATTACTTATTAGTCAAAGTTGTTCATAATGATGATTACAATAAACTCCCTTTTGGCTTTATATATCGTTTCCAACTATAATAATATTCAAAATCTATTACTTACCTTACCGAAACCCCGAAACTAAATGAAAGGACCGGGTAATTCTGAGTAAAACGTAAAATAATAAACTTCGGTCCCACCCACGTTCGGAAGCCGGGGCTTTGAAATTATGTTCCGAAATGACCGCGACGGCGACTGCCGACCGTCGATTTCTCGTATTCGAAGACTGTGTGTGGAATTGACTGATGTAAATGAGTGGGTAACGGCTACCATAAATGTACAACATTTTATAATAATAAGTTTCATAATTTATTGTTACTGACAGGCAGTGTTGCTGGAGAGTGTTGGGCTGTTTCTTCTCCCCAAGCTAAAACATTGGAAGCAGTCAAAAGGGGATGAACGATTTCTTTGAAAAAAATTCATGTCCCAAATGCTTTATTTATAGTCCGGTTTGAATTTGAAATAGAGAGTTCGTGGTTTGAGATTTATTCATATTTACTTTATTAAAATTTATATCATACTTTTATATAAATATCTGTAAATAATATACTTAACAATAAAAATAAAAATAAATTAGAATCATTTAAAAATATAAAAAGAGTAGTAAGCCCACCGGTATCGGTAACAGGGTCCAAATTAGCGGTGGTCAGGGCTCAAGGAAGAGGAAACAATAAAAAAAAAAAAAAATTCGTTGTTATTGTGATTATGTGATGTCTAAATAAATGTTTTCTTTCTAAATCTATAAAATTTATTTTATATGTGTAATGGGTGTGGGGTATTGGGTGTGTCAGATGCCGGAAACATAAGTCAAAAAGTTGAATAGAAACTAAATACCTATAATAATTTTGTCATTTTTATTCCGGTATTCATAGATTTTTTCACTAGTGTGATTATAATATTACTATAGCTTGTCGTGAATCTAAGAACAGAATGTAGAAGACGTGTTTTATATTTAAACTTAGATTGATTTGAAGAAAAATGTTAGCCGACTTAAACTTTAAAAAACTATTAAACTTACCTGGAAAGGAATATTTTTTCTACGTAATTCTAACACAAAAGAAGTAAAAAGGTTAACCTAAAGAATGAGAATTTAACGCGAAGCCTGATGGAATTTAATTAGAAAAACCATTGATTCCATTACGCTCTGTAAACAGAGGACTTTCAAGCGGTTTAATTTATCAAGAAAGTTCTATTGTCGGATCAAACTCTCTCATGAATGATAATTCTTATAAACATAGCACCGCATAATTTTGATGGGATAAATTCCTAATTTACATTTAATACTAACTTGGTTCCACTTGCGGCTCCGCTCACGTATTGTAAACGCTGTGCCGTCATTATGGCATACGGATTAAAATTATATTTCTATCTTTCGATCCCCGTACGGAACAAATATTTGTATGATCTGCTGATAGTTGTTCCGGGTCTGGATGTTTGTGCATGTGAAGATTTGTGTTTGTAAACGCACCCACGATACAGGACTAATTCCTAGTGTGGGGCAACGTTTTAAAAAGAAGAAAAGAAAGAAAGATTTAGATAGCAGAAATTAGAAGACTTGAGGCCCAGACAATTTTCTTACAGTTCAACAAATAGACCAACAAACAGACTGTTTTTCGCTTAGATCTATAAAATTCTTTTAACAATTCTCTATTAGCTTCTGTCATATCGGTTTCTTACGCAAGCAAAGCCACAACGTTCATGACATCTGCATGGAAATCTTACAATATCTCTAAGTGAACATACATATTCCATAATAAACTAATAACTATAATACTTCATTAGGTGTCCAATCAGTGTAAGTAGCCACTTTTTTATTACCATCATTACGCTTCATAAACCAAGTAGTCATAAAATGGGAATTGTTTGTTAACTTCTAAAGACAAGCGCTATAACGGTGGTAATAACTACCGTAAAATGGCTTATTGGTTCTTGTGTATTTTAAAAGCTCAATAATCTCTGGAAATTCATGGTTTAAAGGTCAGGGACAGATAGATGGTGTAAAATAGCAAAATGTCATTTCCATGTCGTTGTGGCTCCAGTACATGAATCCACAAATCGGACATTCAGCGTCCATTGGGCGTAAACTCCTTTTCCTATTACTATTAAAAGCTAAATAAAGTTATGTCAAACTTAATAAATAAATTTATAAATTCAGCCCATTACTGTCCTATTGTTGGGCAAGGGCCTCTTCTCAGAATGAGAAGGGTTAGGCCGTAGTCCACCACGCTGGCTGGTGAGTCGAGAACTTTATGGCTAGGCCTTCTCAGATACGCAAGTTTTCTCACAATGTATTCCTTCACCGTTAATGCAAGATATAATCGAATTCTGATCCGCATATAAATTCGAATAATCTGAAGTGCTTGCCGCGTTCGTACTTGGACCCTCCTGCACGGAAGGCAAGCGTTGCACCGCTAACTATCACTGCAATTCAAATTCAAGTGTCAAGCTTATAGGTAACTCAAAAAAGTTTTGGTTGTAGGTACCAACGTTATTCATGATATCGTCGTTGATAGTTCCATACCGCGTAGTTAACATAGTTAAAAACCGCAGGTCTGCTAATAAAATCAAAATTGAGTTTTCGCGTCAGTTGCTAGTTAATTGAGAATGGCAATTAATAAAAGCGAAAACGAAATTTTAATATTTTTAGTACATCCGCGTTATTTATCCATGTTAGTTACGTGATGTGGGATTATCAATGATAATTATTTTATTTCGCGTATATTTATTTAGTAAATGGATACCACTTGCGAATAGCCAGGCAGGATCAAAAAAAATTACACACGCTGAAAATTTAAGAATAAGTAGATAATAATTCAAAAATTGGTAATGTTTTCAAACGCCACACGGAAAAAACAACTTTCAGGCTCCATCCGAAACAAGTTATTTGGTTGTAAAAAGCAATAACTTGTTTATTTCTAGCCGTTACTTATTTTCAGTGCTCGTACTGTTTTAATTTCGCAAACTGTGTAATACATAGTTATGACGCTGAAACAGTACGACCAAAATAAGGTATCGTGTTCAATAACCATTACATAGTTATTAGTTCGTTGTCTTTGTCCTAGTTTGCTGTGTCCTTTGTTGCTGTGTTAATATAGATTCTTTTAATGAAACCCTGGCCCCGAACGTCCAAATATTAATTTTAATTTCATTTAGTTGGCTATTAGCGTTGTTGTTGTGCCTCGGTTCTGCACTGCATCCGGAATGTTCGCGCAAGCACGCGGAGACTGCTTCTACACCATCATACGCAAAGGATTTGCATCCTTGCTCTGCAGAGTGCGCGCCAGCCCCAACCGCCTCATGGCCATGATATATGGCCGACTGGATTCTTTCTAGAAATTCCAGCCAAATCCTAGATTTTATGTACACTGTATAAACCTAACAATAGTTTCTAAGTATGTACTTACTAACACATTATGGGTCGTAGTTACCGGAATAAAGAATTTTATTTATTATTAACTTCTTTATTTATTTTATAATAGTATCTACGTTTTTCTTAATTTTTTTACTCACGGATGGGGGGGTCATACATAAAAATAATATTCTTTTATTAGACGACCATTTATGCAAATAAGTGACTTACCACAGTTACCACTTAGGTTACGAACTTATAACATTAGACAGAAGCCGATCACAAAAACTTGCTAAATTACCTCATTTTAAAACTAACCTTGGCATTACGACCTCCGACATTAAAATTTGACACAAACATTAATAACAAGAAATATTATTTTTATTTTTTATTTTACCTGTCTCCTTTGATTACCGCAAGGTTATTTGAACAATAAATTTCGTTAGGTAATAATTCTTATTAGTATTATTTGTGGGAAAATTATGTGACAAGGTCAATAGAATAAGTTTGGTTCTATTACTAATACATTACTAACTTTTAAATTATCGTGTTACATTATAATTTTTTCCATCGTGTCGACACATGACAATCGCCCATACCGTAGTGGAAAGATTAGCGCGGTACCCTAATTACGTAAAAATGACCTGACCGCGACAGACACGCGAGAGCAGAGGGAACACGATCGGTCGCGAATTGACGGCATTCTTCCGCCTGTGGGTACTTGTCGCGTTTGCAGAGCCAAGTATGCACTTTTTAGTTCGTTTATTGTCCGCCAGAGGCGTACCCTATACCTACCAAACTGCCACACCCTAATACCAAAGTGATGTTTGACAGCAGCTAACGCGCGATTTACGCTTGTCGCAAACTATCTGCTAGATCGGTAATTAGGGGGCCGGTCAGCAATTGTAATATAGAGGCTGACTGCCCAGGTTACGCCAGACAATCTCAGGTTTCATCGCTCGTGGAGATTCTTTTCTTGTATGGTAATTAAATAAAATCTGCTGTTCCATATATTTAGTGAAGTAATAATGTCTGTTCGCGATTTCACGTTTGTTCCCATAATAAAAGTTGTTTCTAATGATCAGTACAATACCCTCTTTCAAAATGTGCAGCGTTCAA
Source organism: Allophyes oxyacanthae (assembly GCA_932294325.1). NCBI lineage: Eukaryota > Metazoa > Arthropoda > Insecta > Lepidoptera > Noctuidae > Allophyes > Allophyes oxyacanthae. The sequence continues at coordinate 6,066,024 of OW028614.1, read as the reverse complement.
CCAGTCTCACCCTGAATATCTGGTGACATGTATTCTTCTTTCTCGGCCCCTTAATACTGAGAATCGCGATCACAAATTCGTCTCCATTTAGACTTGTCTGACATAGAGAGTACGGCAAGTTGTTTGTTGCCGCCAACCGCTCTCTTGACTGCATCGCTCCATCTGACATACCAGACCTCTCACTCTCCTGCCCTCCACGTGACCCAGCAATGACCAGGATGAGTTTACTCTCTAAGCTGTATTACGGAGATCGCATGATGTGCCCGAAAAATCTCAGAACTCTTTGGTGGCAAATCACAGAAAGTGGCACTATAATATTCAGCTCTTCAAGGATGGACTTATTTGCGACCTGTATACCTATCTCTTTATTCGACCGTACATGTTTATGATGGAAGCAAAACATCAAAATGAGTACCAGCTGTTTATCACGCAAGTTATTAGAATGAACTAACGGAAACATAAATTGATGTCGCTCATGAATGAGCAATGTCATTGTCTTTCCTAATCATAAAATGTGTACAATATTAGTACCTATAGTAAGTATTCAATTCATAGAAGAAAATTGTTCTTCCCTGTCGCAGAGACGCTGTCGTCAGGAAGCCTAGAAGGTAACACTTGGCGGACAGTTCGGGAATAGTACTCTCATCCAGGCAAATTTTCCTAATATCATTACCACTCGTACTCGTAGTCCTTTACCTACTACCCTTAAATAAAGGTTCAGGAGCATTGGCGTAACGTAAATGCTCAGTATATAATTCTTATCTTAGCTTATACCACATCACAAATCATAGGAGACTACCAAAAAGTACTCGTATCATGTTCTACGGACCAAAAGATATCAGAAATATCTATACTTCGCTGAAAAAATATGGCGCACGACACAATTCGCCTGATGCACTTATGCATGTAATTGAGACTCAAGAGGCTCAGCTGCACGTGAAGAGAAGATCGGGTGGCAGAGATAAAACAAACAGAGTAACAATACTAAACGGCCGAATGTTTCCAAAACAAAGACGTTTATGATCCAAACGCGTTCGGAGACAAATGATATTGTCATGAAGATTTACTGTTGCTATAAATAAATGAGTTTAATCATATCATACCAGCATGTAAACGTCCACTACACATGGACCTCTTAAAAACCCGTATATAGTGTCCGGTAATGATTAATAAAAGCCTGAAGAGCCTATAGCCGTCCAAAACAAAATATAAAAAAATATTCCAAGTAACTAAGAAAAAAAAAATTGTCATGTTTTTTTACTCCTCGACCACAAATTAATTAATTTCATCGGTTTTTATTGTTTTAATATTCTACGTTAATTATGCCAATAGATAGGCAGTAAAAAGTATAATTACTATTGTAATTTAAATCAAATTTATATAATAGTACAAAATAGACTTAAAAAATATTGGGTATTTTTTAACGACCATTTATGTTCATCTATAATGCATTTCAAGCTTAACCATTCACTACCAGACATATAAGCGGTCGTAAGAGCATAATAAATTTATCTATATCTAATGTTATAAAGAGTTAATATTTGTCTCTTAGTTTTTATGTAGGGATAATCTCTCGAACTGCACCGATTTTATAAATTCTTTCCCGAATAGAAAGCCACACTATCCCCAAGTGATATAGACTACTTATATTCTATTTTGACAAAAATTAAATGCGCATGTGACACCCCGGGCAACAGCTAGTAATACATATAATCACCATGCTTGGCAAACAGATTGTTAATCACAGTACGTTACTATTACCACTTATGGATGCCACTGTCTATCTTTTTAACAAGGTCTGGGTGTGTTGTGTACATGTGAAATTCTTAAAACTGGAATCATTTGGAAGCTGTAACCATGACACAGGAGACAAAAAATTGCGCGTCATAATTATTTAAAAGAAAACATAATAATAATGTCGGGGATAGTACAATACCGCGTAACTAGCGTAAGTAAATACCGCGTAAGTGACGAATTTAGCCAAATTATGATTTCGCGCCAGTGCACTGCTGACGCTGAATAGAAACCGTTGAATTTCTCTGCTGAAAAAAAAATTGGATTTGGATACGCGGTATTTACCTATGCTACTTACGCGCTATTAAACTATCCCCGACAATAATGTCTTTGGCTTTTTCTTCTTTAAAACAACGGTAACCAACTTTAATGAAGCTATAATAAAGCCGCGGGTAATCAAGCTTGGCTTTGTCTCAACTGTCAACTTATCTGATGTAAATTAATTACAGCTGCCATCAATCATGGCGACAAACTGTTTGAATGTAATCGTTTCGACTACACGACTATATTATTGTGGCACTCACTAAAGCGGCGTTCTCACTAGGCGATTTAAATCGGTCAACTTAAATTCGTCGTAACATGAGAATACGCTTTCAGTAAAAGTTTATCAACTTTACTGTCTTTTTACTTGATCGCCTAAAAGTTGACCGACTGACTCGCCTCGTGAGAACCGGCTTTACCATCGAGTGAAGCGATCGGGATTAGATCTACAAGTATCGATGGTTTAACGTGTTGGGAGGAGCATGAGTGACTTGTACCGAAATAGAAGAAGTCAATTTTTGGATGTGACGCGCTTGCTTTATGACAGATAATTACATCCATTTTATACCTATCCTTCTTAATTAGTCTAGCTAATACTAACACCCCTTTTCCTCTTTGTTTCGTGTTTCTCCCATAACATCTGTGACGTTTTTGTGTCAATTATGATACTGTTTTGTCATTTTTCAGCACTACAAATACTGGTCAATTTCGTCATTTTACTAGTTATTTTTTTAAACTGATCACGTGTCATTTCTTACCTTGACGTTGGTAAAATCATCGAAGTACGGATGGAGCCATAAACTAAAAGAAAAAGAAGAAGGAAGGCAAGGAAATATTTGTGTAAATTAAGCATTGACATATCAGTCTATACCCTGAATTTCCATCCTACTACAAGAGAAAAAATATAAGTATGTTAACACAAGCGTACTTTTAAATAATAAATGAAAATGGTAACTGTCAGTTTATTAAATCTGACTGTGCCGTTCGCTAGCTACAGTGTGCGCACGATTAATTATTTTGACGGGAAAAGCCATAAAAAATAGCAGAGACGAACTCTGTACCAATTACTTCGCACATTTTAATGTTATTTATGAGAGTAATGACATCGTTTTGACCATTATTGTGAACATTACGGACACAAAAACTATCTGAGCAATTAGTCATACGTCGCGGTATTTTTGATAGGTAGGTATGTATTTTATGATGCGTATTTCGTTAAGATTAATTTTAATGCGTAGACTGTAGTAAATGCTATTCGTAAACTTAATAACGAATTAATATTTATCACGATGACATATACTGGACAAGCATTGAGCAATATATTTTGCCACCACATCTCATAACGGTGCGTGGGCGTCGACATATTATGATTTATTTCGGTAAAATGCATCCAATGTTTTAACATCCCGCTAGATCGTTTCCACTTTACTAAAAAAGGATGAATAAACGTTATCTATCTAAACTAGCTCTTAATTCTATTGTCATCTCTATTCATTGGCATACAAATGACAAGGATAGTTAATCAGTGTTTAAAAATTACAAGTTTTTATTAGTAAGGGGTTTAACTTGTAACTATTGGTATAAACTGTAATATTTTTAGAATTATAAATGAAATATAAATCCTGTAGAATACGGCGACTAAGCAAATAGATTCGCAGACGAACTATATTTCACTAAATTGAATCTAACAACTAATAAACGTCTACATCATAGGCTGTCAGTGTACACTGCCATCGGTTACTTTATCAATATAACGTCCCTAAACAATTGAATGGGATGATAATAATAAATAATTTATGCGACCACAGTTACATACCGTCCTGATTGAAACTAATGGCATTCTATATTGGTAGCTCATTCAGTTAAATCGGTCTATTTAGTCGAATTGACTTCGTGAATTAGACCATCAATAAAGCATTCGTCTTTCGCATTCCGCGTGTGAGCGACGAATGAGGGTTAAAATTTCCGGCCCGTACAATTTATTCGGAATGAAAAATATGAACCGTTTTAAATACGTCCCTGGTTAAGATACTTTGTTGTGATTTTTGGAATATCACGCTCAATGTTTTGATATTAAATTGTGTCAAAGTGTATTTTGAAATTGGATAAATAAGAGGAAAGGAATTTGATGAACGTATCCAAATGAACCGATGGAGGCATTTGCCATTTCGTGTTCTCTTGACATTTGATGAGTTTTGCTAGTAACATTTATGATCTAACCCTCCTTTTTAACCCACGACAAAAAAGAGGGGTGTTATCTGTTCGTCTGTGTATCTGTCTGTGGCATCGTAGCTCCAAAACGGATGGACCGATCTCAATGCAGTTTTTTAATCGTAAGCTAGTTTAATCGGGTATCTCTTAGCTATATTTCATGAAAATCTGCAACCGTTCAAAAGTAACAGCTCTTTTTCTCGTTGGAGTCTAGTTTGGAGCTACGATACCACAGACAAAAACACAGATTCCTATACAGATACACCGATACACAGATATACACTACCTACAAACTTATAACACACCACTTTTTTGTCGCGGGTAAAAATGGACCTAAACATATCACATGGACTATCATATTTGTTGATGAAACTTAATGTGCTCAATTCCTGGAGCCATCAAGTCGCATACTGGTTATTGCTACTTCAGACCCACCCTCAATTGGTTTATATTGGTCGACACACTATGGCAATATGGCCGTTACTCTGTGGGCATCGTGTATTATTACTTGGGCTATACCAATAACCATCAAGTAATTTGTGTAGACTACCGTCAGCGTCAAGTTGCAGTATTTGGATTAATTTGGACTATGTATCAATTAGCTTATGCCCGTGACTTCGTCCGCGTGGAATCCCATAGGTATTTTGACACCCTCTTTTATTGGTCTGGTAAATCTCTTCTTTGCGTTTGTGCAGGTTTCTAGACCCAGTTGGTTTGGTTCGCTGCATGGATGTTCGTCGCCGTTACGCGGTCTTTGTTCTTTTATTAAACTTTTGAAAAGAAGCCTTTAAAATAATAAACTATAACTATAATAAAAATAATGAAAAAGAAATCGTTTCTATTATTGTCGTGTTGGAAATTGTTATCGTGTTATTTTGTTGCATACCAATAATGAAGCAGTTTCCGAGGAAGTGAAAAATGATTGTTAGTCTACTAAGACGCGAAGAGATGTTAAACAGTGGACATTTACTGCCTGATAGGATGATGAGGAGGGTGAATGACATTCAAATTCCAATGATGCGCCATTTTTGGTCCTTTAGCGAAACTGGACACTTATCTCATTGATCATCACTTTCTACTTTATTGGTCTATTGTATAATAATTTAATCTTAAGTGTGAACGTGGACCATTATATCATTAACTGACATTGTTGTCCAAATTGGGTCTAAATAGCACCAGAATGACACAATGCGACTGCAAAAAATCAGTGAAGGACTTCGCTAAAGCAAAGTAAAAATAGCGGTGAATTTTATAAAGTGTTTATTTCAAATAAGTAGTACCTACACTTTACTAAATATTTAAGACGAATCGCTTCAACATTTTTTAATTGAATTCAAGTCAAAATGCACATTGAAATATCCAAATAATCCATGATAATATACATCTTCGATCCAAACTGAAAGTCGCCCCGCGTACAATCAGGGATCTGACTGAATCGTAACAATCAGACTTAGGCACAGAATAAATATTACCTAGTACTTAACTTTGCCTAGGTAAGTAAATGGTGAGTGAGCCGAAAAGGGCGCGGAAAAATATCGTCAGGGCCAAAATATAAACCAAGAAAACAAAGCACGACTATATTTTATGTTTATTTCATAAGCTTTTAAATAAATATTTTGACAGAAATCAAGGTTTTCCTCAATAAACATTGTTAAACTCGTGCTTAAGGTACTCAGTTTCCCCTGAAGATCGATTAAATTCTTAACAAAACGATTATAACGAGTATTTAAAGCTTCGTAACAATTTTCTCACTTGTAATGTTAATCGGACTATAAAAATTTAATTTTCACGCTTGTCCCGTGAATAATAATTAAGAATTATTACTGCTAGACGCACAATTTTTATTTCCACGTAATTTTTTATCTTGGGAATGTTACGTGTTGTAATATAATTTTAAAGAGAAATGTTTCTTTTTTATGTTACTCATAAAAAGATAGAGCCACATAATTAAATATCAGGTTTCTCATAATATAGTTTTCGGTCTCATTTTTGCTGACATAAGTTTTATCAGGTACAGATTTAATTAGGTCAGACGGCAAAACTTTAAATAACATTTATTAAAAGGTAATCAAGAATTTTTATGTATAACGAATAGCTTATCTTTTTTTTACTCTTGTCAGTCACTCAATTAATGCTCTCCATGACTTCATGGCAAACTTATGAACAAGAAGTTTCACAACAAAAACGCGAAACATTCAGGAAAAAATTACTACCAAACTAGTCCAAGATTAAAATCGTCTACCGTTTTCTTTTCATCGATATAAATCGAGCTGAAAATAAAAACAAAATTTAGCTTCTGCTAAAAGCTATCAGAGAGTTTGCTCCAAATTGGTTAGTTTCATTTCAGCTAGATTTCAAAGAAATGTGTGACCTGTACCACTTGTTTCTTTCATCCAACCGCATGACTTTGGATCACCAAGGTCGCCTCAAAATTGTCTTTTGTTTTTCTTTTTAAAACCGATGGTAATGCCGTAACGCCTCTACCGATTTGCATGATGACTCGGCATTGTACACTTCGTTTGTAAATTTTCCTTCTTTACCCGCGTAAATGGAATAAATTAAAATCATTATAATATACGACACATTACTGGGTGAGCGTAACGATTTTTAATGTCTTTGTGGCTAAAATAAACTCTTCGTTTTGCTTTTTAAATCCCTTTTGTTTGGCCAAAGTGTTCGAAGAATCGTCATCATAATAAAGTACGTAGAGCGTACTGTTGATCATAATCGTGTGGTTATATGCCTGGCAAATGGTACCTTTAGTTATCGCAGTATCTTGTAACTCATATTCTATACTAAAAACTACACGGCTAAGAATATTTACGACAAAATATAGTTTGTACGAAAGAAAAATCGGTGAGTTTTCATAGTAAATGTTAGAGGTACTTACGATTCAGCTCACGTCACGCCCAGAGTGGGCGGTCTAGCTACAATAGCTGAAGGAATCGGCCCCCGGTTAACACTTATTGGTTCACATGTTTCAATTGATTCTTTAGTAGAGAAGGTAATTTCAGTGGGAATGCTCTTATCCGTGATTAAAAGAAAATTACCGTACTTTCACCCTTCTATGCGGATATTAGCGTAAGGGTTGTGCAAATTCGATGCTTCCTTTCTATTTCCTGCAGGAAATCGTAAAAATCGAAAAACCGGTTTTTCTATTTTTAAAACCGGTTTTAATTCTTCTTCAAAATCAAAGCTTATGGGCTTCTGATGGACATAAAATCACGTAAGTCATGTCACATAAGTTTAATCTGTTTGCCCTTTCAGACATGAAAATGATGATCGTGTGTAGGTATATGAATATTTTTCTTCTACATTTCACTACCAACAAATCTGAATTTAAAATATGGATTCCGTATATATTCGTCCCCCAACAACAAAGACTAGACGTTGATCGACAGACCGGTCTCAGCACAATAAACCGCAATCTAACTTGGTGAAACTCACTTCACCCGCTTACCTACTACTAACATTGTTTGGAACATCAATTTATGGTAAACGTTCCTAGGCATACCGTTTTACTATTCAGTAAGGACTGAAGAATCGATTTCTGATCTTCATATCAGCACGTTTACTTCCACTGCAGAACACGGCCTCTTAGAAGACCTTCTACAACGAACGCCTCTTTAGGAAATATAGGCACTCTTTTCCAGCCAGATTGGTGATCAAAGACCAGTTTGTTATTACTACATAATATATGTGGATGCCAGTAGCGAAGATTCCATACAACCCGATTCCCATCGGCTTCCCTTTAGGAATTGGTTAGTGCGTAGACCAATGTAATATTATTATTTACTCATCCAACTGACAAAAAAACGCTTGTTATTCAGTTAGGTCGAGCTCTTCCAGACGTGACTGTATAGATTACAAGAGATGGTATGGATTTTTGTCTTGCAGCAATTATTAGAGGGCATTTTTGGGACGGCTTCCCCTTTTAAAACTGTCACCCTTCGCCACTGGTGGATGCTATCTGTTCCATCGATTAAATCCTAAATCCAGGGTAAGAGACCCACCCAGGGTACGGGGTGGTGGTATAGACTTACCCAGGGTGGGGGTACACCCACCCAGGGTAAGAGGAGTTGGCTTTTCTTTACCGGGAATAGGACCAATCATATGGCAGGTAAAGATTTCTCTGTCCCTATTTAGTTAAGTTGGTAAAGTTGACTTCTGAGTACCTAAATAGTTTTAGAATTCAACGAGATGACTTGAACTTAAGTCCAGAACTTAGGTCAAGTTTAAGGTCCATGTTACACAGGCCTTCCGAACACATTCTGCTGGATAAGTATACTCTTTGGCTACTTTCATGTGAAAGTAGGTTAGCGTATTTTATTTCTGGTAACACCTTGAATAGGTATTTCCATATTATTAGAAAGAAAGAAAAATAAATTTATTCCGAACGTATTATAATGTATCCAAAATCTTGTACCTGCTACGACACTCATGCATAATAATGAGATGACCTTTTCTCATCCAGAAACATACGGAAAAATATTCTTTACATCGTGAAAATAAACAAATTATATTCGAGATGCAATAACAAAAAATACAGGACTGATGTAATTTATCTTATTGAATGAACTGCTTACAATAGATCTTTGAGTTTTGGAGTTACAGTGTGTTAGATAAATGGTACATACATCATCCAATCCATTATTTAAATAAGCAAACATGAAATAGTTGTATCAATCAAATCAGGCCGAAATCTCTTTGACCCTTTGGAAATAGCTACGTATTTTTTTCTCTCAATAGCTTATATGGATATAAATAAAATCGTCGGGAGCTCTTTTATACCAGTCAGTTGTATGATCTACAATATTATTAGTTCCATTGGTTAGTTAATCAAGCGGAAAGACATTGTTAAAATTGTTGACCGGTTACGTATGTCATGTATTGTATGTTATTCATTCATTCATCATTTCGTTCTATTCATCGGGATTGGTTTAGGATTTAGCTTAAATTAAGATGATGTATGTCGATTGATGGCAAACTGACTGGTGGGCGTCATTTTATTTTTGGTGCTCTAAGCACAATGGCACACCCCATTGTGTTCAGTGCACTAAAATTTATAATATAATAATACTTTTCATGGGAATGCATTTGATTTTAAATAGGTAGGTAGGGTCCGCCTCCGATTGCAACTTCGTCATTTTATCGATATATTTTTTTATAGTAGCAATATAAGAATATAATACAAGAAAGCTTGCAAATACAAGAAAGCTTGTAATTTTTTTTATTGAAGGAACATATTTTAATATGCATTCGATAAACGCAACTTAATAACACAAATAAAACCAAAATAAAAATGGATTTAAAAATTTAATGGACAACAAGACATAATAAATAAACAGCTCATTAAGCATAATAATTACAGTGCAGTTCGTTTTACAAAGACCGAAAGGAACGACATGAGTTGATAAAATGGTAAATAAATGAAAGCAAATTGTAGCTGGATATATCCACAAGTCATCTAAATAAAAAACCTTAAAAGCAAAGACCACAACTAATTCATCGAATGAACTTGCAAAGGCTGTAAAAGAACGAAATGTAAACGAATTTTGTTGCCGATTGCAATTGTAAAATGCACTCCATTTGAAGATAAATTTTCGCTGTCTGGAAGCTCGACTTTATTTTATTAGTGTAGCTTCGTTGTTCTTGGATATGTAACACTTGCATGTTCTTTGCTTTTAATCCAACTAGTGGTTTAACTTGCACGAAAGTATCTCTGGATAAAGGTAAGTATGAAACTCTACAGTATCATAAAATGCCCAACAATTTACAAATGGAAATTCGTGAATTGCGGTCAAGTAATTAAGGTTCCGAAAAAGATATTTCACAAATACACAGGTGAAATGAAAACCCTTCTTTTGTTGGCATTTTCATGACGTATGAATTCATGACGCAAGGAATGTTAAATATAAAATTGCGAGGTTTCTATGCAGGGTACACTGTGTATCTCATTTGTTTTAGGAAACCCACAAGTAGAGGGCTGTCTATGCCTTGCCGGGAACCAATATGGACTGCAAAAATATGCTTATGCTTTTTATGGATCGAGTGATCAAAATGCGGTTGCTCCATTATAGAAACAATCTAGACCTTGAACAAGCCTGCGATTTAGTCTACTCAAGGGAATCTGACAATAAGCCAGGAAAAGCCAGCACGGAGAATACCCAGATTAGTTCTCCACTATTATTATTTAAATTGAATTATGAATCAAAACAGCTTAGCGATGAGTGGTTTCAATTTAATTAATACTAAGCCGGTGTTGTTGCTATCTAGGGAACCATTTACATACGAGTTGGTCGTTCCAGAATCCACTCTGCGAGTTGTAGGTATACGTACTAGGCCGCAGTTTTGTCAAAGATCTTTTATAAAAGAATTTTGGTGTACAATGTCGTATACATTTCGTTTTAGGTAAGTATTTCGAAACAAAAAAGGGCTAGGAACCTAGATAAATACTATCCGAATCGAAATAATATCATAGTATGGCGGAAATATTCTCTAATTATAAATGATTTTGGAATTGCGTTTGTATGGGCAACTCATCTTTCCGCAGCCTCTGACACCTTAGTGTGACTTTTCAACTAAATTATTTATGAAACGTGGAAGTAGACAATTATACAAATTGTCATACACTTATAACTCAAACAGTAAAAGGTCATGGTGTATAAAATGTCGTTTGCCTACTTGATGACGTTATTCACAGCATACTTATCTAATATTGTCATCGACTATTAAATTACCTTTTATTTATCGAAATCTTTGTCGTAGAAGTGCCTTTTAATGAACTTTTTGCTCCATTAGCAAAGCCTGGCCAATGTCGGAAACGATCGAGTGACATCACAGCGCGAAGCAATGTTATCTACTGTCTTCAAAGATGGTATCAGTAAAAGGGTAAGATGTAAAAAGCATTTTCTTTCTTCAAATAAACTTGTGAAACTTTTCGTGGTGTACTTTTTATTTTTGAGAAAATATTTTTTGTTGGCCATGTCTGAGAAAGCCCTTGGATACTTCTCCTGATCCTGAAATGAGTATATAGTATGTTAAAATATAGACCTAATGTGTATGTCTAATAGATAGATCATGATATTCAATTGTTTGGTATTATTTTGTACAGTCACAAACTTCATTTGACACTATTTATTCCTAACGTCCAACACTGGAGTTTTATTATCTTAATATGCAAAGAACATTCTGGAACACAGCGTGACAATTTGATAGTTTCTGAGGCGCGGTCAATTGGTCCCAATGAATTCGACCTCGGCCCATCGGGAGCAAGACTCACTGATAAAGATACCCGTATGAGCTAGCCACCAGATGCATTATCCAATACAAGATTGGATGTTGGATGCGCCAGGATGTCCCAGTTCTCAGGATGAACGGGAGTCAGACTAAGTACTGCGTCGCTTTGCACTCATCGCCCCATATTAGGTCAGCCTGTTTGCTGACAGACACGAATTGCAAGCGCAAATGGCCAAAATATATCTATAGGCCATACAAATGTATGTCCACATGCGGGAATGGGTTACACTTCCCTAGATACAGAAAGCAGATACTACGCTGTGATCATTATGTAAAGAATGCAAAATAAAATTTAAAAAAGAATTGAGGCAAAATCAAAGTCATTTCTTTTCTTTTTAACTGGGCCTTTGCAGGCTCTTTCAAATCGTCGTGATTCTAGGCGCACGGTTCCAAGTGGGTTGGTCCTGGAGAAGATACTGGCAAGAAACTCGATGGATTCTCTTTTCAAACAACAATTTCAGAATAATATCTAAACTAAACGTGGTCACAAAACAAGATTTCTTAAGAAAAACCTCAACCAAAAATAATGCTTACAAAATATTTCAAATAGTAACTTTATCATTGGACGCATATTTGAGAAGTTGAAAAGTATCTAAAGATTATTTTTGGTGTTCTCAGAATATATAAATGTAGATCTGAAAGCTTTTTTATGGCATTCTTAACGCCTAAAAAATTATACCTGGCAATAGTTTGTATTCGGACGCTCCAAAAACATAAAAAATGTTCGAGTCGAGACATTGGTTAATACTTATAATATGTCTATAGATTTTCACAAGCAATTGGACACGGCTATAAACGAGAGAACCGAGTCAAGAGGAGCTTGCTTACTTAATTCTTTTGTAGCAGTCTTTGAGGGCGCGACACTCCGGGCACAAGGACTATTTCAACATTTTTAGTCGCCTGAAGAATTCCTTAAGAGTTACCCTTAAAAACAATGTGACATAGTGAAAATATTCTTTTACACAAAAGGAACAAAGTACACATTCTTATTATCTTCGAAATTAAATAACGTTTTTATCCCTAAAGCGAGGAATTTCGGAACTACGAGCTTACTCCAATATCTCATATAGGCCGCGCGGCCCATGACGTCATTTACAGTTCATTTACATTTTAATTAATTTTTATTTTCACCATATTTAAAAAAAAAAAACTTATTTATTATCAAGTCCCCCGCCATTATTTGCATTTTTAAAAATCATTCGATTCAGCTATAATTTGTTTTTAGCGCGGGCCGACGGACAACGCACACCTATCCATTAGGTCGACAAGTATAGACGTAATAATCGTAAAATATTGAATATAATAAGTACGGACGGTATAAAATATTCTTTATCTCGACTTCCTCCTAAATTATTCTAAAAATAAATGTTCAAATTCTAAGTACGGATAGAAGGTAAGATGGATTGACCGGGCCAGTTATTTCTATTATTATCCACCAATATTGACGTAAATAATGAGAGAAAAGCCGTTTTCTACTTCAACCTGTATACTTGGAGAAACATCGACGAAATATACATTAGCTCCATGCCCCATCTGGACGGGAAGTCATCTTAATAATTACATATAAGTAGCTCCGTATGTTTTGAATCATTTTTCATGGTGACTACCGTTCCCTTAACCGCGCATGATGTATGACCCACGGGCCGACCTTTGGCATCCGGCAAAAGGCCCGTCTTCCAGTCATAGAATTATTTCCAAGGGTCGCTCCCACTTTCTGCACCGTTTACTGTGCTTCAATTATGTGATTTTCTTAAAGTGGTCAGGCCTTTTTCTCGCCCCTCGGAACGACATCAGTGGAATCTATTCATAAAAAATATTGATTTGAATATTTTGATTTAGTGTGACGCTTTTTATTTTATCTATTGTGGACTAAACTAAAAGCTTAATTTATGCTACTAGTATATAACAGCGCTATGAAATGCATAAAAATATCGGCAAACAAAAATATGTACGCAATTCCAAAACAAAAATTGTTTCTAATTTTGAAATAGTTAAGCACAAAGTTGAGTATTTTCAAGTTACGAATCAATGAAACAGATATTCAGGATTAGCGACGCACAAGGTCGGCTTAGGGTACTCACTTCGGTTTTACTTGTAATGGTTCAATGTATTTACACAGAGTTTATATATAAATAATAATAAAAAATTGCGTATAAAATTACTTCTGCATATTTCCTTCAGCAAAATACAGTCACGATGCAAATTTAATATCAAAAAAAATAAGCTTTACCTGGGTTATAAAAACCTTACGAACGTATTCGGAATTAATCATCGCAACTGGATTATAAACAGCAAAAACTAGATAATAAACTAAGTTGTATATTTTTATATTTAAGTTTGTGGCATAAAAAGTAACGATTTTTATTTTTTATTTTGTTTTTATTTTTTATTTTATAAAAAGTAACAAATTTATTTTAATAAATAATAATAAATTTAGGTATTCGTGGAGTTTCTTGCCGGTTCTTCTCCATAGGACCAGCTTTTTTCTCACCGTGCACCTAGATCTCTAACGTTTCAAAAGTGACTAATATTTGGTTTATTTGGAATAAAAACAAGTTTCCTATCACCGGCTAACCCGCTACCACAATTATTTATTTCATTTCATTTACAAACATCAAATTTCTGTTAACACGAGCATTACTAACAACCTAGCGTTGATGCAGATACGAATTTAGAATGAAATCGCTCAAAATCACAGGTTCAGCGCTGACGCCACGATAGCGCGGCGTTGAAATGTAACATGAGGTAGGGTTGGCGCTAGCGCTCGTGTGATCAGGGGGCTTACTAGTTACTACGAACTCTTAAAGCAGGGCAGAAATTGAAATGCCCAGATATTCCAGTATGAGCGGACCTCGCACTGTATAGGCTTTGCGTATAAAGAAAGGTCAGCTTAGTAAGCAACCAGGCGCTAAGGACAATTAACAAAGTTATAGCTATTCAATCGGAAGCATATTATAACATATTTCGAAACACAGATTTATCACATCACATGGAACGAATGTGGGGTGTCTTAATAGCATCATCTCTATAATAGGTACGTTATCAATTGAACAATTGTCTTTCCTCCTCTTAGATTTCCCTCGTTGCCATGTGACGCATTTTGTCACAACTTGCCCGGAGATTTATCTATACTTCGTTATCCTTCTGTAACTGGATACCTTAATGCCATTGAGAAGTAAACAAATAATTACGACATTTACGGAAAAATAAACAAGAAACGGAAAAAAAACATTACAGTCCTTTTTGGGCAGTCCAGTAAATACAATACAATTCAATTTTGTAATGGTTTTTATAGATCTTCGGTCTTCTGGAAATCTAATATATTGTATTTAGAAGGCAAGTTGTTTCAATTTCCTGAACTTAACATTTCTTGTTCATTTCTGAACTATCTTCAAGGGTAACTAGATCATCAAATCAACGGTCGTCAGTGTTACGAATAAAATTGACCTTAAGCCACAATACTTTTGAAAAAACACTCGTACATGCATTAATTCACATTTTATGAAAATTTGACCCATTTGTTTAGAAAAGATTGCCCTGAATCCCCCGAAGCTCATTGTTAGATCCTTTTCAACACAATAATACCTCGTCCTCGGTAACAATTTAAACTGGCATCTAAAAATTACGTGGTCACATTACAGATAACATGATATAGATAAATCCTCCCTTTATTATACAACATTCAAAAGACGTCAACTCTGTAAGGGTTTTATAAAGGCTATAAAATTCAATTCGGACAAGCTTATTGCGGTTTTAACATCAAAGATAGTTGCGAATGAGCCACAAAACGAGATAATGAAAAGGGCCAGTCGTTAGACGACGGAACTCTAAACAGAGCAATGGGCCGCGATATGAAGAATGTTCCCGACTCCCGTCCACACAACTCTCCCTCGTTACAATCTACCCCCACTAATGACGACAGCCAAACCTTTTTGCGCGATACTTGCCCATTCGTCTTACAGCTAGCAACACGTGCAAACGATTCTACATGCCATCCGCCGTCAGACCACAAGATAAATGAATGGACTTTTCATTACCTCACACCTCCTAATAAGGTCGGCAAGGTCAGTTTTACGTTCAAAGATAACATTTGTGAGCCCAAAATATTTGTTTAGTAAACAAAACTAGTTTTAATAGTTTTAGAACATTATAGACATAGGAATCCCGTCAAAACAAATTATTGACCTTTCGATTACTGCGCTATTTGGCCCGCAATTCGCGAGCTTTCCTTCACAATCAAAAATTTAAATGAGTTTCCTCGTTTCAGGAGAAAAGCGTATTTTTTTTCTTCTAATGCCATTTTGGGATGGTATTACTCTTAAATGAATATTCATTCGGTGCGAAATCGTTTAAGAGATAATAGATTGAGGTTCATATTAGGTTCAGAATGAATTATGGGTCTTCGTTTCGTATGCGAGAATTCGGTGCGAGATTCATTTAAAGTGATTAATTGATGGATGAAACGATTACTTACTGAATTAAAGTTATAAAGCAACTGTCGGATTGCATGGCGTGTCGTTACCTGAAAATAAAAGAGTTTCATCAGTATAAAAATAAATGCATGACGTTATAATCAATATAATAAGCGTTATCAGGGAAAACGGATCAATGCCCCGAACTTTTGCAGATAAAGTGAACTTACAATTTCGCGCAGCTTATTTATAACCGTAGCTTTTGGAAATACACGATAATTTTTTAAGTAGTGTGCAACCTTTGCCGTATTTCAGTGTTCGTTCCCAAATGCAACCGCAGTACTAAAATTCACTCCAAAACCAAATAAAAATTCTGTAAAGCTTGCGCTAGTAAATTATGCGTGTTGGGGATACTAAGTCGAATTTTCGTTTTGTTTAAAAGTGTATCCCAATACTGCGGTTACATTTCGGAACAGAACTAAAACTAAATAACTCTACAAATTATGCGCACTACATAAAAAAATATCCTGTATAATATAATGGCGAAATCTATAATAAATCCACCAAAAATCATTCACACATTTAGAATTCTCCTGGTTATTTATCCCAGCGCCTCAACAGCACCAACAAATGAGCTCCATCAAAATATCCAAACGAAACCTGTGCGAAAAATCCCGAATTAAAGTTGCACAATGAAATCCTCAGTATCCGAAATTCTTACGTAATTTCCCGAGAGACACAGAAAAATGTAGCTTATTACCTAGCAGAAGAGCGTAACTACAGTCGAAACTAACTCGCCATTGTTGAAAGTTACAGTTTTCAATCTTGAACAAGTTACTTCATAATTCAGGCTCCTGGGACGAAGCTAGAGCCGCAACTTTTGCCGGTGGGAATTTGGTAGTTTACAGTAAGAAGTTATTACAGAAAGTCAAACAGACGGAATGACCACGACGTCGCACGCTCGTTTGGTCAAGCATAAGCTTTGAAGCACGCGATTCCCCCGCGAGCCATTCACGTGAGCTGAAACTGACTTGTTTATGTACCGAATACAATTTTTAAGGCTTAAACGAAACATTTTTAACTCTAGAAATTAATTTAGTTTTATCAGTATCCTCCATCAACGTCACTATTCTCGTTATGGGCGGGTCTTAGCACGACGAGTGACGTTTTAATTACCTACTTGTTATTTTACGTCTCGTGAATATTATTTCTATTTGGAAGTTCATTTTATCATAATTTATCTTTTATTAACAAACGTTTGCTAGCAAACAACAGCAAATTAGAATTAACTGTTCTATCGAAATATAGGTTAAGTACCTACCTATTGGTATGTTCGAATAAAATACAGTGCGTGCCTACAATATCTTTCTACTATTTATTTTAGACGTTCCAATTTTGAAAATAGAACGTCTTTAATCGGATTAGTTAGAATTTATTCTGGTACCTATATAAATAGTGATGTAGATCTGTTCATTAAGAACAATATTGTGTTTATTTAGCTGGTATTGAATAGCAGTGCTATATAGCAAGACGTATAGTGTGGTCAGTATAATAGACGCGCATCTCCGCGTCAAATCCTCTGGCGGCCGCGTGTCGCCGGTTGATAAGCATTCGATGGGCTAGAACGGAGCGATGCAAGTCAAAAGCATAAGCGGGCGTATTTGCAAATCAATTTATTTCGAAAAATTCAATTGGATAATTTTATTTATTGATAGCAATAAAAGCAGATCTGTCCGAAAAGCCCATGTCATTAAACATCGTTATTTTAGTTGAAAAAGGTTCAATATTTTTCAGTCATTTTGGCAAACCACTTGTATTCTTTTTATTCGTCATAGTCAGTGATGGGAAGGATTAAGTTTTCCCACTGAGAATTCAGAAAAGTATTCCCCATGGCAAAGTACTTAGTAGTAAATTCGAAAGGACAATGAATATTCCTGTGCATTCTCACAATATACAGTAACATATTCTCAAAGACTAATAAAATCCAACCGTACCAGTCACAGCTTATAACTTAAACTGAAAGTAGTCTGCGACGCTACGCGATGATAGCAACACTGTTAACTAACCGTTGACCAGCGACAGTTACGCTGTGCCCCGCACTAATACAGAATGTTCTGACATTTTAAGTGGAATGACAAGTTCCTTTGCCTCATCTCTAGAGAACTTTGAAGAGGGCTCAACATAACGTAACATTACTCCAGTTTTATTTAATTATTCATGCGTTAAGAGTTATCGATTTTTGCAAGCAGGTGTCGTTAATCCCACAATAAGTAGGTTCAATTGTTTTACCAATATTATACAAAAGAAATAGCTGCTAAACGCCTGCTCACACAGGCACCTACGACCATTTTGTACTCATTTTGTTCAACTCTTCGCCGCGCCACAGTATAGATAGGACAGTAATATTACATCGCAGAGTCATGGCTGGAGGCCTGGTCTCGCCGCTTGAGCGATTAAGTGGGGAAGGCTCGTGTGAGAAACATGCGTAAAAATACTTCAGAGTCACATCAGCGCTGTCGTGTAAAATGTTTTTAAACGATGACGTATCAGTGTCAGCGCTAGCGTTTTTTCCGACGCCTGTGTGAACGAGTCCTAGCGAAAGCTTCGTTGACCAAGAAAATGACTAGCAACATAACAAATCTCACAATTTTGTGGATATTTATTTACAAGACAATAGGCCGCGATATGACGAAAATTTTCAATTAAACAAAACAAAACGTCGACGCCTTGGAGGGTATTGTATGGTGCGACAGTTGGCATTGGCGGGGAATGGCGTGGAATGGCGTGGCGTGGCGGATGTCCGGCGCGCGGGCTCGGCAACGGTGCGGGATACTAAAGCCGTCGTCGACGTGAGAATGGCGCGCGACTCACTCGGTCCATTACGCTCGGAATGACAGATTACGCGGAGTGATATCATACGAAGGTGATGTCTAGGAATTTAATACTAAAATGGAGCAGATTCTAAAGTTATTGGGTCATGAATTATTTTACATATGGAATACTTAAATGTGGTTGAAAGCAATTAATCAACGTTGGTAATATCTACTGGTAGGTATTAATAAAATTTTGGACCAGGATTTTATTCTAAGATAAAACAACTGATTCGGTACAAAAAATAAACAAGCAGGAAATTAAACATCCTAAAAACTAGATTAAATAGTAACTTCAACAAGTCTTAAAACTGTTTAACCTTTTCGTGCTGCCATGATATCATTGCAGGCAAAAAATTGTTCAGTATTTAAAGAAACTACGTTCCTCATAAATACGATGAACAATCGTCAAATACTTTCGACCTCCAACACGTCAAAATTAAGCAAAAGGCCTTTAAAAGATTCCTACTTATATATTTTTATAAGTAGGTACTAGGTACCTAACATTTATAGGCCTTATTCAATCACGCACATCATAAAACGTGACATCATGTTGGTATTCAGTGCTCGACAACGAACGTACAATACGATACAAATCTCGC
This sequence comes from Allophyes oxyacanthae, assembly GCA_932294325.1. Lineage (NCBI taxonomy): Eukaryota > Metazoa > Arthropoda > Insecta > Lepidoptera > Noctuidae > Allophyes > Allophyes oxyacanthae. The sequence goes on along the minus strand of OW028614.1, from coordinate 6,046,575 downwards.
GGCAGACACTCGGCAAACATACAGTGGTATCTCCCCTCGTTTCCTGCATCGTAAGTAACACACGTCCCGCGTAAGTCTACAAACATATCCTAGAAACCTTTATTTCGCAACGATAGATTTTAGTCGCATAACAATAGAGTAAAAATTTGCGTGACAACTACTTTTCAAACGGCAGCTATGAAATCGGGTGCTACTACAGTGAGCGTCAATCTACCGAGAGGGAACGCTATTTCGGTCTGCATGGCATACACAAGCGGTCTTTGAAATTTTAATCGTTACATTCACCCTGCCCCGATGGCACACTGGAGACCGTGTGTTACCATGTTCATCAAGCCACCACCAAAAGGATAAAAAATGATAAAGTGTGACAAGCGTTTTGCGCCGTACCCTTTATTTTTGGAGTGCCAACCTAAATATTGAGCCTTTTACGTTTTGATCGATGTATCTCTTCACATAGTTTATTAGCTTTACTAACTTTTTCAAAAGATTCAGATTGTCCGCTAATCCTAATCCTGCAAACGTAAAAAGTTTAACGCCAAAAAGGTCTCCTCTCTTTGTAGATTAATGGCCTTTAAACATACTTACATCCAATAAACAAACTTTTAATTTACAACATTTATCGGAAGTTAAAGTATTTTAAAACTTTGTTCTAATACTTTCGTACCCTACCGTTTTCTTGGCCTATTTTCAAACTTCCCTATGATTACAAAAAACGGGTTAAACTTGAGTGGTTTCTTAATTAAAGATAAATTATTATGAAGACAACTTCAATAGTCCAGCCCTAATAAGATTTAAAAAGAGAGGGTGAATTGCTATACGATTTAAAAATAGGGGAGGGTTGAAATTTGAAAAGAGGTCAGTAGGTCTGCGGTTCTAATATTCGCACTCGTCGGCACTACACATCGAGAATTTCAATAGTACATTTATTTAAAGTTGTTCGCTTATCGGCTACGTGCAGTAAAATGAACCATTTCCTCCCATTCCGATTCGATTTGTGTAGTATGGAAAAATAGCTGAGTTAATCGACCCTACATGAAATATTTTTGCGCGTAATCTGGCTATAAATCAATAAGATTCTACATTCGAAGAGTAGTAAGTTACCTTTCAATCAAATCAAAAATTTGTTCAATAATTTGTTTTGTAACAAAAATAAACTAACAAATACAAAGATAATACAATACAAACGATAGTTTCACATTTCAAATACTGTTAAGACGCGTATCTTATTTATGATTAAGCTTAATAAATATTTGGGTTATTTAGGTTCAGCAATTTAATATTATCCGAAATTGTTAGAACCTGTCACTCAATTTACTGATACAGACACTAAACAATTTACTTAGATTTAAATTTTGAAGTAATAATTCAAGTTTTCTTGATACCTAAAATATTAATCTCATTTGATACTGAGAAGACATTAAATTTAAAAATAAATCGTATGTCATGTACGTAGTACACCATATTAAGAATATAGATGTAAAGTGATTGTATTACACCCTATTATACAGAACCGTTGATCCGATTTTGATGAGATCTTGCGATCCGGAAATATGGGCTCCCATTCATGGAATGCGAGGGGAGTTTCAAGTTACAACATTTTACGCTGTATTTATTGCGAACGAACTGGACTGAAAAGTATAAGGGCACACAGCGTAGTTGGTGGATTATTTTCCAAAACTTTAATGTGATGTCATCCACGATATCAAAAAATCAAAGTTACGAAAGATCAAATTATACGAGAAGGGCTCAACTTTGTAAGAAGACTTTGTAAGAAGACTATCTAAGTACCAAACAATTATTCGAAGTTTATTAATTAAATTGTTTTGTCCGTCCCACTTTTACATCTTCTTTATGAAATTAAGTTTACGTACAATTTCAATGAGCGAAAGTTATACTAGAGTCTAGACTGCTTTGAATATAATAAAAACTAACTAAGATCAAATCAATAGATATGTAGCCGTACTTAAACTTCAAAAAATTTTAAACAATTTAAAACCTAGTTTCTTATCCAAATCCGTTCTCTAAGAAGCTGATCGAAAAAAAAATAGCGCTAGTATAAAAACATCAAACGCGCAGCGAAGTCAAGTAGTCGACGATTACAGCGTCTGAGCTCGACGAACATTTTAACGAATGTTAACCTCACATGACTTCAGTACAAAGGCACAAGTAATGCCACACAAAAAAGATTAAACATCACGTATAAACATTCCTCGCTACATTAAAAACCCTAAAAAGCCACAGCATTATATCATTTACGACAAAAAATGTGTAACACGCGAGTCGCTCCTTCCAATGAGTGCCCACAGTTAATACAGACACGCGTGCCGTGTCCTGCTCTAAAATTCAAATCTTATTTACATTCACCCCCGGGCGTGGTGTCTCCGAAATGGGTCTTAACTAAAACTGAAAACACTCCGCACTGGGACTATTTTCGGCGCCCCTTTAGGACTGTTAAAATAGAATGTTTATGACCCAGAATATAGGATTCAATAAGTTTAACTTGCTAACCGATATTCCATACGAGAAAACGCTAAAAAATTTGTGGCAACTATTCCTGTTTTCGTTTTATATTCAAATATAGAATTATACGGCGTCTCACCATCATCTTCATAAATTAAAAACGTATTTCCTGCTACATTAGCATCGCCAATTTACCAATTACACATTTAATCTCGTTAGGTGTTCCCATTCTGTGCGCTGTGTAGGGCTGACAGTTGGCAATGCGATTGGACTAATAAATCATAATACGACGGAATCGAGCCCCCTGGTAACTCTCAATTCCGACGTACACGGCACGCTATGTCAATCATCCCGCGAATTGGAAACAGAGCTACATACCTTGTATAGAAAATATAAAAGAAACAAATTCGCAATTATTTTTGTAGAATTGTAAATGTCTTCATAAAGATAACTTCAAAAAGTTGTTCTTGAATAAATTAAGGATAAAAAAAGCTGGCAATATTAAAAAAATCGTATCTAACTTCTTCGGCGGTAAAAGTGATATTTAAAAATAGGTTTAAACAAAAGCTCTAAAATGGTTGCGCAATCAGATAATTAAAAGTTGTAGTAACGAGTTATGTTTGCACAACGAACTCCAAGGTCGCGCGATTGCCTTTGACCCTGGTCACCCCGGTTTATTTTATATTCAGATAAACTCATACCTTTTAGACGATTATCGTTAATTTTTAAGAGAGGGGTTATCATAAACGACAACTGTAGCGCTTATGGCTGAATTCAAAGTAATATTATAGCTTTTTTAGACTCACTGAAAGCTGGCAATCTTTTTGTACTTCTATTCACATCAGCCCGTAAACGTCCGCTGGTGAACATAGGCCTCGGGAGATAATATTGCTATTAAGTTTTTTTTTTTACCTAACCATTCAAGTTATTCACAATTACAACTGCACCCGCTTCTGGCTTTCCTGGCATCTGCCCTTGTACATCACTCTCAAGAAGGTAAATGTGATCCTAATGTTTCTATTTTTGATTTCAGAAATACTCCGAGACTTTACATTTTAGATACTTAACGCTACTAATTCTTCTGATCCTTATTTATATTATAATAATCTATATTCTATAGAAAAGTTGCAATCGCACTAGTAGCAAGAAACTCGAGTTCTTGATTACGATAAATATCTTTAATTCTTAACATCATCTTTTCGTTCGATAAACCAAGTTATACTTGAACGTTTAACATTTGATTCATGTTTATAAATTACAATATACAGCATACTTATAAAATCAATTAAATATACCACCATTAAAGTAATAACGTACACGGATGATGTAGTCTTCAAACAATTTATTTATATAATTATCTCCGTGAAGATGACAAGTATTAAACCAGTTAGCCTTGAAGCTCCATCATACGAGATCCTCTTTTGTTTGTGTTCCTTCACATCTAATGGAACGATCAACTCCAACCACTGATAGTTTACTTTCAGGCCCAATCATTAGCATAGGGGTCATTCCATAGTGACGGGTGGGACATTTTGACCCATTTTTTGATACACTTTTATATTTCTAGGCGTTACCAAAGTATATATTACATTATGTACTATCAGATAGTATTCCCAGATAACTGTTTCATATGATAGTGCAGTTAAAAATCTAAGTTTTTGCCTTTAAGATAGTTAAAATCACTGATTTCTAACTGTGACGGGTGGTACACGAAAATCCCTACCATCATTAGATACATGTGGTTGTCAATGAAATTCAAATCAACTAGGCCAATTTCAGCCTTTATTTTGGATTAGTACGATAGTTGAATAATGTTGCTATTAATATTTCGAAAGAAATATGTAAAAATTCAAGTCTATATTTTTTTATGAGCCTTTAAAATTGTGACGGGTGGGACATGGATTTGTGACCGGTGGGACGAGTAAGCAATTCAATGAATAAACTGCCAAATGTGTGTCGGAAAAAGCAAATGCTCGTCTTGTGCAGTCATTATAATATTGTTTGAATATAATAGTTATCAAAGAAATGAAAAAATCATAATTTATTTTAGTACAAAGATTTTTGACAAAGTTATTTGTGCGGTTTTCTAGGAACATATGGTATGCAGCCAACTTATTGATAACTTGGTACACCATATCTCTAAAACTAATGAGTAGAAGTTTTTCTAAGCTATTTTAACTGTAAATGCTATTCTTTTCAAATCAAGACCTTCATTTTAGCCCATTTCTGTCTGTCCACAGATCTCTAGTTAAATATCTTTTGTAATTCATCCTTTTTCACTTTAATTTCTCTTTCGACCTTGGTTTTTCGTATTAGTTGTCCTCTTTTATGGGGCTATAAATCATTTTTTAACAAGACTTACGTCTCTCATCCATAACATGCAACTTAAAACAGAAATTAAAATAATGACACTGCACAGTTAAAAAAATAACGTAAATAATAGGATAATCTGACTTAAACATATTTTTTTGTTATTATTAAAGCATTTACACATTGTCGTTTCAATTTATTAAAAGCTATTTATATTGCAAACTGGTTAAAATCCAGATTCTAGTATATTATATACTAAAAAAAGGTTTTATTTAACTTTTAAGAATTTTAACACCCTTCCAGTGACGGGTGGGACAGCAATTCAAAGCTTAATAACTCGGTTAAATGATTGAATTAGGTGTCAAAAGTAATTTTAATGGTTAGGTTTAAGGTTAATTGTTACTTCTGGAAAGTAATTAATTGATAGCTTTTATAGTTTTTGGTTTAATTAAACTAATGCATGTTTTCATGGGACGGGTGGGACAGAAGACATTGAACACTTCAAGTAGCAATAATTTAAAAAATATTATACTTTTATTGATTTTTTCTGCTTCAAACACAAGATGAATAATGTATCTATACTAATATTATACATTAGAATGATTGCTTTAAGCCAAATAGCCAAAAAAGAGTTGCCAATTTCGTTTAAATAAACATCACATAATTGTGGTTTGAGAGTCAATGTTCAGTTAAGAAAAAAATATATATTGAGAGTTTTATTAATGATAATTCATATTGTTCCATCAGCTATGATCCTTATACTATACTTTGAGCCTAAAAAGTAATTGAATATAGCAAGTTTACTTTTTACTTGTCAGGTGTCATCTTCCATGGAATGACCCATAGTACTTATGTATAATAGCTTTTGGCCGCCGGATATTGAACCCGGATTCCGGGTTTTTCACATACAAACTTCAACACTCCGTTGCACTTCTCAGAGGGTTGATTTTCATATGAAAATGTAGCTTATATTACAACGGGGACAATAACTTTTAATATTATGAGAGAACTTCCAAAATCGGTTTTGTACAAACTCACAAACAAACCTGCTCTATAATATTAGTAGGTATAGATAACACGGTAAAGCTATTGTCTTTAACGGTTTCACTTAAACTGGAGGCACAAAACGTTATTAGTATAATGAGACTAGCCTTGACGGGACTATTTTTCATAATGACAGAGGTCTTGTTACGTCTATTCGTACTAGCGGAAACATTTGTACTCAAACTAACTGAGGTACAACAGTAAAGTGTTTTAGTAATTAATGAAACTATACTTCTCAAAAATAAAATAAATAAAAAGGTATGAAGAATGAGCGGATGAAAGACAAGTTCGAGAGACATTTAAATAGTTCAGACAAAACAAACGAGTATTTAAATCTTTCAATTAGCTCTTTAGAACGTGTAGACAGCGCTGTCGTCGGATCAATGCACGTTTGTTTTTGTTAGTCTCTCAACAATCGTTGCCTCGGATCGTTCCTTTTAAACCATACCAATTAAACTGACGATTGTTTTTTCAATGTTTTAAATTGATGTTAAAATTGCTTCTAATCTTGGTAATATTTTTAGCCAAAAGTACACAACTCTGTATACGGATGTCTATCTTGCCCCGCTCAAAACCATTTCGCCGGCCGGAGCAGTCAATCAAACAGTAATGAATAAACATCGTTCCATATTGCTGATTCATCCGAAAATAGAACACGTGTGCGATGTGCGTGGGACTTAACTTAGTTTCTATTTAGTAGCCGTCACCTCTTCGCGCCTGACTGGCGGCTGTCATCATACAACTTACTTGCTTCACACCCAATCTACGAACATCAGAAACATACGTGAATATGGTAACACGTTTTTTTCTTTGACATGTTAATGACGCGTATCTTTTTGTCGCGTTATTGCATCGGATAGAAAATTTTAAAACATACACCGTGAAACAATTTGGTGCCTGAAAATTCTTTTATCTACACTCATACGTAAAGTTCTAATTATGATTTCAAAAATAGTAGGTACTATAATGACAGTCTTTATGCACATGCAACTATTTTTTTTTTTTTTTTATTAAAATACAGTTTTCCTAAGAAAACAATGCTATAAAATTATTATTTTTCTATTATAATACACTTCGGTTCCACCAAGGAGTTTTCAATTCAATTTTTATAGCAGCTGCACATTGTCTATGGTGGCACGGCTAGGGCGCATGCGCGGCGCGCTTAGAGCACATGCGCGCTGCTGAGTTTCGGCGCCATTTTTTTTATAGGTTTATAGTTGTTTTACATTATTAATGTGTTATCTAGGCACCTATTGTAAGAGTAGTGTATGAAACTGCACGTAAGTAGGTATTAAAACACTCGTGTGATACCTACTATTAAAAATTTCGCATGCGGCTCGATTTTTAAACACACACGTCTTGTGTTTTAATATTTATTATGCAATAGTTTCATAAACTACTCGTACTATAATATTCCCGAAAGTAATAATGACAATGTAGGCACCACACAAGCCTACTTAATGTAAAAGATACGCCATTATACTTCAGTGTCTCTTTCAGCGGATACGAGATGAGATACGAGTACTCGCACATAATTTATGTTAATATGTATGAATAATAATTAGTAGCCTCGAGTTTGTAGTAAGCCTTGAAAAAAACCGCGATAAATCTGTAATAGTCTGTAATTACTCTAATGCCAAGTGACGAGAACAATAAGAAATCCTTATCTAGATCCCTGGTGTCACGTAAAATCAACAGCGTGGAAAAAACGTGGATAACTGAGTCAAGACAAATGTCTGTAGGTACAACGTCTATAACAAACTAAAGACGATTTGTGGTCTGCAATGTATCCAAACAAGATTCGAACGTAGATGGTAGAGATATCGAAACATCTAAATATTAACCCCAAAGGGAAAACCACTGTGGTGACGATATCTTACGGACAGATCGAGCACGTTCCTGCCGCAAAAGAAGGGATACTTTCGCGACTATGGAGAAACAAAAATGTTTAAAAGTTATTAGTTAAATAATGTTTGTGTTGATTAGCATAATAATTTTCTTTCAATTAGTCTTCTTTTTCAAAGTTCTCCACGATTTTTTACTAATTTGTAAGGTAAAATGTCAACTATTAGGACTATGACAAATGAAAGCAATTAATCCACGTGTTAAGCCTATTAAATTAACGATTTATAATTTATATTAATAGTTACGTCGTCGGGACATCGGCGGAGCATCAACGAAACGCGTCGACGCGCCCGAGATATTACCGGTGCGTTTCAAGCGCGTTCACCTGCGATCGAGGTGAAGGTCACGCGCGTCATGAACCGAACGCGCCCGAACGCAAATGTCAATGTAAATATTGTAGGTATTCCCGCCATGCCGGCCATCTTGAATTTCGGCTTGACCGGTTTGGGATGAGAATGAGACCCAGTGCCCAGAGTTAAATAACGCCGGAATGTCGACTTTACTGGATTTCTTCGCTCGTCACGGTCGGTTGTGATTAAGTAAACTCTTATATTGTGTATCTAACGTACCTATACCTACTTAATTTTCGAAAATCTTCACGGGTTTAGTATATGCATTAGAATATTTTTACATAACAATTTTAAAACTATACAAGTTTAATTAAGTCTGTAAGTATTAATAAACTAAGCTAACTTTAGGCAAACGCATATAATATTTTACCCAAATTCGAAGGTCGCCTGTACGAATCCAGAATCAAAAGCGAGTTATGTTAATACAATTATTAAAATAATTTTGTCAACTGTGCGTATTTTGTTCCTTGTAATACACGCGAACTGATTTGAATTAGCTGAATATAAACTGGTAAATTATACAATAAATGTTTTACGTCCAACTCTAAATATAAATCTTGACTGGTCACTGGAGTGATTTTTTGAAATTCATTCATGTTTTAAATATCATATCGGTTTAGAAACTATATCATACAAAAACGCGGAATTACACTATGAACAATATTTCAAATAGAATACAATTACGTAAATAACCCAGATGTTGAACAAACCGGTTGAACACCATCCGAAATTGTATTTTAAAACTTAAATCCCTTTCCGCCCTTCTGAACCAGAACAAAGGTACCAATTAAGCGTCATAATCGCCGGCACCCTTATAATTAATACTACAGAAATTAAAACTCTGCAATAAACCTACAGTACAGGCTATACAAAAAATACACAATCGTAGCTTTGTGCTCTACCGAACATTAATTAAGAAGAAAAGAATTCCATATAAAAAGGTCTTATGGTGTATTTTTATAATGAACTTTGTGTATCGTTGGTAAAGTTGATATTCCAAAAATAAGTGAATATGGTGGTATTGAGCAAGAAAAGATGGATAAGAGAACGTCGGTTATAAAAAATGCCCAACACAAGAAAGATTTCGAAATTATCTTAATAGGTTAGGTCAGTATGCAGTTTACAAACAGTTGCCTAGGCACATTAAATTACATATAGTCTATTATATATTACAAATACCAACATTTCATAATCATTTTGATGATTAACTAGCCGAAAAATCTGGTAAGGCTGTTATGTAATAAATAATTTTATGAAATTGAAATTTTAGCACATAATTTTACCCATATTCTTAGTAGGAAAAACCCACGCACACAGCACGTGTATCGAAGCACATAAAAAGGTGTCGTTAATTGAAGAGCACATAAGATAGTTTATTATGAATGTACTCGTAGTTTGATAGCGTCGGGACTCGGGGACAGCGCCGAGTTACTAACGAGGGGAAAAGTGCCTATTTCCGAGGCGTAATGACGTCGTGTCAGCCCTCTAGCCCAGCCAAACATTCACCAAGCCTGAATAGAATTCTAGATAATATTTAGACAACCTCCACATACAATACTTCAGCGTAAATGGTCGATTTAGACGAAATAGGTTGTCTTAGCACTACAGTTTAGGTACAACAAGGTCTATTTGCACGATTTTCCCGATTGTAATCTTCAGCTATTGATTGAAGACCGGTTTAGAAGGAGCAAAGGCCACTTGTGATGTTGTAAATAGAATTTAGTTGTAAGGCTTCTAAGAAGTTAATTATCCGATATAAATAGGAGTCAATAACCCGCCTACAGATAAAAAGCCTTTTCATGTTGATAATTTGTAAGAACGCTTTGAAAATTTACAGATGGGTACAAAGCTGAGACGGAGGCGTGTGTTAGTAAGTAAAGACTGTGATATCTACGATAATATAATAAACCTGTCAAGTGGCAGTGCTAAGCAGATACAATAGAAAATCTATTAGAAACCTACGTGCGCCGGCGACCGTTGAATTAAAAACATTCTAACAAAATACAGAAGGATTGGGTAGCTGTGGGTATGAATTAGGGCTGAGGATATATCATCCTCTCAAAAACTGAATAGACCTAAATATTAAAGAATATATTTTTTAAAGTAACGGATTTTGTATGAAAGGATATTCTAAATTATCATTTATGTACATAGAAAACTGTTCAGACAGATCCAACTCTCAACAATAATGAAACGTGGCAGCGGAAATAAACATTCAGGAAACAACGAATTGGTCGGACCCTTGTCTGGTGTCCTGAGATTTATTTAAAAAGTTAGTGAACCGTGGCGCGTTTTTTAATCTGCATCTATCGAATGTGTAGGTACATCCACAGATAACAAATTACATTGGTAACAAAGTTTGTCTTCCTACTAGCCCCCGTTCCTACTTTTGGCTCCCGTATAATAAAACCAATATTGGCGTATTATGGAAGACTAGCTCAGCCCGCGACTTCATCCGCGTAGAACTAGGATGGAGCGATTATTGAAAACAAAAAATCCTATGTCATGATACACACTATTCCTGTATTTCATCAAGATAGGTTTAACCGTTTAGTCCTGATAAGGTAACAAACAGACAGAGAGACAGTTCTACTTTTGCATTTCTAATATTAGTGATGTTGAACATTCCAGACATACACTGGCGGGTTACTTAGTATACTCAAGTAAGTTCTCTCATAATAATAAAACGATGTACATGAAAGTGTGATTAACATGAGCGATAATAATTTTGTTTATAGCGCCTAGTTTATTATTAGATGAAACACGCCTTCCATCACAAACTTGATTAAATAATATACGCTTGTTTCTCTCCTTGGCTCGGGTGTGCTCTACAGCATTAAGGCCAGTCAAACAAACATAAACTAGAGGGGTTTACTGTAGTAGACATTGAGGAGTGCCACTATCTTCCTCCCGACTCCTTCACCAGACCTTCGTCACCAGGTATAATACATGGGACTTGTTAAAACCAACCAAATGAGCCCAAATTCGAAGAGTTTACTAGTAGCAATTGAGGAGTGCCACTAACCTCCTCCTGGCTCCATCATGAGACCCTCGTCACCAAGTATAATGTATGGGACTCATTAAAATAAACCAAATGAGCCCAAACTCGAGAGGTTTACTAGTAACCATTTAAGAGTTTACCAAATTATTTTATTGACTTCTGAATTAACTTACTTGTAAAGTTCAAATCGATACCAAAAATTAGAAGGTTTTTTTACACAGTTCGTTAGTTGGTTACAAGTGAAGCTAATTTAATATTAAAGCGTGTTAATAAATAAAAATCTTGCTTACGACCTCAACACAAAACAAGAACTATGTTACAAAAATAGAAATTGTTAGGTTACGTCCTTTGATTGACATTATAAGAATACCTAATACCCATTAGGAATCATTAACCTTTAGACTTTAAAATAAATAATAAATATTTTGTGATGTATTTTATCGTTCATTAGAATTAATCAAAAGTTAAAGTCATAACTCATTGCATATTGAAACCAATCGATTGTAAAAAAAAAAAAACAATATAATACAAGTACCTACGCAGTCCTTGAAACCCAAAAATCATAGACAAGAATTAAATACTAATCTTTATTTTTCTATTTACGATGATTTTCGATTATTTTTACTATGAACTTCTGCACAGCTATAAACTTTGTTAAGACGAACAAAAATCAATAATCAAACAATTCTTTCTCCAAATACCATTCGGCCGCGTTGCCGCCGATGCGCAAGCGATGCTGCGGGAAGAAGCTATAGCAAAGTACATGCGGTGTTTGCTTGAACTTTACTCGTTGATACTTACGTACTAATATTATGTACATAATAATTCGTAATATGACGTCAATACAAGGTGATGGGACCGTAATTATGGAATCACTTTTAAATATTTCTTCAAAACGGTCCGATTTTACTTACAGAAGGACGGAAACGGAAAGGGGTATATTTTGCGTACATAGCAATATTTTACACTTTCAATATGTTCAATTTTATGTGCTTTGTATTTCGGGAAACGCGTAGGCATCACCAACTTCACTGGAATTCGAGAACTCCAAGGTCCTCGACCCGTAAACTTTCTCTCACGTCGGTTACTGAGTCTGGAGTAATAAATATGGATAAACTTCTTTTTACCTTTTAAATTCGAAAGCATGAACACACAAATGCAGACAATTTAACTTTACGGTTAGATTATGATAACTAAACATAGTAGATAACTATGAAGAAATGTTCAAAATTAAAAAGTGGTTACGGTACCTATTATAAACTTCTTTCTGCATCAATACGACTGCTATAATACCTTGATATAATATACACCAGCAAGTATAAATAATAAACGAATATATGTACATACACAAAATATGACATTTAGTAACACGGGAAAATTAATTTCAGAAACAAGAATATAAAATCAACTGCACATTAAAACTTAAATTAGTTTCAAAGATAAAATGCTAAAATAAAATCAGCTCAGAAATAAATTGCATTAAACGTATTACAATCGCAATAGAACGACAAATAAACTAAAATAAACGAATATTCAGCAAAGTTCGTTTAAATTCACAAATTGTGAGACAACCCCCGACTCACTGTTCTATCTGCACTATTAAGGAATGGTGAACAGTGAGTGAACAGTTTCGTGAAACTTTAAATATACCATGTAATTCTATTGATAGACTATCTAAACCGTACCGTTAATGTGTTTGTGAAAACTCCGACACAGACAGGAAATAGTTTTAAAAGCAATTAATCCCAAGTAACGATGAAAAGAAAAATTCTATTAATTTTCTTATTGTTGTAATATTTCAAAGGGATCCTACATTAAATTGAAATAATGCCCGTTGTGAAGAAGATCGCAGCAAGATCGAATGAATAAAGGAGAGTTGGTTTTTTGCGACTAACCTAACCTAAAAGGGTATCTTAAGTACGGAATCCCGCAAACATTATCGTGAAGGCACGGACCCTTCCCTTAAGGTGAGCACTTTTATATGCCCATCAAACCTTACGAGTACAATAAAACACGATTGTTTTCCATCAATATTGACGTCCACAGTACACTGATCTAACAAAATGTATAAACCATTTATTTAAGATCAGTTATGTTATTATTAAACAATCGTCGGGCACACTCCGTAAACGATAATCAACGAAACGGGCAAAACAGATAGGTGTGACTAATAAATGATTTGAACAGTATCCAATTTAATAAAAATGTTGAGGACGTTCCGGGAAAGAATTGCACCATGACAGCTTTTCTATTGCAGCCTGAAGGAAAGCTTAAGGCATCTGACAAAGACGAAAACCTGCAACGCGTGACAGCGAAAATATTTCAAAGGAACTAAGGCTTATAGTACCTACATAGGTAGTAGGTGTACAGTCCTGAAAGAGGGTGTTCAGTGAGGAAAATAAATTTTATTTACATTTAAAAAGCGTAGCGGAATCTTTGTCAATTCACTCCCGTCCATCGGTAGGGTCGAGCGAACAAATAAAATGAGATCACAGTACCCTGCTAGCGACAACAATGAACTGGGAAAGATCTGCTTTGCTTTAATTAAAAGTAAATTGTTCGTACAGGCATTAAGCATTTAGATGAGAGCTGTGAACAGCAGTAATGACTGTTGTCATACTCAATGGCACATGATCAAAAACAAAGAGGAATGAACGTTTCTAGTTTATATCCAGAACAGCAGGACACTATGAAAGAATAGAATACAATAGATCTTTATTTCATGTAAACCAAATACAGGCACTTTTAAAATGTACGATACTCTAGGTGCGCGGTGACAAATAGTAGGGCCTATGGTGAAGAACCGGGTAGGAACTCCACGGAATCTCTTTTAAAATAATAGATTACAATCTCGATTAGTACGATGTTGTGGTAAGAGCTGCGAGAATAATGTAATTTAGTTTGAATAAAAATTAATTAGAATAGGATCATAATGATGATAAGAATGCCATGGCAGTTACAAGCGGAAACATTACTTACTTGCAGTAAGCAGCTGGAAAGGAAGACAATGAATATGCGCCTGACCATAAGTTGCCATTAAACTTATTAGAATGACTATCATAAGTCTTGATAGGAAGACGATCCGGCTGATAAGCAATTTTTTCGCCATCTATGTGTAGTTAGTTCCTGTAGAGTTTTAGATAGTGACTCATACGCACTTTCCAAAAATCGTACAAAGCAATGTTTAGTGTTACTCAAAAGTTTTCCATAATCATTTTTACATATTCATCGTGATGTCAGGGTGCATTTGAGTCGCGACGTCTGTACGAATTTGAATAACAAATGGCTGACATCTGCATGTTTCTAGCGGGGATTTCTACTGCCTCCCTCCAATCCTGAACCAGGGAAACAATACTGGTCCGTTATGAAGACCTGACAAGAGATCATAACTTGGGCTTAAGTATTTATCATGCAACAAATAATAGTCGGGTGTATTTGTAATTTGAGACAAAATATGTCAGCATTTACAAAGCTCAGAGCAATTTTCTTCAGTATTACGAAATAATAGTAGGTGCATTAGGTAGCATTATCATCGCGTGTAAAAAGTTACAGAGGCCAGCTATCAAGGTCGCTACTACTAACAGGTAAGTAACAAAGAAAACACTCATTAAAACAAAGTAAAAGGAAACACATCTTAACTTGGCATTGAGGATTGAATTTAACTTAGCTAGTCAAATTGTCGGGAGGTCATCGGTCTATACCAATAAATACTTCTTACGTCACCGGCCGCCAGACATACGCCTCTTGAATAACAACGATAAAAGACCACTACCTAGAACGATAATTAAATTTTCCACACGTGCCACACCACAGTTCAAAACGAAACGAATTCGAATACTTCCAACCACTTTACTAACTTTCATCTGTCTGTATATGTATATAGATATATTTTATATATATGTATAAAATAAAAGAAAAACTACTAACTGACATAGTACGCACAGATCAAACCACAGGGTCAGTTAGCTAGTATCACTGCTTCCTGACATTATGCTGAGCTGCAGCCTTTTGGTACAATAACTCATTTTATTTTATATGTTTTCTTTGTATTTGCTGTTATGTTTTGTGTGCTAATAAACTCTTTTTCTTCATTTGTTCCTTATCTCAGGGTCAAGAAATTTGAATTGTGCACAAATATTTCTAATTTATAATGTAAGTAAGCACAAAGACATGGATTTGGAAATTCAAACCCTAAGTTAAAAGAAGTATCAAAGATGGTATGGAAGAAAAATAGAAGTCTATCAAATAAATAATTAAGTAGATATTTGACCGATTTAAAAAAACATTGGTCGACACCCCGTCAACGTATAGAAAAATAACCAATTCAAACTCCTTGGTCTAGAAAGTAGAATCATAATAAAAACCCTCCTTAGAGAAGGTATTATGGAATTCCACGCAGACTAAATCGCGGGCAACAGCTAGTAAATTAATATAACGAAAGAAATATTCAGTAGGTCTGGTCCCATTCCAGTCATATTTTAGCAGTAAGGTATCGAAGAGCAGGGTAGCTGGGGTCCACAACCCTCAAGACGCCGATTAATATCCAGGTTGCCGTAGTACTTAGTTATACCAGGCCGCAAGAAAACCACCGGCGGAACAAATAAGAGATATTACTTGATTTGTGGAACCATTCTTTATACAAATTGCTTTTGAATATCGCCGGGTCATTAGCCAGTTTCTATGGCGATGAAATTTCTTTTAACTTAAACGTTCGTCAAGATTTCTTGTGTGGTTGAAAGGCACGAGTTATGTCGTCAGGGGCCTCCGCCGCCATTTTGCAACATTACGACTGTGATGAGACGGCAAATTGCTCATTTGTCTACCGCGACACTTGCAAAAGCGATGTTGAGATTCTGTCCTACCTTTACCTAGTATTTGATTCCGCAACCTCAGGATTAAATTTTTTATTATTTATGTACACACACACACATGACAAAGAAAATAAGTGAAGATATCAAAGTACAAAGGTACTGCTTATTTCTAACGAAATTTCTGCCAGCAGACCTGCGACAGGAAAGAGTGAAAAGAAGAGAAGACAGTGTGTAACTACAGGAAACAAGGTAGGTAGATGATAACGAGCTAACGATGAGGAATATAATAAAATACATAATAATAAAATAATTATATACTTACGTATTAAAAAGATAAATATCCAAATAAACTAATACATAATATGAATATACTAATAAACATAATTATTTTAAATATATTGCAGCCAGACATAAAAAGTACACATTTTAATAATGAGCAGCCTAAGAAGTTTTGTTGTTTTGACTAAGCAAGCGTAACTGGACGTAGGTAGTTACCATATACCCACGCATTTTTTGCAGCTTACACTTACGCACGTAAAATGAGCTTGCACATAATGACTACTGATGATAACGTCATAATTTATCAACATGACCGGTAAAGCAAAATGTTTGCAGGTCAGCAACCTCATAATATATACCTAATCTAACCGTCAAAAACCCCCGACTCCAACTAGAAGAAGAGCTGTAACTTTTGAACGGCTGAACAGATTTTCATGAAACATGGCTAAGATGATTCCCGATTAAACTAGAGCTTCATTGAAATCGATCCATCTGTTTTGGAGCTACGATGCCACAGACAGACACACAGATACACACTACAAATTTATAACACTCCTCTTTTGTCGGGTGTTAGTAAAATTACAAATGTATGAATAATGTAAGCCAGTCAAGTGAGTCGTCATCCGAGTAAAAATCCGGCACTTAAAGATGCCTTTTGAGTACCAGGGGTTTTCAGCCATCTTATCCACGTGGAGAGCAGTGGCGCCACAATACCCTGAAGCGTTCGTCCTGAAAAACGTTAATTGCACGACACCGAGCTTGGTGAGGTACCAGTCGCTATCTCGCATCGCGTCCAACATTCCAACCAACCAAACTAAGAAAAATGAACCTTAAACCTAAACGAAGAAACTTTATTTTAGAATAACCAAAGAACGTATTTAATATACTTTAAAATCAACCTCACTTAGCACCTGAAGGCATGAACGATTTAAAAATAAAATAGTGAAAATTTTGAAGGAAAATATGATTTGGAATGGCTCGAGATCAAGTCTCAAGTGTTCTTTACGGAGCGTAGTATAAGTGGCTATTAGACGGGGCGGATATCATAGTTATGAAAATTGTAACAATTGTCAGCAAAACTTAACTTCAACACCATCATTTGTCTTCAATGGATCAAGTACTTTAAACAATAAAAATTGTTACACATAGTTTAAACTCCAACGATGACTTATTGATACTTTGATGGACCAACACGATCATAAATGGGCTGTAGAATTCAAGCAATTACGTACACGGTACAGAAGCTTAAGTACCTAAAACTACGAGAAAAGTCTTAACAATACCTATTTACAAACAAACGGGTTAGTACTTAAAGCGTTCAACAATAAACTTTTTGTGTCCACCGGAAATAATGAAGAAATGAGACAAAGAAAAATAATGACTATGAACTCTAACAAAAGAATCGGTGAGTAAACTGTAGAAAAAGATTGCAATGAAAACCAACCTTATGTAGGTTAGTTGTCTTCGTTCGGAAAACTTTAAAAGACATCATAATGGAATGAAAAAAATACTGAGTAAAATGAAATGCGGGACATACTCGTAGAAAGTGATGAAACTTTGGATGTCAAAAATGAAGTTCGTTTATTAAAGATCAAGGAAGCTATTAAAAGTTTCATAATTCTTTGTATTTGTTGATTGAGCTTATTATTAATCAAGGGGAGTTCAGCGTGTTATAGTTTTCGGAAGATTGACATCGAAGGCGTTCTCAAGATTGTTGCATGTTACTTATGGTTCAAGTGAATCTGAAACTGTGAAACTCTTAGTAAAGTATGACAAGTTTAAAAGTTAATTTTGATGCTCATAAATTCAGTTGAAATAATTGAGTAAACGAAATGAAACAACAAACACACATAAAATCTAAATGTACGACATGTTAACATACGAGTGGGGAAGCTTCCACCACGTCTTATTGTTAGTACCTACACTCATTAGCCGGGTGTTTAACATGGACTGGAGCAAGTTAATATCTCTACAAGACACCCACCGCCATCAACAAATAAGTTACATATAAAACGATCGGAAAACGCCTTAAGAAAATCCTCGCAATTATTGTCAAGTGAAATAGAACCTAAACACAAATAAGAATAGGATTCGTTGTCGCCCAAGCGTGTAACCAATAAAGGGAACGAACGACGCAACAGATCTCCACGAATATGTTCGCAGGCTCACTCCGAGTTACTAACACTCGCAATTCATTTTGTGAACTGAATATATTATACTCCGATAAAAGATAAAGCACCTTTCGCCCTCGGCGTAAGGGTGAATATCAAAAAGAACTGAAGTCGTAGAAATAAGCGGGAATTTTCACATTCTCTCCAAACAATTTTCGCCTCTACGTTTGTATTGAATAAGTCGAAATTCATTTGCTAGAGTAACATTTTTACAAATCCCAAATCGCGATCATATGGTGAGGCAGACGATAAATATGTTGGGTGTATTGAAATCTTACACTGTCATAAGAAGTCGTAAATTGATCGCGAAGAAGTTAAGTAACTTTATTTGTTAAACTTTTATCACTCGGGAACATACTTTCAGATTTGTCTGGACTTGGCTTTACCGAGAATTAGCTAAGAAAATCCGACCAACTGAGACTACTGATATTAAACAGTTTTTATAGGCTGAAGACAGTGAGCAGAATATTGTTTTTAAACAATATGAGAACATGAAAAAGTAGCTTATAAAAGTCTCTTCAAGACATAATAATAAATATAAAAGAATTCTTTAGGTGACCAGCAATACGTGTTTTATGAACCTATAACCATTACAGCAAAATTGATTTCAATTTTATGGTTTCTGCTCCCCTGAATCCAATCATTGTTATCGCTTTTGTATGCTGTTAAAATATAATGAGTATGTACGCAATTTAGATTGTGACCTAAATATCTGTTTAATTTTGTGCCAGTTTAGTCTTTCAAGAAGTCACTTTGACAATAACCTTTGATAAGCTTTTATCCTTTATGTCACATACGGCGTAAGATAGCAATATTGTAGCGTTGTTATTTTGATGTTTTATTTTACCTTTTCGAGGTCTCTGAAAGGGTCTATGCTTAGTAATTCGATACGACTTGATTTTATGATTATATTATTTATAACAACATCGACGTACTTTATACACTCGATGCTACTACTAGACCTTTGTACTAGACATACACGTATATTGTATCTGGGCACTCACTAGGCACTCACTAGGCACTAATTAATATTCCATTAGCCGTTTACTGTCCAAACAAGTAAACTACACAAACAAAATGTAAATTACGAAATGAATATGAAATCACTAGGTACTATAGTTTATAAATAGTATAATGTTGTTTTCGAGCTAAAATGCATAATGACAGCAATCATACTTTTCTCACCACCCGCACCAATGCAACGTTAATTTATTTTTTCATTCTGCTTTTTTTTTCTACCTGGCAAGGCGTCTACGGTATCCTCCATCTTCCAGTGAGTGGAGAAAAAGCCGTCCTAGGAATTATGAAAGACAACGCTCAGCAGCATCATCAAACGAAGTCATTATAACAAACATTACTACGGTCATAGATCCGTTTGCCGAACGTGTGAATATAAAATGTTTCCTTCACAATAATACATTTTAGCGGTCAGAGGGCCTACGTTTACGTTACCATACGACAAAACATTCGTGCTCGGCCCACTGGTCGTCCGTGCTCTGGTTTATAGGGAAATCTATGTTTAGTTATCAGTTAGAAATCCTCAATCAATTAAAACGCCTATTGCAGATGACACAAGATTTACTTTCAGTTTGGTAGGTACAATCACTATAGCAGCCGACAAGAGAGAAAGAAAAAGACGTCTAAAACAAAAAATAAAAGTTTTTATTTTTTGTTTTTGAGTTCAACAGACTAAAAAGTATAAAATATTTTTCTAAAAAAACCTTTTTTAAAACACATTCTGAAGTCGGTGCCACTGCCAAGCTACGTGCATTGAAGAATTAAAGGGGGGCCTGTAGTCGGTTTTTAGTTTTTTTTTAAGTTTATTTTATTTTTCTATTTTGAGTTGCATAAACAATACACAAACATGCGATTACAGCAATCGCGAGTGATATGCTGTTATTCATTCAAGAGTTCCATTGTCTATCTCTGAAGGTATTCATCAGATCTTCATTAAATTTAAATGGGACCACCTTGAGGGCAAACAAAAAAGAATTTTCAATCAAGAGAAATCGAGTAAAAAAATACATAACAGTCGAATTGAGAACCTCCTCCTTTTTTTGAACTCGACTCGGTCAAAAATAGACAGTAACGATAACAGATATCACCTGGAAAGGTTACGTTTACTAGGTACTATTATTCCAACATTATCAATGGAAGTTCTACGAGCTGATACGACGTTGACAATGAAATGTAACTCAATCTAATATATTCAATCCCATACCATGAAACTCAAAGTCACTAGCCCTAGAACGCTATCTCGAATGACTCCAACAGAAATACGTCGACAGAAATGGTTTTTCCAAAAATAGTATCTTCTACTATAGTATATATACTTGTCTTGGAATCAAAGTAAATCGATTATGTTCAAGACAAGACTATAAGTACGTAAACTGTATGTAATATCAATCTGTAAGCTGTAACACGTTCGCACAGGCTGACGCGCTGGCTCCGGCGATGCTACTCATGGATCCTTGCCAGACCGTTTGTAGTACTAGAGGATCTTACTACTTACCTATCTAGCGTAGTACCTACCTACTACTCGTTGACCGTAACTCTCCGTTAAAGGTTAAGATCAAAATACTTCATTATTATTCAAGTATAATCAAAACAGGTAGCACCATTATCCTGTGTGATATTAAATTCATACTGCAATCTGGTGATGTAGTTTTGATAATATTGTATATATCTATTTTATACCGTAATTACAATAAATCTAAAGAAAATAAACTTAACTTACAATAATGTCGATTCTGTTGCGCACATTGATAGGACTAAACTATCTACGGGCATTTTTCTGTTTCTGATTCAATAGAAAAAGAAAGTGACAGATGCGTTTAGTAGAATAGATCTTTATTTAATGTAAACCAGACACAGGCACTTATGAAATGTCGAGACTCTAGGTGCACGGTTCCAAATAGTAGGTCCTATGGTGAAGAACCGGCAAGAAACCCCATGGAAACTCTTTTAAAATAATAGATTACAATCTTGATCAGTCAAAATGCGCAATAGAATCGACATCATTGTAAGTTATTTATCTAAAACGAAAAATACAAATATAAAAGTACACAAAATGCGGTCTTAGGCGCCAAAATACAACCAACACACCACAAGTGATGTGGTGACTATGGCTATTACCTTTATGATCGCTTATTTTTAACCCCCGACAAAAAAAGGGTATAAGTTTGTAGTGTGTATCTGTCTGTGGCACCGTAGCTCCAAGAGATGGACCGATTTCAATGCATCTGATTTTAATTGAAAGCTAGTTTAATCGGGAATCATCTTAGCTATTTCATGAAAATCTTTTCAGTCGTTCAAAAGTTACAGCTCTTTTTCTAGTTGGAGTCGGGGATTTTTGATGGTTAGGTTAGGCTTCAATATTTTGGCAATACAGGGTTACGGACTGATGCAGATAGCCTATGTATCGCAATATCACATCAGCCCTTACAATTTATATCAAAAACCTAACAACTGCAGTTGTCATATCATGTAGATTAATTCATTCGTGTGATGTAAGTTGGTACATCAGACGGGCGAAACAAAACTAAAAATAAAAATCTCTGAAAAAAAGAAAAAGTAAACTTCAGATTTTCGTATTTAAATTCACGCAGCGTCTATGTTAGGAAACTGTGAAGCCGCTGAAGGAATTAATTATAATTGAAACGGTGGATGTATGACCGTTCTTATTTTTGTCTCTACCATTTCATCCGGATTTGTTCGTTTATTCTCAGAGGAATTCTGAAATAGACGACTAGCAGTGGAATTTACGGACTAAGAGGTACCTGAAGAATTATTTAATATTTTTTACTAGCTGTGCCCGCGACTTCATCCGCGTAGAATTTAGCAAAAATACTTTTTTCAGCGCGGATCCCTAATGTTTTTTCTTAAATAAAAATAGCCCAAGTTACTCCTTATAATATCACCTATCTGCCAGTGAAAGTACCGTCAAAATCGGTCCAACCGTTTCGGAGATTAGCCGGTACAAACAGACAAGAACGGTTTTTTGTAAATAAGTATCGTATCGTATATGCTTTCATTATGCATTTAGTAAACAGCTGTTATTTTGACATCACAGACAGACACTTCAATCTTATTTATTTGTATGGAGTAAGATATAGGTACATTATGTCTTGAGGCTACTTTTTCATGTTCTCATAATTATTGTTCAAAGCAATATTTGGCTTAGGGCTTGTTCCCACCTGTGTCGTGGCGATAAATATTCGTCCTGTCTAAGTGTTAGTATATTTTATAAACGAGACATTTGGTACCTGCATTTTCATATTTTTACGCGATTCAGTTTCCATAAAATTGGAAAAAATCTGCAAGGCGAGGCACAAGGAATATTCGTTCATAAAGATCAAAATACTTTCGCAGAAAGCAACACAAGCCTAGGAGTGAGTAAATAAAACTCTGAAGATACCAAGTTAACTAAGTTGATAGAATCGATCATATACGGCGGCGATGCCCGTCGCATACCCTCGGGCATACGTCTCTCACAAATTCCCAGTAACATTAGATACACGCGCGGTAGTCTAGGAATAGGTATTGGATTTAGTTCTTAAAGCTAGATAAAAAAGTTTCGAAGGATATTATTTGTTAGAAGTATTTCTTGTATACCGCGTAACTAAAATGGTAATGAACCTCGACTCTGGTAATAAATTCAATACGATCGTGAGACTAAACTTCGAGCTACGTTTAAATTTTTTACCGATCATGAAGTTCAGATTCCCATCTTCATGTTCGGTAAAGTTTTTACTAGGTAGCTAGAAGCGTAGTCTCTCCACAATCGTATTGAAGTTCATTACCAGAGTCGATGTTCATTACTATTTTAGTTACGCGGTAGACCCGCACGTTTAGGAATTAATATGAGTGCCAAACCACTACTTAAGATAACGATTGCCAAAACAATAATAATATTATGTAGTTAAATAAATCAATGTGTAGTGACAGTTTGCCAACCCATCCAACTCATAGTCGATATTGTATAAGAATAGTTTTTCAATGTGTACTCATTACTTCATTTCCCAAAACAAAGAAATAATGACATAATATTTCATGCGTGCGCGCACCTAATAATGGTTGCGGACTCGTTCCCCCTTATTACAGAAGATGGTTTAAAGCAAGTCTAGTAAAGCCCGAGTTTTAAATAATATCCGTCACTTTCTAAGGTCATGTAACAAAAAGAGACGGGGCTATCTTAAATCCTGGGTTTTACAAGACTTGCTTTAAACCGTGTTTAGTAATAAGGCAGGTTATGATTCAACTGCAATTTCTAATAACTGGAGTTAGAAGATAACAACAAATAAATAGTTGCCATGTGAACAATAACCCGTTTTTAGGCGAGCATAATTATATTTGATGTGTTCTCTATACATCACATATGTTCACCGCAAATCCTAGGCAAAAACGAACGAGATTGGAACTAAAAAAAGCCTTTACACACTACACAAATCCCATTCCGACTGAGAACACACAGAACTAAGTAGCAAAGAAATAACGCACGAACTAAAGGTAAAGAAAAGAAATAATTGAAGGACATTTACTACTCACGGTTGGTCAGGGTCATTTTCTTTGATTGCCATCTCAAGGGTCCTAATACAGAGCCCTGGGAACGCCACTATTTCATTTGATATTTGTTTCCGTCTTCAATTAGGATGGATATGGACTGTGTAAACTGTGGTGTAATTGTGACTGGACACGCGTAACGAATGTTATGACTTTCGGTAGATGTATCATCATCATGTACATGTATCATCTCTTCATAGTGGAATGAAGATTCATCAAGTAGGTACTGATAGTTAAGGTGCTGGTTAAAAGTATCTTAACGGGACGCAAAGTAGACATATTAGAAAATCTATCGTTCGCATGCCCATGACCGTGCGCAGTTTAATGAATTAAACGTGTTTTTCTTTTTCGTTTTTATAAACTAGGTTTACTTGTTTGGTTTTACGTGTTTTGTATTTTATTTTACTGATTTTTTTGTATATTTGTGGTTTTGTGCTATCTAATAAACGTATTTCTTTCTTTCTTTGCAATTTTATTCACTCTACTCCACGTAGGTATACCACATGAGACTCAAACTTCAATTATTGGAGTAAAAATTTAATAATACGAAGTCTTAGATAGCTGGGGTGGACTGGATGTGGATGGCGGAGCGCCGAGTGTTGTAAGTTGGGTGAGGCTTTTGTCTAGCAATGGACTGAGCCGATACGTGTACAAAAAACAAATGATGACCTAATGTTTAGATCATCTCAGTCAAATAATCAATTCCAGAGTAGGTATACGTAATGGTTTCATTTGCACTATTCCCATGCGCGTGCACACCGATCACGATTCTCTACAACATACGCAGTTTACGCAGTGCCTCTAATAGTAACAGTTTTACAATAAATTGCATTTAAATTAATTCGCGATTTAAATAAAATACCTAGAACAATCGTAATTGAATTTCGACACATTACCACTACACCTGCATCGACCACATTACTGGTCGCATTTCATTGCCCATTCGATATTATGCTGTGTTGTGTTCAAGTGTCATTGCTTTCCTTTGGTTTAATTTAAGATCATAAAGCATCCGTTCTACGGCAATCGTATTTGGTCCTAGCTTATTCCACGCGATGCTAAAATCTCCAAAAGCAACCCAAAACCTAAGGGAACCTAGTCTTCATTTTCTACACTACGAAACAACTCAACTCTCTACACATCACACAATTTTCTTTCATCCCACAAGATACACTATCTCGCGTGAAATATGTATGCCACGGCATTCAAAGTGACATCGTATCGATTCAGTCATCACAAGCGTGCGGTTCGCATACGACTCTTGTCTCGCGTCCCATATCGAACAATATAGCCACGTTGCGGTTGACAACACCACGGCATAATGGAGTAACGTAATCAAAAGAGGCTTAAACCAATTTGAGCGATTTTGTATAAGGTTTATAGGGGGAGATGCTGTTGATAGAATACAATTTTTGCTCCCAAATGTTTGGTTTCTGGTGTTCAGTTTTCAAACCGGTGGAAAATTTCACGTTGTTTCTGTATATCTTAAGGTAAGTAAAGGATTCTGCCAGAAGTACGAACAGCAATATTATCCTTGTATTACTCTAGGGAAAATATTGGCAGAACCTTCGTATCAATTACATCACACGTTTCACTTTGCTAAATTGTTACTAGTAGCGGTTTTCAATCTGTTCAGACGTTTACCGACTGATACGACAACACCTACTTCAGCTGGAAATTTTAAATTTTTGCTTACCTGAATATTACTTTTCGCTTTGCCAAAATGTGCCACTTACAATCTGATAAAGCTAGAGTCAAAAGTAGCTGATAATTGTACAAAGGTTTACTTAATAAGTAAAAACTTATGAAATCCTAGAGAGGGGCAACGTTTAAAAAAAAAAAAAAAAAAAGTTAAAGAGAAAGACTTATGAATGAAAATTTGAGTATTTCATTACTGTATACTTTTCCACTTAATTATTACATTTATAGCGTAACTTGATCAACTAGTGTAATTGTTATTGAAGAACAATCATCTTCTTTGATTAATTATGTTCATCTACATAATGTCGCTAACTGTACGATGACTCTCACAGTAAATGGTTAATATTTGCTTTACATAGATAATAGATACTGCTCGGTGCGATGAGATTACAGATCATAGGTAAAACTCCACCTGATCTGTTCTCATCGCCCCTGTTTAGAGCTTACCTATGATTAAATCCCCCTCGAGTTAATCAACAGACAGGAACGGTTTATTGTGGTGTAGGCACCTGTCGCTAGTCATGCACAATTTTGATCTTTATCGTTGAAGAGGGAACTGGTATTGTTTGAGGCGATACAGATGTGCGTACACCACTTGGAGCTATATTCTCAAGAGGGAAAATACCGTGATTATAAGGCTAAAAGTACTTAGTATTTAGACTACGTAAGGCACAAAAAGTATTTATTAATTAAAGTTTGGAAAATAATATTGTAGCAAGAGAATAATATTAAAATCAGCGAATCTCTCATTAATATCTTTCTACCATTGAAGACTTAATTCGAGCTTTCGAATTGAATAAGGATAATAAATTCATCAATCAAAACCGTAACTTTGAATCTACTTCCGTATTAGGAAGATATTAATCTTCCTGAATAAACAGATCATATTACGGTAAACAGTTGTGTAGTGGTAATTCTTTCTGCACACATAACTGAAGCCAAATCTACATTAGAAATTAATTGAGTACATCGGCAACTCTCGTATTCGTTTATCGATTCATCGCCAAGCAACCCGAACTTAATTAAATAAGTAATAAGATCAAGTTCCTGCATAACTAATGCATATTAATTCCTCTGAGACGCGACATCCTTCATTTACCAGCACTGTTTTTAATATACAGACTCGAATAGACCGTAACATCATTATTTGTTAGTGCAATTAACGTAAGCGTGGTTTAAATTCAAATATGAATGAATGCATTACTAGACTTGCGATGGAAAAATGACTCTTAGTGCTAAACATTGTAGGGTTAATTTAAATTAATGTTTGAACAAAGTCCCAGCTCGGAACGGACACAATACAGTGAACACATCACTAGTGGCTCTGTTACAGGAATGTGTAAAGCGTCCCGAGGGTGTTGCCTTGCCATACAGCAACATGCTACAATGACGTTTTTATATACACGTTTATAGTTCCATACAAAATCATGCTTTGTCTAGCCCCCATACAACGGCCACGTACAGTAAGTCAAACAAAACAATTTCCAACATGAATACCCATTCACGTAACGTTATCAACGTAACGTAACATGTCAAACGTTTACTCACTACGTCATAATGTATTACTGCCTTCGTGACAAAATCGAAATACAACATATTAATGAGCAACAACTGTTGTGTTTCCAACGATTAGTAGTACAGAAATATGCGACCCTGAATACCTCGAATAGTTTTTGCAATCGTTTTATAGCCGTCCCAAGGCCAAAATAATTAGGAATCTAAGATATTCAGGTTATTAACTCCGGGTTTATAATATGTACAGTATTCTGTTTTGAGTCACACACAGGGGCGGTGGTAATTAGTCCGTAAACCAATTATAGTAACTTATAGGTGTTCCTTTTGGCATTATGTTGTGTTAAATTTCGTAAGCGGAATGTGAGAAAATACGTGTGAGGATCTTTCCTTTAAAATGTACGAGTAGCGGTTCACTTGTAACAGCAATTTATTGGACAATTTGTATTCATTAACAAAGTGAGAAAGGCTCAATAGGTGTTCGTAACCAGGATTTAACGTCTTAGTTCCCACTGGGAGCGACGGCCGCTCTTGTTCCGGGAATTTTCCGAAACATTCCTGGGACGAATTCCGACAAAAGTTGGGCCGGGCATCGGTTAAATAGGATGGTGATTATACGTACTTTTGGGTGCGAGTTTTCGTTATACTTCACCAATATCCACCATTCGTATTGGAAATCACATATATTGACTTCATAGGTCGTCACATTCCCACCACATGACATTTTGACTAACTAGAATAATCGTATTATATTAAGCCTCCTAATTTAATTATTTGCTTATACCAAGTTCAATGAACAGTACATAGGAGGTATCCGAACCAGTCCATCTGTAATGATGTAAGATTCAATATCTTGTTAGAAATGTTATTTACGAAGCTGTTAAATTATATACAAACTGATTACCTTTACAAAATGTCCCAGTAACCATGGCCTCTCACAATGTCGTGCAAACAGCCACGCAGAATGATATCATCAGAGTATTTTACATCGCTGACCATCGCATCATCTGTTATTTATTATCGCACGCCATTCTTACCCAATGCTCTAACAATAAACCATTGTCAAATGCAATTTCAAAGCACGAAATTGGTGTCATACCTTGACCGTTAGACAATAACAGCAGAAATAGCGCTCCTTATTAATTACCTTATTGACCCAATTCATTACATATCTTGCACATCGTGTGAATAAGAACATTACGAATGTCTTCTACTGTAATAAATTCCTAAGCCAATCGTGCGACATTAAAGTAATTAGGACAGAAGTGTGGCAGATGCCAACATAAAAATACGTTATCCGCGTGTCGGTTGAAATGCTTATTTAAGTAGAAAATTTAATATCGCACACAAGGCATCGCAAAGCAATGAATCGTGCCGGTCCCACGACCGCGACTCGCCCGCATTCAGATTCATTAACAAGGCTAACCATTGTTTATGATTCACAATCCATACACACATTCTCTTTACCAACACTATTAATAAAGAAGGACCCTTTGAGCATGATCAAATAATAATTATAATCATTATCAAATGCAAGTTAATCTTTGTTTTATTTTCCTTCAAAATAGATCATTTTCAAATCCTTTTGCCAATTACTTTATTGCTCGCTAATAAAGGAGTAAGTAAACCGAATCCCTACGGAACACTTCTCATTTTATAATATTATTACGACAGGAAAAACAGTTTAAAACGGGAAGTGATCGGAGTCACGGGAGATTTGATTGCATCAAAGGTCTCTTCACTAATTGGGAGAAAACCGTTGAGAACTTGCGTGATAGAAGATATGATACGAAATGAACGCAATATATCATGATTACCGATATCGCGATAAATTTGTCATATCACTGACATATTGACAGATCCCATATAGATAAATAATTCAGAGCGCCTAGCTGATATCAGATAACTCGAGAGAACTAATACAGATAAGAGATCAAAAACGCGAAAAGTAAATTGGCATCAAATTTTTCACCTTGTGGTCTCATTTCTCTTTCGATACGAGATGATATTTAACATCTGCCATACAAATTAAATTGTATTTTAGATATTTCTAAAATAAACTACTAACAGTAACTATCCAATGTAGAGATATATGATCATTTCCTGTTAACGATGGAGTAAATGTAATCGATTTTTGGAAGACATCCAATTTTTTCTCTCTCACTATATTCTTGTGGCTGGCACTAGTTATCACTGAATGATATTTGATTCCTCGTACAAAATTAATTCTATTTTTAGGAGGTTACATTCGGTCTTTTGATGTCAAAACTGACACAAAAAATATTGTAACACATAAAAAACGTCTGTTGTTTCAGCGATGATGCGACAAATGTGAATTATTTTAAACTTTTAGGTTTAGGTAATGCAAAGCATGAAATTAATTCAACACAAACGTTCAGTATGCTGTTAATATAGTTCTCAATAGTTAGAATACTAATCACGTTCTATATTTAGGTATTGAAATCTTGAGTCGGTAAGTGAAGGTCACAGCCGCAATCCGTCACGTTGGGCCGGTCATTTTGAGCCATTAACCGATACGCTTCATGAATCACACACTGAACTCGGTCCCTCCGTTTACGAAGACATCTTGTTGAAACTTTATGGGCTTATGGTACATCATTTGTCTCTGCATGTAGGTAGAGCAGATTTTAAATTAACATTTTATGTACGAAAGCACTCTGCTGCATTACATGGTACCATATTAATTTAGACGTAGGAAGAAAATATTTCTGTTGAATTGAAGAGAAATGTAGTGAATGTGGGGGCGTTCGTGAACACAAATATCTCTAGCCAACCCCAAACTGAAGGTGGAGATAAATATTAAATAATACTGCGCTCTTCTATTATAAGAGTGCAAGTGATCTTTACGAATGATCACACCAATAAATTGGGAGGGTTGTAGAGGCAAATGACCCGAAATATTTCGTCTTTCATGAATAATGATTATAATATGAATATATAAATGTACCATAAAATTGCTACGGTTATTAATGTTATGCGTCTGTAGGTAGGTACATTGATGACATTTTTATGGACTCATTCTGTAGTATTCAGTGACAAAATATTTTAACCAGATACCTACTAAATATTATGTATTAAGTATGTTTTGTATAGTATTTATGAACCAATCTTTATTTTTATTATTGTTGTTACACCGTGAACTACCCCAAGGTTCTCTAGCAGAAATCGCCAAGTGCGGTAAGACTTTGTACATCTCTTTTTCTAGTAATTGTATGTTTTCTATCTTCTATTTCTGGTGTGCAATAAAGTGTATTGTATTGTATGGTATGGTACTTATATCTTGAAAGCTGAAGAAAATTTATTCGGTGAACAAAATATACTGTTAACCTAACTAGACGTGTGCCGTCGAAGTATCAGTTTGGTAGTTGCTAACTAATTTACGTCAGCCCCGGTACGAGGGGGCGTGAACTTGTGATCGCTACTTATTCGCCCAATTATAACTTCCACTGCATTACATTTACACCCTCATTATTAACGGACACTTTTAATGACTTACCAAATTAATACTCTACAAAGTTGCCAACACGGGAAAAATGAAGAGAAAAATTAAATGAAACCGGATATGTTGGCCGTCGACGTGATTGTTACGGCCTTTGGAAGGTTGCTTACATTAAATTTTGATTTAAGCGTTTGAATTAATTAATGTGTATTTTTGGGTTTAATCTATTTATTCCAGAACAACTAATCTATTTTAAAATTATGAAAAAGTTGGTTGATAGATTAAAAAATAAAATAAAGCTCCACATCCTGTGACACCAAGTTAATTATAATCAGACTGTCTTTCTAAGTAACGTTCTAACAGAACTAAGTAAATCCTATTATACAGACAGCGGTGAGCAAATATTGATCTTATTATAGCAAGTAGGGAAGGATTATGTTTAAGAGCTTGCTAATTAGAGAGATAACCTCCTTAACAATCCACCGATCCTATACTAACAAAGCGAAGACTTAATAAACAATCGAATTCGTCCGAGCTACCCCAAGATAAAAGCGTATTAGCAAATTCATTTACTAATCATAGTTGCGTACGTGAAATGATATTTAAATACGTTTTCTGTACTTATATTGACTTTGTAACGCAATTTACGCAAACAAGCTCAAATTCGCATTACAAAGCCTCTTTTGTTTTAGGATTACATGCTAGGATTAAGGAAAAGGCAGTCAATGTAACACCAGATTATTTTTTTACGCTAATAACAAGTCACTGAATTAAATATTGTAGTAGTAGGTATTGGATTAGAAATCTACGAATGCTCATTTAAGATTACAATATTGTTACAAGAACTTGTACTTATTTGAATTTTATCGATTGCATGCCCACACATTGTTAGTAGATTGCGTCGTAATATATTGTGGTTAAAGTAAAACGGTAAAGATTATGTGTAACTCGTGTCAGGTTTAAAAAAAGTCTTGGTAGATACGTTAATAAATTTAAAAACTCAAGTAACAGTTCAAATTCCGAGTCTCATGAAATACTACGAAGTCTATCTTCTCTATTCTTAAAATGAAAAGAGGCAAAAATACAAAATCCACTATATAAAAATTCCTGAAACCTAGTCATGGTCCAATCCAACGCATAGCTCTTCTATGAGATCATGGCTCTATTAAAAACAAAGGAAATTCGGAGACCATTCTAAATTGTTGGTTTCAGACTCTTTCCTCCATCTCCTACAGTCAGTTTTTAATTCAGGCCTGCTGGTTTGGCAACATCTGCCTGTAAAAATGTAGTCTTGTTTACAGGGGGGACAAATGTCTATTTACGCTACAAAAAGCAGTGAAGCAGATCTTTAATCAAGGAAGCGACCGATTGTCGCGTTCTCGATCCTCAGGGGCGAATCCGCGACAGAAGTTATAGCGCCATAACTGACAATTGTTATTTATTGCCCATTATTTTATTGTTTAGTTAGCCGAGTACATTATGACGTTACGCTTCATGCCCGCTGATGACGTCAAGAAAGCTAAGGCGTAATCCACATCCTATGGATCATGTAATAATAGAACAACGTTCGGTACAACATGTTAACAATGTTAGTATGTCTGTGTGGTTTCTCTTTTCCTGGCTTATGAGGATTTTGAATGACGCTGATCAAGATATTAATAAGGCAAGATATTAAGATAATATTTCTATTTATTTCATTGCATCACCCCGTAGACAGACTATCTATTGAACTTGGGCTTCCAATAGAGATAGCTCCATTTTGCAGTCATGATACGAGTATATCGCCATTTCGCCATATAACCGTCAAACGCCAAACAGATTAGTTGATGGCAGTATTTTGTTAGTGTCGCAAATATTTCACGCTTATGCAGATTATTAAATAACCCACAGGAAGAACGTGTTTGATCTATTCCTTTCATCTTTGAAAACCACAGTTCGTGTTTGTTCCCTTGTACCTTTTGCTGAATGGAATTTCATACTAATTGAATTCTTTCTTATGAATGGTTAAAATAAAATTAATAAGCAGGCGCAAGCACAGCAATATCTGAAAAATATTGTGACCCTCGCTCACCATATTCCACACAAGATATAAGAATCATCTAAAGCCAGACATACTCCTTCTAAAGTTCCAATCTATCGTGGCATCCCCAGCCATGTTGTGAATCTGAAATATCGTTAGTGAAGTGCACTATAGACGTGGCAATTTATCTAAGGATGCCGATAGGTCGGATGCTGAAGGCTTTAGCAGATACGAAGATTTTATTCTGATTTATGAATGTTTTCGGACAACCCTGCCAATTCAAATCTATCGATTCAATATTTCCTCCACTCTCCCTGTAGGTGCTAAAACACACAAATCCATAGTCCACACAAAACAAATATCTGTAGGCCAAACCAATATTTGTCCCTATTCAGAAATCGAACTACCGTGAGCCTAGAAGGGTGCCCGCCACTAAAACGATCCATTATCCAAAAGCCAACTATTATTGATGGTCGCGGTTTATGTACAACAACACACCTAACCGCCTATGCTGGCCTGGTACTTACAATTGTAAATATCAATCAATTAGTAATACCGACGTATGCGCCCTGCACTAAGAATAGCCATTTAAAAACACCAATCATTTCCAGATTTACATACAATATTAAAATTGAAATAAACAATAATTCTGACCTTACAAGCATCGTGATGTTAAACCGGTCTCAACATAGCTCTTTGGAGTGATATAACTCAAATAACCATCGAAACATGAACGTCATGCTTATCATGCATTTATTATCTGGTAAGCCGTTTAATCAAATCAGCATCGAGTTGAAATAATACCTAAGATCAGCTCGCTCAGTTACAGAAATGTTCAACGAAATCAGGGTTTTGGATTTGGGTAAGTCTGTCATACCTTATGTTACTTGATCCCTCGGAAAAACTGCTCATCCAACCGTTCCTGCCTTCCATACCTTTAGCAAGAAGATACGGTCCCATAAAACTTTGATATAACGCCAAATATACCTACCGATAAAGTAGTAAAATACACTCCAACTACATTCATGATTTCAGGATTATGAACAATAAATAAAAGCTCAAAGTGAAGTACTCAGAACGAAAGGTACTGGGAATGTAAGGACATCAATATTTTATACGGCCACACATATTTTACAAGGAACCCCAAGAAAGAGTTGCTTGAAACGCGAAAACCACTGAAAAGAAATTTAAAAGCCTTACTTACGCTAACAATTCTTACACGCCATATTGGTAAGTAGCTCTTTCAGTGGTGCATTGGTCCGGTGAAATTCTAATGTGCACCCAGATTTATGGGCGACTCGCAATGCATATGTGAATACGAGCTTAAGAGGCCCGTTCAATATGCGTGGAGTAAAGCTAAAAGCATAGCGCTATAATATTCTGTACGATCCCAGCTATAACCCGATTTCCAGACTATTAACGATTACGGCAGGAAGGAAGCATGTCCTATATTACCGTTACTGTCTTTGCCGCTATGAATGTAACAATACATGTACGTACATAGTAACATACCTATGAATTATAATGCGGATGGAGTGTATCAAATGCATATCGGATTTCTCGCCCGTCTGGATATCTATATTTCGCGTAAAGATTTCTCATATTCACGACGACGGAGACTACAAAAGCGTTTCTGAAAGTCTAGCCCACGGGGATTGTGTCTCCTGCACTAACAAAACCTTGTTTCAGTGCCTATGCTTCGCGAATAAATGCGATCTGAATATATTATCGGGCGCATTACGTACGATTCGCTTGAGGCGCGTATCTACCCGAGGCTGCGGAATTCAGTTGCACACTTTTCCAACTTCATCCTCGCAAAGACATCTCTTTTATAGTGCACAAGTATTATCAGGCGCCGAAATATAATACAAAATGTTCCTTACATTTTGCAGGAACGTGATAATGGCCTGAAGCGTTGAAATAAAGTTGGTATTAAAATTGAAGCGTCGGGACCGGATCAATTTGTTCTTTGAAGATTTGGGAAAGCTGGTCTATAGTTGGGGTCTCATCGAATGTCAAAACACTACGAGGTTAGCGAACTACGCTCAGTTAACTTCAATCGGGTAGCGCCATCGCCACCGCGGGGAGGGGTGAGGCCGAACCGTAATTAATTACTGCTGTCGCTGACAAGCGAAGGCTGCTAAGTACCTATCGTTTCATAAATAAACTGTATAGCTTTATGTAGCTACAGGTACACTTAGTACCAGTATTAATGGCAGATTCACGTACGTGATTGCGCCGGCCTTAAAAGCTTTCAGGTTTTTTTACTACAGCCGTATCCTTGTCACTTTTATTATACTATACTCGCATGATTACGTGTATTTGTGAAATCAAAGGCATATTCAAATAATTTAAATATGTATGGAGTTGTTAAGGGACAATATCCATTCATCCGTAGACATGTCCCAAAAGAAATAAATCACATTTCAAATAAGCGCCGAAAGGTAAAATGCAAACACAGACGTTCGTCCTAACAAAATAAGGATTGTAAATATATACATAAATGTGGTTCTCTCAAGACGACTCGAACTCAAATCTATCTCATACTTTCCTTCAAATCGGGCGCTACAATATATTAAAGGAATATTTTCCAAAATGATTCCACATCGTTTCAACCACAAAAAACTCGAGCAGTTGAACGAGATCGAAAGTGGACTAGTTAGTTTATTCATGAATTTGGCCCCAACCGAAATCGAACATCAAGTAGATACTTATTCGTCGGCAGACTTTTAAAGCGACTAAGTATTAAATTGAGCTTATCTATCTAAGTTACAGTAAGCCAGCTGTATAAGTAATAACTAAAACAGATTATTCGAATCCAATTGGTGGCCCTATTTACTTATTCATTGTCTATTTCGATTCCAGTTGTTCCAATAGGGAGTATCTCATTCGATTAATAACTAACAAGTAGTTATTGAACAAGAACTCTGCTGTTTCTTATTATGGGGAGGAAACTACCTGCGTGCACGCGCCACGACCTCCAAAAAAAACTATGTCCCACTAACAAGTTTCAAAGCGACTGGTACAAGTTTTTTGCTGCCAGTTTTTGTCACATGATCACATATTTCGAAATGTTTAGGGGTTATTTTAGGAATAAAATAAAATGATGAACTCTGAATGAATGTTCCTTATTGCGTAAATGTATAAAACCGGTGCCGATACCACTTGATCGATGACATCACCAAATAAATCTGTCCGTCCGTCGAGGAATCGGAAGGCGGGACTCACCTGGATCCGGTTGTTAAGCTCAATCGAAACTACTATATTTATTATACTCTATGCTGGCATAAAAAAACTCAATTTTATGAAATTATTTCATAAATTCGGGTACCTAATGACGTATCAAGCGGCATGTTTTAAAATATAAAAGCATCCGTAACTTCATCTGGATATTTTGGTAACATTTATTCCTCACACACCATACGTCCATACATCACACTGAGAAGCTTGTATTTCGGTATTAAATCGTGTTCCTTTGTGAAGTCAACACTTTCTCGTATTAAACCATCAATTCATCCGGATTCTAGAGGAGCGGCCATCAATTTGGCTAACGCAGACATATTCTGTTTTATAGCATTCGGTCTCTAGTTTCAACAAGTGTCAGAATTACGTTCGGGAGACGTTCCAAAAATGTGGATGAGAATGGCCCCAAGTGTGACAAATAGCTATGTTCTCTTCGACGTTATGGTTTAAACCTACCTTATTCATCTCCTTATCCTGGAGATGCAATATATCGTCTGCTTGTTTACTTGATACCTCACTCCAGGGATAAAACTTGTTCGAATGCATGCTGTCCCTAGTCGCCTAGGAGACGAGACGAGACCCAATTACATAGGTACGAGATAGCTAACAGAGTAATATAATCCATCTTTCGCGGCAGTTTTATATCTTGAGATCGGGTTGATGAAGAAATGTTCCTATAATCAAAAAGGGTAGTTTGTAGTTATTACATGTGTAGCCTGTAAGGATGTAAAGCTACGCAATGACACTTGTTAATAGAAGCTCCCGACACATTATTTCTAAAAGGACAGTATCAATGTGCATCAGAAATACGTGGTCATATTAATTTAAGGGTGTGGATCAGACCATCAAACTGAACAACTTTCTCTAAGGGACCAATATCGTAATTAAAAAAAAAAAACTACTGTCCCATACGTTTTGGTCGAGTAGGTATTGAAGTTTTGTATGAAACAGTAGATAAATTCGTGATTACGATGGTGGTCCCATAGAAAAAGTTGTTAAGTTTGATCATCAGTGAAATCTAAATTCAAATCGCCTTATAATCTCCTTATTCAGATGTTCAACTAACAAAAATAGAAACTTAACCTAAACTGGGTGCTTGAAGCCAACTTTACGAAATATAACCCTCTAAACTTTGACTCGCATGGATTCGTTATAGCCGTACAACATTTGTTTTGACTATGCACTCTCTAATGCACACGTTTTAAGTTCGTACATAAATAACTTGAGTCGACTCCCGCGACTGACTTTTGACCTCGCCTTCGGTAGTACGGCATTCATTGCGTTGTAGTTGAGTAATAATTATTTACCCTACAACGTGCTGCGCAATCTGCGATGAGTCGCAAAGTAATAATCGTCGTTGCGAAGTTGAAATTCAAAGTAATCTTCGTTAATAGAAATATTTAAAATCTAAAGTAATAAGTTGCAGTTTAATAATAATGTAGCTGAGATACTTACTTAATATTAATGCAAAAAGTACTCATGAATAAATAAATAAACAATTAGTAAACAACCTTCAGAATAAATATATATACAGATTTAGACTCCTCTGTTTTCAATTTGAATTTGCAATTTAAAATCTACCAAACAAAATAAATTATTATTCTCACTCAACCTATACTTACAACTGAAAATACGTGTTAGGTTCATCAAAGACCACCCAACAAATTCCAGTTTTACCACGTGTAGAAGTTACACCAAAAATCTTCGTATTTGTAAAACTCTACAGTAATTGTCTGCGTCCTGCGCGAACTAAGATTACAGACACGGTCAATCTTATATTCGTGGTAAAATCTACAACTTGTGCAATCGTTAAAATACGGCAAGTCCCTTATGCGCTATGGTATGTCCAAAAATATCGCGTTACTTGCGTGATAATTTTTGTTATGATCTAATTAAAACGCATAGTGCGCAAGTACGGGTGCACCCGGAAATTTTGCAATTACGAAGTTTTTCGATGTTAAACTTCAAACTGTGATACTGTTTGTGCCTGACTTTCTCACTATACTCTTAGATACTTGACTGAGTAAGCATTAGGCAATGATTAAGCAAGCAATAGAGGTGTGCTTGTTTGAATGTCGTATAACTGGAATCGAGTACTGGAGTGGAAGATTCTACTAAACCAACCGGTTATGCAAATTCAGGGTGTGAGGTAAAGGTCAGATTTCGTGGTAAAAGAAGAATAAAATGTTTTTATTACGTGTGTCTGTTGCTATAGGAAGAAACTTTGTAGGTATAAGTACCTTCCGATATGTTAACAGAAAGAAATAAAATTTGATTCGAAAAAATATGGGTAAGTAAGTATAATATGCAATATTTTATCGGCAACTGAATGTGATGACTAGACGTTTACTTAGCAGTACAACTCGTATGGAGTATTTTATTAAATCCTTTTTACTCGTTCTCTTCGCCCATTGGGGCAGCATGAGCATTGAGCATACGAGCAATGTGTGGTGGCCATTTCTGCTCGTTAACTCTTCCAATTACCTACATAATGTGCTTGTTCTGGGAATGGACACGACAAGAACAGGGAATCTTACGGTCATTTGATCACCAATCATTACTTTAATTCTGTCAGCCCAATCAGTGTTTAAGGGAGCGATAAACAAGGGTTCGTAAAATTGTAAATGTGCATTGTTTTATTCACGACACCTCTCTGCAAAATATAAAGGATATAAGAAGGAGAAAAAATGAGAGTACTTTTCCACACGTAGAACAGGGTATAAAAATATTATTTCGCACACTCTAACGGATAAGGTGTCGTACTACCCTTAAAAATTCAACAATTTTGCTCTACCTAGCTACCTACATCATTTTAACTTGACATTGTTAGTATCGGGCCCTGCCCTCTGTCAGACTGGCAATATACCTTGGACAATTTAGAGTTCAAGAAACTTATGATAACAATGATCACTACGAAACAGTAAGAAAGCAATTAAATAAAGGTAATTACTACAAATTAGGAACAATTATAATTGGGTATTATAACTTTAAAACTGTTTCAAACACGACTGTACAGCTGTTCATGATGGATTATTTATTATTAAGTATAAAGATTAAAAATTTCATCAGTATAATTTATATTTTATACCTATTCATCGACAGACCGGTCAGTCAAAACAAGTATCTAAAGATCAATTATTATTTATGCTACGTCAAATTGTTCATCAATAAAATCGATTTCAATTTAAAGCATTAATTGACTAATTAATAAGTTTCCAACCCAAAATACTTAATTGTCTGTGGGTTGAGCCTAATCAAAGTAATTATTGAATGACAGCTTAAAACAGTTCTGACTTGTGTTTATTACACTATCAACATAGTAAATACTCGTAGCTCTAAATAATTCTTATCTAGATGTATATTTGATCACACTAATTCCTTTTGATACTGGACTCGTAAATTGGCAAGCGTACCACACGTAACCACATTACAGCTAGTCTGTTGTTTGCTTTCCAGCTTGCAACAACACTGGATTAGGAAAGCTTAAGTAATTACAGCTGTACCAACTTAACAAACAAAGCGATTAACAAAAACTGGTTAGAACTGGTAAAATCCTTAAACTTATGTACTATTTTCTATTTCAAAATCTGAGTGGTTATCATAAAAATGTTAATCAAAAGTATAAAAGTTTGAAGTATGAAACTTTGTTGATTATGTTCGAAACTAAATAGCTAAGACTTTTGTCTGTGAGTGTACTCGGGCGAGTGAACAAACAATCTATTCGAGTATATTTGGCAACAGACTACAAGCAAATATGGGAAGATTTTATGAGTAAATTTGCTAGATGTTACGAATAGTTATAATATTATAATAGAAGTTCGTTTAACCAACGATGTAGTGTGAAGATTAGGTGTAAAAGGGAAAATACTGTGGTTAAATTTTTATTGTGATTTAAAGTTATTGCTGATAGTTTGTTAATTTGTAATGACGTGTCGTGATTTCCTTATTGATAATCCACTTCATAGAATAAAGGTCAATAGTTTGCTATCGTCTCAAACTCTCCTCAGAGCGCAAGCAGTATATTGCTTTTGAGTCTTGGTACATTTTTAGTCCATTTTTTTTTATCACATTAGTACTTCAACCACCTAAATTGTTTATTTATAGATATTTGAGACTTATTTATTCATACGTACCCATTGTATTCAAAAGTTACGCAATGATCCACAGAATGCGCGTGCGCAACTCTCCGCAATCATCCTCTAAACGCAGTTTTATACGTCAGTTGTATAATTAGAATTTAGGCTTTCTTTGGTGTACCAGAGACTACCTACATGTCATGCGATTTTACAAAATAAGTAGGTACAAATTACACCGCGCGTAGAGGGCTGCCTTCACCCTCAAACATAATTCCCATAGATCGGTATTATATTTATGGCAGTTTGCACCTCAACTAGGGAAACACCTGTTAGTTTTGAGGGGATCAGCAGATATTGACTGCACTTAGACTTAGAATTCGATTGACATTGAAATTAAATTATATTCGAAAGGAAATAGTATTTTTTTGTAATTAGGATTTTTCAATTACTTTTACAGGCCGTCTTTTTTATTTAAAAGAAAGAACGAAAGAAAGAAGAAAGAAAAATAATTTATTTCTGCAAAACACGACACACATACATTACAAATAGCAGTATCCAATGTACCAAATATAAAAGGCCACATTATTCTAGATGGCACCGGCATTTCCTATGACTATTTCTGAAAAGAAACACCGAAACAAACTCAGTATACAGTGGGATACTCACGTATCCCACTGTATACTCCCAGGATTTTAACACCAGCCATACATGAAGTAACTTATTTAATTTAATTTTCCATCATTGAAAATTCTTCTTTATTCCTTTTTTCTTATACCCTAATACCTATTCGTTTCCGGATATATTTGTCTTCAACAGCAGTAAACTAACTATCTCTCCGTATTTTAGCTAAGGAATTGTTCACCCCTTAACTTTTTTGTGCCAATCCAACACGAACTGACGCTGTCCGTCTGCCAAGCGAAGGGACATTTTTTTCTATCGAAGTTATTTCTCCCAAAAACAACAGAACATCGATTTTAACTTAGCACCCGAAGCCGCGAAGCTGCCAGAGACTTACAGAAATAAAATAAGGAATGTTTATGGAATGATCATGTTCCTATTCTGAATTTGAATGCATAGGTAGATAGACAGATAGGTACTTTATAGTTTCTTGAAGAAGCAATACGTGTAGGATTTAAACTTTCTTTAACCTGTGTTTACGGCTTGTATAAAGTCTATTTGAAGTTTGTGAAACCAAAAAATACTACTCCATTGACGGGTTGAGTCGTGTTAACGACGAACATAGAACCTCCTCTTTTTTGGAAGTCGGTTAAAAACCGATCGGAGGTATGATAATTATGATAATAGTACTTACTAGGTCAATAATTCATGGATTGCATTATGGTAGGTCGGAGTGCAGGTAACTAATAAGTAATTATCTTGAATCGTTGTGCTATGCATGTTAAATAATCTCCTACCTTTGTGACTTAATTATAGGTAGGTACCTAACCTATGTAGACTACATTACTTTAAGCATAGGTACTAATTAATAATTTATTAGATAAGTACGTAAGTATACCTACTTACCTTATCCTTGAATGTTCATTCAACTTTGCAGGTACAGTCAGCATTGTTACAAACCTATAGGTACCTAGTATTAACTACAAAAAAATTGCTAGGTACTTCTACGATACCTATTTCAAAGATTATTTTAGGTAGTTTGGTACCTACCTAAACAGGTACCTACTTTTACTTATTTTGTGTAAAATCAGAATCTCTACTTACTTATTCGTAGGTATGAATCAGCTTCTAAAATATTTAATTACGATGTTAATAGGCTATGACTACAATGCTAAGTTGCTAACTGTACCTACTCTCCGTTCACTATAAGCTGACGCCCGAGGTAAGCTAAAATAATCGTTATTGCATTGACATACGAACTTTGACAGGCATCAAATTATGTTGAACGGACTGTACCTAAAAATATTCTTAAATTCAACAGATCCTTGGTACCGGTAAGCAGGTAGGTACCTACCTACCTATCTATGTATCTATATCAACCAACCTAAAATAATTTCGACGTTGTTCGTTGGTTCTCACTTCTCAATAACGAATGGGTACATAATCTCCAATGTAGTGAATAGTGATCAAGACTACACAGGCGTGGACAGGGTCTTTAAAGTCTTTCAATTAAAAAAAAAAAAAAAAAAAAAAAAACACCAGCCAATAAACCTGGATAAATTTATACCCACACGTTTACGTATTCCTTGTCTCTTTGATAACATTTCCATAAATGATAGTCTGATCAAAAATTAAAAGCAGTTTGTACCGGAGAGTTCACGTCGTCAAACGTCACTTCGTCTAATTGGTTCTGCTCCTCAAACCAGTCTTCAATTATCCAAGAGCGAGCGAGATACAAGCCTCCGGGATGCTCCTGTGGTGACGTAAGCCAACCAATAGACTGACTGATCTAATGAATAAACTAACCATACATAGGTATGCACAAAGAAATAAAAAAAAAACATAAAAGACGACCTCTCAGGACCACAACAGTGCCCAAGAGACTCGAATACCAGAGCCAAACGATGTTTTTTATGAAACACCTTTTTATCACACACCTGCAAGCTGCACGTGTGTTGTTGCACTGATTTCGTAAGCGTTAACTCGGACGTAGAGTTAAAATTAACATTATCAACAAGTAGGTATAGATAGGTAGGTATATATTTGCTACTTGGTCATAAAAACCAAATAAAAAAAACTAATACTTACCAATACCAGCTAAATAAAGTTGCGGATATTAAGTTCGAGAATATGAATTCGCAGAGCAATGTGAAAACTACTCACCTTTGTAAAGAAGTTCTGTGCGCGCGCAGGTAAAACACCGAAATCCCACAGGTGAACGTTATCCTTGATTTTAAAATTCGAAAAAAGATTCGAAACGGTCAACCGGCTTAGTGACGGCGCGCCTCCGGTATACACTCGCTCGTGCGTTTCTGTTTAGCGACGCACAACGACAAAACTACAACACTGTCACAGTTTGTTTATAAAATTATGAACCACTTATTAATAATTTCGATGAACCCGACTGCGCATGCCCGTGCAACACGCGCGTCTTTCAAATAAGGTTATGTTTAAGTTGTAAACACCTTCTTTCAGCTTCACTTCACCGGCACACGCACTTCACACTAGTTTCCCAGAAGAATCTTATTAGAACAAATCCGTGCGAACTTTTTTTCGATAAGGTTAACACACGAAACACTATCGGAGCACCAGTAAAGTTATTCCCACGGGAATTCTTTTAAGTACCTACTAACAGAAACTGACACTGTTGCACCTATTTGACGATCAGCCGGCTCTACCTGCATCAAACGAAGGCCATGTACGTATAATAAACACTTAAAAACTCCGGAACCGGTAATAATTTGATTCCGCACGTGAACGTGACACTGTCAAAATAAAATTTTCGTAAACACAGTAACACCAGAAACTCACTCATTTACGGTGTAACATCCCATGTTTGTGACGCGGTGAGGTCCGAGTGACAAATAAACGAATAGAAAAGAAAATAAACGAAGAATACTAAAGTCGTCGACTGTGAAGCCGAGCGTCCGACACTCCTGCTGAGCGCTGTACTAAACGCGAGAGGCCGCGCGACCCGCCCCGCCCCGCGGCCCGCGCGCCTCCCTCCCGCGCCCTGCGACCCGCGCTACTACATCGTATGAAAATAAAGTAACGTTGAAAAAATCACAAGTGCACAGCCGGGGAGGAGCAGAGAGCATAGTCATTCATCCCTCTGTGTCTCGGTGGTTGTGCAAGTTGTCCGATTGTTTGTTTGTTTGGTAGTTTTACGGCGGCTGGCGGTGGCGATGGCGGAGAGCGCGGCGCGGGGCGGGCCGGCGGCGGAGGCATTCAATTAATCTGACAACACGTGCGTGATGCACCCTCTCCGCACTCGCCTCAGGTTATCATACGATTCATTGACTGGCGCCGTTACTCCACTTTTCACTAACTTTTTAACAACTTTGCAATGTAAAAGTAATTAATTTAAGACGATACTTTTCTCGTACAAAGTTGAATAGTGGTAGGTAGAGACCCTAGAGACAGGCTGCCCCTTAAGTGGACCGTTATCTAAGTATCAATGCAATGGAAAGTGCAAGAAT
The DNA here is from genome assembly GCA_932294325.1 of Allophyes oxyacanthae. Taxonomy (NCBI): domain Eukaryota; kingdom Metazoa; phylum Arthropoda; class Insecta; order Lepidoptera; family Noctuidae; genus Allophyes; species Allophyes oxyacanthae. Next base: position 6,002,573 of record OW028614.1, on the reverse strand, counting down.
GCCGTTAGGTACGTTTCTTACTTGAATGATGATTACCATGCTGACTTACTGACTTTGAGTATGACGTAATGGAAGTTTTACAAGTTTTTTTTATAAAACTTCCACGAAATATTTTTACATCTTACGGCGGTAGATAAACGGCCCCATTTCAAGGTCACTTGATGGATCTTTACGAATTAAGAAGAAGTACTTCACAAAATCGTATAGAAAAATGTGTCGTGGCCATTATGGCCTATTCTGCTAGCTACTAAACTGTTCGCGTAAAGAGAAGAAGCCTTGCATAATTTTGTAATCGCTTCTAAGATAAAAACAAAACAGTAAGTAATTAACTTTATTTATAGTAGAGCAGCTCAGATAAATAAGTTCAGCCCGCATTTTGACCATTCTTTTATCGAAAAAGTTAACTAACACTCCGTAAAATGCGTCCTCTTACATCACACAATACAGTAACTAGTACTTAAAATTAATTAACCCTTGTTAAAACTTGACAAATTGGGTACCTATCTCGAAAATATTGTTCTAATGGATGTGCCTGTGAGACGGCAACGAACGACTTTTTATTACTAACTAGTGGTCGCCCAATGGTCGACATTCAACCACATATTAAATAGATAATATAAATTTTAGCTTTCTGCACTCCTTCTCCATATAAACTCTAACTATGCCAAATCTCAAATTCCTCCATGCGCGCAACATACCTACAAAGTTTTCTCTTCACGTACCTATTTATTATATAGATAAATAAATACTTACAGCCTTACCAATAAAACGTGTAATTTTTAAACATTGATAAAATCATACCTGTCCTTGTCATTTGTATGCCAATGAATAGAGAAGGCAATAGACTTAAGAGCTAGTTTAGTTAATTATCGTTTAATCATTGTTTAATAGTAAGGGAGTAATTATTTTAACAAATCAAACCGTAAACATTAATTGCTGAACATGGGACTCGTGTACCCGTTTGGGATGAATGTAAAGAGCCTCCCGAGTGACGATAACTAAGAACCCATGGCTACATATCCAGCTATACATTTTCAGTACCTATAAGCTGACCTCTCATTGTACCGGAAACCTAAACAAGGCGAGGTCAGCTTGTACTAGAAATCTATATTTTGATACCTATCGTCGTTGATAGCCCCAGTAACTAACATTTTTCGATACCGCGGATATACTAAAAAAACGAAATTGAGATTTCCTGTCTGTAGGCCACTGATTGTAAATGGAAATTAATATTAAATTAAAAGAGTTACCATGGAGTTTCTTGCCGGTTCTTCTCCATAGGGTCTACTATTTGGAACCGTGCACCTAGAGTCTCGACATTTCATAAGTGCCTGTATCTGGTTTACATGAAATAAAGATCTATTCTAATTCTAATAGACGCGAAATCAGAATTTTTTTTAATTTTTGTACATACGCGGTTTCAATGTTAGTTACGCGGTTCTATCAAGGACGATTATGTAGCCGTGTGTACGTCCGGCGTATGAACCCCGGGCTGACCGCCTCGACCCGACCCTTCATTACTGGATAATCATTCGATCACGGCAGTGGAAGCTCATGGCTTGCCGACATGATAGCAGAAGAACAACAACAAAATACCCGACAACAAAAAATTAAATATTGAACTGCAATTAAACATTAAGAAATAAGCGCTCTTCCTCGCTCCTACTTAACTGTGTTGTGTCGAGGGTTGCCAGGTGTTGGGGATTTTACCGAACTGTTCGGTATTTCAGCTCCGTGTTGGTATTCGGTATGATAAAAATACCGAAGTATGAGTGGGTCAAAAAAAATTGACGTCCATTCAACATCGAAAAAATTATCGCAGTTCTATACAGCACTGCCTATGTGGAAAGAATTTTCACCATATATATGAATAAAATGTAGATAACATTGGTTCCAAGTAAGTAAATAAGTCTTCTTCGGGAATTGAATTTTTCCATTTTTCTGTGTTATCGGTATCATATATGATAGGTTCAGACTTCAAAAAGACAGCGTCTCTGACGCTCGTCTCAATTGTCGGAACCACTAGACAAATTAATAACAAAAGTTAAAAATCTTTTCGTTTTCAATCCCATATCTTGGTATAAATTATCTGCACGCGACGGAAAGTAGACAACAGAAAATCTATTGATTGCAGGCGCCGGCGACCCTTCACAGCCTATTAAATTAATTGATGATTACAGTCAGCAACTAGAAAATTCTTTTTTTGATACGGAACTCAATCATAGAAACTTTATGCTAAGGCAATTTCGCTCTTATTGCCCATCGGTTAACAACCCTATCAAAATACTTTTTAATTGAAGCACTGAAGCCATTAAGGCATTCGTATCCCATATGCTCGTTATACGGGTACTCCATAAATTCAGGACTCTGGATTGTGTGTATTATAAAGTTTTAGGGAATTATTGTATGAAAGACAGAGATAGCGCTACTTATCTCCCTCAACTATCTCCCCTATTTGACAAACACTTGACTGATACGATTAAATTATTCATACTAATGTAAAGAAGAGGCGAATTTTGTGTGTAAGGGGTGCCCACTAACAGATTATGCGATTCCTTCGCTTTTGTTAGCTTAGGTAGGTACCTACATATCCAATGGAAGATATGGAAGGAAGGCACAATGTGGCTTCTTACCGGAGTCTGTTTCCAGATTAATACTAACTAGAGTCACAAGTGAATTATCTTACCGCATTGTTGTTGCCGCATAACATCAGAGAGCCGAGCACGAATGTTTTTGACGTATCCGTAACGTTAACGTAAGTATAAAATGTTACTATAAAATCTATCGTATTTTTGTATAATATTACGCAACATAACACTTGTTTAATAAAAATGTAAAAAACTGCGTGTATTTAAAAAAATATCATGGACTGAACGTGTATATTTTTTTACTTACGTTAACGTTACGATACGTTAAAAACATTAATGGTCGGCCCACAGGTGTGACAGTGGTAAAACGTAAGACAAACAGGAATTGAAAAAATAAGGTGGTAAGTAGAACTTCTTTTGGATCCAAATCCAAAAGTCCTGTATGCCCTGACAGTAACAGTAAGTATAACATCTCCAGAAATCAAATTTCGTCTCTGGCGGGCCCTATTCTGAAGAATAGAATAGAATATAATATACCTTATTTGCTGTAAACCAGATACAGGCACTTATGAAATGTTGAGAATCTATGTGCACGAAGCGCAAAGACCGCCTAATTAAAAGATATCCAATCCATCCATCCAATCTGCCAGATTGAATAACCTACACAGAGAAACTACAGCACCTCTACTTTACGAAAACAGGTTCTACGATTACCAACCCCACCCGGTTATTCCTACTTAAAATATTCAGCAGTAGTCTACTGATGAGAGGATGCATGAGTAATAATGAGTATCTATATCACCATTCATCCAATATGACACAATAAACCCACTAAAGGACGACGAGGTTCAAGGACAACACAACTCTCAAGTCATGAATATCTTATCAGGTACGTACGTAAACAGGAAACTTCTTGTTCCAGTTTTCACTCTAATATTCTTTCACGACGCATAAGTTCAGAGACCCTAGTGTAAGCTTCTTTTAACAATCTCAATTTAACACATTGACCGCGTTCTGCATTCCAATTGGCCCGTTCTTCACCAATCGGAGCGCCGAACGCGGTCGCTACGTAAAATCAAGATTTAGAAAAGAAACTTACACTAGGGCCTCAGGTGGCAGTTGTTTCTTGTAAAATACTGATATTCGGCTGCATATTGTAGGTAAAAAAGACTGATAATGATAATATTGCAAAGAAAGAAAGAAAAATTATTTATTCGGCATCTGAAGCCAGACACCACAGTAATTACTATCAGCGGTATTCCCGAATATGTACGACATGGGGACCTTCAAGAAGAGAGCCTACTCCTAAAAGGTCGGCAACGCATCGGTGACTCCTCTGGTGTTACGGATGTTCATGGTCGGCGGTCATCACTTACCATCAGGTGAACCACAAGTACATTTACCCCCTTTAATATTTATTTAAAAAAAAAAGCACAGATACATAATGTGTGGGCCTCACGGCTGCATCAAAAAGGTTCAGTTCAGTGTAATGATTTCAGACATCAATGCCTGGCGTTGATTTGTAGTAGATCTATGTTATGCTGAGCTGCCTTCCCTTGAATAATTTACTTGCTAAAGCCGCTTATGAGTTTAAAGTGCTGGTATAGCCAAGAAACAAGGTAGCCAATCTGGCAGCCGCAATACACGTCACACTCACTACATATCAAATAGAATGAACCTGGGTCAGTAACGTGCTAATTCAATCGATTTCTTCAACACTCCATAAGATTTGATAATAGCAAAATTCATTCGCCTCAAGATCTCTCGGCAGAACAAACTCAAACAAAGTTGCACTACCGATTCCTGCCTGCATAGTGTGCTTCACCTACATAACTTTATCTCGATCGATAACGTCAAAATAGTTCGGAGCCGAAGAATTTTAATCTCCTAAGATTGCTTACATCACTACGTAAGTATATCATGCGCTTAAGAGTTTAAGCTTTTTGTTGCTCAGTGTACTGTGTAATATCTTCCTCCATTGTGTATTCTGTAACGTCTCTAAATACAGTTATTATTTTAGAAGAGAGTCTTGGAACTGCTTAGAGTAAAGGAAAGTCCCTTTTTATCTATATTAAACAATCTTCTTCTACTTCAACCAAGCGTTTTACCGACTGGTGCCGTTATTAACTATATCGTGATTGTTTGAGCTCTGCTAATCATTGCGTCCCCCTTCCCTACAATGCATATTTAGGGAATATTGCCGTAATCACCTCGCTTGGCTAGTAAATTAGAGATTACTGTAAGTTATAATGAGCGCATGTGTTGTCCTATCCTGTTTTTTACAAAAACAAGGGAAAAATAAACTCTTTCAGAATAGATCGATCTATTCTGAAAGAGTTTATTTTTGCTGCAGTCTATAAATAATGCATATTTGACTCCTCTTAGTCTCTTTATTTTTCCTTATATTCCATCCCTTGCAAGATGATCAAAAATCGGTCAAGCATGAATCAACGTACACACGCTACGCCTTTTGACATCCTTAAAAGAACAGCTATCCAATGCACTCACCATCGAACAAATATTTTATCTACTATTGCGAAATGTTACATTACGCATCTACCACACTCTAATATACAAGGTTCTACTTTCTCGTCCCGATCCCTTTTAAGGGTTTATTGTACTCGTCATTACAACCAAATTTTACTGTAGGACCAATCCAGAAATCACGAAAGAAACATGTGCTGTTTCATTAAAATAATTAAATATTACTCGGAACAGCAGATTAGTTTTTAACGCGATTTTACGTTTGGTCCCGTAGTAAAAGTTGTTCATTATGATGAGTACAATAACCCCTTAAAGGGACAGGGACTAGAAAGGTAGGACCTTATGTAATAAAAAAGCTTCTCCAAAAAAATGTGGTAAAGATTCACTAGATCCCACCGGGCAAGCGGTGAAAAGTTGATACTACTGCATTTCATGGTTAGCTGTTTAATGTAAAAAAGTAATTCTACCGGAAATTAATCATAATATATGCAGATGGGTGGGTAGTCTGAGGATAAGGCAAAAGACACAACATCTGGATTTCCTGAAAGTATTTGTGGAAGCGAGATGTTTTCCTTTTCCGTTACATAAATGTCTCGAATTTTGCTTCAAAATCAAACCAGACATTTCGTAGAACCAATTTACATGCCCTTTAAAAACTTGATAAATAAATTCTTTAATAAAATTTATTTTATTCAAGCAAAAGTAATTATTATAATTTAATATCGACAACATGCGCTTAAGCATGCAATTATTGATAATCGATTAAAGTTATATCGAAAACTGGTCGTTTAAGCTTATCGATATTAAAATGGAATTAATTCTGACCTTGGCCTTGCAGATGCACTTAAGATCTTTGGTAATTCACAATTTATAGCTTTGAAATTGAAAACCAGTTCTGTGGTATAAAAGTATTGCTCATGTTTGGCTAAAACTATAAGAAAAAAACATTTATTAGACAGCACAAAACCACACACATAAAAAAAAAAACACGTGAAGATAAAATTTATAACGAAAATAACCAGAAAGATATAACGTTACTTATTTTATAACGTTACGGTAACGTTACTTTCCATTTCTATGTCGACGCACTCCAAAGCAACGATAAAACGTTTTAGTTAACGTTATTTTTCGCTACTAAAAATGGTAAAATTATCGTTATAGCATATCTATTATTATAGCGTTACATATAGAGTTATAATCGTAACTTTCATTAAAATTCACCGGTAATCAGGCCACAAACCGACGAACTCATCTACATATATATGAATTTGCTCTAAAAATAACTAACACATTTAATATCTAAAAAATTACTTGCGACGCACTCCATTGTATTATCATAAACATTTCTACAAAAAACGTAGGTACTCCACTTACTTTCATATTTTGACATGCTTTTACCTACATATCGAGGATAAAGTCGCAGAAAAAATATTCCAGCATTTTTTGCGTCTTCCTCGTCGTTTCCCTTAAAGGAAGCGGAAGCGAGGCGGCTAGGCTAATTGCTTCAACAACAGTCAAAGTCACGTTTAGCAGAAACAGCCGAGCAAAGATCATAACTGCTTGTCTAGACTACCTACTAAACACAATAACTAGTTTTAGTTGACTTTTGGAATTGACACGTTACACACAGGTACTTACGTAAGATTTATTCTTTGCTCAGTGTGCTTTTCCATAGTGTACGACAGGGGTCGGCAACCTGAGTCGGAAGAATCAAAAATTACAATTTACAAAATTCAAAGTTTTAAAGAGCCACAATTTTTTTTAATTTTTCCACAAACTTTCGTCTATTTGGCAAATAATGCCAGGACCACCTAGTGATATGCGTATGGAACTAAAGAGCCGCAGCTTCACATCCAAAGAGCCGCATGTGGCTCGCGAGCCGCAGGTTGCCGACCCCTGGTGTAGGACAATAATTTTTTAGGCTTGAAAAAATTACAAGAATATACATGTTTTCTCGTACTTTGCCCCTCACTAGGATTTCTCCTGTATCGAGTGTACATTTTACAAACGTACATGTCACATGCACGGACCCGGAACAACTATCTCTAGTTCATACAAATAATTGCTCCGTGCGGGGATCGAACCCGCGGCACGTAGCGTAGAAAGCTAATCGCTTAGCAAACTACGCCAACCGTGTCGTCAATTGAATCCAGTTTATTCAATTCAATTCAATTCATTAATTTGCGAATATGGGTTTTACATGTTGTTACATAAATAAAGTACCTAAGTATCACCATAAACGGCCATTCAGCATGCAAACATTAGAAATTACACGTACCTACATAAAAATTTAAAGAAAATTACACAAAAAATTCATAAAAAATGTCATAGTAAATTCCAATAAGATTAGATTAAGATACATTATTACAAACAAAGGGACATACATTAAATAAAAATTACATTAATTTGTCTAACAGATATTCTTTAACAGTAACACTTTTCAATACAACTATATTAAATACAACCTCGGAATAATTTTAAGGATTAAGCAATTTTAAAATTATTTTCTTGCCTCTTTGATTGTCCAAGTTAGTAGAATCGTAATCTCAAACCTTTTATAAGGATTTCTTACGCTTATATTGTTATTGCCGTATGTCAACTCAGTTGTAGGTACAACTGTACTAAGGTTTACCATGTTTTTAAACGTTTTTGTAAACTAATAAATCTTCAACTTTTGCCTGAGAAATCTTTGGCAAAACATTTTGCGACGCGACCATTCAGCTTTCGTCCGCTTTATTCAAACAAGGTCATGTAATACAAATCTTTGCATAACCTCTTTGAGATGTGCTTGTTTTATAAATGATTTCACTGCGGATTTTAATAAAATTGTTTGTTTTGTTGCACACACTGCACACACATTGTACATGCAAACCGCATTCGCAGTCGCGAACGCATCAATCAATTGCAGAAGCACCCAGCATGGCTAGACAGCGGGTGGACGAACTCGTTGTGTCCACCCTTTGTCTCCTTGATAGAAGAGAAAACGAAAAATCGAGAAAGATAACCGTAAAGAGATGGTTTTGTCACCGATTTTTCAGAAGACAAACCCGTTTTCTCCACCTTTTGTCTTGTCTCCTTGATAGGAGATAAAACAAAACATCGAGAGAGAAAACGGTAAAGATATAGCTTTGTCCCCGATTTTCTCTCTCCCCTTTCTTGCTATGCTAACACTTAGGCAAAAACCTACTATAGGACCAAAATCAAAACCTTTTATATCTACAAAAGTAGAGGTAAATAAGGTAACCCCGATTGTAACAATCTATGTATATAGTCAATGACGGTACGGTTGGCGCAGTGGCTAAGCGATTAGCTTTCTACGCTACGTGCCGCGGTTTCAATCCCCGCACGGACCAATTATTTGTATAGTATGATCTACTGATAGGTGTTCCGGGTCTGGGAGTGTGTGCATGTGACATGTATGTTTGTAAACTGGACCCTCTATACAGGAGAAATAACAGCAAGGGGCAAAGTTTTTTTAATTTTTATATCTGTATTATAAAGATCCGTCATCATCATCTATCAGTGGCTGATAAGCGTCAACCGAGCCACGCTTGTCGCGCGATTACGTGTTTCGTATTCGTATCACCCATGCCTAGATAAATCTCTGAAAATCTATAATACAACAAGTAAACATTTATATAACCCAACCTGTGGGTTAATCTATTGCTTGTCTTGTTTACTGAAGTTTAATATCCTCTACAGAACAGCTTGTCAGTGCATACAGCGTATCACATCACATGGAGCACAAAGTCTTTTATATCATCATTCACGCTACTGTTTGGTCGCAACTCGGCGTTTGTAAAGGCGTTTATGGAAGCAACGTTATAAGCTTGCGTTTTCATTTCAAACTATTTCTATGTTTTATGTCTGTTGAGCCTCATAAACAGCGAATATGTAAACGCGTAATAAAAATGCGTGTACTAGGTTATTATATTATGTATAACGTCGTATAATAGTACTATGCGAATGTTGAGAGAGGGATGTGTAGTGTCACAAGATTGGACAGAATCAGGAATGAGTATATTAGAGGAATTATGAAAGTGGCACCAGTTACAGAAGAGCTGCAAAGTAACCGATTGGTGGTATGGACATGTAATGCAGAGAGATGAGAATCATGTTATAAGAAGAGTTGTAAGTATGAAGTATGATGGCTATCAGAGTAGAGGCAGACCAAAGAAAAGATGGATGGCCAGTGTGAAACATGACATGAATGTGAAGGAAGTAAATCTGGAAGTGACATCTGATAGAGATGAATGGAAAAAAAAGACATATTGCGCCGACCCCAAATAGAATGGTATAAGGGCAGGAGAATGATGATACAATACAATACAATAAACTTTATTGTACACCAGAAATACAAAAAGATACAATACTGTGATGATGTCGCTTATTAGTACTTTTTTTTTAAATATAGGTACTACCTATGTAAGCCTCGTTTAGTTGTTACCTACACCGAAAATCATGATGTTGTTGAAATTCGGCTGTTTTCTATAGTGTTTTGCGCGAACGAAGATTTTTTGTTTGTTGTGTTGTTTGTGGTTAAACTGTACGTTAGTTAAATTCGAAAGATTATCGATGTATTTTCTAAATGTGATACTTAGCACAAGTAGTAGGGGTAGGTAAGACGGTATGATTTTTTAATGAAAAAATAATATTCATCATCTGACCGTGTTTGATGTTAGAAATAGTAACTAGGTACCGATATTGTTGCATCAAACTTAGCCTTGTCGGTACCTAGTATCTAATGTCAAGTAATATTAGTCCCCACATTCGTAACATCAGCACTAATTCCAGTCCAATATATCAAAGAGTCAGCTATATTTGGGACCCACATAAAACTTCTGTCACTCAACTATATTACGCCCGCGAGTCTTACGTACATTTTTTACTTTAAAAATTCTCGGCGAAGTGCTAAAGGTTTGAGTGCTGACGCATATTTTAAGACAAGAGTGCCAACTTCCTTTGCCGTTTTAAATATACCCAACCTACAGTTCGTACCTGGATGATATGAATGTTGTAAGAAGCATAAAAACGTTGGGTATTAAAATACATAAACAATTATTATTAAGTATAATAATTTAATATTATTTATGTTGGTTACTCAGTTAACCCAAAAGCTGACTGGCAGAAAATGCCTCATTGAACGGCATTAAGTTCACCTTTTGTACCATCTCAGTACACCAAGTATAAATAAATAATAATCTATCCTATTTTAGTACCATTTTTATCGAAAAGACAATAACTGCCCCATTCATCTAGAAGTCGGACGTGTGGCTGCTGAGCAAGATTCCTGTTCGATTCACAGGTTTTAGGTAAATAACAATAGTAATTTATTGAGTTTTTAGATGGCAATAGGCTTGCTTGTACGAATCTTCTCGTTCTATATGTAAGGCTCTGGTGTGGCGCGTTGAACAGAATCAACAAACTTAACTTTAAACTTGTAATTAAGTACCTATTAGGCACACAATAAGGCAAACGATCGTCACTTTACAACATGGATGTAGCTTGTCGTGACAGGAAGTCCGAGAATGACATACAATTTTTTCCTAGTGTTGCCAACACAGAAAAACAAAAATTAATATTTTAATGCTTTGTTGGGTTACCTATGGGACTTAATTAATAGGATTTCGCATACGCTTAATTAATACAAACCTCGCATTAGAGTCTCGACATTTCATAAGTGCCTGAATCTAGTTTGCATGAAATAAAGATATGTTCTACTCTATTCTATTCTACATCGGTGAAATGTGGGTGTATCAATGCTCTTTCAGATCTTCCGGGGAACACGATGTTATGTAAATTCATGTCCATTACTAAAATAGGGTACCTAAGAACGCTATGTTGTTATTAGCACAACGGAGAACTACGCTGCCCATTTTATTGACATAATCCCGTTGATTTACAACTATTTTAGTGAAAGGGGTCGAAGGGACATCAAGATAAAAAGTTTGGAAATACCTAGAGCTTCAGTAACTTTTATCAAAATCATCTCTTTGCCAGTAGTCGAACGATAAGCAGCACAAAATAAACTTACCAAACTATTGACTCTTTTTAAACAACTTTGGCTATATAATATAATATATATCGTATTGATATTAAAAATAAATAAAAATGCGAATATGCAGCCATAAAAATTAAGCAACGGACCAACGGATTCAGTTTTAGCATGAGCTTATGAAAAAAGAATACGTGCTAATGTCCCAATATGGTTATAGCAATAGCACTACGCTTGGCAGACGAGTTAGTGGTTGCAGTATGTGTCTAGTATTTAGGTATTTCGTTAGTCTTACTTGGTTGTTCTAAAAGTTACTTCAACTTATTACCTAATTACTTTTCGGCGTATTTACAAATCATAAATAAATAAATTGATTTTCTTTCTTTCTATAAATAAATTTACATAATGTAAAAAGATCTTTTTTAAAACTTTCTCTAAGCGTTGGCGTAGTATGCAAAAAAAATAGTAGGTTAATAATACGCATAGGCACACACACAGGCAATAGTAATTTATACCACAGACATACATTCATGTCAGGTAGGTATACATAGCTCCACGAATCATGATCCTCGTTAGGAGTTCCTTCTCAAGTGACCCATCGATACATGATACCAGTGATCGAGTGTAATATGACATTGAGACCCAAATTGGCACTTTTGAACGCAATAAAAATGTCCCTCGAAACCGTATATATTATTTAGTACGTACTTGGAACAAGAAATATGAGCGGTCTTTAAGATCATTAGAAGTAATCTTAATGATGGTAAATACATACCTAACGTAAATCATGGTTTCGAAAAAAGTTTCCAAAGAGATTAATCTGTTTCTAATGTGTTACATATAGTTTAATTAAACAAAAAGGCGAGAAACTCAAATAAATAATTCAAAAGTGTGAATTAACTATAATTGAATAGTACTGTCGAGTTCACAATATTAATATCTGTTCAGCATTCTCATAACTTTAAACATGAAGCCATAACTTTACGTGTGTGCGCCTTCACGTCAAACTCTTGAACAATCTTGAGAACGCACGAGTGTTACCACCTATAAATTATTTAGGTAAGTAGTTTAAGTTTTAGCGGGTTTACACATCAATAAATAATCCCCGCGTAGGTGCTTACATACCAGGCAAACTTAATTTATATCCCCCACTCCGGCTACATGACACCCGCAAGTCACAATACCCGAGTTACGATCCCCCGAGATCAAATTTGTCACCTGCAAAATTGTTTCCACTTTAAAACAATGCGATATCCCATTAAACTGTTCAAACACGCTGACAATTCCAATTGGATTCTATCTACGGATGACATTATTGCCCAAATTAACGTAGCGTTGCACTCGAATGCAACTGCATCAGCGTGCAGTGAAATCAGAGCGGGGTATTCATTACGCAATATTTTCCCCCGCCCTAGAGAATCGCGATGAAGCGTATATAGAGGAAAAAACGGCGAACTTCGTTTCACAAACAAAGCGCGCGCCTGAAAGGGGCCTGTGAAAAAACATTTTCATTGTGTCTGCGAGTCGCTCGATTTTTAATCTTCTCCCGCGTCCCTTAGTAAGTTTATTGTGAGCTTTGCGAATCAGTTGACGACCATCACTAGTCTACGTTTGTCATCGAATACGACCATGGCACCCTAACTCATATTCAAGTGAAACAGCGCACTTCAAAACTGTTGAGGGTCTAAAAAGTGGTGTCGAAATTGAACGAGTTACATATACATACCTAGTCACAAATCCTGTAAAAGAGAACACAATCGCATGACCCAATAAACTTTAAAGTTAAACTTTCAAAATGTTTTATTTATATTATGAATGACCCTTCAGTAAATAGCAGTTAAATTTATTGTTACGTGAGATGTGACAATAAAAATTCGGCATTGGCTAACCAACTGACGCGATTCGCTTGACCTCAAATTTTAATTACAGTGCTAAAATAATTTATGGGGATATGTTATTTACATTCCAGAGGTGTGATTTTGCGAATCACACTAAAATACACATCTTGCCTTGGAAACTTACCTACCTGATATTTACCTATTTAATTTACCGAGTGGTATAAGACAGGCAGAAAAGTGACACACTAATAAATTTGGGCTTTATTCAACTATCAATTGGTAGCTACTTCCTAAGGAGGATTCTTATTGCGTCCAGTCTACCATGAACTTTATCGGCCGCTACAACTTCCCTTCCAATATCATAATTTGTGGTGAATGCGGGGGGAGGGTTGTTCTTGGTAGGCTGGTCGTTATAAGTGTGAAAGGCAAGGATCCACACGGTGTCCGCGATGTTTTATTCATAGCGGTGAAGACGGCGATGTGGTGACGTGAACACGGTACGATACAGTCATGCATTGATGTGTATTGCGGCGTATTGTTTGGATAAACAATACATATTGTGAGTTTTGAACGAGTTAGATGTTAAACAGTTATTTAGTATTGTTAGTAATATCGTCATGATATTCTTATGTTAATAAAGAAATTCCGTATCGATTACTTCGCTCTTTGTTCCAAATATTTATTCATTTTTCATTTGTACCGCCTTCTCAGATAATGCTGTAATTGTGATGAAAATTTCCATAATCACCACGTTAAAAACGCACAACGAGTGTGGGAAGGATGCAACTGCGATATATTTACGACACTTACTTTAAGATGAGTAAAGCTTGAGGTAGAGCCTTTTCTATGCTTAAAACCACAGGGTAAAAACTTAGGTACATATTATGTACTATAAAATTCGATAGCTAACCAAGGTAATATAAAATGGTAATTTCAAAGTATTCTTAGAAAAGTGTTTAAGTTTGCACTCGCTTTACAATTAATAACGACATAGCGTGCTATGCACTTTTTGTTGTAAAGGGGTCAAGAAAAGTGACATTAGTGAAGTAATTTGTTACTGCAGCTATAAACACGAGGTTTCTCCGTTCTATGCATACTCAATGAATACTTAAAACCATAAACTTATTATCTAGTATAATAAGTTTATGCTTAAAATTACGTCTACTTATGATGTAGTCGAAGTTCTTCTATAGGAATAGAATTATAGTTTACTGTAAAAATTTTAAGGTTACTTAAAAGAGAAAGAATTTCAGTATCGATGCAGTTGTTTCTGAGATTAAACTCATAAATAAACAAACTTATCTTAGATGTAAGTAATATAAGTGTACATTAAATATAACTATTATTAATAATTCTGCAATAAAATAAGATATCGAAAGTTTTTCGAAAAACTCGAATATTAAAATATAATAATAATAGTTTTAACTCCATTTCGTTATATTTTACGACTTTTACATGTTTGTGAGTTATTTATCATTTATTTATTCGCCGATGCTTGTGACCTTCATGAAAAATATCATCTTTACCCATCAAACGACAGACGACACAGTCTGAAACTCTATTGTTTGTAAGTAGATAATATTATATTGATTAATAACGAATGCCACGTAATGTATCTTTTGTTAATTAATTATTTCAAAGAAATAATAAGATCATATTGCAGAGATGGGCTAAGTGACGATTTTTTTATATCAATGACTACATCACAATATTGAAGGAGGGTATTGTACTCATCATTATGAACAACTTTTACTATGATACAAACCCTAAAATCGAGAAAAAAATCTTCTGTTACAGTTATTTATTTATTTTTAAAAACGTTAACCCTCACTAGGATTTCTCCTGTATCGAGGGTACATTTTACAAACATACATCTCACATGCATACACACCCAGACCCGAAACAACTATCTGTAGATCATACAAATATTTGATCCGTGCGGGGATCGAACCCGCGGCACGTAGCGCACAAAGCTAATCGCTTAGCCACTGCGCCAACCGTGGCGTTATGTAGTCGAAAACCATTGATTTATTTGTATTGAACAGATGACTTTTTTTTCGCTATTTTTTGTTGGTCCATGATGAATACAATACTCTCCTTCAATATCTGGTAAACCTAATAAATCCCAACTAAAAGAAAAACTGCCACTAGTCTATCAAATCTATTACTCAAATTAAATCGCATAA
Source organism: Allophyes oxyacanthae (assembly GCA_932294325.1). NCBI lineage: Eukaryota > Metazoa > Arthropoda > Insecta > Lepidoptera > Noctuidae > Allophyes > Allophyes oxyacanthae. The sequence continues at coordinate 5,987,482 of OW028614.1, read as the reverse complement.
TATAAACGTTTTAAGAAATAAATTTCGCCTAGTGGCACTTACCGTGAGTCAAGAATTATGAATAAAACATGTCAGACTTCTTCGTACGGCCGGCTATCTGTCTTGCGTTGTAAGGCACCTATCTATTATAAAAGGTGTTATTGTACTTCCTGCCTTATGGCACATCATTCTCGGGACCCCAGAGCCCCATTGAAGCAGGATTGAGTGTATTGTTAGTGTTTTGGTTTATTGTTTCCTTAAGAACCGCCTCAACAAAGACTCGCTCGACGTAAGGTGACCCACTCACGAAAGTATTTTCTTCGCCCACCTTAGACTTGTTTTTATTCGCATACCTTCACGTTTTAAGTAAATTATCGTATACTTAATATAGCATGTGCTTTGGAGAATCCTACGGGTGTCGCGCCTCGAGGCGATTCTTGCATACGGATCGGAAAATTAAAAAAATCTTAATTTAATAGTATTTCATAGGCGATGGATAAGATAACTAATTATTGATTATCGAAAACCCTCATTTGTGTTGAGTCGTATAATTGAATTGACTATTTCATACGTGCCAGTTGTTATTTATGCTATATGGAACCGCGCACCTAGAGCCTTGACAGTTCATAAGTGCCTGTATCTGGTTTATATGAAATAAAGATCTATTCTATTCTATAGATCCTCAGAAGGGCTAGCACAGCAAAATGGGGGAGAAAGAAAATCGGGGACAAATCCACCTATTTACTGTTTTCTCTCTATACTTTTAGTTTTTTCTTCTAAGAAGGACACACAGGGTGGAAAAAACGGGCGTGTCCACCCGCCGTGCTAGCTCTGTAGCTGACAAAGGCTGATTTCCAAAAGTAGAATTTCTGGAGTAAGATAAAAAGTTTTATCACAGAGATAATTTGCTTCATTCACGAGTAGCTTGGAAACACTAAACCGTACAGACCTAGTTTTAATACAAGTGGCAGGACAGTCTAAGAAACGTGTCACATAATTGATGAAGGAACTTGTCATGAGCTTGCTAATGAACGCCCTAGTAGTTCCTCTAAACAATGCGGATCTTGGCAATTAGCCGGGAGAACATTTGAATAAAGAACGGGTGGACTAAGTATACGCATTCCACACAAGTGCACGTGTTTTATTAGCTTATCTTGTTACTCTTCTATTTGTATTGGTTTTCTTCTAGCATGAAAGATTTACTCAGTAGGTACTTATGATAGTTTATACTTCAGTAGGTCGATTACGTAATTTTGTTTCAATCTGAAAGCTACCGATAAAAGCAAAAAATCGCAGTTAAATAGATCTTTCCTAGTTATTTAGACTTTTACTCGATGTTGACCTCATTAGCATCCATTGGACAACAGAAAATCGCGACAAACGATGTGTATGAGATAATTATGATATGGCTATGGTTTTTATGACGCTGCCTAAGGGCAGCGTCTTAAAAATAACACCTTTGTATAGCTGTTTAATACGAGAATAGTCCACGCAAATCTGCATTGGAGTTGGGAGCTGGTCCGTTTCTTGAGGTTGCATCGGTGAGGTTTCTTTTGAGGTGCTTTTCGGCTAGTATTGCGAATCAAATAATACAAATAAAGATTTTGACTTTTTTTGACTTTTCAGACTTTGAAATGGGTGACGTAACCTGGAAGGGTCGTACTCAAGCCTTCTTGATATTCTACGAGACTTATGACAAGTATAAGAATCTCAAGTATCTAACACAAAGATTACAGATCACCCCCTTCATCCCTGCCTACGATTATAATGTGGCAAAGTATCCACATAGGGGGATCGAAAACTGTGTTTACCCATATCTATTTACAGTACATCAGCATAGGTGTACGGCAACCGAAACCACAGGGCCATTACAAATAAAATTACTGCGAAACACCGGGCGCGCCGCTACAAACGCACTGGAATGGATTCACTCAATTTTGCGAACTAAAATATTTTTCTTTTTAAAATTTCGATTGAATTAACTTAATTGAAATCCGATAGTGCATAGTGTAGGCTTGCAGCTTTTTGGGTGTAATCGAATGGTTTGCACTACTTTATGAGATAATTAATATGTAATGTGCTATGTACTACTACCGAATATACTCGTATGTACTGAACTATGCATCTTCTTCTTACATGCCAATGGTTCACATTGTATCAACATAGAATTGCCACTTCTTCTACATTGTCCATGAGTTCGACGAGATCGTTCCTTGTGCAGGTATGGCACAAGGATCACATCATCTGTAGATGGCTTCCCGTTCAAAATTGGAGCTGTCACGTCAGGGGAAGTACCTTCAACTTGCAGAATATCGTAGCCAAATAATACTGCTGCTACTGCTGTTGTGTTCCTAACGATGAGGAAGGTCGCCATGTGTGCTCCTCGGGGAAGCGTCGTGACTCGTGTCTTACACAACGCTCATAGCAGGGTCGAAAACGCGTGAGTGATGTCCCTGGTATTGCAAGCGTCCATAGATTACGGTAACCGCTTACCATCAGACGGAACGTAAGTGATTGCCACCTTATAAAAAAAAATAGCTGGTAAGTTAGAACCTAAGATTTCTATTTGTTTTATTTTTAAGTGGCTGTAAAGGGGCCCATATTTGCCGGCTGATTATAATGATGATCATATTATTGAAGATTTTTCAACATTTTGCGACATTACTTACTGTATATTCTATAGTCTCTGTATAGAGCGCTCGAAATTTAATGAGTTAAAAGGCCTTTCATTTGACTCGCTTCAAACGTCCTAATAACCAACTCAAAATAATGTACCTTAGATGGAGAGGTTAATATAAACATTAATAATGATCACCACACAATGCGAGAGTATTTATTAGAATAAATTTTAAATATCCAAGCTCGTTTCCTTCTTCGAAGAGGTAGTTAACATTAATATCCGATTGTTATTTCTTTATTTCAAACATCATTGTGGAAAGTTTAAGTATTTATAAACTTATTTATTACCGTTCGTTGCTCTATGAAAGCTGAAGAAAGTGAGAGGAACAATGATACTAAATAAACAGTAAACACCGCTTTGTGTGGTGCATAAATAAATGAGAGTCAGTGCAAACATTGGTGATGTAATCCTTTGAGCAGTGATCAGTGCAACTTTCACCAATATGGATCCGCAATTCCTATGTTTTCTTGATGTCCTTTATTTAACATTTTATTATAAGTATAGATTGAAAACGGACCAATCATTGACCGTCTCACAATTTAAAGGCCTTACAGTGAAATTGTCAAAATATTACTGCCTTGCAATAATCACTGCGTGGGTCCAGTGGAATTATAATGGCACTGAAATGAGCCCGTGAAATTGTGAGAAATGGAGGCGGTTGACAAAGTTTCGTGCAATTATAATTTCACTATTGAAATTATAATATCACTGGTTTGACAATATCCCTGCGATATATACATATTTGTGATAGTGACTGTACAGGCATTATTGGTTAATTTAAGTATTCCATCCACAGAACATAGAATAGATTTCATCTATCCAAAATTCTAGTCCTATCCAATGCTAAATCTTTTAATTCTTTATTTATATTTCTACATTTACTTGTATTTTCTTCTTGGTCTTCTTTATCTTCATGCCTCTATAATGTTGGTAATAAACTTATCATGTCTAATCATGCTTGCTCTTTTGTTTCTTTGTGTTTCAATATTTGTCTTTTCTCTTTTAGAAATATTCTTCATAGCTTACATAAAAATAAACCAACCGAGAAAACAGCATCGCTTCCAATGCATTGTTTGCAATCCTTTTTCCATATTTAGTTCGATTTCAGAAAATATACAAAGAATTCTCAGTTAACACTTTTATTTCTAAGTGTTGATTAATATTTATTGGCGTCGGGAGGGGCAATCCGCCGGGACAAGGTAATTTACGACGGCGGCACACCACCTTATTTACGTTTAAATAAAATACGATCATTGGATTATTGATAAAAAACCTAAGCCGATATTCGCAATGTATTTTGTGGAATAATGAAGAGTAATGCGAAGGATCTATGCGTATGATACTTATTTTATAGTTGCTAAGGACCATTTCTACCAATAAAGTAAAAAATAACTAAGTATTTATTACAAAAAGAGAGGATTTTTTTTTAATAAGATTTTCTAAGATTGCTTGATGGATTTATTATTGTTGTATATTTATACTCTGTTTTTTCTTACTTGTCTTAGAATTTTCATTCGTATTTTTAACGGATAATGAAACTAAGGTATAAGTAACTACTAATGCCGTAGTGGATAGGTTTGCCGTTAGAATAGAATAGAATAAATATTTATTTTTTGTAAACCAGATACAGGCACTTAATATGAAATGTCGAGATTCTAGGTGCCCATTGGTGGTAGTGAGGCTGACTGCCCAGGGTGCTCCAGATGATCACCTGTTTCATCACTAGTGGAGGCCTTTTCCTTGCACCCCATTGCTGCTTATACTAATAACAACATTAATATGCTGCACTGTTAGGCGAGTTGAGCATAGCCTTCAAATCCCTTAGAAGCTTTTACGGCACCCATGGGGAAAAAGGTAACTACGTATTTTTTGCCGGGATATACACACGAATAGACGGGCAAATGAATAATTCTGTTTTTCTTCCATTCCCGAATAATTAACATTGAAATGGAAATCAGAGGATTAAATTTTAATCCCAATTTACATTTTGTTACAATATGTAAAATTGTAACGCGTAAAATTTAATTAAAGTTATGTCTAGACACTAATGCTTACAAGCTAAACCAATTAGTAGGTATAAACACGATGAAGTTATTTTCAATTCACACTATAGTTTTGTCTAGGTTTTCAAGGCATAATATATTTATTATGACTTCACACACAATCGCATGTTGACACATTTTTATGACAATATTATTAAAAGTCAATTACACAATATAAACAGTGTAATCGCGACTACCTATTTAGTGGGGTTGATGAATCAAATTGTAGTTAGGATTTTAGCACTTAAAATTAATATTTGCAACAGAATTCATCATTAAGTACCTAAGTAGCACGTTCAAAGATGGATACAGGCTACTTCCGACCTTAGACCTTCTACCAATGTCAATTTCACCTTTTTTAACAAATAAAGTATACTAAGACTTTTCCAAGGTATAAAAATAAAGTACAACGTGTGAACATAAAGTATTATTTATTCGAGCAACTTCTTTCCATTTTATCATCTAGCAAATATTGGCTATTAGTTAACACCTTAACAGCATGCACCTTAACATTCTAAGTTAAGATATAGAAATAATTTATTTTTTATTTAGTTTAGGGACAGGTTACACCCAAAAAATCGCTTTTTGTTTATTTTAGAACAATAAAATAAAACATTGAAAGTAAAAAAAGCGAAAAAATAAATGTTCAAAAACTAAAAGTAAAAAAAGTAAGTAAAAAGTAAGTGTATATATAATACGTAGTGTATATTATATAAAAATTTATGTATAATTAGTTATAAGTAACTATGCATAATTTACTTGTTTAGTATAATTATCTTGTCCGTGCACCTACCATACTTTTTTCTCTGCATCACCCTTAAGTTGACTGGTAGAAAATGCCTACGGCATTAAGTCCGCCTCTGTACTTAGTGCATAAAGTATAAATAAATAAATAAAACCCGACTACTGAAAAGGTATGAAACAAGAAAATATTTTCTTTGTTTCATACCTTCAAATTATCAGAATGTATCGTGATGTTGTTGGTTCTTCAGCAGCAGATTGCGTAATTCACTGAATTAATAGTATGCTCTTCCTTCCTCCACCTTTGAAAGTATTCTAAACTTGATTCAAAAGGGGACAAATAGACAGCTCTGAATTAAAAAACCTGGTCAAATGACTCCTCTTCCCTTCAAACAGCTTTTCTCAATAAAAATAGGTTCAAAGTTTTTTCCAAACAAAAAAGAACCTTGCCCACGTTGATAGAGCCTTAAGTTAAAGCGAATACATAATGAATAACGATGGTAGAAACTGTGAAAGGTATTGCAATTATACAAAGTTTCTACCGGCCGAACTTACGAGCAGTTTCTTGGCTAATTGATCGGATCTATTATTCAACGTTGGAAGTTCTCGAGGTGTTCAGTTTCGTGCTGTCACAGCTCCATGAATAATCAATCATCTTTATTATTGAAATAATCATATTTCCATTTCGTGGAGAAAAACAGGGCGTAAAGTATCTACTCGTAATATTAGCGTTGTTCTGTTCTTATAGACAGATTTTGGTTAAAACTATGAGTCGTACATTTAATAGCCTCCCATTCATTTAGTATAGTAGCAATCGAAGATAAAATTGGCTTCGGGATAATAGTTTCTAGTTGAAGTCGGGGGTTTTTTATCCGGGTAATCAGACAATTTAATTTCATAACCCTAAAACCCTTTTCATAGCTGAAATAGTCACGACCCTATTCCATATAAAAATGGCAGTTCACTGCAATAATCAGTATGACCACAAAAATGCACGTTTAGGGTTAGGGTAAATGGAGGGTCCCCGACGACAACCGACAATCTGTTGCTATTTGTTTTTATCGCTATCGATATGTTGGTGCAACCATTACCCTCCTGTAACATCATTTTAACTATTAGGGGACCAGATTTTTTGTGGACCAGTAAGCATTGCCTTTGACGTCTTGTAGAATGTTTTTTCATCCGTAGAAAGTGGTTGGTGATAGCATTACCACGTTTTCTGTACCTACATTTATATTCCAACAACTAAGTGACAGAAATTACATTATTTGCTAACCAATCGAAATCGTTATCGAAAATTTGGATCATGAACGCTGAAACTTTAATCAAGCTTTATTATTAATATAATAATGTCGTCCAACCTTTTCAGTCCCGATCCCTTTAAGTTGTATTGTACTCATCATTATGAACACTTTTTAGTATAGGAGCAACCGTGTGTAGCTACACAATACCGTGAAATCGCGAAATAAAATTGATGTTCCATACATTAGTCGAGTAATATTAAATTATTTGTATGGATCAGCTGTTTTATTTGTTGTAATTTGTGGTGTAAAAGTTATTCATAATTATGAGTACAAGAACCCCTTAAAGGGATCAGGATTAGAAAGGAATTAGGACCTTGTATATTCAAAGTATCTACCACTTTCCAAATTGTTAGCACTACATCTCTGCTAGCCCTACATCAATAACCTTTGCCATACGTAACATTACAACACAAACAAACAGTGAATAACGCAGTCCGTTCGTTCATGTGCAGTTATGAGCACAAACTATGTTCAATAATGAACATCCGTACTTTATCCGGAGCGGTCCACATCCGGCACCGGCGGCGCGGCACTGCCTCCGCATCTGTATCATAAAAAAATATTTTCCATTAGTAACGATCCGCTTTGTCTATGTGTAAGCCCTGCAATATACATGCGGGTTAGGGCCTGTTCACACCGGTGTTATCGTTAATGAATACGCTGATGTAGATGCCTCATTTTGTATGTCGACGCTGATGCTGCGATTATGCGGTGTTAAATTTTCATATCAAATATAACACATTGGCGCTAGCGCTAATGCTCTTGTAAACAGGCTCTTACTTGCACTGAAACATACTAGACTTGCTTATGTATTTTACGCTGTGCGGTAAAAGCATGCAAGCTAGATACTATGTGAACAGAGCACGACGGCGACGTATGATTTTGTTTGGGGCGGTGACGTAAGCTAGGAGTACCTAGTTGGCATGTGTATTTCATTCACACTTATGTAGAAGGTATACAATTTACTTTAACACAAGCGTCAGCGGCAGCGCTAGAACCAACACCAATGCTCGACTCACCGAATTGACATTTGGTATGAAAATCAACGCCGCGTTATCGCAGCGTTAGTGATTCGTGCTAATAATTCGAATTAATCGACATACAAAATTATCTGCTGTTAACGTACACCTGTGTGAACAAGCCCTAAAGCAAAATGAGACTTGCATAGCCATTAGGATTACCTGGTGGGGAATTGTAAACACTAATCTGCGTACAAATTCCCCCAATATCGATTTTTGAGATGTAATCGTATTGTGTAATGCATTGCGGAGTTATGGATTTTGGATTCTGGGCTTTAGTTGGAAACTGAATGTCTATTGCCTGTGCAATAATCCTCCGTTCATTTGTAAATGTATTGTTTATTTCGTATAGTGCGGATTTCGTGAACCTGTAATGATTTCTAACCAATTATTTTATAATGACACAATGTAAGTGTATTTCGGAACACAGAATCAAGTTTAGCGGATCTAACCGCGAGTGTACGTCAGCCTTGTAATTCCATTTGTTAAACGTTCAGCCCACGAACTCGAACTTCTAAACGTAACTTTAATTGAAATGCGTTTCTTATGCCATTCGAAATGTGGATATTAATGACGGTAATAAATTATTCTCATTAATGTCCTCAGATAGGCCTACCGTTGTTATTCCGTGGGGGAGTATTTCCGAAACAAACATTTTTATTTGGACTGCTTATCTATGCACACAAATAACCTACACCTTTATATCCTATCTCTAAATATGAAGGACCACTTTCAGTCGTTCACCACACAAGCAGGAAACATAATTGATATCGATCTAAGTACATACATATAAAAAACTCAGCACGTCATAACATGGATACGTCAACGCCCAAAACATTAACGCTATCTCACATCAAAAATTGTTGCAATCAATCAACAACGTCGCTATGACACCTATCAACGATTCCAATTAGTACCGTACACACTCACAATACCTACCATGAAAAATTGTCAGTGTCATGTCCATACTAACATATTGTGACGAGTTAAATTCATCGCGCGCTGACATTATAAATAACTCTCTTTATACAAGTCAGCCAGGCATTGTATTTAGCACAGTGGGAAATTTCCCGCATCAACTATTTCCCGTTTTCACAAAATTAGAGCGCTAGCGAAGTTCATTCCAACCTTTGTTCGTCGTATCTACGAAGAAACCTTAAATGAGCAGCTTTTGCAATTGAATGCATACTCACACTAATGATGAATAATTAAGGTTTGTGTAAGCAAGTATTTTAGTTGTTGTGTAATCGAATCGTAACGCTCTAAAGGCGGAGCTTTAGTGTAACTATAGCGAGATTTCATCATTCATACATTATTATTATTATTCTAGAAGAGGTAGGGTACTAGGCCCCTTTGTCACTAAGACCTGCGAAGATCTATTGTGACGCCTCTTGTGTTTATTACAGCCTTAAATCAATAATAAAATTGACCATATTCTTGGGGTGGAGGGATTTAATCTCAGCTGATGAGACTAGCTGGTCTCCGAGGTGCCTGGCTTCTAGTTTGGTGTACTACGTCACACTCATTCATTAGTACCTAGTACTAATAACTAGTAGTAGTACGTATTATTAATAACCATCCAATCCTTTAGGCTTTGATAGCTATTAGACTCGTCTATCGGTGACACAGGATTGTCTCATGGGGTCAGAAACCCGATTGCTCGCAAGATGACGATTCCCCCTAGTTTTGGAGAGGCTGATCGATTTGGTTAGATAGTCCTTTAGTACTGTAGAGTGAGTTATATTAGTCATTGAAAATGGCTTTATTGTACTCGCTATTATTAGCATGTGATGGAGCTGTTTTTACATAAGCATCCTGAAATATATTGTTAATCGACTTTGATCAAGACTATTCGGTCAGTAACAGGATAGACCTTTGTTTTTTTAATGCATAGCTCTTGCAATCTGCTCACGGAGCCTACCCAGCTTAATCGGTCAAGCGGCGAGACCAGAGGGCCGCCAACCAGGCCAGAACTATTTTTTAATCAACAACACGGCTAATGGCGCCCCACAGTTAAACTCGAGCCTCGGCTTAGGGCGTTGCTGGGGGAACATGCTGACTCTAGTTATTACAATACGATTATTACTATGGGACTTGCTTTTATAGTAATGGTTCAGCGTGGGCTGACACGACCAAGAGTCAGGGTGGACCACATCCACAACAGGGGGTCGCGACGTCCCTCTCCGGCGGGGACTTGTGTGTAAATTTGTTAGCCAATCGGATTCTCTCTTGGTGTAGGTTGATGTCGTCGTCTCTGTACGTGAGGATATGCCTAGGATGGCTAATTAGTAACATCTGGGAGGGAGTGTATCAGGCGGCTGCGAGGGAGCAGAGTCGAAGTAGCGTTACGACGATTTTTTAACGTAACAGGATACAAATTACACAGCCTGTATTTGAGGTTTATACATTTCTGGATGTTTATTGCACATCCCTTACACTCCATACTATTTACCACGATGTACCGCCATTAATACGTCACTTATTCTTTGGAATACGTTTAGTTATTTAGCTCTATCGTAAGAAATACTTAGTAACGTGCGAACAAAACGCGTGACTAGCAATTACTGACGTCACATTGAGTGTTGGTGCTCTGTAATTATTTCCCATTGTTCGAACACAATGCTTATCTAGAAATGCTATTGATAAAAAACCGCCAGCGGTAGTAAGTTCAGTATCTTTTATGCAAATTTTAAGTGCAATCGATAATTGGAACATGTTTAACTGTGGTCGGGCGGGATATAAGAACGTAGTAAATCAATATAACATTTAGTAGGATATCCAAGATGTTAGATAGAGATGACGTATATTTACAGACAACAAGCTGGCAGTGCCTGGGCTTCGTGGTGGGAGCTCGTCGACGAGAGCCTTGACAGAACGGCAATTACAAGCTAGAAAACACTTCACATCAAACTCGAAGGGTTCATAGCTCCCCCTACCAGAAATTGCATGGAAATTGCCAGCCTAAATACCCCAAACCAATGATGGGCGGTAGCGTCAATGGTCCAAGGGGGCAACCATCCGCTTGTAGAATAGAATAGAATACAATAAAATAGAATACTCTTTATTGTAAATAGATATTGCTTGTTGTGTGCGGTTTTGTTGTGGTATTTACATCTACTATCAGAAATGTGTGGTCATATTTAAGGGTGTGGATCAGACCATAAAACTGAACAAGTTTCTCTATGGAATCAACATTGTAATCGCGAAAAAATAATCAGCAGTCATTTGAGTATTTAGAAGCTGTTCCATATAAAACTTCAATATCTACTCGACCCAAATGTACCTACATATCTGATGCACGTTGTATATTATATATGATTTGGGCTCATAGCTACATAGCTACCGCGCAGATCGGTCGATCAGCGAGGTTAAGCTGCGGTTGCCGCGATTAGTCCCTGGATGGGTGACCGTTTCTTCGAAAAGCGAAACCCCTCCGTACCTTGGACAGCACGTTTTTAAGCAGTTGATCCCGGTTACAAGGTAGCTCAAAGTTTAGTCTGTTACCATCGTATTGAAGTTCATTACCAGAGTCGATGTTCATTACCATTTTAGTTACGCGGTAGACCCGCAGCCTTCGCTCACTGCGTCGCGTAACCACTTTTCGTAGAACAAATCGAACTAAGCAAGAAACTAGGTAGGACTAATATTTTGATGACTGTATAAGTCAATACATATCAGTAAAAGGGTATCCCACCAAAAACATTTTCATGTAAAATGTTGCCAAGGCGAGACCATATGACTCGCACTGTCAAAAAGTTATAGATCTCATGTAGAGCCAAGCTTCTAACTCTACACGCCCTAAGAGTTAGGGCGTGTAGAGTTAGAAGCTTGGCTCTACATGAGATCTGATAACTTATTTTTTAACAAGGCCTAACTTCACAAACTCTTCACCTAAGTCAAAATATGTGGCTTGGCCGTTTCGTTACTACAAGAACTATTGTATAACAGAAAAGTAATGAACAGTGGATATTTTTTTTAATAACAGGAAATTATTGTTACCTACAATTGTATTGCATTGCATCGTACCAGTTAGAAATGAGGTCTTCTCCTATCGTGCTAACGCATATATAAGTACTGATTACCTGCATACAAGCAATTCCATCAGCTATAAAATATTTATAAACCTAACAAGCATTATAAATTGAAAAGATTATTTCACAATACGAATCATCTTCCCACGAGTGCTGTTAAAAGCAATTTTAGTATGCACCACGTTTAGAAATGACATCGAAAATGTTAGAAATCGTTAAATGCAGATATACATGGTTTTATTGTATTTATTTACAAAAACAATAAAATGCGAAACACAATGCGATTGTGCTCTAAAGTAAACTATAAGAAATATAATACCTATACAAGGGTAGTTTGAAAGTGTAGGTATATAACGCTGGAATGGGACCATAAAGGAAATCGCGAAAAAAATCTGCTGTTCCATACATTAAGGGCCATGTTCACCGAGACAATATAACAGATGATTAGAATGAAATCAGCCGATTACTCATACAAAAATTTATGTTTAAACGGCAGATTTTGCTCTAATCTACTGTTATGTTGTTGGTGAACATGGGCCTTAGTCGAGTAATATTAAATTATTTGTATGGAACAACAGATTTTTTATCGCGATTTCCGCTTTGTTCCCATGTAAAAATTGTTCATATTCATGACTCCTTCCACTCCTTATAGCACTAGATAGTGTATTACAAGTACCTAACCCTGTATAAGTTAAAAAATGTATGGTTCATAATGAGGATATTCAAATAATTCAATAGTACTCCACTATATTAAATATTACAAATAACTAGATAAATATTAAAACTACAAACACATTAATAACTAAACAATAATTAGACTATAGAAAATAGATAATAATACTATTTACAAATAAAAAACTTCTTCCAAAGCACCGCTACGGGGCATACTGCCCAGGAGGTTGGCAGCGTTACTTCGTATCGCCAATCCAATGTGTTGACCGAGGAAGCTACCAGCTCTCTTATCCACTGTCACCGAAATGAGGCACGATGACAGTTTTTTAAAGAACTTTCGATATTCATAAGAATTTTTTCCGCGTTTATTAGTAAGATTCGATTCTATTGAGACTTCAATCAACATAATAGGTACTTGACATATTTCCTCATCTCCATGAAAAGATAAAATATTCCCGTTTCTTCACAAAATAAACTCTAATAATGTACCAAACTTCCACATGATTGATTGACAAGAGCCTATATTGTGGAGTGAATATAGTACCATGGGTGTATTTGTGATACCAATTTCATGAGCAATATCACCGAATAACGATCGTAGCTGAAGAGACCCTCGAACTGAAGCCTACGTTACTATTGTAGAATAGAATCCTTTATCCGTTCCAAATAGGCTAGAATAGTGCCGGAGATTACAAAAGAATATTTATTACGGTTCAAGCAGATTTATCTGATGTAAATTCTAGAAAAATATTTTGGTTAAAGTGTTTTATTTGTGAATTTATATGCTTTTTGTCCCTTACTAAGCACATCTTTAACCGATTTAAGTATATAGGATAGATTAAGAATACTTGTAATACTTATGGGTTATTTACTTAGATATGTGTAGATATAGAAAACTGTAATAATTGTTGCCACACCTTACTAAATATTGTACAAAATTATTTTTTTAACCCCCGACAAAAAAGAGGAGTATTATAAGTTTTTTGTGTGTATCCGGGTATCTGTGGATCTATGTGTCTGTCTGTGGCATCGTAGCTACAAAACGGATGGACCGATTTCAATGCAGAATTCAAAGCTAGTTTAATCGGGTATCATCTTAGCTATGTTTCATGAAAATCTGTTCTGCCGTTCAAAAGTTACAGTTCTTTTTCTAGTTCGGAGTCGGGGATTTTTGACGGTTAGGCTATAGTATATGCTCAAGCTGAAAGGGGGTCATTATACTAATTATTGTGAAACAATTTCTACGATGGGAACAACAATGAAAACGCAAAAAATAATCTGCTGTTCCATACTAATAATTCAATATTACTCGAATAAATGTATTGAACAGCTAATTTATTATTACAAACACAAGCCTTCACATGCAGAAAACTATATGAATTATACAGGCTACATATTATACAAAAGGTAGGTACGGTGTTCGTTGGGGGAATCGAACCCAAGACAAGATCGTTCAACCACTGCGCCAACCGTGCCATCGTCCAGATAGACATAGATAATATAGTACTAGATAAGAATTTATTTGAAACTTAACAATAACAGTAATTACCCTTGTATTTTAAATAACTTCAGTTTTTACATAAAATTCAGTGTCAAAACGCAAATCCTTTACTAAGAAAAGTTGAAAAGAGATTAATAAAACTTTTAATTGGTTCTTTGTATATTTTTTACAAGGACAATACGCACAGTCAACGCTCTGATTCAAAGCCTATTGATCGTGGCATATTAAACGTTGCCGTCAGCTTCTCAATAACTTCTGAATCGAACTCAGGCGCTCACGTTCAACAATAAAAAAGTATAATAAGTCAAATATTGAATAAAACAGCATATTCTGTTAAAATTTCTCAATAAACGAGATTTTTGTCTGACTAACTTTACCTATTAGGATCATCATAGGCATTCGTATAGTCATGAACGCGACCTACCGTGCTCTTTAAGGTGGATCTCAAGGACACTAAAGAATGATCACCCATCCAAGCAAACCGCATTTGTTATTATTTCGGACAATTAGTGACAAAGGTAGCAGTTTATTGCACAGATCTCATATTTTATAAGATTATGACAATATAAATTCTATAAATAATATAATTCTAATTTCTTTTACAGTGAAGTAACTAATGAGGCTATATTCTTAGGTTAATCGAAATGTTGTCACGTGGGCAAAGCCACGGGACAGCTAGTTTCTCAATAAATGATAAATGCGAACGTATTATCTCATTTTAAATGTTCACGCACCAATAAGAACAAAGTTTACGTTCAATTCGCAATCAGTTCTGAACTTCTGATCAGTGGACATTAATATTTGAAACTGAACAGTTGTTTCTACTCCATTTATTATTAAACAAGGATCGTTATGAAGAATTCATGAAACAAAGCCAATTGTGCCCGGATGTGGATCCTGTGATTATTCAAGTCAGGTTTTATTGTATTACGTAGTTATGAATGCCGTTCTTTAATTTATTACATGTAGAATCCGGCACATAAGTGCGCTCTGTCAGTATGCGCAAGCTGCTAAGAACCCTTGTCATTCATCAGTGGTCATAACTTAGATTAAGTCTTTGTTAGCTATAAGAATCTAGCAAGTAGTTTCATTTGTAATAGAATTAAGTTAGTCTGTATTATACCTGCATCATGATAGTACTCCTTTCGTTTTCTTTTAAAAAAATACCTCCGATGCTCCCCGAAACTTAACTACGTAGTGTATAGAGCAATTTAAAAAATATCGATTGAATAGTGCGTTTTGTACCCCAGCTTATGTCGCGTATAATAATAAGTAATAAATAACTAGCGATCCGGCCCCGGCTTCACACGATGATGCAATAAACGATCCTTACATTAAATATGAAAGTATTATGCAAATAAACACTCCGGAAGAAATGCTTAAAATGATGGTGAAAACCGCATCAAAATCCGTTGCGTGGTTTAGGAAGAGTTAGCGGAGATACAGACAGACAGACAGACAGACGCGGAAAGCGACTTTCTTTTATACTATGTAGAAAACAGATTTATTTTTTGTCCCAGCAGTGGGAAACAGTTGATGATGATGTTTAAGGGAATTGTAAATTTTGTAACGTGCTTCACTATCTTGTTAAACTCGTGTTAATTGTTACCAGTTTCTGTTTGTTTCGCAAACAAAGTATCGGATTCACCGTTGTTTAACTACGGTTTACATAATTACGTTTAACAGCGCCGATTAACTGGCCAGTTAACAAGAGGAACTATGTATTTCAGTAAACAGCGCGAGCTTTCGTTTCATAGCAATTAAACATTTTGAAACTTCTTGCTGTCCGAGTAATTCGATGACTGAAATGTTGAGGGTTGTTAGCGACAAATATTGTTAACTTAGAAATGGTGATGATTATTTTTTAACACGCTTTTATTAGCTTCACCTGTAATGTAAGTAATGTAACTAACTATGTAAGAAAATCTTGGAAGTTTAATTTGACCCACTTCCCGGTTTCCGATTGAGCTGACATATATCAGCTCCAGAAATCATGTCTTCTGCTACCAACGGTAACATTTCATCTCCTGAACCATTCCATTATGGGATCAATGAGTAAGCTCAAACGTTAGGAGTGCCACGTAAACTATTCTGTTGTTACTCAAAGGAATAGTCGCTTATAGAGTTTACTGTCAAACAATTCACATTTGACTACACCGAAATTGCACAGAGATTGACTCTAAATGAATTGAATAATACCAAATAATGTGTCTGTGATGAACATAACAGCAAATAATATAAACAAGAGCAAACGTTGAAACTGGTTGATGAGTAGGTTAACTTTATTACAATCGTACACTTTTTGTCACAATCATCATTTCCATTGTCTTTTATAATTCTCTCTTTCATAACTTAAATTTTCTTCTTTCTATAATCAGATCAGCTGCACATGCATAGCATATAGGTACCTGTATGCTAAATTTCATATAAATCTGTTCAGCCGTTTATGCGTCATTGAGTAACAAATATCCAAATATCTTCAAAAACTTTTTCATTTGAAATATTAGTAAGATGAAATTCAATATGCTATTCTTTGAGATGATTCGTAACAGGCTCTCTTATGACATCTTTTATATCTTATATATTTTTATGTATATTTTTCATGGCTTGATAATTAAGGTAATTTATATTAGGATTAGTTGCCATGCTGCTAATTAAAGAAATACCATGCCATACCTTACAATGCACCAGTTGCTTATCAATCCACGCCAGTAGTAAAAGTCAACCGAGAGAAACGGATTTCTATATATACTGGGTACATTGTTCTTAGAGCAAGGGTTAATGCCTTCTTATCGCTTTGCAATGTTATTTTCTATATTCCAGAGGCTACTGGCCAGCAGTAGGAGACACACAACGGATTTAGGATTTTGTCTTACTTGTTCTGTTTATAGTCTAAAAAAACCAAGTAATTGACCTGGTTAGGGACTCAGGTCAGCTCCAACTTTCTGTAACTATGATATATTTTTTGCCCACGAATAGCTTTTTTTACTATTATGGGACTTCCCTGGAGCGTATTTGCATACCTGAGTGGGGCAATATATTAAACGGGGTTAATGCTTGATATTGAAATCTGTCTATTTGTACTTGTCTAAAAATTGAGAGATCAGTAGGTATACTTTCGGCTCCAATTAAAACAGATGCGGCTGAAAACCTGTATTTTACACAGAGTCGTTGCTATCTGACCTCGAAAACCCAATTAGACAATAGGCGATACCGATACCCTTAAGATATACCCTTGGCTTTTCACATTCTGTTCTTGTCCATCCTTAAGGTTGTCTGTAAGACCGCCCTTTGTACACATCTTTTAAAAGGATATTTTGTATCAAAAATGTGTCAGTGCACAATAAAGAGTCTAGGTATTCTAAATTCGTATGACAACCAGTTTTTGATTATAAATACGGAGAGTAGAGATATGGCTGTCTATATGCTTTGATGGAAACCATGACAATTTTCGCAAAATAACCGGCAGTTTTTACCCAATTTCCTATCGCTTTTTAAACATAACCCACACTAGGATTTCTCCTGTATCGTGGGTACATACAGTTTAGAAACATATCTACACATCCTAAATTGCTATACAATAGATATTGTTGAAGTTGGCATGCGACGGCGCTTATAGTAATTATGCTATTTTTTGTTTTAATTGTTTTATTTTTATTTTAAGAACTGGTCCAATAGAGCGACTTTGTCATGTTAGACAAAGCTCTGAAAATAAAGAAAAAAAAAACCAACCCACAACCCAATCCGAAACAATTACCTTAGGTCATACAAATATTTTTAACGTACGGGAATTGAACCCACGACACATACGAGTAGAAAGCCAATCGCTTATCCACTGCGCTAACCGTGCCGTCAAATGAAAGATATTAATTATTTATTTATTTATCATTTAATGCAAGATTCAAATATTTGATTTCTTAATTTTGTCATTTCAAAGCATGTCTAGTCTACCTTCTGTCTGATTATTGAGTAAAAAAGCTTGTAGAAATTGCTTAAGTCTCTTATTTAATAATGTGAGCGAATTTCTGCGAATCACTTTTTATATTTACGGTAAAATATTAATTTGCCATCGTATTTTGTAAATAAATGTAGTTCAATCTATTGAGTAATGTGAATATTGGATGCTTCATTCCATTTTGGATCTTTGATGTTCGTTTTTCATTTTATTGATATCTATTTTAAATATTAATCTTATTAACTAAAGTATTTTTTGGAAAAGTTTAGGCGCTGGATCTGAATTCATTAATTCTATTATATTTTTGTGATTAAATTTGTAAATGCACAAAAACAGGACTAGGATAAGACGGTTTCCAAGATTTGCGATGTAAGTTCAATTCGCGGTATTAATAATTACTGCAAGTACGAAGGTATTTTTAACGATAATTAAGTAATAAGTTATGTGAACATGAACAGGAGTTTTTAAACCAAATTTCTTACATTCACTGATTTTTACTAGTTCACACCCACAGAACACAGATCACCTCTTTTCTGTGTTCTGTGATCACACCTTACAATAACATGTAAACAAATTAGCAAATCCCTCCGCTACACTACTCATAATATAAAAAGGGGCTTGAAATTGAAAAGATATTTCAACCTCTGCACAGTGGTACAAAATTCACGAATATAGGGTGTTCTCGTGTAATGTGGCTCACAATAGCCCTATATATTCGGGTAGGTAGGGGCTGAATAACCTCTCGTGATTTCTCAGGAGATGTGTAGTGAATGGCGGTCTCTGGGCCAGTGTGTTGCGAACCAGTATGGAGAAGGAGTTTCATTTTATTTATTATAGCCACCCATCCCGGCTTCGCAAGGTGGGCATTCATTTATATTAAACACTATCATCATTTTTAACACCTTGGGTTACATTATTGCAGTTTCCGTAGGGATTTTATTAATAAAATTTAGCCTATGTTTCTCAGTGATAATATAGAATTCTACTGGTGAAAGAATTTTTAAAAACAGCCTGTAGTTTTTGAGTTTATTCATTACAAACAAAAATACAAATCTTTTCTTTTTATAATATTAGTGTAGATTTACTATATTTGACTTTTTTTTTTTTTTTATCGTGTTAGAATCATCAAATGAGTCCTCCCACCCCGGGCAGAGCGGGAGGGACTGTCAGACTTGTACTGACTAAAATCCACGGTGTTCCTTCAATAGCTCTTTACGTTCCGGGGTCACGGTAATGAGATAAGTCCCGCGACCACTATATTTGACTTAGGGATAATTAATGACGCATAGACAGCAACATTCATCTTATCACCAGTATAGCATCATACTTTGGAGTTCAAGGAAAGAGCCTCCACGGATGACGAAACATGTGATCTTCTGGCACTTAGAATACGCCCAATGTGTAGTCAACCTCAATACCACCACGACTGACTGGCTAATATTTCTACTACGACATGAACGAATCCGGTGTGTTATTTGCATTAATCCCTCAAGCAGCGTAAAGTAGACTAGACTAATAACTGCACTAGCTAATATGTATTATTATACTAACCATACCCATACCACATACCCATACCCATTTGTTATTTTAGATAAAAAAAAATTTTTTTTTTCTTTTACATGTTTTATTCTTTTATTTTTTGTTACTTTATCTTTAAAATTGTTTTTGTGCTGTGTCAAATAAATACTTCTTTCTTTCTTTTTTTCTTTCTTTCTTTTTTACTAGCTGTTACCAGCGGTTTAACTCGTATCCTAGGAGAACTACTTCATGAACCCAGATTAAAAGTATCCTATATCTTAACCCAGGATATGTTCTACCTGTGTGCCAAATTTTACCCAAATCCGTTCAGCCGTTTATGCGTGATTAAGCAACAAACATCCCAAACATAACATCTTGTGATCTTTACAAACTTTTACATTTACAGTTAGGATAGGATAAGGATAGGAAGTAGAAGATTTAATGTTATCATCTAGGTATGTAATACGATTTTCGAGTTTTTTTTAATAAGTGTCTTCTGTCATACATTTTACCATTTTTATGTTAGTTTTAACCATTTTTCACACAAAAGAACAAAAAATAAATGGAAATGAGTGAAGATAGTTACAGAAACACAGGGCAGCACACATAAGGATGCGTTCCTAGTAGGTATACATGTTTCTTCAAAATTATGTGACGCCAGTGACTGACGAGACCACACTTGTTTACTACGACGAGACTACACTTGTTTTTTTTATCATCATCTGTGGTCGAGACAACAACTTCGTATAATTACCGTCGAACTTCACTTACAGATAAGTTCGTTTGACTATTCAATTATCATATAGAACGAATTTAACAAAACCCTTTTCCATAGCATTCTTCGGCTCCTCGTATGAAGTCAAGTCCTCCGATTTCTTTATAAAACCTCACATATTAAGGCAGCTTCTATCAGCCGGTTAATTTTATACCAAATTCACAAAATTTCATTACATTAACCAAGTGAAGTGCGTTTATCTGTGCTCAGGAGTGAGGTCCCATTCATTCAGACTTCATTTAGTCGAAAATACGTTTTTGATGTTCATTTAAAATCAACATTGAAGCTTGCGTAGCGTTACCTTTTAATAAAGAAGAAACATCTATGGAGTTAATTGAAACATGGCCTTAATTTGTATATTCGGTAAATTTGAAAAGATACTATGCGATGAATTCATAACATAACCGTTAGCCGTCTCTTGAAGTAAATAAAGAAGGATAGAGTGGTATTGGAAGGCGACGCATGGGCTACATGAGCCAAATAAAGGATAAGGTGACTGTCGTTTTGAACTGAAAAATGGAAAGAGCTACATCAGTTAAACCCGACCAGAGCAAGGTTCTTAAATTTGAAGAAGAAGACCTCCACTTTTGATTTGGATATTCGATGCAAAATTCAGAAAAAAACAGTTGTTATGACCATTCAGAACCATGCTGTCTAGACACTAGAATTTTAAACTGAATAGGTATGAGTTCAATCGAAAAGCCTTGGAATAGAATATCAATTGTAACAGATAAATCGCCATCTTCCAAAAATTGGCTTCTTCAGAAGGCAGTCTAAATCACAGTATGAATTACATGTAAGCTTACTCCAACATTATTTATGTAATACCTCTGTACTCAATTTTATCTATGGCTGTAGGTATTATTAGTTCTTCCAATCTTCACTAGTGAAGAGGCACCAAAACAAGAAGTACCTATTAGACTAAAATAAAATAGAAATATCTACTCTTTATTGTACACTAGATAAACAGAAGCAAAGAACATAATAATTATAATTAACGATTATTATTAATAAGTTAATAATATTCTCATTATTAGTTCTTTATTAGTTCTTAGATTGGTGGCATAATATTTGCACTAATCGCCTCTACTCTAGCTCTAAGTGAGCTCGGCTGCAGATCTTGGGTTACTTACATTCCTCTACTTGAAAATCCCTTGTATCAATTAATAGTACACCCCATTTAACCCTTCTGAGTTCACAAGCATGACATGTCCTACAATCTTATCTAACCGTCCAATATTATTATGATCACCAACCTATTAATAACTCTATTCACGTACAAGTACCTACATCTAAGAACAAGCAGTGCCTCACGTGTTGTCTTGGCATTTACTATGGGCATTCGGACGTTTCTCGATATCTGACATGTAATAGGTCGAATATAACAATATTGGAGTGTCTCTATATCACAACTAAATTGGACTTCGATGTAAGGCTGTATTCAGACTGTAAGCGCTTTGCCGGTCAATTAAAAATACATTGTTCACTGAATGCTTGAGCACAGTTTGTAAACGCAAGTTTGGAAAACACGCTGAACGTTTATCATCTAAACGTAGCTTTATACATTGTAACT
Source organism: Allophyes oxyacanthae (assembly GCA_932294325.1). NCBI lineage: Eukaryota > Metazoa > Arthropoda > Insecta > Lepidoptera > Noctuidae > Allophyes > Allophyes oxyacanthae. The sequence goes on along the minus strand of OW028614.1, from coordinate 5,965,692 downwards.
ATTGTACTGGAAACAATGTTCAGTAAATTAATAACATACTACACAATTGCATAAAAATACGTCTATTTAAAAACATTTTCACAGCACTATAAATAATAACTGACCAAGTTGTTTTACTGGTCAGTCAATAATATGATTTTCTTAATCATAATATTTCAACGAATGAGCTTATGAATCATTCCTTTACTTTGTCGGCGATTTACTTATACCGGAAATCTGTTTTCCGTTGGATTAGCTTGGATCATAGACTTCGGTCTGCGGCAGACGTGCTTTGAGCGGAAACTAATTGCAAGAGAGCCATACAACATGGATGCAGAAGCAATGGAAGAGAATACTGAAGAAAGTTTCAATACATACGATTTATCAGTAAGCTTTTAGATACAACCTATTGGATTGTTTCTTAAATGTATCCATCATTAAAATTTTAAGTTGGGAGACAAACTACTTGTCTAAAAGGAATTTACTTAATTGTTTATTAATACTTAATATGAAATGCTTCAAGTTGCTAGTAGGTTATAAGTTCAATGTATGTCAAGACGATGAATGTTATTTCAAATCAAATCTGTACCATCCAAGATCAACCATAAAATATAATATAAACATTTAAGAATTTCCATATCACTAATGGAACTTATCACAAACTGTAGACATAATATTTTCGCGGTATTATATTTAAAATCTAATTTTTAATACCTAACCAGAAAAAGTTTAACGGCATGCTTTATTCAAGATTTCATCATTCTTCTTCTGCCAATATTAAAAGCTATGTATCCTTTTTATCAGTTTTACAAAGTCATTCTTTTTGTTAGCTAAGGTTATCCATTAAAAAAAACATCACCAATTTGTCAATCTTCACAAGTTAAACCTTACACGTTCCAGTGCCTTTAATTCCTTAACTTGGCTCCCTGGATTAAAGCCAACGAAGATGTTTGGTGTAGTCCTGAATAACTAGACGCTGCCAGTATTCCGTTTGCAATAACACCGAAATACGTGGCCAGTCCAGGCTGGCTCTGATTACTGTTCCTCGAAATCTAGACAATCGCTTTTGATGCCTTTCTGCGTCGGATTAAAGCTAGCAACATGTGATTGGATGGCAAGTAATGTATTGACAGAAAGCCCGAGATGTTTAGTAGTTGATGTGAAAGGACTTCCGGATACGTAATCAAGCCTTTGATAGCAATGGAGATCTCTGTGCAGGATTTCATGTCTTAGTCAATGTATGTAACTCTGTGGGTATGTTTTGTGGATACGAGTATATGGGCAACGACGTATGGCGTAACACGATACCCTATACAGTACTTAGTATTCATTCCTTTGAACTTTTTTTAATTTAACCGTCTTCGGGTAGATTGAAAATTGAAAATAATATTTTATGAACATTTTATTAAGATTCCTTATTTTTTAATACTATGATGTCAAACAAGCATACGGCCGGCCTGACAGTAAGCGGTTACGCTTGCAACACCAAGGACACTTGCGCGTTGCCTACCCTACAACTAGCGTTCCCCCTACTGAAATACGACGATTCCCTAAGGAGCACTGGCGACCTTGCTCACCCTTAGGAACACAACACTGCAAAAGAGCAGTGTTATTTGACTACGATATTCTGCAAGGTGGAGGTACTTCCTCAGTCGGGCTGCTCCAATTTTGAGCGAAAAGAAGTAACTTTTATATCATCTAAAACATTATTCTCTACAGTATCAATTTCTGTAATCTCCTTCGTTTTCTCAGATTCTACAAAATAACGAGAAATTCTACTAGCTTTACAAATATTATTAGCTAAAAGTTCGATAACAGTAGCTAACCTAGATATTCGGTTCTAATTCTATATTCCTGGAAAGAGATTTTAGCCCACATACATAAGTCGTCATTTCCTTTGCAATGCTTTAATGAAGCATTATGCTGAGAGGGATGAAATAGGTAACTTAAATAGTTACCTTGATTTTATATAATATGAAACTGAAAAATTTTGTAATGAAATGGTAAAATAATATGACGTGAGTGTAAAAGTATACTGTAATGGTGAGTTTAATCTTGAAGAAGGCGGAGAATCGTGTATTATGACAAAACTTGATGCAAACCCAAATCGAGCACTGAATAATTGTGCGTAAATCAACTCTTTAATATTTTATGTGATAAACCAGTAAATATAACGGGGATGACTGCCCAGTTAGGCTAACATTCGCGCCGCGACAGTGTTATATCGTCATGACAAGACAAAGATAGTGCCTTTAACGAGATAGTGCTATGACAAAATTATGTCGTGGCGATCATTAACGACGAAAAAGAAAGTTGCGCCCGGCGTATGTTGCTATCGTCACTCGGGAAGAGAATAAATAACACGTTGCAATGCACCACTTCTACATGATGAGAAATTTTTATATGGGACCTCGTCATAGAAGAAGAAGAACTATTGATTTTACTACTTCTGCAAACACCATCATCATCATCATCTGCCTAGCCTTTTTCCCGCCGATGTGGGTGTCGGCTCAGTCTAACCAGATGCGGCTGATTGTCAATATTTTACACAGAGCGACTGCCATCTGACCTCCGCCACCCAATGACCAGGGAGACACTGACACCCTTAGGATAGACTGGTTGTCAGATTTTTTGGTCTGTTAACTTCCGTATGGAAATCAAGGGGGAAGGCCTTTGCCCAGCAGTGGGATGATACAGGCTAACAGTAACAGTAACTTCCGTAACGACTGTCACCTAATTCATATGACAATACAGGGCGCCCACGACGTTACGATATAAAAAGAAACCACGTATTTAGTATCACGTTCTGAAGTACCTACACAAAACATTTACGATTTTCACGCACGTTATTTTTGCATAATATTTCACTCTACTCTCATTGGTGTAGGTGAAGGGACATCAAAGTAGAAAATGTCATCTTTATCTATTCCATACGTGTAAATAAAGACTATTTTGGTAAGAAGAGATTAGAGACTTTTAAAATTTCGCCTAGAGATCGTGTTAAGTATAAAATTAAGAAAAACAAAATCTGTTCCTTTGTCTAAATTACTGATTGGATTTGATTTTTTTTTGTGACATACGATCACAGTACCTGAGACCAAATATGTACGTGGTTTCATTGAAAGTCGTAAAGTCATTACCACCTTGTATATACCACCTCCAAGTACCTACCTATATATCTAAATAATTAATTCGAAAAATGTGATCAAAAATAATTCCATTTCTAAATATCTACTGTTTCATGTAAACACAGATTGACTTGCATCGTTGCGCATCGTAGCGGTCGCCGCGGTACCGCTTCCAGGGTGATCTCAGATTAGCCTGCAATTAGAAACCTCATGGCCGAGGGAAATCTCTCTCATATAAGTCGGATCTAAAGCGGTCAGTTCTGACCTCAAGTTAATGCTGCTTGAAATACTTTACTGTTGTAACGAAGAGATATGGTTTAAAATGAAGTTGTAATCTGACAAAAGGAAAAGCTTTTTAAAAAAATATAATTATAAGTTATAAACAGTTTTTTTGTATATCCTCCGTGTTATACTTAATATTTTTTGTAAATATTTAAAAATCTTTTGTCTTTTTATAATGTGTCCATAAATAAAGAAAGTGAAAAGAGATTAAAGTCGTATGCAAAAAAAAGTGCTAGAGTTCTACGTATTTTATTTGAGGAGTGATAATATAGACACTATGATTTTAAAACTAATTCGGTAATCTCCTTTAACATTAACTCGTATAAGGCTGGCAATACATGTTCAGCTGTTAAAAGAACAGTACAGATGCACTACAAAGACTGCTTGGGAAACGAGATAGAGCCCGTTATTGCAGGCGGGAAGCATACCTTCATTCATTCTTTCATTATACCATATTTTATATTTAATTAATTCTTTCATTATACCATATCAGCTTTTAAACGTCTTGGGGGTTGAAAAGCTGATAAATCGTATCTATGATATGGTACAAATTGCTGTGCATGTATCCCACCTTAGGACTATTTAGTCGCTGCTCATGTTGTGTGAGAGTAACACATGGATCTCCAGGGTTATTCTGTAGTACAAAAGATATTACCTAATAGTGCAAGGAAAGAACTGGGAGACGCACTTATGGCAACACAAATAAGAAACTTAAATAATTCAATAGAACTTCTTGCAGTATCTTTAACTTCAAAATAACATTTCTCAAAATGACAAGAAATTTCTGCTTAAAAAGACAGATCATAGAGTCACAAAATGTCAATAAATTTCTGTTAAAAAGACAGATTGAGTCTCAAAATCTCAAGTTTCTGTTAAAAAAGACAGGATAGTCTCAAAATGTCAAGAAATTTCTACTTAAAAGAGACATAAAGCGTAAATGTACAGCGTAAATCCCCGTCCGTGTATTCCCAGCCCAAAACACCTGCCTATTAAAATCTTGGAAAGTTATTCCATTAAAGTTTAGTTTTATCATTTTGTAGCTAACTGTTTATTTTGGCCAAGTGCCAATGTATAACAAGTAACAATGTAAAGCAAATGTTGATGTTACTGTAATAATATTATACTTTAAGCTGAGTTTTATTATATAAACTAGACACCTTGGAAACCACACGATGCAGTACTACAGTGTGTATGTACTACCACGTTTGGGGAACATGGAAATAACCTCCCTGAGTGACTATTAATTTATTTATACTTTATGCACTATTTTATTTATTTATGTACACGCAGAAAAAGAATAATTACAATTAAATAGGAAAGACGACACAAAGGTACTGCTTATTTCTCAAGAAATCTCTTCCAGTAGACCTGAGAGAGGAGAGTTGGAAAAAAAGAAATGTAGAATTTAGTGTGGAATTAATATAAAAGGAGCATAACATATACCGAGGAGGACTTAATGTCTTAGGAATTTTCTACCAGTCAACCTTAGGATGATGCAGAGAAAACTGGATGGATATACTTTAGTAGTAAATTAAATTCAAATGTGGGGGGCAAGGTATTTTAAAAAGGAAAAATAAATCATGGTTTACCTACAAAAAAATCTCCAGTAAGTGGGTCCCCAATAACAAACAGCCAAACAATTCACTGAACCTAACAAATAAATGATCGAACATGTGGCTGTGGTTGATTAGTATAAATGTGTATGGAATTGAACAAAACAGTCAGATAATTGGGTATCACAGAGTTTGCTACCACAGCCCGTGGCTGCCATCCCGTATAATCGGAGATTATTTGGCAAAACCGCAGTGTGCAAGGTTTTGTTTACATCCCTGTTTAGCGAAACCGATAATGATAATACTAAATTAATTCCAATGATCTAATTATTAGTAGTAAGTCCGGATTACCTAAATGACGTGTGGACAGATAAGCCGGATTTGGGAACCTATTTTGCAATAGTCATAGCTACAAACAATGTTAAAAACAAAACTGATATGATAATGTCTCGGATTGTCTCCTAATTGTATAAATGATTGAGTTTGTTTATTTTGTGACATTTTCACGGGATAAGATTTTCTTCCAGTAAAGTTAATATGTCAAGTGATGAAAAAAAATACGTTTAAGACGTTGACTTGGAATTGCGTTTTTAGTGACAAGACACCGGTGTCTTTCTGACGAAGTATCTGAGTGAAAAATATTATAAGCAACCACAAATAAAACTCAATGTACATGCTCCTTGAATTCTGTTTACCACAAAAAGAGTCGTCTAACAAACATCTCAAGCAGAAAACATATTTCAAAAATTCATGCAACACTACACCGAAATCCTGGCGCGAAAAATTACGGAATTCATAACACGTTCTAAGTGCACAAGTCAGTATGACACGTTACGTCACAAAGCCAGCTGAGAGGTGTAATTGGTAGCTAATCCTTGCCTTCGTCGGCAACCCCGTCGGATTGCTGGCAACACAGACCGTCGTACACACAGGGTTGCTATATCGAAGCGCTGAAATTACCGTGAGATTCTAAATAAGCGGTTTGGATTGAATTTTTTTGGAACGGAGGAAGTTAATGTTGGATTTTGTGTTGATTCATTTCTTTGTAACGTATACTTTTCCATACTTTAAAATAAGAAGTCAAAACGCATGTGAGATTTTGGAAACTTTTAAACATGAGTTCCAATACATAGGTATGCTTAAAGTTTACATCGCAGATTACATTGGCACGGAGTTTTATAACGGAAAAAATTATATAATACTCAGCCAACCTCTCTCTAAGAAATCCATTTCAATGTATATATAGGCGATCCAATTCGAGGTTCCTATATTGGCAACAACAACGAAATTTACGAAAAAGTCATCGAAAGAATCAACTGCTGCAGAAGGTCCACTGGCGGCCATTTGCCTGACATCATACTAACTATTCGATTATAGAAAAAGGAATTAAGATATTGTTACATTTTGGGTATTTTAAAAAAAAGTTAGGAACGACAAATTGGATCACCCGATATTTATGAAACATTTATATTTTTAAGAAGATCTAAATAGAATTAGTTTGTATTTTATCTTTATCGTGATAATTAATTAAGTATAGTAGTTTGACATAGTTATTATTAATTTAAATATATGTTAAACTTTGTTTTATTAATGTATAAGAGTGAACTTATGAGGCTGGTATAGTCACAAAGGTGCACAGAAGCTTCGACAAAAATAAGAATAATAAAAAAAAACATTTAAAAAACATTTCATTTAAACGTTTACATTTAAGTTAGAAAGAACCAATAAGTTCATCAAGTACCTGAACTAGTTCTTGTCTGCACCTTTGCGAGAAGAATTCCATTTCTTGTACATCTCTGGTGAACTTATTGATTTACCAGGATCAAAACTGTGTTTCTTTCATGTCGGTCGTTGAATAATTTAACTACAAAATTGGAAATAACAAGCAACAAAATGATTGCACATATACTATTTAGTATAAATAAAATCATCTAAAAAGGCAAGAAGTTTAGGAATGTAGACGGAAATACGGACATGGACACGAACAGATTTTCAATCGCGCGAAAAGAAAATTTTAAAACTCCTCGACAAGAATTCTGAGAATTTTATCACGAAGGGCCGTTCCTATTTCAAAATACTTTTTATTATTTTCTCCTTTTTACTGAACGGCGACGTCAAAATTCTACAATAGGGGTATAGAATATGGATTAATATTAACTAACGACTCCTTGGATCAATGTCAATAATGACACAATAAGGCGACCGTTGATTACATTTTAAACCTATCTGTCCCCGCAATATAATAGTTAGAACTTAGGTAATTTTTCAGTTCATCTGAGTGCCATCTGCGCTCTCTCAGTCCGGTGAAGCAGTAAAAGCCATCAGTGTCTTAGTTACTAGAGATAAATGAGAAAAAAAAAAACAAGAGACACCGTTTAACTAACCGTTATTTGATTTATGGAATGCCCAAGTATCTGGGTAAGTTCTAACCACTGGCAGCCCCATGTACACACATTGTTAGTACATGCGGGGTGGCAGTATGTATGTACGTTTATGATGTGCGTTGATTCACGTAGCCTGCATGCACGGAGTAAATCTCCCGTTTACGACGGATTTCGGCTTAATCCTTGTTCTTTAAGACTCCGTGTATTTGCTCAGATCCTTGCCAACATTCTGTTTATTTTGCACAGAATTAATATAAACTTGAACTAGTTGGTCTTTGGGTATTTACGTTAGGTATGTGTTTGACTCAAATTGCGGGTTGTTTCAAGATGATGACGTGCTTACGCTGACAATTGCTCATGCATACCATGGTGGGAACATTAGCCAGTCAGCAAACGGGTCAGTCGCCTTAGGCGAATAACACACAGAGCGGTGCGGCGCGCCGGCCCGCTAGCCGCGACGGTGCGCGGTCGAGCGCAACAAAATTGCATCGCGCGGAGACGCGGTTTTGTGTGAAAGAAAGAAATATCAGTTATTTTGACAAAATAAAGTACAATCGGTATTAAAATAATTAAAAATCCTCTAATATTCTACCACTTCTGGTTATCTCTGGCCGTTTCTGGCGGATTACCTAGAGAGTGGTACAAGATTTGACTGTGTACCATCGCGGCATGCAGCAGACGGCGCGGCGCGCCGCACCGCTGCGTGTGTTATTCGCCTAACTGTGCAGGGTGTGTCGGACGTATATACTCGTATATTACGCTTAGGTAGAATGGCTCGGGGAATCTCTTTCAGTCCAATATTTTTATAAAACCAAAGGTTTTTTTATTTTTTTTATTGGCTTTATAACAGTTAATATCATAGACTTATTAATAGGAGCCCTACTTATTATTTATATGGTTAATATCTAATATTTGATTAAAATCTTTTTATATATTTTATTTTATAAATTGTTTTTCGTAAATAGAATCCCAGTGTCAAAATAATTGTTTATGAAAAGGGTCCTCCATTCATCTTTGAACACCCAACTCGGACTGTTCGTTTAGAAGGGTCCCAGACAGTTGCGAAAAAGTGTAAGGCAACTTTAATACTTATAATAAAAAAAATTGTCGTGTGCCCACGAACAACATTGGAAGCGACCGATATTAGAATCACCTAAGGCCGTGGTGTCAAAGTATACGTATATGAATGTACGCATCTTCAACTAAACCTTAATAGGAGTCAGCCTCAAAATTATTTAAACGTGGACAAGCAGTTATTTTAATATCTACAACTTTTGTTCCGTAATAGTGTATCAGTGTATAACTACAAAACATAGTATACTTACTATGTATTTCTCCAAAACAAAGGATACATTTCATTCTATAATCTTCTACACCCTTCTTCTTTCGTCTGTGTTCTACACCATGTCAAATACATAATTATCTAAACACCATATAAACTTATCATGTCTCAAAAACATACAGTAAAGTTATGGTTCAATAAAGAGATTTTATTGTTTTATTTTTTGTGTAAATAGTAGACATTAAAATGACTCCTTGTCCAAGTATACATATTTTTGAGGCTGACTGTACTAGTAAGTACTTAGGTACTTCTCGTAAGTAAATATGGTACCTACGCCTTTTTAGTTTCCAGGCTCGAATTCCAAATAGAACGGTGATATTATTTTTTTCTGTTTCTCGAAAAACAGTGCTTTAATTACCATTAGCTAATTCATATTTTTCAGGACCCAATTCAGACATTGCTAAGTTTACTGATCATATTTATCAATATCAATATTAAATTGTTTTTCAGAGTTCCCTGACAATTCGATCCTATGTGTTTTCTAGTAATAATAACAATACAATACACTTTATTGCACACCAGTAATAGAAGAAAAGGTACAGTAATCAGAAAAAGAAATGTACAAAGAGCTGTCTTATCGCACTTGGCGATTTCTACCAGACAATCTTAGGATGGACAGATTTGCAGGTTAAAAGAGGGGATTTAATAACTTTATGGTGTTTTCACTCAAGTTTTTCCGCGAAATACTATAATTAGAGTGACTACAAAATTCGATTGGTACTGACAACAGTGAGCGTGACCTACTAAGTAAATGGATCGGAAGGATAATTATGTACCTCACAGTTATAATGTAGGTAAGATTCAACACAAGTTCGTGAAATTATCAAGCATGGTACTTTTTGTGCAGATCTCTATAACGCCACAGTTTTTACACCAACCTTGCTAGCGATCAAGTCAGAAAATGTAGAATAGAATAGAAATACTCTTGAAATATCTCTCTGTTTGTTGGGTATTCCTCAAGCTTTGGGGCACACAATGGCAGACAGCTTACATTGTCTACCGTCTTCTTCATCTGAGGCTCTAGTGTAAGTTTCTTTTAACAATCTCGATTTAACGCATCGGTCGCGTTCTTCGTGCTGATTGGCTCGCTTCAAGCATTCAACGAGATTGGTAAAATAAACTTACACTAGGACCTCAGTGACTAAAGACAAAGAGGAGAGTATGTGAGATAATAGTAAGCCTGGCATAGGATAGTCGTAGGCTTACGAGAGACTTCGCTTAGAATGGCTTAGTCTGAGTTTATATGCGCCATCTTGTTTCTGGCCGCCACAGAATATATTCGGTTGCTACCACAATGTACCCAGTGCGCAGTAACTATAGCTCTGAATAAAAGATTCGCTACAGCATGGAAACAAAGGTACATTTCTTCGCCAGAATATATAATTGCTACATTACAGTCGCGACATTTTCATTTACACAAAGGTGCGGTAAAAGTGCTTTTCAGGATTAATATTCGAGGTCGTCTAATTGAGGTCGGAAAAAATATACCTTACAGTACTACGACACAACTAAGAAGTAATATCGATGTACCTGATCGAACAACCAATGGCAGTCGCTCGTTTAAATAATTATACAACTTTTTGCATCAGCGTAAAGATCATGTTTTACTGCAGTACTAATAAACATTCGTGGTCTTGAAGACACGCGCAGTTCGGAACTGATCGGTTTTACGAAGTTTGCCGATGCGACTTCTTAGTTGTGTCGTACTATACTAGCTGTTGCCCGCGGTTTCACCCGTGCGCTTTATTTTTATTAAAACAAACCTACTCATAAGTCAGATATAATTTGGATTTCTATTAGTGAAATAATTTTTAGAATTGGTTCTTTAGTTTCATACTAACAAACTTTATAATAATAGATTAGTACTTACAGATTTTTTTTCTTGTGACATTAGTATTATAGAAATGGTATAAAGGCGTTGTTTGGTGTTAAGAGTGGGCCACCTCACCAGGTGATGCGATCTGGTTCCTTATTGTATTAAAAAATGGTGGAATAACAGGATCCCCTGTGACATCATACTGTGTTTAAAAAAATCTCTCACAAATGTTCATTGTAGCGGTCTTTGAAGAGGCCCCATGTTCATCATTGATAATAAATAAATAAGTTCAGCCCATTACTGTCCCACAGCTGGGCACGGGGCTCTTCTCAGGGTTGGCGGACTACACACACCATCGAGGACTTTATAAGGCCCTTTCATTTTTCGACTGCGAACCGCACATAAATTCGAAAAGTCAGAGGTGCGGGCCGGATTTGAACGCAGACCATCTTGCATGGAAGGCAAGCGTTCAACCGCTAGGCTATTATTGCAATTCAATATCATTAATAATGATGCTTTATATTCCTAAAATACGTTAGAACCCCTAACACAATTTAATACTTTCTACTTCATAACTTATCCATGACAAATCTGTGCTAAACTTTTTCATACTTACTCCTCTGTTGCTAAAACAGACACTAATTGAACCGAAAAAACTCAGTCATATATTTTCCGTGTAATATTACTTTTGTTCCACGCACACTTGGCATAAATATGAGTTACACTCTGTGACACTCCGGGTATAATTCATGAGGACTTTAGAAGATACAATAATAAGCAATAAATCTGAATAATCACGGAACGGATTTGTTTATCACGGCTTCGGCTTCGAATAGGGATGTTCAAGTTATCAAATTATATATAAAGTCGGAAACTTGTCGTTTTTGTTTTGAAAGTAATTAAAAGTTGTCTTTTGTAGCGAAATAACTTGATGGCTATCATTGGACGAGATATTATTTAGGTAGACACATGTACCTAACACTAAAGACTATTTATTTTATTATTATTATTACTATTTATTATTATTATTTTACGTTGCACCCACCATGTTTGTCTCTGCATCACCCTAAGGTAGACTGGCAGAAAATGCCTATGGCATTAAGTCCGCCTTTGTGCAGTGTTATTTTTACCTGTGCATAAAGCATTAAATAAATAAATAAATAAATAAAGACTGCTGATCATCAAATGCCTATCTTGGGCCACAGCAGAGCTTGAAATTCATCAACTACTTCAACTACTTCATCAACTAGAAAAGAGGTGATGATCTCCAAACGGCTGAGCAGATTTTCTTGAAACATAGCTAAGAACACTCTCCATTAAGACACCTTTCGAACGAAAAACACTTAATCAAAATCCAGACAGAAACACAGATACACAGTACAAATTTATACACCTCTTTTTCTTAGGGGGTTAAAAATAGAGATTTTCAAACTTCAGGGAAATGAGACAGATTAAAGCCACTTCAATATGGTAATTGGATCTTATAAATTAACGACAGTTTTTATTTTAAACGTCATATTATATCTACTGTTTTGACGCAATACATACAAGCTAGCTCGCGCACGTTTTTGTATGCAACCGATTTGAGAATCATTGTTTACCACTGCGTCCGGTTACCAAGTCCCTGCGATTTCGCAATCGTCCAATGAATTGGTACCTACATGTTGTATTTACATATTACCAACGATATGGGTATCTCAGATTGTACGTACAATTTGGATCGTCATTTCCTGCGATCCATCTCACGATAGCTCGCGATGAATTGGATGGTTTATTGCGAAATTTATCTCAAGCAATATTGTGTAAATCAGAGGAAATAAGGTTATTGACAAAGCCAACGTATACATGTCTTTTTTAGACATTTGACTCAGCGTCTTTTGAAACTAATTGATTTGTATTGAAATACGAAAACATAAGATATCATCACGCCTTTTTTCCCTAAAGGTGTAGGCAGAGGTTTATATCAATGCCGCATTACACGAATTATAAGTACCATGTAATAGGGAGCGACCGGGCGACCCCATTGCAATATAATACGAAAAAGTGGCATAGTCATACGAGTAGCTTAAGGGCCTGTTCACATGTGCGTTGGTGTTATTGCTAACGCTGATTCAGGTGCATCATTTGGTATGTCAACGCTCAAACCCATTACCCATTTACATGTCAACGCTGAAATAAGGAGGCGTTGAATTTCATAATAAATGAGACATTCCGGAGCATTGGTGTTCACGCTAACGCTCGCATGAATGCTGAAAGTTAAAAAAAACATAATTATAGTGAAAAAGTATATGTTCAGATCACTGTAGCTACGAGATTCGTTACTATATACTCATAAACTGAATTATTATTTTCAAACAGACAAAGGCCGGTACTCTGTGCACCGAAACCTCCAAAACAAACAAAGTACTTACAAACATAAAGAAATATTTGGGACACCCAGTTGTGATCAAATGGCGGTGTAATTTGGGACATGCTAATGTACTTTTTACGATTTGTTGTGTAAAACGCGAACTCTTGATGTGGGGCCAGCTGCTGTTTTTATCTATCTATTGCTATAGACATGCCGAAATAGATTCCATTTGATGTATTGACGTTCGCTTCTGGATATAAATTAGCCTTTTAAATGATTTTATCTTCCATATGCTCATATTTTGTGATCATAATTCGAAATTGTTATTAGGTTGGCTTTAGCAACGTTAAATTCTTGAAATGATTTATGGAATGCCTTAATATAAAGATAAATTGTACCAAAATTTATAAAACAGCTCAGACATATTGGAAAACGAATGATATTTAATGCCTGTGCTTAGAATAAAGCTGAAATCTTAGTAAGCTTATTAAGCCACCAATTAGAAGAAAATATAAATGCTATAGGATTAAGTATATTTATTTCTTCTTAAATCAAACAATTTTCTAGTTTCTGAAGACGTACTAACAAAATGGACAACTAACAGAAACCCGAATCTTTTTCAAAAATATCATTTCTCCGATCAGTTAAAAAATCATCAGTCCTAAACGAAGTGTCACTGGCACAAATTACAAAATAATATCTTAGATGAGAACGACTTTCCTATTGGGGTGCGTCCGTCGGGCCTTCGGGAGGGGGCGAGGGGTTGGGGTAATTGAAATCCGTCATACTAGCGCGTATGACAAATGACAGGTTGTCGACCGCGGTCCGGCGACGGGCTGCGGGTTGCGCTAGTTGTCAAATAAAATGGTATCGCCCAAGTTAAACGGGAAGTTAGGGAAAAAGTGTAAAATGAAATGGGTACACTATGTTTCGTTAACGATGAACTTTTTGTCCCTTGGTCAGATCTCAAGATACCGTATGTGGGCCTTTATACAGCAGTGGACTACGAAAGGATTATTCAATAACCTTGTTCTTAAAATATTGAAATTCTCGTGTGCTTACATTATTGGTCAAGCAAATAAAAAACCCATATTGCCGGATTTTGATCATAAACATATTACTACTACTGGACTGGACTACTGGAAGAAATTTCTTTAGAAATAAGTAGTTCCATTGTGCTCATTTGTCTGTAACATTTTTATTACTATGTTTCCTTGTGTGTACATAAATAAATAAATAAATAAAATATTATTATTGTGGTAAAGTAATAATAAGTTTATGATTTTGATGCACATTCCTAATTAGTTATGTCATGGTATCCTGCCATGGGAAATGAGACTGACAGGCGAGCTTTTTTGCCAAATGTATAAGTACCAGAACCATTTATAATTACAATTGTGTAATAATTTTGTGGTTGTTAGAATTTCTTGTAGGTTTGTGAAGAAACTTCGGCAAAGGTCTCAAGCTGGCTCAAGCTGGTCTCTTCCCGTAAGTGTCAAAATGTAAACGAATGGGCAGCACCAACTGTAGTATAAAATAACAATGCATTCTCAACATGCTCATATACCAGTCTGATAGGTAGGAGGCGCATATACACCAGTTGAAGCATTAAAAACGTGACAGGAGGTAAGTACACCTCCTGAATACATTTAAGCAGAACACTGGTGCACGCCATGAAAAATTACAGACCTGTATAACCGACTTCAAAAAAAGGAGAAAATTCTATTAGATTGATATTCGATGCGTATGTTTTTCATCCGACTGCACCTGAAGGAGGGTTATGTTTCTTAAATGTATGTTCACCAATTTCTCGGTCACAGCTTAACGGATTTGGATGGTTTAAACTATATTTTATTAAAGTAGATCCCGATTCCAGACGTGATCCCCATATATTTTTCAGAAAAAAACATGTTTTTTAGATTGTCTTCTATTATATTTTTCACGGATTTAATGTTATTTCTTGGGCTTGTGTAATTGCTTATTCCACAAAAAGATGACAAACTAAAAAAAAAAAAACCGGCTTCAAAAAACGAAAACCAAGTTATAACAATTTTCATTAAAAAAACAGAATAGCTTCTAAAGTCGAAGTGTTGGCGACGAACCTTTTTTAATATGTTTACTTTTTACTTTTAATATTTGACAGTATTTTGTTTTTCCTTTTTTGATTGTCAGTGTCGTGTAAATTGTTTTTCATTAAAGTCAATGTGTAAAAACGTAATTTTATTATTTATTCCCAACATTTAATGGTGTCAGAAGTGGATAAATAATGTTTACACGCTCGCAAGCACACAAAAAAGTGCCAAGTGCCGCCACTTCAGCGTCTTCGAGAGTTTCTTCCGCAACTGTACGGGCACAGATGCTCGCTGCAGAAGCGCAACACTTAAAACGCATGCAAGAGCTCGAGCACGCTGCACGTGAAAAAGATTTAGCGGCGGAAAGAGCAGTTGCGGAGGCCGAGTTACGAGCTCAGTTGGCGACGCTGGAAGCTGAGGAGATTCGCAGCCATAATTCCAGCACACGTTCCAGTCACGTAAGTGAGTGGCTAGATGCAACCGTTCCCCAAGGATCTCATAAAGAGGTTTGTTCGCAGGGTCCAGACACGACCGCGCATAATGCGCCCTCACATGCTGAGGCAGAGGGCGCCGCGACCGCATCTGTCCCTGATCGTGTTCCGGGTACTTCTGTGGTTGATGCAGCCAAAGGGAGGAGTGAGCCGACTGTTGCGGCCGCTTCTCTGCCTGCATCAGCTATCATCACAGGAAACTCCCGGGATTTACTCAATCCTCCACATCCTGCCGCTTCATTACACTATACACAACATTGTCATTGTAAATGTAATAAAAATGATAAAAATGACAGGGCGAACACTCTACAATTAGCAAAAGCCATCGCAGCGGTAGCGACCGCCACTGCGTCGAAGAACAATAAGGTCAGTTTTCCATTACCTATCTTCGATGGCCGTCCATCTGACTGGCTTATCTTTAAGAAAGTGTATAACGACACAAGTACGTCGTTTACATGTGGTGAGAACTTAACAAGGTTGAACGCGTCGTTACGTGGGGCTGCGCGAGACTCTGTAGCCGTTCTTTTGGCTGCCGCGCGTGACCCAATGGACGTGATATACGCTCTCGAAACAGCCTTCGCAAGGCCGGAGCAGATAATTTTGTCTCAAGTTTCAGCAATCCGAGCCCTACCCAAGTTAGCCGCCAGCGAGAACAGCAAGGAGCTGAATACTTTCGCGTGCAAGGTCCGCAATTGTGTGGAAGTCGTGCGCCTACTGGAGCGACCTGAATACCTCGCTTCACCGGAGTTGTCCAACGAGATTGTTAGTAAACTAACTCCCATACTTAGATCTAGGTGGATTGACTTCGCGCATTCTCACGAGCATACCAATATGTTCAGAATTGAACTTCTATCTGAATATTTAATGCGCGAAGCCAATCTGCGTAGTAGATACGACGTCATGCCATTAGACGTTGCCGTAAAAAATGTCAAATGTCATGCCACTGTCGCTCGTCCTGTCAGTACCATCGACAAGCCAAGCGACACGAAACAGGTTTGCTTATTTTGCGACAACGCCCAGCACAACGTCAAATCTTGCAAAGCATTTGCCGATCTTAGCGTAGACCAACGCTGGGACTGGGTCATAGACAAAAAAGTTTGCCACAGGTGCCTCATAAAAGGAGGTCACTCGTATCGTTTCTGTAAAAGATTTTCTTGTAATGTTAGAGATTGTGAAAGGAAAACAAGGCACCATTCTCTGTTGCATAAAAAGGCCTGTGAAATCACAGCCTATACAGGTTTGACATCGGAACCGCAACTGCCACTAGAAGTCTCTAATAACGAGCCAGTAATCGTCTCCGTCCATGACAATTCAGTTCCTTCAACCGCATTGGTTACTGATAAATCGGTAGTCATCACCCATAGCACCTCAAATTCTTCATCTCTTCACACTCTCCTCAAAGTGGTAGCGGTAACTATCTCGGGTCCGAAAGGATCCTACGAAACTTACGCTTTGCTCGATGATGGTTCCACTGCTACCCTTCTGGACTCTAAAGTGGCTTCAGCAATAGGTGCGGAGGGTAGGAAAGGGCAAATAAGGGTTAATGGTGTAGGCGGAATGTCAAGACAGACGGAGGTGAGCTTCGTCGACATCAAGGTGAGGGGTCGTCATAGCTCAGAGACTCATTTTCTACAGAATGTTCGTGCGATACCCAACTTAGATCTAGCTTCTCAGTCCATCAAAGTTAGCGACTTAAATTCTGTGTCATACTTGACTGAGCTAACTGAGATTTTAACCTACGATGAAGCTAAACCTATGTTATTGGTAGGTATCGACAATTGGCAACTGATGGTGCCACGTTGTGTTCGGAAAGGCTCACGGAACCAACCAGCGGCGGCTTTAACAGCGTTTGGCTGGGTAATGTTTGGTTCCATTAGAAACGCGTGCTCACCGGTGGAATTTGTGAACCATAATATAATTTCGGAAAACACCGACTCGTTTGACGTTCAACTCAATCAATACTTTCGTATTGATTCCATTGGAATTAATACGCAGGATTACTTGAGGGATGATGACAAGCGAGCAATTGATATTTTAGAGAAAACCACGCGTCGGTTACCATTAGGTAGGTTTGAAACAGGTTTACCATGGAAGCTAGGCATAGGTTGGGGCGATGAATCTTCTTCTTTTATTTCGAAATGGAAACTGTGGCATAGCGACTTATCAAAATTACTTTCAAGTTCTATTCCACGACATTATTTTTTCATAACATACTAGTAGATTGTCAGCTGCATATTTTTGCCGACGCAAGCGAACTCGCTTATGGTTGTGTAGCCTACTGGCGTTTCGTGTGTGTTGACGGATCTGTGCGACTGAGCTTAATAGGAGGCAAAGCTCGCCTGGCTCCATTAAAACTGGCTTCTATCCCGAGGTTAGAACTACAAGCTAGCATTATTGCAGCTCGCTTCGTCTCTTATATACGTGACGCGCATAGATGCAAACCTTCTAAAGTAGTTTACTGGTCTGATAGTCTCACGGTCTTAAAATGGTTGAGAAGTGATGCGCGATCTTTCAAACAGTTTGTCGCGCACCGCGTCGGTGAGATCGCGGAAATAACCAATATAGCTGACTGGAGGTATGTGCCGACGGGCATGAATGTTGCGGATGACGCTACGCGTATTGATCACAAATTCGAAATTAACTCTAGATGGTTTTCTGGCCCCGATTTCTTAACTTTACCAGCCTCCGACTGGCCTATAGAACCGGTCGCTAACCCTACGCCGACTCCGGAAGAGATGAAACGCTCGTTACTTATTTCGGAAGCGGTGGGTTTAACCAATGTGCGGGACTCATTTTTACCAGTAGTCGCGAACTCCACTCGTTTTAGTAAGTGGCTTAGACTGTTGCGTGCTACTGCTCGCATTTTTTGTTGCGCCAGAGCATTTCGCTCTCTTTTGAGCCGTCCTCAAAAGGCAAAATTTCATAATAGGGACTCAAGAAAGTCGGAGCAATCGTTACTTTCGCTGAAGCCGTTATTGGTGGAGGACATGACGCTCGCAGAGCGCCATCTCTTTCTTCGGTCACAAATAGACTCTTTTGAAAGCGAACGCTCGTGTCTGCGTAGTGGAAAACCACTCCCGAAACAAAGTCGTCTTCGTAATCTCGCGTTGTTCATAGATGATTTTGGTTTGCTCCGTCTCTCTGGTAGAATTGGCGCAGTTGAAAGTACGGGAATTACTAAAAACCCCGTCGTGCTCGATGGAAACCATTCAATTATAAGGCTTCTCATCGGTCACCATCACCAAAAGGCTGCCCATTCATACAACGAACTTGTCGTCAATGAGCTTCGCCAAGCGTTCTTTATACTTGGACTGCGCCCAGCAGTGAAGAAAGTGTCGAACTCCTGCCTCGAATGTAGAATCCGAAAAACCGCACCCCCAACTCCACCCATCGGTGACTTACCTCCCGAGCGACTGGACCACCACACCAGACCCTTTAACTGCGTGGGTCTTGACTACTTCGGCCCAGTATATGTTACAGTGGGTAGACGCACAGAAAAACGGTATGTTGCACTGTTTACTTGCCTGACGGTGCGCGCTATTCATCTCGAAGTTGTTGGAAGTTTAACATCAGATTCAGCAATTATGGCTCTGCGTCGTTTTATAGCGAGGCGTGGATGCCCGTCAACGCTTTTATCCGACAACGGAACAGCCTTTGTGGGAGCGAACAAGGAGCTTTCTGCACTCTACATGAAGCCGGTTCAAGAATATGTGCTCAACCAACGGATCAACTGGAAGTTTATTCCACCAGCTGCACCATTTATGGGGGGTTGCTGGGAGCGGTTGGTTCGGTCGGTGAAGATTTCACTTAGAGCCACTATGAAGGAGCGTGCGCCCCGCGAAGAAATTCTTCACACGTTTCTACTAGAAGTGGAGGGCATATTAAACTCGCGTCCACTCACGCACGTGTCGGTAGACCCGGGGGTAGAGGAAGCAATTACACCCTTTCATTTTATTCTGGGTTCAGCTTCACCACACTCCCCCCTAGCCGAGTTCACCGATGCTGATCTAATTCGCCGGGTACATTGGAAGAAGGCACAACGATATGCGGACCACTTTTGGACACGCTGGGTACGTGAATATCTACCAAGCTTGTTGCCTCGCCCCAACGTTCAAGGAAAGAAAAATTTGGAACCCGGAGATTTGGTGTTGGTGGCAGATGGAAATCTACCACGTGGTTCTTGGCCAAGAGGCCGTATTTCTAGAACGTTCCCGGGGAGCGACGGGGTCGTTAGAGTTGCAGAAGTTGCCGTCAGGGGTGGCTTACTGCGCCGGCCGGCCCGAAAGCTTGTATTACTGCCCAACTAGGGTTTTAGTACAAGTTTTAGGTGTACGTCGCCTCTTTTTGTCCGGTGTTGCCACACCGGGGGGGGACGATGTTGGCGACGAACCTTTTTTAATATGTTTACTTTTTACTTTTAATATTTGACAGTATTTTGTTTTTCCTTTTTTGATTGTCAGTGTCGTGTAAATTGTTTTTCATTAAAGTCAATGTGTAAAAACGTAATTTTATTATTTATTCCCAACACGAAGCCTTAAATTTTTCAATGCACCTTAGCCTGGCACCGACTTTAGAGGCTGTTAAGGTTTTTATGAAAATTATTTTATTCGTTTTAGTTTTTTGAAGTCGGTGTTTACTTTTTTAAAACGCTTTTATTAGCTTCACTTGTAACTAACTATGTAAAAAAATCTTGGAAGCTGAAATTTTGCATACACGTTTAGTTTGGCTGACAAAAGCGTTTTCTTTAGATTTTTTTTAAACTATAATATTTTTATTATACATGTAACCCTATTGCAACTCCTTTTATTTAAATGCCGTAAATAAAAAAGTTACTCTAGCACAAGATTATTTCGTAAACCCGTGCCGGGACAGGTTGGGACAGCTGTAAACATACATTCGCCACATTCTTGGGACCCTGCTCCTGGATATCATTTGTCATCTGCGCTGGATGTCGCGTAGTCCGCGAGTGCAAATACTTTGCGTTTATTAGATGAGTTGGCCGTGTAAAGTTTTATTTCTATTTTACAAGGTATTATTTTGTACATTATATGACTAAGGGCTGATTTTAGCTATATGTCAGTATAAAAAATGCATATGCAAGCTACATAAAAAAATACAAGAAAAATTTATAAAAACAAGTTTGAATGAACTGGCAACGTACCTCGTGGTACCCGTTACTTATATTCGGTAACTTGCTGTACACTTGGCAAGGGGAACCACGAGGCACATACACATTTCTCACACTTTATTATTATTATTCTGAGTTGATGATCAAAATATGATATTGCAATCTAATAAGTAGCATTTACTCTTTCAATCTACAGCGAAATAAACAGATGGTTAGTGCAAAATTTGAAAGAAATAAATTTAAATCTTATTAGTGTCGGTGCAATAGTTGTCACCTTGACGGAATCATGACGGAATTGTCACTTTGACGGATAGATTTTTGTGTAGCGAGCTCAAATTATTTTTTATACCAATCTCAAATAAATAAAGTATATTTCTAAAGTGCAAAAAATACTTTCACTTAATTATATAACACGCTGAATTTTATAAAAAGTAACGTATACCGGGAGTCCCGTTGTCGATTTAAGGGTTAAATGCCGTAAATAAAAAAGTTACTCTAGCACAAGATTATTTCGTAAACCCGTGCCGGGACAGGTTGGGACAGCTGTAAACATACATTCGCCACATTCTTGGGACCCTGCTCCTGGATATCATTTGTCATCTGCGCTGGATGTCGCGTAGTCCGCGAGTGCAAATACTTTGCGTTTATTAGATGAGTTGGCCGTGTAAAGTTTTATTTCTATTTTACAAGGTATTATTTTGTACATTATATGACTAAGGGCTGATTTTTCAATTGCCAGATAACTTTATCCAAGGGGAATTTTTGACAGCTTTCCTATACAAAATCTGTCAAGTGTCAGATTTATTCGTAAGATAAAACATTATCTGGCAATTGAAAAATCAGCCCTAATACCACCGTGCCTAATACTGACATTTCGAATTCATGTGCAGATCAGAATTTGATTGGCTGCGTTAACGATTATGGAAAACGTAGTTAGGAAACCTGCCCATTTGACAGGTCTCCATAAAGATCCCGATGGTGTGTGTAGTCCGCTAACCCGCACCAAGCCAGCGTGGTGGACTAAGACTTAACTAACCCTTCTCATTCTGAGAAGAGGCCGTACCCAGCAGTAGGACTATAATGGACTGGTTTTTAAAAATAAATTATAACTAATAGTAATATTTTTCAAAATATATTCTGCAGTACCAAAAATAATAGTGGATATCACATTTCTATTATGTGTGAAAACTTTGTACCCCTTTTAAATGGATATTGCGGGAACGGAGGTGTATGAAATTTGCCACAGTTAAAGTTTAAATGGAGAAGGAGTGCAGAAACCTAAAATATATTTATAATATTACGATCGAATTGCGAACACTAGACGACCGTATTAAAAAAATATAAAGAAGACTACAGCTACACCTAGCCCCGGGATAATGTGAATAAGCAGTCAACGGATAACTACATTCAAGGATAGCTTTCCAGTACGTCGTATGTCGTCAGAACCACCTTTTTAAACTTTATTCAAGGCAAGAAAATGCATCACAACCCTTTTACACAAAGCTTTGTACTCGCTTCAGACTCGTTTCTAATATTTAAATGCAAAACTATTAGAAAGGGCACTTTAACCGCTTTTGTACCGCTTTAAAAGAAGTTGAAGCTGTAAAAAGGCGTTTAAATCTTAACTTAAACCATAAAGTAGGTAGGTGTTAAGACGACGAAATGAAAATGTTGGAGGTGGGATCACAATTTTTCTCAGCAATTACGAACATTCGGAACAATCGGAACTGATATTTAAGTTCTTCATTTATCATGTCTTTGCTAGAGAAGGTTCACCCCATGTGTGATGTGAGCTCTGAAGAAGAAGATATGAAATGTATATTTCAGTACTTCTACCTACCTAAGCTTGTTACCAAATAAAGTTAAATCGAATCCTGAGCAACATCAAACAGCGCAAGCGTTGATTCATCATTTAATAATATTATCGTTACATAAAAGAATTTCAAACAATTTGATCCAAAATTTCGCCAGTAATTATAATAATCTGTGTAGCATTAGCGTTACAATGTTCATTGTTACCAATGTTGTTAAAGTCTCAAAGAAAACTTTTAATAGGCATGAAGTTACGCCGAATTGAATAGAACTCTGTAATTGTTATATCAAGCCTGTTTCTGAGGTAATAGCGTCGTAAAATATTCCTCTTAATATTATTTTGGGGGAAATTTTTGCTTCAAACTTATACAATTTCGCCACTGATATAATTACCTTGGGGAAGTAGCCACTTCTTTGTAAGTTGTTACCTACTTACCTACAACTTTTTAGTTCAATAAAAGGTAATGTTTGATTTGATTTAAGATCGGAGTATAGACTAGAATTTTCTAGGTAATTTTTTTTTAGTTTTCATTGCTACTTTTATTTTTCGCCTTTTGATTGTCTCCCAAAAATAACAAAAAAAAATCTGTTACCTTGACACGTGTAAGCACGATAAATATTAAGAAACTAGTGAAAAAAGAAGTAGGTACTTTACTTCTTTTTTCACTAGTTTCTTAATATTTATCGTGCTTACACGAAGTCCACTTCCACTAGCAATATTAAACTATTATCTATAGTTTTAAAATCAACTCCTTAGCGATGGAATGCGTATGATGATCGCAATAAGTCTAGAAGTACAGCAACATAATTTATTAATTTAGTTATATTACACGACATCATAAAAAAGCTTACATTGGGACTGCTATGGCAGTACTATCATTGATTAGGTGACCATAGTCAGTCAGAAGAAAGTAATTGGTTTCTCTAATTGGCAAATGCACTGCGTCTACTAAGTCTTAAGTTCGTACTTACGTACTAAGTCCTCAGAATGCTCGAATGAGTAGAAAACGCAATATATGTAAGTATTTTATTCCGTATCTATAGGACAATGATAAATTAACTTAAATTGTCATTGTCATAAAAAATCTGACCAACTTTGAAATTGTCATAAATAATTGACTGCTCCATACAGAAATCCACGTTGTTATGGAACATCATATTTTTTATTTATTTTAAACATTATTCCCTTATTAAAAGACGTGTAGAATGATGAATACAACACGTCCTTAATTTTATTCTGAAAATGAAAAAAAATATGGTGTTTATTTTCATAAAAAAAGTAATTCATAAAACATATTCAAAATGTTCCTCAAACCATTGTTCCTATGACGTATGTCTTGTAAATAACTCTGACAGTAAAACTAATTAATTTTAAGTGGCAACCAAACACTTCATCAAAGGCTTACGTACTGTCACAGTTACTAACGGATTGCCGTCTTAGCTCTTAAGTAATATAACAATTTGGGCGTTTCCTATGTCACATAGATCACATTCCATAAGATGCTACATCATCAAGGAATAGACAAAACATTCTTAATCTTGAAATGTTATATATATGAATTTGGTTAAATTACTTTAAGCTTGAAACAAAACGTTCCTGAAACATACCTAATGGTTTTTAAAAGATGGTGGTAAGTTGTTTCGTCACGACGTTTTCCTTCACCGTTAGCGCAAATGATATTAAAATTCTGATTCTGAGTTCGAAAGGTTGAAGTGTGGGCCGGTATCGACCTCAGACCCTCCTGCATCCGGCAAGCTCTCAAGTGATTGGCTGCCACTGCTGCAAATATAAAGAGTGAAACGTTACAATTTAATTACTTTATCAAAAACCCCCGACTCCAACTAGAAAAAGAGCTGTAATTTTTGAACGGCTGAACGGATTTTCATGAAACATAGCTATGATGATTCCCGATTAAACTAGCTATCAATTTAAAAATCTGCATTAAAATCGGTCCGTCCGTTTTGGAGCTACTATGCCACAGACAGATACACCGAGATACACACTACAACCTTATAACACCCCTCATTTTTGTCGGGGGTTAAAAATGGGAAATTATCAATGAAACATGATCATGATTTATAATGAAATGGTAACATAATAATAAGTAAAACTGGATGTGTATAATTGTATTATATTGTATTCTCGCATGCCTATTAAAAGGCAAGATATGACGGACCTATGTACTTAATAATAATGTAACATTTTCATGTACGATATCTTTTGGCGAATAAATGATTTGATTTGATTTTGATTTGATTTGATTTGAAACTTCTTCGAATACTAGATGGGGTTGCGATTAATCTCAAATATTCTATTTGACACCTTAACCTCGATGTTTCGCAACGCACATAGCTGGAAAACAGATAGTGGCAAGGGAATTATGTGTATGTGACACAGAATAAATAATGAAGACGGGTTTCGGTCACAAAGCCAGCTCATATCACCCGCGAAGGCTTAAAACTGGCAGCGGAATAAGCTGGGACGAGGTAAGGTATATTCTTGTCTGAAGGTACTATTTGAATCAAGTTAATTAGAACTTCATAATGTATTCATTGAAGTAATTTTAATTGTACGATTTCAGACGGAAATAATCTTTTTAAGACTGCAGGCAGCGGTAGTGACAAAAATATTCACTTTAGAAATGTAAATTTTCTGTGACCATGTTTTTTGGTGATCAGAAATATATATAATCGTGAAATGAATTGCAGTAAATTTATAAACCTATACAATAATTTTTTAATCATCGTCATAATCATCATAATCTTCTACAGGTTCTGTCTGAGAAGGACCGAGCCCGCTATCCACTATACGGGCCTTCTGCTGATTGGTTTCTCACCAGCTTGCAACCATCGGATATTATGGATGCAACAATTAAGTTTCTGTAATCATTTAAACTCAGTAGGGATACCTTAGTATTAGGAATTTAATAAATTGCCTACGTGAATTACACTTAGCGCCATCTACTGTCCGTAAACGGTTAACAAAGCAAACTTCGTGAGACCTGTTTAATGTCATAACAATCGTATAGATGGCGTGTTACTTAAAATTGTGCATGATTTTTACCGCACAGGTACTAATAATTATTAATCATAACGTGTAATATCAAAATTTTTGGTCATATATTTGTTTTAAAATAATAAAAATCTAAAAGTAAACTTTTAACGGATATGACCCGTCTATTGAATCACACTTAAAAAATAGCAGAGATGTCCGATCCGAGAGATTTATTGCTGTGCTTGTCTGTCGAAATAAACGATATAGGTAATTACGATTTCCGCCCAAAGATCTAAGAAAAATATGCAAAAAATAACATATGCTGTCCGTGTTTTTTATTTACAGATCATTAACCAAATATTTGTATTCGCATGAAATTCCCAAAATTAATGTTCGAAAAACAAACTTGAGCTAAAAAAATATGCTCTCGATTCTTAAGAAAAGTTGGTAGTGCAGCGAAAAATGTGGTGCGGAATTGCAAAGATCGATTTGGCGCTTAGCAAGTCGAGGTCAGTTGCATAAGCCACTTAAAAGGGAAGCTTAAACCGGGCTGGCTAATATTTTATAAAAGTTTTCGAAAGTCCAGCGGTGTGCAGTGTGCACTTTATTTCTTCAGGATAACAATGAGTTGGTCGACATTGACAGATCACGCCGGAGCGGAGCTTGCTTCGGAAAGGAACGGCTAACTACTCGTATTTATAAAGGTGTTATAAGAATATGATGGAGTTGCTTTAGTTTTTGTAAATTTCATAGCAGGTGAGTTCTTTGATAACTTCTGTATTTTGGATTAGATCTAAGTAGGAACCTATTGCTATACTATTACTGAA
The DNA here is from genome assembly GCA_932294325.1 of Allophyes oxyacanthae. Lineage (NCBI taxonomy): Eukaryota > Metazoa > Arthropoda > Insecta > Lepidoptera > Noctuidae > Allophyes > Allophyes oxyacanthae. The sequence goes on along the minus strand of OW028614.1, from coordinate 5,939,533 downwards.
CCTATTGTTATATTGCAAGATTTTCGGCTTATTATATAATATTATCATACAAGCTCCCACCTTTCTAGTCCCGATACCTTAAAGAGGTTATTTTACTCATCATTATGAACAACTTTTACTATGGGACCAACGCTAAAAATGCAAAAAAAACTCAGCTGTTTCAAATAAATAATTCAATAGTACTCGACTAAAGGTATGAAACTGCAGTTTTTTTTTGGTGAGATGATTGTTTCCTTTCAAGAAAAGTTACTGTTTTGTTTGATGGAAAACCATGACTTACTTCGCAAGCCTGTTTGGCTGCAGTGACAAGAGTACAACTGTCATTTGTTTTATTTTTTCTTGAGTCCATAGCAAATTGATTACCCACCTAAAATCCCTCTATAAATTAGTGTTCATCTATAAGTGGTTGATACGTTTATTATATCTGTGAAAGAAAAACAGCAAAATAAAGTAGGATAAGCAAAAAAATTTTTTTAAATTTTTTTTTTGTCTTTAGTTAGTTAGGTACTTAGGTAGCTGATTGTGAATGGCAAAACTTTTTTTTTGTTCTTAGTCGTAATTCTACATTGTTACACATATTAAATTGCATGCCGAACTAAGTAGGCGTATTATGAAGAGCTGTAAAATTACTAGAAGATCTGGGGGCCTAAAAAGGCCACATTGAGCAATTCATCTACAGATCTGCATAGTTACTGTCAAACAGATGATTACTGAATATGAACCTTATACGGATGACATTAAGAGTTGTTAAGTAGATATTTTGACATTAGTAATATGAATCATATTGTGATTCATCTAAAGCGGCCTTTTTAGCCCCCCTGTTAAAATACATATTTCAGGCAAATAAATATTTATATTCTATTCTGTTCTATTGTTATTTACGCGGTATGAAACTATCAACGACGATAACTTGTTAAGTGTTAGGTCTTAAAGGTCTATAGACAACAATGTCGGGAATCAGTGGTATTTTCAAGTAAATCTGTAAAAGCGGGTTGCCTTTTCAAACATGGCGAAGGAAATCTGGTACACAAATACTACTTACATTGTGTGTACTACAAATTACAATGTAAGTTGTTTATTTCCTAGATACCTAGATATAGTAAAAGGTAAGCACCTAGGGAAAATTAACTGCGAAGCCTTCAATAGACATCTGCTGAGTAAATAGAGGCTTAAAGCTCCGTACGATTTCAGTCATCAATGATGATCATGACTATACTTACATATTTAGAATAGAATAGGTATATCTTTATTTCATGTAAACCAGGTAACTTATGAAATGTCGAGACTCTAGGTGCACGGTTCCAAATAGTAGATCCTATGGATAAGAACCGGCAAGAAACTCCATGATAACTCTTTTCAAATAGATACACTTTAGCAGACAATTAATAAATAACCATTCCCTATAAAATAAGCATCTTTATAATAAATCAAACTGCGGAATTATCTAGTTTACAACAGTGCAATCGGCTCTCCCGCTACAAATAGCGTTTTTGTGTCGCCCCGGGCCGCGGTTACACGCTAAACGATTGACTCGATTGCCCCCGTCTCCCCGACCAGCCCCTCACAACCCTTCTGGTCTACTAATGGCTCCATTTGTTCTTTTAGTTAGTAGAAAATGCTGCAGGTCATACTATCCGTTTGTGGATTTGATAAAAGGGATGGTAATAATACGACAATGTCAAATACATGGCGAATTCGTTTTGGGATAGACACTTTCATGATTTGTGTTAACACGAAGAATATTAAATATAGATATTACTTTTACAAGCCAATGTTCCTTCCTACTTCGTTTTACTCCGATCGGCGGAGTTGATTGATTTATTGGAGAATACCAACCACTTGTATCGACCTGTCCTATTCCAATTCGCTTGTCTTCGCAAGCCCCTAGATAGTTATGTAAGTACCTATTTAAAGAACAAGCCTCATGGTAGACGATAATTGTTTAGCATGCCAACTAAGTAGCATGCTGCAGACAGTACGAGAAAATACATTATATGTAATGTATCTTTTTTATGCATAATTTGTGTCCAAAATGTATTGGTGTACCTACAATAAAGAGTACCTACCTATTGTATTCTATTATAAGTAATGTGTACCTACAAACAAAAAATGTTTTTTAACACGATGCCTCATATGATAATAATATTTATTTTATTATCAGCCTATGCTGATCCCACTCCTGGGCAAAGGCCTCCCTCCATTTTCTCCATTTCTCACGATCCCGCGCCTTTTCATTCCATTCTTGAAGAAATGTATCTATTTCGTCCCGCCATCTCTTTCGTGGTCTGCCGCGACCTCGTTTTATTATTTCAGGGCACCATATTAATAATTATTATTGATAACATTGGTATTATCGATATTATTATGTGATTCGGCCCATACTGCTGAATAATAGAGAGTATTTTCTCCTCACAAAGTTTTCTTGGGCAAATTAATCACAAAATAAGCAAAATTGACTTGCCTCAAATTCACATAATAAGCATTTCCATCCGAGTCTCAATCGAGTTGCATAAGTAGCGCCTCATAGTTTTCCCACTGGAACTTTTCAATCGGCAGATAAGAGGCTTGTGGAGACGTCCCGATATTTATTTACCACGAAGCGGTAAAGAAACTTACTCGCTTTGTCGACAATAAATTGCGTTTGTTCATTATTCAATTGTTCTCTTCATTTAAAATGAGCTTACTGATTTTTGCGGTGTTATTCTATTTAAATTTTCTGTGTGCAAAAGTTTTGTTGAACAAAGACTGTTAAGCTTGCTAGTTCAAATAAAGGGGTTATTTATTCAAATATACAGTATTGATACCTATATATTTAATAAGCTGCTTGTCTTGTCGTATCGTAATTTTTATGAAATAGAATTTTTTACTAAAATAATAATATAAACATAGCTATAGTACGACACAACTAAGAAGTTACATCGATGTGCCTGATATAACAACCATATTCATTTAATCATTCAAAGCGGCATACGGCCTTTTTAAACCCCCTGAACTTCACCCATAAATATGGCCACGCATTTATTATACACGTTGAATATTATAATGAACAATAGTAAATACGTAATAACTATTTATTATTAAAGTAAAAGTCACTTATAACATGAATATTACAGTTAAACTTGAACACTGTGTGTAGAATATAAACCTCGTGTTTACCAGTAGGGTTGTAAGTACGGCTCCGCTTCTATTATTCATAACACCTAATGGCAAAATCCGTTCAGCTTAAACTGATGGTCGATTCAAATAACAACATGGCTGACTAAATGAAGAATTATTAATTAAGCTATAGACGATTATATCAAAGATTTAATACAGAATATCAACCTGGTCTATGTCAGATGAAGAACAAGGTACCTTATTAACGGTTGTACTAAGGTGCGGATACAATTAATAATAATATAGAGAGAATTGAATATGTCAACAATTTTCGTTACAGAATTACCTATTTATTTTCCAGAGGGCCGAGCACGAATGTTTTGACGTATGGTAACGTAAACGTAAGCAAATTTTGATAATAAAATACGATGAATCTATGGCATTTTTGATCAATTTTATGCAACACACACTTGTTTCATTAAAAAGAATAAATATTGCATGTATTTCCAAAAAAATATACGTGTATTTTTTATTCTAAATTTGCTTACGTTTACGTTACCATATCTACGTCAAAACATTCGTGCTCGGCCCACAGATATAATAATATACCTAAGCCTAGCCCCAAATGGTTGCAAACTTAACGCTACGCAGAAATGCAGCACCAAATCACATAAGTCTTGTACCAAGTACCAACATTGAACTACTTAGTTACTAATTGTTCCATCGAACCTTTATCCTTCTAGTTACCCATCAAATCTATATAATAAGTAAGTAGTTGTATTCGACATTAGCCATTGCAACCTCTAAACTAACAAAAACGAACTTACCTATGACGAGACATGCATCTAAATCCAATCTTCATTCTGTTTGAGTCGTCTTGTCAAAACCTAAGTTTCAAACATGGTACTATATATTATCTCTATGGTTTCAAATGTGCGATGAAGCATCGAAACGCAACTTATAGTTTTATTAGTTATTAAAGCAGGGTCTTGCAACCGCGTAAAGTGGCCCCAAAATTTAACGCGGAGCAATATTAAAACGTTTCAATTGCCGCATTTTACGAGGAGGTCGAAATTTAAAATGCTTTTTGGCGAGTGTTGCCAGCCTTCGTCTAAATGCTTTATGTTTTATTTTATTATCCGTGTCGCCACCAAGTTTTTATTGCACGCTGTATATTATTCGCGTTCTGTTTTCAAACGCTGATAAGCAGATAACAAAGAGTTCTTTGTTTAAGATTATATTATTTGCTTGTTTTACTTTCACAAAATTACTTAAATAGGCGTGAAATAAACATAGCCGTACGGAACATTGAGAAAACCGTTGAATGGTAAACAAGTATTTTAATTCTTGAAGATATGTTTAGGATATTGACTAAATCCGTACCTGATCCACATTCGGCCCTGTTACACAGCCAGTTATGACAAAACACTGTCACCAGGGTACAGCCCTTACAGCGTTTTGTGATAATTTAACGCAAAATAATCTAGTTGATGTAAGCTTTGGTACTTATTCCATCCTCACTTACATGATTCCGAAATATTCGATGTTTCGAAGTTTTTATGAAATATTTTTACAAAACCATGTAGGTACCTACTTACGGTAGGTTGCATCATTTTGCCGTGACAATTTAAAGAGACAAGTGCATGGGCCGAGCACGAATGTTTTGACGTATGGAAGCAAATTTTGATTATAAAATACAATGAATCTATCGCATTTTTCTTCAATTTTATGCAACATACACACTTGTTTCATGAAAATGTAAAAATATAGCATGTATTTTCAGAAAATATTATGGATTACACGTGTATTTTTTATTCTTTTGTTTACGTTAACGTTACGATACGTCAAAACATTCTTGCTTGGCCCACTGGTATTTGGGTATATAACATTGCAAAACAAAACACGGCAAACTAATGCCGTGTTTAGTCAAAATAACAAGCTGCGGGTGCGCTGTTTGCGGGGATTGCATTGATTGTAACGAGTTAAAGATTTGAACCCGTTTTTCTCACAGTAACGTTGTGTCATAACAGGGCCGCATTGCCCCATTTATAATTGACAGTTCGAAACTTCTCAATAACTCGACGTACGATCGACGGGATCTCACTAAAATAGACGTTAATAAATTCAATTTTTTACGCAAAATAAGTAATATCATTTCACGCCTATGGTTCATGTATCATGGTTCATGATTGCAGGCATGTATTCAAATAATGCTAGGAGATCCGATTAAGGGGGGAGGCATTCATTGCATAAAATCAATATCAATATATGGGTTCATTGATGGTACAAAATATTAATAATTATCCGCTTAATAACCATAACCGTAAGCGAGACTTCTTCAAACCTAAACACAGATTAGGCAAGATTAGATTAGTAAGGTCCTACTTTATTAGCGGAGGTCCTTTTAAGGGGTTATAGTAATTATCATTATTGAAACATTATTAAACATTATGAAAACAAACAAGAAATCGTGAAAAAAAAAATCGCTGTTCCATACAAATAATTCAATATTACTAGATCACTAGTCAGAAGCACTTGACAACAGGATGAAAAATGTTCATTAAAATTTTCCATGTACGCACATAAAACAAGGCTATGTATAAAATATAGGCGCCATTAGCTTTAGCAAAAGGTTTATTCAGGATGATCCGAGTTTTGGAAGAAGCAATTAACGCTTGTGAATCATTGAGTAGCAGCGAGATTAGTTAAGCCTTCAGACGAACCTTTCAGTTCGTGTCTGCGTATCTAACACGTAACGCATTTGAATGTTTAAATTTTATATAGGGTGGATGTTAACATGAGGGAATAAACGATATCGTGTTATCAATTTATTTTTTAATGTTTAGAGGGAGGCGACATCGACGCCTTCGTGTTTCAAAGAGCAAGTAAGAATTTGGTCCAAAAAAACTTTTATAGGATGTATCTAAATTACCATTTAGGTTCCCTAAATGCCAACCTCACCTGAGGCTTTATTGTAAGTTTCTTTTGCTCCGAGCTTCTCACCAATCGGAGCGCCGCCGAACACTATCGCTGCGGAAAAATGAGATTGGTAAAAGACAGTTACCTCAGGTGAGGTTGGCATCAGGGAACCTAAATGACAACCTTACATACATCCTATGAAAGCTTTTTGGACCGAGTTCTTATTAAATAGACCAAATTTTGCTTTGAAACACGGAGGGCTCGATATGTTAAGAATGCTACCTTATCTGCGTTTATAGGTCTATTTCTTTGTACCTTTAAAATAATACTTACCTACTTGAAATCTTTATAAAATTCTATCTCCCCTAAATTCACAATTGTTGAGCGATCGCTTCACAATCGATTATTGATATCGATGACATCTCGGCGCCAATCGCCTTGAACTCATGAATAATGTATTAATCGTATAATTACCATAATTAGGAGTTAATTATACATTTTGTGTATAATAACACGATGATACTGATGTCCGAATAATTTCATCTGAATAACGTGTATACATAATATGATTTTAACAGTATGGAAAAAATATCCAAAAACGCCCATGTCTCACATAGTTTGACGACACGGTTGGCGCAGTGGCTAAGGGCCTTCTGCGCTACGTGCCGCAGGTTCGATCCCCGCACGGAATAAATATTTGTATAATCTACAGATAGTTGTTTCGGGTCTGGTTGTGTGTGCATGTGACATGTATGTTTGTAAACTGTATCCTACTCCTGTACAGGAGAAACAATAGAGACGGGCAATTTAAAAAAAAATTGGTGAATCATAATAATTATAATATAGTAAGTAACATCCAATTTCTTTAAAAAAAAATTATTGGCTTCTACTTTCAACGTAACTACTTATATATTTTAATTAGAAAGTAAATACTTAATTAATCAAGAATATGAATAAAGAAGTAGCGTGTAATTACCTATAGAATATTATACCTCCTTTCATTAGAGCTACACAAAGAACTTGAAACATCATCCCGCCCTCGGCTTTTTCCATAAAATTCGCATCAAATTATGAAATAAACTGAACATGCCATTTGATCTCTTGATACATTTGTTATGTAGAATTTTACCTCCCCTCCTGGAACCGTCATGAATAACCATTCGAATTAGGCTAATGCATCAGCTTAATAGGCCATTCTACGTTTAGATATACGCGCCTAATCGAATAATGATTACGTCTCGCGAATTAATATCGCATCGAAATATCGTTTATCTACATTTTGACACAACTTGTGTATTACCTATATCAATCAAAAGATCGAAAAATCATTGCATGTAAACCGAATTGCAATGTGTATAAAAAATAAACCAAATTCGTTTTCCAAATAACGTACGAGTACCTATCTAATGTCGGTTTGATTGTTTTTTTCTTTATATTGAAATGGGGATACTGTAGAGATAGAGACAAGCATTCCTCTAAAGCTGTAACTAAGACAAAATTTATCATAATAACCATAATAATATACCATAAACATCATGGGCAAAGGATTTGGTGGTAACTCTTAGGGCCATGGCGCACTCGACACTTTTAGCAGCAGAAACCCGCATTTTCGCGTTCGTTGGGTGCCTTTTGCTTACAAAAAGTGAATAACGAACCCGAAAACTCTATTTCTGCATGGTTTCAGTTCAACCTTCTAACAATAAATATCTCCAAAACATGTTATGTTATATTTAGGGCAAAAAATAAAATAATTCCCCCATATGATCAACTAACAATTAGTGATGAGCCTCTACAGCTAAAAACATGTGAAAAATATCTCGGCCTAAAAATCGACAGCTCCCTCACGTGGAATGCTCACATTGAATCCATAAAAAGTAAGCTCTCGACACTTATCGGGTCACTGCATAACATAGTTCGATGCATTCCACGAAGATTACGGTACACCATCTATAATTCCCTAGTTAAGCCACATTTACTATATTTGATCGAAATTTGGGGCAGTGCTTCAAAAACAAAACTGTCAGAGCTCCAAGTTATCCAAAATAAACTGATGAAAATGCTTTTCAACTATCCGTATTTAACATCAACCAGTAAAATTTATAGCGAAACTAAAATAATGAATATCAAACAACTATATATTTATAACACATGTATCTTCATCAGAAAAGCTCTTAACAAAAGTATTCACACAAACATAATACTTACTCAGTTCAAACACATTAGTCAACGTAGCACAAGACGAGCTAGCCTACTAGTTTTACCTAAAATCAGAACGAACTATGGCAAAAAAATGCTTACATTTGAAGGAGCACAACTATATAATAAAATACCTTCACGTTTAAGAAATGTAAACTCATTTAATGCATTCAAAACTCAGCTTAGTCAGTATATAATCGCAAATCGATCACTGGAGAAATGAATGCATTAGATGAGTAATCTAAAATCTAAAATAACAAGTCTGTAACTGACGATGGCGAACTTTTGTAATTTTAAGTATGTTTAGTATTGTTCTCAAGTAAGTGACATTATGTTTTTATTGAGAATAAAGTTTCTTTAAACCTAAACCTAAAACCCGCGATTCTGCTATAGAAAGTAGCTAGTGTGCAATGGCCCTAAGAATCGCTATCACCAAATCCTTTGCCTATGATGTTTATGGCAATCCTCTTTAACACAATCTCTGTTACGTATAGTATTATATTGTGTATCTATGCCCTTACTGTACGCACTTAGGCAGATGTGGAAACCACTATTTTGGAAACGTGTATCTAGTCTTTAACGTTCCAAAAGTGTTAAAATTTTGTTTATTTAAATAAAATCTTTTCTATTCTATTCTATTCTATTCTAATGGATACCAGACAGTAACCTGTAAGAACCTGGAATACAACACCATCCTAAATATACACACAAATATTAAGATTCTTCTTTTAAAGTTAACTTTATATTTAAATCTAGGTATCCTATAAAACCAAATCATAAACAAAATGCACAAGCTAGAGCTGAGACCGTTCAACATTTTTCATAAAACCTGCACGTATTGAAAATCGATGCGGTATTTCCACGATTAAACGGACGAACAACGTAGTGTATTTAGTTTATGAAATTCAATATTTCCATTCAGCAACCATTCCGAAAGTTACCAATTTCATAAAGCTGTGTGTGTTATGAATTATGAAGTATCGTTGGAGCAATTCATCGAGTCTGTATACATTTTGTAGAATTTAATACAAAGGTTTCGTGCGCTATTATTAAAGTCGATTAAAAATGTGGCTTTGAAATTGTATTGATTAGTCGAACTCCAATACGAACACAACAAAATGTTATATAGTATCTACTCTGGCGGTATGTTAGTTTGCTCTTGCTAAATGCCTACTGGGGTAACCTACGGCTACCACGAATCCGCGTCGTATTTCGATCGCAATTAGGGGTGGAAATCTCAGTGAACCGACGCAGCAAGCCGATCCGTCTGGCGATTGTTCTGTTGTACACTAATTAAATGATCATATACTCCTCGAGATCTAAGAAGTCTCTTTTGACAGATTTAAAGAACGATAGCATGTAACTTGACAATCTTACTTTAGGCTGTGAATAAAAACCATTTTGAATATACACTTGATAATAATTATGAAATTATTATAATTTTTTGAGATACGTATAAATTAGCATGGTATATAATTTCATAAGTATTGTTATAGCATCGAAATATTTTTAAAATGCATGTTTATGTACTACCGAAATATCATAAAAATGGTTACGTTCTCAATCAATTATTTTTTAAATAAAGGGATGTGATCACTAGAATCGTTAAAATCGTTTGAAATATCAGTATAAAATTACGTAGGTATTAAAAACTCTTTAAAGGCTGTATGACACGTACATTATATTATTATAATTAATTTAATTTCTCTATGATCACAATTTGCTTGACACTGGCAGTAATGACAATGACATCTGTGCAATTTTTCGCGATTTTTCCAACTAATTGTTCGTTCTCTCAACGAATATTTCTCGGATACCTCTGTATTTGTGATCTGGCCTTGATTTTGGACTGTTCCCGCTTTTAAGTTGACTTGGCTTACTATAGGTACATGGATTCTAACACTCTCGAAGTACTCACATAGTTTCCAAACCAAGTGGTTTGGAAACTATGTGAGTACTTCGAAAGTGAATCAATAACTGGTGGACCATTATTACCGGTACAAGTGGATAAATAATTTTGGCATAAAATTATGGATATGTTTTATTATTCTATCAAGATACCTACAGAAATGCGATTTCATATAAAATTCGGTGCCTACTACATTAATAAATTGCTTATCCGATGAATTTCTCGATTTTTATTCATAGTTTTAAACGATTATATACTCTTAGAATTTTAAATCGATTCATTATAAAAATCGATATTTTTGGTAACAGATTTATACGCTTCACATCCCAAATTAACTCAAATGATATATGTCAAAAGTGGCTTTTTAAATCTCGAGGACTGTAGTTCTTGTCCAGTATTCGAACAGGACTACAGTGAAGCCAGTTACATCTCTATTACGTAACTTACCTAAACGTTCTATTGTGGTATATCGAATACAGTTTTCATTTTTTAAAATAAGTATATACCACTATTTTTTAACCCTCGATAAAAAAGAGGGGTGTTAAAAGTTTGTTGTATCTGTGTGTCTGTCTGTGCCATCATAGCTCCAAAACGGGTGGACCAATTTCAATGCAGTTTTTTTAAATTGAAAGCTTGTTTATTCGGGAATCATTTTACTATGTGTCATGAAAATCTGTTCAGCCGTTCAAAAGTTACAGCTCTTTTTCTAGTTGGAGTCGGGGGTTTTTGACGGTTAGGTTAGGTTAGGATATTTTTAATTACCTACCTACCAGAAAAAAAATAAGTAAATGCTCTGTTCTTCATTTTACGCATCTTTCTGAAATTGACTGAATAACTGCTGTTTCATACAAATGTGGATACCTAACAAATATAAAGGATACGTAAAATAAAATGTAAGGACCAGTCAATGTTTCTAGCACTATTTGAGAGTTACGTCTGTAATAAAAGATGTGTAGGATGATGAGGAGAAGACACCCTTAATTTTTTTCTGGTAGTAAAAAAATTGGTGTCTATAGAAATATAAGATTAGTGTCATCAGTGATGGTGGCAATCACAAACAAGTCATAGAACCACCATCACCAGTGATGGCAATGTGACTGATATTGTTGTTCATGTCGATGTTGTGATCCTTTAAGAAAGAATAATGTTTAGCAGTAGACCATCACACTATATTTTTTTATATAGTGCAATGGTTATAATTATTCAAATGGTAAGCTTATTAACAAATTCGTAGGCATTATGTAAAGCACCCCAAAAAACGTAACTCTAAAAAATCTAAACAATTGCCAATACATTTTACCGTAATTAACTATACATATCAATCGACTCTTAGTAAGGCCACGTTTTCGGCCATTGTTCACCGTATCCGTTTTAATTTTCGGTTGGAAATCAACGAAGTGAGCGTCGGCGGCACCGGCCGATATGCTTCCGGGCCTGTTTACCCAGCGCAAATAACCAGCCCGGCCAATTCCGACCATTGTTAGAAATATGGCAATTGTTTGTTACCCACAAAGAGTTCACTCTACAGAATTGCTAACAATGAACGTGCAACATTCAAAAATCGAATGCCCAAACCTCTTATTAGGTTTGGGCATTCGATTTTTGAATGTATCACAAATTATGATGCAGGCAGCGTAGATTTTGTATGGATAATTGGCCTCTTCGATTCCTAGTTCGCTCGCACAGCAAAATGATGCTTCGTTTGGGGGATGAGAGCCTCTTTATCTCCAGCCAGCCGTAGAGCTATAGATAGTTGATTATTGATTTTTACTACCTACTACTTTTTCTGAGATATAGATACCAACACAAGTACCTAAGTACAATAATGTACCAACTTGTAGATACACCTAGACTGCCCGTTATCTAATTTTTTTCTGATAAGTCCATCCAAAGTTTGTCTGGCACAGATCGCTGTCCGCGAAAAGACCGCCTATTGTACATTAGCTTATGTGAATCTCATTCTATTTTTAGTACCTGGTGTAAATAAAGAGTATAAATAAATAAACTTTAAAAAAAAGTAAAGTCGACTTCAAAAAACTAAAAAGTATAAAATTGTTTTCTTAAAAAACTTAACACCTTCTGAAGTCGGTATCACTGCCAAGCTAGGTGCATTGAAGAATTAAATGTCCCGACTTCAGAAGCTGATAAGTTTTTTAAGAAAATAATTTTGTACTTTTTAGGTTTTTGAGTTCGGTTTTTACTTTTTTTAAAGTTGATTTTATTTTTCTATTTTGAGTGGCATAAACAAAACATAAACATGAGATTACAGCAATCGAAAGTGATATGCTGTTATTCATTCAAGAGTTCCATTATATATCTCCTAAATTCTTCATCAGTCGGTTAAAATACACTAGTTAACTTTGGTACAGCTAGATAGGTGATCGCTCAAAACAAATTTAGAATTTTAATTGGTAGGGTTTCGAATCGAGATGAGAGATATTCTTACAGAATAGCTATGCTGTATACCAATATTGATAAAATTTCGCGATTGATACGTAGTTACTTCATAAAGACCGTTTGTCAACCTTCAAACTTTCCGCATGGTTTGTGTACTTTACGAACTCCGTGATGACCGTCGCGGTCGGAGGATTAATTAACCTGCTTTTCATTACGAACTGCCTGGATATTGTGACTGATTTGTCTGATATAGGTATAAATTTGGTTTCTGCGGCAAATGGAAGAAAATTTTAAAATGGGGACAATATTCGCTATTGCTATGGTACATTTATTATACCTTAACTGAGATTGCTTTTCTTATCTTTCCCGCCAAGTGACAAAACGTAGGCATTCATACTGTTCAGTAGGCTAATTCACGTAACTAAAGAAGTTATTTATATAGAAGAAATTTTGATCAAAACAACACATTTGGTATTCTCTTAACGTCAGTGAGATACGCTCGCGTCAAGTTCGAGCGTCACTGCAATATGATAGGCGCGTCATAAAATTAGGTGAATTAGCCCTCTGGCCACAGGAGCTCCCATATCTTTTCCGGAAAAATCTGGAGACACTTATGACCCCTATGTGAACAGAAAACTTGCAAAGATCATCTATTAGCTTACTAAGGAACTAACGGGACACTCTTAATAACCTAACCGTCAATAAACCCCGACTGCAACTAGAAAAAGAGCTGTAACTTTAGAACGGCTGAACAGATTTTCAGGAAACATAGCTTAGAACTATCCGAATTAAACTAGCTTTTAATTAAAAACTGCATTAAAATCGGTAACACTCATCGTTTTCGTCGGAGATTAAAAAGAAAGAAAGATATTTATGGTCCAAAACCTTTCTAGCCCCAATCCCTTTAAGGGGTTATTCTAGTCATCATTATTCATGAACAACCTTTTCTATGGGACATAAATCTGCTATTCCATACAAATAATTCAATATTACTCCAATAAAACTATGGAACAGTTGATTTTATTTTCGTGATTTCAGGTTTGGTCCCTTAGTAAAAGGTGTTCATTATGAGTAGGTACTTTAATCCCTTAAAAGCACTTCTGCTAATAAAGTTGAATTATATAGGTACATACATGTTGATAGATCTGTGTGTCAGGATTGAGGAACCACTGCATACACTTAAAATAATATGTAACTAGTTCAAGCCTGTCTTGTTTTAAACGCAGGTAAGTTAGCGTTATATGGACCTTTCTACTAAAATATAAAGTTGGCACCCAGAACACACATCCATAACCCTTCGCACCTAAAAACAAAGAAAGTATAAAATAATTATATATTTCAAATAAACACTTGAATCGAATTCCGTGGCAACACATTAACCAACTGGAACTTCAGCCAAACATGTTATTTCAAATATATATTCCAATTAGCCGAGTTTACTTTGGAAACGTAAGTTAGATTCACAAAGCATTCGGTTGGAGGTGTATCGCCTCGGGGTAGAAGACCAACCCGAGCGAGCCAAACTAGCTGAGTAGTAGCCGACTATCACAACGTTATGGAATATAATATAATACTGCAATTAATAGGAATAGACCTAAACAAATACGACAATGTTATCTCTAATAGAAGTATTTTCTTTTAATTTGTAACTGTTTTGAAAGTATGTGCAGTTTAAAACAGTTTCTCAATTCATATAACCGAGTTGAAAATAGGGCTGTATAACAACGCTAAATCCTGAGAATTTTACGACACTCATACGCGATGTCATATAATTTAAAATCGTTATTACGTCAAAATATTATTGAAATAAAGCACATTTCTGCGGTATTAATATGACGAATAAGCCACCTCGTCTTGTACGTCGTAAAAGCGACTAAGCGTTTAAATCATGTGGAGTAGAATGATCTAACTGTACATTGATATCATACGGTTACTGAATAAATTAAATTTTCATGAAAATTCTAGGTTGTTTTGACAACAAGATGGAAACCCAGCATATCTATATATTTTTACCCCATTTAACATAATGCGCGATACGGAGGAGTGTGAGATTTGGCATAGGTAGTTAAAGTTTATATGGAGAAGAAGTGCAGAAATAAATATTACGGTCGAATGTTGACCATTGGGCGACCACTAGTTATATAATATTTAGTAGAGTTAGAAAAAGCTAGACACAGTGAACTTGCAAATAACCTGGGTAAAAGCAGTAAAAGCTAGGAAGTGGAAGAAACTACAATAGGCAAAGAGATACCTATACCCTATTCAAGGAAGGAAAAATGAATTATGTGAAAAGCGTAAGTTCTGTAAAATAAAGAAAATTTGTGATGTTAATCTACTTGAAACACTTTTTATTGAAGTTTCGAATTTTTCATTGCCTATGTTCCTTTCAGGATAGCATTAGAAAAATAACGTTACGGTTCCTGTCTTTGCGGCCCTGGCCACCGGTAGCTTGGACATGTCGCGGTGGGCTTCTACTAATTTATATTTTACTTATATAATTTTATTTTATTTTAATATTTATAAATATGTAAAAAAAAATGTTAAAAGTTTGAATAAAGAAAATAACAAATTAAAAAAAGAATAACTTAAACTAATTTAATTGTTAATGTGCTGCTGGTATGCCAGTGCCGAATGGGTTGCGAACCCAGCATAATATTTTGTGAATAATCATTATAAAAAAGCTACTATGTGCAAGTCTCCGACCCGGCAAGTCAAGAACAGTGCTAAGTCATTTCAGGGAGCACATTTTCGGTTTAATGATATGTTGGTTTAGACCTAAATAAGCAGAACACTAAATGAAATCTAAACTGCAAATGACAGTTAAGTAAATACCTACAATGGTTTGAACAAAGGACTAGATATACTTAACTGTCAGTGCTTTGTATACAATGTTGCAATATTTATTTCTGGATTATAGTCTCTTGAGTACCTACTACTTTATATACAAGTTGTGGTTTTCTTATATGTCTTGTAAAAAGGCTGGTATCACGATGATACAGGCTGATAATTTTTTTGGTTTTGCTTGCGGCGGGTGCGTCAAAAAGTAGCTTATACTTTAATCTGGACATTAAATTCGTAAAATTACCAATTTCTTACCTGATGAGAGTACGAACAGACAGATGATGTTAGGATAAAGGTTTTACGCCACGGAAAATGCTATTGAAATTGCTATTTCAATGTTCAATAAATAAGATGAATTATTTGTCTATTCCTTGATCTAAGAGAAAACGATACGAATGATTTACGATGAGACGCCACGAAACTTCTTAGCAATACAATATTAAAGTAATCTTACCTTATGGACGTTAAAGTACGTAAGGTTACAACAATACTGCTGTAAGAGCGGGTGGTAGACCCCTAGTCAAAAATTATTTGAATTTTGAATCGAAATCGATACTAAGAAGATGACATACTTCATTCAGCATTATTCGCGCGGACGCGCACACCGACGCCTTCGCAGTGCGAACATCGAAAGCGATTAGACGCAAGCGCGCTGCGTCCTTGCTACACAGAGTAGAGATGGACTGAGTGATATTTTTTGATACCAATGACTACATGACAATGGAGAAAAATATGATGACGGGATCAATGACAAAATCATAAATTATTTTTTTCTAACTGTCACCGCATTCACGCATTGCATGTTGTCATCTTGTCATTGTCATGTCACAGCCGAGACCGAAGTTCACATTCATTCAGTCATGGCCAATATCGAGTGATGATTTCAGGCATTGATGATTTTGTCGTTGTCACTGTATGACGAAATGATTTTAAAATATCGATGATGTGTATACATCATCGATATTTTACACATGTATGTATGTTTTATACATGTGACATGATATCGAACTCAACTCTAACACAGAGTGCGTGCGCCGATCAACAGTCTCCTGAATGTAATTTCTAACTATCTGAATTGTCCGAGTCAGCTACTTAATAATACTAAAATAGTTTTACTTACTAAATTGTATATGGTATTCAAGTACAAGAGGGTCTAGATCTAAACTTTTAGGGAGTCAGTTGCTTTCTACAGTGTCCATATCTCCCATTGTACAACTTCGAAGCTACTATCAAATTAGCATTAAGCTGTGCGAAAAGTGCACTTCGCTTTCGCTATCCTCGTTTAATGTACCTACAAACCGTTAACTTGGGCATATGCATATGAAAGTGCATTCACTTTTGTCAAACCGAACAAACTCAAAATAAGATTTCGTTTGCATAATCCCATTTTGTGCAAGGTACGTACAGCGTGGAGTTAATAATGTTTACAGTTGCAAGACACGAACATTTTGCTATATTTACTAAAACTAATGGTCGCCCCGTGGTCGTAAGCGCCGCTGGGGAGTTGAGGTGGACTGATATAGTATACACGGTTAACGGCCTAACGAGGGTTATTGTACTCATCATTAAGGACAACTTTTAATTAGGGATCAATCCTGAAATCACTACAAAAAATCTGCTGCTCATTTCGAAGAGTAATATTGAATTATTTGTATGGAACGGCAGAAAATTTTTGGCCATTTCTCCTTTGTTCCCATATGAGTAGGGGTAAAAAATTTTTTTTTCCCGCAAATCGTTTCTGAAAAACAAAGCCTACCTACTCTTTATTAAACTGTTAGGTACACTATAATTACTGTTAACTTTGTACCGTCCCATTATTTCTGCGAGAGCGCTAACGAAAGACGCACCTTTTACATTGAATTCCTTGATATAAACATTCAAGATGCACAGTCCCCTACGAACGTGACATTAAAAAGTATCTTTAATTGCTCATAAGTAGTAAACACATAAATCTAAATAATGGACCCTTGTTACTGTCTGTTGTCTCTAGTTATATTCAGAGCTCAGAGGATTCATCCAGAAGGTTGATTAGGTACACCATGGTCAACGACAGGCTTGCAGCGAGTATGTGACTTCTATTGTCTTATTTATTTATCCCGACCTTTTTGTGTAACGTTCCTTTTTAACCCCCGACAAAAAAGTGGGGTGTTAAAATTAGTTTGCGGTGTGTATCTGTCTGTCTGTGTATCTGTGTATCTATTTGTGGAAAGCTAGTTTAATCGGGTATCATCTTAGGTATGTTACATGAAAATATATTCAAGCGTTCAAAAGTTACGGCTCTTTTTCTATTTGGAGTCAGGGGTTTTTGACGGTTAGGTTATTATAAGATTAAGTACTTGAACTAATGCATGTCTACTGACCACCACTCGGTAAGATTATATAACCGCACAGTTTCAATTTGTACGCGTTTTCTCGGATATTTTTCAGTCACTGATAGTGCATCTTTAGATTTTACATCAATGATTGAATTATTAAAATTAAACCGTTTCACGTTGCGGTCTCAAAGTCTCTCGTTTGTACCGCAAGAAAGTTGCGAAATACAACGAAGGACAAAGGAAACTAGTCCGGGGGCCATTTGCTCATCGTACGTATTTGTTCCCGCCTAATTAAACATGAAACGCTGGAAGTAGCAGGTATGCCGAGGGAATTAGGGGTTTGAAGTGTAGATTTTAATGTATTGCGCGTTTCCGGGGGATGGATTCAGTGTAGTTTATGATGCATGTTTGTTAGACCTTTGAGGGGTCTTATTGCTTCACATTTGTATGAATTAACGAAAATATCATATTCCAAATTCAAAATAAATTAATAGTATCGTCGTGTTTGTCTTCCTAATTCAAAATAAATTAAAAGTATCGTCGTGTTTATGTTCCTAATTCGAAATAAATTAAAAGTATCGTCGAGTTTGTGTTCCAAATTCGAAATAAATTAAAAATATCGTCGAGTTTGTGTCGAAATGTGTTTAAGTATCTCGTTAAGAATGCATACCCATCTACTTTTAAATTAATTAAGTATCGTGATGAGAATGTCTAAGAAACGTTATACCCTCAGGGATTTAAGCATCGAGGGTGGACGATCCAACGTCTCTATCAGACTGTCAAAAAACGAAGTTAAATTCGTTTTAAATTGTACTTCAAACCTGCCTATCCCATAGACACGAAGAACACACGCTATACACACATCCGTTTCATCCGAGCGGAACGATCTCTTTGTCCAACCATTTCAAGCTCTACTCCTAAAACGTTAGTAGTTATATTACCGACCTCATTCCGTTAATGAGAGCAATCCACAAACATTTGCATTTGCACCGGTGTTTATCAGCTAGCTGGCAACACTTTGCAATCAGAACCGATGCGCCCAATATCGGTATGTACCGACTACCGAGTAAAATTGATATTGTGAGCTTAGAGCCCGAGTGTGGAACGTCAATAGAGCAGTTTGTTCTTATGATTAATATTAACTTACTAATGATATGGAGATTCAGTTCTAATAATTGCTACAGAGTAAATAATAGAATGTACAGTTCTACGACTAAAGGTATGGGCTTCGGCAATAGAATAGAATAGAATAGATCTTTATTTCTTTTAAACCAGATACAGGCACTTATTAAATGTCGAGACTCTATGTGCGAAGTTTCAAATAGTAGGTCCTATTTATTTATTTATTTTATTTTAAAGACATCTTATTGCTAACAGTTTTTAGTCCATGCACAATAAGAGATTACAATAATTAATTTTAAAAACAATAATAGGTACATTTGATAATTATTAAAAAAAACAATTTCCATTTATAGTCAATATAGAATAATAATAAATTAATTAGATCAAGAAAAAAAAATCATACATGTAAAAAAAAAATCAGATTATGCTACTGCCAATAGTCAACGTCTCGATATAACGCCCTGCTATGGTAAGAAATCTGCTCTCGGTGCATGAGAATAAGTCTAACGTTGAGTCGTATGTTAGAAAGAAAATGGAAAAGAACCGGCAAGAAACTCTATGGAAACTCTTTTAAAATAATAGATTACAATCTTGATCAGTAAAATATTATGGTAAAAGTTGCGAGAATAATGTAATATAAGTATTGTGAATAAAAATAAGAATAGGATAATAATGATTTTGATGAGAATAGTAATCGCACGGCTACGTCAATACTCTATTTCGTGAAGCCAAAACACAAGAACAAAAAGTAAATTGGGAATAAAGCGTTCTTCTATTAGGCTTTGAGACTCGACTTCATGGGTTGATTCAGGTAGAAACATTTTCATAACTACAGGCTTGTTTGTTAAATAACAATGCAATTTTTTGTCTGAATATGAAGCTTGAAATCTTAAATACAAAATCAGAATTTATAGAAGTTACCTCTACATACTGTCAAATACATTATACATATTTATTTAAAAATAATAAGTATATTTACAAACAGTCCAGCAGTTAACACAAGGTCAAAAACAGTTACGTATGCAACTCATATAATTCCAAAATTTTCCGGGTAACCTTGACCCTGAATTGAAAAGCAATATGTGTATTACGTTCTTTATATATCCTTTATCTATATCTATACTAATATTATAAAGAGAAAAGATTAGATTCTTTGTATGTTTATTTGTTTGTAATGGATAAACTCAAAAACTACGGGACCGATTTTAAAAATTCCTTCGCCAGCAGATTGCTATATTATCACTGAGTAACATAGGCTATAATTTATAAAGACATCACACGGGCGAAGCCCCTGGCGCAAGCTATATAATGTATATTTGCGTCCTTTTTTCTATGAATAATATATGGCATTGTGCTCTAATAAACTACAATAAAGGACTCTTTAAAAAAAATACATGTTGTCGACTAAAGCGGACGAACATTCTTTTAATAAATCACTTCACGGTTTTACTACTCCCTCAAACCGTGTATCGGTTTATGAATATCTAATCGTGGCGTATACGATACCCGCATTACAATTTAAATCGCAGTCGAGTATAACGTGCGTACGAAGATATCAAATCCGAAACTCCCTCCATACTTTCTGTACAATTCCGCGAAAATAAATCCGCTTAACCACAGAGAGACTGGCGAAATAAAATATTCTATTAGCAAAATCCGTTGGCTCATAATTCACTCAGAGAGCAGCGCACCGTGAGCATGGCAGGTGGTCTTAATAAATACGAAAATGGCCTATCGCCGGGTTAGTAATAAATTCAAAAGGCAATCAACGCCACGGGGGCGGGTAAAAATATTAATAGCCGAGAAATAATTATGTATTCATGACTTCCAGCCTCGGTCGGGGATGAAGTGGAGCCGAAGCATCGGGTAAAGTAAATCCGTGGGGATTGGGCGAAGCACTCGCCGACCTCACCCGCCGCCGCGACCGGTCGGACCTCTCCGAACTCACGTTTTTGCTAAAGTGCACGGATTATCGGGAATTACCCAATTGACTACCATTCGATGTTTAAATTCCCTTTTTCGGTTTAATTAAAACTTTAATTATAAATTAATAAAGCGTTACGCTAACGCTGTGTTTACACGAGAGTAGTCAAACATTAGAACTTCTAAAGCTTTCGTTTCGGTTTGCAAATTGTAACTGGCTGGCCCGAGGCTTTTCCTGTGTAAAATTTAAGTTTCGCTCGATCCATACTCACAAGCCATGAAAGTTTCAAGAACAAACTAACTAAACTTACTAGGTATTATTTACACTCCGTTACGTGCGTTGCTCGACAGTAGAGTGGTGAGATGTATTTTGGTTTGGGCCTGATAAAATTTTAAGCTTTTAAAGGGCACCTACATAAAAGTAGCAAACATCGGATTCCAACTATCCAATTTACAATTCCACCTGATCCACTGAGTGAAAACAAAACAAGCCAAATCAGCTTTTCGCGTTCGGTTACAAGTCATCAATCAATCGTTAATCCAACGACGCAATATCCATAAAATGGATCGCGGGAGGTCGCCGGGCGGCGTGCAGTCCGTACGCATTCGGTACGTAATTCTGGCGGAGCGAGCCGACGACAATGCCGCAATCGGACCAGCAATCTGCATAATGGATTGCTGGGCGAACGCTTCGTCCGGTCGCCGCTCATTCAATTGTCGCGGTCGCCGATGTGTCGCACCGTTATTACGGAATACGGAATTAATAATTTCATGGGCGTATGGGCGCGAAGGTTCACGCCTCATTGGATGTTAGATTTTTTTGCACGAATGTAATTTTTATTTTGTAATTAGCTGGTTTCCAGTCGGTGGAGGGTGGTCCTTTGTCGCATTTTGGCAGTCATAACTCTTGGTTCGTATATTATTTTTGAACCAAAACGCCCAAAATTCTTAGAAATATTATTAAAAATAAGTATTTTTAAATATTCTTAATAATGAAACGTCGCAAACGTATATACACTAAATTGTACGAGTTAGTAATTTTGAATTTGAAATGCAAAATTTACAGTGACAGTACAGGCACAGCTTACTGGAACACGTCCCATCGGGGATCTTTGCATATTTGACAAACTGTTTTGTCAAATTCTAATCATTTATTCAACGGTTGTAGGCGAGGCCCTAATCCATTGACGTAGCTACACTGTAACTATGACGTTAGCCCGACGTCACTAGTACTATTTCTCGTAGCAATCGTAGTTTTACCAAAAAGCAAAAATTAAAATAGTTGTGATTGATACTTACTCTTCACCAACCCCTCGAATATCATTTATCAGTTTATCACAAATTAACTTACGTTAGAGATTGTAAAGTTTTCTATTTTACGTCAACTTTGCCAGTTTACCACTTTGAAGCTTTTCCAGATCAGTCCAATTGCCATTAATCAAAAGAATATTATTTTTTTAAACTGACCACTGATTTTGTGATCATCATTTTCAAAAAAAGAATAGTTTATACAATTAATGTGCGAATAAAAAAACATGTAAAAGTATGACTTAATATATTAATTATATTGACTTTATTTGTATTTTTATTTTTACTATGAGATTATAATTCACCGACCAATAAACAGATCTTAAAAATAAAAACGGCAATATAAAATGAACTTTTTATATTAAAAAAAAATTGTATAATATTTATTTGTCGCTGAACATGCATGTGTGTTTTTCATGTGGTATATCATTGTATCTATATTTAGGTATTACGTATTATGAATAAAATATTTGTAGTAGTTAATATATTTTAATTTGCTAATAGGGGGGTTTAATTCTTCAATGCATCTTAGCTTGGCAGTGGCACCGACTTCAGAAGCTGTTAAGATTTTTAAGAAAATTATTTTATTATAAACATATAGTTGCGCAATTGACTGTACCCTCATTTACCATTATACTTTCTCTATCACTCAAAGGTTTGTTATTTGTTTTACTATCTCATTTCGTGTACAATAAAAAATAAGAGTAAGAACATGTCCATAAGTCAATCAAACATGATACCTCTACCAAACAACACCATCTTGTCCAAGCCGTGCAGTCTCCGTGTGGGCGTGTGCAAGCCGCAACGACGCAAGATGTACGGCTCAATAACGGTGCCTAATCTAAGCCGGGCTTTCAACAGGCACACAAGATTTACTGCTCCATATTATATGTGTAGTGAACAATAGCCGGGTATTGATTTAAAGTATGATGTAGTGTTGGTAGCATCTTGATGTGGAGTAAGATGTACCGAAGATATAGTGTGGAGAGAAGTGTATTGGTTGTTTTCTTGTTATTTTGTGAATGATTTGTAGGCTTCGTAGCTACTTCGTGTTGGCTTTGTGACTCAACTATAAGATCAAGTGAATTTATTTGGGTTTGCTGTATCATGTATATACACGGCTTCATATCAAGCTATACATTTCCAGGATTAGCGAGCTGCGCGCCTCTTATTGTATAGGCTGCCTTTATAATATTGAATCTTTTTTGTGATTTCTGTGTTGGTCCCATAGTAAAAGTTGTTCATAATGAGGAGTACAATAACCTCTTAAAGCAGGTGTCCTGTTACACCTGTAGGTTCCGAAATGGTCTACTGTGGTGAGTTTAGCCGGTAGGGGTCCGACACAACCGTCCCCTCCTCCCCCTCAGATAGAGGATAGCCCACGATGGGTTCTCACGACGCTAAAACAAATATATACCAAACCTACTCCACGTCCATTAGCCCTTGTCATCAACAATCAGATGCGACGTACTAATTACTGTATAACGAGGTTTGGTTACTATGTAAGATTAATAATTAACTATCCGGCACATACTTACCCGTCATTATGTAATCGAGTCACGACATCGTCTACAACTATGTTAATAGATTAATTTGCAATCATTGTGTTATGTCAAGAATCAATTTGCCAAATGAGCTTACCTATATTGGCACTTGATACTACATAGCTTTCGATTAGATAGGTATTTATGGGTATGTGGAAATAAATATTGTCGGTAATGAGGATGTACTAAATTCATGCAAGAGGGTCTAAGTTCGAACCCGGCCCGCAACTCTTGACTTTTCGGATTCATGTGCAGATTAGAATTTGATTATCACTTGCGATAACGGTGAAGGAAAACATCGCGAGGAAACCTGCACGTCTGAGAGGGCCTAAGTTATCTATGGTGTGCGTAGTCCGCCAGCCCACACTAGGCCAACGTGGTGGACTAAGGCCTAACCCAACTCATCCTGAAAAGAGTCCCGTGCCCAGCTGTAGGAGTGGGCTGGATTTATAATTAGGATTAACAACCGTATTCCATAGGAATTGTTATTCACTTATGTGTGGAACCTTAGGTACCAGTGTGTGGAAAAAAATATAACAAGTTACCAAAGGACTTAAAAAAACCGAATTGCTTATTTACTGGACGATTAAGAAACAGGCTACTTAAAAAACATTTTGTTCTGTTAATGAATTTGTCAAATGGAAATTAATTAATTATGATTTTGTACGTACTTATAAACTACAACATTTAATTAATATCTCTGACTACTAATAACTAATATTACCACTATATTATTATTATTTTATTTTAACTAATATTTATTATCTTTAATTCTACTGGATATAATTCATATCTCTTGATAATATTACTTATCCATTAGTTGACATTTATTATACTCTACATGAAAATGAGCTTATACAAAATTGCGTTTAGTTTATTGACCTAAGTGTTTGGAATACGAACTAGTTTTAAGACCTCCATTGTACACAACACTTAAAGCAAATAAATGATAATTATATTATTAGGTATAATTTTATTATTGTAAAAAAAATCTATGAAAAGAAGTTTCCACGGAGTTTCTTGCCGGTATTATCTCCAGGACCAACCCACTTGCAACCGTGCACCTAGAATCACGACGTTTTGAAAATGCCTGCAAAGGTCCAGTTGAAATAAAAAACTTCGACTTTGTATCTAAATAACAGAAAAAAGCAATACACCCACACAAACTGTTATCCATTCACTTATTTTTAAACCGAAAACCAATTCAATTAAACTAAAAGGCAATTCCAACACAACGAGGTCTATACTCTATTAAAATAACTAATCCAGCCATTGCAGTTACATCGTCGGTACAGTAATTGAAGTCCAGGGACGGTGGAACCATTGCTCGTATGAGCCGTCAGTCAATAGAAAAACACAATGGACCCAGCACAATAGCAGCCATTCAATGGTCTTAAACGCTCGCAGCCAAATGGAAATTTTAGTGTTCACGAATCTATCCCCGATGCGAGATGTAAGTTGATTTTTTCTGTATGGTGTAATGTGAGGCAGTAGCGAAGGGTGGAAATTGGAAAGGGTAAGTCGTTACAAAAAAAAGGAAAAATTGACGTAACTATAATTATTTACCATATGATAAAGAGATCAAAATCGCTGCTAACAAATTTCGTTCACTAATTTTTGTACCATGCATTACAATTGATAGTACACTGATATCATACAAACTTATATTTGAAACTGAGCGTAAGCGAAGTCCTACGTTTATGATTTGAAGTGTCTCCTATATAATTGTCATTTTCAATGATTGACTTGTTCGGTCGTTCAACAGACTAAAATCAGACATGATTTATGCCAACAAATTAATGAACCATTTACTGTTTGACGCTGGTAGGCCCCCAGGTAATATAGGTACAGAATGGTTTCAAAATCCAGAAACACGTCACAAGTCAGGTACTACAAAGCAACGTGTATTTGTAAATCACAATAATGTTGGTCTGTAAATCTGGTTTGTGTTTCAGCTGCACCTCATTTCAGATCACGTGTCTTGACTCAAGACCAGACATAAACTGTAGTAACACACAACAGGGCCGTTATTCTCTATAACAAACACGTTCATATCTTGCTAAAATCCGTCAAATTTTGTCGTAGGTCAGCGTGGTTTAACCATGACAAGACAAGTTATTTTCATAGGGAATAAGGTCTCTAGATGTGTTTCTGAACAAGCGTACGTAAAGCCCATAAATTTTTCTATTTTAGACAGTTAAATACTACTATTTCTTTCTTTCCTCCTTTGCTTTATTAATACGCTTTTATTAGCTTCACCTGTAACTAACTAACTTTGTAAAAAATCTTGGAAGTTAAATTTGACCCACTTCCCGGTTTCCGATTGAGCTGAAATATTGAATACACGTTTAGTTTGAATGACAAAAGCGTGTTTTTTAGTTTTTTTGAACTACTAATATTTTATTATAATATCAGGCCGCAGATAGCCACTGCTAAACATAGGTCTCCTGATAGACTGTTAGGTACGATGAATTGTCGTAAGAGACAAAAGTCAGTTCCACCATGCTTGGCTGATTGGTGATCGCCTGTGATCGCAGTATTATCTTTTCATTATCGTTAAAACATACTTTCTTTACATTTTGAAATATAGGTAAATTTTTTTTACATTCCAGTATTGTTCCACTGCAGGACAAAGGTCTCGCTTCCCTTCTCCCACTTTTCCCGGTCTATGGCTCTTTGGGGCCAATCCTTTAAATAGAAGTCCAGTTCATCACGCCATTTCCTTCTAGGCCAATCAATAATTGTCACATTTAAAATTAGACCACATAATACATAATTATTTAAAATAAACGTGCCTTACTACAGGTCTTCCCTGTATTATTTTAGTATCTCTGGTCATTTTGGGTTAGGAGTAGGACGAGGGAAACTCTTTTGGAAAGAAATTAAAGAAAAACATCGTGCTCTGTTATTTTACCGCACAACTTGTAAAAGCCAACTGGACCTTTCAAATCTATGTTGTCATAATAGTTAAAAAGTAAAAACTAAAACCGTATTGTTTTCTCTGTTCAAGTTCGCTGTTACAAACACTGACTGGTCACTGGTCTGAGCCTTGTCTTTTGGAGAAATAAATTGATACCAAGTTCAAAATATGAGTTAAAGGTAATCAAATTATGCAGTAGTAGTAGTAGTAAGTTGATCTTGAAATAAAGGTTTGTTCCCACTTGTTCTACTAAATAGTCCTACGGTAGAACTAATGGGATTTTTTTCTCATTAGTCCTATGGTCCTACGATATGAATCCAGACAATGCGAGCATCGTAGTCATAAACAATGTTTTTTTCACGCTTTACTCTAATTGGCGACAAAATCACTTGAAAGTTCTTTTCCGAAGTGCGAACTATCTGATAACTCCTGTTCCAAGGCCGAGAAAAGGCTTTATCGGGTTCTTTGTAAAACAAGAATCTGTAGCAGTCTCCAGTTCATGCAGTAGGACCAACGAAACAACTACATGTAATTATGTAGGCTATACAAATATTAATTCCATGCAGAAATCGAGCCTGCAACCCACTGTATAAAGTCAATCACTGAGCCACTGTACCAAGCTACAAGCCGCAGGAAATGGAGATCAACTAGCCACGAAATTGATAAGGAGTCACAATCCTCATCAATAAGGGACCGACATAGGACGAGAACGAACGACTGCTAACCATGCCACCACCACCACCATCACCAGCGTCAGGTGGCCAGTATCACTACCTCCTGACATTTTGCTGAGCTGTGGCCTTTTGGCACAATAACTCATTTTATGTTTTCTTTGATATTGGTTTTATTTATTTTTTATTGTGCTAACTCTTTTTCTTTCTTTCATGCCGTCAAATTAATTATCACTCTCATATCCCATTCACTTGCCTCTGGTGTCCTCCAATTATCGCCAAGATGCGCCAAGATGCGTTCCTGTGGCGAGCTAGCAATACCGTAAACAAAAAAAGTAAGCAGAGTTTGTCATTTTTAATTAAGCCTGTAATCGGTGAGACGAGCACTTAATGGAATCCTTTTCCAGGTATTAGTTAAGTGTTGCTATTATTGTTAACCCTTTTACCTACCTCTGTATCCATACACATTTCTATATTCAATTATTTATTCGTGGAGACCTGTTATTTAAATGCAACTAATTTAAACGTTAATATAATTGTTAATTGCTGTTGGTCTTCCAAATACTAAATAAATAAATATTGTAGCTCAAATGTTGACCATTCTCGCGTTATCATGAGAGTAAAGCAAGAGATACATCCGTAATGAATCATGTATGAGAGATAAGATAATAATCTGCACAATATGGTAGGAAACAGTGCGCCCGGCCGCAGCTACATTAGGTAATAATAGAGAATCCTTCGGGCTACCTGTGGACTTTATGCACAGACCTAACAAACTTTTAGAGATGGCATATTTTACCTACCTAAGAGTACAAGGATCTTATTAGGCTTGTATTTCTTCACTGAGTAGATCACAATTTTCAGTAGTGAGAACATCTAAGGAGGATGACGAAGCACGTAGGTAATTCTGATATATTCAGTACGACAAATAGGTAGTCTTTCTAGTCCCCTATCCCTTTAAGGGGTTATTGTACTCATCAATATGAACTTCTTCTACTAAGGGACCAACCATGATATCGTGAAGAATCTGCTTATGGGGACTAGAAAGGTTGGACCTTATATACCCTGTATCTTTCTTAGGAACTCTTAGTTCACAACGATTTGCATAGATCTCTTGTAATACTTTTCGCAGTATTAGGTATCCTCTAGGAAGGCGGAAGGGGTATTTTATCACATCTGTTAATAATTGGTCAAAGACGATGAACGCGAACTTTAACACTTAACTTTGTAGCCGTATGAATACAGTTCATTTTGTTTTTATTATTATAAAAATTTATGTTATTTCAACAGGATCATCTTCTTTCAGATACACGTCCAAAAGTCCAGTTTCAGCGTTTTTATTTCTGTCCCTCTCTAAAATTTCTGTGCACCTATTTGCCTTTGCTCGTCCAGCAGAGTACGAGGCCGAGCGGTAACGAGCGCAACATATCATTTGCTCGAGTGTGAAATACGAAATGCCTGCAAACACTAACAAATACATTTGCGCACTTATTGCGCCCTCACGTCGCATCGACGCGTCTCCACCACAGCTGTCTATGAACATATTGATACTGGATTCAAATTTGCCTTAGAGAATTAATTTTATTCCGTTAAAGGAATATGGATTTTCTTGTAATGATGATTATACCACTCACGTGCCAGTAGCAAAGTTCTGAGTAACAATCTAAACTACAGACCTAACCAAATACAATGCGTTTTATACTCGCCTTCTTTTGAAACTACCCACTGCTGAGTACAGGCGTTTTTGTGCTTATGCTACTTTCCTCGACCCTTCCTTCGGTAAGTTGCTGTCAAAAAAGTTTTATGTATTCGCTGTCCATGTGTTCACCGTAGATACACTTCCACTATAACTTTGGTCTTATATCCTTCCTTTTCCTTGCAGAGTCGCAAGATAACATTGATTACACAGTCATACACAATTCGCTCATAAATTTTTTAATTATGTTGATCGTTGGTATAAATGTTCCGCCAACATGTTCCAAGAAGGCACGAGCGAGAAATACGATTGCCGATGGTTGACTCTCGTTTGCGAAACCGAAAGTGGGAGCGAGACCACGCATTTGTATACTCAAAGGAAAATATGTTCTGATACGCAAAGAATCGAATCCAGCTTTAAACAGATACAAAGAGCCGTATCCTGTACATCATTGTTCAAAGACAACGCTTAAATCTAGCAAGAAATAGTTCTTATATTTAATAACCTTTTATTCATAAACTACAGCGACACAGACTTTTAACTCATCAACTACCTACTTATTGAAACCAAAAGAATAAATACACCTACAACTAATTAGTAATTTCCATTTCTTCATAAACATGTTCTAATTTTGATTTGCTCTCAGCACCGTATACAAGCTGTAAGCAGCTTTAAGAATCTGAAATGTAAGACATATAACAGTTAGCAATTTCTTTCTTTGTCCGATCTAAAACTTCATGAGGCTATAAAATAAAAAGAAAATTTAAATTCTCCGATGCGCCAGCGCACACAATAAATAGATTTTCTACTGTGTCTACTTTGCGTCGCTTGGCGAGTTCAAATAACTCTATCATGTTACAATAAAAATAAATAATAGGTAGGTATTTCTTCTTCCTCGTTTCTTCGTTTTTTAGACCAATCGAGATTAGAAATTAACCTATCGACCAATTTCTTCATATATTTGACCAGTTTCAGGTACCTACTGGACAACCTTGCATCCTCTTACCTTACGGAAAACCAATTACAGTCCGCGCGCGAGCTCCAAGGAATCGGGAACTGAGAAAACCCCGCACTTTCCCAGTACCAGTGTCTCGGTATACCACTGGTATTGGCAGAGTACGGGGTATGATCGACGGTCGGGCGCAGCGCACAGTGCCCGTTTTCTCAGCCCCTGATTCCTCGGAACTCGCGCGCGCACTGTGGAGTATAGGTGTTTGATGCTGCTGAGTCGCCTCAAGCAACAACCACAAGGTGAAAAGGAACTGAGAACCGATCAGGATTATTTTATTTACCGAAACGTAAGTGTTGAGTGAGAGCGGTACGACTCCTGATACTGTAGGAGTCAGGGTGCGCGACCAACGTAACATCGCGGTCAGGAGTAAGTGACGAAACTGTGGGGATGCTGACTGCCAGTCGCTCAGGTATACAGATGACATTACTGACTGACTCTGTAAATTAACATAAAATTTAAAAATAAGCAGTTATTATATAGATTTAAGGCTTCAATGATTATGATCTCTAAAATTAATGGAATCCACAAAGAGGCTCGTTTAAATTTTTATTGCATTCAATTGTGGTTTAAGATCTTTATTATTTCCCATTAAGAATTAACAATAATTTACTTACTGAGAAACTATGTTTACAAATGAACTAATGAGCGTACAGAAAATGGTTTAAAAAATATTTTATATAATATAAAGAGGGTAAGCATACCTAATAAAAGCTAGTAATGTATCTCCAACCAAGCAAACACGAACTTAAAGTAAGAAATGTAACTAGGTGTGGCATCCAATTCAGGATCAGATATTACTAACAGGATCAGCTTCATCCTCATCACCCAAAGCCTGAATCTACCTACTTTATCTAGGCCTATCTTTGCTTATACTACTCTGCCCAGACATGGGCTAATCTCATCCATATTATGACCAACGAAAATCCTCGACCCATTGCGATGATAGACAGCCCTGCATGTTCCTTTTTCAGTTTCTCTGTGCATTGGCCTCTGGAACCTATTGACGCTTTAACAGGTTTACATTATATCAAACAGCTGATTTCTTACCTCATATTGCACTAAATTTCCGAAGTAGCAGTAAAGGAACACCTGGGCACACATTACCATTAGTAACACTCCTAGATACATAAACTGCATCGACATCATGTCAGCCTGAAAAATAATAGAATAGAGAAAGCTCTGTACCCCTGTTTATGCATATATTATACATATATTGCGCGCACGAAGGAGTGTGAGATTTGGCATAGTTAAAGTTTATATAGAGAAGGAGTGCAGTTTCAATTTATATATGTATATCAGTGGCGAAGAGTGACAGTTTTAAAAGGGGAAGCCGTCCCAAAAAATACACACAACATACACTAATCCATACCGTAATCATAGACAATAATCCATACCGTCTCTTGTAATCTATATATATTCATGTCTGGAAGAGCTCGACCTAACTGAATAACAAGCCTTTTTTTGTCAGTTGGATGCGTAAATCTATACATATAATAAAATCGTAACGAGGCTAAATTTTTAGTAAAAGGCGAAACATTTTTGCGTTTTGAAGGGAATCCAGAGTGACAAAACAAATTAGTTCAAACAGACCCAACTAAACTGCGGAAAATCTTAACACCGCCATTCAGAAGACGCCATGAATGTACAGTGACATCTTCTATTGAATAAAAGCAGTCTTCAATATAGTACCTCTAAATGTATATAAAATCGTAACGAGGCTAAATCTGTACATTGAAAATAAAAAAAAGTAAGTGCTACGTATACTGGGAACGATACAGAAAAGTGCTACGTATACTAGGAACGATACAGAAACCGAAACATACATTTTTAGAATTTTTGTCAGTTTGTCGGTTGGGCGGTTTGTTTGATTGAAGATAAAAAAAAAAAAACTGCTACGTGATCTATAATCGACATTGATGCCAAAAACATAGTTTTTAGAATTTTTGTCTGTTTGTCTGTTTGTCTGTTTGTCTGTTTGTCTGTTTGTCTGTTTGTCTGTATCTCTGTCCGAGCTTCACGGCCAAACCGCCGAACAGATCGTCATGAAATTTAAAAGTAAAATCCGTTAATGGCCTGGTCAACATATAGGGTACAAATTATTACGCTATTGTCAAAGGGGGGTGAGCAATAAACCAATATGTCTGTGTACAATTATTATTCGCTACCTATATGACGAATCCATTTGAAATATTGGATGATTGTAGTTAATAGATCCGATTAACATTTTATATACAATAGAAATCATTTCGCATTTTTTTAAACGTACTTTTTCATTTATTCTTTAGCCTTATATATTTTAATTCGTCTGTTTATACCTAGATGGCATTAGTAGTAATTTATAGGCGAATTTTTAATTTCCAATATTTTTATAAGCGATTTTTTTATTGATACGGCATCCAAACTCCTGTAGGCCGAGTTCTATATAATAATTTAATTTGTAACGTTCAAATATCTATACTTATAATAAAATCTATACTATTTATAATAAAATCGTAACGAGGCGAAAACTGTACATTGAATATTTTTCAAAAAAAATGATTGCTGCGTATACTAGGAACGATACTGAAGCCAAATCAGATTTTTTAGAATTTTTGTCTGTTTGTCTGTATATCCGTTTGTCTGTTTATATTATGTCCGAGCTTCACGCCTATACTACTGGACAAATTTAGTTTAAATTTTGCAGTAATATCTGTCAAAGGGCTGGTCAACATACTATTATCTAAGGGGGGTGAGCTAAAGTGCAAATAAAAATAAAATGCCTGTGTACTATTATGAGCAACCACTTCATTATTAAGAGCCGAATCTTAATGAAATATTGTCTTATTATAATTCATAGGTCCGGACAAAAAATATAATATAAATCATCACCCTATTCGTCTAGGGGGCTAAGCAAAATTAATCTTCGTTTTAGTTTCACAGTTCCTGTGTTCATTTTAACTCCTCACTTGATCCCGTTCTTAAATTAGTAATTTGGTATATTTAGTAATGCCCAGTATTTTTTTTTACTGATAAACGTTCTTTCTTTGGCATCTTACTTTAAGGTACGTATTTCACTGACTGCTATGTTCCAAAAGGTGAAGCGTGATGAAAGCATACGACATAATACCTTACCCACGAGATAATTACTTTTTTAAATGCTCTACCAGATATTTCGACGTAACTTTGATTTCATTATTATTTTATTACATTTTTCTGAAACTAGATGGCGTTAATAGACTTTTTAACTAAGACCAAGATTTTGTATTTCCAGGAAGTATTTTGATAAGATCATTATTAAGACTTTATTAGGATTGGGTAGAATTTTTTTTTATCCATAGAAGTTATCGGAAACCTGTAGGATGGGCTTTTCGGAATCTAATAGGTAATTATGAATTTCAAAGCCTTATTGGCAGTACTATAATGACGTGTGCTTGCTGTTTACTGCTACCATTTCAAATTGATAAGGGCTAACATCGTTTGCATTCTGGAGAACAGCAAATTAAGTTCATAGAACATTCTTTTTATAACATAGCCTTTTGCCTGATGCACGGCAGCTGAAAATTCATTGACTTGAGGATGACTAGAATGATCGGTCGGCTACCAATTTCTCACTGAAAATAATAAAATAATTATTACCTTATGTTTCTTTAAATTTGTCTTCAGTCTCCCTAGATAGCGTTGGGATCGAAATATTTGTTCTTTTAATTGGGTTTATGTGTTTACGAAAATGTAAAGTTTATAATTTGGATGTTTTCTCCAAGTATTTTAAATAGCTACTATTGTTAGATTCAAGACGATAAAATCATTACGAGGGGCAGTAACGGTTACCGAATTTTCACCGACTACATCGTTGTCGTTGTTAGTCGTTAGTAGAGTGTAGGCAAAATAAAGGTATCGCTAGATCACCTGCTTTGTATTTATGGGATGAAAGTCTGAGAGCCAACAAAAAAAAAAGAAGTTACTCCACCTCGGGAAAACAGCGAAAAATATTTCAATGAAACTTTACGGTAATTGTATAGATAATAGTCTAACTTAACAACTTTTATTTGCAACAGTAATTGACTAGATCCTTAGATACAGCTTGATCGTTCTATTGTAAGCAGTCCCGTACAAAGCAGAGGTCACGATTGATTAGTTATACAAAATAATGTTGTATTGGACCTACTTTGATGCGACTTTCACTGTAGTATAATTTATAAGGGATCGAGGACTTATAGTAAACATATTTCATCGCACTATCACTCATAGGAGTCGAGCAATGTAACATATTTTGTGTATAATGTACCTATGATGGTTATGAAATGTAAGAATTTAACAATTTCGATAGGACTTTCACAGTAGCGCTACTAAGGGGTCGACTTTTTAACATAAATATGTATCATCACGCTACGCTACGCTCACAGGAACTGAACAGTAAAAGCTGACCACGTATTGTATAGGCTTCCCTTACAATAAGAGGTCAGCTTATTATACTGAAAATTTATAGCTCAATATGTATCCGTGGGTACTAAGGTCGATAGTTAAGAAATTTGTGATTTAAACGAGTTTATTTATTAACATTTTCGGTAAAAAACCATCACGGAAAATTACTATACATATGAAGGAAACTAGGTATTTTTTCAACATTAGAAATGTTTATTTCGATACCCATCGTAACTAGCTAAGTGGAACGGTAAATAGTAGAATAGAAGCCGACAAATATCAGGTTCAAATCCGGTCCCCGCGTTGTAACTGTTTTTATTTAATACTAATTGATACAATTTTATATTATTAGAAACATGTATTTTCAAAACATAATTCGAGCACCTCTACACCACGCGAACGAAGTCGCGGGCACAGCTAGTAATATAATATTACGTTGGTCTATGCACTAACCAATTCCTAAAAGGAAGCCGATGGGAATCGGGTTGTATGGACTCTTCGCCACTGATGTATATCTAATATTTGATCGAATTTTGACCACTGGGCGACCACTAGTTTGAATAATTATGTGTTAATTTTCAATTATTTGTAGAATTTCTCAAGTAATTTATATTTTTTATTCTGTTTATTGTTCAATTTAGATTTATTCGAATCGTTTCAATTCAATGCTGTTGTTTGAAGACAACATTAACTGTTTACGTATCTGTAATTATGAATAAAGTGTTTATCTGTTTATGTATGACTTACGGAACTCAGACTGTATATCACCAAGCAAAAAGCAGCAGTAGAGGTGTAGAATTGAAATGACACGGAGGTATTAAATACATTGCCGATTTCGTTCGTATACCTGAAACATCAATACAGCAAAAAAAAAGCAGACTTTGCCGTTATAGACACAAGCCTATGAATAATAACATTATTATTCGTAGGAACAAACAGACTTGGCTTGTGACGACACATTACACAATGTATGAAAATGTCAGCTAGACTGTTTCTACCTTAGAAAGCGGGTTCTGTTTCTACCTTAGAGCTAAAGGGAGTTCAAGCGGGTTCTTTATCTGAGGTTTCAAAAAATTCTGCAATTTCATATATTAATTATCTATGCCCAAAAGCTGATGGACATATGGAAATAATAATTACTTATTATTTCCATGGATGGACATGACATCGCGAAGGCACACATAGGCACAAAGCCAAATATTTTTCGCCTTAAAGATTTTGTACATTGTACAAGATATGATACATTTTTACTGGTTTTCTAAATATCTTTTTCTTCCTTTTTTTATGTAGGTATGTAAATGTTTACAACTTACCACGCAAGAGTTTCATATCGTTGCACATAATGTACGAAGCGTTTCTTCAGTTCCTTGTCAACAATATCCCTATATTGGCTATAGCCATTGGCTCCCTCCGTGAACTCTACATCGAACAAATGTTCTAAATTGTATTTTATGATCTTCAATTGGACTTCCGCCGCAGAGTAATATGTAAATATCACGCAGTCCAGAGCCAAGTGGCCGTACCCGATCCAGAAAATAGGTAAGACTTCACACATCACTGAACCCG
The DNA here is from genome assembly GCA_932294325.1 of Allophyes oxyacanthae. Taxonomy (NCBI): domain Eukaryota; kingdom Metazoa; phylum Arthropoda; class Insecta; order Lepidoptera; family Noctuidae; genus Allophyes; species Allophyes oxyacanthae. The sequence goes on along the minus strand of OW028614.1, from coordinate 5,903,697 downwards.
TGAATCTGTGGACAATGGAAAATTAAGAGAGCCTATTGCAATCTGCACACTTTCAAACTCCGAACCACTATTGAGAATTTGCTAAATTTATTTTATTTTTTATTTATTTATTTATAACATCTAACAGAATAACACGTAACATAAAAGAATAGAATACAGAAAAACCCTATAACATTTTGAAGTATTCCCGATTGAGCACCTGTTCTTTGAGCACCGATGCATTGAGCACCCAAAGCCTTATCCACATAATGTATTATTTGCCAAATCCGATCACTGTATCATTCGTCGTGTCGTATCAAGCTCCGTAATCCGTATCTAGTTGTGGACGCTTCGCTTTGATCATCATCCGTGTATCCTTTGATGATCGTACAAAAACCAACTTGAGATGGAAAGGGCAGTATCAGAGCGGTGTATCCCGTATCACCACTCGTCCACATATGCGATCATGATACGGTGATAGAATCGGGGAAATGATACATAATATGTGGCCCCGGCTCATACTAAAATATTGTGCTCAAATGGGAATATCCCATTTGAGCACAATATTTTAGTTTGCCCGATCTGGAAATCGATCTCAAGACCTTTGAAGCTAAGAAGCTGCAGCAGACAATGCGAAAATAAATCTACTTTGAAAAAAATGTGTAGGTAGGTACATTATTCAATACGAAAATACCTAGCTTCTTATTGAGAACGAAATCAGTGGGAGCCTATAGTACGGTTTCCTCCTAAACTCACCCGATCCATGTATCAGTTTGAAATGGTACATAGGACGGAACTACAGCCGCTGGATCCTGGTACCTTCTGACGAAGTGAGAAGCTGGCCAGCAGAACCCAATGATGCAAATACTCAAGTTTATGAATATTCCACACAGACGATGCATGTTTCTTTTGTTCTCAAGAAGTAACTCATCATCTTTCTTACTGTATGCTGCGAAAATCGGATCTGAAATTTATTAAAGTGTTTTAAATTCTCCTCTCTCAGGTCTGCTGGAAGAGATTTCTTTAATGAAATAAGCAGTACCTACCTTTGTACTTTGTTCTCCTATTAAAATTTAATGTTTTCTGTGTTATTTTTTCATGTGTGTACATAAATTATTAAATAAATAAATGAATAAAGATTTAGAGGCCAATTTTTTAAATATATTAATTAATAGATCCAGCCCATTATTGCCCCACTGCTGGGCACGGGCCTCTTCTCGGAATGAGAAGGGTTAGACTTTAGCCTCCACGCTAGCCTAGTTCGGGTTGGTGGAATTAGGAAATATTTTTAGGACCCTTACGATGTTTCTTTCTAAATGTTAATTTTATATTGATATGACTGATGTTGTTTCTCTGATTTGAAGACTAACTTTTCCGTGTTTTAACCAATTTCTTTTTTCTAGTGCCGACAGATTTATTTAAATGAACTAAAACTCAAGCTTAGTTTTGAAAACGCTTTGAAAACCATTCTATTAGGCCTACCGCAGACGACCCACTTTTTGGACTTACGATATAGTCCGCGGCGCATAAAGTCTACCAAATTCATGTGAACTTCTTTCCGATTACACTAACCTTCCACGGGTATTCTTTTTAATTAGAACCAAATACTAACACTGTTGCACCTTATTGACGATCAGCCGACTCTATCAAGCGATGCAGATAGAGCCTTTAATCCTCTAAGGCAGGTAGGTCTTAAAGTATCTAATAACAAATTAATATTCCTGAATATACTCACCATTTAACAACTTATTGATTTTATCTATCCTCGATGATTGTAAATTCATCGTAAGGATTTTTACAACCAAGTTGACCTGTGGGATCTCTATCACCGAACAATCGAAAACTTCATCGATATAATGGCGTCTCTGCAATCAATTTTATAAACTTCCCATGTTATTCTCGCTATGGAAAACTCAATAGCAACATCGTCAGCCCTTCATGAAACATCAACATGAATCAGGTATGAATGTAAAGTGTGTATGGTTGAATGGAATAGAATATAACTTTATTTCATGTAAACCAGATACAGGCACTTATCAAATGTCGAGACCCTAGGTGCACGGTTCCAAGACATCGATGGTTCCAAATAGTAGATCCTATGGAGACGACCCGCCAAGAAATTCCATAAGAAGCGTCATGCTCTGCTTGGCATATGGTGGAGGAACAATGTAAGAAGACCACATTATCTATACATATAATAAAATCGTAACGAGGCTAAATTTTTAGTAAAAGGCGAAACATTTTTGCGTTTTGAAGGGAATCCAGAGTGACAAAACAAATTAGTTCAAACAGACCCAACTAAACTGCGGAAAATCTTAACACCGCCATTCAGAAAGACGCCATGAATGTACAGTGACATCTTCTATTGAATAAAAGCAGTCTTCAATATAGTACCTCTAAATGTATATAAAATCGTAACGAGGCTAAATCTGTACATTGAAAATAAAAAAAAGTAAGTGCTACGTATACTGGGAACGATACAGAAAAGTGCTACGTATACTAGGAACGATACAGAAACCGAAACATACATTTTTAGAATTTTTGTCAGTTTGTCGGTTGGGCGGTTTGTTTGATTGAAGATAAAAAAAAAAAAACTGCTACGTGATCTATAATCGACATTGATGCCAAAAATATAGTTTTTAGAATTTTTGTCTGTTTGTCTGTTTGTCTGTTTGTCTGTTTGTCTGTTTGTCTGTTTGTCTGTATCTCTGTCCGAGCTTCACGGCCAAACCGCCGAACAGATCGTCATGAAATTTAAAAGTAAAATCCGTTAATGGCCTGGTCAACATATAGGGTACAAATTATTACGCTATTGTCAAAGGGGGGTGAGCAATAAACCAATATGTCTGTGTACAATTATTATTCGCTACCTATATGACGAATCCATTTGAAATATTGGATGATTGTAGTTAATAGATCCGATTAACATTTTATATACAATAGAAATCATTTCGCATTTTTTTAAACGTACTTTTTCATTTATTCTTTAGCCTTATATATTTTAATTCGTCTGTTTATACCTAGATGGCATTAGTAGTAATTTATAGGCGAATTTTTAATTTCCAATATTTTTATAAGCGATTTTTTTATTGATACGGCATCCAAACTCCTGTAGGCCGAGTTCTATATAATAATTTAATTTGTAACGTTCAAATATCTATACTTATAATAAAATCTATACTATTTATAATAAAATCGTAACGAGGCGAAAACTGTACATTGAATATTTTTCAAAAAAAATGATTGCTGCGTATACTAGGAACGATACTGAAGCCAAATCAGATTTTTTAGAATTTTTGTCTGTTTGTCTGTATATCCGTTTGTCTGTTTATATTATGTCCGAGCTTCACGCCTATACTACTGGACAAATTTAGTTTAAATTTTGCAGTAATATCTGTCAAAGGGCTGGTCAACATACTATTATCTAAGGGGGGTGAGCTAAAGTGCAAATAAAAATAAAATGCCTGTGTACTATTATGAGCAACCACTTCATTATTAAGAGCCGAATCTTAATGAAATATTGTCTTATTATAATTCATAGGTCCGGACAAAAAATATAATATAAATCATCACCCTATTCGTCTAGGGGGCTAAGCAAAATTAATCTTCGTTTTAGTTTCACAGTTCCTGTGTTCATTTTAACTCCTCACTTGATCCCGTTCTTAAATTAGTAATTTGGTATATTTAGTAATGCCCAGTATTTTTTTTTACTGATAAACGTTCTTTCTTTGGCATCTTACTTTAAGGTACGTATTTCACTGACTGCTATGTTCCAAAAGGTGAAGCGTGATGAAAGCATACGACATAATACCTTACCCACGAGATAATTACTTTTTTAAATGCTCTACCAGATATTTCGACGTAACTTTGATTTCATTATTATTTTATTACATTTTTCTGAAACTAGATGGCGTTAATAGACTTTTTAACTAAGACCAAGATTTTGTATTTCCAGGAAGTATTTTGATAAGATCATTATTAAGACTTTATTAGGATTGGGTAGAATTTTTTTTTATCCATAGAAGTTATCGGAAACCTGTAGGATGGGCTTTTCGGAATCTAATAGGTAATTATGAATTTCAAAGCCTTATTGGCAGTACTATAATGACGTGTGCTTGCTGTTTACTGCTACCATTTCAAATTGATAAGGGCTAACATCGTTTGCATTCTGGAGAACAGCAAATTAAGTTCATAGAACATTCTTTTTATAACATAGCCTTTTGCCTGATGCACGGCAGCTGAAAATTCATTGACTTGAGGATGACTAGAATGATCGGTCGGCTACCAATTTCTCACTGAAAATAATAAAATAATTATTACCTTATGTTTCTTTAAATTTGTCTTCAGTCTCCCTAGATAGCGTTGGGATCGAAATATTTGTTCTTTTAATTGGGTTTATGTGTTTACGAAAATGTAAAGTTTATAATTTGGATGTTTTCTCCAAGTATTTTAAATAGCTACTATTGTTAGATTCAAGACGATAAAATCATTACGAGGGGCAGTAACGGTTACCGAATTTTCACCGACTACATCGTTGTCGTTGTTAGTCGTTAGTAGAGTGTAGGCAAAATAAAGGTATCGCTAGATCACCTGCTTTGTATTTATGGGATGAAAGTCTGAGAGCCAACAAAAAAAAAAGAAGTTACTCCACCTCGGGAAAACAGCGAAAAATATTTCAATGAAACTTTACGGTAATTGTATAGATAATAGTCTAACTTAACAACTTTTATTTGCAACAGTAATTGACTAGATCCTTAGATACAGCTTGATCGTTCTATTGTAAGCAGTCCCGTACAAAGCAGAGGTCACGATTGATTAGTTATACAAAATAATGTTGTATTGGACCTACTTTGATGCGACTTTCACTGTAGTATAATTTATAAGGGATCGAGGACTTATAGTAAACATATTTCATCGCACTATCACTCATAGGAGTCGAGCAATGTAACATATTTTGTGTATAATGTACCTATGATGGTTATGAAATGTAAGAATTTAACAATTTCGATGGGACTTTCACAGTAGCGCTACTAAGGGGTCGACTTTTTAACATAAATATGTATCATCACGCTACGCTACGCTCACAGGAACTGAACAGTAAAAGCTGACCACGTATTGTATAGGCTTCCCTTACAATAAGAGGTCAGCTTATTATACTGAAAATTTATAGCTCAATATGTATCCGTGGGTACTAAGGTCGATAGTTAAGAAATTTGTGATTTAAACGAGTTTATTTATTAACATTTTCGGTAAAAAACCATCACGGAAAATTACTATACATATGAAGGAAACTAGGTATTTTTTCAACATTAGAAATGTTTATTTCGATACCCATCGTAACTAGCTAAGTGGAACGGTAAATAGTAGAATAGAAGCCGACAAATATCAGGTTCAAATCCGGTCCCCGCGTTGTAACTGTTTTTATTTAATACTAATTGATACAATTTTATATTATTAGAAACATGTATTTTCAAAACATAATTCGAGCACCTCTACACCACGCGAACGAAGTCGCGGGCACAGCTAGTTATCTAGTAAAATAGCAGTTGCCCGCGGTTTCATCAGCTCGATTTATTTTTATCAAAATAAAATATAGGCTATACGTATAATTCTGGGATAGATGATGGATTCGATTAGGGAAAGAATTTTTAGAATTGGTTCAGTAGTTCCAGAAATTTTACCTCTTTATAATATTAGTATAGATTAAGATTACATTTTAGTAAAATTATTTTTATTTCTGTAAAAAAATCACAACTATACGCCCTTATAATCCTAGATAAACTAGTTGATGTAGATGGTTCCTTGGTTCCCATTGATATCCTCTGATAAAAAGGATCTAAAAAATTACGCAATAGATGCTATTGGACACATTCTTAGTAATAAATAATAATGTTTAAGTTATAAGCAAACTAGCGACGCGTCCCCGGCTACGCCCGAGTGCAATTTCTCTATTATCCTTACATTAAATATGAAAGTATTATACATATAAACCTTCCTCTTGAATCGCTCTATCTATTAAAAAAAAACGCATCAAAATCAGTACAGTAGTTTTAAAGATCTAAGCATACATAGGGACAGACAGGTAGCGGGAAGCGACTTTGTTTTATACTATGCCTAATTATAAGTCTAGACTGTAATAAGATTAGGGTACATCCTATGAAGTACGCTAGGGCAAGGGAATAAATAATTATGTTCAGTACCGACCTGTATAAGATAGATTATATGTGTTATATTGAACACGATAGCCACCATAAACGCAATACACCGGTACATTTGATGGCACATATATTTGAATCTATTCTTTGGCTTATTCAAGGGCTTGTAGTAGCCTGAAATGACCAATACCTTGTACACAGGTAAAAAAGAGTCGAAAGGTTGATTTTTTTTATCACCCATGATGTATCGTATGTATTGTCCCCGTTGACGATAAGCGATGACTAATCAATTAGCGTTTAGTGATCAGTTTGATCAATTAAATAGGTGTGTAGATTAATTAATCATGTTTAATTCGTGTGTTAAAGTTCCATGTGATAAATTGATGACTCGTTTTTTATTCATTTGACCTACATGACGATCAAAATGGCTATTAGCGGAAAGTAAATAATAATCTAGATTAATATTTTTGCTCAGAATCAAGTCGTCTGTCTGGGAACTTTGCTATTTACGTATCTTAGCTTCACAATATTTTCTAAATCTGGATTCCTGTCGTACTTACAACTCGCCACGAGTCGACACAGGTAATTCTTAGAAAGTTAGATACTATATGCAACGAATAGATTGTTGGAAGTTGAAACATCACTAATTGTGTGTCCCATCTCTACAAAAATAATCTTTATGCATATAATTATACTGACTACTTGGTCAGGCAGCAAGTTTAACAAGTTGACTGTCCGGGCTATTTAAGCCAGAATTTCTGGTACCACCGAAGGTTTTTTTTTGTTAAACGTTTAAGTCTTTTTTATTTTTATTTGTATTGATGTCTCGGGTAGATTTTCGTTGATCAGCACAGGAAACATAATTCAGCTAACATGGGATAATACATTACATGTAATGCACGAGCCAACGCGTTATTAAAGTGTTCGATTCTGATAGTATTATTTCCGTGGACGGAGAAATTATTTCATTGTTTTTGCTTGTCAATATAAAATATTATACAGAACATAAATACCTGTACCCGATTGAGTACAATATCTGTGTACAAAAATATTTGTCACACGGGAATCTGCGACGATCTCGCGGTAAGCATTATTTTAATTAGCCAACAATTCCAAATAAACGTAGACCTGAAAAAAGAACATGCTTTACAAAACCTTCCACAGTAAAAAGACAATTATAATTCTCACATTGATTATGTGGGCCAATCATATAATTTGTGACCTGACTCTGATGTAGACTCCAGTTTAATTACAGGTTTTTAATCATACATCATACAAGTTCACCTTTATTAACTTGTGACCATGTAATTACTTAAATGACAGTGTAATATGTCCAGTAACGAGGTCAGATAATTATGTTAAACTATCAGACATAATTAATTCATATTTGAACGGTTAGTTTGGCACGAATAAAGATAATTTTTATAAATAAATGACAATTAAAAACAAATTATCAGTAATTACTTTCTGATTAAACTTTTGTAACAACATATTAAACATTCATAAATTTATAATAGATACCTACTAATTTGGAAATAGAAAAATAAATAAAATACACAACCTATTTTTATTAAGCTTGTATTTCTCTATCTAGAAGTGCTCCTGAATTAAGGTTTGAATACATTAGAAGGAGCAGCCACACTTGGAACGTGGGCCAAAAAATGGCTTATAGCGTCGTGGACAGCATAGAACAGAAAAATGAAACCCACAAAATATTTTTAAGAAGCGTTTATTCCTCTATCTAATAAGTACGCTTAAAGTTATCATGTATGCCTTAGAGCTAACAACACATGGCTTAAAGATATGAACACATTAGAAGGGGGGCAGCCACACCTGAAAGTGGGGGCCAAAGTCTACTAGTTTCTTGCGGAGTGCGTCTTCGAACACCGCATCCCGCGCAGCGTCGCGGGGCCCAGAAGTATCTTTTCCGCACTCGCGACTCACTTCACGCGCCGCTCGCACGAACTTCGACACTTGGGCTACGCTCTCGCGTACATCTTCTACTGGCAACTGTAATTTAAGATGTTCCGTGAGATGTTATATTAGATACTGTAAACTACAAATGAAAGATGAAAATAGACGGTTCCCTATGCTATCTGCGAGGCTTTAACAAAACTCCGATCAACTGGAGTGAAAGCGGAGGCCTGGAACGTGGAAGCTAGCGTGCTAGTTTACCATTTGTCACATATATGTGCATGGCCCGTGGGCATATAGGGAGTATGGCTTTCACCAACCGGTTTGTCCAGTGACTTGCAATATCTTCTTCTTAGAGCTTCCATGACTAGCATGGACATAACATTTATGAGTAGTTTTTATAGTTATAACGCTCTCGCTATATCCACGTTCATTTGCAAGTGGACATGACGCATCATCAGACTTTACTCCTAAAACTACGCCCGTAATATAAAACCTCACCTCATCATCCTTGGGTAGTGAGTGCGGGTAGATCCGGACCCAGTGTCCCACGCGTCCTATCGCGCGGTTCCAGCTGACGCCGTTGCCCCACTGGCAGGCGGTCATGACGCGGCGACGCGACGCGGCCGTGGAATAGCCGCCGCGCCACGACTCGTCCACACTCTCCGATGATGTTATGGACACGCTCGATGTTGACTGCAATGACAGACAAATTGTGTTAAGTAGGTTCTTGTTTTGAATGCTAAGCTGTGCTAAGCTAAGTTTTAGTACAGTTTGTAGCCATAAGTGGTATTTATTTTTAGCAATTTAGCAATGATCCTTATGTTCAAACGGCGAGCCGTAAGCTACTTATGTTTATAAACCCGTCCTATTTGGATCATTGGTAGTGTAAGATCTGGTTCATTCAATAGTGTCAAATATAGGTCATCATCAATGCAAACAATATTCCTACAGTTTGATTAAAAACATCTCACGTGTGACTGAGATGCTATGAGCAGATTGGATACTACACTATCGTAAACTACAACTAGCTATAAACTTTCCGACCCCTAAACGACTTAATCAATTGCTAAACTTCAGACAACTATATTCAAAATCGTGTACCTACCAATTCGGTACCATTTAGACCTAAACGGTGGAGTCACGTAAGGTTAAAAGCGTTCATTTTTCTGTTCAAATCGAACTGTTCTATTTCAGCCCTTCGATGTTTGCGACATAATTGTATAATCGTCCTTGCATTCGTTGTTATCAAGGCCAGTACCCATAACCTTGGGTGGTTTAAAACCATAGATTTTTATAAAAGCACAAATGGCATGTAATTTTTGTATTATGTTAATAGTAACGAATAGTTTCGAATGGAATTCGTTTTTATTGATTTACATTAAAGACGATGTTTTGAAGAAATGTTGTCTATTTACGTTGACACGCACATCCGGGCACATCATGTCATCAACAGCCTGAATTAGTAGTGCTGAAAATCGGGACATGCTTGACGATGATTTCCGTAGTTTATAGGAATTAATGTGTTCCAAAAACTGTCTAAGAATATGAAAGAGAAATGCAGAAATACCTTTAAAATAACAAACGGAAGTATGGTTCTCATCCACAATCCTATCTGTGCAGTACATGGACAGTAGATTTTTAAAGAAAACAGTTTTGAGGAGTATTGAACCAACCCCAATCACAATATAAGCCTGTTAATCTAGTTTCAACGAGTGTCGTTTCCACTGACGTAGTTTATATTTCTAGAAATCGCATCTACATATTTTACCATTTACCTGAATTTCAGCTTCACTGGTAACGTCGGTAGTCTTGTATCGACCGCTGTTCAACTCCTTGCTTTTTTCTGAGGACTCCTGCATTTTTGGGTGGAAGTGTCATTAAAATGTAAGCCAATTTGAGGTTTGGTTAAATTTTGTAAAGTGATAGAGGAATTTTGAGATACGTAGAAGTATATGTGTGTAAAGAAAGTTGGCATTTGGCACACATACAGCTACTGCAAATTATAATATTTAGCTAGATATTATGAATATCCAAACTTGATACTTGACTGATTGACCCAAACTTGGCTTGATTTCGTTAAATTAATTGATGAGATAAGTCCAAGAAACGCTGTTGTTAAAATAGTGGAATATAACGTCACGTTAGCGTAACTTGCACGTAAATGATGGAGGTTTTTTTTTTGATATGGTGAAATGCGTTCTATTCATGATGGAAATTAACGCTTTGACGCAGCGTGAGCGTTGTGAGTACGCCACGTGTAAGCTGCGTGAACGCCGCGTTACACACTATCTTTTGGCAGACCAAGCGGTGCTCACGCGTCTTGTCAAGTACGTCTTCTCCTGACGCTCCCGCTGCGTCGAAGCTGCGTGGCTGTTGGAGACATGCGCATGCACGTCCCTAAAATGCCAGTAGGAAAACGACTTTGATAGTTGTTACAGTATCATTCGTAACTGTGTCGTACCTTGTCAGCGGGCGCGACGGGCGGGGTGCCGGCGGGCGCGGGAGGGGCGGGCGCGCCGGGCGCGTTCAGCGTGACGCAGTGCAGCGGCAGCGCGCGGCGCCGGCGCGGGCGCGGGCCCCGCCGCACTCCTGCGCGCGCTCGACCACGAACACCGCCGCTCTCGTCCTCCGAACTGCAACTGTCATTGTACCAAACATCTTCCAATATTATTAGGTTTCTACCTCACCTTCCGTTTCCAACATAGAATAGGCCACACTGGGCCATACACTTTCTTTACATAAGTGCTATTGATGATAGATGAGCGGTGAGTTCATAGATTGGTTCGATCTAATAGATTTACTATATACCCCGACAATCTTTACTCCTTAGATTAAGTATATTATCATTAATAATTGGAACTTTACTACTGCTATGTCAGATTGCCATTTACAGGTCCTATTATTAAAAATCAATCGCGGGACAAATATGTAGCCAATGACTATACCAAGCTTCTAAAGCACACTGACGACTAGAATCATGACGTTTTGAAAATGCCTGCAAAAGCCCAGTTGAAATAAAATACTTTGACTTTAACTTTGACTATTATACATCTCTCCTTATAAAGAGGCCGTAGTGAGAGCGTTTGGGAAGAAGAATGAGATGGTGACAGAAAGTCAGTCGTCTTGTACTGGTGACGCTGCCACCCATGGCTAAAATTGTATCCAGGCTTGTTAGTAAGATAATTTTCCCGCGGTCATTGCCTACACATCTCAGTTTATCATTGACTTTGAAGAAGCTAATCATTTCTTCCTTACACCAAATGAAAATAATAATATTTAAAATATCACCTAAGGTTCGGCGTCGGAGGCGGTGGTGCCTTTAACTTAGCCAGACCCGTATGCTTCATAGGTAAGCCCAACAGGTCGAAAAGCTCGTGCAGCATCGGTTGCTTCACCATCACGTCTGCTTCGCAGTCTGACGCGAGCGCCGGGGAGAGGTTCACCTGTTAGACAAAAATATATTTCTCTTATATACATGAAGGGAGAAATGTGAATTTCATCTACACGCTGTGCACCTTCTTACTGACCAACGAAGTTTTGAATACCGACTGATAGCGAAGTAGCCATCGTACTAGCCAACTAAAACACTTCAATTCTCATAATAGGTAGTGTGGTTCTGATTCTGGTCTCATTAATTTGCTAAAAACATGGTAAGTATTGGCATACTATCTTTTTCATAGAAACTTAAGTCCACCAATGAACTGCAAAATACTAAACCATTGTAATTTTTGTCCCTCATCAACAAAGCCTTCGCCTTGCACCAGTATTATTATAATTATGAGCCTGTAATGTCCCACTGCAGGGCAAAGGCCTCCCTCCTCTCTTTCCATTTCTCCGGTCAGTTGCAATCTGGGGCCTATGGGTTTATATAACCTTACACCATTGGGTTTTTTTAATGCTTTAAATCACTTTTCCCTCCAAAAGCATCAACTTTACCAAGGCTCTAATGAGTTGTAACCTCATCTACCAAATTATATGAACTGAACTATTTACCTCCAACAGCCACGGCTTCAAACAGTCATCGAGCAGAACATCGAACCCGTAGAACTCGAAGCAGTTCCTCGCAGGTGGAGTGCCAGCCGCCTGGGCCAGTAACGTCAACGTCACTAGAGCTCGTATACGCTGCCACACCACCCACTCTGCCGCTCCCCATCGCCCAATAAGAGCTTTCCGAACCTGCGTCAGCGTCCACTTGCACCCTGCAATATTGGAAACGGTTTTTATGAAATTTTGTATCTCCCTCTCACGTATTATCATCCCCATAGGGTTATGCGGTGTACTGGTTACGCCGTAGTTTTTTTTATAAAGACTACAAGAACGAAGCATGTCCCCAAAATAGGTAGGTATTGTACTTGAGGTGATTAGTTTTAGTAATGGTGAATGATAGACAATCTGTGAGCATACAACACTGTGCTATGCCTAGTATAGTCTTGTTTTGGGATCTTAGAGTATTTGCAGTCCACGGAAACGGAGTTACGACAACTTTATGTACGTCCGCCGCACCCTGCGTAGTCAACCCTATTACAAATTTCTGAAAAGCAATTTTTTCTATTAATTCACCACGTCATCACACAGCTTACAGAGCACCAGAGCAGAATTGCCTTCTCACGAGAGAGCTCACACGGCAAAAGAAACCCAGATTTATCTTAACTCGGACCGCAATTTCAGATACAAGCCTCACCCTAGTTGCGCTATGATACCCGTCTTTCCACTTTTTTATTATTATAGTGGTTACCCAGCAGTCGAAATTAGACCGTAATTTTAGCTTTCTGCACTCCTTCTCCATATAAACTTTAACTATGCCAAATCTCACACTCCTTCGTGTGCGCAATATGCTTAAAAAGGGATACAAACTTTTTCTTCATGTATTAATATATAGATTTCATTAGTGACAGGTAACTCTTCTAAAAACCTCCGTCAGAGTAAGTTTCTTATAACAAACTCGATTTTACGCATCGAACGCATTCTGCGTGGCTATTGGCCTGCTTCGAGCTATTCACCAATCGTAACGTCGAATGCGCTCGATGCGTAAAATTGAGATTGATAAAAGAAGCTTACACTAGATCCTCTGATCTCAAACGATTTATTAAAGACCTTTGAAGACAAATAAAACGTATTTCCAATACATACAACTGCTACTTTCACATCTGTTCCCTTAGGTTACATTTCATTCTTCAACGCAGTCGAGACGGCCGGTGTTGAGGAACCGGGCGTCTTAAATAACATCTTAACACTCACCACTACCGATTCGGTCCTTACATTCAGCGTATCTCGGGCCGCTCTTGTTGAGTGAGGAGTTCGTCAGGTGCCTGTACGGGTTGTGGATGTCCGACAGGGTGTACTTGTCGGTGCCTGAAATTATTATAAGAAGTGGTGAACAAAGATGACAATGACTTTGTCGTGGTATGGACATGTGATGAGGAGGAATGAAAATCATGTAACAGGTAGAGATTTAAGTATGAATGTGTATGGATATCAGAGGTAAAGGTAGACCCAATAAAAGATAGATGGATTGTGTGACATGGTTTATAAGAAAGTAAACCATGAGATAACGTCTGATAAGAGATGAATGGAAGAAGAAGACATGTTGCGTTGACCACAAATAATATGAGATATGGGCATCAGAATGAAAAATAAGGAGAATAAAAATGATAATTTAAAACACATCATAAACAAATTAGTTCAGTTTTATACTCAAGCCCAATGTCAATCAGCGAATTGCCAGAAACTTCGGTCTTAAATATTATAAGGTAGCTTTCAATCTTAAAAAGAACTTTCAGGTTTTTATATCTATAACAGATATAACAACCTAAACGGTCATGTTATTGCAAACATTTTACACATTACTTTGGCAAACCTCTTCAAACTTTTTAATAAAACATGGGACCTCGTTGCCCATATCATTCTGTCCGTCCATCAATCAGTCCTTTGGCATACGTATAATATACAGAAAGTATTCGGCCTTTTCGGCACAAAGATGCACCACTTACGACTCATAACTTTTATCAGTATACACAATATTAACCATTAAATAACCATATTTAACCCCTGGCTGGCTGACTGAACAGTCGTATGTCGAAATCTGATAAAACAAAGGTTGAAGCAGACGATACTTGTCTTCACAAAGAATTTTACTATAAAAACGTCAATGAAAAATACAGTACCGAATCTCGCAAGTCCCTCAGCGTACATATAGGCAGTGAGCGGCCGGTACCCTGGCACGCACACGTACAGGCGGAGGTCGAACTTGTAGCCGGCGATCAGCAGAGGCCGCTCTATGTACCGCTGTACCACCGCTGACGTCCCGCAGTTCATCTCGCATAGGCTCTGAAATGTCATGAACATGTTTTTTAACACGGTTTTATTAGCTTCACCTGTAACTAACTATGTAAGAAAATCTTGGAAGTTAAATTTGACCCTCTTCCCGGTTTCCGATTGAGCTGAAATTTTGCATACACGTTCAGTTTCGAAGACAAAAGCGTGTTCTAAAGTTTTTTTTAAACTATAATATTTTATTAGTATATAACACGATAACACGCGGTATAGGTCTAGTACTCCGTTTTGACCATCACTTTTTGTTTAATAAATATAAATATGTCGCATTCGTAAAATCAACTTACAGGTATTGCCCAAGCTGGGATTTTGCTAAATCCCTAGCGATTAAGCTAAGCTGACCTGTAAACACGATACATAATCCCGTAAGGAATAAAGTTATTTTTCTTTATTTCTTTCTTTTCTATAAACAGTCGTAACTGTAATCGATTCAGTTTTGATTTGTCAAAAAGTTACATTGCACAGTATGCTTTAAAAATAACTCCGCTCGACAATTGGAACAACGCAATGAACATACTAGAACCGTCAAAATTTAACAGATTTAGCAGATCTACCGCATAACTAAAATAGTAATGAACATCGACTCTGGTAATAAACTTTAGTACGATCTTGAGAGACTAAACTTTGAGCTACCTTGTAAAAAATTACCAATCATGAAGTCGGGACTCCTATCTTCATGATCGATAAAATCGTATTCGTAAGCGTGTATCGTAATTAATTACCCTACTGACTTGGCTTGGCATTTTACCCACGAATATTTAAAGGACATTTAACTTTTAAGACACTCTTGAAATTCATTCCGCTACAGTCCACCAGCGAGAGCGACAGCAATGCAGCATTTAAAATCGATTTATTTTTGAGTATTTGGCGGAGTATTTTGATAATTTCGCCAAGCCGTAATAAAAATGAGGATATAGGTATATTTATTATTTTTTAAATTATAATTATACACATACCCTTGACGATTGCAATTGCATGTAGCGGACATGTGAATGTCGTGTGGTGTAACAAGATTGAACAGAATGAGGAATGAGTATATTAGAGGAAGTATGAAAGTGGCACCAGTTATAGGAAAGCTGAAAAGTAACGAACTGTCCCGGTATGGACATGTAATGCGGAGGGATGAGAATCATGTTATAAGAGTCGTTGATGGCTACCAGAGAAGAGGCACAACAAAGAAAATATGGATGGACTGTGTGAAACATGACATGAATATGAAAGAAGTGAACTCGGAAATGTCTTCTGATAGAGGTGAATGGAAACAAAAGAAATATTGCGCCGAACCCAAATAAAATGGGATAAGGGCAGGAAATGATGATATTGTACACATACCCTGAACAGGAAGATTCCTCTTCCCTGGCTTTGAGCTACGGGTTTGTGTATCCACACGACGTTGGCCCCAGCGCCGGTCTCGTCTCGCCGCAGCCGCGAGCACTCCGATACCAGCTTCGCGTACTCCAGGGGCAAGTGGTAACATGGCGGACTGGAAACAAAATATGATGAGATCACTAAGGATATATATTACGTGTGTCAATTCCGAAGGATTTTAATGCGAATTTTCTTTATTTAGTTGGATGGTTTGATCTACACCCTTAAATATGACGACGTATTTCTGATACACGTTGTAAGTATAAGGAGGTATGTATATCTGTAATCGTCGGGCTATTAAGAATCTTAACATTTATTTAGCATAAACCAAATGCTGTTTCTAAAAATATTCATAAGGTAGGTACTACTACTAAAATAAACCAGTAAACATTCAACCATAGAAATAATAAGTAGGGCTCCCCTATAATAAGTCTATGCATTCAACTGTAATTATTACAAAGATCTATTTATAAACATCGACTGTAATCAATAGCTATAAATAAATTTCCCGAAATATAGTATCTCAAAATAGTTGTTGAAAGAGTTTCAATAACCAAGAAACCTCGTTCAAATATCGAATAAAATTCGTAATTTTATGACAAACAACATAATGGAAGACATAAAATAACTGCTGGTATATAAAGACCATGTGATACATGACGTTTACAGGCGTGCGGATAACAGCAGAAAAACACCGGATGTACGCACTGGGGATGTTGGTTTTATTTTCTTTGATGTAACGGAAGTGGCTTTCTTGGATACGAAATCCAAGTTAGAGGTTGCGTCGTTGTTTTGACATAATCGAAGTCACTGGAACGATCTCACTCAAAAGTTGAGAACTTTTCGATTCGAATACTTCGATTCATTCAAACTACCACGAAGCGGGATTCAGAGTTCCGCTCTTAACCGGATGTTCCAACCTTTTGGAGTCGACCTACATCCCTAACATACGCACTCTGATGTCAAGTCCATAAAATTTCACCAGCCATGGTTGGCGATAAGAAGTTACAAGTAAATTATAGAATGTTCACAAGTTGGCAAACACTCGGTATATCGTAAAAACCGATCGTAATTTTTTCACGTAAAATGCAAGGATCGACCCCTTGTATGCACGCAATACTGCCATGTTCATATACGCATATTTCTAATTTGAAATAAAGTGTAGTACATAATAATATTTATGTATTTTCATGCACCCAGACCCAGACCAACTAAATACCTATAGGCCATGCAAAATAAATATTTTGACTTGCGGGAGTCGAACCCACGTCTTGTAATGCCTAAAGCTTACCCACTGCTCCTACCGTACCGTAATTTTGTCTTCTGTAATGTCATTTTGTGTAAGTAGTAATTATGTACATATTGACATTAATTGTAATTTTTAAATGTAGGTATCTAGGTATTATGTATAATCAACATTAATTGTAAATTTATATTGTTAAACTTTTACACGTCACTTTGTGGTAACATAGAAGAACGATTATAACCACTCAAAACCTTAAAGTACTATATTTTAAGTTAAAAAAAAAATACATTCATTTATTCATTCATACCACCACATACACATATTTTTCTGTGTGAGCGTCATCGCGTCGTGTCAATGTGTAGTAAATGTTCGAAATGATCTATGTTCTGATATCATCCAAATCTTGAACGCATTTTAATGACAGCTTTTGTTTGTATCATACACAAACATTACTTTTTCACTACCCCAAGTTATTCATCCATTTAATTTTTACTACTTGCTCTATCTCCCTCCGACCCGCAGCCCCTATATAAACGAAGGCATAAATGTTTGGGGTGATCCACTCACTTTGTGGTTCCAGCAATGAATACTAATATCCAAAACAAAACAAAACTATGACATTGATTCCTTTTTCTTTGTACAATCGTCACGCGATCTAGATGGTACCACTTGGGGGTAATTGCTGGAAATATGCTCATTAATATTCAAAACAATAATTTAATATTACCGTGAACTTTCACCTTCTGACACGATGCAGGAATTTTTAATACGACCTTTGGAAACTTGGCAAAGCTCAACTTTAGGTGTCCGATCCCTACCCATGCAAGAAGAAAAGTGAAGGTCATTTTCAATTAGGTATGCACAGTAAGCTGGAAAGTTTAGCTATTAATTAATTGCATTGCATGTAGCATGACTGTAATGAAATGCAATAAATTGCATGTCTCTACTTTTAATAACTTAACAAGTAATTCAGAGTCAAGTTGAATGTCAAGGAATCCCTTTAAAATACATTATTCACTAGTTAACTGTAAATTTTATGAAACGCAATGATTATCTTAGCATTAAGTAAATAATACTTTGAAATTTTAAAGTTAATAGTCTGGCTGGGAGACCTAAGAATTGATAAGCCACGAATATATATTTTCTTAGAAAGTAGGTATAGCACGGGAAAATGCGCTCATCTTTCTGCTTCAGCGATGCAAATTTGTTCCTATACGATATATTCCACATAGGCAACAAACAACAATGATAACCGCAATAAAGTCTTCCTTTCTCGCATTAACTTACACACAGTAAATGTTTTAGCGCAAATACTTTTTTTTCGAATAGGTATGCCAAGTAATGCCGTGTAACACGCGATCCGGCGCGTGGGTTCATTCAAATAACCGATGACGTGAAGCGATTGACTCGCGACCCGGACCGTACACGACAATACAGCCGACAAACCTCTATACGCACTGACGACAAGGATTAATTGAGCACAGATGTGGATTTAGGTATAATTGCACTAGGGTATGGTCTGTGTATATTAGATAACTAGATATTTATTAATAGGCAGTACTCGTCATTATGAGACTTTAGTATGAAAACCTCAGCCATAAAGCCTGGATTATATCGGGACTTGCAGCGGTATCCACTCCACATGTATTTGAACTGATGTTACTGACGGCAATAAACTGATTTTCAAAAGACATGCACAGGTGAGGCTTGTGCAATGTCACTCACTTCGCCGAAATCCGAAGCTAGGTACCAAGCAAGACCTTTGCGTAACAAAGTGTAGAGTTCCAATAACCATCTGTCGATATTAAGTCTATGATTGAAAGCAACTTTTATGATTGATGGATACACTTGGATAATTTATTTTCTTCGTTCCTCACATTATATGAGTCCCCAAACAACGTTGGATTTGTCAAAATTATTTCATACCTACAAAGGAAATTGGTTCAGCTATAAATCAAAATTGCATGCGGGTAATTTTGTCAAAATGTATTTTTATGATGAATAAGTATGCGGAATCATTCTGGAAAGGGAACAATATAAAAATAAACAAGGTTTTATTGTAACTGTGCTTTTTCCCTGAATTTCATTAAAAGTCCTCGCTTTAACCTAATTTTCTAAGAAATTGTGCATGCAACTTTTATTATCCTGATTTGAAATTTACATAAACGTGATAAATTCTCGAAAATAAAAAGGTTTACTAATAATAGCCTCCATATTTTACGACAATTTTAAATCAATTTGATTAATCTTCGTAAACATTTCGGATCCGGTTGTTAATTCCCTTCAGGATAATAATTACAATTTACAACATCGCTGCGGCTTCGTGGATATTGCGTGTACAAAAATCATATTTGCCCGTTTTTATTGCTTTAAATTTGTAAAAATGACCTAATATTAAACCGTTTTCGTTATAATCGTGAACAGTGAAATGGGGTTTAGATAGGTACATTTCGGGAGCTTTCTTTTCCAAATATATATGGCGGAAATGAATACAAGGTAATATTATTTATAGATTTTTACTACTTACGATTCGATTGTAAATATCGGTACCTACCTAAACAAAAACGAAAACCTTTTTATTGATGGACTGGTTAGTACGAGGTATTGGACCTGTATTTATTCATAATAGGGTGAATAAAGCTTTAGTGTATTTTAGTAAAGAAACCTCTTTTATTTACTTTAGTGTATTTTATTTAGTAAAGAAACCTCTTTCATCTACTTTAGTGTATTTTAGTAAAGAAACCTCTTTCATCTACCTTAGTGTATTTTAGTAAAGTAACCTCTTTCATCTACTTTTACCACATTATTGCGCTAAGAAATAAATAATGATTGCCTTATTTATATGCAGCCATGGAAAGTCCTTCTTATGGTCAGTGTCTTATCCGTTTAGATTCGTAAATATTCCACCCGTATTCTTTCTTCATAGTTGTTAAAATATTTATCTAATTATAGCGACCTGTATTCTTAACCTGTCAAGTGATCAATGTAGATATCGGTATTGCAGTGATTACTTAAATAATTTAAAAGTCTGTTATAGGCCTCAGCGTGCTAGACACATGTCCTAGTGTACACCGGAGAATCGGGTGCCTTGTTTAAACGGCAGATTTTACTCTAATCGCCTGTTATGTTGTCGGTGAAATTTAGCCTTAAAGTTGGAAATAGTTAATTGAACGTTCTGAAATCAAATAAACGTTTCAAATTGTGCCTATTAGCTAGTCAAATATACGATAGATAATCAACATTGATTATGATAATATTTCACGTCTTTTATAGCACGCAACGGTTAAAATTAAATGATAATGATCTTTTATGATTTGCAGTGAGATAACGCTGCATGTAATCATAATTCTTATTGACATAAGTATATAATATCCAAATATCGCGACCATTAATTTATTGTCACTTAGATTCTGTCGCTGATAGGTTGAGTAACCTACATTAGTTTACAGATTTTATTGAAGTTAACGTTCTAAAATGCGAACCAAACTTGATGTGGTTGCGTATAACGTTGGATGGTGTAATTGCATATTGTCATCACCTCTATCAGAGGACGCTAAACTGTTGTATAGGCTGACGCAGGTAGATGTTAACATTGTAGTAGAGTCGGGTACACGCCAGTCGGGAATCAGGATTCACGAAGATTTAACGTTAGGATTTATAATAATTAGTAAGCTTTCCATTACAAGTTCTACATCAGCCTGACAGTAATATCATTCATAACATGAAAACTGGAAATAATTGTAAACATGTAAAATTCTGTGAAACGCAATAATACGACAATGAGGAATGATCGAATCACACAAATAGAGGCCATCTTGGAGTTGTCATGTTATGTACCTACTGCAAAAACTCGGTCCATGGCAAATCATAAGATTTACAGGAATTAGTTGGTATACCCCTGTCAGAAAAGACAAAAATAATACAGTGTTTCTAGGGTTATATCCCTTGAATTTGGTTCAAGCTACACGAAAATCAGTTTGTACACCAAAGAATAAGATTCGTCTGAAATTATGTATTATTTCGGACTTACCTACTTGTAAATCTTAAGAATTATGGATTAGGTTAGGATTTCCCAATGATAGAACTTTTGCAGTACCTAATAGACAAGTACTTAATTTATATGCGTATTTCCCTAGTCGATTAATCAATTGATCTAATCGATATATCTTCGGAACGTCTTATCCATCAGTAGTAGGTATATTTCTATAGTAATATTAAGACTAGAACACCAGCTATTTCTATCCAATGGACAGAAGATTAGTAGCCTGCCAATTTTATGTTAGATGTGCCTTCAATATATTCCCCACGGGAAAACCCCAAAATACGGCCCGTATCGTAAACACACAATTTACGTTATTGTAGGACGAAAAAAGTGTTTGCCTTGGGAATAAAAGGTTAACAATTTGCCAGAACCATGGCAACAAGAATTGATAACTCGCTCAGACCTTTATATTATTGATTAAATAAGAAATGAATTATTATATTTTTTAAATATATTTCTTTTGATAAAATTACTGTCGCATTATTCTGTTTTATGGATAGTAATTATTTAGCTTTTTCTATAATAAAATGTAATTTGTCTGCTTTATTTAATAACGGCATTTAAATATTTGATGTGAATTCAATTGTTAGTTACTATTAATTATAATTTTATACTTAATTACTTTCCTGTGAATAATTGAGATTGCGATATCAAGAACAAATTCTATTAAAACAAAAATGATCACGTGAAGAAATGCAGCAATGCAATGCGATTCAGCTCGCGAATGCCCTGCCGTTTATAGCTAGGTGATGGACCAACCTCATATCTACACTATGCGATTTAGTTATATTTTTAACCCTTTATGCAAAGCCGTGTTTAGTGGAACTCGTTTTTTTACAGTGTTTTATTCGGCCGTAGAATAAAATGTATAGAAAGAAAAAAAAGAAAAAAAATGTAAAAAAATGTATGAAAAAGTTATCATAAAATTTGCCCAAATTTCAGCTCTCTGCTGCTCAGGTTTTTTTAATCGATACAATAAATTTATATCTACTTAAAAGAAATTGAGTCGATGGGCGTAAAAAAATTTACTTACCTACTCAACTTTATTTTATAAGGTGCCCAAGATACAGGCCTAGCCTAGCTTGGGACCAATGGAAGGTATTATATATTAAAATATTTATGAAATAAATTGAATTTAATTTTGATTAATTCTAATAAAAAGTTCACGCTTCACCAAAAATTTTACTATGCCAAAATTTTAATAAAAAATTACCAAATTTTTCCTAAGACATTTTTCTTATAGATCTTTAGATTTAGGATTATCCCGTACTGTTCCGGTAAAATAAAAAAACACTGTATAATGACCAAGGTATAGGTAGTCGAGTCCAGACGCCAACCGTTTATTCATGCTCCACTTTTTAGCCATGAAATAATAAATTATTATAGAGAAAAACGAACAAAAACAGTATGAAAATAGACTGCTATAATGAAGTTCACGGTTGTACGTACGTATCTTGGTAATACATCAACACAAAAACGTCTTACGTCATTCAAGTCTTACAAGCATAACTTTCTCAACTCTTCACTGTCCAAAGTAATCAGGAAAAACCATACGATCAAATTGAAGAGTTTGACGTACAAGTATTGGACAAACATTGATGTTTTGACCAATTTTTTTTTTTGAATAGCAAAGAAGCATTTCACATTCTGATTCTAAAAAAGGCTTAGGTATAACTCAGTTCTTATTCAAGCTCTATGTAAGTTCGAATAATATTTTTTATAGGAAACGGGAACTAATTACGTAATTCAAATATTCTCGATTTGACGGGGATGGACAAAAGTTCATGTGCATGCTACAATAAGGTCACTGAGCCAAGGAACCGTCACATTATTTTTAGAAAACTAGTAGAAAGCATAGAATATCAACTTATAAAGCCAAATGCAAGCTATGTTTACCTGAAATCGTAAACTGCTCCGTAAATTCTCTTCATACAGCGAAGAAGACGTGATAGATTGTCCTTTCTGCATATCGATCCACCTTTCGGTATGTGATTCATGAACTGAAAACGAAAATACTAACTTAACCTTATTTTTGGAACAATGACATTGCGTTTCCAACGTTGAATTCTAAATATAAACAAATATGAATATACAACCTGTCTTCGAAAATAATGTAGTACCTATTTGAAGGTTAAGTTAGTGTGCAGTTTGAAAGGCTTTCTGAAACTGATTTTGAATAGGTAAGTACAACTTTTTTCAAATCTTTGTTCTATTCCATTTTAATGAGGATTTTTTTTTTGGATTTAATTTTTTTCTAGAAAACGTGTATCAGAAATGCGTGTTCATATTTATGCGTGTGGATGAGACCATCAAACTAAACAATTTTCTTTATGGGACCAACATCGTAATTGCGAAAAAATTATCAGCTGTCCCATACCGCTAGGGCGAATAGATATTGAAGTTTAGTTTGGCACAGCTGATTATTTTTTCGCGATTATCCCATAAATAAAGTTCTTCATGAATATGATCACGCATTTCTGATATCTACAGCTACCATAAAGTTATTATTACTAGTCTAGTAATAATAACTTTATGACAGCTACACATTGTATTTATTATTCTAATATTACATTATTCATACCTATTAGCTGAAAGCTTAAAAAATATATAACCCTTTTTGTAGTTCTGGGATAGTTATTGCTACTTTTAATGAAGCCGTGGAATACAATATTGTTAAGGTTACCGACATCATCCATTTGACGTCTAGACAAATATTT
Organism: Allophyes oxyacanthae; assembly: GCA_932294325.1. Lineage (NCBI taxonomy): Eukaryota > Metazoa > Arthropoda > Insecta > Lepidoptera > Noctuidae > Allophyes > Allophyes oxyacanthae. The sequence continues at coordinate 5,879,940 of OW028614.1, read as the reverse complement.
TTACATTAGTACAGCGATATTTTTGTAACATCGTTACTTCCAGTAGACCGTACTACCATTATTCAAAGAAAGGAATGGAACGACATTTTGGTAAGAAGTTGGACTCACGAAATTAATATTTAAGTAAGAAAAGTTGCCTAAAAGGTCCTGCCTTTTTAGCCCCAATCCCTTTAAGGGGTTATTATACTCATTATTATGAACAACCTTTGATAAGGGACCAACCTTGAAATCGCGAAAAGAAAACAACTGTATACATACAAATAATTCAATATTACCTACCTACTCAACTAAATACAGCTGATTTATTTTTAGCGATTTTACAAATTTTACTAGGGATTAAAAGAGGAAGTGTGGAAAAAAAAGTTCTACTGTTCCATGCATTTAGTCGAATAATATTGAACTATTTGTATGGAACAGCAGATTTTTGTTTAGCGATTTCAGTGTTAGTCCCATAGTAAAAGTTTTTTTATAATAATGAGTACAATAACCCCTTAAAGGGGTCGGGACTAGAAAGGTAGGAACTTATTAGGCAATGAATATGACAAAAAAAATTATTTTTGCTTGTGTTCCTTTTGGATTCCTTGTTTGTGGGTTTGAGTGATGGTTCTGTTGTTTAGTTGTTCAAATTATTAAATTTAAACACTTTTAAATTCATAAATATTTTTCCACATAGAATAAAGAGAGTAATTTCTTGTGTTGTGGATAATGACATGACCAACATTAACATTTTTTCATATTTTGATAAGTCACTCTGTGACGAAGCTAATTCATGGAACTGTTGTCTTGATATTAGTAAGTTCGACATAGATGGCATCAAACCAGACTGACCCAAAAAATCAATACCAAGAGAAAAGTGGAAGACTATGGAGGAGACTTTACCAAGGAGTGAGATTAAGAGACAGCGCAGCAAGTTGATAAAAAAAATTGTAATTACCTACCAACTTCATCAACTTTGATCACGAAAAATGAAATCAGTCTCATAATTGGTTTCGAACCTGCCAATCTCCTAAGGTCTTATAGCTCGCGGCAGGGAAGGCGCTGGACTTCCACCAGAGGTTCCATCGCTCCTCCAAGCCGGTGTTGTAGCCCTGGTATATACGCCACCCACGCTCCGCACATACCTACCAAAAAGTTTTTAAAAAGAAATACAAAATTACTTATACAGGGTGTAAAAAGACACATAACGAAGACGAAGTCTACGCATGCTGTTCATCAAACCAAGTAGCACTGTGCAAAAATAATCCTTAACATGACAACCTAAATAAGTTGTATGTTAGTACATAACGTATTAAATAACAGATAGATTAACGAAACAATCTCTGTAGATTGTCGTCACCACTGTGTAGTGGTGACGATGTTACGACATTATATGAAACCACGTATTTAGTATCTCGTTCTGTGAAAAAATCAATCAAATCCAATCAGTAAGTAACCTACAGGAACAAATTTTTATCTAGATTTTTTTTTGTACTGCTTCTTAACGTGATACCAAATAGGTGGTTTCATTTAATGTCGTAATATGGTCACCACTCTGTATAAATTAATCAAAGTTGAGGCCAGCGTGGCCCTAATTAAACATAGGTATTATGTCAGGTCTTTGATGCATATTATAGATTCATAGCATTTATACTCTATATTTACACTGCGACTGATGAATTAGCATTATACTATCTATATTTATAGAGGTCAGCATGTTAACAGTATGTAGCTATTCGATATTTGCACACCTACGAGAGCTTGACCTAAGGCACGACCATGCGCTTTTGAACCTGATATAAGGTACTATTACCATGCCGACCCCTCTATAAATATAGTCCATAATAAGCTCTCAACAACCGTCATCATCATCAGGGTCATTCTCCGAGAGGTCGATTTTGGTGGTCACACAGCAATATATCTGTATTTATTATAGATACAGTATTGATTTTTTTTTATATATTTCTTCACTTATTACTGTAACTAAAAAATATACTTTAATCCAGATCATTTAAAAATAAATTGCCATAAACTAAATCAGAATACTAAAAACGGGGTTCATTTCGCAATTCTTCGCGTGTCACACTGCCCGCTTGCTTCAAACAATCGTGTATATATTCTCAATGTTATAATGAACACCTATGTATTGTATATCAGAATACTTGTTAATAGTTGTAGAATTCGTAACATAAATATATTTCATATTCCATAAGTTGTTTAAAAGTTATGAGACAAAATGTATCGGTCACACGATTCGTAGGTAAGTTTCGTGGACACTAAGTTTTACCTATTAATAGATTTTTTAAACAATTAAGGTTGGCTATAAGTTAGCATAAATAATCGAGATTTTGATAAGGTACCTGGAGTTGCAATTATGTCATTATTTACGTAGTTATTTCAGATTATTGTTAAAATTCATCAGTTACGTGGCATTGGTGGTGTCCACGAAAATCACTTATCAACCCATAAAATAGATTTCTACTTTTTAACACGCTTTTCATTATTTATTTCGTTAATAACGTTGAAAACTAATTGGTTTTTATTTTCTTAGCTTTCATGAACCTTATTTTACTGCTAAATAAGTCGGTTTGGGATTTCCTGCATGTGGAAAACGATTATCGAGCATAAATAACTCATAGTGTGTTATTTGTTTAGAACGGTGACGTCTTTGTGATATTTGGTTAGTTATTACGTAGCTAACAGTGTTTTTGGGTCGATCTAGGTGGTTTTATGGGTATTTTAAATTATTAAAATACCTTTTATCCAGTTGTATTTTAACACTAATAGGTACCTACTATTAGAAAATGTATAAAATTGAAGTAAACATGATTGTATAAAATATTCTACTAAGAAGTTCTTAAATCAATACTAAGTATTTAAGGTTTTTTTACAAAGATGAAAGTTCTATTGACGGTGTCTATTAAATAAAATTAAAAAAACCTTCATAATTTGCTTAAAGTGATGATAAACTTGAGAATACACTTGTAATTAGCATTCTAACTAATGTTACATTACATTATAGGTATTCTGTTGAGCATTTCCTCGAGCGTTGGCTAGAATCCTTGACAAAAGATCATACCCACGTTTGGTTCTATTCGTCACCGATATGCGACTCGCGGTTACTTTGAGTTAGAAAGGTTGGCATATACGTAAGGGATCTGTGCTGTTATAGTACAATATGCATTATTTGGCGGACTGGTAATACATTACAACTTTCATGCAAAAGGCGTGTAGGAAAAAGGAATGAACTTCAGGATTGCTCTTTGGGCTCATTCAATAGTTAGCATTAAGGTTTTTGGGGCACCTCCCCAAGAAGTAATGTAGTATTGGATAATTGATTGACCCAAAGCCTGGTAGACCTGCTTAATTAATTTGTTATCCGCAATATAGCGCAGGTTTTTGAAGACGAATGTTAACTTACGTATTCTATTCGCTGAAGTGGCAATATGCTGTTTAAAAGAAAGAGTTTCATCGATTATAATACCAAGTTATTTAATAGAGCTAGTGTTATTAATAATAGGACAAGTGAAAACAACTACCAGGGGGGTTGTGACAAATGTCAGATACATAGTTTGAGCTACTATATAATGCGTAATTAGATAATTATTAAGTCGGTAGACAATATTATAAAAATGTAAGTCTTGCTTCGTCTAAAAGCAGGGATTGTTTAGCGACTTTTAGTATCGATATTACCATCATATGTTACTGTATCATTTTCGTGGTTTGCTCAGTCATTTTCGTGGAAGCAATATTTTCTAAATTGAATTCTATCTTTATTTTTTATCTAATTTTGTTGTTATACATATCAATGAACTTGTATTATTGTAAATTTTAATATTTTAAAGTTAGTTACATAAAAATATTAAAAATGAAAATTGCCATGAATATGACGCCGAGAACCCTGCTCGGAGAATGACCCATCAGCCTAACTTATTCCCAACTACAGTACCCTTCCAGTTCAATCACGTGGCTGAATACCAGTATTTTACACACAGCATCTCCCATCTTTCCGTTGCAATCGAATCAAGTAATGGAAGAGTAAGGCCCGGTATCCACCACAGCGGAGAGGAGCGGAGATGTGTCTTATCAACCAACAGTTTTTTTTAATAGTATAGGGCCAAATTTGCTTGCGGTTCACCTGAATATGGTAAGTGGTCACCGCCGCCCATGAACCAGAGGAGTCACCGATGCATTCCCGACCTTTTAGGATGGGTAAGCTCGTTGCTTGATGGTATCGTATTTCTTAGATTAGGTTAGTTACAGAGAAGTTAGATTGTTACTTGCTTTACCATAGTAAAATTGTGTATGAGTTAAAACTTGTCCAGAAAATAGTGATTCATCTCATTTGCTTTCCGCCCATCACCGCGTTGGTGAATATGTAATTACTCTTAGTCTGAACAAGGCAAGACAGTCTCCCAAGCTTAGGAAAACGCTTAGCTTGCCACATCTGTCTGATTAGCAAGCATCGCTAACTCTCGATCTTGTGAAAAAGTATCTATTACTCGTTTCGCAGCCCATTTTCTTCGGCTTTCCACCCAACTCCAATTTGATGTTACAGTCATAGTCAGCAGACTTCATATATATGTCAATGCACGTGAATTACACATTTAGTTATCTCACACTATATCTATTAATCTTCATTGTTATTATTATAAACGAAATTAAGTTGATCTTTATTAAAACAAATATCTTATAAAGTACCATAAAATGGCTCGTAAATATTATAAATATTTTTACATTGGTAACTAATACAATATGCAAATATTTTCGGATAATGCAGCTAATATACAGGCATAGTTCTAGGGATGTGAAAAAATAATCGATTATAAAAATAATCGATTAAAAATCGATTTTTTAAAAGTAAAAATCGATTTTAATACTTGATTTTATTTTTATGAATAATCGATTAATAATCGATTTTTTTAAATCAATCATTCAATCAATTATTACCGATTTTTCATCTGCAACCTGGGATCTGGGGGGGCTCCCCCCCCCCTCTGTGCATCTATGATGGCATTCCTTCTGTGTTTTTGAAACAGGTTTAGTAGATTTATTTAATCAATCATTCACTAGATGGAGTCAACGAACTGTACTATTTTACCGACATTTGGTTGATATGTCATTCATTAATATTCGTTGGTGAAACTTCATTTTTAAACGACAATTTTGAAAGATTTTCGTGACTAAAAGTGTTTGGTGTTATTAAAAGTCTCGTTTTTAACAATGTCTACCACTAAAAGGACGACAAGTAGTTGAGAGTCAATATTATGGCGTTTATTTTGGTCTTATTTGACAAATTGGAAAAAAAACAATTAATATAACAAAATCGATTATTTTCTTAAGGAAAATCGATTATTTAATAATCGATTATTCATGCTACAAAAATAAATCGATTAATGAAAAATCGATTTTTTAGGTACAATGTCACATCCCTACATAGTTCCTTTTATGTGCCATAAATGACTATAATATCGATTAGCAATTGTGTCATGAATTTTCCTTATGACTTCAGACTATAAATATTTAACTTTTATAGGCAAAGAAAATAATATAAAGTAATATAAACGCTAGGTAATAAACAATAATACTTAACTATAAACTAATATCAATGGATTGGCGATAAATATGGCTATATAAAATATACTACTACTACTACTAATAATACTACATAAATAAGTACTCCTATTTATAAAGAAAATATAATACAAACAATAAATACAAAGCTTCTCAAAGATTTTTATAATAGGTAGGTAATATAAAACTACGTACGTCCGCCTGCAGACTCCAAGCGACTGTGATGAATTTTAGAATTGCACAACTCTTCAAAATTCAAAAATTCAAATTCAAAATTCGTTTAATTGTTTGTCACAGGTAAAATGTACAGATGATAACATAATAAACAAAGTGCCATCTTCGATCTGGTGATCGAGACTATCGAAGGTACGTACAACTAGTGATCTCAATGAAGTAATTTTATGCGTGTACTCAGAGCTCTAGCAGCACCTTTAACATTAACCAAAGGTTGATGGGCTATATCTACGAGAAACTATTATTCATAATAACTAATTATTCGGTGAACATTATACAATACGTTCGCAATAAATTTGCTTACGTCAATATTTAATTTTATTACGTCATTGTTAAATATCACAACGATAATAATTAATAAAATAACAACTAATTACAAAGCTCCTTGAATCTACAGTTTATAAATTCTAATGTAGTTTAATGATTGTTTACTAGATTATAACGCTAACTAACTATAGGTAATTATTAATAAGTTATCTAAGTGAAACATCACACAAAATTCTTTTATTATATACCTTGACCAGCAGGCCGGGTCCCGATCCGTTCTCATTGAGTCTGAATATAAAAGGTTCGTCATCGTCGAAGCTGCTGTCCATTCTTCAGAATACCCCTAAAAACATGCCTTTTTACTTTTCAAAGGTGGACACAATCGTATCGGGAACATTTCCAACTTTATTCATGTCTAACGCGATACATCTTCGCCTTCAATGGGATATACTCGTGTATGTGAACGCGTGAATCGCATGTCAGCTTATCATTGCAATCGCAAAATCCGTCGAACTCGTGATATCGTTCGAAACACGTTTACGTTAGTTCGACTAGCGTTACGTTCGACGCGGGTCGACTGGCGCACTCCGCCGCCCACCCGACACTGTCTCCAACTTTGTAACGTTGCAAGCTGATGCTCAACCCCAGTGATTTATAACTCCCCGTTCGTGACACGAGCCTCCTGTAAAAAGCAACGTAACAACGATAATGCATTTTGTTAGTCTAATGACGCGTCGCTTTTTATATTTAACCGAATAAGTTCGGCAAAGTTGAATAACATTTTTGATGAATGCGATACAATAGGAATATTTTTTTATAACGGTTACTTAGGCAGACATGAGAAATATCATAGTCCAATACTGAGTTTATATTGAATGTTTTGTAAAATATAATAATAAACATGTAATTACCTAACATTTATAAATAAGTCAAACAATTCAATAAGCATGAATTCACATTTTATATGTATATGCGCGTACCCTGACGCGCACAGATTACTTAGGAATTTTAGTCGCATCACGTCCATGTGAGTAAATTAATTTGTAAAAACTATGGAACACCAGTTTGTGTGGTCACAACACATAATATATCTGAACGTACAATAGTAGCGTCCAACCATACAGCAACGCAGATGGTTGTAGCAACTGCTTGCAATTTTGCGAACATGGAACATACGTCGAAATATTCTCGTGTATTGAAAACTAAAAACTAACTAAGAAGTATTCACTTTACAATCAAAATAGAGATCAAGATAAACTGTATGCTGCTGGTTTAAACTTATCCATTCAAATATTATTATTGAAAATAATTTACCGGAGTTTACCGGCGCGGTGATAAAAGAGTACAATTAAAACTGTGAACTTTAAATTGAATTTCCCCCGCTTCCTGTAACCTCGTTATGCGGCAAACGGTTTGCGTGATACGCGTGTAACAATATAAAATATCCTTTAAAAGCCTACAGACCGACGTCAGTTGTCATTCAATACTGTGTCTGTTTAAAAAGACAAAATATTTCATTAGTTAAGTTATTTAGCCAAAGGTTGCGTGCCTCGGTGCCTCTTCTAGATAATACAATACCTAATATACCTACCTAAGAAATTAAAGACTTAATGTCAGTTGTCAGTCAAGTAATTGGAGTAATTTATCGTGTGATTTAGCAGTTATCGTCTAGATACTTTAATCATAGCGAAAATTCTCTCTATAACCAGCAAAAGCATATGTCCGTAGAATACATCATCAATAGCCCATTCTTTGAATAGCCTATGAATATAAATTGATTCTAATCAACGTTTTTCTTATAATTATAATAATGTATAGAAAAAGTATTATGAAATTAATATGAGAACAATTACATTTCTTTTATTTGAAGAAAAAACGTTATAGCTTATTGCACGATAGACAGTAAATTAAGGTCACGGTTCTTCAACATCTATTAATAGACCTCATAATACAGATTATTTCCTTAGTCATGAACAATAGTAGCTAAAAATATTACTTTATTAGCGACAAAATTCTGCTTAATACAAAGTGCCCCCTGTTTTTCTCAGAGTATATTTACGTAAACACCTTCCCTTTAGTCAACCTTTCCGATCGATTAAGATCCGATCGGATTGCGAACATAATAGATTTCTCAGAATTGGAGTTCAAATGATAAATATAAAAAAAAAAATGCCTTAATGTCTTTGAACTATGAGACCTACTATTGTTGTATCCTTGATTATATAAGTAAGACCAAGGCTTATATCGCAGAGTAGTTAGCAAATGAAGTGATACCTAACGTGCGGAAAAATACGTTGTTAATCGCCGTGACAGGTTCCAAATGGAAATACGCCGTATGGCCAATGGGTGACTCAGCTGTAGCTATATTGCTCCCAGTAAAGCTACCGCCCCTTCTCCATCCATGGGTGTCCTAAAAGGTGGCTAAGGGGTTATATCAAGAAAGTGTCAATTATCCAACAATCCGTCTGCCAAGTGTGGTGACTATGGCAATAATGGGTCATATTGCCATAATCATGGTGTTTTACTTGTGGCCGTTTATTGTAACGATTATTGGGAGTTATTAATGTAATTTAATAAAAGCGCACAGGCGACCATTCGCCTCTTAATGATGTAACCTTACATATTCCAAATGTGTTTTTCTTGTACTGTGTATTTTCAGTTTTTACTACATACATAGATGTAGCCTTTGTGTTTATAAGAAGGTTATGACTGAGTAGATAATGTAACATAAAATTGTTTGTAATAGCTTTGAATACTAATAATAATGCAATTACTTCTGAGCAATGGATTTTTGCCATTAAAATAAATGGTTGTGATTGTTTGAAGGCCGGGAGAAATGATCGAGAACAGTAGTGTAATTTAAAGCTTATTATACACTGTTACAATCTACAGTGGTAACAAGTTCCCTACGGAAGTGCGACAGAAGGAACTGCGAATCTCGATAGTACTACAAATCTTGATGCGAATCACGAAAGTCACAGCACCCTAGTTGCGATAAATGGAAGATCGATAGTTAGGTCTATAGTTCTACATCTAGTAGAGTAGTGGTAGAGGATTATGGTGCTTGCTGGAATGCATTTCATAAATTACACACGTACATTCGAACATTCATGATTGGCACAACAGGATTGTCGCACAAACAATAATCACACATTCCTTTGTCGCACTTTCGTAGAGTACTGTGATAAATAACTCTGGAAATGTTTGTAGAAACATTGACCATGCACAAAAACACTCCAGATCTTCCTAGACTATCGAGAAGAAAGCAGGTCAAGCCATCATATCAGAAAACTAATCAATGGAATATACGGTGATCAGGCTTTGGCAGGATACGATACTACTTTTTACGAATGTGGTTCTTTGCGAGAAAATAAAAATCCGCAAATAGTATAAAACTACCTTTGTACATTTAAAAATAACGAAACACATAATTTATTGTGGAAATCACTGGAAATAAGAACCGTAACAGATGCTAGGGACGCACGATCATCGGGAAAGTGCAAGGCCACAACTAAATCGAACTTAGGTAAGTTCAGCTATATAATATCGCAAACGAGACTTGTTCAACTTACCTTACTCGTAATGAGTCACGTATTTATAAAATCTATGTAGTTTCACATTTGTTTGAAGGTCTCATTGGAAAAAATTCTCAGAAGAATGAAAGAATCCCGTTTTCACTGTGACGTTTTCAGCTTTTTATTTATCCGAACCGAAACAGATTATAGTATGATTACAATGCAACCTTCTTTCATAAAAAAGATACTTCATGGGAATGTTACTTTGAGTAATACTCATAAAGTTATTATTACTAGTGGTAAATAATAACTTTATGGTAATACTCAAAGGAATGTTATATTTGTCGTTTCCTAAAAAATTGTTAAAACTTAAACTTATTGTACTAGTTACCACTAGTCATAGAAATAGTACAACTATGTATTATCTCTATGCCACTAGTATAATATGTTTATGGTTAAAACATACCCACAGCTATGCCCACCACAGCATATTAAAGTGCACATTTAGTATGAAAATTAATAAGATTTTAATTAATAAAAGTGACGGAAATATAATTAATTATATTTAATTGTGAAATCGAACATATAATATTATATAATTCTACCTTATTAACCTGGCTCTAATACTGTAATACAATACAATTAATACTTATTATTTAATAAGTACTTTGACACAAAGTTATTATACTAGTGGTAAAGTATAAGAAGTTCACTTTCACATGATGTATTTTTCTTGCAGGTAGGTAGGTACATTTTGGACGGATAATTAATTTTTCATCCCACCATCTCGGAAAGAGTATTTTTAATCTTCAATATCTGAGTGGAAAAGCCGTTTTTATTCTCTAGAGGATAAAGTAAATTGAATTTAGAACATCGTGTGCACTAAGTTTGTGAATTAAACGTTTTTTTTTTGCATTTAGTCATTTCCTCGCTGAGGTGGAATGAAAAGTTACGTGTTGAACTCGAGTGCAAAGATTTTTCACCTCGTGCTCTTTTGATTCCCTCGCTAACGCTCAGGATTCTAATTTTGAATCACTCGCTGCGCTCGTGATTCAATTTTAGAATCCTTCGCTTGCTCGGTCATCAAAATTGAACACGCGGTTAAAAAGCAACTTTGCACTCTTGTATAACAAATAACTATTTCCCGCTCATTTCACAGTGACGTCATGTAGGATCCTATTCTCTTCTTTCCAAAGCCACTTGGTATCCGTCGACAGCCTTCATCATAATATCGAGTTTGACCCTAATTTTAGGTGTAGGACCATCTTCTCTATCTTCTACTATTTTAAACCGTCGCAGTATAGTCGACAACGCAGTTTTGATTGACATCAACGCGTACTGAAATCCTGAGGAAAAGAAAGTATAAATTAAAATAGTTGGTTAACTAAGACTGCAATGATTATGGCAATCTAGCCTAGCGGTGGAACGCTTGCTTGCCATCTGACTTTCGGATTCATGTGCGGATCAGAATTTAATTATCACTTGCGTAAACGGTGAAAGAAAACATTGTGAGGAAACCTGAGTACTTCATAAAGTTCTCGATGTATGCGTAGTCTGTCAAACCACAACAGACCAGCGTGGTGCGCTAAGGACTAAGTCCTCTCATTCTGAGAAGAGGCCCGTGCCCAGCAGAAGGTTTATAAAACACCTCTAATAATATCAGGCAGTAAGAGACAAAATTAAAAACATTTTTGACTTCGAACATAAGGAGATAGGAGTGACAGGACATAAGGAGTATAAAGATCTTGTAAAGCAACTTTTTTTTGTGAATTGGCGTGTGAGTACCGTAATCCCAGACAATTACTCCTCTCTCCCCTCCCATCCATCTGATGAAAACCGATGACATAATCTAGGGAGATCCCTTGTTAGCGTCATCATAATTATAGAGACATTACCTACATCAATTAGTACCTACATCAATTAGTACCTACTCAAGCTGGAAATTTGAAATAATTACGAGCATAACGATATAGGACAATATAGGTAATTAACATGCACTACTATACTGTCTATAAAAGGTCCTACCTTTCAAGTCCCGATCCTTTTAACGGGTTATTATACTCATCATTATGAACAACTTTTACTAGGGGACCAAACATTAAATCGCGAAAACGAAATCTTGAGTAATATTGAATTATTTGTATGGAACTGCAGATTATTTCCGCAATTTCAGGGTTTGTCCCCTAGTAAAAATTGTTCATAATGATCATGTTGGGTCTCGGGAAAATACTCTTTCAAACAAAAAAGAATTATCAAAATCGGTTCACGATTGGCAAAGAAATCACTGAAAAAACATACAAAAAAAAAACAGTTGAATTGAGAACCTCCTCATTTTTTTGAATACGCTTATTAAATAAAAATACCTACATACATAGAGTTTCATATGTCCCTACATGAAACAACTGATATCATTAGTAAGTAGCATCAAAATACCTACCAACACAATTTCTTGGTCCATTACTGAATGGCATATAACTGCACGGGTGTACCAGGTTGTATCGTTCCGGCAGGAATCTGTCGGGGTCGAACTTCTCAGCGTCTGGGCCCCAGTACTTAGGGTCTCGGTGGACGCCCCATATTGAGCAGACTACTCCCGAACCAGCGGGCAGAACGCGACCGGACGCTAAATGAAATTTAAGAAAGCCGTATTGAGATAAAATTGATTAAATTAGGTACTTTATATTCGTAATCAAGATTGAAAAGAAAACCAAAGAGATTAGCGAGATAAAGGGATGAAAGTGATCAATTTCAGGGTGGACAGCTTAGAGCCTATCCACACTCGATAATTTTAGCAGCAGAATCGTGCGTTTTCGCGTTCGTTATTCACTTTTTGTAAGCAAAAGGCAGTACGTAACGTGTATCGTCAATACAATACACGTTACAACGTTACACAATTCTTGTAATACGGGATTAAATTTATCCGGACATTATTCTCGGGAGATGACTTTATTCAGCACACTGTGATCCGTCTTTTGTTTCGTGAAGTATTTTAAAATCATAATGATTATTTATATTTATCGTAAAACGTTAAACGTGACAAGTCCCTATTTTCCATAAATTTATCATTCTAGTTACCACTAGTTTAATAAGTTCATATTCTGTTCTATTTTCAATGGACACAGATACAAATAAAGTTACATTTTAAGATTTTTAACCCCCGGCAAAAAAGAGGTGTGTTATAAGTTTGTAGTGTGTATCTGTGGATCTGTGTATCGGCGGATCTGTGTATCTATGTCTGTGGTACCTATCGTAGCTCCAAAACGGATGAACCGATTTCAATACAGTTTTTTTAATTAAAAGCAAGTCTTAGCCATGTTTCATGAAAATTTGTTCAGCCGTTCAAAAGTTACAGCTCTTTTTTCACGGTTTTGCACTATGAGAAACTTATTACTGTTATTATATTTCTGGGAAGCATCATCGAAAACTTACCTACTTTCAACACATCACAAACTCTCGATGAAAATGAAATGTTTTAGAGCTTTGAAATTACTTATCCAATCTGTAACGGGTCATTGTTATGTACAATTATGTTATGTACCATTTTTATTTTATTTTATGAAAAACTAGCGGCCCGTCCCGACTTCGTTCGGGTACAAATTAGCCGGTAGATACTTTTTAATTTTCATCAATTCCTGACCTCTTACAAATCGTTCGGCTTCAAAAAATACGGACTCTCATATAACTATTTCATCCGCTTAGAGGTTGAATTTCGAAAAACACGAAACCGATTTTGTTTTTAATTTTAAACAAAAGCTTAAATACAAATTTTCACGTCTCTCACTTCAAAAACAATTTTCACCCCTATTTCGCCCCTTTAGGGGATGAATTTCCAAAACCGCGGTAACACGTGTTTCTTTATTTCTAATCAAAAGCCTAAATATCAATTTTCACGTTTCGCACTTCAAAAATAATTTTCACCCCTATTTCGACCCTTTAGTGGATGAATTTCCAAAAACGCGGTAACACGTGTTTCTTTATTTCTAACCGAAAGCCTAAATATCAATTTTCACGTTTCTAACTTCAAAAACAATTTTTACCCCTATTTCGCCCCTTTAGGGGATGAATTTCCAAAAACGCGGTAACACGTGTTTCTTTATTTGTAACCAAAAGCCTAAATCTCAATTTTCACGTTTCTCACTGCAAAAACAATTTTCACCCCTATTTCGCCCCTTTAGGGGATGAATTTCCAATAACGCGGTGACACGTGTTTCTTTATTTCATACCAAAAGCCTAAATGTCAATTTTCACGTTTCTCACTTCAAAAATAATTTTCACCCCTATTTTGGCCCTTTAGGGGATGAATTTCCAAAAACGCGGTATCACGTGTTTCTTTATTTCTAACCAAAAGCCTAAATCTCAATTTTCACGTTTCTAACTGCAAAAACCATTTTCACCCCTATTTCGCCCCTTTAGGGGATGAATTTCCAAAAACGCGGTATCACGTGTTTCTTTATTTCTAACCAAAAGCCTAAATATCAATTTTCACGTTTCTAACTTCAAAAACAATTTTTACCCCTATTTCGCCCCTTTAGGGGATGAATTTCCAATAACGCGGTGACACGTGTTTCTTTATTTCATACCAAAAGCCTAAATGTCAATTTTCACGTTTCTCACTTCAAAAACAATTTTCACCCCTATTTTGGCCCTTTAGGGGATGAATTTCCAAAAACGCGGTATCACGTGTTTCTTTATTTCTAACCAAAAGCCTAAATATCAATTTTCACGTTTCTAACTTCAAAAACAATTTTTACCCCTATTTCGCCCCTTTAGGGGATGAATTTCCAAAAACGCGGTAACACGTGTTTCTTTATTTGTAACCAAAAGCCTAAATCTCAATTTTCACGTTTCTCACTTCAAAAACAATTTTCACCCCTATTTCGCCCCTTTAGGGGATGAATTTCCAATAACGCGGTAACACGTGTTTCTTTATTTCTAACCAAAAGCCGAAACACCAATTCTCACGTTTCTCACTTCAAAAACAATCCCAATATTCACGTTTTACACTTCAAAAACAATTTTCACCCCTATTTCGCCCCTTTAGGGGATGAATTTCCAAAAACGAAGAATCACGTGTTTCTTTGTTTGTAACCAAAAGCCTAAATCCCAATTTACATCTTTCTCACTTCAAAAATTAAGGGACTCCCATACAAACTTTCACCCCCTTTTTCCCCCCTTTAGGGGCTGAATTTTCCAAAATCCCTTCTTATTGCTTGCCTACAATACAAAAGGGACCTACTCTCCAAATTTCGTGACTCTAGCTTCAGTAGTTTCGGCTGTGCGTTGATGATAAGTCAGTCAGTCAGTCAGTCAGTCAGTCAGTCAATCAGGATTTCTCTCTTTATAATATTACTATGATATGATATGATATGATAATCAAAGCCAGACCAATGAGGACGAGTTTTTATACAAATACTGTAAATAGTAATTTAGCAACAATAATACTTCCTTACCAAAATTAAAAGTTCAAAAATAGAACAATCTGCTTAAATGCATTTTTAATTGTCATTTATGAAAATATTAACACTCAATGACAACGATTTGACAAAACTATGTGAAATTCCCACGTATTGTTCTAATATCTATAAAGACACAACTTTTCATGTCACTAAAGCGAGGAAAATGTTAGATACCTAATTATATTTAAATTGTTTTTCTTCACCACTCTACACTTTTCCAGGGTCCCCAGGATCTCCTGCTATCTCACTCGTGGCAGAATGCTCTCGTCATTACAACAGACTTGGGGCCCAGGTCTGTGCTCTACACCAAAGTTCGTCACGTTCGAATTTCGAATAACTTTTCCACGCTAGCGGATAAAATAGACTTTTGCGCTCAGATTTCGAAGAATAAAAAAAGGCTTTCTGAGCTAGTGAGATGAAATAGTTATTTGTTATGCAAGGCTGCAAAGTTATTATTTGGTGCGAGTGCTTTTTACCCGACTGCGCCAGTAGGAGGGTTATGTTTTTCGAGTGTATATATACTAGACATGAGCGCCGAGGGGTATAAGGGCTTCTTTGGTCATTGGGTATTAGGGCGGCGGCGCAGCGGCGCGCCGACTTTTTGGGGTCGGCGACGGCGGCGAAGTCGGCGGCGTGACTTTTAAAGCATTTTTTTAACGTAATGCTATGTAATGACAGGAAATAATTAGAAAAACATAGTTTATCGATGAAGATGGAAGTCGCAACTTCAAAATCGGTATAAAAATTACAAGGTAGCTCAAAGTTTACTCTCCCACACTCGTGTTGAAGTTTATTACCCGAGTCGATTTTCATTAACATTTTAGTTACGTGGTAGACCTGCGGGTCGCCCGGATCTAGAGGGTAGTAGGTACTTTGCACAGACTGCAGCCCGATCTCGGGAAACCTCGGGAAAAAGTTCGCCGCCTCTACAAGGGGGTCGTGCGGTCCGTGGCCCTTTACGGGGCGCCTGTATGGTCAGGTCAACTACCAAGCGTCCGGTGCTGCATAACCAAAATTCACGGTCTGCAACGCAAAGTGGCCAATCGGAACGCACGAGGATTCCGGACGATATCCTTCGAGGCGGCAACTCTTCTGGAGCGATTTCCGCCGTTCGACATCTTGGCAGACCGCGCCAACCGCAGCGTTCGAAAGGCTGAAGCGGCGGGCACGTCCACAGGCACGTCGATACGCGCTCGAGCTGTGGCGCGAGTGGCAGTTTCAGCCGCAGTTCGCGCACAAGCGCGTCGTCGATGCTATTCTGCCGCACTTCGGAGCCTGGCTCAGGAGGAGCGAGTGCATCACCTACTGCCTTACCCAAGTGTTCACCAGGCACGGCTGCTTCGGTGAATACCTGAATAGGATCGGACGCGAGGCCACGACAAATTGCCACTGTGGAGGTGGCATAATATGGATATTCCGACTTGCTTTCCTCGCATTCGTAATAAAAAGTAATTAATTTTGGGCAAAAGTATCAATTTCACACTCAAACTATAGGCCCTCCCCGATGTATGGCTAGCTTTGAGTAAGATACTCAAAGATGGCTAGGCTATGGATCCACACCCACTTCTTCTTCTTACATGTCAAAGTTTACGCGCACTGTACCAACAATTTTGTTATTCCAGATTTTTCATTTATTTTACCCGTTTTTTAAATCGAATTATACCTTAATTTTTTATACTTTGTTTAAATTATTGTTTTAATTGTTGTTTTAATTTTTTATATTTTGTTTTATCATTGTTATCATCAAATGAATTTAGTAATTATTTATTGAAATAATTTTAACTTATTATGGATAACTATAACATTACCTATATAATTTTATAATTTAATTATTACCTTTAATGTAACATACTCGTCACTTATTGCGTAAGGACCTCTCTGTTAGCAATAAGATATCTGTTGATAAATAAATAAATATAAACTTTTACCAGTTTTTGTAAAGATCATGATTATATATTCCCTATTGCTTCTTCCAGGAGAAGAGAGTTAGAATACAATTAAAACATGACTCACGTAATGTAATATCTTCTAAAACTTTCCTAATAATAAGCGGCACGGGTGGAAACAGTCTCATGGACTCCTTGATCACTCTCTCCAAATACTTCAAATTAGTCAAGTCTTCCTTCACTAATTGACGATCATCACGAAACACCTCGCATAATCTGTAACGAAGCAAATCATTTAAAACATGTATATTATTACAAAAGATGGTTTTAATAAAGCAAGTCTAGTATAACCCAGGTTTAAAACATATCCGTCACTTTCTAACGTTATATAACAAAAAGAGACGGGGCTATCTTAAGACCTGGATTTTACAAGACTTGCTTCCATCCACCAACCATCTTTTAACCATCAGACCGATAAAGTGGTTGTCCTTCAGCATCAGATGTTTGGCACAATTTCAAATCATAGGCCAAATTGCGATAAGTTGATCTTATTGATTGATCGTCATGCTATTTCTCTTATAGACGTGCTTCTGCTCGCAATTTCGTCTGCATCCGGGATAAAAAGTATCACGTGTGTTAATTTAGAACGTGGTCTTTGAGCCCAATTTAATTCAAATCCGTGATTAATTAACAAACATCCAAACAACTTCGACATTTATAATATTAGTGGGATAAAATACGTGAAGTACAGTCTTTGGTTTTTCTAGGCATTGTCAGGATCTTGCTTACAGTAAGTACTGTGGTCACTAACACAGACCCAGTATCTCATCTATGATGTGTCCTATTTAGCTGGGTTTAACTCAATGAAAACTTTACTGTTTTAGGTACTGTAATTGAATTTTCAGCATTTTAGAATGTTTATTTTTTCTCACGGACTCAGATGAAGTAAAAAACTCAGACGAAGTAAACATTTTTTAAATCCTCTGAGCTCGCGGATTTAACACTATAATGTCAACGAACAAAACAATATAATTATCAACATCCAAAAGTGGTTTCTATAAATACCTACCTAGTAAATTATGTACTCTTGCAGACATGAATACTTCTCAACAATTAAACTATTATACGCGCGTTGTATAGTATAAGTAAATATGAATAATAGTTTTTTCGTAGAATTTATTATTAAAAATAACTAAAATTAGTATCAGAATTCAAAACGGGGTATTTACCCGGGGTATATATTGTTTCGAGTTCCCGATATTTCGG
Source organism: Allophyes oxyacanthae (assembly GCA_932294325.1). Classification (NCBI taxonomy): domain Eukaryota; kingdom Metazoa; phylum Arthropoda; class Insecta; order Lepidoptera; family Noctuidae; genus Allophyes; species Allophyes oxyacanthae. The sequence continues at coordinate 5,861,766 of OW028614.1, read as the reverse complement.
CACTGTATCAAAGTGTACTTTTTAAACAGTCATGGTCATTAACATTAGTTGATACTAATGTTAATGACCATGACTGTTTAAAAAGTAATAACTAAAATATCACAAATATGACTTTCAAATGTTCGCGGAAAAACACAGAGTCACGTGACATGCATGACGTCTTTGCATCGCTCGTTCATAGCGTGTGAATATATTACCAAGTTAATGTGAATATATTACCGAGTTACCAAGGAAATACGAAGGAGTGACGTCAAACTGGAAGATGGCGTTTGAAATAACGTTCCGACTTACGAAATTTATATTTTTGAATAAATCTTTCATTAAAGCACTTTTCATATCTTTTGTTATTGGTTTTTTAAACAAAATTTCACTTCATAATTTAGATGCAAGTTCCCAATAAATTAATATGGGTACAACTTACTCTTCATACAATTTCTCCTGAATCTCAGGGTATTTGCTGAGCAGCTGCAGAGTATATCCTAGAGCTACTGCCGTGGTATCAGTGCCAGCAATCGTCAGAGTCAACACTTCTTCTCGTAACTCCACGTTGGTGTAACCTTTCTCACCCTTGCCACTGGACAGGTGGATCAATAGATCTAGGAATGTTTTGTTCTTGTATGATCCTAAATCTGTAATACACAACAAATGTTGATATTTGCACAGCGAACTTACTTTATTTGTAAGAATGATACTTAAATACTAAATCTTACCATACTCATGGTCAACTTCTGTTTTAGATTCGTTTTCTAATTTCAGTTCTTCTCTCTTCTTCTTTATCACCTGAAAATATATGAATAAGTAATAATAAGTAATAAATTTATTCAGTTCTGCGTTACATTGTATGTGATCTTAATTTTAGGTGTACAGAAAATTTTAAAAACTAAAACATCTTGTAACTTAACACAATTGTTGTGGTATTGTTAGACGGCGGCCCCCAAACTAGGCGTTCGCCTGTATCTTGGGAGCCAGAAATGCTCACCAAAAGAACATTACTTAAACTTAAAAAAAACCCCTTTAAAAGCGACTATTTTCTAATCATTCCAAAGTAAAAAATAAACTTAAATTAAATTAAAATCGAGCGGCCCAATGTTATTTTTAGGTAATTGCATGTATAATGGCCACGACACAAGAGACGACCTTGGGGCAGCTCCATAGATGTACGGACCACCTACTGAAGTTCGCAGGAAACCGCTGGTTGCAAATGGCTCAAAACTGGTCGATTTCGAAATCTAAGGGGCGCCCTATGTAATCAAAATAATGGTTACCTCGTCAGTAAAGTCGTGCATGACGGCCACGCATTCCTGGTGCTTCTTGTACTGCGGGAACAGCCGGTACATCCAGTCGGCTTGCAGCCACAAGTGGAATATTCTCTCACACACCAGGTTCAGAACCCGAGACATCGCTTTCAAAAACGGGGAGTCCGGATCCTCTTGAGCGTTTATTTTTATTCCTATTGTTGTTTCTGTTATAATAAATAAATTTCAGTTGGATTCTCAGAGGTCCTTGTTTTTTCGATGTGAAAGCCTTTAAGAGGCGGTCTACTTCAAGATTCTCTTTCTGGATGTCGGCAACTGGGAAGTTTAGAATTCTTACTCTTTAAAACCAAAAGGTATTTAGAGCCCTACCTAAGTGGATGAAAGAAGACTTATGTGGAAGAGTTACCTGCTACTATCACTAGCTACTAGCTACTTGCTCGCGAGCAAGATAGCAACTTATCAATTAAAGTAAAGTTTGTACCTATGTCATGTTATGAAAGGGAACGACGTTTTTGTATATTTATTTGTGGGGGCTTGTAATTAGAAACTTGGGTATTTAAGTAATTAAAGAATGTTAATAGTAAGATTTCATTAAAAAAATACTTAGGTATATTTATCTCGTCAACTTTATCAAAACTAGATCTTCATCAAAGCCTTTCATCGTCCCACTGCTGTTTATACCTAAGTAGAGTCCTTTGCCCATCGATGCCCCATACTGTACGTTCCTACAATGTTCCTTCTCGTAGCTACAGTTCTACCAAGCAGTCTTAAAATCAATTTAGACCAAAAACTTTATTAAATTACCATTGAAAGCGTACACAATTTAACCTAACATTAAACACATTATACCTATTTCTAGAAATAAACTAAAACTCATGAAAATATTAAGAAACATCGCACAAATAAACTTAAATTGCCTCAATAATAGACTTGCTTGCGTGTAGAAATAATTATCATGACAAATGGATCTAGACTAAACCGTACTTTGTATGATAAACTACGGTAATTTGAACTACGAGTATCATTAATCTTAATCACATACTAAGTTCGACTATTTATTTGGTCTAACTGTACAGAAATTATGTAGATAGGACCTAAATGTGAAATTTACATAATGTATGGAGATTAGACAAAAGTAAAGTCGTACGATTAAAACAAAAAAATAAGATAGAAATAATTAACATGGCTCGCCCCCCATTACCTGAAACGTGGGCATACAACAGCAGTAAACCTCTGCCGAACCCTTCTGGCAATACCGGCGTTATGCTATATGTATCTATAATATGCTATCGGGTCATTGAGTTCTCTCATTACGGTTGAGCTTAGCGATGGTGACGCATGCATGCGTCATGCTCGTCAATGGGTGCTGTCCGTCGGGACTGGTCAGCTTGTAACTACTATGGCACTCTTAATCAGAGGCAAATCATTGTGATCCTATTCTTATTTTTTATTCACATTAAATTACATTATTCTCGTATTCAAGATCAAGTAAATCATGATTGTAATCTATTATTACAAAAGAGTTTTCATGGAGTTTCCTAGGCTCCCGGTTCTACTCCATAGGACCTACTAATTGGAAGCTCGCACTTAGAGTATCGACATTTCATAATGCCTGTATCTGGTTGACATGAAATAAAGATACTATTCTAGTATCTATATCTAGTAGGTACAATCGGCAATATTTCCGGACGACCATACTTAAGGATAAAATGGTTTGCGCCCGGCATCTAAACGCAGAGTTACGAACTCTAAGTGGGCCGCGGTCGTAAGTCGCAACGTACGAGTATCGTGACTTACCACAAACAGAGTCCAAGGTGTAAGAGCTAAGGAACGGCCAGATGCTGAACTTTCCTTTGCCGCTGTATTCCATCAGCTGCTTGACCAGTTTCTCACTTTGTTCGGCAAACACATATACAAAGTTCTCTACTATCTTCGGGCTAAATACAGGCACTAGAATCTTGCGTCGACGCCGCCAGATCGAAACTGTTTAGGAAAATACTTGTTTGATAGTGAAAACAAAAAAAGGGAAAATTACATAGTTGTGTACTGGACAAAATATCTATCAAACTCTAAATACCTACCTAGCAAGTATAGAACATTTTAAGGTCTCTAGGACAAGTTCGGTATGTCTAAAAACTGTTTGAACCACAATGATCCCTAACTACACGTGCAGGACAGGTAATGCTGGTGCACGTTTTAATGTAAGCGAAAAATTCAAGGGCGTGGGCGTAAAAATAATAGATTTTTGTATACGTGTTCGTACATAAAAATAGAGTGCGTCATCGAAAACGTGGTTCGTGGTATAATGTTGTCGCCACCTTGTATTGAGAGCAGGGATTTACCCATAAACTTATTATAAAGTATAATAAGTTTATGGTTTTATACCACCATCTTTTATGAAACCATCATGTTACAGGAACGTTTTGATTCAAGCTTAAAGTTCTTTAGTCTTTACTCAATCAACATTATGTAGACTATAGAGATAATATGAGATGATGATGATGATGAAGATGAGCTGACCTCGCACTTTATACGCTTTTCGTACAATGAAAGGTCAGCTCATACTGAAAATGTCTGGGCAGTTCAATTTCTGCCCTGCTATAAGAGCTCGTAGTAGCCCTGAAGCGCGAGTAAAAGAAATTACTGTGTCGAGTAGGTACCAATTCGAGCCATCTCTAAGATTAACTTATCATCCCGGATTAACCGCTAAAAGTTATCTGAAGGATAACGTTACCAGTTTGCCTCGTTCTAAGGTATTATTACAAAGTGTTAGATACTTATACGAATTTAAAATTAAAATTCATCGTGCACTTCTCATGTTTACGTGTTTAATGTTCATGTTTTACTCCACATAATACCTAGCGTGTCTATTTGGCTGACAGTCCAAGGTGTTACTGTAATCACTGCAGGTCTGGCTGACGAACTAGGTATTATGAAACACAAGGCAAAGTCAAAAAGCTGTAATTCCGTTGATAGCAAGCAATATTGCAACACATAACCCGTTTATGAATAGTTTTTCTAAGCCATTTGGCTCAGTTACGAAATATTCTTTTGTCATTGCATGCGTGTCGCTGTTAATATTATTTTCCTTATTGTTGAACCTCCAAAAGCCTCTAAATTATTAGGAATTCGCTCACATTTGTTCTAGGTGGGACATTTTTATTCGAACGTGACATGAAGACAAATTGCACATTTGCATTGATCATTGTTACATTTGTTACTTAGGGCTATAGAAATTTTGAACATGCTCCTAAAAACACCATTATGTACGAGTTAAGAGTACACTTTCACATAATAAACTATGTACTTAATTAAGGTTCATACAAAAGGTAGTTCAAAAAAATCGTACCTGGTGCAAATATTCCGCCATATCCTATAACTTTCCTAATGAACCTGTGAAGGTCGTCCTTTTCCAAGCAAGACTTCAGCACTACTTCCAGGTCCATAGGATTTACTACAACTGCAAAAACACGTTCATATCAATATTACAATTTATATTTTAATTCCACTTTCGGACTACTACCTTTTTATAATGTAATACTTAAGGATACAAATACTTTTTGAGAGCTATTACGGTTACAGAATAAAGATACTTGTAACTTTGTAAATAGGAAAAACCACATTGTCGCTTACTTTTGATGAATACAAATAATTTCGCTTTACGAGCTTTTAACTTCCAGATAGCGACGCGTAGCTATGTACAATAGCCCAAAAGCTATAATATACTTTTTTTAATTAATTAAGAATATTGGGCTTCTTTTAAAGCGTCGTTCGGTGGAAATTGGTTTGGAAAATTGGTATTAATTGGTGGAGTGGAGATGTTAAAAATTCCACCATCTCAGTGGAATTAAGGTTTGTATTTAGGAGTGCATTAGTCAGGATCAAAAATATTTTTTTTATATTCTTCCCGAAATACAAAACTGAATTTTAGAAAAACCAGTCAATGAAATCGTGGAAATTAACATAACATATCTGCGGACTACAAAACCTTCCAAAGCCTCCATATATGACACCTACACATATGACACAACTGGCCAGTTGCACTATGCGCCCTTGATTTCGCCAGCCTTCGCGCTCAAAGTTGAAAAAGCCCCGAAGTTCGCCGTTCGCGGAATACGTCAAAGAGGACATCACCATCAAGTCCTGCGCACGGCGCACCTTGCTACCCATCCCAGCTACAAACTTTATTGATTGGCTAATCTTTCCAGAATAGCATGACCAAATTCCATACGACTGCAGTAGTGGAGCAATCAGTGTACACATGATACGCTATTTTACGTATGCTACTATAAATAGATTAATTATGTACTCACTAAAGTAAAGTATATGTCCCAGCCAGCCTCTCATAATGCCATCATTTTTCATGCTCACATAACTAAAATGTTGGAGTTGATTCATAATTCCTGAAATTCAGTCATGATTAATTCGATTGCAGATCTATTCGTTAATATTATAACACTCATAACATGTTGTCCTGTGAAAGAAAGTGAAATTAAATGTTCTCTTTCTCTTAAGTTCAAAATAATTCTTGCAAGAAAACATATTTTTAAGTACAATGTTTTCTTGCATGAGGTATCTCTGTTACTATTATATTAATATCATATTATTGAACAAGTATTGCACTAAGTAACGAAGCATTAATTTCATAAATTTTAAAATCATCAAATATTTTTTATTATTAATGCTCGCTGTGTAACGCTGAAACTGGAAAATTAATTATGGTTCCGGGTCTAATTTTCGCAAAACAGCCTCTTGCGATTATTATTTAGTATGCGAGTAAATATATTTAATAAAAAAAAATAACAATCACATTGATTTGAACTCAAGCCAACCCCTTAATAGGGAAAATGCTAGACAGATGATGATGATGTGTTGAACTTAAGGGTTTATTACAGTAGGTAATTTTGAAGATAATATTAGAAGAATCACCAACTCTAAAATCACAAAAAAAATCATACAGCGTTAGCTACTAACTTCAAGTTCGAACGTTGACATCAGTTGATATGCATTTTAATAATTTTGGCAAAAATTACTACCTATAGGTATCACATAAGATCTGGTTTTCACTTCGTAAATTTCCCTTATAAGACGTTGCAAATTCAAAAGTTTGAGTGAAACGGGAGAGCCTCCTTACTTAATTGCATAACTACCGTTGATATAACGTTTATAAATAAGTATGTAAGTAATTTAGCTCACTTTCAGTATCACCGACCAGCGTGTGCGCAATTCCAATACAAGGCAGTTCATCCTTAGGACCTGGTATTACCGAGGCCAGCTTATACATATTTCTTCTTCCATACCAAAACCTCAGGGTCCACACTACAGAAACGGAAAGCAACAACCACACAAACATTTTGCCACTATTTGTACACTATATTTTGACTCTCGTACGAAAAGTACGTGAAGGTATTAAAGAAGTTAGTTGATCAGGAGCAGCGTTTTGCCCGCGCGTCTCCTCGCGTGTCTGTGTGAAGAAAACACGCGGCAATTTATATGGACGTTTTCCTGCGTCCGGCCATCGCCACACGCACTAATTCTACTCTAGTAAACAGCGGGGTCGCAAAGTTCACGGTGTGGTTAACAATTAACATACAACCTTTGGAACATGCAGAAAAAACAATTATTGTTATATTTAAAACTTAACTGGAAACCACATATTCATAACTTGACCAAAAGAATAAGCAGCTCTGCATAATATGCACTTTATAAACTGGCATCTGTTCTCAATACTGATTCTATCATTATGGCATATCACGGGATGGTAGCATCGTTGTTGAGATATGGAATCAAATTTTGGGCTAACTCACCTGACTTCCAACAAGTTTTTAAAGCTCAGAAAAGATGCATACGATCAATGTTCCGACTTTGTACAATAGAGCTGTAAACCATATTTCTTACAACATAGAATCCTAACACTTCCGTCAATATACATACTATTTGTTAGAAATAATCCTGAATTATTCCCACGACTATCTGACACAGTAGTTAGGAACCGCCGAGATAACAGTAGGTTGAGAATACTGCGGCGAAGACAGAGATTATGAGAAAGAGTATTTTTTGCATGGGTCCTAAAATATTTAATAAATTACCAACAGAACTCAAAACATTAAATATAGTTTTATTCAAGAATAGATTAAAGAACATGCTAATGAATAAATGTTATTATAATTTAAACGACTTTATAAAATAAGTAGGTACCTACTCACTTTAGACTTATGACCATGACATATTCTTATTCTTGACCTTTTAAAAATTATTATTCACTTTCTTTTTCTTATTTTGATTGATTTTATTACTTTGATTTATATATATATATATATATAGATTACTCATTTGTACACCTTCATAGGTAAAACATGTTGGACTATAATTTCTTATACATCAAAAATACTTTGTAACAATGTATTATTATTAATGTACCCATGTTTGACACAAATAAAATGATTTGATTTGTAACATCTTATTGCGACTCAATTTAGATAAGGGAAATATCTATATAATTTAAGAATGTATAACCACCCCTGATCTTACCGTAAAGGAAAAAATTATGAGCAAATCGGCATGGAATCAAAAATTCGAAGACGTGGCATCGACCAATCCCAGCAATTGTTACGTAGTAAATAACTCAAACTGTTTAAAATCCAATATTTTCTTATTAACTACAATATTTATATTTATACGACAGATTAGGTATGATGATCTTAGTAAGTCAGAAATAGAAGTGAATTACTTAAGATCTAAGTTTTTATAAAAAAGGGGTGAAGAATAGTTAAACATAAGTCATATAGTTATTTGGGACTAAACTCCGATACTCTCGGTGCACGGTTACAAAGTAGATTTTATTTCCATAAGAGAACAGATTTGACATAAATACTTTTTTTGTTTGGAACTTCTGACCAGGGTTGTTGCTGATGCATGTTTTTATCACATCAGCGGATGCTGATGCTGATGCTGATGTTTTATCATTGACATCAGCGGATGCTGATGCTGATGCTGATTTTCGTTATTTTCTTAAAAAATAAAAAAACCCGATTTTTTTAAAAGTGAACTTTAAATAATAACGGAAAAGAATAAAAGTCCAGTAGAATCCCAATGTGGAACATAGTCAGGACCCGTTATTGGGAAGATTTGAGCCGGTCTCGATTTTTAATGGGTCCCGACTTTTAGATAAAGTCGCTATGTTCCACATTAGAATTCTACTGGACTTGTTTTTTCTTTTCAGTTTATATTTAAAGTTCTCTTTTAAAGAAGTCGGGTTTTTAGATTTTTTAAATTAACTTTTTTTTATTTTACACTTTTTAGCTAGCATTTCTCATTCCAAATTACATTTAAACATATACAGTCTGTCAAGAAAGTCATGAAAAGGATTTTGAAGGAACTAAAATTCTTCTTCGCTCGCAACCCTAAATAAGTACCGTAGGTGTCAGTTTGGGTACAACGATGTGTTTATTTTACTATTCTGTGTAGATTTTTTGTGATAAAAAAATGTTTTCGGCATTCATATATTAAAAATAAACAAGAGAATATACAAGTGGCGCCCTCAATCCTTTTCAGGACTTTCTTGACAGACTATAAGTTGTTTGGGTGAATATTTCATTTCGTGCATATTACACGTCGGACGCTAAAGAATATATTAAACGTTGAAAGAATTTGAAACTAACGTAGTTTTTGTATAGTTAACTTGGTGTTCTAATAGGCGCAATCCTTAGAACATCTTTTTTTAAATTAGAAATGCACTAAATATAAAACAAAGAATCTAAAATCTAATTACCATCGGTGTCCCTTTTCCCAGATTTTAGTAAATTAGCACATGCTGTAAAAAACTGTGTTTGAAGAACGACATTTTTATTACTTTTTAGGAAAACAGGATATTTAATCTATACAAAGACGATTTATTGTTTATGGAAGAACATATTTAAGTGGTTCCATACAACTTTGAAAAATGTCCCTCCACTTTCCCATAATTACCATTTGACGGTATGTTGGATCCGATATTTTAATACTTAGGCCTCACTGTGCACCGCGCTTCGCACAAAATAATCCACGAAAGTCAACGCTCGGCTATCAAGCCGAACACACGCGTGAAAGAGTGATTTTGGCTAAGTAAATTAAAGTTATCCTGTTCGAAAAGTGACGTGGTTCGGAATATTTCTGCATACCGTTTGTGTTATGAAAGGTAGTTATATTTATTTTTATCAAAGAATTATTTGCCAGATGTATTCGGTATAAGTCTCTTTTTCCGCTGACAAGCTTAACAATGCAGTACCTGTTCCAAATAACGGTAATTTATCGAAAATGTTATGAATCTAATTACCATTCTTCTAATTACCATTGATTACCGTTCTTCTTGATTCGAATGGTAATGAGAAAAACCGAACGGTAATGATTAGATTCTGTGATTCAATTCTGTATACACTGTATTTATCCTTACTTGTCTTAAATGGGATATAACGAATACTTACAATATAATAGATTATATTCATTAAGTCATTATATTAAATAATTTCCCAATCTTATCAGTTGACTTTGCTTACCAGCACTTATTCTTCTTCTTCCTCGGTCGCTCAATACTGAGGATCGCGACAACAAATTCGTCTCCATTTATATTTGTCAGACGTGGAGTGCACGGCTAGTTGTATGTTGCCGCCAACCGCTCTCTTGACAGCATCACTCCATCTGACGGGCGCCCGACCTCTCACTCTCCTGCCCTCCACGTGACCCGGTATGAGCCTACTCTCCAAGCTATGTTTTGGAGATCGCATAATGTGTCCGAAAAATCTCACAACTCTTTGGTGGCAAATCGCAGAAAGACGCACTTTAACATTTAGCTCCACAAGGATGGACTCATTTGTTCTGAATGCTGTCCATGGAATTCTGAGCATTCTCCTCCAACACCATAACTCGAAGGCATCGATTTTTCTTCGATCAGAACTCTTCATGCTCCAGGTTTCGGCACCGTACATAAATATGGAGAAAATCAGGGCTCTTACAAGGTGGGCTTTAGTCCCGCGTCGAATGCTTCGGTTCCCCCATATCTTGTCAAGATTAGAAATAGCATTATTCGCCATCGCGGACCTGCGGCAGATTTCTTCCGAGCAAGTGCCTTCATTATTTATCATTGATCCTAGTTATACGAACTGACTTAATTTATCTTATCCATTGAGAGTATCAGATGACGTGAGAGATTGGGCTCGGTCTACCACCATTATCTTTGTTTTGGAACGGTTGATTTGCAGACCCAATTTCACACAATTGAAGCGGAGACTTCAATTGTGTGAAGTAGTGTTGCCATTTCATCTTCTGTTGAAGCAACTATGGTTGTGTCGTCCGCATATCTCAGGTTAGTGATTTTTTGGCCACCCACTGTCACACAACCACACCACCCCGAAAGCTCTTTTCTCATTATGTGTTTACCATACAAAATAAAGAGTTTCGGAGAAAGAATGCATCCCTGTCTTACACCACGTTCCGTACGAAATGGTTCAGAGTTGTTTGCACGAGTACCTTTCCCAGTTACAAAACCGCACTGTTCATTTGGAATTTGATGGTCAATAAAACTTGTAAGGCGGGTATTAATGATTCGCAGCATAATTTTGCTGGCATGTGACATGAGGGAAAGTGTCCGATAGTTCTCACATTTACGAGTGGACCCTTTTTTGTGCAGTCTTCCGGCCACTGTCCAGTTTTCCAGATTTTATTGCAGATACCGTGTAGGATCTTCATTCCATCTGGAACAAGGTGTTGTAACAACGCTGCTGACACGCCATCGGGGTCCAAAGCTTTATGTTTGAGCTTCTGGATAGCATCCTCCACTTCAGTAATCAATATATTTGGTTCTTCCGGATGATTATCCCATCTTCGCTCCATGGAGTACCTCTCATCATCCCGATACAACTCATAACAGTAAGTCCTCCATCTTTCTAGAACCAAATCCAGATCTGTAAGAGCATTATCTTTACTGTCATTTATTATCCAATTTCTCGGTTTGAAAACTCCGGTAAGTTGTTTAACTTTCATAAAGAGATCTTTGCTTTGTGCCCATTTGCGTTCCCCTCGATTTCGTTACAAACTAAATTTATAAACTTATCTTTATCCCTTTTTGTTGATTTCTGCACTTCACTATGCAACCTATTGTACCTGTTCTTTTGTTCCTGAGTATGTAATCCTGCGCATTTAAGAGCTCTCCTTTCGTCTATTAGTGTCCAGGAATCCCTACTAATCCATTCATCTTTCTTTTTGACAATCCTAAATAGCTGGCTACTCTTCTCAGCGGTATCTAATATAACCTTTTTTAGGTTTGTCTAATCCGCATCGCTGGAGTCAAACGGGTCGAGTTCAAGAGATTTGACCATTTTTTGGAAGGATTCCAGAAAGTGTTGTAGTGCAGGTTTGCTAAGTGCAGATTGTTTCTGATGTTTTAGCTGCGTACGTCTCAAACGTAGTCTGAAATCCGCTACTACTAGCTTATGGTCACTTCCACAATCCGCACCGGGTAGTGTTTTAGCATTGGTTACAGAGGAAAGCCATCGGGACTTGATCATAATAAAATTGATCTGATTGCGGTATCCATTAGGCGAGATCCAAGTGTACAGTTTTCTGGGATGATTTTTGAACCAGGTATTCATAATAGACAGCCGATTCTCTACACAATACTGTAACAGCTTATCAGCTCTGTCATTTCTCTTTCCCAGACCATAACCACCTACAATCTTTCCTTTCAATGGGTCCTCTTTCGTTACGCCAATTTTGGAATTAAAATCCCCTTGTACTATAGTAACTTTTTTGTATGGAATATTCTGAAGTAGCGCATCTAGATTTGCATAGAATGCATCCGATACCTCCTCATCTGATTGTGCCGTAGGTGCGTACACTTGGATAACATTTATAGGCACAGGCTTTGCATCAATTTTTATTGAGATCATTCTGTTATTAGGAGTTTTATAACCTTTCACGCAATTTATATATTTTCTAGAAATTATGAGAGCTACTCCATTCCTACTAACTAACTGTTGCTACCAGTTCTCCCCTTACTCTCCCCAAACCGTTTATTTAGTTCACACTACGGAGCAACCAGAACTGATTGATTTTTTAAAGTTCCTGAGTAATTTTATTGCAATTAAAAGGCTGATTTATCAAACTGTTGTTTTATTGCTAATTACCATTTTTCTACCTCATTACCATAAATAGATATCTAATTTCCGTTCGTGTTAAATCTCATTACCGTTCCTTCAAAAAAAACAAACATCAATATCTTCAAAACTAAAAGTCTGATTACTGTCCCTTTCTTATATTTCACTTTCCATCATTAAACACTTTCAAAAAAACATATAAAGAACATGATTAGGCACAGTTATTTGACTATTCTCCAAAAGTCATAATATGCACGAAATGAAATATTCACCCGTTTACATTTTTATAAGCTATTTATAAAACCCTTTATTTTTTTTATGACATAATATAATATGGCGCCAAAAATCAGCCATTTCAATTTATATAATTTTGATATAGCCAGTGTCACTCTCACAATTAAGAAAAATCTAACGACACCTCTCAAGCTTTAATTCATCAAGCCGTTTAGGCTACAGAGCGTCACAAAGAAATATACAGGTACACTCGAAAAACATAACCCTCCTACTGGCGCAGTCGGGTAAAAAGCAGTGACCATTATGAATTTATATCTAAAAGTTGCAGTTTTCCTTAATATTGAAATACAAATAAATTTTGGGACTTTTAATAAAAAATAGAATCAAACTAAGTAGTTTAGTAATAATTATGGATTATGGAGCCGTTCCGCCCACGCAAAGTTATTGGATACAGCTCTAAATGAAACGTGCCGGATTATTACTGGCTGTCTAAAGCCGACCCTGGTACGAATGCTGTACCCGCTGACTGGTATTGCGCCCCCGGAAGTCCGCAGAACCATAGCAAGTCGTACCGAGAGAGCAAAGGCGGAAGATGACCCACGTCACCCAATGCACAATAACTCCACAGTGCCCCAAAGGCTACGAAGTCGCAAGAACTTCCTAAAGTGCGTGGATCCCGCTGATATTGATGCCTCTAAAGCTAGGTGCAATCTCTGGCGAGAAAAAATCGATCCACCTGCATACTTTCTCCCGCCATCGGAAACCATTTCACCTGGACATAAACTACCATGGCCGACTTGAAAATCTCTTAATAGACTACGATCCCAAGTCGGCCGAAGTAAAGATCATCTTCACAGATGGAATTTCACGATGGATTAGACCTGCAGTGCGAGTGTGGTGTCTCTCCGCAAACCATGGCCCACCTTCCATCCTGCGCCGCATGCCCTACCACCTGCACGCGTGAGGAGCTTATGGCTGCAACTGATTCAGCTATTCGCGTGGCGGAATACTGGGCCAAGTACATTTAATTTGCCATCGCACGCATCACACGCATCACACGCTAAGAAGAAGTAATAATTTGTCGTAGTTGGTAAAACTCGCAAACAAAACAACACGTGCTATAAGCCCCGCCCTCTCTGCGGTCATGTCACGACTTGAACATCAGCATTAATAATCAGCATCGATCAATGCGGATGCTGATGCTGATGCTGATGTTGAAAATGATGCTGATCATCAGCGGATGCTGATGCTGATGCTGATGTTCGCAACAACCCTGCTTCTGACCAGTAAGATCGGTGATAATTTTCGGTAGCTTGAAAGGTAGCTTGTTATAAAAACGTACACCCGTTTCCTAAAAATATTTATTAGGTAGTTTTGGTTAGTCTAAATTTGGGTAGGTACCACTATTTCGTATTTATTTCGTGAAAGTCACTATTGAGATCAAACATTTGCAGGTATTTCCGGACTACCTACATAATATTTTTTTAAATTAATAGCGATTGTAAGTCGATATCTGTAAAAAGGTTTCCTCTTCTGTATCTAATAATTATAAGGATTGAATTTACGTCAGCTACAGCTGATCCCCACAACAGAAAAATATGCATGATAGTATAAGTAGGTACACAAATACGGCCGCGGTTCGATCAACTGCCCAATATTTCGTAAGGAAATGCCTCAGAACAAAGTCTCTTCGGGAGAGCTGTGAATCTGTGATAAATGATGAAACTTTTTTAGTAATTATCCTATCCTATCCTAGCCTATCTTGGTAAATGTGAGTACCTATATGTCACACCGAATGCCGCCACTGCATACGCAAAACGCACTGCAACTGCACTCCCTTTGCAGTGCGTTCTGGGTATGATAGGTACCAGTGGCGAAGAGTCCATACAACCCGATTCCCATCGGCTTCCCTTTAGGAATTGGTTAGTGTAGACCAACGTATTATTAAATTATTTACTCATCCAACTGACAAAAAACGGCTTGTTATTCAGTTAGGTCGAGCTCTTCCAGACATGACTTATGTATAGATTACAAGAGACGGTATGGTTTTTTGTCTTGCAGAAATTTTTAAAGGGCATTTATGTGACGGCTTCCCCTTTTAAAACTGTCACCCTTCGCCACTGATAGGTATCATACCTACTTCGGTAGCACCGTTTACAGGACTAGGCTATTATATAGCTGTCAACAATGATAGCTGTTTACTAGAATGGGGGGATTGGCTAATATACAATTGTGAGTGTGCCGTAAGTATAATAAGGTGCTTGTACACGGTGCAAGTAGCTGGAGCAAGTAAAGGCATGGGGTACATGCAAAAGCAGCAAGTTTACATGATTTAGAATAGGTAGGTATGCTTGCTTGAGTCACTGGACCCGCGCACTTCTTTTCACCGTAGTTTACACGATGTATATAATCTGCGCATGTGCCTCAACATGCGCATGTTATCCGCGCCGTGTACGTGTGTAGGTAATGTAGGCATTAGTCCAATAATAGACATTTGTAATAAATATCGCGTTATGGCAATAAGATCAGCGTCCGGTAAATTGCTACCAAACCGTGCCTATGCCCATAATAAAATAAACATGGTGTCTGTATATATTGAGGATGATAAATTATATTTATACCTACCTTTCCAGTCCCGCTTCCTTTAAATTATTTATTTAAATTATATTTTACATTATGAACAATTTTTAGTATGAAAAAGAAACAGAAATATACGAAAAATAAAACTAAGTAAAAGTTCTTTTTAATGTAGATAACGTCTGAATTGACTAAAGGGGCCGGGACTAGAAGAGTACTACCTTGTGTATATTTTAATTATTTATTTAACAAATCATGCATACATGAAATTCATAAGAAAGACAAAACATAATATTTTGAACGTTAAATTTACCTTAGGCACACAACAAAAAAATTAACACAAAAAACCAAAAAAAAAAAAAAAAGTTGTTTTTTATTACAAAAAAATGCACAAGCAGGGAAAACCGGCGCCGGCGTCGAAGGACCAACCTAAGATAATTACAAGTCTAGATAGGTCTACCTACGTGATTCGAAAATTTAGGCGAAGAGTGCCCAATTGCGGCTATTATTTCTCTTGTACACAGTCCCAAATTCTGGTACCCCCCGAAGCCTGATGCCCTAAGCAAGCTTATCGGTAAATCTGGCACTGCTTGTACACGACTATTGATTGGACTGTTGCCATCACAGGATGCTGAAATCCATTGAAAAACCAAAAACAATCTCTTTGTT
The DNA here is from genome assembly GCA_932294325.1 of Allophyes oxyacanthae. Classification (NCBI taxonomy): domain Eukaryota; kingdom Metazoa; phylum Arthropoda; class Insecta; order Lepidoptera; family Noctuidae; genus Allophyes; species Allophyes oxyacanthae. Next base: position 5,845,901 of record OW028614.1, on the reverse strand, counting down.
TTGTTTGCATGCATTTAGTAAATTGTCTCTTCATTTTTTCCAAAGTCTTGACCCTACTCTGCTTTTTCTTGTCTTATATATCACAAATCTCATTACGTCATGAAATAATTAATCATTCGGACGTAGTTAGGTACCTGAAAAGGATCGAACCCACATTGAGCGGAGATATTTAATTTAAAACATAATTATTCTTCATTGATGCAGTGGTGTTTTGTTGGTTTTTGGCCAATTGTTTTATTTAATTAACTTTAAAATGTGAAGTTTAGTTTGTGAATGATATTTTAAAATTAAATATCTCAAAACTAGCTTTGCTAGAAGGTGGGTTGGATCGTTTTCGTTAAACTACGTCCACTTATAAAATACAACAAATCGTTCACCACATGTAAAGGACATGGCTAAATAGAGTATGGGCGATTGCCCTAGCAATGTATAAATATCGTACCTAGTAATATATAATGCTGAATAGCTGAATATTAGTATTTCGTATGAAAAAACTTTCAGGAACTTTTCATATCGTTACAATCCTAATAACAAAATCGTAAAAAATTCTACGTCAATATAGCGACATCTATCGCCACATAGAATAACTACTTAGCAAGAAACCAAAGCTAACTACAGTGGCACGAAAATATGTATTTTAACAATCACATTACGAAGCCTGCAAGGAAAAAGATTATCATATCTAACACATATACAACTGTCCGACATCAACCGTCGGGCTTCGGCCCGCCAGGCAATATCACCTCGCCTGGTCGGAGGATCCTCCGTTTTCAATGGAGGAACACCATACCTCGTTCCTCCACAGTCAATAGGTATACAAACTTCCTAGGTAGGTAAAAGAAAACGATTTCGCCACAGACAGATTTCGCTATGAAAGTTAGCTAGTCGTTTGTTTACAAACTTCAACGATTAGGTAAAATAAAAGATTTTGCGAGAAAAATCACTACTATGCAATACACATACATATTATCTTAGATTATTGATTGTTTGTCGCAGCCGACAACCAATCAATAATCTAAGCATATTATAATATCTACGCACTAATTAAACAAGGACACATAAAATATTGAAATAAAACAACAACAATGAGATTTATTAATTTATTATGAAGGTACATGCATGTGATATGATTGTAGTAAATGGGGAATATGTTTGTATCACGTTTGTATGTATTTACTATTCATATCTCACAAGAACATCATCTAAAAATGAAGCGTCAGAAAACGTGTTTTGGTGTCTCGCCATCCCAAATAGCAGCACTCAGCAGCAGCCAACAGTTCTGTTCCCCACAATACATTGATGTAATATAATATCCTATTTTAGTCTTTGGATGTAATATGCAAGTATGTCCTCTGAGGCATTATTTGTAGTTTCGCTTAGATTTAATTCAGCCTCTTAAAAGTTAAAGTCTCGATCCGCCTAAATGAATGATTCTATCAAAATCCGATAAACAATAAGTCACAATAACTCCGATAAACAAGCGATGGTCAAAAGTAAAAATCCAAAATACTGTGAAACCACAACTTGAAGCACAGCGAACAAATCAAACCGAATCAAACGAACGGCAGAGCGATCAAATGACGTCTGACTGACGTTTGTTTTTTTTTCATAGTGTTGGATGGGATTATACTCGGAGTGTAATAGAATCGATTATGTACCTAATCAAATAGGTCGAAAGAAAAATACCTACAAATTATTGTTCTTGGCGATCCTTATTCAGTCAACATTCTTCGACTTATAATAGTTACCTAAATTGTGATAGTTATTGGATCATTTTATTCGATTAAATAAAGAGTTTAACACGTCATGTTCATAATCTTTCGGGTATTTTTTTATTTGGTTTTAATCGAACCATCGGAATCGAGAAGAATCGATTGTTAGGTACTTTTTAGTGCCGACACTATTAAAGTGCCGTTCCTTTCCACATTTTGCCAATTATTTCTAGAAATCGGATGAAGGCAATCCAAGAAATCAACGTTTTGAGACGTATTAAGATACAAAATTAAATAATATAATAATTGATACTGTTTATTTAGCTTACACAAATATCTTTAAACATCCACATTTTTTGTAAAACGGAACGTCCTAGGGTATAATAGTGTTCTGTGGTCATAAAAAATAAGTAAAACACTTTTAATTTTTTGAAAAGTTCACGAAAGTTCTAGGAGATTATCAAACACGTAATAATTAATGAATGAATATTTGAATGTCACGAGCTAGTAAGAAATTTCTATACATGTTAAGGGCAGTAGTTTAGCCATGTCCTTTGGAATTATTAATTATCAAAGACATTAAAATTTAAATCCAGCCCATTACTGTCCCACTGCTGGACACGGACCTTTTCTCGAAATAAGAAGCCTTACAAATAAACTAAAAAAAAAAGGTTAAATAAAATTAAAAAGACAAGCAATGCTGTGAATATGTGTTGTTTTACATATAATAGCTTTATAATTTAAAATAATTTATAGTCGCGTAGTAATAGTAGTAATTATTTAAGTAATATTCACGAGACTTCTAGGAACAAATTTAAATACCATAAATGCCATTGTAGGTAGTTGGTACCCTTTGTGTACAATAGTTAATATCTTTTTCCGTATCAACTACTTGACTACCTGATCTACCTAGTCGCAGGGCCGCGCGCGCCGCCCCTGTGTGCGGAGTGTGCGGCGCATACAGGCGCCAAGACAATAGGTGCGCCGCCATCGAAATTATTTTTGTTACACTTACTTACTTATATAAAACTGGAGAACATTTATATCGGTCAAAATTAACAAATAATAGATAAAAAAAATAGTTGAAACATGAAGTTTCGTGAAAAAACAGGCGCTTCATAGGTTTCGCACACAGGCGCTGTGGGGGGGTCGGCGCGGCCCTGACTAGTCGGTACTCAAAGATCGCGGTTACGATAGCACTGCTACAGCCTGTCTTTTATAGCACTGTCAATCAACAAAACAGACACGGAAACACATAAAACGCCTTTATTATTCGTGGTACGTTAACTAGTTTTGTACAAATGATTTACTACTAATTTATGCCAATGCACATACCATAAAGTAATATTCTGCTGTGCAACCCACCCATCTTTGAGACGACTTATTTCATGGAATGATAAAGAAGTATGTACACAAATAAAGCTATACATTTCCAGTAGATAAGTATAAACTGACCTCGCATTCTATGGCTTTGCGTACTATGAGAGATCAGCTAATACTGAAAATGTAGGCATAACCATAGTTAGTTATGTAGCCGCGTATACCTACCTACAACTCATTTTTATTCTGCTTAATTACTTCATGAATACAATTATGTAATAGGGGTTAAGTTTTGTCTAATTAGCGTCGGTGACGAACTGTAGAAGTATGATCAAGTAGGTAGACACTGAACGCGCGAACTGAAACACAAATAAGTATTTATCTCATTAGGTACATACTCGTAACTACCAACAAAAAAATATTAGTTTCGATAGATGACAGTGATTATTGAAGGATCATGGTCTATGGAGGATGTTATTCTTTTCCCACGAAGAGTTTAGTGAAGGTACCACCTAGAATCTCTCGGTGAGAAAGGAATGACAAGGAATGAAGTTATTGCGAGAATCTACTAAAATGGTTTCCATATGCTGGTGTAGGTAAAACATCGACCACACATCATTCCTTATTACAATACTCGGGAAACGTGCTACTATACCTAAACGTATAAAAATTATTATACAAGGTCCTGTCTTTCTTGTGGCTATCCAAAAAGCACAAAAAAAAATTGCTGCTTAATCGAATAGTCGTAACCGGTGACTGCAAATATTGTCTTTCTATTTTGTCTACGTTTCGTCACTTAACGGTAGGTAGGTACCTACCTAATAAGTCGAATAATTGTTAAACATGATGTCATTTATCTTACCTGGTGCAATAAAGCGTAATTGAGTTCGTAAAGCCCAGACGCTGTAAATATGGGCTTCTGGTGCAGACATTGTATTGACAACTGCATCGCCTACAAATAACAAGCATTTTTCAATAAAAAGTAGGGCAGATTATAGTCATGTTCTACTCATCCCAACGTAAGAGTGTAAGTAGACCGACTGCAAGTCAACTAAGAAAATAGCGTTTAGTCGGACCACATAATTCATGAGATCAATCTTGTGATCTGCGAGTATGATCGACCGTATCGAAGTTGCCACTGCTGCAGAATACCGCAGGGGAACACCCCTTAAAGGTTCGTTCACACCAAATACCGGTGCGGTCCATATGCAGTGCATGCAGCGAGCAGTAAGTAGGTCTTGTAATGTATGAAACTTGACTCACTGAATGCACCGCACACGCACTGCAACTACACTGCTTTTGGTGGGACTGCTTCCATAGTTTCACACCCTTAGCCTTTTATGGCCTCGGCCTCACCAACATTGCACTGCACCCGTATTTGGCGTGGCTGATGACCTAAAATAAGTGAAGTCGCGTTCCGACTGCACGCTTTTGCCACTGGCTTGTAATCTGCCTGTACCTATTCATTTTTCGTTCATTTTTTTATTGCATATTCAGACTTCTAATTTGCTGAACCATTCTACAAAACCTTAGTAACAGAGATTAAGTCAATTGACGATACGGTTGGCGCAGTGGCTAAGCGATTAGATTTCTACGCTCTACGCGTCGCGGGTTCGATCCCCGCACGCAGCAATTATTTGCAAGATCTACAGATAGTTGTTTCGGATCTGGGTGTGTGTGCATGTGACATGTATGTTTGTAAATTGTAACCTCGATACAGGAGAAATCCTAGTGAGGGGCAACGTTTTTCTAAGGACGAACGAACGAATTGTTTTTAAGTATTTCTACAAAGACGGTAAATTACCTCTGCAGTCACTGATGGACTGAAATCGCTGTTCATAATTTCATGTGTGACATAAGATGTATTTATAGCCTGCAAATATAAAATATTATCTATACAAATAAATCAAATTGAAGTGCTTTTTAATAAATGAGTAAGGTACCTATATAAGAATAAACGGAACATAAAACAAAATAAAAATTGTCTGTCTGTTTGTTCCGGCTAATCTCCGAAACGACTGGACCGATTTTGACGGGTCTTTCACTTGCAGATAGTTGATGTTATAAGGACTAACTTAGGTTACTATTTCTTTAGAAAAAGAAAAAAGAACAAGGGTTCCTCCTAGGGATGTCGCGGACACAACTAGTTTTAAAATAGACACGAGTCAAACGGTAGATAGATTTTGCTATGTACCTACCTATGTTTAGAAACTCGCCTTACCTCGTAAACTGCGCCTTCGCAAAAACACACTATCATAAATATTATGCCTAGAGCATAACCAATCTGCCAAAATACATAAACCAGAAAAACTATGTATCTTGGTACATCGTGGAACAAGCCGGCTGCTGTCGCCTCCATGAAGTAAAACATGTATAGAATAATATTAGCAAGATATACAAGCATGGTGATCACCAACATAGTACCGAACATTTTATTCGTAGCATCGGTCACTTTGTACAGCATGCCGTATATCCTCGCGCATGCCTTTATTTTCTCGCATATATACCGGTCCTGGAGACCCACTGCTTTCTGCACGTTAGCCGTCATTTGACCTCGAACAAATATTTTATACTCCCAAGATTTATGTGATTTTATCTCGTCCAGCACTTTATTTATGTACTTGAATCTGCCTTCGACAACCATCAGAAAGAAGCAGAAATGCGCTGTTGAAATGAGTGCCAGCGCATCAGAAAATATTACTTGATACATCCTCTCTACTGGTATAGGCATATCCAGGTGGCTTAATGTTACCCAAGTACTAAGTAATCGGACTAAATAGATAACCAGCTGAGCTGTTGACATATAAAATGCTGAACGAGCATCTCGGTTATAATCAACATTTTCGCCCAAGTTCTCTAATGCCTTATCCACGTTAAATATTATTTCCATAAAACTGACGTTACTGTTCAAACTGTATGGTATTTTCCACATGGCGAATAACACGTAGATAGTTGACGATATTCTCTCAAAGTCGTCGCCATAACGTTGCACCTTCGTACTGTATATTGTTCGCAGGATAGTCTGATCCTCATCGTGAGCTTTAAAAGTAGAGTAAAAATATAAGGAGTACCATAGCAAGAAAAAAATAAATCCCAGTAGAGTAAACTTTCTGACTATGCGGTTGTCCGGGGTGACATGTAAAACGAAGATAGATATACCGCATAATTTTCGTATGATCTTCGATAAATATAACGCTTCAATGATGTTGTTGTATTTACGTATTAAAATAGTTTCCTTGAAATAGTTATTCATGTTTTTTACTCGCATTGTGGTCGACACTAACCCACCAAGTTTATGAATTCAACTCAAATGACTGCAAGCTTTTATGAAGCTTTCTAAATAATTAAGTTAAAACCATAAAGTTATTATTACTAAGTAATAATAACTTTATGGTTAAAACATTACGTAGAGCAATGTTTTCAGTTCAATATTTAATGATTCTCATAATAAACTTAAAGCAGATAATGACTTAATGGATATTAAGTAAATGAAACAAAATGTTGGTATTCGCAGTATATCCACCGGATATTTAGTAATTTATTTCTCCTGAACGTTCACATTTACAGTGACAATCTACATTATGAACATCGTAGGCATTATATTGTCATAAACAATAAAGAAATATATATAGGCATGGTATGTACAAAGGGATATTAAGGTTGACGAAAATTATTTTGGAACTATTTATAAGCACTATACAATTTTACATGATGAGAAATTACAAGCACATTGGTATACTACTGTTATAGTATAGTAGCTTCGCTGCATTCGCGATTATAGATCTATGTAAACGCTATATTTTGATAAATAGCTAACTAATAATATACACAAAAAATAAATTGTGCTCTTCCGTAATCCTTAGAACAGATATCATATAATATAGGGAATATTGAGAGCATAGTTTTCCTCCGTTCCTAGCTTACAATATACCGTTGATCTTCGATAACCGTTTAATCATTCAGAAGCATTCTAGAACAAATCTTCGTACCTAGCAACTAAACTATCATATACTTAGATTGTGAAAAATACATATTACAACAAGATCTTCACTGTATCAAACAAGTTATTGTTAGGCATATGTTAATATTATGGCACAAATATAGGTTTCTTTACGGTAACATTGATGTACAAATATATTTTTATAAATTTGCGTCCCGTTTTATAATTGAAAGCTTTTCTGGTACATTATCATTGTTTATATTTGCGGTACTGTAGGTACATACATACGAGCGGCTGCTTTATACACTGTTTATTAATTAGAGTTTACAAAGATTTCTAATAGGGTAACTAAATAACTGATTTAACCTTATCAAGTTATCCCGCCGTACCGCAAAATGAAAGCAAGACTTAAGAAATATATTTTCTTATTTGTATGATTATGCCAATATTCAGAAATATAAATGATACACAATATAGATGTTAAAAGGAGAATTATTTTATTTTTCGTCGTTCATACTTAAGACATGAATACCAATAATAGAAACTTTGAATTTGAGATCAAGACAAAATGTATTAGTAATGTTAGTGAAACGGGAAATAACCACTTGCGGCCATTAGTAGATATTTAAAAAAATAAAGTAAACATTGTAGAAAAAAACAACGTAACAAAATATAGAGCTGCCTCTGTAAACTGAAATTAACTGTGATTCAGTACTTATAATACATTAAAATACATTGTGACCACTCGGGGCAGTTAAAAATACAATTTGCCATTTAAAAACCTTGACCTTCTTTAACACATTATGAAATACACATTACATGTTATAATATAATGTTTCCGTATGTTTTAGATAATCTGAGCAAGGACAATGTTGCCACATACGGGCATTAAAAAATAATGACAGCGCTTTTTCTGGTTAACATAGAAAAATAATGTTTTAAAATTAATATCCTACGGAATTTTTAGCTACCGTTCTTTATACGTAAATATCATAACTATTTTATTGCAACTTTTAGAAAGTAGTCGGTATTGTAGTCTTTACTATAATATTATAGAGCCTTTGCATTTAGAATATGGTAATTTAAATTTTGTCTTAGTCAAAGTTTCTGCATTTAAGCTAGAAGAATTAACGTTCTACTAAACGGGATTGGACTAACTATTTTTGCATAGCAGAATATGAAATTTTAGGTAGGTTTAATTAGGTATATAAATTCAATAATTTTAAAACTACGGACAATCTATTAAAAAATATCTAGGCTTAATACACATTAGTGTCGTATAGGGATAACGTATTTTAATAATAAAATCGCGGTGACATAAAACTCTTAAATCAAGTGTATCAATATGTGAAGAAGAATAATAATTATAATATTCAATTCGATTTTATAAATCAAACTCAAAATATCCTGCAATAGTAATTTCGATATGAGAAAATAATAGTGTTAGTTAGTAATAGTGGTTTACACACAGTATAATCAATCTATTGACAAAAAAACGGTCAAAGTTCACGAACAGTAAGTGTTAAGTTTGATTTGAATATAAATTATATCGATAATCACAAACCGTGCCAATAGGAATCTTTTATTATTATATTTCCTTTAAGCTTCTCTAATTTAAAGCTGCCCCTTAAATTCGCCTATTCTATAATAGTAACTTTATAATCTGACATATCCTTTCATTTCAGAAGTAAAGGAACTCTGACTACCTAACTGAAGATATCGAGCATGTCTTCACTCGTGGTATAGGGAGATGTATGAAGGCATGCCTCTTCACCGAGGTGCGTAGTGGCTACAGTAAGCGTCATTGAGACTCGGTACCATCTTATAACTACATTTTAAATTACATAGAAAAAAATAAATGCGTATTGTGGTCGTAACTTGGTAATGTAAATTATACTTCAACAAATGTTTATTAACTAAACGACGATAGGGTAATATTTGTGATGAAACGTTCTATTCGCCTAATAATACCACTAAAATATTTCATTATAACATATTAAAATTGATGTATTATAATTAAACTGGTAATACACTAGTTGCATGATGCAATGTTGAATAAATAACGTGTAAGCTTTTACGCGAAGTGCCTTTTGAATCAGGTTTTTTAACTATTCTATTCAATAATTGAGATGTGTTAGTTTCTTTCTATGAACCATGTGCTCACCATACAGGTTATTAATATTTTCCTCTAATATATTTAATTTATTTGTCGTATTTAATTTATTAATCACTGTAAAACATTTTTGAGTAAATATCTGTTTTAATTACTTTTATTTCTTAATATCCATAATATCGAATAAAGCACAAGTCTAAAACTGGCACCGTCCAGTCGTTAGGCGGTGTAATTATTTATAATATTTTGAGAATAGTTAACACATAGTTCATTGGGAGGCGCTTTTACTAGTTTGTAAAGCACCATAATTTTAGATACATTCCAAAGTCGTTCCATCAACATCTTGCAAATGATACAAAAGTTATCGTTCACCGTTCACTCTCCCACTCTAAACAATATTCGTAATTCGTAACAAATAAAAACAATCACGCAGCGCACCAACAACAAATTCTTTCAAAATACATTGCAAATACATTTTCGTAAAGCTCAAGTCTAATATAATTAAAATCACATCTCATTAAATATCTTTGGGTACAACCAAATAAAATTATTCATTTATAGCGTACAAAAATACAAAAAATATACAAGAATGTCAAATATACGTAATTAATTAAGGGGAGTCGCGGAGCTTGGATGTATACCATAGTTTTATCCACAGATATATCAATGGAACTCTCAGACTAGACACTGTATTTGAAGAGATATGGTACACAGTAAAGTTCCTTTATGATATAATTCGGGCACGTTTCACTGTTCATCAGCTGCCGATAAAATGTTTGTATATAGTGAACGTTCCCTAAAAGTCGGTCAGCTTTTCGTTAGCGACGTTGTTGTTGCAGTAGCTGAGATTCATCGGTCACAGAAGATCTTGGACGTGAGACGTGTCGAGGTTGGTGATGAGGGTTTTGAGGAAGGTCATTTCTCTGCGCGCGTTCTCGAGAATGACGCGCGGGTCTTGTGACATGCAACGCAGGCAGTTGGGCGCGAACACCATCGCGAGGTTGGCAGAATCCATTTTCGTTTGACTTACCACTTCCGGCGCGGTGAATTGTTGGAGGAAACTTATCAGATAGGTGAGTACCTGTAATTAATTAGTTGGGTTATTATTTGAATGGTTTAAAGTGAGCCATAGTGAGCACGGCAGCTGCGCGTACGCAGTACGCAGTACGCACCAGCCGGTTGATGGGCGGCAGGCGCTGCAGCGCGCGCGCGGCGGCCGCCACGTCGGAGCCGGCCGCCACGCACGCCGCGTACAGCGCGTCCGGGATCAGCGGCTCGTACAGCTCGCGGTACCACAGCTTGAGCAAACTAGCCGGCGCGTGCGCGTCTGTACAAACAAAAGTCACTAATATAATCCAAATACCGCTACGAATAATTTCCACTGTACATGCTATACACCTTTGACTAATGTGTTGAAAACCCCTTGGGAATTCACTTGTATACTGTGTAAATCAAGTTGAGTTGCGTTCTAAAAATTTACGGAATTAAAATGAAGTTTCTTTTGAATTTCTTGCCTCCTTTTGCCAATTCTTAGGGCACATATTTATATTATACTAAAATTATAGTAAAATCTTTGTAGTAACTACAACAAATAACAAAAACTTTTATTAAACTGCAACACTCACCAGTCAAAGTGGAAGCATCGGGCAGTTCCCAGTTATCGATCTTAGTTTTCAACGCATTAACTTCATCGACATCGGCGGACACGCGAAAGATGCCTTCAGTTTCTCTTCCATTGAGGGCCAGGATTTGCTGAGATAAGGCTACCTGCACCCAGGGTAACTGTCGGTTGGGGAAGCGCTCCTTTTGTAGGATCATCACCTCCGCTAGAGTGTTGCCGAACATCGATTGGCGGAAGATTTGTATCTGGTGAAGGAATGTTTGTGTGATAATATTATTTAGAGATATTAAAAATGACAAACTTTTTTTTTTTTTTTTTAAACATTGCCCTTCACTAGGATTTCTCCTGTGTCGTGGGTACAGTTTACAAACATACATATCATATGCACACACAACCAGACCCGAAACAACTATCTGTAGATCATACAAATATTTGTCCCGTGCGGGGATCGAACCCGCGGCACGTAGCGCAGAAAGCTAATCGCTTAGCCACTGCGCCAATCGTGTCGTCAAACTAAAACTAAAATTTAAAATGTTTGTTAATTTTTCGGGTGTTGAAGGTGAGGGGCGCGATGCGTGCCGTTACACACAAGTATGTGTTCTAACAGACAAGCGACATAAAATATGATGACGATATCTATCGATGATTAGTGGCAACAATTGCGGTTGCTTCGCCCGTTCGAATGGGCAAGTCGACGACTGTCATCGGCAATTCCTTAGGGCCTTCAAATTAACAGCAATGAGCTGCGTGTCCCAGCGCGGCTGCAGCGCTGTAGCCGCGCTTCTTGGCTGATCCATACAATTAATTAAAAACGCTATTGCAGCGCTACAGCCACGCACCTAGCAACTCGAACGAAGCGAGAGCTGTGCAACAGTAGCGCGGCTCATTGCTGCTATTTTGAATGCGCTTTTAGTCGTCTATTACGGAACTCACAGGTAAAGAGGACAAGGCCCATTTTTGTTGCCAACTACACAGACAGTTCTCATAATTAATTCAGTTGTACAACTCACCCTAGCTTGGTCAATATCATCCGTGGTAGGTTTCCTGGGCTGCCTCTTGCCTCCGAAGCCGATCCTCTCCAACCGCTTGCACGCTACGCCCGCGTAGTGCGACACTTGCACGTGAATAGGCCATTTGCCCACCTTCAAAATATTACATTAATTCATTAGGCATAAGTATCTTTTTTTTACAACTAATAAACGCATGGCTTACTTATAATTTAATATGCAGTAATTTTAAAACCTTATTGTATGTGTTAATTTTAATCATGTAGCTGATCGACTGACTTTCGAGGATTTTACTAGATAAGGCTGCTGTCGACTGAAGCGGAGCGGAGCGGTGAGGAGAAAAAGTAACAAATAGAATACGAATAATTATTATCAAGTCACTTATATGTGTGGAGAAAATAATTCTGACTATGTTGTTATCTCTCCGCTCCGCTTCAATGGACAAGCAGCCTAAAAAGGAGTAGATCAAGACTTCGTTTCACGCTTGATAGACCATATTCTTCTGTCTGTCATGAGCCCTTCAAGAGATAAGCACTTTGGGAATATGAATAAGAAAGCAGGAAAGACTAAAAAAATCGAGTCTTTATGATTAACGAAACTTATTTCACAAAAGAAAAAAAAAAATCGAGAAATTTACACATTATCAGCTCAAAAATCAATAAATAATCGCAGTGGGTTCACCTCAGGGAAAGCATCAGCGAATGCTGGATCTCTATGCCTGTTGACGTAGTTGGTCAGTGCTGGCTGGAAGGCGGACGATGGCGGAACGAAGGCTAAGCACACGGCCAGCAGCTCCCAGCCGCGGAGTAAGGAATCGCGGAGTGGGTTCTCTGTTGTCTGCCTGCACAGCTGCACGTAGAGTTCATCGCGTAATCTGTGAATAACATAGCAAAATTGTATAAAATATTTACGAGAAACTAGTAGAATGTGCGCACAAAATGCGAACCGCTTGTAAATTCCCGAAATCGACCGAGGAAGTACAACACGGTTACAGAAAAAAGCATTGCCTGCCGGAACCAACTTAGCTTACCTACATCTCGGTTTCAAAAGGTAAGGCTTTAACGATTACATACAATTACATAGGTGACCTCGACCCCCCCCCCCCTCATATCATTAACTTATGCTTACTTTTCGTTAGCGAAGGTGGCGTGCAGGATGTCCTGTGCGACGCTGTTGAGCGTCATGCCGGGCCGCGCCTTGCGGTCGCCCATGTATATCTGCACCAGCCGGAACAGGTCGATGGCTGCCTTCTTGTGCGCCTTGTCCCACTCGGCGCCCACCATGGGCGCGCTGATTGATGACGACGTCCACGAGAGTAGGTCGCGAACTGAGGCCTAGCCGAAAAGTGAAAAGTTGAAAAAAAAAAATTTAATTGTATATACACGCTGATTTTTACATCGCTTTCCCGCAGTGTAGCGACTCTATATCAGTAGTACTATCAATTAGAATGGTAATTATTTTTTTCGGTTTTTTTACAATATTCCACTTGTAATTGTAGCAATGAGTACGTATGCTCCTGCGTCGTAAATCTAGCGCTTGCGCCGTGTCACGGCGCAAGCGCTAGATTAACGTAGTTGGATCTCTGCCTCTGCACTTGCATCTGACTTTAAAGGCCTTTAGTTATCTAGTAAAGGCCGTCGTGAGTGAGTCCCCTTAGCCCCGAAGATTCGTATAACTAATAAAATAAAATAAATAAGTGTATGGTGCGTTGGCTGACGCATTTAGATTACCAAGTAAGTACAGTAGGCGCACGAGTTGAATGCGGAACTGAGGATGTATAGACATGGACAGCAGAACACTTGCGGGTTCATTTCGGGTTCCGACTACATTCAACTCGCGCGCCTACTGTACCTGTAACTACCTGCGCCTATATCTTAAACATAGAGGCGAGTACTAACCTTTCTCCGGAAGATGCCTTTGTTGAAGTTGAGATTGTCCTTGGCAAAGATCTCGATGTCCTGCTCCACGGGCGGGCGCGGCGCGTGCGCGCGCACCGGGCTGTACAGCGCGCGCGCGCCCTCCTCCCCCGCGCCGCCCAGCGACGACGTCTGCGCAGAGAGTACACAACATGATATAATATGCCAGGGTTTATAATACATCCTACATAACAGTACTAAAATATCGAATTTGCCAATAAGTAGCAACATTAACTGCTTTATATTATTTTGACAATACCTAGGATTATAGCAAAGATCCTAATTTAAATGATATTGTTTCAAAAAGTTGCTTTTTTTCATCATTACTTCTTAACTTTAAATTTGCAATTTCTATTATAATTATATTGTATAGTTTATGTAACTACTCACTCTATGAATCCCAGGCGACGGCTGCCGATCCCGGTCGAATCCAACGAAAGTATTATAATACGACACTCCATGGTTCATGTACTCCACATCGACAGGCCTATGCGTATACGCATGCGGCAAATACACGCCAGAACCGTCGTCATCATCAGGAGTCCGCGCACCGCCGTCCGACGACTCATTGTCCGGCTCGTGACCGGACAGCGACCGGGACTCGGAACCGGACCGAGAGTGGGATCTAGATGAACCCGACTCGCCATCAGAGCCGGAACCGCCGCCGTACCGGGCGCGACCTGCAGATAGATTGAAGTTATAAATAAAAAAACATTCGCCAAATGACGCCCAATATCTATAGAAGTAGCCCTCCGTCACTTGCTCGAGGTCGCGCGATTAATGCCTACCTCTTGGCGAATCGTTTACGACACATGTAACCAATGGCACCAGTGGGTTGCCACGTTCGAGGGAGGCTGCGTGGTGGGCTTGGGTGCGTTAGATCTACCCATCGCCGGTAGCACACGAAGCAATGTGGACTTTAGATGTGATGCAATTGAGCTCAAAATAGCGTACTTCGCTCTAGAGAGTGAAATATTTGTTACGAAGTAAATATTATTTTAATCTATGCAAATGTTACAGATTTTTCTGCCAAGCAATAACACTAACAGCCCTACCCGCTATTGACCTCCGCATCACCAAACAGCTGCTTAGGTTGACAACAACTATTACGCATAGTAACAGGAGCCCTAACGGGCCACGGTACTTTTAATAAGCATCTCTATGTCATAGGAGTTACAGACAGTCCTCTGTGCCGAGCTTGCATGAAGGTGGACGAAACAGCGGCCCATGTGCTTCTGAACTGCCCAGAGGTAGCTGTCTTCAGGGCCAAGCACTTCGGTAACCAGAGTGCTCTCCGGGAGATCGCCAGTAACATCAAATGTTTGCTGGCCTTCCTCGAGGAGTTGGGTTGGCTGGAATAAACTATTCCCACCCATACGCAAAATACGCGCATCGTCGTGGAGTTGCGGAAACTCGCCCGTATTTTACCAATTACCAATAACACTCGTGTTTAACACTCACTCGACAGTTTGGCCTGCTGTATGATGTAGTCCTGCAGCGGCAGCAAATGTTGCATGCCGCGCAGGTCCCAGTTACAATACAGCGGAGAGCTGCCGCCCTCATCCTCTTCTTCCTCGCCATCTATAGGACCATCTTCCAACTCTACGGGCCTCTTGTGTCCTACAAATAATAAATTACTTTTAAAAACGTTGGAGGAGGTCTATATCCGAAATGGGATTTAACTAAATAAACATACTATACAGGAAAAAAAAATATTGCGCATAATTTGTAGTGATTCAGTCTCAGTTCTCAAATGCAACCGCAGTATTAGGATACACTTTAAAACAAAACAAAAATTCGACTTAGTATGGAGGACGCGCTTAATTTACTAGCGTAAGCCATACAAAATCAAATTTTCAATCTTTTTGGAGTGAATTTTAGTACTGCGGTTGCCATCTGGAAACGGACACTGAATCACTGCAAATTTTGCGCTCTATATAAAAAAATATCCTGTAGAACATTTTAAAGTCGGCTTTTGTGTTCAACTTACGTCTTGATTTAGTACGATCTCTAGGCGCAGTGGTCCTCTCTAGTCTCTGGTTGTGCTTCTGCACGTTCGGTTCCGTTAGTGGCGGCTCCAAGTTCACGCATTTCAGTTTATAGTTCACTGTAACAACATAGTTCTTTATTACGTACGTGACTGGAAATATGATCCCGAACCTAGCCAATAAAACTCATAGAAATCTTTAAAGCTAAAAAGTTTAGTGATTTTTTGGAAAATTGAGAGACATTATCCAAAAACAATGTTATAATCTCCTAGTACTTGGGAACTCATAATATTCTTCACTAGATAGCTGGATATTACAATCCATAATATCTCCCCCACTCCTCAACATGCTTGGGAAAAAGTTGTAATTATGATGTTACATACCAGCTGCAATATTGTCCTGTTCGTTAGCTGAGGAGAGCCTCATGAAGTTATGATGAGGTTCATGTGGTGGTGTCCGGTGTTTGCTGCTGCCGGAAGATACCGATGTCTTGCTTGAAGTGTAGCGTTCCGGCTCAGCTTGTTGACGTCTGCGAAATAGGATGTTATGCGAGGATCACAAATATCGAGCGAATATTCTTGTTATCGCGATAAATCCAACAAGAGATACATAAGCGTTGTTCCTAGTGTGAGTATTTGTACATGTAAGAAAAAGACAAAGGGGAAAATATAGAAAAAATAAAATTGTAGGCAATATTTCGTGAATGTGTTGGCCACACAAATTGTTATAGTTTGAATTATACGCCGAAGGCGATGATTAAAGGATCAACGATGTTTAGATTAGTAGTCATGTTGTCTGGTGAAGTCCCTCGCTGGGCGCCAATTAGCAGAGGCAGCGTTGTGACTAAAATCAAGACTAGTTTGTTAGAAAGGCTTCGTAACGCTCATCACTCACATTATACAGCATCCAAGTACAACAACATAATATATACTAATAGATTACTTCGTAAACAAGGTTTACCTGGTATAGTCCCTCGTTGGGTGCCAGTTAGTGGTCACAGCATTATGACGTAGATCGAGGCTGGTCTGTCTAAAAGGCTTGTCTACACTGTACACAGCTTGTTTCTCAGGATACCTGTCCATGCGCTCCAGTTCCGCTAACCTATCTTTGTCTAAGTGTCTGTAAAATTAAGAAATCTAAGATTTAGACATCTTAAAATAACGTCTATCCTAATGCGTTAAAGGATAGCCTTGTGACGCGACTAAAGAAGAAGTTAGCTGTTTGCACATGCTGTCAAAACAACTGGCCGGCCGACAAAATAATTGGATAAAAACCATCCCATAGATAAAAAAAATCGCCAAATCCACATAGGTATATTAACATAAGCTCACCTATCAGAGAAGCGTTCCCTAGCGTGCCTGGACAACTGGTGCGGTCTCTCCAGGCTGTGCATGACGCGCGAGCCGACTGCCGCTGCTGCATCCGTGGCCAGAGATATGGACGATACTAAAGACGGTCGAGCCGCTGTTGTCTGTTGAGAAATAGTAATAGTATTCATCAGTATTTTAGCAGTATTTTATTTTACCCTTTAACACCTTAAAAGGCGCACAAAATGGAATCATAAGATAAGAAGGCATCATGTCATGCCTATATTTCAAAGATTTAGGTAGATTTAATTATTTCATCACAACACTTAATCATTGCAATTTGAATCAAGGTCACGGGATGAGGCATCGTGAAATGAACCAATTGTACGTACAGTCGAGCAAAGAATTGGTCTACCACCCTAAGGTTGCAAATTGATTGTACGCCATAAAACAAAAAGGTCTATTATATTCTCATGTTAAAATAATGATTGAGCACTTTTTTTGACCAACCATACCATACATACATTTCGGCGAATTTTTTTATTAACTTTATCATAATTATATCAGGTAACTAATAATTAAAATAACCTAACCGTCAAAAACCCCGACTCCAACTAGAAAAACAGCTGTACCTTTTGAACGGCTGAACAGATTTTCATGAAACATAGCCAAGATGATACCCGATTAAACTAGCTTTCAATTAAAAACACTGTACTGAAGTCGGTTCATCTGTTTTGGAGCTACGATGCGCCACAGGCAGATACACAGATACACACAACAAACTTACAACACCCGTCTTTTTTGTCAGGGGTTAAAGATTAACTAAAAATGGAAAAATAAATCATCGCTGCTTCCATCCATAAGCTGCAATTGTAAACAAAATCAAAACACAAGAGCATTACATGAACGCCCACTCCTACTTTAAGTGCCGATCTAATCTGGGTCAAACATTGAACGTGCCAAATGGTGTCAAGGCTACCAGTGACAATAGCCAGAACCTTTCGTTAACGACTGGGGCGTTACGTTAATAAGCATTAACGTTCATTTAGCGGCTTAACTGAACCGTAATAAACAAATCAACTGTACTATGTATCAAGACTGTCCGCCCTTTATATTTTCGATCTATTTATTATAATGGGCTGATTGATGTATCATAAGTATAACAACTGTACCTACTCAGTCAGAAACAATAAAGTCTACTTTACTTTAACTTTTTTTTTTTTAGTTTATTTATTCCATTTTACAATTTTTTGTTTATATCTATATATACTCGCCAAACTTTTAAGTTAAGCCTGTGATTAGATTACCTTCATTTTAAGCAGTTATGATCATTAATAGACTATATAACATTGAATGGGCGGAAAAGAAACATTGTATTTCATAAATTATTCTTTTGTCTGATGGGATTTTTATGTATTTTTCTTTAGAAGAAGTTAATAGAATCTAACAAACCTGCAAGAACGGAGTTGGTTGCGGTTTCTGTAAGGGGCTGCTCGGACTTTGCGGCGACGCGGAGTCGCAGGATGATCCACCAGCCGATTGCTGTTTTAACTGGAAACATTAGTATCAATATATACGATCTATACTACTGCTACTTCTACTCAGACTTTCTCAGTATTCTGCTGGACATAGGCACAATCTACTGGGCTTATTTCAGTCTACCCTGGGATATAATACCATTCCAAAATGGGAAATAACACCTAATTGCATATTGGACAAGCTGGTTAACAACATTTTAAAATACGTTCATCAATACGATCGTCATTAATTAAGCTTCTAAGGTCCATTTCACCAAAAAAATAACAGATGTTTAAAATGAAATCGGCAGATTACTCATACAAAAATTCAGGTTTAAACGGCTGATAATGCTCTAATCGTCTGTAATGTTGTCGGTGAACTTGAGCCTAAGAGCCATGTTCACCGACAAAATAACGGACGTTTAAGACGAAATTAGCCGTTTAACAGTGTAAACGGTCGTTTTCATTTTAAACATCTGTTATGTTGTCGGTGAACATAAACGGCCCTAAATGGTCCAAAACTGTTTTATCAAAATAAGATATTACCTTTCTTCTCGTCAATGGGGTACTCTCAACCGATTTGAAATATTTTTCGTGCATCGAATCATCTGACGCGTCTTTCCTAGGTGATATGAAGCTGCCACTGCGATTGAGACCTGTAAGATTTTCATTTTTAGGAAGCATGTGTCAAATTCATTTGAATTTTCCAACAACCTCTTATATCTCTGCCATCGTACGCAAACGATGCGCGTCCTTGCTCTGCAGAGTGCGAGCCAGCCTCAACCGCGTCATGGCCATGATTACTGGCCGACTGGATTCTTTCTCATGTTGAGAGAATCCAGCCAAATCCTAGATTTTAAGTACCTTCACTGTATAAACCTAACAATAGTTTTTAATTATGTACTTACTAATACATTATGGGTCCTAATTACCCGAATAAAGAATTTAATTATTATTATAGGCTGTAAGAAAATTCAAACTAACTTGACACCTTGCTATAAAATCAATGAGGTAATAACGTGACGAAACGAAAGCGTTTTCAACGCCTCGCGTTCGCGTTTCAGTGTGATAAATTAAGTTCTGTTCGTCACGCCTTCGCCGCCTGGCTTTCTACTCAATGTTTACCTGCATGTGGAGACCATTTCTCAGTTTCATGAGCTGGTACTGCACTGCTTCTTTTTCTGAGTTGCGGAGTACATACAGGTGGATTACATACAACTGCACTAAGTTCCTATAACAAAACAAAATAATATTATTTTACGGCACGGCGAAGAAAAGGCGACTCTATTTCTTTTCTTGAGAAGGATAATAGATAGCAAACGAGGACTTCAATCAGTTTCCCTGAAAAAAAATATCTTTGCCGGTATACTAAACAGACGGTAGGCACAACAAATATAAGGAGCAGCCTTTCTCTAGCTAGATAATTTGGTCTAGAAAAAAATTGATGTTTTATTTCTAAAAGCTTCATTTTTGACCCCCGAGAAAAAAAGGGCGGTTATAAGTTTGTATCTGTGTATACGTGTATCTGTCTGTGGCATCGTAGCTCCAAAACGGATGAACCGATTTCAATGCAGTTTTTTTTATAGAAAGCTAATTTAATCGGGTATCGTCTTAGCTATGTTTCAAGAAAATCTGTTTAGCCATTCAAAAGTTACAGCTCTTTTTCTAGTTGGAGTCGGGGGTTTTTGACAGTTAGGTTATTACCTGTTTCCGCCTCTGCTGCGCACTACTGATGCTGCTATCTGAAGACCGGCCAGAGTCAGTGTGCCGACATAGCTGCGTGGATCCATCTTCGCTCAACCTGCCGCGCCTGCTTTCACCGCTGTTCCTATATTGATTGGCAACATTAATACACATCACGCTGGTAAACCCGAAAAGAGATTTATTACGATACACATACAGTTCGCCGATTTCCGTATTTGGTCGGAGCGACCTTAGGATATTTCAAAGAATGAAGAGCACCATAATAGCCTTTGATTATTTACCTGTAAATAATCAAATATTTTCGTAGCATGCTACAGTTTTGCTGTACAATTAATGTAGAATGTATTTATTTATGTATTTTAAATACGAACTTTTTCTATAAGTTTTATTTTTAGACTATGATGAGAAATGAATGAGTCACTAGTTGCGACCGCTTACGATCTTAACGAAGTAACTCTTTGGTTAAGATCACACTGTGAAACTGATATGTGAGGGTGAGCCATCAGAACACGCACTAAATTTTAAAAATACGGACTAATTCGATCCTATCTGCTTATTTTTAGCCACGAACTATTAAGTCATACCGCCAAGATCTCTGTATTAGCAACCGTATTACAATATAACATCTGAAATCATATTAGATTAGAGGGATTCTAATCTAATACAAGGTTCCTACCTTTCTAGTCCCGATACCTGAGGTTATTGTACTCATCATTATGTACAACTTTTACTATGGGACCAACTATGAAATTGCGAAAAATAAATCTGATGATTTACATACAAATAATTAAATATTACGTGACTAAATATATGGAAAAGCTAATTTCTTTTTCCACGATTTAGAATTTGGTCGAAAGAACCTTGTATATAAAGCACTGTTTATACACCAAATGAAAAAACTGTTTAAACATGACTATAGAGTAAACCATAATCTGTTCATTTGTAGCTCATAAACACATAATTACTCTCAATTCACACAGTAGCACCATAATCATTAAAACAATGGAAGCATTCATAAAAGTTGTACTAGAGTTGAATCGTATTGTAGTGTGAATTGACGCCTAATGCATTCGAATGAATATTCACACAATTCACGATAGGTAGTGAAGATTGCATCTCACCTGTGATGGTAATGCGACCTCCTCGTTCGCACGGGGCTGGTTTGCGTGAGAGTGACAGTTTTTGCATTGCCAGGTGATAGCTTGCTGACGCTCGCGACTGTGCTGTTGCCATTGCTGCTAACTGGGTCTATTATTGGAGGCACCTAATAACATTGGATTGTTTATTAGTGAGTTGACGTTATGAGTCATCTAAATCATTTTTTATCTCGGTAAATATATTAATAATATAACAATTTATACTGTTAATATGTTTACCGAGACAAAAAATAGGTTATTAAAAGCACGCAAGAGAAATGGCAAGCACAGCGTAAACAAGCACCGACACATTTCTAGCGCCATAATTAAACAGAACTTCGGCCGAATTTTAGATTTGGTATGATTTTAATTCGAACATTCGGCCGGAAGTCGGCTTCGGTGACATGTGATCCCATTTAAGGGCTGTATACAGTCTTTTTTGTTAAACAAATTATTAAGGAGTGATTTATGAATAATTATTTTTTCGAGTGACACCCCCATTTTGCGAAAGCCTGTTTCATTATTTTTGCAAAAAAGCTTAATGTAGTAAATTAAAAATTAATATGTTACAAATAACATAGTTATTTTCTTTATTTATATACATAATGAGCAGGGAAAGAATGACTTTAGTGTAACTGAATGTCATTCATCTTTTGTGCCATAGAAATAAAGAATAATAATTAATTCATGTTAATAACCTCATTTTAATGTCAATGACTGTTTCTTGCGCAATATAATGGTCATTGTCGTAACCGCTACTTTTTAACTATATGTGTCAAAGCAGATAAAATGGTCAGACATTACAGAATCAGATAGTAACCACATTACATAGAAATGTATGTGTTCACATGAATATCTACTTTTACCACCAAAATAGTATTATTTAGGTTGGTGTTGAATATATTTTTACTGTATTATTGCTACAAAAAGAGTAAAAGTTTAAAAGAGCAATTTTGACCCATGTACTATTGAAGCTAAACAAAAAAAATTTTTTAGACCATATTTTGCACTTTTAACAAGTTTTTAATCAAAACATATTCCTACTTATGTATATGACAAAACTACAACCACTTTGTTGTCATTTGTACATTGTTTCATCATTAAAATCTAATAAAGATACTGACAATCAGACATCTAAACAGTAAATAATTCTATACAATAGGAAACAGATGTTATTCCCCTTATTCATAAGAACTTACGAGGTGCATTCAATAAGTACCTAGCCTCATCGCCAGAGGGCGCTGTAGTTTCAAAAGAGTTTTACCACAGTGTAGCACATTCTTTTTAAATTCTTTTTTCAAATTTTCATTCCAATCCCTTCATTTGTTTTAATTTGACAACTTATGGAAGCCAACGTGTCGATCGGTTTTACAAAAATGGAAAAAGAGCAATATCGTTCGGTGATTCGAT
The DNA here is from genome assembly GCA_932294325.1 of Allophyes oxyacanthae. Classification (NCBI taxonomy): domain Eukaryota; kingdom Metazoa; phylum Arthropoda; class Insecta; order Lepidoptera; family Noctuidae; genus Allophyes; species Allophyes oxyacanthae. The sequence continues at coordinate 5,823,210 of OW028614.1, read as the reverse complement.
TCCTATTTTTGGAAGGGAAAACGCGCATCTAAATCAAAGAGCGCTTGGATGCTGTGTACGGTGACTCTTCTCCATCGATGGCCACCGTCAAGAATTGGTTCAACGAGTTTGCACGTGGCCGTACGTCGGTTTTTGATGAACCACGTCCAGGTGCACCGAAAACAGCTGCTACGGAGGAAAACATTAAAAAATTCCATGATCTCGTATTGGCAGATCGCCGATTGAAGGTTTGGGAGCTAGCTGAGACTGTAGGCATTTCAGAAGGAACAGTGCATCATATTCTTCACGAGGAACTCGGCATGAGAAAGCTGTCGGCGCGATGGGTGCCGCGTTTACTCACACCAGAAAACAAGCGCAACCGTGAGACCACATCGGAGACGTGTTTGGCGCTGTTTAAGCGGAATCCAGCGGAGTTTTTGCGTCGTTTTGTGACCATCGATGAAACCTGGATCCACTGGTACACACCAGAGACCAAGGAGCAATCAAAACAATGGATCCAGACCGGGGAACGTGCTCCAAAGAAGGCGAAAACTGTAAAATCGGCCGGAAAAGTTATGGCCACCGTTTTCTGGGATTCACAAGGTGTGATCTACATCGATTACCTCGAGAAGGGTAAAACAATTACAGGGCTTTACTATGCCGATTTATTGGGCCGATTCGACGCCGAATTAAAGAAAAAACGACCCCATCTGGCGAAGAAAAAAGTGCTGTTTCACCACGACAACGCACCGGTTCACACGTCTGCCGTTGCCATGGCCAAATTGGTCGAATTACGCTACGAATTGCTGCCCCATCCACCGTATTCTCCAGATTTGGCCCCTTGTGACTTCTTTCTGTTTCCTAATCTGAAAAAATCACTCGCCGGGAATAGATATGGATCGAATGAGGAGGTCATCGCCGCCACGGAGGCCTATTTTGCAGAGTTTGACAAAAACTATTTTTCGGACGGATTAAAAAAGTTGGAGCATCGCTGGGCTAAGTGTATCGAACTAAAAGGAGACTATGTTGAAAAATAAATTCCCACTTTTCCAAAATTTTCGTTTACTTTTTGTAGGCTAAGTATTTATTGAATGACCCTCGTATCATTCTAAAACATCTTTCCTTCTAAATTGTTGTCATTTGCTCTACATCCAAAAAAGATTTCTACAGGCGTATTCTTTTTATGAATCATTATTATTTGAGGTTTATGTACTCCAATCTTTTACTACCTCAGAAATGAATCAGGTTACCTCAATATGATTTTATGACTGATCTTCCTGTATGCAACATAACATTGGGGTTAATTGGTTTTCAGTATTAATATCACACTCTAAAATATTAAATGAGTACTTTTTGCTGCTACTTACTAATCAAGTTGATAGCTAATTTATGGTATGTAAAGAATTTCCTTTTTAAAAGTTACCTTCCTCCCTCAAAGGTCCATCCCTTACTCCTTAATTAAAATATAAACTAAACTCACCTGAGGTGCAGGCTGATTAGTCTGTGTGGAAGTCTCCCTCCTTTTTTGTGGGTCTGTGTTCTGTTTTAAAGTCTGTAATTTTGCTAGCGGTATGATGTCACAGTCTGTAGGCCTATGCCACACCGTAGTCTAAAATCAATTATGTAATTATTAAAAGGTGTCACTTAGCAAGTATGTCATGACTTGTTCATTATTATGTCATTTTAATTACCTGTGTTGAAGCATTGTAATAGTAAAATCTATGTGTGTTGATATCAAAAAGTTCCCACCATTGTGATGAGTCTGTGCGTTTGACTTTTACACCCTATAACAAGAGAATACAAAATAAATAAACAGCTAATTGTCTAATGTGAATGATGACATGCTCATGATACTAAAGGTTTGTTAAGACACTAAACTAAATTAAATGCTAATTAAAATACAATCATATAATTAGTATACATATAGGTCCTAACACACTCTCATATTGAATCCGGGTATTTCACAACATGCCAATCTCAGAGTAGATATGCCAAAAGAAACTAATAACATGTACAGGATTGTTTTGGCAGACATTTATAGCTATCTAGTTTCAATTCATGTTTTATTTACTGTAAAATGTTACTTATGAGCAATTTTATCTGTAATATTGAGAACATTTATTTATCATATTAAAGTATTGAAGATGGAGCTCAAATATCTCTCTACCGTATCAATTAAACATACTAATTACTTCTAAAGGGAAGAAAATATGAAAATGTGTCACTTAATCTGGAATACCCCCAGGACATCTAAATTGAAGTTAAAACTACATCAAGAAGTAATGCTACAATTTGCTAACTGAACCTGGTGGTAAAAAAACCAGTAACAAAAGTAATTGGGCAAAAAGTTTCAACCGGCGCTTATGTACAAGAAGTAAGTTATGTTTTATGACGGAGAATACCTCAGGTGGGTCCCAGACGCACTCGCCAGTTGTTAGGTTAGCATACATATGCTCCTTTGTCTTCGGCTCGATAATCTCCACCCATTCCACCCTAGAATAGAACATCACCAACGTCTCAACTTTACTATCACTATTCTAATACACACAACAATCCGACTCCGAATTCAGGGCGTGACATTAGCGATTTCCGCGTACTTTATTGATTTTGCAACTTTCAACTACGGATATCGGAAGCAATTTGTCAACAATTTACTTAAAACTTCAAAGTAACTTATTACCTTTCTGAAGACATTTTCACTAAATAACAATAACTTTTCTTAACTTCACTTACACATTCTAAACAATTATTTGACCTAAAATACGGATGAGATTATTCGGAAACCATCCATGTTGAATGTTTACTTCATTGATGGGTGCGTTTGTGCTAGAGCCACAAACGTCAGGCGTTATTTTACACCTGAAGTTCCGTGTAACGGAATAAAAAAAATATGAACGCGGTTAGCGCTAAGGCATAGAAATAGTACAAGTACACTATGTATTATCTCTATGCGCTAAGGTTACCGCTAGCGAATAGATTCAAATTTAATAATTAATTTTAATAGAGTCTGTATCGAAAGCTGAGAGTAAATTAAGTATTGAGTGTAATGTGCGTTTCCGGACGAGCTTTTTAGTTTTCGTTAAATTCGGTTAAATTATACAAACTTTAAAAGGCACTACGTAGTGATTACATACTCTTTGGGCACTATAGGCTACACGTTCGGCGAATAGAGGCGAATGGGGGCCTTATAGCAAAAACGAACGTGTGGTAGGTAGGCGCATTTGCCTGCATTCGTTGACATTCGCTATTAGTGTCGATTTGGCGTCGATTCTGTTGCGCATTATGACCTTATTGATTTAAATACTCAAGAATAAATAAACTAGACTAAACGCATCATGTCACTTTCTTTCTGTATTGAAACAGAGAGAGACAAACACCCGTAGTTTAGTTTAGTACTGTCAAAGTGCGCAAAAGAATCGAAACCGGCGACATCGGCGTTATTCCGTTCGCGACGTCCGCTATCCGTCGCGAGTGCACGCGAATCCATCGCGCCATCCACACGTTCGTGTTCGCCTCTATTCGCAGAACATGTAGAGGGCCTTTAAGATCGCGTCGCGTCGTGTACTCGTGTGGGTTGTTACAAATGTGGTCGTAGCTTTATTACGATATGAGGATGAGACGGATTCTTGATTCTTTATTTAATGGATGAGACGGAGAATTTTCAAAACATTAATTTTAAGAGGTCAATAGATTTTAATTTCGGAAAGTGGTCCTAGATCTTAATCATTTCATATTGAGTTTTTTAAAGTGGCCCGCCTTACATGGCCCATAAAGCGTAAGCGAAATCCTAAATCTATGCTTACATCTTCAATGATTTTTAACCGATTTTCAAAAAGGAGGAGGCAGGAGGAGGTCAACTCAACTGATGTTTTTTTTGTGTCAAGTATTTGATACGTGATTAATCCGCCTGTTGCAAACCGATTTAAAAAATTCTCTTTTTGAAAGGGTATACTCTCGAGGTGGTCCCATCTAGTGAAAATCTGATGAAGACCTTCGGAGATAAACAATGGAACTCTTGGATGAGTAACAGCATATCACTTGTGATTGCTGTAATCGCATGTTTATGTATTGTTTATGCCACTCAAAATAGAAAAATAAAATAAACTTATAAAAAAAGTAAAGACCGACTTCAAAAAACTAAAAAGTATCAAATAGTTTTCTTAAAAAACTTATCAGCTTCTGAAATCGGGGCATTTAATTCTCTAATGCACCTGGCTTGGCAGTAGCACCGACTAAAACTAAAATTATTTGATAATTTTTAGTTTTTTTAAGTCGGTTATTCTTCTTTTTACATTTATTTTTAAAAAATTATTAATCGACACCAACATGCAACAATGCAACAAACATAAACAAATGTGCAACAATGACATCATGACATAGAGAACATTTACAAAGGTAGTTATTATAAGTCTTCAAAATTATATAAATACAAAATATAACTTAATAATAATAGAGAATTCCTTGATTTAATTTGTTTTCTAAATAAATAATAATAATTTCTAATATTTTTGTAATTTATCATTTCAATGACATTTTGTTCTTTATTAAACCGCTGGTGAACTCTGGTGAACTGAAGCAACGAAGCAACCGATACGAAACGTCACGAAAGCTGTCTTTGAAACGTGACTATTGGAAACATTGATCTCACTGATAAAATTTCCGAAGGTTTTTTATAAAATTTAAATAGTAAAACTAGTTAAATACAGTAAGTAAATCAGCATTTAGTAAATATATATTACCGTTTTTCAGTTTCTTTAAGTCTAAATTCAATGTTGCGGACTCTGACTATTAACCTTATAAAATGCCGGCGGTATAATACTGCTGATTCATTTATTAGTAAACACTGTAGAAGTATGTCGACACTTGAATCTAAATCCGCGCAGCCGACTAAAATAGTTAAGGGTCAGTAACTATTGTATGGTTTATGTACATATTTGTATTTATTTATTCATTCATATTTTTAATATTGTATTTGCAATATCTTTAATTATATTTTTTTAGAGATGGCCGAAGACAAGTCAAGCTTTCTGTTGCCAAACAACCAGAAATTTGTAGAACTAGATAGTTCTCAGGCTTTTAATAAACTAACGGACAAGGAGAAACTTTATGCACATTATTTAAGCCAGGTTAGTTTTGTTACTTACTTCAATAGTACTCTAGACTGTAACATAATGTTAATTAGGTATATATTTCATATTTATCATCTCATAGATGTCCAAAACTTATCAATGGCACCCCAGTACTAATAAATTTATTATTATTGTCTAATACATTTTATTACTATTAGAGTATTTTATGCTGTTTGTATTTCTGCCTAATGCTTTGGTGACAAGTAACAGATTAATTTTATATCATTAATTTAAAATAATGATTTATCTTGATATAGGTGAGATGATAGCATAATGTAATGTGTAAATAAATCTATCTAAAGCTGTTATTTTTTCTTCGTAGAGAGTTGATAGCAAATTAGCAATCTTAACAATCCTGGCCCAGAAGGTTGGTATTCTCTTATAATTGTTATATTTCAGGCTGCATGGAATGGTGGACTCATAGTCCTTATTCAAACAAGTCCAGAGTCTCCGAAGATCTTTTCTTTGCTGCACAGGATCTTTGCAGGGGAAACAATGCAGTCTCTTAGAGACGCTGTCAATCAACAGGGTATTAGTAATGATGATTTTCAGGTAAGTTATCATTATCTTTTAAAAATGTTTTTATTTATTTGTTGCTAAGATGGTAATAAAAATCTGTAATATTGAACTTAATATTCCTGTACAAGATGACAGTTTTTCATGATTTGCAAACTTACATAATATACATTCTTATTTTGATTAGTATAGTCATATACTATAGTGAACACCTACTACTATAGCTTTACCTAATGTTCTCATTCACAAAAGATAGCTGATAACTTTACCACATCCTACAAATAATCACATTATCTATTAACTATTTTGTGGTTGAAAAACATCCTATTATTATAACACTATTATTTGTGGCTTCCAGGCATTTTTGGTATACGCCGGCGGTATTTTTGCCAACAGTGGCAATTACAAAGGTTTTGGTGATACCAAATTTATTCCGAATTTACCAAAACAATCTTTCGAGCTTATTGTAAAAGCGTCAAAAGCATTTGAAGATGATGCTCAACACATGATGAAGCTTTGGCAACAAACTGAGAACTTTATATATAGTACCGTCCCGAGACTCACCAGTCTTGGCCTAGCTGATAAGGTCAGTTAATAAGGTCTTAGCCTACACAGAAATATTTGTTTTTGTATTATTTGTTATTTGCACATCGTTTTATCTTGAGAGATTATGGCTATTCTTGAGCAGCTTCTTAGTGGCCATATTTCTGTAAATATGTGCTGTAAATAATTTAAAAATTAAATAAAAAATTCATAAATTAGTGAAAATAACAGTTTAACCAGTTACAGTATAATGTAACAACTATGTTCTTTTTAGGGTGTGACTACATATTTCTCGAGTAACTGCACTGAAGAAGATTCTAACTTGGTGAATGATTGGATGAAAACCAAACGCATTGAAGCATACATATGTCGCACATTCAAAACTACTGCTGATGATGGCCGTAAGTATACGAGAAGAACACAAGACAATTAAAAATTCATTTCAAATCACAATTTTAAAACCCTATCAATGTTCTCTGTACAAAATGACATTTTACTTGATAATGAGTTTTTTAACACGCTTTTATTAGCTTCACCTGTAACTAACTAACTATGTAAAAAAATCTTGGAATTTAAATTTGACCCACTTCCCGGTTTCCGATTGAGTTGAAATTTTGCATACACATTCAGTTTGGATGACTAAAGCGTGTTCTATAGTTTTTTTATACTATAATATTTTAATATTTATGGTAGATCTTTTAAAGTCGTACTTAACTCTGTTTGGATTATGACAAATTATTATGATTTATATGTATAATAATAAGGTTTAGGCTGTTTGGCTAAGTAAGTTAAAATCAGGTCATGCACATTGGCATTGTGGCTCCACGATGTTGATTTGAAACTGCCTGTGACACCTATCCCCTGAAAATGTTGGCCTACTATTACTTATAAAGTACAATTAAATTTAAAAAAAAAACAAAAAATTGCAGTACCATTATACACCATCCACTTTGCAAGTGTGGAGAGTTCGCCGAAGCCCCCCTTGACCATGGACAAGGAGAAGTACAAGGGTGCCTACTTCCAAGTAACCCGGGGTGACTATTCGCCTCTCCTGAAGCGCGTCAATGACAACCTGACGATGGCCCGGGAGTACGCTGCTAATGATAATGAGAAGAATATGCTGGAACATTACATCAAGAGCTTCAAGGAAGGTGACTTGAGTGAACATAAAGAGGGAAGCCGGCACTGGATTAAGGATAAGGGACCTATAATTGAAACGTAAGCAACTTAAGAATTGTTTGTATATTTATGGGGTTAATTAAAACATTGGCTATCATTTTAATTTTTAGTTCAATGTTTATCATTGGCGCTTTGTGTACCACTATGGGAAAAAGGTGTGAAGTTAATATGTATATTTAACATTAAAGTAATAAAATGCAGGAAGATATCCCATGGAAAACTGAGATTTAATTTTATAAACATTTTTTTTATCTGCTATTGTTCTATTTGCTGATACAGTAAAATGCAACGCTAAGAAACCGCGAGGCGGGCCGTGTGGTGTTGTTTCAAATGGGGCCGGAAGTTATTGTGGACGAATATTAATTTTAGCGATCACCGGCCACACAAGGGGCTTCGAGCAAACCGCTTTGAAAGTGCTACTTGTTACTATGTGGGTAAATCTACAACTCAGTTATTTATCCTCAGATATCAAGGCTTCATCGAAACGTACCGTGACCCGAGCGGTCAGCGCGGCGAGTTCGAAGGTTTCGTAGCCATGGTGAACAAGGAGATGTCCAAGAAATTCGGTGCCCTCGTGGACGGAGCCGAACGATTCATCACATTCCTACCTTGGGGCAAGGACCTGGAGAAAGACACCTTCCTCAAACCTGATTTCACTAGCTTGGATGTCCTTACTTTCTCTGGAAGCGGGATCCCTGCTGGAATCAACATTCCCAATTGTATGTACACCCGATTTTAAGGCTGAACATTTTTATGCTACAGATTCTTGCTTCTTCCAATAATGTATCCTGAATCGGAGACTGTTCTCTGCTTAGTATATTTTGCTTTGTGTATATTCACGCGAAAAAATGGTGGCAACAGTGTAGGAATTCGTTTTAGTCATTCAAAAAGTTTTCGGGCTTTCAATAAAATTATTTGATTTACAGACGATGAGATTCGTCAAAACGAAGGCTTCAAGAACGTGTCTTTAGGCAACGTGATCCCGGCCGCGTACAAGGAGTCTATCATTCCATTCCTTGCTGATAGTGACAAGGAGTTGTTGGAGAAACACAGGGTTGCTGCTTTTGAGGTGAGCTGAAAAATGTACCTTTTTATCAACTTCACTTAACATAGTAAACGTTTACAGGGCCATTTCATTACGTACGTTTGCCATTTAAATTTGTTGAAGATCTGATAAAGAGCATCGGAGATAGACAATGGAACTCTTTAATGGATAATAGTAAATTAATCGATTGTTTATGCCACTCAAAATAAGATTTTTATTAAGTTTTTAAGAGAATATTTTACTTAAAAACTTAATAAAAAACGGTTTTTACTTTTTTAAATCACTATTTTTATTTTTTTAAATCTGTTTTAAACCTTAGTTTACCTCAGTATAGGTACATTAGTTTTCATCACAAACGTTCATTTCCATTAAGGTTGTATTCATGTCACCTTATTTCAAGAAAACAAATCTATGAATCTATTTCTCATCACAAATATTCAGGGCTATAAATATCAATGTATCTTGGTTACAGGTGCAAGTAGGCCTACACGAGCTACTGGGCCATGGCAGCGGTAAGTTGTTGGCGCAAAACGCAGACGGAACCTTCAACTTTGACAAGCATAACGTCAAGAACCCGCTAACTGGTTAGTTTAATTTTTATTTACGATTTAGATTAGTTTGTTATTTACATTATACTCCGTTCGAAATAACATTAGAAATTTAAATAACTCCATTTACACTTTATTGAACCGATTTTGACTTCTATTACGTAGGTGACATGACAAATTACAGCTGCAGTAAACATTTGTTATCGTAAATACGTTTTTGCTTTTAATGCCATCCTTATGCGTACGGAATAGAAGTCAAAATCGGTTGAATACACTGTAAAAGGGTTTGTTAAACGTGTCTAATCTTATTTCAAACGGAGTATAGTTTGTTAGGTAAAATAATTAAAACTGAAAACTTAGGTATATATTTAATTGTGCTTCTAAGCCAAAATGAGATTGGTTTGTCAAACTGAGTCTTCCAGCAAGCCAATTCCTTTTTTATGGTTGTTTATATTTTTCTTATTTACAAAATGTGTTTATTTTGAGTATTTATTAGATACCCCTGAAAGTTACCCTAGCCATTGGAACTTATCCCATTTTAGGAAGGCCAGTGGGCCATTACAATTTAAGCCTTATGCCACTGATATAAAAGTCAGATTTATCCGTACCTTGATACTCACTTAGGCAAGGAGATCGAGTCGTGGTACACGCCGGGCGAGACTTACGACAGCAAATTTACCACACTCGGCTCAGCGTTCGAAGAGTGCCGCGCCGAGGCTGTTGGATTGTATCTGTCCTTGGTGCCAGAAATATTGAAGTAAGTAAGACTGTTATATATTATTCATTAGCTTCCGCCAGCGGCTTCGCCCGCGTTATATATTTATAAATTGTAGTCTATGTTACTCATTGATAATATAGCACAATGGGCTGGTGACAGAATTTTTAAAATCGGTCTGTAGTTTTTGAATTTATCCATTACAAACAAACATACAAAAAAATCCAATCTTTTATCTTTATAATATTAGTTTAGATTTAGATAAGCGTGTCCAGTTAGAATCCTTTCCGAAATTTTACTATGCATTATTCCTAGCGTAGTAGACTGGTATCTAGATATATCGTCGAATTATACAGATGAAATACAGTTTTTTTGTCAGACGAATAAAGGGATTCTTAATAAACTGGTTTCCAAGAAGGCAAGCGATGTGCTCTGACACCCTGATTTTCCATTTAAATATATTTTTATTATACAGGATCTTCGGGCACGAGGGTCAAGAAGCGCAGGACGTTATCTATGTGAACTGGCTGAGTCTGCTGTGGAACGGAGCCGCTAAGGCTACGGAGATGTATCAGCCTTCTACCAAGAGTTGGCTGCAGGTAGGATACATATTTGGTGTTAGCAGCCGTCAGAGACAATGGTGTCGATTCTGTTGTTGTTGGTGTTGGAAGGCAATTGTCAAAACTCTTTCTTAATAGAAGATTCAGCCTATTTTAGGTAGTTGTGGTCTGTTCCATCCCGCTATTAGTTGCTCATTACCCTTCGCAGTGGAAGCCCGGCTTCAGCGCTAGATACTCAGAGCCAAACATAAATTATAGTTAAAATAGACATTATCTTGATGTATTTTTTTTAATATGTTGTTTCTACATGATATGATGTGACGATGCTAAAACGGAATATTGTTTATTTTGACTGTGTCAGTGTATTTGACGCCGACTATACTTACTAGTAGAAAGCTTTATGATTTCCTATTGCTATCACGTAACGCTTTTAAACTTTTGAACATTTTCACTTTTTTATAACGTTTTTGTAGTTGCCAAATATTATTTTAAAAGGACCTTAGAAATTATTTATTTCAGGATATTCAGTGTTTTTATAAATCTTTTTGACAGGCGCATGCTCGCGCTCGCTTCGTGCTGATGCGTCTATTGGAACTGGAGGGCGAAGGCATGCTGACTATCACGGAGTCCGAGCCCGGCAAGAACCTTCTTCTTACTCTGCAGAGGGAACACCTAGCTACTCGAGGGAAGAAGATCATCGGTATGTTGACTTAACGAGTGTTTTGTTGTTGTTTAACCTCCGTGAACTGTTCAATACGAAATGATGGGATACCGACAAAATAAGGATAGTTTGGTTTAATACAAGCAAGAGCTGCATAAGGTTTTGAGCGACCTCAGAAAGTAAGTTTTGACCGTTAAGGTGTTACCACAATGTGAACAATAAATAATTTATTATCATTATCTTAAATTTAATATCATAGAAAATTATGATATGCCGTTGTTACATTTAGATTGTTTATTTATTTATTTTATTATTTATGTACACACAACAAAAAGAAAAATACATAGATTATGGAACACTTCAGTACAAAGGTACTGCTTATTTCAAAAGAAATTTCTGCCAGCAGACCTGCGACTGGAGAGGGTACAGAAGAAAACGTAGACACAGTGTGTAAAACTAAGAACTAAGAGGGAAAGACGGAACATTGATAGATAATAATAAATAAACCTAATAATATACTTAAATTTAATAAAATAATAAATAAACATAGTACTTAAATATAAGGTAAATACTAACTACTACTATTGTTTATTAATATCAATTTCCATCGTTTTAGGTGATTTCCTAGTCCAACTCCAAACCATAAAGGCGACGGGCGACTTCGCGTCCGCAGAGAAGCTATTCGACAAGTACAGCCGCCTGGACGAGCCCTGGAACCGTTGGCGAGACATCGTCATGATGCACAAACAGCCGCGCAACATCTTCGTGCAGCCCAACACATTCCTCATTAACAGCAACAAAGGTAAGTGTAAGATTTATAGGCATTTGAGAACGTGGGTGTTAGATTTAGCATCTATAGCCGTGTACGCACGAACGAATAAAAACATGGTGAACACGAACATCGAACACTTTGTTCGCACGTGCGTACCACTTACGAACATCAAACACTGTGTTCGTCAAAAATGTTCGTGGAGATCCAATATGGTTGTTCTGTGCTGGTGTTCGAAGAAATTTGATGCAACATTATTTATTTATTTAAGGTCTACTAACCTTTTTTACAGCAATACATGATAAATTTTACATATACCATAAGGTTTTAAGATTACTGCACAGTCAATAATAGGTAAACACAGCATGCAATGTGTTTTTTGAAGTGAAACTTCCATATAGACGGAAGGTATTAGGATTTTTCTGTCACGAAAAAGCGTTATGGCCGCGTGGAGGGGGGTCCTCCACGCGGCCGTAACGCTTAGACGATATATTATCCGTTATTTGTTAGACGATATATTGTCCGTTGAAGTTTCACTTCTACTATGTGGTCCCATTATTATATACAAATATTATTAACTAGTTAATAAAATAAATGGTTAAAAGACTAATGTTGTCCGCCTTCTGTACGATGACAAATCGACTTGTAGTTGATACTCTTAACCGTGATGAACCTTGCCCTGATACTCAGTGCTCTTAGACTGTAAAGCAGAACCCTTTTGAAGTCTAAACTACACTTGACGCAACGTACATAAACAACGACACAACGTGATTGGTCCGCAATTTGAGAGCAACAGTAAAATTTAGTATACCTACCTTCTAACCTAGTAGTTTTCCAAAACAGTTTTTGTCGTTCAACGTCTAATCAAATGCTTCACCTTCACACAAAATAAAGTAACCAATCAATTGTCATTTCAGGTGAGGAGATTGACCTGAAGCGTTACCCAGCGAACGCCGAAGGCATGGTCGCGTCCTGGGTGGAACGGTTCCCCAACACAGATATCGATGAAATCCTCGAGCAAATGGCTGAGAAAGACAGCATGTACTTCCTCGAGCTCAAACCCCTTGTCGCTGCATAATTACCATATAATAACGAATAACACCACTTTATTATACTCATACTGGTACTAACTTTAAATATCAATTTAATATCATAATAATATACAACCAACTGTATACTCATTTGGGTTTTATTTATAACGACACCCCCTTGTTGTTTGCGCGACTTTCACGGCACAATCCAACCAGTACTGGCACGTCATATTTGGCAACAGAATTTGATGTTTTTTTTATCAAATAAGAGAAATCCCGCTATCCCTAATGTCCCGTTAAAAGGTTAATCAAAATAAGGATACAAAGATACATAAAATACACACATAAAACATAAAGAATATCGTCTGGAAATGATAGAGGGGAAACCTTTACCCAGCAGTGGGATGCGACAGGTTAACAGTAACAGAAAATCTGCGTACCTGCCTACATTCGTAAACCATGTTTTCCGATTGCTAAGTGTCACTAGGCGGCCACGCCCAACACTGCCATTTGAAAACAATAATTGTTGACCTTATCTTTAATATTACCACAAAAGTAATATCTAGTTTTATCAAATGTGGATGATATACTTAAATAAAAACAAACATTTTCAACTATATGATTTATTCACATTCAATACAAAACATGTGTGATAGCAACTTTAATATCAATCGTATCAATCACAGTCCCAATGTCACCGTGGTAACTATGAATAAAAGAGAAATATTTAAAATTACCACACACCAATAAATAATTTTCAATTCTAATAAAAATTAATAAATAGATTTGAAATTACGAAGATGAACGGATTTGCCTAAAATTATTGCTTTTAACACCACTGTAATCGAACTAGCCGCTCCCTGACTTGTACAGCAAAGTATAATGACAAACGAGTAACGTTACAGACACAACGTCGTATAAATTACTAATTGAGTGAAACAAAACAGCAGCAGCTTACAATTAATAATTAAAACTGAAAACTCTATTGCTAAAAATATACACGTTTTGTGTGATTCTATAACACATCCGGTCTATAAATAGTTATCCCTAATGAAATCGTCTAAGCACCATTCTATTCGATTACTGTTACGTCGTGACTTAGCATTCAATACTATAGTGATTATGATAAATACTTTTAACTTAAATTGACATAGCGTCACATAAAAAAATGTAAATTGATAGTAACTAAGAAAAAATTATAGTTAATAATGTTGAGTAAAACGTATTTGTGCAAACACACACTAAAAATTGTGTCATTTTATATCTTTCAATAAAATGGACTATATCAAATCCAGTCACTTATGTTTTATAAAGGCACATAAGAATAAATTTACAATAAACACTTAACAAAAAGTTCACTCTTTGCAAAATATATTATTACACTTCAATAGTCAAATGTATATTTACCATAACAAAATCTGTTCAGCGTAAAAAGCTGTATCAAAAGATGCTGTAGTCAGTCACCGCACTTTGAAGAACGCCAACAAAGTACACACAAAACAATAAATTCGTAGTGTTTGTTTTAATTTGATGAATCGGTGTGACACACACCATATTCATAGAATTAATTTTGATGGGCCGAATCCCTAACTTTCGGAAATGTTTAAGTAACTTTAACTCTAATTTTTGCACGACTATAAATTACAGTGATTCAATGCAGTGAGTGATTCATTGCAATAAGTATTACCTTAATTTGCCACTAAAGACAGTCTTAAACATATGTCGGTGATGAGATTCTTTTAATTTAAATGGTAATTATCTAGAAACACGTGAGTATATACTACGTTTGGCAAGAGTATCGATACAGCCTCGTTCAGATCAACACTAAAACAGACTGACATATTAAATAAGTTATAAAAACAATGAAAGCATATCAAGTTCCGTCAGATACTACACCTACAATCGTATCCTCGCAATAGGTTCACAAAGTTAATTGTCAAAAATGCTTATGTAAATCACAAAATCAAGTTATATCCTTCGCAATCAAAAATTCCTCTCAGTCAACTTTCTCAGAGCATTCTGCACCGTCGCCTTCGCGGTCGCCTTTCGGTGAGATATTGGATCTGAAACATTAGATTAGTAATAAAAACGTTATGCAGCATATTATAAATACATTTCGCAGACTACATTGTCGTCTCTGTTTGTATTGCTCTGTGATGTGTCAATATGATAATAGTGCATAAATGATTACATTCATAAATATAATTAATTCTACTTTCGTATGATTTGGAACGTTAAAATGATGTTGGTAGCTGCTGTGATACTGTATATCGAGTTCTCTACGAGCAATATCATTGTGGCACTCATTAAATGTGAATATTAAGTCTACTATCTACATTCGAAGGCATTCTAATATTTTACATAATTCACAAAACTTTTTCGTTTGCTTATGTACTTAAACGATGTAAAACTTTTTAAAAGCATTAGTGCTATAAAATTTAATTCGAAAGCGTGAAGCGTGCACAGAATAAAATCGTATTATCTTTCACTTTGGGAAAGTTATTTTTAATTATTTACGTGACATGTAAGTACAAAAGTATACACACCTTGGCAGTATTTCCTTTTCAGCATCGGGTTTCCTGGTCACGCTAATCGAGATCTTTTTTCTTTGCCTTATTCTGTCCAATATATTTTCTGGGCTGGGTTCTTTTTCGCTCTCCTTCAATATTATCGCGGAGTTGCGAGTTGTTCTTTTCGGTCTATAAGTAGCATAATTGCCAGGAGAATACATTGATATGGTTCTGTTGTATTTGAGGGGATCTCTCAACGAATTTACTAAACTATTATCTTCAGTTCCATCGGAGCTGTCCAAAAGGGACTTCGTTCTCGAGTATCGGTTCGCACCGTACGAAGACGGTTGGTCATAGTCTAAATAACTCCTGCTCCCCGGAAATTTTCTAAAGTCGTTGCGATCGAGAGATCTATAAGTATCGATTTTATCATTCAGTCCATAATTATCAAACCTTAAGTTACTTCTAGTGTTGACAGGCAGATCGGTTAAAAGAGATCTATAGCGTTCCGTGGACGGCGATAGGTCAGACGAGACGGAGAGCCCTGGAGACAGCGGCGACAAATCGTACGTCAGAGGTGATGTCGGTGACACGTCGTATTTAGTGTCTGTCGGTTGAGAGTGTATTCTAGCGACCGGGTCATACTCAGCCGCTCCAGGGCCCACTAAACTACTCTTTCGTCGTTGCTTCTTTTCGTTGAATCTAGAATAAAAGCTTTTCCTTCGTATTCTATCGACAATATCTTCTTTTTCAGGAGTGGTAGAATCATGACTTCGCAGGTGTAGTGTGGTGTTTTCTGAGGGTGGTAGAGGGTTTCTATCTGTAAGTTTTGCATCAGCACTAAAATCAGACTTTATCTCAGAGTTTGAAATAGTTGACCTACTTCTCGAACGACTACGACTTTGTGCTTCAGTATTATCAATATTTATATTACTATCTAAAAGCGCGGCACTCTTTTCTGGAATATCTTTCTTTTCAGTCTCACTGTCAACAGAGGAAATATTCATAATTTGAGGTTCTATCACAGGATTAGTAGGAACTATTTTCTTAACTCTTGGCAATCTAGAGAAATCTAATTTTAAACTGTTTCTAATGTTCTTTGATTCGTTGTCTTTCTTGGACGGCGGTTGATCATCATTGTCTACAGATAATGTAGAAACACTCTCGCTAGAAGTTTTCCCGTACTTATTTTTGCGTCCAAGACCATTCAAAAGTAACGACGTTGGTCTACGAGGTTTATCTTTGTCGGTATTGTCCACAACGGGTTCAGTATTAGATTCAGTTTTACAACTAGTCTCCGTATGCTGTTCTAGATTTTCACAGTGTGATTTTTCGACAACAGGTTTTGATTTTTCCTTAGGTTCGAATTTCTTAAAGAGGCCTAATACTTTGGAAACTGTAGTTTTGTTTTGAGGTGTGCTCTGCGTTTCTAGAGCGGCGACGTCAGTCAGTGTGACTGCTCTTTTAATGAGATTAGATTCGGTTGTAGGCTCTACGTTGACGGGCACTGATTGCTCCCGTTGTAGTCTGCTTAACTTAGAACTATCTTTTTTCATGTCATTCCTTACACTATTTTCAACTCCTTTTTCTGGGGAACTAGATTTATTTGATGCAAATTTTTCTAATTTATGCCCTATAGATTGCAAAACGGACTTCTTTTTTGTGACTGTTGTCGATTTCGTACTATCGTCATTGGCAACTTTGTCTTTCACTTTTTTTGTGACTTTCTTTTTCTCAGTTGTTGCTTTAGTATCAGTCGTTTCTTGGTTGTTTCCTAAATCAGTCTTGGATTTCGATGAAACTTTTCTAATAACCTTTTTCTTTACTGTGCCTTTCCTTTCAGTTTGATCGGTATCACCGGTTTTCGAGATCATTTCATCTTTCTTCAACGACTCATCCGCATCATCGTGTTTGGTGTCTCCATTAGACGTTACTTTAACAACTTCATTCGATGGTCCACCATTCGGAATAGCCGTGCTGTTATCTGATTTAACTACCATCGTTTCAGACTGATCATGTTCGTTGTTTTTGATTATTTGATACTTTCTTAAAGATAGACTAGTATCATTCGATTTTTTGTCAATTTCCAATTTTGCATCGGCACTGTGTTCCAACGTTGTATTATTTTTGATTGAATCAGATTTTGGTGTTCCGTCAGGCTTTTTCTTAGGCAAGGTAATACTGAAACTTACTTCTACATCAGATTTAATCTCGGGATTAATGACCTCATCTTTCGGTGCGGTGTCTTTAGAATCCTCTATTTTAATGTTACGGCTGACGTAAACTTTCTCTGGGGATGGACTGCTCGTAGGGTAGCTCTTCGGTCTTATCAATTTTGACTCCCTCGGCAAGGACCTTTCTTTATTTTCAATTTCTCTATTAAACGAACTTTCAGTTAGCAAACTTTCACTCGGCTCATCAATAGAATCTAAAGTCTTCACAGGATAACTTTTGGGTCGGGCCAATTTGGATTCTCTATTAGAGGAGCTTTCATCGAAAACAATTTTTTGTCGAGTGTTTTCCAAATTAGCATAGCGTTTCGAGTTCGACGTCGATGCGGACGTATCCACCGCGCTCTCTTTGATGTTGTCTAGGATCGGGAAAAACGGAGTGGTGGACCTGCTGCGGTCTTTACTCGTGAGAAGAGCAATGGGCGAAAGACACTTTTTGGGACCGGTGACATCGTCCCTGAATGCCGGCGGCGCATCTGCTAGGTCCGTGGGGCTCTTTGCAGCGGCTGACTCTTGCGACTTGTTTCTCTTTTCCCTAATCTCTCGCAAGATTTTCTGAGTTTCCAGCTCTCTTTCCTTCCGATGACGCTCGTAGAGGCTTTCTTCCGGCGACGCATCGAAAAAGTCTGAGCGGAGGAATCTAGAGACGCGGCGGCGCGGCTGGTCACCGCTCCCCGCGCGCAGCGAGTGGCGCCGCAGCCCCGCGCCCCCCGCGCCGCCGCACGACAGCGAGCTGGGCGGGGACGCGCCGCTGCCGCCGTCCGACCCGTACGACTCGTCCAGCGACAGCGCCCGCTCCGGGGTCAAGTACTTGCTGAGCAGCGGCCGGTCGCGCGGACGCGTCGCGAGCGGCTCTCGGACGAGCGAGCCGGGCGGCGAGCACTCCACGTCCACGGCGGCCAGGAGCGGCGTCGATTCGCGCGAGCTAGACCGCCGCCGTGGCCGAGGAAGGGTTGAGTATTGAGGCGTCGCGGTGTCTATCGGACTTTCTTCCCTCGATTCTTTAAGAGATTCGCCCGCGGCGGTGGTCGGGACGGTGGTGGTCGGGACGGCGTCGGACTGAACGTCATCAGAAGAGGGCGCGGCGAGGGCGGGCGCAGGAGGCGGCGCGGTGGGGGCGGGCTCGTCCAGCGAGTGGTCGGCGGAGTGCGAGCGCGCGGGCGGGGGCGGGCGCGGGGCGGGGGCGTGCAGCGACAGCGTGCGGCGCAGACTGCGCGCGGCGGCGGGCGGCAGGTGCGCGAGCAGCTCGCGCTGCAGACGCCGCGACAGCGCCGGCGTGAGCCCCGACAGCGCGCGCATCTCGCGCTCCGAGAACTCTATCGCGCTCAAGTCCAAGTCCGAGAGGTCTAGTCCGCTTTCGACGTTCGATTCCGAGTTTTGTTGGCCGGTACGGTGCTTACCGGTTTTCTTACTACTACCTGAAATTTAATCGAAAAACACACGTTTCGATCATGCAGAACGCTCGCTCGCTGTCATGGAGTATTTACAATGCTGATATTTAAAATCTGATTTTGTGACCGCTCGTCGAACGAAAACAAAGGGGAACTGCGAGCGGAACCTCCCCTGCTGGTCTTTATATTTAGAATCGAATACAATGGAGCTGAAGGGCTCTCGTATGCCCTAAGTAAATCCAATGATGCAAACATCGATGCGATCAGTTAAAAGTTAATACATATCTACAAATACTAAATACGGACTAGTCAAATTAGATCAAACGTTAAGCTTTAAGTATGCGAAAACAAATCACAAAAGAATGCATTAAAATGTTGCTTTTGTAGGAATAGTAATTTATCAAATGCGTACTAAATTATGGCTTCAGCGATATATTTCACATAGTATAGGCATCTCTATCTGATAAACAGCCGCGGCGCACGGTGCGGAACACAAAAACACATAAATGAAGAAATAAAATATATAGTTTAGTACCTATTCTTGTGTGGCGTTTGTGGCAGGTTTGTGGTTGGCGCTGGTGCCGCTGTGAAGTGAAGATTTGGTCGGAGCATGCAGTGTAACGCGCAACCCAACTGCAACCACACCAACACAAGCTCACTACCGCTTCAGTGGCGCTGGCCGCCCGCTCCCTCTAACCCTTCCCCTGTCTAGTCTGGCTGCAGGTAAGTTGCCGCAGCTCCGCGTGTAGCGTATGAACTCGTGACATGATCGCTATGCTTACACTGACATACGTGTCCCCGACGCGGCCTCTAACCGCGTCGAACATCGAGTGCTACCACATCCACTATCTACACATAATGCCATGATCACTTGTCAAACAAATTAATTAACTGCCAGTCTTTAAATAATTTGTATTGCTCAAATTTACTTTGTCACTGAAAATTGTCGATAGTTTAAAAATAAAAAATAATAATATTATTCTACTTTACACAAAAAATAGTACTGCATTGGCACAGGAGATGCAACAAATGAAATGTCTTGTCTGTACATTTCATGCAATGCTACTTTAACAACTGAATAGTAATTTATGATAATCGAGAGCAACGCAACATTTTCCTGCTAGTGTTAGCGGGTAGGAGAAAGTCAACACCTGCACAAAGAATGCAATTTGAATACAATAATACACTACAATGCAAAAAAAATGTTAACTTTATTAATATAAAACAATGTTAATGAACTCTAAGAAAACACACGATATATAATAGACTACGATGTTTGTTTAGCAGCTCGGACGCTATTTTATAATAGTCTATCATATATGACATTGATGTTAAGTGAAAACGATTTCGACGGTGGAAAACGTCGCGAATATCGGAGGCAATGATTACTGTAGTTGGTTTGTGGCGTACTTTCGGGGCACTTCATGGGATGGTTTGAGAGTTAATTTATTTGTTTTAGTGAAGCTAGCTTTCTTGTGAGTGTCGTGACCGTGCGAGGCAGCGCTAACTACTTGCGAGTTGCAGTGCGACGGTGACGCGACGACCTCATAACGAAGTCTAAGGAACAAACCGCATTTGTCAGCATTAATTAGCAACTTATTCGAAGAAAAATAGTCATTTAGTATGAAGATGCACAGCGAAAAGGTGTATCGATACCGATACCGAGTGATAAAGATGTCACCAAATAGTTTCGAAATTGATTTCCGGGAAATAACATTGATTTATGTTTATGCATAAAGTACAAAAATATTATAGGAGAATCCAAAGTGACAAATGCCAGCCTCACCGGGACGCCAGTCTATACAATCTGGCAACTGGTATCAAGGTACGTTATTCCTTTAATATACCATTCCTCATAATTTTACCAGTATATTTTTTATCAATATTTTTAAAATTAATGTTAGGTATCGCTACCACCTTTTAACCGGTATTTCAGTAGATATTTAATATTCTATACGAAATAAAAATTATAAATGTTTATGTGTAAGTTGCTAATTCATGTCGATTGTCCACAAATGCGGTAAGTTTCTTACTGACCAATTAGGAGTATTTTAAACTTGTGTGGAATTATAATGTTCTACACATGTTTAAAATAATCCTGGTCGAGATCACTTCGAAATAATGAGTAACTGATGATTTGCTTTTACATGCTGCTATGCCAAAATACTGTGGAATTTATAAAATACTATGTGGTTTAATTTACAAGAAATTTTGAATAATTTAAATATTATACAATCAGTGCTACAATTTGGAAATGTGTTTTGTTGAGTAATAATTAATTAAAAAAATTAAACAGTATTATAGAGTTTGAAAAGTGTAGATTAATTAGAAAAATATTTTATAACAATTTTGTGAAAATTTTTGTTTACAAACATTGCGAATACAGATAAAACATCAGTATTTGAAAATATATATTTATATAAAATATTTATTACTTAATTTTATTTAAAGCGAAAGATAATATTTTTATAATGTATGTAATGAAATACACCAACAATATTCAAGTGTGACGTGTATTGTTCGTGCATGCCTCAGGCGTGAGCGTGTGGATACTGGCAACGTTTTCCCCGAGCGCGGGTGCAAGCGGGTGCAAAGCGAGAGCCTCACCTCGCGGCATGTGCTGGCGCGGCTTGAACATGGAGTCGAAGTCCGCGTGCATGTCGCGGGAGCCCCAGCCCTCGCGTCTGTATACCGTACAACAATACATTAGCATATCAATAAAGAAATTAATAAAAAATAAAGAAATGTGTGCTGGGACACAGTAGAAGTGAAACTTCAACGGATATATCGTCTACCCCCTCCACGCCGTAACGCTTTTTCGTGACAGAAAAATCCTAATACCGGGGGGTATTAGGATTTTTGTATTGGAAGTTTCACTTCAAAAAACATGTACAGTATGAGACATCGCAGGAGTAGGTTTTACGAAACCAATGTAAAGGTTTCACGGATATCTTATGTATCCGTCAAACGTTAACATTTATGGTTCAGATTGAGCAAACTCTGTCGTTTCGTACTTCATGCTAAAAGACACTCTTGCGGTGTTGCATACTGTGTAATTTGTACAATATTGAGTGTATTTTCAATTAGAATTGGGATCCATAGGTTTTGTTACTAAATGTGGATCTTAGACCGCTTCATGATACTCGTAAACTGGGAGCCTAAAAAGGCCACATTTAGCAATTCACCTACTAATCTCCATGGCAACTGTCAAACAGATGATTGCTGAATATGAGCCTTACGCGTATGATATTAAGAGTCATCAATTAAGTGGACATTTTGACATTTGTAATATATTATGTATCATATTACGATTCATTTGCGGCTTTTTTAGACCCCCTGATAACTCAAAGTTACAAATAACAATACAAGGTTGAAACAATTAAGCCTTAAACATACTGCGATCAAAAATGCGTTTGCGAAACGTGATTATGGAATTTATTTCTTAACAATCGTTCATGGAAGCGTAAAAACAAAGCCATACTAATAGATTCGTATTTGTACGTGTATGAGTTGTATACAACTTTAACTTACGTCTCAGACACACTTCGTTTACTTTCCACATATCTATGAGCGCTGCGTGTAATCATAATAAAACGTGTTACAGTGTATTTGAAAGAGATTGTAATTTGATCGTGTTATTGTTGTGTAGTTATAACTGAAGAAAGTATACTCACAATAGATTTCTCCTTGGTAAGTGGGGGCTGCATGCATAAAATTAACATTATTTTAGTCGGAAAATCACGATAAAAGAACATGCGAGTCAATAATACACTTGTATTCATGAGTTTTAATTATTTGCGAGAAAATTATAGTTAAATTAAATTATGTGTTGTTATAATCAAAATTCATGAATATAAATGTTAACAATATTAGCTATGATAAAGCTTTCTTGAAGTAATGAAATGGAAATTCAATTTTCAAGATTGCATAGTTTTGATTTGATTCAAAATCTTAAGTATAGGCTTAGGATTTTTTAATTGAAAACAGGTACTCTAAGTTTTGGATTTATAATAATAATAGTGATAACCAGATCAGTTGCTTCCAAAATAAGTTCGTATGAATGCGGAACATAGCTCATTATTAATTAGAATTATTGTGAGAAAAACATGTAGGTAATTAACATTTTATTGGCATAATTTTTTTAAGAATCCTGTTATATCAGGTTTTCATGCCGAATCTTTTAACTTTATTTATAACTTGTTAAATATGTCTTAGTATATGTTGTATAGCTAAGCCATACATGTGAAACAGCGTATGAATTACCTGTTGAAGAACGGCGACTGCAGGTTGTTGAACAGTGAGTGCTGGCTGAAACCAGGACCCTCTTCGCCGTTAAGGCGGTTTGTCAGCGCGCGTACCTGAAACATTACAAAATAATAATGTTGTGGTGTAAAGTTGTTGGAGGTACTACTCCATAACGATAATTTGTTGTTGACTCCCGCTTCCACATCCGTCGCCCCTCTGTCATCTGCTAAAATCAGCTAAATTGATACTGTGCACTTACACACACATACTTACAGTATCATGTACGGGTATGACGGGCGAAAGCGGGTGGGAAAAAATTTAAGAAGCTCTAAAGCCGATTTTTGTCTGTGGCGGTCATCGGACGCGGATTGTCGGCACCGACCTTCCATATAGTCAGTCATTGTGAGCATTCTTTCTGTGTCGATATTTATGGCGATAGATAGTACACCATTCATTCGCACAGCGGAGCGTCCGCGACACACTGAAGCGCACCATACAAATATAAGGCGAGTCAGCGCACCAGCGACATCCGCCACGCTAGCACGTTAGGCCGACGGTCCCGTCCGCTCCGTGGAAGCGGGGATCATCGGTCTCGCTTTAAAACACTCCATATGCTCCTATTCACATAGTCGTATGTCCGATATAGACAAAAAAACCCGCCTTAAGGAGATTGTGCGTGTCACTAGCCCGCAAGGGACCAATGATTTGCTGCGGACGTCTATGGTTTCGGTATATCTCCCTTCAAGTCGGCTCCACTTTGGTCGATCAAAGTATTTTAGCAGTCAAATTGTTGGGTTTCACGTAAGGATGTAACTATATAACCTCATCTTGGTACGTACCCGGTGCAGCAGCGTAGAGAACAGATTCTCAGCGGTGAGCAGGTGGAAGCCCTCGTCCTCCTCGTCGTCCTCTCCCGAGCTGACGGACTCAGCGCGCGCCGCACGGCTGGGCCGCAGCCGGTGCATGTGCGCGTCTTCTTCCTCTTCCGACTCGCCTCCACTTACTAGGCTGCTGATAGATATACACGGTGAATTTTAAGTCGTTTCGGATACGTTAACGAATGATTGTGCTCATGATAATGAACAACCAAAGGAAAACTTTTTCCATGCGAAATTGTTTTCGCCTTTCCTTACATAATGGTATGATTAGGTTGAGTTTGTACGTGAAGTCGAAAAAAACATTCGCGGGGATTATTTTTTTTCTTTTGCTGATTCTTTCACTATCGCCATTCCTTACAACATTTAAAATTCACCGTGTATATACGTTAGTATATTTTTCGTAGTAAAAAAAGACGCAAACAATGGCCCACCTTCTAACCTGCACCGCGTGCCACGCGTGAGGGGCAGAATACTGGGTGTAATATATTTAATTTACGATCGACACGCTAAGAGGAAGAATGGTAAAAAAACCATTCGTATGTACAAGATATCTGGGTTTGTTGCATGATGTCACCGGATCATTGGAACAGTCAATGGTGACTGTAAATAATTACAATATGGATGTAGGGAAATTGAACAACATCGCACAACCATCTGAACTTAGGCGTAAAGTGAATATTGCTCAGTCTCGCAAACTTGTTGTTGGGAAAAATGTGTACATAATTTGATAGAAGGTATCTTACCCGTGGATCTCCATGTATCGAATTGCGATGCAATGAAGTCGCAGTGCCTCTCCTAACTAATCATAAAACATTTATTTCGTAAAATCTTGCCCATGAGCAGTATTGAAACTAAATACCTGATGCGCCTGGGTTTGGAGGCGCGGTGGTGCCGCGCGGGCAGCGTGTGCGGCGCCGCGTCGGGCTCCAGGCTCCTCTGGCGCGGCGTGACGTAGCCCTTGCCCTCCACGGCGATGGGGATGATGAACTCTCGCGCAGACTTCTTGATGGGCTCGCCGGGACTGCTGCAGGCTTCGCTCGCGCTTGCCGACTCCGTGGATGCCAGCCGTCTAAATTACACAATCATGATATTGAGATTCACGTATGACGCCAGGCCCAGTAACACCATAAAATTTTGCTGGTCTGAGATCATAGTTTGGTGGTTCTAGGAATCAATTCTTCGTCACGAACAACAGAAACACAAAATCAGACAATAACAGTGAACTCGAAGATTTCGATTTCAGAAGTAGATAAGGCGGCAGTTGACCCTTGTGAGCCGACCCCAACATACAGGAGGACCACTACTGACCTGAGCGGAGTGACCCTGGGAGCGGGCGCGGGCTTGGGCGGCGGCGCGGCCGGCAGCGGGGGAGGGGGGGACGCGGGCGCCTCCTCCGCCGCCACCGTGATGGGGATGATGCGCTCCACCGACACGCCTCTGTCAACAAAATTATTATATCAAATTTTGTTTACGCAGACAGTAGAAAAACTAAAATACTGAAAACCATATCATGTTATATAATTTTAACCAACAGGCTCTGTAGTCCACCTGGAATACAATGGGTGTGTTCAGTTATTACGCCGGACGACGCTCGACGACGCGGGCGATCACACTTTACCTGAATTTACCGTTCAGTTATTTGAGCGAGCGTCGTCGGACGATCGCTCCGGTCACTCCGTGAAATAGTAGGGTGAAAGTCGCACTCGGTCGCACTGCTATCAACCGACCAATGACTGTAGTCATAGGATACAGCAGATAATTTGAGGTCGTTTGATTGGTCACTCGCGTAACGCAGTTGTGGTTCGTTCAATTATTCCCGATGAGCGAGCGACATTCGCCCGAGTGACTTTCGCACCGAAAACTGAATTACTGAACGTAGCCAATACAATACACTTTATTGCACACCAGTAATAGAAGAAAAAATACAATAATTAGAAAAAGAAATGTACAAAGGGCGGTCTTATGGCACTTGAATACCAGCCGGTACAAGCTGGAAAATATCTTCGCTGGAAGAGGAACAACTTGTTGATCCGACGTCACGATACCTAGACGAGATATTCGACTGTAGTGAAAAAGCAAGAGGGTCGTGTACCTGTTGCGGTGGTCCTCGATGCGGTGCTGCGCCTCTGTGCGGAACACGCGCGGCGCCGACTGCGGCTGTGCGGGCGGCGTGCCCGGCGGCGACGCCAGCGACGCCACGCCCGCCGACGACGAGCGCCCGTACGGCATCGGGGGCTTGCCTGCGTAACAAGGGGAAAATACAATCATTTTTGAAAAAAAAAAAAACATTTCGTAAGCCAAGAAAATTCAAATTGACTCAATTTCCAAATAATGAGAAGTAACATAATACTTTAAATCTACGTCGAAATTGACATAAGGTGAAAATGTTTCATAGTAGTATACTAAACTTGTATTTACTCGCGAATAAACATGAAATATTAATAAAACTTAATTATACATTATGGAATTCAGCATGTATTTATAAATTGGCACAAGTTTACACATTGCAAATCCTCGAAGGACATAAAAATATGGCCTGAAACAACTTATTAAATTAAAAAATACCTGTACGTATGGCAGACGAGATGATGTCGCGAGCGGCGCGCCGGCGATGCTCTTCACCGGCTTTCTCCTCGACCAACTTCGCCATAGAGTTCTGTAGACTCCTACAATTTACCACACATTACTCATTTGCAACAAATAGTTGGCATCAACATCCCAGCATTAATCAGAATGAAGAAAATAGCATTCGTCATTGTCTCACACAGTTATGTATTGCTTTATGTAAGTAAGGAACGTGTGCGGTATGACGCTAAATATTCAGTATGACTGTAAACTTTTTTAGTTACTCTTGAGCTTGTAAACAGCTTTTACATAAAAAATACGACGCCTGGAAATTCTTGAAATTGCATTTCCGTTTTGATAATTTAGGTGATGCATTAAAAAGTTCTCCATGAACAGAAAACCCCATTTCGTATACAATTTATAATTCGGGCTATGCTATTGGCACAAAAAAGTACTTCTCTCAAGACAACGATACAATTTCAACTCAACGAAGATTAACAAAATTGGTCGTGATTATATCTGAAATCGTGGCACTATAAACATACGCCATTCATCCCTTTCTGATTCTTATTATATTATACACGAAATGTTCACTCAGTTTTCTTATTGTGGAGGCTTATAAGTCTCCGTCTAGTAGCCAGTACTATAGAACGCAGTAACACTATTATATTTGACTGACCTTCTAGCATCTTGTAGCAGCATGGCGGGGTCGACAGAGGTGGAGCTGTGTGACGGCTCACTTTCCGTCTTCTTCACACCGCTGCGATGGTTGGTCTCCCGCTCTGACTCAGTCGGGGTCTGTGGCAAATAAATATAGGATGTACATAGCAGAAACCTATGAATCCTTGCCATCGGAACGATATTCTAGAAGACAGATCACAATGATATTGTTTATGGAGGCTGATTTTGATATTGTCTTATAATACTACCGCACCACTGCAACCACGGCTGCGACTGAACATGATCAAAGAAGTGCCTAATACTTGTATTTCAGATAAATTGGCTAGGCAATCGTGATCGTGGGTGCACAGTTTATATAATTAAATGCGTTACTAAGTTAAAATGACTCATAGCCCTTATACCTATATTTCAGTACGCGGAAGTGTACCGTAGCTCTACACTTCGTCACGACTAAGTAATATATCCCACGAGACATGCGGCGGCGAACTTATCATCATTATTTAATCGGGCATCATTTCAACTCCTGTACGGAATCAGACATTTGACACAAAAACAATTACACTCTGCCTTATCTGAGAATTGAACCAAGTGCTCACGTTGAGATACCCACATCGACTACAAATAAAGTAGATAGATCCCTATTGGTTACAAGGAAAGAGCGTTACGAGTGACGAATCCTGAGTTCGTCTAGCGCACCCTGGGTAGTCAGTCTCAATACCACCACTGCTGTTTGGCTAATCTTTCCACTGCGACATGAATGATTCCCATGTGATCCTTCGTGCAAACTCGACAGAAGAAGAAGACTGTAAGTTCGAGAACCGTATTGCGCGTTCGCCCAAATAAATAAATTCTATTTGATTATGAGTCTTGTAATCACATAACTCAAATAACTTAACCGTCAAAAACCCTCGACTCCAACTAGAAAAAGAGCTGTAACTTTTGAACGGCTGAACAGATTTTCATGAAACATAGCTAAGATGATACCCGATTAAACTAGCTTTCAAGAAATAAAATCTGCGTTGAAATCGGTCCATCCATTCTGGAGCTATGATGCCACAGTAGGGACACAGATACACACTACAAACTTATAACACCCCTCTTTTTTGTCGGGTTTTAAAAAGCATTTTAATTCACGAAGATGCGGAGGCGCCTCCGCATCTTCGTGAATTAAAATGCATTCCTCACCACATGAATGAATGTGAATTATTCATAAAATGTATGTATTTTATTTTCGTCCCATTCATGAATTGAAAGCATTGATTATATTAACACTACCGGTTGCATAAATGAATACCTGAATAGTGAATAGCTACATAATTACTAATCATTACAATAGGTGAATCACTCCTATGAACTTTATGTGCCAATGTTATGATGAATATTAATGACAGAATTATCTTCTTTTAGTCGGCGGTCTATTCTTAGACCACCTATTAGTAGATTATTTATATACAAAGACCGTCACCATTTCCGACTGTAGGAGACGCTTTAGTATTAAAGTCGGCGCATGTATGAAAAGTTCAGTATATGAACACTGAAAATATAATACAGTAAATCTCTAGTTTGTCTAAACCCGATTGGCGTTATCGGGAGACGAGAAAAATCTACATCATTTAAGTCACATTTTAACATGTGACATGATGTAGATTTTATCGCCTAGTTTGGCGAAAGGCCTATACTAATTTTAACATTAGTATAGGCCTTTGGCCAAATTAGAGATGGACGGTGGATATTGGGTCAAGATGATTTTTTTTAGCGACGTGGTCTTGTTTTTTGAAGGCAGTAACTCTGGTTACACCGGTTGACCGCGTAACTAAAATGGTAATAAACATCGACACTGGCAATAAACTTCAATATGATCGTGAAAGACAAGGAGCTACCTTATAATTTTTTTAACGATCATTAAGATAGGCCCAAATTTAATAGGTAATTTTTTTACAAAATATCTCGAAGTTTAGTCTCTCACGATCGTATTATAGAAGTTTATTACCAGTGTCGATGTTCATTACCATTTTAGTCACGCGGTAGACCCGCAGATATTTACAGAGGATTAGGGAGAAGCAGGAATAGGCTATCAAGTCCAACCAAATGTGTGAATAGTTTCATTTTGAACCTTAATGTTTGTCATAAAAATCACACAACGTATATCGAGAACTTTAGTAACAATCGTATGAGTTACCTGTGAAGGCTCAATGCCGATTTGTTGTAGTCGAACAGTGCCATTGTCTGGAGTCTTGGACTGCAATTCACGGTCTTCGCTTTGCGCTTTGGGCTTGGCAATCTTTGACACAACTGTAAAAAGGATATTAATTATTAAGTATTTTGCTTTATCGTCAGAACTTAAGGTATTTTGATAGTGTTTATTTATTGTACCTGGTTTGGATATGTTGCGTTTGATTTCGGGAGCGGTAGTAAGGGAAGCTCTTCTCTCGAACTGATCCTTGAAGCTGCCAACATTGCCTCCTGTTATCAAAAATAAAAACTGTATTACCATCGAGCTTCACAAAATATATTTTTATTATTATTTA
Organism: Allophyes oxyacanthae; assembly: GCA_932294325.1. Lineage (NCBI taxonomy): Eukaryota > Metazoa > Arthropoda > Insecta > Lepidoptera > Noctuidae > Allophyes > Allophyes oxyacanthae. The sequence goes on along the minus strand of OW028614.1, from coordinate 5,793,506 downwards.
TTTAATTCAGACAACAATGATCCAGCGTGTTAGTAAACCATAACTTATTATTAGTGTTAGTGGTAAAATATAGTATAGTAATTTTTCCATTAGCTTTGAACAGCTAATTATTCCTAGTAATATTCTTTAAAGTTTTATACTCGGCACAAAATATCACGTCATTAAATTACGCATAAATCTCGTTGAGCATTAAATAACTTTACGATTGTCTTCACGCGAAAACAATATTTGTTCAAAGAATATACCTGGGATGGACAGTTTCTTGGGTTTCGGCACTTGATTGGCAGGAGGCTGCTGTGCTATGGACAGTGACGTCAACTTGTCTGCTGCTGAGGCAACGGCGCTCTGCTTTGTGTCTTCTTGCGACTGTAGAGTTAGAACATTTTGAAATATACCCACTTAAATACGCCTTATGATTATAGTTTGTTTTATCATATTTCTGTGAGCAATAACTTGCGTAAATATTGGCAAAATAGGACTGTATTTAGTTTCTTTTATTAATACATAAATTATTAAATGTACTAGTTTGTTCGAAAAACATATTAAGTTGAAATCAATCACAAATCCGTGTCTAACATAATATAATTACCGATAAATGAATGTACGAACACAATCGAACACCTACCTTAGTGTCCTCTACTTTCTCCGCCGGTTTCTCTTCCACAGTCTTAGTAGGGGACGTCTTCTTCTTGATACCAACACGCGGCTTGGCCGGCTTCTCGCTGGGCTCGTCCTCCTTGGGCGGCTCCTTCACGATGTCCTTGGTCAGGTCGCGCACCAGCTCGGCCGGCGCCGGCTGGATTGTGATTGTCGCTGACGATTTCAGGTTTGGCGTTATCGCCTGGAAATAAAGTATTCGGATGAAATTGGTACAGGGAAATTAATATGTTGTACTGTGATATTTAATGGCTATACTGAGTGTTGACTGACCTGATAAAGTGTAGAAAACAAATAGCTGAGTGTATTTGATAATAATGACAAAACACTATTTAATAATACAAAAAAAAACACAAAAAACATAAAACAACAACGACCAACACAACAAACAACTGATGAAGATTCTGTACCAAAACTAGCGATGTATGGTGCATGACTTCTATTCCTCGTACATAATACACCATATTTTTTTACTGTTGGTAAAAAGAGTCAGCCAGTATACACATCATGCTGTGAACTATTCAGTTTTCCTTTCTTTATTATTTGATAATAATTACAAAACCGGTCAAGAGCGAGTCTGCTCCTCTGATGAAGATCGGTATGACTGATATACTGGGTGGCATTTTTTACCGCCAGGAAAAAGAATTGGAAGTAACCGTAAAATAAAAATTCATTCGGGTCAAATCTAAATAGCGTAGAGGAATCTCCAGATTTTCTTGAGTAACTTTTCCAGAATTAATGTAAACGAGTTTTTTTTTGCAGTACACAAGTAAATATGATTACCGAGTCATCGACGACTGGCGATTCGTCGTTAGGCAGTATTTCCGGTGAACTCTCTTCGGGCAACACCGGCGCTTGCGGCGCAATGCTCGCACAACTGTAACCAAATATATCATCATTAAACCACTGCACGAAAGCACTGTAAGTAGGATATATATCCCAAAACCATGGGACTCAACATCTTCGACTGTAATCCAGACTAGCACTACGATAGCCAAAGTCAAACTATGTGAGAATACAAATCTGAGGCAACAAACCATTATGCATAATGGTTGTAAAAGATAACGCAGAGTTGGTAACAAACCTGGCCACCCGTTCCTTCTTCCTCTGCAGTCCGCTGGCCGACATGGCGAGCTCCAGCTTGCGCTTGTTGTCACTCGCGGACACGATCGTGCGGGTTGGAGACGGCTTTATTGCGTCTTCACCGCCCTCTGAAAATACGACACTCATGATTTACATCTAAACTAATATTATAAAGAGCAAAAGATTTGATTTTTTGTATGTTTGTTTGTAACTCAAAAACTACTGGACCAATTTTAAAAATTCTTTCACCAGCAGAATGCCACATTATCAGTAAGTAACAAAGGCTATAATTTATAAAGATATCATGCAGGCGAAGCCGCTGGCGGAAGCTAGTAAAAGTATAAAGTAATCGAATTTTTTGTTCTAACCTATCGTTTATTTAATCATCACAGATCTTGCAATAGTTAATGAATTTTTTTAAATACCTGCAACTAGATCCAAGATTCTCTTTTCAGCAGAGTTGCTGGGCTCAATATGAGCCATTGATGTGGAGCTTGTAAGATCTGTGCCGCTCTCCTCTGGACCTAGTTCAGCCTGTAGACAAATTAATTAAATTAAAATCCTGTGTTAAGGCATGTACTTGAATCTGTTAGTCAACGGCATCTGCAAACAAGGTTCTAACGACCGAAAGACGACGCATTATCCATACATCATGCCAACTTAAAAATCTGCTATCGTTGACCCTGAAGGTAGTACCGTTATCAGTCAAAAGGGGGTGATTTTAAGGTCACTAACCTCTTGTCAGTTTCGTGGCTTTGTGTGAGACTTATGTAAAACAGTGAGCTAGTGTTTACGATACGCACCTCATTGGGTACCATCACGGAGTTAGAGTTGGATGGCGCAGCCGGCGCCAGTGACAGTAGCAAGTCTAACCGCACTGGCGTCTGCGCCGCCAAGGCTTCGGCCTCCTCTAGGCAAGACGTCTCGCAGCCTGTGTTCACCCATCTGTGGATGATAACCTTCTTGTTAATTAGCCTCATCGAGCCAGTTGGTCCAAAACGTTGGGTTGCTAGAAATGTATCAAAAAAATGAGAGACTAAAATACAATTGTACACAGTGATTTTCAGATGGAACACTTCAGCCAACCAGGTATAACCAGGACCCAGCTTATAAGAGAATATGGTATGGATTTTGATCTTTGCATCTAACACAGAGAATGTATAATCAATCTAACACAATCACTTTTATGATCTTGATATCTTCATTGGTTTATCTATTGTTATAATTATGGATATTTGAATCGACTATCATTGTATCATTGTGTTGTAAGATGAGGAAGCATGTTTGGTCACTTGATTAGACACGATAAGTTCGTTACCAACATTATAGAAGGGAAAATAGAGGCAAAAAGATAAAGAAGACCAAGAAGAAACTACATTAATCAACTGAAAGAAAAAGCAAATGTAGAAACATAAAGAATTAAAAGATTTAGCATTGGATAAAGCTAGATGGAAATTTCTACATCGACAAGTGCCTATTACTTAAATTTTGGATGGATGGGATCATTGTATCATGGTTTAAATAAACGGTCCAATTTGAAGAAATATAAAGGGTGTAACTCACGGATTATCACAAATGTACGCAATGTCGGCACGCTTCAACGGGTCCACTGTGAGCATGTCGCGGATTAGAGGTGATGCACCTGTAACATAAACAATAATAATAGTGGCTTTTCTTCTTTTTTTAGCGCGTCAGTAGCAATTTTAATTGTCCCAGCCAAGAATTGACTACGAGGACTACAAACTGCATTATCAGTAGCGTCTTAGGTTCTTCCTGTAAGCTGGCGTCACTATACATCGTCAGCGACACAACATAATTTTATAATTACCTACCTCTATATATTATCTTCTAAAAATTATAGGGATTGTCAAGCTAATTACGTTCGGCTTCCTAACTAAATGCAGTTGAAAATCTCACGAAGCGATATTGCAGTCTGCCCTCGGCAACCCAACTGAAGAAATACCGGTGTCCTAGACTTGTTGAAATTTAAATGCATAATGGCCGGGTCTAACAGCACCAAAGCACGGAAGGGTCTCGATGAGCTTAGCGTCATTGACCAATAAAACGGCATGGTACATTCACCCACGAACTTGTCGTTACCGTTAATACAGGGTTATTTTTAATCAACTAATAGTGCTTTAGGGATTATTGTACTCATCATTATAAACCACTTTTACTATGGGACCAACTCAGAAACGGCGAAAAAAAACATCTGCTGTTCCATACATTTAGTCAAGTAATATTGTATTATTCATACGGAACATATCTAAACTTTTTTTTTTTTTTTTTTTTCTTTAATGAATGGCAATATCTAAACTTTTAAACTAATATTATAAAGAGAAACGATTTGATTTTGTGTACGTTTGTTTGTTTGGAATGGATAAACTCAAAAATTACTGGACCGATTTTAAAAATTCTTTCACCAGCAGAATGCTATATTATCACTGAGTAACATAGGCTATAATTTATAAAGATATCACGCGGGCGAAGCCGCTGGCGGAAGCTAGTGATTTTATATAGTGCAATAGCGGTTACAGCACTATTAATTAATTACCAATAACCAAGCATGGAACATAATGTAACAGTTTTAAGACTAATAGAATTAATAATATCTTACTGGATGGGTTCTTAGGTTCATAGTAATCGCCATTACTAATCTGTCGGACTAGACGTTTGAAATTGGAGCCATCGAACGGCATAGCTCCATAGACTAGAGTATATAGAAGCACACCCAATGACCAGCAATCCACCTGGAACAAATCGCATCACACTAATATTATAAATGCTAAAGTAACTAAGTAACAATAAACGCAAAGCCTGAATATAGTTTGTTCATAATTGACTACTGAATCGATTTCAGTAAATCTTAACCCTTTCCCAGTCCCATGAACCACATGTGGTACATGTCGATTGTTTAACTATTGTGTCTGCTGTCGGACAGTGAACGTGTTAAAATTGTTTTTTTTTTTCAAATAGTACTAAATGCACCAACAGGCGGTCGGTTGAGCCAAAGAAAATTAAATCTTATTTCAATACGATAAGACTCAATTTTAAATGCAGTAAATAATGCTAGGCTAGTTAACTTTAAAAAACTTAAGTTTTGGTTATTGAAGGCCACTTTTTTTTGTTAACTTGCAATTATTTTTTTTCATCGTTTGAGGGTGTTGTGGTTATCAATGAAGCGCACATTCGAATTTCGAATTCGAACTACAGCGACATTATCTATTATGTTTATGTAAAACTCAGCCACAACATTGCAGTGAATTTTTGTATCTCGTGAATAGAACTAACTGTCACCAGCCTTGGGTTTGCAAGTTGGATTGTCATTCCGCCATTTATCGATGTTATGAGCCTTTCCAGAATTATTTTTGTACTTTTGGAAGCTATACGCACTTTGCATAGTTTTTTTATATGACTATAATTGTTGAATAAAATATTTCATCTTATTTTGGAGAAAGAAAGGCCTTCTAGGTATTTCTTTCCACTTCGAACTAATACTTGGAGCGAAAATAAAGTATATGAGCGACAAAATTTGTCACAATCAAATATTACATATTCTATACCTAGTTTTTTTTTTGTTGTTAAATTAATTATCTCTTAGCCGTACCTCTGGCCCTATGTATGGCGTTCCTTTAACAATTTCCGGGGATGCGTATAAAGGTGAACCGCAAAACGTGGACAGTAGAGATGTTTCTTTGAAAACGTTCGACAGACCGAAGTCAGCAATCTAGAAAATAAAGAAAACAAAATATAAGGCCCAGCCTTTCTATTCCCGATCCCTTTGAAGGGTTATTGTACTCATCAATATGAACAACTTTTACTATGGGACCAACACTGAAATCGCGAAACAAAAATCTGGTGTTCCATACAAATAATTCCATATTACTCGACTAAATGGATGGAACAGCTGATATTATTTTCGCAATTTCAGGATCGGTCCATAGTAAAAGTTGTAATTAATGATACACACAGGAAAAAATTAATATAACCTAACCGTTAAAAACCCCCCGACTCCAACTAGAAAAAGAGCTGTAACTTTTGAACGGCTGAACAGATTTTCATGAAACATGGCTAAGAACACTCGGGATAAAATTATCTATGATACATAAAAACTAAACGAAAATCGGTTCATCCGTTTGGGAGCTACGATACCGCAGACAGACACGTTAAACTTATAACACCCCTCTTTCTTGTCGGGGGTTAAAAAAGATTACAAACATAATAATAATATTAATATTCAGGGAGTATTACCAACCTTAGCACTACCAGTATCATCTAATAAAACATTTTCCAATTTTAAATCTCTATGGCAGATTTTATGTATATGGCAATAATACACAGCAGTTGCGATCTGTCGGAATAACCTGAAACGAATCACCACATTACAAAGACGTCACACAAATTATTTATTTACGTATCTTTGCAAGAGAAATATCGACCGACCTTCTGGCTTCGTCCTCTTGTAATACTTTTTTCTGACTTAGATAATCGTATAACTCTCCGCCTGAGCAATATTCCATAACTAGAATCATCTTTTCACTGTTTTCAAATACTGAAACACATAAAAGATATTTTAGACAATAATGGTCGCCTATTTCAAGAACATCTTCTAAAGTCTACATCATGTTCATTCGGTATAAAGTTCGAGTCCCTAGCGGTTACAATATTATACTTTAGCATGCCACGTTGTTTCGCTTTACAGACGAGCAGTAGTCTATAAAATGTAACGACAAAAGAGCCAATACGAGATGATTTGGCACCGATTGATATTATACTTATTGTTGTATTTGTCTTGTTACACTGGTATTTCGATCGTTATATTACGAAGAATAGAAAATGTCAAGCAAGTCATGGATATTTATAATAAAATTATATCGCCGATAGATCAGCGGCTCCACGTTGAAATTGAAACGACAGACTGTGCGATCAGTGCGCGGGGCATAAAAAGTCCAAAAGGCCTGACAACTCTGTGCGAACTTTTTTCCAATAACGCTAACTATTCCACAACGGGAATTATTTTTATGTGCTACCAGAAACTGACACTGTTGCAGCTATTTGACGATCAGCCAGCTCTACCTGCATCAAGCGATGTCCGCCGCGGACTATATCGCACAAAAAGGTTGTCGTCTGCCGTAGGCCTAAACGTTTCTAGAGAGCACTACACCCTTATCCTTCGGGACTCGAAATGTGTTAATATAATCTATGCTACAATTTGAATAGCATACCTTCATAAATATGTACAATATTAGGATGTCTAACTGAAGACATAATCTGAACTTCGCGTCGAATACGTATGAGATCAGCCTCCGACTCGATCTTGCACTTCTTGATAGTCTTGATGGCCACCTCCTGGCCAGTCTTCTTGTTGATGCCCAGCTGCACCTTGCCGTACGTGCCTTGACCTAGTTTTCTTACTATATCAAATCTGTAATACATTATTCATAAACACTATAATCAGTTTAAACAACAAGTTTATGGGGTAAGTACCTAATGATTTGAAGCAAGTAGGCGGTTCTATTAACATTACAGACGATGAGCAAAATCTGCCGTTTAAACAAGTATTTTTGTACGGGTAATCGGCTGATTTCATTTTAATCATCTGTTATATTCTCGGTGAACATGGCCCTAAGTCCATTCCATAAGGATTATTTTGAGTTGTTAGAAGTAAATATTTTGCCGTGCCGTCCCTTTAGTGAGCGCCGGCCCTTATTGCACGCTATAATTGCTATAATAAACCAGTTTTTTTTAATACTTGGCTATATGCCTGCAACAATTGCACATTCTTCTAAAAAAAAAAATATGTTAGCCATCAAAAATCTAATTAATATTAGGTTGGGGAAAAAGTCTTTTCGCATATGAAATTTCGGCTTTCATTTCGGTTTTTGGCGGGAAACAAACTAGAACGGGGATTATAGAAAAATATCTTATTGATAAATAGTTGTTATTTTTATTTTACTGTAAAATAAAGTATTTTTTTAAAAGGTTTGTTTTACTTGAAGAAAAGAATGCTATTTTCGTGGTATACTTCAGGCATCCCGAGCATGTTTATTAGAGAAACATAATAATTATGTTTCTCTTATTTTATTATTATTTTAATTTTTTCTTTGCCTGTCCTGTTTCTTCTCCTTGATTTGGTATGGGAGTTAATTCTTTGACTATTTGCTTTACAGGTATTGTTTAAATGAAGCCAGATAATACAAAACCTATTTTGGGACTACTGTGAAATAGCGAAAATTCGGAGGATGTGGCAAGTGACAATGAATATGACATCAATTATTACACAAGTCAAAGAGAGCTTCATATGGAGTTAGAGGATAAGCAAGACTTACCTCTATACCCTGACTCGGATCCAGCTCAGATAACTGAATCTCATGATACTCAAGATTCCGAGACCAACAAAGGTTTCGAAGATTACACTTAAAATCGTCGATGGTTCGATGGTGGTTTCGAAGATTTTAAGTGTAATCTTCGAAACCACTTGGAAACATTATTTGGAATGAAAAAAATATGTACCCCGATAGATATGCCTGAAGTATCATACTTGATACGTTGTATGATTAATATTATATTAAATTATTTTTCCCATAATCTACCTACTAAAACGCACACATTCATACTTATATAAATTAAAATCGGAAATACAGGCATTTAATGGGTTAAAAAGTGTTGCATGTAGACTTGTAGACACACAGAAATCAAGATCGATTGACCTTGTTTGTAAATAAAATAAATGGGAAATGTATTTTGGTTATAATCTTTGTTTAACCAATTCGCAGAATCATTGTCCGCATCATTGTCGAAAATTTAAGCGACAAATACATAGTCATCGCAGCTAAAACGGTTCAATTTACTCAATGATTAGTGTCGAGGTTTAAAACGATAATGCAAATCGATACGTCACGGCAACACATTCACACATTCCCGATACTGTGAACAGTTTCAATTTATATGAGCGAAAGCGTTTATTCTTAAACTATCTGTACATAAATATGTCTATTGTATTGTCATTATAGGTATATTTTATTGTACAACACGTAATTTACACTATTAATAGGAATGCCTACCGCGAAAGGTATGCGTAGGATTACTACTAATATAAAAAGCGATTTCGGTAGCCTAAATGCCTGTTTAAAAAAGCGGACGTGAGTTATTTTTAGCTTCTTGCCTGTTTATTCGTCGAGAAACGGAAGAAACATTATTCGGTTTGGTTGAACTTTTAAGTTGTCGCAAGCTCACGGATTGATTGATAATATTATTATCTGCTGAGATGAAAATAAAATTGTTAGCTGTACTATTCATTATAATAATGAGAAAAACGATACCGATACGATTCACGCAACAAATCTGCATTATACTTAACACAGCCGACGAAATACAGCCATTACCGTAACTGAAAAATCACAATCTCCTCTTTTCGTATTAATTGCCATGTGTCTACCTTGTTTCCAGCAAAGAATATGTATGCCACAGCCTCTTTTCTGGACAATGGATATCGTAAAAGCCGACTACAGGATTGTGTCAAATTAAGAGTATGGGCACTGGGCAGTATCATCCTCCCGTGTGCAGTTCTAATAAAAGCATAATATATTATGATCGCTCACCAATATGAGCCGTTTATGGGCTGATAGTGATGATTTTCTGATAACGATTTTCAGATAGATAAAATCAACCATTCTCTTGTAACTTAAACCGCAGAAAAGGCATCGAACGCTGCCCACGCGCCGCACAATGCATGCAATACTCGTTTGTTTAGTTTTAGTAAGTATAGTAATGCAGAAACATTCAAATGAATTGACCTCGTCGTTGAAGACATTCACCCGTTAGCATTGTGTAGATATTTTATACTTACATTTATGGAGGAAGTGGCTATGAAAATTTGATACACGTATAGTATTGATAAACGAAACTAAAAATTAAAGGTACTGGGAAGTATGATTCACAAGTGTATCCGAGAATGAAATTTCAAGAAAACATCTATTAATTCTAGCAAAATGTGTAGTAGCATGTTTTCAAGATAATTGGTTAGACAAGAGTTGGGTTTGGAACATTCAAGTAAAGGCTGCCAGTATTTGATGTCACATAGCAATCATAGGTATCTGTATTTCTCTAATAAGATATAAAGCTCGTCGGAGACCTGGCCAACAGCAAGTCAGTAACGAATGAAGCCAATGACTGGCTCATTTTGGGCCTCGTGCAAGTTGCATTTTGAAGACAGTTATATTTATCAGCTTGCTAACTATTTTGGTTTGCAAACTGTCCTCGTGTCAGACAAGCATTATACCTATGCAAAACTAATATGGTCAAAGTTATAAAACGAGTTAAAAATCATCATCTTTTACGATATTCATTAATACAAATTATGTCTATGGAATGATGTAACAATCAACCTTCACGCCTACAAACTTCCGGCGTTTTGCGTGTAGGTGATCAACTGATCAGTCCGACACCGTAAACCCGGCCATTGGTTGGCGACGCTTTGCCCAACGGCGCGTACACAAATGTTCCATGTTGAATGCGTTACGTTACTAAAATAATACCAGTGTAAGCATCCATTGACGTAACGATGGCGTATGAACTTTACGTTCTTAGATGTCGGACAAACAAGAATTTGATAGTACAGATTCTAAATGGACCGCTTCGCTTTATAGAAAAGTTTATAGGCGGAGAATTAGAATGCCTGGCTTATTATCCGAACACTATCGATTATAGACATGAGCCTGCGAAATCTCGATATGAAAATATTATATTGCAAATTGGTGTTAATAAGTGAATAAGGGATAATGCTCACCTTTGTTTGAGCCGCAGCCGGTGGTCGTGCATGCGCACGTCACCGGTGTTCTCAATGCCGTCCATGATGTTGGCGGTGCGCTTGCTCTCGCCCACCACCATTGTGACTGGAACAAACAAATAACTCACTATCACGACTGCTATACTACTTACTATTCAAATATATCATGACAGACAATTTTAATGTTGGCTCATGAAGTGTGACACTTTCTAGAAAGATTTGTAACGAGCACGACTACCGACTGTATTTGAAAAGAAAACCACTTTAATTTCAACAAAAGCAAATTAATGGAAAAAATGCAACATAGGAAAACGCTCGGGATACTATTGAAGTAAAATAAATTAGATAAAAAGACAATTTAAAAAGTTATTTTCGTGTGATGTCTAGCTATTATCTGACGAACCACAGGGCATTCTTTGGTACAATTTGGGGAAACACCACACAGTCATTTCGGAATTCGGAAGAGAGCTTCGGCCAATTAGCCGTTTGGCGAGTCGTCAGCGCGACCGTAGGTGTCATCGTGTATCTGCCACGCTTGTTTATAAGCTGGCATAGAGAGTCGTTTTCCCGTCAGCAGGGACCTAGTGATTTAATCACCTGGCAATCCGTGAATGTTAATAAGCCGATGAAGCAGGGACGTTGTTTAAGGCAGTGCTAGCAACCATATCGTACCATTCGCCACTACGATTATTGTTCTGCATGTCACAAGTCTTTTGTGTATTCCACAAACGTGCGACTATAGCTCAGCTTTCCACTGGACCAAATGAGAAAGTATTGCATTTACTTTCGTTAACAATTATGTATTCAAACTTTATTAGCAAGACACTAAATGGTTTCAAATCTATTACGCATCAGAATTACTTACACTGCTCCTCGACAACTGTCCGATAGATCCTAAATTAATTTATTTTTACTAAAGCCTACGCATTTCTACGACATGTAAAATAAAATCACGATATATTTAGGTGTATGAGCAAGCATACAACTGTCATAAATTTTAACGAAGTCGTCGAGAACATTGAGTCGGTGACTATAATCGGAGTACATCTCTTAGATACAGACAAATGCACAGTTCATTAATAAAATTATTACTTTGTGAATATAGTAATGATACAAACGTATTAAAAATATATACATATATTATGAATTTCGTTAAGCTGCCTACATATTGGGTTTTGTGACCAAAATATCTTGCCACGTACAGCACCTACCAGTGACACGAGGAAATGCCTCCCGCCTGTGTTTCTTAGAATAATACATGTAGCATTTGCGAGGATTTTTTCATTTATTCTGTTCATATAGGCTAGGGATGGTGAGCCAATGGCTCGCACGCCATTAATGACACGCGACAGGAAATAGTGGCCATCGGCATTAATTGAGGACCCTAAAGAATTTTAATTTTAAGGTCTTTATAGATCGATAGGCCAAAGTAATGATATTTTTGAAAAAAAATTGCATGCAAGATTATAGAAAGTTTCGCTAACCCTGATATAGGCCATCTGTACAATTGATTTTTTTATAATTATTAATTATAAATTAGGCTAATTTCTGTGATAGTTTTTATCTCGCAACGACAGCAATTTTTCTGGCTCGGTTACAAAATAATTTATATATATTATGTAAATTCATGTTGGGAAAAATCAAAATCCATCGATCATTTAGATAGCAAAAATCATAATATTTAAAAGAATCAAAAAGCCTTCTTCACAAAAAAAATCTGATAGTAAGTATCATAAAAAAGCTAATTATTAAATTATAAATATTTAAAACAACTGTTGATATGAAATTACAGTTTTAATAGATATAATTAATTCATAAGAAAATACTCATGAACTTAGCTTCCAGTGTAAAAACGTTTACGTAACGGGTGAACGACTTACAGTACAGATGATATGAACTCCATGAAATGGAAACTCTACTTTGCATGCATATATACATTATACATACAGGTTGATACTATTCTATAGAAAGCTAGCTCGAACGAGGCGTACATGTGATTCAGAACCCAGGACAATAAAAAGGGTATTTTAAGCGAATTACCCAACCTTGACCGACAAAGTCATCCATTTTGTCAAGATTGAGCTTTTATTAACAATAGAGCCCGAGTTTTTATTTTGTCAGCTGTCGGTATCGGTACCGACATGATCCGCGCTGGCACCAGATGCTAATCCCGAAAAAGTTTCTTTGCTTTGACTGACACACTAGACAGAAAGTCGGTCATGGCCAAAATTAGACAGTATAATTCTTTTCTTATAGTTTTGGGATCAGTGCAAGACAAGTGCGTTAAAGTTAACTCTGATTCATCGAACATCCTGTATAGCTCATATACTGTTTTATATCCGTTACCAAAAACCATCGCCGAGCAGTATCAGACACGTGGTATTGAAATCGATAGAAGCCACACTACACTAAACTATGAATCGATAACTGACAAGTCGACAACCTTGATAGAGGATTAGGGTACACAAAGTATCATTATTATAAGCTTTTTTAAGTATTTATTACACAAATGTCAATTTGATACCATTCAAAGCTAGCTTGTCCATCAAGCAGGGTTGCGTAGGATAATTAATAATTACCCTGATAATAACGATCAATGTCTGGTTGCCAGTGGTGTGCACAGACATTTCTTATAAGGTAGGCAAAAACAATTTAGTGTTGTATTGTCAAGTTAAATGATGTTTGTGATTGGCCACCTCATCCTAAGACTTAATTAACTGATATTACAGACATATTAACGTTTGTATTACTTATTATCTACTTAATTTATTAGGATAGACAGTGTCTTTTTGTCTTTATGGAGTGCACGCCTTTGCTGCTTGCAGTACTGTACCACGGCCGCGGCGCGGCATCACGTCAAAAGTGTGCATATATTGCATTGTCACCAAAACTAAAGGTGTATGCAAAATTTCAGCAAAATCGGTTGGGTGGAAATGGTTCAAAATTCAGTTGCAAGATTTGACCTGAACAAACAAACTTACACATATTGCAAGTTAAATAAAAGCTTGTAAAAAGATAAAACATAATACCGAGAAATAACCACCACCGCTGTGGCCTAAGTTAAATGTACTAAAACCAAAAACTGTTATTTATGTGCTCAGATAATACTAATAATTATCGGATAGTTATCATTGGACATAATTATCTTGATAAAATATAGCAAACCTGCCATCAAGAAATGAAGAAAAGCATTACTTTCATGTGACCCCGAATAGCAGTTTATTCTGTGATGTGATTCCAAATGCTGTGAATGTTTGCCTAATGGAATTAGGTTACGAAGATACTCGTGTTGGGTCACAGAGTAAATAATAGTATGGTTGGGATAGGAAACTGTCTGAACTGTGTTTGTGTAGTATCGTAATATTAAACCGGCATTGGCGGGAAGCTAGCAACTAGAACGAGTCCTATTAGCTGTTCGTTACACTTCTGCTTAAAATTACAGAGAAATGAGTGTGACTGACGATGCCCAAATAAACCTAATTAATTACGTACATACAATACATATATAAGCCTGGACTTTGTGTTAAACGCTTGAGCCTGACTAAATAAAGAGGGTGGGTTAAGCACATAAACACATTTGTTTATCATGTTTGACAGGGCGATTCACCCCTATGCGTGCTTATTTTCATTAGCAAATGCTACACTACACAGTTTATAGTCACCCCTCTTCACAAACCCGACACTAACAAATTACACAGAGGGATTTTTAAATCAATCTAAAAATGTTAGAAATTCTTGGATGAGTTCATTTCAGCCGAGATAAAACAATTCAATTCTGAAACTATTTGACATTGACTCATCGTTTACATCTCGGACATGTTTTCTATTTTGGTCCACCTTGACAATTTTAAGTTTCGTCTTTTAATAGTAACCTGTTCATTTCATTATTCATGAATAATTTTATGAATCATGGAAATAAAGCTTTAATTGCCCTCCTGTGAGAAATTGGTAAAAGTTCTGGTAGCTATCCAAACTATTCCAATCTGTCGAGCCTCTTTTAATGCTCGTCTGAAAGGGTCTTGAACTGTCATCGCTGTTTATTTTCATTTGTAACAACGTCAACCTTGCGTTAAACTGTTGTCGTATCTAGGCCAGTTACATAGGTGTCAATGTTTCTCGGTCGGAAACGCCGCGGCCGGCGGACGGCATTGGCGTTGTATGAACGTGAACAGTGACGTCCAGAAAAAATGTGGCGCAAGTAGCCAATTAACATGTGATAGTGTGGGGCCGGCGTCTCGGCGCCTCTATAAATATCGCGATCCGTGTCCGCGCTCTCCCCCCGACCCGAGCACAGCGGCAGCCGCAGCCGCGTCGCCGCCGCACACTGGAACGGTTCGTACAAATGAGCGGACATAGGAACCTCAAAGAACGATTAATCGATTTCTGAAAAACTTAAGATGCCAATGTATTCCGCTTAATGATTGTATTCGAAAACAATCATGCACATTTTTTGATTAGACTTCAATTTTAGAAGATATTTGACAAAAACTGATTTCAATGTATAGAAAACTACTTTAAAAATCGAATTTCTTGCGATTCCCGCATATTTTCGTGTTTCAGTGATTATAGTGATTTTGTATGAACTATTTGCGAAATATCGGCCAAACATTCTAGGTACCTCTAGCGACCTCTCTGGGCGCTATATGACAAAACATTATTTTCTCCTATTTTCTTTGATAATGGGGAGATAAATTCGTTTTTGTTACATATAGTTCGTTTTTAACTTAGTACTTTGCTACCTACTTGCAGTAGGTTGAACTGGAATTACTAATAAGGGCTTTTGGAGATATCTAGAAGGCAAAATACAGTTTTGCCTTATTTTCTATAACAACATTTTTGTAATGTGGTTCTGTCTGGCCTGTTCGTTAAGACTTGTACAAAAGGATATATTCAAATGTAATAAGTCCAAATCGTAATATCCTAATAGGTCAGTTCATCTTTTATCGTCCTTATTTACGTATCATTAGTATCACATTAAGAAAATAATTATTTCTGTAAAATCGGCTTCGAGTAGATGTGCCATTAGATAATTGCATTCGCCATTGAATGTACTCTTTTATCTTATACCAAGAAGAAACCTACAATTTCTTATGATGTTACTGTCATACTAATAAGGGTAGTTAGTGAAAAATTTAAAGAGAAAGTATATAAGGACAAATTTCAATAAGCATATTTAGTTATAGTTTTGATTCCCTACGAGCTTTGTCATTATGACTTTCCGTGGTTTTGTCACCAACTTGGACCTTTTTGTTGCTTTACGCAACCATAAAGATATTTGCGATCACATGTATTTGTTCAATGTTTTGAGATCAAACTCTAATTTGGACCTAAATGAAAGTGAAATACAAGAGTTCCAGAAATGGTGCCGCCACATCTGCTATCGTATGTATTCAAAGTAGAAAAATTCACATCATACTCATGAGCAATTCATAAAAAAAGTATTCGTCTTGGCTAGAATCTGAGATAAGGTGGCCACAGATTGTTAAAGACAATATTATGCCAGTTCCTGGTACCAGTGCTGAACAATCTGATTTATTGGAAACAAGTGAATTAACAGAACTGCAAGAAGAGTTAGCGTCTCCTTCTAAAATGGATGCCTCGACTTCTACTGGAAATATTAATCGGAAGGTATTTGAGGATCTTAGCGATCGTCAAAAACGGAGACGAATTGAGCAAGGCGCAAGAATTCGTACAAAAATTGAAGTTACAGAACCAGTGTTCTCGACTGTTGCAGCTCTTAAGTCAATTGGGAACCAAGAAATTGCTGAAGTATTGAAACACATGGTGGAGCATCCAGAAGCTGTTTCCAACATAAAGAAAAGCATTAAAGGAGAAACACAAAAGTCGTTAACGGAAATATCAGCAGTACAAGCACTAGCTCTGTATGTTACAATGAAAATGTCTTAGTGGCATTATAATACTCTTAGAGAGTTCAGCCTCAAACAGGGTAAAACCAAATATCCCAGCTACTACCAGATACAGAATGAGAAACAAAAGTGTTATCCTGACCAAGAAGATATAATTGTGACAGAAACATCCGCTAAAATCCTTTTACAAGCTCTTTTGGATCTCACATCGAAAAGACTTGTTGAATCTCTAGCTCATTCTTTAACAATCGAGAACCAACAGCTCATATTAGTGAGTAAATGGGGCTTTGATGGTGCATCAGATCAAAGTGTTTATAAGCAGACAAGCAGTAATAAAGATAGTATGGGTAGCGTTTTTATGGCCAGCTTAATGCCAATAAAATTAACCAAAGAAGATGGAGAAATCGTTTGGCGAAATGAGCGCCCTTCATCCACTTTTTACTGTCGCGCAATTATGTTTAAGTTTATGAAAGAGACAGAGTTCAACGTTTTAAGCGAAACTAAAGATTTTGAAGATGAAATATCTGAATTGCACTCTACAGACTGTGGAAACAACAGCATAAAACACCAGTTGCTGTTAACCATGATTGACGGAAAGATAACGTCAAAGAAGAACTGACTTATTAGGATATTACGATTTGGACTTATTACATTTGAATATTTCCTTTTGTACAAGTCTTAACGAACAGGCCAGACAGAACCACATTACAAAAATGTTGTTATAGAAAATAAGGCAAAACTGTATTTTGCCTTCTAGATATCTCCAAAAACCCTTATTAGTAATTCCAGTTCAAACTACTGCAAGTAGGTAGCAAAGTACTAAGTTAAAAACGAACTATATGTAACAAAAACGAATTTATCTCCCCATTATCAAAGAAAATAGGAGAAAATAATGTTTTGTCATATAGCGCCCAGAGAGGTCGCTAGAGGTACCTAGAATGTTTGGCCGATATTTCGCAAATAGTTCATACAAAATCACTATAATCACTGAAACACGAAAATATGCGGGAATCGCAAGAAATTCGATTTTTAAAGTAGCTTTCTATACATTGAAATCAGTTTTTGTCAAATATCTTCTAAAATTGAAGCCTAATCAAAAAATGTGTATGATTGTTTTCAAATACAATCATTAAGAGGAATACATTGGCATCTTTAGTTTTTCAGAAATCGATTAATCTTTCTTTAAGATTCCTATGTCCGCTCATTTGTACGAACCGTTCCAGTGTGCGCCGTCTCCGCCCGGCACCGAGGACCGCAATAATAGAAAGACAACATAAATCCCGATCAAAATCTTGACGTCACAACATGCTGATGCATCGACCCACGTTCAGTTTTAACACTGAAACCTGGTTTCGTGGAGCACTTCTAACAATCGTGAAAGCAAAAACATGATGTCGGTGACTCATAATAATATATCGATCGACAAGATATTTGTGATTTCAATAAATTCCAAATAATAACTGCGGTAATCCTGAACTTTAAGCTGACCTCGTAAAGTTTTAAAGACGAAGAACAATTTGGACCAAGAAAGTAAGCCGGTGAATAAATTAACAGCGGAGACAACTTCATGACAAAGTTGATGAATACTTTACACGTTGGCGATCGAACAGTGGGCCAAATTAGTGTGTGTATCCCGGAAGCATAGTTGGCGGTCCTGGGGCGACTTACTACGGCGTCATCAGGCGTGTGTCGGGCGGACACAGAACGGCAAGCGCGGACGCAGTGATCGCGCTATTTTTGTCCACCCAACAGTTGAATAACCTCAAATCAACTATTCGCACTTGCCTACGACTCCCAACTAAAACACCGACAGTCGGTCATGTAAATGCGATTTAATGACCTCCGTTTGGAGCTATATTCAGCGAAATAGTTTTGAGTATTACATTTATTAAAATGGTGATTTTTCGCTAAATATTGAACTCAAAATTCAATAAGAGAGCATTTCATAATCGATCTATAACATTCTGCTCAAGACAGAAGAGAGCCCCATTTGTGCACGAAGTTTCACCCACAAAGGCAAAGTTCCGGACAATAAAAATTATTTTCAGAGCAATCTACCTAGTTTCTGATGTCTACTGAAGTCTACACTAAGCGCTGCATGAACTTTAATATTGGATTTAGTTTGAACTAGGTACTTAGGAAGTAAACAATTAAACATTTTCAACATGGTCTGGAAATCGTACCCATAAATATTGTTGAAAATGTAGCTGTAAGGGAATTTGTGGTACCTACGGGCTTTTGTTTCTTATTTTTAACGTTTCGCTGACCGCGTTGGTGCTGAATATGTGGGCAAAGATACTGCAGAATTGCAGATCAATTAATTAAATGTTAATTTATTATAGAAATAAATTGGACTTGGTTCGAGCGAAAGAATGAAGTTGATTTGTTGAGAAAAAGTAAAAATTCACGAGGCTATTGTTGCATGCAAGTGTTTCACATTTACGTCAAGAATTAGTCATGTCGCAATATAATTGAACATAATATTATTCCAACACAACTTCAATAAACTGTGAACACTACATATTATTAAACTGACATTGGAATTAATTCGAAGGCTTACTAAATGATGTTTTAGAAAATTTCAACGAATACCTAGGTATTTTAACGAAGCGGGTAAGGCATTATGATTGAAATGTCAGTTTTGAAGAATGGAATGCCAGTTACATGGCTTATCGTTACTCTAAGCATGGGTCAGTTGACGAAATATTTTAACGTGTTTTTGAAATCGATGAAGGACAGATTAAAGAGCCAATTATATTTGAGATACCATAAGTAATTACTCAGTTTGGTAACCTCTAATAAATAACAAAAATAAGTTAAATGTCGAAATTCCTGTGCATTTAGTGAAAATGGGTTTATGGTTGTAAAATACAGCACACTTAGTCTTTAAAATCAGGCACATTAATATCCTGCACATTGAAGTACAGGAACAGCTGAAAGGCAAATCAGTTGTTTCTATTCATTCAAAATTTTTACATCAAATGAATGGTACAGAGAAATAACGGAAATATCACAAGATTGCCTGGAAGTTTTCCATAATATGACTCTCTGAGACATAAAACAAACCTAATAAGAGAAATGCAACACTATAAATATGCAACTTCCAAACAAACTTGGCCAATTTTATAATAGAGCACGCAGATTCGTTCTTATCTTAGACAAATAGGTACTTTGCGACAGTTTATTACTCGCCTACTGCGAAAAAATATAGGAAGATTTACGACTAGCTGTAGGTATATCTGTATATAATTACTAAATAAATGTATATTATATACCTAAGTAATAAATATAAGTAAACCTATGGATTTTACAGTTATCTCGTGGCATCTAAACTGGGCCGGTTTTAACTAATTAGGTATGTCTATCAGTGGCAAAGGGTGACAGTTACAGTTTTAAAAGGGGAAGCCGTCCCAAAAATACCCTCGAAAAATTGCTGCAATTAATGCTGCAAGACAAAAATCCATACCGTCTCTTGTAATCTATATACAGTCATGTCTGGAAGAGCTCGACCTAACTCTATAACAAGCCATATTACGTTGGTGTATGCACTAACCAATTTATAAAGGGAAGTCGTTGGGAATCGGGTTGTATGGACTCTTCGCCACTGATGTCTATTGATTAGTGACGCAAGCTACATAAATTAATGTGAGTCTAGTTCTCTGATGCAATTCCTATAATTTTAGCCATTTGGCTCTACGGCTGTTCCAATGTGTTGTACTAAAATCTCCGATCATCAATTCCGCCTGTCTATACCAATTGTACTTTATCTGAAACTATTCCATACTGATTGTAGCTAAGTATCCTCAAGAAGAGTTAGTTGTGGATCACAAATTGGAAAATGCACATGAAAATAAGAAAGTATATAATACAATATTATTCATCAACAAACTGGCCTCTTCCAAATCGAAGGCAGGTTGAGGTAGATTGGTTACCGCAAATCCAAGTCTTTCAAATTGGTGTTGCTGTTTCCCTTCATTACCTGCATGGAGTATTTGATGATTGGATAGGTAAACGGTTAAAACGTAGTTGGTCAGAGGCAGGTTGCCCAGCGTGCAGATGAAGATGGGATTTGATTTCCTTTCTTGCCTTCAGCGCCTTGACTTACAATATGAGTTCTTTATTTATCTCATTGGTATATTGGGAGGTTGACGTTTGCGAAAGTTGAACGTTGTGTTTATTTCTTAGGCCTTCAGCCTTCAGGTTTATGAAACTATAACAACGTGAAATGTGGTCTGCTGTAATTCTCAACATGTGTTTAGCAAATCCCTTTCGCGTATTTTTAACCTTAAGCGGTAGTTTATTGACATGAACAAAATTAGCACGGAAAATCTGACGCATATTTTTGCCTAGTTTTTGTCGTAACTTTAAAATTTGGCAAAGAGAACTAGAACTATGTACCAGTGAATGTAACGAAAATAGAATATAATTCCATACGGATGACTCAACGGTGGGGTTTGTCTAAAATCAAAGATATTGTGTAAACTTAAGTGATGTTTATTTAGGGAATACGGAAATTAAACAAAACTGTCTATAATCTGGTCATTTCCCTTTCCATAGCATAATCATGAGTTTATTACTCGTAAGTGAAATACTCACTCATCTCGAAATATCAGGGTTAATTTGGAACTATAAAGCCTAAAAACTTGATGGTAGGTTATGCAAATAACGTTTGCTAAAAAAGGATTGCCCAAAATTCAACTCCAAAGGGGAGAAAAGGGGGTTCAAGGTTTGTATGAAATATCTTTCTACGCAGACGGACTCGCAGGCACAGCTAGATTAATTAACATTAAAGCGAATAGCAATAGATGAATCTACGTGTGAAATAACTTGTTCTGCACGACGAACTGCTTAACGAAACAGGGACATTAACCGCTTATGACACGGACAGGACTACGGTATTTCACGAGCATGATGGTAATTTGACTCCCTCAGAACGCTCACGATAGTTTGATCGCAAACATCACTAATGAAATATTTTCTTTATTATATAATGAACACAGAAAGACTCCAAAGAGAGTACACAGCGGCTAGTAATTAGATTTAACTTTTACCGGGTTCAACATAACAGAAATGTGGCTCTTCATAATAGGTACTTGTTCTTCTACTTCATTAAGTTCATCCAAAGGCTCATACGGTCAGACAATCTTGTAATGGGTTTAGAATTCCCTGTAGGTATAGTATAGCGGAGAATTAGCCAACCACTCTCTTTCAGTGAGTATCGTGAAAGGCATCTAAGGGATTTTATTGGTTTTCCTGCGACTCTGTTCCAGTAATTTTAAGCTTCACGCGTATTGGACCGTACGTACAATAATATGTTAGTTACCTAAATGTCTAAATCTATCAGGATTTAGAGCATGTCAAATCTTTAAGACTTGACTCACAGTTTGAGTCGGAAGTATCCGAGACAAGTTAACAACATTGGAAGCATTACAGTGGATGTAAAACCACCGAGAATAGAGACAAGGTCAGACGAAGTCGTCTCGATTGTCTGCCTCCGTTCCCATACTAACACATTTTAATTGTTTTGTTACTTAATTATTTAAAAATTCAAATCGGTGTGGAATTATGAAAGAATCATTTTATTACGCAAATGCAAATTATTTCATAATCGTCACGGATCTTTCAATAGATCAGAATAATGGGACTGGAGCTTATCTCCAGATGATATGGAATATGGGAATTAACTACGTATAAATAAAAGTTTCCCTTCAGCCAAATGGACAACAGAAGGCAGCTGAGGCCTGGGATAAAATGTAGGCGGAAGAACTATTATTAATTTTGTGGCGGAAAGCATAGAGCTGGATATTACGGAGCAATTTGGGAAAGGGCTATTTCCAGTAGACAACTGGCATAGGCTGAGTGGATTAATTCATAGCTTTTGCGACCACATCGTGAACATTTTGGCTTGTTTCAACTTTGGTTTCCTTCAGAACCATGAACTGCCTAACTATTAGTAGATCATACTCTTTTAAGCACAAGAAATTAATAATTTTAATTAATTAAATTACCCTGGTCCATATGTATCAAATCACAGCAAATAAAATGTAGTGTCAATTCTACGACAGAACACTTTAGCTTGGAGGCTAGCCAGATAAACAAGAGGAGCAGCATGTGGCAGTACCATACACATTGCAAAAACATTCAATACATAACTGCTTCAGTAATACACTATTTATTTAATTATTGGCACTACTGGTATATAAATGTTCACAGCTCATTATATCAATTGATGGAGGTTGTTTATATAAATTGCATTGCAATAATATGCGTCTATTCAATTTTAGTAATATTAGGAAGTTGTAATATTGTTACTAGGTATTATCTAGCAGATTTGTTGTAAGGAGGTGAATATAATTATGTATTAATACAACATACATAATGAAACATACTATATAATATGCTTAGACAATTTAAACAGTCAAGTGCTATGTTCATACAAATAGAATAGAGAAGTTTTAATTCAAATATTCGGCACTATTGAAACGATAAAATTCTAGCTAGGTGCATGGTTCCAAAATCTGATCTTATAGTAGAGAAGAACCAACAAAAAGTCCACACATACTCGTTTAAAATAAAGTTGTTTTAGTATTTTGTATAGGTAATTAGGTAGTACATTTATGTAGGGCATTAGGAGACAACAATGTAGAGTGAGATAAACTTATTACGAATGTCAACATTCACATGTGTACATACATGTGTAGACATTCGTATTATTCTGGCTGCAGGAGATCTCGCAGCTTAATGAATGGGTGTAATGCACAGCAAATGCACAGACTGATAGACTATTTTTCTAAATTATACTCAAAGGACTTACGGCAGCTCTTAAAAGTCAATCTGTTGCGACAGTCCACCTTTAAGTAACAATGTCAGAAAAAGCAATATGAACTTTAGTGACGCGGTAATTGAGTTTAAAATAGCGTACTTCGCTCAAGGTACTTTCGCTCAAGTATCTGTTACCAACAGCTATTCCTTACTCAATCTGTGACCAGACCATTTAGTATGTTATCTACTTTAAAAGATAGTACCTTTATCTTGCTCTTCACTATGTCCACTGGCATTGGAATGGCCTTATCAGTTATGTGTAAATAAATAAACACTAGAACTTTATATCAAAATGTTTAAGATTAACAATGTAAATAATAACATAAACAGTAGGTAAGTTCAAATGCGAATGAGTCAAGGTTAAGACATTTTAATTGCAAACCTATGTTTATAATTAGTAGGTACATGGGTCATTCCATGGAAGATGACACCTGACAAGTAAAAAGTAAACTTGCTATATTCAATTACTTGTTAGACTCAAAGTATAGTATAAGGATCATAGCTGATGGAACAATATGAATTATCATTAATAAAACTCTCAATATATATTTTTTTCTTAACTCAACATTGATACTCAACCGACAATTATGTGATGTTTATTTAAACGAAATTGGCAACTCTTTTTTGGCTATTTTGTTTAAAGCAATCATTCTAATGTATAATATTAGTATAGATACATTATTCATCTTGTGTTTGAAGCAGAAAAAATCAATAAAAGTATAATATTTTTTAAATTATTGCTATTTGAAGTGATCAATGTCTTCTGTCCCACCCGTCACATGAAAACATGCATTAGTTTAATTAAACCAAAAACTATAAAAGCTATCAATTAACTACTTTCCAGAAGTAACAATTGACCTTATACCTAACCATTAAAATTACTTTTGACACCTAATTCAATCATTTAACCGAGTTATTAAGCTTTGAATTGCTGTCCCACCCGTCACTGGAAGGGTGTTAAAATTCTTAACAGTTAAATAAAACCTTTTTTTAGTATATAATATACTAGAATCTGGATTTTAACCAGTTTGCAATATAAATAGCTTTTAATAAATTGAAACAACAATGTGTAAATGCTTTAATAATAACAAAAAAATATGTTTAAGTCAGATTATCCTATTATTTACGTTATTTTTCTAACTGTGCAGTGTCATTATTTTAATTTATGTTTTAAGTTGCATGTTATGGATGAGAGACGTAAGTCTTGTTAAAAATGATTTATAGCCCCATAAAAGAGGACAACTAATTCGAAAAACCAAGGTCGAAAGAGAAATTCAAGTGAACAAGGATGAATTACAAAAGATATTTAACAAGAGATCTGTGGACAGACAGAAATGGGCTAAAATGAAGGTCTTGATTTGAAAAGAATAGCATTTACAGTTAAAATAGCTTAGAAAAACTTCTACTCATTAGTTTTAGAGATATGGTGTACCAAGTTATCAATAAGTTGCCTGCATACCATATGTTCCTAGAAAACCGCACAAATAACTTTGTCAAAAATCTTTGTACTGAAATAAATTATGATTTTTCCATTTCTTTGATAAATATTATATTCAAACAATATTATAATGACTGCACAAGACGAGCATTTGCTTTTTCCGATACACATTTGGCAGTTTATTCATTGAATTGCTTACTCGTCCCACCGGTCACAAATCCATGTCCCACCCGTCACAATTTTAAAGGCTCATAAAAAAATACAGACTTGAATTTTTACATATTTCTTTCGAAATATTAATAGCAACATTATTCAACTATCGTACTAATCCAAAATAAAGGCTGAAATTGGCCTAGTTGATCTGAATTTCATTAACAAGCACATGTATCTAATGATGGTAGGGATTTTCGTGTACCACCCGTCACAGTTAGAAAACAGTGATTTTAACTATCTTAAAGGCAAAAACTTAGATTTTTAACTGCACTATCATATGAAACAGTTATCTGGGAATACTATCACACACTACATAATGTAATATAGACTTTGGTAACGCCTAGAAATATAAAAGTGTATAAAAAAATGGGTCAAAATGTCCCACCCGTCACTATGGAATGACCCACATCTGAAAAATATTGATCACACAGTTTATCGAGTTGTTGATAGCCATCATGGTAGTTATTAGTTGAGGCCACATAAAACACTTGAAGTCAATTTGGAATTGAAATTATTCATACAAACCTTACTAAACTACTAATATTATAAATGCGTTTAAAGTAACCCTGTCCCTCTGCTTGTTACTTTTTCATGACAACAGCTGAAACAATCTTCATAAAATTTGACAAAGAAAATGTATGCATCATGAAGAAAGACATAGGCATTTTTTAAATTGCACTGTCCTGATTCTTCGTTTGCAGAGTCGCAGGCACAGCTAGTGTATCATAAACCTGAGTAAATGAAAATGTTAATACAACGGTTAGCCTAGTGGAATACATCTACAATATAATTGTATTTACTTTAAATTCTTAGTATTAAAATTATTTTCTGTTGAGCACGGGGAGTCTGCCAAAAATCTTATGTAACAATGTTCATAACATTGTTTATATACAAGGTCCTTAGTCCCAATCCCTTTAAGGGGTTATTATACTCATCATTATGATCAACTTTTATCATGGGACCAACCCTGAAACTGAAATAAAAACTGCTATTCCATACAAATAGTTCAACAGGTATTACTTTACTGCTAAATGTATGGAACAGCGGAATTGGCAATAGTAATAGTTGTTCATACAATAAACCCTTCCAGGGATCAGGGACTAGAGAGGTAGGAAGGAAGTTATTTTATAAGTTTTGGCAATATAATTTGTGTGGTAGGAATAAATAATTATCTTCAACCGCTCTGCTTGATTAAGGTATGATTTAATTGAAAACTTAATAGATTTCCCAGAATTGGTGTTCAAAGTGTGTAATTGTCAGAAACAGCATAATGATGTAAAGTCACTTCAAAAACATACATTTTTCTACCATTTTCTACAATACCATTTTCCGTGATGCCTAGAAATGATTTCAAACAATAATTTTATGGTTTTGATAGTTTTGCCATACAAGTATTATTGTTTAAATTATATTCTCAATTACAACCAACAGTCATTGCTTGGCATGCACCCACATTATATTAATGTAAACTGCCTCCAAAGAAAATGTAAAAAGTTGAGCAACCAACTTGACCAATTTGTATCTGTGTCACCGCTATTCTGTAAGATACTTACTAAGAAAAACTACAGACCTAGATTTGTTGTTATTTTTAGAATTGAGAAACTAGACTACAATTCGTCCTATGAACACAATGCTTGTTTTTATCACTTTGATTCTAATAAATAAAACTTGCCACACAATTTGCCAGGGGCATTTTCCTGCTGCAATATTTTTTATTCATTTCTATCTATGCCCATGGCTCCAGCTGCAAGGAATATGAAAGCTACAAAGTAAAAAAAATTGCCTATGGCCTTTCTCATGAAGCACACTGCCTTCTTGTCAAATTTCTTCAGGATTGGATAAACCATCCAGTCATGAAAAGGTATCAATATCAAACAGACAGACAGACAGAATTCCTTTTGCATTTAAAATATTAGTGTGATAAACACTGAAGAGTTTATAGTATTAGGTTTTTTAGCAGTTCTAATTACGAGAGTAATAATAAATGATGCCTCAACACATCAAAACATACATAAATAGCTTTTAATTGAGGAAAATAGGTTATTGTTTGAATATTTTGTAGACTAGAATAATAATTGAATACCTATGCATAACAATAATTATGACTAAATGTGGCACTCTAAATGCTGCAGTGACTCAATAAATAATTCATATTTTCTGCTCTAAATGTAGCAGAATGTTCAAATTATATTATTATTTAATTTTTATATTATGTAATTAATGCAACAGAATAAAAAATAACTCTTATATGCAGCTGTTCATATTCATATTATTTCATATGCAAGGCAATTGGAAATTCCTCCACACTATGAACAGTTGAATTGACTTGATTTTCTAATTTAAAAGATGTTTCTAATAAGAATTTGGATTGTCATAGTTCAATATTCTTCTGACACGCTTTAAATACAAAATAAAACTATTTAAGATCCAGCAGAAACATAATTAATGCATAGGAACCCGGGGTCTCATAATAAATTATAATGAATCTATGTTTATGATTTTACTTCACATTTACTGACCTATTTCTAAAACAATGTTTTTACAATAAGATTCCATTAATTATGAACCATAACACGGTTGCGATAAAGACGGTGGAATGGTCTGATGAATCATGCTGCTAAAGTTTACATCAATGGGTAATGCCTGGTGATGTCATGCAAGCCCCCAATAACCGAAGCACTGAGTCCTTCCACCCGGCTACGGCCCGACAACGACTTGCGCACGTATCACACTTCCAAGAACTTTAAAATAACATATGCTACTTACAAAAGAAAGGAATGCTCCTACCACATCAAGAAATCACTCAAGTACCTCGTTTAAGTTCACATTCTTATGTAATATTCCCGCTTTGGACACGTTTCTATAAGGATCCTATTAGATTAAACTCAAATTTTAGTAGGACATCACATGGAAATCGAAGAATTATGCGTAGGAGGCATAAATACCTTTATTTTATGTGTAATCCAATATCCAGAAGAAAGTCGCAGTCCTATTTACACACGAGTACACTGTCATTCATGAAAAATAACACACTATCACAATGCAGCACTACACAAATTTTCACTTATAATTATATTTTTATGTGAAAATATCACATAATGCGCCATTTTCGCAATAAATCCGAAGGACAGCAATCGGCAATCGCTGCCATCTTTTTTGTCAAATGTCTAAAAACTAAATATAGCGCTTGGAACGAACTCTGGTGTTATTTTTAGAAAATACAAAGAAACTTTTTTATCAAAACTACTAACGACATCTTTTCACAGTTACTCGGGGAATCTATTAGACGCTAGATGGCGCTTTAGCTAGTTTTGACACAAAATGTAAATCGAGTTTTATATTCAATGATAGATGGCAGTATATGTATGGTAATTTTGGTAGAACGATGGTAGAGTTGGTATGGTACTAGGAACAAGCATTGTTCCTAGGTATGGTAGCGCTATAAGCTCTACGACACATTTAATTAAATTTTATATTGTACGATAGATGGCATTCTATGTTTGGTAGAGCTGGTAGAGCAATAAAAATATTCCATTCTGGCCGATATTCCTTCAGTCGTGGTTGTTTCATTCATAAAAATGTGCAATTAACATAGGTAGTGTAATGTTACGGTATTCTTAAAATTCTAGTTCTACTTTTCTAACTGATAAAATTATAGTTATTCTCATACATTCATTAGCATACCTATCGAATGGCAGGTTCCAGTATTACCTACTATTGCAGTCTAAGAGCAAATACTATTTGCTCTTAGATTGCAGTGTTTGGCAGGTTCTATGCTAGAGAACTTTGAAGGTAACTTCAAACCTATTTTTTGTTTCATAATATAATTTTGATTATTGTGCTACTCCTTTGAGCTGGTTAAAATAGCTAGAATTTGAGGATAAAAGTTTTTATGCAGAAACAGTAGTTCATTGCTACCGATTATGTACTAGTTTACATAGTTTTTATTGTTAGGATGATAATTATTACGAATTCCCAATATTACCTGAAACGCCATTTCTGATCGATCTACGGAGCTGGAAAACGTAGAGAACTAACTAACAAGTTAGTGTCGTCAAAAATCAGCTAACCAGCTAAATAGCTTCAGACCTATAAAGACGACAAGCTTGGCTCGTTGAGCCTCATTCGAAGTTGGCTAGGCAGCTTACTGACCAAATGGGTTAGTTTCAAAATCCCCTTTCGATATCCCCTTTAATCAAGAGTAGGTAGTGTGCGAAGAAAGAGCCTCCACGATGGCGAAACCTGAGTTCTCATCTGGCGCACCCTGGGCAGTGGGCAGTCAGCCTCGATACCACCACTGCTGACTGGCTAATCTTGTGGGGTAACGTTATTTAAAAGAAAAATAAAGAGTAACATAGAGTAACATAGAATTGACATTGACATTGAATTGAATATGATAGTTAGGTATAGTAATCGCAAAACTTTATAAGCTCTCGGAAGTTGAACGCGAGTGGCTGCTCAGTACGCTTAGGTGCTAGAGGGAAAGAGGGAGAGAGTTCAGAGCTCAGTTCAGTGCTCATAAAGATTTGCGCGTACTATATCTACTACGTGAAGAGAAAACTTTGTACCCTTTTTTAAGCATATTGTACGCACGGCAGATTGTGAGATTTGGCATAGTTAAAGTTTATATGGAGAAGGAGTGCAGAAAGCTAAAATTTATCTATAACATGAGGTCGAGTTTCGACCATTGGGCAACCTCTAGGACAGTTAAATATGGTAATCCTTCGATCCAAAGTAGGTGAACAGTCTGCACAAAGGTATGAATAACGCAGTTGAACTAAAAAGTAAGAGGATGTGTCTGCCAACATGACGTCACCCGGATTTCGGCCGTAGGTATAACGTAACGAGACTCCATTTTACAATCTCCGCCTCCAACAATCAACGCTGGAATGACCGAAAGTGAAGTGATATTGTTTAGTGTTAGGTATACATTCTTGCTTTTTTGCTTTCTTGTATTGGTTGCCTGGCAGAAATCGCCGGGTGCGATAAGGCCGCCCATTCCAGCATTTAACCCATGTTCGTGCAAGTTTTATGTGTATATTCGTTTTACTGTGTAGATACAATAAAGAATATATAAATTATAATTCTTTTGTCACCAGAGAAACTGATAAATATTGTAAAGAAATAACAAGGATAAATTTTGGAAAGTGGTTTTTTTCGCAGTAGATGAAACAGCTTCGAGAGCACAATTTGAAACCACACAATTTGTTTTTTATTTTCACATTTTTTTTCAATTTACTCAATTTGTTTTTTGTTTATACAAGGTCCAACCTTTTTAGTCCCGATCCCTTTAAGGGGTTAATCATGACAGATTGAGATCAAATCACTCAAATACAGTCAGCTGTTGGCTGATACTTGGTTCTTACAATTATGTTTCCTCTTACTTATTTCCTGTGTACCTAGGTGATCTTCAAGCCTGTTTTGGAGGCTTTCCAATTTCGGAGAGTAGGTACACGTTCTACTAGTTCGTGATAGGTTAGTATTGGTTTCCCCGTGTCTTTACTTCCTTCCGCTTTAGCAGGAACGCAAGGTAATATAATTATTTATACCTACTGTATGCTGTAATTATTGTAAGCAATTTTCTTGCAGTCCTTATCTAAAATCATACTGGGTGTAAGGTAAGTGGCATCGTAACGAAAACTGATACCATAGATGGATGATTTTAGAAACCTTTAATTAAGTAGGTCTTTTTAAAAAAAATACGATTTCTTTCGCAGTTTTTTTAACTAAATAAAAATCTGCGAACAAAATCGTACCGGTCTATGTTTTTCGGGTCTAGAATTATGTAAGAATACCATGGATTCAGTAAGGACTGAATCCATGGTATTCTTACATAATTGTAGACCCCTGAGCGAAAG
Organism: Allophyes oxyacanthae; assembly: GCA_932294325.1. Taxonomy (NCBI): domain Eukaryota; kingdom Metazoa; phylum Arthropoda; class Insecta; order Lepidoptera; family Noctuidae; genus Allophyes; species Allophyes oxyacanthae. Next base: position 5,762,780 of record OW028614.1, on the reverse strand, counting down.
AAATAAAGGAAGCTGTCTTTTAAAAAAATTCGATTTTGTCAATCAATCAATTTTTAATCAATCAGTAGGTATCAATTTTCGTAACGTGTCACTTACTCGTACACACTGTATAGGTGAATCCTCTATAATTTTTCATACAAACTGTTATGATTTCTTGCAATGAATTTGTGGAATTTTCTTCATTTTTCAAAATAGAAACTTATTAGATACTAAATCAAATCGGTAGTTGCTTAACTAAAAATAGATCACAACATCTACTGTAACAATGTTACAGTACGCACATTGGTTATTTATCATACAACGTAACCTAACTTTCTTCCCCATTCCAGGCGTGATCACACAATCGGTACTCAATCAATACATATGATCGTTATCTTTATCAAAATGCTTTGTCTGTTTATAATTACATGACCCTTATGAGTGTGGGGAACGACTAACAACAAGGAGATTCTTGTTGTCGCAAATTTTCACTTTTTAGCAGGCAACGCTTTGGCCTCTTGGTAGTACCTACATAGGTTTACCAAAGATCTGAAGGTTCTGCTGTGATTTGTTCGTACCAAAAGCCAGCCAACATTATTGAATAAAAGCCAGACTACGAACACAATGTGATATTTCCAACAATTTTTTTTATACTACATGACAACTTCACAAACTTAGGCCGAAACAGATCATCTTTGCGTTAGAAATGTCGCCAGACAACTCCACGGGCGATCGCTAGTAGAGCTAATAAGTGTATAACGTAACGTGTGCGTCACGACGACGTTTGCACGGCTGCTTGTTTGCGTGTAGTTAGCGCTCGCAGGGACGGTGAAAGTGGTTACGTAATGATGCAGCGCGGCTGCGCATGCGCGCCGCTGCTGCTGCAACTCGAAACCGCTTAGGTAAAAGGCACATAATATTAACACTCATTATCATAATGCATCGGTTATACTTAGATTTTACAGGATAATCGGAGAAAACTTTGTGATTTACGGTCAGATTGGAACAGCCATTTTTTTTTCTTCGTCTTTTCGGTCGCATGGTATGTCCCTAGATTTCATGAGGCCAGTTATTATCATATAAGAATAGTGAATTGAATATATCGGATAGACTTCCTGTCTTTCATTTATCGTATGAATAGCGCCATCCGTTGTTTTCCTTACCAATTGAATTGCAGTTTTTCTCAGCGTAATTCGAAACAATAAGATTCACATGAAAGGTTTTATTCAATTATAGATGATTAATAGCTGAGTTCATTGCCTCTTCCAAGTTACGCTAACGACCGATTTCCGGATCCAGTTTACCCCAGTTGTTTTCTTGAGGTCGTTATATCACCTTACAGTGGACACTAAGTTTGTTGGTTCGTAGTCTCCATTTAAGGACTCGTATGCTCGAGCGACCATCAATCCACCCATAAATAATTTTCCTACAAGGCCTTGGATCGTCTGAACTAAATAGAGTGTGAGATTTGGCATAGTTAAAGATTATATGAAAAAGGAGTGCAGAAAGCTAAAATTACGGTCGAATTTCGACCACTGGGCGACCAGTAGGCTAATTCACGTAACTAAAGAAGTGCAGTTGCCGCGCAGTTGCAATAAAAAATTGATCAAAACAACACATTTGGTAATCTTCTTCTTCTTCCTTCGTTATGGCAATTGAGCCGATGTCGACTATTCTGCCATTTGGTATACTCTGAGCTTCAGTGAGATATGCTCGCGTCAAGTTCGAGAGTCACTGCAATACGATCGGCGCGTCTTAAAATTACGTGAATTAGCCCTCTGTAGTTCGCTTAAATCGATTTACTCCTTTATAAAGTTGTTGTTAATTTTCCTAGGGCAACCGTACCTACCGTGTGGTATCGCCCTGAATGCCGAATGCCAACATCGACAGGAAAATAAGTAAAAATATTTCTAAGCAGCTACAGGGGCGTATTTACCATTAGGCCAAGGGGGCCATGGCCCGGGGCGGCAGGCTGCGAAGGGCGGCAAAGCCGCCCCTCGCGGCTTACTCTGGGCGCCTTTTATTGTCAAGCTTACCCTACAATATTTTTTTCATCCCACCATCTCGGAAAGAGTATTTTTAATCTTCAATATCTGAGTGGAAAAGCCGTTTTTATTCTCTAGAGGATAAAGTAAATTTTCATCCCACCATCTCGGAAAGAGTATTTTTAATCTTCAATATCTGAGTGGAAAAGCCGTTTTTATTCTCTAGAGGATAAAGTAAATTGAATTTAGAACATCGTGTGCACTAAGTTTGTGAATTAAACGTTTTTTTTTTTGCATTTAGTCATTTCCTCGCTGAGGTGGAATGAAAAGTTACGTGTTGCACTCGAGTGCAAAGATTTTTCACCTCGTGCTCTTTTGATTCCCTCGCTAACGCTCAGGATTCTAATTTAGAATCCTTCGCTTGCTCGGTCATCAAAATTGAACACGCGGTTAAAAAGCAACTTTGCACTCTTGTATAACAAATTATTCTTTTACTATTATTCTTTTTTATATTTTAATTGACATTTAAATTAAAATCAAATGAACGCTTCGAACCTAACCAATTGTTTACAATACCGTCAATACCAATTACAAGTACCTAAATATCATTTGCGTTCAAGAACTATTTATTATACATTAATTTTAGATAGGCACTGCGTAACTAAAATAATTCAGTAATTTTGTTTTGTAAAGTCTTATCTACGCCATCTATCGTGGACCGTGGTACCAATACTTTCGAGACGCGGGGCACACGAACAGCGCAAAGCACGCGCGATGTGGCGCGGCGCGGGCGTCGCACAGTGGGCTGAAAATGAAGCTCCATAGACTTAGCGCCTCTTGAAAATCAAGTACCTTATTTTGGAAAAAATATATACCAGCGTATTTCTTTACTGAATAGGAACATTTTATGTAACAGTATTTTTTTTCATAAAGCCATTATTTGTGAGTTATTTGCGATTTCATAATTTTTTGTATGGAGCAGATTTTTTTTTCCTAGTTGTTAATCTTTCTTAAGGAATATCTTCCTGTTTCATAAGATCCGTCATATAAGCTATCTTATCACCAAAGCCTGATTCTCAGAAACTCTCGGAACATTGTCATATTGAACTTTGAAGATAGAAAAATATTTTATATGCATGTTCTTCATTTATAATAGATACTAATTGCAACCATAAGTCCTTTCTTCCACAGTTCCTAACGAGGTGAAGAAGTAAGCGCGAGTTGCACAAAGCTTATTAAAAGTTAATGATCATTTTGATGACGAGGTCAATACAGAGAAAGAAACCTTCGCTTTTATGGATATGGATCTAGTCCACGGTTCAGAAAATGACTCTGGCTAAACACTACACTTAACATCGCTTTAGCTGATTTAATTTCAATATTCGGTGTAATGTTCTAATTGGATTAGCCTTCCTGGAATACCAATATAAAAAAAACGTGCTGACTTCTTCACCTCGTTTGGTACTGTGGAAGAAAAGACTTAAAATTTCAATTAGTATCTATTTTAAATGAAGAACTCAAGAACATGCATATAAAATATTTTTTATCTTTAAAGTTGAATACGACAATATTCCGAGAGTTTCCGAGAATTAGGCTTCGATGATAATATAGCTTATATGACAAATCTTATGAAACAGGAAACAATTTCTTAAGAAAGTGAATTAGGAATAAAAAGAAAAGTAACTTCTGCTTCGTACCAAAAATAAAGAAATCGCAAATAACTCACAAAATAGTGGCTTTATCACTTTATGACAAAAACTATTACCACATAAAATGTCCGTTTTCACTAAAGGAATACGTTGGTACATAAATATTAAAAAAAAAATACTATCGTATTTTCAAGGCGTCTATGGAGCTTCATTTTCAGTCCACTGTGCGGCGGGGGTGTCGAAAGTTATGTTTCGTTTCAAATTAACGAATAACGCATCAAATTAACGAAGGTATGTTTTAATTTGTCTCTGTGAAAACTTATCTAACGCCTAAACAGCTTAGCTGTTCTGAATATAGAAGCTGAGTTAACAAACGCCATAAACAGCGTCATTGACGATTTTGTCAAACAATTTGCGCGTAAAATGAAAATATTTACCTAGTGAATAAATGGTTCATTTTAGGAAAAAAAAAAAAAAAACACCACACCTTAATTGCAGGTTTTTTTTCTTAAATGAAATACTGGCGCTTCAATTGATTGGCGCTTATTTTTTTTTCTTAAATGAAATACTGGGGCGGCAAAGCTAACTGGCCCGGGGCGCCAAATCCTTAAATACGCCTCTGAGCAGCTATCAACGAAGCAACTTTTTTGGAACGCAAAAATGTTTACAACACCATTGAAATTGATTTCATATGGTTTTATTGCGTTTTTCCGCGAGGGCAAAATAATGCTAAGTAATACTTAGTTATTAAGCAATTTGTATCGGACCTTCCTATGTTGAAGTAAAAGAACAGGGAATATAGCCAAAATTTATATTTACACAGAAATCATGACATTAACTTCGCAACCAAATGGCAAAAGTTTCTCGAGTGTAAACAAAATAGTCATGATGGCGAAAAAATTGTTAACAATAGGAGAGTCACCGCGACCTACTGATTATGCATTTTCCTAGTTCCGAAAATAAATTATGATTACCTAATAGGTACGTAGTAACTTTTCCTTGTTATAAGCATGATTATGCCAACTTTATAAACATAATAATAAATTCAGTATTAAATATTACGGAAGGAAACATCTCGGTTACTTCGATCACGTAATACCTATGTAGTCGTTTAGTTTAGTAAAACGCAAATATAGTGAACTCATTATTTTTTTAATTTATACGTAACTACCTACTTAATAATAAATTAATAATATAATAATCATTGCATGCAATGGAATTGTACAGTCTAGTCTTGTGTATAAAATTAATTTATATTGCATGCCAAAGCTTGCCCGCCAATCAAAACGATGTAAATATGGTAATAAAAGAACATAAGTAATATTGTTACTTTTACGGCCTTAGTTAGGAGAAAGATATGTGCTACTTCTTGTGGACATTTTTTTTATCACTATTTCATACATTCTGCACTGATTTCTGTTTACAAAAATGAAGAATCTGTGGCGAGCAAATTGAAAGAATCCTAATACACATAGAGTACTTTGTGATCCTTGGACTCTACTCTATATACATGGTGTGACTGGAGAGCCAGGCTCTTGCATACACAATTACACACTATCATGGAGTCTAGTCTAGTAACACCGGCAAGTTGGGTTGTTAACCGTAATCTGTCTGTAAGTAGGTACCTACTTTAAAATAGCAACTGTTGGGGAGTATATAAGGTCCTACCTGTCTAGTCCCAATTCCTTTAAGGGGTTATTTTACGCATGATTATGAACAACTTTTACTATAGGACCAAAAAGGACATCGCGAAAAAAAATTTGCTGTTCCATTATATTTAAGTAGTCGGATAATATTTAATTGTTTTTATGGAACAGCTTTATTTTTATCGCGATTTCAGATGTGGTCCCATAGTAAAAGTTGTTCATAGTGATAAAATCTTAGAAAAACTGAATGCTGGTCTTTAGATGCTCATGCATATGCCTTGAAGTTCACTACTTTGTGCCGTGTCTTGGAATATAATGATCTAAATTACCAAAACAACCGAAACCCAGCGACATGAAAAACAGCAGCCAGTTATGTCTCAATTTACGTCTGCAGTTACGGAGTTACGGTGCTGGACACCGAGCGGAGAGCGGAAGTGACGGCACAGGCGGTTAACTTAATGCCTCTCATTTTATTAGTTAGCAAAAACTGTGCTCTCGTACAATGACAGACAACACTACAAGAGCATTGATGTAACAGCTGCTGTTGCGGCCGCGCAGGGGGACGATACTTTTCTCTCGAGTTTCTCCAGCGGCGCGCGCGCAGTCGAACCTCCGCCGCGGGAAAACACGCGCGTCTTTACCATACCTGTTCACGGTCTCGTATATTTTCCTTCACGCTCAACTAACTTATGAGCGAAATTATAGGATTACATTAAGAAATTTGTGTGAAACCCCAGTTATAAAGGCGAGCATTGTGTTTGTGTAATTGATAGGCCGATAGAAAGCTGGTTAACTTGGAACCTGGGTGAACAAACGTATAAACACCGTTTATTTTACAAGTTTTGCACCAGTACCGGTGGACTAACTGTGAGGTATGTTATATATTGATATTTTTTAAATCATTCACATAAGTATTAATTAATTTTTAAAACATACAACTAGGAAACATTTAATTAGAATGTTTTGACTAACCAACTAATTAGATTTTAATAATACTAGATACTCATGAACAGCTGCCAAACTATCAAACATTCATCAATACAGTTTTTGATAATAATTTAATAATAGATAAGTATTACTCCATAGAATAAAATAAAATATCGGAATGAACCTCACAACGAAAATCATGGAAGTGATCTAATAACTAGGCAGTATGTCCAGCTGCGGGCTGGTAATCTAGCCGAATGTGGCCGAATGTCGTCGACGCGTGTAGTCGTATTCTCCAGCCGTCTCAGGGGAAAGGATTGTTGTAACGCTTGCAAGCTATGGACTAACAACCTGTCCTTTCTCTATAGTCAATCAATTTAAAACTAAAATTGTAGTTTTCAACAGTCTACTTGGTAATTTACCGCCAAATGTAAAAAATGCTGTGTACTGCTTATCTGTTTCGCATGGGAAGTTGAATGTGGATTCAAAAATGTAATCCATAAATTGATGTCAAACTACAAAATATAATATTGACACCAATTTGATTCACATTATTTCCGCTGAGCACTTTCTTTTATTAAAACTGCAATTATTTATTAAAAAGTTCCGTAAATGAAGCGGTCTTGATACGCAGTACCGTTCTTCAGATCTCTAAGTAATAATTTAATAATTGCACAAAGAGCTCGGCAATTTAGATTTTATCGTAATTAAGTATAAAAATGAACTTGTTTTTGTTATAAATCCCAACAGATAACCGTCAAAATAAGCTGCTTACACATTTATATATGGTAGTTTATAATTAGCCATAAACATGTGAACAAAATGTATTTTCACATTAAGTACTTTGAAACAGAATGTCCTCCATTTCTTTCGTGACTATTGTAGGAAGAACAATCGCTAGAGCTCCCACGGCACCGATAGTGCTCACCGACTGGTTTCTTTTGGCTTCTCTTCGCCATTTACCGTAATTACCCATTACACTAGGCACCAACACATTTATGGGTAACAAATATCTACACGAAATAAATGATGCTTTGAACGCTTATAATACTTTTACCGCGTAAGTAAGAGCAATTTGAGGAAGAGGAAAGTACCTATTATATACGCTGCAGTGGTTTGCAGTAAGTACGCAATCCGTTGGAACGGATAAGGAAAAGATAAAAAAATTGATAGAGTTAAATGATGTTTTGATTGATGTTTAAAAAAACATGCCGTGCGAGTCCTACTAAACACGAGTGTAATACAGAAACAAAAATATTACTAATGGAATTTTGATTTTGTGTACGTGATAGCTACCTACCTAATGAATAAACTAAGGCCCAATAGAGCTATTCCTAAATTTATTGAAATACGATAAAACTATTTCACTGAAATTTTGATTAATTGATATGTTAATAAATTAGACGATACGAAAGCTAAGACGAATAAAAAAAAAATAAGGAAACTTTTCGTATACCTGTCACGTTTCACGCGGTCAATCGACGCAAAGTGGATACTTTGAGTGCCTCGCATATAGCCAAGCCAAGCATTTGCTCAACTCGATTAGGTATGTATCTAGGTTTTAAGGGGTAATGGTGTATAGAAGGTAACATAGAATAAGTACTGACCCCTTTTCTATATGTATGTACACCTTATTTCATTGTCGATTGTCTTGCCACAGCAGCACACTTGCTAGCTCTTCTTGCTGATATTTTTTGTCAACAATGAGTTGAAGTAATATCTTTCTAAACAATACTTAGTTACACCAGCATGCATTGTAGTTACTGACGTTACTCACTCAAAGTTACGTAAACCATTTACTTAGGTGACATAAACAATGTGAAACGACAATATTTATCTACTTCTTGACATATACTCACACAGGTCAGACATTATTTATTTTGTGTATGGAAGGAACAAAAGCCTAAGGTCGATTGATATATTTCTTGCCCGACAATACAATACAACCGAAAAAAGGGTTCCACATTCGAATGCACGACGTAAAACAATTGGTGTTGCCGTTCACCGAATGCCGATATGATGAAACTGGCTATACGTGATATATTTATCAATCAGGCTGTAGATTTACGAAAGTCTAGCGCGGCACGGCCGAGGTAACGGTCGGCAGAGCGCGACACCTAATACAGGTGCATGATAAATAATGTAAATTCTATGCAACTGTACTTGTGTTATTCAAGTGATCCGTGAGTGTCTAAAAAAACCAACCATCGTTTAAAAATACTTATTACCGCTTCTTCCAGGCGTTGATGTAAGTACTATGTGTAGGTGATCAAAGATTCGTGTCGGTCCATTATGTGCAAGACGTACAAATTGTCCCACTAACCTTCGCTGTTATTTACTTCCGCTGTAATACATGTTATTAAACATAACTGTGTATAATACACGCTATTAATGTACGCTGTCATTACTGGGACTGGATCCAAGAACATAATTAGACCGTCAACGATGCAACCTCGACCCGTAAATCACTGTTCAGAATATCCTAGTGAGCGAATAGGTGATTCTATTTGGAACTCAAGTGCCTATTATAATCAAATCTCAGCAAAACAATCAACATACCTGTGCATCTTCGACATAAATCTGCTCGACCCATTAAAAATACATATATTATACTTTATACTAATTGGGCTTTGTATGCGTAATACGTATTGTATATTCGGAACTGCTGCATATTAATATTGGTTCTTCGGCGCCCGAAGGTTTCCTGTCTTCCTCCATACGTAATCGTATCAACTGCATTCTATGAAGATGCAAAGTTGTCTTGTCTCCAACATTCATTGAAAGTGTTTTCACCAATTTTTTCTGCCGCTAGTATTAGATCCTGTTCAGAAAAACCTAAGTTGGGTATACGTGAATGTCCATTGCTCCATGTCTATATGTATGGTCCATCAAAGTAGTAAGTAAGCTGTCAATTGATGTTAAAGTGGCTCAATGTTGACCTTTGTTTACTTGCGTCATAATGTTGAGTCATTTGTCACTTTCGAATGTCCTGAGATCAATTTGCAGGTTTATGGCTTTTGGTTACAGGCCTATAAATTTGCCACTTTCGATTTTCAAATATCCTGAGATAATGTATATATCTCGCTTATCATAGGTGCGATTCATATCTAGGTTGGGTACTTTAATTTTATTGTAATGTAGCCGATTCGGATCTAGGCCCAAAAATAAATCGCCGCTAAATAAAATTTGTATCCCAATTATTTATTTATTTATTTGAAGAAGAATCTATAGCTATTTTGTTAGCGGTAGTAGATAAGGCAGTAGTAATTTCGAGAAAAATATCAAGCATCGGTTTGCTGCGGTGATACTGGTTGTATTAGGATCATTAGGATTTAGATCATAGTATTTGCATATTCTACTAAAGTATAGCGGTATGCGCCTGTTACATAAGTACGTATATCCTACCAACCTACCTATATCCATACCCACACAACGGAGTTTGTTCGTCTGTGCTACCCCTCCCAAGAACGGGATACGTTACTTGATAAAATCTGCTTTACATCTTCTATGTACCCATCGGAAATCCGTATTAGCCGCTGCTCTACCATAAACAATCGTTTGAAGTTTACTAGTTTCCTATTAAAAGAGAAATCGGTATCACATCTAATTGATTATTTCAGCTGTAAGTAATTGAATAAGAAAGGAAAACTGTAAATAAATCGAAACTTGAGAAAATAATGTCAGGGTTCATTTTATAGTTTATTCAAGTGACATAATATAAATCAATCTGAATTATAACTGTAGCTAATTTAAATTATTTTATTCATTATTTTGTTATTAGATACCTATAAATTATGTTTAAGTACCTACTATTTATTATTGGAGTCTTTATTATCCCAGATATTCGGAACTTAACAATTTATTTGTCTACATAGCTACTTACAACGTGTATCAGAAATGCGTGGTCAACGGATTGGTGATCATTGTGCGACTGCGTATAAGGTTCCAGACATTGTTCCTCATAAGCAGCCTCTAGCCATACTCCTTTGTCGACTTCTACTATACCCTATAAACCCCTACCTACCTACCGATAGAGAAAAGAGATGTCAGAAACCACGCGATAAACAAATTACATTCAGTGAATAACACGTGGAAAACTGGTGACTGTGAAATGTGTGAAACCGGTTTTCTATGATAAAATACCTTAATTATAATTCATACGCAGTCAATAGGCCATTTATTTTTTCTAGGTAAAGAATGGATTCGAAACTATTATATTAACATTTGCTATTTATGTAACATTTGCTATTTATGTAACATCTGCTCAAAGTTTAGCGACGCCAAGTACCTACGCACAATAGAAAATCTATTGTTTGCACCAAAACTTTATTTTATTTTATTTATTATTTTTTAAGGAGTTTCAGGTGTCATACTGTGTTGCTAATTAATATTGCTATTCTGTGACACGTGTGTGACACAGTATGATACGTCAATTGGGCAATACAAACGGAATGCGTGAACGAAGTAGTCACCTGCTTCACCCCTTCAAAAATAAGAAATTCTCGAAAAATACAACCTTATGGGTCCCCATTCCCCAACAAAAGATAATTATACACACACAATCTCAAATTATAGTATACATTATATACGTACATATTTCAGTTTACTCCTTCACTTATTAGAGACCACAGCATGCACAATTAAATTATACAAGGTGGTAACAACGACGACGTTATGACATTAAATGAAACCACGTATTTGGTATCACGTTCTGAAGCAGTACGTACGCAAATATTCGATACTTACGATACTTAAAAATAAGTAGGTATTATGAAAATTGCAACATAAGCTGGAGTTTGTTAAAGTATTCATAAACCAGATCCATAATTATTTTAATGCGAACCTTAACCTGTATCTGCAATTAATCGACTTGGTTATAAGTTTTTGATGAACAGAGCGTTAAGTCAAGACTCTCTGATCACGCGTTTATCCTCCGTTAACGATCGTCTAAGGTTAATTGTGCTGAGTATTTATTTATAAGGGTTGCGGTTAGCCCACTAAACAGAGGCCTGGTTCACTTCATGTTTTCGTTAATAATCTGTATTATCTATTCAGGAGAATCTTTTATGTAGTGCGCAAAATTTGCAGAGTAATTTAGTGTCCGTTCCCAAATGCAACCGCGCAGTACTAAAATTCACTCCAAAACAAAATAAAAAATTGGTTTTGTATGGATTGCGCTAGTAAATAATGCGTGTCCGCCATACTAAGTCGAATTTTCGTTTTATTTTTATATTTATTTATTTAAACTTACACACTATCTTTACAGGTTGATCCCAATACAATAGTGGTTTGCAATCTCTCACCAAATAAATTGAAAAATAAACTTACAGCTAATACTTAACTACTATTTAAATATAACTAACAAAATTCAACAAAACTCTTGCGAATTCGCTCAGATTGCACGAAAATAAGTCAATTCTCTCATGCACTTCGTTAAGTACACATATTGTGCGGGTGAGTGGTGCTTTTGACAGCAGGTTGGTTTTGGCAGCAGGCACTACCAGTTTTTGTTTTAAAGTGTGTCCCAATACTGCAGTTGCATTTAGGAACAGAGACTGAATCAATCTACAAATTATGCGCACTACATAAAAAGTATCCGGTATTATAAAAAATGAGACCCCAATATATTTCAAGGTATTCATTCCAATTATATTTACTCAATTCGGCCTCACTCAAGTTGCCTTACTTTTATTAAGTATACTCAAAGTAATAGGTACCTACTGTTAAATGTTAAGCGTAATGTCCATGTTTAACATCTTACAAAAACATCTAATTATGTTTAACTATTACTTGTTAACTACGTAAGACTACATGCAGGCACTAACTGTGAGTTACTGAGTAATAATTTGCTGTCAGGTTATCATTTTACTAACATATTGCAATCAACAACCCGTTTACAATGCGCAGATTTGTTTGTTGGAAGACAGAAATGTTTCTAACATTTGTTTCGTTTGCAGTTCTGTGAGAAGAAATAGTGATAGACTTAACTTATTCTATATATTAATATGTGAAGAGAAAACTTTGTACCCCTTTTTAAGCATATTGCGCGCACGGAGGTGTGTGAGATTTGGCATAGTCAAAGTTTACATGGAGGAGTGCAGAAAGCTAAAATTGATATATAATATGTGGTCGAATTTCGACCACTGGGCGACCACTATTTAGTATTAATGGATAATCGCTGTAATAATTATACAGGGTCACTGGTTGAACAATAGACATATTGAAGGAGTATTGTACTCATCATTGTGAACAACGTTTACTAACGTGACGTAACGTGAACTGTTGTTTATTTTTCGCGATTTCATGATTGGTCCCATAGTAAAAGTTGTTCATAATGATGGGTATAATACCCTCCTTCAATATGTATTCAACCAGTCATCCTGTATAATAATCTTAGAGTATACTCAGATAATAATAAATAAATATTTATCTGTACCCGCGACTCCTTCCAAGTGGACAGTGGATTAAAACGGTTAAAAAGACGGACAGTGTGCAAGATTCAAAGAAAATATTGTACAAAGTTGTCTTAAAAGATCAACAGATGGCAGCACAGAAAAAAATAGATGGCGCTATGGTTTCGTTACCGCGGTTTATAGGGAAGCGGCCTGACGCTAGTGATAATTACAGTACGTTTTTAACGACTCTGACCATAGAAATAAGATTTATCTTGTAAGGGAGTTGATCGGCCAATAGTCCGGTCAACGCCTATAGAATTTACCAAAACTTAAAACTTACTACAAAGACCGTCAAATACGGTAGGTAGATGGTTCAGGGGAGGAAGCCCAATTCTCGTAATTAATTAAAAATGTTCAAAATATGGTACCGACCGAATCTGATCTTGTTGATGTTCCGCTCTAGTATCACTATCAACTATCAATGTCACAAATGGTATTATCTTAGATAGCAGCGATAAAAAAAAAAATTGCCTCATGAATGAGGATTCGATCCCGGGATCCCGACCCTATTCCAGTCCCGAAATTTTCGGGATTAAGTTTTCATAATCCCGGGATTTTCGGGACTGACGATAATGTTACTACAGTCGCTTGATTTGTTTTTTATACATAGTCATGACTCATGAGTACCTACCTATATGAGAAATGTGACTGATTACTATTATTATATTATATTATTAATATTACACTTGTTATGTTACTGTAACATAAAAGTTCATTTAATTTTGTTAAGTAAAAGTTGTTTTTTACTTAAATAACCTAACCACAGAACACAGAAAAGACGTAACGAGAAAGAAACCTCTTTCTGGGTTCTGTGAACCTTACCGTCAAAAACCCCCGGTTTCAACTAGAAAAAGAGATATAATTTTTGAACAGATTTTCATGAAACATAGCTAATATGATACCCGATTAAACTACTTTTCAATTAAAAACTGCATTGAAATCGGTCCATCCGTTTTGGAGCTACGGTGCCACAGACAGATTCACAAATCCACAGATACACAGCTACACACTACAAACTTATAATACCCTCTTTTTTGTCGGGGGTTAAAAAGGGATTTTAATTAGTTTTTGTAGAATTTTTACTTTACTTTTTCCGTCTGATTCATGGACTAATTTACATTGTCAATAAAAAAAGCAGATTTTCGTAATTTTTTGTTTGCAATCTAAAATCCCGGAATTATATATATAGAAATTAGGGCCGGGATCGAATTCTCTACTCATGATGCACACTATTTCCTTGTCAAACATCAAGATCGATTCAGCCGTTTAGTCCTGAAAAGATAACAAACAGACAGAGAGACAGAGTGAGAGTTATTTTCGCATTTACAGGTAATATTTGAAAGGATTTAGTACAGCCATTTTGGTGTATTAGAATTAGAAGGCTCATATTTATTCATAGATGTTTACAAGCCGATATTAGAAAGAAAGAAAGAAATAAGGTTTATTGGTTAACACAATACATGGTTAAATCACACCATATACAATACAGAAACATAATAACCTAACCGTCAAAGACCCCCGACTCCAACTAGAAAAAGAGCTGTAACTTTTGAACGGCTGAACAGATTTTCATGAAACATAGCTAAGAATGATACCTGATTAAAGTATTTATTTATTTATTGCTTTCATGTAATATATAGTAGCTAGCATATGTAGTAGCTTTCAATTTTAAAAAATTGCATTGTTATCGGTCCATCCCTTTTGGAGCTACGATGCCACAGACAGAAACACAGATACACACTACAAACTTAAAACACCACTCTTTTTTGTTGGGGGTTAAAAACCGGGAGTGACACAGCAGTTGCCCATTGCAGCAGGCTTACTTCGGCACATTTATGCTATGACTATTATGATGCCTCAATAACTTCGTAAAGAAGAATAGAATAGAATAGAATAGATCTTTATTTCATGTAAACCAGATACAGGCACTTATGAAATGTCGAGACTCTAGGTGCACGGTTCCAAATAGTAGATCCTATGGAGAAGAACCGGCAAGAAACTCCATGAAGTGAAACACTATTTGTGGTGTTAGTAGTAATCGTGCCAATTATTAAGTTCTATAATACAATTAAGTTTTATTCCGCAGACAGAATACATATTTTGTTGTTGAATAATACCTCGGAGACTTATCTTATAACTTTGGCGTAATAAGAAAAAATGTTATGCTCTATTAAAATAATTACTATAGATATGTTAGCGTTTTGTTGACTTTTGAAGATTGCCCAAGAATGTCCATATATTGGGGCTGGGTGATCTCCATCCATATTTAAAAAAATATATAATTTTATATTACTTACCTTGATATCTCAAATCGTCAACTTTTTGATGTTATCGAATGGTTCCTGAGTCACGGTACTGCAAAATACATATTACGAAACAGCTTTCCACGGTGTTGATTAAAAAACCACACTTTCTACAGCGATTGCGCATTCGAGACATAAATATTCCTTATATGTTATTAATGATTTAATCAACAAAACTCATTGTTTTTATGTTTTGCAAAAAGGCAAAATAATAATATTTATATTTTGTTTGTCTTTAACGCTGGTCAAAATAGCTGTATAGCCTTGTTTATAATTAATTTTGATATTAATAACACCTCATATTCAATGCAAACCTCTACCTAATAGGCACCTGCCGTTTAGAATAGAAATAGGATATAATATTTATATTATTGTCGTCAAATACGCTACACAACACCGCGCGTTGATGTCTTTTGTTCGTAAATTAAATTTTAATAGTAGCAACTTGTTTTTAATTGTATTTGCAGCACCATTGTTGTTCAAACATTTCACAATCATTGTTTCGTACGCACTTTGAATGAATTGAATAATATTGATAGGTCAAAGTACATTTCCACATTACATTTCCAGTAAAAGCTGACCTTATATTGTATAGACTTTCCGTAAAATGAGAGGTCAACTTATACTGAAAATATATATTGTCCTGGATTCAGCCTTAAAAGCTAATCGCTGTACGGTACCCATCTTTTTCTAGAAATTCTAGAAATTGTATTTACTTATTGTTAGAGAGAATTCAATATTTGTTTTTGCTGTATAATTTCCTAAGAGTAAAGTCATTAAGTAAAGCGTGTTAGTGGTTCTTTCTTAGCTGTGGTAGTTTATGATGACTCGACATTAATTATTGAAGAGTCCTAGTTTATAGGAATAAATGTTTGGTTGCGTTATTCGCAAGTTACTGTAATTTAACGTTAACTGTAGGAAAAGCTTTAATATAAATTGTGAGTATAAAAATATAAAATCTTCCAAAAAATTAACTAGAAATTAAATCCGCACGGCAACATATTAATATAAGCTTACCTTTCATTGTACCGAAAGCCATGCGAGGTCGCTTAAATACTGGAAATGTATAACTTGATATGTAGCCGTGTGTACCTACCTAATTACTTTTTTATAGATGAATCAATTAAAAATGTCCTATCCTCATTTTTCGACATTCCAAATGGTGCTATTCACCATGAGATGAAAAAAAGTTTAATAAGTGGTCGTTTCTATGGTTATGAAAGGAATTTTCCAGTGTTGGTTGACGTAAGGTATATATTAACATAATGTAAAGATTTTAAGCTCTACTGATTTATTATATCCTTGTCAAACTCGCTTACATTTTTATATAATAAAATAAAATATTCAAACAATAAAAATGCTTAAGTAGGTACTTATACCTATTTCATGTGTTCGCTAGGGTGTAGAACACTTCTATAAATCTTAGAAGTAGACACTGAATGAATCGTCATCATGATGATGACGATTCATTCAGTGTCGTCTTCATCATCATCATCTGCAGCATGTAATATAAAAAATCCATTATTTATTTACTAACCGCTAGTTCTATTTAAATAGAATATAGCATCTATCACTCAGGGATAGTGTAGCTTTTTACTAGTGATTTTTTTTAGAGTCAGTTTAATAGTTCCACAGATTACCCCTACATACAAATAATCAAAATACCTCTTTATAATATTAGTATAGATTAATACGTGCACAGATTATGGTACAGAATAGAATAGAATAAATATTTACTTCATGTAAACCAGATTCAGGCACTTATGAAATGTCGAAACTCGGTGCGCGGCTCCAAATGGTAGGTCCTGTGGAGAAGAACCGGTAAGAAACTTCATGGAAACTCTTTTAAAATAATAGGTAGATTACAATCTTGATTAGTGTTGTAGGTACAATGTTTTGTAAGAGCTACGAGAATTGTTCAAATAGTTAGTTAGTCATTGTTCAACTTAGGCCCCTAACCATAGACATTGATCATGTTGATGATAATATAAGTACTTTAACTTCCAAGTACAAAAATAATATCTAGTATATTATAAAATAACGAAAATTGTAGTGCCAAAAATATACACAAACAAATAATCTAAATGCTAATGACATAACATTGAATAATATTATGAGAAGAGATTGTTGGTCTTGATCTGTGGCGTGATCTATGATCTCACTGCTGTAATTAGCTGAATAGCACCAAAGCCTCGTCGAGACAAAAAGTTCGTGAAGAACAGAACAGATGAATCATGCATAAACAAACACTGCAAATAGGGTAACTCTATCATAGAGAACATTATTATCTACTATATTTTTTTATGGAATAATAATATAGATCTAGGACTTTCTATAAGAAGTATTTAAAAGTAAGTAGTTAATATGGTTACAATTTTTTCAAACCTAACTCTTAGAGCATTTGACACTAATCAAAGACTTAACTGGATTATTTCGGCCAAATACATTTCGATATGAGTATGACCTACTAGAATTTAGCAAAAAGCTGACGGGCGTTCCGACCACTGAATTTGTAAAATATTTATAAGCCTTGACATGATTACATTTAATTGGACACAGTATTATACTTTATTTATTCTGTTGTATTGATAACTTTTTGTCGAAGCAATCCATGTAGGAAATGAATCTTTTAGGTTATTTTTCTCTTTGCATAACAGTTCTACGACAAGTTCATTATGAACGCTAACGTAGTTTCTTTTAAAAAGAAATTAGGTACAGCTAATAGTTGACGAAACTAAATTAATTGTAGTTTTACAATTAGTTAATGATGGCATTATGACGTCGTAGTGCAATACACGCTTATTTAATGTGTCAATGTCGTATGCAATGCATCGGTGTCTTTTCGACTTTCACTAATTGAAACTAAGGTACGCCCACCGGCCTGTAAGCTAAAATCATGCGATAAAATCCAATCGTGCAAAGAACATTACCACGTAGGCTTGTGTTAATGATAGCCTGCTTGCTTACTAAGACAGCGTTGGATTTTGATCCTTACGTAGATACCGAAATGCTTTGATTCTTTATGGTATAGTGGTCGTTGCCCAAACGGCTCGAGGTCGTGCTGAGATGTATTTGAGTGAAAGTCGTGATAAGCCCCCACCTCCGGGCTCCGGTCACTGTCTCCACTCTGTACTCATTCAATTTGTTCAACATGACCGCTTATAAATAAATGCGTTACCTTTTAAATTAGAATCTGATGGTTGATCAGAGTTAATTGTGTAACAAAATTTCTGTTCTTACCTACTCTTCAAGTTTGCATGTAATGCTTTTTCAGATGTTTTCTTGTGATTTAAAAGCTGTTAAATTTGCAACTTAAATAAATTTATGTTTTGCTAAATTGTTATTATACACCTGCCGTATTAGCTTAAAATTTAACATTCAAGTTTCCGTTGTAGCAGGTATCAATTATAAATACCACAATAAATACCTACCGTCATTTCGGTAAATATTACTCATTATCATTATTATCATGTTCCTTTAGACATTGTTATATGAATAAAAGATGCCACCTGATTCATTTCTATTTAGGTGCTTAAAATATGCAAATTATATCGGTCACTGTATGCAACATTAATTCAACACTAATTTGAGAAAATTCATGCATTTCCTATATTTACTTCCTGATATATTTAATTGAAATGGCTAATCACTTCCCAATATAATTAATATAACACCATTGCTGGCACTTTCTTCCGAGAGTAATGTCAATATCTTTCTCGGATCAATTTAACTATCCCCGTTTTTAACGATAACTAACCAAGATAACTAACACAGTTTTAGAAATCAAGTTTGCGTTCTTTTAACTAGGCTATGTGTGCTTTATTAATCAAGAAATTTCCCGTGACTTTGCAACGATTTCTTATTTAACTAATTTCGGTACGATGTTAATGCAGTATTTTCAATTCGTCCATAGTAATACGAGGCCAGTAAATAAATTTTGATTTTGAATAAGTCAAAGAGCGCCTGTTACTGAACCAAACTTAAGCGATAGAGCACATTTATATATAAACAGAAAAAGTTTCCACACAGTTAAGCTATACATCGCAAACACTTGCAAGTAAATCACCCATATCAAAATATCAAGCCTACAATATACATTTTTCACTTGGAGGCTCTAACTGGCTCTATTTTCTGATAGAATATAACGCTAATTATACGGACAAACAGAAGAAAGTCTCAGCTGTGGTCGATTTACATAACCGCGACCCGTCGATATTTCACGCCGCGTTCACGCCGCAGCACCGCATTCAAATGCTAAAGACTCGCTCTCTAATTAAACACTTAAAAGAACAAAGCAGTATTTTACACCCTTTTTTGTTCGTAAACAAATGAGTCGTGGTTAAAATTCAGAATTTAAGCGATGTTGTAACCATGTTTTTTGTTGGACTCGCGTTATGTCACTGTGCTTCGAATGGCCATTGCTACTTAGCGACAAAATGTTTCCGTATCGGCATTGTTTTAATATTCGAATTTAAACAATATTCGATTGTTCTTTGGCTCGGGCTCGTGTCATATTTTTTGTGAAACGTCCTAATCTAGTACCTATGGCATGTGTTTTTGTAATTTTGTCGTCTGAAACATTAATTTTAACTATCTTAACTAACCTTCTGACTCTAGGCTGGATTGAAATATTTTAAATAAGTCTTGTGCACACACCAAGGTTGACTGGCTTGAAAAATACTTTTTTGTATTTCAATCCATTTGTCTTTTTTTAGCCTTGACAATAATTTTACTAATGACGGCCTTTGTACCTATGAGCATATAACGCATACAAACATACCTACATTTGTTAAGTAATTTCCTGGTTAACGGATGGCGACACTTGTCACCTGTGATTATGTCGTTGGGAATGAAGCAAAAGGCACATTAACTGAAATTAACGCTTATTAGCCATTACACGGAAGGAATAGGCACTCAATAGAGTCAATAGCATGAGTGTATGTCGGATATACTTGAAGTAAGCCCGATAACTCATTAGGTTAAGAAATAAAAAATTCAGTAAGTGAGTAACCTATTACATTACAGGTACTTATGACCTTCAAATAGAGTAATCTATGTTTAACACTAAAACACTAACCTCATACTGAAATCACCAACTCAATTGTTAAGTGTAGTCATAACATAATGTTTATAATGCCTGTCAATAAATCTTGATGAAACTAAATCAAATCAAATCTTTATTGCATTCCATAATGTAAAGTTAAAACAGATGGTAGGCTCAATCTAAGGATCAATTATGGACCCTGTCGGGCACAGCATGGTTTGGTAGGAGAGAGGAAAAGCTGCTTTATTTATTATAACTAACTTTCAACCCTTAACCTTATTAATTATTACTATTTATTAATCTATTTATAACATCCTCATTTTGTCATGGCTATGGCCGAGCACATCTGGATCAGTCAGATTATTGCGGTCAAGAAAAGAGCCGTGTTCAAAACCATCTACATGGCCTTAGGAACTCTGCATGTCAGTCATCAAGCATCTACGAACGGCACGATTTGGCTCATGATCGGTAGGGCAGATCTGTGGACTTTTGGGACGGGGCGATCTAGCCGCCAAGAAATGACCAGCCAACTTGTCTATTGATATGCCGATGGGACCTTACCGATCGGCCCTACCGAAGTTCGACCTATCGACCTTTAAGTAACACATTCTAAAAGTATTTTTAATTAATGGAATGATGAAACGCATACATTAGTATTTTTCTCAGCAGCAGGCGTCCGGTTGTGATTAGAAAAGTTAAAAGAAAATGCGAACGCCATAATTCTATGTTAGCGTTCATATCAAATTCAGGTTAGTACCTAATTTCCAAATTATTTATCGACTACTGCTAATCGATATCTACAAAGAAACGAAAGAAATTCTGAATGTATTGTACAGATGTGGTTCAGAGTCATTTCCCTCTATTTTTAATTCGGTCTTGGCACAATGGAAATGTAGAACACAATTGCTTACAATTTACAATACATTTCACTATTTGAATGACTTCTAAGTCATTCGTTATAAATTATTTCGATTGTGACTCTTAAAAGGTGATTATAAATAGGTGTACACTTTCTTTAATATTTTTTTCTGGCATTAGCATTAATTTATTTCAATGCTCTTTTTATTAAAAATATCTGTAAAATGTTCTTTACAGACTTTCCTAGAATTTACAAATAAATAAAATTTTCTGAATTTACAGGCTGTATGTGCTATCGTAACGAAAACTGCGACCATGGATTCAGTAGGTAGGTACATGATTCGGGATACCTCAGAGATAGAATATTAGGTCGGTCGTCTCAAAAAATTTAAGATGTTTTTCGCAGTATTTATAACATAAGTAAGAATATTGTGAACAAAATCGTAATTTTTTTTAAAAGACCGAAGCGGAATTCTTACGCTGATTGGTCCAGAATCATGTACTGAATCCCTGGTATCTGTTTTCGTTACGATGTCAATTACACCCTGTATACTCGTCGTTTACGGCTGACACTGACCTGATGCAAGTGTTATTCATAATATGAGTAGGATTCACTTTGTAGTTCCCACGGCGACAATGACCCTAATGATGAGTGCTTTGACATTTAAACAAAACCACTAACTGAGGTTAATGCGGTTTTATCCTGGCATTGGGAACAATTACTTACTTACCTTACCTAGTCCCCTTGTTCTTCAATGAAACCTGTGTCAAAATAAACCAATAATAATAATAATCTTCGTGTTTTAATTCATGATTTGAACAGTTGCGTCGCTGTCGCCACATTTGAATAGGCAATCTAATGGAAGTTATGCTTGCTATTCTAAAACCTGGTGAAGGCACACATTGAAGAATTAGGTGCAACAAGCGGGTTACCTAAACAAATATAGGGATTTCCACTGGCCCAGAGACAATTTCAGCTTTCAGCTTTCAGCAGAGCAATTTTTGCTGCCAGGGAAGTCCCGTCTCGCAAATGATTATTTTGTTCTAGTTGCCATAGGCTAACACTATAATTATTTTCATTATTCGTTGAATAAGGGCCTCTTATCGATGAGAATTTTAGGTTGAGGAAAACATTTTACGATATTTTTCCTACACACGTCGGGGCCCTGTCTCCCTGATACGGCGGTAGTACCGGCCCCTGATAAATATCTACATAAACCTTATAATACACACCTTTTTCGTGGATAGATTAACAATCTATTCAGTTCCTGTCTGCCATGTTACATTTTTATTATTATTCTGTCGGATAACTTCGAAATACAGGTTAGTATTCAACATAACAATACCTAATAATTATCCTCTTCCATAAACGATAAATTCCAGCTCATTAAGTGCATACTGCAATTTGGCATAATAAAAAATCGATTACGCCGATGACATGAAAGTAAAAAAGTACCTATAGTTACAAAAATGTAAGTATTGTAAACAGTACCGCAAGCAGTGAATAATGTTTTCGTCCGTAACTATAAATGTTGCATGACTTGTCATAATTTGAAGCAACATTAGAATGTAATGAACAATAAACATAAATGTGCATATAATACATGTGATGTGTTTTGAATTCTACACGCGTGCTAGCATTTTGATTGCGTGCTAGTAAAAAGACTTAAACAAAGACGAAAATCGCCTTTTAACTGGCAAGCCAAACAGAAGACCGGTGTCGGACAACGGGGCGCCTGGTACTGCGCAAGGAGGCCCTCCTAAGTTTATGCTAATGTTTCTTGAAGAGACCTTTGGCCAGCAGTCGTTTGTAATAGTATCGTCGGTTGATTGAAATATTAAACAAATTACAATCGTTGTTCCCATCTTAAGCTAATAGGTGGCAGGCGGTGGTAGGCGCTTAGGGACCGACCTTTAATCCCGTGAGGTTCGAAAAGGGGAGAGTGGGTTAGAATAAAATTACGATTGATCACAATGGGGGACCCCGATGTTGTGACAATCACGTGTATATTTTCGTGCAACTAGCACATTTGTGTCTAAAAACCTTGTAGAGATTAAAGCTTCAAGTGCAATAATAGTAAATACTCAATTTTACTAATAGTATGGTTTTCAGAATCTGATTTCATGGTAATATTTCATTAAAACGGATTCTAAAAGAGAATATATTTTTCAATATAAATTACACTTTATGTTGGGGGGTGGGGTAGCCTAAAACCTCACTATATCACCAAGGGGGAGGGAGGAATAAATAAAAGCCTAAAAACCTCACGCGAGTAAAGGACGACTCTTACCTGTTGAAAAAATTAAGGGAAACAGTGTAATTTTATATAGGAATTAAGTAACTCCTAAGTTGGTTTTGAGAACTTAAAAATACTTAAATAAATTAGTGCAGTAAAAAAAAGAAAAGAAGCCGTATTCCTGATTTACAGATTTGCGAACTCAAAACTACACTGAAATTAAACACCCTAATTTAATACGCTACTGCTGCTGTTGATGTGATGGAAGTAAACCTCTAGCATCAAAAATATTAAAGTAATGATATTAGGACAATGAGAGCAATTCAATCCACTTGCTCAAATTACACGAATGCAGTTACTCGTTAGTATTCCAGTTTGTCGTGGGTTTGTGTGGGCAGTGAGCAGCCGACTGTGAAATAAGGACGTGATTGCTGAACCACAATTTCAGGTCAATCGCTTCGGCCGACATATTTGTACCAATAATCCATGGGTCATTGCATTTTGCCGCCATTCGTTTATACAGCCATGTCACTCCTATGGAAAAGCTATTCTTATATATCACACTTCATATATTATTTCCAGTGTCTAGAATTCTAGATAACGTTTCGTCTTCGAAAATAAGACGTCACAATGAGAGCATTACACTATTAATAGCTTTTAATTATGACTTCAAGTACCGATAACGAAGACACAAAATTAAATACAGCAATCAATGCACCTCATTTAGATAAAAATAGTTGTAGAAGTGGAGAAAGCTAGATTATGATAAATTCGGAACTAAGCAATGTGATGCTACGATACCTGAATATGTACTCCTTGAATTAACCATCACAACAATTAACAGAAGCGTGTCGAGAGCAGATTTCAACAGATTTTATAATAACAGCTTAGCGACGGGTAAATAAATATTTTTGACATTCCGAAAGGCCCATACTTGTCTTGTTCGCATTAAATTCGAGGCAGTCGACTATTTTTATTTAATTTAATGGTATTTTACCGCCATACCGGTTCCTACAGGCGGAGTCGGCCTCAATCGGAGTTATTTCTTTAGGTATAAAACAGTGGACGTAGTTTCACAAAGGGCTTTTGTGTCATGGTCAATGCGACTATCCATCTAGGAAATCGACATACTTGTCAGGTACGAACATGCGATTACAGCAATCGCGAGTGATTTGTTGTTATCCATTGAAGAGTTCCACTGTCTATCTCCGAAAGTATTCATCAGATTTTCACCTAATTTAAATGGGATCACCTCGAGAGAATAAATACTTTTTCAAACAAAAAAAGAATCATTCCACAATTCAAATCGGTTTACAATTTGCGAAGATGTAGCAGAACAAACATACAATACAATTGAATTACAATACTCAATTTTTTGAAGTCGGTTTAATACTTAAAAGCTTCTGAAGTCGGGGCTTTTAGTTCTTCAATTCACCTTGTTTTGGCAGTGACACAGACTTCAGAAGCTGTTAAGTTTTTTTTATGAAAATGATTTTATAGGTACCTACGCTTTCGTGTTTGAAAGTCGGTTTTTACTTTTTTTTAAGATTTTTATCTAACGATAATAATGACTGCGTAAATTTATCATTGAAACTTTTTAAGCTCACAAGCTGGTCTTTTGGTAGATACGCTAAGATTTCTGATATGGTATTTTCTCAGATGAAGAACCCAATTACTATTTTCATGCTGACAGATCTTACTAATTCTCGTAAAAAGACGGATCGTATCGTTCATGCATTTTC
The DNA here is from genome assembly GCA_932294325.1 of Allophyes oxyacanthae. NCBI lineage: Eukaryota > Metazoa > Arthropoda > Insecta > Lepidoptera > Noctuidae > Allophyes > Allophyes oxyacanthae. Next base: position 5,737,955 of record OW028614.1, on the reverse strand, counting down.
ATTTAGGTTTATAGCGAATTTATGTCCGTACAAACATCATAAAAATCACGCTATGGAAAAATTACGTACCTAACGTTAATTTATGTCTCCGGGCACAAAAATGCAGACAGACATAATTAATTACATTGATTCCATTACAAATCAGTAGGTAGATGGTATCCACCCGCTCCACTTCAGTGCATGCCTTTATTTTACTGAACTGAAGTGAGTGCAGATAGCGTAAGTTTATTTTGACCATTTAGATTTTACGCATCGACCGAGTTCTGCGTGCCGACTAGTCAGCTCCGAGCTCTTAACCCATCGGAGCGCCAAACGCGGTTATTGCGTAACATCGATATGGTTAAAAGAACCTAAACACTATGCCCTCTGTATTACCTTATTGAACCTGCCGCAAAAGAAACACGTTTCTCGAAAATGACTCTCATGAATCACCAAGCCAGGTAGGTTGTGTAATTAAACCATAATTGAAACGTAACTGCTTTACGACAATCAGCATTCGGTTCACGGCACTACCCAATCTGCGTCTAGCATTCATAAGAAACTTTAAAACAAAACATTGTTTCGTAACGTACTCGTAAGTCGTACGATAGAACAAAGTATGAGAACTTATGCACGGACTAGGAAATGGTCGTTCATGATATAATTAGCAGTCGAGAGATCTTTGACGCCTAATCGTTATGCGAGTTGCTATTGTAATGCGGTTGTTAGCACCTTAATAACACTTCGAACTGTTGTTTGCAATTGTGATAAAATCGACTAACATTATACATTTATACGAAGAATGAAGGTTGAACGTTGTTATGGAAATCAATGTTAAGCAAAGCAATTAAAGCGGCATCTATTTTTATTTACAACTCAACTGCCTGTTCTTCACGATTGAATTTATAAGAAGAAAATTAATATCTATTACAAGTGGTATGATGATGGATGCTGTATAAAATAATAAACGTTTCAGACTGGGAATTATCAAGAAAAACTTTATTGTTTGTCGTACTCAAAAATACAGTAGTAGGTAGTAGTCTGTGACGTTGTTCCCTTTTGTAAGCATTGAGTGTATTTCGAAACCATCCAATAGCGATTTCCGTACAACAAAACACCTTCGGTGATTTGTCGCACAAATCTACCTCTTGTGCAACAAATCATCGAAGGTGTTTTGTGAACAGACCAACAAAAGTTAAACATACAAGACATATAGGTAGCTACTTAAATATATGTCTTCAACATAGTTTGAAATCTTCGGTGACTAAAACTTAATGATTAGAAATAGAACCGGGTAAACAGAGACTTGACTAAAATTTGATGAGGCAAGTGATTAAATAATAGTTTTGTTTACACTGCTCGAGTAACAAAAGTTTAGTAACCAAAGATCTTCAATATTACCTACAGTCAGTTGCTTTGCCCCCTTTCGGACTATACCTGACTAATACCTATAAAAATGGATATAGGATAAGTCGATAAATAGTTATAAGCATACTTAACTTGATTTCCTGTCTAAGACAAACCGACCTTTCCTGTCTATAATTAATAGTATTTAAACTGTTATATGTATATTCCTAGTTCTTTACTGTCTTTATATATCGCAGTCAAGAATATTCTATCTATAATATCTCAGTACAATAATAATGGTGCCGTAAAGTAATATGTTTGACAAGGCGATCGTGTTTTGTTCGCAGGCGGTCGTGAATGCCGGGCCGCATGGATGGCGGCGCACGCCTGCCGCTCGCTTGTCGTTCTGCTCACTGTACTGACACTAGTTATAGCCAAATGTAAGTAAACGTTTTATAAAACCTTGCTATTTTAGTTATTTAATAAAAACTATTTAACATCAGCCATAAATCGAGTTCGCCGGAAGCTGTAACATTCTATGAAATTTTTCAAAAAGCAGTAGCTCGCTTGATCTGGGTTTAAAATGAAATAAATAACACCTATGCTGTGTCAGTGTGTTTACTGCACTCCAATTCTCAAATCTATCCGAACCAAATTCACGAATTATGAAGTTGATTGGTTATTTCGTAACATTTTTAGAAAATGTCTTGAATTTAACACAAATCCACCTTTCGTAAAAATACTTAAAATCTCTCGAAATGTGTAACTGAAATATGGAACATTGCAAGTACTTAATGTGACAATATTTTCGTAAGCTTCGGCTCAGTTTCTAAAATTATCTCTAAGTTTTACAATAGAACTGCGTAATATTGTGATAACATAACGTCGCAAAAATTTATCAAAAGTTTGACGTAACCTTTGCTGGGAAAACAACATCAACAAAATTCATTTTTAGGCGCTTATCCGTACACCATTGTAGCAGGCATGCTCTGTTACATCAAGTAATGATAACGACCCAAGCATGACACCAGTATTTGAATAATTGAAATATTATATACTCCAAACGACACGCTGAACACACTATTTATTGTTGAGTATAAAGTTATTGTCTGTTATAAATTACATGCTGTAGTTTATGTGTCAATTGTTCCAGTGTTCCAATGACTAAGCCATGACATTGACCGGGTTCTCTCCTATATGAGTCCCACGTTAGGTACAGTCGAACTAGCGGATTCATGACCCACTCGGCCGATAATTCGTTTGAAATTGTCAAAACCGTAAAGATCAATTTTCCAAAATGCACTTTTTCATAAAGTTGGCACTCAGATAAAGAACCCCTTTTGAATTTAGAATTAACTGTCGTTCCGTATGGTTGGCCTCGGTTTGCCTAGAGTAAGAAACAAGTAAATAATACACTCGGGAGCAAAGAATCCGGGTCACCAACATAATGAACCTTAATATCTCGGAAACTAAGAATGATAGCTCATTCAAATAAAGAGTATTTTATAGACTATTTAATACTACACAAGTTATAATACGCTTCGAGAGCTTGAAATTGTATTGATAGAGGTATGTGAGAATATTCCCCAACATCGCCTCGGACACTTTGTGCCGTATGAATCGCATGACATCTGTATTGACAACACACGGAGGTAATACAAAGTACTAAAAGTGAGAATATGATATAAGTTTCTATAAAAAGTGAGTATATTAAAAAGAAGAAATATTTACGCATTTTAAATTAATGTATTTTTAATAAGTAAAATAAATAATAACTAAGGAGTTTTATTAATTTTATTTAAGTAATAGATATTAAGTAGTCTATAAAATACTTTTAATTTGATTGTCCTAACATTCTTAGTTTCCGAGATATTAAGGTTTATTTAGTGACCCGGATTCATTGCTCTCGAGTGTATTATTTTATGATATTTTTTCAAAACCTATACTAACTCTTTTGATTATATAGGAATATTTGTCAAATTAAAAGAAAAATGCCAAATAATCTAACGTCAAACGTCAGGTATGAATCGATCAATTATTACAAGCGAAATTCTAAATCTATGGAGAGAATAAAACCATTGAATAAAACTGATTAAAACAAATATCGCGAGAGCTAAATATATCTAGGAATACAGTGTAAACGTGGATCAGATGGCATGGTGAAGAGGGCAACCTCTTAGACAGAAGAGTGTTATAATCATGGCGTTCGTCGAATCACGAACCAACAGAAAATGGAGATGCAACGCAATTACGAAGAACATCCCTTTACCGATATTTTGCGGCACGGTACGACGTTGTCTACAAACAATAAGGAATTACTTACACAGCACTGGACTGCATTAAAGACATTATGCTAAGAAAGTAACCATTACGGATGCAAACAAACTTGAGAGATAAAATTTTGCTTGTGATTATTTAGACTTCGATTAGACTAACGTCATCTTTTCAGACGAGAAATCCTTTAAATCTTTTCAGCACGGCCGCTTTTACTTAAATGGTTACGATAAGACATGATAAATACGGAGGATCACGTAGTGACTAATCAATTGTCTGACCGAATTTCAGCTAACATGTGGGCTTGGATGGGTGCCGGAAGTGTAGCCGAGCTCGTCCAGATTTCTTTACATGCAAATGCAATTAACTATGTTGACTTATTAGAAGAAACTATCTTATCGATGGTGCGAACCCGCGAGAAGAAGTTTCAAACTTTTTCTACTTTCACGATAACTGCCCAGTGCATACGGCCAGAGCTGTCACTAATTGGTTTCGCCAGCATTCACAAGTAACTCATTCCAAGGCCGTCTAGATCTCCGGATCTCAATCCGATTGTTTATGGGGTTTGATTGTCCAAATGTGGGTTATTAGATACGAGAGGACAAGACAAGCAATTGAGCAACATTGTGACAAAATTAGGGATCACATGAAAGGAACAGACATTTGCAGTCGCCACGGTGCTTACACTCGGATTTATGCAAAAATTTTAAATGAACCGCGTGAACTGTTATTAATTTATTTTATTATAAATATTTTATTAAAGCATTTACCGAAATACCTACTGTCTTTTACTGTGTATTTCCCCGATCTCTTATATTTACTATGTTTTATGCAGTAGGTAAGGTCATTCAATAATAAAGAAGTGCATATTAGTGCGTAATTTAAAATAACCAACAAATCGTCACATCAATCGACGTCCTTGATCGATGCCACAGAGCAAGAGGTTCGGTTGCCATTCGGGTGGATGTGGTAACACTCTCGCTATTATTATGCTTATTATTATGGCGTCGATTCTAATGCTATATCTGGCTATAACAGTCCACCACGGGGTAGTGAAATTCGATGTTTATTGTCTACCATTACCAATGACTAAAGATTCTTTAGCCATTAACCATTACGCATCATGTTAGTATTTAAAATTTATTGTAGGTAATATCTCAAAGTAGTGCCAAACGAGAAAGAGCCTCAGATGAAGAACAGCAGCTTACGCGTAGACAGGGTAACCAAGGAGACAGCTATTGGTAAACTAACTGTCACTGTCAGTGTTAGGTAACATTATTGATAACAAGTTATTGCCAGGGAATTATGTTTAAGCGAAATTCGACCTAATTGTATTTAAACGTACGTAAAAATTAAGCCTTAGGTGGGTCATGATTCCGATTGTTTGACTGTACCTACATGTAGGTGTTTCATAAGTGTTTCGACCTGTAAAAGGAATTATCATTACCATTGAACTAAGTAGATTGTTGGATTTCTCATGAGTCTCGTTGGCTGGGAGCAACCTACTTTCGTCCATAGTAGGCCTCGCATTCGCGCTACATACTGCCCTACAACGGTCGACAGATCAAGGCCACATTAAACGGCAAAAAGTGGTGACAGTCGTTCACCCGGAGACAAGTGCCAGCATTCAGGTTACCTACGGGGGCAGCGCCTTTCCCTCCTAGTTAAAATGCAGTTCGCTGCAAACACTTTAAAACACTTCAAGTAAATATTTGAATGCTAAATATTCAATTAGGGACATTGAATGCTTAAGTATTTCTTAAAGTACCAATATTAGTTTTCTGCCAAGTGAATGCTAAAGCCTACTGAAATTATCCATATTGTATCCGTTTACGAAAACATACATAATGGAAGCGACGAATAGTGGTATTAATTGCAATGCAACAGTCGTTCTTTTACATCGAACGTAGCCTCATAAAAATCTAACTTTTTTACGTGGTAGGAATATCACAATGCATGCATACGTTACATCCGTGGTCAGGTTTTGAAATCCCATCTACAACGCAACAATTGAATTTAAAGGTTAACGTTTCATGAGTCGTTCTTTGACACAAGGCCGATTGCTCTTTGGGTTTAAATCTTGATCAATGATTGATGTCTCCACTGTACTTTACTGTAATAGGTACCTACAATGCACAATTGCACATCTAGAGCAAAGCGTCAGGACGAGGACATGTATTGTTCCGTTCAGATTTTAACGAGTTGAAATACAATAACTTTGTTATCCTTAAGGCGTTTCTTATTTGGTTTTCTTCTCTACTTTTGTTCATTTGTTGTAACAGGATTGTCCATATTTCCTTATCTCATGACTGAAAATCAAATTCAAAGTTTTTTATTTCAACTGGGCTTTCGTTACTCTAGGTGAGGTCTATTGCGAACCGCGATGTGATCCTTCGAGTTTAATTATGGCGGTCGATTCAATTACATTCACATAGGTATTTGTAGGCATATTTATAGGCAGTCTAACCTCTAACCTAATCTGTAGATATTCCTTAACCGGTTTCCCTGAGTTTCTTCTTTATCGGTCCCTCATTGTATAGGATCGTGCGTAACTCAAATTGATTATTTCGTCTTGAACAAGTTTGCGCCAGGCATTCCAATCTTGCGCACGTCTCGTCACCTCGAAAAACAGCATGCCCAAAGTCTCCCGAATTTATGGTTCCAACAACGCTTTGGTCTTCGGCCTTAGTGTCTTTTCCTGGTAGTTAGGCAGTTATTATGACGTTTTCCTGTGCTTAGACACGGATAAAACATGCCTACAGACGGTTAACTGAATCTCGCAGTCGAGTCGTGATGGATGTCTAATGTTATCATGTTCCTCATATAATAGATGCTGAGTTAAAGTCATGGCGGGGCGCCGGTAGGCCGGCGACCGAGGCGCAGGAGGCTGAGGACGAGAAACGAGATGTGGAACTGCTGGAGGCAGTCAAGGAGTCTATGAAAGAATGGGAGCAGAAGAGAGCTCGAACCAGGTAACACACAAATGGATAAGTAAATACTATTCTTAGATTTTGGTATCTAACAGCTATATCAACAAAATGAACAAATTTGGTCTTCAAATAAAATTAAAAATATGTAGGTATCTTGCGGTGGATCTTTGTATTAATCATCATTATGCGCACCTTGTTTATTATTTCACCAATTGTGAAATAAACTATTCTATACATATTATGTAACCAGAGGCTTTCAGTCTCCGTAACAAATACCAAGGGAGAGAGTTACATCTTAATAATAATGTAGCCTGTCCCCTACGGCTAGGTTATGAGATTTCTTCCTTTGTTTTCCTTCTTCACATCTAAAAGCTTTGTTTCTATTGTGTTAAATACTTTAAAGTTATGTAAGTTCAGGAGTGTAATGTCACTCACAATGTGTCCGTAATATTTTCTTTTGTTTTCATCACAATATCATAATAAACATATTCCGGTTTTGCGAAAAAGTCTGCGAATGCATCGACACGAACACGAAATACAGAAATGTTACTATCTATGTCAATATTAACTAGAATCTAATATGCAGTTTAGATTAATCAGGTACGCTATGTATGTAAATGAAGTCATTGTGAGCTCAATAAAACATTAATTTTAATTCTATACAGTGCAGTTACGAATCTTTTAGTTATTTATTAGGAAGGCAGAATAAACTTTCTACTTTGGCCACATTGTAATGAAGTTTCTATCGTGTTTCATTTCTCGAGTTGCGTAGATCAGCCACAGCCACTATGTATGTCTTTAGTAAAACACAATATAAATTGTTTTAAAAGTAAATGCGTTATCATTTAGCACTGTGTAAGTATAAGAATTCAGAGGCTGGGACTAGTGCAGTTTGTTTTTATTATAAAAACCATGCCCCAGACCATCCTCAAACTAATATAATAATATAATATTGCTCCTGTAGATATAGTGAGTATATTCAGGTAGAGAAAAGAAAATCTAACATTTACAAACGCCCATGCAACATCATTCTGTCTTTTGTAATAGGCATTTAAATAATTGTTCCGTGTGAGAATATAACACTCGGTCAGTAGCCCAGAAAGTCAATCGTTTAGCTTTTGCACCGAAGATCAAATCGTCAACATTATTTTGCACGACTTTTGGAACGAACTCTACTTCTAGTCAGCACATAAAAGATGCATGCACAATTGCACACCTTCGTTTAGGATATAGGTAATGTGCAGATGTAGTTAAATAATATTTTAACCTCGTCGGTCAAGTGTGCATTGTTCATAGGCAATCACTACATTTTAAACATAGCCACAATCTTAAACATTGTAAATATTATCACCTTGAATATTAACAAGTCGTAGATACATTAGATATTACAGTAGGTAAGTATCTACTACTTGCTAATAAAACCTGAATACAAAGACTGTACCTTAGAAGTAATTAATAAAAGACCAAAAAGAATTTAAATATTGTGTACCTACCTAGTTCTATTAAGTCCGACAGATGATAAAATACAGCTGTAAAGTACGTAACACGCATTACCTGGTAAATAAGATTTATACTTTGTATCACACTTTGAAATAAAAACAATCGTGTGTCATAAACAGGAGTAAAAGATCTCAAGGCAGCGTGTGCTATGGAGAGTTCGGATGTTTCGAGGACGCAGGTCCTTTCGCGTATTTGGAGACGCTGCCCAGCTCGCCGCAGGAAGTCGGCACGCACTTCCTTCTTTACTCTACTGTCAGCAGGTAAGCGAACCAGCCATAATATTATATTCTATCAAATTATAGTTTTTTCGATAAATATTTTTTTATACATTTTACACAAAAATTATCTGGGTTTGAGATAAATTTATTTCTCATAAGAATTTACAATTCACTCATGAGAACACTTATACATATCAGCAGATTAATTGTATCCAAAGTGAATAATTAATAGTCTTTACTTCAACTTTATGATATGTACCTCACAAATCGCAATAAACGCTTATGAATTACGGCCGTTGCCATAATATACATACCATAATAAATCTCTTTTCATATGGGCAGAGCGATTAACGGGCTTTATCCGTCCAACTGACAGCGTTAATCTTTTCGAATGAATCACATAATTTTTCTTTCATCATTCCAGAGGAGACCAGCCACTACTGGCAGTTTCAGCGAGCAACATGTCTGCGGCATGGAGCTGGGCGGCGCGGGCCTTTGAGCCCAACCGACCGACGAGAATCATCGTCCACGGGTTCGGATCCAACTGCGACAACGTATGGGTTTACGAAATGAGGTCCGCTTTGATGGCTGTTGTAAGTACCATACAAATGCAGTTATAACTTCTTCATCTTCTTCGTCATTCTTTAGTTTCCATAACGAATAATTGCGGCGGCATTTTCTGATCAAAATAATCACTCTTCATAGTCAGATTCATAATATCACAATGATGCTGATGATGCTTCTCTTCCCATAGGAATATTTTCTTCCTTGATTTGCGTAAATAAGCTAAACATATACAATTATACAGTGATACAGACAGTGGCCAGACAGCGGGCTCTTTTATAATCGGTAGTGATTATCATAGTAATATTATAAAGAGAGAAATCCTGATTGACTGACTGACTGACTGACTGACTGACTGACTTATCATCAACGCACAGCCGAAACTACTGAAGCTAGAGTCACGAAATTTGGAGAGTAGGTCCCTTTTGTAGTGTAGGCAAGTAATAAGAAGGGATTTTTGAAAATTCTGCCCCTAAAGGGGGGAAAAAGGGGGTGAAAGTTTGTATGGGAGTCCCTTAATTTTTGAAGTGAGAAAGATGAAAATTGGGATTTAGGCTTTTGGTTACAAATAAAGAAACACGTGATTCTGCGTTTTTGGAAATTCATCCCCTAAAGGGGCGAAATAGGGGTGAAAATTGTTTTTGAAGAGTAAAACGTGAATATTGGGATTGTTTTTGAAATGAGAAACGTGAGAATTGGTGTTTCGGCTTTTGGTTAGAAATAAAGAAATACGTGTTACCGCGTTTTTGGAAATTCATCCCCTAAAGGGGCGAAATAGGGGTAAAAATTGTTTTTGAAGTTAGAAACGTGAAAATTGAGATTTAGGCTTTTGGTTAGAAATAAAGAAACACGTGATACCGCGTTTTTGGAAATTCATCCCCTAAAGGGGCGAAATAGGGGTAAAAATTGTTTTTGAAGTGATAAACGTGAGAATTGGTGTTTCGGCTTTTGGTTAGAAATAAAAAAACCAGTGTTACCGCGTTTTTGGAAATTCATCCCCTAAAGGGGCGAAATATGGGTTAAATTGTTTTTGAAGTGAGAAACGTGAAAATTGAGATTTAAGCTTTTGGTATGAAATAAAGAAACACATGTCACCGCGTTTTTGAAAATTTTTCCCCTAAAGGGGCGAAATAGGGGTGAAAATTGTTTTTGAAGTGCGAAACGTGAAAATTGAAATTTAAGCTTTTGGTTAGAAATAAAGAAACACGTGCTATCGCGTTTTTGGAAATTCATCCCCTAAAGGGGCGAAATAGGGGTGAAAATTGTTTTTGAAGTTAGAAACGTGAAATTAAAAACAAAATCGGTTTCGTGTTTTTCGAAATTCAACCTCTAAGCGGATGAAATAGCTATATGAGAGTCCATATTTTTTGAAGCCGAACGATTTGTAAGAGGTCAGGAATTGATGAAAATTAAAAAGTATCTACCGGCTAATTTGTACCCGAACGAAGTGGGGACGGGCCGCTAGTAATAATATATACTCGTCAAAACAAAATAAGGGCCACTTGCAAATTTCGACATTATGGGTGATTTAATGAACATTAACTATATCCATGTGGTAAATTGTACAGCGTTGTATTATCTTAAGTGTTTGCGAACACTTCAACAGCATTCCGCTTGAAAAACCGTTAAAATGGGTAGATAGTATCAATTTTTTTGAAACCAATTAATTTTACCCTGTTTTTAACGTGAACTTTAAGCTCATTTAACATTTGTATTGTACTGAGAACAGATTAGTGTGTCGAGACAGTGCATACATCCGCATTTTAAGAACGAAATTCCACAGGTTCGACTTCAAATGGACTTGACTACAACGACCAGGACCATAACACTCATCCAAGAAGGCTATTCGTAGTGATCTGTAGTTTTACAGCCGAGATTTTCGCAGCGAGTGATTCAGAATGCCTGGAATTGCTTTTATGAGATCCAAAAATTTGTCAGAAGTCAGGAATTAGGCAGAGCCAGAGGAATCACCGCTCAGGAAGACCGCTACATAGACTTACATGCACGCAGAGAGAGCACCGTCACTTCCCGCTCTTTGCAAACCAGCTTGTGCCTGGCCACAAGCACGTGACTTAGTGACCAAACAATTAGAAACCAGTTTTATGAAGACCAGCAATTGTCCAGGAGTCAAGTGGTGCGAATTCCATAGACCAGTATTCATCATGCAAACCAATAAACATCTGCAAGGCAATAATTGGACTGTAGCGTAAGTAACTGAAGCACATAGCTTTTTACAGATGAGAGCAAAGTAAAAGTTTTTAGTGTTGACCGTTGCATAAGGGTGTGGAGATGAAAAGGTGAGCAATTTGCAGATGCCTGCATTCACAACAATGATCAATTGGGGTGGCCCAATGTTATGGTGTGGGGAGACATAAGCCAAACTGGAAGAACTGAGCTTATAATTCAGAACCAGGGTACAGTAACAACTTAACAATACATCCAGGAGGTCATAAGATTCTATGTGGTGCCATTTGCATAGCAAGTGGGTGCAGGTTTCAAGCTGTTGCACGACAATGCACGCGCTTATACTGTTAGAGCCACCAGAGAGACACTAGAAGAGGCTTGTATACAAGTGTTGCCGAGGCCAGCGAACAGTTCGGGCTTGAACACAATTGAACACATGTGGGATCTGTTGAAAAGAAGAGTATGGGACACAAATTGATCAGTGTACAATCAAAGACAGCCCTTAAACGTCCGAAAATCGAGCTAGAAACAAATCTCTCAAGAAACAATGCGGCATCAGATAGAAAATGCCCTCTAGGCTTCAAGAATATGTTCAGAAAAGAGGAAGGTACACCAGATATTGATTCAAAAAAGAAGAAGAATAAACGCCGTGGATTTTTATTTTTAATTGCATTTTTAGTCCAAGTGTACTTTTTGCTGAAATTGCACTCTTTCTTGAAAATGTTGTAAAATGGTTTTTCTTTTCTGTGGATTGTGTAAAATTTAAGCCCATTTCATTAAAAACAAATCATTGCAATGAATTTTACAACTTAGAAACCTAGGAACCTCATAATTTGCCCAGAAGATCAAAAATATAAGGTGGCCCTTATTTTGTTTTGACGAGTATAGCATAATAGGAACATTAACAACTGTATTATGGCATAAGAACCTATTTGTTGCTAATATTATAACAGTTTAAGTACATATCTGTAGTTCTAGACTAACACACCAATATATTTTTTCCATTTGCAGGAAGAATGCAACGTGGTTTGTGTGGATTGGGAAGGAGGTGCTACAATGCCAAACTACCTCCGAGCAGCTGCGAACACAAGGCTTGTTGGCAAACAGCTGGCAATGCTGTTGCAAGGTAATTTGGCTCGAAGGACCAAATTGAATTAAGTTATATTCAACTTAAATTATATAATTATTGTGAGGTTCTGTTTCGCTGTAGTGATGTTAAATAGTTTGTTGCAATGTTTCCAGGTTTCGCCAAGCATATCGACTTGCGGTTCGAGGATGTTCACCTGATTGGTTTTAGTTTGGGCGCGCACGTCGCTGGTTTTGCAGGTTCTGAGTTAAGGAATATTAGCCGCATTACAGGTATGTATTATCCTACCTTCTCACTTTTTGCGACTTTTTAATAACATAAGCTTTTTTATAACATAAGTCTTGTAGCTCTGCCCAGTTTTGACATTGTTTTTGCCTGGTTTTTGCTTAAATTAGCTTTCACAACATCTGGCCCTTATGTCCCTCTTTATTCAAAAGTTGATTATTTTCTTTGTTTCAGGACTAGACCCAGCAGGTCCTCTGTTCGAGTTTCAAGACTCTCGCGCACGTTTGGACCGCTCTGACGCTAAGTTTGTGGATGTAATCCATTCCAATGGCGAGACACTGATTCTGGGTGGTCTGGGCGCCGCACAGCCGCTAGGGCACGTCGACTTTTATCCGAACGGAGGAAGGGTGCAGCATGGATGTTCGAATTTGTAAGCATATTTCAATTTTTTTGTGCCTTTGGTAAATTGCTGAGTTTCGAAACGTGGCTGACGTAACTATGATACAAGATGCTAAGCAACCTATGTTGCTATCACAGAGTATTATTACCGTACTTCTAAATATGATCTAAGATCGCCACTAGCTAATAAATAACACCGACGCGAGATTTTCGTCAATATATTCGATTCTTCGTACAAAATCGTCAGAAATACTAGCTTATTGACCATTATTCAAAAAGAATTGTTCAGATCCGTCCCCATCTCATTACACCTTGTGCTAGCTTTCGTTAATAAAATTTCGAAAAGTCAGAGGTGCGGGCCGGTTTCGTACTCGGACCATCCTGCATGGAAGGCAAATAAAGTTTATTTTACTAGTGTGTTTCATATTTTTGAATACCTTGACTGCTTGGAAACCACTGGCGTTGTGTTTGCTACCATAATAATGACGGTTTGAATGACCTCATATATAGGACGTTTTTGTTGTTCCGATCTATTTGTGGAGGATGGGTGTTCTGAACAATTTGACGACCATGGTTGTCAAGATATCAGTGATCACTTTGGATGTTTCTAAATATTTGGTCACTTTGACTGTCACTTACTATATGATGCTGACTGTACCTATCGACTGATTGATGTAACAATGCGTTATTCAAGAAGTTCAACCAATTAGGTACTTGTGAAGTTCATTAACCGCTTCATTTCTGTTTCTTCATCCTAGATTCGTTGGTGCAGTATCAGATTTTGTCCTGCCGTGGGCAGCAGCGTCACCAGAGGGTCGATCGCTGTGTAACCATAGGCGAGCATACAAGTTCTTCACGGACTCTGTCTCACCCAAATGTCACTTTCCTGCTTTCCCCTGTGCCGATTACGACACCTTCCTCGAAGTAAGTTTATTTTAATACCAAATCAAAACGATTGTATAATAACGACATTTAAGTACGTACACAGGAAGTCTCATTTGACTTTCTGAGGTAAGTCCGCTGCGGTTAAGCGGCAATTTAAAAGAAAATTGCACGCGAATGAAATGATTGTATGAGTGCAAAACAATAACTTAATTTGATTTTATTGTGGTTAACCACATTAAGCATACCACGTGTTGCATTCGATTAGACTTCTGTAAAAAAATGAGAAAAAAGGCAAATAAGCGAAAGTAATATTTTTGTCGTATTGTATAATAGATAATTAATTAATACAATATATCAACCTAACTACAGATAAATAACAATGTTCACTGCGTCCGAAAAACTACATCTACGAACCTGCGTTTTTAACCCCGTGCTAAAAACAGACTAGTGTCTGCAAGGAGAGTACTGGCGGCTTGCTACGATGTTTTCAGCCCTGCTATAAGAGCTCGTAGTAAGGCCCTGTACTGAATTATACAAAGTACGCTATGATGTCTATGAGAGAGAACCCTTCTATGCATAATAATTAACAGTTTCAGTTGTAATTAGTGCATTGCTGTCATTACCACCTTGTTATTCTGACTCAGGGACGATGTTTCCCGTGCGATGGGGAACGGAGATGCGGCAACATGGGCTACTACGCGGACCGGTCTCTGGGCCGTGGACAGCTTTACTTACTCACCAGGGAGGAAGAACCGTTTTGTGGTATAATATGACTTTACAGATTGTGAGAAATATTCTCAATTTAAAATTATAGCTAGGAAACTTGTTACGGCGACTTGAAAATTCAATTCAATTCACAATTGATTTTTGAGACTTGATTGTTGACTCTGAGTAGGCAGCCAGGGTTGTAACCCGTTCCTCATTTCAAAGTTCTATTTCTCACCACTACTATGAAGTCCTTAGATAGTTAGATCATATTGTAGTGACACTCGAACTTGACCCGAGCGTATCTCACTGAAGGTAAGAGAATACCAAATGTATTGTTTTGATAAAATTTTACTGCAACTGCGCGGCAACTGCACTTCTTTGGTTAAGTAAATTAGCCTACAGATGGTCTAGAAAATTTTGTCTAAAGTGTGAGCTCCTTATTGCATGGGGCTTGACCTTGATGTTGATTTACACCACGGCGAATTTAATGTTGAATTTCTGTCTAACACTTGTGTTTTTAATAAATGTTTAAATCTGTAGCGCATCAATACCACGTGTCGGTGTGGGGCGGCAGCGCAACGGGAGAGAAGGCCAACTTTGGACGACTGACACTCACGCTACATGGTGACTCCGGACTCAACGAGTCCTTCCCTATGACCAAGTATGTTTTAAATAGACCAATGATATTTTATGACAAAATAATTTATGCTGCTTAACGCCTCAGAAACTACTCAAAGTAAACAAACCTCAGCTCTTCCTCTGGGTGTCATCAGTCATGATGCTACTTTACTAACGAAAAGTCACGCGGAGTGGCAGGGGAATACCTATTATGACACCCTAGTTTAGAAGTGAGATAGCACACTATAAACGTGTATCAGAAATGCGTGGTTAAGTGTGTGGATCAGACCATTAAACTGTACCTACTGTACTGTGTGTGTGTGTACTTACTGTATGGGACCAAAATCGTAATCGCGAAAAAATTATTAGCTGTCCTGTCCCATACTAAACTTCTATACTAATTCGATCCAAACGTATGGGGCAGCTGATTATTTTTTCGAGATTACGATATTGGTCCCATAGATAGTTGTTCAGTTTGATGTTCTGATCCACACTCTTAAATATGACAACGCATTTCTGATACGCGTTTTTTCACGTGCTTGTCTTTACTAATAGAGATCTTGCCAAAAATTGCTATAATACAGAATACTCCAAAGTTTCCTAAATTACCCACCAAATTAATAATTGTAATTGACCACACTCATTTTCTCCACAGGCGCGAAGATACGGTAAATGGCAGTGCTCGCTTCATGCGTGTGCTCGTCCCGCACCCGGCGCTGGGCGTGCCCCTGCGCGCCACCGTGCACTACGCGGCCTACTCCGGCTGGCTGAGCGCCAGTGCCAAATCCATCCACATACAGAAGCTGCTCATCACCGACAGCTTTTCAAAGACGTAAGCGTATTTTAATACTATTTAATTAAACAGCTACTCACCCGCTAACACTTGCAATGTCCATCAAAGCATAAGTCCCCGCCAAAAGAATTAATGACCCGGGTTTTTGCCAGTAATAGGCGACCGGTTTACCCCCTATCATATCGTAATCTTGTAGTGTATTGCTAATAATATCCCTTTTGATGTTTTTACAGGTCTTCATTTTGCAAGAAAGGAATTCAGTTAATGTCTGAAGAATCAATCGAAATGCCTCTTTATCCTGGCGACTGTGAACTACAACAGGTATTTACCTATTTTATTCAGAAAACACTTGGAACATTATTTTTTTAAATTATTAAAATCAGCATTTTATTAATGTTTTATTATTTTGTCCTTCAGGATAGCGAACCATTAAATGCAACGAGCAGCAATCACGACTTCATAAGCAATAAAGAAAACACAACTAAAGAAGAGATTATCGCAATCGATCCTCTCGACAACGAACTTCCTGAAGACACGCCTCAGAGACCTTTCGCTCTCGTCGACACCTACGAGTGGACGGGAGGGGAAAGCACGGGCCGAGCCTTTGGGATGACGAACACCAAGACTGCACCCAGCGGGGCCATAGAAATTGCTGAACCAGTACTACGACCACGACAACGGAAAACACCTCGCCAGCGATCAGACTCCCCAGACTCCCAAGAGATATCTGAACCATTACTAAGAGCGACCCGACCACCGCGGACGACAACACCACCACCAATACGAAAAGCTAAGAACTACGACATATCCACCACACCTACTTACGAAACCTCCACGTGGGGAGAGAGATCAGAGAAAGAAGAAGGCGGATTTGTAGTACAATACCTGCCTTCCAGATTGGCGTCATTCATCTCAAGAGCCGAAAGATATGCCAGAGATACTATCTTACCTCTAGTATCAGCTTATGCACCGCGCTTGCCAATATTCGGTTCCCGAGAAGTGCCAAAACCGACCGCGAGATTTATTCCTACAGAAGATATTAACATAACAAGTTCTGTACCAGTTCCGACACCTACGCTAGAAATGAAGATTGAAACGTTGAGGACAGTAGGCCCGCCCGGAATAAAACGGGACTTTGAGTCTCCTGAAGACCCGGAGATACCAGTGACGACAACCACGACGACCACCACTACCACTAGTACAACCACACCACCGTCAACGACGACTACAGAGAAAATTCGTGCGTCGCCCACGGAAATGCTGAAAATAGTGCCCGGACCAGCTGCTTCCACTAGCACAGCTCTACCACCAGTAGCTTTGAGAAGTGAAGGCGAGAAAATAGTTATCGTGTACCCAAGCAACGCCAGAGACGAGAGAAAGATTCGATCACATTCGTATCCCGAAGAGTTGCAGTTTGAAGCACTGTACCGACACACTGGAGCGCCTACCGACTTGCGAGTGGACTTACCTACGTTCACTCCGCCGACTTCCACCCTCGCCCCCACTACCACGGCGCAAGTTAAAGCAGATGCGAGATATATTCCAGTGGGCTATGTAAAACCTGGTAACAAAATAGACTCCAATTCTAAACCAACATAGCTCGTTTTTGAGACTTGGTATCTATTTTAATTTTGTAAATATCACTACAAGATTAGTATTTTTGTACATACATGTTTTTATTTTTATATAAGTTAACTGCAATGTGCATTCAGTAATATTACGAATGTTCTTAGACAAGATAACATTGTTGTTTTTCGCTGTTATTAAATATTGCAAATGTCTGAATGAAATTGTTGTGTAAATAAATTTAGGTCTAACCTAGAAATAAGAGACATTTTTATAAAATAAAACCTTATTTATTATACAATTCCACTTTTTTCCTTTCCAATATGTAACATTCGGTGGAAAAATTACAACGAACCTAAAGTGCACTTCCTGAATACAGAACAAAAAGAAATCATTCCTCTAACGAATAATCAGAAATAAAGCTGTCGTATTTGATTCAAAATAAACTTATTGTTACATGCTATCAAATAATAAAAATATCACATGTATTGTGTTAACTAAAATTAATGGAACCATGACGATTCTGAATGTCTTATTGGAAGTAAGTAGTAGTGTCAAGACACATCTTGGAACCCGTAAACAAACCACATGAAACATACCTATGTATTGATTACATCAAGTTTTTTCTAAAGAAAATCTACGAGCTTATTCATTAGAAGCTTCTACGTAGTTTGATTATAGGTCGTTTTATACTAAAGTAGTAATAGATACATAACACAGAGTAGTCAACAAATGGATTGCTAACACGCATACTTCTTCCTGGAATAAAACTCGCATAAAATACTGTGAACCTTTTGGATTGGTTGGCTATAAAATCGTAGACTATCGCAGCGACATTACATACGCAGAATTTCCGCTGACATCGGATACACATGTGCCGCCCATTAATTAACACTCCATTGATCTACTACTCAGTGGTACAAGAGCTGTTTGGTTTACTTCATGTACTTATCGGAGTGCTGCGTGAGGATGCGTGCGGAGGACTTGGCGTCCAGGAACAGGGTGTGCACCGACGTGATGTGGGCGGGCGAGATGCGCTGCGCACCGTCCGCGCGCGCCGCTAGTGATGCCGGCGTTAGCAGCTGGGCCGCGTACCTAATTATTAACATTATTAAAAAGTATTAAAAAAATATATGTATTAGTTATAGGCTACTTAGAAGTGGCGTATGTGCAGCAGGGTATTGTGATAGACTGAGTCTATGGTTACAGATCTTTCATGATTGATGATATACCTATCGTTTGACCGATCATACCGTTACCAAGTGAAGATACCTGATTACGTCCCGCGAACCTTGAAGGCTCTTTCTCACTAGCAGTCAACCGCGCGGCTAGCCGTTTTATTATTTCAATATGCAGTCGCTTATTTTGTATGCACTAAACGGCCACAAATCTCCAGCTGCGGCGGTTGAAAGGAGGGAAGCGGCCCGCTTCGCGGCTGGCCGTCATCTTGACTATTATGCACCAGGTCCTCAGGGCCATAGAGGTAAGCCACTATTAGAATCGCGACAGGTGGCAAGTCGCTTTGGCGAACTGCTTGGGCAGCTGAACGACGAGCGATGCGATGCATATGTCAGAGTAGCTGAGCACGCCAGGTCATGTGGTCGAGTTCATGACCTTAGTGCCATTCATAATCATAGAGGAATAAAGGTTTTATGCAAACGGAAACATCAATTATTATAATTAATTTTGAAAATATACAAAAAAAAAAATTTTTTTGCTTTCAAATCTTTGTTACCTATAGATTTACCATCTTAAATATTTTACACTTATTACGGCGTGAAAATAGACAAGTCTAGTAGCCAAAAAAATCAGTGCAGTATTTACCTTAGAGTACTATTGGCGCCTATTTCTGACAGCGCAATAAGGGCTTCATCGTCAATAGCAAGACCCTCCGTGGCAGCTCGTAGCTTCAGAATCTGAAATCAGAAAATATTAGATTTTACAGTTATTTCATATAAAAATAAAAACATCAACGTTTTTAGTTAAAATAAAAGTTTTAAGTACCTGCATCAGCTCAGCTTTGTTGTATGGCAAGGTGCGGATGATCAGCAATCTGTCTAGAAGATCTAGTGGGATGCCGTGTGGGGAAATAATGTCCTCAGTCCCTCTGAAATACATTGAAGAATTCTTAATCTCACCAATTCTGTCTTTAAAAACTGTATAAATACAAGAGCAAATATTCTTAATAAAAAATTTATTATTATGTACGCCATTTGCAACGTGCAGGCCGAAAAAAACTTACTTTAGCACCAGAAGGCGCACATCTAATCCAAAAATCGCATTTACAAGTACAGTCGCGGACTTAAATTTTTAAACTTTTTAACCGGTCTATAATGGCTTGGAAATTTTGGTTTCCAATGGCTTACTTCAATAAAGATGACTATTATTATAGACAGCTCAGACTATTATTGATCTATTGATAGGCGTGGATTGTATTTGGCATGAAAAAAAGAAAAAACATCTAAAGAGGTGAAATATAAGCTTTTATTGTAGGTAAAATCATGAAGATATAAAAGAGGAGCCATCACTTTCCAATACCTAACTGAAACCGACCTTGTCCACTTAAAGGTTTATCTGTCTCTTTCTATGCCCAATTACTTAGAAAGAGATAGATACACCTTTGAAACCGACCTTTAGACACAGTGAATATGTGCTTTAGGATTCAGTTAGAAATCTTCTGTATCTTATACGCAATTTTAAAATGTATAATATGTTTGTTTAGACCTTGAGTTTGAGATAGAATCGAATTTGAAATCTGATAAACATTTTCAGTCCGCGACTGTACATGTATCGGAAAAAATTCTCAAAGAATATTGAAATAGACATAAAGTTTACAAAAACTTACCTTATTATGCATTTTCCTCTATTGGTAGCGAATATAACTATAGGCGCAATAGCAGATTCCAGAGCACGATGCAGATACGTGAACGTTTCTATATCCAACATATGCACCTGGAAAATAAATACATTTTCGTATTACTAGATACTAATAACAGTGAAATGAAAGTACTCATGCACATATGAATTAAAATGTGTACCTCATCTACAAAAAGAACTCCTGGAACCAATTCAGCTATTCCTTGATCTATGTATTTGTTTACTACTTTGTTGATTTCTTTCCTCAGCTTATCTGCAATGTAAAAATGTTGCTGTGTCAGTATTGTAAATGGTCAGTCCATACAGGGTAGCGATTTAGTCACCTGCATCCTATAAAGAGTTGATTCTACTCAACATTATGAACGACTTTGACAATGGGACAAACACGGAAATCGCGAAAAAAATCTGTGTTTCATACATTATGTTCACATAATTCGACAAAATGTATGGAACATACACACATAACGTATTTTTTTCACGATTTCAGGGTTGGTCCCATATTAAAAGTTGTTCATAATGATGAATAGAATAAACTCTTTAAATGATGCTGGTTACTAAAACGAGTATTTGGGCTGTTGTGTCCCTGTACTTTTGTACAATAGCTCGCCTAACTAACCATTCTAGGATAATGAGCCTGGCAGTTATGTTACCATGACAACAACAACGCATGCAAATTGGAGTGCAAAATGAGGGGTCAGAAGAACCATAAGTAGTATTTTTACCTGTAATCTCAGTCTTCTTTGGTTTCATCAGCTGTCCCATCATGGACATGATGTCATGTCCTCCCTGTGGTTTTGCATTGGCACAATCCAAGTCATGCAGTGTCACATCCTGAACAACTTCTTTCTTTTTGTGGACATCGCCTTTTGGCAATGGCACATATTCTTCGGCCTGGAGTGCAAATAGCAGTAATTAATCACTACATTACAAGGGCTAAAGGAAATCGAAAAATGCAAGGCAGTGCCATTTTTTAAATCTTAAATATGCAAGCAGGGTAGTGCCAAAAATACAAGATAATTCGCCTTCTTTTCAATGCAAATATGTACCTCAAGATCAAACTCTGTAGCGAAAGTGTCACTCCTTCCCTGTCTCTTCACAGCACCGGAGTTGGCTTCAATGTAGATTACATCTCCAACTTCCACCTTTTCCTTCTGAAGTGACTCATAAATGGTTGGGTCTAACTTCAGCTGCTTAGTGCCTTTAGCGGTCTTCAGCCCAATGATCACATGTGACACTGCCTTTCCATAACCTGTAGATATTATGTCATAATTATATGTACCTTTTGAAACAAATATGTATGATGATTTTAAATGTATCATTGGTGGCCAACCAATCGATCACGATCGATCGGGGCTATTAGTCCAGTTGATCATGGCTAGGCAAAATCCATATTAAGTTGAATATACATTTATTTCATTTAAAATTTCAAGAACTATGTAATTGGGAGATCGCTCAGGGTTTCCTCATTAAACAGTAAATCTTGGGTCTAATCAGGATGGCCACCCCTGATATATAGTATATTATGATTCAAAAGTATTTTACGTTACGGAAAGAGTTCAAGAGTCAGACATAAAAATAAGAGGACAACATTTACTTTTATAATTTGTATTTCGAATAATCCTCTTTAGTGAGAAATTAAGATAGAATGCTAGGTAAACACCAGTCCAATGCCAATTTTAGGCTATTGAATGAGACTCTATAATTGCTTCAAAAAGCTTTTTGATCTTTGTTTGTTTGGTCTGTGTATAACCAACTCATGATTTCTGAATAATTTCTTTTTCATTTTCGTTGGCACATTATTATAATATTTATAAAACCAACCTCCAGCTGGATTTTCAGTTTCAACAGGTGTGAGTTCAGTGACCTCTCCTTCATACACTTCTTTAGTCTCACGGATACGAAGACCTATGGCACGCCGGAAATTCTCCATCAAAACTTCTGTCTTTTTTATTTCAGTGCTGTATACTTCACTGCCGACCATAGGACAAAATGGCACCTGTGGATTTAGATATTTGCTTTAAAATGACAACTATAAATCTTTTATTTAGTATTTTTATGAATATCAAAACAATAGATTGGGATATTTATCACCCCTGCAGTAGCAGTGAAGGAAGACAATGTGAGGAAACTGTCTAATAATTAAAAGATTTCTCACATTCACCATTTTCATTATTTTAGGTTACTGTTACTGTTAGCCCGCACCATCCCACTACTGGGCAAAGGCCTCCCCCCATGATTTCCAGGCTTTTCGGTCTAGAGCCAGTGTGTGTGTGTATTTTAGGGAGGCTTTTATAAATTGATGCTTACTTTGGTACCTAGTTCCTGGGCTATGGCCAAGGCGATGGCAGTTTTGCCCGTGCCCGGTGGACCAGCCAGCAGTAAAGCTCGCCCAGCCATCTTCTTGCTTCTGATCATGTCTACCACTATACCAGCAGCCTGAAAACATTTTCACATATACCATGACGCATTCGCTTTATTAGAATACTCTTTATGTATGTCCAACAAGAAAGTTAGGTCTTAATCTTTTGTAAAAGGGAAGTTTCGAGTTGCAAGTGTTTCCATAGCAAAACTATGAAGCAGCCATATGACTGGCTGTTAGAAGTGCAAGTGGTGTAAGCAAGGTGTAAGCTACTTATCTACAAAATCAACTATTGAAGTAACACTCCATGGTAACCAAAAACATAACCTCAAATTAATACCAATACTGTAAAAACATCTAGTTATTTTAGATATAATTCACTAAAGTCTACGACCTAATTATCATCACAGAATTATCGTAATGTAGTAAGGAGAAATTACCTCTCTTGCAGATTCCTGGCCCACGAGACCGGCTGCCATTTGAATAGGTACCCCATTTTCATCCAAGCCCAAACCTTTTATATGAGTGTGAGCTGAGATTCTTTGAGTTTTAGCGGTACTCTTCACTTCCTCAATCTTCATTTTGTAAAACTACGTACAAAGTTAGAGTACAAATAACACGTTCGAGAATTAATCTATGGAGTTAATAAACTGACCACAACAATGAACAAAGCTAAATGAATTAAATTGAATGAATGAATGAAACAGTATAGTAGTCTGTGAATGGAATGAAACCAAAATAAAACATTGAAATGAATGACCACAGATTAGATAAAAATCAATAAAAGACATTTGAAGTCTTGGAGTATTTCATAGAGTGGACTTGGAGAAGACCAGGGACTGCCTTAGCCGCAGTCACAGGCCGCAGTCCAGGGGCTGTGCCTTAGCCCAGGAGAGGATTCTTTCGTCATTGCTTAGCCCCTAAACTTAGCCCGCATACGAATTCTCTTTATGTAGTCTGTGCGAATACTTGACATAACTTGACATGACATCGAGTTGGCAACACCAAACTGAGCTCACCTGTCACTTGTCAGCCATTTGTGCTAAGAAATTAGGAAATTGTAGGAAATATTGTACTTACGCTATCTCCGAGAATATCAACATTTACCTATATTTATAAGCATAAATAGTGATAATGTTTAATCAATATAGATTGTGTAAACTTTTTTACGGTGTATAAGAAACAATATGCTAAGAAGTGGGTGATTATATAGCTTTACTAGGTACATAAACTAAAAGGTAGCTCAAATGGAGTATACAGCACAAAATTTAGAATATGCTGTGTCTGTGTTCTACAATGGAGAACAAAGTGAAAGGGCGAAGGCCCACGCGTGGCTTACTACTGCGCAAAGGGTCCCGCAAGCTTGGAATTTCGTTTGGGAATTGCTTCAACCAAGCAAGGTAATATACACCAATAAATGTTGTTACTATGTAACGTGAATTACATTTATGGTATATTCTATTCTTTACTTAGAACAACGTGCCTTTAAAATGTATGCGTTACTAATAACCAATCATTTCTATTTATGCCTCTGTACATAAGTTGTTTCTTTTTTATTTCCTGCCATTTGCATTCAACCCCTGGGTCAGCTGAGTTTAGACTCTGTAGGACGCTGGTGGCCGAAAACAGCACTAAGGCCTGAGTTTCATCACTTGATGATATAACTTAGTTATTTTGACGATTGCACTAAGTACTGCATATTGATGGTTGAAAGGCTATCCTTTCAACCATCTATATACATTTGCTGCTATTTTCTGCCAACTGCCACTAAACTTGCGCTTTCAGAAACCCTCCTTATCCAATACTGACCTATGCTGATGCTGGCTATCTTAATCTCACAGAGAACGAGAAGAACAGAACTATACAAACTTGAGTGTTTTTTTTATTTTTATATAAGTTCATATTCACATAATGCAAATATAATCACATATCCGAATTTCTTACAAAGCTCCAGTACACCTTTGCTGGAGTTGTCATATTTTAGCCTTGCTTTACAGTATTCTGTTCATCCCCAAAACAGCATTATACATTAAAAATCTTACTAGGTGCATAAGAACATCAGAAAGTTTGAGGCTTGATATGATAATGCATTCCATGATATTCTATGATAATTAATTTACAGTCCAAGTCTCACGCTGAAATGCATTGCCTGTGTCCGTAAGAAGAGCTCAGTCATTGGCTGCTTTTAAAATACATATTGCTGAAAAATCACTACTTATTTCTTTAGCATATTGAATCTTATTACTATGCTATAAAATATTATAGTCCTCCAATACCACTTCTATAATAACACTGTATTATTAACTCAATACTGTATTACTTATTTAATTTATGCATATTATGTATCTGTTTATAATATTTATATAAAGTACACCGCAAACTGCCCTCTTTCTATTTCTTCCATGATGTCCATCCAAAGGTTGTCGGAAGACATTGCTTTTAGCAACAAGACTACCCATTGTACATGTATCTGAATCAGCAGCTGCTTGTATTGTTTAGCAAGACCACTTTGAGTGCTAGTGCAATTGCTGTACTTTGCAAAAACTTATACTTTTAGGCATGGTACTTAATTATTTTTAGATTTCTCACAAAATACATATAAATCAATACAAATAAATCTCAACCAAAGATTTTGAGTCATCACAATACATTTTTAGGGAGTTATGTATAAAAATGAATATTCAAAAATAATATTTGCTTTGTTTCAGGGTACAGAAATCCAGTTTTTTGCAGCAACAACACTGCACACGAAAATCCTCCGCTGTTGGAATGAGGTGCCCCCAGAGAGCTATAATGAACTGAAGGACAAAATACTGCAGGCTGTGTTTACATACTCGAAGGGGCCGAAGATTGTCACAAATAGATTATGTATCAGTGTAAGTGTGAAAAGAAAATTAATAATTCAAATTTTATTAAACCACTTCAGTGTTGTGGTTCTTCATTTACCTGGCATTCACTATGCCGTACTAATGGTGAGTGTCATTAATATTCAAATGAACCAATCAATCAATACTCAAACAGGATCACCACTCTTGCTATGATCCTGAAAAGTAATATGCAGATTGATCAATCCACAGATTGTTAAATGTGCATGTTTCCATTCTATATCTAGGAAATTAATACCACTTCTCCAGCGTGAATCTTCTTTATTACAGCTAGCAGCATTTATTCTACAACAAGGCACAGTAGACTTAGCAACAATATTACGACCTTTGTCCACTGTGGAAAATACATCCTTGTTATTGGAAGTACTCACTGTGATACCTGAAGAAGTAAGTTTAACAATTTTAACATAGGCCTATGGACTATCATTACTTTAATTTTGACTGTAAACTGAGTTCAAAACAATGTAATTAGTATTTAAAGTTGATTTCGACAAATATGTACAGGAGTTATTACTTTGTTATAACCAGTACAACAGCATGACAATGGGGTCAGCCCTGCGGACTAAGAACCGCATAGCTCTGCAACAGGCATGTCCAGCGGTCTTAGATGACATGCTCCGATGTTTACAAACAGTATACAAGTAAGTCTCAGTTCTAAGCTGTCATGCCTGTCCATTTTTTTTGGCCATTATTTCTTTAGTCCTTTTGTCCATGCATAAATTTTGATCACAATTAAATTTAAAACTGCATATTCATACCAGCAATATTTGTTTTGTTACACAGTACTGACTACACGAAAGAGTCTCCACCGGAGCAGGTGGTACAGTCGTGGGTGACTGCTGCCACGTGCGCGTGCAGCTGGCTGACGTTGGGCGGGGAGGACGCGGCCGAGCACGCGGCGGGCGCGCTGCCCGACCGCATGCCGCTGTGCCGCGCGCTGCTGGCCATCGTGCAGCTCTTGTACACGTAAGTCATCTCATGATATAGGAGCAGGTGTACAGTCGTGGGTGACTGCTGCCACGTGCGCGTGCAGCTGGCTGACGTTGGGCGGGGAGGACGCGGCCGAGCACGCGGCGGGCGCGCTGCCCGACCGCATGCCGCTGTGCCGCGCGCTGCTGGCCATCGTGCAGCTCTTGTACACGTAAGTCATCTCATGATATAGGAGCAGGTGTACAGTCGTGGGTGACTGCTGCCACGTGCGCGTGCAGCTGGCTGACGTTGGGCGGGGAGGACGCGGCCGAGCACGCGGCGGGCGCGCTGCCCGACCGCATGCCGCTGTGCCGCGCGCTGCTGGCCATCGTGCAGCTCTTGTACACGTGAGTCACCTCATCATATAGGAGCAGGTGTACAGTCGTGGGTGACTGCTGCCACGTGCGCGTGCAGCTGGCTGACGTTGGGCGGGGAGGACGCGGCCGAGCACGCGGCGGGCGCGCTGCCCGACCGCATGCCGCTGTGCCGCGCGCTGCTGGCCATCGTGCAGCTCTTGTACACGTGAGTCACCTCATCATATAGGAGCAGGTGTACAGTCGTGGGTGACTGCTGCCACGTGCGCGTGCAGCTGGCTGACGTTGGGCGGGGAGGACGCGGCCGAGCACGCGGCGGGCGCGCTGCCCGACCGCATGCCGCTGTGCCGCGCGCTGCTGGCCATCGTGCAGCTCTTGTACACGTGAGTCACCTCATCATATAGGAGCAGGTGTACAGTCGTGGGTGACTCCTGCCACGTGCGCGTGCAGCTGGCTGACGTTGGGCGGGGAGGACGCGGCCGAGCACGCGGCGGGCGCGCTGCCCGACCGCATGCCGCTGTGCCGCGCGCTGCTGGCCATCGTGCAGCTCTTGTACACGTGAGTCACCTCATCATATAGGAGCAGGTGTACAGTCGTGGGTGACTGCTGCCACGTGCGCGTGCAGCTGGCTGACGTTGGGCGGGGAGGACGCGGCCGAGCACGCGGCGGGCGCGCTGCCCGACCGCATGCCGCTGTGCCGCGCGCTGCTGGCCATCGTGCAGCTCTTGTACACGTGAGTCACCTCATCATACAGGATCAGGTGTATAGTTGTAGGTGACTGCTGCGACGCGTGCAACTGGCTGACGCTGGGCAAAGAGGACTTAACTGTAAATGTGTAAGGAGTAAACTTCCCAAAGCTTTGCTATTAAAATCTTTCCTAGTCTCCTCTCGATTTAAATTATATGTATTCTATACATCAATGGGTATGTTCAGTTATTACGGCGGACGACGCTCGATCGTCCGGGTGATCACACTAAACCGTTCAGTTATTTGAGCGGGCGTCGTCGGGCGATCGCTCCGGTCACTCCGTAAAATAGTAGGGTGAAAGTCACACTCGGT
This sequence comes from Allophyes oxyacanthae, assembly GCA_932294325.1. Taxonomy (NCBI): domain Eukaryota; kingdom Metazoa; phylum Arthropoda; class Insecta; order Lepidoptera; family Noctuidae; genus Allophyes; species Allophyes oxyacanthae. The sequence goes on along the minus strand of OW028614.1, from coordinate 5,710,215 downwards.
CGTACTGCTGTCAACCGACCAATGACTGTTGATGATAGGATCCAGCAAATATGTTGAGGTCGTTCGATTGGTCTCTCTCGTAACGCAGCTGTGGAAGCCGTTCAATTATTCCCGATCATTTCCTGAAGAGCGAGCGATATTCGCACGAGTGACTTTCACAGCGAAAAATGAATTACTGAACGTAGCCCAAGAACCAAAACCAAGAACCTGAAGAACCAAGAACCTTTATATATCATCAGATGGAACCCAGCTGTCAGCGATACGCCATTAGACGCTTGTGAGGCGTGCCTGTCAGCGGTGCGGGCCGCAGGTGGAACAGCGGCCGCCGCACGCTACCCCGGGGCTGCGCTGCAACTGTTGACGGACCTCGCAGCCCTCGCCGCGCCGCTCATGACCAGGGACAATGTGCCCAACTCCATCAACGAGGTGAGTAGCTCATACTTAATTAGAAGATAATATAGATCCCCATGTTTCACAACATAACAGCTAGTAGCCTCACTCTGTTTACCTTATCTGCACACACTTGAGTTTCGTAATGATAAGAACCTCAGATTTTGCACTTTTTGCACCGTATATTCTTCGTATAATCTAATATTAATCACCCATAATTATTCGCAGGAACTGCTCTCAGCTCTCATAACCTGTTGCGTAGCTCTCGGCGAATGCCACGCGCACACTTTAGTGCAAGCCGCGGAGAGCGCGGATGGGTCGGAGGCCGCGAATGGCGCGCGGCAGCTCATAGAACTGGTGTTAGCCGCGCAAGCCGCGCCCGGACACTACCCGTTGCATGAGACCAGGTCCAACTTGGCGTTCGGATTCTGGTACACACTACAGGTGACGTATCCACATCCACACTATCCACTTCATTACCATGTGGTAGAGTTCTAATTCCAACAGTGGACTTCTATAATACTATGAATATAGAAGTCCACTGTTGGACTGAGGCCTCTCCCAAGTTGTCGACGCAACGATATCCACCGTCGTCTAAGATAATTGTCGATGGTCGTGAATTCAATTTCAACAATCTGGGGCCTAATAGGCCACATTGCACAATTCACCTACGAATACGAAGTAACTAACTGTCAAACAGTTGAATGCATGAATGAATATGAACCTTAAGAATATGAAGTTAAAAGATAGATATTTTGACATTTGTAATGTGAATCATATTATGGTTCATCTAAAGTGGCCTTTTTAGACCCCCAGTATGCTATAAAGGTAAATATGCTAGAAATGACCAACTGACTTATTTTTTTGTTCAGGACGAAGTGTTAAACATAATGGACAGGACCCAAGAGATCCACCCTGTGTGGCGGCAAGTGTTTTCGCGGCTGTTGACGGCGCTGGTGAACAAGTCCTCTGCGCCTGCCGAGCTGCAGCTGTCAAGGGACGACTTGGAACTGCTGCGCTGCTACCGACAGGACATCGCTGACACTGTGGTCAGTACAACCTTTAATAAGTATTTTGGCTATTGGCAAACATAAAATATTATTCCTAGCATTCATATCTTCACCTTTAAAAAGAGAATGGTACTAATAATTTTAAAAAACCTGTGTACAGATGTACTGCTACGGCATCCTGGGAGAATGGTGTTGGTCAACGGTAGAAGCTGCGTACAGCGCGGCGTCCAATGAGAGCGGGCGAGAAGCCGCGCTGCACGTGTTCGCGGCGCTGGCTGACGCTGCGCCCGCGCAACAGTCACCGCCCGCCTTGGTTGCGTTAATACATCATGCCTTGAACGTGGCGCATAATTCCTCGAATAAACGCATGCTCAATACTGCGCTTGACTGTCTCGGTAAGAGTGCAAATAATAGAGAGACCCAACATTTAAACAATCGCCATGTTATCAGTAAAAATAAATTAATGTATTTTGAAACAACTTAGGCTGCAAAAAACCATCGATGGGGCGTGCTGCAGGGCGTTGTTTTGAGTATGCACGCAGCGCTATTGAACTTATAGACTTGTCTTGAGGTGTCTCAGCGATTACAGCGCGAAGTTAAGCTGCCTATCCAGTGGAAGAGCGTGCTTGGACAGCCATAACTCCGGCCGAATTTGGACTTCATAATCATTTAGAACGATATTATGACAAAACATTATCCTGGTAGGAATTCTTAAGTAAACAAAATAAAACAACATATTATGTTCCTGCTATGACACTTGCTCTTGGGCGGCCGCCTCTGATTGGTTAAACACACTAAACTTCCTGCTCCAGCGAAAACTAATCTACTTTGTCGCGCTGCATGCTGCACGCGACAATGCACCTTCAATACAACCCCAGCACCCCCGCCGCGGCTGGAGCGAATCTGCGGCCTTATTGTAATAAAAATCTAGTCAGGTGGTTATATACCAATACCGTTTGGCTAAAACTATCTGTTTCAATTTATTCCACTCGTCTGTTTTGTGACATAAGTATTATTTTAAGATATGCGTTGTTCCAGGCGGGTATGCATCCTGGGTGAGCTCGGTCAACGAGGGTCGCGAGCTAGGGCGCGCGTGCGTGCGCGCCGCCGGCGCCGCGCTGGCGCGCTGCCCGCCCGCGGCCGCGCTGGCGCTGCGCAAGCTGGCCGCCGACTGCAGCGCGCCCGCCGCCGCGCTCGCGCCCGACATCGTGCAGGCAGCGCAGGTAATATCCTGGATTACAGCTACATTCAAAAATCGCGCGTGCATGCACGAAGCCGATGCCCTGTAACCGCGCTTGTATCATGCAAGAATTTTCCGACACCCAAATCTAAATTTTTTTTAGCTTTTAATTCTGATTTGTAATTATTGAAACAAACGTTTCAGAGCAGCGCGGGTCGCTCAGATGCGTGGGTACGTCGGCAACTAGTGGCGGCAGCGGGCGCGGCGTTAGCGGCCGCAGAGTTAGACGCCGCTGCGCCTCTGTTGCAAGCTTTAGCAGATACTCTGCACGACGAGCTCGTGGCACAGGTACCGACCGCCGATACTCATACAGTAGCTGTCTTTACACGTATGTGCTTAACCGCGTAATTGACTATGCGAGTGATTGCGCGCGCGAAATATCCAGCGTCTGAGTGAGGACGTGTGATTGTGCGTGGTGTCCGTCTCGTGTGAGAACAGATCTTTGTTTCATTTTTCTTTCGGGGATAAAATGGCTCGAATACAAATTATTACAATAGTTTGCTGAGTGCATTAGATAAAAAAACCCGTATTGAATTGTTTAAAAAAAAAATTGCCCATTGTTAAGAAAATCCTAAAATAAGGCCATTTTTAATCTAAATTGAAAATTTTCTTTTAACAGATAACATTTACATTAATTCTAAACAAAAAAAAGACTACGAGAAAGCCTTTACACGCACGTTCTTTTTAAAACGGCGCTAATTCGCGTGCACTGTTCAATTTAGTATCTATACCTTTGTTATTTGCATAATGTGACATTCCTGTGGAAATTCGGAATAAAAGAGTATGACGTATGTGGCAGGCAGGGTCTGCGCGGCGCGCGGTGTGTGCTGCGGAGTGCTGCGCGTCGCTGCTGGGCGCGCTGGCGCCGCGCGCGCCGCTGGCCGCCGCGCTGTTCCGCACGCTGGCGCCCGCGCTGCCGCCCTATGCCAGCAACCCCGCGCTCGTTGAGGTAACACACTAGCGACATGTGCTGCGGAGTGCTGCGCGTCGCTGCTGGGCGCGCTGGCGCCGCGCGCGCCGCTGGCCGCCGCGCTGTTCCGCACGCTGGCGCCCGCGCTGCCGCCCTATGCCAGCAACCCCGCGCTCGTTGAGGTAACACACTAGCGACATGTGCTGCGGAGTGCTGCGCGTCGCTGCTGGGCGCGCTGGCGCCGCGCGCGCCGCTGGCCGCCGCGCTGTTCCGCACGCTGGCGCCCGCGCTGCCGCCCTATGCCAGCAACCCCGCGCTCGTTGAGGTAACACACTAGCGACATGTGCTGCGGAGTGCTGCGCGTCGCTGCTGGGCGCGCTGGCGCCGCGCGCGCCGCTGGCCGCCGCGCTGTTCCGCACGCTGGCGCCCGCGCTGCCGCCCTATGCCAGCAACCCCGCGCTCGTTGAGGTAACACACTAGCGACATGTGCTGCGGAGTGCTGCGCGTCGCTGCTGGGCGCGCTGGCGCCGCGCGCGCCGCTGGCCGCCGCGCTGTTCCGCACGCTGGCGCCCGCGCTGCCGCCCTATGCCAGCAACCCCGCGCTCGTTGAGGTAACACACTAGCGACATGTGCTGCGGAGTGCTGCGCGTCGCTGCTGGGCGCGCTGGCGCCGCGCGCGCCGCTGGCCGCCGCGCTGTTCCGCACGCTGGCGCCCGCGCTGCCGCCCTATGCCAGCAACCCCGCGCTCGTTGAGGTAACACACTAGCGACATGTGCTGCGGAGTGCTGCGCGTCGCTGCTGGGCGCGCTGGCGCCGCGCGCGCCGCTGGCCGCCGCGCTGTTCCGCACGCTGGCGCCCGCGCTGCCGCCCTATGCCAGCAACCCCGCGCTCGTTGAGGTAACACACTAGCGACATGTGCTGCGGAGTGCTGCGCGTCGCTGCTGGGCGCGCTGGCGCCGCGCGCGCCGCTGGCCGCCGCGCTGTTCCGCACGCTGGCGCCCGCGCTGCCGCCCTATGCCAGCAACCCCGCGCTCGTTGAGGTAACACACTAGCGACATGTGCTGCGGAGTGCTGCGCGTCGCTGCTGGGCGCGCTGGCGCCGCGCGCGCCGCTGGCCGCCGCGCTGTTCCGCACGCTGGCGCCCGCGCTGCCGCCCTATGCCAGCAACCCCGCGCTCGTTGAGGTAACACACTAGCGACATGTGCTGCGGAGTGCTGCGCGTCGCTGCTGGGCGCGCTGGCGCCGCGCGCGCCGCTGGCCGCCGCGCTGTTCCGCACGCTGGCGCCCGCGCTGCCGCCCTATGCCAGCAACCCCGCGCTCGTTGAGGTAACACACTAGCGACATGTGCTGCGGAGTGCTGCGCGTCGCTGCTGGGCGCGCTGGCGCCGCGCGCGCCGCTGGCCGCCGCGCTGTTCCGCACGCTGGCGCCCGCGCTGCCGCCCTATGCCAGCAACCCCGCGCTCGTTGAGGTAACACACTAGCGACATGTGCTGCGGAGTGCTGCGCGTCGCTGCTGGGCGCGCTGGCGCCGCGCGCGCCGCTGGCCGCCGCGCTGTTCCGCACGCTGGCGCCCGCGCTGCCGCCCTATGCCAGCAACCCCGCGCTCGTTGAGGTAACACACTAGCGACATGTGCTGCGGAGTGCTGCGCGTCGCTGCTGGGCGCGCTGGCGCCGCGCGCGCCGCTGGCCGCCGCGCTGTTCCGCACGCTGGCGCCCGCGCTGCCGCCCTATGCCAGCAACCCCGCGCTCGTTGAGGTAACACACTAGCGACATGTGCTGCGGAGTGCTGCGCGTCGCTGCTGGGCGCGCTGGCGCCGCGCGCGCCGCTGGCCGCCGCGCTGTTCCGCACGCTGGCGCCCGCGCTGCCGCCCTATGCCAGCAACCCCGCGCTCGTTGAGGTAACACACTAGCGACATGTGCTGCGGAGTGCTGCGCGTCGCTGCTGGGCGCGCTGGCGCCGCGCGCGCCGCTGGCCGCCGCGCTGTTCCGCACGCTGGCGCCCGCGCTGCCGCCCTATGCCAGCAACCCCGCGCTCGTTGAGGTAACACACTAGCGACATGTGCTGCGGAGTGCTGCGCGTCGCTGCTGGGCGCGCTGGCGCCGCGCGCGCCGCTGGCCGCCGCGCTGTTCCGCACGCTGGCGCCCGCGCTGCCGCCCTATGCCAGCAACCCCGCGCTCGTTGAGGTAACACACTAGCGACATGTGCTGCGGAGTGCTGCGCGTCGCTGCTGGGCGCGCTGGCGCCGCGCGCGCCGCTGGCCGCCGCGCTGTTCCGCACGCTGGCGCCCGCGCTGCCGCCCTATGCCAGCAACCCCGCGCTCGTTGAGGTAACACACTAGCGACATGTGCTGCGGAGTGCTGCGCGTCGCTGCTGGGCGCGCTGGCGCCGCGCGCGCCGCTGGCCGCCGCGCTGTTCCGCACGCTGGCGCCCGCGCTGCCGCCCTATGCCAGCAACCCCGCGCTCGTTGAGGTAACACACTAGCGACATGTGCTGCGGAGTGCTGCGCGTCGCTGCTGGGCGCGCTGGCGCCGCGCGCGCCGCTGGCCGCCGCGCTGTTCCGCACGCTGGCGCCCGCGCTGCCGCCCTATGCCAGCAACCCCGCGCTCGTTGAGGTAACACACTAGCGACATGTGCTGCGGAGTGCTGCGCGTCGCTGCTGGGCGCGCTGGCGCCGCGCGCGCCGCTGGCCGCCGCGCTGTTCCGCACGCTGGCGCCCGCGCTGCCGCCCTATGCCAGCAACCCCGCGCTCGTTGAGGTAACACACTAGCGACATGTGCTGCGGAGTGCTGCGCGTCGCTGCTGGGCGCGCTGGCGCCGCGCGCGCCGCTGGCCGCCGCGCTGTTCCGCACGCTGGCGCCCGCGCTGCCGCCCTATGCCAGCAACCCCGCGCTCGTTGAGGTAACACACTAGCGACATGTGCTGCGGAGTGCTGCGCGTCGCTGCTGGGCGCGCTGGCGCCGCGCGCGCCGCTGGCCGCCGCGCTGTTCCGCACGCTGGCGCCCGCGCTGCCGCCCTATGCCAGCAACCCCGCGCTCGTTGAGGTAACACACTAGCGACATGTGCTGCGGAGTGCTGCGCGTCGCTGCTGGGCGCGCTGGCGCCGCGCGCGCCGCTGGCCGCCGCGCTGTTCCGCACGCTGGCGCCCGCGCTGCCGCCCTATGCCAGCAACCCCGCGCTCGTTGAGGTAACACACTAGCGACATGTGCTGCGGAGTGCTGCGCGTCGCTGCTGGGCGCGCTGGCGCCGCGCGCGCCGCTGGCCGCCGCGCTGTTCCGCACGCTGGCGCCCGCGCTGCCGCCCTATGCCAGCAACCCCGCGCTCGTTGAGGTAACACACTAGCGACATGTGCTGCGGAGTGCTGCGCGTCGCTGCTGGGCGCGCTGGCGCCGCGCGCGCCGCTGGCCGCCGCGCTGTTCCGCACGCTGGCGCCCGCGCTGCCGCCCTATGCCAGCAACCCCGCGCTCGTTGAGGTAACACACTAGCGACATGTGCTGCGGAGTGCTGCGCGTCGCTGCTGGGCGCGCTGGCGCCGCGCGCGCCGCTGGCCGCCGCGCTGTTCCGCACGCTGGCGCCCGCGCTGCCGCCCTATGCCAGCAACCCCGCGCTCGTTGAGGTAACACACTAGCGACATGTGCTGCGGAGTGCTGCGCGTCGCTGCTGGGCGCGCTGGCGCCGCGAAAAAGTGCAGTTGCCGCGCAGTTGCAGTAAAACTTTGACCAAAACAACATATTTGGTATTCTCTTAGTTTCAGTGAGATACGCTCGCGTCAAGTTCGAGCGTCACGTCACTGCAATATGATCGGCACATCATAAAATTACGTGAATTAGCCCTCTGTATGTAGCATTTAACTGATTTATTTTATTGATTTATTATATACGAGCAACAACTTTGCTTTGCACAGTTCACAGCTCTGATCACAGTATTCAATAAATAAATAACCAATTTTTTACTGAACATAATTATTTCCCGTACAGCCAATGTTCCACATACTAAAACAAACGGTGTCGTCGCTGATCGACGACTGCATGCCGCTGGTGGCCGACATCGCGCAGCTGATCGTGGCCGGCTTCAGCACCTACCCCTGCGCCTCGGGGCTGGACGTCGTCAAACTGGCAAGTGCTACCATAAAGCTTAGCTGACTTATATGTATAGAGGGACAAACGACCCTGTGGCACCTGATACTGTGCGATCACCGCCGCCTGCTCAGAACGGACCAACAACATGTTGCTTTTTTGTTGGTACGGTCAAGCGAGCAGCATCAGACGACTACCAGACTCAGTAGAGATCATCCTCGAATAATTATCACTATAATGTAATCCCGAAGACAATAATATACAAGGTCCAACCTTCCTGGTTTCGATCCTTTTAAGGGGTTATTGTACCCATCATTATGACCAACTTTCACTGTCAGCTCTGTACACTAAATAAAACTCACACTGTTGTATAGATAGGTAGATATATTTATCATCTTACAAGGAGCCTCATTAAATCGTGGAAAATCTTAACACCGCCTTTTAGAAAATGTGCGTCATTGCATAATGTCATCTATCGGCACAGAGGTAAACTTAATTGACACAACATGTAGTTCAAGTTTTAACGAGCGGAATGTGTCGCGCTATCCATCCGAACGGAACAACGCCATCTAGAGAGCTTTGATTGAAAATTCACAAATAATAGAATGTATTTTACTCTGAAATAGGATTCAATTAGACATTCCGCCCACCAAAAGACTTGTCCTTTTAATAATTTTAAAACAAAATAAAACTCTAAACAGGATATAAGTAAACCTTGGATGTAACAACAAACAGATTACAACCTTAGCTAGAATAGACCGCCCACCGTTAAGAATAGGCGCGAATATCTTTTCTTTTTTTGCATTTGATACATTCTCGATAATGTTTCTTCTCACGTTCTCTAGCTCGTATTATCGAATATTTGAATCGTAGATAATTTAATATTATTTGTGGGCCGCACAGCGTGAGTCCGGCCATCTCTGCGCCTTTTACTCCTCTCGATCCAAAATCAGCTGGATTGTCATGTGTCCCGATATCGCGCCACTGATTAGGATCAAGCATGGTATGAATCTCTGAAACTCTATTACTCACAAATGTATTCCAACGCGTTGGTTCTCCACGTAGCCAAGCTAATACGACGGTGGAGTCTGAAACTTCAAAAATTAATTTGGTAGCAAGCAAAGCAACACATAATTCCAATCGCGGAATACTAACTTCCTTCTCAACTGGTGCGACCTTTGTTTGGGCTGTCACTAAATTTACACGTACTTGGCCGAATTCATCTTTGATCCTCATATAAACCACACCCGCATAAGGTGCTTGAGACGCATCGGCGAAGATATGTAGCTCTAAGTTATCACCTTGATGCAATTGTAACCATCTTGGTATGACAATGTTTTGGACTTCGTTGAGACTTGCACGAAATAAACACCACTCTTTCAACAATTCAGATGTTAAATTCCCATCCCAAGATAATTTAGCCTTCCACAGTCTTTGAACGAACATCTTCGCTGTCACAATCACAGGCAAAATCCAACCCATTGGATCATACAGTCTAACTCTAGCAATATCTGAAAGAACTTTGCATTTTATAACATTCTCATTCAATTCAGGTAATTGCAAAGTATACTCAAAATTGTCTGTGGTTTTATTCGAGCAAATACCTAATACTTTAATCATGTCATTAATTTTGAAAACCAACGCTTGATCTGATCTTTTACTCTCTTCTCTTATATGATTCTTCAGTTTCTCGCTATAACTCATCAACTTATTTATCTCTTCGAAGGTCTGAATCGCTTCGTCTTCCGTCTCACAGCCAGTAAGCAGATCATAAACATAATAATCTTGAAGAGTAATTCTTGCTGCACGGGGATAGTTTGATTCTTCATCTCTAGCCAGCTGTTGTAAGGCTTTTACAGCTAGGTATGGTGCACAGGCTGTCCCGAAAGTAAGTCTCAATAGTTTGTAATGTCCTATAGGTTTATTTGGCTCTGATCGCCAAAGAATTCGCTGAAAATCCGCATCTTGCTCATACACACGAACTTGTCTGTACATCTGAACTAAATCCGCCAATATACAAAAGGGATGACGTCTCCATCTCATTAAAAGATGACGTAAATCTTGTTGTATCTTAGGACCGACAAGTAAACAGTCGTTCAATGAGACATTATTAACACCTTTGCAAGATGCGTCAAAGACTACGCGGACTTTGGTAGTATCTTTGTCCTGTCGCACTACAGGATGGTGGGGCAGGTACACAGCCTGTGAGTTATTTATCTCTTGTATGTCCGTGATTTGCACCATGTGGTTTTGGTCTGTATACCCGTCGATCACTTTTCTGTACTCTTCATACAATGATGGATTTCTTTGCAACTTCTTCTCCAGAAATTGAAATCTGCGTAAGGCTATCCCCTTTGATTTTCCTTCAACACATTTTGGTTTAGCTTCTTTAAATGGCAATTTTCCCACATATCGGCCTTCACTATCCCTCATAGTAGTAGCTTCAAAAATTTGTTCGCAATTGATCTCTTCCTTTGTAAACTTCTTCAAAATTGCATCTGGCTCTCTTTCTATTTCCCAAAATTGTTTTAGTAATTCATCTTCTTTTACTCGTATGTGACAGTTGATTATCTGGGAGTCTGCTAATGCTGATTCCTGTCCTACTCTACCCGACAAAATCCATCCAAATAGTGTCTCTTGTGCTATTGGACCTTTTCCTGCAGGATGTCTCATAAAACCTTCTAGAATTATCTCTTCATATACTCCAACTCCCAGAATGATGTCGATTGTCGCAGGTGATCCATAGTTTGGATCAGCCAAGTGGACCTTCTCTATGTCTAGCCAATCTGTTATTGTGGTTTGACACGTAGGAAGAAATGATGTCAGTTTTCTCAGGACATAAGCATCGAATTTTACCGAATACTTTGGATTGTGAATTGACTCCACACTCAATGACACCATGTTCTTTGATCTGGCTAGACTATCTCCAATTCCAGAAACTAGACCATTAATGCACACTCTCTTCAGGCTTAGTGACTGTGCGGTAGCTTCGGTGATGAATGAACCTTCTGAGCATGGATCGATTAAAACTCGTACAACTTGTGAGTAACCATTTGTTGAATATGCTTTGACTACAGCCGTAGCCAATAACATCTCTCTCTGATTTTTCTCTGTGACCAAATGAGCTACCACTTGAATCTCCGTATCCTTGCTAGGTTCTTGATTAGGGTTCGTCGTCTCAATTCTCTCATTGCTGGAAGACGAATTTCCAGCTGACTCGTTTCTCTCAAAATGCAACAGTGTGTGATGACGTCTACCGCAGCGGCGGCAGCATGCCGATGATCGGCATTCTTTCACTGAATGCGTAGGTGCAAAACAATTGAAGCACAGCCTCTTTGATTGTACGAATTCTGATCTCTCTTGAGGAGACTGATGTCCGAATTGCTTGCATTGAAATAGAATGTGCTGACCTTTACACATAGTACAGTTAATATTAACTGATTTATTATCATCTTGCGTGATAGAATGATAAACTTTCGGTTTAGTTGTAATGGGGTGCGTGTTGTGGGACTTGATTGCAGACTTGTTATCACTTATCATCTCCAATGTTCGGAATCTGGTTTCTAAAAACGTAATGAGTTGCTTCCAGGATGGCAAATCATCTGAATCGAATTGGCTGACTTGTATTTCCCACAATTTTCTTGACTCTGAATCTAGCCGTGATAAGACCAGATAATTGATAAAGACATCCCATGAGCTGGTATCAATTCCGATGTTTTCCAACGATTTGAGTGATGATGAGGTAACATCTAGAAGCTGTTTGATTGTATTAGCTGATTCAGTGGCGTTTCGTTGCGAAAACAGGCGCTTCATAATCTCATTGCAAATGTAACGTTTGTTGTTATAACGGCGAGTCAGTTGCTTAAAAGCTTCTTCGTAATTTGATTCTGTGGTTGAAAAGTTTTTAAGCAGAGTTTCTGGTTCACCTGCGAGACTGCTCTTCAAATAGTGCATTTTCTGCACAGCACTCAAACTTGTGTTTTGGTGAATCAACGATGTGAACATATCGTAAAAGGTTTGCCACTCTTCATATAATCCAGAAAATTTAGGTAGTTGAATTTGTGGCAATTTAACTTTAGTACTTGATAGACTCGATTCATTAGGTTTGTCGATTTGAGACGAAGAAGGCTTCACACCATAAGTCTGGAGATCATCTTTCATCCTTGTCTTATAGTCAGTGTAAACTTCCTCAAACTGAAAATAAATATCCTCTGTGAAATAGGGTAGTTTCGCCTTGTCTTCTCTTTTTACACTTCCGACTATGTCACTATGTATATTAGCAAAACCATCAAATAGTCTTTCTAAATTTTCTAGTCTTGCTTGGATGTAAGATACCTTGAGTCTCTCTTTAGGCGTTTTTTTGTAATTTACAAAGGCCTTGTTCAAATGATCAAACATGTCCTCTTGCTTCATTAACAACTTCTCCATTTTTTCTTTTTTTTTAATTCACTATTGTTCAGAAAAATTCACTAAGTTCAAAGTTTATATTTACTAACTGTTTTTCAAAGTAAATTCACTAAGTTCCGTATTCACAAATTTTGAAGAAATTTTACAAGTCCGGTTTATCACAATATTTTACTAAGTCCTTTTTCACACAATTTTTTCTAAGTCCTTCAAAGGCGAAAATATTCTAAGTGTTTTTTCTGCAAAATTATTCTAAGTGTTTTTTGGCTCAAATTTTTCTAAGTGTTTTTGACACAGTTTTATTCTAAGTCCCAAACCACGACAAATTCTTCTAAGTCTAAAATATTCACGAAATTTTTACAAGTCCCAGACGCACTTCACTCTATAGTTCACTTCAATCACGCACTTCCCGGGTTTCGGCACCAGATGTCAGCTCTGTACACTAAATAAAACTCACACTGTTGTATAGATAGGTAGATATATTTATCATCTTACAAGGAGCCTCATTAAATCGTGGAAAATCTTAACACCGCCTTTTAGAAAATGTGCGTCATTGCATAATGTCATCTATCGGCACAGAGGTAAACTTAATTGACACAACATGTAGTTCAAGTTTTAACGAGCGGAATGTGTCGCGCTATCCATCCGAACGGAACAACGCCATCTAGAGAGCTTTGATTGAAAATTCACAAATAATAGAATGTATTTTACTCTGAAATAGGATTCAATTAGACATTCACTATGGAACCAACAAAGAAGCAGCAACCCTGAAATCACTAAAAAGAATCTGCTGTTCTATACATTTCGTCGAGTAATATTGAATTAATTGTATGGAACAGTTGATAATTTTATCGCGATTTCAGATTTGATCATATAGTAAAAGTTGTTCATAATTCGGTTTGGTTCGGGACTAAAATGGTTGGACTTTATAGAACATAATGCAACAAATATTAAATCAATATTACGGTTTCAGGTGGTCCTCGCCCTGGGCGGCGAATGGGCGGGTGCGCGCGAACTGTTGCACACGAGCGTGTCCGCCAGCGTGCGCGCGCTCGTGCCCGAGCCGTCCGCGAGGCCGGACCTGACCGAGGGACTGTTCACTCTCCTGCAAGCTATCACCAAGAAGAAGCCGCACTACGTCGACTGGCTGCAGGATATCTTACCCGACCTCGTGGAGTTAGGTGCGTTTGATACTCCAATCAGCCTATCGTAAATATCAAATCTGAATAAATAAGTGCCTTTATTGTTATACCAATGTGGAATACGTGGCAAGCTATCACCAAGTATCACCTCGAAGTTTTGTAGCGTTACAGTTTACAGCGAGGTGAGTACTAGGATGCGCCTAATACTTGGGTATTACCACTCGAGAAGGCTCTTTTTGTAGTCTCTGTCGCTAATAGGCACAATCGAAACTTACTATATTTCGACGCCACGGTTGGTCTAGTGGTTGAGTGACAACTGCTGCGCTATGTGTCTCGGGTTCAATTCCCGCACGGAAAAGTATTTGTATGGCCTGCAGATAGTTGTTCCGGATCTGGGTGTATGTGCTAGTGTAGTGTAGTTGTATTTATACACGCACCCACAATACAGAAATAATCCCTAGAGCTAGCAACGTCTTTTTAAGGTTCTTTGATGGATTTTAATGATATGTGAGAATTGAACAATTAAAAGGTGGTTTTACATAGGGATAGCGTGACATGATTTTATATCGCAAATGTTACCCACATTTGCGATATAAAATCATGTCACGCTATATCTAAAGGGGACTAGGGGAAAGATATTGAACATAAGAAATGGGTATTTCGAAGATACTTTAACTAATCACGTAGCCTAGCGGTATTATGGTAGGATAGGACTGTATATCGAGATGACGGGATCGGATCCAGCCTGAATGTTAAAATATTTTATTATTTTATTATATACGCGGACGGAGTCGCTTGCACAGCTAGTGTATAATAAGCATAATGTGTGTTGTGCAGCGTGCGGCTGCGTGCGCATGTGGGAGGCGGGCGGCGCGCGCGCGGCGTGCGGCTGGCTGGCGGCGCTGGCGGCGCAGCGGCCCAACGCGCTGCAGCCGCGCGCGCCCGCGCTCACCGTGGCCGCGCTCTCCTGCATAGGTCACTACACTACTTCACCGTGGGCGTCCTCTTTGAATGCGCCGATGTTAAACTATTCCTAACTTGATATCAGGCGGAGCGACGCCCCGCAACCAGATCGAGCCGCTAGCAGAGCTCCTGCTGGCGCTGAACCGAGCCGCCTGGCGCGACGGCGAGCTGTCGGCGTGGCTGCGGCAGGCGCTGGCCGCGCCCGGCTTCCCCACGCCGCACGCCACGGACCCGCACAAGCACAAGTTCATAGCCGCCGTCATCAAGTACGTACACACAGTTTTTTTCATTCAGGATTTCGGGAGTACATTAGTATATTATTTATGATTCGAGTTTCTGATCCTATGACTGATCAATGGATTTTTTCTTTTTATCTTATTTTGAAATATCAAGTTTGGTGAAAAACAAAATATCTTTTTATCAGGGAGAAAAGCAGCAAGCGTCGGTTATTAGAGACTGTTCAAGAATTCTCACTAGTCTGCCGTGGGCTCGTGGACACCGAGTACGCGCGGCAGACTCTCGCCTCCAAGCAGCTCGTAGCGTGAACACAATTTACATAGTTTTAAAGTAATAATAATTATGAATGTTCTCACAACCTCGCCCCCCCCCCCCCCCTTATTAGGACTCACCTAGTATACGTGTAACATAGTTACGCTAAATAGTATCTTTGTTACGTTTTACTATCGCTTTAATAAGATCACTTGACGATACAGTTATTACAGTTGATACCTTGACATAGTGTTTTAATTATTAGTCTGTAAAAAAATACATTGTACATAATGCATTAAAATGTGATAGCATCTGTATATACCCGTAATGATGTCGTTATAGAAGATCTAAAATAAAAATACCAAAAATATTTATTGTGTTTATTTCAATAGGTACACTTCATGTAGAATACTAAGATAATATTTAACCTTATACTAACGATTTATAAATATAATTTAAACGTATCATAAAAGTATATGAAATTTACAGTTAAAACACAATATGGAAATGCTTTATAACAATGATTTAGCAGTATACATTATTTAATTTAACATACATCTTGCAGAAATTAGTACAAACCTACCCTTACGTGACTATGGTTGCCAGATATAAAATTAGAAAAGGCGGACACATCTGTCACTTTAGCCGGACATTTTCTTTTGAGTATTGCAGAACTGTTCTAAATTTTAAAATCGAAGGTTTGGATCTACACTTTTATAGTACGCGCTAATCTTTATGAGCCCTCTGAACTATCTCGCTCTCTCCCTCTAGCACCAATAGCATAATAGTACGCTTATTATAGGTGCTAGAAGGAGAGAGAGAGAGTTCAGAGCTCAGTTCAGGGCTCATAAAGATTTGCGAGAACTATATGTGGCACTAATAAATCAGAGACAGTAAATCCAGTGAGGCATGCTTAATTTTAGGCAGACAAAGGTGTAAAATGCCAAATATGACCAGCTAAAGTGGTTTATTCTGGCAACCTTATTAGGTAATATAAGTGACTGTCTATGAACTGCTTAAATACCAACAATGAGCAATCTATAACCATAAGAATATCATCTAACTATCCACTAGGCGTTGTATACGTAGATCAAAATGACTACTGTTACGTTACGAGCACGATGGTGCGGCTACTGGGGACCTAAAAAGGCCACTTTGAGCAATTCATCTAATGATCTGTCAAACAGATGATTACTGAATATGAACCTTATGCGGATGACAATAAGAGTCGTCAATTAAGTAGATATTTTGACATTCGTAATATGAATCTTATTGTGATTCATCTAAAGCGGCCTTTTTAGCCCCCCTGATCCCTGTTGCCGTCACATTTATTAAGATTTTCCCGCTAACTGGCCAGCGTTGTTTTGAGACATAAAAGTACTTATGCAAAATTAACTATTGTAGTCCGTCTCTTAGTAAAATTTCCATTGCGGCTGTAATGATGACCCTGGTCAGTTAGGACATCTAAGGCCCCAGTTCACCGACAACATAACAGACAATTAGTGCAAAATCAGCCGTTTAAACATGAATTTTTGTATGAGTAATCGACGAATTTCATTTTAAACATCTGTTATTTTGTTGGTGAAAATGGACCTAAGTAATTCAATTAGATATTTCAGGAGGAGGCCGAGTGGTGGTGGAGTTTTACAATTGCCAAGTTATTATATCCCTGAAGTAACATGTTTTAAATGTATTCTTAAATACCAATCTATATTCTAACTATCCCCTTCTCGAGAGATTCAGTGCAAAAGATTTCCGTAACATACCTACAGAATCACAGTTTAAGAGTCTGAATCGTCCTTGGATTCCGAGAAATTGACACTTGTGCACTTGGCGATCTCGACATCAAAGTCTAAGAATTTATCTGGCTCGCAGTGCCTGTTCTTGAAGCGAAGGAAGTTGAGCGCTTGGTCTAGAGTCAGGTGGAAGCAGTCCTGACGACTCACGTTTAGTGACGAGCTCTCGAGGTCGCTGTGTGTCGCTCGAGCGTACTTCAGACACCTCGAGTTGTGTTGACCTTCCACGGTGACCTAGGGGATACACAAGTTTGAGAAATTTAAGTAAGGGTTAAGTTAAGCCCAAAGCCGTACGAATGTAGTTCGGAGGAGGAGGGGGAAGGGGTGAAACTCTGAACAAAAAGGCAATTAGGAACAACTTTTTAACTACAACTTTAAAAAAAACAACGCATGCTCCTCAAGGCCAATCGAGAGACGCGATTGTATCATGCCGATTCTCAAGTTTTCAGTCTACGCAATAAACTAAAAGCTAGTACGCTCTGGATGTAGCCATTGACACAGGTAGTGTTACAAACAAGTACGGACAGTAGACTCATGTCATGACACATCATTCGGTCACGGTCGAAGTTTTGGGTGGCCTTGACCGTCCCCGCTACGGCTTATTACTAACGAGTAACAAGGCGTTATATTGAAATCCTTAAAAACAAATTCCCTATTTTTTTTTATCACGGCGCACTGCCGGTCATAATCACAGTATACATTATATATATTGTAAATAGTTATTATTACTAGCCTGTATTGTCCCACTGCAGGGCAAAGGCCTCCCTACTGTCTTTCCAATTCTCTCTATCTGAAACTACTAAGGACCAGTATTTATTAAAGGAGTCCAGCTCATCTCGTTATCTCTGTCTGGGTCTGCTGCGATGTCGCTTTCCACGTAGAGGGACAATATGCCACGTGGAGCAGTTCTTTTGTGAGAGCTCATGCATACGCAACGAAAAACGAATAACATACTACCAACCTCGTAAGTAAAATATTTAGCCTTGCGCTTGGGCCCGATGTAGGCGACGTATACGATGACGCCCCACGTGCGAATGTCCACGTCGACGCGGAGGTGGAAGTACTCGTCCAGCGCCATGATCAGCCAAGTGTCGTGCTGCTCCGAGTTCACCTTCATCGAGAACTTGTGCTTCCTGCCGATCTTCAGGATCGGGAGGTGCTTGCACTATAAGAAATAGGGAATAGTTGAATTATAGAATACTCGAAGGACACTTAAAAAATTACTGCGTGTAAATTTTCGTCGCCCACGATACCACAGTTTCTGACAGGACCATAATTCTAACTCGGTCTATTAATTGACTATGCGCTGCTTGTATTTTTTTCCCATGAAATTTCTAGTTTTGTTCTAATCCAATTAATGCTTACTACGAAATAAGGCGGATCTCTGTGTAACCATAAACACGCAAAGCAAAGTAAAATGAGGTGAATAGGAATCGAGAAGGGCTAGCACGAGAAAAATCCGGGACAAAATCATCTCTTGCAACTGCAGTGTATCCAGTCGCCAGAGCCTCATGATTGCGGTTGTCGGTCTGACCTGGAAGTGGTGCGCGAGCTCCTGGTGCGCCAGCGGCGGCAGGCGCGCGCACGGCGGCGCCGGGCAGTGGTAGCGGCGCGCGCCGCACGACGCCTCGTGCGGCGCGCGCCGGCGCAGGCGCACCTCGCGCCCGCAGCCGTGCCGGCACGGGTAGCGCAGCATCTCCGCCACCTGCGAACACACAAACTGATACTGATGTGCTTCTCTAGTCCACCAACCGTACATATTGATCGTACGATACACATCATAAATACGAGTATGTTCGGTTTATGCTCGCTGTTTTAAAGCGTCGGCTAATTGCTTACAATGTTCATTAAAATTTTGACAGTTGAAACTGGAAATGACTCATCAATTATAAAACAAGTAAACATTTTTTAATAAGCTAGCCTTTAAATCCACGACTACCACAAACGATCCAAAAATACCAACCCCTTCCATGGCCCTGTTCCGCACGGAAGAGAAGGTAGTGCGGCACACGGGGCAGGAGGCCAGGCGCGTGCGGCAACGGCTGCACACCAGGTGGCCGCGCCGGCACTGCGAGATGGGCGGCTCCATCCACTCCAGGCACACCGGGCACTCCAGCAGGCGGAGGAGACTCTGCGCCAATCATAACAAACCATTAGAGTACTCTCACGCCACACCGCATGCCATGTAAGTGATGATTGATGACGGACGGCCTAAGTTAAATAATGCTCTCGCGACCGCGGAATTGGTTGAACAATGATCAGTGTCGACATGTTTAATACATACGGTGCAGGTGCAATGAACATTGCTGAACTGTCAAAATGAAAGCGATTATCATCGTCTGTGACGCAATTAGGCTTCCAGCTATTAGCTAGATACTTCCAAATATTTATGTCATTACCATGAATTTACTAATACCTATTATCATACATAATGTCGCAATTTGAGCGAGTTCAGTAGAGACGCAGACAAGCTAAGTTGTTTGATGCAATATGTATAGTTATATTTTTCATTATTATTAAATAATTTTAAAGGTGAAAGTGAAAGCTAGAAACAGAACTTGAGGTAAAAGACTTCTAGGGTACATCACCCCCGGTGTTGATCAAGCGAAAGTGAAATAATGGGGCTTCGAAGCTGATATGTAAAGAGAATGGGACGTTATAATGATATGCATAACAGGATATAAAATGATTTTGCTCTGTATTTCCCAGTGAAAATAGCAATTTTTTAACACGCTTTTATTTGCTTCACCTGTAGATAACTAACTATGTAAGAAAATCTTGGAAGTTAAATTTGACCCACTTCTCGGGTTCCGTTTCAGCTGAAATTTTGCATACACGTTCAGTTTGGATGACTAAGCGTGTTCTATAGTTTTTATTAAACTATAATATTTATTAATTATTATAACACGATGTGTGTTATGTTAGTTGCTTTCAATACCTTGAAAGTTCGTTAGGTATCCCGCAAAAATTATAAGATACATTTTCCAATGACTGAATGTGGGGCAAAAGGGAACAAATGTCTCAATGCATTTAATATAATTTATAACCCAGCAGACATTTCAATATTAACCTATGAAGGTGCTGGCTGACGCAATCTACATTAACATTGCCTTAAATTATTTTCTTTACATTACTGTCATATTTACGTTATTTCGCAGTTCAGATCTGAGTATTAAATTATTTGCTGAGAAAATATCCAGTCTTCAAGAACAAAGATGCAAGCTTCTGCTTTCTTGCGAGAAAACCATATTAATGACATTAATTTGATCAATGATTGACTAACTCGTTATAGGTAAGTTTTAGTTGAAGGTTTTATACAAGTTAATGGTTAATAATTAAACTACACTTAGATCGGTTAAGAATAACCGCGATATTATATGACATGAAATTATATTATTACACACACGATCGATTGAACCTAAAGATCGCTGCAAAAAATCATTATAATTACGCGACCAGAGGGCTAATTCACGTAATTTTAAGACGCGCCGATCGTATTGCAGTGACGCTGGAACTTGACGCAAGAGTATCTCAATGAAGCTCAGAGGTTACCAAATGGTAGAATAGTCGACATCGGCTCAATTGCCATAACGAAAGAAGAAGCAGAAGATTACCAAATGTGTTATTTTGATCAATATTTTATTACAACTGCGCGGCAACTGCACTACTTTAGTTACGTGAATTAGCCTACAGAGATCGAGAGTCGATCGTCTGTACGGGGGGGTGTAAATAATGAACAATTTCATTTTATTAAATTTGCTACTCTACTACAAGCAAATATTATATTTATATGGTTACATATTTATACATGAATATGAATATTTAAATATTTGTTATTTACAAAACCACAAGGCCAATAAACAAAAAGTCACTCACTTGATTAAACTCTTGTACCGAATACGGCTCTGCATTTTCTTCACTTGCTGAAATTTTTTAGAACAACCATAATCATTTGTTTATTTAAAATTTGATGCCTCGAACATTTGTAAAAATCACAATACATGCTAAATATATTATATATTTTACGTGGCGCAACTTGATTCCAACATTAACTTACTCTCCCGTTTCCTCTTAACGCCATGAAATGGCGACTGTGGTTGTGGCGCCTCGACATTCTCATCGGAATTTGCTGCCACCTATAAAAGTAAAATCAAATAAAAAAACTACTGTTCCATGACCGATAACCACATCATATAGTTCGTTAATGCAAGTGCAACATGTGAATTCTTGATGTTCTAATAAGTTGGTCCCACTCCCACTAGACTAGACTAATAATTAAAAGTTAGATGGCATTCGCTTCGCGTATGTGAGTGCACCTTCTGTCATTACTAAAGAATGGACCAGCGGGTCTACCGCATAACTAAAATGGTAATGAACATCGATACTGGTAATAAACTTTAATACGATAGTGAGAGCCTAAACTTTGACCTAAACTGTAAAAAAATTACCCATCATGAAGATAGGAGTCCCAACTATAATGATCAGTAATTTTTTTACAAGGTAGATCGAAGTTCAGCGTCTCACGATCGTATTGAAGTTTAATATCAGAGTTGATGTTCATTACTACTTTAGTTACGCACCCTGTTCCCGCACTTGTTAGGCAGTATGCGCAAGCTCCATTGATTCCAGTTAAATCCTTTAAAGCAAAGCGAATAAGCTATGTCGGAAAGAGTATAAATACGTCTAGATATAATGTGTTTTTAAAAACCTAGCGCCATCTTAGTTAAAGCAGAAGTTAATAATTTGTTAGTATACGTACTTCAGCCTTGGCGTTGCAAGCGTGGACATTTTGGCATTATCCATTCAAGACCATTCGGTGTAGCGGTCAATGGAAATGCCCGAAAGACATCGTCATGCGTGAATGCACTGTTCATATCTGCGGGTCTACCGCGTAACTAAAATTGTAATGAACATCGACACTGGTATTAAACTTCAATACGATCGTGAGAGCCTAAACTTTGAGCTAACTTGTAAAAAAAATAACTATCATGAAGTTAGGACTCCTATCTTCATGCTTGGTAAAAAAAATACAAGGTAGCTCGAAGTTTAGTCTCTCACGATCGTATTGAAGTTTAATACCAGTGTCGATGTTCATTACAAGTTTAGTTACGCGGTAGACCCGCTGCTTCAGATAGTATTATGGTGGTCAAGATAAGCGAATGTGAAGAAACGAAATAACTTTTACGTTGTCGCGTTTCAAACATGTCCGTATACGATATATTTCGTAAGAGCTATTTCATTACAATATATATGAATAGCGTAATTATAAAATATAGTATGTAGGCAATAGCTATCCATTTTCTTTATGCTAAGCCCTAAAAAGATAGACTAGGAGCGCATGGAAGTTAACTCCATCGGCCGACAAAAATATCGAACAGCGAAAACACGGATGTTTCACCTAAAAGTGCGAATTAACGATTCCGAAATAATATAAGCTGATCAATTTAATTTCATGCGCGTCTAGCCCAAGGGCTCGCGCAGACAGGCTGCGGTCAAGCGCTCTGCGTTCGGATTTGTTCTAATCCTTTTAGAAATCTGTATTCTACCTATCAACGGGCTTAAAAAGGTCACATTGAGCAATTCATCTAGAAATCTCTATATAGTAACTGTCAACCAGATAAATTCTGAGTATGAGCCAATTTTTAATATAAATCTTAATAAAATCCATCTAAAGCGGCCTTGTTAGTCCCCCAGAACGCAGAAGTATTGACCGCATTCACTCCAGGCGAGCCCTGGGATACGTACGGCATTGGTGTCATTGTTGATGTTGGCCTCAGTATTGTCGGTCTCATCTGCCGGCGGGTTGGCGTCCGGCTCATCAGGAGCGTCCACTTCTACTATCTCCGCTTCCAGAGCTATACTACCGCCTGACGCATTTTGTACTGCATCTAAAATGTTTTATTTAGCTATGAAAATGTATTGTCAGTTGTGAAGAAATGCCTACTGCATATTCTGGGTGATGTCTCGTAAAAAGAAAACTACCGTATCATGTAGTGGGGGCAAAAACCCAAGGGGCGTAAAATTACCTGAGTAAAGATATTAAATTGGAGAAAAAATTACATCGTAATCGTTATCAGAAAATCGCATAAAATTATACACTCATTCGATGAAGACAGCACCCCACAACCCCCAATTAGACAAGATGGCAAACTATGATTACCAAGGAATAAAATACTGGAGTGACTATGCTATCCCATGTTCACGACCGGCCGCCTTATTACGTATGATAAATATGACAGTTGCTGTCGCAAATAAACGTCCTATTCCGTATCCTCTTATGAAAACGTCTATAAGCGAGAAAGAGATGCATTGTTTGTTGGTCGCTGTGGCTGTCAAATTTCTTTTATGCAATCAAGGTACGGGACAGTGACGTGATCAGTAACTGTTTCCTATCAACCGGCGGGGAAACGCTAGGACAAAGAATAACAGTGTGTTTAATTACGCGACACTCGCCTTAAAACAGCATAGCTATTCTCTAATAACATCTCGCATCTCGATTAGAATCTCACTCTTTTTGTCGATTAATATTTAACGAATTAGCATACGAAAACTTAATAACGGAGCTGTAAAAATGCTCTGGTCATGTTCACAGCTCCTGGTATTTAGATACACGTTTATTATCGTGTGTCAATTGGTCAAATATCAACCGACAAAAAGTGATATTCGAATCGAGATGCGAGATTTTCTAACATAATAGCTATACCTAGCTATGCTGCTCTAAAATATAGATGTAGGTAAATGGTGACGAATAATCTTCTTTATAGGAAGATTTTTCTTTGGCAACAATTTTTTGTTTTCATATTCTAAGCATATTTTCGATAGTAGGCCTACAATAGCCATGGTGCTGTGGGAACGTTCCTCTCAGAGTTTGGCAATTAAAAATTTTAAAATTACCTCCAGCATTCTCTTCCTCTGCATTGTTTTCTTCTCCCCGTTCCGCCATTGGAGCCCGTTCTGCTACCCGGTCAACTTCTACAAAAAATACGGTTTACCTTTCATAATCTCATACTCTGCTTAGCTTTATTATTATTAAAGTTAATACTTCAAGAGTAAATTTAAAATGTCCACTTATGATGTAGAATAATCGCGTATCGAGAAGTTGGACCAAAGAAGATCCAGGCAATGTTACAATATTCCTTTCAAGAAGTCTTGTTATTGTAGGAATGTTACTAAAATCGTAATACGTACCGTCGTCAGAGTGCTCTACGACGTAATGGTTGTCCACTGGCACCGGTGGGCTGGTGTCTATGTCGGACATAGCGTTGGGGCGCGGCGGCAGCGTGCGGTAGCGGCTCGACGACGGCTGCGGGTCTGCCAGCGGCAGGATGTCGGGAGGATTCGCTACGGAACAACTTACAAGTGTGGTAACAGTATCAAGTATATGAAAACAGTGGAATCAACTACTCCACTACGCAATAAAGCTACGTCTTTGCTTTGGGGTCATCCATAAAATACGTCACACTAATTTCGTGATTTTTTTACCCCTCCCCCGTCCTTGTCACAGTTGATCACATTTGTGAGCCCCCCCCCCCCCCCTAGTGTGACGACACATATTTTGCAATTTTACATCTAGAAATTATTAAATTAAACCAGCAATTCCGAAATTAGTTTTATTTCCATTTAAATTATTTTTTAATATGATTTTGAAATGTGACGTCACGAAACTTAGGACCCCTCCCACCCCTTGTCACATAATGTCACACTTCGTCGACCCCCTCCCCCTCTTAACGTGTGACGTACTTTATGGATGGTCCCTTTGCGGTATTTGGGACTTGGGCGCTAAGACGAACCATCCTGTGTTTATTATCCGAACTAAACTTACATCCACAAAGAATAATACACCGGCCCGTCCCCTTTAAAATACAGTTTCAAAAGTTAGGCTTTGAAAGGGAGCTCGTGTTCGAGTCGCTATGTTCTGCATTAGAATTCTGCTGGACTTGTTTTTTTATTTTCAATTATATTATTTAAAGTTCACTTTTTAAAAGTCGGGTTTTTTTCTTTATTATTAATTTGGAACTATGCACCTAGTCTTTAATGTTTCAAAAGTGCCACATATTAGGTTTACTTGAAATTAATACTTTTCAATTCTCTTCTATTCAATCCTTTATCCAAGCAATTAAGTATAGAAGCTAATAATTTGGAACTATGCACCTAGTCTTTAATGTTTCAAAAGTGCCACATATTAGGTTTACTTGAAATTAATACTTTTCAATTCTCTTCTATTCAATCCTTTATCCAAGCAATTAAGTATAGAAGCTAATATATGAATAATTTGAACACCTACTATTTCTGGTGTATGCAGGCAAAGAGCTACGGCCGGGCTGCGACCTGCTGAGATTGTGTGCCCTGGACCTGGCGTTAGTGGTTGGGTCTGTCGACATCGATGGCGTGAACAATGGACTTCGCGATGGAGCAGCACTGCCGCCGACACCTGCTAAAATTAATGATGTTAACCTACATTTGTATACCTACCATACCATAACAACATACTACGGTAATCAATCTGTCTGAATTCTGAAGCCCAATTCTCGTAATTAATTTATAATATGACTGAAAGTTGACCGAACTGAGATTATATTATGAATTGATAAAAAGTCATGTATTCTACTCCTCTTATAGTTCAGTCCGATTCCAGTATGATTTGGATTCAATCTTCTTACAAACTCATTTCAATCTCATTTTTGACGTTTGTGTATAGACGAGAGTGTCAATTTTATTATCTGTGTCAGTTCAAAATGTTAGCAGAATACCGATTTGCCTTTTATTCAACTTTCGATCTCATTACAATATAATGTCACGTTTGACGTTGTTTGTTAGGGTAGGAGAATACCATTTGTGATATTTATGAAATTGGTAGTAGATCGGAATGAGATCCGAACTATATTTTGAACATTCTTATTTACGAGAATTGGGCCTCTGATTGTGAATGTTGTGATTATGGCAATATTCCATACAACCGTTCATTCTAGCTATCATAAGGAGATCCATGTTCAGAAGTGGATATATTACAGCTGTTTCATGATTAAAAAGAAAATAATTAATTAGTTTTAAATAATAAAAAAAATTGAAGGCTCCATTGGTTGCAAAGGACTTTAGCATAGGCCATAGACATTCTGCGTTACGGGTCGCAGGTTTGATCCCTGTTCGGAACATATTTATATGTGTATGCATGTAAGAGCATATGAGATTTATAGATATCTTTTAACTATATCTACGCCATAGTAGAAATGCTAGTGATGTGAGAAGCATTGTTTGATAAACCTGTTATTCCTATACAAAAGACAAAATTTTTAATATACAAAATAAAACACTACAGAATTACTAACGACGAGAGGATGTTGGGTACAAGTTGGAACTGGGTTTGTTTTGAGTCAGGTTGTGCAGGCTACGTGTTAGCTTCTTGAACGCGAGGATACGCTGTATGTCTGCTGACGTGGTAGGGCGCTCGTTGCGTCGCGCTTCGCGGACCTCGGAGGAACGCGCGTGGATGACGGGGCGCGACACGTATGTGAGAGGCACGTCGCATATCCTGGAACTGGATACCACACTTATTTTGTTTCTGCCTTCATCACTACATGCAATTAACACGTTCACTGCCAGACAGCAGACACAATAGAAAATTGATTATTTGTTGGACACTGTGTCCGACATGGCGTTCAAAGCATTAAGGACAACATGATAAAGTCTCAATCATAAAATGCCTCCTAATCTCACACAGAATTTAGACAAATCAAGTTTGAGTAACATGTAAATAAATAAGTTATTATATATTTTTATTTAAAGGTACACACACTTATTTGATAGATTAAATATAAATGTAGGAAATTAGTACCAAGTAGTAAATTATATCTAGATCATTCATACATAATTAATATATACAGGAAAATCCGAGGATGGGGCGTTTTTTTATAAAAATAAGATAGGTTGAACATTACCGATTGACCCCAGCATTAGATGGTCTCGGAGTGTTATTGATGATAGACCAAAACAGGGCTCTGTCCATTTTGGCCTGTTGCTTCCGCATGGTTGCTGGTGAACTAGGTGGTTGTTGCACTCCTAGTTACATAAACAAAAAAATACTTGGGTGTTTTATGTAACTAAACCATTAGTATAAGGTTGACTATCCACTGCAAACTTGCAGCAGATCACGCAGTTGAGGTATGCATACAGTGCAAATTAGGAGTTTTGTATGCTCATAAAAGTTGAGCCACAGGTGAGGTGACACACCATCTGTGTTGCATTACCTACCAAATTACATTCCTAACTATTTAAACTAATAATCACAGGAGCATCAGTTGCCAGTTGTCTTAAATGCTTGCCTGATATGCCTAATAAGAATAATAACAGATACTAATAATAGAGACCGTTGACTGATATCACATTATTAGTTTAATAAATTTTTAATATGTTATATAACATCGTTTTTATCTAGCAACGAATTCTATAAATCTACTGACTACTAATATAGTTATCAATTCTATTGTAATTAATGGTTCAGCTACATTAGTCAATATACCCTCTTTATAATGAATCCTAATATCATAAAATGAAACAGACAATCATAACCACTCCCTGTATCTGTAGTTTAATTAATTATTAATTAATTTAATTACATATTATAGATTAAAAAAGAAACTAAAGAAAACGCTTTTGTCATCCAAACTAAACATGTATGCAAAATTTCAGCTTAATCGGAAACCGGGAAGGGGGTCAAATTTAACTTCCAAGATTGTTTTAAATAGTTAGATAATTACAAGTGAAGCTAATAAAAGCGTTTTAAAAAGACAATAAATTTATCAAAGACAACAAGTTTATAAATAAATAAAATAATATTTATGTTAAGAAGTTATAAATATGAGTACATACCGCTTGTTCCAGGCATATCAGCAACACTGGGCCGTGGCTCCACAGACTGTCTCCTCAATAAATGGACATCTTGGGCAGGTTGTGAACTGCTATTTTCCTCATCATCTGTACATTTTTTTTTAATCACAATCAACATTTATAACAGATAAACACTTTATTCATAATTATAGAATATATGTCAACACTTGTAAAAAAAATAAGCATATTAAATAAATTAAACATTTATTAAAATGATACAAAAAATCTTTAGCTACCTTCAACTCTGTTTTTTCTTTGTTATGTAAACAACCTTGTGCCGTCTTTTAGATATATAAAGCAGTAAATAATATACACAGGAGATAGGTAACTGAAAAGCAACTGGGTTTCAAATAATAATTAAATAGGTACCCAATAACTTTTAACATAGGTACCTTCTGTTTATTTTATCAACTCCTTTGTATGTAAAAGCAAACAAAAAGATTGTTTACATTAAAAGACAGGTAAGAAAAATGGACTTGTAGGTACATAGTAATTGGGCGCATGAATGCATGTAATACGTAACCTAAACATCTAGATATACAAGGTTGTTTAGGTACCTACCTACTACGTAGTTACAAACTTACAAAACACTATGTCAAAGACAAAGATTTCCACATCTGTTTATTTCTTATATGGTGCAATAACATTCGAAAACGTATATGATAAAAATAAGTATACCCGTGAACTACAACTTCTTTCCCTACAAAAGCAATTTATGGTCTTTTATTTATTAGCTGTATGTGTTAATCGTAATACTTGACTTTTTATGGATACTGGCGTACCTGAGCTCCAGGGATATTCCGATATCCCCAGTGATTTCTTCAAACTCTCTTTTCTACTGCTCATATTGAATGAACGTTACTTTTTAGTAGTGTACAAGAACATCTAGCTACTTTATGCCCATAATATTAATTTCTTTCTTCCTCACAAAAAAAATAAATCCAACACAAATAACATTTCACTTTTTCTATTTCATTTTCATCAAGATTTTCATGTTTGACACTTGTTTGACACTAGGGGATTCAGTGTTGCCAGCGGGCTTTAGTCAAAAGTTGCCATAAATTACCTATGTAAATTGGGCTTCTTGAATAAAAAAGAAATTGTTAAATAAATCTTATTAGACCAGGGTAGAAGCCTTTAAAAATAATAAAAAGTGAAAGAAAATAATAGTAGGATGAAACCCATTGGAAAAGGAGGAGAATATTATAAAAATGAAAGGAAAAATAATTTACGGGCGATCTGAGGTCGGGAAGGGGGGAAGGGGGGGGTTTAAGGGTAAAAAACGGTTTTTCTCGATTTCCGGCAAAACTAAAAGTCCTATGGAAAAAAGTCAAATGGCAAAGTTGTAGGTAATAAAAAGATCTAAAACTTTTTTATTTACACTTTTTTCACATAACCTCAAAATTTAAGTGAAAAATTCAAAAAACCAAGTTTTTGGTTTTTTATTTTTATCTTTTACAATTTTTATTTTTTTTCATGAAATTTGGTGAAAACTTACCTTTTTATGTGCCAAATACGCTGTAATTTATTTGATTTGAAATATTTATTTTTTCACCTTATTTTGAATTAATATCGAAAAAGTACCCTAATTTTCAATCGAAAATTCACCCGTCAAAATATCAGCTTTTTTCAAAAAGTTGGTATGTTTTCTGTTCGATGAAATCCCTACATTCCGATGGTGAAAAAAAATAAAACATTACTACAGTAAATCTTCTCAGAAAATGCAAAAAATCGAAAACACTTTTTTTTTACCACTCCCTCATAACTTCTAAACTACTTATCATAATTCGACAAATGAGGTGTTGTTGGAAGCGTCTTGATTGTTCGCTGGTTAGAGGATATCCTCTAGAGGGCGCCATATTAAATTAAATGTGACGTCACCAAGGACGTCACATAGCCTATAACCAGCGAACAATCAAGACGCTTCCAACAACACCTCATTTGTCGAATTATGATAAGTAGTTTAGAAGTTATGAGGGAATGGTTAAAAAAAAAGTCTTTTTCGATTTTTTGCATTTTCTGAGAAGATTTACTATAGTTATAGACTAAATGACTATAGTAATGTTTTATTTTTTTTCACCATCGGAATGTAGAGATTTCATCGAACAGAAAACATACCAACTTTTTGAAGAAAGCTGATATTTTGACGGGTGAATTTTCGATTGAAAATTAGGGTACTTTTTCGATATTAATTCAAAATAAGGTGAAAAAATAAATATTTCAAATCAAATAATTTACAGCGTATTTGGCACATAAAAAGGTAAGTTTTCACCAAATTTCATGAAAAAAAATAAAAAATTGTAAAAGATAAAAATAAAAAACCAAAAACTTGGTTTTTTGAATATTTCACATAAATTTTGAGGTTATGTGAAAAAAGTGTAAATAGAAAAGTTTTAGATCTTTTTATTACCTACAACTTTGCCATTTGACTTTTTTCCATAGGACTTTTAGTTTTGCCGGAAATCGAGAAAAACCGTTTTTTACCCTAAAACCCCCCCCTTCCCCCCCTTCCCGACCTCAGATCGCCCGTAAATTATTTTTCCTTTCATTTTTATAATATTCTCCTCCTTTTCCAATGGGTTTCACCCTACTATTATTTTTTTTGGTTTCAAAAATTATCGACCCTGGTCTATATGTATATGTCTTTATCATCGATGATCTTTAAGAATAATTAATAATACGAGTATTTTTATTAGTACTCGTATTATTTATTATTCATATGGTATAACTGAAGTTCTCAAGTCAACTCAGTTACTCGGATTATCGTATTATTATATTATTAAATTGTATGACTTATTCGAATCGTAGTTAGGTATTCATAATATGAATATCTCTCTACGATTTGAATAATGTTCAAATTATGTTACATTATTCGAATCGTTATTTATGTACCACATTAGTCGTGTATTATTTCATTCATATTAATTAATAAGGTTATTTCTGCCGACTATGTACCTATAGTATGTACTCGTATATACGATCGGAATACTTCGTTATATACTTCCATTCCAATTCTTTTATCTTCTAGAAATCCTAATATATAGGCTTTATATAGGTAGATACCTACAAGTACTGCAATTCCAACACAATCCGTATTTAGTAACTTGTAGTATCTAGATAGTATTATTGAACTTTCACGATAATTTTTTGCCTTTATCTATTCCGAGCTAGACCAATTTCTAATTGTCCAAATTCCGTTCTATTAGTCGAGGCGTAGACGACGGACTTTTTGTCCGGCAAACTACCGCAGACTAGAATGATTGTGGTTGGTAGTTATTGTCAGTGAGGACACTAGAGTGCACTAGAGTTTTAACGACAACTACAAACAAAATAGCTGTCGTCTACGTTGAGTCCATCCCAAATATTCTTGTCTGGGGCAATTTTTTGTCGTAAAATTTCTTGTCCGCGGTAGTTTGCCGGACAAAAAGTCCGAGGTTGCGCCGCGCCTTACCGTTCCTTTTAAAATTTTATAAAATTAAATCCCCTGATCCCCCCCGATTTTCCCCCGATTTTGTTCGTGGTTACTGAGAAAACCGCGACGTGCCAAAGAAAAAATAATCAAAAAATGTCTTGCTTTCCTAGCGCTCTGCTGAACTTCGACATTCCTCTATGTAGGTAATAAGGAACAATCTATTTATGTCGAGAATTAAGCTTTTACCCTAGGTATAAATTAATCATGTTTTTATTTTGTATACGAATTTCCATTAATTTGCGCTTTTGTACCTGGAGTCACTTACAATTAATCTGACAATAAAAATATTTCGTAGACACGAATAGATTTATTAGCGTATACGATATGAATAAGTACAAATACTTTGGTGGCAGAAAATATTGATGCCTATCTGAGGCCTTATCTAATCTGCGAGTCGAATATAATTGGATATTATGTCGCGAGGCGCGGCTGTCGGTTGATAATTGAAGGACCACAACACAAGACAGAAAGATTTTATAAGTGTATTGTGCCTATTTACTGAAATAGGACAGTGTATGGTGTAAGAAATCAACATGACAGATTTGCCATATAAAGCGGAATATGCGATAAGTGGAAAGCGAAAGGCCAAATGTAAAGGATGCAAACAAGAGATTGAACAAGGAGCCCTACGTATTGCTGTTATGGTGCAGGAGCCCAATTCTACAACACTCGAAGTAGTCTTCGAATTCGAGTTTCCACTTCGAGCGCTATTTCGACTGTAAAATCTCGCAAGCTGACATTGTGGATTCGAATTTGGTATTCTCAGCACTAATCGAGACGAATCGAGATGAATTTCTACTCGTAATTGTAAAATGTTGCCAATATAAGAGATAAACTACGTGCGTTGCGTTCTGTTTCACACAGTTTCATCCTGTTTCATCCTGTTTTAAAACAGTTGTAATTATTTACCTCGTATTCGTATTTTAAAAAGTTTGTAAGTATAATAAATGTTTATAATGTCAGTCTATACGTTTTATATTAATTTCTATCGGGAAATAATAAGTTTTTCAATTTCTTAACATTTTTTTTTGTATTTAATACATTTCATAGAATAATTGCTGAAACGGAATGTAACTATGTAGATATTTTGTTCGTTCCGAAAGTTTATTGACATCGATTTTAAAAATACAAAAATAACATTGGAAGAGCATAGATAAAACGAAAGAATTATAAATCATAAAAAGAAAACATGTTTGTTTCATTTAACGTTGACCACAATATATTAACATGTTTACATAGGTAGTAGCTGGCGCATGTAAGAGAGGATTTTTTAATCATTGATGTTTTCGAACGCACCAATTTTTGAGTTTGACATCTTGATCTAACAAACATCAAAATAAATAAAATCAAATTATTATCTACAAACCTTACAAACATGATCTCGTAAATTATGAGAAGCGACTCGCCCCTTTTGCTGGAGTCAAAATAATTGAAGATTTAACTAAATCATCGGACATCAAAAGCAGAACAAGCGCGAGTACGGTGATCATCATAGTATTCGGGAAAAAACGCTATTTATGAGTTTATACACATCGTGCTGGTGTGACGTGGTCCTATCCCGGTATCTTTCATCGATGGTGGACACGGCGGCGAGAGCGAGACTCTTCATTACACAGTGTGCTAACTGTGCTAGCCCGCTGCATGCCTGTCATTCCTTGGAGATACGGACAAAGGCTGAGCATAACCCTGGATAGTTGGAAACCGCTGACTGAGAATCAATATATCACCTATTTACTTCTTTGTACAAGCAGATTGTTTAGTGTCATATGAAGAGCAAGATGAAGTGAAATTATGGTGTTAGTGAAGTGAAATTACTTTATCATAAATTATTGTCAATAATGGTTGCATTTTGTCACATGTAAACATGACGTGGATTATTATAATTGCAATGTTAGGTACTTATAACTTTGACACTTGTTGGTTCTGTTGTAATTCACTTAAAAGTTTGTATTATAAGAATTTATCTAGATTTATGATATCTATTTTTATCCTAGAGTCAAGTTAAAGAGAGAATTAACACAGCTAAGTCCTAATTTTTATCATGAAGTGTATTAGATAATAACTAACATAATTAAAAGTTATATATTTCAATAATTATGATCTTCATTTTGATATCCTCTTGAATATATAAATTATTATTATATCTTACCCCAGTGGCATGCACAGACATATTTTACAAGGTAGGCAAAAATAACTTGTGTTGCATTTTAAAGTTAAAAAATGTTATCTAATGAATATCTAATATCCATAAATTAACTGATATTACAGACATTCTCTATGGAGTGCACACTACTGTCTTACCCCAACCTGTCCTTCACATAATATTCTCCTTGTTGCTGATGCTGTGGGTGACAACTATTGGCAGCCACCATCAAAGAAGTACAAGAATGATTGGCCGTTTTGTGTGAGGAGAGTGATGCCAAAGCCAGAGTATGCAAGGGAGTGTGGCATAGCAAATGAATGCTCGGAGAGTGAAGGCTGCAGCTGTTTGATGAAGAGTTGAGGTTGTGTGACTTTGTATTAATGAAAGGGTGCGACAGAAGGATGCATGTTGTAAAAAGATATTAAGAGAGAAAATTATTTGAAATTTATGAAAGTGTATGAATATCATTGTTAGGTGATGAATGTAAAAAAATATATTATGTAAGTAAATAAAAGTTATTTATTTCAAGTTCTAGTATATATTTATTTGTAAACTTATGACAAACAGTTGATTTAGTACGGTTCATGTATGAACACTACTTATTCTTCTTACTATCATGTTTCTTATAGCTCTGCCCCGAGTTAAATCATAGCTATTGGCCGTTCAGTTTTCCTCCTGAAAAATAGCTGCAGAGAGATCAGAGATTCCTGACGTTGGCTCTCTATTCCGATTCCGGGTTTGGTACATGGTTTTGCGCTATTTTCAGTCGAGTAGTGCAGAGTGCGGTCTTTAGGTATTTATTTAGACAACAACTTTATTCTGGAGCAGCCCAAAAGTATTTTTAATAGGTACCTAGTTACTTTAGGTACTAGTTAGTTAGTTAGTGGACTTTCCTTGGACTGTGGTGTATTTTCCTTGCACGCTTAATTATTATATTCATTAATATCACAAAATTTTAATGGTGTTATTCACTTTAAATAATATTCGTAAGTTTTCTCACTGAACATTTCAAACTGTACAATAATATGTCCGCGTAATTAAAAAGTTCATAAACATGGTGAGCTCAACCCACCGCTTTCCAGTATGCTTTGCATAAATGTCGCAATTACTTCGTCACTCATTATAAATAAAGTTTATGCACTTAAGGACTTGAAATAGTTAAATTTAGGCACAATTCAAGAAAAACTCTGAGAACCGATGTTGACGTTTATGATGGTTCGAATTCGAAATGTACGTCTCGAGTGGTCCCGACCAGTCGAAGCAGTTCGAGCGGCTGGCGTTCGAGAAATGCGGAGAAATATCGAACTCGACATGTCCAGAATAGCTCAACGTAATTACCACTCGAGAAAAGTTCGAATTCGAACGTTTTCTCGAATTCGAAGACTACTTCGATTGTTGTAGAATTGGGCCCCAGGTTAGTCACGCAGTAAATTTGAAAAGTAGCCCGTAAAAAGAGAAATCCGTTTGATGAATATTGTGCAAAGGTATACATGCTATGATTCCATGATATATCTACCTATTAGGTACCTACAATACGTACCTATATAGGTACCTACCTAATAAGATATGCACTAACCAGCAACTAACCGAGCATAAATTTAATCACATGTAAAAGCCGTTTTTTGCATTCTCTAGATAATAAATAACACGTTTTGCTCTCTTATAACTTTTTGCTTGCATCAACCGTTCTACAGGAATAGTTGCCTGAAGAACGGTTGATGCTAGCGAAAAAGTTAGGTACGTTAGTTAAGTTTGGCTATCAAGCCCAAAGGGGTGTGATTGGGACTAACTTGTAAATTTCAAAATTGACTTGGTCTGTTTATTCACCACTCGCTATCTCTTTTCCAACCTACTTCA
Organism: Allophyes oxyacanthae; assembly: GCA_932294325.1. NCBI lineage: Eukaryota > Metazoa > Arthropoda > Insecta > Lepidoptera > Noctuidae > Allophyes > Allophyes oxyacanthae. The sequence goes on along the minus strand of OW028614.1, from coordinate 5,675,441 downwards.
AAAAGGTGGAAGTTCTATGTTCGACTGTATGTATTTTTTTAATGTATATTCACCGTTTTCTCCGTCAATTACGGACCGAATTTGAAAATTCTCTTTTCTTTGAAAGGTTAGGTATACTCTCGAGGTGGTCCCATTTACATTTGGTGAAGATCTGATGAAGAACTTCGGTGATAGACGATGGAACTCTTCAATGGATAACAGCGAATCACTCGTGATTGCTGTAGTATATTTATATATTGTTTATGCCACTCAAAATAGAAAAATAAAATAATTATAATTATATTTATATTAATAAAGAATAAACGTTTTTTCATAAGAAATAAAAATTTCATACTTTTGTTAAAAATAAATATAAGTTGTAAAACTTAAAATAAACGTAATTACAAGTGCCAAACTGCTACATAGGTACATAATGCGATTTCATACTGCAGTGGTCGCCGCGCGCCGTGCCTCCATATACCTAGTAGGTACCTAATAGAATCTGTCAAAACGCAATTTTGTGTTTTTTAAGAAAATTATTTTATAGGTACTCTTTTGTTTTTTTGTATTCGGTTTTTACAGGTTTTTACTGGACTGCGGTTTTTCTATTTTTAAAAGTTTATTTTTTCATCTCCAGTGCTATCTCCTTAACCCCCCTAGGGATCATCTTTAAAGTACATCACACGTTAAGGGGGCGGAGGGGGTTGACGAAGTGTGACAAGCGGTGGGAGGGGTCGTAAGTTTCGTGACGTCACATTTCAAAATCACAATAAAAAATTAATTTAATGGAAATAAAACTAATTTCGGAACTGCTGTTTTAATTTAATAATTTCTAGATGTAAAATTGCAAAATATGTGACGTCACACTAGGGAGGGGGCTCTCTCAAATGTGATCAACTGTGACAAAGACGGAAGGGGTAAAAAATCACGAAATTAGAGTGACGTACTTTATGGATAACCCCTTATACGAATTACGATATGATAGCAACCGTTTCTTTTATTTGGCTAATGTAAAATAACCCTACCCTTTCTGTACCTCTCCTTCCTTCTATCTTTACTTCAATTATGTTTTTAAGGATAACTCACTATACATGCAAGTGTTTCTAAAGGAGGCAATACACGCTAGGTTTGCCCGCACAGTTTTGCCTGTATAGTTAAACTGTGCAGGCAAACAGTAGGGTGTAGGAATGTGATAAAACTGTACAGTTATCCTTGCCTGTACATACAACCTGACGAATATGATAATTGATATTTTGTCAAGGTTGTTTGTTCAAAGGAAAGGAGGGATATATCAAGCCTTTCCTGGAAGTACATTATAAGCATGTTTATGTAAACCACTGGGTTTACATCTGCCCGAAATGATTATACACTTACAAAATATTATAAATTCGACTTCAAAAAAATAAAAATACAGTCGAACATAGAACCTCCTCCCTTTTTGAAGTCGGTTAAAAAGAGGAGAGACTCACCCACCAACCACTCTCATTTAAAACAATGGTCAAAGTGTATTCACATCATTGTTGTGTTACTTTACTACTCAATATAAAACAGGGTCTACCGCGTAACTAAAATTGTAATGAACATCGACATTGGTATTAAACTTCAATACGATCGTGAGAGCCTAAACTTTGAGATAACTTGTAAAAAAATTACCTATCATATAGTTGGGACTCCTATCTTCATGATCGGTAAAAAAAATACAAGTTAGCTCAAAGTTTAGGCTCTCACGATCGTATTGAAGTTTAGTACCAATGATCGATGTTCATTACAATTTTAGTTACGCGGTGGACCCGCTGATTTTGGTCTTGCTCCTAAATTTAACTCTTAAATCTGTGTTTCAAAGTGTGCAATAATTTTGATTGACCAATTTACACAATATAGAATTTAAGTACCTAAACGTCATTTTACATGGGAGTTGTTTCTGTTGTGAAATATGATTTGTTTAATTATTATTCTTAACATATCTTTCCCAGTCTGCATTTCATGATAACAAGCAAAGTAACTGGCATCATGATGATTGTTTCTTCAAGAAGCATCGTCCCGCCACTGTTAGTGAAATTGGAAACTATATTAAACTCAAGAGTGCTGATCAGGAGAAAATCAAGTCAGCTATGGGTATGGTATTGTTTTTATTATTTTAATTTTATAAAACTTATGTACTTCAAATACTTTACTTTCCTTTTCCCGAATTTATCTTTTAGTATTTTATGTGTATAGTCTGACAGAGAATGTCCACTTCGCAAAATGTGCACATTTTGCAATATGCAAAATGGTACCTATCAAAATAGATATCTTTGGTTTTGGATAAGTATTATACTTAGCTTTTATTATTTCAGACATAACATAGGGGGCTAATAACAGGAACTTGTGTTACTTTTGGTACAAGAAACACTTTTTTTTAAATTGTTATTTGTTGAGCACCGAGTTTAATTTTCATGGTGGATGAAGAAGACATTACAATAAGAATCTGATTTGATACTAATCAGAAAGGTACTGCCACATAGAAAGTAACTACTAGAAAAATGTCTCATCAATTTCTAAGCTTTTCGCCTTCTCCAATGCAATGAAGAATATCAAATAGGAAAATACAATATAATTTTTACTTAGTGCGCATAATTTGTAGAGTGATTCAGTCTCTGTTCCTAAATGCAACCGCAGTATTGGAATATTGCATTATTAAAATAAGACGTGTGTCGTTACGGCGTTATCATACTTATTTATGTGCACTCGCATAAACTCGCACACAATGACAATACGACCGATAGTTTTTGGATAAGTAGATACGAGTACTTAATTTATTTAATCTACAAATACAAAACAGACGAATAGATAGATGTTGTAGCATAATATTGGACACTATAGTACGTATCATGAACTATTTTTTTTCAACTAGTTGCAGGTTTCCTCATACTGTGTGTTGCTAAATAATATTGCTATTCTGTGACACATGTGTGATACAGTTTAACACGTCAATAATGCGCAACATAAACCAAATGCGTGAACGAAGCTTAGTGGGCTCCCATAGGCTGAAGCTTTACCCCCTGAAATGTACCAAATCTTCGAAAAATTATAGCCTTCTTATATTGATATTAGTGAATTGTGTAAATTTATAATCTGTAGAAATAATTGCATTTATTATCACAAGTATATGGGTTGCTAGTGTTGCTACTCAACAATAACTAAAATACTCAAGGATCACTAAAATTTGTCAAGCTTACCTACCGTCTACCACCGTCGGGACACGTTGCTCTTCTTCTCAAAACATAACCCTCCCCCTGATACCTCAGACTACTTATGAAATTATATCGTGATAATAATATGAGGTCAAACCAGAGACGTTTGTCTAGCGCTTTTATCTCCCAAGATAGGAAGTGTCCAAACATGTATACATTCTGCGTCGGACCCCTTGATTATGTATGAGATAGAGTTTAGAAATGTAAATAAGAATTGTTACTTGGTAAAGAATAAACTAGTATCTTGTTTATCTACAGAAAAGTCAACTGGAATAGTTATGCCAATTGAAAAGCCCAAAACAAAGAGCAAGCATAAGAAGAGGACAGCTGATGATTCTAATGCTGAATCTACTGCATTGGCACTTAAAGACTACCTTGTGGAATACTCAAAGAATTACAGGGCTACATGCGGACACTGTGAAACTAAGATTTGTAAGGTAATATCTATAACTTTTACACACATGTAAAAAAAAATGCATATTATCTTAGATACGCAAGATCAACTGAAAAATGTTTTTTTTTTTATAATTTATCTTGTTTATAATATGTATTTTAAAATAAATCTATGAAGAGTAGGATGCTGTATTGATGATACTTTCCTGTTTTAGTACTAGGTATACTACTCGGTGTGCTGTTTGACATTCAATATAGACATGGGTGAAATAGCTCACTGAAAAGAAAAAAGAACGATTATCTCTTTTGCTCTAAAGAGCTATGTTTCGGTAGTGGGGGTTAGGCCGACCACTCCTGGGACAGTCTCCCACTTGGCGACGGACGCTTTGATGAAGGGAGGGAAGGTATAGGTAGGTAGGTACCTGAGTACCTGCCAAGTTGCCGTCTTCCAACCCTGCGCTGGTAACGTCCGTCTCTGCGCACCCTGTAATGCGCTTCTGACCTATCCTCACTTGGCTACGGATATCCAAGGGGAGAGGGGAGGGGTGATGACTTTCACTGTGATTAAAACTACTTCTTGCTTCAAGTACTTGCTGACTTCTTGAGGGTTCCGCTGCTCTGCTGTGACTGTTCTGCGATTGTTCTGCGACTGTTTGCAACTGTTTGCGACTGTTGAGCGACTGTTGAGCGACTGTGGCCGTAATGAAAACGGCCGCTCCTTTTATACTATAGCGGAACCCTTTAGAAGTCTTTATTTTATTTATTGAATAAAAAACTGTCCATGTTGTATAAACATGCGCCTCACCTATCTTATAACAAAATTAATGTATCTAAACAAATGATCAGCAAATTTTTCCTAAATGTGTGGCCGTCTAAATCAGCAATAATCTATTTATCTTATGATATCTATTTACATACAGCGCTATCGCTTTGTGTGGTCGCCGACAATGGTATCTATTTACAGTGTGTCGCCGACATTCTCCCCCTCGTGCGCAGCACCATCCTCTTGACTCGGCGATTCTCCTGGTAGGTACTAATAGCACGACGCGTGAACTTTGTCGTCGCAGTACGCCGCCTCAGGTCTCGATGTCGACGATCCTGGTTCTTCCGTCTGGTCCTGGATACATTTCGGATGGTGTTGATTCTTCCTTTCAGCCGGATAAAGTTGTCTTCTAGCCCGACGTCGAGTCTCTTAAGCTTGCTGCTCCTGCTGAGGGGTTTCCCCTTCTGCATGAGGCAGATCTCTTCTCCGAAGCTCCCTGCTTGACTCTTCTTCAACAGTAGCAGCTCCGCTCGTTCCACCGAGTGTGCGAGTCTGCTTCCTAGGAGGGCGGCCTGCAGCTCCTGGCGAGTTATGGAGACTGGCTTCAGCGGTGTCACTCTGGCCTTTGCTGCCACCAGGTGAGTGCTGTAGGCTCCATTCGGTTCTTCTTTGCGCCAGTAGACTGCTGCAGCGTACGCCATCTCGCTCGCATCTGTGCAGGTGTGTAACTCCCCCTCGGTGCAGTGTGGTGCTATACATCTTGAGACGTGCAGATTCTTGAGCAGCTCCACATGTCCCAGGTAAGACTTCCAGGCTTCATGTTCCTTTTCTTGAATTTCTTCATCCCATCCTATGCCGCTTCTCCATATTCCTTGCAGCAGCTTCTTCCCCTGGATGAGCACAGGAGACACGAGACCTAGTGGGTCAAAGGTTGACATGACCGCGCTAGTCACTTCTCTCTTCGTAGGTGTTCTGCAGCCCTGGATCACTTCTTCAGGCGTTTTGCGCAGATTGGCGCGGAATCCCAGCGCATCCTCTTCTGTGAGCCAGCGTAGATCGAGGGTTTTCTCTTCTTTCTCGCCCAGCTCCACTTCTTTCTTCTCTGCAGCTTCCTTTTTGATCTTCTGCAGGAGTCCTGGTTGGTTGGATGCCCATCCTCGTAGCTCGAAGCCGGCCTTCTTGTGTATGAGGTCCACTTCATCTGCTATCTTCAGGAACTTCTCTTCGGTGTGGAAGCTGTGTAGGTAATCATCCATGTAGTGATTACACTCGATGGCTCTGGCGGCTTCCGGGTACTGGTCCTTGTAGTCAGCTGCGTTCCTGTTCTTCACGAAGATTGCCGTGCTCGGAGATGATGTGGCGCCGAAGATAACCGACGTCATCCTGTACTCCTTGGGCGGCGTGTCTCGCCGCTCGCCCCGCCACAGGAACCTAAGGCTGTCCCTGTCTTCTGGCCTGATCTTCACTTGTAGGAACATCTCTTTGATGTCAGCTGCTACCGCCATGGGGCCCTGCCGAAACCTAAGCAGCACTCCGAAGAGAGACTGCAACAGGTCTGGTCCCGGCAAGAGCGCGTCGTTGAGGCTCCTTCCTCTTGATTTGGCTGCGGCGTCGAATACGATGCGTATCTTTTTCTTGAGTGGGTGAACCACGGAGAAGTGAGGCAGGTACCATTTCTTTCTTGAGATGCTATCTTGAGGTGCTTCTTCGGCGTATCTGTGGTCGAGTAGATGCTGCATCTGCTTGTTGTATTCCGACTTCAGCTGAGGATCCTTGTCTATCTTCTTCTCGATGCTACTCAGCCTGTTCTTAGCCGATGCGTAGCTCTCGGGCATCTGGTCGTCTTCCTTCTTCCACAGCAGACCAGCTTCGAAGCGTCCATCTTCCAGCCGCTTGCAGGTCTTCTCCAGGATGGCGATTGCTCTTCCCTCGGAGTCCGTTGTTGGTCTTCTTGGCTGCACTCCCAAAGCTTCTATCGCGAAGTGGTCCTTGATCGCCTGGTGCATGTCCTCTTCCACGGTGTTGACGTGCAGACAGTTGTTCAGGAAATGTACTGACCTGGCACTTCCTGCATCAGATCCGTGTAGTATCCAGCCTAGTTCTGTTCTTGACGCCACTGGTTCCCCTGGTTTCCCTCTGATTGTCTCTTGAGAGATGATGAGCTGCCAGTTGTCTTGCCCGATGAGTAGTTGAGGCGCCTTTGCTTCATAATACAGGATTTCGGTCATCTTCTTGAGGTGCTGGCATTCTTCTATTCTGCTCCTGTCCAGGAACTGCGGAGTAAGCTTCAGGTCATCCATTGTTCTGACTCGTTCCAGCGTCTTTGTGACGTCGCGATGAACCCCTCTTATCGTAAGGTTCAGTTTCTTTGAGTCCTTCTTCCTGATGAGCCTTCCTCCAACTGTTTCGATCACCAGCTCCTCTTCTTCTCCTGTTGCCCCAAGCTGCTCGGCGACTTCTGCGTCCAGCAACGATACTGTTGAGCCTTCATCCAGGAGCGCCATGATCTTCTGTGATCCTCTTGGTCCATACACCTCCACTGGAGTCATCTTCAGGTAGGCTCTTGCTGTCTTCACTGCGTGCACTGGCGCCATGATGTTCGTCGCCACTTTATGCTCCGTCTCCTTTTTGCTGGTCTCCTCTTCTGGTATCTTCGGCTCTGCACCGGCGTCCGTATGCAGTAGCTGATGATGCCACCTTCTGCAGATCTTACACGGCGGTTTCTTGCAACCTTCGTTTCGGTGTCTCCCCAGAAGACACTTGAAGCAGACGTGACTCTTCTTCACTAGGACCCATCGCTCTTCTACCGCCATCTTCTGGAATTTGTTGCATTCGACTAGGGAGTGTTCTTCCTGGCACAGAGGACAGCTCTTCTCCTTCTGCTTCGCTTCATTTTCCTTTGCAGAGTTTGCGGCATGTCTGTAGGTCCGCCTGGGTCCACTCTTCTCTTCTAAAGTTGCGAAGGCTCCGCACTTGTCCGCTTCGGAGTTCAGGAACTTGGAGATCAACGTCAGGTCGGAGAAGTCATCTTCATCCTTGCTCGCAGTGAAGTCGTACCACCTGAACCTGAGAATCGAAGGCATTTTTTCTACAATTCGTTTCACTATTTCCGGAGAGTGTAGGTATTGCGGTTTCTTCAATCCCTTGATGGCTGCTACGCTGTTGTTCACTTGGCTGGCGAAGATGCATATGTCCCTCGGGTTTTCCGATATTCTTGACAGCGCCTTCACTTTTTCTAATTCTGCCAGCACCAGCGCGTCCGGTCTGCCAAATCTTCTGCGAAGAGCTTGCATCACTTCTTCTGGAGACGCTGCGGAGTACAGCAGGCTCTTGATGGTTTCTCTTGCGTTGCCTTTCAGCGCCTTCCTGAGTCGCGCCATATTCTGCGGCTCGGAGAACATCGGTGCCGTATCTTCGTAGACCACCTTGAAGGCCAGCCACTCGCTGCTGTTGCCATCGAAGTACGGCAACTCGTGGATGTACTTGGGCTGCGAAGCTGATCCTCCCTTTGTGGCAAAGGCTTCCTTCAGTGCGTCTGCCAAAGCTTGAACCTCCACCGTAGCACCTCTAGAAGGCGAGTTCTGTTCAAGCTTCACTGTTGGCAGGGCTTCTGAGGAACGCTGACCTCGCGGCTCTGGCTTGTCAGCATCCCTCTCTTCAAGCATCGAATTCTGGATCCAGTCCTGCACCTGGGCCGTTCTGTCTTCCTGGTCTTCGTCCACGGAGTCCTCTTCTTGATACTGCGCCTTTTCTAATCTGACGCGGGCTAGCTTCGCTGCTGCCTGGGCTTGCTCTAGCTCCAGGCGTGCCAGTTCCTCCCTGGCTTCCAGCTCGCGTCTTCTGGCTGCTGAACTCGTGGTCTTCGTTGACCTGGCCCGACGACTAATCCCCACCGATATCAGGGTCCGGGCGGAGTTGTCCACCCTCTGAACCGGTGCATCTTCTGGGATCTTCTGATCTGTCGTCTTCTTCTGGTCCATCCTCCTCAGCGGTGCTGCTTGTTCTGGTCTGATGACCTTGGATGCACCCGTTGTGACAGTCGCTTCGGTCGCGGTGGTTTCTTCTGAAGCGTCGGTTCCTCTCGAGTCTTCTGTAGCTTCAGTTCCAGAAGACGCTGATGCTGACGTAGCCCTTTCTTGCTCTTCTGTACGTTCTTCTGCCGGTGCTTCTTCTGTAGGCGCCGGCGGTGAGCGGAGGGGGACGTCCTTCTGGCTTCTTGTCATCACCATCTTCTTCTTGCAGGATCCGGCTCGAAGGACCAGCTGTTTCGGTAGTGGGGGTTAGGCCGACCACTCCTGGGACAGTCTCCCACTTGGCGACGGACGCTTTGATGAAGGGAGGGAAGGTATAGGTAGGTAGGTACCTGAGTACCTGCCAAGTTGCCGTCTTCCAACCCTGCGCTGGTAACGTCCGTCTCTGCGCACCCTGTAATGCGCTTCTGACCTATCCTCACTTGGCTACGGATATCCAAGGGGAGAGGGGAGGGGTGATGACTTTCACTGTGATTAAAACTACTTCTTGCTTCAAGTACTTGCTGACTTCTTGAGGGTTCCGCTGCTCTGCTGTGACTGTTCTGCGATTGTTCTGCGACTGTTTGCAACTGTTTGCGACTGTTGAGCGACTGTTGAGCGACTGTGGCCGTAATGAAAACGGCCGCTCCTTTTATACTATAGCGGAACCCTTTAGAAGTCTTTATTTTATTTATTGAATAAAAAACTGTCCATGTTGTATAAACATGCGCCTCACCTATCTTATAACAAAACTAGAGGTCGCGCGGTGCGCGGGCCGCGAGCGGCCCGCGAGGCCTTTTTAGGTGGGGTTTGTAACATGACGTAAAATAAATATGATATTTGGTTTTGTATGGCAGCCATGTTTTTTTGTATGGAAACCATCTTTTTTTCACCAGCTCGTCAATTGGCCCAGGGTCCTCGACATTTTTAGTTCGGGCACTACAGGTCTGCGACTTGTCGTTTTCTAGATCCGTAGGGCAGTTCCGGTCAGCGTTCCACTTTCAGGTCATTTCGCACTTTTCCTGAACTAACTGGACTTGTAACTCCCCCTCTATCTCTAACGTTTTCGGAACGGTGAGCGTTTCAATTTTGTATGGTATTTTTTTTTGCATGTTAATAATGTTTTTTCACCGGCTCGTCAAACGGCCCAGGGTCCTTGACATTTTTAGTTCCAGCGGTTTGGGTGTGCGACTTGCCGTTTTCGAGATCCATATGGCTGTTCCGGTCAGGGTTCCCCTTTCAGTTCATTTCACACTGGACCTCTTATGTGACTGTCATTCATGACTTTTACCCCCCGCGGCTCCTTTTCCGAAAACAATATCTCCAAAAGAAGCGTTTGAATGGCGGCCATATTGAAAAATGGCGGAAAAGAAAGTCGATTCCGGTTTATGAATTAGTGCCCCCAAAACCCCCGGACGCCAATTTTCATCCGGATCGGACCATATTATTTTTTGGCCTCCATTTTGAATCCGCCATCTTGGATTTTTATTACTACCACTGGAAAGCCCCCCTCGTTCTCTATGATATTTGGTCGAGCACCCCCCCTCTATCTCTAACGGTTTCGGAACGGTGAGGGTTTTGAAAAAGAAGAGGTCGCGCAGTGCGCGGGCCGCATGCGGCCCGCGGGTGGCGGTTTTGGTGGAGCTCTTAAATTAACTTAAAAAAAATAAAAACATGCTTTTGAAAGTGCCTGCAAAGGTTGTTGTAATAAAAAACTTTGACTTTGACTTTGACTTTAACTTTAACTTCGACATCGACTTTGACTTTATTTTTCGTTTTCTTCCCAGCAGACCCTTTCATTTGATACCAATATCATGATGGTAGATAAAAAAAAATTGTCTACCATCTTGGGGCGTCCGCCATATTGAATTAAGTGTGACGTTATTTTAGTTTCGTAGTCTTCTCAGCAAACCCTTTCATTTGATACCCATATCATGGTAGTGCATAATACATAAGTAGTCCGCCATATTGGATTTAGAATGACGTCAGTTATCTAACTGCATTGTCATCCTAACGTGTGCAAAATCTCACCTCAATCGGAAACCGCGAAGTGGGTCAAATGTAACTTCCAAGATTTTCTTACATAGTTAGTTACAGGTGAAGCTAATAAAAGCTTGTTAAGAAGCGTTTATATGGCGGCCATGTTTTTTTGTATGAAAGCCATTTTTTTTACCAGCTCATCAATCGACCCAAGATCCTACACATTTTTAGTTCGGGCAGTATGGGTGTGCGACTTCTCATTTTCGAGATCCGTGGGGCAGTTCCGGTCAGAGTTCCACTTTCAGGTCATTTCGGATTTTTCTGAACTCACTGGATCCCCTTCTATACAACTCCCATACGTGACTTTTACTCCCCGCGGCTCCTTTGGGAGAACACTTGCTCCAAAAGAAGCGTTTGTATGGCAGCCATGTTTTTTTGTATGGAAGCTATCTTTTTTTCACCGGCTCGTCAATCGACCCTGGGTCATCGACATTTTTAGTTCAGGCACTATGGGTCGGCGACTTGTAATTTTTGAGATCCGTAGGGCAGTTCCGGTCAGCGTTCCACTTTCAGGTCATTTCGGACTTTTCCTAAAAACTCGCAGGACCCTCTTCTATATGATTCCCATACATGACTTTTACCCCCGACGACTCCTACTGGGAGAACAATTGAGTGAAAAACCAAAATGAACACTATTGTATGGCGGCCATGTTATTTTGTATGGAAGCCATCTTTTTTCACCGGCTCGTCAATCGTCCCAGGGTACTCGACATTTTTAGTTCGGGCAGTACCGGTGTTCGACTTCTCATTTTTGAGATCCGTAGGGCAGTTCCGGTCAGCGGTCTACCTTCAGGTCATTTCAGATTTTTTCTAAACTCACAGGACTTCCTTCTTTACGACTCCGATACATGACTTTTACCCCCCGCGGTTCCTTCTGGGAGAACGATTGCTCCAAAAGATGCGTTTGTATGGCGGCCATATTGAAAAATGGCGAAAAAAAAATGTCGTTCCCGGATTATGAATCGGTGCCCCCGAAAACCCCCGGACGCCAATTTTCAGCCGGCTCGCAGTAACTTTTTTTTCGGCCGCCATTTTGAATCCGCCATCTTGGATTTTTATGACCCCCACCGGAAAACCCCCTCTATTTTCTATGAAATTGGTTCGAGCACCCCTCTGCTATGTCTAACGATTTCGGGACGGTGAACGTTTGAATTTTGTATGGCGGCCATGTTTTTTTGTATGGAAGCCATCTTTTTTTCACCGGATCGTCAACCGGCCCAGGGTCCTTGACATTTTTAGTTCTGGCAGTGTGGGTGTTCGACTTGCCATTTTCGAGATCCGTAGGGCAGTTCCGGTCAGCGTTCCACTTTCAGGTCATTTCGGATTTTTCCCGGACTCACTGGACCCCTTTCTATACGACCCTCATACATCACTTTAACCCCCCACGGCTCCTTCTGGGAGAACAATTATGTCAATGAGTGAGTGAGTGAGTCAGTGGTAATCGAGCTTTATATATTAGAGACTAGAGGTCGCGTGGGTGCGCGGGCCGCATGCGGCCCGCGGGGCATTGTAGGTGGTGCTTGTAACATAACTTAAAAAAAATATGATTTTTGATTTTGTATGGCAGCCATGTTTTTTTGTATGGAAACCATCTTTTTTTCACCGGCTCGTCAAACGGCCCAGGGTCCTCGACATTTTTAGTTCCGGCAGTGTGGGTGTTCGACTTTTCATTTTCGAGATCCGTAGGGCAGTTCCGGTCAGTGTTCCACTTTCAGGTCATTTCGGACTTTTCTTAAGCTCACAGGACCCCCCTTTATACGACTCCCATACATCGCTTTTACCCCCGACGGCTCCTTCTGGGAGAACAATTGGGTGAAAATCCAAAATGAACACTTGTATGGCGGCCATATTGGAAAATGGCGGAAAAAAAAAATTGATCCCGGATTATGAATCGGTGCCCCCGAAAACCCCCGGATGCCAATTTTCAGCCGGCTCGGACCATATTTTTTTTTGGCCGCCATTTTGAATCCGCCATCTTGGATTTTAATGACCCCCACCGGAAAGCCCCCGTCGTCCTCTATGACATTTGGTCGAGCACCCCCCCGCTATCTCCAACGGTTTCGGAACGGTGAGCGTTTCAATTTTGTATGGCCGCCATCTTTTTTTGTATGGACGCCATCTTTTTTTCACCGGCTCGTCAAACGGCCCAGGGTTCTTGACATTTTTAGTTCCAGCACTATGGGTGTGCGACTTGTAATTTTCGAGATCCGTAGGGCAGTTCCGGTCAGGGTTCCACTTTCAGGTCATTTCGGATTTTTCCCGGACTCACTGGACCTCAAGGTTTATGACTTCATGTATGACTTGTACCCCCCACGGCTCCATCTGGGAGATCAATTCTGTCAATCAGTGAGTCAGTGGTAATCGAGCTTTATATATATAAACTAGAGGTCGCGCGCTGCGCGGGCCGCGAGCGGCCCGCGAGGTGGTTTTAGGTGGAGGTTGTAACATGACGTAAAATAAATATGATATTTGGTTTTGTATGGCAGCCATGTTTTTTTGTATGGAAGCCATCCTTTTTTCACCGGCTCTTCAAACGGCCCAGGGTAATTGACATTTTTAGTTCCGGCGATATAGGTTTGCGACTTGTAATTTTCGAGATCCGTAGGGCAGTTCCAGGCACCGTTCCACTTTCAGGTCATTTCTCACTGGACCTCTATACGACTGTCATACATGACTTTTACCCCTCTGCGGTTCCTTCTCGGAGAACAATTGCTCCAAAAGAAGCGTTTGTATGGCGGCCATATTGAAAAATGACGGAAAAAAAAAGTTGGCTCCGGATTATGAATACGAGCCGCCGAAAACCTCAGGACGTCAATTTTCAGCCAGATTAGACCATAATTTTTTAAACCGCTATTTCGAAGCCGCCATCTTGGATTTTTACTACTTACTACTATCTCTAACGTTTTCGGAACGGTGAGGGTTTCGAAAAAGTAGAGGTCGCGCAGTGCGCGGGCCGCAAGCGGCCCGCGGGTGGTGGGTTCCTTGGAGCTCTTAAATTAACTTAAAAAAATAAAACACGCTTTTGAAAGTGCCTGCAAAGGCTGATGTAATAAAAAACTTTGACTTTGACTTTGACTTTGACTTTGACTTTGACTTTGACTTTGACTTTGACTTTGACTTTGACTTTGACTTTGACTTTGACTTTGACTTTGACTTTGACTTTGACTTTGACTTTGACTTTGACTTTGACTTTGACTTTGACTTTGACTTTGACTTTGACTTTGACTTTGACTTTGACTTTGACTTTGACTTTGACTTTGACTTTGACTTTGACTTTGACTTTGACTTTGACTTTGACTTTGACTTTGACTTTGACTTTGACTTTGACTTTGACTTTGACTTTGACTTTGACTTTGACTTTGACTTTGACTTTGACTTTGACTTTGACTTTGACTTTGACTTTGACTTTGACTTTGACTTTGACTTTGACTTTGACTTTGACTTTGACTTTGACTTTGACTTTGACTTTGACTTTGACTTTGACTTTGACTTTGACTTTGACTTTGACTTTGACTTTGACTTTGACTTTGACTTCGACATCGACTTTGACTTTATTTTTCGTTTTCTTCCCAGCAGACCCTTTCATTTGATACCCATATCATGAAGGTAGATAAGAAAATTTTGTCTACCATCTTGGGGCGTCCGCCATATTGAATTAAGTGTAACGTTATTTTAGTTTCGTACTACTCTTCTCAGCAAACCCTTTCATTTGATACCCATATCATGGTAGTGCATAATACATAAATAGTCCGCCATATTGGATTTAGAATGACGTCAGTTATCTAACTGTATTGTCATCCTAACGTGTGCAAAATCTCACCTGAATCGGAAACCGCGAAGTGGGTCAAATTTAACTTCCAAGATTTTCTTACATAGTTACAGGTTAATTTAATAAAAGCGTGTTATTAAGCGTTTATATGGCAGCCATGTTTTTTTGTATGAAAGCCATCTTTTTTTTACCAGCTCGTCAATCGACCCAAGGTCCTACACATTTTTAGTTCGGGCAGTACGGGTGTGCGACTTCTTATTTTGGAGATCCGTGGGGCAGTTCCGGTCAGCGTTCCACTTTCAGGTCATTTCGGACTTTTCCTGAACTCATAGGACTCCCTTCTATACGACTCCTATACATGAGTTTTACCCCCGAAGGCTCCTTCTGGGAGAACAATTGAGTGAAAATCCAAAATGAACACTTGTATGGCGGCCATGTTTTTTTGTATGGAAGCCATCTTTTTTCACCGGCTCGTCGATCGGCCCAGGGTCTTTGACATCTTTAGTTCCGGCACAGTGGGTGTGCGACTTGCCACTTTCGAGATCCGTAGGGCAGTTCCGGTCAGCGTTCCACTTTCATGTCATTTCTGACTTTTCCTAAACTCACAAGACCTCCCTCTATACGACTCCCATACATCACTTTTACCCCCCGCGGCTCCTTCCGGGAGAACAAATGCTCCAAAAGATGCGTTTGTATGGCGGCCATATTGAAAAATGGCGGAAAAAAAAAGTTGACCCCGGATTATGAATCGGTGTCTCTGAAAACCCCCGGACGCCAATTTTCAGCCAGCTCGGATCAACTTTTATTCGGCCGCCATTTTGAATCCGCCATCTTGGATTTTTATGACCCCCACCGGAAAGCCCCCTCCATCCTTTATGAAATTGGTTCGAGCATCCCCCCGCTATCTCTAACGGTTTCGCAACGGTGAGCGTTTGAATTTTGTATGGCGGCCATGTTTTTTTGTATGGAAGCCATCTTTTTTTCACCGGCTCGACGATCGACCCAAGGTTCTGGACATTTTTAGTTGCGGCACTATCGGTCTGTGATTTGCCATTTTCGAGATCCGTAGGGCTGTTCCGGTCAGCGTTCCACTTTCAGGTCATTTCCGACTTTTCCTGAACTCACTGGACCTCTCTCTATATGACTCCCATACATGACTTTTACCCCCCGCGGCTCCATCCGGGAGAACAATTGCTCCAAAAGATGCGTTTGTATGGCGGCCATATTGAAAAATGGCGGAAAAATAAATTCGGCCCCGGATTATGAATCGGTGCCCCCGAAAACCCCCGGACGCCAATTTTCAGCCGGCTCGCAGTAACTTTTTTTTCGGCCACCATTTTGAATCCGCCATCTTGGATTTTTATGACCACCACCGGAAAGCCCCCTTCATTCTCTATGACATTAGTTCGACCACCCCCCCGCTATCTCTAACGGTTTCGGAACGGTGAGCGTTTCTATTTTGTATGGCGGCCATGTTTTTTTGTATGGAAGCCATCTTTTTTTCACCGGCTCGTCCATCGACACAGGGTCCTCTACATTTTTAGTTCCAGCGCTGTAGGTCTGCGACTTGTAATTTTCGAGATCCGTAGGGCAGTTCCGGTCAGCCCTCCACTTTCAGGTCATTTCAGACTTTTCCTAAACTCACAAGACCCCCCTCTATACGATCCTCATACATCACTTTTACCCCCCATTGCTCCTTCTGGGAGAACAATTGGGTGAAAATCCAAAATGAACACTTGTATGGCGGCCATCTTGAAAAATGGCGGAAAAAAAAAATCGATCCCGGATTATGAATCAGTGCCCCCGAAAACCCCCGGACGCCAATTTTCAGCCGGCTCGGACCATATTTTTTTTTGGCCGCCATTTTGAATCCGCCATCTTGGATTTTTATGACCCCCACCGGAAAGCCCCCGTCGTCCTCTATGACATTTGGTCGAGCACCCCCCCGCTATCTCCAACGGTTTCGGAACGGTGAGCGTTTCCATTTTGTATGGCTGCCATCTTTTTTTGTATGGAAGCCATCTTTTTTTCACCGGCTCGTCAATCGACCCAGGGTCCTCGACATTTTTAGTTCCAGCAGTATGGGTGTGCGACTTGTAATTTTCGAGATCCGTAGGGCAGTTCCGGTCAGCGTTCCACTTTCAGGTCATTTCGGATTTTTCCCGGACTCACTGGACCTCAAGGTTTATGACTTTATGTATGACTTGTACCCCCCACGGCTCCTTCTGGGAGAACAATTATGTCAATGAGTGAGTGAGTGAGTCAGTGGTAATCGAGCTTTATATATTAGAGACTAGAGGTCGCGCGCTGCGCGGGCCGCGAGCGGCCCGCGAGGTGGTTTTAGGTGGAGGTTGTAACATGACGTAAAATAAATATGATATTTGGTTTTGTATGGCAGCCATGTTTTTTTGTATGGAAGCCATCTTTTTTTCACCGGCTCTTCAAACGGCCCAGGGTAATTGACATTTTTAGTTCCGGCGATATAGGTTTGCGACTTGTAATTTTCGAGATCCGTAGGGCAGTTCCAGGCACCGTTCCACTTTCAGGTCATTTCTCACTGGACCTCTATACGACTGTCATACATGACTTTTACCCCTCTGCGGTTCCTTCTCGGAGAACAATTGCTCCAAAAGAAGCGTTTGTATGGTGGCCATATTGAAAAATGACGGAAAAAAAATGTTGGCTCCGGATTATGAATACGAGCCGCCGAAAACCTCAGGACGTCAATTTTCAGCCAGATTAGACCATAATTTTTTAAACCGCTATTTCGAAGCCGCCATCTTGGATTTTTACTACTTACTACTATCTCTAACGTTTTCGGAACGGTGAGGGTTTCGAAAAAGTAGAGGTCGCGCAGTGCGCGGGCCGCAAGCGGCCCGCGGGTGGTGGGTTCCTTAGAGCTCTTAAATTAACTTAAAAAAATAAAACACGCTTTTGAAAGTGCCTGCAAAGGCTGATGTAATAAAAAACTTTGACTTTGACTTTGACTTTGACTTTGACTTTGACTTTGACTTTGACTTTGACTTTGACTTTGACTTTGACTTTGACTTTGACTTTGACTTTGACTTTGACTTTGACTTTGACTTTGACTTTGACTTTGACTTTGACTTTGACTTTGACTTTGACTTTGACTTTGACTTTGACTTTGACTTTGACTTTGACTTTGACTTTGACTTTGACTTTGACTTTGACTTTGACTTTGACTTTGACTTTGACTTTGACTTTGACTTTGACTTTGACTTTGACTTTGACTTTGACTTTGACTTTGACTTTGACTTTGACTTTGACTTTGACTTTGACTTTGACTTTGACTTTGACTTTGACTTTGACTTTGACTTTGACTTTGACTTTGACTTTGACTTTGACTTTGACTTTGACTTTGACTTTGACTTTGACTTTGACTTTGACTTTGACTTTGACTTTGACTTTGACTTTGACTTTGACTTTGACTTTGACTTTGACTTCGACATCGACTTTGACTTTATTTTTCGTTTTCTTCCCAGCAGACCCTTTCATTAATTGATACCCATATCATGATGGTAGATAAGAAAATTTTGTCTACCATCTTGGGGCGTCCGCCATATTGAATTAAGTGTAACGTTATTTTAGTTTCGTACTACTCTTCTCAGCAAACCCTTTCATTTGATACCCATATCATGGTAGTGCATAATACATAAATAGTCTGCCATATTGGATTTAGAATGACGTCAGTTATCTAACTGTATTGTCATCCTAACGTGTGCAAAATCTCACCTGAATCGGAAACCGCGAAGTGGGTCAAATTTAACTTCCAAGATTTTCTTACATAGTTACAGGTTAATTTAATAAAAGCGTGTTATTAAGCGTTTATATGGCAGCCATGTTTTTTTGTATGAAAGCCATCTTTTTTTTACCAGCTCGTCAATCGACCCAAGGTCCTACACATTTTTAGTTCGGGCAGTACGGGTGTGCGACTTCTTATTTTGGAGATCCGTGGGGCAGTTCCGGTCAGCGTTCCACTTTCAGGTCATTTCGGACTTTTCCTGAACTCATAGGACCCCCTTCTATACGACTCCTATACATGAGTTTTACCCCCGAAGGCTCCTTCTGGGAGAACAATTGAGTGAAAATCCAAAATGAACACTTGTATGGCGGCCATGTTTTTTTGTATGGAAGCCATCTTTTTTCACCGGCTCGTCGATCGGCCCAGGGTCTTTGACATCTTTAGTTCCGGCACAGTGGGTGTGCGACTTGCCACTTTCGAGATCCGTAGGGCAGTTCCGGTCAGCGTTCCACTTTCATGTCATTTCTGACTTTTCCTAAACTCACAAGACCTCCCTCTATACGACTCCCATACATCACTTTTACCCCCCGCGGCTCCTTCCGGGAGAACAAATGCTCCAAAAGATGCGTTTGTATGGCGGCCATATTGAAAAATGGCGGAAAAAAAAGTTGACCCCGGATTATGAATCGGTGTCTCTGAAAACCCCCGGACGCCAATTTTCAGCCAGCTCGGATCAACTTTTATTCGGCCGCCATTTTGAATCCGCCATCTTGGATTTTTATGACCCCCACCGGAAAGCCCCCTCCATCCTTTATGAAATTGGTTCGAGCATCCCCCCGCTATCTCTAACGGTTTCGCAACGGTGAGCGTTTGAATTTTGTATGGCGGCCATGTTTTTTTGTATGGAAGCCATCTTTTTTTCACCGGCTCGACGATCGACCCAAGGTTCTGGACATTTTTAGTTGCGGCACTATCGGTCTGTGATTTGCCATTTTCGAGATCCGTAGGGCTGTTCCGGTCAGCGTTCCACTTTCAGGTCATTTCCGACTTTTCCTGAACTCACTGGACCTCTCTCTATATGACTCCCATACATGCTTTTTACCTCCCGCAGCTCTTTCCGTGAGAACAATTGCTCCAAAAGATGCGTTTGTATGGCGGCCATCTTGAAAAATGGCGGAAAAAAAAAATCGATCCCGGATTATGAATCAGTGCCCCCGAAAACCCCCGGACGCCAATTTTCAGCCGGCTCGGACCATATTTTTTTTTGGCCGCCATTTTGAATCCGCCATCTTGGATTTTTATGACCCCCACCGGAAAGCCCCCGTCGTCCTCTATGACATTTGGTCGAGCACCCCCCCGCTATCTCCAACGGTTTCGGAACGGTGAGCGTTTCCATTTTGTATGGCTGCCATCTTTTTTTGTATGGAAGCCATCTTTTTTTCACCGGCTCGTCAATCGACCCAGGGTCCTCGACATTTTTAGTTCCAGCAGTATGGGTGTGCGACTTGTAATTTTCGAGATCCGTAGGGCAGTTCCGGTCAGCGTTCCACTTTCAGGTCATTTCGGATTTTTCCCGGACTCACTGGACCTCAAGGTTTATGACTTTATGTATGACTTGTACCCCCCACGGCTCCTTCTGGGAGAACAATTATGTCAATGAGTGAGTGAGTGAGTCAGTGGTAATCGAGCTTTATATATTAGAGATAACTAGAGGTCGCGCGGTGCGCGGGCCGCGAGCGGCCCGCGAGGTCTTTTTGGGTGGGGTTTGTAACATGACGTAAAAAATATATGATTTTTGATTTTGTATGGCAGCCATGTTTTTTTGTATGAAAGCTATCTTTTTTTACCAGCTTGTCAATCGACCCAAGGTCGTACACATTTTTAGTTCGGGCAGTATGGGTGTGCGACTTCTCATTTTCGAGATCCGTGGGGCAGTTCCGGTCGGCACTTTTAGGTTATTTCGGTTTTTTGCTGAACTCCCTGGACTTCCCTCTATACGTCTCCCATACATCACTTTTACCCCCCGCGGCTCCTTCCGGGAGAACAATTGAGTGAAAATCCAAAAATGAACACTTGTATGGCGGCCATGTTTTTTTGTATAGTAGCCATGATTTTTTACCAGTTCATCGATCCACCCAAGGTCCTTGACACTTTTAGTTCTGGCAGTATAGGTCTGCGGCTTTCCGTTTTCGAGATCCGTAGGGCTGTTCCAGTCAGGGTTCAACTTTCAGGTCATTTCTCACTGGGCCTCTCTCTGTACGACTCCAAATGGGTGAAAATCCAAAATGAACACTTGTATGGCGGCCATATTGAAAAACGTTGGAAAAGAAAGTCGATTCCGGTTTATGAATTGGTGCCCCCTAAAACCCCCGGACGCCAATTTTCAGCCAGATCGTACCATATTATTTTTTGGCCTCAATTTTGAATCCGCCATCTTGGATTTTTATCACTACCACTGCAAAGCCACCCCCTCGTTCTCTATGATATTTGGTCGAGCACCCCCCCTCTATCTCTAACGGTTTCGGAACGGCGAGGGTTTCGAAAAAGTAGAGGCCGTGCAGTGCGCGGGCCGCAAGCGGCCCGCGGGTGGCGGTTTTGGAGCTCTTAAATTAACTTAAAAAAAAAAAAAAACACGCTTTTGAAAGTGCCTGCAAAGGCTCAGTTGTAATAAAAAACTTTGACTTAGACTTTGGCTTCGGCTTCGGCTCCAGTTTCGGCCTCGGCTTTGGCCTCGGTTTCGGCTTTGATATCGACTTCGACTTTGACTTTGACTTCAACTTCGACTTCGACTTCGACTTCGACTTCGACTTCGACGACTTCAACTTCGACTTCGACTTCGACTTCGACTTCGACTTCGACTTCGACTTCGACTTCGACTTCGACTTTGACTTCGACATCGACTTTGACTTTATTTTTCGTTTTCTTCCCAGCAGACCCTTTCATTTGATACCCATATCATGATGGTAGATAAGAAAATTTTGCCTACCATCTTGGGGCGTCCGCCATATTGAATTAAGTGTGACGTTATTTTAGTTTCGTACTCTTCTCAGCAAACCCTTTCATTTGATACCCATATGACGGTAGTGCATAATACATAAGTAGTCCGCCAGTCCGCCATATTGGATTTAGAATGACGTCAGTTATCTAACTATGCATTGTCATCCTAACTAAACGTGTGTGCAAAAGTTCAACTCAATCGGAAACCGCGAAGTGGGTCAAATTTAACTTCCAAGATTTTCTTACATAGTTAGTTAGTTAGTTACAGGTGAAGCTAATAAAAGCGTTAAAAAAAAAGGTGGAAATAAATTTCGATCCTGGATAATGAATCGGTGCCTTCAAAAACTCAAAGACGCCAATTTTCAGCCCGATCGGAATATATTGTTTTGGCCGCCATTTTGAATCGGCCATCTTGGATTTTTATGAACACAACCGGAAAGCCCCTTTCATCCTCTATGACATTGGTTCGAGCAACCCCCCGCTATCTCTAACATTTTCGGCGTGGAGGGCATTTCTATTTTGTATGGCGGCCATGTTTTTTGTATGGAAGCCATCTTTTATTTACCAACTCGTCAATCGGCCCGAGATCCTACAAATTTTTAGTTCCGGCACTAACGGCTTTGCCGTTTTTGAGATCCGTAGGGCAGTTCTGGTCAAGGTTCCACTTTAAGGTCTTATCGGATTTTTCCTGAAATCACTGGACCCCCTTCTATACGACTCCGAATCATCACTTTTACCCCCCACGGCTCCTTCTGGGAGAACAATCGCTCCAAAAGAAGCGTGTGTATGGCGGCCATATTGAAAAATGGCGGAGAAAAAAAGTAGATCCCAGATTATGAATCGGTGCCCCCGAAAACCACCAGCCGCCAATTTTCAGTCGAGCACGACTTCCTGTTTTCGAGATCCGTGGGGCAGTTCCGGTCAGCGTTCCACTTTCAGGTCATTTCGGACTTTCCTGAACTCATAGGACCCCCTTCTATACGACTCCCAAACATGACGTTTACCCCCGACGGCTCCTTCTGGGAGAACAATTGAGTGAAAAACCAAAATGAACACTTTTGTATGGCCGCCATCTTTTTTTGTATGGAAGCCATCTTTTCTTCACCGGCTCGTCGATCGACCCAGGGTCCTCGACATTTTTAGTTCCGGCAGTATGGGTGTGCGACTTGTAACTTTCGAGTTCCGTAGGGCAGTTCCGGTCAGCGTTCCACTTTCAGGTCATTTCGGACTTTTCCTAAACTCACAGGACCCCCCTCTATACGACTCCCATAGAATACTTTTACCCCCCACGGCTCCTTCTGGGAGACCAATTGCTCCAAAAGATGCGTTTGTATGGCGGCCATATTGAAAAATGGCGGAAAATAAAATTCCACCACGGATTATGAATCGGTGTCCCCGAAAACCCCCGGACGCCAATTTTCAGCCAGCTCGGAGCAACTTATTTTTCGGCCGCCATTTTGGATCCGCCATCTTGGATTTTTATGACCACCACCGGAAAGCCCCCTCCATCTTCTATGAAAATGGTTCGAGCACCCCCCCGCTATCTCCAACGGTTTCGGAACGGTGAGCGTTTCAATTTTGTATGGCGGCCATGTTTTTTTGTATGGAAGCCATCTTTTTTTCAGCGGTTCATCAATTGGCCTAGGGTCCTCGACATTTTTAGTTCAGGCACTACATGTCTGCGACTTGTCGTTTTTGAGATCCGTAGGGCAGTTCCGGTCAGCCCTCCACTTTCAGGTCATTTCGGACTTTTTTTAAACTCACAGGACCCCCCTCTATACGACTCCCATACATCACTTTTACCCCCCATGGCTCCTTCTGGGAGAACAATTGGGTGAAAATCCAAAATGAACACTTGTATGGCGGCCATCTTGAAAAATGGCGGAAATAAAAATTTGATCCCGGATTATGAATCGGTGCCCCCGAAAACGCCCGGACGCCAATTTTCAGCCGGCTCGGACCATATTTTTTTTGGCCGCCATTTTGAATCCGCCATCTTGGATTTTTATGACCCCCACCGGAAAGCCCCCGTCGTCCTCTATGACATTTGGTCGAGCACCCCCCCGCTATCTCCAACGGTTTCGGAACGGTGAGCGTTTCCATTTTGTATGGCCGCCATCTTTTTTTGTATGGAAGCCATCTTTTTTTCACCGGCTCGTCAATCGACCCAGTGTCCTCGACATTTTTAGTTCCGGCACTATGGGTGTGCGACTTGCCATTTTCGAGATCCGTAGGGCAGTTCCGGTCAGCGTTCCACTTTCAGGTCATTTCGGATTTTTCCCGGACTCACTGGACCCCCCTCTATACGACTCCCATACATGACTTTAACCCCCCACGGCTCCATCTGGGAGATCAATTCTGTCAATGAGTCAGTCAGTGGTAATCGAGCTTTATATATTAGAGATAACTAGAGGTCGCGCGGTGCGCGGGCCGCGAGCGGCCCGCGAGGTCTTTTTGGGTGGGGTTTGTAACATGACGTAAAAAATATATGATTTTTGATTTTGTATGGCAGCCATGTTTTTTTGTATGAAAGCTATCTTTTTTTACCAGCTTGTCAATCGACCCAAGGTCGTACACATTTTTAGTTCGGGCAGTATGGGTGTGCGACTTCTCATTTTCGAGATCCGTGGGGCAGTTCCGGTCGGCACTTTTAGGTTATTTCGGTTTTTTGCTGAACTCCCTGGACTTCCCTCTATACGTCTCCCATACATCACTTTTACCCCCCGCGGCTCCTTCCGGGAGAACAAAAATGAACACTTGTATGGCGGCCATGTTTTTTTGTATAGTAGCCATGATTTTTTACCAGTTCATCGATCCACCCAAGGTCCTTGACACTTTTAGTTCTGGCAGTATAGGTCTGCGGCTTTCCGTTTTCGAGATCCGTAGGGCTGTTCCAGTCAGGGTTCAACTTTCAGGTCATTTCTCACTGGGCCTCTCTCTGTACGACTCCAAATGGGTGAAAATCCAAAATGAACACTTGTATGGCGGCCATATTGAAAAACGTTGGAAAAGAAAGTCGATTCCGGTTTATGAATTGGTGCCCCCTAAAACCCCCGGACGCCAATTTTCAGCCAGATCGTACCATATTATTTTTTGGCCTCAATTTTGAATCCGCCATCTTGGATTTTTATCACTACCACTGCAAAGCCACCCCCTCGTTCTCTATGATATTTGGTCGAGCACCCCCCCTCTATCTCTAACGGTTTCGGAACGGCGAGGGTTTCGAAAAAGTAGAGGCCGTGCAGTGCGCGGGCCGCAAGCGGCCCGCGGGTGGCGGTTTTGGAGCTCTTAAATTAACTTAAAAAAAAAAAAAAACACGCTTTTGAAAGTGCCTGCAAAGGCTCAGTTGTAATAAAAAACTTTGACTTAGACTTTGGCTTCGGCTTCGGCTCCAGTTTCGGCCTCGGCTTTGGCCTCGGTTTCGGCTTTGATATCGACTTCGACTTTGACTTTGACTTCAACTTCGACTTCGACTTCGACTTCGACTTCGACGACTTCAACTTCGACTTCGACTTCGACTTCGACTTCGACTTCGACTTCGACTTCGACTTCGACTTCGACTTCGACTTCGACTTTGACTTCGACATCGACTTTGACTTTATTTTTCGTTTTCTTCCCAGCAGACCCTTTCATTTGATACCCATATCATGATGGTAGATAAGAAAATTTTGCCTACCATCTTGGGGCGTCCGCCATATTGAATTAAGTGTGACGTTATTTTAGTTTCGTACTCTTCTCAGCAAACCCTTTCATTTGATACCCATATGACGGTAGTGCATAATACATAAGTAGTCCGCCAGTCCGCCATATTGGATTTAGAATGACGTCAGTTATCTAACTATGCATTGTCATCCTAACTAAACGTGTGTGCAAAAGTTCAACTCAATCGGAAACCGCGAAGTGGGTCAAATTTAACTTCCAAGATTTTCTTACATAGTTAGTTAGTTAGTTACAGGTGAAGCTAATAAAAGCGTTAAAAAAAAAGGTGGAAATAAATTTCGATCCTGGATAATGAATCGGTGCCTTCAAAAACTCAAAGACGCCAATTTTCAGCCCGATCGGAATATATTGTTTTGGCCGCCATTTTGAATCGGCCATCTTGGATTTTTATGAACACAACCGGAAAGCCCCTTTCATCCTCTATGACATTGGTTCGAGCAACCCCCCGCTATCTCTAACATTTTCGGCGTGGAGGGCATTTCTATTTTGTATGGCGGCCATGTTTTTTGTATGGAAGCCATCTTTTATTTACCAACTCGTCAATCGGCCCGAGATCCTACAAATTTTTAGTTCCGGCACTAACGGCTTTGCCGTTTTTGAGATCCGTAGGGCAGTTCTGGTCAAGGTTCCACTTTAAGGTCTTATCGGATTTTTCCTGAAATCACTGGACCCCCTTCTATACGACTCCGAATCATCACTTTTACCCCCCACGGCTCCTTCTGGGAGAACAATCGCTCCAAAAGAAGCGTGTGTATGGCGGCCATATTGAAAAATGGCGGAGAAAAAAAGTAGATCCCAGATTATGAATCGGTGCCCCCGAAAACCACCAGCCGCCAATTTTCAGTCGAGCACGACTTCCTGTTTTCGAGATCCGTGGGGCAGTTCCGGTCAGCGTTCCACTTTCAGGTCATTTCGGACTTTCCTGAACTCATAGGACCCCCTTCTATACGACTCCCAAACATGACGTTTACCCCCGACGGCTCCTTCTGGGAGAACAATTGAGTGAAAAACCAAAATGAACACTTTTGTATGGCCGCCATCTTTTTTTGTATGGAAGCCATCTTTTCTTCACCGGCTCGTCGATCGACCCAGGGTCCTCGACATTTTTAGTTCCGGCAGTATGGGTGTGCGACTTGTAACTTTCGAGTTCCGTAGGGCAGTTCCGGTCAGCGTTCCACTTTCAGGTCATTTCGGACTTTTCCTAAACTCACAGGACCCCCCTCTATACGACTCCCATAGAATACTTTTACCCCCCACGGCTCCTTCTGGGAGACCAATTGCTCCAAAAGATGCGTTTGTATGGCGGCCATATTGAAAAATGGCGGAAAATAAAATTCCACCACGGATTATGAATCGGTGTCCCCGAAAACCCCCGGACGCCAATTTTCAGCCAGCTCGGAGCAACTTATTTTTCGGCCGCCATTTTGGATCCGCCATCTTGGATTTTTATGACCACCACCGGAAAGCCCCCTCCATCTTCTATGAAAATGGTTCGAGCACCCCCCCGCTATCTCCAACGGTTTCGGAACGGTGAGCGTTTCAATTTTGTATGGCGGCCATGTTTTTTTGTATGGAAGCCATCTTTTTTTCAGCGGTTCATCAATTGGCCTAGGGTCCTCGACATTTTTAGTTCAGGCACTACATGTCTGCGACTTGTCGTTTTTGAGATCCGTAGGGCAGTTCCGGTCAGCCCTCCACTTTCAGGTCATTTCGGACTTTTTTTAAACTCACAGGACCCCCCTCTATACGACTCCCATACATCACTTTTACCCCCCATGGCTCCTTCTGGGAGAACAATTGGGTGAAAATCCAAAATGAACACTTGTATGGCGGCCATCTTGAAAAATGGCGGAAATAAAAATTTGATCCCGGATTATGAATCGGTGCCCCCGAAAACGCCCGGATGCCAATTTTCAGCCGGCCCGGACCATTTTTTTTTTTGGCCGCCATTTTGAATCCGCCATCTTGGATTTTTATGACCCCAACCGGAAAGCCCCCGTCGTCCTCTATGACATTTGGTCGAACACCCCCCCGCTATCTCCAACGGTTTCGGAACGGTGAGCGTTTCCATTTTGTATGGCCGCCATCTTTTTTTGTATGGAAGCCATCTTTTTTTCACCGGCTCGTCAATCGACCCAGGGTCCTCGACATTTTTAGTTCCAGCAGTATGGGTGTGCGACTTGTAATTTTCGAGATCCGTAGGGCAGTTCCGGTCAGCGTTCCACTTTCAGGTCATTTCGGATTTTTCCCGGACTCACTGGACCTCAAGGTTTATGACTTTATGTATGACTTGTACCCCCCACGGCTCCATCTGGGAGAACAATTCTGTCAATCAGTGAGTGAGTGAGTCAGTGGTAATCGAGCTTTATATATTAGAGACTAGAGGTCGCGCGGTGCGCGGGCCGCGAGCGGCCCGCGAGGTCTTTTTGGGTGGGGTTTGTAACATGACGTAAAAATATATGATTTTTGATTTTGTATGGCAGCCATGTTTTTTTGTATGAAAGCCATCTTTTTTTACCAGCTTGTCAATCGACCCAAGGTCGTACACATTTTTAGTTCGGGCAGTATGGGTGTGCGACTTCTCATTTTCGAGATCCGTGGGGCAGCTCCGGTCAGCGTTCCACTTTTAGGTTATTTCGGTTTTTTGCTGAACTCTCTGGACTTCCCTCTATACGTCTCCCATACATCACTTTTACCCCCCGCGGCTCCTTCCGGGAGAACAATTGAGTGAAGATCCAAAAATGAACACTTGTATGGCGGCCATGTTTTTTTGTATAGTAGCCATGATTTTTTACCAGTTCATCGATCCACCCAAGGTCCTTGACACTTTTAGTTCTGGCAGTATAGGTCTGCGGCTTTCCGTTTTCGAGATCCGTAGGGCTGTTCCAGTCAGGGTTCAACTTTCAGGTCATTTCTCACAGGGCCTCTCTCTGTACGACTCCCACACATGACTTTTACCCCCCATGACTCCTTCTGGGAGAACAATTGCTCCAAAAGATGCGTTTGTATGGCGGCCATATTGAAAAATGGCGGAAAAAAAAGTTGGTCCCGGATTATGAATCGGTGCCCCCGAAAACCTCAGGACGCCAATTTTCAGCCAGATCGGACCATATTTTTTGTAAGCCGCCATTTTGAATCCGCCATCTTGGATTTTTATCACGACCACCGAAAAGCCCCTCTCGTCCTCGATGATATTTGGTCGAGCACCCCCACTCTATCTCTAACGGTTTCGAAACGGTTAGGGTTCAAAAAGCTTAGAGGTCGCGCGGGCGGCCCGCGGAGGTTGTGGTTGAACTCTTAAATTAACTTAAAAAATAATTAAAACACGATTTGGAAAGTACTTTGACTTTGACTGACTTTGACTTTGACTTTGAATTCGACTTTCACTTTGACTTTATTTTTCGTTTTGTTCCCAGCAGACCCTTTCATTTGATACCCATATCAGGTTGGTAGATAAAAAAAAATTGTCTACCATCTTGGGGCGTCCGCCATATTGAATTAAGTGTGACGTTATTTTAGTTTCGTAGTCTTCTCAGCAAACCCTTTCATTTGATACCCATATCATGGTAGTGCATAATACATAAGTAGTCCGCCATATTGGATTTAGAATGACGTCAGTTATCTAACTGCATTGTCATCCTAACGTGTGCAAAATCTCACCTCAATCGGAAACCGCGAAATGGGTCAAATGTAACTTCCAAGATTTTACAGGTGAAGCTAATAAAAGCGTGTTAAGTATCGTTTATATGGCGGCCATGTTTTTTTGTATGAAAGCCATTTTTTTTACCAGCTCGTCAATCGACCCAAGATCCTACACATTTTTAGTTCGGGCAGTATGGGTGTGCGACTTCTCATTTTCGAGATCCGTGGGGCAGTTCCAGTAAGCGTTCCACTTTCATGTCTTTTCGGACTTTTTCTAAACTCAATGGGCACCCCTCTATACGACTCCCATACATGACCTTTACCCCCGACGGCTCCTTCTGGGAGAACAATTGTGTGAAAATCCAAAATGAACACCTGTATGGCAGCCATGTTCTTTTGTATGGAAGCCATCTTTTTTTCACCGGCTCGTCAATCGTCCCACGGTACTCGAAATTTTTAGTTCCGGCACCGTGCGTCTGCAACTTGTAGTTTTCGAGATCCGTAGGGCAGTTCTGGTCACGGTTCGACTTTCAGGTTATTTCGGATTTTTCCTAAACTCACTGGACCCTTCCCTATATAACTCCCATACATAACTTTAACCTCCCACGGCTCCTTCTGTGAGAATAATTGTGCGAAAATCCAAAATGAACACTTGTATGGCGGCCATGTATTTTTTTTGGAAGCCATCTTTTTTTTACCAGCTCATCAATCGACCCAGGGTCCTCGACATTTTTAGTTCGGGCAATATGGGTCTGCGTTTTGCCGTTTTCGAGATCCGTAGGGCAGTTCCGGTCAGGGTTTTACTTTCAGGTCATCTCGGATTTTTCTTAAACTCACTGGAATTTCCACTATACAACTTCCATACATGACTTTTACCCCGCACGACTCCTTTTAGAACAATTGCTCCAAAAGAAGCGTTTATATGGCGGCCATGTTTTTTTGTATGAAAGCCATTTTTTTTTACCAGCTCGTCAATTTACCCAAGATCATACACATTTTTAATTCGAGCAGTATGGGTGTGCGACTTCTCATTTTCGAGATCCGTGGGGCAGTTCCGGTCAGCGTTCCACTTTCAGGTCTTTTCGGACTTTTCATAAACTCATAGGACCCCCTTCTATATGACTCCGATACATGACTTTTACCTCCCACGGCTCCTTCTGGGAGAGCAATTGTGTGAACATCCAAAATGAACACTTGTATGGCCGCGATCTTTTTTTGTATGGAAGCCATCTTTTTTTCACCGGTTCGTCAAACGGCCCAGGGTCCTTAACATTTTAAGTTGGGGCGGTATAGCATTGCGACTTGTAATTTTCGAGATCCGTAGGGCAGTTCCGGTCAGCGTTCCACTTTTAGGTTATTTCGGTTTTTTGCTGGACTCCCTGGACTTCCCTCTATACGTCTCCCATACATCACTTTTACCCCCCGCGGCTCCTTCCGGGAGAACAATTGAGTGAAAATCCAAAAATAAACACTTGTATGGCGGCCATGTTTGTTTGTATAGTAGCCATGATTTTTCACCAGTTCGTCGATCGACCCAAGGTCCTTGACATTTTTAGTTCTGGCAGTATAGGTCTGCGGCTTTCCGTTTTCGAGTTCCGTAGGGCTGTTCCAGTCAGGGTTCGACTTTCAGGTCATTTCTCACTGGGCCTCTCTCTGTACGACTCCCACACATGACTTTTACCCCCCATGACTCCTTCTGGGAGAACAATTGCTCCAAAAGATGCGTTTGTATGGCGGCCATATTGAAAAATGGCGGAAAAAAAAGTTGGTCCCGGATTATGAATCGGTGCCCCCGAAAACCTCAGGACGCCAATTTTCAGCCAGATCGGACCATATTTTTTGTTGGCCGCCATTTTGAATCCGCCATCTTGAATTTTTATCACGACCACCGAAAAGCCCCTCTCGTCCTCGATGATATTTGGTCGAGCACCCCCACTCTATCTCTAACGGTTTCGAAACGGTTAGGGTTTAAAAAGCTTAGAGGTCGCGCGGTGCGCGGGCCGCGGGCGGCCCGCGGAGGTTGTGGTGGAACTCTTAAATTAACTTAAAAAAATAATTAAACACGATTTGGAAAGTGCTTTGACTTTGACTTTGACATCGACTTTGACTTTGAATTCGACTTTCACTTTGACTTTATTTTTCGTTTTCTTCCCAGCAGACCCTTTCATTTGATACCCATATCAGGTTGGTAGATAAGAAAATTTTGTCTACCATCTTGGGGCGTCCGCCATATTGAATTAAGTGTGACGTTATTTTAGTTTCGTACTCTTCTCAGCAAACCCTTTCATTTGATACCCATATCATGGTAGTGCATAATACATAAGTAGTCCGCCATATTGGATTTAGAATGACGTCAGTTATCTAACTGCATTGTCATCCTAACGTGTGCAAAATCTCACCTCAATCGGAAACCGCGAAATGGGTCAAATGTAACTTCCAAGATTTTACAGGTGAAGCTAATAAAAGCGTGTTAAGTATCGTTTATATGGCGGCCATGTTTTTTTGTATGAAAGCCATTTTTTTTACCAGCTCGTCAATCGACCCAAGATCCTACACATTTTTAGTTCGGGCAGTATGGGTGTGCGACTTCTCATTTTCGAGATCCGTGGGGCAGTTCCAGTAAGCGTTCCACTTTCATGTCTTTTCGGACTTTTTCTAAACTCAATGGGCACCCCTCTATACGACTCCCATACATGACCTTTACCCCCGACGGCTCCTTCTGGGAGAACAATTGTGTGAAAATCCAAAATGAACACCTGTATGGCAGCCATGTTCTTTTGTATGGAAGCCATCTTTTTTTCACCGGCTCGTCAATCGTCCCACGGGGCCACGGTACTCGAAATTTTTAGTTCCGGCACCGTGCGTCTGCAACTTGTAGTTTTCGAGATCCGTAGGGCAGTTCTGGTCACGGTTCCACTTTCAGGTTATTTCGGATTTTTCCTAAACTCACTGGACCCTTCCCTATATAACTCCCATACATAACTTTAACCTCCCACGGCTCCTTCTGTGAGAATAATTGTGCGAAAATCCAAAATGAACACTTGTATGGCGGCCATGTATTTTTTTTGGAAGCCATCTTTTTTTTACCAGCTCATCAATCGACCCAGGGTCCTCGACATTTTTAGTTCGGGCAATATGGGTCTGCGTTTTGCCGTTTTCGAGATCCGTAGGGCAGTTCCGGTCAGGGTTCTACTTTCAAGTCATCTCGGATTTTTCTTAAACTCACTGGAATTTCCGCTATACAACATACATGACTTTTACCCCGCACGACTCCTTTTAGAACAATTGCTCCAAAAGAAGCGTTTATATGGCGGCCATGTTTTTTTGTATGAAAGCCATTTTTTTTACCAGCTCGTCAATTTACCCAAGATCATACACATTTTTAATTCGAGCAGTATGGGTGTGCGACTTGTAATTTTCGAGATCCGTAGGGCAGTTCCGGTCAGCGTTCCACTTTCAGGTCATTTCGGACTTTTCCTGAACTTATAGGACCCCGTTCTATACGAATTCTATACATGAGTTTTACCACCGAAGGCTCCTTCTGGGAGAACAATTGAGTGAAAATCCAAAATGAACACTTGTATGGCGGCCATCTTTTTTTGTATGGAAGCCATCTTTTTTTAACCGGCTCGTCAATCGTCCCAAGGTACTCGAGATTTTTAGTTCCGGCAGTATGGGTGTGCGACTTCTCATTTTCGAGATCCGTAGGGCAGTTCCGGTCAGCGTTCCACTTTCAGGTCATTTCGGACTTTCCTGAACTCATAGGACCCCCTTCTATACGACTCCCAAACATGACGTTTACCCCCGACGGCTCCTTCTGGGAGAACAATTGAGTGAAAAACCAAAATGAACACTTTTGTATGGCCGCCATCTTTTTTTGTATGGAAGCCATCTTTTCTTCACCGGCTCGTCGATCGACCCAGGGTCCTCGACATTTTTAGTTCCGGCAGTATGGGTGTGCGACTTGTAACTTTCGAGTTCCGTAGGGCAGTTCCGGTCAGCGTTCCACTTTCAGGTCATTTCGGACTTTTACCCCGCACGACTCCTTTTAGAACAATTGCTCCAAAAGAAGCGTTTATATGGCGGCCATGTTTTTTTGTATGAAAGCCATTTTTTTTACCAGCTCGTCAATTTACCCAAGATCATACACATTTTTAATTCGAGCAGTATGGGTGTGCGACTTCTCATTTTCGAGATCCGTGGGGCAGTTCCGGTCAGCGTTCCACTTTCAGGTCTTTTCGGACCTTTCATAAACTCATAGGACCCCCTTCTATATGACTCCCATACATGACTTTTACCTCCCACGGCTCCTTCTCGGAGAGCAATTGTGTGAAAATCCAAAATGAACACTTATATGGCGGCCATGTTTTTTTGTATGGAAGCCATCTTTTTATCACCGGCTCGACAATCTGACCAGGCTTCTCAACATTTTTAGTTCGGGTAGTACAGGTGCGCGACTTCTCATTTTTGAGATCCGTACGGCAGTTCCGGTCAGCGGTCTACCTTCAGGTCATTTCAGATTTTTTCTAAACTCACAGGACCTCCTTCTTTACGACTCCCATACATGACTTTTACCCCCGACGGCTCCTTCTGGGAGAACAATTGAGTGAAAAACCAAAATGAACACTTTTGTATGGCCGCCATCTTTTTTTGTATGGAAGCCATCTTTTCTTCACCGGCTCGTCGATCGACCCAGGGTCCTCGACATTTTTAGTTCCGGCAGTATGGGTGTGCGACTTGTAACTTTCGAGTTCCGTAGGGCAGTTCCGGTCAGCGTTCCACTTTCAGGTCATTTCGGACTTTTCCTAAACTCACAGGACCCCCCTCTATACGACTCCCATACAATACTTTTACCCCCCACGGCTCCTTCTGGGAGACCAATTGCTCCAAAAGATGCGTTTGTATGGCGGCCATATTGAAAAATGGCGGAAAATAAAAGTCGACCACGGATTATGAGTCGGTGTCCCCGAAAACCCCCGGACACCAATTTTCAGCCAGCTCGGAGCAACTTATTTTTCGGCCGCCATTTTGGATCCGCCATCTTGGATTTTTATGACCACCACCGGAAAGCCCCCTCCATCCTCTATGAAAATGGTTCGAGCACCCCCCCGCTATCTCCAACGGTTTCGGAACGGTGAGCGTTTCAATTTTGTATGGCCGCCATTTTTTTTGTATGGAAGCCATCTTTTTTTCACCGGCTCGTCAAACGGCCCAAGGTCCTTGACATTTTTAGTTCAGGTGGTATAGGTTTGCGACTTGCCGTTTTCGAGATCCGTAGGGCAGTTCTGGTCAGCGTTCCACTTTCAGGTCATTTCGGACTTTTCCTAAACTCACAGGACCCCCTCTATACGACTCCCATACATCACTTTTACCCCCCACGGCTCCTTCTGGGAGATCAATTGGGTCGAAATCCGAAATGAACACTTGTATGGCGGCCATCTTGAAAAATGGCGGAAAGAAAAATTTGATCCCGGATTATGAATCGGTGCCCCCGAAAACCCCCGGATGCCAATTTTCAGCCGGCCCGGACCATTTTTTTTTTTGGCCGCCATTTTGAATCCGCCATCTTGGATTTTTATGACCCCCACCGGAAAGCCCCCGTCGTCCTCTATGACATTTGGTCGAGCACCCCCCCGCTATCTCCAACGGTTTCCGAACGGTGAGCGTTTCCATTTTGTATGGCCGCCATCTTTTTTTGTATGGAAGCCATCTTTTTTTCACCGGCTCGTCAATCGACCCAGGGTCCTCGACATTTTTAGTTCCAGCAGTATGGGTGTGCGACTTGTAATTTTCGAGATCCGTAGGGCAGTTCCGGTCAGCGTTCCACTTTCAGGTCATTTCGGATTTTTCCCGGACTCACTGGACCTCAAGGTTTATGACTTTATGTATGACTTGTACCCCCCACGGCTCCATCTGGGAGAACAATTCTGTCAATCAGTGAGTGAGTGAGTCAGTGGTAATCGAGCTTTATATATTAGAGACTAGAGGTCGCGCGGTGCGCGGGCCGCGAGCGGCCCGCGAGGGCTTTTTAGGTGGGGTTTGTAACATGACGCAAAATAAATATGATATTTGATTTTGTATGGCAGCCATGTTTTTTTGTATGAAAGCCATCTTTTTTTACCAGCTTGTCAATCGACCCAAGGTCCTACACATTTTTAGTTCGGGCAGTATGGGTGTGCGACTTCTCATTTTCGAGATCCGTGGGGCAGTTCTGGTTAGCGTTCCACTTTTAGGTTATTTCGGTTTTTTGCTGAACTCCCTGGACTTCCCTCTATACGTCTCCCATACATCACTTTTACCCCCCGCGGCTACCTCCGGGAGAACAATTGAGTGTAAATCCAAAAATGAACACTTGTATGGCGGCCATGTTTTTTTGTATAGTAGCCATGATTTTTCACCAGTTCGTCGATCGACCCAAGGTCCTTGACATTTTTAATTCTGGCAGTATAGGTCTGCGGCTTTACGTTTTCGAGATCCGTAGGGCTGTTCCAGTCAGGGTTCGACTTTCAGGTCATCTCACTGGGCCTCTCTCTGTACGACTCCCACACATGACTTTTACCCCCCATGACTCCTCGTGGGAGAATAATTGCTCCAAAAGATGCGTTTGTATGGCGGCCATATTGAAAAATGGCGGAAAAAAAATTTTGTCCCCGCCCGCGGCCCGCGGAGGTTGTGGTGGAACTCCTAAATTAACTTAAAAAATAATTAAAACACGATTTGTAAAGTGCTTTGACTTTGACTTTGGCTTTGACTTTCACTTTGACTTTATTTTTCGTTTTCTTCCCAGCAGACCCTTTCATTTGATACCCATATCATGATGGTAGATAAGAAAATCTTGTCTACCATCTTGGGGCGTCCGCCATATTGAATTAAGTTTGACGTTATATTAGTTTTCGTAGTCTTCTCAGTAAACCCTTTCATTTGATACCCATATCTTGGTAGTGCATAATACATAAGTAGTCCGCCATATTGGATTTAGAATGACGTCAGTTATCTAACTATGCATTGTTATCCTAACTAAACGTGTGTGCAAAACTTCAACTAAATCGGAAACCGCGAAGTGGGTCAAATTTAACTTCCAAGATTTTCTTACATAGTTACAGGTGAAGCTAATAAAAGCGTGTTAAGAGGCGTTTGTATGGCAGCCATGTTTTTTTGTATGAAAGCCATCTTTTTTTTACCAGCTCGTCAATCGACCCAAGGTCCTACACATTTTTAGTTCGGGCAGTACGGGTGTGCGACTTATCATTTTGGAGATCCGTGGGGCAGTTCCGGTCAGCGTTCCACTTTCAGGTCATTTCGGACTTTTTCTGAACTCATAGGACCCCCTTCCATACGACTCCTATACATGAGTTTTACCCCCGAAGGCTCCTTCTGGGAGAACAATTGAGTGAAAATCCAAAATGAACACTTGTATGGCGGCCATGTTTTTTTGTATGGAAGCCATCTTTTTTCACCGACTCGTCGATCGGCCCAGGGTCTTTGACATTTTTAGTTCCGGCACAGTGGGTGTGCAACTTATAGTTTTTGAGATCCGTAGGGCAGTTCCAGTAAGCGTTCCACTTTCAGGTCTTTTCGGACTTTCCTGAACTCATAGGACCCCCTTCTCTACGACTCCCATACACGACTTTTACCCCCGACGGCTCCTTTTAGGAGAACAATTGAGTGAAAATCCAAAATGAACACTTGTATGGCGGCCATGTTTTTTTGTATGGAAGCCATCTTTTTTCACCGGCTCGTCGATCGGCCCAAAGTCTTTGACATTTTTAGTTCCGGCACAGTGGGTGTGCGACTTATAGTTTTTGAGATCCGTAGGGCAGTTCCAGTAAGCGTTCGACTTTCAGGTCATTCTGGACTTTTTCTAAACTCTTAGGACCCCTTTCTATACGACCCTGATACATGATTTTTACCCCCGACGGCTCCTTCTGGGAGAACAATTGGGTGATAATCCAAAATGAACACTTGTATGGCGGCCATGTTTTTTTTGTATGGAAGTCATCTTTTTTTCACCGGCTCGTCAATCGACCCAGGGTCCTCGACATTTTTAGTTCCGGCAGTATGAGTGTGCGACTTGCTGTTTTCGAGATCCGTAGGGCAGTTCCGGTCAAAGTTCCACTTTAAGGCCATTTTATTTTAGATTTTTCTTAACCTCACAGGACCCCCTTCTATACGACTCCCATACATAACTTTTACCTCCCACGGCTCCTTCTGAGAGAACAATTGCTCCAAAAGATGCGTTTGTATGGCGGCCATATTGAAAAATGGCGGAAATAAAAAGTCGACCCCGGATTATAAATCGGTGCCCCCGAAAACCCCCGGACGCCAATTTTCAGCCGGCTCGGACCATAATTTTTTTTATTGCCGCCATTTTGAATCCGCCATCTTGGATTTTTGTGACCACCACCGGAAAGCCCTCCCCATCATCTATGAAATTGGTTCGAGCACCCCCCCGCTATCTCTAACGGTTTCGGAACGGTGAGCGTTTGAATTTTGTATGGCGGCCATGTATTTTTGTATGGAAGCCATCTTTTTTTCACCGGATCGTCAATCGGCCTAGGGTCCCTGACATTTTTGGTTCCGGCGGTATAGGTTTGCGACTTGCCATTTTTGAGATCCGTAGGGCAGTTCCGGTCAGCGTTCCACTTTCAGCTCATTTTGGACTTTTCCTAAACTCACAGGACCCCCCTCTATACGACACCCATACATCACTTTTACCCCCGACGGCTCCTTCTGGGAGAACAATTGTGTGAAAATCCAAAATGAACACCTGTATGGCAGCCATGTTCTTTTGTATGGAAGCCATCTTTTTTTCACCGGCTCGTCAATCGTCCTACCGTACTCGAAATTTTTAGTTCCGGCACCGTGCGTCTGCAACTTGTAGTTTTCGAGATCCGTAGAGCAGTTCTGGTCACGGTTTCACTTTCAGGTTATTTCGGATTTTTCCTAAACTCACTGGACCCTTCCCTATATAACTCCCATACATAACTTTAACCTCCCACGGCTCCTTCTGTGAGAATAATTGTGCGAAAATCCAAAATGAACACTTGTATGGCGGCCATGTATTTTTTTTGGAAGCCATCTTTTTTTTACCAGCTCATCAATCGACCCAGGGTCCTCGACATTTTTAGTTCGGGCAATATAGGTCTGCGTTTTGCCGTTTTTGAGATCCGTAGGGCAGTTCCGGTCAGGGTTCTACTTTCAGGTCATCTCGGATTTTTCTTAAACTCAATGGAATTTCCACTATACAACTTCCATACATGACTTTTACCCCGCACGACTCCTTTTAGAACAATTGCTCCAAAAGAAGCGTTTATATGGCGGCCATGTTTTTTTGTATGAAAGCCATTTTTTTTACCAGCTCGTCAATTTATCCAAGATCATACACATTTTTAATTCGAGCAGTATGGGTGTGCGACTTCTCATTTTCGAGATCCGTGGGGCAGTTCCGGTCAGCGTTCCACTTTCAGGTCTTTTCGGACTTTTCATAAACTCATAGGACCCCCTTCTATATGACTCCGATACATGACTTTTACCTCCCACGGCTCCTTCTGGGAGAGCAATTGTGTGAACATCCAAAATGAACACTTGTATGGCCGCCATCTTTTTTTGTATGGAAGCCATCTTTTTTTCACCGGTTCGTCAAACGGCCCAGGGTCCTTAACATTTTTAGTTGGGGCGGTATAGCATTGCGACTTGTAATTTTCGAGATCCGTAGGGCAGTTCCGGTCAGCGTTCCACTTTCAGGTCATTTCGGACTTTTCCTGAACTTATAGGACCCCCATCTATACGAATTCTATACATGAGTTTTACCACCGAAGGCTCCTTCTGGGAGAACAATTGAGTGAAAATCCAAAATGAACACTTGTATGGCGGCCATCTTTTTTTGTATGGAAGCCATCTTTTTTTCACCGGCTCGTCAATCGTCCCAAGGTACTCGAGATTTTTAGTTCCGGCAGTATGGGTGTGCGACTTCTCATTTTCGAGATCCGTAGGGCAGTTCCGGTCAGCGGTCCACTTTCAGGTCATTTCGGACTTTCCTGAACTCATAGGACCCCCTTCTATACGACTCCCAAACATGACGTTTACCCCCGACGGCTCCTTCTGGGAGAACAATTGAGTGAAAAACCAAAATGAACACTTTTGTATGGCCGCAATCTTTTTTTGTATGGAAGCCATCTTTTCTTCACCGGCTCGTCGATCGACCCAAGGTCCTACACATTTTTAGTTCGGGCAGTACGGGTGTGCGACTTCTCATTTTGGAGATCCGTGGGGCAGTTCCGGTCAGCGTTCCACTTTCAGGTCATTTCGGACTTTTCCTGAACTCATAGGACTCCCTTCTATACGACTCTGATACATGAGTTTTACCCCCGAAGGCTCCTTCTGGGAGAACAATTGAGTGAAAATCCAAAATGAACACTTGTATGGCGGCCATGTATTTTTGTATGGAAGCCATCTTTTTTCACCGGCTCGTCGATCTGACCAGGGTCCTCGACATTTTTAGTTCCGGCAGTGTGGGTGTGCGACTTATAGTTTTTGAGATCCGAGGGGCAGTTCCGGTCAGCGTTCCACATTCAGGTCATTTCGGACTTTTCCTGAACTCATAGGACCCCCTTCTATACGACTCCTATACATGAGTTTTACCCCCGAAGGCTCCTTCTGGGAGAACAATTGAGTGAAAATCCAGAGTTAACACTTGTATGGCGGCCATATTTTTTTGTATGGAAGCCATCTTTTTTTCACCAGATTGTCGATCGGCCCAGGTTCCTTGACATTTTTAGTTCCGGCACAGTGGGTGTGCGACTTATAGTTTTTGAGATCCGTAGGGCAGTTCCAGAAAGCGTTCCACTTTCAGGTCATTCTGGACTTTTTTAAACTCTTAGGACCCCCTTCTATATGACTCCCATACATGACTTTTACCTCCCACGGCTCCTTCTCGGAGAGCAATTGTGTGAAAATCCAAAATGAACACTTGTATGGCGGCCATGATTTTTTGTATGGAAGCCATCTTTTTTTCACCGGCTCGACGATCTGACCAGGCTCCTCGACATTTTTAGTTCCGGCAGTATGGGTGTGCGACTTCTCATTTTTGAGATCCGTAGGGCAGTTCCGGTCAGGGTTCCACTTTCAGGTCATTTCGGACTTTTCCTAAATTCACAGGACCCCTCTCTATACGACTCCCATACATGACTTTTACCCCCCGCGACTCCTTCTGGAAGAACAATTGCTCCAAAACATGCGTTTGTATGGCGGCCATATTGAAAAATGGCGAAAAAAAAATGTCGTTCCCGGATTATGAATCGGTGCCCCCGAAAACCCCCGGACGCCAATTTTCAGCCGGCTCGGAGCAACTTATTTTTCGGCCGCCATTTTGGATCAGCCATCTTGGATTTTTATGACCACCACCGGAAAGCCCCTTCCATCCTCTATGAAAATGGTTCGAGCACCCTCCAGCTATCTCCAACGGTTTCGGAACGGTGAGCGTTTCAATTTTGTATGGCCGCCATTTTTTTTGTATGGAAACCATCTTTTTTTCACCGGATCGTCAACCGGCCCAGGGTCCTTGACATTTTTAGTTCCGGCGGTATAGCATTGCGACTTGTAATTTTCGAGATCCGTAGGGCAGTTCCGGTCAGCCCTCCACTTTCAGGTCATTTCGGACTTTTCCTGAAGTCACTGGAGCCCCCTCTATACGACTCCCATACATGACTTTTAATCCCCAAGGCTCCTTCTGGGAGAACAATTGGGTGATAATCCAAAATGAACACTTGTATGGCGGCCATGTTTTTTTTGTATGGAAGTCATCTTTTTTTCACCGGCTCGTCAATCGACCCAGGGTCCTCGACATTTTTAGTTCCGGCAGTATGAGTGTGCGACTTGCTGTTTTCGAGATCCGTAGGGCAGTTCCGGTCAAAGTTCCACTTTAAGGCCATTTTATTTTAGATTTTTCTTAACCTCACAGGACCCCCTTCTATACGACTCCCATACATAACTTTTACCTCCCACGGCTCCTTCTGAGAGAACAATTGCTCCAAAAGATGCGTTTGTATGGCGGCCATATTGAAAAATGGCGGAAATAAAAAGTCGACCCCGGATTATAAATCGGTGCCCCCGAAAACCCCCGGACGCCAATTTTCAGCCGGCTCGGACCATAATTTTTTTTATTGCCGCCATTTTGAATCCGCCATCTTGGATTTTTGTGACCACCACCGGAAAGCCCTCCCCATCATCTATGAAATTGGTTCGAGCACCCCCCCGCTATCTCTAACGGTTTCGGAACGGTGAGCGTTTGAATTTTGTATGGCGGCCATGTATTTTTGTATGGAAGCCATCTTTTTTTCACCGGATCGTCAATCGGCCTAGGGTCCCTGACATTTTTGGTTCCGGCGGTATAGGTTTGCGACTTGCCATTTTTGAGATCCGTAGGGCAGTTCCGGTCAGCGTTCCACTTTCAGCTCATTTTGGACTTTTCCTAAACTCACAGGACCCCCCTCTATACGACACCCATACATCACTTTTACCCCCGACGGCTCCTTCTGGGAGAACAATTGTGTGAAAATCCAAAATGAACACCTGTATGGCAGCCATGTTCTTTTGTATGGAAGCCATCTTTTTTTCACCGGCTCGTCAATCGTCCTACCGTACTCGAAATTTTTAGTTCCGGCACCGTGCGTCTGCAACTTGTAGTTTTCGAGATCCGTAGAGCAGTTCTGGTCACGGTTTCACTTTCAGGTTATTTCGGATTTTTCCTAAACTCACTGGACCCTTCCCTATATAACTCCCATACATAACTTTAACCTCCCATGGCTCCTTCTGTGAGAATAATTGTGCGAAAATCCAAAATGAACACTTGTATGGCGGCCATGTATTTTTTTTGGAAGCCATCTTTTTTTTACCAGCTCATCAATCGACCCAGGGTCCTCGACATTTTTAGTTCGGGCAATATAGGTCTGCGTTTTGCCGTTTTTGAGATCCGTAGGGCAGTTCCGGTCAGGGTTCTACTTTCAGGTCATCTCGGATTTTTCTTAAACTCAATGGAATTTCCACTATACAACTTCCATACATGACTTTTACCCCGCACGACTCCTTTTAGAACAATTGCTCCAAAAGAAGCGTTTATATGGCGGCCATGTTTTTTTGTATGAAAGCCATTTTTTTTACCAGCTCGTCAATTTATCCAAGATCATACACATTTTTAATTCGAGCAGTATGGGTGTGCGACTTCTCATTTTCGAGATCCGTGGGGCAGTTCCGGTCAGCGTTCCACTTTCAGGTCTTTTCGGACTTTTCATAAACTCATAGGACCCCCTTCTATATGACTCCGATACATGACTTTTACCTCCCACGGCTCCTTCTGGGAGAGCAATTGTGTGAACATCCAAAATGAACACTTGTATGGCCGCCATCTTTTTTTGTATGGAAGCCATCTTTTTTTCACCGGTTCGTCAAACGGCCCAGGGTCCTTAACATTTTTAGTTGGGGCGGTATAGCATTGCGACTTGTAATTTTCGAGATCCGTAGGGCAGTTCCGGTCAGCGTTCCACTTTCAGGTCATTTCGGACTTTTCCTGAACTTATAGGACCCCCATCTATACGAATTCTATACATGAGTTTTACCACCGAAGGCTCCTTCTGGGAGAACAATTGAGTGAAAATCCAAAATGAACACTTGTATGGCGGCCATCTTTTTTTGTATGGAAGCCATCTTTTTTTCACCGGCTCGTCAATCGTCCCAAGGTACTCGAGATTTTTAGTTCCGGCAGTATGGGTGTGCGACTTCTCATTTTCGAGATCCGTAGGGCAGTTCCGGTCAGCGGTCCACTTTCAGGTCATTTCGGACTTTCCTGAACTCATAGGACCCCCTTCTATACGACTCCCAAACATGACGTTTACCCCCGACGGCTCCTTCTGGGAGAACAATTGAGTGAAAAACCAAAATGAACACTTTTGTATGGCCGCAATCTTTTTTTGTATGGAAGCCATCTTTTCTTCACCGGCTCGTCGATCGACCCAAGGTCCTACACATTTTTAGTTCGGGCAGTATG
The DNA here is from genome assembly GCA_932294325.1 of Allophyes oxyacanthae. Classification (NCBI taxonomy): domain Eukaryota; kingdom Metazoa; phylum Arthropoda; class Insecta; order Lepidoptera; family Noctuidae; genus Allophyes; species Allophyes oxyacanthae. The sequence goes on along the minus strand of OW028614.1, from coordinate 5,633,091 downwards.
GGTGTGCGACTTGTCGTTTTCGAGATCCGTAGGACAGTTCCGGTCAGCGTTCCACTTTCAGGTCATTTCGGACTTTTCCTAAACTCACAAGACCCCCTTCTATACGACTCCCATACATCACTTTTACCCCCGAAGGCTCCTTCTGGGAGAACAATTGCTCCAAAAGATGCGTTTGTATGGCGGCCATATTGAAAAATGGCGAAAAAAAATGTCGTTCCCGGATTATGAATCGGTGCCCCCGAAAACCCCAGGGACGCCAATTTTCAGCCGGCTCGGAGCAACTTTTTTTTCGGCCGCCATTTTGGATCCGCCATCTTGGATTTTTATGACCACCACCGGAAAGCCCCCTCCATCCTCTATGAAAATGGTTCGAGCTCCCCCCCGCTATCTCCAACGGTTTCGGAACGGTGAGCGTTTCAATTTTGTATGGCCGCTATTTTTTTTGTATGGAAGCCATCTTTTTTTCACCGGATCGTCAACCGGCCCAGGGTCCTTGACATTTTTAGTTCAGGCACTACATGTCTGCGACTTCTCATTTTCGAGATCCGTGGGGCAGTTCTGGTCAGCGTTCCACTTTCAGGTCATTTCGGACTTTTCTTGAACTCAAAGGACCCCCCTCTATACGACTCCCATACATCACTTTTACCCCCGGCGGCTCCTTCTGGGAGAACAATTGGGTGAAAATCCAAAATGAACACTTGTATGGCGGCCATCTTGAAAAATGGCGGAAAAAAAAAATTGATCCCGGATTATGAATCGGTGCCCCCGAAAATCCCCGGACGCCAATTTTCAGCCGCCTCGGACCAATTTTTTTTTTTGCCGCCATTTTGAATCCGCCATCTTGGATTTTTATGACCCCCACCGGAAAGCCCCCGTCGTCCTCTATGACATTTGGTCGAGCACCCCCCCGCTACCTCCAACGGTTTCGGAACGGTGAGCGTTTCCATTTTGTATGGCCGCCATCTTTTTTTGTATGGAAGCCATCTTTTTTTCACCGGCTCGTCAATCGACCCAGGGTCCTCGACATTTTTAGTTCCAGCAGTATGGGTGTGCGACTTGTAATTTTCGAGATCCGTAGGGCAGTTCCGGTCAGGGTTCCACTTTCAGGTCATTTCGGATTTTTCCCGGACTCACTGTACCTCAAGGTTTATGATTTCATGTATGACTTGTACCCCCCACGGCTCCTTCTGGGAGAACAATTATGTCAATCAGTGAGTCAGTGAGTCAGTGGTAATCGAGCTTTATATATTAGAGACTAGAGGTCGCGCGGTGCGCGGGCCGCGAGCGGCCCGCGAGGCCTTTTTAGGTGGGGTTTGTAACATGACGTAAAATAAATATGATATTTGGTTTTGTATGGCAGCCATGTTTTTTTGTATGGAAACCATCTTTTTTTCACCAGCTCGTCAATTGGCCCAGGGTCCTCGACATTTTTAGTTCGGGCACTACAGGTCTGCGACTTGTCGTTTTCTAGATCCGTAGGGCAGTTCCGGTCAGCGTTCCACTTTCAGGTCATTTCGCACTTTTCCTGAACTAACTGGACTTGTAACTCCCCCTCTATCTCTAACGTTTTCGGAACGGTGAGCGTTTCAATTTTGTATGGTATTTTTTTTTGCATGTTAATAATGTTTTTTCACCGGCTCGTCAAACGGCCCAGGGTCCTTGACATTTTTAGTTCCAGCGGTTTGGGTGTGCGACTTGCCGTTTTCGAGATCCATATGGCTGTTCCGGTCAGGGTTCCCCTTTCAGTTCATTTCACACTGGACCTCTTATGTGACTGTCATTCATGACTTTTACCCCCCGCGGCTCCTTTTCCGAAAACAATATCTCCAAAAGAAGCGTTTGAATGGCGGCCATATTGAAAAATGGCGGAAAAGAAAGTCGATTCCGGTTTATGAATTAGTGCCCCCAAAACCCCCGGACGCCAATTTTCATCCGGATCGGACCATATTATTTTTTGGCCTCCATTTTGAATCCGCCATCTTGGATTTTTATTACTACCACTGGAAAGCCCCCCTCGTTCTCTATGATATTTGGTCGAGCACCCCCCCTCTATCTCTAACGGTTTCGGAACGGTGAGGGTTTTGAAAAAGAAGAGGTCGCGCAGTGCGCGGGCCGCATGCGGCCCGCGGGTGGCGGTTTTGGTGGAGCTCTTAAATTAACTTAAAAAAAATAAAAACATGCTTTTGAAAGTGCCTGCAAAGGTTGTTGTAATAAAAAACTTTGACTTTGACTTTGACTTTAACTTTAACTTCGACATCGACTTTGACTTTATTTTTCGTTTTCTTCCCAGCAGACCCTTTCATTTGATACCAATATCATGATGGTAGATAAAAAAAAATTGTCTACCATCTTGGGGCGTCCGCCATATTGAATTAAGTGTGACGTTATTTTAGTTTCGTAGTCTTCTCAGCAAACCCTTTCATTTGATACCCATATCATGGTAGTGCATAATACATAAGTAGTCCGCCATATTGGATTTAGAATGACGTCAGTTATCTAACTGCATTGTCATCCTAACGTGTGCAAAATCTCACCTCAATCGGAAACCGCGAAGTGGGTCAAATGTAACTTCCAAGATTTTCTTACATAGTTAGTTACAGGTGAAGCTAATAAAAGCTTGTTAAGAAGCGTTTATATGGCGGCCATGTTTTTTTGTATGAAAGCCATTTTTTTTACCAGCTCATCAATCGACCCAAGATCCTACACATTTTTAGTTCGGGCAGTATGGGTGTGCGACTTCTCATTTTCGAGATCCGTGGGGCAGTTCCGGTCAGAGTTCCACTTTCAGGTCATTTCGGATTTTTCTGAACTCACTGGATCCCCTTCTATACAACTCCCATACGTGACTTTTACTCCCCGCGGCTCCTTTGGGAGAACACTTGCTCCAAAAGAAGCGTTTGTATGGCAGCCATGTTTTTTTGTATGGAAGCTATCTTTTTTTCACCGGCTCGTCAATCGACCCTGGGTCATCGACATTTTTAGTTCAGGCACTATGGGTCGGCGACTTGTAATTTTTGAGATCCGTAGGGCAGTTCCGGTCAGCGTTCCACTTTCAGGTCATTTCGGACTTTTCCTAAAAACTCGCAGGACCCTCTTCTATATGATTCCCATACATGACTTTTACCCCCGACGACTCCTACTGGGAGAACAATTGAGTGAAAAACCAAAATGAACACTATTGTATGGCGGCCATGTTATTTTGTATGGAAGCCATCTTTTTTCACCGGCTCGTCAATCGTCCCAGGGTACTCGACATTTTTAGTTCGGGCAGTACCGGTGTTCGACTTCTCATTTTTGAGATCCGTAGGGCAGTTCCGGTCAGCGGTCTACCTTCAGGTCATTTCAGATTTTTTCTAAACTCACAGGACTTCCTTCTTTACGACTCCGATACATGACTTTTACCCCCCGCGGTTCCTTCTGGGAGAACGATTGCTCCAAAAGATGCGTTTGTATGGCGGCCATATTGAAAAATGGCGAAAAAAAAATGTCGTTCCCGGATTATGAATCGGTGCCCCCGAAAACCCCCGGACGCCAATTTTCAGCCGGCTCGCAGTAACTTTTTTTTCGGCCGCCATTTTGAATCCGCCATCTTGGATTTTTATGACCCCCACCGGAAAACCCCCTCTATTTTCTATGAAATTGGTTCGAGCACCCCTCTGCTATGTCTAACGATTTCGGGACGGTGAACGTTTGAATTTTGTATGGCGGCCATGTTTTTTTGTATGGAAGCCATCTTTTTTTCACCGGATCGTCAACCGGCCCAGGGTCCTTGACATTTTTAGTTCAAGCACTACACGTCTGCGACTTCTCGTTTTCGAGATCCATGAGGCAGTTCTGGTCAGCGTTCCACTTTCAGATCATTTCGGAATTTTCCTAAACTCACAGAACCCCCTCTATACGACTGCAATACATCACTTTTACCCCCTACGGCTCTATCTGGGAGAACAATTGGGCCAAAATCCAAAATGAACACTTGTATGGCGGCCATCTTGAAAAATGGCGGAAAAAAAAAATTGATTCCAGATTATGAATCGGTGCCCCCGAAAACCCCCGGATGCCAATTTTCAGCCGGCTCGGACCATTTTTTTTTATGGCCGCCATTTTGAGTCCGCCATCTTGGATTTTTATGACCCCCACCGGAAAGCCCCCGTCGTCCTCTATGACATTTGGTCGAGCACCCCCCCGCTATCTCCAACGGTTTCGGAACGGTGAGTGTTTCCATTTTGTATGGCTGCCATCTTTTTTTGTATGGAAGCCATCTTTTTTTCACCGGCTCGTCAATCGACCCAGGGTCCTCGACATTTTTAGTTCCAGCAGTATGGGTGTGCGACTTGTAATTTTCGAGATCCGTAGGGCAGTTCCGGTCAGCGTTCCACTTTCAGGTCATTTCGGATTTTTCCCGGACTCACTGGACCTCAAGGTTTATGACTTTATGTATGACTTGTACCCCCCACGGCTCCTTCTGGGAGAACAATTATGTCAATGAGTGAGTGAGTGAGTCAGTGGTAATCGAGCTTTATATATTAGAGACTAGAGGTCGCGTGGGTGCGCGGGCCGCATGCGGCCCGCGGGGCATTGTAGGTGGTGCTTGTAACATAACTTAAAAAAAATATGATTTTTGATTTTGTATGGCAGCCATGTTTTTTTGTATGGAAACCATCTTTTTTTCACCGGCTCGTCAAACGGCCCAGGGTCCTCGACATTTCTAGTTCCGGCAGTGTGGGTGTTCGACTTTTCATTTTCGAGATCCGTAGGGCAGTTCCGGTCAGTGTTCCACTTTCAGGTCATTTCGGACTTTTCTTAAGCTCACAGGACCCCCCTTTATACGACTCCCATACATCGCTTTTACCCCCGACGGCTCCTTCTGGGAGAACAATTGGGTGAAAATCCAAAATGAACACTTGTATGGCGGCCATATTGGAAAATGGCGGAAAAAAAAAATTGATCCCGGATTATGAATCGGTGCCCCCGAAAACCCCCGGATGCCAATTTTCAGCCGGCTCGGACCATATTTTTTTTTGGCCGCCATTTTGAATCCGCCATCTTGGATTTTAATGACCCCCACCGGAAAGCCCCCGTCGTCCTCTATGACATTTGGTCGAGCACCCCCCCGCTATCTCCAACGGTTTCGGAACGGTGAGCGTTTCAATTTTGTATGGCCGCCATCTTTTTTTGTATGGACGCCATCTTTTTTTCACCGGCTCGTCAAACGGCCCAGGGTTCTTGACATTTTTAGTTCCAGCACTATGGGTGTGCGACTTGTAATTTTCGAGATCCGTAGGGCAGTTCCGGTCAGGGTTCCACTTTCAGGTCATTTCGGATTTTTCCCGGACTCACTGGACCTCAAGGTTTATGACTTCATGTATGACTTGTACCCCCCACGGCTCCATCTGGGAGATCAATTCTGTCAATCAGTGAGTCAGTGGTAATCGAGCTTTATATATATAAACTAGAGGTCGCGCGCTGCGCGGGCCGCGAGCGGCCCGCGAGGTGGTTTTAGGTGGAGGTTGTAACATGACGTAAAATAAATATGATATTTGGTTTTGTATGGCAGCCATGTTTTTTTGTATGGAAGCCATCCTTTTTTCACCGGCTCTTCAAACGGCCCAGGGTAATTGACATTTTTAGTTCCGGCGATATAGGTTTGCGACTTGTAATTTTCGAGATCCGTAGGGCAGTTCCAGGCACCGTTCCACTTTCAGGTCATTTCTCACTGGACCTCTATACGACTGTCATACATGACTTTTACCCCTCTGCGGTTCCTTCTCGGAGAACAATTGCTCCAAAAGAAGCGTTTGTATGGCGGCCATATTGAAAAATGACGGAAAAAAAAAGTTGGCTCCGGATTATGAATACGAGCCGCCGAAAACCTCAGGACGTCAATTTTCAGCCAGATTAGACCATAATTTTTTAAACCGCTATTTCGAAGCCGCCATCTTGGATTTTTACTACTTACTACTATCTCTAACGTTTTCGGAACGGTGAGGGTTTCGAAAAAGTAGAGGTCGCGCAGTGCGCGGGCCGCAAGCGGCCCGCGGGTGGTGGGTTCCTTGGAGCTCTTAAATTAACTTAAAAAAATAAAACACGCTTTTGAAAGTGCCTGCAAAGGCTGATGTAATAAAAAACTTTGACTTTGACTTTGACTTTGACTTTGACTTTGACTTTGACTTTGACTTTGACTTTGACTTTGACTTTGACTTTGACTTTGACTTTGACTTTGACTTTGACTTTGACTTTGACTTTGACTTTGACTTTGACTTTGACTTTGACTTTGACTTTGACTTTGACTTTGACTTTGACTTTGACTTTGACTTTGACTTTGACTTTGACTTTGACTTTGACTTTGACTTTGACTTTGACTTTGACTTTGACTTTGACTTTGACTTTGACTTTGACTTTGACTTTGACTTTGACTTTGACTTTGACTTTGACTTTGACTTTGACTTTGACTTTGACTTTGACTTTGACTTTGACTTTGACTTTGACTTTGACTTTGACTTTGACTTTGACTTTGACTTTGACTTTGACTTTGACTTTGACTTTGACTTTGACTTTGACTTTGACTTTGACTTTGACTTTGACTTTGACTTTGACTTCGACATCGACTTTGACTTTATTTTTCGTTTTCTTCCCAGCAGACCCTTTCATTTGATACCCATATCATGAAGGTAGATAAGAAAATTTTGTCTACCATCTTGGGGCGTCCGCCATATTGAATTAAGTGTAACGTTATTTTAGTTTCGTACTACTCTTCTCAGCAAACCCTTTCATTTGATACCCATATCATGGTAGTGCATAATACATAAATAGTCCGCCATATTGGATTTAGAATGACGTCAGTTATCTAACTGTATTGTCATCCTAACGTGTGCAAAATCTCACCTGAATCGGAAACCGCGAAGTGGGTCAAATTTAACTTCCAAGATTTTCTTACATAGTTACAGGTTAATTTAATAAAAGCGTGTTATTAAGCGTTTATATGGCAGCCATGTTTTTTTGTATGAAAGCCATCTTTTTTTTACCAGCTCGTCAATCGACCCAAGGTCCTACACATTTTTAGTTCGGGCAGTACGGGTGTGCGACTTCTTATTTTGGAGATCCGTGGGGCAGTTCCGGTCAGCGTTCCACTTTCAGGTCATTTCGGACTTTTCCTGAACTCATAGGACTCCCTTCTATACGACTCCTATACATGAGTTTTACCCCCGAAGGCTCCTTCTGGGAGAACAATTGAGTGAAAATCCAAAATGAACACTTGTATGGCGGCCATGTTTTTTTGTATGGAAGCCATCTTTTTTCACCGGCTCGTCGATCGGCCCAGGGTCTTTGACATCTTTAGTTCCGGCACAGTGGGTGTGCGACTTGCCACTTTCGAGATCCGTAGGGCAGTTCCGGTCAGCGTTCCACTTTCATGTCATTTCTGACTTTTCCTAAACTCACAAGACCTCCCTCTATACGACTCCCATACATCACTTTTACCCCCCGCGGCTCCTTCCGGGAGAACAAATGCTCCAAAAGATGCGTTTGTATGGCGGCCATATTGAAAAATGGCGGAAAAAAAAAGTTGACCCCGGATTATGAATCGGTGTCTCTGAAAACCCCCGGACGCCAATTTTCAGCCAGCTCGGATCAACTTTTATTCGGCCGCCATTTTGAATCCGCCATCTTGGATTTTTATGACCCCCACCGGAAAGCCCCCTCCATCCTTTATGAAATTGGTTCGAGCATCCCCCCGCTATCTCTAACGGTTTCGCAACGGTGAGCGTTTGAATTTTGTATGGCGGCCATGTTTTTTTGTATGGAAGCCATCTTTTTTTCACCGGCTCGACGATCGACCCAAGGTTCTGGACATTTTTAGTTGCGGCACTATCGGTCTGTGATTTGCCATTTTCGAGATCCGTAGGGCTGTTCCGGTCAGCGTTCCACTTTCAGGTCATTTCCGACTTTTCCTGAACTCACTGGACCTCTCTCTATATGACTCCCATACATGACTTTTACCCCCCGCGGCTCCATCCGGGAGAACAATTGCTCCAAAAGATGCGTTTGTATGGCGGCCATATTGAAAAATGGCGGAAAAATAAATTCGGCCCCGGATTATGAATCGGTGCCCCCGAAAACCCCCGGACGCCAATTTTCAGCCGGCTCGCAGTAACTTTTTTTTCGGCCACCATTTTGAATCCGCCATCTTGGATTTTTATGACCACCACCGGAAAGCCCCCTTCATTCTCTATGACATTAGTTCGACCACCCCCCCGCTATCTCTAACGGTTTCGGAACGGTGAGCGTTTCTATTTTGTATGGCGGCCATGTTTTTTTGTATGGAAGCCATCTTTTTTTCACCGGCTCGTCCATCGACACAGGGTCCTCTACATTTTTAGTTCCAGCGCTGTAGGTCTGCGACTTGTAATTTTCGAGATCCGTAGGGCAGTTCCGGTCAGCCCTCCACTTTCAGGTCATTTCAGACTTTTCCTAAACTCACAAGACCCCCCTCTATACGATCCTCATACATCACTTTTACCCCCCATTGCTCCTTCTGGGAGAACAATTGGGTGAAAATCCAAAATGAACACTTGTATGGCGGCCATCTTGAAAAATGGCGGAAAAAAAAAATCGATCCCGGATTATGAATCAGTGCCCCCGAAAACCCCCGGACGCCAATTTTCAGCCGGCTCGGACCATATTTTTTTTTGGCCGCCATTTTGAATCCGCCATCTTGGATTTTTATGACCCCCACCGGAAAGCCCCCGTCGTCCTCTATGACATTTGGTCGAGCACCCCCCCGCTATCTCCAACGGTTTCGGAACGGTGAGCGTTTCCATTTTGTATGGCTGCCATCTTTTTTTGTATGGAAGCCATCTTTTTTTCACCGGCTCGTCAATCGACCCAGGGTCCTCGACATTTTTAGTTCCAGCAGTATGGGTGTGCGACTTGTAATTTTCGAGATCCGTAGGGCAGTTCCGGTCAGCGTTCCACTTTCAGGTCATTTCGGATTTTTCCCGGACTCACTGGACCTCAAGGTTTATGACTTTATGTATGACTTGTACCCCCCACGGCTCCTTCTGGGAGAACAATTATGTCAATGAGTGAGTGAGTGAGTCAGTGGTAATCGAGCTTTATATATTAGAGACTAGAGGTCGCGCGCTGCGCGGGCCGCGAGCGGCCCGCGAGGTGGTTTTAGGTGGAGGTTGTAACATGACGTAAAATAAATATGATATTTGGTTTTGTATGGCAGCCATGTTTTTTTGTATGGAAGCCATCTTTTTTTCACCGGCTCTTCAAACGGCCCAGGGTAATTGACATTTTTAGTTCCGGCGATATAGGTTTGCGACTTGTAATTTTCGAGATCCGTAGGGCAGTTCCAGGCACCGTTCCACTTTCAGGTCATTTCTCACTGGACCTCTATACGACTGTCATACATGACTTTTACCCCTCTGCGGTTCCTTCTCGGAGAACAATTGCTCCAAAAGAAGCGTTTGTATGGTGGCCATATTGAAAAATGACGGAAAAAAAATGTTGGCTCCGGATTATGAATACGAGCCGCCGAAAACCTCAGGACGTCAATTTTCAGCCAGATTAGACCATAATTTTTTAAACCGCTATTTCGAAGCCGCCATCTTGGATTTTTACTACTTACTACTATCTCTAACGTTTTCGGAACGGTGAGGGTTTCGAAAAAGTAGAGGTCGCGCAGTGCGCGGGCCGCAAGCGGCCCGCGGGTGGTGGGTTCCTTAGAGCTCTTAAATTAACTTAAAAAAATAAAACACGCTTTTGAAAGTGCCTGCAAAGGCTGATGTAATAAAAAACTTTGACTTTGACTTTGACTTTGACTTTGACTTTGACTTTGACTTTGACTTTGACTTTGACTTTGACTTTGACTTTGACTTTGACTTTGACTTTGACTTTGACTTTGACTTTGACTTTGACTTTGACTTTGACTTTGACTTTGACTTTGACTTTGACTTTGACTTTGACTTTGACTTTGACTTTGACTTTGACTTTGACTTTGACTTTGACTTTGACTTTGACTTTGACTTTGACTTTGACTTTGACTTTGACTTTGACTTTGACTTTGACTTTGACTTTGACTTTGACTTTGACTTTGACTTTGACTTTGACTTTGACTTTGACTTTGACTTTGACTTTGACTTTGACTTCGACATCGACTTTGACTTTATTTTTCGTTTTCTTCCCAGCAGACCCTTTCATTAATTGATACCCATATCATGATGGTAGATAAGAAAATTTTGTCTACCATCTTGGGGCGTCCGCCATATTGAATTAAGTGTAACGTTATTTTAGTTTCGTACTACTCTTCTCAGCAAACCCTTTCATTTGATACCCATATCATGGTAGTGCATAATACATAAATAGTCTGCCATATTGGATTTAGAATGACGTCAGTTATCTAACTGTATTGTCATCCTAACGTGTGCAAAATCTCACCTGAATCGGAAACCGCGAAGTGGGTCAAATTTAACTTCCAAGATTTTCTTACATAGTTACAGGTTAATTTAATAAAAGCGTGTTATTAAGCGTTTATATGGCAGCCATGTTTTTTTGTATGAAAGCCATCTTTTTTTTACCAGCTCGTCAATCGACCCAAGGTCCTACACATTTTTAGTTCGGGCAGTACGGGTGTGCGACTTCTTATTTTGGAGATCCGTGGGGCAGTTCCGGTCAGCGTTCCACTTTCAGGTCATTTCGGACTTTTCCTGAACTCATAGGACCCCCTTCTATACGACTCCTATACATGAGTTTTACCCCCGAAGGCTCCTTCTGGGAGAACAATTGAGTGAAAATCCAAAATGAACACTTGTATGGCGGCCATGTTTTTTTGTATGGAAGCCATCTTTTTTCACCGGCTCGTCGATCGGCCCAGGGTCTTTGACATCTTTAGTTCCGGCACAGTGGGTGTGCGACTTGCCACTTTCGAGATCCGTAGGGCAGTTCCGGTCAGCGTTCCACTTTCATGTCATTTCTGACTTTTCCTAAACTCACAAGACCTCCCTCTATACGACTCCCATACATCACTTTTACCCCCCGCGGCTCCTTCCGGGAGAACAAATGCTCCAAAAGATGCGTTTGTATGGCGGCCATATTGAAAAATGGCGGAAAAAAAAGTTGACCCCGGATTATGAATCGGTGTCTCTGAAAACCCCCGGACGCCAATTTTCAGCCAGCTCGGATCAACTTTTATTCGGCCGCCATTTTGAATCCGCCATCTTGGATTTTTATGACCCCCACCGGAAAGCCCCCTCCATCCTTTATGAAATTGGTTCGAGCATCCCCCCGCTATCTCTAACGGTTTCGCAACGGTGAGCGTTTGAATTTTGTATGGCGGCCATGTTTTTTTGTATGGAAGCCATCTTTTTTTCACCGGCTCGACGATCGACCCAAGGTTCTGGACATTTTTAGTTGCGGCACTATCGGTCTGTGATTTGCCATTTTCGAGATCCGTAGGGCTGTTCCGGTCAGCGTTCCACTTTCAGGTCATTTCCGACTTTTCCTGAACTCACTGGACCTCTCTCTATATGACTCCCATACATGCTTTTTACCTCCCGCAGCTCTTTCCGTGAGAACAATTGCTCCAAAAGATGCGTTTGTATGGCGGCCATCTTGAAAAATGGCGGAAAAAAAAAATCGATCCCGGATTATGAATCAGTGCCCCCGAAAACCCCCGGACGCCAATTTTCAGCCGGCTCGGACCATATTTTTTTTTGGCCGCCATTTTGAATCCGCCATCTTGGATTTTTATGACCCCCACCGGAAAGCCCCCGTCGTCCTCTATGACATTTGGTCGAGCACCCCCCCGCTATCTCCAACGGTTTCGGAACGGTGAGCGTTTCCATTTTGTATGGCTGCCATCTTTTTTTGTATGGAAGCCATCTTTTTTTCACCGGCTCGTCAATCGACCCAGGGTCCTCGACATTTTTAGTTCCAGCAGTATGGGTGTGCGACTTGTAATTTTCGAGATCCGTAGGGCAGTTCCGGTCAGCGTTCCACTTTCAGGTCATTTCGGATTTTTCCCGGACTCACTGGACCTCAAGGTTTATGACTTTATGTATGACTTGTACCCCCCACGGCTCCTTCTGGGAGAACAATTATGTCAATGAGTGAGTGAGTGAGTCAGTGGTAATCGAGCTTTATATATTAGAGACTAGAGGTCGCGCGGTGCGCGGGCCGCGAGCGGCCCGCGAGGTCTTTTTGGGTGGGGTTTGTAACATGACGTAAAAATATATGATTTTTGATTTTGTATGGCAGCCATGTTTTTTTGTATGAAAGCCATCTTTTTTTACCAGCTTGTCAATCGACCCAAGGTCGTACACATTTTTAGTTCGGGCAGTATGGGTGTGCGACTTCTCATTTTCGAGATCCGTGGGGCAGTTCCGGTCAGCGTTCCACTTTTAGGTTATTTCGGTTTTTTGCTGAACTCTCTGGACTTCCCTCTATACGTCTCCCATACATCACTTTTACCCCCCGCGGCTCCTTCCGGGAGAACAATTGAGTGAAGATCCAAAAATGAACACTTGTATGGCGGCCATGTTTTTTTGTATAGTAGCCATGATTTTTTACCAGTTCATCGATCCACCCAAGGTCCTTGACACTTTTAGTTCTGGCAGTATAGGTCTGCGGCTTTCCGTTTTCGAGATCCGTAGGGCTGTTCCAGTCAGGGTTCAACTTTCAGGTCATTTCTCACAGGGCCTCTCTCTGTACGACTCCCACACATGACTTTTACCCCCCATGACTCCTTCTGGGAGAACAATTGCTCCAAAAGATGCGTTTGTATGGCGGCCATATTGAAAAATGGCGGAAAAAAAAGTTGGTCCCGGATTATGAATCGGTGCCCCCGAAAACCTCAGGACGCCAATTTTCAGCCAGATCGGACCATATTTTTTGTAAGCCGCCATTTTGAATCCGCCATCTTGGATTTTTATCACGACCACCGAAAAGCCCCTCTCGTCCTCGATGATATTTGGTCGAGCACCCCCACTCTATCTCTAACGGTTTCGAAACGGTTAGGGTTCAAAAAGCTTAGAGGTCGCGCGGTGCGCGGCCCGCGGGCGGCCCGCGGAGGTTGTGGACGTTGTGGTTGAACTCTTAAATTAACTTAAAAAATAATTAAAACACGATTTGGAAAGTGCTTTGACTTTGACTGACTTTGACTTTGACTTTGAATTCGACTTTCACTTTGACTTTATTTTTCGTTTTGTTCCCAGCAGACCCTTTCATTTGATACCCATATCAGGTTGGTAGATAAAAAAAAATTGTCTACCATCTTGGGGCGTCCGCCATATTGAATTAAGTGTGACGTTATTTTAGTTTCGTAGTCTTCTCAGCAAACCCTTTCATTTGATACCCATATCATGGTAGTGCATAATACATAAGTAGTCCGCCATATTGGATTTAGAATGACGTCAGTTATCTAACTGCATTGTCATCCTAACGTGTGCAAAATCTCACCTCAATCGGAAACCGCGAAATGGGTCAAATGTAACTTCCAAGATTTTACAGGTGAAGCTAATAAAAGCGTGTTAAGTATCGTTTATATGGCGGCCATGTTTTTTTGTATGAAAGCCATTTTTTTTACCAGCTCGTCAATCGACCCAAGATCCTACACATTTTTAGTTCGGGCAGTATGGGTGTGCGACTTCTCATTTTCGAGATCCGTGGGGCAGTTCCAGTAAGCGTTCCACTTTCATGTCTTTTCGGACTTTTTCTAAACTCAATGGGCACCCCTCTATACGACTCCCATACATGACCTTTACCCCCGACGGCTCCTTCTGGGAGAACAATTGTGTGAAAATCCAAAATGAACACCTGTATGGCAGCCATGTTCTTTTGTATGGAAGCCATCTTTTTTTCACCGGCTCGTCAATCGTCCCACGGTACTCGAAATTTTTAGTTCCGGCACCGTGCGTCTGCAACTTGTAGTTTTCGAGATCCGTAGGGCAGTTCTGGTCACGGTTCGACTTTCAGGTTATTTCGGATTTTTCCTAAACTCACTGGACCCTTCCCTATATAACTCCCATACATAACTTTAACCTCCCACGGCTCCTTCTGTGAGAATAATTGTGCGAAAATCCAAAATGAACACTTGTATGGCGGCCATGTATTTTTTTTGGAAGCCATCTTTTTTTTACCAGCTCATCAATCGACCCAGGGTCCTCGACATTTTTAGTTCGGGCAATATGGGTCTGCGTTTTGCCGTTTTCGAGATCCGTAGGGCAGTTCCGGTCAGGGTTTTACTTTCAGGTCATCTCGGATTTTTCTTAAACTCACTGGAATTTCCACTATACAACTTCCATACATGACTTTTACCCCGCACGACTCCTTTTAGAACAATTGCTCCAAAAGAAGCGTTTATATGGCGGCCATGTTTTTTTGTATGAAAGCCATTTTTTTTTACCAGCTCGTCAATTTACCCAAGATCATACACATTTTTAATTCGAGCAGTATGGGTGTGCGACTTCTCATTTTCGAGATCCGTGGGGCAGTTCCGGTCAGCGTTCCACTTTCAGGTCTTTTCGGACTTTTCATAAACTCATAGGACCCCCTTCTATATGACTCCGATACATGACTTTTACCTCCCACGGCTCCTTCTGGGAGAGCAATTGTGTGAACATCCAAAATGAACACTTGTATGGCCGCGATCTTTTTTTGTATGGAAGCCATCTTTTTTTCACCGGTTCGTCAAACGGCCCAGGGTCCTTAACATTTTAAGTTGGGGCGGTATAGCATTGCGACTTGTAATTTTCGAGATCCGTAGGGCAGTTCCGGTCAGCGTTCCACTTTTAGGTTATTTCGGTTTTTTGCTGGACTCCCTGGACTTCCCTCTATACGTCTCCCATACATCACTTTTACCCCCCGCGGCTCCTTCCGGGAGAACAATTGAGTGAAAATCCAAAAATAAACAATTGTATGGCGGCCATGTTTGTTTGTATAGTAGCCATGATTTTTCACCAGTTCGTCGATCGACCCAAGGTCCTTGACATTTTTAGTTCTGGCAGTATAGGTCTGCGGCTTTCCGTTTTCGAGTTCCGTAGGGCTGTTCCAGTCAGGGTTCGACTTTCAGGTCATTTCTCACTGGGCCTCTCTCTGTACGACTCCCACACATGACTTTTACCCCCCATGACTCCTTCTGGGAGAACAATTGCTCCAAAAGATGCGTTTGTATGGCGGCCATATTGAAAAATGGCGGAAAAAAAAGTTGGTCCCGGATTATGAATCGGTGCCCCCGAAAACCTCAGGACGCCAATTTTCAGCCAGATCGGACCATATTTTTTGTTGGCCGCCATTTTGAATCCGCCATCTTGAATTTTTATCACGACCACCGAAAAGCCCCTCTCGTCCTCGATGATATTTGGTCGAGCACCCCCACTCTATCTCTAACGGTTTCGAAACGGTTAGGGTTTAAAAAGCTTAGAGGTCGCGCGGTGCGCGGGCCGCGGGCGGCCCGCGGAGGTTGTGGTGGAACTCTTAAATTAACTTAAAAAAATAATTAAACACGATTTGGAAAGTGCTTTGACTTTGACTTTGACATCGACTTTGACTTTGAATTCGACTTTCACTTTGACTTTATTTTTCGTTTTCTTCCCAGCAGACCCTTTCATTTGATACCCATATCAGGTTGGTAGATAAGAAAATTTTGTCTACCATCTTGGGGCGTCCGCCATATTGAATTAAGTGTGACGTTATTTTAGTTTCGTACTCTTCTCAGCAAACCCTTTCATTTGATACCCATATCATGGTAGTGCATA
Organism: Allophyes oxyacanthae; assembly: GCA_932294325.1. Taxonomy (NCBI): domain Eukaryota; kingdom Metazoa; phylum Arthropoda; class Insecta; order Lepidoptera; family Noctuidae; genus Allophyes; species Allophyes oxyacanthae. Next base: position 5,617,336 of record OW028614.1, on the reverse strand, counting down.
ATACATAAGTAGTCCGCCATATTGGATTTAGAATGACGTCAGTTATCTAACTGCATTGTCATCCTAACGTGTGCAAAATCTCACCTCAATCGGAAACCGCGAAATGAGTCAAATGTAACTTCCAAGATTTTACAGGTGAAGCTAATAAAAGCGTGTTAAGTATCGTTTATATGGCGGCCATGTTTTTTTGTATGAAAGCCATTTTTTTTTACCAGCTCGTCAATCGACCCAAGGTCCTACACATTTTTAGTTCGGGCAGTACGGGTGTGCGACTTCTTATTTTGGAGATCCGTGGGGCAGTTCCGGTCAGCGTTCCACTTTCAGGTCATTTCGGACTTTTCCTGAACTCATAGGACCCCCTTCTATACGACTCCTCTACATGAGTTTTACCCCCGAAGGCTCCTTCTGGGAGAACAATTGAGTGTAAATCCAAAATGAACACTTGTATGGCGGCCATGTTATTTTTTGTATGGAAGCCATCTTTTTTTTACCAGCTCATCAATCGACCCAGAGTCCTCGACATTTTTAGTTCGGGCACTATGGGTCTGCGACTTGTAGTTTTCGAGATCCTTAGGGCTGTTCCAGTCAGGGTTCCACTTTCAGGTCATTTCGGATTTTTCTAAACTCAATGGATCCCCTTCTATACAACTCCCATACGTTACTATTACCCCCCGCGGCTCCTTTGGGAGAACACTTGCTCCAAAAGAAGCGTTTGTATGGCGGCCATGTTTTTTTGTATGGAAGCCATCTTTTTTTCACCGGCTCGTCAAACGGTCCAGGGTCCTTGACATTTTTAGTTCCAGCAATGTATGTCTGCGACTTTTCATTTTCGAGATCCGTAGGGCAGTTCCGGTCAGCATTCCACTTTCAGGTCATTTCAGACTTTTCCTAAACTCACAAGACCCCCTTCTATACGACTCCCATACATCACTTTTAACCCCGAAGGCTCCTTCTGGGAGAACAATTGCTCCAAAAGATGCGTTTGTATGGCGGCCATATTGAAAAATGGCGGTTTTTTTTTTTTTATCCCGGATTAGGAATCGGTGTCCCCGAAAACCCCCGGACGCCAATTTTCAGCCGGCTCGGAGCAACTTATTTTTCGGCCGCCATTTTGGATCCGCCATCTTGGATTTTAATGACCACCACCGGAAAGCCCCCTCCATCCTCTATGAAAATGGTTCGAGCACCCCCCCGCTATCTCCAACGGTTTCGGAACGGTGAGCGTTTCAATTTTGTATGGCCGCCATTTTTTTTGTATGGAAGCCATCTTTTTTCACCGGCTCGTCAAACGGCCCAAGGTCCTCGACATTTTTAGTTCCAGCACTATAGGTCTGCGACTTTTCATTCTCGAGATCCGTAGGGCAGTTCCGGTCAGTGTTCCACTTTCAGGTCATTTCGGACTTTTTCTGAACTCACAGGACCCCCTTCTATACGACTCCCATACATAACTTTTACCCCCCACGGCTCCTTCTGGGAGAACAATTGGGTCAAAATCCAAAATGAACACTTGTATGGCGGCCATATTGAAAAATGGCGGAAAAAAATAATCGACCCCGGATTATGAATCGGTGCCCCCGAAAACCCCCGGATGCCAATTTTCAGCCGGCTCGGACCATTTTTTTTTTTGGCCGCCATTTTGAATCCGCCATCTTGGATTTTTATGACCCCCACCGGAAAGCCCCCATCGTCCTCTATGACATTTGGTCGAGCACCCCCCCGCTATCTCCAGCGGTTTCGGAACGGTGAGCGTTTCAATTTTGTATGGCCGCCATCTTTTTTTGTATGGAAGCCATCTTTTTTTCACGGGCTCGTCAATCGACCCAGGGTCCTCGACATTTTTAGTTCCGGCACTATGGGTGTGCGACTTGCCATTTTCGAGATCCGTAGGGCAGTTCCGGTCAGCGTTCCACTTTCAGGTCATTTCGGATTTTTCCCGGACTCACTGGACCTCAAGGTTTATGACTTTATGTATGACTTGTACCCCCCATGGCTCCTTCTGGGAGAACAATTATGTCAATGAGTGAGTGAGTCAGTGGTAATCGAGCTTTATATATTAGAGACTAGAGGTCGCGCGGTGCGCGGGCCGCGAGCGGCCCGCGAGGGCTTTTCGGGTGGAGCTTGTAACATTACTCAAAATAAATATGATATTTGATTTTGTATGGCAGCCATGTTTTTTTGTATGGAAGCCATCTTTTTTTCACCGGCTCGTCAAACGGCCCAGGGTCCTTGACATTTTTAGTTCCGGCAGTGTGGGTGTGCGACTTTTCATTTTCGAGATCCCTATGGCTGTTTTGGTCAGGGTTCCACTTTTTCATCAACTCATCAATCGTCCCAGGTTCCTCGACATTTTTAGTTCCAGCACCGTGGGTCTGCGACTCATAGTTTTTGAGATCCGTAGGGCAGTTCCGGTCAGAAGACCACTTTCAGGTCATTTCATACTTTTCCTGAACTCAGTGGACCCCTTTGTATGGAAACCATCTTTTTTTCACCAGCTCGTCAATTGGCTCAGGGTCCTCGACATTTCTGGTTCGGGCACTACAGGTCTGCGACTTGTCGTTTTCGAGATCCGTAGGGCAGTTCCGAACAGCGTTCCACTTTCAGGTCATTTCGGACTTTTTCTGAACTTGTAACCCCCCTCTATCTCTAACGGTTTCGGAACGGTGAGCGTTTCAATATTGTATGGTATTTTTTTTTTTGCATTGTGGCAATGTTTTTTTCACCTGCTCGTCAAACGGCCCAGGGTCCTTGACATTTTTAGTTCCGGCAGTATGGGTGTGCGACTTGCCGTTTTCGAAATCCATATGGCAGTTCCGGTAAGCGTTCCACTTTCAGGTCATCCTGGACTTTTCCTGAACTCATAGGACCCCCTTCTATACGACTCCCATACATAACTTTTACCTCCCATGGCTCCTACTGGGAGAACAATTGTGTGAAAATCCAAAATGAACACTTGTATGGCGGCCATGTTTTTTTGTATGGAAGCCATATTTTTTTCACCAGATCGTCGATCGGCCCAGGGTCTTTGACATTTTTAGTTCCGGCACAGTGGGTGTGCGACTTATAGTTTTTGAGATTCGTAGGGCAGTTCCAGTAAGCGTTCCACTTTCAGGTCATTCTGGACTTTTTCTAAACTCTTAGGACCCCTTTCTATATGACTTTCATACATGACTTTTACCTCCCACGGCTCCTTCTCGGTGTGCAATTGCGTGTAAAGTTCAAAATGAACACGTGTATGGCAGCCATGTTTTTTGTATGGAAGCCATATTTTTTTCACCGGTTCGTCAATCGACCCATGGTCCTCGATTCTATATGACTCCCATACATGACTTTTACCTCCCACGGCTCCTTCTCGGAGAGCAATTGTGCAAAAATCCAAAATGAACACTTGTATGGCGGCCATGTTTTTTTGTATGGAAGCCATCTTTTTTTCACCGGCGCGACGATCTGACCAGGCTCCTCGACATTTTTAGTTCCGGCAACCACGGTCTGCGACTTGTAGTTTTCGAGCTCCGTAGGGCTGTTCCAGTCAGGGTTCCACTTTCAGGTCATTTCGTATTTTTCTGAACTCACTGGATCCCTTTCTATACAACTCCCATACGTGACTTTTACCCCCCGCGGCTCCTTTGGGAGAACACTTGCTCCAAAAGAAGCGTTTGTATGGCAGCCATGTTTTTTTGTATGGAAGTCATCTTTTCTTCACCGGCTCGTCGATCGACCCAGGGTCCTCGACATTTTTAGATCCGGCAGTATGGGTGTGCGACTTATAGTTTTTGAGATCCGTAGGGCAGTTCCAGTAAGCGTTCCACTTTCAGGTCATTCTGGACTTTTCCTAAACTCAATGGGCACCCCTCTATACGACTCCCATACATGACTTTTACCCCCGACGGCTCCTTCTGGGAGAACAATTGTGTGAAAATCCAAAATGAACACCTGTATGGCAGCCATATTTTTTTGTATGGAAGTCATCTTTTTTTCACCGGCTCGTCATCGGCCCAGGGTCTTTGACATTTTTAGTTCCGGTTTAGTGGGTGTGCGACTTATAGTTTTTGAGATCCGTAGGGTAGTTCCAGTAAGCGTTCCACTTTCAGGTCATTCTGGACTTTATCTAAACTCACAGAACTCCCCTCTATACGACTCCCATACATGACTTTTACCCCCCAAGGGTCCTTCCTTCCAGAACAATTGCTCAAAAAGATGCGTTTGTATGGCGGCCATGTTTTTTTGTATGAAAGCCATTTTTTTTACCAGCTCGTCAATCGACCCAAGATCCTACACATTTTTAGTTCGGGCAGTATGGGTGTGCGACCTCTCATTTTCGAGATCCGTGGGGCAGTTCCGGTCAGCGTTCCACATTCAGGTCATTTCGGACTTTTTCTAAACTCAATGGGCACCCCTCTATACGACTCCCATACATGACCTTTACCCCCGACGGCTCCTTCTGGGAGAACAATTGTGTGAAAATCCAAAATGAACACCTGTATGGTAGTCATGTTCTTTTGTATGGAAGCCATCTTTTTTTCACCGGCTCGTCAATCGTCCCACGGTACTCGAAATGTTTAGTTCCGGCACCGTGCGTCTGCAACTTGTAGTTTTCGAGATCCGTAGGGCAGTTCTGGTCACGGTTCCACTTTCAGGTTATTTCGGATTTTTCCTAAACTCACTGGACCCTTCCCTATATAACTCCCATACATAACTTTAACCTCCCACGGCTCCTTCTGTGAGAATAATTGTGCGAAAATCCAAAATGAACACTTGTATGGCGGCCATGTATTTTTTTTGGAAGCCATCTTTTTTTTACCAGCTCATCAATCGACCTAGGGTCCTCGACATTTTTAGTTCGGGCAATATGGGTCTGCGTTTTGCCGTTTTCGAGATCCGTAGGGCAGTTCCGGTCAGGGTTCTACTTTCAGGTCATCTCGGATTTTTCTTAAACTCACTGGAATTTCCACTATACAACTTCCGTACATGACTTTTACCCCGCACGACTCCTTTTAGAACAATTGCTCCAAAAGAAGCGTTTATATGGCGGCCATGTTTTTTTGTATGAAAGCCATTTTTTTTTACCAGCTCGTCAATTTACCCAAGTTCATACACATTTTTAATTCGAGCAGTATGGGTGTGCGACTTCTCATTTTCGAGATCCGTGGGGCAGTTCCGGTCAGCGTTCCACTTTCAGGTCTTTTCGGACTTTTCATAAACTCATAGGACCCCCTTCTATATGACTCCGATACATGATTTTTACCTCCCACGGCTCCTTCTGGGAGAGCAATTGTGTGAACATCCAAAATGAACACTTGTAATGCCGCCATCTTTTTTTGTATGGAAGCCATCTTTTTTTCACCGGTTCGTCAAACGGCCCAGGGTCCTTAACATTTTTAGTTGGGGCAGTATAGCATTGCGACTTGTAATTTTCGAGATCCGTAGGGCAGTTCCAGTCAGCATTCCACTTTCAGGTCATTTCGGACTTTTCCTGAACTTATAGGACCCCCTTCTATACGAATTCTATACATGAGTTTTACCACCGAAGGCTCCTTCTGGGAGAACAATTGAGTGAAAATCCAAAATGAACACTTGTATGGCGGCCATCTTTTTTTGTATGGAAGCCATTTTTTTTTCACCGGTTCGTCAATCGTCCCAAGGTACTCGAGATTTTTAGTTCCGGCAGTATGGGTGTGCGACTTGTAACTTTCGAGTTCCGTAGGGCAGTTCCGGTCAGCGTTCCACTTTCAGGTCATTTCGGACTTTTACTAAACTCACAGGACCCCCCTCTATACGACTCCCATACAATACTTTTACCCCCCACGGCTCCTTCTGGGAGAACAATTGCTCCAAAAGATGCGTTTGTATGGCGGCCATATTGAAAAATGGCGGAAAATAAAAGTCGACTACGGATTATGAATCGGTGTCCCCGAAAACCCCCGGACGCCAATTTTCAGCCAGCTCGGAGCAACTTATTTTTCGGCCGCCATTTTGGATCCGCCATCTTGGATTTTTATGACCACCACCGGAAAGCCCCCTCCATCCTCTATGAAAATGGTTCGAGCACCCCCCCGCTATCTCCAACGGTTTCGGAACGGTGAGCGTTTCAATTTTGTTTGGCCGCCATTTTTTTTGTATGGAAGCCATCTTTTTTTCACCGGCTCGTCAAACGGCCCAAGGTCCTCGACATTTTTAGTTCAGGCGGTATAGGTTTGCGACTTGCCGTTTTCGAGATCCGTAGGGCAGTTCCGGTCAGCGTTCCACTTTCAGGTCATTTCGGACTTTTCCTAAACTCACAGGACCCCGCTCTATACGATCCTCATACATGACATTTACCTCCGACGACTCCTTCTTGGAAAACAATTGGGTAAAAATCCAAAATGAACACTTGTATGGCGGCCATATTGAAAAATGGCGGAAAAAAAAATCGACCCCGGATTATGAATCGGTGCCCCCGAAAACCCCAGGATGCCAATTTTCAGCCGGCTCGGACCATTTTTTTTTTTGGCCGCCATTTTGAATCCGCCATCTTGGATTTTTATGACCCCCACCGGAAAGCCCCCGTCGTCCTCTATGACATTTGGTCGAGCACCCCCCCACTATCTCCAACGGTTTCGGAACGGTGAGCGTTTAAATTTTGTATGGCCGCCATCTTTTTTTGTATGGACGCCATCTTTTTTTCACCGGCTTGTCAAACGGCCCAGGGTTCTTGACATTTTTAGTTCTGGCAGTGTGGGTGTTCGACTTGCCATTTTCGAGATCCGTAGGGCAGTTCCGGTCAGCGTTCCACTTTCAGGTCATTTCGGATTTTTCCCATACTCACTGGACCCCCCACTATACGACTTCCATACATGACTTTAACCCCCCACGGCTCCATCTGGGAGAACAATTGTGTCAATCAGTCAGTGAGTCAGTGGTAATCGAGCTTTATATATATAAACTAGAGGTCGCGCGGTGCGCGGGCCGCGAGCGGCCCGCGAGGGCTTTTCGGGTGGAGCTTGTAACATTACTCAAAATAAATATGATATTTGATTTTGTATGGCAGCCATGTTTTTTTGTATGGAAGCCATTTATTTTTCACCGGTTCGTCAAACAGCCCAGGGTCCTTGACATTTTTATTTCCGGCAGTGTGGGTGTGCGACTTTTCATTTTCGAGATCCGTAGGGCAGTTCCAGCAGCGTTCCACTTTCAGGTCATTTCGGACTTTTCCTTTACTCACAGGACCCCCCTCTATACGACTTCCATACATGACTTTTACCCCCCATGGCTCCTTCTAGGAGAACAATTGGGTGAAAATCCAAAATGAACACTTGTATGGAATAGTGTAATAAATATATTGTAATACTAATATAATAATACTTTGACTTTGACTTTAACTAACTTTAATATATGTACGTACTTTAACATATGTTTGTAACATCCCTCAAAATAAATATGATATTTGATTTTGTATGGCAGCCATGTTTTTTTGTATGGAAACCATCTTTTTTTCAACGGCTCGTCAAACGGCCCAGGGTCCTTGACATTTTTAGTTCTGGCACTATGGGTGTGCGACTTCTCATTTTCGAGATCCGTGGGGCAGTTCCGGTCAGCGTTCCACTTTTAGGTTATTTCGGACTTTTCCTGAACTCATAGGACCCCCTTCTATACGACTCCCATACATGACTTTTACCCCTGACGGCTCCTTCTGGGAGAACAATTGAGTGAAAATCCAAAAATGAACACTTGTATGGCGGCCATGTTTTTTTGTATAGTAGCCATGATTTTTCACCAGTTCGTCGATCGACCCAAGGTCCTTGACATTTTTAGTTCTGGCAGTATAGGTCTGCAGCTTTCAGTTTTCGAGATCCGTAGGGCCGTTCCAGTCAGAGTTCGACTTTCAGGTCATTTCTCACTGGGCCTCTCTCTGTACGACTCCCACACATGACTTTTACCCCCCATGACTCCTTCTGGGAGAACAATTGCTCCAAACGATGCGTTTGTATGGCGGCCATATAGAAAAATGGCGGAAAAAAAAGGTGGTCCCGGATTATGAATCGGTGCCCCCGAAAACCTCAGGACGCCAATTTTCAGCCAGATCGGACCATATTTTTTGTTGGCCGCCATTTTGAATCCGCCATCTTGGATTTTTATCACGACCACCGAAAAGCCCCTCTCGTCCTCTATGATATTTGGTCGAGCACCCCCACTCTATCTCTAACGGTTTCGAAACGGTTAGGGTTCAAAAAGCTTAGAAGTCGCGCGGAGCGCGGCCCGCGGAGGTTGTGGTGGAACTCTTAACTTAACTTAAAAAAAAAAACACGATTTGGAAAGTGCTTTGACTTTGACTTTGACTGACTTTGACTTTGACTTTCACTTTGAAATCGACTTTCACTTTGACTTTATTTTTCGTTTTCTTCCCAGCAGACCCTTTCATTTGATACCCATATCAGGTTGGTAGATAAGAAAATTTTGTCTACCATCTTGGGGCGTCCGCCATATTGAATTAAGTGTGACGTTATTTTAGTTTCGTACTCTTCTCAGCAAACCCTTTCATTTCATACCCATATCATGGTAGTGCATAATACATAAGTAGTTCGCCATATTGGATTTAGAATGACGTCAGTTATCTAACTATGCATTGTCATCCTAACTAAACGTGTGTGCAAAATCTCACCTCAATCGGAAACCGCGAAGTGGGTCAAATGTAACTTCCAAGATTTTACAGGTGAAGCTAATAAAAGCGTGTTAAGTATCGTTTATATGGCGGCCATGTTTTTTTGTATGAAAGCCATTTTTTTTACCAGCTCGTCAATCGACCCAAGATCCTACACATTTTTAGTTCGGGCAGTATGGGTGTGCGACTTCTCATTTTCGAGATCCGTGGGGCAGTTCCAGTAAGCGTTTCACTTTCATGTCTTTTCGGACTTTTTCTAAACTCAATGGGCACCCCTCTATACGACTCCCATACATGACCTTTACCCCCGACGGCTCCTTCTGGGAGAACAATTGTGTGAAAATCCAAAATGAACACCTGTATGGCAGCCATGTTCTTTTGTATGGAAGCCATCTTTTTTTCACCGGCTCGTCAATCGTCCCACGGTACTCGAAATTTTTAGTTCCGGCACCGTGCGTCTGCAACTTGTAGTTTTCGAGATCCGTAGGGCAGTTCTGGTCACGGTTCCACTTTCAGGTTATTTCGGATTTTTCCTAAACTCACTGGACCCTTCCCTATATAACTCCCATACATAACTTTAACCTCCCACGGCTCCTTCTGTGAGAATAATTGTGCGAAAATCCAAAATGAACACTTGTATGGCGGCCATGTATTTTTTTTGGAAGCCATCTTTTTTTTACCAGCTCATCAATCGACCCAGGGTCCTCGACATTTTTAGTTCGGGCAATATGGGTCTGCGTTTTGCCGTTTTCGAGATCCGTAGGGCAGTTCCGGTCAGGGTTCTACTTTCAGGTCATCTCGGATTTTTCTTAAACTCACTGGAATTTCCACTATACAACTTCCATACATGACTTTTACCCCGCACGACTCCTTTTAGAACAATTGCTCCAAAAGAAGCGTTTATAAATAAAAAAAAATAAAAAAAATAAAATAAAAAAAATAATTGTGCGAAAATCCAAAATGAACACTTGTATGGCGGCCATGTTTTTTTGTATGAAAGCCATTTTTTTTTACCAGCTCGTCAATTTACCCAAGATCATACACATTTTTAATTCGAGCAGTATGGGTGTGCGACTTCTCATTTTCGAGATCCGTGGGGCAGTTCCGGTCAGCGTTCCACTTTCAGGTCTTTTCGGACTTTTCATAAACTCATAGGACCCCCTTCTATATGACTCCGATACATGACTTTTACCTCCCACGGCTCCTTCTGGGAGAGCAATTGTGTGAACATCCAAAATGAACACTTGTATGGCCGCCATCTTTTTTTGTATGGAAGCCATCTTTTTTTCACCGGTTCGTCAAACGGCCCAGGGTCCTTAACATTTTTAGTTGGGGCGGTATAGCATTGCGACTTCTCATTTTCGAGATCCGTAGGGCAGTTCCGGTCAGCGTTCCATTTTCAGGTCATTTCGGACTTTCCTGAACTCATAGGACCCCCTTCTATACGACTCCCAAACATGACGTTTACCCCCGACGGCTCCTTCTGGGAGAACAATTGAGTGAAAAACCAAAATGAACTCTTTTGTATGGCCGCCATCTTTTTTTGTATGGAAGCCATCTTTTCTTCACCGGCTCGTCGATCGACCTAGGGTCCTCGACATTTTTAGTTCTGGCAGTATGGGTGTGCGACTTGTAACTTTCGAGTTCCGTAGGGCAGTTCCGGTCAGCGTTCCACTTTCAGGTCATTTCGATTTTTTTCTGAATTCAATGGGCACCCCTCTCTACAACTCCCATACATCACTTTTACCCCCCACGACTCCTTCTGGGAGAACAATTGCTCATAAGGAAATACTTGTATGGCGGCCATATTGAAAAATGGCGGAAAAAAAATTTCGACCCCGGATTATGAATTGGTGTCCCCGAAAACCCCCGGACGCCAATTTTCAGCCGGCTCGGGCCATTTTTTTTTTTGGCCGCCATTTTGAATCCGCCATTTTGGATTTTTATGACCCCTACCGGAAAGCCCCCGTCGTCCTCTATGACTTTTGGTCGAGCACCCCCCCGCTATCTCCAACGGTTTCGGAGCGGTGAGCGTTTCAATTTTGTATGGCCGCCATTTTTTTTGTATGGAAGCCATCTTTTTTTCACCGGTTCGTCAAACGGCCCAAGGTCCTCGACATTTTTAGTTCAGGCGGTATAGGTTTGCGACTTGCCGTTTTCGAGATCCGTAGGGCAGTTCCGGTCAGTGTTCCACTTTCAGGTCATTTCGGACTTTTACTGAAGTCACTGGACCCCCCTCTATACGACTCCCATACATGACTTTTACCCCCCATTGCTCCTTCTGGGAGAACAATTGGGTGAAAATCCAAAATGAACACTTGTATGGCGGCCATCTTGAAAAATGGCGGAAAGAAAAATTTGATCCCGGATTATGAATCGGTGCCCCCGAAAACCCCCGGATGCCAATTTTCAGCCGGCCCGGACCATTTTTTTTTTTGGCCGCCATTTTGAATCCGCCATCTTGGATTTTTATGACCCCCACCGGAAAGTCCCCGTCGTCCTCTATGACATTCGGTCGAGCACCCCGCCGCTATCTCCAACGGTTTCGGAACGGTGAGCGTTTCAATTTTGTATGGCCGCCATCTTTTTTTGTATGGAAGCCATCTTTTTTTCACCGGTTCGTCAATCGACCCAGGGTCCTCGACATTTTTAGTTCCGGCACTATGGGTGTGCGACTTGCCATTTTCGAGATCCGTAGGGCAGTTCCGGTCAGCGTTCCACTTTCAGGTCATTTCGGATTTTTCCCGAACTCACTGGACCCCCCTCTATACGACTCCCATACATGACTTTAACCCCCCACGGCTCCATCTGGGAGATCAATTCTGTCAATGAGTCAGTCAGTGGTAATCGAGCTTTATATATTAGAGATAGAGGTCGCGCGGTGCGCGGGCCGCGAGCGGCCCGCGAGGGCTTTTTAGGTGGGGTTTGTAACATGACGCAAAATAAATATGATATTTGATTTTGTATGGCAGCCATGTTTTTTTGTATGAAAGCCATCTTTTTTTACCAGCTTGTCAATCGACCCAAGGTCCTACACATTTTTAGTTCGGGCAGTATGGGTGTGCGACTTCTCATTTTCGAGATCCGTGGGGCAGTTCCGGTCAGCGTTCCACTTTTAGGTTATTTCGGTTTTTTGCTGAACTCCCTGAACCTCCCTCTATACGTCTCCCATACATCACTTTTACCCCCCGCGGCTCCTTCCGGGAGAACAATTGAGTGAAAATCCAAAAATGAACACTTGTATGGCGGCCATGTTTTTTTGTATAGTAGCCATGATTTTTTACCAGTTCGTCGATCCACCCAAGGTCCTTGACACTTTTATTTCTGGCAGTATAGGTCTGTGGCTTTCCGTTTTCGAGATCCGTAGGGCTGTTCCAGTCAAGATTCGACTTTCAGGTCATTTCTCACTGGGCCTCTCTCTGTACGACTCCCACACATGACTTTTACCCCCCATGACTCCTTCTGGGAGAACAATTGCTCCAAAAGATGCGTTTGTATGGCGGCCATATTAAAAAATGGCGGAAAAAAAAGTTGGTCCCGGATTATGAATCGGTGCCCCCGAAAACCTCAGGACGCCAATTTTCAGCCAGATCGGACCATATTTTTTGTAAGCCGCCGTTTTGAATCCGCCATCTTGGATTTTTATCACGACCACCGAAAAGCCCCTCTCGTCCTCGATGATATTTGGTCAAGCACCCCCACTCTATCTCTAACGGTTTCGAAACGGTTAGGGTCTAAAAAGCTTAGAGGTTGCGCGGTGCGCGGGCCGCGGGCGGCCCGCGGGCGGCCCGCGGAGGTTGTGGTGGTACTCTTAAATTAACTTAAAAAAAAAACACGATTTGGAAAGTGCTTTGACTTTGACATCGACTTTTACTTTGAATTCGACTTTCACTTTGACTTTATTTTTCGTTTTCTTCCCAGCAGACCCTTTCATTTGATACCCATATCAGGTTGGTAGGTAAGAAAATTTTGTCTACCATCTTGGGGCGTCCGCCATATTGAATTAAGTGTGACGTTATTTTAGTTTCGTACTCTTCTCAGCAAACCCTTTCATTTGATACCCATATCATAGTAGTGCTTAATACATAAGTAGTCCGCCATATTGGATTTAGAATGACGTCAGTTATCTATCTAAACGTGTGAGCAAAATCTCACCTCAATCGGAAACCGCGAAGTGGGTCAAAAACTTCCAAAATTTTCTTACATAGTTACAGGTGAAGTTAATAAAAGCGTGTTAAGAGGCGTTTGTATGGCAGCCATGTTTTTTTGTATGAAAGCCATCTTTTTTTTACCAGTTCGTCTATCGACCCAAGGTCCTACACATTTTTAGTTCGGGCAGTACGGGTGTGCGACTTCTCATTTTGGAGATCCGTGGGGCAGTTCCGGTCAGCGTTCCACTTTCAGGTCATTTCGGACTTTTTCTGAACTCATAGAACCCCCTTCTATACGACTCCTATACATCAGTTTTACCCCCGAAGGCTCCTTCTGGGAGAACAATTGAGTGAAAATCCAAAATGAACACTTGTATGGAATAGTGTAATAAATTTATTATAATAAAAAACTTTGACTTTGACTTTAACTTCGACATCGACATCGACTTTGACTTTATTTTTCGTTTTCTTCCCAGCAGACCCTTTCATTTGATATATATCATGATGGTAGATAAAAAAAAATTGTCTACCATCTTGGGGCGTCCGCCATATTGAATTAAGTGTGTCGTTATTTTAGTTTCGTAGTCTTCTCAGCAAACCCTTTCATTTGATACCCATATCTTGGTAGTGCATAACACATAAGTAGTCCGCCATATTGGATTTAGAATGACGTCAGTTATCTAACTGCATTGTCATCCTAACGTGTGCAAAATCTCACCTCAATCGGAAACCGCGAAATGGGTCAAATGTAACTTCCAAGATTTTACAGGTGAAGCTAATAAAAGCGTGTTAAGTATCGTTTATATGGCGGCCATGTTTTTTTGTATGAAAGCCATTTTTTTTACCAGCTCGTCAATCGACCCAAGATCCTACACATTTTTAGTTCGGGCAGTATGGGTGTGCGACTTCTCATTTTCGAGATCCGTGGGGCAGTTCCAGTAAGCGTTCCACTTTCATGTCTTTTTGGACTTTTTCTAAACTCAATAGGCACCCCTCTATACGACTCCCATACATGACCTTTAACCCGACGGCTCCTTCTGGGAGAACAATTGTGTGAAAATCCAAAATGAACACCTGTATGGCAGCCATGTTCTTTTGTATGGAAGCCATCTTTTTTTCACCGGCTCGTCAATCGTCCCACGGTACTCGAAATTTTTAGTTCCGGCACCGTGCGTCTGCAACTTGTAGTTTTCGAGATCCGTAGGGCAGTTCTGGTCACGGTTCCACTTTCAGGTCATCTCGGATTTTTCTTAAACTCACTGGAATTTCCACTATGCAACTTCCATACATAACTTTTACCCCGCACGACTCCTTTTAGAACAATTGCTCCAAAAGAAGCGTTTATATGGCGGCCATGTTTTTTTGTATGAAAGCCATTTTTTTTTACCAGCTCGTCAATTTACCCAAGATCATACACATTTTTAATTCGAGCAGTATGGGTGTGCGACTTCTCATTTTCGAGATCCGTGGGGAAGTTCCGGTCAGCGTTCCACTTTCAGGTCTTTTCGGACTTTTCATAAACTCATAGGACCCCCTTCTATATGACTCCCATACATGACTTTTACCTCCCACGGCTCCTTCTGGGAGAGCAATTGTGTGAACATCCAAAATGAACACTTGTATGGCCGCCATCTTTTTTTGTATGGAAGCCATCTTTTTTTCACCGGTTCGTCAAACGGCCCTGGGTCCTTAACATTTTTAGTTGGGGCGGTATAGCATTGCGACTTGTAATTTTCGAGATCCGTAGGGCAGTTCCGGTCAGCGTTCCACTTTCAGGTCATTTCGGACTTTTCCTGAACTTATAGGACCCCCTTCTATACGAATTCTATACATGAGTTTTACCACCGAAGGCTCCTTCTGGGAGAACAATTGAGTGAAAATCCAAAATGAACACTTGTATGGCGGCCATCTTTTTTTGTATGGAAGCCATCTTTTTTTCACCGGCTCGTCAATCGTCCCAAGGTACTCGAGATTTTTAGTTCCGGCAGTATGGGTGTGCGACTTCTCATTTTCGAGATCCGTAGGGCAGTTCCGGTCAGCGTTCCACTTTCAGGTCATTTCGGACTTTCCTGAACTCATAGGACCCCCTTCTATACGACTCCCAAACATGACGTTTACCCCCGACGGCTCCTTCTGGGAGAACAATTGAGTGAAAAACCAAAATGAACACTTTTGTATGGCCGCCATCTTTTTTGTATGGAAGCCATCTTTTCTTCACCGGCTCGTCGATCGACCCAGGGTCCTCGACATTTTTAGTTCCGGCAGAATGGGTGTGCGACTTGTAACTTTCGAGTTCCGTAGGGCAGTTCCGGTCAGCGTTCCACTTTCAGGTCATTTCGGACTTTTCCTAAACTCACAGGACCCCCCTCTATACGACTCCCATACAATACTTTTACCCCCCACGGATCCTTCTGGGAGACCAATTGCTCCAAAAGATGCGTTTGTATGGCGGCCATATTGAAAAATGGCGGAAAAAAATAATCGACTCCGGATTATGAATCGGTGCCCCCGAAAATCCCCGGATGCCAATTTTCAGCCGGCTCGGACCATTTTTTTTTATGGCCGCCATTTTGAGTCCGCCATCTTGGATTTTTATGACCACCACCGGAAAGCCCCCTCCATCCTCTATGAAAATGGTTCGAGCACCCTGCCGCTATCTCCAACGGTTTAGGAACGGTGAGCGTTTCAATTTTGTATGGCCGCCATTTTTTTTGTATGGAAGCCATCTTTTTTTCACCGGCTCGTCAAACGGCCCAGGGTCCTCGACATTTTTAGTTCCGGCAGTGTGGGTGTTCGACTTTTCATTTTCGAGATCCGTAGGGCAGTTCCGGTCAGTGTTCCACTTTCAGGTCATTTCGGACTTTTCTTAGGCTCACAGGACCCCCCTCTATACGACTCCCATACATCGCTTTTACCCCCGACGGCTCCTTCTGGGAGAACAATTGGGTGAAAATCCAAAATGAACACTTGTATGGCGGCCATATTGGAAAATGGCGGAAAAAAAAATTTGATCCCGGATTATGAATCGGTGCCCCCGAAAACCCCTGGATGCCAATTTTCAGCCGGCTCGGACCATTTTTTTTTTTGGCCGCCATTTTGAATCCGCCATCTTGGATTTTTATGATCCCCACCAAAAAGCCCCCGTCATCCTCTATGACATTTGGTCGAACACCCCCCCGCTATCTCCCACGGTTTCGGAACGGTGAGCGTTTCAATTTTGTATGGCCGCCATCTTTTTTTGTATGGACGCCATCTTTTTTTCACCGGCTCGTCAAACGGCCCAGGGTTCTTGACATTTTTAGTTCCAGCACTATGGGTGTGCGACTTGTAATTTTCGAGATCCGTAGGGCAGTTCCGGTCAGGGTTCCACTTTCAGGTCATTTCGGATTTTTCCCGGACTCACTGGACCTCAAGGTTTATGACTTCATGTATGACTTGTACCCCCCACGGCTCCATCTGGGAGATCAATTCTGTCAATCAGTGAGTCAGTGGTAATCGAGCTTTATATATATAAACTAGAGGTCGCGCGGGTGCGCGGGCCGCATGCGGCCCGCGAGGGCTTTTTAGGTGGTGCTTGTAACATAACTTAAAAAAAATATGATTTTTGATTTTGTATGGCAGCCATTTTTTTTTGTATGGAAACCATCTTTTTTTCACCGGCTCGTCAAACGGCCCAAGGTCCTCGACATTTTTAGTTCGGGCGGTATAGGTTTGCGACTTGTAATTTTCGAGATCCGTAGGGCAGTATCGGTCAGTGTTCCACTTTCAGGTCATTTCGGACTTTTTCTAAACTCACAGGATCCCCCTCTATACGACTCCCGTACATCACTTTTACCCCCGGCGGCTGCTTCTGGGAGAACAATTGGGTGAGAATCCAAAATGAACACTTGTATGGCGGCCATATTGGAAAATGGCGGAAAGAAAAATTTGATCCCGGATTATGAATTGGTGCCCCCGAAAACCCCCGGACGCCATTTTTCAGCCGGCTCGGACCATATTTTTTTTTGGCCGCCATTTTGAATCCGCCATCTTGGATTTTTATGACCCCCACCGGAAAGCCCCCGTCGTCCTCTATGACATTTGGTCGAACACCCCCCAGCTATCTCTAACGGTTGCGGAATGGTGAGCGTTTCAATTTTGTATGGCCGCCATCTTTTTTTGTATGGAAGCCATCTTTTTTTCACCGGCTCGTCAAACGGCCCAGGGTTCTTGACATTTTTAGTTCCAGCAGTGTGGGTGTGCGGCTTTTCATTTTCGAGATCCGTAGGGCAGTTCCGGTCAGCGTTCCACTTTCAGGTCATTTCGGATTTTTCCCGGACTCACTGGACCTCAAGGTTTATGAGTCTTATACATCACTTTAACCCCCCACGGCTCCATCTGGGAGATCAATTCTGTCAATCAGTCAGTGAGTCAGTGGTAATCGAGCTTTATATATATAGTCAAAGTCAATATTATAGATAGTTAGGTCTCGTGAAAAATTACAATCAAATAAATTTTAGGTGTTTCGAAGTTCACCGGGTCATTTAGTATGTTTTATGTTATAAAGTAGCACCAATTTTCTTGATTTTAAGGATGAAGTTCGTATATCCAAAACTGTGTATGACACGGAAGTGGGCAGCAAGTTTGACGGACAGCCATTGTGGCACCATGTTAAATGTTTTGCTAAGAGGAGGAGTGAGTTTTTCTTCTTTGCTGGAGGGGAGAGCCTACCTGGCTTCGATACCCTGAAGAAAGAGGATCAGGACATTGTCAAAACCGAGATTCAGTATGTTTTTAAGTTGTTTATTTAATCAAATTAGTTTATTTTAAATCTGAAAATTTAAAATTATAATTCTTGATGTTTTTGAAGTGCAATTATTATGAATTTTAATCGTAGTGAAATAATGTATTATCTTTTAGACCATTCAATTCGGATGAAGTGTCAGTAAAGATTTTAAAACATGAACCAAAAAATGAACAAGAATTAAAGGAAGAAAAGGAAAAAGAAAAGAAAATGGAGGAACAGAACAAACTGTTTCATGAATTTAAGAGAGCTTTGAGTGAGCTAAAAAAGTCTGATATGGAAGTATTGCTGAAAGAAAATTCACAACAAGTATCTACCGGGCAAGATGAAGTTAGTTGAAATTAAAATCATTTGAATCTCTTCATATTACCAACCTCTAGTGAGTGATAAAAAGATCAAAATAAACTAATTATCATAAAGAGAAAAGATATGATTTTTTGTATGTTTGACCGATTTAAAAAATTCTTTCACTAGCAGAATGCTATATTATCACGGAGTAACATAGGCTATAATTTATAAAGATATCAGGCAGGCGAAGTCGCTGGCGGAAACTAGTAAAATTATGTAGGTTGGCGTAAAATTGTTGCGCATTAAGGGTGGCTAGCCTTTCTGTTATAGTTAGAAAGAAACTATCTCTCGTAGAAAACTTTAAGGACGTATTTTTCGAGGATTTCGTACTTTTGAGGGGTTGAAGTAGCAGCCTAAACTCTGCCCACGCATTTTATTTGTATTGTGCAATTGATGTATCAAACTGTGGCCGTATCCGTAGAGTCACACGGTGTGGCACAGAATAGCAATTTTAATTAGCAACAGGCGGTATGACACCTGCAACTAATTGACATTTTTTATTCCATATGGGACAAACGCAGTAATCGCGATTGAAAAATCTGCTGTTCCATACGAATAATTGAATATTACTCGAGTAAATGTACATTACTAGGTTAAAACTTAAGTAAATCGTTCGTAAATCGTAATTATGTTTATGTTACGGAAAATGACCCATCTAAAAAGCGTAGTGGCTAGTGGCCAGTAGCTAATGGAGTTCAAATGAAACGGTGGCCAGCAGAGTAGAATGAGGCGTCAATAACAAGTTAAAAAATAAAATTGAGGAATTTAATCGTTGGCGTTTTAATTATTCGGCGAAATTTTGTATAAAGTGGCGGAAGATTTTCGGCCAGTTAAGAATCGGCTAAATTGCATATTATAGTCTTCCAACAGAGAACCCGTGCATACGAAAATATGTTTTCATAGAAAATGTATGGGAAATAGATTTTTGTATTTTTCTCAATTCGGCAAGTAGGTACAAATACGTCGGTTGTTTGGAGTGAACATTTCTGTTGGGAAATAGAGTCGATTAAGCTCCACTTATGTTATATGAGAAATTACAATTTACTCACTGTTTCCTAACAGTGGCGTGCCTAGGGGTTGACTATAGGGCATGCCCGACAAACCTACTGGACTATAATATATTATGTGTGCGTGTCTTAAAATATGAGTTCCTTTCATAGTCAGTTTATTTCACTCAATTTAACGACATCTAGCGACTACTACGGTTTTATAGATTTGTTGTACCTAGTTTACATGAATTGATAATAGATGGCAGTATAATTCCTCATACATTTACGCCATCTAATTAAATCATTATAAAAATATAAATAAAGATATTTAGTTGAAACCGAATTCATAACAAATAGAAAAGGCACCTACCCAGTTCACTTTTAAAGTTTCTACCTTTCCGACTGCGTCAATGATTTAACTTTAACCTCACTTATAGAACCCGGTTAAATTTAAGCATTTGAATGACAACTATACACACATCTTTGGGATTATTATATTGTTAAACACAGCGGGTTATTTCTCTTAAAATCACGGTGAAAATGTAATCTACTAATAAGAGCAACAGCTGAACACTTTATAAACCATCACAAAGAACAAACAATTAATACGTTTGTTTCCGCAGTCATTTTCTTCATCACAACATAAATGTTATATCTCTAAATCACGGCAAATACTACTCTTTTCGTTCGAAATATTCTTATCGGGTGAATATTTTGTTGGTGAGTTGCGACATTTGGCGCGCAAAATTTAAAATGTTATTTTATTACGCGAATGATTATGTTTGTTTCGTATTAGGGCATGCCGGGCTTTTGGGCTTGTATGGAGGTACCGCCACTGTTTCCTAAGACTAAACTTCTCTGGTAGCCACCCTTAATGCTCCAAAATTTTGTGCTATCCTGTATATTAAGAGTTTTTACCTAGCTATCTTCGAATCTGAGTTTTGGTTAATTTTGCTCAGGAATATAGAAAAAAGTTTCTTCCTGTATGCATCATGTGTTTTTTTGAATTGGTTATCCTTATTGAGTGATGTGATTGTGTTCCAGTGTTTGGATCGTCTGGCTGACTGCATGGCATTCGGGATCCTAAAGCCTTGTCCCGATTGCAAGCAGGGGCAGTTAGTGTTGGACACCTTCGGATATAAGTGCACAGGTTTACTTTACCTATTTTAAATAATTAATTGCAAACAAAGTAAAAATATGACAATAATTTCAAAAATGTAATGGTATTCTTACTTTAATCTATTACAGGTAGCATATCTGAATGGACGAAATGTTCTTACGTTACCCAGACTCCCAAGAGAGCTCCTATGATAGTTCCAAATGCTTACGCAGAGGGCAGCATCTTCAAGAGCTACGAACCTAAAACTGCAGTGAGACTGTTCGAAGCAGCGCCGCGACCTCTGGCACTGGTTGTCGCCAAAAATGAAGCTACTACAACGTAAGACAAATAAAATAGACTTTATAATGATTTCATTTACCTCATTTCGCGCCCTTCCGCATCCTGAAATGCTATAATCTATACAAATAATTCAATATTATCTCGACTAAATTTATGGAACAGCTGATTTTATTTCCGCGATTTCAAGTTGGTCCCATAATGTAGTAGAAGTTTTTCATAATGATGAATACAATAACCCCTTAATGAAATCGGGACTAGAAAGGGAGGACCTTATATTTATATGGGCCCATTCGTGGGCTTTTCACGAGTTTACGGTACCATGCCTGTTTGTCCTCTACGGATTATAAGGCTTTTTAAGAGAGGTAGGGTATAGCAGGCCTTTCCGCTCCAAGTTAGAGTTACTCGACTGGGGAAGTAACTCCACCATGCAGAATATCGTAGCCAAATAATACTGCTCTGTTGCAGTGTTGTGCTCCCAACGTTGAAGTTGGGGAAGAAGTAGTAGGGTCAGCAACGCGTGAGTGATATCCCTTATATGTATTGCAAGCGTCTATAGGTTCGGTAACCGCTTACCATCAGGCCGGCCGTATGGCTTCTAGCCACCAGAGTGGTACTTTTTTTTATAAATTATGACTCCATTTTTGTCCTATGTCGTATGGCTTACATAGTATAACTAATCTATTATATACATAACGTACAAACTACAGAATACTATGCTTTGTGATCCTTACATAGGTACTTTTAATATATTCTACACTATTCTACACAAAATGAAATGCAACTCTCTCAATTCGACATGAGGTTTGTGTGAGTGCATGCTGATTAGACAGGCTTGCACAAGATTTCGCAAAACACGTCTCTATCCTACTGTTTTCAGCGCCACCACACATGCAGAGATCATTTTCCCTTGCGAGTAGGTACTCTAAAATTCAATTTTATTTGGTCCTAGAGTCAAAAAAGAATTGCCAACTCCACCTCTGAAGAATCTACAGTTCTTCCTATACGGCAGGTTGAAAGACAAAGAGGAAACAAAGAAACGTATCTTTAAGCTAGGCGGGCTTGTAGTCAGCAAGCTGACCGACACTACAGTCGCTGTGGTGTCAACCAAGAGAGATGTGGAAAGGATGCCAGACAAAATGGAGGAAATTAAGTCGAAGGATATTGAGGTAACTTAGATTTTATTACAAAATTATGACGTAGGTAGGTACCTAATTGTTGTTTGTGATAAGGTTCAACTTTGATGGGTTGTAATATTTTTAAAGAAAAGACGTGTCTGTCCACAGAATGTCTGTCGATGCTAGTGTATTGAGTGACTGTTTGTTATGTTAAAATAATCTACATTAAACATGCGTAACTAAATACACCTAAGTATGTGCGATTGAACAAATTTAATACCGACATAATATAATATAAAAAAATTGTAATGTAAGTTTTGGCATTAAGGCTGCGAATGTCGGTTATTTTTCCATACAAACGTAGAAAGGTATTAATATTGAATCACTATTTGACATTAAACCCCCAAAACTTAGGATGATATCGATTTGTCTCGTCATTATCCAGGATTATAGCTAAATAGAACAGTAAAAAAAAATTGATTTGGACGTTACGAGCCTCAAAAGATTCATATTTCGACACATACTTATTTTAACGCAACTTTTGGGCGTACCTAAATAAATAACTTTACGAGTATAAAAACTCCAAAACAATATAGCAAATAGTTTATTTATTCGAAAGTTCAAATAACTTTATTTTGCATAGATAGATGGTACATTTAGTAGATTTTTAGTAAGAATTATTAAAAAAAATCGCGCGCTCTTTTTTACAATAAGTACAGGAGTTTGTACATGTGCATGTTGCACTTCTAACTTCTCATTACTGGTTCCTGACTGGGATACTATCCATTACTGGGCAGTATCCTTAAACGGTGCTTTGTGAAGAATTGTGAAATAGCAAGCATTTTGTTCGCGCCCACGGGCGATTTCGTCTTCACGGCATAGGTACGTAGCGTAGGTACTTCCAGGTACCCGTAGGTTATGGTTATAGGTAGGTTAGGGTGTTTCCATATTGTCACAATATTTGCAACGTTGGATATTATTATTTTCTGATTACAGGTTGTAGAGGAAACATTCCTTGATTTAATTGACAAAGATGGTACCATCGCCAGATCATTGGAAATAGTCAGAGAAAATAACATTGCTAACTGGGGATCTGACGTAAGTTAAATCAATATATTTTAGCTTGAAAAGTAATGGTAAGGCCTATTTCAGAACGCGACCGGCGGCGCCGGGCCCCGGCCGGTCCATAAAGTTATTATTAGAGTAATAATAACTTTATGGGCCGGTCGGTTACTGAAATAAAATAAAAATAAACTAACCTGTTCATTAAAATTCCGACACGGTTGGTGCAGTGAGCGATTAGCTTTCTGCGTTAACGTGTTGCGGGTTCGATCCCCGCACGGAGCAATTATTTGTATAATCGTTCCGGGTCGGGGTGTGTGCATGTGACTCATGTATGTTTGTAAACTATATCCTCAATACAGGAGAAATCTTAGTGAGGAGCAACGTTTTAAAAAATATATATAATAATAATTAAAAGCTATACCTATCCTTTTTTTAGCCAGCTACAAGAATCTCTGAAGATGTAATGGATGGAAAATCCCTTCCAAAATCTGGCAGCATGTATGTTATGGCATCTAAATCCGCAATAAAATTAAAAATTCAAGGTACCTACTATTTCTTTTCTATTTTGCTAGGATAGGATTCTCCAAACCTTTTAGCGTAAGGGCCACACTGGCTCCTCCACTAGGTCTCTAGGGCCAATACCTAACCTACCTAGTTATCCCATCGGCTCGGGCTCATCGTACCAACAAAGTTTCTTATTTTGATCAAATAAAAATGTTGGATATTATTTTGTATGATTTATTTTATTTACTTAATATAAACTATGGCGGGCCGGATATAGGGCATATTCGGAACGCTGCCACGGGCCGGATTGATGGTCCTCGCGGGCCGCACTTGGCCCACCGGCCGTAGTTTGAAGACCCCTGTTCTAGACGATAACATTTGGTTCAATAAAAAAAAAGTAAAAACCGACTTCAAGAAACTAAAAAGTATGTACCTATATAATAATTTTCTTAAAAAACTTAACAGCTTCTGAAGTCGGGGCCACTGCCAAGCTAGATGCATTGAAGAATTATATGCCCCGACTTCAGAAGCTGTTAAGTTTTTTAAGTAAATTATTATATACTTTTTAGTTTTTTGAAGTCGGTTTTTACTTTTTTTTTAAGTTTATTTTATTTTTCAATTTTGAGTGGCATAAACAATACATAAACATGAGATTACAGCAATCGCGAGTGATTTGCTGTTATTCATTCAAGAGTTCCATTGTCTATCTCCGAAGATCTTCATCAGATCCTCACTAAATATAAATGGGACCATTCGGGAAGCACCAGCTTTCAAATAAAAAATCATCAAAATCGGTTCACGCAGTCGAGAGTTATGTGGCAACAAATATTTAAAAAAAAAAAACAGAAGTCGGTTAAAAAAATACTCTAAATCCTCGTACCTTTAAACAGTGATACCCGTGGTTATGATATTGATGTAGTGAATCACTTTTATTCGTAGATTTCAGTTCTAATCGCACACGATTCAAATATGGTGATAGTATTATAATAAGTAAGTCTTGTATCATATTATTATCTTGACCAGGTGGAACTGCAGTAGACCCAGCATCCAAGCTCCAAGACAAGGCACACGTATACGCTGACTGTGACGGAACCAAGTACACCGCAGTACTGTCAAAGACAGATATTGTAAAGCAGACGAACTCTTACTACAAGATGCAAGTACTAGAGAGTGATGATAGTAAGAAGACGTAAGTGAAAACCGACAATCTTTGTACCTAGAACACTGTAGGTATTGCCTTTCAGTTCTGTTTTATAAAAACGAAATTGTCCCATGGAATAAATGGGCAACCGCAAAAAGAACGACTGAAACCTTTACGATATTGTAATTACTTCAATGAAAAGTTAGCTTTTCCGGAATATGTAACGAGGTACGGATCTAGTGAGCTAACTCTGCAGTAGAATAATGACAACATTGCTAAGTGTTGTTGATAGTTTACGCTACTATATTTTTTACCCGACTGCGCCAGAAGGAGGGTTATGTTTTTCGAGTGTATGTATGTAGGTAGGTATATTTCTTTGTGACGCTCTGTAGCCTTAACGGCTTGATGGATCTTAGCTTGACAGGTGTCGTTAGATTCGACTTAATTGTGAGGGTGACACTGGCTATATCAAAGTTATAAAAAAGATTATGGCCGAGTTCTGGCGCCATATTACGACCAAAATTTTTTTTTTCCTAAAATCCTTTCGTGTGGTGTTTCAAAATAAAGGGTTTTATAAACAGCTTACAAAAATAGATATATGGTTAAATGTATGGAATGAGAAATGCTAACTAAAAAGTGTAAAATCAAAAATCAAAAACCCAAGTCTGAAAAGGTAAAAAACAAGTCCAGTAGAATTCTTATGTGGAATATCAACTTCTCGTGACGCTAATTATGTTGAACTACGGGGACCAAGACTTGCATGTATTTTTATTTTGAATTTATCGTAAAAAATTTAGATTTAAATAAACAGTAAAAATAAATCATTATTATACCTATACATATACATGCATAAATAATTCAAGCCTTCAATATTTACGATAAACTACAAATGAAATACATGCAAGTGGGCTATTGCGTTCCGCACATACATTCAGAGCTGCGGGCCGGCGGGTCTACCGCGTAACTAAAATTGTAATGAACATCGACATCGGTATTAAACTTCAATACGATCGTGAGAGCCTAAACTTTCAGCTAACTTGTAATTTTTTTACCGATCATGAAGATAGGAGTCCCAACTATATGATAGGTAATTTTTTTACAAGTTAGCTCAAAGTTTAGGCTCTCACGATCATATTGAAGTTTAATACCAATGTCGATGTTCATTACAATTTTAGTTACGCGGTAGACCCGCAGACCCTGTTTTATATTGAGTAGTAAAGTAACACAACAATGAGGTGAAGACACTTTGACCATTGTTTTAAATGGGAGTGGTTGGTGGGTGAGTCTCTCCTCTTTTTAACCGACTTCAAAAAGGGAGGAGGTTCTATGTTCGACTGTATTTTTATTTTTTTGAAGTCGAATTTATAATATTTTGTAAGTGTATAATCATTTCGGGCAGATGTAAACCCAGTGGTTTACATATACAAGTTAGCTCAAAGTTTAGGTTCTCACGATCGTATTGAAGTTTAATACCGATGTCGATGTTCATTACAATTTTATTTACGCGGTAGACCCGCGGTTTCGAACTCAGACCCTCTTGCATGGAAGACAAGCGTTCAACCGCTAGGCTATCTATCACTGTTAATTATTATAAGTAGAAATAGGTAATTCACTAATTCCATAAGTTACCGTTAGTCTTTATTTATTAGCTTTTAGATTATTGAGCTATATTTGGACTGACGCGAATCTATGCCTATCTAGGACATACACTTCAGTAAAATAATTCCTTTATATTAAATTATTAAACCTCCATTAGGTACTGGTTGTTCCGGTCGTGGGGTCGCACCGGTACTAAAATCGGCGGCGACAAAGTTGAAGATTGCGAGTCTGCTAAAGACGCCGTCACGAAGTTTGAAAAACTGTACATGGAGAAAACGGCCAACGTTTGGAAAAACAGAAATAACTTTAAGAAGGTGAATAGCATAATTATAAAACAGCATTTTCAGTCTTGTGACTTTTATGAGCATCGACATAAGGTTCAATTTCAACTGATTTACGCGCGTTCGTGGATTGGTACAATAATTATACATAGGGCCTAGCACGAATGTTTTTAACGTCTTGAAAATATACATGCTGGGTTTTTAGATTTTCATGAAAAAAGTGTGTTAAGTGTGTTACCTATGTTGCGTAAAATTAAACAAAAATGCGATAGAATTATGGTATTTTTTATTCAAAGTTAATTTACGTTAACTTTATCTACGATACGTCAAACACATTCATGCTAGGCCTATACTACAGGCACGAACTGTGCTACAGGTGCATAGCTACAGTACACTGTGCACCTAGTCTTGTAATGAAATTAAATTAAAAAGTGCCTGTTCACTGTACACTAGTCACCCTCAGAATGATCGGGGTGTGCAATTGTGCATTTGTGCAAAGTGCATCTATGACTATTTATTATTAATTTTCAGTAGCAAAGAGTAGCGAGCATTGCGCATGAGAAATCATTGTCTGTGAAAAAATATACCCAATTGAAAATGAATTAAAACTAACAATCATTTCCACGCCTACTAGGTGTCTGGACGGTACTACCAACTGGAGTTGGACTACGGTCTTGACAACGTGCGAGCTCAGAGTCTTGTAGACAGTAAATGCACTCTCTCTGTGCCCGTACAAAAACTAGTTAAAAAAATATTTGATGAGAACATCATGAAGGAAACACTTTTGGAGCTTCAGGTAAGCTTTTATATTAAAATGACTTATCGGATCTTTATCGGTTTATTAGGACACAGAGTAAATTATTTTTGGGTGCTAACTATAATGGTACTACTGTCCCTACATTTCCAATGGGCATAGTAAATATCGTATCACCAAGATAAGCAGCTAAAGCAGTAATATCCTATTGTCTTACCCTTCCAGAATATATCAGTCACTCTTAGTAGTATTAGAATCACAGAACACAGAAATTATAATTTTAAATAAAAATTCGGTAACACTGATTAAAGGTTTATATTTGTTTTAGCTTGATACTGAGAAGATGCCGCTGGGAAACCTGTCAAAGAAACAAATCAAGTCGGGCTACGAAATTCTGTCGGACCTTTTGAAATTGATTGAAAAGGGATCTAACAACCAAAACAAATTTATAGACGCTACCAACAGGTGCGTATAAATAATGTCACCCACGTAAAAAAATCGTAAAAAATTGAAAATAGGCTCTAAGAAAAATTTATATGGTAGAAAATGATACGATATGTGTAATTTTTCCGTAATGCTGCACGGTAGGTCTTCGGCGATCGCATTGATTTATGGAGAGCGTGAGCGAAATTGTAAATCTATGGGCGATCGAGTAATGGTCGTAAAACCAGACGTATCGATCGCGCACGCGTGCTCTGTGTGTAAAATAATTAGCAAACGTCATAACACTACTCCAGTAAATTATAGTACATTAACCGACGTTGTGCAGAGATGGAAGTAGTGATAGCCTAGCGGTTGAACGCTTGCCTGCCGTGCAGGAGGGTCTGAGTTCGCACCTGGCCCGCACCTCTGACTTTTCGGATTCATGTGCGGATTAGAATTTAATTATCACTTGCGATAACGGTGAAGGAAAAACATCGTGAGGAAACCTGCACATCTGAGAGGGCCTCATAAAGTTCTCGATGGTGTGTGTAGTCCGCCAACCCGCACTAGGCCAGCGTGGTGGATTAAGGCCTAACCCTTCTCATTCTGAGAAGAGGCCCGTGCCCAGCAGTGGGAAAGAAATGGGCTATTTAAAAAAAAAAAACCGATGTGGTGCGCGTCGATCTTTCAGGCAGGGCTAGAAACCTGATAAAAATTCAAACTGGTTAACGCCTAAGTACATAGGGAACATTTCTTTTCGGTTTTGTTCTACCTTTAACCACAATTAACCGGCATTAGAAAGAAAGAAAGAAAGAAAAAGAGTTTATTAGCACAATAAAAAAATAAATAAAACAAATCAAAGAAAACATAAAATGAGTTATTGTGCCAAAAGGCCGCAGCTCAGCATAATGTCAGGAGGCAGAGATACTGGCCACCTGACGCTGGTTTTCAGCTGCAACCCACGAGTGCCATACGCTCGAAACTATCAATATATAGGTATACTTACTACAAAATAAATACTAGATAGAGGTACATAAAATATACACAAGCTACAATAATAAACAGGGTGAGAGAATAGAACTGTATAACCAACTAGATAACACAAGTTCGTAAAATGGGTTTCGTTCAACCAGTTTTAAACGGTTTTTCCCACCTACATTCAATGTGCAGCTGTGTCAGTTCAAGGCAAAGGTCGCTGAAGCCATTATGATTGCAAAACTCGAGAAACCACGCCATGAAGTTACATCATACAGACAGCTATTTCCTGATGCTCATTTTCATACTGTCGAAACTATTCTAAAAATTACTGGTAAAGAGAAAGACAGAAACCTGATACCACATCAATCTAGGTTCAGGGAAACATTTTACTATTGACCAGGTACATAGAATAACCAGCAATAATGAGAAAACAATTGGAGAGAATAAAGTCTGCTCCACCGTATTTTCTAGATGTAGCGCAAGCATTTGACAAAGTTTGGTATGTAGATTCAGCACTTCTATAAACTTAGACTTATGCTACCTAAACATTTCGCTGCCATTCTGTAAACGTATTTATCAAATAGAATATTTAGAATAAGGCAAAAAGATGCTTATCCATATCTAAAGGAAATAAAAGCTGGAGTACCACAAGGCAGTGTGCTTGGTCCGAACCTATATCTGCTACACTTGTGATATACAAGAACTAAAATATAATATAATTGCGACCCTTGCAGGCGACATCGCTATTATGTCTACAGAGATAAGCCATAAGGAAGCAGTAGAAAAAGTACAATCAGCCGTGAACAAAGTTTATGACTTGACACGACTGATTTAGATTCATTCACCTTGATCATCCATCAAGGTGAATGAATCTAAATCAGTCCACATAGACTTCATCAAAAAAAGTGCGACTACCACCCTATTTATACATATAAACGACCTACAAGTGCCATACGCCTACAGCTAAATACCTTGGCATAAAACTTGATACAAAGCTATGATGGAAACCCCATGTGAAAAAGAAAAGGCAAGAACTAGGCCTACAGGCCTACGATACAAAACCTCTACGGAGCCGCGCGCCGCCAGGCGGCACAACGAAAACCACCATTGAGTGCCGAGCGCCGCCAGGCGGCGCGGAATGACGGCGCGTATTCTTTCTCTCATAATTCAAAAACTAGTATATGGATTGGAGCCGGGGATGTCTTAAACGTCGACTAATAATATTGGCAACATTTTGATATCGATTTAGTAACCATTGACGAATATTAAAGGATAAAAAAGGTAATGTTTATAAAACCATCTCCTAATTTCACAGATTCTTCACGTTAATTCCCCACGACTTTGGCATCAACAACGCTCCGTTGCTGGACAATGAGGAGCTCATCAACACCAAGATAGCCATGTTGGACAACTTGCTCGAGATAGAAATAGCCTACAGCTTGCTTCAGACAGGTTTGTCTCTGAAGAATACACTACACTATTCATTTTTATTAACCACTGCTGGGCAAAGGTCTCCCCAAATTTTTCCACAACTCTCGCTGTGTTGCTTTTTCCAGCCAGTTCCTAGTAAAGGCATATAAGTTATAGCGACACCTAGCGCTACAATAAAAAAAACTACGTAGCAAGTAGCAATGTAGCAAGCTAACTACGTTGGCGTAATACAATACGGATACTCTGCTGCCAGCGGCATCCCGCGCGCTTTATTTTTGTCAAAATTAAATAATATAGCCTATATCACTCAGGGATGGTGCAGCTTTCTATTAGTGAAAGATTTCGAATCTGTTCAGTAGTTCAGATGTTACCTCCTACATACAAACAAACAATTCAAATTTTACCTCTTTATAATAATCACTAGCGGCCCGTCCCGACTTCGTACGGGTAGGTACAAAGTTAGCGGTAGATACTTTTTAATATTCATCAATTCTTGACCTCTTTTAGTGTCAACTTTCAAAGAACTTTTAATTTCTCTTAAACCATCGATCGTTTCTCACTTCAAAAACAATTTTCACCCCTATTTAGCACCTTTAGGGGATGAATTTCCAAAAACGCACGAACACGTGTTTCTTTAATTCTA
The DNA here is from genome assembly GCA_932294325.1 of Allophyes oxyacanthae. Classification (NCBI taxonomy): domain Eukaryota; kingdom Metazoa; phylum Arthropoda; class Insecta; order Lepidoptera; family Noctuidae; genus Allophyes; species Allophyes oxyacanthae. The sequence goes on along the minus strand of OW028614.1, from coordinate 5,587,097 downwards.
ACCAAAAGCCTAAATCTCAATTTTCACGTTTCTAACTTCAAAATCAATTTTCACCCCTATTTTGTCCTTTCAGGGGATGAATTTGCAAAAACGCAAAAATACATGTTTCTTTATTTCTAACCAAAAGCCTAAATCCCAATTTTCACGTTTCTAACTTCAAAATCAATTTTCACCCCTATTTTGTCCTTTCAGGGGATGAATTTGCAAAAACGCAAAAATACATGTTTCTTTATTTCTAACCAAAAGCCTAAATCCCAATTTTCACGTTTCTCACTTCAAAAATAATTTTCACCCCTATTTCGCCCTTTTAGGGGATGAATTTCCAAAAACGCGGTAACACGTGTTTCTTTATTTCTAACAAAAAGCCTAAATCCCAATTTTCACGCTTCTCACTTCAAAAATAATTTTCGCCCCTATTTTGCCCTTTCAGGGGATGAATTTGCAAAAACCCAAAAATACGTATTTCTTTATTTCTAACCAAAAGCCTAAATCCCAATTTTCACGTTTCTCACTTCAAAAATAATTTTCACCCCTATTTTGCCCTTTTAGGGGATGAATTTCCAAAAACGCGGTAACACGTGTTTCTTTATTTCTAACCAAAAGCCTAATTCTCAATTTTCACGTTTCTAACTTCAAAAACAATTTTCACCCCTATTTCGCCCTTTTAGGGGATGAAATTGCAAAAACGCAGAAACATGTTTCTTTATTTCTAATCAAAAGCCGAAATACCAATTTTCACGCTTCTCACTTCAAAAACAATCCCAATATCTACGTTTTATACTTCAAAAACAATTTTCACCCCTATTTCGCCCCTTTAGGGGATGAATTTCCAAAAACGCAGAATCACGATTTTCTTTATTTGTAACCAAAAGCCTAAATCCCAATTTTCATCTTTCTCACTTCAAAAATTAAGGGACTCCCATACAAACTTTCAACCCCTTTTTCCCCCCTTTAGGGGCAGAATTTTCAAAAATCCCTTCTTATTGCTTGCCTACAATACAAAAGGGACCTACTCTCCAAATTTCGTGACTCTAGCTTCAGTAGTTTCGGCTGTGCGTTGATGATAAGTCAGTCAGTCAGTCAGTCAGTCAGTCAGTCAATCAGGATTTCTCTCTTTATAATATTACTATGACTATGATGATAAGATATGATTAGTATCATGGACGAATTCGACCAATCAGATTACGAAGCCCTGAATCACGCAAATAAAATAATGATAGACATCAACTGTCGGACCGTATTAGTGTCACAGAGTGGATTTGAAATATTCCACATTGCCCCACTAGTGGTACAACTTGGTGGGGCAGAGACAGAGTGGAATAAGTACGAACGGAGTAGTTTTCTTATACATGACCCGACAAATTGCGGTGATGGCGCATAAAGAGTTGTCTTACAGTCTCGTTTTAGCGCAAATATATGCAATTCGTGAAATTTGTAATTTTTATTATTATTCTTTGTTCTTCTCAGATTCAGACGAAGCGAACCCCATCTCTGCTCACTACTTGAAATTAAAGGCGGACATCGCTCCGCTGCTTGCGTCATCGCCGGAGTTCGAGATGATTGAAGCGTACATGCGCAACACGCACGCCGCTACACATTCCAATTACACGCTAGAGATTGAACAGGTCGGTCATTCCTATTTGACAACTATAAAGCCGGGTCCACATATATATCATTTGCCTAATCATTATCCGTATATCACCGTATCATTCGTTGTATCGTATGAAGTTCCATATCTAGTTATGGACGCCTCGGTTTTCTCCAATCATATTCGTATCGTACCTATCTTACTTAACCCGAAACCATGTCGTATCCGTATATTTTGATGATCGGACAATAACCGACTCGAGATGGAACGGGCTGTATCGCGTATCATGCCAGAGCCGCGTATCGAGATCGTGTATCATGATTGCGTATCACCACTCGTCCACATAAAACCAAGTCCACATAATAAATATTATTTACCCGATCCAATCACTCTATCCGTATTATTATTCGTCGAATCGTATCACCGTATCTAGCTGTGGACGCCTCGGTATCCTCCGATCATATCCGTATCGTATTTTAACCAGAAACTGTGCCGAATCCCTATCTCCTTTGATGATCAACGACAAATACCGACTTGAGATTTAGAACTTGTGTTTTCATTGAAATCTCGCCTACAGTACAGACTATTGATATCTTGTTGAGATACTTTGGTATAGGCATTCTTTTGATTTCATTTTTTTCCACATAATCTGAAATAAAAAGCGATCTTTTAAATCAATCATAATAGGTACCCACAAGTCATTAAAAGGTATTATTAGCGAAGGCAGGTCCTTCGCTAATAATACCTTTTAATGACTTGTCAATTTGTTTTCGTCCGCCTTCTTGAGCCCTCCGCCATCTTGAGCCTTCCGCCATATTGAATTTAGAATAACGTCACATGCATTGTTATCCAAACTAAACGTGTATGAAAAATTTATTCTCAATCGGTTGAGAGAAAATTCCGTTGCAAGATTTGAACAGAACATACATACTTGGAAAATAGACAATAGTAACTGTTTACCCGCTGGCCAATCCTGTTAGGCAGATGAATAATATAATTTATTACTATACTTATTTAATTGGCAGGTGTTCAAAGTGGTTCGTGAGGGCGAAGACAAGCAGTTCAAGCCGTTCAAGGAGCTCCACAACAGACGGCTGCTGTGGCACGGATCCCGAGTTACCAACTTTGCTGGAATTATTTCTCAAGGTCCGTAGCCTATCATTTATTTCCGGATACGCATCTAACCACAATTTCACCTGATGATACAACAATGCGGTCGAATAATTACACTTACCATGGGACTGAGAAGGCTGAAAAAGCTGCACATCAGATTTTTCTGTTTGACTTCAAAAGTTCAAGAATATTTTAGACTATTTTTAAGACCTTAATTACTGCAATGTCAAAATATTTGCGTCAATTTCACCAGGTCTCCGCATAGCGCCTCCCGAAGCGCCGGTGACCGGCTACATGTTCGGCAAGGGTGTATACTTCGCGGATATGGTGTCCAAATCTGCCAACTACTGCTGTACCAACGTCAAGAATCCATCTGGTCTCATGTTGCTGTGTGAAGTCGCCCTCGGAAATATGTACGTGGCTCTTAATATTGTGTATCATTAGGATTAACAATATTGATGCATAATCCAATTATAATACTGTTTTCCTTACTTGTCGTAAACAATCTTCAAACAATTCAATTATTAAACAATCGCGAATCGTTAACCACATGTAAATTAGGGTGTATTATTATGAAAGACAGTTAAAAACAGGATATTTATATTTTTAAATAACGTTTTTCATATTTACTAAACAAAAACTAAACTAACTTAAAAAAAACAGAGTATAGGTTCTATTAAAGGTATCTACCTACCTATTCATGGACTGGATAAATAAGTGTCAGAACTTACGACCCCTCTATACTATAGTCGACTATAGTCAACCATCGCCGCGTGTCGGGCCGCCACGCCACGCCATCGCCAGTTCAAGATCCCAGCTCCATAGCTAATCTGTAAGAAAATCTCGATTCGAATCTCACTGTTATTGTCGGTTGACATTTGACGAATTCAGATACAGATATAATAAACAGGAGCTGTGAACATGACGAGAATTATCCATACTCTGTTATTCAATTATCGTGTGATAATTCGTCAAAATATCTAGATAGCAAAAGTGGACGATATCGAAGGGAATAAAATAAATAAATAAAAATATAAACAAATTATACAGGGTGTAAAAACAAGTAACATTTGCAAAAATAAAATAATTGCTGAGAAATCTGCGAAATAACTTTTTTTAAATTTTTAGGTGTTAAAAACAGCTGTTATATCGCGCGCGACAGACTGTGTAATATGTGTAGAATGAGATGGGTGGGACTCCCACCCATCACAAATCTCGCACCAATCGCACTCTCACCAATCTCGTTCTACACATATTACACATTTATTACACCACTCTCCCCACTCCTTAAAGTAGTTTATTAATAAATTTCAAATCTATTATCATAAAAAACAACCGTCTTTCGCTTTGAATAACTCGATAACCAGTCGGTTCCCAAGTATGGCCCAATACAAAAAAATCTTCCTATTTAATAATGGGAGAATACGTAGCTCTCGGCTTCGTTACGGGTATTTTTACACCCAATATAAACTTACCAAGTACCTACCTACTGCAATATTACTTTCTTTCTAATTCGTCTTTAATAAATACTGGATTCCAGGAAAGAGTGCCATCGCGCTGAACACGTGACGCTTCCTCCAAACATGCACTCGGCATGGGGCGTCGGCAGGACGCAGCCCGACCCGGCGCAGAACAAACTGCTGGACGACGGCACCATCGTACCACTCGGGAAACCAATCAAGCTCGCAGGGGACGAAACCTCGCTGCTCTATAACGAGTATCCTTTACTATCACCACATTGAGTAGATCCAGTCAGAATATTATTTATAGATATTAACTAACTTGGACTACCTTTTTGAGTTAATTGCTACAATTTTTTATTTTATTTTATATAGCTGTTGCCCGCGGTTTCACTCGCGCGTTTTATTTTTATCAAAATAAAATATAGCCTATATTTCATTCAGTATTTTTGTGCAGAGAAGTTAAGTAGATATTGTTTTATTGCGTTGGCTTCTCTAATAACAATTTTATGTGGCGTTGAACTTATGTAGCTCGCGGCGTAAATTATTGTGGATTTAATTCTTTTTTGGGGATATTTTCCTTAGCGCACTCACAGATTCATCGTATACGACGTCGCACAAGTCAATGTGAAGTACTTATTGCAGCTGAAGTTCAACCACAAGTATTAATTACTTACCTATGTAACCAACCACCGAACTTATTATTAATTCATTTAATTTGATCTGTAATTCCATTTTTTATAAGTTTTTTTATATTTCAATATGAATAAATAAATAACAATAAATTGTTTATTTAGAAAAAATCAATACGTTTAACAATAAGTATCTTACACAGTCGCATATTTGCATCATATTTGCCTGATCTTGGTTGAATCTGTGCTAATTTGATGTGATTTTAAAAGTACTTCTTATTCTTGCACATGGCGGGAAGCGTAGACACTAGGAACAAGGTAGACAGAATAGGAACTTTCAAATAATTTAAATAAATGGCAAATCACACACATTCACCAACATATAGATACCTATACACACACATTTCGTATCATACACGCATAATATTGCTTTATTTTTGTTTTGTTTTATGATTTTTATTGTTATTTTTGTGTCTCTCATTCTTGTTGGCAGTGCTATGGTGTTCACAGTATCTTTTCTTAAACAAATACTATACGTGAAGACTTATATTGGCTGTCAGTCTAACTTACTGTCTTTGTTCTGTTTTGTTTAGCTGTAAGTCTTCCATAGAGTTTAAATAAATAAATAAATAAATATTCAAAACTCGTTTCCGAAAAATACCTAACGTTTTTTTTTGTATTAGTGATACTGAAAATTTAAAAAATCTGTTATCAACATCATATAAGTATTCATCGTAAAAGTAAACATCAAATTATAATATACCTATTTGAACATGGCTTGAACATTTTTTTTATCTTCCATCCAAAATATAGCAGATAAAAAATGTTGTATTAACGTAATTTTTGGGAAATTTCAGACAAACTGTACCTAGTTATTCTTTTTTTTATTTTATAGCAAATATTTTATCAATTTAAAAATAACACATTAATCTCCAGTTATCCTTTAAATATATAAACTAAATTTTATTTTATGGAACAACAATTTAAAGCTACTTTTTATAATAAAATATTTTTCATTTGCGCGCGTCTGAGTCAGAGGAGTTCAAACACATGGTATTTCTGTTATAACTGCTTGATAAAGAGATATCTAGACGCTCTACAAGTCTACAGTCTACACGCATCGCGATAAAAGTAAGCGCTCAGCGTCCGTTTACACTCGATACTTTTAACAGCAGAATCGTGCGTTGTCGCGTTCGTTGGCAGCCTTTTGCTCACAAAAAGTGAATAACTAACGCGAAAACACGCGATTCTGCTGCTATAAGTATCGAGTTTGGATAGGCCCTAAAGGGAACCGAGGCCTGACCTCACGCGCATAATGAGTAAGAACTTCGTTTTTTCAGTCGCTCACTCTTGTTCGCTGGGACTAGATTTTTTGTGAAACTCATAATCAATACGTGAAACAACTTGACAGAATATGTATTGACAACGTACGCCCTTCGAAAGCATCTCTCGAGCTCTTCCCGGATTACCAGAATTTCCGCAGCTAACAGAAGAAGAATTAATTCTGTTTACTGACTGACCATAGTATAAAGCTAGCTCGTAATTATTACAGTGAGCTTGTTAGAGACGGTTTAATCATATCGAAGTATTTAGACATGGTTCACCACCCGCAGGACTTCTTGAGCATCATGGAATACCTATATGACGATAATATGATATTGCTACGAGGTCACATACAGTCCCGTCACGTGTGATCTAAAATGTAGGTACAGAGAAAAGATTTGTATTTTTAACCCCCGACAAAAAAGAGGGTTACAGATACACACTACAAACTTATAAATAAGTTTGTAGTGTGTATCTGTGTATCTGCGTATTTGTGTATCTGTCTGTGGCATCGTAGCTCCAAAACGGATGCACCGATTTCAATGCAGTTTGTTTTTAATTGAAAGTTAGTTTAGTCGGGTATCCACTTACCAAGTTTAATGAAAATCTGTTGAGCCGTTCAAAGGTTTACAACTGTTTTTCTATTTAGAGTCGGGAGTTTTTGACGGTTAGGTTATTGTTTGTAATGAATAAACTTAAAAACTACCCGACCGATTTTAAAAATTCTTTCACCAGTAGCCTGCTATTATTATCACTGATAAACATAGGCTATATTTCTAATCAATATCTACCCGTGCGAATCTGGGACGGGCCGCTAATAATATAATATGAATATGAATATTTTAATTTTTCATTTATGGCATAACTTTTTCTCCCAGGATAGAGTTTGTCGCACCCATAGAAAAAAAATATTCTTTTATTATGAGCTTTTAAATAAAATAAGTGTCATCATCCGACGCCACTTGGACTCAAAAGTGGACTCAAAGACTTGGATGACTTGGACCAAGGCCCACACAAAAATGTCCGATCTCCTTTGAATTTGAATTTGACATCTATTCGCGCCAAATCGGATAAATCGCCGGAAGTTACCTGGATCAGTGTTGCCAGATGCATTAAGCCTTTTATCTGTGGAAGAAACTGCTCAAATCTGTATATAATATAATAAATATATACTCGTCAAAACAAAATAAGGGCCACTTGCAAATTTCGACATTCTGGGTGATTTAATGATCATTAACTATATCCATGTGGTAAATTGTACAGCGATGTGTTATCTTAAGTGTTTGCGAACACTTTAACAGCATTCCGCTTGAAAAACCGTTAAAATGGGTAGAATTTATCAATTTTTTTGAAACTAATTAATTTTACCCTGTTTTTAACGCGAACTTTAAGCTCATTTAACATTTGTATTGTACTGAGAACAGTTTATTGTGTCGAGTTAGTGCGTACATCGGCATTTTAAGAACGTAATTCCACAGGTTCGACTTCAAATAGACTTGACTACAACGACCAGGACCATAACACTCATCCAAGAAGGCTATTCGTAGCGATCTGTAGTTTTACAGCCGAGATTTTCGTAGTGAGCGATTCAGAATGCCTGAAATTGCTTTTATGAGATCCAAAATTTTGTCAGAAGTCAGGAATTAGGCAGAGCCAGAGGAATCACCGCTCAGGAAAACCGCTACATAGACTTACATGCACGTAGAGAGAGCACCGTCACTTCCCGCTCTTTGCAAACCCGCTTGTGCCTGGCCACAGGCACGTGACTTAGTGACCAAACAATTAGAAACCAATTTTATGAAGACCAGCAATTGTCCAGGTGTCAAGCGGTGCGAATTCCATAGACCAGTATTCATCATGCAAATCAATAAACATCCGCAAGGCAACAATTGGACTGTAGCGTAAGGGACTGAAGCACATTGCTTTTTACAGATGAGAGCAAAGTAAAAGTTTTTAGTGTTGACCGTTGCATAAGGGTGTGGAGATGAAAAGGGAGCAATTTGAAAATGCCTGCATCCACAACAGTGATCGATTTGGGGGGCCCAATGTTATGGTGTGGGGAGGCATAAGTCAAACTGGAAGAACTGAGCTTATAATTCAGAACCAGGGTACAGTAACAACTTAACGATACATCCAGGAGGTCATAAGACTCTATGTGGTGCCATTTGCATAGCAAGTGGGTGCTGGTTTCAAGCTGTTGCACGGCAATGCACGCGCTTATACTGTTAGAGCCACCAGAGAGTCACTAGAAGAGGCTTGTATACAAGTGTTGCCGAGGCCAGCGAACAGTTCGGGCTTGAACACAATTGAAGTACATGTGGGATCTGTTGAAAAGAAGAGTATGAGACACAAATTGATCACTGGACAATGAAAGACAGTAGTTAACCGTCTTAAAATCGAGCTAGGAACAAATCTCTCAAGAAACAATGCGGGATCTGATAGAAAATGCCTTCTAGGCTTCAAGAATATGTTCAGAAAAGAGGAGGTTACACCAGATATTGATTCAAAAAAGAAAAAGAATAAACGCCGTGGAATTTCATTTTTAATTGCATTTTTAGTCCAAGTGTACTTTTTGCTGAAATTACACTTTTTCTCGAAAATGTTGTAAAATTGTTTTTCTTTCCTGTGGATTGTGTAAAATTTAAGCCCATTTCATTAAAAACAAATCATTGCAATGAATTTTACAACTTAGAAACCTAGGAACCTCATAATTTGCCCAGAAGATCAAAAATATAAGGTGGCCCTTACTTTGTTTTGACGAGTATATAATTTAAAATATCGTACATGAATTAAAAAATAAAAATTGATTAATAAAATTATCCTTATTGTATAATAAAAGTTAAAAAAATAAGATTTAACGTTATTAGTGTACGATATCAATTATGAAAGATAAAAATAAATGTAAACATTATTTTATAGTATAAACTTGTTTCATTTCTTAAAATAATTTTGAGGAGAATATATGGGGAATCAGCAGATTTTTCTCCCCAAATCTGGGGAATTACTTAGATTCTTGGGGAATTCGATAAATTGGCATTAGCAACTCTGGTGAGTGGTGGCAACACTGGCTGCCGGTTGAAAATTGAGTGACCACAACAAAAGAAAGAAAGATTTTTCAGGTGGTGTATTGTGCCTATTTACTGAAATAGGACAGTGTACACTGCAATAAATCAACATGACTGATTTGCCATATCAAGCGGAATATGCGAAAACTGGAAGGGCTGGGTGTAAAGGATGCAAACAAAAGATTGATCAAGGTGCCCTACGTATTGCCATTATGGTGCAGGTTAGTCGCGCAGTAAATTTGAAAAGCAGCCAGTAAAAAGAAAAAAACAATTTATTATTGCGCAAAGAAAGGTTAAAAACTATTCGTTTTTAGCTGATTTCCATGCACATGCTATGTACGAGTCCAAGATAAACATACATGATAGGTACTACAATATTGATATGTATACCTACATACTGTACTTGAACACTGAAGTTTTCTGAAATTAATAGTTCATAGGTACATGAAAGACAAGTAGGTATTAAATAAGGACCTGTGGTTTTGTTGAAACACAATCATCATTATCATTCATCATTGATGATTGTGATAGTGTTGCAACTCAAGTCTGTATTTAATTTTTATCTCAAGTTATTAATGACCAGTAATGATGGTGTTTACTTTTTAAATATGAGTAGATTTAAATTAAGGATCCTGCCTTTTATTTTGATGATGCGGGGTTCAGCAAGGACAGGAGGGGTCTATTGAGCCTTTCCAGAAAGTACCTACCTAAGCAACAATGTAATTTTTTTGTGAAGTAAAAAGGTAAAGGATAAATATTGTTGCTCATATGAAAAAAACCACAATCTTTTTTAAATACAGTAAATCCACCATGTCAGCAGTTTAATTAAATCTGCCCATATTGGTAACAAAATATTACAAATTTGCAAAGGCATTTCTGTTCTTCCTTAAAAAATTGATAAGAATAGAGGAGACGCATTAACCCACTAACCAGTCACAATTAAAGCAATGGTCAGAATACATACATCTCAGAGATGAAACAAATAAAAAAATAATCTCTTCCTAAGTGTGTGGTTTTGAGCTGTATAATAAACATAATTATGTCTTTCTTCCTTTTCTTTCTTTCTGGAAAATAGGTCTGATTTTGGCCTTAATCCTAAACACTCTCAAAACTATGTTTAAAAGTATACAATTATTTTGACAGACCAAATTACACAATATGGAATTTAACTATCACATCATTTTACATGGGAATTGGTTTTATTGTGAAATATGGTTTGCCTACATGTTATTCTTAACATGTCTTTCCCATCCCAGTCTGCATTCCATGATGGTAAGCAACCGAACTGGCATCATGAGGAGTGTTTCTTCAAGAAACAGCGTCCCACCACTGTAAGTGAAATTGGAAATTTTAATAAACTCAAGAGTGCTGATCAGAAGAAAATTAAGTCAACTATGGGTATGGTATAATTTTTATTGTATATGTATATCTAAAATAGTTTCTTTTACTTTTCCTAATTTATGTGTTTATATATGTCTAACATAGAATGAGCACTTAATGCAAAATGTGAATTTCGTAATACATGCACTTCACATAAAATAATGGCAATTGTATATGGCAATTTTTGTAAGAGATTATGAGTTTAGAAATGAAAAATAAGATAATTTTACATATTTATACTTGGTGAAAATAAACTTGTATTTTGTTGATCCACATAGAAAATTCAACTGGAATAGTTATGCCAGTTAAAAAGTCTAAAGCAAAAGGCAAATCCAAGAAGAGGACAGCTGATGATTCTAATGCTGAATCTACTGCATTGGCGCTGAAAGACTACCTTGTGGAATACTCTAAGAGTAGCAGGGCTACATGCAAACACTGTGAAATTAAAATTTGTAAGGTAAATATCTATATTTTTATGCATACAGACTAATTATTTAGATAAAGCAAGACCAACTGAAGACTGACTTTCTACTAATTATCATGCCTATTTATCTTGGTTATATAAATTTGCAATTGCAATTTTGAAGAGTATGTTTTAGTGATGATTTCCTGTTTCATCACAACTGCTCTGTGTACTGTGTGACATTCAAACCATACAATAATCACATTGTAATACCTCATACTCCTTATACATATTACTTGATATGTTTATAAATAAAGTAGAACCAACTTTCTTAATTTTAAGGATGAAGTTCGTATATCCAAGACTGTGTATGACACGGAAGTGGGCAGCAAGTATGGGGGACAGCCATTGTGGCACCATGTTAAGTGTTTTGCTGAGAGGAGGAGTGAGCTCCTCTTCTTTGCTGGAGGGGAGAGCCTGCCTGGCTTCAAAACCCTGACGAAAGAGGACCAGGCCATTGTCAAAGCCGAAATTCCGTATGTTTAAAATGGTTTGATTAAATTAATTTAGTCAAAAGCTTTTAGAATCTGAAACTTGTAAGTATATTTTGATATTTTTGAAGTGCAATTATGAATGTTATTGATTATCGTTTAGACCATTCAACATGGATGAAGTGCCAGTAAAGAAGTTAAAAGATGAGCCAAAAAATGAAGAAGAATTAAAGGAAGAAAAGGAGAAAGAGAAGAAAATAGAGAAACAGAACAAACTGTTTCATAAATATAGAAAAGCTTTGAGTGAGTTAAAAAAGCCTGATCTGGAAGAATTGCTTGAAACAAATTCACAAGAAGTACCTGGTGGGCGCGATGAAGTTAGTTGAAACTGTAATAATTTGACATTTTTCGTATTTATATTACCAACCTCTAGTCAGTGTGATAAGGATCAATTTAATTATATGTTAAGAGTTTTTAATAACTATCTTGGTTAATCTACCGAAATCTGAAGCTTTTGTTAAGTTTTCTCAGGAATATAGAAAAATTTGCATGCATCATGACATGTTCATTTGATTGTTTATCCTTATGGAGTGATGCAATTGTGTTCCAGTGTTTGGATCGTCTGGCTGACTGCATGGCATTCGGGATCCTCGAGCCTTGTCCCGAGTGCAAACAGGGGCAGTTAGTGTTGGACACCTTCGGATATAAATGCACAGGTTATTTTTACTTCCCTATTTTATTTTATTTATTGATTATTAGATTGCCTTCATTTTCTTTCCCATACTTAGTGTCACATAGAATACAATAAAATAGAAATGTACCAATTAAATACGCTGTCCAGGCTTGTACTTCGCAGTCAAAGGTGCCTTTTGAGTATCTATCGAAGCCACAAGTCAAGAGTAAAAAATAAGTCGATTATTAGGACAAACTCTTAATTGCAAAGTAAAAATATGACCATAATTTACAAAAAAAAAATGAATTCCATAATGTAATCTACAGGCAACATAACTGAATGGACGAAATGTTCCTACGTTACTCAGAATCCCAAGAGAGCTCCTATGATAGTTCCAAACGCTTACGCAGAGGGTAGCATTTTCAAGAAATACAAACCTAAAACTGATGTGAGACTGTTCGAAGCGGCGCCGCGACCTCTGCTGGTCATCGTCAAAGATGAAGCTACTACAACGTAAGATTTTTTTACAAAATAATGGTTTATTGAAGGTATTAGTATAATTACTAGATTTAAAAACATTTTGGGCAGATTATTAGCTTTCAAATGAAATAAAAAAACTGCATTGAAATATTTCCTTCCATTTTGGAGCTACGATGCCACAGACGGATACACACTACAAACTTATAACACCCCTCTTTTTTGTCAGGGGTTAAAAATAGAATGCAACTCTCTCACCTCGACATGAGGTTTGTGTGAGTGCACATTTGTATTTAGACATGTTTGCACAAGATTTCGCGAAACACGTCCCTATCCTACTGTTTTAACCGCCCACACACATGCAGAGCTTATTTTCCGTTGTGAGTACTCTAAAATTCCATTTTCTTTGGTCCTAGCGTCAAAAAAGAATTGCCAACTCCACCTCTGAAGAATCTACAGTTCTTCCTATACGGAAGGTTGAAAGACAAAGAGGAAACAAAGAAACGTATCTTGAAGCTAGGCGGGCTTGTAGTTAGCAAGCTGACCGACACTACAGTCGCTGTGGTGTCCACCAAGAGAGATGTGGAAAGGATGCCAGACAAAATGGAGGAAATTAAGTTGAAAGATATTGAGGTAACTTAGATTTTATTACTAGCTACTTCCGCGTTGAGTTCGGGTGCTCGATTGTTGTTTTTCAAAGGTCGAACCCTAAGTAGCGCAACAGTCAAAGTCTCATCAAAATAGGTCAATTTTACACATAATATGTTACATTGCGCAGCTCCTGTGAGCTATAGCATGAAGATATATCTCTTCTTCTCTACATAGTATACAATAAAGTCGCTTTCCGCGTCTGTCTGTCTGTCTGTATATCCGGTAACTCCTAAACCACGCAACGGATTTTGATGCGGTTTGCGGTCCGTCTGTCACCAGGCTGTATCTCATGAACCGTGATAGTTAGACTCTTGAAATTTTCACAAATGATGTACTTATTTCTGTTGCCGCTATAACAACAAATACTTAAAAACAGAATAAAATAAATATTTAAGGGGGCTCCCATACAACAAACGTGATTTTATTGCTCGTTTTTATAGATAATGGTACGGAACCCTTCGTGCGCGAGTCCGACTCGCAATTGGCCGGTTTTTAAATATTATTTTGGTGTTCGTGCCTGTTCTTGTGTGCGGTCGTGTCGGTCGGTAGAATTATTTTTATAGAAAGCTTTTTCCTTTATTTTGAATGTTAAATGACGGATTTCGTTTACAACTTTAAAGTTTCATTGAAATCTGTTTGGCCGTTTTCCCGTGATGAACAAACAGGCAGGAAGACAAAAATTATTGACTCGTGTTCTATGGCTTATTTCTAGCCTACCTTCGTGAAAATATTTTTAATGTACACACTTCGACCTCTACGATTTTATTATAGTAGAATAAATTATGTAATTGTTGTTTTAACCTTAAAGTCCGGTGGCGGTACAGAAATGACCCCGACATTCAATATACCGCTCGCTCGTTTTCGGTTCCGAAATGACCCGAGCTGTCATGTACTACGTCATGCCCAATTCTTTACTGCATAAATATTTTACTACTTATTAAATCTTGTTACTATGGCTATATTAAAAGAGTTGGATAAATAGAGAATTGTTTACACGCTATTATATGTATCATATTCAGTTCAATAGTAAATAATTACCGTTCAATTTTTTTTGTGTGAAAATGTATTATCGGCCATACTGCGGTCGGCTGAAAAACATTAAAAATTGCTGGTTTTGGATTACCAACCATCATAAAACGAGAAAGCAAATACCGCATTATATATTCGGTTGTTGATTTAATACATAGGTTTGGTAAAAAAAGTAGTGATAACAAAGTTTTTTGTATCTGAACAAAACAATATCCATTTGTTTCCCGCGCAATGTGTGTACAATGTTCTTTGCTTTCCACTAATATAACACAAACACAGTCGCCGTAGTTAAAAAAATGGCACAAACTATTAAATAATATTACGTGGTACACGACATTGCCCATATTTTAAACGAAAATTTAACAAAAAGACAAAATATTGTGAATTCTTTGTTATCACTACTCAATTTGTTTTTAAGGAATTTGCCGCCATATTAGTTTGTCTCTGGTAGAGATGTCCAACAATGATTCGTGGAACCGATTATTTTTCGGATTTGAATCGGAATCGAATAATCAAAACGAGTAACTACAGAAATCGATACTATAAAAATATAATAAATATTTTGAATGTCACATGATAAAATATAATAAAATTATTACTGTAATATTTTAATATTTCTGGAAGAAAATAAGTCTGCACTAAAATTAAATATATTATCAAATAATAGCAAAGTTTAAAGTTATGCACGGGAATATTATTTCACCGGCTATGCATAGTGTGCATATCTTGTGTTTTTCTAATTCCAAATTATTTAAATTTATTTAATTTTGTACAAGTATACAGAAACTTGTAATAAATAAAGCCATGTCCTGTCTGGACAGCACGGTACAGCGGGCGGCTCCGATTTAGGACAAGCGTATTAGGTAAAAGGTTCACCGAACACGCACGTGTCCTGTATGTGTGTTGAGCATCAACACAGCTTTTACAATGTGACTTGTTACTTGACGCGTCACGCACCCAGCCGCGCCGCTTAGCTAGGACAAGGGGTTACTACCCACTATCTCGCCTATTCATTGCAACAGACTGAAATGCTATTTTATTTGTATTTTTAATATATATTATTTTGTATATATGTACCTATAGCATGGTTTTTAGAGGTGCTATCTGTCTAGTCAAATCCAAAATGGCGGCCAAGATGTTTATTTTTCATAAATTCATCATTGTTGTCTTTATTTCGGTTTTCGGGGATGCTGATACTGAAAATGAGATTGGTAACCAAATCCAAGATGGCGGCTATCTTTTTTAAATTCATAATTCCGTCGTGGGAGTCTCTTTCATAGTTTTGGATACTTACCTATAATATTTATGCTGATACGAGCTGAAAGCATTATCAAGAAAAATTATGGCCGCCTTCTCAGCTTTGATGACCGATCTCATTTTCGCTATCAGCACCCCAAAAACCTTGAAAACGACACAGCCAAAAAATATAGCCGCCATCTTGGATTTGTCAACGAGACAAAAACAGGATCCATTCAGTTCAAAAAATTGGCGGTATGGGCTCTGCTATAATAACTGAACTTAGTTTGAAAGCATTTTCTATTTATTATTTTCATCGTAGGGGGAAATGAAAAGCAAAGTTTTTAATTCAATCGACAAAAAAATATGTTGTCTAGGAATAATAGATAATATTGATTAATAAATAATAATAATAATCGTTTATTGGATTAGATTCTATCATTCATCAAAAATATTATAGTAACTTTCGCTCTAGGGTTCAATAAACAATTTTCATCCTTGAATTGACATTTAGTTATTAGTACATTGAACAGTTAGTAGTATTAAATATAGTAGATCAAGATAATAGTAAAACGTATTAAATTATTTATTGCTACCCTAAAATAATAACAATTTAGATACTTAGATTCACGGGGGGGTCGTGTGTTTAAAGTCCACTCGATTTTATAGAAAAGAGTAAAACCTCTTTTGAATGTGAATCGATTAGGATGAATGCAGGATTTGTATTGTTATAACGATTTTAGCCGAATGGTCAAGCACTATTTTCAACTTACTTTTCTATTCATATTTTAGTAAATTTCAATGTTGATTTTTATGTGCTGATGTATGAATAATGGTATAAATGAATCTACAAATAAGAAGATATTTTCTGTAATTGTTCTATATTATAGCGTTTCTGCGCGTAAGTAGCTTCCTTAGGGATTTTTTTTGAGCAAACCTATATCGTGTGATATTTGGATAAGCGTGGAAATTAACATTTTATAGACATGTCGCCGCATAATGATGCTGTTTTACAAATAATAACACATAATTTAAGAAATTTGCTATCTACTTTGGTAATTCAATCGATGAAATAAAATATTTTTCGTGTATATTCGTGGAATAAAAATTGAGTGAAAAATGCAGTAATTCATGAAATTCTTGACGTAATTTGCGACAGCTCGTCGAGTCAGCTGGTATATCATGTGTCAAAATTTTGTCGAGCAGAAGGGTTAATAAGGTTCAATTTTGATTGCTTGGAATATTTTAAAGAAAAGACGTGTGCCGATGCATTTCTTAAAGTTTTACAAAATATATTCGGAATTGCTGAAGACAATATTGTCTTCATATTTTTTTCAGAATTATTGCAATATTGGTGATTATTCTTTTCTGATTATAGGTCGTGGAAGAAACATTCCTTGATTTAATTGAGAAAGATGGTACCATCGCCAGATCATTGGAAATAGTCAGAGAAAATAACATTGCTGACTGGGGATCTGACGTAAGTTTTATATAAATATTTTCTTGAATGAAAGTACCATTTAAAATTAAAACATAATTCCTATTTTTTTTTTAGCCTGCTTCTAGAATCCCGCAAGATGTAATGGATGGAAAGTCCATTCCAAAATCTGGTAGCTTGTATGTTAAGTCATCTAAATCTGCTGTAAAATTAAAAATTCAAGGTACTTACTTTTCTTCACATTTTTTTTACACTTTTCTATGCGATAATATTGGGCTATAAAAATCCGCTGACTCCTTGTACCTTATGTTAACGGGGATACCCGCGCATAAAATATGGTTTTTACTGATATTAATGGAGTGGACCGTGGACGTCACTTTTTTGCGTGAAGTCCTAACGCACACGATTTATAGAATATGTGATAGTATTGCAATACGTATATAACTTGACCAGGTGGCACTGCAGTAGACCCAGCATCCAACCTCCAAGACGAGGCACACGTATACGCTGGCTACGACGGAACCAAGTACACCGTAGTTCTGTCACAGACAGATATAGTCGCGCAGAAGAATTCCTACTACAAGCTGCAAGTACTAGAAAGTGATGATAAGAAGAGGTAAGTAAAAACCGAACATCTTTGTAGAACACTGGATTGCTTTACAATTCTGTTTTCAACGACATGGTCCAACCCCACCACATGTATTTGGAGCCTGGTATAAGTTTAGTAGATAGTTCGCGATACTACCAGGATTTAGATTTTTTTGTATGAGAGAGAGAGAGAAATAAGTCGTAAATATAAAAACGCAAACACTGTTGTGTTAACTATGACACAGCTTCTCGTGACGCTAATAATAATGTTGCAATACAGACTTTAGAGTTTAGTATGACCAAGTTCATAATATTATAAGGAGAAATTATTTCATAAATTATCTATTCTATGTCTATTATTAAATACTAATGTAATTAAGTTGTAATAAGTGTGTCCCTTTAATTTATAATTATAATAGTTAATAATATAAAAATATGATGTAGTAATGTTATCTGTAAGTACCTATAATTAATTTGTATGTCATTATTGGCAAAACATAGCGCACTACCTAATTACCTACATAATTTGCCTATTATTAAATTGCCTGTACCCGTTTCACAAATAAATTATTCTATTCTATGCTATTCTATCGTTAGCCTTATTTATTAGCTTTTAGATTATTGAGCTGTATTTGGTCTAACGCGTATATAGGGCCATCTAGGACATAGCCTTCAGTTAAACAATTTCGCTATATTTTCCCTTTTTTAGATACTGGTTGTTCCGTTCGTGGGGTCGCATTGGCACCACAATCGGCGGCTCCAAAGTAGAAAACTGCAAGAATGCTGACGAGGCCGTCACGAAGTTTGAAAACCTGTACATGGAGAAAACGGACAACGACTGGGCGGACAGAAATTACTTTATGAAGGTAAATAGCATATAAAACAGCACTTACATCTATAGGTGTTATATCACGAGCACACTTGTGACTTTTATGAATATAGACATAAGGTTCAAATTCAAATGATTCACGCACGCTCATGAGTTGTGGACTGGAACAACTCCTATATAGTTGTTCCAGTCCACAACTCATGAGCGTGTAAAATGTTGGGGCATTAAGGGTGACTACCCTCCCTGTTTTGCGCCATCGACCCATCTTATTACTGCAGTTCTTCCTGTTCACGTGTGTCATCGGTAGATTAACCTATATCTTTAACTCCTAGGTGCCGGGACGGTACTACCCTCTGGATATGGACTACGGTACTGACAACGTGCCAGCTCAGACTCTCGCGGTGGACAGTAAATGCGATCTCCCTGTGCCCGTACAACAACTAGTCATCAAAATATTTGATGTGGACGTCATGAAGAAAACACTTTTGGAATTCGAGGTAAAGTTTTTAAAAGGACTTGATTTGATTGGAAAAATCAGCTGTTCCATATAAATAATTCAATATTACTCGACTAAATGTACGGAATGATTTTTTATTTCGCGATTTCAGGTTTGGTTCTATAGTAAAAGTTGTTGATAATGATGTGTACAATACCCTCCTTCAATGTTGCTCACGTTCAACTAGTCACCCTGTATAATATTATTCCTCTGTCTATGAACTTGAATCATAATCGATCGAAAAATCGATATTTCACTACTTACAAAAATTGATTTGGCGTGGAAGGAGGTTTCTCTTCACTAAATAGCGCTTGTGACGTCGTATTAGGTAGAAAAAAATGTGGCATGGTTGGTTTAAGATTGGGGTACTTGCGGTATCTAGTTAAATCTATATCTGTATGCTTACCCTTCCAGAATCTTTGGCTATTGCGATTTATATATTGACAGTAGATTGCATTTACAATTGAAGAGATCAAAATTTTAAATAAACATTTAGTATAGTTGTCGGCAAGTAACTTGAGCGCTCGGCGGGTTGGTGGGGATTTGTTTGTGCGTCGTATTGTCTGAGGAGTAAGGTCCAAAATCGCTTAAAGAAATTAAGGATCTGTGCTCAAGATTCATGCATATTGTAACATTGGTTAACGATTTATATTTGTTTTAGCTTGATACTGATAAGATGCCGCTAGGAAAACTGTCGAAGAAACAAATCAAGTCAGGCTACAAAATTCTATCAGAACTTCTGAAATTAATTGAAAAGGGATCTACCAGCCAAAATGAATTGATAGACGCTACCAACAGGTGTGTATACTGTATATTGTCTCCCTCTTAGATAAACAATTCGTAAAAAAAATATGGAAATAGGCACTTATTATAATTTTTTAAATAAAATAATTGAAAATATTTCCAATTTTTCCGTAATTGTGTACGGTAGATCTTCGGCGATCAAGTAATGGTCATGAAACCATCTCCTAATTTCACAGATTTTTCACGTTAATTCCCCATGACTTCGGCGTCAACAACGCTCCGTTGCTGGACAATGTGGAGCTCATCAAAACTAAGACAGCCATGTTGGACAACTTGCTCGAGATAGAAATAGCCTACAGCTTGCTCCAGACAGGTTTGTCTCTCAGGAAAACACTACATTTTTTTTTTTTTATTAACCTATACTGTCCCACTGCTGGGCAAAGGTTTCTCCCAAATCTTTGCACAGCTCTCGCTATATTGCTTTCTTCGGACAATTTCAGTAAAAGCATCTAGGTTATCGCGACATCTAGCGCTACATTATGAAACTACGTGACAATATAGCAAGCTAACTACGTTGCGCATATACAATACGAATTCAACCAATCACGCAAGTAAAATGATCATATTTTCTCACATATGTATATACAACACTGTCGGATTGAGCTTCGGCCCGCCAGGCAATATCACCTCGCCTGTTCGGAGGATCCATTTCGATATACCTATAAACTGGAGTAAAAAAAAAAAAAGACCAACATGCATACACACCATACCAACCAAAAACTTAACCTTCTTTTGGGCTTCGCCGCAGACGGGTAATAAGATCTACTATTTGATTTATCCACGCTAACATTATCTTCGTTAAATAATAATATATACATAACACCAACCCTTTGTTTTTTGTAGATAACTATAATTTAATTCTATACAAAGCATCTGTAACAAAAACTATCTTCATCTCTTGCCGTCCCGTTATGGCGCTAATAACTGCAGTTTCTATCTATGAATTCGTGACATTGGTATATATATTAATTCTAGTGGTCGCCTTGTGGTCTAAATTCGACCGTAATTTTAGCTTTCTGCACTCCTTCTCTATATAAACTTTAACTATGCCAAATCTCACACTCCTCCGTGCACACAGTATGCTTAAAAAGGGGTACAAAGTTTTCTATTCACGTATTAATATATAGATTCTTTTTTCTTCTCAGATTCAGACGACAAGATCCCCATCTCGGCTCACTACTTCAAATTGAAGGCGGACATCGCTCCGCTGCCGACGTCCTCGCCGGAGTTCGAGATGATTCAAGAGTACATGCGCAACACGCACGCCGCTACACATTCCAGTTACACGCTGGAGATCGAACAGGTCGGTTATTAATTACTATTTGACAACTATAACGAGTCAGTCCGCTTCTGTCTCTCACGAATGTGATAATTATAATGTGCACATGTAATTTATTATAATGTAGAGTTATAAAGACGTTGTACTCACACTCTACCTCCTTTGATGGCTGATGTAAAAGATTACTTGCTTATCTATTCCACCCTGTTGCTGTCGCTATGATCTTCATCACGCAAGCATGGTGATGAAGATTTACCAGATAACATGCAAGCATTAATGGATCGGCCGAACGCGCGCAAACGGACGCGCGCCTCCGGTATATCATTAACGCACCCCTAGAGGGGGGGGGGGGGGGGTAATCAAGATCTGGGCGCTTGCTGATCTCCCGAGAGATTGAACGTGACCCATATAAGTATGGGCCGGGCTAGTTGGTTAGTTAGCAGTTTCTACGGGTGATTTTGTAGGGACACCCAAAGTGTTTGACGCCACCCAGGCAGTCTGTAACTCTGTACCCACCGGGTGTGAGGCCCGGCGAAGGTGTGTCGATCCAAGATAGCGACGACGCAGAGTTGTGGCGCACGCTTCGCATTCGTAGTTTATATAGGGCGGTCACATGATTGGTCGGTTACATTTGCTACTGTATAAGGACAATTCTCAAACAAAACGTCTGTTATGTTTTCTGTGAACGTGAAGCCATTTGTAATAGCAATTTGTCTCCTGATAAAAAGGTATTAACTCCCGCCGAGCAGATTTACGGGTGTGGCAAATGTTCTAAAGTAGTTACTATGTTTACCCTCTAGCCACTCTTGTTAGGCAGATAAATAATTGTCTCTTATAAAATAATTATAATAAAATTATAATTGGCAGGTGTTCAAAGTGGTCCGAGAGGGCGAAGACAAGCGGTTCAAGCCGTTCAAGAAGCTCCACAACAGACGGCTGCTGTGGCACGGCTCCCGAGTTACCAACTTCGCTGGAATTATATCTCAAGGTTAATTAATGGCCTTGGCATTTATTTCCGGATACGCACCCGTTTAACGACAATTTCACCTAATGATGCGACGATGCGGTCGACGAATAAGTGGTGCTCACATATTATGGATGGATGGCCCGCACGGCGACGCGGCCTGGCTGCCCAACGACACACTGCGGCGCGATCAACCTCTACCTAGGCTTGCTCAGTTTTTGTTTTCAGTTTGACTTTGACGTTGGTTTTTTCTCTTAGTCACTTTTCTGTTTGTAATTAAACTATTATATTATTTCCCTATGAGAGCTTTTATTCCATCGAAATAATTTTATTTACTTTGTTTAGTGTTCAACTTTAAAAGAAGAATATTTTGGATTATTTGTAAGACTTAATATAATACTGCAATATTTACTGTAATATTTGAGTGTATTCCACCAGGTCTCCGCATAGCGCCTCCCGAAGCGCCGGTCACCGGCTACATGTTCGGCAAGGGTGTATACTTCGCGGATATGGTGTCCAAGTCTGCCAACTACTGCTGTACTAACATCAGGAACCCATCTGGTCTCATGCTGCTGTGTGAAGTCGCTCTCGGAAATATGTATGTGGCCCTTAAAAATGTATCTTTTGGATTAATAAAAATTGATGCATATTCCATCTAATTTGTCTTATATTCATGGACTGGGTCAATAAGTATCAGAAGTTTTCAGAACTTACAACCTCTATCGCTAATTAAAGATCCCAGAAGTTGACGCTGGGCTATTCGAAAAGAATAAAATAACTAAATATGTGTACAAATTATATAAACTTACTACTGCAGTATTACTTCTCACGCTGCTATATTATATCTGGATTCCAGGAAAGAATGCCACCGCGCGGAAATCGTGAAGCTTCCTCCAAACATGCACTCGGCATGGGGCGTCGGCAGCACGCAGCCCGACCCGGCACAGAACAGACTGCTGGACGACGGCACCATCGCACCGCTCGGGAAACCGATCACGCCCAAAGTCAACACCTCGCTGCTCTATAACGAGTATCCTTTACTAATCCCACCACATTGAGTAAACCCAGCCAGAATAATACATTAATTTGGACTAACTTTTCGAGTTGATTGCTACAGTTCTTTTATTTTATATGAGCTTAAATATGGATTCTGACCACGCTGTCAGTGTGTCGTGAAAGGCTCTAAAAGATTAAATGAAAAGGATAGGCAGCGGTACCTCATAGTGCAATTAAAAATACTGTGATCACCAAACTTTTGTTTATAATGGCAATATGTTCTCGTCTGTTCATTATCGCCATCCATAACGAAGCCAATCACAGCTCAGTGGACTTAAATTCTGATATGATGTAAATTTTGTAGCTGTACGACCAGGAATCAGTATTAGAACCGTGAAAGAGCTGAAATTATCCGAATTTCATAAATCCCGATACTCACACCCGCGTCCATCATCACCCTTACTTGCATCCGGTGCACTGTATTACTAACCGACGAGTTACATCTGGCATGGCTGAATCCATTCAGTAGGACATATTAAACTCGTTTCCTGCGGAGATCGAACCTGTAAAAATCCGTAGCTTAGCCTTAGGTACTGTGCTAATTTGGATATTATTATATTGCGTTGGCTTCTCTATTGTCAACTTTATGAGGCCTTGAACTTTATAGTTCTCAGGACCTTATTTTGGATTTGATAATTTTTGGGGATATTTTCCTTAGCGCACTCACAGATTCATCGTATACGACGTCGCACAAGTCAATGTGAAGTACTTATTGCAGCTGAAGTTCAACCACAAATATTAATTACTTATGTAAACATCGAAAGTTTTAATATTTCATTTAATTTGATCTGTAATTCCATTTTTTATGTTTTGTTTTTTATTTGAATAATGTTAGTCTTTTGGAAGTTAGTTTTATGCTCTTAAGAATGAAGCATTCGCTTAGTTTGTATTTCGACTTTAGAAGTTGACCAAAATTGCCACAAGTATAAGCAAAAACTGTATCGTTATTTTTTGTTTGTTAATACGTATAATACGTCTTCATTAATTCCAGTCTTAATGTTACTCCTTTTGGCTTCTTTATAGAAGCCTAAGGCAACTGTGTGATTTATTGTTAGGTACCTAATGTTATGAGAGATCCTGTTATTGGTATTGGAACTATGTGTAAGAAATCTCTGAAGTTATGCAGCTTAAAAACAGCTTCATAAATATTTTCATGGAGAATATATTTTTATATAATTATTTCCTCCCTGTTATAATAATAATAATAATGATTCTAGAATGTTAATTATTGACTGTCAGAAGTGTCATTTTTTTTTATTAATAATCATTATTGTATTGATCAATAATAATCATTTCCGTAATAAAAACAATTTATTTTATTTATCACCTGCCTGTTATAATTATAATAATCAGGATCAATCTTGGCTCAGCCCATAAACTTATTATTACTCGTTATTACTAGTATAATAAGTTTATGGCTGGTTTTTAGTAATTTTTTTTTTTTTTTTTTTTTAATTTAATGGCCTGGTAACTGGGACCTTTAAGCCAAGTCTATTTTTAACATTCACACTATATTTACAGTCCAGATTTATTTATATTGTCTTGATAGTATTTTTTATATATTTAAATAGAGGTTTAAAACACTTCACTTCTTTTAGTAATTGTTCAAGTGGTGGCGGGCGGGAGGAAGAATCACAATTTTGTAGGATATCACTGAGATCACTTGCCAACACTAACCGGTCAATTAGAAATGGTTGACAGTTAAAAATCAAATGTTCCATAGCAAAGAGTATGTAACGACGCTCGCTCAAATAACTGAACGGTTTAGTGTGATCGCCCGCGTCGTCGAGCGTCGTCCGGCGTAATAACTGAACACACCCATTGGCTACGTTCAGTTTTCGGTGCGAAAGTCACTCGGGCGAATGTCGCTCGCTCATCGGGAATAATTGAACGATCCACAACTGCGTTACGCGAGTGACCAATCCGGACCAATCAAACGACCTCAAGTTATCTGCTGTATCCTATGACTACAGTCATTGGTCGGTTGATAGCCATAGGTTGATAGCAGTGTGACCGAGTGCGACTTTCACCCTACTATTTCACGGAGTGACCGGAGCGATCGTCCGACGATGCTCGCTCAAATAACTGAACGGTAAAGTGTGATCGCCCGCGTCGTCGAGCGTCGTCCGGCGTTATAACTGAACACACCCAATGGGTGTGTTCAGATAATTTGAGGTCGTTTGATTGGTCACTCGCATAACGCAGTTGTGGATTGCTCGAAGCCGTTCAATTATTCTCCGATGAGCGAGCGACATTCGCACGAGTGACTTTCATCCGAAAAATGAATTACTGAACGTAGCCATTGACAGAATGACATCTGCTATAATGTCAGTTTTTTCAATGTCACGTCACTTGTCATTGTCACTTCATTCCGTGATGGATTAATAAATTTTAAAATAAATACAGTTTTGTGATCGTCTACTCAGTGTTATCTTGTTTATAATACATTTACACTCGTACAAATTATTCAAGAAATATTTAAAGCATATTTTATTTGTCCTAAAATAAGAGTAACTGGTGAAAATGGAATCTGATATTATTAATTGGAGTAACAAAGAAGTTTTAGATTTATTACATAAAGAGAAAATATCCAGTATCATAACAGACATCTGTAAATCCCAGGATATCGACGGACAGTGTCTCCTTTCTTTCGTTGATCGAGATTTCTATGACTTTCCTTTCGACCACTTGAAATTGGGTGAACGCAAGAGATTCATATTATTGGTGAAGAAATTACAAAAACACAATCGTACTGCAATGTTCGAGCTAGGTCTTTGTGATGATGCCCTCAGTAATCCTTCAACAAATATAAATTTCCTCGGAACTAACTTATCACACTTGAGTTATAATCTCCACAATAAATTACCAAGTGAAATATATGTAAGAAATACAGAGTGTATGTCGAGTTTCACACCAGACGTGAAAGCTTCAAGATTAAAACCTGAAATTTGGAAGACTGCAATAGCTCTAGGTAATTCTTAACTTATATAAATTAATGCCAAATTGTCAGTTTTGTTTGTAAGTACCCTACTTACATGTTTGGGATTCAGTCCAAGGAATCTGCATGAGTGATAAACAAGTGTTGCTTATATTATATTATATTAAATTATTTATTTATGATATAGCATCATCAAAACATAGTTGCAAAGCATGTGTACAAACTATTTTAACAACATTATAAATAAACAAATAAGATATTTTGGTTCTGTGTGACACATGAACCCTCAACCATCATTGTTTGTATCTTTTGTTTTTCTAACATTTGATGAGGATACTGTCAGGGGTTGCCAACCATACTCTAAAATAGAATATTGTGCTCTATTTTATATAGGTTTACTTTAAAATATATCTTTATCAGTAATAAAGTATGCTAAAATACTTTACTTACAATAAGTCTAACTTTTTTAGCTCAAAGTTCACTAGTGCCAGCCAAAATACCATAAAAAATTGTTTCCTTTTTTAAATAGTACTCTTTATATATAAAAGATTGTCTCTATAAGTACCTTCTCTGAAATGAGATACATTATTACTCCTAAAAAAAATTGGCTACCCTAAGTATAATACTCATGCTTTGTATACCTATATAATTGGGCAAACAAAACAATGGAGATTATACATACAAAATGAAATTCATACTGAATAGTTACATAAAAAATCTTAAGTAGAAGAAAATCTCTTGGCCTTCACAAAATTATGTATGTATGTATTTATTTATTTTAATTTTGAAGTATAATTATTTATTTCAACATCATATTTATGTGCACCACAGTCTACCCCATAACTTGTTTGTCACTTTATTCCATCCAATGGTTGCCTGGAAGAAATCGCTTTATGCGATAAGGCCGCCCATTGTACTTTAATATTGTAATCTCCTTACTTACAAAATTATTATATTCAGGTGTACAATAAACTTTATAATAAATAAATAAATATTGTTTCTACTCAGGCTATGTCTTCTTGGTGACCTGGGTGACTGCCGTAGTGATGGTGATCGTACATGATAAGGTGCCAGACATGAAGAAATACCCTCCACTGCCAGACCTGTTCTTAGACAATGTGCCACACATCCCCTGGGCTTTCGACATGTGCGAGATCACAGGATCCTTCCTGATGGCCATATGGCTTGTTGTACTCTTCTTCCATAAACATAGGTATGTGTAATTAATACTATTTCCTTGACAATGATTTCTGACTACTTATGAATTGCATAATGTTTATGTAAAACATTAACTTATTGACTTTTCAATTAACACCTGAAAATGATTGTATTAACTTAAAATTTATGCTTCTTTTCATTAGTAGTTAGAATTAATTGAATTAATTTATGTTACCTTCTTAAACCAAGGTTTATCAAGATCATAGTGTGCTAACTGTGACCCATTATACTTTGATGCATTTGTTGGTTTTGATCCATTGGTAAGCACTGTGAACTGGGCAAGCTTATTTATATGTATTTTTTTTTTAATCTAATTTTTTTCGGGGCTTCAGTCGCTCTTGGTGACTATGCCAGCCCCATAAACTTATATCATGAAGTTGAAGTCTGCAAGAACAGTATGATCAATAGTTGTTTAATAATATCTGGTTGTAGACCAGTTACAAAGGTTAAAGACTACAAAACAAATAAGTCCTATTAAAACAATACGTTATATTATTCCCCAATAAATTTGTTGAATAAAGATGCACAGTACATGTATATTCAACAAATTGAGAAACTTATTATATGTAAATGAAGGCATTTGTATTTGAAACTAGTCCAAATGTCTTTGTAATAAGAATGTCATTCTCAAGGATAAATTTGTCAACATAGTGTATGTTTGTTTAATGAACAGTAGGTACAGATTGTAAGAAGAAATTAAATAACACTATCATCTTTGTTACTATAGGACAAAGACATTGAACAGCTGTGTAGGTACTCATTGTTGCAAGTAATGTTATATCAACAATGTAGCGTAATGCTAATGAACCTTGCAAAGCAGCTCTGGATTTGGACTGCTTGCAGTGAGAGCAATATACATTTCATATTCAAAAATCCAAAGTTCACTTTCACAAGAGATGATATTCCCGAAAGGCTGCCGCATCGTAGACTTGAAATATTGTGTGGTCTCACAGTTGCAGCAGATCATTATATTACATGAGACTTACATTCACGGCGTGCGGTAGCGGCGCGGCGGCGACGGGTTCGATTCCGGAAATGTCGGGCGGTATGCGTGCGAATCACTCTGCCGGAACTCCTATGAGAAAATCTAAATGATGCCACACATACATTTATAAACATTAGCAGTGCAATTTCGGCTATAAACAGACAGATTCTTATATTATTAGATACCTAGAAATGTTAATGACACAAGGAGAATGAAAGTGGATTACGTAAAGCCACCTAGATGATGGCGTGATTGCGTATGTGGGTATAACATGTACTTTTGTACCACACTTTTTATTGCATATATACAATTTTTATAGCTCTCGACACATAAATAATGGCATGTCCTTTAGTTTACGAGTAATTATATTTATAAATTATATTCTCGTTTAATACCTTTGGTTTTTGCCAGCAATAAAATATTATAAGTTACATAATACAGTTATTGTAAGTGCCTTACATTATCAAACAACTCACGATCACAATTCGTTACCAGAATTAACAAGATTGCATCTGGCTAGTGACTGCAATAATTAACATGAGCCAATAAAAAGTAACAAAAATTCAAGTAAAAAAAACTAAAAGCCGACTTTAAAAACTTTGTCCCACACTAGGATTTCTCTTGTATCGTGGGTACAGTTTACAAACATACTTGTCACGTGCATACACCCCCAGACCCGGAACAACTATCTGTAGGTCATACAAATATTAATTGTCTCGTGCCCCCGATCCCACGGCACGTAGCGCAGAAAGCCAGTCGTTTAGCCACTACGCCAACCGTACCGACAACTGTGGGTTCTTCTTCGAAGTTATAATATTGTGTAAGGGGAGGATCGGAGATTCGATTCCCCTTCCAGAAAAAACCCGTCAGTTAATGATTGATATTAGAATGTCAACTTTTCGGAAAAATTCAAAGCATTATTTTCTTCGGACGATTGCGATTTTGACTTTACTGCAGGTGTAATGACGTGTCTATGGTATGGACAGACTGTGTTACCCAAGTCATTGTCAGGATGAAGGACTTCATAGTCCATTTAGGTAATATGCTAAGTAAATACTAACCAAATTATTCGCCTCATGACTATTGTTGTAAAATTTCTAAACCTTTGTAAAGCAGTAAGTATCAAAGTCCTTTCGTCGCTGACTCATTACTTATCGTTAACCATGCTATGATTCACAATGAGGGACTAACGTGTTAAAGAATTATCACAAAGACCTTTTTGTATGAGTGACACTCCAAACAAGACAACGTTCATTTACCCTCGATAGCGATTCTTTTGCACAACTACCACTAACACACTATGCACTAGCACTATGTTAAGAATAACATGAATTTATAAAGTTCTTATAAACGACGGGTTTTCTGTATTAAAAACACACAAACGTTTTTATTATCTTAATGGTTCCCCAATTAAGATTTTTCAAGCTCTTACCTTCTAAGTGTGAAACTATGAATCTTTATAAGATCCTAACTTTCTAGTCACAATCCCTTTGGGGATGGGACCAAGTACCAACCCTGAAATCGTGAAAATAAAATCAGCTGTTCCATACAAATAATTCAATATTAGGTACTCGACAGCTAACGAATGTGTTGTTCCATATAACAACACATTAGTTATTTTGCGATTTCTGCGTTTGTCCCATATTAAAAGTTGTTCATAATGATGAGCACAATAACCCCAAGGTATCGGGACTAGAAAGATAGGACTTTGTATACCAAGATGCAGTTTCGAATGCAACTCAACCGAGTATTCGATAACGAGTAGGTAGTAGGTAGGTACCTACTATAGCTACACGTTTAGGTAAGGTCATTTATAATAAGCTATTTACCTAGGTAAAAACCTGCGTTACGCTCTTGAGCATCATGATTTCGCTTGATTGGTTAGTGAATTATTTCCGTCTTTATCAACACAAACAATGATATTGTAGCTAACGACGCAGTGCGCTATGCGCAGCCATTACCATTGTCCGTGTGCCCCGAGCGAGTGGCGCGACAGAATAAAACCATTGTAGGTTTGATGATGACGTCATAACATATTCGTTATTATCAATCAACTGAATATCCTCTGCTTAGTTTAATCGCCGTAATCTTTTATATCAAGTTCACTTCCAATTTTTATTCAATAGGTAAATTACCTACAGGGTTCTCACCCGGTAAACCTTGGAAACCTGGAAAAGTCATTGAATTTCATTAACCCTAGATAAAAGCTGGAAAAACCATGGAATTTCGTTTTCCAAATTATGTGGAGACCCTGATTTAGTCTCTAAGCTACAAGCAAGGTACCGTTGACCAGGGCTTCCCAAAGAGTTTATTATCACGCCTGCATACTGCCTCAGTTGAAAATGCCCACCACGCCCCTCCACGCCGCAATTTTCATAAATAACATTGGGAGATAGCTTCGAGAAATTTTCTTGTATTCTCAGAAACCGTGGAAAATCGTTAGATTTTGGCATTTCGGTATGACAGTCTGACCTGACAGCAGTCTGAAATCGGTAAAAATACCGAAAATCGCGGCTTGTGCGAGTCAGCGGAGTAGTACCTAAGTATCGCTCGCTTCGCTCGCGCCCCCCATTACGACGCCTTCGTACTTTGAAATTCAATTGTTTTGACCATCGTCAAAGTCAGTTAAATAGAAACTACACGCTTGACAAAAAATTTAACTTTTTAGCAAATGTTTTAGCAAATGTTCCACTTCCTAAGACAGTTGTCCTGCAAGTATCTCCTTTGGTTTAAAATTTCCCCGTACTGTTCTACTTAAATAAAACATCCTGTAGGTACGTATAGTCAGCTGCAGCTGCCCTTCGTGCAACACAATCGGCTCACCAGAGTATCACCTCACCACACCCACCCCTCCTGACAGACTCCTTCTAATAACTTCTGCGAGATACAACTTAGCTGATAGACTATAATATTATATGACAAACTGTTTCCCTCGATAATGACACCAAAACGTGCATTCGATGAACTCTTATCCATAATCTAACATGAGTTCCAATTGCCCAGGTTCATAATCCTGCGAAGGTTCTTCGCGCTAGCCGGCACAGTGTTCCTGCTGCGGTGTTTCACGATGCTGATCACATCGCTGTCGGTGCCGGGGTCGCACCTCAAGTGCGAACCGCGCTCGTACCCGCCGGCCGACGACCTGACGGTGTGGGGCCGGCGACTGCGGCAGGCCTACGACATCTGGAGCGGCGCCGGCATGTCCGTGCGCGGCGTGCGCACCTGCGGAGACTACATGTTCTCCGGACACACCGTCGCGTTAACGCTCCTCAACTTTTTCATAACTGAATGTGAGTAGCATTTGTCGCTGTATGGTAGTGGGATAACTTTTCAACTCGCCAGCTCAAACACTTCTGACTGGACAACCAGGGTTCGACTGTGACAGCGCAGCTGGTCACCAATTCGCTTGTGTGTTGACTGTTCCGGAAGCGATGCGTCACGCAGTCTACTGCATTAGGCTGAGTTGGCCGACATTCTCAATTAATTATAATCCCTTAGTCATTTCTTACAAGATGCAAAGGAAGTAAAAGGGTGGTTTATTATTAGCATGAGGACCACATGTCGCGAGTCGCGGCACGTTAGTGTGTGGGTTCTGGCACTTTGCGACCTTCGTCATTGAATGCGTTTGCCTTCAGTCTTGTAACTTTTTGACAGCGCTTGACATTGATTCTATGATCGCGCCACCACGTTGCGTTCGCGTTGTAAACAGATGAGCTATTTATAAAAGGTCTATAAATAATTATTCCAACGTCGCAAGACTTTTCTTCGACTTTTACTCAAATATGTCTAACTAATGTAACTATCGCACTATATTGTCCTACTTATCGAATATGTGTTTATAGAAAACAAAGACATAAGCTAGTAAAATACTTTAATATTTACGTAACAGAAACCCTAATCAGCAGTCATAAATAAATGACGTATCTATTAAGGAAGTTATGAAAATATTGTATGACGCATTTCACATTCGTATTATTTATCTATTCTATTGAATTTGTTTTGATGAAGTGGTTGACTTCTTCGCATTTGTTATTGCGACTAACCTACTACTTAAAAAGCAAAACAACCTTTTATCGACGTAGTTACTGTCTTTATCTCGCAAAAACAAACTAGGAAATAGGCTTGACATCAATTTGCATTACACGTGGAATGTATTTGTGATCATTAACGCTAAATGGTTATCCTTGAATATTTAGGTACTTCCAACATTTTTATTCAATTCAATCTTTTTCATTTTCATTTATCTTCAAAACATTACCCTAATAATGGAGTTTATAGAAAAAAGAAAAGAAAAACAAACGTAGGTATTACCCTACCTATTAAGAAAAACAGCTCAGTTCACGAGGAGAACAACGGATATTTTGTTTTTATCTCATTTGCCGATTATTATTCTGAAAGTACCTACCTAATTAAGTTTTTGCCTCTTTAGCAAGAAAACAATAGACGCAAGACATTGATACGATCAAAAACAAAGAAGAGTTTAATAAGTAGGTAATTTCAGACAAAGTTTGATTATCTTAATAGTTTAACATGTCCTGAAATTAAAAAAGGCATTTGAAGACAAGACTAGTTATGGTTCACTTAGGTAGGTATTTCTCCCTTTTAAACGTAGGTATATCTATATCGTCTGCTGTTTCACCGTGTGGTACCCGGCAAAGAATAGAAGGAACTATTTCCCGTGTGAGTCTTACGGCTCAAGGCATAAGCCAAGAAGGGTCACGCACGACTTCACGAGCCTGATAGACGTCCTCCTATCGTCATTCTCTTCGGCTGACATTCAGAGACGACAGAAACGAGTCTAAGTGAGAACTTATAATACGCTTCGATCTGTCAAACTTTCGAACAAATTTTGACAGATGGAAGCGTAAGTTCACGCTTATACTCGTTTCTGTCGTCTCTGAATGTAAGCCTGAGTTCTTGTACGTTTTCAAGTATTTCGTCTCATTTATAATACTCAGTTCCTACCTCACTGACGCTGCTACGTTGCCAGAATGTTACTTTAGTAACAATTTACTTACATTACTTTTGACCCCGCCATGTTACACGACTCAGAATGTAATTTTTACGTTACTTTTCGTAAAAGAATATTTTAAACATCTAGTTATTTAGAACTGTCTCCAAAAATCGATCTCTGACACATTCTATGTACCTAAGTATTCATTGGTACCTACGAGAGAGAAAGGGACATGTGGAGTAAGAGCGTGGAGATTTGATTATAGTTAAAAAAAAAAACCATAAATTATTTACTTCGATATAGTTAAACTCAATACAAACAATTTATATTTTTTTTAAATGACATGATACTTTTCTCTAAGAAATTTTACTTTTCCTGAATATCACATCCAGGTAACTTTTGACTAGAACCCACTGGCAGCACTGCTGACTAAACTGATAACTTTACACTTTCCCTCGGGAAAAATCTTGAGTAGGAGGTACCTTCGTTGTCCAAGGTTCATCAGTGGACGCCTTCTCTTGTTGCTTTAGCAAGACATGTAAATCTATACTTTTTGAGACAATTTGGATTTGCTCAGCCCCAAGAACAAGTTAATATCGGAAGTCACCATCAACCAAGTTTGTCACAGCAGAGCCAGTAATTTCACGCTGTTTAGCAAAACTTACACACGCCACTTATAATGGTAGTCTAGTCTAAAACATCACGCAGTAATTAATAAAATCCAGTGCAAACATCTCCTACAAGCTTGACTTTAATCTACGTAATATACAAGTAAAATTGTTTTCTCGGGTTAATTTTACAATTTGTGAAGGTCTTTCAAGATCCGCTTGGAAACAGGTTAATCCAAAACCAAACAATTCAGTCAAAGCTTTATCTTATTCTGCTTGTTATCCATAAGAAAATGTATGCACGATTTACACGTAGTTTATTCAGTTCACAAAAACAATAAATGAAAGAAACTTGAGATCGACATATTAGTATTCAGTTTTATTGCTACCTATTATCTCCTAAAAGCAAACCGGGTTGTAAATATGACATCAATGTTCATTTTGCGCTGAATTTATTGAAAGTTGAACTGGGTCTACCCCCATAAATGATGTGGGGCGATTATAATGATCCCTATAGCTACCTAAGTGGAACGATTATTGTAATATGATATCTTTGGTGCTGCTGCTGCCATGCATAGATACATACTGCACTAGCATTACTGCTGTCTTTATCTGATAATAATCTTTCAGTAAATGGTGGGGTCGATGTTGGGGTCACTTGGAGTAGACGTGTTGGAATTTTACTTTTTTACGTATTTAACATTTGTTTTGTTTTTATTAGCAAAATTGAAGCTTTTCCAAAAATCTTAAGTAATAGTGTAAAAATAAATAAAATATATTTAGGTATGTCCTTTTACATCCAGTAAAGAGATATTTTTTCGATTTATCTTTATTTTTCTTAAATAAGTCACTGAAATAGTTCAACTATGTTTCGGACACTACAAAAGAAAAAAAATCGTATGGTAATAAAATAAATAAAATATTTAAAAAAATATGCCTAAGATAAGATCATTCTGGACCGTTCTCCGATTTTAATATTTTTTTCAACTATGGTGTTGTTTAACTGCCTACTATAAGGGAATATAAAATAATTGTCCATTCTTAATAGTAGTCCTCTCCCTATTTGTCAATATTCTACTATGCAGATCACTTATTTTTATTAAAATTTAATATTGTAAATATATTATTTTTTACATACATACGAGTATTTAATCCTTAATACTTTAATCTACAAAGATATAAACTAATACGATCCTACGACTTATTAGTTGCTTTAACGGTTTAGAATTATTTGATCCCTAGCCCAGACAAATGGCACATAATGATCTAAAAAGATAGTCGATATCCGTGGCCACAGTACTGTAACTTTCATACACTTGCATGACAGTACATTATTTACCTCATAGGCCAGATCACAGGCTTTTTGTCATTGGTACCTACCTAATATTGTCATCATCCTAGCCATTTCTCAACTAACTTGAATACCTCTAGAGTCTAACCTTTAAATGCAATATATAGGTACCTACTAATATAATTATGTTATATTACTAATTCCAGATACCTCCCGCAGCCTGTATCTGCTACACATCCTGACGTGGGTGATGAACATGTTCGGAATATTCTTCATCCTGGCGGCGCATGAGCACTACTCTATAGACGTGTTCATCGCCTTCTACATTACTTCCAGACTCTTTTTGTACTACCACACTCTGTCAAACAATCAGGCTCTCATGCAGAACGACTCTTCCAGGTATCTATCATAAGTTAATTGAGTGTAAATTTGGAAGCGAATGTTGGTTATGGTAACACAGGCATGAATGATGCAGCCAAAATGCATTTGCATGAGGTGTAACTTTTATTATGGTAGTAAAGATTAACGAACGATCGTTGCGGCGTGAAAGAAGAATTAGGGACAAAAATAGAGAAGGTATAATACTCGTAAATCTTTATGAGCCCTGAACTGAGCTCGGAACTCTTTCTCTCACCCTCTAGCACCTATAATAAGCGTACTATTATAGGTGCTAGAGGGAGGGAGTTCAGAGGGCTCATAAAGATTTGCGCCTACTATATCATTTTTTTCAATTGATATCCAATTGAAAAAAATGAACGAGAGGTCATTATCGAAAAATGTGTTATTGGAAATGTCAGAAGGGAATGCACAAGAAGGACTGACTGACCTTATTGGTGATGTCCTTAAAAAAGGAGCGTAGTACTCACGACCGGCGCGCTTGTATGAAAATATTTATGAAAGAATGAAACTTCTATGTAGGTAAGGCTATTATAACCCCGGAATTTATTCACTTTATTAATTATTTTGTCCATTTTTAAAAGTAGTCAATTTCCCTATTATCAAATTTTAATCCAAATGTCCTCTGTGATCATTAGCTTCCTCTGATAAATTTCACTAGGATAAGTTTGATATGTTTGGTGGGTATTGTTTTATAAATTGATTTTGCAAGATGGATTAGTAATAGCAGCTTATATTGTATGCTGATTTCACTTCGTCGCCTTAGACCTGCATTGGAATAATTTTATTATAGTCAATAATAATCCTCGTAAATGGGACGAAAAAACAAATGTAAAAAATTGCCACCAAATAAAACAATTTTTTATATTATTCATTTACCTTCTAACAACAAAAAAGCTTCTCAGCTTATTTAATCATTATTTGAGAGCCTATTATATTATCAGGAATTAAGTAAAGCAATTAGAACAAAAAAAAAACCTGAAAAAAAGTAACATTTAACAAAAATTTCAATGCAGTAGCATGAAATTGAATTTCATGTCGTAGTCTTATTTATTCCAGAACCAGAATATGGTTTCCACTGCTGTCGTTTTTCGAGTCCGAAGTGGATGGGATCGTCCCCAACGAGTACGAGGGTCCCGTCATGATCATGAACAACTTACGGCAGTGGTGCGTGCAGCTCATCACTGACGTCAAGGAGTCCTCCGTGGCCAAGATAGCGGGGACCAAACTGCAGGAGGGCGCCGCCATGGGGGAATACTCCGTCGTCAAACTCGTTGACGGCATCAAACGGAATCTTAGTATGGTCGAAGAATACAAAACCTCCCGCCAAAGATTAGTCACTTTGGATAAAAACATCCAAGCCTGCTTATTAGATGATCGCCCCGACGTAGAAATACGACATAGAAATATACCAGAGTTCCCGGGGGACTCCCTGCTAAAGGACTTCAGTAATCCGCCTTCTCCAGTTATGAAAAAAAGTATATGAATGAACTGAAAGTTCTTAAAATAGAGGCTGTTTATAGAACTATTTCATTGTAGCTTTATTAATACAATGAAAACAATTAGATACCTGAATGTTTACATTTCCATTATAGATTTTATATCATGTTATTCCATATTTATTTTACTATGATAAGTTAAACGTAGAATAAATTATTAAGAAAATTTATTTGCTCAAAGTACTAATCTTGAATAAATAACATTTTCGCTTATATTTTTTCTTTTTTCCTTTTAATTTAAATCTGATATCTATGTACTTAATAGAAACAACAATTTCCCGATTTTCAGTAGTATAGTATAGGCGACGCGGACGCGGCGATCGTTAAGAACAATAAGTGCTCATAATTTCTGACAAGATGATACTTTGAGCATAAGTAGTATCTACAATGTAGCGATAAGTACCGGAATTAAAATTCGGATCTTTAAGAGACAGCTAAGAGAGGGAGGATAGTCACTTAGGCCCTGAACTCCACATGCTTTTTTAGCTGATAACATGAAACTTGGCACCAATCAATGAGCTTGATTAGCTGTTTACATGTGCGTACCCACTGATTGAGACCTGGTCTACCCTGGGGCCTTCCTGCCTCCCATACTTTTAGCTGGTTAATTATGTGCCTATTTCTAAGTATTGTTGAAATTCCTAATTTGTTTCACATGTAGAAGTAGACTAAGAAAGATATTTTCGAAAATCTGTTCCTAAGGGCTATTATCTACCACCGCCGAAGTAGCACACACATTACTATGGCTAGGTGGAACTAGACCGAACCACCGAGATCTGTCTCTGTGGACAAACGATAGTCGTCATCGCTCTGAACTCGATTTGAAATAATCTCGATTCCTGGTGACGGCGGCGGTGAACAGATGCTCTAAAGGAGTGCAAGGTATAGGTCTGCTTAGGCCTAACAAAAGTTTGAAGTCTGGTTAGGCCTCTACCAGTAGGCCTTAAAGCATATAACACAGTAGGCCCATAAGTTATGTCAATGGGGTATTGAAGACTGTATGGAAATCATCCCGACAAAGTTGCGGGCAACAGCTATTTATTATATAGGTAGGTACTATTTATTTATTCTGAGTGAGACTGATTATTTATAAATTCTAAAAAATTAATTACTTTTATTGGAAATGTTAGTGTCATCAGGCAATCGGACAATTTAACGCTCTTTCTGATTGTCCGATTAAACTATGTATCATATTTTTTTGGTATTGCAGTAACAATTCGCTAATTATAACTGTAATACCAAATAAATGATGTATTAAGATCTTAAAAAAGTGTTTTATTTTGACTTGAACAAACTCAACGTAGAGATAATAGGGACCATAAAAGTCAAACCGCACTGAGCGGAACTTTACCTGTAGACAAATATACGATCGCTAGAGCAGTGTTTCCCAACCTGTGGTCCGCAGTCCTATCCCAGGGGGTCCGCGGATAAAACGAAAAATTAAAATTACGAAAGCATGTAATGCGACCGAAAAGATTTTTTAGGGGTCTATGATCTAGGATCATGGTAAGGTCAGTAAGATGGGGGTCCACCCTTGAAAAAGGTTAGGAAAGGCTGCGCTAGAGAATTCTACTAGTGAAAATGAGCCTTCTAGTTCGCTACTATATTTCCACTGTAGGTACCTGTTATTATAATCCCTCGGTCGCTGAATCGTAGCATAGCAAGACCGGTCCATGGGCCTTCTTTGTCAAGAAATACACGGTTGGTAGATAACTATCTGATTAATAATTGATCTAATTAATGATCTGATTAATTATAATAATAATTGATCTGGCTAGGTATATAATACTCCACACTTTACTTCGATTATAATTGATGATAAAGTGTGGAGTTTGCCGTCTCCCGCGACCGTGAGTGCTGCAGTGATCGAGATTCGAGCCATCGAGAAGTGGGAAACAAGTTATACTAGTTTTTGTATGAAGAAATTTACACTTTTTGTAACCGTTACTCATGTGCACCTTGTCTTTACTTTAACAGTTCAAATTTGCCTAATATTTGATTTATTTGAAATAAAAACTTCTATTCAGACTTCATTCTTACCTTCCGTGAAACATTAATTATTGTTTTTACTATATCGAAAATAAAGGCACGAAATAAATTAAATAAGGTATTTTGTTCGTATTTTATATAATTCATATGAAAAATTGTTAAAAAAAAAACTGTCTTTAATTAATATTAATAAAATGATGAATAAATTTGTCATGAGAAAAGTAATTTATTACAATCAAAAGCAGTGCATTTTCATAGAAAATGATCGTTTATGCTATTACAGTGTAAATAATGAATGTAAATAAATAATACTATATTTCATGGCAGTCTAGTCGAAGTGATGGCTTTCTGGTGCAGTTTCGAGCAAGACAAGTAATAGCAAAAAAGGTCATCCTCATGAATGAATTACTTTTACTTATAACAACATATAAAATTAATTTAAAAAATATTCTTTTGTAAAAATACAAAAGAATACTCTAAAAGACAAGCAAATTGTAAATAAAAATTAATACTTTAAAAATAATACAAGCCTTAATGAGGGATAAAATTGTTAAATAGATATCTTACTCTGGAACTTTATAGAAAAATTTCATTATATGTATAACTCTAATGATTTACGATAATAGGCCACTTTGTATTAGAAAACGTAACTATACATCGCCACATAACATGATTCTCCACAAATACTTCTTCGCATTATATACAATGACTATATCAAAGAAGTGATGATGATGATGATGCATTATAAATAACAGAACTTAATGAATAGTGCTTGCTTAGTGCTAGTGGGATTGATTTGAGCTGAAAAGCAAGTAAATGTTCAGTCCATTATTCAGCTGCAGCGACTTGCTCGCTCTGGATCAGAGCCTCTGATGGGTTATCTTTTTTTAGTTCTACAGTCTCTGTATGATCATCGGCGGGTGCTTCTTTTTCCTGAGAGTGTTCACGAGAACTAACAGTTCCATTTTCATTGACTTCTTCCTTTGCTGGAGAGTTTTCTTTTGAAGCCTGGTCGGCTTCTACTACAGATTCTTTTTCAGGAGATTGAGCTTTTTTCTCTGGGGTACCTTCTTTTTCTACAGATTTTTGTCTTTCTTCTGTTTCCTTTTCCGGAGACTTTTCTTTTGAATCACCTTTGGCACCCTCATCATCATCATTTACAGGTGTGCCTTCCTTAGACGCTACATGGTCTGCCTCTCTTGAGGGTGAAGCCTCTTTAGCCGGGCTTCCTTCTTTCTCTGGTGATTTTTCTTTGTCATTGCCAGTCTCAGAAGATTCTAGTGTTTCAACCTTTTCTTCTGTGCTTACTTCAGATTCTTTACCTTCAGCCTCAACATCACCATTGATAGGCTTTTCCTAAAAAATTCAGTAATATTATAATTATTATCTTGAATAAATTAATATAAAATTAAAACCAAGTGCACAATGTCACTATAGATAATATGAGGTTGTTGACATTACAATGAGGTAACTATTTACAATTTTACTGTGGTGATAACAGGATAATAATAATTAATATGAGTGTACTGTATAGGTACCTGTTCATTTTCAGCTTGTGGTGGTTCCTCAGGGGGCGCTTCCATCTTCAAGAACTGTTCCAAAGTATCCATTTCATTGGCCAGGTCAAACTGATCATAATCCTGAAAACCATAAAGAATTCAACTAGAACCATGTTTACAAATTTTTCACTCAACACAAGTTGCTTACCCACACATCAGTAAAAGAGAAAAGAGTATTGAATGGCTAAACAAACCAGTACTTTATAAACAAACCCATAAACAGTACACAATCATATAATAACAAAGAACCAAAATACAAACAGATGGCAACATACCAAAAATACCAAGTCATCTAATACACTTGGTTAATTCTATTATTTCTAAATTATTTGAGAGATATAGATATAAATCCTACCCCACAGTACTCATCATCGTTGAACAGCTGCGGCGGCAGCGGGGACCGCGGGTTGGGGTCGCTTACGGTGCCGCCGTTCGACGTCGAGTTGCTTTGCATGAACTCTTTAACAGATTCCTTTCCTGGTTCCGTTATGTCAATGACATCATATTTTATGGTTTTGGAATCTAGGATCATCAAGACACGCTGTTGCCGTTTCTTCACCTACAAATGTCACAATTCACGTAATCGAAAACAATCATTACATGAATCAACTTTAGGAAAAAGTCGACAAATGCACCCGGCCGTCCCAGAAATTTTCTAATATTATACATACCTCTTTGTTTCCAGAAATACCACTGATATATACTTTGACAACCATAATGAAAAACTTTCGTTTCGTACTATAACAAAGGTAAATAACAATCGCTAAAAAATATTAGACGAGAAAAATAGGCTTGGCCATTAGACAATTTGATAAAATAATAATAATTACAGGATGAATGACAGTTCGCGTGTGACCAATATAATGTTTAAATTTCTACTATAAGTTTAACTTCAAAAGGCCTCTTTGTTCTTTCTTAATTTTTGCATTTAGATTTTAGTGTCACGACTTGAAATGCATACATTTCGGATACGATACTGTACTAAAGAATTAACAACGCCGCGCCGCGCCCGCGTCTCAATCAGGTGTGATGTTATTAGCTAGTTTACTTACTCTTCTTTATATATTACACATGGCCGTGATGACATGACTGACATGCATGATTTATTTACAATAAGATCAACTAAATAATTATAATGCATATTAATTTTAAATTATTCTATACTATTATCTACTTTCTACCATAATACTGTTAAAAATGAGGCAACATTTCATTGCGTTTCGTTTTACAAAATAATGTCAACATTGATAAAAATAGAGCGCCAAGTTTGAATTTCTAAAATAATCAAAGAAAAATGATTAGAAGAACTGAGAAGAATGAGAATAGGTACTAACAAAATAATTGTGATACAGTATTTACAGCGTTACTACTGCTGCCACCTCGGACTGCCATATTATTTTGCTTATTTAATTACTAAATAGATACCTATGTATTGAAACATGATATTGGTAGCAATTGGTAGGTAGGTACACAAGGTACTTATAAAATATTAATAAAGGAGTTAGGTGAAACGGTCGATGGGTGAAACTAGTATGCTATAAATGAAATGACACTATCCCTAAACAAGGTAAGTTACTAACAAGGTCCACAGAGGGCGGATAGTGGAAAAGCCGCCAGATATGGTGGTTAGCTGCGAATATACATGAATAAGCAGTCCCCGACCAACAGTGGCAGGGCAACAGGAAGTAGTGGGAAGCCTGGTGGGATAGATTTACTTATAAGATACCACAAAACTCCTGACATGGCGATTAAATAAGGATGCCCTGATGCGTGGCAGCTGCAGCCGTATCAGTACTGGCAGAAGGCCGAAGAATGGTTTTGTGAAAGGGTTTTTGACTCGTTAAACTGCGACATAGATAGCAAGGGGATCGTTTCCAAGGGGTTACCGAGTTTGCGGTGTGCTGTGGGCGCTGTGGCAGATGGTTCACGTTTTACTATAGAATATAATTATTACGGATGGGCAGGGCCGCGCCGCCCCTATGTGCGAAGTGTGCGGCGCACACAGGCGCCAAGACAATAGGGGGCGCCACCATCGAAATTATTTTTGTTGCACTTACATAGGTACTTATATAAAACTGGAGAACATTTATTTCGGTCAAAATGAACAAATAATAAAAAAATTAAGTTGAAACATGAAGATTCGTGAAAAAAAGAGCCGCTTCATAGGTTTTGCACACAGGCGCTGTGAGGGGTCGGCGCGGCCCTGCGGATGGGGACTAACTTATGCCTCCACTAGAATCTGTGGCAAAACCAGTAAAACCACGCCGACCGCAGAGCAAGACCATTGACACGCATAATTCTGACA
Source organism: Allophyes oxyacanthae (assembly GCA_932294325.1). Lineage (NCBI taxonomy): Eukaryota > Metazoa > Arthropoda > Insecta > Lepidoptera > Noctuidae > Allophyes > Allophyes oxyacanthae. The sequence continues at coordinate 5,544,380 of OW028614.1, read as the reverse complement.
AAGGACTCTCGATAGGCAATGCTGCGGATGAAGGTGACTACTATGCCGATCGTATGAACCGACCATAACGGTCAAATAAAAAAGCATTATTTTAAATTAAAATTTAATATGTTTATTTATAATACATAGGCATATTGTCATGTAGATGTAAACTAAATAAAAATATAATACAAAATCGCGACAAATTATTGGAACGCGACAAGAGCAGGCGTGGAATGTTCAAACATAATAAAAGTATTATTATAATATCATAAAATAAAATTTTACATTATTATAAATAATTACATGGCTCGACGAATGCACTATACAAACGATTGATTCTAGAATCTATTTATTCGACATGAGGATGAAAGAATTTCTTATAAAATGCTAGTTTGTTCGTAGTTGTAGACTTTATATTAAGAACAAAATTGCGCGACATTCGCTCAACAGCGAGCGAAATGCAGCTGCATTAGAAACGGTCTATCTATCAATTTTAAAGATCACGTGCATGTCATTGACTTGACTGCAGTCTAGCGAGACACTATTAAACCTATGAGCCATTACATAACTCTATTGTAAAAACTTTACGAGACGTTGACAGGCCGCGCGTACTCATGTAGGTGCATGTGTGGGATTATCTGAATTACAACTACACAGCAAAATTTATTTACATATTTTCACATTTCCAATATAATTAAATAATTAGAGCCATAATACGAAGTCTACCAGTTAATTAACGACTGCAAAATTGACAAAAGTTCAACGGTCGTACGTACCAAGTAAATAAATAACTGTAAAATATTTATTTAAATGTGTTACGTTAATTTATTGTTTACCTAGTTGTGTGAATGTACGCACACAGATAAATATTGTGCGGAAATATTATTGGCAGATGTCCAGATCACTAGACAGTTGTCAGTTAGTCTTTATGCTCAGCGAGCCGTGCTGATATGTATTATAATTATACTCACCATGGACCAATCGACGCAATAAATGTCGTAGACGATTTTATATCTATATAGAATATCCGTTAAAAAGAAGTAATATTTACTTGAATATAACACGTTAACTTTTAACATCTTATTCGTTTATAACTCTCATTACCATACTTTAAAATCTCATCGTTAACCCCGGTTGTCAATCAACATACACACGTAGCAGCTAAACAGGAATGTACAAAATGGTTACTGTTAACTATTTTATTTATCAGTCGTCACATTGATTTGAATTCCTTCATTTGCTCGCATATTTTATATATATTCCAAGGTTTTAAATATATCAAAATATACAAATGAAATCTAAAACTATATATACACATAAAATGTTACAAAAATAAACAAAACAACGAAAATACCTATATTTTAATAAATCAGGTTTAGACGCACCTGATTGAGATTTTTCCAAATTATCTAATAATCCTCAAGATTCTAAATAAATAGTTGATAGGGTCTGTCATTACATCTTGATGGATGAGATATAATTTAAATTCGACTAAGAAAAGGGCGAAATGTGCACTGATCAAGCATTAAATAGTATCTATCAGATGACGCATACCGCTCGTCGTCATCAATCACGTTGAACCCAATTTCGGTTTAGTAACATTATACTTTTTGGCAACTTGACAATATTTAATGTCTGATTATTTCTTGTTTAGTTTGTGTGAGGATTGAATGAGCATTTACAAACTAGGTGTTAATAACATCATCCATCAATATTTAGTTATCAATAACAGTTTTGTTACCAAAAATTATAAGTTTTGTTGGATGTAGCCAAATTTTCTAGATATTATATTATGTAAGATAGATTTTAAAGCCCAAAAAAAGTCAAATTGATCTAAATCAATAAACGAAATATGATCAATAAAAAGATGAACTTTTAGCTCCACATAATGGCAATATTTCCCACTCACATGGTATGAAAGCTCGCGTTAAGAGATCGTAACAGTCGACTAATCTCATATTCACTATAATTATTGACACACAAGCGACTGAGCGCAACTCTATGCGTTAACTATTCCCTTTATCCTATGATACACTAAATAAACAATAAGCACTCAAAATCAGATATCACCTCGGCGTAAGAGAAGAAATACTGTTAATATCTAAATTCGGTAGGCCATTACATGCCCGCAGAGTGAGATCGAATAATACTAAGTACGTGGATCGAGGCCCAAACTTATGTGAAAACTCGGACGTACTCTTTTACCTACAGATATCCCTGTGCGAGGAACCCCCTTAACTAGCACGTTCGGTGTTCTGTGATATTCTGGTAAAATTTGGGTGCGTGACCATGTCGTAGTGTCTCGCGCGAGATCTGCGGGTCGGCGAGTGCGCGCGTGTTCACACGGGCGTGCCGAAGTCGGGGTCGCCGTCGCCGGCCAGCAGGCGCGCCGGGAACTTCGCGCCGTTAGTGAGCGCCGCGCCCTCCGTCACCCTGCGCGCAGAACCTATCCTGTGATCAACATAAATAAACTACATCACTTAAAATGTATTCAAGGCTCCTTGTCAATGGACAAAGTGAGTGTGCACACATGCAGGCGCGAGGTTTCGCAAGACGCTCTCCTGTTGAACGGACCGCCAACAACTGTTATTATAATAATATGAACGTTGACATATAGTCAATATGGGTAAATGTGAACAGGGGTGATTAGAAATATCTCCCGTAATTTTTAATATATTATGTTCTTTGTGATGAGCGTGACACTTACACCTCCCATTTACAAAGTGGAAACAGATCGAAATAACCTTTCGTTTCACATTGATCACACAGAAGTATTAATAAAATAAATAATAAGAGACGTTTCCAATCACCCCTGTTCACATTTACCCATATTGACCCTACATGAAGTAATTAATGAAACGTATTAACAAACACGACTGGTTCGACGCGCCATTGGTTGCTTACTTATGCTTACTTATACGTGCCTTATAGTTTAGACTATGTGTCTGCAATAGTAGACTACTTCCAATCGTAATGTAACGGCCACATTTATGTCATTGGTGCGGAAGAGCTGGCTCTTCGGTCACCAATCTATTAACTTAGCAAGGTGCCTATAAGTCTACAGTGTATTGGAAATACCTACTCAATACAAAGTTGATAGACATCATCGTCGTTGAATGCAGCAAATTATAAATAAAAAGGATGTCCAATGTCACAGAATTTCAGAATTATTTGGAAATAGAACACCAAGAATTTCATGTCCTCCTGTTCTACTTCCAAATACTGTACAACTCGGGACAATACCCAGCCAATTTACTTTCCACGACTACTTTGTTACAAAGACGGTCGCGATCACTGATATTCGCATACACACAATTATTGTTTGGTATCTACCCTCACTACATACATTTATGGTCGATGACACTGATGCACGGTAAAACTCGAAAGAGTTTATGTTTGCATCTTTAGAATGTTTGTGTTATGTGTACTTTTATGCAAATAAATAAATAAAATAAATAATAAAACTATCAACCCGCATCCTTAGTATGTACGACTGCTCTCTGAAAACGATACTTTGGGCACTTCTTTGTTTTTAACCGACTTCTTAGGATGATGTGTGCATTACCTGAATCCTTTAGATTCTCTTCTGAGGGGTTTGACGTCGCCATTCAGCTTGCTGGGCTTGGTGTCTTTAGGATTGATGTCGATGAGGGGCGGCTGAGCGATCTCCTGCGGCGGCGGCGGAACTGGCGCTAGCGGTGATTCTGGCACTACCAAGTTATTTACAGTATGTTAGGATGAAAACGGAGGATATATTATTCCAAATTAAAACGCAATAGTTCCAGCGAGTTCAACGAGTAGTCAGGGCATTTCTAATAAAAGTATTTTCTTACTTATAACGATTTACAAATTTACTTACACTGTTTTCTGGTGACTAAATACTATAAAATAAATATTTTTTTATGTTGTTACAGCATGCGTATTCATATTGACATGAAATCTATTCAGGGTAATTTTTATTATAAAACATACCTCCGTCAGAGACGGGCACGTTATCGCAGGGCGCTTCCGTTTGAGGTTCATCAGAGGAAGGAGCTTCTAATTCCACAGGTCGGTACGCGCCCTTAGTACGCCAGTCCTTCAAACAAATCGTTATATTTTCACTTGTTATCATAATTAACCTCTGATCAGTAAATTAACAGTTAAATCAACTCAACTGTCAACTGTGAATTCATACGATTGGTTGTTTAATTGTTTGTCGATATTGGCCAACCAATCAAAACAGGTAGCAAAACATTTGACGGCAGATTTACTGATCAGAAATTTGACCAGTCTTTTGATAGTTATTTCCGTCTACCGAAATCGCTAAACGATCTAAAGAAAAATTTCAAGTATTAATTCGACAATGAAGTTTATTTCTAACCTAGCTAAAACTCTGGGTAGAAATGTACTTTAGCAGCCGTCCGTCGATTTAAGGGGCAGGAGGGGGGAGGTGTAGAACCCCTGCTGTGGTGGAGAGACATGACTTTTTTAATATTCTCTCCTAACTTTTGAATTTTCTTATACTGACGTCTATTTAAGGGGAGGAAGAAATGGGGAGTGACGAGTAAAATGGAGGGGGAAGTAGCTGTTCCCTTTCGATCCCCAGAAGGATGTTCAAGGCTTAAAAAACCTTAGCCTTCTATCCTAACCTAACCATGTCAGATCCGCCCTAGAAAGATTACATCATTAATATGAAGTACTACATTTTAGTGCGTTGACTTTACGTAAAACGAAACGCATGATGGTGAGACAAAATGTCAAAAGTGACAAAATATTGCTACATTTTTACGAATTTGATTATTTTTTTCTCGTAAACCACTTATCGCAGCAACTTGAAACTTTACGTAGAAACTTCTAATAATGTGAACTTTCTGTAAAAAAAAATATCGATTCCTAACTCGACGGCTGCTAAAGTAAAGCTTACCAAAACTCTGAAAATACATTACTTATAACTAATAATATAAAATTAACTAATAATGATATAAGGAATGCAGTACGCAATCTGACAACGATATCACTGGCTACGCTCGAGGACGAATCTACTATGACGTAATACGTTAGTCAAGGTGTTCTCCGATGTAAACACGGGGACTATCTTGATCTTGTTACCAACCAACAAAATCAAGGACTTGGTACATACCACGGTACTCGAGTTTTCTACACTGCGATCTGTCTAGAAGAAACGACATGTAAACAGAATCATGGTTAACTGAATTAACTTGACGGAGTATTGGGTGTACGGCTACGGTTTCAGTCCTTACTCTGTTTTTAAAACAGGCTAGCAGAAACGAAAGCGGTTATTTCGAAAAATTTTTTTAGAATAATTTAAGGTATGTCACGTGTGTGACAAAAAAAGCTATGTTGTTTACCAAATCCTTATCATCATACTACCCCTCAAGATATTCATCCCTTTGCACTGCAATAAGATGTTGCCGAATGTCTGTATCGACACAGATTAACTGCTCTGTTAAATGTTCTCTCAGAAATACGAAGGGATTTTCCATTGTCCATGGCAACGTTGCACATAATGTTTGATTGACCTGCGCGACAGTCATGAGTGCTACAAACATTGACTGTTGAGCATTTTGACTTGTTTTGCCAACCTTCCTCTGGTTCGACAGTTTCCAGTTAAGTATCTGAAAGTGATGCGCTGTATAACATACCTGAGGTTTCCGTTTTTTCTTCAGCGCCTGCGGTCTGGCGTGCACGGGCGTGGACGCCGCGGACTCGCCCGACGAGCAGTCGCGCGCGACGCGCCCGCCCCGACCGCTACCCGACCACTACACATCAAGCATTATTATATTATGGAATGTTAAACATTCCTCTTGGCACTTCATCGGATTCCACTTTATATTATTACTGTCTGCTGCTGTTACATTAGTAGTAGACAGTAGTAGACAAGATGAGGAACTCTCAACCTACGATTAGAAATGGCTTCGTTTGCTGACAGTCCGTTATCGTAGAAGCCCTAAAATAGGGAGTGTAATTCTGTATCCTTGGCTTTGAGAAGATGAAATCGTTCCATGAAACAAGAGACATCTTATGTTGCGGATGAAACTCCAGTTGCTAATTTCTAAAGTAGAATGCTGCGTACCTCGAGTCTCGCCTCTATTTTAATAGAATCGTCGTCCATATCCAGTATGTTGAGGTTATTGTTGATGTTGTTGTAGTCCGGGTAGTTGGCGGGCGGCGGCGGCGCCACACGGTAGGGCTCCGACTCGCACTCGCTGCCCGATCCGGCCTCCGATGTGCGTCTAAGCATACAAAGTGAGGAGAGGAGTTAGAAGAAAAGGCGTCATGAGAATAGTGGTACTTCTTTCCCAATTATTATATACAGACAAGCGCAAAATTTTGGGGTATTAAGGGTGGCTATCCTGTATAAATAAGTATTTAATAAAACGTAAATATAGGAATAAATATCAAATGCATCCATTAAAAACTATAGACATTTATCTAAAAAGTTTATCAGTCCATAGTAAACTTTTTATATAAATGTAGGTAGTCACTAGCTATAGAATGTAATATGTAACTGCTCTATGGATTGTCAATTGTCATACATTAATCCCTGAAACGTGTAGAGGCAGTTCGCTCATGAGTATAGTAGACGATATGCGCCATTTTATGGGCATAGTTCCAATTTCGTCTGTACGTGAAAATGTTTAGAACAGAAAATCCTGTACACTATTTTCCTGTTCAAGATGTCGGATGCGTTTTACCCGCAGCAGTGTTTGTCACCACAAGGTTAATGATGTGGCATGGGCAAGAGTCATAAAAATTACAACTTAAGTGTCGAACATAAATGGTCCCCTATATCTAATGTTCAGCCATTTCTAGTATAAAGAAGTTTTTTGGTTTTCACATACCAGGTTTTTATTTTTATTTTATAATAGCAAGCTGTTACGTCAAGACGTTAATTGCGTTACGTGTCGGTTACATGCGTTGTTATCGACTCATTTGTGGACACGTGTCGACGTTGTTACGGTGCCAAAAATACAAGTGAGAACAGCTGTTCAAACTACTGAATAATCAGCTGGCGCTAGAATTGTCTATCAGATTCTGGGCTCTGGTAACAAAGAGCGAAACAAAAGATGTTACCGAGTAACTTACTCGTATGTATGTAATCATCGATTATTGCAACATTTACACATAGCAAACGCTTATGGCCTTATTGAAGATCCAAGGATAATCTTGAATGTAACTCTACTTTTGTCACTGTCATTAGTCTCAGAACGAAAAAGGATAGAGCACTGTTACGCCAAGCTGACATTTTAATCAGAGTTAAAAAATAAATAGTTTAATAAGACGTTTAGTGTTCAATCGTTTTAAAATACAATCACAAAATTCTTGAGCTGGTAAATGTTTGAAGAATTACATAATACGTGATCCAATTAAATTTTATTGACATGTGAAATTGTGATCATTACTTAAGATTTAAATAAATTGTTCCAATTGGTACGTGTAATGCAATGATTATAATAGAGATCACTGACCGTCGCAGTCGGAATTATGAATAGCTAGCTGTGTCGTTGATCAATAATTTGTCACATGTCAATAAATTCCTTTATAAACCCCGATTTATTTTGTGGTTTCAAAAACGTGAGTTGTTTGGATACTATTCTAGTATGTATGTATAAAAGTGCGTCACAATAGATCTTCGCAGGTCCGGGTCGCAGTGACAAAGGGGCTTAGTACCCTACCTCTTCAAACAATGTATAAAAGTAACGTATTCGGTATCTATACAAATGTACAGCTGTTTGGAAGAAAGGAAAATCAGTTAATCTGTGTGTCAGCTACAGCCAGAATTTAAATATATATCATAACATGCATTCACGAAGTATTGTGAAGAAGTTCGCTTAGTTGAGTGCTGCAAATGAATTCATACATCGTTTAGCTTCATCATTTTTATGTGATCTTAACTATACCTAACATTCATTTCAAACCAAATGTTTCATTTTATAAACGTATACATACATACATGTATACGTTTTATTTTAGGCAGTTTATGATGTAAATCACACTATAAACTGTCTTTATAGTGCTATGAATTAAACTATTATTTGTGATTACAGTGCCGATATTTAATTAGGCGCTGGCAATGTATCGTTTTAATGCTACATTTGGTTGTTTTTCTTTTTACCGATTCACTTTACGCTTGTTTGATATGGAGAATGCAAGGTTCTGAGAGAAAGAAGGAAGACGGAAAGATAGGATAATTCGCTTGTTCTTACTTATTCAACAATATCTGAAGTTCTGACTAAAGTCGCACTAGGTGAAACGCAGTAAGCAGTCCATCTATACAGAACACAATGGGAAATTGTTCAATATCGCCTTTTATTCTACCGCGAATACTCGTTTACAGACAACGTGCTCGATGCCGTTGCTGACGATACTGCATTCGTTTATCATACATATATACATAAGTTCTGTTACTTCGCGTCGACTATGTCGAGCAATCTCTGCCTTGAGGTAGAGACAGAGAGCAAGAAAGAGTTCGATAGTTTCATTAGTATAGCGGCCGATACGTTCAGTAAGCCGTGCGAGATTATAGAACAATCAACATCTTAACGTAGACCTAGATAATTATCTTCCATGCTCGAGTCTGAACACAAAAACTTTTTAGTATCTTCCATAAGGGGAGAATTATTATTTAGTTTATTCAGAGAGTGTAAACGGACCTGTTATAGTCGGGCGTCCGCGGCGCGGTGGGCGTGGCCCCCTCCCCGTCGGGCTCCCCCCCGAACACCTCCCCGTCCTCTGGGTACAGCGGGAACCTGACACAACGACAGACTATGTAACGATACAAATTATTACTATGTAGGGAAGACAACACTTCATACATAACATGCGCTAGAGAAGTTATCCAAGACTCATCTGTAGTATAGTAGTAACTGAACGCCCGAAATCAAAGTGTGGAAGCCGCAGTCCGCCAATTATGCTTGGCTAGAAGATTACTCTCTTCTTTTTCCAAAATATCAGGTCTGTATTGGTATGCCGGCGATCGTACTACTACTCGACAACTATAACGAGTCACTCCGCGTCTCCCACTTTCACATTCACTAAATAGATACCACACACACGCATACGCACAGCGTTGCGAACGCGCCCACTTAGGGGCGCCAAGTGATACGTTATTCGTTACGTTGATATTGTCGAGTAGCTAATCCATTTTCCCAACAAATTACGTTTGCCTGAATATATCAGGCGCCCTGATCCAGCTCTGACAAGCAACACCATCACAACGACCGCCAGAGGACTGATTTTACTGTCGCCAACCTACTCTTCCCATAAAGGGTGAAGTGTCACTGGTACGGAAGGACTGCAGTGCGGGCGAAAATCTACTAAATATTAGGTAGAAGAGTGCTGTCGTATTTGATATTTTGCGATATTGGACAAGACTAGTCTGTCATTCTAGCGTTATACCTATAATTGTCTTCTGATAGCCTGTCGTCATCGTCGGTCGCTATGAACTGAACACAAAGCGCGCAGTCTCCCTTTACACTCTGCAGTGCTTGTACAGCTTCTTTGTGACAAGCCTGAAAATATAACCATATTAAGCGACACATAAAAAAAGTATGATGTGAAATATTTGAGGCAGCCCGGTTCTGACCTCTTCTTATTACCACATGCGAGGTAACGGCGCATCTCCGCTTTGCTGACACCATGCCTTGGGGACACATTCCAGTAGGTCGTCACGTTCATCCTCAGAGTACTTAAAACCCGCTTAGGATGATTTTTGGATTAATAAATGCATCTCTGAGGTTTAGGACTTGCCGATGCTCGGAAAGATCCTTTTCAAGTAACGATAGCTATGTAAATCTAGCACACCCATTACGAACGTTGCTGACGAGCTAATCTTCATGTGAGAGAGATCCCGACATGAAAGAAGAAGCACGTAGTATCCGCCGTGCGAGCGCCGACGCTCAACTAGTACCATTACAGTGCGTCACCTGTGTGAGATCGACGTCATTGATGGCGAGGATCGCGTCGCCGACGTACAGCTCGGCGGTGAGCGCGGCCGGCCCGCCCGCTTCCAGCTCTGAGATCAGGATGGGCACGCCGTGTTCACGACCACCCTGCGACAAGTAAAGAGTTATTATTTAATAGGTAGGTACCAGTGGCGAAGAGTCCATACAACCCGATTCCCATCGGCTTCCCTTTAGGAATTCGTTAGTGCATAGACCAACGTAATATTATATTATTTACTCATCCTACTGAAAAAAAAAGGCTTGTTGGTCGAGCTCTTCCAGACATGACTATAATATAGATTGAAAGAGACGGTATGGATTTTTGTCGTGCAGCAATTTTTAGAGGCCATTTTTGGGACGGCTTCCCCTTTTAAAACTGTTACCCTTCGCCACTGGTAGGTACGGTCTTATCGCCGCACATTTTTCTGTTTACACTATAACCTACTTTAGGCTTGCTATGCCCAAGTTCACCGACAAAATAACAGACGATTAAAGCAAAATCTGCCGTTTAAACATGAATTCTTGTATGGCTAATCAGCAGATTTCATAACAATCATCTTTTATAATATATTGTCAGTGAACTTGGCCCTAAATTAGTATCATAAAAAATCAAAAATATCGATTTGAATGAGTATACTTAACACTTTGTGACTATCAACACCTGAGAGAAAGAATCACGTCGTACTCTATTACTGTAACTTATAACTAATAAAACTAACGTTTGAATCTTGGTGAAACGACTCTTTCTACACTGAACTTACAACCTTCACGACCTTTAATGTGTGGTATTTACTTTTGCACCCCGTACAGTCAGTGTGTCAAATTACATGCATTAACGTGTACGGGAGCCGACACAAACAGACGTCTAGTTGCTGCTTTACCGGTCGTAAAAGCAGATGACGACAGCGGCAGCGTGTAGCCGGTGTATTTACAAATAACCAAGTTACTAGTACTACATGTTTGCTAATATAATTACGCTAGATATACTGAAGATCATAAATATGTAAGTAGATATCGTTAGGTGAGATCCTAGTTCGAAATCACCTGGTGACCGACAGGTCGCGTCGTAGTGCACGACGCGCAAATGTCACACCTCGACCCAATTTCCATATGCCTGCGTAATTGTAACCTGCCCTCGTTCAACAAATACGTACTGTGACGGAGATGCCGAGTCCGAGATGCGGCGAGCGTCGCACGCGCACGGTGCGCGCCAGCGCGCGCGCCGGGTGCGCGGGGGGCGCGGGCTGCGGCGCGGGCGGGGGGCGCGCGCAGCCCCGGCCGCCCCCCGCGCCCCTGCACACGCGCACCAGCGTCTTGTGCCGCTGCACCAGGATCTCCGCCTCCACCTGACAATACAATACGTCCTTATAATATAGTATACACAATACAGAATAAATGTAACAACTCAGACCGCTCAGTTGAAATGTTCTAGAATCTAGCTAATACATATAGCTGGATCAGCCAATAAAGCCAGTGACGGACGGGTGTATTACTTTAAAAGATTGTCCATGGAGTTTCTTGCCGTTATCTTCTCCATAGGACTTACCCATTTGGAACTGTGCACCTAGAATCACGACGTTTTAAAAGTGTCTGTAAAGGCACAGTTGAAATAAAAAACTTAGACTTCGACTTTGAGCACCACCAGAATGAGGGCTGACTCTGTAGCTAGCATACCACTTTTCTAGCATGATTATTAATTAGATACGGGGATTATTTCCATTTCGAGGGGGGCCTTAACAACCGGAGAACCAGGATAGACAGTTTGACAACAGAACTGAAGAAAACTATCTGGGTACTGGAAAGATCTCCATCGTGATCTTTGCTACTAGAACTTTGTAGGGAAGCTTTTGGTGCAATTTGTTAAGGCCTTATTTAACTCTCAAGGGACATTATCGCTTTTACTTTGTGCTACAAACATTCTCGTCGAATGAGAGCCTTTTTGCAGTCGGATATTTATAGCTCTAAAGGACAATAACACGTTATAGATTGTCCAGCTGTAACGTGGGTGTGCATTAAATGTTTTGTCTAGACTCAACTGCTACGCAAGCAACGCACGGAGACGACGTTTTCACATCGACAAACAGCTGTGCGACGATAGCGCAGCATTCTTTTAGCCTACTACAGACACTAGACACCGTTCGAGCGTCGTATGCATTCGACGAATGTCTTATCTGGTAGACCCAGATGGCAATAGGGATTCAGTGCCCTTGGCATTTTTGATAGAGTTGTACCGACACGTTGCCAGGCTTTATTAAAATGCAAACATTCTCAGCTGTAAATTGGGCCCTCAGAATACAATTATGAAAAACAAAATATGATTGAAGTAGGTATACCTGAGCCCATAGCGAGTCTCGTAGTTCAGCGCGCATGTCTCTGCCGAGTAGTTGCAACTGTTGTATCCTGCCCGCTAGCTCCTTATCCAGGTACTTCGTAGCGAGTCTGGAAATGATACGTTTAAATTTAATAGCTATGCTTCTAAGTTCTAGGATCAAAACACAAGCTAATATAAACGATAGACAGATTAACAGTATTATCTTGTTTGGGTCTTTCTTGAGCTTGGAGTCTAAGTTACTCCTCACTGATTTGAAGTCTGCACACGCGCAGACAAGAAAAGACAATAGATGTTTTGGCGTTTTATGTTTTTAAGAATGAAGAGGTGAGAATTTAGTCGCATATGTTTTTTTATTTTATTTAATACGAACTAATGCTGATTGGGTGGAATTCGAAACGAAAAATGCCCAGATCCTTTTATTGAAACATGTACCTTGAGAGACCCGACATTATCTCTGAAATTATTATCAAGGAAGTATCATTTATCATTGAAGTGCATCGTTCACCTGCAAACTATTCGTCGTCGACTTCGTATTATTATACATTAGTAGCAGGTCATGCATACAATTGGAAAACTTACCTAGCACCAAAGAGTTCAGAGTGTAGCGCCAGCACAGTCTCTCGGAGAGCGGCGTTTTCCCTCGCCAGCTGCGCGGCTTCGGACCGCGCTCGCGCCGCGTCCGTCACGTTGCCGGCCGCGTCACCGCCTTCCTGGCACCCGCCTGAACATTCAAGCACTGTTTTGAACTTCATCAACCTCATTCACAATCAGTAAACGAATTTTACTAAACATCCATCTATTCATTGGTTTAAAAGCCGGGGAAAAATATATATTTTTGAGTCGTGTCGACATAAGCTCGAACGAGAACACTTAGGTGGAATGATTAGCCAGTCAGTAAGGTTTTTAATGAAACAGACTACGCAGGATAATACCGACGCATCAAGGTGTCGTCTCTCGAGGAAGCTCTCGAAAGAAGATCGGAGTATGATGACTTTATTTATTCACTTGAGGCACAATTTCTTGTTCGTCTCATGCTACTACTAAAGAAAGTATCTACTTAATTATTGAATGGAAAAAATACAATTTAGAACAAAATAGACATCACATTTTATAGAGAGGCATTAGGCATATGACACTCATGTTATGCATGAGATTAGGCTCAGGCACGTAGTCGCCGTATCTAATAGATATCCATGCTACCACCTCTTCCTGTTGATGTCGTAAGAAAAGATTATCAAGAGGATGCAGTAGCTTTCAACTGTGTTATAGGATCTTCAGGACCGATCAATATTTCCTGCTCTTTGCTGCTTGCAGATAATATTTTATACTGAGCTTATTTTGATAATACTTGTACAATATATTTAGAATGATTCTACATTGAAGTTATTAGGCACTCCCTGTACAGTCGACCAAAGAATTGGTCTACCACCCTAAGGCTGCAATTGGTTTGTACAAAAAGGACTATATTCTTTTCAAAATAATGAAGTTTCAACTTTAGGATAGGAAGTTAAATTACATTACAAACAAAACTTACCAGCTGACGCCGCTCGTGCTTGCACCAGTTCTGCCCTCATATCCACGAGCTCAGCCTGCAAACAGAGAAAAAAACTTTAATCTCTGACGGTTAAATCTCCCAAACAAATAAATGGATGGCATCGTATATCAACAATAAGTAGTATCGAATGTCATGGAAGTGATTCAGCACAATAGAATTTAATCTGGGCTCGAAATCAATGGCAGCGTAAATCCGAATTAAAGGAACGACACAGCGGTCGTGTCGTGTATGTCCTCGACTCGGGCACATAAATCGTTTGACTCCTGCACCCTCGCGGTGCGTGCCCCCGCGGGCCAGGGTGTGCGCGTGTCGCACTCACAGCCTACCCTCATCCACATTTTACACGTCATCTCCCCGCCAATTTCATGATGGTTTATGTTATTACTTCAGTTGAATATACCGTTTTGAGTATTTGGGTCGTGGCGCAGTTTATGATCTCATTCGTATTTCGAAGAATACTTGATTATTTAATTGATCACAACCTAGCTAACTTTTGTAATGTTACGTGCAAACCGCAAATGGTTGAATATTTAATATCGTGACATGGTAAGCGAGATACGCTAAGCAGTTAGCTATATATAAAAACAACACGTGGGATTATAAATGGAGCTTGATTAGACCCGCCCGGCGTTTAACAAGGCCCTTACAAGGAAATATCTATTTAACTACATCATTTTATGTAAATGCAACTCTATTCAATTGTATGCATACAAATAATTCTAGTTAATTTTAGAAGTAAATTGAATCAAGGAATGCAGTTTAACGACACTTGCGAAGAAATGTTGTTCTACAGTTTACTTACCCAGAGTAAGTTCAGAGTAAGTTCCTTTTAGAATATTAAAAGTTTACTCATCATAATATTCTATAGCTAATTACAAACAGTAAGAATGAAGCCGGAAATGCACATAGTTGTACTATTTAGGTGCAGGAGAATAAAGCTATGATCTCGAGTGGATGTTACGATGGAACGCGGCGTAAGCGTATGGCAGCTGCGCACAGGCGGTGCTGTGGTGCGATTACACCTAGTATTCAAATCAAATACACTAATAAACGAGGTATACCAAGCGGCAAGCTTAAGTTAATGAGCTTACAATAAATAAAGTTACCGCTAATTTATAGGAAAGATTCTGTCTGTACGCTCGTGAAGGATTATGGAATTGTAATTGAAATAAAAACTTGCTGTGAACTTATATCATTAGTGAATATTACTTAGCACTAGCAGTCGGATTCAAAATGTCGTGACATCCAACATACATCACCTATCAGATAAACTTGACCCTAAATAAATATTGTTCATTTACAAGTTGGTGTTCAGCGAACTTTGACGCTAATGGCTAATTTAAATCACGTCAATTGTAAATCCTGACCCTTGATTTATTATCACGTCATAATCGAAAGAGTACTATTACACGAACGGGACCCAAAGCGGCCCACCTGTAAAATAATAACAGCAGTAGTGGTCATTAGCTGGGGATAATCAACAACAAAACGTTATAGCAGGAATTCCGTTTTATGATCGGTAACTTAATTATTAATTCGATATTGTAATACTTGACACTATGGCTATTATGTTAATTAACAAACGCTGTACATTTTGTAATCGAGAAAATAATTAATGAGGAGATAAAAACGCACTTTAAAAAATTTACCCCGTTTCTCCGTTGATTTTCGTTCCATTCATTATTTTATCATGTGATGTCTAACGATATGGACAGGTTGATTATTTATCATCGTCATCTTTGAACGTTTTCTTCCCACTGGTGAGTAAAGGCCTCCCTTCTGCGCCCAGCCTCCCTAGATGGCTTGAAACAACAATTAGTGTTCTACACACAGTTTTTCGGCCATCCTTCAACAACCAATCTATTAAGTTCATTTTTTTCCTGATAGTGATTGGCGCCAGAACGAATTATCAATATATCAATATTCAATGGAGGTAGCTGCTGTTATTCTCTGAAGAACATTAGAAACGATAGTGAATGTATCCTATATACCTACGTAGATTTAATTGCAACTATAAACTGAAGACCCAGTCTTCGCAAAACTATTATTTCGAAACATGTTTGTCACATCACAACGTTCCTTAGTGTATACTACGTGTCTTCAAACTTTTACGTGTCCTATCGACGGTTTCTCATCGAGACTTTCAGCACCACACCCTTTGCAATTATCCTTGGCACACAAAGATATAGTTACGTACTTAGTTATATGCAAAAACCATAAACAACCTACATGAATGCTTGTGTGAATGAACACGCCGAGTACCTACGTGCACTACAAAATATGCAGGCTTGCACTCTCAATATTTAAGCAACATTGTTTGGGATGCGTCTGTCTGTAGTATACACCATTAAACACGACCTACGCTGATTTCCAAGATTATTATCGTCAGTTATCGCCTGAACATCAAGTGGGCATTTGTTATTGTTAAAAGTGATCGTGAATATTATAAAAACGAAGAGAATTCTAACGACTTTAACACAGTATTAGACGCGGTATAAAAACCATTATAATAAATGAACAGTTAAGTTGTATTGCGAGACAATGAATACGATTCATTAGGGCCGCAATAAAACGCGAGTATCTTAGAATGGACGGCCCTCGGCAATTTAAATACCAACTTCGACGACAACGTGCCCAGTTACTTTCATCTCTTCCCTAATTAAGTTGCGAGTTATTGCGATATGTCTGGGCGATGGCAATAAAGCGGCTCCAGCCGTCAGAGCTACGAACTGCGCGCCGGATGGTTCAACATGCAATGCAAGTAAAGCGATTCACGCTTTGTTTGACTACAACCCTGCTTTACGCGGTGTGGGCGCCGATCACAGATAACGAGCAACAAACAGAAGATTGATTCACCGCTGTTTGATATCATTGCACGCATCTGAGATACATGAAAGATTTGATCGCTCGGCGCACGCGCAGCCGCCGGTGCTCACGAGCCACAGACCTGACAATTCATGCAAAGCAACAATAATAAATCTCCCAATCTGTATGTCGACACTTTTACACGTCTTCTGAGATGAAATCTGACTCATGAATAACAGCACATGGCATTGCATTTTAGTAGTAAGAATGCACATGAAAGCTCTCGAGTCTTGTCTCACATGTTTAGGGGACCACACGAGTTGATATACAACTATAATTGAATTAGCCTCGCAATGCGATCGCGAGTTGCTCCAATAGATATCATATGGGCAGATACTTACACTGAATTATTAAGGAATTAGAACACATGAATCAAAAATATAATATAATGAAAACAGGGCTATTCACAGCAATGAACTATTCACGGCGATATATAGGCTAAGTGCTGAAAAACAACTTGTGGATGCAATTTTTTTTATTGATAATTTATTTATATAGTATCATTGTATTATCGTTGGTTAAACGAAAAATATAATGAAAACAAAATGCAGACTTGACTTTACCGTTTCACTACGAAACATACTAGAGAATTGTGAGTAACATAATATGATTGGAAACAGCTTTATTTACGACACGACACGTTACGAAGATGTATAGTACTATGTTTTTCTAGTAACATTTGTGAGAGGTTGTTCGTTTGTTCACTTTCGTTACCGTTTGTCTCCATACCTATATAATTATTGAGTAGGAGTATGGGACATTTTTTTTTTGTATAAATAGCTTTTCTAAAAAAGCTAAAATTATTACAATTAAATTAATGTGCTCTTAATTAAATATAATTAGGTATTCGTTCGGAACTTGTATAACACTATTGGCGAACAAATATTTGAGCGTAAACTCATTCGTTTAAAAGAAAACAAGTGTATGAATTAATTGTTTCAATCAAAATATTTGAGTTAGTTTTATGAAACTTTTTTATGAGACTTACTTTCGTCGCTGTTCCCACGTACCATGGCAAGACATTATCTATCGTTTGAAAGACATAATCAAGAAATGTTCTTCAATCATCATCATGAATTGTTGTTGAATTAACAACATCGCTTTTATTTCATGGATATTGACAGCATAGAGTAGCGGGTAGCGGGATAGATTGATTCCAAATGAAGTTCTTTTTTGTGATTTTGTTACAATACGAACCAGAATCCTTTAATAAGTCGGCGTAAATCCGCACTGGCATGGAAATAAATTTCGAACATAAGCTCCTTTGAACTGTACAATAGGTCTTTCCTGTATATATACGTTTACATGAGGTCATTGTTTCGTCGGTCTTGAGCGCCCTACATGCATTGTTTATGCCTCTGACAAATACTTGCACCGTGTGCAATTCTTCATTTACATGCGTCCCGGTCGTGCTTGCAGTCGCATCACACCGGGGTCGCAACTGTCTTCCAACTTTTCACTCATTGCCAGTCAATATGCAAATGATTTCGTTACCGTTCGATTGTACAACTCTAGGTGGTACATGCTGGAATTGTTCAAGAATAAAAACGGCTGTTTGGTAAAACCGTCACGCACTCGTGTTAAAGTATAATATCCAATTTTCATGTGGGTTAGCAAATGTAAAGCATAGTTCACAGACTCCGCGGCAGACACGATCAGCAGATAGCGGTACGCACGCCTACGCTGCAATGATACTTGACGCTTGTGCAATGATCTCCAAACTTATATTAGAATCTACATCCGTAATGCAGCAACGGGTGCATTACCATAAAATTTATTTTAAACCGATCGCCTGCTCCGATCGATTAGAGGGTTTTATGAATGATACGAGATCAACCAAATGTGCTTACATTCGAACAATGGTGAGAGTACGAGGTGCATAGGTGATGGATCGCCACCCAGGAAATGGATATTATCGGGCAGGCAGCATGAGTAGTGGATGAGAGCGCGACGGGGAGCTCGCTACGACCCATTTGCCCTATCTACGGCAAAGAGTTATTACCGCTTTTCACTTTGTCCTATTGATGGTTTCCACTATTCAACGACAACCAAAATGAAAACAAACGATTGAAATTACGAAATTATATTAAAATGAAATAGGTAAAAATTGGATAAATCGCCAGTCAATGTTAAGTGATTTTGGCGAAATAGATCTATTCATAGACCATTTGAGTATTATGAATATTGGCCCTATTGAAACACCAATCAACGAACGTGTAATGTCAATGGAGACAGTGAAGTAACAGTTCATAGCGTTTAACAAATGATCCTCGGTGTAGTCCAGGTGGCAAGTGCTAGCCTCACTTATTGGAGGCTGTCGAAACCATTCAATCGTGTTTTACATTATAGTTATAAGTAGTGTCGAATTTTTTTTTTTTACGTCGATGGTTTATTCAGTGAGGTCTAAGTAGAGTCAGAATGAACAGAAAATGAAGTACATAATGTAAATTTAAGTAGAGTCAGAATGAATAAGAGTCTAAATAGAATCAATGAAGTTTAAGTAGAGTGTACATTACACAGATATAATATTATTATTATTTATTTGTATTATAATTATTAAGCTTAGGTATATTAAGGTTTATAAAGTTTCTGAATTTAAAGTTTGCGAAGTGGTTTGCTAGGCCGTAGATATTTATCTTACCGGAGTTATAATAGGTACTTTTTCATAGGTAAGAATCTGGTTTGATTTTCTGAACCAAGAAAGATAACTTATACAAGTACTTATCTACTCAATGCTTTGTTAAATTCAATTTAGTGGGGGACGCGGGAGCACTTGCTTGCTTGATAATTAAATAAAGAAGTACCAAATTATAGTATAAGTCGGTTAGCTATATCCATTATGCTGAGTAACAGATGAGCACATATTTTATAGCTATATGAATGTTCATTGGTGGGATTTGATCGTGATCGCACCTGGCGAGCGCTAGCGCAGGATAGGTAGGTATTCATTTCCCGCGAGCCAACCGCGTCGTGCTGTCTACGACAATTTTGCGACACACGCTTCCCAGAAGCGAATCAATGCAACACATGCACTGCACCCCCAATGAGGATAATATAGCTAATCCAAGTGTTCTTATAATGCCCGGTGTACAATTACCTTTCTAAGTATAACAATGTCATACAGGCAGAATACGATACGTACATACAGTGTAATTAAAATGATTAACTATGTTATTAATCATAACTAAATTACCAATCACTATTGTGATTGATCAGCGGGTGATATAACTGCATTATTCATATAAGTATATGCTCTTAACCGTATCTAATAGTACATGAAATCAATACCCCACAAAAACGAGTTAGGTATTGCATAATGCGCTTGTATTTATTCATGTTAATACAAATGTATTAATAACCGAACAGTTATCATAACTCGGAGTTAACGCATGTACTTAATACTCGTACATTTTATTTTAATATTGGAGTGATTAAGAAAATTATTTACAAATAATATGATTTAGGAGATAATCATGATGATAAATTAGTTAAATTACTAGGTATTGAATATCTCACCTGTTAAATGCTATTAGTTATTGCTAGAATCAGTGATGAATTTGTTTTAATTATTCAGTTTAGAAATACTTTAACTCCAACGGTGGACCATAGATATCTTGTCTCCCGAGAAAAGACCTATTTCAAGATATGAGACACAATACTCACATCTTGCTAATCCAAGAGGTTGACATTTTAGGCGCTGTTTCAATTAGTGGCATTCATTTCACTACCCATTCTCTAACTATTCAGATACTAACAGATAAGTTAGTTTTTTAGAGTTAAATGTGTAACCAACAAATAGCCATTCTTTATTTGTAAGAACTACACAGTTTTGTGACAGCTGATTAGCTATTCAAAGGCAAGGTCGTAAGATTTAAGTAGTTTGGTGTGGTACGTTGATATGAAGATATTTCATTAAATAAACACTTGTTTAGAGAATCCTCGTTATCTACAAGGTACATAATCTTTTACCACACAGAATTTCGTTTTCGAAAAGATAAAAATACTTTTGATAGGCGCTCGATTACAAATGTTAAAACTACACGCTTTTTAAGAGATTTTGGATTGGACAAAAACCAATCATGAAACTTCGAAATAGTATTGAGAATTTAAAAAAAAAAAGTGTTTAAAAAAAATATTATGTTTGTGACCGAGACGTAGCTACATAGACAGAATCAGCATACTTTGATGCGATTGAAAACTAAAAACTGTCTGGATATAGAGATAGCTTATAACAGAATAACGACAGCCATAGATTGATATACCATGGAAACAACGACCCAGCAGCTACTTGTATAGAAATATTGTGATTTGTGTAAAGAATAAAAATCAACAGCTCAATTAAAGAAGAAAAATCTTCTTATACTCCCCTTTAAATCCTTTCTCCAACATAATATCAAGAGGCGACAAGTATACTTTACAGTAGATAGTTAATAAAATTTATTGTGTTGATAAACAATGCTCCCAGACTCATAAAAACAACAAACGATAAAACCAATTTTAAGCTATAAACGTTGGTTAATGGTTCCACTGAGCAGTAAAATTGGCATCAAGTCATCGACGAAGGGTGTAGCTAAAGGGAATGAATCATCCGTAGCCTGGCTTCAAAGAATGCGTAGCAATCTAGTACGCTAATCTATTTATGTACGTATAGTCATTTGCATTTATTGCAATTCGAACTAAATTCCTTTACATATCTATTATTACGTACTTATGTAAGATTTTCCCATAATAAGCAATTCCGCAGCGCAATAGTCGACCACATCAAGAGCGACGAGAGTAATGTTCAATGAGTCTATTGAAGGCTAGGAAACAGGTTTGCGGGCCTGGCCGGTGTTTGCGGTCACGACGTCCGTCGAGGATGGTGGCACGCTCGAACGGACCACAAAGTGGACCGCAGGGAGCCATCCCGGCAGAGCGTCAGTGTCGCACCCGCCCGTACCACCTACAAAACCTCAAAACATGGAATCGTAAAGGCGCTCATAAGTTGTGCATCGTATCGAGTAACGACTTGAATAGGGGAAACACAATAGCATTCATGAATGACGCGCCGCTTTCGAGATAAGCATCCGGGAACAAAGCTGCCGAGTGCGCTTACGCCGATAGATGAATCTTCGTCTATTGAATAGTCACGTACGTTACAAAAAATTCTGGGCGGCCCTTTGGATTTGCGAAAACTAGAATTGTTACACGAAACGACCTCGCACAACAGTTTGCACCAGTTGCACACCTCTCCGCGAACGCGACCCGATGGAAGAAGAATAATTAAAACTCTGCTTCACACGGTGACGCTGACGCTTGGCGCGACAACGGATTACAAAATAAGCGATATAACATAAACATCTTTTCGTAGAGACAAAAATGCAAATCGTATGCGGTTTAGTACGTATAACCATGCTCATGCTAACTCACAAATAAATTACTGCCCCCGTCACGACATTTATTCAAATGAATCTATCTTTAGACTACGAATCGTTTTTCTATCGTTATTATTTATTTTATTGCTTCGAGTATTGCATTGCTGTTGTATAAACATGCATCAATTTTACACATTTATCACACAGACGTGTGAAAAAACAAATTATTTAAAGTTCATTTGCTGGTAAACGAAATATTGCTTCACGCTAATCAAACAGCCATTTCTCTGAGTGAGGTAATTGTGAAAATAATAGTGATTGCCATTGACCTGTGTGGGACGCAGTGTGGCAAAGTCATTACTCATTTACGTCCTCCAAGCTAATCGAGTTATATTTCACATCGACGCAAATAATCACTTATTAAAAATAATATGACAGGAACTCAGATTGATTGAACGTATTTTATTACTAAAACGGGGGAAAATTACAACATGACATGCCATTTCTGACGGTGGTGGTGATTCTTTCAGCTTTTGAAAATATATTTCCTTATTCAATAAATTGCACTCCACCTCATCCATTTGGATGTTGATGGAAAGCATCATCTACTTGACATACTAGTAACAAATTAACAATTTTTTTTTTAAACTATTGCATTCCCTATAAAGTAATAAATGTATGTGTGTATCGGTAAAACGCCCAGTCACACCGCGGAAACCCAAACATTTCAATGGTATAAGTTAAATCTTTGGGTATAAGGAAATGATTTAGTTGGACTAGTATAGATTAGTAAATTCAAGTACAGGCCCGATTGAGAAAATACTTTTGTTTAAGAAGTGAGACTCACAAATAGATTCAGAAACAAGTAGGTAATTTGCGAGACAGACAGAGCTTTAAACATTATGAGGTAGTAAAGGAGCATGCAGGCACATTAGTGTTAATGTAAAGCACTGTGGAGGAAGCGCGCACAAACGCCCAATGTTTACGTGTGCCACTTACAAACGCGCATACTATCGTCATTTGGGACTAAGTAGACCTAACTTAGATTTCATTTAAGTATTATTATAATTACCTACTCGGCAAAATACAACACATTCAACAATAAATATCACCAATAAAATATATGTACATAATTATTTACTATATTATAACTCATCTTGACATTTTATACCAAGCCATAAATCATTAGACAACTTAAAACTAATAAACATTTTATCACATATTATGTAGAACAAACATGTCAATCAAAGAGATAGTAGCATAGACGGTGCCAATGGGGCAGTAACAAAAGGAAAGCTCCGAGATTTCCTTTTTACAGCCGGATGCCCCATCTCGGAGAATCGAGATTGCCAACTACGCAAGCCTTGGTAAATGTGGTGATCTCTGAGAGTAGGGCTAGTAATTGCTTGGTGTCGTTAAATTTTGCATTTAAGTTAACGTCGATAGTTATTACTCGATCGAGAATTATTACAGCGAGTTACTAGAACTCGTCAACTGCACGTGTATGTAAGTAGGCATTCGAACCTAATTAAACGTTGGTTATAGTTTATTCTCCGGCCTGCGGCGAGCGATTCCCACGAACCGCAGAAAGGCAGACCTGTCGCATTATCATATTAAAGGTAAATCGTGTACAGGCGTGACGGAGTACCCATTTCTGCAAACGTCGTAGGTACGCGAGTGCGTCGCGTTAAAGTGATGTTTTATGTGAAGTCGGACCTTGGCCAGCTTACTTCATGTCCGATGTCAACCAACGTTTCAATGTAAGCAAATAGCTATGTTTATTTTTCTAATGCAACACTATAAATTGCAACTAATTAACATATCGTATTTAAAGGCACTGACAACTGTAATAAAATTGAAAGGGTGTACACAGATTACCCATAGTAGATGCAGATTGAGACCGTTAAAGCCATATTCGACGTGCGAGACGATGACTTCTTTGAACATGAAGCGCTAAACATCAACACTCTATAAGATGCCTGTTGCTTCCTCGTATACACTAAACTTGAAGGATACTGTTGGTGATAAAGTAATGTAAAACATTGTAACTATATCGTGAACCAATAAACTGGAGTGCAATATCAATCAGGAAATCTCATCACATTTTATGAGAACGATAAAAACATGGCGTTTTATTAACAGAATGGGTATTACAATTACCTATGAAGTAAAATATGACTTATTGTATAGGTCCATACACTTTACAAAAGCGATCGTGTTGAAATTGCTAAAGAACAATAAAGGTCCAGTAGCAATTGTGTTTGCAAATGGCAATTATAAAGGTCACTTGAAAGCTATAAATAATGTAAAGCTTGAAAAAAATAAGATAAATGACATAAACAAATTTATCCTTTTTTCTTGGTTGGTCATGTTGTACGACATGTCATTTTACCAGAATTTTATGCTTTATAAATTTTTTGTTTACTGATTTTCATAATATATTACTACATAATTATTAAAACTAGTGGTCGACCTGTGGTCGAAATTCGGCCATACTTTTAGCATTCTGCACTCCTTCTCCATATAAACTTTAACTATGCCAAATATCACATTCCTCCGTAAAAATATAAATGGGGTACAAAGTTTTCTCTTCA
The DNA here is from genome assembly GCA_932294325.1 of Allophyes oxyacanthae. Taxonomy (NCBI): domain Eukaryota; kingdom Metazoa; phylum Arthropoda; class Insecta; order Lepidoptera; family Noctuidae; genus Allophyes; species Allophyes oxyacanthae. Next base: position 5,519,751 of record OW028614.1, on the reverse strand, counting down.
CGTATTAATTATAGATAATTTAGATTGTTTTCCACTAAATAATATTTCTAGTCTGGTTGCTATGACTTTGCCATTACAATAATAATTAATTACCAAACGAGGTGTAAACGTGTTATAAATGCGGAAGTAACTCTGTCTCTGTCTGTTTGTTACCTTTTCACGCCTAAACGGATGAATCGATCTCGATGTAATTTGACAAGGAAATAGTGCGCATCATGAGGAGAGACACTATAGATTTTTCAAAAATCGCCGCATCCCATGACCACGCCGATGGAGTCGCGGGCACAGTAAACAGCATTTACTCAAAATAAATTAACATTCGACTTGACTTTTAATATCTATTTTAAATTTAGTGATTCTCTACTTAATAATTAGGTACATTGCTCTCAAGCGGCAGAAAAGTGGAGTAGCAAGCAAAGATTTACTATCTTTGTAGTACCTAATTGGAAATGGGAGGAAAAAGATAGGTTATGAGCTTTTAAAATCGGATGTAGATAATAATAAGTGTATTATAAATTATACTATTTTTCTTGGCATCTTGTTAAAGAAGTCATTGCAAAGCAGTGTTCAATTTGTAAAATCATCAGAACGAACTCGTAGAACGCATTAAACACGAATTATCGTATAAAATCACATTCAACGTCATGATACAACCGATAAATCAGTGTTGATTGAAATAAATGGCTAGCTAACTATGGAGCATTAAATTTGTTCGATCTATTTGCAGTCAATAAGTTCTAGTATATTCTCATTTTGGAATAGTCAAGTTATGTAGTCTGTTTGTGACTGTACACTACTTTTTTTAATAATACATTATAATATAAGAACCTTGATTAAATTTAATCTGACCCTATTACAAACGAGGTACAAACAAAAAGATTTATAACCGCGTACAAAAAAGGAGATCTAGTCTGATCAAGCAATAATTTACGCATGTTAACTTTACCGATCAGGGTAGTAAAGCAAAGCACGAGCTTTCTAGAGCGTGACTTGTAAATATACAAAACAGAATCGCTGCAAGCTTCGTAGGAAACATCAATACATTTCGCCAATGAGGAATAACTGAAGTAGCGATGACCGCAGTTTCTATGTAGGTACGGAAGTACTTAAAGTGATTCGAATCATTCATATTATGCTCCTCGTTCATATACTGTACAGGACTTCAAATGCCAATAAATGAAGTAACGAATCATGAAATCGTAAAACGGAATACGATATAAGATATTTAGAACAAAAAACTGTTCTTAGAGTTTAATTGGCTCGTTAAGCCTGGTTGTTATTTCACGCCTATGCGTCAGTGGAGCAATTCAGGATTGCAAAAATCCACTAATTAAACATATGAATGAACATTATTATCAGCAACCAGTATCTCACTTCAAAAACAAGAACCACTGCTAATAATAAAGTGCTTGTACAAAATTATGAATCACTTCGTTAGGAATTAATGTACTCATACTTGACGATACGATACTTTGAAAAGGGTTGTCATTATTGTTTTACTATTAATAATATTCGATACATGCATATAATTCATTATTATAGCGGTGTATTAAGAGGCATGCTAAGTGTCTCTACAATTTCAAAAGCATTATGTTATGAGTAATGAATAAAGATATGTCTACAATCGCCTGTAAAGGACAGTAAGTTGACCACCCGTGTAGCGTCCCCCCCTTGCCTCCCGAGAGCAGACGCCTTAAAACCCACATAACCCGTCACGAGCCGGCTGTGGTCAGCAATGGATGGACACGCTTCGCGGTAATCGAAAATTATTAATGCTTAATTACTGTATGAGCACAATCGCGCCACTCGTACCCAACTCGTACTCCGGCGCCGCTGGTTATCATTATTGAGACCTAACCCGTTTCCATCGCATATTGATTTAATTTATCAAATGACTTTATATGGCAACACGGGTGTTCTGTTACGACTTATGAGGCATTTTTAATGTATTCGCAATTATATGTCGCCACCGAGGCGTTATATAAAACCTAATGTAAATGATATAAGAATGGCAAACCGCTTATCAGCTTTTCATAAAAGCAAACAAACGTAGAGATTTCTTGCGCGATAAGTATTCCAGACAACAGTACAATGACGCTAACAAAATATTCACAAGGTACATACCGATACGAGTAATGGAGTTATGTAACTGTTTAGTAGAATGGGGATACCATTGTAATGTCCAAAATAAAATGTTACTAATATGCTCCTCCTAGTGAGTCGGACAGAAATGAATATGAAAAGCTACATTTCTCTATAAAAGACCGCTTCCTACCAGGATGCTTTGTGAGACTATTGGTATTCATGAGTATGCTAATTTCTAAAGAGAATATTGTTGGATTGTGCCGCTAGCCGAGGACCAGATAATCCAAAACGAAGTAAAAGCTCCCTGCGATTTCAGCATAAGAAGTAATAAAAGAATACACTAAGATTATATTTTACGAAATATTACATTCAGATGTTAAATGATTAGACGCACTATTGTTCATGAAAAATTATGAACAAAAAATATGGGACATCAAGGCAAGAGCATTCGAAATCGGCAATAAGAGGTTGACAAAACTCCAATTTGCCGAAGATAAATTGTCTTTTTTACCGTCTCTCTGTAACCCTAGAGACATTACTCGCAGAATACCTTCAGGGACTCCTGATAAATCGGTCTTAATCAAAAGTTTTAACCAACAGCACAAAACGTAAGATATATAATATAATACCTACTTGTTCCAGTTAGTTTCTTTCGAAAACAGAGAAGAAAACGAAATCGGTCGCCGCCCGAATTGAAAACACCTGGAAAAGCTACGGGTCCTTTAAGGTGGTAGTGAAAGGAGGTTTCCTAATGATAATGAAGCGCAGACTCGTCGAAATTAAATGAGTATCCAGTATTCTGCCCATCCTACCTTACGGCTGCTCAGAGGGGGCCTACCAGCGTCAAATAGCAAACGATTCATTTTCAAGGCATTTCGTTATAAGTCCTTAAAATATGAATCATATTCACTTCGTACTAAGACGTCCCTAAATCATGTCCGATTTTAGTCTGCTGAACGACAGGGACAATTTGTCAGAAGACACTTCATAAATAAGTTTGTATGATATCAATGTACTGTCAATTTTAACGTCATGGTATGAAAATGGGTATCTAAACGAAATTTTTGCTGGCAGCGATTTTGCAACTTCTATGCGCTAACTTAAAAAATCCTTTAACTGAAACATATCTGGTACGAATCGTGGGAACTGTTCATTTCAAGCCTTGAAACATAACTGCAATAAGAGACGCTGGTAGGCCACAGGGTCGCAAAATTCCTGCCCTGGAGTGTGCCAAAGAGCAATGGAGTTCAGCATTCTGGGCGTTTATTATTATTATATTAAAACAACATACAATAAGTAACACCATGCTGCAGCGTGCAAGAGGCACGCTTGCACTCTGCTGATCATTGCTGTTCTTTTTTTTTTAGTTGTAATATTGTGTAAATTTAGGTCGAAAGTAAGTACCACATAGTATTGTTAACTTGATTTATGAAAAGAGTATCCACGGAGTTTCTTGCCGCTATCGTCTCCAGGATCAACCCACTTGGAACCGTGCACTCACTCTGCAATCACGACGTTTTGAAAGTGCCTGCAAAGGCCCAGTTGAAATAAAAATCTTTGACTTTGACTCAAAAACGGGTACAACAGACGTAGGCAGTAAAGGTTGCTAGGCTCAAATGGGATTGGGTGGATTACATAATATCCCGACCGATGTTCAAAAGTCCACGAAATTCTTCCAGAAAATATAAATAATTATAATATTTAAAAAAACCAAATCAAATTATGAGTTGCGATTGCGACATAGAATTCTTTGAGGTGCATATTGTACAATGTAGTGTTCACCCGATATAACGCTGCCGTCCGCGTCTGTCTTAGCAATATGGTGTGTTACATTAAATTGCGTGTGCGCATGTTTGAGCAGTCTATATACACTTGACTTGATGTTAGCATCAGTATTCATTAGTGTGATAAAGCCTTTATTCAAATGATCTTGTTGCACTTTATAAAGATTGCCATGAACCTTATTTCATGTACGTCTTACTTTATATTCTGACCAGTAATTATTTATTTATATTAATACGCAATAATAATCCTTGAGTTCCGGTTCTCATGACCGCCATCAACTAACAATTGGAGCAGCCACGCTTTCGTGATCTTCTATACTTAAACACGTTTAGTCGGAAAGGGTATAAAACCGAAAGGGGGTTATTGTACTCATCATTATGAACAACTTTTACTATAGGCTCCTATAGTAAAAGTTGTTCATAATGATGAGACCCTTGAAATAGCGATACAATAAACAGCTGTTCCATACATTTAGGCCCAAGTTCACCGACGATATAACAAATGATTAAGACAAAATCAGCCGTTTAACTTTAAGTTTTATATGGGTAAACGACCATTATCTTTATAAACATTGTTAAATTGTCCGTATACATGGCTCTTAATCGAGTAATATTGAATTATTTGCATGGAACAGCAATTTCTTTTTCCCGAATTCAAGGTTGGTCCCATATTTAGTTGTTCATTGATGAGTACATAATCCCCTTTCGGATTTATATACTCTTTCCGACGTACCTTGTATATTATAAAACAATAATATCCTTTACGCCATCAATATGAATGAAGACACCTGCGCACGTAGTCTTCGGTATATAGGCAAACTTTAATTGACTCAACAACGATTGAAGGGAAAGTTTATTTATGTAACTAAACGTAGCAATAGAACCAATATTGATTAAGATGATCGATGAAGATTTGTATTCTTCAAGTCTACGACGTGACGCAATATAGACAGACAAGTGTTTAAAACACACGAGTACCCGCGTACTTACAACATGCGACATCATTTCACTGTAAAGCTCCGACCATAAAGAACCTCTTCTTCTATTAATTATCAACTAATCAAGGGATTCATTTAGAAGAATTTAATACACGATTTACGAGCGATGGGAGACGAACTTTCTCACGCATTTTGCTGACCAGATTCAGCGCACCTTATTTATGATAGCTAATCATTTCATCTTAATTCATAGAAAGCTCTTCTCTATGTATGTACCTATAATGTATGTTTGTAGGTTGTTCCAACTAGTTGTACACCATCTGCAACAAACTAGTGTTGCTACCTGTTGCTTAATGACGTTGACGTTATTGCACTGGTTCAAATATTTTGTAAACACATTTAATAAAGGCAAATAAATAAATTCAATTATCATTTTTTAAATGACGACCTCTGTTAACACTCTTGAAAGGAAGCGCACATATTTATTATAATTAACGTAAAGCATCATTCAAATTAACTAAGAAAATAATAATTACATGAAAGGGCGCTGAAAACTGTAGTAAAAGAAGGCTTCAGTGTGAGGGCGGGCGGGGAGGTGCGCGTACGCACGAGGCGTGTTCGGCGGCTTGGCGCGGGAGCCGGCCGCCAGAGCCGTTGCGGAAGCTGCGGCAAGCGCACCTGTTGTACGACCCCCGCGACTATTGCACAAACCTCACGCGAAACACGTGTGTCAAACAACCCGCGACTATAATCCTGTGACATGAGTATCAGTGAGAGTTCAGTGACAGTGCCCACAATAAGGTCTTAGAGGACGCATCTACAATCTGGATCAACCCTAGGTCGGTAGCTCAACGTCTTATCATGTCTTATACTCCTTATCACACTATCGCATGTTTTGATTGCACACGCAATATCCGCTGTGCGAATATCTATGGCTAGGTCGCTTTACTTTTATACTGCATCTTTTTAATTATAAGTACACATCTGTCTAATGGAACAGTACCCGTTTGATTTACTTTTGCTTTTAACACGATGATATTGAACTAAAAATCATGATTATTTAATTTTATATTAGTTCTTGGATATAATGACGTTGAATGTATTTTAAAATATGAATATAATTGTTTATAAAAAAAATAGGAAAAGATCCAATAATATTTTATAGTTTAATAGTTTTTAACGAATATGTTATATACATATATATTAATACGTGAAGGGAAAGTTTTGTACCCCTTTTTAAGCATATTGCGCGTACGCAGGTGTGTGAGATTTGGCATAGTTAAAGTTTATATGGAGAAGGAATGCAGAAAGCTAAAATTACGGTCGAAATTCGGCAACACTTGGCGACCTCTAGTATTTATTAAATGTACTTAAACAAGTATTTTAAAACTATAATTAAAACAACAATATTACCTTTTCTAAACCAATAACAAGACATTCTAACCGCCACCCAGTTCAAAAATATATTATTTTCTTTGTAATTTTTATCAATCCCGTATAATTATTATTAAATAATTTCCATTAATTTAACTTTTCTAAAATATACTTTTGATTTTATTGCACCTACATTAAGTTTCAACATATTACGATATAGTCAAAACTTATGATTAATATCTAACATCAATGAAGGGAAACGGTTACTTAATTTTACCAAATAATTAAACCACTCGTAGTAACTGTAATCAAATAATTAATTCACAAGTCTGAATCTATTAATATACGGATTTACTGGAACATGCAAATGTCAACAGTAAATTACAGTAGTATAACAATAATACTGGTGTTTACAAATAAGAAAACAACTAGGTGAAGGCATGTTTTAGTTCGGTAGGTCTGCCAAACCTCTCCTCAGTTACATTACGCGTGTTATCGACAATATCGGCATCGGGACTGGTTCCGACGACCGCTACGCGCTGCTATGCCGTTTGTGCGAACATCGCTGTGATCACATTTTTTCCATTTAATATGATTTCAACTCGAAACATCGACCCACATAGAGGATCATAAAAGTGAACGTGTACTTTATACTAACTTTAAATTAAATTAAAACATTTTCATTAACAACTTTTTAATGTAAAACCAGGTGTTTATAAATGTCTTCACGCTACATCGTTAAGATCGATCACGTAAATCGTTTGTGACATTAGCATTTAAAGGACCTCTCGGGACCAGAAGCGATTATATTAGAGTAGCTTATTCCCTTGTGAGGCAATGTGAACGAGCTTCTAGAAGGAACGATAGCATAAATCAAGGCATTACCGCTCCGACATTGGTTAACTAGCAAGCTGTACTCGGAATATCATAATCGTTGGCTAGATATAAACTAACGTTAATTACTAGGAGACGTCACTCGGCACTGGCTCCTGAAAGCTACTTAAAGCGACGGCCCCCGAGGCTCTATCATTGCATAACGACGTGGGAAGAGCGATCAAGTGAAGGGCATCATAAGAGTAAACACTCGTTAACTGCACTGATGATTTCATACCGGTCAAGGAAACGCTAAAAGGAAAACAGCAGGGGCCACGAAATTTCCTTTTTGTATTTATTATCACATGTACCTATTTATACATAATTATAATCCCGGAACGTTACCTGTTGTACGTGTAATAAACTAATAGTAAAAATAAACATTCGTTAATCTTGCATATCAAGATTAAGAGAGCGTTACACTAATTCAAAGCTAAAGATACAATTCTCATTAAAATTGTGTCCTCTCAGGAGAGGTGATTCATAATAATAATATTATGATTTAGGAACGTCAGGCTAATTGAAATTTATCGTAGCAACAGACGGGTTTCGCCTTAACCTTTAAAGCTGCTTTATTTCTTATTGATTCGCTTTTAAATGTCGAATCGGTAAGTACCTGCAGGCAATTAAGAGATCATCAAGGGCTTGCCTTGAGCGTCTGTTAGGTAAGCCCTTCCGAGGGAGTGTACGCATGAGTCGCTCATCTGTTCACTATTTCAAACTGCATGATCTTGATCACTGGATACTATTTAGAACTACTCGATCAAATAACCGTATCTACGATAACATTCAAAGTATTGGCGGTAGCTTTTCGGTTTCAAGTTGATTTACTAAATTAGTAATCTGCGTAGAAAGTTCTCGTTCTCTTTTTCCTTTTTAATGTATACTATATATACTCTAAACTAATATTATAAAAATGTAAAATTTGTTTAATGTCTGAAACGACTGAACCTATACAAACATATTTGATCGTAAACTACACTATCCTCGAGTGATATTAATTTATTTTGATTAAAATAATACGCGAGGCTGAAACCGCGGGCAACAGCTAGTTTATAATAAAATCAAACAACCTAAACTTAATCATCGAAAGAGGTATTCATATTGCAATATTAAAATCAATATCATGAATAGGTAGGGAGGTACTCTAAAACAGATATTCTGAATCAATTACCAACATACATGCCTGTTTTGGCGCAACCTTTCAAAAAGAGGAAATTAATGTACAGTTTGTTTAAGCGAATTCAATACGCTCGGTGCCCGAATATAATTAACGACTATAAATTATTATGTTCATACTCCAAACATGTTACCCGGGAAATTATGGACTTTCACTTGTAAATAACAGTATGTAAAACGCTTAATAAAGACTCAAAAATTATTTGGGTTACCTTTCCTGCATGATTGTGAATTATGGTACAATTTTCGGTACTCGAATAAGTTTAAAAACGCTTTTTAATACTATTTGCACTGCTTTTATTTAGGTACTTGTGTGTATTATCCTGATTCCGGGAAAATTCCCACTTAAATAAATACTTTGTTACCTATTGCATTTTTGGGTTTCAGGAAAAAACCCCAATTATTCATAGAATTAATCCGATTTAATTAAATGAATTTATTCTTGTTCATGTAAAGTCCCCGTTTCAGATAACAACGTTTTTCCTTTTGAAAAACTGAAATAGGTACCTACTACAGATTAATTCGTTATTTTAGAAGTTATTCAATGAACTCATTCCAAGACAAAATAGTTTATTTTAGGAGTTCTTCTTAACGCATTTTGGAAGAATTATAGTTTGGACTAGAATAAAATAGTTTTTCCTGCAATTGGAGTAGGGCAGTATTACGCACATAAGTAATATATTTAATTGCTGAATTGCGTAGGTAATTATTTTACGTCAATTTCCCAGAGGCGAAAGATCAGAATTACCGGTAGCATAGAATTGATTGCCGGTAGGTAACTGGAAATTTTAATAATTATTGTTAATGCAAGCATGGTATTTGTAGAGTACTACTTAATTTATTTACGATAGCTGTTATTACGACTTGCATAACCTATCCTAAGTTCTTACTAGTACGCAGTGGCAACTGTTGTTGTTAATTAATGCAACAGACCGCGTTCTTAGGGTGTACAATTAAATCGGGAGGTATGCATATCAACGTAAGCAAACACGACACAAGTCGACAATGCTCCTGACTGCAGTACCACGAGCACCTTGTATTTGTTCTACACAAATAAACCACCCGGGCACCCGGCACGTCCCCGTCAAGTGCGGGATAGATAATAATATTATACAAAACAAGGACAAACGCATACTTCTAACATGCTTGAATTATTGTGAGATGAGTGATTTCATGTACTTAATGTCTATAATTAATATAATTGGCCTGCTGCAGTTTTAATTATTATAATAATAAATAAATAAATTACACCTTATATATTATTACACAAAAGTTTCCTTATGCGTCAAAACTATGTAGTTCACTTGGATCATTCGAATCACAAAATATCAATAATAATCCGGAGATCAAAGTTGCAAAAATAACCTGTTTGGTACCAGATTTTATTCTAGCGACGCAACAAACTTGAAATATTATGCGTTTATGGTACATAAATTATGACATGTTATAGGTACGTTTTTGCAGCCTATATCTTTGTGAAGACGAAACTTTGTTTTCTTAACCTCCATCCTCACTTCCCGCGTGTATCAGTTGCGAGACGAGAGAGAAAGTACCAGCTTACATTTCGTAACTTCTTTTGAAACAAGTAAGAAAATCGAAAACTAAGTGTTGTTTTGTTAAACAACAGCATAAATATCCATAAAAGATATCAATACAGCCATCAATAAAAATGCTAACGCAATTTAGGCCTGATACATAATATTAGATATTTGTATTACGTGAGTGAGTGCATGTATATTACGTAAGACTTGATAGTAAAACATATTATTGTGAATGGATATCAAATGAGAATTGGAAAAATAGGTTTGTAACGACTATAACAGCAATATTAATTATGTATATTACCTTGCACCAACGATTTTCACTTTGATATGAGTATCAATTTTATCGCTAAGACTGCGTTGATCATCAATACCGGTCCAGACGGAGGGAGGTCCCGTCCTGAGCCACTGCCATCATTTATTTGCATTTGGAGCACAAAACATTGCCGCGGGATTACTCCACCTAATGTGTATTCAAAGCGAATCATCACCATGCTAATGTTGTAATTAAAGTATATTATCGCGACAAAGCCGGTTTGCGAACGCACGCATTCAGACCGGCCGCGGCTCAGCGCGCAGCGACGCTTTGACACTCGGCGATTTTTGTATGAAACTCATTATTTTTATGGGAATTATTTCCCGTTATATTTAAATCGCTTTTTATCGCATCATTTTAATTTGCTTGGTTTATATTTAAAGTCAATTAAAAAGATCTTAATTTCCTTTAATACGAAATTGGCGAAATCATCCCATAAGGAAACGTAGATTATTTTTCTTTTTTTTTAATCGTTGCCCCGCCCTTTGATTTCTCCTGTATCGAGGGTACAATTTACAAACATACATGTCACATGCATACACAACCAGACCCGAAACAACTATCATACAAATATTTGTTCCGTGCGGGGATCGAACCCGCGGGACGTAGCGCAGAAAGCTAATCGCTTAGCCACTGCGCCAACCGTGTCGTTAAAACTTGGGTAGTTGCAGCTTCCACGGTTCCAATAAGTAAAATAAATCTTGTTAGGATTTTATTTGGGGTAGTGGCAGCCATTTTCTTAGATGGCTTATTAATTATATGTTCCTAAGTACCTATGTGTTTTCTACACATTTTAATAAGCCCTAATTTTAGAAGGATGGAAAATCCCGTTTCTTGATGGACAATAAAATTACATAAATCATAAAAATAACATCAACCTCAAGTCAATACATTCCAATAACATTAATCATAAAAGTATCCTGATGGAAGCACTTACATTTTAGGGCACATTATCAGTTTTTGTTTTTTCAAAACTTTATGGGGCTTTGTTAAAAGTTGTCTACACCACAAAGCATTACCGTAAAGACATTGAACCTGGCTGAGTGTTGACCCCCTTGACATCGCTTACAAATACATGCCACAACACTATGATTCAACCTTTCTAAAAAAATCGTTTATACCTTAGTAATATAACTGATGATATCAGACCTATTTCAAAAACATGAAAAGCTGCCATAAATCTATTTTATTTATTTAATTTGACGAAAAAAAACCTTATTTTTATCAACGCTTTTGTCTAGCTATCAATATAAAATCATAATTATCTTGATGTGGCAATAAAGAAAATTGAATTGATATTTCATTGATTAAGAAGACCTGTTTAACTAGACTGTACAAGATAACACATCAATGAGTCTGGTTTAAGCCATGGTTCTATTAGGCAATGTGTATTGTCTTGGACAGAATGATACGTTTGATTAGAATCTTAGCTGGGAGCGGCACGCGCGTGCCGCCACTCGCTGCCGTGGCGTGGCTAAAGCTGCGCCTGGGCACAGCGGCTCAAATAATGCAGTCCCGATGTTGCACAACACAATACATTTGTAAACCGCTCTCCCGAGACATTTAGCGACATTCAACTATTTGATAAGTAGATAAAATGTGTCGGGCGTTTGTTTTAGTTAAAATAATTTCACCTTATTTATAATAATATATTCGTACTCCGAATAAAAACTTGGCAACACAAACACATAATTATATTTTTCTGTAAATGTAAATGTAAAGTAAAAGCTATGAGTAGAGAAGTAGTATCTGTATCTACTATTACTTAAATATGTTTATGAAAAAAAAAATGATTGGAATAACTAAATGTTAAATAAAAGATCATAAATCATGTTAGATAACTTCCTCTCGCACATAAAACAAGCCCTTTTGAGGTTCATTTCCATGTCTGATTCTTTTCATTATGATATTCGAACAAACCAATTTCAACATCCAATGATAATATCGTTTACAGCCACATAAAAAACTAGTAAACGGTAGCAGTCACGCAACAACATCACTTTTCAATTTACCATGAGGTAAATTTGAATAATTATGAAATTATCTAACAGCGGCGCCGCGCGCCGCCACTTCAAAACGTATATGTAGTAAAATAAAACAAAGATAAGAAGTGGAACATTAAAGACAAATTGCACCCGAAATTCCGGATAGATTATTCAGATAATGTGGACTCTGCCACCGACTAATTGGCAGCCCGTTTGCGCGAGTGGCCGCCGCGCCGTCTGCCGCGTCAGTAACCCACTTACGAACAACAGAAGCAGATGACGCTGTACACTCTAAGGACTTTGCTTAACGTGCACAACAAACAAACACCTACATCCTAAACTTTCCAACTTTCTTCTGGTAAGTCTGACAGCTATTTGTCATAATCTTAAAACCGCAACCAATGTTAGCAAAAAGATTTTTGACATTTCAAAATCTCTATCTGTTTAGTTATGGTGGGTGACTGTGAAACGATGACACGATGAACACGACTTTTCATTCTTAAAGATGATTCAAGTATCGACAAAGATTCTCGAAACGAGGACAGAGAAACGACCTAACGCGAGCTGATAACGTGGTCTAGGAGCACTCGCAGCTATCTCTAGGTACATTAACACAGTTCGCTGTTGTTATTACAAGAACAAACATGGTGCTCAGGGCTACAAATTGCGGCGGAACGACCATCTCGTTAAACTTATTGGTAAATACATATCTGTCATTGGTTTAGATAACACAATTGATTATGATAATATAGATGCATGTCAAAGTCTCATAAATCAAAATACAGTTGTAACGACATTTCATGCCAGAAGGGCCCTTTCCTTCGTAACACTATCATTTAACAATCTGAATAATTGAAACTACGTAATTGGAACATGTACAATGTAAAGGGTCTTAAGTAGGTAGTCATTATGTTGTTAAAATTTGAGTGACGAAGGAAATTTTGAACCTCGACGGCTTTCATTGGGGTTTTTTATTCTTTATCTCTCTGATGAATTGAGCACGGAGGTTATTTATTTTAAAATGGTGACTCATATGAAATTGCAACATAAAGGCAAATTTATAATGAGCTACCCGACGACATTCCACGAAGGCCGCGTAGTCGCAGACAGGCGGCCTTCGTGCTAAACTTTGCTTGACTTGACTCCGCGAGTCCGCGCCCAACAATGTGATCACGAAGCGGTAGCAAACAGTAGGCACTGTTACTTTCGTAATGAAATCGTATTATTGATGGAGTCATTTGACTGAATATTTATTGAGTATAATATGTAAATGTTAACGAGTCCAAATGATTTATGTAGATTATAATATCCACGTTCTCTACCGGCTGACACGGAAAAATACAATTTATTGACACTTCTTTCTGGCTACTTAATCGGCACGCCCATTTACTATTTAAACTGGAGGCTTCGTATCTGCAACCTTGTTTTTGTTGCTTTTCTATAACTGTGGTACAATTTATTCAGAAACTTTATTATAATGTTATCGATAAATTAAACGGATTTGACTAGTGTCTGCTGATCGACTATTTATCTTGATTAAGTTTACCGACATTTATGAGTTGAAAATATGCTTTTGTGTTTGTGTGAACATTTTACATATATGACGTAATCATATTATAAATAGAGCATAGTAATAGTCTCATACAAAACTAATAACCCAGTTTTCAATGCATTCGTTGTTAATATCTTTGGCAGGGTGACCATTCAACTTTGCACAAGCTAAACTTTAGCAAAAAGAAAAGTCTTTGTAGGAAAACTTTTCAAATAGGTTTTACCAATCTTAATTTAACCAAAATATTTACAGTATATGTACACTTTTAAGTTACCGTCACAAATTGAAGGGCCTAGTAAGAATCGTACTACAAAGAGCAACAATCGAAATAAAATTGACAGTCAGCCAGCAATCTCCGGTGGTCCACGATTTCATTATAATATGACGTACAACAGCGCACGTATCACGACGTTCGAGATAAAAAGTAATGGGACATCCCCTTTACCCACATTTTAATTTAACAACGGAAGCAGCATGACTTGTCAAGAAAAGAATCAGATTAATTTTCACCGTTGCGCCTGACGCGTCCAATCCATTCAAATAAATTGCTTCAAAACATCGCAGAGATTAAAGTGTGTAGACAAAAGGGGTAGACAGTGCTGTAACAAAATAAACGTGATCTCACCAGGAAGCCCGTCCACAATAGGACGAGAGAAGGCCAATGACTTTGTAAAAACAAATATATCTCTATTAATCCCGTCTCATATCGTTTAAGCTAATTCTGTCCTAAACGTGAGAGGATTTATATATTAATCACTAACATTGTATCAAAATCAGTCGCATTATTTAAGAGAACGACATTAATGAAAGTTTATTAAAGCTTAATGTGTACCAATAAAAGCCATGGAAGCGTGCAGCACCTGGAAGTGCGTGCTGTAGCCGCGTTGGCTCGCCTCCAGTTCCACTGAACTTTGACAACTAGCCGCGGCGGTAAATTGCTGTAACACATCCGTCTGCTGTGCGCCCGTGCCGCACTCATATACCAAACGCAAAGCGCTACCAACGTGAATATGCATTTCAGGAAATGTCATAAAATGAATGGTACGACTTTAGACGCCTTTTTGTCAACAGGATATCAGTATTGCGCTTTACATCATAATTAGATGAAATACTTTTCGTTGCGTTTCTGCATTCCCGAGTCGCACGTTTTCAAGTACCTACTGCGAGGCCAACGCACTCTACATACGTGCATTCCTTTTCCCTTTCAGAATTTTGATTGCCAGGTATGTAACAGGAACAAAAATATAATGACGGGGTTTCGTCAATTGATCTCACAACAATATTTCTTTCTTAGTTGTCGTGACATGTTCAACAAGTATTGTGTTCAATTCGGGAGCGTGTGCTTTCTTTATCGATTTTAAATCATGCGGGACGCCCTTTCATAAAGTTTCATTAAAAGAAATTGGTGTGTCATCATTCACTCCATCATGATTTGGCTGTCTATGATCACGTCCGTATGAAACCCGATGCGCCAGTAACTCATGATGGCCTTACATGCGATTGCTTCGACATCTGATCTAAGGTCAATTAATAACGATACTGATCTACTTATTTCTCCTTAATTGTTAGCCCGTGACGCCTCTGGGCGGTTACCGAAACTGGCGCGACTACGTGACAACCGAGTGAAGACAAAGTGGCTAACGCTGTTAGACGTCATATAATTATATTAATTATACCTACTGTCGCATAAATGAATATACATAGGTACAATATTATTGTTAGATTCAACTGCGAAGGAAGATGTAATCCAGACTTACATCCGTCCAGTCTCTTCAAATCATTCAAACAAGACATTCAAATGAGTGGAACATCCTCTTTGAGTTACATATTAAAAAGATACAATCGCAGTGAACACATAAGACTGACGTTATAATAGCGGTCGTATTATGATTAGGTAACCACACGGTGCATACGGGAGGGCGAGGGCTGAGGCTGATGAAAGGTTGACCTTAGTCGTGTGGGCGTAGCTAGACAATGATAATCCGACAGACCGGGGTCCACGAACTATACCGGAATGCAAATAAATAGATGCACATGAACAGGACGAGCCCGTACACCTGTCGTTGATCAGACAAATAAACAATGCACGTCATGCCGCGACCTACGGTGGCACGGATCTAACATTATACTACCATCAGCATGAAACACTTGCTAATGTTTAATGCATCTCTACTTTATTGTAAAGATTAATATAAGTTACACTTTGAAAAACTACGTTTATTTATCAATCTTTACTTTTATTATGATTATATTTTTTTATTACTAATCTGACAAATTATAACATTCTATAATATAATAAAAGGTTAAAATAACCAAAAGAAGTATTAAAATTCTAACTGTTGGTTAGACAAAACGTTAATAAAAATTCTATGCTCACTCATGCTCTCTTCAAGACAATACAATATTTTGGTAGTTTTGAAGCGCGCGTTATACTTACTAAACAATGTAATAATTATGTGCATCGTAGCAATGAATTTGTGTACATTTTGTGTCTTGTGCCATTTTAAGTTTTGCAACATGCTTGGCAAAACATAGTGATGGCAGGTGAAGTGAAGCCTTAACGGAATAGTTGCCGAGAGAAGGCTTTGGCAGACCAATTGCCAGATGGGTTGACGCTATAGAAAAGTTTGCAGGAGACTTGGAAGCAATCGTAGCAAAACAGAAAAACAGCACAAAAGCCAGCTGGACGCCTGTACCCAGCAGCGGGTGAACAACAGTTGTCGATGATGATGTTGAAGAGAAACAGAAGTTCTAAGTAAAAGCAAGAAAGATTCATATTCAACTTCTTGTTCTTGTTCATGTAACCAAAAAGGTGATAGTGGCGATACGAACATAAGACATTATAAACACCAGTCATAATTACACTAACATTATAGAGATACACTGAGGGATTGGATGTCCCTATTCATTAGCCCGAAACTAATTGTGACGCGGGTGTCCCACTCCCATGTCTGCCACCGCGTTGCGGAAGAGAGATGGGACTATTGCCGATTTATCTTCACTAATCCTCAGTAATTGAATATGTCCTTTTTTCATTTAAAATTCATTTTTGAATGATACAGTTGATTAGATTAGATTTTAATAATGAATTAATGGATGGCAAGATAGATAATAAAAGGTATGAACAGCACATAATAAAATTATCAGTCCGATTTTAATGTATTTTTCTATTGGTAGAATATTTGGTAGATAAAATAACACGTATGTAGGTAATTACTAAACAGCTATAATGCAGCGTAATTAAAGGATAATACACGTTAAAGTACTTCGATAAAGGTTTTAAAGCACATACAGTATATCTACCGGCTTTAATCGATTAGTGTGCACTTGCAGTTAATAGTTAGGTATAAAGTAAATAAGCGTACCTTTAAGAAATTACTTTAGCGAAGTCGTAAGCTTATAAAGAACCGCTTTACTGATATCAATGACCCCGCCACACGAGTGCCGCAATATTTGTTTGGCATTACAGAACATTTTCGTACAAAGGCCTCACAATAGCTGTTCAAGACACGGGCATCTTAACGAGACACGTTAAGCAGGTGTAAAGTCATAAATCTGAAATGTATTAATTTTTTGTCATAACACAGTAAGGATGTCTAATATTGTTTATGTTTGGAACTAAGTGAAGCTATTTAAAGTTTGAATAGCGAGATTAGAAGACCGAATAATATGAACTTATAGTTGTGGGGCGTCACAGAGAAGAGATCTAAATTCGGATGGATAAAGGCTGAAATGATAGAATGAGTATGTAGATATGTGTATCTTTTTAACGTAACAATTTTCGCAACAAAACTAATTTCCATTAGAATTAAGTTGCAAAACTAAAAGGCGCCCACAACATACTTATTGATGCCCATGTTACGTTTACGGTGTGAATTAATGGTTTAACAACTCATCTGTCAAATCCTAATGAAAGCTTTATGAAATTGTTACCACTTAAAAGCAGACGTTTATAGAATTTAATGTGATATTATATTTATTGACGTCTATGATTGAGAAAAATCTATTAGATATACAGCCGATGAAATAAATTAAAAAGCGAAAACATGATGCGCAGTTAATATACCGTTTCATTTTCGTAACGATTTACATTCATCTTCTTCATATTTGTGCTCTCGACGTCTTCTGCTTTGGTGAGTCAAAACAGCACACGGATTTGCGTCACCCTGGCAAGGCGGAGATCAGAAAGGTCTTCAACAGGTCTTACCAGAAAATATTAAAAGAAACTGCTACTCCCACTCCTCTTCCCAACGTGGCAACATCCTTTGCGCGTTACATCAAACTGTTTTGATTAAGGCAATATAAATATCTCTTAAGACAGTTTATTGTCGTTCCCTCGATATTGAAAAAGATAACCAACATCATTGTGTTTCACAGACGGGGCGATGTTAAGAGCGGCAGTGGCGGCGCTGGCGTGCCTCTGCATGGCGTGCACTTCGCCCGCCGAGCACAGCTTGCGAGCGTACGCGCTGAGCACACAAAACCCCAAGGTAAATACAACCCTGTAAATACTACCATCAATAACAAACCACAGAAGCTTCACTCGTAAAATACACGTAAACGATACGATACAAGTGAAATGAAACAACGACGGCAGTCGAACTAGCACGCGCATTAGGACTTTCCAACGGATGAACTTGATCAGGCATAATTTTAAGTGAACCTTCTGTATATTTTTTATGTAATACAGCCCTGTCGCATAGGTACACAAACAGTGGCCCTTTACAATATTAGGGCAAACGAAACATGCTATATGTCACCAAAACTAATCAAATAAGAACCTAATATTTTCAAACAAATTATGTCGGTTGTCTGCTAGTCTCCGTGTGGGAGACGTGGATAAATTTCCACCGTTAACATGTATAACGACGGGATTTATCGATTGGGTTTTTTGTTTCGCCTTTTGGGATTCATTTCTTACTGTGAACTGGTTTACCCAACGCGACGCCCAATTACTATAAACGGCAAGTACTTATTATTGCCTAAGTTCTAACACGTTTAAATTCATTGAAGTCTAGTTTTCTATCCAGAATAGAAAACTATACTGGATTACCAAAGAGCTTGAAACAAAATTAAACCTATTGAAATTCGAACACCCGAAATAAAAATAGGTAAGGCGGTACGCTCGCATATCTCAAAAACAATGATGCGACAGCAGCAATCAGTTATTAATAGGTGATCTGGAGGATATGTCATGTCAGAAAAAAGGGTTAAAATTGACATCGTTACGAAAACTATTAAGATTGGACCCGAAGTAAACGCGGATAAAAACAATTAGCGGCCTTTGAAAGTAGATGTAGGCCTTGGAAAAGACGTAGTTAAGAAGACAGGTCCATGATGAATAAACATGATGAAGATCGTTGTTCACTTACAACGAGAAATATTTCTCTTCTATAACATTAAAATGATCTCCGACCTATATCAAAAATGGCGAGGACTGCCGGAAATATCATGATGTTCTCGTAGATTACTTTCGATAAACTGATTTATAAATAACTGCATACCAATTAGAAGACATGCTTTATATTCATTTTGGTAATGTTTAAACGGAAACAGAAGAATGGTGTATTACTATTCTGTTACAGGACATAACTAGTATTCTATCTAACATAGAAGAACGACTTCGGGTTTTAGACACAATAAGTGCCGTTCAAGAGAAACAAGAACGGCGCCTGGATATCATTCAGGATAAACTTGGTAAGTATCAATAAAAGTCTTTATTAGTCGCAGATGTCGTCAGGCTTTGGTCTCAATAGCCTGACACTGCACTGCCTCGGTTATTTATGGATTCGATATCAAAACCGAAGACTGCAATAATTGGGAAAATATCTGATATAGCTAAAACCGTCGCGATCAGGTTATATTAATAACCTCTACTCTTTTAATACGGCAATAGATAATTCCTTGGCCTATCAACTTTTCCGGAACTACAGACCCCGGTACAAAATAAATATTAAGTTCTAAATAAGTTAAACGAATAGCTTTTACGGATCAATAGGGCCTCATAAAATATCTAATACAATTGCAACTAGGGAACAAAGACAGTGCGATACAAATAGCCTGTCATCGGACTACAGTAAGAACTAGAACAAAGTCATATCACAACAATACATAGGTATTTTCTTCCGGGAAACTAATGACACACGTACGGACTACGGTAGTCTTATTGTGTCATATCCTATTTTACGTTACAAACGATGGGCCAACTTTCGCAATATCTTCTGCGTACATACATCGCTCGCAATTGAACGAACAAGAGCAACGTACAATTAACTGTTAAAGGAACCGCTTAGGGCTGCAGTGGTATGAATAAATTAGCAAATGGACGTCGTACGCACGCTGAATAGGATACCGCTAATATTCATGTATTTGCTTTCAGATCGCGTGGAAAATACATTGACTTTAAAATTAGAAAGAGCTCAATTAACAGCAGAAAGACTCGAGCATAGATTACATATGCTGCAAACTAATGTTCAGGTTGGTTTTGCAAAACTTCAGAAAAGCTTCTCCTTTTTACCTATTTGTAAGTAACAATACATGTAAATGAAGTGTTTTTTTTATTTCAGGTCACCATCAAAGAGAGCACTGAAAAGCTAGAACGTAGTCAAATTAAAATAGCAGAACTAGCTCGGAATCTAACCATCCATATTACAGCACATAAGCATTTATTAGAAAAGGTAATTATGAATAATACTCCAGATACGGTATTAACGTTGTCTGTGTCATCCATATCATATTGCTATAGAGTACAATCACTTAAGATTGGGCCTATATGTGGTGGATGACCACCAGAGTGAAGATTACGACTAGCCCCTGTAGACAAGTTCCAAAAATACAGGGTTTGACATGTAAATATCACGTGACTATTCGACTGCTAGGTATGTCAATTTGGTATATTTATCTGGTCTTTCGACTCTCTAGCGATTTTAGATTGCAACTTGTCTAGGGGGTCAGGAAAGGTTGTTAATTGATTATTGATAATGAAGTCTGGCTGGCACAAACTTAAATTAGAAGGACAACACAGGATCCATTGACATAATATTCAAAACATGTTCCTAATGCGCAAGTTTAGTAGGTATTTATGCGTATTTTTTTGCATTTGATCTTATTTATGATCAGGGACCAGGGGAGTTCCTTCGATAATATTCATTGTCAATATGTATACGACGGGACCTAAAATACAATGGATCAATAGTGAGATAATGATATAGCGTCAGTTATTGAAAGAAAGCAGAATTATACCACATTAATTATTAAGTTTTCCGCCCTTAAAACCCTAGTACGTTGTTGTACAGGTAAACGGCGCGTACGCAGACACGTGGCACCGGGGCTTGGTGCTAGAATCATTGATGAAGGACGGCCTGTCCCTGGTGAACGTCACAAGACGTGAGCTGGCTGACGGACTGAGGGCCTTAGCCCGTCGCCAGCGGGATGCCAGGATCAACACCGCAGATTTAGAAGCACTCTTTACTAAGCGACTTAGCGATAACTCTTTTAAGATCGATCTTAAGGTAATTTTGGGCCACTAAATAACTATAGACTTCAATATTTTATACGTTTAAAATGTAAGTTGGATTGAACTCAACAATTAAAGGTGTTGTATAATTGTATCGCTGACCCGACAGTAGTAAAAAAATGGATCAATCAAGCGTTTTGATCGATAGTCGTCGAATATTCCTTCCAGAAACAAGGTTACGAAACCTTTATATTTGTTTTATGAAGTAATTTAAACTGTATGATTTCAGATGCAAGAACTCTTGGACACACAGAAGCGTTTTGTGGATTCATGCCAACAAGTGCAGCAAGATGATCCCAAGCATGTGACGGATGTACTGGACAAACTAATCGAGTCGCTAATTAAACTGTACGCACGTCATGAATTATTCTCTACCCATACACGAGTCCTTATTAATGCTAATCATGGTGTATGCTGACACTATTCACCATACACTCAATGAATACATAGGATCACTTCTGGCCCTGGGTGAAAGCTGGTTTTTGCCACTGAGATAATGATTTATTGCAACATTGCTATCAATTCCAATAAAAATGAGTTCACATCTGATCGCCTAATAAAAAGTATACAACACAAAATCACAATACTTTCAAATCTAAAAGTATCATAAAAACATCAAATATCTATTTTCCATGTATTTGCTCCAGATATTACCTTTATCTGATAGATAATATTGAATAATTACAGGACATCATCGACATTCCGCGAGCTAAAAAAGATTCAAGATGACATAAATAAGTATGACAACAGAGTCTCAAAAATCATAAATGCGACACGAGTGCCGCAGGTACGAAGACTATTAAATATTATGATAGTTTTAAGCTCTATTGGGCCTGTTCCTACATTGAAAAGAACAATTTCCAAACCTAGATATGCATTAATTTACTTATGTTTTCGTTTTATAGACGTCTGATGTCAGTTGTCGACGCTTAGAAAGCGCTTTCCGCAATACATCTCACACGATTCTCAAAGAAAATGAATTACGTCAACTGACGGAGAAGTTTGTTTCGTTGACCGACCGGGCGGACGCAGCACTTCAGCGCTTAGAAGCGCAGCTGAAAGACGACCCCGAGGAACCAGTGCCCTCCTCTGACGTCACCGCTGCTGCTGACAGACTGCTGCAAAAACTACAAAGTATCAAGTAAGTACCTATTTGAGTTGATAAATCATTCAGTACGAAAAAAGTACTATGATAAGACGAATATAGGCGAACGAAGCAGTATCCATATTTATTTGTCATCAAGAGACCTTCAGAAACTTTTAATAAAGTCAAAAATAATATGATTTCAGTATGGAGAGACGGCAATCATAATTATAATCAAGGCAAGAACAATTTTCTTACCACAGACACAATATTTCAAAACCTTATTTTAGGAATGTATGTACAGAAGTATAATGCGAAAGGCTGTTGTTAATTTTACAAACTAATTTTCAAATGTTTCCTGCATTGCCTTAAGGTTGGGTTAAGATTGCAATTTTTTTTACTGGATCAAAAATTCACTTTTTAGCAGCGAAGAATCGGAGGAAGAATTCAACTGGGAGGACGACGAGGCTGGCTACTACGACGACGGCGGGGGAGGTGACATCATGGGCGCCGACAAGGATATCCTGAGCCGGGGCCGGGGCCCGGGCCGCAAGACGAGGACCACGACCGTGCGCCCGCCGCACCGGCGACATCTGCACAAACACCCCTACGACCGCGGCCCGAACATTAACAACCCCGCACCGTCGTAATAAGTTTGTGATATAAATTCCTTGAAAGCCTATTCGCCTTTTAATTATAACCTTGAATGAATACATATTCATCACTTGTTTTAATAAAAATGTCTGGTTTTATTTGTATTATGTAGAAGTCACACAAATAATGTAGTAAGTATAAATATTTTAAAAGGATATGAAAGGAGTTACTACGCCCTGCTAAAAAATACCGATTTAACACATTTAACATAATTATCAACACATAAACACTTATTGCTGAAAGTCTTTCTTATTACTGCTACTTGGCAAAGAACTGTTGTGTGCAATAACACATTGTCATAATCACTACCACATTTGGTAGGATTAGTGAACACAGTATCACAAGTATAATAAGTACTATAGTTATTAGTGCAGAAGAAGTTGCTGCTGGCTGATGCCTATCCACTATCCAAGAAAATATTTTTTACCACCTTCAGGTAGTTGTTCCAGGCCAGGGCTGTAAACTGTACCGACAATACAAGATAACTACTAGAGAAGGACCAGTAAAAGAAACTATGGAGTCAAACCCTCGACCTCATGGCGTCGAGGGGTCGTCCAGCAAAGTCAAGTCAGATTTATTTATAAGTTAAGTGCGTATTTATTCATCATCCACACTCAAATGGTGAATCAAAAACAGTCTGAGAAAACCAGCATGTCCTAGAACCAAACATTTGAAGACTTATACTCCATAGATCTAGGACCAAATGTCGGCATTCGATCCAGTTCTTAGTGCTGCTCCATAAACATTGATGTTTACTATTCAATGCATCAAAGCAATCCGATGCATTGGCTACTTTTGCTATTTAACAATACATTAATGTATTTAATTTGGTGCACCAATGCACACACCAAATCAGTCATTATATTTTATCTATTTAATATTATATTAATTTGTGATAATAATTAAATTTTATATGCCAGTTGTCTGGCGGAATATGCAGGCCCATACCTTTTCTACCACCATATGTACCACGTTTTGTGCAAATAAGCCTTTAATTTTATTTATTTCTAACTAGGATAAAACAAAATACAATGTTTTACATTAAATTTCCAGCCACTGTAGGGGGGAAAACCTTTAATGACACAACATTTGTACAGGATAGGCTGTATGGCTTTAGAAGTCACATCTTGTGCAATATTTATCATTTTATTTACTTCTCCTCAATATTATTATTCCATCAATAATGATGTTTAATATCCATTATAGCATAAGAAGAGATCCCATATTATAGAAACCCCTTGTATTTCCTAAGTGAAAATACAGATTTTATGTTATATGAATGCTCTGTAACAATAAACATACCTCAATTTTTGCACTATTTTGAAATATTGTAAGTGCCTTGTGTGTGAGTTGAGCAAAGCATGAGCTGAGTGTGGCAATCTTCTGACGAGCACCAAACACCACCTCTGGCTCTTCCGTCTCCAACTCTGCTGTAATTCAGAACAAAGCTTGGTTAATAATTATTATAATTTGAATCAACTTTTCCTTGCGTTCTATTTTTTATTAATATAGGTACTGAATATGGTATTTTCTTTATTGATTTATTATGAATAGTTGTATGCTGCTATCTTTATTATCTATCTAGTTTGTTCTGCGTCGTTTAATTAAATTTCAAGATTTAATGATAGCATAATAATATTAGCTATTAGAAACAAGCTTATTTTCTCATAGATTGAAATTCAAACTAGTAACCCCTATCTAACCATTAGCATGAGCAGATTATGGTAGATGCAAACTAACTGTTGATGTTGTATACCCTTGAATAGACTGAAAACAAAGCCTTTATACTTGGAAATTATGTTTTGCTACACCCAATTGGTTTTATTTCCAGAACTGTTGAACACAGATGACATTGCCAGTTTAGCTCATAAAATAAATAATTACTTATACAATCCTGGAGTCTACGATATAATAATATTTAGCTTAACAATGTGAAAAAATTAAACTCCTTGCCTTACACAACGAACAAGACTGTTCACAATACGTTGATTCAGTCTTAAAGTCTGGAAGTATTACGCATGGTTACTGAAGAACAGTAGTGATAATTATTGTTAAATGAATGTTACAACCCGAAACGAAAGTAAAATGAATCGAATCTTTTGCAAACCTTGTGCACTAAAAACGACATAAATCTAATACGACAAATTGCTACGGTAAAGACGATTGTTGTATAAAAGTATTAAAAAAACACATTAACAAAATTTACTTACTCAGGGAGGTGTCTATTTCGACACATGCTTTGTCGAATTCTTTTTCTAATATATCTAACCATCGAAAGCCTACTCCGGTAGTCGCCATTTTCACAATAATTTGTTGACAATTTACTGTCAACTTGACACTTGCCCAAGCCGATCGTTCAGAAATTGAGGGATGATGAAGCCGATGAAGACTTACGTTTCGTGCAGTCTTTTCTTTTTTGTCCTGTCGCATGTCGCTTCGCATCTGCATCTTCCTAAGGCATCTTCTCACCTATCTATGTGGACCATCATAACCATAGTATATTGGCTGACCTCTTCTGGTACCGACCGAAGGAAGTTATATAGAGACTAGATACTCATTACCACAGTTCTCGCTCATAGCCTTGAGTAGATCTATATGTTGATGAGACTCGAGTGCCTGCTAACCTAAAGTTAGCCTTATATTTCGATGCAGTAACTTGACAGTTGAAGGGTTAAAAGTATACATTTTACTTTAAGGCATATCAGCCTATCGATTAACGATTGAGGTTGTGGGCATGCCCACTGTGCTTTGAGTATCTAGGATACTCAAAGCCACTGTGCCTACAAGGCTATGATCCGCGCCTGGGTCAAGCGCGCAACACGTGTCAGTTCGGCGCGTGCCACTTTGTAAAAGTCGCAATCCTGCCAAAGAGTAGGTATAGATATAATAGTTGATGCTATATTTACTACTCTTTGAGTTGCTGCTGAACGCCTACGTAGGACAGGTTACATTTCGAGCATTTGTTTCAGGCCCGTGTACGAGTTTGTCCCTAACGTCGGTATTGTTATAAAACTCCACCGCACAGGACTCAACTAGGTTAGCAGACACTCGAACAGTCTCATCAACACCTAGATCTACTCAAGGTTACATTAAGGCTCAATTCACACCGAGAAGGCAGAGGCCGGCATGGCAGGGAACAACACCAAGCTGCCAGCGGACACCCGCGGCGCTGCAGCGCCGCTAGCATTAGCGCGCTGTCTTGACCGGTCACTCTCCTCCGTGGGTCCAACGAACATAATAATATAAGTACCTATTCACCTAGCGCGAGAGACCGATCGCTTGTGGCATCTCGACTGCCCTCTGAAGCGATACTATGTATTTTAGTAATGAAGATAAGATTTTGATGCACTGAAACTGCTGCCGGCCGCTGCCATCTCGATGTGAATTAGGTAGTCGCACAGAGGGAAAACTATACTTAGCAATGAGTAGATAAATCCAATTACCCGCTTCCCTCGGTCGTTATATTAGGTAGGTACTTCATAATTTTTGCTAAAACCGTATTTTTTTATATTGAAACACATTCACATTAGTGGCAGTTGTTTATTTTAAATTGTAGTTATTTACAAATAAGTGGGTACCTACAATACACGCCACAGATTTCTTTATCGCACAATTCTGAGTAGCTAAATTACTAAGCATTAATAATTACACTATGATTACATAGCTACACCATGCAATGGATATTGCTTAAATGAGTAGAAAGATTCGGCCAGAGACCTAGAAATTAAAAATATATACAAGCAGTGGAATTCAGCGCTAACAATATGAATGCAGAAAGTGAACTAGCCAATTAGCCAATAAGAGTTAAGTGTGACGATGGGGCAGGACTAAAATCTGGCTACGCCTATGCACGCACGTAAAGTACTTTTATCTACTAAATTAAAAGAACATCATTTTGCCTACAAGGCCCAGCTCGGCCTAACAAGACAATTATGTCACGTGGGACTCAACTAAATGACAGCCAGCAGCGCAGCGTGATGTTCGTTTTTATTTCACTCACTGGCACATCTTCACACAATTTAACCACTACATAATTCCTATCATGACAGTGCCTGCTGTAGACAATTTTATAGTCAAATGTTAAACTGCAAGCTAGATTCCGCACTGTATGAATATTTGGTCTACAAACAACTTAGAGCATTTAACAAACAAACACAACTGACATATCTACCTACATATTTACATTTGATATTTTTTATAAAAGCTCAGATAATAGGAATAATTAAGTAATTATAAAATACTAACAAAACCGGTATTCTGTAGCTTATGACTTAAGCTTTACTGAGTTACATACCTTGCGGTCCGAATTGCGATAAAAGTGATAATATCACGAATCCGACCAAATTTAATAGTCACAAAATATAAAGGCTATTGAGTAATAATAATACTTGTGACTTTGGTCGGATTCGCGATATTATCACTTTTAGCGGACCGCAGGGATAGATGTCCCTGCAGAGGCCCAAGTGTAAGTTTCTTTTAACCTTCTCAATTTTGCGCATCGCCCGCGTTCTGTACTCCGATTGGCGAAGAGCTCGGAGCGGTCGAATAGGCAAGCAGAACGCGGTCCAATAGGCAAGCAGAACGCGGTCGATGCGTAAAAATTGTTAAATTAACTTTCGCTAGGGCCTCGGTCTCTCGGTCAGATTCTTGATATTTGTAGAAATACGTAGGTACATGGGCAGGACTATTTTAAATATTCTTGGTCTTATATTCTTATTGGCACCCAACTAACAGTTATAAAACTATATTTCGTAAATGAAACTAGGTAGGTACGTCTTTAAAACTGATCAAAGCAATCTAACAGCGTTACTGAAACTTAAAACGTATTAGGTATCTACATTCAATACATATGGTAGATAACTGGTTACGGCAATATCTGTTTAAAATTAAACGTAGGTATTTCCGCACCAACCAAATTCCAACATTGACAACCAACATATTAAACATACACAGTGGGTACATTGTCTTTTTTTAAATTAGGTCCAAAAATAGTGTACATGGATCTGAGATTAAGTAGGTAGTTAGGCGCCTCAAATATAATTATACATAATGTTTACCTATCTTTGGAGGCGCATCGAAATTCCCAGAAAGTGGTATGCAGGTGGAATTAAAGTCACAAGATTAAGAAAAGTTGGTCTCCTTAGCACCATGCACTTCACAATTTTGTGAGTTTAATTTTAAGTAGAAATATGCAAATATACCTAGGTTTCCGTTTGCTATTTTGTGGATATCCCGAATATAATTGAAACTCAAATGTTAACAAACAAATGTTAATGTGCTGTTTTAGTGTTCCTATATCCAACGGTTAGCATAGATGCCATAGAGACCCAGAAAAAAAACTAATCTATATAGTACAGTAGTCAATTTCAATATCCAAAAATAAATAAAAACACCAAAGAACAACTATCTAACTAAAAAAATATTTATATATCTAATTAAATAATTACCCACGTATCTTAACTAGTTTAATCAAATCGTTAGGCTAGTCAATATTACTAGCACTTCCAGTTAACAAAAGAACAAAAATATTTTAGAGCACAATACCACACGCGTTTGTTGACCAGTCTGGGACGTGGGACGCAAGGGGACGCAAGAGGAGTGGTCGCTACAAGGGTCGGCGGAAGAGGAGTGCCAAAATCTTAGAAATCACGATATGACATTCTTGATCAGAAAAGAAAGGGATTCGCTACACTGAGCGTTGAGAGCGTAGCTATGTTTGCCAAATGTATATATAGGTCGAAGAAGCGTTTTAGTGCGCAAGCGTTCGTGTTGCGTAGCTTCTTAATTTATAATGCTTTTCATTCATCATTGACAATAAGTTCTATTGTGTACATAGGAAACTACCTATAGTTTCCTATATTCTACTTAGCGTCTGCACGTGGCGCTGGCGTCTGGCACTCTAGTCTGTCTCGACCATAAACTTAGAATATTTTCGCCCTCTAAATCTATGGTCTCGACGGATGCCAGTTGCGAGTACAGTTGAGCACTCAGACGCAGACCAAAACACAACGCTTGTATTATAGCGCTCCGCGTTCTACACGAACACAGAATGTCTACATAAACAGGATGGTAAAAAAAAATGGGCCATGAAAGGCGGCTGCCCTTTCTGTTATAGTTAAAGTTCTGGTCATGAAATTTTATATTAATTTTGAAGATATTATATAATACACCATGATTAGTTTTTTGATGAAAAACGTTATAGCCAGCAATAAATTTGATATTACTCAAAAAACTTAAATGGAGCTCAATCGACTCACATTTCCCAACAGGAATCTTTCCTCTAAAAACCAACGAAATCGTAATAAAAACTTACGAAAAATACAAAAATTAATTTCCCATGAAAATGTACTTACCTTTAAATGTAAGTAGGTAATATAAAATCACTGTGCCTAACCCTGATCTATTTAGTTAATTGTTCTACATGCATATTATAAGCATTGTATTCACGAACCCCACCTTCTACGTGATCCATACATGTATTGTTATAAACAAAAACTTTATTTGAATTATTATTTTCATTGTTTATTTTCTTTTAATTATTTATAAGGGAGTTTGAATATGTATGTAGAACAATAAATTTAAAGAGCCATAGCACACTCGATACTTTTAGTATCAGCGATCAGTGACTGAACGACACACTCCTTATGTGTCACATTCGGATGCCAGTCGCAGCGATTAATTGAGGCTTTGGCATCTGCGAAACACTGCTCAGTGTTGCACTGACGAAGCTCCATTACCTTAGATTCTGATGAAGATGGACTGCTTCTCGCTTTATTGATAAAGTGAAAATAGCAATCGCGCCAAGGACGGTGTTAGTTACATCCGATTATCAAGAATATGAAAATTTTCTCTTTTTTTTCAAAAAACCTATAAGTAGTAGTGGTTTTAATATCTTCAAAATTCACATTAAATTTCCTAAGACTAGAACTCTCGTACTATAACAGAAAGGGTGGTCACACCCTGAATACCCTTGTTGTATTGTTTTTATATTATATATACTGTATAGTGCTTCATCAATATATTACTATACTCTTTATGTGCTTGCAGCTGTCCTTACCTGGTAGGAGATCTCGAGGGAGACCTAAAACCAGGTGGATGGATGTAGTGCAGAGATATGGCGACATGCAAAGTTTCCGACACAGATGTCAAAGACAGAGCGAAGTGGAAGCAAAATACAAGGAAGGCTGACCCCACCACCATGTGGGATTGACAGTCATGAAGAGAGAAACTCTTTATGTGCCTCATGCTGACCAAACCCACTACATTACGTCCATATCCACTACCTAATACCGCGATGAGACGGTTCGAAATAAAATTTTGCTCAACAAAAAACGACAGTTGCTAATCATTGCTCCATCTTGATTAAAAATCTATTGATTTTTCATTGATCAATCATATCTATTACGAACGGTATTAGGTATTTCAGTAATAGAGATGATTAAGAGCAGTCATATTTTTATAGGTAGATATCGCTACTATTGCGCTAGCGTTTTAATTATTTAATATGATTCATCATACTGTATAAAAACGCAAACGTAATAAAACGTTAAAGATACCTATAAAATACCCTAGGGCCTCGTGCACTACACAAGATTATTTACAATTCTGTATTTTAGCAACTAGATCTACCATTTATAACTCAAACCTCTAAAAGTAATAGTGACTAAATGCAATCTCACACAACATAAATTATAACTATTTATAACGACAGGGCAAAATTACAATTAACACTGTTTATACATTTATACAATTATAAAATGGTTCCTTTAAGTATAGTCAAGCTCTTTACAAACATTATATGTATTTGTATTCTAACTAGCAACCTATCCAGCTCTACAAAAGCAAAAATCATATTGGATTTGCTTTATATTAGACACAGTTTGTTGAAGTAATAGAATAAATATTTTATGTATTGTTAACATACATACATAGAAAAAAGGGTTTGTGATTACAATATCTTAAACATGTTAACAGAAATTTATTGTGTTCTAAAAATATTAACATAATATTACAAAATTATAATGCACAATTGTATGTACTTGACAAACTTCATCATCTTATAGTAAAATAACAAAATATTTATACCAACATTATGTGTAGGTACAGGATGAGATTTCTTTTTGCGATATCTACGGCAGCTATGCGTACCGTTCGATATAGGGAGATTTGTTCTTAGAAATCCATCTAGAATTTTTAAAACATAATAGAATCGCAGTTAAGAATTTTTGAAAATATGCTTTTTTCTGTTTAGATAAGATTTTTTGATACACTGCCAAGCGCTCTATTCTAAAAAACGAATAACTTCTTGTTCAATGGTTCATTTCTCTTTCCTAATAAAACAAAATGTTTGAAAATCAAAATGTACAGTTTCATCATTTGTCATCACACATCGACTTTAGAGGAATGTGTCCATACAACCTAAACAGGAGGGTCTATTTTCGAGAAAAATATATTTCTGTCATTTTTCCGTTTTAGGAACGAAAAATACATATTTCCAAAAATCCTTAAATGCAGCTTTAATGTGTTTCAAAAACTGTAGATGGATTTCTAAGAATAAATCTTCCTATCTCTAATGGTTCGCAGCTACAGAAAACAGACACTAAAAAAAAAACTCACCTGTATAGGTTTAGTAGTATAAGACCTTCACATTATAGATAAGTATTTATAAAATTATTTCTTTAATATAAAGATATTTTTCGTGCTCAGATTAATCAAAACTTGTATATGGGGTGAATGTTTTATAGAAATTATATCAATCAGAAACAATAAATAAAAGCTACACTGAATTTAGTTTTTGTACTGTCATACTTGTTGTCAATAAGAGTAATGCAATGAGGTAATGTTGTTGCCTTGCAGGTCATTATGTGAGGAATGGGCAATATGACTATAAGATTTGGATGCTCATTATGTATTATTTTTAAATTTAAGCTTTATATAAACTTTAAAATGTCTTCAATATAAGCAAAAGTTGGAAACATTAATACAGAAACATTGATAAGTCCTAAGCAGCTCATACAGACTACAGTTATAATTTTCCGAGCATCGAGATGTATTATAATAAATCGCAATGGTCTCAACATTTAGCTGTGCACATACAAACACTACATTTAAATCACTTTAGCTTAAGTAAAAAGCACTTTGTTCATTAAACATAAACTTTCATTAAGAAACAACACACCCATTCTTGTCTGGTATATGTCCATCTGATCGCTCTATCTCCGATAGTATAGCATGGAACATGTCGGTCACAGACTGAAATGTAACAATATAATATATTATATTAATAATGCTTTGAATTTTTTTTCCATATTTTATGAACTGAAAGCTGTTATAGTAAATTATTATCAGCTAACAGTTAAAATGCAATGCAGTTGATGAAAGTAGAATCTATTATTTTAATGTGACATTTTCAATAATAAAGACAAAATATATTAAAAAAATTTTTGCTTGTGTTCAAATCTTGCTTGGATAGTAAAATTTTAATACAATATTATATAATTACTATTTATTTTAGAATCCAAAACAGAAATACATTAAACTTCATCGCAAATACTAGACCTGAACTGACCTCATTACGTTTAGCACTGGTTTCAACAAATGCAGCCTTCCACTTCTCTGCAAGTCTTTTTCCTTCCTCTGTGCTAATTTTCCTTTCTAAGTGAAGATCTGTTTTATTACCAACCAATACTATGGGTACACTGGAATATAATATTACAAAATGTATCAGTATGAAACAATAAGTAAATAAATAAATCTGATTACATAACATTATATACTTACTGTATTTTGCCAATCATGTCCAAAAGTTTATCATAAATTATTTGTACTATTTGAAAACTCTTACTGGATGTTATGGAGTATACAAGTACATAACCATGGAAATCCATACTGTATTGAAGTGGAAATATGCTGTATTCATCTTGGCCGGCTGTATCAACCAGCTTAACTTCATATTCAGTTGAATTGAGCCGGATGAATTTCGTGAATGCTTTGGAATAAATTGTACACAGTATATATTATTTACTTCATAGTTTTTTTTTTTGGTATTTTTTGTTCCAAAATATGTATAATAGTACGACAGGAATGGAGAAAAAAAATACATAGGTACAAGTTAAACTCATGTTGGAACTCACCAAAACTCACAAACATGAGGGATTTTTAACTTTTACAAAAAAAAATATTATTCTGCTATACATAAGCAGACTTTGGTTAGAGTGTCATCTTAGGGGCAGAGTCTTTTACAACAATATTCTTCTTGCCAAAATTCAAAATCATCATATCACAAAAAAATAATTTCTTCATGTTTATGATCTACCTTGCTCAATCAATCAACTCTGCCTATTACAGTCCATTGCTGGGCATAGGCCTTTCTTAAGATAAGTATGCCCAAACACTCAATCAGAATTTATTTAAATTTCTCTTATTTTCTCTTTGCCCTTGCCTTTCAGTTACTATCATTTATTTCACGAAGCTTGTCTCATCTTCAAAGATATTTGATAGAAATTTTAAATGTGATTATTGGATTTTTAAATCCATTACATCAAATGTAAAATAGAATATTAAATAACCATTTGATAATCATGATTAATGTCTGTCACTATGGATTATTTTATACAGGCATAACATCCTTTTAAATATACATACAAATTACAAAAATAAATTGATTATTGGATTATTGTCATTTTATGAAAAGAAAAATTCAAAAAAATACAAATGTCGAACATGTGGGGTACCGTAGTAACTACGATCTTAGCGTGATAAAAACATGTTTCTATTTATCTGAAGTGTAAAAATACTTACTGTTTTCTATTGTAGGATCATAGGAATCAACGAACTGTCCTTCTACGAACTGTATAATTAAAGATGATTTACCTGAAAACGTTTTTTTATTAATATAACGTCACTTACAATAAATAAGACGCACAAGACTTTGAAACGATAACATTACCCACGGAACGGTATCCCATCATAGCAATCTTTCTCTGCTTTGATGGCATTTTGCAAAAGGACAATAAATGCTCGTAATCGTTTTAAAGTAGTCGCACGCAAGCTGTATTTAGTAAAAATACAAGTTCAATAAAATTCATAATACTTCACAGGACTTTTCGCCTGTTTGACATTTGGCAAATGTCGCATTTTATTTGACATTTACCCTGCGGTCCGAATTGCGATTTCGTGCTCACGGTGCTTACGACCAGGGACTTGAAACGTTACTCACGGTATTTTTACATTACGTAACGTTATTTTAATAACGTTATAAGCCCCCCTGTTTTAGCATACGCAAAATCCCGTATGCTAAAACGGGAGGGCTTATAACGTTATTAAAATAACGTTATGTACCGTAAAAATAACGTGATAGAATTCAAGTCCCTGCTTACGACTTATAATCGTTGGTCCGAAACGAAAGTGCGCTCACAGCGCTGTTAGCGTGATATTGGCCCTGCGGTCTGAATTGCGATTTCGTGCTCACGGTGCTTACGACTTAAAATCGTTGGTCCGAAACGAAAGCGCGCTAAAAGTGCGCTCATGGCGGGCGCTGTCAGGCTGACATTCAGAGACGACAGAAACGAGTCTAAGCGTGAACTTACGCTTCCATCTGTCAAACAAACGAACAAATTTTGACAGATGGAAGCGTAAGTTCACGCTTAGACTCGTTTCTGTCGTCTCTGAATGTCAGCCTTAGCATGATTTTGAATCGGACCTAAGATCGCTTTCTTGTATACAACACAACACACACACATAGAACCAAACACACACACCACAGAAGCTATTCACCCGAATTCGCTCGTTTAATCTCTTGTGGCGTCAAATAAAGCGCAAACTGTCTCCCATCCATCATCTGTGTCCTTCATCTCTTACTGGACTGCAGTTTTCTCGAATTTTTTCCATTTAAATCACAATTCCACAAAATGTCAAATGGTGCAAATGTCAATTTGACGTTTGGCTCACAGTGGGTGTGTTCAGTTATTTGAGCGAGCGTCGTCGGACGATCGCTCCTGGTCACTCCGTGAAATAGTAGGGTGAAAGTCGCACTCGGTCGCACTTCTATCAACCGACCAATGACTGTAGTCATAGGATACAGCAGCAGATAATTTGAGATCGTTCGATTGGTCCGGATTGGTCACTCGCGTAACGCAGCTATGGTTCGTTCAATTATTCCCGATGAGCGAGCAACATTCGCACGAGTGACTTTCATCCGAAAAATGAATTACTGAACGTAGCCACTGATTTCACGCAGGAGCAAAGAATCTGTAAGTCCAATATGGCGCAGGTAATGACGTCATTCATGACGTTGGTCGCACTGTCTGTCGTTAGCGCGCTCACGCCAATTCGGACCGGGACTTTGAGCGATATTATTACTTTTGGCGTGATTCGGACCGCAGGGTTAAGCTAACCCTTGGGGTGTGTTCAGATAATTGGCTAGGTAATTCATTTTTCGGTGTGAAAATCACCCGTGCGAATGTCGCTCGCTCATCGGTATCTCGCGTATCATCGGTATCGCTCGCTCATCGCTCATCAGGTTTTACATGGGTTTTACTGAACGGCTTCGGGCAACCCATACTACGTTATCCGAGTGACCAATCGAACGACCTCAAAATATCTGTCGGATCCATATACATATTACGTCTATGGTCGGATCCATTCGGCTGTGCAATTTTAAAACCTAGCAACAGATATTTTTAAAAAAATCGGTGTATTTGCATTTTTCACTTATAAAAAAATCTAATCAAGCTTCAGCTTCAGCTTTGTTCTGCTTCTTTTAAAAACCATATATAATTAATAAATCTGTGATTTCAGAAAACAAATTATGAAACTAAACGTAATGAACGTGCGACGTGCGATATACGCAGTGACGTTAGGGCTTCTTACGTCATTGGATATACGTCAAGGAAATGCACGCAACGAAACGTCATTTCTTTCGGCGCGGTCGATTCGGTCGGCGCAAGGTCGGCGCGGACGATTCTTTCGGCGCGGATAGGTGTGCGAGCAAGAACATTTTTATGTACAATGTTCTTGTGTGCGAGGCCATAAGAAACTTCGTTTCGTTCGGCTCGTTCGGCGCGGTCGATTCGGACAGGTGTGCGACCACCTTTAATCGTTGCTGCTCAAACAATGACCAAAGAATCCTCTCAAAGCAAAGCTAGGACAAGGCCTCTAATATTTTATTTAACATTTCCAACTAGCGAATGCAGGTCTGTTTATTATTCTTGCAGGTCTGTGTTTTGTTTTGTGTTTCCAACAGAGTTGCCAAACGTACGAGGTACCTCGTACAAATACGAGATTTGTGGTCTGCTGTAGGAGGTACGACGACACAATGAGGCTCGTACAATTTTGTACGAGATTTTTGATAAACGACATTTTATAATGGGTTTTCACTGTTTTGTATACAATGGGTGTACCAAGGAACATTATTAGGGTGTACTAAATTAAATTTAGACACGCCTGTCTTGAATATAGTCATTATCTGTTTGAGAAAACAAAATCTACGCCGGACGATCTTTTTTAGGGTTCCGTACCCAAAGGGTAAAACGGGACCCTATTAGGCTATTACTAAGACTCTGCTGTCCGTCTGTCACCAGGCTGTATCTCATGAACCGTGATAGTTAGACAGTTCAAATTTTTACAGATGATGTATTTCTGTTGGTGCTATGACAACAAATCCTGCAAAACAGAATAAAATAAATATTTACGGGGGCAATACAACAAACATGTTTTTTATGATATGTATGATAATGGTACAGAACCCTTCGTGCACGAGTCCGACTCGCATTTGGCCGGTTTTTTTTTTTTTTAGACGGTCTCATTCATTTCATGTCTTATTTTGACCTTTATTATGCTTGAGGGGAATGTACGAGTTTGCAAAGCCAAAGTACGAGATTTTTTGGTGTACATATACGAGGAAAAAAGTTCTACAGTTGGCAACCCCGCAGGGTAATCACGATACACACTCGGAATCGGAATCGACTCAATTTTGATACTACAACAGTGTTCATTGCGTTGCTCAAATTGTAGGGCGTAGTGGTTTTAAAAGCATACCGCGCAATGTTATTTGTTGGACTGTCAAAATTGAATCGATTCCGATTGCGAGTGTGATCGTGTGTATCGTGAATTCGTGATTACCCTGCTGGTCAGTATCTGTCAGACAGATGTCTGAGCATAGATTATTAATTATACGTTGTGACTTGTGTCTGAGTCTGACTAAAACGTACCTAGCTTTGTTTCTGTTTTTACTGGTGATTCTGATTGGCGATTTACAGGGGATTATTACAATTTTATCTTGACAGTGTTAAATTTATGAAGGTTTGTTACGTTACTAAACTTACTGGTACATTTCCCTTGCGCTTTATATTCAACGGATTGTAGCAGGAATAATTTAGTTGTGATTCATCACTTTAATTGAATATTTGGTAGTGTAAAATTTTGTAATGAATCTTACAGTAATTCAAAATGTCTGTGAATATTCCTGAATGCCCACCGAGTTTGAAGTCAATTCAGCACTACCTGAAGACTGCTGCAGAGCATGATACTAGGGATCCAGTTGTGGCTTACTGGTGTAGACTCCATGCCTTACAAGTGGGCCTTAAAATTACTAATAAGAAGACACCAGAAGAAACAAGGCTATTGATGGGTATGACAAAGAAATTATAATTATGCTGAGATAAGTCTAGTTTTTATCACAAAAGTAATACCATATTGCATTTTCAAGGTGTAACATGTTCTTGCACTGTGTGATCATTGACGTCAAACTACAAAAATAAAGGAATGCGAGGCCTTCATTGGACAATTATCATCGCCTCTCCTTTTGGGAAACTATGTTGGAGTCGGCTCATAATCTATGCAGATGTGGATGAATATCAGTATTTTACACAACTGCTATCTGACCTCCACCACCCAATTATTGGGACAATATCTTAAAATAATCTAGAAACAAAAATCAATAAAAGTTATAGAAATTTTAATATTATTGATAGTGGAATAGTATAACAGCAGTTTATAATTACAGTTCACTAGTAGGGACTAGACCCTATTTTGTTACATACTACAGCCTATTCAATTGATATAACACTCAACAATTGTCTATCTTACAAACTCCATATAAATTTTATAATTTATTAGCACATCATAATTAATGACGAATATTAAATAAATATTATAGCTCTAATGGATTGGTTAGAAGAATCCAAGCAAGTCAATAAAGATAATGAAGCTGTTTCAAATGAGGTAGCGGCACAAGCACATCTTGAAAACTATGCATTGAAGCTATTTTTGTATGCAGACAAACAGGATAGAGAACTAAATTATGGGAAGTAAGTGCTGCCATATATTACCTTGAGATCCATTCATGGTTACTTAATTGTTTAAGTTTTCCTTAACACTCATAAATACATATTTATAATGGGTAAATTGATATATTATTCTTTATAATTTAAAACCTCTATACATTTAATATTGAGCATTGAAAACAATGCTAGGATGTAGTGAATTTAAATATTTAGCTAGCTTTAGTTGTAAAGTTAGTCTGTGATAAAAATATGCAGTGTGTTGATTGCTTGGTATATACAGTGTCATAATCATAACCACAGATATCTAGTCTATCCATATCTGTGTTTGTAACACTCGTAACTAGCCTTTTATACACCCAGTGTGAGCTTCTATAACTGCACCCTTGAAAAATGTTCTAATCTTACCCAGCTCTGACAATAAAATGGACAATGTTTATAAAAATAAATCTATCATTGTAAAACAATTTTTTTGTAATATAAGTTCTTGGTAGAATTTTGAATAAGTGTGTAAACTAGGTAAAAAAAGGTTTATTCAAAAATATTATATTTGCCAAAATACAGAATAATACCATACACAAATAACACCAAAAACTTGTTAGTAGAGATAGTAAAGACGCTAGGCGCGTCTACACCCATATTACGCGATAAATATTAGGTACCTATTGTATGTACTATGCTATTATCTACCATGCATGATCAGAATGACCCAAAACTTGGTTATGTATGGTCTACTCATTTCTGTGCCCCTCCTGGGTATGCCTCAGCACTGCTGACACCACACTAATTATGGCACTGGGTATATTTAACAGAACTGTGCATACGTTTTTTTAAGACAATTATATGTTATTAGTTACCTATTTACATGTTTATTGAATAAGTGTAAAATTTCATATTATTACCTCCTTCAGATAACAAAATTAATTTGTTATTGTTTATTACAATACCTTCACAAGTGTCTCGAGTACACCACAAGATAAACTTAGTATACTAATGCATAGCATAGTAATAAAATAATAATGTTTTGGTTCAAGACCACTTTCAAAGTTAGTCATGTTGTAGAATGACACAACTAACATTGAAAGGTAGGTAGGTAGGTATGATATTCTTATAAAGATTGTGTGTGCCACTATGCAGCTGTCTGCCGACATCGTTGTAGATTGCCAGACAATATACTATAATGTTACTAAACTATTAAGGCGTTGATTGCCCGTAATTTAACTATTGTTTTGTTAATAATGCTATTTTAAATTTTGTATTATGTATTAATTAAGCTCATGTAGGCTTAGAAACTACCATACTGAAATGCCTTTGCACCACTAACTTATTTATAATTAACTAGCGACCCGTCACCGGTTTCATACAGGTGCAATTAATTTCTGTAATATCCTTAAATTAAATATGAAATTATTATACATACAAACCTTCAGTGAAAAATTATCTAACTGATGGTGAAAACTGCATCAAAATCCGTTGCGTGGTTTAGGAAGAGTTAGCGGATATACAGACAGACGTGGAAAGCAATTTTACTTTATACTATGTAGAGATGTCATGTATTATTCAGTGTGCTCACTGAATAAAGCACCTATATTGTAGTAAAACAACGAACCCTTGTAATTGTGGCATGTCCAGGTATGACCCACTTGGCTGAGATTTCTATAGCGTGAATGTAGATGGAGTTATCTGAATTCCACATACATATTACAATTAGCCCAATAGCAACCACTGTTCAACATGGCCCTCTTGATTATGAACAGTAGAGTGAAGATAAAAGATTCATGTTATCACCATGATAGGTGAATGAATTGGGTATTATTAGTATGCAGTAATGAGTTAATGACATAACAAATCAGACTTACATCTTCCCATAGGCAACACCCTACTACTTACTCACAAGCTATTCCATTCTGATTTATAGGAAACTTCCATTGTTTCAGAAATATTGTAAAAGCTTTTTACACTGCTGGTATGATTTATGATGTTCTCACTACTTTCGGAGACCTGACTGATGAAGCAGCACAGAACAGAAAGTATGCCAAGTGGAAGGCTGCATACATTCACAACTGTCTTAAAAATGGAGAGACACCAGTTCCAGGTACAGTTTTGTATTAAATCTCAACTGTTAAGATGCCTGTTTCGACGATTCCCTTGAATTATTATTATTATTTTGTTATCGTAAGCCGTGATTGTCCCACTGCAGGGCAAAAGCCTCCTTACCATCCGTCCACCCGCTCTGTTTAAATATTTTCGTGGCCAAATCTTTTTTAGAGGTGTTTAGCTGCTACGACGTCTTCTAACGTTGTGTGGGTTCCACTCAGTGGTGAGTTTTGCCCACTGCTCATCTGACATGTGGCAGACATAACCAGCCCAGTTCCACTTTAAGCTTGCGGCCTTCTGACCAACGTCGGCCATCTGAGTTTTGGAGCGCAGTATACTTACTATTCCTTACATGGTCTGATAAGCGACTCACAAAATACTACGCTCCAGGGCTCGCTGGCAAACCCCGTGCGTGGACGTCTGATATTTTGTCAAAGACCAAGTCTGAGCACTGTAGATGACGATAGGCAGAACACATACGTCCATGGTTTCGAGTGCGAGTTTCTTCTTGAGGTCATCCTTCATTAGATCTTTCATGGACCAATAATATAATTTAGACGTTTTTGGTGCGTCTGGCATCTTATTTTTCTTGTCTCGCCTTGAAAGTAATTCGCCCAAATACAACAACAATAAACAATAAATGATTGATATTCAATTTCTGCGCCATCGAATTCTAAATTACCTTTCGTGCTATTCGTCATCAGCTTGGTCTTCGACATCTTCAACCCGACCTCGAAGTTTGCTCGGTTGAGTCCAGTCATCCAGTGATCATCGTGCCTAGTTCAGATGGCCGAGGAGGAAAAAAGCACGATAAAGTCGGCGAAACGATTATTTGTATTCATAATTTACCCACTTCTTTTCTGACTATTGCTATTATTTAACTAAATATGGAGAGAACTTAAATCAAAGGAGCTAAGCTGCCTCAGTTAAATAAAACACACTCTGTATAGAATATCAAAAAGATTAACAAGCCAAGTCCTAGAAATTTATCTTATGAAGTATTGAATGTGTGACCTGCAGTTTAGCAACATAATTATCTAAATTGAGTTTTACAACAAATGAATTATCCATCCTGTTTTTTCAGGCCCAATGCAATCAGAGGAAGGGGATGAAAATGTTGAGGGTTCTGCAAGTGACAATCAACCAGGACCAGGACCTACAGATATGCCTCAAGTACCGGGATTCGCAGCGGTCACACCTCCAACACCGCCCATTGCACCGTCAAGCTTCAACAATGTTCTGCCTGATCCCAATGCTGCAATGAGAGCAGCCTCCCAACTCCCTCCGGTACCGTACACTCCAGATCCGAACCCTGGTGGGTTTGTACCCTATGATCCATCTCAGCAGCCACCACAACCGCAACCGCCAACCCCTTTATATGGCGATAATTCCACTACAGTGGCGCAACTGTCTCCCGATCAAATAGCTAAAGCTCAGAAATATTGTAAATGGGCGAGCAGCGCTCTCAACTATGAGGACATAAAAACGGCCATTGGAAATTTAAGGAATGCTCTGGAGTTACTCCAAACCGGTCGTGATCCAGCTTGAATAATAGAAGTACCCAGTATGTGATGTACATGTATAAATTTATCTTTTTACTAATGTTCGTATTATCAAATAGCTTTGATTTCAATGTTCAATGAAATCGTTAATATATTATACTATATATTGTAGGCTTGCACACAATAATATCTGATTACAAGGCAGCTGTAAAACAATATTGTTTTTCATACGACCCTGACATCACTTAAAACATAATTACCAGAATACTATTGCTCTCCTCACCTGATTCCTCCCAAACTTGTTCCTCCACACTTTTCAAGTCTAGCAAACGGTGAGCGCGTCGGGCGGACCATCGAGTCACATTGAAATATAGAAACATCCCACACACATCATCAACAGTAACTGAAACGCGCTCGCATATAAAATATAATAACCGTTTCAGAGTTGGGTACGTTGGATTATAAATTATCTTTTGTTAGAAAGCAAAAAAAAACAAAATCTGGAAATATACTTCGACGGTTGAAAGGCTGTATAATCTAAGCGACATTTTTTTTTGTATTTTTTTTATTTTATAATATTGTTTCGAAAACAAACAAAAAAATACAAAAAAAAATTCGCTTGGATCAAATAGCCTTTCAACCGTCGACGTAATCGTAATTCTAATAGGTATCAACTGTTCATTTTTACAAGCTTTTATTAATTTTTGCAAACGCTTGCAATCAAGCCGAAAATATACGAGGGATAGAGATTAATGGAATTAATATGGGTTGCGGACTGCGGTTGAATGCAGGGCGGTCTGAGTTCGATCTCGGCCCGCACATACAACATTTCGCATTTATATGTGGATCTGAATTTGATAATTTGCGTTACCGGTGATCTCACGTTCAATCTCGATCGCGATCACTGTTCCTGGATTACGGATCGCGGTACAATACTACATGTTCAATCCTGAACTCGTCAGTCCGTGCATCGGAACCGCCGCTTTAACATTGTTTTCATGGATTGAAATGAAGTTAAAGCTATTGTATCCTTAGTTTTGCTCTAACTTTGAAAAAACAAGTTTAAAAAATGATGTTTGTATAATATTTATGCTGGGCATTCCACGGTTCTGGTAAAGAACATCGCCAGGATTGGTTTAAATGCCGCCCAGAATCAACTGAAACGGCATTAGGTACCTAGATCTCATCGCGTGTATCATTTTTCACTACGGGCAAAAAATAAACATTGCCTTTGTATTTGCAAAAATCTGGGTGAAAACCTATGGCTGTCCCATTGGGGAATACAGGCGTGATGCTATGTTATCCATATTACTTGTCCCATAATATTATTATTTCACCTAAGTTAGATACGTTACGCATAGATTTGAAGGAATAGCTTTTATTTAATCATTAAAATAAAAACTGATTTCTAGAAATAGAATGATCATATTTAATAATAGATTTCTATTTGCAAATACCACGGACCTTTATAACACAAAATGAATAAATTAATAACTTATTATAATGTATACTTTTTTTTATGCGTGCATTGATATGTTACGGCCAGTAGTAACGATTAAAATAAATTCAAAAAAGTTTAAGTATCTATACAGGTTTTTTGGTGTCTCATATAATATTAAGTAGTATTAGTTATGGTATGTTTTTCATGAAACTTATTAGTTATAAGATAATTAAATAAAACTAAATGATAACACTTTCCATTTATTCATTGATCATTACTACACCCACATCACACACCATATTATAATATACAGGAAGATAAAATAATTTCAAATATGTTTATTATATAAATAAATATTAATTTAATGAAGCCTCTTTATGTAAATTATGAATTATAGTTTACAACTCACGAGCACGCATTACGTGACTTATTGATAAGTCCAAGACGCATGCGCGCTTGTGAAATGCAATGAAACTTTATTTCTTAATAAGTATGTATATCAATTATATTAGGTCCCAACAAAATACTTGGACAAACTCTTACAGATAATCCAGTACACCGTGATTAAGACATTAATTAGTTGAATAAAAATAATGAAAAAATAAATATTCTTAAGAAGAAAATAAATAAATTCCGTTAGTAAAAATACATTGAAAACGTAGGTGCGCGATAACTAAGCTTGAAATTGGGTACCTGCTCTCGGAATAAAAAATGGATGAGTTTATTCTTGGAGAGTAAAGGCATGAACTTTATTAATTTTTATTTAAAATAAAAATACTTGAATCTCGTGGTTTTTCTTTAGAAATATTTGGTTTAACGTAGTGAACGCTGCACGCTGTCTAAAAGTTTGTCCAGTTATTTTGTGGGACGTTATACACAGCACACGACACCTACTTTAAGGTGTTATTGTACTCATCATTATGAACAACTTTTATTTTAATAATCAGCTGTTCCATATATTGAATTACTTGTATGGACCGGCTGATTT
Source organism: Allophyes oxyacanthae (assembly GCA_932294325.1). NCBI lineage: Eukaryota > Metazoa > Arthropoda > Insecta > Lepidoptera > Noctuidae > Allophyes > Allophyes oxyacanthae. The sequence continues at coordinate 5,475,561 of OW028614.1, read as the reverse complement.
TCTTTGATACCATAATAAAAGTTGCTCATAATGATGAGCACAATAACCCCTTAAAGCAGGTGTCTTTTTAAATAAACACCTGTATATTAACGGATTTATATTTAAACATCTTATTAAAAACAAATACTACGAAGTAATAAAAAGCTTTGGCGTTATTTTTAATCAATATGTTTGAGCAAATAATATATATACATATAAAAGGTGCCCTGATAATTAATTTAATATTATGTTTTAGGTACAAGTGCAGTAAATATTATATTCTAAGGCTATCAATATGCAGTGGCAGTTATTATTATGGATCTACAAACGTGGCACAACATACACATCAATCACACTTACAAAATGAACCTAGCATGTATCGCTTAAATTAATATCACTTTTAGGTACAAATTACACATTCTCTCGAGGCCCATTCACCTAGAGAAGTAGAAATAAACTAAATTATATTCATGTTCTATTTTTAAAAACCAGCTGGTCAACTCTTAATTTGCACTATCAGGGTTTCAAACTAAAAAGCTGATTATTGTATGTGACAAAATAAGTAATTATTTTCAGCTTTTGACTAGTACAATCACAGTGAGATTAATTTAATATCCATCGAGATATCATTTTTATAGTTTTTGTGAGATAAGTATCTACCTAGTAAAACAGTGAATATCTCCACTGTAATATTCAGAGAGTACTATGTATTTCTCGAATAATATTAAAAATTATACCGCCGCACATTAGGTATGCTATTGCATAAGAATGTAACATAATTATTCTTAATATTTGTTTATTCTCTCTTGAGTCCATTCCCATTCTGTGTCGCAGTGGCTTTTTCCGAATCTTCTCGACGACTTATTTGATACCTGGGACAAAGTTAAGTATTAAATAAATATATTTTATCTAAATAATGTCAGGTCGGTATACCTAAGTACCTAGGTACTATCTACATAAGTCGTATAATAAACAAATAAGAAACAAATTCAAATGAGTCCGATCGGAACTGTACGTAGCCGACAAGGCCCTTGCCCAGAGAGATATTAATAGTTTGCTTTCACGACTTTGATTTCATTAACACGTTAATTTTAAAATTTTGTATGTCTACTTTGGTTTTTAAGCGACAAGTTCCAACTCAATTTGTATTAATAAATTTGAAGGACAAATGCTCATTACAATTTGGTACATTGCAATATCCCAATCGGCTGGAACATGTAGGTATTATTTGCGCGACACAGTGGTTCGTCATCACGGATTCTCTGGCCAATTGCCAAAGTAATACTAGTGTGCGATAGCACTAATTTAATTCCGTAACTCTTGTTTATATCATACAAAAATTGCTCAAGGTGCATTATCTACCCTTAAACACCTATGGTAGAGACGACATATCGTCGCTTTTAGGACTTAATCCTAAGCGTGGTTAAATCTGTTAATTTAATGCACCTATAAAACACTTTTTGGCATTTTACATCATTTTTATGGCTAATGTGGGTTCAGCTCAATTTCTTTTTATTTCTAGCGCTGTTTGATATTTATATGAATGTTTTATATCAATGGCGCGATGAAAACGAATTGGAAGAATATTCGGCTAAATTTGACCAGCTCTGACGTCAATAATTACCACCCACGGGCATTGCTTGCAGCCAAGTTATTACAGATTTTAGATTAGATTATCGTAATTGGATTTCCTAAACATGTTGATAGTTTCGTACAAAACTTATATCTAATGTACAGTTTACAATGTGGAACAAGATATTACCAGACTACGAGTCTTCCACTGAGCATAAAAAAGAAAACCAGCGCGGGGGCACAGCGGTCGAAGGGATCGCCTACCATTATATGCGAATATGCTGCCAATATCATCAACAATACAAGGCCTATATTTGCGGTATTCTTGATTTTATCTGAAACCAAAATAAAATTGTTTATTAAATTAAAAATAAAGAAACACTTTTTTTGTAAACATTGGAATACGTACCTACCAATTTTAGATAGATCCTATAACGTTTATTTTGTTCTTGCGTATCTATTAGCATTCTACCTTGCACTTGCCAGTACCTACACGCCCAATTTTATGCTATTTTAGTAGTTTATGACTCCTTAAATAACGACGGTGACAAACGTTGCGTTGAATATCGAAAATAAGTTATAGGTACCTATAGGTAGGGTGTGGCATTCAATACTTATAGCAAGTAGGTGGAGGTCACCGGTATCGTGTAAATATGAGCGGGTATGATTTATATCTTACAAGATTACGGTAGATCTATTCGTAGGTAACATCGTATCATCGTACAGGCACTCATTTCCGGCATGTTGTATGGCGCCGATTTGAGAGCTTTCTCATCATTATGTTTATCAGTGTTTATTATACAACGTTACCGGTTCTAAAACTCGTGGATATCGTAGGTAGCAAGAATATTTTCGTACCGACATAAAACTGGTCAAATTTCATAACAAAATGATGTAACGTAACGAAACAAAAAAATGACATGTCAACAAGAAAAATCTTTCGTGGCGGAAATTATGTAGTATGTAGGCACCTACATGCAAAATAGTACGAGGTGCATTCAATAAGTACCTAGCCTCATCGCCAGAGGGCGCTGTAGTTTCAAAAGAGTTTTACCACAGTGTAGCACATTCTTTTTAAATTCGTTTTTCAAATTTTCATTCCAATCCCTTCATTTGTTTTAATTTGACAACTTATGGAAGCCAACGTGTCGATCGGTTTTACAAAAATGGAAAAAGAGCAATATCGTTCGGTGATTCGATTCCTATTTTTGGAAGGGAAAACGCGCATCGAAATCAAAGAGCGCTTAGATGCTGTGTACGGTGACTCTTCTCCATCGATGGCCACCGTCAAGAATTGGTTCAACGAGTTTGCACGTGGCCGTACGTCGGTTTTTGATGAACCACGTCCAGGTGCACCGAAAACAGCTGCTACGGAGGAAAACATTAAAAAAATCCATGATCTCGTATTGGCAGATCGCCGATTGAAGGTTCGGGAGCTAGCTGAGACTGTAGGCATTTCAGAAGGAACAGTGCATCATATTCTTCACGAGGAACTCGGCATGAGAAAACTGTCGGCGCGATGGGTGCCGCGTTTACTCACACCAGAAAACAAGCGCAACCGTGAGACCACATCGGAGACGTGTTTGGCGCTGTTTAAGCGGAATCCAGCGGAGTTTTTGCGTCGTTTTGTGACCGTCGATGAAACCTGGATCCACTGGTACACACCAGAGACCAAGGAGCAATCAAAACAATGGATCCAGACCGGGGAACGTGCTCCAAAGAAGGCGAAAACTGTAAAATCGGCCGGAAAAGTTATGGCCACCGTTTTCTGGGATTCACAAGGTGTGATCTACATCGATTACCTCGAGAAGGGTAAAACAATTACAGGGCTTTACTATGCCGATTTATTGGGCCGATTCGACGCCGAATTAAAGAAAAAACGACCCCATCTGGCGAAGAAAAAAAGTGCTGTTTCACCACGACAACGCACCGGTTCACACGTCTGCCGTTGCCATGGCCAAATTGGTCGAATTACGCTACGAATTGCTGCCCCATCCACCGTATTCTCCAGATTTGGCCCCTTGTGACTTCTTTCTGTTTCCTAATCTGAAAAAATCACTCGCCGGGAATAGATATGGATCGAATGAGGAGGTCATCGCCGCCACGGAGGCCTATTTTGCAGAGTTTGACAAAAACTATTTTTCGGACGGATTAAAAAAGTTGGAGCATCGCTGGGCTAAGTGTATCGAACTAAAAGGAGACTATGTTGAAAAATAAATTCCCACTTTTCCAAAATTTTCGTTTACTTTTTGTAGGCTAAGTATTTATTGAATGACCCTCGTAGGTACCCATTATGTTATATACTGAGGCAAATTCACGGAGGAGAGAATTTTTTTCTCTCATCCGTGGGCAAATTAGGTACCTACTTACCTAGTCTACGAGTTACCTGATAGTAGAATTACCAATTTTTTTAGAAGTAGGTTGGTAGTAAAATATATGATTTCAGAGAGGGTAAATAGAGTATATACAGGGGGTCTAAAAAGCCCGCTTTATATGAATCACAATATAATATGATTCGCATTACAAACATAAAAATATCCACAAAATTGAGGCTTCAATTTCATTCGTATAAGGTTCATATTCAGCAATCGTTTATTAGGCAGTTACTATGGAGATTCGTAGATGAATTGCTCAATTTCAATTCCCTTTGTAAATTAAATTTAATTAACAAAGTATCGTCCGATCTATGGAGATAATAATAATAAATGGTCGTCGGTTAGTTAGAATGGCTTGAACGCGATATGCTTTCCCTACATCTTCTGTTAATATTATGACAAAGCATACTTACGGCTAGGTACAGCTGCCAGGGCTAACCCAAATAATATTTCGAGTCCGCCTACAGCCCTCCTGTACCATTTCGAAGGTAATTTGAAGTCTAATGTTTCAGTTAACGGAAACACTTTTGCGTACCTCACGTATTCTTTTCTCTGGAACCAAATAAGTAAATATTATAAAATAGGTACCTACTAGTCTAGCTCATCACTCCTGTATTCAGGGCCTGATCTAGCTAGTTAGCCGCTCCAGACAAGAATATTATTGGCCGCACTTTACAATGACACCTTATACCTAACAGTCATAAACATGTTATTTCAGAGATCGTGCAATTTATTCTAATTCCAAAAAAAGGAGGTTAGGTAGGTACCTATCATCCAGTTTGTATGTAATATTTGTTGGAACTGTATAATATTCACATAATTTATGTTACTCTACTAGCTAGGGCTTCTAAACGAGTATACCTACCAAATTTCATGCGTGTATGTAGGTATATTTATCCAAGAATTTCTCAGAAACTACTGATCGGATTGAAATCATTCTTTTTAGGATTCTGTACCCAACGGATAAAACGGGACCCTATTACTAAGACTCCGCTGTCCGTCCGTCTGTCCGTCTGTCGCCAAGCTGTATCTCATGAACCGTGATAGTTGGACAGTTGAAATTTTCACAGATGAAGTATTTCTGAAGCCGCTATAACAACAAATACTAAAAAAAGAATAAAATAAATATTTAAGGGGGCTCCCATACAGCAAACGTGATTTTTTGCTCGTTTTTATTTTAATGGTACGGAACCCTTCGTGCGCGAGTCCGACTCGCACGTGGCCGGCTTTTAATTTTATCGGTTTATGTATCTTTTAAATTAGGGAACAGTAAAAAAATAACAAAATCGGTTCAGTAATTCAAAAGATATGGACCAAAGTTTTTAACATCTTTTGTAGCATCGACTTGTTAACCACATGTTTTCGTTTTGTCAAATGTACAAAATTCGGGAGAATTTCCTTTTATTCTCAAAAGTCGTAGAAAAATCTTTATATTTCGGGTTTTCGGTTTAATCAATAGGCTATTTGATTAATATATCCGAATAATTAATATACCTCCTGTAAATTCATAAAATTACTTTTTTAGTTGCCATCAACCGCCCTCAATTTTGCCACCACTCGTTTTTGCGCCTTAGATTGAGCCCTGCCTGTATTCTCCGAAGAGTTAGGCAGAGGTGTACCTACCTACAGTTATACACCCACCTTACGCATGCCATGAGGTTTTAGTTTGACAGCAGTTGCGAGAAAATCGACAGAAAGGTGCTCCTCTATTGAAAATGGATTTTTTGTTTCTAGATTTCTATGTGTAGGTACTACCGGGGTCTAGATGTTATATTTGTGGATTTTATGGAGGATAAAATCATATCTGTTTATATAGGGTACTTAAACTGCGAGAAATACTAAAGATGAATTTAAAAAAAATTAAGACCTCTAGACAGACTTTTCGAACCATACTGCGACGGCGCGGCGGGTGGGATGTGTGCAGACCCTGCCATTGTGGGTTTCAGCATTCAACCTTTTGATTTTGACACGGTACGACATATCTTCTTCTGAAGATGAACTAGCAATAGTGCAATTCTCTAATATGCAGAGGGCTAGACCATATATACAAATCTACTCTGTGGGCTAGACCTTACTGGCCACAGGTAGCGAGACACTGGAATGCCTGGGATGGCAGTGATGGCACTCCACGCCCCGCCCGTACCCCCGTTGCGCCTGCGCCCCGTCTCCTGTGTATGTTTTCCAGAAGGGCGCAGTCGACAAAGCATCGCACCTACGTTTCGTCTTCTCTGTATGTTTTGCGTCGCGACACTTCTATACATTTTGTATGAAAGGCCTATATTAAAAGGGCGCCACGTCTTCACCTCATCCTCGCATTCCGTCTCTTCTTTTTAGCTTGCACCTAAGCATCCTGTAGGTTTGTTTTACACTCACAACGTGACAAAGTCCTACAGATTTGAATGCAATATATGATTTAAGTATATAAAATCGATTTTGTTAGCTACTTATCCGCCATCTAGAGTTTTTTTTTTTCATCATTTATGTGTATAGATACTGTATACTAAGTAGTGTATACCTACTACTTAGTTACAAAATAAGTGTGCAGTATTGATATGAGATTCGCAAATGATACGGTAATATTATAACGGTAGGTACCCAACTTATTATGATCTACCTACTTATATCCATTCTAGTAGGTACAGGAGCCCACGACCAAAACTATGTACCTATCATAATTTTACGGTCAAAACCGTATAAAATCATTAGATTATATCGAGGGTTCACTGGCTATTTGTATTAAGCGACAATCTGGCCGATATTGAGTTATACATATTCGGAATCGTCAGATTTTTTTGCGTCGTTTGAGCCCGGTTTCGTGACGACCTGAGCACTTTTTTGTTGCTTGAAACATCAGTAAATCTAGGTCCAGTTTGAATCTCATTTGATTGAAGCGACACAAATTTTATACAATTTTAGAAAAAATGGACTTCATACAGACAATATATTTTGTGATTTTGCCTTAAGCTGTTTTTCCTTACATAATTTTCATAACATAGGGCGTTTGAATGGTTTTGCCTGCATCTGAAATCCATACTTGATGTCGCTTAAAACATTTAACCTGCACCTGAAATTATCGCTTAAATAATTTATCCTAATTCTAGTTTTAATACGCATAGGCCTAACCTAACCTAAAAAACCTACCCGCCAATCTTTATTATACATACATACAAATTTAGTGTCATTGAAACCATCCCATTCAGTATAAAGTGCTACATAATCATTTTGATCTACAACTAAATTATGATACTTCCGGTGCCTGATTCTATTTTACTATCGCGATGGTTGTTATTACATTTACCTTTGCACTAAAACAACACCAAGTGTCGCCTCAATCCTTTTTCCTGAACCTAATGGCACTTGAATCCAGTGAACGCAAATATGCGTTCACTGCTTGAATCATTTTAGCCTGTTTCTTAATAAAAGTGATTTGAGGTCATTTTGTATCAAAGCGACATTTATTTCTGGTAATAACAGCTTTAAAAAAATGAAAACTAGACTAAATTGTGCGGATTTAATAAAGGAAAACAACATTGGTCACTTTTTCGTAAAAATATTAATACCTTCTTTATAATTTTTTTTTTTTTCCGAAAAATGATACTTTGAAATGCTCTCCTATAAAGTTCCAAAAATGTCGCTTAATACAAATAGCCTGTGAAGTGTGAACCCTCGATATGATCCTGAATCTGTCTTCAATATATTCCGTCTGATATAGAAAATGTAGGTACCACAGACGAAAGGTACATAGATTGTCATTTTATTACGAAAACATTTGTTTTCAGACATTTTGCGAGTAGCATCTGACCAGACCGAGCACGAATTTTTTGACATTATCGTAACGTTAACTGCAAAAATACACGTTCAATCCATATTTTTATGAAAATACATGCTTGATTTTAACGTTTTCATAAAACAAGTGCGTCATAAAATTTTACTAAAATGCAATAGATTCATTGTATTTTATAATTTATACGGTACAGTAACTACACGTTCCAATAAGATTGTTTTTTTATATAACAAGTACCTGCCAACCATAATAATAGATGAACTGAATAAAAAGCGAATGCTTTTATTTTACTATTCAGCTCATCGGGAAAATCCCGACAACAATGTGAGATTTTCTAATCAATTATATAATTGGTTGTCAACATTTTTGCATTAAGATCTATTAAGATGGATGAAAAACCATGCGCCAACAAATAAATTACCGATGATTAAGAATCGGCGCAGGGGGGATCCGCGATCGAGTCACGCTGTCGCAACAAGACGACTCCGTGGTGGTATTAGGCGGCAGGCCAAATACCAAAATAGCAAGCCACATCGCTCTGCCACAAAAATATAAATGCACCTAGCGACCTTATATTCTCCATTTAATATGATATCGATAAATAAAAAAAGCTTACCAAATCTTTGTGCAGTTCCTTCGAAATAAATGGGGTTAACTTTGTTATTCCAACAAATATAAAAAACACCCCTAAAAGGATGGATAAACTTTTCAACACAATAGAACCCATTTTTGTTAAACGCACTACAGCAAATTTTTTGCACTGATTTAGACCACGAACATTCTTTAAATTAAAATATCTTCGCACTTATATAATTATGTATGAGGCATATTTATATTAATTTATCTGTTTTAATTAGTGAGTATGTTTATTCATAAAGATACATACACTTGGGTTGTAAACATATTTCATTAGAGTTTAATAATAACGTGAAAAAAATACGAGGAAGTTAGAAGCAAACACGATTCGCGCCGGCGCGAAAAAATCCATACCGCCGAATTGACTTCGGCCGGTGTTGCCACAAAAAATAATAATAATCTGTAACTTATTTTGCACTAAAAAGGGTAAAATAAATTATTTAAAAAAAAAACGACTTCAAAAAACCCAAAAGTATAAAATAATTTTCTTAAAAAACTTAACAGTTTCTGAAGTCGGGGCCTTTAATTCTTCAATGCACCTAGCTTGGCAGTGGCACCGACTTCAGAAGCTTTTTAAGAAAATTATTTTATACTTTTGGGTTTTTTGAAGTCGGTTTATTTTTATAGTGATGTAATATGACATGACATTTCGGACCGAGTAATGTTGCATTACACCATGACTTCAAACATGACGTGAAATGACGCGCCACGCGATGGCTATTGTAATGAAATGCTCGCGTCTATCTATCTATCAAAGACTACAATATATACAGATATAGAAGATATACATCATTACATGAGATAGGGCGTTAAGTTATCACCAAGTTGTGACCAATCGCCAAACCAATGCGCCCTCGCTGCGTTGGAATCCGAACCTTATTACATGAATAATACGGTTTTAAATAATAGTTCACTAATTTCGTAACCAGCCGACCGGCGCATGCTTCTTCTCACTTCCACACACAGCGAAAATGACCGAGTTTGGAGATAATACGAACACCGAACTATTCTAAATTCTAATCTATGCACCGAACAGCGCGCCGTGCGTCATGTGCCATTATCTAATCTGTGGTGCCATGCTTAGTTTGGTCGAGTCATGTGTAATGCTACAGACGCTACAGTACGCGGCAGCGTTGCCAGACGTACGAGAAAACTCGTATCTTTACGAGATTTACCTGATCTGTACGAGATACGAGAAAAATATAAATCTCGTACACTTTTTTACGAGATTTTAACAATGTTGACTGCCTGCGTCACATTATAAAAAAGAAAAAAACGATCGCCCTATCACATCACTAGATTCATTTCCTCATCGGTTCATCACTAAATGTATCTTTAGTCGTTACCGGGGAATCCCCACTGAGAAGTATTTTTTGTTGTTATCCTTCATGCACTAATGATTAGATATATTGATTCAATTTCTTATCTCTTTTGCACTAACTGAAACGTGTGGGTGTGGTGGGGCAATGTATTTTTACGCTATGCGCTAGTACGCGTATAGTAGCTGAAGTTCCAACGCAGTTCGGAATTCCATCCTAATTATTCAGTGGTTAATTTAACATCATGAGTAGTGACAGTAAATCTTCATCTACTCCACCAAGTAAAACAACACATAAGGGAGAATGGACTGCAAAAATTCAGGTCATATTTATAATATTCATCGATGAAAATATTATACTTTTACGAGATTATGTATTGAAATTACGAGATTTTTGGTAGCCCCGGTACGAGAAAAAAAAGTCGCCATCTGGCAACCCTGGTACGCGGTCGGGATATATGACGCGCAATGGAACAATCTCATTACCTCATTACCAAGTCTGTGCTCATTACTTACACAAGTCCTATGCACAAGTCTATTGAACAGTATCTCTAAGTAGTCTGTGAATTGAGCCAGATTCCAATCGCAAAAATGATACACTTTGCCCACACCTGCCCACACCTACAACGTAGCAACATAACTATAAAGAAAACTACAGCTATCAAAATAAGACTATATTTTCTACAACAGGCACTTCTTTTTTCAAATATACATAATATGCCTCATTAAACTGAGACGATCCACACAATAGAAACTGATCATTGCCTATAAAAGGTTTAAAATTACATAAATATTCAAAGCTAAGCTTAAAATTTCTTATTGGTTCCTGATATCTACACACAAAATCCATTGAATTGCTGCTTAAAAAAATATCATACTTAAAATTCCAATATGATTTATAAGCATAAAGTTCATCTCTAAATAGAATAGTATTTTCACATTTACAACAATATAATAATATTATTTTGGTCATATCATCTTCATTGTTTAGGATATTGTCTATGATGGTAATGAATGGAGCTATACCAGTTCCTTGGGCAATCATAAGTATTCTATTAAATTTATTAGGTTCCATTTTGTAATGTCCATATGGCCCTCTCCACAAAGTTAGATGCCCTTCATTTAAATTACATAAATGAGTTGAAACAAGGCCATCATCATACTTCTTAACAATTATAAAGAAGTCACAGTCATCACACAGTTCATTTCTAACTTTTATAGGTGTATATGCTCGTGTGCATGATGTTTCGGGTGCAGTATATTTAAATAGAAAATGATCTCCAGGTTTCCACCAAACTTTTTCATTATCTAGAGTAATCTTCTTAAATGTAATGAGGTTGTGGAAATTGCAGATGGCCATATTCTTTACAATGGTAAACTGTGTGTATTTCAATTGTGATATGCCATTATTTTTAAATGTTTTTACACTCTCCCCACCTTCTAAGTATTTTTTATAAAGTAATAACTGCTTTTCATATATATCAAATATACAAGGATTGCAGCCACTGTTACAGCAGTCCACTGCATTTGGTGCTATAGGCTTTTCCATTATAACTTTAATTCCTAAACAACAACTATAGAATAAGAATCTATACCTATATAAAAATATCAAAATTATCTTTTTCAGGGTTCTAATATACGTACGATATTCATAATTTTCAAGCTATAAACGACCACCGTTGTGAATAAAAACAATTTAGTTCTCAAAGGGACCTCTGCGCTTGTTGTATGTATCCATGTGATCCACGTCCCGGACATCCCACATCCCTGCGTTAATTACAATAAACCATGAAAGGGTTCTTCACGGGCTTCAGAAATTTAAACAAAAAGTACCTCGTATCCATAAACAATAGCAAGAAATAAACCTTTTGACTTTTGATTGCTGACTAGCTAGAGCGAGCTAGTAGGTTTCATACTTCAGTGGTTTGTGCATAGTTTGTGCTTTGTGGGTTTACATCAGTATATATTGTAGTCTTTGGGTTTACATAACGACATCGACTTAATCTCGTAATCTAAGTTTGTGGCGTTTGTAGTTGTACAAAGAGTATAGTAATATAGAGTTTGTATTTGTCATTTGTAGTGTGTAGAGTAGAGGTGTAATGAATATATTCATAATAGGTATAGGTATTATAATACAAGGCCCGTATATTCATAATAGGTATGGCGAATATAGAGTAATAGGTTACCAGGTATTAGTCAAAGAATAGGAAAGACGCTTAATAGCGAGGTGAACCCCGTGACGTGGGCGACCCATTGAAACGGACCTTAAGCCGCGCCGACTCAATGGGTGTCATCTTGCTCACTCGTCTGAGACGAGTGAGCAATATGACTATAGTTTAAATTTCGAACAGATCCGAGCGTTGGCTGCTTGCTTGTCATGTGTGTGCGTATGTATGTATTGTAGAATAAATAATAGTACCAACGACATCGTTCTACACGGTGTACACGTCGGGATTCATATAAATGCTGCATATTGGTTGCAAATATAATAATAATAATCATTTATTTATTTCATATAGGTAATTAAAATCCATACATTTACACTCAATCATCATCATCATAATAAATAATACAAAAAACGAAAATAACAATATTATCATAACACATGGTATACAATATGTCATGAACATAATCCAATAATAAAATAAATCATACAATAAATCTTACAATAAATACATTAAAATTAATTTCATAATATCAAATTATTTATATAAAGTACACACATAACATAATAAAATAAGAATTACTATAAATGAAATAAACGCAATAAAATTATTTAGTTATTAATAAAATACCATTGTATTAGCATAATACGAATATCGTTGTATTCACCAAGTATTAACCTAATATGAATATCACTGTATTCATCAAGTATTAGCCTAATATGAATATCATTTTATTCACTAAGTATTCACCTAATATGAATATCACTGTATTCACCAAGTATTAGCCTAATATGAATATCATTGTATTCACCAAGTATTCACCTAATATGAATATCATTGTATTCACCAAGTATTCACCTAATATGAATATCACTGTATTCACCAAGTATTAACCTAATATGAATATCATTGTATTCACCAAGTATTCACCTAATATGAATATCATTGTACCTATTAGCCGAATCCGAATATTGGTAGGTATAACGCGTCTTGTATTATGAATATATTCGTTACACCTCCCGAGCGTTGGCTGCTTGGTAGTCGTGTGCGTGCGTATGTGTATGTATTTTAGAATAAATAATCGTACTAATATCATCGTTCTACACGTTGGACTTCGTATGAATGCTGCATGGGTTGGTTGTAAGTAAGCAAGCAATGAAAATAGATTCGCTACATTTGGCGCTAAATAAACGAATATCGTAATACGAATATTAGTAGGTTTAATTTGGTTTGTATTTTGTGAATTTTTCTGTATCAGTGTGACCTTGTAACTCGTTGCGACTGCATGTTTGACACTGTATTAACAATATTAACATCGAGTACCTAAGTATATAGATATCGTTGGGAATTATTTATTATTTAGTGATTAGGTGGTTATTATTTGTGGTGGTTTTTATAGTTATTTTATTTAAGAATTTAGTTTTATAATTATTTTAATAATGAAGCGGACAAGGAATTGTGAAGTTTGGACACATTTTACAGTACAATCAGAAGAGAAGAAAATAGCAATTTGACAAAATAATATGTTAGCAAAAGTGCACATTGAAAACACTTTTTTTTTTTTGCTGTCTACTGTTGTGTATCGTATTGTTTCACTAATATTTGACTAATACCCAGTAATAGGTATGGTATCATAATATGTGTTAACGAATATATTCAATATTAGGAATATCTAAAAATGACCCTAATATAACATCTCTAGTGTAGAGGTTACTCAAAACTCAAACCAATAAGTCAATGCCATAGAGATAATACATAGTACCTACCTATTGTATATTGTACTTATGATTGTACTATTTCTATGGTCAATGCCTCAAACCGCAGTCTGTCAGACTGACAGACTGACAGTTTCAGTCAAAGACAGAGTTGCCAATGCCAATTTATCAAATTCCCCAATAATCTAAGTCAAATTCCCCAATAAGGGGAGAAAAACCTGCTGATTCCCCTAAAAAGTAATATAAATGAAATAAGTTTCAACGATATAAATAATATTTATTTTTTATCTTTCATAATGGACACTTTTTTCCATATCTTTGTTGCAAGCATTTTGCTCGATAGGTTTAACTTCACACTGCCATGCCGCGGCCGCCCAGTTTTTTAATGTCTTCCCTTGTTGCCAATAAAGATAATATTACAGTATCTGTATTTGGTCGATTGCGGTTTTCTGCTTTTAATTTGCTATGACACAAAATTTTCTCTCAGTCGCAGGGGTAGCAGTCCGATACCAAACGGCTAAATTGAAAGCGTATCTGACTGCCGTGCGTTTTAGATATATTTGACAGCAGTTAAGCCATGGACTCTGACGAAGAAACATTACTGTTAGTGCTCTTGTAGAAAAATATCAAACAGAAACAAAAACAAAAACGACGCCCCCGTAAAAGAGCGTGTCCGATGTTTTCGTTAACATGTAATTTTGGTGATTTCTTATTCTTTACCCTAGGTTAAAACAATATCCAAGCAATTTTTTTATAAAAGTAAAATTCTGCGGCAAGAAACGAGTTTCAAAAATAATGGAAATTCGATGAAATTAGCTCTCAGCTTTCACGTCTAATCACCGCACTATTCAACAGCGAAATGAACACGACAACACGTGGAGTTTGCGACGTTGCCGTTCTGTTGTCGAGCGTTCGCGGTACCGACGCCGGCGCCGCACTGGGGCCCAATTCTACAACAATCGAAGTAGTCTTCGAATTCGAGAAAACGTTCGAATTCGAACTTTTCTCGAGTGGTAATTACGTTGAGTTATTCTGGACATGTCGAGTTCGATATTTCTCCGCATTTCTCGAACGCCAGCCGCTCGAACTGCTTCGACTGGTCGGGACCACTCGAGACGTACATTTCGAATTCGAACCATCATAAACGTCAACATCGGTTCTCAGAGTTTTTCTTGAATTGTGCCTAAATTTAACTATTTCTAGCCCATAAGTGCATAAACTTTATTTATAATGAGTGACGAAGTAATTGCGACATTTATGCAAAGCATACTGGAAAGCGGTGGGTTGAGCTCACCATGTTTATGAACTTTTTAATTACGCGGACATATTATTGTACAGTTTGAAATGTTCAGTGAGAAAACTTACGAATATTATTTAAAGTGAATAACACCATTAAAATTTAGTGATATTAATGAATATAATAATTAAGCGTGCAAGGAAAATACACCACAGTCCAAGGAAAGTCCACTAACTAACTAACTAGTACCTAAAGTAACTAGGTACGAGTACCTATTAAAAATACTTTTGGGCTGCTCCAGAATAAAGTTGTTGTCTAAATAAAGACCTAAAGACCGCACTCTGCACTACTCGACTGAAAATAGCGCAAAACCATGTACCAAACCCGGAATCGGAATAGAGAGTCAACGTCAGGAATCTCTGAACTCTCTGCAGCTATTTTTCAGGAGGAAAACTGAACGGCCAATAGCTATGATTTAACTCGGGGCAGAGCTATAAGAAACATGATATTAAGAAGAATAAGTAGTGTTCATACATGAACCGTACTAAATCAACTGTTTGTCATAAGTTTACAAATAAATATATACTAGAACTTGAAATAAATAACTTTTATTTACTTACATAATATATTTTTTTACATTCATCACCTAACAATGATATTCATACACTTTCATAAATTTCAAATAATTTTCTCTCTTAATATCTTTTTACAACATGCATCCTTCTGTCGCACCCTTTCATTAATACAAAGTCACACAACCTCAACTCTTCATCAAACAGCTGCAGCCTTCACTCTCCGAGCATTCATTTGCTATGCCACACTCCCTTGCACACTCTGGCTTTGGCATCACTCTCCTCACACAAAACGGCCAATCATACTTGTACTTCTTTGATGGTGGCTGCCAATAGTTGTCACCCACAGCATCAGCAACAAGGAGAATATTATGTGAAGGACAGGTTGGGGTAAGACAGTAGTGTGCACTCCATAGAGAATGTCTGTAATATCAGTTAATTTATGGATATTAGATATTCATTAGATAACATTTTTTAACTTTAAAATGCAACACAAGTTATTTTTGCCTACCTTGTAAAATATGTCTGTGCATGCCACTGGGGTAAGATATAATAATAATTTATATATTCAAGAGGATATCAAAATGAAGATCATAATTATTGAAATATATAACTTTTAATTATGTTACTTATTATCTAATACACTTCATGATAAAAATTAGGACTTAGCTGTGTTAATTCTCTCTTTAACTTGACTCTAGGATAAACATAGATATCATAAATCTAGATAAATTCTTATAATACAAACTTTTAAGTGAATTACAACAGAACCAACAAGTGTCAAAGTTATAAGTACCTAACATTGCAATTATAATAATCCACGTCATGTTTACATGTGACAAAATGCAACCATTATTGACAATAATTTATGATAAAGTAATTTCACTTCACTAACACCATAATTTCACTTCATCTTGCTCTTCATATGACACTAATCAATCTGCTTGTACAAAGAAGTAAATAGGTGATAAATTGATTCTCTGTCAGCAGTTTCCAACTATCCAGGGTTATGCTCAGCCTTTGGCCGTATCTCCAAGGAATGACAGGGTTGCGCCATCCAACACTTTGTGCGTAATTCTCTCGTCGCCCGGGCTGCACGCAGCGGGCTAGCACAGTGAGCACACTGTGTAATGAAGAGTCTCACTCTCGCCGCCGTGTCCACCATCGATGAAAGATACCGGGATAGGACCACGTCACACCACCACGATGTGTACAAACTCATAAATAGCGTTTTTTCCCGAATACTATGATGATCACCGTACTCGCGCTTGTTCTGCTTTTGATGTCCGATGATTTAGTTAGATCTTCAATTATTTTGACTCCAGCAAAAGGGGCGAGTCGCCTCTTATAATTTACGAGAACAATTGTTTGTAAGGTTTGTAGATATTATTTTGATTTTATATTTGATGTTTGTTAGATCAAGATGTCAAACTCAAAAATTGGTGCGTTCGAAAACATCAATGATTAAAAAATCCTCTCTTACATGCGCCAGCTACTACCTATGTAAACATGATAATATATTGTGGTCAACGTTAAATGAAACAAACATGTTTTCTTTTTATGATTTATAATTTTTTCGTTTTATCTATGCTCTTCCAATGTTATTTTTGTATTTTTAAAATCGATGTCAATAAACTTTCGGAACGAACAAAATATCTACATAGTTACATTCCGTTTCAGCAATTATTCTATGGAATGTATTAAATACAAAAAAAAATGTTAAGAAATTGAAAAACTTATTATTTCCCGATAGAAATTAATATAAAACGTATAGACTGACATTATAAACATTTATTATACTTACAAACTTTTTAAAATACGAATACGAGGTAAATAATTACAACTGTTTTAAAACCGGATGAAACAGGATGAAACTGTGTGAAACAGAACGCAACGCACGTAGTTTATCTCTTATATTGGCAACATTTTACAATTACGAGTAGAAATTCATCTCGATTCGTCTCGATTAGTGCTGAGAATACCAAATTCGAATCCACAATGTCAGCTTGCGAGATTTTACAGTCGAAATAGCGCTCGAAGTGGAAACTCGAATTCGAAGACTACTTCGATTGTTGTAGAATTAGGCCCCTGTTGCCGCACCGCGCGCTTTGTATGAAAACAAACGACCATCCGTGCGCAATACGACAAACGCACCGCTCCGGCACCGCAGCGGTCCGACACGAAACGTCTAAATTGAAAGCGCCCTTAATTGGGAACAAGTATTGTCCCGCACCGTTTTTATGGTGGAACACTTTACCCTAGTAACGTTCAGCATCATATCTCCATGAAGTTTAAGCCCATGCTGATCAAATTCCAGCATAGCGTGAGATCGCCACTCGTCATCTTCATCGTTCAAAAAATGTCGATATACATACCTCCGTATACTTCAAATATTTTTTATTATTAATTAGCTATGAAACTATTGAAGTATGAAGTGAACTATCGATATTACTTATCGGTGAGATGTCAAAATCCCCGCATAATGTCAAGCTAGACCTACCTACCTAGCACTAGCTATTCTATTGTAATCACCAATCAACTTGAGATTCCCCACAAATTGGCAACGCTGCAGCGCTGCAGGGTAATCACGATACACACTCGCAATCGGAATAGATTCAATTTTGACAGTCCAACAAACTACATTGCGCGGTATGCTTTTAAAACCACTCCGCCCTACAATTTGAGGAACGCAATGAACACTATTGTAGTGTCAAAATTGAGTCGATTCCGATTACGAGCGTGCATCGTGATTAGGTAGCTGGTCAGCTGTCTTTTCAGGTGGACGCACACCTGCCCGAACCGACCGCGCTGCACGAGCCGAACGAAACGAATTTTCGAATTCTTTATATGAAATCCTATGAAACCTCGCACACCTATCCGCGTCGAATCGGACGAATCGCCGGAAGAATTCGGTAGGTATCCAAATGCAAGACCTAAGAGCAAATACTATAGAGGGAGTATATCAAGTAAGAGCAGGAGACGTATATATGGCCCTACTCTCAATAATGTATTAGCTCTATAAGCAAAGTGAGATAGCGATAGAGTTTCTACGTCATCTTGAAACGCTGCGTCAGTCGAGCTGTTTTCATCCAGCTGGAGGTCTCGGTGCGTCAAGTGTTTTGTGAGATTATCTTTGAAAAAATCAAGTGTGTGGTGATTTTAACTATTTGTGCACATACAATAATGACAATACTGTGTGCAGCTACCGGCTGCAACAGCCGGATGGGTGTTTTTCCTGAAAACGGTCAAAAAATATCTTTTCATTTTCAGTATATAGATAGATGTTTCTATAGTACAAATGGCCACATTACTTCGCTGAGCGGTAACAGATAGAATATATCTATCTCTATTACTCCTATGACATTTTGTTTATGTAAAGAGAAATGTCTATAGGTTTTCTGTTTACACTCGATAGAATCCCTCTATAGTATTATTGCTCTTAGTTCCAGACGAATTCGGATGACGTCATCAGATTCGATGCGGACGATTCGGTCAGTGTTGCCAGTGGGTTCGAGTCAAAAGTTATCTGGATCAGTGTTGCCAGATGTATTAAGATGATCTGAAGAAGGAACTGCTTAAATCTAAAGTGCGGCCGCCGAGAGAATGCGTTCCTGACACCTGTCAGTTGAACGTGTTTCTTTTTTATTAAAGATTATATTTAGCGCTAAACTATTTTAGTTTATTATAGGTTAATTTTAATAGAATTTTGTATCAGTAGTGCATGTAAACGATAGATATCTACTATTATGTAATAATGTTTCGATAACAAAAAATTCTCGTTTGTTCGTAACTGACAGGTGTCAAAAACGCATTCTCTCGGCGGCCGCACTATAAGTTTTTAAACTGTCATGGCCACTAACATAGTATTTAACATGCTAAAATCTGTATAAAATCTGAATGATATTCTAATCTGTATAGGCTTAAGAACCTTTTAAAAAATATATAATTTATGCAGTCTAAGTATTTTGTTCTGCTTATTTTAAAAACCATATTTAATTAATAAATCTGTGATTTCAGAAAACAAATTATGAAACTAAACGTAATGAACGTGCGATATGCGTCAAGGAAATGTACGCAACGAAACGTCATTTCTTTCGGCGCGGTCGATTCGGTCCGAATCGGTCGGCGCGGACGATTCTTTCGGCGCGGACAGGTGTGCGAGGCCATAAAAAACTTCGTTTCGTTCGGCTCGTTCGGCGCGGTCGGTTCGGACAGGTGTGCGTCCACCTTTAACTAGCACCCGTTTAAAAAAAAAACTGTGTAGTGTAGTGAACTAAATGTAGTGAATAGGTACTCTTTAATGAACTAAAACGGGTGCAAATAGTCGACAAGGAAAAGCGCGGGAAACCTGAACATTCGCGGTCGTGTTTTTTTCTCCTAAAATTTAATTTATTTAACAATTCAATTGGTTTGGATCTTCTCTTTGTAAATATTTTGTCTAAGTGTGTATATATTATATTAGTTTAGTTATTTTTGTGATTCATCGTATTGTAGGTAAGTTTCTTTAGTTTTTAATCACATGTAGTTATTATGGATCCGCCGGAGGATCCTGGGGGTACAATCCCTGATATAGCCCATTATGTAACCATATCTAACAATGATACTAGTGTCGACACTGATGGTTCAATTACCGTAAACAGTGTTAAAAGAAAAAGAGTATCTGCCAGGCCAACAATATGCAAACACTGCAATAAAAAGCGACGTAAGAATGGCGGGAAAAAAATCAGTGATTGTAATTGTGTACAAGAGGTAGAAACTCTTGATCAGTCTACTACTATTACTAATAATACACTTGTGTCTGATCCCCCACATAACTCAACCCTTCATCAAGATGTTTCAAATTTGGGTAATAAATCTTCTCCACAGTCAACTGTTGCTAGACCTGTATACAACTCTACTGATGCTGCTCCATATGTTGTTCACATTATAAGAGAACAAACATCGGAGAATACCTTCGTAAATGCAATTTCTTTTGGCCGGTTTTTGAAAAGGAATGTTTTTAACAATATTGTAAATGGCAGTTTAAAGAAAATTGGCAGAAATAGACTTTCATTATCATTTTTAACTTATCAGGATGCTAATCTCTTCTTATCAAATACTCAATTGACACAAGAAAAATACAGAGCATTTATTCCCTCTTTTTCTGTTACTCGTATGGGTGTCGTAAGAGGAGTACCTACAGAGTGGTCCGATGAGGAAATTATTGATAACATTTCTGTTCCAGTAGGGTGTGGGCAAATATTAAAAGTAAGAAGGATTAAAAGAAAGACAACAATAGATGGAAAGTTTCATCTTAAAAATACAGAAACGGTTATATTAACCTTTGATGGCCAAATTTTGCCTAAACGAATTTTTATGTGTTACACAGCATTACCTGTTGATATTTATATATACCCAACTATTCAGTGCTACAACTGCTGTAGGTATGGACATGTGAAAACCATATGTAGATCTAATCCTAGATGTTTTAAATGTGGGCAAGGTCACACTGGAGAGAGTTGTACAGTTACTGAGGATTCAATAACATGTTGTTTGTGTAAAGGATTCCATGAAGCTACTAGCAAGAAATGTCTCGAGTTTGAGAGACAAAAATCCATTAAGGAATCTATGGCCAAATCTTGCATTTCCTATGCTGAAGCTTCAAAGTTGCATCCAACTATCTCAAAAATTTCATATGCTGATGCCTTACTTTCCTCCCCCAAAATTTCAAACCATATTACAACTTCATTGCCACAGGATTATTCACCATCAAAACTAAATAAAACATCATATAAAAAGACAGTTTTTATTAAACCTCACTCTCCTCACAATTTTTCAAAAGGGTATGATCAGCAAGCACATCAAGAACTTGTAAGGGATTATAACAATCTTAATACAAAGGATGGCTGTGCTCTCATATCCAGGGATAATTTATCTAATATATCTATCATAGATTTAATAATTGCTCTAGTAAACTCTTTGTCCCAGTCTAATTTAATTTCACCGTCCAACGCTGCCCCTGTATTTGATGCAGTTTCTCGTTTAACCAATAATAATAATGGACAGTCTAGCCAAGGTACTTCAATGGAATTGCCGAAGCTCAATATCTAAAAAACCTGATATATTTTTTCTTCTAAATAAATATAAACCTTTTGTTTTTGCTCTTCAAGAGACGTGGCTTAAACCGGATTCTTTGTTTAAGATTCCCGGTTATGCCTGTCTTAGAGAAGATCGTTCTGATGGGTATGGCGGTGTCGCCTTACTTATCAAACATCCACATTCTTTTTCACATTTTTCAATTCCCGCTCATAATAATGATTTCTCTATTATTGCAGCGGTTGTAGATAATGTTTGCTATGTTTCTGTATATATTCCCCATCCATCTTCTGTTATCTTTAATGAAATTGTAAATATTCTATCCATTCTTCCTAGACCAATTATAGTTTTAGGTGACTTTAACTCCCAGCATCAGTCCTGGGGTAGTTCTAATTCCAATAGTTATGGGAATGCTATTCTTGATATCGTAGATACTTACGATCTGTGTATTTTAAATACAGGTTTTCCAACTCGACGCACTGCCCCTCATGAAGGTGTCAGTTGCCCCGATTTATCAATGTGCTCTTCAAAATTAGCTTCCTCTTTATCTTGGGAAGTTATGCCTTCCACTTATGGCAGTGACCATTTTCCTTTAGTCATAACATTTCCGTATAATTCTAAACCTATTCCTAAGTGTTCTCCCCGGCTTAAATATAAATTATTAGATGCTAACTGGTCTTTATTCAGGGAGCAATTAGATAAAACAGTCTCCGAACTTCCTGAAATTAAATTTGGTAATGAACAATTATGTGCTGATGCCTTATCTAAAGCCTTGATTAAAATTGCAGATAACCTATTTCCGATTAAAAATTCAGCACAAGGCAAAATCCCATCGCCACCATGGTGGGATAAAGATTGCACAGATGCAATAAAAACTAGGAAACAAGTAGAAAAAAACTACCATCAAAATTCTACCGTAGAAAATTTTAATATTTTATGTGATGCTATTTCTGATACACGGAAATTGTTTAAACGGAAAAAGTTTGAAAGCTGGAGGTCATTTTGTCTATCTATCTCTCCTAATGTTCAGCCCTCTGTTGTATGGCGTAACATTAGAAGATTTAGATCAGCATTTAGAGATACATCAACTAATTTTCTTCCATCATCGTTAAAAAATCAGTTTTTAGATAAAATAGCACCTTCTTATGTCCCCGAGGAAACGCCCCCATTATCTATTCCTGTCTCGGTGGTGGATAATCTTTGTGGACTCAATAGCCCTTTCACTCTTTCTGAACTTAAAGGCGTAGTACGTCATGTTAAGGACTCCGCTCCCGGTGCTGATGGAATTCCTTATTCTTTTATATCGAATTTAAGTGAATCTTGTCTATCATACTTTTTAAAAATGATTAATTCTGTTATGATTAGTGGTAGTTTTCCTATTTCTTGGAAATCTCAAATAGTTATTCCAATTTTAAAACCCAACAAAAGTCCATCAAATAGTTCGTCTTACCGCCCAATTGCTCTTTCGTCGGTATTGTTAAAAATTTCTGAACATTTAGTTAAAAATCGTCTAGAATGGTATTTAGAAAACCGTAGACTATTATGTGAGAGTCAATTTGGATTTAGGCGGGGAAAAAGTTCCCTTGACAGTTTAAGCATATTTATCACAGATATTAGGTTAGCCTTTTCTGACAACCTATCTATAGTTTCAGCCTTTCTAGATATAACATCTGCTTATGACAATGTTGTTATATCAATTTTAAAATATAAACTTCAACAATTGGAAGTTCCCATGATACTCTCTAACTTTATTTTAAATATGTTATCTGAGAGGTGCATTCATCTTCCACTCGAGGACTCTAGTTATGAATCTAGAACCGTATGGAAAGGTCTACCTCAAGGATCAGTTCTTAGTCCTTTATTATACAATGTTTACACCCAAGATCTTGAATCATCTTTAGATAGCGAAGTGAAAGTTCTTCAATACGCAGATGATCTTCTTTTATACTGCTCTCACCGTTCTATTGCAACGGCAAGCTCTTCACTATCATCGTCTCTAAATTTTTTAAAAAATTGGCTTGATCGCAATGGTCTTGATTTAGCCCCTTCTAAAAGCACTGTCGTTTTATTTTCAAGAATGCGTCTTCCTCCTCCCATTTCTGTGTATTATGATGGCAATCTCATTCCTGAAAAATCTACTGTAAAATTTTTAGGAGTATTTTTAGATAGTAAGCTTACGGGGATTCCTCATTCTGAGTACATCGTCGCAAAATGTGAAAAACGATTAAATATGTTAAGATGTCTGTCAGGGGTCTGGTGGGGTGCTCATCCATTTTCTTTGAAGCTGCTATATAATGCATTAGTAAGAAGTGTTATAGATTACGGAACTTTTTTATTAGAACCTGGAAATAAAGCTGCATTTAAGAAATTAGATAATATTCAATCAAAAGCATTGAGAATAGTCTCGGGAGCTATGAAGTCAAGTCCTATTAATGCTTTACAAGTCGAATGTGTGGACCCTCCACTCTCCCTGCGTCGCCAGTATCTTTCTGATAAATTTTTATTCCGATCCTTACAGTTTTCTAATCATCCACTGCGTTCTAAACTTCAATCTCTTCTCGATCAAATCAACTCTTCTAATTATTGGTCCCACAAGACTTTGCCTTGTCTTGTTCAAAGCTATAAAAAATATATTGCTTTACAAGCTCCAACTTATCATTCAGTTTCATTGCCTCTTTTTTCCAGTAGTTATGAATCATTAGTGTCCATCCCAGACATTCACTTTAACTTAGGTATAAATAAACAAGATATTTCAGCAAATTGTTCATTTAATTATGTTAAAGATAAAAATTGGACAAATTGGCATCATATCTATACTGATGCTTCTAAGCACTCCACCTCAGGAAATGTGGGAGTTGGTGTATACCATTCTCAATATAATATAGTACAGAAAGTTAAACTTCCACCTGAATCTTCAGTATTCACTGGAGAATGTTTTGGTATTTTTAAAGCTATTGAGTATATCCATATTATGAAATTAAAAAAAACTGTCATATTTTCGGATTCTTTAAGCGCATTGCAAGCTATTAAAAAAATTCCTTTTAAATCCCAAACCGTTTTTCCTGTCATTCTATTTATTAGGAATCTTCTGTTCAAATGTTCCCAATGTGGACTTACCGTCTCCTTTGCGTGGATTCCGGGTCATAGCAACATTATGGGTAATGTAAAAGCCGATCATCTGGCTAATGAAGCTGTAGACTGTGGAGATAGATTTCCTTACACAAATTATAGTCATGACCTGGCGATTCTGCCCATGAAATTCCTTCGGGAGGCCTGGAAGGATTCGTGGGCAGATAGCTGTAAGTCCAAAGGTAAACTGTACTCATATTTACAAACTTGTATCCCTGTAAAACCCTGGTTCTTTAAATTTAATTTTGGAAAGGTTGCTACCAGCTGCCTTATTCGCATGAGGTTGGGACATGTTTGTACTCCAGCGCATCTAGCCCGACTCCATATTACTAATAGTGACCTTTGTGAATGTGGTGAAAGTGTGGGGGATTTGAACCACATTTTCTTTTGTTGTCCTCTTCACGATCATACTCCTTTTTTTGATTCATTAATTTCCTATTGCATCCCCTTTCCTACATCTATTAATGTTTTACTGGCTTCCAATGATCCTGTATTATATAAATATCTGTCGCTATTTATTAATCTCAACAACATTCGTGTTTAATATCTATTTAGTTTTGTTTATTTTATTACTATTATCTGATCCTTTCCAATGATATTCCTATTCCAAATTCCGCATCCTAAATTAATGATTTCTACCAAGTTTCCCCGTTTTTGTTAGTGGCATTGCGCAAATAGCGACTTGCCAAAGAAAAAAAAAAAAAAAAAAAAAAAAATAGTCGACAAAATAGTCGAGGTCTAAAAATTTGAAAAAACAATAAATTAAATTATTCCTCATCGAAGACCTGTTACTAAAATAAATTATATGTAGGAAGATCGCTCAAGAATATAGTTAGTTAGCTTCTCATACTCTAAGGTACCTATCATAATAAAATTGCTTGTTTGTTTATTGATGGTTTCCTGTTGGCGGGAATTTCGAGATATGAGTAGTCAATTTGATATTAAAAATATAATTATTTTCATAAAAGGTAGTGGTATTGAGATCTTTCAGTTATAATATTTTTTCTGGTTTCTTATCGTCTGGACCCAATGGATGTACATTAGTTTCTTTTGTTTTTTTATCTTTGCTTACAAAGACATCAGCGCCCTCTGCACAGACGCCAGATAAACACCGGTTCGCTGCCGCCATAAAATCTCTTTGGCCCGTTGCGCTATCGTTTGCTGTAAACATTTATGTGAGTATTTTTATTATAATAATGTACATCTTTTAGATTTTTCGGATATTTTTCGACGTAGTATTACTTGGGTAATTATATTACAACTGTACTTATCTTGTTGTCTTTTGAAATACACTGGAATTCTGTCATATATAAATAATGTAAGCAGACTCCATTATAGTGGCTTGGCGTTCGTAAAATTACCTACTTCAGTTGTTTTATTCCGTTTATCTAGATTAAGGTTTAGTTTTTTAAATACTTTTTGGAAATACTCAGGTAATTTCTACGTGTCCATTGGCTCTATTACGTGTGTAGTGGATTCATATTATAATCCGTGCCAATTCTATTCAATTATATGTGTAGAAAACTACCATAATTTGTTGACGATTCTTCACTTGTTTTAACGTTGTCTAGATTCTGTTGAATGGTCGTGTAGAATGTAATGAGTTTAATTACTTCTGCCTATGTCTTGATATACCGATACTCCATTCACTTAGTGGCTTCATTCCAAAATAATAATGGAGTTAGCGATATTTACAGTGTATTTACTTTGTGTGGTGGTATGTGCATGTATATTAATCGGTATTTATTTATTTCTTTTACCCATGTGTTCAATTCTGTTACAGATTTCTTCTCTTTAGCTGTTATTAAATAACCGGAAATGTCTGATGACGGATCGACGACCGTAGAGAAGAAAGGACGCGGTAGACCTAAAGCCAATGGAACACAATCGGTTTGTATTCCTTTCACATTTTAATGTGAATATTAACATATTATCTGTATTCTTGTTAAACCGTCTATTATATCATTAATTAATTATCATCAGGAGGCCAAGAGTGAAACCAAGAAAAGGGGGAGACCACCAGCAGCTACCAGGACTAAGGAATCTACAAAATCATCTGATGATGAGCAAGCTCCAGTAGCAAAGAGAGGGCGAGGCAGACCGAAGGGATCTAAGAAAAAGGGAGCTGCAAAAAAGGTATAATACCTATTGCATGTTTCTAATAAATTTAGTTAGGCAATATTTGGATCAATTTAGGTAGTAAATATTTGTTAAATTGATAATTTTCAGAGTGCACCAGTTGAAGGAAGGGGACGCGGACGGCCGCGCAAGGACCCACCACCCAAAAAAGATGCCGCCTCTACTGAGGAGGAGCAAGATGAAGATGATGAAGATGAGGGATCTGAGGAGCAGTAAAATGTGTTCTGTTTTCTGACATTACACACTCACTTTTAGTGTAATTTGTTTGTCACGATAACTCTTGTTGTGTGTTACTGCAATACACTCGTTTTGTTGTAGATCTTTAAATTATTGCATAATTTGGTAATAACAATTTTGGATAAAGCACACGGGGTTATCTTGACAGTACAAAATTCTCATCTGAGATTGTCTACCCAAATTTTAATCATGTGAGAAATTAAAGATTATTACAATGCATTTACTCGGAATATATAGCAAATTTAAGATAAATCTCACTTGAATAAATTTGGGATGACTTAAGCTCTCCCTAGAAACGTACAACTTTTAAGATTTAATTTGTAAGATCCTCTTTTGTAGAGTTTATTCAAATAGGTATTTGTAATCTCTTGATTTATAATTCATACAAGTTTGTAGATTTATTGATTTGACTTTAAAGTCAAGTATTATTTTAAATAATAAATATTATGTTCAATATTCGAAATAATCTTATTTTTCCCTAATTGTAATTAATATTTAGATACACTGGTGATGTTTGTGAATGATGATAATTGATATCCATATGTGTTCTTGATTCGTAAATCACTTGGTACCAATATTGCTATTCCACAAAACATAGTATCTATCATGTAGCAGTATGGGTAGTGTCATTTTGTATCAACCTTTTTTTATATAGCTGGGCAGACTGAACTTGTTTTTTGACATTTATTGTCTGTATGTGCGTGAATGTACAAGTTTAGAACAAAATATAAATCTATGAAATCCTAATTGTTTTTCTCTAAAAATTGTTAGGTGCACATTTATGGGTTTCTTACCCGACTTCCCATGAATGAGGGTATTGTTTTTCTAGTGTAGGTATGTCTATTTCTTTAGCACGCCCTAGCCTGTGAATTGAAACGGGGGATATTTTTTTAGTATATGTGTAGGCAGAGTATATAACCACTACGTTTATGTGTAGGTATCATAGACTTGGAATATTTTCGCTTCACACATATGGTACGTAGGTATCATTTGGTATTATTTTATGTACCATGCTTCAAGCAAATAAAGATAACATTTCATTTCATCAAATAAAGTAAGTAGGTACCTAAATAACCAAATTCAATTTATGTAGGTATATAATTATGGTGATATACACTTCTCATCAAAAAAATCGAAACACTACCAAGATTTGACGACACGGTTAGCGCAGTGCTCTTTGGCGCAGTGGCTAAGCTATTAGCTTTCTGCGCTACGTGCCGCGGGTTCGATCCCCGCACGGAACAAATATTTGTATGATTTACTTATAGTTGTTTCGGGTCTGGTTGTGTGTGCGTGTGACATGTATGTTTGTAAACTGTACCCTCGATACAGGTGAAATCCTGGTGAGAAATCGGTTGGCGTGATATTGAGTTATTCGACCATTTGTCGCGCACATACTTAATGCAAATAAAAAAAGAATCACGAAAATCGTTTCACGCAGTCGAGAGTTATGAGGTAACAAACATACGCGTCGAATTGAGAACCTCCTCCTTTTTTTTGAAGTCTGTTAAAAAAGGCTTAATTCTTTAAAAAAAAGGACATCGTTTTATAGCTGGCAGTTTAACCTTTTCAGTGGTGTATGAGAGTTCCAAATTTGAAAGTAAATTTTTGAATTTTCATCCGATATATGAAATGGAACATTATTTTGAGGCAACGCGTTTAATCGGAATACAGTTAATTGGTGTGTAATAAACACAAATAACGATTTATTTTAGAACTTACTTTTTGTCTTAGTCAACGTGTTGTGGCTGCAAGACTACATCTAACCCTCTCTGACCCTCTCGTCTGTTCATAGAGTGTACAAACGCTACCGGGAGACTGGTTTATTCACGCGCCGTTCAGGACCTGGTAGGAATCGGGTCAGTTCTGAGTAGCATCCCTATATAGTTTGTGGTTCTGAGCCAGATGACCGATTTATTGCAACAATTCAGAATTGTTGCAATAAATCGGTCACACGGAGCTGTTGCTGCAGTTCAGAATCTGAACTGCAGCAACAGCTCCGTGTTGTTCGAAGGGTCACTGTGAGTGACTCTACAATTTAACTAAGTTTGAAGGAACGTGGATTGGTACCACACAAGGCAGCCAACAGACCATCGAAGAGCGCGCCTTGAGTTTGTACGAGCACTGAAATTGGTCATACCTACCTACAATGGAGCGAGGTTCTCTTTTCTAACGAGAGTAAAATTATGCTGTATGCTAATGATGGAAGGAAGAAGGTATACAGAAGAGAGGGAGAGGGTTATGCACACTGCTTCAATGACGGAAAAGTAAGCTATGGTGGCGGTTCATGGACTGTTTTGAGGGGCATTAGTACCGACGGCAAACCAAAACTCCCTTTCGTATCTGGACCACGCCGGCCTGCACTAAACGGTCGTCGTTACATCGAAGAATGTCTCAAGTGGTTCCCTATGCACATTTCATTGGCAAAATTGCATATTCATTCATGATAATGCCAGGGCCCATACCGCAGGAATCGTACGAGATTATCTCAGGGAAGTCAGTATCTCCGTTATGGAGGCCAGCAACAATTGAATCCCATAGAGCACCTGTGGGATGAACTAAGGAGACGAGTTCAAGCAAAAAATCTTGCTCCAGAGACTATTGGTTAGCTCAAAAACGCAATTCAAGAAGAATAGAAAAACATTCCACAACATGAAGTCATGACTCTCATCCGATCCATGAAGAAACGTATAGAAGCAGTCCTAAGGGTCCGGGGAGGGAATATAAATTATTGAATAAATTCTACTTGAACTTTTTTTATTTAGGTACGTGTTTTATTTAGGTAATGCATTTCATAAAATCTTCAGGGTTAGAAGTGACTTGTTAAACAAAACAATAAGCCTAAGAAAATTTAATTTGAATTTGGAAACCTTGTAGGTACCTACTACGGAGTACGGACTACCTACTATTAAATGACATTTTCATTTTTTCCGAATAAAACATTTTTTTTAATAATCCACTAAAAACAATCTAAAAACATAAATTTGAGAAGTGTTTCGATTTTTCTGATGAGAAGTGTATTTAACACTTATCAACTACTAGTTATTTGACACAAACTACAAAAAAGTAAGCCCTACCTACGTTTATTTGAGTGCAGATTATACATACATAAAAAACTATATCGTATTGCAAAAAAAACTACCTACCTGAAAAGATTCAAAGATTTATTGCGTAGGTACCTAATAAAGACGTTTTGCATTTGCGTACTGATGGAAACAAGATAAAAAGAAAAACGAATATTCATACAAAAAATTAATAACAGCTAAAGCTATCATTAGGATACCAAAGTTCTATAATTTATTATTTTGTGTGTAATGGCAGAGTAGGTACCTATCTATAGTAGGCGCAAATCTTTAGGAGCCCTCTGAACTCTCTCCCTCTAGCACCTATAACACTGGTATACAGAGGTTTTGTTTTATGAAGTTTCATAGCTGATTCTAAATGGTTTTGCCGGGCTGATTACAAATCTAAAGTCCGTTTTCCAATAGCAGCTCTAGTTTTTGAGATATCAATGGTAGGATATTTTATCCAAAATACGTGAATTTCGACACTAAAACATGAAAAAGAAATCTTTTATAAGATTTTCTTGAATGGGCTGAGTCTAAATGACTGCTCTGAATGCTCCAGCAGTAATTAGCCATCATATTAGCATTCCAACAACCTTGGTATCGCTCTTCCAGCATGTGAATGTGTTGATGGAAGCGTTTTCCCTGCTCTTGACTTAAGTCACCTAAATTTTCTAGAAAATAGTCTAAATGACTAAAGAGAACACGTAACAATGCTCATGTTGCATCCAAGTCGCTGGAATTGCAGCATTAGCATGAAAATAGTCAGATAACTTTTTATTTCCTAAGAAATTTTATGCCACCCAAACGAACTCATACCATGCAGATTTTTCGACATCTGATAAGCAATTGATAAAGGTTTGGTTATTTATTAACTGTCTGATCCATAAAGTTATTATTACTTTACCACTAATAATAACTTTATGGTCTGATCCTTGTCTGATCTGAGGACCATCAAAAATGCCTGCCTTTGTTTTTTCATATCATCACTACGTTCTGAAAGTAGGTACATAAAATGTTAGTTAAGTTAGATTTGAGGCAGGGTTGCCAGATGGTGACATTTTTTTCTCGTAACGGTGGCTCCTAAAAATCTCGTAATTTCAATACAATACCTACCATAATCTCGTAAAAGTATATTATTTTAAATGTTACCTGCTTTTTTGCAGTCCATCCTCCCTTTTGTGTTATTTTACTAGGTGGAGTAGATGAAGATTCACTGTCACTACTCATTATGTTTATTTATTTATTTATTTAAAATGCTTCATGTACAATGTACAAAGGCGGTCTTAATGTCTTAATTATATAATTAATATGTTATATAATACTAACATATAATATAACATATAATACTAACACTGAATAATTAAGGTGAAATTCCGAACTGCGCTGGAATTACAGCTACTATACGCGTACTAGCGTAAAAATACGTTGCCCCACCACACCCACACATTTCAGTTAGTGCAAAAGAGATAAGAAATTGAATCAATATACCTAATCATTAGTGCATTAGTGCATGCAACAAAAAATACATCTCAGTGGGGATTCCCCGGTAACGACTAAAGATGAGGGCGATCAATTTTTTTTCTTTTTTATAATGTTTTTAGGTTAAACATGACGCAGGCAGTCAACATTGTTAAAATCTCGTAAAAAAGTGTACGAGATTTTTATTTTTCTCGTATCTCGTACAGATCTGGTAAATCTCGTAAAGTTACGAGATTTCTCGTACGTCTGGCAACGCTGATTTGAGGTCTTTCTTTTGGAGACTCCAGGGCCAATCAACTATGGTAATTTAGCAATGTCCATAGCATCCATAAAGTTATTATAGTTCGGCCGTTCAGAGAATGCGTTCCTGACACCTGTCAGTTACGAATAAACGAGAATTTTTTGTTATCGAAACATTATTACATAATAGTAGATATCTATCGTTTACATGCACTACTGATACAAAATTCTATTAAAATTAACCTATAATAAACTAAAATAGTTTAGCGCTAAATATA
Organism: Allophyes oxyacanthae; assembly: GCA_932294325.1. Lineage (NCBI taxonomy): Eukaryota > Metazoa > Arthropoda > Insecta > Lepidoptera > Noctuidae > Allophyes > Allophyes oxyacanthae. The sequence continues at coordinate 5,443,563 of OW028614.1, read as the reverse complement.
ATCTTTAAAAAAAAGAAACATGTTTAACTGACAGGTGTCAGGAACGCATTCTCTGAACGGCCGAACTATAGTACGATAGTACGTAATAGCATCCCTATATCCTAGTTTGTGGCAATGTCCTTTCAAAGTTTTTAAAGAGCCACAAAAAAAAATCTTGCCAACAATAAATTGTACTTGCATAAATAAAGTATTTTGATAAAAAAATTGGATGGTCTGCTAGACGTTTAAATAAAACCTACATAGAAACATCCGACGACGGCGTCATTCGGAGCTTCCAAGCGACGCGGACGGGCTGACGACAGTGACGACGCGTGTTACGAGGGAGGGGTGCGGTGAAAAGCGGTAATACCTTATTTGACGCCACAAGAGATCGCGTTTCGGATCGCACCCCGAATCACTTTACAGCTTACTGCTGACCACAAACTATCTGCTGACGCAAGTGAGTGATTGATTCATACTTGCCGTGACTGGCCTCAAACCCTCTTACACGAAAGGGAAGCGTCCAACCGCTTAGCTGCCAAATGGCTGCCAGGGCTGCCAGTCTGCCACTGTGGTGTATAATGTATGGCTACCACCGCTAATCCTCTCTTTTTAACCTATCAAAGAGCGCCCACAGCGCTGTCAGCCTGATAATCAATCGGACTTTCGTTTCATAGGATGTGTTTAGTTATTACGGCGGACGACGTTCGACGACGCGACGCGACGTTCCGATCGTCCAGGCACGTTCGGGTGATCACACTAACCCTGGTGCTAACGCCTATAATCGCTGGTCCGAAACAAAAGTGCGCTCACGGCGCGCGGCGCTGTTAGCATGATATTCAATCATCAGACCGCTTTCTTGTATACAACACAACCTAAGATCAGACCGCTTTCTTGTATACAACACAACACACACACATAGAACCACACACACGCCACAGAAGCCATTCACCCGAATTCGCTCGTTTAATCTCTTGTGGCGTCAAATAAAGCGCAAACTGTCTCCCATCCATCATCTGTGTCCTTCATCTCTTACTGGCCTACTGGGACTGCAACACAAAATGTCAAATGGTGCATTTGTAGTCTTTGGTGCAAATGTCAGTTTGACGTTTGGCTCACAGCTTAGATTAGGTTTACACATATAGATAATACATAGTACCTATATGTACTATTTCTATGGGTTTACATAATCTAAGGGCTCACAGTGATTTCACGCAGGAGCACAGGCTCTGTAAGTCCAATATGGCGCAGGTAATGACGTCATTCATGACGTCACGCCTTCTGTCGTTAGCGCGCTCACGCTGATTCGGACCGCAACTTTGAGCGATATTATCACTTTTGGCGTGATTCGGACCGCAGGGTAGGTAGTCACAGGAAACGTAGTGATTACATACTCTTTGGTCACAGGATCCAACAGATATTTTGAGGTCGTTCAATTGGTCACTCGGTTATCGCGGCTGTGGATTGCTCGAAGCCGTCTAATCCCGATGAGCGAGCGACTTTCACACCGAAAAATGAATTACTGACCAGTCGAACGACCATAAAATATCTGGTTGGATCCTCTACAGTTATTGGTCGGTTGACAGCAGTGCAGTCGCAGTGTCCTTGGTACATATATACTAATCTGTGGCGACTTTCACCTTACTACTTACTATTTTACGGGGTGACCGGAGCGATCACCCGACAATTCAACTTAGATTATGTAAAGCCGTACACACCCATGTACTCCTACTCTATGGTATTTCTTTAATTTTCTTTCGCGAAATCAACTCATTTCGTTCGAGGGGTAATTTCTACCGAAAATGTAGTTTTATGTTCGCGGCAAGCAACACTGCCTTTTTGTGCTAGAGACGGTTGCTGGCTGTACCTACCTGTCTGTCATGCTGTCAGCGACAGTAAACGTAGTGATTACATACTCTTTGAGCGACAGCGTCATTCTCATTGTCGTGAATGGTGTACTTCCCGTTGAAAAATATTTTAAATAGAAATTCTAACATTTTTACGATCTTACAAGGATACAAACATTAGCTGAAGATTGTTTTTTGATGTTTACGTGTGTTTTTTATACTTACTCACAATATTTGTTAACTTTATTGAACTTTCAAAGTGTAAAAAAAAGTATACCGTGTCGCGCAGTAAGTTGTTGACTAATTTTGAAGTTTCAAAGAGTGATTGTTTTCGTGTAATTTAGGTGATCATCGTTTTATAAGTTAAGTGTGGTTACTGTCGAAGTTAAATCTTGAACTTTATAACAGGTCAGTATGATTTATAATGCTATTAATTCGTAGTTTTGAGACGGCTCTGCGGAATGCCATGACACAGGTAGGCTAATCACGTAACGTTATCTGTCCGATTACATTACACATAATGATCCGAACGTTTGATGATGCCTATTCCCATTATTTTTAATTTAAATGTTATACCTCCCTAATTTGAATTGTTAGTTTGTTTTAAATTATTTTATTCTATGTCATTATAAATGCTCGTAAGAACTATGTTATTCCTATAATCTTACTTCACAAATGATTAAAGTATGAAGCCTTTATTGCTGAAGATATAAATGTATATGTTTTCTAATCTTAGTTTTTTACACCATTAACACGTTTCTCATCCTCAACTTGTCCTGTGACAAAGGGCTCCTCCAATGTCTTCCAATTTATCCTGTCCCTTGCGAGTCTCGTCCATAGTGCCATCTTTCTAATATCTTCTTCGTAACACTTTAGCGGCCTACCTCACTTTTGTTTTCCTGTTCTTGGATGCCAGTTTGTCTCTAATTTTGGCCATTTTTGTGCATCCCATATCATAATTAAGTTCAGACCAAGTCCACTTTAATGTTTTCATAGTTTTTAGAATGTCTTTAAAAAAAAATCTGATTTTATTATCTTCTAACATAACTTTTTGTTTTAATGTCTCTCCTAAAATACTCCTTTGATCATTAGGTACACTATTTATCTCTGTACTCTGTCGGTTTAGATAATTTACTAAAGGTTAACAATCTTGGCACAACTTTTTATCCAAACTTGCATAAATAAAAAATTTGAAAACTTAATCATGATAAATATCACTATTAAAAATAGTCAAATATTGTCAAAATTAATGTGATATGATTATTATTTTTTAGTTTATTCTATTAGAAGTAAAAATGAAAAGAATTAAATTTATTTATTCTTGCACAAAAGACGCATACATCTAAACCAAACAATAGTTATTAAATGTAGACAACAATAACAAACTCACAAATCCTTGCAGATGCAGAAATCCCAGAATACAAATTATTAAGTTATTTGATCAATTTATGTTAAGTGATGAGGCGACAAAATGCTTCTACCTAAACAAATAGCATAACATTAAATAAAAATAATATGTTGGTATGTAAACATCACTAAACACAATAAACTTGGAAATTCAGTTTTGAATTAAATCATCCTCACTAAATATATTATTTCATATTGGAATAATATATATTATTTCTTTTTATAATCTTTTACATAAATATCCTCCACTTCCTCCTTTATTTTTATATTGCAAATGAATTTGCAGAAACAAATGAATTTGCAGAAATTTATCTAAATTTTTACAAATTCTATTTATTTAATTGTTTTTTCCACAAAATCCTTCACTACCAAAACTATTTGTTTCAGTACATTGATAACATTAATTTGCATAGTATAGTCAGGTTACTGCATCAAATAAAATATCACACTATTTTTCAAGTGGGATATCATATGAAAGAGTTTCATTTGGACCTTCTAAAATAATTGCAGTTGATAAAACTATAACTAGCACAGTTTTTTTTAGTTATTATCAAAAATCCAGTTATGCTATCTGTATACAATAACTCCATTATTAATAAACAATGATTAAATATTCATTAAATAATTATAGTTCAGTTAATGAATATTTAAAAAAAAACTAAAAAAGACTAAACTAACTTGTGAGCACACAATAGTGCTCACAAGCTAGTTTAGTTTTTTTTTGTTTTTTTATGTCATCTGCGACTATGAGCAGATTTATTGAATGGATTGAATTGTCAGGTGTTCTCCATTGAGAATCATCCTGTTTATTCTAGTTCATCATTAGAATGGGTTTTCTTTTCAGGCGGGCAAATGTGGTTGGTTTTGTCAGTTAGACTGCCAGTTAATTGGGATGATTTTGGAGCTGTTTCTTGTATTCACAATTTTTTCTTGTTATTTCTTCTTTCACCGTGGGTACTTTTTAATGGTTGTACGTCAGCGGTAGTAATAAACCACTGAGCATTGGACAGATTTTTCAGAATAGCGTTTTGGATTCTCTGAATAAGATTGGTATTGGAGACACAAGCACAACCCCAAAGTTGAATTCCGTATGTCCATATAGGTTTGATAACCACCTTATAAATTAAAAGTTTGTTCTCTAATGACAGTGTAGAGTTCCTGTCAATTAGCCATTGAAGACTTACAAACGTTTTAATTTGACTTCGTCTCTTTTCTTTTTTATATATGTTTTCCATGTCAGTCGGCGGTCTAACTGCATACCCAAATATTTGACTGTATCACTGTGAGGAAGAATGTCTTCTCCAAGCTTTACTGGGGCACAATTGCCTTTTTTTAGGGAAAATGTAATTTGGACAGATTTTGTTGCACTTGCTTTAATTTGACGACACGGTTGGCGCAGTGGCTAAGCGATTAGCTTTCTGCGCTACGTGCCGCGGGTTCGATCCCTGCACGGAACAAATATTTGTATGATCTACAGATAGTTGTTTCGGGTCTGGTTGTATGTGCATGTGACATGTATGTTTGTAAACTGTACCCTCGATACAGGAGAAATCCTAGTGAGGGGCAACGTAAAAAAAAAAAAATGATTAAGAAAATAAAAATACTCCACTTCTGCAACCACTTTTGGAGCTTGTTTAGTTCCTCTTGTAACTTATCTGAAGCTTCCTGGGGATCTTTACTGCTTGACAGTATTGCTGTGTCATCAGCAAAGGTGGCGGTTATTATTTCGGGTGATTGTGTGAGGTCAACTGGAAATATTGTATAAAGGACTGGCCCTAAGACTGAGCCTTGTGGTACTCCAGCTTTGATTTCCATGAACCTTGATGTATTGTCTGCTTGTTTGATTTGAAACAGTCTTCCTGTCAGGTAGGACTCCAAAAGAGAGAAGGAGTGATAGCATCGTTTAGGCAGCATCGTTTTTATTTTGCATAGTAATGCTTTATGCCACACCTGGTCAAAAGCCTATTGCACGTCTAGGAATGCTGAGGTACAGTATTCTTTGCGTTCAAATGCCTCTCTCACTTTCTCGCATACCCTGTGTTCCTGTGTACCCTGTGTGTGTGTGTTCGATCGTTGAATGGTTTCGACGAAAGCCAAATTGGTGTTCTGGAATCATTTTCTCTGTGGTTAGTATTGGTAGAAGCCTGTTGAGTACTATTTTTTCAAACACTAGATGTAGTTGGCAGTAAGCTTATTGGTCTGTGTGATGAAACTTCATTTTCTGGTTTACCCAATTTATGTATCATTATTATTTGAGTAATTTTCCATAAGCTGGGGTAGCGTGCCACTCTCAATATACCATTGAAGAGTATTGTGAGGTAGATGATACCTCTTCTCGGTAGATCCATTTGTATTTTCTTTGTGATCAGATCAAATCCGGGTGCTTTGTTCTCACCAAGTTCTTTTATATTGTTACAAACCTCTTTAGGTGTCACGTCTTTCAAAGGAGGACTAAGTTGAAAGTCTTATTTAAGAATAGCATCTATTTCTTCTTCAGTTCCCTCGGTACTTGGATCATTAGGTCTAAAGACTTGCGAAAGAAACTCCGCAAATACATCTGCCTTTTGTTGACTTGTTCTAGCCCATCCTCCGGTATTAAGCTATTTTTAGTGGTGGTTTGACTTTTTGTGGCTGATTATGGTTCTTTGTTGCTTTCCACAGTGAGTAGTTTGTAGAAGCTAGTTTAGTTAAATAACTTTTTATTGCCATCTCTATTCATTGGCATTCAAATGACAAGGACAGGTATAATTTAATCAAAGTTTAGAAAGCTAGCTACACTGTCCCTGACTGATATAGACTGTTTTATTTTGATAAAAAGAAAAGGTGCAGGTTTATTCAAATTAAGAAAGATATTCCATAGAGAAAAAACACGGCTGTAAACACAACACAGATTCTTAAGCTAACGGAAAAACATGATAATTTAGACCAGAAAACTTAAGAGAAAACTGTCAGTTGGTCAACTTGTAAAAATCCTTGCATAGACAAACCAATTTTTTCTTTTTTCGTATTTCTTATCTATCGAAAATATCATTTTTTTTTGGACTTATCGTCTAGTATAAACTCAGATGAAGAACTCGCTTACGCTAACAGTCCGGAAAACATCAAGTGGCAGCTAAGCCAACCCCACCACAACCGGACATGACAAAATTAAAAGAGTATCGCCTATGGAACCTTAAAAAACTATAAAGAAGTTCATACCTGAAGTGGTTTGCAATGATTGCATTCAACACAGAGCTACTCACAGACTCACCGCGTGCATCAGTGACTAATTGAGGCAATGACTGGGTGATACAGAATGGATCATCCATTCTTCACAAACTCAAGTAAGTAGATATTAAGTCTGGTATGGTCTGGTCTTTAAATTCCACTCCTGTATAGAGAAATGGAACCGTCTGCGAATGAGATCAACTGAGAATGAGGCGACTTGCGAATTGCGATCGGGACACCTGCGAATAGGACCAAAGGATTACTGCTAATTGGGCCAACACCGAATGCGATCGTTTGCGTCTGCGTGACAATCTCCGAATAGCACAGTTAGAAATTATCAAGAAAATTATTTTAATCGATAATTAAATTATCGCATAATTATATGATAATAATTATCCAAACCCATACCCATAGACCACTATTTTTTGTTTTAATACACTCAAACTTTCAAACTCGGGCCACACTGGATCTTTATTTCACGGCATTACGTTTATCTGATACCTATTTATCTTCGCAAGTTCGTACAGCACACACATAAAACAATACAATATACAACTTTCTTTACCTTTATCAAATTATTGATAGCTTTGTTTGTTTCTGAAAAAGTGGGATGCAAGTTTGCATGGCTTTAATCGTGTTTTTTTTATAAATACCATTTCTTATTTGTAATTATTCTACGCAGAATTGAATTGAATTGGTTATTAATATTTTCATTTCATGATTTCCGTTACAATGACGATTCCTGGTCTGACAATCGTGACACGTGCCGTGTTTGTACTCAGATATATGCCGCATTTACCATTCGTTGACTCGAGTGTAAAGTTGTAGGTACCTATTGTCTATTTAATACGATGCATACGAGACTTCCATTATTATTAGTTTTGTATGGGTTTATGTGGTCGGTAGTACTTGTAAAATACAGCCTTCGTACCTATATCTAATATCTTCACGTTATTACAATAATCATTAAAGTGAAAAATATGCAATTATATACTCCTTTCATAAGTCTGTACATTTTCGACGTAGGTATACACCATGACCCAAAATTCAACGATAAGCGGGCACCAGAGGGTTGATCAGCTCATGACTACTCGAGAAAAGAAAATAAACAAAATTTTTAAGAAGTTACATAAAAAAATTGAAATCCTTAAAAAATTTACACCCCTTAAGAGATTTTTAATTACCATGACCAGAATGTTTCAAATATTTCTGTTTTTTTTGTACCGGAAACCTAATTAGCCCTGCTATCCACCACAATCCTTTAAAATCCCAGAATGCCTGTAGATTTGACACAAAAATCAATCAAAATTATATTTCACCCTAAAATTTTGAAAGGTTTTTACTTTCGGTCCACTTTAACTCATCGTGATGTAAAAAGAAGTATGGACACGACCATGGGTTTTAAAAAAAATTGACGCAACTATCCAAGATTCCAAAATAGTATAATACTTTAGGAAAACTAGCCACAAAAAAAAGAAAAACGTACTATTTCTGAACAAGAACCAAATTTCATAACTTTTACTATGTGCCCAAAATAGGTATTTTGTTGTAAATTCTTCGAATTTGAATGGTACATGTGCGTAGTCAATAACCTTTAGAAGTTAGAGAGGTATTATACGTTAGAGAGAGATAGATAGATTAGTTAGATAGTATGTAAAGTAGGAAAAAAGACGTTTTTAAAAATTATACCTATGGGGTGTAAATTTTTTAAGGATTTCAAATTTTTTATGTAACTTCTAAAAAATTGAGTTTTTTTTTTCTTTAATTTTTTTCCTCGAGTAGTCATGAGCTGTTCAACCCTCTGGTGCCCGCTTATCGTTGAATTTTGGGACATGTTGTATAGGCATTTCGGGACAGTATGATAATATTATTTGATATTAAAAATTATAAATATGACGATATGAAAAATGAAGTCTAAGTCCATATTACAGAACGACGGACGCTCAGCGATGAACCGTACTTGATTAGAGATTAGACTCTGTAATTTCATGTAAATACAATACCCAAACGCTGCTGAAGTAGATAGAGGTCACCACTGACTGTCGTTAGTGTAATACGGACCTTTAATATCTACATTAGTTTGTGAAGAATGGATGATCCATTCTGTATCACCCGGTCGTTGCCTCAATGAGTCACTGATGCACGCGGTGAGTAGCTCCGTGTTGAATACAATCATTGCGATTGCGAACGACTTCAGGTACGAATTTCTTTATAGTTACTCTTTTAGTTTTGTCATGTCCGTCCATGGTAGGTTAGACTTAACTGCCAGTCGATGTTTTCCGGTCTGTTCTTAGACGATACGAGGTGCATTCAATAAGTACCTAGCCTCATCGCCAGAGGGCGCTGTAGTTTCAAAAGAGTTTTACCACAGTGTAGCACATTCTTTTTAAATTCTTTTTTCAAATTTTCATTCCAATCCCTTCATTTGTTTTAATTTGACAACTTATGGAAGCCAACGTGTCGATCGGTTTTACAAAAATGGAAAAAGAGCAATATCGTTCGGTGATTCGATTCCTATTTTTGGAAGGGAAAACGCGCATCGAAATCAAAGAGCGCTTGGATGCTGTGTACGGTGACTCTTCTCCATCGATGGCCACCGTCAAGAATTGGTTCAACGAGTTTGCACGTGGCCGTACGTCGGTTTTTGATGAACCACGTCCAGGTGCACCGAAAACAGCTGCTACGGAGGAAAACATTAAAAAAATCCATGATCTCGTATTGGCAGATCGCCGATTGATGGTTCGGGAGCTAGCTGAGACTGTAGGCATTTCAGAAGGAACAGTGCATCATATTCTTCACGAGGAACTCGGCATGAGAAAGCTGTCGGCGCGATGGGTGCCGCGTTTACTCACACCAGAAAACAAGCGCAACCGTGAGACCACATCGGAGATGTGTTTGGCGCTGTTTAAGCGGAATCCAGCGGAGTTTTTGCGTCGTTTTGTGACCGTCGATGAAACCTGGATCCACTGGTACACACCAGAGACCAAGGAGCAATCAAAACAATGGATCCAGACCGGGGAACGTGCTCCAAAGAAGGCGAAAACTGTAAAATCGGCCGGAAAAGTTATGGCCACCGTTTTCTGGGATTCACAAGGTGTGATCTACATCGATTACCTCAAGAAGGGTAAAACAATTACAGGGCTTTACTATGCCGATTTATTGGGCCGATTCGACGCCGAATTAAAGAAAAAACGACCCCATCTGGCGAAGAAAAAAGTGCTGTTTCACCACGACAACGCACCGGTTCACACGTCTGCCGTTGCCATGGCCAAATTGGTCGAATTACGCTACGAATTGCTGCCCCATCCACCGTATTCTCCAGATTTGGCCCCTTGTGACTTCTTTCTGTTTCCTAATCTGAAAAAATCACTCGCCGGGAATAGATATGGATCGAATGAGGAGGTCATCGCCGCCACGGAGGCCTATTTTGCAGAGTTTGACAAAAACAATTTTTCGGACGGATTAAAAAAGTTGGAGCATCGCTGGGCTAAGTGTATCGAACTAAAAGGAGACTATGTTGAAAAATAAATTCCCACTTTTCCAAAATTTTCGTTTACTTTTTGTAGGCTAAGTATTTATTGAATGACCCTCGTAAATCCAAAAAAATCGGATACATTCAATAGATCAGAACTTCAAACAAAAGAATTTTTGGTTTGTCTACGCAAAGATTCAAATTGCTAGTAAAACAAGTTTTCTGATCTAAGTTATCATTTTTTTTCTTTAGCTTAGGAATCCGCGTTGTATTTACAGGCACGTGTTTTTCTCTATGGAATATATTTCTTATTTATTTAGCGTTCCAGTGAATTTTCTGCCAGCATTCTATGTGTATATAGCTGTTGCCCCCGGTTTCATCCGCGCATTTTATTTTTAACCGACTTCCAAAAAAAGGAGGAGGTTATCAATTCTTATCACAATAAAACATTGCCTAATATCACTCAGAGGGATGGTGTACCTAGCTATCTATAGTGAAATAATTTTAAGCATCGGTTTAGTAGTTCTAGAGATTAACCCCTACATACAAACAGACTTTTCCTCTTTATAATCCAAAGACTCGAACCTTACCAACTTGTCCAGACAGGTGGCTCCACTCATTGATTTTTCAGCACCGAAAGACACGGCAGCTATCAATAGATCTCTTGATACTTTTGAGTTGGAAAATCGGAGCGTAAACATTTCTACCATGAATGAATTAAATTCGATGTCTACTAGCGATTTTCAGGTCCGTGAGGATACTCCTGAAAGAAATTTCATAGAGGTCCGGCAAAAAAAAAATTGGACACAGCTCTATTCGTGGTACTGCTGGACCAAGTATTACCTCTTTAAAGGCGGTTGAAGAGAAGAACAGCATTCATTTATGGAACATGAAGTCCGGTCCTGATGAAATTACTACCTACCTGCGTCAACTGTATCCACAAGCAAAATGTACTGTAGAGGAAGTAAAGACTAAAGGCAACTATAGATCATATAAACTAGGAATCCCGATAGCCTTTTATGATAGCATTCTCTCGTCGAAGATCTGGCCAGTGAATGCTCGAATTAAACCTTGGATCTCCTTTCGTCGATTTCGCGCCAGTTCATAAGTCTAATAACTGCTCCTCCCACATCCCGGAAACCGCATCAGTCGCACCGAACCTGTCTCCACATCCTAGAGAAAGAACAACACTAGGCATCTTTTATCAGAATGTTCGCGGCATCAAAACCAAACTAAATTTGTGGAAAACTAATATGTTGTTATTAGATCATGATGTTATTGTAGCAACTGAGACGTTCCTGGATTCATCAGTTGAGAACTCCGAGATCGTATCTAGTGGCTGGAATGTGTTGCGTCGAGATAGAGGCAGTCCTGGAGGTGGCGTTCTATTAGCTTCTAAACCAGGTATCGTGCCTGTCCGTACAAATGACTTAGAGACTATTTACGGGGAAGATCTCTGGGTCACATTTACCATTCAGGATACCTGTGTTTATGTCAGGGGCCGAAACTGGTCAGTAAAGTCAGTAAAAGTCAGTATTTTTAACATTGGTCAGTATAAGTCAGTTTTTTCTAAAAATGGTCAGTAAAGTCAGTATTTAAGGCACCTACGTTCCTTTCGGTACAGATTTTCTTATACAGGCTGACCCCGAAGTCGACGCCAAGTTGGAAACGGGTGATAGACCATGTCATAATAGTTATCAGAAAAAAAGTAAAATTATCTAAGTTGTTTAATTTTAAAATTACAGGCATTTAAAAATCAATCGAATAAATCTACAACCTTTGATGGTCTTTTAACTCCTGTTACTACAAATCTTTACTTTTTTTCAATTTTTTATTTAATAAGTATCTAATCCTGAATAATGCTTCTGTAAATTGTTGCCTAAAATTTAAAGCCAACTAGCTCCAGCTTGGAAGAAAATGTCACTTTTTGCCCAACCAAGTATTCTAAATTAATACTTACCTAATATCTATTATCTGTATTGAAAAAAAAAATTGTTCTACGCTAGTTTGGCAAGTAACTTTAAAAGTTGGCGCATATAATAAGGATTCCAAAATGGTATGACACTTGCTAGATTATTACTTTAATTATCAACAATTATTTATTTGTAAAGAAATCCAGTTTTGAACCAATTTCTCTTACTTACTTAAAATGATTCTAGTGTACTTGGGTACACTAGAATCATGGCTTTCGTTTTCTTCAAGGCCGTAACTTTAAGATTCTAGTTTGAGCGAGACGAAGAGTCGTTTTACGAAGCGTAACGTGCGAGACAGAAATCCTATTTCCAAATAGTCCAAGCGCACCACGGGCCATAGTAATGTTAGTAAAGTTTTAAATTACGCCAAAATTATTGGATTCACATTTACAACAAAGTTCAAACTGCCTTCCTTCAGCCGCTATACAAGCTCGACATCTTCTTAAAACAGATCGGGTTATCAGACAGGCGAATCTTCCGTTATTAACAAATTCAACTGCTTCCGTTATTCTTTGCCGTAGCTCAGCTAAATTTTCGATTGGCTTTGATTAAGCATTTTCTTAAACCGCTACCCAGTAAAAAAAATCTAGTAAATTTAAGTCAGGTGAACAAGCTGGCCACGAGATTGTACCAGACCGCCCTATCCATCTGCCTGGGTATTCCTCATCGAGATATTCTCTAACTGAGCGGGTATAGTGCGCCAGGTAGCCGTCTTGCTGGAACCACATGCCTCTGTAAATGCATAGTGGCACGTCTTCCAATAAATTTGATGAATGATTTTGTAAAAAATTCAAATAAACTTTGCCATTCAAGACCTCTGGCAGCTCAAAAGGTCCAATAATTCACCCATTTAAAATCTTCTCTCTCCGTCTGATAAAGTGGCATCACTATCTGTCTCGCTCACACTTAGTAAAATGATTCTCACCATCTCACTCAAACTAGAATCATGTTAAGTAAATTGAAAAAAAAATGGGTTTCTTAATAAAAACCATAATTTAAGAAATAATATAGCAAGTGTCATACCATTTTGGAAACCTTATTAAATACGCCAACTTTTAAAATTACTTGCTAAACTAGCGTGGTGCATTTTGTTTTTTCTGTACTGGCATTTAATATTGGGCGAAGTATGCATTTTGAATAACTTGGTAGTGGCATTTTCTTCCAAGCTGGAGCAGTTGGCTTTACATTTTAGGTTACAATTTACAGCATTATTCAGGATTAGTCATAATAAAAATAAAATTGAAAAAGTAATCATTTTTAGTAACGGAATTTAAAAGACCATCACAGCGTGTAGATTTCCTCGTTTTTTTTATGCCTATAATTTTAAAAATGTATACCTAACTTAGATATTTTTTCATCCGTTTCCAACTAGACGTCGACTTGTGAGACACGCTGTATAAAATGTTTGACAGTGAGAAAAAAGGAAATGTATAATAATATGAATTAAAGGCTCAATGATGTGATGATGGTAGTTACATCAAGTATGATGTTTGAGAGGAGTTCGCAGAAGACCGTGTAAGATTGAAAATGACCCTTAGAGATTGTCGCGCAAGCCACGACCAAGCCTGGTTCGCAAACCTCGCTGATGAGCATGTCAAAAGACATCTCACTTCCACTTACCCATTACCCGTCCATTTGCGTGCAGTTTCAAAGCAGAGTATGCGCTAACACTAGGATAAGATGTATTTGATGGCCAGTTTAGCTAAGGATTAGTATGTTTGTCCGCTGATATAAAAAAATTACTTTAATAACTCTGTTTGATTACTTGTTAATAATTTAATATGGTGGTGAAGGTTGGCTATGGGGATGGTGGAGCCAAACACAAAATAAATAATTTTTTACTTATTACCACTGTCTGAAACCCCCTCATTCACACATTCAGACTTTGAAAAGTCAGTAATAGGTCAGTATTTTTGAGACGTACAGTCAGTAAAATCAGTATTTTTGACCATGTAATCAGTTTCGACCCCTGTTATGTTTGTGTGGTATATATTCCTCCAAGTGCTACAGATTCTGTATATTTTGACTGGTTCTGTAAGGTCGAATCTTTCATAAATGATTTAAAGGGCAGAATATTTATAATTGGTGATATTAATCTTAATAGTGCATCTAAATCTGTAAATAGTTATTATAGCTATTTTCTTTCATTTTGTTCAATGTCTGAAATGAATACTGTGTTTAATGTTTACGGTGGCAAGTTGGATGTCGTCCTTGTAAAGGATGTTGAATGTGCCGTGCAAGTCCATACCGCTGAATCTGGAGGCATAGTAAATATAGATTCTTATCATCCTCCTCTTGACATTGAAGTCAAACTGTTTACTAGCATATCTAAGGAAAATATTAGTCCAAGTAATTTCGACTCAGCGACTGACTGGAACTTTAATAATGCTGACTTTCTCCTACTTTATGAGCTTATGTCTGTGGCTGATTGGAGTAATGTCACTAACGCTTCGGATGTATCATCTGCTACTAGGGAATTTTATAGAATTCTTTATGAAATGTTCGATATATGCATACCAAAAAAAAAGAGGGCATTGTCGAATAGGAAACGCTACCCTGTGTGGTTTTCTTCCGACATCATAAGGGATTTAAACCGTAAAATTAAGTTACATAAAAGATGGAAACGCTATGGTGAAACATGTGTTTATGCGGACTTTTCTAGTCTACGATCAGAGTTAAAGGAACGCATTGACTCCGCATACAAAATTTATATCGCGTCAATTGAACATGGCATTAGAAATAATCCGTATAAATTCTGGCAACACGTTAAGAGCCTCCGGTCCAAAGGTGGCTTCGAGCCTTCTTTGACCTATAAAAATAAAACATTTGAAGGTATTGAAGCAGCTGATGCTTTTGCTGAATATTTTTCAAGCGTATTCTTGCCAAATAATCCCACATTGGATGCCGACAAGATATCTTCTGTTTCTGCACCATATGAAGGTTACATACAGATTAATAATTTTACACTGGCTCAGGTTAAGGACGGAATTAGTAAATTAAAACCACGTAGCTCTGTAGGTCCCGATAAAGTACCATCTTATATCCTAAAAGGTTGCAAGGACTTTGTTGCCACTCCGCTAACTTATATAATAAACTTGGCTCTTTACAGCGGTGTATATCCGGAGCAGTGGAAGTTATCCCGAGTTACTCCGATACCAAAGACTAATAATAGGTCTATCGTTGAGGAATATCGTCCCATTGCTATGTTATCATGCCCCGCTAAAGTATTTGAGATTATTGCTCATAAGGAAATTTATTATCAAGTGAAATCCCATCTATGCAACGAACAGCATGGGTTCCGGCCCGGTCGTTCAGTCGAAACTAACTTGTTGTCACTTTGTGATTACATTTCGCAGGGTCTGGATAGAGGACATGAAATAGATATTGTGTATTTGGATTTCAAAAAAGCATTCGACACAGTTGATAATGACATACTGTTAACTAAACTGCAAGCCATAGGTTTCACACCAAAGCTACTACGTTTCTTCGCAGATTATCTCCTAAACCGGAAACAGTTTGTTGCTCATGGATGTTATATCTCGGAGTCGTACCACACTCGTTCAGGTGTGAGCCAAGGTTCAGTTCTTGGCCCCCTACTCTTTAATTTAATGATTAATGATCTGGTCAGTGTAGTAAGGTATGCCAAGTGTCTCCTTTACGCAGACGATTTAAAATTGGTGGTGGAAATTGGCGACGATGTCACTCACGATGACCTTCAGAGTGACATCAGTCGAGTGCACCAATGGAGTATAAAAAATAAAATGCATTTTAATACAAGCAAGTGCTGTGTAATGACTTTCAGCCGCAAGTTACGACCAATCCATGCTACCTATACTTTAGCCGACACTGTAATCACACGTGTGTCTAAAATCAGAGATCTTGGTGTGACTTTCGATTGTGGTTTGACATTCCATGAGCACATCTCCTCAATTGCCGTTGAATCTTACAGACGACTAGGATTTGTTCTGCGTAATGCACGAGACTTCTGTGATCATAATGTTATTAAAATATTATATAACTCTCTTGTTAGGAGTAAGTTAGAATTTGCCGCATGTGTGTGGAATCCATATGAATCCTCTTATACACTAGCAGTTGAAAAAGTACAAAAAGCTTTCCTACGATACTTGTATAAAAGAATTTACGGGTACTATCCATTTATGTACCCAACACTTTTTCTGCTAGGAATGCTAGGCTATAATTCCCTAGAAGTGCGGCGGGGTCAAACCCAAGTTGTCATCGCTGTTAAGATCTTGCGAGGTGTGATAGATTCCTCCGAACTTCACAACATATTGTGCACATTATATGTGCCAAATAACTACTTGCGCCATAGGCCTGGCCGTCGGCACAGATTATTCGCAGCAACACAGTGTCGCACAGTGTCGCGGGCGCATTCTCCACTGTGTCGCATGCACGGCGCAATCAACGCCTTTATTGATGCCGTTCCAGACCGTGACTTGTTAGCCGACAGATTCAACATTGTCCTGTCGGCATGTCTTAAATTTTTTGAAACATTTTGTGTATGACCTGTATTGACTTTGTTTTTGTGTGCCTTATTGATTACTGTTATTGGTGTAAACCGTTGTAATTGATTAAATAAATAAATAAATAAATAATATTAGTAGAGATAAAATATATAGCCCATATCACTCAAGGATAGTGTAGCTTTCTATTAGTGAAAAAAATTTTAGAATCGGTTCAGTAGTTCTAGAGATGTAGAGATTACCCCCTACATACAAACAGAGTCTACTTCTTAAAATATTCGAGTATAGATTAGTATCTATAGATAAAAGTAAATTGAGTCTATTGGATTTATTTAATACATTTCATCTCATTTGCCTATTAGCTGTTCTTGATACAAATAATGATAGGTTTATATTATGTGGGTCGATGTTAATTTCAGCATTGAGTAAACAAGTAAATATTACCTAACTAACCTAATTAACCAAACTATATTATTCTTGTAATCTTACTTATTTCGCGACAACTCCGTCGCCGAAAGTGGCGCAGTGTCGTGATTTGCGTACTTTTACGTCAAGCAAGTCAGTAGACTCTTGCCCCCAATTTTCCATTCATATACTAACTTATTAGAAAAGCATCGTTTTTTTAATGTCTTTACTTATAATTCGATTCATATGAATTGACAACACGAATGGCGGAACAATAACCCATCTGATCATCAGATGTCTTTGCTAAAGTCACTGATTCGATTCTATCTGGTATGACCCCAGTGACACAAAGAAACATCCACACTCAAGCAGTTCTGCTTGAGTGTGGATGTTTGTGTATGCAATAGTGGCCGAAACATACGCATAACATACGCATGTTGTTATTAGCAAGAATTGTTTATTGATTTAAATACAAAATGATTTATCATTCATTGAAAGCGCAGTGCTTTCAATGAATGATAAATCATTTTGTATTATAAAGGAAAGGAAGGAAAGGAAAGGAAGTATAATAAAAAAAATACGTCCATAAACCGAATCCATAACGTATTATATTTTTATTTGCGCTATGGTTGAAAATCATAATTATTGTGTTGTCGTCATGTCTCGCTATGATATTGTGACTGACACGCTATTATTTTGGTTTCGCTTCACAATTGTGGCAATTGATAACGTAACTGTGCAGATGGGGATGGCCTCGTTGCAATTTGTATTATTTCGTCTAATGAAACAAAATCAAACGGTTCTTTTGTTTCAGATAGCATGGCGTAGATTCGTCTAAACCGGCTTGCTGTTCATCCAGCTGACTTCTGATTGATTGTATTGAAGTAAGTTTCATTATTTCTGTAGTTAAACTGTCTTTTGCATTCTCCACGAAAGAAAGCGTTATCTATATCAGCTCTGTTAAAAATACCATTGCGTTCGTTAGTAGGTCACAGTCACAGCTATGGTCGACGTCCTGAATTTTTAAGTATTCCATTAAGGCGTTGCTTGCGCCTCAGACACAGTTTGTGTATGCTTTTCTCTCGCTGATTGCGTCTTTTTACGTTCTCCTGGCGGTTTTCACCACAAGGGGCCGCTGTGTCACCCTAGTAAATATGCCGCCGGAGTCTCACTGTCTCGCTTCAAGTATTTAAACCGGCACGGTGTTATGCTAGCGCAACTAAACTCCTTTATTCAAACACTTCTTCGGGCTTTTGCCTATTATACAACGCACAATAAAGCAGTTTCATCTTTTGCATTTTTATCGATGCCACCGTTCACAAAGCAAATAGTTACATGTTTCACTTTCCAAAACGAACTTCTGCTAATTTTGAAACATTCTAATAAACTCTCTATTAGTCGTTGTCAAAATTAGCAGAAGTTCAACCGAGTTCTACACGTAAGTAAGAAATGTGTGTATTTGCTCCAGTTGTTCAATATATTTAGCTCAGTTTGTTTACAAGTTTCCTTGCATCCGGTCCGAAATATATTTCTTCTTTCTCAAACACTAAGATATTCGTGGCAGATGAATGAATTGTTTGAATATGAGAGTTCAAGCACAAATAAAATGTTTAATTCAGTTATATTGAAAATCTTTGTAGTCTTCAGAAAAAAAAGGCATTTTCGGTCCATTTCAAACAATTAGGGAATACTTTCCGAGCATGAGTGATGAAAACTTTGTAATAAATAAATAAATAATTTGACAATTTAAAAACCTTTACTTACCGTAAAGGCTTTTTTTATTGTTTGTAGATCTTATTCTGATATCTTTAACACATCTATCTATTACGTCCTAATGTTGGTCAGCGATGAAGTAGCCAGTTTTCTAAGCTTGGTTTAAACTTTCACGACCACGTCTCGCGATAAATGCCATTTAACTACTTAAAACCAGTTTTTTTCCCGTGCGGCATCAGGGCTTTCGTTTGTTTCTTCGGATCAAGTTGCATTCTGTGCAGCAGAGGTTACGCTCTGACTGACGCCGGAAAGAGACTGATGACAATTGTGGATGTTGGTGCGGCTTGCATCCGTCTGCGGTAACATTTCGCTACTACTTGTACTATACTTTACTCAATGGTACTAACAATGCAGCAAATAATAAAGTTTACGGTTAGACTTTTTTATACATAATATAACGCATAAGGGACGTTTAACGGATATTATGCGTTAGAATAATAATTCAATTGATGCACGTTTGAAAATATGCGCTTGATGATGTTGCACGTTATTTAATTACATATTGGTGCGTCGTGTGGGAGGAACAATGACCTTAGGGCGCTCCAACAAGGGGGGCGGCATCGCACTAGGATTGGCGCAGCACCGCGTCAGCAGCAGAGCCGATTGCTTCTAATTTAATTAGGCTGCAAGTGGAACACGCTTGGCGCACGCAGCTTGACCGCTTTACACACTCTCACTAAGCTTCCCTTTTAC
Source organism: Allophyes oxyacanthae (assembly GCA_932294325.1). NCBI lineage: Eukaryota > Metazoa > Arthropoda > Insecta > Lepidoptera > Noctuidae > Allophyes > Allophyes oxyacanthae. The sequence continues at coordinate 5,424,326 of OW028614.1, read as the reverse complement.
ATAATACAAATACTTGTTTCGTAAAAATCGTAAACAGAAATCATATCGATGAAAATTATTGAGCAATTTTATTATTTTCCAATGGTTGTTTTTAGCTTTCGAATATTAAGTCATTTTATTTGTTCATTTAATTTTTTTGCGCCATCGACTACCTGTTTCATAAATCGTACCTCGTAATTTTCAAAACTACCGTAGTACACAGCAGTACCGTATACGTTCCCCTTGTATGGTTCAGAATTTCAAATACGTATAGGTAACATAGATGTTACATACCTGATACCATACTAAATATATTCGTTGACGTTATTGATCCTCGTGTTCCATCAGAGCAATGCTTATATTTCATTGGTACAACCACAAAAATTGCAGTAGGGTTTTGTGAACGGATAAAGATTTCGTTGCCTACTTTACAAATACCCAAATTATACGTACATTTAACACTGAATTGGTACTATTGACTTGCAAAACTGATTTAGTAAACAATAGCTTGTAATGGCATCTCGCTTTGTCTGAACATCAATGGCGAAACTGTGGTATTGTCTGAGATTATCTTTTAAATCCGGTCGGTTTACCATTTCGACTGTTATGAAATTAAAATTAAGCTGCAATAGGCTGCAATAAATGTATAATTGAATTCGGAACTTTTGGAATAACTTAACTGCTAAAGAATTTGCTAAAATTATCCTAATGATCTGAGTTGTGATTACTTTGAACAATAAATTTTAAAACCGAGGGCAATGAAATCGGGGCAGCATGACATTTTTCGTGTCAGGTTCGCCATTGAGGAGAGCCTGCGTGAGGTGAATCGGTTCCCTTTGCATGGCACACCCGGTGCCAGGCTCCACCGGCCCCTTGTACGAGCCAGAGGTCGATATAGCTGTTGTATGTCAACTCGCTCTGTTTACCGAAATGGGCATTTTTTGGTTCGCAATAACAAATTAAAGTGACGATTCACTAAACATCGATCAGTGATGTGATACTATTGCGAGTTTCGCGGTCCCGTTTTCGTTGAGAGTGAACGCGTCGTCCGGTCACGGTCATTTGTTGGCCGCTAATGCCGATGAAGTCCGTGGCGTCACACTTTTCTCCTCGACGGTGACTGCTTTTGTTGGACGTGGCACCCGACACCGGCCGCTAATAATGCCAGCGATGTCGATGAGCCGCCCTCTCCGTCGCATTCTCCGTACTTATTGCCCTACTATCACTTCACCAATGAACGACTCCATATCCTACGTTATTTGATACTTCCTTCTCAATAACAGATATTTTGTTCTTTCGCTTGTGATTTTTTAAGCAGTTATTTTGTACTTTTACAAGCCATGACGATTCACTACTATTAGTTACGCGATTGGTTACAGTAAGTGATACAGCGACCCTGCACTTACTTTCTCGCAAAATATGTTTTCGTGTAAACTATGTAGGGAATAATTATGAAAACATAGATGACTTCATTTAATTTCCTTCTTTGATTTATCCTGAGAAAATGAATTAAGTACCTATGAGTAGGTACACATTCTTGGTAGGTATGCATGACGCATTCTGTTGAGTACCTACGTGGTTATTTTCTCCTAGATTTTACCATCAAAATTCTTGAAATTATTTTGATCATTATAATTATCACAATACTAGTGTACTAGTGCTTAGATACTTATTACGTCAATAGCTGTTCGTTTTTTTTATTTTTTATATCTTTATTTTATTTAGGGGATTTTATCCAATAAGGACATGCCAACCCCATCATTAACCCAGATATTACTGAAACTTTTTCATTAAGCAGATCGTTCTAAATTTTTGATATATTACTTTATGTTCATATAGCGTTCCAGAAAAAATATTTAAAAAAATCCTGGTTCCCTGGAAAATCCGGAAAATGAGTGGCGTTATAACGGCCGGTAGTAAGATAGACGACTATTAAAAAGTTTACTTGTAGGCGATTTAGTATTGAATAAAACAAAATGAAATGTACATTTATTATTTTAATTACGTAATCGTAATAATAAATCGCTAATCACATGTGTTATACACAATAAAAAATAATTTTGGATGTAAATATATACGAAAAATACGACATTTAAAGAGAAAATACTTTATTTCTGCTGTTATCACATTACTAACGGCATTCTTCTGACTTGCATACAGATTTGTGTTAAATATCAATAATTCTATGACTTCTTCATTCACCTCACTTTCATAGAAATACATAGGTGGCTATAGAATTTTCGGGTCCTGACGATTTTCCGACTGAACGTTGATTTGGAGTACGCCTGTTATTCCACATCATGTACTGTTGGGTTTTCTTTACTCTCGGGGTAATAGTAGGATAGCGTAAAGAACTTTCCAGTGGATCAGATGTAGATGTAGAAGGTGTGTGTTGCTCCTCATCTGCTGGCAAAAATTCTATGAGCCTTCTTTTAGTCCATGCAGACCTGTAAATCGACTTCAGAATCTTCATTTTCTGGAGAGTCTACAAACACAATCTCTGCTGGAGCCCTTAGTTGGAAACCTGAACATCAATAGAATATGTTGATAGTAGGTAGATAGTACAACGACTAATTACTTATCTATATAGGTAGGTACTAAGTTAATTAATTACAATATTTCAAACATGGGAGATTTTATAGTGATACAACATCTTCATCGCGAAAGTCCTTGTCAGTCTCTTCAGTAGGTATTTTCATTTTCCGGTGGAAATATTGTGATTTCACTCGGAAGGTCGTCATCAGAATCTGGATTGTGTAAAATATCAATGATGTCGTTGAGTTTCATAGACTTATTAGCAACTAGCCTGAAACCACAATAATATTGATCACGTACGCCAATTTTACTACCGGGTGTTATAACGCCACTAATAATAACATGGAAAAATCGTTATGAAAAACCGTGATATTCGAATATGTCTTAACTTATATGTAAGCTGTGACAAGAATACTTTCCGAAATTATAAATCAATATAAACACAAGATAACAGAAATGCAATAAAAACTTACCTTTTAGAAGACATGTTTCAAAGAAATTACACTGCTGGTACAAAAACACATCTAAACATCAAATTACTAAATATTTTGTGACAAACACAGTATGCAATTGTTAAATGATCGTTTCTGATTACGGTAATTTAAAACGATCTTTGTTTATTTATCAATAAAGAACCATAAATGTCGGTTAGTTATAACACTCAATTTGTGGCGTTATAAAGGTCAGTAGTAACAAGTGGGTTAAAGCTGTTCGTAAAATTAAGTTTAATGAATAGTTCAGAAATTTTGAAATTCGACTTGGCTTTATAAAATATACTTTATCTAGTTGTAATCCGACTCTAGAGTTAAGTCACGTCGTGTTATTAAGGAATGTACGTGTATGAAGCAGGTGTACATACACTCGACGTCCAATATAAAGCAATGCCTAATATATTGCACAAGAGCTCTTGCTCCTTAAAAATACTTTTATTATCACGACCATAATTATTGTTTACCTATATTTTTTTACAGCAAGTTGTCATTATGATCAGGTGTTTGTTTTAATTTGTATTATAACCCTTCGTTAAAAGGTTGTCAGGGCAGAGCTTAGCGGCCCCAGTCGTTGGTAGGTACTTGGCGAGTCTTGCGTGCCTTCTATGTGAGTCATGCTAATGCCTTCGCTTGGTGCTTTTGCATTCCATTTATTAAATACAATAACATACAGGCATTATTCTAGTATTTTTTGTTTTGTAAGTAACTATTCAAGGAGAATGTTTTAATTTTGAGGATTAATGCATTGGAATGAGTTGCTATCTTAGATCACAGAATGTCATTTCTTTTATCTTAAGAAATAATGACAAAGTAAGTGACTCAACCTTTTGCCCGTCACTAATATTACATTTTGATAGTTGGTAAATACATCGTACAAAAAATTTGTATCTGTAAGTACCTAATGATTGTAATGAAGTAATTCATTATTCTCATAAAACTGGCTATTCCTGAAAGTGGCATCTACGAAATAAAAGTCCTGTAAGCATAATTTATATTAAATAATAATTAATTGCTTGTTTATTGAAGTCTATAAAAGCTCCTTTTAGTAATTGACCTTTTGTCACGAGATCTATTTTAAGATAAAAATCTGTAGCTACACTTAGATAAAGGCTGCTGACTAGGTGTTTCCATGGAGTTTCTTGCCGGTATCTTCTCCAGGACCAACCCACTTGGAACCGTGCACCTAGAATCACGACGTTTTGAAAGTGCCTGCAAAGTCACAGATCAAATAAAAAACTTTGACTTTGAGGTACCATTCAATAAAGGCAATGGCACTCTTATCGTACTTAAGAATTAACTCTGTATTAACTGGCACTTCTGCGTCGAAGTATAAGAAAATAGCTACCTTACCAACACAGATTCATCCGAAAGTGCCACCTCAAACAGTGTGTCCATCGCGTAATATTTAGTAAACTGAAATAGCGGCCTGACATCAGTCACTCTTCGTTGGTCTAAAAACTCGTCCATTTGCAACGAGGGCAGCGATGATACAAAAGCCGGTTTTGAAATGTTTTGCCGTGTTCGAGATAAGGAGCGACGAGTGACGACTGGGCAAACCGAAGCGAGTGACTGCTACTATGTGAAGATGAACTTAAATCGCCGTCAATTAGTATTGTTGCGTGACAGACTAACAGTACTGTCGCATTACATAACAGACATGGGAGCATTCACATAAGGGGGCCAAGTTCTCAGGCCTTTTGCCTCGCACAACGTTGCGATCATCAGCGAGACAGCGAGTCGCGAACACTCAAGTTTCACGATTCCCGTAATCTGAGTTACTCTGTGCACGCAATTACACCGATAGCGCATCCTCATTTTGTCAAATGCTGTTTGTACCGCTAGAGAAAATAGGCATTATAATTATTTAAAAGAATAATGCTGTTTGTTTCAGTCTTCATTTTATACAAAATGTGACGTCTGCAGTAGCCATCTGTAGCTCTAACAAAAATATTCAAGTATTCCGAAAAAGTGATGATCAGTAACAATAGGAAAATTATGCATTTCGATTTGTGACAGACATGTCACAACTCTACGAGTACATGCATAGTACACTAGATACATATTACATAGGGTTGTTGTCAAATTGTTCGTCAATGAAGAGACGATAATCAAAAACGTCATTATTTTGCAGACTAGAGAGTATACAAACAACGGTGCTTAATAAATACATGGTGTCATGTCGCGGATAGGCCCACTTGTTCCGCCCCTATGCACTTGCCGCGGGGGTCGATATGCCCATGGTTTTTGCACCCGCTTTATTATTTTAACTCTACACGTTCCCACGCTGCACTTAAACAGAATTAACCTGTTCAATGATAACTAGAATGTTTATGTTTACTCATAAATTACGCTAGTGTACCGCGTTCTTGCAGATTCTCATACATTGTTAAGTGTTGTTAGTTTCCTGGAATAATGTTAATAATATCTGGAATATTTGGTTGTTCTGAAATATTCTTGCAAATTCTGCAGCGATCATTCACATGTCATTCAATTTCAATAACTCTTGCCTTGATGTCGTATCACGTACCTATGATATACAATTCGGCAGATCACCTTCTGATCAGCCACAGGAAGAGGCAAGGGCGGCGTCCAAGCATGAAGTTCCGGCACGGGCACCATAGACGTCTACCTACTTTGTTTTTTGTCACCAAATCATACTAGACTAACAACAGAATTATAGAATTACAACTCAGTAGAAACCCCCTATATTTCTTTTCGCGTGTTACCTAAAATCCGATCTCGTTGTATGTCGCACAAATGTAGTCGATGATGAATAAGTCGATGAGCTCGACTATACATACTTGGTAAAATAATGCGTTACCTAAGTAACGGTTATCGATGCGTGTTTATTTTTTCGAGTCGACGATCTATGTTTTGTGTGGCTCGCAGCTCATCGCTCTGGCCAAGTGTAGTGCCTCGTAAGCTGCAGTCAGCCAAAGCGGAAGCGAGCCAAACCATAACAACGCTGACGGCTGTTTCGGCTTCTGACGGTTAACACTAATAAACTGGTTTCAGATGAAAATTGAAATGAAATAGTAACATGTTTCTGTGTAAATCTAAACTTAAGTGCAAAATGGTCAGGTTATAAGGATGTAGGGCTGCCAAATTATGAAGATTAAATCCACAGGTTCCAGTTTCTTGGACTGTTGAGAAAAGGATCTTTAAGCCTTTTAATGGTAGTATGATAACCGAGTTTATATGTTTTTTAAACCGAAAAATTATGATTTTGTAACAGATAAACACTTCATTCATAATGAAATTTATACGTCAACAGTAAACGAGACTAAAGTAAAAACAGGGCTTTGCGGTTTTCAAATTGGCCATGTCCTAATTACAATTTCTTTAACATTTTCTGCCTCTGCAGTGGATTAAGGTTGCGAATGAGTTGGAATAAGGTCCAAATAGCAACAGGCGTCCAATGATTTACATCGTATTGTTAAAAAAACGACCCATAGGTTGTTTCTTTAAATTCACACGCTTACCTTTTAGGAGACAGAAAATTTACGGGCATTGGTGGTCGGTCGTTTCATGACCGTCGGGCCATATGTTAACGATATAAATACCTACAGTGATGCGTGCGTGTGTACGGCACATGATGAATGCCAGAAACCGCCCACAACGACTTTTTACTTTTCATTGCAACGCTAAATCAATGCATTTTTATATTTTGCTAAGAATCAGATGCAATTAAAAGTTATCGCCAATTAATTCGATCTTTTCGTAATAGAAAGTTACCTGACAACCTTAGCCGCATGACCTAGATTCATGATCACCATTGAATGGTTACCATAGTCACTGTGTTTGTTTGATTTAAGGTTGTATTTTACGACGATTTCTTACTTTTGAGGGGGTGAAGTATCAGCCTAAGCCCCACCCACTAGGGGAGCTCCGTTCTCGCAATTACGCAATTGACGTATCAGACTGTGTGACACACGTGTCACAGAATAGCAATATTAATTAGCAACATGCAGTATGACACCAGCAAATACTTGAAAAATATAAATCCATAATATCGTATACCCAGTGTCCTATATTACGCTAGAAAATCTGTTCCTCCGTTTTGTATTTGTAGATTTTATACCTATTTAACTATCTACTTATAAACTATCAGTCATACCTATTGTGTATGAGTTCATGCAAGTGCACATAATTGTCTCGACCAACATTGGGCATTTTCACACTAAGCCAATAATGCCGTAACGAAACCCATATATCGGCATGACAAACCTGATGACACTGCCAATGTGTGTGTAATGTTAGAAGAATAAGCCAACTCAAATCCATGCCTTGAGATAATAACCTACTCTCACCCACACCTGTAGGAGTCGTCCGTTTCCGTAGTCTTATCTACTTAAGTATGTTCACAGGGTTGCTTTTTTACCAAAAAAGAAATTGCATATTCATAGATCAAAACCATATTCCTAGTTCAGATTCCTCGCTATGTATGCAGATGAAGAGCTTCAAAATTGAAAGAAAGAAAGAAAAAACATTTAAATCGGACTCGCACACGAAATTACATAAACACACAAAAAATTCAAATAATGATAACAATAACCTAACCGTCTAAAACCCTCGATTCTAACTAGAAAAAGAGGTGTAACTTTTGAACAGCTGAACAGATTTTAAGAACCATCCCGATTAAACTAGCTTTCAATTAAAAAAAACTGCATTGAAATCGGTCCATCCGCTTTGAAGCTTCGATGCCACAGACAGACACACAGATTCACAGATACATAGATACACAGATACACATTATAAACTTATATCACCCCTCTATTTTGTCGGGGGTTAAAAAAGTCCTGCAAGAGGCCAAAGAAAGTCCCTATCTCAGCATATCCTGACAGTTAATCCTGACAGATAAAATCAAATACCGCAGCGCTGGTTTTCGGATAGGACCATGGTGATGCCACGGACAACCACGATAACCCATAATACATAAATAAAGGTAAAGATTATAATTTAAATTGGTGAATCATTTTTCTAGTGGACTGCAAAGCCAATAAAGAAATAAAATTAAAAGAAGTAAAATTAGGTTGGGCCACCGGCAAATCGGTACCTATAGGGCCGACCGACACATTTTAAAATGTCAGCGTTTAATAAGGAACAAAATTATACAAAATCTAAGGAAACGTAGATCAGTTCAATACGAAATAATAGTAGTTTATGAAACTGTTGCATAATAGGGGGTATTAAAACATCAGTGTGTTTAAAAATCGAGCCGCAGGCGAGATTTTTAATAGTATCAGACGATATATCAAAATGATATAAGTACTATGAATATTGTTCTATAAAAGTAGTAAGTGGACCAAAAGTAAAAATCTTTCAAAATTTTAGGGTGAAAAATAATTTTGATTGATTTTTGTGTCAAATCTACAGGCATTCTGGGATTTTTAACGATTGTGGTGGATAGCAGTGCTACTTAGGTTGCCGGTACAAAAAGAAATTCAGAAATATCTGAAACATTGTGGTCATGGTAATTAAAAAAATCTTAAGGGGTGAAAATTTTTGAAGGATTTCAATTTTTTTATGTAACTTCTTAAAAATTTAGATTTTTCTTAATTTTTTTTTTGTTCTCGACTAGTCATGAGCTCGTCAACCCTCTGGTGCCCGCTTATCGTTGAATTTTGGGACATGGTGTATATAAAACTTCATACTCTTTGTTCTCAACACTACAAATTGTCGTACTGATTTTTCTATACTACATCCTGTAAAATAAATTCTTGACGGAGATGTCAAGAAATTATTTTAGCATATTGATTTTTATAAACGAAATACTTAGATTTTCTGAATAAAAGGCAAGTTACATAAACTTCCTGTTGCTTTTTAATAATTTTTTTAATGATTTTACTGTCATTCTTTCCTTTGGTTTTGAATAAAGTGTAAGCGCAGGAAAGTCAAAAAAAATTGCACAGGTCCGACCTCGATGCGCGCCGAAACGCGACTGATTGATGGCAGAGATGACAGAAATCACGAATTTTGTGGTTTTTATCAAATTGTGACCAATATACGTAATATTATAAAAAAATAACAACCGATTTTCGTTGGTATATTTGCGACCAATATTGTGATGTAAAAATTATTTGAAATAATATCATGTTTTAGAAATAATCTTGTAAACACTTTTTTAAAAGGGGTAACTTTGCGATTTTTTTTTATCGAGCCAACTTCATCCAATCATGTATCGGACAACCGTGCAGAGATTGTCACATCTTCAAGTTTGATATATATTTTTTTCGGGACAAAGAAATAAGAATTTCTATTCAAAAAATTGTAAATACAAATCGGTTTTTGCGGCATTCCTGTAAAATACCCCCTTAATAATAATATTTACTACATACATAGCGAAATATGTTACCGGACCGCAGATTGTTACATTGATGTTACATCAATCAAATCAGCGGAAAGAGTATGACGGTTGATCGGAACTGCGCTATTACCGGAATCATTGTGTTTTTCAAAGAGCGTATAGCTAAAGTAATGAGTTTTGTGCTGTTGTATTAAAGTGTTGTGCAAATGGTATAACTAAAAGTATATTTGACAATTTATCGCTATTTGTACATTGATAAAGACGCGACTTGTTTAGGTGCGGCTAATTGCTCACATTCCATTTTGCGGTGACACAATAAAATAAATCAAAACAGTTTTTAAGTTACACATATTGATCTCTTTTCCTTCATCAAATTATTTAAAGGATTTGTTTGTTTTTTATTTACAGTCCATGTTTTCTTACTTGTCTTATGATGTAAATAATCCTGTTTTTTTACATAAAAATAATTTAAAAAATCCACGGAAGATACACCAAAATCAAAAAAGTAATTATACTTATTATCTTTTCACATACCTTCTGTTTATTTTATCTGTTGTTGTTCCGAATTCATTCTATCACGTCTCATCCAACTATTATCAGAATCTCTACTACCTACTCAACCGATTTCAATATTTTTTCTACCGACATCGATATTTTCTATTCTCAATCAATTCAACCCGTGTGTATTCCTAACTCAACCGATTGCGAAGCAGTAAAAAAAAAAGTACCAATGCTTGTGTGTAGGTACCGTACGGTTTGTCTAACAAACATTTTAAAGGAAAATATATTTTTAGAAAATCCAATCGCCCTCGTCACACTTTTGGTTTTTGTTTTTAGCACATGCATAATATGCATATCTACAATAAATTCATAAAGGAAATATATAAATATATTTCGTTATGGATTCTATAAAAAAAAAAATCAAGCATTGCACATGGATGAGAAACGATCTAAAGAAAACAAAGTGTATTGATCAATAAACAAAGTGCGGTGGATCTTGGGTTGTTAACATTTTACCTGTTTTAAAGGTTTTATTAATAGCACAATTTTACATTGAAATTAATTTTCATACTGTCCATACTTCTTGCAAATTTTTGCCTTTGGTTGGGTAAGAAACACATTTCGGTAGAGGTAAGAAAAAATCAATGTAAACGGCTGAGATAATTTTTTAAGATTGTACCTAATATGATGAGACGTCATAGGATGAATACGGAACAAACCATTTTATCGACTCTTTTGTAGATATGTACAAATTCAAATTCTTTATTTGCTATAAATAGGGTACCTACATACAATGACACAGTAAGATTGTTTACATTATAAGACCAATAAGAAAAAGGAGTCCGAGTCCTATACTTACCGAGTTATAATGTATCCAAAAATTAAGTCGTTGCTGTGGTCATAGTGATAACCTTTGGGTAATAATAAAGAATAACGATTATTAATTAGGTCGTATAATGAGACCTATAAACATCATAACAGTTTGCTTGATTGTTTGTGTAATGGAAATTAATTAATAAGATGGGTGTGAAAGTAATTAAATTGATAAGAGCTGTATAGTTAAGGTATACTTGTTGCATAATAAACATACAATACAACAACCAACAATCATACAATCATTAATCATACAATTATTAGCACGACTTCCTATTAATTCAAAAGTGGATTGCAGGATATAATCTAATAGGTGATCCAATAACAGCGCTATTCTGCGCGAGGATCATTTCATTTCATTGACGATGGGTACTAAAGATACCATGATATCAAATTCCTAGTAGACTACTACCTACCATGGTGGGCTTTAATCATTGTTCTAACGAGTTAACGGTATTGTTTAACGTTCCAGGCTGACTGATGCGGTGACACAATGGACGCGGCGGACAAGCGAATGCTGGAGCGAGAGGCGCTCCGCAATATGATCCAGCAGTGGAACGCCAATCGCCTTGATCTGTTCGCGCTCAGTGAACCTAATGAGGTACCAGTAAATTTTAATCTTTATCACCTTCGTAATAAGGCTCTATTTGCCTTTTCTTCTATTTAATCTTTCCATATTTAAAACAATTTCTGGACTATCTATACTATGATAAAATCGTAAAGGTCGAAATGTCTGTACATTGAAAATATTTTCTCGAAAATAGGCTAGGGAGACTAGAAATCAGCAAGAGAACATGAATCCATCATTTTTAGTATTCTTGTCTGTCTGTCTGTTTGTTACCTAGCGGGAAAACAGTCAAACAGATTTCAGTGACCTCTGCTTTGTACGGGACTACTTGCAATAGAGGGTCAAGTTGTGTCTCAGTGATCTAATCAACCGATTGAAATCGAATATACCTTAGTTGCTAAGTTAGACTAATACTTACCTATACAGCTATAAATTTTCATTGAAATCCGTTTGGCTGTTTTCCCGTGATGAGGTAACAGACAGACAGACAATGTACAGACTTTTCGACCTTACGATTTTATTATAGTATAGAATAGATACGATAGACATAAATAGATAAGCCAAAATACGGCAATGTTTGTTTGGCTAACACATCCATAACTTTCCATTCAGTCTCGTAAAATGGGGACAATGTTAGATAATAATACTACGGTGAATAAACACTTGTAAGTAGGTGCCTAATAGTAAAACACGTCTAGTACGTCTCCCGAAGCAATTTTTTTTAACCATTATTCAATTGAAAAATAAAAATCGAATATTACAATCATTGTCGTAGAAATACATGGACCAAGGGTCTAGTACAAAATTCACGAAAAAACGTTCTGAGTTGATATAATATAAACTTAGAAATACAAATAAATTAATTTACATCCTATGTCGTCATCACAATGCCTAATTTAGCTTGTAACAATTTTTCACCATTCGAAGATTCGAATTCGGATTTTCATCCGATCCAAGCAAATGAAGTTGACACAATTGGTCAAACAAAAGAATGACCATAACATACTTTTTGTTCAGTTGAATTCGTTTTATGTTTGGCTTTGCAATTAATTTTAATTTAACTAAATACAATTTTCAATGTATATGTTGCTATAAGATGGATAAAGACGTAATATAATTATAACCCTAGTGATATAATCATATGCCGGATGATAGTTGTACAAAACCATTTCATCACTATCTTACTAGGGATATAACTATAACACAGTCTCAATCTAGTAATATACTAAATTACTTGATTAATTTAATGAAATAATTATCGACAGAACGTAACGGGGCAAATGGCACAGATCAAGTATCATTTACCCCGTCGCTAATGGTGGAAAGTGAACGGGGACGCGTTTCTGGCACTCGCCGACCGCTGCCGCGGCACCACTCGCTACGTTCGCTCGGCTTGTGCATTGCTTGATCACAGTTCTAAACTAACCTAACCATCCTCCCCGTCAAACGCCAACGCCGGGGCTATCGGGGACGATTAAACTTTTTTCCTGTCTGCCCCTTGACGGGTCAAAAGAACCGGGGACGATGGGAGCTTATTTTATCCTTTGGTTGATTTTCAACTATTTCATTAGATTAGTTTAGGGATATAGTTAGTTTACTAGACTGAGACCCTGTCATAGTTATATGTTTAGTGAAATGGTTATGAGATGCTGTACGAAAACAACTATCATCCGGAATATGCGGAATATGCTCTAAATGAATACTTTTTTACTTAAATACTTTTTTTTTACTTTACTTGTGTAGGTTTCACACGATCTCACTACACAGAACGGCATTGTTGACGTCACATTGACGTCTAGATGCTCGCTCGCCCAAATAAAGAGTGGCGCGCGATTAGTCTTCTTTTTGGGTTTTAGTCTAGATTCGGTTCGGACATTTTTGAGCGTTGACCCGAGGTCCATCTGCTTCTACGTCAATAGTTACAAAGCGTAATATTCATAAACTTAGAATATTTTCGATGGTAATATTTCATAAAATAATATTCATGAAACTCTCCGCATTTCTTTATCTGGATAGCTGGAATTTTTCATGCTAGTTTTTCTGGCCATCTGCCAGGACCGTTTATTAGTGAGCACATGACCAATTACTGCCAGCGTCCAAGGTATTATATAGTTCTATCTCTGCAAACTTCAGGAAAATCAGGTTTTCACAGTTTAATGTTAACATTATTATCAGTAAATACTCGGGTGGGCAGCATCCAACAGTAAACGGATATAATCCCGAAGTCGCCTTTAATCCGGTTAACTAGATTAGAAATACTGAACAAACCGAGGACAACAAAACTATACTGCACTATATTTGTAGAGCATGTCATGCACATTATCTTTGATAAATATTTTGAAAAGATAAAACGCTCGGTACCAACCACCAATGCTTATCGTTCAAAGAACCGACGGAGATAAATTTGTTTCCGTTTTTAATTATATTTACATATTAATAATTGAATCTGACTCATGTATATATCTATTTTTCAGAATCTGGAGTTCCACGGTGTGATGCGGTTCTACTTCCAAGATTCAGGTCAGAAGATAGCAACGAAATGTATTCGTGTCGCCTCCGACGCCACCGTGAGCGATGTCATAGGTGAGACTTGACTGCCAATTTGCGCAGTAATACGACTTTACGACGTAAACATGCTTTCACACAAATGGCACTTAGCTGTAGTGGTCGGCTTAACTTTCTTCAACTAAATCGACGCTTTATTTTTGTCTCTTTAAAAACTTTATTTAAAGTTCAAATTTCACTCGTAAAAGTCTTAAATTGTACCTTAAAATTGTGAACTTTTTAATTATGAAAGTTAGTTCAAGGTACGCTTTAGAGGCCACTCTCGCAACTTGACGTAGGGACCTAGTATTTAATTTTCACTTTAATGAATATCCGTTTGAAAACAGAATCCATCGGGCTAGCTAAAAATATATTTTCTTTGGCTAAGAATGATAAAAAAATAGATTCGCATATTTATTCTGTCTAGTCAATAAAATATCAATGGACCGCCATTTAAACCATTCAATCTTGCTAGAATAAATAAGCGGTAATATTGTTTACTAACTTTTCTCAATGCTTATTTAATATCTTGCCTCGATGCTATCACATTTATTTATTCTTGTGTACCTACACATATTTTCGTAGTAATTTTTAATTATTTTGAGATAAAATGCTATCTGACGTTAAACATTAGCAAACTTTCGAGAAAAAATGGATTAAATAAAAATCAGTTTCCGCTTGTCGCAACAGGCTCTCGCTCCTCTATCTCAGGAATGTAGAAGTAATTAAAGTAGTTTGATATAATGTACGTCAACAGAAGGCAGTTATTATCACGGAGTGGTGTGCAGCTAGTCACCTCCTGACATACTTGTTAATTAACGACTCTGTACAACCGGATAACGGAGTTGATAACTTGCTATTACAAAATATAAACAACTTGTAAGTATTACTAACCTACATCTGGGGAATGTAAATCTCCGCATGACAACCTTTCAACAAATACAAATGGAGATCACGCTTTTAGGGTTTTAGTTCATAATTTTTCTCACCCCTGTTTCTGTAGCTCATCAAGTATTTGGCGACATAATGCAGTGTCATCGGTAACTATCTACAATTAGTGCTACCTAGTCTATATCCAAACTTGTGCAGATCCACCTTGTGAAGTACCTACTACAATTTATCTTTATGTTGTCAGTACCTTCCGCAAAAAGTATCCTAAATAACTTAGTGCGTTATCTTGGTCTTTAAACGTGATCACCATTTATCTCCAACAGAGACGCTAATCGAGAAGTTTCGTCCGGATATGCGCATGTTGTCGCTCGGCTCATACTCTCTGTGGGAGACGCACGGGCCGGATGACGAGCGCAAACTGGAGCCGCACGAGAAACCCCTCCTGGTGCAGCTCAACTGGCACGCGGATGACAGGGAGGGGCGGTTCCTACTAAAGTGCCTTAGCAATAACGAGGTAACAATCGATGACCCACTTAAAGCGAGATACAATGCTACTTGCCAGCCTATTATAAGTACCTCTGCCCCATGTTTTTTTTTAAATGTGTTTGTTGAGCATCATGTGCTATCCTCTGCCTGGAGGGGGAGGAGGGGGGGGGGGGGTGCTGCCGGGACTCCTACCGGCTAAACTCACCGCGGTGCTGCACTTTCGGCACTTGATCCTGGACTTCGGGGACTCTTAAAGATCTCGTCGAAGCCCACTCTCGGTGAAAGCGCAACAGAGTCCTCACTGTGTGCGCTCACGACCCAGACCCCTGCCTCCTAAGCCATGACAATTTCCGGTGTGACCAAAGGATAGATACGCCAGCTAATGTAATGAATTGAAGTCACCTGTTACTTATTCTGAACGGTTGTATTTATATTCCTGAATTGTTTTGACGCTAATTATAACCTGTCCTTTACCCAGTAGGGATAATAAGTATGATGTTTTGAAGATATAATAAGCTGATGAAGAACAAAGTTTTTATGAATTGAACGAAAACATTAATAGGGCAGTCTTTTAAGTTCTTAAAAATATCGTATGGAAGTGCACCTTGCCTTCGGGTACGTAATATGAGTAACGTTATTTCAACTCCTACTAATTTATGTATTTATTCTTACACAGGTCCCGTTGTCGGCTGTGAACGACAAAGGAGACCAGAATTTTAAGCGAAAACTATCGAAACGAGAGAAAAAAGAACTGAAGAAAAAAGAAAAACTATCGAGACTCAAATCCGACACCAACGATGAAAACAGACCTGTCGCCGAAAAACTTTATACTGGTAACTATTGTGCGAATATCCGAAAAACGTAAAATCTGCTGAGAGAGGTGATGGGCCTTGACTCGCGCAGCCTTCGAGCTGCCTAACTGCTTGAATTCGATTCTCAAGTTAGGTTAAGTGTCACTGGGTTTACCTGTTACACATTTTTATAGATAATACTTCTTTCCACAGACGCTAGGACTGTGCTCTTTTTTGTTGTTCTTTAGTTATTTGGCGATAGGCTTTATCATAAAGAATCGAATGTCGTCGTTGTCTAATCTTTGGTTAACCACGGTACGTATCTGCCTTCCAGTTCAGGCAATCCAGACGTGGGTTAACCTCGTTGCGTTTTATTTAATGCTCCGAAATTAGTATGTATATAAAGGTTGCATCATTCTCATAATTATGACGCATGATGGCAACTTGTTTCTTTGTCCTGCAAGAACAATAAACTAGTGACACATTGTCTTCAGAGGTGAATAATAAAGAGCCCAAGAGTTTGATTTACTTTGCGTGTTCTTTCATTTTGAGATAGACCTATGTCCAGTTGTAGGCAGTCAGTGGAGCTTTACATGTTGCCAACAAATTCGTTAAATATGTCAGTCAATTAAAGGAATATTTTTTGGGAGTTGCGATATCGATATACCTTTATCCCCCGAATACTGAAACACATCTCAATTTTAAGTTGCCATTAAATCTCGTACTGTCTCTGTCACTTTAAGGTGAACAATAACTACAGTATGACTTTTAAAAGCGTCTTAAAATTGAGTTGTGTTTCAGTGTTCGGGGGTATGCGTCATAAACCTATTCAGGTAGAAACTTCTGTGTCTCCACCGATATAGTAGATCGGAAATAGTTCTAGGTCCAGAGTGTTACCAACTCTCAGAAATATTTATCCCCAAAGCTAAAGTTAAAAACCCCTAAAATCCCCCAAAAAATATAATACTCTGTAAAAATAATAAATAAATTGTTATATTATACAATAATTGAAATATTTTCAAAAAGTTTAGAGCCAACTGCGTCACAATCATTATAAACTTCACAGTAAAAGTCAAGAATAAAAAAATCCCCAAAAATACCCCTAAAAAAATCCCAGCCCACTTATTTACCCCCTAAATTTGGGGGGAAAACCCCTAAGTTGGGAACACTGGGTCCAGAAATCATTCGGTTATATTTAATAATGATGAATCATATGTTTTAACAAACACCTTTTTCTGTAGAAATATTTACGAAAAACCTAAATTAACTTTTACGTAAAAATCGCCAACTCTACCCTGAACAAGATGTGGACCAAGTCGCGATATTTCAAGATAAATATTATGTACTCAGAACTGCCGGAAACGTCGTTCATGCGGAGCATCAGTAATCCCGAGGCGGTGATGCGTCGGCGACGACAGCAGAAGCTCGGTCGCAAGCTGCAGCAGTTCAAGTCCAAAGATGGGGGACCTGACACAGGTGATACAAATATTAGAATAAAATTACGAGGTTTCCTTATTTTGCTGTGGTACCCCACAGCAAAATAAGGAAACCTCGTAATTCGAAGTTTCCGCATGGACGGGTCTTAGTAGGTAGGTATACTAAGACCCGTCCATGCGGAAGCGTAAAGATGCAAGGCGTAGTTTGCCTGTAGTTGAATGAAGTATTAATCACGACGTGCAAGTTAGGTGAGCTGTGATATCGATCGAAAATCTAGATCTTCTTTATCGAAAACATATCGTCGGTACATATAGTCATTCATTGTTATCATCACGTTTAGCAAAATTTACATTCTCCTAAAAATATCTGCGTGGCAATTAATTAATACCTTTTAACTTCATCCCAATTTCATAGACTTGACCTTGAAAAATTTATGAATCAAATCTGTATTTCAAGAGTTGCTAAAAGAGTGTACTCAAAACTGCGGTCTCTTACATTAGAATAAAATTGTTTATGTATACAAGCTCTAATATTCTTATCCGTGTAATGTTTTCAAAACTAAATGGCCACCGTGAACTTGACATATGAACTTGACGTGACGTAGAATATTTCTACACATCTGCTTCACGGGTAATAGAAACAATTTGTAGTGAGTCACCAACGCAGACACGCGAGCAATGGACAACTCATGCGTGTTCAATTATTAAGATGAACTTTACACTTCTTGTATTAGAGTTAATGCCTTCCGACGCTTTCACAATACTGTGCTCCATCTCGATGTGACCAAATCAATATTAATGAAGACCAGTTATGGGGCTCCAGATTTTATCTTTTGTAGAATTTGAATTAATTATGATATTCTTGCATGAGGATTTGGGTTCTTTCCCCATTTCCGCCAAGTGTTCAGACTGACGCTGGATGCCCGTTAAAACTTCTGCGGTGGACCCTGCAACAGACCGGAATAACCCTAGGAACGTAATCCTGACTTGTTGCCAAGGCCGCCGGTCAGGTGTGCCACCACTAATCTAACCGTAGCCAGCTTCAGATGAGTTCGCATCCTCCCAACAATCCTCCTGAAATATTAAGACCCAACATCGATTCATTGCTATTGTTAGCCACGAGCTGTGGCTGCACGGGCCTTTGACCTGGCTAATATCCAAAGGATATTATTTTCATATAATCAAAGCGTCACATTAAATGACTCCCTTTATTTGTTTACGGGTCAATACTGCGTCCTAACAGCGATGTTTCACACGTCACAAACTGCTGTCTAATTTAATATCACTCGATAAACGGCATGTCATATTAAGACCTTCAAAAATTCCTAATTTCTAATAAGTTAATCTGTCTCTAGGTGGTACCCTGAGGGTATATGGGTCGATACTCCGTCCTGACGTGTCATACGTCACACTACTGCTATCTGTTAACGACAGCGCGGCCACGGTCCTACGGGAGACACTCGACAAATACGGCATGTCATATCAAGACCCGCAGCAATTCTGCATAGTGCAGGTAAATAACACACCCTAAGAGTTTATAGATATTTTTTTTATTTATGTAGATTACCAATTTATTATTATTCAAGTATTTTAAAAAAAAGTGTACATTATCATAGCATGCAAGTTGTATCAAAGCTAAGTTTAACTTAAACTTCACTTATAGTGTCAAGGAAAACAAAAACTTTTAATTCATATTTTTTATAATTATGAAAACCTTTTTTAACCCTTCTATTCTTAGGAGGACAAAACCGACAATTCGGAATACATTTTAGAAGACGACGAATGTCCGCTGGCCCTGATGAATATGACGAGAAGTGAGTACAGCATGTTTTACATTTTTTAAAGAATACTATTTTGATCTGCTCTATCTACTAGCTAAGTACCTACCTTAATTATTATTAAAGATTCTTGTTGATTATCTTCCTAATCACCAAACTACTTTGTGGTGATTATAAAATTTGTTGTGGAATGGTGATCCAAGTATGTAGCTATGCATCTTATGGTAATTTTGCCTCTAAGGACCTAAGGGAGCTGCCCATTTCTGCCGGATCAATTCATAATTTTTTTTAATGTTTTCGACTTCAACGTGTTTTATTGTTGCTGTTTTAAATTACTTAAAAAAGTGTATTACGACAACACAAGATTTATAAAAAAGAATTTAATTTAATTTTAGTGCGTTTGTCGGATGCACAATGCTGGCGGCGCGTACCAACTTGTATTGTGTCTATGAATGATGACAGCATGAGCTAGGTACCGATTAGGTTAAAATGCCTTTCTAATTATTAGAAAAAAAAAATACTAATGGTTGTTGGTTACTTGCCGGTATCTACAGCTTGGTCACATAATGCGTGTATTCCCGTTCGTCCCACCGCCGCCGTCGTATTCGGTAACGGGAATAATTTATTAATTTTATTTGTAAGTCACATTGGTCCCTCTGAGACACTGAAGCCTTGTTTACCCAGACATAATAAATGAAAACCAAAATTCGCAGCGTAGGAGTATGATCTACTGTGACAGAGTTCGTGTTTGGAAGTATTTTTTTTGTCTATACAAAAGTCCTTCTGCCGCACGACGTCCGTGACTGTCCGTTAGCCGCACCTTAACATACTGCGACAGAGTTGGTGTTTATCTGAAATTATTTTATTGGATCGCCAGTACAATATAACGAAAGAAAGAAAAATAATTTATTTCTGCAAAAACACGAGACATATACATTACAAATAGCAGTATCCATACCAAATATTTGCCACACCAGCAACAACGAATATACCGACCGCGACCGCAACACAAATTAAAAACATAAATGAATTTATAATCTATGGCGTGCCCAATCAAGCAAGACACAGATTACAAATAATGACTAAACATGACTAATTAGTACGCTAATCAAGTTCATAGACTTGGGATAACTAACGATTAATATTACACATAGGTACAATATTATTAAGTGAGACATATGGCACCAATTTTAGAATATAGGTATTCGTATTCGTTGATATCAATGTCGGTGGGACGAGCTGGGAGTACAGTGCATAATGTTAGAGGTGTTAGCGCACTATAAAACTGACTGGCCTATAAGCTTGGCGATGTTCCCGTTAGCGAAACAAGATACTAAAAGGCACTAAAAGGATTACAATTTATCATCTATTTTCCCACTGTTTTTCCCATATTTACGTGATAGCTTTTATGTTTCACTTCTAAAAACTAAATTCAATGATTTTCTAAAGTAAAAATTTGTAATATAAGCTAAATTTTCTCAAAATGTAAGAAAGTTGTAGAGGACAGCGTTGTGTAGATTTCGTGTAAAATGAAAATGAGATGACAGCGCATGCAGCCACTTGACCCACATGTGTGACATTGAAGTTCAGAGAGACACGATATTCTGTGAAACAATGTAGGAATACGGTCTCGGAGTTTTGTTTAAATAAGGTATAGCTTGTTAGTGATAAAATAAACTCGTAGATACTTCCAACCCTCCTTGGTTGGAAGTATCTTCGAATTTATTTTATCACCCGGAGGACACGCTTAGTAATTTACTAACGCAAGCCATACGAAATCAAAATTTTATTTTGTTTTGGAGTGAATTGTTGTACATCAGTTGCATTTGGGAACGGACACTGATTCACTCTGTAAATTATGCGCACTATATAAAAACTGATCCTGTATTACAGTGGCGAAGAGTCCATACAACCCGATTCCCTTCGGCATAGACCAACGTAATATTATAATAATATTATTTACTCATCCAACTGATAAAAAAGGCATGTTATTCAGTTAGGTCGAGCTCTTCCAGACATGACTATATATAATTACAGAGTAAGTACAAGAGACGGTATAGATTTTGGATGTCTTGCAGAATTAATTGGTAAGTGTGCTTTTTTTGGAAGGCATTTTTAGGACGGCTTCCCCTATGAAAATTTTCACGCTTCGCCGCTGCTGTATTATGTAGGTTTACACACGGCTACATATCAAGCTTTACATTTTCAGTATTAGCTAACCTCTCAGTATACGGAAAGCTTATACAATGCGAGGTCAGCTCAAACTGGAAATGTATAGCTTGATATGTAGCCGTGTGAATGATCGTGGCTAAATGGTTATGTCCGTAGAACTTTGATTTATCCCGTATTCGTGTACAATATGCAGAACGAGAGAATTTACGAACGTATATTTAAAAAACCCTTAAATACAGTTTTAATACGTTTGAACAAATCTATATCGATTACTCTATCTCTCTATGATCTGGCAGCTGATTCCTGCAAATATCTTTTTTTAACAAAACTCGTTTTATTGAATTATGAATGATAATGTAATACATTACTGCCGAGGTGCCCAGCAAAAATTTGCCGCAATTTACAGATGTCTGCAGGAATCAGCTGCCAGATCTTGTACTATAACGGTTAACATAGCTGCTAACCATGATCTATGTCACTTAAGTTTTTAGAGAAAATGTAAATTTTTGCTGTTTGTAGTTTTAAAAAAAACGAATAATGGGGTTTTTAATATCCTAATTCCTAAGCCGTCTCTAAACTATAAACAAAAAGGGTAGCCATTCTTAAAGCCCCAAAATTTTGCGCCTGTTTATTAAACAATTCTTAAGAAAATTGTTAAGCTAACACTTTACGTATTTTGTCCGAAATAAATGTTATTATTATTATTAATTATTAAATAATCGCAATGATAATCGCAATGATAATCGATGATTACGATTAATCGTAATCGTTTCATCATTCGTTGTAATTGTAGCTATTTCCCCAAAACTGTATAGTAGGTATATTATGTTAGTTTATATTAGTATTTATGACAAAACAATTATTTGAATAAATTATCATTATTAACGCGTAGTATACCATTTTAAGTTGTTTTATGTTGACTTCATCCCTAAGGGTTCTTATCTTGAATAAGTCACAGTTTGTTCATCTTGCGACCCCTTTGTGTTTTGGAGAGCACTTAACCCGTCGAAAAGTGACGTCTAGTCTAACCTTAAGTCACCGGATACTCTCAATAGTAAGGCTGAGAATGTTAGACGGCGGCGGCGGTTGCCAGTATGTATATTGATAGTTTGAAATTGGTTACGTTAAATTGTTTGCAGAGCTCAAAAATTTACTGCCGTTCAAGTAGCTCGATCCCAGTTTTGGGATGATCACTCTTATATTCTTTCGAACACTAGATATGATTTATACTCGGAAATGTGCAAGTACAATATTAAAATAAGATTTGAGCTTATTTCGGTTTCGATTCAAAACGGCTTTTTTTAAGAACGAGAGCAATTTTTTTGATCTCCACGCCACATAAAGCAGTATCACAAAATATATGCTTAGTAATCTATAATATTGGCAGACTCAAAGCATATTGTATCAACACATCAAAATGTATCTACAATCCACATTAGTTATTATTTTAACTATTTGCTGTCGAAAATATAAAAATAGATTTCAGTAACTTTTGGATAAAAAAGATGGTATAACAGCATTCAATCTCGTCGTTGGGAGGGACCAACGAGATTTCGATCGTTGACGTACACGTCCGTAGCGATGAAATGGTTGACCTCAGACCATAAAAACAAAGGCACGTCAGTTGAATCCCCAATATGACCACAATGTGCATACAGATACTTATAGTGCTACTTACTTTGAAAATCATGAATGTAATAGTTGTGTTGTGTGAATGTCACACACACACACTGTCACATTGATTATAATTTATACTTTATACTCACATACATACTCACACACATATTTAATAATGGCGTGATAACATTATCTGGAACCTGTCTTAATTTAGCTCCAGGTTGGAATTGCGCCAAAATAGCAATGGAACCCTAGGGAACCTACATGGAACCTAATAACGGAATCGGCCAACTGTGAGTGTGTACAACACAGGTGTACAATACAACGATAGTGCAAGCCTTGTTAAGCCTTTGGGAGCACAGTCGTGACGTTCATTAAGTGAGTGAATAATATACAGAACTTATCATTTAAATTGACCTCTAAGAAAAAGCTTGTTTTAATTGTGTGGAAGATCAATACTACCTATGCAATTTGCTCACGTTTTAAATATGCGATTCCAGTAAAACATTACCTATGTTTCAAGCATAAAGTTATTATTACTTTACCACTAATAATAACTTTATGGTTTCAAGGTTCACTCGCAATTGTGTTCAACACCGAAACGATCACCTGTATGGTACCTAATTTTTCTTTCATGTAAATCACCAGGTGTGTGCATACATTGCCTTTATGCGAAATACTGTTATTTATTATTCTCGTTTAATTTTATTACTTTATTTGGTCGCTTTTCGCTGTTTTGCGGAGCAAATACTATCACTGAACAAATTTCAGGTCGTGATTGAAATCTTTCAGTGATTTATCAATCACAGAGTGAACAAAAAAGTTCCAACAACGTTCTACTCGCTCGACTGATATTGAGAAAGCAAAAGTTTGTTCATTACTTAGTAAACTTTTGACTCACGGCACACATCGGAATTGAATCTGGCTGGACGTTCGATTTCGAGATGAAATTTGTTCTCTGTGTTGATTTGAGTTATCATTCTTGATCTGTCTATCATATCCGTAACAAGTTTACCGAAAATTGATGCATTGCGGCGAGAGCAATAAATAATCAGCCGTAAGCAGTTTACGAGTTCATATTATAGTTATGAAGTATGAAATGAATGAAAAATCTTATATTTTTTATTCATTTAGAAGTCGTGCTAATCAAGGAAATAATTTTAAAAAGGTGTGTTATTTTTCACTTAATTTATTACTGAACATTGGCATCCATGTATCAGCAAAAAAGAAAAAAGTCGCCCTGGATATCAGTAACAAAACATGTGCTGTTTGAGAACAGTCGTTCATTTCATGTAATAGTGATATTAGACTAAACGGACAGAGAGCATTAAAGCCCCGTAAGAAATTTACAAAAGATGTTATAATTATAACCTTAATAAAATTATAAATCCTCTATAGGGATGATCCGTTATTTCAAACGATACCTACAAGAGCGACAAATGATACCGACCATTTGGCAAATGACCTTATATTAGGAGTAAATGATCTACCTAATACAGACCTTTTTATAGAGATATTAAACGGAATCGAATCCCCAACGGGAAATGAGTGAGTAGGCCGTAGCGAATGGTCCGATAACGCTTTTTCATCAATAATCCCGACCTACAAATTCTTTCGTCCATACTGAAACCGTACCTACTACTAACCTGTTTTGATTACTTGCATACGAACGTATGTTTTCATAGAAAATGTATGGGAAATTGGATTTTGTATTTTCTTAATTTCGGCAAGTACGATTATGCCGGTTGTTTAGAAGAAACATTTATAAGCTTTTTGAGAAATGTCAATTTGCTCGCTGCCTATACCTTTTTTCAAAAACAAGTATAATAAAGTTTCCTAAGACCAGAACCCTCTTTATGAGAAAGGGTAGCCACCTTTGATGCCCCAAAATTTTGCGCCGCTCCGTTTACCTACTACGCATAGGTAGATGGTGCGCTGAACGTGAAAAACGAGGAATAGCACTAAATTAAATTATTTAGAGTAAGAATCGACTTTCCCTCGTCTTCCCAAAATGTTGCATTTTCACTCTTTTGTTTGGTTAGTGAAATATAATGACTATTAGCTAAGATTTGTAAAAACTACAGTTTTGTAATGATAGCTGTCGTGTCACTGTCACACATAGTACTTATTGATACCGTTAGATTACTTACCATTTCCTAAACTTGCATGTGTCAAAAAACTAATCGTGTCCAACCTCCTGATATAAGCAAGTCAAAAACCCAAGAAACTTAACAGAAACACTGCAAAATTGGTCTGTCTGTAAATCAATCAAGCTGTGTAGCTCGAGAAAGATTTTAGTAGTGTCAATATAATAATAATTCTTGGTAGCACTGTGTCGGAGTGTCCACTATTTCCGCGAGAAGGTTCTTCTTGGGTCGGACAATGCTCGACTCGCCACACAATGGGAATACATGAGGGAGCGTGCGGGCGCAGGACGCGGCAGTCGCCTCGCAGACGCCGCGCCACGCGCCTCACTTATCGCGCGCCTCGACATGGATTGGGGCCTCCGCCGTAAGTTCGCACGAAAAACTTTTAGTTCAGCAATGTGACCGCTGACTTGGTCCACCGCGGCCACCGCCGCCGCCGCCGGCGCCGCAGACGCGATCGAAGCAGATAGTAAACAAACGCATGTGGCCGACAGAGTAGTCCGACCGGTGTGCCCACAGATGCCGGTCGACCGGCCGCCGGTGCCGGTATTTTTAACTCGTTTCGCGGTTCGATGTCCGTTCATTCGTGGAATCGATATGCATAATATCGTCCTTGAAAGTCGCAACTTTTGCAAGAGCTAAATAGAGTTTATTAGTTTCTGAAGAACCAACAATCGATGTCTAACATATATTCCGGTGCACGACTGTAAGTTTCAAACTTGTTTTGTCATTATCTTGTAGTACTCCCAGCGTTTCCGTGTGATGCGGAAGTTCCAAACTTTCTAAATGATTTTGTGTCGTCACCAATAAAAGTTTACTTGTGTTTCTTTTGTCTCGAGGTTAACCAGTTTTATTTCGCCCAGAATGTCGCGATAAAGAGCACTTTTATATAGTTTGGTAATAAAGTGCTGTGCTTTTCTTTCTACGAGTATTTTGACCTTTAGCATTATCTCTTATTGAGAGCAATCCCTTAAAGCTACTTGTTATAAACGATCGCGTGTACGTGCCGAGTAAAATGACCGCGTTATTGTCGTACATAATATACAGGATTAGTCAGAAAGAGTACATAAAGCCGAAATCATTATGAACAACTTTCACTGTAGGACCAATCCTGAAATCGCAATAATAAAATGATTTATGGCGTGTAAGAACGAATTACAACATAAAGTTCCTGAATCCTCTAAATAAAACGGACTTTCTCGATAACTGTGTATGGGAAAATGATTTTTTTGTCTTATTTTCGAACGTTTCAAATGACTTGTACTTATTTGTAGAGTACTAACTCAAATAGACAGAAAACGATAAAAACCTCACGGTGTATACTTGAGTAATTTCCTATATTATTAACAAGTAGGCATATTCTTAAAAAGTTTCTATTAAATTATTATCTATTCTATCTTTTTATTAAACAATATCTAGGATTCTAGATATTCAATTAAACATCGCTTCGAAGAAGCTTTATAATAAAAAATCTATTGCACGATTATTGTTTCATACTATGCATTATTTAGAACCAGATCATGTTTTCTGCTCGATGGGTTAGAATACAAAGCGCTTTAGGTATTATCACTACCTTTAGCGTATCATGGTGAACTAGGTCACGAATAATAGTATTCGATATCTTCGTACAGAATCTATTACTGGGTGTGACCATAGTGTGCCATCGTGTATAGTTGTATACTTTTAACAGTAGGTATGTCTTCTACATTATTTATGGTAGGTACAAAGTTGTAAATGTCAAGATAAAATGCACTTATTCTACACCTGCTTCAATAACCGTATAGAAACTGCGTTGAAGACGAATAACTTGTATTAGCTTTGGAACAACTTGCGGATAATGTATATGTTGACCCTTCGCTCCCCGCGAGTGGTTGTATACATATACGTCGGTATATCCTACTATAAAATACTTTGTATAGTAACGAGCACAAATATGGATACATGTAGCAATATTCAAAAGTGAATTTTAGATTTAGAAGAACTAGTAATCAAAATCTTTAAACGTTGTCAATCACATAATAATCACAATTATCAAAGTAATTGTTTCGTAATCCATTGAAATATTTTAAAATAAAATTCAAACAATGGCTACGCGAATATTTTTTTTTGTACTATAATTAACGAATATTTGCCTCATTAATTACTCAAATGATGTATTTTAGTAATTAATGAGGCATATAGCGATTCGAATAAAACCTAGATATTTTCCAACTCAGATTTTTTTTTATCTATTATTATATTCTTTATTGGATTGTAACAAAAAATATTACTATAAATATTAATTTAAATTAGTGTTTTACTAGTGTATTAATTTCTAAATTCTTGAAATATTAATGTTATTTAATTTGCTATTAACAATTAGATTAAAAGATTTTGCATGCCGATATAAGTTGGCGAACTATGTGAAACCAACTGTGTTTATTAAGATCTGTCATACTTATATACCATGTTTCATGCAAATAAAGACTATCTTATCTTATTATGCCTTCAAACACATTTTATACATATTTGTGCTCGTAACTGTACACTTCGCCACTTATAATACTGTGACCGCGTCGCCATTCTTCTATTTCTTTAGCGCATAGATTTTCACCATCAAAAATTGCAGCCAAAACGGATAAATGTTCACCAAAACGAATTATTAAAAATTTTATCAATAGACAACCAGCCGGCTTCTCTCCCGCAAACTTGGTCAAACTAACAAATCTCAATTTAATTTAGGTACTTCATTAGGACACGAATTAGTTGTTATTGGTACAGAGCAGTGGCGAAGGGTGACAGTTTTAAAAGGGGAAGCCGTCCCAAAAATGCCCTCTAAAATTTGCTGCAATTAATGCTTCAAGACAAAAATCCATACCGTCTCTTGTAATCTATAAGTAGTCATGTCTGGAAGAGCTCGACCTAACTGAATAACAAGCCATATTACGCTGGTCTATTCACTAACCAATTCCTAAAAGGAAGCCGATGGGAATCGGGTTGTATGGACTCTTCGCCACTGGTACAAAGCGAACGTAAAAATCGGTACTATGGAAAAACCAAAAGTAATTTTAGACTAACTGAAGCTTAGGTCTATGAGGGCGTTGATTGACGTGACAGGAAACTAGCTACTCATACCCGCAGCCCAGACTAATTAGGATGCCGTATTTTAAGCCAAGTCTGTTTACGAACTTCTCGAACTGTGCGGTGGGTTGCCTTCAGTTCATTGATGCTATTTTCTGCAGTAGCAAACGTACAGGCAATCTTATTCATACAGATTAAAATTGAGAACCTCCTCCTTTTTTTTAAGTCGGTTAAAGAGAATATAAATGTCACTATCCGCCAACTGTGTTTGCTAAACCTTTATCCTAAATCCTTAACTATATTTTGTGTAAAAATCTAATGGATGAATAGAAATCGAGGGATTTCTGTCTGAAAGCGTTGTAAAAGGTTTGATAAGTACTTATTACAAGTATCTTTTATCCCGAAAAGGTAACTGGGCTGGTAGACGACGTCTCCAATGAAGTTGTAACTAAGTCATTTCGATTTCTTTTCGCTTCACAAACAAGGGTAGAAAATAATGTAAAATCATGTATTTAAACTCGTAAGATAAAGGATACGGCAATCCCCCTGTTAAGTCGAACTCGGAAAGCACTGCTGTAACCTTTTCTCGAAGGGATTCGATATACTTTTAAACTATCATTACTTCGAATGTATGCGATAAAATTTAGTTTATTGCCTGAAAAGCTGAATTTTTGTATGCAAACTGGGCTTATAGGTAATGGAAAAAAGTTGACTATTTCCGCAAAGTACAGGGTGCAGATTTATATAATAATATGTAGATAGGGCAGACCTCATAGTTAAACCAAAAGCATTGCCTACGAATTACGACTTAACCGTCATCCTTCTAAAAGGAAGACCACTATAAAAACATGTAAAATTCCATCAAAAAACATCTCGTGTTTAAGGTACCCCTTTGCGTGTCCACAAAAGGTTTTGAGATCGCATGTAGAATCAAGTGTAGCGCTCTTACTCAATTCTTTCTTTCATAAATCACAGCAAGTGCGAATCTTAATCGCGAATTATGTTAACTATACAGGCTGACGTTTTTTCCAAGGATCTCTATGGAAGCTTCCTTAGACGTTAGGAATACCCTAAATGTTCACAAATTAGGACAAGTGCGAATCTTATTCGCGAATTATGTTAACACAATACTATACAGGCTAACGTTTTTCCAAGGATCTCTATAGTAGCTTCCTTAGACGTGAGGAATACCCTAAATGCAGTTTTAATTCATTTAGATAACTCTAGGTGGATTTCTAAGAACAAATTTCTATCGGTTAACTCAGATGCAATAGAAACGTAAAAAATTATACACATGAGTTTAATACTCATCTATATAATATGATAAATACGGCACCCAAGCATATACGTGGTCCGACAAATACCTACTGTTAAACTATAACAGTAGATAATTGTTGTGTATTCTAAAGTGAGGCCATGCAAGCGACGCCGGGGCATTTTCGAAAGTCGTAGCGCGTTCTTGCAATATTTGAAATAGCAAGATTCAGAGTTTCTGAAGGTCAGAAACTCAGAAGCTAAGCTACTAATTATAAATCCACTCTCGTCGTAATAAATCTCAGGTCTCACAACTTTGTTATACATAACAAGGTTAAGAGCCATTACAGCGCTTGCTCGATCGGTGAAATTCGAATAACGTTTTTGATCGTTCAAATAAAATTGTTCGTCAGAAAAGTAATTGTCAAGCTCTCAGTTCACCATTACCGCCGTATTTTTCGGTATATGTGAAAGCACTCGACACGCGTATTATACATAAATAAAAAAGTAATTTTCTTCCTTCACTTACCACGTCACATTAATATTTTCGTTTCATCTTCAGTTTGACGAGGGACTTGTCTGCGGATTTCAACATTGTAGCGTTTATTGAAAAATTAACCCCAATAATATGTAACATAGGACTTATGATCATAATATTAAAAAACTCGTTTATATTTTGAAAAACTGTTTATAGTATGATTTAAGACTGTTGTCCGTCTTTGTACCACACACAAGTGATTATTACAAAAGCCATCACGCCTGAGTTCCCTGAAGGATAGGAAAGAGTTGAATTACACTAACAGTTTGCTGATGACGGTATTATGTCCCTTAGGATAAGTGGCCAGCCTTTCCCTTTATAGATACTCTATATAAGCTTATGTTTAACTGTCAAATGCTTTTATGAAATAAAACTATCTACGTTCAACCACGGTTCAACCATATCAACTAGAAATGGTCCATAACTAAAATGGATCGTTTCCAGTTATATGTATGTACGTTTAGTTCGGATGTTTCTCATGGACAATGATAATAAATGGTTCCGCGGGAAGTCTTGATCACCAAGCTGACAGACAAATAGCGATCTCATGTCGGTGTAATGGTATTATAGTAGGTAATAGGTATATATTAAAGTAGAAGTTCTCTGGAAATAATCGGCTAGTCGCTTTTATCAGGCCCTCTAAACGTTGCAGTGTACCTAATATTATTCATCAACTATAATATATGTCTAAAATGGTCTGTTGTTGATGTTTTGTTAAGGAAATATTGTAGAAATGTCTGTATTTTCATGTCAATTTTATTGCACCCGCCGAGGTTGATAACTCATAAAAAATATTAATATTGTATTTGATGCCACACGTGTCCTCAATCAATACTTAGACTCTACACGATATTTATTTTATCTACTTTAATGTTTCTTGGATTGACCTGACCTTTTGAATATTTAAACATAAATTAAGCTTTGTATTTGAGATTATTAAAAAAATATAAGGCGCCTCTAAATTATGATAATAATGCAAAACTGTCATAAAAAGGAACACGACACGTAGGGCAGTCGGCTAGTTATCTGCACAAAGTAACTGTCTCCTCAACAAACCTCCATCCAAATTTTAATTTCACAACATTTTCTTCAAAGCGAAACATTCTTTGAAGATCTGGAAAATCAAAGGTTTACAGTTGCAATTCAAATTTATGGAAATGTTTCAGCGGCCCGCTTTAAAAGCCTTTCATGATTCTTGTATTGAAAGACACTGGGGTTACAGGGGTTTACTGTTTTATATTTGAACACGTTACTATTTTGTTTTGTTAAATTAAACTCAAATACAACACCGGTGAGCTGACACGGGTGCAACATGATATATTATTATTTCACGATAAGCCGGCTTTCAGAACGAAAGTGAAAACTGTCGTTTGCACTCTAAGTAATAATGTACCTACAAATACTCATTTTGGCAGATGTATTAACACGATTTCTAACTCAACCTTTATCTGTTTTACACTGCATCAAAACTAGAACACGGCCTATTTCTTAAAACGTTCATTGTTTTCGTAGAGAATTTAAATACTAATTCATATTCTTAACAAACCTTTTGCTGACTGTTCCTATTAGACCGTGGAAGAACAAACGATTGTAAGAGGGTACTGTTTGCTTCTTAAATTTGCTGAGAGCTATGATGTTTACTTCTATAGAGATGGGCATTATGCATTTTCTATAGTCGTAGTAAATTCTCGTGCATTGTCTGTAGACTAACCAGTAACCCCTATCAAAGTTTATTACTTTTTTAAGAGATGACTTGAGGAATACCTTCTTAAATTAAAATTTCGTAATTATCGAGAGAGATCATACATATTATATTAATAAATAATAGTCCCTTCCTACTACGCAGGCTAGAAAAACTGGTTCGCCATTGTATTATGAAGGTACAGACAAATTATATTACAAGATTAATTTGGATGTAACACTATCAGGAATCCACATTAATTTATTATTAACGACATGTGCAAACAGCTGATGTGTATGGTGTATAATTCACCTGAGATGTATTGTTGATCCCGCATTGTCAGTCCACGGTACATAATATTGAAGCATGTGTCCGCCCGCCCAGCCCATACGTTCATTGTTATGTTTACGCAAGGTCCGACGCTCGACGCCGGGCCGCGACATTGCGTGCCGGCGACATCGTTCGTCGCCAGCATGTCATATATTGCTGCACCCACCTTCCGCCGTCGATGTTATCATAGTATTTATACACACGCACGCCTTAGTACAAGAACATGTGGTACTGTGTATTGTTCCGACTTATTACGCTAATTTTTACGGCCATAATGCGTATATAAGGATGTAAACATTATATCGTCAGTTCCAAGAAAATTTTCCTCGTAGAACCTAAGTTATGGTGCAGAATCTAATTAGTGAAATTGGAATTATTTAATACAGAAGCATTCTACAAAATACTCTCCACGATGTCAAGTTATATACTGGTACTTTTTATTTAGAACTTTCCCTAGTAAGTTACAGATAATAGAGCTGAGGAAGAAAGACTATCAGTTAAACAGACAATCATATACGCAGACAGATCACAGTTTATTAATGTCACGAGCAACATGAATTGCGAAATAATATTCAAAATAAAAAAGTAATTTCAGATCCATTTACGCCAATGAAAGGAAAA
Organism: Allophyes oxyacanthae; assembly: GCA_932294325.1. Classification (NCBI taxonomy): domain Eukaryota; kingdom Metazoa; phylum Arthropoda; class Insecta; order Lepidoptera; family Noctuidae; genus Allophyes; species Allophyes oxyacanthae. Next base: position 5,391,726 of record OW028614.1, on the reverse strand, counting down.
GGTGTGTAATGGATTATATTATAATATTATACATGTAGATTCGTGACCTTTTGAAAATGAGTTTTCTCCTATATGAACCCGACCGTCCCATATCATTTAGTATGTAATGTAGAGTGGCGTTTTTTCGGACCGATCGCTATCGGACTGGCATACTACAGTTTATTTATTTAGTGGTATGTAACAGCACATACATCACTATAGACTGAACGTAACAGAAATAAAAATTCTTGTGTGTTCCCATTACAGGTACATAGCTTTCACTATAGGCTACAACACTCGATTGTAAACCATGTGCTTTAAACTCGGCTCTTAGTATACCTACGCTCGGCTCGTTGGTATATCCACATCTAACGGAAATGCCTGTTGTTATGGCTCGCTCAAATATATACTTAGACGGCAGCACAATACGTAAACTGGTTCAGAATCCATTCAATCAATACTGAGCTGAAAGGGTAGATAGTCTGAAATCAACGTTTAATGGAAAAACAAATGCCAGCGCAGTAAACATTTTAATTATTCAGACTGACATGTGAAATAAAAAATAAAATAGATTCGATCGTATCAAAGTAATTTGTGTCGATTTGTTGACTATTATTATTTGGGAACTAGCAACAGGTGAGACGATTGTATATAATTACATGTTTAGTGGGTCACGCAGGCACGCGACGCGACTTATTGGTGACGACGGCGATGCGACGTGACAATCATCCGTCAAGCAGCCATCAGCCGCGCCATATCTAGATAATGACACCCGAGTGCCTTCGCCATCATGTGCCACTTGTTGTTAATTAGTTTTGGATCAAATAGATAATTACACGCCACATTTTGTCATTCTGGAATATCATTAAGGTTGATCATCGTGTTCGAAAAGTAAACGTTTAATGTCATAATTGACATTAGTAAGCGCCTTGTTTTCACTCTTGCGATCCATTTATTATTTTGACCTAATACCTATATTATATTAGCGTAATAACTCATCGTACCGTATTTGTTCATAGGAGCTTAATGTTTAAGGGTCTCGATAAATTATATGGTGTAGAAATCATCGTACTGACGTAAAAATTAATTACTTACACACCCAATTTTGCTTCTCTCCAATAAATTTGTAAACGTAAAACCTGCTCGTGTATCACACCCAGCCTGAACGATGTGACATGTATTAACTTTGGGTATCGACGTTTAGTGGTCACATAAAACTGGGTAAAACCAATAAAGTAGTCCTTAACCTGTATTGCATTATGACTTAAGTGGCGGTGGGTTGGCACCGGTGGTGGTACCTACGTTATGTATGACGTAGTGGTTGGTGGTGTGGTGGTGTGGCATTCAGTCCAGTTACAATTAGACCGCCGGCCGGTTTGAACTTACTACGCGCTACGCTTCTATAGTATTTGGCCGGCAATGGCTAAGGAAAATCTCTATCGCGCTTATCAATATGCTATTCAGCAGATCCTTTAGTTCACGATTACGAAATGATAAGAAGGAAGTCGTGCTAGGTAATCGTTCCTCAGGTTAAAAGTGTTCGTACTTTTACGTGTGTCTACATTGTACATGATGTTATTTATTTGTGTCCAGTGTTCTTTGTGCTATAATGGGAATGTGTAATGGGAGGGATTCCCGAAATGCAAAATGATAAGTTACTTTGACGATGTACCAACGTTGCGACTTATAAGAACATAGATTTGATTTTAAATATTTTAATGAAGATGAGTGGTTTTATAACGAGCAGTAAACTACTTATAGTTTACATCTAAATCAGGATGTGGGCTCGTTCCCCTCAGACATCAATTTCGGTGAAGATGCGGCAATTGACGTCTTGATACGGACGGCTATACTAAACTAATCAAACCCTTCGTTAAGAATTGAAAAGCTCGTCAATAGTTTATAATCCATTGCTCGCTCGGTGTATTGATTTTGCCATTCTGTTGAACCCAAGTGCATTGTTTAAGTATGAGTATTATATTCCACAAAACGCCATCATAAACCACATTTCCATTGTATATTTGAGCCCGAACGACGCTTACTTCGCCAATTTTGTGACTGTTGACCCGGTTTCCAATTCAGATATCCATGTAAAGCAGGTACGTAAAACTGTTGTGTTGCGTGGGTAGTAATTTATAATTTAAGATACTTATACTAATATAGTCTGAAAATAAAGTTTCATGAAAACTAAACATATTTACTTTTACATTACATAAATAGCTAATGTTCATAAATCACTTTTCCAATACCTGTAGAGTGGTATGGCGCAGCTCTTTAATTCATCACGAATTAGTTCCTTTGTTTCCATTGATCATCACCCCAAAGATGTTTACTGTATGGTAGGCACTATTTGACATTGTATATGTTGCAAAACTGATGATGTCGAAGTCGCGTGTCGCCTAGGTGAAATTTTGCCAATACAAGTTTTACTTCGGTCGTAACTAACTTGATTACGGTTACTGTTTAGTAACTTTTTACGAAATTTAAAAGATATTAAGAATGTATTTCAAACTACATTTATGATATAATTTGAACACTTTCTGTTTCACCTAGATGTTTTTATCTACTGTAAGTAAATCGGATGTTATGCAGAGGCCTACGAAAGTTGTAGCTCGTAGCAACTCTCGTAGCTCCAGTAGAGCGACGGCACAATGTAGATACTAATGATGTTGACACTAGAGGCGGGCTTGTCTCAGACGTAGCACGTCTCCCCCTCTCCATCCCCCCCTTCTCAGCACACAACGTAACACGCCTTCGAGTGCACTTACCTAAACACGATGCCACTAAATGTAGCGCTTCTGAAATATCCACAAATTGTGTTAAGCCATTTTATCGTCTATTTGTAAAGTGACATTATGTACACGTACAGTGGAAGTGGTTAGGTTCCTACGACGAATTCAGTGGAGTAATTCATTGTACATGTACATACTGATATCCGAAATGTAGGTAAATTTGATTTCGTACCATCCCCTAACAAGTTTTCTCTTCGTACTAGTTGTTTTAACTATGTTTATCTATCTCACGTAATGGGTCTGTCTCGCTGCCCAAGTTGGGTTAATTATGTCTTTATTCGTTTAGCTAATTTACGTTTTCGATTGGTAGGGAATTTTCATTTCACTGTTTATTGTATTAGGAAAAATTATAACTTATTAAGAAATTTCTTTATTTTGAGCTTATGTACTTACTACTTAGTCCCTAAGATGCGACGAGAATTTAAATCAGCATGTGAATGTTTTAATTAAATCATACATTGCGAACAGTAATGTCAGGGTCCCCTAGGACCCTGGTGATAGCTGCTTGTTATGTCTCTACATTCATACACAATTAACTTTCGGCAACGAAAATACATATGTGGTCACTAGTTAATTAAGTTCGTAATGAAAGGGATTGTACCTAGCAATTTTTTTCGCACCATGTTTATATTTATATAAAGGTGGTCTTACATAGACAGGTCAATTTGAACAGAACTTACCTAGTGCGCCAGATTTAACTGAGTGGATGCGTAAATACGATAAAATTGTCAGCCAGTCGCTACGGCCACCGAATGCGTTTAGAACTCAATGTCAAACCTCCTATTCATGGTACTGTGGCAATACCTAGCACCTCAATAAGTAATTGCGTAGGAATGTACTAAGCTAACTACAATGAGTGTATACAATACGAATTCGATCAATCAGATTACGAAGCCAGCCTGCATCACGCAAATAAATAAAATCTCGTATCTAACACATACAACTGTCTGACATCAACCATCGGCTTCGGCCTGCCAGGCAATATCCTCACCTGATCGGAAGATCCTCCCTCTTCAACAGAGGAACACCGTACCTCATTCCTCCACAGTACTGATTTTTATATGGTCGGTCAGGCGGACCTGAAGATCAACCGGACTGTATATTTCGCTGTCTTTATTCCTCCATTTATGCGAAACTTTTATTAAGAGTTGGTATAGCCCTATAAAGGGCTAACTCACCTAAAGTTAGCCTAAAATCTTTTCTTTAATTTAATTTTCGATGACACTTAGATTATCTTGGCCTCCAATAACAAAAGTCGTCAGTAGTCTCTCTCTAGCGCTACTGGGGGCCTAGTAGAAGGCCCAGGTATTTCTAAATCATCTTTCAACCGGTACATTTTCCGGTCAGTCCAGGCATGCTCTTTTTACACCTAGTAGGTACTTTTTTTAAGATAAATATATTTATATAATAGTAGCTATTGCGAGATATATTCGTGGAATGCCGGTATAGAAGCGTAAGGAAAATATGAACTTATGTGTGTCAACTGTCAGCTAAATTAAGTCACCAGGGAATAAGACCGCGTGGTTCGGCTCAGAATAAGAATTGCCATTCAGATTTTTCCCGTGAGTGTAGTAAGAAGTAACTTTTGCTGTCACATAAACAGGCTGCGGCTAATGTACTGTAAACATCTAGAGGTCGGGCGACAGCGTAACTCTACAGAAAACTGAAAACACATAATAGCCCTCGTGTGTCTTACCCAGCTCTTGTTTAGTTAATTTTTAAGTGAATATAAGCATGCAATGTCGATGGGGATCTCACTGTCGTGTCCATTGTGCACTACAACTTTCGCATAGAAAAACCTGTACAATCATGTACATTGCACAATACTACTATTTATACTGTTATATGCTTTAAAAGGGGCAAAGAGCAGGTCAAAAATACACATAGAATTGATTATATTATAGAATAAGAAACTATGCTGTCAACTTAACTGTAGTAATAACTTAGAGAGTAATAATAGTATTAGACAGTAGTAATTGACTTTAGTCGATTACATGTAACATGTCAATGTGGCTGACCTGCCGTTGGCGTTGACCCAATTACAACAGTATTATTTTTTTGTATCTTACTTTCGGTAAAAAAGTATTCACCGACTAAAAGTTTCTGCGACGGGAAAAGAAACTAAATTATATATTGATACAGGATTTACCGGAGCAATATTTCTAAAGGATGTAGTTTGAAATTCTTAAGAAAAAGCATCATCGAGTTCCAAGAGTTCCATTGAATTTCAAAATTCTTGCACACCAGCGTCTAATCTACTGCTCCACGACCACACAAAGTACGCCGAGTACCTACATTAATAGCTGAACCACCTCACGCCGCGTGACAGAATAAATCGTCGCGTGGCCGCCGCGCCGTCGCCACACTGTCGCGGTCGACAATTTGGTTTATAGGTGTAGCTTGTACATTTGGCGTACAAACCACTGCACTAACCCGTACATATAACATGACAACCCACTTTCCTCCGTCGCCTCATGTAAATTATGTAGCATGAAAAACAAAGTTTTGTATCCACTTGCACTTCCACATCACCGTGAAACTATTGGCTACCGCTTTGAGTGAAAGAACGCGCATTTAATGCATCTGCATTTTATGCACGTTTCATAATATGACGACTTTTTTTGCGCGTAGCGGTTGCCATTTCATTTTATACACTTGTAGTCTTGTTTGTTGTGTTTTGTCTGAACCCTATTGTCCCCATAGTTATGTTGACTCAATTTGTGTGTACTTGTCGTAGGCTCCATCATGTTTCACGTGCGGCGGCGGCCTGCGGACGTGCAGCCGCGGCAGCGGCGCAAGAAAAAGGTGGGCACGGGGACTGCCGGCGGCCGGCCCGGCAACGAGCCTATGCTCGTAGAGATGGCGCCCGACGCCTCGCCGTTGGAAAACGGACGGCGACTCAGAATCACAGATGTTGTCGAGGTTCGTACCTACATACTATACGTAGATTATTCATTATTCCTAACCAGCCTTCTTTCAAGCATGTTGGGGTCGGGCTTACAAATGCCGTTGAATATACTTATACACGTAATGGTGACGTTTACAAGAGGCGTCACAATAGATCTTCGCAGGTCGCAGTGACAAAGGGGCTTAGTACCCTACCTCTTCAAACAAATAATAATAATAATGGTGACGCCCGGCAGTGCGTTTACGTTGACGGATACATAGAGAGATCTGGGTAGGCTGCTGTATCTTATACCTCAACCACAAACCCGCGGTATCGCTAAGATATGTTAATATTCATAGAAACCCTTTACAAATAACCCAACTGCTTATAGGTGTCCTTCTTAGATAGCTACATTATGCAATCTTCGGGGTTAATAACACAATTAAAACGTTTGGCTTCGAATGAGTAATGCAGTATGATTTGGCGCAGTGATGCTAGCCATCAAACATATAGACCGGATGCCGAATAAGGAGATTCGAAGCAGAATAAACGTTGATGACTAACGCTGTGAAAAGTGGATACTTGGCTGAGAGGATGGATAATGGTCTTACGCGGAATTGTAGTCGAGAAAAGGGCGTCAATTGGCGGATAAGGTAAAGCCGTGGTCATATGAAATTGCAAGACTGGTTGGGAAACCCGCAGTTTCTGTGCAGTTACTGCGGACATGGGTGCTCTACATCTTCTGGACGGAAGAGGCCTTTACTCAGCAGGTGGTGGATAAAGGCTGAAATGATCTTAAAAGATGACCTTTAAATATAGTAATACACTAGCTGTTGCCTGAGGTTTCACGCGCATCCTCGGGGAACTACTTCATGAACCCGTATAAAAAGTATATTATATTGTGTTAATTCAAGTCATGGTAGACCATCATCTCTGATAGGTAGATCTGTGTACCAAATTTCACCAAAATCTGTTCATCTGTTAAGGCGTAATTGAGTAAAAACGTCCAAATTAATGAGCTAGAGCCACCATTGACTGCAGAAACGAACGTTCATATCAAAAACTCTTAGGAGCGCAGACTGTAAACGTACTCCTCTGTGTAATGTATGTCCGTATAATGTCTGTTAGAATGTTGAAAAATATCAAAAAGTTCCATGAAAGGGTAATAATTCAAATAACGGAACCAAAATCCGAACTACCCACAAGTTTAAAAAAAAATGCTCCTTTTTTGCGTACCTCTCATTGAGCCGGTGTGTGCATTAGTAGGATAGTAGGATTAGTCGCATCTACGAGACCCATTCGTAACAAAAACCTATAAATCTCTTCAGGGTCTGCATCGAGGTAATGCCCCTTTATTTATTTACTGCCCAATGGCAAGTAAGAGTAGTAATAGACAACGAGATGGACGCTCCGTTGGCGTACCGGCACTATAGCGAATCTTGTTAGATAAAGGCTGATTGACTGATCAAAGTAATAGGGTAATCAACAAACAACTTAATTTAATTATCTCTTAATTCTTTTGAGAACCTGATTTCTATCCTAGCTTGGGTGAAGTGTAATTATGTTATAAAAAAGCTCAACTAAGTTAGCCCTGGATTGTAAACTGCACGATAAATACCGGCAGCCTGACTGAGGTTGTCGCTTTGTATTAGTTTGTATGTATCAGGCTACCTCACTCGCTATGAGTGACGAATTATTTAAAACTTTCAGTTCCGAGGTTAAAACATAATACAGTACAGTGTGTATTTATTAGTACACTATACTTTGACGTTCGATTTACGAGGTATCCTGCCTAGTGATTTCATTCATATAACATTAGAATAGATTATTCACAACCATTCAACTGACAAATGCCGCCGACAATAAACGAATTGAAACCTTTTCTTGTTTGAGTCGTAGTTTCGCGAGGGAATACGCAGGTGTGTGTTGACGATCGATGAATGATATCAATGTCGTTCGCGGTCAAACACATATTTACGTCCAAACAAAATCACTTTAAAAAAACTTACTCGTGAAGCCAAGCTGCTTTTTTATAAGTTTTTATAATTTTAAACAATGTTTGTAACACATTAACGTAAAATTTAAAACATAATTTAAGTATATTTATTTTGCAGTAGTTTAGTGTCTCACACACCGTATCACGCGCTATGTAAAATTAAATCGGTATCAAAAATAAAATTTATTTAAGTATACTTTTTTCTACAAGGACAATTAAATTATGTCGTTAACGCTTTTCCAGTCTCACGCTTTATGAATTTGATAAACACCGCTTCGGCGTCAAAGTCAATTCGTACGAGTATGTTCAAAGCTGCTTGGCATATTTAAAATTTAAATTAGGTCACCCAGAATGTTTGCATAGGTTACTTTACTATAATTATGAAATTTTGAAAATGCATTTATTAAGCGTGAATAATAGTCATCGTTAAAATTAAAATCGACACCTATATATAAATTGGCTCTCATAATAACCTTTCCAAAGAACTCTATTGTAGGTATATTAGTCTAAAAAGAAAGGAAACAAATAATAAATAGGAACTAGAAAAAATATATCTAAATATTGCTTACATTCTTAGACACACACTTAGACACGTGCTAGGAGTGGACTTCTAGATAGAACAAAAGATTTTCTTTGCGGCCCGCGTTTAGAGGGTCAAAATCATCTGCTCCCTATGATTGTCTATAGATTTTCTCGTAAAAGTATAATAATTTGTAATAGCATGATATGAATGCAATGAAACTATCCTGTTATAAGTTATACAGATGGTATAAATAGACAGTAGATAGTATACCATTAATATGATAATGTATGTTGGCAGGTGGGTTCAGGCAACGGCACGAGTCTACAGCTGTACGGGCCGTCGATACAGCCGCGGCACTGCGTGGTCGCGCCCGCGGAAGGCGGCGGGTACTCCGTCACACCGCTTCACACCGACGCGCACGTTTATGTCAACGGGCGCAGGATCATGCACTCACAACGCTTACAAGTAAGTTATATAGTCTATCGGTACTATCCACAGTATATACTACAGGTTGCATTACCACCACTGCAGGTAACCTCCGTTTCAGAAATCTGTGATATTATGTCAAATGTGTTTAAATTTATACCCCATTTTAGTACACAAATAGACAAGACAAAGTTATATTTTATTGCCAGTCCCAGTATATTGTAAGGGACCCGTATTATGTCCGTAGATTTTCCGTAGAATCTTATAGGAACAATTTTGACAAATGAGATGTCTGTTTGACAAGCTTGTTTCCTGTAGCCTTAGCGTAAGCGGGTTCTGCATCTGAGGTATAGCCGGGATTTAGTATCAGAAAGAAACTCCCTACCTTATTATCAAAAGACCATAAACATAACATAGACACACAAAAATAAACTGGGTATAAATCCTTTGCTCGGAAGATTCTTTATCGATATTCCACCTACTGACATAGCGGAAATTTATTTCAAGAGCATTTCCATTTTCATGAATTCGTTATTAACTTTTTACTGTGTACTTAACATCGATCGTGTCCGTAGATGTCTGACATGAGTGTCAAGGTGGCTCGCCAAACGTACCACGTATTTACTGCCAGTCCATAGCTTCGAAAATATGTGGTTACCGCAACATAGCGCTTTATAATACACGAACGAACACATTGTTTGCATTGCTTAATTAATTCAACGCTTGTGTAAATGTACCCATTTTCTCCTTAGTTTGACTGAAGTTTTAGTAATAATAATGACTGCGAAAATACATGAATTTCCATATTATCGAGTGCAGACATTAATAAAAACACTGTATTAAAGAACCAAGGCTTCCCAAAAATTTTCATACCAATCAATTAACAGAATAAAGTAATCAATTAAGAAAGCATTTCGCCTAACAAGTAGTATTCGCTATCATAACCTAAATACGTCCCTGCAAACGTATAACAGGAACGCGTCGAACTTGTAGATCAAGGTCAGTCATTTACCCCCAGTCTTGCTAAATAGGATACGGTCGAACGTTAACGCATTCATCAAAACGCCCACGTAATAAGAGTCCGTCCTACCAATCGAATAATATTGGACAATTTTGTTCTGTAATTGTAAGAAAGCGAAAAATAATTAAAATGTAGATCTGTGTGTCTACGTCTAATGTGTGTCTACGTGTCTATCATCCATATTTCCAATCGCGGGACTACTGGAAGAAATTTCTTTAGAAATAAGTAGTTCCATTGTGCTCATATGTCTGTAACATTTTTATTACCATATTTCCTTGTGTGTACATAAATAAATAAATCTGTGTGATCTGTGATTATATAAAAAGTAGAATTCTCGTGGTGCAAAACCGATCGTGCCAGTGACAGCGCCGGTTACTTTTGGGATTGGTTTTACGCGCTTGAAAATATAGTTTATTTGGCCTTTTATTTGCTGAAAGATATTGTTTTATATCTAAAGAATAACTGAAGATTAATGTGTAATTTTAAACTTATTAAAAGTTTTGCCTAAAAATTGTAATAAAAATATATTTTTGACTGGAAATGTCCCAATAACTACGATAATCAACATTTTTTATCTGCTATATTTTGTATGGAATTGTAAAAAGTGTTCAAGCCATCTGAAAATAGCCCATAAATTATAATGATAATAATATTTTTTTCTTATTAAAATCACTAATAGTTTCTAGTAAGACGGTGGTCAAACGTAACTCGCGCGTTTTATGGGAAAGGAGTTGTGAATATTGGTGATTTGCCATTATTGTTTAAACCACATTCAAAAATAAGAACTATACATTTAAAATCGCAAACCCATGTACCTATATTAGTAGTAGTGAACCCATGAAGCGAAAATATCCGAAGTCTATGGCTAATACCAAAATAAATAACGGCAATCCGTTATTTTTCCCTTACTCGTATGTTCAGTCACGAACTGAATGGACATTTTGTGAATCACACACTTTTAACAAACCTCCGTAAGCTTTTCGGAAGTTTTCTTATCCAATTTATTTTATGTTTAAATATCGTTACATTTTCGTATCCACCGACAATCATGCACGTGACATATACCCAAAATTAAAGTTGTCAGGGAACCAGGCCATTTTTAACTACCGCAAATACGAAGCTCTTTAGGAATTTATCCTCATTTAAAATGTATGGCAAAAGACAAATTGAAAGTGGATCGCAGTGAGTTTTAGGGTTGTCAAACTAACATTTATGCTCCAATTAACTTGAATTGTTTTCGCAGCACGGTTGCCTACTTAAATTCGGTCGTGTTTCGACGTTCCGCTTCGTAGACCCGACACAGGAGAACCTCATTAACAGAAACCTCGCGCAATCACAACACTTCGGCTCCGGCTCAATATACGACAGGTGAGAACATTGCACATAGTATTCGCTCGTTTCTATATGTTGTGATTAGTTACGCCCTATAGTTAAACTTAGATTGACCCGAACATTTATTTGGTCTATTAGTTATCAAAATCTCATCGCACACTTGCAACATTTTGTTATTACTTTTAATTTTAACTAATTCAACCAGTGTAAGTAAACACGATCAGTCCCGTCGCTTATCTAATCACTTTTGAAGCTGTGTATTTTATGTTTTTCATCTGTCAATGTTTGTTTTCTTTTGCATGTTTCTGTCACTGGCTCACGAATATCCGCTTGTGTATGTTACCCTTACCTTAGATCGCCGACGTCGCCCGGCGAGAATAGCGGCGCCATGTCGCCCACGTCGCTGGCGTCGCACCAGCCCGAGCTCGACTCCAACGCGAACACAACCAACGACACAGAGTATCAGAGGACGATGAGTCCCGTGTCGCACGACACCTACTACAGGGACGCCAACGACACCATACCGCCGTACAACAATAATAACACTTTGAAACTCGACAACGAGTCGCTCATAATGTCCCAACATCTCAACGACACAAAAGACGACTACGTGAAAGAGGAGCATTCGAGTTCCGTATACAATGATCAAGATCAGAGCTCCAATGTGAATCGCACGTCCAACTCTGCACAACAGTACAAAGACAATTATGAAACTACTTTCGATTTAGACGGCAATGTAGAAACAAAGAGTATCTGCAGCGCGAAGAGCGGTGGCTCGGGACACGACAACAGGTATTTAGCCACAGTTCATATAACCATCATATTGGATTGCTTTCAAACTGACTTCACGTTTCAGTTCATAAATTACCTTCAGACTTATTACGACTGGGAATTATGTATGTTTACTTTGATGTTGAATAATACATTGAAGAATTCTAAGTGTTTCCAGAAGTTTCCGAAACAGTGGAGTTTGTGTATAAAAGTAAACGACTGATGAATAAAGCTTGCTTATAATGTTTTGTTATGCGTAAAAGTTTCGCTTATTAAATTTTAGGCATACTTCACGTCTATTTATATCTGCTTTTACATGTTGAGCATCTCAGACCGGTTTTACCACCTAAAGGACGAAGTTGACATAAAAAATTCAACTCATTCATTATTTATTTTAGCCCCTAAACGTCCACCGCTGAACATACCCTCCTCTAATACCCAGTCATTAGAAATATTGCCATAATCACACCACTCGGCAGACAGATTGGTGACACAACTAAGAAGTCGTATCGTCAAACTTCGTAAAATCGATCAGTTCCGAACTGCGCGCGTCTTCAAGACCACGAATATATAAAAATAGTCTTTATGCTGATGCAATAAGTTGTACTTACAATTATTTAAACGAGCGACAGCCATTGGTTGTTCAATCATTTACATCGATCTTATTTCTTAGTTGTGTCGTTCTGTAACCGCAGTTGTTGATATCAGCACACACGACGACGCTTTCAGAAAAGTCTCGTAAGATGAACTGTTATTTTTTTACATGTATCTCTGCTAAGTGCAAGTGTAATGACGTATCAGCTGCGGTGTGGTTATGATAGAGTACCGTGTGATGTGCAGGCTGAGGTGCCAGGAGGCGATCCTGCCGGCCGTGCTGGAGTTCCCGGAGGCGGGGCAGGCGCAGTTCCTGGCGGCGGTGGTGTCGCGCCTGGACCCGCACGCGCCCGCCTTCAAGCTGGCGCCCGTCTACACGCTGTACCTGTGTGCCAGGTCACTCACCACTTACTAGCTTCTATCACATGAGAATCGCTCATGCCATAGTGAAGATTTGGCAGTCGGCAATGGTGGTGTCGAAGCTGACTGCCCAGGGTGCGCCAGACGATCTCAGGGTTCGTCACTCTTGGAGGCCCTTTTCTTGCACTTGCTAGCTACGCAGCTCCCATTTAATTATTGCATATTGACTAACCGGAACGTTTTTAAATGTCAGTTCTGTTAATTCATTTAGACAAGTTCTAGGTATTAAATTGAGAAATAACTTAATAAAATGGATCAATTATCTGCACATATTTTTCCCTATATTACGGCTAATTATTGAAGCATAATACTCGACTTTTTTTCTGTGAATATAAATGGACTAGCTCCGTCACAACTCAAAATATAACCATTTATATAAGACATATACGTTACGGGTCGTATAAATTGTCATTACGCCCATAAAAAGCTTCGCGCGTCTTTCCATCCACGATATATTTTAAAGCAGACAGCGTAATATAGAACAAATCCCGTATTAAATAAAGAGTAATTTATAATGATTAACTGTACAGATACCGCGCGTCTACTCATTACCGGCCCGAGTTAACGCCGACCGAGAGGGCTCATAAGCTGACAGCCTTCCTGCATCATGTCGCCACGCTCATACACACCACCGTACAGGTAATTATCACGTTATACTATAATATTATGTTCTTTTGCTACTAAGTTTTAGGCTGGAAGTGTAATTATGTTTTCTCGAAGTATTTCGTAGTCTTTAATTTCTTCTGTCTTGTCATGAGCTCTCACATAGTTAATAAATTGATCATGTCGTGGTGGAATTATTATATATAGCCAGTTGAGGTTCGTAGTTGGTACGTTCGTAGGTGTCATCAATCCAGCAGGTTCTTTTGTGTACCCCAAGTACCATGGAATTCTGAAATCGAAATTGGTAGTGAGATAGAAAGAACAATTATTTATTTTGTTGCAGCCAGACACCACATGCGATGGTAAAAAGAAAAGTAAATAAATAAATAATATAGTATAAATAAATTTGAATTTGAGTAAAACATACATTATAATATGTGAGCCTCACGGCTGCACCAAAAAGATTCAGTTCAGCGTAATGCTAGACATCGACGCCCGGCACTGATTTGAAACTAAACCCTCTTGTGACTCACGAATGGCAATTAAACATAATTATGCTTATTGGTAAATGGCGATAAGTTCGCTTTCGCTATGTTCATACTTAAGTCATATACATATCATCTTACAATAATTTTCATAAAGCTTCTAATTTGGTCTAGTTTCCGTAAACATGGTTGCCGATCAATCGAAGTCCACTGACCCGGAATCGATGTAACATGAAAACCTGCCTATAGTCAATGTTTTTGTTAAGAAGTTATGTGGTTTTAATAGAGCCTGGTCGATAATACTACCGATAGTTTTTCGGTGGTCATACGAAAACTGGGGATATACAAATTTTCTATGCCTAATATCACTTGTCATCAGCCTAGCCGTTTCCAATTATTTTGGAGGTGAATTCCAGACTAATTAGATATTGTTTTTATTCGATATTGGGTTTATTTATTGTCTCGTTGTATTCCCAGGAACGTTGCACCGATTCCGCAGCACAAGCTTTCTGGATGACGAACGCGAGTGAACTGTTACATTTCCTCAAATACGACCGACACATATCATCATTCTCCACACAGGCGCAAGAAGTACTCTCGCTTACTGTGCAAAACGCTTTCAGGTATTGTATTTCTTTAATGTTTAAACGTATAATGCGTGTTTGGTTTTCAGTTCGGAATTTGATGTCAAGCGTTACAATACAAGTGTGTCTAGCAAAATAAATGCTCGCGATTGGTATTTCCTTTATCTTGGCTTCATATATTGGATATTTTTTTATGTAGTGCTCAAAATTTGTAGAGTCATTTAGTGTCCGTTCCCAAATGCAACCGCAGTACGAAAATTCACTCCAAAACAAAATAAAATGTTGATTTTGTATGGCTTTCGCTAAATTAAGCGTGTCCCCCATACTAAGACGAATTTTCGTTTTGTTTTAAAGTGTATCCCAATTCCCAATACTGCGGTTGCATTTAAGAACAGAGACTGAATCACTCTACAAAGTATGCGCACTACATAAAAATTTATCCTGTATATTGATTTCTCGAATTCTTTTCCATGGAGGAGAAGATTTGTTATTGGAATTTTAGTAGAAAGTTTTTCAGTTAGGTATAGTTTGGAACTATGCCAAATAAACGTCGGCAATATGGCTAGCTCTGACCGAGTTATTGAAGTATAGATATACAAGTACAGATACGTAGATGTATAGTAAACCTTTTCCTAACTCTGTAGCTTGAAGAATGAATGAAACAAAACGTGATTTTGTAGGCTTTTAAAATTTAGCTTCATAATCAACGTATCGCAATTTCAGTACGTAAACTTGCGACTAAATAAACTGTCTCCACACTTCCACAGCAATCTAGTAACTTGTTTCCAAGAGGAGCTATCCCGTGGACTGGTGACACTCACCAGCGCGGCCGTGGGCGACGCCAACGAAGCCACGGCGCCCACTCTACAGGCGCTCGCGGCCGCCATCGTGTTGCTGCGGAGATGTCGTGTCAACGCTGCGCTCACCATACAACTGTTCTCACACCTCTTTCACTACATCAATGCTGTGTGCTTCAACAAGGTTAGTTATTACAATACTGAGTAGGCCGTCAGTCTTCAGTTAGTGCGCGAACATTGTGATTTCGAGCAGCACGTCGTGTATCAAATAATCCATCCTTAAACGATTTTCCCGACAGCGATATGTTGCGACGTGTTCGGCCAGTTAAAAGCTACATAGCTATTCTGTAAGAACATCTCGCATCTTGATTCCAATCTCACTCTTATTGTGGTTGATATTTGACGAATTGACATGACATTTGTTATCGTATGTCAATTTCTTAAATATCTAACGACAATCAGAGTGACATTCGAAGTGTGATGCGAGATGTGCTTATAGATTAGGTCCTCAGGCATCAATTATCCAGTCCATTTGTCCGCAGCTGGTGAGCGCAGCGGGCTCAGTGAGTGCGCGCGGCGGCGCGGCGCTGGCGGCGCGCCTGCTGGTGCTGGCGGCCTGGGCCGAGCGGCAGGGGCTGGAGCTCGCGGCCGAGTGCCACTTCGCGCGCATGAACCAAGCTGGTGAGCACGACTCCGGACGTCTGCACTCGGGATATTGGCGTTCATTATACAGATGCAAAACAGCCGATTCGTTTTCACACTGTCGTGACCCTTACCGTTGTTTTTAGCGCGACTCATCCAGGGCGAGTACCGTACTGCGGACGAAGTCGTAGCCGCTCTAAAGGCGTGCTTCAAGCTCAACTCGGTGCAGACGCGCGCGTTACTAGCGCCGCTCGCGCCTCCCGACGTGGTCGAAGCGGGCGTCGCGTACGTGCGCACGCACACGGACGAGCTGTACCGCGCGGACGGGAGAGAGATCCGGCTGGAGGAGAGCGAATGGCTGGGAGCCGGGCTGCTGATCCCGAGCGACGGGTTCAGCGCCGAGGTGGTGTGCGGCGTGCCGCCCGGGCTGGCGGAGTTCGTGGCGCCGCTGCAGCGCGGCGGCCTGTGTCGCCTGGCGCACCAGCCGGCCGCGCTGGGCGTGTGGAGCGTGTACCTGGGCCACGCGCCGCCCGCGCCGCGCCGCGCGCTCGACCAGAGCCCCAACATCATCCAGCTCAACAAGAACTCCAACGGCATGGGACTCAGCATCGTCGCTGCTAAGGTCACCTTAAGATTTCATGTTTTTCTTTTCTCCATTCCACCTAATTTTTTAGAGTAGTATACATATGGAGTGCTAAGTGTGAGTTATTGTGTGCGTCAAACGTACGTGGAAACACTGCCGTATATATAATAACGGCAGTTCCGTATCTTTTCTCCCACTCAGCAAAAATTATACAATTTTATTCTAGGAAAATATGCGTGCTAAAACTCCATTAATTGTTTAAGTGCTTCGGGCCTCAAACAGATTATTACGCGAGTAAATTTCATTAACCTGTATCGATTATACAATACACAGGGTGCGGGGCAGACGAAGCTAGGCATCTACATCAAGTCGGTGGTGCCGGGCGGGGCGGCCGCGGCCGACGGGCGGCTCGCGGCCGGCGACCAGCTGCTGTCGGTCGACGGCCAGTCGCTCGTCGGTATCACTCAGGAAAAGGTACCACTGTACTATACCCTAGTCTTTAATCAATGGTGGTGTAATACTTTGGAAGACTGACTGAATTTGTGGTTCTGTGCAGAGTGCATGCGAAATAATTAGTCTGGTAAACAAAGTTTTAATTATAAAGAAAGTAAAACTAATCATATCTTCAAATTACCATAATTCTATAACTGAATACCGTAAAAATATTTATATTAATCTATAAATACTATAAAACTGATATATAAATTAGAAGTTAAAGTGGTTGTCGCTATAATACAACTGTTTTGATATTTTATATCTTAATAATTTGCTGAAATTTCCTTAAATTAACCTATATAACCGAACCAAAATATCCCGTAATGATTTCATTAAATATCTTGTGAAAACCGCAGGCGGCGGAATACCTAGTGCGCACGGGACCCACGGTGACGCTGGAGGTGGCCAAGCAAGGCGCGCTGCTGCACGGGCTGGCGACGCTACTGCACCAACCCGCCTACAACCAACGACAAGGTATGCCAAATATAAAAACTATTTATATTTACATCTAAACTAATATTATAAAGAAAACAAGATTTGGTTTTTGAATGTTTGTTTGTAATGGATAAACTCAACAACTACAGGACCGATTTTAAAAATTCTTTCATCAGCAGAATGCTATATTATCAGTGAGACATAGACTATAATTTATAAACATATCAGGCGGGCGAAGCCGCTGGCGAAAGCTAGTCATTTATAAAAAAGCAATGTGCCACGAATTAACTCATCGTAACCAAGTGTAACTTAACATAAGATTAATATCATGTCATTGAATATAATAAATCAGCGGGTCTACCGCGTAACTAAAATTGTAATGAACATCGACATCGGTATTAAACTTCAATACGATCGTGAGAGCCTAAACTTTGAGCTAACTTGTATTTTTTTACCGATCATGAAGATAGGAGTCCCAACTATATGATAGGTAATTTTTTTACAAGTTAGCTCAAAGTTTAGGCTCTCACGATCGTATTGAAGTTTAATACCGATGTCGATGTTCATTACAATTTTAGTTACGCGGTAGACCCGCAGGTCATGTAATAGAATTTTGTCATTAGCCGTCAACTTAGTAATCCTGTTTTCTTTAAATTAAGACTTATAATAATAAATTAAAAAAACCGAAAAAATTCCCGATCACCGAAACATAACTCATGACTCAAACATTCTTTCTATATTGCATAATTCACACTCAGAAGCGCTGTTCGAAGATATACCGAGGGAGCCATTTGATGTCATTCAGTATCAAGTTACATAATATTTACAACTAAGCGTGTACGCTTTTTTTATCACCCTTATCTTCCCTCAAACAAAAACAAAAATGTTTGGGGTGGCCCAAACATTTTTTGGGAAAATGTAATGATTTTGTGTCACGAATTTTTTTCTGAGAATTATGAATTAGGGATTTTTGTGATGTCTAAGGCTATAATGAATGAGTAAGTCATAACATAATGGTGGCAGTGGAGGAGGTGCAGTACGAGGACCGCTGGCGCCGCAACTCGGGAACGTTCACCAACCCGCAGCCCGCGCTGCTGCGCGCCAGCTCGCCGCGCAGCGAGCTCGCCACCGCAGGCAATGTCTTGGCAATCTTACACCACAAACATACGCCTTTATACCCACCACCCACCACCAGCCCGGTAACACTTTACTGTGCCGCTTCTTTATTTTACAGTCAGCTGATTACAAACGTCTTTCTTTTTGTTTTGGCTTTCTTTTTGCCTTGTTGGTAAATGTTTTTTGTTTGCAGTCTTCAATAACGATATAATTATGTCGTTGAATTTCTGTTATTGCAGGTTCCTCTTTAGTTTTCTTTTTTTTTTCCTCGCTTCCTTAGCAAGTACTTATTGAAATGCTGAGTTGAGGTTCATCTAAGTATCTATTGCAGGCTATGGTCGTCGGCCGTGTCACAATAGATGTCAGTTGCTGAAAGATGAGTCTACGGACTCGAGTACGGATGAAAGTGAGGAATGGCAGCCTCACTATCACGGTTCAATCCCTAGGTTGATAGTGACGTTAGACCAGGAGAACTCGCAGTTACAGGAGGACTTGTCCCCGGACACGCCGAGCTGCCCCGCCGAGCTGCCGCGCGCTATCCCCGTGTTCACGTTCACGTGCGAGGACTGCGACGAGCGCGCGGCGCTGCCCCTCGCGGACGACGAGCCTCCCGAGCAGCCGCCGCCGGTGCCCGATCCGCCCGCTAACTATGACCAGTCGAGTGATACCGGGGAACCCATCTGTTTACCACCGCAGATGAAACCTATAGATACTAAGCTCACCCTAGAATTGTTCAATGCACGCGCTAGAGAGAACGAATTTTATAGACGGAGATGTACCGGAATCGACGAGTGCGTGAGCGCATGTGAGTGTTGTCGCACTCCTCAGCCTGAGACTCAACAGATCCCTTATATCGATGAACCGAATTCTGAACCGGTGATATTTGAAAACGAAGGCCCTCCTGACAAGGTTGCTACGCCGAAAATACGACGAATATTGCCTTCTTTGTCCCTCGATCAATCTGACTCAGACCGAAAACCTGAAACTGCAGATGCGGTTTGTCAGACGCCTTGTTCCCCGATGGATCACGAAATTAAAAGTATCATGTCGACGCCTAACAGGAAACTGGAGCTTAATTTGGATATTAAAAAAGATTATGACAAAATGGAAAATATTCAGTGCAGACTCAAGAGAGCATTATTTAGCATGTCGACATCTTTTTCGGGTAAATCTGAAGATACCGAAATTCCGTCCACTTATTCCACGTCCGATTCTTTTGATGAGACGATCAATGGAAAATGTGATGTCAGCACTGCTAAGGCTCCAACTCCTATGGAACCTGGTGCTAAACAAATATTAGATAGTGTTGACCGAAAGTCGTGGAAATCTCCTGATGAGTATAGACCAGCTTTCGGCAAAGTTAAGGAGCTAACCAAACATTTTAACGACATTAATCTGAAGTATTGTGTTAAAATTTACAAACGAAATTGTCAGTCGAGTCCGAACCTCAGCGTACGCAATGATAAAACTATGAAGGTCATCGAAAGCCTTCCCACTAGTGCCAGTCTAGCGGACATACAGTACGAATGCAATAAAACGGATACTAGCGACACAAAGTGTGTCAAATTATCCGACGACGAGGTTAAAAGTATCCTCATTCAGTTGGAAGACTGGTCCAAATTCGGCTCGCGCGGTAGCGAGGACACGCTGGCGCATGGTAGCGAATTCGAAATACCGAACTTACCCTCCGAGGAGCATACCGACAATACTTCCAACGGTTACGTGTTCAACGAGATAATCGACAAAAAGCCAAGACGAATTACTCTGGACAACATCAAACTGAAGTCAAATCAGTCTAGTATGAACTCTGATCAGGCGAAAGTTAGTAAGGAGTCGCTTGCTGTAAGTGGAAGCTCGGAGAAGATATCCGAGGATCGCTTACCTCGGATCGTGGCGATGATCCCTCAGTCGCACTCGGCGCTGCACGCGGCGCTGGCGACGTCGTGCCCCGACATCAGCGCCGCACACACCACGTGTAAGGCTCCCACACACGCATGATGATAGGTGTGTTATAGCTGGACGCACAAATTATTTTCCGTTACTCCACCTGATATTTTTTCGTTAACATAGATTACAGACTGTACAGATACTCGATTTCCGCATTTGTCGTTCAATGTGCGCTCACCTATGTAACATTAGATTATATAAAATGCATCGGGAAAGTAAGACTGTACCTCATAGTTGCGACGAACAAATGACTGACTAACGTTGTTGCGACAGCACGTAGTTGCGACGCACGGTCACTTAATTTCGTACGAATAAGCGTTGCGTATGTAAGAGTGCGCTGGATGTGTACGGAGTTGGGTATCTGTATATAATGTAATCCGTGGTAAAATGCATGGGTACAGTTGCGTTTATTATTTTGTCGTTGTAAAATAGGAATTGTTCTCGTTTATTTTTGGTACGTTTTTTTCACTCGCACTCGTTCTCGTTTAATTTATCCCGAAAACCTTTTTAGTTTTAATACGTACGTTTATTATTTTTTAATTTTATATCGATGTAGAATTTACCGACCGGTAAACTACCGTAAAAATACTAAAACGCCGCAACAACATTAGCGCTTTCAAGAAAAAGGAAAAAATAACATTTTGTCTGTCTTTATTCGCCTTTAGTCTTGTTACATTTATTCAAGCTGAGGTAATGTACTAGATTGATATTCAAACGTTTAGAACTTTATTCGGAAGCGCCCAAATGTGTCACTGCGCTTTAGTATTTGCCCGGCAGCAGTTTAGCATATAAAGTATTTGGTGGTATTACAGCGGGCGGCGCCGGGGGCGGGGGCGCAGGGGGCGCGGGCGCGGCGCGGCGCGCGTCGGAGCGCGACCTGCCGGCGCGGCTGGCGGCCGAGCGCGACGCGGGCGTCAAGCCCAGCAAGAGCACGCCCGCGCTGCACCACGCGCCCGACACGCCGCACCACCACGCGCCTGCCAGGTACAGCCTCTACACTAATGCCGGGGGGGGGGCGCGCGTCGGAGCGCGACCTGCCGGCGCGGCTGGCGGCCGAGCGCGACGCGGGCGTCAAGCCCAGCAAGAGCACGCCCGCGCTGCACCACGCGCCCGACACGCCGCACCACCACGCGCCTGCCAGGTACAGCCTCTACACTAATGCCGGGGGGGGGGCGCGCGTCGGAGCGCGACCTGCCGGCGCGGCTGGCGGCCGAGCGCGACGCGGGCGTCAAGCCCAGCAAGAGCACGCCCGCGCTGCACCACGCGCCCGACACGCCGCACCACCACGCGCCTGCCAGGTACAGCCTCTACACTAATGCCGGGGGGGGGGCGCGCGTCGGAGCGCGACCTGCCGGCGCGGCTGGCGGCCGAGCGCGACGCGGGCGTCAAGCCCAGCAAGAGCACGCCCGCGCTGCACCACGCGCCCGACACGCCGCACCACCACGCGCCTGCCAGGTACAGCCTCTACACTAATGCCGGGGGGGGGGCGCGCGTCGGAGCGCGACCTGCCGGCGCGGCTGGCGGCCGAGCGCGACGCGGGCGTCAAGCCCAGCAAGAGCACGCCCGCGCTGCACCACGCGCCCGACACGCCGCACCACCACGCGCCTGCCAGGTACAGCCTCTACACTAATGCCGGGGGGGGGGCGCGCGTCGGAGCGCGACCTGCCGGCGCGGCTGGCGGCCGAGCGCGACGCGGGCGTCAAGCCCAGCAAGAGCACGCCCGCGCTGCACCACGCGCCCGACACGCCGCACCACCACGCGCCTGCCAGGTACAGCCTCTACACTAATGCCGGGGGGGGGGCGCGCGTCGGAGCGCGACCTGCCGGCGCGGCTGGCGGCCGAGCGCGACGCGGGCGTCAAGCCCAGCAAGAGCACGCCCGCGCTGCACCACGCGCCCGACACGCCGCACCACCACGCGCCTGCCAGGTACAGCCTCTACACTAATGCCGGGGGGGGGGCGCGCGTCGGAGCGCGACCTGCCGGCGCGGCTGGCGGCCGAGCGCGACGCGGGCGTCAAGCCCAGCAAGAGCACGCCCGCGCTGCACCACGCGCCCGACACGCCGCACCACCACGCGCCTGCCAGGTACAGCCTCTACACTAATGCCGGGGGGGGGGCGCGCGTCGGAGCGCGACCTGCCGGCGCGGCTGGCGGCCGAGCGCGACGCGGGCGTCAAGCCCAGCAAGAGCACGCCCGCGCTGCACCACGCGCCCGACACGCCGCACCACCACGCGCCTGCCAGGTACAGCCTCTACACTAATGCCGGGGGGGGGGCGCGCGTCGGAGCGCGACCTGCCGGCGCGGCTGGCGGCCGAGCGCGACGCGGGCGTCAAGCCCAGCAAGAGCACGCCCGCGCTGCACCACGCGCCCGACACGCCGCACCACCACGCGCCTGCCAGGTACAGCCTCTACACTAATGCCGGGGGGGGGGCGCGCGTCGGAGCGCGACCTGCCGGCGCGGCTGGCGGCCGAGCGCGACGCGGGCGTCAAGCCCAGCAAGAGCACGCCCGCGCTGCACCACGCGCCCGACACGCCGCACCACCACGCGCCTGCCAGGTACAGCCTCTACACTAATGCCGGGGGGGGGGCGCGCGTCGGAGCGCGACCTGCCGGCGCGGCTGGCGGCCGAGCGCGACGCGGGCGTCAAGCCCAGCAAGAGCACGCCCGCGCTGCACCACGCGCCCGACACGCCGCACCACCACGCGCCTGCCAGGTACAGCCTCTACACTAATGCCGGGGGGGGGGGCGCGCGTCGGAGCGCGACCTGCCGGCGCGGCTGGCGGCCGAGCGCGACGCGGGCGTCAAGCCCAGCAAGAGCACGCCCGCGCTGCACCACGCGCCCGACACGCCGCACCACCACGCGCCTGCCAGGTACAGCCTCTACACTAATGCCGGGGGGGGGGCGCGCGTCGGAGCGCGACCTGCCGGCGCGGCTGGCGGCCGAGCGCGACGCGGGCGTCAAGCCCAGCAAGAGCACGCCCGCGCTGCACCACGCGCCCGACACGCCGCACCACCACGCGCCTGCCAGGTACAGCCTCTACACTAATGCCGGGGGGGGGGCGCGCGTCGGAGCGCGACCTGCCGGCGCGGCTGGCGGCCGAGCGCGACGCGGGCGTCAAGCCCAGCAAGAGCACGCCCGCGCTGCACCACGCGCCCGACACGCCGCACCACCACGCGCCTGCCAGGTACAGCCTCTACACTAATACCTATCTGAATGGACCTATGATTGTTCAGTTCCCATTCAATAATACAGGTGGCGCAAAATTATGGGGCATCAAGGGTTACCCTTACTGTTATAATTTGAAAGTTTTGGCCTTAAGAAATTTTACGTGAATTTTGTTAATATTAAAAACCCTATTATTAGATTTTTGAAAAAAGTTACAGTCAGCAACAATATTGATATTTCTCAAAAAACTTAAGAAGGGCTCAATCGACTCTATTTCTCTACAATAATGTTTATTCCAAACAACCGACGACATCGTACTTACCGAATTCGAGAAAAATACAAAAATCTATTTCCCATACATTTTCTATCAAAACATACCTTCATATGCACGTAACCTCAAATCATTGTACTTTACACTGAACGATTAAGTTAAATGATTACCGTTATAAATTTTATTTATTTATTTATTGGTACACAAAACAGAGTTACAGCATTGTACAATATAAACTTCTTAACACTATAACATAGTAGACTGAGACTCCAAAGGTATGTGTACACAGCATGACATGCAAGTGGAAATACGATTAACTTATGATCTTAACTAATAATATTATATGATACATGCAAAATAGATTTCATTTAGAGTAAAGTAGTGAGTATTACGATTATAATTCTATTGGATAGTTTAAATACTTGAATAATTTGTAATGAACGATGTATTATTACTAATCACACAACCGTGTGAACATCGATGTACATCGTTCATTACAAATTAAAAAGGTGTACAAACTCCACGCGTTATATTATGATAATGTTGATCATTTAAAAGCTCCAGCCGGATTTTATTATTGTTGCCTCGTTTAGACAACTAATTTGTTCATACAATATTAATAATGTAATTCACTTTACCAGTGTGCCTATAAGTCCGCCGGTAGCGAGCGGCTCTCCGAGCGCTTGGCCTAGCAAGTCCCGGAGCAGCCACAACTTATCTGCGCCCGCGCAGCATGATGGCTTCTATCAAAATCTTTCCACGGTCCAGTCGCAACAACACGCTTTACAAGACAGGTAATATAATTCATATAAAACATTTACATTATGTGGTTCGTAAC
The DNA here is from genome assembly GCA_932294325.1 of Allophyes oxyacanthae. NCBI lineage: Eukaryota > Metazoa > Arthropoda > Insecta > Lepidoptera > Noctuidae > Allophyes > Allophyes oxyacanthae. Next base: position 5,367,025 of record OW028614.1, on the reverse strand, counting down.
TTGAGTTTACACTTTTATGCAAATAAACAATATTAATACGATTATTATTATACCGCCATCTTCGCCGCGGTCTGCCGCGATGCCGTTTATCATTTAGCAGGTGTTTTGGCCCAAATCTCGTCAGATATACAACAGACGTGCCTAGCCAAATAATTATATGAGGACTACTGTAAAAATTCGCGAGTATAAGCCATCCCTGACGTGGTCATGTCTGTTCATCCTTCATCGTTACAAATCGAGAACCTTCAATTTCGGATCTCTGTCGTTACGTTAGTCAAAAACCCGAAAATCTGTCAACCGGTTTAACCTTAGATATCCTAGATATTGCTGTGAAATGTAATTTTGGAGAGCATGTTAAGCCAGGGTCTTGGTTGTCATACGAAGTTACTAAGTATCATAATATGTTACTGTTGTTAGTCTACGTCTAGTCTTGTATCTACATCATTGTGTTTTTTGTGTCAGATGGTCATCGCTGCGCAGTTCGACGGGCAGCAATCGCCCACAATCGGCGCACTTTACGGCGAGCGGGCAGGCCGAGGCACCGGAATCACCTTTACACCACCAGGTATCATCAGAGCTAGATACAACCATTTTTAGCGGAACAGAAATTATGATCATTAACATCGTGTTTACATATGCGCCTCGCTATGTGATAAACATTTGGACTATAGATGCTCATATACGATTATTCTCACTTCTACTTACAATATTCATTTATAAGTTAATGACCAAAATCAAGAAAGGAAAGTTATTCCAACATCTTCAGGTCATCAGGGTATCGCTAGGCCTATGCTTCAAGCTGTTGTATACTAACTTCTCTAGTTCTTACCATAAAACCTCCGATAAAATGTAATGAATGTGTATAGCAATCGAACGCGATGAGCGCCCGCGCCGCCAAGCTGGCGGAGATGTCGGAGGAGGTGGCGCGGCGCCAGCACGCCTACCACACGCTGCACCAGCATCAGCACCAGCACATGATGGGTAATTGGTTGCAGAAATTCCAACAATATTTTTTTACTTATATTTTATAAAGACAAAAGATGTGATTTTTTGTATTTTTGTAATGGATAAATTCAAAAACTACTAGACCGATTTTAAAAATTCTTTCACCCGCAGAATGCTATATTATCACTGCGTAACATAGACTATAATTTATAAAGATATCGCGCGGGCGAAGCCGCTGGCGGAAGTTAGTTAATAATAGAGCAGCTATTCCATAGTTCAAATATCGCTGTTGTACTTCGAAATTAACGTCTTAAAAAAATATGTCTTATTTTTTTTAGCTTCGCTTTGTATACCTTTACCTTTAATCCATAGAGGTCATAACCAGTTATTTATCTTCGCTGCTGCAGAGCAGACTCGATATGAGATGAGCCTAAATTAGTGTATTTAGTAGACATTAACATCCACATGATCGCTTGCAGGCCAGCCCCAGCTGCACATGGCGCCGCACTACGGGCAGCAGTCGCCGCAGCCGGCGCACCCGCTGCACCACTCGCAGCCGATGCTGCACGTGCACCACAACCAACACCAGATTTACCACAACCAGCACCACCCGCCGCAGAGGTCGGTTCCTATAGGATTTTCAATTAAAATGGATTTACCAAATAATTTAGGGTTTGCTTTCAGTATAAGAAGCCATTTAAACTTTATCCTATAGTATTATTATTATCTGTGCCTATTCTCTGTTTTTTGTTCCTTGGCTTATTTAGATAGTAAACAATTTTCACATACCTTTTTAACGAACAACGTTATTTAAAAATATGAAAATCAAGTTATATTTATCCATCTTTGATAATTAATCACCTTTTACCAAATCAACATGTGATAAACGATTTGTTGTATTTTTTAAATTATTATTTAATGAATGAATAATGTATAAAGTGCAATAATCACCAATGTAGTCTGGCGGTCTGAGCCGGCCTATCCCAGCGAGTGGCATGCACGATTAATTGTCTTTGTGTGTTTGTCGTCAGAGCCGACTTAAGAGAATTACATCGATTGAATAATTTCTTTAACTTTCCTCTTCATCTCAATTAAAGTTCAGTTAATTCGTGCTTAAATTAAGATGAAATTATATATAATAAATTAAATTTGCAACCAGATAGTTCAAATTATAACAGGTGGAATACAAGAGTTATAAAAATACGGTTGCACCATTTGATATGACATAGCTGGCTCTTATTTCGGTATTTTTGCAGGTACGAGTGGATGCCACCCGGCCCGCCTTCGCCTCAGCGGTCACAACCGCCCGTCGCCCCCAAACCTCAGGTGAATTTATTAATGTACTGCTATCCGTCATATTGTGTTGTTGGGTTGTCTCGAATATAAGAAACGTACGCGATGTTAAACGTAAACGCTGGCCACACTATCGCGACAGCCTTCCGTAATCTTTGTCGAAGCTCGACAAATGGGTTTTACCATAACACATTCTGCTTTCTTCTGGTTTTTAACACTTAAAAAATAATATAAAATTGTCAATAGCAGGGACCGAGACGACCAGAATCTGAATTGGATGAGCAGCATCAGCAGCATTCGCATCCGCAGCCGCAACAGCCTGCGCCCAGCAACGTGCAGCCCGAAGACGGTATGTCCATTAAATTGTCTATTTTTGCATACCAAGTTATTTCGAGGTACTGAAGACCAGTAGCGTGTATTCCATAGAGTCAAAAAGACAACTGCCTACCCAGCATAAATTATACATAGGTAAACCTATTCTTATTAGGTGTTTCTTGATGGTTACAATAATGTTGCTGCTTTAATAATTATCAACGCAAGGTTGCGTGGCGCCTATATTTGAACCGCCGCGCTAATTTGAATATTTTGCACACATTCAACATATCTATCTTTTTTAGATAAACGACGGCAGCGGTTTTTAACTTTAAAAATATATCAAAATCGTACATTTAGGTTCATCAATTAATCCGTATTTCTTCATCTTTTTCATAATCAATAACATAGTCTTGTTAAGCGTTTTCAGCAGACAATAAATTGTCCTTTACACTTTATAATCTGGATCAGTGGTTTCAGAGACATAAAAATATTATTGAAAGAAAACAATAAAATAAATGTATATCTTGTTGACGTCTGGATGTTCAGTGTAAATTGGTGCGATTTACTCACACAAGGGAACGGGGGTCTACGAATACTTTAAAAGTAGTATCTCAAATTATAGTAGATTTATAGACCTATTATTTACATATTCTGTGATACTGATAGAGTTATTCTTTTGCCTACCTAGCCAATAATCTGCAAAAGACACAAGACAGAATTTTCTAATATAATAAATAACTTCAAATATGTCTATGCATTCTGTACAAATAACATGTGTCGTCAAGTGATATCTTTTATGCAATAATCAAACGCAGTAGTAGAGCACTTATTATTTGTAAAATTTTACAGAGCGATATGTAGCCAGTGCCTTAGAGCCGCCAGCTGTGTCAGTATACCCAGCAGGCGGCGCGGGTGCAGCAGCAGGGCGAGGTCCTGCTCCGCACAACCCGTGGCAGCGCGAGGAGCGCGAGCGGCAGCACGAGGTCAGGCGCGCCGCTGCACGCGCACGCAGGTACAACACCACCCCTCACACGTGTTAGAGCCGCCAGCTGTGTCAGTATACCCAGCAGGCGGCGCGGGTGCAGCAGCAGGGCGAGGTCCTGCTCCGCACAACCCGTGGCAGCGCGAGGAGCGCGAGCGGCAGCACGAGGTCAGGCGCGCCGCTGCACGCGCACGCAGGTACAACACCACCCCTCACACGTGTTAGAGCCGCCAGCTGTGTCAGTATACCCAGCAGGCGGCGCGGGTGCAGCAGCAGGGCGAGGTCCTGCTCCGCACAACCCGTGGCAGCGCGAGGAGCGCGAGCGGCAGCACGAGGTCAGGCGCGCCGCTGCACGCGCACGCAGGTACAACACCACCCCTCACACGTGTTAGAGCCGCCAGCTGTGTCAGTATACCCAGCAGGCGGCGCGGGTGCAGCAGCAGGGCGAGGTCCTGCTCCGCACAACCCGTGGCAGCGCGAGGAGCGCGAGCGGCAGCACGAGGTCAGGCGCGCCGCTGCACGCGCACGCAGGTACAACACCACCCCTCACACGTGTTAGAGCCGCCAGCTGTGTCAGTATACCCAGCAGGCGGCGCGGGTGCAGCAGCAGGGCGAGGTCCTGCTCCGCACAACCCGTGGCAGCGCGAGGAGCGCGAGCGGCAGCACGAGGTCAGGCGCGCCGCTGCACGCGCACGCAGGTACAACACCACCCCTCACACGTGTTAGAGCCGCCAGCTGTGTCAGTATACCCAGCAGGCGGCGCGGGTGCAGCAGCAGGGCGAGGTCCTGCTCCGCACAACCCGTGGCAGCGCGAGGAGCGCGAGCGGCAGCACGAGGTCAGGCGCGCCGCTGCACGCGCACGCAGGTACAACACCACCCCTCACACGTGTTAGAGCCGCCAGCTGTGTCAGTATACCCAGCAGGCGGCGCGGGTGCAGCAGCAGGGCGAGGTCCTGCTCCGCACAACCCGTGGCAGCGCGAGGAGCGCGAGCGGCAGCACGAGGTCAGGCGCGCCGCTGCACGCGCACGCAGGTACAACACCACCCCTCACACGTGTTAGAGCCGCCAGCTGTGTCAGTATACCCAGCAGGCGGCGCGGGTGCAGCAGCAGGGCGAGGTCCTGCTCCGCACAACCCGTGGCAGCGCGAGGAGCGCGAGCGGCAGCACGAGGTCAGGCGCGCCGCTGCACGCGCACGCAGGTACAACACCACCCCTCACACGTGTTAGAGCCGCCAGCTGTGTCAGTATACCCAGCAGGCGGCGCGGGTGCAGCAGCAGGGCGAGGTCCTGCTCCGCACAACCCGTGGCAGCGCGAGGAGCGCGAGCGGCAGCACGAGGTCAGGCGCGCCGCTGCACGCGCACGCAGGTACAACACCACCCCTCACACGTGTTAGAGCCGCCAGCTGTGTCAGTATACCCAGCAGGCGGCGCGGGTGCAGCAGCAGGGCGAGGTCCTGCTCCGCACAACCCGTGGCAGCGCGAGGAGCGCGAGCGGCAGCACGAGGTCAGGCGCGCCGCTGCACGCGCACGCAGGTACAACACCACCCCTCACACGTGTTAGAGCCGCCAGCTGTGTCAGTATACCCAGCAGGCGGCGCGGGTGCAGCAGCAGGGCGAGGTCCTGCTCCGCACAACCCGTGGCAGCGCGAGGAGCGCGAGCGGCAGCACGAGGTCAGGCGCGCCGCTGCACGCGCACGCAGGTACAACACCACCCCTCACACGTGTTAGAGCCGCCAGCTGTGTCAGTATACCCAGCAGGCGGCGCGGGTGCAGCAGCAGGGCGAGGTCCTGCTCCGCACAACCCGTGGCAGCGCGAGGAGCGCGAGCGGCAGCACGAGGTCAGGCGCGCCGCTGCACGCGCACGCAGGTACAACACCACCCCTCACACGTGTTAGAGCCGCCAGCTGTGTCAGTATACCCAGCAGGCGGCGCGGGTGCAGCAGCAGGGCGAGGTCCTGCTCCGCACAACCCGTGGCAGCGCGAGGAGCGCGAGCGGCAGCACGAGGTCAGGCGCGCCGCTGCACGCGCACGCAGGTACAACACCACCCCTCACACGTGTTAGAGCCGCCAGCTGTGTCAGTATACCCAGCAGGCGGCGCGGGTGCAGCAGCAGGGCGAGGTCCTGCTCCGCACAACCCGTGGCAGCGCGAGGAGCGCGAGCGGCAGCACGAGGTCAGGCGCGCCGCTGCACGCGCACGCAGGTACAACACCACCCCTCACACGTGTTAGAGCCGCCAGCTGTGTCAGTATACCCAGCAGGCGGCGCGGGTGCAGCAGCAGGGCGAGGTCCTGCTCCGCACAACCCGTGGCAGCGCGAGGAGCGCGAGCGGCAGCACGAGGTCAGGCGCGCCGCTGCACGCGCACGCAGGTACAACACCACCCCTCACACGTGTTAGAGCCGCCAGCTGTGTCAGTATACCCAGCAGGCGGCGCGGGTGCAGCAGCAGGGCGAGGTCCTGCTCCGCACAACCCGTGGCAGCGCGAGGAGCGCGAGCGGCAGCACGAGGTCAGGCGCGCCGCTGCACGCGCACGCAGGTACAACACCACCCCTCACACGTGTTAGAGCCGCCAGCTGTGTCAGTATACCCAGCAGGCGGCGCGGGTGCAGCAGCAGGGCGAGGTCCTGCTCCGCACAACCCGTGGCAGCGCGAGGAGCGCGAGCGGCAGCACGAGGTCAGGCGCGCCGCTGCACGCGCACGCAGGTACAACACCACCCCTCACACGTGTTAGAGCCGCCAGCTGTGTCAGTATACCCAGCAGGCGGCGCGGGTGCAGCAGCAGGGCGAGGTCCTGCTCCGCACAACCCGTGGCAGCGCGAGGAGCGCGAGCGGCAGCACGAGGTCAGGCGCGCCGCTGCACGCGCACGCAGGTACAACACCACCCCTCACACGTGTTAGAGCCGCCAGCTGTGTCAGTATACCCAGCAGGCGGCGCGGGTGCAGCAGCAGGGCGAGGTCCTGCTCCGCACAACCCGTGGCAGCGCGAGGAGCGCGAGCGGCAGCACGAGGTCAGGCGCGCCGCTGCACGCGCACGCAGGTACAACACCACCCCTCACACGTGTTAGAGCCGCCAGCTGTGTCAGTATACCCAGCAGGCGGCGCGGGTGCAGCAGCAGGGCGAGGTCCTGCTCCGCACAACCCGTGGCAGCGCGAGGAGCGCGAGCGGCAGCACGAGGTCAGGCGCGCCGCTGCACGCGCACGCAGGTACAACACCACCCCTCACACGTGTTAGAGCCGCCAGCTGTGTCAGTATACCCAGCAGGCGGCGCGGGTGCAGCAGCAGGGCGAGGTCCTGCTCCGCACAACCCGTGGCAGCGCGAGGAGCGCGAGCGGCAGCACGAGGTCAGGCGCGCCGCTGCACGCGCACGCAGGTACAACACCACCCCTCACACGTGTTAGAGCCGCCAGCTGTGTCAGTATACCCAGCAGGCGGCGCGGGTGCAGCAGCAGGGCGAGGTCCTGCTCCGCACAACCCGTGGCAACGCGAGGAGCGCGAGCGGCAGCACGAGGTCAGGCGCGCCGCTGCACGCGCACGCAGGTACAACACCACCCCTCACACGTGTTAGAGCCGCCAGCTGTGTCAGTATACCCAGCAGGCGGCGCGGGTGCAGCAGCAGGGCGAGGTCCTGCTCCGCACAACCCGTGGCAGCGCGAGGAGCGCGAGCGGCAGCACGAGGTCAGGCGCGCCGCTGCACGCGCACGCAGGTACAACACCACCCCTCACACGTGTTAGAGCCGCCAGCTGTGTCAGTATACCCAGCAGGCGGCGCGGGTGCAGCAGCAGGGCGAGGTCCTGCTCCGCACAACCCGTGGCAGCGCGAGGAGCGCGAGCGGCAGCACGAGGTCAGGCGCGCCGCTGCACGCGCACGCAGGTACAACACCACCCCTCACACGTGTTAGAGCCGCCAGCTGTGTCAGTATACCCAGCAGGCGGCGCGGGTGCAGCAGCAGGGCGAGGTCCTGCTCCGCACAACCCGTGGCAGCGCGAGGAGCGCGAGCGGCAGCACGAGGTCAGGCGCGCCGCTGCACGCGCACGCAGGTACAACACCACCCCTCACACGTGTTAGAGCCGCCAGCTGTGTCAGTATACCCAGCAGGCGGCGCGGGTGCAGCAGCAGGGCGAGGTCCTGCTCCGCACAACCCGTGGCAGCGCGAGGAGCGCGAGCGGCAGCACGAGGTCAGGCGCGCCGCTGCACGCGCACGCAGGTACAACACCACCCCTCACACGTGTTAGAGCCGCCAGCTGTGTCAGTATACCCAGCAGGCGGCGCGGGTGCAGCAGCAGGGCGAGGTCCTGCTCCGCACAACCCGTGGCAGCGCGAGGAGCGCGAGCGGCAGCACGAGGTCAGGCGCGCCGCTGCACGCGCACGCAGGTACAACACCACCCCTCACACGTGTTAGAGCCGCCAGCTGTGTCAGTATACCCAGCAGGCGGCGCGGGTGCAGCAGCAGGGCGAGGTCCTGCTCCGCACAACCCGTGGCAGCGCGAGGAGCGCGAGCGGCAGCACGAGGTCAGGCGCGCCGCTGCACGCGCACGCAGGTACAACACCACCCCTCACACGTGTTAGAGCCGCCAGCTGTGTCAGTATACCCAGCAGGCGGCGCGGGTGCAGCAGCAGGGCGAGGTCCTGCTCCGCACAACCCGTGGCAGCGCGAGGAGCGCGAGCGGCAGCACGAGGTCAGGCGCGCCGCTGCACGCGCACGCAGGTACAACACCACCCCTCACACGTGTTAGAGCCGCCAGCTGTGTCAGTATACCCAGCAGGCGGCGCGGGTGCAGCAGCAGGGCGAGGTCCTGCTCCGCACAACCCGTGGCAGCGCGAGGAGCGCGAGCGGCAGCACGAGGTCAGGCGCGCCGCTGCACGCGCACGCAGGTACAACACCACCCCTCACACGTGTTAGAGCCGCCAGCTGTGTCAGTATACCCAGCAGGCGGCGCGGGTGCAGCAGCAGGGCGAGGTCCTGCTCCGCACAACCCGTGGCAGCGCGAGGAGCGCGAGCGGCAGCACGAGGTCAGGCGCGCCGCTGCACGCGCACGCAGGTACAACACCACCCCTCACACGTGTTAGAGCCGCCAGCTGTGTCAGTATACCCAGCAGGCGGCGCGGGTGCAGCAGCAGGGCGAGGTCCTGCTCCGCACAACCCGTGGCAGCGCGAGGAGCGCGAGCGGCAGCACGAGGTCAGGCGCGCCGCTGCACGCGCACGCAGGTACAACACCACCCCTCACACGTGTTAGAGCCGCCAGCTGTGTCAGTATACCCAGCAGGCGGCGCGGGTGCAGCAGCAGGGCGAGGTCCTGCTCCGCACAACCCGTGGCAGCGCGAGGAGCGCGAGCGGCAGCACGAGGTCAGGCGCGCCGCTGCACGCGCACGCAGGTACAACACCACCCCTCACACGTGTTAGAGCCGCCAGCTGTGTCAGTATACCCAGCAGGCGGCGCGGGTGCAGCAGCAGGGCGAGGTCCTGCTCCGCACAACCCGTGGCAGCGCGAGGAGCGCGAGCGGCAGCACGAGGTCAGGCGCGCCGCTGCACGCGCACGCAGGTACAACACCACCCCTCACACGTGTTAGAGCCGCCAGCTGTGTCAGTATACCCAGCAGGCGGCGCGGGTGCAGCAGCAGGGCGAGGTCCTGCTCCGCACAACCCGTGGCAGCGCGAGGAGCGCGAGCGGCAGCACGAGGTCAGGCGCGCCGCTGCACGCGCACGCAGGTACAACACCACCCCTCACACGTGTTAGAGCCGCCAGCTGTGTCAGTATACCCAGCAGGCGGCGCGGGTGCAGCAGCAGGGCGAGGTCCTGCTCCGCACAACCCGTGGCAGCGCGAGGAGCGCGAGCGGCAGCACGAGGTCAGGCGCGCCGCTGCACGCGCACGCAGGTACAACACCACCCCTCACACGTGTTAGAGCCGCCAGCTGTGTCAGTATACCCAGCAGGCGGCGCGGGTGCAGCAGCAGGGCGAGGTCCTGCTCCGCACAACCCGTGGCAGCGCGAGGAGCGCGAGCGGCAGCACGAGGTCAGGCGCGCCGCTGCACGCGCACGCAGGTACAACACCACCCCTCACACGTGTTAGAGCCGCCAGCTGTGTCAGTATACCCAGCAGGCGGCGCGGGTGCAGCAGCAGGGCGAGGTCCTGCTCCGCACAACCCGTGGCAGCGCGAGGAGCGCGAGCGGCAGCACGAGGTCAGGCGCGCCGCTGCACGCGCACGCAGGTACAACACCACCCCTCACACGTGTTAGAGCCGCCAGCTGTGTCAGTATACCCAGCAGGCGGCGCGGGTGCAGCAGCAGGGCGAGGTCCTGCTCCGCACAACCCGTGGCAGCGCGAGGAGCGCGAGCGGCAGCACGAGGTCAGGCGCGCCGCTGCACGCGCACGCAGGTACAACACCACCCCTCACACGTGTTAGAGCCGCCAGCTGTGTCAGTATACCCAGCAGGCGGCGCGGGTGCAGCAGCAGGGCGAGGTCCTGCTCCGCACAACCCGTGGCAGCGCGAGGAGCGCGAGCGGCAGCACGAGGTCAGGCGCGCCGCTGCACGCGCACGCAGGTACAACACCACCCCTCACACGTGTTAGAGCCGCCAGCTGTGTCAGTATACCCAGCAGGCGGCGCGGGTGCAGCAGCAGGGCGAGGTCCTGCTCCGCACAACCCGTGGCAGCGCGAGGAGCGCGAGCGGCAGCACGAGGTCAGGCGCGCCGCTGCACGCGCACGCAGGTACAACACCACCCCTCACACGTGTTAGAGCCGCCAGCTGTGTCAGTATACCCAGCAGGCGGCGCGGGTGCAGCAGCAGGGCGAGGTCCTGCTCCGCACAACCCGTGGCAGCGCGAGGAGCGCGAGCGGCAGCACGAGGTCAGGCGCGCCGCTGCACGCGCACGCAGGTACAACACCACCCCTCACACGTGTTAGAGCCGCCAGCTGTGTCAGTATACCCAGCAGGCGGCGCGGGTGCAGCAGCAGGGCGAGGTCCTGCTCCGCACAACCCGTGGCAGCGCGAGGAGCGCGAGCGGCAGCACGAGGTCAGGCGCGCCGCTGCACGCGCACGCAGGTACAACACCACCCCTCACACGTGTTAGAGCCGCCAGTTAATGAAATTGCATATGTGCAAATTGCGAATTATGCAAGACAAGCCGTAGTTTGTCATATTAATAAAGTGAATCTATTTGAAATTCGTATATTATAATGTATTGCATTTTCAGGGACGCAACAATCGCGCAACTAGTATCACTGGGAGCGTCTCGAACGCCTGTACAAAACCAACAATTACGCGCGCTGCAACTTGAGCGAGACTTTGAACTGCGAGCCACGCAACATGACCAGGTTAGAACAGATTTTAGAATGTAATTCGCAATTTGGTGATCGAGCAGTTTATTAGGATTTTCTGTTCAAATGACAGTTATAGCTTTGGGGTGAATTTGTGCTCTATTTATTATTCCTTCTTTCGCTTCATCGTATTAGGCGATTAAGTGATGATTACATCAATTTATCAAACCAGGAGGAAAGCAACGCGGCGGAAGGCTCTGAAGAAGCGGACGAACTGCTCGACGACATGCCGCGGTCGGTGAGTGCCGCATCTCCGCCCGCCTCGCCCGCGCCGCCGCACGTCCAGGCGCAGCACATGCAGCACACGCAGCAAGCGCAGCACACGCAGCAAGCGCAGCACACGCAGCAAGCGCAGAACACGCAGCAAGCGCAGCACACGCAGCAAGCGCAGCACATGCAGCAAGCGCTGCACATGCAGCAAGCGCAGCACATGCAGCAAGCGCAGCACACGCAGCATACTCAGCACACGCAGCATACTCAGCACACGCAGCAAGCGCAGAACACGCAGCAAGCGCAGCACATGCAGCACACACAGCAAGCGCAGCACATGCAGCACACACAGCAAGCGCAGCACATGCAGCACGTGCAGCATACACAGCCGCCGCCGCACCCGCCCAAGTCCATTCTCAAGATGAACACGCGCACTGAGATCACTAACGGATACGCTACTGAACAGGTACACAGATACGACCTGTAATATTATTACTGTCAATACATTTAAGATTGCTAGTAATAATAATGTGACAACCAGGGCGAGATAACGTTACTTATTTTTTACTGGTATTATACCAAAAAATTCTGTTACGTTATGATAATTTACAATTACCGGTATTTTATAACGTTACTTTCCATTTTCCAACTTTTCCATTTCTGTGACGACGTACTCCAAAGCAACGTTAAAACGTTAAATGTAATATTGTTCTCAAAGTCGATACCGTAAGTACGAGCCGACGACAGGTTTAAATCATTTACACTGTGAGAGTGAGACCGCAAGTGAACGACAACAAATATGTATAATGTTACAGATAACGTTATTTTTAAACGTTACTAAAAATGGTAAATTTGTCGTTATAACGTACGTTACATAAACCGTTATAATCGTAAGGTTCCTTAAAATTGACCGGTAATTCGGTCCCTGGTGACAACCTATAATAGCTAATCTATATAAATATAATGTGACAATTAATATGACAGCTTGCCGAGATGGACGGTAGTTCATAGTCACATTATTGACTTGGACTTGTAAACAGCACATACATACATATCTATTGCAGGTTACTTACGAAGAAACTCGCGTAGCAGAGATCAGCACAGCTGTGAATGCTCTCAGCATGACTAGCAGTAATACAGTGAGCAGTGCGCCCGCGCCGCCCGCGCGCGGCTCGTCGTTCGCGGTGATGGCGGAGCGCGCGCGCACGCTGTCGCCGCCGCGCGCGCCCGACGCGCAGGCGCACCTCGCAGCGCCGCAGTACGTACTCACGTACTCACACACGTTGTCATGCATTCTAGTTGGTGTTATCAACTTTACGACTAAACGATTCTAATTTTAAAAGGAGCAACTAAATCTCCTACTGTACCTAACTCTAGAGACGTAGAGACGTGTAAATAAGCATTTGTGTAAGATCTTATATTCGAATACCGTACATATATACGTATAAAAGATGTCTTCAAGTGTAGTGCGACAAAATAAAATGTGTGTTGTTAATGCAGATCTCCAGTGGGCGGTGCGCGTGACAAGCGCGTGTCATTCCACGAGCGTGCGGTGCCCCCCGCGCCCCCCTCCAGCACGGCGCCCCCCGCGCCCCCGCCCAGCGCGGCGCCCCCCGCGCCCCCCGCCAGCTCGCCGCCGCCGCTGCACGACCCGCCCGCACGGGAGGATCCTGACGTGCGTACACACAACATATTTACATTAAGTTATCTTCAGATGTACTAAAATAGGTGAAGTGATCAAGTAGAGCAAAACAATAAAAGGTACTAATTATCTTTGACACAACTAGAGAATTCGAAAATAGTGGAATATTATTACCAGAGATAATAATTATAATACTACATTATACAGTCTAACTAGGCATATTTGTGGTAAAAACTAATCTAATTGCGTTATATAAAAAAAATGTATATGTCAACTCAACAGTGGAATAGTTTATTTATTTATAGTTTATTTCTCCTTACTCGAAAAAGAAAAGAAGAAATAGTCAGCAGTAAACTCTACATGATAAGCCATGTGTACTGCTGGTTCGCTTGCTTACCACAACAGCTCACGAGATTTTGTTATGATTGCAGCGTTTCATAGAGGAAGCGGAGTTCATGCTGTCGGGCCCGGTGTCGCCGACCGCGAGCGCGGCGGCGCCGCACACGCCCGGCGTCATCGGCGCGCAGGAGGTGTACCGGTACGCAGCGCGCACCATCGCGCGAGACATTTATATTTTCCCCTTTCGCATAATCTGTCAAACTTAACCTACTATCAGTTTCAAAATATCGAACTCTCTGAAATTTTAGCGCATACGTAATATACGCATTTGTAGTATACGCACATGACAATCGAATGGATAACGGCAGTACCAGCTCTCTGCTCAGTCCTAGGCTACGCGAGTTGAAAAATTTTATTCTGCTATTTAGCGCCGGTTGTCAAAACCGTCATTCACATCGGTCACTACAAAATTCACCTAGATTGAACTTTGAGGAAACTGGATGTTGTGCACTTATACCGTTTACGAGTACGATACATTGAATATTATCGGTCGAGCAGGGACCCGCGAACGCGGCGCCTCGCGGAGCAGCAGGCGCGCGCGTCCACGGCGCCCGTGCCCGAACAACTGTCGTTCAAAGAGAAGATGAAGATGTTCGCGCTCGAGTCCGGAGAGGCCAGCACGCCCAAGGATAAGGTAACCACGAGACACTGACGATATGCGTCGATGAACCAACTGTTGATGTCATACAATAACATTAGTGTTAATTAAATATTTCTATTGCATAGTGTACCTCATCCGTATAGTCTTGGGGCATCTTTAAATAAAGCGCTTCTTCGAGCGAATGATTTGAAGATGCCCATTCCCTTTTTAATTTGGATTAAGAATTGTTTAATTTTGCATGGGTTAAAATATACCCCCTGTATAAATGAGTCAATGTTATTTGCAGGTCAAAATATCGCGCGCGCAGCGAGACATCGATGCGGTACATTAATCTGCATGATGACTAATATATATTATATTTGTAACACATACATATACTTATATTTCGTTTGTACATAATTTGTACGTATAGACGAAAAGAATAACTCTTTTAAATGATTTTATAGTAATATAGCAAAGTTGTACCGATACGTTACAGTTTGCATTACAGTATTATATTAACATAGTTACATATATTCCAGTTTATTAACTATACGGTGTAAGCGGAAATAATGTATTTTTTATAATTACAGCGCTTATGTTCAGCTTTTTGGCAGCTTATGTATATATACATTTTAATCTACATAGTTACAAGTGGATTATTATATTATATCATCAACGAGCAACGATACCATTTTCGCTTACATACGTAGAAAAAAAAATAGAAGGCCCGATTTATTTCAATGGTTATTTTAAAAAAAATTGTATGAATTTAGCAGAGCTTACCTATCAGAGATTTACCAACCATTGAAAAATCGGCCCTAAGAGTAACAGGTTATTCCGAACGAGCCGGGAGTTGTTTATACATGTCGTGACTGAGGTCCATGAATTGCCTTGCGACGAAACGAAGCACCAATTTTGTATGTCAATCATAGAATTTAAGCGAGTTTTCTTTTTCAAGTAAATAAGTATATTTTTATGGTTATGCAATTTTGAATGATTTTTACAAGATATCGCTTTAGCAGCTAGTGCAATGATATTATTATAATTCTACATTACAATATATCAGACCATATCTAAATATAGGGTATAAAAATTGGTTATAATATTCAAAAAATAATATTATATTTTATTCATATTTTCGGTATTTGTGGTATTACCAAAGGCATGTCCAATGTATGAATTAAAGTCGGAAATATTGTGCCATGGTTAGTATATTATATAATGGGTTTTTGCCGTTTATATTATGATAAAAGTTTATTCTCGGGGAGGACCAATATATAAATCGACATCGGTGGGTGCCTTTAAGTGTACCTTAGAAGTAAATGTTACATATCCATCATATTTTCACGCCGTGAAGTACCTAAATGTTCATTGTCATTCATACGAATTGAAAGTTTAATCTTCGTTACATTCCAAAGAACATAAGTTTCTTTATTCTATTCTATATGCATGTTATAAAAGCATTCCTATGAAACAAGAATGTATTATGTTTGTACCGCTATAGCGGATGTTATCTATACATTATTATTTCAAAAATTGACCTGTTATTACAATTTGAATTTTAACAAAAAGCAATAAGATATTGTGGAGACTTTGTTGTAAATACAATTTATAAAGTATATAGAATAATTAAGCACGTGTTTGTGCCAAAAACATGGCCATCGTGAAGAAAGGCGAGAAATGGCGAAATATTTTATATTTAGTAGCAGCCAATACTGATAATATTATTGGGTACTCGACTACTTTTAAGTTACTATGCATTTTGTATTCTCAAAACAATTAAAAAGATTAATTCTAAGACATGGAGCGGAGGAATCATTAGATTAACTTACTCAAGCGACTTTTGTCCATTTGCCACAAAATGGAGGTTATAATAAATATGGGCCATTAGTATTAAAACGTCATATTAAGAACGGTCACATGTAATATCCTAACAGCAAAAAATCATCTATCTTTATCAAAAATAGTCAAACACCCCCTATTCCTTAGGTCACAACTCTAATAGTCATCATAAGAAAATAAAAGCTAGTAATTCCTTTGAAACTATCGATTAACGGTCAGACTCGGAGCACTAGGTTGCTACTCATTACATTATTGTGGTTAACATTTCATAGCACCAATTTACTGTATATAATGTAACTAGTGGAATCCTTGTGATTATATTAAGGTTTTGTACACCTGTTTGTATATGTAAATGTTTATTCGATGATAGTACGGTAGGTATCAGCTGTTTGATGACGAGTCGATGAGACGACAGGCCTACGTGAGGGTAGCATTAGATTAGTTCCTGGGAATTCAGTTACATAGATTCCCAGTATTACACCCAACGATAGTCAATTAGAGAAAGATTGAGATTAATTTTAGAAAGGAGTTTTAATGATTTTCATAGCTATACTGTATATAATTACGCTTGAAAACGTCAACATAGATATCATTATGAATATTTAAGTAACATAATTCGAATAATTATTATTATGCAAACTAATTATTATACTTGTTATTAACGGTAGCTATTGTACTTCCTTTCTTTTTTAAATAAATAAAATAATAATGTCCATGTGTTTTATTTACTCTTGTAAACTCTCTGAGATAGCCATCCCATAGTTTGGACAACAGCGGGTCTACCGCGTAACGAAAATGAAAGTTTATTACCAGAGTCGTTGTTCATTACCATTTTAGTTACGCGGTGGACAGTTAACGAGAATTTCAGCCTTTCATATTTTTATTTAATTATTAATGAATTTCTAAAGCGGCGAATGACTAGTGGTTTTTCAAAAATACAACCAGCCAGGCTCCTCTGTGTAAAAAAAAAAGTCATGTATTGAGTCCGCAAAAAAAAGCTCATTGCTCATTTGGAGTAGTTTTGATAGAAACATTGCGATTGCATTTATTTTCTATTTTTACTTTTCTCATTTGTAATGAAAAGTAGTGTATAAATCTCGGGTAAAAATATAAATTTCACAGTCTCTAACTGGTTGCCTGGACTTTCACTACCCTTGACCACTTTCGACCCTTGGTTAACAACCTTGTTTGCATATAAAGTGGACCGCAAGCACGCAAGTGTTATTCGGAAGACATTATTTTGAAAAGCGAACTAAGATTTTCAAATTAGCTAATGATGAAACCTTTTTTAAAACCAGTCATCATAATGGCATAGCAACGGAAAATATTATTTTTTAGAAACTTTTACTTTTTCCCTTTAATAAATTGGAACCAAAATCGGCACTATCATCGCTGGCTATATTTTATCATGCAACTGAAAATTCGCGCGAAACAGAAGGAAACGCGACACACTGCAGTCAGAGACCCATTATAGCTAACGACTGCTAATGCCTTCTATTCCAACGACTAACCTTTGACGACCTGCGGATACCAGTGGAAGTTATTAGTTTTAGTGGTGGTCGTTGGGACTAATCCATACAAAAACAATGCGGGTAGATTTTAGTGCAGTAAAACCATTTATACCCACATATTAAATTATTATCTCCAACATTTATTTCTTAATCAAGAAGATGAATATGATGGGTAAGAAAACAATAAAAGATCTTTTAATAGATTAACAGTGTTTATATTTGTTTTGAGGTTAATACGTGAGCCATGTGGCTTTAGGTACCTTTAGGAAAAAGCACTAAAAGATTTTCTAAAACATTATCAACATCATCATCAGTTAACATGAGTTTCATATCATAACACAAATGTTACAATATTTTATACATAATCTATCTTATTACAAAAGATGGATTAAAGCAAGTCTTATTAAACCCAAGTTCTAAGATAGCCCCGTCTCTTTTTGTCATATGACGTTAGAAAGAGACGGATATATTTAAAACCTGGATTTTGCTAGACTTGCCTTTACTCATCTGACGAAACAGACATATTTCTGAAGGCCCACCGCGGCCGCTCGTGATTAGAAAGGAATAAACCATTTTTTGTAATAAGAGGGAATATGTTAATGATTCCAGCTAGCTCGCTTCGCACAATGGCATCGTCGATATGGACCAGACATTAGTTTGTGCACTACAATTATAATATTACGTTATATCTAGAAATATAAAACTTTACAATATATGTATAGTGCAATTAGAAACATTCAGAATGTAAAGGCGGTTTGTACCAAACAACTAAAATTAATTTCTTTTAAACTAAAATAATACAAAGTTTTAGTTCGTAACGGTGGATATTTATATTTCCTTATTTTTTGTAACGTAGTTTTTAATGACAATGAACTTTGGCATAATCTTCCACGTAACTAATTTGGAAATGAGACTTAAAATTACAACTCTGTTGAAACTTGTAGTGTGGATACTTTTCTATTACGTTATTTTAATGTGGAAGATATCATCTAAACATATTCGATCTTAACATTTAATTACAAAAGAATACAACAAAAATGTTCACTAATAATTTGGATATGCGTCCAAACCTATGTAATAAATTGGCATTCAATGTTAAGGAAGCAGAATCTCAATTAAGTCTTAATCTATAACAAATTTACATTGTAACAATTCTCTACATATTCTCATAATCATAATTAACATACTTAATATTAAAGCTTGCCTTTTATTTACATACTAAATGTTATAAAACTCATGAAACTACGCAACGTATAGAAAAATATATAATTATGTATGGTTGAAGTCAGTAAATGATAAATGCCAGTGGAAACATCAATATAAAGCAAAATATCACGCATTCACTGTCTTTGCCCGGCTGCGACGCGGAGGATTTGTATGCTGCAGCTGGAGTCCCAACTCGTTTTCCAACTACACATTTAATTTATTTACTTTAACTAACACAAGATAAATTGTACTGATAATGCTTAGTAGTTACGTTCCTTGCGATACATCTACAAATTAGCACAAGTTATCAAAAACCCAAAAGCCCGAAGAGTTCAATTAAATACTTTTATTTAGTGAGCTTTACACTCCGTCGTAACTTTGAAAGTTTCGGAGGCTCCAAAACGTTGTCTTGCGTTGCGGCACATTAAAATTGTTGAAAATTCTTTCCACAACTGCTGAGATAACCATCGAAATCTTCAAACTTTAGTAATAACAACCAGCCTGACATAATGTACAATGCCAAGAGGTGACCGACACTTTAGACTAATCCACAAAAAGCGGAAGTAAATGTAGCGATCAGCTGGGGTTTCGTTCCGGGATAAGATCCGTAATGAGGTCATCCGGAAAGAATATCACCGATAAAGTTTGAAAAATTTGCAAGTTGAAGTGGAAATGGGCTTCCAATGTTTGTCTACGTAGGTACCTAATACGGAGCAGGTGAGTCCTTGAGCCGTCCAGTAAGATGGACAGACTACATGAAGACAGTAGCTAAGAGTTGGGAGAGACCGGCCGCCTGATTACGTATGATAAATATGACAGTTCCTGTCGCAAATAAGTGTCCTATTTCGCATCCTCTTATGAAAATGTCTATAAGCGAGAAAGAGAGACATTGTTTTTTAGACGCTGTTGCTGTCAAATTTTTCTTAGGTAATCAAGGCGCGGGTGTGGAAGACATAACCACGTGTTGTGGCGCAACTTGCAGCCGTGGACTGCGATAGGCTAAATTGATTGATTTTGATTTAAAATTATGGATAAACTTCATTTCTGCACCGAACACATGCCAAGTAAAAGAAAAACGAAGGAGTTATATACTGCTTTTGGGGCAAATGGTTACCGTAGCGAGATGGACTGACAGGGGGAATTATGGGACGAAGGACATGCCTGCACATGACAGTCTATATCAACTTGTGTCAATATTTTAACGATGGAATCAGCACTACAATCTGTTTGGGACATTTCTGTGAACATGATGGTAGGGAGTTAGAAACGGTCGAAACGGGTTCGGGTTTTAACCACAACGTTAATGATTATATTATGGCATATTCGATATGCATCTATCTGGCTAGACTACATACACTGTGTATTATAATCCATATAAAAATAGTCATATCAAGGACCTTACCAATCGAACTGTTAAGAAGTAGGTGTGAATTTATATAAATACTTACATCCCACACTAATTGTTACTGACCACTAAAATTAGAACATTTTATTACTCTCTTGTTCTGCTGCTATTCGAGTCTAAGACAAATTGTAGTAAACCAATATAAAAATAAATTGAAATGGTCATTCATTCTGTATTGTTTATTGTATAAAATATTTCTTTAGCTCAATTACGGAAACCTATGACCACGCTCGAGTCACACGTGGGCACGGCGAGGTCTGACTAGCAGCAGTGGTCAGTGGGGCGATAAAAATTGTAAATATAATATTTATACGACCAATAGTTACGACTATATCATAATATCACACGCACGCTCGCGCACTCACTCTCATACATATACAATATACATTATATCAACAACAATGGAAGAGTTATCAGAAGCCCCGTGTCATTATAATAATTTTCTACGAAAACCTGGACTTATATATATGTAAAAATATGAATAGAACAATCATAAATCCAATCTTATACCTTGTATTAAGTATGTTTTTGGATCGAATGCAGTGGCACTAGTGACGTGTGGCTCCTACACGGCGCGTAACCCTCACAGAGGTTAAACATTTATGGACAACACAACTCATCGAACGATCCAACATTATGAGAACTAAATACAAATAATACGTTTTAATGGGCGCAACTAGTCTTAAAATAACTCCAAACTGACATCAAATGCATAGCATAACGGAAGATTACTCGGGAATGCATCTCAAGTCGTACATTCATAATATTATACTTGTCGAACTTATAAAATTGACTTAACAAATATGTATAAAGTATATTTTATACACTAATTCGACTCACTTATGACTAACGAATAAAACCACACACGGCACTGCGGCGCACCGCGGGCCGGCCGCGCCTCTAACCTACCTAGGTCTGTCGCTAGCGACGTGAGAGAGTTCGCAGCGTGCTCCAACGATTATACATGTTACGAAATGTGCTATCAAACAAGGTACTACACTGACAGGCCGCCTCACGCGGGCGGCTCACGGCTGCGGCCGCTGCTGCGCCGGCGTGAAGAACTGTCATTGCGGCGTGTCACGCGCCGCACTCCAGCGGTCGAACTCGATGCCCGAGTCGGGCGACACGCCCTGCGGCGCCGCGCAGCCGCACGCCTCGTCCGCGCTCGGCGCCTCACGCACGCCCAGCTGCTGCAGCACCTGCGGGACACACGTTGTAGCGCGCGTCGCCGTCGCCGGCGGAGGCGGGCGGCGAGGCGACGAGGTGCGGACCTTACTCAGGCTGGCGCTGTGCTCGTGCAGGCCCAGGTCGCGCTCGAACGAGTGCAGCTGGCGCATGAAGTGGAAGTTGGGCGCGATGTCGGTCTTGCGCGAGCGCACCAGCTCGAAGGCGTCGCGCAGGCACAGGCGGTGCCGCTGCATCAGGTAGGCCAGCGTCACCGTCACCGAGCGCGACACGCCGGCCACGCAGTGCACCAGCACGCCGCACCGCGCCGACATCGCCTCCTCTGATAACACAAATCCATACCATTATTAGACCAAACGAGCACCAAACCTAGGCTTCTCGACAGATGAAATGACGTACAAGATTTATTTATTTATGTATAGTTGATTAAAACGGTTTCAACATGTAATGGTATCATATCAACATTAATTAACATAGCAACATAATATGTAAGTACATAATTATAATATAAAAATAAAAACGGTTTTGTATTAACATGGAATAGTGGACATCCTCACATACTTTCCCTTGCAAAACATCAGACATACTCGTCTCTACATCCGCAAACACATCACATTCCGGATTGGCAATCAGCAGGGCATTCAGCACCTCTAGGGCACGACACACTGGGGACTCTGCTCTGGCGACAGTTTGGCATGGCAACTGCGCGAACAATTGTGCCAGAGACTCTGTCGGTGTCTGAGGTACTTGCCGGGTACATATACCTATTATAGTCGACAGAATAAGTCATGGAGCTCAGGACAGTCGATTCGTCCTCGAAGGGATAATAAAGTTCTTTTAGTCCAAATTATGCGCCTCTCCACCAGATTGACGAATGTTGAGAGGTATGTTATTTTAGATCTCTAAAGTAGCTGCTGGTTGTGGAATGTCAATGAATGGACAACATAGTGCATCACTAATCATTTGCCCGACGTGGTAATAAGCCGTTCATTGTAGCAGTTTGACAAGATGGTCATTTTCAGCGTTTGCGGGCCAGATGTGAATGCATGATCGTTACCAATAAATCTTATGGCCTGTGGAAAGTGTACGGCGAGGTTTTGACTCCAGTGGTCGGCGATAGGTATCTTCAAGTAGTTGATGCCGCAGCCCTCCGCTTCGAAAGTGTTAGGCAGGTCCGGAGTCACGTTCAGCACATACTGTAAATAAATTATAGAACTACGTTATAATTCAGTACGTCAACGGATTCAATTCGCGTAAATATCAGAAAACATTACATGTTATGCCCTTTCCTAAGCACATAGTTCAAATATTTTATAAAATAGCGAAGAGCCAAAAAAAATCCCCAGGTGAATATTATTTATTTGGTATATCATTTCGATTTAAATTAATTATTCTTAATTGAAATCGAAATAACGCCCGCGATGCACCTGGAATTACCTACCTCTCTCTGGAGAAAATCTTTTGTCCAACTGATTCTGTCAACTGCGATTAGCGGAGTAGAGTGGAAATAAGGAAGTTGTACCTTAATATTGTGCCTGGCGAGCGCATCACAGTCCTCACTATTGGTCGAGTTGCCGAGGTACAGATTGGGCAGGATCTCAATGGGGAACTCCGGAGGTACGTGCGCGTGCGCATCCTCGCACTCGGACGACGAACCCGAAGACAGCGCCTCCTCACAACCCGAACCCGAGATGCGCAGAGACCTGAAACATGGACAATATTCTCATTAAATTTATAAAAAAATTAGACTTTTGATATTGATGATCCACATAATCATTTTCTTTTTTGGGGACGGCCTTATTTCTCACTCAGGATACACAACTCTAGATCTCTAGGTCACGAATGCCTCTAAAGCTGCTTGGTGAGTATAATTGGCGTTACCTATCGCGGTATTAGCTCACAAGTCACAACTAATGTGGTGCCCAAATATTATTTGACCAGCCTAAATTACATTGGGGATTGGGATTCAGGTTCTAATACTAATCATTGTCATATAACCTAACCGTCAAAAATCCTCGACACCCAACTAGAAAAAGAGCTGTAATTTTTGAAAGGCTGCACAGATTTTCATGAAACATAGCTAAGATGTTACCCTAATAAACAAGCTTTCAATTAAAAAAAACTGCATTGAAGTCGGTCCATCCGTTTTGGGGCTACGATGCCACAGACAGACACGCATTTACACAGATACAAACTTATAATATAACTTCCCTCTTTTTTGTCGGGGATTAAAAATGTATTTCAAAGAACAAATTTTACCTCTTTATAATATTATATTAGCAAAGAAGATTCGCACAGGTAACCAAAATATTATAATATCCTGTATATTATAATATTTTGGTTACCGTACCTGTATTTAAACTGGACACCTGCCTTACCGGGTTATTGTTCTCATCATTATGAACAACTTTTACTATGCAACCAACCCGACGCAATATAAAAAGCAATTGTTCAAAACAAATAATTCAATATTAGGGTAGGTATCTACATATTATAGATATACCTGTCCATACCATATCCATTTTTTATTTAAGATTGTTTTTTTTTTTTTTACATGTTTTATTCTTTTATTTTTGTTATTTATCTTTGACATCGTTTTTGTGCTGTGTCAAATAAATACTTTTTCTATCATTTCTTTCTTTCTGTCTAAGTTAAATTTTGCCTCATTGAGTCCCCATTTTTCAAGCCCATTAATTAACAAGCAAGTAATACAAAATTCATATACATAATTATTTATAAACTGAAGTTAGCACAAATTACGAGGGATGATCTCTTATGCTAACTACAGGATTGGTCCTATAAACAATAAGCGCTTTAATTAGCGATAACATAACACCTTCTAATTAGGAAACAAATAAAAATGACCAGAATAAAATATATTCTGTAAATGATAAAGAATTTCAAGAATGTCCTGGGGGACTGGCTGCAATCATAGATGCAGATAATGGATCATTATTATGTAATTTAATGGTAATGCAACATGACAGAAGCTTTTTAAAATTCCTGACGTGAGTGGCATTCATAAGTTTCTTTAATCTTCGGTAAAGTAGCTGCTATCGACCTTCAGGTCTACGATATAAGCATAGTGTTGTTAGACCACGGTGGTGGCACATCCCAGCGAGCGTTCATGGCTGTATATGTATATGTGCGGGCTTCAGGGGCGGCGCGGGCGGTATCGATCTCGGGCTGCTCAATGGGGGAGGAGGCTCCGGGGGTTCACCATTCACCTGCCCCCGCGGCTCAATGGCCGCCCACGCAGCGCTGCGTCCTTACTCTCACCCCCCTGACGTCGCACCCCGCACCCCGCGCCTGTGGCTCCAACGCGTCTCCTCCCACGCGACGCTTTTCCAAATTCGCCCTTTGAATCGTCTCGCCGCCATTCAGTTTGTGCTGTTTTGCAAGCAATCAAATTAGGCGAACGCGCGCCCGTCGCTCGTACTGGCGACTGTTATTATCTTGACACCTACGCTGATATGCCAGATTCTCAAAAACCAGCGGTTCTATTGCCATATCCAGAAATTCTCGTATTCCGATTTGCTGTTACGCGCCTATTTTGCGTCATCTTTGAAGATCAACATAAATCCAGTGTTATGTTCCATCTCTACTATCAATAAAGATCAGTCTCTACATGTGGTAAACGTCTTTATAATCGCAACTAAAGTGGTCACAATAAATAATAACTAATGACAGTAATGACGTATCAATAAGAATTAGGTAATTTGAACCATGTTTTGCTTTTTTATGAACTGCTTTTTTATGAACTGCATTTTTTAGGATCTCATTAGTAATAATAATAATGAATCGCAATCAAACTACTGATTATTATTAGTAAAAATAAATTTAAAAAAAATTAAAAACCGGCTTAAAAAAACTACACTTTTTACACCCAACTATACTTTTTAGTTTTTTGAAGTCAGTTTTACTTTTTTTAAAGTTTATTTTATTTTTCTATTCTGAGTGGCATGAAAAATACATAAACATGAGATTACAGCAATCGCGGGTGATGTGCTGTTATCCATTCAAGAGTCCCATTGTATATCTCTTAAGGTCTTCATCCGATCTTCACCAAATTTAAGTTGGACCACCTCGGTAGTATACTCTTTCGAACTAAAAAATTATTTTAATCGTTTCACAATTGGCGAAAATAACAATGAACATACACAAAAAAAAAATACATAAAGACGAACATAGAACCTCCGCCTTTTTTGAAGTCCGTTAAAAATAACTACTATATTGTATATGTATAACAGGAAGGATATGGTTAATTTTTTTGCAATTCGAATCGCGTAGTGAATAATCCCGACTCGGTAACTATGTACTAGTTACCGAGTCGGGATTATTCAACAGAAATTCGTCATATTTTTTTTAAATTTTAGTCATAATGAAAAACAACGTCCCAAATAACTTTTTTGGTTTAGTTCAGAAAGAATGTGCGGCTACCAGTCGCCAAAACAATGCTGTGTTTTTACGTTTAGATGTACCTACCAACCTCGTTTGTGGAATGCGGGCCATGCATCCAGTTTTTTTAAGAAACGTCATAGCTTTGTTACCCTCTCGTATCCTTGTAGTAAATAACGTACATAGGTACATTGAAAGATATCATGGAGGATCACATAATATAATATGTAGGTACCTAGTTACGAGGAATGAAGTCGTAATGGATAAAAGTTAGACAATAGTTATGGAATAATTAATGGAGGTAATTGATATTTATCTAAATGAGCTAAAGTGTATATTTATTTAATATTTATGTAGCGTTTGATTTGACATGTCCAATACTGGAACTGTCGTTAGATTTCTTTATAGATTTCGGTACCTACAATTTGTTTGCAAGTAACTTAACTTTTTCTTTATGTAGTTATTAATCCATGTTTACAGGGCCTAGGGTTGCCAAATCACTCCTCCTCCTCTTCCTCGCGTCGTGTTCCTCATTACTGAGTGTGGTGATTCCCCATGGAATAAATTTCCCCTGACGATCCATCGCCACCTGTCTTTGGCGACGTGAAATGCCCCCTAGTTTGGTGTCCAGGATTTTCTGATTTGGTCAGACCATCTGCCAAATCACTACATAGTATAAAATTAATTCACTCACCGCGTCTGCCTGTTTGTTAGCTAACTACTTCTTAACTATACAACGGATTTTGATGTGATTTTCACCATCATTATGCACATTTCTTCCGGAAGGTTTATAATGTATAATACTTTTATATTTAATATGTACCAGTGCGAAGACGGGGGCGAGTCGCTAGTATATTATATAATATAGTACCTATCTTACTATATTTTGGGCCAAGATGCTATAATTTATACTGTTGAAAAATATATAGTAGCCAAATCTACTATAGGTACCTGTATATACATATAAATATACTACTATATTTCAGTCAACCAGCGGGCAATGAGGCAACAACATAACATAATGAAGTTTCCTTTTTTAATCCTATATTTTTATGATGTTTACTTACTGTTTTCTTGGCATTAAATGGAAATTTATATTCCTCTTGAAATTTTTGGCAACCCTAACAGGGCCCACCTCAGGTTTAGTAACTACTTATTTATAATCTCTAATATTAACATAAAAACCATTACATTGTTATGATTTGTATTTATTTCACTATAAAGTGAATTCGCGGGACTGAGGAATAAGTTAGATCATAGGATCAAACTTATTACTCATTCCCGCGAATTCAATTAAAAAATATTATCTTCAATGGAACGTGTGCGTCAAACAGGCGCATTATGAGCCAAATTGGATCACTGTCGCGTGAATGGTCAAGATAATCATTAATAGTCGGCGGCCAGTGGGCAGCATGTAGGCACTAGGAATTAGTAGGCTCATAGTCGTGTGCTCATAGTAGGTAGTGCGCAGCGTGGGCCGCGCGTAGGCGGCCACCAGCCGACACGTCCATTCAGGGGAGCTGCCGCGCCCACGTAACCGACGCCATTCCACCCGATCTCATCATGATTTTACCTACACGTGGGTGAAGCGAACTGACCGTGTCGCGTCCTTCACGCAAGTGTCCATTGTGAACTCTATATTCCTATTCATGCTCCGTTTCCTATAACTCAGGTGTAAGTCGTGTAACATGCCGCGGAGAATGTCACTTCTAAAACAATGAACGCGAGCTGCTCATTTAAATGCACGCTTACCACCTACTCGAGTACTGCATTGTGTAAGTGAAGGCGTCGGCTTCATGCGAATACAATTCGTATTTGAATGACGGCGGCGTATGCGAGGCGGACGCCGGAAGCCGTGACACGGTCGGCCGTGTTATTAATGAACGACTCCGATACGTATGGGCGGCCGGTGCCTCCGCGAGCCGACCGAATAACGAACACGAGTCGTGGCATAGCTCCGGGATACCGACGAGGTTCTTCGTGAGTCGGTCGGGTAACTGTGTGCACACTGGAGCGCCCCGGTGCGTGTGGGCGTAGGAGTGCGTGCGGTGCGCTGGCGCACAGGAATGCGGCTCGACTCACCCGCTGCCAATGACCGCCTGCAAGGGACGGTTTTTTAATGGCGGACTCGCTAGTTCCCATCCTGGCAGCAGTTTTAACGAGCAGAGTCGTCCGGACAAAGCGGATCGCTCGTTTATGTTTTGTCTGAAATAAGTTATGCGTTGCCTGTTGGTATCTGTATGTACGCGTGGACGAGTGGTTTGGTATTGTATTTTAGCAAGTGTGTCGAGGTCGCAGACCACTCTATCACTTACACTACACTTCATGCGATGTCGTGTAAATTAACACAACAATCTATTTTGAGACAGTAGGCTTTGTTAAGGGCCGTTTGACACATACAAACTACCAACATTTATTGTTAACATGTTAGTAATATTATCGTGAATAAATGTGTAAAAATATCGTGAATAAATACCTTGATTCCTATTTTTTAACCGACTTCAAAAAAGGAGGATTAGTTTTTTTTTTTATGTTTGTTACCTCAGAACTTTCTACTGGGTGAACCGATTTTGATAATTCTTTTTTATTTGAAAGCTGGTGCTTCCCGTGTGGTCCCATTTCATTCATTTGGTGAAGATCTGATGAAGAATTTCGGAGATATACAATGGAACTCTTGAATGAATAACAGCATATCAACTGTCAACTATAGAATCAGCACCATAATCATTTTTAGGGTTCTACTCTACTATCCATTTATAGGGTAAATCGGGACCCTATTACTAAGGCTCCGCTGTCCGTCTGTCACCAGTCTTTATCTCATGAACCGTGATAGATAGACAGTTGAAATTTTCACAGATGATGTATTTCTGTTGCTGCTTTAACAAAAAATACTAAAAAACAGAATAAAATAAATATTTAAGGGGGCTCCAATACAACAAACGTGATTTTTTTTGTCGTTTTTATAGATAATGGTACGGAACCCTTCGTGCGCGAGTCCGACACGCACTTGGCCGGTTTTTTTATATGCTATTAATTGCAGTATGAGCTTAATCAGAATCAACCAAAATTATCAAAAAAAAATTTGGTGGTGGAAAACCGCATCCATCTGCATTTTATTCATCCACCTGTATGGTTATCCAGCGGTACCTAAACGTCAAATATTTTTGATATATATACCCATTAGGCATCCTGTACTATGATAGAAAGTGATTCTGAAAAAAAACAAGAAATTACAATTTGTTGAATATTTGTTTGTATGCGTAATTGAATTTCATTGACAAAAATCTCTAGTATAACCTACAACATAAAACATATTTGGTTGATTGTTGCCGAATTGATAACGTTTTCAAAATTCCACGTGAGCGACCATAATAAACCTTCTTCAGCACAGTCGGGTAACCAGAAGCACTTGATGCGTTATTTCTTCGAAATTACCTTACTCAACTACCTGACTCTTACGTAACAAAATGGAAATAAAGTTCATTGATAATACATAATAGTTATGTAAACAAATAAGAAACAAATGAACTGATAATGATAGTACATTATGCGAATTATTATGTATGTACAATTACGATTTCTTTGACGATAAAAAAAATATAGCACAATCACTGATTAAAAATCGTAATATGAAAACGTATCCGTCACCGGCCGTGACCGTGTACGGATTAATTCGTGAATGAACTCACGCGGAGCGAGGATCGCCTTGACGTCAGCCAACGATGACGTCACGTCATCGATAACCTGCTGCCTGCCGCGGTCACGACAACCAGGATCTATGGATTTTTTAATTCAAACATAATGACATCATAACGGTCTAAAGTGAATTTAGTCAAGCAAATTGAAAACTGTGCAGCCGTAGGAGATCGACTATGATAGGTAGTTGTTTATATTGGACATTGTGATTTGAAATAGAAAACGTATTTATATCCCACGACTGGCATTTTACATTTCAGGCCAGAACCGAACGGTAAAGCCTAACTATTAATACACAATAATTTCTTTTAATATTTCAAGTTCCTTCAAGTCGAATCCGGATTTGTAAAAACTTAATCAGATAATTTTAATGATTAATAAAATTATAGAGTTGACGTCAGCGAAGCTGTCTTGTCTACTACAGTCATATTGTATTTATTTACGATGATAAAACATTTTATTAGGTAGGTAACATTTAATTTGAAGAACCATGGCATTTCAAAAATGTATTTATACAATGTGCGTGGGCGGGATCATTATATTTCGTCCTGTTCTTTAGAACGTACAAAGTTATAATTTTGTTGTTGTAACGCTTAAAAATAGAACATTTTTATAAGTTATATGAGCAGGTATAACGGCCTAAGGCCTAATTCGTGCGTGTTCAAATTCGGCTGGTGCCGCCGGCCGGGAAGCGTTTATAGAAAAGCTACTTTAAAACGTCTCCGTAGGCTAAGACGCACTGAGTTAGTATATCCAGAGGGTAAACACGCAGAAATGCTGCTTCAATACGTAATACAATAATTTACCTCTCATCCTCTTCGAATTCGTGTTGGCGTCGAATGGAGAAAGTGTCCTGGACAGAAAAAGTGACCAACGAAGACATACTAAGAAGAGTAAATGAGAAAAGACAAATATTGAAACACATAGAAAAAAGACGAGGAAAATGATTGGTTACTTGATTAGGCACGATAAGTTCATTACCAACATTATAGAAGGAAAAATAGAGGCAAAAAGAAAAAGAGGAAGACCAAGAAGAAAACTACATTGATCAGCTGAAAGAAAAAGCGAATATAGAAACATATAAAGATTTAAAAGATTTGGCATTAGATAGGACCGAATGGAAATTGCTACACCGACAAGTGCTTAGCACTTAAATTTTGGATGGGATCCTCTTCGAAATGCTCGAGTGACGTATCAGAGTAGGATTTCTAGTACATGACGTACAAAATATTCGATACGACTCTTGTTTTACACATATGTACCTATTACACTCGCATAAACGCTTGGTTCAATTTTCCCCACTAGGGCTGGCAATGTTGAGACCTAGGTATGTTACCGGCCAAAGTTTTGCCTAAGTCTAACTAGTTGGTTAGGTTAGAAATGTGATCGATGAGCGAAGCGAGCGGTGCCGCGGCAAGAGCCGGCAAGTGCCAGGGGTCACTTTCTTTTAATAGCAGGTTCATATTGACTAACAGAAGATAACCCCTACTTTACGTCTGTACTTGAAATCCTACGCTAGCAAGGCACCGTCTGGAAATATTAACTTCAGTTAGTATCAGCCTGCGGCGACGTATTTCAAGTAGCTCTTCCATATACGCGGCCGGGAGCCGTAGCGGGGCCCGGAGCCCGGCTGTTGCTCGGTGGCGCGCGGGGGCGTGGGCGTCGTTACATTTACACCATTAATTTGAATGTTGCTATTTATAGTTCGGTTTGGTATTATATCGTGAAAGGTAGCAGTCAAACAACCTACGCGATGAGAAGCGGATGCTTGCAAATCACGGTTAAAGGGAAATAATTCGTCAAATTCTAAATATATTACGCAGGTACCTACCTATGTATATGTTCTAATTTCCGTCCATCATCGATTGAAATACTAAAACAAGAAAATAAATGACTTGTGTAGTGCGACTTAGTGAGGCGTTTCGCTTTAGTGTCGATACAGTAATAAATTATAATATCCAGGTGATGTCACGTCACGCGTTACAAATCTCCATTCAATATCGTCGGTGTCGGTTCATTAACATCATATACCGAATACACTACTGTGATTTGCGCAGAGAAAAAACTGAGACAGCAGTGAACGGCACGCCGCGCCGCCACCACGGAGCGCCGCGCCGCACGCTCACCGCATGCGCGATGGAAGCATGAATGGAGCGCACTCCATTGAGCGCAAGGCTTCGTTTCACCTTCTAATGCAATACGCCAATTACGCGTTTAGGTAACTGCATATTTACAGCGACAGCGGCAGGCGGCGCGGCGTACACGATGCGGATCGCAACCATTCAAAATGATGAATGAGTTTATTAACCAACTCTTTTTATTCAGTCAACTGCAATGCGTCAATCTGGCGCAATTTTTTGCTAAAGAACTTTGAACGGTCGATTTCGTGAACTGTAACTTAAACAGGTTAATCATAAGTTCAATTCACTCTATAAGGAAATCGATTTTAAATACATAAGTACACGAATATAACGATACAAATCAATGTCACTAAGGTTAACCATTTTATTAATTTAGTACTTATAAACGAATTATATAAGTATATCATTGTATTAAAACAACACACAGTACACCATACAGGTCCAGTGGCAAACGTATGTACATTTTTGCCCCATTTAACGTCGTCTGCGCCCTCTGTGCTTGACCACCCTGTTTACAATATGAATCACAATAATACAGTAGTACTAAACGATACGTATCCAGCCAGCTCAACAAAATATCGCTCATTCACATGAATGGAATATTTGACATTGAAGTGTTCGACGCACGTGCAGAAACCAATCAGTTGCGGCTACGTGTGATAGGTACCTATTCACATTATATTTATGTACATTAGTACATATCGCTGAGTAACAAAGAGCGGTAGGAAGGAACCAGTGTTTACACTTTATGACTAATATCCTGTGGCATCGTCACCGATACTGAGAATTATTTTTTTATGATTCGATGCATGCATATATACGACCCACGCGTTGTAAAAACTTCAGGTGTAAAATAATTATATATGAAAACATCGGCTATACAAACATATTTTAAATGTATTTATTTACTAATGCTTTTAGTCGAAGTGTTTAATCTTAACATTCGAGAAACGTATGAATCAGTAGGTATCACCGAATTAAAATTATAATTTTCATGTAAAGTCTATAAATATGATACATCCATATCCTTTCAATTGCCAGGCAATCATTAATACTTTCTTAAGCTATTAAAATCATGTTGCAAACGTACAAAATGAGTACACAATTACTTCTCACGGGATCAGCTCATCAGCAACATCATATTGAGAAAGTCCGCCGTATCCAGTCGCGCCGGAATCGGTTCGGACACTTTTCCGTCCAAGTGGAAAACCTTCTCACGAGCAAATCTCGTTCCCACGCATAGTTTCCTCTTTCGCTCAATTGAGTGAGGAGCCAGTTCAGAATTATAATTCTAATGATTTCCTCGATATACCTATTACCTACTTCTATTATACAATCGAGTTTTATTATAACGGCTATCTTAATAACCGTAGACATTAAGACATTGCTTAATTAGTTCAAGTTATAAATAAAAGCGGCATGTAAGCCGAATGGGAGCACGGAAAGGCGTAATGTGGAGAATTATTAAAGTTTTCGCAGATCACTCCCGGTGGGGGAGAACATAATATAAATTAAACAAACGTCTCTACCTCTAGGGCATCCCTATGAGAATAAGCCCTGTTGACTTCTCGCTGTATTTGAGCAAAACACGAAAAGTCCATTACTGAAGAATCACGAGCCACGACTGACCCTATTTAAATTCAAGGAATGTGCCAGATTCTTGTCTGTCTTACAAAATTTTACAGGTAATTGCAATTTTTGTCCCAAACTGGGAGTTGCCAAGATTATGAAAGATTCTCTGTTGTGACAATAATAATGAAACTATCGACGCGGAAAGACATTACGAAAAACATTTTGAAATAGTGTAGATCCAAGAGCTAAGTTATTTGATATGACCCAAAAAGATAATAAAAAAAAAAAAGTCAAAGAGCCAAAAAAGAAATACGAGTCTTTAATTCATCCACACTACGAAGCCATAGATTAAACATGCTGTCGAGGTTCACTTGGAAGCCAATGTACTAGGTAGAGGTACTTATTGAGAATACCGAGTCGAATGGCGGACGCCGACAAGAAAAAAGGTAAACACTTCGCGGATAAGATAGCTAAGCCTGGTGTTTAGTTAAATCCCCAAGTATGTAGCATGGGACCTAGACTCATCCAAATCACAGTTCTGGCTATTGTTCCACCATAATTTTAAATGCATATAAATAACTGCTGTTACTAAGTGTTGTAAGATGTGTGTTGTAAGTGTTGTTCGTCGCAGGGTTGAAATGATTTTAATCACGGTAAAAATCTATTAATATTTTTATCTTCTGATTCATATCAGTTATAATGTCTTTTTCATTGCAATGAAAACACAAACAAGCCAAAATGTCTAGGGACTTCCCCCAATATAAACTACAGCGCACACACGCGCAATGTTTACGTACACCTTGTTAGGAATTAGGGATAAACCACCCGAAATTCTAAACGGCGAGTTTTCGTTCATCCCTCCATACCATTCGTTATAGCGATGGGTTATTATAACATTGATAACAGTCATTGGAGTCGATCTGTTGCGCACTTTAACAGGACTAAACTAAATTAAGGGCGTTTGTTTCACTAGGAAAATAAAGTGACAGATGCATTTAGTCTAGTTTCGACGCCATTGTGTCACCTGTTGTCTCGGTTATGCTGAGGCCATACTTAGTTTTAACGCCGTTAATTATCGCGTTAATAGACTAGACATTGATATAGCCAAAACATAACGCGCTAATTTTGTAAGGGCATACATAATGCCGTTAAACGATAGGCTATAGCTTTAATACCATTACAAAATGAGCACGTAAACTCGTGGTTACACCGATGTCTAGTGTCCAATAACGCGATAATTAACGGCGTTAAACCTTAGCGGGGCTCCCGCATTACTGTTACACAAAATCCTAATGGTTAAGCTTTCTTTTCATAATATTATGTTGATTTTCTGTTAAACTCAGACGGTTGATGTCTGAAGTTGAGGTAGTTGAGCGATGCGGGGGGGAGGTGTGACACACGCCTACTATTGGCTAAGCTAAGCTTTATGATGCGTATCATGAGTCTGTAACTGACATCTCGCGTCACACTCCTCCCGCACCGCGCAACTTCTTCATAAGCTCAGGCACCGATCGTCTCACTTAAGCAGTAGTATATACTTAGTCCGATTAAAATACAATTAAATGATGGTTTTTTTTAAGTCTTGGATTTTATCAACCATGGTTTGTGTTCAAAGGGTTAAATAAAAACTAGACATTGTGGTAACTGACCGTAGTCCCATGAGGGGTAGATGGGGCACATGCTGGGCACCCGCCTCGCTGCACCACTCGGGGTA
Source organism: Allophyes oxyacanthae (assembly GCA_932294325.1). Classification (NCBI taxonomy): domain Eukaryota; kingdom Metazoa; phylum Arthropoda; class Insecta; order Lepidoptera; family Noctuidae; genus Allophyes; species Allophyes oxyacanthae. The sequence continues at coordinate 5,332,667 of OW028614.1, read as the reverse complement.
CGCACGCCGGAAATCCGCGAACTCTCCTGTTGACAAACAACGTTATCATTATGACGGGAATTATTCTGTACCATTCTAATTGAGACAATGAGCGGACCTCGGCAGCAGGTCGGGATAAAGCTGAGAATTATCGTGGCCTTCGGCTTTACAAGAATAAACCGGTTTACCTGTTTGATAATTATATCAAAGATTTCAGATCGGATAGATCATAATCATCATTTGCAGCTTTAGTCAACCTACTTGCAGGGCAATATCCTTTTACGGCATTCTTCCCAGCTTTTCGTCAATGTTTTCCAGGGTTTTCCGATCGGATAAACCGTTTCCTCTAAATTAGAACAGTGAACAAAGCTTTATTGTGCATGTTTTTGTAAAACTCTTCAGCTAGCTTAAATAAAATTAATAAACAAGGCTGTTATCATTAAAATACTTGCCTAACGATTAACGCTACGAACCAGAAATACGCTTTTATAGCCGGAATAGAAACGTATAATATGCACAATTAACTTAAAGTTATGCTTAGTTATGTAATGCAGGATGGCACTTAGCACCTAATATTATTTTAGTTTACAACAAAGATACTTGTAGCAGTTGTAGTACTAGCGTATATAATTAAGTGTGCTTCCCGGCAAAGAATTGACAACTCTCTCTGTTCCGGGGTACGTTAAAGGGGAGTAAAGCGCCCAAGAGATAGCAGCCTGTCCAGAGGACGGGCAGCAGCGTCCTCCAGTGATGAACAATGTACGGCGGTCACTAATTCGTTAGCCAAGCAATTATTTAATCTGTGCCCAAGAATTTGTTTAGGGAAATTAAAAGACCCTTTCGATCGTTTAATCATGTCAGTGGATGATGAGTATGTAAAAGATAATTATATCACAACCACGGATATCGAGGGATATGCCCCGAGCGCAAGCTGTACACGGTGTCGCCATACATGCGGTCAGACTGATCCTATACGAGAGCGGCGCGGATCCGATACGCTTTACGTACAACAAATTACAGATTTTTCGTGAAGTCCCCTATTTTGGAAAATTTATGTGTGCTATAGATGAATTTATTAATGTGGCAGAATATTGTTTAGTCTGCGTAAAAAAATACTAATACGTGTGCTGTAACTGTTGTTTTGAGCAAATTAAATGAGAGAAATGTGGCAACACTTGAACGCTTATTGAAAACGTACGGAGGGCACATCACATCATTTTTTTTTAATTCAATTTATAGCGTTTGCATATATCGCAAAAGGTAACACGGCGCCGTTATGGACAGATAAACATCTCACATCTATCTCACATCATCACATATCTATGATTTACGCACATGAGTCGAAAATGCTGGTGCGCAGTTATGTCAAGTGATTCTGCCGATTATACGTCATTCGATAAACCATTTCAATAATTTCCGAGTGTGCCGAATATCAAAACTATGCTGTGTTCAAAGGGTGTTTTCTGTGTGTTACACTTTACACAGTTAGGACACATTTTAAGTTATATTTCTGCAGCATTTTGATGTAGAAGAACTTCGCTTCTTCCAATTTTAGGCACGTTTACAAACATGCGAGTCGTGACCATAAACTTAAACTTGATCAACGACATCAGCAAAATGGAAGATAAATATCCGCTACGCATTTGATTACCGAAATACTAAACAAAGGTAAACTGAAAACGCAGTTTTTCATGATAAAGTGCCACCTATTATACGGGCCTGGACAAGGCTGACTACCCTGGGGCTAAACCTGGTTTCGTAACAGAAAAACTCTAATTTCTTTCAACTTCAGCGGCCTTGCCTGAACTAAGGATCGAACACAGGCCCTCGAGTCTATAGTATTAACTTTTTCATCTTTGAGCAGTGTTCACAATTTTCTTTCAATCACTCTACAATGGGTAATTGTTAGCTTCAATTAGTAGGTACGCGTTAACTATTGCTGCAAATGTGTGTAGGCGTAGTCGTTAATTCAATTTCAAGTTTATTTTGTTCATTCATTGTTCTGTCCATTAATATTCTTCCATCATCGATGTCTTCCATTCACAATGATGCACGTCTGACATTTACTATCGAGTTTGAAAATGTCATTTATACGAGGATAGACGACTCGAGGAATATATATTTTTTAATGAGCGAACATCAGTTGTTATAGTTTCCTTTATGCAATGTTTTATGAACAACGACATATTCTTGACTTTAAAAAAATCTTCAGAATATTTCCACGTAAAGGGAAATCTTAGAGTTAAAATGTTACTAAACCTACAGGTTTAATGCCCACAATCTGAACTGCCTTTTTAAGACACATCTCTATTGATGCAATCTCCGACTGATTCGCTGCAATCGCTGCATCATATCGAAGCAGCTCAAATAGAGACGTTGCTTCAAGTCGAGGCACGCAGCACTTGAGGCATATTTCGCCGCCTCGGGATGAGCAATAACTAACCAGTTGTTGCTCGCGGTTTCAACCGCGCATTTTAAGTTTATCAAATAAGGGCCCGTTCACACGAGCTACTCTACTTTTAGCATCGGCGAGTAGCGATTTTGCGATAGCATCGATGCTGCATCGCGTTTTAGCGACTCTCTGCGTCCGTTCGCGGTTGCTAAATCGCGCAATTTTGCGACTGCATAGATGCTGCATCGCGATTTGGCGACTCACTGCATCCGATCGCGGTTGCTAAAAGTATCGCCTGTGAACGGGCCCTAAAATCATAGCCTGTATCACTCAGAGATAGTGCATAGCTTTCTTAGTAAAATATAGTTTTAAATCGGTTCAGTAGTTCCAGAGATTGCTATCTCCATACAAACAAAAACATTAAGTATCGATAAGACGCAGCTTTAGACAGACTGGAGACAAGTGGGATATCTAGATATGCTCATAAGAAAATCCCATAAGATTCTTAACAGGCACAATATAGTTTCCTAAGGGCTCAATTATGGAGACGCGCCGCTTCACGCGTTTCTCCGTTCATGGAGAGGTAGCGTGTGAAGCGTGGCTAGGCTACCTGTGGTGGGGCTCGCGTGAGTCCCCGCGGCGTCTGGTGTCTCGTTTACGAAGACGCGGGCCGATGCGCGGCCTTTGCAAAATTCTACAGCTCGCACCTTTCTCTGCGACGACGCGTCCAACACCACGGAATATGCCGCGTGCGCCGCAGCGATGCACACCGCGTGCTCCGCCGTGAGCACGCTACATATCAAACAAACGCTTCTGCATGAACGCTGTCATACATGGCCATACGTTTGGACTGATCGACGCGACGCGCGAGGCCCTTCCGTCCATAATTGAGCCTTAACTGGTGCCGTTGTGTAGCGACAGGTGCGTCAAAGCGACGAAAACGCAGCGTGTCTGTCGCGTTCGGCCGCTTCCTGTCATCCGCTGCTCAGCCCACAATTGTAATGCTAATATCGCTCCCATTATGTCCATCACATTCCAATAGTAGGTATATCCAATAGTCACGAGCGACGCGACACTCCATTATTATTTGACGTCCATTCAATATCCTTCGGATAAAAGTCAAGTCGAACACAGGTTAATCGACGTTGATTTTAATATCATAGTAATGGAAATCGTGAAAATATTTATATTATCATCTTATAATAATATCTAATAGAAAAACTAATAATTAGCATACATACCAACACCTACCTCCTACAGAGTTTCAAGGTCTTGATTGAATAACCTAATCAACTAACATTTGGAATCAATAAACAGGTACTTCTGCATTTCAACATGTTTTACAATCGTTTCTTGACTATAGCTAAGTGCCTGTTAGTGATTTAATTCTAAAATCTGTATTCTACACAACCACAACAAGGCACTCCTCCTGCTCTGAAATGTAGGCTACCATGGTGACATTGAGTATTCAGGCAGGGGACGATTGTGCCAATTTGTCTCTATTACATTAAAAATGGGCCATTAGGTATGCTGCAAGCCAGAAGGCAGGCATCACGCAGCCGCGCGGCGGTGGGGTGAGGCGGGCGCGCGGGGCAGGCGGGGCCGGCGGCCCGGCATCGATCCGGTGACTCATCGCGGCCCATTCATCCGCCGCACTCAATGAACCCGTCGTACCCACCTCCACGTCTCTGAGCCCCCTCACTTTCTACGCGCGTCCTCGGTAGCAAGGACTCCACAAAATTCGCCCCTCGCTGTGTGAACCCAATCCTTCAGCCCGCTACACCCACACAAAATAATCGCGATCACTTCGCAGTTCGCACACATCTCGCTCCCACTCCTGACCGCCCACCGATAATCATACAACAAACAAACTACCATAAAATATGTACTTTGAACTGGTTTTTTACAAGGCTTAACATAGTGACCAAAGACCTCGATGAGGATTAAAATTGATGCATTTACACCTACTTAGTATATAAATAAAAGAATTGTATACGCATGGCACATGCGGCAGAAGTGTGCATGGCGTTGGAAAGGGGGAGCCGCTGGCATGGCGTGGGCTTGAGGGAGGCAGTTGCGGGGAGGCCTTGGCCCGGCGCGCGGCCCGCGTCCTTCCAGCCACGTTTATCAACAACCTTGTGCGATTTAAACTACCTAATACATCATTATGCAGACCTGTCGACTATTCACTACATTATGCATACAATACCCGTTATTAAACTAGCATACACGTGTCGTTTTGTTTTATAACTTAAATGTTACTCCTGATGTACGGAACCTCGCTAGACACAATTATAATAGGATCGTACAAAATATAACATTATTTATTAAGGTAGCCAAACTTTAAATTAAGGAGTAATGTCGGTGGGTGGTATTTCGCCGATAAAGGTAAGCCTCTGTATAATTGCATCGCACCAAAATGTAACATAAGTACAAGCGAAAGCATGTCATTGATAATATCTGGCATCTTTAAATAGACTTTAATCAAGCCTGTTGGAGCAATTTGAACCAATTTACTAAGGTTGGTAGGCGACTTATAAATATGATTGCACATCGGCCTTTATTGACTGTTCCAAGTTGGGTCAATTAAATCCATTCACAATGAACCAGACGAACATGTCTTGTTAAACTTAAACATTTTAACCTTCTGGCATGGCTCCCAACAATGACCAAATACAGCCTGAGTCAAAACAAAGATGAAACTCATTCTGGGAGTCATACAGGCTATGTTACGGGTTACCTGTGTTGCATCACTTGCACACAATCTTTAATTTTAGTTTTCAGTAAAGAAAACAATGGAAAAATAACACGGCAATAAATAAATAGTAACTTTCGACCAGGTTCTGGGAATGTAGCAGATTGACGTCACTCCCGACGATTTGATTCAGTTTCTTAGAATCGACGGGATGGGAGGTATGGATTTCATGCCGCAATCGCGAAAATAGTTTATTGTTTTAGTTACAAAGTGTATCTGTAGAATGGCAATTAAGTTTACATAAAACCCGCGCGATTTTAGAATTAAGTATAATAAATTATTATACGGTAATTATAAAGTAGGTAACCTATAATAAACTAAGAAGGCATCGTTTGGATATGTCGCAGGGATACTGTTAAACCAGTGATATTATAATTTCACTAGTGAAACTAATTGCACGAAACTTTGTCTACCGCCTCCATTTCTCACAATTTCACGGGCTCATTTCAGTGACATTATTATTCCACTAGACCCACGCAGTCATATTGCAAGGCAGTAATATGTTGACAATTTGACTGAATGTGCAAGGCCGTTAAATTGTGAACCGACATGGGACACAGTGGATGCAAAAGGCGGAGAAGCACCTCTTTCTCTTCTGAGGTACAACTTAGGAGAGGTTTGCCAGAAGTGAACTGCCAGAGGCTGGCGCCGGGATATTTTATTCTTGACTCATGCATTGAATAAAAATAGTCAGCACTAAACATGAGGCATAATTATTATCCTGAACATAATGGGACGAAGTCCATACGCACAAAGCCGCAGGCAAAGGTTATTAATTTTCTTCATAAACTAATAAGTAGCCAAAGAAAATTTCTAAAATAGGTATGTAAACTACCTAGTTGACGAACCGCAAAATGTAAATATGATGTCATATGGATTTCCTGTATATGGACGTAGGTACGTATCATACTTACTAACGTAATGAATTATAAATGGTCAGGACATGTTGCACTAATTGACTGTCGGCTCGATTTCAAGCCGATAATAATGAGTGTGGCGCCGTCGTCGGCTGGCCGGCAGATAATGGTCCTGATAATCGTATCAGCATAGCAGAGTTACATCGCGCTGCACCCCGACCTCACATCACATGTTATATCCACTTACAACAATGTAAACTTGTATGTTGATGGTGCTATTATGAACCATATTCAAATGAACAAGAGCGTAACAAATTGATGACCTTTACGTGCTTTTACGGCGTAACAATAAACAAGTTACCTTTTTTTTCGGAGTCACGGTACCGAAACCAGACATAAATCAGAATACAATACGCAGCACAGAATAGTAGGTAATCCGCGAATTGGACATTACATCAGCACATAAAAACTGTCAATGCCAATGTTACGCCTTCCTATGTACGTACTTGTTTATAATATTATGTACACACTGAGATCCATTCAGTGTTTGACGCTTTAGTATCAATGATATCTAATTCATCAACATTGTGTCTGCTCGCTTGTCAAGAAATCCTAAAGGGATTTGGCTATGTCAAGACTATTATACTCATTCAATATAGTTGCTAAGTACAAAGAGCACAAAGCAAACGTAATTGTTTCCATGCGGTTGAGTTAATTCTAACGCGATCCACTTTTATGAGATCCCGCTTCCCTTTCCCATTTGGTTTTCCTCTATGAGCCATATAATATTCACGCAGGCCGGCCACTCCATCCAGATGCACACGATTTCCTCTACGATTATAAATGTTAAGCCCCAAAGAGTTTACATTCAAAGCAGAGCTCACAACATCCTGTTGTTCGCAAGCACGTGCCATTTATTTTACGATCGAGTTGGTCCGCACGCAGGCACTTCTAATGGGCAATTCACTGTCCAATATAGAGCAATAGAATTAGTTACAATTAATTTTATCGTAGATTATTAATTTATTTACGGTTACATGTTGATAACATCAATTTTGTTCATGACTGTATTAATATGCTATTCAAAATGCATATTCTAAAATGTGAATTTGACCAAAGAAAGAAGCTTCACTCCCTCTGTAGTAATAGATGATTGAACTTTTATGCGGTATTTTTTATACATAATGTTTTACATACATATTATGTAGCAAAGTTGAAACTGACAGGACGTGAGTGAAACGGGAACTTATTAATAAAATTGCGGCGCTCTTCCGTCGGACGAAGACCGAAGCAGTAGCGCTCTACGCATCCGGCTTGTTTGATCATCCAGTTTATAATATCTGATAAATTATTATGATCGTCTTAAATGTCTTAGCTAATATAGATGTTGAAACTAAGAAATATTTAAAGATGAAGTCATCAAAATGAGCAGAATGCTCGTAAAAAACTATCGCAACAATTGTCCTAAATGTATATTTTATTTACGTGGATTTAACCTGAAGTGTACAAATTCATTAATTATTGATCCAAAGGACATAAGCTTCTCCAGTTAGCGTTGCAGACAAAATCTTTTAAGATGGGGCGACGTAATATTTATAGGTCTAAAGCCGGTAACGAGTACTTACGTAGGGTGGGTTTCATACAGCCTACTGCCTATGATAAGTCGCATGCTACAGTTTAGCTGAATATCGGGCGTGGACGTGCGCACTGTTCAGTATACATCCAGATCAGAGCACAGTACTCGGTTATCATCGAGATGGTTCGCAGGCAGGTAGAGTTTGATACTTGAACGATTGCAAGCCGCACATTTCAAAATATGAGTATGGAGCAACTTTCAGTTTCGAAAATATCTGGCACAACAATTTTTTACATGTATTTGCAGCCTCCAACGAGCTGCGCTACCTATGAGACATTAAATTGAAACTAGCATCCTGTTGATTAGTAACTACACATTGAATTCAAAGAACTCATCGTTATTTCTATTGTCCAATAAATTACATAGCAATAAATGGACCAAACAATACCAGCTTACGCCAAATTGTATTCATTTAACAGTCCAGAAAATAACATAGAGTTGGTACAAACAAGCGCATTCGAGACTGTACGGTGATTATAATCTACCGTCTCGCATTGAGGAGCACAATAAGTAGTCGACTTCCTCTCCCACGTTTGGAAGAGCGGATGCCTCGACTTGCGACCTCCGGCATGCCTCTTACGCCCCTCACACATTAAAACTAAAGCAGTTCGAAGACATTTCGTGGCATCGTAATAACGACCGGTTATGCTGTCTTTAATATCGTTTTTCCTAGTCTGTACAATTACGAAATAAATCGATAGGTAGGTAGTCGATCTTAATTAGTGCGGAAGAGTGTCGATTACTAAAACTAGATTAGGTACAGGCACGTTATTTTTTCTTTTTGCTTTCGTTTTAATGTTGGGACACCTCTTTTTACTCATGTGCCCTCAGGTAGTTAAATAATGTTAACTACATGTCCCAATTCCCAACATTTGGGCCCTAAAAATAAGATGCAGATGTGATTTTGCGTGATGAGTAGGTATTTCATAATTTATTCGACTACGTCGCTTTCAAATTACATATATATAATGAATAGCTATATAGCTTTATCTATAGGTTTTTGTCAATGAATGTTATGAAACGGTTCCGCGGCGTGGCAACCGGTATTACGTGCATACCACCAAGTTAGGTAATAATTTACTGAATGAATGCCGTCGTGAGAATAATGCATACTACCCAATAACTATAACTACCTATTTATTTGATACTCAATGATTCTAGCACTCTGTAACATACTTATATACCTACCTACCTATTAAAACATAATTTTATTAAATCTTATAATATGTATCCTCACCTAATTTTATTTTATTTTGTATCACCAAAATCACACTAATGTTGGAATTAAGAATCTGACGATGGAGCGGCCCCGGCTAAAATTCGAACTGAATTTATACCATATTACAAAAAAATGAACAGCAATGACAGCAGTACCACTATCCAAAATGCAGTCAGTTTTAATTATCACCATGTTATCTATGGTGGATTCATTTTTAACCCCCGACAAAAAAGAGGGGTGTTATAAGTTTGTAGGAACAGATTAAGCATTCAATAATTAATTACATTCTATGTACCTACCTAGAGTAAAAATGGTTTTTCCTTGGTCCACAAAATACGAACTTCCTACAATTTCTTTTTCTTTCTAGCTATTTTGCATGCAGGGACTTTAAATGAATTATGCATTTTTTATATGTATATAACATTAACATATTGATTGTATTCTAGTAGTTGGGATGATGAGTTCATGGTGTATTCATATTTTTTATTTTCACTGTGGTAAAGTCCAAGGAAAACTATTTGTTTTTAAATAATATCAACGGTGGAAAGGCAAAATTGACTAAGCAACATTAGGCATTTTTACAGGAGAACCAATTAAAGTTTGAATTTTTCTTAAAAAAGTCATTTATAATCTAGTACATGTAGTTGTCTAACCAGCTTTTAAATGAAGTAAGATTCATGGTAATACAATGAATAGTAGAGTTTATATGACTTATTTAACAAAAATTCAAACTTTAATTGGCTCTCCTGTAAAAATGCCTAATGTTGCTTAGTCAATTTTGCCTTTCCACCGTCGATATGTTATTTAATGCAATCATCCTGAAAATAGCTAGTAGATATGATTGTAAAATTATTTCCTCATTACCAAACATAGCCTCAAATTGTTTAAGAATTTTTATATTAATCTATATTTTCTCAATTATTATAGTCCAACCTAGTGCATCTTATAGGTATTTCCTAATTTCCCTAATTTTATATTTGTGGCAGCAGGCTTTACTGGCTGGTTACATAATCAGAGTTTAACTGATGATTTACTATCAATCATCATCCTCTTATCCTTATTCCATTTTATTTGGGGTCACCACATAGGTACCTTTTACTTCCATTCATCTGTATCAGACATGGTCTCAATGATTAATAAAATATTATAATTTCTAATAATCAGTACAAAACATTTGTTGTATATGTTGTGTATCAAATTACAGATATGGATATAAGTATCAATGAGATCTAATTATTGTCTTAATCCTTCTAGCAGTGTAAAGTAGACACAATAGAAAATCAATTGTTTGTGGATCCTAGTTTTGCTCCTTCAATATAAATTGAAGGTTCATAAAAAATTATATAAAAATAAATCAGTCAGTAATACCTTTATTGTGATTAAGGACAATTCAAAGAGTCTCCAGCTATCTGCCACAAGCAGAAGTCAGTGTCTATGGCTAGAATAGATTGTCATACAATTATCGATAGTCACCGCAGACCTGCCTTTGCTAAGGTCTGTGATAGTCACATATTCCAATGACTTCTTTAGACATTGACATATTCACATCACAATCCTGTGACTTGAGTCACAACTTTTATTGGCTATCTTAATCCCTATTGCAAACATAAGAGTTAAAACAAGGCCTATTGCCAGCCTGATGCCAATTGCAAACTGTTGTTTTATATCACACTAATAATGTGAAAGTTTGTGAAGATGTTTGGATGTTTGTTACTCAATCAGCTGGACAGATTTGGATGAAATTGGTACACAGATAGACCATGTCCTGGATACATAGGATACTTTTTATCTGGGCACATGAAGTAGTTACCCAGGATGCAAGTGAATCTGTGGGCAATAGCTAGTAAGTAATAATTAGACTTTTGTAACTGTGACTGTGAGTGACTGACAATTGAGATTTTATTAACCCCTTTGTTTCAAGAGGGATATATTTAAATGTTATTGAGAAAAGTGGTGGAATAATTCTAAAAGCTAGCAGTAGGCTGATTGAATAAAAGTAGAAAAAAAAAATTGACACTTTTCTAGCCTGTTATGAATCTAATCTGATATTAGAGTTGGTTTTGACAGAGTCTTCTATACAGACCACATCTAATAACTCACATGAACAGGCTGCATTCTACTTGTGTTTAACACAGTAGTGTGTGACAGCATAGTAGCCTGTCCGAGTAACTTATTAACTGATTCTGTCCTTATTTTGTAAGTTTGAGTAACTTTGTCGTGGATTCTGTACTGATTCATTACTTAAAATTAACTATGACACATGGACAGAGTGCTATTTACTAGCAAGTTTGACACTGTATGTACAATCAGCAATTTATCCGGTCAACCATTGTTATGGCTAAAATTATTTGCGCCCAGCGTTCAAATGCTGTTACTAACTCTAAGCGGGCCGCAGTCATTCAAAGAATTTTTTTAGTAAAATATATCACCTCAACTTATCGTGATTGTACTTCTTTAATATAGATTTAGTGTCAAATAAGAAAGCAGTAAACTATCTGAACAGGTGCTTACAATATGATTTTAATGTTTTAGAAGGAAAGTAAAGACATAATAAAAATGACAAATTCATCCAACATTGTTATGACCATGTTTTAGTGTAATGGTACATTACCATTGTGACTATACTGACCATACTAGGTACTTATTAGCAATGCATAAACAGAACATTGTGATGTATAGTAAAGCTGAAAGCTGCACCTATACTAGTAGTGGACATGGCTAAATTAAAACTCATTATAATACTTGGGGTGACTGGTACCTTCAAGGCAGACAACCTGCACGCCATCTTGCTTTAGCCTCCGCAGCAGGATTCCATGCACAGAGTCCGGGTCCCGAGGAACCCCATCACCGTACAACACGAATATTCCCCGCGTTCGGCAATGTGAGATCCTCGCCTTTAACTCTTTACACTGCACTGTGGACACGATGTCGATCTTGCCCGCCGCCAACCGCCGCAGCATTATGCTCGGTATCGAGAAATTCACTGCGGAGCGGATGTGAGATACTGAGTACTCGTTGGACCCGCGACAGTCTATCAGTACAGTATCTCTCTCGTCCGAGCGCAACTTCGCCAACAACCACTCCTTCGACACCAGGTCGCACTCACATTCCGAGTCCGTAGGCATATTGTAATTACAACGTTCTCTTATGTTTACACGAGCCCTTTGCGACTTACAATCGCCTGTTGCACTAATATAATATGTAAATCGTATAAACCGAGCTCCTAATCACCGACATAGTTATTATCACCAGTTATTAATGAATACTAATAAGTTAATCTATTATATACCGATGAAATCCATTTAAAATAAACACAACAGTAATGTAACGTCCACCACAAGCGAGCCAGGCACCAGACGGCGAATCAAAACGCAACAACGACCGAACGCGAACGAACGATTTCATTTCATCAGACACGGGTGAAGGCGGGGTATGAGGGAATGGGGGGTACGTAGGGTTGTGGGTGGCCGGTTGTGTTGTGTGGAGCACTGCAAGCAACTCTCCACTCCAGTCACATCCCTATATAGTTTGTGACTCCAGTATATTAGTCTATGGGAGCAACAACAGGCGTCGCGGTCGGCCAGTGACGATAAAAGTGACACGGTATCGAACAAGTATCGAAAAGTAGCTCGGGTTCCACCAATGACTAAAGAATCCTCAGGTTCTACTATAATTTTACTGTGGAGAATAAACGTACAAAGCTATTTTCAATAAATCGCTAAATTGCAGCCGCTGATCACAGCATTATAAATCTGAGACAATGTCTCAAAAACGCGATAATTTATGATATTATAGAATTATTTTTTTGTTGTATTGAAATCCTCTATAGATGTGTTTGATTAGCGGCTGCGATTACGCGATTTTTTCTAAATCGCGATTTTGTTGATACGCCAAAAGGTTATAACCTATTAATACAAAAGTATCAAGTGCATTTTTAAGTTACTTTTGTTTGCCCCGAGCTACACTCGCACGCCAGGGGTGCTACATCTACATGGATAAATATTATCTTATTTGTTTATCAAGAGTATACTGTAACTGTATGCCAAACATCTAAATCTATTCACTCGTTTCGGCATGGCGGGCAGCGTGTTATGATAGTACAGCAACCAAATAGTATGATATGATATGTTATGATGCTGGGTGGCTGTTACACAGCCAATAATGGTTTCGTTACAGCAGTTACGTTTAATAATATTGATTCACAACTTAATATTGATTTATTCAGCACCAGTCCAGCCGCATTAAGACGCACGTTAATAAAGAATATTTTGAAAAAGATCGTATTTGATTCATATTTTAAGTAAAAAGTATTTCTTAATTTTTTTTTTCTACTTTTATTAGAAATTTAGATTTTGGTTTTCTTTTCTTTTCTCTCTCTAATTTTGTTCTATTTTAAACTAACTGATGTTTACTTTAGGTTTAGGTACTGTAATATTTTATATGTGGAAGCTTTTCATTAGCAACTTATTTACATATTGTACTGTAGTTAATAAATTTTATTAGTCTGTAAGCTTTCCAAAGAATAAATAAATAAATGTTATGAACAACTTTTACTATGGAACCAACACTGAAATTGCGAAAAAAACTGCTGTTCCATACAAATAATTCTTGAAATACTTGCATGCATACCATAAACTTATGTAACAATAAGTTTATGATGCATACGATAACATTACGATACGTCAAAAATATTCGTACATTGTACGCGGTTTTTATACTTCTATAAAATTACAGACATTCTCCACCTTGGCAACACTTCGATTTGCGATTAACCATAGATATTCTCAGTATCCCCAAGTATCCCTAACTAGTCTGTGGTGTCATCTGATTTGGTGTTTTTGTGTGGTCTATTTGCGTCAATTTGGAAGATTTTTTAATTTTCAAGCTTGTCGATTAATTTGCGATTTGCATTCTAAATTGAAGAATAACTGTGTTAGATTTTTTAAATACGCCTAATTATACCACCTTCCGCAATGGAAGACATATACGGAGAATTAGACAACTACGATGATGTGAATGCTATTCAGGAGGTATTGTGATTTAGCGCCAAAACGTTCTGTCATTTTATTTCCTACCTCAGCAAAACAATACTTTTTATTTTATTTTTAACTTCATTATACTTACATTATTTTACATTTACATACACGGTACTCAGGCCAAATATTGACGCGTCAATAAAAATGTTTACGTTTGTATATTTTTTATAGCTGCGTAGTGAAAACATGGAGCTGAAAGTGAAGCTTGAGGAACATGCTACTGCCATGGAAAAACTTCAAAAAGTATGTATCGATAGTGATATATTGATTAAAACTAGCATTTACCAACATCATAGGCCTTTACCCTATTCGCTAAAGAGCAGAGACCTATGGCCAAGAATAACATAAGCGTATGTATTTCGTCACATAATGAATTAAGGGCTCCAGCAGACGGGTGACTGTTCACAACAGTTTAGTTGTAATGAAATACTGGACAATTTGAGTAAGTGGATTCTCATATCTATAGATTTGATTAATTGTTGTGTCGTGGATCAGTTGGCCATCTACTGGAGCCTTACGCAGAATAACACTTCTTTCTTTTCCACTAACATGACAGTATTATTTTCTAATATCATACCTCATTAGTGCTAATTTAAGAATATAACATATGAATGGATGACACATTGATATTGTAGCAAATATTGCAGGATTATGATACACTAGAGATAGAGTTCAAGAAATTGGAGAATAACTACTCTTCACTGTTGAAGACGGCTCGGGCAGAAATAGAGAGGAAGACTCAAAGGATTTCTCAACTTAATATGGAGTTAGTATATCATTGATATTGTTGTTTTCTAAACCTTAAAGAAGCTTACAGATTAAATTGGATTCTAATCTATATACAAAATATCTATAATGTCTTTTAAGTTTAAAATCACATAAATATCTTAATTTGCTTCTTCGCATGAAAGTGTATAATCTCAAAAGTTTTGCAAAATCGATTTAAGTTTACAGAAATGCTAAGTATCACCCTACATTTTCTCCTGAATAGTGACAAAAAATATCATGAAGAATTCTGAGATTATACACTTTTTATGCCAAGGGGCAAATTGTTATTTGCATTATAATTTATACTAAAAAGCTTAAGTTTCAATTATATCAATCATTGAGATTTCATATTTTTCTGCATCTATTAATACCTATTTTCTTATTTTATACCTTATTTTTCAGAAAGGACATGATGGTATTGAGTTCATTGAAGAATGGGAAGAATGTTAGAAGACATTTTAATAAAGGTGTACAAATATTAGATAAGAAAAATAATGAGAAACCTGGTAAAGGCAAAGGTAATCTGAAAGTGAAGGAAGATGATGTTAAATTGAAGGCAGTAGATGTTAAAAATGAAAGGTTAGTATTTTGAGTAAATTGTATGTTAAAGAGACATGTTTTATACTTTTTCCTTTGTTAATTTAATAAGAAATTAGGATAGTGGCTTGTCTAATTTAATAGAAATTTTGTTGATTATAGGTTACTATAGTGCCAAATGTATCTTTTCTGTTTTACCATAGTTTTTTTGGTTGTGTAGTATTCAAATACAAGCCTTTTTTTTTTTAATAAATAGATTAATGCACAAATTGTATATTTTTAAGAATGTATTTGTTTTGTAATCTACATAATACTGCATCATAAAGACACATAGAATTAAAATCTATAATGTTTCATCAATTATCATGTTGCATCTAAAATATATTTTAAGGTTATATTCATATAGGTAACAAGTGTAGTTAATATTAACATGTATAGAAATAAGCTGATGAGTTGTAAATTGCAAAACCATTGTATTGCAAATGTTTAATTATACTAGTACAATTAAACATTTAGGAACAATTATCATGGGCTATGTTCAGCAATTCATTTTTCTGTGTGAAAGTTACGCATCTGAATGTCGCTCGCTTGTTGGGAATAATTGAACGGCTTCCGTCGACCCTTAGGTAATGACAGCTGCGTTAAGCAAGTGACCAATCAAACAACCTCAAAATATCTGTCATTGGCATAAACTTATTATATGACCACTATTATAATAAGTTTATGGTCATTGGTCAGTTGACAGTATTGCGACCTTCGACGAGTTATGGTTGATTGAAGAGTGCGACTTTCACCCTACTGTTGTACGGGGTGACCGGTGCGAACGCCTAAAGACGCGGGCGTTCCAATAACTGAACGGTTGGTGTGATCGCCCGGATGATCGGTGCGTCGTCCAGCGTCGTCCGCCGTAATAACTGAACACACCCATGGGCACATTAACATGTTTGCATTGATGTTTTGTCATGTGTATCAAATACATTAAAAGAATTTTCTAGTGGCCATGAGTGTTCTGATGTCGAATTTCTAATTCCTTTTAAATGTTCCTATGACTCAATATTAAGAATATTAAAACATACTATATTATTAAAATTGCTGAGGTTGGTGGCAATTTTAAGTCCATATCAGGTAAAATAATAATAGGTGTTTCATGATTTTGCCATAAGAAAAAGACTGTTTATGGCATAACTTATGTATCTATTCTCATATTGTTATTGTTTGAAAATGGTAACTAAGTATGTGTAATAACTTAATGTCTCTGCTATTTCAGGTGTGAAACTGCCAGTTCACAGCAAAAAGAAATAGATTCTAAAGCTAGTACAGACAACAGAAGTAATTTAATAAATAAGGTTGAGAATCCAAAACCAGAATTATCTAGCTATAGAAAGAGCAATATTAAAGAAAACCTGACACACCACAAGACTGAACACAATGATAATTCTAAGGCACATGCCGGCAGCATTAAAGACAGAAGAAAGTCTATGCCAGCTGTCAGGTAATACATGAAATTTTATTTAGAATGATATTTGAAAGTTTTTCTGCAAGACATGAATAATAAGTACCTTTATTTCAGCATGCCAGTCGAGAAGTTCAGTTCAGATGAAGAATGTGAACCAAACTATCACACCAAAGATACGAGAACTGATCTTCCACCAAGTTCCAATAAGCTAGAAAGAACAAATTTAACCAAAATTCTTCTTGATAGACATAGCAATAAAACATCTGAAACTTCCAGTTTGGATGACAAAGGCTCCAATTATTATGAATCGACTTCAAGGGAAACATACAAAAGTCAGACGAGTAGACAAT
Source organism: Allophyes oxyacanthae (assembly GCA_932294325.1). Taxonomy (NCBI): domain Eukaryota; kingdom Metazoa; phylum Arthropoda; class Insecta; order Lepidoptera; family Noctuidae; genus Allophyes; species Allophyes oxyacanthae. Next base: position 5,315,682 of record OW028614.1, on the reverse strand, counting down.
ATGACACTAGCTCATTTAAAGGTAAAGATAAATACGAAGTTTCACGCAAATTTGGAAAACATTACAGTCCAGACAGAGGAAACAGGAGACATCCCAAGGAGTATAAAGATGACCATCACAGCCCAGACAGAGAAAACAGGAGACATCCCAAGGAGTATAAAGATGATCATTACAGCCCAGACAGAGGAAACAGGAGACATCCCAAGGAGTATAAGGATGACCACCATAGCCCAGACGGAGGAAACAGGAGACATCCCAAGGAGTATAAAGATGACCATCACAGCCCAGACAGAGGAAACAGGAGACATCCCAAGGAGTATAAAGATGACCACCATAGCCCAGACAGAGGAAACAGGAGACATCCCAAGGAGTATAAAGACGATCATTACAGCCCAGACAGAGGACACAGAAGACCACCCAAGGAGTGTCGAGAAGACCATTACAGACAAGAACATGGAAAATATCATCAGAGAGAGGACAGAGGGAGACAACTGGAAAGTCCTGAAAGACCTGAGTCCTTCAGACGTTTTCAACGTCGTAATCAGGATCCGCGATCTAATCATGACAGTCATATACATGACCACGATAAATATAGACATCGCTATGACGAAAAACATCCAGTCAAACATAAAATGTTAAATGATTATGATGAACCACACACTAAAAGACAGAAGACCGCGTCATTTGGTAATCCTGATACACACTTTAGAGAAAACAAGAGGTACTACAATGACAAAGAATCAATGGACATCCAATCCATTCCCGAATTCTCTCCAAATGATGACGACATTCTCCGTTCATCCTGCCAGTCTCCAGATTACATATACACAGATGCAGCATTTGCTAATCCTGTTAAAGGTAATAGATACTGATGACTCTTTTATAAAATCGTAGTTTAAGAAGACATTAAAAAGCCTTTAATTCTGTTGTTTCCAAAAACAAACTGATTATGTTATTTATATATTTTATCTCTTAAATTTAAAAATCATCATTATGTAATCCTCATTAAAGTTATTGTTAGCATACTTATTTGTTATCATTTTGAATTCTGTGAGTAATACTTGAGTTTGTTACTCATGTGGAAAATAACAGCACACAGCAGTGCTCACTTTTTACAGTTCTACAAGTATTTAACTTTTGCAGAAATTATGGCTACCGCTGCAACACCCTTGGAAGACCCGCGACTAATGAGCAAAAGATATGTAATAATGAAAGAAAATGGCAAAGAGTTACTAACCACAGCATTGGGCAGAAATGTTGATATTAAATCGGTTGATAAAGCTGTATGGAATATTGAATCTGTTATCACCCCTTCTGCATTAGTGCGGCCACCCTCACAATACAGTAAAGAACTTGTTAAGAACATTTACTTGGACATAGATAATCCAGTAGCCGATCAGTCTTTGGAATCTGGTGAAGTATGCTCCGAGCCTGGAGACGAATATTTTAAAAATCGTGATAACAAAGAAAAGGAAATCCAAACTGTAATTCGAGATTATGACATAAGTAATCAAGCCATAGAACAAATAACAAAGGAAACAACAAATTCAGAAAACATTTTGAATACCAAATATAAAATCCCGAAAATTGGGCAAATCCACAAAAACATTAATACCAAAATGGATGTTCCAATTATTGATGTGAGTGAAAATATACCAAAGAATGTTAATGAAAAGTTAGCAGCAGAAGATAATTGTTCTAAGAAAACACTAGCTGGACCAAGACAAAATGACGATCATAACAATTTACTCTCTAGTAATATAAGTGATAATAAACACGAAAGCCATAATCGGATAATATTATCTAACATAGCAATCGTTGCAGACGATTTAGAGTTGAGTGACGAAAACAGTGATAATGTATATAGTCACAGACAAACAGAAACAGAAAAGATTAAGAAAAAATGCAAAGTGCGGTCACACATCAAAGAAGATAAGAAGAAAGAGTCTACAAGTAATGTAACAAGTAAATTAGAAAATAATAAACGTAATATAAGTTCACTTAATAACGAATCTGAAAAAGCCGTGGACACTACTGTGTCTAAAACCGTTAAGGCGGACAAAAAGATAAAGGAATCTGACAGTAGTAAAAAACAAAAAAGTAAGAAGAAAAAAAATAAAGATAAGGATGTATCCTCTAAAGATCCGGTTGAAAGTACAGATGTAACAGAGAAGATCAGATCCAAAAAAGAGAAGGAGCCTGAGCCTAAAGAAAAGAAAAACAAGTTTAGTGATCTATTTGGTGATAGTAGTAGTTTAATGACCCCTGAGGATTTAGGAATACCTTCATATTTACCTGTTTCTGAAGATGCCCAAGATGCTGTGGACTTAAAAATTAACCAGATTATCGATGCTACACCGCCAATAAATCATATAAAAGTTCCTGATGATGCTCAAAACGAATCGAAAATTAAAAATCATGAAGCAACATCATGTGATAATCGCCTTAAAAAAGTTTTACAAAAATCAAATACAGAAGATATGGAAGTCACCACAGACATTAAAAAGAAAAAGAATTCCAAAAGAAAAGAAGATAAAATCGATTCACACGAAATACCGCCAAATGTTATTTATGAAAATTTGAACCCTGAAACTAACTCAAGCGAAGCTAACGTAGTCAAAACAGTAATAATTTCAACAGGATTACAGCCTCAATTAACGTTGGAAAATAATAGAGAAGCAGTTGTAGAAAAACCTATTGCAGACATGGAAGTGAATGCAAAACAGGATATTCCTAATATTAATCCAGTTTCAGCTATTATGGAGTTTAAAAAACATGATATTATAATGAAAGCCTTAGCTACGTCTACTCCACAAAAGGAGTTGACTGCCTTACAGCCAGTAGAAGCCGATTCCAGAACAACTGATTATATTTGCGATTCAAATTTTAGTAAACCTATTGAATGTCGGAATAATGCATCAGAAGTTGTTGACCAATCCGACACAAATACATTGGATACTCACGACGCACCTGATGTGAGAATATTTGTGAAAAGGCGCAGGAAAGTTTTAAAGCGACCGTCAATGATTTAGTAGAAAATAGAATAGAACTTAGGACTTAAAAGTATGGAAGAGAAAGTGGAGGTCGCCGAGGACAGCAATGCAATTTTTGGATTATGTGGCAGTAGTGTAGCAGCGATGTTTAGCGGTAGAGCGTGAGCGTTACGTTGAAGTATTGTTATATTATGTAACATTTTAGTTACCACAGTACTTGAGATGAGTTCACTTATTTTTGTTGAACATAGTGTAAATAATAGTAATTATAATACATGTGCTGAGTCTATATCTATTTCTATGCAGTTGGCTTGCGGCGAGAAATAGGCGGGCCTACTCAATGCCGCCATACTTGTAGAGAACGATCGAAACACGCAGAACTGCGCCAGTGTGGTCGGAACTGACAAATGTTGGTGCTTAAGTCGGTCACACCACCGAATGCGCCTTGGTCTCGAGGCCAAAAGCTGCACACATTTGTATCCAGTCATCCAGACAGGCAAGGAATGACCGGACACGGTACCTAACAGTTATCAAAGTTCCAAGCTTTAGTTAGCTATTCAAGTTTATGCATACATTCAACTGTTTGGTAAGATCATTTGTTTTATTATTGTATTATGTGACAACAACCCTGTGAACGTATGTGTGTGTATAGTATTGTAGAGAGTAGGTAGTTAGTCTGCGGCATTTATGCTCGGTGTGATTACTTATAGGAAATGGTTAAATTAAAATATAGTTATTAAAAAAAATTGTTATATTCCCATAACAGTCTTTATTTTCCTTATGAATTATTGTGAATTATATTTACATATTTTAAGTGTCTATGATACATTGGAAATAATGATTTATGTCTAAGCTTATAGGAATTTGTACATAATTACATATAGTTAATCTATTTATACCTACATATATTTAATTTCCATATCAACTTAAAAATATTTACATTAAGCGGGGAGTAATTTTAAAATAATATTGCTTATTTAAGTCATTTACTGCTCATAACACGGGTGGTGTAATAATAGTTATGATACGCGAGATCAGGCAGAACGCTTCCGGTCGCGGCTCTTCTAAAAGGCATATCGTTGCAATTTTTTATATGTTATGCAATACACATATTATTGACTGTAAAGCCCGTCACACACGTAGCTATAATATATATTAATATACTGTGCTATATATTACATCATAGCAAGACCGTGGTAGCTAATAGCTATACTATAACATATTTTGATGACGTAATAGAAATATATATATTATAGCTGCGTCTGAGATCGCTCGAAGATTACTATGGAAAATATATCGTAATATGTCTTGCTATAATATATATTATAGCTACGTGTGTGATGGTCTTTATACATAGAAGGCTGCTTAGAGTAGTTACGAGACAAATTCGAGCATATTTTGACGTCGCTTCCAGTTCGGCAGAAAATTAATTTTCCATTTTGTTTACTAGCTCCGATATTATATTTTACAAGTCTATTATCTGGTAATTCAGCGCTTAAAATTACGTGAATTGATTACAAATGATTAATCGACAATTTAGCAAGTGACCATGACTGTGACTCCAACATCGATATCAGCCAGTATAAACAAAATATGTGTATGATAAGATAACGGAAAGAGGAATTAATGAAAATAAAAGTAAGTATTACTTGTGTTGTGTACAAAAATCGTTAGGATTTGTGTAAGTATAAAATAATACCAATTCTCAGAACTTATCTTTGTATGGTACAGGTGGCATTTTTAATATGTTCAAAATTCACCTAAAGTTTCCTAAGACCAGAACTCGTCTATAACAGAATGGGTAGCCATCCTTAATGCTCCAAAATTTCGCGCCAACCTGTATAGCCATCGGCTCTGGACGGATATCCTTTTGAGATTACGTGAAGTACGTCGTTTTCGGAGGCAGGCAACCTTAATGCGCGAACGAAGCCGCGGCCAAATAATCACCAATATGATTCGATGATTGTGAACATTCACTACATGTAATCGCTGGGAGCTCTAGGGTTGGATAACGTGCCTATAATGTTGTTGGCGGTGGGTATGTCGTCGTTCCTGGACATGGATGAGCTTGAGGAAATTCCGGACGAGGATCCTGAGGCAGAGGGTCTTTTGCCGAGTTTCTTGATGACGGTGGGCGTTTGTTCACACGGGTCTGAGTGTGGGGCGACGTGTTGGTAGCAGACTGCGGATGCGTGGCCGGATCGCACTGACGTTAACGGAGTGCCGCTGCTCCACGTATTCGACGCTGGCTCGTACACTTCTACGATGTCTAGGAAAGATGTGCCGTCATAGCCACCTGGAAAATAGAAATAAATTTCATAAACTAACGGGTTTTGTTTCATGGTTCAAATTAAAAGCAATTCATCCAATAAGCTTATCTTCAAGGGGCGGTGCCTCTAAATTCAGGGAAGGTAGCGCGTAGTCTCACCTTCGAAATAAAGTGCGAAATAAGGACATGGGTCATGCAAAGTTTGATCTTGTAAATACTAACCGAGTGCATATAGTTTGTTATCGAGTACAGTCAGCGACAGTGCTGAACGTGCTATGTGTACAGGCGCGACCAGCTCCCACGTATCTCGCTCCGTGTCATACCGCTCCACCGACGCTAGCTGCTGTGACCCGTCGTACCCGCCGACCACGTAGATATATTGGTTCATTGCTGCCACGCCTGATAATAAACAAATTATAATTAAGAAAGAAAAAAAGGTTTATTGGTCAACACAATACATAGTAAATTTTGATTTTAATAAAAAATACAAAAACTGACAGTGACATAGCAGTTGTACATTGCAGCAAGCTTACTTCGGCACATAAATTTATGCTCTGATATTAAATTAGGCTCGGTGCAGTATTGCGTGACCAAAAGGTCTCACCTCATCATATGCTGCAGTGAGACTACAGCGCTGGTTTTCAACTGAAATCTAAGGTGGCTGACAGAACAAGTTTCCATGGAATTGTGTAGTAGGTAATAATATATGATATTATTACATTATAAAAAGAGATATTTAAATAATCAATGTATGAGTAGTCATAGTAATCCATAAAATATAAAGATTACATTTAATCTTTAATCATAATTATGTCAAATAAACTAGCGATATATTTTTTTAAATTTGTTTTATTCGAGGCTTCAGTCACTGGGTGACCATACTGACCATGCAAGTCCCATGGGGAATCGCATATTAATTATTGAAAAATATGTATGTATAATTATAGTCCGATTTTTTTGCTATTAGGACTGTCAGATGCGAAGATCGATATGAAGTTGTCTACAGAATACGGAAAATTTTCGTAGAGTCAACATAAAAATTTCCTCAACTTGTTATCATTCAATCATTCAAAACCATTCATTAGTGAAATTATTTATGTTTTAGGTTAATTTTTCAATCACTTTTATTTAAATTTTAACTGTTATGTACAATAACAGTTTAAATAAATAAATGAAATATTTTTACAATTAAACAAACAACAACATAAATATATTAAATTAAAGATTAAAGATAACATTGTAGTTATGTATGATATAATTAAACTATTTTACAACTAAAACGCACTTAAGAGCCAAAACGAAGCAAAATCGTATTGTTCAAAACGAAGCAAAATTCAACCAATCTTAAAAAAAGGAACAAATAAAATGAAATCAATGACAGGGTTGTTAAATTTGTACGGAATCCGCTTTAATCTGGTAGTTCTTCTACGCCACGTAATTAAATTTAGTAACTCATTCATTCATTCTTTTCTGTTCACATCTATTTATGCTAACCGTACAGCCGATTTTTGACGTTAATAAGAATGAAGTTCGCGAAGTCGCGATCCTAATACCAAAAAAATCGGATTATAACTTTCGACATTCAAAAGCCTCCATGCCCTCATTCATACATAGCTTTACGTAACAGAAAATCTGTCTTCATGCTTGCGATACTGGTTTTACACTAGCGATAATGTCAATACTTAGGCGATAGTGAGGCAAAGTTAATCATTTCGAAAATAATTGTAAGTGTCTGAAGATAGAGAAAAAAAGTATCTGTCTGCAGAAATAGATTTATTTTAAGTATGTAGGTAGGACATACGTTCCGGTTAAATACACATAAATCGTAGCAGCCTCACGAATTTGTTCGGCTGGTTAAACACTGCCAATAAAACACACGGTCTTTGGATGCTATAATTACCGCGTTGTTATCAGTGCAGATAAATTCTGCGTCACCTCAAAAGCGGTTGTACCTATTCTTTGATAACCATCAATTCACTAGCTGCACGGTAATTTTTTTTGACATTAAAAATGCTACTGTGATATAAAATAAAAGAACATACCGGCTCCGCTCCTGGCTATTTTCATTGGCGCGGTCTCGTTCCAGCAGTTGTTCTCTGGGTGATAGCACTCGACGGAGGCGATTCGTCTGGCGCCGTCGAAGCCGCCCACGGCGTACAGCAGCCGGTTCACAACGGCCACGCCCACGCCCAGCCGTGCGCAACCCATCGACGCTACTGATGTCCACACGTCCCGCTCTGGGTCGAAGCTGGAGGAAGTTTAATATCTTTAAAATTATAATTGTAATTATGGACATAATCGGTGGAGGTTCAAAACCAATAAGTATGAATTTTGTAAGGTGATACGGTTTCCAACTTTAAACCCAAAACAAATCGCAAACACCTAAAATAGCAAATACTTGGTGAGTGAACCCTTCCTGAGGTCATCATACCTACAGACTTGCGCTTACACATTGAAGTGATATGCTTACCATTCTACTGATTTATGGTACTCTGAGCCTGCAGAACCGCCGACTGCGTATAATAGTCCGTCCATAACTGCTACTCCTACCTGTTGAACGAAAAGAAATAAATGATTAAAAAATATATAAATATATTTTATCTACACTCATATCGTAAAGTTCTAATTATGAAAACATGCAACTATAATGGAATTAATGAAACACTTGATGGTTTTAGCGAGGCGAGGACCAGGGGGGCTAAAAAGGCCGCTTTAAATGAATCATGAATTTATAATGAATGTCAAAATATCTAATTGACAACTCTTAATGTCATCCGCATAAGGTTCATATTCAGTAATCATCTGTCTGACAGTTACTATGCAGATCAGTAAAGGAATTGCTCAATGTGGCCTTTTTAGGCCCCTAGATGTCTTAATTTACGAAGATGCTGAAGACATCTTGTTTAGTGAATACCGGCCCTTGTAAGACGATAATAATAGTTATAATCCTGTATAATGTTTACTAGATACGTACCCTGTGCCTGGGCGTGGACATAGGGCTGCAGGGCCGCCAGTGTTCAGTCGCCGGGTTGTACACGTCCACCCAGTCGCTGTCGTACGACGAGCCTGGCGATGTGTTACGGCCACCGACCGCGTAGAACAGCCCCTGCGCAAATGACATTGTGATTAAAGAGCTGGATACAGTAATTCAGGGTTCGTGGTTAACGCGTATATCGATAGACCTGCGAGGTTAAGTTGTAGTCGCCGCAATGTCGCAAGTGGACGAACCTTATCGCACAGATCAGACCCCTCTGTATGTAGGTATTTCAGAGAGCACGTTACGATCTTTCCACTAAAGAAAAAGGATCGAGTGCTTGCGACTTTTATTTATTCATTCAATTAATAGAAAACATACAGCATACGCCAAAACACTTACAATATTTTGAAGGAAAATGTGAAATTCAAAGATAAAAAATTTAATTTCGATAAATATAGGCTCACCTTTAGAAACGCCGCCCCCAGCCCTGACCGCGGCACTGTTAGCCTGGGCAGCGTGCTCCAACAGTTGTCGTCCAAGTTGAACGCCTCGAACAGGTCTATAGAATGTCTGAAGTAGCCGCCGGCCACGTATATGATACGAGGCGTGTTCGGCCTGCGCTCCTTTACTACTAGCTTCTTGTGTAATGTGAGATCCTGAAACATTCGATGAGATTACAATATCTTGAACATACTACCTTGAACTACATAGGTAAACGAAACTTCAGCTAGTTTCTAATATATTAGGATTCGTTTGCTGTCCAACATAAAAAGCTTCCTAGTATAGACTGAAAATTATGCATGACACGATGACGCCCCAAATGGCTGGTACTTATAATATTTTTGCAATAATCAATAGCATGCTAATTAAAATTGATTGTTCAAATGTATCCAAACATATTGTTACGAACTGTGGTGCAAAGGATTTGATCGCGATAGAATAGAATTTCAGTGTTAGGCAAACTAAGTGATATGAAAGTTATTCAAGTGAAGAGAAAGAAAGAGGGAAGAAGAGTTTCGTTTTTGAAAACTAGCAAAGACAATGAATAATACTAATACATGAAATACATACATATACACATTGACCCATAAAAATATTCATTTTTCGACATAATAATTCAGCCCATTACTGGTGCACTGCTGGGTACAGGCTTCTTCTTAGAATGAGAAGGGTTAGGCCTTAGTCCACCACGCTCGACTTTTTTTGGGTTGGCGGACTATACTTACACACCATCGAGAACTTTATGGAGCCCTCTGGTGTGCAGGTTTCCTGACGATGTTTTCCTTCACCGTTAACGCAATTCAAGTGATACCTAATCAAATTGGGAACTTTTAACATGCTCACCTTAAATATTTTAGCGAGGTATTCCCTGCAGGCTGGGACTTTCTTGAGTACAGTGCAGGTGCTCATCTGCTCCTTGAGGAAGCTGGGCGTGAGGTACTGACACCTCACAGCTTGCAGGATGTGTTCCATGCGCGGATACCGCCTGTCCTCGTCATATTTCACCTGTAACGGGGTGTCCGTTATTACTAAGACTCATCTATTTTAAACAAATAAATTAAATTTAACTGTCTGTAATGTCAAAATAACAGCTTTTTACTAAATTCTTATGAGAGTATACACGGTAAAATTATAACAAATAAAAAAATATTTTTTTAATTTTTTTTGTCTGTCTGTCTGTTTGTTGCGGCTAATGTCCGAAACGGCTGGACCCATTTTGACTTTCAATGGCTGATAGCTGATGTTATAAGGAGTACCATTTTTTTTTAATTCTACGCGTACTTCGTCGAGGCCACAGCTAGTTAGGTCATTAAAATTAATTGCAACTATCAGGTACTGCTATCTGAACTTCACCTAAGCTTCATTGATGATAAACCATGACTTTCTTTAAATATTTCTAAAGCTGGTACCTATTAGACGGGAACTGTCACTACAATGACACAAGTGTAGAGATCTAGTTATTAAAATCTTCAATAGTATTTGTAGTGTTCAGCACAATACTGTTTGACGTCACTTTTGAATGTCACTACAAGTATACAGCTCTGTTGTTATGACTGTACGTTTATATTCCATGGCTGTACTTAATATTACACAGTCACATGAATGTCATTGAATTGTAGAGCAACGATAGCATGACTCTTATTTTATTTTTATTGACTTAGGTACTTCTTGTAAGATACCTAACCATACCTGCGGTTTCACTAAATGTTCTACTTAAGCGTAAAGCACATGTGTTCCAAGAAACGGCCTTATTTGTTGAACAAGTTAGTTATTTGAAGAGGATTTAACATAACGATTTTGTCATCATTTATTATTATACACAATGTGCGATTTACGTGGGCAACTTATCGCTAATCTAAAACTCACCAACATAACGATTTTTTTTAAATAATTGATTTGAAGACTTGAAACAAACAAACGCACATGAATATGTATGTGAATATTTGATTGCACTGAATTCCTACGCATACCTACTTCATACACTGATTGAATATAGGCCAAATGCGATTGGCGTTTCATACGCCTCGTTTTCTGCCTACCACCAAAGCAAGAACCCTCGCTTTCGTTAGACCTTGTGTACGCTACACACCGAAAAAACCGTATTCAGTCGGCAGTCTGGTTGTTGTTAATAATTCATCATAGCCTTATCATAGCTAATGTCTTTGCCAGACTTTTTACAATATAACAAGAAAGAAAAGTAATTTATAACTACTGGTCAATGAATGATTTTTTGAAAAGTAATTCTGTTCTACTTTCATTTTGATACTCAAGACTACAAAATATATTTTCAAAGATAGAATTTTACATATACCTATATCCCAATGGTTTATTTATTACACCCCAAGTCATGTTCCAATTTTATGTGATAAGTGTATGCGTACAGGCACCCTTCTCGTATGATTTGGAAAATGGATTACGATATTTATTATTATTTTTTATTTATTTTTTTTCTGTGTTTTTAGCATGTATGTGCCAATAAACTATATTTCTTTCTTTCTTTCATTTAACAGATGCGCCTTTCTATTTTTAACCGACTTCAAAAGATGAGGAGGTTGTCCATTCAACTGTATTTTTTTTGTATGTTTGTAACGCGATTTCTCCGCCAATTGTAGACCGATTTTGAAAATTCTAAACGGTATACTCTCAAAGTGGTCCCATTTAAATTTGGTGAAGATCTGATGTGGACCTTCGGAGATAGACAATGGAAGTCTTCATTAAATAGCATATTATTATCACTCGCGATTGCTGTAATCGCATGTTTATGTATTATTTATGCCACTTAAAATAGAAACTTAAAAAAAGTAACAATCGAGTTCAAAACACTAAAAAACGTGTGTTTCTTCAAAAACTTAACAGCTTCTGTAGTCGGGGCCTTTAATTCTTCAATGCACCTAGCTTGGCAGTGGCACCGACTTCAGAAGCTGTCAAGTTTTTTAAGAAAGTTATTTTATACTTTTTAGTTTTTTGAAGTCGGTTTTGCAATAAACATTAAAAACAATCAAATGACTACGAAGTACTTACATTATTTTTATAAAATTGTCCGGTGATAAGATAATGAAACCAAGAGTCATGGTTAATGACAAAATATCATTTATATCAGAGTTCAACGATACTGCGATAAGATAACACTCAGATAGCAGGAATATTAATCATGATATATATTTGCATTTAACATGTTCGCGGTCGTTGCTCCACTTGCAACGAATGAAAAACACGATGGCGGATTAAATAAAAATCAAATATTTATTGTATATATTTATAATTAATTTTTATGTGCTCATGGCGTGGTCCATCGGTAAAGATATTGCTATCACGACGGTAATCTAACTGACCTCGGGTTATTTCCATGAAATTGCCGGTTTAAGAGCGGCTGACGTTTATAATACCGCGAAATATTAAAATGCATACTGAAGTACGATATGATGATAAGTCAATTGTCTATTTACTTAGCGATATCAACGGATATTGTGGAGAGTTAGTTATCATGACCATGAGGCTTTCCGGTAGGTATTTTAATGAACTACTGAGGAGACGTAGTTTGTTGGCACAGAAAAGCACAGATGCTAACGTATTTCGTTGGTGATATTGTAGGGAAATATTTATCCGGAATCTTCGGACATATATGTGTTATACCCGGCAGATTAAATTCTGGATTGCGGGCTACTATTTAGAATTTTCTAACAGAAAAAACTCAATATCAACTGCCCGTCCTAGTTGCTGAAACGGCCTCACGCTCAGCAGCAGCACTTGCGACGAATTGACCAATGACGCAGACATGTTTAATTTTTATTTATTTATTAAACTTTATGCAATATTCCAGTCCTTACAATGAGTTATGAACTCTGCATCTGTGTAAGTGGGTACCGAAAGTAATCGATAGATCCTGTTTAAAATCCTCAAAAAATCCGGTTTAGTGAGCCCGCGTGCAGACTTACCCTTACAGTACGTACACAAACGAAAAGCTCTCGTCTCGTAGTGAGGACTGAACCTGAGTGTTCATGTTCACTTACCCAGCTTAACACTGCATTGTAGACTTCTCTTTCTTCCCTTACGTTGAGTTCGTCTTTGCGGATCAAACATATTAACTCTTGAGGGGTTAATTGTAAGAACTCCTCTTCTTGACACACCTGCAATCAACAAATATTTTGAGTAACATCTTGACATGTGTTACAAATACCTGATGGCTACTTTTGTATAGGTACCTATGACCCGTATTGATATCTTAGATATGTATACTATATTCAAATAAATAAAATAGAAGTGTCTGTTTGTAAGGTCAAAATAACAGCATTTTACTAAAAGCACGTGACAAAAAAATAATATAAATTTTTTGTCTGTCTGTCAGTTTGTTCCGGCTAATCTCCGAAACAGCTGGACCGATTTTGACGGGACTTTCACTGGCAGATAGCTGATGTTATTTCGTGCAAAGTAATTTTTGTCGTGTGTACGATTAGGGAATCCCTTTATCGCCTATCATAATGGCAGATTCAGGTGAACTTTCTTAACCCAAAGTAACTTTTTAACTAACCATTTTAAACATGTCGCGTACAGCGTACCTGTGTAAAATGCCTCTCGATGAACTGGTTGGCTTTTTTCTTGAGGTCAATGCAGCCGTGTTGTTCCGCGAAGTTGGCGATCCCGATCGCGTTGGACGGGTCCAACTGGCGCTCCAGGAACGCGCAGCAGGCGTCAATCACGTTTGTTATCTGTCGGCACACAGCTAAAATAAGTGTAGATTGCTAAAGTTTACCAGTTTTTAAGTTTACTATATTTGTATCAAGGAACCGATTCGTGTCAATTCTAATTTTGAAACATCAACACTACGTCGTCGAGCTAAGTCATGGTGAGAAAAACAGGATGACCACAGAGCCAGCTCTCTGGCAGCGGTGACGCTGTTGCCTGTCACCAGCAAGCCTTTTTATTGCGATATACTTCGTAATCAAAATTTATCAGAATCACTTTAAATTTGACAATTCAGCAATGCCCATATTGTTGCTCCAAGTTTGCGAGCGGAGAGATTTTAAAACATAATACGCAATGAACATTGTTGAAGAGATTACGATAGCGAACCTTTAGTTTTATGCTAACAAGTTTAAAACATGGATTTTAAATAAATACAAGAAGATGTATCATTGTCTATTCCAACTCCAAGTTAATAACATAAAAATGATATAGGAAGAATGTGGGGTTTCGTAAGGACGTAAGAGTCGAAGAGAAGTGTCACATCACAATTACTGGCACTTATTAGATGTTTGTTAGTCATTGTCCAAGTACAACTAAGGTCAAAGTTAGTGTCGTTACGAACAAAACAGCTGTTGATATAACAATTAAGAGAAGCCTTATATTTCATACAACTCATAAAGTAAATTACAGTAATGGTTATTAAGGGTGTAAGTATTTGTATCCTTACAGTATCCTTTGCATAGCAGTGGAAGAAACGTGAATAAGATAATATATATAAGAGGCAATATAAACTGAAATAAATCACAAGTATACGAGTATCACGCAGTGTTTTACTTGCATTATTTGCAAACCAAGAAAGGGAAGGTGATGAAAATAAGTTTACGTCTTTTGCTCAAGTTACTTAGAGAGAACAGGGGGTTTACTACGAACTCTTATAGCAGGGCTGTAATTGAACTGCCCAGACATTTCCAGTATGAGCTGAACTCGCACTGTATTTTATTAAATTTAAATTATATTTTTAACCCCTGACAAAAAAGAGGGGCTGTGGTGGTGGGGAGGGGGGTTTAGTAACTGTCTGTGGCATCGTAGCTCCAAAACGGATGGACCGATTTCAATGTAGTTTTTTTAATAGAAAGCTAATCGGATATCATCTTAGCTGTTTAGCCGTTCAATCGTTACAGCTCTTTTTCTAGTTGGAGTCGCGGGTTTTTGACGGTTAGGTTATGTTTGTTTTTATTGTGCACACAACTACATACCAAGCTATACATTTCCAGTATAAACTGATCTCGCATTGTATAGGCTTTTCCGTACAATGAGAGGTCAGCTTATGCTGAAAATGAAAAGCTTGATATGTATAGCCGTGCATACAATGTACTTTGCAGTATCATTCATGTATTTACTCAAGAAGATTAAAACATTCTTACACGACTATTTCTCTTACTAAAATGGTTTTAAATAATCAAGTAAGTTTGTATGACGACCGGTTTTTTATAGGTATGTATTTTGCAGCAACCCCATTAGCTGTCACTGAAAAAAAAAAGTCACCCCGTGTATCTCGAACCCATACTTTTTGTAAACTTAGGCCCATGTTCACCGACAATATAACAGCTGTTTAGGACAAAATTTGCCATTTATCAGGAACTTTTGTATATGGGTAAACGGCCGTTTTAATATTGAATATATATTTGTCGCTGAACCTCAGAACGCTGAACATGGCCCTTAAGGCGGCGGTTCGCGCCGCGACTGTGACCGAAGACCGCGAGAAGAGACACTAGGTCCGGCTACCTAATCACGATGCACGCTCGTAATCGGAATCGACTCAATTTTGACACCACAACAGTGTGCATTGCGTTGCTCAAATTGTAGGGCGTAGTGGTTTTAAAAGCTTACCGCGCAATGTAGTTTGTTGGACTGTCAAAATTTAATCGATTCCGATTGCGAGTGTGTATCGTGATTACCCTGCGGGTCGGATACCGTCTTGTTGTCTTCGGTCTCGCGTCTCTGTCTCCTAGGTCTCGCTCGCACGCGCGAACTGGCGCCCGTACAAAGCGCAATGACAACTACCGGTCGCGGTCACCTATATCTGTCTCTTGTCGCGGTCTCTGGTCGCGGTTGCGGCGCGAACCGCAGCCTTTAGGGAGTTAAGTAACACTATTAATCATAACATAATATATAAGTTACCTGGAACATTGTAGCCGCGGGCAGCAGCTGACACACTGTTATCTCAGTGATGCGGATTTTGCCGGTGTATAGAAAGTACACAAGCCACGCGACGGCGGACGGACATACACCTTGCAGGCGTACTCGGGACATCTCACACTCCTTCAGACCGCTTGTGAACATGGCCTGTAAAAAGGAATTATTAATTAATTGAGAATAACAGATTATTCGGTGAGGGAAAACATCGCGGGAGAAGGATCACATACATTTAATAGGGTTTAGGTAAACCCTGTAAATTGAAGATTAGTTTTTTCTGTACTTTCTAAAATGATTCAATGCACTTAAACTGATCTGCTAACATAATTATAACAATAACACCTTTGTACAGTTTGTACCGTGTCTCTGCTAAATAAATATATTCTTATTCTATTCTATTCTTGAATATTGTTGTTAAAATGATATTAAATGCAATTAATTATCAGGGATTTACCACATTTATCAAGACGACAATGACATGTAAATTATTAAGTATATTCAAATCATCATTTAATCCAATGTAAGCACTGTTATCATATCACACATACTTCTGAAAGTAAAATGTTCTATATTCCTTATCTAATAACAAACAATTGATAAGCATTGAGGTGCGCACGCACGAATGATGTAAAATCATTGTATACAATATTCATATTTTACAAGGGTGACTATTCACTTGATTAAGTACATATTCATAAATGAATGAATGAGTCATCAACAATGACATTTTTACATCAAATCCCAAGTTCGTCCTATATTATATTTTACAGAGTCATCGACATCAACCTAAAACTATACTCACGTAACCTTCAAACGACATAGGTACGAACTAGTTTAAAAATGTATCTAACGTATATTATTATTGCACGTGGTTTTATTTAAGCACGATGACTTGCAAGTATTTAACAAGCGGGGCGTGATAAACGTATCATTTAATAACGTGACGTCAGGTTCGATCACACCCTGCATCGAGCTTTGCAATTAGTATTATAATATTGTGAATGAATAAACATGTCAGAGGATATCAATGTTTTTTCTTATAGTGTTGTCGGACAGGGTTGGATACGTCTGTCCAAAAATGTTGACCGACATTCATCGAACTCATTTATGTATGACCCTACAAGCCTTATCCCGTTTTATTTAGGGTTAGCGCGATGTGACCCTTTTTATTTTCTATTCACCTCTATCAGACTTCATCTTCAGGATCAGTTTCTTCACATTCATCATCATTTATTGTGAAATTATTATTAGTTATGAATGTTGATGGCTAGATAGCCATAAACAGTCATACTTAAATTATTAAAACTCGTCTCGTCGTCAAGCTTATTCTAAGAAGATTTTTCATAGAGTAGACACTATGAAAAACATAATCCTGAGTCAGTAGGAACAACACTTGTTCTTAAACGACGAACAATTATAATATCTACAAAAATTTTTGCGTCCGTCCCCATCAAAATCCCGTAGCTGTAATAAAATAACGCCTTGTAGACACATTTAAAGATTTTTGGGACAATATGTAACATACTTTGAAGTACGGGCTCCCCGCAGCTAGGACGACTTTGTGAACGTGGAACAGTTCGTTGCCGACCTCCAGCACGACGTCTGTGAGCATGTGGTGTGAGCGCATTGTGAACATCATCTGAAAAAATAAAACCTATTGTCTTATTCTGTAACAGCTTGGCCAGAGGAAAATTCGCTAACGGCGAAATTTCGCGCGACTCTACTGGCGACTAAAACTTTTTCAGGCGAGTTCAACGCGAATTAGGAACCTCGTCGTCGCCGTCGGGTTCGCGTGAAATTTCGTCGTTAGCGAATTTTGGCGGCCACACGGTAACAATTACCATTTGCTATTCTGAATTCACTGATCAATGTTCAATTAGGTACCTAATGTGTTTCGAAACAATATAATAATATGTTAATGTTGTTAGAGATTTTACAACCAGGTGCAAAATTCCTGACGAGGCTCTAGAGAGTAGGTACCTATTAGCGATAAATGTAAGTAGGTACCAAGTTCATATATCTATAATAGAGAAAAAAAATACAATTAGACTCAGACAACAATTTTATAGTAGAGCAGTCTAACCAACCCACTCAGAGCTAAGGTCACACATTGGTATATGCCCGTGTGACTTTAAAAAACAATGCCAGGTTTTCCTGAGAAAAAATAGTTTTGAAAACGATAATAATAATCATTTATAACCAAAAGAAACAATACAAGTTATTTATACATTTCCTTATAAATCTAATCTATTTCTATCACTAGAAAGTTATATAAAAAAATAAATGCTGCAGCTCTTCTTTATTGGTCTGAGGCTGCAACTATGCTGCTCTACTTAGTTTATTGCTTATAGACCTATGACGTACCTAAATATTATCTGACCAAAGTTTGTACAGTCATGTCTTAGTACCTAAAAACGTCACTGAATTATTAAAGATACCAGATATCAAATCATTGTTAGGTACACAAAAAATGATGTTTTACATATTATAATCTTATTGTACTTATAATTGATTAGGTCGTATCGATACAATTATTATTGCTTAGTGAAAAGTTCAACAACGTAGTTATAAACAGTGGATATAGACACCTGCAAAATAAGTGTTATTAACAGTAATTTTAAAATTGTTGTGTTGGAGAATCACGACAAACAGATTATGATCTATATCTCCAACCTCACTCAGAGCAAATAGGTTTGAAATCGACGATAACAAAGGGAATAATTTACTAAAGTCACTCCGCTCATAATAAACAAAATTTCAATGATTATTTCAAAGTTCTATTAAATAAGTCCGATGGAAATAAATTGTTACAATAATATACGTACTTAGCACACCTACATAAACATCACGACAAAAATATAGGTAGGTATACTTACATACACAGAGGTATACCTGATAAAAATATGCTTTGTCATAGCGTAATGCTTCACGAAAATATCATTGCGACCAGTACGTAGGCAACAATATATTTATTTATCGCCTTTATGTAGGTAGTCACACTATACAATTCGCTTGTGTAGCCCTTGTGAAGACCCAGTTAAGTCTGCGGCTTAGTAGCATGATTTAGGGCCAAGTTCACCGATAATAATAATTAAATCGGCCAATTAACCATATGTTAATTCATGTTTAAACGGCTGATTTTGCTCTAATCGTCTGTTATGTTGTTGGTGAATTTGGGACTTAGGAATACTTAGGATGCCAATCATAACTATATGAAAACTGATAACACTGGGTCAACAAAATTTTGTAACAAGAAAGGTGCTTACTAATTTAGAATTACCTACCTACCCCATTACAAGTTGTAATGGGGTAGGTAGGTAATTCTAAATTAGTAATCAAATCAAATTAAATATGGTCTTGTAAATTACAAGACCATATTTAATTTGATTTGATCAGGTCTAGTTTATGTGTTACAGCTACTAGCCGTAAAATTGACCGGTGTGAAGTTGGCAGCCAAAATGTAGCAGCCAATAATCCGACCAAATTAAGTAGGTTATTTTTTTCGTGCTGTTTTAAAATGTATTTCTGGCAGAAAAATGGTTAAAAATTATAGAAAAAGCCTGAACAACATAATAGGTATAAAATGAAGACAGCAGGACATCCAAAAATAAAATAAAACCACTTTCTGAATTAAAAACGGCTTTTGCTATATTTAACCATGTAAACCCCTAAATTGTGGAAATTTTATTCATAAATTACAAAGACCGATACCCAACCTATCAGAGAAATATAATAAGAATGTGGCTAAACAACTAACTAACCCTCTAAAACTCGACTGAATACAACATTCGATTTTATTCCCATTATCTGGATATAAAAAAACTGCTGCTACCCTGTAAACCCCTGAAATATCAAAATTTTATATATACATTACAAAGATAGATATCTAAGCTATTAGAAAAAAATTGAAAGAATGTGGCTAAGATACGATTTGTCCTCTAATAATCCAGTGAAAAAGCATTGATTTTTTAATCCCATGATTTGGATTTAAAATGGCTGCTGCTACATTTCACCATGTAAACCCCTCAAATAAGGAATTTTTATTCATAAATTACAAAGAACGATACCCAACCTATGAGAGAAATACAATGGGAATGTGGCTAAACAACTAACTAACCCTCTATAAGTCGACTGAATGCAACATTAGATTTTACTCTCATTTTCTGAATTTAAAATGGCTGCTGCTTCATTTCACCATGTAAACCCCTAAAATATGAAAATTTTATTAGTAAATTACAAATAACGATATCCACCTTATCAAATAAATACAGTGGCATTGTAGCTAAATAATTAACTAACCCTCTAATAGTCGACTGAATGCAACATTAGATTTTATTCCAATTTTCTGGATTAAAAACAGCTGCTGACCCCGTAAACCCCTGAAATATTAAAATTTTATTAATTAATTGCAAAGAAAGTAACCCCCACTATCAGAAAAATACACTAATAATGTGGCTAAATTACTATAGAACCCTCTATGCGATGACTAATTACGACATAAGATTTCTTCTCATTTTCTGAATTTAAAATGGCTGCTGCTTCATTTCATCATGTAAACCCCTAAAATATGAAAATTTTATTAGTAAATTATAAAGAACGATATCCACCCTATCAAATAAATACAGTGGGAATGTGGCTAAACAATTAACTAACCCTTTAATAGTCGACTGAATGCAACATTAGATTTACTCTCATTTTCTGAATTTAAAATGGCTGCTGCTTCATTTCACCATGTAAACCCCTAAAATATGAAAATTTTATTAGTAAATTACAAAGTACGATATCCATCCTATCAAATAAATATAGTGGGAATGTGGCTAAACAACTAACTAACCCTCTAATAGTCGACTGAATGCAACATTAGAATTTACTCCAATTTTCTGGATTAAAAACAGCTGCTGACCCCTTACGGGGTGGATATCGTTCTTTGTAATTTACTAACAAAATTTTCTTATTTTAGGGGTTTACATGGTGAAATGAAGCAGCAGCCATTTTAAATTCAGAAAATGAGAAGAAAACTGATGTTGTAATTAGTAATCTCTTAAAGGGTTCTATAGTAATTTAGCCACATTCTTAGTATATTTTTCTGATAGCGGGGGTCCCTTTCTTTGCAATTTATTAATAAAATTTTAATATTTCAGGGGTTTACGGGGTCAGCAGCTGTTTTAAATCCAAAAAATTGGAATGAAATCTGATATTGAATTCAGTCGACTTTTAGAGGGTTAGTCAGTTGTTTAGCGACATTCCCATTGTATTTCCCTGATAAGGAGGATATCTGTCTTTGCCATTCTTAAATAAAATTTCGATATGTCAGGGGTTTACAGGGTGAAATAGAGCAGCAGCTGTTTCAAATTAAAAAAATGTGAGTAAAATCCGATGTTGCATTCAGTCGACTATTAGAGGGTTAGTTAATTGTTTAGCCACATTCCCACTGTATATATTTGATAGGCTGAATATCTTTCTTTATAATTTACTAATAAAATTTTCATATTTTAGGGGTTTACATGGTGAAATAAAGCAGCAGCCATTTTAAATTCAGAAAATGAGAAGAAATCTTATGTCGTAATTAGTCGTCGCATAGAGGGTTCTATAGTAATTTAGCCACATTCTTAGTATATTTTTCTGATAGCGGGGGTTCCTTTCTTTGCAATTAATTAATAAAATTTTAATATTTCAGGGGTTTACGGGGTCAGCAGCTGTTTTTAATCCAGAAAATTGGAATAGAATCTAATGTTGCATTCAGTCGACTATTAGAGGGTTAGTTAGTTGTTTAGCCACATTCCCACTGTATTTATTTGATAGGGTGGACATCGTTCTTTGTAATTTACTAATAAAATTTTCATATTTTAGGGGTTTACATGGTGAAATGAAGCAGCAGCCATTTTAAATTCAGAAAATGAGAGTAAAATGTAATGTTGCATTCAGTCGACTATTGAAGGGTTAGTTAGTTGTTTAGCCACATTCTCACTGTATTTATTTCATAGGATGGATATCGTTCTTTGTAATTTACTAATAAAATTTTCATATTTTAGGGGTTTACATGATGAAATGAAGCAGCAGCCATTTTAAATTCAGAAAATGAGAGTAAAATCTAATGTTGCATTCAGTCGACTATTTAAAGGGTTACTTAATTGTTTAGCCACAATGCCACTGTATTTATTTGATAGGGTGGACATCGTTCTTTGTAATTTACTAATAAAATTTTCATATTTTAGGGGTTTACATGGTGAAATGAAGCAGCAGCCATATTAAATTCAGAAAATGAGAGTAAAATCTAATGTTGCATTCAGTAGACTTTTAGAGGGTTAGTTAGTTGTTTAGCCACATTCCCACTGTATTTATTTCATAGGGTGGATATCGTTCTTTGTAATTTACTAATAAAATTTTCATATTTTAGGGGTTTACATGATGAAATGAAGCAGCAGCCATTTTAAATTCAGAAAATGAGAGTAAAATCTAATGTTGCATTCAGTCGACTATTAAAGGGTTACTTAATTGTTTAGCCACAATGCCACTGTATTTATTTGATAGGGTGGACATCGTTCTTTGTAATTTACTAATAAAATTTTCATATTTTAGGGGTTTACATGGTGAAATGAAGCAGCAGCCATATTAAATTCAGAAAATGAGAGTAAAATCTAATGTTGCATTCAGTAGACTTTTAGAGGGTTAGTTAGTTGTTTAGCCACATTCCCACTGTATTTATTTCATAGGGTGGATATCGTTCTTTGTAATTTACTAATAAAATTTTCAAGTTTTAGGAGTTTACATGATGAAATGAAGCAGCAGCCATTTTAAATTCAGAAAATGAGAGTAAAATGTAATGTTGCATTCAGTCGACTATTGAAGGGTTAGTTAGTTGTTTAGCCACATTCCCACTGTATTTATTTGATAGGATGGATATCGTTCTTTGTAATTTACTAATAAAATTTTCATATTTTAGGGGTTTACATGATGAAATGAAGCAGCAGCCATATTAAATTCAGAAAATGAGAGTAAAATCTAATGTTGCATTCAGTAGACTTTTAGAGGGTTAGTTAGTTGTTTAGCCACATTCCCACTGTATTTATTTCATAGGGTGGATATCGTTCTTTGTAATTTACTAATAAAATTTTCATATTTTAGGGGTTTACATGGTGAAATGAAGCAGCAGCCATTTTAAATTCAGAAAATGAGAAGAAATCTTATGTCGTAATTAGTCATCGCATAGAGGGTTTTATAGTAATTTAGCCACATTCTTAGTGTATTTTTCTGATAGCGGGGGTTCCTTTCTTTGCAATTAATTAATAAAATTTTAATATTTCAGGGGTTTACGGGGTCAGCAGCTGTTTTTAATCCAGAAAATGAGAGTAAAATGTAATGTTGCATTCAGTCGACTATTGAAGGGTTAGTTAGTTGTTTAGCCACATTCCCACTGTATTTATTTGATAGGATGGATATCGTTCTTTGTAATTTACTAATAAAATTTTCATATTTTAGGGGTTTACATGATGAAATGAAGCAGCAGCCATTTTAAATTCAGAAAATGAGAGTAAAATCTAATGTTGCATTCAGTCGACTATTAAAGGGTTAGTTAGTTGTTTAGCCACATTCCCACTGTATTTATTTCATAGGGTGGATATCGTTCTTTGTAATTTACTAATAAAATTTTCATATTTTAGGGGTTTACATGGTGAAATGAAGCAGCAGCCATTTTAAATTCAGAAAATGAGAAGAAATCTTATGTCGTAATTAGTCATCGCATAGAGGGTTTTATAGTAATTTAGCCACATTCTTAGTGTATTTTTCTGATAGCGGGGGTTCCTTTCTTTGCAATTAATTAATAAAATTTTAATATTTCAGGGGTTTACGGTGTCAGCAGCTGTTTTTAATCCAGAAAATTGGAATAAAATCTAATGTTGTATTCAGTCGAGTTTTAGAGGGTTAGTTAGTTGTTTAGCCACATTCTTATTATATTTCTCTGATAGGTTGGGTATCGTTCTTTGTAATTTATGAATAAAATTTCCACAATTTAGGGGTTTACATGGTTAAATATACGCAACAGCCGTTTTTAATTCAGAAAGTGTTTATTTTTATTTTTGGATGTCCTGCTGTCTTCATTTTATACCTATTAAGTTGTTCAGGCTTTTTCTATAATTTTTAACCATTTTTCTGCCATAAATACATTTTAAAACAGCACGAAAAAAAGAACCTACTTAATTTGGTCGGATTATTGGCTGCTACATTTTGGCTGCCAACTTCACACCGGTGTAAAATTGAATATTTATCGCTTTGACTTACTTTTTTTTTTTCGGCGTATTTTTTTAAATGGTTGTGATAATAATAATTCAAATTTAATATTTTAAATTATAATTCATAAAAACAGTGTTGCAGTTTTAAAAAAAAAATACAATAATAACAATAACACTATTCGTATTTGAAATATTTTAATATCACTTCTATTTTCCCTTTGTTCTAAACATACAAAAAGCAACTTTTGTATGTAACATGAAAACTTTTGACTATTTCTTGACCAGTGATAATATAATTATTATTTAAATTATTTATGTGGTCATTTCGTAACACAGTTTCAAGGCTAGAATATGGCGATTTGTAGCAGCAATAGGTTGCCTGGTGGCCAATGCTCCAAAATACATTTTGATTTTGGAGTCATTTCATAGCCCCCATCGCTAACAAAGAGCGGCGCGGTTGCATCTCAACTTTGCTTTGATTTATGGCGAGCTATTCTGAAAGAACATCTCGCATCTCGATTGGAATTTCACTCTTACTATCGGTTGATATTTGACGACTTGATATACGATAATAAACGTGTAACTTATTTAACAGGAATTATGAACCTGACTAGAGTAGTATAGCGCTTTCCATGAACAGGAGCCGAATTAGGATCTTGACAAGAACCCTCACTGGGCACTGCAAACTAAACAAGCATCTACAAAAAATGGGCCTTAGTGACACCACAATTTGCAGATTCTGTAGCGAGAAAGATGAGACGCCCATACATATCCTATGCGAGTGTGACGTAGTACACCACACTAGAAGCCAGCACCTGGGGGGCCACCTAATCTCACCAGATGAGATTAAATCCCTCCACCCCAAGAATATAGTCAATTTTATTATTGACTTATGGCTAGAGGGAGTGCTGTAATAATTAATACAAGAGGCGTAACAATAGATTTTCGCAGGTCGCAGTGGCAAAGGGGCTTAGTACCCTACCTCTTCAAACAAATAAATAAAAAAGAGTAGTATCACAGGTCAGTCATAAGTTATTGTCATATCAATTCGTCAAATATCAATCGACAATAAGAGTGGAATTCGTCTCAAGTGTGAGATGTTTTTACAGAATAATTATACTGTAAGTAACTGTTGCATCGCGCGATATACAATTACTTAAATCGTTGCTGCATCGCGATTGTAGTGATAGGTACTGCAACGGCCTATCGATGTTGCTTCCGTACCTTTGTCGATATCCCTGTGTCACTGAAGCGTAACAGACTAGAAATTAATCTGAAAGCTGAATCGCAGTAAAAATGTGCTTATAATTTTTGAATGGTAATTTATTACATTTATGTAAATTAATACGTGTAGTGACGTTGTAAAGTTGTAATGCAATAAACATATCTTTATTCGATCATCCCCAATTATAGCCAAATAATATACGAATTTGTTATGATTTACATTAAATTGTGTTAGATCTGACGCTATACTGATAACTATTTATAAAATATTGTGCATTGAACCTGAAATTTATTACCTATTAATATTATTAAACAGCAAATTGTTTTCACAAGAAAAGAAAATGAAGAGTCAGGTGACTAGGCATAACTCATAGAAATAATAAGTAGGGCTCCCCTACAAACTAAGTTAATAAGTCTATGGCATAACTAGACACGCCGTGACACAATGCCGCGAGCACCGAGAGATCGAAATCATAATGGCAAATATTGCAGAAAACTTAAGGGAACCTTCTGTAAATTATGGTTTTTCGGTACAGATGTGGCAAAAACTTGAAAAAACATTTTCAGGATTTTTTACATGCTGTACTGTCCATCCAAAGGTTGTCTGTAAGAAATCCGCCCATTGTACAGTCGTAAATTGTTATAACGTGCCGTTAACGGTATATTATGTTTATTGTTCCTCTTTTATCAGGTGTACAATAAAGAGTACCTACCTACTTATTTCTATTGTATTGTATTCTATCGTTCGTAACAGTTCATTGAATCAGACTGACTCGGAAGTGTGACAAAGGTTACGTCATCTATTGTAGATATCATAATATCTGTACAGATGAAGGAGATATGAAAATAGGAACTTCAAGTTCAAAGCAAATTTTACGTTATTTAAAAAAATCTATGGATACAATTTTTCCAAGTCTAAACTGATTATAAGCAGGTTCTGTCAGTTTACGAGGAAGGACAATGTCTCATTTCTGACGTAGATTTCACGCTTTACATCCTACTTCGAAAAATATAATAATATAATTATATCAATAATGTATGACTGACACATTCATGTATTATTGTCTAATCAACTCATTTATATAAACTTGTATCAGTGGACTATAGGCTGAGTTGAGTAAAGGATAACATGAATTAACTACTTAAGAATTACCCACTTTCCATGTTTAGATAAAAGTATGTCACATGGAAGTTGGAATGCTGACTATAGTCACAACCGTACCAAACACAATTCACGCGATGTATTGACGCGTGTCGCGGGTTCATGGCCGTTATACAATCTCTGGCGGGGTCACTAGCGTTATTTAATTGTTGGAAGCTCCGTTACTTATACCAGACGCCAGTCACCACTAAATATCTTCGTGATTCTCCACGAAGATATTCAGTGTAGTGTAGTGAGTAGTGGCTTCTGCCAATCTTGAAGAAGTATATCTTGGACCTTGGTAGGAATTATCTAAACACTGAAGTAATAAATATACAGGATAGACCAAAAATTGTTGATGCTGATTTTAGGACACATAAACATAGGCATCGCTGGCAACACGAAACGGTTGCTGTCAGTCGTTGGATTAACTAATTGACCTAGCTAGACTGAACTGTTTAATTGCGATACTCAATTGTGGTGTGTCAGTATAGCAAGAATAACGCACGTGGCTAACTATTAGGAGCTAGCTAAGATTTGGATGCTTAGATGCAGGGTTAATTTCTCTAACTCTATTTCAGTTTGGGGCGAAAAAATTGTGTTTACTATCGTAATGGTACGGTCTAAGCAATCTTATCTTCAATAACAAGATTATGCCTAGTCATTTAGTAAAATATCAATAATACGTGACGTCTGAGTATGCAAATTAAAATAAAATGAATGTCATCAATGTATTGGGTTCTTGTTACATTTATCATTTATTTTATTTTATGTCACCGGTTCTATATAGAATAAAATAAAATAAATAATGACCGCGCGTAAAGTAATTTACTTACTTACTTCTCATGTAATATGTATGTATCTTTTTTTATAATTCTATCTCGAGGTATAAGATGTTTACTTACATAGTTTGGTTAATATTACTTTTTAGTTGCAAAACTATCACTAGCCAGTCGCCACCGATAGTCAATACAAATGAAATATAAAAGCTAAGTTTATTGGTTGTCTTGCTTTAATGCTTACATACTTTATTATTTTACTATACGTAACTTGTTATTTCTATCAGACAAGCTGAATATTAATTAAAATTAAGGCATCTTGTACCGACGACGACATAAACGTTCGCTGCGATTAGCGGAGATAAAAAAAATGTTTTGCCGCGTATCCAACGAATTCAAGACTCAGTTGCGCTACAAGTATTTACAATTCTGTGAAAATAATGCTTTTCATTCGAAGGTACGTAGGGTGGTAAGCAGACTTCAGTGAGAACTTCAACGAGACCTGGCATACGGTCGATGACCTAATAAGAAGATTGGGGATCGCTCTCATTGAGATGTAATTAGTCATTGGCCACTATGACTATATCAAGAGTAACGGTAGTTAAACTACGTGACTTTGCACATCTCTTTTGTGAGCGGCATCGGAAATAATTTATATCATTTCAATTGATTTGATGGAACTAAACACGTTTTCATTCCATATCGGTTATTGATATCAGTGCCCTCTTCACATTCAAATCAAAAAATCCATTATGAAATTCATAAAAATTATACATTTTCATATTAGGCACCTCATCGTTCAGCCAAGAATAATTTCAGATTTGTCTGAGACTGGGATTGATCTCCAGTTTTAGCAGTGCAAATTTTCAGATCCTCACTATCTTGTTTATAATAAAAGAGCTTCTTTACCCAGCTATTTGAATGCGGCAATAGTTCGACGGAATCTTCACGCCCCTTGGAAATAATCCCTTACCGTCGTGTATAAAATAGTGATATGTGACGACCGCGCTTACCTTCATGAAGTCGCTTATATAGTTTCCCATGCAGAAGGTCATGTCACCGATATCGTTGGAGCCGGTGCCGACCTCGCCTTCGAGCGACACGTCGCAGCTGATCGGTGGCATGTCGTCCAACATGTTGCCTCGCGCCACGTCTTCGTCTGTCTCCATACCTGGTGGAGATAAAGGAAGCTTTAAAAGGGATTCAAGAGGCTGCAGAGAATACGTTAACGATAGCGGTGCGAGAGAACTAGCTCTGCGATCTCGGCAACCTGCTTACGTCCGGCTAGCAGGTTTTTGCCTTTTTGGGAGAGAGTTATGTCAGCAGCTGGATAGCAGATAATACTCCCTGCTTTAATTTATAAGTGCGGAAAACATGCCGTTTTTTATAAAAGCCAGAAAATACGTCGAAAATGTGCCGTCCACTATAAATTACTTACTGTACTGAATATGTTTCTCAAACAAGAGGATAATGCCCAATTTATCCTAACCTTTCGTATTTTCCTGCTGTCTAGACTATATATCTCTATCTCTCTATATTACACCTACCTAAAATCACTAACGTTATTAGATAAATTACAGACATTTTGTTTTTTCAGTTATTCCTTGGTACCTACGCAATGTGCTAATAAAATTTTGTAAATGTTTATGCTCTTATGACTAGTCCACTAGTCATCTGTTACAGCTACAGTTGACATTATATTTTATAAATTGGTGAATATATTGAAAAACGTTATCACAACTGCTCAATCAATCAATCAATCAAATATAATGAGCAATCTGCTCATTATTCTTGTTTTATTTTAATTTTAATTAGTATTTTTGGTTTGATGGATGGTATTGGAATTATTTCTACAAAGATCCATTTATAACAACCGTATCTTATTCTCACAGATACGGCGGGAAAGACTTTCATTCCTTTAAAGCGGGAAACAGTTTTATCAGTAACAGGTGCCAAGAGACATTGATGGTACCATACTGTCAGTTTGAGGTGGACAGTAGTCACGGAAAGACCGTTAGAAGCGTCTTAAAGTTAAGATGCGTTTAAGTATTCTGCGGTAATTTTCCTCCAGGGATGAACAATAGAGGTATCTATCTACGCGAGAGGTTCTTACATTTGAAGTTGTACTTAGTCGATCTCTTGGAGCATTTGTGGATCTTACGAATTCAACCATATTGGTTAAATTCGATCGATGCACGAACTGATAGAGTGACTGTGAGTCGTATTATAAGATCTAGATTCAAATAAATTATAATTATGTGTAAATATTGTCCGTGGAAAATAAATTTAAACAAAAGTGAATAAATATACATTTATTGGGAGTAAGTATAAGGTAATAATAATGTTTTACATACAAATAGTAATACATAAATAATATAATATATGTAAACATTTTATGTAGATTTTGAACAACCATTGCAGGGTGACCATGTATATTTTTTAAAATAGATAAATATTTAATTATTAAATAATAATATGGGCAAATCCAGCCAGAGATGCAGCTTATTCTTTAAAATTGTCTAAAATAATAAAAATAAAAATGTTTTACCCCGTACAGGCGGCAAGGATTGCAATCCAAAAATATCCGGGTCTAATTTCATTGTCACTAAACTTCATAAAAATACGATTTAATAAATTCTAATAATACTATTTATTCACAGCTTATACTTGACATCAATATCACCACACTATCTCTAAGGGCACACACTACCACAGAATGCAAATAGGTAGTTGTTATATTTTTTTATTATATTTAGAACACTTGTTCCGTTATGAGATCCACTTCCCGACTAGAACTAAACATAATGACTGGCGCGAGAAACTGTTGTACTTGTAAAAAGTTGTTAGGTGCGAAGAGACGCGCGCTTACTGACTCGAAAGTACGACATCACACAACATAAGGCAGACTGAAAGTTTGACTGTCTGCACAACCGTGATGGGCGGGCACCGAGTCATAGTGACTCAGCGTAAACGCATAATCATTTTTGAATATTGCCGAATAATGAATTCAGTCAGTCAGTACATTCTTTTGGTTGAGCTAGTATAGTATCACATGTGGACTGTGACAAATTCTTCATTGAAAATATGAAGAAAATTTAGTTTTAGTTAAAAATATTTATATTTACTTACAAGCTGAAATTAATTTGGTACTTTATTCCACAAGACGTTGTATTTTATGGTCCTACTTATTATTATTTATCGTAAAATAATGTATATTTGTTATTGTAAGTACCTACCACAGCACCATATCTTTTTTAGTTCGACACCATTTTGTCAAAGGTGACGGAAAAAATAAATACGGATAACTTTCTTGCCTGTGCATGCAATTTTTTTTATCGGCTTTCGCAACAAAAGGGTAAGTAATCTATTATTCCACTTTTCTCCCAAAGTTGTCCAAATTCTATCTTAATTTATGTCTGAAAATAACACTGAAATGTAGGTGTGTAACTAAGTATGTTTTTTTAAGTAATGTATAGATTATAATATGTGTTTGTATGTATATTGTATTGGTTTTAATAGGTAGCTAGTTTTAATAGTTATATATGTTTTATTTATTTAGTTTTGATAAGGATTATTAAGACATTGTCTTCGTCTTTTTAGGCACTAGCAGGTTAAAAAAAAGTCTATGGTATGCCCTGGCCCGTATTACCGTCTTCACTTGAAATTGAGAGAATAGTCAACATCTGCTCAATTGCCATAACGAAAGAAGACAAAGGGGTACTTTTTTCAACAATCACGAAGTTTTCTCAGTTCTAGTCCTTGTGCTAGGTGTTAAAGGGACTGAGGGCCCTGTAGAAGCCTCTTTTGGGAAGTATTAAATTTAAAAAATAAAAATTACGAGCGTTATTCAAATATCTATAAAAGATTTGCCATCAACACTAAAATCCTAATTCAATTGATTTACCAATGATATTTTTAATTTTAATAATTATTTTACTTTAATGTAAACGGTCTGAGACCAATTACAGAAATTAAATGACAGAAACAAGACAAAGAAATTATAATAATATAAATAAATTCTTAAGTCCCTCTGCCAATACTTCAGGCACACCAGACTGACCACATTCATCCATAAACAGATCGTAAGTTGAATTAGAATCGAAAACTACTTTAAGTGCTGCGAGGATGCGAGGTACTGCAGGGTAATCACGATGCACGCTCGAAATCGGAATCGATTCAATTAAGACAGTTCAACAAAGTACATTGCGCAGTATGCTTTAAAAATTATTCTGACCGACAATTCGATTAACGCAATGTACTTACATTCTAAAACTGTCAAAAGTGAATCGATCCCGATTACGAGTGGGTATCGTGATTACCCTACTGGGCACGCGCAGGAAACAGTGCGACATGAGGGCACTGCAAACAGTTTACGTTTCCTGCTACGGCGGTAGTGGTCTGGGACAAAGAATTGAGGTACCTAGCTCATTGTGCACATCAGGGTGCATCTGTAACGCCACGAAGGGTTGTGCAGGTTGTGGTTGTAAGCTTATCTGTGCTCTCCTGACTTCCAGTGTGTTGTACACTTGTACCCGAGACATCCCTACAGAAATTTTGATGGATAGAGATATGGATAGTATCCATTATGCACTTATACAAATATCTTACGAAAGGTTTTTGCACCTTTTCTAACATAAATACGTAGGTACTTTCATGGATTCCATTAGCTGGTACTGGTATCAAGTTTCCTTTGTACCTACTAGTGCCTTAAAAATAATTTTGATATCATGCATGTAGCGGAAATCACGAGTATTCCTCAGGCCAAAACCCAATGTTTTGGCCTGAGGCCGTAAAACATATAGACAATGGCTACGTTCAGTCATTTATTTTTTGGTGTGAAAGTCACTTGTGCGTATGTTGCTCGCTCATCGGGAATAATTGAACGGATTCGGGTAACCCACAGCTGCGTTAAGCAAGCGACCAATCGAACGACCTCGAAATATCTGTCGGATCCTATGACTACCTAGGTATACATATAGTCATTGGTCAGCAGTGCGACTTTCACCCTACTATTTTACGGGGTGACCGGAGCGATCGCCCAACGACGCGCGACGCCCGCAGAAATAAGTGAATGGTTTAGTGTGATCACCGGGACGATCAGTGCGTGACGCATAATTACGTCGGACGACGCTCGACGACGCAGACGCACTGTGCGTCTGCGTCGTCGAGCGTCGTCCGACGTAATAACTGAACACACCCAATGATTCAGTAAAGAGTTGCTGGGTACAAAACGAGACAGTGAATGCTAACTAACGAATTTCATAGTTTGCCTAAATTGCTGGTCCGCAGCCCTAAACACCAAGGAATATAAAAATCTATTAAATGTGTCAAATTGTCATGACCTGTCTAATAGTCGCCAATTACAACAAGAGAGTGTTCTATTCTGTCTCTCAGAAGTTCCAATGTCATTGGCCAGCTTGGTAAAACTTTACCAGCTGCAAAGTTTAATGAAATTAAATGTAATGCCATTCAGAACCTTTCAAAGACAAAGACAAATTGTGGCCATTTATGACTACAATGATACAGCAAAATATTATGAAATGGACAGTGCAAATCTATTGTTTTTTTTTTTAAATAATAACACCCGTATCCAATATTTTCAGCTAAAAGGAATAAAGGCCCATTACCTATTCAAAACTTTGCCATGATGTACTGTGGTGGACTTAGTATGGGTATGTGAGCATAGGATGGAAATCTATGATACATTCAAGACTAAAATTACATGCAAATCTATTTATAAAATATAAAGGTTCACAATTATCATGTGATTGAGTAACAACAATCAATCCAAACATCCAAACTTTAGAATTTTATTATAATATTAGTGAAAAAAAAAATTATGAAGATAGATAACATTGACCTAATTTGTATAGCATGATCCTCTTCAGTCATCTATTATTTCGATCTGTAGAAGAGCCTGTGTTCAGTTTATTGGATATACTTTGGACATCTTTGCTTTGGCTATTATACAATTTTTACAATTGTTTAATACCCTGTATGTATGTGTGTTTTTACATGATTCATAGATCTGTCTTGCCAAATTTATTAGGGAAAGATTTAAGTTTTAGTGATAATGTTCATTGATAATTGTTTTGTAGATTACATGATGACTTTCAAAATCAAGTTTATAAACCTTGAAAAAATAATAAATCAGAGACTTTTCTAAAACGATCTAAAGAATAAGAATAAGAATAATGTTTATTTGGACTAAATAGAATATAGCCTAATACAGTTATACCATTATGAAATAGAATACAAAAATAGTGTAGGATAGTAGGCTGCCAAAACTACATTAACTCCTGACTTCCAAACTAGGTGAAACACCTAAGAAGACAAAGGTATCCAGCAGCGCATCAGGGATGTTTGCAGAAGCGCACATTGATTGTTTCTATACGACTGCGGAAATGATGCGCCTCTCTGCTGCACAGTGTTAGGGCCGGCGGACAGGGTTGATTGTCCATACGTGACCCACTGCTGTATGGCTCACACTATTGTGAATTAATTATAATATGTATGTAAACCTTAGCTTGTAAGTGTAATGTTTTACTAACAAAATAGGAGTCTGTGTTAAATAGTTGAAATAAATGTTTTATTATATTATTAAAGGTAAAATATGAAAAGAATTGAATTAATTTGAAAATATTTATTTATACACAATTACTAAAGCAATTAATTTTATTTCGCATGATTTATTTATAAAAAAATACTAAATAATACTGAGCAATATCCAGTTTGACACAATAGCAGAATGAACAAGACTAATGTCTTAAATGTTAGCTTGAACTAACTTTATATGTATAAACAATGGAAATGAGTTGTTCAAATGCTAATGAACAGTTGATTAATGCAATAGCCTGTCAGTTCAAGTTGAAGAAATCTGCACACCCATTATAGGTAGGTACCTGTTGGTCCAAGTTCATGTAAATACAAGAGCATGAGATATGTGAAGGAAATGTATAAATACTCAAATCAAACCATTACCTACGATATTATTTTAAGATTAATATGTAGACAAGAAATAAACTATAGTTTGAACAATAAAAACAATTGTGCTTACCTACTGTTTATATTCTATCGGATGTCTGCAGTAAATACACTAAATTGAACTTTTGGGGGCCTCAATGAATGCGGTTTATGAAAATATATTCCAATCAAACCAAATTATTCATATTTTATTTCGTAATTACGTACACTCTGATTCAAAACTTTTTCACAACACTTGATTATCTCGCGTCACGATTTCACTGAATTATTAATCCTGTTGCTGTAATGATTTGAATGTTTCTACCAATTATTATATTACTGTATATTTACTGTACAAAAGTAGTAATTATTTAACTTTACTTTAATAATTTTGCTGTTTAGCTTCTTCATTGACATTATCTCGATTTGATTTGATTTGACCAGATTTGTTTGACTGACAATGACAGTGACACCCATGCATGACACCCACTATGACACCTGTCCGATATACTATTGTAGTCTTTGATGACACCTGTGTCGAGAGCTGCTTGTATGGGTGTGTTCAGTTATTACGGCGAACGACGCTCGAAGACACCAATGACTAAAGAATCGACACGCACCCACCGATTGTCCGGGTGATCACACCAAACAGCGGGTCTAGTTCAGCTTCCTAATCACGATGCACGCTCGTAATCGGAATCGACTCAATTTTGACACTACAACAGTGTTCATTGCGTTGCTCAAATTGTAGGGCGTAGTGGTTTTAAAAGCATACCGCGCAATATAGATTGTTGGACTGTCAAAATTGAATCGATTCCGATTGCGAGTGTGTATCGTGATTACCCTGCTGGTCTAGTTACGCGAACTAAAAGAGAAAATTGTAATGAACATCGACAATGGTAGTAAACTTCAATACGATCGTGGTGAGAGCCTAAACTTTGAGCTAACTTGATTTTTTTTACCGATCATGAAGATAGGAGTCGCAACTATATGATACGTCATTTTTTTACAATTTAGCTCAAAGTTTTCACGATCGTATTGAAGTATAATACCAATGTCGATGTTCATTACAATTTTAGTTACGCCATAGTTACGCGGTAGACCCCACAGACTAGTTAGAGATACTACGTAGTCTTCTCAGTCTACGTACGTAGTAGACCCGCAGTTCAGTTAAAATCCCGAATAATCGTATAATTGACATTGAGTTGGCAACACCGATGTCAGTATTTTATATTCAGTATGTCCAGTTAAAAAAAAACTCCACAAATTCGACAATGGCAGACGCAAAGCAAGGTAAGATTCTGCATTTTTATTAACTTTTGCTGCCCCTTGATATTTCTTTCACATCATTTTCGTAAGCATAACAACAGCTTGTCATTTAGCACATAATAAATTGGTATTTTAGGCCGATGAATAGTGTAATGCTCACTTTGTCCATGCTGCATCATCAACGAGTTTCTTTTTATTATTTTACACCTAATTTTCAATTTCTTCTTGATGATGCAGGATTCTGAGCGTTATTTATGAGTACTGGCGCTAGTAATTAGAATACCTGCCTGTGCTTTGATGAATGATACGTGTTTGAATCTGCTTTTAACATGTTCCATTCACCATACTGCTCATTAAAGGTGAAGTAGTAATTTTTTTGATCAAAACTTAATTTTGGACAGTAAACTTTGAAATGTACTCATTGCTTTTTGAATAAATTGAATGTAAGAACATAAAAATATTGTTATACACTGAAGATGTATTTCATAAAAGTAAAATAATTAATGGCTTTTCAGTAGTAGCATTTCAGTAGCATATATTTTGTTCAATTTGTCCTTAAACATGCCTATATCTAATACCTAGATAACTATGATTGTATGTTGTATGGATGCTAATTGAATTGGAATAGGTTTGTTGCTTTATTTGACACTAAATTATGACTCATTTGTAAAACTCATTTCAAGGATTTCAATGCTTGACATTTCTAAAATTGGTTTTATAAATTCTTTGTTTATTGTTATTTTTAGGTAAATCACCGATTGAAGATTTCTATAATGGGTCATCCCAATCAAGAGTGGTTCTAGCTAAACCTAGACTTGGTGGCTTTGGCTCCTCCAGTTTTGCTTCAAGTTCCAATAAAGGGTGCAATCCATTTGGTAAGTGCCATCTAGAAAATTAATAATAATAAATCTTTGTTTAGTAGTCTTATTGAGATCACTAACGCAATATTAATGTATATCCATTAATATGCATTTTTTCTCATGTTTTCCTTTGTCATATGATGTAAGGTAAGAATTGGTCTAAAAAGTAGAATTTAAACATATTTTGCATTTCTTTATTATTATCTTGCATATTCAGGTTCCATTCTGCGACCTTCTCAGCTGAAACCTGGCAACAATCCATTCTTAAAAGTTGCTGATGCAACTGCTGAAAATCCTGAAGCAACAAAGGAAAAAGAAGAAACACCAAATGAGGACAGGCTGAAGGAAACTAAACCAGAAACCGAAGTTCCCAAGTTTGTGCCTTTAGGATCTGCTAATGTAACCCCACGACCTGCCAATGCAGTACCAACTTCAGTACAACCGGCCCCTGGCTCCTCTGGATTTGTTTTTGGGCAGAATTTAAGTGAGAGAGTTGTAATTAAAGAGAATGTCAATAACGGAGAAGCACCTTCTACAGACCACAGCTCATCTAATGGAACAACAGAGTTATTGTTCACTAGTGCCGCGGCATCTGTCAAGGAAAATCAGGTCAGTTAATAATATTGAACATGTTGAAGCTTTACCTAATTAGTTCCTAGTACCTAGTTAGTAATTAGTTCACTTATTTTTTAAATTATTTTAACCTGATATCACAACTAACAGAGTTTTTCTGTGTTAGTTTTATTTCTTTGTAAATAAAGTAGACATGTAAACAATACAGCACTGACCTCTTATATTGTTTTAAAAGTTGTAGCTAGATAAGATAACTAGCATCATTGAATTCATGTTGGTTGTCCTACTATTGTGTGTTTATTTAAAGTTGAACATCATAGATTCATAGCCCTTAGTTATCCTCTGATGAACTTAAAGAACCCTCATAGACTGTGATTACTAGTAATTTTGGTAGAAACAACACTAACCCATTTGGCAGTTGTAACTAAACTTGTAATCATTATATATGTGGGAGTTTGCTGCATAAATAAATACAGATACTCCTAAAGTTTTCTTTGGTCAGCTGTTACTATTTCTGTAGTGACTTTAACTAAGAAATATATTTCCATACTCCTTCTAATGTGATCATTTAAGTTCCATATATTGTTACCAGGAGGACAGTAGTACAGGAGAGACGTCGAGCGGGGGGGACGGCCTGGCGGCCGCAGCAGCCGAGTACGAGCGCTCTCACGCGCGACCGCCTCCGCCCACCACTAATTACACCATCACTGGTGAAGAGGGCGAGATCAATGTTCTGCAGGTAAGCATATTAAGCATATATTGCAATCCTTGCTTATTCAGTATCATTGTTACACAAATATGTTAGACTGGGCCCTAAATCTAACCAGACGTGACTGAGTATCAGTATTTACATTACATTATACAACATACATACATTGTACACAGTGCTATTATACATTTGCAACTCAGCTGAATGTGACTACTAAAGTAGCTTAATATCTGTGTTTTTTGGGTAATCATGAACTAGATGACTGTATGAATGTAGACAAACATTGTACTAATTTTAATGTTTATCTAGCTCGGGATATATTTTGCACAGGTGATTTGTGTAATAACCCACAACACAGATGTTTTTTATATGGCTTCGAGAGTATAGGTGTATAGGCTTTTATTTCTATGAAAAGACTCAATGACGACACGGTTGGCGCTGTAGTTTTAAGCGATTGTGGTTTTCTGTGCTAACGTATCGCTGGTTCGATCCTCGCACGGAACGAATATTTGTACTGGATTCACACAAGTTGACATTGTGAGGGACTTTAAATAAAAAGCGATAAGGGCGCACGGTCGGTGGAAACAAACTAAAATGCGCGCAGCGGGCGCTTGTTGTATTTCGCTAAATAGAGCGCCAAACATTTTGTCTGCGCGCTCGGAGCGCTTTTTATATCGAGTGCCCAAGTGACATCAGAAAAGTCACACAACGAATTACGATAGGCGTTTTCAGTCAGTGAGCCTTTTCGGACCTTGAACCTGACAAATCCCTGATTCAAATTTCTGAATGATTCTGTTTCCTGAAATAATACAACAACGTTTTATTTTACAGATATCATGTCGTCTATTCGCATGGGAAGCGGGTAGTTGGCGCGAGCGGGGCCGCGGCATGCTGCGGCTGAACGACGCGCCGGGTGGGGGCGGGGGTGGGGGCGGGGGCGGGGCGGCGCGGCTGGTGGCGCGCGTGGCGGGCTCGCTGCGCGTCGTGCTCAACACCAAGCTGTGGCCCGACATGCTGGTGGAGCGCGCCGGCACCAAGTCCCTCAGGATCACTGCCGTCGATGCGAGGCAGCAGATCAAATTGTTCCTTATCATGGTTAGTTATTAACTCGCCTATAGGTGCATTCTTCTGTCGTGTCGGCATGGTAACCTGTTGGATAGATTACCCAGGTAGTTCGGCAGTCGACCAGGGTGCACCAGACGTACTTAGGTATTGTTCTTACCGAGCAATCTACCACTGACTAATTCAACAAAGTACTATCAACCTACAAATGAAATATCCATGTAACTTGATCCTTGGTCGGTGATATTTCCGACACCACTAAGACAGGAACGCAGGTTATGCGGTCTTCCCACGGTGGTAACAACACCCAATTCGTCCTTCTTTGAGAGAGGCTTATGTCCACCAATGAGCGTCGATATGTTGAGTAATACAACATGGTGGTTAGCAAGTAAAAACATGGAAATGTTTTCACAGACAGTAATGAGGATTTACATACATTATTTTCGAGGTTGTATTTGCTCTGCACAGTCAGGAAATACGACATATTTGTTCTCAAAATTTATTATAGTTGTCTATATCTGTAGGGTAGGGTAGAGTAGATTCAGTTTATTCGCAAAAAAATATTCAAAGATTAACTAATTTTGTTTCATTCGCATTACAGGGCGCTCCAGGAGATATAATACAACTTTGCAGGGCTCTCACGGCTCGCATTTCGGTGAGTAAACGTTCAACGTCTTCAGACACGGGCTCACAGAACGCTACCTCGCAACAAGCGGCCGAGAGGCTGGAGGCCGCTGCGGATGAGAACGATTACCTCGAGAAACACGACGATGAACAAGATGATGCTGCGGACGAAATCGCGCTCGATGACGATGCTGTAGAGAACGACTTAGCGAACAATGAAAGGCTAGAAGCCGACCAAGAACAAAAGACTGAGGAACACGAGTCCCATGTAGACGGCTTGAAAGACGACAATGAGAATAAGTCACTGAAGAGGAAAGAGCCGGTGGACGACGAGACCTCGCCCAAGAGACAGTGCCCCGACATATTAATAGAGTGATAACACATATTTTGTTCATAACGACGCGTTGTATAAACTTTGTGATGTAAATGTGGACATGGTTCATTTCTTCGACATCCGCTGAAAGCTCTGGGTTCAAATAGAAATCTTATGTAAATGTAACTAATAGATAATGTGTAGAAATATTTATGATTAAATTAATATAGCAATTTACTACATTGGTTGATTATTACTAATGGAGGTTCCATTTCTAATAATTGTTATAGCGACCGCACACGCATTTGAGTAATAATTGAGTACAAAGTAAAGTGGCCGTAGTATTAAATTATGCTATGTAACGGCTCAAAATTTCTGTTATCACATTCCAATCGTTGCATGTGAACGTATATGGTTTAGCATGTTCGGCCAGAGCTGAATACCAAATACAATAACTGATGTGGTTTATTTTCTGATAGATTTTTAAATAAACTATTTCGCAATAGAACATACATTGTTATTAAAACAACACCTCTTTCCTGTTCCTTGGCTTCCTGCATTTCGGTCCAATTATCTAATCTTTGCCTCTAGCATAAGTACTCTTATAAACACACATTTATTTTAATGTACATCACAAAGTAGCAAGTAATGCAGTAATTATAAGATCGAAGAGCGCGAAAGATACTAGTACATCATTGCATACATCGCAGTGAAAGTATTTTAACAAAAACACGCTGATGATGCGATTCAGTGATCATCAAAGTTTCTTCTCGTGATGTTTATGAGTACTGCCGATTGAGGTACACCACACAGTAAAAAATCTTGGCGCACTCCCAGTAGTCTTACCCTATACTGTTATTAGTAAGTCTACTGGATTTTTTAGCATACTTCTGAAACAATTTGTAAGTTCAACGAAGCACCCATACAAAAAAGCTTAGATTTGAATTGTGGTGCCTCAATCCTGACACAATCAACAGAGGCGATGAATGGCAGCACTGAGGTAGGTATCACTCCTTGTACCAAAAACTTTATCCACCCTACTTTGGCAGGGTTTCTAAATTATTGTAAGGTAGGTTATTCTGTATAACAAATAGCTGACAACGCAGGGATTCAAAAAATGCTTAATTTCTCGCTACATTAAATATATTGCGCAGATTGTATGTAGGTATTATGACTATTGTGCTACGATCATAAAATATCTTTGTCCTTTCCATACTTACGTGATATAAATAAGTAGTACCATGATACTCATTTCTACTAAACGAGGCATAGCAATCATTTGATCAAATTAACGTGTAAATATTTAATAACCGTCCAATTTCCATCAAATCAGTTTGTTTACAATGCTTATTAGCCAAACGACTTAATTGACTACTTGATATTTCTACATCATTAACTTAAGTGTCGCAAAATTAACACCCTCGCTTATCATGTCCGCAGTGGCACGAACAGGGTGTTCAGAACTGGCTGATATATTATTATTAATTAGGGCATACTCTGCGCTAATTTCATGATGCGACATTGAGCCCAAAACTGGACATTGAATGTTTGTATATTTCAGAGCATTAACTATACCACCGTATACGATCAAGATAATATACCTAGTACTACATAGAACACATCATAAAATGGTTTATTCCAGAATTCCCCACCGACATATCCCCACCAGTGGGGATCGTTATTTTTGTCCCGAAATCCCCACTAGTTATATAAACTCAGCCTAGTGGGGATTTTTGGAAAAATAAGTACCAATCGGCGGGTCTACCGCGTACCTAAAATTGTAATGAACATCGACATCGGTATTAAACTTCAATACGATCGTGAGAGCCTAAACTTTGAGCTAACTTGTATTTTTTTTTACCGATCATGAAGATAGGAGTCCCAACTAATATGATTGGTAATTTTTTTACAAGTTAGCTCAATGTTTAGGCTCTTACGATCGTATTGAAGTTTAATACCGATGTCGATGTTCATTACAATTTTAGTTACGCGGTAGACCCGCGGACCAGGTATGGTCCGAACTTCACAGTAACAACGGAACATAGTCAAGCTCCTCAATGGTATAGTCATGTTAATAGTGGATGCAAGCGCTGGCTGACATTCGTGAGGTTCCGAGTTGGCCTACGCAGTGTTTTTGGGTTTGTTCTGGTAGAAAACTTTTACTAATGGGCAGCAGGGGGATTAGAATTGTGTCCAGTGGCAATGATTTTTCCTTATTGGCAAAATTCGGGTTTATGAGCTCCTCCTATATAATAAAGTACTCTGTAGAGCTCCCTACCCCTACGAGGAATAGATGCGTGATGATATTCTGACCAACTGAAAACAAATCATATTTTTTACATTATCCCATACCGCATGATGTGATCGCATCCTGGAACTCAGATGACTCATTCCATGTAGCTAAAACTAAATCATACGAGAGGATTGTCTGACCCGCAGTCCATTGCTAAGTGGTGTTTACCAAGATACAATGCAACTTTGCATTTACAGAACACATTTTTTTTAAACACGCTGTATCCTCCTTGTTAATTATGTAGGTATATCTATCTATTCGAAATTGACACCTTACGGTTAATTAGGAGGTAATTTTGGAAAACACCCCAAGTGTTGGCACCTTAGGTTGATCACTATCAGCATATCAGCTCAAAATTAGACAAATAATATTCACCCTAATACAAGTCGTCAGATTTTGTACTCCCAATTTATATAAAAAGTACCTCATATAAAATGGGGGAAAATATTACGTACTCCACATTTCAGG
Organism: Allophyes oxyacanthae; assembly: GCA_932294325.1. Taxonomy (NCBI): domain Eukaryota; kingdom Metazoa; phylum Arthropoda; class Insecta; order Lepidoptera; family Noctuidae; genus Allophyes; species Allophyes oxyacanthae. The sequence goes on along the minus strand of OW028614.1, from coordinate 5,273,554 downwards.
GATTGAGGCCACATTTCGATGCGTTAGCCAGGGTCGGCTATTTCAAGATAGTTTTAAAACCCTTGTCGACTACGAAACGATTGTTACACGACGCATATCGCTTTACACTATGCGGCCTTATATTAACGTACAATTTGCAACATCTCATACGCGTTATAGTGGTGAGTACAAACTTATACCTACTCGATGTTAAAAAAAAATAGGTTACGGTCCGCGACCTACTGGCTACTACACAAACACTTGCGATCTTATGTCTCGGGTAGCCACCTGTCGGCGAATGAGATTGATTGATTTTTGGTAAGCTGTTCCAGCTGACAGGTAGACTGCTGATCTCAGTATCGAGCTTACTACACTACTGACCTCTTGACATAATCCCTAAGTCGCCTTTTGTGATACCCATGATGGGGGGCTGCTGTGTTTGTCCATATGGACAAAAGATACAAAAATCTATCTTGTGGAATTTGTGCAGCAAGTCTACCAATAACAAGAGGATATTTACATAAATTAAAAGCCAAATTATTTATTTCTTACGCATGATTAGGTCCGGCACAGCACTAATCTGATGGTGGATACGCTGTTCATTCTGCTCACTACTGTAAACTCGATGGGGAAGCAAGCCGCCTTCAACCTGAGGAGTCGCCGTATAGATGAGATAGTTAATATCATTAATGGTTAGATACATTCGTTCATTGTGTAGATAATTAACATCACGCCTTAGTTCCATGGGGTTAGGCAGAAACTACGGAATGCCAACTTTAAAGTAGTTATGTATCTTCTACAACCGTGCACGCCGATTGCTCAATATAGTCATCATATGAAGTCACTTCTCAACTCTTCTAACCAACCCAAACTAAGAAGAATATGTAACGTATATTGCGCCCCGTCTGGTCTTGATTATTAACATTACTCCCGTAACGTGATGTCTAGATTCACCTTATCTACTTTTACACTCTACCCTTGTCAGTTTCCTCTTTGCCATATTTTCTTAGAAGACAAAAAGTATAACTATACCTAATAATATTTTCGACAGGCCCCTCCTTCGCAGCAAGTAAGGCATATCACGTAGAGGTGTTGAAAGCAAACGCAGTGGTCATGTCCCGTCTCCTAACTTTGTACCACGTGGCTATATTCGCTTGCGGTACTATGTGGACCGTGTTCCCGATCGTGAACAGGGCTTTAGGTGAAGAGGTCCAGTTTACTGGATATTTTCCATTCGATACTATGAAGACGCCAGCGTAAGTTGAATATCTTTAATCTATCAACGTAATCTATCGCAGTCCTCTGCAGTGTACCTAGTTGTTTGATAATATAAAAATCCAATTTAGAGTTTGGAATAAAGTAAACATGCTGACAGTACGGTTAGCGCATTGGTTAAGTGATTGGGTTTCAGCGCTACGGGTCGCTGGTTCGAGTCCCGCACGGAACAAATATTTGTATTCCCTACCAAGTTGTTTCCTATTAGTGTTTCCGTGTCGCACCCATCGTTACAGAAATATGTATAAAACAAAACATAATTATAGATACTTTTGTAGCTGGAAGCTCACGCAAGTTCCTGAAGCCTTGGGCACCTACTTTGAAACTGGCTCATACGCAATTGCAGTTTGCCTGCCCAGGCATTATGCGTTGACTCTTGATACAATTTATAACTCACGCACGCATAATGGCTCTAGGCAGACAGCATAATTCTGAGCGCAAATTCTGGCATTGCAAATTAGGCTACATCGTGCTACGACGACTACCACGGTCGTAGTAGCTACGTTATCATAAACGAAGTGGAAACACATGATGCGCTTCCAAAATATAATTTACTTTTGTAGAAGAAACAAACGACGACGACTACGACGTTTTGTGTAACGAAATTTCTCAAAATAAGTATTATCTTGATTTTTAGATTTGAATTGGCATTGGCATACATGTCTATTCTTATAATTTTCCAAGCTTATGGCAACGTAACAATGGACTGCACGATCGTAGCGTTCTACGCCCAAGCCAAGATACAAATACAGATACTTCGATACAATCTGGAACAGCTGGTGGAATTGGACGACGCTGTAAAAATGAACACACATTTAATTACGAAACTTAATCAATACAATGATGAAGAAAACGAGAAAACTGTACTGCAGGAAAGATTAAAGAAATGTGTGGTACATTATAATAGGATCGTACGGTACGGTACAAATTGGTGATGATTTATTGTCAACATACGTTTGTTATCACTTCTGCAACTTTTTTATTTATTTTATAATTTGATTTGTGTATTATTATCTCATTTGATTTTCGCGGAGCGACTGTCTTTTTACCTACATTTCTGCACGATGGTGTTGCAGTGTTCATGTTTCTTTATGGCATCCACGGGGAGTTGTGAGGGCTATTATGATGCGCGGACCATTCACTGAAGATAGATTTTTAATAGGTAGTATACATTAAATATAGTGAAATAACTTAAATTAGATTCTGTATTACCAGGTTTGCTAAAGAAGTGGAGTCTATATTTGGCGAAGCAATGGTCATCCAATTCTTTGTGATGGCATGGGTCATATGTATGACTATGTATAAGATCGTCGGAGTAAGTACTTTATATTGGCAGAGAGGTATGGAGTCGCAAGCCTTCCTCTATATTGGACCCTTCATGAACTTAATGTTATATTTTTCAGCTGAGCATATTTTCAGCGGAATTCGTGTCGATGGCCATGTATTTGTGTTGCATGTTGGGTCAGTTATTTATTTACTGCTATTTTGGGACACAACTCACTGTTGAGGTAACCGAGACACGTTTATGTATAGTAGACCTTTAGTAGACGCTGCTTATTATGTACCTACAAATTGCCTAATACGACTGAATACTAAACAAAGAGAAGTCATCATCTGCCTAGATTTTTCCCAACTACGTTGGGGTTGGCTTCCAGTCTAACCAGATACGGCTGAATATTAGTATTTTACTCAGAGAGACTGCCATCTGACCTCTGCCACCCAATTACTGGGAAAAACTGATATCCTAAGGTTAAATTGGTAGACAGGCTTTTTGTTACTGATTCCTGACAACTGGGAGAGGCACGGAGAGTATTAGAGGGTATACGGATATTTGAAGAAACCATCCAAGGACTGACCGCGGCAAGCACTGCTTATCGCTGATCTATTGATCAGCGCGGTAGCTATGTAGGTACGAGCCCCTCAAACAAAGAGTCCATAGAATAGCCTCACTACACAAAGGGTAGTGATGTATTGTTATTTTAGAAAAAGGTAATCAAGGTAAGGTTACGGGGCATCTGATAGCAAGCGATCACCGTCGCGCTGCATACCCACAACCTAATGATTAGGGATGCATTGCCGACCTGAGGCTAAACTTGGAATGCCTTTTAGTTGGGTGTTCCTAACCTTCACCTCCGGGTTGTGTTCATATACAAATTATATTTATAAACATAGTTCTTAGGACGGGTGATAAAGGCAGGACTGTAGTACCGCCCCAGTCGACCTCATAATATGTAACTCTACCACCGTTAGTAATGAATCAAAGGCAGCACCAGTCTATATGAAGTGTTTGTTTTCAGAGCGAGTTCGTGAATCAGTCGATATACTGCAGCGACTGGGTGTCTCTGTCACCTCGGTTTCGCAGACAGCTGCTGGTTATGATGCAATGTAGTGCGCGACCGGTGGTGCCTCACACCGCGTATGTCATTCCTATGTCTTTGGAGACCTATATTGCGGTAATGTCAAATTAATACGAGTTTATTTTAAAAGTTCAGGTGCGTAGTGCTCGCCTGCGTGTATGAAAAGAAGGAATGAATGTGTAAGAAGCAAAATGGGTGCCTATCTATGTTGTAACTACGTGGCGTCCTGTTTCTGTTTGCCTCCACGGGAAAAAGTGTGTGAAAAAGTGTTACTATTTTAATAACCCATTAATATTGTTACAGGTGCTGAAGTCTTCGTACACTCTATTTACTTTTTTGAATCGTTAATGTAGAGCTACCTGCTGTTCTAGTTGTCATACAATGTAAAGTCTCTATTCTTAATAACTTGATAACTAACTACTGATAGAATATGAAAAACTTGAACAACTAAAACTTCGTGGTCTGCTGGATGAGATTTCTTTTGTGAAATAAGCAGTACCTACCTTTGTACTTTGTTCTCCTATTTAATGTTATGTAATGTTTTCTGTATCTTTTCATGAATGTACATGAATTATAAAATAATTATATAAAAACAGTCCCTCCGTTTTTGTTAAAATTATTATTGTATGTAGGTACCTACAATGAGGTCGAGAGTAAGACGCAAGTGGACTAAACTAGCCCAAATCACCGAGAGCCAATTTCTCTATGATTTGGGCTAAGTTGCTGCGTAAACCAGGTCTTAATTAAATTATTGTTATGTATGAGTTGACCGATGAAATCGACTACAATTTGCTGGCGATTAGAAGAGAGGGTTGGGAAACAGTGCACCGAGAAGTGTTCGCCCCTTTGCATATTGACATAATATACGAGTACCTATAGGTACAATAATATAATCTTCATAGCTCTGAAGTTCAGAATCCGCCTAGTTGAAAATACATTTGAACGAGTTTGTTTCTTGGTTTTCTTAGTGATCGCGCACAACAGTATCAGAGGTCGATCGTAAAATTGACCACCGTTTGATTCATTGCGCCTATTTACTGCCGTTTTATAGCACAGCGACGACCGAAGCACACCGTAGTTGATCCAAAATCCTGCATTGTTCGAGTTTTAGATATGTTAAATATTATAATATATGTGTGTATAAATGCTTTTTATAATGATAACGTTAAAAAACCATTTAGTAAGTTACTCTGAATCTTAACGTCTAGTGGTTTAGTTATTTAGGCGACGCAATTGCGCTCACAGTTGTTTTGTCTATTGTCCGTGTTCCTAAAAAATAAACATTGGAGGCCACTATAAATAAATATTGGTCTATTATTTATTAGAGCAGAGCGTTTCCACAAGATTGTAAATAATAATTTTAAGCACCGTATTTTTGAGTGAACCGCTTAAGCTTCGGTCGTAAGGTGCGTGCGGCGTGACTCACGCGGGCTTCGCCAGACAATCCAGGAGCCCGAAACGCCGAAACCCGCCTCTTCAGTACTCCGTACGACGTAAGTGCTGAAAGTCGTGTAAAAAGTTGTATCCGGCCGCGAATAGCGCGTGTGGAATTCCGTTTATAAATACGCGAGTGCGGGAGCGGCGGGAAATTTCTGTTCAGCCGCTCGGCGCTCGGGAGGCGTGCTGCGCAGGGCTGCGGCCAGCGGCACTCGCGGCACGCGGCCCGCAGGCATGCGCGCGCGCCGATGATATTCACGGGCGGGGGGGCGCGCCGCCGCACCTCGCCCGCGCCACGCGCGCGCGTCCCCGCCCGCCCGCACCAGCGACTCCATGCCGACTATGTGAGTCTCACTCCACGTCCACTAACATCACTAGTATTTACTAATAACTGTCACTATTTACATTAGGTATCACGGTGAGATTACACTTGATTGCAGGTACCTACCTAATCCACGCATTTATACGTCAATACTAAGCAATTAATTGCACTCGTGGAAATTCGTCACTAACTTATTTACGTTGGAAATTCAACTGCTTTGTGCATTGTGAATGTTCTTCCTTACATCTGCAATATATGGTTAGTGATCTCACTCCTGTGGTATTATGACCATTTATACTTTTATAATCCAATGCAATAGAGGATTATTATTATAATTATGATATGAACACAATGACCTGTTACCATGGAGTACTCCTGCTAGACCTTCCTATAATATCATACATGAATACTGCATCTTTATTCCGACGTCATAGGAATGGTTTGTAGTGAGTCATGTAAGTTGAAGCACTTTATGATGGCACTAAAGTTACCAAACGGAACCCATTTATTTAACGATTGTGTGATAAATTCTGTTCTGCAATTAAACAGATATAACGGATGTAATAAATGCAATAAACGGAGAATTATAACTATCAATACGTCACAAATAATTCTAATTGAACCTACTAATCCTTTTCCCGTTGAGATTAATTTGTTTAGATCCATTACTCCTCTTGTCGGCTGAACAATTTTATTTTCAACGAACCAATCGATGCTAATCTACATATAACTTAATGTTTATAAATAAATCTGTAATTTTGTAAATATTTTTCCTTATTGTTAGCGATTTTCATTGTTTATTACTTTGATTAAAATTTATAGAGTGCGAGGGATATCTTGTTTTAGAAATACGTAAAATTATTTGTTACGGATTATACATTATTTATTATAGGAGTGTTTGATGGCGTGTGTCTATCTTAAAACATAGAGAGTTCCTTGTGATCTGTAGTCTAGATAGAGGAATCATGAAGGGAAGCATTAATAAAATTGATAATGTTCAGTTATACTCAAAGGTTCAGTTGCTTGTAATAAGTTATTATAAAAGGAGCGACTTCAGAAGCTATTATGTTTTTTAAGAAAATTATTTTATACTTTTTAGTTTCTACTTTTTTTAGTTTTTTTTAATAACGAGGGTCCATAATGCTTAGTAAGGTCAGTAATGCCTATAAGACTACAGAAATTACTTAAGGAGATGGAAAAAATATAGGAACCAGAATTACTAACTTCTACATCAGACTGAACACACTCAGGCTCAGATCAGATAGGGCAATATCTCATTACCATTCGTTTGAGCGTTAATTGTAATGTAACCTAGTACGTTAGTACCTAACCTTTGCGAAAATTGGGACTAAGAATCTAAATTGACAGAACTGGTTTAATAGAAATTAATTATCTATCGAGCATCTAATAGACGTAATATACTATCATATATCTACTATTGAGTTAATGTAAATTTTTTCGTTTTGTCAGTACTATACTAGAAAGAAAGAAAAGAAAGAAAGGAAAAGTATTTATTTGACACAGCACAAAAACGATTTTAAAGATAATATAACAAAAATAAAAGAATAATACATGTAAAACAAAAAAAAAACAAAAATATTTATCTACTAGACTAAATGGACTAAACGCATATCTGTCACTTTTTTTCTATTATAACAATAAGAGATAAAATCCCTTACTTTAGTTTAGTCCTGTTAAAGTGTGTAACAGAATCGACACCAATGGCGTACCTACTTGTTATACGTCGCCATTGCAGAAAAACTTAAAAGCTATTTAAATATCGGGCGTAGAAGCTAAGATGCACCTACTCTTCCCGCAGACATTTACGAACAGCAGTCCAAACGTAGCAGACGGCTATTAAAAGACAGTTTGCAGAACGGGTGCTTTCAGAGGGCTGCAGCTTTCAGACTAATTATTCAAAAAAATAACAAGAAAAGTATTTGGAGAAAAATTGTCCTGTCTACAGATATCTCGTTGACTTGGGAAAGTTTTCTTTCGAGGCTCTCTGGTTGGTTCAGCACAAATCCCGATGTTCTGAGAACTTCATAAACTGAGTGAGTCAGTTCCATAAAAACTCGTAGATCGATTTTTTTATTGACTTATTCCCAGGTTTTAAATGATGTAAATTCTGACTTCAATATTTCCGATGTCATGATGAATGGCCCCCTATCTCATACTGATAATAATGAGTAAGAAAATTTTATAGGAAACCCAAAGAATAGAGAGAGTATTTACAATCTTTGTTTTGTGTTTCAAAAGCTGTGGTTATTACAGACAAAAATATTTAAGGCATTATGATTTATGAAGTTGTTTTAAAACGAGATGATCTACATCTCATGCGTAGATTTCATATAGGTGTTACAAGCTGTTGTTACTCTGTGCTCGTTTGATACCCACTTCACGATGTTTACAGCATCTATCTGTATTATGCTATCTATTGTTAGACATTCAATTTACAAAAGCTCATCTCGTCTTTATTGAAATTTGAAATATTGAACTATAACGTGTGATTGTTTTGTTAAAATGTTGATCCAACATTATCATAATCGGCCCGCAGTCCATGGTCTCATAATGATTACTTCTTCTTCTTTTTCGTCGAGTCGGTACGAGTTAAACATAGGAATCGCTAATAGTGGAAAGATTAGCTAGTTAGCAATGGTAGTATCGAGACTGACAGCCCAGGGTTTCGCCAGACGATATCAGATATCGTCACATGTGGAGGTCGGTCATAAAGATGTTGCTGAAATCCATTGCCCGTGTTAGTTCGAATTTTTTTAATATTCAAATGTATCTAAGTTTGTTAATAGGGTACCGGGTACCTATATTTGTTGGATTGAGTCCGAACATATGTCTAACGATCAACAAGCGATCAGCTGATGTACTTTCATACTTTCTCAGTACATAAAAAGGAAATTTGTCAGCTATTTACCAGAAACAATAGTTTATGAGTCGAACCTAATCACGAGACCAGACGTCACTTGGCCGCTTTTTGCACGTACTTAAGAAATGTCGTTATTCTGTTATGATAGTGAGCGAATGATACCTGAATGGGCGCTGACGCACTACATTACAACGGTTGAACAAATGAACAGTACCATCGAGCGTACTGTTGGGTTCCGTCTATTTTTACTCGTGCATTTGCCGCGCAAGCAAGCACTCAACCTTGATGCTCCTCGCTCAATTTTCTTCGATCCACGTTTAAGTTTACTTCAGCTTGAATTTGTTTTGTTTATACGTGTTAGCTTTCATCCGTTAAGGCCATCAATATTTTTATTCAAAGGCAAGCTGTGTTCTTGGCGCACTTGGCATATTTAGGATTTTTTTAAATTCCGGTATTGGATTGTGCAGATGCAGAGATAGAGTCTAAAAGCTTTTTATTTTCAGTCTCAGCTAAAATATTTGTTAGCTTGCCATGAAACCCGCGATATGTTTCCTATTAGACAAACATCGTAACACCCGTTTAACGATTTCATATGGATCAATATAAAAGATTAAGTAGATACTTATAGCAAGTCAGAAAAATATTTTTAAAGTGCTTATTCTGACGTGGGTTTTGTAAACGATCACATGTTAGCGTAATAAATGTATAACATATCTATAAGTACCTACCTACTTGTAATATCAACATTATAAACAGACTTATCATGACTCATGATGACTATGTATTTTATTCAAACAAATAAGCATACATTTTCACAAAATCATGGTAAATAAATGAGTGGGGTTGGAAATTTTGAATAGGTAGAGTTTTTAAGTAGATACGTAGATCATATAAGGATAAGCCTATCAAAAATGCTTGGATCGGGGGATTTTAAAATTTAAAGTGTAACGTATTAATTTTAGCTAAGCATCTTCCATTAAAATTAACTTGTTTTTATTAATTAATATAAAAAGTTTTATTAATTCCGGAATTAAAAGGCATATCCATAAGATTTTGTAGGGAATTTGACGTCATTTGGTACTAAAAATCCCTACCTTTTCGACCCCTGACTGAGACGGTATATTTTGTAGCAGTGGTATGCGTTGGTGCATTAAATTTTACACCAGTAGTTAGTATCAACTCATAAAGTTTGTGGTGAAAAGCATTGAAACACATTATCGTAAAGAAATTAAACTCGGCTTCACTTAAAAATACAAATAACGTCTAAAGCTACTTATAAAGGAGGTTCAAGGTTCTGTTCTATTATAGAATGTAAAGATAAAGAACTTAATCCAATATTAGATTTTTTAAATAGGTTCCGTACTTATGTCCAGCCTTATGAAATTGGGCAATCTTCTTAATGAGCTGCACTGCCGCACCGATAACTTGGAAAGGGAATCGGAATATTTTTTTAAACGGATCCCTATCTGATAATCTAATTTTAAAAATACCATATATGTAGGTAATGTTATTGGACAGTATTTGTTCAATGTTCATGCTTTAAGCAAGGTTTTGGCTATAAGATTGGATCTCTTGTACGTACCGCCCAGAGGCCTTATAGACATAAATACGGTTCTCCCAAATATTTGGTAGGGCGTGACTTATTTCCTAAACGGGTTGGTGAAGGTGACTACATGACAATATTTCGCACACTTACGCTGATGGTGACCGTCACCAGCTGTTTGAGACAGGCAAGTTAAAATTGATCTCCTATATCTATTGGACAAAAGCCTTGTCTGTCAGTGGCAACGGGTCACGCAATGCAAGTGTAGGAGAAATTTCAGTATCTATGCTAGGTGGTGCAATATGATGGAAAATGTTGCAGCCACTGACGAATAGTTTTTTTTTAAACTAAGAATTTTAACAGCAATGGTATCGGAACTTAGCCACCAGTGCCACGCTTCATTGATCGAAATTGTGTGATAATACCTATATCTATAACTGCTTCGATATATTGATAGGTATGTACCTACTATGTAGGTACGACTACGGATCAATGGTATTGGTCTTTTTAGTAATCATGGAGAAAATTAGTAATATGCTTGCATTAACACGAGGAGGCGTGCTCACCCTACCAGACTAGGAATTGGTGAATTTAGTATGACAGTATTTTTCTGAGAAGTAGATAACTTTGTGAATCTAGAAATAGATTTAATAGAAACATGTTCTTCGAAATCACGAAATCTAATTTACTTTGATTTATCTGTATTAATGTTTGTGTGGAAAATAAATTAGAAACAACCTTTGTCCGGTAGTCTCAATACGGCTGCAAATACACGGCATGCATGCAGCTGCAAATCGAACGTATCACGTAGTGCGATCGGTCACGTGACCGCACTGCATCTCAACATAATAATATGACAAACGAATTTTCAATTTTGGCCATTTGACATTAGCTGTGTATTTCAACTGTAGCCACCCGGATCCATGCCAGGGAATGTGCAGACCTTGAGCAGCGACGCTTTCTATAGAAATAACGGTGCAACTAGTTGCCTCCCTTCGGCTGAAAAGGGCGCTACATTAGTATCACAGAATCTGATGTTTATTGGCGATGGCATTTTTGTGCATCCCAGCCAGTGACTGTGACGTTTGAGTTGGCGATGTGTCCACACTGCGACATCAGTTGTGTACGATGTCATCTTGGTTACGGGTATGTCCAATTTCTCGTTTCGCACGGCACCCAAATTCTTGGCTTTCAAAGAGCTTTACGTTGATATCGCTGAATAAGAAACTTCGTAGTGTAAATAAACGCGAGCTTTGTAGCGAGCGGAGCGACAAACTGAGCGGTGTGCTGATGCACTAATTATAAATAGGCAACACATGCTCATTTCCTATTCATAATAATATTATGGGTTTTATATCATACGTATAATCAAGGGCTTATACAATTTTTTGATTTATAATTCATTAATTGCCATAAATGCCAGTACCTACGACAAGTATATCACCCAACAACGAGTTAAACAAAATATGTATTTTTTTGTAGCAGTATGACCGGTACCATTGGCTCGCGAATGAAAGTAGTTGAAACTAAATTTATTCAATGCAAATTCCGTTTTCCAGAGCTCAAATTGTTTATTTTTACATTCTATAATCTTCAAGCGCCATGAAAAGTTTTAGATAAATGCTTAGTGGCTCCAAAGCAAGCTTCAGAAAAGTGATTTTGGCGTTTCTGCGACTAAAATCTAATTTAAAATCTTTTGTTACATTGAAAATAAACTATGTTTTGTTACTGTTTTGTAACTGAAAACATTTAATGTTTATAGTGTTTCTTACTTCATAAAATAATATTAAGTAAACTTTATAATCAAGACTCTCTCTCTCTCTCTTCCCGACTGTCAATCCCACATGGTGGTGGGGTCAGCCCATAAAGTTATTATTACTAATAATAACTTTATGGGTCAGCCTTCTTTATATTTCGCATCCACTTCGCTCTGTCTTTGACATCCGTGTCGGAAACTTTGCATGTCGCCATATCTCTGTACACTACATCCATCCACCTGGTTTTAGGTCAATCAAATAATCAAGACTACCTATGTATTTAAATATGTATAATTACACCATTTTCTCAATGAGTTCCTTTATGCTTCATCATGTATGGGCGCCGCTGTTTCATGCCTATGTGGGCATGGGCACCGGCACGCATTGTTGGCAATCAGTCAAGCCACCGTAATTAGCGTTGAGTGACACAATGCTCCCAGCACCCAAACAATAAACAGTTAATCGTAACTACAAATGATTTACAAATGTTTACAATCTGTTATTAATTGTCATCTGTAATGCAAAATAAGCATGTTCTTGCTAAATGTAAGATGCAAGGGTATAGTTTTATGTTTCGGTTTCAGAATAGGGTAATAAGTGGTCCTATTTCATATAATGATCAACTAGTTGGCCTTCTCATAGATCTATATATTATATGTGTGAGTGGTCGTGATGGGATGTTGCCATATTTTTTTTTAAAACTTTGAAAACGTAAGACAAGACCGATATTATTTTTCGCTTCAAAATTATAATTTATTTAGTTTACGTTTTAAGATAAGTTAAATGGCAAATAATTTAAAAATTTCTAAGTGGATTAGATATAGTTAACGAATAGCTTTGAAATTTAAAGTTTGCCCACAAATATGGACTGCTGAACAATGAACATGGGCTTGCCAGTGATCGCTACAGAGAATGGCCATAGGGGGGACATTGCCATTAAATATATAATGACATCGTCAAGTCCGGTGAGCCAAGTGCGAGAGACATTCATCAAAAAAGGCGTACCTAATTAATCTCTGTAAATTGCGCTGCGCCATAATCAATACTGCTACGCTACGACACTATAATGCTTAGCGTTGCCCCTCGCGGAATATAGCGAATGAGTGCATTGACTTTCTACGTCGACATTATACGTACGACAACGTAATTTTAATCCTTATAAAATCGGACCAGCGTTAACTCTGCTACGCTATTATTTAAATTTATTGGCGCAGCCGTGGTCGCCTCAATAAACGGGAATCCGGTTTACAAGTAAACGTAACTTTCTCTATAATACGCAAATGGCTTGAATGATAGTTAAATCATCAAACCTTGCGATTACCCGTAGGTTTTGCTACGTAATGTATATATTGCGTAGCAAGTCCTACGATTACCTACATATAATATCCGAAATCATTGTAAGAGTATAAACATCTGAGATTGTCCTCATGTTTTGCTCCAGGTCTAGCTGTAGCGTAGCAAAGTCTACGCCTGCGGTAATTTGGAATAATAGTGAAACCATTAAACCTTGCAATGAATCGCAAGTTTTGCTACGACCAGTCTACGGTTATCCGAAATAACAGCAAAACTTTGTCATTGAGATTTACGGACCGCCGCGCCATTCTTGCCGTCCGTTGCCGTTCTCAGTATGTGAGTTTTGAAAACTGACTGAGTACCTATTAAACTGCACTTTGTGGTCGTTTATTTAAGAGTTTCAGTTATTCTCAGTTCCGGGATTGAAATTGTGTGTGTTACTCGTAAATATAATAGATCTCTGCTTTAACCTTCGGCTTGATACATATAATACCTACAATTGTTAAATTTAATACGAGTTCTGTGTATATTCCAGTGGTTGCCGGGCGGGGGCTGCGGCGAGGGTGGCGAGGGTGTCATTCGCCGCTCCCGCGGCAAGCGCATCACGCAGCGACGCGGTGCTATCAAACACCATAAGTAAGTCACAATAATTTTTTATGTTCGATCCAGAACACTGGATTTATAAGTATTAAACCGGAAGTCAAATTAAGTATCCAACGCGAAAATATTTCGTTAATGAATGCGTTAGAATTTAGATAAATCTAAATTATTGATAAGCAGAAGCTTCGTGGTAATTTGAAAGGAATCGGATCGAACGGAGTGTGGAAGTTGCTAAAGCATACAAATGAATGATTACTTTGAACGACCGAATGGAAGACATATTCTTTCACCCATGTCCAAAAGTTGGGTCGACTGCTGTCTAAAGCTAAGCTAATAACACAATGTATTTTGGGAGCGACGTGCTACAGTCACAACGGTTAGCATGTGGTTTGGTAATCAGTTTATAAGTAGATCTACCTATGCAGGGTGTAATTAAATAGGACACCTGCTTTATAAGCTACTCATCATTACACTGCAAAATATAACGGCTAGAAATAAACAATTTATTGCTATTTACAACCGAGCAAATACTTGGTTCGAATGGAGCCCGCAAAGTTAACTTATCTACACTGAAATAACTTAACAGCTAAAAATTAACAAGTTATTGCTATTTACAAATTAATAACTTAGTTCGGATGGAACCTGAGAAGTAGTTTTATCCCTGTATGAATAACTTTCACATTGGGACCAAACCTGAAATCGCAGGTTTTTAGGCATTTGACACCTAAACCACAATTTCAATCGCCCAAGTGCTCTTTTTTTGTCCCCGCCTTTGAGAACACGGTGTGAATCACCCACGATCTTTTTTTATAGTGTGGTGATTTGGACCACGATGTGAATCGCCCAAGTGCTCTTTTTATAATATGGGGCTAGTATGGGTCGTGGTATTACGGAACACTAATGTACAACACTGATCCCGAGCTATTCACAGATCCAAAAACGGCAAGCTTAATCAGACGCAGAAAATTAAATAATGACATTATATTCAAAAAATATTATGACAATTAAAGCAAGGTAAAGCGAGTAACCAAATCAAGGAATATTTAGGAGTCTCTCTTTCTTAAAATACTTTCTCGTGTTTGAAAACGAGTGTCACAGAATTCTACGCATTTGGACTGAAGTTTTGCGATAATCACGCGATTACCAGTTAGGTATAACAAGTTGTTTTAAACAAGCGTTTATAACAACTTTGTTGTTTTTGACAAAATTCCTGTCTGCTATTTTAAATACTGTTAAATCCCAGGAAACATTATTTCTTAGGCAGGGCAATTTATCACGCTTTTTGCTTCATTCTGCGCGCGCATCTTCGAGTTTAAATTATTTGGCGCAAAAGTGTTACTGTCGCTCCATCACTTAGTACCACCTACCAGTGGCGAAGGGTGACAGTTTTCAAACGGGACGCCGTTCCAAAAATCCCTCTAAAAATTCTGCAATTAATGCTACAACTTACAAGACGAAAATCCATACCGTCCCTTATAATCTATAGATATGTATAGTAATGTCTAGAAGAGCTCGACCTAAATGAATAACAGGCAATATTACGTTGTTCTATGCACTAACTAATTCCTAAAGGGAAGCCGATGGGAATCGAGTTGTATGGACTCTTCGCCACTGCCACCTACGTGGCACGTTGTTATGTATTTATACTTTCAGCACAATATACGACACTTAATATAGGTATAATTTATTGAAATGGTCTGGAACGAGTCTTCCCGTAGCTAATTGCGCGTACTTTCTTATTTATGTATGCATTACGGGGTGAGAGAATGCCAAGTTACGAGAGAGAGAGCTATGTCTACGTGACACGTCGCAACCCGGTACCTGGGCAATTCAGAACATAAATATATTCCAGGAAGTGACCAATAAATGATAGGTAATTATTAGGTGATGAATGTATTTATCCATTGCGTGCAAATCCAACCACATTCCTAAGCAGTCGAAACTAAGTTTCAGAAAGGACGAAAAATCTTTATCTAGCTAATCTTCGACATCGATGTCCTTCGACACATCATAGTAATATTATAAAGAGAGAAGTCCTGATTGACTGACTGACTGACTGACTGACTGACTTATCATCAACGCACAGCCGAAACCGCTGAAGCTAGAGTCACGAAATTTGGAGGGTAGGTCCCTTTTGTATTGTAGGCAAGCAATAAGAAGGGATTTTTGAAAATTCTGCCCCTAAAGGGGTTAAAAAGGGGGTGAAAGTTTGTATGGGAGTCCCTTCATTTTTGAACTGAGAAAGATGAAATTTGGGATTTAGGCTTTTGGTTACAAATAAAGAAACACGTGTTTCTGCGTTTTTGGAAATTCATCCCCTAAAGGGGCGAAATAGGGGTCAAAATTGTTTTCGAAGTGTAATACGTGAATATTGGTTTTGTTTTTGAAGTGAGAAACGTGAAAATTGGTATTTCAGCTTTTGGTTAGAAATAAAGAAACACGTGTTACCACGTTATTGGAAATTCAGCCCCTAAAAGGGCGAAATAGGGGTGAAAATTGTTTTTGAAGTGAGAAACGTGAAACTTGAGATTTAGGCTTTTGGTTAGAAATAAAGAAACACGTACTTCTGCGTTTTTGGAAATTCATCCCCTAAAGGGCCGAAATAGGGGTGAAAATTGTTTTTGAAGTTAGAAACGTGAAAATTGAGATTTAGGCTTTTGGTTCCAAATAAAGAAACATGTGATTGTTCGTTTTTGGATATTCATCCCCTAAAGGGGCGAAATAGGGGTGAAAATTGGTTTTGATGTGAGAAACGTGAAACTTGAGATTTAGGCTTTTGGTTAGAAATAAAGAAACACGTACTTCTGCGTTTTTGGAAATTCATCCCCTAAGGGCCGAAATAGGGGTGAAAATTGTTTTTGAAGTTAGAAACGTGAAAATTGAGATTTAGGCTTTTGGTTCCAAATAAAGAAACATGTGATTGTTCGTTTTTGGATATTCATCCCCTAAAGGGGCGAAATAGGGGTGAAAATTGGTTTTGATGTGAGAAACGTGAAACTTGAGATTTAGGCTTTTGGTTAGAAATAAAGAAACACGTACTTCTGCGTTTTTGGAAATTCATCCCCTAAAGGGCCGAAATAGGGGTGAAAATTGTTTTTGAAGTTAGAAACGTGAAAATTGAGATTTTGGCTTTTGGTTCGAAATAAAGAAACATGTGATTGTTCGTTTTTGGAAATTCATCCCCTAAAGGGCCGAAATAGGGGTGAAAATTGTTTTTGAAGTTAGAAACGTGAAAATTGAGATTTAGGCTTTTGGTTCCAAATAAAGAAACATGTGATTGTTCGTTTTTGGATATTCATCCCCTAAAGGGGCGAAATAGGGGTGAAAATTGGTTTTGATGTGAGAAACGTGAAACTTGAGATTTAGGCTTTTGGTTAGAAATAAAGAAACACGTACTTCTGCGTTTTTGGAAATTCATCCCCTAAAGGGCCGAAATAGGGGTGAAAATTGTTTTTGAAGTTAGAAACGTGAAAATTGAGATTTAGGCTTTTGGTTCCAAATAAAGAAACATGTGATTGTTCGTTTTTGGATATTAAACCCCTAAAGGGGCGAAATAGGGGTGAAAATTGGTTTTGATGTGAGAAACGTGAAACTTGAGATTTAGGCTTTTGGTTAGAAATAAAGAAACACGTACTTCTGCGTTTTTGGAAATTCATCCCCTAAAGGGCCGAAATAGGGGTGAAAATTGTTTTTGAAGTTAGAAACGTGAAAATTGAGATTTAGGCTTTTGGTTCCAAATAAAGAAACATGTGATTGTTCGTTTTTGGATATTCATCCCCTAAAGGGGCGAAATAGGGGTGAAAATTGGTTTTGATGTGAGAAACGTGAAACTTGAGATTTAGGCTTTTGGTTAGAAATAAAGAAACACGTACTTCTGCGTTTTTGGAAATTCATCCCCTAAAGGGCCGAAATAGGGGTGAAAATTGTTTTTGAAGTTAGAAACGTGAAAATTGAGATTTTGGCTTTTGGTTCGAAATAAAGAAACATGTGATTGTTCGTTTTTGGAAATTCATCCCCTAAAGGGGCGAAATAGGGGTGAAACATGTTTTTGAAGTTAGAAACGTGAAAATTGAGATTTAGGCTTTTGGTAAGAAATAAAGAAGCACGTGTTTCTGCGTTTTTGGAAATTCATCCCCTAAAGGGGCGAAATAGGGGTGAAAATTAGTTTTGATGTGAGAAACGTGAAACTTGAGATTTAGGCTTTTGGTTAGAAATAAAGAAATACGTGCTTCTGCGTTTTTGGAAATTCATCTCCTAAAGGGGCGAAATAGGGGTGAAAATTGATTTGAAGTAGTGAGAAACGATCGGTGGTTTAAGAGAAATTAAAAGTTCTTTGAAAGTTGACACTAATTTTACATAACCTTAGGACCGCGACGTTGTGATGTACGGTGCGATGTATTCGAGAACGGGAACGCTTTGTAAGAGGTTAAGAATTGATGAATATTAAAAAGTATCTACCGCTAACTTTGTACCTACCCGTACGAAGTCGGGACGGGCCGCTAGTATTCAATAAATGACATCGAAAGACAAAAGGCCTGTGATTCCAAATTTAAATCGATTAATGCTTTTAGTAAGGTCCTCACACGGTCCTCACTGTAAGGATTAATGTGTTAAGGAGAAAATGGCGTGATTAGCTGGACTCCTATTTAAAGGATTGGCCTCAAATAGCCATAGACCGGGAAAAGTGGAAGGAGGGAAGGGACGCCTTTTCCCAAAAGAGGGACACTACAGACTTGTTAAAAAAATGAGCTACGGAACAAGACATAACAGACAGCTGCCTCAACCAATCGTCCATCTATAAAGCTCTAGCTGGCATCTAACACTTACCGACGAGGATCTGACGACTGACTGATATTCAATAAACTATTAAACTAAGCAGCCCAAAACGCCTGAAACTACAACCGGCATTACATGTCTTTGTCCAGAGTTGTGAGAGAAGATAGCTGTGTCTAGCAATGGACTGCGATAGGCTGAATAGTAAAGTTTCATCATAACAAAACACCTACGATACTCTACCTACAGGGTAGCACATGAAGTAGAGAGAGATAATAAAAAATATTTTTTCTTTCTTTTCAGGACCCACGAAGTGAATGGGCACTGTTTCGTGGCGAAGTTCTTCCGGCAGCCGACATTTTGCGCGTTCTGTAAGGAGTTTCTATGGGGCTTCGGCAAGCAGGGTTACCGGTGCGCCGTGTGTCAGACGGCCGTGCACAAGAGATGCCACAACAAGCTGCTCGGAAAATGCACCGGTTCATCCGCACATTCCGAATCTACTGTGGTAAGAACGAGTTAAACAGTCATATACATACTTAACATATTTCAACCTTAATCATTTGGAAGTATCGTTAGGGTTTTAGTAGCGTGTTGGGGTGAATATTGAAAATTGTAGACATACATTACATACAAATACCTACTACATTAAATCGAAGTACCAGATCGTTCGATCGACGATTGAAACAGCATCGAAAAATGATCAATAGATATCGAACAATCAAATCATTCGAATTTGATCGATCGTGTATAGATCAAGCGACATGTGCACTAAGTTAACCGATTGTTGATCGATATGTTTTACGAGTTGTGTACATTGATCGTCCAAAGATTGATAGGTCAGCGATCACGTGGGTCTAGTAAATGGTAATACCCTTATTTCTGTTGTAGCCATAATTTCCGACTACTTTAGGAGGTTTCAATCAATATGTTGGTTGAAAGCCACCATCAAGCCATGATGAGCATGATGAGTTGCCATTTATCAAGTGCATGTAATGCAAGGGAATCTGATCTATTTGATTGCCCGATTCCACTAAAGACTATGAAGTGTGAACTCTTCCTCCATACCCTGCGACCACTTTACTACTATTATTCCAATGAACTGATTGGAAAAAAAAACTATCAATCACTCACACAACACCTAGTAGGTATAGATACTGCTTTTGACAATACGGATAGTAATAGTCGTATCCATGTTAATGATTGCTCAACCCGTTGTTTCAAAATGTAGATCTTGGAAAACCTACGTATTAGCTATCCAATTTATAAAACTAACTATAGAGTCAGGAGCTTTTACTTAATATTGTTTTACATTTGGTTGCAGTATCTTCGCGAGCGCTTCAAGGTGGATGTGCCGCACCGTTTCCGGCCGCACCAGTTCATGTCACCCACCTTCTGCGACCACTGCGGGGCCATGCTCTACGGCTTCTTCAAGCAGGAGCTCAAATGTGAAGGTATATCGGATTGTTTCTCTCCTCTCATATAGGCTATTATTGAGGTCCACTTTTAGAAGTCTTTAGGCCTTTTCGTCAGGCAGATTGTTGGCTATCGATTCGACAAATTAATAGATGTCGATTTTCTTGAAGTATAAATAACATACCTACACGCAGTCATGACGAAAACTGAAACAACTGCATTTGCATAAATATTCACTTCCACAGAAGATCGGTGCTATGTAGGTACCTATAAGAAAGTATTTATTATTGGAAAACCTAGGCTAATTTTGTAGTAAGCAAACGCTCATGATCGAGGAACAACAATAATAAACTATAACAATAATAAATTATTCTAACCGGTGTCCTGCACGAGAATCAATTATTGTAAATGCTATTCTGATCCATCGCGGTATTCTTTCAAGCAGAAATTGGTAGAGAATCTTATTCCAATTTACTTAGGTATATTCAAATTGTATAATGTCCTAAGCACAATAGTCCTTTTTGCAGCATAAATGCGCGTTGTCGCATTCTTCGGTATTTTGCTTTGTGAACAAAGAACGTGTAAGGGCCCATCCACATTCGATACCTTTAGCAGCAGAATCGCGTTTTCGCGTTCGTTATTCACTTTTTGTAAGCAATAGGCAACCAACGAACGCGAAAACGTGCGAGTCTGCTGCTAAATAGGTGTTAATGTGTGAGCCTATGTTAAGGCTCGGTCACAACGGATGCATCAAGTGTGCAGCGTAGCAAACGTGTAGCGGCTTAACGTTGTACAGGCGTGCAGCATAATGCGCATACGTTTGCTATATAATACGTAATAGATATAATGTGACATCTGTCACACAACAGTTTACAACACTTGCAGCTTGCTAGTTCACACACGTACTGCACTCGCGCTGTACTTGCAGTTTGGTACATTTGGTGTGGCCGTTTTTTTATTTTGCTCACCACACAATTTGAGATGTGATTTAATGAAGAAATAGTTTATGTTTATAAAACTTGTTTTCTTGCTACTCTGTGGTGCAATAAATAATACGATCCTTTTATGACGTTGTGCTTCTTTTATTTTTATATGAATGCTGTATGTTTCGCAGCTGTAAAAATGTGCATGGTGTGTGTATTTGTAGTTGTAGTTGGATTGTAGATCGCACCTTTATCTACTTAACTTCTTTATGTAAAATTGCACAGTTTTAGACACACGGTGCAGTGCGGCGCCACCTGCTGCGGCGGTGTGCGGTTGAATGTTGTACCACTCTGTGAGTCTTGGCACACAGCACCGCGTTTTCGCGCGGAGCAGTTTCAATGCGCACTACCATGAACCGCCGCGGCAGGCAGTGCAGCGCCGCTCCATGGGTTGTGTGTGTGTTGTCATAATTAACTGTGAAAGCAGAATTTTCAGCATCATAAGCATGGAATTCTGTGTAATAAATAACAATGCCCTGTTTTATGGCCGAGGTGTAAGGGCAAAAAACAGAAATGCAACGTTGCAATTGAAAACCAATAAAATATTTGACTAGTGCCGTTTTCTTGTTTGTTCTTTACCGTCGAATTGTTACCGAAATATCCGACGCATATGGTGCTAAAAAGGGCGTTAGTATTATTATTGCACGAGCTTGTCTATGTATCTATTACTTATGAGTGATTTAACTAAATATGCAAGCTAATCATCGCTCTATGAATTCATCCTTTTTCATGTATTTTTTATGTTGATCGCATCAAAACTGGGAAGGTATTTGTAAGCTATCGACAGAATATCATACCCCCGACCCCGTCCCGACAGTCAAGTGCACTGTGTCTAGAACAACGCAGACATAATAACACACTGTTAGTCGGAAAGGGTATAAAGCCGAAATAAAGTCTGCTATTCCAGATATTTTGAATTAGGTTTGGTCCCATAGTAAAAGTTGTTCATAATGATGATTATAATAACCCCCTTCCGGCTTCATTTATTTATTTTATGTTCCCTTTCCGACTAACCGTGTATTATATATATATAGCAAGTAAGATAGCACTACGTCTATATCCCCGAAGGTTTAGGCAGAGATGTACCTACACCCACATTTCACACGATGTTATTAAAACCCAATCGAACCCAGGACTTCACGCTCAGCTGCGCTTGCGATCACTACACCAATGAGGCAGCCTATAGAGATTGAAAGCTCGAGCCACAAGTTAAAGTTATATCGATTTTTATTTGCGAATTAATATATAATAATGTCTCTATTTCTTGTAATGTTAATTATAATGTGTTCTAGAATAAGTTGATATTCAATTGAAACGGTGAGTTCAATTAGATCGCGCGGGAAACATCCGAAGTTCTTGAAAAGAAGGGACTACGCCATGCTACGAACGGTCTACGCTGTAGGGACCAGCGTAGTCAGCGTAGACCTTTCGTAGCTTCTTAGTTCAACAATGGAATTTAATAATTTTATTATCACTTTTCGATAGCTTTTAAATGTCAAGGGGCCCATAGCTACATAGCTACCACACAGATCAGTCGACTAGTGACTTTAAGCAGCGCTTGCCGCGGTCAGCCCTTGGATGGGTGACCGTTTCATCAATCATCGAAACACATCGGTGTCTCGGAAAGCACGCTAAGCAGTTGATTCTGGTTGTCATACGAATACCCATGACAATCGTTACAGTCAGCAGCCCAAAAAGTCGGACAACCGGTCTAAACTTCGGGTATCAATGTTTCCAAGTAATTGAGTTGCGGAGGTCAAATGACAGTCGTTTTGTGTAAAATACTCATATTCAGCTGCATCTGGCTAGAATGGGAGCCGATCCCAACGTAGTCGGAAAAAGGCTAGGCAGATGATAGCCTCATGTCCTGTTCCTGTATCTAGAAGCTAACGGAAACGGAAAGCTGCATTCTTTCTTTTTACAATCACACTGATCCCTTTTCTGCATAGCTCTCTACTTTCCTACACTTTTACCCTGAATTAAAAATGAAAACGAAACAAAATCTTATGGGAGGTGTAATTTTTTTTAAACACTGAATATAATCACAATGGAATGTAAAAAAAAAATTAACTACTCTTCATTTTCTGAGAAAAGATTCAGGGCTGCAGCGCAAATTTACCATCAGGATCGCTCGAAAATACTGTCGCTTGCAGTCCCATCGAGGCGGCAACTATCTTGGGGCACTTTCTGGCCTTGAACAGCCTGGCGAGTAAATACGCGACGGTTTACAACCTGATGATTTGAGATTCAGAGGTGGCTGGAACAACGACATGTGCTCGATAGACAGTGCGAGCAGCTGCAAAAGCTGCAGTGCTGGCACAAGAGTATGATGTAAGCCGTCCTGCCGTGCTTCGAGGTCTGGCTGAAGAGATGATCATGGTACGGTTGCTTTGGTGAATAGAATCGGAAGCCACAACTAATTGTCACAACTTTTCGGAGAAGACAGCACATGAGCACACGTACAGGCAACATACGTGACTCAACGACCTTCTGAACCAAACAAAAGAAGCAGTCTTGCATGCAAAGTAAATATAAATAGGACTTTAATAAAATATGTCATTCTTATTTTATCCATGTGAATGTATATCGTTATTCCTACTTCCATGAAATACATACTTAATATGCTGCATTTTTTTGCACTAGCCGTTATAAAGTTTTTATTTATCGCGTAAAATCATAAACAATTTTTCGAATTCATAAATCCCGTTTTTTGTTTTAAAGCTGTGTTATTTGTTCGTAGTATTACTCAATATTATGATTCAATGAGTCTACTTAATGGAAATCTTGAACAATTTAATAAAAAATGTTTTAAGAATTGGAAATACATCCACTTATATTAAAAATGCGAAAGTACTCTGACTCTGTCTGTTTGTAACCTTTTGACGACTTAACGGCTGGGCCGATTTTGATGAAATTTAACAAGGAAATAGTGTGCATCATGAGAAAGGACACAGGATATTTTTTTAAAAACCCAGCTACCTATTTCCACGCCGACGGTATCGTGGGCACAATTAATATAACATAATTATAACAACTACAGAACATAGAGAATAAAGAGTAATTACTAGTATATATGTGTACATTGCTGAAGCAAGGCAATTGCGCTCTACGCAGCTCTCCATCCATGAGATACAATATTCACAGGAAGAGCATGACCTATTTTCCGTAATAATTTATCAAAAAAATACTTTAAATAAATACGAAACTATTTTCCATTCGAATACTCGACTTGTTAACGTAAAGATGAACTAGTTAGATGACAACCTGACTTGCTCTGTATCTAATCACGATTTTATTTTAGCTGACCGGATTTTTTATCATATGTGGCGTAAGTGGAGCTGCGGTGTTCCAATAATTTCGGTTACGAGGGTAATATGCGTCCGCTTATATCTGTACCCTAATGATTCAAGTGGAAAAATATTATGTGATACTCCCTAATAATAAATATTTTTTTATCATGTTTGTAGTTACACAGCGACAGTGGAATTATTCGATAAAGTTCATTATTTTGATTTTTTTTCTTCCGGGTTACCTTTACCCCTTGTTATATAAGGTCATACCTTTCTAGTCCCGACCCCTATAAGAGGTGTCTGTACTAATCATTATGAACAACTTGTACTACCAAAACCAAACCTGAAACCGCAAAAAAAAATCAGCTGTTCCCTCGAGTCCAGTAATATTAAATCATTTGTATGGATTAACTGTGTTTTTTCTCGATTTCAAGATTGCTTCGGTATTAAAAGTTGTTTATAATGATAAGGATAAAAAGATACCGGGACTAGAAAAGTAGACCTTAATATTAGCATATTTATGCAACAGTGGCGAAGGGTGACAGTTTTAAAAGGGGAAGCCGTCCCAAAAATGCCGTCTAAAAACTGCTGCAAGACAGAAATCCATCTCTTGTAATCTATATGTACCTAGTCATGTCTGGAAGAGCTCGACCTAACTGAATAACAAGCCTTTTTTTTCTCAGTTGGATGAGTAAATAATATAATATTACGTTGGTCTATGGACTCTAACCAATTCCTAAAGGGAAGCCGATGGGAATCGGGTTGTATGGACTCTTCGCCACTGTTATGCAATAAGAGTGCACACATCTCCACAATCACATTTCTCTATTTCAAAGATGAATGTTCTTTTAGCTTTGAAATGTAACTTTCTTCTGTATGACATTAATTTGGTACGATCGACGATCGCACGATTCGTAAGTCGTATAGTGCATCGCCCGAGCATTACAAAAACCCATTTTCCTATATTGACTCAGTACTTCCGCAACATGGTGAGCAGCTGAACAAATGTATTTTTGCATTCTCACATGAAAAACAAAATAACATTGTCACAAAGAATCTTTTACCTCGTTTATAAACAAGTACAACAGCGAATAGTACTAGTACCTGAGTAGGTATTATAGACAATGCTCATCTATTAATACACCTAGGCATGTCGCAGATGTTTTATTTCTGGATGCTTTATTAATAGACTTGTAATAAATAACACGCACACTGCCATTAAACTTAATCGGTAACGTAACATTTATATCTGCGTATACTGAATTCCGTATTTATGTAAGAAGTATTAGATTAACTATAATGTATATACAAATTCTTAGGGAATCCATTTAGTCACTTAAAAACTTCCTTCCGAGATTGTGACAAAAGTCAAACATGTCTATTATTATCTACTTGCCATCATCAATCAGTCACCTGGGCGGGCGGGCGGCCGCGCAGCGTGTGGGTTGCGGGGGGCGGTACGGTGGGCGGAGCGCGTACCTGGAGCACGCGCCCGCGCTGCTCACCCCGCGCGCCGCCAGCGCCAGTCTGTGCGCGCCTATCGACGTGCGACCCCGGCTGTCGCACGCCTGTGATTTAACGCGCAATCATGCCTCTGTTTTCCGAACACATCGCGAACATGTATTACGGGTCATCCTCCCCGTACACTGGATATCATGGTTATAGCAGTTCAGTTTCTCCTATTGGATCGTCTTACAGTTCTTCTTACCTCAACCCTGGAAGCAGTTACAGCAATCACTCGTCTCTCAGTAGCTACTCGCGAGCACCATTGTCTTCCAGATGGATTACCAGTACCGGAAGAAACTACTCTCCCATGCTCAGCACCATTACAGAAAGAGGATCCGGGACTCTTGTTAGAATACATAGCCCGAGAAGAATACCGATTGCGAGTAGAACTTATGGTACTCCCACGTATACACCGCGTCCTGTAAATATAAACACCGCTGATATCGATGTCTCTCGGGATAGATACAGGCATAAAGTGGAGCCTTTCACGCCTCCCAAACCAGCACCTCCGCAACCGAGAAAAAACCCAAATGCCGAAAGTGAAAATAGCCCTTTCATGCCTAGAGTAGACGGTAAACCTGAAACCGGTATTGATTCTTCATCGGGAGGGCAAAGAGGTACAATAAAACGTGGAAGAACAGTTGTAAGACTTTATACTATTAAAAGAAATTCTCCTCGTAAACCCACAGAGGAGCCAGAAGCTTCACAAGAACAAGAAGCTGAACAAAATGTAGAAGACACTAAAACCGATGAAAAAGAATTTATGAAATGGAGAGAAAAGCTTTCGGACGATTTGACTTACAAAGATAAGAAAGAAAAGAAGACAATGGGTGCCATGCTTGTGGAAAAATTCAAAGTTAAAGATGTAAATGATAAGGACTCTGTTCCGCCAGCTAAAATACAAAGTAAGGAAACAGAAAGTTCTGAAAGTTTACCTACAACCCCAGCATCAAATATTAATTTAAATGAAAATAAATTTTTAGACCGACGGTGCTCAATGGAACTTTTGACAGAACAGGCAAATTTATTAGATTCTTTAATTAGAAGTGAAAATCTCAGTACCGCAACTTTGGATTTGAGCAAAGTTGGTGTTGTTGCTGAACCTAAAAATAATATCGAGAAGTTTGAGTCCATAAAACGACGAAAACCGGATAACAACCCACTCAAGACTACAAAGTCTGATCATTCATTACATGATAGTCTGAAATCATGTAAGGATGCTAGCGATCTAAGAAACTTTACAAAAAGGCGAAGTATAAGAAAGTCTTCTTCAGGAAGTAGTATACTCCGCAGATTGGATTCCATAACCGAATTCCCCAAAGAACCAATAAATGTAGATTTGCCCGCTATTGAAGAAAATAGATTACAAGAAATACAGGATAACACAAAACAAACACCTAAGCCTAAATTAAAAACTAAAATTACCTCATCAGTTGAAGTATCTGCTCCATTGAGTCCACTTAAATTTCGAATTGAGAATGTTACAGTTGAAGAAAAGCCTCGTATACCAAGAAAAGAAATAACATACAGCAGTGAGGTTGAAATGCCTACTAATAGTTCTCAATTATTAGAAAAGCTAGCTGACAAAAGTGAAGAAATAAATAAGGTTAAGAAAAAAATAAATAAAAAGAATATTGGAAATGATCTTGCTTCACCCGAACCTGATGATGGTAATTTTTGGGAAAAAATTGGAAAAAGAGAGACTGTTTACTTGATAAAAAGGAAACAAAACTTAGATGAGGCCAAACACAAACGTTCATTATTATGGTTTCCAGAGGAAAAAGAAGTAGAGAATGGTGAAGAACTGAAACCCAATAATATAATAAAATCGGAGACTACTTTAGATAACAGCATGTGTTTGATTGATACCAATAACCATAAAATGGTGGATGTACAGCAAATAACAATAGAGTTTCCAAATAAAAATGAAGATGTCAATATAGATCATAGGGGTAAATTAGGATTGCTTCTCCAGAATGAATTTCCAGAAGACCAAAACGCTGAAAATCTGAAACTTTCTTTGGAAATCAAAAAAGATTCTACAATGAGTACTAAAAATGGTTGTATTGAAGAAAATGTAACGAAAATAATTCCTAATACTGAGTTAACTTCAGAAGTAAAAGACAGTTCTAGATTATTCAAAGAAAATGAAGTGGACATTGGAACAACTTCGTGTAATGTAACAACCATTTCTCAAGACTGCAAAAATATTGGAAAAAGTGCATCATTGGATGCAATTGACGAAGTCAAAGTGAAAAAATCTAGCCAGAAGAAAACAAATTCAGAGAAAACAAAGAAAGTACCATCGAGTGACAAAGCGGAATTAAAATCTCTTCAATCCCTATTACCAAAACCTAGTAAGAAGTCTGAAGTATTAGAAAAGCTTCAATCTACGAATAATATACAAGTAGAACAAAACGAAGCTATATTAGAAAACGTATCAAAAGATATTATTTGCAAGGCAGTGATTAAACCAACTAAAAACGAAGTTGAAAAACTAGCACCACTCGAATCGAGTACGTCGGAAATAAACACAGTTAGGGATCTTCACAACGACTTTCCCGAAAAGAGACAAGAAGAAAACAGGTTAAGCAAATCAAAAGAAGACGTGGAAGAAACAGATGATAAAGCATTGAAAACAAATACGAATACTTTGTTACAATCACCAGAGCTGCTAACTTCAAGTATCACAAACCACGCATCTTTAAAAACTACGGAACAAATAGAAACAGCTAATCTAAGCGAATCTAAAGCTATAGACGTAAATATCAAAGATAAGATACCTAAAAAAGTTACACCTAAATCAACTAGTAGTAAATCAATTAAAAATAAGAGCGAATCAGCTAAAGATATTAAGACTGGTGACACAGTTTTAGATACCTCTAGTGCTTTGTCAGAAAGTATGGCACAATCAACGAGCAAACTAACTAAAACAACGTCAAATAATATTGTACAAAAATTAAATAACTCAAAAGTTTCTGATTCAAATAAAAATATTACAATACCTCTGAAAAGTTTGCCTGTAGCCGAATCAAAACCAAGTGCGCCAGCTAAATTTACAAATGTTCTGAATAAAAGTGATAAGACTGATGATAAGTTATTAAAGGCATCCATTGTGCCCTTAAAAAGTGAGGTACCAACGAACTCATCAAACGAAATATGTAATATCTGTACTAATAAAGTGGCGAATGTGCAGTCAGATGGATCTGTAGCTACGCTGCAGCAAACAGCTGATATCAATATTAGCTCAACGGATCAGAGTTTACACGAAATAACAAAAACATTTGATGTTCCTGATATACCAATAGTGATAGAATCACAAGACATTCCAAATAAAGAAATCGAATCAATAACTGAATTAAGAGTACAAACTGAACAAAAGACAGGAGAGGAAAATAAGGCTGAAAACATAATTAAAAAAGACGAACAACCAGAAACATCAAAGGAAGGTGAGGTAAATCCACCAGAAATTGTATCACCAAAAAGACCCATGAAGGAAGAAAAGGCAGTGAGACCTTTAATAGCGACTCCACGTCCACTTCAGAAGAAACCTCCCCAAGTAATTCATTCGTCAGACTCATCGGACTCGTCTTCAGAAGAAGAATCCTCTGACGAGGACGACGAAGATGAATCTAATGCTAGTGAAGATTCTGCGGAATTTTTAGAATGTGAAAATAATACAGACGGCAGAACATCTACCGGTTCTAATGATTCCGGCTTTGATTCTTCAGCACCCGCGTCTCCTGCAGCGTTTTCACAAATAAGAAAAGGTAAATAATTTAAGTAAATTCACAACGTATACATTCTCATTAACTAATTTTCCACTAATACGAAAAAAAGGCCGTTCTGCACGTCGTCTGCTTTTGCACGGCTTTCAGCTAATTAGATGTAGTATGGTATGCACAAATGTAACAAAAACCTTCACAAGTCTAGAGCCACGCGACAATTGGTAATTTGTTTTAGACTGCGATGTAAACTGCCACCGAAAGTGTGAAAAATTGACAGCGAATTTGTGCGGCGTGAACCAGCGTCTGTTGGTGGAAGCCTTGGCGTCGAGAACTGCATCTAAAAAAGGTGGGTAAATCTCGAAATAGAAATATATATTGCCTGAGGTGATATCAGCGATTTTTTTGTTATCAGAGAAACAGAACATACAAATACGAGCGTCATAGCTACGTCAGCCGTTTCGCCCAAAATAAAGCAGTTTTATTGGCTAGCTATCTTATGTCTGTTACAATTATTATTAGATAGGTAATAGAATTATTATTGACATGATTACGTGAGGACTAAACTTTTAAACTTAAAAATAAACCAGCAGAACAAGGATGTGCAAAAATAAAAATTGTTTAATGGACAAACGAAACAAAAACCCATAGATAGAATAATTTTCAATTTCAAAATTATAACCTTTTATGTAAATTTCTAGTCGATGTATTTTTATAGTTGTAAACGTATTGTGCGTATTTGTTTATGTTCAAAAGTATATTGAGGCGTGGGAGTGAGATGTGGTTGTCTGGACATAGGCCAATCATTTACTCACCTGTAAAAAAATAATATAGGTAACGAAATGTAGCTTCAATCAACATAAAGAGGGGGTTGACATCGCATTCATATCATAACGACAGCTTTACGTTATCAACATTTGTAAAACTTTCTCTATTTGCATATATTTTTTATGCGGTTTTACAATATTGGCCAAGTAATATGTGGGATCATAATGACAATATCTACGCGGTAAGCATTAATCGGTAGAGCGCAAGCGAGTGATTTTTAGTGATAGTACCAACTACCGATGGGTAGTTGTGTACTATCATTCAACAATCGTCTTCATTAGGTACTATCTTGTTTGCGATGATAGGTCGCAAATAGAATTTCCTCTCGAATATAGTCGGAAATATTAATGAAGGGCATTATCATTTGATCAGTCATCGACGTAGTGGCGTATGATGATGGATGCCAGCGCGTGTCTCTGCTCTCGTGACTAACCGTAGTGACTAACGGATCGATGGTTCCGACGATCGTTGATTGGCTTCTCTTCAAACGTCACAGCATAAATGTTTATTCCCAAAATGACAGGCTGACCTTTAAAAGATTATAAACAGATTTGGTCGCAAAAGATGGTAAAAAAATAAAATTTCTCTTTTATTTTTAAATGTCCAATTACATTGTAGGAGTAGGTGTATCAACGGTAATTTTTTGTTTATCTTCTGCATGAAAAGTAACTATAAAGAACATCAATAAAATATTTCACAATAGTTTGTTTTGCTTTAACAATATTTTTTTGTATCTGCAACAACTTGTGGTGTATCTTTTTTCTTCTTTTCATTATTTATGTAATATGCACAATTTCACCGAAAAAAAATGATTATTCGAAACCATTTCTTATTTGATTCTATGAGACATTTCGAACTATTTATTTTATCATACTAAAATTTTACTTTTTATTATTATATTTAATATATATTGATATTTAATCCAAAATTCTATGATATTCAATTGCTGGGCCAAAAATATTTATATTTTATTTTCCCTGTACTGTGTTGAATAAAAATATATAATAAGTGACCTTTTATAATATTTGATTATCTGCTTAGCATACAGTGTTGTGTTCGCTTGTACATATTATATAGGAGCCATTTGATTGTGATTACTCCGCGCAGGTGGTGAACCCGGGGCGTCTTCGAGCACTGCGCCCGCGCATTCCAATAACACAGACCTCGTAGAACAGGAGCTTGGTGAGACATTCACTATTGTATTATGTTTATTATTTGTTTGTGTACTTGTTGGATGTTATTTTAGACCAGATTAGATCATAACTACCCTGACTGTACAGTATCGTGTAGGTACTTACTTAGCTAAATTACTGCTTGCAGCTACTAACACAATTTCCATAGTCGTCATATTTTTCATTTCAGCTGTCTCAATTTTTTATTACTCCAAGTCTAAACTTCTAAAGAAAGACTAAAGGATTATTTGGCTCACCATACGAGTAATAAATTATATGTGATTGTATTGATGTCTTATGTACTCATAATGTTTATGTTTTGTTCAATCAAGAATCATCAAAGGTGTGGGTCAGAACCATTGTCGCGCATCGAATATACTTCAGTTAATAAATCATATTTAGAGAAATACTTATTTAGTCTATGATAATCAAATATACAGACGCTGGCACATTTGGCAAAAAATATTATTGTATTATATATTGAACACATCTATAAATATCTGCACTGAAGCGGGCAGGACTTTCGCTGAACACACACTGCAGGCCCACGCTCCACTTAGAGATAGGTTCCGCATTCCAGTCCCGCGAGTGTGGAGTTAACGCTGCTGAATTATGCAATGCTGACGGTAAAATATCATTTCCAGATTAAGATTATTTGTGGCCTGTCGTAAAACCCGCTACATAGCTTTCAATCTAAAGAAAGAAACATAAATATTTATTTTTTCCACAAAATTCGCCTTCATAAGCGATCTAAAGATCTTCTATAACCACTGATCCTCCAAATAAATATCTAAGAAAATTAAGCTCAGTTTGGGAACGTTGGAAATGATAATAAACAATGGTCAAATTCTAAGTACAGATTTTCCTTGAGAAACAGTAGTAGTGAGTAACGTTAAAATAGAGTGTTTCGGTGAATATAGTGACGAAACAGGAAAATTTGAAACTCCGAGATCTTGGAGATGGACAAGTGATTTATTTCCAATCAACCGAGACTTGCCAAGTTCTGGCACCTCAAAAGGAACAGTCATTTTAAAAATTGATGAGTCGGATTTAAAATAAGACGAACGACGACGTTTGTTTCTAAAATACCCAAAATCACAATATAAAATATTTAAATAAAGTAAAAATACCAAATTGGTCTCAAATGTTTTGTGGTGATTTGATAGCAAAGCCAACGATTAAAATACTGGAAAATAAACTTTACATAATTCATAAAAAAAAAAAAAAAATCCTAATAATCGAACATCGTGTAATAAAGATCAGCATATTACAAAAGATGTCAAATTAAATAATTACGATAATATACCTAAGTTTTCATTAAATTACAAATGAATATAGAAATAGAACAAACAAGACGTGTGTCTCTTGAATTATTGGTAATGAGTCCCATCGCTCAGGACACATGTAGGTAATTTATTATAGTGTCATAAAATATGTTGAATTTAATCTGTTGTGCACATCATCATTATAATTTATGCATTATTTATTATTAAGCACCAATATATAATTTTATTATGGCAGCTTTCGAAATGATGAAGAAAGAAAAACGATAAAATTAATCGACAGTACAAGGTGGAGATTCCGTGCCCCTATCAATCTTTCTTCGCATCTTGGAATATCGCGGGTGATACCCATTTATTGACACACTATCGACGCTAACTTATATAGCAGGAGAATTTCGCTGTCCAAGTAACTTATGTCGCTTAATCTTCGCAAAGTATTTAGTATACAAACGGTCATTGGTAATTAACTAATAGTGCTTTATGAGGTTAATTATACTCATCATTATAAACAACTTTTACTGTGAGACCAACACTGAAATCGCGCTGTTGCATATAAATAATTCAATATTACTCGACTAAATGTATAACTGCAGTTTTTGTTTCGCGATTTCATGTTTGTACCCATAGTAAAAGATTTTAATGATGATGAGTACAATAACCCCATAAAGCACTATTAGTTAATTACCAATAAACTATCATGGATACGTCTTACTTAGTCTTCTTCGTAATCTACCATAACATGTTACAATAATTCTAAAGTGTGCCAATTTCTTTATGTTAGTTTGAAAGTAATTACTACTTTCAAACTAACATAATAAAATTGGCACACTTTCCCGTGCGTGTACCTACAGCGTATTTTGTCGTCCATCCTATGGAATTCTCGTTACCTAAATATTCTACAATATTATCTAAATATTTTAAAGCTTGTTGCGGGTTTTAATTCTCTAAGTGTCCATCTACCAAGTGCCAATGGATATAAAATTAAAATCGTTTTCAGAATGAAATCGGATTCAATATTGTACCTAGGTAGGTAAGGTACTACCAATATCTTCTGGATGTCAGATTTTCCTATAATGGCTAAATTTAAATTATTTTTTATAATATAATAATTAATTTAATTTTAAAACCAGTTAAAAAAAAGTGAGTATTTTTCGCGATCTTAAGAATGTAGGTAT
This sequence comes from Allophyes oxyacanthae, assembly GCA_932294325.1. Taxonomy (NCBI): domain Eukaryota; kingdom Metazoa; phylum Arthropoda; class Insecta; order Lepidoptera; family Noctuidae; genus Allophyes; species Allophyes oxyacanthae. The sequence continues at coordinate 5,239,962 of OW028614.1, read as the reverse complement.
TATGTTCTGATTCTCATTCAGACCTCGAGAATTTTAATAGATAAACCGTTTCAAGTTAATGAACTGAAGTCTAATAAACTGGTACTGATACGTTATAAAATCTATCACCGTACTGACACTGTAGGTACCTATATCAAGAGTTTCTCAATAAATCTCATTAAGGAGACCTCAACTTTTTCCACCGAGATCCCGTGATAACCCCAAAATTAACCGCGGCGACCTTGATATTGTTCTGTCTGAGCAAATATTTTTAGCGACGCTCGCGATCTCATACGAGGTGAAAGAGAATTAATATATCGCACATGTTGTTCATTATGTCATACTACTGTAACGCAACGTAAACATTCATGAACTTGAAATAAGTTGTAAAACCAACGACCCGGTCCTGGATATTCACGAAGAGTCACGAAGAAGTTGAAACATCTATGGAAAGGAATGAGGATGCGACATTACAGGCTAAATAACCAAAATCATTAGGTATACGTAGATTCACATTCACACCGAAAAGGGACAGTAATTGTAGCAGATTTATATTTAAAATTACTTATACACACGTAGTTTTGATACAAAAGAAATAATACAACTCAGAAAATAATCATTTAGCATACCTATCTAGATATCAACAATCTTAACCTAACGTACCAAATCCTGAGAATCATAAATTAAGTTTAAACGAGCAAATCTTGCGACAAAATTTTTATGGTTTTGGCCAAACAGATTATTAATTTTATGATAAAATAAATACGGATTACATTATATTTTTGTTAGTATGACACTACAAAAAAATAGGCAAAGTGACCGTGACGGTTGTCGCACTTGAAAGTGTCACCCGATAAGGATCAGTTGGTGGCTTCTGCGAAGGATGTTTACAGATGTGTATCGTATACAGAGGTGGGAAATGCCAACGCTCTCGTGCCAATAATATATACATACTTATATAGATAGATAAAAAAAATAAAAAAATATGTAGTAGTTTATATATGTAGTATTATATTTTAGTTTTGGGGTGGAAAAGCTTTGTAAAGATCGAATGTGTTCGTTTATGTTTTTCCATAACTATCAATTGAATTTAGATACTTCCGATTGCCACAACTTTTTCTAATTAGGTACTTTGTTGTCTATTAAATGAAAATAATTTCTTACTCTTTCTTGATAATGATTAGGTAGACGATAAAAAAATATTTTGTATCGAGACCCACACCAAATATAAGAAAGAATAATATTTTCAAGATCACAAACTTTTTTCTATGAGTTTTGCGTTGTATCTTTGGTGACGTCCTTATATGTCTGTGTTGGCTCAGTAAGTATAAAACTTTCCAGATAAAGATTTAATACTATCGTAGCTCAAGACACTGTCTACTGTTAACATCGAGAGCACTCGATTTCGTACCTAACTGTGCGAAAATAGCTGTAATTGAGGCTCTACCGATGTTTTTGTTTTATTTCATGAACAAAATATATACTACAGCTTTCTTCTTTCAAATTATGTGTTCATAAACAAGCATTGGACGAAGGTATTATTTTTCACAGAACAATCCACTGCCTACGACATCTTCAGAAAGACTGGTCGGTTCACTCCGCCTGCCCGGTCTATTCCTCGCTTTAGAAAGTACACGGTAGAAGACTTTCAATTCATCAAGGTGCTGGGAAAAGGCAGCTTTGGAAAGGTAAGTCCGTTGGCCTTTGTAAATTAATCTTTCGAAAACTTCCGCGCCTGTGTTCCGCGCTATCAGAACATTAATTAGTCAATGGTCGCAATTATCATTGTTTTCTCTTGTTGACCCACATTTGGTCTAAAACGGCGCATGTGCCAGACTTCTGTAGTGAAGCTTCGCTTCGACGTTTAAAAACGGATCAATATATCACAACAATCAAAGAGATTATCTTATTCTACTTTCAGATAGCATCAAAGTCGTATAATATCAAACGAGTTTTGGATTTAGTTTCAAATAACTACCTATTACTATATTATCACGTAGATTTTTTTAAATCTAGTGAAAATCTTTGTCTGTCCTCTTGTCTGCAACCCGCAGATTTAAATGTAATTCTTCCTATAAATTACTACCAAGAAAAACTGATTTTATTTTCTAAAAATCCAAGGTGTGTACGAATTCTCCGTCCCAAAATAAACGAAAACTGAAACAAGGGATTTTGCCAAGAGAAAAAACAGCTCTCGCATACATAGATAAGCTGTTGTGTACACGTAATGATTTGCAGCGAACAACAGCGGAGTATTTAGCTCTGAAAGACGTGGCTATTAATATAAAGATATGACAAACTCATCACATTCTGTGACTTCAGAAATAATATGCCCATTAATTTACAAAAAGAGAACGAGTGAAAAAGTTTAAACACCGAAGCAAATTACGTAATTTACCGTTTAGTCCTTGAGTTAGTGAAATATATTCAATCGGCTTTTCTTTTACGACTCTGTTATCAATCGCTTCTTCCGTATTATACTAAATATTAATGGTATTTTCTTTAAGATTTGCGTAATGCGGAAAGTTTCGTTTTAATCTGGATATTTATAGATTACCTACCTACGAGTATCACGGCTATCACTCTGAATATTTCCCAAAGTTTTCTTCTGTAGGTATCTCAGAATTTACATCTAGGACCGAGGTCCGTAGTAAATATGCTTACCAGTCCTAGCTAGTTAGCGTCCATAGCTAGCGCACTAACGATATTTATTCATAGCATCTTTAGCAATTTTCTAACAGGAGGTAATGTGATGATATCAGCTAGGTTGTTGCCGCCGATCCACCTGACATGTTTAGCCGCTTCTTACGACACCCACGGAAAAGTCAAGGTTACCTATTCTAAGCCAGTGACCACATTGCTGCTTTTCTTCCGTAGCCTGTATACTTGTCTGTATCGATATTATTGTAGTCTAGGAGCACTTTCAGGGCTTATTTCAATAAACTTTTTACTTCCATTCCTCGTTAGATTTTAAAATGATATGGGAGCAACACATTCTATATCCAGTTACCTAGGCTCCACTTTAGTTATTGCACTCTCAAACTGTGTCAAAGTGTTAGGAAAGCAAATGAAAATAGAATTAACTACCTGTGAACTCAAGAATAGACTGAATGGAACTAGGTCACCAAAGAGCACTTCATGTTAATGTGAAATTATGAAAATATGAACGCAGAGTAGTTAATAAAGTTTCGAGTGACGACAGGTGGGAGGCGTGAAATTTATATAGAGCTGTAAAACGAAGAATTAAAATATCTCTCTGAACGATCCAATACCCGCATGATCACAGTTACCTACGTCAGTAGACATCTCCGATTCCCAACAGGTAGACTACATGACGTCATTGAGTTATCTAGCCATCTAAAATATTAGGTGTCACGTTGATATTCACAATTAGTGACGATATAATGTTATATTTTCTCGCATTCGAGACGGAGGGGCGAGCAGCGCCTTTTTATAGTGACGCGTTCTGTGTTCAAAGACTTAGGAAATGTCAAAGGCAAATAATATTTTTATTTTGCACGTAGAGGGCGATGAACTCATAAAGTTCGAATGTGGACCACTCATGTCCGTTATGAGTAATGTAGCTGCAATAAGGTAGCAGCTTCAAATGACTTCATCAAATTATAAGAATGTTACAGTATTGACACAATATTGATTTAAAACAGTAACATATGAGACATCGTTTCGTTTCGTTAGATACTTTAATAATTATGTATGAACTTATATATAAAAATGGATGATGAGAGATAGCCTGTTGAAACGTAGAAATCCAATAGGTGCACAAGGTGCTTAATAATAAACTGAAGTTTACGCTCGGTAAATAAAGAAGTCATAAAATCAAAGCTTCCATATACCTGTCAGTCGCCTGCTATAAACTTATGAGTATGTCATCAGTCACCTTTGCCTTTTAACTGAGTATAAATTTATCCACCGATATTGTACAACAAACTCGATATTGAGCTCAAGAGATCTCTGAACTCTGGAACTCAAATATGTGAAATTATATAGTATCTGAACTAAAGTTAAGATAATATTCCCTGACATCCAATACCATTTTATCGCAATTACTTTGAAATTAAGGCCAGCATACTGCATAGCTATTCTGTAAGAACCTCTCTCATATCGATTTAAATCTTAGTCTTAGTTTCTAGTCATGTTCACAGCTCCAATTAATTATTAATCGACAATAACATTGAGATTCAAATCGAGATGGTTCTTACAGAACAGCTCCTCAGGCCCCAGTTCGGTAAATCGGTACCTATACAGTTGATTTTGTTGATTGATTTAAATACTGCTTATATATTTTTACATGTCAAATGTCTAAAAATAATGAAAATGACCGACTTAACACTATTCACAACATTTCTTATGCGGTCTTCTTACTTCTACTTGATTCGAAGATATTCGTTGATAATATCAACAAAGAATGCTCTCAAAAAGAATTATTAAATGTTCAGTCATTTGACATGTAGGTAGGTACTTACAAAGCTAGCCTATACAGACTCTAACACGCACTTTTTTGGATGATTCAGGATTTCTAAAAGAATTAGGAGGCCAAAACACTTTGGTCCGTTTCCTGAAGCCGTGTAGCTACCTATAACGATTACGTAGTGCGGATAGTGTCCGTATGGATTGAGGAGCCACATGTGATTTTTAAACGCGAATACTATCTTTATTTAGTAGGATATGAGCCGATTTTGTAGACCCAATCCTGGAATTTGTAGGAAAACCCTTAAAAAGTTACATGACGTTAAAGGTGGCTCCTCAATCCAGACGTTTGAACTGAGTAGCCACTATAGAACTCGAAAAGTAGACGATGGATGTTTTTGAAAATTATGTAGGATTTAGTAGGCATTATGTACAATATGTACGAAAAATTTGAGTTTTGTAGTTCTTAATTTGACATAACTACAATACTTTGATTGTGGCTCCTCAATCTAAACGTTGGCCTATTCATGCAATGCGTTGTTTTTCATAAACTAAGCGGCTAATCAAAACATATTTTTAGTATCATTTAGTAGTACATTTATCCTAATTTGTAGTATAAAAATACGATCGTAAAACGATTTAAATTTGGTTATAAAACACGTTTTATGTGGCTCCTCAATCCTGACGTTTCTTTATGAGAATATGTACGTAACTCCTAAAGCTGTTAATGGAATCGAAAAACAATAACATGGCCATTTAGTAGAAAATTCTACTAAATATACGTGCAATCCTACATTGTACATAATCAGTATTTCTAAAGATATCAATTATTTGAAAATTCCTTAGCAATTTGGTGTGTAGGGTGACCATAAATAACTCAAACCAGGATAATAAAAGGAATTTTAATTGCAGTTACATAAATTATTCGTGTTATACCTATTCAAAGACCTATATATACTTACACAACCATCGTTATAATATAATAAATTAATAAGAAGTTCCAGTAAAATAAATAACAAAAAATTCACATAAAGCGCGCCATGTATTTTTCATTTTTTTTTTTTATTCTATCGAGCATCTGTTTCTATGGCATACAGGCAAAAAAATATTAATACCTCTTTACACATTGAAATTGCTTACGTAAACGTATCTAACAAAATCTCTTTCCGGATATAGAAAAGAAATATCAAATAACATGACAAATAAGGATTTTCATAAGAAATTGCCGGTGTGATAATGATAAAATCCAATAAAATCCCAAAAAAACATCTATCAAAATAAGCAAGCAAACGCGCCAAGCGTTAAGCGTCTATTAAAATATGATAAATAAACATCTCATTGCATTAAATTATTTATTTTTGTCAACAAATTAACATAAATTTCTACAATTAACATAAAGAAAAAAGTATTCCGTTTATTAACTTCTAATATTAGGCTGTTTGATGGTATCGCCGTTGCCTCTCCTTCCACCTGCGCGCGCATAGCTAACGCAACCATCAATAGACACGGCGCGCGAATAATGAAATCGTAAAATAAAATAATGAAATTTTATTGGATTTCATCATTATCACACCGGCAATTTCCTATGAAAATCCCTATTTGTCATGTTATTTGATATTTCTATATACGGAAAGAGATTTTGTTAGATACGTTTACGTAAGCAATTTCAATGTGTAAAGAGGTATTAATATTTTTTTGGCTGTATGCCATAGAAACAGATGCTCGATAGAATAAAAAAAATAAAATGAAAAAATACATGGCGCGCTTTACGTGAATTTTTTGTTACTTATTTATTTTACTGGAACTTCTTATTAATTTATTATATTATAACGATGGTTGTGTAAGTATATATAGGTCTTTGAATAGGTATAACACGAATAATTTATGTAGCTGCAATTAAAATTCCTTTTATTATCCTGGTTTGAGTTATTTATGGTCACCCTACACACCAAATTGCCAAGGAATTTTCAAATAATTGATATCTTTAGAAATACTGATTATGTACAATGTAGGATTGCACGTATATTTAGTAGAATTTTCTACTAAATGGCCATGTTATTGTTTTTCGATTCCATTAACAGCTTTAGGAGTTACGTACATATTCTCATAAAGAAACGTCAGGATTGAGGAGCCACATAAATAAAATGTGTTTTATAACCAAATTTAAATCGTTTTACGATCGTATTTTTATACTACAAATTAGGATAAATGTACTACTAAATGATACTAAAAATATGTTTTGATTAGCCGCTTAGTTTATGAAAAATAACGCATTGCATGAATAGGCCAACGTTTAGATTGAGGAGCCACAATCAAAGTATTGTAGTTATGTCAAATTAAGAACTACAAAACTCAAATTTTTCGTACATATTGTACATAATGCCTACTAAATCCTACATAATTTTCAAAAACATCCATCGTCTACTTTTCGAGTTCTATAGTGGCTACTCAGTTCAAACGTCTGGATTGAGGAGCCACCTTTAACGTCATGTAACTTTTTAAGGGTTTTCCTACAAATTCCAGGATTGGGTCTACAAAATCGGCTCATATCCTACTAAATAAAGATAGTATCCGCGTTTAAAAATCACATGTGGCTCCTCAATCCATACGGACACGTGCGGATATAGTACTTAGACTTTTTGTCAGGCTGTGAGCCAGAATAGCGTGAAAATAGAAATCAGGACAAATGAGCAGGTCTTGCCACCAGCACTTGTCCAATAAATAATTTTAACATTCGCTACGTTTCTCTGAATCGCTTTGTAAATAATATTATGCCATTACCTAGTACAAAAATCTAAATGTTATGACAGACGAAAACCAGAACAACAATGATTGTCGATTACGAATAATAGTAGATAGAGTAAAAATATTTATGAACAAGTTTTGTCTGGCAAATTGTTTCAGGGTATATAGGAGGAATATTTAGATAGCTACATACTATATTTAGCTGCTAAAAAAATTAAATTAAAACCCTACTTCAAACATCACTGAAATAATAAGCTGGCACATAGGTAAATAAGGGTAGTACAAAATGAGCGAGATTTTCTTGGAACATGAAGTGGGGTCAAAATAGTAATAGAAATTGAAAAAAATAAAAACATGTGCTATTATAAATATTGTGAATTCCTAATATACAAACTATTTGTTATGCATTTAAAGTCAAAACATTCCGTCATTTTAGGATATAAGCAGTGATGACCGTAACCTCAGTGATGATGCGCGATGGCAGCGTGCCACCTGCATGGTTCGGTTCGCCGCAGATTACCTGCCGTACTATCGAATGTTACATTACATTTATTATCTCTATTTTGGGTGCCTACATCACTGGCCACCTTTTCTACGTCAGAGAGCACGTGTCATCGTCCTCTGCCCGACGCACAGTCGCTTATTAACTATTGTCTATCGTGGCTTAATAGTCTAGTCATCTACATTATTATGAATAGAATAATACATGTTATAGCCAAAACAACGAGTATCTTTCAACGCAACTGGCCCGCTGTTTTTCTACAGAGTATTTTTAATTTCTAAACGGTTGCGTCACGTGAACGATATGTTTGGTTACAACTATTCTTCAGTATCAGAACTTTCTACAGGTTTCAAAGATCCTTATAGTTAATTAAATAAGATGTTTACCAACGTAATTTCAATAAAAAGCACTTCATTATATACGCATATGATTTTCATTAAAATAAATTAGCATATTACGTGTAACGTTAAAATTGATTTACTGCTATACCAAATACACGTTTATTAGCAAGAGTGATCTGCGGGTTACGTGAGCCAGAACGAATCGTCTTCCTGGTTTCGTAGTGCTTGGCCCAATTGCCTTTGAGAATCAGCCAAGAATACGGAGAAAGCATGATATATATGAATTATAAATGAAAACTTCTGTCGTACGGGTGTCACGTTCGTTTCTTGCGATATATATCAACACTTAATTTTATCTTTGTTTGTAGTACTTATTATTAAAAATTCCTCAATCGAAGAAAAATATTCCAAAGAATATTAACTTTTATATGTATTGACTTAGAATTGAAAGAAAGAAAAAAGAAAGAAAGAAAATCAATTTATTTTTTGCACACCGGACACCGAGCATGCACACATAACAAACATAAAAAATAAAAAATACCAGAAAATTACATAAAATAAAAACAATGAAAAATAAAACATGGAAGTGTGTGTCCCTCATGTGCAAGAAAATGGGCATCGATCAGCTTGTCTAATTGATCGAATTGCGTTTTTAAAGTGACAAATACCAGTATCCTTACGTGACTCAAGGGGTAACACCTCATAATAACACGAAGGACTTATTATATAATAACAAACAAGATGGTAGATTCAATGACTCGATCGTCTGTATCACTACGTAGCTATCTTCTTGACTTTTCAAAGACAAATCTTTCTCACAGTTCATTTCTGTGGCATCCGCTAACGATTTGTGCCTCTTTAAATAGAACCGGTATCAATATCTATTTGTCTCTGTGCTAATGTCTATTTGTGTGCGCCTACGCAACAAACTGGAGAACTATAAGGCTGATGATAAACGGTTGTTTTTTTGAAAATTAACAGGTGTTTTTGGAGAATATTGGATCGAAAATGCCGCATAGTACAACTATTTCATTTAAATTGCTACCTGACAAAGAATACGTCCAAGAACTTTTTGCAAAAAATGTTGTTAAAGACTACATTGTACTTTTCAGGTATTATTGGCGGAACTTCGAGACACAGAGTACTACTACGCTGTAAAATGTTTGAAAAAGGACGTCGTTTTAGAAGACGATGACGTCGAGTGCACATTGATCGAGAGGAAAGTTCTCGCTCTTGGCACTAACCACCCCTACCTCTGCCATTTATTCGCTACTTTTCAGACGGATGTAAGTAAACTAAACCATTTGTAATAATATTTCACGCTTCATGATGACATTTTAAATCGCTGTATTCCTCCAAATTTTTTAAGAAATTCGTTTGTGGTTACACTTTCATATTTACATCGAATAAATTGTGAAAAATGTTATATATCCTCATTAATGGGGGATAGTAGGTAAATAATATATGTTTTTTATAATAAAAATTGGCGCACAACGTGGGATTTAATAACTTTTGGATGATAGACGTTTTCCGCTGGAATATGGGCAGGCGAAATTGTTTACATTACCATTAATTTTATTTGTTGTTTCCTATATTTATTATTGTGTTGTTGTGTTTAGTAAATCGAGTTTCTTTCTTTCCGAAAACCGTTAGGATAGAAAGGTTCTGAAATGGTGACAACGTTGCGTAGGTATAACAGGTCTCGCGGATGGATGCAATCTGCCCAGAATCGTAATCGTTTCTTGAGTGGTAGCCTATGTCCAGCATTGGACGTATTCCGGCTTATGTGATAATGAATATTGTAACTATTCTATAAATTTATCAACATTAAGTATATAACTTTGTTCTATACAGAGTAACTATCACTGTAATAATCTTTGGTTTTAGTCTCATCTCTTCTTCGTGATGGAGTACCTGAACGGCGGGGACCTGATGTTCCACATTCAACAAAGTGGAAGGTTCCCTGAGGCACGCGCGCGTTTCTACGCGGCAGAAATCGTATCAGGACTCAAGTTCTTGCACAAGAGGGGCATTGTTTACAGGTACTTTTTCTTTTTGAAAAGGCTATGAGATATCTGTGGTACCTACACCACTCACTGTTCATTGTATCTTAACATGTTTCTCACTTGAAATTCTTTGAAAACTACACTTCTGTGCAGACTCGTATTGAGACCTTCATGGACTACAAAGTTGGGCAACTCAGCAGCAGACTAATAATATCTAATAATATGATGACGATGTCATCCATTACAGTAAAACTGTGTTGTCTATATTCTCAGGGACTTAAAACTGGACAACATTCTATTGGACTTCGAAGGTCACGTGCGCATCGCCGACTTCGGCATGTGCAAGCTACAGATCTACTTGGACAAGACGGCAGACACCTTTTGCGGCACTCCAGACTACATGGCACCTGAGGTTAGTACTTAGTACCTTCTTTTTTTTCAAAACCCCTACTTATTTTAATGATCTCTTAAGCCAGAGATGAATCTTTACTGCGGTACGAAGTTCGCGAGTAAGTTTTAAGTATGGGTGACCTGCCAGTTACCGGACACAATTCGAATTCCTGGGCTGCTATTCATAATTTCCTCCAAAATACCGTATAGCACCTGGGTATTGACCCCAGATCCTTATGCTCGGCAGCTGCGCTTGTATCCACTACGCCGCATTACTTTTTTTACAGTCAAAGGTAACACGATATAAAACGGATTGTCGTAAAAAAAAGATCTTGATACATAACATAATACATATTTGATCTGGTTAAACAAAAATAATACCTTAGGTACGTACCTACTTCCTTACATAAACCGGTATTTGCTTCATCATTTCAACTGCACTGTCTCCGTAAATCTTGTCATAATATATTAAGATTATTGAATCATTGATACACCTGCCAATCACGTGGTTGGCAATCGCTATGATGACTGTAACATTGTTACCAACCAGTCTGATCTATATTAATTGTAGCATCTAATGTATCTAGCATTGCAATATTTTATACCTCTTCTAAAGTTTTAACTATTAGTGAACATGGACCTTCGCTAAAAGAACACAAGCTATGGTTTAACCTGCCCGTGGTCCTAAAAAACATAATCTTACTACGTGCAAATTAACGTGTACACCGTACAATCCCGGGAGTGTGTTCGATAAATTACAACGAAGTACCAGCCCCGGCTGATACTGAAAATTTTCTAACTGTAATCTGAGAATCAATTAGCAGTTTGGTAGTGGCTACCAAGAGTGGGGATCCCAGATCATTGTTTTTCAATAACTAAAACAATATGGCGCGCTTTCACTGCGTCCCTACTTCTAAACAGACAAAATAACTATAATAATGACATTCCTGTAATTTCAGATAATCAAAGGCTTGAAATACAACCAGACAGTGGATTGGTGGTCTTTCGGCGTGCTGTTATACGAGATGCTGATCGGCCAGAGTCCATTCAGTGGCTGCGACGAGGACGAGTTGTTCTGGTCCATCTGTAACGAGATGCCGTCCTACCCGCGCTTCCTCTCGCATGAGGCGCTCACCATACTAACCAGGGTACGTTTAGTAGATGGTTTTGGTTTAAATCTAAAGAAGACATGTTACAAGACGAGTTTTAAGCATGAATAGGGGTGGATATGAGATAAGAAACGGACGCAAGAAAATATGGATGGATTGTGTGACATATAGGTAACAAGGCTAATGAGAAAGTAAACTCTAACATGATGGGTGATATAGATGAATGGAAGAAGACATATTTTTGCCGACCCCAAATAAAATGGGGTACGGACATGAAGATGAGAATCTGGAGAAGAGTTTCAGCACAATGGCTACCACAACTTTGTGTTACTTTAAAAAGTGTAAAGAGTGTGTTAACGCGTGTGTGTGTGTGTGGCGAAGTATCATGGAGACTCGCACGCACACCACCGCACTCCACCTCATACGACAGCGGCGGCCGCGCCGCACCCGAACATTCTACAAGGAAGGAGCGACGCGAATACACGCGCGCGCTTTGTTAAAATTAAAACCAACGAGAAAACAATAAGAAAAAATGTGATTATATATTTAAAGTTTTCAACTGTTTTACAATAGGTAATGAATTAACAAAGCGCGCGCGTGTATTCGCGTCGCTCCTTCCTTGTAGAATGTTCGGGTGCGGCGCGGTCGCCGCTGTCGTATGAGGTGGAGTGCGGTGGTGTGCGTGCGAGTCTCCATGATACTTCGCCACACACACACACACGCGTTAATATCCTGCCGGCCTTGGAACTTCTTGTTCCAACATTGGTAGTGGAACCAGACGATTGTACGCTCTCCTGAGCGTGCCAGCAGTGGTGTGCACGTCGACGACGCGCGTGACGTTGTCAGTGCCTGGATACATGTGCTCGATCCGTCCGAGCAACCAGCGATTGGGGGGCAGGCGCTCATCCGGCTCGAAGGACCACTTGTTAGGGCAGCTACGTGGTGTGTTGAGAGACAATTAAAACCAACGAGAAAACAATAAGAAAAAATGTGATTATATAGAGTGTACTCTTTGGCAATACAGAAGCATAAAATTGCGAGTTGAAGAATGAAGTCTGACCGTAGATTATCACTTAATATCTTTCGTGTTTCTTGTACTTCAATGTTCGGTTTTATATTCGCAATAGGTAGGTCGACCTAGCCGCAATAGTGGTACAGAATAGGTCAGGAAAGATAATAGACAACCTACAAATTACTAAATAACCCGCTCTTCATCCGATTTGGCATGTGTTCCAACAAACAGACTTTTTTTTTTGAAAAATCTCGACCACTATCATACCTCTCCATCTCATAATGTTGATTGTTGCAGTTATTGGACAAAGACGCACGGACGAGGCTGGGCGGCACAGAGTGCATGCACGGCGACATCCGGGAACAGGACTTCTTCCACGCCATCCACTGGGACCGGCTCGAGAGGCGCGACCTAGAGACGCCCTTCAGACCGCGTGTGGTAAGTGCAAACTCACGGAAATCATTCACCTGAGTTTTGAACTGTTTAAATTGGTTAAAATTAATTTTAAATAAAATAATGAGATATTATCAATACCTATGCGTCATCATTGAAGTTTTCCAATAGGTAATAATGATCTTAAGTCTTTCCTTCAATGATTTCCTGACACCATTCCGGCTCTTGGCAAAATGTTTATAATTTCTAACGGAAAAATACAATGAAATAGGTATTTATTAACTATACTTTCACTCGATCTGAAAACTCAATCTAGAGACTACAAAGATCTAAATAAAGGAGGTGGAGCCTACGGTATACCAATTACCAACGACACAATACAATGTATTTTAATTTTAACATAACATCCACAGAGACATCCGATGGACACTCAATACTTCGACAAAGCGTTCACCGGAGAGCGACCGCGTCTCACCGCGGTGGAGCCCCACGTACTCCGCTCCATGGACCAAGAGCCTTTTAGAGGCTTCTCCTACACAAACCCCAATACGACGGACCGCTAAAACGAACTCTAATGCAATGAGTGATGGTTGAAATTCCCTTGTTACATTTAGCAGGCCAGACGCAGGGGCGTTTTCAAGAACGTTTGATGCGTGCTCGTCGGTGTATTATTGGTGATTGTATGTCCCGCTGGGCGGTAGTAAGCATTGGCAGTTAAGATTTTGTAGTCGTAACGAATAAGTACTATAGGAACCCATATAGAAAATGGAACATTTTGAAAAGTGGATGCATAGACTCCACTTTTATTGTTTTTACAAGAATGGGTCGAATTAAAAAAGCTGCCTTAATAAGTGTTGTATTTTAAAACGAATCGGTGCCTTCATATAGAGGTTACACTAATCAGTTTAAATGCATATCAATTTAAAAAATATGTTATTGTGTCTGGTACACGAATTGTATTGTTATATGGAATAGGTGTTAGGTGTAAGGGCTGTAACACGCACGTTGGAGGTCTATTTTATCTGAAATTATAAATCGTACCTACTTTATATTATATAAATAAATCATACTACATTATATGTGTAGATATTCTGTTAATATAAGTTGGTAACTAAATAAATAAATACTTTAAATACGTGGTCACCTCAACCTGTGTGTTACATGGCTAAGTAATAGTATAAAAAATATATATATGTTCACTTTATTTATTTACTGAATTCAATTTGTACAGTCAAACCCATATATATTTTACCATCAGAATATCGCTGTGAAATTCAAAAATGCTTTTTCTAGTTGAATAATCATTGGTTCAACCAATGTTAGAGAAATGGGTCAGCGATCAATCGCTTTTTTAATATTCTTAATATTTAAGTAGTTTTCTTTATAAACAGAGCACAGCAACTCCTGTATTTGTACAATATTAGATCTACAAATGTTATTCTGTGCATTAGTGTTATGATTATAATCAAGGCCGTAGCCAGGGGTTAGGTTCAAACCCTCCCCGAAACCTCAGACAATGAAATTATATCGAGATGTTGAGGTCAATCCAGAGACGATTTTCAAGCGCTTTATCTCCCAGATAAGTCCCATAAATTCAATTTAACAATAGGTACTTTTTTAAAGAACGAAATTCCTGGCTACGGCCTTGATTATTATTACAATTTTATATCATCCTTATATAATAATTATAATGAAAAATTATACCAAAGATAGTTTGTTCGGATTGTAAATTGTTTGTTGGATAATAAAATTAGAAATGTCAATTGTGCTTGATTTCTTACAAGAATCTTTCATCTTAAAATATAAATTATGAAATTATTTAATCATCTATGTATACATTTCTTCCCTGTACCTACTTACTACTTCGTAAATGCAAGCTACACAAAACTAGACAAATAGGTACCTACTTTGACTAGAAATTTTAATATCACGTTTATTAGAATTAAATTAATATCCAAAATGCGTTGTCGTTTGACATATAAATACATAATATGCATCGATGTCTAATCTTACGTTATCGGTCTCCCCCTATAACCGAGGAACGGAACAGTCGTTCCTTGTTCAACCGCACCTGGCTACACTGGAACCCGACCCTAACATAGGAAGACATACCACTAAATAACACTTTTAAAGTTTAAGAAGTCATTATGAATCATGTGTTTCTGTTACTTTAAGATGTACAACAACAGAATTATTTAAACAAGAGCGCCTTAACTGAGCGCGATTGAGTAAAAGGCGTTTTCTCTTTTATTTGCGTATAGGTAAAAAAAGGACTACGGTACTAGATACTAAGTATTTTTTGGCACAACGATTTGATATGGTGCCTTAGTACTCAGCGGTTAGGTTAGCAATCCAATGTTATTGATAACATAATTTAACTAATTCCTCTCAGATTAATCATAATAGGTGGTGATAGTTCTAGGATAAGTTATTAACAATTGAATTACTTGGCATCGGGTGGCGATGAAAAGATGATGACAGAGGTCGTCCTCGAATACCTCCAGCGCCAATACTGTGGGATCCTTGATCTTTCTGTCGTAATCCTGCACGCGCAACGTAAGTTCTGGTACGCTGTTGTTACGTAACATGTTGCATGCGCTACATATTGCAACCTGAAAGAAAATATTTTACTGTAGCTTTTACCTATATCGTACGTGTGGTCGTTATGCCGCGCCATTACACATTTCATCTCTGTAGGTAAATACGGAATCATTCAAACTGAGTAGGTATGATTGTGATTCAGTAACAAACACCTACTCAAACTGGATTGGTGATGACAGTATGTCGATATCAGCAATTGAGAGTTGCTGTCCATCTTTTTATATAATCCATGTCACCTTTTATATATAAAAAAAAAGATTGGGTCCTTTAGAATTTTAATTTTATTTTGCGTTCTCGCATCTCTGCCAGTGCCAACACTTATTTAATCTGCCTTGGTTTGTTTGGGAAATTAAAGAAAAATAGGTAAGTATAAAATAATACTGACTGTTCCATCTTTGAATCCCAGGAATATGACATCTCCGTGTTCAGTGGCGCATGTCATGTCAACACATTCCCACGTCGTATACTCGGTTTTATTGTCTTTGCGAACAGTAATCCGCTGGTCTCCATTTTTGACTGGAAAAAATAATTATTGTGTATTAAAATTTTGTCTGATTGGCGCAGCAACTAAGCAGTTTATTTTATTCTCTATTTATACTAACACAGGAAGGCAAAAATATTTCTAGCAGCTTAATAAATAGCTGTTTTTGGTTGATATTGTGTTTAAGCTCATTAGACTTATTGGCAAATAGCAAATGTTTATAAGAAATGGTATGCAACAAAAAATAAGCATGATGATCAGCTAACCTGCAACAACAGCACCATACTTATGAAACAACATCCAATTTGTTGGACTTTTATCTAGCAGAACATTATGCCTGAAGATTATCTGAAATGCCTTTGTTTTTGCGCCTCCACACAAAACCAATCCGTACTTGGTTATCAGATAAACTGTGTTGTCAAACACATGTATTGCATACACTCTGTCATATGAACTGCCGTAGTAGCGACCCAACAACTTAAATT
This sequence comes from Allophyes oxyacanthae, assembly GCA_932294325.1. Taxonomy (NCBI): domain Eukaryota; kingdom Metazoa; phylum Arthropoda; class Insecta; order Lepidoptera; family Noctuidae; genus Allophyes; species Allophyes oxyacanthae. The sequence goes on along the minus strand of OW028614.1, from coordinate 5,223,490 downwards.
CCCAAATATTACTCTCCCATATGTAAGCCCAAACTACATAACTAGTTGTGACTACGTAGCAAATATTGTCCTCTACTCTGTAACAACAACAATTACATTAACTATCAATAATTCTAGCCCTTATCTGAAATGAAGTGAATAAATTAAAGGATAGTTCACGTGTCAAGCTTTATTAACACACTCAATATTTGCTGTGGAACTTTCAGTAGCGGAATCATGGATTAACTAGCTTTTGAATTTATTGTTATCCTTTTCATTGGGTTAACAAAAGTCACCTGTAAATAAACTCTACTCACTTAAACAATAAAACATAGTCTACATGATACACTAGGTTTTCGTTAAAACTGAAATCATCTGGTTCAGCCTTGCCATATAAACAGAGGTCTCCCCGCATTTCCTCTTCCTCTTCTTGTCTAAGATAGGCGATCATGCTATCGTTCTCTGTAAAATTTACTTCTTTATCTAAAAAGATAGCAAAACTTTATTATAGTTATCATAAATAAGAAATATTGTAGTAAAATAATACAATATAGCATCTTACGTGAGCTCTTGTAATGTCTGATCATATTAAAATTCCTAATATTGAAATATTTTATTGTTGCTTTCATCTTTACTATCAGGTTATCTGGAAGAAATGAAATATTTTGTGAAGGTTGTACCTAACTATCAAATAAGACAGTGGTTGAATGTTAAATAAACTGTTTCATTAGTCTTAGCCACTGTGTAAAAAGTTACTGTTTAGTGAACAGTTTATTAATTAATGCTGGTAGGCCAGCCGCTTCTTTTCATAAATATGGTTCTGTTACCTCTATACACATGCATTGTTGTAATGTTCCTCAGCTTATAAGTATGATGATGTTTAATCCAAGCATAACATACCGAAGACCAAAGATTTGAATTCATCAACAAAGATTTCCAGCCTAGCATCGATTTTCTTCGGTATGTGACGCCACTGTTAACAATTTCTTGTCTAGCGATATTATACCATAGGCCATGACACTAAAAAAGTAAGAAGTAACTTAAAGAGAGGTTTACAACATGTTTGGATTTGGATAATAATAATTAAATGGATTTAAAAATATTATATAAAACAGGGATTTATTTAGATACCTCTATATAATCTACCACTATATCCTTCCATCTCCTGTTCACAGACATACAAAATACCAAAGATTTGTAGTCTAAATGTTTAAAAATCATCCATAGAAGTTCAGGAGGCCAAAAATCCCAGTCAACAATAACATTCATTGTCGGTAATCTTCGACGACACTGGATCGGTTATGATAGATAATACTTCTAGCACATAACGTACCTACTGTAAGAGTAAAATTGTAATGTATGTATACTTAATTTTCATTTTGTAAACCAAAATAAACAAAATAACTGACCGCTTGCTGACCGTAAACAACGCAATGTCAAATGTCAATTGTCACCTGGCTGACACTGACATACCATGACAGCAAGCTCCGAGCCTTTTCTTGGTATTTTAGATAGGCAAAGCATACCCGGCCTTTCAGCAACTGTTACGTTTTCTTTTGTACGTTTTCTCAAATTGAAGCCATTTCTTTCTTCATTTAACCACAGTATGATCGAAGTCAACTCTGTCCACAATAGTATACAGTGTGCTTACAGACAGAGTACTTTTTCTCAAGCGTGGAAAGCGTAGGTTCCAAAACGTAAACGTAGTGATTACATACTCTTTGGTAGGTTCTTCCAGAATCCAGTTCCTAAAATAAAAAAAATAAAAAAATTCTCTCTGGTGCCTTGAAGTTTGACGAGACTGAGTTGAGGTTATGTTTATCAATATTTTACGTTTAATACTTTGTTCAAACGGTAAAAGTTTCAATTGCTAGTAATTCTTAGTTTTTAGGAGTCGTTATCAAGATAATTAAATATGGTAAGTTGTGAAGTATTCTACTATGCAGTACTTGTTAGAATATAATAGGTGCATGCAAACAGATTTAGAAACTCTTGAAATGATTCCATACTGTATTTATGTATACTCTTGCCCCAAACAATTTTCTTACTTTGAAATTGAACAAAAGCATTTAGTAGATTCCTATCTATAGAGTACTTAGCATAGTGGGCTTTAGAGTCAGAGTGTCTTTAGGGGAGTTTAGAAAATGACATACTAATTACAGGCAAATTTTTAGCTAAATCTACTTCTAAATATCTTCTCTACTGAATCCTATACCTAGATCTTCGTCTATGACGAACTCGCGCCATTGATACCGTAAAGTTGATGAAGTAAAGTTTTCTGCTTCCTCTTAAGTAGTAATACTTTATTTATTGACACCATTACATAGGTATTGTTTGTTACAAGCTTTTACCTGCAAGTTCATTCCTATAAAACAACCAACTTATGATAGTGTTTGTTTTGTTAAATCCGCCCCGCAGTAATAATATAAAGCTATTGCATTGGTTTTACAAGCCAGCTATATTCCAACACTTCTTCGTGAAGTAAGTTTTGAATTATGCATTGGCTAGTTTCATATTTTTACTTCAAAAGGACATGGTAAGATTGTTTATTTTATTATTATTTATTTTGAATGACTCAGTGGTGATCTCTATTTGTATGATTTCACACAAATACTTACTCAAACATTTTTCACGGTAGAGCATCATAATAATCATTATAATTATTTATTATCATGTTACGATGCTGCAAATTCAACTCAACAGTCTATTGGAATATTGGGGCCTTGCTTAATTCAGGCTACACTCATCATTCTCCTGCCCTTATCCCATTTTATTTGGTGTTGGCGCAATATGTCTTCTTCCATTCATCTCTATTAGACTACTTTGCTTTAATTAGTTCTCTTACATCCATCCACATACATACTTAAAACTCTTCTTGTTACATGATTTTCATCCCTCCTCATCACATGCCCATACCATGACAAACGGTTACTTCTCAACTTTTCTGTCACCGGTGCCACTTTCATACTTCCTCTGATATACTCATTTCTTATTCTGTCCATTCTTGTCACACCACACATACCTCTCAACATTCGCATCTCCGCTGCATGCCGTAATTCAGGCTACCCTGTCAGTGGTTATTAATTTTATTTTAACTTTCCTTGCAGGCTCGCAATGCAGAAAAGGCTATGTAAGTAAAATGTTAAATTAAAATATAATAGATTTCTATTGGTTACTTAACTGGTTCAGAATTACTATGTATAAAAAAATGTTGTCATAAGGCAGTCTCCACTTTTTGTCTCTGTGCCTCGAAGTTTAGGTGAATTAGCACCACCTATTCCGATCACTGGTTTTAACATAGCACACTCTTTATTATCTTTAAGACCTTTATATAATTTTTCGTACTTAAGTTAAACAAATGAATAAATGACTTATTAACGTTTTGCAGGACAACGTTAGCGCGATGGCGTGCCGCGCAAGTACAAGAGGCGGGTGGGCAGCGCGAGCGCAGACCATACCTCGCGTCAGAGTGCACCGACCTGCCACAAGCTGAGAAGTGGAGGCTGCAGATTGTCAGAGAAATTGCCAAGAAAGTTGCACAGATACAGAATGGTAAGTTATGGTCACTAAATATTAAAGACTTTTCATTTGTTGGGTGTTTCAACTACCTTGATGCTTGGATTTTCTTGTCATAAAATGCCGGGTATCATCTTTTTTTTTTTAAACATTGCCCCTCACTAGGACCTCTCCTGTATCGAAGGTACTGTTTACAAACTTACATGTCACATGCACACACAACCAGACCCGAAACAACTATCTGTAGATCATACAAATATTTGTTCCGTGCGGGGATCGAACCCGCGGCGCGTAGCGCAGAAGGCTAATCGCTTAGCCACTGCGCCAACCGTGTCGTGTGTTTGGTATTGAACCTACGATTCTGTAGCACAATTTGTTTTCTGAGCACAAAACCAACCCTGGAACTATAACTGGCACATACACAATTTAGTTGATGCTACTCCAATGTGTTATTTCCTGTTATTTTTAAATCTTGGTCACTAATCTATAGGGCTATGACTATCTCAACATGTCGCCAATAATATAAAATGTGAAATTTTTGTTACAATACACCATTGTTTAGATATAGTATCTAGAACCTTTTGAAATGGAAGATGCTGAGGGAGTTTCAGTTCAAAGTGCAGTAAACGAACCGAGCATTAATTTGGAAGTAATTCCTCTCGAAGTTCCGCCGCTGCAAGAAATTCCACCGTCGCCGTCCATTCAGTCTCCAAAGCCAACATCAACGAGTCCTCGACGCAGCGCAACTCCTTCTACACAGTCTGCACCCATCCCCCCACTACCCACGAGCCCAAGACGGAGCGCCACTCCATCCACCGCCGCCCCACAGTCTCCACAGACTTCACGCGATATGTCTACTAAAGAGAGTCCAAAAACACTAAGTATCAAATCTGGTCATATTGGGAGCAAAGTAGTGGATGCAATCGGCAAAGTCGTGATAGATAAATCAATAAGCGAACATGTTGAAGAGTTAAAAAACACCGTCAAAGACCTTACATGCGATATAGTGGACTCGAAATCGAACAATTTGACTTCAAATATTGATAAAATAGCGACGATGAGCAAAGCCCTCACGAATGAAGCCAATGCTCTGAGACAGTCAATAAAATGTTTGTCTGAAGATATCGCACGCACTAAACAAGAACTATGTTACTGTGGAAAAGAGGAAGATGTTAATTTTCCATATCACTTATTCCTCATTGAAATGATAATAAATAAAATCCACATGAAGTGTGAATGTTTCGACATAGATTACAATAACTTAGTTATTTCAGCTGTATTTTTAGGAAAACAGCCCATTATATTATACGACTCGTCATACGGTAAAATTGATAATTTCAGCAAATTGAATGTCGGAAAATCCACTTTGTTTGCCATGACTTACGACAAAATATGCAGTATCAAGGAATTCGAAATAGTCTTGCTACTGACGAAGCAACCGCCGTGTTCTACCTGTGTGACAAGGATAGCTGAAACTCACATGGATTTTACGTCAGAATTTATCTCATTGCGAGAAGAACTTTGTAAAAAGTGGATGAAAGAACAGCCAACAGACAATATATTGTGTACCACATCGACGCCACTTTCCAAAAACATGTACTATTTATCGTGCTGTGACGGTGAAAATAGAGATTCAATCGGAGTTATAGAGGTGACAGTCAGAATGTCATTTTTGGGTAAAGAAATAACCACTGCATTTTGCGCTTCACCTAAACCACAAGGGACTTCTTTTCTTCTAAAAGAGGATCACGGTATGGCCATGTATTCCTGCCATAAGGTAGAAATGGACGATCAGGGCAAAATACTTCTAGACGAAGGAGTATTGGCAAAAAAGGGCTCCTGCCCAGCCGAACAACAAAAAAGATCGGAAAGCCCACAGTCGCAAATGTCTAGTGCATTGTCTAGACGATCCTATGACCCTACGCCTTATTATGACAACCATGGTAAGTCGGATCCCATTATTATAATACACAATGTCACCTAGATTAGTAATGATAAATGATAAAAAATTCCAGATCGTGCGCCAAAATATGACGAAATATACACCAAAATGAATGTCAATGAATTAAGAATAAGAGTTCCGAAGAGCACTAGAGTAGAAAGAATGGGAAAGTATGATAAAATTCAAGAACTATGTTCATGTGAAAGTACGGCGTACAACACCGGAGAACAAATACAATTTGAATTGCCAAAGGATCCTACCTACCCAGAAAAAACTTATACATCAAACTTGAAATATACATTGAAAGGACTCGAAAGACCACCTGACAAAAAAGACAAGAAAACTATAAATATAACACCTCCCAGTTGTCCCGTCCCAGTGGATATGGCGAAAGTATTGCATCCACAGAAAGACGTGTTCATTTTGAAAATAGGAAAGAAACTAGAAACAAAAGACAAAAAGACCGACCTCGAAATAGAACTTATTACTCCAAAAGCTCCGTGCGACAAACCCTTAGAAAGTAATAATACTGGCCAGCAGTACAGTGGAAGCGATATTAAGGCGCCGAAGGCTGACGGAAAGAAAGGCAAGGGTAAAGCCAAGAAAGGAAAAGGTGGCAAAGGGAAGAAAGGGAAAAAAGGAAAGAAGAAATAACTTAAAAATACTTTTGGACTGTACTAACGAAACATTGATGTTGAGAATCACTTTAATATAATACAAAAAATACAGCATTTTTCGTAATAATTAGAAAGTACTAAACTTTTTTATATTAAATTATGAAAATTCAGGTATACCTACGCTTATTTTAGTAATTTTTATTTTTCAGAATCTGTTTGTAGCGCCAACGAGGTTTGGCTGTGGCAAATCTCGTTCGTTGGCCCGCTTAGTACCCTTTTATGATACGGGTTCAAGTTGAAAAGGGCTTGAAATTAAATCAAAGCAAAGAAATAATTTGATTTGATTTGAATATAATTCTTATCAAATTTAATTTTCTTTTTTCTACTAGCCGGTCTCGGCGAATTTCGGATTCGGGACTTGAACGACGAAATAAACAAACTGATGCGTGAGAAGCGTCATTGGGAGGTCCAGATAAAGGCGCTGGGAGGGCCGGACCACGCGCGCGTTGGACCCAAGATGCTCGACCAAGACGGCAAGGAGGTTCCCGGAAACAGGGGATACAAGTACTTTGGAGCCGCTAAAGATCTACCAGGTCTGTATATTCTCTGTATCTTTTTTCTTTCATGTCTTTGAGTCATACACATACAACTTAAAATCTTAAGTTCTGGTTTAACCTGAAGCAAAGTTCCTCTCCAAAACTATAAATATCGGGGAAAATAGAAGATTTATTTCTTTACAGGCGTTCGGGAGTTATTCGAGCAGGAACCTCCGCCGCCACCACGAAGAACGCGGGCTGATCTCATGAGGGACGTAGATGCCGACTATTATGGGTACAGAGATGACGACGACGGCCTACTGATGCCACTTGAACAAGAAGCTGAGAAAGAAGGTTCGCATTGTTGTTACATTTCACGAGCATGTAAACCGTGTCAATTTGAGTGCATAAGAGCTTACAGCTCGCGCTTGTACTCCACAAGCTCGTCCTGTAGTTTTTTAACTCTAAGAAACTATCAGATTTCTAATACGAGTCAGAAGCTCAAGCTTACAGGGTAGAAAACTTCAGGATAGTGTGCAAACAATCGAGGTTGGCATACGACTGGAGAGGGTGGCGTGATAAAAAGGAAACCTTTACCCATATATGGGCTGAGTAAATAGACTTACACTAGCTTTGTTTGATTAGGAGATCGATGGTACATGACTCTACCTTAAATTTTGAGGATCGCCTATTTTGACATACAATGTACCGTAAGTACGTTTTAGTATAGTCTCGTGTAAAAAATGTTTCCGGTTATTTGAACTTTACTTTAGTCTTCTCTTTACGGGTTTTGGTTACCACCAGCTCCATCCAGCATTTACAATTAATAATTCATTTATTGTACAGCCATAGCACAAGCCGTGGACGAATGGAAGAGAAATAAAGAACAGGATAAGGATCAAGATTTGCCTGAAGAAGAGAACATTTATCCAGAAGATGTAAGTTGCTTTCATATTTTGCTATATCATAGTCGTTTTCAGGTCCAGTGCTTAGCAACAACACGGCACAGCTAAGGTTATTTACAAAATAATCATATTATTATCAAACTTTATTGACTGGACTTACAACTTAGACCCAACCGTTTGGACAGTTTTAAATTCGAACTCCAATGGAAAATGTTTGTTTCTGGTGAGCGCCCGGCCTGAGTATATATAAGGTTTCAAAGCTCTTCACTACTTCCATTTTGGCAAGGTTTTTGTTTTTTGTTTTGCCTGCTCATGTACGAGTCTTATTTCCAGCCTGACGACAAACGAATAGAAGATGAAGAAGGGGAACAACCAGCTAGGCCAGCCGTGACGTCACATGTAGCGGTTCCTTCACAGAAGGATATAGAAGAAGCTCTTCTCAGGAGGAAGAAACAAGAGCTCCTGGAAAAATACGGGTGTATGGACGTCAAAATGGAAACTATCAGTTGACAAAAAGCTATTTTATAAGTTAATAAATTAAGTTTCAGAAATAATCGTTTTATTTAAACACTACTATCTGCTTAATTCTTGTTGATAAAACAGAAAAATAGTGACAGTATTTTTTGGGCAGGCAACACTCCAAACAACTGACGTTTCTATTAGCGCCAGCGCCAGTGGACAAGAAAGCTGGACTCATACATCGCTCATTACGAATGCATGAGACGTATGAGACCATTCTTAATCCGTAGAATTCCGTGTAGTGCACAAGCGGCCTTTAGTGTTTGGCTTTCTGCGCTGGTTACTACCTACAGTGGATTCGATTTCAGCATGGGGCAAATATAGAAGAGAAATCCATTCTGTATCTTGTTATTGTGGTGCTCCTGTCTAGATTATGTGAAACTTAATTGAACGCCCCAAGTGGTCGCACCAAAGAAGACCGACTACGTCACGTACGCCGGTGAAAAAGGTTTCGTAAAAACAGATGAAAGCTAATTTTTGAAATAACTTTATTTTCGAAGTTTTGTTATTTAGACAAAGGTACGTTATCTAAGCAAAATATACAAGATATCGGTGACATGTAAATCTATTCACTGGCTCTATATTATATTACAATAACAACGAATTTGACTTTGTATAGGCCTAACTACACAAGTATAATATATAAAATTAAGATACCCAAGATCTGTATTAAGTCGGATGAACTTAGCCTCATTCTAAGGTTGAATACTGTTTTTGAATGTGTCCTAAGAACCTATATTCAAAAGTAGAATGTATCTTTTTAATGTCCACATTTATCACCACAAATATATATTATTAACAATAATCGACATCCGACTAAACTTATTTCAATAGGAATGTATAAACTTAACATTACCGTAAGCTCTCAGAGAACTTAATTATTAAGATCTAACAACACCAAGTCCTGAAACCAAATGAAATAAAAAACACTTCAGCATTGATTAGATTCCATGTACCAGCTACCCGATTGCATTGATATAATTGCGCGACATTCCTTGTAAATTATATGGATCATAAGAATTAGATTTATGCGACTAACGGTTATAAAAATATCCGAATTAGTGTCGCATATTCATTTGTAAAATAATGACTGAAAAATAAAGTAAGCTATATAATTATTATCTCATAGCACTTCAATTCAGCAGTTGAAATGCGGTGCGTTTTAAACGGCTTACTGAATAGTTTCCCATATACATTATAAAGTAGTAATAACATAACAGCGAAATTGCAAAAAGCCAATTATAATTATAAATTAAGGACACTATCTCACGTTGGTGCGGTATCTGTTCAGAAAACTTACCGAGCGCCTACATTTTGAATGAGCCCACATCGTAACTCTAGCGTTTTATTGAAATAGCGCTAGAGTTACGATGCGGGCGCAATATTGGCGCTCTATAAGTGTTCGGTACCGAAACTACAGGGTGCGTAATGAAAACTGATACTATGCATTCAGTACATGATTCTGGACTCATTAGCGTTAGAATTATGAGTAAAGCTCTCCAAAAAATTAACGATTTTGTTCGTAAAATTTTAGTAAGTTATAAAAACTCTGAACAAATTCGTTTCTTTTTAATGACTGACTCATATTTCTACCGCATTGGGTTCCATAATCATGTTTTGCATCCATGGTATCAATTTTCGTTACGATGTCGTTTACACCCGGTATACAGAGCAGAACGATGCCGCACCGATATCAGAAAGCGGCCTAATTCTCTCATACCGATAGACAGCACATTTATATAGTCGATAACTTCGAGTCAAAGAATAACTTCCTTACCTATTAAATAAACTGTAACTTTGATTTTCGTTTCATACATTTTAGCTCTCGTGATATTCAATATCTAAAATACACTTTGTTCTATATTATGTACGTGAATGTACTAAGATACAACACTAAAAACTATTAAGTAACGCCCACAAAATATTACACAGATGAATAAGTATAAAATAATCCTTTATATGCACCGCCTTCATAACCCGATTCGTATATTTATATTTAACTCGGGCTAAACAAACTATGTTACCACCAATAATAAGTAATGTACAATATTTTTATCGTAAGAAGCTCTTGACTGTGTCGTTGTTTTTGCCGTCGATATTATAAAAACGTGTCGATTATTATGAATATTTATTGCATCGGTTACTACTGTTGCTAATAGCTACAGTCCATAAATTAAATAAGATCGGAAGACAACGCAATTGCTGAGAAATAAACGTCTATAATTCCCTCAATTCGGCGAACACGCTAAGCACATGTTGGCTGGTAAACACTATAAAATCAGAGTGATTTATTTATATGAATGACCCGTCTTATCAACACTTGCGAACTTCGATAATTCCAAAGTAGTTATACATTCGACTCGTAGGACCAAAAATGAACAACTTTTAATAAGGGGCCAACCCTGAAATCGCGAATGAAATATACTGTTGTTCCATATAAATAATTAAATCTTACTCGTTTGGAACAGCATTTTTTTATTTCGCGATTTTATTATCGTCCCACAGTTTTTTTTTTCATAATGATGAGTACAATCTTTTTAAAATTATACATGATGATTTTGACCAGTTTTCACAACCTGATCATTCTGACGCTGCCTGTACATAGTACTTCCGTGAATTATTTAATATTTGTTTCAACACGATGTTTAAGATCTATAAAAAAAATATCTAATTAATTGGGGCTACGTCCAAACATCATTATAAGATGCATATTATTCAAAAGGTAAACATCTGACTATTTAAGAATTTATCACAATTCTAATGTTTTACTTCTTATTTAGCGATTTCCCGTAAAATTCTAGCGGTAAGACGAAACCTTAAGCGTTATTTCCAACTTGCTTTTTGAATACACGCCGTTAGCATGGTCTATCTAAATAAACATATATTTGCTATTAATATACTGGATGCGTCTCTTTTAACAACAGAGTGTAAGCACATGGAATTCTAATGTGTTGGCTCAAGATCGTTTTACTTATAATGGTTAGCGATCATTTAATGATTGGTATTTCTTCTTGGCCGTCGCGAAACTTAGGAGTGTTTGATTCTTTTGAGACACATGCGTATTAGAACTCCATGTTGTTTATTACTCCGTGTTTTGGTGGTTATATTATATAAGTTGCACCATATTAATTAAGACTGAAATAAGTTTTGCTGTTTGGCGTCGTTTTCAAAGTCACTCCACGCGTTGTTCAGTTCCATGAAGATCATTTTCGCTATGTTCTCGTTGGGTGTACCCATTTGCTGTAAACAAAAAAATATTATATGTAAATGGTATACAGGACATGATAAAAGTGAATTTAAAGCTAATAATGCAGTACTCGTCGAAATCTATAAGGGATGCCTTGGCGTCAGACATCCTCACCGCTCACACCCAGCAGTTTTTGTCCGTATGTGTGTGAGTGCATGCTGTATCTCCATTTAAAGGGCGACATAATGTAAAAGTTGAAGACTCAGCACTCTGCGCCTCCAACTTATACTATTCGACGGCTGTAACGAATCACTACTCGTTATATCTGAAGAGTAGTATAAGATACAAACATAGCTGCTTTGCCATCTAGGTCTTAGCCTCTCCAAATCTGATACAGCACTTAGAACTATATGAATTTTTTAAAGCTATAGGGCAGGGACTGAAAGCGCGTTCGGTATAAGAGTCCGACACCTTTATTACATAAGTTTATCTCAATAAAATAAAGGTTAGGTTATTTAAACTTAATACGACTTCGGTACCGAAAAAGTAAAAACCAAAGTCCAAATCTGAGTAATAACAATGATTCTTAGGCGAAACCTGGGGCGTGAAGGGCATATAAAATATAAAAATATAGGTATCTCTATCCAAATATACCCTTTGCATTTATAAACTCAAAATTCCGCTACCGAAATAAATTTGGATATTGAAATATTCCTGTAACCGTTATTTTTCGGTATATCATCATAATAATTATATTTTAATTTAAAGGTACCTTAATTTTTAGGTTATTCTTTAACATTAACCTAGACATTACAACCGGATATCAGTGTATGTAATACAGTTACCTTGTCAGGATGAACAGCAAGACATGCTTTCCTATAGTTGCGCTTCACATCAGCCGGGGTGACAAGTTGCGACATGTCGCAGCGCGTCCAGCGGCATTCCTCCCACACTACAGTATGCAGGGAGCACATCAGCGCGCGGATATTCGCCTTCTTGCCTTCCGTCTGTATAACAAACATATTTTGTTTCATGACATGACGCAGGAAAGCTGATTAATATAAATGTACTGGCTCAGAAAATTTGGTCACATTGAAAAATCGAATGGTCAATAGGAAGTCAACTATGAATTTTTGGGAGTAAATGTTCTGCAAGTCTCACAAAAATGTGATTGTAACTATAGTGGCGATAGTTACTATATCTCTTTAATTATTTGTCCTGATACTATCTATTTTTGTAACTGGCTTTTCATTCGATATCGAATCGAATTATTTTGTATTTTTCTCTGACCTGAGTATGTACTTATCGGTATACTAGCGATTTCATCACTATAGATAGTTGTGGTAAAAGTTGAATCCGAAGTCTAGTTCTTATCCAAACTTACCCAGTCATGTATCTTCAACTTCTCCGGGTCCATATCTCTAACCATTTCCACCTTCCTCATCGCGTTCATAGTCTTGGGGCCGCTGTCTTTTTTGGTCGCGAACTCGTAACCTTGGCTACCGAGGAGGTCGCCAAATACGTCCATTGGCTTTTTAGGTTTGTCATCAGCTGGAGTTTTTGCTGGTTCAAAGTGTGACCGACTGCAAATAACAAAATCCATAAAAATAATTTTGCAATGTGGCTTGACATTCATTCAGTAGCAGCTTAAAGTCGCCCAGAGTCTGTATGAGTCCTAAATAGGTGTTTTATTTTTATAAAGAGTAATAAACTCCATCTATATTATTTTGTCCGCCAGCGGCTGGTGCCTAGCCATGTATGTACGATATTTTAACGTGTTATAATGGCGGGATAACTTGCCAGCAGTACCATAGACCGATGATTTTCATAATTGTCAACTTTTGATGTGTGTTATTTTTATAATTTTTTTTTTTTATCTTCTCTCTCTTATGTTGTCAATGTGTCTGTGCCGAATAAATGTTCTTTTCTTTCTTCTTTTCTTTCTTTCTTTCTATGATGGGAAGCTGCGAAATCGGTACGAGGTCTGGTTTTATTATCAGTAACACACTTTCCAGGTATAAGCATAAGCCTGGAAATCCAGATGCGGGTATAGGAATATCCGAAGCATCGTCCTGTCAGAGTTGGGATATAGCGCTAATAATAAGCTTCACCTGTAGAAGGATGTATAGTTTTACATTTTTACTGTGGAATACTGTATTTTTAGCAGTTTCCACGATTAGAACTCACTTGTAGTCAGGCTGGAGAGCGGGCCCGTGCGGCACGTGCGCGGGCGTGTGCGCGGGCGAGGCGCGCGGCGTGGCACCGACGCTGCCGCCCGCGCGTGGCGTGGCGCCGACGCTGCCGCCCGCGCCCAGCGACGCGCCCACACTGCCGCCCGCCGCCGGCAGCGCGCCGCCCAGCACGCCGAGCTCTGCGAACGGATCCTTGCGTTGGTTCGCATGAGTTGGCTGCGCACGCTCTAGAGGTACGCTTTGCGAACGAACCGCTGAGATGATAGGAAACATTTACTTTCATTAGCGTTTCGTGTTGGTATATCGGTACAAAATCTCCAGTCACGTTAATTTTAGTTATGTTTAAGAATGAACTGTAGGACAAAATTCACGTGCTCGGTTTGAACAATTATGGAACATGGCGAAATAAATAGTAGAACTCCCGATTAAAATAGACATTCAAAACTATCTGTTTGATTATAGATTTGTCTGAGCGGAAATATAAGTCTTAACACAACTACGGTTATTCATTCATTTACCTTCATCCTGAAGCAGCGGCTGTGGCGTGAGTACCGGCTCCTGCTTCGGCAGCGGATCGAGGTTGAGGCCGAACGGGTCGAAGTTGAGAGGATCGCTAGAGTTCACGTTACCCTTCGTATCAGCCTGTTCTGTAGGCGGGGCGGGTAGGTCGCCGAATATAGATTCCGGTACAAATGCCTACAAGAAATTGAAATTTTTACGAGTTGCCGTTAATTATGCAGTGAGACTTCTTAATGTTAGAGTTTAATAAACTCAAAGGGAATTTTAAGAACTGAAACAAAGACGCTTTAAATCTCAGGCATGCTTTAGCAAAATAGATACCATACGCAAGACAAAACTTCGTTTGAAAACATACTAAGGTATACAATACAATACAATAATATATCAATGTATCAACCTGAGCTTTCTCCTTCTTGTTTCCACTGAGAAAATCTCCAAAACCATCATCGGTTTTATTCTCCATCATTCCAAAGAAGTCGAAGGAGTCTTCATTCTTCAGTTTCTTCTCTGGCCGCGGTGGTTCTTGTACGGGTGCTGCGCCTGAGGCCAGGTTGAGGAAGTCTGCCGTGCTGCCGGGCGGCGGGGAGGCGTCGCGCGGGGCGCGGGGCGGCGGGGGGCGCTGCGGCGGCGCGGGCGAGGGGGGCGCGGGCCGGGAGGGGCGCGACGGCCGGGCCGGCTCTGGCTCTCGAGGCGGCGGGTAGTCAGCTGTCACTGTGGGTATCACATCTTTGTTGTAATACCTAATACCACCGTACACACAGAAGACAGAGCGCATGCGGTTTGTGTTTATTATTTACGGGGTTCTACTTTTACCGTGTGGTGAATTTAATAAATCTATCGATTATGTAGCCCCCTATGAACTGTTCCCCAGCCCAACTTACCTCCGTCTTTTGTTTGACTCGCGCCTTCTCGCGTATTATACATAACTTTCTATGTTATTAAGAAAAATGGAGTGCAAACCAGGCGCACCCTTATCACCCGTGCGTACATCTCGTACAGCCAATTGATAAGCATGCATTCAAATATAAATAAATAACAAATATATTACATTACTAATAAATACGAAAATTAAACCTCTGCCTGATATTACAAACAGGTGTGCTCGCTAAAATATGAGAGCGTGGAATTGTTTTTATATTGGGTTAAGAACAAACAAAAAATAAGGATCATGAAAATCTATTCAATCATTGGGTCTACCGCGAAACAACATGGTAATGATCAATGACTCTGATAATTAACTTAAATACAATCGTGGGAGCCTAAGAAAAGATGGACAGATTGTGTGAAATTTGACATGGATTATAATCCACGAAGAATTACAGAATTTACGTTTTTATAAAAATGTAAACTCTGAGATGACGTCTAATAGAGATGAATGGAAGAAGAAGACATATTGCGGTGACCCCAAATAAAATGGGATAAGGGCAGGAGAATGATCAATGATGACAATCGTGGGAGCCTAAACTTTGAGCTACCTTGTAACAAAACTACCTATCATAAATAAATAATTTTCATTTTTTATTTATTTTATAAAGTTGGGACTCCCATCTTCATGATCGGTAATTTTTTTACAAGGTAGTTCGTAGTTTAGTCTCTCACGATCGCATTAAAGTTTATGACCAAAGTCGATGTTCATTACCATTTTGTTACGCGGTAGACCACCAGTGCGGGCGAACACGCAAAGTAAATTCAAAACCACCACAAGCGTGATCATTCCTTCACGCTTGGCGTGCGTTGCGACAGCATCAAGTCAGCTCTCGTTTATTTATTTTTTAATTAAGAGTAAGCCATACGTGCTCTCCGCAGTGACAGTTAAAAATGTTTTTCTTTTCAATTTTATGTTCAGCTAAATGAATGATTGCTAAACACAACACTACGACATACTTGTTTGCGGTACTGCTGCAGGGTTCTTGCGAAGATTCGCTGCGTACATACATAAGATAAGTGTGTAGTACATACATACACAAATATACATATTTGAAATACTTATATAAACTATGTTATCATATGAATTAATATAAAAATTACATTCTAATAGAATTATTTGTTTTTGAAGTTAGAACACGAGAACAACAAAGTTAGAAATTATAGGTTGTTTAAAATAAAATTAATAGCTACATAGCAATAATGTATTTGACAGGAAGCTTTTAGAAACTCATGACGTCACAATAAATCACGACGATGACGACTGAATATTGTAATTTGAACCTTATGTCAGTGCCATAAAAGTGGTATCATAAAATGGAACAACTAATACTATACGCTTAAATATTAATATTGCTTGTAATTATTATGTTTAGTGCTCCTTTCTATCAGGTATACAATAAAGTGTATTTCTATTCAATTCTAAATTATCGATAATTTCATCTCTCTAAGTTAATAGATTCGAGAACCCCAAGTCGATCGTAGTTATCGTAAAGCCTAAAATGTATGAAAAGAAATCTGTACATCAGAGACATTGAGTCGGATGTATGTTGTCGCTGCCAGGGTAAAATGACTAACCAACAAATTGTCGGCTTAGTCATTTTACCCTGGCAGCGACGACATAAATATCCGACCTAATGCCTCTGATGTACACGCATGTGATGTCTGATGTGCGCGCATTTTCGACAGAAGTTCACTCAAATGCACGTTGTTTTCATACATTTTTGGCTTTACGATAACTACGGTTGAAGCAGAGGAAAACTTGGCATACTGGTGCATAAGGAACACGGTATTCTTCTTCCTTCGATTTCAGTAGCTGGCCGCTATGAAACACGAAACTTACCAACCCCACTAAGTTCAAGTTTTTTGAAATTTTAGACTCTATTACCTACAAACATGGAGTATAATATAGCGAAATACTAACAATTATTATAACGACTTTCAAACAAGAATTAACTGCACTTACCGAAGTTATCGATAGTCTCATCTCTCTCCAAGTTAGTAGAGAACAGTACATCGGGCGTCCGTATGGGGAAGGAATGGTCTTCTTCCCAAAGGTCGGACCGCGGCTTGCGTCGCTCGCCGTTTTGAACCACGAGGCTTATGACGGCGGTAGTGTTGTTTGAGAAGTGATCGTTGACTGGAAGGGACTCGTCTATGCCGTCGATTTCAGACCTGTTAGGGACGAAAGTATCATGGTATATCTCTCAAAATTATCACTTAAAAAGGTACACTACATACCTCTAACCTTGATTTTTTTTCTAAGTCAGAGAGTTTACAGTTTCCATAAAAGTAATTTATGATTCAATTCAATTCAATTTATTTCAATAAATATAACTAAGAACTAAGTTTGGCCGCGCCTTAGGTATGTGAGCGGGGAGGGGCGGGGCACTTTGTCATTACTTAGTACGGCGCGCCGTCAACAATAGGCAACCCCGCCGCCCTCACCCCGTCCCCACCCAAGGCGCGGCCAACTACTTCCGCGGGGACTTAGCGCAGATAATCACATATACACGGCGAAGTTTAGGTACAAAGTTGACGTAATATGATATGAACATTACCTAGTAAACTTGATGTGGTGCTGGTCGGGCGCGAGGTAGCCGCTGTGGAAGTGCAGCGACAGCACGGGCACGGACTGCACGCGGCCCAGCTGCTGCCGCGCGTGGTACACGCACACGGCCACGTCGCCCACCACCGTCGTGTCCAGCGACAACGTCACCTGTGCCCAACGATACACCCGACATTATATTGTTCATTGCCTGATTCAACTCGGAAGATAGCCTGTAGGTATAGTTCTGCCTCCTACAATATCTTTAAAAAAATATTTAAAATAGGCTCTTATCGATTATAATCGATAATTTTAAATATTTTTTTATTCCTCGTATGTCTTCCTCAAATAATTATTTGAGGAAAACATACGGCAAATCGTTAATGACTAGTACATCTATCATGTTTTTGTCTCTGCTTCACCCTTAGGTTGTCTGGCTGAGAATGCCTTAGGCATTAAGACCGCCTTTGTACGTATTTGTATGAAAAGCATTAAATAAATAAATCGATCATTAACATAATAATATGTTATTTAGAGACAAAATGTCATATCATATCACTCTATAACTAAATAACCTGTCTTTAGATCGATAGGCTTGTAACAGAACAAAAAGAACTGAAATATTAATGATCGAATGTACGCATGTTCTGTTGATGCGCTGGGCCTTAGGACAAGTACAAGGTACAATTAGCAACAGAAGTTGATTGACAATAAATTAAGTTTCTAACATCAATATTTTAATGAAGAATACTACCCAGGTCAGAATTTACACAATATACCTAATAACTGCAACTAGACTATATCAATCACAATTAGTTTTTGTATGCTAAATGCATATTATATCCAAAATACTTTAAAAATCTGTGTTCAATTTTATTGCTGACCGTACTATAAGATTTACTCACTTTCCCCTCAGCCATGCTGTACAGATGCAACCTGTCATAGTCCTGAAGCGTAGACAGCAGCATTCTGTCTTCATTGTATATTTCTATGTAGGGCCGACAGCCGTCCCTGGCTTTAGTGAACAAGGGAACTGGCTGGATGGTCAGAGACACTAGAGTCACAGGCCGGAAGTGAGGGAGAACTGGTTCTGGTCTGAAACAAAAAATCCATAAATTCTAGTAAGTAATTTCTTTTTCTTGGATCATGTAGTGTAATTGCTATAAAAAAAAAAGTTTTTTTAAGAGCGCGTACGTAGGAAATGGCTAGAACCGAATCTTATGTAGGTTTGCACAGGATTTTAGTGAATTGTCATAATCAGGCCTTGTACAAACCAGCGAAACTCTGAAGATTGAGTTGACCACATAGCTCACCTAATAATATTAGTGAGATAGTAGAGGTATCGGAGCTGGCTGGGAGGCATGTTGATGGGCGCGCGCTTCACCGCAAACATCTGCAGCGCGTCCTCCGGTACAGTCACCAACTTCGCGTATAGAAGGAGACCACAGACTAGCATGCACGACATTTGTTTACCATCCTGTAAAAATAGGGCGATGTTGTTATTTACGTAATGGCAAATTATACTCGTCAAAACAAAATAAGGGCCACTTGCAAATTTCGACATTATGGGCGATTTAATGACCATTAACTATATCCATGTGGTAAATTGTACAGCGTTGTATTGTCTTAAGTATTTGCGAACACTTTAACAGCATTCCGACTGAAAAACCGTTAAAATGGGTAGATTTTATCAATTTTTTTGAAACCAATTAATTTTACCTTGTTTTTAACGTGAACTTTAGGCTCATTTAACATTTGTATTGTACTGAGAACAGTTAAGTGTGTCGAGTTAGTGCCTACATCGGCATTTTAAGAACTTAATTCCACAGGTTCGACTTCAAATATACTTGACTACAACGACCAGGACCATAACACTCATCCAAGAAGGCTATTCGTAGCGATCTGTAGTTTTACAGCCGAGATTTTCGCAGCGAGCGATTCAGAATGCCTGGAATTGCTTTTATGAGATCCAAAATTTTGTCAGAAGTCAGGAATTAGGCAGAGCCAGAGGAACCACCGCTCAGAAAGACCGCTACATAGACTTACATGCACGCAGAGAGAGCACCGTCACTTCCCGCTCTTTGCAAACCCGCTTGTGCCTGACCACAGGCACGTGACTTAGTGACCAAACAATTAGAAACCAGTTTAATGAAGACCAGCAATTGTCCAGGAGTCAAGTGGTGTGAATTCCATAGACCAGTATTCATCATGCAAATCAATAAACATCCGCAAGGCAACAATTGGACTGTAGCGTAAGTGACTGAAGCACATTGCTTTTTACAGATGAGAGCAAAGTAAAAGTTTTTAGTGTTTACCGTTGCATAAGGGTGTGCAGATGAAAAGGGAGCAATTTGCAGAAGCCTGCATCCACAACAGTGATCGATTTGGGGGGCCCAATATTATGGTGTGGGGAAGCATAAGCCAAACTGGAAGAACTGAGCCTATAATTCAGAACCAGGGTACAGTAACATCTTAACGATACATCCAGGAGGTCATAAGACTCTATGTGGTGCCATTTGCATAGCAAGTGGGTGCAGGTTTCAAGCTGTTGCACGGCAATGCACGCGCTTATACTGTTAGAGCCACCAGAGAGACACTAGAAGAGGCTTGTATACAAGTGTTGCCGAGGCCAGCGAACAGTTCGGGCTTGAACACAATTGAACACATGTGGGATCTGTTGAAAAGAAGAGTATGAGACACAGATTGATCACTGGACAATGAAAGACAGCCCTTAAACGTCCTAAAATCGAGCTAATTTTACAAATTTAAGCCCATTTCATTAAAAACAAATCTTTGCAATGAATTTTACAACTTAGAAACCTAGGAACCTCATAATTTGCCCAGAAGATCAAAAATATAAGGTGGCCCTTATTTTGTTTTGACGAGTATATAAGTATCTCGAAACGGTTTGTCCAAAATGCGACTAATCATTCGATCTCCGACGTCTTGGGCATTAGTCCGATGTCAAATCTCAAAATCAAATTCACTACTTTCTACTTCATACATCTTATTAATCGGTCTTTTCGAATTGATTTTTATTTTGTACTAACATGATTGTGATCTTACGCCCCTCTGTTTTTTTAGACCTCAAAGGGGCTATTCATGTATTATGTATGACAATATTAACTACTTTCTGACTCCCTTCCCTCTTATATAAGATCAGTAAGTACCAAAATTTGATATATTTTGATCTATCGCTTTTGCCACGCCTTCTGCTCACCTGGCACGTGATAACAACAGCTTGTCGCTCGTCCTTGCCCAAGTACTGGTACATGTGCTGCAGCAGCGCGTACAGCGGCGCCAGCAGCGGCGCGCGGTGCGCGGGCGTGGGCCACAGCGCGCGGCCCGCGTCCGTGAGCTGCGCGGGCCGCGCGAACGTCACGCGCCCGCCGCGGTACGCGTTGTACACGCTGTACTTGCCGCCCGGGTGACGGCTCTCTAGGAAGGCCTACGTTACAGAAAGGTCCAATAAAACTTTAAACATTTGGCTATTTAATTTTGACCGGGAGCCTTTTGCAGTTGCACGATTAAAATTCGCATTTGAAGTTCTTCTGGAAAGATAACGGACACACGGGCCTTAAAAAATTTGCTTATACAGTTAGCATCGAAGTAAGTGATGATTATGCGAGTTTTAAAATCGCTGAACTATTAATTAAATTTAATGTAACATAATATCATTTACTAGTTTTGTTTGACATCCAACTTTTCATCACTTACTTTTTATGTTGACTGTATAGTAGTCTCCGAATGTCCACGCAATATCACGCATACGTCGCGTGCAGACGTAACACGTGGGTGAACGGTCGACGCACCGCAGCCCCGCGCACCTCCTACGTCCCACTGATACCTAATTTTGCGTTCTGCGCATCGAATTGTGCTAAGCTCAAAGTGGTCAAAACCTTTGCAGACTACTCTACATAATAATCGTTTAAAAGACTATTGAAAGGAATACGAATATTTTTTGGTGTTTTAGTGAACCATAAAATCTACTAAATTAATGTTTTGAGAGAAGAAAAAGAAATTATCTTACCCTGACGTCATCAATATGGTTAGTTTTATAAGCGCTTTCTAAGCCCTCTGACGGATAAGGCATCACAATTATACGACTAGTTATGTAGCTAATATCCAAATCTGTTCTAGCTATGGACCTGAAAGGAAAAACAAGTTATGTATTAAAAGAAGGATGAATATTTAATTAATAATATAAATCTAATGTTAGTTTATCGAAAAAGCACAGTTGTGTAGGGCTTTCTGTGATAGAATAGATTTTTTACAAAATCCATCAATTATCCTGTGATATAATACAAATATGATTTATTTATGATAAAGTATTTGCGATCTTCAATTTTATTGAATAAATCAACATTCGTTTAGTTGAGTATTCAGGGGGTCTACCGCGTAACTAAAATTGTAATGAACATCGACATCGGTATTAAACTTTAATACGATCGTGAGAGCCTAAACTTTGAGCTAACTTGTAAAAAAATTACCTATCATATAGTTGGGACTATTATCTTCATGATCGGTAAAAAAAATACAAGTTAGCTCAAAGTTTAGGCTCTCACGATCGTATTGAAGTTTAATACCGATGTCGATGTTCATTACAATTTTAGTTACGCGGTAGACCCGCAGAAAGCAAAATCGATAAAATAGTGGGGCTATAAATGTCATGTTTCTATACTTACTGTTGTACAGTCTGCATAACCTTCGAAGAAGTATCCTTCAAATTCTTAAGGAAGCTGCCAGCACCTCCTTTAATAGATGAAAATAGTCCCCCAGAGTTTACTGGCACCGGTGGCAGCGGGGGCTGGTAGTGGGGCGCAGCCGGGGGGCGCGCGGGGGGCGGGGGCCGGCTGGGCTCGGGGGGTCGCGAGTTCGGCACCTCCTGGGCGTTCGACACCGGGTCTTTGTTAGCTAAAATAAAAATAATATACGTTATCACACAGATAATTTAAGAAAAGTGCAAATTGAGATTTTGGTACGCTTTTTGTGTTGTCAGTAGGATAAAACTTCATGAAAAGTGTTAAGTTTTACTGGCCTGTTGTCACTGAGATTTTTCAAAATACTCTAATTCTTGAGGTCTTATCCTTTGTTAATGGTTCTCATAATGATTTTCAGTATTACAATGTTACATAATGTTGTGTACATAACATGATTGTATAAAATATTATTGACTTGATATCAATGTGTACAAGTCTTAGAAACGAGACAAGCGTTACGTTTGTGTGAGTACAGATGCGCACATGTAATGTACAGGGTTTGGACCAATCGGATTGAAGGACAGATGCTAAGCCCCACCCTTTCCTACTTCAGTCGGCGCCCACTCACATAGATGCAAAGCTCTTCTCTCGTTGCGGGGACTGTACTTCGTTATAATGTTGGTATAGGTTTTTACTAGCGTCAGCTAACATTCTTCAAGAGTGTTAAAACAATACTTACAAGGCTTTTGGTTAAGACATTACAAAAACAACATTATAGATTACTAGATATTTATTTCTAACATTAAATATCTTACAAGTTTACACTTAAACGACTAAATAGTAACAAAAATATTGCTCGTCTAAACACTATCTCTTTTAAATTAACTAAAAAACTATTCGAATTAGAATATTACATAAAGCAAATCACTATAGGGTTTAAAAATCACATATGTATTTAATCATATCAAAAAGTTTAAAGAATAAGATTAAAAATCAGCAAATATAATTTAAAATGTATAACATAACAACAATATAGGTATATATTTTTTTAAACATAATATTGTTGAACACGGTTAATAAAAAAATTAAAAAAGAACAATTTTACTTACCTATTGGTAATAAGTGCCTAAAGGTTTCTGTTTACATCGCGCCAAGTTGGCGCATTTTCGATGTCCACGAACAAGTACTTTCATAAAATATTTTGGTCGTTACATCGAGGGCTTTCAATATTTTTATCGGATTTCTCGCTCGCACTTATACCGTCTAATGAAGCGTGACAGATGTGCACTATAGGTAGAGATAGGTTTATATTCAGTAGGTATTCTATTGATGAAGGAAACGATCAAGGAAATTATGACTTTCCAATGGTGTAAAAACTAGGAATCAAACTAATGGAGTTTGTTCGTTTTTGTTACAAGCCGTCTATAATTATAATTATCGATAAATCAATCGACCTGCGTATGCACATGTTATTTTATCAATAAACAACGTATTAACACTCATTGTGAACTTTCACCCGCATCGGCAGTATAATTTATGACCGAGTTTGTAACGCCCTGGTTTTAGAACCTATGCATCAGGCATCAATACGAATTGAAAATGCGTCAACGTGGCCCAATGTTACAGAAGCCGCAATAATAATACTTGAAAATTATTCTATGGAATACTTAGAAATATAAGACATTTAAAAATAAAAATAAACTATTAGAAAAATATATTTTTTCTGCCTGCAATTTTGTTTTAGTGAGCAAAATATTAACATATTTTTATTTAGGTATCTTATTTTAAAGTTCATCTTACATATTCAAGTTAAGAATAATAATTTTTATACAGGTAAGTTGGGGCAAATGCGTTTTCCTCAATTAAATGGAATAATAAATTAAAAGCACCTTCCAAAACATTTTTTTTCTTGAATTGGCTAAAGCTGCTAAGTGTACTATTTGACCATTTTGAAGCACACACATTGGTTGTTGATCATACTCATTTTCTTTTTCAAGTATATTATATCCCCTTCGACCTATTTCACAGCGCAGTTTGATTTGGTTTATAACACGTTTATATAAATCTTAATTCATTTACTACTCTCGCATATTCACTATTAATATTGTATGTATTATTTAAAATACTGGAGCACGCCCTGTTTTTGATGCTTTTAAATACTTTACACGAATTTATAAATGGGAAAATTCGAGTGGAAGATATATTTAACAAGTTGGCGGAGTTTTATCATAGGAATGCAATTAAAATATCAAGTACATATTAAAATGCACGGTTTTTTGTATAATTCTAATAAGTACAAAAGTACGCTGTATCAGAACCAAGTCGAATACTAATACTATACATAGTGTATGAAATATAACAGAAATCTTAAACTCGTAAATACATAACAATTATGGTAACTAATTAATACTATCGATCGACCACTACACTTTTGTACCTTTTTATGGAATGTGGAAATATATTTATTATTTGAAGTTTCTTTTAGATCATAGCACTGAAGCAACATTAGATTTAAATTTTAGGCAGATGTCTAGAATATTCTCTAAATAGGCTAGAATATTAATGGATATTTGTATTGGAATACGTAATATTCTATAGTAAAATCTAAGTATAGGACGGACCTACAATGTCTATAGCCTTGGTTTATTTAAATATAAAGAGAATTGCAATATTATTGTCATCGTTAAAACTGTATATAAAAATGTTTGGCGGACAGAGAATACTACTCACAAACATTAGAATTAACATCTGTTATTCTAAAAAAATAAGGTACATTTTAATTGTACCATCAAAAACATAAAATTTAATAAACAATAAATCCGTACATTGCTGCCAAAAACAAACAACCAACGAGTGGTTTATAAAAATAAAATATTCTAAAGGCGATAACAACATTATTAATTATAGTTAAACATTAATAAATAAAAACAATGAATACTCATCATTGCGAGCATATCCAATGGTTCTAGCAAGCGTCAATGTGTGATTGGTGTCCGATGCAAGGTTCATGCTAGCGCAGCGGGTCATTTAAACGAGAAAACTATTGGGCATCCGAAAAAGTTGAAAACACCTAAAATGAAAAAGAAAACGTGATATGTATTGCATACACATTATGCTACAAGACAGAAGTGCCGCGCCTCTTACAACAAGAACTAACGTACGGCTGAATGTAGGCGATGGAGGGCCTCTTTAGCGTGTAAGCGTTATCTCAGTACAATGTAATAATTGCGTATCGGACATAATCGATGTGATATATAAATCTGTCGATTGATTCATTGTTCACACTTCGCAGCAGCCGTGTTGTTGTTATGTTATCTTTATCTGCCACTTGTAATATCGCGAATAATTTATAATAGGCATTTATATTAAAATTGATCTACAAAAAATTGTTTAATAAAACATCCTATTTAATTATTGTTTTTCTTCAGAGTAAGAAAAGAGGCGCGAGACTTCTGAGACTAGAAACAGGTACATGCAATGTGTTATGACCATTCAAAAGAAATAAAATATAAGCACTGATTCCATGTTTAACAAGGCTAACATGCATGGCAGATGTTCCATTAATAAACATTTTTTTACAACAATCATTCAAGTATTTCTTATTTATGCCTCTTTGTCATTATTAGTTAAATTTTATATCGCATACCATTGGGTCTATTAAATAGTTTGTTGTATTTAATCCTACAAGATTAGATAATCGTAAGATATATGTATATTCTTGAAACAAAATTGTTAAGAAACCATTTTGATAACAGTTCTGTGAAATACAAATCATTGTTGTTTAGTTGGACTACATGATGTAGGTATTAAAATAGGCATTTTGTAAAATACAAGGGATTGTTCATGTTTACGGTTCCAAGTGATTGAAATACTACTTTGATTGCATAAAAATATTTAGCAGTGTACTTTGTCCCTGTAATATTTTGTACATTTAATAGTAATGTCGACGACACACTACGTATATGAAATGATGGTAAAAAATAGGGTATCACAATAATAAACGAGATCGGGGAGAATAAAATACAGCAGATAAAATGATTGTGATGGTAATTAAAAGCTAGTAAATAATATGAGAAACCTCCTCCTTTTTTTGAAGTCGGTTAAAATGAAGAAACTATCATAATACCTATTAGAACCCAATATCAAAGAATATATAATTAGAATAAATACAGAAACCACCCAAGAAATCTACGACTGCTATGAAGCCATACAAGAATGTTTTTAGTGTTTCCCCGTGTGTCACAACCAACGCTGTAAGACCCCAACTACATAGGTAAATCGCGCTAAACTTCGCAGAACCGCATTCTATTCCACACAATTATGGCACTCCTACGCATCTCAAAGGGGCTCAGTATAAACAGCGAGTCAAGATTATTTATTATGTGGAAAAATTTCAATTTCCTAATGCGCAGCATGTTGAGAAAGATTTTTCTTAGTGTCTGAAAGATCATAGGAAAGTTTTAAAGCGCCGTATTCGGCGTAACGAAGTGTACCGTACACTTCGTTACGCTGAATAATATGCATAGAAATCTGCGGTTCCAGCTAGAGGTAAGTGAGTGATTTCTGTATATATGGTCGGCCAAAATAGTGGTCTCAATTTTAACATAACTTCCTACTAGATAAAATATTACTAAAGTTTAAACTTTATAATTTTGACAATAGAATATAGACTTTTTTGTTTAACGGCGTACAAAGAAATTACAACCATAGGTAGACCAAATCTTTGGCCGACTGTACCTAGAACTGTTAAAATTTTGCTGAATGCCAAACCCGTACTTTATGACACCCTTAGAAACTAAGATGATTAATGGGTTAAATGATGATTAGTAAATTAAATTTTGTTAGTTTGTATTATGTATAACTTTAAAATCTCGTGCCTAAATAGTGCAACCAGTAGATCTACAGTGCGTACCATCATGTTAGTAGAAAGCGAACGTTCAGATCATTTGTTACAAACACAATATACCCACATTTGTCCAAACACGGAGCGTCCAATGATAGAACTCACTTTCAATATCTGTGCCACTCAAAATGCGTTAGAAATAAAATCAAACCACGGCTGTGAAGAATATACTCATTTATTTATCTATATTAAGCTCCCACATGACTAAATAATATGCACAACAGAAATAATGATTCCATGACATAAATGTAAGACATAGTGTTTATAGAAACACCAACTTTTGTGATATCAACTAATAACAAAAGTGAGAACGTTAAACATCATGTATTCTATAATATCATATAAATCTACTCTAATTCAATACTTGTACCTCAGATTAACATATCATTTCCTTATATTGTCTGGAAAGTTTGGACTGATCCATGATTTTAATCATAGCGTTTGATTGTATCAACACAAAATATAATAATTAGAAGATGTAATAACAAGCAGTGTAATAGAATACACCGATCTAAATAATAGACTAGTTATATACACACAAATAACTTAAAATATAAGAGCCAAAAATATAATCTACGTGACAAGTGCGCGAAGGTGCCGAAATCACCAAGCCACCAATACCGTTAGTGCCAATACACGACGAGACGCGTCGCTACCGCAACCAATGTTAGTTCACATAAATATGTAACTCTCAAGTGTTATTATAAGCCAATATATATCACTATAATATGCTAGTTTATATCCAGATGTAGTACCACTGTACATTTGTCTATACTACTGGATATTTATTTAATCATAATTATTATACTATATAGAAAAATAATATACCTAATATAGTAAGGGGTTTAGACATTGGTGAAATTGTATATATAGCCCAATAAAGTTACAGGAATGTATAGACAGTTTGATCATTACACCTAAATATAGTAAACATTCTAACTAGCGACAAGATCCTATCTACTTATTAGAAGGTATGCATTTCATAAATGCACACTGACTTTTTGGTAATAAAATTATTCAAGAAGAATGTTAGAAGAAATGCGACAAATTTTGTCTTGTATCATTTTTATAAATTTAAGTGACCATCCTTATTAATCTATCACTGTGATATATTTCAAGTCTTCTTTCATAATCAGACTTCATATCAAATTAAAGCTTATTAACTTTCACTGTTCATGAAACATCATGGCTTATATTGCACTATGTAAATGCACATTGTGAGCTTCTTCCATACACAAAGAAATGCTCATTAATATAAATTCCTAACTTTACCAACGTCGTGTTAACGCATTTCAGCATTGAAGCAACATAAATAATCAATTTTGATTCAAGTCAAATAAATGCTATACTACCTTATTTCATTCAGAGAACAATTTATTCAACATTGCCTTACCTTTGGTGATGTTCAATTTTTGGTGATAATCAACATTGGAATGTAAATAAATCTCACATTTCGTATAATACCTTTCTAAGGAACTCAAAATAAATATATGGAAAAATAAAATTTGAGTGTAAAAAGTCAAAAAATACTTGACCATTTTTAGCTCGAGTATTTAATGCAACTGAACAGAACGATGGTCCGTAGGGAATATGGCTAAGTGATACGCGCGCTCGCAACTCAATGTAAACGATTTAGGCGATTCTGTTTCAAATTTATCACAAAATGTTGAACGTGCCGCGCCGCGACATTTCTCTTAGGATATGGTAGTGTAATATTTACTTGACTTCTTATTACCTGGCGAGCTAGTGGCCACAGATTGTTCAACTTTTTTACGCTCAAATTTGAGTGGTTGCTTGAGATTGACATTATTGGACTCCGCTATCGCCGCCAACCGCTCCAGCACACTACTTATTGCCAAGCGCTCCTCGGGGTTCACTGTTAGGCAACCACCTGGGAACAAACATACCAACATCAAAAATATTATCTTGATTCAAATATATCAGGATTTTTTGAGAAGTTGTTATTGTACTCACTTATAATTTCATGAAAACATTTGTAGCGTTGATCATTGGGATTAAGATTATAGTTTCCATTTAGAATAGCAAGTTTAGCAGAATCTTCAAATGGATGTTGCATATAGCACAGCGTGTAGAGAATGCATCCTAGCGCCCAAACATCTACAATGTGGTCAATTTTGCGATTGTCCCATGTGTCTAACATTTCTGGTGCTCTGTACATAGGAGTGGTGAATTGGGCCAACTGGAAACATGAAAATATTGGTTATTACACAATGTCTATTGAACTACTAACAAGAGTAATTTGACAATTAATTAGAATTTCTAGTTAATATCCTTCAACAGTGAATTAAGCATGTAAAATGAGGGATAACTTACGGTCTCCTCTAACATATTTCTTTGATTAGCACTCCAAGATGGATTTGGGGAATATACATCAGTTGTTGCTGAACCAAAATCACACAATTTTATTGTACCTAAAAATAAATATAATTAGAAAATAAGAACCCAAAAATAATTGGATATCACTCACAAACAAATTTTTTCACAAAAATCTTTAAAAGCATCATGATGATACATAAGTCAAGTAATGTTACCTTCATTCGATATTAAGAAATTTTCTAGTTTGAGATCACGATGTGCAATAGGGGGCACTTGTGCGTGCATGTGTTGCACTGCCCGGCACGTCTGGTAGAACACCCTAAGTATGGTTGGAAGTGGGAAGGCCTGCCCTCTATTCTGGAGGGCTTCCATCAAGCTTCCCCCACTGCATAAGTCAGTCAACAACAGATACTCTCCCATACCATGTGATGTTTTCGCCTTATCAATAAAAGATGCTGCTATATATTTTATAATGTTAGGGTGACCTGATAATTTTTTTAATATGCTAATTTCTTGAATAATGTTTTTGTTTGCCTGCTCGTCTGCTGCCATGAGCCTTTTTAAAGCATATTCGGTACCAGTGGATACATCTTGAGCAACAAACACAAAAGCAAAACCACCTGCAATAGAAAAAAAACTTAGTAGCAATATTGTCATTGAAAAGATAATTTAGATTGAATAGATAATTTAGGCGATATAATTTTCCTGTTATTGATGGATGCAGATAAAAAAAATAATAGAAAAACTTAATAAAAGAATAAATAGGAATATATGCAGTAGAGGAGCCATCAATAGGAACAAGAAAACATGCTAATTATAATATGACCCAATTTCTTACAATGGAATACATAATTCAGGATGACAATAAAATATTCAATGATTAGCCTATAGATGTCTGCAGCTGAATGTGAGCCCCTTAAAATGTAACACTGCTGAACATAAGCCATGGTTTATGTAACACTACAGTAGTGTGTACTGTCAATATGGCAACATTATGCATGGCAAACAGCTTGGTTTTTAAAGAATGTTTTACTAGCTCAATTCATCAACCTACATAATGACTGGGACCTAGAAACAATAGATATTCTATTGTCTACTTTACACTACTTGAAATTTTAAAGATGCACCCAATTATTATCATCATTATATTAGCCTGTTAACTTCCACTGCAAAAAATAGGTCTCCTCTTAGACAGCAAAAAAGGTTAATGAGGTAAAAGGTAAGATTTATGATGATTCATTTGCACTGGTGATTGGTGTATACTTGTATTTGCTCTTAGTATGCTGCTGTCTATTGACTAGAAAAATATGCACCAGTGAATCCAGCCTTTGGCTCAGGGGGTGGATACATTTGCTATCTGGTGTTATTATTTCAGCCTGTGTTGTCCTACTCCAGAGCAAAGCAATCTCCTTATGATTTCTAAATGTTTCTTATCCCAAAGAGCGACAAATTAGATGCAATAGCAAATTTATTGTTAGCAGGCACCAGCTACCTTTTGCAGTATAATCAATTAGTGGCACAGGTCATTATCAAGAGTGACAGCTCTCTATTGATATTGATTGGATTCTCTAATGATAAGTCACCTTTTACTACACTCACAGTATGAGTGAACTTGACCTTTGCATTGATCCACATGAATACTCATGTTACAGTAACTTAATGTTAGTACTGAATTAAAGATTTTAACATCAAAATACAGTACACATTAAACTAATTTACAGTGGTTGATTTAAGTTGATTCCATAACCTGGATACTGTTACTATATTCATACATTCTTCATAACTACATTTGAATCGGTGAATCAAACTAATTTATATGACCTCAGTAAATGCAAGATTGATGTTAGTGAAACCTATCATAACTTGCTCTTCCCCAAAGCTTCATTTAATCTGTAGAATGTAATGAGTGTAAGTAATCAAGTTAATTATGAGCAGATTTCTAAACTACCTAAATCAATTTTTTACATTTTCAGCAGTGTAACATAATGAAACATGACAATATTTATTTTGAAGGTTTGGTCACTATAGTGCGGCACAAATAATCATAATGCGAATGTCATAATGGATATGCCATTATGCCCACAACGACCCCAAACATTTGGCCGGACAATGTTCCTTTCCGCCCCCAATTTCTATGACCTTAGTACGTGGACTGCATCAACCCACATGAAAGATAAAAACACCAACATAAAGTGTATGAGTTACTCTAGGTGCAGCATGAGAAAGTTATTACAATTGGTTATTATCTTACCTTCTGCGATCACCTTTTTAACTCTCAATTTCATATTTCCAATTTCAACAAACTGACCAACAAAATCATTATCACTGCCACCGTTGGCGCCTCCTGAGCTAAAATAGCCCATGGCGGATTTAAAGACGCTCATTTTAGAATCTAATTTTGTGTTTTGTCTATATAAAATAAGAAGAAAACTGTGTTTTATCAGCACCCTCTGCCCAGATCCATTTTACAATGGCACTTAATGGCAGAAAAAAAAGCATAGGCAGATTTGTTGGCCAAATGGCAGGAACAAGACAATGTTGCCAAAATAACTCACTAACCATTAAATGCGTATTTAAAAAAATTATAATAGAGTACCTACTTTGTTTTGTTTAACATACTATAAATTGTAGTTATTTTATTATTTTCAAAGGGTTTTAAATATTGTGAGCTCTTCACTGCACAAGAAAGAAGTAACTGAGGTAGTAATAATAAAATAGTCGGGTAATTAACTCCTAACAATTATTTAGAAAAATGTGAGGCACTTTATAAAAAGATTATGGCAACATTGAACATTGGCAGAGACAATCCTAGTTTTTTTTTTGTGAATAGAGATGTTGCGATCCAGTTTGTAAGAAAATTATTTTATTCGACTAAATCATTGATCATTTATGACATTACAAAAGTTTGACAAAATTTATTATCTATAACATTGTTAGCAGTCTGTGGTAAAGTTAAGATCATTTCGAAGGAAAGCAAAGCAAACTTCTGATTTTATTATTTGTTTATTGGCATTTCCTTCAATTGCAGTTTTTAAAATAGTTTAAATTCCACACAAGTACATACCGGACTGATGTTTGTCAATCCTGTGTGAAAATAACAAACATGGGATTTGAAATCAAAAGATTTCAAGGTGACGTTGATGAAGAACTCATTTGTCCTATTTGTTCAGGAGTTCTAGAGGACCCTCTTCAGGTATGTGATAATTTCTATAGTAGTTTTAACGGGGGAAGGTGTGTATTGTTTTGAAAGGGTGTCTTATTGTGTTTGTGTCTGTAGGCCCCTGCTTGCGAGCACGCGTTCTGTCGTGCTTGTATAACGGAGTGGATAAGTCGCCAGCCCACCTGCCCTGTAGACCGCCAAGCCGTCACCGCCAGCCAGCTCCGGCCTGTCCCCAGAATACTACGCAACTTACTATCAAGGTGATTATTTCACAAGCATGTCATGGTTTCCTACTGGTTTGTAGGTCACATATATAAGATTGTTTTGCAAGGGCTTATATAATAAATATGTAGCTGTTCAATACTTATTGTGTTGTAATAACTTGGTAATGGATTCTGTGAAATTGATTGGATCATATTTTGAGTACCTAACAGTAGTAAATGTATATTTTAAAAAAACATTATTAACATTATTGTTGAATAGTCTCTATTCAACAAGATATGTTACTACAATAGTATAACCTACTCAACCTACTCAATAAACTTACTCAACTGCTTGAATCATACTGATAGTTATTATGATAAAAGAGAAACATGTTATAATACCAATGCTATGTTTACTTTTTAGACTGTGTACGAGTTGTGACAACCTACCGCATGGGTGCCAAGCAATACTGAAACTGGATTCACTGGCGTCCCATTTAGTTGAATGTATGTTTATTCAATATTTTATGATTATTTATTTGTTTGAAGAGGTAGGGTACTAAGCCCCTTTGTCACTGCGACCTGCGAAGATCTATTGTGATGTTGTGATAGTATATTATGAAAAGTGGAGATTGCTTTGTATCCAATATATTAGGATTATTAAAAATACAATAAGTTTAAAAAACAGTAGAGTAAAATTAAAAAATAGTAAAATAAAGCAAATTAATTACTTACATCAACCCTAGATTCTATTGTCAGGAAATTTTGGGGAGAGGCCTTTGTCCAACAGTGGGTTGTAACCCAAACCAGAATGAAGTCATAAACATGTCTGTCTAGAATTATTTAAGGAGGAAAATATTTTATATTAATATAATTAATTATTGATTCCTGATAATTTACCCTTTTGATTATTCATATTATGTCATTATATGTATTCAGGAAATACTTCACATTATACCATTTGTTATTGAGAGTTATATTATGAGCTCATAGTTATAATTTCTGGAACATAATATTTGTATATTAATTGAATAGTTGGTTACTGTTTAATTTGATGCTGTTTAATTGTTGTTAAACCTAACAAACAATGAGTTATCTTCAAGGTATTTATCTAATTTAGACTTTCAATTTATTAATGATGATGAAAACTGATGATAAAGGTATACAGTATTGAGTACACAGAGTTGACAATAGTATTTTTTATTACTGAAAACAAATGCTTTACAGTAATAAAAAATACTATCATCAATTCTTACATAGTTTGCTGATCTAATCATAAACTCAATTAAGACCCGTTAAGGTGTAAGATTGTATCAGTAAAAATATAAGCATACCAGAAGAATTAATTTTTTAAACTTTGGTCGATTACTGATTCTATTATCTGGTTTCAGGCGAATACAATCCCAAAAGGCCAATGCCATGTGAAGCAGGTTGCGGACTTGTGATACCAAAAGATGAACTCGCAGAGCACAACTGTGTCCGTGAACTACGGGCACTCATTGCCACGCATCAAGGAAAGTTAAATGACTACGAACAGGAGCTGGCGGAACAGAGACTTGTTATAAATGAACATAAAAGAGAACTGGCATTGTTAAAAGTATGTTATTATTATTTCTTATTTAAAACCACACACACTGAGATTTCTCCTGTATCATGGTAAAGGTACTTATCAACAAACACTACACCTTTCCAGCTTCAAAACTATTTTGCTTGCAAGCAGGGATTGTAACTAGCACCACCATTAATTTGGTCCACCAATTAGGGTTTTTAAACATTTTTTTTTGTAAAAGCCATTTGTTTTAATTACTTCACAAGACTTTTTAACATTATTTTACTGTCCTGACATTCTATTGGTCGACGAAAACAAACGACCACGGCAGAAGAAAGTGCAGAGTTTCTTCAGTGTATCGGTGTAGGTATACAAAATGCAACATTAAAGTGGAAAGGTGTGCATTTGGTG
The DNA here is from genome assembly GCA_932294325.1 of Allophyes oxyacanthae. Lineage (NCBI taxonomy): Eukaryota > Metazoa > Arthropoda > Insecta > Lepidoptera > Noctuidae > Allophyes > Allophyes oxyacanthae. Next base: position 5,188,843 of record OW028614.1, on the reverse strand, counting down.
ATAGTACAATAATTTACAGACATAAATCTCACATGAACACACCCAAACCCACAACATCTGTAGACATTATAAATATTTTTTCTATGTGGGAATCGAACTTGCGATCCATAGTGCAGAAAGCTGCGCCAATAAAATGCATTGGTGTTCACATGCAAGTTTATTGATTATGATAATGTTATGTTTTGTCCAAGTGCAGTTATACATATTGGATCTCATTAAACCAGAAGAAATACAGTTAGCATTATGATTATCTCATTGGTTTAGTTTGTTTATGAATATGTAATTGTAAATACTGACACAATGTTTCAGTGAATTAAATTTATACCATTATTAGAGTTAGTTTTGCTATGCAGTAGTATGCTAGGGATGTGTTGAATGAGACTTAAAAAATATTGGCGATAATCTAAAATATACCGGATGACTTTTTTTACCGTCTGGAAAACAATATGGTGTGTTGTGTAAGTGGAATAGACGCTATACACGATAAAATTTGCTTAGTACCATTGAGATTGTAAAAGTTCCAAATATCCTAAAAAATACATGAAATAAATCCATCCTACTGAGCGCGCGTTGGGAAATAGTAAACGGCGTAGGCTACGAACGCGCATGAATGAAAATTGTGAGTGTGAGCGAGAAGCACGCACATTTCTTTCGTTATGTAGGTAAGATGCGACCGCGCATCGGACGACGTTTTCCGCATGGTACAGTCGTGTATAAACGTTTTTATGTGGCACCTCACAACATAAAACAACTAAGTATCTTAACAAATAAAATCAACACAATACAAATAAGTAGGTACTACATTCACTATTAAACTAAGAAAACCCTAACTTTAATAAATGAAATCAACACAACAAATACCTCATTTACTATTAAACTAAGACAATAAGAAAAACCTGATCTACAAATAAAATGAACTCAATAACAACAACCCAGTTAACTAATAAGATGCCTAACGCAATAAGAAAAACTAACCTACAAAAAACATAACCCTCCTTCTGGCGCAGTCGGGTAAAAAAAGATAACAATAACAAAGACACGAGCGTTCTTTTAAAGTTTTATACAATCTAATTTAATGTTTATTAACTAATCGAAACAATAACTCGCAACAACTTGAATAAGCAAGAATTACTCGTCTGTCCTTCAAGCAAAATGAAAGGGACGTGCATTCATGATAGAGCGAGAACGTCGATACGGCCTTCTGTCGCCCCGTTGCTAAGCAACGACGGTGCGCCTGTCTAGGTAACTATGTTCAATGCTGTGTTTCAAAAATGTAAACAAACCTGTTTAGATAAAATTCTTACACAATTACTAATTAAATGGAATTAGTAACACATTCATCTGTATTAGTTTTCTATCTCACTTGGTACCTAGGTATCTAATTACTTTTTGCAACAATATTCGTTATAACAACATTATTAAATTTTAATTGAAAAATATTTGACAAAAGGTGAGGCTATGAAAGATTTTATTAAAGTGAAATGATTAAAATTAGATAAATGAGGTTTTAGCATTCATGTAGGTAATCAAATCGAATCTTTCAATTAATTAATGGATTTGAAGTTTTTATTTGTAGATGACCTATTTGACTAAACCTCTGAAGGTCGAGTCAATGAACCATTTGTTTACATTTTTATCAAAACAAACGTTAGATACGGAGTAGGAAGAGCGAGCCGCTCACCGGCTCGTATTGCTAAAAAATAATAATTCGTGTTGCTAAATAAAATACCTACATACCTTAACCTACGCACCTTTCCTTCTTTTATGGCCAATAATATTTGTAATTTCGATCATTCCTTCATACTTTTACAGTCTTAGGACCGTCTAATTAAGCTGTAGTTGGACATGTTAGATTTTAACTTTTGTCATAAATTGATAAAAAGTTTTAAACAAGATTTTTTAATACCTACCAATTGTTTATCTACTACAACATCCAAGGCGTATTTATAAGATCAAAATCAACTTATTTACAAATTACACGGATTGATATTAATATTTACAAAAAAGATAGGTACCTTCTTTTTTAGAGATATCGCAGTAATTGTTCAAAATGTCCACCGTTTCTTTCCAGACACAAATTAGCACGTTTTTGCAAATTGTTGGTTATACTTCGAAGTGTGTCTCTATCACTTTTTATTAAAACATTGAATGCGTCTATTTTTCTCTGTTTTAAATCACTTCACTTTGAGCTTCTTCGGTAATACACTAAACGTTTTAGTTCGGCCCAAAAATAAAACTCTAGGGATGTTAGGTCTGGCGATCTCGCCGGCTAGTTCACAGGTCCACCGCACGACCTAACAAAGGAGGCTGGCCCCCGCCTCTGGCATGACTAGGTAGCCGGAATTGGCCTGATACGTCCGTAATATTAGATCAGTGTTGGGTATTCGAGGAGCAGGGATACCATTCCTTCGCAGCCACTGGAGGTGTTCTTCTTCTGCGTACATTCGCCTCGCACTCTAGTTTTCACCAGACAGGACATAAAATCTCACCATTGCTAGGTACTCTACATTTGCATATTCGTTCATGTCTACATACGATATCGGGCGGCCGATGCACACGCGAAAACAATAACAACACGACACGTCACGCCGCCGTGACTAATCGCAGGTGACTGAAAGAGATAGCAGATGATGCGCGCGCGCCCCGCGCGCGTCCCGAGCGCGCTGTGGCCTTGCTATACGATATCAAAGAAGCCGACGGCACGTGCGGCGAGTACCTATCGGCCGGCCTCAGAGCGCTAGAGTTCATTGATATAAATCCGCGCAAAAAGTAGGGTGCGTATGATTTGGATTTCGATATTTTTTAATAGTTTTTTTGCTTTTTTGTTTTTATTGTTTTTTTTATGAAAAGTTTACTTCAAATAAGTAGTATTTATTGATAGATCAGTTTCAAAATATGTAATTGAAAAATATAAATTTGTAAAATATCTATGCCATAGGCTTCTACTCCGTTTACCGGTTACACCCAATTTTTTTCCAGACGATAAAAAAAGTCATCCGGTATATGAAATAGAAATAGAAATATTTTTATTCACAGGAAACATGGCTACAGGTTGTTACAAATGTTGTATAAGTACATCATGTCATGCTCATATAATCATATATTTTTTAATGTAATTTTATGATTAGAATGCTACATTGTAGATGGTCATAGCATTAAAAACAGTCATAATGTAAATCAATTCATGGTGCAAAATAATTCTTATCAATCCTTTGTATCAGGAATTCATGCGGGCGATGCGTCTCTCGAATCCCTCGATGCGCGCGCTGGCCGACCAAATGGAGCGAGAAGAGGTAGTGCGCTGGGCTAACTCATTGACGCGCGCGAGAGTCACTCGATGGGGCGGCATGATCTCAACACCAGATGATGTTCTACAGGTGCGCTATATTGAATTTATCTTCTTTTCTCCTTTAGTTTCGACGACACGGTTGGCGCAATGGCTAAGCGATTAACTTTCTGCGCTACGTGCCGCGGGTTCGATCCCCGCACGGAGCAATTATTTGTATGATCTGCAGATTTTTGTTTCGGGTCTGGGTGTGTGTGCATGTGAAATGTATGTTTGTAAACTGTACCCTCGATACAGGAGAAATGCTAGTGAGGGGCAACGTTTTTAAAGAAAAGAAAATAAAGAAAAGAAGTTTTGCATCGCGTATGAAAATAGCCCTCGTGTTAGAGATCCGTACCCAAAGGGTAAAACGGGACCCTATTACTAAAACTCCGCTGTCCATCCGTCCGTCGTCTGTCACCAGGCTGTATCTCATGAACCGTGATGGTTAGACAGTTGAAATTTTCACAGATGATGTATTTCTGTTGTCGCTATAACAACAAATACTAAAAACAGAATAAAATAAATATTTAAGGGGGCTCCCATACAACAAACATGATTTTTTGCCGTTTTTATAGATAATGGTACGGAATCCTTCGTGCGCGAGTCCGACTCGCACTTGGGTGGTTTTTTTCTTAACATTTCCCCACACTAGCATTTCTCCTGCATTATGGGAACAGTTTTCAAATACACATCACACACAGGCTGATACAGATCAACTATCTGTAGGCCATACAAAATAATTTTACTGAGAAGCTAACATAATGCAGTAGGCCAAGTGTTAAGGCGCCAATTGTGCCAAACTCCTATTGAAAGTATAAATACATTGCCGAACCAGCCAGAATTACGAATGGGAGAACACCAAGCTCAAAATTGAGTTGCCTTGCATAAAGGTATAAAGGTTGAACACCAAATATTGTGGATGCATACAAGTAATATCGTATCCGTATAGTATAAAATAAAGTCGCCCGCCGCGTTTATCTGTTTTTTCACTAACTAGTTTTAAACTACACAATGGATTTTGATGCAGTTTTCACCATGATTTTGAGCATTTCTTCCAAAAGATTTATATGTACAATACTTTCATATTTTTAATGTAAAGATACTAGAAAAATTGCACCCGTGCAAAGCTGGAGGTCCAGGTCGCTAGTATGTTAATTATAATTTATAGACATAGTATAACTATACTTAAAACCATTTAAAAAATAAAACATCCATCTGTTCTTTAAAAAATTACATCTACATCTGCAATGCTGTACATAGTAATAATGCATTGTTTTCTTACAGATGATGATCAAGCGAAGTTTATCAGAATCTGGCTGCCCACCTCACATAATAGATGACCTTATGGAAAATTGTCACGAACGGCGATGGCCGCCCGGCCTATCTTCACTCGAAACACGACAAAATAATAGGAGGTAGGCAGACTAGACAATGTTTGGATAATTAAAAACTAAATAAAATGCTTTTGTCATCCAAACTAAACGTGTATGCAAAATTTCAGCTCAATCGGAAACCGGGAAGTGGGTCAAATTTAACTTCCAAGTTTTTAAATAGTTAGTTAGTTACAAGTGAAACTAATAAAAGCGTTTTAAAAAAAAGAACCTCAATGTTGGCAGACAAGCATACTGCTTGCCTGGTGGTAAGCCCAACCACCAGGGGCGTTTCCGACTCTACTTCTACCTACCACGCACGCTACGCATCCCCAAGGAGCACTGGCAAACTTGCTCACTGTTAGGAACACAACACTGCAAAAGAGATTTATTATTTGGCCATGATATTCTGTAAAATAGAGGTACTTCCCCAGTCGGGCAGTTCCAATTTTGAGCAGAAAGTCCCGCTCGGCCCTACATCTTTTAAAATAATAAGAAAATGAAATTAAACAATAAAGAAATCCGTTTCATTCGTGTTCATCACCACCATAGTGAAGGGAAACATCGTGAACAAACAGGCATGGCCTAGAGCCAAAAAATCTGAATCTAAGTAGTAGAAACATGAGGCTGATAATGATTTTTTGTTGACAGATTATATGAAAAATACGTCTGCAAAAGAGTGCCAGGCAAACAAGCGGTGCTCGTGCTACATTGCGACAACACGCATGTGGATGAGCACATGATGGTAGAACCTGGCCTCGTGATGATCTTCGCGCACGGCATCGAGTAGCGGACCTAGAAGTAGTGCTGTTGTGTTCAAACGACGTTACATGCTCTCAAACGTGTGGATATTGTGTGACTTGGATGCGGAGGGATAGAGGGTCACGTCCTCCGTTTGACTCTGAAGCTCACAGAATCAAGTTTACCACAATCGATTACGGATATAGCTGAGTTTGATTATGTGTGCTTCATAGAGGATGTGATATTTAGGGGTGCCTACAAGGATTGTCCTATAAGGGCGTGAAGACAATGTATATACAATTAGTATCATGTCCGTCCACTCAGTGCCTCCGCAGTCCATTGCCACGTACTGTCATGGTCGCCGCACTCGAAGTATAACACTCGCGGCGATGCCGAGCCGCCCTGGATCTCTGAGCGACCACGACAATGAACTCTGCCAAGTTGAATCATAGTTGTAGAATACAATTTAAAAAATATACCACTTAGCAAAACTGTATGACCAGCCATAGTGTTGGCATTTAAAAAAAAGTATTTTTCTGGCAACAGTATGACCAATGATTATTGTACAATAATATTATACAAATCATATTTGATAATGAGTGTTGAAATATTTTTAGGTATGAAGTATGTGAGTTTTCTAGTATAAGTAACATTGGATTGCTAAACATTCCGAATAGAAATGAATTAAAAAAATATTTACTAAAGATTATAAGTTGATTCAATGTTATGGAATTCAAAATTTAAGTATTAATTAAATTTAGTTTTTTATAGGTTTTTTTTTTATATTAAATTAGTGATTGAATGCTGTGTTACGTTTAAAAATTGTGTGTCATTGGTTGTTTTTATTATAATGCCTGTGTCTAAGGTGAGTACACGCTAGAGCGTTTACTCGTAACAGAACATCAAACCGCTCGAATGTGCGACCCTTTCATGAATCAAACATCGAGCACGACGCTCGATATTTTGTTACAAATTGATTTTACAAACAACAAGTGAATTTGTGTAACATTTGATCAAGTAAAGACACGAGCGCGGGCCAAATGTTTATACGCAGCACCCAAAACTAAGATCCGACATTTCAACGAAGAGTAAATTCAAAACAGAAAGGAACGCTATAGGTAAATGCTCACTCGCCTCGAGCATTACATCGTACACAGCCTCGAGCATCCACAGGAACGTTAAATTACATCGAAATGCCTTTTTAAATTCAGCTTTTGCTTATATTATTCTTCTTTTCCTAAGAACACGAACGTTACATTACATGGAAATGCTCAAGTCTGTACTCGCCTTGTGAAGGTTCATTTTACTGTATACTTACTTTAACTTTAACTTAGAACACTTTCAACTTAAATATTCATTTCCATTACTTTATAATTGGTAACCTATGTTATGTATTTAGCTCAATCTTTAAATAAATATACCTACTGATCACTAATTGATGAAATATTTGGCTTTTATTCGCAATCTCTGAAATTATTAGGTACTTTCAATCATTTACATTTTCTGGCATACTGTCCAGTGTGGTTTGTATATGAAGGCAACAGGAACATGGGGTTGGAGAGTGGGTTTTGAAGATATGTCAGCGTCACTGATACCAGTCAGCAAATAAATCCAATATTCATTTACTATGTAGTTCTTAGCAACGAATAGGCCACTTCCTCACGTACATTGAGGCCTGGAGATCATCATTACAGAATAAAACCTGTGGGATAATAATTGAAGCCTATGTGAATGGCTGACGCTTATAATGGCTACAGAGAACGGTCATAGGCATTCTTCCGGATGAATTTTCATGATAATTATCAAAGTATTTGAAGAATTATTTCAAAGTTGGGATTTAGATATCGCAGAGAGCCCGCTATACCGTGTTTCATGTGGTTTCATGCATGACTAATGATGACTATTGCACTCTACGTCGTGTCATAGTGGTCAAATGCAACCCTATTCAATATACAGAATGATTCACGGACCATGGTTCAAACGAACCAGGGCTATAGGTTTGGTTATAGGGGACCTCTAGGTGCACCCAGTGACATTCAGCGGAAAAATGCTGAGTACAAGGGCAAGGGCGGGTGTCGGTCGGATGCACTGCACATAGAGTTTCTAGATCGTAGACATTCTAGATACTCAAAGGTAGATAGTAATGTAAAAAAATATATCATAGCGTGCGTTAAACGTAACGTGCAACCAAGCCGTCAAACGTCAAAAAAGGCTCAAAGCTGTCAAATATTTTTGTTTGTCATCTTCAATGGTCTTCAACACAAACTTTTAGAAGTTATTGTGAATTAAAACCACTAAAATGTCTAAAATGGAAGTAACGGAGAGTGGGAACGATTGTTCCAACGATTTGTGTGAGTAAATATTGATCTCTCGTAATTTGTGTAAGATTTATGTGTTACAAAGCGCGATAACCTAGCTTTTGTCCACCGGCTGCTTTCAACCTTGTTTTATCTTTTTTAGTGCTCCTGGATCGCGTGTTCCTGCGACTAGGTAACGCAGATAGTGATGACCAGCTCGAGAGTTGTCTCAGCAGGTTCCTTCCACCTGTGATTTTGAAACTGTCATCGTCTCATGAGCAGGTCAGAGTTGGTTTATTTACATAAAAATGTATGGGAGCTCCTATTTACTAAAGACTTCTGAACATATTTTTATGCCAGGCTTCTGTGAGTTAAGTTTATAGCATAAAGATTAGTACCTAAATAAGATTTTACTTAATCACAAAATGACTTTTTGTTTTTTTAAATTTGATAATGATGGCATCACTATGAACAATATGCTTCGGTTTATTTTCGGTTATTAATAATATATTGCATTTTATTCATCACTGCTGAGGGTTTTGGCCATGCTGATAAAAATCTGTTGTTTCTGTAAGTCTCTGTTCCTCTTTAGTTTTTTACTGTTCCATACTAAAACAAGAAATGTTAGTGTATAATTATATATAATTATGTTGGAGAAATGGGTTTTATCCCACTACTGATGTCGCCGAATTGGATGGAAACATTACAGAAGTGGGTAGTTTTGGTATCTATTTCAGGTAAGTTCTTAGTGGGTGTGATAAGGGTCATGAAATAAAACCAGCAATAAGGCTTTCTAACCACTGAAAGCACGTTAATTAGTCAGTCAATTGTCACAGTCAAAGATGGCACATCATAAACTCTGAAAAACGATTTTACAATAACTTTACATAGGCAAACACTACAAGAGAACAATAAGCTAACAGTCCAGTTCAATCAATGTCTGTTCACTCTGGCAGTTCCCAACTGAATCTCCTCTCGCTGCGCTGCTCATATATTATATGTAGTGGGTAGGCGGGTATGACTATGACGTAAGATGGAGCCACAGTGTTGCCACTTCACAGCAAAACATTAGAAGAATTATCATATCTAACATATATGTATATTTTTTACATTTGAAAAAAGAGATTTTTTACCCACTACCTACTTCAATTATTTATCTATAGTAAGATACAAACTTGGCAGGGATTTTTGAATAGCTTTAGAAGATAAAAATCATGGTCAATCACCCAATATTGTAGGTGCGTACCAAGGTGATGGAGCTGTTGGTGCATGTCAACAAGAGAGTCAAGTGCCGCGGTAATGTTCAGCTGCCGGTGCAGACTCTGTTGCAGCTGTACAAGGATCCCACTTCTAACAGCTTTATTATTGTAAGTATAATAATAATATATGTAATCATCATGGTTTCTTTCTCTAGAGCCCTGACCACCGGTAGCTCGGACCCTGTTCCCGATGCTGGTGGCCTACTACTCGTTTATATTTTTAAATGTATTTCTTTTTAATTGGAAATCTATTTTAAAATATCAAAAAGTATATAAAAATATTTAATAAAGGGAATATAAATGTAATCATATTTGATACGTAAAACGTTTTAAATGTAAGCACTTATAGGCAAATGTTTGGCTTAGCTTCAATGTCTTTTGAAGATTAATAATTACTTCATAAACCTCTTCATTAATAAATGCTGTAGAAAATGAAGTCATGAATAACTTTAATTTAACTTTTATTTTATTTTATTTATCTTATCTTTATTCAGAATTTATTAATAAAAGGTTACCTCTCTATTAATAAACTCACGTTATGTGTTTAAAAGTAAGTCATTACTTATATTATTAATGACTATATTTATTAACAACAACAATTGACTACACTTGAATTATTCAAAAGTGTGGTCAATTAGTAAAATTATTTGTATTTATTTCCCAACTTGGATCTGAAGGAAATTGACTAATAAACTCATTTTAAGAATATTTGTACTAAAATTATTTGTTTCAGAATTTTTCAATCATATACATTACTATGGGTTTCCCGAGACTGCCTCGAGAACAACAGCTCAGTTTAGCTCCATCCTTGTTAGAAGCTATTGGGAACAAACCTCAAGGACATCAAGATGGGTAAGTAATTCAAATTTATTGTTTTTGTGAGTTTAGTAACACGGAAATTCTGTTTGTTTAGTAACACGGAAATTCTGTTTGTTTAGTAACACGGAAATTCTGTTTGTTTCAGAATCTTAATGCTAGTCATGCCGCTACTAGGTGACATTAAGGAGACGGATCTGAATCTGAAGGAAAAGCCCAAAGTAGCGTCCTTGATACTCAAGTTTGCTACTGATGTTCTACTTCTGCCATACAGGTTTGAACATTTATACAAAAATTATATACAGAGACCAAAAAAATAATTGTATGACATCTTTACCACCTATAGGTTTAACTTTAAAATATATCGTGTATAAATGGAAGGACATTATACAGAGTAATATGTTATTCACTGAAAGTGCTTTAGGGGTGGAAGTACTCATTAATATGACCAACTTTTACTATGGGACCAAAGCTGAAATCGCGAAAAATATACTAACTTTTCATACAAAAGATCAACCTTGCTCTATCAAAATGTCTCATCGTAAGAGTTGTTCATATTGATGAGTACTTCCACCCCTTAAAGTACTTTCAGTGAATTACAAATCATCCTGTATAATGTCCATGTGTGTTTATGTATTTGTCTTTTTTAAATATGTGAAAAAAGAACATGAAGCCATTTTAAAATAAAATACATGGATATTATGCCTACTAATAAAATACTTATAGCTTTTGATTGACATTGAAGGTAATAATTTTCACACAAAATGTTTTAGGGCATTACCAAACCCTGGCGAGAGCGACTTCCAGGTGCCGCCCGGCATGAGTATGAAAACTTACAAACGCATTGTTGACAAGAACCAGTTAAATCCAAACCAGCTTGAAGAGGTATGTTCCAAGTACTAGGATCAACCTTTCTAGTCCCTATCCCTATAAGGGGTTTTGTACTCATCATTATGAATAACTTTTATTATATGATCACCACTGAAATCCTGAACAGAAAACTGCTGTTCCATTTAGGGATGATTTTGCAATCGCCAGATAATGATTTATCCAACAAATAAATTTGACACTTGACACATTTTGTATAAAAAAGATGTCAAAAATTCAAACTTATTCCCTCGGATAAAGTTATCTGGCAATTGAAAAATCAGCCCTTAGTCAAGTAATATTGAATTATTTGTATGGAACAGCAGATTATTTTTTGCGCGATATCTTTTTTATGCCCCTAGTAAAAGTTTTTCATAATGTTATTAAGTATTAACTTTATTGTATAATCTATGTAAAAAGGTTTCTTAACCTTTATTTAAATTTTTAATGTATCTACTAAGAAGATTATAAAAGCTATCGTGAATAGTTCTATTTTCACGTTTCTAATACATGTTTGGCAGAACGCATTAATACCTACCTACCTACTGCATCTAATGAACGTCGAATTGACACAGTGTGACCATCGGATCGCATAACGCAGCGTGACTGCCTAAATAGTGATATATTTGCAGTAACAACGTACTTTGTTCATAGGACGATTTAATTTTACTATTATCCAAATGATCTTTGTAATAGTTATGATTGGTTAGTAATTGCTCTTACCAAGTTGTTCCGCGCAGTCAACAGCCCATAAAGTCTGTTATCCAGTTTATGCTTAGGGTATCAGTGTCTCCCAGTAATTGGGTGGCGGAGGTCAAATGGCTGTCGCTTGCATGGCAGTCTCGAATGCGAGAAAAAGTACGTATTCGAAATTTTACACGAAGCGACAGCCATTTGACCATTTTAATAAATGATTTGATTTGATTCAATTAATTAATGTAATTGGTATGTTACCGTTTTAATTAACTATAAATAAATAAATAAAATAAAAATAATAAAATTACCACTCGAGAAAATTTCGAATACGTACTTTTTCTCGCATTCGAGACTACTTCGATTGCACAAAAATTGCCCTCCCTGGTCTTACCAGATATTGGTATTCAGCCATATGCCATATGCAATCGAAGTAGTCTCGAATGCGAGAAAAAGTACGTATTCGAAATTTTCTCAAGTGGTAATTAAATCAAATCAAATCATTTATTATTGTTAAACAATAATAAATTAATTAAGTTAAGCTATTCTGGAAACGTCGAACCCGACATCAATTTATCGAAGTAAAGCTGCTCAAATTGCTTCGACTGGTCGGTACCGTTCGAGATGCACATTTCGAAGTCGAACCATTATCAAGCGCAATTCGAACCATCGTCATCGATTCCGAGATGATCTCGCAGGTAAAGAAAATCGCTGGGATGCAGCTGGGACTAGGGTACAGCAGGCGTAGCATGACCACCATTAAAATAGGATTTGTCTACGGAACAATATACAAAATGGATTGTAGAAATATTTCTTGTCTTTGGTAGGATTTGGTAGAGTAACTACATCACTAACTACTTCCCTGTTGCTATGGAAAAAATATGTTGTCTTTGTTTATGTAGAAAAGTGAGTAAGTCTAGATGGATAGAAAGATCTTTGTCCATTCTTGAAAGAATATAAATAGACATGGACACGCTACCGGTGCTGGTAAAGATCCAAAGTGAAAAGATGAAAATCACGGTGGGAAACCCCCTAAATTACGTACCTTTTAACCCTCGACAAAAAAGGGGTGTTATAAGTTTGTAGTGTGTACTGTGGATCTGCGTATCTGTGTATCTGTCTGTGACATGGTAGCTCCAAAACGGATAGACCGATTTCAATGCAGTTTTTTTAAATTAAAAGTTAGTTTAATCGGGTATCATCTTAGTTACGTTTCATAAAAAATTCTGTTCAGCCGTGCATAAGTTACAGCTCTTTTTCTAGTTGGGAGTGGGGGGTTTTTGACGCTTAGGTTATATCGAACTATAAAATTACCTTGTCTTTTCAGATGAAACTGTCTATAGTGAATTTCATAGGCAAGGATATATTTAACATGAACGATACTCTGCTGACATTGATCGTCGCTGCAGCGGATTCGCGGTTCAGTGTTGCCAACCACGCTAACAGCCCCCTTATAAGAGTTAACAGGTAAATATTAGAATGGATAAAATACTGTAATTTTATGAAAATAGGTTGGTTCAAGATCGAGGAGAATAAAACCGCTTAAAACTAGATCCGCTGAAATGGTGGAAGTTAGTAATACATCGACAATTCGTTTTAAAGATTTGTATTTTTTCTTGCAGCTCTGTCGACTGGTCTCTGCCCTCAGTGGTAGCCCCGCTGTACTCCTTATACTTGGGCACATGGGGAGGCATGAAGGTTCCTCCAGATGACCGCAAGGTACAATATTATTTTTTCAGTGTACAATATAATAATCTTCTTCTTCAAATATAAGAGCCTTGCTCTTGTCGGTGTCGCTGATGCAGCTCTCTCCGTTTTCCCCTCTCTAGTGCAGTCTCCTTAACCAACAACCTTTCCTTTTATTTGGCTCATGTAACATAAACGTTACTAAAAAAACTATTAATTTTTAAACACGGATTACCGCAGTATTGACATTGGGAACGCAAATTCGACTTAGTATGGGAGATCCGCATAATTTACTAGCGCAAGCCATACAAAATCAAATTTATATTTCGTTTTGGAGTGAATTTTAGTACTGCGGTTGCATTTGGGAACGGAAACTGAATCACACTGCAAATTTTGCGCACTATATAAAAAAATATCCTGTTTATGTTCATATGTTGGCTTTTCTATTGTCTGCAACCTTTGTCTAAGGAGCTGGTTGGAAAAGATAAACCTATGCAGCGGCCCGCTGTTCCGCCCCGCCACTGCACTGTTTTATAATTGATGCTAATATAAAGTTATTTTACAGGTACCAGCATGTACGAGACTGCGTTTAAAACTGATTCAGTATTTGAACAAGGCAACCGGAGCAGCGATTATGTTCCCTCATTGTGTACAGGTACGTACCTTAATGTTTCGTGGAATTTGTAGTAGTTCGAATTTCTCCTGATTGAAAATTAATTCGAGACAACAGTTAGGGTCTTACAAGAAAGAAAAAAAACGAGAAACTTTGGGTACTCTGTCCCTAGGGTAACAGCAAATTCTCTTGACGTGATGACTCTTCATGTGAAAGTCAGTGGCGTGCACTCCATAAAGAGATAAAGATACTGCTTACTCCATTGACCTACTAACAATGGACATTGGGTTCGTGCTCAAGAGTCCGCGCCAAAAGAGTTCCAAAACGAAAAAAGAGTTCCAATCGCGCGCCAGTCTTTGTTCTGTCAACCGACATAATACACGTCAAAAATGCAGTACTGTATTGTGAAAAAGTTGAATCGGGACACATTTTTCGTGAATTTTGTTCTTGAATTTTGTTTTTGAAAGTAATATTTCTGTATTATCAGTTAATTTTAGTCTTAGGGTGAGGTGGCTTATCATTTAAATTGACAATACTAAGTTGTTTTTGGCTACCTTGAAAGAAATGTCTGTGCACACCGCTGGTGAAAGGTCAGACTGATGTAGGTGTTTTATTTTTATTTATTTTTGCAGGTTGTATTTTCGTCTCTGTTTGATCCAAACACAAATTCGCGTCTACGCAACCAGGCTTTGGTATTTCTACTAAACGTGATCAACAGGTTAGCACTAATATCTCGTTGATGTACAATAAATCTTTATACAACGTGACGACTTTACGGGATTAAATGAAACTACGTACTTATTTGGTATCACTTTCTGAATCCGTGCACAAAAAAATCAACGATTTTCACGCATGTCTACGTGAAGGGACATCAAGGTAGAAACGCGTGTCATCTTTATCTATTCTATACATGTAAATTAAATATCGATTATTTTCGTAAGAACAGGACAGAACAGAGACTTATCAAACTTCGCCTAGAGATATGTATAAAATTAAGAAAATTTTAATTCGTTCTTGTGGCTTAACTACCGATTGGATTTGATTGATTTTTTGTGTGCGGTCACAGAACGTGATACCAAATACGTGGTTTAATTTAATGTCGTAATGTTGTCACCACTGTATATTTCTGTTATTTTTTTAATACGTTGACGGCATTAAATGGTTATGATTCATTTCAGCGGGGACGAAACTCAACTGAAGAAGGTAGCAACAGTATTTCTTCAGGGTTTACTGAAGCTTATCAGGGCTGATGAGCACGCTGAACATCATCCTAAGGCCTACACGTGTTTAGGTTTGTATTTGTGTATAGATTTTGTTTTAGGTTTATTGTGTGACGAAAGCTATCAGCGATTAAGATAATCATACAATCGTAAGCTAAGTTTAGATAATTTTACCCTAAAATGTCCCTAAATCATAGGAGAGAGAAGTAATTGCTTGCTAATTGCAAATGAATGAACGCACTTCCCAGTTCCTTCACGCTATTAACGAACGTTAGATCAAATGTGTGTTAAAACGGAACTGTGTTGAAAAAGCGAAACACTTCCTAAAAGTTAAATAAATAAAATAAAAAAAATGTTAAATGATGTTAAATGTTATTATTATTCAACTTGGCATGCATGCTAAAATACCCCAAATAACATCTTCTAAACATTCAGGTCGGCTTGCAATGAAGTGTCCGGGCAGCATCAACAATCAGTTCGCATTACTAGAAGAATTAGTTAAGAAGATACCGGAAGCTGTTCCTGAGATGAAGACTGCTCTCAGAGATGCTCTGCTGGATATGTCTGCTGGCTTCAAGATTTACGCTGAAGGTAACGATACGCTCTTGTCCCGAGGTGTCCTATTCCAAATCGGGACATTGCATTTGACCAGTGGCGTTCTGATTTTGAATGCAGTTGTTTGACATTTCATATTGTTTAAAGTACTGATAATTTATAGGCGTAAAGTACTGTATGGAGTATAGTAACACTGTGGGATCGATCGTCCGTGTGCATTGAAACTAACACGAGCAACAAAACAGACCGGCCATTGTAAAATCTTTTATTTCCAGATGTCTATGGGACATGCTATTATGTAAAATTGTATGATTACAATGTTTTTTTAACAATAAATGTTATTTTGACAGTGAAATCGGAAGTTCCTCAAGCTCAAGTGGCTGGTACCTCGCAGGGAGACAAGATGGACGTCGATGACAACTCCAAGCCCACCAGCCCGTTCGACGAGCCACAGGCATTGGCGCTGTTCGCTTTATTAGATCAGTGAGTTGGTTTATATTTTTATTTATAATTAAAACGTTTTTATTAGCTTCACTTGTAACTAACTATGTATAAAAATCTTGGAAGTTAAATTTAAACCACTTCCCGGTTTCCGATTGAGCTGAAATTTTGCATACACGTTTAGTTTGGATGACAAAAGCGTTTTCTTTAGTTTTTTTTAAACTATAATATTTATTAACTTTTCTAGTCTCTAAAGTCATGTCAATCATGAAATATGTTAATCAAATCATAAAATGAAATCTAGTTTTAGTTTTTAGTTTTCACTTTTAGTTTTTAGTGTTAATATTTAGGTTTTAATTCCTCAATTTATGTGTTATTTTTTTTGTAATATATTGTTTTGTTGATTATAATAAAAAATCCCATACCGAAATCAATTAATCTTATCAAGTTTCTTTACTAACTATTGGTAGTTTCAAAGATTGTAATGTTATAAAAGTAGCTTGAAAAGCACCTACAGCCGGGATGCCCAGGCAGGCAATTTTGTATTGCATTGATTGGCCTATAATACATAACTTGCCGAAGCGTAGTTAAATTGTCAACTAGAACAAAGGGTAGGCAGCTGCCTAAACTTTTCTTTGTTGTTTGCACCGCGCTCTTTTGCCAAGCTAGGACAATGGACTGTGTCGTGACGTAGGATTAACAAATCAAACAAATCTGTTCAAGAGTGCGTCATATCACAATGGCTTTTGATTGGCTAACACTGCTTCAGAAAGCATTACAACACAACACAACAATAATATGAATCTATGCCTTTTTTCACCAGCTACATGCACAGTGAAGAACCAATGATCCGATACATCGCCATGAGGTATTCTGCAGTCGTGTTCCCTCAGGACTACGTGCCGTCCAGGTACCTGTTGTTACTAGCCAGCGGAGACAGGTAAGACCCTTTAGATTCGTCTTGAATACACTCTTTAACTACTAGAATAAGAATAAATTTCTTGCACTAATATGCAGATTAAGAATAATATCGAAAGTAAATCAAATATACTATGAATCGTTTTTGCTTTTATACGCGTACTAAGTCAGTAGAGATAAACTACGATAACATGGCGCGCCCTTCCTAATTACTGTTTCAATGTGTGTAGTCACATCTCCTTACCGAACAACAAATCCTTGGATTTACTTTTGTTTGACGGCCGTCTCAGTACGTACACATGCGTTGTGAGTCTTGGTGGCGCTTTGTAAATACTTTCTAACGTTTTAAATTTTGAAGGGGCGCGCCATGTTATCGTAATTTATCTCTATCAAGGGATTTGAACTAAAATGTTACTTTTATTTGCGTGACGAGACTGTCATGAGTGGAGGGACAACGTCTACTTTAAATATTATGTTTTCTTATTTTAGTCAAGACGATATTTCAAACGAGGCGCTAAAATGTCTCTACGGCACATCGCGTACTAGCGAGATAGAAGACGTAGTGTACAATGTATCCAAAAAAGACACCGCAGTAGCCAACATAGACGAGAATTCCTCTAAGAAAGACAAGGACAGAGCACAAGAGAGCGAAGAGTTCAAAGCGCCGAAGTTTAACGAAGTGGTAAATTACGTGTGGGATCAAATGCAGAAGAGGAAGAAGGGGTCCAACGCCAAGCATAGGTTCGTGGTCGGGAATCAGGTGCTGCAGTTCCATCCTATGACCTATCAGGAGGTAAGCTTCCATTTTTGAATGCAGTTTTTTAGAACGTAAATTGAACTTGTATTTTCATAATATACTCGAGTAACACTGAACCAAGGTGTTTTCTTGCATAGAGCAAACTTGTTCAGGACAAAACAAACAATTTGCGTCACGATATTAAACAATGAGGGACCGATTTAGAAGAGGTATTTTCTTAAGCATTCGTCCAAAACGGATGAATACATGTCAATTGTTCAATCTTCACTCTCAATCGATACAATTGGTAGGAATGAGTCACTTAGCCAAATGATAAACAATCTGTAAATAACGCTAATATAGAAAATAAACCTAATGAGAAAAAATATTCGTTTAGTTTCTGACTCTTGTTCTTTGGCATAGAGTCTTACCCGGTTATTCGTAAAGGGATATACCGCATATATATAAGGGATATATAGCCGAATGGCGGTCATTGTACTCATCATTATGAAAACTTATTATGGGACCAAACATGAAGTCGCCATAGAAAAAATCTGCTGTTCCATACAATTAGTCGATTAATATTGAATTATTTGTATGAAACAACAGATTTTATTTACGCGATTTTAGGGTTGATACTATAGTAAAAGATGTTCTTAATGATGAGTATAATAACTCCTTTTCGTTTATAAACAAACAAAGAACAATAGCAAATATAAATGGGATTATTTTGAAGGGATATTTTCAACGCAGCTAAATTATGATAAGTAACGGAAGTAGGTGAAGCTACGCTAACTTACAATGTGTTCTTTCAGATTCTACGATATATGCGCATGTGTCTGAACCGCGACGCTGACCTAAAGGACTGCTCGAACCATCCGAATGCCACGTCACCGCTCCTAGCCAAATACTTCTACGATATCTTACTAGATACAGAGGTGCTGGAGCGATATCTTACTATGATCACATCCCTGCTGAGTGCTAGCCCAGGTATGTCATGTGTTTTGTATCTGATGTGCAGTAAAGAGTATTTTATTGTAATTAGTAAATCCATGCATCAACTGGATGTAATAAGCTTTTCCAAAAAGCAATAAACAGGTTACGATTTCGTTCGTGACGACACCAGCAGACATTGCACAACATTCTTTCGTCCTTGTCTATGTAAAAACGTAAGTCTCGATGTCGAGATGGATAGAAATAGTGTATTCTTGGAAGAATAGAAATAGTCATGCTACGGGAGCGGAAAGACAAAAAAATTGGTACAACACACAAATAAAGTCACTGACTGCGGAATTTAGGGTAGATAAATAGATAGTTATTGCTCCATCTGTCGATCACTACCCGAATGTTGCCAAAAATTGAAAAACAAATTTTAATACTTATTTTCAGAAATAATGCCCCTAACATGTTTCCTGGACATCGTCGGCTGTGTCCCCGAAAAGATGGCCTCGAAATACACCAGTCTCCTACCGTTCCTACGCAACTTATTCACGACCAGTAGCAAGGAAGAGATACGCGATATAGCCGCGATCATCTACGCGATCATTACAGTGAATACGAGCGAGAAATCAGCGATAGATAAGGAGATTAAAGAATTTGTGGTACAGGGTCAGAATAATAAGACTTTGGAGGCTCAATGCGGGTACTTGGCGGCATTTTCAAATATGTGTGAGCGGTGTATCATGTTGTCTAAGAGAGGGAAGTTTGGTGGTAAAGGATTCAATCCCGTTAATTGGGAGCCTTATCAAGAAGGTGCTGTTGTTTTAGGTAAGTGTTCCATTTTTTTTTCTTAATTATGTTAGTTACTTGTTGTGAAGCTGTCTTAAAATAGGGCCAGTTTGATTTCATGCAAAGCTATTGCTGTCAGAGCTAAGCAGCCCTGAAAGTAGTCCGATTTTAAAATTCACGCGAGAAAATGGATTTTTAACAAGACTATTAAAATAAATAATTCTTAAAGTAAGACAATTAAAATAAAATTTCTGTTTCTAATATTTCAGCCAACTTCCTCGCGAGCACACAAACTTTGCTCATCAGTACATCTTGCACCGCAATAGCCCTCTTATCTCGATGCAGCGGCCTCCCCCTCCCAAACACGTCATCAAAACAAGAAGCGCTACTTCAAAGCGATAATCCATTCAACATTAACAAAAGCGACTCGAATATAGGCGATACTGACGTCACAAAATTCACGGTTGCTGATAGGCTGTTCAAAATTGTTGGTAATGCGAAACTACCTTCGAAGTTGAAAGAGAGGGCGCTGTATACGCTTGGGTTGTTGTGTTGTGGGGAACGATTGTCCTTCGCGAAGCAAATCGTTATGGGATTCTTGCAGATGGCGAAAGATGTAAGTTATCGGTTTTAAATTGCATATCTGATTTGAAACACAAAATCATAAAATATTTATTTTACTTAGCTTTGCCCCGGGTTGCTTTAGGCTGCCTGTCCACTGAAGCGGAGAGGAGATAAATTAACCAATACAAAATTAATATTATCACGTCATTTAGATGAGCGGAGAAAATACTCGAATATTATTGGTTATTTAGTGATCTCTCCGTTCCGCTCCGCTTCAGTGGACATACAGCTTAACGACTGTCTTCTCTACTTTATCAGATAAATTATGATAATATTCATTTTTGAATCTAATTCGTTTTGTTGTTTTAGAGTAAAGAGTTCGAAATACACTTACAAATAGGCGAGTCACTGGTTTTATGTGTTGAAGGAGTTAACTCAAATGATAACAGGGATCTATGGACTGAATTACCGAGAGAAGTAAGTTTCGTTTTACCGCATACTTATATTTTAGATGTTGCATTAATAATATTTATGTGTATTATCTTTTATTCAGGGTGCGGCAAAAATTAAGAATACAGAAGCGTTAAAAGAGAATGATCAGCTGATAGAGTGGCTACTACATGAACTGTTCAAGATTGGAAGACATCCACACCCACATTCCAGACAGGTAAACCGTAAAACAGTAGTTTTAAATCTGGAACTGTTTATCTTATAGTTTCCTAGCAAAAAATTAAGCCACTCTGATCCACCACCCGTGGGCTTTGTGAAACTAAAAGCTAGTATCATCCGTATGTCCCCTTGTAAAACAAAAAATATATTGCGATCACCTTCGACTTCATTATAGCAATAATAATATTATTTCGGGAAAGAGGTAGGGTACTAAGGCTTACATTCAGAGACGACAGAAACGAGTCTAAGCGTGAACTTACGCTTCCATCTGTCAAAATTTGTTCGTAAGTTTGGCAGATGGAAGCGTAAGTTCACGCTTAGACTCGTTTCTGTCGTCTCTGAATGTAAGCCTGAGCTCTTTAGTCGCCGTAAGCTAACTATAATATTGACTGTAGCTCTGGGGTGGAGGGATTTAGTCTCATCTGATGAGATTAGGTGGCCCCCGAGGCCAAGCCGAAGCCAGAAGGCTTCTTGTGTAGTGTACTGACCAACACTCGCTTAGGATATGTATGGGCGTCTTATCATTCTCGCTTACTTTACTTGCTTCGGCAGAACGCACGGCTACCTACATATCAAACATTTTGACAGTTTTAAAAGGGGAAGCCGTCCCAAAAATACCCTCTACAAATTGCTGCAGGACAAAAATCCATACCGTCTCTTGTAATCTATATATAGTCATGTCTGGAAGAGCTCGATCTAACTGAATAACAAGCCTTTTTTTGTCAGTTGGATGAGTAAATAATTTTATATTACGTTGGTCTATGCACTGACCAATTCCTAAAGAAGTTGTATGGACTCTTCGCCACTGCAAACTATATTGTTTCAGTATAAGCTGACCTTTCATTGTACGAAATGCCTATACAAAGCGAGGTCAGCTTATGCTAGAAATGTATAGCTTGATATGTAACCATTATGTAGTCTATTAAACATTTGGTACATTCAGAGGACTATGTTAAGATATGATGAGTTAGTAAACAAATATTATTCTTCAGGCTACAAGCATTTGGTTGTTGGCGCTGCTAAAGAACTGTCCCGAACGTAAGCCCATCAAGAATAAGCTGCAAGTATTGCAAGATGTCTTCATGGATTTCCTATCAGAAAATAGCGGTAAGTTGTCATAATTATAGTGTTAATAATAATCTGATGGAAACATTTGTTCTCACTTAACTTATGGAACAGTGTGGTATTTTATATATACAGAAAAAAAAATTATGCAATGCGCAAAATTTGTAGAGTGATTCAGTGTCCGATCCCAAATGCAACCGCAGTACTAAATTCACTCCAAAACAAAATAAAAATTTGAATTTGTATGGCTTGCGCTTGTAAATTATGCGTGTCCTCCATACTAAGTCGAATTTTCGTTTGGTTTTAAAGTGTATCGCAATACTGCGGTTGCATTTAGGAACAGAGACTGAATCACTCTAAAAATTATGCGCACTACTTAAAAAATATCCTGTATACTAATAAAAGCAATAGGTACTGTTTGTTTGTGAGTTTGGCCTAATCTTAGGAACAGCAAAACCAAACAGGCATTTATTTTTCGAAATTAATGGTATTGGCAGACGAAGTTGCGGGCAAAAGCTTCATAAAACTCAATCTTTGTTGACATTTTACTTCCAGATATTGTTCAAGACGTAGCCAGCAAAGGTTTATCCCTCGTGTACCAGAACTCGGATGAAGATCAGAAGCAGGCGCTAGTGGGTCAGATCATAGAACAGCTGACCAGCGGCAAGCGATCCGTCGCCCAGGTCACGGAGGACACCAAAATCTTTGAAGAAGGTCAGCTGGGGAAGGCACCTACTGGGTAAGTTTGAGTGTTCCTCTTTCTCCATAGAAGTTGTAGTGTTCCTCCTTAGAGTCAGTTATACGATCACGAATTTTCAGTCAATTACGGCTGGGGAAGGCACGTATAGATAACCTACGATAACTTGGCGTGGCCCTCCAAAATTCTAAACGTTTGAAAGAATTAGTGAAAGTATTTACAAAGCGCCACCAAGACTCACAACGCATGTGTGCGTACTGAGACGGCCGTCAAACAAAAATAAATCCAAGGATTTGTAAGGTAAGGTAAGGAGATGTGACTAGAAACATTGCAATAGTCGTTTGGAGGGGTGCGCCATGTTATCGTAGTTTATCTACTGGGTTCAAATATCGTAGGAATATTTCCATAAGTTGATAGGTAATTTAGGAGATTTCATTTAACACATTACATGACATCAATTGTTCTAGATGTGGTTCCCAAATAGCCTCATGCATGGTTTAAGCCTTTCAAGTGTGATCCCAAACGTACTCCTTATTATGGTCTAAACGTAGGCAGCATAGTTCTGCATGAATTTCACATGGTTTCGGACATGGTCCTATACTAATTCTTAGATAAGGCCCCAGTCCCTATTGCAATATTGTTTACTGTTTCAGTGGGAACTTGTCAACGTACAAAGAATTGTGTTCGCTCGCGTCGGATCTAAATCAACCGGATCTATTGTACAAGTTCATGCACCTCGCGCATCACAACTCTATGTGGAACTCAAAGAAAGGTTTGTGACTTCATAGTACATTATATTAAATTTACAATATACTACATTAGGGCCAACAAAGGAACCGTTTTTTGACAGTTCAATTTATTGGTTTACCCGTCATCGATACGATTGCACGATAAAAAAGCGAGTCAATTTTTACATATTACATTATATCACGCCTTTTTATCCCCCGACAAAGAAGAGGGGTGTTATAAGTTTGTAGTCTTATCTGTGTATCGGCGTATATGTCTGTGGCATCATAGCTCCAAAACAGATGGATCGAATTCAATACAGTTTTTTTAAATCAAATACTAGTTTAATTGGGTATCATCTTAACTATGTTTCATGAAAATTTGTTCAGCCGTTCAAAAGTTATAGCTCTTTTTCTAGTTGGAGTCGGGGGTTGTTGACGGTTAGGTTATTTGCTTATAACCTTTTCTGGACTTTGGTACCTTCAAAAGCTGTTCAAAAATAACTTTAGGTAAAACTTCCAACCAAGTTCAACCTAAATTATAATGCTATTAGTGGTTATAGCAATAATTCCTAGGACTGATCAGTTTAACATTGTATAAAAAAGTACATTCACCAGCAGAAGTACAAGCTAATATGTGTCAGTAACATGCAAAGGTACCTTGGGGCCAGTATGAAGTTAACGCATATTCCTATAATCTGTATTTGATAAGCAATCATTATCAAAAAAGATCAACCTCATAAGATGTGTAGTTACAGA
Source organism: Allophyes oxyacanthae (assembly GCA_932294325.1). Lineage (NCBI taxonomy): Eukaryota > Metazoa > Arthropoda > Insecta > Lepidoptera > Noctuidae > Allophyes > Allophyes oxyacanthae. Next base: position 5,165,096 of record OW028614.1, on the reverse strand, counting down.
GATAATAATAATAAAAAAATAACGATATGCATTTTCGCGACACAACCTATTTAAGTTTAGTGACACAAAATAAGAAAAATATTGTTTTTTGCACGTTTTCAGAAACCATTAGTCTTCGAAACTAAAAACGACCATAAGGTACCATTTTTCGTGGAATGACACATTTATTTTATTTATTTTTTCTATAGGTGCTGCCTTCGGATTCCATTCGATAGCCCTACAAGCGGGTGCGCAGCTGTCGGACCACCTGCCTAAGATAGTGCCGCGCCTGTACCGCTACCGGTTCGATCCCACGCCGCGCATACAGAACTCCATGCAAAGCATCTGGCACGCCATTGTACCCAACACTCAGGCTACCGTAAGTATTTTACTCTATTAAGGTTTCTCTCTTACGAAGGTGGGTAATGTGAACTTTATTGCAGTGGTATAAGGTTCAATTTGTGAAGTAGAATAACTACCATAGAACAAGTATGTACGCGACTGTACGAAAACTCACGGAAATCGTCCCGCCTTACGTTGTTCAATTGGATGCGATATAGTGTCACACTATTAGTGTGTAATCTAAAACTACGGATTTTTATAGATTTCTCTAAAAAATCCGCTGTTTTGGATCCAGAGATAGGCTTTATTATAAGCAACTTTATTACTGTATCAAAATCCATGGAGTCCATGGCGTTTCTTGCCGGTATCTTCTCCAGGATCAACCCACTTGGAACCGTGCACCTACAATCACGATGTTATGAAAGTGTCTGCAAAGGCCTAGTTGAAATAAAAACCTTTGACTTTGACTTTAACAAGTTATGATGGAGTATCTGTGTGTGTATAATGTATGAGTTCAGTTGAAAATGTTACGATCCTTGATAACATTATAAACGGTGTTTTTCCATTGCAGGTACACAAATATCATAAAGAGATCTTGGACGACTTGGTAGCGAATCTGACTTCAAATCAATGGAGAGTGAGGATGTCGTGCTGTAACGCTCTTGCAGACTTGTTAAGGTATAACTTTATTTATTTCTCATTTTATAAACAAAACTTGCTGCATGTTAAATGTAGTTTCTAAGTAGAAGGATAAAATGGTTTTTTTTTCTTAGCTTATATATACCAGAGCTGGTTATTATCCTATTGTCATGGCGGCACTTAAGTTGGCGTATTTGTACAAATATTCGGGTTATTTGGCCGTAGTTTACAATTATTATTTTCTTCTTTGGCAATATATCTCGAATATTTGTACAAATACGCCAACTGAAGTGCCAGCATCATAAAAAAACCATTCCCGACTTGTTCTTTCGTTCACTTTAATAATTATGTGCAACTTTCTCAGTCTGACGTATTACATTATTCTCGCAGCTCTTACCACAACATTGTACTGATAAAGATTATAATCTATTTTTTGAAAAGAGTTACCATGGAGTTTCTTGCCGGTTCTTCTCCATAGGGTCTACTATTTGGAACCGTGCACCTAGTGTCTCGACATTTCATAAGTGCCTGTATCTGGTTTACATGAAATAAAGATCTATTCTATTCTATTCTACCATTATCGATTTTATATTTTTGTACAGGGGCGCACAAAATTTACATGTCTCGCTGCACCAATTGCCGACGATATGGTTGCAGTTGTTCAGAGTTATGGACGATGTGCACGAAGGTACGCGACAAGCCGCGACCTCTACTGCTAACGTGCTGTCTAAGGTAACGTGACAAATTGTCACTTAGGCCCAAGTTCCCCGACAACATAACAGACGATTAGAGCAAATTCTGCCGTTTAAACATGAATTTTTGTATTGGTAACCAGCCGATTTCATTTTAAACATCTGTAATAGGTATTGTCGGTGAACATGGCCCTTAATATTTTACTGGATTTTTGATGATCATAGAGAAATCTTAAAAGTATTTGCGTGAACCACGTTCCAAATAGGTACCATAATTTTCTTTGATTAATTCTAAAATATAAATTGTATGTTATTTAGATATCAATTTTTGTATTACATTTAAATAATTATGAATACTTAATAATGCCACGTCCATAGTGCGTAAGCGGCAGTGATTTTTATTTTCTAATTATAGTACGTCAATTTTTGTTATCTTTGAATTGTTTGTTTTTAGTTATGTATTCGTGCAGCAGACGTGAGTCAAGGCAAGGACGGCAAGGAGGTTGTGTCAGTAATACTGCCCATTCTGCTCGACACAGGCATCACGAATCTAGTCAAAGAAGTTAGGAGCGTCAGGTATGTACCTATATTTACCTTAAACTGAATCAGTGACGTGCTCAGACATTTCTTCCAAAACAATTTAGTGTTGTATTGTAAAGTTGAATCATTTTTTTGATTCGCCACCTGACCCTAACTTCAATTACAGACATATTAAAGTTTGTATTACATAATACTTAATTTATAAAGGTAAGCAGTGCGTTTTTGTCTCTAGAGAATGCACGCCAATAAACTGAATAATTATGACTTTATTAAAAAATTATTTTCTCTCTTAGGTTATTACAATACATATTTATAAACAATTTATTTCTGTAATATCAGGATGCTACTGTACTTTCTAGTGTAACCCTTATAAGTCTTTCTTAATTCAGGGCCCTAATTCCACTATTTCAATCGTGTCAGAATGGTCTCGTAATTGTTAATTTTTGTAGTGTGATTCAACCTATTTTGACTTCTATTCCGTAGGTAATAAAAGTCAAAATCTATAAAACGTCACTTAATAACTGGCAAATAACCGACTTTTACTTCTATTGCAATAGAAGTTAGAATAGGTTGAACGACACTGCAGAAATCAACAATTACGAGACCATTCTGATAGGATTGAAATAGCAGAATTAGGGCCCAGATATATGGCGGATCGACTGAGAAAGAAAGAAGAAAGGAAAATAATTTATTTGACAAAGCACAAAAACGATTTTAAAGATAACTTAACAGAAAAATACAATCTTGTAAAACAATTTTTTAAATATTTATCTTAAATAAAATGGATAGACACAGCTGTGTCAAAAAGGCTTCAGCTTAGCATATGCTGTCGCGCTGCGAGCAACCCGACAGCGCTGATTTTTTGCGGTAGCCACAGCATTTTTTTATGAGCCTGTATCGTCCCACTTTATTGGCCGACTGCATTAACTACATACATGTTTTTAGCTTACAGACAGTCTCGAAGCTCGTGACCGCAGCGGGCGAGACACTCAAGCCGTTCTTAGCGCGTCTCATCCCCGCACTAGCGGGCGCGGCCGGCGAGCTGGAGTCGGCCAAGCTGTCGTACCTGTCCACCGCGCTGGCCGACAGCGCCACGCGGGACTTGCTCGACGACATGCGAGCCAGCGCCGCGCGCCACCACTACACCACCGACACCGTCGTCAAAGTAAGTGTATATAGTGTTGATTTTTAATTTAATTTATTTTAATTTGTTTTTTAAATTTAGTTATATTAAGTATTTATATTATATTTAGTCTAGTCGAAAATTGTTGGATGCTGTGGCCTCCTATAATTGAAGGAGTACACAGATATAAGACTATTACTATTTATAATATTTTGTGATTTTATGTGTATGTCCTTTCTTGAGGTTCCTTAATAGATAAATAAATAAATACACAAGTGTCGTACCTGCAGTACCTGTCGTACCTGCAGTACCTGTCGTACCTGCAATACCTGTCGTACCTGCAGTACCTGTCGTACCTATACTAGTTACAGGAAAATGTTTATAGGAGACATTCCATAATTTATTAAGAAACTTTGAAATGTATCCTAGATTTTGAAGAAACACAAGTCTCTATAGGACTATAATTCTCAGAAATCGCAAAAATCTTTTCTATTAGGTTATATCATATTATATCATGTGTTTCTATTCCAACGATTAATTTATAAGTTAAAATGCCAGTTATTATAATAGAAGCTTTCTCAGATAGTCAAAACCACAGGAAAATGAACTAAAAATTCTATTGACAGTGTATGCCATACGTCGACATCGAAGTGATGAAGGAAATGCTCCCGAAAATCTTGGAGCAGATGAAGTCCCCACAACTCGGCACTAAAGTAGCATGCTGTCACTTCATAGTACTAGCCGCTCATTACTTACGGGCCGAGCTGGAGCCGGTCGCTGGGAAGATCATGTCCAACCTACTGACTGGTACCTTTGATAGGAATGCTACAGTACGGAAGAATTATGCCGAGGCTTTGGGACAGGTCTCCGCTCATGCGAAGGTGAGTTTGGAAATGTATTGGTAGGAAGTAGATGTTGGTAAACCTCATTTAAATATGACAATAGTTATTAGTTGTCAACTGTCACTAAACTTGTAAGTTCAATGTGAAACGTCACTATACTCCGTTTGAAATAAGATTAGACACGTTTAACAAACCCTTTTACAGTGTATTCAACCGATTTTGACTTCTATTCCGTACGCATAAGGATGGCATTAAAAGCAAAAACGTATTTACGATAACAAATGTTTACTGCAGCTGTAATTTGTCATGTCACCAACGTAATAGAAGTTAAAATCGGTTGAATGAAGTGTAAATGGAGTTATTTAAATTTCTAATGTTATTTCGAACGGAGTATAGCTAATTTCCCTTTCCATTCTGTTATCTGTGGTCCTTTCGACGATCTACCATCTTCCAACCTGTACGTGTTATTTCCTTGTCTGAATAAATCCTTTTATATTTACAATATCAGTTTGCTTTAACCTACAACGCATCAGTAGATTCGGTACTGGTAAAAAAATTGTTAGACATTCTGTCCCACTGTTGGACAAAAGCCTTGCCCATATCCTTCACACCATTTTATGTTGCATTCTCCGGTAAGTCTATTGTGATGGAATTAAAAACTTAAGTCATTTGCTATAGTTAAAAAAAAATTAGTTACGAATGGAGGCCCAACGAGATAAGACACGTACTCAATTGACAACAATCGAATATCGATTTTATTGATATCTACATAAGGTTCATAATACTATTCATGTATTGTATCTTTACTTTACGTACATTTAGGTTCAATCTGCAGAGAAACTAATGAAAAAGTTAGTAACGTTGTACGAGACGAAGGAAGATGACACGTCTCGGATGGCCATCGCTCTCTGTCTCAAGTCTATCGCTAAGGCTAAGATAGAACACATCAAGGATAACGAGACGATCCTAGCGCCGATGGTGTTTTTGGCTATGCATGGGCCTAAGGATGAGGGTGAGTGAAATGAAGTAGAGTAATTATACAGTGAGCTCACTAATACCATGAATAAATCGATAATTGGAGGATTATTTAGCCAGTACAGAGAGAAAATAACGGTCCTTAGTTATGCTATTCATCGGTCTACGCGCTACACTGTTGTCGTCATTTTCGTTTGAACGCATAATGCTTATTCTATACCCGTTTCATACTCTTTTTTGTTTGTCTGGTTTAAGACCCGCGTCGATATACAAGGTTCTACTTTTGTAGTCCCGATCCCTTTCAAGGCGTTGTTGTACTCATCATTATGAACAACTTTTACTATGGGACCAATAAAGAAATTCCTGATCCATTCATTTAATCGAGTAATATTCAATTATTTGTATGGAACAGCTGATTTTGTTTCGCAATTTCAGGGTTGGTCCCATAATAAAAGTTGTTCATAATGAAGAGTATAATAACTGCATATAGGGATCGGGACTAGTTTGGCCCTTATATTGACGAAAACAAAGCAGAAGTTATACTTTTTACATTGTTTTGTGACTCTTACAAGCTTGTCATTTACCTTGTATATTTTTATTATCTTTACTTACGTATTTCTCTGATATAGAATCGACGACAGTAGAGATGTTTGAGGAGGTATGGACGGACATAAGTCCGGGGCGTGAGAGCGGTATCAAGCAACATCTGACGGTCATACGGGAGGAAATTGAGAAGGCGCTTAACTCAAGCAGCTGGACGAAAAAGATTCAGGTAACTTAAGGTACCCGTTTACTCGGATATTTTTCTATAGACTAGGGTACAGCAGGCGTAGCATGACTACCATAGAAACGGGTTTTGTCTACGGAAGAATAGACAAAATCACAGATTGTGGAAATATTTCTACTCTTCGGTAGAATAACTACATCACTACTTCCACCATGCTATGGAAATAATATTTTGCCTTTGTCTACGTAGAAAAGCGAGTAGATGTCGAGTTAGATAGAAAGAGCTTTGTCTATTCTTGGAAGAATAGAAACAGAATTGGTCATGCTACGGGTGCTGGCAGGACTATATATATTGACATATAGCTTGGACTAACTTTATATTACCTCTTCGTCTTCTGTTGTGGTCATGAGTTCTCAAATAGCTCATGTCTCAGTGGAAAGATTTGCCAGTAAGCAACAACGTATGAGTTGTCAAGTCAGTGCGCAATCATAGTCTTCTCGCTGAGTGCAGCTCTTCATAGTATTTTATTAACAAATCAATTGTGTTTCAGGCAGCGAACGCAATAAAGACGATGTGCAAAGAGGTGTCAACTGGGCTGGGCGACCAACGCGAGCAGTTGATACGCGCGCTGTTAGCGGCCGTACATGGCAAGACGTTCGAGGGGAAACAATACGTCATTGAAGCTCTCGCCGAGTTGTGCGAGTGAGTATACATTATATTACGTCATTTTCCTGAGTGTAACCTAAAAGTGTTAGATGTAGAGATCTATGGGGGATCCGTATGCCTGGATTACATATGAAAAATCTGACAGCCACAGCGACCAACAAACAATGCATCCCTTTCTCGCTTATACACGTTTTCATAAGAGGATACGGAATAGGATGTCTATTTGCGACGGCAACTGTCATATTTATCATACGTAATCGGTGGCGGGCGCACGTCAAAAAGTTAATGATAATTTATTCTTCTTCATAGTGTTTCGATGGCAAATTAAATATACTTGGCCCAGTATTCTGCCACACGAATTGCAGAATCAGTTGCAGACATTAGCTCCTCACGCGTGCAGGTGGTGGGGCACGCGGCGCAGGATGGAAGGTGGATAATTTATTAATGGTCTTCAAAATATCTTCCGTCAACTATTGCCATCCTTTAGCATGAACGTAATTAGGTTTATCAAAAATAAAAAAACTAGTATTGAAACTGTGTATAATATATTTAGTAACTTTACCATCTATTTTAATTTCACAGTGTAAAAGAAAACGAATCTCCAGTATCTCCGGCCCTAGCATCAGAATGTATCAACGCGTTACTAGTAGAGAGCCGTAAACAAGAGATGGTGTACAAGCGTCACGCCATCACCGCGCTCGGACATGCCATCGCCGCCACGCACTGCGACCGCTTCCACCAGCTCTACGAGATTGTGAAGCTCATACTGTCCAAGGTATTATACACTCAACATTACAATATACAATGGAGTCAGTAAGTAGGTTACAAGATAGAACATGTAGCTTCCCCAATGAAGTTCTTATGATAGGCACAATATGGCGGAATCCAAATGGCTGTGTAGTCACGAAGTTAGACACCTACCTAACCTATCCTACCAACTAACTACCTTAGTAATAAAATATACCCGGCCTTGTCATTTGTATGATAATGAATAGAGATGACATTAGACTTAAGAGCTAGTTATCGTTTATTAGTAAGGGAGCTAATTTTTAAACCGTCGTGGCCAAACTTTGCCTGTAAAGCTGTCACATAACTGCCTTTCTCGTTAAGCATTTTACTAATTTATTATTATTTGAAGGATGAACTTTCAATGGGAAAAGAATCGGACGAGGAAGACAACGAGGGCGCGAGACAGCGGCGGGAACAACTGACGACGCTAAAAGAAGCTGCCTACGAGTTACTGGGGAAAGCGTGGCCCAAGGAACCCGACACACAAGGTGATACTACAGACTTAGCTACTATGAACGTGGAAGGAAATATATTACCGCAATCACTACACTTGGCAACCCGAATTATAATCTCAGTATGTTGTTATCAGCGCTCATGACGATACTTCTGCCTCTTGATGTGCTGGATATATTTTAACCGACTTCCAAAAAAGGAGGAGAAATTTGAGTTCTCAATTTGACTGTAGGTTCAGCTATATCTTGGTCAATTGTTAACCGATTTTAATAAAAAAAAAAAGTTTCAAAGAGTATTCTCCCGTAGTAGTCCTATTTTGTGAAGATCTGTTGAAGACCTTCAGAGATAGACAATGGAACTCTTATTCATATACATATATCAAAGGAAAATTATTTTATACGTTTTAGAAGTCGGATTCTAATATTAAAAAAAAAAAAACTTAATCCTTTAGTAACGACATGGCTGCGTTTCGTGCGTATCGCTGTACACGTGTGTGTTGTAAAATTCAATTTTATGACACTTACCCGCGATTTAGCCAGCGCGTTTTATTTTTAACAAAATAAAATATTTCCTTTATCGAGTAAGGGTAGTGTTGCTTTCTATTAGTGGAAGATTTTTTAGAATCTGTTCAGTAGTTTTACAGATTATTACCTGCTACATAGAAACAAACAAATTTTACCTCTATAATATTAGTACAAGCGATAAGAGGGACCCACTTTTCTCAGACACGCCTACACCACATCAAAACGTATCTAAATAAATCCGTAAAGCATTTCTTGTTTCTGGAATAAACGTATGAATACAATAATCGCGGGATTACTGGAAGAAATTTCATTAGAAATAAGTAGTTCCATTGTGCTCATAATATTATGTCTGTAACATTTTTATTACCATGTTTCCTTGTGTGTACATAAATAAATAAATAATTAATTCCACAGAAAAATACCAGGATGTATTCTTTGAGCACTGCTCAAAATCGTACCCATCGAGTTCGCGATCGACTCAGCTGGCCATCCTAGCGTCGGTGGCGCGCGTGCTGGAGCGGCTGGCGGCGCTGGGCGACGCTGGCGAGCCCATGGACACCGACGCGCCCGCCGCCACCAGAGACAGGGCCATCAGCACCGTCACTGGACACGTCGCCTCCATCATCGATTACACGCTCAGTGAGTATTACGAACATTAATTATGGGAATAATCGTGACGCTAAATCGTTGACTGTATTTTATATTATAAGTACTGTGGGCTAATTCACGTAACTAAAAAAGTGCAGTTGCCGCGCAGTTCCAGTAAAATTTAGATGTAAACAACATATTCGGTATTCTCTTAGTTTCAGTGTACGCTCGCGTCAAGTTCAAACGTCACTGCAATATGATCGGCGCGTCATAAAATTACGTGAATTAGCCCTTTGGCTGAATTAAATCTCTCATTTTCTGCCTGATTTTTTAAGACTATTTATTTAATACTGTTCCTAGCCACCCCAGGCTGATGAAAATTACGTTTTTCCAATAGTTAGAAGTATTTAATTGTTTATGCGGCCTCAAAAGAAGTTTGTTCACAGTATATATGTCACCTCCATAAAACAACAAACTTAAACACTTCTGAACTAATCCTAAAACAAAACACTAACTTAAGATAAAGATTTTTAACACCTATATGCATCAAACTTTACAACAGTTTAGCATCCGCTGATAGACGTGATGACACTATGCAGTTACACCATCCAACGTTACAAGGAATCTCGATTCACAGATCACTTTTAAAAACTTTGTTCTTAGCACATTCCATTACGACCTTAAACATATTTATAGAATTTATAAAGCAAGTATAATAATATTTTGATTTTTTTTATAGAAAACAGTAATCAAGTTAGGCACAGAAGAGACGCGCTCAACATCATGGAAATAATCGTCAAAAAATTAAAAGGTAATTATAGTCTGGTATTAAAATTTCTGATCAATACGTCTATACTCTAAATAGCCCTTGGCTAAGTAAAAATGACTTACTGCATAGAAATGTTTGATTAGTGACCCAAATAATCTGCATAGGTCAAGGTGATTTACTATTATGTAATATATGGTGATTTACTATTATGTAATATATGATTTTCCTATTTTCCAGATCTCAATAAAACGGAAGAACTAGATAAGCTCAGGACCATCTACCAGTCGTACGCACAAGACCTGTCAAAGGACTCCTCGCACGAAATAAGAACCAAAGTGGATAACATAAAATTATATTTTAAATAGTCCGTGCATTTGATATTTATTGTCGAGACAAAACCAGTAATAAAATATACCATTATTATGTAGTGGTATTATTTCATGTATATTTGTTTGATATGTTAACATCCTTCATTTTTAAGACCCTTCTTTCCACATCCTACTCAACTTTTATCATGGAACAATCAGAGAACTCTTTAAAAAAAATACATCTCCATCCCTTAACTCTTGCTCAAAAGTGTAGTAAGCACAAGCTAAGAATATCTACTTGCGTACTCAGTAATAATAATAATTTTATTCAATCCACTACTGCCTCGCGTCCGACTGCTGGGCGCAGGCCACTTCTCAGAATGAGAAGGGTTAGGCCTTAGTCCACCACGCTGGGTGGGGTTGGCGGACTACACACACGAAATAAAACGCCATTTAACAATATCACATCAGTGGTTTAATGCTACTGCATCAAATAAACCTATGGAATGAAATAAAGTACATAATAACAAAATAATTCATTAGCATAAAAACATTGCCTAAGCTATAAGTAATATTTATGTACACACAAAATTATACATAATATTAAATAATGTTTAAATACGTACTCCAATTTAATTTTTAATCTCAATTAAATAATAAAGAGTTTACATAATATGATACAGTTACTGGACAATTAAATCTATTTAATTAAGGCGACGACACAAAATGGCAAAACAATAATGAGGTAATACATAATATAATGTATTAATGATTACCAATTTCCGAAATATTTGAATGTGAATTAGGCAAATTTTGCTCTGACGACATTTAAAGGTGCCAATAATATCACTAAACGAGAAACTCTTTAGACACTCCTATCATTTGTAATAAGCAGAGGATGGGCTCATTAAAACTGCAGTTTTACTTATAAATAACAGTTGTTACAATAAACTCTAGGTTTTCTAAAAGAGCGATGTCGCTATGTATCGTTAAGGCATAGTAGAAACAGAAAAGTATGTCTGTGCGGGATTTAAATGCCTTCTCTAGCCCGGATGCGCAGGGTTGTTCCTATCTCCAAGTTGAGGCACCTACGCATCTCTCTCTTTCCCCGACTGTCAATCCTATAGGCACCTACGTATATTATAATAAAAAACCAATACGTTAGTATGGATACGGTTTTCATGATTTTTAATAATTACTTCAATGGTTGCAGCGGGTGCCTAACTAGCTACTATCTGGTAAAATAATAAATTTATTATTTTACAAACATAAGATCTCAGTTTTACCTATTATTACAACAAAAATTACCTAATTAAAATAAGTAAATACTATAGCAATACACTAGTAATACTATAACTAGGTATGAGCTCATATTAATCGTTAGGTATCTACCTACGTGTTTATAAAGTTACAGGTACATAAAAGTAAGATGAAGATATTTTTGTACACTAGATACCTATTATAAATAAATAAACGGTGCGGCTAGTGCGTGACGTCTAAACGCGGCTACGGCGCGGCCCCAACTGGCACAGTCAGTCATGGCAGTCTAGGTATTCTCCTTGTGCCCATACAAGCCGCGTTCGGTACCGCTCTATGAAGTTAACATACTTTTCTGTTTCTACTATGGTCACGGTGCTTCTCTAAAGGCGAGGCGAGAATTAAAAATTGTATGGGATAATTTCAATTCTATCCTAGCATATCTTCGTCGTCAGTCGCATTACATATTTTTAAAGCTCTCTTAGGAAACCAAATCTATAAATAAATTAATGTATGCGAGCCCTTGTTTATATTATGTACTATTCAGCGAAGTGTAGACGTGAACGTGCAGTCGTAGTCAAAAGTTACTAATCGTAGACTGGAGTTATCACGAAATTGTAAAAGTTGGATTAATTTTACAATATAAATTGTAAGCATTTTTTCTAACAGCGTGCGCACGCCAACGTTAAGAATTTAGTTAGACAAGTGTTACGAAAACAAATCCATCGAATATATCGCACACCTAGATCAACACTAACACAACTCAAAATAAGACATTTTTCAGTAGACAAAGAAATCAAATACTCAATTTAATATTACAAAAGTTATGAAACAAAATAGCATTTTAGGATTTTTTGAGTTGTCTTTGTTTTGATCTAGGTGTGCGATATGTCTATTAGACGTCTTCTCTGCCAAATGCCGCAGACTTGAGACAGTTCAGTTCGCATTGATGTAAGAGAGGCTGCACATTGTAAGACATTTGTTTCGTGTTTTATGAGACACTACTCGTATATGGAATTCAATATTATCGTACACACTATACGTATAGATGTCTTGTATCGAAACGACATGGCTCGCCTGGACAAGATACTTCTTGGATACGTAAGATACGTATAAGCAGCGCCGTCTCTAGTCCGTGGAGCGTCCGGGTGCAAGCACTACTCTGGCGCCCCCATACCTATTGGAGTAATGTCTATACTTCATATACATACATTTATCTTTTTATGTCAGATTTATTTATTTCTATGTCATTATGTTTGGCGTTACCTCTTAGAGTGAAATCGCGGCTCGACCGGCTCGCGCCTTTTAACACCCAACTCATCGTGACAATTTGGTTATTAAAGTGAAGGTCGTAAGGTTGAATTTACATTAAAACAAAAGGCGAGAATTCGTTCAAGGCTGGGCGTTAAATGCCTCAGTGTACGCCCGAGCGTACAAGCGACATAGAACCGTCGGCGATCGAGGGAGGGCGCGGAGTAGAGTGCGGTTGGTGGGCGCGGATACGTTAGATCTAGGCGGGTAGCGAGCGAAGCAATATGAACTTTAGCGGCATGGGAATTGAGCTCAAAATAGCGTACTTCGCTCAAGGAAGTGCAGTATCTGTTACTTAGTAACTATTTATTAATCTGTGGTCTAGCGAGAGTGGCGGCGGAGGCAACGCCACAAAGTAGGCAGGCGGCCACATAGTGAGATTAAATAAGTTTAGTTTGAAAACCAGAAAATCAGCACGAATGTATAATGAGCAGCCTTTCTAAGACTATTAATTTAGTCTATTAGATGTCTTGTTTCAAGTGATTCCTTTAAGCGGTAGTCTGTGTAATTAGATTCTTGACAAAGGTCTGCGTAAGCCGTAAGTTTTCCTAAATTGCATCAGAATCAAGCTCTTATAAAATTATCGTAGTGTGTATGGATTCGCTGAATTAGATGTTCGTCTATATAAAAGGTGTTTCTATAATATTTAATTTGTACCTAAAATAAATTAATTGATATCTATTCTGCAAATATTCACCACTCTCTCTTTCCTCTCTCTTCTTCTTGCAAAACATTCAAGTAAATTGATTTGATAATTATCACTAAATCAGTAATATTAAACCTAATTGCAATAAATGATCTTGTGAAGGTGTTACTTTGATAATATTAAGCCGTATTATGCGTGCTTTACACGATGTTCGGGCTGGCACAACTAGCAGCAGAATTGAATATATTATGTATCTAAATCTCTTTGTAAAGGCTCTGCCGGTCAACAAAAATGCCGAAGTGAAATACCGAGCCGAATATTTATATAGCACGCCTAATCGCCACGTCTTTATTTTCGACGGCGAAAGTTATGTATCTATATTAAATAAAAAATAAAAAAAGATTTCGTGTTTATCGAATATAATAAAATACTTTCGGGTAGCTTATTTTTGAATATGAATATACTCAACGAATAGTGAACGACTATTCTCGTAAGATAGCAAATTGATGACTGATGGCGAAACTAAAAACTCTTGAAGCCATAACACTAGTTTCGTGGATTAAAGAGTAGCCAATTAAAATTAGTAAAAAAAAAACTTGTAATTTTTTCCCTAATATTTATAACGTGCTATTACAATAAGTAACACAAAACTTCACGTTCTTATTAATAAAAGATTATCCAGGGATTAACGATCCGAGGATGATCCTCTACTTCTATCACTGTAATTTGTTTGAGAACGGAAAAGGATAGAACACCGTTACATCAAGCTATCACTTGTAAAGTTGTAAGACATATTTTTTATTAATAACACGGCTGGATTATTTTTACATCGTCTAAATAATAATACCTATACAAAAACTTTAATTTACCTATCCGTATTCCACTCTATACATCATCGAACAGCCCACGAGGCGGCATCGTCATTTTGTCCCTCCTTCGGTCATCGAAGTCCGTTCGTATCGAGGGCAGGGTGCTTTCCCCGAAGCGGTGGTCGAGGTCATCTTCGAGGGTGGTCCTGTTGTACGGTAGCTCGGCTCGCTGGTAGCCGGTCACTGGCTGGTGTCGCTCAGGGCTTGGTTGCACGTAGTAGTCTGAGTCGACATCGTTGAGGAGCCCGGTGTGGGCTGAAATGTGAGCCACATGCACAATATCCGGTGACATTAATGATGGTAGGAAAGAAGGGTTTGTTTACTTTGTGGCTTTTGGTATTGGTGTGATTTTTAATTACAGGCCGAGCACGAATGTTTTGACGTATCATAACGTTAAAGTACGCAAATTTAGAATAAAAAAATATACGTTTAATCCATGTTTTTTTTAAAAATACATGCCTATTGTATATATTAATACGTGAAGAGAAAACTTTGTACGGCTTTTTAAGGACATTGCGCGCACACAGGAATGTGAGATTTGGCATAGTCAAAGTTTATACGGTGAAGGAGTGCAGAAAGCTAAAATTACGGTTGAATTTTGACCTCTGGGCGATCACTATAATGAGTCAAAATGCGATTGATTCATTCATTGTTTTAGGAAAGTATGGGGTTCCTTCATTGTATCATCTAATTTATTTAGCCAAAATAGTTTTATGTTCAAGATAGTAGATTGAAAGCTGTTTGGTTGGATTTTTTATGTTAGTTGAACAAAAATATTATCCTTCTAAAAAGATAAAGCTTATTGCATACTACGGCATTTACGGTAAAGATATTGTAACGATGTTATTAAAATTACAGTAAGTAAATAATGTTATGTATTGGCAATGCTTGTAGCTACAAGTAATGGCAAAGATGTATAGCACGCTTGCAAATGCATGCTTTTTATTTGTTGTTGAATATTTTTAGAAGCAAGCTTTCAAGTTTCGTGCACCAATCTTTAATCAATAAAGATGTCAAAGTTTTAGTGTTTCAATGTAAATTCAATCAATACCAAGAGCAATCACATACAATAAACAGAACAGAATAGGTAGTAGTAAGAGCAGTGCAAGAATGATAATTTAGTGCATTATGATTATGATAAAAGTAAGTCATGAGATAGTAAAAGAAAAAAGACAAAACAAAGGAATGGATGACTTCAGATTTCTTTGTCAATAACATGGGAATGCATTCAATAAACAGAGATATGTAAGACGTGAAAGGATATAATACAGTGTGAACTCTCTTATACACGGTGAAATTGAATAAACGCAAAAAAATTATATAGTTTGTTCATAATTGACTACTGAATCGATTTTAGTAGCTATTTATCTCAAAAAATATGAAATTGAGCCAAAGAAAATTAAACCTTATCTTAAGACAATAAGACTCAATTTTAAGTAATGGATCAAAACTATATTCTTAATAAAAATAACAATTAACTTAAAAAAACTTAGGTTTTGGTTATTGTATTATGCTTTTATCTAGATATTCTAATTGTTATAATTATGTGATGTTTTGCGTTAATTAAATTACACGTTATATACAACGTAACTCTATGGACCGCACAATTTAATTCCCCATAATATCTAAAACTACCCATTGCCCGCGGCAAAATAAAATATAGCCTATATCACTCGGGGACATAACTTTCTATTAGTGAAAGAATTTTTATAATCGGTTCAGTACCTTCAGTTTTTTTTTTATTACTTTGCTCACTGGGATTTCTCCTGTATCGTGGGTACAGTTTACAAACATACATCTTACATACACACACACCCAGACCCGAAACACCTATCTGTAGATCATACAAATATTTGTTCCGTGCGGGGATCGAACCCGCGGCACGTAGCGTAGAAAGCTAATCGCTTAGGCACTGCGCCAGCCGAGTCGTCGTTTTTACCCCTACACAAAAATAAATGTTACATCTTTTATGATATTAGCTGTTTATACAGGGTGTAAGTGAGATCGTAACGAAAACTGATACCATAGATTCATCATACATGATTCCGGATGCCTCAGATTAGGAATATTGCATAGGTTTTTCCAAAATATTACAATTTTGATCGCAGAATATAAAATACTGTGAACAAAATAGTATTTTTTTTGAAAAGACCGTTGAAATTCTTTCTGTGTCTCATGTGTCCAGATTCTGGACTCCAGAATCACGTACTGAATCTATGGTATCATTTTTCGTTACGATGTCGCTTAGAAAAAATGTATGTGTATAGACAACCTCTTAGTTCTCACACTCCGCATGCGCGGCGTACAAATCGATCAAGGGATCATAATATCATAGAATCTTCTCATAATTATGTTATAACAC
Source organism: Allophyes oxyacanthae (assembly GCA_932294325.1). Lineage (NCBI taxonomy): Eukaryota > Metazoa > Arthropoda > Insecta > Lepidoptera > Noctuidae > Allophyes > Allophyes oxyacanthae. Next base: position 5,148,695 of record OW028614.1, on the reverse strand, counting down.
CGGCGTATATATTGCGTAAGACAACATTCCCTACTAGCTATTCATTATTGCGGTCCACAACTGATGCTTATTGCGTAATATGAGGCTTTATAGCAACTTAATTAAAGTTTACTAATTTTTTTTTACGATAAACTATAGTTTCACATAAGAGTTCACACTGTAACCCGTGAAAGTCGTTTAAATTCAAAGAGAATGCGTTCTAATCCATGTTGAGTGGTATTACCTCCGTCCTGTGCGTCTCGCGCGGAGCGGTAGTTGGCGAAGCGCTCAGTGTAGTCGCGCCGGCGCGTCATCGACTCCTCGGCGCGCTGGCGCTTGCGCTTCTCTGTTACAAAAACATTCCCCGTTTCAAACTAGTATTAACTATAAATGTAGAGACACAACATGCCACCTGAAGATGTTATCAGCAGACTGTGGCATGTACAAAAGTGTATTAATTATGAATTTTTCAAAAATTTAATACTAAGCAAGATAAGTCAATAATAAAGTAAAATAAAGTAAAATCTTGAAAAATAATGGTGTATTTTACAGAAAAAATACGCAATAATATTGGTTAAGCCGTTATGGAGATAAATGGTAACAGACACACACTCATCTTACCCCAAACGCATATCGGAGAAACGCATATAACAGCACCGTTCCGACGTGAGTAAAAAATATAATTAAGGGTCGGCCGTGACAGTCTATAGGTTAGTCTTCTGTCAGATGACAGGACAAGTTATCATGGACTATGGTATCTATTTAATATCTATGGTCCGAACTTACCTCGCTTAATAATCTCCCTTCCTTCATCAACCAAGTCGGTGGTAAGTTCGTCATCGCCCACAAACTGCTGGAAGCCACACAGCGACAGCAGGCGACTGCCGAGCGACAGGTACGTGGCCACACAGAGCAGCACCACCAGCATCGGGAAGTAGATGTTGAAGCCCTCCGCGATTATGCCCAGCACGTCCATGTGACCCATTATCTGGAAACAAGGAAACGGATGTTGGAAAGCTTCCTCTTATATTTTTTTTTTTTGAAAATAATCGGCACGAATGGCGCAGTGGCTCTTAGCAATCTACGCTACGTTCTTGTACGAACCCGAATGGAACAAGTATTTATTATAATAAATAAAATGTTTAGTTCAAAACAGTTACATCTCACATACTACATTGTTCCTGCTTGCGCGGTACGCATATAATCAATTAAAAACATCCAATCGTAGCGAATGACTAGAAAGACCACTCCTATTAGGAGTCAACCTGTGTTACATTTATATTATGGACTACAAATAGTTATTCGAAGTCTGTGTATAAAATGTGAGATGTATATTTGTATACTAAGCCCACGATACAGGAGAATTCTAGTGTGAGCAACTTTTCATAAATAAGAATAACCATAACATTCATACATAGGTATTCCGTTATTCAAATACAGGATAAACTGAACGAATTGATATGTATCAAAAAAGTATTTCGGAAGTTGTTACTTCCGAAATACTTTTTTGATACATGTTTTTGACACAGTTTTGCAAGTTTTTACTATACCTAAGTACCCATTATTTTTTTTAAACCTTTCCCCTCACTAGTTTTCTCCTGTATCGAGGGTACAGTTTACAAACATACATGTCACATGCACACACCACCCAGACCCGAAACAACTATCTGTGGATCATACAAATACTTGTTCCGTGCGGGGATCGAACCCGCGGCACGTAGCGTAGAAGGCTAATCGCTTAGCCACTGCGCCAACCGTGTCGTCTATAAATATAATTATGAATAAATCATTCACGTTACCTGCGTATAATAAGTCTCCATAATCCTCTCCTTGATAACGTGTGAGTCCATGTGTATTAAACTGAGGAAGTTGAGACACATCGCTGGCGTCAGCCGACAGACCATCATGCCGGAGAATATGAGACTGTATTCGTTGGTCTGGTGATGAGGCGCCAAGTAGTACAGGTTCAGGAGACGGATCTTCAGGACAGTTGAGTAGGCGCAGTAGAACATGTAGGCTATTATAATAGTTGAGATTGCCTGGTGAAAAAATTATACACGATTATTTGAGGATTAGCCTCCTGGACTCTGTATTCCAGGGTCCTCAAGGCTACACGTACTAGGGCTGCCATATTCCCATCATCCTAACCAAATGCCCATAGTCGACGACTAAGAGAGTATGCAACCTATATTAGAACTGCGTGGTCATATACAAGGATGTGGATAAAAACATCGAGCTGGACAGTTTTCTCTATGGGACTAAAATCATAATCGTGAGAAAATCATCAGCTGTCCCATACAAACACGATCCAAACGTATGGGACAGCACAGCAGTTAATTTTTTCCCGATTATGATGTTGGGCCCATAGAGATAGTTGTTCAGTTTCATAGTTTGATAAATAAACCATTCTAATATGTATCATTCTTTTGTAACATGCATTAACATAATATTGGCGGTAGTAAGCTAAATTGTATTATCGTCTTCTGATTTCGTCGATTTATTAAAAATTAAATCAATAGTAATCAAAAGAATGAGATATTTTATTCTGAACAAATAGACCTGAGATTCATCCTCAATTTAATAAAATTATGTACTTCCAAACCTTTATATTGTTCACCATGTCTTATAATGATTTCCAACTCACCTCAATGGCCGAATAGTTGTAATTAGCTGCTATGACTATATTCGCGAATATGGAGAGGACGGGCTTCTTACAGAAGAATGTCATCTCTGACCACACCACAGCTATGGACATGATGCCCGTGATCACCGCCATCGTCTTTAAGAAGTACTGCCTCAGGAAACATTCCCAGTACCATTCTGAAAATAAATTACATTTATAGAACTATTTTTTGCTGTATTTGTATGAAATATGACTTGGTAATCGCTTGTGCCATAGTGTAAAAATAGCCAGTCAGTAATGGTGCTACCGAGGCTGACTGCCCGGGTGTGCCAGACGAACTCAGGTTTCGTCACTCTTGGAGGCTTTTTTCTGGAACTGTTCAGAAGAATAAATACTAAAGCTGGTGGGCTAATAAAAACCTGAAAAACTGTGTACATGCAAGGTTGCCCGATGGCGGCTGTCCCTCTCGGCATGAGTGTATACATTCAGATTCAGTAGGTGGTAGGTCAAAAAAGTCTCGATGTGTATTGTACTTTCGATTTTAAAACGCGACGTTTGTTGAGACATTTTCTAATTTTAGTTTACTCTCATTTAGAGCTTAATGCGTTGCTTTAATTAAAAGTACGTACATTTTTTATGATAAAAGAACCGCATTTATTATATAACAGTTATTTTAATCAGTGCTAATAGGTTCCCTTAACTTAATTACATTTGAGAATTTAGTGCCAATTATGCTTGGAATTTTCTTCATTACGCAAGCAAAAAAATGTAAAGGTGTGTGTATAAGGCGTAAGCAATTATTTAGTATTATTTCGTGACTATTAATAATTACAAATGAATATAAATTGTAATGAACGCTAGACGCTAGCGAATGTTGCATAATAATTTGTACAACCAATGATACAAAGATTTATCTATCTATGGATCGTAGCAATTAGAACGAAAATGATTTTACTATTGAAGTCAGTGGACTTCAATAGTAGTATAGACCCGAATGAATATCAATAAATCATTGCCCAAGAGCAGTATCATGATTTTCGGCCTATAAATGATTGTAACTTACGACTGAGAGGATTGCTTGTGTCACCTAGAAAGGCAGCATAATAAGGAGAACATGCTGGAATTTATTGTTGGCTTACCAATGATGGGTGGGTAGAATATCCGTTGTAGTCTAGGCCGGGGCGTGTGGAAGGTGTGTTGGAACCGGTGGTCAGGCGACCGCTGGTTAGCCGCGATGTCTTCGAGATGGAAGATACGCTCCAGCATCAGACCCCATTGAGTTTCTGTACGCTGCAGCACGTGCAGCGCTTTGATTGTCTGTATTTAAAAATATAATGAAGCTATTAAAAAGAATAAAGGCAATTGGCCAAGAATAGATCCTTGCGGAACTCCCATTATGACACAGAACTCAAGAATATTTCTTTCCATTATGTCAACTTCCCGAAAACATTAACTCAAGTTTGAAATAAGTAGACTCAGAGAGCATCATTCTGAAGTCTAAACTGAAATTTCGTTATCATTTATTTGTGTAGATTACAATCAAATGCCTTAGATAAATCACAGACGATAATCTGTCCAAAAATAAAAATAAATACTTTATTAATTCATCAATTTTGAGCCTTTGTAAACTGTTTATAATGTGTAACAGCTTATTTGACTGAATAAATACCTTTTTGTGTAGATTGACAAGTGACTTCAGGGAAGGCGGTGTAGGTCTGTCTGGCGGCACTCGTCCGTTGAGTCTGTCACGTAGTTGTATTGGTAGCTTTTGTACTATGGTATCGACGTGTCGGAACAGTGGGTGTCCCGAGCCTACTGCTGTCGTCACTGCTTTAAGACTCTGAATGGATAAATTACCATAAGTATTTTATGTGGAATATGAGTTTATAAGAATTCTGAATAGCAAGTTCCATATTTAATAATAAGGTTCCATTCAACTCATACAGATTCATGTTAAAACAGTAGTGAATCAATCACATTAAAGGATTCCAAAAAGAAATAAGAAAACTTGATCAAAGAATATCAGTTGCTGTACTTGTAAATGATTAGGAGTGACAATAAAGATATAATCCATTGAATCCATAAATGCTTTATGAATATTATCTTTAATTTCAATTTCTGTCTAGCAGTTTTAACTTTTAAAGCAAATTAATTAATACTTACATCTAAAATATCATCAACAGTTTCTTCAGCTTCACATTTATCTGTACTCAGCTTAGCTATCTTAAAATAACAGTACGTCAGAGTATAATTCTTCTTCGAATTATTCCATAAGTTTCTAGGCACTTCCACCAAGGCATATCCGAGTAGTAGGATTAACAAAAACAGACCCCATGTGTTACTAGCTGATGAGGCTATAGCCTTAATCTTGGGAGGGTCTAAGTATACACCAGGTTTAAGGGCAATGTATATGAGTAGTATGCCACATATGAACAGGTATGAACCGTAGTATATGGCATTGTCGACTAGAGCTGACTTTAGCTTCCCCTTAACACTGAAGTCTCCAGCTTTGCTGTATGACTGCATCATCGGCATTATGAGCCTAGAACAAGGAATTGCTGATTAGTAACTGTAGAAATAAAATAGAAAATAGTTTAAGCACATAGCGTTCAAACTCAAATTATTTTTAATTTTTAAGGGTTGATTTTTCAATCGCCGGATAACTTTATCCGAGGGAATAAATTTGAATTTTTACAGAACAGCTTTCCTATACAAAATCTGTCAAACATCAAATTTATTCGAAAAATAAACCTGACCTGTTTTTTTTTTTTTTAATTTTTCTTTATCTGGCGATTGAAAAATCAGCCGTTACAACAAAAATTACCATGTGAATGGCCTATTAGTGAAATCAAGGAATTTTAGTTAATGTGTTCATATTTTATTTATTTCAAAAATTGATCTTCACTTAGATTTAAATACTAAATAATGTGCTATAGAAAGATCATAACTTAAAAATTGATAAAACAGAAAAATTATAATACCAATTTAAACAAAATGGCATTATTCTTTATAATAATATCTAACTATTTGTTGTTATCATAACATGGTAAATTTGTAAGTGAAAAGAAAGATTACATGATAATAACCTTAACATATCAAATAAAAGCTTTATTATCTAACATCATTATTGACTTTATTTAATGGATACTAGAGTTTGGGAAAGAAGGAAAACACAGAAAATACAAAAAATAACAAATTAAAAAATTCAGTTTCTGTTAAGTGTTATACAGTGCATAATCAGAAAAAAACATTTTGATACCTCCATAACATTTGATACATTTAATTTTTAAGGGTATTGTATATTATGAAAATGTATTTTTTCGATTACATATACTATATGCATCAAAGCTTTTTTAATTTGTGCATTTTCCTTGTTAGCTAGACTATCTTACCATGTAAGGCACTGTGACGTCCAATACACAACTCTCCAAAGGTTAGGGAATACATCTGTACTCATAAAACTCCATGGCTTTTGACATTCATTGATCGGCTGAGGTAGCGTAGTAGTGCCATTCTGGAGAGCAGCTTGAGTTGTCTCTAATACTTTTGTTGCATTTTCCATACATTGCCGATACACAGTCTGTAAAAAGAAAATCAAAACATTGTTTAAGTATATAAACAATGACAATTTGTAAAAAGATTGAATTATGTAGGCCTTACCCAAGGTTGATTTACCACTAGATATGTTCAATATAAGTAAGTGTTGAATTATTTGGTAGACGGATGTTTATGAATTGTTTCCAAATTCCACATTGCATTAGGTACAGTATGAAATATTGGAAAAATTAAGAAGTATGTATTATGTTGTGTATCATTTGTTCAGTTGGGTCAACATTTTTGTTTTGTCATGTTCCATGATGAACAATCATAAATTATAAGATGATTAGAACATGATATTAGAATGAAGTTCATAGTACTCACCGAAGATATATCAAGTGGCAAAATGAACATAATCACAAACGAGAAGTACCATGCTGTAAGCACTGACACAGTCACTATTATGTGGTTCCTGTAGCAGTCACCATATCTGTACAGTAAAGTCGCTGCTAATATGAACGCAGATATCAGTTCGATCACAAATAATGTGTAAGCCATTTTGTCACAACACTACACTGATCCACAAACAGATAAAGTTAGTTTTTCTTTGCAGTTCTCTGCTTTTCTCGCCACACTCTTGCTGCCTCGTGCTGTAGCTGCTCAAACCGTATCTGAGTCGTAGACTTCAAAGGCAGTAATCTAGGCCGTTCGATTTCATACTCTGCTGGACATTCTTCGTAAAACAACACTCCCGAATCAGGTAAAATAGGGTCGAACTCAATACTTTTGTTTTCAGTCCCTTTCGTTTCTGACATATTTTTAGGTACCAAAGATTAACTGCGTTATCATTGTCGTAGGATATAATATGTACACGAAATAAATTAACCGTAGAACTATTCCTACACAAAGAAATAACTCACTATTAAACACAAATTCTAAATAAGCGTTGTGGTTGTGATATCATCACAAAATCGCAATCAAGCAAGACAATCCAATCAATCAAAAACGTAATTCTATTACCATTGAAAAAAATTCAATATTTTTACAATTATGTTATCTCGTTCACTCCAATTACGAACGTATCTTTTCTTTCATATGTTCCTTAGAATATTGTCTAATATGTCAATACGGACAATGATTGGGGAAACGGAACGTGAATACGTACAGATTAAAAATACTTAATAGCATTTATGACGACAGTTTTGAATAATTTCTGATTTAATGTCAACTTGATGAAAAGTTTTGTAAATTATGGTTCTTTCTATTTTCCTTAATTTTTCTTTGATGATTTTGTGGTCAAAGGCTCCAATCGCCTGTTTCAATATTTCCCACTTTTGTTATGTTGCATGGCGCGTACAAAAACCGGGTCGTCTGCGTTCATCATAATCATCGACAGAGTTGCGTCAGAGGCCCCTAGTCGCCACTCTCGCGGCGAGAGTGGCGACCAGCAAAGAGGCGACCAGTGGCCCCTCTGACGCACTGACTAGTGGCGAGAGTCTCGCCACTAGTCATTATTTCCATGGGCCACCGCATCAGGCCGTAACCGTATCACCGATGATTAACGGCCTCTTTATTAATTAAACCACCAAAATGGACGGATTGTTGATCGCAAAATAGATAAAGGTACCTAAGCTGGGAATCACACGGCCAATTATTTCAGTTCTTGGTACCGCAGCTTTGTGTTTAAAAATGATATTTTAAATCAGATGTGGAGATACTCGTAAATAATAGCTACAATAAAATAAAGTCAATTTTAAAGTTTAGCAGGTACAAATTTTTTAGGTTTCTTGTCTTATCCCGTTTATTAGTGAATCTATCTAAGGCAGGGTAATTATATAGCCAAGCTATCTTTGGGCCGGCAAACGAAGCTTCTGCGGGCCACAGTAGGGATGTTCGATCCAGGTGCTTTGTATCGATATTCTGGATCGTAATACACTGTATCGATCCAAATATTGATCCCATTGATTCGATACGATTTTTTGGATCGATCCAGTATCGTATCAAGTATTTTTAAAAATAAAAAACATGTTGTCTTTTATAGCATCAAAGTTTTTTACAACATTGTTTTCTACACTGGCCAATCTTTAAAATGTAGGGTGCGTAAACATAATAATTTTGATAGCCGCTCTGGATCTAGGTGATTGCGGCTTTCATTTAAAGTGTGATTGGCCAACGAGAAAAGACTTTCGGAAGGCACAGACGTTCCTACCACTGACAAATAACGTAGGGCTATATCGCTCAGTGTTCCCCAAACGAGTTTTCTCGCTGACCAATACTTAATTGGATCAGACTTTCTGTCCAACAAAGTTTGTTTATCCTTTTTAGAATTTAATTCTAATTGGTCCGATTTTCCGATCCGATCCTCATTATACATGTATCGATCCACTAGCGGATCGAAAGACATTGTATCGATACAAAAATCGGGTGGATCGAATTGATTTGTATCGATCCACACAAGTATCGGATCGGATCGAACATCCCTAGGCCACAGGCGGCCGGGATGTGTATTGAATAGGGGGGAGCCCTACTTATTATTTCTATGGTATTGAAGACCTTTGTTTGATCATAAATTCATAACTACTAGGTATTGACATATCTATGAAAAAATAAATGTTAGCCACTCGGATAATAAGAAATTCACCTACCACCTCAAATAGCTTAGATGTATTATGAATTAATATGTTATCTATAGGTATCTATCTATCTATTAGGATAGCCATAACGTGAAAACGAAAAAAATACATCTTTGCTCTGTATTCTGTTATTAAATTTTGGTAACAACGAAAACGTGTAACAAAAGGCTGGCCACTATTGAAAACAAATGGAACGGAAGGCGGTATTAGGGACTTTAACCTTGGATCTTTTGATTGAATGGACCTTTGATAATCTTCAGTAGGTAGTGAATTCTTTTGGGAAGCTTCCTTGCAAGGACAATGCAGGGAAAACTCGATCCTTTTTTTTCTTTCCTTTTTATGTGTTAGTTACGAAGTAGGTTATAGGTAAGTAGGTATGTGACAAGGCAGGAGTGCGGACGACGTATGAGGCGTGATCACGGGTAGGTACCACTCAGCCGAAATCCTCGGCCGGTTTATATGCGAAAGGTGAGCTAGCACGAAGATTTATTAAAGAAGAAATTCAGGACATTGCCTAGTGCATTTTTCATTCTTCTAAGCTACCTGAAATAGACTTTAAACTTTGAGGATACACGGTGAAGGGTTTGTATATTTACCTATACTTTACCTTGTCTAAGCCAATATGATTTTCCCTTCAACGTTATCGTATAAAACTTGGCAGGCGGTATCGTAACGAATGTTACAGACATGGGTACGTGTTTAGAGTCCCAAAATAATGCCCTCGGGCGCGATAAACTGCCTACTCGCGAAAGGATATCGAAAGAGTAATTCTTATTGAAACAACGATGAAAAACCGGCACATCGTAAAACATTTTATCTGTACTTATAACCTGTGATGTGGCCTATCTTTGCGGTAGATGTTCCTTTGAGACGTACTTAAACCTTTTTCAGTCCGCAAAATATTCGTGAAACAGCCTAAATTTATTTTATATCCTTAAAAGCTTTCTTAGACTGCCTCTTATAATGGTCGCGATCACGACTGCTGAGCTTGAGGTCTTGGGCTCGATCGGTTAAGCAAAGTGTTATTGTGTTTTTCTGTAAATACAGTTTGGAATAGTGCCCGTGGACGGCAATAGGCAACAATGTACCTAGTGTATATTATATTTAAAAAAAAAGTATAAATAGTTATAAGTAACTATGCATAATTTACCTTTTTAGTATAATTATCTTGTCCGTGCAGCTACCATACTTTTTTCTCTGCATCACCCTTAGTTTGACTGGTAGAAAATGCCTAAGGCATTAAGTCCACCTCTGTACATATAGTTCATAAAGTATAAATAAATAATAGGCTCGCCCCCTATTACATGTATCGACGAACTGTTGGTGTACCTACAACATTACACCTCTGCTTCACCCTTCGAGAAATACAGGCGTGATGCTATGGGCGTAGCTAGGAGGGGGCCAGGGGTGGGCACTGCCTACCCTACAAAACTCATTGCCCACCTTAGAAAAATCGTCAGTAGATATTGAAGAAATATACTGTTTTAATTCTTTTTGTCTTGAGAAAATGGTTCAATAGGTAGGTACCATTCTTTGTACAATTATTTTATGATCTCCGAAAACCTCCCGTTTACCAGAAATAATATCGAAATTGTCACAGCCGTTTCCGAGAACGCTAATATTACTTACAAACCTGATCAGCTGGCCAGCTGATACCTTAGGAAATTACCTTAGGAGATTACCTTAGGAAAACTCCCTAGCTACGCCAATGCGTGATACTTTGCTATGTTAAAAGCTTCTTATTTGTCTTAGCGTTTTCCCGCTTATCTACAATGAAAAATCTTTATTGGGATTTCCCGATGAGATTAGGAGAGCAAAACACGTGCCCTTAATCCCCATGAATATAGGTACATTTAATCCATTACGTAGATAAGTAGAGATAAACGAAACCTCGTTTGTAGGAATTGTAGAAAGATTGGTTAAATAAACGCTCTAGTCTGCTTGGGAATACAATCTCATCTTTGAGTCTTTGTCTTTGGTATCATCACCTACAAGTTGATGTAAAATGATAGATAATATTATTTAGAATTAAAAATATATATAGTTAGTTTTGTAAGATTCGGTAGGTATAATTTGGGTACCTACCTACACTACTTACCTTCTCAATACATTCATGTTTTTCTCTTATATTCTTCTATCGTGTCGAGCTCTTCAGCAGATGCCATCGTTGTAAGATTAGTTCAGTGCCAGTTCAATCCCCGGATCCTTCGGTATTCGGTTCGGTTTTAGGTATCATTAATCGGAGTCTCTCTCCTTATTTTCTCTATTTGAGAATATAGAGTATTGTACGGAACAAAATAAACCAATTTAAATTGATTTCGAACGCTTTCAAGTTTGGAAAATTCACGAATGGGGTCGCGGTAAAAATGTCCATTGGTGAGATACGGCGACGCAGGCGTTACCCCACGCGGTAAAAGGGAATTGTTCCCGGTTTAGAGAAGATTTAACACTGCGGCGGACTGTGTTTTACTGCGTTTTATTAGCTACGGGAATCCGGTCTGCCCCGGGACAATCGAGGAGGCAGAATAAAGACTCGTTTGTTTACTCCATGTCTGATTTGTTGAATGTTTAACGTTACCATTCCGTGCGATACTATGCAAATTGGGTATTTTATGCGATTCCACCTTTTGTGCTGAGGGCAATGTTTTGTTAGAGTACCTAAATACTAAATATATTATTTTGATAGTTATACAGATTCAGAGAATCACAAAGTCGCTTCCCGCTGTCTGTCTGTCCCTATGTATGCTTAGATCTTTAAAACTACGAAACGGATTTTGATGCGGTTTTTTTTTAATAGATAGAGTGATTCAAGAGGAAGGTTTATATATATATAATACTTTGATATTTAGTGTAAGGATAGTAGAAAAATTGCACCCAGGCGAAGCCGGGGACGGGTCGCTAGTAAATAATAATAGAGTGTCAATCGTACTCGGTAGCGAGCTCCCAACGAAAGCAACAGCTTCAGTGCTTACCACCGAAACGATTTCAGAGCACATTACCCGTTAAAAAAAATCTATTCTCAAATTAGCGGTTATAAAATATGGTGTACCTATGTAGGACATCGATGTATGTGGGTAGTCACCAAATTAAAGCGAACGGATTCGAGTACCTACATGATTATGCCTATTTGGCAATTGCGATTTAATGAAACCTTTTGTGTGTTTTAAACTCATTTATCTTATCATTGTCTGTAATGGTTATTTGCTTAGATAAATCTTACCATTGTCTATACAATTGCCTCAAAATAAATACGCCAAAGGCATAATTTAGTATACGGTCTGGATTTTCTATCGAAAAATATGGTTCAAAATAAAAGACGTGAATCTGGCCAGTTTTCATTTTCAATCATTAATTTATTACCTAAGCTACGTAATGCAGACCTCATTTACTTAGCTATAAATAATAATAATTAATGGTAATGAGTGTTTTATTAAGGATTACCAAATACCCATAAATTTTCTATCGAATTCTTAAACTATAATGGTACCTACCTACTTAGGTAGTTGTACCTGATCTAGAAGGTGAAAACCTATACTTCAACTATTAAAAATAATTACTTACTAGATTATTCCTTATACTATATGTATATATATTTAGTTCCTCATGGTGTTCCAGCATAGATATTCAGTTCTGAGTGTTCCAGTAGGTAATGTAATACGCGTTCAATTCGCAAAGTAGCCAAGGTGTAAATATAGATGGTACACTACTACAAGGAAGGACGAGAGTCACATTCAGACTATCAAGATATAAAGGTTCGGTCCACCTTTCGGTTTGATGAAATTTTACAGAGAGCTTTTCGTTAAGTGAAGCGTTGTCGTAAAAATGGGGTGAACACGAATCCAATATGCAAGGTAGTTCTGTACCGTAGTAATCAAGTAATAAAAGCAAGCGCAAGAAATGCTCTGTCCTGCCCTGCAAAAGAGTCCTTGATTGATTGAATCAGGCCTATCTTAATAATATTTCGTTTTGTGTCTGGCCGAAAAAAGAATTACAAACAGAATTAAAAAAATAAAAACCAACTTCAAACAACTAATTTTCATAAAAATCTTAACAGCTTCTGAAGTCAATGCTAAGGGTGCGTTATAGAATTAAAGGCTCCAACTTCTAAGTTTTTTTTTATGGAAATTAGATAAGTATTTTAATAGTTTGAGCATTTTGAAGTCGGTTTTTACTTTTTTTCAAAGTTTATTTATTTGTTCATTTTTTGTGGAATAATCAATTACACAATGTCCAAGGAGAATGTCCGTTGAGGAGTTTCTTTCCTCCATTTGATACAAAATATATGGGAACACCCCGGGATCTACTATAATATAATACAGTTTAAACCATCTAAATCGTTTCCGAGAATTCGGTAAACATAATTACCTAAATAAAAATAAAGCATACATAGTATACAGGGTTATTTGTAATTCACCAGCAGCGCCTTTTTTTTTTTTTTAGCGTGGTAAAATCATCAAATGAGTCCTCCCACCCCGGGCAGGGCGGGAGGGACTGTCAGACTTGTACTGACTAAAATCCACGGTGTTCCTTCAATAGCCCTTTACGTTCCGGGGTCACGGTAATGAGATAAGTCCCGTGACCACCAGCAGCGCTAGGGGATACTAAAGATCAATCTTACTCGATCAAAATGTATGAAGTTTGATTTTCATGCCGCATTTCCGTGTTGCTCCCATAGATAGTAAGAGTTGTTCATATTGATGAGTACTTTCACCCCTTAAAGCACTGCTCGTGAATTATAAATAATGTATAGAACCTCCTCTTTTTTTTATGTCGGTTAAGAACTGTATAACCCTTGGGAATTTTCGTAACCAAGCTTGTGGCTACAAGAGGCGATATTGCGAAATGTTCGTGACCTAAGTAAGTTTTGAAAATACTTTTCGCAGTTTACTGAGAAAAACCTATGTTCAACAACTGCGGCATCGTAAATGTGTTCCTAATGTGTGTTCGGCACGCACTTGATCACTTTTATCTGAGGTACCTAAATGTTTTTTTACAGTAATTTAGCATCACGCCAGGGTTAGGCAGAGGTACCTATAGGTACATTGCTGTACACCTACATTTCAATTTTAGAAGCCGACCAAGTAATATGCTATACAGGTGATGACTCAGAGACAGAATATTGCAGCGGTATTTTCAAAAAAATTACGATTTTGTTTGCTATTTTATAACTAAAAATATTGCGAACAAAATCGTAAAATTTTAGAAAAAACTGCTTCAGCATCCTTCTCTGAAGAATACAGAATCATGTTCTGAATCTATGGTATCAGTTTTCGTTACGATGTCACTTACACCTTATAAAGAAGATAAGTGTTCAGGTGGATGCGATTAGCACATAACGGAGATAAGTGGTTTAAGCAAAGAGAGGCCTATACTCAGCAGTAGGTAGATTCGGACTGTGGATGATGATGATGAATAGGGGGCCAGCCTACAGCCATTTACCGAGCACAAATTCCAAAATCCGGCTGCTACTGAGAATCCTAACACATGACCCAATCAGTTTGCGCTACATGGGAATCAAACCCAATATCTCACTTAACAGCTGCGCTTGCGACTACTAGAGTTATTAAACAGTTTAAAAAGGAACATCTGCAAAGGTTGGATACCAGCATCCTCCTGTTTGGCATCATGGACTTGCTGATTTCACCATTTCGTCGACAAGACGTGATTCTAACAACATTCTGTCACTCTTGTTCTTTGTAGAGGCCTATAAGATCCATGTTCAATTGTTTACTGTAACTATAAACTAAATCTTCATCCGTGAAACCTTAGCGTAGGAAGTGAAGGTAATAAAAAACTTCAGCTATGAAAAATGTTTATATCGTGCCACAATGTACCGCAGAAAATATTTTAAAATGATGTAATAACTTTAGAAATGTTATAACAAGGGCAACATACTTTCCGACCCAGGAAAGTTGTTCTTATGCATAAAACTTTCAAACGGGGTTCTGTATTTAACAAACTGGTTAAATTTAAACTACCTAATCAGGCAAACACCAATATTTTTTAAACTCTCTTTTTACTCCATTTCTTGTCATGGGTTTTGTAGGTAGAAGTTGAAAATTGAAATTTATGGGCAAAAAGTTCGTACTATTTGACAAACAATTGTGGTGAGGACGTTAGGACATTAAATGAGACCACGTATTTCGTACTACGTTCTAAATCCAGTGGGCTAATTCTCGTTTCCTTCGATATCATCTCGAAATCGAGTTTGTACCTACTTCGAGCGCTTTTTCGACGATAAAATCTCGCAAATCGCAATTGTTTACTTGAATCCCGTATTACACTAAGCACTTGAAGTTAATTTAGATTAATGCTAAAAATACGAGGTTCAAGTAAACAATTGCTTTTTTTTTCTTTTTTTTTTTTTAATTTTACTTTTGTTTTTGCGAGATTTTGTAGTAGAAAAAGCGCCCGAAGCGCAAACTCGATTTCGAGATGATCTCGCAGTAAACGAGAATTGGCCTCCAGACACAAAAAACTATGATTTTCACGGATGTTATTTTTGCATAATATTTCACTCTACTCTCATTCGTCTAGATGAAGGGACACCAACGTAGAAACTTAGGCATTTTTACGTGTATATAGGTACTTAATTATTATTTTGGTAAGAGCAGGTTACTGAGGTTACAGACTTCAAACATTTTGCCTAGTTATCGTGATTTATGTAAAATTAACATTTTAATTAATTCCTGTGGATAAATTACTGATTGGATTTGATTGTTTTACTGTGTACAGTCACAGAACGATACGTGGTTTAATTTAATGTCGTCACTACCCTGTGTACATAAGGTATTTTCATCATCATCGTTTTGCATAATGTTTTTTTTTCTGTAAGGCGCGCCTCATTTTATGTAATTTAACTAAATCCTACTGAACCATTAATAGCATCTACACTTGACATATTGCTGAGCTTTATGAAGTTATGAAACACCATTTTCAGGCCGTAAGTGGCTTGTGAAGAGGGCAATTCGGAAGTTTATTATAAAGTTATAACAGTCACGAGCTTATGCGAGCTATTTTGAGTGTGCCTGCTAAACAGAGTTATTTTAAGTTGTTTATTATGTACTGTATCGTTGCGCAAAAACACTTACGTCATATTTTTTTGAATAATATTATATATAGTTTAAAAAAAACTAAAACATAAAGAAAGAAAGAAACTACATTTATTATCCACAACAACACACACACACACAATAACAAATATGCAATAACGAATGAACAAAGTGTTACAGAAAAACCAAGCAAAAAAAACAATTACACATGAAAAAGGAAAAAAATAATAAGACAAAATCAATGTTACTGCAGGGCGTTGGTTGGTAGGCTCGGTGTGGTATCGTGTGGATAAAAGGTCTCAGCTCAGCATGTGCTGCAGATTGTCTGCAACGCTGGTTTTCAGCTGAAGCCTGAGGTAGCTGACAAGCGATAAGCGTTGGGTATAAAATATGCAGGTGGGTAGTCTTATAGAAATACAATAAATATTATCGTTAAGTTAGGTAAAGATACTTCGTGTTCACACACACATACGCTTTTGTCATTCAAACTAAACGTGTATGCAAAATTTCAGCTCAATCGGAAACCGGGAAGTGGGTCAAATTTAACTTCCAAGTTTTTTTACATATAGTTAGCAGGTGAAGCTAATGAAAGCGTATTAAAAATAGAATAGAAGTACTTTTTATTGTACCTACACCTGATAAAAAAGGAGCAATGCACATAATAATTACAATGACGACATGGTTGGCGCAGTGCCTAAGCGATTAGCCTTCTGCGCTACGTGCCGCGGGTTCGATCCCCGCACGGAACAAATATTTGTATGATCTACAGATAGTTGTTTCGGGTCTGGGTGGTGTGTGCATGTGACATGTATGTTTGTAAACTGTACCCTCGATACAGGAGCAATCCTAGTGAGGGACAATGTTTAAAAAAAAAAAAAACATTTTAAGATTGTGCAATGGGCGGTCTTATCGCAATCGGCGCGATTTCTTATAGACAACCTTTGGGTGGACACTACAGCATGTAAAAAAACAGGTTAGCCCGCGGTGCATAAACCAATTAACAGATAATTTTAGATTATAGTTCAACATAATTATAAGAACCTTTTGAAGATCTTTTGAAACCAGGAAACATTGTAGGCCAAATCTCCTCTTCTCCGTGTCAGTGAAGCTAGAATCTAATTGGGATAGTAGTAGCTAGATGTTTATGACACACCGACCATAAGCGACCCTTGTTGCAGTCTATAGGCAAGCCTCATGTTCAGCATTGAACGTCCAGTAGTTTAGTTTACAATGAATGAAAAAGTCGCCAGTAAAAACATCCTGGCTTAGAAAAAGGTCACTCCTATCCAGTGAGTTCCTCTGTTGTAAAAGGCGACCAAAGAATTTTGTGAAGAGCATGATCAAGTTCATTACTGTCCCACTGCAATCAAATTCTGATCGGCACATGATTTCGAAAAGTGAGAAAGAGGGCGGGTCGGTTTCGAACTCGGACCCTGCTGCATGGAAGGCAAGCAGATCAATATTACAATTTTCCCTTTGCGCTAATGGCAATATACATTGCTCGCCAATCTGTTTGCCATTTTGCAGTGATTATTGTATTACCTATATTATAATAATAATTGTGAACGTTTATTGAGCGGCCATTGGAAGGCCCATATTCAGCAGAAGACAATTAAGAGTATAATTGATAGCTGAGCAAAAAAAAAATGGTATTCAGGATAGGTATCATGAATACAAATTATTTTAGTTCTCATTTCATTTTATCCTACCAAGAATAGAATAGAATAGAATAAATCTTTATTTCATGTAAACCAAATACAGGCCCTTATGAAATATCGAGACTCTAGGTGCACGGTTCCAAATAGTAGATCCTATGGAGAAGAACCGGCAAGAAACTCCATCATCAAGCATCTCCTACCTACTGTACATACCTACTGTGGAGCCACCTTGATGTTTCGAAATCTAAATGTCTATTTCTATTTTTGTTTCATTCCGACACAAAGAAACATTTGCATGATGCGTTTGAATAAAAAAGAAATAAAAGCAATGCCCCGTTTGCATTATGCGTTAAATGGTCCTCACACATGAGAATTCGTTTAGATGTGGGAGAAGCTTTAATGTAAACTGCCTGGTCGCTTTGTATTCATACTGACGTTAGTTACGATAAGGCACAAAATAGGGGCATGTCTTTATGTTTTGTTTTTCGTCGTTGCAAAAGCTGATAAAAGGTAGAGCAGATTTTTTGGAAGTATTTGGGCGGACTGGAGCTTTGGGAAGCTCGAGGTGATGTTTGAATAGAGAATCATTCGAAGTTCGCAAAGATTACGATTACGAGATTACTACCTCTCTCCTCTGTGTTTCTCATTACAACGTACTACGATCATTGACTTTATTTCTTCCTTTAGGATCCGATTTTAAAAGGCAATGTCCTGAGTAGTTCACTGACTCATCATCGCCCAGCCCAAACCGCTGGGCAAACTTGTAATTTTGACAGTAGATACCTTTTATATCGTAGGCATCCAGTAAGGAAGGATTTTTATTAAATTCCTCCCGTAAAGGGGTAAAATAGGGGTTAAACGTTAGTAAGAAAAAATCGTCAGTTTTGAAGTTAGATCTATGAAACATTATGATTATGATTGAAAATAAAGAAATACTTGATCCAGTATTTTTGGATAATCAGTTTTTAAAGGTGTAAAATGGGTGGTGAAAGTTTGTATGGGAAACATGTTATTTTTTATTAAGTAATTTGAGGAGGTAAGTAATTCCATAAAAATAAGATTATGTAAAAGAAAATGAAAACACCACCTGTCGTGTCCAGTACCGGGTGTGTGCACTCAGATGTCAGATGCTCTGCCTACGACGCAGGTGGTAAGAGTTAACCAGTGTTGCCAATGTTGGCTGAATTAATGTTGGCTGTACCATTGGATTTGCTCATCTATAAAAATATTATGTAGAAGTTTTATTTGTTTGTTTGTAGTAGGTACTACTAGGTACCTATGTAGGGGGTAATCTCTAGAACTACGGAACTAATTCTAAAAATTCTTGCACTAATAGAAAGCTATACTATCCCTGAGTGATATAGGCTAGGTTTATTTATATTTTATATATTGAAAGAATAAAACGCGCGGGTGAAACCGTGGGCAACAGCTAGTTATTAATAAATAAAATCATTTGTCATTGTCTTCATGCTTTGTTGGTTGAATAATCACCTTAAATACATCCATGTTTTATTATCACCTTTTGTATTATATAGGTATTGCTGACATTGTTGGTTTATGTAATGTAGGTACACCTATAATTATTGTAAATAGTAATAAAAGTGTCGTTAATTCTAAATTCCACAATTGTTTGAAAAACAGAACCATTAAATGTAAATAAGACGTATAATGTTACAATGAAAACACATTTCATAATGTTTCTATATGTAGGTACTACCTAGCTGCTTGTAGGTATTTATCACCATTACTTGTAAGTATATCTGCCAGGTAAACGCCAGTACGTATGGAAAACAAAAGCGTCGATAAATAATACATTCTGTTTCAAAGCATACACAAACAAGAAAAAAGAAAATTGAGTTATATGAAATTGTGTACACATATTGTACGTGTCTATTGAAATTTATAATTTAAACGCGTCAATATTATTATTGGAGGCCCTATATTTTGTTTGTGACGTAAAGAGCAATTTTTGTGTGCCTACGCACATTGACAATATGAGCAGAATGAAGACAATAGAGTTGTGTGTATACAGCTTTTCGTTTACTTTGTTTGTCTCAGCACGCGCGGTTTTTAACAATAAAGAGGGCTCTGAAATTAACAGTATTGTGTGAAACACCGTCGATGTAGCCGACGATGAAGTCTAAAGTGATATTATTTTGCGTTTGGCTTTTTTGCTCTCAAATTGTCGGTAAGTGTTCGCTCTACAATAAGGTAAAAAATTAAAAAAAAAAATCTCTCACAACGATCGCAATAACGATAGTTTATAGTTGTCCACCATTAAATACTACATCAACTGTGCTAGAGTTTTAAGAATTTGTGACAAGTGGTAAAAGCTCATCCGATATAGTGATTAAATTACGCAAGTTTACCTTATAAATTATTATTTCAGAATCGATTCCTTATTCCGAGGATCCGGTAAGACAAAGAGTATACCAGCAATCCAACTGGCAGGAGAACGCAAATGAACCAAAACAACTACCTAATACAGATTTCGCACAAACTCAACATGAGAACATCCAAACATACCCCGAAAATCAAGGAAGGCATAAATATGAGAGTTATGGAAATAATAATAATCCTATTCTGTTAGCGCCAGGACCAGTGAAAGACTATAGAAATCAAAACTGGCAATCTCAAAATCAGTTCAATGCAAATGAAGGCATTAATACTGCCCATGATATACCTCTAGTAACACGAGAATCTTTACCTGGTCCCAGCCATTATCCACCAAATAGTCCATCTACGATATTACAGTACTATCAAGCAGGTAGGAAACCTACACTGAGAGCAGATCCAAATCCATATCCACAGGCAATCAATTCTGGTAATAATAATAGATACGACGTAAATTCCGCACTTCAATTGGGATCAAGCATTCCAACGGACGATGGTAATAATGAAGAATCTGATGGCATACGAAGAATATCCGGAAGCAATAGCTACGGGGATAGCTCTGCAAACCATGGTTTTGATAACGGGGCTGAAACTTCTGCCCAAAAATATGAAAATAAAAGAAGACAAGTAGGAAATCACGGATCCAATTTTGGACCAATTATGGCTATGCCCGTCAAACAATACAATGACGGCTCTATAATTAATACTTGGGCGAAAAAAAATGGAAATAAAAATTACTTGAATAACTTTGGATCGCATACTGGTTCGAGTAATACTGCACATGTACAAAGACTCAATGACGGTGCTTCGATGATAAACGATAATTTGGAAGATAATACTGGAAAAATTAAGTTTGCCCATTACGGATCTGTTTCTGGATTAGGTGACATATTTGATAATACTGCCGGGATTACTGATGCTTTGTTAGAAAAACATGGAAAAAATGAATATGTGGATTCTTATAAATTTAATTCTGGATCAAGCAATTTCGACCGCCCTGAGGCCGGCACTGCTAATACTTGGACAGATAGTACTGGAAATAATAATAATAATGATAATTATGATGATGATTACACATCTGATTTTAGAAAAAGTCACATTATACCTCACGTGATTACTGGTCATTTGGCAAAAAAATCAGGAAATATTTGGCATGGAGAAAATTATAGATCTGATTTTGGATCAAGCAAAATAGCACCTAGTCACTCTTACCGCAACGCTCCTCACACATTGGGAGAAAAACTTATAAATTACGGATCTGATGTTGGATCAAGCGCCACTGTACCTGTGAAAAATTATAATGACGCTACGATAACAGACTATCAGAATAAACATTCTGGAACAAATAGATTCGTAGATGATAACGAATATGATTATGGATCAAATAAACCTGTTCCTCTTGTTCCCACCGTAACAGGAAATTCTGAAAATACTAAATATTTTGACAATTCAGGGCCTAGACATGGGTCAAGTCATGATGCGTTTTTAAGTCCGCATAATCACCATCAGTTCCGTAGAGGAAGAGAAAGTAAGTACTGAATTTCCAACAGTAAATAAATGTAAAACGAGAAAAACAATCAACAAAAAAATGTAAATAATTCATTGT
Source organism: Allophyes oxyacanthae (assembly GCA_932294325.1). NCBI lineage: Eukaryota > Metazoa > Arthropoda > Insecta > Lepidoptera > Noctuidae > Allophyes > Allophyes oxyacanthae. Next base: position 5,127,213 of record OW028614.1, on the reverse strand, counting down.
TTTTAAGAAACCCACGCCTTCTTCACAAATCTCTGAACAAACAGGAATAAATAATTTATAGTCATCGTGTTTAAACTATTGAAGTTAATTATTGAACTAGTAGTATATTTTTATAAGTGCGGCGTGAGTTGTTATTTTTTTTATTTCTTTTTCTCACTTTTATAGTACATTATGGTACAAGTGTGTAATGTTGGTGATTACCGCTGAGGCGCCATTGAGACCCGAGCCGTTAGGTGAGGGTCTTAAGAGAGCCGAGGACGGTAATCATCAATACACACGTGTATGATACGACGTTTTTCAACACACTTGTGAAGAAAATAACTATAATTTCAACAGTGACAATGAGTTGTGAAAATTATTTCGCAATGGCGGAAAAAATTAAACGGTTTTCCTATGCGCACGCATCTAACATATCGGCCATAGACTAAAAGAATGAGGTTTCTTTTTTTGGCTTTTCTCGGATAGCGTTTTAGCCACGTACAAAATGGGTAATTCAAAGTTTTCTTTATCACAGAAAAAACAAAAGTTATATTTGAGTGAAAGTTGTATTTATTAAAAACGTACAAGTTGAAATTTATCTATTTAAATACGAAGTTGCATGAAACTAGCAAGCAATAGGTAGGTACATTAATTTATTTGTACTATTGAACACGATCTTTTTTGTTTCGAAACTTTTTTAAAAACAAAGCAACTCATCCAATTTAAAAAAAAAAACCTATAACTCACTTGTGAATAATAGTAAAGGTACTATGTATTATCTCTATGAGAAAAAGTCACAGTTTGATTACAGGTATCATTATGTGCCTAATTGCGGTGAAATTAGAGCCATTTTATGAGCAAGTGTGTTGAAAAAACTTTTATATTATTTATTGGTTTATCATTAATTGGTACTTAATGCAGCATTTTCTGGAGACCAAGTATAAAACATCTCAAAAATGCAAATTAAACCTATTTATACCTATATAATGGAAAACAATGGATCAAGATCACTCCAGCAGTTTTGGACAAAAATTATTAATTTGAACATCCACAAACAATACACAAACAACCTAATGTCATATACTCATATTTTATTAGCTTGATCTTTTTCGTCGTCGGTAAAATTACTTAATAAAATTCAAAATACCTCGCTTCACAAGTTTTAAGTTTTTTTTTTTTTTTGTATTTTCTATTATTCGATTACTTATTATTTCATGTTAATTTATTGAAACTAAATGTTATTCTTTTAGAAATCAATTTTGAGAAAATTGCTTCACATCCGGCAGTAAGAAACCTATTACTAACGAATAAAACAAGTTATGTTGTAATCGATCTAGAGGGGAGGTTTAAAATTGTGGATAAACTAGGCTCTAGTACGAAAAATAATCCAAACTACCGTATACTACGAGCGGGCAATTATCCAGTTGGATCAAAGCATGCAGCCAGCGATGGACCTTACACAAGACAATTATCAGCGTATATGCCAAGTAACATGGGCACAAATTCAGTACCAATGGACGAACATGCATTGCCTCAAAATGTAAATCTCCCAGCAAATAATAAAGGTCCACAATCATCTCTGGATTCAAGTAAATATGATGATTATTCGTCATCAACGAATTTGCCTTCATTTGATTTTGATGACAATATTTCACCGACACCGATTCCAAATAAGCCTAATTATAATCAATCTCCTCTCGTTTCAAACGAAACTGATCACAATACTTTATCAACGACATTACCTCCAAATAAACCAGATTACAATATATCATTTAAACAATTACCAAATACTGCTGATAACTATCAAACTCCTCGGCCAGCTTCAGGCGATTCTTCGAGTGGGTATTATTTATTTATTTCTTCTTAAAAACGATATAATTTTATTTTTTGTGAGTATAAACTGTATAGTTATTCTTTTATTAAAGCTGACGTAACTACACCGGCATACACAGATGATAGTTCTGAAGATGGTATAATAAAAATATCTCCGATAGAATTGCCGACAGACAATGTGAGTGATGTTCCACCAGTGACCTCAACTACTGCAAATCCAGTTAAAGGTCCTAACACATCCGATACTGGCTACAACAAACAGGATGAGGAATGGGATAATACGGGTTCCCCCTCTATGGATACTAGTATTTTAAACAAAGATCAAAAATACACTACCACAACAGTAGCTCCAAGTAGCTCAGTTTCACCAATCGATAATAACAGCAGCGATGAAATTATAACAGATGATAATAGTTATAATTATGACACAGTCCCTGACCAAGCAAACGACCGGATAAATGAATCTCAAATAGGTAAGTGAGGTTATATATCTTAAATACTTATTTCGACGTATGTTAGCTAATAAGTTGTTGCTGTTCAACTTAATTTGCAAGCTGATAAAGCTTCCATATTTTTTTTGTTCAATCAGCTACGTACAATTCACTTTCAAATACTGATGTTCCGGCGAAATTTGACGATTATTCATCTACTACAACGGGATCGTCAGTACAAAGCGATGTATATACAGGTGATACTTCTTCTACTCCTGGTGATAATCCATTAGAATCCGAACAACCCACGAATGATCTAATAATAACATTAAACATAAATAATGATTCTGAAGACGATACTATCACCATAATTATTGAAGTCTCAGAGAGTACAGGTGATGCTCCTCCATATTTTAAATTAATCTTCGGAATCTACTTTAAATCTTAAGTAGGAGAGTATTTACGTAACTACAAATGATGCAGGTGATGCAGATGATGCAGATGATGCCGATTCATCCAGTGATGAAAAAACGGTAGAGGTCAAGATCGACACACAAGATGGCAGTGACGACGACCCCAAACCACGAAATAAAAAGAATGGGAACTGCAAAAAGGATCAGAGTACCGATGATAAAAACAAAGGCAGAAATCTTGAAATCGGTATGAATGATTTCTTAATTTTTACTGAATTTATTTAACTGAACCTAATTGTAATAAAAATGATTACAATGTGACATATTTTTTCCAGATGTATTTAACCTTAAAGGTGAGCCTACAGTGTGGGTTAAAACAACTGACGAAGACTTAATCGACAAGTTGACGACTGACGATGAGTCGAGCGTAGTATACTTCTTTAGTATGCAACCTCAAGTTCGGGTCGAGACAGAAAAACACACCACAAAACATTGTAACGGCACCGTTGTTGTAGAAGTGACGAAATCAACATGGAACTACAAAGATGGTAATTTAGTAGATATTAAAAATAATATCGTTTTAAATTAGGTATTTATTATTATGAAGTGCCTCTTATCATTGCAAATAGTAGTATTATAATTATCATTTCAATAGGTACTTAAGGTGAAAGATAACATTCGGGGCGGTAAATTGAATACATTTCCAATTTTTGCATTTTTACCTAAGTTAACATTGGATAAGAGATAGAATTTTGATGTTAGCGGCGATAACATATTTATTTATACAAATTCTTGATTGTTTGATTTTAAAATAAAATAGTTAAATATTATTTATGGAATGTAGGTCAAAGTCGCAAAAAATATTACAATAAGTCCACCATTTACAGATTAATAAGTACATAAAATGTTACTATGTAGTATAATTAAGGTCTTACTTTTTTAACGGGGTGAATTATTTAATTGAAAAAAAAAATCATATTCATATTTTTTTGAAAACCTTTAATTATCACCATTAAAAAAAGATGAATGAAGCCGTTGTCCGTTTGAAAATCCGAGAGGAAGCCAGTAACTTAATACGTTATTTTTATGGCAGTACCTAATAGATATTAGATATCTACAATTTACATAAAAATATATTTTTATATTTTTATTTTAGGCTCAAATGATTTGTTTTCACTTATATATTCATCGCTTAAAAGGACCTCCGCTAATAAAGTCCGATCTTACATTATTATCGCGAATAACCAAATGACTTCTCAAAACTGACTCATACATAAATGGAAAATTGAGAAAAAAAATAATTAATAAATGAATTTCCCGCCACAGACGGTTGCATCCCCCTTAATATAGGTTAGCCTGTAAACATTCATTGTTTAACAGTAATCAGTGTTTGAGTAACCGTCACAACAGCCATAGTAGATACCCAAGTTGTTGTGCGTGGTGATCGATGATCGCAGAATGTTACACTATGAAGAAAACTACTGCTTACCCTAATAACAACAAACATAATCCGAATATAATCCGTTGTTAATCTTTTACGACAGCCAAAATACAATTTTAAATGTATTTTTTACTAATGATATTTATAATTTTCTTTTTTAATTACAGATCCTTTCCCGAAAATTGTAAAAACAACGAAGTTTATAAACCCTAAATAGTTTAATATAGTGAGTACAAATTAGACATTAACTGGAGTTTTCTAAATAACTTGTCATAATTAGTTCAATCTGTTATTCCGTTCCATACACAGTTTATTAAATAAATTAAAACATTATACACCAGCAATTGTAGTGTATTTCATTTAAAAATATCTTCAGCTGTCATTTTATTTTTTTGTGTATCTAATATCAAAATGCAGTTCTTAATTCGTGTGAATATTTGTTTTTTATTTATATACCTATTATTTATCAATAACAGTATAAACAAAATCAGTGAATTAAGAATGGTCAGATAAGAAAATCTGATTATGGGCCAAAGTTTGACCTACATAATGTTGCCCATATTATGTCGGTATGTCAATCCTGGCGAAGAATACATGAAGTAAGTAATTGTATGTAAGATGTGTTCGAAAGATAAGTAACAAAAACAACCCTAAATTGCGATCTGTGATATCTCTACCATTTGTTGGGAAAATGCTAGGCATAGGCATAGTTCAAGAATATAAATATGCTCGCCAATATAAATGGTACCTGTCGCGCCCGGGTGCGACCCTATAAAAACAAACGACCGTGATTAATATTCACCATCTTTCATCATGTAAAGTTGGACTTTGTTCGCGCAATGTTCATAATCAAAGATTCACAATTATTTTTATGTAAGTTGAGAAATCGGGTCCTAAATCACCACGTTAGTTTTTTCAGTAAGATGACTCCAATACATGTGCAATCTTTAAATTGGTTAATAAAATCTGTTCGGCACAGAACATTAAGTTTTTCTAAATCTTTTATATCTTAAATTACCTACTGATATTTTGTAAAAACAAAAAAAAAATACATAGAAATAATCCGTAAAAGCTCCTTGGGAAAATTTTAAAATACACATTGTAACCCTCTGGATATTCTCTTTAAAAACATAATAATTGTGATGTCAAAAAAATTCTAAGCTTGAACTTAATCATATCTGCTGGATCATTTGATTAGTTTTCTTGGTGAAGGTTAACTTGGTGTATGAACAGAAACCTGAAGATGAGTCGCCTGGGCATTAACACGACTCTTGTGGATGGTTTAAAAGTATTAAACGGTGCCGTTAGCGAAGCAAGGGTTTGAAATCGCTAATCTTCACTCACAAAAGAACTTATCGGTTAGTCGATTCCCAGGTTACTGACAACTTTGAATGTGGCTTTCGTTTGTTTCCTTCTCACAAACAACTACAATTAACTCGGCTTTTCTCAGTCCACTGTTGGACATGGTCCCACCGCAGCTTGCAAGCGGTAAACGATTGCACTATTTTTAATCTATAAATGGTGTATGAATGATGACCTTTACACAAAGTCTTACAAATCCTATATATAAATATTTTTTGTTTGAATCTGTAATAAAATAGCAATAATTCAAACAAAATGGCAGTGTAAATACGCACAACTGTATTGAACAAGTTATATAAGTTTAGTAACAAGTGTAACAAACAACATGTAGTATTATAAATATCCTCTAGTAGTACCTACCTACTACTTCAGACCTATTGTTTTGAATATAGAAATGTTTTAGTTGGTTTCTCCGTCTACGGGTTTAGCTTTGTTGATACTAGAAGTAGGGTTATAAATTATTTAGCAGAGTTGCTGTACAAGTACTTTGACGTGATTCTTGCAAACAAAACTATAAATCTACTCCATTGTGAGGAACACAACACCAAATTTTGGCTTGAGTAAAATCGGACGGAATTAAATGTTATGCAGGACATTGTTGGTGTGAATACCACTAGTTCAGTGGTCGGCAACCTTTTGAGTCAGAAGAGTCAAAAATTACGATTTACAAAGTTCAATGTTAGTGCCACATTTTTTTTTTGTTTTTTCCACAATCTCGTCTGTTTAGCAAATAATGCGAGGACCACCTAGTCATTTGCGTATGGAACTAAAAAGCCGCAGCTTCACATCCAAAGAGCCGCAGGTTGCCGACCCCTGCACTAGTTGTAAGATTCGTTATGTAGTTGATGATGACTCTGTTTAGGATTATAAAAAAAAATCCTCTTTCTATTTATCTATACAATTACACATCATGCAATCTCCAAAACGTAGCTTGGAGAGTAAGCTCATACTGGGTCACGTGGAGGGCAGGAGAGTGAGAGGTCGGACCGCCCGTCAGATGGAGCGATGCAGTCAAGAGAGCGGTTGGCGGCAAGTCGGGAACACACAGCTGGCTGTGCACTCTATGTCAGAAAAATATAAATGGAGACGAATTTGTGGTCGCGATCCTCAGTATTGAGAGACTGAGCAAGAGGATATATGTATTAATATCTAATACGTGAAGAAAAAACTTTGTACCCCTTTTTAAGCATATTGCGCGCACGGAGGATTGTGAGATTTGGCATAGTTATAGTACAAATGGAGAAGGAGCGCAGAAAGCTAAAATTACGGTCGAATTTCGACCACTGGGCGACCACTAGTTAAATTAATTATATATTATCAATGCAAGATAAATGGAATCTAATGTTTATGGCATACCTCCTTCTGTCGAGTTGGAATGAGCTATCATCATAATGGGAATCGCTCAATAACACAAGATTCCATTCAACTTGCTGAAGATTGAATTAGCTGAAGCGTTTTCGTAGGATTGTGGTCCCTGCCATAGGAAAAGGCTTTTCTAACGTTTAGGGCATTTTTAGTGTTATGTGAATTTGCTCACGTACTTACGCAAGAATGGCTCCCGCAATGCACCTAATCAAATAAATTATTGTATTTATTATGATAAAAAAAAAGTTCCTCATAAAGTTCTCGATGGTGTGTGTAGTCCGCCAACCCGCACTAGGCTAGCGTGGTGGACTAAGGCCTAACCCTTCTTATTCTGAGGAGAGGCTCGTGCCCAGCAGTGGGACAGTATTGGGCTGAATTTATTTATTTATTTATGATGCGTTTAAATAACGTGTAGCAGATATGCGTGGCGGTCCATAATGGGTAAAATCGTTTGCGCCCGACGTCCAAACGTAAACTTACTAACTCTTAGCGGGCCGCAGTCGTTCAAAGCAGTTTGTTTGCACAGCTTCGTTACTTATCTGCAGTAGTCAAAATAACACGAACGCTATCGCGGTATTAAAATGAAACCATTAATATGAAAATGTATTTCGCCCGTACGTCCAGTTGTAGCAACCGCAATAACAGGTGTCCTGGCATTTTGTGGCGAGGCTTGATGGCTATTTTAATGAACATTTCGGTTTTGAATTCCGAATATGAGAATATTATTACCATATCGAAAATTAAAGCACAAGAATCCTATTTTCAACCAAGAACTGAACTGAACTAGCTGCAATCTATCACAGTTCAATGTTGACGGACAGATAGGTTTATAAGGTGGTCCTAGGATTATCTGTCCGTCAACATTTACGTATTACGTAATATACCTACTGATTACGAGAGATTCCTTTTCAAATGGATGCGCCTACTCAACTTGTTACATAGCTGATTCAGAAATTACATTTTACTACACCAATAGTATAATAAACACTAAACAAGGTCCTACCTTTCTAGTCCCAATCCCTTTAAGGGGTTATTATAGGTACTTATCATTATGAACAATTTGTATCCTGAAAAAGCGTAAAAAAAATATCTGGTGTTCCATACATTTAGTCGAGTAATATTGAATTAAAACAATTTTTTTTTTTTTTTTTTTTTTTTTTTTTATTTGACGACACGGTTGGCGCAATGTCTAAGCAATTAGCATTCTGCGCTACATGCCGCGGGTTCGATCCCCGCACGGAACAAATATTTGTATGATCTACAAATAGTTGTTTCGGGTCTGGTTGTGTGTGCATGTGACATGTATGTTTGTAAACTGTACCCTCGATACAGGAGATATCCTAGAGAGGGGCAATGTTTAAAAAAAAAAAAAAAATTAGGTTTATACAATTACAGATTTTTTTTCGCGGTTTGGTCATAATGATGAGTACAATTATAACCCATTATAGAGATCAGGATTAAATTAGGTACAAATGGCAGGCAACTAAAACTAAACTTGCATTGGCTACATTGGCAACATTTTTAGTCTACCCATGGAAGCTGAGTTATAGAACTCGCTTATTACGTCTTTGTCTAAGTATGAAAGTTACATGACTGAGGATGCTTTAGTCATTGCGTTATCAATTTAAAACTAATTAAAGGTTTAGAGTAAGCGGGTTCTTGAGTTATTGAAGGCGTGCATAATTATAAATTATTTATTTTTTTATTTAAACTCTATAGAACACTTATAGCTAAACAAAACAGAACAAAGACAGTAAGTTGGACTGACAGCCAATTTTAAGTCTTCACGTATAGTAGTTGTTTAAGAAAAGTTACTGTGAACACCATAGCACTGCCAACAAGAATGAGAGACACAAAAATAAAAATAAAAATCATAAAACAAAATAAAAATAAAGCACATTAGCAATATAAACAATAAATGTACATAGGTACCCATTAACGAAATAGAACGTACGTATTACAAGAGAAAAAAAAAACAAAAACGGGAGTAGGTTTGCCATCTATTCCTATTCATTTAAAAAAGTTAAGGCTAAAGCACCTCCTAGCCGATGACACACTTGTAACAAATGGATTATTAAAACTAACAATTGTGCTGTGTATCCGTGCAGAGCAGAACATAGATTGTTGCTCAGCTCTAAGTAGTGTATAAGAGTACCTACAGCTATTTGTCATTCAGTCAGTAAATAAATAATGTGGTCGGGTCCCACCGCCGTGCCCCCCTAAGCTCAGCGACGGTTGGAACATAAAACCTTTTCTTTATCTAGCGACACTTTGTATTGTCGTTCAAACAGCTTTCAGCCAAGACGGCACTGATTACTACAACGTGTTACGTGATTCTTCTTGCTCTAAATTAAGAATTATTTGCTTCGTGGAAGCAATAGAAGGAATTCCGAAGATTTATACAAGTTAATGGAAAATTATAGTCTAAATGTAGTTATAAATTCAAGGATCAAAATGAGTTATTTGACTTAAATTCAAGTTACAGGGATTTATTCGTTCGTAATATAACAAAGGGACTTAGTAAGTAAAGAAAAATATCTATGATTTATAAGAGCAAATCCGAATTTTGTAAGTCACCTTTGGTGTGTCCTTACATTTTTATATGGTTCAATAGATCTTAGTCGTTGATTGATTGGTTTCTAAGTAATTTAGATAGATAGAGCGGCTACGTTTTTTTAGATTGCGATCGATGATCGGGGCAGGCAGAAAAGTGTAGGTTTTAAGCCCTCTTTTTTCTCGACAGATGAATCGATCATAGTCTTATATCCCCGTACCTATATTTAAGTAGTTAGAGTAGATTACTCGAGGAGATATTTAAGTATCAAGATGCGGCATCCAATCTTCTCATAATGCCACGTCATTGGCTAACGACTGAGGTTTATTCCCTTTTTATCCAGCGGATTACATCCCTTCGGTTGAGCGGCCCAGGGAAAAACTTCGCGGCGAAAAGCGACCCCGCTAATGGCACGTTGAGGTCCAATTTACCAACGTACGGAATGTTGCAAGTAAGTAGGTGGCGAAAAGGAAATGGCGAATTTATTTTGTTCGCGAATGCTAAAGTAATTGCTACGACTAAATGGAGTTTGTTATTTCTTTGAGTGGATACTGAAAGGAATTTCCTACAACTGCCCATTTGGAATGTCGATTATGCGAAAACAATGAATAAAAATAACATGAATTTTTGAGCATCTTTAAGGTTCTTAATGTTTTATTATTATGACATAAAACAGAACATTAAATATTTTATTAAAAAAAATAAGAAATCAAAATTCAGTTCCTTATGGAATAAACCCGAAGGCAAAAAACAAGCAATAGGGTACTCTGCGACCTTCTATGTCATTTTAAGGTACCTGCGGGTGAAGGGACATTAAATATAGACTGTGTATAGACATAGACCCAAGTTTGAATTAAGTTTATTAAAACTTTGTTAGGGGGTGAAGTAGGTATTTTTACCTCAGTAGAGCCCAACTAGAGTAACTATAGTCACCCCGTCTGTACTCGTGGCTGTCGTAACAGGTGTTTGAGGGATAGACAGTATCATCTACATTATACCATGGTCTCATTTGCGGGCAAACGTCTCTACTTCAGCATAGTCTTTGTCCTGGGACAGAAGCATGGCGCGTTGCCACGTGACGCGTAATCTACACATTTTGTAATTTTTCTGCGATCGAAGTATATATGTGTACTCTTGGCATTATATCTGAGACATTTCCGTAAATCAATTTTTTTGGATGAATTGGGAAGTAAATATAGCATTCTACGATATAACTGCACTGATAAATATTATAAATAAATCTGCCACTATGGTAAATAAAACACTCGCAATAATAATAATTAAAGAGGTCGTGAGAAATGAGAGCAGAATATCAAATGAGAATCAAATCTGGTTACAGCCTAATAAATATGTATCTTGTAATGTTCGAGTCTGTAACATTAATTCAAAAACAAATAAGGTTATAGAACTCCCTACTCACATATTAACGAAGGAACATGGCACAGAAAATGAGAAAATGTCAGCCATAATACCAACCTACATGACAACGTTATTTAAACACAATCTTCCGAGTTATCAGCCAAGATTTTGTAGAATAAAAATAATGCAAATCATGTCTTGAAAATATCAAAATATGTATGCATAAGGTAGTGACCACGGATATATCCGGTAGTGACCAATCTCAGCTCCAATGTGTTCTTTTCGCACCGTCATTTTAAACGTCATGTCATAGTTTAATTAAAAACATAATTGAAGGAAAGATAGAAGGAAGAAGAGGTATAGTGCCACAAACTTATCTGACCCGGTGACCAAAATTGGAACTAACGTCGGTACGGAACAAAAATGACATCAAAGAGCATCAGTGTCATTTTTGTACGGAGATGACATTGGTAAAAGCGACGGCAGTGACGCCACGACCGGGTCAGATAAGTTTGTGGCACTATAGAGGTAGGTCACGCATAAGTTACATGAGCCAACTAAAAGAAAAGGTTACTGTCATGTCGTATAAGGAGGTCAAGGAGACTGCACTGGAGAGGGAAACATGGAGAGAGCTGCATCAGCTACAGCGACAAGAGAAAGGATCTTAATTTTGAAGCAGAACCACCGTATAACATCAGTAGACTAGTGATACGACTAAGTAATAAAAATATGTCGTCTAATAAACTTAAGAGTGTCCCGTGTCATTTCAATCGAATGAGCCATTTTCACGTGATTTCTTAACAACAACCGACGTTTCCTCTTTATGCTCGGAATACATTATGTATTTATGGTTTATACATAAATAATCGTGGACGGATAAATAATACATAAAAGCTTGTCGACAAAACAAATACCATACTTTAAAACTATAATAACGGCACGCCATCTGTATCTACCTAATGACAGTAGGTAATAACTATTTCATCGTAATTTATTCACAAAAGTGTTGACAATTGTAATAGAGACGTAAATCAAAATGTGAGTAGGTAAACATCGTTATAATGATAAAATACGCAGCTCTAGGGGAAACAGAAATAACGTCAGACGTGACATTCCCATAAATCAAAGAATTTGTGGGAACAATGTTTTACGGTGGTTTTACTTTTAAAATTGGAAATTTTTATTTACAATGTTCAAAAGCTTCCTTCCAAGTCCCACCCTGATATATTTTCTTTATTTCTTGTTCGTGGTTTTGGTACGCAACTACGCAATGGAGGTTTACATAATCTAAGACGCAATGGGATCGTTGCCACGAAATTGAAACGTTTGACGTAAGCTTTCGAACGGTCACGTCCAACGTCATTTCTATACATTTGATTGAAGTTTCTATACCATGGCATACCAGGGCAATGATGGCAAACGATAACAATCAAGGAAAGCGTACGTCAATCTCCTTAATGTATGTTACAAAAAGCAATTTTATAGGACTTTCTAATTAATTATTATGTAGGAGTTTAAGTTTAAACTGTTTTTCATAAATAATTATAAATAAACATTCAAATGGAGTGCAATGGAAATGGAATTTCAAAGCAGTGCAACACATAGGTACGTTTATATATTTCGAAAAATAAACAGGCCAGCCAGTTGCACCCGCCGAGAGAATGCGTTCCTAGCACCTGTCAAATATACAGGTTTAGTCAATTGGGTTTAGTTTAAGGCAGGCCGTAGACTAGAGCAGCATACAGGAAAATGTATGAAACAATTAATGCGCCCCATACATTTATATAAACACAAGAAGCATTTCCTACTCGGCCTCTGGTTAGAGAAAATTATATTCTTTGTACTCGGCGCTTTGTGCAAGCGTAATGAATGAAAAACGTTTATTCTGGTTTAGTATGTGTTTGTCACGTAAATTGCACTTGGAATAATCAAAACCGGCATTGGAATGCACTGGATTCAGTGAGAGAACCAGTCTTGTAATTGGACGGGCGGTTTACTTTTTAATCCAGTGCGCCCACTCTTGCGCCAGTGGAATAGTGTAAACATCATCAAACTAATCCAATGCCATTCTTAACTGCTTTCTTCTTGAAATCAATGTCACTGTAGTGTTTGCAATTAAACAGCTTTTGAATGACTGGAATAATGTAGATGATATCATCCAGTCCAGTCCCGCGCTGGATTGATTCACTGGATTCCTGGACTGGAATAATTTAAACCAGCCAAAGGTCGTAGGTAGGATATAATAGATTAGTTGCTTCCTTTGATATCCACAAGACGAAAGAGGGTAATAAGAACCAATAATTCATAAAAATATGTAGGTATATTTAAGAATTTATTTCCAGAATATTTGCCAACAATCCGGAACTAATAAGCTATTTCGTATGTCAAGTGACTTAACTACTTGAATATACTGGAGTATGAGATTAATGGTCCGTAAGTGGCCATCCCGGCTGCTGGCAATTCATAAAACTGACCTTAATAAAGAGCAAACTTAATGTTCTCGTAAAGAACCCGCTGTAAAGTTTTTATTTTATTGTCCATAACTACGTTAGGGCTTTTGAAAGGTTGAATGTGAAAGAGGAAAGAGTGGTTTAAAATGTTGGGCGGAAGTACTGTAGTAACAGTTGGATCACGGCGACGCCGATGTTGCGTTCTCATTACGCTGGCATACAAATTATATATGTTATGTCTCCTATGTATTAGCTTATATGTGAATTTAGAAATAAAGAAAGAAATAATTCATTTATTCAGGACGGACATAATGATCACACACGAGAAAAAAATTTAAAGATTAAAATTAATCTAAGAAAGAAAATATCTGATACGTATGAGAATAACAAAAAAAACATACTAATAAATAAAATATAAAAAATGATGTCAAGTAGGATGTCAATTAGCGGATTAAAAAACCAATACATAAAGAGTACGTTTTGCAGCACCTCACCTGATGGTAAGTGACGATGCTGCCAAGGATGGATCACGCAAGCCCAAAATAATAATGAGTAAAAAAAGAGTGTAGACACATCACCATCTATTAGAATTCTATTTTTAAAATAATGACGTCATTTGGGTGTTGCTATTGTAGATATAAATACAGTGCAAAAAGTATTTAAATAACGGGGCATATGAAGGCCTTCCCCGATCCCGATGCCCCCAGGGCCGGGTAAGGTTAGACCCGTTATGAATGACATAAGTCTGAATATCTTTGGTTCAAGGATATGATTGAAATTCTTACGGTATATTATGTAGGTAAGTATAACTAATACCTGATATGTTTGTATGTAATTTTTGTGTAAATGTTTATCGGCTTTCGATTTGTCATCATCAATAAACGTTTTTGTCGTTGGCGGCAGAAATATAACACGACAGGCGACTGTCAGTAACTACAGTGATGTGTGATTGATGGACTAGAGAGATTGGACAGTATATTCACATTGTACAGGCGGCTAAATATCAATAAACCAGTATAAGCTGACTGCATTGTATAGGCGTTCCGTACAATGAGAGGTCAGCTTACACAGAAAATGTATACCTAGCATGTAGCCGTGTGTACGATGAAAAGCTCTCTATGACATCGAATGTGCAGTCAAACAAATATATAGGCATACAGGCTAATCAGATATATATTATGTACCTACATGAAGTTTTGAAAAGAACTGATTATAATATAATATTCTTTTAAATAGGGTTTTACATAAATATTATAGTAAGTATGGTGACGCAGTGGTAAATAATCGGCTGCATACAAAAATGTGCGCAAGCTAGCTTGTGACGTAAAGTTGTATAGGTACACTAGGTATCACTTAGGTTGTATGCGTCAAAACAGTATATTTTCTTCTATTTTATCGTTTAAAATGAAGGCTATATGATTCATTTAAAAAATAATATTGATATATTGAAGTGCACTGTGTTTAGACTAATCGATACAGAAAATGAGGCTTAAATCGGTCTCGTTTCCCTATAGAAATGATCTCTGTTTTTAAAGAGCCGTTATTGATAATATTGCTTTCTGCTGTTAACCAATCATATATATACCTAATGCAATTTCAAAAATGATATCAAATGCATGATATTCAAGTAAGTACATAAATTATCAGTTCCGAATATTTTGTAATTGCTAAGAAAAGTTAAGCCGATGCCGATGTAAGTGGAAATGCTGGGAGAGACCGTCCTGAATCGACATACAAGCCAGGTGTCTGGTTCACACAACTGACTGATTTGTGAAAAGATGCATGAATGCGAAACAAAATGATGTAAGGAATACTTGGTTATTCAGATAGGTACATTAAATAGCAAACTTTCTTAAGGCTAATAATAACGTTACCGTATCGAAAGTCTGTTACACTAATTGCATATTGTAACAAACTTATAACAAAACTTCTAATTAATCAAGCTGTACAAGTTGCAAGAAGTTATTAAAGAAAATGGTTAGATCCGTTATCGTCCCATTAGTCATAGAACCTTGTCACTTTATATTGATTACTTTTGTTTTACTAAGGAAACCTACCTCATAGAACTTCATACTTATAAAACAAACAAAACAGAATCTAAAAAAAAAATCGCGTTTCTTATAATATTAGAGTAAAAGTGCAGACCACAGAATAAAAAAACACAAGAGGAAAGTGCCAGTAGGCGGAGCGAGTGTGCCATAATTATGCGGAGCTACGCTTAGTTTGCAATAGTTTCATTTTTAGGCTTGTGTAATAACGCAATATAAGTAAAAACATTCAGATTTTTTTACAATTTCACCGTTCTTTTTGCTCGAATGTAAAATTGCCTTTGTGAGTTGAATGTGTGATAGTTGTGAATGTATGAGTCAATTCTCGTTGAAAGAAACATCAATGCCCTTTCCTTTTGTCTACAATATTCCGTGGTGCAACATAGTGCGCTAGATTTTTTAGATTTACTCGTGTGTTCTATTTTGCGAACAGTTTATATTTATAAAGATATATCGAAGCGCTGATCAACAAAATCGAATAGATCTGTAGGCACCTTAATAGTGACGGTTTATTTTAGCCCGCACAGAAGTCTGCAACTATTTATTGCCGCGGTAACTTTTAGATGAGTTGCCGCAAGTTTTCGCCAACTGATTGTTTAAGTTTGTCGCGATACACCAAAATGTTTGTGCCGAAGTTCTTCCACCGTTCCCATTGATGTTCAGACATGAACAAGAACTTTTATGATTGTAAGGCTTTGATTTGGCTATTATTCAACATAGTCTGTAGAACTTTGTTATTCTCATAAATGGCGGTGGATAAACTGGAAGGATCATTCCATTTTGCCCTAGTGTAAGTTTCTTTTACTAATTTTGATTTTGAAAATGGCCCGTTGCAATCTCTTCTCAAATCGGAACATAGGGCCTCTGTTTCGATAAAGTATTCATCAATACTAGAGGTTGCCGAGTGGTTGAAATTCGACCACATACTTTAAATACATTTTAGCTTTCTGCACTCCTTCTCCATATAAACTTTAACTAATATGCCAAATTCCAGACTCCTCCGTGCGCGAAATATGATTAAAAAGGGGTACAAAGTTTCCACTTCACGTATTATTATCTATATGATCTCATGTAAACGTCCATTGCTGAATATGGGTCTCCTGATAGACCGCTACAATACCCGGTCTTTGGAAACGGTTGGCAGTCGCGGAATGTTGTTATTAGCGCAAAAAAGGATGCTGTTGTCCTATTTACGTAATTCCCTATCCGCCTTTTATGGTTAGAGAGCTAGTGGCGTTTACTTTGCCTGTGGCCACATGGCGATAAACAATTACAAAATACGTTTTCATTGGTTACTGAAAGTTTCTAAACTGTAGATGATATTAAAATAATGCCCATTATGGACTTATAATCTGATGAATCTGCTGATACAATAAGTGACTCTGTACCTGACAAAATGCTAGAATAAAATAAAAAGGCTAATTCCACAAAATGTATATTTTCCTATTTCGAAGGCACCTTAAATGGGATACCTATAATTGAATTTGAAAAGGCCTGGGAATAAGAAATGGAACACGTTTCTTCTAACTTTGGAAAAACTCGTTTAGAACCACAATGGCACAGAGCTTGCCAATAAAGGACTTCCATTACATTTCCTATATCAAAAAGAAATTTTGCTCACTCAAAACACATTTACGATTTCCTTTCATCAAAAAATTATTTCGGAAAGTTATAACTCGAACGAAATCGCAGTCTATTGCGCGTAGACTGACATGAAAAAGTGGTATAAAGACTCTTTCAAAATAGAAAATTCATAAAGCATTGGTTGTAAAGCGGAGATTCCAAACTCCACTTCATATGGATGAAGCTGCCATACGATCGACAAATTGCTAGAGTCGTGTTTGAAATAGATTCAGTACTCGTACTTTTGTAGGTCGTATTTCTATTTTGTAAGTGGCTGTGAATGTGATATTGAACGAGGTCGTATCATTTTTCAGTTTAAATCAAATGAAATCAAAATATTTATTGGCTTCAAAACATAGTTACATATAATAGGTATACAGGTCTTATGTACGCATGAAATTAAGCTCTATCATGTTTTTTACTTTTCCAGCATGCAAATAATCAAATATAGGTAAGTACTATGAAATGAATAAATTACAAGTCAAATTAAAAATTAATGAATTTCTAGTAGGGTAATAGCTTATAGGCATAGAAATAATAAGTAGGGTTCTAGTTATACTAAGTCTATGCTTATAGGCATGTCGATTAAAATATTAAATGTCAAGCTAGATCGAATACATCGGGCACGCCGCAATCGCGGCGGTAAGACCCCTCTTTGAGGAGTGGCTGGATCGGCGGCACGGCGTCCTGACCTACCGCGTGACGCAGGTCCTCACCGGACACGGAAGTTTCGGGAGGTACCTGTGTCTGATGAGGAAGGCAGAAACGCCTGGGTGTCACCACTGCGAGGATCGCCCTGAGGACACAGTAGAGCATACGGTGCAAGACTGCCCCGCTTGGGCAGAGCACCGACGTGTCCTCAGGGCGGCGATAGGCGGAGACCTCTCGCGCCCGGCATTGGTCGAGGCCATGCTGCGGGGCGAGACGGAGTGGGAAGCGGTCGCCTCCTTCTGCGAAGCAGTCATGCTATCGAAGGAGGAGGCGGGCCGCTTGAGGGAGAAGATGGCGTCCTCCCTCCAGCCCAGCCGCAGTGGTGGTCGCCCACGGCGTCGGGCGCCGGCCGACGATCTCCGGCCACCGTAGGCGCGGGCATGCGGACAGCGAGTAAAGTGCAACTCGCTGTCTGACCATGGACCATGCCCGGGTCGACGGCGCGTTGTGTTCCACGCGCGCCTCAAAGAACGTCAGCAAGATGACGGGGCCCCCCCTGTAGAGGGCCGAAGCCTGCCGGGGTCGCGGGGCTTATCTCATTACCGTGACCCCGGAACGTAAAGGGCTATTGAAGGAACACCGTGGATTTTAGTCAGTACAAGTCTGACAGTCCCTCCCGCCCTGCCCGGGGTGGGAGGACTCATTTGATGATTTTACCACGATAAAAAAAAAAAAAAAAAAAAGATCGAATACATTTTTAGGTTATATATTAATTATGATCAAAAAATTCTTTCACAGAGTAAAAACATTTGTCTACTAACCATTTTTGCAATTTAAATTTAAACATATCAAAGGGCAAATGCTTTATATCCTCCGGAAGATTATTAAATACTTTCAATGCCATTAAGTGTGGCTTTAAACTTAGGCTTTAAAGACTTTTTTCTTTAAAAAATATTTACCCACTTTATTAAACTTGCAGTTCTTAGAATTGACCAACTCGAACCTAGGGAACGTTTGATGCCATATATTCTTAACAGTTATGACACAAGCAAACCTAATGACTTCGGCGCTTTGAGTATCTGCTTCGGAGCAGCACGCATACCGTATACCCACCATATTGCTATAATATGGGACTCGTAAAGTGACGAATGTCAAATTATAGTAGTACGAATAAAATAGATGATTGGAATTTGTACTTAGAATTAGGTCAGAAACTTAGTAGTAATTTGTCGCACTGTCTGGTAGGGTGATATGTTTACGTCACAGGAGATAACTGACTGTGCCCGACTGTGCTGTGCTCAAAATAAATCAAATCCCTTGCATAGGCGAAGCGACAATTCAATTTCAGTACACCATCCTCTAAGAGATTTTACTTCGATGAAAATTTATTTTGATTTAGTCGCTGAAAAATTTAACTTCTACTCTACTTAGTACTTATCAATAAGTTTGAAGTTTTTTTTACTTTGTTGAAAAAGCAAGACTGTTTTATTATGTTGGAATTAAAAACAGTAGACCGATAGGTTGCCTAAATGTACGAAACGAGAATGCAGACAAAGAAAAGCAAACGTGTTCGGGTCACCTGAGGGTAAGCGCCCCATTAATAACCACAACCTAGTGATTATATTCAGTTTCTATTTTAAATCCAAATATTGCGTGGATGCTAGACTAGTTGTATTCAATATCGACGCTGGTTCCCTTTCGTATTCTGGAGCAGCTATCTTGCATCCAGAGATTGAAAATCGACTCCGTACACATGGATAATATGAAAAATTCAGAAAATGCAGTAAATGCATTGAAAAGAGAGCAGATTGGCCGTGTTGTTAAAGATTTTACCGTCCAGATGGTTTGAAAGTAATCAAATTGGTAAATAATTTATTCTTCATGTGTGGTAAGATGTAATAAGTGACTTAGAAATAAATATTCTCTTTGTGAATGGAAATATTTGTACAATCTAATCCCAGAGGCAATTAAATTAAACTGTATAATACAGTCAAATGAGTTTCGAGTATAGTTTGAGTTTAACGAGTTTAAATTTTAAATTACAACTTGGTAAAATAAGCGGCATGAAAGTAAAATTGAGGCATTTCAATTTATCTAATCATATTGTTATTGTTGAAGAAAGCTAAGTACGCAAATAAGCATTATTAAAATTGTATGGATCTTAAAGAGCTTTAATGTAACTTGCCAGCTACACTGTGGTTCAATCGATTATAATATTATTATGTTTATGGGTTCAAACGTCTTTTTATTATATCTAGTGGTCCCCCGGTGGTCGAAATTAGAATAAATTTTATCTTTCTGCATTCCTTCTATTATAAACTTTTACTATGACAAATCTCACATTACTACGTGCGCGTAATATACGGGTACATTTTTTTTCTTCACGTATTTATATATAGATACAGTCAATCACAATCACAATTTACCACAAACTGTATTCAGCTCTTGAGTATTTGCGGCACATACAACTTTGGGTGTGTTAGTAAGCTTCTAACACTATGTGGTCGAACTTCCAAAGTTGGGAGTTTGGATAAGTACGTGCCGTGGCCGAACTATCCAAGTGTACTCCGACTAACTCCGGAGATAGCCGAATGCCTAGATAGCCACACACCGCACAGACTTTGTGAGTATGTGGAATAGTTCCTAAGTGGTAGCGCAACAAATTTTTGCTCATACGAATAACTAGCTTACACCCGTGACTTTATCTACGTAATTAGTGATTTCCCTGTAACCCCCTGTTATTCTTCCTTCTTTCCTGTCTTTACCCTTCTATAGTCGTACCCTATATTCAACCTAAGAATTTTCGAATTTTCTTCGAGTTTTGATCGTTCGAAAATGTTAGAGAGATATTCAGTTAATAGGCTATTCATTAAATGAACCTTTTGTACACTTAGATATTTAGATTTTCTTGCATAATTTATATTTGGATTGATCATTTTACATGGTAACTGAACACGCGGTAGGTAAACTAGCGACTAATAGGTGCTAATACCATAGTTGAGGTACAGTACCTATACCTACCACGCGAAAAGGATAAAGGTGAGTTCCGACACCAGCGACACCGACCGATCGCAACTACACTGCTGCAGGCGGCAGCGGCCAACGGGCAACGGCAGTGTCGCTGCAGTCTGCGGTTGATATGATTCTGAATAAGGCTGCAGAGACGCGTCGCCCGCTTAACTTTTCTTCCTCGGATTCCGAAAAACAATTTGCAAACACGTGTTGTCGCTCTGCGGTCGGCGTCACGACTGGTCTGCTTTGACGGCATAGCGATACTGTCGCTTGCGGTCGAGGCAGTAGACGGTAGTGTCACTGTGCTTGAAATTTACCTTATTAAAATCTCATAGAAAATGTATAGGAACCACCAGGACTGCAGGTGCAGTCGGTCGCTGTCACCGGTATCAGAATTGTAAATTAAGCTTACAAACATGTCTCAGGCTAGTGCGATTCTGTATCACATACGAATTTAATACCTTGGAGACATGAAATCCTCCTTCCCTAAAATAATTTATTAATTTCGGTTGGGACTCTGGAAGGTGCTCCATTGTGACGTGTCTTTCAGTATTGTGAGAGGTGTCACAAAGGATATTTGCAGTTGACAGTGAACAAGGGGCTTTCAAAGACCCAACCGTTCCCAAAAACAATATTATAATCACGCCATTTCCCGAGAAAGGACAAGCGTCCTTTCTTGGCATGTAAATAAGTAAATAGTAACAGGTTCACTTCGCATAAAATGCTCAAATAAAATTACAAAAGTGAAAGACAACATACACAATTTAACCGAGTATCTTATTAAATCCCTCGTATTTATATACAAAGTGAACCCTCCCTCGTCCCGGACGTATTTACTCTTAATTAGAAGAGGCAACCTTAAATAAATAGAATTCGAACCGAGAAACAGATTACATTTTTACTTGCGTATTGATATAACCAATAGGATGATTCAATCTGCGGATCAAAGGACTGGGATCTCTAAGAAGTAATATTCAGAGGATCTCATATGGGCGTGGACGTGACTGGACGTAAAATGTCGACGCAGCGTGTCTTTTCAAGATCTGTAACCCAAATTCTCCAAATATACTAAAAAAACGTATCTCTGATTGAACTTTTAATAAACTAAGTTAAATGTGACAGTCTAGCTATAAAGGCGGAGAGAGAATCGAACTGCAACTAACGTAATTTAAAATTGGCAGACTTTCTTAATGCTTGTGTTCTTGGGACGAAAATGGCCTATTTTTCGTGCCGATGTAAAATACCTATCATCTATCCGTTTAATCACACTCTCCTTCCATTTTTATTCATAAAGGTTCGCATGACCAAAATTGATGCGTGTTAAAAAGATAAATTCTATTTGTGACATTGTATTAATGATTCTGGTGCAGATTATGACTTCATCTAGGGAAAAGCATTAAGCTGTAGGTACAGCCAGCGTTGACAGTAGATGAACTTACCGATAGTTTTGAAATTCATTTATAATCAAAGAAGATAATTAGATATTATTATATGTATACATATATTGTTTTATTATTAAGATAAAGTCGATGGATTTACGCTATTCAAATAGCAATATATAATAGCAAAAAGTAATGAAAGCAAAATACTTATATTTGGTACAATGCTGCTTATGTCGTTAAATGTACGCAAAATCAGCCATACTAGCTGTCTTTTTATTTATATGTAAAAATAATTGTTGAAGATTTCTTCGCCCTAAAAATCTTTCCTAACCTACATTTTATAATTGTAATTTTATCCAGAAATAGATATTCGCTTATGTATATTTATATTCGTAGGAATTTACTGTAACATAAATTATTTAGGTACTTTATTTGCCTCTAACAACAAATTCCAACATCTATTTCCGCCTATACGACAGTTTTCCATGTTCGTAAGACTTTAGGAGCTTACGCAAAAACGTGAGCGAACTAAATCCGAAAACTGATGGAATATGGATCGAAAAGGGCCTCTGAAAGCTTTTCAGGTTCATTTGAGTAAGTAGCTTTCATATAAAAGTACATACGGGCTCCAAGAGAATCGTTTCATTCTCTTATAAAATGTTGTATCTATATTCTATCAAAAGGGTGTTTGTTTTATTATTTTTATTAGTAGGTACGTGTTTATATCAGTTAGTATTTTTTAGTTATGGTGATAAAACAACAATTTGAAAGTAATAGCGTGTTACTTTTCTTTAAAAAAAAGCATAATAACAGGATAATGAGTTTGAATGCATTTTTTTGGACTCATTGCAGACCTATTTCGGCAACAAAATTTTGTGGAGTTGCCCGAGAAGTTCACGTGCAAAAAGTTGATCGTTAGCCAAAGGAATGAAAAGTAGGGTAGCACTCGTGTTGGTATAATATTTTTAAACGAATACGCTACCGTTAGTAATTACACTCTCTTTGAAAATAAACTCAACATATATTTTTTTGGCTCTTTTTAAACGCTCAACTTGATAAAAAGAGTTATAAGAATGAGCGATAACATGACATTTACCTAATTTCAATAACATAGGTAAATTTTATCTAAAGAAATTTGTCTGCCTTTATGAAATTGTAGTTATTTGTCATGGAGCAAAAACGGGCTTACCCATGTAATGTAAATTGTGGCGCCATTTTTACAATGCCAACGACGTAGCCGACCGTGAGATATGGTGCTTATTTAATAATGTGTCGCATCTGTTCTACCCGCTCTATGGTTCTAGCTTTCATTACATAGCGAAACACAGAGTATACAGCAAATGGAGTAATGATGTCCGAGCAGACAGTGCGAAAGACAACTGAAAAATAAATAATAGAACATCACCATGTGGAGAGTTGATGAATGATGCTCTGGTTTATTATAAAAGTTTAGTAGTCGAGGATATACAAAATGTGAACGTGAGTACGTCTTGGCGTATATGGCCGCGACAGTCACCAATTTCAAAAACGTCTCATTATATGAAGAAGGTATTAAATGATGAAGGAGGACTAAATGTCCAAATAAGACAGTCGATTCTTTCTTTCAGTGCACCAAATACATACGATGTGTAATATTCTGTTTTTATACTCTACACTCCATTTACTTACTACTCCGTGGTGGCCAGCTAATCCAATTTTACGACCGCATACACAATACAGCGGTGTCGTTTTTCTGTTCTTATATCGTTACTGCTGTTGGCGTACGCGGACTTTGTGAGGAAAATTTAAACTTAAATTGTAGCCAGAAACTTTGGGGGAAACTTGTTCCGCGTTTATCTGGGAACGAAACAAAATAATGCAATATGGCACTTGTTGGTTGGATAAAAAAATTAAGGGGGACTGACGGAAAGCGATTTATTTTTATTTTTTAAGGCCATAGCACACTAGTTACTTTTTGCAACAGAATCGGGCGTTTTCGCGTTCGTTATTCACTTTTTGTAAGAAAAAGGTAGCCAATCAACGCGAAATCGCGCGATTCTGCAGTTCAAAGTAGCTAGTGTGCTATGGCCCTTAGGCGACATTTTGGTAACTTATCATTGTAAAATGGAAATTCTTTAACATTTAAATTGTTTTTTAATGTAAAAATCGTAACAAGGTAGATTGCGTATCTTGTATCATATTGAATTTATAGATTGATCATTTATTTATGATGTAAATACCTAAGACCTATTGCATGGAGATTATAAAAAATTAAGTATTTGAGAAAGGTATTTAATTTTTTTTTGTTATTTTTATTTATCGTTAATTTTATTATTATTTTGTGTTTTCGTTATTATTTTGATTTAAATTTTGAGTATATTGTATTGATTTGATTATTTTGACTTGTACCATATTAGTTGCCAACAAAATATTATGAGTATAACTAATTACCTAACTATGCCAGGGGCCTCTTCCAATGTCGTTTGCAATTAACGTTATGTATTTTTTCGGGGACTTCTAATTTCCACTGTATTTAACTGATATAATAATAATGTAACCTTCATGAGAAGACTACTTATTCAGTTAAATGCTAAAAACTATAGGAGTCATACATTGAAATCCTATACAGAAAAATACTTCTTTTTTATTCATCTTATATAACAAAGAACACTACAAAGCATTTATTTATGCGAATAAATTAAAATAAACCCTTTTTTACTTGCAAAGTTCCTCCGGATTATAAGCGACCGCCGCCGATTTGTTTTTTCTTCCTTCATAACTCATTAATGTTAAAGCTCAGTCCTTTCTTTTCTTCCTATTTTATTTAAAATAAAACCTCTGCTCGAAAGATTTGAATATTATTTAAATCGCTTGCAAGTGCCTTTAAATCTGTATGATCAATATTCTGGGTTCTTCTGCATTCGCTTCGTTCGGCTTATTTGCATTTTATTCCATTTCGAATCCATTTTTATTGAATAAAAGTTGGCAAACTGAAATGATAACACTGAAATTAGGTATACCTTATACTTATGTATAATTAAGATCGGCTATGTTGAGAGACCAAATCAGCGGATTAGAAATGTTGGGCTTGATATCTGCGGGGCTTACATGAACGCCATAGAGCGAAGGGAAGTTTTTACTAACATAGACTTAAGTTTCTTTAAACTAACCTAACTAACCTAAACCTACATTTTATATCATTATACAGTTTTGCCAAACAATACTTTCGAGTGAATTTTGAAAAATATGGAGGTACAGTAAAAATCAGGTTACAAAGGCTTTTTGTGTCGATTGAAAACGTAAGTGACCTGTGAAATGTTCCCGCTAGGTCATGGAAAATTGCATTTAACTTTATGACTGCGTTGTCGAACTATGTCCTCGTTTCAACGCAGCTCGCAAAGGACTTCGTTGTTATTGAGTGGACACGTTTCAATGCAGAGCTGTTTATATGGAAGTGTGCGGATTTCTTTTGTTGTAGCGTTTCATTCTCTCGACGTTGTTTTTTAAACCCAGCATTGAGCGTAAACGGGTTTGAAAATAAATTTTAGAAGCAAGTTCTCGACATTTTATGTATTGTTAGAGCTTTGTAGGTCAGGAACATAAAAGATCTTGTATTATTCAAACCTGAAATAATATCTACTGTAACATACCCATAATTTATTTATTTATTTAGGTACTTTGTGTATAAATGAATAACCTTTTGAAACTTTTTTTGTTCTTTTAAATACTATGGCCCTCACTAGGATTTCTCCTGTATCGAGGTTACATTTTACAAGCATACATGTCACATGCAGATACACCCAGACCTGAAACAACTATCTGTAGAGCATACAAATATTTGTTCCGTGCGGGGATCGAACCGGCGTCACGTAGCGCAGAAAGCGAATCGCTTAGCCACTGCGCCAACCGTGTTATCAAAAACCTATTCCTATTAAGCTGTGGAAACCACACGGGAATATGCGTTTATTATGCTTTAACCAAAATTATTAACAAGGAAAGAGCCGTTGCTATGAAAACTACACGAACAATTGACAATAATTGAACTAAAAATGTAATGTTTACAAATCATGTGACACACCTGTGTTTGGTAAGGTGGCGCTGGCACGTAAATATGGTGATTCAAAACATACAAAGCGGTCGTGTTAAACTGACAATGATTTATTGTACTGTAATCAATTATATGTACAGACATATTTCCAGTATTTTTTTTTGTCTAACTGAACAATGAATACGAGGAGCCAACGTAAATTAAACTATTATTAGAGTTAAGAATGGGATATTTACAATGTTTATAGTTTAGTTTTGTTGTAGATTAAACTACTTTCCGGACTTAAGGGCTGTACACACTTTCCAATTTACAAATATGATTTAGGTACGATACTGTCTTGATCCTTCTGATTAAGGGTAAGCTTCTCACATTATCTGATACCATGCAATATTTAGGATCGAAATGTAGTAGAGCCCTTTATTGCCATTTGTAAATTAGCATATAATGAGGAATTTATGCTCTTGACTTCCTTAAAAGCAAGATTTATCTATTTGATCCACAGTACACGGTTGAAAAAACAGCTCAAGACGTCGTCCATAGACCGCTACCCTAAGATTTCAGCAAAAAATGTTATGATCACGATTGGCAGGCGGAATTTGCAGGTAGATTTTGCCTTCGCAGTTCTCACCTAAAAGTAACCTATTTATTTATAGCAATTTATGTACCCATGTTCAGCGTGGTATAAAATTGGTTGGCTAAACTATAGGAAGTTTGCTTCGTATAATATTCTCTTCACACAAAACCCCTGAGGGTAAACCTTTTACGATGCACGTATGATAGAAGTCACCGTTCTGCTGCGACCTTCTGACGTCACTACATGGACGTTTAGAAATTGGATTTTAGAATGGCGTGTGACTAAATTCTAGTTTGTGGCACACCAGTGATCTAATAACAAACTCTCACTAGGATTTCCTGTATAAAGAAATTAAACCTTATGACCCACATTCTTACATGACAGTTTCTCTTTAAAGTCAGGTCAATCGCTAAACTCATCTTCTTAAAGTGTCAATTGAGCATGATACTTACAAGGGCGCATATATAAATCCACAAAAATTTCGAATTTCACAGTGAAACAGAATGATGCTTGAAGTACGCACGATATGCGAAGGAAGACAACAGCGTCTTTCACGAAATAAATTTTTTGTAAGCGACAAAACTATTTTATCTCAATAATTCTAATTGCTGGTAATAAAAAATATCGCTAATGTCAGACCTCAGTAATATATAAGTGATATTAGTTCTTAAATTTTTGGTCTAATAATCCGTGCTATATTGAGTACAATTCGAATCGAAAAAGGATAAAAAAATTAGGTATCTTTGTGATTTTTTTTATTGAAAGAATTTTGTTATATTTATGTTTCCGGCCAATGGGATACCGTGTAAATATAATAACGTATCCATATTATTTTTGTCAATTTTCTATTTGATTTACTTATGTAAAATTGAATCCAGCATTGGCATTATGCTTTATACATATTAAAATTTAGTGTAGTGTAGTAGTGTTTGAGAATTCGGCGGATAGTGAGTTAGTTATACAAAATGAACACAACTCTTAGACTAGGAACAACTAATTTATCTTTCCACGTTTCCACTTCATCTTTTTACGTGAGAGCTTGAATCGAATCGTCACAAGAAGAATAAAAAAAGCGAAAAAGCGATTCACCATGCATGATTGCGGCATGATTTTCACAAAAGAGAGTTATTAAACTCCGTTATTAAAATAAATCTGTTACTACGGACGTCTCTACAATAGAAATCCGAATTCCGTCCTGACGTCATTAGTCGTAGTCGCCGTAAATTGGATTCTAAACTTTGATTGGCAGCAATTCAGAGTTGCAAGTTTGAAATGAATGTCAGAACTATTCCATTGTGAGAGTGTTCCAGAGACTTCACAATATGCCATGTAGTTTATAATAGCAGTGGAGATAAGCTACCTCTGGTAAATAAATAAAATGATATTGTTATTGTGACTAAACACTAAGTTGCAATTATAAATCTAAGGTTTTAGCTGCATCTAATAGGGGTTATTATTAAACCAGTCACTACGATACGTCATTACGAGGGCTGGCCTATTCTTTGGTCAAAGAATAAGCATTGCCATTCAACGTGGCAATGCTGCCAGTCTTCTGGGCACGCTGCCAATTGACAGCGAAGAGGAGGAGTACTTTGACGCCTAGGTACTCAGTTTTATATTTATTTTATTTTATGATTTATTTATTTAACAATAATTATTAGTGTACATATTTAAGTTTATATTTTATGATTGTATATTATTATTAGTTAGTTTTATATTAGTCAATCAATACATCTATATGTTACTAATGAATATTAAACAAAGTCTAGATCGACTTTAATCTGCAAAAATGTCACTACGTAAAATATAATGTTGTCACGGATGTTGCATTGATATCAAAAGTGTGATGTATTTTAGTTGATGTTAGTGTAGTTCATCCAAACCCTATACATATAAGGTCCTACTTTATTACCGTAGGTACTTTTAGGACAACTTTTATTATGGGACCAAATCTAAAATATTATTATTTGTATGGAACAGCAATTGGCACACACGGTTGGCGCAGTGGCTAAGCGATTAGCCTTCTGCGCTACGTGCCGCGGGTTCGATCCCCGCACGGAACAAATATTTGTATGATCTACAGATAGTTGTTTCGGGTCTGGTTGTGAGTGCATGTGACATGTATGTTTGTAAACAGTACCCTCGATACAGGAGAAATCCTAGTGAGGGGCAATGTTTTAAAAAAAAAAAAAAAAAAAAAAAAAAAAAAAAAATCTTTTCATATTTTTTTGTTTGTCCCATAGTAGAAGTGAGTTGTTATATAATTTTATTATAGTGCACTGAATTAAGTAGCAGTAATTATTCTAAGACGTCAACTGACAAAGACTTCGTGCAGAAATTGGATCCAAAATGGAATGTAGTTAAAGTTTAACTGGCGACAATTGAGAGTAGCAAGTTTGATATGGGTATAATTAAACGACTGATGGTTCTGATGTGGGATGATTCAGTTAGTTTCAACTTAGATGAGAGACTCGTGCAGGGACAGGTGATAAACAAAATAGTTGAATTTCGTCGTAATTTTGGGTCATATTGTTCTCGAAACAGACAGCGACGCTTACGAAACACATGTGTTTAATTCATTGAACATTTTCGAAATAATAGAAAAATGCAGTCTGTTTACAAAAAATAGGTTGCGAGGTACTACCTACCTAACTACCTACAATTGGGAACCGCGCACCTAGTCTCGACATTGCGTAAGTGCCTGTATTTGGTTTACATGAAATAAAGTTCTATTCTGTCTATCTAGGTTAGTATCGCAATGTGTCACCTAGAATTTGCGGTGGTTTGAAACGAAAAAAAATATAATCCGATCAACTATTTTATGCTCCGTATTAATAAAACAACTATTTGTTACATCGTATTCAGGTGCTGATCGCACATGAGTATGATGCTACCCATTCTTCCAGAGTACCTTCTCACAGTGCCCGCCGAAAAGAAACTTTTTCCAGAAACCAACTTTGATGGCACCCCGCGATTCCTAGCGCAAAAAGCAAATCGCTTAGTGGTAGAGGGATTGCCTTTTAGCGCTGGGTATTGCGGGTTCCCGCATAGAATAAATATTTGTATAACCTACATAATTGTTTTGGGGTTTGGGTGTATAATGTGTATATGCTTGTGAAATGTATATCTGTAAACGCACTCACGATAGGTACAAGAGAAATCCTATTGTAAGGCAACGTTTAAGTTATTACCTACTTATCTATATATTAATACGTGAAGAGAAAACTTTGTACCCCTTTATAAGCATATTGCGCGCACGGAAGAGTGTGAGATTTGGCATAGTTAAAGGTTATAGAAGGAGTGCAGAAAGCTAAAATTATGGTCGAATTTCGAGCACTGGGCGACCACTAGTTACCTACTATTAATAGGCCTACAATATTAGTCGATTGCGATAGGACCGCCCATTGTACAATCTTAAAATGATAGTTGTAATTATTATGTTCATTGCTCCTTTTTTATCATTTTACAATAAAAACAATTTCTATTCTATTATATTTGCAAAAGTCGTAAACTGTAAAAAAAATTGTCTTTACATACTGCCACTATGTTTAAACAACTAAACTAATTGTTTAGTAACACACACCCGTGGCTACGCTAATATTTATTTCGTAGTGTAGCTGCATGCTCCTAAACAGGTGTTAGCACATAATTGTGTGCAGGCAATAATTTACGCTTAAATAGACGTTACGCCATTATTTACGAGACGCAAATTTGGTTAATCTGGAGTATTTAATTTATGTACACGTTCTAATATTTCTTACTCCACCTTCGGAGTGACATACGGACAGGAATAGCGTCACACCGCAATAGTTATTTGTGCAACAAGAGAGCAAAGTCGTTTTTTGCTGCGAGTGCTGATTTTGAATCCTGAGTGTGGCGAGGGATTCAAAGGCACGAGATGCAAAATACTTTGCTCTCGTGTAACACACATAACTTTTCACTTCAGCAGCGAGAACACTTTAGGACATAAAATATATTACGTAACATTATTGAAACTAGAAATAAATATTTACAGGTTAAATATCAGTTTTATTTGCAGTAAATACTTATTTTCGTTTAAATACAATAATAAATTAAAAATTCAATAATTTACACTATAAGACATAATTAAGAGAGGATTCTTTGGTCATTGGACATAATTGTCTTTTTGCTAAATTTCTTTAGTTAGTACGAAATTCCGAACGTGTTTGTCTTTGAGGTCGAATTCAAAATCGGAACTTCGAAAGGGCTGGTCTTTGTCTCTCTCTCTTTCTAATGGCGGGAAAGAGATAGAGTGTGAATGTTTCGAATTGTATGATTAACCCAAGGCTGATTATGATATTCGCGGCTTTCTGAAAACAAAAATTAAAAAGTTACTTTGTCTCACTCAGTGAGCAAAATGCGATTTTGCTCACTGATTTCAGGCAGCAAAACCTACATGTTTGAGCTACTGAAGTGAAAAATAAATTATTATGATTTTTTAGACATAGAACAATTTTGTTTCATTATGTAGGTAGGTAGGAAATACACTACGTCGTTAATTACATATCTCGGGGCCGACTCTCTTTCGAAATAGGGTACTGTAGCGGCATGATCTAGCTACTTGTGATCTTACTACGGGAATTAATCGAAATAAAAATTAAATGTTACGGTAAGAATGTTCATTAGCGGATGTAATAAGTCAACACAATGATCAACCAATCAGCGCACTTTATTGCGTCATTACACTGCACTCTCATTGGACGGCGATGACGCGATTGATTCGTAGATGGAGGTCTCAAACATCCCAGGGCAAAAAATCTACCGTCGCGTCAAAATGCTTGGAAAAGCATGAAAACATTCATGAAGGATGAGCCAATGTTATGCCGGATCTACACTGGCCTAGCGAGCGCGAACGAAGGAATCTCTGAATCGGCAGTGAAAGAGACGCTCCCGTTCGCGCTCGCTTGGCCCGTGTGGACCCGGCATTACTAAAACGAATTTTTGGTCAAAAATTTGGTCAAGCTCAAGCTTTTTCAAAAGGTGATAGTGTGTAGAGTATTGAATGACCCAAATAAAACGACACATTACGTTTCCCAAACAAATTCTATTCTATATTATACTCTCAACGCAGCGGTCTGATACATTCCAACACAAATTGTTGCACGAAGTACTCGTCCGTGTGTATTCAAACGTATTAATTAGAGTTAGACGCTGGTGACGGTTGTGGAATTCAACGTTACTTTGAGTACCTACTGCACCGTTCAAATTAATTAATTTGCTCATGTTATACATTGTATGTAGATAAGGGGACATACTGTGACGTGAGATAAATAAAAGTAAAATAAGACGTTTTACATTGTATCAATTCTGGCATTGAAAATCTGTATTTGTTTAACTTTGATTAACACGATTTAAAAAAGAGAAAAATTACACCCGTCATGAAGACCTAACAAGTCAAGTTGCAGAGTTTTTATGGACAGTTGCAAAGTATGTCCCGTACAAGTGCGGATGATAATAAAGAAAATTAATTGACTATGAAGTGCTCCTCTTATAGATACGGATTAATTATTTACATTAGTATGTATAATTGAGTTTAGAATATTTAGTTCATTAGTTACTTTCATATACATATAATCAGTAGTTAATAACCGAACGTTCAAAAACCCCCGACTCCAACTAGAAAAAAAGCTGTAACTTTTGAACGGCTGAACAGATTTTCATGAAACGTAGCTTAGATGATAATCGGTTAAACTAGCTTTTAATTTAAAGAACTGCATTGAAATCGGTCCATCAGTTTTGGAGCTACGATGCCACAGACACACAGACACACACTACAAACTTAAAACACCCCTCTTTTTTGTCGGGCGTTAAAATCGTTATTTTTTATAATAATTCAAATAAATAAGACTACTTAATGATCTCGACAAAATCAATTCTAAGATTATACGAGACTGTTTATGAGATTTATGCTCGTAGACATTTAAGTGCAGATTGAGATCGTTTATCTAGCTACGAATGTTATATCATTGGGCAACAGTCCAGCCAACGATAATTATCTTGCTGATAGTGTTGATATATGAACACCCTCTATGGTATGTGATAAACTTTCACATACATTTCACCTCTTATTCTAAGCAGGAAAATAGTTCCGCACAACTTGGTTCTCGGCCATAAGTTTTTATGCGTAGTAAATCTTTGAGATAACTACGGTTTCAACTATTGGTGCTATGTGCTATGTCTTAGAATGGACCCTATCTCATCCTATAGTTATCCTAAATGGTGATGCTGTGAATGTTTTAATTGACGGGACAGGAGAGCCAGTTCATCAGTTAAAAATGTAGTAATTAAATGAAATATTTCTATGTTATAGTTTGCTTTAGGAACATCTAGTTTCTTTCAGCAAAATTTGAATTGGCAATATGCCAAAGAACGCTATAAATTACGAACAAAAATCTATTAGTTCAAAAACAACGAATCAACGTGAAATATTCCTTATTTGATAACAAACGATTATTCAACCAGATTTATAGGCTGCCTACATACGAAACGGCAATAATTCACACTTACACCACTATTACAATCGGAACCGGGGAATTCTTCCGTCGTATTTATATTCGGAGCTACGAACGGACCTATAAGTTCTAAACTTGCCCATTTGGGGCCTCTCGTTTTGCATAAAGTTTGTTTGGCACTGGCCGGTTCCACTCCTGAGTCTGTTATAGCTGTACTGGGAGTTAGAAGACGTATTAGGCTTTGGAAAAGAATAAGAACTATTTTGGTAGCAGTATTGATTGTTTGTTCTGGAGTACTTTCCTTTACGTCCCTCGGCTAGCCCCCTGGAGGGGGACTCACGGAAAAAACGTCGAAAGCGGTAGTAGTAGTTGTGGTAATGGTAATTAAAACATAAGCACGGAGAAAATGGGTTTATTGCGCAACTAGTAGAACTTCACTGATTAGACATGATTTAATAAAAACTGTATAGAAACGCATCAGTAATATAATACATGATTTTCAGATAGTTTTACATTTTATAAAAACTTGTTAAGGAAGATTATTATGGCAACAGCTGTGTCTACGATGAGAGTTGGAGAGGGAATGACCAAAAATAAAATGAATAATGACAATCCAGCGCAACATTCTAAATTCGAATTAAAATTTTGGAAGCATTAAGTGGCCAGTGATGAAGGAAATTGGCAGTATTAGTAATGAAATGATAAAGAAGGACTTCGTCAAAAGTTTAGGGACTTATATGGCACAAGGCAGACACAAACGCTTTGTCGTTTCGACGTGTTACGATGATCAATATATCAGAGATTTGACTAATCTTTCAGAAATGAAATATGCTTTATTGGACACCATGAGAAATAGTAAAGAAAACAGTGTATTGATCAATGTACAAAAGGCGGTCTTATCGGTTACAGCGATCAAAAATACATTATTACAATAAAATAAGGGTTGGAACTCACTATTTTTCGTTTTAGGCGTTAGCTGAACTATTTGATTATAATAAAGTCTCATATATATGAGGTTAGGTATTTACGCAACCCTATAATAGACTCGCAAAGTCGGATTAAAGTGAGCCGAGTTCATGTACATATATTGTGAAGTTTATTATTCATATTTTTAGGATATGGATTTATCCATGCGTATAATGGTTTATAGGAATCTTTCAATGGACTGTAAGGTTATTAGGGGCTGGTCATCGAGCAAAATTCATGTTCGGTGATTTACACTTTATTTTGTACTTAACACAATAAAAAAATGTTGGAGTGTATCGTGAGTGTCTCGTTATTTTTAACACGCTTTTATTAGCTTCACCTGTACCTAACTAACTATGTAAGAAAATCTTGGAAGTTAAATTTGACCTACTTCCCGGTTTCCGATTGAGCTGAAATTTTGCATGCACGTTCAGTTTGGATGACTAAAGCGTGTTCAATAGTTTTTTTAAACTATAATATTTTATTTATTTATTGGCAGTTGCCCGCGGTTTCACTGGCATCATAAAAAGGAGGTATCTTAAGTGTTAATCTAGGAAATGGTCTATCTATATGCAAACATGGTCAACAGGTAATGCGTGATTTAGTAACAAACATCCAAACATCTTTACAAACATTCACAAAAAATAAAAATAAAATAAAATAATAATTTAATTATTAATTTATAATTTTATAAAATATTATTAATACGACACGACACGTTTGGCGTAGTGGTTAAGCGCTTTCTACGCTACTTCGAACTCCGCACGGAACAAATATTTGTAAGATCTATAGATAGTTGTTTCGGGTCTGGGTGTGCAATTGTGCGTGCATGTCAGATCATGTATGTTTGTAAACGGTACCCACGATACAGGACAAATCTTAGTGAGAAGCAAAATTAAAAAAAAAAACTGGCATCAGTAAGTATAGTAAGATTATTTGAAATTTCCATATTAAAATATATCTCTATAAATGATAGAATGCTGCCAGTAGCAAGGATTGCAGTTTATATAAATAATAAGCTAAGCTAGTTGATGAAGAGTTAAACTATATGAGAATCTTAGCAGCTTAACACCAAGTACGTAAGTTGCAAAAGCTTATACATTAGGCCTCCGCTTAAGTTGAAAGTTGCAAAAAGTATTCCAGTCAAGTTTCACTTGCCTACCTAAGATTAGACCCTCTTATATCAATCCTTAGGATATAGGGATTGTAAGTGGAAGCTTAGGAATCAATAAGTAGGGTAGGTATCGGTAAAGGGATAGGCAGCTAGCGGGAACATACCATACGTTTTTAGTATCAGCTGACCTCTCATTGTACGGAAAGCCTATACAATGCGAGGTCAGCTTATACTGGAAATATATACGAGTAGCTTGATATGTAGCCGTGTGTGCAGTTGAACAAAGAGATAAGTGTACAGGGTTACCAGATACAGCCTGAAATAAAAATTACCAGACATATTTTAGGATGTTATCTGAGGGCCAAACACGAATGCTTTGAACCCCCGACCAAAAAAGAGGCGTGTTATAAGTTTGTAGTGTGTATCTGTGTATCGGGGTGAATGTGTGTGTTGCGGTCGCAATCTTAAAATTGATAATCAATTTTTCATACAAAGTAACTGGTTTCCATGAGAAGTTGAATTTGCGTTTTCAGATTTCAACCTATGTTCCTTGGGGAAAGTTGTTCAGTTTCATGGACCTGATTACCTCTCAAAATATGGTTGGTCATATTTATTTCATCCTGTATACATGAAGTAGTAATGGTCTATGGTCCCATATAAAGCATTGTGCGTATACGGGCCGCTGTTAGTTAGTTAGTGTGTTATCAGAGTTTAAATTGTATCCGGCTCAGGTAAAGTATTGCGGTTGATCCACCACCCCTCGTAACATTCAACTTAGATTTAACCAGAAAATTAGAAATGTATTAGACATTATTAGTAAGTTTGTATTACCTATTTTCATGAGCGAAGAAACTGACCGCGAGAGTGTTTTGTAATACAAAAGTTCCGATTTGATCATTTCTAGGTTCTAGCCTATACTAGCTGCTACAATCGTTACGAAATACTAGCCAATCTGCAATAGATGTTCTTCAATTCAGTATGTAATGACTTTGTAAATTTTTTATAATTTTATTTTAAAGGCCAAGATTTTAAGCTTCTAATTTCAATATTTTTGTTTTCCAACCAGCCCAGTAAATTGTTAATAAATTAATTATCAAACTTTTGCCTGTGATGACATAAAAAAGTAGTATGAGAATTTCGATGTCTTTTTCACACCAGCCAACGTGTTTTTGGCACCAAACATTTAATTTCGGCGTTTATTGTTAACCATTCTGCAATAAACATCAAATCAAATTTAGGTTTTTTGACGTCATAAAGACTAAGGGCGACTTGCACCAAAGTTATTTAAGCTAAACACGTTTGGATATCTTTCTCTCCCTTTCTATTTGTATACTGTGAGATAGTGACAGACTGATGGCTAAACGTGTTTAGCTTAAATATGATTTAAATGACTTTGGTGCAAGTCGCCCTAAAAGTTTGATAATTTATTAAAAACTAAATTTGTTAAAAGTTAAAATTGCAAAAATATTTTTACGTACGAGTACCTACCGAATTGTGGAAGTTTACCCACGCAATAAATTGAGTTGAATCCTAGTCCATAGCACAAGCATCATTTTGTTTAGACGGAGGAGAGCAGCGGAGAAAAAAAAAAAAAAAGACGGTGGTTGCAGTCACCACGTGGGATTAACAGTTGGTAAGAGAGAGAGAGAGAGAGATTGAGGAGCAGTGAGAGTGATTGAGGAGCAGTAAATCTCAATAAAAAGTAGTTACCTACGAAGGTATTTCACTGTAGATTTGTTTTTATGTTGTTGACATCAACAAGGCGTATATAGGCGTATTGCTCTAAGCCTCGCGTAAGTACGAGTAGAAGGATTATAGCTGTACCCAAATATATTTTCTTCGCCTAAAGGTGTAAAATATTTCTTGAAGAACCCTTAATATCCGCAGAGTGTTGAAAGTAGCTTACTAAGGCTTAAGAGTAAGGTAATAACAAAGATTTAATATCCGGCGTGAGGGCAACCAAACACAAACCCATATAATTTATCCATATAGGTGTATCTTACATGAAAACTCAGTGTGTTTAGTATAAGAAAACACACAGGTACTCCTACCAAACTTATATTTTTTTTACGATTTATTGTTATGTTCTCGTTTATGGGACTTCCCTCATCACAGTTTCATCGTTATAAAAGCTGATTTATGTTATACCGTGCCGATTCCAAGCCAGACCTGAGTCCGTTGTAGTATGTTTTCATTTATTATTTCAGGAAGTGCATATTGCGAAACTTTTCGTAGACCAGGGTTGCTTTCATACAATGCGATTTTGGCGGCTGCATGAGTTGCCGAGGAGCACAGCGCTATGAATGTTCAGCATATTATTATAAGGCGGTTCTACGTAGCCGTATGCCTAACGATGTATGCGTACATTTTTGTACGCCTAGTGTGAAGGTGTTCAGACATACATGAGCTCTCTAATAATCGCAATCGCTTCGACAAACAAACTCGTCCTGTCAAGGATGAAAAACAAATGAATGGGCATTATGCAATTGACGACCTTTTAATCAAGGATTCGCCTTCAAGTTGGGAAAACATTTATTTGACAAAGAGTTTATAACTCATTCCGAGATTTGGCAATGTAGCAGCATAGTAATTATAATATGTAATATCAAATGCGGGCGCCGCTGGGATGTTTTTGGGTAGCAAACAGTCAGAACTCATTTGTATTTCAATTTGGATTATATTTCTTTTGCCTTTATTGCGTACGCTACGTTTGGTTTTGATTAATAATTTTGGAAGATAAAAGTTGTTTTGTTTTTAATGTAAATTAAAAGTAAATTAACAAGTATCGTGGTAGTAAATTTTGTAACATTTTTACGTGTAAAGGAAGCCAAAAAGCATGAATATTTATAAAAACAAATTTTTTATCAAGCGGAAAAGGCGAGATGCTTATTACATTTTCTCAATGCTAATTTAGACACAGAAGAGGATAATTGTCGTGGAAAACAATTATTATTTTAGAAGAAAAGATAATAAAAATAAGAAAATTATTTAAAATAATCATGAGAACAAAAGCCATTAGAAAAATTTAAATTCACACATAAAACTAATTTGCGATTCTGCGGAAAGTCGCGTAAAAATTCAGCGGCGTGCTATTTTGCATAAATTACACTACAAAAGGAGCCGGTGGCGTGCCGTGAGCCGCCCATCGTTCGACCGCGCACCCCGAATTACGACGCGGCTATTTGTAGATGCCACCAAGAATGGCTTTCATTAACAATTCCAGATAAAGACCCGCCCCCCGTGTCGAAAGAGATTTGATGTCGAGCGTGTCCGCGTCACGCCTGGTTATTAATTAGGGTCCCGCAAAAAGGTGTCGAGGTCCAGTGGTTGTGACGCAGGCTCCTGCGGCAAAGCCAGCCCAGCATCCAGTATCTACCCGTCAGTCGGAGCGCGCGCCCGCGCCCTGTGGCGTGCCGGCTACATCGCTACCCTCGTACCGCGTCGAGCTTATTCCAAAATCGATCTCAATTTAAATATAGAATTTATCATTTTTGAGTGATACTCTCTCGTGCCAGTATTTATTATTTTAAATTGATGAATTTAGAATCTTTTGTTTTACTATTATGTAACGGATTCAAACTTTAATTGCTGGTATGTAATACATTTTAAGTAATAAATATTCATGGAGAACTATTTGTTTATGCAAGTAATATACATAATCTGAAAGTTTGAGGAATGCTGGCTGAATATGATACATATTTCATAGCTTTTTCGTTTAAGATGGAAATGACAGGCGTTCATTTAAAACGAGCGCTGTTGTAAAGTTTGCGGCTGGAAAGTGTCATAATGCGTTTTTGGGGATTATTTTCAGGCCAGTCACGTCACGTAGCCGGGGCATGGAGGCTTAACAATAATCCTGATTAAAGTCATCGATGGCTTATGTCGCCTGTATTGGGAAATGAAAATATTATACAGGAAATTGCGACCAGCATTCCTGTTTGTTGTGAGATCTGTTTTTATAAGCATATCAAACATTTATTACCAATTTTAGAAAATTAACCTCCATTATTTTTTATATTTTGTTGAACCACTCCACTTTGTATCATTATTTAGATATAAAGAGTTTCATTTAGCAAAACATGCGCGGTAATTTTAATAAAACACCACTATTAAAATTCAAGCTCTATGTAATAGTGTAATTAAATGCAGGCACGTTACACAGCGAAGCATAATTAGACGTTCGCATGCAGTTAAGCTCGCTGTC
Source organism: Allophyes oxyacanthae (assembly GCA_932294325.1). NCBI lineage: Eukaryota > Metazoa > Arthropoda > Insecta > Lepidoptera > Noctuidae > Allophyes > Allophyes oxyacanthae. The sequence goes on along the minus strand of OW028614.1, from coordinate 5,087,952 downwards.
CTTATGACGGTGCTAAAAAGTTAAAGCCCATTAGAAACGCCATACTTTTCCGAATTGTCTCCAACGTAGGAACGAAAAAATACCCGGTAAATTACACGAGTACCAGATGTTCCGAATAGCTCGCTTTCAGCAAAATTCCCGACAATTATAAGAAGCTTGGCAAGGAGAGCTTGGCAGGGATCGGAAGCTTGGCCGCTCGGTAAATACTTGGCGAGAGTTTTCCGACAAGTCATGCCACGCCAAATTAGTGCTGTGTTCGAATTTTAATTATAATCCGATCTCGATAATCGATTTTAAATTATCTGCTAATTAATTTCGTGGTGCAATGGAATGTCATTAATTTGATAAGAGGGTGCGGACATGATTTGGTTAAGAGCATTAATTATATTTAATTGAAAGCTACTGATTCGTTGGCTCGTGAGGTTAATTAAGTATTTATCTGTCCAAAAATAATAGTTTGGGTCGAGTAGGTATTGAAGTTTTGTATAGGATAGATGATTATTCTTTCGCGATAACGATGTTGGTCTCAAAAAGAGTTCAGTTTGATAGTCTGATCCGCACCTTTATATATGATCACGCATTTCTGATATAACACGTGGCATAATCACCTCCTTTTGTGAAATTGGTTAATAAAATATAGGGTTAATTAATTTTATTACTCATAAAGAACATGATTCACTTAAAATGAGCTTAAATTACTAATTATAACTAATGATATCTATTACAATATTTCACTTATTACTTAAATCGAACGGGTCTAAAAGATGTTTTTATTAATACCTATATTCCTTCAATCGAATTTTAACCTTATTAAATGTTTGACTATCCGTAATATAATTTAGTGGATTTATATCAAAGCACTCAATCAAAGCACTCATTCAAAACACTCAAACCATTTATCTCCAACACAAAAAATATATGCGATGGTTTAGATTTGTCGTTTGTATAGTAAACAATAAACAATTCACGAAAAAATATGAAACGAAAAAGTATTCATACAAAAGCTCACTTACCGTTTGTTATATAAACGTTTGCGTACACAAATACCGTATTTTCGCTTGAATTTGATTCCATTGCCACCCGCACATCCTTTGACAAAAAAAAAATAAGCAGTCGTTGGCGCCAACAGCATGTATCGATACAAACGAAAGAAAAGTAATACGAATGGTATTTTGTTATTAAAATTATGATATAATTCTCTTTATTCTCCGTGAAGCAAAACAGTCTTGCCGGCGCCATAGAATAAACCATATTGTTTTCATTAACATAGTGTAGCCACCATTTGTATGTAGAACGTCTGTTGTCTACGGCGTAGCTCGGCGTAGTTCTACGACTGCTACGCGGATGTTGTAGAAGCTTGATTTTTTGTAAAACCAGTCACACACATTCTAATCAAGTTATCCTGTCGTGACAATTTTAAAATGGACAGAAGCAATATGCATGTGCACACACCGCCTAATCACTGACGTCATAGTAGAGTGACGGTTTTGATACGGATGAACGCTACGTGTCCGCTCTGCATAATCGCTAACTAAATATATTTCGCCATTTCGCAAGCTATGTACTGTATGTGGATAATCACTATCTTCCATCTTTTATTTTATTTTACTCATTTTCTTTGTATTTCCTGTCATTTTTTTGTTGTGCCAATAAACTCTTTATTTTTTCTTTCACACCTACTCTTTTTATTCTGTCGTGAGTTCTCATATTGGAATTTCTTACCGTGGTAGATAAATTTGTCAGTCAGTAAGGTCCATAACTTACTGGTGTCATCATTTGGGGAGGCACTTTCCATGTACACTATATTAATATACTTAAGTATACACAGTAATTCAAATACTCCAGTATTTATGAGCAATGTCCATCGTTACATTTATCTCACAACACTGAAACAGTAGCAGGCTTAGAAATGACAGTAAGATTAAATTCTGTCATTTTCCTTCGTCATAACTGCGGCCTTATTACAATAGCGGGTCTCAGTTTAGTTATAAAATTAATGCATAAAGGTGAAGTGTCTTAACCTGAACCGTAGTAAAATTAGGGTTTTATTTGCAATCCGATAGTTAAACGAATATCTAGTTACCGCGTACGTGATTGGATTAGCAAATATTTTTAAATTAAATATCTTTGTAAACGTGCCTCTATGATAAAACTTTTTTGACGGATTGTAGTTAGGATATTTTTAATGTTACACAGGGATGGTACATTTAAAAAAATCATGTATATTTTTTAGCAGATTAGCGTAGGTGTGTAGTAATTTAAAAAATAAATGCAGTCTTTCTTTTGGGTGTGCTTCGAGAAAAATATTTACATACATTTGCATCAGATATATGCCCCGAAATTGAATATCTGTATGTAACTCCATGAGAAATAGGATATTACCCGATATATTATTATATATACATCATCATCATAGTATGGGGTAAAATCCTATCGTAGTCTTATATCGATGGTGGCAGCTGGCAATGTAAGTTGCCGAGACGCATGACTTTGACCGTAGTATAGTACGACACAACTAAAGAAGTGAAATCGATGTACATGATGATCGAACAACCAATGGCAGTCGCTCGTTTTAATAATTGTACAACTTATTGCATCAGCATACAAATCATGTTTTACTGCAGTACTAATAAACATTCGTGGTCTTCAAGACGCGCGCTGTTTGGATATGATCGGTTTTACGAAGTTTGCCGATGCGATTTCATAGATGTGTCGTACTAAACCTACTGTAATATCGTACTGAAAGGTGTTGTACTTAACTAGAGGCAGACCAACTAAACCCTTTATAGAGCCGCACTATTCATTCAACCCCTATTAATCAATTTTGAACCTTAACTACGTGATTTAAGAGTTGTAATCCGTACAACCGCATAGCAATCCTCGTTTAAGCAATGGATTATGTAGTCCAGTGTTGTCTTATTGCGTTGACTTTCAAGCCTACGTTCAACCAACAAGATTACAGTGAACGTGAATTCTAACCAAGGTTAATCTCATAGGGGCGAAACTTTGTTGCAGAACTAAAGTATAACTTAGCTGTAGAATTTTCTATAAGAATATGCGCATTTTTGGTACCTTAAAACTGCGTAACTTTGGTTGACACATTTTTTTAATAACTTAGCGCCACCCTCTATTTAATGCTCTTGTATCGAGGGTACAACACACATCCGACCCGAAACAACTATCTGCAGGCCATATGAATATACATTGCGTGGATCGGGGATTTATGACTATGTTTGTTTGTCATAATATGTAGTGAGAAAAATAAGATTCTTTCAAGATTTTATTAACCGCTGCAATGTACTTCACAATGTATTTCCTTTTTGTTCTTTAAAAAAAAATAAACGTTGCCCCTAACTAGGATTTCTCCTGTATCGAGGGTAGAGTTTACAAACATACATTTATGTTATATGCACCCACACCCAGACCCGTAACAACTATCTGCAGATCATACAAATAAACGTAAATTCGACTTAGTATGGGGGACACGCATAATTTATTAGCGCAAGCCATACAAAATCTTTTTTGTTTTTGTTTTGCCGTGTGTTTTAGTACTGCGGTTGTATTTGGGAACGGACACTGAATCGCTCTGCAATTTTTTTCCTGTATTATGTGATACAATACCAGCCTGTGGCAGTCTACAGTCTCATGTTCAATTCTGTAGTCGTATTTTATCCAAACTTATTAAGACCTTTACTTTTCTAGAAGCAGTGTTTCTTCCCAAGATAAATTGGCCGACTTACTTTTTATTAAGAGACCAACCCTAACATTTCGTACTTAAATTGAGATTAATTTGTATTCTGAGGGTCTGAAGTTCATGACCCCGAACGCGGAATGAAGTACAAATTGCCTTTGTGAAAATAATTACACTACCATAAAATAATAAAAAAGGCAAGCAAACGAAATGGCGGCGGGATGATTAAGGGGGTGTTATTTCAAAGGAAAATCCTCTCCCACAGAAATGTGTTCAAATATCAAAACCTTTTTTTCTTGGAAAATTACTTCTTGGTACTTAAGTTGTTATAAATCGGCTGCCAGAGTCATTTTCAGTAGTTCCGATTTAGTTGCTCAAAATATTTGTGGCATGCCGCCTTTATTTGTGTCACTCGATGGCAAACATGTTTTTTTTTAATATACAACATGTTATATACAAGTAGAACGTATTAAATTGTATGAAATATAAATATAATCAATAAAAAAAAAAAAAAAAAACTTATATAATAATAATAGATAAAGAGATAAGATTTGTTTGTTTGTTTGTAATGGATAAACTCAAAAACGAATAGACCGATTTAAAAAATTCTTTCACCGGCAAAATGCTATATTATCACCGAGTAACATAGGCTATAATTTATAAAGATATAATGCGGGCGAAGCCGCTGGCGGAAGCTAGTATAATAATGAATTAACAAGATTTGTAGTAGATCACATGACATTGATCTCCTTCCAGATTCTAAGCTTTAGGTATGTTTGCGCTCAAAATGGTGACTTGCTGCACATTTTTATAATACTATGTACCATACATTGTCAACGATATTAAAAGATCTTTGCAATCAAGTAAGTTCGTCGGGAAGTAATCTAGAAACCATTTTGTTCAGTCGATTCTAACAACGGCGAAGTAAATCTGATATTTTTCCTTAATTCCATGTTCGATATGAACAGAAATAGAACTATAATTTTGTTTGCCAGTGAAATAGGAAAGCTCAGGCAGTGGAACAAGGAAAGCGGTACAGACGACAACCTGTCAAGACGTAATGGAGTTTTCTCTACTTAATCCGTTATATTTATACCAAAGGCAATTTAGAATTCTTAGTTCTAGTTCTTAAATTGTGTGTTCCTGTTTACTTTAGGATCGAAATAGAGATTCAAAAATATATATTGGAGGTCGATATCTATTTCATTAAATACCTACTCAAAGATTTCAAATCACGATGTCGATTAAATTATTTCAAAATATCACAAATTAACGCTATTTTATTCATACAATAATATAGTCAATTTAAATTTCAGTTGTTTTCTATTCTTTTTATTTTTCAACTGTTAAGAATGTTAACTTTATATTTTTGTTGGTACAAAGAAAATGTATTTTTTTTTGTTAAAATTCTCTTCTGTCCACTGCATGATCAAAACATAAGTAATGTTTTTAGCGAGTAATTTGAATATTTTGAAAATAAACTGTGCCATATTTTTATAACTATATATTTTGGGACAAACCGCACAGCCACAGAAATCTAGGGTGATTAATTTAATTTAGGCTAATCTAATTAAGCATAAACTGGGTGACATTTGGCATTGGCTGTTTGTAGTTGTTACCATATTTTGGCAAAAATATCCTGAAAGACTGAAGAATTTTGCCTCATACATAATGCGTTTTGGCTGGCATATTGGCTAAAATATTTGCACTGCGCTGGCCGCATTATGTGCCGCTAATGCTCTGATTGTCCTAAATAGAATTTCCAATAATGTCATAATTTCACTGACTTTATGCTTCTATGAGTTTGAGTCAGTATGTGGAAATATATTATTCAATGAATGTTAAGTATCGGATTTTCTTTTTTTGGATTTTGTACTCAAGTTAAGTATAAAATCAGTCAGCATCTAAACCAAACAATAGAAGCCTCATATAAAGTTAAATATCTATTGACAGCGCAGTTCGCGCAGTTTCTAAGCGATTGGCTTCCTGCGCTACGGGTTACGGGTTTGATTCCCGCACGATAAAAATATTTGTATGGCCGATAGATAGTTGTCCCGGGACTGGGTGTTTCAGCAGTGAGATATAATGTTATTTATTCTATGTTAAAAAAAATCTTTGCCCCACACTAGGATGTGTCCTGTGTCGTGGGTATCGTTTACAGACATCAATCTCACATGCACACACACTAGGAACTGAATCTGTAAATTATATAAATATTTGTTCAGGGCGGGGATCGAACACGCGACATCTAGCGCAGACAGCTAATCGCTTAGCCACTGCGCCCATTGTGTCGTCAGGAATATGAGGCAGTCTCTACGATAATATTTCGATATTCATTCATTCAGTTTCATAGAACGTAACAGAACATAAATGATTGTTCCAACAAATGTTATTTGTTCAAACGAACCCAAAGTAAAAGGCGGAAGGAAATAAAGCTTTATAAAAACTTTTTTCGATGAAGGAAAGTAACGAAGCGGAATTGTGTTACGCAGAAGTCGCGAGAACCTTAACTTGCAAGTTTACGACACAGTAGATGAATGCTACCGTTCTTGTAGAACAATGAATGTGTTTACAACAATATATCAAAATATGTTTATAAAAATATAAAGACAGCTTAGGGGCGGCCTTCGCGGTCTAGTCTTGTCTGCGAATAGGACTTACCTATCTCTATGAGTTCCCATGAGTATCTGAAGAGGCTGATTTTGTAGCTGTGGATGGATTTTGACTGGAAAAATAATATAATCCTTTTATCTTCTGCTGACGGTAATAATATTCTGGTTTTTTTGCTTATAGAAAAATTCGTTATGTTCGACATGAATATAAAGTATTTTTAAAACGCTTTTATTAGCTTCACTTGTAACTAACTATGTAAAAAAAGCTTGGAAGTTAAATTTGATCCACTTCCCGGTTTCCGATTGAGCTGAAATTTGGCGTACACGTTTGGTTTGGATGACAAAAGCGTTTTCTTTAGTTTTTTTTAAATCTATAATATTTATTCTTCATATTTCCGCAATTTATTAAGCGTAACAAAATATCCTACTTACGCTTATTCAAATTCAAATATCTTTATTACGATCAACAAAAAGATCCAATGTGTTAGAAAGAAAATAGCTTATAATTAGTTTTAGTAATATACCTCTGATATAACAAAATTAAAGTTTGAAGCTTTCTGTGCAGAAGACGCTCAAGCAAGAAACGCGTTTCGTACTTGACCACCCACCCCACAAAATGCCTCAAAATAGGAAAGTAAAGACCCTCCGCCACTGTTTTCAGGATGCTATTGTTACTGACTTGCATGACAGGTTAAATAACTCGTTTGGCATAGTTGTGAGTATTATAGCGGGTGAAAAAAGCTAATATTTTGACTACATAACATAACCTAACCGTCAAATACCCCCGACACCAACTAAAAAAAGAGCTATAATTTTTGAATGGCTGAACAGATTTTCATGAAACATAGCTAAGATGATACCCGATTAAACTAGTTTAAAATTAAGAAAACTGCATTGTGGTCAGTTCATCCATTTTGGAGCTACGATGCCACAGACAGACACACAGATACACACTGCAAACTTATAACACTCCACTTTTTGCCGGGGGCTAAAAAACGGCCTTTAGTATAGTAGGTATCGGTCTCCAGTACCACAAAAATAAATGGAATATAATACCATTTACACACACATCTGCGAAAAATTTACTCGTTTAGTTTCTTTCAAAAATTACAAAGCCTACCCGTGCAACCAACCGCAACCCTACCATTGCTGGGGTTGTCACGGAGTTTCGCAATTAGGAGTCGGTCGGTTAAGCTAGTGGGCTAATTAGGTACATTACAGGCTTATCGTATGAGGAGAAAGTTTGTGTAGGGGATGTCGTGTGTTACTGATAGAGAGAGTAACTTATGTCCATGTGCAAATCTTTTTTACATTGCGTTACATGTTTATTGTAGTATGTTAAACGTTAGTTAGTTGTTAGCACAGTTGTTAGTGTGGTTATCATGCCTAACTTACCTAACTAATCCTGATAAGGTCAGTGAAATGGTCAATAATTTGCGGGGTATGGTTTTTATGATTTAGTCCGCGGCGCATAAAAAGTACCTATAACAAATCCGTGCGATTTTTTTTCTGATATCGCTAACCTTATTGTGGATTTTTTTTTATATAGTACACATACGCACGTTGGTTGAATGTATGGAACTTTTTTTCAAGTAATTGTCACCTTTCATACCTACTTCAGCAAATAAAGGATTTGATTTGATTTGATTTGACATACACTTTGCTACACATACACTTTGCTCCTATATGACGATCAGCCGGCTCTATCGGCACCAAACAATGTGCACCGCGGACTAAATCGCACAAAATGTCTGTCGTCTGCAGGTAGGCCTTATAATATGTACTTCGTGTGACTTGATGATTTTATGAACTATGTTTATTGTATTTATTTATTATAGATGAGCTGCAATTTTGCTGATGTGTCTTCACACAGTGAAGATTCACATTTTATTCAGGTCGTTAGTTTATTTCAAAATACAACTAGAGACTCTCCAAAAAATATAAGTAGTTACAAATAACATCTTTTTTATTTTATAAATAGTCTGAATGCACATCTTTATTAAACATTGGTGAAAAAATAAAATATTAAGAAAGAAAATAACACAAGCACAAAAATTTTCCCTTATACAAATACCAAGTACATAACATAAGATGTAGGTAACGTAAGATACTTTAAATAAAACCGTATGCCAACGTTTTCCAATAAGGGACTTACAAAAATATTGAGGGTAGGTACATTGTATGCATACGTCAAATATCTTAAGCAGGGTTTATAATAAAGCTTAGGAACTGGGTGGCCTGACAGATGCTTAGCAAGATAAATGACCAGAGCCCCGACTGGTGGGATACCAAGGATCTAAAGCGTGATCTTGCATGTTTATCAAATAGTTTATTAAGCGTAGTTAAGTTTCTCTTGTTATTTTAATTGAACTAATGGTCGCGCAGTGGTCGAAATTCGACCGTAATTTTAACTTTCTGCATTGCTTCTCCATATAAACTTTAACTATACCAAATCTCACACTCCTCCGTGCGCGTAATATGCTTAAAAAGGGGTACAAAGTTTTCGCTTCACGTATTAATATATAGATTAAAATACTCGAGTCCGATTAATACACTTTTTTATCGCATTTATACCCCAGTGAATTGACTTCATATCAACAGTACTATCGAAAAACTCAGTGAAACTTTTGGAAATAAGATAAAAAAAGACATCTTCCCATATCCATATTATGTTATTGATCAACTTGGCTAGTTTGTGTCACGGAGCGATAAGCAATGTATGGATCAGGTAATGTTTTGGCACAAACGTGAAGTTTGTACGTTTACGGTGACCTAACGGTGGCGGCGGCATTCTAATAAATTCTGATTTCTATTTACTCGCAAACAAATTTGTATATACAAAAAAACTGAAATATTGTACAAGACCTTATAATTTCAATCACCACACACAGTCGCTTTCCCGAGTTCTCATCTATAGTAAATAGTTTAATAAATTGAAAAATGCTCTGAATGAGAGTTCTAAGTTATTTAGCCTATTAATGTGGACCGTAGTTCCTTCAGCACGAATGTTTTTGACTTATCGTAAAGTAAAAGTACGAAAATTTTAAATAAAAATGAAAGGTTAAATCACGATATTTATTGAAAATACATGCAGATTTTTACTTTTTAAACAAGTGTGTATGTTGTGTAAAATTTAACAAAAATGCGATATATTTATTGTACTTATAATCAAAATTTGCTTATGCTAACTTTAGGCTTACGATACGTCAATAACATTCGGCCCTTGGAGTGATCACTACACTGCATAATAACTTCCTTTCTGACTACAGAAATATGTAGTTGTATCTCTTCTAAGCACTTAGTTAGACTCACTGCGATATAGAGGGTCGGTAACGATCTTCGGGACAGATTACGAGACATCTATCTCACAATCTGTCCTCTGACGCTGAATATTCAAGGTCAGAGTACGTCATAACAATATTGATCCTACCTTCATTCTGAAGAGAGCCTCGTAATGTTGGTGGTAACTTGTAATAAGTTTATTGGTAACATACATACTGTACTAACTATTAGGGTATATACCGAGTTGTTATTCGTTAGAAGTTCCCTCAAATGCGCGCGCACGTTGTTTTCATACATTATTGGCTTGACGGTAACTACGGTCGACGAAAACCTCAATACCTGGGGGCTTAAAAGGCTACATTTAGCAATTCACCTACGAAGTTATTTTTTACGAATCTCTACGGTAACTGTCAATCGGATGATTGCTGAATATGCGTCTTACGTGTATAGTTATCTCAAAACTTTATGAGCTCTCGGAAGTTGAACGCGAGTGGCTGCACAGTACGCTTATTATAGGTGCTAGAGGAAGAGAGAATAGAGTTCAGAGCTCAGTTCAGGACTCATCTAGATTTACGCGTACTATTATTATGAGCCGTCAATTAAGTGTATATTTTGACATCTGTAATATGAATCATATGATTCATTTAAAGCGGCCTTTTTAGACCCCGAAGGGTGCTAAAAAGGCAACATTTCGCAATTCACCTACGAATCTCCATGGTAACTGTCAAACAGATGATTGCTGAGTGAGCCTTATGCGAATGATAATAAGAGTCATCGTTTAAGTGGATATTATCAATTATGACATTTGTAATAATGAATCATATGATTCATTTAAAGCGCCTTTTTAGACCCCTTGATCTCTATAACTCTAAATTTTAAATTAAACATTTCAGTCACACTAGCTATGGACTGCTATAATTATGCTGCGTTAATTGATTCAGTACCTACGTTCCGTAATCACTGCCTTTGTGATCCTCCGACATATGCAGTTACACATCTCTACGAAGCACTTAGTTAATTTAGCTACGTTGTCAGTTATCCTACATAATATATTTATTATACCTATACATCGTCTTCGAGATAGATTGTCAGTTTGACAGCTTGATTATTAGTTTGGTATTACATTATTTCTTATTATTTACTAGCTGTGCTCAAAAGCTTCTTTTATATCAGAAATATTTGCGGGCACGCTCACAACAACTGATCAAGTTTCATCGTAAACGACGAACTTGAAACAAACTAATTTTTTTTTTTTTTTTTTTTTTTTTTTTAGTTTTTTTTTTGTATAAATATTGCGGCATTGATAGTACTTGTTTGAGAAATCAATGTATACACAAGCGAGTTTAACTGAAATTAGAGTTTTCTACCAGTAAAACTACGAGTTATTAATTTCATTTGGTTTCATATCATATTGAAGTTTTGTGAATAAAAATTCTACAAAACTCACGGCAGAGTTGATGCAGCTATTCTTAGCCAGCGAGTACAAAACATACATTTTTGCAACTTCTTTCCACGCCAAGTGATGCAAATGTCATGACTGTGCAACGTGAGGCGTATAAAGGGCATATTTGGCATAATCGCACAAAACACAGACTTATTATAATTTCATATCATGCTCCCCACGCGGCACTGTGTGACTTTTATGCCGTAATTTTACAGAAGCGAAGCTTACAGCGGAGCGTTTTTAACCTCTGATAAAAAAGAGGGGTGTTATAAGTTTGTAGTGTGTATCTGTCTATCTGTCTGTGGCATCGTAGCTCCAAAACGGATGGATCGATTTCAACGCAGTTAGGTTTTAATTGAAAGCTTGTTTAATCGGATATCATCTTAGCAATGTTTTATCTATATAAAATCTGTTCAGCCGTTCAAAAGTTACAGCTCTTTTTCTAGTTGGAGTCGGGGAATTTAGACGGTTAGGTTATTCTACTATCCAAAAGATGATCTCTCACTCAAAATTTATGAAAGGCATTTACGCGACAGATGACCGTTTGGTACTTACACAATGCGAAGCGACTAGCTAGCTATTGAGCGTAAAAATGGGGTAAAAGCTTTTGTAAGGGACGTATGGCGCACCCGAAACCCGGCTTAGTAAATAGCCGGAGTATTTATGGTATACACAAAGTACTTGATACGATGTGTCGCATTTTTGTAACTGGCCAAAGACCATTCTGAAGTAGTTGCAGCGTGTTTGTAGTACGTTCAAAACAGTGCTCACTTACAAGCCCTACTAATATAATATTTGTACGCACATAAAATTTTGCTACATCGCGTAGTATGCTTCTCAGTACGCCGTATGCTACGCTCTACGCCATGTGCTACGCGCTACGCAGCTACGGGACCGCGGCCTTAGCTCCTGTGTAAACGTTGACAGTTTTCACCTGAGTCGTGACTGTGATAACTCTGTGAGGTGAACTTGGGAAGGATATTAACATACATTTGGTTACACTGCCAAAAGTTGGGACATGTTGACGTAACTTTGGTCCGCAAGTTTGTTTGTTCAGCTTAATTTGACGGTACATTTTCCTAAAACTATACAAACTGCTCCTCATCATTGATGGAAAGTTTCTCCTTCTAAATTAAGAGATATTTAGACACGTCAGCCTATGGGAAGAGAATAATCTAATCAGATGGATTTTAAACAGATTTTTCTGTTTTCCATACGACCAACCCACTTTGGAACCGTCCATCTTGAGTATCGACTTTTAAAAGAGCCTGTGAAGGCTCAGTTGTAATAAAAAACTTTGACTTTTTTGGCCATAATTATGGTCTATTCTGTAAATTACGTATTTTAAGCTCAGAACTGACCCTTATATTTATATGCTAGTAGCACAAAAAATAAAGATACATTATAATAATAGCCTGTAACCTTCAATTTTTACTTTTTTTACTTGGGCCTTTTTGTGACCGATTTAATTAATAGTCACAGACTGTATGACGTAGTAGTAAATAGTAGTATTAGCCGCATCCTTTAATAGAGCATAAGAAGACATCTTTTTAACAAAATCTTTTAGTCATCTTTTAGAACAATGATATTGTAAATGGATAGATTGAGAGTGAAAATGAAGATTACTTACGCGAAGTTCCATCTCGTAATTAATTTTCATAGCACATACGAATTGTGCAAGCTAGTGAATTAGCATGTTCATTAGCCAACCGCGGGCGCATGCGTGCTCTATCCGACGCTGAGTACGCCGTGTATTTGCTCAGCTGCTTCAATGGAAGCGTAAAATAAACGGGTTACGGCTTAACGGGTTAAACAGAATTAGGATTATTGTTACAGCGTACTCCTTGAAAGTTAAAGTAATACGTTTGACATTTTATATACTAAACGATTGCTGTGTTGCTACGGCGTAGCTCACGAAATAATGTTGCTACGAGTTTGCGTCATGTTTGAAATATTATCTGCCTGCCACGCTATCGTAGCAGAACCGTGGATCGGTTACGCGTGGAATTTTGAACTACACTCGGGAGCAAAGAATCCGGGTCACCAACATAATGAACCTTAATATCTCGGAAACTAAGAATGATAGCTCATTCAAATAAAGAGTATTTTTTAGACTATTTAATACTACACAAGTTATAATACGCTTCGAGAGCTTGAAATTGCATTGATAGAGGTAAGTGAGAATATTCCCCAACATCGCCTCAAACACTTTGTGCCGTATGAATCGCATGACATCTGTATTGACAACACACGGAGGTAATACAAAGTACTAAAAGTGAGAATATGATATAAGTTTCTATTAAAAGTGGGGATATAAAAAAAAATGAAATATTTATGCATTTTTAAATAATGTATTTTTAATAAGTAAAATAAATAATAACTAAGAAATTTTATTAATTGTATTTAAGTAATACATATTAAGTAGTCTATAAAATACTTTTAATTAGATTATGCTAACATTCTTAGTTTCCGAGATATTAAGATTTATTTGGTGACCCGGATTCATTGCTCTCGAGTGTATGTTGTGCTGAATTTAATGATAACAGTCATCCATGTTTTTGTTTTCCAATCTCAATCTGCACTTAAATATCTACGAGCATAAATCTCATAAACTGTCTCGTATAAAAATCTTAGAATTTATTTTGTCACGATCAGTAAGTATTATTATTTATTTGAATAATTATTCAAGATAACGATCACTACTTTTTTAACCCCCGACAAAAAAGAGGGGTGTTATAAGTTTGTAGTGTGTATCTGTCTATCTGTCTGTGGCATCGTAGCTCGAAAACGGAGGAAACGATTTCAATGCAGTTTTTTTAATTGAAAGCTAGTATAATCGGGAATCATCTTAGCTAAGTTTCATGAAAATCTGTTCAGCCGTTCAAAAGTTACAGCTCTTTTTGTAGTTGGAGTCGGGAGTTTTTGACGGTTAGGTTATTTCCTGCCTTGTTCCATTTCCTTCTGGTCCTGCCGCTTTGCCTGCTGTTTGGGATGCTATTGCGGTTTTAAACCACAGTTATGAGTAAAGCTATAAACGAATCATAATTAAATCATTATTTCCCGAATTAAAAGGTACTTGAATCATCTAATTACACCTATTAAGTGGAAACGTTTCAAGATTCGAGGGAGCAACGCAATAATCGTAAGGTTTGTTAATGAGCACAATTTATAACAGTCGTTAATGACCACCAAACGATTACTGCTTGTAAAACTCGGATTATTCTGAATTACTGGTTTTAATTGTGACTTTATTTTATGGAAGCGTTCGTTTATTACATTTATCTTATTGCCTTATGGCGATTAAAATTCTATAATGGCACTTGATATCATTTTAATTGCTATGAGCTTGGGTTATAGCATCGATTTTATTGCAATTTGTGATTAATTCATATCAAATAATATTAGGAAGCTCGTGAAAAGGTCCTACAGAGATTACAAAAAATTCGAGACTAAACTACACTCGAGAGCAATGAATCCGGGTCACCAAATAAATCTTAATATCTCGGAAACTAAGAATGTTAGCATAATCTAATTAAAAGTATTTTATAGACTACTTAATATCTATTACTTAAATAAAATTAATAAAATTTCTTAGTTATTATTTATTTTACTTATTAAAAATACATTATTTAAAAATGCATAAATATTTCTTTTTTTTTATATCCCCACTTTTAATAGAAACTTATATCATATTCTCACTTTTAGTACTTTGTATTACCTCCGTGTGTTGTCAATACAGATGTCATGCGATTCATACGGCACAAAGTGTCTGAGGCGATGTTGGGGAATATTCTCACATACCTCTATCAATGCAATTTCAAGCTCTCGAAGCGTATTATAACTTGTGTAATATTAAATAGTCTAAAAAATACTCTTTATTTGAATGAGCTATCATTCTTAGTTTCCGAGATATTAAGGTTCATTATGTTGGTGACCCGGATTCTTTGCTCCCGAGTGTAAAATGGTAACTTTAAGACTAGCACGATTCACATTAATCTAAGTTTCTTATCACAAAAAACAGGCGAGATACCATATTTAACCAATACAAGTTATCTTTTTGACACCTAAATAACTAACAAATCCATATATACAGTTAACACATAGACCATATTACGTAACATTTATAAGGTCGTAAGCAAATCGTCCGCCCGAGAACGTCTCTAAAGCGGCCTATAAATTACCCGACGGGGAAGGGTAAACTTAGGTCTATACATCACAATCGTTCCACGGATTTATCAAAAAAACGCTAACAAGTCTTTAACAAAAAAATACAGACAATTACAAGGACAATATTATGTTTTATAACACAATTTCTAAACCAATGTATTGTTGCCGGTACAGCTTATCTGCTTCACACCTAAATAACTAACAAACCCATATAACATACGGAACAATACTCATCTGTAAATCTAACGCATTAAGACCATGTTACATGATATACAAGGTCGTAAGCAAATCGGCCGCCTCAGAGCGTTTCTAAAGCAGCCTATAAATTTCCCGACGGGTTTTCCCGTTACCCTTTGGAAAACTTAGGTCTGTACATCACAATCATTCCACGGATAAAGTTTATCATATTAAACGGGTGTAACGACTTGTTTACCGATGGCAGAGAAAAAGTGGGGATTTCGAAGTCGGAGGCTTAGCGTGTGTTTTCAGGCTTTTAGTGAAGATTGATTGAAGAAGAAACTTGTTCGTATGTAAAAATATTTTGATAAATATATTGGCAGTGTAGTTTAAGGTTCGTGAAAAGGTTTTGAAGTTAGTTTATTCTAGAAATATAGAGAGCCTATTTCATGTCTATTGCAATGTGTAAGAAAAGTTCCAGTTGAATAATTAAAAGGAATATAACTCAATCTAAGCTTTATTGGTCTTGTTAGCACTGTAGCGCTTTTGAGGTTTTCATTTGTAGATAAATGAAGTAGGTAAGATTAATAATGTTAGGTAATAATAGAATTGATTGGCTACTATAATAATGAGATCTTGGAGACCTTGGAACCAAAAAAGGCCTAGAGGGAGACCGCAAATGAGATGGAAAGATAACATCAAAATGACGACGGGCAGTAACAGGATCTTAACTGCCTAGGACAGAGGGAAATGGAGAGGATTAAAGGAGGCCTACACCGAACATTTGGTCGACAAAGGCTAAAGAAGATGCAGAGTCCGTTTTTTTTGCATTTGAGGGTCACAGTCCTGCCCGTAACTGTATATTACAAAATGTTTAAAAACAAATGATTTACAAATACTAATACTTTAGTAGGCCTGAAAAAGTACCGCTGTAACTTATTTAGAGCGGAATCGGTTGAATATATTTCAGAGTTATTTCCTGAAAACAAAGGAAGAACAATGTTGCTTTTAATGAACAAACACTTGAATGAGATTCAAAATGAATAATGCTTTAAGAGAGATTTTTTTAAATTGCTTTCGTTACGTTTTACCCCTCAATTGAATTTCTCCCGTGGGAGTTGACAAACATATATCTTAAATACATACACATCTAAACCAGAAACAACTACCTGAAGGTAACAAATATTTGTATGAAACATTATTTCTGTATGGGAGTCGAACCCGCAAGACGTAGCGCAGAAAGCCAATCGCTTGGCTACCGCGCCAACCGTACCAATCAAATTAAATATACCAATTTTTAATACAATACAATACACTTAATTTAAAACATTTTCAGGCACTCATACCATGAATAGTCAGACTCTAGTTGCCTCGTTCCAAACATGGTAAAAGCTTTTGGCATGTTCGGTGTTTTATGAAAATATTGTGTACGTTTTCCGAGAATATTAGTTTGATATTCGGCTCAACTTCCGAGTAAATCAAATCAACAAAACTATTTTTACAAGCCTTGATCGACATCACAGGAATTTTGTACAAAGTATTTTTTGTCTCATGGCTTATTTTTTTCGGTTAAGGATCAGATAAACAATATCATTTTTTTAACACCCGGTAAAAAAGAGGATTGTTATTATAAGTGTGTATCTGTGGATCTGTGTATCTGTGGATATGTGTATCTGTGTATCTTGCTGTGGCATCATAGCTCCAAAACGGATGGACCGATATTAATGCAGTTTCTTTTAATCGAAAGCTAGCAAGCTTTTTCTAGTTAAAGTCGGGGGTTTTTGACGGATAGGTTATTCAAAATAGGTTCGATATAAAACATTCAGTTGTGTTATTTTATTTCAGTCGTTTGTTTTATCCCTAAAAACATATATGTTGTAGGCAGAACAAGTAAGTGTAGAAGCCAAAAGAATGTCTTTTCAGTGTTACAAAAACCCGATAAACATGAAAAGATTTTACCGCGTCAAAAGCCGGGTTTACAAGCCACGTTAAAGAAAGAGATTTCTTTTCGTACTGAAGGATACTTGTGGACGCTTGAGAACAGTATTTCAGGTATTGAAACATTTCAGTGGATTGTAAGAGTGTAAAACTGATCCAGTACAAATGTTCGTGTGAATGTGGAGCGTGCAAATTTAATTCAAAGCAGAGAGATGAATAGTTTGAATGTGTTCGCAGGCATTTGTTCGTACCTATACGTGAGTGAGCAACGAGATTTATTTTTACAACTGTATGGTTCTAATTCGAATACATTGAAATGTGAATATGTGAAATGATTCTTTTTGAAATAGCAAGCGCAGGTATAATGTGAGAAATGGTCGTGATCAATCGTTTCATATGGTATTATTATGAATGGACGTGCTTTTGTGTTTTTTGTGGCTTGAGTGTTAAGTATGCCACTACTTGTACTGTTTAAATAGTAGTGGTACATAATATGATCTTTGCTGTTTTTTTTTTTTTTTTTTTGTAATGTGTAAATTCTTGTCGAATTTAAGTTGCAGCCGCTCCCGCGGCTCCATATGTTATTGTTAACTTGATTTATGAAAAGAGTATCCATGGAGTTTCTTGCCGGTATCTTCTCCAAGACCAACCCACTTGGAACCGTGCACCTAGAATCACGACGTTTTGAAAGTGCCTGCAAAGGCCCAGTTGAAATAAAAATCTTTGACTTTTTTGACTTTTTTGTTGTAACTTTCGTTGTAAAAAAGTAGTGTTCAATATTCTACTGTAGTCCTAAAAGCAGGTTTAAAAAAGTATCACTTGTAAAGAAAGTCAGTAGATTCTAACACAACATCATCTTACCCTATTTTTCAATATCCATGTCGGAAATATTGTCATTTATCAACACGTTTGAAAAGTTTCGTGGCCTTGCTATGTTTTTTTGGGAGAAGTATGCTGCTCAACATTTTGTTATTATGTTTTAGCCGCCTTTTAAGGCACCCGTACTAAGAGATGAAGAGGCCAAGTCTGTGGCCTACAAGGTGAGGTGTTTCTCCATTGAAATCCTCCGACCAGGTGAGGTGATAATTATGCGTGGCGGGCCAAAGTCCGACGGTTGATGTCAGACAATCGTATACAGGGTATTTTTTTATGTAGTGCGCATAATTTTCAGAGTGATACAGTGTTAGTTCCTAAATACAACCGCAGTATTAGGACTCATTATAAAACAAAACGAAAATTCGTCTAAGTATGGGGGACACGCATAATTTACTAGCGCAAGCAATACAAAATAAAAAATATATTTTGTTTTAGTGTGAATTTTAGTACTTCGGTTGCATTTGGAAACGGACACTGAATCATTCTGCAAACTGTGCGCACTACATAAAAAATTACCCTGTATAGGCTATTTGCTGTGAACATTTTTCATAGTGCGATGTAGGATCTGAGTTGCCATTATATTCTGATAGGAGGCGCTGGCGTAGTCTATTACCATGTTGTTAGTAGCTATTTCATGTACCACATACTCATTACGTATGTATTTGACGAAGCAATAGTTACTTATAAATCCTAACTTCTACGTTGTATTTTCTTGGAGATATATTTGGTGGGATATTCCGCGCCATTACTCTGTCTGTGGTGTAGGGGGTAATAAAGAACCAGCTTGTATTCGGTTTATCGGCCCTCGGAGATCAAATGCTACTAAACTTGCTTCCTAGCTTGTCACGAGTCGTTCAGTGCTTATACCGTTCGTCAACTAATAATATAATAATTGGTGCTCTGATTTTCTATAACATTGACGAGAAAATTATGAACAATTTCTTTTCTCTCGTGCATAACGAGTCATTTTTTCCACAGTGGACGTTTACGAACTCATACGGTAATAATGCTTTTGGCGAAACAATAGATACTTCTAAATCCTAACTCCTAGGATGTATTTCCTCAGAGATATATTTGGTACGATATTCCGCGCCATTGCTCTGCAGTCTGTGGTGTAGGGGGTAATAAAGAACCTTCTCGCATTCGCTTTATCGGCCCTCTGAGATCAAACGCTACTTGCTTCCAGGCGTTCGCACGACTCGTTCAGTGCTTATGGCTTTCGTTACTTACTCATATCGGTATTTCGATTTGTTCCAGTAGAATTTAGTATTGAAGAGATGTGACAACAAGATTTTTCTGTTTTCTCCTTGCTTGCAAACAATAGTTAAGCCTTTCGGCCATATTATTATAACTAGCGGTAGCCTTAGTGGTCGAAATTCAACCACATATTATATGTATATAAATTATAGCTTTCTACACTTCTTCTCAAATTATAAACTTTAACTATGCCAAATCTCACACTTTTCCATGCGCGCAAGAGGGGTAAAAAGTTTTCCCTTATAATATAGATTACAACGGCTTGTCGATGAATTGGTGATAGCAATGTATTGTTATTAGAAAACAGAAGTACGCTGCGGTCCAGCCTCTTGATGCAACTCGTTTATGACAGCCACAAGAGGAAAATGGATGGCCTGATCTTTGACCGGAAGAAAGAAAAGAAAAGAAAGAAAGAAAAAAGCAAGCAAGCAGCATTTAGCATTTAGTTCTTATTATACAAATATTATTTTAAAGGTTATGAATTCTAATAACCATGGTGCACTCGGACTAGGCCAGCGTGGTGAACTAAGGCCTAACCCTTCTCATTCTGAAATGAGGCCCGTGTCCAGTATTAGGATAGGAATTGGCTGGATTTGTTGTTGTTTGTTTGCTATGGTGGACTGAAGCTTCAAAAAATAGGAAAATAAGAATATAGTGAATCTATAATCATTTCAATATACGTCGAATTTGAGAGAATGTAGACACATGGGATTAAAATAATATCAGATATGGATATGACTCACCATCAAAATAAATTTATTCTCCAAGGAGATTAAGCGGAGAGCCTTGGAAACCCATATACGAATGAAAAAGGAAGTAAATTGAGGAAAGGTAATTTCTCTCGTTTTGGTACTTTCTATTTCAACCTATTACGTAAATATATATGAGAATTGCGGCTTCACTGATATAGCGTAAAAATTCAACATGCTGTTTCAAATTGTTATAACTTCAAAAGATTTGAGTGTTTATACAGGATGCCACAGATCTTAACAAATTAATTTTTACGCAAGTTTCTTTTTTTGCAATAAATTTCACTCTACCATCAGTCGTCTAGGTTAAGACCTCTATCTGTTCTACACGTGTAAATAAAAATAATATTGGTTGGAATACGTTGGAGACTTTTAAAAATTGCCTAGAGATCGTGATATGTGTAAAATTATGAAATTTTGAATTAGTTTTGTGGCTAAACTACTGATTGGATTTGTTACGGTCACAAAACGTGATACTAAAAACGTGGTTTCATTTAATGCGATAAGTTCTGCGGCACCCTGTATACAAGTTAACAAAAAGTGTAAGTAATTAAGACTTTTTGGAGTAAAAATCTCAAGTTATCCCAAAAGTAATTATTTGAATTATGCTTGTTTCCTTGACCTCGGCCCTTAAATACAAAGAGGAACTGGAACTTTATAACTGTGCGAAAGTATCACCTTATTTACATCTTTGTCTACTCATTCGGAGTTATCAGAGAAGTGATAGACAATGGTATAGTACGATACAACTAGGAAGTGGCACCGGCAAACCTCGTAAAACCGATCAGTTCCGGACTGCGCGCGTCTTCAAGACCACGAATGTTTATTAGTACTGCAGTGAAACATGATCTTTACACTGATGCCATTGATTGTTCAATCAGGTATATCGATGTTACTTCTTAGTTGTGTCGTACTGTATTTATTTACTTATTATATATTTTTTAAATTATATTTAGTGCGCTATTAATGGAACTTTTAGTTTTAACATTTTGTAGTTATTATATTAGGTATCTGGGATCACAAAACAACCTGAGACTGACCGTTGAAAGACATAACAACGTAAAAAGTGTACCATATTCCAATGCTAAGTATCCAGACATGTACTATTAGTACCTGTGTCGTAATCTCCTGTGTTACGACTGTTGTTGAGGTAAGCACCCTAAACAGTTGCCTTTAGTCGACCAAATAGGAACCTTAAGTACCCTGTTTTTGCTAAACGTCAGCTATCTAGACATTTGCTACTCAACTATATACTTTGTAACGGTCGTACGGTTCTCGAGTTTAATAGTGGTTTTACTTTTTGTTATTTTGTAGAGCTAGGTGGTAATTTTTGGGCTACATTTTAAATGATCACCAAAATAATTTTCCACCAAAAATTGATGCCAATAAATAAACACCAAATACTCGTATTGTTTGATTAAAAATGTAAATAAAAGAATTTCTGATTAACACGAACTCTGCCACAGTGGGTTAAGGTGCGGCTGGGGTGGCCCTCGGGCCACCAATAAACCGTGAACATAAAAGAAAGTGATAGTTATAAGATATTTTGTCAAAGGAATTTGGTTAGCATTTATCCGTTTTGGCAGTAATTGTTTGGTAGTAAATAGGGTCATTTTTGGTAAGTGTCTTATTTTTGTATGCTAACTATTTAAAACTTGCATGAACATTGTATTATAACAAATGGTTATCAGGGACCGAATCTTCCACACGTAGCACTTAAAATCAATCACTGAGTCACTGCTCTAATCGAGCTGTCAAATCTTTATTAGTCAGCAAATCGCTATTTACCATCTGAACTCCTCAGGTAGTATCATAGTATTCCTATACTAACATTACCGTTTTATGAGGTGTCAACCATAATTTTTGGCACCCTCTTACATAAATCCACCTTGCATATAATTTAATTTCTGATTCCCATCTCCGTAGCACACAGCATGTATCCCAAACGCACTATTCGCGAAGATTTACCGTTATCGTGGCCACCACTTGGGAGTTACTCCCGATATGTTGTACTCGTAAATCGTGCGAGTGTTGCGAGTTACCTCCCTTATAGTCGCACGACCAGCGAACTGGTTGCGTAAATCATACGAGTGTTTAACTTTGTTGTGTGTTAGCTGAACGTGTTTGATATGGGGAACTATGAACTATGGTGGCAGATGAATCATAAGGAGTTATTCTATAGTTTGTTATTTCAACATAACGATACGATAACGTAATTAGGGTTGTTCTTTGGTCATTCGTAGATATCATATAATATCTGATGAAAAGAAGTAAGCGTGTGATATTATTTTAAAATCAAAGTTCATTCTATAATCGTCGTATGCTTTTGCAAGGCTTGTTTTTTGCTTAATCTCAGCTGGCGTATTCGATCTAAACGAGAATCTGTATTAAACAAATCATAAAAAGGAATTATCTTTAATACTAGCTAAGATTAGGCATTGTAATGCACACTTAAGTGTAGTAGAAAGCTTAGGTTAATGGGCACTGTACTCGGTGTCGCGGAGTTAAGCTATCCCATTAACTTAAATAACTTGCTTTAAAACCAACAGCTGTTACATTTTATTTTTATTTAAACAATAAAGACTAAGTACTCATTAGAAACTTGTTTTCTTAAATACACTCATCATCATCGGCCTTATGCGTCCATTGTTAGACGATTCAAACACAATATTATCTCGAACACACATTGGGATACATTTATGGAAACATTATAATAAGAATATAAATATTATTTGCATTGATGAATGTGATCTCTAGAATGGCTTATTTACTGTGTTATTCTTTTGTTCCATTGTTAATCCGATAAGTTGAATCGGTGCAAAAAAATATTTCCTGAACGTTATGTAAACATCGATGTCGGATGGCACGTTTGGCGCAGTAGTTAAGGGTCTGTCCCACATGATTCGGTGCGGCGCCGCACTGGCGCCCACACGGGCGCGCGTGTTTTGCGGTGTCGCAACGTCATCACGAGGGCGCGGCACCGCAGGCGTACAGCCTGGCCTCGACTCGCTGGATGCGAGTCCGAAGTGCGTGCGGTGAGGCGCCGGAAAGCACCGTATGGCATACCCTGGATATAACCATGTAGCGCACCACGCCGCCGCCACAACGCATCATTTGGACAGACAATAAGCACTTGAAATTCTGCGTTATTGTTGCGGGTTCGGTTGGAACAAATATTTGTATATACAGATAGTTGTTCTGGGTTTGGGTTATGTGAGACATATCTACATTTGTTAACTATAACCACGATACAAAAACATTCAAGAGTGGGGCAAAAAACAGGCATCATCGAGCGTTGGCTACCGATCGGCCTCATATGTACAATGTTGGCATCATAGAATGATATCTCTTGATAAGGTTTTCGTCCGATAGACACTTTTCGAGAACAAGGCTTCATACATACCAAATATGCTACACAAACTACACATACAGATGAATTCTCTAAATGACTTGCACTTTCAGAAAATCCTGAGTAAAGTGTTTGAAAGCATAAGATTAGAACATTCCTTTAGTCGACTTGCACGGATTGCATAAAGAAGGCAGCTATATTTCATGTCCAGCTAAAATTATTATAACAAAGCTTCTTATTTTAGTACCGGACTGCGTAACAGCAAAGGCAGGGTTATTATGATAATATAATTGTCCCAGTATCAAAAGCGGTTTCAAACGCTTTTCTAGATGAAAATTAAAAGGTCCCTGATTAGTGATAAGCTGTGAGGTAGAGATTTTCTTCTGGGATTTATTTAGGTAGTACTGCAAAACTTAGGTATCAACCACTGAATTATTCTAGATCTGTATAAATGTGAAAATTCGTGTAGGTTTACTACATCATGCCGTATAGCGGCTTAAAGTTTTGTAATTAATTTTAAATAGATCTAGTGCATTGGAAAAACGATCTTTAGAATCAACAAGTTTCTTCAAAACTTAAGATTAATAAAGTTAACGTTAAAAATATAAAATTAACGTTAAAAATAAAAAGTTAACGTTAAGAATAAAAAATTACGTTAAAAATAAAATTTAACGATAAAAATTAAAAGTTAACGTTAAAATAATAAGTTAACGTTAAAAATAATAACAATATTAATAAACGTGCTTCAAGAAGGGACAGTTGCAGTATTAAATTTTCTGACATGCAAGCGAACCACAGATAAGTTGTATCCGCATCGTTCCAGATTTCCTCCGCGCCGTGTTGGCCGCGTGTTCGCTTTATGAGTAAGCTCGGCTTTCCTATCACGTCCCGCCTTTATTACGAGCGCTATCTTCAATTTGCTTTGTAAAATATTTCCCTGATGTATTTTAACTATTAGGGGATATAAATAGGGGTTCTGTTCAATTGATTTGGGTTCGCTCAGCTTGAAATATTTGTATGATTGTGTTTTTACTGCGTTTTTTTTGTTTACTAACCCTTCCTCGATATTAAATCGACTTTCCGTGGAACAAAAACTTCGTCTATCAAATCACGTTATCTCCACGTCCAAGTTTATTATTATTTATTTATTTATGTACAAACAAGGAAACATGGTAATAAAAATGGTACAGACATATGAGCACAATGGAACTACTTATTTCTAAAGAAATTTCTTCCAGTAGTCCCGCGATTGGAAATATGGATGATAGACACGTAGACACAGTGTGTAAAAATTACAAAATAACTACTAACAAAAAAAACTAAAACTAAATAATTAATAACTAGTAGTTTTTTTTTAAATTCTATATCTCCTGAGGACAGAAAACAACTAAACAGTTTTCTAAAATATCTTCATTTTCTACACAAAATAGCTGTACAAAATCAATGGCGCGCAGTACTTTTTATATTTTTTACCCGATTGCGCCAGGAGGAACGTTATGTTTTTCGAGTGTATGTATGTATGTATTGTATATTTCTTTGTGATGCTCTGTATCCTAAACGGCTTGATGGATTTAAAACCTATGCTTCATTCCACTCGCATCTGATAATTAAAAACAACTTTGATCATTGCTACAGAACTGACAACAAGCAATCGATACGGGCGTTAAAAGATAAAACGACTCGGCGTTCATTCACACGTGTCATTTGGCACAAAACATTCGTCGACGCATACAAGACCATCATCATTCTCCTGCCCTTATCCCATTTTATTTGGGGTCGGCGCAATGTCTTCTTCTTCCATTCATGTCTATCAGACGTCATTTCCAGATTTACTTCCATCACATTCATGTCATGTTGCACACAGTCCATCCATCTTTTCTTTGGTCTGTCTCTACTCTGATAGCCATCAAAATTCATACTTACAACTCTTCTTATAACATCATTCTCATCTCTCCGCATTACATGTACCATACCAAGACAATCGGTTAGGTACTTTGCAGCTTTTCTGGTGCCACTTTCATACTTCCTCTTATATACTCATTCCTGATTCTGCCCAATCTTGTTACACCACACATCTCTCTCAACATTCTCACCTCCGCTACATGCAAGTGCCTTTCATCCGTCCCTTTTTTAGCCCAACATTCGGATTCATACAAGGCAGCAGGTCTTATCATCGTCTTGTAAATTTTTCCCTTTAGTTATTTTTTTTGACTCATACATGACCGTATTACAAAAATCTATACAAGGTCCTACGTTCCGATCCTTTTAACCCATATTTCAGTTCAATCGTAACAGTAATAAACAAACACAAGTCACAATAAACATTTTAATAAGGACGTATAAAGGACAAATGCACCCGCCTTGTCCATTCACATATCATTTGGCACAAGAACCGTCTCACAATATCCATAAAACATACCTTCTCAGTCAAAAAAACAAATGACTGCAAAAAATGTCTCAAACGTAGAAACACTTCTCCTTTACAAATTGTGAGGAATCCTTTTTATCGTCCAGTGATTTGTTGGAAGGTCCCTCGATTTGAATATCTTCCCCGGCAAACGTTTGCGTCTCGTTAAATTGCAGATTTCAAGATTGTCCAATGTCCTTTGCGGCGCTTTCCCAGCTCAGCTTAAATGTATCTTTATAACTTTAGTATTGAATTAATACAAAGTTGTCTTGAGAATTGCGGTCGCTTTGACTTAGCTAAACGTTTATTTGACGAAAGGGGTCATCTATACTATCTACACTATCATTATAATTTGCACTAATATTATCAAGAGAAAAGATTTGTATTTTTATTTGTAATTAATAAAATCAAGAACTACTGGATCGATTTTTAAAATTATTACACCAGTAGAATGTCATATTATCAAACGACAAAATAGGGATCCCTACGAAAACACCAATAATGTAACTCAAGGTGTAAAAAAATTACCTATAAAATTCCTTACATCGCGTGCGCTGCGAAAACGTCATTTTTATTTTTAATGGAATTATCTTTTTCTTTTCAGTTTTTATTTAAAGTTTACTTTTTATGCAGTTTTTTATTATTAATAATAATAATTTTATGCAGTTGGGTTTTTGGATTTGAGAAATTTACTTTTTTTTATTTTTCTATGGCATATAAATGGTATCGGTTTTGTTTCGATTATTTCGGAGAACAGCAAGCATGGAGCTTGGTTTTATAAAATTATATAAAAAGAATAAAGCTTCAGCTGTATCTACAAGATTCTCACATCCATTTCATGATGAAAATCCATTTGCCTACAACTATTGCAAAGAACGTCCATTTCGCAACAACATTGTAAGCGAGACAGTAAGAGCTTAATAAATTACACTTATTTACGAGAACTTATCTCTATGGAGGCAATTTAGACAAGTAGTTTACTGTAGTTAGATGAATTTCCTCTCGAAAATAAATCTATTGTAATAGGGTTATTGTTACAGAACACTGTTCTACTTAAAGAATTCGCAGTTTGTTGCGTGTGATGAGTGTAGACATCAGCTGGTAGGCAGGGCCTTAATCTATCATTTTTTTTTGTATTTGTCCCGTTTGTGAGGACAGATCAGCTCAAATCGGCAGATTGTATGTGATTGTTCTTATAGTGCGCGCACAGTGGAACGTTAGATTTGGCATAGTTAACGTTTATATGGAGGAGTGAACCTATAATTTATTTATAATATTACGGTCGAATTTCGACCACTGGGCGACCACTAGTATACAGGATACTTTTTTGTCGTGCGCAAATTTTGCAGTGATTCAGTCTCTGTTCCTAAATGCAACCGCAGTATTGGGATATACTTTAAAACAAAACGAAAATTCGACTTAGTATGGGGACACGCATAATTTACTAGCGCAAGCCATACAAAATCAAATTTTTATTTTGTTTTGGAGTGAATAGAGTACTGCGGTTGCATTTGGGAACGGACACTGAAACACTGCAAATTATGCGCACTATTTAAAAAATTATCCTATATAATTAACCAACTTACATGTAACACTGTAATTTATACAAGTTCTACGTTCAGAATGAAGACAATACTCCGTATTTTACTCGTCACTTAAAAAGCGACAGTCATGATAACTGGGTGTCATTTCCGTAATCACACGTCCTAGTTTATCATGGCGCCTAACGTCTTACAACGTTTAACGACGGGCATTACTGCGACGACATATCGCGACGGAGGCATTAGTTAAACCATTATATTCGATTATAGTCCATCTGTTCTACATAAATGTATAGTAGGAACATAATGATAGATCATTTTGTAAATCTTAAGAAAATAATAGAACAGAAGATGAATTATTTGTCTTTTAAATTACATAATACCTAAGTAGTAAGGAAATACATCATACAAGAAAGTAAAAGACAACAAGGTCAAGGACTCAGCATAATATTTGGCAACGAGAGGCATGCTCAATGGCTGACACTCTGTTCAAGCCAGGCATACGTAGAACAGTGAGCCGAGCACGAATGTTTTGACGTATAGTAACGTAAACGTAACCAAATTTAGAACCAAAAATACACGTTTAATCCATGATATTTTTTTGGAAATACTTGCAATATTATTACATTTTCATGAAACAAGTGCGTTTGTTGCATAAAATTGAACAAAAATGCGATAGATTCATCGTATTTTATAATCAAAATTTGCTTACGTTTACGTTACTATACGTCAAAACATTCGTGCTCGGCCCACAGAACAGCAATTTTACAGTTAATACTGTAAAATTGCTGTTCTGTGGGCCGAGCAGGAACCTCTAAAGCTAAAATGAGCAGTCGGTTCAAACCATACGATTCTACAGTTTATTCTTTATTTCAGAAGTTCAGACGTCTAAGCATGTTTTACACCGCTCTAATTTCATAAAATACCTAAGTCTTATTTCAACCATGTCCAAATTTAAATTTAATGAGCAAACAAAATTGTTGGTAATCTCCAAAAAATCTGCTACAGCAGTATTGAATTTAATTTAGTATTTAAGAAGTTATAATTAAACTAGATATTCTAACAAAATTATTCCGGTTTTATTTTCTTGGAAAAAATCTGCTAAGAGCGAAAATAACAAAAACACCTCGAATCCATGAATTATAAGACCGTGATTCGCGATACTATAGCAAGTTGTATTCGCTGATGTAATACCTATTGCTTTAATAAACTTATTTCGCAAGTAGAAAATGTAACGTATTCATTTCGAAAACAGCTAAGAGCAGAATTAACACAAAATCTAACAAACTTCAGTAAGTTCTATTTGCACAGGTAAAGCCTATGGCTAGAATAAACTTGTTTCGTAAATAGAAAATTAAATGTAGGTAGGTATTTTTTTGTGACAGCAAAGAACTATAATAATATTGCGTCCCTCCCTTCACGAGACAAATATCAGTAAGTTGTTTTTACAAAGGTAAAACTTAGGTATGTACTGCTTTATTAAACTTGTTTCGTAAATAGAAAAAGTGGTGTGTTTGTTCCGTAAACAGAATAGGGCGAGATTAGCAAAAAATCTTATTTCCCATCCCTCCCTTTACTATACAAACTACATTTTGCAAACAGAAGGGGCGGGGAATTAGCAAAAAATATACAAATTATATTACCGTCCTCCTTTTACTATACGAACTCCTGGAAGTTGATTTTGCTCAGGTTAAACCTATTGCTTTAATAAACTTGTTTCGCAAATAGGAAATGTAACATATTTGTTACGTAAACAGCAAAGGCAAAAATTAACAAAAACACATTTTGGTCCGTACACTAACTCAGTTTTATTTGCTCAGGTAAAGCCTGCTGCTTTAATAAACTTGTTTCGCGAATAGGAAATGTAATGTATATAGAACAGCCCTATGAAACATTCATGGAGCTTTCGTATTTTATGTGAGATACAAACCTCCTTGTACATTTGGCACAAGAAAAACTATTGACTTTCTGTATTTAAGGGGCGAATAGACTTTATTTTGGGAACAGATTTAGTAGTTACGTATATTTTTTCAACTATTTTTTGTATAGGGAAAACAATTCCTTCAGTTGTTTATTTAGGCAACAAATCTTGGGCTACATGTATCGCTCTCAATGTTTTTTAAAGATATAATATATTTGCTATGTATGATTTGCAAATGACCCTCCAATTCAGCTTAATATGACTGTACAAGGAGTGGGATAACGTTAATGGTGAAACAAGTACAATCGGCAATTTTTCTGGTCGACCATCCTTAACGCTAAAATCGTTAGCGCCCGGCGTCCTAACGCTTAGTTACTAACTCTAAGCGGGCCGCAGTCGTTCAAAGCATTTAGTTTGCGAAATGTATTACCGCAATGTATCGTGACTGTATATGTGGTTCGAACTCATAACTCAAAACTTTTCAATCTTAGACTGACACTTTTGTCATAGGGCAATTACCTACCGATATTTAATAACTTAACCGTCAAAAACCCCCGACTCCAACTAGAAAAAGAGCTGTAAATTTGAACGGCTGAACAGATTTTCATGAAACATAGCTAAGATGATACCCGATTAAACTAGCTTTCAATTAAACTGCACTGAAATCAGTCCATCCAGTTTGGACCTACGATGCCACAGACAGATACACACATCAAACTGATAACACCCCTCTTTTTTATCGGAGGTTAAAAATCGCGCTATATCTAGAGGGACTTCTAAAACAAATGACGTAACTCTTAAATCGTGCGACGACCTTGTCCCTTTTGATGGTGGTATTGGGTATAAATATGTGGACTATTTGTCACCTATTGAAATGCGGCATTAAGCGTTGCGACGCAGTCTTCCTCATAATGTGTTTGAGTAAAAATGAGGCTTTCATGCTTCATTTGGATCACACATCGCTTGCACGAAAATGTGGAAAGTCATTTGATCCCGATAATGATCTCGATCCAAAAATACGCGGTTCAGCAATTCCTGTACTTTGCTAATACATTTTTGGGGTCTGAGAATACTTTATAATTTATCAAATAAGTCAAACGCACACCTAAATTTTGTGTTACAACTACAGCGATCTAATAAGACCTAATTATAGAATATAATAGTTTATTTGTCTTTTTGGGTAGCAAGGAAATATAGGGTTAGAATATCATACAAGAAGGTAAAAGACAAAATGGTCTTGGATTCAGCATAATAGTTGGCAGCGCGAGCCATGCTTAATATTAAATATTCAGTAACAGACTAAATTGTAAACGTCACTTGGCCATAGAGGCTGGCACATTAATTATTTCAGTATTAAATCAGTACTCGATTGTTTAAGTCGTCTACTGTACGTACTTTTTGGACTGCCTCATTACAGTTCGTTGATACAATATCTGGCAACTCCCAGCGGTACTGAAGTGTGGAGTGCAAAAGCAAATATTATATTTTTCTGTTATTTCAACGGAGAATTTTTAACGAAGACAGGTAGTGATATCGTTTTCCCTTCATTTTGTAAAACAAAATACAGGGTGGGGCAAGATTCCATCCTGTGTACGTATAGTCAAAAGCACTTTGTAATATAAGCCGGCATTGTTTACCGTGTTGTCAAGGATTTCCAACCAAATATATCTGTTTATCTCGGTTATTGAGAAGGTATGGATTACTTTGTTAAGGAAAGCTAAAACTTTGTCGTAGCTTCATTCAAATTTCTCCACTCCCTCTCTTTCCGTGGGTGTTAAGAGCGGCTACAAGATTATGTAGAAAATTGGTAGCATACATCTGTGCGGTAATAGTTTACTCGGCTTTAAGTACCTAATAGTAATATGTAGCAGGGTTTGAATCGCGCGAGTGATGCCCCTGGTGTTGCAAGCGTCCATAGATTACGGTAACCGCTTACCCTCAGGCGGGCCGTCTACTTGTTTGCCACCTTGGAAGTATAAAAACAGTTTTTCTAACATTACCATGAGTACCACCTTCATGTCCGCGGTACTTGTAGAGGAAGACAGAGGTTTACCTTTGAATTATGAGCAAGTTACTAATAGCAGTGACGAGCCTGACGCATCATCGGACGTAATGCTTTATGTTGTAATTGAGAATTTTGTAGCAAAAAAACTTAATAGCATTTTATTGGGAATCAAACCCAGAATCTTCCTGTGCTCAACTGTCATTTTGTCCGCTGTCGCCGGGCACTTATAGTACGGTCGCTTTAATCAGACGGTTGGTGCCTGAATTTGAGGTAGTTTCGCGGTGCGGTGGGGGGGGACACGCCTAATATTGGCTAAGCTAACCTTTATGGTGCGTATTATGGGCCTGTGACTGACATCTCACGTCACACCCCTCCCGCACCGCGCAACTTCTTCATATACTCCAGCACAAACCGTCTCAGTTAAGTGGTCGTACTATAGCGGCGTATTGATCGGCGTAGTTTTTATTCGCCATGTTGCATAGGATTTCCTAAGCTTTATTGACAAAAAGTTCGTAGTCTGCTCAACGGCTCAACCGATGTGGCTGTCCGTTCTAATATTTGCGAATTATGAGAAGCATTTGATATTCTTATTCTGTTAATCGCTCTCCCATTTCCAGATTAAATAACTGAACAACGAATGAAGTTGGATCCTCAAACATAACTTACTTTACATAAATTATTCAATCGACTAAACATACTTTATAACGAATGAATAATTTATTATTTGATAAGAGAATTATATTACTATCTACATATTTATCAGGTATTAAACCAAATTAAAACAAAATTGCAAGGGCTACGTCAATACCGGCAATTGGGGAAAAATCACGATATTATGTTCGTAATCGGAATTGATAAAATTTTGACAGTTCAAGAATGTTCATTGCATATGTTCCAATAATTCTGCGTGGTGCCACGTAAGGCGGATCACACACTGCGACGCGCCCCGCATACGACACCCTTCGGCCAAAATTCTTCGTTTAAGAAGGTCTCCAGATCACTGGTCCATCATCAGTTAAGCTCGACAAAGTGCACTTTAGAAGTAGTCCAAAGTATTTGTGCCTTGGGAATTATTCCTATTCCTAGTAATGTGTTTAAGACAGTTATCGAGAAAGTCCTTTGTACCGGGTTTTTCGGTTCCGAGTATCCGTTTACGATGGATACAGTGTGTTTTATGAACAGTACGGGGAAATCTTAAATGAAAGGAGCTACAGGAAAATTGTCTTAAAAGACATTTTTCTGGAAAATTCACGCTTTGATTAAAAATGTTACATTGCTAAATTTATTTTTATAAAAATTATGCAAATGTTTTCAAACACAGTTTTCCTGTAGCTCCTTTTGTTTAAGATTTTTCCGTACTTTTCAAGTGACGAAACGAAGACATTAGTATTGTTAAAGACCTCATGCGGCTGGTTGTGATTTGTTAAGTGAAATACAACACACTGTACACAAAAAACAATACCACTATGTAAAATTCCCATGTAAACGTTAGGGTGAAAGATCAAAGCCAATGGATAAACAATAATTTCCGGTTCAAATTACCATCATTATTCCCGTTTTAACAATGTCTATTGATATAATAATAAACTTTATATAGATGAATAAATTTATTAAAGGAGAAAGAAAGAAAAGCAATTTATTTTTACACAAATTACGACACAAATAAAAAGTTAAAAATTAAAACAAAAAAAAGTTAAAAATTAAAAACAATAAAAAAAAAAAAAACTAATATTAAATGTCTTTGGACTCAATGAGTAGGATTCTTGGATTCTTTTTAAGCTTTATAATAAACCAAAAACACATATTTGTACAAATTTTACCGGTAGAAAGGTTGTCGTGTGAAGTTCTTTCACTATTCAGTTGTCGCCTAGGTTAGTAGGTCGGATAAAGTGGCCTTACACGACTCAGCAAATTTAAGCTTTCTACATTTTTAATGCTCAATTTTTGAAATATATTTCGTGTGTGTTGGCATTTAACGAGGTGAGTAATCGCGTCGTGTGGAATTTAACGGGAAAGTGGTTTCTTTTATAATGTGAAAGTGTGCGGTTTTTCAATATAAGGGTAAGGTTAACCTGGTTATGTAGATTCGGGAATTCATATTTAAGTGTTTTTGAATTGTGATCTCAGACCAAAAGAATAAGATACATGCGCGTGGAACAAACAAGTGAAACCAAGGCAAGCTGTTAGTGTGCGTAGCGATGGTATATTTATACGTTTGTGAGTGTGTGCGTGGAATTGCAAGTTTCTAAAAAACTCCCGACAAAACAAAATATGTGTGGGTTACTTGAATCCTTATTTTTTTTTCCACCCGTTTCTGTAATACGCAAGATATTTAGTGTAAAATTTATGATCAAAACTCCAACATAAAACCTCTCAGGTTAGGATGTGTATTATAAAACGTAGATAAGTACTTATATAATATGTTTAGTGTATAATTAATTAGACACTTAAATTGAATTATTTCAACGTATTATTTCTAAGTTTTCCTACCAAAATGGCATGAAACTAAACTATCGTTTGATATTATGTTAAAATCGAATATATTTGGATAAATAAATACGTGAGTGAATTTGTACCGTGTAGGTACTAATTTTTTCACAAATCAATTGACTTTATTGGTACTTACATCAAATTCTATGAGCGAATAACAATACGATTTACCAGGCAGAATAGTTCAAAATTGACGAAAATAAAATTACACGATAAAAATATTCCAACTCGAAATAAATTCTGTCGAAAGGAGTCTACATTTTTACACTGCGGTTTGCGGTTTGTAGAAGCCAAGAAAAACTGCATTTAACGAAACTAAAAAATTTATTCAACTATTTCCAAGTGTTGAAAGGTTCTTAAAATATTATTGACTTAAATAAATGTAATAGGGAACTCAAGATGCATTAGTAGATATATAAAAGAATTGTAATAAAGTTTGTTTAAACAAAGTCACGTGTACGCACTTAAATTCGCGCTTATTTTCAATTTGAGTGCGTATTGCTGTGGCCTCTTTTGAGTTGCTGAAATTTTGAGTTTTTATATCAATGATAGCAGCGAATCAACATCGGAATAAATATTTGTACGGCCTACACATAGTTGTTCCGGGTCTGGGTGTATGTGCATGTGACATGTATATACATGTAAGCTGTACCCACGAGTCAGGAGAAATAATAGAGAGAGGCAAAGTTTAAAAAAAAATAGAATCGGAATGGGTTTATTTATTTATTTATTTAATGCTTTTCATACAAATATGTACAAAGGCGGTCTTAATGCCAAAGGCATTCTCTGCCAGACAACCAGAGTTTTTTGGTTGAAGAAGAGAAAATTTTATTGGAATTAAATTGTGTACGTTCGGATTTTAGCTCTATGTTGACGTTTACTTAGATAATGGATCTACGAGTTTTACGCGAGGAGATTCGCCAAAGATTGGTTCTTAACCCTCTCAGCTTTGACTGAAATGGATTCGAAAATCCGAAAGAGCTCAAAACGAGGCCAATAGAATGTGAGGCTAATGGCATAGTCAAGTTGCGAAGGGATAACGGTTAAGTGTTTTTCTTTTTACTTAGCCATCTCAAAACGAGTCTCGCATAAAACCGTACCACGACCTATCCGCACTTTCTGAAGATTTTATTGCATTCGTCAGGTAGTTAAGTCAGAACAAGTTGCTTACAATTACTCTATAACCGTGCTGTACATAAAAAGACTTGTAAATATAAACGCGAAAGTAACTCTGTCTGCTTGTGATCTTAATGAAAGACAAGAAAATAGTGTACATTAAGAGGAAGGACATAGGCAATTTATTTTTAAATCATTTTTTCCGAAATCCTCGTGAACGTAGTCGCAGGCACAGCTACCATTATTATTTATATCGTTGTATCTAGGGCCCATCCACATTCGTACTTTTAGCAGCCGAATCGCGGGATTCGCGTTTG
Organism: Allophyes oxyacanthae; assembly: GCA_932294325.1. Classification (NCBI taxonomy): domain Eukaryota; kingdom Metazoa; phylum Arthropoda; class Insecta; order Lepidoptera; family Noctuidae; genus Allophyes; species Allophyes oxyacanthae. The sequence continues at coordinate 5,052,613 of OW028614.1, read as the reverse complement.
TTTTTATCACATTTTGTAAGCAAAAGGCAGCCAACGAACGTGAAAACGCACGATTCGGCTGCTAAACGTATCGAGTGTGAACGAACGCTACAGTGGCAAGCGTGGCTGCTCAGCGTGAAGTCTTAGGTTCGATTCCTAGTTTGGGCAGTTTTATAGGGTTTTCTGTTAGGGACTTCTGAGTAACAGCCCGGAGTTTGGAATTGTGTACAGTAGATGATAATAGGCTCGCCTCCTATTGCATTGGACGTAATAACGGTATCGGGGAAATGAAAGTACAATAGTACACGGAAAAAACGATTTTGCAGGCTCCATTCGGTTGTAAATAGTAATAACTTGTTTATTTATAGCTTTTACTTATTTTAGTGTAGATAAAAATAAAATTATGTTAACTTTGCAGGCTCAATTCGAACTAAGTACTCGGTTATAAATACATAGCAATATCTTTTTTATTTATGTGAACACCTCTGCCTAACCGCCCAACCCTTCGGCGAATACAAACATGATCTATGTTATATTATTTCTCTATTTCGATATATAACATAATGTATCTTCAATCTAATTTCCGAACGGTAACGCGAGTTGGGAAATGTTTTCGTATGAGACGCCTAGATATTCGATATCGCCGAAGTGCCGAAGCGAATCGTTTGTTTAGGATGACAGCAGCTGTGTCAGTTTGTTGGCTTGGTCACTCCTATGAGTTCTTATGAGTTGTATATTTAGGGCGCCACATATGCGATTACATTTATGATATAGTATTACTAAGAAGTTTTGATATTAATAGGAACAGTATTATGACATGGCTGGCAACTTTATAAAGCGTCGAATTCAATTCGAAATATGAATAATAGCGATAGTCATAGCAATAGTAGGATGCAGTTTTTTTTTAATACCAATCGAACTCCATTTAAAATCTGTTTCTGCAATGTCATGCAATAAGTCATCGACTCATGTGGACCATTCCTAAAAAATGCGCGCGCTTCCTATAAAAACATTTCAGCTAACAAAACCTGGGCGGTATGCGATATTTACTCACCTTATTCATTTTTAGTATTTTTTTCTCATTTATGGAAAAGCCTATCATCAAAAGAAATACAACAATACTACAGTGAATGCTTATCAAAATATAGTGTTCTACATAAAAGGGAGATAATATAAATAAGATGAATAGTGTATTCTGTTCGGTTCTCAGAGTGCTCTATCAAGAGCCTATGATAAGAATACTTCATACAATATTATGAATACGGGAGTGAGGGATCTGAGAGTCCATTGGTCATTCTAATGGATGCGCATTGTATTATGGTGAATAGAAACGAATAAATTCGAGTTTACGGGTTAAAAGGTGAATGAACTCTTATTATTGTAAATGCTCTAAGACCTGCTAATAGTGTAGTGTAGTAACGAAACCATTGTATAAGACCAACAGTTCACTGTGACTAAGAGTCTCGTGATATCCGAATAGATATCCATTACGGGACCATAATTAAGAATTAAAAAACCGGCCAAGTGCGAGTCGGACTCGCGCATGAAGGGTTCCGTACCATTATCTATAAAACGGTAAAAATATCATGTCTGTTGTATCGCAGCCCCCTTAAATATTTATTTTATTCTGTTTTTTAGTATTTGTTGTTATAGCGGCAACAGAAATACATCATCTGTGAAAATTTCAACTGTCTAACTATCACGATTCATGAGATACAGCCTGGTGATAGACGGACAGACAGACGGACGGACGGACGGTGCAGTCTTAGTAATAGGGTCCCGTTTTACCCTTTGGGTACGGAACCCTAAAAATATATCTTTGGACCTCAAGATACATACATAGCCTTACTTACCCCATTAGACTTTGAACGGTAATGTGTTTTGTGAGTAAAACAAATACGTAATTTTTAAAAAGTTAGTTACTTTTGATGCTAATAGTACAAATCTAGTACCACGTTGGTATTAAGATCGAATGGAGATTGCGAGCTATTTGTGAATTGAACACATATCCAATAACAAAACTGATTTTTTATTGGATATGGATTAATATATAAAATCCCATTTGTATGTAGCCCAAAAATATTGATAGCTAGTGTTTTTATTACTATTTTTTAGAAACTATCCGAAAGTGGATGCGCTCTGAAAATATCTTAAAAACTAAACCGTTTTCCAAACACAATTTTTTTTTCATCCCACCATCTCGGAAAGACTATTTTTAATCTTCAATATCTGAGTGGAAAAGCCGTTTTTATTCTCTAGAGGATAAAGTAAATTTTCATCCCACCATCTCGGAAAGAGAATTTTTAATCTTCAATATCTGAGTGGAAAAGCCGTTTTTATTCTCTAGAGGATAAAGTAAATTGAATTTAGAACATCGTGTGCACTAAGTTTGTGAATTAAACTTTTTTTTTTGCATTTAGTCATTTCCTCGCTGAGGTGGAATGAAAAGTTACGTGTTGCACTGGAGTGCAAAGATTTTTCACCTCGTGCTCTTTTGATTCCCTCGCTAACGCTCAGGATTCTAATTTTGAATCACTCGCTGCGCTCGTGATTCAATTTTAGAATCCTTCGCTTGCTCGGTCATCAAAATTGAACACGCGGTTAAAAAGCAACTTTGCACTCTTGTATAACAAATAACTATTATTCAAAGTCAGACATTAAAATGATATTTATGCCTATAAAAGCTTCGAGAGCGAGAATGTGACATTATTCTGGCGTTCTTGACATAAATGCCGCAGATAATGAAGATAATTTAAATTTACAATTTCATTCGGCGGCTATCTGATCGGAGCCTGGCAAGTTATCTGATAATAAAGCCATGCAAATATATTAAAATGAACTTCCAAATTCCCTTATCTGAGACATTTAAAACATTTTCGCAACAGCTCGGAAAATGGAGCCCAATTTTCGGGATCTCGGAATTTTGACTCCCAAATTCGATTCACTTCACGTGTTTAGACAAAACAAAAGCATATTCTGTCTGAGTCACTAGTCTGAGTGTTTGTGTGTGATTTGTGTTTCTAATGGCATCCGCGGCACAGGGGGTAGTGTCGCGCTGTGAGAGCGAGCCCTCACGTTGATCACGTGGTCCCTTATTAGTGTGTGAGTGTGCGCACTGCGTACGAAACAAGGATACAAGGGAAATGTGTCGTTACCGCAAATTAACACCCAGTTTCTCAAAGGCTGATCAAATTTAGTCAGCCCTCAAATCTCGTGTCAAGTGATACTTATGATTGGTTGTTGAATTGATTTAAAATTAATTGTTTAACACTACGCCGCCTTTTTTTTATTTTATTTTATTTGCTGCCTTTGTCGCCTTAACCACGACCTATTAAAAAGGCCCAAGATATTTCCCGAACATCTATAATATACAAAACGACTCTGTTGCCAACATAATATTACGATTGCTGACCAAAATTTTCTTATGATGGCGCTATTATCTCTCGGCTCAGTCTCTCGTTGTTTGGAGGCTTTATTTTATATAAAGCCTAGTCGTAACCATAATACATATAATGGTACTAAAAACGCCATAAATTTGAGCGCAAAAACTGCGTGTAGATGAGTGTGAGTTAAAAGATAAGTGTGATATAGCTATAACTAGAGCTATAACTATTACTGAATATAATTCTATGTTGAAAATAAAAATAAATGTACTGGATTTTCTCCGCTGACTTTCCAGAATACTATCTTTACGTTTACTTAAACAGAAGGATATCGTTAAAATGAAGACAGCTTTGATAATTTTTGAACAGAACTTATTTACTGTGATTTTTTTAATAGTTTTGATTGGCTTATAATGACGGGTTTATATAAAAGTTCACAATCGAATATTTTTTTATTTTAAATAAACATTGCCCCTCACTAGTATTTCTCCTGTATCGAGGGTACAGTTTTACAAACATACATGTCACATGCACACACACGTAGATCATACAAATAATTGCTCCGTGCGGGGATCGAACCCGCTACCCGCTCGAATCTTCGTTATGTTTCTTATACATAAAAAACGTTTTATATTACTTCAATATTCAGAGCCTTATCTCTGTGAAATTTCCATTAACAGGTCTTACAACCTTCTAAGCCTGAAAAGGATCCCCAATAGTATTATAACATGCCGCATTGTACTCAGATTAAACACTTCACAAGTGGAGGATTGAGAATTAGAACGTCTAGCTACAAATTAACACAAAGCCTTTCTATTGTTACCACTTTGGTGGTTCCTTTAATATGCTAATTTATGCAAAATCAAATATACTTATGACGGTTAAAAACAAGGACGTGTTGGAGGTAAATTATTCTATGATGAGATTAGTTTTCGAGTTGTATAGTTGTGTAAGCAGTGATAGCTTAGCGGTTGAATGCTCGCCTTCCATGCAGGAGGGTCTGAGTTCGAACCCGGCCCGCACCTCTGACTTTTCGGATTCATGTGCAGATTAGAATTATTTTTTTCTTCTTTCTTTCTGATTATCACTGTGATGACACCTGCACAGCGTAGTGGTCCAAGGCCTAACCGTTCTCATTCTGAGAAGGGGCCCGTGCCGAGCAGTGGGACAGTAATGTTATCATGTTTGCTTGTTGGTATATCACGCTAAATTGCATTAACAGGAAGTTATGCTCGTGGATAAAATGAAATAGTATGAGAACCTTACAATTTTTTGTACTCAATTAAAAATAATCGGATTGTTACTACAATAACCTAAAGTTAGGTTAGGTTATTATTATACCGGGGAGTCAGGGGACTCCAGCTAGAAAAAGAAATGTCACTTTTGAACGGCTAAACGGATTTTCATAAAACATAGCTAAAATAATGCCCGATTAAACAAACTTTCAATTAAAAAAATCTGCATTGAAATCGGTCCATCGGTTTTGGAGCTACGATGTCACAGACAGATACACAGATATACAGATACACACTACAAACTTATAACACCCCTCTTTTTTGTCGGGGGTTAAAAATAAAGAAAGAAAGAAAAACGATTTATTTCTTTAAATATAGTCATCTAAGATCAAAGCGTAGCAGAGATTGCTAAGCGGCGTAGCGGTTACGAGAGCTACGAGACAGCGTAGCCACCGCGTAGTACTTTGACATGAAAAATCAGTCGAGCTGCCCAGTATACTGACAATATCGGCCACAAATATCATACTAACAAAATCTTCACGCCCAAAAACTAATATAATATGCCACAGTAAGCTATTTTCGTAATTCTTCACGCTGTCAGTTATAAAGGCAGGGACACATAACTTATAGGACGGGATTGCTCACCCTCATCAAATATGATATCCTGGTCGACATCAATGGGGCCTTCCTTATGGTAATATGCTGTGGTATGAATATAAAGGTTTTTATAGGATTCGGCCACGCTTTGAGTGTCGGTGGAATTGTGTGTATATTATATTATTTTCAATTATATTATATATGAAGAAGATTGGGGTTATTGGAATTTCTTTATGGTAAGGATTTCACATTGCTTTGTACTTACAAGATACACTCGGGAGCAAAGAATCCGGGTCACCAACATAATGAACCTTAATATCTCGGAAACTAAGAATGATAGCTCATTCAAATAAAGAGTATTTTTTAGACTATTTAATACTACACAAGTTATAATACGCTTCGAGAGCTTGAAATTGCATTGATAGAGGTAAGTGAGAATATTCCCCAACATCGCCTCAGACACTTTGTGCCGTATGAATCGCATGACATCTGTATTGACAACACACGGAGGTAATACAAAGTACTAAAAGTGAGAATATGATATAAGTTTCTATTAAAAGTGGGGATATAAAAAAAATGATATATTTATGCATTTTTAAATAATGTATTTTTAATAAGTAAAATAAATAATAACTAAGAAATTTTATTAATATTATTTAAGTAATAGATATTAAGTAGTCTATAAAATACTTTTAATTAGATTATGCTAACATTCTTAGTTTCCGAGATATTAAGATTTATTTGGTGACCCGGATTCATTGCTCTCGAGTGTAGATAGTAGAAATAGTTTCTTTTTTTAAATATATGTAGGAAGGAGGTTTTGTAGTTTTGTATTGCTTTTTAGCCATGTTTATGAGGTTACAATTGTTGTAGTGGTTTTCAGCTATGTTTGTTTTATAGCAGTCGTGTTTGTACTGATTAAAAAATTCTATTAATTTGTCATACCTTTACGTCAGCTACATAAATTGTATGAACAGATAAATCGAAGAAAACGGTCTTTAACTATGTACACTGCCTAATTATCCAAAATATAACATGTACGTCATATATTTCAAACTTTCTCTGGTATGGCAAACTGACGATAGATAGTTAGAACCAACTGTTAGTTAACATACTTGGAAAAAGGTTCACGGATAATATTAATATAAATTGGATTTATTAACTGTAGTCTGCATACACTCAGGATCATAATTCATGTAACTCCTAATTTAAACACATAAATTTAGAATATCATGAATCTCAAAGCCATAAATTAGTCTTTGTTATGAATATCTAATTTAGAAGCATTTGCTATTACTAGTATAAATTGACTTTGGCTTAACAACATACTATTACAGAGCAACCAATTAGATAATACCAGTCAACCCATACTCTGGGGTTACAGTGAATATTTAAGAAAAACACGCTAGCATTTGCCCGACCTAACAATCGAACTTAGGACGTTCTGAATCCAGTCAGGTTTTGAGCCTATGCATGGTTAAAACATTTTGCCTAGAGTATTATATATAGGATTAGTACCGACCAGGGTCATTTAACCCTCAAGCAACGAAACGTGGACACAATAGAAAACCTATGGCTTGCGACCTTTACTTAGCTGGATGAATACTAATGATACTGTACAGTTTGTGTACACGGCTACGCGGAGAAAAATATTGTGATAATAAGACTACCAGGGGATTTACTATCAGCTCATAAAGTAGGGCAGAAATTGAACTGCCCAGATTTTTCCAGTATGATCTCACCTCCCACTGTATAGGCTTTTCTAACAATGAAAGGTCAGCTTATATTGGAAATGTTTGGGCAGTTCAATTTCTGCCCTGCTATAAGAACTCGTAGTAGGCTCCCAGAACGCTTATTAATTTGCATCAACTAAAGTTTAGTACTCTGTAATGAATATTCTATTTATAAATACAACCTTTGCGTTAACTGTACAAAAATATATTATTAATTACAACAACAAGGTAAAGTTTACTAAATGCTTCTTGTTGTCACATAGCACGAGAATTTTTGTAATTACAGCGAAATATTGGTTTCGTTGTACATGTACAATTCAAGCTATACATTTCCAGTATAAGTTGACCTCGCATTGTATAGTCTTTTCGTACAATGAGAAGTCAGCTTATATTGAAAATGTATAACTTGATATGTGACCGTGCTTAAAATGCCCAGTTAAAAGTTAACGTAAATTCATCAGTATTTTACTGCAAATACTTAATTTCTGCTAACATTTTCCCAAGGGCTCATTTTTCAGTAGTTTTCCGGTTTTACCGAGTTACTAGGATAGCAAAGTATTGCAGAAAACGGCGTCGTGTCGATCTTAAAGAGATTGTGCATTGACTACAACTCAATAAGGGATTTGCTGTTAGCTGTACCATGAAAAAAAAGTTATAAAAGGTTCATTCGTAATGATCACGGATCTTATAAAGAAACTTAACAGATTAGAAACAACTGAACAAAGAAATAAGAGAGAAGCTACTAGGCGCAAGGACTTGCAACATAACATAGTCCCACATATGAAAGTTGTTACTCATGCTGCAAGCTTTCAATCCATCAAGCTGTATAATAGACTTCCAGGAGATTTGAAGTCTGTTTACAATATTAACCAATTTAAGCAAAAATTAAAATCATTTTTGGTAGAGAAATGCTATTATGCTATTGATGAGTTTCTGTCTGACGTGTTTACCTAGGCCAATAAAATTGTATAATTGTAAAAGTGATAGTATCTATGGTGACATAATCCTGACCGTGTTAAGTTTTGACATTATTATTCTTCTACATTACCTATTATTTTACATGATTCTTTTACATTGCCTATTATTTTACTTTATTATTTTACATTATTATTTTTCATTATTCTTGACTATAAATATAATTAAATCCACGTGTGTAATTTTTAAGTGATTTCGACACAATGTTAAAATTGTTATGAAATAAATGAAATGAAATGGCGTGGAGTGATGGTAAATTCACACTGACATAGATGCTAGATGGTTCCTCTTCCCGACCATTGCTCGAGGAGGGCCGCACCGAGCTAACAACATTAAGCTAAAGCTTTATCCAGCTTCGTAGTCTTTGGTTTTTTTTCTCGGCTGGAACTGGACGCCGTTTAGGTAGGTTTCGTAATTTTTCTGGCTATGAATATGAGGCTTCCTGAATGCCACACTACAGAATATTCCAAAAAAAACCACGGTATTTATAAAACGAATGAGTAAGCGTGTTGATTTTTGAATTTTATGTATGCGTGCGCACGTAAGATAGTACAGATAGTGGTCCTTCTGTATTAATTTATTTTGTGGCTGAGCACAATTCTAAAACCCTGTGAATAGTTCATTAGTACTGCGTTTGACATGCCTTCGGCTTATAGTGACGCTTTGTACTGATACCACTTTCCATTGCCAGCATAGTAATCACATTAAGTAAGTTTTGTGCTTGCAAGTTGATTAGGAATATGTAACTTAGTAGAAGTCGAATAATCACATCATACTGAATCACTAGGTTTTTATGATTTTATTGTCTCGTTCTTTCTAACTACAATTTAATATCATAATGCAATTTTTTTACTAATGTAAAATGTAAGTGTTGTAACTTATCTTTTTATTTCAGAAAGTGACTCTAATTACATTTGTGCCAATTTGACTTTCAAAGAACCACAAACATTTTTGACTCAAAAGATTTGACAGTGACTGTAATACAATAAAAAAGTGCACAAAAAAAGATTCACAGAAACAACTGCGAGAGTTCGCGCAACGTTGACAAATAGTGTTCAAACTGAGTGACGTACAGGACAGTGACATAAAACAAAAGACTTTACCCCCATTGTGATGTCAGTGAATAGCAGCGTCATTGGTGCAAAAATGCAATGGGCCGGAGGGGGGGTGGGGGGCGTTCTGATTGGCTGTCTCAGTGATTCATTGCATTCGATAGTAAACTCCCATTGAGACCGGACGTTTGAACGCCAAAATGTCAGCAGGTAATGATCATTTTATTATTCAAATGTGCTACGTGCTTGCTATTTGATGAGAATGAGATTCATACGTCATGAATTGATTGGAAATACATTGGCAATTTTTGTATTCAGTCCAAATTGATCAAAATTATTTTCAAAAAGTTTTATTCTTAATGCAGTCAGTGTCGTTGATTTAAATATAATCACTAGACATTGATCTGTAAAACTAAAGTAAATGCTAATTTTATATTTGACTTGTAACTGTAATTTTGCAATAACTTGAACAATATTAATTTCATCTTTCAGATCACGAAACTAATACCAAAATAACAATAGGTAACTATACGCCTATACCTTTCTTCATGTTGAACTGGCTTCGTGATTTCCTCACAGGTGTAATTTCTCAAGCAGGGTCCGCCGTGGCCATGATCGGTGCGAACCTTCGCTTCGGTTCCGCCGGCGCAACAAACTCCTCGGTTGCCAATAACACGAGGCACTGTCCTCCAGGTGGCGCTGCAAGTGCTGCAGCGCTGCTAGCTCTATCGGGCCTGGGAATGTCGGCTAATTTGGCGCTGATGACGGTGATACTTAGCAAAAAACAGTTGCGAAGGTAAGTTTGATAAAATTGAATGATGACGCAAACTATGTTTAGTTGTGTAGATTTTAGAATAGAATATAATGTCCATATTGTCTATATGCGTTTACGTATGACTCTTTGATAGATTTCCCGACAGTTTTTGATGACAAAAATGTAATGATTATAGTCACAATTATAGTCTTGTGATTGAAATTTGTCATCGCTCCAGTATACGAATTTCGTGAAAAAGTGGACCTTTTTTGTGTTATGTGCATATTTTTATGTAGTAAAAAAATGTAATAAACAGTTCTATATCAGTGAAAATCTAAATTAAGTAATACGTACATTATGCCTTATCTGAAGGGTATACGAAGATTGGAACTCTATTTGAACAACATTACAAAGAATAAATCTTGATAACTGCTACATCGGGTATATCCAAGGCGTCCAATAACAATATTATCAAACATTTTCTCGAAAAAAAAAAAAAACATAAATCAAGCCGTAATACTTTGCAAGAAATAAAAGCTATAAATTTCAGCGACCGTTTCGATACAGAGAATGAGAAAACAGGAAAAAATAAATGTTTATCATTATTCAAATGTTGCGGTTTTTACGATGCCGTGGTTTATTTACAACCTTCAGAATATGTCTTATACGACATGAAAGAAGTTTACTATAACGATAACGTTAATGTTATTATATCATATAACACGTAATACATTAGGCTCATGTGTTATTGTTAAGATAGCGATCGGCGCCACTGATTGGGCACGTTTGTATTCCAGAACACGAAATACTACTTACTGGGGATCACCGAATCTGCATTTTATATAACGCCAATCTGATAAGTGTTTAAGCCAGGGTTCCAGGATTAAATCCAATTTGAAGTTACGTCGTTGAAAATAACTTTTTGCTCTGACGGATTTGGAAAGGTTCTTGCATAATTAGATAATATAGGCGGTTCGTGCTAGGAGAATCATATTTAAATAACTTGGATGGAGTAATTTTACAAGAAAACTAATAATAATTAATAACTGGCACTCGGCTTGACTCGCGAGGTTGTCGATATGTGGGATGTGGAGTCGGCAATCATTGTACCGATAGTTGTAACGGCAAATGGCTTAACTTACTCGTAGATTCTTATAAATATTTTCCGTTGTCAATCACTTTAGTTCCAAAACGTGTTATTTGGGAATGTCGTTGTACTATTGCATAGGAAACCTCTAGAAGTGAACGGCCTTTAACATGTTTAAGATTTAATTAAAATTGAGGATCAACTTCAAGAGGTGTTCTTAAGTACAGGTATAATACAATACAATATACACTTACAATATACACAATATACACTTTATTGCACACCAGAAAGAGAAGATAACCTAACCGTCAAACCCCCGACTCCTACAAGGAAAAGACCTGTAACTTTTGAATAGGTGAACAGATTTTCATGAAACATAGCTAAGATAATACCCAATTAAACTACCTTTCAATTAAAACTGCATTGAAATTGGTCTATCTGTTTTGGAGCTACGATGCCACAGATAAATACACAGATACACATTACAAACTTAAAACACCCCCCTTTTTTGTCGGGGGTTAAAAAGGTACAATAAATGTACAAAAGGCGGTCTTATCTCACTTTGCGATTTATGCCAGACAAATACCCTACGTACTATTCGAATAAAACTGTATATTTAAACCCAAGCTTAGCGAAAAACAAATAAATTGTATAAATACCTTAAACATACTTATAAGTAATAACAAAGACCCATTCCAAAACTGATAAAACCAACAACAATATTAAGTTACGCACTTAGTCATCAAATATGGACACAATAGTACATTCCCGAAGGAACTTGCTAAGAACACAGCGCTATTATAAGGCTTCTCTATCACCCAATTTTCTTTGAGTACCTTTATCCTCTCAAGATAAAAGATTAAGCCTCCAGAAAATAATATTATTTACACTAGAGGGGCTCTCAATTCGTTACGAAATCAAATTACCGAGTCACTAGCAGTTAGTAATTCGATTAGATTGGATCTATTTTCTATTTGAATCGGATTTAAAGGTGTCTAGATAAAATGTCGTTAATCTCATGCGATTTCGATAAGACGTTTCTTGATTGTTACTGCTAAATGCAGACATAATTTCGTTTTTCATTGTGACCTGACAAATTGGTTTTGCCTTTGCCTGTGAAGCTTTTAGGTTTTAAATCAAGTTTTATCGAAATTGTAATCTTGAATTTCATTTCAAGAGATGATTGTTCTGGATTACGGACTATTTTGACTGCCTTATTGGTTTAGTTGTAGCAAGCGCGGCTGCTGCGCGTCCTGAGTTCGATTCCCGGGTCAGGCAAAGTGTTATTGAGTTTTCTGTGAGGAAATTCTCAATAGCAGCCAGTAATTTGGAATTGTGCCTGATGGCAATAGGCTCGCCTCTTGCTACTTGGAAATAAAAGAAAGAAAGAAATAAATATGATGTATTTGGTTGCAGCGAGACACCACGTGCAATAGTTTAAAAAGACAAAGAAAAAAGAAAACTTACTTACATAAACAATGTGGGCCACACAATGGCTGCATATTGTAAAGTCAAAGTCACATGGGGCTTGATAACAGCATTGCCGAAATGTGGTTGTATATAGAATAGAATAGAAAGCATTTATTTGATAAAGGACATACATTGCCAGTACAAAAAAAAAACCAGTACAACGTAGCCTTCGAGGGATACAGACGTGACGCTATGTTGTTTGAGTAGACAATTATGGGAATAAATAAAGCGTATGTTAAAATTGAACACTACGATTGACAAGACTTACAGGGTAAAAGTATTTCGGAGTTCACTATTTTCGTCTTGTAAGCCAGACATTGGTTGTGCAACATGTAGAGCTTCGAAATCTAGGCTGGATCGATATCTTCTGTAACTTATAAGGGGCAAACAGATCAGGCGTATGTGACGCGACGTACGAGTTGTTATGCCCATCAGAAGCCCAATTCTCGTAATTAATTTACACTATGACTGTAATTTGACCGAATTATGAATTAGGCCTATTATGAATTGAGAAAAAAATCGGTATTCTATTCCTGTTAAAGTTCAGTCGGGTTTCAGTATAATCTCAAGCTAGTCGTAATACAATGTCAATTCATTCAACGTAGAAATTTCTGACATTTATTTATGGACGAGAATATAAATTTTATTATCTGTGTCAGTTCAGAATGATAACAGAATACCGATTTGACTTCAATCAACTTTCGATATCTGAACAAAATAAATTCACACCTTTAAAAATACACGGCAGCTCACTTTGACGCAGTGGTAAAGCGGGTGGCTATCACTATGCAATTTTTTGCGGGTTCCATTCTCAAACGGGACATATTGCTGTATTTCCTACTGGCTTTCTTTGGTCTGGATGTGTGTGTGTATTTATGTCGGTAAACTGTATTACGATACAAGAGTCTCGTGTGGTTTTTTAAAAGAAAAATACATTCTTTATAAACGTGTAGTCACACTGAAGTTATAGCGTGGTACTTTAGGAACATGTTTGGTTGCCATTATAGCCAATTACATTTTAATGTTACCGAGTAACAATGTTCATTGCGAACTTGTTTTACCGAAGTTAAGTTAGAAACTTGGTGTACAACAATGTAATAGACATTGTTTTGTTGCTAGCACGCTGGTGTGTTAAAGTTTCCACATGTTGAAAGTAAAATGTTTTGAGTGTTAATGACTGACAATATTAGTAGGTATATAACTCGGTAGTTAACTAGTCGGACTTTCTCGAATTAATTACTAGTAAATCGTATACAAAACTCAAAATTATGAACAATAATTATTGTTTTTACATTTAAATATTTTTTTATTAGCGGTAATAATTGTCCTTAGCATTTTGTCTATAACGTCTTAATATTAGGGAATTTAATAAATTTATGAGTATTTTTTTAATATTATCTAGTACAATAACACCAAAAGTGTAGAAAAAAAAACCAAAACCAAAAGTGTAGTGTGTGGGTGTAGTTATCAATAACAGTAAAAATGAAAAATAAAGACAATAGTAACCTCCGTCTCACTATCAAACAAAAATTTAACCCTATCCTGTATCTCTTCATAAAGCTACAACTAATGAACACAGTAAGAAAAAAGTTCTCAAGGACCTATGTGGAAACAAAAAGCTGTCCCTTCCTTCGAAAGTAGTGTAAAATACCCAAATAGCAACACCTGCTATATTATTTACGTCCGAGATTCAAAGAAAATTTTACCTCGGGGGCCCACGCTCTGGGCCCCTCTTGAGGGTCGTAAGGGCGTGACACTTTAGTTGATTGATAAATTGCCTGTCGATATATTTTTTTACGTTTTTGGCTCTGGGGTAGGTAACACTTGTCATGCGGGTGAACTGTATGCATGGTAGGTAGATCTACGAGTTTTACCATATGGTTGATAGTAATAAAACTACAATGTTATCATCAATTAGTTTAGTTCCGTCGGTAGTTCGCTGACTATGAAATAAAGTAAATTCTAATTGTTTACAGATTATACAACACAATTGCGAGGAAAAAATAAATAGTATTTTAAAAATCCTATTTTGCGTATTTCTTCGTTTGTGATTAAAAGATGTAACGACAGAGATCAGAAAAAAAAAAAATACGCTCAAAATCTCTACTTTGTTTTGTTAGCTTTTATATCGTAATTACGATAATTGAAATATCGAAAATATCTGTCCAAGATTCCGGAATTCCGGTATTCATGCACTAGTAGTTTCTACCATCGGTAAAAGCTTCTGTAGATAATGGTCCATGTTTTAGAGTAGGTACCATAGTTACTACAGATTTTTAATTGTCACTGCTAATATTTTGTTAGTACTTCCATGATCTTACTTTGGTCCCAGAATTATAGCAATGAAGGGTCTTATTTTACTGTTGTTTTGCTACCTCCTTCTGCAACCAATACATCGATTGTCAAGGTGGTTATCTTTGTACGAGTATACGTCACATGTTTGTGTACGTTACCCCAGCAAGAAAATCTCTTCTAGAACGAATTAAGTTCAACGAATAATTAGAGCGTAATCTGATGTAAATGTGCGCCAATTAAAAACTTTGTGCGAGCTATGGTTTTGGAAAAAAACGGAAATACTAACCCTGCTGGAATAACGTTGTTCCAGCAGGTGGATTCTAAATAAATGATCGGAGAGAGAAATAAAGAACATGGGCAGATAGCTTATATTTGGTTTGTTTGTTTGTAGGTGGTCACACGGGCTATTGTTCCACCAAGCGGTAGTGGATCTGGCTCGGGCAGCCATCTTGCTGCCCCTCGGCATCGCCGTGTTCCGCTGCCAGCCCGTCTACAAGTGCTCGCTGGTAGAAACTGCCTTTTTGCTACTGGTAAGTTTTATACATAAGTTTTTAAAACGTTTTTATAAATTAAGGTCTTACTTTATTCGCCATCATTACGAACAACTTTGACTACGGGAACAACCCTGATATCGCGAAACAACTCTGTTAAATCGCAATGTAGTTAGTTGTCTACATACTGCCTGATTGTGTAGAGTGTGGAGGTTTTTGTCATCGCTTGACTGAGTGTGTCCTCCATAAAAAGTTACAACGCACACAATAAAAATGTCAGTTCATCACGTAAAACGCTGCGCAAACACCCACTTTAGTGACTTATATTGGAAACAAGCAACCGGCAACTAGCAGTAAATATTTTATTTTCATATAATGTCTAAGAAATCGACCATTTCATACCCAGACGCAACCACAGTGGTTTCCAGTATCTTCCACTTGACACCCACCGATGGCCGATCAGAAAGTGTTTGGTGTTAGCAAAACATTAAACAGTTTTTAGTGGAAACCACAAGCAATAATAATTTTCCATACAAATACTGCGTTGACATTCATTGTGACACTGGTGGAACACAACCACGTTACTATTCCCAGTGTCCAGTAGTAACAACCGGCGACTGTGTCCGGCTGTCCTTACCGGACACTGCAACCACGGTTTCCTGTGATGGTGTCCCGTATCAGTAACAAAAAGTGTCTACGTTTGCGCAGCGCCTAATGCGTAAATGTTGGTTCGTTGCCTGAATACTAACTCGTTTGCCGTATTTACTAGAATGGAAACGTGTGAAACATTAGTAAGCATAGCAACCGCACCCATCTGACAGTTAAAACGGTTTTCAGGATACATTTGGTACGATTATAGAATGAACCCCATTAGAATCAATAATGTATACATTCTCATTTATTAGCTTATCATTGGTGGAAAGCACTTCAGGAAATGTTTGCAAATGATTATCCAGGAATGGGCCATAACTTGACCATTCGACCGTATGGCCCCATTAACTTATATGAGCCATTGAATGTCCATTGACCTATAACTTTTCATCATTATAAATGACGCTATATAAGTTCACTAACAGTAAAATGAATTAGTGGAATTAGCTGTCAATACGACTGTTATCTTCAGTAGGGGTAGGTATAGATAAAAATCTACCATCGTTAACAGATTCTTTTACTATAGGTAAGAGTGGCTATCTTTCTATTATAGTTAGAGAGTTCTGGTCTTAGGAAACTTTCAGTGAATTTTGAAGATATTAAAAACCCCATTATTCGCTTTTTAAAAAAGGAACTATATGAAAATTTACGTGGGGTTCAATCAACTCTATTTCCAAATAGGAATGTTTCCTCTGAACAACCGACGAAATCGTACTTCCCAAAATTGAGGAAAATATAGAAAACTATTTCCCATAAGACCGAAGAATGAGAGGGGATCGTATTGAGACCTACAAGATTCTAACTTATAAGTACAACCTGCCTAATTTTAGAGATATGTTCCTGTTAGAACAGAAAGCATACTCGTCCCGTGGGCATAGCCTCGCTCTCAACCGCTCATTCTCACACTCCTTGGTGGCCTATCACTCCCTGAATAATCGTATTGTGGATATGTGGAATAAACTCCCGGAAATTGTAGTGTCTGCTAATTCAGTGAATAGTTTTAAATGTCGCCTAGACAAGTGGCGTAAAGCAAACCCGTGACTGAATATGACTATTTAAATTATTAAAAACAGAATTTTATGCATTGGACTACTACATATGAAATAGACTTTACTCCAGTACTTTGATGTGGACACATCAGCAAGCCTGCTGCTCGTCCATAATCTAATAATAATAATAATAATACAATTCTATAACGAACAATTGAGGAGTGCATTGGAAGGTGCGATTCGGGACTATAGATTTGTTGCTCCTAATGTTAGACCGCGTCTGCCACGCTTACCCATGCATAATAGAAATAGGGCGTTGGTGTTTGCCTTGGATTCACTGCTATCAAGTTATTTTGAGAGTAGCGAAGATCTCGTTGATACACACTCAATCCTGTATTGTGCAGCTGTTGCGACGTGTCGTATAGCGAACGTAAAATTCGCAAACGATGAAGTACCTACACGACCAAAACCACCCGTAGCAGGGTGGCAACGCAGGATTGAGCGTCGTATTGACGAGGCCAGGGCACTCATCGGCAAACTTAACTGCTTCAGGCAGGGCAATACTCGACCAAGGGTGATGCGCTTTGTGAGGCGAGCATTCTTAGGGACCGATGTCAGTCCTCAAGATTATTTCTCCCGTGTCACAGAGCGCATCGACTACCTGAAGCAGAAGGTTTATGCATGGGCAAGCCGTATTCGACGGTATAAAAGGAGAGTCGACCGATTTAGCCAGAATCGCACGTTCCAACGTGACCAAAGATGGGTGTACAGAGCTTGGGAGCGACCCACCCAAGGTGTCGATGACACACATCGCCCGGATGACGAGGCCATGAGTTCATTTTGGCGCAGCATCTGGTCGGTGCCAGTCAATCACACTGAGGGTGATTGGATGCGGGAGATCGAGCGTGCATGTGAACCGATTGAAAATATGGGGACTATTACAATTAGTCCCCAAGACGTAGCCAGTGCAGTCCGTCCATTGCCAAACTGGAAATCTCCAGGGCCGGACGGATTGCACAACTTTTGGCTAAAATGGCTACGAAGCTCACATGCGCACTTGGCGTCTCGATTCCAGTCGTCCTTAGAGTCTGGCTCGCTTTCACAGTTCTTTACAACAGGCGTTACCCATCTGCTCCATAAATCAGGTAGCACCGCGGAACCCAAGAATTATAGACCTATCACGTGTTTGCCTACAATCTACAAACTACTTACATCCATTCTGAGAAATAAAATCAACAATCATATTGAACACAATAACATTATGTCTGCCTCTCAGAATGGATGCAGGAATGGGTCCCGCGGTACTAAGGAGCTACTCCTCATTGACATGACGATAAGTCAGCAGGTTCGCCGATCCCGAAAGGATCTGTCGACATGCTGGATAGATTATAAGAAGGCCTATGACTCCGTGCCACATACATGGCTCATGAGGGTGCTAGAGTTGTATAAAATTGATGCAACCCTACGCGCCTTCCTGATGACATGTATGGGACAATGGAGGACGGTTCTTCGCTATCCGGGATGTCGGCAGATTCCAGGAAATGGCGAAACGATCAGGATCGAGCGAGGAATATTCCAAGGGGACAGTTTGAGCCCACTTTGGTTTTGTCTGGCCCTGAATCCTCTCAGCACAATACTGGAGAAGTCAGGTCTGGGATATCATTTACGGAGAGGTGGTCAGGTTATATCCCACCTTCTTTATATGGATGACCTTAAGCTCCTTGCCCCCAGTAAATTGCAACTGTTGGAGTTACTGAAGATAACTGAAATCTTCAGTAATTCCATTAAGATGGAATTTGGTGTGGACAAATGTGCAGTCATGCATGTCAAAAAAGGTGGAGTTGTGGAATCTGCGGGACTACAACTCTCGGATTCTATAAACATCTGATCACTCTCTGCAAATGATACATATAAATACCTGGGTATGGCGGAGGGGCTTGGCATCAGTGATAAGGATATGAAACAATCGTTGAAGGAGCGCTTCTTTGGCCGCCTACACAAAGTACTCAATAGTCTTTTGTCGGGTGGCAACAAGGTACGTGCCTTTAACGGTTGGGTCATGCCGGTCCTGATGTACTCTTTCGGCATACTCAAGTGGACTCAAACTGAACTGGATGCCTTGGACAGAAAGGTCAGGACTCTGTTGACGGCTAATCGAATGCATCACCCACGTTCATCAGTAATGAGACTGTACATCCCGCGAAAATGTGGGGGTCGAGGTTTTTTAAATACTAAGACCCTCCATAATCGTGAGGTGTGCAGTCTCAGGGAATATTTTCTCCATGCTGATGTGGGGATGCACCGTGATGTTGTCGCAGTGGACAAAGGCCTCACCCCGCTCTCCTTGGCTAAAGAGAACTGGCGCAAACCTGTTGTACTAAGTATAAATGGCCGCAGGGAAGTATGGCAAAGCAAAGAGCTGCATGGACGCTTTTATCGGGCCCTTCATGGGCCCGATGTTGACTTTAAAGCGTCTATTGCCTGGCTACGTTTTGGGGACTTGTTTGGGGAAACCGAAGGTTTTGTCTGTGCAATTATGGATGAAGTTATAATGACGAACAACTACCGGAAATAATGAAAATAATGAAATACGGAAAGGATGGGACGGTTGACATTTGTCGGGCATGCCACTGTCCCGGCGAGTCCCTTAGACATATCATATCGGGTTGCTCTCGTCTTGCTAACGGTGAATACTTGCATAGACATAACCAAGTGGCCAGGATAATTCACCAACAACTTGCTTTGAAATACAAACTTGTGGATTCTGAAGTACCGTACTACAAGTATGTGCCCGACCCAGTTCTCGAAAATGGTCATGTCACGTTATATTGGGATCGATCTATCATCACTGACAGGACTGTTGTCGTCAATAAGCCTGACATAGTGGTGATAGATAGATCAGCACGCCGTACAATGATTGTTGACATTACCGTCCCACATGATGAGAACCTCGTAAAAGCCGAAAAAGACAAACAAATCAAATATCTGGACTTGGCTCGCGAGGTTGTCGATATGTGGGACGTGGAGTCAGCAATCATTGTGCCGATAGTCGTAACGGCTAATGGCTTAATTGCCAAGAGTCTCGACCAACACCTCGAGAGGCTCTCGCTAGGTGGCTGGATCAAGGGCTTGATTCAGAAAGCAGTACTCCTTGACACTGCGCGCATTGTCAGGAGGTTTCTCTCTCTAGAGCCCTGACCACCGGTAGCTTGGACCCTGTTCCCGATGCCGGTGGCCTACTACTCTTTTATATTTTTAAATGTTTTTATAATCTTTTTTTTTT
The DNA here is from genome assembly GCA_932294325.1 of Allophyes oxyacanthae. Taxonomy (NCBI): domain Eukaryota; kingdom Metazoa; phylum Arthropoda; class Insecta; order Lepidoptera; family Noctuidae; genus Allophyes; species Allophyes oxyacanthae. The sequence continues at coordinate 5,032,639 of OW028614.1, read as the reverse complement.
TTATTTAATTGTAAAATTATTTAAAAATATATAAAAGTATGTTAAAAATTAAATAAAGGAAATAATAATACATTTTCCATGAAAACATATACCTCCCTTCGCATGCACGTAATCTAAAATCTCTACACTGGCAAAAAAATCACTGTACCTTACACTGGTGAGGTACAGTGATTTCAGATTACGTGCATACAAAGGTATGTTTTCATGGAAAATTCGTTAGGTTTATTAATCTATATACAGATTCAAACTCTTAAAAAAGAAAGGAAAAAATCTGCGCCTAGTATAGCAAAAAAATTCCATGACGATATTCTCGACTTAGAACTTGAGACAATTTCAGACGTTACTTCAATATAGTTTTGTGAGGACAAAGATAAACCCAAACCTCATAGTAAAAAATTTAATCTGCTATGAAAGAATCTCTAAAAATCACCATTGTTACCTTGCTCCAAAGTTTTCATCGCCCAATCTTTTGAGACTGAACTAAGTGTCGTCAAATTCAGATGAACATCAATAGCCGGCAAAAAGTAACAGATCTTCTCTGACAAAAGTACGATTGTTTGAAAGAGGAGGCAGTTGCGCACATAAAAGTGATTTATCGGTACTTAAGTTCAGTTTGGAAGGACGAGAAAAGAGCCAAGAATAATCTTCAATGCTTAATTCTGATGGTATCTCATAAGTTCTTAATAGTTAAACTGTTTGTAGAGTAATGTGTCTGTAAGAAGACATCGATTGGCCAACAAATAGAACTATATTGGATTTATTAGCGGAGGTCCTTTTAAGGGTTATACTACTCAGCATTATGAATAGCTTTTAATATGGGATCAACCCTGAAAACACGAAAAAACAATCGGCTGTTCTATACAAATAATTCAATATTACTCGACTAAACGTATAAAATTATAATTATAAGCAAAATCTCAAGTATTATGTATCAGATGAAAATTGTGTTCAGTTATAAAGACTCGTACTTTAATTAGCTAACCCCTTCATGTACTGAGTTAATTCATACGTGAGGGCTAACGTATGAATCCAGCTGTGAAATGAAAACTGACGTCCAAAAATTTCTAGGTGACGGTGTCAACAGTGAACATGCTCACAACAGTCCTCAACGACAGTCCAATCTTCCCTGAAAACGAGGAGGAGCAAGCTGATTTATCAGCGCCATTACTGATGGACAGCCCACAGGTAAAATTATGATCTAGTCGTTCCCTTCACAATCCCTGCCGTTACTTTAATTCGCCCACGAAGAAAATTTCGAAATTGTCAGAGATAAAAAACCTCATTTCCTTTTCTTAATTTTGGCAATTTTAAAGCGGTTTCACAAATGAAATACTGGCCTTATTTTATCATTTCACAAACCCCAAAATGTTCCATAATCTACCTAAGATTTACGTTTTGTTGCAGTGCGTCCTTTTCGGAACATTCATGATTTGGTTCGCATCAATAACGATAAATCTCGGGCCAACGTTCTTATCGGGGGCTTTGGCTGCCAGCGCCGGGTCTTACGGCTCTTACGGACCGTCTCCGTCGTGTCCTCTTGTCCGAGGACCCTTCAGGCATTACGTACTTAACGCTCTGTGGATAGGCGTTAACACTGTCTGCGTTGGATTGACACTTTTCCACTTGAAAAAGCTCCACCGGGACCTTACCAAGGTTTGTACAGCATTAATCACACTACACTCAATGAACACCCTCGAGACCCCATAATAGATGGCATGGAGAGGTTAGTTTAACGAGAAGTAATGTTAAAAAGTAACGCTTTATTTGCATTGTTTGCATCATCTCCCATAATCATAAAACAAACTTCTCCATGATCATTTGTTTGTGAAGTAATTTGTTACCATGACATGTCATCCATGGCTTTATGAGATATGGTACTAGCTCTAGCGGTTGTTCTGAATGACATGTAACAAGTTCGGTAGTGCAATGCAGTTCACAGATGCGAGAGACGCAGAACTAGAGCGCTCCAAAACTCGTTGAAACTCACGAAGTCATCCGCATAATTTCAAGTTGCTGTACAATATTGTGCATATTCTAGTCTTCCGTTGGCCGGCATAGGAATTTTTGTTGGTACCTTGCCAATATTCCTTGCGGTACTAACACCGCAAATAAGATTTAAATTTTCGGAGTTCGCCTCATTCGAAATGGAAGTTCGTGTTTTAGAAATGCGCCGTCCACATCTATTCTAAACAACAAAACCATACTCAATGCTTGCCGTTGCCAAAGTGCGGTGCAGATTTAAGTATTCGATAAATTTAAATCTTATCGCATGCAGGCTAACGTAGAAGCAGTTCGAGTAGCTGGTTTAGTGACTACGCTTGTCAGCATGGCAGGAGACAGCAGGCGTATGGATTCTCTGCCCAACAGCGTTGGACCTAGGGTAAGGAATGTAATGCATGCTTCTGTAGTCTTCACATTGTAGCTGTAAATCGTCTATCATAATATTTATTTCAACACCGTTCTTTTCCTCTTCACTATTTAACTCTAGTCCTAATTTTTTTTTTTCACTCTCAATAATAAATATACCACTGCAATTCTTGTCTCTAAGTAAGTCTATCTCCGTATTATCTTCTTCTGCTTATCTCCGAGGCTATCTTTTTAGGGCTTTTAACTATTTTAACTTATTTGTTCTAAATTATTATGTAGGAGTGACATGGTTACTAATACCTAATTGGTTTTTTATTCTGTTATTATATCGTCTGTACTAGAAATTTTAAATATCGTAATGCTGCGCTTTTATTTAATAAGAGATTTACTTTATTGGTGTTGTAAAAGCTTCTTTCTCCATAGACCGTGGACGGCACCATGTCAGACGGTCACTGCCGCCCGTCTGGTAGTTCTAACCTGCCCTTGGGAGGTGGCCGTCGTCTCCGAGGCTATCTGGCGCGGGTGGAGCGCGAGGGAGTGCGACGCGTGCGCATGTTCGTCGTCATCACCGCTGCTTATATTCTCTTCTGGGGCCCGCTGTTCCTCATAACGCTGCTGCATCACCCGGCTCTTACGTCGCATATAGCTTATGAAGTAAGTAACTTTAAACATTAAAATATTTTTAACAAAAAGTACCGCATGTTTAAAGTCTTCTTGGGAAGTATGGCTGTGTGGATTCAATATAGCGAAGTTCGTAACTTTAAAAACCGTAAATTTTTATAAAGTTGGACTTTGGATGTTCCACACCGTCAAATCAAGAAATAAAAAAAATTTAAACAAAGGGCACAAGGGCCCATGATAAAAAATAAAATAGGAAGAAATATATCAGTAGCGGAATTGGTTTGCGATGGATGGTGAAGCATATATTGAGAGGCCTTTTTTGTTTCAGATGTATTTCCAAATCACTCTACATATCTCGTACGTGCATGCAGCGGTCAACCCGCTGCTATTCATGGCTCTGCACCGTGCCTTGCGACGAGCAACCCTGCAGCTGTGCTGCGGCTGCTGCGTGCACTGGAGCCAGTTCGTGCTGGCTTTAACCGCAGCTGGTGAGTGGACTTAAATAGAGGAAGTCGGGTTCAAAGGATCATGGTTCCGAAATAATTGCAATATTTTTTCTTAGCGCAATCGCCACTAGCTCCGGCTTCGTTCTCGCCGGCGGCGGTTTCTCCGGAGCCTCCGCCAGCGCCACCGCCTCCGATGGCTCCTCCCGGCCCCCCGGCCTCACACGGCGCGCCTCCTGCGCCTCACACGATGATGGTAATTACTTCTTATATGTAAGTGTTGACACCGTAATACGTGGTTTAACTCACTCGCACAGTCCCGCACGTCAACTCCCTAGACCCCGCGAGTCGTAGACTAAGATTGCCTGCGAGCTGAATGCATGACGAGGATGAGAAACTTTCTGTCGCATAGTTTCCTCTTCCGTGGTAGTGGCGTCCTAATCCTAGCTGCCCTACTCATAGTAAAACGAATGAAACATCTCGCTCTCAGAGTTGGGAAGTTGAGGAGTGTGATGCTGAGAGTATGTCGAGTGCGCGTGTGCAGGGAGACGAGGATATGATGGGGGAGGCGTGGAGCAGCAGCGTGCGGCGGACGCCGCACTCGCCGAGCCCGCTGCTGCCCGCGATCTGAGCGCGCGAGGCCGCGCCGCCCGAGCTGCGCGCGCATCACGCGCCGCACGCGCCGCCGCCGGCGCCGGCCCGCGCCAACATGCCCGACATATCCTACATGTGGCCGCTGTACTCATCCGATACAAGATCATTCTGTAAATAAGCATAAGAATATTAATACCACCGTACTGTACATAGAGTCCTTGATGTATATCTATCTCCGTAGTTGTGATAGTTTAATTTTATTGATGTATAGAAAGGGTATTAATACATATTACGACAAGATACTTAAGATAATTTTAGAAATTATTCGATGGATCGATGTATGTGGTAAAAATAGTAATTTATCTAAATTAAATCTAGGTTTTGAATTGTACATTGTGTAATTTCGATTCTACTTTTTAGTGTAAGTCAATATAGAAAGCTCAATTCTAAATAAACGAGATTGTAGAGAAATTATATTAAAAGGCACTTCCAGATACTTGTATGTATGGTAGTGACCCGAACACAACTTGCATAAAATGAGAATAATATATTTTTGTGAGGATAAATAGAAAAAATAAAATTCCTGTTATATGGAACACTAAGTAGATAGGTATAAATACAGAAAATTAAATGTATAGATTAAGAAGGGTTTTAAAAAAGTGTCATTTGGTCCTTTTTCTATTTATCATAATTCTTTTTTAACTTAATTCTGTAGCTAAAAAGATATCTTTGCCAACTGTAGGTATTCGAGAAACTGTTTCAAGACTGAATATTTTATTGATTTTTTGATAATTTATATTATACATGGTATAGTTTGTAGGTACTTTATACTTGTCTTTATAAAGTACCTGTACTTATTGTAATAATAACAATAATACAATATGAAATGCTACTATTTATCTCATTAATTGGCATAAATATTAACATTTTTAGTTGTTTGTTATTCTTTATATTTACTGAGTATTTCGCCAAAACTGTTTTATTTATATACAAAGTTGTGCCAAAGTCTTGTAAATACCTTCTTATGAAACTTTATGGGATAGCTTAAAAGTTACTACAGATTTATAGCGGGACTTCTGAAATTATTTATATTGTACTTTTAACAAAGAAAAAATATTAAAAAAAATGTATAGAACCATTTTTTCCTTATATATTATGGTCGACGAGTTAGTTTTCAAATTAAGAAAATCTGAAATACTATCTATTCTTAAACTTTTCTTTGTAGCATAACAATAAGTAATACTTGTGTTTTAAATTACTTGTAAAACAAAACGTTACAGAGGAAAACGTGAATGAAGTCGTCCCGTTTACATTTATTAATAATATACAATTTTATTCATAGTTAGGTTATATTTATTGTAAATCGATGTATTAATTATGGTTGTAACATAAGTAATTATGTTATAACTTAAAAAGGTTAAAATAACAGAAGATTATAAAATTGTGTTCTTCAAATTATTATATAAAAAGGAAAAATAAATTATTAAAATAAAGTGATTTGTTAAATGTTTTAATTTATTTCTTACTTATGCTCTTTTCCCCAATAACTTTTCGGTTACCTAAATCCTGACACTGTTTGGTTATGATAAGGATAGTACCGGGGAACTTTGAAAATATAGGTAATAAATAGAGAAATTTATTTGACGAAACCATAACGTTAATTTGAGAGTTATAAAAAACTGAATAAAAAAATTAAAAAATCTACGCGTCTGGGGAATCGAAACAAGTAACAATCCAAAGAAAGTACGAAATTAATTGTGTAAGTTGTAAGGAATAAATCTTACTACGGAACCACGTGTCTACAATTAAAAATAATGATAAATTTCATTATTATATACAATTAAGAACAGAACTTTCGTTACCATACTGAACACAAAAATAAAATTGGTCTTTAAAAAAATATTTGAATGCAGACATGGTTCCTTCAAACTTTCCTATACTGACTCATCTTGATGGATCATCCTGTAAACTAAACTGGGCTTATCATAACATTTAAAACATATATAACGTATTTAACCTGAATATCCTTCGAAATCACCTCAACCAGTTTTCTCACATACTTATTTGAATCTGTCTTGGTCATATGTGAATCATGAAAGTAATTCAACTTTACGAATGATCTTCGAATTCGTTACACAAAGTGGGCAAATGTATTAATATCGTGGAACTCGCAACGCATGGAAAGCAGAATACATATTTTCTTTGCGTCAAATTGTAAGCTGAATAAATCCCATGACATATGCGGAATATGACACAACCGCACAACAAACAAACATTTGACGTGGCTAAACAAAGAATTTGTCGAGTTATAGAGATAACAAAATGTCTTGAGAATGGTTTGAAGAATTATTTATTTCTCATATAATGTTGTTACTTTTTTAGTCGTTATTATGACCATATTTTTCTCTCATAGAATCATTTTTACTGTAGAACAGAATAGAATAGATCTTTATTTCATATGAACCAAATACAGGCACTTATAAAATGTCGAGACTCTAGGTGCGCGGTCCCAAACAGTAGGTCCTACGCAGACGTGTATTCATTGCAATATGATTCGATGCTGTGATAAGCACCATTACTTATAAATCTTTAAATAAGTCGCATCAGAGGGATAAATATAAATACATATAAAAAAAATATAAATGAGACGAGTGAGATGCGAATCCAGATAATTCGTATATCAGATTAGTACGGCCCGGCCGCCGCGCCGTTCGGGTGACAACCCTGTACCCGCACCCTTGCTCGAGTGCAATCCTTGGAAAGGGGTCATGTCCTTGACCGACATTCCGGGTAATTATTGCTCACGTAAAGATTGGCAGAAATAAGGAGTACTTATCAATCAATATCATTGCTTGTCTGCATCATAGCATTTAAATATTGGTTACAGAAGTGACATAGTTTCTATAACTTTCATGTAAAAAAAATACTTGAAACCAGCAGATTCTATGCTCTATCTTAGGAGATAGAGCACAAAATATGCTATAGGTAGCAGACATAGAAATAATAAGTAGGGCTCCCAGATAAGTTTTAAGTGCCTAATTATTTCCGTCAACCGCAAGCTCTTGTGTCAAAGTAGCGAGAATCTACGAGACCATAGATAACTCAATTTATATCTGCACGTGCCTCCCATTTCAGACGTAGAGCCATGTTATAAGACTTGTCCCCACTGATAGATCGTATTATATACGTATATATATTTGTGACCCTCGCATTTTGCCGTTGTAAGGGACAAACTCCGTTTGACTTTCAACGTAAGTAACAAAAGGAGAATACAGAACGGTATTGATTTTAGAAATTAATATCTATAGGAATATTTGACGAATGATATTCCATGGAAAGTTCAAAACGAAATCCTATATTCTGTGAACATTGAATAATTATGTTGAAAACAATTTTGAACCGTGCTTCCAATTTTTTAATAAATGCGTATTGTATTTCTGAAAAAAGTAAAATAATTAGTAATAAATAAGTGCCTATTTCTTCCGAGAATAAAAACTCGTCTGATAACGAAGTAGTGGAAAAACAATACTTATACTTATTTGGAATTTCGTAACACAATTATTTAATACGCGTACCAACTGAATAAAAAAGTGCTTACAGAGTTGTTCACAGAAATATCACTCAATACATATTTGGTTTCATACCATAATTATAGTATCACGCATGTTTTTCGGAGTTCGGTAGAGGTGTGACCAGTTTTTTAAATTTTTATATAATATCCTACTTTCATAACGTCCATAGCGTTTCATAGGTCCTTTTAAGGGGTTATAGTACTCATATACTATAACTTCTTTAAGGAACTTTGCTAATAAAGTACGACTTTATATTTTTGTTTGGGTGTTTGAGTCACATATTGATAATGTCAGCCACCAGTTGTATGTAAACTTTTACAAGACACCCACTTTTCGCCTATGGTGTTATAAGTTCCATGTAAAAAATGGCGAGCCAATTGAGTATCAAATGGTGTCAAAGCTTATTTGACATTGTATCAGTTTGCCAATGTAGATGTGTTTCATGCTTGAATAAAGTATGCTAACAATGTAGTTTGTCTAGTCTCGAAAAATCCCTTCGCCAACTACTTTCACTCTGATCCTTAGTCATCAATTCCTGTAAGGTATATTTCAGCAAAAACCGTGTATAAGAAAATGAGGTTTACCCTAGAATGTGTTGGGGCTAATTGGATTCTCTTGCTCCATGCTCCGTTTTATCATCGGTGACATCAAAGTATAGTATTATTAACTAGAATACAGAACCATAGCCACTTAATTGACACATTCGATCAAGGTGACCTCATATTTTGTATGTAATGTGTTACGTAATATGAAGATCTGATTTCTTTAAGCTCTGTGGCACCCCCGATCGCTGGCACCCCCGTTCGCTGGCACCCCCGATCACTGGCACCGCCGGTCTCTGGCACCCCCGATCACTGGCACTTTGTTTCGCTTGACGGGTTAAAGCTTTATACAATAACTAGCTGCTACCCGCGGTTTCAACCGCGCGTTTTATTTTTATCAAATAAAATATAGCTACATACAGGGTGCCTCAGATGTCATCACATATTTATGTTCTGTTACCCTACACCAAAAACAATCAAATCCAATCAGTAGATTAGCCACAGGAACTAATTTAAAATTTCATAATTTTACCCATATCACGATCTCTAGGCAAAGTTGAAAAAAAATCCAACGTGTTCTAATAAAAAATAAAAAAAATTACACGTGTTGAACAGTTAAAGTTGATATAAACTTCTACTTCGATGTCCCTTCACCCAGACTAATGATAGCACAGTAAAATTGATTGCAAAAAAATCTAGCGTGAAAAACGCTGAGTTTTTTAGTACGGCTTCAGAACATGATATCAAATACGTGGTTTCATCTGCGGCACCCTGTATATCACTCAGGCAGTGACGTGCACATAAATTACTTACAGGGTAGACAAAAACAAGATAAGTGGTGTATTATCAAGTTAAATGATGTTCGTGATTGGCTACCTCGCCCTAAATTACTGATATTATAGACATATTTCTTAATACTTTATTAGGGTAGGCCACAGAACACAGAAAGAGGTAGGCAGTGTGTTTTTGTCTTTGTGGAGTGCACGCCACTGCACTCAGGGATAGTGAAGCTTACTATTAGTAAAATAATTTTTATAATCGGTTCTGTAGTTTCACAGATTACGGCAGATTACCTCCTACATCCAACAATATTTTTGTTAATTGCTTTAAGTATTTCCAAATGATATCAGTATTTTCTACCACATAAGCAACCACTTATTGTATCTTCTTTCAAAAGAAGGTTAAAGGAAATTTGTGTCCCATTTTATTAAGAATTCAACGGGAACATTTCTAGGAAATATGCTCTCCAATTTTTACACGTAGTTCCCATGAAAAATATTTTATTTGAATGCGGGAGGCAAATTCTTTCACGATTTGCACTGTGAGATATTAGTGTAATAAACGTTCAGAAGTGTGAAAGAATCTTATATCTCCTCAGAGTTACTGGCTGGGTTATCAAAAAACACCCTCAGTTTCCTACCTAAGTAATACCAATGTTTAGTACCAACAAAAACGAAAACAAAGTATCTATTAATCGATTTACTTTTTATAAGTTTTCTACTCAAATTATAGAACTATATTGTGTATTTAATTTGTAGCAAAATATTAGAAAAAAAATACCAAAAAAAATGCGTATAGATTTTTAACAGACTGTATCAGATTAATAAATCTTCAGATAATTTTTGTCTTGGTACAAAATGCTTGAAAAATATTGTTATATATTTTTCACGATGGCTCATATATCTCTTTATATTTTAATACATAAGTATCTGATAAGACGAAATGATAAAATATCATAACTGAGGTTTTACGACAGTTTCAGTAACCGAAGTAGATGCTGGGCCTAATATTAATTTTTCTTCGTTTCTTTCGCCTTATCTAGTATCGTCCAGATGGTTGAGATTTATAGGATTTCTACCCTGTTTTTAGGTTTATAGCTGTGCTTAAAATTTATCTGCTATGTCAGATCAATTGAGATATGAAGGTCCTTGACTAACGGCAATTTCAACCGACAAAATTAAAGATGATTAAAACAAAAAAGGCTGTATTTATTTCAAACGACTTTCAGATCTTATGCGTTTCCCCTGTCAATACTATTCATTTTTCAATATACAAACTGTAAGTGACATCGTAACGAGAACTGTTACCATGGATTGAGTACGTGTGGATTCTGGAAACCCCAGCGTAAGAAATAAGACAAGAAAATTTACGATTTTGTTCACTGATTATTTAGTTATATGCAAAAACTGCGAACAAAAACGTAAACTTTTTGAAAAGACCGACTCTTTATTCTATCGTTGGAGTGTCTAGAATCATGTACTAAATCCATGGTATCAGTTTTCGTTGGGGTGTAATTTACACCCTGTAGACAACGTGTATCAGAAATTCGATATATATACTGTGATTAAACTGAACAACTTTCTCTATGGGACCAACATCGTAATCGCGAAAAAATTAACTGCTGTCCAATACGTTGGGATCTAGTAGGAATTGAAGTTTTGAATTGGATAGCTGATTATTTTTTCGTGATTACGATGTTGGTCCCATAGAGAAAGTTGTTCAGTTTGTTGGTCTGATCCGCACCCCTAAATATGACCACGCATGTCTGATACACGTTGTAGATAGATCCATTTCTCATATTTTCGCCTTTATAAATTGAGGAAAATATAAACGCAATCTTTTCCTTAACGCTGTGGATTCTATTTCGATCTTTGATACGTTTAGAAATTGATATTATGAGTGTATTGCTACTAAAATAGCTATTGCCATTCCTAATTTAAAAACATTATTTTTTAATCGGGTTATGTTTGGTTTGATCTGCAATACTGGTTTGTTAGTATTAGTCCGTTTGGCGGAAATGAAACACGAAATCCATTTCATTTCCGTAATAAGTAGCTACTGGCGTAACACATAATTATATGAATATTGGTTTAGTCCTGCCGTAACATAGATTGTAATTTTTAAATAATGATTATTTTTTGAAGCCGTAGATTGACAACGCGTCTGTCACCGGGCGATAGGCAATTAGACACCATGATCATAAAAAAATGAATTTAAACTTACGTAATAGCTTGGAGTGCACTATGCTGATATAAAAAATATTCTGATTACTAGTCCAAAATAAAACAATACAATCGGCAAATTGATGAACAAATTATTGTACCTAAGTATTCAGGTAAGAGTTTTGGTCTACCCTCCCTTCTAATATATCTAGAGCAGCCTGACACCTACATAACGAGAGGGGTCTATTCTCAACGCGGCTAAAATTAATGTTGTTATACGGGGTGAAGATTAATTTATAGACGTCCTTGATAATAAAAATGTCGGGTATAAAAAATGATCTCCCTGTATCATTAGGGAGGTTAGAAACGAGGTCGTATAATACATAATAACTATTATAACGATGTTTATGGTGGCACGTAATTGTGTGGCAGACGAAGATAGTAAGGACCGGAATTTTTACTGTTATTTTTATGTTCTTATTATGCGAAACAACTTGATGAGATTAAAGAAAAAGATTGTGTTGGTGAAATTGAGTTTCATCGGGGAAAATTTGGAGAATAAAAAAATTCTAATAAACAACTTTGGTCCCTTTTATTAGTGTAGAAATTCGGGATTCCCCTGATTGTTTGTTACGGACAATTTCAGTACGTACGTTAGGATTATAGTTATTTGAAAAAAAGGAATAAAAATATTTTATTCTCTACGGGATAATGACGGCGTTTACATTCACGATAAACGAAACACAAAAAGAAAAATAGGTCAACATCAAATAAAAAATATAATAAAAAAAGTGGCATCCCGTGACGAAAAGACCGGTACCTACGGGCGTGCTATCTGCACGGTTACATAAATATTTGGTCCATGTGGGAATCGAACCTACGACTCATATCGTAGAAATTCAATCGCTTAGCCTCTGTTCCAACCGTGCCGTCAGTGTAGTGTGTAATAAGTGCCAACCACATTTGTGCTGCGGAATCAGTCCTGTTATCAACACAACCAGGCGTTCCCGTTTATATTAGTAATAAGTATTTTATTTTATTTTATGTTTTATTTATTTAAAAATAATTAGTGTACATATTTAAGTTTATATAATTATTATGGTTGTAAATAGTATAATGTTTCTAAATAAATAATGCAATATCTCATAAAAAAAAAAATATATAAGTATTTTAATTATACATACACAAAGGTTTTCTTGTCAAATATTGTCAAAAAGGAGAGTAATGGTTTTGGTTGGCATATATCTATGTAAGTATATAGATATGCTTGTGTCTATGGTCCCTCCTACAGGCTAAGGTTCTTTAGATGGGTGATACTTGCTCATTTTAAGCCCAGTTCAACATTTTATATTATTTAGTAACTTTTCTAAGATAAATAATTAAATGAAAGCATCTATGTAGTAAGAAATTTATTAGCTAATATATGTACAGTAAGGGGACAAAAGTCCAGTGGCATGTTAGAGTTCATAATCGCGTGCTACGGGGCGTACGCGCTGTTTGTGTGAGTGATGACTCAACGCACACAACGTAATGAGACGTCACCACACACACTCAGAAGCACTCAGAAGTTAAATAAAACGAAAGAAAGAATACGTCTGTTTCGCTTGTCAGTATGAATGACCTTGGACGGTCCATTCCACTGTTGTAATTCTATAATTCAAGAAATTGCAATAAGCACCAATAGCTGCATACGTTATGCGTAGGATTTCGATTTGCGAGGCGTTTGGGTTCGAATCCTTGACAAAACATTGTATTTCTTTTTTTCATTTTTATTAATTGATGGATTCGCTTAATGATTTAATACTATAAATTAAGTGATTATTTTCTAGGTCATTAATGCAAAATTAAGAAAAATAAAAAGAATTATAACAAAATACGTTTATTTGTTTTAATTACAATAATAATCCTTACAGTAACACTTATTAGTTATTGAGGTAAGCTTAAAGTATTCGTTTTCTTGACGAAAAGAAGATTGAAACTAAACCTCAATCTTTTAATTCTTTAACTACCGACTAACTTTAATATGGCCAGCAATTACAACTTAAATCTTTTACCCCTCCATCGTTTACTAATAAACTCATGGTTAAGTTTATTGTTATCTCTTTTCTTTGATATGAAAATGATAATGAGTGAATATAAATGAAGTGTTTATTATGGGGGTAAAGCACTTGCAAATTTTCAACATTTAGTATGATCTCCATTGTTCTCGATACAGTCAAGTAAGTGTCGACACATTGAGCACAAGATTAAAACATATTTACGTTCCTTTTATATTTTCTCATATCTAAAGAAAAGAAAGAAAGAAAACACATTTATTCAGCACGGACAGTGACAACACACGAGAGAGAAATAAAATAAAAATTAACTTAACCTTTAAACAGTAAAAAATAAAAATAAAACAGACACTGCATGCAATACGACATCATATAATACTTCCACATAACTATGTATTATTCACTATAGCGTGTGTTATCCTTACACCATAAATGAAGTTTTCATATTAGATAGAATATTTTTTTCATCTGAAAATATAGTAGTTAATTGTCTCAGTTGAAGTAGGTATAAATATTCTCTTGCGAAACGTTCTTGATTTTCTGTCAAAAAGGGAGCTGGTCTTCGGTGATGCACACCTTCAGCGTGGAGTGCATGGCGAACAGTTAGTAATGACGTGTCGAATACTTCTGCAAAATATTTAGTTGGTATAAAACCACTTGTTTGATGTTTCATATTCGTTCACCATGTGACATCACTGCCCGGCCTTCCACTTCGCTCTCGACTACCAAGGCTACTTTCTTCCTCATAGGTATCTCTTAACCCATCGACTCATAGCATTTTTCTAGAACAATAAAAAGAAATACTATTAAACATCTATAAGCAAAATACTAAAACTGATTACTATTATTATTATATATTCTATATTCAATATTATTTTGTTTCTAAATTATTATATTATAATAATTTAGAAACAAAATAACATTAAATACTTATATAACCTAACTTCCTTTTCCCTGAGGGTCTAGGGCGCCGGGGTCGGAATAATACACCGGGATTTTAAAACTTGTGAAGAATGTCCGTTTCTATACATTATATTATAATGTATAGAAATAGATTATATATAAGTATATGTTATATATTAATATATAATAAAAATATATAATTATACTTATATATCTAATAATTAAAGAAACAAAACAATATTAAGAATAAAGTTATTATAATTCTTATTCATCATTCAATAATCTAAATAAATAAACTTATAAATGATTTATCTTTTTCTATTGTTTTATTTGAACATCATGATCAATAATAAACATTTGAAAAATAAATAAAGGATCATCAATCTTTGATTTAGTTTTATGTTTAATAAAATATATAAATTACTCACAGTCATTCCGATTTCATTCGATATTTGTGTTTTATTTATAACGTCCACTTTTAGGCAGAGCAATAATAGGTATTCGCTCTCGCTTCGATAATAATATTATTGCCTGTATTTTGAAAACTTTATCCACAACACCACTATAATAGATTTAACACAAATCACTAACCAACAATAACTTCCAACAAAGTTCTATCCGATCTAAATGACTGAGTCGTAACTGCATCTGTCTACCTTACAGAAATCGAAATAATTTATTTAAGTTTTTGTTGTCTACCTACTTACTTTACAATTTATAATTGAACAAGACAACGCGATAGGCTTGTTATTATTATCGAACCATATTTTATAAAACTTTACAAAAACTATAACCGCACGTGAGATTCGAACCCACCGCATACCTTTGTACCGCATACCTACCACAGCACCTTACCCGCTACGCTAGCATGCCATATTCTAAGACGATTGAAATTATGTAATACAATCGGTTGCAGACAACAGTGCGTGTGTGTGAGTTTCTATAGTATGAACATGAACACGATATCGAGTATAGAAACTCGTAAAGAAGGTCGTAAGTCAACTCATTAGTGTAATCTATTGCTTTGTGAGACTGCTACTGCATTAATGACCGAGACTGTACCTACGACTACGTAGGTATATATATTAGCTAATAAATTTCTACCTACGTCAAAATGTTCTAGGTACATTTTTCTATGCGATCCTACATCAATACGTGAGGCATTCGATTTAGTTTTGCAAAAGAAATATACATAGTAAGTATGTATTACATACATATCCTCGTATTTCTAAAAGTATTGGAACATGTTTCTATTCAATACTGAAATGTCAGTCGTGCTTTCGAACATCTTTCAGCGTCATAGAGTTCTACGAATGCCAATTGAAATGTAACTGATCGGAAATTAAAGTGCAACTCAGTGAGGGCAGCTCTTTTCTTCATATCTTCCAAGAATATGTTTTTAAAATATTTATTTCATTGTTATATAACTGACGGTATGATTAGTGTACCCAATGGCTAAGCGATTGGCCTTCTTTGTTACGGGTCGCGATATAAATTGCCACACGGATAAAATATTCCTGGTTTCGGTTTGTGTGCGCAAGAGATTTATGTCCGTAAATTGTAACCAGGATCCAGGAGAAATCACGTTACTTTTATATAAATAGAGTGTGTGAGTACCACCTTTTTAAAAAGGACTAATAAGTA
Organism: Allophyes oxyacanthae; assembly: GCA_932294325.1. NCBI lineage: Eukaryota > Metazoa > Arthropoda > Insecta > Lepidoptera > Noctuidae > Allophyes > Allophyes oxyacanthae. The sequence goes on along the minus strand of OW028614.1, from coordinate 5,016,957 downwards.
TAAAATAATTTCTCTTATGAAAATACTTGAAAAACGTGGGGCGCATAATATGATTGTTGTGTGAGTTTTCTCAACGAAAGCTACTCCGTATACTCCTTCCTATTTTTTATTTATTGCATACGCCTCACATTTTATGTATTGCATACGCCTCACATTTTATGTATTAAATCTTTCACTTATAATTTCATAATAGAAATTATTTTATTCCTTTCTACCAGCTTTAAAAATGTGAAATATAAAAAAAAACTACTATTTAGTTAATATTTATATTATTATTGCATTGTCATCCAGTTCTGAGCAATTTTTAAAGTTTCAAGTGTCTAGCTCTTCGGGAAGTTAGTTTAAAAACAATTGCAAAATTTGTACCAAACAGACAGACAAGAAAGCGAATTCATAAAAACGTGGTAAAAACCAACCTAAATTATTCTATAATCTTGGGCTTTTTGTTGGATAAAATGTGAGTTGTAGTCGCGGTTACGAACTTTCATAACATTTCTAGTTTTACAATCCCGCAAACGTACTAAGTATCGCAAGCTGGCGCGATGGCGTGTCATTTCAAGCTGTCGAGGCAGTCCGGCTGCGATGCTTGCTAGCTAAGTGGAACAAAACGATGCAATACCTACTCGTACAAAGATTCTTTACGTAGGTTAAACACGTGATTACAGCGCGGGAAGTTAGATGTGAAATTTATGAATATCTAGAGCTAGCAGTTGGAGCCTTCGGCTTTGCTTTTGGAATATAGCGATATTTATTTCATAAAAATGTTCTTGTTCAATACTGGACATAGCTCCACTCGCACGCTATTTGGCTCGATCCTCGGCTACTCTCATCTAGTTGTTACCTGCCACACTGTGAAGATCGTCACTCCACCTAGTCCACTCCACTTGAATACTCCTACTCAACGTCTGCTGATTCGCGGTTTCCACTCAAGAATATGTTTATCCCAACGGTCATCGGTTTTAGGACTAATATGGCGGCCACTTCAGCTTGCTAATTCTGTGAGCTATGTCAATTGATATGCGCTAATGCTATGGAGTTTCTTGCCGGTATCTTCTCCAGGACCAACCCACTTGGAACCCACCTAGAATCACGACGTTTTGAAAGTGCCTGCAAAGGCCCAGTTGAAATAAAAACCTTTGACTTTGAATTACTTTGGTTCCCAAATTATTTATTTACTTACTCTTAAAAACCGCCTCGATACGTTTTATTTTATCATTATACATCACATACCATTGGCATTCTCGATTGTTATGACGTGTTCTAATGGACAGACATCTGACATACGTAGGTATTACGAATCATTTGAAATAGATATAACATTTTATTGAACGATTAAATGGAACAAAATTGATATTGTTATTGAAAAAAGCCTTTTCGTAGCATTTTCTCGATATAAATTTGATAATAACGACAATGTGCCTTTGAGGGCTATACAATGTGGTTTCAATATTTTCAGACGATTGATTTTTCTAAGATGAAACTTGCAAGATACAAAACTTCGAGTATTGTTTTCGCATCTTACTATTGTTCAAACTTCACTATATTGTAGTGTTTTCTGTTAACGCTTCCATGTGTAGTAAACGCAGTGAAACGGAGAAATACCTTTGCCTTTGCTTGTTTTGTTTTTGAAGTTATTAATCCATTCCTACATCTCGAGTCTTCATGGTCACTCTGAGTGTAGCCGCGTATCACCCGCTCGCTCCTACTGTTTAATGAATGTGCAAGATACAGCGATTTTTGATTACGTTCATACGAAGGTATAATTTCATAGAAAATCGTTTTTTGTATTCTCAATTTCGACGGTTGTTTGGAGGAAATATTCCTGTTGGGAAATAGAGTCGATTGAGCCTCACTTAAGTTTTTGGAGAAATGTAAATTTTCTTTTTCAGTAACGAATAATAGGGTATTTAATATCTTGAATATTCACTTAAAATTTCCTATGACTAGAACTCATTATCTGTAACAGAAAGGGTAGCCACCCTTAATGCCCCAAAATTTTGCGCCACCCGGTATAGAGTAAACTGTAAAAATAAAAGTTGTTCGTATTGTGAAGTACAATAACCCCCTTTCGGCTATAGGTACGTATATAGGTTTTGTAACAGTGTATATATTTTACTAGCGCTGCTCGGGCTTCGTACATGTGCAATTTTCTACGATCCTTACATTAAATATGAAACTATTATACATAATAATATATAGAAAGATTCCGGAAGAAATGCTCAAAATTATGGTGAAAACCGCATCCAAATCCGTTGTATAGTTATGAAGTTAGCAAACACACAGACAGACGTGGTAGGCGACTTTATTTTATACTATGAGTGATGATAGTGATACTCGGGACCTTGGGTTATACATCGATGTCTATAGATATGCTTAGTGAACTCAAAAAGTAAGACGTGTCAGGTACTCCATTTTCAGAAAAGTGGAGTGGTTGATCACCAGTCAAATGCCGTTTACAAACTTAATTATTAATTTGTGTATTGAATAAAAAATATATAATAACAGTAGCTATTCCATTAGTGCATGTATCGCTGTTCTATTTAAATATAATTAGAACATTGTTGAATTTAGTATTTGACGTCTTCAAAAAATACGTTTCATTTTTTTAGCTTCCTTTTGTATGAAAGAGCGTATCTATAGAGATCAATGGGGTTATATAGCTATTAGGTAAGCTATCGGTAGTCACATAGCATGTCTTAACATGTCTGTATTCATAGTTGCAGTACATGAGCGGCGCGGCGCCTTGATTATGTAAGAAAAATCTGGACAGCCATAGCGACCAACAAACAATGCATCCCTTTCTCGCTTAGCAATGTTTTCATAAGAGGATACGGAATAGGACGTTTATTTGCGACTGCAACTATCATATTTATCGTACGTAATAAGGCGGCGGATATCCGCCAATCTGAAGTTCTCCCTATCAAAGTCCCGAAGAATTAAGTACTTCATTTGAATCACAAAGAGAGATTATATTTCCATTGATATTCTAATGTAATTTAGTATTCTCTATAGCAGTTCCCTATTTATAATTTATCCGTGACAGTGAACCAACATTTCGTACAGTTAATGATTAGTATTCAGTTCTGAACTAACTCGAGCAATAGTAATGAATGACATTAATATTCATAGATCACAATTTACCAAATCGTAGATACAAACTCAATTGTGTCATGATTACATATACGTAATCTAGTAGTTGTAGCGTGTATACAAATTGTATACTTTGATTGTATTACAAATATACGTAAACTATACACGAACAAGAAAATGTTATCTCCCCGTAATGTATATAGCAGGTACATTAATAATCCCTTTTTATGAACCGATTTTGATTAAGCTTTTTCTTGTGAAAGGTGTCATAATCTCGAGTGTTCTTAGCTATGTTTCAAGACAATCTGCTCAGCCTTTTGAAAATCATCACCTCCTTTCTAGTTGATGAAGAGATATCATTCTAATTGGAGTTAGGGGTTTTGACGGTTAGGTTACGTTATTGAAAAGACATCGAATAAAAGTCGTAACGTTTAAAAAGTGCTTTTGATTAATAAGTTACTGATAAAAATAGAAAACTACCTCTTTTTCAAGGTTAAACAAACATATTTTTTGTGTTAAAGACTGCAATTTTTCACTCTCATCCCTCGCTCACTAAGTTTGTGTCCGATAGCGTGACACAGATTGACGACGCCCCAAACTTTTCGTTCGGAAACATCAATACGATTATTACTTAAGTTTGCCGACGGCACTTCTATATTAATCGACGGCAGACATGTACCTACTAAGTATCTAGACCAAAAACTAGTTAATGACGCTATTAGGACACAATGTGGTTGATAGCTATCATTATATCAGGGTATGTTTTTGGTCTTCGGTAAAAACAGGTCTCCTTTTCTTTGGTCTAGGTGTAGTAAAAGGCAACCAAGGAATTAAGTACTTATGTAAGAAAGAAGCAGACGTACAACGAATTGATCCTTTAAGGGTTCCTTTTTCCTTTTAGGGTACGGAACCCTAAAAAGTAGTAGGTTAGGCTCAGTTGGAGGCTCCAATAAAAAATGTTGATAAGTCACAAATCCTTCATCATTTACATTTTTTAAAAACGTTGCCCCTCAATAGTATTTCTCCTATATCGAGGGTACAGGGTACAGTTCGTTTTTGGGAGTAAGACCCCTGTTTACAAACATACATGTCACATGCATATACACCCAGACCCGAACAACTATCAGTAGATCATACAAATAATTGTTCCGGGGATTGAACCCGCGGCACGTATCGTAGAAAGCTAATTGCTTAGCCACTGCGCCAACCGTGTCGTCAATACCTAAATCCTAAATATAACTATGGTTCACTTACAGACTAACCATACCGTACAATTTTTTCATGTGATTTGAATAAAAGTTAATTTTCGTGGGTCACTTAGGGCCATGACACTGGCAAAATAACAGATGTTTAAAATGTAAACGGCTGGTTATACATTTTGGAAAAAAAAAATGTTGTGCCTTTTTTCGTTCCGAGGGCAGTATAGCCAACCTCACTAGGTTGGGCTAGCGGTGAACTAACTTAATTATAATAGCATCTGCGACACAGCGTTTTGTTCTCACAGTATAATCATAGTAGCTGGTATGACGTTTAGAAACGTCATGACAGTACTGTGGAACTGACAGTTTCTGGGGTGATGATGCTAACTATACCTCCCTGCATACATATGCAGGTAGGTACAGTTAGCATCAAAAGTAAGTGATGATAAGCAAAGTTTCAAAATTGGAAGTATTCAAGAACATTAAAGTTAATGTCCATTTCAATGTGTATATTTATTAAACATAATATTTTTAAGATCGTAGTAAGTATAGTAATTTGTCATAATAATGATTAATTTAAGTATATCCTTATATTAATAATAATTATGACAAACTACTATACTTACTACGTAACCATTACATAACAACGCGTTTTGTCATCCAACTTTTTATGCTGACTGTACATTCATATTATGTATGTCTACATTTGTATGCCCATCGGCTTACACTGTAATATTTTACGAGTGAGGTGTGTATTTTATTTCATACTTGCGAATGTGGTGAGCGCTAAGCACAAAAATAAACATTTTCGCCGCATTTATAGTGCTATTCGTCATTCGTTTTTATGAGTTATGATTGCAACACATGTAGGGCATACAAAACTTTAAATAGGTAGCTTACGTAGCAAGTTGTATGTATGATAATTGGTGTTCACGTTTCGTAGTGGAAACATTGGTTTTATTTCATAATATCGTGAATAACGTGTTGTTGTTATGATAAAAATTAAAAATAGAACTGGATAGTGGATATTTAAGAACCTGTACAATCCATATCGTATCATCCATAGCAATTAATAGCCATAAGCAGGGCCCCAAGTCTGCTATTTCAATTGTGTCAGAATGGTCTCGTAATTGCTGGTTTTTGCAGTGTCGTTCAATCTATATTGACTTCTATTGCGTAGGTAATAGAAGTAAAGGTCAGTTATTTGCCAGTTATTAAGTATCATTCTATAAATTTTGACTACTATTACCTACGCAATAGAAGTCAAAATCGGTTGAACGACATTGTAAAAACCAACAATTACGAGACCATTCTGACAATTGAAATAGCAGACTTGGGGCCCAGAACTCTAGACAGATATGTTTCGTGAGTTATAAAATTATCGTTTTAATAATGGTAGATTATTAAATGCATAGTATGGTTGTTCATTGTGACATTTTACGACAGTACATTTAAGGTATATAAATAAATAAACGGCGGGTGAAACCGCAGGGCACAGCTTTAATAAATAAATAAATAATATAATAATTTACAATATCTAATATGGCAGATGATGTGGATCGTAAAACTGGTACTATAACAATAGAAGTGTCAGTAAACTGTACAATGTACAGCTTTTTACCCAAAGTCCCAAACCTAAGAACACTATTAAAGACAAAGGATGCCGAAACCAATTTCCAATATTGCTAAAATCTTTGACGTCACAAATCATGTCGGTCCCACCATTCTAAAATAGACAATTGCTTTAAAATTAATAGGGGCACCGATCTCCCGTCTTCCGTCTCGAAGAAGCACCTAGATCAACTAAAAGTGGACTAGGTTACAGAGTTAGGTCACCGTGTAATGCTGGAAACAAACTTGTAACGCGCCATGCCAGGGGACGCGATAACGTGTGCTCATCGACTATATTCCACACCAATGAGCACGCGTGGGATAGCATTGAGTGAGATAAGTGTGTCGGCCTTACCACTCGAATGTGGTTCATTGTTCATCGCCTATAATCTATACTTATAATATAATAAAGCTAAAGAGTTTGTTTGTTTGAACGCGCTAATCTCTGGAACTACCAGTCGGATTTGAAAAAATATTTATGTATTTAATAGCCTAGTTCTTCAACAAAGTTATAGGCTATTTAACAACACGATGCGACCCTAAAGAGCCAAGCAAAAGAAATAAAAAAATAATTGGTGGGTGTAACGTGGGGTGTTGAAATACCTTTTGACATATTCACAGGGTTTTAAAGGAATCAAATTACATAATAATAATATTATTTTAAATACGAAGAAAGACGACACGGTTGGCGCAGTGGCTAAGCGATTAGCTTTCTGCGCTACGTGCCCCGGGTTCAATCCCCGCATGGAACAAATATTTGTATGATCTACAGATGGTTGTTTCGGGTGTTTGCACGTGGGATGTATGTTTGTAAACTGTACCCTCGATAAAGGAGAAATTTTAGTTAGGCGCAACGTTATCATAAAAAATAAAAATATAAGTATAGAACAGTTAAAACTGCATTCTAACCAGCTAGTTTGAATGTTGTCTCAAGGTGGTTATGACAACTCGTGCTATTTAGCTCCAATTATTTCGATAAACACACGTGACATCGCTTGAGATGCTAACTGGATCGGGTTACATTGTAACCATGCTTCGTTACGCACGTTCCCAGTTTCAGTATGTTTTGTATCAAAAATCTAATGTTGGTACCGAGTTTGTCTAGAACTGTACTTCTCGTAAAAGTACAAATTGTTTTTATACATAATTTCGCGGGCGGCATGTTCTCTTATTACTTTATAAACCTTACACATAATTTATCGCGTCCCCCGACGCTAGGCGAAAAAATCCTTTACGGTACTTGGTTTTCGGCTTGGGTTTATCCGTAACTTGCATGAGGAAACATACGGTACGTAATTTTATACATAATGTAGCTACAGTATAATTAATTTAATAATACCGCTTTATAATGTATACTTTTTAAATATAAGTACATAATTTTATAGTTTTTCGAGTTTCTAAACATAGGGAAATGTTTTGTCAAATGTTTGTCTCGTTAAAGAACTTTTACCTACTGTAATGTATTTTATATAGATGTACTTATAATATTATCCATGTTTAATAGTTATTATGATTACGGTCCGGCAAAATATTCTAAAAGAAGAATCAATATTAAGAGCGTCGCTCTAATCTTTATATGAAGTTCCAAAGACAATAGAGACAATGGAATGTAGAAAATATAATAGATAATAATTACCAAGTAATTACCAGATGACAAGTTCCATATATAAAAATCCTGTGAATAAATCACCCTGCGCCGTAAATTCTCGTCGTCACATTCCGCGTAATAGGCCCCAATTACTTACCGTGATCCTATCGACCCCATCTATAATATTACTACACCTAAATTGGCTCCACTTCATCTCTCAAGTCTTCTTAAATTGCGCACATTCAATTCCCTCGATGACAATTTACGAAAAAATATAGTTTAATCTTCTTTGCACTTTTGAGAATCACCTCATTTCAAAGTATATTTATTTGGTTGATATATAATGTACTTGTGATGAAAGCGTTTCACATTATAACAAACATCCAATCATTTTGATATTGATTGAATTTAAAAGAAAACGTTATTTAAATTAATTCTTTATTAAAAAATTAAAAAATGATTTAAATTAAAACATTGTTAATTAAAATATAAACATTTTGTAATATTTCCGACAGCCCTAATAAAATAAAAATATATTCTTACGAAAAACATTTAATGGCATTTCAATTTGAGCGTGGTTACCTGAAAACTATTTATTTTTAAAGCCCCAAGCTTTAACACATTGCGTAAGATGAGGTCTCACTTTTTATGACAGAAAAAATACGTGAACATTTTACGGTTGGGAGGGATGATTGAGCAAAATCCCGCTGAGATCCAAATTAATGTCTAGCGTAAATACTTATACTCGAGGATCGTCTGACTTGCAACTTTTTTATTACGGCGACGAAAATTGCGAAAAAGTTTCGGAGTAAAATTGTTTTACGACAGAATCAATATTAACTCTTAGTTTGTTATACATATTCTTAAATTATGATATACGTATGTATACATATAAGTGTAGTAAGAGGTGACAAAGGATGATGTTGGAATAATGGGCAATTTATTATGTGATTCATACTGCAATCATTTCACCACCTGCTGAATGCTGAGCTAGTTGATAATAATACTAATGTATCACAATAAAAATCTATAACAGTGACCAACTTAAAGAACAACATTGTTGGTCTGTTTAGTTCCAACATCCTACGAAGATTTCGTAATTTCGTAGTCGTCAGCGAGTCAGATAATATTGTCTAGTTATTCCACATAGTCAGCTAGCTATTCAGAAAGATATAATAGAAGTATCAGCCACTTCTATCCTGAGTCAAGTAATAAAACTAAATAGTAACGGTTACGACGTAGCACGGCTACGGCGTAGCACGTCTACGAGAAGTCCGTACACCTAATGTTACGAGGCCTTTACTGTACGTTTCGTGTGAAACTGGTCTTGTTAGTGACGTTAACAATAGTTTCGGTACAAAGGTCTTACCTTTATAGTGCGTGGTAGCCAGAATGCTTAGTAAACAATTTGGTTTGTGGGTTTAGTTGACAAAATATTTACTTATGGCCGTCGTGTAGTGAGCCGCGCGAAGGGCGCGAGCGCTTAGTTAATATATTTTTTTACATCAATAAACAATCTAATATCTATATGAAAATCGGTTCTCAAAATGACCTAAAATATAATAAGGCTTATCTTTTGATATATCTTTTACATGATTTCATGATAGAATCTTTTAGAAAGGTACAAGTTTTAATAACGATTCAGAATAATCTTTAAGAAAAATAAATATCGAGCTTTTTAAATGTATTTAAGTGAGACTCTGAATTTATTTTTGTTTATTTTTGCTACGAAAAATTTATTGAATAAATTATTTGAAATCAATTATGAAAACCACATATTTTTTAATTATAAATGCTATAATGCTTTGCTATAAAGTATGTTTTACTTTAAAGCAAAGTATTTTTTTTTAAACTTGGCCCCTCACTATGTTTTCTCCTGTATCGAGGGTAGAGACTGTTTATAAACATACAAGTCTCATGCACACACAACCAATAGTTAAAATTTTAATGACTATTCCAATAATTTGTCATCATAAAATCGCTTTGTTAGTGCCCGTGTACTATCATGTCATGTTCTTCTTATCTCTAATTAATATTTAGTACGCTGCGCCCACGGCCTGCGATAATCTGTCAACCCGAGACATGTTTATGGGTACTGTTACCAAAATAGACGGGTTCAGAAGGTCCACACCTCTATCTATTCAGTCTAGCCTATTAAAATGCTATTAAACTGTATATTTTTTAAAACGTTACTTAGGGCTCAAATATGGAGAGACGGAAAGTCGCGTGGAGCGCAAAGCGGCGCGCTACGTGGAGAAAGGCGCGTATCTCCGTTCATGTAGAGCAAGCGAGAGAGCGACAAGCCGCTTTGCCCGCCGCACGACTTTCCACCTCTCCATAATTGAGCCCTTACACAAGTTCTACGTTACAGGAGCGATCCTATAACGTGGGTATATTTTACAGACATAAATCTCACACGCACACGCACTCAGACTCGAAACAGCTACCTACAACTGTAGGTCATGTAAATGTTTGTGAACTTATTGTTGATCATACAAATTAGTCACTCAAACGCTAGACATGTAGTGGTCACGGATGAGTGTCATTAAAATACCTTGAAGTAATTATAATTATGCGCGTTTTACTTAACGCGCGTTGAGTGGAAACTCAAACTCAAACACTTTTTTATTCATATCAGCCATTAAAAGGCAATTACACATCGTTGAGCTGGTTCTATAAGTCATTTAATGAAGAAGAACCAGGAAGAAACTCGATGGTTACTCTTTTAAATATTGTTCCTGATATAATTTATAGTATGTAAGAACAATGTAGATCAACGTCTGGATTGGGTTTTGGAGGAAAGTGACAGTACTATGGTAGATTTGAGCTGACCTGAATTTCTGGGCCTACTTTTTTATTGTGAAGAGCAGAGGAAAGGCTGCGAGGCGCGCGTATTATGAACGCTAATAATCAGTCTTTTGAGCCCTATGGCTGTTGTCATAACAATAATAAAATGTGGAAATGTTACTATTGCGGGTTTTTATTATGATGTTTCAAGAGTTTGTTGTTTATTTTTTGATGTTGGATTTTTATTACCAGCTCCGTTTATTAAACCTTTGAAATGAAACGTTTGAGTAAATAAATCTCTAAACGTTAGTATGAAAGAACTTTTTTGATATTTATGAATGTTGGTTATTTACTTTACTGTGTTGTTTATAAAAAATGATTTCATTTTACTCGTGTTATACATAAAAAGTTTTCAGTACCTATGAGGTTAGAAAATATCAAAACAAAATGAAACTTTAGTTTGACAGCTCAGATTGGTTTTATAACACCCAAAAGTTGTATAAAATATAAAAATATTTTATTTTGTTCACATACCGAATAAAATTCGCAGTTTATGTAGGTTCCATACACGTGGAAACAAAAACAAAATCAAAAAGCAATTTCTGTGTTGCCTATGCCTTATGTTTATTTTATAGGAGGGTAACAATATTTTTCGAATTTTCCGGCAAAAGGGTTCAACGTGGTAAAAGGAGTAATTTGTTAAAAATTTGAATTTGGAACGAAAGTGTTTGTTCATTGTACTCGTGTTTGCATGGGTTGTGCTCACGGCTAATTACCTCGTGTATCCTTTGTGACAGTGAGATAGGTACATTGGAGATCAATTGTTAAGTACTGTTTAATTTGTTAATGAGAGGAGGTTTAAAGATTTATGCTTTTTGATAGGAAACAATGACATGTCTTTTGTTTATGTAGACGAACACACCATGCAGAGGAAGTAATAATTTTAATGACTGAAGATAGTTTATAAACATAATTATAATATGTATAATACCAGTATGTCAAAGAAGATCGGCAGACGGACCTCTTCATTAGGGTGCGTTTCCACTGAAGCGGAGTGGGGCGGAGAGGAGAAAAATTAACCAATAGAATAGGGGTACCTATTATCACATCACTTGAACATAAAGAAAATACTCTTATTTTATTGGTTATTTTGTCACATCTCCGCGCTGCTCTGCTTCAGTCGAAACGCAGTCGTAGTTCTTTTACTAATTATATGATGGCTTATATTTTATAATTTTTGACGTTCAAAAAATTCTTTCAATAGTCCATTTTGAATAAAATATTTTTAATTACTTTACTTTAATATCCGAAAAGAGACTGTTCTGTTATTTTCTTAATTGTTGCATATTTTTATATAGTAGATAGTTGTATAAAACTTTTTACTTCTGTTTGAATCGGTAAATGTATTCAAACTTAACTTTGCGATTTACCAAAGTCTCCAAAAGTTAATCCTGTCGGATCGTAAAGAAGTTAAGCAAAATTCCCACTTAATCTCCGCTTACTCGTTGATTACATACTTTTTTGAATAAACTACAAACTTTCAGCTATGCTGTGGCCCCGGATTAATAAGATAAGTCTATTATATTTCTGCGCTGCTTATTTAAATATATTTTTTGTGACAAGTATTATTACAATATATGAATTTTTTCAGAAATATTTTGCTCATGCAATATTTTTGCGAATATTAGAATTTTAATGATAATTTGAATTACACTTTCCTCGTGATTTTAAAATACACAAATAAAACAGAATCGTTAATTAGACATTATGCTGAATTGGTGATTCTACTTATGTAAGTAAGTACATTAGCATTTCAAAAGGACGAACTTGAACTTGACCCTTAGCAAGAAGTCACAGTAACCCGCACCCGAAGGCAAAATGCTTAATTAGAGGCACGTCTCATGATAAGGAGTATTTAGTTCCTTCAGACACGACTCAACTTGGCAGTAATTCGTTTTATGTGAAATTTGTTGAGCCGTCTGGCGTTAACGCAATAAGTCTTTGAATAATATTATGTAGAAGGCATTAATAAAATTAGGGTAAAGTAATTAATTAAATGAATAGTGTATTGAGGAACCGGACGATTGGATCAAGGGTCCACTAACAAAGGCAGGAGTTATCATGACACGGATTATCAATCAAATAATAAAACTTCAAGGCGAGCAAAGGACTGGTCTACACCCAGCATTGGGTAAACAAAGACAGAAAGAAGAAGATGAAAACATCAGAAAAGAAACGAAAATTATAAAGCAATTATTTTACTAATTTTGTAATTATGAGTGTGTGAAAGTAGCTGACAAGGCCCGATGGGCAGATGACTTGCAAATACTGGGGGCAAAGACCTAAAAACTTGGTAATATGGAGAGGAAACCTCAATCGTCCTGTGGGCAGAAGAAAAGGCGTCGTTGTTTTGAAAAAAAAAACAAAAAAAAAAGATTTCTCTTATCTCTCTTCACTTTTAGTTTTTCTTTCTTTCATGGAAAAATGTCATTTAAAACATTTTGTTCACCCTTAGATATTATAATTGAATCCACTGCTGAATGCAATTCCTTGTTCAGTGACTATCGATTTCTCCCACTTGTGTCTAAAAGCCAGTGCAAATATAGATAAATGCGTGGGCTCCGTATTCTGCCTCGTGTAACTGCATTTTAGGCTTGCCACACACACGTATAATATTTGGGCCGGTTTGGCCCTCCAGATGGCAGGAAGAGAATACGTGTGAATGAGCGTTTGAAAAAAGAAGCAGCCGTCACCCAGCGTGCGTGCTACTCTGGATATTTTTAATATTTAATTAATGAACAAAAAAAAATATTTTTTTTCTTATATTCGTTTTTAGGTACTTTGTCAATATGTGCTGTGTCAAATAAATAATATATATTTTATATATTTTTTTTATTATCCTGAGAAGTTACTGGCTGCGAGGAAACTAAGTAGCGACTCAGGTGGCATAGCCCAGTGTACCTGTTCACAACCCGGGAGTTTTTACTGATGGACATGTGGGCCAGCCGGGCAACAGCAGAATTTAAGTATATGTAAGTTACAACATATACCTAAATACATTGCTAGCCCACGAGTCCCAAAATTAAGTGCAGATAAATTGATCTTGCATTATTTTTATAAAAAGGCCTCAATTTTTTTCTTTCTGGCATTGTCACCGCTGTTGCTAGGATCAGTTCGTATTTTTTGTCAACAAAGCTATTTTTATACATTAAAGTCGATAAACGCCATAACTTAGAGACATAACATAAGTCTGGAAAATGTAAGGACAATCGAACATGACATTGTACTTTGCGACCGCTGCTACATTGTAGCACTTCTAATAAAACTGACCATCACACCGTACACAATTTTATGGAAAAGGTCTTGCCTGTACCGTGGGATACCTTTGCTACAATTACCATTAATAGGTAGGTACATTAATTTATGACTCTGCCACAGTCAACGTCATTATTTAAGTAACACTGACATCCAGTTTTAAGGCCGATGAAATTTAACCAGCCGTTAAATCACAATTCGTCAAGTCAATTGATATGATTGGTTGTTGAATTGATTGTTGATGTTAATCTACCAATCACATTATAGCTAACTTGAGACTCAACATGATCAGAGATTTGACCAGGCTTTCAGAAACTGGGGGGAATGTATTAAATTTTGAATAGGTGGGTTTAAAATAATTATTAACATCGTGAATCTAGATTTCTTGGAAAAACCCTCTTAAATATGGGAAACCTTTGAGCAACGGCTGTCTGGAATAACCACAGTCTAGGGAATAGCGTATTTCATTTAACAGGCAAAACCCTTTTAACTAGACAAACAGACGGTCTTAATCTAGTCTGTAAATTTACCTACCAATTATTATTAATTTGCATAGTAAAATTATATTTATAATACCTATACTCCGTTTACTATAGCATTAGAAAAAAGAGGCACGTAGAAGCAGTAGTGCAAAACCTTTTATTTCAAAGTTAAGTTATAACTTTGTTGGATAAATCTGAGACTACTAAATACTGAGATAAACGAAATAAAAATCATTTTATTTTAAATAATGCTTTATTTATAATAACATCTTCATCACACATTACAAACTTACAACAAAAGGAATGAATGAAACAATAACAAAATCACAGAATATTTACGTCAATTTCACAGACGACATAAACCGGTAAAATTAGAAAAACCCGGCTGTCACAGCATATGAAGGGACTAGGTGACATTTTAGATTTGGTAGAATTATAGTGAAGCGAAAAACGTTCTCGATATTGTTCACTCCTGCTTCTTTTAGGTTTTTAGCATTGACACTTTAATTTTAAGTTGGAATGAAATAATATATCTAAATAAGAGCCACTTAATTTCATAAGATTAATAGTTCAAATGATTACAATGAAGTGTGACAGCTGGTATATAAATAGATATTAATACATTTGGCGTTAATCGTAACTGTAACAAATTTAATGTACTTTTGTTACAAAGTGTACATTAAAAAGAACCTTTTTTAATTTCTGTCTAATGCTATTGTAAACGGAGTATACATAGGTTTATAATTTTCATGCCTATTTGAAAGTAATGGAAAATTTTCGCTTAAAACAAATTTATTATTCTGCAGATATTGAAAGAGCCTACTGAGGCAAAGTAGTTTTAGCAATTTTTTACTGTAAGTATACATACAGATACGTAATTACGTACATCTTTAACCGAATTAAAATTATAACTCAGTACTACTATAAAATCATTCTACTCTTCATATGTAAAAATTAAGCCATTACATATTCAAATGTACGAACATTCAAAAGATTTTAATATTGTAATCTAACAAGGCAAACATTGAGCTCATACAAACTTAACACACGGTTTGTTTTACAAAGGTTTTAAACCTGAAAGTTTAGTTACGGGGAATAACTTGAGAAGGTAATTACCCTTTTGTTTACAGCCTCTTTGTAATTACTGAGTTGACGCCTGCGCAGTAGTGGGCGTAAAATTATGAATCATGTAAACAATATGAGCTATTTTATAGCGCTGTTGGTATTGTTTTCATTTGACATTATTCTTTGAGTGATAATTGAGTTGCTTATTTTTTTTATGATAGTACTACGTACCTCGGATCGGTCCCTCCGTGCCTCGGATAGCACGTTAAGCAGTTGGTCCCGGTTGTCATACGAATACCTTTGACAGTCGTTACGGGAGTCAGCAACCTAAAAAAGTCTGGCAACCGGTCTAACCTTAGGGTATCAGTGTCTCCCAGTAATAGGGTGGCGGCGGTCAGATGGCAGTCGCTCTATATAAAAATACTGTTACTCAGCCGCATCTGGTTAGACTGGGAGCCGACTCCAATGAAGTTGGGATAAAGGCCAGGCAGATGATGATGAGATAGTACTACGTAATTAACTGGCCAAACCTACTAACGTATCCATATTGACGACACGGTTGGCGCAGTGGCTAAGTGATTAGCTTTCTGCGCTACGTGCCGCGGGTTCGATCCCCGCACGGTACAAATATTTGTATGATCTACAGATAGTTGTTTCGGGTCTGGGTGTGTGTGCATGTGACATGTATGTTTGTAAACTGTACCCTCGATACAGGAGAAATCCTAGTGAGGGGCAATGTTTTAAAAATAAAGATAAAGATATTTTACCCTACAGAAATACAAATACACGTATACGCTCTTATAGTTCTGTCTAATTTCTTATATTCTACAGCATTGGTCTGGTAAACTATCGACAAAATATAAGTTTCGAACGCTGGACGTAGCGCAGTACCGATTTTCGAACTGTTCTTAATATAGATAGAAATTGTATTGATACGTGAATGCCATCATCAATTCTACCTGGAGCCGATCTAACTCGATTTTGACGATTTTAATTCGACACGTTCCAACTCCAGGCGTTATTGTAACTATGTTAGAAATTGAGACTGAATCTACTATTGTTTATCTAATAATACATATTATATGATGATAATATTATTATGGTTTAATTATAAAGCTATTCTAAGTTTTTTCTGTCTGTTAAAATACTATGTCCTTCTTATGATTTGTCTTGTATTGTGAGTACAGTTTCCAGGCATAGGGAAATGACTCACCCGGGACAGCAATCCGTTGAAGCCACGACTTATAGTACTGAAACTCAATCACTTCATATTGAAAGGAAATGAGAGTGAAATAAAACCACCATCTTGTCGGTATGCGGTCCACTACCGTACGATTCACGCGTCAGTTTTTGCCACGCACCACGAAGCTCTTGAACCTACTACTATCAGCGGTTTTTCCGAACACATACGACATGGGGACCTTCAAGAAAAGAGCCTACACCATCCTAAAAGATCGCCAACGCATCGGGGACTTCTCTGGTGTTGCGGATGTTCATGGGCGGCGGTGATCACTTACCATCAGACGAAAAGCATGCGCGTTCGCCGCCTAAACTATAAAAAAAAATGAAATGAGAATAAAGCAAAGGGCGTAAAGTAGATATAATAGAAAATTTATTTTAGGCTAGGATAGGCTTCTTTCAATGCATTAATTAATTATTGCTATATTCATTCACCGTATTAAAAAATATGTAACATGAAACAGTATAATAATTAATAATGAACAATTTACTAATTCTACAACTGACAAACAAAAAAATACACAAAAAATAAATGTAGAAGAATCGGTCATCATTTGAATAACTACATGGTGTGTATAAAAGTCGCTCTAGGTGATACAAATAGAGGCTTTTAGATGCAAAATATTTCACAACAACCAAACATTTTGATGCAAAACCTTTGTATTCACACGTCATTGTCAGCTACCAGGGCAACATGCAACTGAAAGAGCTTTCAAATGAATGTTGTTTGTTCACTGTTGGTCATTCTTTTAAACAAGTGAAATATTAGAACAATAATTTATATCAATTTGTTATCTTTCTTTGTGTGCCCTGTCTTGTCATGCGATTTATGTCAGTCGTGACGGACAGCCAGCCGTCACATGAACCGAGTTTGTTCGCAGCGATTTGCTCATGGCCAATGAATGTAAGGGTAATCTCCTTTAGTCATAGCAAGTAGCTTGTCACACAAGGCGACTGCTCGCGGAGATTAAATTCGCAGCAATTCGAATACATGGTTCGTATGAACGAGGCGTTACGAACCTGAATGCATGAGTCAATTACACGAGAGATCGTGCCGACGCGACAGAAGCAGAAACAACTTGATCGTGAGGCACCTTGAGGTGTGCAGACGACAATACTCATAACACTATATTATTATTAAGTCCAGACAATTTGTGACATTCCTTAACTCTATCTCCACATGTCTACATAGTATAAAATAAAGTCACTTTCCATGTCTGTCTATTGGTATATCCGCTAACTCCTCCGAAACTATGCAACGGATTTTGATGCGGTTTTCACCATCAGTTAGATAATTTTTCACGGAGGGTTTATATGTATAATACTTTGATATTTAATGTAGGGATAGTAGAGAAACTGCATCCGTGCGAAGCCAGGGACGGGTCGCTAGTTGAGGATGAAACTTTAGTTATGTTACTGTTGTTTCGACATGAGAAGAATATGAAAAGTGCGGAAAGTATGGTGGAAATACTGCCAGTATTCACAATGGTGCACCAGACGTATTGAGATACTATTAGACGTATTAGCACCTAAAGTTTAGGGGTGTACTGCAAGAACCTGTCCGAGTGACGACACTCGAGCAGGTTCTTTCCGTACACCCCTAAGCTTTAGGTGCTAATACATTTTAAAAACATTGAACCACTAAGGCACTCCAAGGGAATACATGTCTAAAGGTAAGTATATCATATTAATGTTGATGGATTATACCCTATATCCGATCTACCCGATAAATGTGTAATATTATGATGAAACTCTGGTAAATGTTTGATGCGAACAGGGGTAATTGAAAGTCCATTAGTACCAGCCAACATAGCAAACGTTGGACCGCATTGATATAAAATCTTAAGATGCACAGTTAATACAAATATAACGTAAAGAAAGAAAGAAAGAATGAAAAGAAAGAAAAAGTATTTATTTGACACAGCACAAAAACGTTTTTAAAGATAATTATAACAGAAAAATAAAAGAATAAAAACGTGTAAAACAAAAAAATACAAAAATATTTATCTTAAATAAAAAATGGATTGTACGTCGCAGCTGTGTCAAAAAGGCTTCCGCTCAGCTTAAGCTGTCGCGCTGCGAGCAGCCCGACAGCGCTGGTTTTCAGCGGGAGCCAACATGTACAAAAACGTACAAAAAGTATTGTGCAATGCTATAAGTGGTCATAATAAAGTTACTTTTAAGACATCATGTTATTTTACCACGCTTTCAATAACTCGCTTCCTTGTATTAATCAAGTAAAGTTCTTGACGCAATTTTTTCAAAAGGCTTATTAAACGGGATTTTTAAAAGGAAAACATAGATTAAGTTTACAGACTGCGTATCGAAACAAAATTGGTACATTATTTCCGTTTCCGGACTTAATTTTTTACGGACGTTTGGATGTGCATCTTTTATTTTTATATCAACGGTAGACTGGATAATATTTACTTACTTTGCCTCAATACTTTAACGATATCAAACTTGCTACATGAATATGCACATCACTGACAAAGTTCCAAATTACTTTAATTTATGCTAAGTATAAATAAGAATTTCACAACAATGTGCATCCGAATATTGGCCGACTGTTTTATTAATTTCATTCGCGTTGAAATTATAAACTCGATCGCATATTTTTTCTATCCTCATATTAAAACATAAATAAAGCTTATATGTGGGAAGACTTGCGACTTGACAGCGAAATTTTCTTCAGAATTAGTCGATTATCCTTACAAACAAACTCACAAATTAAAGGTACACATCGCATAATTTTATAATATTGGATATCTAACTATAGTATTTTTTTCATTTTTATTTCAACGTTGCCTAACCTTGGGATTTCTCCTGAAACACACAACATATATTTGTTCCAAGGGGGCATTGAACCCGCGACATGTACTAACACAGAAAGCCAATCGCTTAACGACTGCGCCAACTGTGCCGTTAAAGCTAATTTTAAATACATTATGATATAAAATATGTGTACCTATATAAAAAAATATCGTATGTGTATAATAAATACTGTTTAATTACCTAGCTTTTAGTGGCTTCCTAAAAATTACTGTTAAAATCCCGAACATTTAGCGCTAGCTCGCAAAAAGACAGAATTACCTGCGACCCCGCTTTATATTTATCTCTCAATTAGCTACAAGAGATTGCTCTTAATACTCACGGCACAAGTAGCATTTTTATGTTAAAACGCGAAGTTCTCCTAGCTGGCTTATAAAAGGATTCTCTAGGTTTAACATTCAGAGAGAAGTTTCTACATAATATTTTTACTAGCATTCTAAAATATTAAATTCTTGAATGGCCGTGTTGTTACCCACTTTCTATCAATGCGTAGACGCGACTATGGGATTATGAACTTGTATACTTATGCAACTTAAAACAAATACACAATTTAAAAAAAAGTTATATCTTAGAAAAATGTGTTTATATTTCCTAAAAACGTTTACCTCGTTTTAAGTTCACTCGTGCTCACTTCTGTGTGTCAAATATAATATGCCTATTATCTGCTGTTTCTATATGTAAAATGATTTCAATGCTTTAAATAACATTGCGCTTTCAGCCTTTAAAATAATAAATATCGTGTTCCTAAAAACACGTAATTTATGATGTTCTATAGGTACTTAAAAACATTGAAAAAAAAAGAAAAATTGTTCAGCAATTTATTATTATTGTCGTCTTGGAACTTTTTTTCGTAGCGTACCGAAAAGAGTCGATTGATTTATTGTTTTTTTCATTAATGAAGCAGTTTCCGATCAAGTGGGAGAAAAATATAACGTTCAAAAACAAAGCCATTCAACGTTGAATGGCTTTGTTTTTGAACGTTATATGCCCAGAAGACTGGCAGCATTGCTACGTAGCAATGCTGCCAGTCTTCTGGGCACGCTACCAATTGACAGCGATGATTGTACTTTGACGCCTAGGTGCAGTTTTATATTTGTATTTATTTATCAAAAACAATGTAAAGAAAATATACTAACAGCATAGAAGTATGATCTCTTCCAAGATAAACCTCACGGCCAGCTCCAATTAAAATTGGTCTATTGAGAAGACTAGAAAACCACTAAAGCAGAAAGCCATTACAAAGACAAAGGAAAATCATTATATTAGAACTGAGATTCAATCATATAAGCTGAAATATCTATGTACAGAATATGTACTCGGGTAATAGCTTGTACCCTTTTCGTTTTGTTCAACATTACAGACCTTTTATGAAATTGTATGGAATTGGATCGTATCTTATTGTTTAGTCTCTTATCAAAGAAAATATACATACTTACTATTGACTAGTTTCACGCTATATTCTATGAAGGGTTAGGCAGAAGACTACAATTGTCTCTACAGTGTTTGTGTGAGGAGCATAGCGGGACTTTGCGCTCAAAATTGCAGCTGTCCGACTGGAGAACAATGTATCTCCACCTTGCAGAATAATTCTCTTTCTCATAATTTATAATGCTTCATCAATATAAATTCAGTATTAAATAAAATAAATAAATCCAGCCCATTACTGTCCCATTGCTGGGCACAGGCCTTTTCTCGGTATGAGAAAGATAAGGCCTTAGTCCACCACGCTGGCCTGGTGCGAGTTGGTGGACTACACATACCATCGAGAACTTTTTTGAGGCTCTCTCAGAAGTACAGGATTCCTCACGATTTTTTTCTTCACCGTTAACGGAATTTATAATCAAATTCTGATCCGCACATATATTAAAGTCAGAGGTGCGGGCCGGCTTTGTACTCAGGCGCTCTTGTATATAACGCAAACGTTCAACCGCCAGGCTAACACTGCTTTTAAATTCTGTATGCTTTATTAAAAAGATTTTTACTAGTCCACACTGTCCTTCTGTTTGGCAAAAGCTTTTTTTAAGGGGCTTAGTACCCTACCACTTCAAATAAATAATAAAAATAGTGGGCAAAAGCTTACCTGAAGTTCTTACCAGCGCCACCTCGAACCAGCCCCTCTGGTACGCATTGAGTTCCTCTCACCACGTTTTGTACCTCTTACCATCTTTAGGCACTCCATCGTGTAGAGATATTTGCCCACCAGTCTATAGGCTATTTTCTTTTTTCGTTATCTTTTACCGAAACATTTTATGGTACAGCCGGGTACAGCTTGTCGTTATATAAAATCTTATTAAGTAATTTAGAAACTGTAGCAAAAAAGTTAAGCTTCGTTAAGTTTCAAAGTTATTATTAAGATTGTCAGTCGTTTCGGATCGTATGTTTTAATGTATTCTGTCGCTTAATTTTCTTGCGTCAACTTGAAAAACACGGTTGAAAATTCTTCTACGGTCTGGAAACGTTTCAATTTTTTGTTGCTTGTACAATAATATGGGGGAATATGGATCCAGGTGTGAATGAAGATAAGATTTTGAGAGGATTTCAACGTTGAATTAACATAGTTTGTTGCTAACAAGTACTTCAAATTGTTTACTAAATTATAGTTGTGTGGAGGAACGAGGTATGGTGATCCTCCATTGGAAAGGGAGGATCCTCCGACCAGCAGGGCTAGCACAGCTGGTGGAGCGGAGGTTTTCTCCACCCTTTGTCACCTTGAAGGGAGACATAATAAAAAATCGAGAGAAAAAATGGTAAAAAGATGGGTTTTGTCCCTAATTTTACTGCCAAAAAAGCCATTTTCTAAAAAAAAAAATCTACCCCTATTTCCCTGATCCGATATTGGTGAACATTATTTCTACGATTAAAATAATCGTAGAAATAATGTTGTTCACCAATGTCGTTTACAAGTCCGTATAATAAATGATGTATCCAATCTATCAAAACCAACGAGCCGTGATGCATCTTATTTATTAGTGTCCGCATACACGACACTCATGAGTTATGTCAGCATACAACAGATTTGGATTCTAAGCAGTCGCATGAATATCATTGGGCACACATGGTTCGTTTTGAGTCACTATGAAATCAATTCAGAAGTTAAACATTTTATTTACAATCTAGTTTCACAAGATGTACTTTATTTGTGTGATTTTATTACTAAGGCAGTAAATACTGTAGTGAAGAAAAAGCGTTGGAAGAGAAAGAATTTCATAGTTCTTTTCAATTGAGACACTACACCATTTGAAAAGGAGGATTAATGATTCTATCCATAATACTAATTTACCCCGCTTAGACCTGTTTATAGACGAGTTTAACCTTCTGATAAACTGTCAGTAACATGACTGGCACAGTTTAATCTAGAAACTAATTTATCATGGGTGTAACCTACATACTGATCTAAAAGGAACAGATCAAGCGAAAGATTGTATAAGCTGAATTGCGATTTTCTTTACTTGAAAAAGGAAATGTTAATTTTACCACTTCAAACTAATAGCATTAACCAAATAGACATTAAAAGCAGCTTGATAGCTTTCTACAGCCTTTGACAGCAGGTCTTGGAATTCAGACTGGATTTCACAGTTAGAATGTCTGGTGCATTGTTCAGAATTGTTACCCAACCGTATTGATTAGGCTAGAAGTCAATCGCGATGTAAGAAAAGACTCGAATCAATCAATTAATCAACTATGCCTGTTGTTACGTAGATATTTCTCAAGACAGCCTCGTAGAATTTCCTACGCAGACTAATCCAGCTACCTTTTTAAAGTTATTGTTGAAAATAATTACTGCTATGGCAAGGTTAAAGTGGGAGTGGGTTGGTCCTGTTGCCAGAAAACAAAACTCGTTGTGTAAAAGAGTCTTAAAATGGAGACCTTGGAACCTAAACAGACCTAGAGGGAGACCGCAAATGAGATGGAAAAATGACATCAAAATGACGGCGGACAGTAACTGGATCTTATCTGCCCAAGACAGAGGGAAATGGAGAAGATTGAAGGAGGCCTACCACAAACATTTGGTCGACGAAGGCTAATAATTACAGGTCTTCCTAAGAAAAAAATTCCGAGGACGGTTCGAAAAATTAAAGCTAGGGTAGTTCCAATTTGTTGGTATTTCTGTTTGTTCTATACAGTGGTAGCACCCAATAAATATTGATACGAATGTTTTTCCCGCCACCATGCCGATCCATGGATATTTTATTGGCTTACGTATGTATTAGACGGGATATTGGATAGTATGTACATAGTAACTATTGGTTTCACTTTTTGCGTGGTCTACCTACTTTGCGGCTTTGAATTTTTTTTGCTGGGGTTTTTATTTGATTTGGGTGTTAGTATTGAAAATACTTCTTCTCATTTCTGTTATTTTTTTGCGTATGCATTCCCTACACTTTTTTTTTAATGTGTGGAGTACAGTTGTTCCTAATATCCTGGTGTGAGATTTATGTCTGCATATTGCAATGCGTTTTTATTTCAACAACGAAAAAAGCGAATCTCTGATATTCTTTGGTATTAGGTACTTATTATTATAGTCCTCGAGATTTAAAAAGCCACTTTTGACATATATCATTTGAGTTAATTTGGGATGTGAAGCGTATAAATCGGTAACCAAAAATATCGATTTTTATAATAAATCGATTTAAAATTCTAAGAGTATATTGTTTAAAACAATGAATAAAAAATCGAGAAATTCATCTGATAAGCAATTTATTAATGTAGTAGGCACCGAATTTAATATGAAATCGCATGTCTGTAGGTATCTTCATAGAATAATAAAATATATTCATAATTTTATACCAAAATTATTTATCCACTTGTACCGGTAATAATGGTCCACCAGTTATTGATTCACTTTCGAAGTACTCACATAGTTTCCAAACCAAGCTGCGGGATTTACTATTCACAGTACGAAATCGAACAGACAATTTGAAAAAAAAAATTGTAACGGACGGCCGAAATCACAGTAGGTATTAGAATCCATGTACCTATAGCAAGCCGAGTCAACTTAAAAGCGGGAACAGTCCAAAATCAAAGCCAGATCACAAAAACAGAGGTATCCGAAAGATACTTGTAGAGAGAACGAACAATTAGTCGGAAAAATCGCGAAAAACTGCACAGATGTCATTGTCATTACTGCCAGTGTCAAGCAAATTGTGATCATAGAGAAATTAAATTAATTATAATAATATAATATACGTGTCATACAGCCTTTAAAGAGTTTTTAATACCTACGTAATTTTATACTGATATTTCAAATGATTTTAACGATTCTAGTGATCACATCCCTTTATTTAAAAAATTATTGATTGAGAACGTAACCATTTTTATGATATTTCGGCAGTACATAAACATGCATTTTAAAAATATTTCGATGCTATAACAATACCTATGAAATTATATACCATGCTAATTTATACGTATCTCAAAAATTTATAATAATTTCATAATTATTATCAAGTGTATATTCAAAATGGTTTTTATTCACAGCTTATAGTAACATTGTCAAGTTACATGCTATCGTTCTTTAAATCTGTCAAAAGGGACTTCTTAGATCTCGAGGAGTATACTTATTCATTTTTTTAACAGCATATACTTTTTTATAATTTCGACGTCGGTAGACATCTTTCTTCATCAAGGAGTTAAAGCCTGCAGGGAAATAAAATAGGGTACGGAGTATTATACTGGGTGGCGATTTAGTCACCTACATCTTTTAAGGAGTTGATTCTACTCATCCCTATTCCTTAGTTTCTTGGTTCTATAAAAAATTTGTTAATAATGGTGAGTAGAATGAACGGATGCAGGTGACTAAATCGCCACCCTGTATACAGGATGACGATAGGGTAGGTAGTATTATAATACTACCTACCCGATTTTGTTTCACTACACTGCACCCCTTGTTGAAGAAAAATAACTACCGACATCTAACTTATAAAAAAGTATATGCACTTAAAAAAAATATTTAATAAAAAAATATACTAAATCGCCACCCTGTATTGATATTCTAACATGCGAAAGTAAGTATAGTAAGGCCTAATCGTTTTTATGTGACATCGGGAATATCAATCTCACCTAATTTTGCAACTATAATCCAGGGAATGCTGGCAAACGTCCCGCATATGCCTAATATATTATTTGGACAATATCCCAAACAGGCCTATAAATATTAATGATACTAGAATAACCCACATTTAAGGTCCCACGTGTCCTTTGCATACAAACGTGTATGTTAAGTGACATTTGTTTCATAAATACCTATGACACGGAGCGTTTTGGCACGGACTTCATACTTCATGTATATACAGGGTGCCGCAAATGTTAACACATTAAATGAAACCGCGTATTTCTGTGACCGTACATAAAATTCAATAAAATCCAATCTGAAGTTTAGCCACATGAACAAAATTTAAAAAAACATAATTTTACACTTATCACGATCTTCAAGCAAAGATTGTAAAGTCACAAACCTAGTTCAACCAAAAAAAAATTTATTTACACGTGTATAACAGATAAATGTGACATAAAATTCTACTTCGATGTTCCTACACCTAGTCGAATGATAGCAGAGTGAAATACCTATGATGCAAAAAACAAACTTCCGTAAAAATCACAGATTTTTCTTGTATGGCTTCAGAACATGATACCAAAAATACGTGGTTTCATTTAATGTTATTACATTTGCGGCACCCTGTATATACTTCCCATATTCGTTGCTCAGCGCACGCACACATGGTTACGCTCTTTTGTTTACAAAGCAATTAGAGAGTGCAAAGAAAGAGCCTTTTTGAGGCTGACATCTATAAGACCCTACCTTTCTAGTCCCTATACTTTTAAGGGGTTATTGTACTTATCATTAAGAAAAACTTTTACTGTCAGACCAAACCTGAAATCACGAAAAAAACTGCTGTATTAAATCGAGTAATATTGAATTAGTTGTATGATTTAGTGCTATGATTTGGGGGTTGGTCCCACAATAAAAGTTGTTTATAATGATGAGTACAATGACCGCTTAAAGGGATCTTTTTATTGACATTTGTATTACAATGACGCTAGTCACAGAATGAGCTGGATTTTTGTAATTAATATATTAAGACCTGCGGGTCTACTGCGTAACTAACATACCAATGAACATCGACACTGGTAATAAACTTCAATACGATCGTGAGAGACTAAAACCTTGTTTCTCGATTGTGTATGTAGTCCGCCAGCCCGCACCAGGCCAGCGTGGTGGACTAAGGCCTAACCCTTTTCATTCTTAGAAGAGGCCAGTTTTCTAACTGTTGGTCAGTAATGAGTAGGATTTATTCTGTGACTTTAGTCCAAAAGCGGATATTACGGTCTTCCAGCCAAAGACTCGTGAGTCTTGAGTTATGAACATGTTCTGACCCTAACAAAATATAACTTATGTACTATGTGGGCAATATGACGCCTTATTTATTTTATACCGTTGTATGTGGTCAATAAGTGTTACATAAAGATGTGAGAATATTACTATATTATTTTGTTATTTTTCTTCCTCTTGGATTGAACTTATCCACTATGGGCCGTATTCAAGAATAATATTTTGAGAACACACAGTAAGCTTCGACCCACAGTGGACGAAATTAAGACCGACCGACCAATCAATAGGACATCATGACGGTAGCTGGAGTAGAGCCCTAACAGAATGGCTACCGATAGACGGTAGAAGAAGTGTTGTGAGAAATGACCTGCAAAGAATCGCGGGAAAGACCTGGATGCGACTAGCACAGACCTGAGAAACGTGGCATGAAAAGGAGGAGGCCTATACTCAGCAGTGGGTAGAAATACTCATTAATATGCGTAACACCTCACAATAAAAGTTCAGTTAAAAGTCAGTGTCAAGAATTTTTGCGCTGAACTGGGCCTATTTAGCGCAGTCGTAAGGTACACTAATCATTTCAAAATGTTGTGTAATACCGCAGCTGTGACAAATAAATGTTTTATTTTTTTCACTATTAGCGGTATTTTTGTATCGTAAATAAACTTACTTCTCTTTCTTTGTGTCTCATATTAAAGTGGCCTAAATCCCAGGAGTAGTGGGAACAATAGAACATTAATAGGCTAATCATGATAACACGATCCATCCATCCAAAATTTATGTGCTAGGCACTTGTCGGTGCAGCAATTTCCATCCAGTCCTATCCAATGCCAAATCTTTATAATAACACGATAACTGATTTATTTAACTTATTTATTTTTCTAGAAATACATAATGTTCGAAACACCACCAACCCGTTATTATTATCCGAAACCTAAAAATGAACGAAGCGGTAACTAAAAGGCAGATTAATAATTATAAATTGCTTGAAGATGGAACATTTTAGTAATATCAGCGCTAATGTATTGGAAAATGAGCTCCAGTCAAGTGAAACTGGCGATCGCTATCGATCAGTGTAATTGTTATTTAATATTTATAACCACGCCTAACATCTCAAAACGTGTACGCTGGTTTACTGAAATCCATGTGTCAGTTTGATGATGACGGTATTAGGGCTTCCATGAGATAATGGCGCTATTAATTGCCATTCATCGGCCACTAAGCCCCAGGTCTCACACGGCCAAAGAAGTTCTGACACTAAAAGCAAATAAAATTTCCCGGACCTAAGGAATTTCGTCTTCGACACAAAAGCTATTCTGTCACAACATCTCGAATCTTTATTCGAATCTCACTGTCATTGTCGATTGACATTTAACGAATTGACATACGATAATAAACGTGTACCTTAACAACAGGAGCTCTGAACATGACTAGAGCATGTGGAGGAACGAGGTATGGTGTTCCTCCATTGAAAAGGAAAAATCCTCCGACCAGGCGAGGTGATATTGCTTGGCGGGCCGAAGCCCAATGGTTGATGTCGGTCAGTTGTATATGTTTTAGCTATACTTACGATATTCTTTTTCCTTGCGTGATGCAGGCCTCGTAATCTGATTGGTCGAATTTATCAAATTTTACCTCTTTATAATATTCCTGAAGGTATCTAATGGGAAGGCTCTTTTTATTATTAGGTACCTATTTGAGAAAAGACTTTTAATTCTGATCAACATAAGAATCGAACCAAGTCCCTCTTTATCACCAGTAACACTAGCGACTGGAGAATTATTTAATATTCGGTGTCCATTTTCCCCATTAAAATTATGCCTCTTGTGGAATATAGCCAATTAGTCACATTTTATGGATAATTTTACTCGTAATTGTAAATAAACGATTAAATACGTGCGTGAAATATTTTATGCCACATAATGTCGCGCTTTTTGCATTAAGGTTTAAAATCGACGGTTTACATAAAACGCGTACAATTCGTATAATATTATTTAATAGATAGGTCCAGTCGGATTAAAGATTTTCGTTTTATCTCTGTATTGCCGTAATAATATATTAAACATTTATTTAGTACAGGTAACATTTCTGATTAGACTGATATTTCATTCCACATTACGCACAACTTGAATTAGTGCCAAAATAGTTGGTATATAATACATATGCAGTATAGGTAGAAATCCCTTAGTATAACAATTTTCTGGATTCATGATCGATCCGGCTCGAAGGACCAAATTTAGTGTGTACTATTTATTACCTACCGTTATCGTAGGAGGTATATAGTTACACTATGTTCCTATAAAGTGATGCAAATGATATACTTAGCTAAAAATAAAAGCCTGCAGACACTCGGCTTACTCCGCCGCAGCAATAAAATCATATATTTTTTCAAGACATGAATCGAGTTGTTCTGAATTCATACATTTCCTTTATCTAGGAGATTGTAATATGACAGGTTACAGTTTGCACTTTTGCGTAGCAGCAGTTGCCATGACTTTTATACCGTTTACGGCAACAAAGTTTTCTTTTGTAATTTGATTTTACAAAACTGATGGGTACTTTACACATCGAGAAGAAGCACACGCCGTTTATAAGTTCAATAAAAGTAAAGCCTGTACGAGTATCTTCGTAGGCACTGTTTCTCAACCGAAAAATAAATTATTCACTATTATACATACCTACTCGTTGTTGATATCCTGAGGTATCCAGGGGACACAGACTGCTTTTGAGAGCTTCTTCCAGGCATCCCTATTTTGTGCTTCACTCCTCTTCAGCCCCAACGTTTTCAGCTCGCTGTCTACCTAGAGCGACCATGTGAAGTTCGGACGGCTAGGTTATCTTTGGCCACTGGGCTGCTAAAAGCCAATGGCCGCGTGGCTAGTGCTTTCCCTTCTCAGAGTCTACCTTTAGGAAATAAGAACAATAAAATATACTTAGAATTAAAAGACAGTACAAAAGTCGTTGCAAAATAAATTCTACTTATGTTCAAGAGCAGTCAGCATTAAATGAAAACAATTTCATTAAATTCTGTTAAATAACTGCCTCAGTAAGTGACGAATACCTTGCGATAATTGTTAACATGCTCGGCAGAATACATGCTACATTTTCTTGTAAAATTGCTTTATCTTTCCTCTCCAGTGGCTAATTTTAACTGCCTAGCGAAGATAATGTCGTACATGTCCCATGCATGAACGAACAGTGCTACGTTAGCAGGCGAGTTTATATATTTCGCCTGTCAATAAGTAAATAGAATAACATATATTACATTTGTTAGAGTTAACTGTTTCTTTTTGACTTCATGAAGTGCGCGCCACTGCACACTGGACTTCTCTTTTGGTGTGAGGATTTTGTTTTTATTTGGTTTGCTTGTGTTAACCGTGCCTAATAATTACTGTTACCGCCAACATTTTTAAACTATTAATATTAATTTTCTCATACAAGTGAATGTAATTCTTTTGAGAAAATAAAGTTATCTTAAACCTGAAACCTGAAATAGGCACGTGTAGTAACTTTCTCGTCTCAAAGGATTTTTGATTTTATCATTTCGCAGGACAGTGTACGAGACACAATAGGAGTATAATTATTATAACGTCTATATCTATAGCCGTTCTATATAATTATATTAAAAATACAATTTCGTTAAAGATCTTTGACAATTCAAGGAATTTATTTTGCAAGAAAATCGTATGCTTATTAACTTGTTCAAAGAAAATGCTATTGTTTATGTTTTAAGTTACAATGTTAGGATGTTTGTGACTCAATAACGCATAAACGGCTGAACAGGTACAGGTACAGATAGACCTTGTCCTGAATTAACATAATAGGATACCTTTTGTCCGGGTACATGAAGTAGTTTCTTAAGGAGGTGAGTGGAGCCGCGGGCAACATCTAGGGTATTATAAATTATTTTTTAATTATAAACAGTCTAAATATTTAAGCATAAAGCTGTTCACTGAATTTTTTTAACTATTTACGGGGATAAAGTTATGTAAGTATAAGTATTGTATAGCTTAGTTGTCCTGGTCAGCAGAAATACTATTAATTTCGACCCACATTGCTAGTACTTAATCTTATATTTTTTAAATAGGCTGCGAGCAATGGCCGAAAAATACATCCTACTAGAAAAAAACTTGCCTAATAAACCTCTATATATTTTGCCTCTGGTCGATGAACACTTTATTTAAATAATAAAGAACACCTATAGCTTTCACTATTGTGTTCGAATTTTGAATAAAATTGTTGCCACAATAACGTTGTAGATAATAGCGATCGCTTTCAGGGTTGTCACCGAGGGTGAAAGCTGCTTCTATAGAGGATAGTCTTTTCGCAGAAGCAGTTCATCAAGCAGCGAACGGTTCATCAAGCAGTGAAGTTTCAGCGCCTGATGAGTTACTACGAATACTTTATGTTGGCTATTACGTCTTATATAACGATGAAATAAATAACTTAGAAACACGGTACCTATATAATTACCTTTTAATTACAGTAATCAGAAAGAAAGGAGAATCGTCAAAGGGTGTGCGCGCAAATTACAATGTAATATTAAGTTCATTATAACCACCAAGAAGGTTTATCAATTCAGAAGGCCCGGTCCGTGCAATACATGATAGGTAAAGTACGATACAACAGCTGATATATCTGCATGGTTGACACAATTTTAATAGGCGGGATATTTGTCCACCTTGAAACTTCCGATAGCTTTTAATAATTTGTTGGTATATTTTAATTATGTATTTGGGTCTGAATTAAATAACAATGAATATAATTATTTGATTATACTAAAGGCAATTTTTGTTTAACATATAGTTTATCTACATAAAAATAAGTGTAGGTATGGTCTGAAAAACTAAATATTCTTTCTTTGATTATACAATAGATTATACAATAGAATAGAATAGAAGATTTTTATTTGTCTTTCAAATTACATAGGTAGGAAGGAGAAACATCATACAAGAAGGTAAAAGACAAAAAGGTCTTGGACTCAGCATAGTAGCTGAAAGCGCGAAGCATAATAGAAAAATGTCATTCTCATAAAATGAGCAATTGGATTTTATTAATTTTTTATCCACGGAGACTATGAACTAACCTTTCTTTTGAGTATAGTTTACAGATATTAATTTCACATGCATAGTGCACACACACCACGGTGGAGAGAAAGAACTCATTTCTCTCCTCGGTGACACACACCCATACCTACAGGTTATATTTGTTTCATATGGAAATGGAACCTGCGACCCATAGCGCAGAAAGCCAATCCCGTTACCATATTACTCGTCTTCTCTTTCATAAAATTCATTTCTCAAGTATCTACGCTTCATTAGTCGAGTAAGATTATACTAAAACCAATGTGACAACCTTGATCAAGGAGATCGGGCCTAATTCACTCGTACAATGAAAACAGCGCTGTTCATCAGATTGATCGCCGGGTTAATTAACGAACCATGCTCCGTAATACAGACAAAGGGAGGGAAGCCGTTGTTTTATTCAGAGGGAAGAATAAAAACTCTATTTGTACGGAGCCGCAAATCATAGCTGCATAGGGTTGCTATGAATAAGTATGAATAAAAAAAAAAAAAAAAAAAAAAATTGTAGATATGTATTTAGTACAAAGTTGTTGCATGTTTTGTTTCAAAAGTCGAACAATTTAAATCTTTATTTCTTTACTTATTATAAAATAAATTCGCTTTCCGCGTCTCTCTGTCTATCTGTATATCCGCTAACTCCTCCTAAACCACGCAACGGATTTTGATGAGGTTTTCACCATCATTCTGAGCATTTCTTCTGGAAGGTTTATATGTATAACACTTTCATTTTTAATGTAAGGATAGTATAGAAATTGCACTTGTGCGAAGCAGGGGACGGGTCGCTAGTAAATATTACAAAGTTTAAAAAATCAGAAATACGTTATAATAATTTTAAGCATCGGATAAGTTTGTTTAGTGCCAATATTGGTACTAAAATTCATCTCACTAAATCTGCAAGTCATCGACCGAAGACGGCACCCACTATTCTGGACTGATAATATTACAATCTGAAGATGATGGATGAAGGATGAGCTGAAATAATTCACTTTGAGGTTTGAGCCCAGGATTTCTAGTCAAAATCTGTCGAAAAAAGCAGAAAATCCGGACTGAAAAATTAATAATAGTAATTTATTGTCTTAAAAAAGGTATTTAAAGAGTTTTATTTCTTAAAAATAAATGATAAAATAAAGGCAATTATTTTGAAAAACAAATGTCTCAAAATTCAATTGTATCTAGCTAACTCGGATATGCCAACCCTATTTACAGCAAATATGCAATAAACAAAGCAAAACATCGTCAAACAAATGACGTTGCATTTTAACTTCAGATAAACTTGTTACTTTTCCTTATTATCTATAAAATATCCTGTTGTTTTCCTGGTGGAAGCACAGTGCTTAAACCGCTATTGTCTTATAGTGGACTGAGATAAGGATTAAGATTTTAGGACTAATTATGTACGAACAAAAGAAACATCATTGTTTGTGTAATGATCAGGTAAAAAATATAGCCATGTTCTTCCTACAGATGTAGGTACTTCAATAACTTCTTGTATAATGTTAATAGGCCGCTGTAGGCTTCTAGTGAAAACACATATAATAATTATATTAATATTATTCTATTAAATAAACAGAAACGACAGGGGAAAAGGCTAGGCAGATGACTAGGAAAAAGCCAGTGAGGTAATGTCTTTGACACTGCAAGTTAATAGATTTCTATAGTCCAATTTTATACCCAATATTAAATCAGTAATTAAAAAAAAAATTGCTACTAAACGTCAAAACTAAAAATACTAGACATTTATGAATAACAAATCATTTATGTAAAAGGGTTATTTAATATTATTCCAATTTATTTCGGCTTAATTTAATTCGAGAAGACCTTCGTTATTTTACATTTTTGGCGATAGACCATTAACTACAACTCTATCTATCACGCTGGAGAAGAATTTATCATCTGTCGTATCAGGCGGAATGGAATAAATATAATTCAAACATTATTTTTCTGCAGACATCGGTTAAATAAGGTTACGTAACGGAAAAGTTGGGACAGCCGAAGTTGCTGAATCAAAGATAGTGAAAAACATTCAAGTTTGTTTTTAATAGTTTAAGTTATTTACTCTTTCGATTGTTTTTAAGTGTATTCTGTGATGTACTAATGCAATACAACAGGGCTATCACGGTGGGTGGACAGACCGCGTATTCTCCAGCCTTGCTTTTTATGTCTCCTTGATCCTAGATGACAAAACTAAAAATCGAGAGATAAAACGGTAAAGAGATTGTTTTTTCCTCGAGTTTTCTGTGAACAAATATGTTTTCTCCAGCCTTTGTCTCTTTGACAGGAGAAAAAACGAAAAATCGAGTGAGAATACAGTAATGAGATGCCCCTGGTATTTGCTCTCGTTTAAATGTTAAAATTTCGAACACGTGGCCTTTATTTATTTATAATATAATTTATGTTCGCTAATAGGGTCTACGTGGGGTCTACGTGGTTTTATATCAGTATATTTTTTTAAATATCTTTTATGATTATTAGCGGAATAAACGCTTAAGCATACTAACGTTTCAATCGTAAGTGCATATAACTCTCTAACTACAACTTATCTATCATATTTTTATCGTTAACTTTACTTTGAAAAGTTCCCAATACAAGCAATAAACAGCTGACTATTATTCAGTTCAAAACATCTACACTTAAAAATGCCAAAAGTCGTAAAATTCGTATATTTTCACAAATGCTTCTATTTATAACACGTGCACAAAAGCGGGTACCCGAATTTATCTGTCGTCGAGTTCTGAGCATTTGGCAAAGTGCCCAGCTCGCGACCCACGGGTCAACGGCCTCTGCCAATAAATATTTTTTGTTTACGCCACCCAATTACATGACCGACCCGTTGTAGTGACCGCAAAGTATTGACCGCGCCTGATTACTGTGTCATTGTTTTGAGCTTATGTGTAATCGACTGATTATGTGTTACACAATACCGTGTATGGGTAATTGAACGCATTATTTTGCATTTTACCTGATACTAGTGGTCGCCTTGTGGCCGAAATTCGACCGTAATTTTAGCTTTCTGCACTCTTTCTCCATATAAACTTTAACTATGCCAAATCTCACACTCATCCGTGCGCGCAATATGCTTAAAAAGGGGTACAAAGTTTTTTCTGTATAATATAAGATCCTATTTTATTAGCGGAAGTCCTTTTAAGGGGTTATAAGTACACATAGGTAATTATGAACAACTTTTACTATGGGATAAAAGCAGAAATGGCGAAAAAAAAAAAATCTGCTGTTCTTTACAAATAATTCAATATTAGTCGACCAAATGTATGGAACCAGCTGATTTCTCTTCGCGATTCCAGTGATGGTTCACAAGTAAAAGTTGTTCATAATAATGAGTACCTACTATGAACCATAAGGACCTCCGCTAATAAAGTAGGACTAAGTTATATAATATAAAGTCTTATTTTAATAATGCAAAATATTTTAAAACTAGGCTCCATGAATGATATAAATTCATTTCAAATATCAAATTAAAGCTGTAGTAGATTTATAAACTATTTAGGCATTATGGTCGGCGGCACGGCGATGCGATGCGTGTGTGTGTTAGAGTAGCGGAGCCCACCAGGTCATGTAGCCGAGTTCATGACCACAGTGCCATTCATAATCATAGCGGAATAAAAGTTTTATTCAAACGGAAACACCAATTATTTTAAATAACGTTCAAAACGTATAAAAAAATGTTGTTATTACTATTCATTTTTTGCTAAAATGTGTCTTTGTAACCTACAGATTTACATCCTAAAATATTTTGGATTATTATATAAGACCTTATCCGCGTACATATTTTCATACAGACTACCATCTTGCATTTTTTTACCATGTATGCCCTTAGATTCACCTGCTTTTCCCTCGGAATACGCTTCCCAAATATTTTATGTTCTTACATCTGCAATTGACTGGATGTTCGGAGTGCTATAAATAACGAATAGGCGCGACGTGGCAGCTGCATCCACTAGACTCTAGACCGAAGTATCGAACGATACAATATCTGCCAAAGTTTACTAGCCGAGCTCGAGCACTGACAGCGGCCGAATTGTGCTGCAAATGAAAAGTTTCTAAAGTATCGGATGAATGTGGCACAAGTTAGACTGACATGGAAAAAAATGGAGGATGCTATGTACAAAGACTTCAACCTCTCCGCTCGATTAAGGTCTGATTAAATTGATAACATAATAGATTTCCAGGAACCGGTGGTCAAAGAGTTGTGCGTTGCAAGCACGCGTGGCGCAGTGGCTCAACTTCATTTGAAACTAAAACATACTTGCTATTGATATTTTCCGAATCCGTCAAAAAAGAAAAAAAGTCAGCACTAATCAAAAACGAAGTAATCAAGAACTTCAAAGTGAATTTATAGTCTTTTTTACCGAATATCAGTTTTCATTTGATTTTAATTTGGAATCCAACCATCAATCATTTTTATTAAACTGAATTTTAGGTGGTTTAGGGTGGTACTTCTTTCTGTGTGTACATAAATTGTTAAATAAAATAAATAACCAGAATAAGTTAACAAAACACATTTAAAGCTGAACGTTACGAAGAGAAACGCTTCCAAAGTTAACCACTAATTTATACAGTTCTTTATAAACTCGAAACTTCCGCAATAAACATTATGAAGAATTTTGTGTAATATGATTAAAATATTTAAAGAAGTAAAAGCATTTTAATTAAACCCAACTTTACTTTTAAATAGGTAGATGTCGAGTGAAATTGGAATATTAGCAATTGGATTTGGAATCGAATGGAATCAATGAACAGGTCTTTTGAGCCGGAAAATTTCTAATTTGTGTTCCGAACTTATTGGGATCGGAAGCTCACAGACTTTTCGTTTAATGCTACTTTATTATATTTGCACTAGGAAAATGGAGGGATTGAAATTTATACTCTGTGGGTCAATTCAAATATATTATACACGATTAGTCGAAAAAGGTATAAGCCGAAAGAGGGTTATTGTACTCAGCATTATGAACAAGTTTTACCATGGGATCAACCCAATCAAACTCATTCTTAACACAGAAAGTCTGAGCTTAGCTGACCCGTCTAAGATTTGGTGGACTGGACGTGAAGAATAGACAAGCCACTACTGTACAGTCACGGTCAAAAAGATGTCATTTACCGAAATTCAAAAGGGGATTTTGGAAAGAATTGTCATTGAAATCTTGAGATATTTAATAACGCAGTATATGTGATTAAAAAAGAAGACATGGTAATTTTAAATAAATGATTTCTATCCTTTCTTTTTAAATTAATGCACTTTAGTATTTTGCTAAGTCATCTTTTGTTCCTAAATTGTGCCTACATACCTAATATCTACAGATCGTCGCCATCCCGTGAAAAACAAAATCATTGTTATTCTTTTATTTATTTGTTGGCTAGAAAATCACGTCACGCGTAATAAGAACAAATGTGCACAGCTCTAAGATGCGTCTAACTACATCTATTGATGATAATTTTTTCTACTCGATTTTACACTGTTGCTATCCTAAGAAAAATGTATTCTCTGTCTATGTACCTGTCCTCTTCTTATTACCTAAGTCTAAGTCATTCTAGTGTGTCTTGTTTTTGTGGCAAATAAATGTTTTCTCTTTCTTTCTTTCTATAATGGGAACATAAGAATTTCATTTACATTTCAAGTTTTTTTTGACCAGTTTTTATCTTCTCCTTTAAAATAACGTTGTAAGCAATCACGAGGTTTCTATTTGACAGCGACGATATACATACAGAATATAATGTACCTAATATAAAGTATTTTATACAGTACACAGAGAAGATTCAAGGTTAAATATCTCTGCGGCTTGTAGGAGCCGACTCGGCTCGGTTGTTCGCACTAATTATTTCACTCCCCCGTCTGTTGGATAGTTCCGCATATTTGGCCAAGTAGCTCCGGAATCTAGACATTCTTTAAATTATCTTCATGAAGATGGAGTTTTAATTAATACAGTGTGGAAATTACTGAAACAGCCAGCAACTTTTTGAAACTTCCTTTTACATTATGAGCCTGAGTTTTGATATAGAATGCGACTAGCAATCGAGCTGATCAATAGACAACTAGGTATGTCTCTTGAAAATAAAAAAATAAAAAACAAAATGATTTTTTTTTCACAATTTAGAAAAAACATGAATTAAAATTTAGCACAGTCGTTTGTTTTTTCAAGAAAAATGAAATACTGATAAAGTATGTTCAAAAACTAAAACCCGACTACTGAAAATAGCCATGTTGAGGACAGCCATGGTCATTGGTCGTATGCCACGTTGCCCTCAGGATAATGATCGCTTACTACTGTTAGAATGAATATTGTTTTGTTAGTGAACATCGTTTTTAGTTTGTTTTAATAAATGATTCGGTGAATATTGGTCTCGTAATCAAACCTTCCTTTACCTTAACGTTATTATTAAGTGTAATAAAGTGGATTATATTTTATTTTCTTACCACGTATTATTAAAGACTTGGCTCCAACTTCTTCCTGATGATTTCACAAACAACTTCCTTAGATCTTCTAAGCACAGTATTATTTATTTATTTACTTTTATTATGACCAAAGAGGAAGCCCACACCCTCACTTATTTCCGTTGCCAACACAAATGTTAACAGAATCGTAAAAAGAATATATATTTTTACTACGTATTGTTACTGAGCAGTTTCTTTTCTTGAAAATATGAACATTATCTGTTTGGTGGCTAAAAGTCGCGGCTTTTCCTGTGGTCTGTGTTCTTATTTCATAATCATTATTTTTTTTAAATAAATAAGCTTTGTATTTTCGGCTAGTCTTTAAAAATATCAGTGTTTATTTTATTAATTTAACGTTATACCATGACTTCGTAGAATTGCCAGTTGATGTAACAAGGAAAAAAAATACCCGTTTTATGTAAGGTTTATATTTCTGTACTACTTAGGGTTATAGGAAACATCCCAACCTATATTTATTTATTGGTCCTCTAAAAACGTTTGGATACATGGCATATTTAAAAATAATATTGGTTGGTATTAATTGTGTGTCTCTAATTATAGGAGACGACAGCATCCACTTGAAACAAACATAAAATCTAATTTAATAAGTGAGAATTTTAGATTTCACGTACAGCAACCGCCACGTTATGAAATAGGTCCCAAAGAAATGTCTGGAAAATGCAACAGCGAGAGGTATGAAAGTGTACGCGCCCAAGAGACAAATTGTTTAAAAAAAATGTGTGTTGAATCGTGTTAGCACTAATCGTAATAAATTCTGCTTAACCCTCGGGGGATTATTGCGTGACTTTATGTAAGTAAGTAATTTATGTTTCGCCCAATCCCTGGGCAAACAGACAAACATAGAAACAGAAGTTAACTGAATTGTTGTGTTGGTTTTGGCTCCTAATACAACGAAGAAATCATTTAATCATAAATATCTGCTGGAACAATCTGCGTATTTATTTTAGGAGATATAATAATAATATAGTAGATAAATTAATTTATAGTTATTTTTTTTACATTTCATTTTCATAAAAACAAAGTCAGGTTAATTACACCATATAGAACTCAAGAACGGCTGGACCGATTTTTATGATCTTTGACTTGTTGGATTTGGCTCCGCCCCGAATAGCAGAATAACTATTAAAATAAAGAAAAAATTCCGAAAACAATTTTTTATGAAAAAATTCATTTTCCCATACAATAATCAAACGAAACTCAAACCGTACACGATGCGGCCAGTATTATCGATCTCAATGAATTGGAGTTGGAAGGTTGATTAGGATTAATAATCGCTTTTAGGTGAATAAATTGTTTTTCTTGCTTTCGTTTTTTTCTTTAGGTGGTACGAAGTTCACCGGGTCATATAGGGTTAGATAAATAAAAATGTCTTCTTTTGTCGAATCGGCACCACATGGGAATTGCTCATGCCGTAGTGAGATTACTATTATTTTCTAGCTAATGTCCGGATTAATTCTTAGTTACGTCATACGGATAACAAATACTTCCAATAACATGCCTCAGAAGTATGGAGAAAAAAAAATTGATGGTCAATAATTTTTGTGGCAATAAAAACTTTAAAGATTTCGCTGCGCTTCACGGTAATGCATTCATCCAATAATTTATAAAATTATGATGATGGTTCAAAGGGATGACATAAAAATTTGCCTGTCTTAAAATATTAGAGAAGAAATGCTGTATATTTTTTAGCAAAGCCGTATCTCGATGAAAGTCAAAGATAAAGGCAATTACTTTTCCAGAGGTTTCCAACGATCCTGTGCTAAAATAAAAGAAATGAAGGCTGCTATCCTGAATGAGAAAAACGTGGCATGTAATAATCGCCTTGTTACCCATGACTGTACCAAGGCCGCGAGGGGCTGTTGGAGAAGTTAAATCGAGAAATTGCTGCTCTGGGATTAAAATATACCTACATTTTTGGTAAAGTGACAATTTTGGTAAATGATTTTTGAGGAATTCTAGCTACTTAATGGACTTGTTAAATGTCCTTGAGTGGTTACTCATTTATCCTCTTTCCGTGAATGAGAAAACACTAACAGCCCGTTGTATGAAACTTTTTTCTAACTTTTCACTTTTTACGTGATACTAATAATGTACCCATACTTTATACTTATCATATTACGAGTTCATAAATAAAATAAGTCTAAAAATCCTAATATTATTTAAAAAAAGAAAAAAAAAGTAAAATTATTTATTTTTGCATGACGGAGACGCAAATAAAACTAACAAAACACGACGAAAGAATAAATGATAAAAACACACACAAAATAATATGACAAAAGAAAGAACAAAAACGGATTAAAAGAAATTAAATACAAAGCAACCAACAATTGTCAATTTGACGTCTAATTAAGCGGTATATTGTTTCTTTCGTAAAATCCTTTATTTTGTTGTAACCGGCTGTGAAAAGATACCTGAGTGTAAATATTTGCTTCGAATTTATTGTGCGGATCGCAATTTATTATCACTTGCGTCAACGGTGAAGGAAAACTCCGTGAGGAAACCTGCACACCTGAGAGGGCCTCATAAAAACCTCTATGATGTGTTGTGCAAACATCGTCGAGGTTTTTATGAGGTGATGTATGTCCCACTCAGGTGACAAAAATATTGTGATAACAAGACTACCAGAAGCTTAGCATCTTAGAATTCCATAGTGAATATTCTATTTATAAATGCGTGAATTTTACAAAAAAAAAAATAACATCAACAAGGTAAAGATTATTATCAAATGCTTAAATTAGAATTTTTGTAATTACAACGAGATTCTTTTCTCGGTGCAATTCGCCAACCTGCACTAAGCCAGCGTGGTAAACTTAAAACTATCCTACTAATCAGGGTAGATTAGTAGGATAGTTTTAAGTTAGCCTACTAGTTCTGAGAAGAGGCCCGTGCCCAGCATTCGGACAGGAAATGGCTGGATTTATTTATACACATTTCTCCCACAATGCATTCATTAAATTGTCACAACAGTACAAAGGTCGCTTAGAGCGCAGATGTTCAACACAGTCTTGCTTCATGCATTCATCATTACAGCGCTACGTGACTGCAAAGACAATTGTGCTACTTCCCTGCATTACCTCATTTGTTATTTACAGAGGAATTTAAATATAAACTTCTTTGTATTCCGCGTTTGTATAGCGTAAAAAACGAAACTCTAAAGGGCACACACATGGGAAAAGCTTATCCTAACTGTAAGAATAGAATAGATTTTTAGTTTAAGTATACCAGATACGGAGTTCCACGCAGTTACGGCCTGTGTGGGTTTCAACTTATCGTGTAAGGTGGCCCTTATATTTTGTTATCTTTCTGTTACGTCACATTTCAACTATTAAGCCAAATAGTCATCAAATTAAACAAACTAAAAACTGACTTCAAAATCTCAAATGTATAAAAAACTTAATAGCTTCTTAAGTCGGCGTCACCATCGATGTCTATAGATATGCTTAGTGAACTCAAAAAGTGAGACGTGTAAGGTACTCCATTTTCAGAAAAATGGAGTAGTTGATCACCAGTCAAATGCCGTTTACAAACATAATTATTAATTTGTGTATTGAATAAAAAATATATAATAACAGTAGCTATTCCATTAGTGCATGTATCGCTGTTCTATTTAAATATAATTCGAAAATTGTCGAATTTAGAATTTGACGTCTTCAAAAAATTCGTCTCATTTTTTTAGCTTCCCTTTGTATGACAGAGCGTATCTATAGACATCGATGGGCGTCACTGTCAAGCTAAGGTGCATTGAAGAATTTATAAATAAAATCTTTTAAAACTTTAAACTTAACTGCTTCTGAATTCGAGGCTTAATTCTTAATTCAAATAAACAAAAAACAATCATTAAAATCGGTTCACAATTGGCAAAGATATTATTATCGCTGTAAAAACATACAAAAAAATAATATACTGTCGAATTATGAACCACTTCATTTTTTGAAGTCGGTTTTACAATCACTTTTCATCGCTCTCCAATCGATGTGAAGATTAATTATATTTTTCACTCGAACTGCGGGACCCTTTGCTTGTCTACCTCACACTTGACCGGGTTTAGTGACCGGGATAAAAAAATATCGTGCGCCGGATGCTTGACTCTTGCAACTGGCGTGGGATGAGTCGAAGGAAATGAGAACTTGTAATTGGTCCTTTACTTTCCTTTAATTATAGAAAGGTTACGTGGTTCACTATGGCGTGAAAATCGGGATCTCGGAATACCGTAATACCGGGATTTCGAACAGAATTTTAATAACGTTACGTCTCATACATACGTCTGTCAGTTCCACACTTCCATCTGTCTGTTGCATACTTGTATTTAACTTTATCAGAGTCGATATTGACAAGTCCGGTGAAGCGCATGCGGTGCGAATAACACGCTCTCCGTCTTGCTTCCTCTCTATTTTACGCACGCATGCATCTCGACCTGATCCCGAAATTAAGGACTTTAGAACCACTTGAACCCACCATTTCCCACAAGACCTCCTTTGTACTGGATAAAAAAGGTAAAGGTACAAGAAAACCCCGAAACAGGTTTTAAGATCAACTGACTGGGGAAAACCTACTTAGGTTTTCTCCAGTCAGTTGGTCTTAAAACAGATGCAGCGTTGATCATAATAATGTTCTCCCTTATACTCAGGAAAGAATCTCACCGCTGGACTCAATTAGAAGTTGCCAATCTTTCTCATGATCTCACAGTCATTTTTGGGTGGACCGTAGCAACCGAATAGCTTTTAAGAGCATCTTAAAGTTTTTACATGTCCTATAAGATTTCAATGAATGTGTAAAAACACCAGGCAAGACATCTATAAAAGAACCGTACTTTTCAAGATTAATCTTAACGCAAGTGCATAAATCCAAGGAGTAATTTAAAAGATCACCTACATGTTTCACACGTTATCCTAACGCGAAATAAAGAAAATGAAAATTGCCATTGAAAGTACCAAGTAAGAAATTGTTGGTATAATAAACACGTTCGCCGCAAAGCCTTAGTGTTAACTTTATCACTAGCCCGGGGATTGTTTAGAAAATACCAACATGGCTGCCTTAACCAGACGTTAACAAGTCGCCGACGATTACTTGTCCGTGGAAGTATCTAAGACCCGTACTTTAGAATGACGCAGGGTTGGTACGCATGCTATCATTAGTCCACAGCAAATACAACGTGTATTAGAAATGCGTGGTCATAATAAGGGTTGGATCAGACCATCAAACTGAACAGCTTTCTCCATGGGACCTACATCGTAATCCCGAAAAAATTATC
Organism: Allophyes oxyacanthae; assembly: GCA_932294325.1. NCBI lineage: Eukaryota > Metazoa > Arthropoda > Insecta > Lepidoptera > Noctuidae > Allophyes > Allophyes oxyacanthae. Next base: position 4,973,621 of record OW028614.1, on the reverse strand, counting down.
AGCTGTCCCATACGTTTGGGTCGAGTAGGTATTGAAGTTTTATATGGGACAGCTGATTATTTTTTATTGATTACGATGTTGGTTCTATAGAGAAAGTTGTTCAGTTTGATGGTCTGATCCACAACCTTAAATATGACCACAAATTTCTGATACGCGTTGTATGGCACGGGGTTGATTAAGCTTGTTGGAAAAGAATTGATGTTAATTGTGTCAAAAATGTTTTATAAAATAAATAGCTGGTATAATAAACACGCTCGCCGCAAAGGCTCATTAACTTAATGACTAGCTAAGGGATTGTTTAGAAAATACCAACATGGCTGCCTTAACCAGACGTTAACAAGTCGCCTATGATAATTTCTCCTTGGGATCATCTAAAGCAGGGTTGGTAAACCTGATGGAACGCGTGCTGTAATTAGCCCGCAGAAAAAATATGGCTCGGGCACGGAGTTGATAAAGATCTTAAGTAGTTTTTTATTTATTTATTATTCATACAGCTTCGTTTTTTTTTTAGAATTTTTACACCCACATTCTTACTTTCATCCCTTCTTAAAAATTTAACCATCACGCAGTAGATAACTAGAAAAGTAGCTCAGAAGTATAAAGTTATATTTACCTCTGTTTTCCGGTAGCTACGACATAGCTACGCAAAAAGCTTTTGCAAACTTTTGTTAAAATGTTTGCCACCCCTGTATTAGGCAATAGGTACCTGCGTAAAGTTTGTTAAGAGGCACTGCGGGACAGTACGCTTAAATATAAAGTTGACCGTACTGAGGGGACCGAGGAGTCTGAGTGACGTAGTTACCCTAGAGAATTTGAGGTATAATGCGACAAGTTTAGGCTATTTCGAAGACTACTTCATGAGTCATTGTTACTTTGTACAAAGACTTAATATACAGGGTGACAGGTAGAACGAGGGAATCATTGAAGGAGGGTATTGTACATGAGTACAATACCCTCCTTCAATGATTCCCTCGTAAAATAAATAAAATAAAATAATAATAAAATTCCCTCCATAGTAAAAGTTGTTCATAATGATGACATTATGAACAACTTTTACTATGGGACCAACATGAAACTGCGAAAAAAAAGTCAGCTGTTCCGTACATTTAGTCGATTAATATTGAATTATTTGTGTGGAACAGCTGACTTTTTTCTCGCGACTTCAGGTTTTCAGGCGAAAGACTCACTAATTAGTAGTTAGGAGCTAGTGGGTGATTTTTTTTTAACAGTCCTTTGGGAAAATATTTCTTACACAAATCGACTAAATGTATCTATGCAAAATAAGTTTATTTTAACATTCGACTGAATAAAATATGCCTATTGCTATATTATTTTGAAGATATTATATTCCTAATGTTATTTATTTACGCCTAAACATGCGATAAAATTTGTGTCGCAATATAAATCTTTCGAGGCTCGTAACTTCCCAAATAAATATACTTTTTAATGTTCTATTTACCAATAACTAGATAATGACGATAAAAATCAGTATCATGCTAAGTTTTGGGCGTTTAATATCAAATATTGAACTAATTACCTTTCTACGTTTTTATGGAAATATAACTGGCATGTGCAGCCTTAAGTTAAGTTAAAATATTCTGAAATATCAAAGATGTCAACTAGATCGTAGCCTATATTTGAAATTAGAACATTACATTGGAGTTCCAAAGTCAATTTGAAGTTGACAGTTTAATTTATTGTTGGCCACCTTTTTTCGACTTAAAACTTGTAGAGAAACGTCACGACTTTGAAATACGTATTTGTTTACGTTAAGTTTGGAGGGCAGCTCTATGGGTCATTTACTTTGTTAGTTTCTAAAACCGTGTGGTTTAGTTTGAGAGATCATTTATACTTGCGTATTCAATATCAAAAGACAGTGATTATTTTCGAAATTAGTGTGGGAAATTGGGGCAGAAAACTTTGGTTATAGAGAAGGGTTTTCGAGCACTGTAGACCGGAATGAGTGGAAGCACATACTTTTCTATATTTATTAGGTCAACCGTACGTTGACCGTAACCGTCTAACCACAAACTGGGACCATTCGGTTTAGAGAAATCTATTGCGTTCCTACCTTTCCGAACTAGTAGCTATTAATTCACTCTAGTTAACCCCCGGCTGCGCGAGTAGATGTTTTGAATCCCTTATTACATAGAAACCCGGTCTGTAGAATAAAGTTGTAAAGGTCTGATTTTTTTAACTTTTTACGTACTTGATACTTACTTAATGACGCTGAGAATGTGTAATAGTAAAGGTAGAATTTAATTTATCTATTTACGAAAGACTAATAAAACAAGAAAATACATTTATTTGTCACAAAACAAGACATTAGAATGATAGACATGGGTATAATAATTTTTATTAAGATGGCAACTGTGCAAAATAATGTAGAAAACTAATGTGAGTAAAATGAGTGACTATTCGGTGTGTCCCGAGCTGTAGCAAATGGGTGTCAAGCACAGCATGTAATGATAGTACAGGATAGGTAGAATAGGTAGTAGCTTATTTTGTGTGTTGCAGTAAGATACGACAGGCTCACAGAGTCAGTAATCGTTTGGCTTGTAAAGTTATATTAGACTAGCTTCTGCCAGCGCCTTCACCCGCGTGATATCTTTATAAATTATAGCCCACGTTACTCACTGATAATGTAGCATTCTGCTGGTGAAAGAATTTTTAAAATCGGTTCAGTAGTTTTTGAGTTTATCCATTACAAACAAACAAATATACAAAAAATCAAATCTTTTCTCTTTATAATATTAGTATAGAAGTACAAAAGTCGAATTTGTGAAAATTATACGTCTGAAATTGATCTATTTAAGATAATTCCTGAGATCACCTATAAAAACTTAAAAATAAAATATTCTACTCTTCCAACTGAAAGCATACCATTAAATATTACTGAGGTGTTTTATATTTTTTTTCTTTATTACAAAACTTAATAAATAAAATGGTTTTCTCCCACGGCCAATCCTTCGCTAAGTTTTTATCTATGGAAGCTGATGTCAAACATAATTTATCGTCTGTCGAAGCTCTAAGATCGATGATATAACATCGAGTATTCCCGGAATTAATAGGGTCCGAAGATTCGTTATCGATATCGGAGAATTAATGGTAGATGTTCACCAGGAATATTTGTTCAGGATCGTGTTAGGCTGTACCCGAGACATCACATATATCATTCTTATTTTTGTTATTTTCTGGAGTCTTGGTAATGGAAAATTGGAATAAAATTAAGCTGAAATAACTTCTGAAGGTAATCTGTATATTGAATGTGAACAATAGCGTTAGACGGCACGGAAAACTCATGGTAGAGGTACTGGTCAACTTTCATCAAATAACTAGTAATTAGACACTGAAGCCTACTTCACCTTTGTTTCTTAATATTTTGCTTGGGGCTTCGATTCACATAGTGATTATGTCAGCTCCTTACCTTTTGCTTAAAACTACACTACAAACTTATTTTTTTTAGTAAATTGATACAATTTCTTAGCTACATCAGATGTTGATACAGATAAAATATTCCAATATCATTTCCTAACGATAACCTCAAATTTTCATTGCGAACACACTCCACTAAAATATAAATTAAGAGTGATAGCACTATAGTGCAGTGCGCGCATGTCCACAAGTATTATTCTTGGATGTGTTCAGGTACGATGAATATCGTGATGCCAAGAAAAAGCATGCAGTCGACAGGTTCATTAAAAACTGCTCGTAATATCGTATACATGACTTTTGAATAGATAAAGAGGTACAATGTTTCCAATCTTTGGATAAAAATAGCTATGACTAGTTCAGGCGCAAATTGAAAGTGAATTAACGCGGGAAAAGAACATTTTTATACTTGGTATAAAAATGTCTTATACAGGGGGTAGCGGTTACGACATTAAATAAAACCACGTATTTAGTATCACGTTCTATGGCCGTACACAAATAAACAAGCAAATTCAATCAGTAGTTCAGCTACAGGTTTTTTTTTTAATTTTACGCGTATCACGACCTCTAGGTGAAATTTGAAAAGTCTCTGACCTGTTCTTACCTAAATAATCTTTATTTACACGTATAAAATAGATAAACATGATATAAGTTTCTACTTTGATGTCCCTTCAACTAGACGAATGAGAGTAGAGAGAAATATTATGCAAAAATAACATGCGAGAAAATCGTTGATTTCAACACGTTTCAGAACGTGATACCAATTACGTGATCTCATCTAATGTCGTATCATCGTCAACAGCCTGTATAAAAGAAAGAAAGAAAGAAAGAAAGAAAAAGTTTTTATTTCTACGCCCAGTATAATGTATAATATTTAAATATTTCTTTTACTCTCGTTTATTTTAAAAATAAGAAACCATAAGTAATGCAGATATCGAAAAGCAATAACTTATAATATGAAACATAAAAATGAAATGTGAGGGTTTATTTGTAATATTTCTTCAATATTTCGTTCGCGACGTTATTGAAGGATATTGCATTCGGCGTTCTTAAGCTTTCTATCTGAAAGTGATTTTTGAGAACGTGTTTATTAGAACCCTTTATGTTTAACTATATTTTTCCTGCGACAAGTGGAAATTACAAAAACAAAAATATTTTTCTTCGTTGACATAAATTTAAACCTATGGGAAATTACAGCCTTCCGCGCAGTGAAACTATTTTTAGACTCTGTCCAGTTACTATACTGTAACCTATAAAATGAACCCGTACAAACAAACTCACAAACTTGACTTCTGTATAATATAAATTATAGAAGGTCAGTAAGATAGGTAAAGACGTAATATAATTATGACCCTAAATCTGCAGCAATGAGCAGCAGTTACGGCTACCAAAAAGAAGGGTATCTAATTAATTTACACGTAATTTTCTCAAACGACAAACAATAAAAAAAGTGCTTCTCACAAGAATGCTCCATTAAATTAGCCTGGTCCTGCGGGCCAAACGCTCCAAAGTTTAAAAACTTACCCTAGAACTAGGTACTCTGGTATTCATAAAAAAAGTTTCGTAAAATGTTCAGCCGAGCGATATTTCAGGCGATCACAAATTAATTATGTAGCAGAACTTTTTAATGTGAGTACTTTTATCCTTTACTTGCTACCTAGAAGTTGAAGGAAGTTAGAGTTGGGTAAACTGTAACTGAGCTTTTTTTGTACAGTGTATGTATGTTTATGTACTACTTAACTAATAAACTATGTACAGTTATATTATATTATGTATTCTACATATAAATCTTCCTCTTGAATCACTCTATATATTTAAAAAAAACCGCATCAAAATGTGTTGCGTAGTTTTAAAGATCTAAGCATACATAGGGACAGACAGCGGGAAGCGACTTTGTTTTATACTGTATAGTGATGATGATGTAAGGCTAATACGTCAAAAAATGTATGTTCTGTATCTAGAATGGATTTTTTTTAAACAGAATTAATATCGATATACTATTTTGGTAGCCTTTCATACCTACATGTACGGGGTAATGTTGGAGGCAAAAATACACGTTGCAGTTCACCTATGTGTTGGACTGACCAAATTATGGCTATAATTATTTCTTTAAGCAACATTGCCCCACTCTAGGACATATACCTGTATCGTGGTGACGTATACAAACACAAATCTTCACAGGCACTAAACATCCAGATTCGGAACAACAAACAATGCCATACAAATATTTGTATTGTGCGGGATTGGAATTCGCGACACATAGTGCACTGCGCAGCAATTAATCGCATTATCATTGCGCCAACCCTGCCGTCAAGAAATGGTCAAATTTTGAGTCCACTGAAATGCAAGCCAACAGCACGTGAAGAAGATGGCGAAAGATTGACGTTTAAAGACAGTCGTTTAATTTCTCTATTTAAGTGGATAAATAGACTTTAAGATGACAAAGAGACAATTTTATGGATAAATAAAAAAGAACCTGGGTGATTTGATGACCAGGTAAAATTTAAGGTCAGTGTCAAATGTTTAATATTTTCTTTCTATCAACAATGGGTACCTTTCTTGTTATTTCATAAAATGAGTTTTCCTCTTAAAACAATTAAAAATTACCACCATACCATCGAATCATTGGATGTTAAAAACGAATCGAAACAGACTCTACTAATCTAAATATTTTTCATAATGATACAACTAACCCATAGATTAGTTAACCTACGGAAAAAGATTAACACTGCTAAGAAAAATGTTCTACGATAAATTACGAGGTCCCCCTGGGAAATTCACTATTGGAGTCGATCCGAGGAACAAGGGTCAGCTGGTTAGGTCGGTTATCTCATTGACCTTACGGCCAAGGTCGTAGTCTTGCAAATAAACTATACTTACTTACATTAATCTATTAATCGTTTTGTTGTAGGTAAATAGATTCAGAGGTTCATGAAAACAGAAAAATATAACAAAGATTATTAGTGTTATATTGTATTTGTGATAATAGCTTTGTTTGAGTAAATGTAATAACAATATATCAACTAATGAGCCCATTTGTTCACTGCTGAAAAAGAATACACCGCGTTTTATTTATTTTTTCGATTCAACCGAATGCCTTTTCTAAAATGAAACAAAAGCATAATACAACACTTTATTTACATAGTATTAAATTACTATTGTTCATCACGTGTTTTTTTAGACTAAGACAATACGAAAATGACCACAATGACAGATAATACCGATGACATCCTATCCTTATTTACACAGCTTGTCAAAAAAATTGACGCCCCAACTGAATAAGGCAGTGGTCCGACCAACGGCGATGAACGAGAAACTATTTAAAACGAGTTGGCGAACAGCGGGAAGCGAGTGTTAGTTTCAATAGTTTTGTCGCCGGGCTATAAGCGAGTGTGCAAGTGCGTCGTGCGATTACTCGCGCCACTCGCCCGCGGTCGCTCAGTCCTGTGCGTCTACTTTCAATGCCGCACTGTAAAGAAATGATCAAGCGAGCGAGCATCGCTGAGCGAGTATTATGTTTGATAGCTCTTGTCGCTCAGCGACAAACTACTGAAGCGAGTCCTCGCTGGCAGTGTGAACAGTCATGCATCTCTTTTGTTTACACGGAATGTATATCTATTGTACGTTTCTTGAGAGAGAAAATCGCCGATAGTTAGTCGTTTACTCGCCGTTGGTCGGACCACTGCCTAAAGTGGTAAGTAATTTTATTTTAATACAATTTTTTATTGCATATTCGGTTACGGTGCTAAGAAATGAATTAAGTAATCGTTTCCAGAAAAAATATAGATATAAGTAACTCACAATGTTATAACATTAGACGTCATTGTTCTTTCTACGCATGAGTATTGAAGTCGATTTTTGTTTATAGGCCATTCTGTAATATTCAGTTTTTCATATTACCGCTTTAGTCCGTTGGGGCGTCGTTTGATCTAAATTACTTAATTTTAATACTGTAGCCTTTCATTTAACATTCTATATTTGAATTCATTGACCCGAATTTCCATGTCGTCTTTCATTTCAGACCCTTATTGAAGTTCCAGAATGAAAACAAAGAAGGCTTTTAATTTAAAAGAGGATACGTCAGATGTCGCCTTTATTGTTGCTTTGTATCAAGTTTGAGTGAGATATTACTTTTTATATTTGTTGGATGTTTTGGCGGGTCATCCATATTTTAATGGCTCTTCTATCTGGCATTTTTAATCATCATGACAAATCCAGCCATCGCTGTTTTTTTTAACTTTTAAGGTTTACCACTATCGTTTAATAAATCCAGCCCATTATAGTCGTGCTGGGCATGGGCCTCTTCTCGGAAGGAGAAGGCCTTAGTCCACCACGCTAGCCTAGTGCGGGTTGGCGGACCACACACGCCATCGACGACTTTATGAGGCCCTATCAGGTGTGCAGGTTTCGTCACGATGTTTTTCCTTCACTGTTAACGCAAGTGATAATCGAATTCCGATCCGCACATAAACCTAAAACCTACGTAGGTACTCATTTATATGAACAACTTTTACTATTGGACCAACACTGAAATCGCTGAAATCAACAGATTTTTTTTATCGAGATTTCAGTATTTCATTGGAAAAATTGATCTTATTGATGAGTATAATAACCCCTTATATAATAGGGATCGGGATTAGAAAGGATCTTATATAAAAAATCTTGTGAATTATATCTACGAAATTGTTCATTTTAGGCGTGACCGTCGTGGGAGTCTTCTATGTTAACGGTTATTAATGTCAAAGTCAAAGTCAAAGATTTTTATTTCAACTGGGCCTTTGCAGGCACTTTCAAAACGTCGTGATTCTAGGCGCACGGTTCCAAGTGGGTTGGTCCTGGAGAAGATACCGGCAAGAATAATAATAGTATCTAATAGTAACTATTAACGTAGTTATTTCATAATTTTCATATACAGGGCATATCACATAACTAGATTACGTTATTCTAATGAAAAATACCGCGTAACTAGCATTAGTAAATACCGCGTAAGTGACGAATTAAGACTAATATAATGACTTAATAAAATTAAGACTTCGCAGTAAAGTGCTGACGCAAATAATTAGTATCCGTTGAATCTCTCTCCTGAAAAAATTGGTATTAATATTATTGTCAGTTACGCGGTTTTTACCAATGCTACTTACGCGCTATTGAACTATCCCCGACGATATACTACATACATTCGATCGTAATGTCATATTCATACGTCATCGATGACGCACAACCACTGCTCGTGATGTTATTGTTTGCGGTCCTTTTAGCGACGCAGCTAACCAAACAAATCCAGTACACATATCCCCAATTAGCCGTATTTGATTTACTGATGCGTTAGTTTAGTGACCGCTAGGCTCGGATACAGGATGAAGATTAAGGGCAGGGGTTATACAGGTCTAGCGACCCGTCCCCGGCTTCGCACGGATGTAATTTCTCTACTATCCTTACATTAAATATGAAAGTTTTTGTTTGTTTGTTTTTTTAATAACATTGCCCCTCACTAGGATTTCTCCTGTATCGAGGGTACAGTTTACAAACATACATGTCACATGCACACACACCCAGACCCGGAACAACTATCTGTAGATCATACAAATATTTATTCCGTGCGGGGATCGAACCCGCGGCACGTAGCGCAGAAGGCTAATCGCTTAGCCACTGCGCCAACCGTGTCGTGAGTATTAAACATTATACACCTTCCGGAAGAAATGCTCAAAATGATGGTGAAAACCGCATCAATATCCGTTGCGTGGTTTAGGAGGAGTTAGTGCATATACAGATAGACAGAATGACAGACAGACAGACAGACAGACACAGAAAGCGACTTTATTTTATACTATGTAAAGAAGATGATTGGTTGAACGAGAGATATATTGAAGGCGATTCAGTACAGTATTGCCAGGATATAACTTTTGTAACATTTTACGGTACTTTTTGACCCCGCCTTGTTACTTTCATATTACACAACGCAAAATGTAATTTTTACGATACTCTTCGTAAAGGATATTTTAAACATCGCATTAGTTAGAACTGTAATAATAAGTAATAAGGTAATTTAATGTGAATAAAAAAATAAGAATAGGATAATAATTAATTACCTCGGAATAAGAATGCCACAGCAGTTACAAGGTCACCAGGTCCGACCGACGGCACCCGTTCACGAGCATGACGCATGCGTCAGCATCGCTAAGCTCAACCATAATGAAGGGAACTCAACGACTGGATATTTGGGGAAACTTTACGAAGTTTTGGGTACTACAGCAGTACTTATACATTATTATGAGTTGAACACGACACACTTAGTAATAAGATTTGCATAAATCTCCTACGAGTATCTCAGTATCTCATTCTAAGCATAAATTAAGTGTGTAACTTGCCTTATTTCCTGTTCCCTCTGGAAGGACTCGAAGATTGCCAAGGTACCTGAGGATCACGGGAATATTTACATATTTGACACATAGCAAATAAGGTTTTTTACAACATCACCTGTACACGATGTCACGTCAAAAAATATAATGTTTCTTTTTATTTTCTATACTAAAGCTTTCAAGAAATCTTTTCTAATTCCACTTATGAAACCGTAATACAAATAAAATATGTATGTATGAATATTCATAAAAATATTCATTATGAAGATTTTTTATTTATTAATCTTTTCTCCACACTAGGCTTTCCACTGAATCGAGGGTACAATTTACAGACATAAAATCATAATCTCATTTGAACATACACCAGACCCAGAACAACTATCTATAGGCTACACAAATATTTGTTCCGTGCGGAGATCGAACCCACGATAATATGTAGCTCAGAATGCCAATCGCTTAGCCACGACCCAACCGAGCCGTTAATTTAAAAAAATGAATCTATTATGCAATTTAAAACACCAATAAGATGCCACCTGTTGCTACGAGTTTAATTAATTTATTATGTATGTACACACACACACATAACAAAGAAAAGAAGTAAATATATCAAAGTACAAAAGTACTGCTTATTTATATTTTTTCTGTAAATATTATTCGATAAAATATTAGATTTCATATAAATTACAGCTTGTATTGTAATTTGAATATAGTATAGGTACATATTATAATTTAATAATAATTATTACATAAATAAAGAATTTTCTAAAGATTTTTTAACAGAACCATAAAGACCAACTATAATCCCTGCCTATGTTTCAAGCGCATCTCTGAACAGATCTGAACACTATTTTCTCTTCCTTTGTATGTTTGCAAAGCGATCCAGATAGAATCTGAATAGAACAAGATAATGCCGTTGAGTACAAAGACGGTATTCACCTAGCCGTGTGATTGGTTCGTAAGAAGATTAGGTACGTGTAAGCTTAGAAAATGGAAATTCTATTCAAACACGATACAGTAAGTAATAAATAAGTGGTTACTGGCAAAAAAAAAGCTGCGTGTAGAATAGATCTTTATTTCATGTAAACCATATACAGGCACTTATGAAATGTCGAGACTCTAGGTGCGCGATAGCAAATAGTAGATCCTATGGAGAAGAACCGGCAAGAAACTCTTTTAAAATAATAGATTATATGATCAGTACAATGTTGTGGTAAGAGCTGCGAGAATAATGACTGTAATTTAAGGTGAATAAAAATAAGACTAGGATAATAGTGATTTACCCCTGAATAAGATGGCCATGGCAGTTAGAAGCTGACCAGTTCCGACAGACGGCACCCGTTCACGAGCATGACGCATGCGTCAGCATCGCCAAGATCGACCACAATGAAGGGAACTCAACGACCCGACACAACGCCACCATCAGCGAGACATTTTAGTGAGCATGACAGACTCACAGTACCAGACAATAGATAGGTAATTACTTAAATATCTATAACATAATTCTAAATAATACTCGTACATGTATAATAAAAACACGAGGTTGTCGACATGTGGGGTGTTGATTCAGCAATCATTGTACCGATACTCGTTACAGTCAATGGTTTAATAGCCAGGAGCCTCGCGTTGGATAGCTGGGTCGCGGGGGCTTGATACAGAGGGCGGTACTCCTCGACACGGCCCGTATTGTTAGGAGGTTTATCTCTCTGCGGCCCCGACCACTGGTAGGTTGGACCCTGTCTCGATACCGGTAGGCTGCGGCTTTTTATATTTTTAAATGTCGTATTTTTATATTTTTTAGGAGCTGCCGACCGGAGAAATACATCTAACTGTCATAATTTCGTAGCCAAATAACACTCTTTTGCAGTGTTGTGTTTCTAACTGTGAGCAAGGTCGCCAGAATAAATCGTTTTTCTTTCTTTCTTTTCTTTCCAGTGATCTTTCGGGAAGCGAGCATGACGTTAATTAGTAGGGCCGGCAACGCGCGAGTAATGCCTCTGGTGTTGCAATCGTCCATAGGTTACGGTAATCACACAGGCGGGCCGTATGCTTGTTTGCCACCTTAGCGCCCCCCCCCCCCCTGAAATTCCAGAGAGTGAAATTACTTCGTGACGTTGAGGTCAATCCAGAGACGGTTGTCTAGCGCTTTATCTCCTAATATAAGTCCCGTCGGGTAGCATTCAATTTTTAACAGTCTTTTATTTTTAAAGGTTTGTCAATAAAACTGTTTTGTTACATAAAATAATAATCTCTTTACATGAAGGCAAAAACCAAAACCTCCAACACCCAGACCCGGAACAAGTAGATACCTGTAAGGCATACAATTATTTTTTCCATACGGGAATCGCACCCGTGAGACGTAGCGTAGAAAGCTAATCGCTTAGCCACTGCGCCGACAATGAGATGTCGCCGATTAGTAATGTGGGATACGTTTTAGACTTATGTTTCTCAAGCTAATATCACGCGCCCTTCAAAATATCGTAAACAATATAATAAAAGTCTCATTTATGCCCATCTGTTACATTTCTTATGACGCATAAAACTCTTTAATACGTGTTATAAGGAATTTATTGTCTATTAAATTCCTTTTTAGGCTCAACGAAGCTTGAAATGAATGCTGGAGAGTTCACGGAGTATTAAATTTAAATGCGTCGGCTTTCGCAATATCCTGAACTTAATTTGGAAAGATGGATAATTTATAACCCTCAAGGCTATATCGCCAAGACGCCTTGAAGAATTAACATATTTCTGAAGAAAAATGTGTGCTGTTTCACACCAAAATTTGCCGATGAGGAGAGTCTATCCCTGTATTTCGACCATACAATATTGACATGTAGTGATACCAGTGCCAGTACACTACTAAGTTGTTTTTGCCTACCCTGTTGGTAAGAAATGTCTGTGGCGTGCAGACATTTCTTACAGGGTACAGGGTAGGCAAAAACAACTTAGTATTGTAATATCAATTTAAAATGATGTTTGTGATCGGCCAGGTAATCGCCTTAACCCTTTTAAGTACAGCAATCATGAAACTTTTTAGTTTACCGAGTCTGGGTTTTTGGCAGGCTACCAATACCTACACTTTAACTACCAGTAAGTAAATGCGGGGAAAAATACTTATTTTTGTGATAAGAATATTTGTGCAAACACTTTTAAATATTTGTTCGGGTTAGAAGGATATTCAACACGGTTATTCGGAACAACTTTTACTATGGGACCAATCTATGTACACCTATATTACTGGACTACGTATGTCGAGTTTGTGACGGGACATGCAACCGCGGCCGCGGCGCCGGCGCCGGAGGGGGTATGGAACAGCAGATATTTTTACTCGCGATTTCAGCGTTGGTCCCTTAGTAAAAGACATACAGTCTGTCAATAAAATCATGAAAAGGATTTTGAAGGAACTAAAATTCTTCTTCGCTCGCAACCCTAAATAAGTATCGTAGGTTTGGGTACAACGATGTGTTTATTTTACTATTCTGTGTTGATTTTTTGTGATAAAAAATGTTTTCGCGGCATTAATATATTTAAAATAAACAAGAGGATATACAAGTGGCGCCCTCAATCGTTGTCATCTCTTTTTTGACAGACTGTAGTTTTCTTATGTTACATTAATGTACCAGTCACCATATACAAAATCACATCCTTGAAGTAATACGAAGGTTTTGGCAATGAACATTGACACTAATTTACACAGTACATTTGAGTAAATAAAATAAAATGTCCTAAGACTTACATTAGGTAAAAGCATAGACACGGAGTCGTATTTTCCAATTTGTAAACTTTTCTCTTAAAGTTAAAACATTTGGTACAAATACATTCTAATTTCATAGATATAAAAGTTTCTTACTGGTTCGATGTCTCGAAAGTAAAATATTGAAATAAAAACCGTTTTGCGTTATTACGAAGACATATTTTGTGTCATCTGAAAATTGTCTGAGTGAGGCATGAGGATAAAAAGTTATTAAAAAAATAAATAATGAAAATATTATGTGATTTAAATAAACCAAGCGAGCAGCCGGTCTCATACATTTTGTATGCGTTTTTTAAGTCCCAGTTCAAAGTGGAAAGCTCTCCCAGATCAACGTAAATCCCAAAGTAAATACTTCAAAGCGGTTATTGAGATGAAGTTAAAACGTAAAATGTATATTTCAGTAAAACCGCACGATCTATCCTCGTCTAACGGAATTGAAAACAAAATATTCTAGCAGAGTGAAACGTTGGTGCAAAGCAGCGATGCTCAAGTTGTAGCCCACTAAAATTTTCAATCCGAAGTTCATATTAGACCACAATGTTATTATACGAGTAGCGTACTAAATCTTCCGTCTATATCACAAAAATGTTTCACTACAAAATCGCGTTAAATATAGTATTTAATAAGTGGTCAGTGTAAGGAAAAGGTTGAGTATCCCTGGCGTAAAGACGAATGTTAGCTGGCGAGTCTACGCTGTCTACGACGTAGTCGTTGCTACGGCGTAGCCGCTGTACAGCTACGATTGATGTCTTGAGATACTAGGTACAAGTTGCAGCATCTTTGATGGAGGATTTAGTTAGAGTTTATGTGAACATTTATCTTTAGTTTATTGAGCAGAGCTCTGTAACCAGAATTTGTTGGCTGCGTTATGTAAAATGTATGTGCATTTATGTAAACAAATACACCGAATTAAGTCGTTCTACATTTTACTTGCTTTTCTTTTATATAAAAATGGAAACTTTGTTCATTTTATGGACAATGCAACTCTTCCATAGAAGCTTGGTCCAAAATTTTGAAACATGTTGCCCAGAGTTGACACCAATGGTAATTGATAGAACTTATTGCCACTAGTAACTTTTACTATGGCAACAAAAAAATCTACCCGAGTAAAAAAAAGATACGACCCTAAGAGACAAAATAAAATATTTATTATAAAATTGGTTAAACTCGATTTGATTATGCGATATTCATTCAAAGTAAACGTATAATTAGTGACTGCTCATTACCCGACTGCGCGATGTAAAGGAGGGTTATGTGTTTATCAGCCTATGTATGTATGTTTATTCCTTTGTGGCGCTCTAGAGACCAAACCCGTCAGCCGATTTTAATGATTCTTACGTCAATCGATTTGTCTTATTCTTGCGAGTGTTACTAAAGACATGACAGTAATCAAAATTCAATATGGCGACAAGTAGACGCCATATTGTGGAAAAATGAAAGTCCACGAACTATGTTAAGTGGGGTCTCATTGAACAGGTATTTGAAAATCATCTATCTATCTATTAGGTATCTCTTATCATTTTTCATTTCGAATGACCATTTAGGATCTATAACGATTTAAAGTTGGTTAGCAACTATTCTCACTTAAAACTAAATTAAAAAGAGTAAAAAAAAAAACCGGCTGCTTAAAATATCAACTTTAAATAAAAAATCACCTTAAATAAAAGCTGAAAAGAAAGCAACAAGCCCAGTAGAATTCTAATCCGGAACATAGCGACTTTAACAGTCGGGACCCATTATTCTGAAGATATGAGCCGGTCGCAATTTTTAATGGGTCCCGACTCCCGACTGTTAAAGTCGCTATATTCCGCATTAGAATTCTACTGGACTTGTTTTTTTCTTTTCAGTTTTTATTTATAGTGATTTTTTATTAATTTATAGTTCACTTTTTAAGCAATCGGGTTTTTTATTGTTTTTATTTACTTTTTTTATAAGGTTACAAGGCGTTTAAAAAGAAAAAGTAGGAGGTAATTTTTGTTTAGTGAAATAAAAATATTTTTACTACAAAATCTTTTTTACACATTAGAATCCTATGAAAAGAATATTTGGGTAATACCTGCAATCTAATATATTAATAGTAGTTTAAGAAACTGCTGCATAAAAGGGGTAATTAAAATACGAGTGTGTGTAAAACCGAGCTGACGCGAGGGTTTTAATAGTATCATTTCTATTTCTATTCTTCAAAGAATAGACAAAGCTCTTTCTATCCATCTCGACATCCAGACTCGGGTTTCTACGTAGACAAAGATAAAATATTGTTAATTAAGTAGGTCATTATATATATTGTAATGTAAGTATATGTGTATTGAATTGCTTAGGTTCTACATAAGTATATTAACCTCACCGAATAATAATGACTAGTGCATCTACCATGTTATTGTCTCTGCATCACCCTAAGGTTGTCTGGCACAGAATGCCTTAGTACATATTTGTATGAAAAGCGTTAAATAAATAAATAAAATATTCTTTCCATAGCAACGGGTAAGTAGTTAGTGATTTAATTGGCTACCAAATCTGACCGAAGAGTAGAAATATTTCCATAACCGGTCTATTTTTCTATTCTTCCGTAGATAAAGCCTTTGGTGGTCATGCTACGCTTGCAGTTTAATACACTACTTTATCTATACTAGTTGCAATAGATATAACAATCAAAGTAAAAACAAACACAATAATGGCACCGAAACCCAACAGTTATCCACGCATGATTTGCCTGATACCGATGTTTTATTTTTATGAGCATGAATTAAAAGTCCCCACAGCAGTGCGAAAAATTTTTTTTGCCATGTATTGGTTAACGGTACCTTTCAGGTATATATAGTATAAATAATTGCTGTTGCAGTTGTATATCTGGTAGATGAGCAATTGGTGTTTGAGCCCTTGTTATTACTGTCGTATGGTACTTTGTGCCACAATAGATCTTCGCAGGTCGCAGTGACAAAGGGGGTTAGGTTACCCTACCACTTCTAAATAATAATGGTCCGGACTCTTTTTGGATAGTGTAATTATCGATAATGATTAATTAATGAGTATAAATTCATTAAATAATTATTGTAAAAATATTAATGAAAATAAATGAAATGATTTTTGAATAAAATAATTTTTATTCTATTACACCAAAAATTCTTACTCCTTCATATTTTCTTTATAAATGCCTCCCTCCTTACCTACCATACTTTTTCTCATAATCAAAAACAAGTTTAACGAATTTTATAATAAATGTTTTCCTTCCTTCTAATGATCGTATCTTTTTTTTACCGGGGTAGATTTTTTTGTTGCCATAGTAAAAGTTATTAGTGGCAATAAGATCTGTCAATTACCATTAGTTTCAACTTTGGGCAACTACTTTGAAAAATTTGGGCCAGTTAGTTGCATTGTCCGAATATTGACAAGTATGACTGATCAATACGAAACAGATCACTCGATATTATTGTTTCTAAATCAATGTCTAAGAACAAAGTAATGTTTTATCGTCCGCCCGGTTCGTGGCACGCTGATGCATACGACTGTCCGGTCTCCCAACCACTGTGTGTTTCATTCACAGCTAACTTATCTAATAATGTTGCACTGCCAAGGTGCATGTGCTTTTTTTCCATAATTTACATTTATACCAATTTTTACATTCACACTACAAATCAATGTTATTTGTTTATAAAATATATGTTAGTCTGAATGTCGAAGACGATAATTATTATATAAATATACACACACCGGCAAATTTAGCGGAACATAAAAAAAAGTCGAAAATCTTTTTTTGTAACATTCCTTGGTAATTCTTTTTTTATTTTTCTTTTATAACTAATTATTTCTAATTGAGAAAACAATTGAATGTCACCTTTTATGCGATTGTTTTAATTTTATTCGAACAAACATCGTTTCGAGTGATTTTTCCGTAATTATTATTTTATGGTTTCGGTGTGAAATTTTGTAAAATTTTCATTAAAATACATGATTATTTGATTTTTTTCATCTTTTTAAAAGTCAAGGACTTCATTACGCCCGTCTTGACCCCAACTGAGATTGCCAGGGCACTTGAGATGAGGAGAAATGATCAAAACTAGAGAGTGATCTCCAGAATTCTTATTCTGGAGATCACTCTGTAGGTCGATCTGTTTCCACAATTCATTGCAGTATCCAACGATTCAGGGAGACTAATGCTTTTGTGAGAAGATCGAGACAAGGCAGAAAAAGACGTACTTCAAGCAGGGATGATCGTTTTATTCAACTTCGCGTACGTAAGATCCCACGTCTAACGGCCGTTTAAGCCAGGAATGAGCTTGAGGAAGTTCGAGGTGTAACAATAAGTGAGCGTACGGTACGAAGAAGATTCAAAGAAGCTGGTTTTGGTTCATTCGTGCCCGCCAAGGCTCTAAAACTTGAGGCATATCATCGTAGAAACAGACTAACTTTTGCTCGGGAACATCGACTTTGGAACATGGACCAATGGGGTAAAGTTTTGTTTAGTGATGAGTGCAGAATTATTTTTAAATCAAACTGACGGAAGGCAAGGAATATATAGGCGCAAAGGAGAACGGTAGAATCAGTCAAATTTGGAAACCACAGTGGCATATGGTGGAGGATCAATAATGGTTTGGGGGGGGGATATGTTTGGGAGGTCGTACGGACTTAGTGGTAATCAATTGAGGGAGTCTGACTGCAGATCGCTATATAAGAGACATTTTAGAAGAAAATGTGGTACCGTTTGCCCCCGTTATTGGTGACGACTTCGTTTTTATGCAGGATAATGCTCGGTCGCATACTGCTCGTTCAACACGGGCATATCTTAATAATGTGAATATCACAGTTATGGACTGACCGGCGAGATCACTGGATATGAACCCGATCGAACACGCCTGGGACCTACTGAAACGCAAAGTAAAATCCATAATTCCAGCACCTGTCAATGTGGGTGAACTGCGAATCGCCGTAGTTGAGGAATGGCAGAGACTATCACAGGAGACACTAGATAATAATCATTCTCAGCATGTCTAGGCGGGTGGAAACTTTAATAAGAGCACGTGGAGGAACCACGTCATATTAATTTATAGTTTTTTTAGTTTTTTAATATTGTTTTTTAATAACTTTTTCAACTTTCCTTGCTTATCTTAAAAATTCAAGAATGTAAATTTTTCATAAAAAATAATTTTATTTACTAAATTTATACTAAGTGTAATCCCATTTTAATTTTAAATACGAAAAGAAGTATAAATACTAGAATTTAAAATTAAATCGCATCTTGAAATTCTTGGGCCTTTTTTTATGTTCCGCTAAATTTGCCGGTGTGTGTATTATATGATTTAGATACTTAAGCTTTAAGGCTTTATGTGTTCTCAAGTAAGTGAAATTATGTAAACGCGCGATTTTGCTGCGAAAACTATCGAGTGTGAACGAACGCTCAATTGAAAATTTTATGGAATTATGCAAAAGTAAAAAACAAATTGTGACTAGGTACCATCTTTAAAAAAACGATGATAAAGTTTTTTTAAAATATTGGGCACAATTGCTTAATAAAAAATCGTATGATAGTGAAGTCTAAGCTTAAAGTATTTATCGCTCATCTATCGGTTCGCGGCAAGCTGATACATGATACCGCCGTGTTTTCACAGACGGCTGACTAAACGTCGAATAATGCTGCATTTTTAAAGTGCAAGTGCTTTAAAAGTATTGGTAGTTTAAATGGAAGATGCATGGTTGTATTGAACATTTTAGTGGCATGGTTCAAAGCTACTGAGGTTCGCAGTTTTTAAAGATCAACGAATAGAGTAGAATATATATTTATTTCATGTAGATCAGATTCAGGCACTTATGAAATGTCGAGACTCTAGGTGCACGGTTCCAATTAGTAGCTCCTATGGAGAAGAACTGGCAAGAAACTCCATGCGTTTTGCCCTTTTCTTAGTGTGGTGTTTGTGGTCACAGGAACTTTAAGAGTACTCTAATGTTTGTAGTTTAAAGTGCATAACAGTGATTGGACTTACTGCCTCGAGCGTTATGGCTATAATGCCAATACGTCAGAGACACACAGCTACGAGTGAGAGTGGACGTACGTCACTTGAACATCCGAAGAAATTTAGACCTTGGGTGCCTGCACCCAATGTCTAAATTTCTTGAGCCGCTCGATTAACGATACCTATGTGCGTCTGGCACACCCTGGGCAGTTGGCTGCTGATTGGCTATCTTCCCTAAGGAATTCTCATGAGAAAGCTTTTGACAACGCGACAGACGAAGAAGGTCATCAGTCTAGCATTTAACTTATAACACATCCAGTCTTACTGCAGACTCCTTAAGCCATTCCACATTTCAGCGATGGTTGTGGGTCTAATCACTAGTACATTCTTGGAATATTTAAACGTAATACATTTCTGCAGCTGGTCCGAGCTCGTTACATATAAATCACAGGTTCGTGCGGTTTATTTAAAAAAATTGTAATGATGCTTTTTTTAACGCCTGTCAGAATAATAATCTTAGATATACAATGTGTGCATATAAGTATTGCTCTAGTAAAACCCTTGATGCAATATGAAGTTTTATTTTAAAAGTCCAGCATTGAATCAAATAATCTCGATTGTCAGTATTTGCCGTGGATTACTTTGGCCTTGATATTAAATTACTAATTAAGGTAAAACTTCGTACAGTTGTTGCAATTCACGAGTTCGCGCGGCCCGTGGTTGTGGTAACGTATCCTACACACCGAGGGCCTGAGGTACCCGAAAGATTTCAACCACGCCTTTCTGATGGTATTATGATTCAATTATGTTATACGAGTATCAACATAAGTCCAATTTTTGAAAACATTTTGTTGTTTGATACCAAACGTTTTATAAAAAAGATGACAAGGAACTAACTGGCAGCTTACCTGGCAGCTGTTTTGTTTTTGTGATTTCAGCTTTGGCCCTATACTAAAAGTTGTTCATAATGATGAGTACAATACCCTCCTTTCGCTTTTCGCATATACTAATAAATATTACAGTTTAAAAAAAATACTAAAGAAAACGCTTTTTTCATCCAAACTAAACGTGTATGCAAAATTTCAGCTCAATCGGAAACCGGGAAGTGGGTCAAATTTAACTTCCAAGATTTTTTTACATACTTACAGGTGAAGCTAATAAAAGCGTTTTGAAAATAAAATAAAATTTAAATAATATTGTATAATGTTATTTTCGTCCATGTATTTTTTGAGGTGACTAATGTAATCACAAGCAACTGTTAAATCAATTACCTACACAGCTCATGCAATATTCAGTAGTGGGCGTAAAATTCTAAGATAAAATAATTTCTCTGAATAATTTATTAATTAACTCCGCCCTTTAAATACGATGAAGAGTCTTCGTTTGCTAAATGATGCTAATTTATGTTCACCGAGCTAAAAGTCGAGCGCTTTTATTCATTAAATAAAAAATACTTGAAAAACGTAGTCAAAGTCATTATAAATTCTTCATTCGCAGACTTATTAGAAACAAAAAGTGTTAGGACTCCATGTTACGGGCTTGACCGGGGCGGTACCAACAGTCCTACCTATTTAACCAGCCAGAACATCAATGTGTAAACAGATGTGTTCCACTTGGAGGGTAGGAACAGCTTTATCACCATATAGCAAATTACCAGAACACAAGGCATTCCATAGCCAAGAGAGGTAGGACATCGCGGGAGTTTCCGCTCAAAATTTGCCCGACTGGGGGAACCTTCATCTTGCAGAATATCGTAGCCAAATAACACTGCTCTTTTGCAGTGTTGTGTTCCAGGTCGCCAGTGATCCTTGGGGAATCGTCGACGCTATTAGGAGGGTCGGTAACGCGCGAGTGATGTCCCTCGCAAGTGATGTCGCAAGCGTCCATACTCCATAGGTGACGATAATCGCTTACCAACAGGCGGGCTGTATGTTTGTTTGACACCTAAGTAGTATAAAAAAAACCAACAGCCTAAAAGTTAGCAACGCCGCTGTAATCGCTAGGCTTGCAATCAGGGAATCTACCGCGTACCTAACTAAAATGGTAATGAACATCGACTCTGGTAATAAACTTTAAATGCGATCGAGAGAGGCTAAGCTTCGAGGTACAAATTTTGTTACCGATCATATTGTTGGGACTCCCATCTTCATGATCAGTATTTTTTTTACAAGGTAGCTCAATGTTGAGCCTCTCACGATCGTATTGAAGTTTATTACCAGAGCCGATGTTCATTACCGTTTTAGTGACGCAGTAGACCCGCAAGTAACAGACAAGCTCATTTTTTTCTTAAACCATCCAAAATAAAACAAGTAATACTTTGCAAAGCTTTTAAGAATAGGTATTATTTTTAACACTGTATTACTATGAGGATTTATATTTGAAATAAAGGTATACTGCATAAAATAAGAACAATAAACTAAATGAGATAAATGCTTCTTATGACTTTTTTATATCTGAGTCATATAAAAAACTCATAAAAAACCTCTCTCTTTGAAGCAACATCGTTCCCTTTCGCCTTCCATTTCGTTCCTAAAATCATTGACCCATAAATAAATCCCGCTCAGTTTCTTTATGACAATTCATCGAAGCAGAATTTTAAAAGTCAAAGCTACACTCATCGCTACACCTTCAATCAACTAACGGAAGAACTGGAAATAGAACAATAGAAATATTCAAAGTAACTGCTATTTTTGTAATAGATTTCCGGTATCGAAACAATAATGGTTCTCAAGATGCCAAGGTTGAAATTAAGTTTATTACAAAAAAGCGTTCTCATCTGAGCGTAATTAAGTTATTAATAAAATTAATAATTGACGTGAACTTCTGAGAAATTTTCTTGAACGCCTACGGGAGACAGGGCCGGCTTAAGAAATAGAGATTAACAAAGAATAGATCACTTGGGTTCTAGAAATACCAAAAAGCGAAACTCGCAAAAGAAGAAAATAAATTCTGTTAGTCAGTTTCAGATATTCTATGACCCTTAATTAGAAGATCTCTTCATTTTATATTCTATGAAGATTCATTAAAAACGTCAATGAACTTTTCGATGTTGGCAACAATCTCATGATATTTTGCACAATTACCAAATGGTCTGCATATAGGTTCTTGGAATGAGGCCAGAATAATTTTATGCAAAGGAAAAAATAATTTCTTTATAGATATCTACTTGACATACTTTTGAACGCGAGGTTTGGTCAAAGTATTATTCGGTTGGTAACTAGTTGACGTGGTACTTGACTTGACTGCTCTGATAATCATGTAAGTCAACAACTTCCAGAGGATTAATTAATATGAAAATTATTGTGATTCTAGATTTAATTTTTTTTTAATAGCTTACTTATTTAACTTTTCTTTTTGAAGCTCTAAAGTAAAGGGTCTGAACGAAAACTTATTGCATTGGCAACACTGTCCATTCTCCTTTCATAAATATATTGTAAAATCGAAACACACAGGATGCAATTCTTAGGCCCAAAAAGAATCTTCAAACATGGATATAATAAAAATAGTAGAATTATTATTAGAATTCAAAATAGTAGATCATTATAATAAATTATTAAATTATTATTATGGATAAATATAGTTAGGTACACTGAAAAAAGAAATAACCGAACTGGTTCGGTTATTTCAGGAAATAGCCGAATTTTGTTTAATCATTAACAAAGTTTATTTGAAATAGCAAAACTCGCTACTTAATAGGCAACAAACTGGTTGTGTAATTTCAAACTCGATTTTGTTATGTGTTCGCATAGTTTGATTGCCATTTAATTTATGTAACTAATAGACAAAGCTTTGGTTACATATTTATAACGAAAAAAAAATTTCAGTGTACCTACTGCATAACCATTTTTCTGCAGTCCTTCATACAGTTACTTCATAAATAGTATAATTGAATACAAATCATGGATGTTTATTGCTTTATCTCAAATTCGGCTCTGTCTATTAAGTATCGGTGTACCGGAAGTATTAGATTCTGTATTCTTTGCTTCCTTGTGCTTGTTCATAAATTAACGAAGGCGGCTCTGTTTACTTGATCGCGTTGATATCACGCTGTGTCCTATAAAGACACTGAATATACTTTATTTTACACCACGAGAAAAACAAACAAGAAAATAAAGTAATGTATAACGGGGGGTCTTGTCGCTTATTGCGCTCATTTTAGACAACTTTTGGATGGACAAGAAAGTCATGGAATAGGTGCATGTTATTTACTTTGCCTAGCTTTGACTCCATCAGCGTGAAATTTGCAATAACTTATGTCTTTCCTCATGATGCACACATTTTCCTTGTCTTTCATCAAGGTCGGTTCAGCCGTTTACTCGTAAAAAAGTAACAAACAGACAGAGAGGCAGAGTTACTTTCTCGCATTTATATCTAATAATAATCTAAAGTGTGATTTATTCAATTCCAGTTATATTATTACCAATAACAGGCCCAAAGCACTGTACGACAGCTGAATACACAATTTATTCGCGGGACAAAACTTGAAGATCTTGTCCAAAGATTAGAACGTAATTTAACTTGTGCCCGGCTGTTTTAAATACAACAAGATAGCGATTCGAATAACATATTACAGACGTTACTATTTAAGACTTTACTGTTGGTAACGTTAAACTTGAGGGTCAAATGACAATATACACTCGATAATAATAAATTGTCGCTTGGAATATCTACCAAGTAAGTTAGATTAATTCATTGGTCTAGGTTGCAAGCTCGGCTACGGAGCATCAGGTCCAAATCCAGGTCGGGTAAAATATTGTTAGGTTTTTCTGTTCGAAAATTCGCAGTAACAAAACGGAGTTTGGAATTGTATCCGGTAGTTGAACATAGGCGCGCGCCCCATATTAATCTCCATCAAAAAAGAGGGTTGTTATCAGTTTGTAGTGTGTATCTGTGTGGCTGTGTATCTGTGTATCTATGTATCTGGCTGTGGCACCATAGTCCCAAAACGGAAGAACCGATTTCAATGTAGTTTTTTTTAATCGAGAGCTAGTTTAATCGGGTATCGTCTTAGCTATGTTTCATGTCAATCTGTTCAGGCAATCAAAAATTACAGCTCTTTTTCTAGTTGGAGTCGAGGGTTTTTGACGGTTAGGTTATTATATTAGACTCAATAAAGGCACCGGAAAAACGTAGGTGCACAACGACACACTCTGCCTAATCTTTCGGAGGATTCAGGCGTGATGGTCCAAAGATAAAGCTAAGGCTGCCATTCCACAAAAGATGTGCGAGGATGCGTAGGGAGGCATTTGTGCAATACCCACCAATAGGACCGTTTGATTTTATTAGCTTAGCTCAAGTTAGCTCTAGTGGAAAAGGGATCAATGAAGTGATGTTTTCTTCATACTCGCTGAAATGGAGTATGCGAGCTAGGGATACGAGGTAGGAAACGAGTGAGGGATGCGAGTGGTGCCAGCTATGCCACCAGAGTTGTGCGATATAGCTAAGCACTGCGCGAGGTTAAAACCTGCCAATAGGATAACTTCATACTAAGTCCGCAGTATAAATCCTAGTTATGGATTTTTTCCTCGCGCTTTGTTTAGCTCGCATCGCACAGCTACCTCGCGCAAAGTGTGTATGCCTAGCACTTTTTACCCGCTCCGCTACAGCATTTAGCTTTGGTGGAAATATACGTAGTTTCGTAGCTTAGCCTTGTCCTCGCTTAGCTACCTTGCACATCCCTGGTGGAAAAGCAGCTTCATGCTAACGAACTGCGCATCACTAAAAACAGCACATTCTATTTTGAAACTCTTCATCCATTTTATTTAACGAAACATATATCTTCTTTTGAGCGTGAGACAGCTGTCAAAACCGTTCCAGTCCAATTCACTGCAACATTGATGTGTTTTATATTTGTTTAGTGAGGCCAATATCGGCTTCAATACAATAGTATGAACAACATGTGTTTTGGTGCGGAAATAGATTCGTGAAAATCGTTTTATTTGAACAAAGATCTTCGTACCCTCGATTCCTATATCCGTATTGTATTGGAGTACTTATTAATACATATGATTTGCACATCGAGGACTTAAAGTTTGACTTTCTTGGGGCAGATTGTACTTATAAACTTTAGTTGCGACTTTAATTCGATATTATCGAATCAAAGTTATCAACTATAGCAGAACTGTTTTACCTAATCACGCAATTTTATTAATCTAGTTTTCTCGTGACACATTAATTTTTATTCTAGAACGTCTACTTTTTCTCAAACCGTACTAAAAAATCAACCTGGATTTTAATAAAACATTCTATTCCACTTCCAAAATCAATACAAAATACATACCGAAAACATTTTCCGTTTTCACACCAAAACAGTTTACATGTTCGTTTGCAATGCCAGGCCAATTACGCAGTGGATGAGGCCCTGGGACCGTTCGAGGCCGAGGCCTGGAGTGCCGCAATCGGCCCGTCGATACCCACCTGCAACCAATTACGACAGAGTTGACACTTGATTAAAAATTAAATTCTTTCAGATTGAACTGCTGTTTGGAAAGCAAGCTTTAAATATATTTTAAAGTGATTTCGATGTATTATTTGACCACTTTTAACGTTATTAAAGCAAGTGATTTTACATTGAGTTATAGTAGGTACTACTACATAGTATAAAATCAAGTCGACAGGTGCGTATCTATTTGTTCGCTAACTACTTCCTAACTAGACTATGACTACGACGGATTTTGATGCAGTTTTCCCCAAAATTTTGAGCATTTCTTACGGAAATTTTATCTATATATTAATATGTGAAGAGAAAACTTTGTACCCCATTTTAAGCACATTGCGCGCACGGAGGAGTGTGTGATTTGACATAGTTAAAGTTTATAAGGAGAAGGAGTGCAGAAAGCTAACATTACGGTCGAATTTCGACCGCTGGGTGACCTGTATATTATGTATAATTCTTTCTTATTTAATCTAAGGATAGTAGAGAAATTGCACCCATGCGAAGCCGGGAGCGCGTCACTAGTGAACAATATAACTCTATCCATTCAGGGTTATACAAGATAAAGGCAAGCCGACCTTGAATCCTCAGACAACTTTAGAAACCCTAATAACTATTTTATAATGGACCCTTAGAAAGAACCAAAGCATTCAATAATAACTCCTACGCACTTAGACTTAAGAGCGCTTTAAATATAGAAGACTGATCAAGAAATATTGGTCGTTGGTATTTGTACACGAAGTTGAAATCTTCGGAGAATCCGACATTGATCTTTGGTCATTGTGATATGTGCCATCAATCCGAAAGGATAAAGGATGAACGGAATTTTTTCATATATATTATATTATGCTTGGTTCGAAGGTCTTAAGACCTTTCTTTTGTAATCTGTGGAAATATTGTACCCTTTCTGTACATAGCTTTTGTTGTACAAAATGGCATACATGGCCTTATTGTTGTGTTTTATTGCAAAATAGATGCTACTTATAACTATAATTTATGTTCAAAGATTCGTACTGTAGGTATATTATGAGTTTTCCTAAGTCTCAACCGTAGTTACCGACCCAAAAATGTATGAAAACAACATGCGCGCATCTTTGAGTGAACATTCAATTAAAAAAACTGCATTGAAATAGATCCATCCGTTTTGGAGCTGCGATGCCACAGACAGACACACCCACTACACACTTATAATACCTCTCTTTTTTGTCGGGGGTTAAAAAGACATAAATATAAGATCCTATTTTATTAGCGAAAAGTACTCATAATTATGAACAACTTTTACTATGGAAACAGCAATGAAACAGAGAAAAAAAATGCATTTCTATATAATTATATTACTACTCCACTAAATGTATGGAGCAGCAGATTGTTTTTTTTCGCGATTACACGGTTGTTCCCATAAAATATCCCTTATATGTAATCTTTGTTCATAAAGTACTATATTTATTACCCTTTAACAGGATCCCCACTAATAAAGTAGGATGTTATATTTTATTTATAATTATTACTATATTTAATACAAATTATATCTGTTACAGATGTAAAAATTAAAAACAGTATTTTCCAATATGAAAGTTTACTTTCAAAGGCTGTTTATGTCTTTGTATTAGTTGGTAAATTGGCCCTTAATCGCTTCACTAACTTTTGATTAAATCAGCAAGGTCTTACTGCCCCAGAACTTTATACAGGGTTATAAATTACGCAGTCTAAAGCGGTATTTCATTGAGTAGACACCTGAGCTACGTGACCAAATTTCAGAACGATCTTACAGCACAGTTCGCTAAATATTGGACTCATTGTGACCTTTGACATGCAAATCATGATTTTCACTAATATTTCGGCAATATACAGCGGCTATAGGGAAACCGCTTAACTGAGACGGTCCGTGCCTGAGCTTATGAAGAAGTTGCGCGGTGCGGGAGGGGTGTGACGTGAGATGTCAGTCACAGACTCATGATACGCAACATAAAGCTTAGCTTAGCCAATAGTAGGCGTGTGTCACACCTCCCCCCGCATCGCACAACTACCTCAACTTCAGACATCAACCGTCTCAGTTAAGTGGTTGGCCTATAGCATAACTTTTGGCTGTAATCCCCGAAGGTATAGAACTTTCTTGTATCGCAAATCTGCAGGTTTCCTAACCTCACTCAATTATCAGTTTGTATAGTAAACTTTTAACGTCGGATACAACTTTAAACCACAAAGTAGACACAGTAGAAAAAC
Organism: Allophyes oxyacanthae; assembly: GCA_932294325.1. NCBI lineage: Eukaryota > Metazoa > Arthropoda > Insecta > Lepidoptera > Noctuidae > Allophyes > Allophyes oxyacanthae. The sequence continues at coordinate 4,945,478 of OW028614.1, read as the reverse complement.
TATTGTTTGTGGCCAGCAACCGTTGGCAGCTTAATGAATTACTTAGGGCCATGCTCATGGACGAAATAACAGACAGTTAAAATGTAATCAGCCGTATAAAATAAACAAATCCAGCCCATTACTGTACCACTGCTAGGGCACAGGCCTCTTCTTGGAATGAGCAGGGAATCAGCCGTTTTGGTACAAAAAATTATTGTGATTTGTCGTAATCGTCTGTTATCTTATCGGTGAAAATGGCCCTAACTCGTAGATTGAAACTAGTAGAATTATAGATTTCAGAGTAAAACGATAGAGCAAAACAAATATGAAAAATGTTTGCGTGACTGAATCAACTAATGATACAATTATTGAGGAAATTTCGTAACTTAAGAAACAATATACTAATAAGCATCGTGTTCACCTATATTTATGTTTACAATAAAACCACCGTTTAACGATATGAAACTTCATGTTAAACAATTGTTTTCCTTTTAACCATAGTTTTATTTGCCGGTGAACTGGGCTCTTAAATACATCGATATTAAAAACACCATAAACCATGCGATAACTTTGTCATATCCCAGCAGCTTCACATTGAAAACAATATTCCAGATTTCTGAGAGCAAAATGAGATATTTGATTTGAAATTACTGCGAATATTTCCATTGACGCGGCGCTCTACAAAGTAAATATTGTCCCAGTTATCTAGCAACTGTGAGAGGTGAGATAATATTGTCCCAAGCCCTCTCATGTAGGCTTTTAAACTGTGTTAGTGATAGCCGTTGAATAAACGATGTGTTTACTTAATTGGAGGGTAAATGGGCCTCTCATATTGAGTGTGTGAATTAGCCTTTGTTAGCTTTGAAACTACATTATCCATTTTATTAACTCTTTAGAAAAACATAGTGCACGATATTGCTTAAAAACTCAGCTGGCATAAATACTCCTTCGATGAATTGAGCGAATTAAAGTTGTAATGCGAAAAACAAAAAACGCTTTAATCGTGAAATAAAGTGCGCATAATTTGTACTTGTAGAGTGATTCAGTCTCTGTTCCTAAATGCAACCGCAGTACTGGTATTCACTTTAAAACAAAACGAAAATTCGTCTTAGTATGGAGGACACGCATAATTTACCTACTAGCGCAAGCCATACAAAATCAAATTTATATTTTGTTTTGGAGTGAATTTTTGTACTGCGGTTGCATTTGGGAATGGACATTAATTATCCTGTATAGACGCGTTACCCATTGTTCATTATCCTATTTATTAAAATGTTACGTTACGTTATGTCACATGCCAATAAGTACATCTTTTGAGAACTTTAAAGAAGTAGCTCATAGGTACATTACAAAGGACGGTAAGTATTTTTCATAATGCGAAGTATTTTCAGTTTACCAGAGTATGTAATTTTATGGCAAAGCGTATGATTTAAAGATTCGCTCACAAGCACCGCTGTAGCCCCGTCCTTTAGTTGAAATTTATGAGTTATATGGATGATGAAGATGCACTTGGCTTTACCGCAATGCACTCTGCCGCATTGGTGTAGAAGAACATAGTATGAAACAATTACTCTGGTGTATATTTATTTATTATTTATGTACTCGCATACACATGACAAAGAAAATAAGTAAAGATATCAAGTACAAAGGTACTGCTTATTTCTGAACAAATTTCTGCCAGCAGACCTGCGACAGGAAAGAGTGAAAAGAAAAGAAGACACAGTGTGTAACTACAGGAAACGAGGTAGGTAGATCATAAGGAGCTAACGATAAGGAATATAATAAAATACATAAAAATAAAATGTATACTTATGTATAATAAAGATACATACCATAATAAACTAATACATATTATCATGAATATACTAATAAACATATATATTTGTTTGTGCGTTGTGTGTATTTGTTTGTGTATAGCTTCTTTTCCACGTACATAATACACAATATTATTTTCCAGATGGTAAATAAGTCTTCCAGAGGGCCAAGCACGAATAGTTTGACGTATGGTAACGTAAACGTAAGCAAATTTTGATTATAAAATACAATGAATTTATCGCATTTTTGTTGAATTTTATGCAACATACACACTTGTTTCATGAAAATGTAAAAATACTGCATGTATTTTCAAAAAATATCATCGATTAAACGAGTATTTTTTATTCAAAATTTGCTTACGTTTACTTTACCAGACGTCAAAATAATCGTGCTTGGCCCACAGTACCTATATGTCACAGTCATAGAGATAATATATAATGGTCACATTCGAAACTCAAGGTCAAAAGTATCTACGTTTAACTGCCAAAAAAATATACTTGTTACAATATTACGTAATAAAATTCAGTAGCTCAGCGATATTTTGTCATATCATAATTACAATAATATTAGAATAATTCACAGTAGCATGACAGTCTTATATTTATGTAGATATTTGTCATAAATGATCAATTACATTCTGTCAGATCCATAGACGTAAGATTTCGATCTAATAAATCGGAATAATGATTATTCTGTTCATTGATAGGGACCTCTCTTCGTATTTTTGGTTTTAATTTTAACACGCTTTTATTAGCTTCTCTTCTAACTATGTAAGAAAATCTTGGAAGTTAAATTTGACCAACTTCCCGGTTTCCGATTAAGCTGAAATTTTGCATACACGTTCAGTTTAAATGACTAAAGCGTGTTCTATAGTTTTTTTTTAAACTTATTTTATTAGGATAAATCTTCATTCACGTCACAATCTCATACAAGATCGTTCACGATAGTCCCAAGTTGATCGAAGTTAGATAACTTGTTAGCACTTTACAATAATAGATGATAATATACAATGAATATAGAATGAATGAGAATATACAAGGTGTTATGGTGGTTTAGGGGATTATTGTACTCATGGTCAAACAACTTATAATGGAACCAAAACTGAAATCGTGAAAAAAGTCTGCTGTTCCTTAAACATAATTTAATATTACTCGACTTTGTAGGGAACAGCTGATCTATTTTTCGCGATTTCAGGGTTGGTCACATAGCAAAAGTTGTTCATAATGATAAGTTAAACAACCCCTTAACTCTTATTAGTTAATTACCAATAACCCTGTATAAAAACCAACGATTAATATTATATCCTTTTATTGCCAAAAACTCATGGCAAAGTTACGTAAGAGGTAAAGAGACCTTAATCGAATATTTAGGTTGCGTCAGGAGTTCTTGTCAAGTGTGATGGATGACATCACGTATATCCGTTTTAGGCCTAATATAAGTAAACGAGGCATTCTCGAGGAAGTGATGATGCTATAAAAAATATGACGACGCGGTTGGCACAGTGATTAGTAGGTGTGTGGATTTCTGATGTCTTTGCAAATTTGATTCCCGCACGGGACCAATATTTGTATGGTTTAAAGATTCCTATATTGTAGAGCATGTTTCTTTTCCTTTTATATCTTTATGTTTTTCTTTTTTAAAAACGTTTGCCCTCTCTAGGACTTTTCCTGTATCAAGGATACTGCTTACAAACATATATCTCACATGCATATGAGAAGAAATAAGTGCCCCTTTACTTTAGGTCTATAATGCTCTAAAATTCGAGCAAAAATACTGGATTTTTTAGTCACAATCCGTCTTTTCGTTTCTACAACGGAAAACAACAGGAAGATAAGATAATTAAAACACCACATTTAAATACAAAGACGTCATTTAACTCCGATCAAGATATGAATGGCCAGAGATATATAAGAACGGAACAAAAGCCGCGTCACTCTAGAGGGTCTTTATAAGCCATTTTACAGGGTTATGTCACAAAATAGATAGGTACAGAAGGTAGAGATGGGCTGTACGATGATTTTTTATATCAATGACAACATGACAATGACAAAAAAATATCGATGACGGGAGCAAAGACAAAATCATTCATGATTATTCTCTAACTGTCACCGCATTCACGCATTGCATGTTGTCATCTTATCACTATCATGTCACAGCCGAAACCGATGTTCACGGTCATTCAGTCATGGTCAATAACGAGTGATGATTTTGTTGTTATCACTGCATGACGAAATTATTCTAAAATATCAATGATTTATACATGTGACATGATATCGGACTCAACTCTAACAAAAGGCCGGCTCTACAACGTGTAGGTATCAGAAATGTGTGGTACGATCCACACCTATTTTCACCACACATTTCTGATACACTTTATATATCACGAACGATAACATGTGCACGCACACAAACACGCGTACGTATTATACGTACATTGACCTACTACTACAATGGCCATTGGGTCCGTGCTCAAAAGTGTCCGAGCCAAAAGAGTTCCAAAACGAAAAAAAGAGTTCCAATCGCGCGCCAATTCTTGTTTTGTCAACCGACATAATACACGCCAAAAATTCCGTACTGTATTGTGAAAAAGCTGAACTGGCTAATAAAATTGTCGCAAGTAAAATTAAGCTGTTTACTAATGACGATACGAATAAGGGTGTTATAGTATTTTATATTTCTTTAAATGTACCTAGGCTTATATATTATGTTGACTCGGGAAACATTTTTCGTGAATTTTGTTCAAGATCTGCCATCCAGTGTAGAAGTAGGTCAATGTATACAAACTATCATTTGACTTGGTTTGATACCGCCGTACGTATGCGTCTATGTGTGTGTGTGCCTGTTATTGCTCGTTGAATGGAGTCAGCCTTCTGTACCTATCTATTTAGTGGCTATGTGTTTTCAAAGAGACGGACCGGGATGGCGTTATAAGTACAATTGTACACTGTGAACCGAGTGACGGAAACAGTTAAAAAGAAATTATGTGACGTTTTATGAATGAGAAGTAAAATTTACGAAATTATTTTGTGAATTGTGTCCCGTGATTTAGGGAAGCTGTGAACATTTTACCCTTTTGTTGACGAGTAGCTTGTAATATATTTATCTAGTCTTTTTATAACAGGACCTTTTCGGAAGTTTTTTTTTGGACAACGTTCAGTATGAGCTACGAACCCAATTAAAATACAATGTTAAATTAAAAAAAAACTCGTAAATAAAAGCTTCCTAGCAATGAGATTACATGAGATACTTCAGCTAAATCACCATATCGGTAGAGGGATCGCAGTAATTCTGTGAGGATCTCCCATAATCCACTAGTCAATCCGCCATCTTGACGTCAGAATGGCGGGAATCTTTATTTATTTATATAAAAAAAAATTGTTGTACACCTGAATTTAGCCACGATTTTTTTAACGTGATATTGTACTCAGCATTATGAATAACTTTTACTACGGGACCAACCCTGAAATCGCCAAAATAATCTGCTATTCTATCCATACATTTAGTTGTAGTTTTAACGACACAGTTGGCGCAGTGGCTAAGCGATTAGCTTTCTGCGCTACGAGCCGCGGGTTCGATCCCCGCACGGAACAAATATTTGTATATTCTACAGATAGTTGTTTCGGGTCTGGTTGTGTGTGCATGTGAAAAGTATGTTTGTAAACTGCACCCTCGATACAGGAGAAATCCTAAAGAGGGGCAATGTTTTAAAAAAAAAGTTGTCATTTACATTCCTACATTTTTCTTTCGTGATCAGGTTTTTTCTCGTACTAAAAGTTGTTCATAATGATGAGAACAATAACCCCTTAAAGGGATCAGGATTAGAAAGGTAGAAGCTTTTATATTTATGTGTTTTATTTAAGAACACAGTTACAAAAAGGCTTAACCCGCCGGTCACTCACAAGATTCTCTGTAATGCTAGAAGCTCTAAAAATATTCTGAAATCCGACGGAAAAACTGTTAAGATATTTAATTCCAAATCAAAGATTTCGGAAAAATTCTAATATCTACCTACTTGGGTCGTCCTTATAGCCTTAGTAGAAAAGGAGGAAACATAACATATTGTATTGGTGCAAAAGTGAACAGGGTTTTATCTCCATACAATGGGTAGTTTTACACGGAGCGAGGCTTTTCTTGAGGATTGAATGTATTTGCATGTGAATAGAAGCCCTGATTGAACGGAGACGCTCGTGATCTCGCTTACTTTATAGCTTTAGGTAAAACGCCTTATTACCTACGTCAATTTGGCAAGAACCAAATTTAAATTCAAATTCAAAATCATTTATTTGTAAGACTAGGTGAGAGACATGATGTTAAGATAACCTATTAGATATATTATATTGTCTTTTTGATTTTTAAATTATGATACAAAAATTACTCAGTTAATAGCTGTGAAAACTTTTTCTTAACCTAGGTGCATAGGTGTTAGGTGGTTGTGTGTGCATGTGACATGTATGTTTGTAAACTGTACCCTCGATACAGGAGAAATCCTAGTGTCCAATGTTATTTAAAAAAGAAAGAAAAAAGATATCTCAGCCAATAATGGTTCTAAAATAATACCTTTTGTCAACAACATAACTAACTATAGATACCTAAATTGTACGACACAAATTCGGCAACATTCTGTGAGAAGAGACATTATTAACTTTGCGCATTACGAATTCGTGTTCGCCAATTTCCTGTGGCATCTAATAATGCAAATACGCTACTTGAAATAATAGAACCTGTGTACTTGCTATGTAATACAAGTTCGTATTTCTGTCACCCGCATAATGAAAATTTGTTTATAAAGAACTTTTCCCCACTCTAAGATTACCCCTGTAACGTGGCCTCGTGGGTCCAGTTTAAAAACATACATTTCACATACACACACATACCCAGACCCGCAACAACTATCTGTAGGCCATACAAATATTAGTTCCGTACGTACAGTACGGGGATCGAACCCGCAACACCTAGCACAGAAAGTAAATCGATTAGCCACTGCGCCAATCGTGCTGTCAAATATGAAACCAAGTAGGTATTACTTGCAACAGACATGAGCAATTCTTATGTAATACAGCACAGACCAGAAGAAGAACTCAGCACTCGGGGGAGAAAGAATTTTGAACATTTTAACAAGTAGACACACTAAAAAAGTTCCCTTAGAACCAGCTTAAGATGGTCTGGAACGGGTACGGAAATCTACAAATAAGGAAATAAGATAACTCGTTTAAAAACATCGATGCACTTAAATAAACTGTACCTACTAAAACTTCAGAGATAGAATATTCCGATTATGCACCTGTTTCGTTTATCTTACATCGGAATCGAAAACAGTTTTCAAACTCAATTTCTTGCAGCCGTCGTACTTATTTTTCGGTATCGATAACATTTTTTCTCAGCGAAAATAATGTTAAATTTATACAAAAGCAACTCTGTTTCTATACACGTCAGTATCGCTTTAGAAAATCTGCTTTGAAATATAGATGAAGTTTCGCTTTGAGAATTGTTTGCTCGGGTTGAAGTTCCAAGAAACATCGTCTTTTGTTTATGAAATATGTTTCAAATACGTGACCATCTTGGAATGTAAAATGTTAACGTTCGTGAACAAATCCCATTTGAATAAAAGACAACAGCACTGTGTGGTGTGGTCTAAGAATGAGACTAATAGACATTTTCCATTCCACTAGAAAGGCGTTATGACATACCTAGAGATGTAAATAGAAAAAAACTTTTTTTATTTCACAATCTTGACAAAACCATGAAAAATAACCAATAGTCTTAAAAAAAAAACATAATTTGAAATTTATTATCAACAATGAAATAAAACACCAAATGTGATGAATGTAAATTATGTTTAAATCAATGAAATTATAACAAAAAAAAATATAAAAAATCCAGCGCTTTACTGTCCCACTCACTTATTATTACTAGTGGTAAACTGCTGGGCACGGGCCTCTTCTCACACTTAAATTATAATATAAGACTTAAATTATAATATATAGAAAATATAAAAATATCGTACGTATACTATACTCCGTTCGAAATAACATTAGAAATTTAAATAACTCCATTTACACTTTATTCAACCGATTTTGACTTCTATTACGTTGGTGACATGACAAATTACAGCTGCAGTAAACATTTGTTTTCGTAAATACGTTTTTGCTTTTAATTCCATCCTTATGCGTACGGAATAGAAGTCAAAATCGGTTGAATACACTGTAAAAGGGTTTGTTAAACGTGTCTAATCTTATTTCAAACGGAGTATAGATGTCTAGTACCATTAGATACGCGCAAAACAGCGCGCGACCAAAAATCCTGGGCTAAAATAGAATTGATACCCATTTTCAAGTAAAGATTGGAGAAACCAATTTAAAATAGTATTACCTCTGGAAAGTTAAACAAGGCCTTCTCCTCTAAAACTACGGTAACTATTTTTTTTTTAACTAAACCGCTACGGCTCCGATTGCTCAAATTCGGATCTCTCTGACGCGGTTAACGAAGAGTATAGACCAAGCGTTGAATTGATGCCCCATTTAACCGCACACCGATAATAGACTTGCATCGGAACTTGTTCCCCGTGTCTGAATAATTTGGTTACCAACTGTCGACTAGATAGTCGGTAGTTTGTCAACTATAGCTAGATGTAAGTTTGTACTAAACTGACACGTGCATCCATATTGCTTAGGTACACTGCAGTGTAAGATGGACGATGGTAATCAAATTGCACGTTTTTCATACTAAAATTGAGAGAGTTATTGTCTTACGTCCAATTCGTTGATGGTAGTACTTATTGTCTTTTATAATCGCGCGAAAACAGTTCTTAGTTACGGTCAGAAAATTCTGTAGGTAACACTGCCCGCCTGCTCTACCAGAACCTCACAATCGACCAAGGAAGCAACTTCTTTTAACCTGCGACAGGCTGAGTTACCCTCAGCCTGTCGCAGTTCATGGTTTGACATAAGGTCTCTTCAAAGTCAAATGCGAGGCAGCTTACCGAACTAAAATCGTCTCTAAATCTGCAAAACTAACTAAGATCTATTAAGAACTGAATTTGTTGCTAAATGGACGAGTTCTTGTCATCCTATCGGATTTCCAGCTATTATTATGCCTGTGGCCAAAAACAGCAAGTATTGTATAAGAATATAATATATTATAGGTACCTATTAATATAAGAAAAATATTCATTTCTGAAATTAAGGGTTCATTAGGAAACGAACAAGCAGTTCCTTCACCGTCGGCGATATTCTTTACCAACAATATTCGGAGGGTAAGATAACTAGGTATAAATTGGACGATACGGGACAAGAGCTTATTAAAGTACTCCCAATCTCGGTACTTCGCTTGAGGGTTAATACATTTTTGCTTAATATTATAAGACGCTGGTATGGACCAGGGATTTTTTGGGTGAATTAGGACTTCTAAAAAACGTGATAACCGTAGGCACTTTATAAAAAGTTTTTGTGTAAGATATTGCTCGTATATACCTTTCTAGTCCCAGTCGCGATTTCAGGATTGATCCCATAATAAAAATTATTCAATATGATGAGAATGTATTGTAAAGATGTTTTTTCCTAAAGATAAAACGCGACGGTTACGATGTTAAAATCCCAAAACCAATAATCCAAGAAACAAATTATCTTTTCGTACATCCGCCGTCGGATCTACATAAAATCTTATGATTCCTGACGGAAGCGTTACAATTTTATGAATCCCAAGACGCTACTTCACACCTCGTTTGCCATAGATACTCCATTAAAATTTTACAGGCAATCAGAACATGAGGGGATAACATTGTGCTATGCAATGACGGTGTTGGTTCATTGGTTATTTGCCAGGAGAATAGTAACTGCTGTCATTTTTTTCTATAGCCGTTTATTAAGGAAATGTTGAGTGAAAATGTACATGTTACTATCTCAGACGAAAGAATAGAGTTTAATTATTTTTTAATTTTAGGTAACTATGTAAAAAAAAAGTAAAAAAAAAGGACAATGGTGTTGACCAAAAATATGAAAGTAAGAAAAAACATTTATTCGGAATAGACAACAAAATGACAAACCGAAAAAAAAAAATTGAAATAAAAAATGTGCTATCGACATGCCAGCACCATAATATTTATGGGCTGCCAACTCAGCATACACTGCTGAACAACGCGAATAACAGACAGGCAGTCGATAAATTTAATTCATCAAGCTGCGTAAGAGTTCTGGGATACGCAAACAATATAATATCGTGACTACATTACGTTATTTGAATCTTGACAGTACTTTTGTCTATTAGATAAATATGTCAATGATTTATAATGACGTAACAAAACTACTTGGCAATACAATATTAAAGTAACCTTACTCCAAGGAGATTATAATACGGAATTTTGATGTAAGGTTAAAACGATACTGCTGTAAGAGATGGTAGTGCTGAAATTCAGTCTGTTATTGAACTGGGTGTTTCAGTAATAGGCTATAATATATTATAATTTTTCATGCTTGTCTTATTTAGTAATCAATCTTCACATAATTCATTAATGAAATAATCATTTGTAAAGTTCCTACAACAAAACATTTACCAGATTATGTACATTTGGTAAAAAAATATTCATTAAAAAAGAATGCTCAAAATGTATGGATGAAATACCCAAAATTAATTAGCATCGATCACAACAATACTATGGCCAATCAATGGGTTATAATCAGTAATTAAATCAGTGTAAGTGGCACTGGCTAAATCCATGGGGTATAGGAGATATACAGGATGTAGTGCTCAAAATGTATTGACGATGTACCCTAAATCAATTAGCATCGATCACAACAATACTATGGCCAATCAAAGGGTTATAATCAGTAATTAAATCAGCGTAAGTGGCACTGGCTAAATCCATGGGGTATAGGAGATAAACGGTTGCCCAAAATGTATGGACTAAATACCCAAAATCGATTAGCATCGATCACAACAATACTATAGCCAATCAATGGGTTATAATCAGTAATTAAATCAGTGTAAGTGGCACTGGCTAAATCCATGGGGTATAGGAGATATACAGGATGTAGTGCTCAAAATGTATTGACGATGTACCCTAAATCAATTAGCATCAATCACAACAATACTATGGCCAATCAAAGGGTTATAATCAGTAATTAAATCAGCGTAAGTGGCACTGGCTAAATCCATGGGGTATAGGAGATAAACGGTTGCCCAAAATGTATGGACTAAATACCCAAAATCGATTAGCATCGATCACAACAATACTATAGCCAATCAATGGGTTATAATCAGTAATTAAATCAGTGTAAGTGGCACTGGCTAAATCCATGGGGTATAGGAGATATACAGGATGTAGTGCTCAAAATGTATTGACGATGTACCCTAAATCAATTAGCATCGATCACAACAATACTATGGCCAATCAAAGGGTTATAATCAGTAATTAAATCAGCGTAAGTGGCACTGGCTAAATCCATGGGGTATAGGAGATATACAGGATGTAGTGCTCAAAATGTATTGACGACTATAGGTTCACGATGGGACGCTATTGCAGTTTTTCATCACTGAAACGCAGCGTGGCTGGTCTCAGACCAAATGAAATTGGTTTGAGGGGTAAAGAATGTAACACATTTTGTTATAATATGTACTTCGTTGTAGAATAGATAAAATGGAATTAGATTTTGATTTACCAGGCATTGTAGGTTATTCTCATGTTTCTACTTGTCTCCAGTAACTATAAGACAGTAGGTATAAAACAATACACTCGATACAAATAAATAAAAATAGTAAAATGGTTTTATTGAGAGTATTAGCAAAAATAACATTTTAACATATTGTTAAATATCTCCTATACCTCATGGATTTAGCCAGTGCCACTTACACTGATTTAATTACTGATTATAACCCATTAATTGGCCATAGTATTGTTGTGATTGATGCCAATTGATTTAGGGTATATCGTCAATACATTTTGAGAACTGCATCCTGTATATCTCATATACCCCATGGATTTAGCCAGTGCCACTTACACTGATTTAATTACTGATTATAACCCATTAATTGGCCATAGTATTGTTGTGATTGATGCCAATTGATTTAGGGTATATCGTCAATACATTTTGAGAACTGCATCCTGTATATCTCATATACCCCATGGATTTAGCCAGTGACACTTATACTGATTTAATTACTGATTATACCTCATTGATTGGCCATAGTATTGTTGTGATTGATGCCAATTGATTTAGGGTATATCGTCAATACATTTTGAATACTACATCCTGTATATCTCCTTTACCCCATGGATTTAGCCAGTGCCACTTACACTGATTTAATTACTGATTATAACCCATTGATTGGCCATAGTATTGTTGTGATCGATGCTAATCGATTTTGGGTATTTAGTCCATACATTTTGGGCAACCGTTTATCTCCTATACCCCATGGATTTAGCCAGTGCCACTTACGCTGATTTAATTACTGATTCCCTTTGATTGGCCATAGTATTGTTGTGATCGATGCTAATTGATTTAGGGTACATCGTCAATACATTTTGAATACTACATCCTGTATATCTCCTATACCTCATGGATTCAGCCAGTGCCACTTACACTGATTTAATTACTGATTATAACCCATTAATTGGCCATAGTATTGTTGTGATTAATGCCAATTGATTTAGGGTATATCGTCAATACATTTTGAGAACTGCATCCTGTATATCTCATATACCCCATGGATTTAGCCAGTGACACTTATACTGATTTAATTACTGATTATAACTCATTGATTGGCCATAGTATTATTGTGATTGATGCCAATTGATTTAGGGTATATCGTCAATACATTTTGAATACTACATCCTGTATATCTCCTTTACCCCATGGATTTAGCCAGTGCCACTTACACTGATTTAATTACTGATTATAACTCATTGATTGGCCATGGTATCGTAGTGATCGATGCTAATTGATTTAGGGTATATCGTCAATACATTTTGAGGACTGCATCCTGTATATCTCCTATACCCCATGGATTTAGCCAGTGCCACTTACACTGATTTAATTACTGATTATAACTCATTAATTGACATAACTTTAAAATTGATCGAATAACATTGAATTTCTGGGTATTTTTTGAGCATTGTCCTTTAACTTCATTTTCATATTATTAAATAACGTTTTTCGTTAAAAAGACATGTGAAAATTGTTTACTAATTTATGACAATAAAAAAAGACAGAGTACAGTAATTCTCACTTTTTGTCAAGTTTCCAGATACTTGACAAAAATTTACAATATCTAGTTAAAATATGTCACTCCCCTTCATGGGAAAGGGAGCGACAACGATATTAAAGAGGCTTACGATCCAATTTAACATAGTCCCCAGTGTTAACGGTACATAGTGAGAAAGCAGTTTACTCTTACCAATATTATAAATGTGAAATTTTGTAAAGATGTTTGGATGTTTGTTGCTCAATCATGCCTAAACGGCTGAACAGATTTAGATGAAATTCAGTACACAGATAGACGATATCCTGGATTAACACACCAGTTACTTTTAATACAGGTACATGAAGTAGGTCTCCTAGGATGTGGGTGAAACCGCAGGCAACAGCTATTAAATATATACAGTGCCACAAATTTATCTGACCCCGTGACCAAAATTGGAACTAACGTCGTTACAGAACAAAAATGACTTCAAAACACTTCAAAATCTATGTTCAAAAAGTATTTTTTGTAGACACTGGTCGGCATCGACGCCAATACCGGGCCAGATAAGTTTGTGGCACTGTGAGATTCTTTATCCACTGATATTGTTATCAGTGTTGTCAAAGTTTGTTTTTTCAACTGGTCCTTTGTAGGCACTTTCAAAACTTCGTGATTCTAGTTGCACAGTTCCAAGTGGGTTTGTCCTGGAGAAGATACAGGCAAGAAACTCCATGGATACTCTTTTCAAAGAACAATTTTACAATAATATCTGCCATTATTCGACCTGAATTTACACAATATTACAAAAATAAAAATACAATATAAGTTGGTACATATTTAATACTCAAGCCACCTAATTATGAAAACAAGGGAAGCGTCATTAAAATTAGCTTGTGAAGACTGCAAGCAGTGGGTTACTAGGGAAGCCGAATGTGCAGAAGATAATTAGGTCCATACATACGTCTCTATCGTCAACATAGTCTTTGATCTTATAACAGGCTTTCCTTCGTGTGGGTGTCAATATCATCTAATGTGTATACGCCCTTCACCACTAAATAAACACTCTATCTCAAGTCTTCTTATTCACTCAAACTCAATTAACAAAATCCCTCGGGCCCTATTATCAACATCTTGTATTTTAATCAGTACTTGCACCAGTGATTTACGAGTACTTCTCTCCTCGACGTCAGACGCTGCTATTAATCTGATCGCCCCGTCTATCCCGCTCGTGTATCACGGTATATCGCGTCAAAATGCTCTATATTAATTTTGTAGCTTAGACTTTGAGAATAGACCCCTGAAGTAGGTCAATGTTAGGTGAGCTTATGGAACTTTCGCGTCTCAGTGTAACAGATTTATGTAAGTTTTGAGCGGTAAAAGGTGCTTGTTTAAGTTATACTCGATATTTTTTATGTAGTGCGCATAATTTGTAGTGTGATTCAGTCTCTGTTCCTCAATGCACCCGCAGTATTGTATTGTATTATATACTTTAAAACAAAACGAAAATTCGACTTAGTATGGGGGACATGCATAATTCATTAGCGCAAGTCATATAATTATTATTTTTACACTTTTTCGACACTCTACTTCTATAATAAAAATCGTAAAATAAAAGATACATTCTCATTTCGTTTAATTCTCTTTTTTCTGCTGACTCGAAAATTATTTAACACGTTATTTTTAAACTAATATGTAATTATACATATTATATAGATTAAGGCTACATGAACGGAATACGCACACGATGAGACCACTAAAAGTCTAAAAGCCACACTGTATAATATACCATTTGATTGTAGTAATTAAAGCTGCAGATATTGTAAAATTATGACGTAGATCATAATGTTACAATATCTGCTGCTTTAATTTACCGGAACCTTTTCACTAGTTACGAGTACGTTCGAAATAGACTGCATTTAACATTTCTACAATAAATTGTGTGAGTTGCGAAGTAATTTCGTTGCAACCGGTGCTCTGTCCAAATTCTGTTTTTACCGCGTATTTCGAACTGCGAGCGGATTTTATTCCATTTAGAGGAAAATGTGGCGACTTTAATTAGTTTTGTGAAGTGAAATTTTATTTCAAATTATTATTATTTTCGTAAAAAAATACAATTTTCTACTTTTTGTATAACTGTAGCATATTGTAGATTAATCTTGTTACCTAAACAATAATTTATAATCTTCACATATAAGTGATCTAACAACCTTAAAGCTATTTTTAACCCCCGTCAAAAAAGAAGGGTGTTATAAGTTTGTAGTGCATTTCTGTGTATCTGTCTGTGGAAAAGTAGCTCCAAAACGGATAGACCGATTTCAATGCAGTTTTTTTAATTGAAAACTAATTTAATCGGGTATCATCTTAGCTAGGTATGTTTCTATTTGGAGTCGGGGGTTTTTGATGGTTAGGTTATTTGCACAGTACACCAGGTACGGAAGAAATCATTAAATTAAATAGGTTCATTAATTTTAGTGTATGTTGTATCCCATCGACCATAAACCTCGTAATACAACGCAAAGAGTAAAGGCAGAGGCAAAGGGCTACTCTAAAAACAAACAGATGACTGTCTAAAAACGCCCGAGACCGATGCGATGTTCAAAGGCACCTTTTGTCCCTCTCACTCTACTCATTAATCTTTCATTCAGGATCTATCTCCAGAAAGGCCGAAAGAAAACTGTCGTGGCGCTAAAACGTCGTATCGATACTACGAAGAACGAATTAATAAAGGGATGATAAACATAACCCATAGTTGACATATTGATGGAATTGTTAATGTGCGAAAAGATAAGGCTTAAGAACTACACAATTTCCCTTTTAACCCCGACAAAAAAGAGGTGTATTATAAGTTTGTATTTGTGTATCTGTGTATACGTGTATCTGTCTCTGGCATCGTAGGTCCAAATCGGATGTACCGATTTCAATGCAGTTTTTTAATTGTAAGCTAGTTTAATCAGGTATCATCTTAGGTATGTTTCATGAAAATCTGTTCAGCCGTTCCAAAGTTACAGCTCTTTTTCTAGATGAAGTCGGGGGTTTTTGACGGTTAGGTTATGATAAAAGGAGAAATTAACATATTATTATTATTATAAGCCTATGCTGTCCCAATACTGGGCAAAGGCCTCCCTCCCTTTCCTCCACTTCTCGCGATCCCGCGCTGTATCGGGCCAGTCTTTAAGGAAGGCGTTCAATTCGTCCCGCCATCTCCGTCGTGGTCTGCCGCGACCCCGTCTTACTGTCTCAGGACACCAATTCTGTGCTATGTGGGCCCACAGTTCGACCGGCATACGGCAGACATGTCCTGCCCAGTCCCACTTAAGCTGAGCGGCCTTCTGAGCTACATCAATTATCTGCGTTCGGGAGCGCAGTAAGGTGTTTCGAACTCGATCCGTTAATTTAACACCGAGTATACTGCGCTCCATTGCTCTTTGGCAAACCTTGAGTTTGGACTTCTGGGCATTAGTCAAAGACCATACTTGCGCTCCGCCTGAATAAACATATATCGAAATAAAAAAATTGTAGATGCAATATATTATAGTCCTTAATAACGTTAAAGGTGGAAGGAAACTGAGTATACCTTTCTTCGAATAATCAAGAGTTTCCGCGTCGCCTTTTACGTCACTACCTATTTTTCCACAAATTGTACTCTATAAATCACTCTTTGTCACTTAGATTTAGGCCAACGCTACCTAAAGTATTGGTTGTTGAAAAACATTCAGAGATTTAAATTTCACCGAAGGTAATTCCTTGAACTGTAACATCAGCTGTTTTTAAGTGCGATTAAAGACTAGTTACCCTAGACAGTTATGTGTTCCATTGAGAACAATATAAATACTCAATCTATTAAAAAAAACTGTCTTAGCGCCGTACATGAAACTCAATCGCGGCATGTTATATTATTTATTTATTTGAAAAAAAAAACGTTGCCCCTCACTAGGATTTCTCCTGTATCGAGGGTACAGTTTACAGACCCGAAACAACTATCTGTAGATCATACAAATATTTGTTCCGTGCAGGGATCGAACCCGCGGCACGTGGCGCAGAAAGCTAATCGCTTAGCAATTGCGCCAACCGTGTCGTCAAAAAAAAAAAAAAAAATGAAATGTATGAGGAAGATATTAAAAAGATATGAGGTTTTACAAAATTAAGAAAGTCCTGAACATGAGAATCGCACATCACTCATACGCCCTATTGACTTACCATACCATCAACATACCAACAAAAACAAAAAAAAAAACAATACATAACCTAACCGTCAAAAACCCCCGACCGCAAGTAGAAAAAGAGCTGTAACTTTTGAACGGCTGAACAGATTTTCATGAAATATATCTAAGATGATTTCCGATTAAACTAGCTTTCAATTAAGAAACACTGTATTGAAATCGGTCCACCCGTTTTGGAGCTACGGTGCCACAGACAGACACACAGATACACACTACAACTACACAAACTTATAACACCCCTCTTTTTTGGCGGGGGTTAAAAATTACGTAATAAATCGGACTATTTCACAACTTATGTCTCTCGACAATAATAACAAACTAGACATACACGTATTTCAGCCAAACAATTAGCAAATGAACTCCCGTCACAATATAGTTAGTGAATATATTTCATATTGAATACATGAACGACCTACATCATGATTTAATTTCAAAATTTCGTGGCATTGTTTTAAATTTTTAGCGGTATAGTTTTTGGCGAAATTCACACGCAAGATCAGTATCATTTAGCGATCTTCAGCGAACACCTATTCTTAGGTAGGTACTCAATTTTAAGACTAAGGGCCATTTTCACCGACAACTTAACAGATGTTTAAAATGTAAACGGCCGTTTACCCATATAAAAAATCATGATAAACGTCTGATTTTGTCCTAAACATCTATTATACCGTCGGTGATCTTCGGCCTAAGATGGACTGCAGCGGCACACTTAGAATTAGGATAATATAAGTACAAGAACGAAGAAGAACAAAAATCTACCTATTTTTCTTCCGTTCACAAATTACCCACATACTATAATGTCTTTCCCTAGCAATCTCCAGCAATTATTACAACTTAGTTCTACGTTTTTATAGCTTAATCTCCAAGCCGCACAATATATTATAATGTCGCCGACGACGTATAGATAGCACACATATATATTTATATACCTATCACATATATATTATACAGGTCTTATTTTTCTTACATGGGATTGCGTGCAAATGGATGGTTCTCATCAATCATGGCGGATTCCCCGTGTTGTTCCTCTTGTCCTTTAAGATATCTCATGTTGGACATAAAGCTACCAACATTATTATACGTGTATTATTTTAAGGAAATTACGTTCATTTTACAGGGAGTGGTTTTTATATGTTTGCTGGTACTTGATATACAGGTTGTACGCACAGCTACATATTATTACCATTACTTTACCATTTCAGTATAAGTTGACCTTTTATTGTTCGGAAAGCCAATAGAGTAGAATAGAATAGATCTTTATTTCATGTAAATCATTACAGGCACTTATGAAATGTCGAGGCTCTATTATAGGTGCGGTCCAAATGGTAGGTCCTATGGAGAAGAACCGGCAAGAAACTCTTTTAAAATAATAGAATGCGAGTTCAGCTTATATTGGAAATATATAGCTTAATATGTAGCGGTGTGTACCTTAGTAGTTTGGGTACCATCAGCTTACACCAAAAATATTTTATTATTCGAAATATACCAAAGTTCATTGCCTTGTTTTTATTTGATCAAATTATGTTATCTTAGGGTAGATTTCTCAAATACCAGATAACTTTTATCCATCGAATAAATTTGACACTTGACAGATATAGTATTATTTTGTGAAATTTCAAATTTATTCCCTCGGATAAAGTTATCTGGCGATTAAAAAATTAGCCCTTAAAAATATATATTTAGACGTTTCTTTTAGAAACGTATTTTAGTATTTAATAAGAATATTATTGTTATAGTTGCTATCTTTACGATATTGCGGTTGCCAAACTAAGTTACTAAGCTATTCTAGCGGCCTCTAGCCTATTAATATTTTTCGACAATAATGTCGTGCCACTTAAAGTCTGCCAAAAAAATAATGGAAAAATATCGTAGAAGTAGGTTTACAATCGAAGTCAGCAGGAACTATTAAATCTATTTGGAGCAGCTCCAACAGCTTGCCATTTCAAATGATATCTTGAATTCTTGACCCAAAAAAGAGACAATTTTGAGAGGAAAACATAGAATTTCGAATACCACACAATTATCTGTAAGCCGTAAAAATGATCTCAGGATAAGACCTCATAGCCAATAGACGATGAGATGGCACCATATTGGCACCTTAAATGTACCTACGCACAGTTCATTCACGTAATAATGAAGTGCAGTTGCCGCGTAGTTGCAGTAACATTTTGATCAAAACAACACATTTGGTATTCTCTTAGCTTCCATGAGATACGCTCGCGTCATGTTCGAGCGTCATTTCAATATGATCGGCGCATCATAAAACTACGTGAATTAGCCCTCAGCTCTGTGACGTGTATGTGTTTGTGAGAGAGATGTATGATTGTGTGTTATTTTGAGAAAACTTTTTGGCGGAGGTCCTTTTAAAGGGTGAATATTTAAGTGAAAAGAAATCATTTGAGACTAGTACCTAAAATTAAAAATTAAAAAAAAAAAACTGATTTTTTTTTACACTTAGTTTTTATTTTCTCTTATATTATATTCGTAAAGGTTAGTCGGTATACTCGTAGTAAAGGTAAGTGTACTGTGTAGTAATTATTGTAATTAGGTTTGTAGCGTTTAAATAAAGTACATAAGTAAATAAATTCAATAAAACCCCATAAGGATGGGAAAGTTATTATCTATTCGGTTGCGCGACTCACAAACTTCTTAATTAGTTGTCCCGGTAAAACCGCTCTACAACGTGCCTCGGAGGCGCTTGTAATTAATTACAAAGCCCCGTACACTCTCATTTTCTGTGATGGATGAAGGAAAAACATGGTATGTTAGGATTAAATTTCTGAGCGACGCTCTAGCGAATTTCTTCCGTCAATGCAGGGCAGAATGTTGTAAATAGTTAGCTCTAACATTTTTACCCAACTACGGTAGACCAAAAAAAAGGTAATGTTGTAGTTGGTAATGTTGGTATATGCATGTATGTATGTGTCTATGTTCTCTCCTAGAGGCTAAACGAGTGAACCAATTTAAATAAATGAGATGTTAGTTACTACAATTTGGTTTGGTTGTTTTAAATTTAAACGATACAGGGCAGGGGCCTCTGGGGTCCCGAGCTCACAGAGTGGGAATTCTGCTGTGAAAAGACGGCTAAGCATTGTAGTCATGTGTCAGCGTTGCAATGCACAGCGAAGGTTACGGGGGAGGAACCTCTTTACAGTTCCCTCCGAGAGGTGCCCTGACAGGCGTGACAACATCGGGCTTCGGCGCGGTCATTAAGAGTTTCCCAAGCCCAGCACCACGTGTTGAAAGCGTACCATGATGGTGCGTTTAGCCGGTAGGAGTCCGGCACATCACTCCGCCTCCCTAGGTAGACGATAGCCCATGATGGAATCCCACCATGCTGTCCAAAAGAAAACAAAAGAATTGGTAGCCAGTCAGCCTGTCAATCGCGGTGGATCAAGGCAATCATCCTCCAAACCGTTGTAGTGGTCTGTGCGGTCAATTTTACTGAAAGTTCACGAGCTGTTGGTTAAATTCAATTGCATACATTAAACATTCAAAAGGATCCATTTTAATTAACTTTATTTCAGTGGGAAATAGACCGGTTGCCGCAGTAAAATGTTATCAATTAATTAATTATTTTTAAACTTTGTTAATTTACTGTAAACAGCCACTTTATTTATGAGTGTAATCAACTCTTCGACTCTATACAATTTTATAGTAATTAACATTGTACATTAACTCATTTAAATAATATATTATGCCATGTTGTTTCCGGCTATGAAAAATTATAAAAGAAACTACCTGACCCGGCGAATTTCGTACCGTCAAAAAAAAGAACTGTGCACCTACCTACCTACCCACCCATCTACCGTACCTACCCTACCTACCTACCTACTCTAGCCTATCTACCATACCTACCCTACTACCTACCCTATCTACTATACCTACCCATCATTTTTATATACCTATAGATTTACCTTACCACAGGGGGTGAGCAACACCTTGCATTCTCCAGTGTGATTCGAGTATGTGACAGGCCTGCCCCCTAGACAAGATAAAAGAAAATAAGAAAAAAAAATAAGTTTATTGGTCAACACAATACAAAATTAAATCAGCAACCATCCGATTAGCTACCTTAACTAGCAACACTTCACACAACCGACCGTCATACTGTCCTCGCCGGCGAGACACGTCACGACCGAACCTCCGTTCCATGTCCACCCCGCCCCTTCCACGTATCAGCCCGCGCTGAGCCATTATTAAACAAACATTTCGAACATTTCGTTAGGATTACAATAAGTACAGACATTTATATAAAAGAATTACATAAGTATGTCATCTTTTATGTTCTCGACAAGTCGAAAAAAAATGCCTTTAATATTAAAGGCATTTTTTTAATAGATTCTCTTCTCTTCCTACTGTTTAAAAAACACAATTAGAAAAACCTGAACGTAGACGCCATTTCAACATACTAAGTACGTAAATCCATAACTATAAGTAAGTTGGGCCACGACCTATAATCCTCGTCTTAGCGGGCTGCGGAATGACGAAACTTGCGAACTTAGGCATCGCGGTAAATACCCGAAAGACGAACTTTTGCATCGCGCTATTATTATGCTATATTGGAGCTAAGAAAAAGTTATTTGTTTTATTTTGATAGATGCTGAAGGTAATACAGTAATTTGACGCCGCGCCCGCCGTGCACAGTAATATGGCGCGGCGTCAAATAAAACCTGTACCTATGAGTTTACAAGTCTTTTAGTATGAAAGTCCACTAGTATGAAAGTCTACGAGTATGAAATTCTACCATTATGAATTGGTAAAAAAGTCCCAACCAACCAAAAAACTAAGAGTCGCGGACTGTTAGTAAATTACAAGTAACCCTATATTCAATAGGTAATATTTATTAGCGCAGAACTTAGCCGATCGTTTACTAGGCGTTATTGTCGATGTTACTCATAAAATTTGTAATACCTACTATACTGTTGTTACCATTTTTACCTTTTCAGTTTTCATCATATTCTTTTTATGGTTTATAAATTTGATGCAACCCTTCTGCTACCTACCAGGCAAAATTTATACAATTTCCCAACAAAAAAATCTGATAACACTTTGCCAAAAATGAACATTGAATCTAAGACCGCTAGGCTGCCACGGTTGCGACTTCTAAACGAATGAGTCAATTAGTTATTTTATATCATCAACAAGTCTTTTACAGGATGAACGAATCTTTCAACAGCGCTATCATCTTTTATATTAGATGCTTCAATCCTTTGAAGTGCAACGAAATCGATTGGAACTAAAAATAGTATCAAGATGCCTTTCTCTGCTAAAGGCTTTGAACCAGTTTGAATAGCGAGGCGGAAATATGCTAAGCTATGATCTGTAGATTCGCTCAAGTGGATTCTTGGATTCGCGATCCGTTCGATTTATTTTAAAGTAGTTTTACGAAAGATATGACATGTTCTTTTATTGTTATGCTCAAATTTTGTTTGTAACAATTATTTATGATTTTTTGGTACATGAAAATTGGTAATTGTGATTCATAATTGATAACATTGGCTTTTATCTAAAGTTGCAATAACGTAACAGGTTTATTCAATAGTAAGTAGATACCATATAGGTAAAATAATTCATTGATAAATTAGTATAAAACTTTTGATTTTCAAGTTTTGAAGTCTTTTAATTAATTATAATTTATTAATAGGTGCCGAACTGAGTAATTTATAAAACTAAATATAAAACGATTTTTTCGATACAAAGTAAAGAACAATGTCATTATTTTTTTAATAAGTAGGTATGTAATTGTAATCTTTTTCGCTTTTCTCTATGACTGTATTGTGGTGTTGAATACGAAAAAAAATCATTTGGGCATTCTTTAACGTACGGAATACAATTAAAAAGCGAAATTAAAAGGTAAGAGTATCAATTTCATTTCACATCAAACGTCCCGAATGTATGAAGCTTTCAAAAGAAAAGTTTCACATTTTAATCAAAGGGAAACGAAAAAACGAATCGTCAAAGAGCGACTTTTAAATTAGTTCGACTTCAGGTAATCTGTTGTCCCTGATAATAATTTTATTTTATTTAAGACTTTATGCCTAAATTATTCAGCGTCTCTTATAATCTGGCATAATGAATTACTTTTGTGATACGCATTGATATTCCGGGAATGAAATGTTAAGTTGTACGTTTGAGCGAAAAAGTTTATTCTTGTTTTGTTTTAATTTACAATTCGGAGAAAAATATCTTTTAAAACTTTTCTCCTGTTTATGATCACGGCCTACTTTACTTTAAAGTTAACGAATCACGAGCTTGTACCGACTACTAGCTAGGTATATGGTAAAAACTACTCCAGAGCCATCTATCCGAGTTAACAACTACTGTAATCCTACATCGCACTATAAAAGTTTACATTTTATCTATCTAATACATATTCGAATGTCTGACGTCAATCATCGGGCTTCGGCCGGCCAGATACAGCACCTAGCCTGGTCAGAGGATCCGCCCTTTTCTATAAAGGAACACCACGCCTTGTTTCTCCGCTTTAAAGTTATAGCATATTTCTAGTTTTAAATCCTCTTTATCATAATTTTACATTACAATTTCATCATTCAGATGATACACCTTAGTCACATTTTACCTCGAATAGCTGTTTATATACGTATTACGTGGAAACAAATTCATTCAACTTGCATCGAACATTTTAAAATCCATATCGAAATTCCAGACTAGATCTATTAGATCGATAGTACGAAGTATCGGCAATATAAGCGACGAACATGGCAGCGGGCCATCAAACTTTCAGCACCACAATGCCAGTCGGGTTCCTTATAAAGAATATTGTAGTCCGACTTCGATATTGGTTGTATGGTGCCAGTTGTGGGATTCAGCGTGGTTGTCATGTTTGAAGAAAAACAAAGGAAGGTCTGTTGATGACCAAGATGAAAGTAACAGGATATCTCCAGTTACTGTTGTCCAGGGGGCTACTACGAACTCTTATAGCAGGGCAGAAATTGAACTGCTCAGACATTTCCAGTATGAGCTGACCTCGCAATGTATAGGCTTTTCGTACAATAAAAGGTTAGCTTATACTGGACCCTGGTCGAACTTCGATGACGTTAGAAAAATACACATTTTTGAAACATGCAAAATCTCAGAAGCGGGATATAAATTAATTACAAATCTACTGAAATGACACACTTATTTAAATAAACAAAGCCAGTAAAAAAGCTTGTGAAAAAAAGGAATACAGCATGTTTAATATATAAATAAATACTAGGCATTTCCACATAGGAATCACGATACAGTAGTCTAATTAATGATTACGTATAAATATATATTTATGCCTTCGTATTCGACCAAATATTTTTTTCGCATGAATCTTCTCTTTGTCTTTCTTGACCTTGCCAGTTATATCTAGAAAATTCCATGAAAATGGGTTCCAGACATAAAAATTACTGACTTATTAGTTATTGATCTCGAATACCTATTTTATATTTATTTACGTGGGTATAACCGAACTTTGATTCCATACGATACTGCTAAAAGAGAGTATGACGAGCCGGTTAATCAATATTCCTGTTCCTAATTAACTAAAACATCATCATACAAACGTACCAACTAATAACGTTTCCACAAGACAAACAGAGCGGTTTGCGTAGCCAGCCAATTACTGTTTCCCCTGGCTACAATATATTCATTACAGTACTGCGTACCGAAATTAATAACTTACACGTGTTAGCCTTCATACCTTTGTCAGACTCGGCGAACGTACCGAAGGTTCATGATATTATGATGAAGAATCATTAGATACATCTTCAGACTTATTTATACAGGATATATTTTTATGTAGTGCGCATAATTTGTAGAGTGATTCAGTCTCTGTTCCTAAATGCAACTGCAGTATTGCTCAAATTGCGCAAACCACTCACATTATTGCTATAGTAAAGGTGAAACAAAATCAGGACATTTTTCTGATGGTAGGCAATCACCGCTGCCCATGAACGTATGCTTAAGCTTGATGAAATATGGCACAAAAGATAAGGCGTGTCGTCAATCTTCGTTCGCGCAGATACGAAAAGACGATCGACTCGAAACTATAATGAATTTAAAATGAACCTTGTGTAATGCCCATAAGGTATAAACATTGACTGCGAGGCCGTCTTTTTCTATTTCGCTCACGCGCTTCTGTACACTGCGCAGCTGCGTGTCATTGTAGAAGGATGCGTCGATGGCGCGTATTGAGGCAGAGAATTTTGGCGCGCAGCTTACTGATTGGTGGACAAATATCCCGCCTATTAAAATTGTGTCAACCATGCAGATATATCAGCTGTTGTATAGTACTTTTACCTATCATGTATTGCACGGACCGGGCCTTCTGAATTGATAAACCTTCTTGGTGGTTATAATGAACTTAAATAATACATTGTAATTTGCGCGCACACCCTTTGACGATTCTCCTTTCTTTCTGATTAAGGTAATTATATAGGTACCGTGTTTCTAACTTATTTATTTCATTGTTATATAAGACGTAATAACCAACATAAAGTATTCGTATTAACTCTTCAGGATTTGAAAAGTAGACAAAATATATCTATCGTTTTCAGGTGCGGCGACCGTTAGCTGCTTGATGAACTGCTTCTGGGAAAAAACTATCCTCTATAGAAGCAGCTTTTACGTAATGTGTCTATAAGTCTTGAAGTATCTAAAACGAAAGTTCAGGTGGAAGACAAGACTCCAAGTGACAAACATAATGTTTATAATAAATCAGCAGATTTTCACAATCATTTTTTATTGAACAGTGCATATGTTATTACAGACCTTTCGCTTCCTCTCATGTCTTAAACACGTAGCAACCATACCATTATCACACAAGATAACAGAAGCGCCGAATGTCACCCATTTATTTAGTATTGAACTATAGCTTTACTTTTGTTACTCAACTTTCCTTTGTAGGACACTCGTTTAGTATCTATTTCTATGAATGTACCTTTTATGCCTTGTATACCGGACCAGAAATCAAACCATTAGTTTAAAATAAATCTAAATTATAGCCAAGAGTGTTGAAGTATCTAAAATATCGTAAAAATGCAACAGATCACATGTTTATATACAAGAATTGCGGGAGTGCCTCAAGGGCGCATTCTTGGCCCTCTACTTATTTTGCTCAACTTTCTTGTGTCGGATATGCCGTTAGCATCTACATTCGCTTCCTCTCATGCCTTGTATAAAGACGTAGTAACTGAACCATTATCTCACAAGATAACGGCAGCAGCGAATGTCACCCATTTATCTAGCATTGAACTGAAGCTTTACTTTTGTTACTCAACTTTCCGTTCTAGAAAATTCGTTTAGTATCTAAGTACTACACGTCATACATTGCACTTTATATTGACTGCGGAGTTAAGTGCACGTTTGAGAAGTACAATGGATAGCAATTTATTTATATGGGTATGGGTAAACTTCAGCTGTTTTGAAAGTTTTATCTCGTTGAAAGGTTTTCAATACTTTTGTGTTATTTAAAGTAATAAGTGCTGGTTCGGTCTCCGTTCAAAATTGGGGTGCCCCACTTGTTCTCTGAGTGTTCATTGAATAGAACCTTCAGCCACAGTAACGCTGGACTGGGTATTTCAAAAACAAGGGTTAGTAGTCAGTTCACAGAGGTTAAATGACAATGGCGAAAGAAAAATGGTTTTAAAGAAAGATATTCAGTGCAATGTTCTGCGGCTTATTACGAGCTCTTATAACAGGGCTGAAAGAAGCTGCCCAGAAATTTCCAGAATAAGCTAACCTTTCATTATACGAAAAGCCTATACCTACAGTGAAAGGTCAGCTCATACTGGAAATGTCTGGGCAGTTCAATTTCAGCCCTGCTATAAGAGTTCGTAGTAGGCACCCAATAGTTTTAACCGTAAACGGGGTCCTGATTTTGAAAATTAAACCAATAGATACATATAATTATTACCAATCAAAATTTCTCTAGCCACTGTTAAAATCTCGTGCCTAAGCAGAAACATTCCCTCCCCCCTCTTCACTCCCAAACCCTTCTTCACTTTTGAAATAACCCAACAAGTAGAACCGACAGCTTTCGGATAAGAACCTATTTACCCACCGTCACTGGTATTTGACCTTTAGAAGTATCTATCCTTTTAACGTCAGACCGTTAGCACTTGAGACCCGCCTCCTAACAATCTATGGATCTATGTGGTTATTTGAACTACTTGTGTGCGGGGCGTCCCCCCCCCCACGACTCACCTCATACTTCGATTGCCATGTCAACATGTCATTAACAGTATGTAATAGGCAATTTTATTCTAATTTCTAACTGCTACTCGACATGATACTCTGAAAATAAAGACGAATATTGAATATCAATGTCTACATCCAAAGTTAAATTCCCATTTGCGAATGATTACGACTGTGATTGAATTTTGACATGAGCTCCATCTAATTAATATTCGTGGTTTATTATAATCAACTAATTTGGTGACAATCGATGCCAATTTCGTTTGACACAGAAAATAATTCCTGCTGAAATTACGCAATTTAACATATATTGCGGTTAATGTCAAGTTAATTACTTTCATGTTACCAAGAGTTGAAATATGATATGAGATTGATATAATGTTACGTACATTAGGCGTGATAACGCCGATAACGCGTTTACGGCTGCTGGCCGTAATTATTAACCCCCGACAAAAAAGAGGGGTGTTTGTACTGTACTACAGTTGTACTGTGTATGGTGTTGTAAGTTTGTACTGTGTATCTGTTTGTGGCATCGTAGCTCCAAAACGGATAAACCGATTTCAATGCAGTTTTTTTTGTTGATATCTATTTTAAACCGATAGGTAACCATAGACACAGTTCATGATTCTGGATCACTCAGAGATAGAAATATGGATCGGTCTTTTCAAAAATTATACAATTTTGTTCGCAGTATTTTTAGTTAGTTATAAAAACTGCGAACAGAATTGAAAAAAAAAATACGTTACGAAGTCACTTACGAGGATATGCACGTACAATTTCTCTCAAAAATAGTTTGATATCCGATAAAATTCAGTTTCAAACTTTTCACATCTTTATGTGAACCACTAAAACTTATAAATATATGCGCATAATACGAGTATAAACTTAGGACTATACTTTTGCATTAGACGTATTTAACAGATACTAAAGTCTGAAGACGTCTGAAGATCTTACTATCGTGGTTAGAAGAGCTCTTACAAAATCTTGAAACTTCGTATCGGTACTTGGTCTGAATCGTTAAACGTAAGGTAGATTTTTATCTCACCAGACATTTTAGGTGATTGGGGAGACTGATAAGATTCGTGCGAATTCGGAGCATGTACGAAGAGGTTCGCAAACGATTTCGGTAAGAATTTTAGAATAGAATAGAATAGAAGATTTTTATTTGTCTTTCAAATTACATAGGTAGCAAAGAGATACATCATACAAGAAGGTAAAAGACAAAAAGGTCTTGGACTCAGCATAATAGCTGGTAGCGCGAGGCATGCACAACTGCTGATATTCTGTCCAAGCCAGTGCATGACTGGCTTGGACAGAATATGTTGAATAGTTGTTGTTGAATAGAACACAATTTTTATAGTAATAAATAGGTATATCTATACATAAAAATGCCGTAATATAATGTAAACAATGAAATGGATTTAATGAATGGTGTTTTTTTTTTTTTTTGGATTTTATAGTGCTGATGCAGTTTCTTAATTTTTTGTGATATGGTGGGAAACTTGTTTACGGGTTACCGCGATAGTAAGAGCTCAACGCAGTCAATGACCATCCGCAACTTTGTGGTTACAATTAACTTTGTCTCTCGTCTTTCTGTCTGTATGTTATCTTTTCACGATTAAACGTCTGAACTGATATTGATGAAATTTGTCAAGGAAATAGTGTGAATCATTAGGAAAATAAAATAAAGATTTATTTTTCAAAACTTTTGAAGTCCACTTTGATAGAGTCGCTGACATAGTTAGTATATCATATTGCAATTACCACTATGCTTAGTTGATAGATTAATGATCGCAGAAGATGTTTCGTAGCACAAAGGACGACAGTCCTACCTCCTGATACAAGCTCCTGGGTCACCGTCACAACAGCCTCATATGACCTATTCTTTGCCGAGAACCACACGACCATCTCAAATGCACGTCAAGAACTCAACCAAGGTACCTTGTTTAAAGTTAAATGAAACTTTGTACCACAAGAGAACATTACTCAAGAAGTCTTCAAGCTCATGTATATTTAACCCAACAAGTTGTTTATGAAGACCGCAAGTTGTGGTGAGCGGTTACCAGGACTACTCCTGGTAACCGCTCACCACAACTTGCGGTCTCATGGTATACGGCTGCTCTAAGAACCGAACCTACGTTCGGTTCTTAGAGCAGCCGTATACCATGAGATGTCATGTGGATATCTAAGAGAAAGTATGTTATTAGTTTGTTTGTTAATTGCAACCTTGAATAACACTGGTGCCAAAACATCAACTTCCATTTTTGGCATGGAATCGGTAAACATGGGCTAAAATTTTAGAAAGTTGTTCGGGAAATTTATTTGCTCTCAAATACTGAAAGTTACTAATTTCTCCTCTAGAATTTAAAGTAGAAATATTTATTCCCGCGAGTGTCGAAACCTAAGTACGCCCTTCGCTGGCCGTGGCTGACTAATCCATTATCTTCGATTTTAACCCCAAACTATTGTTCCATAACTATTACTTACTTGTTAACTTACTATTTTTGAACTGTAGTCTAAGCGGTATTTTTTTTTGTGTATATTTTAAGTAGGCATGATTAAAAACATCTTTCAGTTTTTAACCGACTTCAAATTTCAAAACTGAAAAGAATAAAAAAAATCTTAAAAAACTTATCAGCTTCTGAAGTCGGTGCCACTATCAAGGTGCATTGAAGAATTAAAGGCCCCGACTTCAGAAGCTAATAAGTTTTTTAAGATTTTTTTATTCTTTTTAGTTTTTGTAGTCGGTTTTTACTTTTTTTTAAAGTTTATTTTCTATTCCTGTATTTACATTGTGTGTGATAGATGTGACTTCTTAAGATTTATTGTCCCCTTTCTTGCGCCCTTCTTATCCATACTTTTCTATACCAAAACTTAATTAAATCATGCATAAATAAGGACGTTTCACTTGCCTGAAAACATTCCCACGACTTGATTAAGTAATCAAAAAGTTTATTAAGTATGTTTAAAATTAACCCTTACTACAAAACTTCGGACTCAAAGAATATAGAGGCTTCATACATTTTTAGGCTGAAAAAATCTTGAACAATGCTCTAGTGAATTATGTAAATACATCATGCATAATGTATTCCTTATTTTTTGTTGCTCTAGTGACAATTTAAGAATAATATAAAATTGTTGCCATTCCCAGGAAGGTACTACAACATAAAAAGAGCTGATTAAGAGGATCATGGTGTTGGGTAGCGTTGCTAGTATTTCCAAATTAAGGGACGTAAGTGAAAAAAAAAGTGGGACTGGGACGAAAAAATCGGGACGTAGAAAAAATACATTACACTGGTTACAAACCTTTCATTAAAAATCACAGACTCTTATTGTGATCAATCAAACCCTAATATGTATATGATTTACTAACTTTTACTCTTACCATGCCAAATTGGTTACTGAAAAAGCAGGATTATGGAAGTCCAGCTCAGGGCGCTAGCGGGACGCGTCCTGAGAAAAATGGGACCAAAAACGGGACATCTGGCAACACTAGGGTTAGTTGTCATAAATGTTGGCAGACAGCCACTAGGTCGTTATTTTTGATTTAGCACTCTAAGTAAATGTAAAACAATAAATGGTATGTTTTTATTCATAGGTACTACTTAAAATCACACACATTTGTTTTATAAATAGTCCTCCCTATAGATTTTTATACTCTTATAATAAATGGGTTTGTGGCAAAACTGCCATAACCACGCAGGAGCGTTGTGGTCGCTATGATGTAGGTATAATGCCCTATGTTTATTTGAACAGAGTTAATATTGGCAGAGAGGCATTGGTTTTGTCTATTGTTAATAAACTGTATGCGGAGTGCAAGCTGTCTCTCTGGATTGGGTATTGGCTTTGATCAAATACCTGTAGGTAGGCTGTTGAGCCTATACATGGATTAACGGTTATTGGTCTCGTTCCCGTAAAATGGTTGTAGGACACGTTATCAAAATCAACTGTTCCATACATTTAGTCGAATAATATTGAATTTATTTGTATGGAAGAGCAATTTATTTTTCGCGATTTCAGCTTTGGTTCCAAGCTGCTCAAAAAGAGAACCAGAGCACGTCTTTAAAAAAATTCGGATAATAAAATAAAATGGTGTAGGTATAATTATAGGGATCCATTTGGGAGATATGATTTAAATTATTTTACTTAAAGTAAGGGATAGGGAACTAAAAATAAATAAAAAACAAATCTCTTGTATGGATTTTTTTTATTGTTTACAATAAATTAGGTACTAAAAAGCAAACAACAATTTAATCACCAATCCGATTGTCAAATGTGGTGATTATGGCAATATTCCCCCAAGAATACAGTGGTCGTAATTATCGAAATTATTATTATTATTATTGATTTGGCCCCGAAATTATAGCAGATAACTACCAAATTACCCCGAAATAGGTCTTAAAACCCTTTTCAAAATATTCTCACCCGCCGAGTGTTACGAAGGGTCATAGAACGCCAAATCTTTTGTCTAATTAAATATTAATGAGGGATGGAATTAATTCTCTCCCTAGTAAGTGCTTGATCCTCTCAAGATCAAGCCGAGGAATATTAATTTCCTACGATGGTATCAAGCGACGAGAAAAATATACCGCATTAAAACTGCTGGGAGCCAAGAGTCGGCCGACCTTTTGAAAAGCTAAATTAAAAGAGTTTTTATTATATAATACAGGTCAAAATAAATATAACAAGATGAGATAAAATTTTACTTTGGCTCAGGGTTATAATTTGACGTATTTACACGAAAAGGATCCATATTGAACTGTGATATTTAATTTTAAAGTTTACATCGTAATTGCTGTGAATTTCTTGGTTTTATTGGAATTGAAGGGCAAACTTTTATATTGTTAACTTTAAAATGTGTGTGGTTCATATTTTATATATGATATTATAAAATTGAATATCTCAAAATGAGCTATGCTAGAAGATGGGTTGGATCCCTTTCGTTTAACTTTGTCCAATTATAAAAGCTCCTTTGGAACCTAAATAACATTTATATCATTAATGATTATTCTGAGTTTTATTTGCAAGCAAGTGCCTAATGTGATTTCTGTTACCAATAAGTAACGCTTCCTATGTATTCATTAAATAGTCGCTTCTTTTATGAATAGAATCAACTCCTATTATTATACCTATACTCGTAATAATGATAATATAGCCATGTTAACTTACTAGGTTTTCTCGCGAATATCGCATTAATTGTGATCATTTTTGTCTCTTTTGAGCACCAAAAGTGCCATCAAACCCTTCCCTAAACAGAGACAATAAGGAAAATTCAGAAACCTTACAGCGGCTCAGGTGGCTCTCTATTTTTTGTAAGCTTTTATTTTATTTAACATCCAGAACGTTCTTGGTGGCATTTCAAAGCTTTCACGCAACAGTATCATATTTTTCCTTTCGTTTACTTTCGACCCCTAGGCATGATACACAACAGATAAATGCAAAAGGTGCATTCTGTACAGTGCAACCAAATACTTATAACTATAGGAAAAACGAAATTTTCATCAGCCTGGGGTGGCTAGGAACAGTCACATAGGCATGAACATTGAAATTTTTGAAATTGTTAGATATTTATAACCTACCGTATTGTAGAGTTTGTCGTGGTCGTTAATGACCTTAGTTGTTAAAAAGAAACATTAAATAAATTTAAAAAAATAACAAGAAAAAGATAGTCTAAAATATTTGTGGGTACACGTAAATTCCGAACACGACAGAATCATTTTGTTCCTGTACACTGGTTCAACAGCAAGATTACAAAATGCTAAGAAAATGTGAACTTAAATTATGATTTAGGGATACGTTGAAGGTATTGCAGGACACAGCAGCATATTGGGTCCTGTGCTCCAATACGGTACCGAACTGCGGGTCTACCGCATAACTAAAATCGTAATGAACATCGACTCGGGTAATAAACTTTAATATGATCGTGAGAGACAAAACATTGGGCTACCTTGTAATAAAAATATTGGTCATGAAGATGGGAAGCCCAACAGTATGATCGGTAAAATAATTACAAGGTAGCTCTAAGCTTAGCCTCTCACGATCGTATTGAAGTTTATTACCAGAGTCGATGTTCATTACCATTTTAGTTACGCGGTAGACGTGCAGATTGCGCCAAGTCGGCTTCTTGCGCTTATTCCAAGTGCAGTGAACCTTCTGGTAACGCTTGATTTTATAGTAAGACGTAGTCGGGGACTTCACCAAACAAATCTAATAAAGTGACGTCACGAAAAAGAAATTGCATTTTCCTTGTTACATTGTATTGAATGGAAAGTTGTTTCGTCTAGGGTAACGTTTCAATTTGTAAAGGTGAAATCCAAAGACAAAACCGTCTTGAGGGAATGTTGCTCGGATTAACCCGTTCGATCTTACCAAGAAGCTTTCTGATGAAGATAAAGAAAAAAAGAAGAAATATAAAGAAATAAAAAATACGTTAAGGATACAAAATATACATAATATATTGGGAGAATTTATTGAACAAGTTTATATTTGATATTTAAAGATAAAGAGAAAATGTATTTGCGTGAATAAGGTACAGAAAGTTCATATCATAACCTAACCGTCAAAAACCCCCATCTCCAACTAGAAACAGAGTTGTAACTTTTGAACAGCTGAATAGATTTTCATGAACATAGCTTAGATGATACCCGATTAAACTAGCTTTCAATTAAAAAAACTGCATTGAAATCGGTTCATCCATTTTGGAGCTACGATGACACAGTCAGATACACAGTGATACACATATACACAGATACACACTAGAAACTTATAACACCCCTCTTTTTTGTCGGGGGTAAAAATAATTAGGTCTCTTATTCTGCCTTTAGTTTCACATTTTGTAAATGCAAATTTTGACATTTTGTACCTAATTTCTAAGCATTATCCGAAAGCTAAAATAAATTATTTATTCAAATATTACTTACTATAAGCACTAAAAGCTTTGATAACTTAAGAGGGAGTTACCTGTCACATTTTCTATTAGGTAACTTGAAAATAGGTAAGTACTGAAGTGGAGATACTTACAAAACTTTTAGATTCTAAAAACAGCTCTTCAATAATTACTAACTTAAGAAGCTTTGGGCGTGGCCAGTATGACAAAGACTTCGCGGCTGTGAGGGTTCTTCTACATACATAACAAAATTAATATAACTTATTATTGTAGATTGTTATTTACATGCTATAGATAACATTAGTACACCCACCCTTATTTCCTTTTAAAAATAGCCCGGTTCATTCCTTCAATACCTACCTATAGAATATCTGTTTTCGAAGAAGTCATCTACACAAAGTACCTTTGATAAACATGTCGATATCGCGTCGCGCTCTGCTTCTCTCTTAAAGATAAAACTGTCAAGTACACCTACACAACGAATTCGTCTACTTCTATATTATAATACATATAAAGACATATAGTGCAAAGTGAAGTGCTACTAACATAGTCCTAAGCCTTATTGTCTAACACAATTTTTGTATTTAACTTTATGTATAATAATTATGTATTGTCAACTACCACCTGAAGGTGCCCAAGATACAGGCCTAGCCTAGTTTGGGACCAATGGAAGGTATTTTATATTGTAAATATTTATGAAATAAATTGATTTGAATTGAATGACGTGCTAGTCTTTTTTTTCCTTATCCTAGAGTACATCATAGGATACACCCTAATTTTATTACAATCTAGCCTTGTAATTAGGCTAATAAGTGACTTAAACTATGAAATTAAATTATACTAAGATTGTGTCCAATAGCATTTTTCTTAATGTCTTTCATTGACACTTTGTTCATGTGTTCTTTTATAGGTAGCACTTGTACTACATTACACTTATTCACTATCACTAAACACTAACTCGAACGGTTTTTATCTTTTGAGTCTTCTAACTATGTCCGTGTGGTCGAGGAGCTGGACTGCCTCGACGTTCACATGATGATGAAGTCTACGTTCGAGATCTTCTGCGCTAGTACATCAATGTTACCTGATCGAACAACCAATGGCAGTCACTCGTTTAAATAATTGTACAACTTATTGCATCAGCGTAAAGATCATGTTTTACTGCAGCACTAATTAACATTCATGGTCTTGAAGACGCGCGCAGTTAGAACTGATCGGTTTTACAAAGTTTGCCAATGCGACTTTTTTGTTGTGTCGTACTATATTTAACTACCACAGGTTTTCAGGAATCCCTTATGAGATTCACTTGACAAATGCCTCTCTCTGTGCGATGCAAATTCTGGCATTGTTCGGCCGCCCCAAGCAGTTCCGGCGTAATTAAAGCAATTAAAATGTAGTGCGTTGTTTAGTTCTCGTCGTTTTCTTAATTCAGTCGGGTTATTATTTTTATCTTTGTTTTTTTTATAAAAACCCAACCCTGCACTAAGAGTTCTCCTGCATCGTGGGTATAGTGTACAAAAATACATGTTACATACACACGTAGACCCGAAACATCTACCTACCTACAGGTATGCAAATATTCGTTCCGTGCGAGGATCGAACCTGCAACACGTAGCGTAGAAAGGCAATCGCTTAGCTACTGCGCCAACAGTGTCGTCAAAGTAATAAAAAGACTGTTGTCGTTTATACGAGTTAAATCTATCTTTCGCGTAAGGGCCATGTCCACCGATAACATCATTATAACACATGTTAAAAATTAATGTTTAAACGCCTGAGTTCGCTCTAAACGTCTGTTATGCTGTCGGTGAACTTGGGCCTTAATCGCTTTTATTCCTCTCACCTTTACCACAGATAATTATAATACTATTCTATTACCTTTACTAACCGACCTGATATAGGTGACGAATGAAAACGATTATCTTGGAATCGCCGAATCGAGCCGTAATTTGCCGTGGAAGGAGGTACCCGATATTTAGTCCGGTTATAACGAGTCGCTTAGGTACTGCGCCATGCATGTCGTCAAAGTATTAAAAACACTATTGACTTTTATAGGACTTGAATCTACCTTTCATTTATGGGCTAAGTTCACCAAAAAAATAACACATGATTAAAAAAAAATCAGCCGATTACCCATAAAAAAAATTAATGAACGCCTGATTTTGCTCTAGTTATCTGTTAACCTGTCGGTGAAATTGAGTCTAAATCGCTTTGGATGGTGAGAAATTAAAGCTATTTTCTTGGAACTGGTTGAGAGTCGCCAAATCGAGCCGTAGGTATCAGGTAGGTACCCGAAATTTAATCTACGTCTGGAAATTTAGTCTAATTTAGTAACGAGTTATTGTAGTAATTAATAATCCAGGTGCTTAATTATCAAGTTTGGCGAGTTAGGCGTTGATTACGAATAACGCTATTAGTTCGGGGATTTCCAAGTTTGAAACATTAACGTTGATCAAATAATAATGAAGAGGATAATAGATAACTAACTTTCGTATCTAGTCTAGACTAAATCTAATAAAATGGCAGAAATTAATATTCCGTGTTTCCGACTCAGAATTGGGCACTCATTTCCTTGCCGCGAATGTTATAAAAGGCCTACTTCACGTTTAGAATTACGTCAAGTCAGTGGATAGACAGTTAGGGTGCTGCACCAAGGGCTACGTTATTGATATTGTCAAAGTTAACTTTAACAGTTTTCAATATTTTAATTTTAAACGATAAATTAATACTCCTTTGACGCAATACGCATTTAAAGCTACGCGTTTTTGTATGCAGCCGATTTGTGATTATAATTATCATAGGCAGGGTCAATTTATTTGAAAAAAAAAACCAATTCAAAATTGGAACATAGGTAATCAAAATGTTTACAAAATATCAGCAGAGCGCTATCAGTGAACAAATTGACAATTTGCGCATTGACAAACCGATTCGTACCGTCGACAGAAAAGATGAAACGGTAAAGTTTGCAGGTACTGTTGACACGTTCACCGCAGTCCAATTAGCATTGATTTATATGCTGACCGTACTCCGCTTCAGCTGTTGTTTGCCTTGCTAACCTGCCCGTATCGATAATGCTGAATCGTGTTTTCTCATTTTTAATATTTCTGTGGAAAATGCGGTAAAAAAAAATGGTTTTCGTATTCTAATTTAATATTAAAAAACGATTTTTGAGTCGGATCGGGATAATTACACGTATCTTGTGTTTTGTAGGTAATAAAACATACAAAAAAATTTGTATAATAATTCTTCTACTTGGTTCTACTTGAATCTAACTAGATGCATAATTTATGACACTTTAGGCACCTATCTATTTTTCACCAACTTTAAAAAAGTAGGTTCTCATTTCGACTGTATTTACTTTTCATTTATTTTGTGTGTTTGTTCCAACGATCCTCGTCGGTAATTTTATTGTGAACCGATTATAATGATTCGTTTTTTGTTTGATTATATTCTCTTCTATATATATTATAATATATTGTACCTATTCTCAGAATTTAAATTCATTTTTTGGTGAAGATCTTATGAATACCTCGGAGATAGACAATGGAACACTTGAATCACTTGCGATTGCTGTAATCGCATATTTATAGCTGCATGTATTGTTTAAGCCACTCAAAATAGAAAAATAAATAAAAATCTTAAAAAAAAAAATAAAAAAAAAATCCATAAAAAAATTACAGCTTCTGATGTCGGGACCTTTGATTATCCAATGCACCTTACCTTGGCAGTTGCACCGCCTTCAGAAGCTGTTAAGTTTTATGAAAATTATTTTATGCGTTTTAGTCAGTATTTACTTTTTTTTAATTACATGACAGCACTAGTTCTGTTTCATAACCATTATATATTTTAATATAGTCGGATAAGTAGCGAACAAGTGCAAACAATTCTGAAAATGTCGGCACCCGACATTTACTTTCTTGCAAATGCAAATACATCTACAAACAGGTCCAATTATATCTAAAGATTAACTTCAAGTGCACGTGTTGCACGCTGTGTGACGAACTCACCACTGAAAAGTTTCCTTAGTCGTTCCGCGAATATCACTTAAATAATAAAATTAACATAAATTCATCCTAAGTAAAGTAGAAAAGTGAACCTCACAGAACACACAAAGAACTCTTTTGTTTGAGAAAGTTCTCTTTTCTGTATTCTGTGGTAAACCTAGTGCCCACCATAAAAAATTGATATTATTTTCAGCTTAAAACCACGTTTGGGTCTTCCGTCTCCTGACCCATTTCAGCTCCGGGCATTATGTCACAACCACATTCACTTATAAGGCATTTCAGTTGACAACACTAGCAAAATATTATGTAGGTACCTAATACACGGTGCTATGTAGTAGGTAGATACACTATCTACCCAAGTTGTTAGCCCATTGCTTATCCTTTATTACGCAGTAGTTAAGATTAACGTTCCAAGGATGAATGATCAAGATTTATTAATAGAGCCGTTACGTTTCGTTTAAGCCTACGTTGCAGGAAAATATAGCAGCTTTGTTTAACCCATTTAGGAGGCAATGCTAACAAATGGAATGCTGAACGCTTCCCTTTTGATTGGCCGTTCATTGTCGGCGTGTGGACAGGTGCACTAATGAAAAACTAACAACACGACGTGAAACGACTACCGGCAAGCCTTCTAACGAACCCATTTAGTGCTGGCCCATTTTTAGCTTTGATATGTCATCAGTTTTGTGATT
Organism: Allophyes oxyacanthae; assembly: GCA_932294325.1. Lineage (NCBI taxonomy): Eukaryota > Metazoa > Arthropoda > Insecta > Lepidoptera > Noctuidae > Allophyes > Allophyes oxyacanthae. The sequence continues at coordinate 4,906,525 of OW028614.1, read as the reverse complement.
TGATTGAGGAATATCATAAAAGGTACTGATAAATAGTGGCTTCTGTATCATGCTAGCGATTCCTAGTCCCATAGAGAAAATGGTTCAGTTTGATGGTTCACCCTTATATATGACCACGCATTTCTGATACACGTTGTAAATAAAGTATGGTACATTGATTTTGATGAATGAAGTGTCTATCAATTCAGCTATGTAAGTGACGTGGGTGCTAGACTTTGCATAGATGGATTTAACTCCATACATTTTAAAATACATCAAGAAATAAAATTTGAAAAATACACTTATTCTTTTTCGCACCTAAAAATTTAGCAATACATCTGGATATTTGTTTTCAATTCGGAACATTCCGAATTGAAAACAAATAAGTATATCCAGTTTTTTTTTTTACCATCCTGTAATTTTGCATTCTGGACCTGGTAACACTAGCTATACCTAAATGGTATGTTTCTTGTGTTTGAACAAACTTTGCAATAAAAAAAACTTAAGTTACCTATGTGTCGGATTTTTTTAATAGAAGTCTATACAATAAGAGTACTAAACTGAATAAAATGGAAGACCATGCTACAATTTTATTCGGGCAGACTCTTTAAGAGCAAATAGTAGGCGATACTACCCGGTCGGCCCCGAGGCACAGCTGTTGACAATCTCTAAGTGCTTTTTCACTTTAAAAGATGAGTAGCTATTTATTCAGACTGCAATATTACATTGGGAAAATTGTATCTGATATTTTCTAGAGATTTCCAAACGAGAAAGAATGACATAGCATGCAATAGAATATAATTATATTTATTTCATGTAAACCTGTTTCAGGCACTTATGAAATGTCGAGACTCTAGGTGCGCCCTTCTATACAAACAATGTGACGATTGGTTAGGTAGTACTTTCAATATATAAAATGTAGGTACCTACTCTGTCGTTAATATGAAAGCAAATTAATTACATAAAGTGAGTATGAGTAAATCATAAATCATAAATCAATTTATTGGTAATTTCCATTACACGTCAAATACATTATACATTATAAAAAGAGCAATCTTATTTTATACCGAAACAATTTTACTCAAGAGATTGTAAATGGTCGCTTCTGCTGCACATTGAACTAAAACTTAGTTCGACAGTTATAAATTTATTGCTATCTTTTTCAATTCGATAAAGTTAGAAGCAGACAGTAATACATTTAGACATGTCTTTAATCTAAATGCATAGCTAGATAGAATGCGATAGAATCGGCAACAAGATTGAACAGCCGTTATCGTTTTTCGTATATTTAGAAACAAGTCTGTAAGCCTTTAGAATTCAATAAAAATAAGTTATTTTTCTCATCTACAACGGTGCCTTTAAATCATGTTAATACATAAACTTAATCTTTTGTTAGACTGTTGTTGTACTAGAAAACCCTGTCACCATTGAACTATTCTGTACTACGTAGCCCGTAGGTACCAGAGGAGACATGGCACTTCATTACGCTGCACTGTCCCATTCAATTGCGGCTATAAAGAAAGAAAAAAGAAAGAAAAATCATTTATTTGCCACAAAAACAAGACACACTAGAATGACAGATACAGGTAAGTAATAAGAAGAGGACAGGTGCATAGACAGAGAAGACATTATTTTAGGATGGCAACAATGTAAAATTGAGTAGAAAAAATAATAATTTAAAAGAATAAAAAATACCCGCACTTCAGTTTTTACTGCTCTTTCACCCCCGCCGCGCCCCTCCTTCCCGCGTGTGGCGCATGACGTTTATTTGTCGTGTCGCCTCTAGTACGTAGTACATAATAGCTCAATGCTTGTCACATATATTATCAGGCCCAGGGGGGCCGCTGTTTTACGGAGAACAGCGTTAATATGAACGATTATGAAACCTTTGTTATAAGATCAACCTAAACTTACTATGACAACGTTTTTAAGAATATACCAGGGAAGTGTCTAATGTCTGACAACCGGTCTAACCTTAGGGTGTCAGTGTCTCCCAGTTATGGGTGTCGAAGGTCAGATGGCAGTCGCTCCGTATAACATAGGTACTGATATTCAGCCGCATCTGGTTAGACTGGGAGCCAACCCCAATTTAGTTGGGATAAAGGCCAGGCAGATGATAACGATGATGACCAGTGGCTGTATGGAGAGCGAGGTGGAATGTTCGTCTCTTAAAACCATACACGAGAATAGAGACGAGTGGCGATATAGAGGAAAGACGTCCGCGACAAGAGCCATTCAAAGATACCATCATAGTCAAGCCAAAGACTAGCAAAAGACATTCCCTTATCTACCGGAATACATCCAATAACCGTCAGACTTTATCTAACAACCCTAGATACAAAAACAGCTCATTCGGTGGTGAACAACAAAAAGTTTTGTTCTATTCTCCGCCATTTTGTTTGTGTGCAGCTAATAATCAATCTTCTTGCGAGGCGTTCCCGCGCTGTCCCGCGAGGCACAGAGAATTATTCTTTCAGCCTTTAGGACCGACGTTTCCTACGTCACCGTTGGTCGTGAGAAAATAATATATTTATATTTCACGTGAAAACTTGTTCATGGAGAATGATCGTATACTTATGTTGAACGGATATCTCTCTGTACATTTCATTTTTAATTTCATTTTATTACGTTACCCCTCACTAGGATTTTACTTGTATCAAGGGTACAATTTACAAACAAACATGTCACATGCACAGCACATATACCCAGACCCGAAATATAGATCATACAAATAATTGCTCGGTGCGGGGATCGAACTCGCGGCAAATAGCGTAGAAAGCTAATTGATTAGGACCAACCGTATCGTCAATCCGTGTGTTTCGTTCAGTGGCGAAGAGTCCATACAACCCGATTCCCATCGGCTTCCCTTTAGGAATTGGTCAGTGCATAGACCAACGTAATATTATATTATTTACTCATCCAACTGACAAAAAAAGGCTTGTTATTCAGTTAGGTCGAGCTCTTCCAGACATGACTATATATAGATTACCTACAAGAGACGGTATGGATTTTTGTCTTGCAGCATTAATTACAACAATTTTTGAGGGCATTTTTGGGACGGCTTCCCCTTTTAAAACTGTCACCCTTCGCCACTGGTGTCGTTATGGTTACATTTGGCCTGAATCACCTATGTCTATTGTTTTCGTTTTATAATGTAGAACTGAAAGGCTTTAAAAAACTGGTTCATTATTTTAGTGATGTTTTTGTGATTGAAAATACAATTCATGAAAAGCTCGTCAAATCTCAAGTTTTTTATTGTTGAGGTCAAATTCAAAATTAAATATATTTTTTTCAGCATTATGTTTAAGTATACGTAGAAACCATATTAAAATTACTGTCCACATTATAATATAATACAGGCTTAAAAAAAACTTTTCTTATCTGTCATACAAAGGTAAATAAAATTTATATATATATATATATTTATTATAATAGTTATAGTTCCTGTTGTGCTCTGCGTGTGAGCAAAATGTGTTTACACAAGACGAACAAGAAGAAACAGGAAACATAGGCAGACTCATGACTTGCTAATTCCACGACATATCTATTAATCTCTTTTCCCGTAAAAGTCTACCAATACATCCTAACATCCAGTTTCACGAGTATCACAGATCACGCAATAGGCTTACAAGTATTTACGTTCGTATGCTCTTTAATTCCCCCTGTGTGATTCCCGGGAGAATACTCCACACTACACTGCAGTTATCCGAGGGATTGTGTGACACTTATCCACCTGCGACACTAACGGCCTCTGGGGGATTGCCTGGCAACAGCTAAACGAGCGTATTCTTGGATGTGCTCCCTGAGGCTTCTATGAAAAGGGCTTTGTTTATCCGAAAAGATTGAAATTTCTGTTTTTCTTTGGAGAGTATTTTTTTTCTTTTTTTCTGTATAATATTATTAGAACTTTTTATTCTTAAAATGTAAACGGTGGAAGTTTAAGAAAACTGTACCTTTTAATTAAAATACAATAAAAACGGAAGTTTTTTTAAGAGATATTTCATTTTCATTTCTGTAACATAATTTAGGTAATGTTGTAATATATGTATAGGTAATTGTAGTAATATCGAAGTTTATGTTTAGGAAATATAACATCTTTAACAGGAAATCGTAACAATAATCTGATAAACCACAACAATGTAACACAACAGGATGGTTATTAAAGTTGTTACAATTAAAGTGCTGTTACAAACGCCTGGTTATCATAACAAACTTCATTGTGTCACAAATTAATGTTAAACGGAACATCATTCTGTATAATGATGTTCGTATGCGACCTGCCTATTTGACACATTTAGCTAACGTTACATTAAGCTACGTAAAATTTTTGTACGAGACAATTGATATAACTATACATTTGAAGGATAACTAAAGAAACTGAGTGAGCAAATTTTTATTCTTCTCGTAATAGGCTTTTGTTTAGGGTCAATTTAACTTTTAGATACCTAAGTGTTACTTTAGTATTACAGACACAGAAGTGTGTTTAGGCCGCCATATGTGTAGATTTTAAGGGATTTTCCGAAGAAGTGGAATTGAAACTATTTTTTCTGAACGAATGTATGATAAAATCGTGTCTTTATTGAATGCGCTAAGACCTCGAGGATAAGTCATACATGGTACGGATCTTAATCCCGACAAGTAAATAGTCCCATACAGCGTAACTCTCTCTCTCTTCCCGACTGTCAATCCCACATGGTGGTGGGGTCAGCCTTCTTTATATTTCGCTTCCACTTCGCTCTGTCTTTGACATCCGTGTCGGAAACTTTGCATGTCGCCATATCTCTGTGCACTACATCCATCCACCTGGTTTTAGGTCTCCCTCGAGATCTCCTGCCAGGTAAGGACAGCTGCAGTGCCAGGTTGCCTACGTAATACAGCGTAACTAACATTGTTAAATACCACGTATGTACAAAAAAAAACAAAATTGAGTTTTGGCGTCTCTAGGTAAATGGCAAAGTAAAAACTTAATTTTATGGGACTATCGATGACGATACAATAAATAGGTACACATAGATAGATATGCGTCACAATTATCTATTATACATAGATCTTCGCTGGTCGCAGTAACAAAGGAGCTTAGGACCTTACTTCTTCTAAATAATCGATGACGATATGGTACCCTTTACATCCACCTGTTTTTCAGTGAGAGAAGATTGTAAACAAAAATAAACAATGAAAAAACAACACAACTTGCCGCATTACCAGCTTAAAAGCAACGTGGAGATTCGACAGAAGGAGGCATTAAAATTTAATGTCTCTACTCTATAGTCAACGATCCAAGCCTGAAGACTATCGTAAAACCCGCTTTATGATCTCGGGTCACAGACAAAACATGACATTAACCCAGAAACTAGGCAATTAGTAAGACACTGTTTTTGAAATAAACTGACAATAAAAATATCTTTGAGGCGAAAAGAACACGATAAGAAATAAAAGAAAGAAGAAACATAATTTATGTCTGCATTAAATATGACTGTACTTATACAGAATATTTTTTATGTAGTGCGCAATGTGATTAAGTGTCCGTTCCCAAATTCAACCGCAGTACTAAAATTCACTCCAAAACAAAATAAAAAATTGATTTTGTATGGCTTGCGCTAATAAATTATGCGTGTTCACATACTAAGTCGAATTATCGTTTTGTTTTGAAGTGTATCCCAATACTGCGGTTGGATTTAGAAACAGAGACAGAATCACACAATGTAACAAAATATGCGCACTACATAAAAAAAATATCCTATATTACAAATGGCAGTCTTCTAAACTAAAAACATTTGATACACTGGCAACAATTTAATGCTTACATGATGATGGCACGGTTGGCGCAGTGAGTAAGCGATTAGCATTCTGCGCTACGTGTTGGGGGTTCGATCCCCGCACGGAACAATTATTTTTATGGCCTACATTGGGTATTGTATAGTGTATTATGGGAGTGTGTGCATGTCCGATGGATGTTTGTAAACTGTACCCACGATACAAGAGAAATAAAAGTTTGGGGCAAAGTTTAAAAATAAAACTTCATGCTAACAAAATAATCCTATTATTATTATTATCAGCCTCTGCTGTCCCACTCCTGGGCAAAGGCCTCCTTCCATTTTCTCCATTTCTCTCGATCCCGCGCCTTTTCGATGCATTCTTTAAGAATCTATCAATTTAATATAATCAAATGCTTTGCTTGAGTTGTGACATGCATCAATAACAAAATAACGGACAGTAAATTAATTCGTTAAAAATTTGCTATTATGAGACCATCAATCCGTCGAAAAAATAAGGCTACACACTGCATGTGACCTTTGTGCTTGTAATAGAAGGTTCGAATCGGATCGGATCGAAGATACCATAGAATAAGAACAACTGAACATTTTACGAGACCGAGAATTTTTTTTTGGATAGTTTCTGTAAATGTCATTTACCCTACGACACTTGGCTACGGCTGATTTTCAATGCCTATTAAGTTATGACAAGCTTAACATATGTGTAATAAATGTGTGCGTGTGGCGTGGCGTGTTGTAAACATATTTTCAACTTAAACGCAATGTGGTGATTCGCCAGTTGGAAGCGTTAAAATTTTACGTGGCCCTCAGTGTGCAGTAAATGAACCGCACTGCGCTAAAAGGTCTATTGTGAAACCCGTTTTATATTCCCTGGTCACTAACCAACACTGTTTCGTGATTTGCAGTTTAATTATTTAAATCGTCTCTATCGAAAATCTATTTGTTTCTAACCTAACCGTCAAAAGCCAACTCCAACTAGAAAAAGAGCTGTAACTTTTGAACCGCTGAACAGATTTTCATGAAACATAGCTAAGATGAGTACCGAACTGCAATAAAATTGGTCCATCCGTTTTGGAACTACGACGCCACAGACAAACACACGGATACTTACATAGATACACAGATACACAAATGCAAACTTATAACACCCCTCTTTTTGTCGGGGGTTAAAAATGTTGAGGATGCGATGAGCGAGATGAGCCCTCTGGTTCTTAGTTTGGTAAGAATTTAAAACGAGGCGGCGAACTCTTCGTGAAGAGTGTAAATCGTATGAAAAAGTACAAAGTTCCATCAGAAGCCTCTGCACTACAAAGGCATAAATTATAGAAACACGACAACTCACAAGTCTAATAATAATCATAACCAGATCCCCACTTGCCCCCTCTAAGCAAGTCCCCTCTTGTTGTCCCCCCCCAGCAATGGCCTAAGCCGAGGTCTGAGTTCCACTATGGGGCGCCCTTAGTCTTGTTGTTGCTTAAAAATTAATTCTTGCTTGCCACTTGATCGATTAAGCAGAAAAGGCTCCCGAGAAGCGGGCGAGACATAAGTAAAAAAAAAACACAGCAACTAGGGCAAATTAAAATTGTTTATTTAAACAAAACATCTTAATTTCCTGTTTTCCACCCTGCAACCTTATTTCACTTGCAAGTTCAGCCATAAAACTTTTGTAAATTGCAACATCATCCGTAATTTTTTCCAAGTTTTAAGAGCAGGGGCCCAATTCTACAACAATCGAAGTAGTCTTCGAATTCGAGAAAACGTTCGAATTCGAACTTTTCTCGAGTGGTAATTACGTTGAGCTATTCTGGACATGTCGAGTTCGATATTTCTCCGCATTTCTCGAACGCCAGCCGCTCGAACTGCTTCGACTGGTCGGGACCACTCGAGACGTACATTTCGAATTCGAACCATCATAAACGTCAACATCGGTTCTCAGAGTTTTTCTTGAATTGTGCCTAAATTTAACTATTTCTAGCCCATAAGTGCATAAACTTTATTTATAATGAGTGACGAAGTAATTGCGACATTTATGCAAAGCATACTGGAAAGCGGTGGGTTGAGCTCACCATGTTTATGAACTTTTTAATTACGCGGACATATTATTGTACAGTTTGAAATGTTCAGTGAGAAAACTTACGAATATTATTTAAAGTGAATAACACCATTAAAATTTAGTGATATTAATGAATATAATAATTAAGCGTGCAAGGAAAATACACCACAGTCCAAGGAAAGTCCACTAACTAACTAACTAGTACCTAAAGTAACTAGGTACCTATTAAAAATACTTTTGGGCTGCTCCAGAATAAAGTTGTTGTCTAAATAAAGACCGCACTCTGCACTACTCGACTGAAAATAGCGCAAAACCATGTACCAAACCCGGAATCGGAATAGAGAGCCAACGTCAGGAATCTCTGAACTCTCTGCAGCTATTTTTCAGGAGGAAAACTGAACGGCCAATAGCTATGATTTAACTCGGGGCAGAGCTATAAGAAACATGATAGTAAGAAGAATAAGTAGTGTTCATACATGAACCGTACTAAATCAACTGTTTCTCATAAGTTTACAAATAAATATATACTAGAACTTGAAATAAATAACTTTTATTTACTTACATATTATACTTTTTAACATTCATCACCTAACAATGATATTCATACACTTTCATAAATTTCAAATAATTTTCTCTCTTATTATCTTTTTACAACATGCATCCTTCTGTCGCACCCTTTCTTAATACAAAGTCACACAACCTCAACTCTTCATCAAACAGCTGCAGCCTTCACTCTCCGAGCATTCATTTGCTATGCCACACTCCCTTGCATACTCTGGCTTTGGCATCACTCTCCTCACACAAAACGGCCAATCATTCTTGTACTTCTTGGATGGTAGCTGCCAATAGTTGTCACCCACAGCATCAGCAACAAGGAGAATATTATGTGAAGGACAGGTTGGGGTAAGACAGTAGTGTGCACTCCATAGAGAATGTCTGTAATATCAGTTAATTTATGGATATTGGATATTCATTAGATAACATTTTTTAACTTTAAAACGCAACACAAGTTATTTTTGCCTACCTTGTAAAATATGTCTGTGCATGCCACTGGGGTAAGATATAATAATAATTTATATATTCAAGAGGATATCAAAATGAAGATCATAATGAAATATATAACTTTTAATGATATTATGTTACTTATTATCTAATACACTTCATGATAAAAATTAGAACTTAGCTGTTTAACTTGACTCTAGCGTAAACATAGATATCATAAATCTAGATAAATTATTTTAATACAAACTTTTAAGTGAATTACAACAGAACTAACAAGTGTCAAAGTTATAAGTACCTAATATTGCAATTATAATACTCCACGTCATGTTTACATCTGACAAAATGCAACCATTATTGACAATAATTTATGATAAAGTAATTTCACTTCACTAACACCATAATTTCACTTCATCTTGCTCTTCATATGACACTAAACAATCTGCTTGTACAAAGAAGTAAATAGGTGATATATTGATTCTCAGTCAGCGGTTTCCAACTATCCAGGGTTATGCTCAGCCTTTGTCCGTATCTCCAAGGAATGACAGGGTTGCGCCATCCAACACTTAGTGCGTAATTCTCTCGTCGCCCGGGCTGCATGCAGCGGGCTAGCACAGTTAGCACACTGTGTAATGAAGAGTCTCGCTCTCGCCGCTGTCTCCACCATCGATGAAAGATACCGGGATAGGACCACGTCACACCAGCACGATGTGTATAAACTCCTAAATAGCGTTTTTTCCCGAATACTATGATGATCACCGTACTCGCGCTTGTTCTGCTTTTGATGTCCGATGATATAGTTAGATCTTCAATTATTTTGACTCCAGCAAAAGGGGCGAGTCGCCTCTCATAATTTACGAGAACATGTTTGTAAGGTTTGTAGATATTATTTTGATTTTATTTAATTTGATGTTTGTTAGATCAAGATGTCAAACTCAAAAATTGGTGCGTTCGAAAACATCAATGATTAAAAAATCCTCTCTTACATGCGCCAGCCTACCTATGTAAACATGATAATATATTGTGGTCAACGTTAAATGAAACAAACATGTTTTCTTTTTATGATTTATAATTCTTTCGTTTTATCTATGCTCTTCCAATGTTATTTTTGTATTTTTAAAATCGATGTCAATAAACTTTCGGAACGAACAAAATATCTACATAGTTACATTCCGTTTCAGCAATTATTCTATGGAATGTAAAAAAATGTTAAGAAATTGAAAAACTTATTATTTCCCGATAGAAATTAATATAAAACGTATAGACTGACATTATAAACATTTATTATACTTACAAACTTTTTAAAATACGAATACGAGGTAAATAATTACAACTGTTTTAAAACAGGATGAAACAGGATGAAACTGTGTGAAACAGAACGCAACGCACGTAGTTTATCTCTTATATTGGCAACATTTTACAATTACGAGTAGAAATTCATCTCGATTCGTCTCGATTAGTGCTGAGAATACCAAATTCGAATCCACAATGTCAGCTTGCGAGATTTTACAGTCGAAATAGCGCTCGAAGTGGAAACTCGAATTCGAAGACTACTTCGATTGTTGTAGAATTGGGCCCCAGCAACAAAAGGACCATAAAGACACGTCTTTCAGCACACAACGTGAAGAAACGAGCTTACATGAGCTTATATTCAACGAGCCATGAATAGAACGGACACATTCATGAATTTCTGGGCTAAAAACGTGTTCCAAGGTTTGACGGTGTTCAAAATAAAGTAGCTCAGAGATTTTATGACCAGAAAATAATATTAATTATTATTACGAAAATTAATCCCAATATCTATGGGTAGGTAGATACACACATTTTATCTGCAAATTATGTGCAAGAAAACATATCGCCTTTTACCAAGAGCTCCATAGGTCTTGACCAAGAACTCCATAGGTCAGAATGGGAAGAATTCACATGTCAATGAGCAGTGGAAGTCGCAAGACGGACTGAGAATCCCTGGTCTATGAAAGGAAACCTTCCAATGTCAATGCAATTCTGCCGTTTCTTTTTTTATTTGCATCCTTTAAATTCCTTTCACATTTTGTTGAGGTTCGGTTCCCTATTTATGGCTGGTACTACACACAAATTTCGAGCTTTCAACTAAAATCCTACACAAGTATTCAGAAATTCAGTATACGTAACAAATATCGAAAGGCAATACAGATAAATCAAATATTTATTCTGTCCCAATATCGATGCGGAAACGAACTTGAGCACAGATGGTGGACACTGCGCCGCTGCCGCTGTCCCATTCAAATTCAAAACTCAATAGAGATAGTGTCCATTTTTTAACTGGAGCTCCCAAAAAATCCCATGTTGAATAATAATATATTATATAGTTGTTACTGGTGACACTTCAATATAGTGTAAAATACTAAAACTTAAATATTTTATTCAAAATATACTTTGAAAGGACTTTTTGAATGTCAAAAAGACGACCAAAAATCTCGGCGTGCTTTCGAAGACCCGCAGTGTTATTCGGTCTTATTACAGGAGGTGGCTTAAACCAAGTCTTATAAAATCCCAAGTTTTAAGATACCTCCGTCTCTTTTTAACCGTCTTCAAAAAATTCTCAATTCGACTGTATGAATTTTTTAACTGACTTGAAAACAGAAGGATTTTCTCAATTCGACTGTATGTTTATTCAGTGATAGCTTCGCCAGTTGTGAACTGATTATGATTATTTTTTTATTGACTTCAAAAAACTCAAAGGTATAAAATATTTTTTATACAAAACTTAACAGGTTCTGAATTCGGGGCCTTTGCCTCTTCAACATGGGCGAAATATGGGTGTATTATATAAGTATCAGTACCTACAACACTACCTATGCCTTCGAAAAATACACATTCTTGTTTGTGTTATTGTTATTATGTTATCAAAAACAGGCCTTGACGTCTGGCGTGGGTAATAACAGCTGTCATCGACTCCCCCAAATCTCGTGATATCGACATAGCAACAACCAAGTTATCTGTACTGAGGTTTGAGGCTCATTTGGACGCTTGCCAACGTACTCCTCGGAGAACGATTCCTTCGGAACTTACGTATGTTTCGCTTACAATCTCTGATGCTATTTATTATAACGATTTTCTATTATGAGGAGCAAGCCCATCTACGAATGTGTAAAGTGGATCGATCATTTTGTATAGTGTGACCAAATAAACGGCAACAGGTAAAAATCTGTTAAATAGAAATGACTTCAAAGTACCTATATCCATATAAAATATTCACAGCTTCAGATAACAATAATACGAAATATTATGTAATGAACCACAACACAGTTCAAGAATCAATAAATAATTTTGGCAATTAGACTAATTTTACCCGCCGCGCCGTCAAACTTATGAATGATCGCGAAAATTCATGAAATTAAACAAAAGAAGACCGAACAATAAACGTGAAACATTTAGGCATCAAATTCTTATTTAAAAGTTGTTATTTTATCAATTTTTTGATCGAATAAGTCAAATCAAATGAATGATAAATGAAACAATTTTTTTATCTAATAAGTACTTGCAGCGTCACGGTAATGACAGCTTTAAAAAGTTCGCCTTTTAAATGAGTTTTTATTTTATTAATGTTTTATAGAACAAAGCATTTCCGAGTCGCAGCAATTAAGTTTGAATAATACCAAAATATTTTCGGCCTTTTATTTGGTTCACGGGTTCTGAATAAATAATTAAGCCATTAGCTTTTTTGTTTGAATGCTTTGTCTTTTACAGAAAGGTACCTACTTACTTTACCTTGTTGTTTGGGACGGGTATTCGTTCGAACACGACGCGTTCCCACCCGCCTCTATTTTATAGTCGTTTTATTTCACCATTTATTGAGTAAAGTACAATACGCTCAAAATCTGAGCGCAGTGAAGTGTTAATAGAAATAAGTCATTAATGCCGACAATTTCGTGACGACACCATTAAATATTTACGTCGCTTTCGTGGATAAATTCCACGTAATAATTTATGTTTTCAAAGTAATGAAGAAGTTAAATTAAATTCAAATAGTTTTGATAATTAATGTTTATTACTTTCTTTTTGATAAATCTACTACATTTACCTCTAAAAGCTTTAATATGTATTTAAACTTGATTATAGTAAACGTAAATTACTATCTAAATAATAATTATGTTTTTATATTTGTATTTATTTTTATCGCCTTAAGTATCGTTATAATTATGTAGATCACAATTACGCTTGTTAGCTAGTGTTATCCAAAACCAAAAAGAAAATTAATTCAGCCAGACACAAAAGAGACACAATTTAAAATTATTATTATTATTCTTACCGTAGAAAACCCCCGACTCGAACTAGAAAAAAATTTGCATATTTTGAACGGTTGAACAGATTTTCATTAAACATATCTATGAGATTTCTGAATAAACTAAACAATAAAACAATACTGCATTGAAATCGGTCCATCCATTTTGTAGCTACGATGCTACAGACATACACCCAGATACACAGATACACGAATACACACTAGAAACTTAAAACACCCACGAAACATACAAAAGAATTAAATTGTGATCCTCACGGCGACTAAAGTTGCAGTTTTCAACAATTCGCTTCTATTTTAATCTATATCTCCAGGGTGCTATTGTGGCCACTTAATAAACATGTAGCGACCAGCGGCTGAAGCGATTGAGTCAATTACCTCCCTTTGTACGGACCAAAAGCATTTTCATTGGAGATTCAAGACGTAACGTGCAAAGCAATTTCAGAATTTCCGAACGGAATAACGTTCATTTAGAGAAATTTCAATCTAAAATCTTGTTTCAATAGGCTTGAAGCAAGCTGGCCTTGGAACCCTAGTTTCTATTACTAGGCATAGAGGCAAACGGTAAAAGAATCCTGTCTGGAATTTGTGCCCGTTAATAGAGATCTCAACCCTTGCCTACATTGGCTATCCCTGAAAGACAGTTCACGAAGAAAGACATTTTACGATACTCATGAAGAGATAAGAGTGTGTACAATGACATTTTACAAATAGACGCGTTGCCCGCGCTCTATATTGGGAAGATAAAGGCAAGGTAAATGCCCTGCACCGACTGAGAGAATGAGCATGCAGCAGCTAATGCCACCTAATTAAACGTCTATATTCATCTTTTTCTAACAAGCGACATGGCGTATGGTGGCTTTCATTTTCATTCCTTTTCTTCGCGCACTGTATAATTATATGTACTGCTATGTAGCTATAGTAAAGTTTACGCCATTTTGTAGTGCATTAATGTTGGTGTATGGCCCGTCTATTTTTTAAATGTCATTGGGTGTGTAGGCATTACCGAAAATCCCATATTACCTATATATCTATTTATAGTAGCCGTATAAGAGCAGCTATGTCTAGACATACCTGGCCGCCAAAACACAATTAGTGGTTCGCTGAAATCGTTCGAATTCGACATTTACTCGTCCTGCGATATGTTCGCTGAAGAATTTCAAGTTTCATTTTGTGTGTTGTAATTTTTATGTTTTTGTTTTTTGTGTGTATTTGATTAATGTGTCTACTTTGTTTTTTATTTTATTTTGACAAAAAAATGTTTAGATATTAAATTTTTAAAAATACCAGGTGCCTACTAGGTATAGATATATTCCTTTATATTACGCAGATTATGTTTATATTTGACATTCCATCTACATTGTTTGGCTAATCTTGTAACATCTTGCAAGATCTTTTATATAAAAAAAAATTGCATGCCAGCTACTGGCGGAACATAATTATAATGCCACATATCATCACCATGTAACACCATTTTTTTTTTATACCATTATTCAAGCAAAATTAATTTCATTTCATTTCTTTGCTTAGTGTACGTAATTGGTTTCGAAACCGTGTTTATCAAAGTATAATAAATAAATAAATTGACTACCGTTCCTAATCGGTCGCGTTACCAAGTAGTAGGTGTCAAGTAGAAGCTGATCGATGTGTAAACAACATAGATTAACCGAATCTTTCTACTCTGCCAACTGACAATCGATCTCTAACAACATAGATCGAGTGGTTGCGGTCTGTTTTTCGTGTCGTATCTATCAATCGGTTAGAACCACCACAATGTAGAGACATGTCATATGTAGTACTCGCAAATCTTTATGGGACCTCTCTCTCCCTCTAGCACCTATAATAAGCGTACCTACCTACTATTATAGGTGCTAGTGGGAGAGAGGGCTCATAACGATTTGCACGTACTATACCTATTACACTTTACTTATCCAATTCAGCGGCTTTTTGCCGTTTACCTACTGCTAAACATCTAAGGAGGTATGGTCCCATACGCAAACCTCATGGACACGTCCATCAACATGCTATCATCGTCACAATAAAATGCTTTTAGGAATTTAAATGGGGGGGGGGGGAGATTGATTTAAACGCTGTAAGTACAGGAAAGGCAATTAGGAACAACAAATTTTTGAAGTGAAACTTCTATATAGACGAGGGGTATTAGGATTTTTCTGTCACGAAAGAGCGTTACGGCCGCGTGGAGGGGGTAGACGATATATCCGTTGAAGTTTCACTTCTACTATGTGTCCCAGCAAACAGTCCGTTTTTTTTTAAATCTAATTGAATGCTTAAACTTATATTTACATTTTACCGATCATGAAGTTGGTACTCCCATCTTCATGATTTGTATTTTTTTTACAAGATATCACAAAGTTTGTTTCTCGCGAGAAACAAACATCAACATCAACCATCATCATCATCGATTCTGGTAATAAACTTCATAGGATCGCGATCCTATGAAGTTTATTACCAGAATCGATGTTCATTACCATTTTAGTTACGCGGTAGACCTACAGATATTCAGAGATTCATGTGTGAATTAGCATCTGGCAGGAATGACTCAAACAAAAAATACTGAAGAGATTTTATCCTGTGTGTCCACCCATCTGTTCAATGTAACACCATTTTTTTTTTATTCCATTGTTCAAGCAAAATTAATTTCATTTCATTTCTTTGCTTAGTGTACGTAATTGGTTTCGAAACCGTGTTTATCAAAGTATAATAAATAAATAAATTGACTACCGTTCCTAATCGGTCGCGTTACCAAGTAGTAGGTGTCAAGTAGAAGCTGATCGATGTGTAAACAACATAGATTAACCGAATCTTTCTACTCTGCCAACTGACAATCGATCTCTAACAACATGGATCGAGTGGTTGCGGTCTGTTTTTCGTGTCGTATCTATCAATCGGTTAGAACCACCACAATGTAGAGACATGTCATATATAGTACTCGCAAATCTTTATGGGACCTCTCTCTCCCTCCTAGCACCTATAATAAGCGTACCTACTATTATAGGTGCTAGTGGGAGAGAGTTTAGAGGGCTCATAAAGATTGGTGCGTACTATACCTATTATACTTTACTTATCAGATTCAGCGGCTTGTTGCTGTTTACCTACTGCTAAACATCTAAGGAGGTATGGTCCCATATGCAAACCTCATGGACAAGTCCATCAACATGCTATCATCGTCACAATAAAAGGCCTTTAGGAATTTAATTCGGGGGGGGGGATTGGTTTAAACGCTGTAAGTACAGGAAAGGCAGTTAGGAACAACAAATTTTTGAAGTGAAACTTCTATATAGACGAGGGTATTAGGATTTTTCTGTCACGAAAAAGCGTTCCGGCCGCGTGGAGGGGGTAGACGATATATCCGTTGAAGTTTCACTTCTACTATGTGTCCCAGCAAACAGTCCGTTTTTTTTTAAATCTAATTGAATGCTTAAACTTATATTTACATTTTACCGATCATGAAGTTGGTACTCCCATCTTCATGATTTGTAATTTTTTTACAAGATATCATGATATCGATAAGACAAAGTTAGTTTCTCGCGATCCCTTAGCAGAATCGATGTTCATTACCATTTTAGTTACGCGGTAGAGCTACAGATAGTCAGAGATTCGTGTGTGAATTAGCATCTGGCAGGAATGACTGAAACAAAAAATACTGAAGAGATTCTATCCTGTGTGTCCACCCATCTGTTCAAACATAACTGGCGTAGTTCAGCCTAATAAGGTATTTGAAAAAAAGGTCAAACAGAAGGTCGCCCTTTGAGTCTCTCTTTACATAACACAGAAACGTCACCGTTTAACAAGATAGCAAATAGTTTAAGGTTTATGTACTTAAGTGAGTACGAACCACCTCGTTAGCCGAGATAGACAAAACATTGCCACGAGGCGCGCACGAAGTATTGAATAGCAAAAACGATGTAAACCTAAGATTTATCTGCAGAACTGAAGCAAGAAATTGATATAAAAAAAATTGTTTTGAACAATGGAAGAAATATCTGTCTACTTTCTACATCTACAATATATCACGGGTTTATTAGCCTTTAAGAGTTTTATTAGAGTTGAAATTGTTCGTTATGTAATAAATAGTTGGGAAAACATGTACGAGTATTTGTTAGCTTTGTATAAAAGGCGGTCCTTATTCATCTATTTATTTGCGGCCCTCGACTTTCCCATGTCGGCCGTCGTCTAAGTCCTCTGTCGTATTTCAGTCAACAAAACTTAGGACGGCGTAAATAAAAACAAGTGAATAAATCACTTTGCCAATTATACGTTCGAAAAACAAAATGTGAAATACTTTTTGAGTGAATGAATGGATGATCGTTCATTATACAAGTGATTACCTTGGAACAAATGATGCTTGATGATCCATATGCATCGCGCAGTTGTGAACCATCATTTATTTTTTAAATAGTTCTTGTAGTAAAGCGAAACGTTAACTAACGATATATGCTTAACACTTTTATTGTATAGCTAGCTGTGACCGCGACTTCGTCCGCGTGGAGTTGAGGTGCTTGAATTTTGTTTTTAACCGACTTCAAAAAGGAGGACGTTCTCAATTCGACTGTTTTTTTAATATTTATATATTATATAGTTATATTATTTTACGAAACTTATATCCGAACTATCTAAAACGTTTTGTAATACAAAAAGACCTCAGTTTCCATTACAGATTAAATAATTACTTGATTTAATCTAGGTTGAATGATATTATCCCTGGAGTTGTAATAATAATATGTGTATCGTTAATTTACATACAATTTACATCCACTACACATACACTCTCATAATATATACTATTTAATTATTGTTTTCTGAAATGTTAAAGTTGTTTTAAATATCTGCTAATTTACTTGTTTTTATGTTTCTTTAAATATTCTTTTTGTTTTCCGCATGAATTGTTTTTACTCGGATTATACACGTGCTGTAATTCAACCTATTCGAGGGATCGAACCTGTATCTCCTAAACACAGGCTACTCTGTAGCCTAGCTAGGAGAACAGTACTTCACCCACTAACTGGATTAACAAACCACCTATGCCTGTGCTAAATGTACCGTATATGTAATCTGGTCCAAGTTTTGACAATAAATGATTTAATTTAAAAAAAAAACGTTAAACCGGAAACGGGTGATAGGCCAGGTGGTGACAAATGAAATTAATTTAATTTTTTCAAAAGGCTTATATTATTTGGTAGAGGAAATGTATTTTTTTTTACATTGTCTCAATTGTGGAGATATTTTCGTAGCAATGAAATTTTAATGCCTTAAAATGTTTTTATTAGACATTTTTACTCGTTCACAGCTTTTATTTTCGTAAAGACCTTTCACGCACTACATCGTAAGTTACGATCATAACACAGAGCTTACTATGTGTTACGATTCGTTTCGTAACACATAGGTAGTAAGCTCCGTGTTATGATCTTCTTAAGAGATGGATCACACGGTTTCTGAGAGACTGGTCATGTCTAATCTCATGTTAACTGTTTTTTTATACATTTACTAATAAGTAGGTATTAAGTTAGGTAGTATTGACCAATCAATTCATCAAATCACATCAGTTGATAAGAATTGTGACGGATAGTTAGATTTGATTATTTATTTATTTATTTAATGCTTTATGCACAGGTAAAAAAAACACTGCACAAAGGCGGTGTGATTAGTGTTTGATTGTTGATAAACGGGTGATCATACGCACAGATTAAAGAACAAATGTATCACACGTGTTTTAATTAGTTTAAGAAACATTGTGCCATTACTTCAAAGGGCTTATCTCGGTAAGAATACAAATTCCTCAACCTCAATATTCTTAATCGTAACCTTGAAATGATTCTTCCCCGACCGATTTTCACTTTTCCAATTTTCGAAAGAGACCACAAGCAATTCTATTAACCTCAACAAAGATTCCTATCATAGTGTTTGACGTAAAAACAGGGAAGTAAAACATTGTGGTAGATATTTCGCATGCGATTGACATTTTCGATTTAGTTGTTCGACAAACCCTCTAGTCGACAACGCAGCATCATCAATCTTGTGTCCCGCCACGAAAATAACACGATAAAACGCTACAAAGAGAAATGGGTTCCTTTAGAGACACCATTATGAGGTATTTGATGGAGAAACAGTAATGTTGGCCTTAAAATACCGATACGTAGAGGTTTTCGACTAAACTGCAGGTAATATTATTAGGTAAAACGCAAAACAAAGCTGCTGGTAGGAATTAGGTATCTTATTTTGACGGTACGGTTGGCGCAGTGTTTGAGCGATCAACTGTTGCTGTTCGAGTCGCGGGTTGAATTTCCACACGGAACAAATATAACAAATACTACAAATAGTCTGACAATGGTATGGTCTGAGAATTTGTGCATGTTAACCATAGCGAAAATATTCTAAGTTTATGATGTTAACGCACCCACGATACAGGAATAACACCTAGTGTCAAACGTTATAAAAAAGACAAAAAATGAATTAAATCCTGACCCCTCTTCAATTTAAATCTACATACATCACTGACAAACACAAAGGACCGCTGATTATTAGGGACGCAATTAATAAAATTAAACTAATTAAATGGCTTTTATTTCCCTCAGTACAAAGTTGTACCGGAATGTTCAGCAGTCTTGTAGCCACGACTTCGCATCTATTGTAATGAGCTTTGAAACTTAATTATGTATGGGTGTGGATCAGACCATCACACTGAACAACTTTCACTATGGGAACAAAAACGTAATCGCGAAAAAAAAACTGTTGTTTCATACAAATAATTCAATATTATTCGACTTAGGGCCCAATAATTATGGAGAGGTGGTATGTCGCGCGGCGCGCAAACCGGCGCGCGCCGGCGCGGCGTGTAGCTCTCTCGCTCGCTCTCCATAAACGGAGATACGCACCTTTATCCGCGTTGCGCATCGCTTTGCGCTCCGCGCGACTTTCCGCCTCTCCGTAATTAAGCCATAAATGTATGGAACAGCCGATTTTGTCTTTTACAATTTCTGGCTTGGTCTTATAGTAAAAGTTGTTCACAATGATGAGACCCCTTTCGCCTTTATGTACCCTTTCCGAATAACAGTGTATAAAATCCTTTCATGTTTTGCTCTCATTCCAAAAGACAAAATAAACACGAGTTACTAAATGAGACAAACAAATAAAATCAGAACATACGAACGCAATAACAGTACCATAACAATTCGCGTAGCAACTGCTAGGCAATTTGCGTCATTAGCAATTATAATATGCCGACTACGTACACATGTCGTAAGAGTTAATGGTAATTAAATATTTATTTAAGTGTAACTGCTATGTCGATTTAGGATGAAATATTTCTCTCGCTAACTACGCAAGTAAAATTAGCTATACCTATAGCCACCAGTAGTAATAGTAGGGTCGGCAACGGCAACACCCGAGTGATGCTACTGCAGGACTAGCACGGCAAAAAAGTGGACGGAGAAAATCTGGGACAAACATATCCTTTTTAACCGACTCCAAAAAAAGGAGGAGGTTCTGAATTCGACTGTGTTCTTTCATATTTTGTTACGCGATTACCGCGCCAATAGCCGACAGATTTAAAAAAAAATTGTTTTAGGTGGTTCCATTTAAATTTGGTGAAGATCTGATGAAGATCTTCGGAGGCATAGGTACAATGGAACTCTTGAATGAATACCAGCATATCATTCGCGATTGCTGTAATTGCATGCTTGTGTATTGTGCCACTCAAAATAGAAAAATAAAATAAACTTTAAAAAAGTAAAAACCGACTTAAAAACTAAAAAGTATAAAATTATTTTCTAAGTCAGGGCCTTCAATTCTTCAATGCACCTTAACTTGGCAGTGGCACCGACTTCGGAAGATGTTAATTTTTTTTAAGAAAATTATTCTGTTTTTTTAGTTTTTTGAAGTTGGTTTTTATTTATATTTTAAGTTAAATTAGTTAAGTGTTCTTTTCTTTTACTTTTGAGTGCACTACTCGCTCCCCTTTGTCTCTACCATGATATTCTAGTCCATGCAATGGTAGTCCGAAAGAGATCGTCGTGTAAGACCACCAATTGTAGGTAGGTTTACCTAATTATAATGACCATGTAGTTTTTTTTTTTTTTTTTTTTTTTTTTAAACATTGCCCCTCACTAGGATTTCTCCTGTATCGAGGGTACAGTTTACAAACATACATGTCACATGCACACACAACCAGACCCGAAACAACTATTTGTAGATCATACAAATATTTGTTCCGTGCGGGGATCGAACCCGCGGCACGTAGCGCAGAAAGCTAATCGCTTAGCCACTGCGCCAACCGTGTCGTCAATGTCGTGTTTAATATGTTGTGAAAAAAAAAAAAGATTTATTATTATTAGTTATACGGGTAAATCTATATATGTATTAATACGTGAAGAGAAAACTTTGTACCCCTATTTTAGCATATTAGGTACGCGAACGGAGGAGTGTGTGATTTGGCATAGTTAAAGTGTTTATGGAGGAGTGCAGACAGCTAAAATTACGGTCAAATTGCAACCACTGGCCAACCACTAGTACGGGTAAATAGCTGTAAAATCCCGCACTGAAACTATCAACAAATTAAGTTTTAACTAACAGATTCATCATCATAACAACTAATGAATCCTATATTATGCGTAGTTATCTAAGTGCGTATTAATCTACGGTAATAGTATTAATTGATTAATTAATCCAGAGCGAGCTGGGAGCGATCCGCCAACTCGAGCGTCGCGCTTATAAATTGATTTATTATTAAAATCACCAACAAACTTTGCTTGCTTCGTCTTTATTTCCCCGAGAGAGAACGATTAATTTCTGAGACACTAAAGTACAGACTTCACGAAAATGAGATTAAATTAGAAGTTCTCAATGGATGTTACAAAGTAAATCCTGTGTCCACAAGAATTTATTTTTGCTACAAAATGTTCGAAAGTGCAGTTAAGATTTGCTGCTTAGAAAACTTAGAACGTTGATCGTTTTTCATACTTCTTGCTTGCTTTACTTTATTTAAAACTAGCTTGTCTACGTCCTCGCGGTATTTTTTTTTAATTTCTGCCCGGAACCCTATTTTTTTTTTTTTTAAAGTTTAAGTAGTCTAAGTTACTCCTTATAACATCAGATAACTGCCAGAGAAAGTCCCGTCAAAATCGATCCAGCTGTTTCGGAGAATAGCAGCAACAAACAACAACAGACTGACAAAAAATTTCAAAATTGTATTTTTTTTCTTAGTTCTATGTATACTTTCATATGCATTTAGTAAAAAGCTGTTATTTTGGCATTACAAACAGTCACTTCAGTTTTATTTATTTGTATAGAAGTCCGCTATCGGTCTGGAGATGTCTTAAACCATCAAATTTTAACAAGCGTTTTCTTAATCATCTCGGATTAATTAAAGTTTCGAGATACACAGCAGACACATCATCGCGGACGCTATGTACTCCTCTCAGATGTGCATGTTTCTTCACGATGTTAATGCAAGTGATAATCGAGTTATCGGCACATGAAAGGTCGGAGATGCGGGTCGTGTTCGAACTTAGATACTTCTGCATGGAAGTCAAACGTTTCACCGCTGGTCAGCGCTTTGATGAACTATTCTCTGAAATTATCTATCAGCTCTTAGAAAAAACAGAAAAAGCCTATTCTCCATTTATCCGGAATTCCCTGGATTTGTTCTCGTTTGAAGTCCAGGGCGTCCGGACAGGACGGGGTTTTACATACCGACGTTAACTTACTACTATGGAAGGTAAAAATCATTCTCAGATAGTACCTAACGTCGAGATTTTAATAGGGTTTAACCTGCAATATCTGTAAATTCTACCAACGTTAACTTACTTCTGTAGAAGGTAAATATCATTCTCAGATAGTAACGTCGCCGCGTTTGGACTTTAACGGGGTTTTACTATATCATCCGTGAACTAGGTACCAACATTAACTAACTACTATGTAAGCACTCGATGCTCGATAGTTTTAGCAGCGGAGTTGCGTGATTTCGCGTTCGTCGGCTGCGAAAACCCGTGATTCTGCTGCTAAAAAAAAAAGTATCCAGTGAGGATGGGCACTAAGATAAAAATGATTTTTAGATAATAATCCCCGGACTAGATGTTTGAACCAGCTTACCTACAATACCTACATTACCTAATTATATTTTTAACATGGCTAAGCAGTGCGATAAGTTCGAATGTGAGTACCATCACAAACCACCTTGGTGCAATGGTATAAAACCAACCTGAAAATGTAATAGCATGTGAAAGAAAAAGAAAGAAAGAAAAAAGTTTTTATTTGACACAGCACAAAAACAATTTTAAAGATATTATAAAAAATATAAAAGAATATAACATGTAAAACAAAAAAAAACAAAAAAACAAAAATCTAAAATAAAAAATGGATTGTACGTCGCAGCTGTGTCAAAACTCAAAAAGGCTTCCGCTCAGCTTAAGCTGTAGCGCTGCGAGCAGCCCGACAGCGCTGGTTTTCAGCGGGAGCCACATGTGCTTAAAAATAAAAAACTAAAACCCGGTGTCTTGGGTATTTTTGTCCTGGATTCATGATTTTGTTGATGGCAACCCTATATACAGTGCATGTTCAATTTAAAAGTTACACAACTCAAAACAACGGGACTGTTTCTGCTTACTAATCCCTCGTTTTTAGCGCGATTCAACTCGTCTTAAAACTTAATTAAGGGACTTCCCTTAATTGACCCTCAAAAGTTAAAGCGGCTCTCGTTCAGTCTTAGGTGAACTTAGCGTCATCTCGTAAGGTTTAAATTACATAATTCTTGACAAGTTTTGGAAACATTTTCTTAAACGAGTGTTGTTGCGCAGTTTGTGTTATAAGGCTTAAGCAGATGTATAAGTATTTTGAACTAGCTTTCGTCCGTGACTTCGTCTGCGTGGATTACCATAGTAACTTTGACATTCCTTTTCAACCCGTAAGGAACTGAATTTTTCTAAATCTCCTTTTAACCCTCGTGAACATGCGCCTCGGCAAGCTTTATGTTTCCGAATTATTAGTACCTACTGTAAGGTTTTATGGCAGAAGCCTAACTTTTTAACCGACTTCAAAAAAGGAGGAGGCTCTCAATTCGAATGATTGTTTTTTTTAATGTTTGTTACGCGATTACTTCTCCAATTGCAGACCGATTCCAAAAAATCTTTTTTTGGTTGAAAGGGTATACTCTCGAAATGGTCCCATTTAAATTTGGTGAAGATCTGAGGAAGACCTTCGGAGATAGACAATGGAACTCTTGAATGAATAACAGCATATCACTCGCGGTAGCTGTAATCGCATGTTTATGCCACTCAAAATAGAAAAATAAAATAAACATTAAAAAATATTCTTTAATTTTCTTAAAAAACTTAACAGCTTCTGAAGTCCGTGACACTGCCAAGCTAGGTGCATTTAAAAATTACAAGTCCCGACTTCTGAAGCTGTTAAGGTTTTAAAGAAAATTATTTTATACTTTTTAGTTTTCAAAGGTCGGTTTTGAGATTTTTTAAATTAAAGGAATTATTGGCAATCAACAATTTAGACATCGGCATTTGAATTTAAAATATTTATGAGTAGAATGTCTGAGAAAGTGACATGAGAGTGTAATTCGGAGATGGAATTCGAACTAATAATTTTATTATCCTAAATATTGTATTATTTATTCCCGCTATAGTACGAATGCATATTCGATCAATATCCGAAGTTCCGCGTCTCGTCGGTCACTTACGAGATACCTATTCTTTATTATTATAAACTTATCGCTATGTATTAAATATCAATATCATACGTTCGTATTTCCGAAGTTTAAGCGTAGTACCTATTAGGTATATGGAACCTTTATAAGTAAGGCTTATTTTTTGCTTTTCTCTCTCTATTTGTATTCTGTCCAAATAGTACTTATGGAATAAATGTTAAAAACCATTTATTCAAACCATTTAAAACTTTCAGATTTCAGGCGCTAAATAAATGCTGGTGGCGTTGTGGCCTGATGCCAACATTTTTGACATCAAAACAGCGAAATCCACTTTTCATTTTCACCTTTTTTTGAAGCACTACCGTTGTTTTTCCATAACCTACTAACATACATAACGACTGTATTCCCCAAAGGGTAAGCAGAGATGTATTATAGCGCTATGACATTAGCGATTTGTGAACGTGTTTCGAGAGGCGATTGGTTGACGTCCCCGCCGCGTGTGCCTAGCGACCTCTCCTCGTATGCGCAACGTATTCGCCTTGTGTAGGCAACGAGCTGAAGAAATTTACGTAGGAAACGAAACCGAATACAGCGACGAATTTGGGAGGATTGCGTTACGATGTCGCTGCGCACCCACGGGTAGTTTGCTGCACACCTATGGTGAGCTCGCTGCAAGCAAGTTCACTTATCGTCTCGCTGGAAAAACGCTCGCAAATCGCCAATGTGATGAGGCCCTTATTGTACAACAACATGTCACTGATGCCTCTATTGAGACCCATGTAATAGTCGTTTAGCTTATTGTCATCTACTGGGTACAATGCGTCTCTGGGCTGCCATCTGAGAATTTCCATAGTACCTATAGCAAAACCCAAATAACACATTGACCGATCTGAATCTCATCGAAAGTCGTGTTTGTGACCAAATGAGTCAGCAATTTGGATTAAAAACACTTAAATTACACCCATTCATTCAGATAATCCAAGCTAATCCAGAATTTAATAGATTTAGTAGTTTAATTGTACACCAGAGAGAAATAATCACTGATATTCGTATCGGATATTTTATCTAATTAGTAAATAATATGAATTTATGTGTTAATTTTATACCTTACAAAAGTTTAATAGAAGCTTATATAATATGAATTTATTGCCGTCGAGGAAATATTTTAGGTATATTTAATATTTAATAGGTAAAAGTTATTGTATGTTTAATGGCGAAGATTTCAATTAATTTTAGTTACTCAGATTACCGCACTATCCACAGAATCAGTAGCGAATCTAGGATTTTCTTGACGCTTTATCAAGGTCACGTAAACACCTTCTTATTAAAATTTTAAATTTGAAAAAGTCTTAATTATCTACTTAAAATGAGTTCAATAAGGATATGTGATGAGAATTATACGGCACCTACTGTAGGTAGAAAGTACATTAATATCAAGTTTAATTTGAGATTAATTGTCAAGTGTGGACCCAGATGCTGTTGGCTTGAGCCCCTTAGCCCCTTGGAACCACTACTGCATAGAATGGTTAAACTTTTAAGTACCTACTATCAACCACAGAAAAGTTAAACACCTATTGAACACGCGCTTAACCTTTCAACACCTGCAAAAATTACTTTTTTGCTGAACGCGTATGTGATTTTTTTGCTGTCACGTCATAGGTATTTCTATCCATTCAACAAAAGCAAGAGCACTGTAAGTTTAGCTAATAGTGCCGACAAGAATCGATAACAATGAAACAGCAAAGGCGGCGTTTTTTTATCCGAAAACTGTACAACACACAAATATTTCATTTCAACACGCTATTTATTGAGTACCTAGATATATGTATATGCTTGTAACACTATGATACCTATACTCTCGGACGTGTCAGAGCAAGTGCATATAGCTGATCGACATGTCAAAGCCGTGAAAGGCGTGCATTCACGCGGATGCATTTTCAATTTCCAATAAAGCCCTCGCGAGGCGAGGCGAGCCGATTATCTGCGACTCGAGCTCGTCACTGATACGCGACGCTACGACGCGCGTCATAGATTATTGAGAATTTTGTACATAGATTATATTCGCCTCTTATAACAACCTATAAAGGTAAGAGGAACTGAGGAAGTTAGGTGCGCAGTCAATTTATGACAATATGAACTGAGTGCACCACAGATTGTGACAGATTCCCAGCAAATAAAATACCACTCCCTATCCAACTTTGGGTCATAAAACTACGTTTGTTCTATGTATATGGTTTTCCTTTATTAGCGGAGGTGCTTTTAAGGGATTATAGTGCTCATCAATATAAACAATTTTTATTATGGGGACAAGCCGGAAATCGCAAAACAAATCTGCGCTCCATAGTCAAGTAATATTGAATTGTTTGTATGGAACAGCAGATTTTATTTTCTCGATTTCCGGTTTGTTCCCATAGTAAAAGTTGATCATAATGATGAGTACTAAAAATTTGTAAAAGGACCACCGCTAATAAAGTAAGCCTTTATATAAAATACATTCGAATTTTGAGATACACCCGCCATCCTGATTTTCATAGCGTTGACCATCGAAACAAAATGAACTTTGATCGTCGGTTTTAGATAATGCTACAAGAAAAATACGTACTTACGTAAAATAATCCATCTAAAACAGGATTTTTATTAAACTACCAAAGTTGCAAATATGCATACGTCCCTCCCGCCTGATGGTCAGCGGTTGCTGTAACCTAGTGACGCTTGCAAAACCAAGGGCATCTTACTAATAGCTTCGTATTTGCGACTCTTCCCCCTTGCTCACAGTTAGCAGTGCTATTTGGCTACGATATTTTGCAAAGTGGGGGTACTTCCCCTGTCAGGCAGCTCTAGTTTTGGTCGGAAAGCCCCGCTATACCCTATCTCTCTAAATACTTTTATAATTTAATTTTAAAGCTCATATAACAGTCTCGTAATAAATCTTCTTCACATTATTTTTTTTCTGTAAAGCCTCAGGCCTTGTTATAATTAGGTACTTACATCAAAAATAAAAAACTCTTTGTGAAAACGCTGGGGCATTATAATTATATTTTTCTACGAAAATCTTATCATGCACCTTTTCTGTAAAGAGTCCTATTGTACTTCGAAAGCGGCTTTGTATTTTCATAACCAGAATAAAGGTAAGACATTGTTATTTTTTCAGCAATGTTTGTTTTAATTGGTGTTTTAGCTATATATACATTTCAAACAAAGGTAAACGCTGTAAGCTCTTTATAACGTTATATACAGAGTTATTTGTAATTCACGGGCAATACTTTAAGTGTTGAAAGTACTCATCAATATAAACAAATTTTACTATGGGACCAATACTGAAATTACAAAAAAAAAACCTATTTACGATGCCTCCCACGTAAGTTGTTGTATCTCCAAAAATACAATTTTCCAGGAGAGCGTTTTGAATATACAAATGCGAATAAAAGCTCCATTTTTCAGTTTATCATACAACATTATACATCTCATAAAGCCCTGAAAAACATAATTATCTTTTTATAAAGTTTTTAATTGAAATAAATTAAATACATAAAAATAGACACTTTTATGTAAATACATAAAATCGGAGTTTTGTGGCTTACTTACGTGGGAGTCACTAGATACTCAAAGGGGAGGCATTATTTATGTATACAAAAGATCAACCTTTTTCGATCAACAGATCAACCTTTTTCGATCAAAATATGTGAAAAGTTTGTTCGAGTTTTGTTTTGCGCCAACTATACTGTAAGTATATCAATGACTGACTATTTATTCAGCTTCATAAAGCAGTCCCCTACAGTCAAAATTGAATTCACATGACCCAAGTCAACGAAAGTTGTAAACACAAATTCCTGACTGTTACGTTGAAAACTAGGGAATACTAACAAAGGTCTGACTCGTTCGAGCCTCGTCTACATATCAAAGGAAATAAAGGAAGCGAGCGAACTATGTTGACGAACGTTGGACTGATTCGTCGAAAACCGTGGCGTGGCGGAATTAGTCTGTTAACTGAGCAAAAGTAAATGTAAGGATAATTATGGCCTACAAGTAGCCTACAGATAGATTTTTCGGGTCTGGGTGTGTATGCGTGTGAGATTTATGATTGTGAACTGTACGCACGATACAAAAGACTTCTTTAAGAGGGCGCTTAAGAGGGCGCTTCCCGGTCCGTCTATCGTCAACGCGAGCATGATCGAAAAGCTTGTTATTTCATCCAACGCAATCTTTGAAAGAGAGGCAAAGCGAAAAAAGAGAGACCTAGATAAAGATCACAAGATACCTGTGTATTCAAAATATTTAGAAGAAAAATTGTTATAACGCCATAATCACCTAAGAGCGTTTCTATGGGAATTATGACGGGTTGTCCGCTCTTAACATAGTAGGTATGAGGCATCGATATAAAAAAAAAGAAATCTGTGAACTTTTACGTAACATGTCTAATGTTTTAAGTGGTAACACGCGTACGAGTACGTAAGTTAACGTAATTTCTGTGTAGACATAACCGAATTTTGTACCAAACTTCAACTTCTGTGTTGAAGCTCATAAACATTCTCCTTAAACACACCACATACGTACAACCTTACACTAAGTTATAAGCTTGGCGAAACTCAAATGTTTTCTTTCAATTCCTCGGAGGCGGCTAGAGAATTGCCTTCGTGTATATTTTAGTGTTGAAATGAGATGGTTTAGAGTACGAAACATCAGCGACATTGAGCATTTATATTTTACGGCTGGAGATGACTGAAGATAGCTGTGTTCGACGCGCTTCTTTGGATTCCCTCTGGTATTTTTTATTTTTTACTTATGTCTTCTCGTGACGAGTTTAGCGTCTCGTTGTGTAAAGTTTATAAATCTGTCGTTACTTTCGCCTAGAGATCGTGATATTATGTAAAGTTAAGAAAACTTAAATTAGTTGTGGCTAAACTACTGATAGGATTTGATTGATTTTTTGTGTACGGTGACAAAACGTGATACCAAATACGTGGTTTTATTTAATGTCATCACGTCGGTCGTCACAATCCTGTATAAAGTGCATAATTAATAAATAAATATAAGTATACAATATATAACACCTCTCCGCTCGATTAAGGTCCGATTAATTTGGGTTATCGTAATAGATTTCCAGGAACTGGTGGTCAAAGAGTTAATTAACGCAAAACCTCATAGACTCCAATTCAAATATTAAGTTAAAAACATAATACAATAATAAAAACTTAAGAATGTGCCGAAGCTAGCCCGAAGACGGATAATGTGGCCCTAGAATAAATAGCCATACAGTCTACTGCCAAATACTAGACCGGTATAGGTACTCGTATACAGTTTGTTTACCAGAATTCCGCCTATCACACAGCAAAATAAAGTGGTTCTAACTAACATCAATCTCATCGAGCAATACAACAATATTCATGCACAGCATCCCTCATAACATGCGAAGACGGGATGCCAGAAAGATAAGAATATATTAATAAAAAATACAAAAAGCATGTTACATTATGGAGCAGCAAAAAGCGCGCGCAAAGCAATTTTGGTAGGAAAACAAAAAACGAAGCGCAAACATATTGTGGTTATTCTGCCTCTTGTTTTTGTCAGGCAAAGGATTTTATTTTCAGCCTGTGTAATATAAATTATGGGGTAATACTTACAATTATTATAAAAACACAATATTTCATTCGTGTTTTAGTTTCCATGAAGAAATGAAATATTTTTAGTAATTCGTGTATTATACTTACATAGGTGAATTTAGTTTCTTCATTTATCATTCTTTTACATTGGATAGCTGCTAGAAAAATAAGTAGGTAAGTAAGTATAGTTCAGTGCTCAAGATTTGTGTCGGGTAACAATACCGGGAACAATACTAGGAATACTGTAAATACTAGGTACCTACAAACCTAATATTTATAGTATTCATAGTATTCCTGGAGATTTTATTACCATTAGGTATGAATATCGCGATTCACCATCAGAAGGTTAGCTATTAATAAAATTAACCATAGACCAACGTTTTAAAATAATAGAACAATCCACTTACGCGTTTTACTTTCAACTTTGAGTACTTCGGTGTTTAATTCTATATAAACGTAAACTTTATCAAACAAATATTTTCGTATTCCCTGAAGAAATTACCAAGCAGTTTGAGTATAGTTCCTCATTACTCTAAAAGAGTCCCGTTAACTTTTTATAGAATAAAAAACCGAATTAACATGATGTATTTTATTGATCTGGCTTTTATTGAATTAAATTGAGTCTTTTAATTTATCAATTGGTGTTTACTTTTATTGATTCGTGCAAGTCGAGTCTCTCGATAAGCTTATTTATATTTAGTAACACAAACTATTTCCCTATTAAACTATTAGTGGAGCAGGTTATCATCTGCCTAGCCTTTACCCAACTACATTGTCCTAGTCATCCTAGTCTAACCAGATGCGGCTGAATATCAGTATTTTACACAGAACGACTGCCATCTGACCTCCACCACCCAATTACTGGGAGACACTGATACCCTAAGAATAAACCGGTTCTCAAACTTATTGAGCCGCTGACTCCCGTAACGACTGTCTTAGGTATTTGTATGACAATCGGGCCCAACTGCTTAACGTGCTTTCCGAGGCACGGAGTGGTTTCGATATTCGAAAAGACGGTCACCTATCCAAGGACTGACCGCGGCAAGCGCTGCGCGGTAGATACGTAGCTACGTGCCCCTCTAGTGGATGAGTAGGTAACTAGGTACCTACCCAAATACTCAGCCAATTTTACCTCTGGAAGCTACTAACGGATGGTACTACTCTGCTCTACGCCCGTAGCACGTAGCACGTAGTACTATTATTTCCTTTGTAACTACGCGACCGTGTGGATAGATGTAGACAACGCTACATTATTAGTAAAACCTACATTAGTCGTAGTTTGGTAGTACTGGGCCCAAAACGTGCTTATTTTTTCATACATCTTGTAACCTCACTCTATGTAATTTGTAACGCCATTGAATACATCACCATATACGGATATACTTCGCGAGTTGTCACTTCGCTTTTTCTCAATAAACCTTCGCGAGCACTTAGGTAAATTGAATTATGAACTAGTTCGCAGTCTCATTGCGGTAGTGAGAAAATAAATCGGAGGTAATAAATTTATTCATAAAAAAATTGAAAGGTGTAAATAGAGCCCTTGTATATGATATCACTTGCCCTTACAACTTATACCCCCATAATATTTTTTTTGTAAAAAGCAATATTATTTTACTAGGTAGATCTTTTTGGTGTGTTGTTTTTTTTTTTAAATTTCAAATTTTAGTTTTAGTAGTTTCGAAAATACGTGTATCATGGTGCAACGGACATGGACAGACCCCGAAGCCTCACCATAAGCTGGTTTTTTTCGTGTTTTCAGGATTAGTCCCTTAGTAAAAGTTGTTCATAAATATGAGTGCAAAGAAGCAAGAAGAAAGAAAAATTATATATTATTGCATGACCAAGACGCAATCAAAACTAATAAAACACGTCGAAAGAATAAATGATAAAAACACACATATAATAATATAACAAAAAAGAAAGAACAAAAAAGGATACAACAAACCTTTAACAAACCTTCAACAACAACAACCCCCCTAACAAAAACCCTTCGGTTTAATAGGTGCCCCCTTTTCAACTAATTTAGTAAAAGTTGATCAGAAATAATTTAGATAAATGCTCGAAATAATAATATGCCTGAAATAATACCACAAATTTAAATAAAAAAATTGGATAATCTTTTGCTTCTCATCCCGCAAGAATTAAAGAGCTAAGATTCGCCTTATCATGGTACTTTCAGGCGATGAGCAAGCAACTTGTCTTAAAATTCCCATTGAGTAGGACAAATTACTGTGCTACCCCTAAGACGCTTGTAGATATACTTACGAGTATACTTCGTTCATCGTAGCGTCTTCAAGGGCTGTGTTGGAGTTAGGTACTTTGTTCAGTATATATATATATCCGTTGAGCAGTTGTTTTATGTCGAATTCCAGGTTTTGTACTTTCACAGCCCTTGAGAAAACCAGGTTTGTGCAAGACCAGGTACCTATGTTTTTAACTTTTCTTACTTTCGAACAGTGTGACCTGAGAAAGACCTTCTAAGGCCTCCTGTTAATACCCTCTGATCCATAAAATTGAAAACATTTTAATGCTAAACGAGGTCAGTAAAAGCCTATACAACGTTGCCTAAATACTTACCTACCTAGAGGTACACGTGCACCAAATCATCATCATTATTCTCCTGCCCTTATCCCATTTTATTTGGGGTCGCCGCAGTAGGTATGTCTTCTTCCATTCATCTCTATTAGACGTCACCAAATCGTAGAGAAAAATTAAGGATTCGGAAAATTGTTGTCTTTTTATCCCACCACTAAATAGGCACTCTGTGATGAAATTGCCAGCTTCATTATATAGATTATTCGAGCGACCAGTTTTCCGTTAGGAGTGAAATTAAATAATACCCGGGCCTAAATGTCAGGTAATAGGACTAGCGGGTCAACTTGATCACCCGGCTCCGAGGTTTTCCAAAAAATTGTTCAGTGAAATTTTGGGTGCGCGGAAAAAGCCTTCGAAATTGATGAAAGCTATGCGTCTGGCGCACCTAATCCTTGGTCTCCTAAGTCATTACACAATAGCATTTAATAAGCTTTTAAATTATAGTTTAAAAAACTACGAAATATAGTAGATACGTTACGATTTTATTATATGTATTCAAAACTCTAAAATAATATCAATACTGCCATCTACAACGTAGATAAAAAACTTATTCACATTCAAGAAGACTGTATAACCTACTAGTTCCATGAAGAAATCATAGATGGCAGTAAACTCAAGAAAACATACGTATTTATAAAAAGGAGATAAACACGGAGATTCATTTAAGTAAATAATTATCGTTTTGTCAAGGTGCAAAGGCGTTAGAGGTATTCACTTGAAGCTGTGCATCGTTCAGTGTCACAAGTGAAACGGTCAAAAGATGATGCGGTCCATGTTTATTAGTTTGTGCGTAGTTTTTTTCATGATTCAATCTACCGGTAAGCATTTAAGAAAACTATAATAAGTGTTTTTCCGATTATTATTTAGATAATTAGTTCTTATTACTATAGCCAGGTTTAATTATTGTCATATTATGATAGAAGTTATACGAAAGAAAGAAGAAAGAAAGAAAGAAAATACATTTATTCAGCACGGACATTGACAACACACGAGAAAGAAATAAAATAAAAATTAACTTAAACCCTTA
The DNA here is from genome assembly GCA_932294325.1 of Allophyes oxyacanthae. Taxonomy (NCBI): domain Eukaryota; kingdom Metazoa; phylum Arthropoda; class Insecta; order Lepidoptera; family Noctuidae; genus Allophyes; species Allophyes oxyacanthae. The sequence goes on along the minus strand of OW028614.1, from coordinate 4,872,545 downwards.
AACAAAAAAAAATACAAATAAAAAATAAGACAGACAAAGAACAAAGTAAAAAAAAAAAAAAAAAAATTATGTAAAATAGTCATCCTATTGATTAGTGTCGTCAAGATTGCCCATGCCGATTAGATATACCTACCTAAATATCTAATAGAAATTAATTATTCGTTCAGGGTATTCGCCCAGTATAAAACTAATTCTTAATCCTATACCTACTTATTTGTCATTGATTCAAATTAAAATCATGCATCAAAACAAAGTATAATATAGAATTGAAGATCGGTTACCTGACCGCGCTAAGTAGGTACTAATAATCCCTGAGACATGAAAAACCGCTTTTTTGTTTGTTTTGTTGTGCTTGTTTATTTATCATAAGCCCTCAGACCAATACAATCCTTTGTATTGGTCTGAGGGCGCCTCTTTATAATGCTGATGTGTTGAACCCATTTTTACTTTTGCAAAAAATGCATTTTCTTTGGATGAGAAGACAATTGTGCACTACAATGTACGGATATTGGATACTGGAGTCTCTGTTTTACGAGTATCTATCGGGAGAACTTATGTACTTTAAGGAGCTCAAATAGAGTACGGAGACCCAACTACCACTACTAAGTTTTTCCTACATATATTTTAATTTTTTTAGGCCACTAAAGTGGCAAACAAGCACACGGCCCGCCTGATGGCAAGCAGTTACCATAGCTGGACGCTTGCAACACCAGAGGCATCAATCGCGCGTTGCCGACCCTGTAAAAATCTTTTCACTCTCTTTTTAAAGAATCCCATCCTGTAGACTCTTAGGAAAACCTCGGTGGTGAGCTGAATCCACAAGTTGAGCGTACGTGTGAGGAAACTCCTCTGAAACCGCACGGTACGAGACCAGTATGGCTCTAGGGTACGCGGATGAACTCCCCGCCGATGGGGAGAGGTGCGATTTTAGAAAGTATCCGTTGGCATCTTATCCAACAATTCATCAGAACATTGTCCGTTGTAGAAGCGATAGAACACACATAGAGAGGCAAAGTCTATCCTCAGACTTAAGGGATTTGAGGGGTTTAATGGACTTTTTATTTTATTTTCCTGAAGATAACTATACAGTATACATTCAATGTTTTTCAGTTCAACTGTCATGTGGTCCTAACGAAATCCAGGACAGCTGTCCTGCAAATTGCAGCGACATCTGTCCCACCAAACACCGTCAGTATCGACGCTGTTCCACTCCCATAGCTTGTGGGACGCCGAAGTGCAAATGCCGGTTCAACACGAAAAGGGCTATTAATGGAACTTGTATAGACACTAGAGAATGCCGTAAGTTGATTTTTGTTTATTCATTTGGTAAGTTATGTGTGCAAGCTAGCACATAACAAAGAAATTGATATTGTAATCGTACCGATTTTTATTATCCGGCAAAAAAAATATTCTTTTGAGAATAACAAACAAACAGATTTGTTGTTACGAGTTTATTGCGCCTCTTCCTTCTAGATAAAGTGGTGAAGTGTGAGCGTTTTGGTTTCAAGTACAAAAACAAGCCTATTTTGAATAAACGCGATTTGAAATAATAATAATATGTTATCAAGAAAGATATTAAGATTGTATAGTAGAGAAAGATATTAAGTAGTTCACCGAAAAATTATAGATATTAATTCTAATGACAGAAGTAGTTTAGAGCGTCATTATAAAATAACGTTAGTAAGCCACTTAAATCATTTCAAACATTATGGAGCATCACAAATCAATGATGTGATCAGTCATAATATGAACAAGCAAATATTTCGTAGAAGTTTTGCCCACTAGATATCCACCACGGAGGAGAGAATCTCATCAGTGATACCCGCCATCACACAAAAAACTAAAAACTTCGGAACTTCTTCTTTCTCTATACTACTATCATCGTCTATCAATATGCGGAGCTACAATACGAAAGCCCGTACACTAATAAAATTATTCTAAATCGTAGCTTATCTAGACAGTACCTCCATTTGACGTTACATAACCTAACCGTCAGAAACCGCCGACTCCAACTAGAAAAAAAGCTGTAACTTTGGAACCGCCAAACAGATTTTCACGAAACATAGCTGAGACTATACCCGATTAAACTAGCTTTCAATTAAAAAAACTGCAATGAAATCGGTCCATCCGTTTTGGAGCTATGATGGCACAGACAGATACACAGATCAACAGATCCACAGATACACAGATCCACAGATACACACTACAAACTTATAACACCCCTATTTTTTTCCTGGTTTAAATAAACTAATATGGATATTTTTGGAACCCTCAGCTCCCTTCAAATGCGATCATCCCAACGAGGAGTACGTGGCGTGTCCTCCATTCTGCCCTTCAGACGATTGCAAACAAGCCACTCCTGAAGGAAGATGTCCATTGTACGGCAATATACTAATAGTGCTGGAATGTGTACCAGCCTGCAGATGTGTCATGGGACACTGGAGAATGAACGGGACGTGTGTGCCTTATTACGAATGTCGTAAGTCTCAATTTCGTTACGATATTATGCCCAGACTCGGAACAACAGTAAAAACAATTTTTGTTTAGTACGGGAATTAAACCCGTGGTTCCTTGTTGCGAGGAGGATAGACAAGTCCATACACAAGTCCATACGGACGGAGCCGCGGTTGCAGCTAAATAAGTATATTTGTATACCCATACTTACCTAATTTTTGTTTTCAGCTCAATTTTCGACCTCTCTACCTGTTTACTACTGGTAATAATACTTGGAAAAATGAAGGTTATTTCAGTCATTAAACTATTTGATTTATCAATTACACTATCGTAGAACATGTCTCGTAAATATAGAAATATAAGGTCATACTTTATTAGTAAAGTTCCTTTTAAGGGATTATAGCACTCATCGTTATAATATAAACAACAACCCAGAAATCGCGAAAAAGACATCTACTGTTCTATGCAAATAATTCAATAGATATTACTCTATTCGATCGATTTGTTTTTGCGATTTCAGTGATTTATTTATTTATTGCACAATATACACATGTTGGTCCCGTAGTAAAAGTTGTTCATAATGATGAGGTCTATAATTCCATAAAAGGTCATCGCCTTATAAGTAGGACCTTACATAGTAGGTAGCATTATCAAACGCACGTAACAAAACTACCCAGAAGACAGCAAATCACCCTATCACTGCGCAAGACCTAGATCTCACCACACGAAGTATTCAAAGAAAGCCAACTAAATATAGCACATATCAACTATCAGGCCTTGTCCCGCCAGACACAACCATTGAACTATTATGTACTTTCTACGTACTAGAAGAGACACCGCACTTTATAAAGCTGTCTTATTCAACTGCGGCTATATCGCCGCACTTCATGCACCCGTTTTACTATTCTCTAATACCGCGCCGCGTTCCTCCTTCCCGCGTGTGGCGCATAGCATTTATTTGTCATGCCACCTCTAGTACGTAATACATACTAGCTCAATCGGCACAACATCTAGTTTGCTATAGAAACATTTAGCCTCGAAATAGCAACCGAGGCTCGTAGATTTAGCCCTCTCTTCTAGGAATCATGGGTACAGTGTAGTACCTATGGTAGTACTTGAATCTTTTGCTTGCATCCACACTGTTATAGACAATGTCGGATTCATGGGGGCCCCTGCCCTACTCAGAAGGTTAAAATAGCCATTAAAAAAAGAAAGAGAATCCATGGAGTTTCTTGCCGGTTCTTCTCCATAGGACCTACTATTTGGAACCGCGCACCCTCAGACCAATAAATTGGACTGAGCGCGCACCTAAGAGTCTCGACATTTCATAAGTGCCTGTTTTGGTTTGCATGAAGTAAAGACCTATATTGCATCTGCCCATCGTTATAGATACATCAGCTGTTATGAGTTACGTAAAATCTTCGCACAATGGGAATTATGTCTTGTCTATTTCACTATAGAATTTTGACATAATCACCATTGTCCGAATCCTTTTGTGAACTCTTCCCTTGTTTTAAACAGTTGGCGTCATCGTGTCATTTAGACACATTATCAAAGCAAAAATAATTGGTCTAAACGGTGACGCTGCGTCACCGGGTTGAGGTAACGCCATAGACATAATATACTAAGTATTATTTTTATGGGTACGCAGCTGATGTGTAGTTTTAACGATACAATTGTATTTTTCTAGCGATGCACAATAAATGCAGTAGTGTCCCGTTTAGTAATTATCTACCATGAAATATATTGAAATATTACTAATGTTTATTTTCAGCTAACAAGTCATCAGAGTCTTCGAAATAAACGCGACAAATGGACTACACGTCGAACAAAAGAATAAAGAAGTGTCAATCTACACTCGGAAGCAATAAATCCGTGTCACCAACATAATAAACCTTCATATCTCGGAAACTAAGAATTATAGCTTATTCAAATATAAAGTATTTTATAAACCTATATAATATACTACTCAAATAATACGCTTCAGAAGCTGAAAATTGCATTGATAGAAGCATGCGTTCTCGTATTCCTCTATCAATGCCTAACATGAAACATCCCCTAACATAATAATTAATTTATCCCTAACGCATCGCCTCAGAAGCTTTGTACTGTATACCGAATTGCATGACATCTTTATTATCTACACGGAGGTAATACAAAGTATTAAAATGTGCGAATATGAAGGTGCAAAAAACGAATATAAAAAAAAATGCGATTTAAGTTATATGTTTTTAGTAAAAAAAAATATAACTAAGAAGTTTTATTAATTTTATTTGAGTAGTATTAAATAGTCTATAAAATACTTTTTATTTCACATTCTAACATTCTTAGTTTCCGAGATATTAAAGTTTATTATTGACGCGGATTCGTGGCTTCCGAGTGTACATCGCCGGAATTCACACAGACCTGATAATTGATGAACTACTAACTAAAATGTGAGACACTGTTATGAAAAAGCAGTATCTACTACTTTATATTCATAATCATTCATTATGCATAATACTGAACATAATAATTTCGGTAGGCAAATGAAAATATTGTTTTCCGTCAGTAATTAGTTACCTAATAAGATTAATGAGGATAAGTATTTTATAATCAATTAAATATTCTGTATTTTTTTAAATAAACCAGCATAAAAATAAATGTATTTTATTTCTAACGATTAAGTAGGTAGAGGAACTTGAAAGATTACGTGGAATGTCCAAAATTATTGAAAATACATTATTTTTTCAATTCTTTTCTGGTTAGTACCTAATATTTTTTTTTCAAATCCTCTTGTGCTAAATCAAGATACTTGAATTCTATAGCTTTCTCAGTTTTCACGAAATTCTCGTCTTGCAGAACAATTGTCAACCGCGTAACCAAAATGGTAATGAACATCGACTCAAAGTTTAATCTCCCACGATCGTATTAAAGTTTATTACCATTTTCGTTACGTGGTAGATCCGCAGTACTGATATCAACAATCATTATGCGACGCTCTAATCAATCTATCACCACTATATCAGGCTTATATTATGTTATGTTCGACGACACGGTTGACGCAGTGGCTAAGCGATTAGCTTTCTGCGCTACGTGCCACGGGTTCGATCCCCGCACTGAACAAATATTTGTATGATCTACAAATAGTTGTATCGGGTCTGGGTGTGTGTGCATGTGACATGTATGTTTGTATGTAACTGTACCCTCGATACAGGAGAAATACTAGAGACGGGCAATTTTTATGAAAAAAAAAGGGATATTTGGCTTTTATTATTATTTTCTCCTTTATTTATCTTATATATCTACCTACATAATATTTTTTACATTTATCTACAATCTTTATCATACAACATAAAAAATAGGGACCAACCGGCATCGGGAACAGGGTCTAAGCTACCGGTGAATCTCCTCACAATGCGTGCCGTGTTGAGGAGTACCGCCTTATTATCATTATTATTATTAAACCTTAAGGGCCTCCCTGTTCACCATTTTACAAGACTTTTAATGTTTTGTCACGATTTCAAAGTTGGTCTCATACTCTGAAATCGTGACAAAACATTAAAAAATTACTGGTAATAAAAAATAGGGGTGTATAAAAATATAATGAAAATAAAAAGAAATAATAGTTCCAGTTGCCATTATTACTTCATGAATCGTGGGCTAACTCACGGAATTCTCATTCGTAAAACAATATCATAAAATGCTTTATGGTAGATAAAATTATTCAAATGCTAGATTATTATTATTAGGACTTTTCTTTTATTTTTAATTAAAACATAATATGTTCAGGATTTCGCCAAATCAATACCCATGTAAAATAATATTACAGTTTAAAAGAAACTAAAGAAAACGCTTTTGTCATCCAAACTAAACGTGTATGCAAAATTTCAGCTCAATCGGAAACCAGGAAGTGGGTCAAATTTAACTTCTAAGATTTTTTTACATAGTTACAGGTGAAGCTAATAAAAGCGTTTTAAAAAAAGATTAAATTTTATTCTGTTTTTATATGGTATTTTTTTTAAATATTCTTTGAAAATTATAATATGAACAGAATCATGTTACGATACCCTCACAAACAATAAAAACACCCTCACGGATTGGACGGATTTTGTTGTTATACACGAAGTAATTGAACAAACGTAAAACCTGAATATAGTTGGTTCATAATTGACTACTTATCAATAAACTGCCTGCCTCTTGTGATACAGGTGTTAACCTAGTCTAAGAGACAGGGCTCCATAAGATGTACAAATGCTTTTGTAATAAAAATAAACTATATTAAAAAAAAAAAATCTTTAACAGTTACTGAATCGATTTCAATAACTGTTAATATTAGTATTTTTTTATGAAATTCGCCAACCCTCTCGATTGAGCCAAAGTAAATTAAGTCTTATTTCAGTAATGCTAGGCTAAAAACTATTTCTAAACAATTATAGTTATCTAAAAACTTAGTTTTGGTTATTGATTTGTGCTATTAACTAGATTATTTTCATTGGGGTGTGAGAGACGTTAGAATAAAATAGAATATTCTAAATACTCATTATTGTACACCAAACAGTCATAGTACCTAGTTAATACAACCTTATCAAATAGTTCTTATACACCAAGACATACCTACTCAGTCACGCTATAATCGATGTTGTTTCAAATGAAATGCACAATATAACATGTGGTACATATTAAAAATACGGTTACATATATAAATTAATTTTATTACATATATATAGCAGACGTTCTGTAGTCGCGATGTCGCTTAGACTACTTCTTAGTTTGGCTCTAGTGGCTCATATTTTAGTTTTGGTGGCATGTACAGGTAAGGAAAAATTCTATTTATTTTTAAATACGGGGAAAATATTATACAGGTCAGCTATTTTTAAATGATTAATGAGTGAATAAGTTATATTAGGAAATATTTTTTAGATATGTGAAGTAAAAGACATTTGATACCTGTAGGGGACAGATCCATAGAGTAGTTTTTGAACTATGACGTAATGAACAGGAGTAGTCATAATTATGGTATTATACAGTGAAATTATAATTGCACGAAACTTTGTCATCCGCCTCCATTTCTCACAATTTCACGGGCTCATTTCAGTGACATTATAATTTCACGGGCACGCTCTAGTGATTTTATTATAACCCTAAGTATAATAAGAGTTAAGTTTGTAGTGGGAATTTCGTGCGTTTTGATTGGTAAACTCTTCTTCATCCGTTCTCCATCACATTGAAAACGGACCAATCATTGACCATCTCACAATTTAACGGCCTTGCATATGCAGTGAAATTGTAAAAATATTACTGACTTGCAATATCACTGCGTGGGTCCAGTAGAATTATAATGTCACTGAAAGGAGCCTGAATTGTGAGAAATGGAGGCGGTTGACAAAGTTTCATGCAGTTATAATTTCACTAGTGAAATTATAATAATATCACTGGTTTCACAATATCGCTGCGACATATATATTATTTATTTTTAATGTTTTCAGCCAACTCTCAAGCTTCTAGTATATCGTCAACCAGTGCAACATCACAGGATTCATCGGCTTATTCTGCAGCTCAGTCCGCCAGCCGTTCAAGCTCTAAAGCTAGCCCAAAGAAATGTATCAGAGGTAAGACATTCGTACCATGTAGTGAAGAGGATAATCACTTCTAAGAATTATGGCAAACACGTAAGAGGTAACTCACCAATAGGGAGAAAAAAAAACGGCATCATTTCCCCAAATACTTACAGATCTCTAATGCGCTAGAGGTGAACGAGGCTCTGAAATCAAGACATCACAGTCAAAGTCAATGTTAAAATCAAAGTTTTTTATTTCAACTGAGCCTTTGCAGCCACTTTCGAAACGTCGTGATTCTAGGTGCACGGTTCCAAGTGGGTTGGTCCTAGAGAACATACCGGCAAGAAACTCCATAGATACCCTTTTCATAAAACAAATTAACAATAATATCTATGGCCGCGGCAGCGGCCCAGGGCTAAAATTCGACCTGAATTTACATAATATCAGGTACAAAAAAAGAAAGAACAGCAAAGATCATAATAAGTACCACTTTAATTTAAACAATACAAGTAGGTATATACTTAACACTCAAGCCAACCAATTATGAAAAGAAGGGAAGCGTCATTAAAATTAGCTTGTGAAGACAGGAAGTAGCGGGTCACCAAGGAAGCCGCATGTGCAGAAGATAATCACTTCCATACTACTTCATTGTCATCCTGATGGTAATCTTTGAAACTGATTGCATCCGGCAGCCAGAGAAATTCAAACAAAATAAAAGTAAAACGATCATTGTCGTATCGTGTGTATCCGAACGGACTGAACTGACCATCTGACCTAATCAGATCGAATACACAGCCCGATACGGTCTTCAGACCGCGCTTTACTGTGTATGGGAGGGAATTTGACTTTCCTTCTCTGAAACAAAACAAAAGTGACGCGATCGTATCGTCCGTTCAGGCCAAATTGGTGTAGTTCAGCCTGTTTTGATCGACTTGCTCGGCCAAGAGTTACCTACAAAAACTAGACAGCATTATCAATTAGATATACCTACAGTAAAACCGGTTACATTAAAATAAGTATGTCAATTAGGCGTCGACATAATTATATCGAAAAGATAATAGAAAACAGTACTAGTAAAGTTTAGGTGACATAATTTTGTTTATTGTTGTTGAATGAAACGACACAGCCGAAAATAGTTTTGTGTTCTTCTTCCAAGATATTTCTCTTCAAATTCCGTAGTGAGTACTGAAATAATTGAGGGATTTCCGAGTGTCAATGCCGGGCAGCGTATAAACAATATCCATCGATTGAGTTTTGAATGCGGTCTCTGATTAGTCGATTAACTTCCCTATTGCGCTTTGCCACGAACTGCAACTCCGAGAGGGAACTTATAAGTGCGTGATCGGTGGTAGATTTTGCCTGCAAACGATAACTGAGCTGGTGGCCGTTGCAATTTTAACAATTAATCATATCTATAATACAGAATAATAAAAAATAAAAAAGCAACTAATATACCGACGTTATAGTTGAAAAAAACTAAAAGCACCCGTTGTAGGGGCAACGCACGATTTCGTGTTCGTTGTTCGGTTTTTGAAAGCAAAATGCAGCCCGAAATATACGCGCTGTTCTGCTGATTAAAGTGGCTAATTAGGTTCAGGCGTCAGTGTGTGTGAATGTCAAACATTTAAAGGTACGCCCACAGACGTAAGCCATTCACCTGTGTACTGTCGCCGACGTCATCGTTCGCGGTTGGTGTTTACCCAATTAAATTCCATTGTCAGGTATCTCCCGAAACCAGAAAATATATACTAATGATAGTTATCATTATTACCTGCTAAATACGGAAAATCATCATGATATAAAGATTGTGGACCTGGGAGTAACCGTTTTTTAACTTAAACATCCGTATATAACAGTTTCGAACCGCGAGTAAAAATGCTTTAGGAAAATCCACACTATAAAAAAACACAAAGTCGTAACCAATTTATAAATATAGGTACAGGGTTATTTGTAATTCACGGGCAAATGCTTTATGGTGTGAAAGTACTCCTCAATATGAACAACTTTTACTATGGAAACAACCCTGAAATCTCGAAAAACAATTCAAACTTAATACATTTCTTTGATTGAGCAAGGTTGATCTTTTGTATGAAACGTTTTTTTTTATTCCCTCTCTATTGCAATATCCTTAATCTCCTTATAAGACATGACAGCAACCTTTTCTTTTATTTGACCTTCCTCTGGCCTTCCTCTACTTCTCCTTCCTTCTTTCCTTTTATTATTTTTTGAATGAAACTATCATGTCGTATAAGGCCTATCTTCTTTCCTCTCCTATTATTCATTACTATCCTCTTCTCATTGACCCTCTTCAATAGTAACTTTTCTATCTAGCTTATTCTCTCCATCCTACTCCAACACCACATCTTGAATGCTTCCAGAAATTCTCTATCTCTGTTCACTCAGTGCTCGGAAATTGAAGAATGCGGCGATTTGATTGGTCGGTCGTCGAAATTTCGTTCACTGTAAAGTCGAAGCTTATTGTTTGTTCACAAAGTATTATTTTTGAATAAGTAGTTATTAGCTTTTCGTTTGTTCACAAACCTAAGGATATAACTAATCTCTTTCGCTACGCACGTAATGCATGAATTGATATGATAATTACATTGATACAAGTGTTCATAATGGCAATGAACAGTTATAAGACGAAGAAACTTATGTAAACAAATCCGTATTATTCATATTATAAGTATGTATCCTAATATACTTTATTTGTATAACACAACAATAAAAGAATGGTTACAATAATTTATGAAAAATATGTTTAACTCTATTTTTATATAAAGTCACAAGGAAATTTATTTTAATTTTATACAATAGAATATGAATTAACAAATAATATTATGGATATAGGAACGTTGTTGTATGAATTCCTTGATATCTAGTCAAACGCACCTAGTTATATATTATCATTTTATTTTTCAGTAAAGAAATGCCCGAAAAATGAAGAGTTTTCCTACTGTCCTCAATCGATAGGCCGAATACAAAACTGTTCGGAGAAAGGTGACACCTACAGATATCCGACATCGGAGACTATGTCCTGCAAACAGGGGTGCGTGTGCAAAGAAAACTATTTGAGATCACAAAATGGAACATGTATACCTGCAGAACAATGTAAGTGGACCGATTTTGCTCATCTTTTGAATCTACAATCTTTTTGCTAATTTATTTTTTACAAGAATTCTAAGAACGATCGATTCGTGTTCTATTGCTTATTTCTAGTCTCCCTGGCTAATTTTCGCGAAAATATTTGCAATGTACAGACATTTCGACCTCTACGATTTTATTATAGTATAGATGTTACCGCTAATGAGCGTAAATCAGTTAGAGTGCAGATTAACTTGTTAATATGCAGATTAACAATTAATTAGTTTGAGTCCGTTAAAGTGGAAAAAATTGTTTCAGTTCTTACATTAACTAGATAATCTGCAGACTTCCTAGGTAATCTGCAGACTAACGACCAAGCATACGGTTAAATTAATAAAACCAGCTCTTTGCTTGAATAAAACATAAAAGTAATTTAAAAAATCTGAACAAACATAATAGTCTCTGTCATAATAGGTTAAGGTGCGGCTGGGTGGCCCTTGGGGGTGGCCCAAGCCTAAGCCGTGACTATGAAACTGAACAAAAGTGAAGATTATAGGATTATACAGATTGCCGGTAACATCTGTTACCAGAATTGCATAATATACCTACTTTACTAGGAATTGTGTACAATTCCTAGGTCTCATACATTTGCCCAGACAAAAGTGTTTTGCTAACTGTCTTCCGCAATTTAACAATGTAGCATTTGTTAATATGCAAATTAACTAGGAGCAGATGTCTGTTACTTTAAGTTTTCACACTTTAACGGATCGTTGTAATTGGCAGATTCTATATTCTAACGGTAACATAGATATACCGGTCCCATGGATACCAAGACACAGAGGTTGAATGCTTTTGCTAGACGTCTCATAGCAAACATCCAGGGGCGTATTTAAAGATTTGGCGCCCCGGGCCAGTTAGCTTTGCCGCCCCATTAAATGAAGATAAAATATTTCATCTAAGAAAAAAAATGGTATAGGTAAAGGTATGCAACAGGTACCTATGTCCAATAGTACCTATGTGGTGTGAAATAATAAATGAAAAAAAAAATCCTATTAATGAACCTTTTGTTCACAAGGTAGGTAAATAATAATTACGGCCTCGCCGCCCCGGGCCATGGCCCCCTTGGCCCTATGGTAAATACGCCCCTGCAAACATCTTCCTACTAACAGAAATGATACCCATCTTCCAAAACTTTGTTACAAGGTGAGATTACTTGCGGTCCCTACGAGGTATTGGACACATGTCCGGCGGATTGCGACGCCGATTACTGTCCGAAAGAAGAAAACACAGACGTTTGCGTTACCCCAGAAGAATGCCCCCCGCCTGCCTGCAAGTGTCAGTTCAACTACCGGCGCGATGACAACGGAGATTGCATACCGACTAGAGAATGCCGTGAGTCTCACTCCCTTGTTACTTGTTTATATATTTATTTTAAACCAACAGCGTCTACAATAAAATTAGAAAAAAATATATGTAACATATAGCCAATTACTCGCTATTATAGTATACTATTGTACCTAAATACTTACTAATGCTATAGTATTCTATAACATTTTTTGTAGATGTTTATATTTATAAATATTGTATCTTTTGTATTTCTGGTGTACAATAAAGTTTTTGTGTATTGTATAAAACTATATAATAAAAAAATTGTTGCCACTATAGAAGTACAGTAGGTACCTACGACACAACTAAGATGTCAACCAATGACAGTCGCACGTTTAAATAATTGTACAACTTATTGCATCAGCGTGAAGATCATTATTTTACTGCGGTAATAATAAACATTTGTGGTCTTGAAGACGCTCGCCGTTCGGAACTGATCGGTTTTACGAAGTTTGCCGATACGACTTCTTTGTTGTGTTGTACTAGATACAGTGGAACAAAGAAATATGTATACAGGGTCACCAAATAAAGTGAACAAAAATCGTGTAAATTTCCTTAGACCATGCGCTCGACTGCTTATATAATATATACAAAAACCCTGTTTGATCTGGAACAACTTTGACTATGGTACCAACACTGAATTTGCGAAAAAAATATCAGCAGTTCCATACATTTAGTTGAGTGATATTACTATAGTTACCGATTTATTTTTCGCGATTTCCTGGTTTTACTGATAAGTGATAGTAAAACCCCTTAAAGGCCTTCCGTTAGGAAAGTAGGACCTTATAATACTTAGTCCTCCACACCGGTTTCGATGACAGTGATCCTAAAAGAAATTGTCTTCTAGTGTGACCCCTAATATGGCTCACTAGACCAAATCTATTAACAATACAATTACATTAAATTTATTCTTTGTAGTATACTTTTATGAGTGTAGCAATTACCTGTAAGTAATTGATTAAATGCCCAAATTACAGCTAAACTTACATTAAATTTCTTATTTATTCTATTAAATTATTATTTATTTAACTATAATATAACAGGATGTAGGTTCTATGGTTTCGTTTTTTTTCACAGCTCCTTTCGAGTGTAATAAACCCAACGAAGAGTACAACCCGTGTCCGCCCATCTGTCCTACTGATGACTGTAGCCAAGCCTCGCCGACTGGGGAATGTCCGAAGCAGTTCGGACGTATTGGAATAGTTCTGCCATGCAACCCCAAATGCAGGTGCATCAAAGATTACTGGAGACTAGACGGAGTCTGCGTACCTTATGGAGAGTGTCGTAAGTCATAAAAAAGTCATGATTCTCTACATTTTTTTTAAGTATCAATATTTTGTTTTGGGTCCGGGCTGGAGGAGTTAAAATAAACAATTTATATGTTTAATACTACCTACTTGAAAAAATGTGTAATTCATATAATTAAATAGGTACCTATAGTTTTATATGAATCATCTGTTCAAGTCTAATGTATGGATATATTTTAATACAATACCTACAAAAAGTTCGACTATAATAATTATGCATAATTTTTGCAATTAAAACATAGGTTAATATTTACTAATAACTTAAGTTCTATCAATCAACTCTCTCTCAATGGCCTCTTTCAATATTCAAGTTGCGCCGTAATATCACCAAGTCACTACTTATTAGTGAGTTTACACTATGTGTCAGAGTGTTTCAGTTTCTACTATGCTGAATCTAAAACCTTTTTGTCTTTTACCTTCTTGTATGATGTATGTCTCTTGCTAACTAAGTAATTTGAAAGGCTAATAAAAATATCTATACAATTCTATTGTATTCTAGTTTAATTTCTTAATTCTTCGCAGCTGGAGTTTGTCCTGCCAACGAGAGGTATTCGAGCTGCATTCAAGGCGAATGCAGAGCTTTGAACTGCTCTCAAAAAGACCAGTCAGTACCCTGTATTCGGCTCGACCCAACGTATTGCGAAAAGGGATGCGTGTGCGAAGAGGGTTATTTACGAGCAGAAAATGGCACGTGTGTGCTTGAATCGCAATGTGAAAGTAAGTACCACCAGAACAATAAATGATTAATTTTAAGGACTTTTAGATTCAGGGAGAGGCCCTAGCATAACATTGGGATATCGCAGGCTTAATAATATTATCATAGTAAGGGAAATACGGATACAGAAGTGAATGAGGACAGAACTAAGAAAGGATTTCAAATTTGAATTAACATCAGTAGTTGGTATCTAACCAAAAAGGATAAATATATTAATAATAAATAAATAATAAATCTAGGCCATTCCTGTCCCACTGCTGGGCACGGACCTCTTCACAGAATGAGAAGGATTAGGCCTTAGTCCACCACGCTGGCTTACTGTGGGGTGGGCGGACTACACACACCATTGAGAACTTTATGAGGCCCTCTCAGGTGTGCAGGTTTCCTCACGATGTTTTCCTTCACCGATATCGCGAGAGATAATCGAATTCGAATCCGCACATAAATCCGAAAAGTCAAAGGTGCGGGCGGCGGTTTGAGCTCAAACTCTCCTGCATGGAAGGCGAGCGTTCTACGGCTAGGCTATCACTGCTTAAATATAATATTGTGGATTATTCTTGATAATTATATTCTAATTTTAAGTATATCATCCTTACAAGAATTATTTTTATTTACAGCCAATGTTTGTCCACCAAATGAAGAATGGTCTGAATGTGCTCAAGCTATATGCAGGGCACAGAATTGTACGCAAAAGGGAAAACCAATAGCCTGCCCTATGATTGCTGAAGGCTACTGCATCAAATCATGCGTGTGTAAAGAGAATTACTTGCGAGATGAAAGTGGAGATTGCATTCCTCAAGACAATTGTCCAAGTAAGAACAATATTTTAATTAGCTATTTTTGAATCAGCCACTTGTTGGAATGCCTTGTGTTCAGATAAACACTGGTTTATGGTTGCCTGTTGTCTGTCCTGTTTATCTTATAACGATCTCGTTAGAATTGCGCCAATCTTAGCGCAATTCTGAACCACCTTTAAAAAACCGTTCAAATCATACTATAAATAATGAATAATTATCCTATTTTTCTTTTTAGCTTCAATTACTTGTGGTGAAAACGAAGTATTGGACGATTCCGACTGCCCATCGGAATGCACATCCGACTACTGTCCCAAGAGCGCAGATGAAAAGCAGTCGTGTGTAGAGACATACTCTTGCGAACCCATTTGTAAATGCAGATTCAACTATCGACGCGCTGATAATGGAACTTGTATACCAACGAGGAGCTGTCGTAAGTCTTCCAAACTTAACGAAAAATTATGGTGCGGTTGGCGCACTGGCTAAGCTATTGACTTCCTGCTGACTGACGGCTACAGTGTTCCCAACTTAGGGGTTTTCCCCCCAAATTTAAGGGTAAATAAGTAGGCTGGAATTTTTTTAGGGGTTTAATTTTTTTAGGGGTATTTTTAGGGATTTTTTTATTCTTGACTTTTACTGTGAAGTTTATAATGATTGTGACGCAGTTGGCTCTAAACTTTTTGAAAATGTTTCAATTATTGCATAATATTACAATTTATTTATTATTTTTACAGAGTATTATTTTTTTGGGGGATTTTAGGGGTTTTTAACTTTAGCTTTGGGGATAAATATTTCTGAGAGTTGGTAACACTGGACCGCCGGTCACGGGTGCCAACTGCCATTACCGTACGGAATAAACATTTGTACGGCCTACACATAATGAGATTTATCCAAGATATTTTATTATGTAGTGCGCATAATTTGTAGATTGATTCAGTCGCTGTTCCTAAATGCAACCGCAGTATTGGAATACACTTTAAAACAAAACGAAAATTCGACTTAGTATGGGGGACTCGCATAATTTATTAGCGCAAGCCATACAAAATCAAATTTTTATTTTGTTTTGGAGTGAATTTTAGTAATGCGGTTGCATTTGGGAACGGACACTGAATGACTGCTGCGCACTATGTAAAAAATATCCTGTATCTGTAAATTGTGCCCACGATACAGAAAAAATCCAAGAGCTTCCATCGTCATGTAAAACCATTTACCAAGAATACTAACGTGGCAAACACCATACCTCTCGATACCTCTATACATCCCGAGCTACCATAGTGCATGACATGAAGACATTCCAATTTTTTATGCCGTTAACTGTCTGACTGTTACATTTGTTTTTAACCGACTTCAAAAAAAAGGAGGAGGTTCTCGATTCGACGCGTATGTTTTTTTTTTTTGTTGTTACCTCATAACTCTCGTCTGCGTGAACCGATTTTGATGATTCGTTTTTTATTGGTAAGCTGGTGCTTCCCGAATGGTCCATAATTTCGTCCAGTTCTGACACTGGGATCCATGAGAAAACCATATAAGTCTTATTTTTTAAATAGGTAGATAGTGGTGTAATAGGAAGCTTCCTATATTCATGTTTAGTGTGAATGTACTTATGTCCCAAAAACTGGAATATTCTTTTCAGCCCCCTTCGACTGCAGTAAACTACCTAACGAAGAATACGATCCCTGTCCTGCTTTATGCCCGACCGACGAGTGCAGCCTGCCGAGGGTCACGGGGATATGTCCTTTCAGAATAGGTATCATTCTGGAGTGCAATCCGAAGTGCCAATGTAAGGACGGATATGGCAGAGTAGATGGAATCTGCGAGCCGTTCTCTGAATGCCGTAAGTATCCTTGCATTTACTTGTTACTTTGGAGGATTTATAAGGAAGCTCTTATAATTGTGTTGTTTTATGATTACAATGAGAAATATAAAATCGAATAATTTAAAGGTATCATGTAGGTACAGTCTGCTTGGTAAATATGTGGGAAAAATATAGAAGTTTCTGACGGACAAAGTAACAAAAGAAGCTCCACAGTTCCCTAGTGTAATTGATAAAAAAAACATACGCGTCGAATTGAGAACCTCCTCCTTTTTTTGAAGTCGGTTAAAAAGAGTAATTATTGCTTACTTACTAGTTTCGCTAGGGATAGATTAGATTAGATTAGATCAGATTAGGCGGTTCGCCCCGGGTGACACCCGGGCAAAGGTACATAGATACGAAGAATTTGTTACATTGTTGTGTATGTAAAGAAAACTATAATATTTTTAAGTATGCAAAGAAAACTATTGCAAAAATAAAAATTATACGTAATAAAAATAAATCAATTAAATTGCTAATGCCAGGCTGCCAGCTGCTTAATGATTTGATAAAAAAGTAACAAAAAATTCACCTCAAAGTATCTTAAGGGGGGGACACGGTGACACTTTGTTTATTCAGATAAACAGATAAACACATTTATTGGTAATATAGATTACAAGTCAATAATGCAGGTAGGTACAGATCAGCTAATTCCTAAGTTTACAATATTATTATAAGAAATTATGAAATGAATAATATAACATTTTACAATTATTATTAATTAATATTATTGAATTATTTATATCTTCATTAGGTTACATTAATTTATAATTTTGTTATTTATTCTTGTCTTCTTATTATTGTGTTATTCGAACCGGGTGTCACCCAGTCTGTGCTTAGTACCTACATAGCAAGAATATGAGCAGTGTATATCGTTAGAGACCTTGTTGACAGGCTTATATTTACAGAGCAGCATGAGCAAGTGCCAAGTGATAGCTCATGTCACCATAAGATAAAAAAAAACATTTTTTATATTTTGCAGCCAATCTCTGCCCCACGAACGAAGAATACTCTGCATGCATACAAGGAATATGCCGTCCACAGGCTTGCGCAGACAGAGACGAAGATATGTCAGAAAATTCTGAGGTTGACCCAGACTCTTGTGAGAGAGGCTGTGTCTGCCAGGAGGGCTACTACCGAAATGATCAAGGAAATTGTATTTCTTACGAAGATTGCGGAGGTAAGGATTAGGTACTCTAGATCTGTTGCATGAAGAAAAAATTATGGAATATTCGCACCATGTATGCTGTGTGCTACGAATAAAGGAACGCGCCGTATGACGCGTCACCGATATCTGGCCGCCATTTTATAGAACACTACCCAAAAAGTACAATATGTTATACTTTACACTACTTATACTTACTCCCGACACGTGCACATATCATTTTGTCTACTTTATCTACTAAAAACTTGTAATACTGATATGTTTTATTAAACTTCTTATCACTACGTTGGCTGTTTCACTTCAACACGAGACTAAATACTTTCTGAAGACCCTGACCTGCCGGCGTGTGAACATGGAGTACTCATGCGCAAATTCCTTACAATCATCATAATTCCGCATGGGAGACACCAGATAGGGACACATCATTCATTGAATATACCAGTCACGACAATACAGCAGATTTTTTTATGTAGAGCGCAATTCCGTGTCCGTTCCCAAATGAAATCGCAGTACTAAAAATTCACTCCAAATCAAAATAAAAATTTGATTTTGTATGGCTTGCGCTAGTAAATTATACGTATCCCCCATACTAAGTCGAATTTTTATTTTGTTTTAAAGTGTGCAAGAGCAGAGACTGAATCACTCTACAAATTATGCGCATTACATAAAAAATTATCCAGTTTAATCACCGTCACACCAATCATCATCATAGAACTACAAGAATACATGTGTGCGTGCTCTTTATAGACGCATACGTTGACACGATTTACAATTACAATACAATAAAGTTTATTGTACACCAGAAATACAAAAGATACCTATATTATTTACCATCACCGACCAGCTACCTCGGCTTTGCCACTTTTCACTTAGGTAGATTATTTTCTGATTATCATAAAACGCGCCGTAGATCTTATCACTAGATCACGGTAGAATTACTACTCTCATACGCAGGCGCGGTGAAGAAACTTTGTCCCTCTCTAAGGTTTTTCCTGTGTTGTGAGTACAGTTTAAAAACATACATTTCACATGCACACACACCCGGCGGGTCTACCTCGTAACTAAAATAGTAATCCTGAGAGAGTAATCTTCGAGCTACCTTGTAAAAAAAATTGCCATCATGAAGTTAGGACTCCTATCTTCATGATCGGTAAAAAAATTACAATGTAGCTCAAAGTTTAGACTCTCATGATCGTCGATCGTATTGAAGTATTTTAGTTACGCAGTAGACACCCAAATCTGAAACAACTTTCTGCGGGCATTGAGTGTGGGGTTCGAGCTCACGGCACGTAGCGTAGAAAGCTAATCACTAAGCCACTGCGCCAAACGTGTCGTCATCTATGACCTGCTTAAGATGGAGTTGGCGAAGAAATTCGCACTCCATTTTTTCCTACTTCATCTTCATCAATCAATCAACTCAGCTTATCGCAGCCCACAGCTGAGCTTACTATTCGTACTTCATGCTACGCTGTATCGTGGCGAGTTGAGCAGGAGAAGGTTGTGGCTAGTTAATGGATTCTGTTATCAAATGGAAATCTCTGAGGTACGAGTATGCCCCATTACCAACAGTGGACTTCTGGAGTAAAATACATAATTGCACATCAAGTCATACCTAGTATCACCGGTGAACAACTAAGCAATTAAGACATCCATAGACAACACTACACAACATATTAATCAAAAAAGTAAGTAATTTTGTTTAATAGTAGAAAATCGTATAATAAATACAAATAATTTTGGGCCATATTTATTCACTGACATTGTAACAAATGTTTAAAATGAAAAATGCCGTTTACCCGTTTAACGGCTGTTGGGTATATTGTTGGTGAATTCAAGCCTACCTCTACCATGAATTTTCCGTGCCGTCTAACGTTCACGTTCACATGCAATATTTGTATAGTGACTTTAGTTCACTATTTATACCGCTAGAGGCGCTGAAAAAATTCCCATACAAATATTGCATGTGAACGTGAACGTCAGACGGCACGGAAAACTCATGGTAGAGGTAGTAGAGGTACAGGTAAAATTCTCGCTTGATTTATAATATTTGCATACAGACCTTACACGTACTACAACTGAACAATTTTAATCCTCATATTTTGGTTGTAAGGACCAATATATTCTGCAAACATAAGGGAGTAATTATTGGGCCATTTAAATAGGTACTCGATTTCTTGATTGTGACGTGACTGGGGAGACCTCTTTACAGCCCCCTCCTCCCGAGATTTACCTTTCACTAAGCGTGGCACCGTGGTGGGCTTTGGCGTGGACTCTTAAGAGTGTGCATCAGGTGCTGAAGGGGGCCACCGTGGTGAAATTAGCCGGTAATAGATCGGCATACTCCGTACACACCCTAGGCTATCATATATAATAGTCCATGAGGATTCTCATCACGTACATGAAAAAAGAAGATCTACAAAAATGTGATTATCCACAGGACCGCTCTGTCCCTGGCCGAATGAACATTACACGAAGACCATGGTGCCATGTCCGCCTAACATTTGCCGCGCTCTGGTGACCAGGTACATCTGCGATGATCCCCAGGTAGAGGAACCAGGGTGTCTCTGCGACTCGGGATACTTGAGACCGAATCTCACAGCACAATGCATACCCATATGCGATTGCCCACAAATGAAAGGCTCACCTGATTGTTAATGACTCAACTTAATGAGTCTTCATTAAAAGTTATGTGTGTATTATCATTTGTTTTATTAGTTAGTACAAGGCATGTGCAAATAAAAAATAATTAGAATTGCTTGAGAGAGAACGCGTTATTTTTATATATATGTACCTATAAATAAACGGGTTTAAGGACCGCCACGAACTAACCGGTCTAACTTCAGGCCGCGCTTAACTGGATTGCTATCCGGCAAGGTAATCACGATACGTGCTGGTAATAAAAATTGTTACAATTTTGACAATGCAACAATTTACAATGCGCAGTATGGTATAAAATATTATAGTTTAAAAAAATCTAAAAAAAACGCTTTTGTCATCCAAACTAAACGTGTACCTATGCAAAATTTCAGCTCCATCGGAAACCGGGAAGTGGGTCAAATTTCACTTCCAAGATTTTTTTTACTTAGTTAGAACTTACAAGTGAAGCTAATAAAAGCGTTTTAAAATCACTTTGTTCGGGAATAGGAACAATAGGTACCAGTGGCGAAGGGTGACAGTTTTAAAAGGGGAAGCCGCCCCAAAAAAGTCCTCTAAAAATTGGTGCAATTAATGTTGCAAGACAAAAATCCATACCGTCTCTTGTAATCTATATATAGTCATGTCTGGAAGAGCTCGACCTAACTGAATAACAAGCCTTTTTTTGTCAGATGGATGAGTAAATAATACAATATTACGTTGGTCTATGCACTAACCAATTCCTAAAGGGAAGCCGATGGGAATCGGGTTGTATGGACTCTTCGCCACTGATAGGTACAATGAACATTCTTGAACTGTCAAAATTGCATAGATTCCGATTACAAGGGTATTTATTACCTTGCCGGCCACAGGGGATGCCGATCGTATCCGATGGTCGGAAGTGACTGAATCCAAACAAAACTGACATGATCGTATTGAGTATATCCCCCGCATCTATTCAGGCCTATTTAGGCCGAGTCTATGGAGTTCTTTGGTAACGGAACAAAAACATAACATCAACAATAATTTCATAAGCACGAAAAGCAATTTTATCGCATGATTTTTATAGATAACTATCATCAATAATGCACCTAGCTAGTCATACAACATTTTTTTAATCTAGCACTCGGAGCACATAATTACTATGTATAATTATGCAGCATTTTATCATTCTATTCATTCTGGCTGTCAAAATAAGTTATATAAAAAAAGACAAGAGTCCTATTCCCATTATTTATCTTTTATTTATTTACTTTTTAACCGACGAAAATTCTGAGAAGGTTCTTTAGTTCACCCGTATATTTTTTATATTTTATTTAATACCACGCATAACTTTTTGCAGAGTAGTCTGATTTTAATGATTCTTCATTTTTAAAAGCATATTCTTCCGAGGTGGTCCCATTTAAATTTGGTGAAGATCTGAAATAGACCTTTGCAGAAAGACAGTGGAACTCTTCAATGGATAACAGCATTTCACTCGCGATTGCTGTAATCGTATGTTTATGTACCTACCTATTGCTTATGCCACGCAAAATAGAAAAATAAAAGAAGCTTAATATTTAAATAATTAGATAAACTTTAATTTTTTCAATGCGCCTTTAGCTTGGCAGTGGCACCGACATCAGAAGACGTTAAGTTTAACAAAAAACCTTTTTCGTTTTTAAAGTCGCTTTAACTTTTTTTAAAGTTCATTGTTATCAATACACTTAGGGACATATAATACTAATTGCAACAAGAAATTGAACCGATCTCATTGATAAGAGAATTCAAGCCAGAGCCAGAGGGAGAGTATAAATTAAAAAACGAGCCCTCGTTTGTATCAGAACTCGTTAAGCCGTCAAGATGCTAAGGTCATGTACTGTGTTGTTTTCCTGTTGTGTAGTGTTGTGTGTCGGATCTAAATCAGGCAAGTATTATTTATTAACAGTAAAGTCGAAACTTACAAGGTACTTAAAATATACTTCTTATACAACTCAAAAAACCGGTATAGATGCGCACTTAAGGTTTCGTTGAAACATTAAACAGTATAACTTGAGCCCTTATTCCCATACATTTAGTACTAAAAACTTTGAAAAATATTTAGGATCGGTTGAGCCATTCAACCGATCCTAAATATTTTTCAAAGTTATCCATACAAGTATTACACCAAACTCTTCAACCGACATATTTAAATACCAGCCTGTGAATAGGCACAATAAAAAATCTATCACGTATTTGTGGGTCCTTCCACTGCAATAAATGAAATCGAAATCGAAAGTAAGTAGTTAAAATAGAAATACACTCGACACAGACACTACAATTTATTGTACACCCGATAAAAGTAGAGCAATAAACATAATAATTACAATGAATAATTTTAAAATTGATGAGCGGTCTTATCGCAATCGGCGATTTCTTTATTTCGATTTCTAGCTTTATTGTTTCTCATCAAATCCTTAGAATTCTTAAACATCTCCAGGAGATTGACAAACCACAGTATAACAATAACTTCCCCTAAAACAGGGCATGGCGAAACTAGGATACCTACAGATTGCCCCTCCAGATTAGTCCAGATACAGGTTACAAAAAAATATTAAATACCTACTATAAAAATATGTTAACAAGATTTACCTTATTCAAGCAAAGGTCAAACATCTCAAAATGCTGGGTAGCGAGCAAAACTTTTCGTTGAACATATATAATTATCTATATCTGTGGTCGTGCACTTGTGTGTTTTCATAATTATAAGGAAAAACGTAAAGCTATACTGGGAATTCCATGCTCTCAGGTACCATGGATAAATAATTACTATGTAGTTTAACGGGGAAGTACCTTTTACACTTGTCATTTCGTAAATTTTTTGTTTGACTAAACATCTCTAAGTACCTTTATTAATAAGACACTTTATTCAGTGTCTTATTATTAGGTACATATTGATGTTTCGTTGCGGTTAAAAATAAACAAGTTCTTGGTTCAGAGAGAGTTTATAACGATAACATAGGGTATAAAGATAAAACTTATAAAGTGTCATTTTTGGCGAATTTTGATTTTTTTATGCATTAGCTGCAAAAAATCTTAATCTTGTAGAGGATAAAGTCATTAATCTGAATGACTTGTTACACTTAATAAGTTTTAGCTTTACACTACACTGAAACAACGTAACGGCTAGAAATAAAAAAGGGATTGCTATTTACAACCGAGTTACTTGGTTCGGATGGAGCCGAAATGAAAAATGAAGTTTGTTACTTCGTTTTTAGTGTATAATTGTAACTTCATACCCATTAAATTAAAAGAACCCGACTTTTAATAATTGATTCACTTAAGTACTGCAAGTAATTTAGGTCCGATAGTCATCGTGCCGTGCCGTCTGTCGGAATTGGTCAGCTCGTAACTGCCATGGCAATCTTATTCAGAGGCAATTCATTATTATCCTAGTCTTATTTGTATTCGCATTGAATTGCATTATTATCGCAGCTCTTACCACAAAATTGTACTGATAAAGATTGTCAAGATATATTATTAATTGAAAATAGTTACCATGGAGTTTCTTGCCGGTTCTTCTTCATAGGATCTACTATTTGGAACCGTGCACCTAGAGTCTCGACATTTCATAAGTGCCTGTATCTGGTTTACATGAAATAAAGATCTATTCTATTCTATTCTATTCATAAAATGATCTCCAAACAAACGACATAGGCTTGGGGCAGTAGTTTAGCCATTGGCTTTCTGTGCTCCGCGTCGCGGGTTCGATTCTGCACGAACCAAATATTTGTATGGCCTGCAGATAGTTGTTCCGGGTCTGGCGTGTGTGTATGTTAGATGTATGTTTTTAAACTGTACCCACGACACAAAAAAGTTTACCATATAAAAAAACACCACCTATACCTACCATATCACCTACAATAAAGTGGTGTTATTGTATTTTTATTAGCTGTTGTTGTTGATTTCGTTTTATTTAGTAATGTTTTTTATAATTTTAATTTTAGTGGCACTATTATTTGGTACGGTGCCAATATTTTGGGCTCTCAGTGATCCGATTTTCATTCTTTCTCTGTTCTTAGATGTTCTAGTTTATCAGCAGTGCTATTTGGTACGATGCCGCTAGTTTGAGTTCTCATAAGTCGCATTTCGTGTTATCACCTTCATTCTTTGTGATTATTTTACTACTTCCTTTTCCTGTTGATGTTGCAGTATCTGTCTTCGTTTATTTAAGTCTCAATTTAGCGGCAATGTTATTTGATAAACTGTCGCTAGTTTCGGTTCTGATAAGTCCCATTTTGAGGTATGTCCTTCTTTCTTGTGATTCTTCTAATGTTTCTTTGGTATCATGACATGTATTCGTTGTTTCAGAATGTGGGCCTAACCAAGAAATACGCTGCATCAACTCGTGTCCTCCTCAAAAGTCTTGCAGAAACCGCGGCATACAGTTCAGTTGTTTGCAAGTCGAAGAACCTTGTGAAAATAAATGCGTTTGCAAGGATGGACTCTTCAGAAATGCCGTGGGCGATTGTATTACTAATGAAGAATGTGGTAAGAACAAATATCGAATTCTATTCATACTATCTAATCAGCCCATAATTATTCTCTCTTGTCTTCCCCAAACTCAATAGAAAATGTCCCACTGTTTCTCTCAATCATACTTTCGGAGATAGAAACATTGTAAGGGTAAACACTGAAAGCACTTTCAAAAACACAAAGGCACGAGGAGAGCTCATAATGAATAAGGTGCTTAAAATAATAATTCTATTCCAAAAAAAAACAAAAGCCATAGGTTTCTCCCCTTGACCGGAAACTCGATACTTCTCAAAGTCACTGAACTGGACAAGCGGTTTGAGGACACGAAGATCCGGAGAACTGGATGAGAATTCTGTTCTCACCTAGTTCTCCGGTTCCGGGCATTGGCCTGGCAAGTAGAATGGTTGTTCTAATATTTGGTAGTAGAGGGAACCTGCCCCCTAATTGCGATGCACACTCGTAATCTAAATCGCTTCAATTATAGCAGTTCAAAAATGTTTATTGCGTGTTTCCAATTATCGAACGGAATAATTTTTAAAATATACTGCACAATATAACATTGGTTAGCTTTCAAAATTGAATCTATTCCAATTACAAACGCGTATCCATAAAAATAATAAGTCGATGCACAAAATGATGGTCACTCTAATAGAGCAAGATAAAACTTTACTCTGTGGTAACTATCTCAGGTGGCTCGCTGTTTTGGCAGAGTGCACAGTCCTGTTACTTAGATAATAAGTCTATGCGCGTATCACAGTTACTTAGCCGGTCTGTCAGAGGCAGAGTATAGGGCGTCAAGCATGCAAAGAGAAGTTAGATGTTGTGTGACCCTTACCTTACCCTTAGTCATCAAAATTAGACAATAACTACAATTTAATAGTTGTTGTGTGTTTCGGTGTAGTGCATGTCTGTAATACTGTAGGCTAATGAAAAAAAAAAAGATAATACTACACTTTGCACAAAACAGCTTCATCGAGTGACTTTACTCCAATTCGCCCGCGACACCTTGAGCATTCAGCACCGTTAGAAACTTGACCGATGAACTAATCCAACATGACATACCTACCTAGGTATAACTCATGCTGAGACAATAGAAAAAGAACTAAGAATGCTCTCAATATTTCCAGATCGATGCCCAGGCGACAATGAATATTTTGCATGCGCCGGAGTGTGCGATAATTTCTGCTCTACAATACACCTTCAAAACAAGACTAACTGTCCTTGGGTGAACATCGTGTGCAACCCGATGTGTTACTGCGAAGATGGGTACGCAAGAGATGATAAAGGAAATTGCATACCTATTAAAGAATGCGGTAAGTATCTTTTCAACACACTTGCTCATAAAATGGCTCTAATTTCACCGCAATTAGGCACATAATGACACCTGTAATCAAACTGTGACTTTTTCTTTACTATTATTCACAAGTGAGTTATAGGTTTTTTTTTTAAATTGGTTGAGTTGCTTTGTTTTTAAAAAAGTTTCGAAACAAAAAAGATCGTGTTCAATAGTACAAATAATAAATTAATGTACCTACCTATTGCTTGCTAGTTTCATGCAACTTTGTATTTAAATAGATAAATTTCAACTTGTACGTTTTTAATAAATACAACTTTCACTCAAATATAACTTTTGTTTTTTCTGTGATAAAGAAAACTTTGAATTACTCATTTTGTACGTGGCTAAAACGCTATCCGAGAAATGCCAAAAAAAAGAAACCTCATTCTTTTAGTCTATGGCCGATCTGTTAGATGCGCGCGCATAGGACAAATGATTAATTTTTCCCGCCATTGCGAAAAAATTTTCACAACTCGTTTTCACTGTTGAAATTACAGTTATTTTCTTCACAAGTGTGTTGAAAAACGTCGTATGATACACGTGTGTATTGATGATTACCGTCCTCGGCTCTCATAAGACCCTCACCTAACGGCTCGGGTCTCAATGGCGCCTCAGCGGTAATCACCAACATTACACACTTGTACCATAATGTACTATTATACTTCTATAAAATACGATTGCTAAGTGCCTATCACTATACCAGGGGTGGCCAACGGTCGATCGTGGCTATTAGTCCAGCCGATCTTGGCAAGGCAAAAACCATATAAGTTTTAATATACCTATCTACATAACTATTCATTTAATATTTCAAGAACTATGTGATTGGTAGATCGCACAGGGCTTCGTCAGCAAACAGTAGATCTTGGGTCTAATCGGCGGGTCTACCGCGTAACAAAAATTGTAATGAACATCGACATCGGTATTAAACTTCAATACGATCGTGAGAGCCTAAACTTTGAGCTAACTTGTATTTTTTTTACCGATCATGAAGATAGGAGTCCCAACTATATGATAGGTATTTTTTTTACAAGTTAGCTCAAAGTTTACGTCTCTCGTGTTTAAGTCTCTCACGATCGTATTGAAGTTTAATACCGATGTCGATATTCATTACAATTTTAGTTACGCGGTAGACCCGCAGGTTGGCCACCCCTGATCTATACGGTTAGTCGGAAAGGGTAAATAAAGCCGAAAGGGGATTGTACCTACTCATTATTATGAACAACTTTTAGAATAGGATCAATAGAGAGCTCGGAAAAAAAACTGCTGTTCCATACAAATAATTCAATAATAAAGGACTCAGTGTATGGATTAAGTTAGGTAGTTGAATATTTTCTTCGTGTTTTCGGCGTTGGTTCCATAGTAAAAGTTGTTCATAATGATGGGTACAATAATCCCCTTTCGGCTTCATATCCTATCCGACTAACCTTGATTATAATACATGTGTTTTTCGAGGAAGGCCGATCCTTCCGCTTTATTATCTGGATGCTTAGCAGTAACATGGGTACCTACTGCAGTTGTAAAAAGCAATCACGCTAAATTTCCAAAAAAAAAGAAACCCACTGACATGATTCGAGACATAGCGAGATGATGCCGACAGTAGAGATTGCAGCGGAAAATCAAACTGTTCTTAATCATATTTTGATATGGATTTTTATAGGAGAAGCCTACATCATGCTCAAATGCATTCAATGAATAGGGCAGTAAGAAGTTTTTCATTTCAAAATATGTTAGTTGTAGCCATAGAAATAGTACAAGTACTATAATACGAGTATATATTATCTCTATGGTTGTAGCATAATAACGAATTAATAAGTAAAGTAGGTATTAAATATGAAACGGCTTCCTCCCTGGGGAGCTATTCTGTAAGAACAACTCGCATTTCGATTCGAATCTTCGATTCGTTCGAATATTTGACTTATTGTCAAACGATATATAATAATACCAGGAGCTGTGAACATGGCTAGAGTATGTTCACAGCTCGGTTATTATAAGTTATCGTAGGTATCTCAATTTGCTACACAAAATAATCTAAGACTAGGTATGCTCCACTAGGATACCGTACATATCTATCCTTCAATATTTTACTAAAATGTATTTAAATACATATTCCTTTTCAGGCCCGCCTCGCTGCACCGGCCGAGATGAAGTTTATACAGACTGCAAACAGACTTGCCCTCCGGAAGTATGTTCTTCAATGGTGTCACGGTACCGATGCGATGATGAAGAGCCATGTAAACCGGGATGTGCTTGCAGGCCTGGGACTCTAAGGAGAGACGGAAATTCGTCCTGCGTACCGACTTGCCTATGTCCCGAGATGAAGTATGCCCCAGAATGTCTATCATGGAAGCAGGACGAGTAGGATTTGACCACTGATTTTAATGGGTATCTGAGTTGGGAGGTATCTGCTGAACTGATGCTTAGTATTAAACGACCCCTGTTTACGGTCATATTAGATATCAATTTCTTATATTAGGTATATAAATAAGTATCTATGTATTGACTGTACATTGGGAAATAATAATGCAACAATAAATCCGTTACTTACTTGTTTTTCTCACCCCGTATACCTATTTTCCTTTATTAATAAGATACATTAATAATTTAACTTCAACTATGATCCACGCCTCCCGAATCTCTATTGATCAAGGTGTTAACATCACTCTCCTCCAAGAGGTTATTTTATACCGAAGTAAAGATTTACTGGTTTTTCTTGACCCTGGATCCATGTCAAACCGTGACCTATTTTAAATCGGGCTTGTTTCGGAACAATACTCACCATTTTTTAAATAGTTACGCAAACGAATAGTTGCCTCTAATTTAAAATAATTCTATAAAAAAACCCATGACAAAAATAGTGCTTATCTAACTGGAATTATAGATATATAATGTCGCAGTGATATTGTCAAATCAGTGATATTATAATTTCACTACTGAAATTATAATTTGTTTAAGTACTTCGAAAAACAGTAACGTAAGGGAAATAGCCTTATTATGACGATTGAAGCCCTCTCGAAAGCCTATTCACACGAAACACACAAAATGCAAAAAACGTTTTTACTTTTCCTAATCAGTTTTTTTAGATTCTGGAAGGAATATAAGTTTTTAAACGGTCATGGTCACTAAAATCATTATTAGAATTGAGATCGAGATATTTACTATGTATTAACTTTCTATATTAGCTTCCGTTATTTCAGCACTGGGGGTTTACTACCAACTCTTATAGCATGGCTGTAATTGAACTGTCCAGATATATCCAGTATGAGCTGACCATGCACTGTATAGGCTTTTCATCTGTATGAAAAGCCTATACAGTGCATGGTCAGTTCCAGAATAAGCACAAAAAATTCCAGAATAAGCTGACCTTTCACTGTTGAAAGGTCAGCTTATTCTGGAAATTTTTGGCAGTTCAATTTCAGCCCTGCTATAAAGGCTCGTAATAAGCCCTGCAAGCGCCATGATCGCGATAAACTAAAAGTATTTGCGGGTGGGTGTTTATAAACAGACAAAACGGTCTGCCTTCTTTCAGTTCCGTTTTGTGCGCTCGGCTGCGCTATTACTTACACAAGTCACTCACAACTCAATTTTGTTTCCGAGACACGAAACTTATAATATATCGCGATTTAAATTCTGTATTGAATGGTTAAAATAGTGAATCTCAATATGTTTCCATTATTTATAAAAAGACTGCACATTTTACCTAAAATTCCTACCAGATTGTACGCGTCGTGTCTGAAATATTTTCTTCGACACGCATCGCAATAATTAAATTACTCGCATCAACTTCCAGATATAATAGACGAAGTATTACCTCTAATTTACATCTAATTATAAAATATAATATACTAAAACCTTGTGAAATAATTTTGTGTACTACAGCGTGTTTTATTTATCTGGAACAGTACCAGGAAAAACTATCTACACGAAAACTGTCTTAGAAAAAATATGATTGTATTTTTATGAAAACAAAGGTGATGAAGCGTGTTTTGGATAAAATTGAAAAAAGATGGCAAAAATAATATATATTTTTAAACCAAGGTTTTTTTAGTAGATATAAATTCAATGTATAAATAAATATTATAGTTTTAAAAAAAACTAAAGAAAACGCTTTTGTCATCCAAACTAAACGTGTATGCAAAATTTCAGCTCAATCGGAAACCGGGAAGTGGGTCAAATATAACTCCCGAGATTTTTTTACATAGTTAGTTACAAAAGAAGCAAAAAACCTTTTAAAAAAATCTAAGCAGCAGATGGTCAAAGATGATTATTTACGTTTTCATACATTTTGTTCTACAGCCATACCTACTGTAGCGAAACTTGAGGCTCTGGTGTAAGTTTCGTGAGTTGTTTGACGAGGAAACCATGGGTCCGTGGGGACCAGAAGCGCGACAATTCTTCAAAGAGCTTTCGTCGCCGAAGCCACAGCGGACAAGAGAGCTGGCAGCTACCTCGGCTAACGCATTGCACTAAGCAATCCATCGAGGAAGCGCTGCCAGCTTCCTGGGCACTATAACTCCGCAGTGGTGCTTTCGAAGAGGTTTTTTATTTGTAAGTAGATGAGTAGGTATTATTTTTAAGTAGGTAATAGATTTAAGATTTGGTAATGTTAATATTTTATTGTAATTTAGTTTCAAAAATAAACAGTCTGTTAATTAGTTACAAAAAAGAAACTGAACAAAAATAATAATTTATATTAATTTCTGTGTATGTGTTTTAATTGTAAATAATTGCATAGGGTCCCACACTGCTCCCTGTTAGGCTGCTATCATCCCGGAGTTTAATGAAATGAGTAAGAATGTGTCTTTTTATTTTCATAAATAACTATAATTTTATTTATTGTAGATACTATTATATTTTAAATATCTAAGTATTTGTTTCTATTTTATTATTATTATTTAAAAGTGATAGTATAAGAAGCAGTGATAGCCTAGCGGTTGAACGGTTGCCTGCCATGCAGGAGGGTCTAAGTTCGAACCCGGCCCGCACCTCTGAATTTTCGGATTCATGTGCGGATTAGAATTTAATTATCACTTGCGATAACGGTGAAGGAAAACATCGTGAGGAAACCTGCACATCTGACAGGGCATCATAAAGTTCTCAATGTTGTGTGTAGTCCGCCAACCCGCACTAGGCCAGCGTGGTGGATTAAGGCCTAACCCTTCTCATTCTGAGAAGAGGCCCGTGCCCAGCACTGGGACAGAAATGGGCTGGATTTATTAATTATTTATTTATTTAAAAGTGGCAGAAGCTTCACATCCGTGAGTGACATAAGCAGGTCCAGTTGAAAACCAGCGTCAGGCACCACTAATGTTACAGTTTAATTATATAGTAATGCTAATGTGCTGTCTAGCAATATGCCTGGACCCGTTTGGCGCACACAATTTTGGTTTAAGTTCGTTTTAAGTATTTTCTTTTTATTTTAAAACTATTTTGTGTGGACTCCTAATTATATGTGCCAAGTAAACGTATTTTCTTTCTTTCTTTGTTTCACCAATTGGAACGCCAAACGCGTGATTGTTAAAAGAAACTTACACTAAGGCATCTAATTACTTATATTATTGTATCGAAACAAAACATACTGTATACGTGTATACCCAGTCACGCTGTTACGTTATTGTTAGCAAAGTACCAGATAATAATACATCTAAAATACGGCTATATATATAAATAAATTCCTTTGCTCGTATAGCAGATGTTGTGTAGTCGCGATGATGTGGACGCTCAGATTACTCCTTGGTGTTGCCATAGTAGCTAATATTATATCTATTGTGATATGTGCCACTACAGGTGAGAAAAGGATTATTTATTTATTCACGGGAAGAAGATAAATTGATATGATAAATTACGTTTTCCTAGACCAGTGAGTGGGTGACTTTAGAAATTCATAAAAGTCTGAAAACATTATCTGTACTATAGTTTAAAAGTTTAGTACCTAATATTTATAAAGTAAGTAGGTTTACTCAAGTCGCTCTGCTTGAGTTAAAAGATTATAGCAGCCATGATACCGAGCTAGTAGACTAGGTAGAATAGAATAGATTTTTTTATTTCAAATAAACAATTATTAGGCAATTTTGAAAGGAGGTGCACTCTTCCATGTGGGTTGGTACTATTGAGAAGATACCGGCAAATACTTCCACGGATACTCTTCTAAAATAATACCTACATAATATAATGGGGATGCGGGAGCGGCCCGGCCAAAGTGCGATACAAAATTACAAACATACAAAATATTTAATAAAAAAATGTAAAGTCAAAGCATGTACCTATAATAAGCATAGATCGCATGGATTGTGAGTCGTCTAATCCTTCTGACTGCATAAGCTGCAGAATATTGGATAGAGCAGTAATGTGAGCATTGCAATTTGGAATCGAATGTGTCCATTTAGGAAGTCAAGATTGCAGCCTTCAATAATCATATTTTAATCCATGTACCTACTGGTAAGTAATTTTGCCAGTGAAAACTTTAAATATTTAGTTTTAGTAGCATTTATAGGTTATAGATGCAAACCAATTGGAAAGGGCGGATAGGCGATCGTAAACATATATAAAAAAAAACTGTTAATCTTAAAAATAGGAAAAGTGTCGTCAGCGAAAAGCGGAAGATCATTTATATAGGCTAGGAACAAAAAGGGCCTAGTATTGAGCCCTGGGGCACGCCCATTTTTATGAAAGTTCCTGCAGATGTTGCACCATTTATACTTACTTTTTTTAGTTTGTTAACAAGAATAATACAAGATCGAGAGCGCGACCACGAATTCAGTAGTGCCTGAGTTTACAAATAGAGGTATTGTGATCAACGCAATCAAATTCCTTAGATCGATCCATGATCGATCACAAAGACGCAAACGGCTTCCTGTGAGCCCTCCCAGCATGGGCGTAGCTAGGGGGGGCGGCAAGGGTGGGCACTGACTGTCTGTCATATTTATGATTCGTCTCTCTTCTTTCATGTGTAACTTCTTAGAACTAATAAACACTATAGGAATCCGCTAGTCATTGTCCCGCTGCAGTTCCCAGTTGGAAGTTTAGTTCACAAGTACTACAGTCTACAAGTACTAGCTGGACATACAACGCATGCACCATCTGAAGTGCATTAGGCCCTTGGTGTTGGAACTAGAGAATTCGATCCCGGCCCTAATTTCTAATCCCGGGATGTCGGGATTATACACAGTCAATCCCGGGATTTTAGATTGGAAACAAAAAATTACGTAAGGTATATAAAAATTCACTTTTTTATTGACAGTGTAAATTAATCCATGTAATCAGACGGAAAAAGTAAATATAAAATTCTACAAAAATCAACTAAATCCCTTTTTGAACAGCAGTGTTTTTGTGCATCTGTGTATCTGTCTGTGGCATCGTAGTTCCAAAACGGATGGACCGATTTCAATGCAGTTTCTAATTGAAAGCTAGTTTAATCGGGTATCATCTTAGCTATGTTTCATGAAAATCGGTTCAAAAGTTACATCTCTTTTTCTAGTTGGAGTCGGGGGTTTTTGATGGTTAGGTTCACAGAACTCAGAAAGAGGTTTCTCTCTCCTTACCACATTTCAGTGTTCTGTGGCTAGGTTATTAAAAAAAACAAGTTTTACTTAAGTCTAGAGGTCGCCAAGTGGTCGAAATTGGACCGTAATTTTAGCTTTCTGCACTTCTTCTCCATATACCTAAACATTAACTATGCCAAATCTCACTCTCCTCCGTGCGCGCAATAAGCTTAAAAAGGCAAGCAAAGCAAAGCAAAGCAAAGCAAGCTTTTTACCCCTTTATATTTATATACCTTTTATATATTAATACGTGAAGGGAAAGCCCTTCACGTATTAATATAATTATAGATAATTAAATGAACTTTTATCAAGTATGCTGTAATATTAATAATAATATAGGTATATAATATAGTGATAGTAGGTACCTATAACTATGTATAAAAAACAAATCAAACGATTATAGTAACATTTTCGTCAGTCCCGAAAATCCCGGGATTATGAAAATTTTATCCAGATTTTTTTGGGACTGGAATAGGGTCGGGATCCCGGATCGAATCCTCTAGTTGGAACCCATAGCAGACCGTCTCTAACGAAATCCGGAAAGAAGTGAATCCGGAAATCACGTCTGATGATGATTGGAAGAAAAAGACATATTGCGTCGAACCCAAATAAAATGGAATAAGGGCAGGAGAATGATGATATTGTCTCATCGTCAACGTGTTACTATAACAAAAATGAGATATGAAATGAAACAAAATATGAATCCAACATTTTTCGCTGACCCAGTACCTACTTTTAGATTTTACATTATTTTATTTTAAAATAATTGACATGTGAAAAATATCGTTAAATCACAGTATTTAGCCTTTCAGCATACATCGTTCTCTACCTTTGAGTATCTACTCAAAGTTCTCTACCATTCGATACGATCATTCTCAACCTACGTTCTCTTTACCAAAATTATTTTTTCACAGCTCCCTTCGACTGTTCTGCCCGACCTAACGAAGTGTACAACGACTGTCCGCCTGTCTGTCCAGGGCAAATGTGTACCGATCGGAATAGCACATGTCCCAAGTTTAGAATCGGAATAGTAGTGCCATGCAAGCCTTCATGCCGGTGCATCGAGGGTCACTGGAGACAAGATGGAATCTGCGTACCTTCTGAACAATGTCGTACCTAAATGAAATAGGTAAGTGAAACAGTATCACTTTGATGAATTGTGTTCTTATTTTTAATTTAGGCAGAGGTACAGTCGGCAATTTTTCCAGTCGACCATCCTTAAGGCTAAACTTATCTATGTTTGCGCCCGGCATCCAAACGCAGAGTTATGGCCATAGCTACTTTTTCTAACAAAATCACTTGTATTTGCGTTCGCTGGGCCTTTTGCTTACAAAAAATCAATAACGAACGCGAAAACGCGCGATTCTGTTGCAAAAAGTAAGTAGTGTGCTTAGGTGTGAAACGGGCTGCGGTCGATTTGTTCCAGACTCGTGTCGTTCAAAGCATTTTGTTTGCGAAATGTATCATCGCGAAGTACCTACCTATCATGATAATTGCAAAAATAATTGCGTGCTTGCAAGATAACATTTTCTGATAAGATGGAATGGGTGACGCAGTGGCTAAGCGATTCTCTTTGCGCTACGTGGCGCGGGTTCGTTCCGCGTACGAAACTAATATTGTCCTACAGATAGTTGTTCGGTCTGGGTGTGTGTTCATGCGAGATGTAGGTACCTATGTTTGGAAAACCCATGATACTTGGTCAATCGTTGTGTGGGGCAACGTTTTAAAAAGAAAATAAAGATAATTGTATACAGATTCAAATAAAATGTTTCGTGGGCCTTTTTCTCTAGTAAGTTGGATACGGACAAAACACCAACAATAATTACGAATTTCACTATCAGCCAAGTGGAATTTAATTAATTCTTTGAGGTTATCACAAAATGAATCCTTTTTTTTTCTCTCCGGGAAGTACCTATATCACAAGGTTCCTATCTAGGTACTTATAATTGACGTGCGATATTAATTACATTTTTTTTTTCATGATTTATTTTATAACTTGACGGCACGGTTGTCGCTGGCGCAGTGGCTAAGCGATTGGCTTTCTACGCTACGGGTTCGATCCCCGCACGGAACATACATTTGTATGGCCTACAGATACCTAGTTATGCCGGGTCTGGATTTTTGTGCATGTGAAGATTTGTGTTTATAAACGCACCCACGACACAGGGCTAACTCCCAGTGAGGGCAACGTTTAAAAAAAAAAGACTAGGTCCCTTCCCTCCCTATCCATATATTTACATGATTTTGGCACAAAATCCTGTAAATATTTCTAATGATTGATAATTGCGATAAAATTAATACTTAAATTCAAGTATCGTACACGTTATATACACATAACGCCCCGGCAACACAGATCAGCATCGCCCCAACTCGAGCAGTTCAGTATTCTTTGTATTAAACTCCATAATGCTACGCACACTTTTTAAAGGCCTGCATCGGTATTCAACTGAATGGTCTGGTTAAGTTTAGGTTTAAGTTAAGGTTAAGAGTCGATGAGGTGAGGCGGATCCGTGTTGATCCGTATACAGGAGCGATACGTGTACTCCCTTAGGCCAGCCGCACATGTCCAGTTTTTGCGTCAGGTTCCCGGATCATGCCACCGGAAGGCATCAATTCCATACGATAGAACGGTGCGCCGCACACGCACGGTTCTATCCGTTTGTTCTTTTGTATAGAATCCGGTAACCGTATCAGGGAACCTGACGGAAAAACCGGACATGTGCGGCCGGCCTTATATTCTAGGCAATGCTGATTTATGTCTGGCTTTCGCTTTTGACCGTCTGTAACGAATTTCAAAGTATTTAACCAATTTTTAATGAATGATTTAATTGTACCTAATCACATGCGGCCGCGATGGGCCTTGAGAAATATGAATGTCTGTGTTTCGGTCGAAAATATTCTAAGTCTATGGTTTCGTCAGTTTGCTTTTGTTGTTAAGGTTGTAAAACGAAATGCTTTAGGTAGGTAGTTTGATAATTCCACGCGTACGGCGAAAATTATATGACAAATTTATTTATTTACAGAAGACGACTTGTGGCTCGGTGGGCGACTGTTTGACTGAAACGCAAGAGGTGCAGGTTCGTTAAAGTGGGGTGCAAATAATTAAATATATTTCTATCTATAAGATCTGTAATTTTTTTACAGTGTATGTAGCTCAAAGTTTAATCTTTCATGATCGTATTGAAGTTTATCACCTACCAGTGTCGATGTTCATTACCATTTTAGTTACGCGGTAGACCGTAGACCCCTTGGTTGATAATTCAGCGTTTTACCATTTTTAAGTTATTTGCTCATTTTGTGTTTGATTTAGATTATTTGTAGATAAGTACCATATGTGTCGCCAAATAAATGCCCCACTAATTATAATATTTTGTTTTTATTTTACCTAACCTGAGTCTTGTTACGTTAATATCCAACTGTCCCCTACTGTTCCTCAACAAGCCCTGCAAATAGCCTTGAAACTTATAGAGAATAACTCCCTTATAGTGCCACAAACTTATCTGACCCGGTCAGGCCGTCGCTGCCGTCGCTTTTGCCAATGTCATCTCCCTACTTATTATTTCTATGCCCTACATCAATGACATTTTGATGTCATTTTTATTCCGTAGCGACGTTAGTTCCAATTTTGGTCGCCGGCTCAGATAAGTTTGTGGCACTGTAGTCAGTTTAGTTTAGTCCAGTCAAAATGTTCAGTTATTACCTACGGCGGACGACGACGCATTATCGTCCGGGTGATCAGGATCACACTAAACCCAGTTATTTGAGCGGGCGTCGTCAGGCGATCGCTCCGGTCACCCCGTAAAATAGTAGGGTGAAAGTTGCACTGCTGTCAACCGACCAATAAGAATAAGAATAAGAATAATTTATTTGCATGAAATATGGTTACATCGGTGTTAACATTTATGTTGTAATTTGTACAGCATATCTCGCCGTATATACGGCATGCAAAACTGATTTACCTGGTTACTAATTAGGATTATAATAAGATATTATGATTATAATAAGCAGGTACCTGCTTAAATCTTTACAAAAATAGAAAATTATAAAACTAACAAAAAAGAAAATTAAAAAGTGTATATAAAATTACTTTGGCAAAAATTTAAATAAAGAAAATTAAAATTACATAGTACATAAAATATGTACTTATTACGACAATGACTGTAGTTATAAGATCCAACAGATATTTTGAGGTCGTTCGATTGGTCACTCGCGTAACGCAGCTGTGGATCGCCCGAAGCCGTTCAATTATGTCAAGATTATTTCCCATGAGCGATCGCACAAGTGACTTTCACACAGAAAAATGAACTACTTACTGAACGTAGCCCTTATCTAAGTACAGTGGGCCGAGCAAGAATATTTTGACGTAGGTCACAGACTACAAAGAGATACTACGTATGACGTAGGTATCGTAACGTTAACGTAAGCTTTAGAATAAAAAATACACGTTTAATCCATTATATTTTTTGAAAATACAATAACTGTAGTTTTACATTTTTTTGAAACAAGCGTGTATGTTACTTAAAATTGAACAAAAATGCGATAGATTTATTGTATTTTTAACCCCCGACAAAAAGAGGAGTTTTATAAGTTCATAGTGTAGGGTCAAGTGGGGGACAGTGTAACAAAAAGTTACTTTGATTTTTAGAAAAAAAAAAGTCATTTATATTGTATTCTTATTAATTACCATAGAATCAGCAGTATTTAACCTTCATATTAGGCTTGAAATAATATCAAAATTATACTTGGAAATTACTTTATTTTTTTATTGCCGAAATTTGTCATTGTGTGTCCCAGGGGTAGGGTACCTACATTTTAACAGCCATAGGGGTACAGTATAACAAGATGGGATACACTATAACAATAGATTATACATAATACGTTAACCGAAATAAAATATGAAAAACTTCTCTCTTTTAGGCCCATTATCCTAATGTATATCTAATGGGCCTCCTAACAAACATAACAACAAAATTGACCATGCTTGGTGAACGAAAATGTTGTGACCCCAGGTGTTGCATTGCATTTGGACACCCTAGCTGTTCCAGTTTATCTGATGCTGACTACTAACTATCTACGGATAATTTTCGACCATCGTTTGCTATTATTAAAAAAAAACAATTTCTCAATGTTTACACATGTAACTAGGTACAGACCAGGGTTGTTGCTGATGCATGTTTTTATCACAACAGCGGATGCTGATGCTGATGCTGATGTTTTATCATTGACATCAGCGGATGCTGATGCTGATTTTCGTTATTTTCTTAAAAAATCAAGGAATAATTTAAAAAAAAAAAACCCGATTTTTTTAAAAGTGAACTTTAAATAATAACGGAAAAGAAAAAAAGTCCAGTAGAATCCTAATGTGGAACATAGCGACTTTAACAGTTGAGACCCGTTATTGGGAAGATTTGAGCCGGTCTCGATTTTTAATGGGTCCCGACTATTAAAGTCGCTATGTTCCACATTAGAATTCTACTGAACTTGTTTTTTTCTTTTCAGTTTATATTTAAAATTCTCTTTTTAAGAAGTCGGGTTTTTAGATTTTTTTAATTAACTTTTTTTATTTTACACTTTTTAGTTAGCATTTCTTATTCCAAATTACATTTAAATATATAAGTTGTATACATTTTTATAAACTATTTATAAACCCTTTATTTTGATACCCCACACGATAGGTTTTGAGGAAAAATATTTTGTTTATGACATAATAAATATTAATATGGCGCCAAAAATCAGCCATTCAAATTTTTATAATTTTGATATAGTTAACTCTCACAATTAAGAAAAATCTAACGACACCTCTCAAGCTTTAATTCATCAAGCCGTTTAGGCTACAGAGCGTCACAAAGAAATATACAGGTACCTACACTCGAAAAACATAACCCTCCTACTGGCGCAGTCGGGTAAAAAGCAGTGACCATTATGAATTTATATCTAAAAAATGCAGTTTTCCTTGATATTGAAATACAAATAAATTTTGTGACTTTGACGTCACGGTTGGCGTAGTGGCTAAGCAATTAGCTTTCTGCGCTACGTGCCGCGGGTTCGATCCCCGCACGGAACAAATATTTGTATGATCTACAGATAGTTGTTTCGGGTCTGGTTGTGTGTGTGCATGTGACATGTATGTTTGTAAACTGTACCCTCGATACAGGAGAAATCCTAGTGAGTGGCAATGTTTTATAATAAAAAAAAAAACGAAGTCGCCAGAACTTCCTAAAGTGCGTGGATCCCGCTGATATTGATGCCTCTAAAGCTAGGTGCAATCTCTGGCGAGAAAAATTCGATCCACCTGCATACTTTCTCCCGCCATCGGAAACCATTTCACCTGGACATAAACTACCGTGGCCGACTTGGAAATCTCTTAATAGACTACGATCCCAAGTCGGCCGAAGTAAAGATAATCTTCACAGGTGGAATTTCACAGATGGATTAGACCTGCAGTGCGAGTGTGGTGTCTCTCCGCAAACCAGGCCATGGTTTGCGGAGAGACGCCGCACTCGCACTGCACCTTCCAGCCTGCGCCGCATGCCCTACCACCTGCACGCGTGAGGAGCTTATGGCTGCACCTGATTCAGCTATTCGCGTGGCGGAATACTTGGCCAAGTACATTTAATTTGCCATCGACACGCTAAGAAGAAGTAATAATTAGTCGTTGTTGGTAAAACTCGCAAACGAAAACAACACTTGCTATAAGCCCCGCCCTCTCTGCGGTCATGTCACGACTTGAACATCAGCATTAATAATCAGCATCGATCAATGCGGATGC
Organism: Allophyes oxyacanthae; assembly: GCA_932294325.1. NCBI lineage: Eukaryota > Metazoa > Arthropoda > Insecta > Lepidoptera > Noctuidae > Allophyes > Allophyes oxyacanthae. The sequence continues at coordinate 4,831,477 of OW028614.1, read as the reverse complement.
TGATGCTGATGCTGATGTTGAAAATGATGCTGAACATCAGCGGATGCTGATGTTCGCAACAACCCTGGTACAGACCACAGCACAGGCCAACCGACGACGGACAACAGAGTTATCCTAGTACTAGGGATTTCCCGGAAAACGATTCCACATTATTATGTACCTAACTGAGCAAAGAATATCTTTTTTGATTAACATAAATTAATAGGTAAACTGTACTTATAAAATAGTTTAAGTACCTATCTAAGAATTCATATTTACAATTCAATCCACTTGTAAAAATTGCATGTTAAGTACCTAATCAAGCACAGAATAAATTAAGAGGCGCGCGTACGTTTGTATCATAACAAGTTGATCTGTCAAGATGCTAAGGTCATTTTATGTGGTATCCTGTTGTGCCGTGTTATGTGTCGCATTCGGAATAAAATTAGGCAAGTGTTTAATAATAACACAATACTAACTTTAATCTTTGATTACCTATACTAACCCAGATATGGCAGTTTATTAAACGCGATTTTTGTAGGATTTTCTGAGGGATTTGAACCTCAAAATCGTCTTAATTACCTACCATATAACGATAGGAATAAAGATAGGAATTAATATAAGTCCTATAACAGTCCCTCTCCCACTTCAAACCCTTCAAACGGTCCAGTAAATAGTTATTATTATAATTCAAATATAAATATCTATGAGTGAATAAAACCATGAGGATAACGTTTCGTTAATAAACGCAGTAAGCAGTATCTATGTGATCTGTGATTCCCCACGCCAACTAATAGGAAATACAATTTGTTTGACTATGATGTCATTAAGTTTTTTTTATTGTAGTAGGTATCTATGTTATGTTTTTTTTCAAAGTCTGATGTCTATTTGATACATTTTTGTAGTGAAACTTATATATATATATATATACGACATATAGACCATAAAGTTATTTTACTACTACGTTTATGATATAGACATTAGTATTAGGATTTTTCCGTCACGTAAAAGAGCGTTACGGCCGCGTGGAGGGGGTAGACGATATATCTGTTGAAGTTTCACTTCTACTATGTGTCCCAGCACACATTTCGTTTTATTTTAAGCACCTAGTTAACAAGTTTTTTTTGAGTATATAAACAAACATAAACTCCAAAAAACAATCACTTATATATATTTATTTAATATAAAATTATTGTATTTATTTAATATAAAACAATATTATAAAATTACTTTACAGTTGAAATATGATAATACTTTTTGTCTTCATTGCTTATACTATTTGGGGCACCAGATAACGGATCCCTCCCATCATGTGATTTAGGGAATGCTATAACTTCTCTTATTGACTCCGCATCACAAGCTAATGTGACTAGCCTATCTATACCTAAAGCAATCCCCGCATGAGGGGGACAGCCACATTTCAAAGCATTCAAGAAATGTGATAATTGTCCTGGATCTATATTCAAAATCTTCATCAACTTTTCCTGTAATTCTGCATTATGGACACGAACTGATCCTCCACCAATTTCATTACCATTCATAACAATATCATAAGCTAAGGACCTCACTTTTAATGGCTCAGAGTCTAGTAGATGAATGTCATCTGGATGTGGTGCTGTAAATGGATGATGGCACGTTTCTAAACCGTTTTCACCTTTCACGAATAAAGGGAAATCAACCACCCAAAATGGTTCAACATCTTCTTTGACTTCTAACATATTATTTGACTTCAATATTGAAGCTAAAATTTCTCTTATATCTCCTAGACATAAGCAAGACTCTTCAACATTACCCAAGGCAACTATAGATGCATTTGGTTCACCAACAACACTTTGGATTCTACCACTCATTTCTGGTCCTAATTCTTTTGATATATTTTCATTTAAAATAACTTTGCATTGATGTTTCTTGGCTAATTGTCTAATTTTCTCCCTGTATTTTGTAGTTAATTTTCCTATACCTTTAGTATATGGCAATGCATAAGCTCCAAAGTCATCATTATTGGATTTTTCTGGGAACAATTGCTTCAGATTAATAAATTTTAAATCATAAGTGAGATTTGGTTTATCAGAGCCATAACCTGTTAAGGCATCGCTATATGTCATTCTTCTGAAAGGAGGTTTTGGGAGAGCTTTGACAAATGTTTCGTAGAGTAACTGTTCAATCATAGTCAAGACTCCATCCAAATTCGTAAAAGACAGTTCAATATCCAATTGTGTGAATTCTGGCTGTCTATCTGGCCTAGTGGTCTCATCTCTATAGCATCTTGCAACTTGGAAGTATCTGTCAACACCACCAGACATTAGCATCTGCTTGAACTGTTGTGGGCTCTGCACCAAAGAGTAGAACAGTCCCTCATGGTGTGTGGGCACTACAAACTCTCTTGCACCACCAGGAGTCCGACAGAACAATGTAGGAGTCTCAACTTCCACAAACCCGTGCCTTTCAATGAGAAATCTTCTCATATTATGCAGCATATGGGAACGCACTCTCAAATTATTCTGCATCTCCGGAAACCTCAAATCGATGTACCGATGTTGCAATCTTAACTGCTCTTTAGGTTTTTGGTAATCTCTAAGATTGAATGGTAATTTATCTACTGTGTTGAGTATTTCTAACTTATCCATAACAACTTCTACTTCACCAGTTCCCATTGTTTGATTGATCATATTTTTAGGTCTCAGTGCTACAGTTCCTTCAATTTTTACAATTGTTTCTAGAGGAATATCAGATAGGTTTGTGCTATTATTGCTTACTATACATTGTATGAGACCGTAGGCATCTCTGAGAAGTAGAAACTTTGATAGTCTCGAGTATTGGACCCAACCGCATAGTATAACTTTTTCACCTTCATGTTCAGGCCTTAGTTCACCACACGTATGTGTTCTATACGTAAAAGTATTACAGTTTAGCTCTTCTTGAACATCTTTTACTTGTTGTTTAGTATCATGCAGATTTTTTGTTATGTAGTTTATAGGGTTGTAAGTTATGTTTTTAAGTTTTGAGAAACCACAAGTGATACTTGCAATTGTCCGTAGCTGTATTATATGCTTGTTTGTTATGTAGTATGCGGTTATCGGACAATATTGGAAGGAACGTTTCATACACAAATTCCTGGATAACATTTTTCGCTTGTGTCCAAATGTCACTGGGTATTTTACATAAAAGTCAGACTGTTCAACTTATTAATATGTAATTTTCAATTACATTATATTGCTTGCTATTTCAAGAATTTTGCCAGAAATTATTCATTTCTCAAGTAGATAAAAACCTAGTTATTTACTTTTTGGTTAGAACTGACTGACAGTTGATATGACATTAGCGACCTTGTCAAAAATGACATAATTATTTTCTTTTTAGTTCAATGAAGCCAAGGTTTTTAGCTTTTTCGTAAAGTTAAAACTGTATGTAAAATAAAACGAATAAACTTCAACATTTTCAGAATGTGGGCCTAACCAAGAATCAAGTTGTGTGACTTCGTGTCACCCTGAAAAGACTTGCAGAGATCGCGAAAACCATAGTTGTTTGGAAGATAGTGAGCCTTGTGTAGAAAAATGCGTTTGTAAGAAAGGTTTCCTCAGAAACGCTGTGGGCGACTGTATAACTGTAGAAGAATGTGGTAAGTATTTATAGTAAGTAGAAGATAACACTCGTAATAGAAGCTGGTGAGATATAATGTTCGACCTCAGGTTACACCAACTTCGACGAAGAAAATGCATGTCTGGTTTATTCAAGGTTTATTTAAAACTTGGCCCTCAGGCATCAGGCTTACATTCAGAGACGACAGAAACGAGTCTAAGCGTGAACTTACGCTTTCATATGTCAATTTTACGAACAAATTTTGACAGATGGAAGCGTAAGTTCACGCTTAGACTCGTTTCTGTCGTCTCTGAATGTAAGCCTTAGAAGAGGCCGTGTGACTCCCGGCAAAAAAAAAACCAACCCCTCTTTCCATCCTCCACATACATAAACCCACGTGGTGTAATAGTATAGAAGTACAGTCACAGACTACTATACCCAAAGACTACAACAACTATACCCTTCGTATCGTACAGTGTAGGTACAGCGTACGTATTTAAGCGAGCTACTAAGAGGATAGACAGCAGCACAGCATCCTGCATGCACAATTATCAGCATTCTGTGATCTCTAACCACACAAGATACTTTACCTCTGTCATAATTTCAGATAAATGTACGGGCGCGAATGAATACTTTGCGTGTGGCGTAGCATGTGATAATATTTGTTCGATGCTACAAATTCAAAACAAGACGAACTGTCCCATCAAAAATATCGTATGTAACCGAAAGTGCTACTGTGAAGATGGGTTCGCAAGAAACCATTTGGGAAATTGCATACCTTTTGCAGAGTGCCGTACGTAACTTTTTTATATGTGGAACTAACGCTACATTTCAAACGATCGCTTCTGCATGAACGTTCATACATGGGGACATACGTTGCAAATAACTGCACGACGCGACAAATTGAACCCTTTCATTCACCTGCATATAGTCCGCGCGCGAGCTCCGAGGATCGGGGTTGAGGAAGCGGGCACTTTGCGCTGCACCCGACCTTCGCTCATACCCCGCAGTCTCCCAGTACATTTGTCTCGGGGTACCATTAGTACTGGGAGATTGCGGGGTAAGAGCGACGATCGGTCGCAGCGCAAACTGCCCGCTTCCTCGGAGCTTGCGCGCGGACTCCTGAGGATGCTCCCACACTGAGGCTAAAATTATTTTATACGCATAAAAACCCTTCTGGTTGGTAATGATAGCGGGTAGTGTTCCAGCATTGGTTATTCTATCACCACAAGCACTTTCCAATGCCTTTCCTGCCAATCTCAGTGTGGGAGCACCTTTTATGGTCTATCCGCACATCATCCAGGCCATCCGTTCCATGAAGTGTCAGTGAAAAATGCACTGTATTCTTAGGTATTCTATGTCGGTTTCAGATTTTAATTAATCTGAAACAGACTTACTAATCACCAACCCTGACAAAATTGGAAAGTTATTTGACGACATGAATACAGTGCGATTTTCACCGACACCGGAACTCACGTATGCAGTTAGGCCTTATAAATTTATCGTACCTAGAAAGTTTATATAATAATCTCATGTTTTTCAGAACCTAGCTGCGCCGACCGAAACGAAGTGTATACAGACTGCAAAAAATCGTGCCCACCAGAGACATGCATTGCAACTGTGGCCAAGTTCAAATGTGACACCAAAGAGCAATGTAAACTGGGATGTGTTTGCAAGAAAGGTTATTTCCGGAAAGAGAAAGGTTCACCATGTAAACTGGCCTGCGAATGTCCCGAGATGAAGGATTCGAAAGACTGTTAGCATGTCATAAAGTCGAATTGGAGCAGACTTCAAGCCACTGTTGTCAATGATTAGAGCAATAAAAAAGAATTGTAAATTGAAATAGTTTTATAATCCTTATCGAACTGGAGCTTGGATATCAGGCCTTTCCTTAGTATCAGGAATTCAGAGTCGAAGCGCATTCAAACGTTAATTTAAAATTTTATATAGCAAATTCACCCATAACACAAAACGTAATGTTCAATATTTCTATAGAGATCAAAAAATTACGCGAACAACGTCGATTAATACCCAAGCGCTTACTACACAAATATAACAAAACGTAAAATCGTGCGAATGCCCGCGAATTCACGAGAATACGCGCGCATTATTGCAATGAAGGATTTGATGCCGCGACTCTGCGCTAGCATGAATTTACCCCTACGTAAAAAAAACAATTCATTTTTATTAAATATTTATTTGTTCTAAAAAATTACAAAAGTCGTTCAAACAAATTAAGAAAGTCAAAACAGTGCGTTCTCTCTGAATATATTATGATATAAGCACAAGGAAGCACTGAATAGGCAGCTTTACAGTCGTAAATAAGGCCTAATAAACATATCGCAAATTACACATAGAACAAATGAACTTATTAACTCAAATCATTATACTAAATACCAGAATTAACGATTGCTTAGCTTAAAATTTAATTTTAAACGATTTATCAATCACAATCGCAATTGTGGTAACAATTAAAACCAGATAAAGATAAATTAGATGATTATGGATTCAAGGAAAACTAAAATCAACGAGCGGGCTTATGAAACTTGTCAAAGAAAAACTATTTACTGCAATTGCGCGTCCGATATACACGGTCAAAAGTATAAACTACAAACTCGGTCAAAGTAAAGAAGTCAAAAAATGAACAGTAACAAGTCGCTTAGCCTAAAATACTTTTTGTCAACTAAAAAGGCGGAAAATGTACAAGAGTATCCCAACTGCACAATCATCAGATTGCCGTTAAGATTGCATCAGCAACAAAGTGAAGTTTACAATAGAATTCCGACTTTATTCACTCAGGAATAAAGTTGAAAATTCTGAGAATCAATACCAGAACTATTTTAATTTTGGAATCAAACACTTCGCCAGATGGGCATAGAGACAGGAAGAACTTGCGGCCGTTGGTAAAGGGCTGTGGTTGCATTCATGTAGTCGTAGGGCAGGTTGACGCAGTTCGGCATTGGCGACATGATGGTAGGGTAGACCGGCGCGAGCGGCGGTGGCGGCATCGACTGCTGGATGAGGTCTGCTTTGAGCATCTGTAACAAATTACAAATAAATGAAACCAGTGATAATATAATCACTAAATTGTTCCACGTGGGAATCAAACCCATCACTTGTGCATAATAAGCCAGAAGTAAGACATAATGTGACAATTATAAGTACATTTAAAGCAGGTAGGTACTATTATTTTTAAGAATAGTTTTGAGCTCCTGCTGCGTTTTTGAAAGAAAGAAAATACATTTATTCAGCAAGGACAGTGACAACAAGAGAAAAAAATAAAACATTTAATCAATAAAAAAGAAGATGCCGAAGCCAGCTCAGCATTGCTCACCCTTAATGGCCCCTTGGCATTTAAAATCAAATAATCAAATCTTATTGTTTTGAAATAAGAGTTCATTTTCTTTGGCTCAATCGAGCACCCTGCATGGGTATGAACAATCTATTAAAATTTGCTTTAATTGGGAGCTTTTGGAGCCATAGACGGTAGATAAACAATTAAAAAAGGATAAAATATAATTATACATCAGTTTTTGAAACTAACCTTGATAACTTGCAATGCACTTTCAGCAGCCTCAATATGAGCTTGTTGCATTGTTATACAGGGTCTTGTGGCCAAGGGACCAAGGCGTCGCGGCGAACTTAGCAGCGGGGCTCCTACGTGAGGGAGCTCCACTCTTCCAATCCATACTTCAGAGTTTGTAGGGTCCATGAACTTCTGGTAATTGTAGACTGGTGGGGCCCACATGTACCTAAGAGAAGAGAAAAAAACTTTTAAAAAATGTTTGCAAAAAGTAGCAACTTATTCAACTGAAATAAAATTGTTACATACCTCTTACACATTGAATCAAGCTTAGCTGGAGCCAATGAGTACTGTTCTTTGGTGCTATGTGGGTAGTTAGCGGAATTCATGTCCATGGAGCCACAAGAGGAATCGCCAGCACCAGCAGAGCCAATGCCTTCGTCTTCTTTGGGAGATGTTATATACTCTTTCTTCTCTAGCTGCTGCTTGTATAGCAGAAGAGTTTGAGATAAGTTTAAACTATTGTTGAACTTAGCATTGCCCCTGTTCATCTTTTGTATACGGTATATTTCACGAACAACCGGCTTTGCCCATCGTATCTCCACAATGCTCCCATCTATTTCAGTATTTTGCAACTTTTTCATAGCCAGCTCTGCATGCTCACGTTGGAAGAAATGGATAAACGCATAATCATAAATCTTTTTCACCCGTTCAACTTGATCGTTGATGGCTGCTTCAAATACGGACTGAATGGTTTCTGGTGTAGTAATTATTTGGAAATTTCTTACATAGAGCACCTTTACCTGCAAAGAAGATGCAGGTATTTTGAAATTATACTGTCAGGACTGCTGCCATAGGGCACATAGGAACATAAAATAAATAATAAACAAAAGTAATAAGATATCACCTTGTAAACTATTAACACACTAGCAGGCTTGGGGTTCAATATCAATATTTATACTGTAACATTAACCCAATTAGGTTTGCCAGGCATACAAGAGTAATTAAACATAAAAAAAATTCGCAATGGCAGATATTACGAGACATTCGCAAAACTAAAAAATATAAGTAAATAAATTTAAACCAAGGACTTTATAGAAGCGAAATGCGGTAGATTAGGAAAAAAATACGCAACGTGGTATAATAGAATCTACTCACTCTTTGCATCTGCTCATCGTCAATATCGGGCTCGGGTTCAGCCCAGTCCACCATCACCTCCTGGTCCCAGATCTTCACGCAGCCAGGAACAAGCGCCCGCCGCGCCATGGCTGCGGCGCGATGAGAAGTGAACTCCACAAACGCGAAGCCCCGGTTCAATCTCTTGTCGTAGCAGTTCTTGTATAGGATAACATCCACGATCCCACCCACGCGCTTCGACAACTCCTCGAAAACTTCCGCTTTAGATTTCGTCTTCGGTATATTGCCGACGAAAAGGCGACAATTATCGACAGATTTCACGACGCCGATGTGTCGCCTCGGACGTATTTCGAAGCCGTTCAGCTCCTTTACAGCCCTGGAGGCATCAGATTTCGTCGTGAAGGTCACGAAAGCGTAGCCCCGATTAGACCCGGAGAAGTCCATCATCAGTCTCATTTCGTAGATCTTACCCATCTTCGAGAATACAGGTACCAGTTCATCTTCGAAGATTTCTCTTGGAAGCTTGCCAATGAAGACTTCGCAGCCTTTCTGGGGCGGCGGGCCGGTCCAGTCTGGCGGCGGCCCGAACTTCCTTTGGCCGTTGTGCTGCACCAGCGCGTACCCTGTCTCCTGCATCAGGTCGAGGAGTTTCCGCGTCATACACTTGCCTGACTCTACCATTTTTATGATTGATACAAATAATAATCAACTGATCCTATGCGTGCTGTGAAACAAATGATCGGTGAAAAAGCGGCGACTCAAAGTGGCGGCTCTCTTTATAGTTTTGCCGATGCCGACAAACCAAACACCGCCCGGCGGTTGTGACGTAGCCAACGGTTCGAATTTGCCGCTGATTTTTTGGTACATTTTCGTACTTATTTATTATAAAATACTATTTAATTAAACCAAGTGTATATGTCATGCTATTAAATTTGTAATTATTGTTTTATTGATAACTAATATATTATTAATTTTTATTACAATGTTAATTAAACTAGAGAGGCAAACATTTGATTTAGCATCGTCGGTATCTCAAAGTTGAAAGAGGTAGGTATATAATTTGAAAACGCAAGTTCTGTTCATTACATTACATATTTATTTAAAACAAAATATAAACTACAAGAATAACTACAAGATAATGTTTTAATTAATTTAAACTTACGGATTAGACAAAAACTTCAATAATCGTCAATAATTTGATAAAAAGTGTTATAATTATTATATAGGTGTCTATATTTCTTCCCCAAATCATCCAAAGCTATTTTTATAATCGTAATCAAATAATTTTTAATATTTTTTTCATAGTCGTGATTAAAAAAAGTACATTGTTCTGCAGTAATTTCAATTTAAAAAATAAATAACTTCACCAAGATTATTATTCAATCAACTTTTATTACACTACTTTTCCGTGTTACAATAATAATGCTTCTCTAAAATCTTATTCATTTTATACAGATTTTGGAAACTATAAAATTAACAAGTACTTGCTAAATAAGCTTATCATTTTAATCATAGTTTAACTTTAGCGCTGATAGATGGCGCTGTTTTCAATAAATCAAATAGGGTGTTCCCCTATTTTTTTATTATATCAGATTTGTAATCTTATTGGTAATTTCTTGGAGGCTTTTTACGATTACAGAAGTTGTTTAAGCACGGCAACTGTTGAACGATTTCGGAGATTATCAATGTAACTTCCAAATAGGCTTACATGTATTGAGTACTTATTGAATTTTATAAGAAACGATGGTTATGACTGAAAATGGTAATTATGAGAACCGGTACAATATTTGTACTACTTCGTAGATTGCGTTTATTATCGGTCTGCAGTTGGGTTCATTGTGGGGTTACCAAGAGGCCTTTGTCCAGCAGCTTAGCAGCTTTCGTTTACTGGCTGGTAGGATGATTAAGGTTGCAACTAGTATATGATTTTCAGAGCATTTTATCTAAATAGCGAGCCTAAGACTCTTCCATTAATGTTCTAAACTTCTAATACTAAAGGCTGGAGAATCTAAGGCAGAATTATAGAAATATATACCTACGAGCAGTCATGGACTGTCCTCGGCGAATGTATGACTATTGTATGAAATGGAAGCTAAAACTATCGGGTCCGTAGTTATTATTCTAGTACATAATAGTAATTAGCAACAACTGGTTGAGAAATAATAAGCAACAAGTAAATTTCACATTTTAATATGATCTCACATACATAACATATACAAAATAATCATATTATCTTTAATCAGTACATACTGCATACGGTAACATTCAAAGCAAATACATACTAAACGATTTGAGTAATATCTAAAACTAATAAAGTATTTAACTACATAACAATAAGGTTGAAATTCGATTGGCACGCTTTTCAATCTACACTAATATTCTAAAGAGAAAAGATTAGAATTTTTTGTTTGTAAAGAATAAATTAAAAAAAATACGAGACCGATTTTTAAATTCTTTCACCATTAGAATGCTATATTATCACTGAGAAATATAGGCTAGATTTATTTTCAAAAAATTTGGGATCGTACACTATGATCCATATTACAGGTATATTTACGTTCTTTCGATTAAAATCAAGAGCCGGTTTATTAATGTGTGGAAAAATAAGCTCTTATTCCTGTGATAAATCTATTACTGTTCTAATGTCAAATTAACAGCTAGCATTAAGGCGCAAGCGATTTCATGTTTGGTCCCATAGTAAAAGTTGTTCATAATTATGAGTACAATAACTCCTTACAGCAGCACAGCACTAACACAGATGATAGACATTAGTCGGCGGCACACACCTGTATTTATTTGTGTACAATTCTCTGCATCATGGACACGGAAATAAATACATATATTAGGACCCAGAATTCTCTATAACGTCTTTTCTTTCTCAAATACATTAAAATCCACCACAATCTATGCACTTTCATGACGTGGTCCTCACTGGAGTTCCGCTGTTACATGGTTCCACTGTTGGCAGGTTTAGGATGTGTGCGTTGAGTCGGCGTAAACTTGGACACAGACACCCACCGATTAAAATCTGCCATAGTTCGGTGACCGATTATAATCGGTCGTCTGTGATGACTGTGATAGGCCTTAAGGTTGCAGAGCTTAGTACTGAAATATCACATTATTGTATGATGTTAATATAAACTTGCCGTTATTAGTCGGCTCTACATTTATAAAGAATAGTATTGCATAACAAGTTTCATGGAGTTTGGTGTCGATTTTGCTGCGCATTTTCACAGAGCTAAACTAAACTTGTGACGAAGTCCGTCTTTATCACCTCATTACCATTTAATACTGGCAATCACCTTCGTCACTGGCCACATCCTTCCAAATTCAAATTTAAAATTTAGAACACTGCAGTTCATCATCATTTTTCATTTCCTTTTTCGGTCATTTCTTGAGAAACTTTGAGAGAAGACACAGCTGTTGTTTTATTTATTACCTATTAATTTTATGAAATGATCTGAATGATTTATAAATCATGTGAATTTATTAGTATAACAGTTTATTATAAATAACAACTTTACAATTTTTATTATAACATGTATTATCAAATACTGCAATAAACAGTTCTCCTGTGTTCCTGTTATTGTATTTCTATGTTCCTCCTGCGTTTCTACAATTCAACGTTGTTCCGTGAGTCCTCCCTCCCAGACACAGGACTAGCCGTGGCACATAGAGGGAAGGACTCCGGGACAAACTACGGGCGTTTGTCTTTATCTGTTTCAATAGAAAAAGACAGTGACAGATGCGTTTAGTCTAATTTAGAACTGTCAAAATGCACAACAGGATCGACATCATTGTCAATTTTATGAGCGCCTTCAAAGAAATTAAATATTATAGGTTGTCTTGTTCTTAGCAATTCTATATAGATGAGGACTCGGCTTACTTAAAACTAAAATTATCACAATCAATTAATACATATACAAGCAGTGGGCCGAGCACGAATGTTTTGACGTATAGTAACATTAAAAACGTAAAGTTAACCAAATTTAGAACCAAAAATACACGTGATATCTGATATTTTTTAAAAATAAATTCAGTATTTTTACATTTTCCCATGTTGCATAAAATTGAACAAAAATGTCAAAGATTCATTGTATTTTATAATCAAAATTTGCTTACGTTTACGTTACTATACGTCAAAACATTCGTGCTCGGCCCTCAGATCTTTAAGATACGATAGTAATGCTTTACCCTGTTATAATAAAGGTGATATGACATTGTTAAGATACGTACATTTAACATACTGTTGATAACCAGAATATTACACAATACTTTAAACCGGGCTTCCACTGGCAACGGAGCGGGCTCCGTACGGCATCCGTTTCAGCTCAACGTTTAGGCTCTCACGATCGTATTGAAGTTTAATACCAGTGTCGATGTTCATTACAATTTTAGTTACGCGGTAGACCCGCAGGTCTTGAAAGGTAAGGACCCTTTATATAACCCTGATTGTTTTCCTAGCCACAAGATACTGTATATTTATATTTCAAAACACTATAACGATGATCATACATTAATACAATAAAGATATATTATAGTCGTTAAATATGAAAGCGCGTCTCATTACAATTTGAACCTTATGTCTGTGTAATAAGTCACAAGACGCGCACTCGTCGAACAACAACTTACAAAAATATTACATTCTCTTTTGCGAGGTACAATATAATGTTTTGACTACATCTTTACTTAAATATTATATTTTATAGAATATTTCACCACTAATGTACCTATAACAAATTAGAATATTATCCAAATAAATAAAGTAGAATTGAAAACGGACGGAAATTAAAATACTGGGTTTTCATACAATAATTATTATTATATCTTTTATATATTGTATGATATCTAATCTGAAATTTAATTAAATTTTCTTAAATTATAATTAATTGGGATTAGAGATCATAAAATATTTTATTTATTTTTGAGTGTCTTTATTTGAAGTCAATATTTTATTCCATTCTAAAAACGTTTGAGATGAAGAATCATTCTCGAAAAGTAAACATAAATGACAAATTAAGTTTAAGATCACCTTTACAAAAAATTATACAAATGTTCGAATACACTATTTATAGTCCTTATCAACTAAACAATCCTTATATACATTTTAAGATAATGGTCGAAGCGTTTTAATACTAAAATGAGTGGCTAAAAGTAAATACCAATAGTAGCCAATTCCTACAAGTTATATTTTTAAAAGACACGCCCGCGGGTGCTTGACCGGGTTACAGAAAAAAAGCCATTACATGTTACCGAATAAGCTTTTGCCCAGTAGTGGACTAAGATTGGCTGAATATTTACACGTTATATTATATAGTGATGTATATTTCAAGTAAAAGAACAAAAATGAATTTTAGTTAGGTCTTAACCAATTTCCACATAATTATCTGTAAACTCTTATCACGATTTGGTTATTTATACAACACAGTGTCTAAACGAAATTCTAATAAAAGTATTGCCATCTTTTTCTATCGAAATCGTATTGAAAAGGACAGCATTCATTTTCGATTTGTCAAGTTCAATATTTTATCAGATTTTTTATGTATAAAATATTGGTCCTATCCACGAAGTTAGAATACCTAAAACAAATCCAATACCTAAATGAAACCGACCCTGGACACTCAAAGGTGTAATTGTCTCTTTAAAATGTAATTGTCTAGAAAGAGACGGATACACCCATGAAACCAATCTTGAGGTTTCAGTTAGGTATTGGAGAGTGATAGCTCTAGTTTCATATTTAACTTATTGGTTCTATTTATATATCACTTGAAGGGCAAACCACAGACAAATTAAAGTGCCCTAAGTCTACAATCACATTTACATTTCAGAGTCCAGTCCTTTATTATCGTACCCTCTAGCCGTGGTCACAGAGGCGCCATCTGTGTCGAAACTCGCGTCTGAATCGACCTCTACGACCCAAGGCTGTAGTTCCGCCGAGCAGAAAATACCGTAGACAATCGCGCCGATGAGATAGATGGCGCTTGATATGAAGAACACGATGCGCCATTGTTCTGCACTCTGAAATAAGTTTAGGTGAATTTTAGAAATAAATAATATGTTATTTTAGAGCTATGACCGCCATAAATTATAAGAAATATTTTTTTCTGCTTCCGTCTTCGTTGCCACTAAGTTCATGCAGTTAAACTAATGAACATGAATTTAAGAAGTGACTGGAGAACCGATTTATATATCTATATATTAATACGTTAAGAGAAAAAAAATAATTTTAATTTATTGTAATTTAAGCATTTAAAATAACGGACTGTGTATTTAACTTTTGTATTTTGTATGCTACAATAGTGGCAGAATATAGAGGCACTCACAATATTTTACCTTACTGTACCTATAACTCACCTATATTCACAAAATAATCATTTTTTACTTTGACTTTGACAACTTTGTACCCCTTTTTAAGCATATTGCGCGCACGGAGGAGTGTGAGATTTGGCATAGATAAAGTTTATATGGAGGAGGAGTGTAATTTTAGATGGCTGCACTCCTTGTGCAGAAAGCTAAAATTACGGTCGAATTTCGACCACAGGGCGACCACTATATATTGAATTCAGGTCTTCTGTGTTGGGAATAAGATGTTTAACAAAAAAATCGAGGTAACCAGTAGAAGTAACGACTGAGTTATGTCACTTACCTTGTCAGTAACGATGGAGCCGGCGAGCGGTGGGCTTATGATACCAGGTAACGTGGCAATAGTATTGGATAAGCCCATAAGTACGCTCGCATGCGGGGGCGCAATGTCCAGGTGATTCACACTGAAATTTTGTAATATAATACGTTAAAATTGACAACACGTTTGACGCAGTGGCTAATTATTCCAAATCCAGATAAATTTAAAATATGTATAAACTTCTGGATGTCCAAAAAGTCAAAATAAATGTTGATATAAAATTGGATCAGCAATTGGCTTTTCGTGCTACGTGTCGCGGGTTCGAACCCCGCACGGAACAAATGTTTGTATGATCTAATAATTCACCTGGTCTGGGTGTGTGTGTATGTGAGATTTATGTTTGTAAACTAAACCCACCATACACCAAACAGTCCCATCATTTATTTAAAAAAAAAAAAAATTGGATTATTTTTTCTGTACTTTATAACCAGTCAAGCATGGAAAGAGTCTTTCAAATGACGATACTGATGTTCACGAACTAAAAAAATTGTTTTGACAGCTGTCAAATCCAGTCAAAAGCTGTCAAAATAAAACGACAGATAATAAATTAATCAGTGTTTTAAAATACATTAAGGGAGCCGTAATTAAGCAGTACGGTTTTAGGGTCATAAAACGGTACCCACTGGAAGAATAAAGTATGAAAATACAGAGAATTCTTCGATTACCTGAATCCTGACCAGGCGAATCCTCCAAGACCGACGGCGATGGTAAGGAACACGATACACCCAGTCACCGACGATGAGTACGCTGCTGCCACCATAAATATCGTCTGGAAAAGTTGGAACATGTTATTAGATAAATTAACCATTGGAACTGCCATGGACCTCTCCCAGAAAAGGTTCTGCCCCATTCAGGATACTGGGCCAGCCGTGGTCAGATAGTCATCCACTTGAGGTAGGCAACTACGGAACTAATGGCGCCACTGTAGCTCGTACCAAGGCCTTTTTATTGGTTGAAATGTTTTCGATAGTGATTGGCTCATTTTGATTGGTAATATTTTGACTATAGGTACTAATATATAAAAATGAAAATTTCATATTTTCAACGAGGAAAAATTCTGGTTTCGACCAAATGTCCGGGGTTTTTGAATTATTTGTCCGGTGTCGGCAGCTAGGCTTATGTGACGTCATATAAGACAAGTCTGCATCGAAATTTTGCTATTTCGTATATTATACCCTAACTTCCGCCAGCGGCTTCACCCACGTGATATATTTATAAATTATAGCCTGTTATTCAGTGATAATATAGCATTATGCAGTTGAAAGAATTTTAAAAATAATTTTAAAATAGTAACGTAAACGTAAGCAAATTTTGAATAAAAAATACTCGTTTAATCCATGATATTATTTAAAAATACTTGCAGTATTTTTAAATTTTCTTGAAACAAGTGTGTATATTGCATAAAATTTAACAAAAATGAGATAGATTCATCTTATTTTAAAATCAAAATTTGCTTACGTTTACGTTACCATACGTCAAAACATTCGTGCTCGGCCCACTGATGGACATAACCTCACGTACGTGACGTCACGTAACTCCAATCTGTCTGTTCCTTAATAATCACCTGCGACAGGAATGCTCCGCAGTTGAACAGCTTCCTGATGTTAGTCCTGCTCATGACGCCTTTCCTTAGAATCAAGTCGGCGATGTGTCCTGCCACTTGCAGCACTATCGCCATCGCCAGGTAGGGTATCGCGGACAACCAGCCAGTTTGTGATGTCTCGAATTGGAAAACGTCTGAAATATTTATAGGTAGGTTAGGTGTATTTTTAACCGACTTCAAAAAAAAGGAGGAGGTTCTCATTTTGTATAAGTTTAATAACCTAAACATAAAAAACGGGAGGACTCCAACTAGAAAAAGAACTGCATCTATTGAACGGCTGAACAGATTTTTATGAAATATAGCTGATAATCTGATATGATTCCTTGTTAAACTAGCTTTCAATTTAAAAAACTGCATTGAAATCGGCCCATCCGTTTTGGAGCTACGATGCCACAGACAGATACACAGATACACACTACAAATTTATAACACCCCTCTTTTTGCTGTCTAATTGTACAGTCGTAGTCGGCCAAAGAATTGGTCTACCGCCCTAAGGTTGCAATTTGTTTGCACGCCATAAAAAGGGGGGAGGGGGGGTCGAGTAGGTATTGAACTTTTGTACGGGACCCTATGACCAGGCATTTCTGATATTTGTTGTATATTACCTTGCATAAACGTCGGCAGGAAAGTCAACAGCGTGTAGAATCCCCAGTTCTCGCTGAAGTGCGCCATCACGATGGCCCACACCGGCGCCGACGTCAGCATGGCGCGCCACGGGTGGCGGATCCTGGAGCCTTCCACCGCCTGCGTGCCGCGGGAGTCCTGGAATGAGAAGGGGTTCTGTTTGTACTAACATGTAATGGTCCTATCGTTCTAATCCCGATCCCTTTGAGTGGTTATTGTACTCATAATATGAACAACTTTTACTATGGGACCAACACTGAAATCACGAAACAAAATAGAATAGATCTTTATATCATGTAAACCAAATACAGGCACTTATGAAATGTCGAGGCTCTAGATGCACGATTCCAAATAGTAGGTCCTACATCACCGAATCGAGTTATATTGGATTATTGGTATGGAACAACAGATTTTTAGAAAGGTAGGACCATGTATGCCTGCTTGTTACATAATATGGGTTTTAGCAAGTTTAGTAAAACCCAGGTTTTAAATCTATCCGTCACTTTCTAACGGTAATATAACAAGCATAACTTTAGTAACCAAAATGTAGAAAAAAGAAAAATTAAGTACAATTACGTAAAAAAAAAAATACGACTTAGAATTATATGCGAATATGGACTCGATTATTTATTTATTTAATTATTTTCATACAAATATCAAAATATAAAGGCGGTCTTAATGTCGTAAGACATTCTCTGCTAGACAACTTTAGGGGGATTATGTAGTTATTAATAACAACGTATTATAACAAAGATTTTTTTACAATTGAAAAGTTTACCTGAATATATTTTAGCTCAGCCGGTGTTATGTGCGGATCTTTTTCAGGTGATTCCTTCACGACGAGCCACCATATCGTAGTCCAAACTAGGCCCATTATACCTGTAGAAATCCAGTATGTAATATTGTTAATAAAACTCACTTAATTAATTAATTAACACTGCACAATAGTGCACAGATCTTAACCAAAAGAGTGAAGAGAGAGCGATACGGTTTATGCTCGCTTACAGTACCAGTGTCTCGAGGTATTGATGGTACTGTGAGAGGGTGTACACTTGTACAGTGAGATACCCCGCGGTATGAGCGACGGTCGGACGCAGCGAAAAGTGCCTGTTTCCTCAGGTGCAAATTCCTCGGAGCTCGCGTGCGGGCTATACTTAGGGATACCACAGTGTCAAAACATTAATTGGTGTAACTAAATAATCAGCTCTGAGTTGCCATTGTCATAATTATAGACTATCAGATTTTTTTTTTATTCTTCTAACAGTTTTAAGCCCTAATACAGACTCAGATCAATTATCTGCATTCTGCATACTCGTTCGGTACGGGGATCGAAGTCGAACCCGCGACATGTGTTGAAGAAAGAAAAGCACTTAGCCACTATACCAATTACTGTCGTCGCTGTTGATTGAAGTGCTGGTTGATTGGCAATTTTTTATTCTAAATGGCTTGGTTTTGTTGCCGATGCGTCTACGATAAAACACGCTTGCCTAGAGATATCGATTTTGTGCTGTAAACTTACCGAAAACATAGAATATCCCAGGCCACCCGGTGTAGTGCGCCAGCAGCGAGCACACCGGCATGGACACGACAGTGCCGGCGTAGCTGCCGCTGAAGGCGAACGTGGCCAGCCGCGCGCGCTCCGGGCCCGGCGCCCAGCGCGACCACACCGCGTGGATGCACGGGTACGTCACACCCTACGGAACAATGACGAATGTATAAAAAAAAAGAAATGTGTGCTGTGGGACACATAGTAGAAGTGTAACTTCAACGGACAATACATCGTCTACCCCCTCCACTCCATGCGGCCGTAACGCTTTTTCGTGACAGAAAAATCCTAATACCGGGGGGGTATTAGGATTTTTCTGTCACGTCTGTATAGAAGTTTCACTTCAATAAATCATAATATGATGCCTGAATCTGGTTTACATAAAATAAATATATTATATTTATTTTATGTAAACCAGATTCAGGCACTTATGAAAGTCGAGACTAGGTGTGCGATTCCAAATAGTAGGTCCTATGGAGGAGAACTGGCAAGAAATTATATGGATTTTTTTAAATTATAATTATATAGATTATTTAATATAATATTAGATTGAAGGAATATATTAATAAAAACATCTTTTAGACCCGTTCGATTTAAGTAATAACTGAAATATTTTAATAGATATCATTAGTTGTAATTAGTAATTTAAGCTCATTTTAAGTGACCTACGTTCTTAATGACTAATAAAATAAATAAAAAACCCAATAATAGTTTACAATCTTGATTAATACAATGTTGTGGTAAGAGTTGCGAGAATAATGTAATTTAATGTGAATAAAAATTAAGAATAGGCTGATAATGATTTGCATCTGAATAAGATTGCCATGGCAGTTACAAGCTGACCAGTCCCGACAGACGGCACCCGTTCATGAGCATGACTCATGCGTCAGCATCGCTAAGCTCAACCATAATGAAGATTGAAAGGAAGTCAACTATAACAGCTATAAGTACCTAATAGGTTTAACATAAACATAGCTTCATATAACTACGTAGAATCAATTCTTATTACTGTCCTACTGCTGGGCACGGGCCTCTTCTGAGAATGAGAAGGGTTAGGCCTTAGTCCACTAAGCTTGCCTGTTGAGGGTTGGTGAACTACGCACACCTTCGAGGACTTTATGGAGTGTGCAGGTTTCCTCACGATGTCTTCCTTCACCAGTAATGCAAGTGATAATCAAATTCATGATTTCGAAAACTCAGAAGTGCGGGTCGTTTTCAAACTCAGCCCCTCCTGCATCGCAGGCAAGCGTTCATCCACTATGCTATCACTGCTTTTCAACTCACATGCCATAGAAAAAATAATATGGCAATTATAAGAAAGAAAGAAAGAAATAAGGTCAACACAATACATGGTTAAACCACACCATATACAATACAGAAACGAAAAAGCCGGGAGTGACGCAGCAATAATTGCACATTGCAGCAGGCTCAAATGAAAACAAATAATGATAAAAGTTGAAAATTGAAAAAATGATACAGGGAGGAAGGGGAGCGGGAGGGAGTTGAGTTTTTATGAATTGGATTGAAATTTGTTGCAAGTGATACTCACCTCAAACAATCCCTCGACAACCCTGACGGCTATCAGCAGGCCTGTGCTGGTGTGTGCCAGTGGCGGCGTGAATAATGTCAGCAAAGACGTTGCACCAATGCCTATCGCGAATACCCTGAAAATAATCAATTTTAATAGTTTATTGAACTTAAAAAGATACGGGTAAAGCGGACGTCACATAGTAGACATGTAAAAGTACTTTTGTGACGGGCAAGCATTTCCTCGGCACGTAATAAATAGATGGCGCCAGTGTCGGTGATAGGTACCTACTTCGTTTTTATGAATTATGAATGTAAAGGAAGGGCAAATAATTTATTGCTCTCATTTACGAGTAAAAGACACGATAATAGTGGTAGATAATAGAATAATTACTAATTGTGTATTTGAATCAGGTATTTTAGCAACCACATAAGTTAAATGACTCGAGTGATTTTTCAGACATTGAAAATCAACAAAAGATTTTGTTTTTACAAAAAAAGAAACATTGCAAAAATACATATATCGTATTAAGGTTCAATATCATAACCTAAATAAAATATAAGTACCTATTTTTACAATGTTTTTAGGACACTTTTTTCAAGAAATAGTTTTTTGCTTTTGACTGATGTTGTTTCTGAAATGCAGATTCATTTATTGGTTCTATAAAATGGAACGAACCTGTTACCTCCTATTTTAGCTGCGAGCCAGCCGCCGGGAATCTGCGTTATCAGATACCCGTAGAAGAAGGAACTCAACACCAGACCCTTGGTTTGAGAGCTCCAGGCGAATTCTGGGATCTGGAAAATTTATATCATGTTCTTTAATAAGATAATAATTAACATGTGTTATTGTTTTTAGGGCCTTTTATTCTATAAGAACATTTCTGTCCCATAATTCCCCAACTATACATACATTATTTCCAAAGGTAAAGGTAGCAGACAGATAGAGAGAAAAAGTTACCTGGCAAGTATAATATCAGTGTGATAATGAGACAGTTTTATTATCATAACTAGCGACCCGTCCCCGGCTTCGCACGGATGTAGTTTCTCTACTATCCTTACATTAAATATGAAAGTATTATACATATAAACCTTCCTCTTGAATCACTCTATCTATTAAAAAAACAGCATCAAAATCCGTTGCGTAGTTTTAAAGATCTAAGCATACATAGGGACAGACAGACAGCGGGAAGCGACTTTGTTTTATACTATGTAGTGATTAAAGTTAGAAGCGCGACTAATATAAGCAAATAGTCCCCTATGTTGACGCTTTTCAAGGTTGTCTATGTTTTGCTACTGACATGACATCATAAACTATTGTTAGATTTTTTGTGTACCTATGTAAGAAACTTTAGTACTAAAACATAGATGAATAATTTACAATGATATTCTATACGAAAAAACAACATCTACAAGGTAAAAAGCTTAAAAAAGCCTAAAAGACCTAATCTCAGCTTAGAAAGAAGAAATATGTATTAGATTACCATTTCAAAAATAATACAATGTTTATTATTACTTAGACTATTCTTAACAAATCTCTGAATGTGACTTACCTATACCAAATAGCATTTATTTAAAGGTCTTGTAACAGGTTTAGTTATCTACTTATTGTTATGTAAATGATTAATATAATAAGTTGAACTTTTGTTATTATCTATTATCTCACGTGCCAAGTTCACAGTCAACCTGTGTTTACCACGCCCAAAGTCAGTCTCTGCCGAAAAAATAAACGTCTAGTCGACTTATCCTTCTACAGTTTATTGCTTGACATAAGCCTTTAACACAAGAGAGGTACTTCTTTTTTTAACACGCTTTTATTAGCTTCACCTGTAACTAACTAACTAACCATGTAAGAAAATCTTGGAAGTAAAATTTGACCCACTTCCCGATTTCCGATTGAGCTGATATTTTACATACCGTTCAGTTTGGATGACTAAAGCGTGTTCTATAGTTTTTTTAAAACTATAATATTTTTTTACTCATTATTTTTGAAAAGGGGTATGGTACTTATTGCTACTATTACTATTGTTTATTATTTATTAATACTATTATTATGACTGAGTAAGTTGAGAGGCGTGAACGTTCCTAAAAACTTAGGATGGTAACCATTTAGTGTAGGAGTGATGCGACTTGACCCAGCTATTTGCCGAAAGTGGGTGTTATTGTGGTGTTACAGTGCGGAATTAATGCTTATCTCTTTAGAGTCCAAGTAAATCGACCGACATGTCTACGTAGGTACAACCGAAACCACTGGGTCTAGTAACTTTAAAATTTATAGAGACTATTAATTTTATACAATGTAGGCTATTCTAAGAAGGTATTTTTAGAAATTCAACACCTAAGGACTTTAAAAAGCGTTACAAAGTTAGTATGGAAATCGACGTGGAAAAAGTCTTTTGTATATATTATGTTTATATCACTAAGGTGGCAAACAAGCATACGTCCCGTCTGATGATAAGCGGTTATCGTAACCTATCCGGACGCTTAAAACACTAGGGGCATCACAAGCGCGTTGCCGACCCTACTATTATTGCTGTGTTCCACGACACTTCCCCAAGGAGCACTGGCGAACTTGCTCATCGTTAGGAACACAACACTGCAAAAGAGCAATGTTATTTAGCTACGATATTCTGCAAGGTGGAGGTACTTTACCAGTCGGGCAGCTCAAATTTTGAGCGGAAAGTCCCGCTATACCCTACCTCTCTGACACGGCGGCAGAAGTGGCAGAAATACACTTATTAGTATAATAATATAGGTTTAGAAATTCATCTCTATAGGCAAGTTTTAAGTAAGCCAGAACTTATAGGAATAACATGCCAAGATGCCATATTAACAAGATTAAAGGTACAATGTGTTACTAAGTAAGTGCTTCCGATTGAAGGACAAGTAGAAGCAATAAATACTTAATGTGAGAGTATTAAGCTTCAACGACGATTAGTGTAGTCAGTAGTGCCAATAAAACAAAACGCTTGAGCGAATTTAGGTTGGGACTGTTAGGCGGAGATAAATTTACCTTGACTAGCATTTCGGGGAAATTATTTCAAGGAGCCTTCCGAATTACATACTTACCTATGTCGTTCGTGGAAATTTCCTCATCCATTATGAATTTCTGATTGTGAAAGGAGCGACTGACGTAGAGCAAATCTTACGGTTAAATGACATTCATAGAATATGATACTCCTCACAAATGACTTAATTAAAATTTTGAACTCTAAAGCTGACATTCAGAGACGACAGAAACGAGTCTAAGCGTGAACTTACGCTTCCATCAGTCAAAATTTGTTCGTAAGTTTGACAGATGGAAGCGTAAGTTCACGCTTAGACTCGTTTCTGTCGTCTCTGAATGTAAGCCTAAATCTCCTCATATCATCCTTTTCCTCTTGTTTTTAAGACATGGTTATAGATTCCATTATTCCACCAACTGTGTGATGCAGAAAGACTATATTAAAAAATATTGTCTTTTACAGGGCTTTGGCAATAATTTCATCTCATCGGCTGGCTGTACCTATTAGATAAAGTTTATTTTATGAATTTATAGTCTTTTGCATAAGTGACTAAAATAAAATCTACTTACAAACGCAATGGTCCCATTATCAAGCTTCGTCTCAACTGGTTCTGTCATGGCGACCACAGCAACTGATAGGTTCACTCGCAGCGCGTACACGTTGAAGAACCCGAAGAAAGCCAGCAGCGCCACCACCTGCCGTCTCTGTCGCCAGAAACACCATGTCATCTGATGGTCTTTAGCCTGCTCTCTGAAATGAAAAGAAAAAAAACGGATGGTTAAAGACACAGTGACAGTGATATACATACAAAAAGGAAACTGACTATTCGAATTCCTGCACGGATTAAAATTTGATTATCACCTGCGGTAACGGTGAAGGAAAATATCGTGAGGAAATCTGCACAGCCCTTTTTAGGGCTCCATAGTTCTTGATGGTGTGTTGTCTGCCAACCGGTAACAGGCCAAAGTGGACTAAGCCTTAACCTTAACTCGTGGGCTAGGTAGGTACAGTAATGGTCTGAATGATTGTTATTATCGTTAAAGCCTGATTAGATATTACCGATCCCACTGTTACCTTTATGAAAGGAAACTAAGGGGTTTTCGTAAATCAATTTGTTTTATTGCTGTGAAAACAAAAGAGAAATCCGGTTAAGAAGTAATTAGAGCTTAACAACTGATTCAGTACGTACTATCTATATGGAAGGTGTCAACTTTTCTTTTCGATTCGTATGTTTTTTCGGAGAGAAAAATTTCGATAATTTTACCTTCTAAATAATATGAAATGTTATGCGACAGTTGATCGAGAATTTGGAATTTGGTCTTCATCAGAAAGTGAGCCCTAGTCCATAAGTAACGACACCTAAGTACAGTTTCAGTAAACAGTATCGATAAGCTACACTGCATGGTACATTATATAAATATAAAATCTTTATATAATTTCAATTTACGTTCAAGGTGTCTAGAGAAAAAGAAAAAAGAAAATGGCTACGCATTAATTTCACGGCAATTAACACTGGAATGTTTGACTTATTGCGTTCTTATTTTAATAATAAAATGCGCTATAGCACGCAAATTCTTATATGGAGCGGTTTCTGTATTTCCAGGCCATTTTGGGAGTAATCCACTATGTACTACACTACCAACTAATGCCACTAAATATGTCATGTCAGAACCTCGATTAGTACGACGATTTGAAAGTGACTGCAAAGGCACAGTAAGAAATAAAAACTTTGACTTTGAGTAGAGCTAGCACGGCGGGTGGACAAAACCGTTTTCTCCACCTTGTCTCTTTGACTAAAGAAATATCGAAAAATCTAGAAAGAAACAATTTTTTATCTCCGATTTTTCGGTGGACAAACCCGATTTTTCCACCTTTTGTCTCCTTGACAGAAGATAAAACGAAAAACCGAGAGAAAACGGTACCTAAAGAGATGGTTTTCTACCTAACTTTTCCATGGACAAAACAGTTTTCTCCACCGTTTGTCTCCTTGAAAGAATACAAAACGAAAAATCGAGAGAGAAAACGGTAACGAGATGATTTTGTCAATTGACGATTTTCTCTCTCTTTTTTGCTGTGCCAGTACTGCAGGGTGCCAGTCACAGATATAGATTTAAGAAGAGTAAGTAGTATCAAGCTATTATATTATTAGCATTATTGCCATTCAAAAGGCCAAAAGGTTGATTTTCTTTGTAAATCACATAGGCAGGTATTTTATGAAGCTACAACAACCTGGTAACAGTGGCTGGTAATGGTGTTGTTAGCCAACCAAAAGGTCGTGGGTTCAAATAACTCGTTGAATTGTTGAGTGCTGTGTATGTATTATGTAATCTCACTTTAGCATGTTTTGCTGACTTGTAAAGTAAGGGTTAGCACGAATAAAAGTAAGTAAAAAAAATTATACACAGTGACTGGTTAAACGAGGGAAGCATTGAAGGAAGGTATAGTACTCATCATAACAACTTTTAATTTGCTTTTGCGATGCTAAGTACTTTATTAATTACTACACCAAAATACTTATTTATATTTTTAACTAAAAAGTAGATAAGAGATTCGACCAGACAAAACTGAATTTCGTGGTGTCCCTGGAGTACGTAGCAAGATTACTCTATACCAGGGTTGTTGCTTATGCATATTTCTTTAAGAATCAGAGCAATAGTAGTGACCATTATAAATTTATATCTAAAATTTGCACAGTTTTCCTCGGTACTTATTGAAATAAAAGATTTTTTCAATATTTTTGTGACTTTTAATTTAAAAAAATAGAATCAAAATAAGTAGTTTAATAATCATTAGAACTAGGTTAGCTTTGAGTATCTACTCAAAGTAGGTTAGTAATTAAGTACCTAGAATACTCAAAGTAGGTTAGTAATTAAGTACCTAGACTACTCAAAGTAGGTTAGTAATTAAGTACCTAGACTAACTACTAGGTATTCTGTTTATGTAGTCGGTATGTAGTACCTAGTGCATAGTGTCGAACCTGCGGTCATGACGTCACGACTTGAACTTCAGCATTAAAAATCAGCATCGATCAATGCGGATGCTGATATTGAAAATGACGCTGAAGTTCCGCGGATGCCAATGTTCGCAACGACCCTGATCTATACAGGGCACAATATCATAAAAGGCATGTGATCAAGATCAACCTGTACAGTACTACCAACTTATCTGTGAAGTGGCAGAAAATGGAACTACAACAAATTCATACGATTTGTCAGTTGAAGTCTTGTCAAAAATGCTTCTTCTTAGCCAACAGCGCCATCACTCTGTTCATGGATAACGTGGTCGAACTGTACCGTAAGATGTAGGTACAAGATTGTTATCACAATCCATTGTAGGTATTCTAAACACTTTTCCTTCTGCAACTTAAGTTATTCAGGTCGCGGTAACAAGCATCGAGTTTAGCTTTATTTCGAAACCAGCTGTTGTAAAACAGGAAAATTAGTAGCGATCAAATAGATATTTTGTTAGCCGAGGTAATGGAATGGTAAGGCAAACACGGTCAACTTATATTAGAGAGAAAAACCTGTTTGGTATTCGCTACTTATTTGTTGTTGTTGTTGTTTGATGGTGTGTGCAATGTAAGATAACTCTCGCTTGTACTGCAGAATTTTTATTTGGTTAGAAGTTTGGTTGAATTCCTTATTGGTACCTATGAGAATTAAGAATACATGAGAGATTGCATACATTGGGGCATAGATCTTTCTCTAGTTGCGACAAAACATTCGCATCTTAATTTTCCAAACCTGTAGGATACAATTATAATAGTAAACTGAGAATTAAGTGAACAAAATGAATGCATTCGATGGGTAAGTACGGTAAAAAACGGTCTATAAATTATAACAGAACTTTCTATCAAATGAAAATATTAGGTACATTTTGACAAGAGATTATTCATAAACCTTTTTGTTTTATGAAATACAAACAAATTGCAATCTAAGAGTGGTAGACCAATTCTTTGCTGACTGTAAATCTCAATACAATATTGATAAGATGAACTTAACATATAGCATTAGTTTAATTATTATTGTTCTCAAGTAATTAACTTTATGTTTTTATTGAGAATAAATTTATTCAAATCGAAGTGCTGGTGTACAAATCGGTATATTTAGACACTTATATTATGTGGCCTCAAACAAACGTCTTTGTCCAAGAAAATAACGATTTTCCATAGGGAAAATCGTTATTTTCTTGGACTCAATCTTAAGTGGTACATAGGTACATTATAACACCAATAAACATAATGATTGAAGGATACAGTATAAGGCTAAGGACTCACTCATCATCTTCACAACACATCTGCACGGGATCCACAGAGATTCTAAACACATCCATAGTTACCAGCACTATATCTTCAAAAAGATTTCCTGATTTCACTAACGCTTTTGCCTAAACGTAAAGCCACTTCGGTCCCCCACGCATTCCGTGTACACCCCGCCTGCCACGAGACCTCGAATGCCATGGTAAAGTTATTTAAGTTGGCGACAAAACGTAGCCTATAAATTTATAGGTAGGTATGTGAGGTTGCTGTTGCCGTAAGTTGGAATGGTAAGGAATTCGCATTTAGACTTAAAGCGTTTCTAAGGAAAGACAATAAAAGTCAAATCATAATGGAAATTGAAGATGGATTGGTTATGGTAATGGCAAGATAGGATATGAATTCTTGGAAATCTACTGTAGAAATCTTTGTTGGCTTTAAGGCAGACAATACATCAGACATTGAGGTGTATGCCAGCCAATATAAAATCTTCATGTCACACTAACTGGGGCTAACATAGTTATCAGTAATCAGCCAGTAAATGTTTACAGCTAATCTGGCTGAAATGGCTACAAATAATGTATTCACATAGCTAAACTAACTTAGATTAAAGTCCTAAGCGGAAGATATTGGCATGATTATTGCACACAGACAACCATATAGAACACAGCTGTGTAATAGCAGTAAAGACTATTTAGTTATGTAATGAAATCATGTGAAACATGACAAGATTCCAAGACCCACTTAATACGAACAGCCCGAATTGAAGATCTCATCTACAATATCAAGCTCGGATCTCACGCTTGCGAAGACTACCCCAATTGAGTGAAATAAAATATGTTTAAACAATGGATAAGTGCTTCGAAAAGCTTATCACACTATTTTATTAGTTGTTTTATCGGCATTTCATTAGGAACCACTTAAATATTATCAGCCCGATTGCATATAACCTTATTGGGGGAACGAGTTCAGACCGTAGGTAAATATTTATCTGGACTAATATTAGATAAAGGATAAATATTTGATGTAGATAGTCGAAAACATTTGGTTGGACTTTGTTAGTTTTGGAAAGTCATCATTACATGGCAAGCAACCACGTTAGCAAAACCTAATGTTGTAAGAGTACGAGAATAAGTTTAATTTGTGGCAAACGTGTTTGATATGGCCTCACAAGAGACTAGTATTTTATCTCAAACTAGCAGCGCTTACGACTCGGGCCGCATTGAAAGATCACACTTTAGTCGTTGAAATTTTGAAAAGTCTTTTAGCGAATGCGTACATCGTATAAAGATTTTTATATTCAAAATCATACCTAGTTCCTGAGATTTCACGAAATCTGAGACCTCTAAAATAGGTCCAAGATAGTTTCCTTCATATACTGTGATTGAACTTTTTTCTTTAACTTTTATAACTGTACCAAATTAATTATATCTACAGGCTGCGTTCAAGCCAATTAAACTAGAAGTACGTGAGGTTTTAAAAGCGAAAGTACAATGCAACTGGAGGTCGCAGTCCACTGTAAATTTTGATATTTAACACCGGCACGTTCATTGAGATCGTATCATGTTCGCGTCAGATATCCATTGATATTATCTGTTCTGTATCGTAGAGACAGTCAGTCCCTTATTTTATCAAGGTATGGCTACTATTTTGAACGAAACTAAACGTTTCGCATTGTCCTGAAGCACCCAGAGTTAAGATTCTACTGCGAGAAGACGGCTTATGTGCACCTCCTGATAAGTGCATGATACGGCATAATGCGTATACCCATACGCAGATCCCATCATCATTTGGGTACTTCACTTTCACTTTCATTTGCCCATACTTAGATACATTCTGATAATTTCATGAATCATGATGCCCGATTTTTTAAAATTTATAATCACAAAGTACGTAGAAAGAGAAAAATACTTATATGGAGAAATTTTACTAAATAAGTACCTACCTACCTTACCTACAGTCCTACACTTGTTAGAGTATTATGACTACAGAATACAGAGCATTGTCGAAGAATAGCCGTGATTTTATTGCCAACGACAATAATAAGTGGACCATTGAAGTGTAAGCCCGTGAATACAACTCCGAGGCATTGTGTACGATATTGTGAGAATTTGTGAGGAAAACCATTGATAAAGCACATTGATTGGCTGTTTGTCTGTTATTGAGAAGGGAAATCATTTTGCAGATACCTATTAATATCGGACCATTTGGACATCATAAGGTAACCCTTTAATAATCAAAACTTTCTGAAAAAGCAGGTGTTTCGGATGAGTGTTTTGCCTTGGCAATAAAAGGAACATGCCATTATTATTCTTATGACCACGGTGCCTCGCCTGTTAGGGCACATCTCGAGGGGTCAAGACTGTAGCGCTGGCACTTCACTTAGCGTATTAGTACGAATATTCGCGTTATATGGCCAATGCAAAAGAAACCTTTTGTAAACTACACAGATGTGATTTTGTTTTGGTCAAACAACGCGAATATTTGTACGACAAATTAAGCACCGCCATAATACATAACGGTTAATATAAAGTCAATGGCATCTGTTTGTATAGTCCAGTAGTATAGTTCTAGTAATTAGAACCTCATTGTTACACAAATGACCCACATCGTGTTTATCCCCGAAGATTTCTCATGAACACGCTAATTTACACTATGAAATCTAGCAGACGGATTGTTGGCAAGTGACATTGTCTGGTAAAGTAGGTAGGTACTTGCAGCAACAAACAGCGCTTTGCAGATACGCTCATAATTATAAACTACAAAAAAAAAAATTGCGGTAAAAATGCTTAACCACAGATTTACAAAATTACCTTATTCCGGTGCATCCAAAAATCAAGATAAGACAATTCGATTTTTCTGTGCGCGTGTTATTTTCAGTGTTTCTTTTATTAATGTGTACTCGGCTTAGGACCATGTTCATGGACGAAAAACCGATGTTTAAGATACAAAAAACTGCCGTTTACCTTGAACTTTCCTACTGTTAGACCCAAGTTCACCGACAACATAACAGTCGATTAGAGTAAAATCAGCCGTTTAAACATGAATTTATGTATGGGCAATCGGCCGATTACATTTTAAACATCTGTTATATTGTCGGTGAACATGGCCCTTAGACGGTTATTTATTTGACGCTGAAAATTGCCCGAAAGTTTCAATAATAAAATAGAAGAGATAAACTCACGCCACGCATGTAATCGAAGGATAGAGGTGTCCTTTCGTACACCTATCATTGGAAATCCCAATGCTATACAGATAAGCTTTCCTTTATCCTGGTCAATCCCGGAGATGAACCGGGATTGAAACTGGCCAGTTCAGTATCTATTGTAGCTGTAGGTATAATAGGTGTAATAGTTACGAGCTCATAACTAAAGATTGTAAAGCCCAAGGCTATCCAAACCGCCAGAGGTCCGAAGCGTGTCTAATTGGTCGAATAGGCATATTATTGCGAAAATTTCGATTGAAGTTTGTTACTAAGATAGGCCGTATTACCTGAACTGATCCGAATGATATAGAGTACCTAGAGAGATATATTAAAAGAGGTATTAAATATAATTATCATATATAAGAAAATAAGAAAATTTCACGCTATCGTAGATGCGGATACACAGCTAACAACAACACAACAACAATAGGTAAGGATATATAGGTAACAATCGTCTTAAGATTAGGGTACGTTTAAGCTAAGAAATAATGCCAAAATCAACTAACTAATATTAATTCTACACATGTGCACGTTAAACTGATCAAACCGAATTAGCAAACATGAGCTTGCAAACAAGACTTAAAAAATGGTTTATCGGATTTAGTATGCAGATTATGGGCACTTTTATTTAGAGAATTCTATTCTCCGCCTAGCTTGTAACCGAAAACTTTTTAATAAACCAACCAGTTACATTTTTATCCCACCTAGGAATCGAGCCTGAGATCTTAAGAGATGCAAATAGACCGAATTTAATGTTTTCTGAGAAAAGACACCTTATTGTGAAATATTAATGCTAGAACCGAAAATTTAAACTGTAACATCTACTAAACCGCACTGGATCCGCATTGTAGATTACGTCACAAAGAGAAAAATTTCTCTTGCGGAGAAGAAACCTGAGACCGACAGTTGGTACATGGAAATAAGCCCATACAATATCCAGAACCGACCCGACATTATATGAATAGTGTCAAATATTACACAAAAGAGCTATCAAAGGGGCTGAAAACAGGAATATGTAAGGAAAGGATTATCTAATTTAGAATGCAAATTTCGCCCACCACTTTTATGCTTCATAGGAGTCAATACAAATCACAGATGTAGATTCGGTTAGATTGTATTGTGTTGTCGATTGTGTTAAACAGGAGTGTGAAAGTAATAGATTTCCTCTGAGAGAACCAGACAATGAAGGATTTATATCAGAAGCCCAATTCTCGTAATTAATTTATAATATGACTGAAAGTTGACCGAACTGAGATTATATTATGAATTGACAAAAAGTCATGTATTCTACTCCTCTTAAAGTTCAGTCCGATTTCAGTATGATTTGGATTCAATCTTCTTACAAACTCATTTCAATCTCATTTTTGACGTTTGTGTATAGACGAGAGTGTCAATTTTATTATCTGTGTCAGTTCAAAATGTTAGCAGAATACCGATTTGCCTTTTAGTCAACTTTCGATCTCATTACAATATAATGTCACGTTTGACGTTGTTTGTTAGGGTAGGAGAATACCATTTGTGACATTTATGACATTGGTAGTAGATCGGAATGAGATCCGAACTATATTTTGAAGATTTTTAATTACGAGAATTGGGCCTCAGAACAATACTTAAATTTTAATAATTCTACACGTAAGATACATAATACACAAAAAACACTACAAAACTAGTTTATTTTTAATGTTTCTGTATTTATTTAGTATCTAGTAAGTAAGTACCTACTAATATTGATTTCGAGCTTATAGAACTCGTGGGTTGCAGCTGAAGACCAGCGTCAGGTGGCCAGTGAGTATTGTATTACTGCCTCCTGGCATGATGCTGAGCCTCGGCCCTTTGGCACAATAGCAGGCTATTATTTTTTACTTTATTAATCATGTTTTATTTTATTTTACGTGTTTTCTTTGTTTTTCCTGTTTATTTCTTTTTATGTTGTAGTGCCAACCAATTATTTTCTTTCTTTCTTTCTCACAGTAGGTATTATAACCAATAGACGTTTTTAACTACAAAAAATTAAAATATTTAAAAAAACATGGCTTATTAGCGCCAGGTTGTTCTTACAACTTCCATTCATAGTTAGTACAACCAGAAGTCAAAAAGTTTTTATTTTCTTTTGTGTCCATAATACCGTGAAAATAAACAAATGTTATTTCACGTAAATTTACACTACGTAACAATACAAAGATGTCCTTTGGAACAATTAGAAAGAAGAGCAAGAAAAACATCCGATTTAGCGGCATGACCGTGAAGATACTTACTCAGTGCCCCAGAGACAGATTTTTTGCGATAATATAGCGTTAAGAACACCAAATATTGTATTGAATACAATTTTAAGTAGTTACAATGATTCCGGTCCCGTTGAAGCTACAATATTAGACCCTATTTAAATTGAAGTGGAGCCTTGGATTCGTAGATTACTATACAGCATCACGAATATTGATTTCGATCCTTGTTTATCAATCAATCTAATTTATACCTACGGTTAACATGGCCATTTTGAATCTACTGACACCAGATAATGTGTTTTTGAATTTGAGACTTATTTATAATACGACATGATAGTGTGAATTATATGTATATTGCAGTCCACTACTATGTCCAATAGGCTTCTTCCAACTTACGCTACAATACCTAGTTATCAAGACAGCATACCAATTCATTAGATTAATACCAAGTGAATTCCTAACAAACAAAACTCGTCCATACAATTATTAAGTATGACGTAAGTCCGTGCGCAAATAATAACGAAAACCAATCAACTGCCTAACACTTAACACATAATAAAATCAATTTGAACGATACGATTAACGGCAGATAGCAACAAGTAATAAACGCAATAACTTTCGTGAGAAAAACACCGCAAAAGTGAGGACAGAGTTCGTAAAAAATCTTGTTAAGTAAACAAAGTTTTTTAGAACAGTCTCATCTGAAATTTTCCCCTCATTCATGGGCTATGTCGTTAAGCAAACTCCCTGTGGTAAAATTAATTCGATGGCAACCATAAGATGTTCGACACGGGTGTCGGATTGGCGACCGACCCAATTAGGTTGTGACCCAATTACTATTTTAAAGGTCCTATTACAACAAATCGGTTGATTCGTTAGATTGATGCGTCTTTTTATGGGAATCAATCGTAAAAGTCATTAAGTTTGCGATGTTGGTTAGGGCTCAAATGACCCAAGTGTTCCCTAGCAACTTCGTGAAAATCAACCTACAATAGACAGTTACCCAAGTTACTTGTCCGACATTAAAAATTCTTTAAAAGACTTCATAGAACTTTGGTCATGTGAATTTTCTTCTGGGTCTAGTTAGCCTTGAAGACACCTCTATCAATACCCTAGTTTCTAATAATAAGTAAGTTTAATAAGTAGATAATATAGGTATTCGATTGAGTAAGTATATTAAATTATTCTCCATTTATTTGTGTATCTGTGTCACATCCATCTGTAGGGCTCGTTTGCGTATTGTCTTTGGAGACAATTCATTTTTGTTCTATTATGAAAACAGTTTTAACTAGATAAGATAATACGGCGTAAGATTGGATAGAAGACGTATATTGGCTCGTAAAATTTTTATTCATCTTTATTGGATGCATAGAGTTTTGCAACAATAGATATCTTGACATCACTATTCGAATTTTCAAAATTCTTCAACGTATTGATTGATAAATCAACACAAAACATGCTAGTACTAATTATAACTATTGGCAATACCTTTCACATTCGAGGCTGAATGATACAGTCTACACACACACTTAAAAACCGTGTAATATGCTGACCGTGTTGAGCTATGTGGAAATAGGAAGAAATATACCTTGTTTTCTGCCCCAAGATTACCTACTGTTACAAATATAATGGAGGTTTAAATTAATTTCCTTTTAAAATAAACGTAGTGGAAAACGCGATTGTTGAGGACACTGTTACATCTCGCAGATTATGTTAAAGATAGAATAAAATAAAATTGTAATGGGCTTTTTGTGAACGAATACCATCTTCATCTCAGCTTTACTTGACAACCCAAGGATGCACATTAATTTAAAGAGGGCCTTTACTGAAAACTTTTATTTGGAAAATTCCGTACTCTTTATTTGAGCGTTTAAAAACCTGAACTGTTAGTAACTACAAAACGACGTTAAGGTTTTCACTAAGGAATGGGGAAGTTCATTAGTAGCACTTACGCTGGCTAGTAATGAGATGTCATGTCAAGCTCCAGCTTCTTTCATTCATGCCATCTCACTTTAGCGATCCTAAGGGAAATCAGGCTTTCGTAGTGTTGATATCAGTGGTGCCAGCGCCAATCTGCTTGCTAATACGTACTTGATATAATTTCTAATTGCCTCCTACAACTCTCGGGGTAAGAAAAGGGTCATCAAATACGTTGCTGGAAATCTCGTTTTTAAAAATAACACGATTTGTATTAATATGAATGGATTAGCAGAATCTTGTATCAAGGCAATAGTCAGGAATTTAGTTGTAGAGTTAGGGGGGGGGGACCCTCCACAAGAAAGTCAGTTAGGAAATCTGTTTTAGAACTAAAACTTATAAAAATTGAATCGAATTCTACTCGACGAGGGTTACCTTGGGAGATAAAGCGCTGGATAACCGTCTCTGGATTGACCTCAACATCACAATGTAATTTCATTGTTTGAGGTTGGGGGGGAAGAGGAGTACTATTAGTAATTCTGGGAGAGAATGATAATAACATTTTAGTACACACAGCAAGCAGTTTTGTAGAAAACATAAGATCTGAGAGAATTTAAACGGAATACCTACCTAGTAATAATATTTTAATATTATTATGATAGCTGGCAGGTACAGAAGTCCGAGCGAGAATGATAAGTACATTCATACAGCGTGCGCATGTGAATAAGCAAAACAAGTAAGTAGTAGGTATTCAGTTCCGCATTATTTTTATTCGATTTCGTCATGGAAATAAAATAAGTTACACAAATACCGGTCTACGCAGCTACGGTGTTAAATAGGTAAATATTATGAATTAAAAAGTAAATATTCTTATCAAGAGTTCGTGTACAGTCATTTAGATGTGTTTTGAAATGCTTTTATCAAGATTTTCTTCAGAGGTACTTCGGCCCTCTAAGGATTGGTTTGAGCTGTAAGTTTAACTTTTTAACCCCCGACAAAAAAGGGGAGTGTTATAAGTTTGTAGTGTGTATCTGTGACCTATGTATCTGTCTGTAGCATCGTAGCTCCAAAACGGATAGACCGATTTCAATGCAGTTTTTTTAAATTGAAAGCTAGTTTAATCGGGTATCATTTTAGCTATGTTTCATGAATCTGTTCAGCCGTTCAAAAGTTACAGCTCTTTTTCTAGTTGGTGTCGAGGGTTTTGACGGTTAGGTTATCGACTTAAATGCATGTATGTGTTGGTAGACGTAGATGCATAGAAATAGTACAAATGTATACAATCTCCATGCGTAGATGTCACAGGTCTCTAAGTTTGCTAGTTTGGCTCACGAAACTTCCACGTGAATATCTTATGAATCTTTGATTATCGGGTTTAGTTGAGTCCGAAACTAGTCGGGCCTCAAATGACATGAGTGTATAGGTATACACACTCATGTCATTCACGAGTTGTAGAAAATAGAAAATCTCTCATTGGAATAGAGATCCCTATTTACTTTGAGGACCTATTTTATACTAGATATTTAGACTGTTAAGTTATTTTTTGAAGCGTAATAAAGCGGAATGGACTAAGTCTAGTTCTACACGCTAGCTCACATTAGAAGTGACGTAATTCACGTAATGATGTCTAACATAAATTCGTACCACAGCACCAGGGTCTACGAACTCTGACCTCGACTCAAAAGTCTAGACTTATCTACAGGTTACATAAGTATTAACAGTTCGCAACATAATACTTAATTATGTAGCATGAAAACTTCCGATGAATGATATTGTGGCATCGTAGCATTCGTAGCTCCAAAACAGATGGACCGATTTCAATGCAGTTTTTTTAATCGAAAGCTAGTTTAATCGGTTATCCACTTAGCTATGTTTAATGAAAATTTGATCAACCGTTCAAAAGTTGCAGTTTTTTTTGTATTTGGAGTCAGGGGTTTTTGACAGTTAGGTTATTAGTTAACTATTACTTCGTTGTAATGTAGTTTACAAAAAATAAATCTTGCTTTCTTCTTCAAAGACAGTTGGTCTCGATATGATATCATAAGACAGATTGGTTGCAGTCTTAGGTACCTTGTATA
Organism: Allophyes oxyacanthae; assembly: GCA_932294325.1. Classification (NCBI taxonomy): domain Eukaryota; kingdom Metazoa; phylum Arthropoda; class Insecta; order Lepidoptera; family Noctuidae; genus Allophyes; species Allophyes oxyacanthae. The sequence goes on along the minus strand of OW028614.1, from coordinate 4,794,595 downwards.
ACCATCTTCATCACTAGGCCTACATTATTTTTACCAAATCCTAAAATTAACGTAGTGTTGTGATGGTATCGCATCCTAATTCTTCTCCTAAAGATAAGGTCCAGTAGAATTATAGCTGGCTTTGCGACTGCGATAAGCGGCCCGCAGTAAAATGGATCATTTGTTTTGATATCTCTAGCACTAGGAATAACATTTGATCTGGATTATATTTATGACAGCGCTTGGATGGTTAAGTGTTTGTAGACACCAGAATCGCGCGTTTACGCGTTCGTTGGCTGCCTTTTGCTTATAAACAGTGAATAACGAACGCGAAAACGCGCGATTCTGCTGCTGAATCTAGCGAGTGTGGATGGGCCCTAATGGATAGCAGCGTCGCGTAATACCTAACGTTAGAGTACTGGAAAATAGTCAGTAGTTAAATTGGTTTCACGCAATTTGTGCTGCGGGCTGTGGGGCTGCACAGGCGGAGCACCCGGTGCGTTCAATTGGTAATCTCGGAACCCCTTCCAATGTGGTGAAGACGGCTACCAACGGTGGTAAAATTCTGTCCGGAGTATTTGAAGATAACCCCCTTGCTAAAAAGGGTCTAGAAACACTCAAGGCTTACTACCTAAAACATGTTCCAAGCTTATCAGTATCCGCAGGTTAGTTCGTTCCTCCAGTTCTTTAAGATGCATTGGAAAACGTAACGTTATTGAATATGGTTATAAATTCTGCGGCTTAACCTAGTATTGTATAAGGAAAAAACGACTTTCCAGGCTCCATCCCAACTACGTTATTCGGTAGTAAATAGCAATAACTTGTTTGTTTCTAGCCGTTACGTTACTTGTGTGTAGATAAATAAGCTAACTTTGCAGGCTCCATCCGATATTCCTAACCATATGTTCGGTTGAAAATAGCAATAACTTGTTCATTTCTACCCGTTACGTTTTTTTAGTGTAGTAGTTAGATTACTATACTGCTTATCTTTACGGCTCGAGTACAGATTACAGTCGCATAAGGATAACTAATCAAATAAAACCTAAGGCAAACTACAACATACAGAGCATTACTTTGATGATTCTATAGATACCTTTTAAGCCGGGCTTCCACTGCAAAAGGGTTATGAGCATGTAATAGCTGGACGGAATGGACCCCAATAGCTAAAATAGGTTCTACCTTCCAATAAGAAAGAGTTTTGACAATTGCCTCCTAAATAAAGAAAGAGTTCGTTCGAACTATTTTTACTCGTTCAGTCCTCTTCGCTAGACTCTTTGTTGGTGGAAGCACTTCTATGAAGTTTACCATTGTAATTCAAACGGAGTTCGTATGGAGCCTACTCTGCTGCCAGTGGAAACCCAGTTTTAGTACTAGGAGATTGTCTAAGATAGCTCGTCATCTTTCATAGGCAAGTTGACCAGTTTAGTGATGATCTGGTTTGTGTGGACTACTGTGGACCGACTGCAGCAGAACCACCTAAAAAACTAGAATTTTCTAAATTGTGTTGATAGAAATAAGGTATAATATTGGTCGTGTCAACCGTTAAGATTTCTTAATGTAACGACGACATTTGAAAGAGAAGAGCATCATGCGGAGTCTGAACACATGGTTGGCTTCAAATAAGTATAAAATTCTAAAACGTGTGAAGTGTTTGAAAAGAAATAAAATATAAAATAGACCAGTGATCGTGAATATTATGATAGGTTCTTGTGACCGTAATTAATTTGAGCATTGACTAAACAAACATAGTGTGATATATCACTAAAGAAATCTTTATGAAACATAAGTTGCAGAAACAGTTTTCTCTTAGCATAACCATAATGTAGCCGAAACGGTGGGCATTCGGAAGTTTATCGCTAGTAAAATCAAACGTCAATTTATATTCGCTTCGGTTTTCATGTGAAATAAGAAGGTATTATACAGACGAACTGTTTTCCGCCCCTTAATTTTTATGCTAACCGTTTTATATCTACCTACCCTCAGTATTTTTAGCCTATTTTAATTTTTATAAGACATCTACAAAATATTGATTACAGATTTACTAATTGGTGCGAAAGCTTTTTTAAGTGTAAATTAAAACCAACAACCCAAGGACGAAATCGAAGTAACGAAGTCACTCCGAAAGCTGAGTACTGATCATGATTAACAGTCATGAAGACTGACGAAGTCTCTAAGATAGAGACTAAATCCTTCTGTTCAAACCAGGTTCAAACTGAGTCACCAGATGGATTGTTCACCGCACACGTAGAAAAATATTGTGATAACAAGACTAGTAGCTTAGTAATTTACACAACTAAACGTTAATACTCCATAATGAATATTCTATAAAATACATTCATTGCGTCAACTTTACAAAAAAATAATATTATTAATTAGAACAAGGTAAAGTTTACTAAATGCTTCTTGTTTTCACATGTAATTTTTCTAACAACGAGATTTTTTTCTCGGTGCAGAAAGGAAGTACCTACTATGCCCGTAATACAAGAAAGAAGGTTATGTAATGATCTAATTTAGACCAAGATTACACAGCATATATTGCAATCATTTCACTTAAAGTCACGCATGTAGGTACGGACTACGAACACAAAGCATAATTCGAAGATTGCTATAATAGACCAGTAGGTATGTCGTTACAAATTGCAATCACATGATATGTGATGTCTCTTGCAGGTAGCTTAGTTTTAGCCGAACAAAGGCGGGACCAGAGGGGGCTGCTGGGCTAGATAGAAAATAGTCGTCAGGTGACGTCAAGGTGCATAATATACTGAGCAGTTGCCCTGGATAGCTAGCTGTGATTGCCAATCTAACACGCTGTTAGAATCTGTCACACTCACAGCAAGAATTTATTAGCCTATAATCGTTGAATTCGCTGCCAAACCCGGACTGCCTAATTGTTACCTTTACGTGACTTTGGAAACGTGATAGCAGGTCAGCAGTGGACACGGATGTGTTTGCTGTTTGTTATTCTTATTCTGCATATCTTTAATTTTGAACTACTCTGAAATCATAGCATTATTTTACGTAGTCATATTGGACTCAATGATCTGATCTCTAGAAACCATCAGTTTAATGACAATCGCTAATTCATCACGTGACTAAACGCAGACATAATACTTATAGCATAGGTATACTTCTAGGCCATAGAGGTGTTCCCTCGATCAATCGAAAAATCAACTCATATCATAATCTCATATTTGAAGCATTTTCACGCGGTTGTCAACGATTATTATCAACATAAATAATAATGATCTCCTGCAATCCTTATCAGTAATCTACAGCCTAAGTTTTTTCGGCCTTTGGTCCAGAATTAAGCACATAAGAAACCTTTTAGTTCGAACTAAAAGTAGGCAGACGACTTGCACGAACTTATAAGTTTTTAGTACAACATATTTGTTCACAATTTGGAACTGCGACCTTCGGTAAAGTAAAGGGCTCGAATTAATGAAAAAATAAGCCAAGCCCGAATAGTTTGGGCTTATATTGAGACTTGAACTCTTGGGACTTTCTAGTATTCTGGTGAAGGTATCAAAGAAACTAACCATAACATAAGATTTTCTGGCTGAATAGAGCCAATTTAAAAGTTTACGAGTAGGGTCTTTCTTATCAAAAAACTCGTAGCCCAAGTACCAGTTTATAGCGGCCTTGGCTGTAATCTTGTGCTCTTGTCACAAGTTCCGCGAATATTTATCTGAGCAAACGTGATGCATAATTATAAATACGTACGAACAAAAGGTCTAAGTACTTTGAATCGTTTTGTTTGTGGTAACATGAACTAAAGATAAAGATTTGTCACTACTTATGCACAGCACTGTCTTCTTCTCCAACATTAGCAATTCAAATAGAATTGGAACATGCACTTTTGAATTCAAAAGCATAGACATCAGTTCGCTTGTATTTTTAAGTTATATAATTTATTTCGAATACTAAATAGTCTGGTATCTGATTACGTCGGATCACTGGGCTTTCTAGGGGTTTTTGGTTTAATATCCTTTTATAATATTGCAGAACAATTATTCCTATTTCCTACTTCTTTACGTCTTAGTAGATATTATGGTTTCATACAAAACAAAACTTTTATTATAATTATGTAGGTATAAAAACGACAATTTACCAGCATTACTTACGACTACCAGAAATTACAATTTGGATAGCAGCACTCAGTATAGTCCTTTTAATATAGAAGATGTTCAGAATCTTAATTTCGCAGACGATTGCACCGCAATGGAAATGCAACATTTCGTGCCAAAATAACAGAGAAAGCTTCCTCTCTCTTCCAAAACATGGAGCCACTATACAAAGTAGGAGGCAAATGCCCCTTGGGATTGGCGAATCCAGTTCGCTATTACAGTCTGATGGAAATCGAATGGGGCTAATTATGTAAGGGACACGCGATCAACGTTTCCTTGGGAACATTCTTAATTTAAATCCGCGATAACTTTAATAACCGGTTATTAACTACATTACGACGTTTGCGAAATATTTTTTGGTTTCCGGTATTTGTATTGTGTTCATTTTCGCATAACATCTGTGAATTACGTCTATTATGTGGATAAGTACTTTTATTACTCATTGAGATTACGAATATGAGAACTAGTTTGCATTTTTAAGTTTTATTTATTTTTTGGTGATGTCTCAGCCTTAACAAATGTAGTATTTTAATTAGAGATAATTTTGAGCAACAACTATAGGTAAATTACTCTTAATTACGTTTAAACGTGTTTGAAACAGAAAAGCAAGAAGATAAACATCCATTACCCTTTATATCCTGTGATCCGTTCAATGATATTTTAGAGTGAAAATATATTTTCTAGAAAGTTTTGACACAGACAAGTATGATCCCATTTCGCGCAAAGATCCCAGGTTTTATTTTGTCAGAACTAAAAGCCATTTTAGCGTTACAAATCCCTAGATTTAGATTTTCTTCAAGAATAATAAAGAGATCTTTTTCTGACATTTTATACATTTATCGGAGTAGGTATATATCACATAATGTTAGGAGTTTAGGACATAATACATGATCTGAAGCCCAATTCTCGTAATTAATTTATAATATGACTGAAAGTTGACCGAACTGAGATTATATTATGAATTGACAAAAAGTCATGTATTCTACTCATATAGTCATATAGTCATAGTTCAGTCCGATTCCAGTATGATTTGGATTCAATCTTCTTACAAACTCATTTCAATCTCATTTTTGACGTTTGTGTATAGACGAGAGTGTCTTTTTTTTTTTTGTCAGTTCAAAATGTTAGCAGAATACCGATTTGCCTTTTATTCAACTTTCGATCTCATTACAATATAATGTCACGTTTGACGTTGTTTGTTAGGGTAGGAGAATACCATTTGTGACATTTATGACATTGGTAGTAGATCGGAATGAGATCCGAACTATATTTTGAACATTCTTAATTACGAGAATTGGGCCTCTGAGAAGCTAAGCTACTTTTAGAATCTTCTATAATAAAACAGAAACATAAAATTAAAAGGCTGTAAAAATAAAGAAAAATATTTAAAATTGGAAAACTATCCATTAAATAGAAGAAAAAAACACCCACCCGTCTGTTAGGCGTGGCAATCGATCGTTTTTGTAGAGGTCTGCTATGAGCCCCATGTTCAGCAGTGCACTTTATATAACACCTTAACTTGAGAAATAGGAAATGAGAAGGTCACAAGAACTTGTTAAGAAAATTAATGTTAATGAGAACCAAACACGTGTAGTGATAAGAAACAGGCTTATTTAATTTCCAAGTATTTTGAACAGGTTTTATACTCGTGTCCAACTAATAATAACATACTAGGATGTTATATGTTATTAACTTTGGTTAGACCATGTCTGCCGAGAAGCTGAACGGTATGTGATTGAAGACTTGTAATTTTTTTAGAATTTTCAGCACTGCGTACAATATTTACGAATGGCTTTGACCCCCAAAAGAAAGCAGTAGGCGTAGACTAGATATAAAAAGCAGAGCATCAAGTCCTAGGGCGTAATTTGAGAGAAAACTGGGCCAACAGTGGAATGCTTGAATTATTGTGGCACCCTTCATAGAATACATAACGACTTCTTCTGTAGAGCCCAACCCAGCATCAGGACTGAGGAGTACCTATCTAAATCGTAGCACGTGGCGTTCTCTAGTTCTTTACTATGTTACATTACGTTATAGAACAAAAGAGTTGACGGGACTTAAATGGATTATCCATTCTGTTTCCGCAGGCCCTGAGGAGTGAACAAAATTGAACGGTGCCGGAACGAATCGCATCATGGTTTAATTACTGACATAGTACGCAAGCGACAGGTTGCTGACCTTGTGCTATGGTAACTTGCTTCCCTCATTAGAGTCAGCTTATGGAAAATTGTAGCTGGGTATGCAGCAAAAGATAACATAATTGATTGAATAGGTTTATGGCTCGCTCATACAATTGCATATTCCACACCACGTTTGATAATAATGTACCGGGCTCAGTAGCTTGCACAGACATTTCTTATAACAACAACTTAGGGCGACTTGCACCAAAGTTATTTAAGCTAAACACATTTGGATATCTTTCTCTCCCTTTCTATTTGTATACTGTGAGATAGAGACAGACTGATGGTTAAACGTGTTTAGCTTAAATATGATTTAAATGACTTTGGTGCAAGTCGCCCTTAGTGTTGTATTGTCAAGTTAAATGATATTTGTGATTGGCCTCCTCACCCTTAAACTTAAATTAACTGATATTACAGACATATTAACGTTTGTATTATTTAATACCTACTTAATTTATTAGGGTAGGCAGTGTCTTTTTATCTTTATGACGTGCATGCCACTGACTGGACTGCATAATATGTATAAGCAAAATTGATCAACTGAAAGACTGCAGAACAACTGATTCTTTTAGAGAGGTAGGGCATACTAGGGAAGTACCTACCTTCTGAGCAAGGTTGCCAGTGCACCTTAGTGTAAGAAGCGTAGTGTTGGCAGTAGGGGATCTCCCCTACTGCCAACACAACGCTAGTATTAGGTTCGGCAACGCACGAGTGATGCCCCTGGTGTTACACGCGTCCATAGGTTACTGTAACCGCTTACCATCAAGGGGGCTTGTTTGCCGCAATAGTGGTATAAATGCACCAATTGAGTTTGACATATTATTATTTATGTAGGTTATGTTATTCCACCCTCGGAGGTGCAGTTTGTGGTAAAGCCAAATGGGAGTTTATTGACCAATCAGAGACCACATTCAAAACACAGTTGATGGATTTTGCTTGTATTGCGGCCGTGCTGATCTTGACAACTGCGATACAGTTTTTACTAACAAGTGAAGCCGCTATTAGATCGTTGAGAATATTATTATTTTATAGCATTATTACCGTCAGGACTTCCTGAAGTAGAATATTATTATATTATTCCAGGAAGTCTAGGCTGTAATAATGCAAACCAAAATAAGATCGTGAAACGGTTTAATTACAGCTGTTCACAAAAAAATCTTAGTAGGAAATAGAATTTTGACATACAAGTACCTACCTGGCCTTCATATTTCGTAATTATATATTTGTACCGTACATAGGTACATACTGCCGCAGTTAACAGTTATCCTAACATTCGTGAAATGTTTTTTACTGGATACGATTATGAACAAACTACGTAATAATTATAATTGGTTGATGAAAAATTGTTACAAAATATAATCAGCTTGTAATTAGAATTTTTAATGGTTTATGATTTTAATTTCGATGCCTTTTTATATCAAAACTTAGGTATACAATACATTTAAATACTTCTGTAAGACAGGATTTAAAATGTTCACCCACCAACAAAAGCAATTTTTTTTTAAACTGGCCAAACTTGCAATTCTCGTGTCGTGGAGTTTACAAACGTACATGTCACATGCACACACACCCAGAACCGGAACAACTATCTGTAGGCCATACAAATATTTGATCCGTGCGGGGATCGAACCCGCGGCACGTAGCGCAGAAAGCCAATGGCTTAGCCACTGTGCCAACCGGATATCTATGGTGCCAACCGTGGCATCAATCTTACATTTAGGGTCTCCAAGCAAAGTTCAAAGTGTGTTTAAACCAGAAACGAAATTGATCTGAGGAGAAAATAGAGGAAACAGGAATGGTAGGAAAGAAAACAAAGCATAATAATGGCTTTGGCCTTTAATGGATAGGTACTTGACACAGATAGAAGGGAGGACGAGCTCTTAGCCTTAATTAACATCTAAGCGATAGCTGCAAGAGAAGACAGCTGATAGTAATATGTAGACTTTCTAGTGTAAATCGATTTGAAATAAACTGCGTTAGAATAATTTGCACTGTGGTGCGGATGTCACTACAGTCTCAATTAGTTCTATCAACTGCATTTACGTTATCGATGTCGCAGCTCTGATATCTTGATTGGCTGCGAATCGATATTTAATGAGCACAATTCAAATACCGAAAAAAGTAATTTATCGGTCAGTTTGATCGACTCTATTCAGATTCAATCAAAACTTCTTTAGGGTTCATTCAACACTTTCCGGAACTTGGTAAAACTTTCTTTTGATATGATCAAGTTGTGTTCGTAAGCAAATAGATCGAACAACTCGGGAATTTTCTAAAATACAGTATCGAATTTATACCAAACAACGAATAAAGCATGTTTCACAGTCCATCGCACAATTTCTATAGCCCTATTCAAAATATTTACCGACAAAATAAAAATAAAGCGCAATGGAATGCACAACGATACTGTTTTACATGTCGTAATCCATTTTACGCTTCGATGCTCTGTCTTTGATATAAACAGACGTCTTATTACAATAAATGTATTCATATAAATATGAAATAGGTTCTTGAGAACCGCTTTTTTCTCGCTATTCTGTCCGTACATACTGCGTTCTTATTTCAGCTCCCTAAGTCTAATTTCCAAAATTCTTCTTGAGGTTACGTCATATCTTAGAGTCCTTCTCAGAGTCTAACTCAGCCAATACTGATACGGATACTTTTAGCCTATCTCATCACACTGATGGGCAAAGCGGGGAGCGCTTTGCCCATCAGTGTGATGACCTTGGTTTCCAGTCCACCAGTCCTTGTAATCTCAGCAATAGGAATCATAGTACAATCACTCAGTTTCATATAAAATATCATTACTCACACATCACACATTTATATCCATACGGTCCAAGTTTATTTCGTACATATGTCGTTCGTTTTTGGCATTGATATGCCAGTCAATCACCATTTCTTTGATTACCTATAGTTACACGATTCTTTGACTTTGTCCGGGCATATTTTGTAAACCTGCTTCACATAGTTTCTATAAGTATGAACCGTATCATTGTGACCGTCTGAGATATAGTTATGTCTAGGGTTTCTACAACCTGTGTCAACATGGATATAGAACACTAAAGAAATTTATACAGTGACTACAGGTGGCACTTATGATCAAGTATGTGTCGACCGTTTTAATTTACTTATTTATGCAAGGAATTTATGAATTATATGACTGATTTCGAAACGCATATGACAGCTTTCTGATATTTCAGTGCTCATTGAAATAATTGTCGGCGTTTGGTATGTTTTTTGTACCGATTCTGAAGGAGCCTAATTATTTATTTATATAGTCACACCAACAGTATACATATTAATACATTGACAGATATAATAGGACAATGGTCATAATTCTGATATGCATACCAATGACAGGCGTGCAAGGCATTTGTTTAAGCAACGCAGACATTAAGATCACAGAAAAATAATATAAAATAGATAAAATACATTACATAGGTAATTTAAATACAGGCCGCACAAAATTTCATGACCGGTCTGACTCTGAACTCGAGGCGCATGCCTGGCTGACGACCGGCACAGTTGCCATTGCGTAATGTGCGTGATCCGTGCATTGTGTTGTGTTCGGTGGGTCTGCCCCGTAACTAAAATGGTAATGAACATCGACTCTGATAATAAACTTCAATATGATCCCGCAGACTATACTTTGAGCTACCTTGTAAAAAAAATACACGTTAACTCAAAATGTTATCTCCCACGATCGTATTAAAGTTTATTTCGTACAAACAAATAGACAAATCGACAGTGTTAGATGTGAAATGCTTCCGTTATAGACTAAAGAAACGCATAACCTGTTTTCCATAATACAAGACGGTCTCAATTTATATCTCCAATCTCAATGCATTATGTAAGATTACTGATGCAGTCTCTTAATGGTCAGAAAGCAACGTTTGCTGTTGTTCCTATGTTATTATTCGTCATTAAATAGCAAACCGACCATGATATTACATTATCATTTTAAGAGAGGTTTTTCACCTCAATATTGCAGCTGCTCGACTGAGGAAGTACCTCTCCGTTGCAGGATATCGTAACCAAATAACACGTACTGCTCTTTTGCAGTGCTGCGTTCTTAACAGTGAGCAAGGTCGCCAGTGTTCCTTGGGTATGTTTCGTGTTGGCAGTAGGAGAGACCCTAGTAGTAGGGTTGACAACGTGCCAGTAATACCCCTGCTGTTGTAAGCGTCTATAGGCAACGGAAACGCTTACCATCGGGCAGGCCGTATGCTTGTTTGCCTCTTTAGTAGTACGTATTAAAAAATGTACTAATAGATAATTGGATGCCACTGATGGTACTGTTCATGTTCAGTGTCTAGTGTGTAGATGGACTGTTACAGGCTAAGTCTCTTTAGATTGCTGCTGATTCGCTAAGAAAAAGAATGGGCGAAGGAGACTAGATTGGTAAGGGAAAAGTATGCTATTTTCTGCCATTGCAAGTTTAAGTTAACGCTTGAAATGGATTAATAAACTTAGTACTTACTGCGGATTTTAAAGCAGTAACGGTGATGGATGATTCACTCGGGAAAAGGGCGAGTTAATCTAGTTGTTGTTTCTTTTTATTTTTAGACTTATGTTAATTAAATATGCGGTTAAAACTTGCGGTTTGCAAGATGAGTTATTTATTTTTTATGGTTAAGGAAAAAGGCACTTAGGCATGGTAAGGTAAGATTACGACAACGGGTTTTCTTCGTACTCTTATAAAATCATGAAACGTAGATACTATTACACAGTGCTAATACTTAGGTAGATTATATGCTTTTCTACGAAGTTTTTATAATATACTGTTCTATAAAATAACAGTTATATTTTTTGAAATTGTTGCCTCAGTCTGTAAGTATTGTTTAGAAGAGATTGAACTGAGTTGATTTTAGTACAGTTTTGGCCACCAATTACTTGAGCGTTTTCGAAGAAAGTTCTGATGAATTGCTTTTTTGCGTGCGAAGCCGCTGGGTTTATTACATAAATTTAATTTAATTTCAAAAGGTATCGTGTTTTTATAGTATTAAGTATTTTTTGTATGTAATTTAGTAGACCTATCAAGTAATGACTTCAAATTGTATTTTTATACTAAGCTTCTAAAAGAAATCACCGCTTGGCGCCCATACATGACTTGCGAATATATAATATCAAGCAGAAATCTTTATTACTGACGTCATCATAATATCGAGTGGCAATGACCTGTGCAATGCCAAGGTAACATCCAAATACCTAGACTTAGGCACCTTAAGATGATGACATAAGCCTTATAATTTTAATTATGTTTTAGAAGCGACGGAACGAAGAAGTCAGAAAAAAAGAGATTGTATGTTTTGTTTACCATTGTTCTCTTAAACTAGGACCGATTTGGAGTGGGTGTTTTAGTGTTGACGATATGAAGAGGCAAGATAGAATAGGTAAACGATGTAAATTCGTAGTAAATCTAAAGTATATGTCACACATATGTGAACACATTCAAAACACTTTAAAAGTCAAAAGTACACGGTACAAAATGGACAAAACCTAAAGATATTGGTCTAAAGTAGCTACTTTTGACTGAAATATCGATGAAGACTACTTTTCACTAAAGCCAGCAGTCATAAGAAAATAGTTGGGCCAACTATTTGGTGTGGTGTTGGTACAGTGTATAGTAAACTGGGGCTACGCCTACGAGGCAGCTCCAACGGCATCCTGAAGGTGGTGTCCGAGCGGTAGGACCTGCCGCTGGTAAAAAGGTGGATGCAGCTTCATGTTGGCGCCTCCACTCATTTTATCTGTTTTTTTTTTTTTCTATGTATGTAAGAATTACGACGTTCGGTTTTGTGGACGCGACACGGCGGGCAGTTCAAACGTTTTCTCGATTTGGGCCAAAGTTATGCCCTAGAGTCAAAGTAACCCGCCTCTACGGTACTTACATTCTTTCATATTTTTAAATAATTTTACAAATAAGAAAAATAATAAAAACATTTAAAAATAGAAAAGAGTAGGTTAGGCCACCGGCATCGGGAACAGGGTCCAAGCTACCGGCGGCTAGGGCTGCAGAGAAAGGAACCTCCTCACAATGCGTGCCGTGTCGAGGAGTACCGCTTTAAACTGTAAACTGGGGCTGAAACAAGGGTCTGAGGATTCTGACTTCCCAATAGTCTAGTAGGAAAGATACCACGCAATAGGAAACCAAGTTGAAAAGTAGACCGCTATCCTGATCCACTGTGACCATGTGTAGTATGGGTTTTTCTGTACCACTTTTTAACCCCCAACAAAATAGAGGGGTGTTGTAAGTTTGTAGTGTGCCTGTATATCTGTTTATCTATGTATCTGTCCGTGGCATCGTAGCTCCAAAACGGATGGACCGAATTCAATGCAGTTAAATTGAAAGCTAGTTTAATCCGGTATCATCTTAGCTATGTTTCACGAAAATATGTTCCACCGTTGAAAAGTTACAGCTCTTTTTCTAGTTGGAGTCGGGAGTTTTTGACGGTTAGGTTATAGGCTATATAAAACGTGAAAAATCTCTGGTTTACCGGTAAAAATCTAATTCGGTATGCCTTGATTACATCGTCCATGCATGTGAGTTTAATTGAAAATTTTCACGGACCGATTGCGGATAATTGGATAAGGCATTGGCAATGAAGGAATGTTGATCGAAGGCAGCAAGGAAATTTTTCGAGGTCATTAGAAGTATATACAAAAATATTTATTTATTTCATCTATATGTTAATAGACCAGGGCCAAACCGATTTTAAAAACCCAAATTTAAAAAAAATTCTTAGCAGTATGTGGATGGTCGGAAAATTTAGGGTAAATTATAAGTAATTTAAGAAAAATAAAGCAGACTCGGAAAAAGTTCCGGAAGGGGGGTGGGGGGGGGGGCTAAATATACGTTTTGACGGTTTTGTACTGGTTTTTTACGATTTGTGGCTAAAATATGCATCCTATCGAAAAAAGTTTCATGTACAAGATGTAGATAATTAAGAAATCTAAAACTTTTTTATTGAGCATTTTTCAACATAACCCTAAAATTATCGAGAAAAACGCTAAAAACCGATTTTTTCGTTTTTTATTTTTATAACCCGCAATTTTTAAATTTATTTTTATTTTTCTATTTTAATACTTTCCTTTTTATATTTTAAATAAGCGATAATTTTTTCAAAACAAAATATTTCGTTTTCGATTTTATACGAATTAAATTAAAAAAAACAGCCTAATTTTCAATCAAAAAAGTTCGCTACAAAATTTTCGATTTTTTAACTTTATGAATACTCATTTTCTTCGTTGAAACCTCTATTTTATGACGGTATGAAAAATATATATTGTTCGTGTGGAAAAATATCGTTAAAAATGCAAAAAACTAAAAAAAACATTTTTCATTATCGTTTTTTCAGTTAATCTTGAGATTTTTTTATTTTTTGTTGCAAATATTGGTGAAAAAGATTTGCTTTCATGTAATGTAATGTTATGTACAAAATCTAAAATGAAAAGAAATCGAAGAGTTAGAAGATGAACCCGAAGAAAACGAAATCTACATTAGTTCTACTGATGAAGAGCGACCTACAAAGAAAATGGAATAAAAGTAAAAAATTCGGTATTTGACTGTAATAACACAATTGTACATTTCAATTTTTTTAAACTGACTTGTACATTAACTATAGTTTACGTATAAAAAAAAATCTGAATAAATAGCCTTTGTTTTTTGGAGTTTTTACGTATTCGATTATTGTTTACAGTTAGAGCATTGCACTGAAACTGTTATTGTTATAAACTATAAGGTCCGACCTTTCTAGACCCAATCCCTTTAATGGGTTATTGTACTCATCATTATGAACGACTTTTACTATGGGACCAAATGTGAAATCGCAAATAAAAAAAATCTGCTGTTGCTTACATTTAGTCAATAAATATGAATTATTTGTACGGATTAACAGTTTTTTTTTTTCGCGGTTTCTTGGTTGGTCTCATAATAAAAGTTGTTCATAATGATGAGTACAATAACCCATTAAAGGGATTGGGTCTAGAAAGGTCGGACCTTATAGTTTATAACAATAACAGTTTCAGTGCAATGATCTAACTGTAAACAATAATCGAATACGTAAAAACTCCAAAAAACAAAGGCTATTTATTCAGATTTTTTTTTATACGTAAGCTATAGTTAATGTACAAGTCAGTTTAAAAAAATTGAAATATACAATTGTGTTATTACAGTCAAATACCGAATTTTTTATTTTTATTCCATTTTCTTTGTAGGTCGCTCTTCATCAGTAGAACTAATGTAGATTTCGTTTTCTTCGGGTTCATCTTCTAACTCTTCGATTTCTTTTCATTTTAGATTTTGTACATAACATTACATTACATGAAAGCAAATCTTTTTCACCAATATTTGCAACAAAAAATAAAAAAATCTCAAGATTAACTGAAAAAACGATAATGAAAAATGTTTTTTTTAGTTTTTTGCATTTTAAACGATATTTTTCCATACGAACAATATATATTTTTCATACCGTCATAAAATAGAGGTTTCAACGAAGAAAATGAGTATTCATAAAGTTAAAAAATCGAAAATTTTGTAGCGAACTTTTTTGATTGAAAATTAGGCGGTTTTTTTAATTTTAATTCGTATAAAATCGAAAACGAAATATTTTGTTTTGAAAAAAATATCGTTTATTTAAAACATAAAAAGGAAAGTATTAAACTAGAAAAATAAATTTAAATTAAAAAATTACGGGTTATAAAAATAAAAAACGAAAAAATCGGTTTTTATCGTTTTTCTCGATAATTTTAGGGTTATGTTGAAAAATGCTCAATAAAAAAGTTTTAGATTTCTTAATTATCTACATCTTGTACATGAAACTTTTTTCGATAGGATGCATATTTTAGCCACAAATCGTAAAAAACCAGTACAAAACCGTCAAAACGTATATTTAGCCCCCCCCACCCCCTTTCCGGAACTTTTTCCGAGTCTGCTTTATTTTTCATAAATTACTTATAATTTACCCTAAATTTTCCGACCATCCACATACTGCTAAGAATTTTTTTTTTCAAAAATTATTGGCCCTGGTCTATAATGCAAATGTTAAAATATAAGATCCTACTATACTAGCGGAAGTCCTTTTAAGACGTCATAGCACTCATCATTATGATCATCATTTATTATGGGAACGAACCAGAAATCGCAATAAAAATCAATCTGCTGTTCAATACAAATAATTTAATAAGGGCCCATCAACACTCAATACTTTTAGTAGCAGAATCGCGAATCGCGTTCGTTAATCACTTTTTGTAAGCATAAAGCAGCCAACGAAGGCGAAAACGCGTGGTTCTGCTGCTAAAAGCTAAAAGTATCGAGTGTGAACGAACGCTAAGTAACACTCTACTAAGCAAATGATTGGAACAGCAGATAATATTTTCACGATTTCAGTGTTGGTTCCATAGTAAAAGTTGTTCAGAATGATAAAAACCATAACGCCTTAAAAGGACTTCTGCTAGTAAAGTAGGACCTTATAGTTATACTGACTTAACTATATTAAAATTAAAATTTATAAGCTAATCAATATTCCGAAAAGGGGGATGACCGAAAAACTATCGATCCCGGATACATTTTCAGTTTTGGAAACAGGGAAGTATAGACAGAAATATGTTTTAATCAGTAAGTTAGAAGATCAGGTAACAGAATGCTTATATAACCACAACTGGAAACCGAAACCAGGTCAAAAGGAAGTGATTACATGAAAAGTATAAATGTCATGTGGTTTCTGATACAGACAGAATTAATTTATAATGAGGGTTTATTTATGGAGCTTTATATATAAGTTGGAATTCAAACAATAGAGTTCTTCAGGAGTTTACTTTAAGAGTATGTGACATTCCAAAAGATAATGCCATCTTCGTAGGGCTTTTTTATAGAACACATGGACAGTGTTGCGACAGGTAGACCAAGGTAGACTAACTAGTATAATTAATATAAACGTAGATTGAACATTTTGTTCCTTCAAAAATTGAAGCACAACAACACAATCAAGGATGATGACGAGGAGAATATGCCAGGATGATAGGCAACAGTATCCCTCTATGAACTAATAACAGAACAAACACAGGCTGATGACATCAATATAGTTTCTCTGATATAAAAAAGGAAACAAAATGTAATAAATTTCTTCCACAATGATCTGGGTATAAACGAAATGTTGAGAATGTCGTGCAAGACGACGGTCGAGTAATGTAACTGGGTTACTATTGTGCTAATATTATCGGAAAGTTTTAAAATATTACGTTTATTATGTATTGTTGGAAAAGTATAAGAATATCAATTATGAACCGATTACTGATAATCACGATACACATTAGTAATCGGAATCGTTTTTTTTTGTTTTGTTTATTGCGCTGTTTCAAATGTCGAGTGGCGTGTTTTATAAAGCATACTGCGCAATGTGTGCGCAATTGATTCCCATTACGAGCATGTATAGTGCCCTGTAAGAGACAAACAGAGGGATACAAGGTACTGAAGGTAGGGCTATAAAAGATACGTGACGCTTGCGGTTCATATTTGTGTGTGACATTAATTTATTCATTTACAATTGAACCCCAAGTCGTGACGTGGCAGCTATGTCGCCGGGTTAGCAACCTGATACTATTACACTTCACAAATTCCAGTAGAGCTTCAGCATTAATAAAACGTGCTTAAGTAGAATTTTACAAGAATGAAAGATGAGGAGTATTTTAAAAGCCTTTCAAAATAAAGAGAAACTAGAGATCATAGGAAAGATAGAAGGAAAAAGGACTCGTGGGCGAAGTCCAAAATATGGAACTGGTCAGATACTGAAGTACAGATGAACCAGTACACGATGCCCTTAATGAAAGACTGCGAAAAATGGAAAACCATCGCGCGAAGAAAGCTGCTTTCCAGTAAGACTACGACGACCATCGTCAGCTTTCTTAAAACACTGTCGTGATCATAATTCTGATGTAAGTAAAACCATTATTATAAAACCATTTAACCAAGACTACTTCCAAGCACGTTATAGCTAGTCTTTAAGATTCCTAGTTTTGCGTGTGCAAACACAATATACTTGGAGAAACGTTGGATAATTTTTATTGCGGGAAGCCGTGATCGGTGTATAGCTGGTTGCATATACAATTTTCCTACAATGTTTACTGTAGTTGCTATAAGTATAGCAATTAAATATAGTTCACGTTGTTCAGTTTCATAGTGCCTTGAAATTGTTTGATGATGGTGGTGGATAATGAGAGATTATCGGAGATTTTTAAATAAAATTGTATCGTTTTTTATTTATTTCTAACTTCTTATTTGTTCAGCCCTGTGAAGTTCTACATATTAATAGAAGTTACGTGGTGTTTTATACAAAGGAAATCCTGATTAAAATTATTTTATTCCATTATGTATTGGTAACTAGAGTGGAACTATTTGTGGAGGCCATTTATTGTTTAATTAAATAGTAAAGAATTTCTTTCATGAATATTCTAGATACCGTTTTAGCTTTGTTCTTTTCGATTCACGAGAAAACTGCAAGGCTAGCTTGGCGGGTGACTTAACCCGTATTCTCTACCCTTTTTCTCCTTGACAGAGCGAAAACATAAATTCGAGAGAGAAAACGGTACAGAGATGCTTTTGTTTCCGATTTTTCGCTCTTCAACCCGTTTTCTCCACCTTTTCTCGCCTTGACAGAAGAATCGAGAGAGGAAATGGTAAAGAGATGGTTTTGTCCCCGATTTTTCTCTCTATTCTCTATATTGCCTATATACTTATTATGTCTATACTCTATATTGCCGTGCTAGCTGGTGTTCAGATTTGAATATTGGGGTCCTAGTGTAAGTTTCTTTTCCGATTCGAATCGGCCAGGCGGAACATTGTCGATGCGTAAAATTGAAATAGTTAAATGAAACTTACACTAATGCTTCTGGTATCCAAAGGCTCATATTTTCGATTGTGTAAAGTTTAAAAGACTTGAGGTTTTCAGATCTTCCACACACTTACGATCGAAGGATCGCATAGCAGGACTAAGGCCGGACCATAGTTCAGATTTGCTGACCTGATTTTCTTATCAGAGAAAAATATTATGGGATTCCACTTCGATATTCGGATCGAAAGTGTGTGGCATGAGACCATCGAATCAGAATATCGGGCTAGCGAATCCGAGATCGGATCGGATCGGATTCCTCAGGGACTTCGCATGTAATATCAACTAACAAGTAATCTACTAAAGTAGATACCGCCATTCCGTATTAAATTCTCCATACATAAATCCTAAGTATAAATTGATGATTGATGACATCAGATTTAATGGAGTTAAGTATTTATTTAAATATGTAATTCATCTTCAAGCTGAGCACTTTAAGTTTACCGATTTGTTTATTCAAGCTATTTATCGAATGTCTTCTTCTTCTTCTTTCTATATGGCAATTGAGCCGATGTCGACTATTCTGCCAGTATCAAGTAAAATAGTTAATAAGTTAAATAAGATAAAAAGTAAAGATGGTTATTGATACGCCATCTTGAGAATCCTCTTAACGAATGTCGGTTATCGATTGTAAGGTGACATTCCTGTCAATGTTTTGAAAATAATAATAACAATTAGGTAGGTATTTGAATTTCTATTCTTCTGCTTTTTATATTTCTTGTATTGTATTGTAATTATTCTAGTTTCTTTCAATACAAAGCGAAAATTTGTTGTGACTATACTTCACGATGTTTTGCGTTTCTGATATCACATATCGCTTGGTTTGCTGCTATAGTACCTAGATGCTTACTTTTTGGCAATCTTGGACGCAATTTTTCCAATATATACTCGTCAAAACAAAATAAGGGCCACCTTATATTTTTGATCTTCTGGGAAAATTATGAGGTTCCTAGGTTTCTAAGTTGTAAAATTCATTGCAATAATTTGTTTTTAATGAAATGGGCTTAAATTTTACACAATCCACAGGAAAGAAAATCAAATTTACAAAATTTTCGAGAAAAAGTGCAATTTCAGCTAAAAGTACACTTGGACTAAAAATGCAATTAAAAATGAAATTCCAGGGCGTTTATTCTTCTTCCTTTTTGAATCAATATCTGGTGTACCCTCCTCTTTTCTGAACATATTCTTGAAGCCTAGAGGGCATTTTCTATCAGATGGCGCATTGTTTCTTGAGAGATTTGTTCCTAGCTCGATTTTAGGACGTTTAAGGGCTGTCTTTCATTGTCCAGTGATCAATCTGTGTCTCATACTCTTCTTTTCAACAGATCCCACATGTGTTCAATTGTGTTCAAGCCCGAACTGTTCGCTGGCCTCGGCAACACTTGTATACAAGCGTCTTCTAGTGTCTCTCTGGTGGCTCTAACAGTATAAGCGCGTGCATTGCCGTGCAACAGCTTGAAACCTGCACCCACTTGCTATGCAAATGGCACCACATAGAGTCTTATGACCTCCTGGATGTATCGTTAAGTTGTTACTGTACCCTGGTTCTGAATTATAGGCTCAGTTCTTCCAGTTTGGCTTATGCCTCCCCACACCATAATATTGGGTCCCCCAAATCGATCACTGTTGTGGATGCAGGCTTCTGCAAATTGCTCCCTTTTCATCTCCACACCCTTATGCAACGGTGAACACTAAAAACTTTTACTTTGCTCTCATCTGTAAAAAGCAATGTGCTTCAGTCACTTACGCTACAGTCCAATTGTTGCCTTGCGGATGTTTATTGATTTGCATGATGAATACTGGTCTATGGAATTCACACCACTTGACTCCTGGACAATTGCTGGTCTTCATAAAACTGGTTTCTAATTGTTTGGTCACTAAGTCACGTGCCTGTGGTCAGGCACAAGCGGGTGCCCTCTCTGCGTGCATGTAAGTCTATGTAGCGGTCTTCCTGAGCGGTGGTTCCTCTGGCTCTGCCTAATTCCTGACTTCTGACAAAATTTTGGATCTCATAAATGCAATTCCAGGCATTCTGAATCGCTCGCTGCGAAAATCTCGGCTGTAAAACTATAGATCGCTACGAATAGCCTTCTTGGATGAGTGTTATGGTCCTGGTCGTTGTAGTCAAGTCTATTTGAAGTCGAACCTGTGGAATTACGTTCTTAAAATGCTGATGTAGGCACTAACTCGACACACTTAACTGTTCTCAGTACAATACAAATGTTAAATGAGCCTAAAGTTCACGTTAAAAACAGGGTAAAATTAATTGGTTTAAAAAAAATTGATAAAATCTACCCATTTTAACGGTTTTTCAAGCGGAATGCTGTTAAAATGTTCGCAAACACTTAAGATAATACAACGCTGTACAATTTACCACATGGATATAGTTAATGGTAATTAAATCACCCATAATGTCGAAATTTGCAAGTGGCCCTTATTTTGTTTTGACGAGTATATAATAACCATCAAATTATCGCGATGTCCAGGAAATAAAATTATGTTATTGTTTATTAATAGGAAAATCATTTCATTCTCAAGTGTGATCAGGCTTTGTGAAGTGACAATTATGGCCCCAAGATGGTACCCCTGGAGAGTCTGTTATTTAATTAATATCGAAGTATGGTACATTTATACAAGTATAGGTATCTCGGGATGTATGCCGAGACACTATCTTATTTTTTTTTACAGAAACTGTGTGATTCCTGCTTAACTTATTGACCTGGTATTTTTCCATTGAATAGATTTGTTAAGACGTTACAAATGATAACCAGATTCTGGTTACAATGACATTTTGCGAGTCTCGTACATAAGTACCCACTCATATTTTATTCATTAAGTACCTATATATAAAAATACATGAATGAATATAAATGAAATGTTTTTTTATAGCAATAAAAGTATATAGGTATAAAGGTTGTGGCTTTTAATAGTTGATAAGGAAAAAGATTTCATGACTGAGAAATACGACCGTGTATTTTTTGTGGGTGCGATGTTTAGGAAAATTGTACATCGTGAGCTAAGTTGTTTAGTTTTTTCAAATATTTTACGGTCTACCAAAAGCCAATTCTATGCTCTGTCAAACCAATTTATGTAGGTACATTTTAAAAACCCTCAACTACGTAAATTGAAGCCATAGCGGCTAGCTGTTTTAAAGTTATCAATATGGCAAACGTACCGGAACATTTTTTCACGACACGTATAATGCAAGCATATGCTGAGCCCCGGTTTTCTAACATCTAACTGCCTATCAAACGAAAATAAACCTTCTGTGAACGACATAGGCGATGAAAAATTTTCACCAAATGTAAGTTCTACACGCAGAAACGCGACATCCGTTGGTAGTTTCAAACAATTGCATGTTTTCGCAGTAAACATCATAAACTAACCTTTGTGTGCTGTTATAGAACATTGCTGCTTGCCTTTTCAAATCGTCCGATACGGTATTGTCTTCATTCATTTTCACAACACTGAAAACACTGGATTTGGGAACGAGGTCACTGCCACACCATAAAACAGAGGAACTGAAAACTCGACTTTGATATTTAGGTGTAAGGTTGAAACTCCTTTGTGTTAAGGTTCAAAGGTGAACGTTGGTTGGTATTTGGAGGCCGGCAAGTCAGCGTTCGACGCCCGCGCCTCTCACTGTGCGAACTGACACGACAAACGACTTAGATCGCCCACTCACGCGGTCTGCACCCCCCACTTGTTCGCAGTTCCATTGTTTCGGACGATACGACACGGTATTTTATAAGAAAATGCAATGGAAATAACTGACTAGTGTTTTGTTTTTTGTAACGTTCTTAAGTTGTTGAATACATATAACATAGAAGATGACCAATGACTCGAACTAGCAGCACGTAACATAGAAAGCTAGTCGCTTAGCCACTGCACCAACCATGTCGTCAAAAATCTGGGTCTGGGATCGGGGAAATTAGTTTAGATAGCCATTTATTTATAGCACCGATAAGTTTTACAATCACTATCTCAATTACGTTTTGCTCTAAGCTCAAAAATAGAATAAATCTTTATTTCATGTAAACCAGATACAGGCTCTTAATAAACATCGAGACTCTAGGTGCATGGTTCCCAATAGTAGGTCCTATGGAGAATAACCAGCAAGAAACTCCATGGAAACTTTTAAAATAATAGATTACAATCTTGATTTAGTAATGTTGTGGTAAGAGCTGCAAGAATAATGTAATTTAATTTGAAAAAAATAATAATATGATAATAATTATTTGCCTCTGAACAAGATTGCCATGGCAGTTACAGGCTGACCAGTCCTGACAGACAACACCCGTCCACGAGCATTATGCCAGCATCGCTAGGCTCAACTATAATGAAGGGAACTTAACGACCCAGTGCTTCACTTATTTGTTAATACAATGGAAACAAACATTAATCAGAGAGTTGTGGGCAGGTACTTTTGTTAGCCATACTGATAATGTTGTACAGCCACTATCCATTTGCAGCTTTAATCAATGTTAATACAATGGACAGAAACTTTAATCCGAGAGATGTGGGCACTTATTTTGTACAACAAATTATGGATAACAGATGTAATTTCCTTGGGAGATAGTTACAATTATTATCATGACCCATTATTTTATGTCTTCAATGTGCTGGTCTATAAATTCTGTGATACCTTAATTATTACAGTGTACCGTTTCTTTCTAAAAACTCACAAATAGGTACATTCCTAGCCTACATACATAACATCCCAATTTTTTTTTAAAGACGGACTGTGCATAATTCTTCATTTACGTATTTGCTTTTATTTTCATATTTGCTTTATGGAGATAAAAGTTAAAGGGATTTTATTTAAGTTATTAAGAGTTTTATGTAGCAGACATGAGATATTAGACCTATATTTATGTCATCCTGTAAAAATATTCATGTACCTATGTGTGAAGATTTTTTATTATAAAAAACAGACAACAGAACAACAGAACTTGTAGCTATTACATAATTAAAGACAGCTTTGATCAGTGAAAATGAATTTTTTAACATAGAACATTTATTTTTAATTTTTTTCACTGTTGCAACTGTGTCATTGTCGCACATAGAATATTAAACACACATCAATTATACGCTATTCAAGGAAAAAGCAAAATATAAACAATCTTACCACGTCTTTTTTGATGAAATACGAAAAAAGGCGATTAAAAAATTTGAAAAAATTTAATCTTACTTCAAGAAAAGTGTTTCAGATTTAAAGTCACGGAATTTCTTTTTTTTAGAAATTAATGTTTTGAAATATTTTACAGAAAATATTTTTATTACGAGTAGGTACCTAGTTACTATGTTGTTTACATTTCGTTTTTTCTTTCTTTGAATAGGTAAAATATTTTATCACTAAAGTACAAAGGAATCTAATACGAATAGAATCCAGTTAATCTAGTTCTTGTTGGCCACGAGAAACAACTAGGTACCTATTTTCAGAGCTTCTTTGAAGCAAACAGAATAAGAAAAATAAAAACCGAATCAGAATTTTACTCACTCATTTCCTGCCCATAACGGGGTGTACGTGTAATCGTATCCTTGTTTATTCGCCATTTTTCACACATAATTTTTCCACTATCACATTTAAGTGCTCATTATTTATTTTAATAGGTATTTACAATTCAAATCAACAAATCGAAATTTTGATATCGACATACATTTTGGCAGTTCTGGTTGGTGTTGCCAGTTCAAATTATTTCGAGAACGTTCCTTTTTACGCCGATATCATTACAAAAACGTCCAACACGTTATTTTTAGAATCCATTGATTTATAAAGCTACCGACATGAATACGTGTAATAAAGAGCTCAGTGTATCTTTGAGTATCTAGAACTGAAAAGCAGTGTATTTAGCCCCGCGTGTCCCATTATTGTTAAACAAAGGCCTCCCCCTGAATCTTCCACTTAAACATATCAGATACTAGCTTCCGCCAGCGGCTTCGCCCGCGCGACATCTTTAATTATAGCCTATGTTACTCATTGATAATGTCTATACTATATCACTGTGTGTATATATATTAGTAGGCACGCGCTGCCGCAGCCGGCCCCCCGACCGCTATATGTCCCTGCATTTTAAATCTGTAATATCTTCGAAAATATTCATTTAAATTACATGCCGTAAAGGGCCATAATGATCTATTTTGACGACACGGTGGGCGCAGTGGCTAAGCAACTAATCGCTTAGCCACTGCGCCAACCGTGTCGTCAAAATAGATCAATTATACGCTATTCAAGGAAAACCTTTGACCTTTTTATGGTGTACATACAGTACTGTAGTACATTATTTTGATCTATCTCGTAGGGTTCAGCCAGCGTTTGCAATTTAAGCGCAAAAAAATGTGTTTATTTACGACATCACATTAGAAACCTCTAGAAATAACAGTGTTTCTCTACTATATTATGCATGTATTATACATATAAACGTTCCTCTTGAATCACTCTATCTATTAAAAAAAAATCCGTTGCGTAGTTTTAAAGATCTAAGCATACAGACAGACAGACAGCGGGAAGCGACTTTGGTTTATACTATGTAGTGATACTGATAGTGATTAGCAGCTTGTTGCCACTGTTTGCTAACTTAAAGGCATTCAATTCTTAGAATATGTGAAAATAAAATAAAATGAGTCTAACTCTAAGTGTCTAGACAGACGGACCGCATTTCAGCTGCAATCCATGCAGTTTGAATGCAGTTGACACGACTGCAATAGAACTGCAATAGAAATCCAACCGCAAAATGCAGTTCGGATGCAGTTGCGGTTGGATTGCAGTTGAAATGCGGTCCGTCTGTCTAGAGCCTTAATTAGTTTTGATTCTCAATTTTATTTATCGACACTTTATAGTAGCTCCTAATATGCCGAAAACTATTCTCATCGACAGGTCTTGCTCATAAAATTTCTGCAGGCATTAAAATGTTCAGTTTATTACATTTTATAGAAAATTGAACATTGAGTAGGGTTCTAGAGATTTAATTTTTCCGATATCAATTTGTATACAGCAAGCTTAATTTTTCTGGGCAAAATGCAATTTGTTATAGTGCGATATTAAAAACACAAAAAGTCGCCGTCTTGTAGATACTTTGGTGCTGCTTACTGATATAGCAGATTCTGCTGGGATATGAGGTTCAACAAGTTTTTAGAGGATCACTTGAACTTTGGTTTTGATCGCTGTTTGGTTGGTTAACTTATAGATACCATGGTACCTTGGTGGTTTACTTATCTCGAGGTTTACAAACGGCAACAAAAAATAGCTAGGTCCTTTCTATTTTTTTTTAAACTCGATAGGTTATTTTTTATTAAAATATTTTTTTCTTACTAAGATGGTGTAGATAACTTTATAAATTTCAATTTATCGCCACTGACCCAAAATATATTACGAAAAAGTAAGTGACCTCATCACGACCTTATTGGTTAACCCAACACCCGTTGAGATGGAAAGATTTTTGGCGGAAAAAATGGCAGAATCAACAATGTCCCATACGTGCCGCGGCGAACACACAGTATACGGTTGACCTAATTTTTTCACAAGTTATTACCCAACTTATTATGGGGACTCATGGCGTTGCATTCTACAGGGATTTTGATAAGCCAGATGGTATGAGAGGCACTTTTTGTTGGAATCAGTAAGGGAATCAATTTACTTGTTCGAGGGATAGGCACCGATAGCCATACGTCACATAAAATATTTTATGATCGAGTTTATTGTTCTTGGAGTATGAATAAAATTGTGTGATATAGAGCAGAGTATTTTATATTTATGGTCAGCTATGTAGCGCCTACTTATATTATTTAGAAGAAAAAATGGCAAAGTGTGGGAAGCCTATTTCCATGTTACTGTGGATTGGAGCAGGCTGAGTTGACGATTGATGATGATATACAGAATAATATGTAGGTCTTGCTTGAAAGCTTGTTAGAGACTCACAGAGCATCCCATCTATAAAATAATAAATATCAATAGGTAGATATAGTTTAATAATATTAATACCTAGGTATCTTTACATGACAGATGACTTTGAATATTTATTATAATAATTTATCCAAAGGAAGAGAAATCATTTTCCTGTAAAAAAATATTGTATTATTAGTAGTAGGTACCTAGATTATTTATTGATTGGTTTCCGCTGGCCGGTTGTAGCCGCAGCGGAAACCAATCAATGATCTAAGTTAGTAGTAGTATCTTGTATAAATCATTCTTTCATGATTTTTAAACATAATTATTGTCATACGTAACGTTATCATAGAAACATACTCTAATTTTAGTTACACGTTACATATCCACGTCCAGTATTATTAAATACAATTTGCATACAACAAATAGCTACTTTTATTACAAATTAAAAGTTTCAGCCGTCCTACTCCTAATTAATTCTACTCTTGTTTGACTTTAGACATTGTACGGTCGCACAAACATGGACGACGGGTCACAGGCACAATATAAAATTGAGTTAATTTTCTACAATGTAGGTAGGTTATGTTTGATTACGCCCGGCCTAAGGTCGACTTCAACTCTTGATTAGTGGGTTTTATGAAGGAATGACCACAATTTCGTCAGTGTCGCCTATAGTGATAGACCATCAAACGCTGGAGTTTTGTTCCTCACCGTAACATTTTGTTCTGTGGATAGAATTTTGTTCGGTGGGTTGAGCTCACAAATTATTATATGTACAAGTATTTCGCTTTGTCACCCTATAATTTTTATGGAATTTTATTTTTTGCTGTACAAACTGTAGCCTTAACAAGGCTTTGGAGTTTGAGAAATAATCTTTACTAGTTGTCGCCCAGTGGTCGAAATTCGATCGTAATTTTAGCTTTCTGCACTCCTCCATATAAACTCCGTGGGCGCATTATGCTTAAAAAGGGTAGAAAGTTTTCTTTCACGAATTAATATACTTAAAGATTTTGGGCACCTGTGAGTAGAAAGAATCGAGGTATTATTGAATTTCGTGAAACATGCAATATGTATCTCTTTTGATGTAACTTATTAAACGCACAGGAGCTGAGGAACATTCACCGATGTAGCTCTAATATCATCCTCTTTACTATATCAATGCAAACGGAAGTATCAGAAACATTTGTTTAGGTACAGACAGCTGCATTAATTGGTTATACCTCACGTATTAACTTTGTGCGTGCGGTACCCAATTAATGCAGCCGCCTGTACATGTCTATTTTATTTTTAACATCCTTCGAAAGCATATGTTTCATTAGCTCCATTATTTCTTTGATAGGGGTCGTCCTTCAATAACGTGAGGTTTTTAGTCTATATTTTACCCCCCCTTTGGTGATATGTCGTAAGGTTTTAGGCTACCTCATTTCCCCTCCCAACATCATGTGTACCTATTTCTTTATTGAAAAATACCTTAAAGCTCTTTTCAGAATCTGTTTAATAATGAAAAATTATCATAAAATCAGATGTTGAAAACCTCATATATTAATAACATTGAGAGTTTAGTAGTACCTACTGTAATGCCAAAATTTTCAGGCAGACATGAAGGTTGCAATGTTGTCATGTTGCTTTTGAGACACAAATTCGCTCGTTCGGGATTTCAAAAAAATACACGTGACTGTCATAACATCCCCCTCCCATCTAGATCAGTCGTGATGTTATTCTAACCCCCTCGCTCCTGTTCAACCCTCACGTGATTAAAGGACGATTCCATATCGGATTACTGTCCGCCATAATTAGGAGGTCATCCATCTTGCGGCCATTCAATAGTGTACCCAATGGTGTCGCACGTCTATTTATTTAGCTGATCATCAATCTCCAAATGTCATTATTTCTTATCTTTTTGGATAACCTGTGAACATACGGGAAAGCTCTACAAGATTTATCTACAAACAAACAAGTATCTCATTCGTTAAGTAGAATTATCTATAAGCGGCTGGCTGTGCATGATTACTTAGGTTCGATTCGTAATGGGCCAGTGTTGTTGGGTTTTCTGTTTGTTTCCAGGAACACCGAGTCTACTGCGTAAGTAATATGGTAGTGAGCACCGACTCTGGTAATAACCTTCAATACGCTTATGAAAAACTAAACTTTAAGCTAGGTATCTTGTTTTTTTTTACCGATCATGAAGATAGTAATCTCAACTTCATGATTGGTAATTTTTTTATAAGGTAGCTCGAAGTTTAGTCTCTCATAATCGTATTGAAGTTTATTACCATTGTCGATGCTCATTACCATTTTAGTTACGCGGTAGACCTCCAGACCGGCGGGTCTACCGCGTAACTAAAGTTGTAATGAACATCGACACGATCGTGAGAGCCTAAACTTTGAGCTAACTTGTATTTTTTTTACCGATCATGAAGATAGGAGTCCCAACTATATGATAGATAATTTTTTTACAAGTTAGCTCAAAGTTTAGGCTCTCACGATCGTATTGAAGTTTAATACCGATGTCGATGTTCATTACAATTTTAGTTACGCGGTAGACCCGCTGAGTATGGAGTTGACCTTGGTAAATAGCAAAACCGTCGCGCTCTAATATATACGAGCAGATGAGTACCGTCAACTGAAAAATACTGAGTGTATTCCATCAATATACCTTTGTAAAATAGGCCATATTTGATCAATTTGCACCATGTAGTGAAGAAGACCTCGGAAGACCATCGACCGAAGAAATAAGTAATTGTTTTTCTTACTGAGGGTACCGACTAAGTAAGCGGAAGTTTATCAGGTTGCCAATAGTAAAGCAACCGACACATTACTGTGTCCTGGGGGCTGGGGACTTACTAGAAATTGAACTGCCCAGACATTTCCAGTATGAGCTGACGTCGCACTGTATAGGCTTTTCGTACAGTGAAAGGTCAGCTTATACTGGAAATGTCTGGCCAGTTAAATTTCTTGCCACAGGATAGACCCATCAAACGAATGTGTTCAGGTGTGCGTCATATAACGAGTTTTGATTGGCTGACACTGCGTCAGAAGGACCTTTAACACAACACAACACAACACTATAATGTGAATCTGGCTTGACACTTTCATAATTGGTTTAGAATTTCAGGACAACATTTATTTATGATCATAACATGTCTAGTCACAATTTTACGTCGTTGATCTGCGTCATTCTCATACAATATTTTTGATCGTAGCTAAGTACAAGCGTGGTTGTTATAGAGAAAAAGGATCCTCCAGGTCAGTCTCGTAACTAAAATGGTACCTAATGAACATGACATCTAGTAATAAACTTCCCTATCACGATTGTGGGAGATTAAACTCCGAGAGGTGAAAAAAGATAAAAAAAAAGAAATGTAACTAAAAAAAAAACAAAAAAAAATTGAAATCGGATTTCTGTATTTGTGTTTACAAATACAAAAATCCGATTTCAATTATTTTTTGTATTTTTTACAAATACCTACAAAAATCCGATTTCAATTTTTTTTTGTTTTTTTTTTATGTTACATATTTTTATTAATGTTCACTACCATTTTAGTAACTTAGTAGATTCGCCAGTCGATATATTTTTCCTTGACTTACGGACGCGATACTCTTCAAAACAATAGCACCCTACGGCGACATTCTTCTTAAGGGGGTATTTTACAGGAATGCCGCAAAAACCGATTTGTATTTACAATTTTTTGAATAGAAATTCTTATTTCTTTGTCCCGAAAAAAATATATATCAAACTTGAAGATGTGACAATCTCTGCACGGTTGTCCGATACATGATTGGATGAAGTTGGCTCGATAAAAAAAAATCGCAAAGTTACCCCTTTTAAAAAAGTGTTTACAAGATTATTTCTAAAACATGATATTATTTCAAATAATTTTTACATCACAATATTGATCGCAAATATACCAACGAAAATCGGTTGTTATTTTTTTATAATTTTACGTATATTGGTCACAATTTGATAAAAACCACAAAATTCGTGATTTCTGTCATCTCTGCCATCAATCAGTCGCGTTTCGGCGCGCATCGAGGTCGGACCTGTGCAATTTTTTTTGACTTTCCTGCGCTTACACTTTATTCAAAACCAAAAGAAAGAATGACAGTAAAATCATTAAAAAAAATATTAAAAAGCAACAGGAAGTATAAGTAACTTGCCTTTTATTCAGAAAATCTAAGTATTTCGTTTATAAAAATCAATATGCTAAAATAATTTCTTGACATCTCCGTCAAGAATTCATTTTATAGGATGTAGTATAGAAAAATCAGTACGACAATTTGTAGTGTTGAAAACAAAGAGTATGAAGTTTTATATACACCATGTCCCAAAATTCAACGATAAGCGGGCACCAGAGGGTTGACCAGCTCATGACTACTCGAGAACAAAAAACAAAATTAAAAAAATCTCAATTTTTAAAAAGTTACATAAAAAAATTGAAATCCTACAAAAATTTACACCCCTTAAGATATTTTTAATTACCATGACCACAATGTTTCAGATATTTCTGAATTTCTTTTTGTACCGGCAACCTAAGTAGCACTGCTATCCACCACAATCGTTAAAAATCCCAGAATGCATGTAGATTTGACACAAAAATCAATCAAAATTATTTTTCACCCTAAAATTTTGAAAGATTTTTACTTTTGGTACCTTTACCTTATAATGTAACTTCTTAAAAATTGAGATTTTTTTTAAATTTTTCTTTGTTCTTGGGTAGTCATGAGCAGGTCAACCCTCTGGTGCCCGCTTATCGTTGAATTTTGGGACATGTTGTATATTCTATTTACCTACTTTTATAGAACAATATTCATAGTACTTATATCATTTTGATATATCGTCTGATACTATTAAAAATCTCGCCTGCGGCTCGATTTTTAAACACACTGATGTTTTAATACCCCCTATTATGCAACAGTTTCATAAACTACTATTATTTCGTATTGAACTGATCTACGTTTCCTTAGATTTTGTATAATTTTGTTCCTTATTAAACGCTGACATTTTAAAATGTGTCGGTCGGCCCTATAGGTACCGATTTGCCGGTGGCCCAACCTAATTTTACTTCTTTTAATTTTATTTCTTTATGAGCTTTGCAGTCCACTAGAAAAATGATTCACCAATTTAAATTATAATCTTTACCTTTATTTATGTATTATGGGTTATCGTGGTTGTCCGTGGCATCACCACGGTCCTATCCGAAAACCAGCGCTGCGGTATTTATTTTATCTGTCAGGATTAACTGTCAGGATATGCTGAGATAGGGACTTTCTTTGGCCTCTTGCAGGACTTTTTTAACCCCCGACAAAATAGAGGGGTGATATAAGTTTATAATGTGTATCTGTGTATCTATGTATCTGTGAATCTGTGTGTCTGTCTGTGGCATCGAAGCTTCAATGCGGATCGACCGATTTCAATGCAGTTTTTTTTAATTGAAAGCTAGTTTAATCGGGATGGTTCTTAAAATCTGTTCAGCTGTTCAAAAGTTACACCTCTTTTTCTAGTTAGAGTCGAGGGTTTTAGACGGTTAGGTTATTGTTATCATTATTTGAATTTTTTGTGTGTTTATGTAATTTCGTGTGCGAGTCCGATTTAAATGTTTTTTCTTTCTTTCTTTCAATTTTGAAGCTCTTCATACATAACGAGGAATCTGAACTAGGAATATGGTTTTGATCTATGAATATGCAATTTCTTTTTTGGTAAAAAAGCAACCCTGTGAACGTACTTAAGTAGGTATGACTACGGAAACGGACGACTCCTACAGGTGTGGGTGAGAGTAGGTTATTATCTCAAGGCATGGATTTGAGTTGGCTTATTCTTCTAACATTACACACACATTGTCAGTGTCATCAGGTTTGTCATGCCGATATATCGGTTTCGTTACGGCATAATGGCTTAGTGTGAAAATGCCCAATGTTGGTCGAGACAATTATGTGCACTTGCATAAACTCATACACAATAGGTATGACTGATAGTTTATAAGTAGATAGTTAAATAGGTATAAAATCTACAAATACAAAACGGAGGAACAGATTTTCTAGCGTAATATAGGACACTGGGTATACGATATTATGGATTTATATTTTTCAAGTATTTGCTGGTGTCATACTGCATGTTGCTAATTAATATTGCTATTCTGTGACACGTGTGTCACACAGTCTGATACGTCAATTGCGTAATTGCGAGAACGGAGCTCCCCTAGTGGGTGGGGCTTAGGCTAATACTTCACCCCCTCAAAAGTAAGAAATCGTCGTAAAATACAACCTTAACACTTAATAGAATTTGCAACAAAAATAGATTTGACAGGAAATTCGCACTCCCCTATGATTTATACATCTTTTGAGTAAGGCAAGGTTTACAAAGACGAATATTTTCCAAAGATAAGGCACAAATCACGTGGAAAATGTTCATTTATCAACATAATTCAATGCAATTTTTTACCGTGACTTGCGAATACTTTATTGCCTTACCGTGTATGAAAATTACCGATTCTTGGAATATATTGCGTGATTTTGACTTTATTTTCATACGTTCGGAAGTCGGTTCCATAAATATGCTGCATAATGGGCAATTTGATAATTTTGTACCTACGTCAAGAATGAGGGATATAAATAAAGTCAGAAATTTTCCATGCTGATGAAGGAGTTGGTTTGTTTACTGACAGGTCAAGCTCAATTGCATTGTTTAAGAGACTGGAATCAGCTATACCTATATCAACTTAGTAGGTATACCTACCCAGAGACTTAGGATATTTTCGCTACATCCTACGTCTATAGGTATACAAATATTAAAAAAAAGAAAATGTCCAATCAAAAGTTTCTAATAAAGCCCAGCGTAGTGGCCTTTCCAGTGACCATTAGTCTTACCGTTAGCTCAATAACGATTTACGATATTACCACTCTTGAGTATCTAATGAAATAAAATTAATCGGTGTTGCCAGTAGAAATAATAAAAAAAAAAACAATTATTCCCTATTAAACCAAATTTAAAATTAATATTGATCTCAAAATTTGCTATAGGCTATACATTTTTTAAACTTCCACACCCCTATTTTTCTCTTCATATTACGGAGAAATGGCTGATCTTGTGCCCGGAAAATTCCGTAAGTATGGAAACCCTACCTAATAGGCGGATAAAAGCATTTAGTAATTCCGAGGCAATAAACCTAAATCTACTGCCATGACCATATTGCTATTACAGGGTATCCAGGCAAGAAAATGGACACTTATATTTAAGAAACAATTGTGCCTAATTGGTACGTTAAGGGTCCAATATTGAATCTGGACGCCATCGCTTGCTTGAGAAAGTACCTCTTCATTAAATTATCTTAAAAGCTTTACAAAATTGACGATAATTTATTCGGTATTTACTTGTGTGTACCAACATAAACGAGGTTTTATACATAGTTATACATTAAACTGTTTTAGTTCTAGAACAGATCTTTATTTTATTTAAACCAGCTGATACCTACAGGCACTTATGAAATGTCGAGACTCTAGGTGCGCGGTTCCAAATAGTAGGTCCTATCGAGAAGAATCGGCAAGAAACTCCGTGGAAACTCTTTTAAAATAATATAGATAGGTATTAGAATCTTGATTAGTAGCTACAATGTTGTGGTAAGAGCTGCGAGAATACTGTAATTTAATGTGAATAAAAAATAAGAATGGGATGTTAACGATGTGCCTCTGAATAAGTTCAGCTAGACAGATTAATTTGTTTGATAAATATCCCCCCACATTTCAGAGTAATCTGTTGAATTAATGCCAATATCATGCTAATTGGTCTAATGGTTAACAGGTACAATACATTG
This sequence comes from Allophyes oxyacanthae, assembly GCA_932294325.1. Lineage (NCBI taxonomy): Eukaryota > Metazoa > Arthropoda > Insecta > Lepidoptera > Noctuidae > Allophyes > Allophyes oxyacanthae. The sequence goes on along the minus strand of OW028614.1, from coordinate 4,760,728 downwards.
TAATTTTATCTCTACTTATTTTAGTGGTGCCGTACTGTAGAAACCATCATAACATCCTACCATTTTATACATTTTCCTCCCGATAAGACGTCAAGCATCTCATAGTTTTCCAACATAACTTTACCATATGGAAACAGGCCAAAAATTTCGATACAAAGTCCTACCGAAGTTTTATCAGATCTAAACTCTTAAGTAGATACGTGGTTGGGTTGTTGCTAGTTGCTAGCCAACTAAAGATAAGAATTTTAAGCTCCTACTTACAATTTTTTTACGAGGATAAAAATATTCGGTTAATGTGGTATTAGTTTTGAATAAATACCTAAAGTACGACACAACTAAGAAGTGTGATTAATATATTTTCTGTACACGTAGGCACACATACCGTCACTCGATGTGGCTCCCGCTGAAAACCAGCGCTGTCGGGCTACTTTGCAGCGCGACAGCTTAAGCTGAGCGGAAGCCTTTTTGACTCAGCTGCGACTAGGGTTCCCAGATCAAAATATCAAAAATCCGGAGAAAATTCCTGATATTCCATGAAATTTCCGGACAATCTTGTTAATTTTTTATTAAAATCGTTACGCATCGTGCAAGTAAATAAACTAACCAAATCGATTGCCAAATCGTTCGAATTTTGACACGCGCGCGGTGAAATAGTAAGGGGTGAGGAATAATTTTGATTTTCTTTGATTTAGAATAAAAATAATTAATAAATAATTTCGTTTTTTCATTTTTTATTTCACTCTTCACTTATTTGTAGAAATTCCGGACGGTTTAAGATTCCCCCCGCATTCCGGACAAAGACCTATATTTCCGGACTTGTCCGGAAAATTCCGGACGTATGGCAACCCTAGCTGCGACGTACAATCCATTTTTTATTTAAGATAAATATTTTTCTTTCTTTTTTTGTTTTACATGTTTTATTCTTTTATTTTTGTTATATTGTCTTTAAAATTGTTTTTGTGCTGTGTCAAATAAATACTTTTTCTTTCTTTCTAAGTAACATCGATGTACGTGATCGAACAATCAATGGCAGTCAATCGATTAGATTAATTTTACAACTTATTACGTCAGTGTAAATATCATTGTTTTGCAGTGCCACAAACTTATCTGACCCGGTAATGGCGTCTCTATACAAAAAATACATTAGTCTCTCTCTACGCTTTGAAGTAATTTTTATTCTATGGTGACGGTAGTTCCAATTTTGGTCACCGGGTGAGATAAGTTTGTGGCACTTTACTGCAGTACAAACACAGACCTGCATTCGCTAACGCTCAGGAGTACAAATCTGTGAGATCGTACAAATCGTCAGTGGAAAGCCAAAACTACTAAAGCGCCAATTCGTTGCCAAAGTAACTTAAACTTTACAAGGGCACATTTTAAAGTTCAAGTTAATTTGGCAACGAATTAGTGTTTTAGTAGTTTTGGCTTTCCACTGACGAAATAGTCATTCGTAGTTTTGATGTCGAACTCAATTCGGAAGTGATCGGTTTTACGAAGTTTGCCGATGCGACATCTTAGTTCTTTTTGTTTTGTTTCTGCTGGTGCAGTAGATCCGTCTTGGACAGTCCCAGGCTTTGCCCAGGCTGCCTCACTAGTGAGCTAGTCTGGGTAGTGTCAGACTCCTACTAACTAAAACCTAAACCACCGCCCATTAGGTACATACATTCTGAAGGCACAAGGGCCGCGCCCTTTTTTGATTGATACATTTCTGGGTGATTTTTATCATTGCATTTTTATATTCCTCCGGATTGGAGATATCTTAGTTGTATCATACCTACTATAGGTACCTATCTATGTATTGTATTGGAGTCATATTTTCAGCTTTTAGGTAATACGATTTATTTGTCTATATCTGGGATAAAGGTATTGACAATGTCTAGTCTGAGAAAGTTATTTTCTCTTGCTAGAAACCGTAAAACAACATTAGGGGAACAGCTGCCATTTTCCCATCCATCTAGGGTAACAATTTAGGAATCTGTTTGTCTTCTATAGAGAGAAAATCTTGAAGCTCATGTTATGACATGTATAAACAATTGAATGATTTTTTTGGAGTTTTTCAGACCTCGAAAGATCCCTCAACTTATTAGAAATATTTAAAAGACCAATTACCAGGATTTTCATTTAAATTCAGACTAAAATGTACAATACCCAAATAGGTACATAAAAAAACCTATTCAGGCTTCTCGGAAGTAAAATTACAAATAGACAAAGAAAACTACGTACTTAGACGCAATAAAGCCACTTATCCTATATGAACAGCAACTTATTTATGATTATTTCGTAGGTATCAGGATTTTCTTGTTCAGGGAATACTCATGAAGGCTATCCAGATGAAAACACATTTACACGAAGTCGTCTTTCTGTTCAATTACTTAGAATATAAATGCTAAACCATTTATGGCATTACACCTAAGAAAAAGGTGGTTATCTTCGTGAACCACTGCTTTCTTAAGTTATTATTAACCCCCTACAAAAAAGAGGGGTGTTACAAGTTTGTAGTGTGTATCTGTGTATCTGCGTATCTGTCTGTGGCTTCGTAGCTCCAAAACGCATGAACCGATTTCAATGCAGTTTTTTTTAATTGAAAGCTACTTTAATAGACGCGTTTTACCTGAAATAAAACGCATATTAAACTACTTACCTTATTAGAAGCTTATTATATTGAGATAGGCACTTCCGCTTCCCGTTGTATTTTACCTCTCTTTCTACCCTAATGTTCCATCTCTTTCGCACATCCCCACTGTCACCAGGCGTGGGGGTGATGGAGGCGAGAGAGCTCCATGCACTATAGTTCGTCATTGCGTCGAAATATATACCAGGCAGGAATAGAAACTAAGCTTCTAATAAGGTAAGTAGTTTAATATGCGTTTTATTTCAGGTAAAACGCGTCTATTAAACAACTTGACCGTTATTAGAAGCTTATTATATTGAGACCTGTTTGTTATCGCCTGGTGAGAATAAGCCAATGTGACTTAAAATGATTAAGAAAAAATACATACAATGTGCGAAAAATTATCTTTAATTTACGTAGGTACCTAAGTACACACAGATGATTATATAAGTAGGTTATAAAATAACACAAACTAAGAATGCAAAGTATGACAATGAAAGCATTTTTTCAAAAAATAAATAATTATTAATAGGTATATTAATTACAAATTTAAAAGTAAATCATGTGTGCATCTTTATTGTTTCACAAAAGCAAATCAACGCACAGGATTAAATAAACAAGTAATTGATGAATTATTGGTTGCCGCAACCATAACTTCACGGCGATAGAATTTTTGAAATGTGTTTGCTGATTTCCAATTTCCCCTACTTAAAATATCATCTAGGGGAAAATTGTCAATCCAGTTCCTAGAGGCTACAGCGGAACGCACACTTCCTGGGGTTGCCGAAATACCAGCTTGCCTCATGAGCGACTTGATCCAACTTGCAATAACTGTGCGAGAAGCAGGTGATGGTGTTCCTCGCAAGTTTACAAATAAATTTGATGAACTAGATATACTACGCCTTTCACTTAGTACTGTTATAGTTCTGTTAATCCAGTACACAGGGTTTAAGTTTTGATTTTCTGGATTGGAAAAAAGTTTCCAACCAGACTGCCTATATTCTCTACAATCTGTTTTTGATCCAAATTCAGGCCAAAAAATTATAAAATCATCAGTAATGATACAATGCTCATTATCTACATTCAACAACGTCAAATCGTGGATTCTTCGACCTGAACATAATATTAATAATGTTGCTGTATGCCGAACAGTTTGAAAGATATTATTGCTATCTAAAGAATAATTACACAAATAATTAGTTAATACGTCAGTGTCCCAGACCGGCGGTTTCGGAGACTTGGGATTTTTTAACGATATAGATTTTAATATATGTTTAACCAACACATCTTTACTTAATTTACCAGATAATTCTGCGTTACATAGCGTTGATATTACTGATTTGTGAAGAAGAATAGTGTTATAAGATAAATTAAAATTAAGATGTAGATCTGCCAGGAATTGAGCCAGTTCGGATCCCTCTGGACGCACTGGGTTTATTTTATGCTGTTTAGTCCATGCAATCCATCGATTCCAGGCCACTTTATATGTCTTCCAGGTGGAAGGCCGCCAGGAGGATTTAAGTAGGGATAGGTGATTGGGATTCCACGTCTTTACGCTCTCGGACCACCCCCACATTTCCAAATCTCCAGAACCATCTCTTTTACCTTCGGAGGTGGTAGCCCCGTTGTTGTGTCGACTAGAAACCGTTTCAAATTCGTCAGCGTGAACGGGGCTGCAATGGCCCGAGATTTGAGATCCGCTCTCCAGAAAACTTTTTCCCAACGAGGGACTACGATTAGATAAACACCTGAGGCTTGGTTTAGGTGCATTAACACGCGGGGAATCAGAAAAGGCGGTGGAAAGATCCACGCCAGTGGAAAGTGCCACGGTATGCTGAATGCATCGTGGAACATCGCTTCGTGATCCTTGAGGTCTATGGTTGCATAGTTCGCTACTACTCGAGCAGTTTTGGATGCAAACAGGTCGATCACAGGGGTTCCCATCCTTGCAAAAATCATTTCCGTGGAGTTTGGAAGTAGATGCCATTCCGGAAGCTGACGGTGTCTGGATAGACAGTCTGCGTGATTGTTGAATTTGCCGGGAATGTGATAAATTTTGAACTGAATCTGATATTTGTCCATGATACAGAGGATTTGGTGTGTTAGATTCAACAGTGACCGAGATTTGGTTCCCCCTTCGTTGCGGAGATAGGCTACCGCAGAACGATTGTCCGACTGGATCAGGATTGAACTCTGCGCCATGGTTGGCGCGTGGACTTCCAACACTTTTAGGATAGTTAATAACTCTTTCAGGTTGCAATGTAGGAGCTGTTCCTTTAGGTGCCAAGTTCCAGATATTGTATGGTTGTCGAGTTGAGCTCCCCATGCTATATCTGAGGCATCGGTGGTGAGAAAATGTATTGGAGGTGGTGCATGTATCAGAGTCGGCAGATGGCAATTCTGAGGCCACCAATGCATTTCTTCGAGAACCTTGAGAGGCAGACTGTATCTGGTATAGTTTGCAAACTCCGGGAGGGAATTTAAAAAGCTGAGAGTCTCTCGGTGATTTAACCTGCCCCGAGGTACGGCGAAGCTGGCGAAATTTAACAGCCCCACCAGACTCTGGAGTTCCTTGAGGGTACTCTTGCCTGTTTCTACTATCTGCGAGACTTTTTTGACAATAGCAGCAGTTTTTTCTACCGGTAAATACTTTTGATTCGCCCATGGGTCCCAGACTATGCCCAGAAAAGTTATATATCTTTGTGGAACAAGAACAGACTTTTCGTAATTTATTTGGAACCCGAGGAATTCCAGGGTCTCTAAAAGTAGACTGACATGCCTCGTTAAAACGTCCGGATTTTGATGAGTCAGTAAAAAATCGTCTAAATAAACAATGATCCTTACACCTTTTTCTCGAAGGACTTGCGCAATCCAATTCGTAAGGCACGCGAAAACTTTCGGTGCTGTACTTAGACCGAATGGGAGGCAGGTCATTTGTAGTAATTCCTCTTTGTAAATTAGACGCAGAAACCGTCTGTGCGACTGAGCAATCATTAGATTGAAATAGGCTTGTGACAAGTCCGCCTTGCACATCCAATCTTGAGGTTGAAGGAAGTCCGGGATACGGTACATATTTATTAATCGAAAACGATCTGTTAGCACATAACGATTTAATGATCTCAGGTTGAAGATAGGACGATGATTCCCATCTGTCTTTGGTACTAGGAACAGAGGAGAGACAAAGCTTGGGGAAGGCGCTACTACCTCCAAAACACCTTGCCGTTTCATTTGAAGGATGATTGATGACATTTCGCTTGACTCTAATGTGCGATGACGATCGCTTTTTAAGTCCGGTGTTCCTAGTGGGGGTTTTTTCCGAAAAGGTATGCGATACCCTGATATTATTTTCAGAACAAAGTCTGGGGATCCCAGTCTCTTCCAATGATCGAGATACTGTGCTAACCTCCCGGCCTGAAACTGTCGCGAGTCATTGTCTTTGTCTTTTGTTACCCTTATTGTAGGGTGGCGAAAAGGAGCGTTTTTGACCTCTTTGATTCGGGTGTCTTGACCTTGATCCGCGGGATCGAAAGGACATACCTCTATTATTTGGATGGTAATTATGAGGTTCGTGACTAGTATTAACATGCCCTTTCGGAGGACAATGACATAAATGGCTACCCTGCGAGGGTTGATTTTGATGATAATGCATGTAAGTGCTCGGAGCAGGCTCACAGCAATAGCCAGAAGTACCACGCGATGGCACATTATGAGAGGCATGCCCCTGCGAGGGGAGCCGTGCAGTATTAGAGGGTCTAGCTCGCGAAGCATTCCCACTGCTAGATTGCTTTACTGGCCAAAAGGCTTTCCTTACTCCACCTACTTTTTCTAATGTAGCTGTAAGAGCTTCATGGTTGAAAATATGATTATTAGAAGGGGGAATTTTGTTCAACGCAGCTTTTATAAGTGGGTCACGAACACACTTAAGTATTCCATCCCTTCTCATTTCGATAGCTTCCGCTCTGTGGCCGCAAGTCATTTGTAGCAGGTCAGTAGAGACCTTGTGGAAATCACCTCTTAAAAAAAGTTCATCAATCTTTTCATTAAGGTTAATAAGTGATGCATTTGGTGTTTTAGACCATGCCATTAAATTACGTAAACTATCGAGAAAAACTTCTTTTTGTTTTAAAATACAAAAAGTTATAGCTGCATATGATTTATCAGAGTATGTTAAGTGGCGTGTATTGTCATAAGCTTTCACCTCTTCGTTTGTTTCTAGCTCTGTGAATCCCGGAGAATGATTATATAATTTCTGAGTGTCGGCATACCTTATATCGGACCACGTATTACTACCAAATCGTTGGATATCATTTAACATTTTTAAATATTCCTCAGGCGTTGGAGGTACTGCCGGATCTTTCAGTTTAGTTTCTATATCAAAACTTAAATCTGTTACTATGCCAGTATTTAGATTACAAGGAGAGGGTAGTGCCTGCGAGGCATTCATACAACAATCATTGTACATGTCACGACTAACATCGGATATAACTGATTCATTATCATTATCAGGGTAGTTCCTGCTTTCGTAGCTAACTATATTTTTCTTTAATTCTCCTACTTCTTTAGTCAATTTTTCCAAAAGACGACGTTCGTTCTTTTGTTTTTTAGAGCGGTGGTGACGACGTGTTCTCTTTTTCTTTTTCTTCAAATCTCGCGGAGATTGAGAAGAACTAGACGAACATGACGTACTTGAACTATTACTACTATTGCTAGTTGAAGAACGCCGATTATTGTTTTGTTTAATTCCAGAAGTACCCGCCTTAGTCAACTCATCATGATTTATATTATTCATTATTAATATTTTCGTAGACACTATCCTAAATGGAAAGAAAAGTACGAATAATGTATTTATACAATATAGGTAGAAATATTTAAACTGTTTATATCGAACGGTAAAACCGTTAAGAATAAATATTGAATACTTGTGCAACTTACATGCAAATTCACTCACTTTAATACACTTATTAATATAATATTTTAACTATAATTTGCAACTAGGAGCACAAGTTAACACAACGGGAAACATCAAGCCAATGACGAACTATAGTGCATGGAGCTCTCTCGCCTCCATCACCCCCACGCCTGGTGACAGTGGGGATGTGCGAAAGAGATGGAACATTAGGGTAGAAAGAGAGGTAAAATACAACGGGAAGCGGAAGTGCCTATCTCAATATAATAAGCTTCTAATAACGGTCAAGTTGTTTAATCGATAATTATCTCTCTTTTTCTAGTTGGAGTCGGGGGTTTTTGACGGTTAGGTTATATTTACAAACAATAATCATACCTACATAACACTTGAGCTTCATCTTCAGCCAAGTTCGCACCACCTTATAATATGGGAATCGCTCATGCCGTAGTGGAATATTAGCCAGTCAGCTGTGATGGTATCCAGGCTAACTGCCCAGGGTGCGCCAGACGATGTCAGGGTTCGTCACTCGTGGAGACTCTTCCCTTCCACTTCACTTGAGCACCAAGGTAAGTAGTAAGTACTGCGTACTTCTTAAACAACGTGTATCAAAATTCAAAATTGCGTGATCATTTAAGGGAGTGGATCATATCATCAAACTGAAAAACTTTCTCTATAGGACCAAGATCGTAATCGCGAAAAAATTTTCAGCTGTCCCACACAAAACTTCAATACCTACTCGACCCAAACGTATGGTGGGACACCTGATTATTTTTTCCCGATTAAGATGTTAGTCCCATAGAGAAAGTTGTTCAGTTTGATGGTCCGACCCTGATTGACCCTTAATATGACCACGCAATTCTGATACATGTTGTACATAATAGGTATCTTATCTACATCTCTGTGTAAATATTGCCTCACAGTTTAAAAGGAAATTTATATGGAAATAGTAAACATTGTTTTGGCTTTATGCAAGAGATAGGTACGGGTAGCATAAAGGATGCATTTGTGTTTAATAGTTATTTGTTATACAAGAGTGCAAAGTTGCTTTTTAACCGCGTGTTCAATTTTGATGACCGAGCAAGCGAAGGATTCTAAAATTGAATCACGAGCGCAGCGAGTGATTCAAAATTAGAATCCTGAGCGTTAGCGAGGGAATCAAAAGAGCACGAGGTGAAAAATCTTTGCACTCGAGTGCAACACGTAACTTTTCATTCCACCTCAGCGAGGAAATGACTAAATGCAAAAAAAAAACGTTTAATTCACAAACTTAGTGCACACGATGTTCTAAATTCAATTTACTTTATCCTCTAGAGAATAAAAACGGCTTTTCCACTCAGATATTGAAGATTAAAAATACTCTTTCCGAGATGGTGGGATGAAAATTTACTTTATCCTCTAGAGAATAAAAACGGCTTTTCCACTCAGATATTGAAGATTAAAAATACTCTTTCCGAGATGGTGGGATGAAAACGATATTTACTTAGCTGCTTGCAGTGGCGTATTACTGAAAGTAGCGGCAGGTACTGAGAAGTGAGAATAATCTTATGAATGTTTCCTTTTTGCTTTGAGTTACAAAATCTAAAGAATTTCAAACTTCGCTAGTAGAACCATTTGAGAAACTTGCATTATCACCTACCATGTTATAGACGGTAAGGGCACAGCATAATATGACAGAGGAGACACTCGAGACTTAACCTGGTAAGCGTCGCAAAGTGCATACGAATCTAATGATTGCGTGGCGACCGCTTGCAGCTTAGTTAATTAAAATTTAGCAGAATTTGCCTTAGTTTTATAGGAAATGAACTTGAGGGGTTCGAATCATGGATACGGCGCAGATCGATCAATTCCGTAAATGAGTGCAGTCAGTCCGTGGATAGGTGACCGTACACATCGAGACCCCTCTGTGTCTCGGAGAGATCAACAGTTGTGCCCGAATATCTAAGACAGTCAGCAGTGATCATCGAGCACTTGAGCGCCGAATCACGGACTAGTAGTCAGAACCGCGGCTTGATTACATAAGAAAAATCTGACAGCTACAGCGAACAACGAACAATGCATCCCTTTCTCACATATAGACGTTTGTTACAGGGTAGGCAAAAACAACTTTGTATTGTCAAGTTAGATGATGTTTGTGATTGGCCACCTCATCCTAAAACATAAATTACTTATCTGATATTACAGACGCGAGACATTTTTTTTTTTATTTTTTTTTATAGATATTAACATTTGTTTAATTTATTAGGGTAGGCAGCGTCTTTTTGTCTTTATGGATTGCATGCCACTGATAATAGGACTTTAATGAACTACCTTCAACAACATTAGAGTGCCATCGTTCACGTTTGTGTAGTAATATGATCATGGGTTCCGCGTGTCTGCCATTACAAACACCTTTGAATGACCCGTTGAACTGACCTTTAGTTTATTCGTTTAAAGATCCCTTGGAACTTTGTTGCTGTTAACACGCCATGGATGCCATCTATTAAGGCAAATTGGAATTGTGAAGGCTCTATCTCTATTGGTTAAACGATTTTCTTGGAACAATTGACTTCTCATTTGTCCTATTCATTATTATACGTCTTAAGTCTTTTATAGAACATTTGGACAGCAACTAAAGTAGAAAAAGAACGCTTCTTTTAAAAACGGCACAACTTATATACGATTTTTTATAGGCGATAAAAGATAAAGGTATTTACAGCACCCTAGGGAAGTGCGACAGAATTATACAAGGTGTATCAGAAATGCGTGGTCTTATTTAAGGGTGTGGATCAGACCATCAAACTGAACCACTTTCCCTATGGGACCAACATCGTAATCGCGAATTATTATCACTTGCCCTATAAGTTTGGGCCGAGTAGGTATTGGATTTTTTTATGGTACAATTGATAATTTTTTGACGAAAAAATTTTAAAAATTTTTTAAGATTTTTTTAAGAAAAAAAAAAAAAAAAACATTTATGATAAACGTTATTTACGAATAAAGTTTGTGTGACAAAACTGATTTGCACAATACATTTAAACTATCAGATGCGATCTTCCGTTTGTCGCACTAGCGCGCTCTGATTCGCACTACACTTCTGTCGCACATCTAACATTTTGGTTTTGAATTTCACCAAATTCAATTCTAATAAACCTTGAAGTATCTTGGCCAAGTTACATTGTATTCCTATTACGTAAAATTATCAATTATTCCGGTAGCGAAGAAGGTCAATTGGTTGCTGAATTTAGGGGCTACTTGCAAACTAGCACTTAAATATTTCACACCCAAATCGTCTTCGGGCATTATGCATTAATAAAGCCTTTATCAATTTGTTTTCTATCACGAACATAAGGGCAGATAAACCTTTGTGAACAAAAGTAGGTAGAATATAATATATAAATACTTATTTACTATATTTCATGTAAACAAAATACAGGCACTTATGAAATATCGAAACTCTAGGTGCGCGGTTCCAAATAGTAGCTCCTTTGAGTATCTAGATACTTACTCAAAGAGTAGCTCTTATGGAGAAGAACCATCAAGAAGATTACAATCTTATTATTACAATTTTGTGGTGAGAGCTCCGAGAATAATGTAATTAAATGTGAATAAAAAATAACTCTCTACCTGTTCTACCTCAAAAAGGGCTATGAAGCATATAATTATAGAGAATTCGATGTCTTTACAAAAAATCTGATATCCCATACATAATGTTGTCATTGAGCCAAATATAACCTCTCTCAGCTACAACGTGCTTAACGTAATACGCCATAAACCCCATTATTATTGTTCACTTTCCATGTATCGCCTATTTTGTATCGAGGTCGAACACATTTCAACCCCTATTAGGTTCGCGGGAACTATTTCAGTGCGCCGTGGATATGGCTTTGGACACTCACGGAAAAAAAATCTCGCCCTCCTTTGACACTTACTGGGAGAATGGGATGGGAAGTGGTTGGGAGAAAAAAGAGCGTTGGCGTTCCAATTTTGTCGCGATGGCGCTGTTGATTCATTTCGTGAGGAATAGAATGATACTATACCATAACTTTAAAAGATGAATGTTCTGATTCTCATGCATCCAATGTTATTCAGTCGCTCTTTCAATGTCCACGGTATGTGTTGGCATTTTTCTGTATTTCGTGTGACTTGTGAGTCGCGATCACATGGCTAAGGATCATAGCAATAACTACTTTTTGCAGCAGAATCGTGCGTTTTCGCGAAAAACGAACAAATCGCGCGATTCTGCTACAAAAAGTAGCTAGTGTGCTATTGCCCTAATTAGTCAAAATGTCACCCAATAATTATTTTTCTGTAAATTCTTAACGATAGAAGATTTACAGTAGACATTCCGCCAATTCGTACAAAACGTTTTGATTCCACGTTTATCGTGGGTACAGCAAAGGAATGGAATGCCTTGCCATTCTTCTTAATCCGTGATAACTACAACCTGCGTATCTTCAAGACGAGACTGAACAGATATCTTCTAGGTCTGCGTGCTAGGTATATATAAGTACATCCTAACTAAATCATTTCGTCGCTTACCATCTGAGGCCCAATTCTCGTAATTAAAAATGTTCAAAATATAGTTCGGATCTCATTCCGATCTACTATCAATGTCATAAATGTCAGAAATGGTATTCTCCTACCCTAACAAACAACGTCAAACGTGACATTATATTGTAATGAGATCGAAAGTTGATTATAAGGCAAATCGGTATTCTGCTAACATTTTGAACTGACACAGATAATAAAATTGACACTCTCGTCTATACACAAACGTCAAAAATGAGATTGAAATGAGTTTGTAAGAAGATTGAATCCAAATCATACTGGAATCGGACTGAACTTTAAGAGGAGTAGAATAGAGTAGAATACATGACTTTTTGTCAATTCAAATTATAATCTCAGTTCGGTCAACTTTCAGTCATATTATAAATTAATTACGAGAATTGGGCTTCAGGTGAGATGGTGGTCAAACGCAGTACATAATATCTTTCTACTCCCGATCCCTTTAACGGGTTATTGTACTCATCATTAGGAATAACTTTTATTATGGGACCAAAACTGGAATCGCGATGTTCCATACATTGAGTCGAGTACCTAATATTGAATTATTTGTATGGAACGGCTGATAATTTTTCGCGATTTCATGGTTGGTCCCATAAAAGTTGTTCATAATGATGAGTACAATAACCTCTTAAAGGGCTCGGGAATAAAGAGGTTGGAAATAGTATTTTTTTTAATGTGACTTTATTTTTAATTTATACTTATGTATTTACTGAAACTAAAGTTACCTTACCTTTTTTTGTTTGGAGCTACTCATTGCCAATTTTTTTATAATTATACTCATTGTTATACTTTTTATGCCCACGACTAACCATGGCCGATCCCTTTTTTGTGCCATTCTTTCCCGGTCCGTGTATTTCGCGCCTTTCGTTTCTTGGAAGGCACACTTTACATAATATACTCGAAGGCAAGCTGCCAACCACAAAAGCATTTCAAGTCCACAATTTTAATCTGTAACGACATGACAATTCGTTTCAACGATCACTTTACTACCTAAGAACAAAATCGTGTTTTAATTCACCTTTCGAGTTTCCTCCATTTTTCCGCAATTCTCCTACGTGACGCGTCCTCTCACAAAGGGAGGTATGTTTTTATAGACTTGTTACTCACTATGCATGTGTGCTAAGGGTTTTTATGGGCGTCTACCGTGACGGTATGGACGTACTTTGTAATGAAATAAATTCAGGCGAGTAATATAAGGGATCCAGTATAAAATGAACCTTGTTAACCTCATTTTGGCGTTCAATGCTCCTTTATATAAAAGTCTATTGAAGGAGATATAAATCTAGTTAAATCTATACACACATCTGATATTGGCTATTGAATGCTGGTTGTTTTTTTTTATTGGTTTCACTTTCAAGTAGACTGGATGTAGTCTAAACTAATATTATAAAGAGAAAAGATTTGATTTTTTGTATGTTTGTTTGTTTATTTGTAATGGATAAACTCAAAAACTACTGGACCGATTTTAAAAATTCTTTCACCAGCAGAATGCTACATTATCAGTGAGTAACATAGGCTATAATTTATAAAGATATCACGCGGGCGAAGCCGTTGGCGGAAGCAAGTGTTGAATAATATCGTAGGTATGTCAATTCATCAAATATCAACCGACAATAAGGGCTGTGTTCACCGACAACATAACAGATGATTAAAATGATAACGGCTGTTTATCCATACAAAGTTTCATGGTAAACGGGTGATTTTGTCCTAACTATCTGTTATATTGTCGGTGAACTTAGGCGTGTGATTCAAATAGAGACGCGAAATATTCTTATATAGAATAGCTATTCTATATAAGAATATTTCGCGTCTCTGTAAGGCGTTAATGTAGGATTACAATTGTGTGTTCAATTCCTAGATCGAGATATATTTTCGGTAGTCTTTTGTGACCCGGAAATTCCAAGATTAGGTTGCGCTACTTGGCAATATTTACTACCCTCACTTCGGGGCTATTACACTCGCAGCTCTCAAAATTAAATAGGGTGAAAGAGTCACTTAAAGGGCAGTCAGTGGCCTTTTCAAATACAGTGGGATCTCGCAAATGACCCTACATTTACATATTCACTTAACTTTTTTTAAAGAGATCTTACGCATTTAATAGTAGCGACCATCGTTGGCGAGACGTTTATGCGCTGTTTTTTATTTAAAAGGTCAGCTGACTTTTATTGTTAAAAAGTGGTTACTTGTATTGACATAGAAACACAATGTAGATAGCTATTTATCATAAAGTGTAAAGTTGTTCTGCGCGTGTCCAATAACATCTACAGAAAACTTTGTTTCACTCATTTGTTGATAAACATAGAAACAAATATATATAAATATATATGTATTCATGTTATGTATGTAGAATGTGATGATTTTGTGGAATGTGCCGTTTTAACGAAATATAACTAGTCATAACGATTTTAACAACAATCACAACGCTTTGTGGGCCGATTGGTGAGTTACTATTAATATTTCGTACCTAAGCGCAAAGGAGGACACAGATAGTATTTTCCTTAAAAAAAAATACGCCTACATGTGGATCTGGGATGCCTTATCCATAGTTGAGAATCACACAGCCAGTATATTGTTCTATTTGTATTATAAGTTTATAACCACCTCTAAAGTGGCAAACCAGCATACGGCACGCCTAATGCTAAGCGGTTACTGCAACCTATGGACGCGTGCAACAACAGAGTCCAGTAATACTACGGGAACGTGTAACACCAGGGGCATCACTCGGGCGTTGCCGACTTACTAGCGTCGTGTAGGCAGTAGGGGGACCAAACTGCCAACACGACGCTTCCCCAAGGAGCACTGGCGACCTTGCTCACAGTTAAGAACACAACACTGCAAAAGAGCAGTGTTTTTTGGCTACGATATTCTGCAAGGTGGACGTACTTTAAGAATCCGTTAAACTTACAAGAATCCGTTCATAAGTTTACATAATTCACCAGACAGTATTTTCAGTTGTAGGCACAGCTGGAGTCATAAGCATACAATGTGGACATTTGATACGTACCATCAAGCCATATACATATTATTGGCTGCGCATTTCCATAGAGTACACTGTACATGATGGTAGTATCCTTTCAAGATGGGGTTACCAACGTATTAAACTAAATCTCTAACATAACTAGGTAGGTACCTATGATTATAATTTTAGCATAACAAAAACACACGTATTTAAAAAAAGAAATAACATTAAACATCTCTGAAAATAATTTTAGAGTAAACAAATAAATCAAATTGAGGTACTTACGCAGAAAACTATGCCAAATCAAATTCTCACGCCAGAATGAGTGAAATCAAAGAGCTATAGGCAGAGTTCAAAGAACTTTGTAGTGTTACTTTAAAGTAACGAAGTTTTTTTCCACAATTATTAAAGCAGCGACTTAAACCGCACTTGAAATAATTCAGACATCAAAACAACCTGCGAATGCCCTCTTGAACCGACAGCTGTATGGAATGCTCTTGAGGGAATATTGCCCTTATCACCACTCTTGGCAGTTCTGTCAGATATCGTAAAAGTACTCGAACGCTGTTATCCATGCCCTCGATACAACCCTTAACTAATTCAACCATTGCGACGCCTAAATTTTGATATTTTTTTCCGTTATACAAACTAGAATAGATCTTTATTTCATGTAAACCAGATACAGGCACTTATGAAATATCGAGACTAGGTGCGCGGTACCAAATAGTTGGGTCCCATGGAGAAGAACTGGCAAGAAACGGCATGGAAATTCTTTTACAATAATGGTTAACAATCTTGATTAATACAATGTTGTGGTAAGAGCTGCGAGAGTCATGTAATTTAATGTGAATAAAAAATAATAATCAGATTTATGATTTGCCTCTGAATAAGATGGCCATAGCAGTTACAAGGTGACCATTAAATTAAGTATGGATAACTTTAATTTCACCTGCGGTATGTGAAAATAATCGAGCAAAATCACACGTTAACGCAGTGACTAAGCGACTAGCTTTCTACGTTGCGTACCGCGGGTACGATCCCCACACGGAACAAATATTTGTATGATCTACAGATAGTTGTTTCGGGCCTGGGTGCGTTTGCTTCTGAGATGTATGTTTGTAAACTGTATCCTCGACACAGGAGAAATCTTAGTGAGGTGTTTTAAAAAAATAAATAGAAAGATGATCTAAGAATACACCAAAAGAGTTTTCACTAATCCTCGCAAAGTATTTTTACGGTGGCAACACTTTTAGTCCTATTTCAAGCGTCTGTATCAATACATGACGCATGCATCAAGGAGTATTTTCCGCAATCCGATACAAGACAAATATGTTTGAGATTTTTACACTGAAACATAATGCGCCGGATGACGTCATCCCAGATTTAATTTTACCACAGACTTCGCATATTTTATAAACAGATGGTCGTAAAAACTATCTCGAGTGTTTTGTTTTAGTTATATAATGTATTGAAAATAGAGATTTGAGGAAACGTAGGCGGTTTACGAAAGAATATCTGGAAGTTTGATTTGTGTGTCTATTTCATCTCATACAATAATTTTGTAATTTTGTGAGTTTTTGTATTTACGTTGTAATTTTGTTATTGGCTATATACAACCAAGACTTATTTAAATACTAAAATACCAGGTTTGTTATTATTAGACAAGCAAATTTTTGACTTGTTTAATTTTAGCAACGAAGCTTGCAGGCTCCTTCTCAACCAAGTTACTCGGTTGTGAATAGCAACAACTTGTTTATTTCTAGTTGTTTCGTTTTTTCAGTACTCTCAAGGTAATCAAATATAGTGGAATCAGTGTATTTTTCGTTCCGAAAACCACACCCACAAAAATCTATAGTCTCAAGAAGTAGTCTGAAACTAATTTGTATAAGGGAAAACTATGTAGGGTGGTAAATTCCTATATAAGTTTCGGCACTGTATTAAACTTGGCTAGTTTCTTATTAGTTTTTCTAAGATCATTGACCTCGTTGTGTAATGCTTGTTTTGTTATTTAGCAGTAATTTGGTTGGTATAAAAGTTGGTCAAATTTTCAGGACCGGTTCAGAATCAATAACAGACAATGCACGTACACAGCTGCAAGTCCACACAGCACCTCCTGCAACTTTTTTTTTTTGTTTATTTACAAATTTAAGGAAGTAAATCTGGAAATGACGTCTGATAGAGATGAATGGAAGAAAAAGACATATTGCACCGACCCCAAATAAAATGGGATAAGGGCAAGAGAATGATGTATTTACAAATTTATACCGTAAATTTTTTTTGGGATGGTCTTGTGACTTTTCGGTGTGTGTTGTGAAAAAAGATGGAAGGTCAGACGACCCCTTTCAGGGGTTGTTGTACTACCTATTCTTGTAACAGCGATTCTGTTATACAGAATGATTGGTTGAACGAGGGAAACATTGAAGGACGATTTTGGTACTAACATTATGAACAACTTTTACTATGGGACCAACCACCAAGTCGCGAAGAAAAAATCTTCTGTTCTATACAATTAGTCGAGGAATATTCAATTATTTATTTTGAATTATTTATATATTCGCGATTTCAGGGTTGGTGCCATAGTAAAAGTTGTTCATAATGATGTGTACAATAACTCGTTAAGGGGATCCTCCTTGTATATATAAAATGGGCCCTGAAAGCCTCAAAGGGTTACTTAACCTGCAATATTTCTGAAAACTTATTCACCCTTAACAGAATAACGAGTATACTCTAAAAATAACAAATAAATCTGAAAAGCTCTCGACGCAATCCAACACACGACGAAAGTCAAGAACGGTCACATAGGTATCTATATTATACCAGTGGTGGACCAGTACCTCTACTATGAGTTTTCCGTGCCGTCTAACGTTCACGTTCACATGCAATATTTGTATGGGAATTTTTTCAGCGCTCTAGCGGTATAAATAGTGAACTTAAGTCACTATACAAATATTGCATGTGAACGTGAACGTTAGACGGCACGGAAAAGTCATGGTAGAGGTACAGTGGTCGGTTTCTTAATGGAACTTACCTACATGCCAAATTTAAGTTTGAAGGCGTTATGTTTCCTAAGACTTTAGTGATGTTTTGGTTTTATCTACGTGAAGTGAAAACTTTGTACCCCTTTTTAAGTATATTGCGCGCACGGAAGAGTGTAAGATTTAGCATAGTTAAAGTTTATAAGAGAAAGAGTGCGGAAAGTTAAAATTTATATAGATTACGGTCGAATTTCGACCATTGGGCGACCACTAGTTTTTACTTAAATCTCGATGTCCTCATTCGAAACTATGAGAGTACCAAACCAGTGAATTCGAAAGGTCCAACATTATCTGACGAAGAATCTTCAAACTGAGTTAAGTTAGTGAGAGTTATCAGTCATTCGCGCGGAGCAACTTTTGGTTTGTAAAGAATTGAAAGCATGAAATGAAAACGTTTGTGTATCAATATAAAAGACCATGTTGTATGTTTTGTCAGGTTTTCAGGTTGCCCTAAAATTCTGTTATATTTTTGGTGAACATGGGGCAAAGTATAATAGGTATTCGACTAAATAACCTACCTAAATAGGTACTTAAGTAGGTACCTACGAATTTTACTCTGATGATGATGTTTGGAATTAATATTGCGTACAAAATGCCTTTACTAAGAGCCATAGCTCACTGCCAGTTTTCGCAGCAGAATCGCGCGTTTTCGCGTTCGTAATTCACCGTTTGTAAGCAAAAGGCAGCTACCGAACGTGAAAACGACCGATTCTGCTGCGAAAACTGGCAGTGTAGTGTGTTTTAAGTGGTGAATAAAAATAGGTCATGTAAAATCATAGTAAATTCTTCTTGTACTATAGATTGTTTGTTAGAGGTAAATAATCAATTTAATCATTAACCATCCATCAGTGATCTGTTTCAATACAGTGCTAGAATTGCGATATTATTGCAGGTTGAGGCAATTTATTAATAATCTGACGAAGTTGTTGTAAATGTTTAAGAATATATTTTGGGATCGCATGAATTATTAAACACATGGAATATGGATGAATATTGATTAGACTGAGGAATATTCAATAATTTTAGATAAACGTAAGTAGATGCACACACTTCCATGCTTTATTTTTCATTGTTTTTATTTTATGTAATTTCCTGGTTTTTTTTATTTTTTATGTTTGTTATGTGTGCATGCTCGGTGTCCTGTGTGCAAAAAATAAATTGATTTTCTTTCTTTCTTTTCTTTCTAGATATCAATTGATCACATTATACTAATGTTTGTGTTACTTCACTTAGGTAGGTAGATACAGTAGGTATTAAAGACTGATAAATAAATAAATCCAGCTCATTCCTGTCCCTCTGCTGGGCAGGCCTGCTGCCAGCTGGACAGGCCTCTTCTCAGAATGAGAAGGGTTATGCCTTAGTCCTCCACGCTGGTCTAGTGCGGATTGGTGGACTACACACACCATCGAGAACTTTATCATTTAGGAGCCCTCTCAAATGTGCATGTTTCCTCACTACGTTTTCTAATAAAAAATTAATCCGCACAAGATTCGAAAAGTTAGATATGCGGGCTAGGTTCGAACTCAGACCCTTCTGCATGTAAGGCAAACGGTCCACGACTAGGCTATGACAACAAATGCTTGAAAAAAATACGTGATCTTTTTCATGATTACTGATTAAATTATAATCCCGCCTAATCTCGTCCCAGTGCTAGTACGAGCCCCTTGCTGGGCCAAGGGCTTCAGAATGAGATATTTATCTTTATTTTGATGCTTTAATAACTCAATAGAGAACCTGAGTTGGTAGTCCATAGAAAAAATTAAGTCCGTTCTCTCAATTTATCTCTAGAATGTAATATTTTCGGGGTAGGTTACACATCTTTTATGCTCGAATTTTGGATGTAGACAAAAAATAAAGTTGAATCACGTCGTTCACGTACCGCCCTTATAGAAAGGATGATAAATTACTGAGATTACAGTAAAAATTATGGCCACATATTTTCATCTCTCTTTACTTTGTGGGCACATACGTACAATGTAGGTATATATAATGACAAATCCGTCACGCCTACGTTTTGTGCATACATACTGTATTAATCTTTTACTAAAGACATTTTTAATATTATAATAGGAATTCACTAAGTATCTAGACAAAATAGGATTACAATCACATTACAATAACCACGTACCTACCTTATATTTACAATTTTTCCTGACTAAGAGATCGAATCCGAATTCGAATTTGATCTCTGGCTAGGATCTATAGTGCGTACTTCGATTTAGTTCAGACTTTACTTAAACTTTGCTAAGCTTAGATAAATGCTTAGCTTATGTTTTGATTTGGAATTTATTGCCATAACACGCTGAATTTGAGCTGAGCATACGCTTAGATCGACGAAGTCAATAAACAAAGTCTAAAAGTCGATAAAGAAAGCACTTAATTCTAAAGCAAAGTTTGAGCAAAGTCTAAGTCAAAGTCGCTAATGAAGGGTGACCTTCCAATCTTTAAACTCTTCAAACTCGACATGACGAGTATCTTGCCCATCGTAACCTATGGTGTTCAAAGTTGGTTGTTACCAAGTCTTAGAAGTCCAAATATAAGGTTTGTCAAAGGGCACTGGAGCGTAGTATTTGATGATGACTTTTGACTTTGACTTTGATATCGTAGATGTGGGCAATAAGTCTGCCAGGTTAAAATGGGAGTGTGTGGGCCACATTTACAGAATGCACTTAGAAAGATGGGCGAGGATTGTCACGTGGTGGGTACTGGAAGAAGGACCTCGTCACTGAGTGAGGTCCAGAACGTTGGCGTGACGACCTGGATACCTTTCTAGAGAGAGCGGCGTGGAAGACTATGGGGAAGACCGCTGCCCAGCAGTGGGACAGCACATATTAATAAACAAAAAATATACGTCGAATCCGGCACCCCTAAATATGTTTAGCGGTTCGAAAATGTGTTTCATAAATAATCTGGGGAACAATATGGTTCCTCTTCGTAATAAAATTGTATACATACGTCAACTTCACAGTATGAAAATAAAATAAGTGTTAGAATTTTGGGAAAACCCTTGTTTACATATCTAATAAAATCTCACTGACGTCTTATATAAATTTCGACATGGGTAATGTTATTCTAATATCTCCCACGCAGGAGATATAAATGAAAAACAGCATTTATAGGTAAAATAATTACTGTTAATAACTATGTTTATCGTTGATATTTTTCTTGGCGTAAGCTGTTGCTACTAGAAAGAAAGAAAAGAAAGAAAGAACAATCATTTATTTGCCACAAAAACAATACACACTAGAATGACAGACACAGGTAATAAGAAGAGGACAGGTGCATAGACAGAGAAGACATTATTTTAGGATGGCAACAGTGTAAAATTGAGTAGAAAAAATAATAATTTAAAAGAATAAAAAATATGTGGTGGTGTGTGTACTAGTGCACCGGGTAATGCGGGGTTAAAATCTTTACTTAGTACACCTACAAGAAGAGTTGTAAGTATGAATCTAGATGGTAAGAGAAGAGGTAGATCAAAAAAGTGATTTACTGACAAAGGAACATGATATGACGGAGTAATAACCTAACCGTCAAAAACCCCCGACACCAACTAGAAAAAGAGCTGTAACTTTTGAACGGCTGAACAGATTTTCATGAAACATAAATAAGATTAACCTACTATAAACTAACTTTCGATTAAAAAAACTGCATTGAAATCGGTCCATTCGTTTTGGAGCTACGATGCCACAGACAGATATACAGATACAAAGATACACAGGATACACAGATACAAAATACAAACTTGTAACACCCCTCTTTATTGTCGCGGGTTAATAAGGCTCATGCTGAGATGACGTCTGATAGAAATGATACAAAAGAAGAATGCGTCGACCTCAGGTGCAGCAGGATGAGATTAGGTTCCCTTGGTAGGCTAAAAGCTCACTAGTACAAATACACACTCTATCTTTGAGACAGCTCTTAATGAACGCTACCATATATTTATTGAATTTTTAGTTTAACTAGAACGGTCGGAAGGCAATAACACAAAATAAACGAGTATTTAAGATTTTCTGTAAAAAACCAATGATCAGTCTCTCTCACACAACCACAAACATTTCAACAGTATCTTCGCCCATCCATCCTCAAACAAATCAATACTTGGATGCGAATCCAGGAGATCGCATACACGCAGTCTAAGAGGAAATTGCCAAAACCGCCGAGACTGGTTGTACCTATGTTGCTCTTAGTACACAGAGAGAGGAATGCTGATGTCTACGGTCTCGAGATACCTAAACAAAACTATGTTTAATTATTTTTTAAACATTTCCCCTCACTAGGATTTCTCCTGTATCGAGGCCTCGAGGGTACAGTTTACAAACATACCTACATGTCACATGCACACACAACCAGACCCGAAACAACTATCTGGAGATCAAATATTTGTTCCGTGCGGGGATGGAACCCGCGGCACGTAGCGCAGAAAGCTAATCGCTTAGGCACTGCGCCAACCGTGTCGTATTATTCTCAATTACGGGATATCTTCCCTGATTATTTGTTGAAATTATCTTGCTATATTTCAATGCTGTTACAAGCGTCATGATCGCGGGATGACTACAGGGGACTCATTTCAACAACAAAAATCATGAAAGATACTTCGTATTTGACAATAATAGTACCTCTACCTATACCAAGTTCCAAACTGTTACAACTTAAAAAGTATACCTAAAGATTATTTTTATTCCATCTGGGAAATATTATAGAAAACCAAGCACTTAGCCACTGCGTATTATTTTAAGAAAAGAGTTTACGAATGGTTTTCTTTCCTGCCTTACCAAAACCAATTGTAATCGAAGTCCATCGATTTATAAAAGCTATTCACACTATTCCCACGTTAAATCACATTCTACCTCAGATTCCTTTAAACAATAAAACACGTTTTCTTTGTTTGTTTATATCATAAATTTAGCTTCAGCAGTACTTGGCAGACTGACTCATACTAAGCAGTTTCTGATTTATTGCAGCGTTTCAGACCAGTTATTTATTGGTTGGAGCATCATGGAAATAGCTCGTGCAGATAAATGCATGTCTGCGTCGGGGAATCAATATGTCAATGTTCTCTTGCAGTTTGGTGCATAATTGAACTTCTATTGTGAGTTCAATTGGTTTGTGTGATGGGTACCTACAAATAAGCAGCAGGTATGGCGTTGTCTATTATACAACGTGTACGCTTCTATAACAAACTGCCAAAAAGTATTACCGAGCTTAATGATAAAAAGTTTAAAACTCGTGTTAAACTTGTCCTCATAAGCAAGGCCTATTACAAGATCAAAGACAATGTCTTTGATCCATCATCAACATGTCATGTTGATGATAGAGACGTATGGAAGTGATTATCTTCTGCACATGCGGCTTCCCTGGTGACCCGCTGCTTCCTGACTTCACAAATTAATTTTAATGACGCCTTGTATTCTTAATTGGGTAACTTGAATGTTAATTACGTACCTATTAGTAGTGTTTAAATTGTAGTGGTACTTATTATCTTTGCTGTTTGATGCCTATTTTTGTATGAATCATCAACAGATTTTAAATTTATACTAATAATTTGCAGTGGATTCTTATAATAGGTACTTTTATACACAATAAGCTGAAACGATGAAGTCTGAAGATGTCATCCATTTGCCATCGCGCTCTTAAACTAGATCGAACGTAGAATCGCATACGACAGCTCAGAATGTTGTTAGCAATATACACACATATTTGAAATGGAATTGGATAGTGCAAGACAGATTTTATGAAACTTTCAAGTTCGCTTGGTAAATCGAATAGAAAGGAATTTTATAAATTCAGACATTATGTTTTGTAATTTTGTAAATCTTTTTCCAGAAGTATTATGTATTAGGTACCTACCTATAAGGGAGGGTCGAACCCACAGGACGTAGCGCAGAAAGCTAATCGCTAAGCCACTGCGCCAACTATAGATATCCGTGGCGCCAACCGTGTCATCAAGTATAAATATCTAATTAAGAAAAGCATAGTTTGAAATAATTCGAGACACATTTCTTGGAATTCTAAGCCTTGACTTTCCCAATAGGATCTCAATTTTCCAGCCAATCTATAAAAAAGATCATCCTTGAATCGAATTCGAAAGCTTGGGTCGTGCAAAGGTACGTAACGTTGAAATAAAATCTATTAAAAAAGGTGTTCATCCATCATAATGACAAATTGCTCTCAATTGACACTTATTACGCGTACGGTAATGTCTACCTTTTGCTCCCTAGAGATTAATCCATTTCGATCGGTGTAATTACAAAAAGTATGTTGGAATTGAGACTAGTTCATCAGGATAAGTGAATGTATCAGTGTATTCTTAGAAACCCTTGTAAACTAAATCCCAAATATAGAAGACGACATAAAATATGTGTGTAAAAGAAAAATATAAGCTTATATTGTATCGCGGGAGTCGTATTCGTATCCATAAATTGAGAAGGGGATTTATGGATGATGGATATTTGTCATCAGTCCTCTAATGAGAACTAAAGGAGTTTTAATAATGAAGGCCCCATTAACACGCTGCTTTTTGAGCATGCGACTAGGCAACTTGCTGCAAATGGTTCGATCATAAGTAAAGTGTGTACATGAAAAGCATAATGAGATCGATAGTGATCCAAATGTGTGATGATCTACTTATCATAATTATGTTCTGATAAGGAATAAAATATTGTGATTTAAAACACACTTTCACACAACAATTTTTATTCAAGCTACATTTTTACATGGTCGGCAACGCGCTAATGATCCCCCTGGTGTTGCAAGCGTCCATAGGCTACGCCAACCACTTACCATCAGGCGACTCGTATGCTAGTTTGCCACTTATGTGGTTTAAAAAAAAACTAATGTACTGAATCCTAAACTTTCATAAACTCCTCATAATCCTTCCAGTCGCGTTTCGTAACTTGTGAGTGGACTCCTTTCATTTCAACTAAATATGAAATAATTCCATTTTTATATAGTGCATCAATATTCACAGCACGTAGCGAGGAGGATAATCTCCGGAATGCTTTTACACATATGGATAGAAAGGGACAGAAGGTAAACTTCCCACAATATGTGAGACGCACAAACGAATCAGACTACACTAAACATTTTGAGATTGTAAGGGCTTTTCAGAGACCCGAGAGTTTTATGAAAGGAGTATCCATGGAGTATCTTGCCGGTATCTTCTCCAGGACCAACCCACTTAGAACCGTGCAACTGGAATCACGACGTTTTGAAAGTGCCTGCAAAGGCCCAGTTGAAATAAAAAACTTTGACTTTGACCCCTTGCCTGCGAACTTCACTTCACAAAGATCTCTTTAAAAAAAGTCATGCTTTTAGTCATTGTTAAGCACACGTATAGGTATGCGTCCACTTAGAGCATTAGGCTTGGATATTAGAGTTCACAAGTTGTATGGTTAAGCCGCCATCTATTGATTGTCAGTATTAATTTTCACCAGCAAGGTGCGTCTAAAAGACGAAGACGACTTTTTGACAAGCTAGATGATGATGCTTCTCATGGGGATATTTCACAGGCTTGCTCGCGCTATCATGGGACGACAGATTCACACGCCCGTGTAAACCCATCCATACGTCACGTCTATTTGAGTGGGAGCTTATTCTCGTGATGCTTAGACCTTCTGCGTTTTGTTTTACCGTGGATTTTATCTGTGCAAGGCGAGGCGCCATTTATGCACGTGTAGAAAATGATACCAAAGACTAGTCTGTTTGAATCCTTAGAGCGTAGAATTACTATAGATGTCGATGAGTCATTGATTTCTGATACGGCTTTGAGTTTAATGTTAGATGCATCAGTGTGAGATTCGCGGGCGTGGAAAACATTGTAGGGCGGGGGGGGGGGGGGAATATAAGATTATTATCATCCAAGTCTGACTGAGTTTTACCTTGATGCCGGGAAGATTATGTCAAACATTTTTATGCGTAAATGGAGTTTCTTGCTAGTCTCTTCTCCGTAATGCTGAGTCCACACGTCGATAATTATCGCGTTATGACACTAGACATAGGTGTAGCCACGCTAATTTTGTGAAGGCATTCATAAAATGACATTAAAAATAAATAGGTAGGTACCTATATTTAAAAAACAAAAGCAAACCTAAAAATGATGTGCGTGCGCCTCATGGTTGTGCTGAAAAGGTTCTAGTTCAGCATATGCCAGACAGAGGACTAGATGTAAAACCCTACCATAATGTTATCCATAAAACTATTTCTAGGTAAACCTAAAATTTATATAAAACATAATTTATGTAAACGCATCACATTGCTTTTATTAGAACTAAAACAATAGTCCCGGAATAAGCACTTTGAGTTTAAAAGCACTTCCATTTTCTTCTATGAAAAGGCAACATCCTACGTAGTAATACCCCAGGAGTAAGTAAGTATTATGGTGTCCCTTGGAAAGGCCTGCACCATTACCGCCCACTCATTTCAATATAAGGGCAGTATAATGTTATTGGCATTAGAAATGTAGACTTGCTGTCGTCTGTTCTTTGGTCTTGGCCTTTTCGTTTCATGGACTTAGGCCAGCCCCATATTCGGACACGTGAGAAGGTGACCAACGTATTACAATACAATATAGTTTTCGTACACCAGAAAGAGAAGAAAAGATAATTAAAAAATATATATTTGTAAAGATATAAAAGTAAGTTGAAAATGGAATAAAGGAAATAATAATAAGTAGTGGTCGCCCAGTGATCAAAATTCGACCCTAATTTTATCTTTCTGCATTCCTTCTCCATATAAATTTTAAGTACCTATCCCAAATCTCACACACCTCCGTGCGCGCAATATGCTTAAAATGGAGTACAAAGTATTCTCTTCATGTCTTAATACATAATATACAAGTACCTACGTCATTATAAGGTATGCGTACAATTGGATGTCTTACACGGCGATCTCTTCTAGAAAACCATTGATTCAAAGTCAAAGTCAAAGTCCAAAGTTTTTATTTCAACTGGGCCTTTGCTGGCACTTTCAAAACGTCGTGATTCTAGGTGCACGGTTCCAAGTGGGTTGGTCCTGGAGAAGATACCGGCAAGAAACTCCATGGATAATCTTTTCATAAATCAAGATAATTAACAAAAACATATGGAGCCGCGGGAGCGGCCCTAGCTAAAATTCGACCAGAATTTACACAATATTACAAAAAAAAAAAAAAAAAGGAACAGCAAAGATCGATACTACCTACTACAATTTAAACTGGAAACTCGAATGGACTTGAATGCCAAGGAACAGACAAAGGATAGATGGTGCACTTTAAAGTCAAAGAACGGAACACATAACTTAAAAATTTACATTATTACTAAAATCTATAATATATCCTATACAAACATAAACCAACATACGAAAACCCACAAAGACTCTGATGAACTCTGTATTTCAAAGAGTGATGAACTTCTTATCTCTACATTAAAAGCTTTATAGATATCTCGGGATTCGCAGTGAGTCGTACATGGCCAGAAATTACAAAAAAAAAGTTTGAAAGAAAAGAAAAAGAATAACCTAACCATCAATAAAATTCCCTGACTCTAACTAGAAAAAGAGCTGTAACTTTTAAACGGCTGAGAAACATAGCTAAGATGATACCCGATTAAAAAATCTGCATTGAAATCGGTCAATCCGTTTTGGAGCTACGATGCCACAGGCAGATACACAGATACATACTACAAACTTATAACACCCCACTTTTTTGTCGGGGGTTAAAAAATAAAGTCCATTGGTCAACACAATACATAGTACCATACCACCATCTACAATACAGAAACACAAAAACCGGCAGTAATACCAGTGGCAGTGTTCGAAAAACAATCGAGAAATCTTTATTGTGGTTTTAATACATTATTGCGGTTTGGAATACAGTACGACGCAAAATATTATACGTCCGATGATAATGTATGAAACTGGAGTATACGACGTAAAAAACATGACTCAAATTGCGTTCGTCTGGCCCTGAAGTCATACAAAGTTTCGTATTCTCAATGATAAATAACACAATACAAATCATAATAATTATGAAAACAAAACTTAGTAAAGTTTCATAAATCTTTGTTCTCTACCGTTATATCTTTTGTGGAAAGAGATACACAAATAATTTCTTAAGGCAGATAGTAAAGTATATAAAAAGACTACTCTATAATGTTTAAATGAATAAGAGCTCAGTTTAATATTTGAAAAGTATTACAAAGCTGTCTCGGTTTTACTATTTCTTATACAAGCATGGACGCGCAGCTGACGTTTTTTTATGTAAGTAACTTTTTCCACGTCTTGGCTTGCTTATTCTGCAGCTTATATTTTTAATTATATTACTGTCTGTTTTACTATCAGTCATCATAATTATAAAACGGAATAAATAAACGAAAACAAAAAGAAATAAAAATATTATTTTGAAGTCGTTATCATATTTCTAAATTCAAAAATTATCCACGTCATTACGAAATAATCTTCAAAGGAGTTGTAGTACTAGATTACATACCAAACGTTTCGAAATTCAAATTCAAAAATAGAAGCAGAACTCCATTCCTTTATCCAAAGACTACATTATGTATACTGGAAACCATTATCATTGTTCTCATAACGTTGAATTATTGCGTAAAATGCTTTTAGCGTTTTGTAATCCACTTGAAACAGTGAAATTTTCACCGGAACTATTTCCTAATCTTTATTAGTGCTGCAACGCTGTGCATGCAATTTCTGAGATATTTTTAGTCCGTAAACAGATCCAGCGCAGCCAGTCAAAGGCGCATAAAGGTATATTTAGCAGATTGGGGAGAGAAGTGCCGATGTAAACAAATAAAATTATCAAGGAAGAATATTTATACAGGATACTTGATTTATTTATTTTATTTATTTATGTACACACAAGGAAACATGGTAATAAAAATGTTACAGACAAATGAGCACAATGGAACTACTTATTTCTAAAGAAATTTCTTCCAGTAGTCCCGCGATTGGAAATAAGGATGATAGACACGTAGACACAGTTTGTAAATATTACAAAAATAACTACTTTAGATCACTTAAACTAATGGTATACTAAACTAAACCAATAACTAAATACCTATGAAATAAACTACATAGATAACAAATACAATGAACTACATATACCGTACGAATAAATACCTATCTAAATATATAAAAACAAATACTTATTTATAGGAATTAATATTGATATTTATTTATCGTGTGTTTTTGTTTCAGAATGGAGATTTATTCTACTGCAGCCATCTAGGAGTGGAGTGGGATGCCTTATATGTATAAATAACTTTAAATCATGCCACACGAGAGAAAAAGATCTAGGATTTAAAAAAACGTCAGAGAAATGAGAGTGTAATGTCGGCCAAACAATTGGTCTACCACCTGAAAGTTGCAATTTGTTTGTTCGCCATATAAAACAAAAAGGATAATCTCGTCAAAATAATGAAATTTCAACGTTAGTGATATTCTCATTTAATAGAAAGTTTTTTTTAAATAGATAGGCTACTGTTTTGGCCGGCCACTTTTATGCAAATGGACATAGATTATAAAGAAATCAATGAATTCAGCCTATTACTGTCCCACTGCTGGGCACGGGCCTCTTCTCACACTGAGAAGGGCCTTAGTTCACCACGCTGGCCTAGTGTGGGTTGGTGGCCTACACACACCATCGAGAACTTTATGATGTCCTCTCAGATGTGCAGGTTTCCTCATGATGTTTTCCTGCACCGTTAATGCAAGTGATATATAATCAAATTGTGATCCGCACATAAATTCAAAATGTCTGAGGTGTGGGCCAGGTTCGAACTCAAACCTCCATGTGTGGAAGGCAAGCGTTCAACCGCTAGGCCATTACTAACTTATATAGACATAGAATTGCCGAACTAACATGCGCGCCGAGATATACCTTTCTCGTCGCATTATCTCGTGCGCAAACAGGTTGTTAGAGGCATTATCTCGTCTTCTCATGACGACAAACTTCTGTCGCAGGGCGCATGGTAGCCTAAATCGGCATAGATTATAGCTTTTAAACTGTCATGGTCACTAACATGTCATATCATGTCATGGTCTTTGGTTTTGCCCTTTGCCTGTCCCAAAGAGGGACAAAAGAACAAAAAAAAAAGGTCTATGGTTTTGAACTCTAATACTAATGGATTAAAGCTACATAAAATGTTTAAAATTACTAAACAAAACAACCAAATCAAACGTTGGCCCAAGACAGTATTGTTAATGGTGTATAGCATTGTTCCATGTCCTATCATATTCTGTGACAGGTTGACAACCCGAACAAGGTCTGGGCACTGGCCCAACCGTCATCAGAGCGTCTCCCGTCGCGTCGGTCGGTCTAGCGTCGCATACAACGCTTGCCAATTCCCGGTCTTCACCTTCGTCCATCGGTCTTTCAACGGTGTTAATCATACTACAGTAACAAACAGACAGAGATACAGAGTTCTTTCGAATTAATAATATACAGGTGACAATTTAGTCACTCGAATCCGTTATGGAGTTGATTCTACTCATCATTATGAACAACTTTGTCTACGGGACAAACACGGAAATTGAGAAATAAATCTGATGTTCCATACCATTTAATGTTCACATAACTCGGCAAAATGTACGGAACGGTGGATTTTTTCTTCGTGATTTCAGGGGTGACCCCATACTAAAACTTCAAGCTCAAAAAAAGAACAAGCAAAGCAAGCTTCAGAAGTAAATTTATTTATTATATTAGTATCTCCAATATTACACAATACATCGACAGTTTATAATAACAATCTTCGAACCTTGTGCTTCCGCAGTCAAAAGAACCACCATACCATTGTATGCATATTAAAAAAACCGGCCAATTGCGAGTCGGACTCGCGCACGAAGGGTTCCGTACCGTTTTCTATAAAAAGGAGCAATACAATCACGTTTGTTGTATGGGAGCCACCTTAAATATTTATTTTATTCTGTTTTTTAGTATTTGTTGTTATAGCGGTAACAGAAATACATCATCTGTGAAAATTTCAACTGTCTAACTATCCCGGTTCATGAGATACAGCCTGGCGACAGACGGACAGACAGACGGACGGACGCACATCGGAGTCTTAGTAATAGGGTCACGTTTTACCCTTTGGGTACGGAACCCTAAAAAACTAACAAGCAGATTTTTTTTTATCAAATACTTAAATAAAGCAATATAGGTACATTAATTAAAAGAAATAAACAAATTATAATAAATATCATAGTAGATAAAACAAAGATACAAATTACTATCACAAAGATATTAATTAGGTACCTACAATGAAATTAATTCATGAATTATATTTTTTTAAATAATAGCTACCTATTATTTCTAAGCACTAAGCAGCGATGTCATTAAGTTATCATTAAGTAAAACTTGGGAGAAGCTTATCTTCCAAATTCTTTGACAAACTGTAAGCCTTATTTAAGCTCCTTTGAATAATGAAGCTTTCATTTGGCGACTGACAAAGAAATATAATAACAAATGAACAAACTGTCTTCAAAGTCTAAAAATATCAAGTAAACTAAGTGGGTTTATGTCCACTGAGTGAAACTTTTTGTGACTAAACGTAGTGTATGAGTGGAGCTGAAAGCTGGAGCGGAAAGCGGAAAAAGAACTGAAAGAAGGAGTGGATTCAAAAAGAATATTTCTACTATGTATGGATAAAAAAAAAGTTTATTAAATAGCACAAAACAACACGTATAAAGAAGACCACACAAGTAAAGATAAAAATTAAAAACGGAAAATGAAAAATAAAAACTTACTACCCTACTTATTTAAAAAGAGAGTCTTTTATATTTATTTTTATTTTATGTTGTAGATAATAAATTGTTTAAACGTAGGTACCAATGAAAAAAGATGTGCAAAAAAAAATTGTAATTGTAACATAATGTTGCTACTTAGTACGTAATACGTAGTTTATAGATTATGGAGTAAAGTTTTTGATAAATGTTTTTTGACAATGTAGGTATATTATCAAGAACAGCATATAAGGACCAAAGAATGCCCATATATGACCAAAGAAGCCTCTCAGAACAATGACAATTTTTTTGTATTAAGCTTAGATATTTTTATGTTTTGTGCGTCATACTGGGCGTAGAAATAAAAACTTTTTCTTTCTTTCTTTCTAAGGAAAACACGAATCCAAGAAATTTTCTCGATAAAAAAAATGTATAGTCAATGTTTCCTTGACCAAACTTGTTCAAACTGAGCAGCATTTTCAGCATTTTAGGTTTCATTTATCGCTCCGCCTTACACTCAGTCAGAACGCTTAGAAATAACTTCCCTCAATCTTTTATACCCAACTTTTCTTATTCCTTTATAGTTTATCTATGGGAGTCTAAACTTTACCTGGAAAAAACACGACTATTTGTCGAAAGTTTTCGAAGCCATTTTGTCGTTCAACATTCTGTTTATGTACGAGTAGGATTTGCCTGTGTTCTGAATATGTATAGGTTTTTGTCCACATCACAGAGGTGTATTTCGGTGGCCTAGAAATAGTGGCCAGGAAAGGGTATTTTTTACTTGTTTTTACGGTGTTTTACTTACAGGATGTGCTGAATGGTAAATCGGAAAGCAGGATATCCTTGAGGAAAAAGGCTATCGAAGAGAATTTTGTTTGTTTTTGTAGGTTGTATTATACCTTGCTGTCTGCCATGTAGTTTCCGGTAGAGAATACACCATTTTTCTCTTTCTGTAGGTGTGTTGTAGTATCCAAAGCAGTATGTAAAAAATTCGCAGCGGCATTCTCCAAATTTCAATAATTCTCCGTATCTCCTTCTATCTAATTTGACAGTTTTTTTTTTCATAATGATGATAATTGCTCTATTTCCTGATTAAGAACTCTTCATTACCTATAGAGTTGGTTTGGAAGCTCTGTTTTTCATTTTTATACCACTACGGGACGGTGGCAAAAAAGCATACGGCCCGCCTGATGGTGAGCGGTTATCGTAACCCATGGACACTTGCAACATCAGGGGCATCACTCACGCGTTGGCGACCTTACTTTAAATCGTCGTGTTTTTGCTGTTGGGGGGCCCCTACTACCAACGCGACGCTTTCCTAAGGAGTACCGGTGATCCTGCTTGTTCTGTGTTCTGACTGTAGTACTGTTCCAAGTAATAGGTAACATTGCTCCTACATATACATTGTGAAGGTATAATATCATAATGTCGAACGTTAGAATAGAATATATCTTTAATTCATGTAAACCTGATATAGGCACTTATGAAATGTCAAGACTCTAGGTGCGTTACATCATGTACCTAGAATTCTAGACGTTAAGTGTCACGCGGTTTAATTTCGAGTGAAACAGCACTTCAGTGTGTCTCAAACACATCTCGAAACTATATATGTAATTGGATTCAGGCTGTCTCTATCTATCAGTACTATACACATTGTGATACCTACCTATAGCAACTAAAAAACGGATTATGATAGGAATCTCACTATAAGGGGTGCACTTTACGTAAACGCCAATGCTCTTAAGAAAACTTAATTTTCTCTGTATATCATAAGGCAAAATGTAAAGGTAAAAAAAAAACATAAGACCTGACATAGGATGAAGATTAAAATGGGAACATCGAAAAATTTAATAAATTGGAGTAGGGGTTGATTGGGACTTGGTGGAGAGACGATCTTGACTGGAAAGACGTGATCAGATTTAAAGAGACTGGATACCATTGCTCAGCCGTGGGACAAGTAACAAGTTAAGAAAAGTCGCAACAGCACACTATACAACACTTGCAAGCACTTGTTTTATAATCTCTAAGAAAACAACAAGCGATTAGAGCAACATCTATCAGTTCGGACCACTTACATCGGGAAAATATTTGTTTAGGCAAGCTTTAGTGGACATCTTTGGTCGTCTTCCGAATACCATTAACCTAATAACTCAAGTTAAGAAAACGTTGCTGGGAGTGGTGGCAATAATAAATTCGGGTAATTTTATCATAACAGTACTAAAGATCAAATCGCCATCGCTTTCTGTGGATAAAGTCGGTTAAGAGACCTATGTAGATGGAATCCTTTTACGACACCCAAAAGAAGAGAGGCTTGCTTGGAAATTCAACATTTAGGAAACGGGGGTTGTATGGGATCGATAGGTGGACTGTATGAAAACGTGTTCGAGATGTTTAAAAATGGTTTATTGCTATAATGGTGTATTAATAGGAAGAAAATTGTAAAACAAAGGTGCTGCCACTCACAATCATCTCACAATGAAAAACGTAAAATAAAAAAGAATTTAAAAATAGACAAAAGAAAATAATAAGCAAAGAGTTTGTTGTGTTGAGGGGTAATACAGGCACAATAAAAAAAAAACAAGATTAGAAATAAAGACGCTCAGATTTTACAATGTTGCAGTCAATGAGTATGTAATCGTCGTTAAAATGTCGCCTGCGCTAAGTTTCCTTGAACAGTTTATGTGGCAATTTGAATTCATATTTATGTGTCGGTTTGCAATAGAAACTGGAAGTAGCTTCGTTGATACCACGAAGTAAGAACGCGGGCGCGGGTTAGTGCATTCGTACGTAGAGATACTAATATGATCCGGCAAGTAATAGGTTATTTTCGGCTAACTCAAACATACTAAGGGATGAGTTAGATTTCAGTGAGAACGTAATATGAGGCGCAATTTACTTTGGAGCTGTTATCAACTCGTGCTATGGTAGCACTCACTTTACATTTGATAAAGCTTAGACGTATCGAAGTCCACTGTTGGGTATATAAGCTTTATCGTTACATCAATAAAAAAGTAAATGCAAAAATAAACTCTATTGCTATATTTTCTTCAAACCGATGAGGAAAGAAATCAGAATTAATTTTAACTGGAAGTTTATCACATTATTACACAGTATTGCAAGGATGTTAGGTATTGTTGATAAAAACTCTTTAATAATATTTCAATGACAAAAATACGCCCGCATAAATTCTTATCTTTTACGATTCTCGTAAATTGTACCATTTCATTTCATTGATTCAAAATATTCTTAATATCCGTTTTCCTGAATGGTTCTTGGAAACGATGAACATGATGTTTTTCATGAAGGACCAAATAGAAATTCCCATGGGTTTTATCACGGTGACCTACTTTTTTATTTTGAACTGACTTCAAAAAAGAAGGAGGTTCTAAATTAGTTTTTTTTTTAATATTTGTTACGCGATTACTCCGTCAATTGCAAACCGATATTGAAAATTTAAACAAAGTAATAAATTTGTCACTGCACATTCTCCAGACATCTGTATGTTGCTTCTATGAATTTCGACTATATTCTGAGAGACAACATTAATTAAGCGAATAGCCCGTGACAAGGGGGTACACTGACGCAAATTAGTTCTAGCACCGGGCACGAGGAGCCACGAGGGATGGCGTCGCGAGAATACGAAATTATCCGGTGCACGCAACTTCAGCGCTGTGAGCACTTTCAGGTGATGTATCCACTCACGCAGCATCCTCCACACATACTCAATCAACGCAACGTCTCTCCTCACCTGCGGCTTACTGTACCTGACCATACCTATTACAAACTCGGATACATTAGCAGATTGTAAGTCCTGTTTTAAATACAGTATTTTTATTTATGTGGTGCGAAAAATTTTCAGAGGGATTCAGTGTCCGTTCCCAAATGCAACCGCAGTATTAAAATTCACTCCAAAACAGGTTTTGTATGGCTTGCGCTAGTAAATGATGCGTGTCTCCCATACTAAGTCGAATTTTCGTTTTGTTTTAAAGTGTATCCCAAATTCCCAATACGGCCGGGGCGCGGCGGGCGGTTGCATTTAGGAACAGAGACTGAATCACTCTATAAAATAAGGGCACTACAAAAAAAAAAAATCAGAATCAGAACGTTTATCCTGTATAGAAAGCGTGTATTTCAGATTTTTGCCATAGATTTTTTTGAAAATGCTATTGCGTAGTTGCTGAAGAAACTATAACAAATATTTTTGTTACAGTTTCTTCATCGAAA
The DNA here is from genome assembly GCA_932294325.1 of Allophyes oxyacanthae. Lineage (NCBI taxonomy): Eukaryota > Metazoa > Arthropoda > Insecta > Lepidoptera > Noctuidae > Allophyes > Allophyes oxyacanthae. The sequence goes on along the minus strand of OW028614.1, from coordinate 4,724,732 downwards.
GTAATAGTTACAGCGTAAGAGTGAGTCATATTATACATATAATGATTATTATTTTCTGGGGCAAGCAGTGGTCTTTATTCTGAGGTGATACTTTACTGATTATATCCCGACATTTAATGTACTTTGCGGATCACCCCGCAAACATTTACAAAACTTTTCTCTTAGTAACATTACTTTTATTATCCTCCATCAGATGTAATGGCCTCTTTAGTTAATTTTATTTTCTCTACTTATAATCATTAGGTGTTCCGTGTTATTTTTTGTAATTCTGTAGTCAAGGTCGTTTTGTTGTTAACTTGCTTTTTTTATTACGTTGATTTTTGTGGAAAAGAAAAAAGGATTTATACTGTGGTTCCAGGTAAAGAAGGATGTAGAAAGTGATGAAGGGATGCGATAGGAAATTATATGTCAGGGGAGATACTTATGTTGTATGTATTAATTGCTTTAGAACCTTTCAGGCATAAAACGATTGAAGAGAGAAAGTCAATACATGGTAAATATCTCGTTTTTAGTGCTAAAATAATGTTAGTGATCATGACAGTTTAAAAACTTATAATAACGATAGCCTAATGAATCCGTAAAACAGATACTAGACCTGCGTGGTCATAATATTAAGGGTGTGGAGTAGACCATCAAACTGAACAACGTTCTCTATCGGAGCAACATGGTGGTTCACGAAAAAATTATCAGTTATCCTATACGTTTGGATCGAGTAGGTATTGAAGTTTTGAATGGGACAGCTAATAACTTTTGCCAGCCCGTGCTGAGCCAGTAGTACATCCCTAATAATAATGATTATAAACCAGAACCAGACACAGCAAGCGCTCTCTTTTTGCCCCTTCAACGACGCCCTAAGCCGAGGTCCGTGTCCTTAGCTGCGCTGTCATTTAATTATATTTTTATATAAGGTTGGAGGCCCTACCACAAGTCCGGTGAACCAGAAAAAGCTCCCTGAGCCAACTGTAGGAGACATTTACCAAAAATAAACCCCACATAGCAATGAAGATATATTTTCCACAATTTATTCCGACGTTCCTCTTAGGTTTCGAAGGAAGCTTACGACTGGATGCTAATAGCAGATATTATTGAAAGTAGCACGTAGTTGCACGTTGTATAATGTAACGACCTCGTAAATTGTAGACTATAATAACAATGAATAGTGGAAAATTATAGCTCTATCATCTGCCTTGTTTTTTCCATCTACGTTGAAGTCGGCTTCCAGTTCAACCATATACTTATCGCTGAACATCAGTATTTTACATAGAACGACTGCCATCTGACCTCCGCAATTCAATTTACTGGGAGACACTGATACCTGAAGGTTAAACCGGTTATCATACTTTTTGGGCTGCAAACTCCCGTAACGAATGTCATAGATAGGTATGACAACCAGGACCAACTGCTTAATGGGCATTTCGAGACAAGGAGGGGTCATATTGTTCAAAGAAATGGTGACAAGAAATGTATTAAACTGTTTTATGTCGACGAGAAAATCTATTTTTTTTTATTACAAATAAAATCTATGAGCGCTAAATTCTTGGGTAGCCGAAGTGTCATCCTATTTGTTTTACCGCAGATCTTTGTTTGTGATAAAATAATATCAAAAATATCCAATAATATGCTCTTTTCTTTCTATTTAGGCATGGTTAATTGGTTAGTAACCACACACCGCCAAACACTTCGATTATGACACAGTTTTTTATGTTCAACCAGAGGGCTTGTAGCTAAATAGCTAGCTTGGTACGGTAAGTCCTTGGATGGGTGACCGTTTCTTCAAACATTGAGGCAGTTGGTCCCGCGCCTTGATTACGTAAGAAAAATCTGACAGCCACAGCGACCAACAAACAATGCATCCCTTTCTCGCTTATAGATGTTTTCATAAGGGGATACGGTATAGGACGTTTATTTGCGACAGCAACTGTCATATTTATCATACGTAATCAGGCGGCCGGTTGTCATAGGAATACCTATGACAGTCGTTACGGGAGTTAGCAGCCAAAAAAGTGTGATCACCGATCTAAACTTAGAGTGTCAGTGCCTCCCAGTAATTGGGTGGCAGAGGTCAGATGGCAGTTGCTCTGTGTAAGATACTGATATTCAGCTGGATCTGGTTAGAATGGGAGCCGAGTCTGACGTAGTTGGGAAAAGGCAAGGCAGATGATGTGTTATGTTCCACCATGAACACATTATGATGTTGAGAAGATTAAAATCTTAGATTTATACGAAAGTAGTGGTTGAAAACGATATTTTAGCCAAATTAGAACAAAAAAAATGCCCGGATTTTTATGCTATGATCATGATAATTTGGTCTCAGCTTATTAGTACCTACGTATTGTTTACGAGTCTAGTACTCTCATTATTTCATACCACAAAAATAAGATCCGAAGTCGTAAATTTTTATGCCTTCAACAATAAAGCTTAGGTACGTAGGTCAAAGGTTTTAGTTTTTATTTATTTGCACCCAACTACTATTTACGACGACAAAAATAAAAATATAGCCGATAAATAATAATACAATAAATTTGTAGAACGATGCACAATATTGACAAGGAATCTGATTGATAATTTGTTTTGAGATACTCAAAGATAATTTGTATTGAAGATAATTATGTACAGAACACAACAATTAGATACCGCGCATGAATTCGAAACGTTAGACGTGCTGCGGCCTAGCTTCGATCTCTGACCCTCCTGCATGGAAGGCGAGTATTCCACCGCTAGGTTATCACTGCCTGAGAACAATGAAAACGAAAAATCTTTAATATCTTAAAAATATATACTTAGAAGTTTTAATACAATTTTTTCCAGCGACAAACTTATCTTATTAAGAGCGGTTACGAGAATCGGAAATGGGATTTGCCTCCATTTTCCACTTCAAAGATTAATAAATCAAACCGTTTGATTTACAATCGGATAGCTTCGTAAATCCCGATCTTCTGTCGGCTTTTCCTTAAAATCTTAGGGGAAAAAGTAAAACGTAGTTTACCGTGATTAAAGTTTATTTAAGTGCATGTCTGTTAGTTGGTGTGGGATCTTAATTACATTCATAATTTTTTTTTGTCAGACTTTTCTATGTTTAATTTAATCATTTATCCTACAGCACAAAGTGCAATGCTTGTTATCAGTATAATAATATACTAAATAACTTTTATAAGTAGAAATTTAATTAAATCATATTTTAAATACGTATCAAGGTAGGACACCTTTTTAGTCCAGATGCCTCTAAGGAGTTATACTACTCTTCATTATGAACAACTTCTACTATGGGTTCGACCCTGGAGTCGCGAAAAAACCGTCTACTGTTCCAGACATTTAGCCGACTAGTATTGAATCATTTGTATGGAACAGCTGATTTTGTTTTCACGATTTCAGGGTTGGTCTATAGTAAAAGTTGTGTATAATGATGAGTACAATTAACCTCTTAAAGAGATTGGGACTATAAGAAAGGTAGAATCTTGTTAATATACGAGTGATCACGTGGATGGATGATGCATTGAAGACAATCATAGATACAAGGCGGAATGGACATTTGGATTTAAAAGCGAATACTACTTGTAAAAACTTCCTGTATTTTTTAAGAATGTGAAAAAGAAAACAATTTTATTTTTCATGTTGTCACATTAAACAAGATATTTTTTTATGTAGTGCACAAAATTTGCAGAGTGATGCAGTGTCCGTTCCCAAATGCAACCACTGTACCTAATAAAATTCACTCCAAAACAAAATTAAAATTTGATTTTGTATGGCTTGCGCCAGTAAATTATGCATGTCCCCGTGTCCCCCATACTAAGTCGAATTTTCGTTTTGTTTTAAAGTGTATCCCAATACTGCGGTTGCATTTAGGAACAGAGACTGAATCCCTCTACAAATTATGCGCACTACATAAATAATTATCCCTGTATGCATATTAGTACTTTACACCTGTCATTGACCTCTCGTACAGTTTCTTTACTGGAACAGTTAACATGACCATGAATAGGCCTTTGATGAATGGTACTCATCAACTTGATGTCGCTATCGGCATGAGACTTGAGCCTACTCAAATTAAATAGGCTTAATTTACAAATCGGTCAAGTGCGAGCTTTATTATACGCTTACGTATTGCTGTTGCGCTGTGGGTCAAAATATTGTTTCTTTTTTAAGGTACCAGGTGCAGGTTAAAGAAATAAAGGGTAATATTTTAATCTACTATAAAGTATAATGTCTTAACCGTCATGTTTGTAATCCTTGAAAGGTTACGCGGAAATTTTATGGTTGACTTACGATGTTTTTTCACGAACAATACCCATATGTATAGTTTTTGGTCTTCAATGTCAAAACCAAAGCTTTTTATTTCAACTTGGTCTTGCCAAGTGATATCAGGATAGTTAGAGATACAATTTTTTTTTTATGTAGTGCTCAAAATTTACAGTGTGATTCAGTGTCCGATCCCAAATGCAACCGCAGTAATAAAATTCACTCCAAAACAAAATAAAAATTTGATTTTGTATGGCTTGCGCTAATAAATTATGCGTGTGGGGGACACGCTACTAACTACGCATACTAAGTGGAATTTTCGTTTTGTTTCAAAGTGTATCCCAATACCGCGGTTGCATTTAGTAACAAAGACTGAACTGCACTCTTCAAATTATGTGCACTACATAAAAAAATATCCTGCATCTGATTCAAACTTCGAAAACCGATGTTTTCGAAGTTTGAATCAGATGCAGGATATTTTTTCCCGTCCATCCCAGAGACTGAATCGATATTCACTCTCTGGGATGGACGGTAAAGTCCAAGTGAATGATTTTTGAAGACTTTCCTTTGCGCTACGGGACCCTATTAGTTCTCCATTCATTACGAAGCTGTGTCCTATATTAACATTAGTTATTCTTCCCTACTAATGTGACTATTGACCTGTGTCCTCCCTTACAAAGCATTTGTATTTTTTATTTAGATCGTGCGTTTCTTCTGCAAAAAATGAGGTTATACTACTGGTGGCGTAGGCGCGGCGATCAACAGTTTATTTGTGTGATATTACAAAGAATCACAATAGCTTCATCATTGAAGAGATCGGTGTGGGCCAATCGGCATGCAATTTACGGACGATGCGTCAAATCCAGATTAAGAAGCTCAGATCTGATCAATTTCATAATCACAACCCCTTTGTGATGCCGTGGTAGGTATTTTTCATTGTAAGGTCATAGACTGGAGATTTATAGCAGGGCAAAACAGGGATGAGTAGCGGGTTTTAGTGTCAGAGGCCAAGACCCTCTTTGGGTCGTTTTTCCAGTGATCATCAGTATAACTAACTATCGCCAGGTTTCCGTCACTCGCTCAAGGTCGCGCGTTGAATGCCTATAACGCATGGTTGCTGTGGAAATTAAATAACTAATGGGCTGCCCGTGCTACCGCGTTTGAGAGAGGGCGCGGGTGTATTAGATCTAGCTGACTCGTCAGCAGCAAGCGAAAAAATATGAACTTTAGCGGTGCGGTAATTGAGCTCTATATAGCATGCTTCGCTCAAGGGACTGAAGTGTCTGTTACAAAGTTACTATTATAATTATAATGTGTGCTAACGTTCTCTAGCATCATGTAAATATCGATACTATCTACGCCTTTAGGTTTTTCCGAGCGGATATAATAAAGACGGATTTAAGTACACGCTTTCACCACGAAAGTGAAAAACCGACAAGTGATACCGACACGAACATTTGTTATCTTCGTTATGGCTAGCTAGTATGCTAATTTGATAGGCACCTACGTACATGCACGATAAGATAGTGGTGTCCGTTGCCCTGTCGAATCTATCGATAAGTGCCACGGCGAATTCCATAGGTGTGTAGTCTGTCTAGGGATAAAAGCTCCTAATTTGGTCCTTAGATACGAGCAAAATGGTAGTGCCAATAACATTATTTACGTGCTACTGTTCTGTTGGTCACTGTATCCAAAAATCTATTAAAAAAAGGAATTCGTAACATTTCACAATTGATGTGTTCACCGTAAAAAAGTGTTACGCATCTTTCGATTGGTATTGTGATAGAAACGTAGAACAAAGTCTGTTTAGCAACTACCAAAAATCAAATCTTGCTGGCAATATCAAGAATCACCCAGGTGTGATCCTAGTTATTGCAAAGTTGCTTTTCTAGAATTAAAAAAATCACTATGAAAATTACTGATACTTTTTTTTTTGTTGGTGGGTATTACACAAAGGTATTACACGACAACTTTGCTCATCTTTTTCGGTATCTCCTTTGGGGAAGTCGTTTATTCCCATCTGCGATATCAACGGGAATTGCAAAAATTGACTGTTATTTTATTCAGATCAAATTGCGAACTGTTAGCGTAAATTACAAAATATTATGTAGAACTAAACGGTCGAATAAAATCTAGCGGTAATACACTCTGACCAGTTTCACCTAAAATATTCATTCATTCGCTAAATAAAAATTGAATAAGTAGGACTAAACTACAAAACTAACTACTAAAAATACACGAGATAATATTATTGTATTTGCCTATTAGCCTTTAGGGATTTTGGGGTGATTTTTAGCAGTGGACGACGTCTGGGGCTTATATTAATATGATGTCGTTTTAAAAGTGCCTGTAAAGGCTCAGTTGTAATAAAAAAACTTTGACTTTGATAATGGTTATATAATAAAAGATTATACAAGATTGAGGTTCAAAACCTTGGGTGTTGTTGTGAGGCATTTTGTTTATCTTTACTACTCATAAAAAACCCTTTCATCTTTATACTCGGCTACTTCAATTTGTTAGGCCTTAAACCCTAGCCTCACATATTATTAAACTTATTAGATTCTCGATATTTTTACGAGTCCATGTTAGGTACTAAAAGTTAGCTCATTTTCTGAATGCAGTTTACACGTTTCATATCAACAAAATGGTCCGTAATAATATAAAATTTGTTCAAAATTACAATGAAGTGGTCCTTTGAGTCGGAGATAAAAGGAAGATGAAACTGTTGATTATCTGAACATAAAATAGGGTGACGCAAATTGAAACTTTTTTGTTTACCAAGAGAAGGTTACACTAGGTACTCTAAGCTACAATAAACTTGTCACGTTTCATTAACTTACAGTACATTTGCTTGGCGATTTCTGGCCCCGTTGGGTAATAAGTTGCGAAAGCATTCAAGTAAATATCGTTTAAAGGCATATATGCAAAGAATTTATTCTTGTTTTTCAGGTTTATTTTACGTTGATCTAAAGGTAAACAAACACGAAAAAGATTTCACTGTTCATATTTAAATGACTAAACTACTGATTGGATTTGATTGATTTTTTGTGTACGGTCACAAAAGGTGATACCAAATATGTGGTTTTGTTTAATGTCGTAACGTCGTCAGCACGCTGTATAAGAGCGCTGTTTTACGAGTAAGCTGAATGCGCTTCAAGAGTTTGTCATATAAACCAACTACTTGAATCTCTTGTAAGCGCGAGAATAAAGCATGATTAGCTAATCTACTGAGTCGCTTTACATCATTTCGTATCCTAAAACGAGGTAAGTTAAAATTACATTAAACTAACTCCGTAAACGACTGCAATGAACAAAGATTAATGTATTTAAGTTAGACATATTAATATGATCATGTCTTCAAGAGAACCACAGAAACTTTGAACTTGTGTAGTGTCATAGTATGACATTAACAGTTGGTCAATGCTAGCGTTTACGAGATTGAGATAGGAAACGCGCGAGGTGTGCGACCCAGGTTGTCTTATTGCAGCTTGGGACATGACATGCGGGCTTTGGCGTACTGATTTTGAATACAGTGCAGGTCATGTTTCAAATTCTCTCAGGAAATTATAGAATGTATTCCAGTAACATAATATTATTTAATTAATCGACACAGATAATTAAATTATATTTATTTAAAACTTTATTGCTTTTTCGGTTGTGTCGGCACGAGCTATCCTATGGGAATCGCATATGCCGTAGTAGAAAGATAAAAAAATGGAAAATTGTAGTATTTTTAAACTTTCTTTAAAAACATGCGTGATAAAATGTTTAGAAAACTTCATCTATATCTGGCTATATTTGGCTATGTAGCAGAGGTGACACCATAAGAACTAGGCAGTTGCCCTTCTTTTGTCGTGTCGGTATGTTCTTTGATCACAGTGCGTAACGGAGCTGATTGCCCAGGTTATACCGGACCTGCTTATAAGGTATCATTACTCGGGGAGGCTTACTTTTTTAGACTGTGGCAGTGCCATGTGTTGCTATCCTTGAGAAAGTTGGTATTCTAGATTCCCGAGTTAGTGCTCAGTGTGTCTTTGTTAGTTTAACTAAATACTATTTTAGCCAGATGTTCGAATTGAAATATGCTTATTTATTGGACTAGAAGAGGGCAATCTAGTTTTAGTTTAGTTTTATTTACAATACTAAAGAGGAAACATTATTTTACAACAATATTTCTCCTATTAATGTTACCTAATAGAGGAGGGAGTTGTAAAGTAAAAACTTCTTCACTGAATTTGTTTAACCAATAATCCAATGCTTAATTTTCTTTTCAGTAAATTAACTACATACATGATAATTTGCTACATAAAATACCAGCTAAACTTTAAAAATATATTAGAAGCTGAAAAAGTAACTTTTTGTAAAAGGTATCGAGTCTCATATTTGCTCAATGGACGTGCGCAGTTCTCAAAGGGGCAATTAAAAGGATTTATGAAGTCGCTGAACTTCTTCGGACCAATTTGGAACTTTCACGTATCCGTAGGTGCTTGAAGATTTATTGTTTCTAAACTACTCGTTAAACAATAGGTGAGCAACTAAGCACATCTCTATCTGGGATCTTGTTTTTTTGGTGTCTGCAGCACTATTGTTAGTTACTCGGGAATTACCTACGTAGTTTCCTTTTTAGTTCTATCATTTTTCTTTCTGGTTTCCTGGGTTTTGTAAGCCTGAAGCAATGACAGACTTATTTATCTGATGGCACGGTTGACATGGTGGGTAAGCGACTGGCGGTCGTGGGTTCGATCCCCGCACGAAACAAATATTTGTACGCCCTACAGATAGTTGTTCCGGGTCTGGGTTTGTGTGTATGTGACATGTATGTTTGTAAAATGTACCCATGATATAGGAGAAGTCCTAGGGAGGGGCAAAGCTTATTTAAAAAAAAAGGGAGGTACAGAAATGGATGGAACACAGGGTTACATATCAAGCCATACATTTCCAGAATAGAATAGAATAGATCTATATAAACCAGATACAGGCACTTATGAAATGTCGAGACTCAGTTGTGCGGTTCCAAATAGTAGGTCCTATGGAGGAGAACCGACAAGACACTCCTTGGAAACTCTTTTTAAATAATACATTAAAATCTTGATTAGTAAAATGTTGTTGTAAGATAATCTGACCTCGCATTGTGTAGGTTTTCCGTGCAATGGGAGGTCAGCGTATACTGGAAATGTATAGCTTTATATGTACCCGTGTGTAGGTACTATGAAAATATTACTAGGCTTACGCATTAATGTCTAATGTGTGTACCATGACCGTGTATCGCTGTGAAAATCATACACCCACACATACAAATGCCATTATAAGTGACTTCAAAAGGTCATCGAGGTCATCAAACTTTTTTCGCACGATCCTGCCGGATAATCCAGTCTTTCCCAACGATTTATCTTTCTTTCCTCCCTTTTATCTTGACTATCTCATCGGAATAGGATACATCGTTGAGGAGATTAATGGAAGTTCAAAGTACTCGCTTTTTGTTCCGCGATTCAGTAAATTAGACGATATTATGTTTTGACCACATTCATGTGTTTTATCGTTATATGTTCAGAAAAGAAAACTTTTTTACTGTTCTGTGGTTATCTATACACACTATCTACTAGGTATATTATGTCGCACGGATATTCTGAAATCAGTGATATTATAATTTCACTAGTGAAATTATTATCGCTGCGACATATATACTAGCTACTACACTTTCATGTTTGCTTGGATCATTTTAGACGGAGGATTAACAAAATTTTACCCATCGGATAAACTCACTGTGAATGTTTTATAAATTAATTAATGTTTGTATCTGTTTAGGACCCGGTCACGTTACAGCCTACAGGGGAGCTATTCTGTAAAAATATCTCGTATCTCCATTCGAATCTCACTCTTAGGCTTACATTCAGAGACGACAGAAACGAGTCCAAGCGTGAACTTACGCTTCCATATGTCAATTGTACGAACAAATTTTGACAGATGGAAGCGTAAGTTCACGCTTAGACTCGTTTCTGTCGTCTCTGAATGTAAGCCTTATTGTCGGCATCATCTTACATTAAATAATTGAAAGTAACTTTATTTGTGCGTTTCCTGACAGATACAATTTATATAAGCACTAAAAATGTTATAGCACTTACTGTTACTTCTGTATCAGTGGGGTTATGGGCCATAAAAGTAACAAACTACAGATTTTTTATCAGCACTGAACTACTTGGGGTTTTGTCATGATGGTTATGGAGATAGAAATGGCAAGTCATTGGAATACTGTTATTGAGACACATATTAAATAAATAAATCCAGCCCATTACTGTCCCACTGCTGGGCACGGGCCTCTTTTCAGAATGGGAAGGATCAGGCCTTAGTCCACCACGCTGGCCTAGTGTGGGTTGGCGGACTACACTACGCACACCATCGAGATTTTATGAGGCCCTCTCAGATACGCAGGTCTCCTCACCATGTTGTTCACCGTTAGCGCAAGTAATAATCAAATTCTGATGCACACATAAATTCGAAAAGTCAGAGGTGCGGGTCGGTTACGAACTAAGACCCTCCTGCATGGAAGGCAAGCCTTCAAACCGCTAGGCTTATTCCTGAGACACACATTACTTACTGTATTTTTTATATAAATATTATAGAGACGACGGCGCTCTTGCACTACCCTACTAAATGTTTTTGAAATGTACTTTTTTACTGGGATATAATTACCGTGCTAAAGATTTAAAAGTCGCTTAAATATGAGCAATCTATAAGCATAAATGTGTTGATAAAATTACTAAAATGGGTAATAAAGGAAAATTCGAAAAACGGATTTTTATTTTTCTTCAAAATTAACCAAAAATCGGTTCTTCGATTTTAGGTTAAACCAGTTATGATGTATTGACAAAATGTGGATATTAAGTGATTGGCAGTGACCATTGCGGTGTGCGTTTATTAGAAAAGTGGTAAATGTGTCAGTTGTTTGTCACACCGCGTTGGTAGGGTCAAGGGTCAATATACGGCATAAGGGAAATTGGTTTTCTGGTACTTACGTCCGTCGCGCGTTGGACCAAAGAGTAGGTAAATAATACAAGGTTTGTTGTCATGAGTTAGGATAGATGCATCTGTTTTAAAAAATGTTCCGTGCGGGAACGAACCCGCTGCACGTAGCGCAGATAGCGACTGCGCCAACCGTGCATGTAGAAATTGTACAACAGACCCTGTACAAGCTGAGTTCTTTTTGTACGGATAGCCTATACAATTCGAGGTCAGCTTAAACTGGAAAGATATAGCTTGATATGTAGCCGTGTGTATTTATCTATCTACAAAGGGGCTATTGATTGATTTGATTAAATTACGATATAACGATAATTATTTCGGTATCGTAAAACAGGTGTTATAATGAACATCAAAATAGCTTCTGTATAAGCTATTTATTAATGATTGATGACTAGTAATTTGCTATCAAACTGGTTTAACATCCTTTACTGTGTAGGTATTTGTGAATACAGTTCTATCTTTCTAGTTCCGATCCCTTTGAGGGGTTATTGTACTCATCATTATGAACAACTTTTACTATGGGACCAAAACGGAAATCGCGAGAAATAAACAGCTGTTCCATATACAGGGTTATATGTAATCCACCTGCAATACTTTAAGGGGTGAAAGTACTCATCCATATTCCATATGAACAACTTTTACCGTGGGACCAACCCTGAAATCACGAATAAAATCATACCAAATAATCAACCTTGCTCGATCAAAATCAAATTGAATTATTTTTTTGCGATTTCATATTTTGTCCCGTAGTAATATTTAAAGCATTGCCGGTGAATTAAAAATAACCCTGTATCTATACTAATATTATAAAGAGAAAGAGAAAAGATTTGATTTTTTGTAAGTTTGTTTATTTGTTTGTAATGGATAAACTGAGAAACTACTGGACCGATTTTAAAAATTCTTTCACCAGCAGAATGCTACATTATCAGTGAGTAACAAAGGCTATAGGCTATAATTTATAAGATATCACGCGGGCGAGGCCGCTGACGGAAGCTGGTATCCAATATTTCTCGACTAAATGTAGGTACGCTCGAAACTAATGTTAATACCCTAGCTGACTGCAATGTCTCCACCACTCAGAGCTCATACAAGCACAACAGGTGGAGAAGAAGAACAAATTGTAACTCTACCTATTCTTTTATTTATTTAGAACGTCGCGGTCGCCCTATTTCTCATGTATCGTGGCGTACAGTTTACAAACATACATCTCACGTATACACACATCCATACCCGAAACAACTATTTGTAGGCCATATAAATTTAAGGTCTTATTTTAATAACCCAAAATATTTAGGGGGTACAAAATATAAAGGTTACAAAATACTCCTTTTAGCAACATTTTTTTTTTCTATTTTTCAAAATTAATTAATCTAATTGAAGAAGAAGAAAGAAAGAAAAAGTATTTATTTGACACAGCAGACATAACATAACAGAAAAAAAAGAATAAAAAAAAAGAAAAAAATCTTATCTGAAATAAAGATGCAATCCATCTTTATTTCAGATAAGTTTTTTAGTTAAGTAAGTTTTTTTAGTTACGTCGACTCGCAGCTGTGTCAAAAAGGATTCCGCTCAGCTTAAGCTGCTGCGCTGCGAGCAACGCGACAGCGCTGGTTTTCAGCGGGAGCTTAATTGATGTTTCCGTTTGAATAAAACCTTTATTCCTCTATGGTTATGACTGGTACTAAGGTCATGAACTCGACCATATGACCTGATGGGCTCGGCTACTCTGACACACACCCGCATCGCGTCGCCGCGCCGCCGCCGCCCGATCATTGCCTACATAATTTATGAATCTACCACAGCTTTAATTTGATATTTGAAATGAATTCTATATCATTCATAATGCCTAGTTTTAAAATATTTTGGATGATTAAAATTAACCCTTTGACCACGAATTCTGAGAAATCTAGATTTCTCAGAATTGGTGGTCAAATCGGACCTTAATCGATCGGAGTGGGACCTTATATTTGCTCCGTGGATAGAACCATCAACAAGTAGCGCAATTTTATGAATGAGGAGCTTGTGATTATGTCTAACATCATTAAGAATTTGATTGATGAACTATCAAACACACTTTCATATTAATATTAGTCAGGATGTTAATAAAAAGTTCTCTATAAAATTAATAGAACTGGTAGTTACCGATAATTCAGGAAGTTGTCAATTTGTAGATAATTGCGTATGTACAACGACACTGTGTTTGTTTAACTATCTCTTTATAATCAGCCTTCATTCACCTACTTCTGCTTTATGCTATCTTGGTACATTTTAAAGCTTTTATTTAACTTGCAATGTTTGTATGTTTGTTTGTTTAGGTCAAATCTTGCAACAGAATTTTGAACCATTTCTACCCAACCGATTTTGCTGAAGTTTTGCATACACATTTAGTTTTAGTGACAATGCAATATGCAATACTTAATATTGTAATATTTTCAAAATGGCCACCGCCACAAGATGGCGGATGGTGTATTTTTTTTCAACCCTGTTAATACGGGTATCAAATGAAAGAGTATTAATTAATATACCAGGTATAGTTCCACAGGTGAGTATAAAAACCAACTGAGGGCATACTACGAACTCTTATAGCAGGGCTGAAATTGAACTCCCCAGAAATTTCCAGAATAAGCTGACCTTTCATTGTACGAAAAGCCTATATCAGTGCGAGGTCTGCTCATACTGGAAATGTCTGGGGAATTCAATTTCAGCTCTGCTATAAGGGCTCGTAGTAATCCCCCTGTACACCATAAAATGTGGTTTTCTTAACCCCAAAGCATGAATTAGATAGGTACAGAAGGTCAACTCCATGCAACGAGCGAGCGCCTGTCCCGCTCGTTGTATGGAGCCAGCCTTCTGCATCTATCTATTTTGTGCCCAAAGCCAGGAAGGGTAACATCCAAAGAACTTCGCGATTTCCGCACGTGTACTAGGTACGGTTTACGCCATGTTACCCATTAGTTAATTAAAACTGTTTCAAAGGAATTTGTTAATCAGAACATCTATTTTAAACGTCCGTTACAAAAATTCACTCTTGAAACGATTAGTGAATTAAATTTATGTAGGTATGTTCCCTCCCGTATGTGAAACGGTATTATTAGGTATATAATGTCAAAGTCAAAGTTTTTTTATTTCAACTGGGCCTTTGCAGGCACTTTCAAAACGTCGTGATTCTAGGTGCACGGGTCCAAGTGGGTTGGTCCTAGAGAAGATACAGGAAAGAAACTCCATGGATACTCTTTTCATAAAACAAACGCGAACACGAATAAAAAACATCTTTTCTATACAAATAGTTCAATATTATACTAATGTATGGCACAGCAGATTTTTGTTTCGCGATTTCAGGATTTGTCCCATAGATAAAGTCATTCACAATGATGAGTAGTCTACAATAAACCCCTTCAAGGGATCGGGGCTAGAACAATAGAATCTTACCTACCTATAGGAGTATAATTATATTTTTAATTATGTTTACACGAGGATTTCTAATGTATTCATGGCTACATTTTACAAACTTACAGCTCGCATGCACACACCTGCTGCGGCCTTTTGGCACAATAACTCATTTTATGTTTTCTTTGATATTTGTTTTATTTATTTTTTATTGTGCTAATAAACTCTTTTTCTTTCTTTCTTTCACACGTAGATCCGGAACAACTACCTTACGACCATACAAATATGCAAGAATCAAACCCGCGACACGCCGCAGAAAGCGATTCGCTTAGCTACTGAACCAATCGTGCCGCCCCGGTATATAAAAGCTTTCCATACAAACTTCTTAGAAAATTCAATGTGAGAAATCGTATCCGAAAGGTTTATAAATGTAGTGTGAAGAATTTAAATTGCGCAAAGCCAAACAATGAAAGAAATATACCCAGTACAATAACACGTAATATTTTACGAGCAAAACAAACTTCAATAAACAAAGATCATGATTACAGAATTAAAAGTACGCAGGTAATCCGAAGGTGCTATGAATTCCATTAGAATAAATGAATGGGTATAAACAATGTCTTGAAACCATTCCTGTTTAATTAAATCCTGCAGAGAATTCTTTCACTTTCAATTCTCTTTCAAGACCACTTTGTGTGCGAGCGAAAATAAACTCAAAAGAAAAATCATTGCGGTAGGTGAAGGAAATGCAATTTTATTTAAAAAAAGAATGTTGACGTTCAAAGGAGATACTTAACCTGGATACGGGACAAGAAAAGTAATCGAAATTCAAATGCAGATAAGACGACCGTTGAGGTTTCCATTTTAAAACGGCCAGCATTCAATCAAAGTGTAATCTTCCTTAATTGACTGACACGCAACGGTTGCAAAAAAAATGGGATAGCGTTTGATAGAGTGACGAGCCGGGAGCGATCCTCGTTGATTTCACTTGTCGACTAACTGCGGTAGCGAGCGAACGCGCCCGCAGCCCTAGCAAATTCCCGCGCTCGGAAACTTAAAAAAAATAATTGAGAAAAGTAAAAATGATTCAAAGCGACGTGACTTAAATTACCAAAGAGTTTATGAATAATAAAAAACTTTGATTTAGACAAATTTTTTTTTCGAAAGTGTTAAATTTTGTAATTACGTATTATTTATTTATTTGTTTTTAAGTGAGTTTGAACTGACAATGTTTCTTTGAGTTGTGAACTTGACAGTTTGGAGTCAAGGCGACAAAGTGTAAGTAATTATAATTAAGTGTTTATTAAACTATGAACGCTGCAATTTAAACTTTTATGAACAATTTATATTACCTGAGCTCCTTGACTTTTAAAGTGTTTTTTTATACAGCTATTTAAAAGGGCTTTTGGGAAAGAAACAATAAAAAAGTAAAAAAATACTTTTAAAAAGTAGCAAATGGGAAATAAGATTTTTATTTTTTTTATTATTATTTTAAAGCAAGTATTTATTTAATAAAGTTTAGGTACCTATTTTCTTTTGGCCATAATGTGTAAGTTTATTTTTTAAATGACTTTGAATTTGGTAAATGAATTAAAAATTAAAAACTCAAACCACAACATACAACAATGTTCGACCGCCATAAACGTCAAAAAAGATTTTCATTTAAAAATAAACACTTCGTATTGAACGGGCATAAAATCACATTTATATTTATGAGTGAATGAATAAGTGTGTTACTGCCGTTTATTTATGATTATTTCATTTAATTTTTATTTATAGTCGTTTTAACTCTTAGTTACGAGTTTCCCGAAGTTTAAGGGAGATGCTATGTAAGTAATAACTTAATTTTCTCTTCGAAACAATCTTATTAAAGTTAGGAAAACTTTCACAATAGTTATCAAGTTATCAGTATCTATGTCAGTTAGTTCTATGTTTTTTTCTACAACTTTGTCAATTTTAGTAGCTATTGTATATTTTTATTTTAGTGTATATTTTTACTTTAAGAAAGTGGGGAAAGTATTGATCATTATTATTAAAAAAAACAGACGTCTGAAAAGTTAGCTGAACTCATTTATAATAGAATAAAAAAGTTTCTTTATTTAAATTCTTGAGAATTCCCTATAAAAAAAAGGAAAAAAATATATTTTTGGTTAATTACAGGCATTCTATGTGTACCTACCTATTATAATAGATATTATTGTAAAGAGGTAAAATTGGTTTGTTTGTTTAAAGGGGTAATTTCTGGAACTACAGAATTAATTCTAAAAATTATTTCAGTGATAGAAAACTACACTATCCCCGAGTGTTATAGGCTATATTTTATTTTAATAAAAAAAAAGCAAAAAAAAAAACATACGCGTTGAATTGAGAACCTCCTCCTTTTTTTTTGAAGTCGGTTAAAAATAATATGTGCGGATGAGGCAACAGCTAATAATAAATATTATAATCATAAGTATCGAATAAGTAATAAATTTAATTGTAAGTATCGATTATTGTTCCAAGTTCTAATCAAACTATTGTTCTCAATTAGTTAGTAGGCAGGCGATGAAGACGTGTGACTATAAACGCCTGCGGCTTCAAACATTTTGCAAGCACGTAGATATCATTAGGAATAATTCCGACTATCTTACTACGAACAAATAGGGGATTTTTAAAAGAAATTTTAGTATCAGTATAACTGTATTTCCATAGATTACCACTTACATAAGAACAAAAAAAAATAACCTCTTTCTAAAATTGGTGAAAGAATTTTTTAAATCGGTTCAGCAATTCCAGAGATACATACCTACAAATAAACAAATTTTACCATTATTATTATAGATCAATGATGATATTAGAAATTAAAAAAATGGAGATTGAAACGATTGAAACATAAAATTGGAAATATTAGTATCATACCTAATTATAATTTTCTTAAATACCTATCTAATTATCAGAAAATAATACATCCTTTCATTAAGAAGCTCTACGATATATCTATTTACTCACTCCGCTTCGAATTTGTGACTGCGCAAATTCGCGGTTTCTTTGTGAATAACGGCTGTATGAATGTGTTCATAATTTCATTGATATTCGGCAAGCTGTGAGTTTGAGTAACTATAATAAAATTATGCTACACTTACACACGAGAGCATGAGGCGTGGGAAGCGAGTCGCTAATAATATAATAACAAATAAAAAATCCAGCCCGCTACTGTCCCACTGCTGGGCACGGGCCTCTTCTCAGAATGAGAAGGGTTATCTTATTCCACCACGCTGGCCTAATGCGGGATGGCGGACTACACACACCATTGAGAACTTTATGAGGCCGACCTTAGGTGTGCATGTTTCCTCACGATGTTTTACTTCACCGTTAACGCAAATGTTAATCAAATTCTGATCCGCACATGAATTCGAAAAGCCAGAGGGCCTGTTTCGAACTCGGACCCTCCTAATGATACATTAATTTTTAAAGATGAACTATTATTGATTACTAGCTGGAAACTAAATAAAAGAAATAGATTTCTTGAAAGGGAAAATGACGACGATGATGAGTGATGGAATGTTAACGGAAGCCTAATTAATATTGGTGATAGCTGATATTTCCTGTATTATCACAACCCTATTCCGATATAATTTAAAAATATTGATATTTTAACGTAATCTGCGATTTTTTAATCGTGTCCAAGGTGTAGCGTTTTTTTTTTAGCAATATTGACATATTGCTATTAGCAATCCGTTAGTCAAACGCGGTGATTGTAGCAATATTAATGTACTACAATCACCTATCTGCTGGCCAAGCGCGGTGATTGTAGCAATATTAACACTGCTTACAACTATCTGCTGGCCAAGCGTGGTGATTCGAGCAGTATTAACCGGAAGCCGTTCACGTAGTGTATTTTAGGACTTGAATAGTGCCAACAAGCTGACAAGCTGATGACGATGTAGAATCGGGTTCTACGTCTATTTAATAATACTTTCTAGTTACCTCTAATGATATTCTAGTGATTGAACGTTTGCCTTCAAAACAGGACAATTTGAGTTCGGACCCGGCTCGCACCTCTGACTTTTCGAAGTCATGTGCGGATCATTGTTTATCATTTACGTTAAAGGACAAGGAAAAATGCCGTGAGGAAACCCACAACTGAGAGGACTTTATAAAGTTCTAGATGGTGTGTGTAGTCCGCCAAACCGCACAAGACCAGCGTGGTGGACAAAGGCCTAACTCTTCTCATTATGAGAAGAGGCCCGTGCCCATCAGTGGGATAGTAATAGGCTGCATTTAATGTTCTTTCATACTGGATAGTTTTAGCAGCAGGACCGCGCGTATCGCGTTCGTTGGCTGCCAATGATATTATCTAGTGTCAATTCTACTGCACATTTTGACCCGGTCATGGCGTCGCTGCCGTCGCTTTTACCAATGTCATCTCCTCATCTCCCTACAAAAATGACATTAATTTGAAGTCATTTTTGTTCTTTAACGACTTTAGTTCGAATTTTGGTCACCGGGTCAGATAAGTTTGTGGCACTGTAAGAGCCTTTGTCTCTTTCTGTTTCAATAGAAAAAGTAAGTGATAGATGCGTATTAGTCTAGTTAAGCGTTCGTTCACACTCGATACCTACTTTTAGCAGAAGAATCGCGGGTATTCGCGTTCGACGGCTGCCTTTTGCTTACAGAAAGTGAATAAAGAACGCGAAAACGCGCCATTCTGCTGCTAACAGTATCGAGTGTGGATGGGCCCTTATTTATTAGAAATTAACCGCTTACTACGGCCTACAATATAACCTTTATAAATAAATGCGTTATTCTTTAATAGTGTTGTAGAACGCGTTAAATAGATCAATCATCGATATTAAAATCAAATTATCCTGGAGTAAATTATATCATTAAATTAATACGTTATTTTTATTTCGTACGTTATCTAAATAGTCAATTATGTATAAATGTGACATGTCACTTCAGGAATGATAAATGATTGCCAGTAGGTATGAAGTATATTAAGAAATAGTCGATAACGTTAGTCATAACAAAATAAAAGTTATATTTAGTTCTTCGATTGATATTTTTGTAATAAATATGCGTTGATTCATGATTATATTTTATTTATAATAATAATTAGACCTTGGCCACCGCGATGTCAATTACCTATGTAATGGTGCCGATTCTGTTAGGTTCCGACTAAATTTAATTGAAAAGGGTGTCGATTCTGTTGCGCATTTTGACAGAACTAAGGGTCCATCCACACTCGATACTTTTAGCAGCAGAATCGCGCGTTTTCGCGTTCGTTATTCAGTTTTTGTAAGCAACAGGCATCCGTCGAACGCGAAAACCCGCGATTCTGCTGCTAAAAGTATCGAATCTGAACGAACCCTTAACTAGACTATATACGCATCTGTCAATATCTTTTTCTATTGAAACAGAAAGAGACCCCTAACCCCCCCCCCCCCCTAGTTTAGTTTAGTCTTGTTAAAATGCGCTACAATATCGACACTAATATTATTGTCTTTTAAACCGGTAAAACAAGGTGATAAAAAAAATGTAGAGCTTACTTCAGACTAAACTAAAACTTTCCCACAAAATACTATTAGCTAAGTTTTACATGTCAATCATGGAGAAAAGCCTTCTCTCCTCCGTGATGTCAACTAATTTAACAACTTGAAACTTTCGCCTCTATTTTGTTTTGTTCAAGTAGTTCTGCTTGGTTCCTTAGTACACGGCAGTTATTTAATGCGATATTTTCTCGTCTACGGCCTGTATTTGGGAAACGTCGTTTTGGCGCTCGAACACCTTCATAATAAAGTTCCCAAATCTAATTAGAGAAAATCTCATGTGGCTATATTGTCGTATACGGGAAGAGTTATGTCGTTTGAACCATCTCTTCTAGAATCACCACCAAAGTATTGTATTAGGTATCATGTTTTAACAATTCCATTCCATCGTCCATTTGTTTAGGTACTTAACTAAATGTAAATAATCAACTAGGTTCCCTCTTTTCAGTGAATCCCTTTGTTAGGTCTGCCAATTATAACAAATACAATACCTAGATCATTGAAAATTAGATAGCAGTTGTTTACACATTATTTAAGTTCCTAAACAAATATTCCTTACGAATAAACGCTGTATACAGGGTGCCGGAGATGTTAAAACAATAAATGTACCACGTATCGTGTTCTGAAGCCGTACTCAAAAAATCAACGATTTTTACGCAAGTTTTTTTTTTGCAACCAATTTCACTCTGCTATCAATCGTCTAGGAGGAGGGACATCGAAGTCGAAATTTATTTTACCCTTATCTGTTTTACATGTGTAAATAAAAAAAATATAGAATACGTTGGTGACTTTTAAATTCAAACTTTGCCTAGAGATCGGGATATGTGTAAAATTATGAAATTTTAAATTAGTTTCTGTAGCTAAACTTCTGATTGGATTAGATTGTTTTTTTTTTTTGTGTACGGTCACAGAACGTGATACCAAATACGTGGTTTTATTTAATGTGATAACATCTATGGCACCCTGTATAGTTAGGTCATGAATAACGGCAGTTTCACCATTTATATTTTGCCGTATAAGCTTGACACAACTATACTATTGAGGTTTTATTAGTTAATTATATAGGTTTACGGTTTTTCAAGATAAGAAAGAAGAAAGAAAACATTTTTATTCTGGACTCGCCAGGAACGAATAAAAGTATAAAAGGTACAAAAATAAAACAACAAATAAAACATAAAAAATAACAATAGAAAAACAATAATCAAAGCAACCTGAACGAGACCATAAATGGCTCCCATCTCAGCATAATGCTGTGGCATTTAGAAATAGAAAATGTCACAGCGCTGGTATTCTGATGGGACCGTTGTAGATGCCACAGATGTGCCTATTACTTTATTATAAAATGTCTAACTTAATAAAACTACTGTGTGTAAATATGCAAAGGGTACCTTGTAATTAACAATTATTTATAACGACAACAATCTCGTTTTTGGTCCATTATGCTGATAAACTCGCTACATCAGGTAATGTGGTCAGGGTGAAGTGGGCACTAAATTATCCTTATTCTTCGTAATTATTGTTCATAAAACTTGTTAACTTTGAAATTACTTTGTAGAATAGCGACTTGATGTAGCGATGTGTAAGATAGATTTAGGACCGGTTTCAGCCGAGATTAAAAAAAAAAGAATTAATCTTTACTGTACATATACAATACGATACACTCTATTGTACACCAGAAAGAGAAGAAAAGATACAATAAATAGAAAAAGAGATATACAAAGGGCCTTATGACAGATTTGCAGGTTAAAAGACAGGAGTAGTCCGCGGTGCAACAATAATCATAGTTGGGTACATAATTATTATGTTACATAAATAAATACTATACACTATTATAATAAATAATAATTAAAGGCAGCAGTTGGTCCCGATTGTCATACGAATACGCGAATACCTTTGACAGTTGTTACGGGAGTCAGCAATACAAAAGGTCTGTCAACCGGTCTAACCTTAGGGTATCAGTGTCTCCCAGTAATTGGGTGGCGGAGGTCAGATGGCAGTGGCTCTGTATAAAATACTGATATTCAGCCGCTTCTGGTTACACTGGGAGCCGACCCTAACGTAGTTAGAATAAAGGCTAGGCAGATGATGATGGATAGGATTACAAGATTTTTCTTATAAATCCTGGGTACATTTTACAAACATATAATTGAGCGGGAATCCAACCCACGTCACGCATCGCAGAAAGCTTAATGCTTAGCTACTGCGCCAATTGTGTTGTCAAATTATTTATTATTGTCGTTATAACAAAGTTGGTAAACCTAAGCTTTCCAAGATTGGGGCTTTGGAGTGACATCGCATGACTGACTAAACCTATCCATAAACGAAAAAACGATGTGTAAAAACAGAAAAAAAAAAAAAAAAAAAATGTGTGGAACGGTTGAAAGACTGCGTAAGGCTGCGTTTCAATTGAGGCGGAGACGAGAGGTGACGAGAAAACACAGAAACTCACAAACATGCAAACTTTTACATTTATAGATAACTATTGAAGGAGGGTATTGTACTCATCATTATATCATCAACTTTTAATAGAGGACCAACACTGAAATCGCAAATAAAAAATCTGCCTTTCCATACAAATAATTTAATATTAGGTAGTTTACCTCTATAGAACAGCTGCTTTTTTTTCGTAATATCATGTTTAAGTTAAATTAGGTTGTTCATGTTGATGAGTACAGTATTTCATTCATATCATTTATCATCATTAACTCCATGATAAACTATTTAGCCATTTTTTTCCCTAAAAACAGCTTGTATTTCACTCAACCCATTACAGATAAACAAGTGATATTTCAGTCAAAATTAGAAACATTGCAAAAGCGGGAATAAAAGCATAGCAGATAAACTTACGTAGCCATGTCGTTTGCCAAGGTGCTTAAAATAATTATTATAAATGAAATAACTAACAAGTTCTGTAAGTGTGAACAACGTTAAACAAGATAAGTCATGGCAACACTGATAACACAGATATTGGGAAAGTGCATACATTGCAAAATCTAAAGGAAACCAGGGTTTAATAATAAGTAATAATAATAAATCCAGCCCATTACTGTCCCACTGCTCGACACGGGCCTCTTCTCAGAATGAGAAAGGTTAGGCCTTAGTCCACCACACTGGCCTAGTGTGGTTTGGACGATTTTACACACCATCGAAAACTTTGTGATGATCAAGGATGCTGGGGAGCTATTCTGTAAGAACAGTACCGATATCAATTCGCCAAATATCATCCAACAACAAGAGTGAGATTCGAATCGAGATGCGAGATATTCTCACAGAATAGCTTTGCAGGTTTCTTTACGATGTTTTCCTTCACCGTTTCCATCAGGATTTAGGTAAAGCCTATTGGCCGAGCCTTGTACCGTGGCTAAGAGTTTGATTCCCTCGGATCGAACACGTCTTTATCGTTATCGACGGCTGACATACGTATCTCCTGAATTGAATACCCTGTCACTAAGCTGGACGTCTTAATGACCGTAACTATCAATTCTCCAATTGACGGCATGGTTGGCTCAGTGGCTAAGCGATTGGCTTTCTGCGCTACATGCTGCGGGTTCGATCTCGTACGGAACAAATATTCGTACGATCTCAGGTAGTTGTTTCGGGTCTGAGTGTGTGTGCATGTGATATTTTTCTTTGTAGACTGTAAGCGCGGTACAGGAGAAAATCAAGGGCGGGGGCAACGTATTTAAAAAATAAAATAAGAAATGATAATGAAAAATAAATTATGTCAGGCGTCTCCATTCTAAAGAAACAGGTTTATAAGTACTTAACTGTATTTATAAAGAAATTTCAACACTTAACCGCGATTTGGGATAATGATAATAATCATAACATCTCAAAAACAACCGAAATTACATCCCAAGAATCCAATAACATTAAACGAAACGTCCGACATGCGACCACGACATGCCAAACACCCAATAAAGTTAAAAATCTTTTTCATAATCTTGATCATAAACATGACAATTTTGCACGGATACGTAAAAAGAAACGCAAATTGTATTAGCATACCCGTATGTGTCTCGTATAATTATTCTGATAGCAATTTGTATGCAATACCGTTCGCATGTAATTCCGACGATACGACGATTCAATTTGAGGTGAAACGTGGCGCAGATGTTTGATTGGAAGATATTATCGAGTATTCTGTATTCAATTTCATTTCCTTTTTTATTTATCTTGATTATGTTGTTTGATAAGGCCTTCAGATATGCCAAGCATCAATTTTCAGAGAACCGAATAATGTAGTCCAGGAAACGAATGACGAAGAAAAGAAAGAAAGAAAGAAGAAAGATAAATAATTTATTCCTTGTAGGACAACACAATAGTTATAAGAAATTAACAACACAAAAGTAAAATTTTACATTGGTAAATATACCTAAATGTGCTATCGAGCATGCCCATGTAGAAAAGGTTACCAACTCAGCATGTGCTAGGCGTGGGACACACAGCGCTGATTTTCAGTTGGCACCCCAGAAGACAACTTAATCTATGTATCAACTCTTAAACTTATAATAGAAATGGAGTCCCTTATTGTGTGCATTGCCTCAATCTTCTTACAGCTATTCGTGACAAGAGGAAGCTTGTATGCTGAGTAATTCCTTTAGAAGTTATCACGTCCTATCTCCTATCATCTCACATGACAAAATTGTTTTAGATTTGTTTAAATTGATCGTAAAACTGTATCTACAGCATGAGGAAGTTCGCTCAATGAAACGTAATTGATGATATCTCACGCTCGTTACAGACTTGTGTCAATCATTGAAGGGGATCTTAGATATGTGTGGTGTTGTAGATTTCATTTTATTTTGTAACCACAATTTGTTATTTAGCATGAATATTATATTTTTTTTGATTCACAAACCCCTCTTTCTTGTCTTTTTATGTATCTAATAGGGTTTTTTTTCAATTAGCAACGATAGGAAGATAATACCTACTAAATCAGCTTTTTACCTGTCAAAGAAGAAAATATAACGTTTATTGGTCAACACAATACATAGTCAATTTAAGTTGACATGTATTATTCTGGCATATTATATAGCATTATTTCTTAAATATTATTATCGTCAAAATTTTTATGGAAATGAACCTTTTTAAAAGAGAGCAAGCTGTTGAGTTTCTACTTATTTCCGAATCATAAATATCTCAACTTTTTGTTTCGTTTGACTGTACAAGTATTTCAAGAACTTATGTATTTAACTGTACTTATGTAATAATTCACGCGTGCGACACGACATGGTAACAAAATAAACTAAGCATAACTTGCTGTTATAAGTCTATATGATTTTTATCAATCGCAGATTTATTACTTGACAAAGAGTGACAAATAATTTCGTATCTTAACGGAAATTGAGAAGTGCCGTTTGAAGCGCCAAACGGCACTTGCTAATTACCGGGCCGCCTTTGAAAATGACTCGCTTATAAATGGAAAGATTAATCAATTACGAACGAATATTGCCATCTCCTTTCTAACCAAACAAATAACTGTGATCGATAAAGATCGTTAATTTTCAGACGCATTATATTTTATAAGCACTTCAAAAATATTTTAGAAGCAGCTGGGCAAAATTACTAACTGCAAAGAACCTAACAGTCAAAAACCCCCGATTTCAACTAGAAAAAGAGCATTTATCAAATCATCTATGAATGTTATTTAATAAGTTTTACAGTTTGCAAAACTGTGACTATGTATACCTACAAATATAATATGTCTGGAACCTAATAAAACTACAAAATTTAGTTTTATTTATCTTCCAATAAACAATATTAACTTAATGTTCGTTAAGTCTAATAAGTTAAGTCTAATCCGTAATACTCAAGGCGACCCAATTATTATAGACTAGGTTTGAGTTAAACGTAAGTGGTTTATTAGAAATTTAATCAAAGTGAAATCAAGATCAAACGACAATATTAGAAATTTTCGGTAAGTAAAATTAGTGATCTTAATAAATTAGACTTAGTTTACAACGTACATATTGGAAATCGGCTGTGGTGGAAGTACTTACCGTGTCACCGACAGAGGGACTCTATGATGTTAAATGGATTCTTAGAAGATATTGAATGGCGAGAATTATTTTATTATTTTTAGCCTGTGTTGCCCCACTGCAGGGCAAAGGCCTCCCTCAATTTTATTAAAATATGATTTTTATTTCGTTTAGCGTTGAATAAAATTACATCGGCCGTGTCCATGTTCATTTTTATAATGTGTAAAAATTGTAAAAGTTGAACACTTTAAACACGTTTAGTACTCATAAGGTTTGATACTAAAATCGTTACGAGCGTGTTGTTAAAATCATTGAAGTGAAGCGTAAACGAAATCGTTTATGAATGACTTTTGTATCCGTGCACAGTGCAGTGCCGCTACTTTGTAGGCCGAAACTTTATTATTACATTTTCAGAATAGAATAGATCTTTATTTCATGTAAACCAAATACAGGCACTTATGAAATGTCGAGACTCTAGGTGCGCGGTTCCAAATATTACGTCCTTATATTGGATGAAGTTGGTCTTGGTCGAGTTCAACTGACAAAGATCGTGTGTAACAGCGATTTATAATGTAGTTCTTATTTAGTATACCTATATTCACAATATGTCAGTATCACGTCGGGGTCACCAATGTAGGGGTATGATCAACGAATGATTATTTAATGAAGGTCATGTTAAAAATAATGTATACAGGATAATTTTTTATGTAGTGCGTAAAATTTGAAGAGTGAAACAAAATAAAAATTAGGTTTAGTAATTTATGCGTGTCCCCCATACTAAGTCGAATTTTCGTTTTGTTTTAAAGTGTATACCAATAGTGCGGTTGTATTTAGGAACAGAGATTGAATCACTCTACAAATTATGCGCACTACATAAAAAAAATATCCTGTAGCTAGCCCGGCCACTGATGTTCGCTTACACACAATTATAGTATGATATCTACCCTCACTGTACCTACTATTAATTATCTACTTTTATTATACAATATCTCACTTTGTTGTTTTCCTTTATTTATAGTCAATGACACTGATACACGATAAAACTCGAATGAATTTATGTTTGCATCTTTAGAATGGTTTTGTTATGAACCACCTCTGTACAAATAAATATAACTTTACTGGCACCAGATTGTAAATACATAAAAATAACAGATAGCGACCTAACTATGTGGCTGCGCGTGAGACCGGTCGTGCCACAGTGCGGCTGTATACTTACGAAATAAATATTCATCTTGATCACAGATCAAATATGATTTCCTTGCGTTCTGCCTCATTACCGTAACAAGTAAATTGAAATGTATTTCTATCGTCAACCACAGATCCGTGTTTTTGTTTTTTATGCCATATTTTTTAAATAATCCGGATATTGTTGTGCCTACGTTAACCGGCAAGATTTCTATGAAAAAGTATCTATTGCCGCGGGCATTCCTTTACAACGGATCTTATTACTTCCTACCAGAAATGTTCTTTTTTTACAAAATAGTATAAGTTATGTATAGGATTAGTCCGAAAGGGTATAAGAAGTCAAAACTCTTCGTTGATTTCTTTGTTTGTTCCATTGTAAATTTGTAAAAGTTGTTCATAGAAAACAGCAGAGCGCGTGTAGTTGTACTTAACCAAAACTATGGGTTTTGATACTTGCAATAAATTTATTTATTTAAAGGATTTACCGCCGAGGACTGAAACACATCTCAATTTTAAGTTGCCAATAAGTCTCATGCTGTCACTGTTACTTTAAGGCGGACAGTAGTGTCAGAATGACTTTCAAGAGCGTCTTAAAATTGAGTTGAGTTTGAGTATTCAGTGGTTACACGATTTTTTTACGACATTTTTTTATAGGCAATGCGTACTATTTCACAGAAAAGTATTTTTACGTTTTCGCACAGGTACTACATATACAACAAAGATCAAGATGATCAGTCCGTGTGCCAAATGATCATATCTACGAGTTCATTGTTTTCGTTGCGTCAAAATTATCTGAACATCTGAGCACGTTCCAATAAGATTAGCAGTTATTTTTGGCACTAGATATAGGTAACATGTCAGAATTAACTTCTACATTGTTCTGGGATTTATAATACCGAATGTAAGACAATATATTGTAATAGGATTTATAAGTATGACGCACAAGAAACTCAGGATACAGACTGATCTATCGAGTAGTTTAAGCACATTTGGCTAGTAGCATAGGTATGAGCTTAGGAGTTTATCTGGGCAGTCTCGTGATCTAGCGGAAAACAAAGGTTGAGATCCATACAACGTGTATTAAAAATGCGTTGTCATATTTACGGGTGTGGATGAGACAATCAAACTGAACAACTTTCTCTATGGGACGAACATCGTAATCACGAAAAAATTATCAGCTATCCCATACAAAACTTCAATACCTACACGATCCAAACGTAAGTAAGGGACAGCTTATTATTTTTTCGAGATTATGATGTTGGTCCCATAGAAAAAGTTGTTCAAATTAATGGTCTGATCCACACCTTTAAATATGGCCATGTATATCTGATACAATTGTTGTAGAGCATAGACTGCTCAGACTTTGCTTTGAACTTTCTTTTTTTATTTAATGACTTTTTAGACTTTGTTTATTGACTTCGTCGGTCTTAGCGAATGGTTAGCCCAATCTCAGCGTGTTATGACTAGAAATTCCAAATGAAAGTATAAGCATAAGCAAGCTTAGCAAAGTTTAACCTATAGTAAAGTCAGCAAAGTCAAAGTACGTATCTTGGCCTAGGAAAGTCGCGCGGCGTGCATAGCGGCGTGTCGCTCTCTCGTTCGGTCTCGCGCTTTTCTCCGCGTTGCGCGCCGCTTTGCGCTCCGCGCGACTTTCCATCTCTCCATAATGAGAGCTCTAACTGTATTCGGCTATAGATTGTCTTATCGACGGTATTCGTAAATTATCAAATCAAAACTGACGGTACAGTTCGCGTAGTGTCTGCCCAACTGGCTTCTTGAACTCCGATTGGCGGGTTCTATTCCCCTTATCCAACACAAAGTGAGTGTAAAATAGTACATCTGACTAACCCTTGGAAGAATTCAGGTGGGAACGTGATACAATGTTATTATTAGGCATCGGAATCGCAACTATCTAAATATGAGTAAGCCTTCTCAAAATCAATTACGAAAAACCCAGACGTAAATTGTTATTATAAAACGGATGATAGATTTGGCCGCTTCAATACCTACAAATTAAATACTTTGCTAGAAACAATCTTTCTAGCGAAGCTCTTTAAATTATGCTTTAAAATATTGAAAAAAAGAAAGAATATTTGAAAATGTCTGCAAAGGCCCAGTTTAAATAAAAAACTTTGAATTTGACTTTGAACGAAAATTTATTTATTGGCACATAATTTATAGATCAGCAACAATAATAAAACGACATAAGCGATTTGCATTTAAAAATAAAAGTTTATATGTAAAGTTTATTTATACTTACCTACAGGATATTTTTTATGTAGTGCGCATAATTTGTAGAGTGATTCGGTCTCTGTTCCTAAATGCAACCGTAGTATTGAAAACGAAAATTCGACTTAGTATGGGGGAGACGCATAATTTAGTAGCGCAAGCCATAAATAATCAATTTTTTATTTTGTTTTGGAGTGAATTTTAGTCCTGTGGTTGCATTTGGGAACGGACACTGAATCACTCTGTAAATTTTGCATAGTACATAAAAAAATATCGTGTTTAAATATAAGTACATCATTTTGCCATAGTGCCAAAAGGGCCACAGCTCTATAAATATAGACGTTCAAAGTCAAAAGTTCTTATCACTACTAAGCCGTAGAAGCCTAAGGCGCTTTAAATATAGTGCAGTAAAACTTAATGGTTACAATAAATGCCATTTGAAAGTCCACTAACACGGCTTAGTGTTATTTTTCAGTTAGATTTAAAGGACAGACATAAACTGGGTCTGAACTACTGTCAAGGCGTAGATAAATTAAGTGCCAGCATTATAACGGACACTTGAATTAGGTTTTCAGCTCTGCAAGAAAATACTAGCTCCTATTTTATAAGCTTTTATTTAACTTGCAATGTTTGTATGTTCGGGTCAAATCTTGCAACTGAATTTTAAACCAGTAATCCACAACCGATTGAAATGAAATTTAGCATGCGTTCATCCATTCTAGGAGACAGTAACAACAAAAAAATTAATTATTAGTAAAAATCATTTTTAAAAACAAGCTTTTATTTAAATTCTCTACTAAAAAGAAGAAAATAAACTTTAAATTAATTCAAACTACTACTATATATCTACACAAGTAAATCTCGCGACAAGCTTTTATGTAATTTATATATCTACTGTAATGTAATAAATTGATGGGTTTGATTTAATTTAAAGATTATTTTCTTCTTTTTAGAGCATTTAAATAAAAGCTTGTTATAAAAAAAAGTTTTTTACTAAAAAAAATTGTTTTCAACTTGCAATGTTATGAATTCTACATGGTTATTCAGAAAGGGGGTTACTGTACTCATCATTATGAACAACTTTTACTATAGGACCAAAGATGAAATCGCATAGGCATTAATTATAGAATTGAAAAGAACAGTAACTAATAACACAATAATAAAAGAAAAGCTATGATTAAAGATATGTAGATAAAATCATACAAAAGGATCAAATGTTGTGGAAGTTAACCCTTTAACAGTCCAGGGGATCATGTGGGACCCAGTGACTCTGAATTGACCATGGACTGTGAAAGGTCAAAATCAAATGAATTCTGTGAAGTCAGATCAAAATTAAAAATCGCAAACACACTGGAAGGAGACGTACCTAAATACGTCGGATAAAATGATAGAATAAAAAAGTTTCGACACAACTTACAACAAATTCCCAGTCACACATAAAACAGATGAATGTTTATAACTCACCCAATCGTGACACTTGTTACGGCCTAAAAACTTTTCGCAGCGAAAACGCACGTACACTCGTACTGTCGTACAATGCGCTACCCAACATTCGATTGATGATAGTATGTCCTCTTAAAATAGGTCACCCTTTTATTTTCCTTCTGAGTTGCGCTTATGGCATTATTGGCGTCCCACATGC
Source organism: Allophyes oxyacanthae (assembly GCA_932294325.1). Lineage (NCBI taxonomy): Eukaryota > Metazoa > Arthropoda > Insecta > Lepidoptera > Noctuidae > Allophyes > Allophyes oxyacanthae. The sequence continues at coordinate 4,693,524 of OW028614.1, read as the reverse complement.
TTGGATTAATTATGCAAGAAAGAACAAGAAAAAACTTTTATTGAGCTTTTATTTGAGACAGTAATAAACAAACTTAACAATATGCGTTTACATACTTAGAATTTTACACACACGGTGGCCGGATTTTCTGAGTGCAGAATTGATATTAAAATAATTATATATAACTCCGTTTGAAATAAGATTAGACACGTTTAACAAACCCTTTTACAGTGTATTCAACCGATTTTGACTTCTATTCCGTACGCATAAGGATGGCATTAAAAGCAAAAACGTATTTACGATAACAAATGTTTACTGCAGCTTTAATTTGTCATGTCACCAACGTAATAGAAGTCAAAATCGGTTGAATAAAGTGTAAATGGAGTTATTTAAATTTCTAATGTTATTTCGAACGGGGTTATAGCGATTATCGAACTTTAAAAATTAAAACTAAACAAAATTATGCCTTGCGCCTGTAAAGACGACGTTTGACGACACGGTTGGTGCAGTGGTTAAGCGATTAGCTTTCTGCGCTACGTGCCGCGGGTTCGATCCCCGCACGGAACAAATATTTGTATGATCTACAGATAGTTGTTTCGGGTCTGGTTGTGTGTGCATGTGACATGTATGTTTGTAAACTGTACCCTCGATACAGGAGAAATCCTAGTGAGGGGCAATGTTTAAAAAAAAAAAAAAAAAAAACTCACTCACTAGTTATTCACTTTTTTTAAAGGCACCAAATGAATACGAAAACGCGCGATTCTGGTACAGAAAGTGCCTAGTGTACTATGGCGTTAACTACATAGGTAACTACCCGTTATTTTTTTATTGAACCTTGCCTTTTATTTCTCTTATATCGTGGGTACAGTTTAAACACACCCAGACCAGAAACAACTATCTGTAAATCATAAAATATATATATGTTCCGTTCAGGAATCGAACAGAACAGAACGCTAATTGCTTAGCCACTGTGCCAACCGTGGCGTCCTAAAATTGTAATTAGTTCTAGTCAAACATGAAACATCAAATAAATTAACTCAACTCATCCGCAAGACACTCGTCACTTTTCGCAGCGACATCGCACGTTATCGTACGCCCATCACTCGATTCGACGCTACATTCCCGTTTCACGAACCATTGGCCGGGATAATTTGTGAACCCCCTTTGTTCTGTTATTGTTTACTTTTCATTCGTTCATTACAGTGACAGCTGTATAGAATGTAAGTATCGATCTCGTTCGTTCAATTGTGTTAAGATTTGTTTTTATAATTTCTATTTCTGTTCGAGTTTTAATTGGAGTTCGTTATTTGAATGTTTGCAATTACGGTCTTTGCGAGTATTTAATTTCTAAGTGGTATTTTTAGAATAATATTACTTTTCTTTCGTGGGTTGTACAAAAAGATGACCGACTGATTTATTCATACGTTAATATAATACAGTCCCACTGCTGGGCACGGGCCCCTTCTCAGAATAAGAACAGTTTAGGCTTTAGTCGACGCTGGCTAGTAGGTCTCGTAATCGGAATGTTTCCTTTTTTTTTACTTTGTCTCCCACAAATTTCTCATTGAGCCTTTATTGAATCGGAATCGATTCAATTTTGGCACTACAAGAATGTTGATTGCGTTGTTCCAATTGCCAATCGGAGTGATTTTAAAAGCATAACGCGCAATATATATTGTTGATCTGTCAAAATTGTATCGATTCCAATTACAAGTATGTATCGTGATGTGTTGGTGGTGGCTGATGATAGAAACAGAATAGAAAAAAGCTTCATTGCACTCCAACATAAAAAAAAAACTTTACAATAAAGATAGTAAAACAATGCACAATGGGCGGTCTTATCGCTTAAAGTGATCTTTTCTAGACAACCTCTAAGGTTGATGATGATGATCATTATTTATTTAAATTCACCCAACTATATCTCCCAGTACCTGTGTCTCGGGGTACCACTGGTACTGGTATAAGCGGGGCGGTCGGGCGCAGCGCAAAGTGCCCGCTTCCTCAGCCCTTCCTCGGCGCTCACGCGTGGACCATAATTATGTTAGACTAACTTCTGAACCACTTTATGAACTGAAATATGATTATTTACAGTAATATACAAGAAATTTTCTCATGTACTTATACTGTGTGTGAAGTATGATAAATTAGAGAACATGCATCGAGTTTACAATGATCCTTTGTCTAATCCTTGGAGATTATCGTAAAAGTCGAGGGTTCGTAAAATGGGCTCGGATGTCAAATATTGATCACGTTCTGTCGTCAGAAATAAGTGTGGACGTTATTATACCTTCCGGGTAAATGAGACTTACTGGGACATAACTTTGGGGCATTGACATCGGATAAATGAAATGCAAGAAGATAACTATGTTGTTTTCGTTTTTTGCATATTTGTTATTTTTAAACGGTAATTATTTCCTATTAAAATAGATTTTAAGAGTAGATTTATGTACTCTAAATGATAATTTATAATAATATAAGGTCCTGCCTTTCTAGTCCCTATCATTATGAATAACTTTTACTATAGGACCAAAATTGAAATCGCGAAAAACTAAATCTGCTGTTCCATAAATTTAGTCGAGTAATATTCAATGAAATGTATGAAAGAGCTGTATTAATTTCTTCGCGATTTCTGGGTTGGTACCATAGTAAAAGTTGTTCTTAATGATGAGTATAATAACCCCTTCAATTGGTGGGACCTAAAACAAAAATAAATCTTCTCCTTCTTAATCTTATGTTTTTTTTCCAATAAACAAAATATTATATATAAATATTATATTATACATTTTAATATACTTAAAGCTTACTCATCATAGCAAAATAAATTAAATTATACTAGTTCAGTTAGAAAGACTTTTTATATTTTGTGTTTACATAAGTAGAATATTAACATTGTTGTATATCGTTAAGTTAGCTCTGTACCGTTTAGTTTCGAGCACTTTGCTCCGAAAAGTTGTGCACAAATTGAAGCCTCATCTGCTACTAGCACTTGTCCAAATCATAATTGTGCATAAGTAACGACAGTTGACCCACAGATGCCCCGGGACCGCAATGACCCATTTCGCTTTAGTGCCTTTTACAACTTGGGCGGGATATGCCAGTGTTGTTGTGTTTTTGTTTTACGCATTCATGAGTTTGTTTACTAAAATGACGGCGTCGTGTGTTTAGATGATACGTTATCATCCACTATCAGACATTTTTTATAATGTTTATTAAGCAACCCGATACTATTCTTTTTAATTTATTAACTGCCTTCAGTCCTCATAGGAATATTATCAGTTTGGTAGTGTGACTCATGCGTTCTGGATGCAGTGGCCATCGCCCCTGCTGGTCAATCACAGAACATAACTACTTTTTAGTTGGTTTCCTGTTTTGGTGCTGTCTAGCAGTTCCACAGCCAGAGGATTCGGGTGTACGGCCACGTGTACGGTGTACGGCGTTCTTATGATTTGTTATCTCTTCATAAATATTGAGATACTTATGAATTTCTGCATTTCGTGTGAACCATAGTGCATTAACAATGCTTCTTAGGATGCCGTTTTTAGCTCTTTGGAGGCACATGGTGTTGCTTACTCGATACTAATTAGCGTTTGAAATAAGTCCAGCGATCGGCTTATATGCGATAACTATATTGGTGCAGTAGCAAAGAAAGCCTGCAAAAGTCAAAATAAAGAGATTTGCTACTCGTAGTAACATAGTATAAAAGATGTTGCAGTCAATAAAGGAGTTTGTCACCAATGACTGGCATACGAATGTTCGTTAAAGTTAGCATTTTTTAAGTGAATTATTAGTTTATCTTGTTAGTTCTAGTATTTTAAAAGTGACAAGCTTTTATATATATTTTATGGCGGCAAAGCTTCCTACTCTGCCTTATACAAATAATATTAGTTTCTTCAAGCAAACCTACTATCACAATACATTACCTACTTTTTCAAACATTTTGTACCAAAATAACAAAAGAAACCTTCCTTGCCTCGTTAATGAAATACGTAAACTGTGCAACCAAGGCTTGAGAATAACCCTTTTCAAATTGCTTTCAGGTGTTGTAAAACACTGACCCGCGGGAAATTCAGAGAATTTTTGCAGCATTACGTAAATTTTCTCGTTCTTATGGAAATCATAAACTTAAAAAAAGATTTCCTGTTTGTAATAACCTGTTTAAATACCACTAAAAACGTTTCAGTATTTACATCTGGCGTTTTGTAAACATGAAGGGAGAAGAAAATTGAGCAACGGCCGTGATTTTACCTCAGGTCCGTGAGTCACCTAAGCAGGTCCAGTTGAAAACCAGCGCCAGGCACCACAAATGTGCTGTCTGGCAATATGCTGAACTGGACCAATTTGATGCAGCTGTAGGGCACAGAATTTTAATTTATGTCAGTTTTTGTCTTTTTTTGCCAAATAAATGTATTATTTTCTTCCTTTTTCTTTCTCCCTAGCGCGCTTCTTACAGACATAATTTTTTTATATATTTTTTGTAATGGTTTGTAAGGAACGTAACAGTAGAAGCAAAAAAAGGAAAGTAAGGACGCCGTACTAATTTACTAGTTTATCATCTAAGCACGTTGCAGAAGTATTGACTACAATTGACTACATCTTCTGTAGCTCCTACCTATAAAGCCTTCTGTAGCCTATAAAGACGAATAAATTAATTTCATTTATTTTTCTTTCTAAAAAGGGGAAGAAAAAAATATTTTGGTAAAAAGAGAGAGAGACAGTTATTGTCACATAATCCACAATACAACATGCGATATAGAACAATGAGGTAAATATGAACCATGAACAGGAGCCGTATTAGGATCTTGACAAGAACCCTCACTGGGCACTGCAAACTAAACAAGCACCTGCAAAAAATGGGCCTTAATGACACCACAATTTGCAGATTCTGTCGCGAGAAGGATGAGACGCCCATACATATCCTATGCGAGTGTGACGTAGTACACCACACTAGAAGCCAGCACCTGGGTGGCCACCTAATCTCACCAGATGAGATTAAATCCATTCACCTCAAGAATATAGTCAATTTTATCATTGACTTACGGCTAGAGGGAGTGCTGTAATAATACAAGAGGCGTCTCAATAGATCTTCGCAGGTCGCAGTGACCAAGGGGCTTAGTACCCTACCTCTTGAAACAAATAATAATAATAGTGAGGTAAATAATTAATTTACAGTAAACAAAAGACAGAAAACATCAAGAGAAAAAGTTAGCATGTTACCGGGCACAATAAGTGTGGAAATGCGCGTACAAAAGGCCGCAGCTCAGCAAATGCTACAGATATCTACAGTGCTGATTTTCAGCTGAAGCCTCAGGCCCCAGGTGGCTCTCTAGCTAAAAGTGCTTACAGATTTGATAAATTTTAAACACCAAGTTAGCTATGAAATAATAACGACCGATTTGCATAAACGTCAATAACACAAGACAAATGTTTACCTAATACAAATTTAATCTTGAAAACTTCGAGGCGTGCTCGCAGTAATAAGTTTGATTGTTTATGATTAATTAAGTACTGGGTAATTAGTCGTGGCTGTAATTTGAAACCCTATAAACTAAAGTACAGTTGTACATTATTGATTTATTGCTGCTTTGCTAGCGTGTTACTTGGTGAAACTACAGGATATGTGGTTCGATGACGCTAAATTCATATAACAATTCTGATAAATCTTAAGGTCCGAAAACGTGCTATCTACGGTACTATGTTATCAGTAATGCCCTAATGGCTGAAGATGACAATCTTGATTGAGCATCGAATGGTGGTAAACATCCACTTGACACACTTAAGCCCAAGTTCACCGACAACGTAACAGACGATTAGAGCAAAATCAGCCGTTTTACATGACTTTTTGTATGGGTAATTGGCGGATTTTATTTTAAACATCTGTTTTGTCGGTGAAAATGGCCCTTAAACGTACTGGTAGACCGCTTCAGAACTCTCACGCTGGGAAGTAATTTATTTTTCCTTGGTAATTTTTGAAAAGAATTATCATTGTATTTATATTATTACATATGACATTAACATATATAAGGCCCTGCCTTTCTAGCTCATCATTATGAACAACTTTTCGTATTGGACCAATACTGAAATCGCGAAAAAAATATTAGGTAGATAGGTACAGCTGATCCATACATTTCATTCAAAATTACTCGACTAATAATTAAATGATGTAAAGAACAGCAATTTCTTTTTTCGCGATTTCAAGCTTCTTCCTATAGTAAAAGATAGTCATAATGATGAGTAAAGTAACCTCTTTACAGGGTTTAGGATTAGAAAAGGGCCTTGTAGACCAGTGGCGAAGAGTCCATACAACCCGATTCCCATCGGCTTCCTTTTAGGAATTGGTTAGTGCATAGACCAACGTAATATGGCTTGTTATTCAGTTAGATCGAGCTCTTCCAGACATGACTATATATAGATTATAAGAGACGGTATGGATTTTTGTCTTGCAGCATTAATTTCAGCAATTATTAGACGGATTTTTGGGTCGGCTTCCCCTTTTAAAACTGTCACCCTTCGCCACTGTTGTAGACTGAACCCAACAAAAAGATAAACTTAGTTGCGTATTACCTAAATTCGTATGAATCTGAGGAGAATTTTTAATTGAAAGGAAGTGACGGTAATTTTTTTCTGAGTGTTTAATTACCTCAATTTTCATTTCGGACGTCCCGTGTTGCCCTTTGGGCCTTTTTAGATTCTTTCTTCTGTAATGAATCCCCATGCTTATAAACATAAGTTTATACGAAATATATTCAGAAACATAAATTATACCTCTCCTTGTCATTTGTACGCGTATGGAAAGTGGTGGCAATAGACTTAAGATCTATTTTAGTTAACTAACGTTTAATAATCGTTTAGTTAGGTATCCTTATACTATAAGCCTATAAGGATACCATCAAAAAACATCTTATATATATATATTATATATAATAGGTATATATATATATATATATATATATATACCTATTATATATAATATATATATATATAAGATGTTTTTTGTGATAGTACTGTTTGTGAGGTTTTACTGTCACTTTCGAAAATAGCATTATGTAGCTCTTTCACCATCAGTCTAGAATTCTAGGATTTAAGTTACAATGACAGTAATAAAATGGCATACGTAATGAACTAAGTACCTATAAAACACATTGTTATTTTATTGCCAATTAAAGGGATTCAGAGTATAGTGTTACTCGTTTTATTGTAATTAAGGGCTTGTACTATTTTAATATTTCTTTGTAAATTATTTCAAGTATCCAATATAATGTTAACAATCCAGGTACGGTATGTATTTCCGTTGCATATTCAGATTACCAAGATTCAAAATCAAGATCCTTGTTTAATTTAATAATTACGAAATCAATAACATTACCTACTTACTGTACTTACAGTGTTTAAAAAAAAAAAAAAAAAAAAAAACTGTTACTATGTTACGGCTTTTAAGTAAAAAAAAAAAAAAAAAAAAAAAAAAAAAAAAAAAAAAAAAAAAAAGTAAAGTTAATAATTTTTCATTTAAAATAATAATCAAAATTATTATTAACGGAACAACACGATTTTCATATACTTCAACACTTTCCATTACAGTATGTATAAATAAAAAACCCGTAATTACCCGTAACTATTTTTAATCGTATGTTCGTATTTGCACGTCTTTCAGAATTCCCATTCAAAGTCAAAGTCAAAGATTTTTATTTCAACTGGGCCTTTGCTGGCGCTTTCAAAACGTCGTGATTCTAGGTGCACGGTTCCAAGTGGGTTGGTCCTGGAGAAGATACCGGCAAGAAACTCCATGGATACTGTTTTCATAAATCAAGTTTACAATAAAACTCGCCGCGGGGCCGCGGAAGCAGCCCCGGCTAAAATTCGACCTGAATTTACACAGTATTACAAAAAGAATATGAAAAGAACAGCAAAGATCATAAGTACCACTATAATTTAAACAATACTAGTAGGTACGTACATAACACTCAAGTCATCCAATTATGAATACAAGGGAAGCGTCATTTCTGATTATAGGTCTCTTACTTCCTGTTCCACTGCGTTCGGTTTTTCGTCGTCATCACCCACTTGGTACCTGCGGTGATCAGAAAGAAAGAAAAAAAAAATGGTTGGAAAATTTAAGTACCACATGCAATAATAAGAAATAAATAAATAATAAATAAATAAAAATAAAAAACCTTTATTACCCTTAAATACATACTAAACAGAAAAAATAAAAAATAGATATTATTGTTATTTGCACGCCTTTTAGGGTCCCCATTTCTGGGTATAGGTCTCCTCCTTCCCGTTCCACTGAAGTCGATTTCTCGCTGCCGTCATCCAGTTGGTGCCTGCCGTAAGCATGATGTCGTCGTCGAATAATAAGAAATAACAACAATAATCATAACATATATAGATAAAGCATGTAGGTAAGTCATTATATAAATTAAACGTCTTGGCCTCACATCTGCACCACGAAGAAAGAAGAAGAAGAAGAAGACTTTATTAGCACAACAAAAAATAAATAAAACCAATAACAAAGAAAACATATTATAAAATAAAAAAGTTATTGTGCTAAAAAGTCGCAGCTCAGCATAATGTCAGGAGGCAGTGTTACTGGCCACCTGACGCTGGTTTTCAGCTGCAACCCACGAGTGCCATACGCTCGAAACCAATAAGGTTCATCATGATATCATCTCGCCCTCTCTTTCTTGGCCTAGCTTGGTTTCTTTTTTGCTTTGTATACTTTCCATTCTCGGCATAACCTTTCAACTTGTACTATTTTAATATAAACCAATCAAGTATACATAATTGAAGGTAATATTCCACCACCAAGGACCCACACTTCATAAACACATATGAAATAACATAACCCAGTATTATTTACCCAACCCTTAATTAAATAAATGCCAATCAATTGACCTTGACCCCGATTCAATTCCTTTGATTCCTCACCAAAAATGCTAAACCATTCGTCCTTCAATCAAGGATAAGTCCTTGACTTTTTGTGTACAACCAAGTCTCGTGGCAAGATATATGGGATTACGGAATCGTACAGTTATAAGGTCCACTGTCCTTACAACATGACCTTCGTATGACACGGAAATTGTATTAGCAGAAATTCGCAAATGTACAACTTGCCCTTGACGCAGTTGACGGTTTTGCTCGAGTTATTATGTGACATAATAGAGAATTCATTGATGACGTAAAATGTTCTCGATGATCCAATCCAGTTTGGAATTTGTCTTGGGAAAAATTGGAATAAAGTTTGTTCAGAGATTTGTCGATTTGTTCCAGTTATGAAATGGATTTCGTATACTGTTTCTGGAGTTTCCTTTGTGACTTGTGAAGTAAGTTGCTAAGCTTTTGTACTATTTTACTTCAAGGCCCAAATGTAAAATGACTGTGTTCCTTTAAAAGCCCTTTGCAACTATATGAAACCCGCTTTTTCACTTTGAAGAAATTGTATTTCAATCACTTCATTACAGTATTTCGTTTAGTAATTTTTAGCGCATCCGGGTGTAATGAACATTTGAGTTTTTTTTTTCAAGATACACTTCTTAAGGGCCTTTCAATTAAGATTTTCAAAATAATTTAAATTTCACGGAATTCGGATCTATCGATCTTCATTTGTCAACGTTGGATTTGCATTTCCAATTTCAAATCTACAAAGGCACTTAATTTTTGGGATCACTCGCCAAGTTAATCATTCAAGTTCTAAATCGGGCTCATTCCACGATGTTTCCCTCTGGATTTTAGCTGACAGCTAATCTTTTTTCTCCCATTATATGGGCCATGTCTAAAGAAATTTGGATTTTCGTGTTCTATGGATATTTAATTACAGGATAACTAGAGACCATACCTAAATAAAGCCTTCGTTTGTGATTTTATCTAGCCGAAAAATTACCAGAGGAAATCAGATTACTGTGACCTTCAATTACATGGCTGTCGGCATCATACGTCAGTATTATTTTTATACTCCAAGGCACGTGTACCATCGACCCTTCTATTGTTAGTTACGTATATAATATAAAATTTGCTGTCTTTACAATATAAAAAGGATAGAAAGCGAATTGGTCCTTTGATCATTAAAAAAAATCAGGCAAACATGAAATATAAAATTTATCACAAGAGTTTCTCTTAATTATAATTTCTTAGTAGATTCATAAACACCGCAAACGTACTTACCTTTACTTTCCTACAATTCTTCCTGCTCTATTGTAAAAATTGTACAGAATGATGGACTTAAGAGAGGTAGGGCATAGCGGGACTTTCCTCAAAAAATTGGCTGAGCTGCCCAACCGGCGAAGTATCTCCACCATGCAGAATATCGCAGCCAAATAATACTGCCAACACGACGCTAGTAAGTAAGGTTGGCAACGCGCAAGTGATCCCTGGTGTTGCAAGCGTCCATAGGTTACGGTTACTGTACCATCAGGCAGGCCATATTATGCTTGGTTGCTAAGTGGTACAAAAATAATATGAGTTATTATATAAGCCACGGCTTATTGTACTGTCGAATATGTGCTTAAAGCGCAAGCTAGCAGCTTTCAATGACGTTAAGAATCCGTGTGCACGTGCGACAGGTGCGACTGGACGTGGCACCACAAGTCTGAGTAAGCGCGTGCGGTCGGTGGCTGATCGCGGCTACAAGAAGCGATCATTGGTCACTACCCTACTTATAGCTTGGTCTTGGCGACTTGAAAGCTGATTATGCGCCGAGTTCATACTGAATGTGAGACTGCAGTATATAGCCGCCTCTAGTGGTCGAGGTGTGGCTGAAACCAGTGGCCTAATGTGTAGTCTTACTGTGCAACTAGTGTAATTAATGTAAGACTTACAATTTGCACGTACCTATATTAAAGATGATGAATGTGAACGCACCCTTACGTGAGTCAACAAGTACATTTAATTCTTTCTGTTCCCGATTCATTTCAGAAATTTAATAAACCATTTCAAGGAAGTGAAATTTCAAATTAATTTTTATTGCGGTCCTCGAGACATTTCGAATACGCTTTCCTGTATGATTTAATATTACATCTCCACATCTGTTTTTCCAATATGTCATTAATATGTTGATGCCAGTCATCTGTCAGTGTATAAACAATTGTCGACGGATGTCCGTTGCTGGCTCCGATTCAAAGAGAAGTTTGTTTATTTATCACAAATATTGCGATTCGGACTTCATTATTGAGATTTCCACTGCTTCTAGTTTTAATGACGGGATTATTTGAATGAGGTAATAACATTTTACAAAGGGACTTTATTAGTGTTATTTATGAGTTTGTTTAATGATTTTTAAAGGGAATAGGTGTTGTTTTGATTATGTTGGAATTCAAAGCTAGGGATGACGTGTAAAAAAATTCAGTTTTTTTTTAAATGTTTCATATTTTATTACAATTCAATTCAAATTTTAATTTAATAGCTCTATCGTGACTTTACGATGATTCTGCCATTGTCGAGGTTGCATACTTTATTACAAATTTTTTTTTATACCACACATTTATCAAAGAAACATTTAGCTTAAATGTTTCTTTGTTAAATGTGCCCTACTGTTCTATATTCTAATTCATTACGTGTATGTTAATAACACAAAGCTACAAATTAAGATAATCATCCAACTTGCTAATGGAATAGCAAAAGCGAAAAACAATTCCAGTCGACCATTTTCGCAAGAAAAACCGTTATTATCGGAACCGCTAAGTGGTTCAATATCCCACATTAAGTGGTTGATTTACCCTATTTCTCTTGAGAATATTATTTATTAAGTTCACGCGAAGAATGGCTGCAATATCTACTAAGTTATTGGTTATGTATCTGTATTTGTTAACGCGCTTTTATTAGCTTCACCTGTAACTAACTAACTATGTAAGAAAATCTTGGAAGTTAAATTTGACCCACTTCTCGGTTTCCAATTGAGCTGAAATTTTGCATATACGTTCAGTTTGGATGACTAAAGCGTGTTCTATAGTTTTTTTTAAACTATAATAATTTTATTTATTTTTTATTAGGGTTCCGTACCCAAAGGGTAAAAAGGGACCCTATTACTAAGACTCCGCTGTCCATCCATCGTGTCTGTCTGTCTGTCTGTCCGTCTGTCACCAGGCTGTTTCTCATGAACCGTGATAGTTAGATAGTTGAAATTTTCACAGATGACGTATTTCTGTAGCCGCTATAACAACAAATACAGAATAAAGTAAATTTTTAAGGGGGCTCCAATACAACAAACGTGATTTGTTGTTTTTATAGATAATGGTACGGAACCCTTCGTGCGCGAGTCCGACTCGCACTTGGCCGGTTTTTTGTATTATGTTGATCTTTATAAATGGGAAGGAAGTTTTGTATAGTCTTTGTCTTGGAAAAAGTTTGAATTTGATTGATTGAAATAATTATGTATTTATTGCAATATAAAATTATAGATGAAGCCTTGGTGAGATAGATAGAGATAGATAGGCCTTTGCTTATACTTGATTATTCTCGTATGATCATAACTCTCTGGGCGCGCCGGTTAGATGTTGCGGAGTACTATTATCCAACTGGTATTTTTTTTTATCTATCTGGTACGTATTTTTATATATTTTCCAAGGATAACAAGTTATTATGAGCCCGTTATATTGTGATATCAATAGGAAACTTAACACTTTTATGACATAAGCTTACAGATACTGTTGATAAAACACATAATAATACTAGGCGCAAACTGTTAGCCATAAATATAATTATTTCTAGTAAAGATCTACAACTACTTGACAATGATGGGTAACTGTTCACACCACGTCTCCCACTACCAAATACAAACACTGCGAAATAGCTCACTGAAAAGATAAACAGCGATTAGCTTTTTTGCTCTAAAGAGCTATATTACTCTTCTAGCTCTTTAGCTCTTCTATAGCTCAGTAGCTCAGACGCCGACTGTTAGTTCATTTGACTCTATATTACGTAGGAAATAGTAGTCAAAATCTATAGAAGGACACTTAATAACTGGCAAATAACCGATGGAAATTACTTCTATTACCTATGCAATAGAAGTCAAAATAGGTTGAACAATACTGTAAACCAACAATTACGGGACCATTCTACCACGATTGAAATAGCAGAAATTAGCAGACTTGGACCTGGCCATCGAAAAATTTGCAGACTTGGGCCTGGCCATCGAAAAATTAGCAGACTTGGGCCTGGCCATCGAAAAATTAGCAGACTTGGGCCTGGCCATCGAAAAATTATGAAACTAGAATAGAACTACTAGACTATTTTTTAGGTTATTCAATAATACCTATTGTATTTTTATTTCTCAAACCTTGTCCTTTGTGCAAAAAATAAATTTATTTTCTTTCATTCTTTGTAGAATAGAATAAACATTCACTCGGACACAACAAAATGAGACACAACATACAGAATACACTAGTGGGTTTCTAACATCTCGATTCTAAAACAAGGTCAGTATTTAATCCGAAATTACCCGAACCACACCGGTAATCGTACTTAATCGAGAGTGGCGTTAATCCTGAAGGTACGGTTGAATAGAGACGGAAGCAATAGCGTAAACGAGTTTCCGACTTTGATTAACTTTTGACTTCGTAGCTCTTTTGATTATTCATTTTATTTTGGAGGATTTCTAACAATGTGGGTTGTGGGTACCTACAGTACGACACAACTTATACGGCTTACGGATGTACCTGCGCAGTTGATATTAAATACGCAGGAAATTGATCAACCAATCAGAAAGCATCATCGCTGATCAGTGGCGTAGCTAGGTAACCAAAGGCCCTGGGGCAAAAAATAAACTAGGGCTCCAACTAAACTATTTTAAAATCGTTTGTTCCGTATTCGTCGTTTACCGAATACGACATAAACGACTTTAAAGTTAAAAAAAAAATCTCTACGCCATTGACGTGATATTCAGTCAGTGAGTGAAATAGAAATAGACGGCACCGCAATAAATTTTTACAGCTTATGGGCATTTTATTAGATTGATTATAAATTGATTTACCATCGGATGTTGTCGGCGATCGTGTGTTCGTGTCTGTGAGAACGAAGATTCACGACGCGCCATATTTGTTGTGTCATACTGTACGGTAGTATTAGAGTTAACCCTTAAAAATGTGTGCGCCTTGTTGTTTAAAAAGGTTTAAAACAAACAGTCACTAATATCATAAACAATTTATTATAACTAACACAACCTTTTATTAAAACAAAATATTTTCCAAATAGATAAAAAAAGTCTTTTTTTTTTTATATTTTTACGTAGGTATAATTTCTATTTTGTTATAGGTCTGACATAATTTCTGAATTATATCAGCGCTTGTGATTAGGGGAACGTTTTCAGTTTTATGACAATAAAAATTTTTATACAAGGTCCTACCTTTCTAGTCCCGATTCCTTGTACTCATCATCATGAACAAATTTTACTAAGGGACCAAGCAAGAAATCTCGAAAAAACAATCAGCTGGTACATGTAAGTAATTCAATATTACTCGACTAACGGCTATATTCACCGACAGTATAAAAGCTGTTTAAAATGAACTTAACCGATCAAAAATATATAAAAAAAAAACAGATTTTGCTTTTTTCGCGATTTTATGGTTGGTCACATAGCAAAAGTTGTTCATAATTAATGATAAGTAATATAGGGATCGGGACCAGAAAGATAAGATCATAAATAATTATATAATATACAAACTCAATACAATGTTACAAAATATGATTATTCCACACAAACCTTTACGTTAACTATCTACAAAAGATTACGTTCCGTCAGATGATTTCAATTCCAAGGGAGACCCAAAACCTTTGGGTCAAAATCCTGCTATACGGGTGTATAATTGTATATATTTCCCGGAGATCCCTTGTGAATGAGTCTTCTTGTGGAGGTCAACTGATTATCATAATCAGACGAGTGTATTAGGCTAGATCCCGAAGAATAATTATAGCTGAATAAATAAGGCCTTGTGTATTCTTTTGTATGCGAATATGTACGTTTTCGGTTCAGAAATGAATCTTAGAGTGAAACGTTATTGTGTTTCGTTGAAGGATTTTTCTTTGATGTGTAACTGTGTGGGGAATTAATACGTTTGGTGTTTTGCTTCGTGAAGGCACAAGGACATATTTTGTTGGGCCAGGTCTAATGAAAGAATAAAATTAATATAGTAGGATATAACTTGAGTATTTGTTACGGAAAAAAAGCAGCCACATAATTTTCATTTATGCTTTTTTTACATTCTCGTCTCAAGCAACGTTACCACAAAATAATATACAGTACATTTCAAATCGCTATCTATACAATTTTCTGCAAACTTGACATATCAACGGTTGAAAGGCTATTTCTTCTAAGCGACATTTTTACACATTTTTTTTAGACATTTTTTTTTTTTTTTTTTTTTTCTAATATCGAATCTTTAATAACAAAAGAATAGATATAAGAAAAAAATAAAATAATGTCGCTTATAACAAATAGCAAGATGAAACGGTTTTGTTGGCCCAAAATACTAAACAGTATCATATAACACGCATTTGACAAACTTGTTCATGGTCTACACTGCACTTAAGATTAGTCCCTCTAAATCGCCAACTAAGCTAAAACAATTGTAACAAAAGGGTCTAACTAAAACTCACTTTTGCCATCCCTGGTCAGTGGTCAAGCTGTTATTTAAGCTTATCTGCTAATGCATTATTCTACAAGAAATGTCAATTTGAAATCGGAATTTACCACCATCACAGATGATTGTATTCTCTACAATCTTTTTTACATAATTATATTGTTAATTTAGTTTCATTGACGACATAATTTATTTAATTCAATATATCAGCATTCCAAATCCTGTAACATTATTATGTTCTCAATAAAACGTAGACAGCCAAATAAAATAAAAAATCATATTAATCCCTCCGTATATTTTTTCAATAAATATTATCTATACTTTGTTTACCAAATCGAGGCACTTTATTACTGATTTGGTTTTATTGCGTTGTTAAGTCTGCTAAACAATAGATATGTAACAATTCTGTTGTTTTGGTACACTGACTGGTCCATAATGGATTCGTCGATGACAGCTAAGTCTCTTTCGGTTTGGATATCACGTAAATAAAAGAGAGGTCGTATAAATTAAAAAAAAAAAATACGAAAAATTAATGATTAATGTCATTAGAAATAAGTAGTTCCATTGTGCTCATATGTCTGTAACATTTTTAATACCATGTTTCCTAGCGTGTACATAAATAAATTATAAGACCATCCCATTGATATAAAAACTGTGGCATATCAAATGAACCCTCAGGAATTAATAATAATTATTTTAATCTGTATAGGTACTTAATATGTGAAGAGAAAACTTTATACCCCTTCTTAAACATATTTGTGCGCACGGAGAAGTGTGAGATTATATTAAAGTTTATACGGAGAAGGACTGCAGATAGCTAAAATTTAATGTAAGTACCTAACAGTTAAATAAATACGAATACAACTGTAGATAATTATGTTTGTTTCAACTGTTAATAATAATAAATTTTGAATTTCATAGATATTGCAGGGAATTAAGGCAAACACACGCTAATGATGTATTTGTACAAGCACACAGAGGGGAAAAAAAAAAAAGGTAAATCTAAATAGTCTTTGACAAAAGAACCTCAATAACGATCACAGACATAGATATAAAGATCGATTTTTTTTGAGGTTTTGAGCGACCACTAGTATTTATTAAAAAGTATATTCGCTATGAGGAATATTAAAAGAAAATATAATTAAAATCAAATTTGCAAAAAATACCCATGTACCCATAAATTAAATTACTCATCTATAAATTATTAAAAAGCTTAAAAGCTTTATGAAAGTTGGTATTTTTCCCTTAATATATAAATAATTTATAAAAAATTTGCATAGTCTAGACTGTGTTTACTAGATTATAATTTAAGAAATATTAATACTTATTTAATAGTTTTTCCAACAATATTTGCGTCTGATGGGTGTTATTAAATTATACTTGGCCATTCTTCGTCCACTTTATAAAAGCGTTGTAACTAGGGAATTTAAAACCGTAGCAAAACAAAAACCGGTTTATTGTTTTTAGTTTTGAGATGTAAAATCGATTAACAGATTTTAACATCGATTTTGGAGTTCGGAAGATTTCTTGATGAAAATAGTAAAAATCTATTCTTTTTACCTAATTTCAATATTTCAAATGCTCTTTATACACTTTATAAAAATACATGCGAGTTCCCTACTGGCATGAAATACCCATTTTTGTCGTCAATTTTTTAGTATCAAGTTATATACACAAAGAGACTTATTAGGTATAATGTCTTTAAAACAATTGCTATTTGAGTGGAGCTTTTGACTGATTGAGTTGATTATTCAAGAAAACTACTATAAACCATATTGTGCTCATATTACAATGATATTGTTTGATTATTTTTAAATACATCAACGCATACATAAGTTCAACAAGTCTATATTCAATTAATAACATACTATACTCGACAAAGTCTGCAATTATTTAGTTGAGGACTCGTAAAACTTCAAATTTATTCGCCGTGGTGTGTTAATTAAAAGCAAAACAATGATGCTATTGGCGTCTGTCTACAACCTGGTAAATAAGCATCAGGTGATAGCACATGCCAAGGTTACTCAAACTGAGGATAATTTGATTGCTCCGCGAGCGAAGAATGTTACCTACAATGTTTTATGAATCTGTGTTTTCTGAATATTCTGTTGATGTTTGTTGTTTTGTTGAGTAATAGAGTGGTTGTCTAGAAGATTGGTTTTAATATTATTTAGATGCATGCTCCGGCTTTTGAAATTTTAACGGAAAATTTAATAATAATTCAACATTTTGTAGCATTCACCGAATCTCGGTTTTTCGGGGCTTCGTTCACATTTTTATATTGTCTTAATCCTTTCACTGATCAGTAAAATAATAAATGAATGTCGACAGTTTAATCCGGTTAAGAACGATATTATTCGGGCTACCATTTTTTTTGAGTTCCTTTTTGCTTAGCGTATCGTATTTAAACCCATGGGGATCGGTTCATGGGATGAAAAATCTGTTGAGACCTTCGATCAGCAAAGGTTGTGACTACTAGATATTCGGGCTCCCAGGACGATCTTTGTGAATACCAATTGAGTATGCATGATGTGAAGTGGTATCCACAGATAATCTCAGTTTGTGGTTTCGGTTGAAGTATTACCTATGTAGGGCACTGTACTTAGTGTGTTTGTACTTATTGTCCAATGCTTAATACTTATTGTCATATTATATTATACTAGGGGTCGCCCAGCGGTCGAAATTCGACCGTAATTTTAGCTTTCTGCACTCCTCCGTACAAAATTTAATTATACCAAATCTCACACTCTTCCGTGCGCGCAATCTGCTTAAAAAGGGGTACAAAGTTTTCTCTTCACGTTGATTATGGTACATTGCACATAATTGGTAACATTGAAGAAGGGTATTTGTAGTCATCATTATGGACAACTTTTACCTTCAATACCTGCTCGACCCAGACGTGTGGGACAGCGAATAATTTTTTCGCGAGATGTTGGTTCCATAGAGAAAGTTGTATAGTTTGATAGTCTGATTCACACCCTTAAATGTGACCACACATTTCTGATACACATTGTATATTATACCTCACGCACATTGGTGAAGAAAACACATGGTTTTCGTACTCCGGTGAGTTAAATATGAAAACTACATGAGACATTTTACGTACATACATACATACGTCTTTATACATAAATTCGGCGAAGAGGAAAATAGAAGGTTTACTTCCTTAATACAAGCAAATTGTAGCATTTGTAGCAATGGTTTCATCCAAATTGGATTGCTAGAAAAATATGTCTCAGCAAAAGATTTTTGCAGGTACCTACTATTTGTTTTTTTTTTAGTTTCCTTTTTTGGCTTACCTGTTTAGTTTTGGTCTAAGTCGTAGAGCAAAGGTTGTTCAGGATCATGATAAGAAGCTTAGCGATTTCTGGTATTTTTTCACTTATCCATGTTTAATCTTATTCAATACTTATTCGTTAGTAAACTTTTCTTCTGGACTCACTGGCAATAACTTGCAAAATTAATCATTCTAATTTTAAAAGTTTGACATTCTCAATTATTCAATTTTAAAAAAGTTATGTTCTTTTTGACCAGCAAGCATAGCATGTAACCATGTAGGTAACATAAGCTTATGTCGATCTGTTTCACTCACATGATTTTATCATTTTATCAGGGATTTTGACAATTAATGAGAGTGAGTCGAGAAAATGGTCTGATAAATGAAGGCTAGAGTGACGCACAATATATAATAAATAATATAGCAAATAAAGCATTTCTGCTACGTCATTTAAAATAAAAACCCTATGGGATCATTAAAATTAAACTAGTTTTTGTTTGTGATGTCCTCTTAGTGTTTTTACTCCATAAACTCATTCCAAATTCATCTTTAAGGTGACCTAGCATCAAAGAGAGTTATGCTATCAATCACCTTTCTTTTTATTATCATAACAATTTAATTCCCACAAAACAAAATGAAAGTCGTAAAAGCTCTGCCAGGTAGCAAATCCACACGTCACAGTCTCGCAAGGACATTCCCACATCAGCACTCTACATTTGAAGAGCATATGTTCTTCAACGCCCTTCCTTTTCCCTTCAAGTTCGTATAATACTTACATTTGGGGACGCGCACACGTAGACCAGTGGCCCTTGATAGTTATACATATATCATTTATCAAAAGTGATTCAGCTTTTAATGCCAGCTGACACTGGAGAAAATGTCTTGGAGAAATTCGTTTTGCATAATAGTTTTTGGAACATGGTTTTGTTTCTTTGATATTTATATTGACGCATTTCCGTAGTAGGTACCTATGTCTCTGTATGAATGACTTAGCTGTCTTTACTTAAACTTTGCTAAGGTTATTTCTATGCTCATCTTATACTTTGATTCGGAATTTATAGTCATAACACGCTGAAATTGTATTGAGCATACGGTAAGACCGACGAAGTCAATAAACAAAGTCTGACAGTCCCAAAACAAACTCTGAGAAAAGTCTATATACGCTCTATAGATCTCAGCCCTAGTCTTTTCCCAATGAACGGTCGACTTCTGCTAACCAGAGGTTTAATTCACGTAATTTTACGACGCGCCGATCATATTGCAGTGACGCTCGAACTTGACGCGAGCGTATCTCACTGAAGCTAAGAGAATACCAAATGTGTTGTTCATCAAAATTTTTGTGCGCGGCAACTGCACTTCTTTAGTTACGTGAATTAGCCTACAGGTTTGAAGTATGAAGGAAAAAGGGATCGTACGTACGTCCGTGCCTTATCAAATTTAATTCGCCGTGTGTAGTTGCATGCGCAAGTAGCCTCACTTGAAATCATAATAATACAATATTTTCAGTACGGTGTTTATTGTGATTTGTGTTTTATGTGTATTTACATTTTAATTCGTTACATGTGAGCATGAATTATCCTGTCCTTGAATATTAAATGTCCATTGTTTACTTGTTTTATATTTTATCCATAATGAAAATTCGCGTCGGTTATCCTTAAAATTTTGTAATATGTATGATCCTAATATTAGCCCATATCAGCGGGTCTACCGCGTAACTAAAATTGTAATGAACATCGACATTGGTAATAAACTTTAATAAGAGCGTAAGAGACTAAAATTAGAGTAAACTTTAAATAAAATTACCAATCATGAAGTTATGACTCCTATCTTCATGATCTGTAATTTTTTTACAAGGTAGCTCATAGTTTAGTCTTTAAAGATCGTATTGAAGTTTATAACCAGTGTGGATGTTCATTACCATTTCAGTTAGGTACGCGGTAGACCCGCAGTTTGTCAAGCGTGGTCATTCTGGCAAATCACCACGCCAGCCATGATTGTTCATTGCAGCGATTTATCAGGAATAGTGAACCTTTTGAGAGCTGATAATATCAGCTCTCAAAAGGTTCATGTTATGAGGGTACCTACAAGTATAAGTATTAGGTGTGTAAGTGGGATTGATATCATCTGGTTAGTGATCTCAATGCCGCTACTGAGTACTTATTACCTAAATGCCTTATCTAATTTGTTTAGACTTACTGATCCCACAGTCAAACCGACTACACGGTTTTGTGGGACTACGCCAATTAAATATACAAATTGTGTATTTTTCAATAAATAAATAATAAATAAGTACTTATTTAAGAACAAAGTTATAAGGGGACCTATATTTACTTACAACAAAATACTGTCTTGTTGTTTCAGGGTGAGAAAATCTACAACTTGTTGCTGTTATGACAAGCGTCGTCACACGATAGATACCTACTACATTTTTCAACCAATCGTAAGTTCCAATAATATTAATTAATTATTAGGTACCTACTAGTGGTCGCACTGGTCGCCCAGTGGTCGAAATTCGACCACATAATAAAGATAAATTTGAATTACCTATGCCAAATCTCACATCGTTATGTGCTGTCATCGAATTCTTTGAGTGTATGAAGCAATAAACTACTTACTTTGAGAAGATGCTAAGCACTTCATAACACAGATCTGCACGGAATTATTTCCATATGTAATACATAACATAATGTAGATATATATAAATTCTTTTAGTGGACTTTGGGGCGCTGCAAACCGAAAAAAAGTAATGAAAAAATTTTAGCACATCTAAAACTTATTCGGAAAATAGAAGGTTCTAAAAAAAAAAAAAAAAAATTCGCATAAGTTTATTTCGTATTTTGTGATGTTATTATGATTTATAGTCCTACGTAAACGTAGTAGTTATATACCTACTCTTTGGTCCTACGTTTCTAGTCCCGATCCCTTTAATGGGTTATTGTACCCATCATTATGATCAACTTTTACTATGGGACCTGATGTTTACCGGTTATTACAATGAATGGACAACTTGCTTGTTAGTGACATAGGTTTTCGATCTAAATGATATACGCACGCAATCAATAGAAAATAAGAATTTAATTTCGTGTTTCTTTGATGGCTTCAAAAACAACATACATTAATAAAAATATTATTATAATCATAATAAAAAATTAAGTACCCTGTCAAAGAAAAAAACAACCACGAATAATTTAGTGAGAAAATCAAAGACATCATTTATTTGTGTATTTCCTGGTGTTTACATATATTCCGTTTGAAGATAATAAGACTTTCCAGACGCAATATTTTTTATATCAAAATAAAATTACATTGACAAACACAAACATATTAAAACTGACGTCATCAGCTGTGATCTGTCATAATTTGTCATCTGTGAAAACTGAGTCTAGGAAGTGTTGCTAAATATATTGGTAGTAAAATTTTTACGTACTTACATTACGCAATAGAAAAATAAGAGAGAAAATAAGAGTCGAGAAAATCATTTGATCTCAGACAAGTGTACAATGTGTGTGTGTGTGTGTGTGTAGTGTGTGCGTGTGTGACAAGTGTTGTACAATAATTATGATGTCTTTTTTTTATTTAATTGCTTTTTGTTGTTTTTTCTTGTACCTACTCTTTTTTATTTATTGTTTATTGTTTAATTTTGTGTATTGTGTCTCTTGCTGTCCGAATAAAAATATTTATATTATTATGACCTTTATTCAATTTTTAATACTTACATTCTTTCATATTTTTAAATAATTTTACAAATAAAAAAATAAAATAATAAAAACATTTAAAAATACAAAAGAGTAGGTAGTAGGCCACCGGCATCGGGAACAGGGCCCAAGCTACCGGCGGCTAGGGCTGCAGAGAAAGGAACCTCCTCACAATGCGTGCCGTGTCGAGGAGTACCGCTTTCTGTATCAAGCCCTTGAAATTGAAAGCTAGTTTAATCGGGTTTCATCTTAGCTATATCATGAAAATATGTTCAGCCGTTCAAAAGTTACAGCACTTTTTCTAGTTGGAGTCGGGGGTTTTTGACGGTTAAGTTATTTATTCATAATTTTGTTGAGGCATCCAGTTCACTTTGTTTTTTATGCCAGCCTCGTAAGTTCACTCTTATACCTTATTAGTTTACAAGAGATCACAAACATCATATCACAAAATTCATAACTGACGATCAACAATATGCGCGCGCAGGGAGTTGATATTTTTGTTGACCGGTGTCTGAATCACCCAAAATCGAGACATTTGGCGTCCCGATCATGGGTAAATCGGGACGTGTCCTGACGAATCGTACTTTCCCAATTACCGAATTAGAAAGAAACAAAAATTTTGTCGAGTAAGATTGGACATACCTACATTTTTTTTTTTTTTTTTTTCTCGCAGGAAAAATCCTCATGGATGTCCTTCGCCCTGGGGAAAAGCGGAGGGGTCTGTCGGACTCTTACCGACTAAAAAACCTGCGGTGTCCCCCTGTGCACATTTGTGCCGGGATCGCGGGTGCGTGTACATTCTTCCGCGACAGGACATACCTACCTACCTACATAATGTATGGAACAGCAGAATTTTTTATCGCGATTTCATTTTTGGTTCCATAGTAAAAGTTCTTCATAATGATGAGTAAAATAATCCCTTAAAGGGATCGGTAGGTACTAGAAAGGTTGGATCGTCTTTATTAGTACGACTCACGATCACGAATAGTTTGACTCAAACCCGACACGTTTCTTCTTACCAGAAAAATGCCATTCGTACTAATCAAAAAAGTTTGAAGACTTTTGTTTCTTTATAATTCGGAAATTGGGAAACTACGATGTGTTCCGCAGAAAACCTTGGAAGTTTTTGTCATCGCGGCGCCATCTTTAACGACTTCCATTAAGGCTTTAGTGATATGGGATATTTGTCATGGAACTTTTGTTCTCAATTGTTCCTATTGTTTCATATTAACACCGATGTAAAGTAAACCAAAGACAGGATATTTAAATTTCTTTATGGGCGATTCACTAAGCGGCGAATGGCTTCCTCTGGCTAGAACAGTTTCGTGACTTGACAGTTTAAAATACATCTCTCCAAAACGGAAGTTTCGTCCATTTATCGCGATCAAATAATATTCGTAGCCAGTGAAGTTATGGGTAGCTAGTATAAACAAAATTGAAGTCATATTTCATTATTTTAAACTTTTTAACAGCTCTATATCTCAATTAATACCATTCTCATTTCCCCTAACAATAACCACACCAATAAAACATAAAACTGGCCAGGTTTGTCCCATTTCCGGCCAACCTTTACGTTATCACCGCAGATTTATGGCCGCAATATGAGAAAGTTTCTGTCATCGTCAGGGCTGCTCAACATTTGGGAAGCACGCGTTATTCATAGCCCTGTTTTTTGTTTATCTGCGAAGATAAAAGGGACTGATTATTTCGCCTGACAATGAAACATTTTACTTGTATGCTTGTATGGTAGGGCTTCCTTGGCTGAGCAGAATTTCAAACAGCAGCGATATTAGATAACATGGTGCTTGTCTACATATTGTACGAAATAATTCTCCTTCTGTTTTGCGTTTATTCCTCGAAAAAACAGGACAAAAAAAAATGTCTTCGTACTTTGTACCAACCTTCACTCCGTTTGGCCGAGAATAATTAAAAATAGCGCATTGTGCTATGGGACAAAATTAGGAAAACAGAAGTGCATTTTGAAGAGTCTATTTGAATAAATACATATTATAGAATAGAAGAATAGAATAGAAAAACATTTATTCGATGTAGGACATAGTTAACGTCACATAAACATAAAAATAGAAACATAAAGAGAACATAAACATGAAATAAAAAAGAACAAGAAATTTTACAAACAATAATTAAATACACAAACATACTACGTACCTGCGTCGGAAACACAACAAACCATACTTATAATCCAACGTAATTTAACCTGTGTTTTGTTTCATATTCGCCATATTTCCATACGAAATTCCTTTCAGAAGTAGGCGCAAAAATATAAATGACTCCAATAATTTATATAAAAGATTTTCGTTCCGCCATGAAAAGGGCAATTATTGCGACTGGTAAAACGGATTTATGGGCACCGGAAGCTATCATATTACCCTGTCTGGGTCAAATTGGGATAATACCAAGTTCCGGTGTAAATCAATTAAAATTATGTTAATGGTTATTCATCCCTGACCAGGGCTTGTTTATGAATCCACCAAATGAGACCGTTCAAAAGCAGTACAAAAGGCTTGTAATGATAATGATAATCGTCAGCTTATGGCCAGCAGTGTACTGTGAAAACCTGAATAATAGTGATGTATTGTATTCATAATAATATCATAGAAAGAAAGAAAACGTTTATTAGACATTACATAATGGGCTGTCTTAAAATGTATATTTTTGTCCAAGTATAAATAAATAAATAATCACAACAAAACAGAAACAGAATTTTGTTTTTACACATACCCATTATCCTTATACTACCCACCCACAACCCATTGTCATTGCATTGAAAAACATCGTGAAAATCAGGGTCACTCGTCAAGCCCATAAATTGTTGCAAAGCCATTTCGCTGAAAAATAACAACACTTTTATATCATTAATGCAATATTCATACACTTTAATCACTTTACAAGCTGAATATAAACATAAACTGTCATGCAAACCTCTTAAAGTTTAAATAAACGTTTAACAAAGGGGTGTCACGAACATTTTGTAAGACATATTGACGTGTTTTAAATTGGGACCTGTTACGGACATCCTTATTTGATTTTAAATCAGCGATAAACGGGAGAGTTGTGGGATATTTTCGCGAAAAAGTTAGCTACTTCTATTTTGTTTATGCTTTGTAGGGTTATGTTTCTGTTACATCCTGTAGTTATTGGATAACAGCTGCTTAAGAGCCATTACATATCGACCGTGATCGAGAAAAGATTATTTTTTTTTAATCCGGCCGAATGCGGGTCGGTCTCGCGCACGAAGGGTTCCGTACCATTATCTATAAAAACGGCAAAAAATCACGTTTGTTGTATAGGAGCCCCCTTAAATATTTATTTTATTCTGTTTTTTAGTATTTGTTGTTAAAGCGGCAACAGAAATAAATCATTTGTGAAAATTTCAACTGTATAACTATCACGGTTCATGAGATACAGCCTGGTGACAGACGGACAGACAGACAGAAGTCTTGCACCAGCTTAAAATATTTCGATATTTTTAGATTTCTATTTTTTATATACCTATGAAAAATTACATCATTATTAAAGTTTATTAATTTAATATAAACGGAATTTTGTTTTAGTTCACCCATATCAAATTAAAATTATCCAATTTCAGAGCAAAATTTTATAGAATTAAAAGTCAGACATGGACTTTTTGTGAGCTTGTATACATAAAATTATAATTTGTTTATAATACAATATTCACTTTGTTTAAATCTCATTATAAAGGTTTCTCCACGTATTGCAAAGTTTGTGTGCCTACAGTACTTATTAGGTATTCAATTTTTCAAATAAACTTTTCAAGAGCGTCTCATTATAAATGAATAGGTAGATTTCATGGTACCTAGCTTTTGGTCTGGGGAGAGGTGCGGAGGGAATTCAGAAATTCACTACAGTAATACGGCATTGGCATATAATGAACCAGCTAAATGTATGGAAGGCACGAATGGCTCAGGGGTGTGCAAGTATGGGGGGGGGCACTCGCATCCTTGAGGAACTTCTTCATGTACCTGGATAAAGTCCTACTATATCTTGTATTATAGGCCGCGCGGCCCAAGACGTCAATAAATCAAGTTATAAAATTCCAATAGGAAATTTTCATAAGGATTACATTTTCATTTTATTTTTATTTTTTATATTTATTAGAATATAATAGAATAGAATAGATCTTTATTTCATGTAAACCAGATACAGGCACTTATGAAATGTCGAGACTCTAGGTGCACGGTTCCAAATAGTAGACCCTATGGAGAAGAACCGGCAAGAAACTCCAAATTATTAATTATTAAGCCATTTGCATTTTTAACAACCATCTGATTCGGCTATAATTAATTTTTTTTAAGCGCCTTCTGACGAGCCTAAAGGTTAATCCAGAATATGGTCTGGCTGTGTGCCTAATATCATCCAAATCCGTTGTAGGCCCCTTAAGGGGTTATAGTAGTAGTAATCCTAATTATGAACAACATGTAACATCAGAACAACATTGAAAAAAAAAATCGCTGTTCCATACAAATAACTAAATATTTCAGTATTGGTTTTATAGTAAAAGGTGTTCACAATGATGAGTACTATAAACCCATAAAAGGACCCCCGCTAATAAAATCGGACAATAAATAAATATTATACATTTTTTGACTTATAAGGTTGACATCAATTTATTCAACGTTTATTAGTGTAGGATAAAATGTTTATATTGTATGTAACCCGCAACTCAACCTCTTTGTTTTATAAACCCTTCGGCATCTTATATGAAGTAGGGTTGGACAAACAAAGCATCCACTCGTAACACATCTGTGGAAGCTTTCGTAAGAAACTTCGTGAAAACCAGCGTCAGGTGGCCAGTATCACTGCCTCTTGACATTATGCTGAGCTGCTGCTTTTTGGCACAATAACTCATTTTATTTTATATGTTTTCTTTGTAATTGTTTTTTTTTTTATTGGGCTAATATACTCTTTTTCTTTCTTTCTTTCAAACTCGGATGGTCCATGGTCTTCAATATTTCTGATAACTGTACAGCTTACCATTGCATGAATCAGCGGTTTGTACCTAATAGGAGTTGATTTTGAACAATACCGAATGTAACAACTTAAACCCAAAACTTGCAATTTAACCTCCGATTTCTGAAAGGCTGGTCAAATCTTTGATCATGTTAAATGTCATGTTAGCTGTCCTGATTGCTTCACAATCATAGCACTTGACATGAGATTTGACGGCTGGTTATATTCAATCAGCCTTTGAGAAACTGGATGTAAATCTCAAATTTTACGATCATTTAGGGATTTTTTTTGGCCTTCCATCCTTATATTAAATATGAAAGTATTATACATATAAACCTTCCGAATGAAATTCTCAAAATGATGGTGAAAACCGCATCAAAATCCGTTGTATAGTTACGAAGTAGTTAGCGAACAAACAGACAGATGCGGCAAGCGACTTTATTTTATACTATGTAGTGATAGTGATAGTGATGATAGTGATTGTTAGATTAATACTGCAAGACACTAACCCCGAATACTCAAGCACGTCTCAAATCAAGTGTCGTCAATAACTTCGTGCTGTCTAACCAAGAATGATTTTTAAGAGCGTCTAATAATTGAGTTGGATTTCAGTATTCGACGGTAGATGATACACAATAGCAGTTTTCTACTGTTAGATTTTACTGCTATCAATGGAGAAATTAGTACGAAATCTTAGGAAATAGTTTTATTTTTAAAACATTTCCCCTCTCTTATATTTCAACATATTTAGGGTAGAGTTTACAACATACATCTCACATGCACACACATCCAGACAAGGAACAAGTATCTATAGATCATAGAAATAATTGCTCCGTGCAGGGATCGAACCAGCGGCACGTAGCGTAGAAAGCTAATCGCTTAATCACTGCGCCAAGCGTAGCGTCAAGTTGCCAAAATAATGATTGTTGTTTATTTTCGTTAAATAATAGATAGATATGCGATTCTTTGCTTTTTAATCAAATAAGTTTCGCTCTTGGATCTGCCATATTGCGCCACACTCTTATTAATCTGCGTAATATTATGTGCTTACATTTTTTTAAATCGTATTACGCACTTAAAATGAACTCATGAAAGATTGGACAGAAATATGTTTACATGGGTAACATGACACGATTACTTAAGGACTATAACATGTAATGTAAAAAACGTTTTAAGGCCTTTTATCAGTATATTTTGTCATATTTAAGAGCTTTTTGATGTAATTTCCATCTCGTTTCGGTTCGTTGCTTTCTGGCTCCAATTTATTTTACTTCGAAGCTTGGATTGTTGTTCAATTGTATGCTCTTTGCTTTATTGTTTTCCTTTACAAAAGGTAAACTATACGGAAGGTAAATTCCTTACCTTTTTGGTTTTGGTTGTATAAGTAGGTATTTTTATAGTAGGTAAAGCGGGCAAACCAGCATGCGGTTCGCCTGATGGTACGTGATCACCGCCACCCATGAACTGAACACCCGCAACACCAGAGGAGTCCCCGATGCGTTGTCGATCTTTTAGGATGGGGTAGGCTCTTTTCTTGAAGGTCCTCATGTCATATGTCTTCGAGAATACCGCTAATGGTATCGTGGCAAAACTGGCGCGTGAATCGAACGTTAGTCGACAGCATACCATCTGGTACTAGTTTTATGAAATGAATAAAGCACACATTGATTATTTGAACCAAACTAGTTCAGTAAATGTTACTGTTAATGCTAGACTAGTTTTAGACACAAACTGCGCCCTTACCTATAAGCTTATCAGCGAGGTTGTTACTGGTCATTAGGATGTAAATTCAATATTCTGATCAACCAGAGTGTTACAGTAATTTGTGTTCTAAATCTGAATCGGCTGCTAACACGTGATTATACTCAATCATTGTCATTATCATTATTGCGACCAATGTAGTACCACCTACCTACCCACTTACCCATATTTGGGTATAAGTCTCCTCCAAATTCCTCTACTCCTGGCAGTCTTGAGCCCTTGCCATCCATTCCGAACGAAGGTGTTGCCAAAGGTCATCTACCCACCGTTTAGGTGGTCGTCCCCGCCACCTGGTATGCTGTCGTGGTCGCCATTCCAGCAGACTCCGCGTCCATCGTTCCTTTTCCATTCGATACTAAATCACTAAGCTAGAATAATATAAATTATTTTATAACATGATTATACAACGTGTATTTAAATGCGTGGTCATGTTTAACGGTGTGGATCAATCAGATCATCAAACTGAACAACTTTCTCAGTGGGACCAACATCTTAATCGCGAAAAAATAGTCAGCTGTCCTATATATTTGGTCGAATAGGTATTGAAGTTATAATGTATGGGATAACTGATAATATTTTCGCGATAATGATGTAGGTCCCATAGAGAAAGTTGTTTAGTTTGATGGTCTGATCACACCTATGAATATGACCACGCATTTCTGTTACAGTTCTACCTATATCAAAAACCTTCGTAATCGTTAAAATTCAAAAGGTGTTCGTCTGTTAGCAATTTCGAAGATTTTGGGTACAGCTACTGCTTTAGGTTCAATGTCTCTGATTTGGTCAAAAAGTTCAATAAATTTAGCAGGTCTTATGACGTTTCTGACAAATATTACAAAAAAACGACTCGCTTAAAAATAAAAACGTTACGGATGTGCAAAAATTATTATGAAAATATTTTTTCAGCACCACACATATATGCCAAAAATTACACCACATTCGCACATGCTTTGAAAATATATTAAGGAGTTGGATAAAAATAACAACTTTAATGCCTACTCGAATGTGTGGGACAGCTGATTAATTTTTCGCGATTACGATGTTAGTCTCATAGAGAAAGTTATTCAGTTTGATGGTCTAATCCACACCCTTAAATATGACCACGCATTTCTTATACTGTTGTATGTACAAAATACACAAGAGCGGCTTGCACCTATTTCTGTTCACCCCAAGAACATGAAAACGCTGACCTAACTTACACCGGTCAGTTCGAAATACACAGAAACTTCAATATAACTCGTGTCCGGGCATCCGTCTCGTGTCTTTCAAAGCGGATCTCGAAAATCGGTCGTCGTTATTCGGGTATCCGGACGTTGGCGGAGTGACGTGCGAGCCGAGTTCAATTACGATTACTACGCGATAACCGTTTCGATTTCACGGTCAATGTTACGTTAGGACCACGATACACGAATAAGCTTTCAGGTTTGCAAAGGGTTTTTTCGGTTTAGTCCTGTTTTTAACCCGCGTGTTCCATTTTCCGAAAGGTGTAGTTTATTTGGGAGCCCTTTGGATTTTGTCTGGGGTTTGGATTTGTGTTATAATGAGTTCAATGACAGTCCTACTTGGTGTAATTTTTATCAGATCATGATGATGCGTTTATAATAATACTAGCTGAGCCCGCGACACCATCCGCTTATATTTATTTCAGTCTTTGATTCCTTAATAAACCCCTCATACCCCCTTATGTGTTGAATTTTTTTAAATGCTTTCTTAGCGAATGTCTACGTTACACATGTAGTACTAGTGGAAGTATGTAGGTACTTAAGCACGTCACTTACACAAATGGTACAAAAACATTTTAATTAACAATTTTTTACAAATTGCTGAAAGTAAAATGTTCTTGAAATTGAGTTCTTTACAATCACATTTAGATAACCAAACCAAATTGACAATCTTGTAACTTAAAAAGACAAATTCGACTCCAAGGAAATTACGACACTGAATGAGAAGTGTTCTATTTTTAAATGTTAATCGAAAACCCGAATGGGCTATAACTTTCGATTTCGGTACTCGTAAGCTTTTGTGACGCGAATGTGATCACGTCCTTATAAAATGTTTCTTTTTATTTCAACTTCTTATCACCGAAGAAATTAATGTGTGAGATATCGCTTCAACACATTTCACATTTTATTGTTGAATGACTCTAATCATTTACGTTTGAAAAATTCCTAATATTTGACTCATTTCAAATAAAAACTTTTCTATTTTTTCTGTTCTATCCGTAGGTACTATGATTAACTTGCCAAGTGCCCAATAAATTGAGTTTTTTGTGCTGGTTATTGCTTCGGATTTTCATCGACAAAATACCCTTATCGGGATAATTTTAAATGAATGATTTTCCTTTTTGAATGAGATGTGATTAAGGGAGCCGAAAATCTTAAGTGGCACTATGGGCTTTGTAATCTATTAATTATTGTTGACCTCATATTTTTTGTGAAATTATTCTACTTTTAGAATCTTCAGGGTCTTTTCCTTTTCGGGATGAGCTGAATTCTACGTTACCTAAGCTTATGAGATTGAGTTATATCGACAAAAAAAAAGACTATTTCTTTTTTAAATCTTTATATCTCACGTGTAGGTATGTATGTACATCAGTAATAATAAATCATTATTATCGGACAGTTTCTTAAGATCTATGTTAGCAATAGAAGCGAAACACTTTTTTTTTTTTAACAATAAATTTCATTTATGTTTGGTGGCAGTTTGCTGTCGTTTACCAGTAAAATCAAACAGCTTATAGTCACAAATACATCACGTAATCCTGAACTTGTCCATATTTAATATTTCCTTAAACCATTTCTTGGCTCTCATTTCATGACCAACCCCGAGAGCAATTCATTCATCAAAGAGACGCTGGTTTTATGGGAAACAAATGCTGTTTAACATTTATCTATCCTGGAATATCAACCTTAGTCCATGGTAAATTAAATATTTCCGACTCAATATCGCCCACACCTACGCCAATTGCGTCTTCGGTACCGGTCATTAGATCGTTTCAACTTGAATATTTGACTTAATTATAATTAAACTCTTCATCAGCATTCACAATGTTTAAGTCGTGGTTTAAAAGAATTTATTTTTACTCCACTTTATTTATTTCACATTTTCTCCGGCGTACCGTTGTAATTTCCGTTTAATTTCGTGTTTAACGACAAACCGGTAATATGTTGATATTGTCGGTGAAGTAGGTATTAAGAACTACGCATGCGTAAGTTAAGTAAGTAATGCTCTTGTTTTTTAAAAGCATAAGATTAAAACGGTAGGTATATAAATCAAAGATATATATATAGTTTATATATATATCATATATATATATAATCCATTATAGCCAGACGCAAATGGAGATGGGCGGGACACATTTTTCGAAAGGAAAAGGAATGATGGACGCGGAGACTGTTGGAATGGCGATTACGACAGTACACCAGACCGCGGGGATGACCATCTTAACGCTGGGTAGATGATATTCGGTGACACCTATCAAATGAATATTCATACTAATCAATTATTGATCATTTAAATAGTTATGTAATCAGCTACTAGTCCTTCTGTGAATGTCGTGCATGCCTGTAAGTGACTTATTTGCACAGGATCACATTATAAACATGAACCACTCTGTAAACTAATTGTAATTAAGTTGTTGTTGCCTAAATAATAAAAATAAGACACCCTGTACAAGATTGGATGACAAGGGCTCAAGAACGCCGGCCAGGAATGGAGGAATTTGGAGGAGGCCTACACGCAAAAATGGTAATACCCATTATTGCGTGTATGGGCCGCAATAATGATGATGATGACGATAAGACGAATATAATTATATAATAAACTTACTTACTTATTTATCACAATTAATTGTTTTTCGCTTATCTACTTTAACAGGTAGAATTGAAGAACAACGTCAACTTGGAAACATCACTCAAAGTATTAAAGTCTATACGGTAAGTTCCGATATCATCATTATACAGGTGGCGCAAAATTTTGTGCATTAAGGGTGGCTTCCCTTTTGTTAAAGTTAGAAAGTTCTGGTATTACGAAACTTCAGGTGAATTTTGAAGATTTATAAAACACCATTATTCGTTTTTGAAAAAAGATACCGTCATGTCAGTCAGAATATTTCCTCCAAACAACCGACGAAATCGTAGTTGCCTAAATTGAGAAAAATACAAAAACGAAACAACATAGACTGTTATGCAAACTATTTTGAAAAACCATAAATGGTTAAATAGTTGGTACATCGTTTCTTTTTTGATATTATAAAAACTTTCAGTGTTAACCTCTCAGTAGCTACTTAATTTTCATGTACCTTCCTGCCATTTTCGTTGATTTTATGCTCAGATCCGTAAACGAAGTTTAATTTAAAATAGGTCTACAGTCTACACAAACACGTGAAAATAAAAAACACGGGAAATGAATGTGTCTGGTTCACAACAATGTCAGCCCAGTGATATAGTTGTGCCAACAAATTCAAAGCGTCTGTTTTCTCTAGACGTACTCGTAGTATCATAGAATTGAGGCGCCGCGCCGCCCGCCGCCTGCGCATATCGGAACGTCGAGTGCTTTTATGTGATTTGATTTGTAATGCCAAAAACGATTCTATTTTTTCTTCAGACACTATTATAGACAGATTCTGACGTGTTAAAGGTACTTAATAAGACGAAAATAGGCACCTTGAACGTAATAAAGAATGAACTTGAACCGATCTTCTTATGAAGATGACGTTGGCAATCGTAGATTTATTTTTTGTTGTACATGAGAGCTGATAGAATAATGGGAAAATGGAGACACAGATGATTATAATTTGACACAATGAAAGCGACATATTTATCTATAATATCTATTGAAAGATTTCAGGACAGTGGATATCTTGTAAAATAATAATCAATGCGGAAGAATCGATATAAAGATAAAAAGATATGATCTATCAAGTTATCTGAAAGAATGATAATATTAAAACTGATGTTATTTGTTGTAATTGATGTGATTAACAAACAATTTCAACAACCAATCATTTGACATGAATTTGACAGCTGGTTAGATTGGACAAGCCTTTGAAAAACCGAAAAACCGGCCCCATACGTAATCTCTTATGAAAAATCTGACAGTTCGCTAATAAACATATTCGTATAGTGTTATGAAAAATATGAGAGGAAAAGGGATAGTTTATTTGTCGGTCGTTGTGGCTGTCAGCGTTTTCTTACGTGATCAAGGCGCAAGTGACATTTTTGATACCACATTGAAAAAAAAACTTATCATCACGTAATAACTTTTAGGTAATGCACTATATCTTTCACCACTTTAAAAAGAAAACCAGATTTATTATAAGATTGCTCTCTGATGTTTATTTCATCTTATATAATTTTAATTTGTCTGGTATTTATTATACGTGTTGAAATGTACATTGACGTGTAAAGTACATGTGTAATACAATTTCAATGTCACATCAAAGATTAAAGTTTTATATTTCACATAATTATATTAATACTATATTTTGTACCTACTATAATTATATAATTTTCTTTGAAGTTCATTCGCAAAATGACCTCTGCTACGCAAATAATTTTAATAAGTATTTCGTGAAATATTACTTTTTCACAATGGCTTCATGTGAAAACCAAATTATAAATGAACGACTTTACACGTAATCACTTTTTGATTTATAGGTATGACATAATATTAAGTGCATTTTATATTACTTTTGAGTTATTTTGGAAATAATTCGGTCATTGATAAAAGTTTCACTGTACTTTGACATTGACATTTGGCTTTTTTTTTAAGTAGATATAAGGGCAATGTCAACACCGTATAATTTATTTTCCATTAATCTATTTTTCAAAGGAAGTTTTTTGATAAATTTTTTTGAATAACTAGTGGTCGCCTAGTGGTCGAAATTCAACCATAATTTTAGCTTTCTGCTCTCCTTCTCCATATAAAAATTAATTAATTAATTTATAATTCATTTTAAATCTCACAATCCTCCGTGCACGTAATACACTTAGGTACTAGTAAAAAGGGGTACAAAGTTCTTCACCTATTAATATATAGCTATTATGGTATTTAATTTAATTAATATATACCATTACATTTAGTAACTACTGATATTTCAGCAGGTATTTTGCGGTCAGTAAATTAAGTATGATTCATATTTAGCAGTAAGCATATAGTAACGTCTGATATTAGTATTATGTATCATCTTTATTGTAATGAAATCTGTGATTAATACGCAGCTTAACTTACCTTAATAAAGGTTCAGATATTAAAAATCGTTTAATAAGGAAAAGATACGGTGTGGGACTTAAGCCGATTTCTTTTATTTATTATTATCAGGGAAAGGAAAGAAAATGGCAATATTAAAATCAGTTTAAATGAGAGGTGAACTTACTAAATATAGGTATACTTATAACAGTTTTCAAGCATTTTATCTTTGGCAGCGATAATGGTCCGGCCAAAGGTACTGCTGTATTTTCCCGTAGTTCTCAAATAAACATATAAAGCTTTTAAATTAAAGTTTCGGTAACCCTTTAGTTTCTAGCGTATAGCACTCGTGGGTTGCAGCTGAAAACCAGCGTCAGGTGGCCAGTATTACTCTCCTGTCATTATGCTGAGCTGCGGCCCCTTTTGCTCAATAATTTATTCTAGTTTATATGTTTTCTTTGTTTTTATAAACACTTTTTCTTTCCTTCGTTCCTTTTAGTTCGCTTAGCTCGTTGGGATACTAATATTTGTACAGGATATTTTTTTATGTAGTGCGGATAATTTTTTATATTGCTTTAGTGTCAGTTCCTCAATGCAACTACTGTATTGGGATTCAATTTAAAACAAAACGAAAATTTCACTTAGTAGGTATGGAGGACACGCATAATTTACTAGCGTAAGGAAAAAAAACTTTTGTTTATTTTTCACACTGAATTACACTGCAAATTCTCGGTAGTATATAAAAAAAATATCCTGTAGGTATAAGTAGTGTTAGTAACGAGACAGGAAATAAAAATGTACTTTTTTTTCATTCAGCGTAAAATGTAGGAGATTGAAACTTTTCTTAAACTTAATTTGTATATGTAAAAACTTA
This sequence comes from Allophyes oxyacanthae, assembly GCA_932294325.1. Lineage (NCBI taxonomy): Eukaryota > Metazoa > Arthropoda > Insecta > Lepidoptera > Noctuidae > Allophyes > Allophyes oxyacanthae. The sequence goes on along the minus strand of OW028614.1, from coordinate 4,657,191 downwards.
AATAAATGAATAAATAAATTTAATACTTAATTACTTACTTATTTATTTTAGTAACGTAGCCGCTCTGGGTAGAGATAAGTGGAGAAGGCAGAAAAGGAAAGCTGACCCCAGTTAATTGAATAAGACAAAGAAAAGAAGAAAAATAAAAACGTTGCGTTGTAGGATTTCTCCTGTATCGTGGGTACAGTTTACAAACATATATTTCATACGCAAATAGGTACACCCAGACCCAGAACAACTATTTGTAGGCCATACAAATACTATTATTTGTATGGCCTACAAATAGTTAATACTACAAATAGTGCCGCGGGTTCGATTCCGCACGGAACTATTTCCGTGCGGAATCGAACCCGCGGCACGTAGCGCAGCAAGCTCTCAGCCACTTTGCCAACAGTGCCATCAATTAATCTTTTAAACTGTCTCCACAGACAAAACTAATATAGTACGTAGGTAATAATGTAAAATATATTAATTTCTACGATAAGAAAAAATATTTGCACGGCGATTATATCAAGTCTTGTCAGCTCTGTAATAAAATTACAATATTTATAACGATATCTTCTGAAAATCGTACGCGAATGACAACATAAATTACTTTTTGTACAAGAAAATTCGGGACAGTCTTTGTTATTTGATTTAGTGTAGCTGAGTATTTCACGTACCTAATACATTTTTTTGAGTTTTGAGAGCAGTCTTCATTAAGTTATTGGTTTTTTTCTTGGTACAGACCTATTGCAGATGGCTCCGGGATCCTTTTCTGCATAACCGAGCTTTAGCGGAGAAAGAAGCGCCTCTCACCGTAAAAAAATATTGATTTTATGTAGCACAGCTAAGGGCCCTAGTAGCGCCCTGAGCCTAGGTCCTAGTGGGGCTTGGACCTAGGCTCAGGGCGCTACTGAGTAACGAACAAGAAGGGACTTGCTGCATCTAATTGTTATTATTATTAGGGGTTGTGTTTAAATCTACTTGCACCGGACAAGGGTAGGAGGAGTAAGAAATTGGGTTGTTCATTTTAGCTCTTTTGTAAGGCATTTTATTGAACGAAACTGGAATGTACACGATTATATACTTTCTTCTGCCATTATTTATTTCGGGTTTCGCGTGGAGCAATTATTGTTTTGAATTTAATAATACATACAGTGCTCCGCGGTTTCACCTGCCGTTTAATCTTCCTCTAGAATTGGGCTATCAAATGCAAAAAGAACTTTTCAAATTCGACTGGTAGTTTCAGAGATTAGCGTGTTCAAACAAAAAGCAAACAAACTCTTCACCTTTATTAAATTTGTATAAATTAAATGCCCGATGCTCATCTGCATAGAGCTTTAACTATTAATCTTATAATAAAGAAATACGTACCTATTTCAGGGTTTTCCAAAATACCACCCCTTTGGATTAAAATAGGCAATGAAAGTTTCTTTGAAATTCTGTCATATTTTATATCAACTTCAACGCGAGCAAAGCTGCAGGCTACAACTAGTTGTTTTATAAATAAACACAAAAATATTCATCAGACATTCTTCTCGAGTCAATACTATTTATACAGGCTGTTTCTATTTTTGAACCACTATAACGGAAATTACGAGTGCCCTGCATAAATCAAACTGGACTTTAAAATAAACATACGAAAATATGTTTTGATGGTTTAATGGGTTTTAATGCTATTTATTGGTAGATTTTCAAGGGCTTCAAGTGTCGGCGAGAAGGAGCTTAGTATCTTTTAAGAAGCGACTAAATACAAGTATACTCCTGCGCCCTTATAACAACAAACTGGATCACCAATCCGTTTGCGAAGCGTGGTGATTTTGTGAAGCGGTTCATAGGAGGTCCATTTGTTCAGCAGTTCATGTTTATAGACTAATATGCCTTAGCAGCGAACGTCAACGGGCTAATTAATGAGATAGGAACTCCAACGCTGAAATTTAAAAGGAGTAGAATACCGATATTTTGTCAATTCATAATATAATCTCAGTTCGGTCAACCTTCAGCTATAGTGTAAATGAATAACGCAAATGTAGTGAGAGTACAAAGGTACAAATGGAAGAAAAGAAAAGAAAAAGTTATTTTTTTTGACACAGCACAAAAACGAAATTAAACACAACATAACACAAAAAAAACGTAAAACGAATATAAAAATATTTATCTCAAAATTCATAGAAAATGTTATTGAGGTTTGCCACTCAATAACATTTTCTATTAATTTTCATGATCAATGATACCAATCAATAAAAAAAACACACACACACAACTCAGTACACACACTCACTCTGTACACAACAAGTAGTTTAATAAAAGCAAATAATTTAAAAAAACATACACGCGGACTGAAGTTACGACACGAATAATGTCAGTATAACGATACATCCATTTTATTAGCTTGATATAACTTAATTCTGCGTTAATTAGTAAGAGTGGTACTTAAGGTTTGACAAACATTTTGTTGGTTGATACAGGGAAGTCAACACATGTAAAGTACGATACAACTAAGAAGTAACATCGATGTACCTGACCGAATATCAAATGGTAGTCGCTCGTTTAAATAATTGTACAACTTATTGCATCAGCGTAAAGATCATGTTTTACTGCAGTAAGTACCTACTAAAAAACATTCGTGGTCTTGAAGACGCGCGCAGTTTGGAACTCGGGGTCTACCGCATAACTAAAATGGTAATGAACATCGACTCTGGTGATAAACTTCAATACGATCGTACGAAACTAAAGTTCGAGTTATGTAATAAAAAACATATCGATCATGAAGATAGTAATTTTTTTACAAGGTAGCTCAATGTTCAGTCTCTCACGATCGTATTGAAGTTTATTACCAGAGTCGATGTTCATTACCATACGTATTAGTTATAAGGTAAACCCCCTGAAGAGTTTTACGAAGTTTGCCAATGCGACTTCTTAGTCACGTCGTAGTATACACGAGAGGGAAAAAAATAAAATGCTACCAACATATACTGTTGTGAACTGGGCCGCTTTTCTTTTATCTCTAGGTCAGCGTATTAACCTGGGAATAAAGAACGAAGGCAATTACTTGCGAACCAAAGGAAAAATTCCGAGTACACACAGGAAAAATTTCCCGGCAGTAAGAAATTACTAATCATTGTTTACATTTGCCGAGATTTTCCCCATTTGCTGGTCTTGTGCGCTCAAGGGTTAAAGATGTTTGACCCCAAATTAATATTAGGGCGTATTGTGGTTCGTTAAGTGGGAAATAAGGAAAAATGTATTCAGGGCTGCTGCTTAAAGGAGCTTTGTTGTATCTGATGTGCTTATGGGATCCTGTAAATATTATCCCACTGTTTTTAGGAATTTGTTTGTTTTCTTTGGGCTGTGGCTCTATGGTCATAAACTCTCGTGGTCAAACCCTGGACGATAAAAAGTAAAGAGAGGCCTATCTTCAGTAAGAGATAGTATGGTTGAACAAAGAGATAGATATATGTATATACAATATTACCAGGGATATATTGTAAAGAAAAGATGAAATTTTGAAAAAAAATAATTGTTTTACATAAATATGTATAGCCATTGGGCCGAGCATGAATGTTTTGACGTATCGTAACCGTACCTACATTCACAGTTCCCAGAAGACGGTATTAGGACCCTTGTATCGCAGTTACCTCAAGCTATATTGGGGGTGAAATAACACGTTTTTTTTTTTTTTTTTTTTCTGTCTGTATCTCTATCTGTTCTCTTCTTTAATCTAGTGGATGCAAACGCAGCTATCAAACGTGTGGACATAGGTTCAGTTTCATCGAGCGTAATGTTATTGAATATTCCATTAGAAAATATTCCTGACCGATAATTTTAATTCGTCATCTACAACTAATTGCTGTCCACTACAGGATAACGCCTCCCTGAATTGAGGTGTTCACATTTACATTATGAAAATGTAATGTCTGTATTTGACAGCACAAAATGTGATAATCCCCTAAAATGTATCTCCCTCGTTTGCATACAACAGCAATTAAAAGGATAATTATTTCAGCAAATATTTACATGAGCGTACCACCGTGTTATGCAACGAATCTATTAATTTGTACGAGTACTGTAAATAATTTGGGTAGGTAGGTACTACTTAAATAGTTTTTGAACGAACAGTTATTAAGTATTTATTAACAAAATTGTATTTACACAATAATTATGTTTTTATATAGAGGTTAATATCTGAAACTATTGAACCGATTCTAAAAAATGTTTCACTTATAAAAAACCACACAATTTCTGAGTTATGAATATAAGCTTTATTTTATTTTATTTCTCGAACACCGAGACCCTTCCGTGCCTCGGATAGCACGTTAAGCAGTTGGTCCTGGTTGTCATACGAATACCTTTGACAGTCGTTACGGGAGTCAGCAACCTAAAAAGTCTGACAACCGGTCTAAACTTAGGGTATCAGTGTCTCCCAGTAATTGGGTGGCGGAGGTCAGATGGCAGTTGCTCCGTATAAAATACTGTTATTCAGCCGCATCTGGTTAGACTGGGAGCCGACCCCAACGTAGTTGGGATAAAGACCAGGCAGATGATGACGATGATATAAGTTTTATTTTATTTTGATATAAATAAAACGCGCAGGCAAAACAGCTAGTTGTTCTGGATTTTCGATGATGTTATAACTGTTCACTGTTTTCCCCCCAAACAATTAACAAAACAATAAGATTAGAAAAAAAGGAATACCGTACAAGGTTGGTACCCAATGGTACCCAATTATTCTCTGGCTAAAACTGTCTAGTCTCAATTAACTTTGAAATAGTTCGAATACTCTGAACCGCGAATATATTGGCTGGCCACATAGCGACCACACGTGGAACGAAAAAAAAAAGAAGAAAATAGTTGCCCTCTATTTGCGAGAACACAATTTTATTTAGTTGCCAGTATCTATCTACAGTTTTATCTACAGTGCTCGGTAAAAATAGTTATAGTGAGCTGCACTATTTTCTGTTGCATTTTTAGGGGTTGAATGCACAATTGTCTGTGTTGTATACATTTATTTGTACAACGTTGTCGAACGGCCTATTTTTAACCCCCGACAAAAAAGAGGGGTGTTATACCTAAGTTTGAAGTGTGTCTGTGTATCTGTGGATCTATGTATCTGTATATCTGCCTGTGGGACCGTAGATCCAAAACTGATGGACCGATCTCAATGCAAAAATAATAAAAAATGCACGGCCACAAATAAAAAATAAAAATGCCACAAAGTTTCTGTATTTGGGCAGATAAAAAAATCAAAAGCTTTCTTCGGTTCAGATGTTCTAAGGGTATACTCATAAATAAACGAGTTTATCTCTAAACCCAGATCAAAATGGAGGGGCAGTAAGGGGATAACTATTTACTCACATTTAACTGCAAAAAGCTTTCAGTGCATCATCGTTTGGCGGCTTTGGGTATTTTAATTGTTAGTGGGTGAAGAATGTTTGTGCGAAATGGTGCGAAATATCTTCATTGTGTCTGGCCTTTGATCTTGTAGGTTTTTAAACTATACTCTCGATACAGGAGAAATCATAATTAGAGGCAAGGCAAAAAAAAAAAACATATGACCAATCATCGTGTTTTGAGTCCGTGCTGAATTTTAAGGCCCGCAGCAATTTTTTCGCGTAAAATTTCTCACCAGCTACAGTACGCCGTACAAAAAGCCCGTTATCAGCTCAGTGCCTAAAACCAAAGATAATTCGTGTAGAATACATAGCTGTTGGAAGATTTGTTCGAATAAGATCTAGACGAAAGAACATAACCCAAACAAACAAAAAAAAATCTACCAGCATCGGTTTATTACAGTTATAATAAAGCTGAAAATTCGTTAAAACGTGGATAGGTTGTCTGGCAGAAATCGCCAAGTGAGATAAGACCACCCTTTGTACATCTCTTTTTCTAGTTATTATCTATTTCTGATGTGCAATAAAGTGTATTGTATCGTATTGTATTGTAGATAAGTACTCCTTTCCAAATTGGGTATTTGACTGTAATTTTTTTATCTGCAAAAATGAAGCTTTTCTGAAAAACTTAAGCAATAGTGTAAAAATAAATTAAATATTGGTAAAAATGCTACTGAATTGTGACGTCATAAATTAGTAATGTCATAGTAAATTGTGACAGATACATATTCCATTTCGCGGGAAAAGGATGGATAGATTCTATGCTTGACAAGCATACCTAGAAACTATCCATCCTTTTCCTGCAAGCATTGCTTGTTCTTAGTTTCTCATACAGAAAGTAAAGCTTAACTCCGGCATTTATTCACCGATTTTAATTATTTTGCCAACTATGGTATTCTTTATCTGCCTACTATAAGGCAATATACAATATTTGTCATATTTTAATATTAGTCCACTATCCTATTAGACAGGAAAGCAGAATACACCATAGGCAATATTCGCGTAAATCTATATAAAGCTTGCATTACACAGAACAAGAATTCTTTAGCCATAATCCGGGAGCTCTCAGCTCGCACCAGCGACATGCATTGCCCGCGGCGCCGCCTGCGGTTTCGCAATTAATACCCGCAGAGTTTCACGTCATAGTGATGTCATACGTTTGATGGTATTGTCTGCTGCTGGGTTCCTGGTAGTTATGAATATTTTGAATGGGAGGTAGATTAATGATGATGCATAGTTGGATTTGAGCTGAGAGTGTGTATGGTGTAGTTCAGGTAGGTTATATTATAATCTATCCTGCATTGACAAAATGCAAGTCAAGTAGTAGTAACAGATTATACTAGTATACATTTATATATACCTTGTTAAAATTAATTGTATAAGTTATTTATTTAACTTAGTCTAAAAATCTCGCTATAATTCAAAACATGACGGTACGTTTATTTTATTTTTATAAAGAAATCTAATAATAAATAAAATATCGATCTGCTTTACAACTGAATGATCGGCGACTTGGTGATGACGTCACTGATGTGTGTGTATGTACCTTAAACTAAAATAAGGCTATCAGCGCAAAAGTGGTGCAAGCCACAATTTGTACTGGTTGCGGTTTTGTTAAAAACTACATTCCTTACAGCACAAAAATGGTGCAAGCCACAAATTACCAAATTGTGTCTTACACTTTTGCGCTGATAGCCTCAATTATAATTATCTTCATGCATGATTGTTTGGATTAGCGTCGTTTGAACGATGCCGTGCCGCCCGTTTTTAATAACAATGCAGTAAGCCAGCGGTTAATTAATTGTTTCTAGTTAATGGCTAATGGGCAATGTTAGTTAATCGTTTCTACAATTGGTATTTACATGCGATATAACCTAACCGTAAAAAACCCCCGACCCCAACTAGAAAAAGAGCTGTTACTTTTGAACGGCTGAACAGATTTTTATGAAACATAGCTAAGATTATACCCGATTAAATTAAAAAAACGAAATAATTAAAGATACACACTACAAACTTATAACACCGATCTTTTTTGTTAGGGGTTAATAAACAGGGTAGAAAAACATTTTGTTGACGCCACGGTTGATGCAGTGGCTAAGCAATTGTCTTCTGTGCTATCTGTCAGCCGGTTCAATTCCCCAAGGAACAAATATTTTTATGGCATAGAGATAGCTGTAAACTGTATTAAAGGTAAAAAATACTGTCTACTAAATCAGATATGACGTTGTTACGTGTTACCAAGTAACACAATGCATACATTCTTAATTAATCCCCCAGTCGCGACATACAAATGCGTAATAAGAAAATTTTAATAATTGATAATAACTTTTGTTTTTTGTAGGCCGGAGACAATACGGCTCTGAAATCAGTGCAAAAACTGGCATAATAAATAATTGTGCCCATTACTGTTAAAAAACATAATCTTTATAATTCATTTGAATTCCGAATGTTCATTAAGTACTTTAAAAATATCGTTCGGAATACTATGCTCTTGTATTTTTAGCCAGTGTCGTTAACCTTAGCACAATATTGTGTCTTCGAATTTACATTTATACGTCGTGTTGTAAGCGTCTGCATTTCTAGAATAACATACATAATATTTGCTCTCTTTTCCCTTTAGAGATAAAATCTAGATGTAAAAATAGCATCCAGTTGTCTCTGTCGTTAAAATTTGCATTCTCTTTAATGTTCGAACACTTGAAATGCTAAACGGAAAATCTCAACGCTTTTTCTTATGCAGACACTGTGTAAATTGACATAACTAGGTGTTTTTAGAAACATTGTTTATCTCATATTTGGATAAGAAATTGTTAAATGGACCACAGCTACACATTAGGGTGATCTGTGTTGTGGGTGCAATAACATACATAATCTGATGTAGAGTAAGCATGTTAAGCCTACCATACACTTCGAATCCAGTCCGGGCGGAACACTCGCCACTGCCTGCACTAAACGGATTGTATTGCATCTGACGACGTTGTATTGTATGTCCTACACTACTAGCCTACCAGCTTCTCTTATTGCAGTTATGTTTAAGGCTTGAGACGAATAGTTCTCCTTATTTTGAACCAAGATGTTTCAGCTAAAGGATTTTTTTGGTTGACGGAATAAAAGCTGCAAAATACCTTTGTTTAATCATTTTCGTACCATGATGTTACAATTGACAGTACACTGACATCGTACAAACTTATATTATTTTGAAGAAACATGGGGGCTTACTACGAGCTCTTATAGCAGAGTAGAAATTGAACTGCCCAGAAATTTCCAGTATAAGCTGACTTTTCATTGTACGAAAAGCCTATACAGTGCGAGTTCAGTTCATACTGGAAATGTCTGGGCAGTTCAATTTCTGCCCTGCTATAAGAGTTCGTAGTAAGCCCCCTGTTCCTGTCAAATAGTTCACTTGTTCTGTCGTTCAGCAGGCTAAAATCAGACATGATTTAGAGAGGTCCGATTCAGGATTATGGATTTATCATTGAAAATGAATCGGTTGCCATTTGACGCTGGTAGGCGGTAATGTTGTTCCAGGTCTGGGTGAGTGTGTATGTAAGATTCATGTCTGCATAAACTGTATACGCACGATACCGGAGAAATCCTAATGAAGCGAAATAAGGGAGAGCACAAACAAAATTCGAGCTTTACGTTTGTTGGTCCTTATTATTTTATTGTTACAAAGTTTGCTAATAAATATGTAAAATAAACATAATTGTTAAGTCCAACAATTAAGAACAAGAATTTTAGACAGAGATTACAATGTACTAAAACTTTATAACAGTGAATCTCAGAAAATGCTTCAAAACTTTAATTTAGATAATTCAACCAACGAGACAGACTAAATTAAGTTAATTAGGTTTACAAAATAGAGACTTGTAGACCAAGTTTACACCATTTGTCTAATCTACAAGTCTGTTTCATGTACCATCACCACAAACGCATATTCCTACTCGCACAGAGGAACATAGCATTATCTATAGGTATATTTTTTTTCTAGACGGTAAAATTTGTCTAAATCACTCAAAGAAAACGAAGATTCTAAAATATAAAACTACTGTCTATCATTATATACAGTAGTTATAGGTAGTAGTTTTTTTTTTAAAGTATTTTCTCATCAGTATCAAATGTGACACTGATGAGAAAAAACTTAAAAAAAAAAACTAAAAAAAATTGTTTAGTAATAAAATGTTACGTTTTTCAAATTTAATAAATAGATAGTATAAAATAAATTCTCAGAAATATAAATAATATACCTACTCTGTTAACTTCTCTCTTTACTTTTAAGATTTAAAACGAAAAACGTGGGGCGCATGATATGAACTGTTGTGTGAGTTTTTTCAACGACGGCTACGGGCACTCCTTACTGTTATTATATTTCGGTTTAAATCTTACAAGTATTAGAGAAATTATTTTAAAAGTACTTCTTAGAACGTTTTAAACATATCGTATATTAAAAAAAACAACTTCATAGATAATATTTTTGTTATATTAATGCATTGTCATCCAGTCCTGAGCTATATTTAAAGTTTCAAGTCTCCGCACATCGGGAAGTTAAACTAAAATTGATTGCATAATTTATACCGAACAGACAAACAAACAGACAGCGAGTTATTAAAGATGAGGTAAAACAAATCCAGAAGCGTTCTTCCCAATTTTCTTAAACACTTTTATTGAATAGTTAAACCCGCTTATCAGGCAGGTTAACAGCCTTTATCGAGTGCTTTGTTTACCGCCGGCCATGTAGAATTAGGCGTTAGCTTGAGTGGTAATTAACCCTGATTTCCAACAAAGGGACGTGTGGGCAGGACCCATATTTATTCTATTAAGCCGGATGATTAACATATAAATCAGCCTTTAGTATTCGGATCACTTTTTGGTCCTAAAACCCTCTTTGCTCAGAGAACCATTACATTTCTCAATAGTTACTCCTACAATTCTGACGGAGATTGAGGACATTTATTGTTGTGTATACCGAAAGGGGAAAATCTCAATACACAATAATCCCGTCGCCACAATAATAGACTTTATCTTGTTATATTTACATGTTTACCGCAAGAAATTTAGGATATCCTTGAAGATTGCAACGAGAAATTCAGTCCTACTTCATAATCCCTCATCCCAAGGACAATGTTTTCACCGCAACTTGAAGAAGCCCTATATTTCATAAAAGACGACAAAATATTTCATACAAGGTTGGCATTTCAAGTAAATTGCCGTGACGTCATAATATGAGTAAATTTTAGGACCAAGCTCAGATAGAAGGCGGGCCAAGTTAATTATGTGGAATGGCTTAGGAACCCAAAGCTCTCTGAAAAAGGAAGGGATTAGAAAACTAATCTCCGTTTTTCCGGCGATATAAAATGTCTATTAAAACATGTGTGATGGGCCCCGGCTTTGCCTCCTAGTCCGGACATGGCCTAATTGGAGACGTTCCGATAGTAAGAGTATTTTTATTGCTTTTAGTTTAGAAGTTTTTTGTATTGTTTTTGTAGAATATTTATTGAGTTCGCTTTGTATAACTGAATATTCTATTAAACTTCAGTGATTCGCCCTTCGAGATTACACTTATTTACTTGTAGTAGCACGAGTATGTGCTGCCATCTACACGATTTTAGAGCAACAATCCATGAAAAAATCAAATATTATGCGCCCTAATGTGGGTATCTCATACACGTTTTGTGTGGTTGCCATCGCACACGTAATTTTTTATCGGTGTATAGTTTATTAGGTTTTAGTGGTTTTTCTTAGTGTTTATCATGGGAAAACGAAAACGCCATGAAGAGGAGGAGTATATAGCTCGGAAAATTAAAAAGTTGGAAAGAAAGATGACACGGGTTCGTCGAAAGCAACGTCATCACAGTCCGAGTTCGAGTTCAGTCTCAAATGACGATCGATATCCTGATACCGGTCGCTATCGGAATTTGGATCCTTATGAATGTGATAATCACAGCGAAGAATCTTTGCAGGAGGCTCCGCAAAGTGAAGGTATGTAACTAAATTTAAATTTCGAACGTCGTGCACCGTACTTTCTGCACGCACAGCTGTCCATGCGCGACCTTGACCTAATTTCAGAGTACTGAATAGGAATAAGAATGAATATTATTATTATCTTTGTTCTGGCGCATTGTGCATACGAGTTTAGTCTGTATGGCTAATACCAGCCTAAAATATACTTCAGTTTAACTTGTAAGGTTGATCGCTGTATATTAGGCTTGCACAAAAATTCCAGAGCATAATCCGAGAGGTTATGTCGTGAATTATATAATGCTTTTATAATATACATTGCAGTACCTACAAACCATGAGTTTGTAGGTATTCTGAATGCCCAAGAGCGCAGCCTGTAAGACTGTGTCGTGGCTGTTTTCAAACTTGAAGATAGTAAAGTAAATGCTAACGTGATTGTTATAATCACAATGATTCCGCCTACCATTGCGTTTCGTCCTATCTGTTATTTCAGGTGCCCCATCTGATGTTAACTCTTCAGCGAATACTGCATTCATAAGGCCAAGCGTACCGGTAACTGAAGGTACTTTTGTGCCTATGATAGCGTCGACATCCGCGGGATCCGCACACGGGCTGGCTTCTGTGATTGTCCCCGTGTCTACTTCTGTGCATAACCTTGTGGACATGCCGCCGGCCTCTAGTTCGGCAGCGGGATCCGCGCCAATGGAAAATACTCACGAGTTGGAGCCTGACATTTTATGTCTACTTGGAGAAGAGCCGATAAGGGAAGAGAAGTTTGGTGTAAATGTTCATAAAGACATAGCTAGCAGATGGACTGATGTTTTAGTAAACGGCTTGAAGGATGAAACAAAAAATGACATTTTGAAGAGTTGTGATATCCCAGATAATTTGAAATTAGTTCAGGCTCCGACACTTAATCCTGAAATCAAAGCAGCGGTAAATGAAAGTGCCTTGAAGAGAGATGGCATATTGGCTGAAAAACAAAAGCTCTTGTCCTCTGTTTTAACATGTGTCGCTAACACAATCACATCCGTTTTGACGACGGACACTAATGACACGGCGATTAAAAGTCAAACCTTGAAATCCCTTAGTGATGCTGGCAGATTACTTTGTCACGTGCATTATAATGAGACGCAAACCAGAAGAAACTTTTTATTGACATGTCTTAGCAAAGAAATAAAAGATAACGTAAAGGACCTTAAACGTGATCACTTACTGTTTGGTAACGATCTTCAAGAAAATTTAAAGTCAATGAAGGCCATAGTTAGAACGGGGGCTGAGCTAAAGTCTTCAGCTGCGAAACCGAAATTGCCACCTAAGAATAAACAACCGGATGCATCGGCTTCGAGGGCTTTAAACTGGAGGGGCCCGCCACCGCCGCAGCCACAGACTCGCCGAATGCCAGCGAGACAGAGCTCGACGGCTGGTGGGCGCAAGCAGGTGCCAGCCCGCCGTATGACCGACCGACGTGCTCCCCAGCAACGCAACCGGACTTCACGTCGCTAGCCGATATTGAACAAACCAATAATCAGGCGGGTAGACTTCAATTTTTCTATAATAATTGGTTAAAAGTCACGAATGATCCCATTGTGTTATCGTGGGTTAGAGGCCTGCGAATACCCATTTCGGGTAATTTTATTCAGTTTCACTGTCCCATCAATAAGCCTAAATCAAATACAGATGAACTGAATATGACTAAGGAAATTAATGATCTTCTTAGTATTGGCGCTATAAGCTTATGTGAACCATGTGAAGGTCAATTTTTATCCAGTATTTTTCTTGTAAGGAAACCCAATGGAAAAAATAGATTCATTTTAAATTTAAAATCATTAAATAGGTTCATAGTTGCGCCACATTTCAAACTTGAAGATTACAGAACTGCTATGAGACTCATATCGGAAAATTCTTACATGTGTTCCATTGATCTAAAGGACGCCTATTTTTCTATTAACATACATAAGGATTCTAGAAAGCTCTTGCGATTTTCTTGGCTAGGAAAGTTATACGAATTCCAGGTTTTACCTTTTGGTCTTAACTTAGCACCTTATGTATTTACAAAAATTATGCGACCTGTAATGCATTTTTTGCGTAATCAAGGCTTGTTGTCTGTAATATATTTAGATGATCTTTTGTTATTGGAAAGTACTTACATGGACTGTAAACAAAATTATGAAACTACGAAAAGTTTGCTCGAATCATTAGGCTTTACAATAAACTTAGAAAAGAGTGTTAGTATACCCAGCCGAACTGCTACATTTCTGGGTTTTGTTTTAAACTCCGCCAATTATACAATTAGCATACCACACGAAAAGAAACAAAGGATTAAACACGAACTTTTGCATTTTTCTAAAATAAAAAGGTGTAAGTTACGTAATTTCGCGCATATGATAGGGTTGCTAATTTCAATTTGCCCGGCGACGCAGTACGGCTGGCTATATACAAAGCATTTTGAAAGAACTAAGTTTCTGAACCTAAAACAAAACAATGATTACGATCAGTACATTGATTTACCTAAAAGCTTGAACGAAGATTTCAACTGGTGGCTCTGTAACATTGATAATTGCATCAGTCCTATTCGATCAGGCGACTACAAGCTGGAAATATTTTCAGATGCGTCTCGAACTGGCTGGGGTGTTAGTTGCTTAGGCCAAACAGCTAGCGGACAGTGGTCTAGCGAGGAATTGGCTGAGCATATTAATTATTTAGAGTTGACAGCAGCTTTCTTTGGTCTGAAGATCTTCGCCAGTAGTTACCGGAATTGTGAAATTCTTCTACGAATTGATAACACCACTGCAATTGCCTATATCAACAGAATGGGAGGAATACAATTTCCTCATCTTAGTGCTGTAAGCCGTAATATTTGGCAGTGGTGTGAAGATCGACGCTTATTTGTCTTCGCTTCCTATATAAATTCTAGCGATAACAATATCGCAGATGCAGAATCCCGCCGCGTACATGCCGATGTTGAGTGGGAGCTTGCCAATGACGCGTATCAACTAATTTGTAAGAGATTTAATCGGCCTGAAATTGACTTATTCGCAAGTCGATTAAATAAAAAATGTTCAAAATTCGTTTCCTGGTATAAAGATCCGGAAGCATTTAGGGTGGATGCGTTTACGCTAACCTGGTCTACTTACTTTTTCTATGCATTTCCCCCGTTTTGTTTAATTTTAAAAGTTTTACAAAAGATTATTCTCGATAAGGCTGAAGGTATAGTTGTGGTGCCTCTGTGGCCCACACAGCCTTGGTATCCACTTTTTAGGAAGTTGTTGATTGCTAAACCAATTGAATTTGCACCTAATAAAAATTTATTGTCTTCCCCTTACAGTGTGGAACACAAGCTCCACGAAAGCCTTACCCTGGTTGCCGGGATGTTATCAGGGAGGCGTTCTTGAAGCAAGGTTCTCCACCGGGTGCTGCGAATGTGATGTTAGCGTCATTAGCAGATAGTACTTTAAAACAGTATAATACTTGTTTCAAACGATGGTTTACTTTCTGTCAGGATAGCAACGTGGAAATATTTCAAGCATCAGTTGCTAATGTGTTAAATTTTTTTGTTACCCTCTTTAACCAGGGTCAGAAATATGGGTCAATTAATAGTGCAAAGGCAGCGCTATCACTTCTATTAGATTCAGCAATTATGAATGACCCGCAGGTCACGAGGTTTATGAAGGGAGTTTATAAGTTACGAACTCCACTTCCAAGATATCATTTTACGTGGGATCCGTCTATTGTTTTAGATTATTTAAGCAATTGGTACCCTAATGAAGGCCTTTCTTTTGATAAATTGTCAAAGAAATTAACTACACTTTTAGCTTTAATAACAGCTCATCGTGTACAGACATTATCGTTAATTAGAGTTTCTAACATAAGAAAATATAACAACGAAAAATTCATAATCAATATTACAGATCAGATTAAAACTTCCGCCGTGAATCGCTCGGCACCAGTGTTGATTCTTCCTTACTTCAATGAAAGGCCTTCTATTTGTCCCGCTAGAACTTTAGAACAATATTTGGTTGTCTCATCGGAGAAGAGACAGTGTAATTGTGATTTTTTAATGATTAGTTGTAGGAAACCTTTCAATAATGTATGTTCACAATCTTTAAGTCGCTGGATCAAGGCCACCCTGGGTGAAAGCGGTATAGATACGTCCATTTTTAGTGCACATAGCACGAGACATGCAGCTACTTCTGCCGCCAATAGGTTTGGAGTTAGTTTAGACCTTATAAAGAGAACCGCTGGCTGGACCGGTCGCTCAGAAACTTTTGCGAGGTTTTATAATAGAGAAGTGGCTGCAGATACCTCTGACGCTTTCGCTAGATCTGTTTGCAGGATGACCTCGATCAATATCGAATGATATTTTATAGGATGTTGTGTTAATTATATTATATTTGTGTTGATTTAATCTATGTGTATATTTTTTCCCTAAATGACACACAGTTTCCTTTTTTGCTATTTCGTGAAACTCTGAACATCTACAAGTAAATAAGTGTAATCTCGAAGGGCGAATCACTGAAGTTTAATAGAAAGTCAAACGAACTTACCTGTAAGTGACGTTCGATGACTATTAAACGATGTGATTCGCCCGAGAGATTACACTCCCTCCCTAACCCGGATCAGAATACCTAGATTCCCCTTGTTATGCACGAAATAGTGGCTGACGATGGGCAAAAGGGTCAAACGTGTATGAGATACCCACATTAGGGCGCATAATATTTGATTTTTTCATGGATTGTTGCTCTAAAATCGTGTAGATGGCAGCACATACTCGTGCTACTACAAGTAAATAAGTGTAATCTCTCGGGCGAATCACATCGTTTAATAGTCATCGAACGTCACTTACAGGTAAGTTCGTTTGACTTTCTATTTTATGGCGCGACTTTGTTGTTGTTTCTGGCTTCATCTCTGTATATTTTTTTTTTTTGTTTTTTTACGTTGCCCCCTCAATAGGATTTCTCCTATATCGAGGGTACACTTTACAAATATACATCTCACATGCACACACACCCAGACCCGAAACAACTATCTGTAGATCATACAAATATTTATTCCGTGCGTGGATCGAACCCGCGGCACGTTGTGTAGAAAGCTAATCGCTTAGCTATTGGGCCAATCGTGTCGTCAAATATCTATTTTTATTTAAAAAGGTTTATAAATTGAGATTCCTACTTCCGAATAATCCACTTTCTAAGGAAACAATACGGATTCATCATTGTCACATCACAATATCACGTTTATTATTTTCATATTGGCTGTTTTGGCTGTTAATCTAAACGATAAGCTTAACATAGCAGGCTATAAAATTATCATTTCTGAACAACCTTATCATCTAAATAAAACGCGAATAACAAGGAAAAGCAGATAAACCTAGAACATTTTATATTACATTTAACATTTTACGATCTCATAAAATTATAAATACATTTCGAGATAAAAAGCTTTATGCATCGTTTCTTCATATTCTTTGTAGGTTTCTTTGAAAGGTTTTTTATAGAACGATTTCCCTTGGCGACTAGTTGTCAAATGACAGGAGACATCTAAGACAGGGAAATTGCAAGAAACAAAATAGGAAAAGATATTACATTTTTAATCAGACCAATATTTATTGATACCTTTTTAGATATTACAGTAGGCAGACATCAAGGCTTCGTGAATATTTAAAACAATTACCTCCCAAGTTTTCGACGAATATTATTTTTTCTTTATAACTCTGGTATTTATAATCAAAGATGTACAAGATACCTCATAAAAAGTGTCTGAAATTCAAGTTACAAGATACTTTTTAGTAAAGTATTTGAGATCAGATATAAAAGTAAATGGTATTTGAAATACTAGATATAAAATACGTAGGTATTTTCAAACAAAATGTTTATGTAAAAATTTTTTGCATGCTAGCTACTGGCGGAACATGTGATGCCACATATCATCACCATGTAACACCTATTTTATTTTTACCATGATTCAAGCAAAAAAAAACATTTCATTAAAAAAAAAAAATGTAGTTATATACTTTTTGAACGAATCATATTTTTACATACATTACATAATTTAACTTCAACAATTTAACATTATTTATTTTAATATCAATTAGCAAACTTAGTATTTTCAAAATACTAAGATACTAAAAAATGTATCTAAATACAAGATACAGAATGAAAATTAAAAAAAGGATTCAGATATAAGATGAAAATACGTATTTTGTATCTTGTATCTGTATTTCAAATAATTGTGTCTAAAATACATAAGTCACATCTCTGGTTTATAATGTGAACAACAAAATATATACAGGGTTACCACAAATTAGTGAGTGCATTACACATAGAAATACTATAGCTTGCATCATAAATTACTTCTGAAGATTATAGCGGTAACAGAGTCCCAGGGGCGCAACAAATTGTAAGATTATTCCAAGCTTTGGAAGTTTGTGAAGGTTGCAGCACTTTAATGGTCAGGATGTATGTATGTATTTACATATAGTTACGTTATATAATACATAACCTGCCTGTAGGGTGATATTATCATATGAGTCTGTAAAAGTCTGCTACATAAGAGGCCGGCGGAGCATGCATAGTTCATACAAACGGAATAGGTACCAAAATAATTTTTAAATCAAAATATTTTTTATGGTAGTGTGTTTATTCCGATGGGATTAGAGAATATCTAGGTTCTCAAATAAGAACACTGATTTAAACATGAAATATGAGAAAAATAAGTTTTCTATAGAAATTTCACATTCCTTAAATCTCACCTTTACATCAGTGTCCTTTTAAAATATATATTTGGGAACCTAGATATTCTGCAATCCAATCGGAGTAAACACACTACCTTAAGAATATGTTTGATTTACTAATTATTATTTTAATATAGGGTATTGCTGGTTTTTTTTGCTATTTCAGGTGTGGTCCCTAATAAAGTTGTTTATAACGATGAGAGGTGTCCCCCCTCCGCCCACCTTCTCGACTAACCCTGTATTTAAAAAGATCGAGGTATTTCACTTAAATTAGCGACCTACATTAGCGACCTACATTACTCTCTCATAAACTTTGTTTTTTATTTATTTATTTAATAGGTAAGGTAAGGTAGGGTAGGTGGGTAGGTAGGTAGGGTAATAAGCCCCTTTGTCACTGCGACCTGCAAAGATCTATTGTGACGCCTCTCGTTTCATTACAGCACTTCCTCTAGCTGTAAGTCAATGATGAAGTTGACTATGTTCTTGGGGTGGAGGGATTTAATCTCATCTGGTGAGATTAGGTGGCCTCCCAGGTGCTGGCTTCTAGTGTGGTGTACCACGTCACACTCGCATAGGATATGTATGGGCGTCTCATCCTTCTCGTTCATCGTTATGAGTCGGATTCCCGGCAGACGTTAACATATCAGTAAAGTTAATCAGTGTTGTGTATTTATTAGGTAGCCTACATAAAACATCTCATAACCTCAAACGCTGTATATTCATGCCTAGGCGCGAATCTAGATCACCGGAGATTAAAATAGTTTGAATTAATTTACGAGTATGTATGTCTTTATTTATGTTATTTTATATTTCAAATAAAATTTGATTATTTCATTAGATACTATTATGACAGGTTGCTTTTTTTATTTTCAGAAGTCCCAAATTATAGAATTAAAAGAAGAAGGTTTGCGGTATTGGATTGAAGTGAGATAGTATGAGTAGAGAGTAGAGAGGAGGAGAGAGGAGTATGAGATTTGGCATAGTTAAAGTTTAGATGGAGAAGGAGTGCAGAAAGCTAGAATTTATATATAACATGTGGTTGAATTTCGTTCACTGGTAACCAATAGTTTCATTTAGTTGTGTGAAGATTGTTTACTAAAGAAGCCAAGTAAGAAAAATACTAAGGATACGATCGGTCGTGAGGCAAAGACTAGCAGGTTTATTGTATCTGCGACCGCGACGATCGTAACAATGGTTGCTTTCAAATAATTAACAGCAACTAATGTTCCAATCGTCGCAAACGCAGATTTCTTATGACCCTCCTTACTAAGAACTTATATAACAATTAGGCTGACCTTTTTCTTTAAATGTAATAACTGCCCTATTAATGTAAACATTAAGATTCGGTAGACTCCTGACCTTATCCACTTTATATTACTTTGCTCTTGTCATAACAAGAGATTAATCTCCTCTCTCAAATAAAATATTTAAACGCGACAGTAAAATAGTGTATAACATTGTAAACGGAGCATTAATATCTTTACGAGCGATCACGAAGATAAATATAAAAAAATGACGACTAAAATAAAGTTTGTTCTAATTTAGAATCCCGGTCAGCCCACATTGAGTTATTGATATCAATCGCTATTGGAATCGTCAGTATGCTAACGACTTCATGAGTAACTCTTTTATACTCCGTTCGAAATAACATTAGAAAAAAATACTCCATTTACACTTTATTTACGATTTTGACTTCTATTACGTTGGTGACATGATAAATTACAGCTGCAGTAAACATTTGTTATCGTAAATACGTTTTTGCTTTTAATGCCATCCTTATGCGTATGGAATAGAAGTCAAAATCGGTTGAATACACTGTAAAAGGGTTTGTTTAACGTGTCTAATCTTTCAAAAAAAGTATAGATGGATAAGATACTTTATTTGAATGTTAGAATTATGATTGTAAAGTTTTATTATGATTTTGCTCTTGCCGATGTGGGTTCACGCAATGAATATAGAAAACACACCATAAATATTATCTTTATTATCAGAAAAGAGTTTTATCATTAATTCCAATCGAAATCTTAGATAATGCTTTAAAAGTTATTGAATTTATTTGTATCCTATTTAAATACACGGAGCTTTATTCTTTGTTGTGACTTGTGTGTATAATTTATTTGATAAAACATTACATGTAAGTTTTACAATCAGTTCACAATAATTGAATTAAAAATAAGTACATTCCAACATGCTTTGTTTAAAATGGCGTACATATTTAAATACCAAATCATCATAAATAAGCAGGTTGATAATTAATTTAAAAAATATAAATCTCCATTCATAAAATTATTAGCAAAATAAAATAAATAGACCAGCAATAATAGTATGTCAAAAAGTTAAAAATAAAAATGGCACGTTATTTATTTTACAAAAAAAATATTTTTTCTGTATTATTGATAAATAAAAAAAAATATCCTTAATGAGATACTAAAACTTCGTTTTACTACCTCTGTTTATGCCTTAAAAAGGGCCGGCCTTAAAAAGGGTTAACTATGTATAAATCCTTGAGAAATTGATGTCCCCCCCGAGAGCTTAATAAGCTTTAATTGACTGTAACACCTAATGAGCCTGTTTTTGTGTGCTAACGGGGCGAAAGAATACTTGCTATGTAATAAAAGTGCTTTTTCCTGTATTAAAATACAACAAGGTTTTGTAAAACACACGTAGGTAGGGATTGTAGCAAATTTTAAATAACATTAGTTAATTAAAATATTATATAGAATGTGTAGCTACTTATAAATATAGCGGATTGTTTAAAAATAATAGGCTCCAAATATCCCACCAAGACCAAAGGGTATAAAAGGGCCAAGTTCATGCGTCTACGATATAATTTGGGACGGTAGGGCCAAGCTCAATGTCACGGAGAATTAGTAACGGCTTTACGACTTAAGCGTGCTAAGAACATTTTATTTTTATGTTTGGTTAAACTTAACGTAAAATATGATTAGCTTATGCCTAAAAATTCATCTGCGTGGATTCCGGATTTATTTAATTCATATACCTATAATATAAAAAATAATAACCACTAACGTTGTTTGACCAATTGTGTAAACTTCATTTGCTTGAATTATCATGAGCAATTGACTTATTGACAACAAAGATTGACCGCCTGATTAAGTATATTATAATTATGACAGTTGTTGTCGCAAATAAACGTCTTATTCCGTATCCTCTTATGAAAACGTCTATAAGCGAGAAAGGGATGCTTGTTAATCGCTGTGGCTGTCAGATTTTTCTTACTAAATCAAGGCCGTCATTCCAAATTCGAATTTTCATATGGCGAAAAATTGTGATGACGAAATAGGATTTAAATTAGTTCGTTGGTATTTCTAAGTATATGATGTCAACTCACTTTTTTCGCGAATTTTGTACTAGACTCTATGTCCATGTGTTTTTATGTCAATGGTTAGATCTCATTGTGGTCTCTAATAGGCTCTTATTGTTCTAAAGAAGAATAAGACAAGTTACTTTGGAAACAATAGGTATCTAAAAGTACGTTATTCAATAGACATAATTATTTACTGTATAAACAAACGCTTATATTTTTGGATAATAATACGTCTATTCAACCTAAAACGTGAAAGAGAAAATAGTGAATTGCTGACAGCTTGTTACTAAAGAAGTTCATATATCAATCAACAATAGTCTTTACCAATAATAAACTGAAGAAAAATAGTATAATGAACGTGTTATTGTGAGAAATAGTGGCAATTTTTTTAAATGTCGGAATTTTATTTTTATACGTAGATATGTTTACGGAATATCTCAAAATACTCATTTTTGAATGAAGAACAGAATTCGTGGTATCAAAATAAATAGTAATATTTTGACACGATATTTACTTATAATGTGAATTTGTTGAATATTTAAATGTAATTTATTTCAATTAAGTAATAATATGTTTGAACATTAATTATTAATGAACACCAGATTCTGGTAATAAACTCAATATGATCTTCAGAGTACAAACTTCGAGGTACCATGTAAAAAAAAATTCTTACAAGGCAGTTCGAAGTTTAATCTCTCACGATCGTATTGAAGTCGTTACGCGGTAGACCCCCAGATGCGGCAGAATACCAGTATTTTACTGCCATCTGCTACTGCTTCTGTGTCTGACCTCCACAAGCCAATTACTGATAGATACTACCCCAAGACTAACTGATTTATCACTGTACCATCTGCTACTACATAAATTATAAGAATCAATATGAAGGCAGGTGTCATTCTGAGACCGAATAAAAAATTCATGTAGGTAATCTTGCAAAATCCCTAGCGAGTCCAATTCTCAATATATGACGGTAATAATTCAAAGTCTCTTACGTTTTATCATGTGTCTTCATGGATTCTGACCTTTACAAAGGACATTGCGAACGTATTCTTTAATAAGATTGATTTCTTTCATTACTTTTTGAAGTCTTCATATTCACTTTGTGCTTCCTCGCGGTCTTTTTATATGGGTCCACCTGTCTTTATTACTGACCCGTATCTTTACGTTTACTGCATAATCTAAGCATCTTGTAACTGCTACAATGAGCGGTCGTAATTAACTTAACAGTGCCTACGCTTGCCATCATCCTTTTTTTATACTTAGCCCCTCTCTTGGGTTTCTCCTGTATCGAGTGTACAGTTTACAAACATACATCTCACATGCAAACACAGCCAGACCCGAAACAACTATTTGTAGATCATTTTTTTGCACATGAGGGACACACACTTCCATGCATTATTTTTCATTGTTTTACTATAAGTAATTTTCTGGTTTTTTTTAATGTTTGTTATGTATGCATGCTATTGTGATTTCGGTGTCCTGTGTGCAAAAAATAAATTGATTTTCTTTCTTTTTTTCTTTACAAATATTTGTTTCGTACGGGGATCGAACCCGCGGCATGTAGCGCAGAAACCTAATCGCTTAGCCACTGTGCCAACCGTGTCATCATCATCGCAGCATGCTGTCATTAGTACATCTGAGGACGCTGTTGCCCATAGCATCTTCTTGTCATGATCACTTAGTCATCTAAACGATTCCCAAGGGAAGTAACCGCGTCCTGATCTTTGACACCAACTATTGTTCGAATCGACTGTTGTTATCGAGGAATCGATTGTTTCTGGTTTTACACATAGCGTCCCAAGGGAAGTAACCACGTTCTGATCTCTGCCACCCACTATTGTTCGAATGGATTGTTGTTATCGGGGAATCGATTGTTTCTGGTTGACTCGTTATATCGTCTCAAAATCTACGAAACTTTGGTGTTTTGTACAGTACCAGTTTCAAATGCAGTTTAAATTTTATTTAATTCAATGTGTTTTCTTTGCAGATTGAATGATGCTATCCTGTCTTCAATAGGTACGTATTAATTAATTTATATAATCATGGCCGTGGTACTCCTAAGACCTTCATCTGAATCTAATTGCTAGTCAGTTACCTGTCGCAAGCTGTCATTTTGCATGAATGTCAACAGATCTGTAATTAGACTTAGAGTAAGGGTCTTATTAGTAATTAAAGGTCATATTATCATACCTCTCATTAGCGCTCTAGCAGACGCTCGACTAATCACCGACACAACAGTTTTGTTACAATGAAAAAACCTTTAGGGTGTGTGCAACTCAACCAAACAGTTTAATCCAGTTGTGCGCAATGCGCAGGTCGTTTCATACTGATATTGATACTAATTTTAGATTTTTCTGTCGAGCAACTATTGAATTGATAGTATGCATATCTTCATACATTTCCATAAACATAAGGTACCATACGACGAAATGTTTGCTTGAATATGCCATCCTGTATATGCGATCGCACTTAGAATGTATTAATTGCATTCTAAGCCTATATACATTATACACCCCTGATCTTTAATTAGCAGAAAAAAAGCCTCAGTTGTTCCATTAATTTTTAGTCGAGAAATATTGAATTATTTGTATGAAACAGCTGTTTCTTTTCCCGATTTCAAAGTTGGTTCCATAACAAAATATGTCCAGAATGATGAACAGAGCACGTCTTTTTTTATTTTTTATTAAATAAATAGGTTGTTGTTTATAAGAGAACACGACACCAAATTCAATTGCAAAGTTTCTCATTACGACAAAATTGTTGTGTCGGTGATGTTGGCCTTCTACTGGAGCCCTTAGCAACGAAATAAATTAAAAAAAATTGCGATTGATTTTCTAGTCTGCCAAACACGAAATATTCTGTGGAGCAGTGTTACTTTATTAGAAGAATTTTGCTCGTTTTTATTTTACGTCATAAATCGTTATTACTTTTACAAATAACTTGCCTTTGATAGTTCATTCCTATATCGTAAAAGCACAGCTGTGCTAGTAAAATATATTTTTCATGAAAGGAGTGTCGAAGAAAAATTGACGTTTTTACACACATTAATGTTTGCACGCCTCATGGGACATTACATTCGTGGATTTTGAAATACAGAATACCTAATAAATAAAATAGAAGCGACACGCGATAGTAACGATGCAGTGAATTGAAAAAGTCATAATAGATTTTACGGTTTTATTACGAAAACGCAGTAAATAATTTTATTTAATGTTTTATAATAATTGGAGATATTTGCTTTATTTTATTTTGATTTGATTTACTGGAGGTAATTCTTGTGAAATCGAAGTACCTAGTCTCAAATTCGCGTTAAAGTTCGTATTCTGTATGAGTATTCTGGAAAATTCGAGATCGACTTTTCTCAAAGGAAAGCCGTTCGAAATGCTTCGACTGGTCGGTAACTTTCAATACGTATATCTACATTTTGAATTGAACCATCAGACACATCAAACAGCGTTCGAAGTGCAAACTCGATTCCGAGATGATCTCGCAGGAAACTAGAATCGTCTCCCTGGTCAAAAATTTGCCCAGCCTTTGAGAAACCGAGTGTTAATGACGATAAATTGAATTGCCAAATCAGTAAATATAATTTGGAGGTCTAACAAATCAGTGGGGAGTAGACCGAACAAAAAAGTTGAAGCACTGACCTAAATAGGTATGTGAAAAAGGGCCAAGTATTCTCGATGTAATCCGGATCTCAACGACTCTTGTTAATCAAAGTCCTAAAAAATACTGGAGCACTGTATTATACTTACTTTTTCGATCTTCAAAAAGGATTAGTACAACTTCTTGTGTTTATACCTGATTGAAGAACATGGTACGCTAAGAGTAATTGACGAGGGCGATAAGACCGCTCATTGTAGGTAAATGTAATTTTCTATATTTATATCTTTTTGTTTCATCATCTGTCTGGCCTTTTCCCATCTACGTTTGGGTCGGCTCCCAGTCTAACCAGATACGGCTGAACATCAGTGTTTTACACAGAGTGACTGCCAGCTGACCTCCGCCACCCAATTACTGGGAGACACAAAATATGGAACGCCTCAGTTGTGACGTTGTGGTACTCAACTAAAATAAGAAGTGTAATTATAAAAACCAAGTACAAAATTTAAGAAATTAGAGATACAATGTCACAACTGTTGCATATTTTAGGTCATTATTGCTCCAGAATCAATAAATAAAAAAACTCTTTGTAACGCTGAATGACATTTCAAAATTTTGAGATTTTGTCTCAAAGTGACGACGTCATCCTTTCCAGAAGATTTAATCTCACTGCGTTTATCACTCCCTCGACTCAAATATCAACTTAATTAGTTGGAATATCACTTTAGTGTCGAATAACTCCTCGACAAATTGTCGTCACATAAATCTGAATAAATACTTAATCTTGTCAATTTGTAATTTAACTCTAGTTTCATTAATTGGTTAACTTTGAAACTGCGGTTTAGCAGTTGCTAATAAATAAAGACTGATACTTAATTATAGGCAGAGGAATATAATGATTAGATTTCAGATAGGTAAGTAGGTACTTAATTAAGAACACCTCTAATGCAGGAGGTTTGTATAAGCGTTTCATTTTTAGTGATAACCGTAATAAAATTGCATATGAATTTAGTTTATATACTTCTGAAGTGTTTTTCTGTAAGTAAGTACCTCACTTCAAAAACTGCAGTGACTTCGCAACAGCAATATTTATCTTATTTTTTTATATCACTAATGTGGCGAACGATCATTCGGCCCGCCTAACCGTAACCTATGGACGCTTGTGCAACACTAGGGGGCATCACTCGCGGGTTGCCGACCCTACTACCAGCGCGGCAGCATCATGTTGACAGTAGGAGTCCCCCCTAGGGAAAGTTTCCCCAAGGAACACTGGCGACCTTGCTAACCGTTGGGAACACAACACTGCAAAACAGTGTTATTTGGCTACGATATTCTGCAAGGTGGAGGTACTTCCAGTCGGCCAGCTCCAATTTTGAGAGGGAAGTCCCTCTCTTATTACTTAATAAATTGAGTGACAGATACAAATCGAATAGCTGGAAAAAGATTGTCAGTCACATTTTGATGACCCGATTGGCGTAGTGGCTAAGTGATTGGCATTCTGCGTTAAGTATTGCGGATTCGATGCCTGCACGGAACAAATATTCGTATGGCCGACAAATAGTTGCTCCGGGTCTGAGTTTGTGTGCAACAGCTGCAAGAGTCTACAAACTGTACCCACGAAACAGGACAAACGTTTAAAAAAGTACGTAGTTTTACTTGTATTTTTACAGGGCTAGGTCCAAAAACGAGTGTAATTTCATCTATGTTTGTGCAAAACTGTGTACCTACATGCGGAAGGTAAGGGTTAGGTTATGGGCTGTACGACCCTAGTGATGTGCCCCATTGCATAGGGCAAATAAGTCAAAGTATATTATATCATTGATCAACCTTGTCCTACCCGTCCTATAGGAATTGCGGTTAATAGTAGTAATTTGGCTCTTATTTGTTATAGTCAAAAACTTTATGCATGGACTTAAAGAAGTCTTAAACACAAAGGTCGTTTCTCTCAATAAAAATAGTAAAAGAAAAGAAGTAGATATGCTATTATCTACGCAACATAAGTTTTACTACTTGCAATTTAAAAGTATTTACTGAGGATTTATAGCTCAACAGTCTATTTTACCTTCTAACATTTGCAAACAATTGTTTTGGAACCTGCAATTTTTTAAGAAAAATTCTTCGTTTATAAGAATTCATGCTGTTGTAAAAGAGAGAGCCTTAAAAAATCACACTGATACCTATTATAAAAGCGAAAATTTGTGAACATGTTTGGATAGTTAGGTATTTGGATGATTGCATTCACGCATTTAAAATAAAAGAACGAATTCTTTACAAATTTATATTTGGGTACATGATACTCCGAGGATGCGAGTGAAATCGCGGGCATAAATGTAATTCATAGTTTGTTTTTTCGTCAGCATTCTTTTCAGCTAAGCCTTCTTACGTTGACGTCAGAGACCCATGTCTCGTGCTCGTCTTTTACATCCTTTCTAGGCTGTATTTGTAATGTGTCGGTCCAACTAGCGGTTGATCAACTATCCGGAGTCGACTCTTTTGTTTCTTTTAGTACATAATTAATTAAGACCTACCATACTGTAATAAAGGAATAACATTGAGAAAGGTGTCATGCTTAGAGTATAAAAGTATAGAGAGTATGAACCGTGAGCACGAGTATGAATAACGCGGCCGCAATACGAACTTCGCGTTCATTAGTTTAAACGACCGCGAGTCGAGTAGGTTCCCAGAGCGAAAAATGTAGTTTTTATCCGTAAAAATGGTGAATCATAATAATCGAATTGGTAGCATAACATTTCATCAGCTTTTCGTATCTTTATTGATACTTTTACCGAGAACTAATGACGAACAACTGTTATCGACATTTTTTCGTACGTCGATAATTATGTCACTGGTGTATCCATAATAATGCATCTACATGCAAACTGCTCACGCTTTGTACAAGGTAGTAATGTAGTTTACGTTAACACTCTATACTTTTTATACTCTAAGGTATCTTTATGCTTGCGATACATCTTCCAGTTTATCGCCAACGATATCGATGATTCGTGAGATTGATCACGACGAATAATCTGATGTACCAAATTGCATCCGAATTCGATAACCATTAATCATGCGAATTTTGAAATTTTTATAGCAATGATAAATGTAATATTGATGTATGAGATGTTTTCTTAATAATAAAGAGTTATTTAAACAGCAACGCAGTTATGGTTGATTGTGGCTTCCGGCTTGTGAGTTTCTGGGGTCAATTCCCAGGCTCAAAGTGATTAGTTACTTCTTTTAGAACATTCTCAGTAATAACGCCACAGTGATAATAATTTATAAAGACTCTAGTTTCAAATTTATTGTTACACTAATTTCAAATTTATTGTTATCTGTTCTTCTATTCTACCTAACTAGAATAAATAAATACACAACAACCAACCACACAGACAACCTGTGAATCTAGTCTCAGGTTGTTTCATATAACAACGGACCTAATACAGTCAACGGCGAACTGTGAGTTTATTTTTTGTTATGTTTTCAGTCACTTACATTTGTATTTGCTAGCTGGCATGAAACAAAGAATTTGTTATTTTAACCTCATTGGTTTTCTAGTCCTGCACCCTAATTACGAAAAAATCACCTGAAAGCGACCCGACAGCCACGCGACAGCGGGCTGAGCGCGATCGGTCGCGAACTGTCAAACAAATTCGTATTATGTACGGCATTCGTCCGCCTGTGGCTCATTTCACGTTGGCAGCGCCAAGTATGCACTTTTTAGTTCGTTTATTGTCTGCCAGAGGGGCAACCCAAAAATAGTGGCTGTCGCGTCGCTATCGACAAATACATAATACTAAAGTGATGTTTGACAGCAGCTACCGCGCGATTTACGCCAGTCGCAAATTGTCTGCTACATCAGTAATTAGGTGACCGATCCCTTTAAGGGGTTATTGATAAGATAAGATAAGATAAGATAAATTTATTCAAAAAATTACTTATACTTATTGTAATCATCATTCTGTAACTATGCAATCTTGTAGGTATAAAATCTTTTCCATTTTATGAGAATACCAGACGTGTTACTGTGGAGATTATTGCGCCGCTTCTAACTTCGCAGCTAAAATATTACGAAGCAGTGAAGTATTTTGGAGGTGCTGTCATAAGTTGACGACAAAAAGTACTAAAACTACTTTGAATAAACACTTTTGAATTTGAATTTGACACCTACGCACCACACTTTCATGAAACCTTAACCTAATAAGCCTAATAATCATAATTTATCGGATACATCACAAAACTATAATTAAAATTTTATGGTTCACACGTTCGACCATGTTGCCTGCTCTATTACAAATAATTGGTTCTGACGTTAGCAACCCAAGTGCTGACTTCATTGTGATTTGATTGGGCATAAAACCAAGTTCACACCTACGGGTAATAAACGGTGCGGAAAAAATATGCGCAATAAACTGTGGCGTGTGTTACGAGCGGAGGCGTTAACGATTAGATTAGCTAATGGTTTGGTTAATTGATGTTTAATTTTGGCGGTGATTTAGTTAATGAATGCTGTACTTATTTATGTAGTTATTGCCACCAAATCGCTGCGCTGCTCGTAGTCTGCGCTGACCTTAACTCTCTCTTATGGAGGTCTCTCAATCTCGCTTTACTACCCGCGTCACTATCGTTCTGATATGTCCAACGTTTGCGATAGGCTGAATAGATTCATTGGCCACCATATATTACTCCACAATCCCTACGAAGACGACAAAATTATCCCCTATCAAGAGAGACTTCGATTGAGTAAGAAAGCTTGGTAGCTTTCTTACTCAATCGAAGTCTCTCTTGATAGGGGATAATTTTACACACAAAATTTAAAATTTAATTGGACACTACACAAGACCGTCCTCGTCGGCGACGCTCCTCACGACGTCTCGTTCCATGTCCTCCCCGACCCTTGTTCGTACCGGCTCATGCTGAGCCAGTGGTTTCAAACACGTCCCCAAATAATCCAGAACCAGATCCAGCAAGTCCCCTATTGCTTCCCTCTCAGCAACGCTTTAAGCCGAAGTCAGAGCCTCACTGTGGAAAGCCCTTAGTTGCGCTGTTGCTTAAATTATACATACAGGCTGAGGGCCTTTCTGACCTTGCCATAGATCGTTTAAACAAGACTTGAGCTACTTGAGAAAGTTTTTGTTCCTAATCTCCCCAACCCCGAACAACACTAAATTCATTACTCGTGTGCCCATAACTTGGATCCTAAACTTTATTGAAACCTTTTATGACGATCAGCGGGTAACTTGCCGTTACGACAAAGAAATTGATCACCCCCAATATTCTGACGTGACATGACCATTACTGAGAAGGTCGTGTTATAAAAATATTTTTTATTTGTTTTACTCAACGAAAAGTAAGAAAACAGATATTCCGCCTACACTGCCCAAAAATAACAAAACGTCATATTGGAAAATAGATTGAATCTTGTTTTCATTGAACAGTTTTATATGGGTGTTACGTTAGCTGGGCGCGAAAAACACCACTATAGTTCGTAAAATATAGTTTGATACTTGCGACAGCTGTCATCGAAGTGGACAACAAAACTTGAATAAACGTCTCGATAGTAATTTGAATTATTATTTATTTTATTTATATTCACAGAACTATGACAGAACATTTTTTATATAACTAAAAAAGCTTGTAATAACATCCGATCATAATAATTTAAAGTGGTTCGGCTTTGATGACTGCTGTCACATCACAGGTATCAAGCTATATTTTGCAGACTAACGTTCTAAACACTAAGATTGGCATATATGTATAATATGTATATTAAATAAGCTTTATTGTGTTGAAAATAAAGATGACATGTATTTATAAGGGAAGCCTACAGTTTCATTCACTTGGTTACATAAAACTGTTCGTTTTGTCCAAACATGTTCATTTCACACATACCTACCCCAAGTATGAAGGAATATTAATAAGGAATATTTTGTTGAAAATGAGTTATATTTGTAATGAGTTGGATTCGGCATTTTCTGCTCTATCGACTGGTAAGTCATGATTGTTTTTACGGATGGGTTATTTATACAGAACCTAGGATTGCCTAGGAATTTTGGGTTTAACAATTTTAGTTAAAGCAAAGGCTCTTGATTCCATTTCCAATTGATCGGTATTATTATCATGTCAGTTTCCTCACATGAGCGAATGGTGTTTTTTTTTTTTTTTGGTTATGGATTGACAACCTATATTATTACGTGTTACTTAATAATAATATGTTCACAACCCCGTTATTAAAGTTATCGTGTATCCATTAACCGACAATATGAATGAGATTCGACTCGATAGGCGAGATGTTGATCGTTAAATTTTTATCTTTTATTTATGTCAGTTAAGATATGGGTAATTCAGCATTAGTGTTTAAAATAGGGTATATAAAATATCTGTCCATTTTGCATTATTATTCTAAACAGCTGTCTCCTCCATAGACAGAATAAGCAGCCTTGTCCACATCTTGCATTTGAAACCACAAATGGTGAAGATTTATAAGTTTTCTTAGTGTTCTCGTAGATATTTTGGCAGACTTGGCAAAAGTTCCGGATTTTTCCCAACAGAAAATACGAGGACTAGTTTTCTATAATGTTATTTATAACTTAGTTATATCTTATCAATAAAAGTTCAACCTTGTTTGACGGAAATGACTTGGAAAAACGATCATATTTTACAGCAATAGAACCTCGTGATTTGTGGTAAACATATTAGGTACAACAACTTCAGTAAAAATGCGAATAAATGGTATGGCGTGTTATTTGACCCCTAGGTCATAAATAAAACCTATTACAGAGTTATAACATTTTTAGAGAAGAAATAACTTATTACATTTGTATTTTTTATTTATGTATTTTTTTCTACAAGTTGTATTTCGCGCCTCTGTGACAAATAAATGTTTTTTTCTTTTTCTTTTTAATATATTACTACGATAGGAAGATATCATAAATGCGTGGTCATATTTATGGATGTGAATCAGAGCGTCAAACTGATCAACTTTCTATATGAGATCAACATCGTAATCGTGAAAAAATAATCAGCTGGCCCATACAAAACTTCAATACCTACTCGACCAAACATATGGGACAGATGATAGTAAAAAAAAACAAATTTCAAAGATTTCCTGCAGTTAGCGGTTTCATAGATTTTGAATTTCAGTTCTAAAGGTAAAGCTTTGGCTTTTGCTTTAGGTTCAATGACCCTGACTTGGACAAAAAGTTCCCGTTTTCAACATTTATGACAAATACCTATTACAAAAATACGACTCGTTTAAAAATACAAACGGTACGGCGGATGTACAAAATTATTTTCTCAATACCACATGACATAATTATGCCAAAAATTACACCGCATTCGCACATGCTGTGAATAATATTAAGGAATAGGATAAAAATAAAGCGGGGTAATAATATCATCTATCAGATTCAGCATATAGGTAGGTTAATGAGGCTGTAATGTTTGTATTTTCTTGTTTTGCTCTTTCACATTCTCGTCTGTCATCTTGCAACTATGAATGGATGACGTGTTTTAGGTTGGTTATTGTGATGAGTGCACACTCCATCAAGGGCCAAGCCAGCAAGGGATTTGGGTCTTGTTGGAATATCTAGATCGCCAATAGGGTCGCCAATTCATTAAGATGTGAGTCTAGCCGCTATTGGTACCGTACCGTACTGTTGGTACCGTAACTGCTATTGGAGAAAAATATTGTGAGAACAATACTAGATACTAGAGCGCTGGTACTAAATATTCTATTTATGAATAGATCCTTTGCGTTAACTTTACAAAACAATATTAATAATTACAACAACAAGGTAAAGTTTACGAAATGCTTCTTATTGTCACATAAATTTTTACTTATTTCACGAGTTTTTTTTTGTAATTACGATATTTTCTGTGTGTAGTTTTTTGAGATAGATACATGGTATTTCGTCTTTGACAGTTTTCAATGTAGATTATGTATTGTATGAAACGAACACATTGGTTTGATCAGACTGTTTTATTAACTGAGTTAACTTTTTAACAACTTACATAACTACAAATATTATTTCTCTATCATGTCGATTTTTATGGGTAAGTACCTACCTAGTTAGTTATAAATAGGTAAAAATAATAATCAAACTTATCTTATATTTTTTCTAAACTTCCGGAATTCAACTCTGGATATTATTTTCTTCCATCTATTTTTATTTCCCATATTTTAAAAATAATATAATTGAACTACTGATACTAAAACTCTTATACAACAAATATTTACAGTTTATTTATTAATAAGTACAACATTATTTAGTTTATTTAATAATAAGTGGAACAGTATTTACAGTCTGAACTATAATATAGGTACACACGAACACAAAATACCAATTTTTAATTCGATTAGAGGGGAACGCAGCGAGCCGTAAAAAGCGACACAAGTCCTACCTCGGAGACGCTCGGCGGGCTACTGAAGCGAGGCGCGCGTGCCGCAATCTTATATAATATTGTGTTAAAAATAATTAAAACTGTTTTGTGAAAAAGTAACCATAGAATATTATTTTAAACGTCATTACCTATTTTTCATGTGTTTCTTGTAAAGTAAAAATTTGATAAACCTAAGAAACACTTGAAAAACAATAAAAAAATTCACTGTTTTCGTGATTTATTATGATCGAGCGAAGTTGTACATATCGTGTTTCGAACCATAGGTTATTCAAGAGTGTTTAGTAAACTACAACATATATTTTTATCCGATCAAAAAAAAGAATATTTGATTGTTTACCACTGAACCAAAAATAGGTCGATTTGGAAGATACGGCCCTTAAATCATTGATCAGACAGACATGGCTATGATTAGTGGGATTGGTATTGGCATCGCGGACGAGTTTCATCAACTCCACGTCGATGCGCTTATTTTGTGTATGGATGGAAATTTTATTCGATCCATCCCAACTTTTCGAGGTAGGTCAGCAAACTTTTAATGGTGCTGACGATCTCTCGGAGAGTACTCGGGTTACCGAAGTGTGGTTAGCGGTAACTGAGAGCGTAATTCTTTGTAAATTAACAATGTTTCAAAGGATTGGTGCGTTTAAAAGTGTTTGGTATATTTATTTATTTATTTATAAAAACATGGAAGACTTACAGCTACATAAACCTAAAATAACGCAATTTTAATCAACAGAAAGCCAATGACAAGTCTTCACTTATAGAGATTGTACAGGTATATATTTTTTTTTTTTTTTTTTTTTTAATCACGCAACACATTCATATTATACTCTAGCTAAATTCATTTAAATATAAACTGGGTACCTACCTATTTCTGGTATATGAGGTTTCGTATCAAATAACTGTCAATCAACTGAATTATTGCAGAATAACAAGAGGCAGAGATAGAATAAAGTTAGATAATTAAACATTAGTTTAACGAAGGAGTGGCATCGGTCCATCCTGTATATTGCCCATAGTTTTACCACACAAACACACACCACCACCAACACACACCACCACCAACACACACCACCACCAACGACACTAATAACAGTTTCTCCGTTTATAGAGTAATCTATACTAATATTATAAATCAGAAAGCATGTCTTCACTCTGACATGCTCCATACTGGGCTCGAACACTTACATTATTCAATGCAATACCACCAATCCATATGTGAGGTGATGGGCTTGTTTACAGTGCCTCATATTGCTGTTTATTGGGGATCTTTCTGCCAATCATGGTGAGCGATGCGATGGTGATGAAGGATTATAATATTAAGCTCTATTTTATAGGTAAACTTAATTTATAATTAGCACGATATTGCTTGATAAAGTCAATCAGAAACGTCAGTGTTTGATGAAGAGGCTCGTTAATTACCGTTCAGCAGGGCCCTCTGTTGCCTAATTAATTATTTGTACGACTTAATCTGATTGCGGAATTAATATTAGGTAATACCGATAGTGGGAAGCAAGGTTAAAACATCTAATTTGTAAAAGCTGAATGGCGATTTATGGAGCTGAAGAGCGTTTTAGAGTACTATTGATATTTTCATAAACTATTTATTTAATAATTTATGTAGGTACACACATGAAAAGACACTGAAAACATTAAATAGGAGAACAAAGTACAAAGGTACTGCTTATTTCACACAATAAATCTCTTCAAGCAGACCTGCGAGAGGAGAATTTGAAACACGAAATGTAGACAGCGATGTACAAGAATACTATGAACTATGAATGTGGTCATATTGTGGTATTTTTAAAGGTTTTTTATACAAAGACTTTACTAAAAATATAAAAAACTGTTACCCGCAGTTTCACATGCGCGATTTATTTTTATCAAAATTTTTAAAAGAATTTTAGAATTGGTTCGGTAGTTCCAGATATTACCCCTAAGTACAATCCAACAAACAAACAAATTTTACTTTTTTATAATATTATAGTATAGTACAGATCTAGGTACATAGTAATAAGTATAGATTCTAGGTTATTAGGTACCTATAGCGTTAATCCCCTTATACACGATAAATTAACGACAAAGACAATGTAGGTCCTACTCGTATAATTTAATTATAAGTGTTTAAAAATACTAAGTTTTTATACGTAGGTAGGTAAATAAATAGGTATATATATTGAGCAACGCCAGTCATGTTATGAGAATGACAAACTAATTTGAATAATAATAAGTACATCAGAGCACAACCTTTTTACGGTTCAGGATACAATATGAAAAGAAAACAGACAAATTCCGGGAAATATATCCATACATTTCAAAAATGGTAACAAAAATATTATGAAAATTCTGAAAGTTTTCCATGGAAATTATAACAATATTATACTTACCTGCCTACGATAGCTAAAGTAACACTAATTATGAATATTATGAACTTACTCGTAATACGAGTAAATTATTCGAACAAATATTTCGATGTTGATTTGATTAAGTAGGTACCTACCGTAAATTTTTCGAGGCTTTGCTACTTTTGAGGGGGTGAAGAATCAGCCTAAGCCCCGCCCACTAGGGGAGCTTCATTTACGCATTTTGTTTGTATTTCGCAGTTGACGTGTCAAACTGTATCACACACGTGACACAGAATAGCAATATTAATTAGCAATACGCAGTATGACACCTGCAAGAACTTGTTTTTTTAAAATCCATAATATAATATAGGTAGGTACCTAGTGTCCTATACAGCTAGCTAGAAAATCTATTCGTCCGTTTTGTATTTGTAGATAAAATACCTATTTAGCCCAAAAATTATCGATCGTACATAGGTATGATCGATAGTTTTTGGGTTATATACCTAGGTATAATTTTATACACAATAGTGCGTATGAGTTTATGCAAGTGCACAAATTGTCTTGTAAGCGAATCGGACTCATGCCCAGCAGCTGCGCGGATGCAGATATCAGTATCTCCCACTAATTCGTTTACGGAGGTAGATACCCTTTATTAATTTATCCGTGATATAGATATTCAGTTACCTCAGCCGCAAGAATAGAGTTGATATTTAAAAATACTGATACTGAATACTTATAGGTAATGCATTGCGGTTTCATACACAATATTTAAACCGCACAAAACAGTGCTCACCTGTTTATTTTATTACTATTCCGTTACAAACAACTATTCTCACCTTGGACTATTTAATGAATTACCCCTTATTTAATTTTTTATAAAACAAGCACACACCGGTGAAATATAATCGGTTACAATTTATGAATTTCACCATTATAGTGGTACCTACTTAATAATATATTTGCTGTTCTTTTATTTATTCTTTGTAATATTATGTAAATTCAGGTCGAATTTAAGCCCCTAGATATTATTGTAAATTTGTTTCATGAAAAGAGTATCCATGGAGTTTCTTGCCGGTATCTTCTCCAGGACTTGCACTTGGAACCGAGCACCTAGAATCACGACGTTTAGAAGGTGCAAAGGCCCAGTTTAAATAAAAATCTTTGACGTTGACTAAGCGCATAATATCGTTAAAAAAGAAAAAAATATTCAATCAGGCTTGTTTAAAAACTTTCCATAAGTTCAACTCATTTACCGTACATTGTTCTCACGTAACTTTTGTTCGAGATCAATATAATATGTACAATGTGTAGTAGAAATGTGTGGTCATATTTAAGGGAACTGACCATCAAACTGAACAACTTTCTCTATGGGACTAACATCATAATCGTGAAAAAAAAAAAAGTGTGCTGGGACACATAGTAAAAGTGAAACTTCAATGGACAATATACCTTCTACCTTCTACCTTCTCCACGCGGCCGTAACGCTTTCTTGTGACCGAAAAATCCTAATAACCCCCCGTAGAAATTTCACTTCAACAATCAGTTATCCCATACAAAACTTCAATAACTAGTACTCGACCCAAACGTACAGTACAGCTGATAATTATTTTGCAATTTCGATGTTAATTAGTGATTTTTTGTGTTAGGTATTTTCACGTTGCGTCACGTCGTATTCGACTCTTGTGAATATTGAGGTAAGATCCCATCTTAAAACCTATTTACAGTGTAAACAATTTCATTTCATATGGTATTCCATTTCGAGTACTCGTAATATCTCTGAATCTCCTTTGATGTGATGATGACGGGATTGTTTACTTAACCAGGAGAGCATACTCGTTATTTTATCACTACAGTTTAGCAATCCAACTCTAGTTTATAAACCAATAGTTCCGCAATCAGTAACTGTTAGTTTAAAACAGCACGTTTGTTCACAGTTTACAAGACCAAGGTCGGTCTAAATTACAAAGGCTAATAAAAGGTTTATAAAATATAAATTTTCAGTTAAAGCCGAATCACGCCAATGTTTACACGAGGCCCACTGACAGCGGGCTTTATTGGCATTTATTAATTTAAGTGTAAACTTTATATTTAGCTCATGCCGTCCCACCACTGGGCAAAGGTCTTTGATAAGGAATACTATAGAGAAGGTGTAAGTACGATGCCACATTTCCTATGTTGGTAAAAAGAATCGTACTAATACTCGACATCTTTTATAAACTATGCTGCTGAATGAAAACGCCAATTTTTGTTCCCATTTTAAATACAATAAATATACACGAAGAACTAGATTCTATAATATATAAGAATAAAAAAGTGGGCCATCGTACTCACACCCTATTTTATAAAACAAAAAGAAACTATACAATAAAACCTAGAATAAAAACATTATTTTATTAAATCGCTTCCAGTCACGCCGCACCCAAATCAACACTAACGAGAGTTTTATTTGCCTCAACCATGTTTAAATGTACAGAATAAACATTAATAAATACATCAACACACCATTACGTGTATCCAATAAAAAGCCGCGCTCTTTGAGTCCATCCTTTCCGAACACGAGGCTTACCACGAATGTTTTTGACGTATCGTAACGATAACGTTCATTCGTGGTAGGCCTGGCTCGGCGAATCGGTACTAATTTAATTTCGAATGGAATTTACGTTACATCAAAGTTGACGTGAACCAATATTGACTGAATTAGTTTTGTAAACGAAACCGGAATTCCGGATTCGAAATAATTTGCTTTTTTATCGCGAACTTATTTAATATCGCGTTATTGATCTAGAGTTCGCAAGGGTCTGACTTCGATTTTCAGGTTGATTAAATAGTTAACGGGTTCTGTTTTACAGACATTTTACATTATCTAAACTAATCTAAACTCCGAAACATTTTCACTTGCACTTGTAATAAAAATATTTAAGAAATAGTTTATTTTTAGGCACTATAATTATTCTATGGGAAATTTACTACTGTTGACTAAATGTACTCTTTTTATTGTATACGTTTTTTTATTATTTTTTTATACTAAAATCAGTAGTAAAAGAAAGAAAAAAGAAGAAAAGAAAGAAAAGGAAGAAAGAGTATCTATAAAGAGAAAATATTAGATGTTTGTTTGTAATGGATAAACTCAAAAAGTACTGTCCCGATTTTAAAAATTCTTTCACCAGCAGCTTGCCTCATTATCACTGAGTAACATAGGGTATAATTTGTAAAGATATCACGCAGGTGAAGCCGGTGGCGGAAGCTAGTCGAGTCATAAGCCCACAAAAATAATAGGAACGTATATTAATAATGTATACTGTATTTTATACGTACACAGTTCTTGCAACTTTAACCTTTGAGAACTTTAATTTTTCTTTTATGCAACAAGCAGCCATTGTAATCTACAAGAAAGAAATAGGTAACCACTTTGCATTCATTAAAGACCTGAAAACGGGTGAACACTGAATATTTTATCGATATAAAAACGATAAAAATCTTTTTCAATACCAACTTTATTATAAAGGGTCTTTATGAGAACTTTGTGTCGTCATTTAAGTGTAACAGTAACTGTTAAACGTACCTAAACATTTGAACAATGTTTATCGTAAAAAAGGTTCGTTCATTGAATTTACTATTTCATTCATTTTATTTATTTTTTATTTAGGTTCCAATAATAATAAGAATTCTCGAATAAATACCGTTCTTTTTCTTAATAAAATGTTTTTATCGGTAAGTAGGTACTTACTTTTAAGTACCCGAGTGAAATTTACTATTTTACGTAAAAAAAAGATTAATTTTCGATGTCTTAAATGTCGTCGAAAAAAGCGGTTTATCGAATATTAAATACTCTTCCCAAACCGAAATATATTTGGCTCTGGTCTAAAATCGTTTGAAAATCGGTTCTTTTCTCTTTTCCTAATGGAAAGGATTCCCCACACAATATTTTCTTCTGTATCGTGGGTACAGTTTACAGTCATAAATAATCTCACATGTACACCTTTCCTTTCTGTGTGCGTATTTTTTTTAAATTTTAAATTTTATTTTAGTGTAAGTTGGTTTTTGTGATGACTAATAAATATATTTTCTTTCTTTCACACACGCCCAGACCCGGAACAACTAGCTTAAGGATACAAATATTTACCTATTTACTGCTCAATATTTCAGCATAGGTAGTTCATTAATTCCCTCGTTCCAATTAACGATGTTTAAGTCTATACTGAGAATAAACAAATCAAAATTTCTATAGAGAAATACATATTTTCTACGCCGGAAATCAAACAGATTCCTGCCGCGTTTTCTGCTCAATAGACTATAATTTCAATACATCGAAACAAATTTCAACATCCGGCATCAGTAAGACTCTCAGTAATGTAATGGACGTTATTGAGTCATATTTTATTGTGTCGTATAAAAGTTCTCTTTTATATCTTTATCTTTACATAGTAGATACAAAATAAAGTCGCTTTCCGCATCTGTCTGTATATCCAAACTCAAACTCAAAATCTTTATTGCGTTCATATGTTCATAGGTTGACAAAAGGTTTGGTGCGTAACAATATGAAACTAACGGGGCACAGCAATTTTACTATAATATAATAATAAAAGTAGTAGTAGGTATTTCTTACTTTTTTTTTTTTCTTTTTTTTTTTACTGGTTGACTTTATGTAATTATTTACATACAATAAAAATCTGAATCTGAATCTGAATCTTACATTACAATGTTAGATATTTTTAATTATTATACAGAGCAATTTTTAAGTGTTTTATTCATGTATAGTATTTATGAATTGTCTTCGCTAACTCCTCCCAAACCACGCAACGGATTTTGATGTGGTTTTCACCATCATTTTGAGCATTTCTTCCGGAAGTTATAATACTTTCATATTTAATGTAACGATAGTAGAGAAATTGCAGTCGTGCGAACTTGGAGCCGGGTCGCTAGATAAGCATAACAAAAAAAAAAATAACTTTGTTTTTTTTTTTTTTTTTTTTTTTTTATAATAAAATTCTTTATTTGTAAATTATTTGGTGCAGCGGTATAATACTGTGTGCACGCATAGGCACAGTGAGATACATCCAATTCCATAACTTTGAAATATAGTTCTATTTTACACCTATC
The DNA here is from genome assembly GCA_932294325.1 of Allophyes oxyacanthae. Classification (NCBI taxonomy): domain Eukaryota; kingdom Metazoa; phylum Arthropoda; class Insecta; order Lepidoptera; family Noctuidae; genus Allophyes; species Allophyes oxyacanthae. Next base: position 4,616,352 of record OW028614.1, on the reverse strand, counting down.
GGGAAATTCAGACTGCACTTGGATTTTGAAATGCATCTGAAACGAGCAAAACTAGTTTCGTATTTCCAGAACATGACTTCAACTATTTTGAAGGTAAAGTTACGAATCGAAATGCGAGTAATTCGTACGTTAGTATACACTAGTATCCCCGATACAGAGGTATATCACTTATAAATTCTGTTTCAGCTTCAATTCGTGTGTAATACGACTGAATTTCACGTTACCAATGTGTTTGAGAGATTGTACTAGGTAATCGCCTGGTTGCGTTTCATTACTTGGGCGCCAATTTTAATTTGCGTGTGCATATTTATTCATTTTTAACCGCCGACAAAAATGAGGGGTGTTATAAGTTTGTAGTGTGAATCTGTGTATCTGTCTGAAGCATCGTAGCTCCAAAACGGATAGACCGATTTTAATGCAGTTGTTTTAATTAAAAGCTAGTATAATCGGGTATCATCTTAGCTATGTCATGAAAATCTGTTCAGCCGTTCAAAAGTTACAGCTCTTTTTCTAGCTGGAGTCGGGGGTTTTTGACGGTCAGGATATTTGAAGGCTCCATTTCCAAAAGCTCACAAATCAAATCAAATTATTTATTTGCTTAATACAGGTAGGTAGAGAACCTATTTCATAATTATTTATTTATAACATCTGTTTAAGATGTTATAAATAAATAATTATGAAATACTCTGTATCATTACCTAATAAGGTGTGCAAATATTTATATTATTGTTAATTAAATTTAATAGTTATTAAAATAACTATCTACTATAAGAACTACAAATGCTTAAAAATAAAAAAATGTCTAATGAATTATATAGACTTATCAATCTAATAAATTAGATTACCCGACATATACACAAAAGGTGTACAGAATGTCGATACAAGCAACGCAGAACCATTTGTCATATAGTGTGACTACGCCTATGATATTGATGACGACACAATACATGTTTGAGTATGTTGCGTGTATAATACCGCTTCTCCTAGACAAGCTTTATGTCACAAATCGTGCAAGAATCATAAAAGCATACAAAACCGATGTACTTACTTTCCCAGCATAAAAGATCATAAAAATATCGAATGATCATTTTACAGTACTACGATAGACCTAAAATTCGCACAGAACACCAAAAAATTACAATTGGTAATCGTAACGGGGAACGGAAGGAGGTTGATAGTACCATAAATTTGGTTTTCGTTCTCGAATTCGATCAGTATGCGAAGGATGCTACTTTATTTATTAACGTAATCGGGTAAGGCAACATTAGAGTTAGTCGGTGATGAAGCACGACACCTCTGTTATTTAGTTGATCTGTGGTACAAGTTATAAGACGCGACAATTTTTGACAAGTTGTTGAATTTTAAGTTTGATTTGTTGCTCAAATTAAGTTTTGTTTTGAGTATTGTAATAAAGCTAATAAGAGGATATTATTGTCAAATACTGTATAAAAAAGAAAAACACTTGTATTGTTAAGGTTTTCACAAAGTATAGATACCTGTTGAGATCTTATGCACAGATTACTAAATAGTTAGTATAGTATATAATTATGTCCGAAGAAATTTACCTGCATCCGAAAAATTCTTAAAAAAATATTTAAAACCTTACTACAGGTAATAAATCACAAAAAAAATCTGTTATATTTTTTTCAAAGAGGCCAATTTAACAAATTTAAAAAATCAAGAATATTCAAATATTCATGTAAACCTGAGTAATACATAATTAGTATGTAGCTATCTACTATACATAATTGATGACAACTTCGTGACTTCAATGAGTACAGCAATAGGAATGAACAACTAAGTTAAAGTTGGACAATACGGTGGAAATCACGAACCGCCGGAATTAATGTTCGAACAGTCTATTTTAGCAAAGTGGCGCGTGAGAATTTTAGACAATCAGCTTAAAGGAAATGTTAAAGACCGTCGAATAATAAGTTAATAGCAGGATAGGATTTCGATGATTAATCAATATTTATAGAAATATTTCCGGTACGAATAAATTTCTACGAATATATCTGTCTATTTTCGTCTACTATAAAATTGATGCTTATGAAATCGCTTCGTACAGGTCTCGTGTTTTAATAATACGACTTGATTCCAAAATAAGAAAACTATGCAAGGTGCATCAGAAATGCGTGGTCATTTTTATGGGTGTGGATCAGACCATCAAACTAAACAACTTTGTCTATGAGACCAACATCGTATTTGCAAAAATATCAGCTATCCCATTTATAACTTCAATACCTACTCAGCCTAAACGTATGGAACAGCTGATAACATTTTTGTGATTACGATGTTGATCCCATTGAGAAACGATCGGTTTGATGGTACAACATGTATCAGAAATGCGTGGTCTTATTTAAGGGTGTCCAAGCATCAGCCAAGTTTCAAGACTACACATCTGTTAAACGAACTACGAACTCGGGGAACTTTTGATTTCATATCTTTTTACAGTTATCGAACTGGGCCATTACTTAACAGCAGTTTTTTGTTGGGATTTATTTTTACACAACCGTCTCTTACAAATCATGACCCTTATCAGTTATGCAAATTCGTTTCGAAGACTGTGTCATCTAATTATAGATGTTTCAAAGGAAAGTCAGTTCTTTTATTTTTCTTCGTAATGGTATCTGGCAACAAAAACACGTTATGATAAATAAATGTTATATAACAATGTTTTAATCAAAAATAAAATAAAACATTTGTTCCATACAAATAACTCAATATTACTCGACTTTCTCACGAATAGGTACTCAAAGTTGCCATTAACTCTTGTGCAGTCACTGTCATTTTACATAAAAAAATCCTTGTTCGCCACACAATTTATTCCTTTTTAGCCTTGAAAACTATTTTTGTTCTTTATTTATTTATTATTTATGTACACACATACACAAGACAAAGAAAATTAGTAAAGATATCAAGTACAACGGTACTGCTTATTTCTAAAGACCTTTAATCTTCATTTAATAATCAATAATAATAATCTTTATTTATTCATTTAATCCTGTTTAGCCCCATTTTTTGTTCCGTATTCGCCCCGGGTATTTTACACTATTCCTACGGGTTAGCAAGAATGTCCTTCATTAACGTAGGTATTGTTTAGGCCATGCACGTTGTACCCTGTTAATATTTAAACACTAATTACCCAAACATTTTACCTCTAATTTCTTATTGCGAGACTAGGACCTAATAATTTATGAATACAAATGAGGCCGTGATCATTAGGCCACCGTCGATATTAACACTTAACGATCTGTAAATAAATTTTGTGTACAATTAAGACCCTTAGAAGGGTTATGGGTCCCTATTTTGAACATTGTGCGAATTATTAGTAACAATAGGTTTTGTGTATTGAATGAAAGGTCGCTTTTGTATTGAAGAGGTTTGTGGATAATTGATCATTAGTCGGTGAAACAATATTAAGGTTGATTGTTCTGTGTTAAATATATTACCTATTGAAATATTTATTGGTAATTTTAACGAAGATCGGAACGGGAAGCATTTCAACAGGGATTAAAAAAAATAATGTCCCATACAAGGTTACCGATTAAATTCACGAGTTGTTTTGGGAAGTAGTTTGTTTGCAATTCAATGTTTTTGTTAAAGGTACGTTAATTATAAAATCCTTGTTTTCTAGTCATTATAATTTATTGAAGTAATAGTAAAACATTTTATTTAAAATATATTTTTTTGTTACATGCTCCCATGAAAGAATTAATGTAATAAAAATAATGGTATTACAAATGTAAATGACGTTGACGAAGTATGTTCAACCCTAATTACTTGAGATAATTATTAGCAAAAGGTGCATGTTTACTGACAAATATTTTTGCAAACTAAACAAAATGTTAACCACGTCTCTTATTTTTCTTCAAAACTTGTCTCATGTTATCTTTTGTTTGAAATTTTAACACAGCTTTTTGTAAACATGTATTCATGCCAATCTTGTATAAATGTACGTTTTATTGTATTGTGGTGATAATATTCGTGTATTTATTATTTTCAACGCCCTAACCGACATTATTTTTGTACATCTACGGATGCACTAAGTTATGCTCACAATAATTGTTGGTAAACAGTTGATTTTATAAAAAAAACTCTGTGATGTTTTCAACCTCAGGACCTCCAGCACACTTCTATAAATAGAAGTTCAGTTTTGCTGTCCAATAAATATCGCCCGCAACTGTAATTTTCGAGTAGTTTTGGAAATAACCACTCTGCTCGCAAAACGTGCTTAGGGTACAAATAAATAGATAATTTCCTGGGGTTACCGCAACTGTTTTACATAATTATACTATAAACAATTCTTATAGAGATTTGGAGAATAATATGCAAATACAAATGAATTGCAAAATAATGTGTTGTTGATATTTGACGAATTGACAGACACGCACGTGTACACGGCAAAAAGGATAGAGAAAACCGGGGACAAAACCATATTTTTATCGTTTTTTGTCTCGATTTTTCGTCTTGTCTTCTGCCAAGGAGACAAAAGGTGGAGAAAACAGATTTGTCCACGGAAATGTCGGAGACAAAACCATCTTCATCTTCCACTTCTCTTCTCCTCCCCGTTCTCTCCTCTCCTCTCTTCTCTTCTTCTCTTTTTTCTCCTTTCCTTCTTCTTTTTGCATCATTTTGCCGTTTTGTTTCTCGATTTTTTGTTTTGTCTTATGTCCATCACCTACCGGAGCATATCACAAACACAATTAACTTCATCGTTTTTAAAACAACTCGTTGAGAAGACGTTTCATACAGTCGATGAGTTCATAATGGAGACCAAATGAAATTGTCTCTTATCGTTGTTACGTATTTAGATTGTTTTTTTTATTTATATTGATGAATATAAAATTAGGGGGTAGATAGATGAATTTAATTATTATTTAATATAATGCATGTGTGTATGTGTTGTCTATGTTAATGATAATATGAGAACATTGTTTATTTGTTTGTTAATATACCTATGTCACGACATGAAATGTGTTGTGACTACAATATGACCTATAATTTGAAATAATTATTCATTAAATTTTATTTTTTTATCACAGAGACAAAGGCTGGAAGAAAACGGGTTTGTCAACCCGCCAAATTGACACTGCCAATTCAGAGTACTGGGGGCTTAGTACGAGCGCTTATAGCAGGGCAGTAATTGAACTGCCCAGTGACCTTTCATTGTACGAAAAGCTTATACACTGCGAGGTCAGCTCATACTGTAAATTTCACAGTTCAATATCAGCCCTGCTATAAGAAAGAGTTCGTAGTAAGCCGAGTGCCGAAACATTATTTCGAATTTTCCGTTAACGCGTATCCAACTGCATAATAGAAACTGAGTTATATCTGTTTCGAATATTAACTGGGTATTAATATATTGTCCATTGATTTACAACTTGATGAAAGAAGCGTCATTATTTATCGATGATCCCTTTTGAATTATTTCATTTACTGATCTAAAATGCATCTTGCCAAGATTTTGGTGCGCAAATCCAAGTTATTTGTAGCTACATCATATTGGAAAAGCCGTTACGGTAAAAATAGGATGGGGTAGGTAATGTTTGTCGTATTGTGTCAGCTATAAGCCAAAATTATCACACAGTGAATTTTTACAATGTAGTAGACCGCAGAAGCTGCTTAAAATGGGAAAAAACAAAACCGTACCTAGTGTATTTGAAATTATTTTATTTCCTTGGTTAGTTAGATACTGAGTTACAAATATAAAGATAATAACCATAAGGGTTGTAACTCAGTCATCCTGTTTAAAAAAATATCAGGGAAAAATTTATCCTACCGAAAACAATTTTCACAAAAGAGGTAAAAATTGTTCGGAGAATTATCGGTTTCTCGCCAATCTTTTAAAAATATTGTAACGGAATTTCGTTTCAGAATGTAAGATGGTTCTGACGATAAATTGAGATTGGTACATCTTACGCAATTCAATTGGATTGATCTTTCACTAAATAATAAATAGACTCGCTTTTCAGTCTGAAATCTTGTATTTTCAGTTTTAGGCAAGAAGAAAAAGTACTAGCACTCATATTTTATTTTTTATTATCTTCGAGCTGATATAATTATTAATAGTTTCGAGCGTATGGCACCCTTGGGCTGGAGCAGGAAACCAGCGTCAGGTGGCCAGTATCACTGCCTCCTGACATTATGCTGAGCTGCGGCTCCTTTAGAACAATAAATCATCTTATTTTATAATTATGTTTTCTTTGTTTTTCCATTTATATTATGTTGTGCTGATAAACTCTTTTTCTTTCTTTCTTTCTTTCTAGCATTTATATATAATTTTATGATTTACGAGGCAAACAAGCATGCGGGGTACTGTAAGGTTTTAGGGCTGAAGCTAACTTCCTCTAGTAAATGATTGGCAGCCGATAAATTTGACATCGGCATTTGAATTTTATATATTTAAGTGTAGAATGTCTGAGAAAGTGACAGAAGTTATAAAATATAATTATCCAAATTAATTATTGCATCATTGAAAAGATCCCTACAGTACCTACTTACTTCTCCAGTAAACATTATCAGCTACAGCTAAAGTTCCTCCATGTTAAAAGTATGACCGTCAAAAGAAGGCATTTGAGTCGTGAACTCGTGACTCGTGGTACAGAATAAATAAAAGTACCCACGGCTTCATATCAAGCTATAAGTTTCCAGTATAAGCTGACCTCGCATTGTATAGGCTTTCCGTACAATGAGAGGTCAGCTTATACTGAAAATGTATACTTTCCGTGCAATTAGAGGTCAGATTATACTGAAAATGTATACTTTCCGTACAATTAGAGGTCGGCTTATACTGAAAAGCGAAATTAGGCTTTTAAGTCTACATTTTATGTAAATAAGTAATTAGGTTAATTCAGAATATTCAGAATAAAAGACTAATAAATAGGTGTATGACTAGAATACTCGATTTACTAATTAAAGTATGAATTGGTTTGAGAACTAAAATCATATAAAAATGCAGTCTTAGGGACTTTACTCATGACGCGACGCGACGCGACCGATATCGCATCGATTGTCGACCCAAATTGCATGTACGTCCTAATGGAGCGACGCGATGCGATTCGACTGATTTGTGTCGTTCACCAACTATATAACTGACTTCAAAAAAGGAGGAGGTTCTATGTTCGACCGTATGTACTTTTTTTTTTAATGTATGTTCACCGATATCTCCGTCAATTGCGAACCGATTTTGAAAATTCTTTTTTTTGTTTGAAAGGGTATACTCTCGAAGTAGTCTCATTTAGATCTTATGAAGACCTTCGGAGATAGACAATGGAACTCTTCAATGGATAACAGCAAATCATTCGCGATTGCTGTGATCGCATGTTTATGTGTTATCTATGCCACTCCAAATAGAAAAATAACATAAACTTTTAATAAAAGTAAAAACCGACTTCAAAAATCTATAAAGTATAAAATAATTTACTTAAAAAACTTAACAGCTTCTGAAGTCGGGGTCTTTATTTCTTCAATGCACCTTAGCTTGGCAGTGGTACTTTGACATCCCTTCCGTGGACATAGCGTCGTAATTTCGACATTCTTTCCACATCGTGCGCCGTTCTAATGACGCTTCCCTTGTGTTCTTATGGGTGACTTGAGTATTAAGTAGGTACCTACTAGTATTGATTAAATTGAAAAAATGATAAATTTAATTGGAAGATTAAATAAATGATCTTTGCTGCTCTTTTTTTTAAATATTTTGTAAATTCAGGACGAATTTTAGCCGGGGCCGCTGCTGCGGCCCCACTTATTATTGTAGATTTGGTTTGTGAAAAGAGTATCCATGAAGTTTTTTGCGGGTATCTTCTCCAGAACCAACCCGATTGGAACCGTGCACCTAGAATCACGACGTTTTGAAAGTGCCTGCAAAGGCCCAGTTGAAATAAAAATCTTTGACTTTGACTTTGTTCGACGGCAGCAAGGGATGTTAAAGAAGGTATGCCGTCAACCTAGTTAAAATAAGACGTCAAATGTTGTAAATAAAAAATTGTAGGTTCACACGGCTACATATCAAGCTATACATTTCCAGTATAAGCTGACCTCGCATTGTATGGGCTTTCCGTACAATGACAGCTCAGCTTATACTAAAAATGTATAGCTTGATATGTAGCCATGCGTTTACCAGTATTGCTTTTTCTAGCAACAGTGTTCCATGCTAATTTTGTTGCATGACGCTGTTAATATTGTGGTAGGGTGTGGTTATACCTCCTACCTTTTTGATTCCGCTCACATTAAGGGGTTATTGCACCTACTCATCATTATGAACAACTTTTACTATGGGGCCAAGACTGAAATAGCGAAAAGAACAAGAGCGGTTCGATACCTGTTCCTTATCTATCAATAGTTCAATAAAATGAATGGGTTGGGCCCATAGTAAAAGTTGTTCACAAAGATAAATACAATAACCTCATAAAGGGATCGGGATTAAAAAGGTAGGATGTTAGGTATTTCAAGACATTTTAAGACAACCTACATACCAACATATAAGTAATTAATTAAAGTCGATACTTAGCTATGTATGCGCCTCACGTTTAGATATACCTATCTCGTACTTATAGATAGATTATTATAGTATACAGTCCACTGTTTTACCCACTATCTTAGTTGCAAATAAATGCTCATTGTCAACACACGTTCGTCTTATTTCACTCACACTTCCTGTACAATATTGAACCTTAACCACATCATCAAGACCTTGTATAGACAGGGATGATTTTCAATTTCTTGTAGGTACAAACTGAATAGAATTTTACTCAGTATTTTTTTTTATTAAATTAATTTATTATTGATACAAGTACCTACCTAGTTGCGCAACTGAAATCGCTCATCGACATACCAAACAAGAAATCGCCTGCAGGTCGCAAAGGAGTCGAGCGGTCGCGCGCCCACGTACATTTGATGTGATATCGCACGCCATGAGGACGTACATGCGACTCGACGTCGATCAGACCTGTGAGCGATATCGTCATATCGTACGATTTGGTCAGTAAACATGTGCGACCGTCCATACATTTTCTATAGGTCGCAAGGTTATGCGATATCTGACCGATGTCGACAATCGATGCGATGTCGAGTCGCGTCGCGCCATGAGTAAACACGCTTAAAGTTCAAGACTTGTAAATAAATCCAGCCCATTACTGTCCCATTGCTGGGCACGGGCCTCCTCTCGGAATGAAAAGGGTTAGGCCTTAGTCCACCACGCTGACCTAGTGCGGGTTGGCGGACTACACACACCATCGAGGACTATAACAGGTTTCCTCACAATGTTTTTCCTTCACCGCTTTTTTTTTAATGTATAAAGAGATACAATAATGTTCGATAAAAAAAAAACTTAAAATTGAATAAAAATATATCTACACTTCGAAACTTGAAGTTTTTTTATTTGCGCTTTTCTACAAAAATGAAATGATGATGATGAAGTTTTTTTTTTTGTTTTCTTTTAATATGTATTTATTATAAACGGAAAGCATTTGTTTATAATGAATAATCACAAAAACTACAAGACCGATATTAAAAATTCTTTCACCAGTAGGAAGCTATATTATCACTGAGAAAGTTAGGCAATTATTGTATTTAAAAAAAAAAAATATCCCTATGAAATCTCCAATCATCCGGGACTTGCCGCTAGTAATATTTATAATAAGAGACAAATAAATGCAAGATATAATATTATATACCTAATACAAACTAAATACGATACATAATTGCATAAGATCTTTGTCTTCACAAATATTATAATCATAATAGGGTCAGCAGCACCGTAGATATCCTCAATTCCAACCGGCATCAAATATTTGTCTAAACCAATTGAAACCGTGTTTGGCAGCCCTACATATTAATCTTCTATCGTGTTGGGATTAAGATACCTACATCATAGATAGGGTTGTTACGTAATAAATTATAAGGGTCTATGTTCATTCGCAAATTGTTACAAGATATTGGTGGGATGAAAATTTATCAAGGAGTCATCGATATAGACTCATATAGTCGTTATATGATGTGGTGTAGTTTCATTAAAGGGTAGACAACTCCTTTACTGCCCAAGGACGTCATTGAAGTTTGAACCTATCTAAGTAAGCATGTAAGAACAGCTTACAAATTGAAAGTTTCAATACATTTGAATTTTCTGTATGTATCTGATTAAAGGAGTTAGATAGCATAAAGATAACTATTTTATATATCTACTTAGAGGGTTGTTTGTAATTCACAGGCAATGCCTTAAGGGGTGAAAGTAGTCATCAATATGAACAACTTTTAATATCGGACCAACCCTGAAATCACGAAACAAAAAATCTTTTCATACAAAAGATCAACCTTACTCGATCAAAATGTATCAAAAGTTTGAATATCCTCCTCAGAATAAGAAGGGTTAGGCCTTAGTCCACCACGATGGCTTAGTGCATGTTGGCGGACTACACACACCATCGAGAACTTTTTATGAGGCCTTCTCAGATGCGCAGGTTTCCTCACAATGTTTTCCTTCACCGTTATCGCAAGTGATAATCAATACTTTCGTGACAAGACATCGGCAGATTCATTTCGACTCTAATTTTTCTGAATTGTAGGTATAATATATTTATTATTTATATATGTTTATGTTTATTTAGCATATAATAATACATATTTATTTGTACATAATTATGTTAATGTTTATGTAAGTTTATTTACCTCTCATTTAAGTTTGATTTTTGGTGCATCTACCTTCATTTTCTCTGCATAACCCTAAAGTTGTCTGGTAGAGAATGCCTACGGCATTAAGACCGCCTTTGTACATTGTAAATGAAGCATTTTAAATAAATAAAATAGGTAATCAAATTCTGATCCGCACATGAATTCGAAAATTCATAAGTGCGGGCTGGGCCAGTATGGCCAGACCCAGCATGGAAGGCAAGCGTTCTTATGTTATGTTACTTTAATATTTCTAGATTAGCATAGAAATATCTCGATGTATTAAATTCTCGTGAATATAATTCTCACGTAAGTCAGCAGCTTTCCTAGATTCCGTGAAACGTTATTCTGAAAATGTACCGGTTCTATTAACATTGCTTTCCGAGAACATCGTTATTTCGCTATTTTCCTCAAGCGTTAATAGGGTTATATTTAAAGGGAATTTCCCTTACTAACGTGTTCGAAGTATAAATTGTTTTATTAATAAGTGTTGCAAATTCTGCCAACTCAGCTAATCGTAGTCCATTGGTACTTTGTTAATCTTTTCCAATTTGCATCACTTCGGCTAGTTTATAATAAGTTTACACGTAAAAGATTGACAGTCTTTGGCTATCTGTCCTTCGTGAATGCTTTTTTTTTAAATGAAAATTCAACTTGAATTACGTGACCAGTCACTTTGTATGAAAAATAGATTTTAATTTTTAAGATGTCGGCCTATTTTCCTCGGTGAAAGTTGTTCAGTTTCAAGGACCTGAGGGCTAATTTACGTTATTTTACGACGCGCCGATCATATTGCAGTGACGCTCGAAGTTGATGCGGCGTATCTCACCGAAGCTAAGAGAATACCAAATGTGTTGTTTTGATCAAAATTTTACTGCAACTGTGCGGCAACTGCACTTCTTTAGCTACGTGAATTAGCCTACTGATTACCCCGTAAAAAAAGGATGGCCATTTTTATTTCACGCTTTAAACATTATTTCATACAAAACGACACTAGATTAGTGCACCTAGAATCACGACGTTTTGAAAGTGCCTGCAAAGGCCCAGTTGAAATAAAAACTTTTGACTTGACTTGAATGACATGTCGCGTTTGAAAGTTTGGCTTTGAGTTCAAAGACGCCGTGGTATGGCATCGCTTGGCATATCTCGTGTCTAATTACAAGTGAATTTTAATGTACAGGGGGCTTACTATGAACTTTTATAGCAGGGCAGAAATTGAACTGCCCAGACATTTCCAGTAAGAGCTGACCTCGCACTATATAGGGGTTTCGTACAATGAAAGGTCAGCTTATACTGGAAATATCTGGGCAGTTCAATTTCTGCCCTGGTATAAGAGCTCGTAGTAAACCCCAAAACGTGTCACCCACTAAGTCGCGCCCCACTCTTCTTCCTGACCGCTTAAAGTACAAGTGAGCAACATTCCGATTCTAATACGAAGAAGAATTTATTTACACTTATCACTCACCAAAAGCCACCATTCAGTCCTTGCAGGTTCTTCGTAGGATGCTCGAGTCTTTCTGGACCTCATCACTCCATCAAAACCTGGGACGTCCAAAAAGACGTTTCCCGCTCAGTCATGTCAATTGCGTTTCATTTGACTTATTTCTTTTAAACAAGTCCTAAATTGCATGCGTCCCGATACTCTATTCACACTGCCCGGTAAGTAGCCACAGACACGTACAGACATGAAACGCGTAGACAAAATATTCTTTCCGAGAATACCGGCCGAGCACGACCCGTGTCTGTCGGCGTCTGCGCATCCATGTTACGATAGATATAAATAAGTACGTTGATTCACACTGTATAGAATAATATTATTTTGTCTGCTACGGCACGTGTCCGGCACGCTCGATGTCTATAGATATAAACAGACCTTTATAGGCACACTATACGACATTGCGCCATGATTAGGAAACCCTTGGCTTTGAGATCAAAGAATGTGTAGTGTTGTGTGACATCGTGGCGCGTATCTCGTTTCTAATTACAACCCAGTTTTGGTATACACCCGGGAGGAATGATTCCGGGTCCCTAACGATCCTCAATATTATTTCGGAAACGAATGCTGACCCAAGGGTATATCTCAAAGGCTGATCCGAACCATCAAATGTCAGGTCAACTGTATCTGATTGGTTGTTGAACTGGTTGACGTATGTTAACCCATCGCAACGGTTAACATCAGAGATTTGACCTTGATTTGAAAATGGTGTTTTAATGGCATCTTCAATGATCCACTCATCATTTCTTGATTCTTGGAGCTTCGTGGATCATTGGCCGAGCACTGCTTGTACATAGATTAAGTTGATGTTCAGAGAAGCCATAGCAAACCAATAATAACCAAACCAAACCAAATAACCAAACCTCATAGCACTAACTTTGTATTATGATCCTGAATAACGTTTGTTCCACGACTTTTCATAATTCGACACTGTTTGTTTTTCATATAAAAATATGAAAATATTCTGTAGTTTTCATGTTCTAACTGAGACTGCCGTAAAATGGAATGAAATGGGAGGGAAGGAAGATCCTTTGATCGTTCTGTACGTTAGTCTTAGTACTTACTATTAACTATTCTATGGCTTTTACGTAAATTTTACACATGAAAAATATTTTATTTTTTGCTAACCTGGCTAATTTTGTTCAAAGGCGTAGAACAAACGTTGTCCACGATAATGATACGAAGTTAGTACTAAGAGGTATCGGGTATTTTTTTAATTACTCTGTAGAGCGGAGACACTAATTTCGGTCGTCGCGTCCCTGGGCATATGTTCGGCCATTACACCATTTAGCTTGTTTCTACCTAGAATTGCTTTTGTAGGGCTTTTAACCCCATCAGTTTTCTAATCAAATAACTTATTTAATTAGATAACAAACAATTGTTGTGTTCTCAAAACAGGAATACCGAGAATTTCGGTACATCCAATTACAGTATTATAAAGTTTTTTAATCAAGCAAGGGCACTGGTAATTTCGAGTTTATAAGCCCTGGCATAAATCACTATAATAAAGTATTGTTTTCAGGAAATTTCTAGCAGGTTTGAACCTTGACATATCTTGAATGTTACCTCTAACCCCTTCTAGCTTTATATATTTTTGAACTTTGTATCTTTGTACGTAGAAATATGAATTTATTTGAGATCCATAATAACGTTGTAGCCCGAAAAAGTCGCAGGATTCATAAATTATGTGTACCAAGACAGAAAATACAACTATTTTTCAATAATGGTATTCTGTATGGCAATTCGAATTTATAACAAACTACCCGATGCATTCAAGACACTTAATTTCATGACATTCAAAAACAAATTATTTAATTTTCTATTACATAAATGCTATTATCCTATTAAAGATTACCGTAATGAAAAATTTTACACAAAATTTAATTTAAATTGCATGTGTTTCAAAGCTTATCAATGACGTATTTGTTATATTATTTTATCTTCGTAATGTATTCAATAATGACTGTATTTTGTCATTGACATGTTTCCTAATTTATCCAATAGTGTTATTTTATTTGACGATGATGACTATTTTTCATTTATTTTTTTTGTTTTACATGTTTTATTCTTTTATTTTTGTTATATTATCTTTAAAATTGTTTTTGTGCTGTATCAAATAAATACTTTTTTCTTTCTTTCTTAATGGTTGTACGCTGGAAACGGCAGAATATTATGGAAATTTTATTATTTTAAGAACTTTGTAACAATATTCTGACAAATAAATATATTACTTACTTACTTGAACGATCATCGGTTCAGAATGGACTCATTCCTTTTAGTTTTGCTGGTTCCGTAAATGATGAAGGCGTATTTAGTGGGATCAAGTTAGTAAAAAAGGATAAGAAGCGTCTAGTGTGGACACTCTAATGATGGATAGGATACCCATAATGATCGATAGCGCCATAGTCATTCTCATCAGTCTCATAGCGGAAGCAATCCATGTGAAAACAAACAGTTATAAAATGGATCGCGTTTGGCTGTGTTTTTCGAAGATTTGGTACTTTGAGGGAGTGAAGTTTCAGCCTTAGCCCCGAACGAAATACGTGAACGATGCTCCCCTAATGTCTTCGTTCTCGCATTTCATTTAATTGACGTGTCCATCTAACTGTGTCATATCACAGAATAGCAATATTAATTAGCAACACGCAGTATGACACCTGCAACTATGTTGAAAATTTTAAATCCATATACAGGATGGCGCAAAATTTTGAGGCACTAAGGGTAGCTAGCTACCTTTTCTGTTATAGTTAAGAAACTTGTGACGAATTTTGAAGATAGTCAATACCCACATAAAATTACGTTAAACGAACGTGTATGTTTTCATAGAAAATTAATGGAAAAAAGATTTTCATATTTTTCTCAAATTCGGTAAGTACGAAAAGTCGCCTAGCCACTGCGCCAACTGTGCTGTTCCGTCTGTTCTTATTTCCTGTAAGTATATCGATCTCTTTGTTGACTTTACGACAAATAAAAATGTTCCTGACCCAGCGATCGAACTCTCACTTCACAATTCCAGCACGTCCGCCCCTGTCCAGGCTATAAAACGAACACTAGGCTAAATTGTTTCTACATAGCCTAGTTCGAACGGAAAAGCTGGACTCCAACGGAATATTTATTAGCCTCATTGGCTCCAATGTGATATATGGTAAACATTATGACAGTTCGTACAGATTTTGTATGAATGATTTTACTTCGGAAGCGATTTGTAAAGTGTGGAAAGTGTAGAAGCAAAAAAATTACGAAAATTTTCTGAATAGCTTGGAAAAATTACTTTTCACGATTCTGAAAAATGTTCAGGAATTTATATTGCAATACATACCTACTGATAATTCTTAGGAAGAATTTTCCGCTTTATAATAGGTATAAAAACCTAAAAACCTATAAAAATCTCGGAAAATTGCTTGAGTCTATTAGCATATTATTGAGGCTCAAAACATAAACAACTATAAAAATACTTTATATAAACATTTTAGCAATCATATCATCAAGAGTAATTAACTATCGGCTGTAACTGAATTACGACCTGAAAATCCCAGTCCGCAAACGTTCGTTACCATGGTATTACCCACAAAATCCGGTGATCGTTACACATTTCATCATACTATTTGAGGATCCTGCGGTTACGCACTTGTGGAAAACATAAAATGATCGATTGTTTACAAAAACATGTGTTTTACATAAGATTCTGTCATTCCCATAAATATCTTTTTGTTTCAACACCATTCGCGTGCTTGCGTTGTTTATTTGATTAACCAATTTTTACTTGTTTCAACGAAATCAATTTTAGATTTTTTCGTAAGATTTTTTTTCGTGTGAGATCCCCTAGAATTGAAAGAGTTATCTGAAAAGAGGATAGTAGTTAAAGAAATAGACTTTAGGTACAAAATGAGCAGCATTAATAACATGCTTGATTAAAGAGTTAAGAACGGGGTATAAACGTAACAGAAGGAGGGTAGACCGATTTAGCTACCAATAAACACCCAACCGCAAATACTTTTAGTTTATCTGTAACCATGGCGTTTGCAATAGTGCCGAAATACCAGAAGCTCGCAACAAACTATAAACATGGTAAATACCGCTTTCTTAACTCTATTGATAATGTTAGTGACAATGACAGTTTAAAAACTTATAAAATACTTACCTACCTACTTGTTATTCGCGAAGAACACAATTGTATCGATTCTATGGTGGAGTACTAGACTAAACTCAACGCATCTGTCACTTTATTTTTCTATTGATTCTATCAATAGAAACTTACACCTGAGATAAGGTACTGTAAAATTATCTCATTCGTAAGAAACGTGTAAAAGAGCATTATCTCTCCCTGTCATAGTTCTGTTTGCAATATAAGTTTGTATTTATTTAAGTATGTTTTTATATTTATGTGTATTTGTTTTATAAGTATTTTAAATTAGATTATATTATTGTATTCAATTTGTAGTTTTGATCTAATAATGTACATCGTCATCTACATTTCGTGTTTTAAATTCTCCTCTCGCAGGTCTGCTGGAAGAGATTTCTTTTGTGAAATAAGCAGTACCTTTGTACTCCTATTTAATGTTTGTTGTGTCTGTTCATGTGTGTACATAAATTATTATAAAAGAAAAGAAGACACACGCCCTTGTTTTAGTTTAGTCCTGTCACAGTACGTAACAGAAATGAAACCATTGTTTATTCATTTTACTTTATTATCTTTATAAAAAGGTTTAATAACAAAAAAAAAACTTATATCAATTTTTATTGAACTAATTTCCATTCCTCTGTACATTGTTTCTACAAAGGTAGCTTTCATTGCTACCAAATAAGTATTCACAAAGGAATCTATTGGCAATATTGCAATCCTTGTCAATATGGTATATTGAATTCTTTGTAACGTAAGTAAATACGCAGTTTACCCTTGTAAGCCTATCAGCCAGAATATTGAGAAAAGGGTAAAAATCCGAAAGTTAATATTGTTCCTTTGTAATGTAGGTACTAGTAGGTAGTAACAGTTTTATTCAAATTTTATGTTTTTAATAAACAAAAATAATACCTACGCTATTTGTTTTCAATTTATTTTTAAACCTGTGTTTTTGAATTCATGTGTGGATAATTTGATTATCGCTAACGAACATCGTAAGCAAACATGCACACCTGAGACACAGTATACATTCTAAACAGTACGATAACTGCGTACTTATGGATCGAATTACACTCACACAGACGCGATCGATTTGATTTTCGATAATAACAATTTTCTATAATGATGTGTGACGAACACAGCTTCAAACAGCTTCAAATGTGACAAACTTTCACAAGTTCTGATCAAAACCACCAAGTTTGACGCAAATATCGGTCGCATAAGCAATTTGTAAAATGGAAGACGTGTTCAGTGTTAAAATTTAATCATTGATTAAACCTCAGTAACCATAATCTGTTTTGATAATATCAAACTACTTTAGATTCAGTAGCGAACGAGCATTCAACGAAAGAACTAACGAGAATTTCGTGGTCCTGTCAGCCTGAAAAGTAGCTGAATCTAGACTTAATATTAGAAAGCGAAAATGTGTTTCTGTTTGTAATAAATAAACTCAAAAACTACTGGACCGATTTTAAAAATGATTTTACCAGTAGAATGCTATTTTATCACTGAAAAATATAAGCAATATTTTATTTAAAAAAAATAGGGATCCCTACGAAAACTCTAATCACCCGTGCTAAGCCGGGACGAGCCGCTCGTATTGTATAAAGTTTTATAAGGTTTTTTATTAATTAAACCTGGCAAATTTTATTACTTTTGAAAATAATAGATAAAATATATAGGATAGCGTAACACTATCGACTATTGTAATGGTTAGTTAAGAATATTAATAATTATCTTTGAAAATTTACGAAAAGTTTATCTCCTTAGATCGCTGACTATACATTCTACCATTGTTGATAAAAAGAAAAATCTCATAATTGTCTCTCAACGAAATATCTAAACGCTGAATGAAACTATCTGATAAGTTTACAATGGTTTACAATGTCAATCAAAATTGAAGTTAGTAAAGTACCCAGTCATCTGTCAATATAGTAGAAGTAGGTACGAATGATGTAGTTTTCAATAGAACATAATATATTTCATTGATGGAAGACGAAACCAAAAAACCTAATATGTAACCGGAAATAGAGGCAGAAAACAGAATTTACGAAAACCGACATTTTTCTTTGAAATACGGACTAAAACTGGTCGTAACTGGATACAGCCGGATATTGCTGTTAAAATATGGGTCAAGAGACAAAAAGTATGACCGCATTCCATAGAAATATTATAGGTACTATATATTATCTCTATGCCGCATTCAGACTCCAACGACTTCCGAACAAGTTCATATACGTATATTATGAAGGGGGAAAAAATGATTATGTGTGAGAATTACTTTTCGAAGAAAAACAATAATTGATTCTATGATATCAATATTTTACTTCGACACAAAGTATATCACGAAATATAAAAAAACAAGACGAATGGGCATCGATAATATTTCTTTCTATGAGAACGGTGTCGCTAAATATAAAGCCACTTATTCACAGTTCACAAATATCTTACATTGGAACAAAAAAGCGGTTACAAGAAAAATATAATGAAGCCACCATCCACCATCAGCGATACATTCTAGTGAGCATGACAGACTCTTAGTACCAGACAGACAGGCAGGTCCAGTGCCACAAACTTATCTGACCCGGTGACCAAAATTGGAACTATCGTCGCTACGGAACAAACATGACATCTAAATGTCATTTTTGTACGGAGATGACATTGGTAAAAGCGACGGCAGCGACGCCCTGACCGGTCAGATAAGTTTGTGGCTCTATATTTAGTAAATATCTATGACATTATTACTTACATCATGCTCATATTTTACAAGTTTTGTATGCATTCAGACTTTACAATTATTGATTAGGTAAAATAAAAGTTTTGGTACACCAAAAATAACTTACATGTATATTCCTTGAAATATGCGCATGGAAGAAAAACAGAGACTCAACTGCTTATTATTGAACCTAGTTTTCTCTTCTTGAATGAATGTATGTGTTAACTCATTAGTGGTAACTAACTAATCAGCACTTATAGCTTAAGTGCTGACGTCATGAGTGTGCAGGTGGATAGTATTTAATTCTTATACAGTATATCAGGTGTACACTCATGACGTCATACTGCGATTGCTAATTAATCCATCTGTGAAGGTAATAAGCTCGGCAGACGGTTTGAGTTAATGTTTATCCAACGAAGTCTGCTAAGTATAGATTTGTAGAAGAGCAAATTGTACGAGAGGTGATTATATCACTGATTCTCGAATGTTGCTCATATTATGTAACTAGGTACCACAGTAAATTTAAAGTATTAGGCAATATGTTATTCTCTTTAGGAATAATATTTTGGAACGTGGCAACAAGAGCTTCATCGGGTTTGTCGAAGCCTATTCAAATCTGTGAATCAATTTAATTCAATTTATTTCCATAAATAATTACAATATAATATACCTTCCATTGGTCCATAGTTGACAAAGATAATTATTATACATATAAGATAAATACAAAAATTGTGTTAAAATATAAGGCTTAGGACTATGTTTGCACTTCACTTTGCACTATATGTCTTTGTGCTGTCCTGTGGCACTTGTCCGCGAAAGCGAATCAATCTATGTTAGCTGTTGTTATTGCTTGACTAAAACCAACATTTAATTCAACAACCAATCACGCCAGTGTTGATTTAATTGGTTGTTGATTTTTATCAGGGACTTGATTCGTTACTCAAAATAACGTTACCTTTACTTTACGTAACGTTATTTTGAATAACGTTTCAAGCCCCGGATTCTTATGCCAATCAAGTAATAGAAAATAACAAATTTGGCCTTGAATGTTCAAGTTTAGAATTATAAATTAAAGATTGCATGGACGACAAAAGTTGTGAATACGAAGGGAACTACAAACCACATTATTTTAAAGTTTAAAAGCTGCCCATATTTACCGAGTACAAACTTTTGAAATACAAGAAGATAAAATTAAGTACCTACCGTATACAAATGTTAACTGTTTGCTCTTTTAAGTACTTACTAAGAATTTAAAGTTAAAACTCTTTACGCGAAACTCATTCCACTTTGTCGTATTAATTATTGTTCCTTTTAAGGTATTTGTTGAA
Source organism: Allophyes oxyacanthae (assembly GCA_932294325.1). Lineage (NCBI taxonomy): Eukaryota > Metazoa > Arthropoda > Insecta > Lepidoptera > Noctuidae > Allophyes > Allophyes oxyacanthae. The sequence goes on along the minus strand of OW028614.1, from coordinate 4,596,025 downwards.
AGCAAGACATTTTAAAACAACTTTCTATTTTAGCACCAGTTCTTTTGTTAAACTTTTTAATTAAATCGAGACCGAACATTTGCTGACGAAGAAAAAGTGAACCGCTGAGAATGAGTTAATTGAGGCATGAATGCACTTGTTTTTAGACGGAACTTATTTTGTAAGAAATGATGGAAACGTTTTGAAGCATTCAATATTTAAAGTGGAAGGAATTATAATAAGTAGATATGCCAGTGGCGAATAGTGAATATTTACATGAAGGAATCCGTCCAAAAAAAAAACGAGAAACAAGGACAATTACTACCCAGAGTGAGTACCAGGTGGTCGCCCCGTAATATATGTCGTCGAAATATTATTTCAGTGTGTTTTGACTGGTAATATCTTTATGCCAACTGTACTTTACGAGTTACTAATGGCAAACATGGGGCAATTATGGAAACTTTTGGAGTGTAGGGCGAACAATCGAGGCGATTGTGGTATAAATCGATATTACCGACTTAATACTCAACAACAATTAAAACTTTGCTATCAAAATAAAATAAAATAAAACCTTCCTAGGCGTTTTGCGCTTTTTTTTCTTATTGTATACTAGCAGTGCCCGCGACTTCGTCCACGTGGACTTCGGAACTATATTATGTTATTGTAAACTTTATACGTATTTCTTCTATGCCTCACAGGCATTTTAGTACAGGGGTGACCACAAAAAACTGACTGAGTCATTTAGATTTACTACTGTCTTTACAAATGCCCTTTTTTTCAGTCTTATACATAGACTAGCTCTGCTAACATAAATGTTATCTACCATATATGTATCACCTAATGATGGGCCTGGCCATCGCCCAAAATGTAAATAATTTCATTGCCCGTCTTCTTAAGAAGAAAGCAGAATATTTTTTTCTTCCATTTTGTGGCCAGTGTGAATTGTTATTACAACCACCATTTGCGGCGAAATACATCCTTTTTAAGACTTTCGTGAATGTTTAATTAAAGTTTCCTTTTGTTGTGTTGTTATGAGAATTTTGCATCATAATAATTTCGTCCTTGAATGCAAAATGAATCTGTTATGTTTATAAGTTGCCATGGTGGTTCTGCATAATCTTTTGCCATTTATAAAGGACACGCTAGCTCTCTGTGGGGATCAACAAGCTTGTTTCTATTAGCGGTTATATACCATAATCCATACATATTTAAAACTATAGTCATAGGGCATAGTCCCTAGTGCTTTGTATTATTCAGCTCAGTGTCATAGGCAGATACAAACTTGAAGTGATGTCGAATCTGCTTTCTATTCTGTCGTTTGTTTCTGTGTTCTTGGCGTGTGAACGAGTAAATGGTTTGGGCGATTTTTAATAAAATATTTAATATTATAGTCTGGTAAACAGCGGAACCACCTTTTATTCCAATAGCTTCAGAAACAACATCACAGGCACCGATTAACCTAATAGTTATCTACAGTTTCAATAACATGTGTTGTGTGTAAGATTGCTATCTGTAAACTCTACCCGCATTACATGAGAAAGCAGGGCATAATTAGAATAAAAAAAAAAAAATCATCAATCCATCTGCAAAGCGCATTATTTTCCAGTGTATATGTTTTATTCAACAACGGTCCATATGAAACAGACGTGCGTACTTGCATAGGCTTATTGGAATAGCTAAAAATGCTATGATACAGCTCGACCGCATTTGGGCAACAAAAAGCATCTCTCGAAAGGTGAAACGTAGGCTTGTGACTAGCCTGATGCTTCCCATATTCCTCTATGGAGTGGAGACCTGGACCTTGAAGAAGGCAGACCGCACTCGCATTGACGCATTTGAGATGTGGTGCTGGAGAAAGATGCTACAAATCCCATGGACGGCACATTGAACCAACGCCTTAATTCTCGACGAACTAGAAATTACCACCAGGCAGCTCTTCACAACATGCCTCCGCAGGGTACTCGAATTCTTCGGGCACATTGCAAGGAAATGTTGTGATAACCTGGAGAAAATGCTCATGACAGGCAAGGTGGAAGGGAAAAGATCCAGGGGACGAAGCCCAATGCGTGGGACTGACCAGATCCGCTCGACACTCGACTCCAGTGTGAGCGACGCTATCCATGCTGCAGGGAACTGGGGAAAATGGCGGAGTATAGTTCGGAAGAAGGTGCTACATACATAGAGGTCACGATCCTCATCGATGAGGAAAACGATACATGGAGGATGTTTTATTCTATGGTATATATTTTAGTAGCTGAGTCCGTTAGTAACTACTACTAGAGTTATTTTGATCATTATCACCGGAAAAGTCTGAAAAACAAGGAAATACTGCATTCCTCCTAAAATAAAGAAACCTCAAAACGAAAATATTGACTTACACACACATGTTCCACAACAGACTCTTTTTACGAGAATTTTATTGATACTCTTCATTTCGAATAACCTAAACTTGCGTCAAAAATAATGTTTTACGATCATTCGGTGAATAATAAATAGTGACCTATCATCGAACATGGTCGTTAATTTAACGATGTTTAAAACCAAAAAAGTTCACTGCTTCTTATATGAAACAGTGAACTTTTTTGGAACGACCTATAGGTTGTTCTGGCTTTGTTTTTTTTATCAGGATTCCACCTTGTATTAACCGCTTAATTGGTAGATGTCGACCAACTAGTTAGGCGGTTTATACAAGATTAAAGAAGATTACGACAACTTTTTTAATGGAAAAAATTCTGATATCCCGAAATAAAATATATCAGGTGTTCCGTACATGTTCGCGAGTAATATTGAATCCTTTCCCTCTAACCTTGTTATGAAGAGACAAAAGCCAAAAAATAATTTCAAGCATGTGAATTGATGGAATTTAAATGATTAGAAAATTTATTGTTAGTTGTTGATCCTGAAAAATGTGAATGTCAAGAATGACAATAATAAGTTTTTAAAAGGAAATTCTAACTTCTAGTGGAAGTAGGTATCTACTTACTTTGTAAAAGTTGAGTTTAGGTACGGGCTGACCTCTAATTGTATGGAAAGCCTATACAATGAGAGATCAGCCTATACTGGAAATTTATTACTTTATATGAAGCCGTGTGTAGGTACTATGATTTGTTTGATATTCAAGAATACAATTTATTTGAAAGAATATGATATAAAGTGAGCTAGTATTTCTTCTCAACTATGTACGAAAATATACCAAGATAATAAATGAGTGAAGAGGAACATATTTTTGAAAGAACAAAAGCGGTTTCCTAGACATTTACTGTCTTGTTTATTTATAAATATTTAAAGGATTTACAATGTACAATGCTAAAATTAAAAACGGCGACCTTGTAAGCGTTGATTCATAACCCTTGAATACCGTAGCTAAATATAATCAAAAAATTGTTTCTCGTTCCTCGTCGTTTGACTTATGCAGGGTAACTGGTTGAACGAGGGAAACTTTGAAGGAGGGTATTGTACTCATCATTAAGAACTATACCATGGAACTATATACTATTGAACCAACCCTGAAATCGCGAAAATAAAATCAGCTGTTCCGTACATTTAGTCGAGTAATATTGTATTATTTATATGGAACAGTTGTACCCAATAAACTGTAGGTACCAGGGTTCCCAACTTAGGGGTTTTCCCCCCAAATTTAGGGGGTAAATAAGTGGGTTGGGATTTTTTTAGGGGTATTTTTAGGGTTTTTTTTACACTTGACTTTTATGTGAAGTTTATATTGATTGTGACGCAGCTGGCTGAAAACGTTTTTTGAAATGATTTAATTATTTTATATTATTACAATTTATTTAATATTTTTACTGAGTATTTCTTTTTTTGGGGGATTTTAGGGGTTTTTAAGTTTAGCTTTGGGGATAAATATTTTTGAGAGTTGGTAACACTGGTAGGTACCTAAGGTTACAAATTTCAGAAAATTTCACGATCGTAACCTATGATGTAAATAAAATAATAATAACTTTAAAAACAAAAGCTACAAAACAAATAAACGCCAATATAATAGAATGAATCGGATTGAAAACTTAAGAAGAAAATAATAAATCTCTCGGAAGAAAGTTTGTCAGGAGACGAACAGAGAACTTTGCGAGTTTGTTATTGAAGCAATATTATAAAGTAAAAGAACCATCAGAATTTAATATTGTATCTTAGCTACCTTTTGAATAACACACTTTCTTAAAGACATGTTCTTAATCTACTCGTTCGTTCTCGCTCGGTGATACATTTCGCAAACAAAGTGGTTTGAACGACTGCGGCCCGCTTAGAGTTAGTAACTCTGCGTTTGGGGACGCTGGGCGCTAACGATTTTAGCCTTAAGGATGGTCGATCGGAAATGTTGCCAATTGTACCTATGGAAGCCTGAAAGTTGAATTATGAACTATGCTATACGATAAAAAGTCTGATTAATGAATTAATAATATTTACAAATATCATAACATTATTATTAAACATACATTAACTTACTATTTAATATTATAAATGTGAAAGTTTGGATGTTAATGAGTTTGTGAATTTGTGAATTTGGATGTTTGTTGATGAATCACGCCTTAACAGATTTGGATGTTTGGATGTTTTGCAAACAGGTAGACCATGGCCTGAATTAGAACATAAGATACTTTTTATCGGGGTACATGAAGTAGTTTTCTTAGGATATAATTAAAACCGCGGGCAACCGCTAAATATTGTATTTTTTAAATCAGACATCCGTGTCGACACAATTCAATCATCAATAGATCACCATCGCGTTCTTCTGAATCACGTTACGCGGATTCGCGAAAAATAGGCTTCAGTGTCGCATTTAAGACAAACAAAAGTCTTATAACACACTCGCGTACACTTAAACAAAAAATAAAATATGAAAACATGAAATGTACGGTTTTTCTTTGTATTACAATGTCCAATAACGTTGCATTACTCCTAATCTACATAGTATTTGTGACAGTTCAAAAACAAAAGCGTCAGCAAACCTCACATCAAAGTGTCGTGTCACTTAGCGCGAAATTGTTCTTTAATCAAGACAAATGTTTTGAAAATAGAATTTTCTAAAGCTGAACTTTAATTAAATTGTTGCGGTCAGCGCATGCTCAGCGGACAAAAGGAAGCTTTCATGTGGAAACTAGATGGTTACCAATATGATTTCACTTTGTGCGGTATTTTGAATAGATCCTTTAGAAAAATTACTTTGTAGTTTCCGACAAAGAAGCAGCTGCATCCCTTGATTTTTCTAGATTTCTCCGAGGGAGACACCACTCTCACTTTGGAGTTATGATTTTATCATCCCTTGATTCTGGAGCCATATCATGCCTTTTATATTTTGAAGCTGCATAATAGCTGAAGAATAGAGAAAAGTGTATCATTCTAATTTTAGGGTTACGTTTTTGGTGTCCTCAAAGCCTGATGCCCTAAGCAACTGGTTACTTACCTTATCTATAAATCTAGCACTAGCGATAATGTAACTTATAACGACGCAAATATAATAACCTTATCAGCAGTTAGATATAAATAATAAATATATTGAGCTATTTGGCGTCGAAACGCTCGGGTCATGGGGTTCCAATGGACGTCTTCTTTTCCGAGATATTGCAAAACGGTTGGACAACGCTACGCGTGATCCAAGGGCTGGCCTATTCCTGGACAAAGAATAAGCATTGCAATTCAACGTGGCAATGCTGCCAGTCTTCTGGGTACTCTACCAATTGGCAACGATGAGGAGGAATACTTTGACGCCTAGGTGCTCAGTTTTATATTTTTATTTTATGTTTTAAATAATTAGGCTGTGTAAATAATAATAATGATATGTAACATAAGTGATATGTAATCCGTTTTCCAAGCGTAGTTGGCATAGGAAGAGTTCATGGGGAAGGTCATGGTCTACCGTATAAGCAGACGCATTCTAAAAGTAAATATTTTTTGTTTCAGGAGTATGGCACCAGACATCATGATTGAAGAGTTGGAGCAGCAGATGACGCCTCGCACGTCCTACTTCACGACAGTGTTCACCCCTGATGATGATCACGGTCACCTGAAGAATGTCTCCAACAGCACAAGCGAACTTAATATTTATTACTTTTATGATGTGAGTATTAAATCATTTCTGATACTTAACATAGCAAAAGAAAGGTGGGCGAGGATTGTCACATGGTGGATAAAGAAGAAAGACGTTGTCGCCGAGGGACGTCCAGAAAACGCTGGCGAGACGATCTGGACGCTTGTCTCGAGAATTGATCGGATTATACGATGGAGAAAGAGATGTGGAAGATCATGGAAGAGACCTTTGCCCAGCAGTGGGACAGATAGGTTAAAAAAAAACATATACGGAAAGGGTAATGAGCAAAATAGCTGGACGGAACGGACCCCATATAGCTAAAATAGTTTTTACCTTCCATTAAGACAGTGTTTTGACAATTGCGAGGAGACTACGCTCAGAATTTTTTTCCGGTAAATAATTAAAAAGTAAGCGTTTATCTTATCAGATTTCAGTTTATTGACAACCAAAGTTAAAGCTTTGTACTTCTGTTGTTATTAGCTTGTATGAAGCTTATCCTAACTTAGATACATATATTGAGAACAGGGTTTATTGACTTTAACAAAGTCATACAAACAGGAGACATGTTGATTTTCTAAAGTTTCAGCTAAACCAAACATCATGATAAATATACGTGAAACGTACATTATTGACATAATAATGTACTATGTTAATACCCATACGCAAATTAATTTGCAAATTGAAGCATTGAAAGATACACAGACAGAAAGTTAAATATAGAGTGAGTTTAAACACTAGTTTTAGCCCGCAGCTTCGCTCATGCAGGACTTTCGAGTGGGATGAATGACCCTATCCACCATTATAATGAAAGTCCTAATAAATCCATCAAACAGACAGACTCACTGTACACACAACAGTTTCGCTGTAGCTATTAAGACCGTGCGCGAAATTTGAAAACGGTAACTATAGTCACCATGAACTGCACAGAGTAGTTTTATTTACACCATTGTGTCGTGGACTGACAAGTGGAAAAGGTATAAGACTAACACAACAATATCACGTTAATAAAACAGAACATGCTAAGTGTGATCACTACAGCTATATAAAACCGTGGGAGAAATTTTAAAACGGCAACTATAGTTACCATGAACTAAAGAGAGTAGTTTTATTTTGGTACACCATTGTGTTGTGGACTGACAAGTGGAAAAGGGCTAAGACTAAAACAACAATACCACGTTAGTAAAACAGAACATGTTAAGTGTGCTCGTAGCTATTTAGCTTTAGTCGATCAACGAGGTTAAGCTGCGGCTGCCGCAGTTAGACCGTGTTCAAATGTTCGCGCCAAAACACAGAATCACGTGTCATGACGTCATTGCATTTTCGTTTATAGCGTGTGAATATGGTTACCAAGGAAACACGAATGGAATGACGGCAAAACTCGATAATGGTGTGTTAACTAACGTTCCGTTTCACGTAATTTATAATAAAGATAAGAGCTTACGTATTATTCTTATTAATATTAAATCAGTACTTAGCCAATCTAACATTTTTGAATGAAACAACGACAATCTCGTCCCACCCACTCCATTTTTTGTTGGATTACATGTATAATAAAACGTGAAAGGTTTTAGTCATGTAATGGATATTTTGGGGTTAACGTCATCGGTATCGAGAGAGCCTGTCCTGATAACGTTATCAGTATACACGATACTTGAGGCTTTTAACAGTAGTGCGGCCTACATACAACTTAATAATATTGATAAGGCATAACAGTTATCTTTATAAGGCTCTCCATTTGCTCTTTTACATAAACACATGCTATTTTATAATAGCATGAATCATTTCTTTCTTTCTTTCTTTCTTTAATAGTGTTCTCATATAAATTAAATAATACAACCTTACAGGTAATTTCAGAAGTTCGCGATCTAGGTGTCGTCATAGGCCGGGGATCGTAATTCACCTCGCACCTGAAATTGTGAATAAATCTGCACAGATGTTAGGATTTATCAGAAGAAATACAAAATCGTTCGGTATTAATACAAAATTCTAGATTTTAAGCCCTTGGTTCGCTCCCAACTAGAATACGCCAGTATAGTAGATATGGAATCCCATGCACGCAGTGCATTCTCGAAGGCTTGAGAATATCCAACGTGCATTCACAAGACATATTGGCTATATATCCCAAGGTATATCAAATAGATGCCCCGTACGACCAGCATTTAGCCTTCTTTCACTTTGAGTCGCTTCGAGATCGCCGTACCCTTGGCTTTTTTGTATAAAATTGTCAACGATTTTATTTAATGTGAACAGTTGCTTGAACGTGTCACATTATCAGTTCCGTATAAGCTTCCTAGACAGTCAATATCCAGACTTTTTCAACAGCCTGCCTGTAGAAATAACGTTGGGAGACACTCACCAGTTTCTAGAATGTGACAACGAACTTGGCTCTAGATTGCCTGTGTTGGAACTTGGACGTGTTCTTTGGTTCCCTTTCCAAATTTATAAAGATATTGCGTGGTCACCTGAGTGGTCAGAGTTAAACGATATTTTTTTAATGATCTCATAATTGATTTTCGTTTTTTTTTTAAATATAATTATATTATATTTTTTTTGTTTTTGATTATTAGTATATTTTGGTTTCTCTTTTTTTTAAGATTTTGCCTTTACAATATATTATATAGAACGTTATGTTTATCTGTAATTGGCATACACATCACCTCCTGTACATAAGTGAACAATGTTGTTCTTCTGAGAAATAAATGAATCTTTAAACCGAAACCGAAATTACTGTTGACTTTTAAAGTTCGCTACGGGGGTGTTATGCGTTTCATCTATATAAACTATTACTATAATATTATATGTACCTATGTAGTGGATAATTTCTGGAACGATTAAACTTGATTCTAAAAAAAAACACTAATAGAAAGTAATACTATTCCTGACTGATATAGTAGGTATATATTTTATTTTAATTCTAATAAAACGCGCCGGTGAAACTGCGGGTAATGCTACCCAATATAAATATTTTCACTAAAATTTTAACAACATTAAAGCCATAGAGCGAGGCCTCATTAGTGCGTTGCGTTGCGTCGTCGCAGCATCAACGCTGCGTCGTTTTACATATATTTTTAGTAACATGCCATATATGCTTTGCGTCGTCGCACGCGACGTTCCAACGGATCGACGAACGAGAGACGAAAGATGATGCGCTGCGCTGTCGGAGCTCCGGTGCGACGACGGACAGTGTTCCACTGCTAGATGGGTAAACTAATGTCTAGTTTGCGTACACAACATTTTTTATCTCAGCATGAGTGTGGAGGATATCGATATAGATATATATACACCTGCGTTGCGACGTCGTGCGTCATCGCAACGCAGGTGTGGCATATATTTATTCTTTGATCCGTTGCGACGACGTAATGTAACGCACTAATGAGGCCTCAGCCTTAGCCAAAATAGAGGAAATATCAATATGGAGCAATAATTTAATAAAGCTAGCTTCCTTCGAAGTGTAGGTACCTACAGGCTTGATAAGAGGCTTCTGAATAAATATGAATTAATTTGAAGCGAAGTTTTTGAAGGGAATGATTGATGGAAGCTTTAATACTTTTGTAGACGGCGCTTTTGATTTAAATAATACTTTGTTGCCATAGAGTTACAAGTCGATACATTATAAAAAAATAATTAATTAACATTTTTTTTTTTTATTTACTTTATTCAGTAAGTATATAATCTTGTACGTGCAGCTACCATCTTTTTTCTCTGCATCACCGTTAAATTGACTGGTATAAAATGCCTAAGGCATTAAGTCCGCCTCTTTACATAGTGCATAAAGTATAAATAAATAAATAATTTAATTTATATACTTACTATTATTTTTTTGGGCTTCCTGTACTCTCACTCACCAGCGAAATGCAGCAGGGTGCTACTAGTACCACCCATATCACCATACCATACTATACCATAGTAGGTACCATAGTAGTAGTAGGGTGGTAGTAGTAGTGGAGATCTTTATAAGTAGTTATAGTACTCATCATTACGAACAACTTTTACTATGGGACCAACCTTCAAATTAGGTAAAAATAATCTCCTGTTTCATACATTTAGTCTAGTAATATTAAATTAGTTATATGGATCAGCAGATTTTTTATTCCCAATTTCGTTGTTTGTCCTATAGTAAATGTTGTTCATAATGGTAGGTCTAAGCACTATTGTCACATAGTGAGAATAGTTCGTCATTAACCTGTGTTGCTAGCTGCAATTGAGAAAAATCTAGCAGTCTCCGGTGGATATCAAAAAACTAGTTTCTATTAACCCTCAAGTTCTCCTTACGGCCACTAAACCGATTACATAGTTAAAAACTGAAGTTTAATTTAATCAGTGATATTAGCAGTAAAGAATCCTGAAACTATCCTGAAATTGTAAAACTTTGCATTATTGAAAACATAAATCAAAGTTTTGACGTGATATTAAAAGCGAGCCACGAGTTTTCTTTTTTATTCTTATTTTAAAAATGAAGTTCGGTCATTAGATAGATCTATTTTTCCGATTAGAGCTTGGGCTTGTAATAGTCAAGACTGTAGTTTGTAAGTCAATGGTTTTTTTTTTCTTTTTTCCGATCTTAAGTTTATTCCCGTATCATCGGTGCGTTTACCAACGGAAATCTTTATAAACACAAACATCTAGATATTTGTTCCGTGCGGGAATCGAAGCAGAGACAGTGCAGCAGTAGATCGCTCAACCACTGCGCCAATCACACTGTTAATGTTAAGATTAAATGTTAATATTATTTTTACCTATATTATAATTATTAATGTTATGTGTCATTAATTTCAATGCAAACATTTTGAATGTAATATTATGTAGCTATGTTGACGTATAATTTAGATTAAAGTGGTCGCTCAGTGATCGAAATTCGACCGTTTAGCTTTCTGCACTCCTTCTCCATATAAACTTTAACGGTATGCCAAATCTCTCATTACTCCGTGCGCGCAATATGCTTAAAAAGGGTTATAACGTTTTCTCTTCACTTATGGTAATAGATAAATAAAGTGATTATAATCATAATCATAATTTCCTAAGTAATATGTCTAACATACAGAAGTCTTCTCTACCAAATGCCGCAGACCGCGAAATACCTATTCTCAACACAACATCGAAGACATGCAGGATAAAGTGAAGATACTTTCTTAAACCAACCGTTTTATCTTCCAGGCGATCCAGTTCACGGTAATGTGGGTGCTGTTCGTCGCGATAGTGGTGCTGAACGCGTCGGTAATCTTAGCGCTGCTCTGCACCAATGCCCGGAAGAGTCGAATGAACTTCTTTATTATGCAACTTGCTATCGCTGGTAAGCTTACCTATTCGATATTAGACTATTTTCTGTGCAAATTTATACAGGATAATTTTTTATATAGTACCTACCTACGCATAGTTTTCAGAATGGTTCTGTGACCGTTCCCAAATGCAACCACAGTACTAAATTCACTCCAAAACAAAATAAAAATTTGAGTTTGTATGTCTCGCGCTAATAAATTATGCGTGTCCTCCATACTAAGACGAAGTTTCGTTTTGTTTTAAAATGAGTCCTAATACTGCGGTCGTATTTAGGAACAAACACTAAATCACTCTACAAATTATTTACACTACATAAAAAATTATCCTGTTTAACTTATAGTGTTGTTCCGAAATAACGATTTTCAGTAATAACTGAAAATCCTCAATTTGATTGTACACCGCTATTGCGGTGTATAATCAAGGACTTTGGCGGTTGTACACTTTGCCGACAAAATTCTTTGCACGGTTCTGATAAGCTAGCCACGCCCATATTTTTACGCCAATTAAGGCCACTTAGCCTCAGGCCCAGCAAACTGTGGGCCTAGCTAGCTTATCGGGAGCTGCGCGAAGAGTTTTGTCGACAAAGTGTACAACCGTCAAAGTCCGTGATTCTACTTATAGGAAGTTCAGAGGAGTGTACATTTCAATGTGTCCCCAATCATCTAATCATTGTTAATCACAGTATCTTAAGGGTGTAACTAGATCAGAGTGAAAATCTGTATTCTACTGAGAGCTCCGTCATCTTACCGCCGCAACCCATTTTTTTAAGTTGTCTCACTCTCGTATTTCTCCAGTATCATGGGTATAGTTTACAAACTTACATTTCACATGAACGTACATTGGTACTCAAAACAATTATCTGTATCAGACAAATATTTGTTCCGTGCAGGAATCGAACCCGCGACACGGAGCGAATAAATCTATTCGCTTAGCCACAGCGCCAACCGTAACGTTATATTTATTGGAGAATACCAAATTCTTAGACATTTTGTCAGATTATCGGACTTATGTCTACGTCTGCCCTAAGGACAGCCTCGCATGACAATCCGACCTGACAACTTGTAGCCGCTCAAAAACTGGAGGGACCCCGATGTGTTCTAAATATATAACTTTAATACATACATAAACCAAAGTCAAAACCAGTTACTGACCTTTGCATAAAAGTTCAAAAGTTCATAAATTTAAAGCACTCTCGCGGAAGGGTTAATATCGTCAAATTCGTTTTTCATACGATCCCTAGTTAATTAATCGAGCCAAAAGTAAGTTAATTTAAGTTAAGGTATGTTTTGGAAACTCTGTGACGTCATTAATAAAGAATGTTTGTGCCAGGTTTGTGTCTTTGTGTCCACGGGTAGAAATAGGCAACCTCTTTCCAGGATTCGAAAAGCAGCGTCGAATGAGGAATTTAATTAATTACCTAATTAGTCAACAACACAGATATAGATTTCATATCTGTGGTCAACACCCAGTACACAGGTGACTACAGTGCGGCGGCTAAGAGAATGCGTTCTTGACATCAGTCAAATATAATGGTTTAAAAAAAAAAAAAAAAAAAAAACGACTTCAAAAAAAGGAGGAGGTTCTATGTCCGACTGTATCTATCTTTTTATATATGATGACCAATTTCTCCGTCAATTGCGGACCTATGTTGAAGATTCTTTTTTGTTTGTAAGGGTATACTTTTGAGGTAGTCCCATTTAAATTTGGAGAAGATCTGATGAATATCTTCGGAGATACTTCGGGGATCTGTAGTATTGCATGTGATATTTATAAGCTCCTGTAACAAACATTAATGGCATTGTAATAACAATGAATTAATAATAGATACTGTTTGTTTACTTGTGTGTTTGACTAATTTTAATGATGAGGTTTCTTTGTTAGTTTCACGAACAAGTTTGTTTATACCTACTCAATGTATTAAAACGTAACATCTCACCTCATTAAGTATACCTAATGAAATTCTAAATCGTGTACGTTATTGCTATAAGTAGGATTTAAGCAATGTTTAAATACGATATAATTAGACCATAATTATTAAGTCTTGATTGGAATAGATCAAAAACCATAGAGCTTATACTCGTATAATATATAAAGAGTTTATATACAACGTGTAAATGAAGTGCGTGGTCCTATTTAAGGGTGTGGATCAGACCATCAAACTGAACAACTTTCTCGATGGGAAAAACATCGTAATCGCGAAAAAATCTTCCGCTGTCCCATACGTTTTGGGTCGAGTAGGTATTGACGTTTTATAGGGGACAACTGATTATTTTAATATGCCCACGAATTTCTGATACACGTTGTATAACTTACGACTATTATACAATTATACTGCGACATAATTATACACCTCAATTTTTTATTACCAGATTTTTTTAAAGGCATGCACTTCTTACTTAATTATTTTATTATGGGACAAACTCGGAAATCGTGAACTAAAATCGACTGCTCCATACATTTTGACCCAGTTAGTCACTTTTGAATGAGACAGAAGTTATTTCTCGATTTAAGAGATTGTCCTATAATAAAACTTGTGTATTATAATGATCAGCAGAGCAGTTAATTCAAAATTCACAAATTTGGGTCTGCCTAACATTTAATTTATAATCTAGATACAATAAATCGAAGTTCAGTTCCGGTAGTACAGCGAAAAATTTACATAGAGAAGTAAATTCGGAATGATCTATTATTGTATCTCATTGACTTTACTAACCTTGATATAAATCGTAAAAGGATTGAGTAATAAAAATGCCAGTAGGAGCAGTTATAGAAACTTATGGCTTGGCTTTTCAAGTTTCGTAATATTTTAGGAATTTGTAATAAAACTGTTTTTTTTAACCGACATAACCATTCGAGTATATTGGTTTGTTGGTCTATAATTTATGTTCGGCCATATTATTATCTCTGTTAGCCTAGCAGTTAAATGCTTGCTTTCTATGCAGGAGTTGGAAACCGGCCTACACCTCTGACTTCTCCAATTTATGTGTCGATCAGGATTTGATTATCACTTGCGTTAACGGTGAAGAAAAACATCGTGAGGAAACCTGCACATCTGAGAGGGCCTCATAAAGTTTTCGATGGTGGGTGTAGTTCGCCCACCCACATCAGGCCAGCGTTGTGGACTAAGCACTAACCCATCTTATTCTGAATAGGGGCACGTGCCCAGCAGTGGGACAAGCAGTGGGACAGTAATGGATTGGATTTATTTATTTGTCCTGTCTTTGTTAATTAGGTATGCATCAATTTGAATAATCATTTTTTGTTTGATAGAAAATACCTATAAATTATTTACAGGTATTTTCTATCAAATAACTTTGAGAACCTGGATTTTTTGGATTTTGGAGATTATGGATTCCGCGGCTAATCAAAAGAGCACCTTTTAAGATAGAGAAGGACGTTAGAGTCAGTAAAGATAGTTTCTTTGTTCCCTTTTGCCTTTTACACCACGGGACGATCGGGAAGGGGAAAACGTAGTCGAGGTACACAAAGTAGAGTATCAGTTAAAATAATCTCAGAATATTTTTTTCATTTCGTGTCGTTAACAGCGGTCTCAGTTCCTTAAAATATTTTGCACAAATATGCAAAAAAATTACCAGCAAACTGAATGTTCTAGCTAAATTTTTGTGCACAAAACATTTTAATTTTTTCCAAACAAATTCTTTGTTTCCTCTATTTTTCGGTTCAGTTCAGAAATAATGGATGGCAGTTCGTAGTTTTGTTTGTTAGTGCAATCAACGGTAAACTTTGTGCAGATTGCATTGCGGTTTCCTGCAGTTTATTTCATAGTTTCAATCGACAATGCCAATTGGAAGTGGAAATGGAAATCGAATATTTTTTAGTACAGCCTATATCTGGTACAGTTAGCGACATAAGTAACTGATCATTGTACAAAGTTTTAAAAGGTTTTTAATGAATGAAATCTTGCTTACTCTTTGTAATTAATAATTATTAAAGAATAGTGTTACTTTATCGACTAATGTAATGATTAGATAAGAACACTAATTATTTTCTTTTCCAGACCCGGACATAAATAAGTTGTTTGTAGAAGCTTTTGTGGAAGCAATTTTGTATAAAAAATTGCGGTTAAATAACTATTATTAGCCTAATAAGAAGTACCCAAGTATCTCAATAAACCAAAAAAATAATTGTAGGTAGGTACTCTATTTATGGATCAATCTGAACATATTTCTAGTAAAATCTGCTATGAGTTCTTATTTCAGTGAACAGTTTTTTTTAGCTGCTCACACTCTGAAATGTCGATAACCTATATTTTCTAAACGTTTAATTTTTTTTTCGTAATTAAACCATGCGACAAACTTCTCATTCATTTTCTTCGTGTTTCAAATTTCGATTTTCGGTTCGGTTTTCTTCGTGTTTCGGTTTCAACGTAAGTTTCATAATGCGGCACAGCTGAGCAGTCACAAAGATTTCGCTTCAAAAACTGACACAAAACGATTCCTACTTACCTAGTAAGGGATACAGCGTGATGTTAGCGTACTTTTTGTCCAACAAATGAGTCGAGTGCACAAAAAATGTGATCCCCTTCCCATAAATTATATAAAGGAGGGTAAATCGCAACTTAAAATCAGACCTCACTCTTGTTTTCGTGAGATTTTCGCTGGACATAAGGCTATGTGTCCAATGGAGAAAGTACTATGAAAACTCGATGTTTATTCTTTGTTCTTGTTTCACATTTATACTTTCTACATTTAACGAGTTATTGTCCTGAGTTCTGACGCTGTTTGACGTAGCAAAAAAAACTAAAATTCCATATTTTATATTAGGGAAAACTTCTACTTGTTGTCATGTTGGATGTTAAAGTTAAGCTAGTTTTAGACTTAACACTATTATTTGGTAAAAATTGTAGGTACTAATTTTATTATATCTAATATTTGACAAAAGTGGCCTACCAAAGGTACGAATACCTTTTAAACCATTTCTCATAGAATTTCAGCTCATCATGACTTTACCGTTAAGGTTTATTAGAAAAATATTATATTTATCTATACATTTCATAATTAAAATGGACCTTAATTGTCTATTGTTATATGAAATAGAAAATAGTGATATAAATACATAAACAACGTGTATCAGAAATGCGTGGTCATATTGAAGTGTGTGGATCAGACCATCAAACTGAACCACTTTCTCTATGGGACTAATAACGTTATCCTTTATAGTATTGCAGTAAAAATTCAGGGAGATATCCGTCTAAACGGTGGAGCAGCGACTGTCTGTCCGACTGTTAGTAAAATATTCCTGGTACATCGACGAGGAGAATTATGTTCATGATTTACTAATTTTACTAATTAAGGAAATCTCCTTGGCGCCTGACGTCCATCTGTTCATAATTTATGTAAACTTTGATGCAGTACTAAATAACGTACTCAGTTAATCATAGAGTGGGAGTTTAAGGATTTAATTGTTTGGAGTTAATAGACTGCTCTCGTTCTACAAAATAGTTATGAACGGTGTTGATCACGCTAGAGATAATATTGTTATTAATTTGTAGATATCAAAACGATTATATCCATTCTTATATATATTACTGTATATGATTTTGAAATGTTACCCTTCATTAGTGATAAAGAAACAGTTAAAAACAAGCCACCCATTGTTCTTATGGTCGTGGGGCCTTATGATTTCTATAAAAATTACCTATTGTATAATTTATAAACCATTGAACATATGAAACATATGAACATTGTGTGCAAGTTTACGCTTGCACACATTGTTCATGTTCATCAAGTATATTGCGGGTAGGAAGATGGCTTGTTTGTGCCAAGATACTTGATCTTAGCTTGTACATGTGGTCACGGGACTTATCTCATTACCGTGACCCCGGAACGTAAAGGGCTATCGAAGGAACACCGTGGATTTAGTCAGTACAAGTCTGACAGTCCCTCCCGCCCTGCCCGGGGTGGGAGGACTCATTTGAAGATTATACCACGCAAAAAAAAAAAAAAAAGCTTGTACATGTACATTGTACAAGCTATCTAGGAGCAATACAGAGCGTCAAGCAGACTTGTGCATTGTGCAAGTGTAAACTTGCGCACAGAAATGTTGACGTGCGCGTGTGTCGGAGCCATTACGAGTGCCATAGCCAATCACATCTTTATTACACTATTCATCTTTGCAAATACCTACATAAATTGATTTGATTATTCTCCATTGATTTGGAAGCGTTTAGCAACAGGATGTTGATTATATTACTGACTGATATCGCATATTTAATTTCGAAGATGTTTTATGGTCGGCTTTCACTTTTCGATACAAAAAAATCATAATATTAATGTGGGTTCCTACTTGCAAAAAATCTTTATACGCATTAACAGCTGGATTATGGACCAAAATAGAAATCACCAAAAACGCCTCTTTTAATTATTTAGTCAAATTGATAACTTTTGCCACATAGTCTAGAATAGATTGTATTTAAAACAAGAATTTACTGACTCACAATTTGGTAAGAAGTAGGAATCTAGTTTTTTTGTAATTTTATCATTCTTCAGTGTGAACGTATCCTTACTGCGTACTCACACAGCAGATTTATGTGGTGTACGCTTTACAGTGACATCACACGGCTTGCTCTGTTTGTGCCAAAACGAACATTCGAATTAGGAAAATGTTTCACGCAGAAATTCGGAAATCTCGGATTAAAATATGTGGAACGCCTAATGTGATTTTACATTACAATTTTAAAGGAATATTTTTATGAAGTGACACAGATTTAGGAATAAATTTTCCTCTCATGGAATTGATTAGTGTAATAATAAGAAAATAGAAGTGATATAAAGTGGCGAAGCTAAACTTTCTAAGCATGTTACAGTATCCGGAAAAGATCATCACTCTGAACGTCACGATCTTCAGATATTAGTGAGAATTTTGGTTCGAAGCTGTCATGAATTTGAGTAGGTTTAGAGAATATAAATGTCAAACAATTTTCGTGCGAACGAAATTTCGGACCGAATGGGAATCGTGGTACGAAACGCGCGAAGTTTCGATCAAAACTTCGTTTTTCATTAAAATAGAGGATACGTCATACGGTGACTCCTATGGTGTTGCGGATGTTCATGGGCGTCGGTGATCACTTACCATCAGATGAACCGCAAGCTCGTTTGCCCCCTATATATACTATCAAAAAAATAAGTACCCTAGCTTACAATATGCAAGCTACTTTCCTTCAAAATACTTTAAGAAAACCATTATCTGATGTACGTAAAACCTATCAGGGACCAAGTTTAATTTATACACAACTGAAACTTAACCTAACCTTGCACCCACCAAATTTTAAAATACTTACGATGATAAAAACTATGATTCACGAAATAAATCAATTCTGAAAATCCGTAAGCTGTCAGTCTTTCATCAGTAACAGCAAAATCATGAATAGCTTCCGCGTATTTCTATTTCCATCACGCCGCTCAAATAGTTTAAAAAACTTTGTTACAAAAATGAAGTAACAGACATGTATCTAAACAAATCAGCATGTTTGCAAAGCTTAGAAGCCGGCAAACTTAATTTAATTGCTCCAGAAACAACATTCCGTTCTATTCTCAACCTTATTTGAGAAAATAAAGAAATGTTTACGTGTTTTGTTGACTGAATAATAAGTTTGTTTTGTATTGAAAGATGTATAGTCTTCAGTCGCTCAGTGTTTATTTATGACTGTATATAATAAAAACGGTCATGTGGTAAAGTTTTAGTCACGCTCTCATCAAAATCTTCTAAACAATGTCGATCTATTTTCTGGAACTATCTCTAACTATAATATGGGTTGTCAATCGTTTACTCTCGAAAATGACATGAAAAGAATTAGGTACGAATACCTAATTGAAGCAACTTACAACGTAGATAATTCAGCAACCCCAATCCCTAAAGCTATTCGAATTGCAACGAATTTATGGTTAAATCTTGGCACCTCGTATATTTCATTGACGGGAGACGTTATAGTATAACTAAAAGAACCAGAGACCCCAAACAAAAAAAAATAAAGAATTGGCTTTCATTATCATAAAACTGAGCTCGGCCGGCTTGAATATAGCTCACATACAAAAGATGCGTTGACCTCACTCGTTTTGGATTTCAATAAGACATTAGTTTAATGGCACGATACATTGCCAGCTCACTATTCAAAAGTACTACATACGGTACATCATTACCCTCGAATAATATTTGCAACGTGTTCTGCATTATGAGTAGATAGATACCTTTATATTTTTTTGAGTTCCCAAATCTGAATGGAAATTGGAAAGTACCATACAAATACCGACCTCAAAGATAAACATCATCAAAGGTTTTAGAAGCACCATTTGCACCTTAATGCACAATTCTAACAAGATTAAGGAAAAAGGTCCCTTCACTGCAAATATTAACTTTGGAAAAGAAAAACAAATAATGGGATCCTCATCGGTTTCGCAATGTTCTTATCAGGGTTCGCACTCACTTCCCCTGTTCAAACGACTTGGGCAAATGCATGAGAGCTCGGGCTTTACGATAACAGCCATGGGAAATATTGGGGTATGAGGTATGACCCATATTGCCGTAACGACCTTACGCTCGATACATCATAGAATTCAGCTAAAAGTCTAACAAAGTGGAAAATATTACGATCCAATGTTTTTAAGGCCCTTCATTTAATGGAAACGGTTAAAAGCTTATTGATATAAAACTAAGTTAGAAAGTTATAGTGATCAAAGAAGGTGTATAAGATTAAGTAAAAAGTTTCAAGATAATGAAGATGCGGAGAAAAAGCCAAATAATATTTGCCTAATAACAAAATATATCTACTATAATTCATGGACCACCTTAGGTTATCTTAGATTTCTTCAATAAACGATCTTGGTGAGAGCCGGGTTGGTATTAGAAAAACAAGTAAACTGGACACTGGACAGGTGGATGTAAGGGATCTGCAAATACATGATAAGTAGCTACATATAACACCAGCTAAAACGGATAACTAGAAATAGACAGTTGTCACCAGGTGGCCTAATTCTGTAAATCCCATGATCTGTCATTTAACACCCGGATCAGATGGTTATTTTGCAAAACTTGATGAGAAAACCTCGACACACTTTCGCACTATTTACTATTTGAAACAAAGTAACTTTCAAACACATGTTTTGGTTCATCATACTGATCACTAATATTTATGAGACATATCTATTACTTTAATAATCTATATGACTAGTCAACGCTGTAGAGATTTGTAAGGGCTCGCTTTAGTACCAATGATACACTTATTAATAAGAATATGACAAGATGTGGCAAGTTCCAGATTTACTGTTTTATGGGGCGTTTACTTGTCACACCTTAAAGAAGCTCGATTCTCAAAATGGGTTATTTGGTATTTAATTGGGGAAGGTTGGTCCTCATCCAAATTTTAATCCCTAAGTATTTTAGAACTACTCAAAAGTTCTGCTAGTTGGTCACACCACTATCTTGTTCTAGACGTTGGAACAAACTTTAGTAATATCTAACTAGACTCTGGTCTCATTACTATAATCTTTTCCAGATCTCTTTGTCGGCCTAATCTACGTGTTCCCGGACATAGTTCAGAAGATAACTATAGCGTGGTTGGCTGGAGAATTCATGTGCAAAACGGTGAAATTTCTACAGGTGAGTTAAATAGAACTTGTATATTTATTTAAGTATGTTTACAAACAATTCCGTCTGGCAACTAACCTAATAGTCGTAGAAAACGAAATCAGGTTGTTTTTTAGGAAATGTTTGGAATTAATTTTAATATTGTTTATTCCAGACTTGCATGTGTTGCTTACGTTACTTTTTCTAAAGATTTTTGTTAGACTAAAGTGTGTCAATTGCTTGGAGAGCATGAAAAATGGCGCACGGTAATTTTATATGTGGATTTAAAAGATCCTTTTCCTTTAGAATTGATCAATCAAAACTATCTGAAACGTTGCAAAAAGTTTAAAATGAGGATGAAACTTAAGTAACTATTGGGTATGCAAATTAGGCAGACATTGCACTTGAACAAATATGATTTGCCTGAAATATCTCATTTACATGCATCTTAGCTGGAACCAACCTTTTATCCAATAAATTATGTCCCGGATTTGGATTAGAATGCGACGTTTAGACCACCTGCGGCCCATATTGACATCTGCAAATCTCTCTCCTTATTGAGATTTAAATTCAATAAGGGAAATGAACGGATATTAAATTTAAATAATTATCGTTAATTGGAAAATCTTAGTAGGTATGATTGTTTCTTTTTATACCTAATTTGTCATCTTTGCACATTTTAGTCCTCAGATAGAATTAAGATTAAAGACAATGAATGATACTTTGATCAGAAAGAACGTCTTGCCCGTGGTCAAAAATACAGTTGATGGATTTTAGTTTCACACAAATCCAAATTCGTCACGTTTTGCCAAAATTGTATAAACTTGTGACACGCTTTGATAAATTACATAATCTATATTAGGTACTTGCATCGGAAAGCAATAAAATAAATCTTGATACAATATTAGTTCTACAATGTCAGGACCAATCCTACATTGGGCCAATAGTTTAAAAGAAATTAAAATATCTATGCATGCCCCGCAAATAAATCTAAGAATGAACTAATCTCCTCAGCTTAATCACGATCATGAGTAAAATATTAAAATAACTACTGTAGAAGCTGACGTGTAATCTAGTTCTAATAACAAAGCACAATTGGCGCCAGTACAAACAAAAAATATTTAAATCAGTTAACATGGTGGGTTTGAGTACCGAATTAATAAACAAACAAATGAACAAACGCGTATCTGTTATAGTTTTTTAAGAGTAATGAAAACACAGACATGTCTAAACAACATGATAATTAAATCGAAAGCAGTTATAAAATACGAGATACTAAGAATTACAAAAAATATGATTCATTACACAAATATAAGTTGTTCATTGTACAAATCAAACTTGTTGTGGCTTAATCCACGAAGGATTAAATGTTTTCAACAATTTGTGCCAAAACAGCCATTCAATTACAAAGTTCCGCAGAATTATTTCAATTTTTTTCATCATCATGTTAATCTACTTTTTAGTCTGAAACTTTTGAATTAATTGCATGAATTATGAAGAGAGTTTTAAAAACTTGTGCCCGCAATCGCTAAGTTTGGACACCGATAAATTTTTTCAAGCGTTCTAGTTCTGAACTTTAATCATCTCTTGGTTAATGAAGCACTAGTTTTGAAACATTGATTAAGACCTTAAGAAATTTAATTATTTGTTCATTATTGTTATTGACTTTGCTAATCGAAAAAGAAAAAAAATACACGGTTGATGTTAAATGTTAGATCAGAATCTTTGAGTAAGATACTCAAAGATCAGAATAGATACATGAGTGTTCGTTTCAACGGAATTCAAAAAAGGAGGTCGTTCTCAATAAATTGATTTTACGTTTTTTTATATGTTTTTAACCGAGTTCAAAAAAGGAGGAGGTTCTCAATTTTACAGTATGTAAATGAATTTTTTTTTATGGGTTTTAGTTTTTTGAAGTCTGTTTTTATTAACTATTAAGCTATAATCTTAAATCTTTCATGTTATTACTATTTTTGGAAGTGTATTTAGTGCTCAGAACATAGACAATAATGTGTGTGTTGTCTGATGCGTATGTGACAAATCAGATCGCGCGATCCGATGGGAACTTTCTCCGATATCAGATGCAACAAGCAACGGATCGCGCGATCCGATGGGAACAACCCATAAATGTTTTCTTTTTTTCTATCTTCTCTTATATGTTGCGATTTATTTTGTTGGGAGGAGGATTACAATCTCAGTAACGGTATTGTCGCTATTAAAAATCTTGTAATCTATTGTTAACCGTTATGTCTATCATTATAGTAGTAATTAATATAATTTAATTGTTTAATTTCAGGCTGTAGTGATGTACGCATCTACGTACGTGCTGGTAGCTCTGA
The DNA here is from genome assembly GCA_932294325.1 of Allophyes oxyacanthae. Taxonomy (NCBI): domain Eukaryota; kingdom Metazoa; phylum Arthropoda; class Insecta; order Lepidoptera; family Noctuidae; genus Allophyes; species Allophyes oxyacanthae. The sequence goes on along the minus strand of OW028614.1, from coordinate 4,572,805 downwards.
GTATAGACCGCTGCGACGCCATCACTAATCCTATGAACTTTTCCGGAAGTTGTAAGTATAAAACCTTTATCTCAAATACTATTATGGCTTGTGTTTAGACGGAATTCTTTACCGCTCCCCGCACCACCCGCACCTACAGAATATGATGCTTTGTTTATATATTATAAATAAGATAAAATTACTTTTCAAAATAAAATAAAAACCAAATTATTCTATATTAATTTGCAAAGATGTATATTTTTCATACAGTTTCGATAAAATATTTACCAGTACCTAATATGATAAAAAACTACAAACCATCCTCCCTCATGTCTACAGATTTTGCGATCGCGAAAAAAATATGCATTTCATTTATTTACTCGAGTAATATTAAATTATTTGTATGGAACAGCTGTTTTTGTTTTCGTAATTTAAGCAGTATTTTTGCAGTAAGGGGGCACCTAGTAATAGGGTCCGCAACGCGCGAGTGATGCCCCTGGTATTGCAAGTGTCCATAGGTTACGGTAACCACTTACCATCAGGCGGATCGTATTCTTGTTTGCCACCTTATTGGTATAAAATTTTAATATGCCTTGAAATTGTCACTATCGAATCAACCGATATACGTTTTTCCTTGTTAAAATCTATTTTTGACTAGGTATTGTTTTGTTCAATTTCAGGGAACCGAGCGAGAGCTCTAATCGTATCCGCGTGGCTGATCAGCATATTCTTCTCGATTCCACTCCTCATTCTGTACGAGGTGAAGGAAGTTCAAGGTAAGGAGACAAATCATTTCAAACTTTTGGAATTCCACCATAAATTAAGTACTGTCTAGCAGTTGCAAGCAGCACCGCATTTGCGATGACTACTACACCCAGGAAACTGGTCCCAGTAGGTACTTTACATACAGCGGCTGTAGAGCGTGAAGTCGCGGTTGTTTAAATTCTCAAAAGTAGTCCGCATCTTGGAAGTGTAGGCATACTTGTGGGTAAGTGTAGATGGATGGAAAAAAGCTTGCCCCCTTAACGGTATCCGAGAAATGAGTATGGTTAGAGGAAGTATGAAAGTGATACCAGTTACAGAAAAGCTACAAAGAAACCGATTGTCGTGGTATGGACATGTAATGTGGAAGGATGAGAATCATGTTATAAGAAGAGTTGTAAGTATGAATGTTGATGGCTATCAAAGAAGAGGCAGTCCAAAGAAAAGATGGATGGATTGTGTGAAACATGACATGAATTTGAAGGAAGTGAATCCGGAAATGACGTTTGATAGAGATGAATAGAAGAAAAATACATATTGCACCAACTTCAAATAAAATGGGATAAGAGCAAGAGAATAACAATGATCCGAGAAATGAGGGTGTATGTACCTACATGTTGTATAAATAGTTACATCTCTGCTCTCTCTAATGCTCGAGGTGCGGGCGAGGCATGCGAGGGCATGATTCTATATTATGATGTTCTTATAATAATGATTAATAACAAAGGCGCGTATCAAGAGCCTCCCAAAGTGAGGATATCTAAAGTACTTCCCATCGTATCTATAAAATTAACTCCACAATAGCTTCACTCCGGAAGAAATCAAACCAAAATAGGTCAATTCCATATATTAAGGTTCGACCCTACGTTTTCAGAAAAGGGTCCTAATAGCATTGTTAATGTAAAAATGATTCAGTTTCAAATATTGACCCACTTTCGGCGGTTCCGCATCTCAGTAAACGAATTCACTCAACTTCGATTTGTCTTCATAATTTTGTAATTTTTAATGTCTTTTATAATTTGACAAAGGAATTCAGAGATTTCTATTCTATTCAAATTATGGAAACAATAATGAAAACCAAAAGCTTCTTTAATCGTTCTTTAAAAGTTATCTCTTGACGGAGCAATTTAATGTATCAATCGTATTATTTTAGGAAAGTACATTAAAATGTTAAATGGCCTCTCTTTTAACCTAATAAAGAGTACAAAATTAAATAATTTAAATGTTGCCAGAATTTTATTCTGAGAGTAATGTATCTGATCTATCAAGTTGAGCACCCAGAGTCTCTACATTTCATAAGTGCATGTATCTGGTTTACATGAAATACAGATTTCAATTCTGATAAAAACACTGTATTAAAATGTTTGAAGACCCATTCCCAATATAAATATATACTTAATATTACTGCCAATCATTAAAAGCTGATTGTTGGATGTCTAATTAATTTTAAAATAATGTAAAGATTGATATGCAGCAAAATTTTAAAATACATTTTCAATTATTATTTTTATTTCAGGTCAAATGCAATGCTGGATAGACTTGGGAACTCCTCAGAGATGGCAGATTTGGATGACTCTGATCTCCATCATGATCTTCGTCCTGCCAGCATTGACGATAGCAGCATGTTACGCTGTGATAGTCCTGACGATTTGGACGAAGAGCAAGGCAGTCGTGATGAGTCCGCCTATTAATTCTAGGAGAACGAAGACTTTGAGGAATGGTGGGTACTTTTAAAAAGTTATAATTAATATAAAAGTAGGTATAAAAACAGTATAAAAGTGGTCTATCAATTTTAACGGGACTTCCTATCAAATGAAAATATTAGATACCTACTAAAGTTGAAACTTTGGCCTTTTTGTTTTTTGGCGTACAAACAAATTGCAAACTTATGGTGGTAGACCAATTCTTTGGCCGACTGTACATAGTTTAAAGAAGATCGTATAAGTACCTAACCTTTTATAAATAGCGTCTATAATAAAGACCTAGGTATAGAATTAGACGTACCCAAACAATAAACTCAGGTAGCATAAAAGCGACGGTAGAACTACTGCATGTAAACAAAACATGTCTACTAAAACGATCTAACACGAACAAAGTAAATTTTGATAATAATAAACACAATATTCTGATTATAAATCAAACCGTTATATTTTCCCCTAACATTCACGACCGTAACCTTCTATATCACTTATTCATAACCGATCATAAAACAGAACTGTTCTATTTTTATATTTCCGCCCTTTGAACCACCAGCAGTGTTCACTCAACTAAAATTCACAAAGAAACAAAAACGAATGAAGCTCTTAATTCGACACAAAAACGTAACAAGAAGCAGATACAGCTGACAGCTGCTAATGAATCCTCCAAATAGAATTCATGAGAATTAACGTGTAGAATTAAATGTAGTGGTATATTTAACTTTTTCAGGTCAGGTGGAAAGCGACCCGGATTCGAGACGCGCCAGTTCTAGGGGACTAATTCCTAGAGCGAAGATCAAAAGTGTAAAGATGACATTCGTTATTGTTTTCGGTTAGTATATTTAGATGATATTGTAATATATTTTAATACGCACTGTTTGTTTAGTGTTTAACTCATGTGCAGTTCTGTCTTGGATAGTATTGTTACATTTATTATCTGCTATGGTTTTGGCATCATTTTTTTTGTGCTGTATTGTCAAAAGAGTTAAATAGAAAACAATAACTAAACGGCTACACCAGTTGCGTGTCAGGAAAAATCATAATTATTTTTTGGTTATCTTATTTTGATTACGAAAAGCACAAACGAAACCCGACATTTTCAGTTATCGATGTGTAGAGAAGTTTGCAACTGGCTCATATCTGATCGGGCTAATAGAACAAATCAGCTCGCTGATTGTTCAGTGAATTGTTAAGCGTTAGTGACTTCGCCGTAACTATATTAGTTAATGGTTTGCAAAGTTATAATGCGGGAACATTAATTTTGAATTATCGAAAGAATATTTTACATCTCTTGTATTTTTTATCAATAAAATGTTTTACTTAACGTCGCATTGGTAAAGCCGAGAGAGCGAATGCCTAGCGTTCTTCTTTCTAGTTCTAAGGTTCGTTTTGTTATTCGAACTTTTTTGTATCACTTGAGACTAGGACTTATACATATGAAACTGAAAACGAAAATAATTTTGATACTTTCATTACTTTAACATTTTTGGCTATACTAAAAAAAACTACAATTTATCATCGTTAATGACATGCTCTAAATTTTCTTTGTTACACGTTGAATTATATATTTGAATTTATTGCTTTCATTCGGTTTCATCCTGTATAAATAATTGTAATTACTAATGATTAGACAATTAATAAGTATAAAAAACCTGCAAGTACTTTTTCCTACAAGATTTGCAATGGCACCTACTACTATTTTAGCTGATATATAATAATATTTCTTCCACAGTGTTCGTGCTCTGCTGGTCTCCATACATCGTGTTCGACCTTCTCCAAGTGTACGACCACATTCCACCAACGCAGAACAATCTAGCTATAGCCACTCTCATCCAAAGTCTTGCGCCGTTGAATTCAGCAGCAAACCCATTAATATGCTGCATGTTCTCTCCGCATATTTATACAAGCCTCAGGTATGTAAAAGTACTTAACTTAGGTACTTAGAGTTGTGTTCTTAGAATTCCTGATGATTATTTTTATTTTTTACTTTATTAGTATATATCAAAAAATTTGGATTGGAAACTGAACATGGATACTTCGGATTATCAATAATTTCTCTACAAATACGCACTACACATCAATTCATTATAAAATACTCAATTTCAGACGAGTAGCACCGTACAAGTGGGTATAACTTTGATTGCAGACGAGTTCCGCCTTACAAGTGGTTGTGGTGTGGTCGACGACGTAGACGACATGCGCGAGGAACGGTGCGCTCAAGATCTGACTCGACCGCCAACTCTGATCTGCTAAGTTCCACTCACGCGAGAAGATCACATTCTGTTGCAACGGTAATTATTTGTTAACATTAAACAAAAAGAGCCTTACCTACAACTGAAAAAATAATAATATTTTAGACCCATGTTGGGCGCCAAATATATTGGCGCCCAACGTGGAACACAAGTTACTTTAGTGTGGTTAAATACCTATCAATGGAAATTTTAAAATTCTTTATAATAAGGGTTTTTTTAAAATACCAACATAAGTTGTAAACCTACTAACTAGTCAGCATAGCAACTTTGATCATTCAGTTACAGTAATATTAACGTCACGGTTGGTGCAGTGGCTAAGCGATTAGCTTTCAGCGCTACGTGCCGCGGGTTCGATCCCCGCACGGAACAATTATTTGTATGATCTACAGATAGTTGTTTCGGGTCTGGGTGTGTGTGCATGTGACACGTATGTTTGTAAAACTGTACGCTCAATACAGGATAAATCCTAGTGAAAGTTAAGTTAAAAAAAATATTTTCTATATTGTGTTATGTAACGACTTTTTTGCTATAGGTTAAAATTAGTTTTTGAAGCATCTACACTTTATAATTCCTTTTATAGATACTAAACCGCACTCGAAGCAATAGCACATCGCGGCCGCCCGTGGACGCGCGTCGCACGCAGCTGCTGGTGCTGGTGTCGGCGCACGACTGACAGCGCGCCGTGCACGAGCCCGCGCGTGACGTCATGCTCTAGCGCCAGTGCGCGGTGTGTACGCACTCACACGCCACACATGTGTACAGAAAATGTAGTTAAGTCTTGTATTTATAATATTTTAAGAGATTACAGTTAAACAGTCTATAAGCACTACATAGAAACATTTTTCCCTTTATATAATGAGAATCTACGATCGACAGAGCCACCATTATTAACCACCACCATTGTGAAAAACCAGCATTATTTACTGAATAGATATTTTATTACCTGTAAATTTCTATCCCATCAATTTTACTGACGTTGCGATTCTCTGGCGATCAGCCATTGCCATCCTGTCTATGAGGCTGCTGTAAAACAAAGTTTTAGATTATCAGTATATCGTCAGCAGTTTATTAAAATAATTTAATTATTATTTTTCTGCAGTATGTAATCAACAAAGTCTAGTCATACATCGGTTAATTATTTATTCTTCACTGAAAATTAATATTTTAAGGAAATATAAAGCATTTATTTACATTTTTATTTATATTATTATAGTCCTAAGTTATTATGTAAGAACAGCCTTTATTTTGACCAAAAACGTCAGATGAATATCAGAACAGGTACTGATATCTGATACGCTTATTCAAGAAAAAGATGTTTGAATAAAGCTCTCTTAATAGGAGATACCTACCATAATTATTTTTATGGTTTGAGTGACAACAATTATACCTAACATTTGGTATCAAATCAATGCAACTGTTGAATATCATATTACATCTATTAAATTTTAACCACATTCGGCTTTTCCGGTCCACCAATTTTTATTATGAGAGCGTAGCTTACGGCTTGTTAAAGTTTTTAAAATAAATAAGTATGGTAGTGAATTATTGTACATAATATTATAATAAATGAAAATGCTTAATGTTGAGATGTATTATCTAAGATATAAGAGAGCCAAACATGAAACGGATAGACCTAAGTAAGGCACCTAAGTGTAATAATTGAGAATATTATTTAAAAGAGTGAAATGTAATTCTAAGGAACTGAAATATGTATAGATTTGAGGGCTTTACATTTAAGTATATACTTAGTACCCGTTTGAATTAAGTATTATCAAGAATTGTAAAAATATTATACATAGTTATTTTATAGTCCCTGTAATCTTGTAAATTGTAAAGAGGCTTTTCAAATCACGTATTTACGAAATGTACAATTATTTTTGTACTGTGAATAAGTAATATAATATTGTATAAATTATGTCTGAAAGTATATTAGAGAAGCTATTAAATGTCGTACAAGTGAGCCTATTTTTTTTTTGACCTTACCAGACCCTAAACTTTTATTACTTTTTAAAATAATTTTTAGGCTCTTCTCATTATTAGTGATTACCATTGTCCATTAAAATCTGGCAACACACGGGAGATGACCGATGCGTTGTTAACCTTTAAACTCACTACGGCCACACAATTTATTATCCTATTTTCTTGATGACATCCATGTCTTTGACCTTCTAGAAAAAGTTATGAATAACAAATAGACTATGTAGATTGGTTAACATCCTCAATTCAGTCTATCGCAATCCAACCTCCGGGTCTATCGCGTAACTAAAATGGTAATGAACATCGACTCTGGTAATAAACTTCAATACGATTGTGAGAGACTAAACTTTGAGCTACGATGTAAAAAAATACTCATAATAGAACTCAACTTCATGATCAGTAAAAAATTTGCAAGGTAGCTCGACATTAAGCCTCTTACGATGGTTATGAAGTTTATTACCAGAGTCAATGTTCATTACTATTTTAGTAACGCGGTAGAATTCCTGGATGCAATACATTTCATGCCTAAAGTTGAAGATTAATTTTGTGTCCAAAGTCCCCATAAACAAACAAATAACGCCATCTCGCGCTTTATTAGTGAACTACGTGCCACGCTTTAACAAAATTTGGAATGAATTCCGTGAAAGATTTGGCTTCAAGGCAAACACATGGCGCTGCTGTAATTCTCAGTTACTGTTGTGTATTTAATTAAAGGGTGAGCAAGTTGGTTTTTAAATCGTCAATTAAAGCCCGTAACTTCAAAAGGTTTGTCTCTTACAAGATGGGGATAGGTGTCACAGTCTTAAATTGACAACAAAATAAATCGACTCGAGAATTAAGAGAAAGACAAGAATTCATTATAAAGCAAATATTTCCCTTATTGACAAAATGTTTATTACCCTTGATTCTTGCGTGAGACCGCGACTAGTCTAGACTTCAGCACACAATTTAAACGCCGGATTAGAACCTAAACCTAACGTATCAAAATATTTTTATATTGCTATAAAACTTTCATCTTAGATGTGTGTGGTATGTATGATTGTTGATGGTCATAAAGTCATAAAATATATTAATACTAACGCAAAAACGTGGTATTGCTAAAAAAGTGATCTATCAATTTTAGCAGAACTTCCAATCAAATGAAAATATCACTAAAGTTAAAACTTCATTATTTTGACAAGAGAATATAGACCGTTTTTAACCCCCGACAAAAAAGAGGGGTGTTATAAGTTGGTAATATATATCTGTGTGTTTGTCTGTGGCATCGTAGCTCCAAAGCGGATGGACCGATTTCAATGCAGTTTTCTTTTAATTGAAAGCTAGTTTATTTGAGAATCATCTTAGCTATGTTTCGTGAAAATCTGTTCAGCCGTTGGATACTATCCAAAATAAATGCTTCATCAACAAAATTTTAACGACCTTCCCTGCCCCTCCACCACCGGCCACGCCGTGAACAATAACAACTACAAAGGAATTTAATAAAGAAAACACGAAATGACGTCATTTCATTTACTGATTGATCCCCGGGTTAGTCAGTTTTATTGGGTTTTTGTGTTGGGAAATTCTTATTCCCAAAGTCTGGAAGCATGCCCGGAGAATGTCAATAATGGCATCGGCGAAATACTTATTAAGTGTGTGTCTTAACAGAACATCTCTGTTTAACCCGTTAGGGAATATGGGTGTAATTAATTATAAAGAGAGATTATGTTAAAAAATCAGTAATAAAAGTTATGAAAACTTATTCAAAAATTATACGTGCCCTTTACAAATTATAATCTTTAGTATAAATTTTGTAAATGGAACGTTATTTCAAACACCATCATCAAATTTATGACGTCACTTCTTCGCGTTTCCATAACATATTATAGGTATTCACACGCTATGAAACGAGCGATGCAATGACATCATGTCACGTGACGCTGTTTTTTGGCGCGGACATTTGAAAGTAATATTTTTATTTGCGATATTTTAACTAATATTATCCATGCACCTTAAAAAATTTCTCATTATTAATATTACCTACTATTACTGACTTTATTAAAATTTATTCTTCTCATGTGAGTTACGATTTAAACAGATATTTTATATATTGCCTACTATACGTTTGTCATAGTATACAATATGTCTATAATAAGTATGAAATAGAGTTTATTTCATACATTAAGTAGAGATTTTAACGAAGTTTTGGTATGTATTCTACCGGATTTCATACAAAGCCGATACATACAATATTTTTGCAAATTGATTGACAATAATATAAAACCTAATATAAAATGTGGTGAATCCTGATTCGATACGCATATACTTTACCAAATCTAATGCAAATATCTTTCAAAGTAAAATATAAGTAATTGATGCTCTGCGATTTCCAACCGTATGTATATAATAATAAAGTCCGTTATTTTGATGAAAATGTTGCTTTCAATGCAAGTAGGTCAATGCTCGAGGGAATATTGATAGTGAGCGAGAAGTTACTATAAATAATAATATAAACAAACACGGGAAACGATATACTATAAAAATGCACCATAAACCTGGATTAAAAGAAACAAGCTTTATGTTTTAAAGATGATTAATTAAATATTTGTTACAGGAAAAACTATAAATTAATAAACCGATTACAAGTTAAATAAATTATTACCTAAACATAGTAAATATTAATGACACAAAATTAATTTGTTTGTCGAGTAGCCGTATAAACAACAAAATACTTTTAATTCCCCCCTCCCCCTAGCCCCTTTCGTTTTTCCTATAGGAAACATGAAATTTTCATCAGCCTGGGGTGGCCAGGAACAGTCATAATTTATATTTACAATAATTGACTAAAATATTGAAAATGAGTAGGTACCTACTTACTTATTCAATACCAATTTATATTTAAAGTACCCGAGACTGTAATTACTATTTATTTTCTATTGCTTATAAAAGAAACTTAGTTAGTCTACTGTTAGCCTGCATCATCCCACTGCTGGGCAAAGGCCTCCCCCCTTGATTCCCAGACCTTTCGGTCTAGAGCCAGTGTGGACCATTCATTATTTGTTTGATCAAGTTCGTCCGGTCATCTCTTTTCATCCCACAACAAAAAAGAGGGGCGTTATAAGTGTGTATCTGTGCATCTGTGGTTCTATGTATCTGTGTATCTCTCTGTGGCATCGTAGCTCCAAAACGGATGGACCGATTTCAACGCAGTTTTTTTTAATTGAAAGCTAGTTTAATCGGGTATCATCTTAGCTATGTCATAAAATCTATTCAGCCGTTCAAAAGTTAGAGCTCTTTTTCTAGTTGGTGTCGGGGGTATTTGACGGTTAGGTTATAGTCATAAAATAATTAGAGCCCTGATATGGCGAGAGGACGTCGCGGCAGTTAGAAATAAAACAGAATAATATTTATTGAAAATATTTTTAATCCGGCCGATTCTCGCAGTTCTTACCACAACATTGTACTAATCAAGATTGTAATCTATTATTTTAAAAGACTTTCCGTGGAGATTCTTGCCGGTTCTCCTCCATAGAACCGCGGTATTTGGAACCGCTCACCTAGAGTCTCGACATTTCATAAGTGCCTGTATTTGGTTTACATGAAATAAAGAGCTATTCTATTCACATGCACATACATACACCCAGATCCGAAACAACTATCTGCAGGTCATACAAATAATTGTTCCGTGCCGGAATCGATCCCACGATACTTAGCGCAGAAAGCCAATCGCTTAGCCACTGTATCAACCTTGCCGTTAAAAATTCACAGGACAATAAACATCACTCCATCTTGTCTTGTGTTCCTCATGTGTCTCTTAACGCACGTGTGAATAATTTATTAGTTTCGCGTCAACGCTCTCTAGGCAGCGGCAGCGGCGATATCACACTGTGAAGGAAATATAAATGTGAAAAAACGGGTTTAAAAAAAAAAAATAAAAAAATGTTTGTAGTGTGTATCTGTGTATCTGTTTGTGGCATCGTAGCTCCAAAACGGATAGAGTGATTTCAATTCAGTTATTTTCATTGGAAAGCTAGTTTAATCGGGTATCATCATAGCTATGTTTCATGAAAATCTGTTCAGGCGTTCAAAAGTTACAGCTCTTTTTCTAGTTAGAGTCGGGGGTTTTTGACGAACGGTTAGGTTATTAATTTGTCTTTTACTTTTTACTGGCATCCAGCTGTGGCGTTTCATGTTTTTTCTTAATTCTATTTCCATAATTTTATTGTGTTTGGTTGTTGATAAAATAAATACAGTTCGCTGAGACTCTTGCAAGAAGTATATTATTTTGTGCGTATTAATTTTGTGCATTCTTAAATTTTGTCCATGGTTAATAAATTATTGATGTGCTGAAAAATTATCATAACCAGAAACAAAAATAATTTATTTCAACTAAAATACGACTGCACGTACATTTTAAATGGCAGTCCTCCAAACTAAATACTTTATCTACACCAGCAACATGTACTTAATGCAATTACTAAACTGAATTATACAGAATGTAATATATATCATCTATATATTAATACGTGAAGAGAAAACTTTGTACCCCTTTTTAAGCATATTCCGCGCACGGAGGAGTGTGAGATTTGGCATAGTTGAAGTTCATATAGAGAAGGAGTGCAGAAAGTTAAAATTTCGGTCGAATTTCGACCACTGGGTGACCATTACTACAAATGAAGACTTCAAATGGGTCTGGGGATCTATTGCTCAATCAAGCAAAGCATAGAATGATTACAATCAAAGACTAAAGTTCAATAAAATAATTAGCACAGTTTATAATGAATGAGTTGTCTTGTCAGTTGAGTGCAGTGTTGGTACAACATTATAGTACGCGCAAATCTTTATGAGCCCTCTAAACTCTCTCCCTCTCTCCCTCTAGCACCTATAGTAGTACGCTTATTATAGGTGCTAGAGGGGGAGAGAGAGAGAGAGAGAGAGAGAGTTCAGAGCTCAGTTCAGGGCTCATAAAGATTTGCGAGTACTATATGTAGGTATTACAACTATGTAGTTTATGTTTATAAATGGTTGTTTTTTGCGTAGAATAATTCTAAATTAGTAGAAACCTACTTTCAGGTGTTCTAAATCTAAGGGGTAAGCTTAATTAAAAATTCTTACGGAACCTAACCGGTCTCTGCTTTATATCCGACGTTGACGACACTCGGCCAAAGTTGAGAGGGCAATACACTCTAGAGAATTTCAATTTAACTATTCACATACTCGATAGGTGCCGATTCTAATACACATCACACTAAACCATACCTATCTCTGTCTTACAAATTGAATTGAAAAAGGACAGCAAACATTTTGAACTATCGAATTAGTCCTCTTACCATTTACGGAAAATTATACACGATTGCAATGGCCTAAATTCCCGTTGATAACAACAAAGTGAATTAGGTAATTTGACAGGACTAAATATCTTCCATCCTTTTATCATGTTTTTGTTAGAAAGAGATGTAGTGAGACCTGTGGAAATAAGTCACTTACAGGCATGCACGTTATTCACAGCTGTAGGACTAGAGGCTGTTTACATAACTATTTATTACAGTGCATTGAAATTTGGATAGGTACTAATAAGATTAAATGTTTATGATACAATACCACCCCACATGGAATCGCCCCACCTAGAATCACAACATTTTGAATGTGCCTGTAGTTGAAATAAAAAACTTTGACTTTGACATTATTTTAACAATATTAATAAAACTAAAAAGGTACTTAGGTAGGGATTATTCCATTAAATTGGCATGTTAGAAATTGATTTTAAAAAATGGACATCGAAAAATTTGAGCTACTAAATAATAGATATTATCTACTAAATTAAGTAGTTTAGTTTGTTAACAACAGAATTGGCACCTTTGGGAGCGGGAAAGACGTGGGATTTTGTCGCGTCGTATTGCGTCGCGAAGCGAACTGACGGCTGGAGCGCTGCCGTATATTATAGTTCCAATGCACTTTATTTAAAAACGGATATTTGATAGGTTTATTAAACGAATAACTTTTACAGCTATTACAGTCCTAGACACGTGGAATTTTGAGTTTACCAATCAGACAGACGAGACGGGATTTCTAGCTATAAGATTTTGGTCGTAGTAAACACAGTTTTTCTATGAAGGTACTAAATAATTTTGATGTGAGGAAGAGCGTCGATCGTCTGGTGTAGCCACGATAACACCATTGCTGACTAGTAAAATTTTCCATTATGTCGATAGTGGTCGTATTATTAAATTATTATTATTATAGCCTATGTCCCACTGCAGGGCAAATTCTTCCCATTTTTCAACTCACTTTTGGTTTTTACCAGTAGGAACCAGTTTCTTTTTGCAGTAGGAGTCAAAGTCGTCCCGCCATCTTCGCCTCAGTCTGCTGCGATGCCATTTAACAATATTGGGACCAGTTGTTCTTTTGGCATCAAATTATTTTTCATAAATAAATAAATGTTGCTCGATAACATAAAATATAAAATAATTCTTCCTCTACCGACATCGATGTGAATCCAGTTCATGTAAATTATTTCTTTAAGTTATAGGGTACGAAATTCAAATGCCACAAACATTATTGCATCTAAAATCGCTATTCTTCAGCTCCAGACAACTAAGAACCATACAAATCAGTGTCAAAGCAACCGCAGCGGTGGCAAGTTTTTAACTGCAAGTTTATTGCGTAACTTGCAGTCAAGTACATATCGCTGTATAACATTATATTATTCAAGTAAGTAGATATTATTCATATTCAGCAGTTCTTAGAGAACGGTATATTGTGCACTTTGATAGTTCAAGAATATTTTAGAAAACTTCTATTACTGCTGGTATTCAAATAATTTATACGCTCGGGTCATGGAGTTCGAATGCACGTCTCCTTTTTAGAGATATTGCAAAACGGTTGGTCGACACTACGTGTGACCATAGGGCTGGTCTATTCTTTGGTCAATGTAAAAGTATTGCCATTCAACGTGGCAATGCTGTCACTCCTCTGGGCACGCTCCCAATTGACGGCGATGCGAAGGAGTACTTTAACGCCTAAGCGCTCATTTTGTATAATTTTATATTTGTATTTTTAGTATAATTTTATGTTTTGGATAATTAGGCACTTGTCCTTAATTTTGACTAAAATAAATATTAGTTTATACCTATGTTAGGAAAAATTCTCAGCATCTTTTCAAGATGACCTGTGGAGGGCGTCTTAAAGCTTATCAAGATGAAAGGATTTTCTGTTCACAAGTCGACAAATCGCGCAAGTGCATGTAACTGAATGTACAGACTTCTAATAGATCTTATTTGGATTGCGCGAACTGAAACTCATTACTAGAATCGCGAGTCAATCTTTCATCTTATCATGGTCGTCCGGATTAAAACGGTGTCAGACTTGTAGCAATCATTAGCCATTTTTAGTACTGACAAAAAAATATATATATATATATGTATATATTTGGCTGCAAAAGTAAGGCAACACATGCAAAAAAAAAACAGGTACAAACACAACAAGAAAAACAAAAATTAAAATAGATATCATATTTTATATTTCACCAATCCCTTGCTAATTTTGAGTTAAGCTCGTCTATGTACCTACATGTATTTTTAACCTCTGACAAAAAAGAGGGGTGTTTTAAGTTTTTAGTGTGTTTCTGTGTGTCTGTGTCTGTGGCATCGTAGCTCCAAAACGGATGGACCGTTTTCAATTCAGTTTTTGAAACCTAGTATCGTGAGTCAGCTATGGTCAGCTATATTTCATGAAAGTCTGTTCAGCCGTTCAAAAGTTACAGCTCTTTTTCTAGTTGGAGTCAGGGGTTTTGACGGTTAGGTTATTCTTTTCTGAATTTTATTAATTTATGTATACAATAAAGAATATGATTAAGAATAGATATGAAAAAGTTCTTTTGTCGAGTCGGCAATCAGCTCTATCATTGCAACACAATACCCCGGTTTAATATGACAATACCCCGGTTAATATGGCAATACCCTGGTTAATGTGGTAATACTTTAGCAAGCTAAGGGGATGCAAGTTGAGTCATAGGTATTCGGGGTATCCATCGTAAGGTGACGAGGCCTTGTTTTTCAAAGAAATAATATTTATCGTTGTAATATATTTTATAATCTATATCTTTGTGGGTGTGTGTGCATGTGGGATTTGTATGTTTCTAAATGATATCACAGATATAAGAGAAATAATACTGAGGGTGTTAAATAGTTCTAAGAGTAATTATGACGTCATCTAAAATTTTAAACGAAAATTGAGCTCGAGATTATTCTGTCTACATGGTACATGACAGGGTCTAACCCTCAAATTACGCGTAAACTATTTTGGATAGAGGTCCAAACTAATTAGTTGCCGTGTCGGCTATGTATTAGGTGAAACTTAATTGTAACAAGTGGCTCACCCCAATATAATGTACTTAATACTAGTTAACTAAATTTTATAACTAATCGGGGTCATGTTATACATCAACTAGGTACTTAACGCTTTCGAATAATGAATATTTTTTTTATTTATATTTCTGAGTTTTATTTTATATCGTTAAAAGTAGCAACGTTATTAGATACTATATTAGAAGGTTACACGATAATGAAATCGATATATTGATATTGTACTCATCATTATGAACAACTAACCCCTAAAAATCGTCCCTCAGTCGAGTAATATCAAATTATTTATATGGATCAGTTGATTTTATTTTCGATATTTCAGGGTTGGTCCTAAAGTAAAAGTTGTTTATAATAATAAGTACAATAACCCCTTAAAGGGATCGGGACTAGAAACGTAGGACCTTATATTTATTACTTTAACATTATCATAATAAATTAAATTACACGAATGGAGGGCACACATGTCCAAAAAGAAACATTTGGACCAGTCCATCATAAAACTTCCAAATTAAAAACGTATAAAACAGAGAAACAGATTTTTTTTTTTAAATGGCTGAACCTAATTTATTTTATGTAGGTATACCAACCACCATGTTACTGTACCTACCCATGTTTGCAAAATTAAATAGGTATCTTTTATCTTTTAAAAGAGTTTACTTTCTTAGTTCTGTAGTTAACATAAAACAAACAACATCACAATATTTCTTAAGAATTATAATAAATATTTGTAAAATAGTGTCACTAAAACATTTTCCATACATTAATCTTGCGTAAATCGCTCTGGAACGTATCGGCTTATAGAGAGATTTAGAAATTATTTATTTGAATGTTGTCCAACACACTGCCTTAGTCTAAAATATTGGCTAAATTCCAGTCAAATAGGGCGAAAACTATAAATAACAGTTCTAATGTTATAATAAATATGCTTTCTGTATCAGATTTGCGATAAATGTGTTCATTATACAACCAGTTAGACAAATATGGAAATCAAACGTAAATATTTAATTAAATAAATTTTGTAGGTACCTAGGTAAATTACATCATCATCTGCCTGGCCTATATCCCAACTACGTTGGGGTCGGCTCCCAGTCTAACCAGATGCGGCTGAGTAACAGCATTTTATACGGAGCGACTGCCATCTGACCTCCGCCACCCAACTACTGGGGGACACTGATACCCTTAGGTTAGAACGGTTGTCAGACTTTTTTTTTGGGTTGCTGACTCCCGTAACGACTGTCAAAGGTATTCGTATGACAACCGGGACCAACTGCTTAACGTGCTATCCGAGGCATGGAGGGGTCTCGATGTTCGAAGAAATGGTCACCCATCCAGGGACTGACCGCGGCAACCGCAGCTCGACTGATCTGCGCGGTAGCTATGTAGCTACGAGCATTATACAGGGTGTCCCAGGAAACCTGTACCAGCGAAGGTCTGTGGTCAGGGGACACTAATACTCATCGATTGAACCCCCATGTATGTTCTACGATATTTTATAGTTTTCGAGAAATTAATTATTTTGTAATATTTTCAGATTTTTCAAAATTGTAGGCAGTTTTAGTTATAACTTTTTCTGAGTGGCGTTTCTTTGAGATTTTTCTTGTCAGTATTATGGCTAGAATGTGTGTTCACCTGTTAAAAACACAAAACAACCAAATTCTAACTACTAGTAGCTCAGAATATGGTCACAAGATAAAAAAATCTGTTTCGGAGAAATATTACACGTGATTTCAACTTGAAAAAAAAAATACTTACACCGGACTGAATGATTTGTAAATAATTTTAAAAACTTTACGAATTCCTTAGGTCTCAAAACAACACAAAAAAGTTGGTACTTTATGGGACATATTTTCGAGAAAACATAGTTCAAAGTTGATAAGGTCAGAAATAGTGAAATTTATTTCATGCATTTGAAATGACTTTTCTTACATTTTTGCGATTGATATGGAGAATACTTGGATGTTAGGTAAAGGTACTTATAATAGTGCAATTCAATTCTACTAATCATTATAACTTTTTCACTTTACCTAGTTTAGTACCTACAGTCAGCAGCATTAAGATTCATTTGACCTGCGGTAGCGAAAATACCTCTGGTTATCGATATGATAATCCAACAGGTATTTTGTGCAAGTCTCGACAGCCTTTGAACATGTTCCCATACATATTTTTTATACAGGGCAAGTAATCACCACAAGCTTCCAAAAGAATACGCAGATTCTAAAGAACAGAAAATATCGTATGGCCACGTGAATCGTTTAAGGTTAAGAATAAGAATAATTTATTTGCTAGAATATGAGTTACAGGGTTAAAAAAAAACAATACGTCATATTCTACTATAACTAATATTACGTGTACGCTAATATTACATTAAATACTAATGTAGGTATAACGTAATGTATGTATTTTGACATTAAGTTAATTAAGCAGCCCAAACACAACATCTCAATATATCCAGTCATAAAATTTACACGGTGCTGATAAGTGTGCGTTGTAACTTGTAGTATAGAGTTTAATGTAAAGAATACCAAACCACTCGAGTTCATCTGTTGCCGGGGCGATAAGTGTGCTTTAACCTTAATGCAATCTATATCATACGATTTCATATACACAATAAATTTTGGCCGCGTAGTGCAGTTCCACTGAGCGCGTAAATTAAATAAGGTAAGACTGCAATAAATCTAAAAACATTTGTTGATAAACGTTGATAATAAATATTACAATGATTATGATTTATTATTAATAATGGTTCCATTATGTGAAGCGCTTACACCGCTAGCACTTCCACTATTATCCAAGTCATTCTGTCTTGAAGTGCCAGGAGTTGGCTCCGAGTGACCTTCAGGTTCCGGTTCGTCTGATTCGGTGTTCATGTATTTGACAAATTCATGCATCAACAACGCAGTTCCACCAAGCACTGTTGCCATGGTCCCAGTTACAGCCCCGAAAAGCCATGAATCTCTTTTCTCTGCGGGAGATTTCTTAGTGTCGTCGCCCATATTTTCCTGAAAAAAAAAAGTCTTGGTGTTAGTATTTGAGGGACCAGAGTCTGTAGTTTTAGGGGGGCTTGTCAAGCTACATGTTGCTTGATGAAATTTTAATATAATTTATAATTTATTTTTATAATTAATCAAATAATAATAATTGATTATTAACATAGTTTTTATGATAATTGTTATTAACAAAATATGGATAGTACCTAGTCTGAATTAAATGAATTTTGTTTATTAACATAATTTTGGGACAGTTACAATTTTCAATACAAATACAGTTTCTGAATTTCGAACGTAATCAAATTTGGAAATAATTGATATTAATAAGGTTAAAGTAATCTCTAATATAGTATATTTTGTAACCCCATCTAAATAAAAATCACTTTTAAAATTTTAATGATCATCGTTTACTTTTGACTGAATGTACCTACCTACTTTGTAAAAAAAATACGTGTCAGATTGATTCTTATTTTTTTACTAACTGTGTGTATTTATTTTTAACAATTGGAAGTACTTACAACATAACAGCAAACCGTGAACTGAAGCGTATTCTACAGGAAAACGAAACATAAATACTCATACGCAACACGAAATGTGTAATTATAACATACATTGATATAATATATTTACTACAATTAAATGAAAATGTATTCTCTATCTTCACTTTGTAGATCCACAATCACAAATAAGCGAAAAAACAAGAGTTCAAATCTGTCATTGATACAATATAAAAAGTTACAGACATGAGGCGTAGCGATTGTCATCTAAATTCAAGGAGAACCTAACATTTTCGACTAGATAATATGAGGGGGAACAATTGGACATAGGTTCCTGTACCTTCGGTAATTCTTTTGTAACCCATTACATGCATTTATAGCCTATAACAACGAGTATGATGATAAATTTTTTCTTCGATAGCATATGCACATCTGAATAAATATACATACCTAGTTTTTTATCTTCAAACTTGATATCTGCAACGTTTCAATTTAATTACCACAATTTAACACTAGAAATATGTTATAAAGAAGATATATTTTAAGACACTCACAGTACTTCACAAAGAAAGATATTGACGAGACAGTAAAATCCTTGAGATAATAAGTTATACAGTGGAAGAAATGAAAATTCTACTAAAAAGTTACGTCAGCCATATATAAAACTGTCTTTTAATCATTTTTATCACACAAGCAGGTATTGAAGATAATCAAAACAAATATAATTTCGTAAATATAGATCTTCAGAAATTATTATGCAAATGAACTTTAAAAAAAATAGGAATATTGATATCAGTCAGTGGAACATTATATTTTTACTAAATGGAACGTTAATTTATTAGTGGCAACATTGAGAAACATTAGGGACTTTTGTGAAATTATAAAATTAATTACCTACGGTTAATATATTGTTATTACCTACTTCATTTACCAATCTTTTTTTTCGACTTAATACGAGAGTGATTTCTTTAGTTCTTATACTTTTAATATTTTTGCTTGAAAACCAGTGTTTACTAGGTCATCACTACATAGTATAAAACAGTCGCTTCCCGCTGTCTGTCTGTCCCTATGTATGCTTAGAACTTTAAAACTACGCAACTGATTTTGATGCGGTTTTTTTTAATAGATATAGTGATTCAAGAGGGAGGTTTATATGTATAATACATGCATAATATAGTAGAGAAACACTGATAATTTTAGAGGTTTCTAATGTGATGTCGTAAATAAAGTCATTTTTTTGCGCTTACATTGCAAACGCTGGCTGAACCCTACAAGATAGATCAAAATAATGTACTACAGTATTGTACACCTTAAAAAGATCTACAAAAAAATTTGCAATGGTATATATCTATCTCTTAGGCATAACCCACAAAAACCATTTTTTATCCTTTACTTTTTACGAGAAATAATGGCTTATTTACGAAGCTATTTTAAGCAATACAGCATGTAATTTAAATGAATACTTCCGAAGAAATTACAGATTTAAAATGCAGGGACATAGCAGCCGGGAGCGTGTGCTTATAAATATAGTACATATAAACACACAGTGATATATGTAGTATAGACATTATCAGTCTAAGTATCATAGGCTATAATTTATAAAGATATCGCGCGGGCGAAACCGCTGGCGGAAGCTAGTATTATATATACATACATATGCCAGAAAATCTCTTGTTTGTAAAAGGTTTTCGA
Organism: Allophyes oxyacanthae; assembly: GCA_932294325.1. NCBI lineage: Eukaryota > Metazoa > Arthropoda > Insecta > Lepidoptera > Noctuidae > Allophyes > Allophyes oxyacanthae. The sequence continues at coordinate 4,552,620 of OW028614.1, read as the reverse complement.
ATGTAATCTCAAAATTTTCCTGAAGATAATCTTACTTGTTTACGCGAAATCTGTGTCTTAAAATATTTCGATGTTTATTATTTCTACTATAGTTTTGTTTAGTGCATGCTGATTGCTGCTACAGTTCTTGACTTTGTTCCCGGATTCATATTATGTAGGTACTGGATATTCTTCGTCTTCTGTCGAGTCGGCACGAGCTAACAAAAAAATTGAAAATTTCAAATAAAAATAAATAAACCGAGAGATCTGCTGATACGCACGTAACCCATATTTACATTATACTCTACCTGTTTCGACATAACTAATATAAAACCTAATTATAATAACTCAATATTAAAATCAAATTCCAATAAAACCAGTCGTATTAATTCGGAAACAAAAAGAAAAAACTTCACCTGAAACTCTAATTTGTTTCCGAAGCGAAAATATATCATAGGTAATTATTCTACCAAAAAAAAGAAGGAGCTTTTCATTGGCAACAGAATTAATCAAACCATGTATTGGCTCTGTTTATATCAAACAAAAAAACCCTTTGTAATTGAGATACAGAATGAAACCCGAGAAAGAATCCAAATATGTGTTGAATCCTTTTATTTGTACTGAAATCCATCGATCTGTGTACCGCTTTGAGAGACATTTTCATCGGTAAGTAGGTACCATTACTACACTATGTGAGTGAAAAGATTCCTAGAAAACTCTTGCATCCGAATCTTTTATTGAACAAGATTGTTTAGGGTTTACACTAACAATATTTGGTACTACTACCACACAAACAATGGAAACGAAACTGTTGTCATTACATTGAGTAGCTTTAAACAAAATCCTACATTCTATTTCTAATTGAAGCAGCAATCGAGTTGATCGTAACGAAGCTACACCAAGAGTAGTTTTGTCATCGATAAAGCTGCGATGCGATAACTTTTACAGTATCGTAATTTCTATTGTTTTAGCTGAGTACATTTTAGAGTCACTTAGTTACTCTTTCTGTTGTAAATGGATCAAGAATACATTTTTCGACCTCAGTAATTTTGATACATGATAATTGTTGCATAAGTATCCTTGTTTGTTTTTTTTTTTTTTTTTATACGTTTCTTCGTTTTACTCGTTTCGTATCTTTGGTTTAAAACAAACACGGAGGTCATCAAAAATACTGCGTTAGTAGTAAAATACATGGAGTTGCAGATTTTTTTTTCGAGTAACTTTGGGAAGAAATGATTTACCGTCGAATACTCAAAACATTTTAACTGTCTCCACTGCCCACCTGACATCATGGCACTTACATAAAATTATTGATAGATACATAATGTACTAACAAAATGTTTTTACTTTAATAAGAGATTTCACGCATAGACGACAGACTCACAATTCCGAATACATTTTTATATTAAAAGAGAATTTATAAATTGATCAAATGTAGCAAAAATCGTTACCAACTGAGATACAACGATTGAAAGAAACGATATTGGAAGACAAAAATGTGAATGGAAATTGTCAGGAGCGGAGAATCCATTCAAGATGGCCGCCGATCCTATTGACAGGATCAAGTTGGACCTCTTGAAATGTTCAGATAAAAATATCTTCTTTTAGAATTACGTCATTGGTAGATATTTTCTATATGATTTGAAATAAAACTATAACTTGATGTGTCTTGTTCAGGTTGTTGGGTGCGATGAAAAGATTGATTATTGCTCAAGCTTCGTTGTTAAAGTTCCATTCAAGAGTGAAGCGTGATGAAAATGATGCCTCTTAGATAGCAGTTTTACAAGCATTAGCTTCTATGTAATGAACATGTTGCAGGGATATAACGAACATCTAGGGTTTCGTGAAAACCCAGGAAATTTACAATAACAATAAATAATACCATCGATTTTACCTACCGTGGCTTCAGTAGGTTACGGTAATTTTTTTTAAATTGATCTGATTATTTTTTGCTTTTCCCGGGATTTTACGAAATATCAAGTTTCGTCATTTCCCTACGACAAATACACAGATTACTTTTACGGCGTAAAGTAAAAATCATCATTCTGACTGACACGTTCTATTTCTTAATCTAAGTTCTATTCGATTTTTTACTATAAATAATTTTATTAAAGTAAAATTCTCTGAATCGTAAACATTATTTACTTTGTGTTTACTTTTCATCATTTTCACTTAAATATCTATGCATTGAGTAATCCAGCTAATTTCCACGAAACATTTATTATTCAGATTGTAAATTAATTCAATGAATTCACCGCATTAACGCTTGAGTTATGTTAAAAGGCAATATTACTAACCGTTTGTCCTAGCTGGGCAGTAAAGAGCTATGTATTGCGACGCGTTGCGTGATTTTATAGATTTGACTTGTCATGATGTATGTGCCCAACATATTGCCTAGATAATATATCTCGTCTGGCTCATTGGCTGTCCTATCTCATACGTGCGGCTACCAAGCGTGAGGTCTTGGCCTTGATTCTCAGGTTAAGAAAATTGTTAGTGGGTCGGGTTATTAGCAATAGGCCAACATGGGACTTAATTACATGGAATTTGTTTGATATGATGCCAACGGCTACTTTTTATCATCGTACCTTTCGCCATTAGTGTCCGGGAGGTCGTCTGCAATTCTGCATACCATAGAGCCACACTGGTCTCGTACCGTACGGTATCAGAGAAGTTTCCTCCCACGCACTTAACTTGTGATTTCAACTCCACACCGAGGTTTTCTCAAGAGACCATAACAAGGGGTTCTTCAATAAGGGGTTGAAAATATTTTTACTGGGTCAGCAACGCGTCAATGATGCCTCTGGTGTTGCAAGGTTATGGTAACCGCATACCATCAGGCGGGCCATATGCTTGTTTGCCACATTACTTAATGGTATAAAAAAAAAGAATTGGCGAAATTAATATGTACAACATTCCACCTCTGCTTAGGGGATTAAAGTAATGATATTATTATTATCTTTGTCTACATTCCTTGTCTCCGGCTACATTAAACAAATATTTATGAACGCGACGCAGTAGCGCCATTTAGCCTAGCGATCTTATCTATATCTGGGACATAGCCTTACGCGTAGACAGCGTTATGAAGTTCAAATGAATGGTAGATTTTTAATTTTGGATTCATCAGACCGCTGTGAATTGTTAATTTTACAAAGGAATAGTAATTATATTGTGGATGTATAAAAAACATTTTTAAATGAGAACGGTATTAACTCGTGTTTGTATTTTGGTTAAGTCTGTGTTAGAACCAGAGACTGTTGAGACCACGTTCGGTTGGGACCACAGTGTCAATCGGCCAAGAGCTCATTTTGGATAGGGCGTTTGGGACACTATTTTTTTTTTAAATCTAATGCGTTTCGTTTTGTTTTTGTACAGATGGGTAGAAAAAGGATTAGTGAGAAAAAAATACAACCACCTAGACACCCGAGGAGCTCAAGGACTAAATCCGAAGCTTGAGGTACTTACAGTTAGGGGCAGTAATAACGAATCGAATAGAAGAGATAATAATATAATAAAAAATAACAGAATATCGTGATACGCTAGTATAACCATTGAGTATACCATTTGGGGTCTCCTCAGTTAGATCATAACTTGAAACGACAGATATTTGAAGAGTATTTTAATAAAAATTTGATTAAAAGACCGCCAATTGTACATACGCTTCCTTATTTCATAATAAACATTTACTATTGTTATGTTGTGCGATAGCAATTTCGCGTATGTGATATTACCATTTATATAATTTATTTAATCATATCTACACACATAAGATACAAAAACCTTTAAATAGGAGAACACAGTTTTATTTTATTTTATTTTATAGGATGTAAACGAGCTTACTGTTCACCTGATGGTAAGTGATCACCGCTGCTCATGAAGATCCGCAGCACCAGAGGAGTCACCGATGCGTTGCCGAAGGAAGTTTAGGTTGAAAAAGGGAGGTTAGGAAATAGGGAGGGAAAGAAGAAGAAAGGGGACTAAGGGAGGAATTGGGCCTCCAGCGGTCCAAACTCACCGATCGAAACGCAACAGTATGCATACTGCTACTTAACGTCGATATTCTGTGGGATAGTACTTCCTCGGTCGTGCTGACCCATTCATGCTGGCATGCCAGCGAGACCCTACTACCTATCACCAAAAAGTAGGTACAAATGTAACGGCATATTTCACAAAAGAAACTTCCAGCAGACCTGCGAGACGACAATATAAAACTGTAAACATAGACAGCGATATACAAAAAAAGAACAAAACTACAAATTAAATATTAAAATTATATAAAACAAATACACATAGGTAAATATAAAAATATAGATAGGTACATACTCGTACATAAATTGTAAACAAAAGTACTATGACAAGCAGAGATATTTAATTGCTCTTTTACACATTTCTTAAATACATAGTATTACAGTCTGAGTCTCTTAACTCGCCTTTATTTTAAATTTTTATGTTCAGAAAGTGCTTTTATGTTTTTTTTTTAAATTTACTTTAGGTACTTGATATTTGGGTTTTATGTAAACTCTGTAAATCTAACATGGGCTTAATACTGTCTTGTTAACAAAAAGTTATTGTTTGGTACCGACAAACATTCACAAAAATCATAGTTTTTTTTTTATACATCTTAGGTCAGTGGCAAACTAGCATACGGCCCGCCTAGCTTTGCATGCGTTTGCGTCATCCAATATATCTAAGAAACAACGATCAATCTTATGGTTGGTGGCCGCAGGTGACTGTACCGTTCCACTGCCTATCCCTTTTGGTACAAGACTTATGACCTAATACAAAATCACCCTAACCCTAACCAACCTCTTCACACGAAGAGCGCTATGAGTCATAAAGAGTTCGATGACCGTAACTGTTTGACCTTCATGTGACCTCCACCCTTGCGGACGACACTGAGATATCCGGGCTTCAGGCGATGTCATTACAATATTGTCAGCAATGCGACCATTGTACTGATAGTGTGATATCCCTCGTCCTCCTTTGTCTTTATTATATTATGTGGATGCTTGTATTTGCGTTTTCGTTTGATAGTATTTTGTGGGGTAGTAACAATGGAAGGATTAATTGTAAGGTCGGATCAATTTCCTTGTTACGAGGATAATAATTAGGTCAATGTGTATCTGTATAGCCAGATTCGATTTTGATTTGATTTTGGTCTGGTTGTGTGTGCATGTGACATGTATGTTTGTAAACTGTACCCTCGATACAGGAGAAATCCTAGTGAGGGGCAATGTTCAAAAAAATAAAAAAAAGATTTATACAGAAAGATGTAATCTTTTGAGAACTTACCTAAGATTAAGTTTTTTGTTTAAATTAATACTTACAATGAAAAAAAGAATGTAGGTTCATGATATCGACGGTTGAAGGTCAATTTGTACTAAGCGTCATTTTTTTAATGTTACAGGATACATAATATAAAAAAAGTTACGTCTCTTGAAAAAAAAAAAAAAACTATTTATGTATAAATACGTGAAGAGAAAAAAAACTTTATTCCCCTTTTTAAGCATATTTCGCACACGGATATGAGTGTGAGATTTGACATAGTTTAAGTTTATAATAATATGGAGGAGTACCGAAACCTAAAATTACGGTCAAATTTCGACCAATTGGCGATCTCTAGTTAAAATAAATAGATCTCATAAAAAAATGTCGCTTACTACAAATAGCCTTTGAAAATTTCTTATATAGTAATTTTCCTATCAATAATAAATATTTATCACAAACATTATTTAAAACCACTAAAGGTGCCGTTTAACAAAATAACAAGTGTTAAAAATAAACAACGTTATTTATATTATCAGCAAAGTTCTTCAAACTCACAAACAGGATAAGTTAAAATGATTTTAAAAGCTTTATTAACTCCCAAAAAGAAGTATTGCCAAGAAATATAATGCAAACAAAACGATTTAACATTTTTATAGCCGTTTAAAACGTGCTTTAGACAAGAGACGAGGTGCTTAAAACAGCGGAAATGTTCAACAATGTCTTCTCATCCTCATCGTAATCATAACATGCTTTACCTTGTAAGGTGCTGAGCAGATGACAGACTTTTTCCCGCGAAGATAGAGCATATGGAATACTATACAACAACGCACTCAGCGGGCAAAATATCTGCCGGTCAATACATCGCTAGTGACCATCGACGGTGGACCAAATTTCTGTCGCTTGCGCCGCGCCTAACCGAACTTGGAACTTCCTATGACCACTCCTATAACGGTCATAGGATATTTCCATTTTAATTCGGCTTAACTCCTATTTTGAAGGACCTTGTAAAGCAAAGCACTAGTGAATTATAATAGTAGGTACGATACAACTAAGAAGTCGCCTCGGAAAACTTTGGAAAACTGATCAGATCCGAACTGCGCGCGTCTTCAAGACCACGAATGTACTAATAAACAAATACATCGATGTAACTTCATCGTACTGTACCAAACCTTACTGACGATCTAAAGTTTCGTCTTTTGTTAATTCTACTCGTATCTATTCTTCTCTATTAATGAGGTTTTTTTATTTTTTTCTGGTTAACTTTAAACGGTTGCCGACTTTAAAAAAATGTCTTCTCTGTCTATACATCCGTCCTCTTCTTATTTATTACCTATGTCTATCATTCTAGTGTGACCATGGAGATAGTAAAACTATTTCTATGAGTGTGACTTGTTTTGTGGCAAATAAATGTTTTATCTCTCTTTCTTTCTTGCTCCTTACTCGAACCTCAATCAGTGATGTCATGGCCTCGTAGATCACATCGAAAATTAGTAGTCATCAAAATCCCTATTATTAGACGTCAGAAACTTAAACTTGTTGGCATTCCATTACCAATAAGCTCGTCTATAGTAGAAATAAACTCCTCCAAGTTGTCGCTCCCTCAATGGCTCTATTTCATGAAGTCACGTCCAAAAGTTTATTTCAATAAATTACTGTATGAACGCAGATATATGGCTGTAAAACAATTTAACTTGGGCCGTATTTTAAAGCGTTAAAACTGCCGCGTTTTAAAGTTTCAATTCTGGTGATATATCAACTTGAGATAGTTTCGAAGAAGCGCTTTTTTACCCCTGACAAAAAACTGGGGTGTTATAAGTTTTTAATGCGTATCTCTTTGTATTGGTGTATCTGTGAATCTGTGTATATAGTGTATCTGTCTGTGGCATCGTAGCTCCAAAACGGATGGTCCGATTTCAATGCAGATTTTTTAATTGAAAGCTAAGTTTAATCGGGTATCATTTTAGCTATGTTTCATGAAAATCTGTTAAGCTATTCAAAAGCTGCTCTCTTTTCTGAAAAAAATAATTATCTGTCCTATATGTTTGGGTCAAGTATGTATTGAAGTTTTGTATAGGACAGGTGATTATTTTTTCGCGATTATGATATTGGTCTCATAGAAAATGTAGTTCAGTTTGATGGTCTGATCCACACCCTTAAATATGACCACGTATTTCTGATACATGTTGTATAGAGGTGGAAAATGAGCTGATGTGGCAGGGCAGTTCCTATCAAATAATTCATAATATTCTGGGTAATAGGTAACCATATTTTGAACTGTCTAAAACCATTAGAAGTAAAATAGGCCTCAATTTCAAAGAAGATCGCAACAAAAATATCACACACTAACTGTTAGTTAAGTAAACTATTAGTTATAAACACAGAATTTTTAAATAACCGTTATTTATTCTCCAATCTAAAGCGATTTTAATAACCTATAAATTCTCACTTCTATGCAGTTTGTCTAAATTTTAAGTATCTATTACCCCAGCTATTACTAAGACTTGAATGGATGAAGAGCAGTCTACGTGGGTGCCAGTTGGGTCCTTGCCAGAATGTATGAATCGATGGTATCCATTTATGGATTCATTCCCCATACTTTATAGTAGGTACCTACCTACCTACCGTTGAAAATGGATGAAAAATTGTTGGCTCGACATTTGCATTTAATTAAGAGAAACGCCCTAGCTGTTTTTCGGTGTTCTATTTCATCTTTTATTTTTTCTTAAAAACTTTGCCTCGAACTAGGATTTCTTCTGTAGTTATCAAGGGCATGTTTACCCGGAACAACTCTGTAGGTCATACAAATGTCTGTTTTGTCCGGGAATCGACTCCGCGACATGTAGCGCACATAGCTAATCATTCAGCCACTGAGTCAACCGTGCGTTCGATCGAGACTAATCCGGTCTAATCTAAGACACTGCTTAAGACGCCCAAATAAAGGGACGCAGTACCTATCTTGTATTTAGCTGGTAGTTCAAGATTACTGAACAACTAAAACATTAATTCTACATTGTTGTAGCCAGTGTAGTTGACTACAGGTCGACCAGCTTCCTACCACGATCAGCCAGATAACACATCAAGGAGCTCCACACAACGAACGCGGTGCGTGGCGGCGCCGGTGTCGCGACCGCAGCTGCCGAATTTTGTATGCATCAACGCCACATAGGAGAGATAGAAAGTTCTTTCTCTCCTCCGTGATCAATGCAGACCAAATGCGCCGCGGTTCCAAAGCGCGAATCAGCTGATTCGCCAATCCAATCTAGAGATGTTATATCAGGGTCATTTTTAGATATTCCTAATATTTAATATAGGTACCTATTCGATATAATTATATGTCATATCATACCATACCTATTACTAGATATTGGTCAAATAATAGTGAACCGATTCAATATTCGCTATCAACCTAATTAAATCTTATATTTTTATAACTTTAATTAAGCTTACCTATTCCCCACAATAAAAAAAATGAATTTGAAATACAAGGTCTCGTGAATATGCCTGGTTATCCACGAATGCCAACCGAATGCCGAATGGTAACCTAGTGAATACCTGGTAGCCTATTACTCTATATTCGCATATCCTAATATGAATATACGCGCCTTGTATTATAATACCTGTACCTATTATGAATATAGTCACTGCGTCGCACGCCCCGCACCGCGTTTTGTGTTTGGTTGTTAAGTCATCCGTGCTGGACGCCCAACTCCCTGCAACAATTTATGGAGTCTCTATCTCTAGTGCTACGGGCGGATGATTTGGGCGGATGGTCACCCTTAAGCTCATATCATAACTAAATCAATAACTTCTTATAAAGTTATACTTACAACATGTAAGATAATAAACGCACACCCTGAAATTAGTTTATTAAGAATTGATTAGGTACTGAATCGATTTCATGTTTTTTTAATTTGGTAATTACAATCATACATAGCTGATATTATATACAATTATATCGATTTAGTAGACGGTGCTTGACAAACTACTTTCAGGGTAAGCTTAAATGTTACATGTTGTATAAACAGGTAGTACTCAGTCTGTAGTGCGCGTTACATTGACAGTTACACATACCAGCAGATTTTTAGTACCTAATAAACCTAACCGTCAAAATCTCCCGACTCCAACTAGAAAATGACCTGTAACTTTTGAACAGCTAAACAGATTTTTATGAAACATAGCTAAGATGATACCCAATTAAATTAGCTTTCGATTAAAAAAACTGCATTGAAATCGGTCCATCCGTTTTGGAGCTACGACAGACACTACTACAGACACTACAAACTTATAACACCCCTCTTTTTTGTCGAAGGTTAAAAATAAGCCATTTCCCAGAAATTATTTTTACACACTGTTACTTAATTTGATGAACAGTATGTGTGTATTACGGCTTCGTTAATAACGGTGTTTTTACCTTGTATTTATCCATATTTTATTCGGATCGACGGAGTTACGTCACTCTAATCCGATCAGATATACGTAATTACGTATCAATCAAATGTATTGTGTATGTATCTAATCAGATTATTGCCGCCTGACTGAATTAATAATTGTCGCAATACGTTTTGGAAACAATAGTACTTACTGACAATCAATTGTGAATTGTTCGTGTGTATATGGATTGCGAATTGTGTGTTAAGCATATTATAATAAATAAAACATTGCAAACTATTTAATAAAGTATAAATTCCTCTTACTTATAATTGAATAGCTTCCGCCAGCGGCTTCGCCCGCGTGATATCTTTATAAATTACAGCCTATGTTACTCAGTGTTCTTATAGCATGCTGCTGGTGAAAGATTTTTTTTGAGTTTATCCATTACAAACAAACTTACATCAAAAAATAAAATATTGTACCTATATTATTTTTAATATAAGTATATACGTATAAACCCCTTACTAACATAAAAAACGATGATTAAACGTAAACTAACTAAAATAGCTGTTATGTATATTGATATCTCTATTGATTAGCATACAAATGACAAGGACGGGTATAGTATATTATAATAACTGTTTAAAATAAGTTTTTTTTTCCTCTATTTTTAACTACATTGCGACGAAACATGAGCACTTAAAAAGTTACTCAAAAGTTAACTATGACTCAGTAACTATCGGTCGTTAACCCCTTTCGCATAAAAAGGCGTTAAAACATCAGGAGATCGACTACACGTCGACTTGACAAAGAAAAACTCTTAAAGAATAGTTTGGACACCTCCTCCCCTCCCCAGCCGGCCTGCTTTCATGTTTGGTCGTGTAGTACTCATTATCATCCCCCAGAACTATGAAGTAGTCATTCTTACTATCTGACGTGTTTCAAAATGACGTGACAAGATTGTTATGTCAAATATTTTAAAGACTTACCGCCGAATACTGAAACACAACTCAATTTGAAGGCAATCTTAAAAGTCATTTAGTCGCTACTATCCACCTTAAAATGACAGTGACAGCACGAGAGATAGCAACTTAAACTTGAGATGTGTTTGAGTATTTGGGGGTTAGTGCTTTATTTGAATAGCTGGATAAACCTCGAATGTACAGGAATATAATTATATGATTTATGTAATAATGTTAGAATAGAATAGAATAGAATAGATCTTTATTTCATGTAAACCAAATACAGGCACTTATGAAATGTCGAGACTCTAGGTGCACGGTTCCAAATAGTAGATCCTATGGAGAAGAACCGGCAATTTATGTATATATAATTTTGTTATAGATATTTACTAAATACCTGCCTGTTATCTAGTACATACTAGGTATGAGTCTATCATGCTCACAAAAATCTCTTGCTGATGGTGGCGTGGTGTTTCGGGTCGTTGAGTTCCCTTCATTATGGTTAGCTTAGCGATGCTGATGCATGCGTCATGCTCGTGAACGGCCATCGCCATCTTATTCAGAGGCAAATCATTATTATCCTAGTCTTATTTTTATTTTTGCAGCTCGTACAACATTATACTAATCAAGAGTATATTGTAATCATGTAATCTTTTATTTTAAAAGAGTTTCCATGGAGTTTCTAGCCGGTTCATCTGAATAAGACCTATAACTATTTGGGACCGCGCACCGTCTCGACATTTCATAGGTGCCTATCTAGTTTACATAAATTATAGATCTTTATATTCTAAACATCTTATATAAACTTATTTACGTAACAATTTTCTATATTCCCGTTCCCTTATCGTATCTGATATTACTATCGTATATGTCGGTATGTATGTTTTCTATTTTGTCTATTGCATGATTGTGGTGTCTTGCTGCTACCAAATAAATTATATTCCTTGCTTTCTTTTCCTCCTGTCATAAGCTTCATGTGAATCTTATCATAACCGGTCACCGTACTGACCCGGGTGCGGCCATCGATAAAATTGTAACCGCCTCGGATATTGCTGTTGACATCCGATTCGATATTCCGCCATTTTATTCGGATATTTATTGAAATTGTCACCGGTAGCTATATGCAAAAGATTTTTTATTAGAAGAAGATCGAATTTTGTCTAAAGAAACTGAATAACTAGGTAATAGTACATTATGGTACAAGTGTGTAATGTTGGTGATTACCGCTGAGGCGCCATTGAGACCCGAGCCGTTAGGTGAGGGTCTTAAGAGAGCCGAGGACGGTAATCATCAATACACACGTGTATCATACGACGTTTTTCAACACACTTGTGAAGAAAATAACTATAATTTCAACAGTGAAAACGAGTTGTGAAAATTTTTTCGCAATGGCGGGAAAAATTAATCAGTTTTCCTATGCGCGCGCATCTAACAGATCGGCCATAGACTAAAAGAATGAGGTTTCTCTTTTTTTACTTTTCTCGGATAGCGTTTTAACCACGTACAAAATGGGTAATTCAAAGTTTTCTTTATCCAAAAAACAAAAGTTATATTTGAGTGAAAGTTGTATTTATTAAAAACGTACAAGTTGTTTATCTATTTAAATACGAAGTTGCATGAAACTAGCAAGCAATAGGTAGGTACATTAATTTATTTGTACTATTGAACACGATCTTTTTTATTTCGAAACTTTTTTAAAAACAAAGCAACTCAACCAATTAAAAAAAAAACCTATAACTCACTTGTGAATAATAGTAAAGAAAAAGTCACAGTTTGATTACAGGTGTCATTATATGCCTAATTGCGGTGAAATTAGAGCCATTTTATGAGCAAGTGTGTTGAAAAAGCAATTACAATATTTGATAGTAATCATCATTCTCCTGCCCTTATCCCATTTTATTTGGGGTCGGTGCAATATGTCTTCTTCTTCCATTCATCTCTATTAGTAATATACATCAAATATAAAAAGCCCTCCTTGATATAAGTACAGGTAATTTTTTTATGTAGTGCGCATAATTTTTAGAGTGATTCAGTCTCTGTTCCTAAATGCAACCGCAGTATTGGGATACACTTTAAAACAAAACGAAAATTCGACTTAGTATGGGGGACACGCATGAATTACTAGCGCAAGCCATACAAAATCAAATTTTTATTTTGTTTTGGAGTGAATTTTAGTACAGCGGTTGCATTTGGGAACGGATACTGAACCACTCTGGAAATTTTGCGCACGACATAAAAACATATTCTGTACCTATATGCGACAACTTTTGCAGATAAACAATCTGATTTGACGTTCATACGTGAAAATATTTGTTTTTATTAGCGCCTGGTGCTGCCAAGCGTTAGCATACGTCATAATTTTTTTATGCGACATAATTGGCTATCGATTCCGATAGTTCGCATTTTATCTCTTTCTATCTCATTGGTAAACGACATTATACCGATGTTTTGTGTTGAAGTAGGTACGTACAATGATCTAGTTTTTATTTACTGTACTGATGATCTAGTTTTTTATTTACTGTAGTTTTTATTTATTTACTTCGCTGAACACTATAAAGAGTCTGATTGTGAACTACAAAGCAGGTTAATTGACCTTTTCTACGAAATCCTACATGTAGACCTGACGGGTTATATAGAAGAAACCTATAGAATAGGAAGAAATAGTACAAGCAACCGACCCCTAGTAATTGAATTCCTAAGCAAAAGAATGGCTAGGTACATCAAAGAAAACAGTCACTATTTACAAGGAACTAGATTAATTGTATCTGAATTTCTAAATGAAAATGCACGAAAAGACAGGAAATTATTGCGTGAAAAAATGCTGAAAGCACGAAAAAGCGGCCTATATGCTATAATAAGAAACAACCAGTTGTTTATAGACGGCAAACGAATATCACTCAGAGAGGAAACGACCAAAGAGACAATACTATACCAGAAAAATGCTAAAACAAGCGAACAAATAGATAACGACGAAATTCATGCTATAAGCCAACACTACACATGTGATAACAATGAAAATAATATAAATAATTCATTTCGTAACTACAGAACAACAATTTAAAATCTTATTTCAAAACATACAAAGCATTTATAACAAGCATCACCTACTAGAAGCATTCATCCATGAAAAACCAATATATAATGCATTATGTCTAAGTGAGACTTGGTTGTCGCAAGAGAAATTAGAAAATCTTCATTTTAGCGGCTACAAAATTGCAGCATCTTACTGTCGCTATACCCGAGTAGGCGGCGGTGTCTGCATCTTACTGCAAGACCATATGGAGTTTAAAGAAATATGTGATATTAGAGATATGTCTATTGAATATTGTATAGAAGTATGTGCTATTGAACTACCTAAGGAAAATATGCTAATAGTAACTATTTACTGGAATAGAAGAGAGGAGGAAGTATTTATCTGTCAGTTGAAACAAATTATGTATTATATAAACAACAAATATTTTAAATACAACGTAGTATTAGGTGGAGATTTTAATATAAATATTTTAGACAACAATTTAAAAACAAACCTATTTTTAGATCTCATGTTGGAACATAAATTTATACAACATATAAAAGAACCCACACGTATTTCCCAAACTACCTCAACATGCCTAGATTTAATTTTTACAAACTTTAAAAAAATAAGTAATTATACTACCGTTAAAGAATTAGGTTTTTCAGACCATAGTGCAACTATTTTTAACATGAAATTACATCACAATTATACAAAACAAACAAACTGGTACACGAAAAAAAGATTTTATAATACCCAAAACATTCAAAAATTCAAATCCGAATTGAATAAACAAAATTGGCATGAAATAATAACAACAAATAGAAACATAAACGAAAACTATAAAGCATTTAATAATATATTAAGCGAAATTCTAAATACATGTATTCCTGTACAAAAAACTAAATTAAAAACGAAGTATAAAAAGTACTGGCTAACCAAAGGCATTAAATTATCTTGCAAAAACAAAAGACTACTTAAAATCCTTAAACAGAAAACAAACGATCCCATATTATCACATTACTATAAGAAATATGAAAAAATTCTAAAAAAAACTGTAATAACTGCGAAAAAAATAGAATATATAAATAAAATAAATAAATCAACAAATAAAGTAAAAACTATGTGGCACATAATTAACGAGAGGACAAACAAAACAATGAAAAATGAAAAACAAAATATAAAATTGCAATTAAATAATAACTTGACAAGTGAACCTAAACAGGTAGCAAATATTTTTAATGACTTTTTTGCCTCCATTGGGGAACAAAACACCCGAGCACTCGGTAGCCAGCCAAAAGGAGCCCCTGTGGTCTGCCCTACAGAAAACACCATGTTTCTCAGTCCAGTTGACCCCTATGAAGTAAACAAAATAATTAAAAATCTAAAAAACAAAAAGAGTTATGGAGTAGATGAACTCCCTCCATTTCTACTCAAACAATGTGCAGACGAGCTTACCCTACCGTTCTATAAACTAATAAATCAGTCATTTGATGAAGGAACATTTCCTACTCAACTAAAAAAAGCTCTAATAAAACCCATTCACAAGAAAAACACAAGAACTGACCCAAATAATTACCGCCCTATTGCGCTACTACCAACTGCATCTAAGATCTTTGAGAAGGCTATGTGTGACCGTGTCTACTTTTTCTGTGAAAAATATAAAATACTAGATGACTGCCAAAACGGCTTTCGTAAGAACAGATCTACAACTTTAGCAGTCTATAAATTTTTACAAGAAGCTCTAAATATTATAAATAATAAGAACTATGCCATAGGTATACTATTAGACATGACCAAAGCCTACGACAAGGTGCAATTTAAAATACTATTAGATAAATTACATGGAATAGGAATACGGGGAACAGCTCATAAATGGTTTGCGTCATACTTAAAAAATAGGGAACAACTAGTAGAGATTGAATATTTTAACAACAACACAAAAGAAATAGTAAAAATTAGATCCGATAGTAAAGCAGTTAACGCATCTATCCCCCAAGGGAGCGTAATAGGATGCCTTTTGTTCTTAATATACATAAACGACCTTCCTAAGACTATAAACGGACCATGTGTTTTATTTGCAGATGACATCTCTTTACTTACCTCTTACCAAAACAATACAAATATAAATGATAAACTCAACTCCCTTCTTTCTACAACGATCAACTGGATGGACAACCATAACCTAGAAATAAACTTCACCAAAACAAAATTAATTACTTTTCATCCCTATCAAAAAGCCCCATTAAATCTCAATTTCATTTATAATGCCACAAAATTAGAACAAGTTAATCAATTCACTCTCCTCGGGTTGTCTATAGATACACACATAAACTGGAAATCTCACATACAAAAAATAAGAGCAAAACTTTCAAAATTCTCATATGCCTTACGCGAAATAAAAAATACTACCAACCTGAAAACTGCACTAGTCACCTACTACGCGTATGCCCAAGCATGGCTAAGCTATGGTATTATACTATGGGGAAATAGCACAGATTCACCTACCATATTTACCTTACAAAAGAAGCTAATTCGGATATTAACCAACATAAAACAAACAGACAGCTGTAAGCCACTTTTTCAAGAACACAAAATACTTACACTTACCTGCATATACATTTTAGAAATATGCAAATTTGTCCGAAAACACCCAGAATTTTATAACACTCGTGAAGAACTACAAACAAGATATACATTAAGACACAAAAATAGATTGAATTTACCAACATCCCGACTTAAAATACACTCGTCTAGTCCCTTAGCTATGTCTATTAAAATCTATAACAAATTACCAAAAGACATTATTGAGGAAAATAAAACAAATATATTTATTAGCAAACTGAAACGTTTTCTACTGACAAAATGCTATTACACAATAAAGGAATATTTTGAGGACAAAAAAATTTAAAATAAAAAATAAAATTACACTCACAACTTACTTACAAATAATAATTACAACTTACTTACAAATACACTTAAATATTATAATATAATTCTATACATAAATAGGTAATCAAATTTTGCAACGCAGCCCTCTTCCTCTCTCCTAATTTTTGCTGTGCCCGACAGGGTCCATAATGATCCAATTTTATACTTTATAGTCCACCTTTGTAACACATTATGGAATGCAATAAAATTTTGAGTTTGAGTTTGAGTTTATTTCTTTTAATCTTTAATTTTATTCGAGGCTTTTATCCGTAATGGCATGTCAGACTCATCGTAACTTAAACTAGGTACCTATAGTACTTATATTGAAATTAACACTGAATCACTGATGATACACAAACAGCTCGTAAGTTAGTCTGCAGTCTGAGGTGTAGGATGTGCCAACATGTTTATACAGGGTTATTTGTAAAACACCGGCAATGCTTTAAGGGGTGAAACTACTCATCAATATGAACAACTTTTACTACGGGACCAACCATGAAATCGCGAAAAAAAAATCAAACTTTTCATACATTTTGATAAAGCAAGGTTAATCTTTTGTATGAAAACTTTGAATTTTTTTTCGCGATTTCATGGTTTGTCCCATAGTGAAAGTTGTTCATATTGATGAGTAGTTTCACCCCTTAAAGCATTGCCGGTATTTTACAAATAACCCTGTATATGGTGCAACATCATACTTGCTTAATTTTATTGTGCTCATCAGTGATTCTCTTTCCTTACTGCTTGTAAGACATTCTATAAATAGATGGTGAACATCTTCAACAGTTCCGCAAGTTAGGCAATTTGGAGAATCCACTTTCTGTTTGCCGACAAAAAAAGTTGGCTACCTATTGTTAAACGTATGCAACCTCTCTCTCCCCTAACAAATGCAAATGGTACTTCACGAAATTAAACCACATCAAACTTCAGTCCCGGGACTGTATATTTTCCATGATTAACGTTATTAAACTTCTTTATACCGAGGATGGGTCGTCTAAGATCGTCAAGTAATCTTTTCTTTAAAATTATACTGCGAATATTCAAAAGACGACCATTTGCAGGTTTTTTGCGGTTTAAATGGATGACGCAGGATATATTGCCGTGTGTAAATGAATATAAGTGAGATGTTTGTTTGTAAACTGTAAGTACCCACGATACAGGAAAAATCCGTATGTTGTATTAGTATAGGGAAATGTTATAAAAAAATATGCATGAGACATGACAAGATAGATACAGAAGGGATCTTTCAAAGATCATTGGGATCATTCAGGAAGACTTTAGTACGATGTCATCTTTACCCATCTTCGAGTTGATCTCACTCAGGATGAAGGTAAACATAACAGCAATAACTCTCAACGTTAAGCAATACAGCAACACAGCATCACCGCTCGATCTCACATAAAAGGATAACAACAAAGAAATTTACACACGAAACTGTCTACTCCACGGACTTTTTACTGCTAAAGTTGGCAAATTGATCCTGAGATCGTTTGGGTTGTATCCAAAAGTGAGAATAAAGAATCTATGGAGCTGTATGGGAATCGCGTTGAATAGAATGAAGTGACGTCATGAATCAGAGTTGAAATACGACGTGGGAGATAAATCCTTTGGTAATGACTACGTGCTTTGGAAATGCCAGCACTATTGTTTAGTTGAGATTTATTGTGAAATTAAGCTTTGAATTATGCTGCCAGTACCTACATTTTAATGAAAGGAAATATATCTATAATACTTGGTATACAAGTTTTTTTTTATGTAGTGCGCATAATTTGTAGAGTGATTCAGTCTCTGTTCCTAAATGCAACCGCAGTATCGGGATACACTTTAAAACAAAACCAAAATTCGACTTAGTATGGGGGCACGTATAACTTACAAGCGCAAGCCATACAAAATCAAATTTTTATTTTGTTTTGGAGTGAATTTTAGTACTGCGGGTGCATTTAGACAGAAAGAAAGAAGAAACGCCCAGTATGACGCACGAAACCTAAATAAAACCTTACACCAAGACCACTTATTACTAATTTGGGAACAGACACTGACTGACAAACTGAATGACTCTGCAAATTTTGCGCACTACATAAAAATATATCCTGTATATGATGCAACCGAATGGTAGAATCCACCGTAATATAAAAGAACTAACCGTTTCTTAGAACAGTAGGCTAATTCACGTCACTAAAGAAGTGCAGTTGCCGCGCAGTTGCAATAAAATATTGATCAAAACAACACATTTGGTAATCTTCTTCTTCTTCTTTCGATATGGCAATTGAGCCGATGTCTACTATTCTGCCATTTGGTATCCTCTGAGCTTCAGTGAGATACGCTCGCGTCAAGTTTGAGCGTCACAGCAATATGATCGGCGCGTCTTAAAATTACGTGAATTAGCCCTCTGCTCTTGGCTCCCAATGATCTACTCGGGGTGCCCTAATCTAGAAACTGCGACCAACTTGGATCTAGCGTTCGCTGGTAGTTTTTTTGTTCACAAAAAGTCCCTACTTGTTTCTTTTTTTAATTGAATTTAGGCACGAATTTTGCAGCGACTGAAAATTCTGCGCGAATAAATATTAAGTTGCCCCGTCAAAGCTCTCATTAAGCTTAATAAAAAATTCACTGGTCTAGTTAAAAAATACAGTCTATTTACTTTGGCGTGTTTATTTTTCATCAAACAAAATTAAGAGAAATTCCAGCGGCCAAACGAAATAAAAATACGCTTGAGAACATCGCGGTCAAAATAATTCGTTTCTCGTTTCTAAGCCTGACTTATTTTAAAATAAGGGATCACGAGATCACGAGAAAAATAATTCAATTCAAAAAGTCCCCAACATTAAGCTATAAAAGCTAGCAATAAAAAAATACAACGTCCATTTATACGAGTTTTCGGAAGTTAAGTATGAAAGGAATATCCGAAATGAATTTCTGTATCTATAGCGTCCTTAATAGAATAGAAATCACTCTTTATTGCAAACTAGTTTTACAGGAGTAATGAACAATTATTATTTACAATTATGGGGTGCAGTCACAGCGTTTAGACCGAACGGTAACACCTTAGAATATAGATTGGTTTCCGCTAAACAAACTAAACTAAACCAATCATTAATCTAAGGGTAACACGTTGAATTCTTAAAGGTAGGCGTAAATATATTATGTTCTACTGTACTATAAAAAAAACACCTTATTAAATGTTATGTACACAGCCTTATTGAAAAGAAATAATATGTAATTAATTATTTACAATTATTTTTATAAGATTGTACATTGGGCGGTCTTATCGGTAATATTTTGATTACATTCAACATCAGCAGGATTAGCATGGTGGGTAGACAAACCCGTTTTCTCCGCCCTTTGTCTCCTTGACCAAAGACAACGAAAAATCGAGAGAGAATACCTTGCCCTATTTTGCCGTGGTAACCCGGCAGATAGACAATGTATAATTCAATTAACTCAAACCTCACACACTTTAGAATATCGATTTGAAAGCATACAAAAACCAAAATCTAATAAATATGTAGGGGAGACCGGGGAGCGAATTAACAAAATTTATATTTTCAGTTGTAGCTTCAA
The DNA here is from genome assembly GCA_932294325.1 of Allophyes oxyacanthae. Taxonomy (NCBI): domain Eukaryota; kingdom Metazoa; phylum Arthropoda; class Insecta; order Lepidoptera; family Noctuidae; genus Allophyes; species Allophyes oxyacanthae. The sequence continues at coordinate 4,532,538 of OW028614.1, read as the reverse complement.
AACGGCTTAACATTTTGATATGATTTTTGTGTTAAATGATGTCCAAACTATTCAACAACCATGTCGTTGGGATTAATTTGATAAAAAATTGGCACATTTTTCAGAAAGTGGATTTTACTCAGAAAAGTCAGAAGTTAATACTTACCCCGCAATCGGGACTAGAATTAACGGTTCCGAGGTAAGTATTAACAAAAGGGGCAACAATTAACATTCTTGGTATTTCCCTCTCTAATTATAGAAAACGCAATATAACAATGATATTTTTTTTATTATGCTATGCAATTAACATTAGGCTTAAACAAATATAGCATTTTGTCCCAGCAACAATGTTTTAGCGATATAAATATAAAGAAACAGAAACCCAAACAAAATCTCTCTATAGAAGAACAAAGATCAACAAATTTCTGAATGATGTCTTATTAACAGCTACTTTTACTGTTATAATATTAAAGAAAAAGTCCGTTTTCAATAATCACACTTTTTAGTTCGTGGAACAATTAATATTAAGCTTAATAGTTGTAACACTTTGTTATACAACAATATTTTAGCGATATAAATGAATAGAAATAATAACTCAAACAAAATTTCTATAACAATCCTTTAATAATTTCCATATATAATTAAATAATTTTGGATTTTGTAAAAAAAACAGCAAATTCTTTTACTTCCGTAGGTAGCAGCTCGAAATAAGCATTGGAGCAGTTTAATAAATTATCTGCAATTTTTTTCTTCTGTTCAGAAGTGAATGTTCATGAAGTCTTTTTGTAGCGTACTTCTACTGGAACTCCTGTTTTCTTTTCACAAACCTGAACAGCGTAACGTAACAGATTTTAAATTCTATGGCTACTTCCCTGTAGTTTCGTTTTTCTCCATTATTTCAAAAGCAGTTGACTCGTAGACCGCCAGCTAAGTCATATCTCGGGTAGCTTTTCGCTTGTAAGTCCTCATGCTATTACATTATAGATAAATAATTGGGTACCGTGGTGAATATACATAAAATAGAATCCATAGATATATACTGTTAATACTAACCCCACATATGGGGTAAGAATTAACATGTTAATACTTGCCCCGTATGTTTTGTTAATTGTAGCCCCATGGATACTTATTCAATAAAAAAAAATGTAATTACGAAATAGTTTATATTAGCGTTTGCACAGTTATGTAGCATTATTAAGAATAAAACGAGCTCCTACGAAATAAAAATTATTAAGGCTAAATCAAATACTCAACACGTAAATCAAAAAATCCTAAAGTGAAAAAAGTTCTTTACGTGGCCAAAATAGACGCACATCACATAACTCGCTCCTGTGGCGTACTGAGCGGGCTGATGATTCTCAACCTGTACAGCGCTGTCGCGGGGACGAATTCTAGAAATCGCCAGTAATGTGCTGTTTATAGTTTTTTAGAAATTCGCTTGTTAATACTTACCTCTGTTAATTGAAGCCCCAATAAAATTCTTAGGATATCTCTCCTCTATCTCTACATAGTATAAAATAAGGTCGCTTTCCGCGTCTGTCTGTATGTATATCCGCTAACTCATCCTAAACCACGCAACGGATTTTGATGCGGTTTTGAACATCATTTTCAGCATTTCTTCCGGAAGGTTTATATGTATACTTTCATAGTAGAGAAATTGCACCCGTGCGAAGCGGGGGGCGGGTCGTTAGTTCGATATGAATGAATGAATTTGTGGAAATGATTTCAATAGGATATCAACAGTAAATCCGAACGCACGAATGGACAATAGCCTCGTTTGCAGTAGAAAAATGGTTGGCTTATTTCCAAAGTAAAAGGAAAAAAAAATCAAATGAAATGATCAGGTATATCGGCAATCCTTGCTTTATTAAACAAGCAATTATCAAGTTCAATTTTTAAAACTTTTTGTTTGGTTTTAAATTTTAATCAAAAATGAAATATTTATCCAAATGTGAATACGGTTTCCCGATAAATAATATAATATATTGTTATCTATAGGGAAACATAATTATGTATACAGGATGTATATTTAAACAAGCCGCCTGCTGATATGAGTAGAAATTTATGGGAATAACAAGTAATGAGGAAAAACATTAACAAACCCCTGAAGTATCTCTCCTCCCGAGGAAAAAAAATCCGAATATTTCTCCAAGAAGCCGGTAGTAAACCTTCGTAATCTCCAAATTAATTAAGTCAACTATATTACGTGCAGCCTCGTAGCTCTTAACACCTCGATCGCTGCGGGATACCTCCTAATTGCGGGAAATGAACGATTTTTTTTATGGAGCTGTAAAAGTCCTTGTTGTAATAAATTGCTGGAGTTCATTACACTCTAAAGTTAGGTGTCTACTGGGCAATAATAGACGCGCAACCTCGTGACATGCTTAGCAACGTCGCAACAAAATGCGACGCGCTCTATGTTGCTTGGCGACTATCACGGCTGTTTCGTTAGATAACGTTGTTACCTACATAAAATATGCACGTTCGTTGAGAAACATTTTGGCTTTAAATTTCGAGCGAACAATGGGTACAAATTGTTAGGTGGCACATGTTGTGCAACAATTAGTTTTTGTGGAGACCCGTAGTTTTAGCCCCCGACAAAAAAGAGAGGTGTTATTAGTTTGTAGTGTGTATCTATCTGTGACATCGTAACTCCAAAACGGATGGACCGATTTCAATACAGTTTTTTTAAATAAAAGCTAGTTTAATCGGGTATCATCTTAGCTATGTTTAATGAAAATTTGTTCAGCCGTTCAAAAGTTACAGCTCTTTTTGTAGTTGAAGTCGGGGGTTTTTGACGGTTAAGTTATCTAAGCTTTGCGTTGATAGTTGCGCCGGCACACGCTAACGCTACGCACGTAACAAGATTTGGTTCAACCGGCCAGAGCGTGGACACAATTTTATACAAAGGAAGCCTGAATTTGTTACAAGTCATGCGTGCGTTGCGACCGCTACAGATCAGTCGACGCAAAGCTTTAGTATTTGTAATTTGTTAGGATTTCTTATTTTATGATTTTTGCATCAAGATCTCGTTTTTAGTCTTCGCAGAAGTTTGATTAATACAACGATCGTTTTATGGAGAAAATGACTATTTTAGCACGGATCAAATCTTTCTTATATAGCACCGTATTTAATTAAAATGATATCTATAAACTTTAAACTATTGTTGATTTTTCAGTTCATTTTTTTGGTACTTTTTAATATATTTTTAAAAGTAAGTAGAATTCCTAAAGGTGTTCAATGTAGTTTTTAATATCTTTTATGATATTTTTAATATATTTTTAATATATTTTATGATATTTTTATTATATTTTATGATATTTTTAATTTTTTAGGACCGTGCGATACATAAAAAAACACTCTAAAGATAACAATACGGGCGACACGGTTGGCGCAGTGGCTAAGCGATTAGCCTTCTGCGCTACGTGCTGCGGGTTCGATCCCCGCACGGAACAAATATTTGTATGATCTACAGATAGTTGTTTCGGGTCTGGGTGTGAGTGCATGTGACATGTATGTTTGTAAACTGTACCCTCGATACAGGAGAAATCCTAGTGAGGGGCAACGTTTTTTAAAAATCAATCAAATCAAATCAATCTAATGATAAATACGTAAAATATTTTTCCTTTCTGACAATCACTCTGAAAATACACCAAAAGGTACCAAAAATCCGTACAGTTGGTACATATTAGTTTGTATAATATCGTATTCTGGTAATAAGTGATAACATCTGTCGAAAACGGGCCAACAGTCGAACACGCAAATTGTCACATTAAGTAAAAGGAAATACTTATTTGTATTTCTAGTATATTTACCGAGAAACTCGGCGGCATTTCTAGAGGTTGTATAGAAAAGGAAAGAAAACCAAAATATTTTTGTTAATTTTCTCAAAACGACATGAAAGCCCCAAATCCTTTAGGCGTATAACACACGGAGCGGTGTGGCGCTGCTTGCCGCGTCCATGCGCGGTCGAACGCATCGAAATTGTATCAGACACCATCGAGATGCAGTGCTGTGTGCCAAAACTCGACGGATTACCTATAGAGTCGTACACGATTCGACCGCGCACCGCCGCGTCAGGCGGCACTGCACCAATCTTTGTGTTATTCGCTTTAATTTATTTTTAAAACAAAACTGATACAATGACGAATTCCAAAATAATCATTAACAATATTCTGAACAGGTGATCTTAAGGTATGCTTGATTTCTTGGTTATCTTTTGGTGTCACCTCTGTACAGAGCATGGTATTACAAAGTTATCAAAAACAGCAAAATATACTGGAACTTTCTAGAAATCCCTTAATCTCGGATTTGCAGCAAGAATTTCTTCTAAACTTGGAAAGCCTTTGACTCATACTTCCATTGATAAATATGAATCAACGCTGAGGTTGACATCGTAATTTTATGCGCTATGTGTATCGAAACAAAAATATATTTTTTACTGAAAATCTATAAGTCTAGGAAAACTCGTCTAAAAAAGAAACAGTGAAGATAAATACATACAACCTTGTCTAACCCTTAAACAGAATATTTTAAATTAAATATTTACGTAACAAGTGATAATTTCGATAATTTAGAAATTATCACTTGTTACATAATAATAACAAGTGATAATTTCTTACTATATTCATTTTTGACCACTTTTTAATTAACTGGCAACACCGAGTGACCGAGCAAAATTAAAATATGAAAATAAAAATTAACCTCGTTACAACACTATTACAAACTCTACGGTTTGATTACGGTCGATTACATCTGTGGCGTACTATCTGTCATCTGTCCACTGACATAATCTGTGATATAATCAAATTTAGTCTATGGGTTGAACGCTTGCCTTCTATGCAGGGGGGTCTGAGTTCGAACCCGGCCCGCACCTCTGACTTTTCATGGGTGGATCAGATTTTTTTATTAACTGAAAGGGCCTCATAAAGTTTTTGATGGTGTGTGTAGTCCGGCAACCCGAACTAGGCCAGCGTGGTGGACTAAGGCCTAACCCTTCTCATTCCGAAAAGAGCAGTGGGACAGTAATGGGCTGGATTTATTTATTTTATTATTTCATAATTCAAAGCCATCATCATTTTCTTCTACCAAAAACCCGAAAACACAAAAATCCTTTCTCAAACCTTCTCCTTGATAAAATCACGTAAGAAAATTTCGCTTACGGAAGCGATTTTCATCCCAAAAATGACACTTTACCAGCATTATCTTAAGGAGAAGATATGCGCCCTTAACCTTGCCCGCCCTTGACTTACAATCAATTCTGTTACCCGGGTATGTTGCCAACAGGTTTTACGGTCCATTTTATTGCCCGGATTTGCCCGGGTCGCGGATATCCTCAAGCTTCCTTGTCGCCGACAAAAACAAGTTTTCAATAAATAACATGGTTAGGGTTGCGTTTAAGATTTGGTCGGATTACGTTTTAATGTAATGGTATTGGGTGTAAGGGCACTAACCTAGGATGTTCAGTGCTTACGGTAACAAATTGATATATTTATTTCATGTAAACCAAATACAGGCACTTATGAAAAGACAAGACTCTAGGTGCGCGGTTCCAGATAGTAGGTCCTATGGAGAAGAACTGGCAAGAAAAACCACGGCATCTCTATTAAAAAAATAGATTACAATCTTGATTAGTACAATGTTGTGGTAAGAGCTGCGAGAATAATGTAATTTAATGTGAAAAAAATAAATTAGAATAGGATAATAATAATGATTTGCCTTTAGATAAGAATACCATGGCGGTTGCAAGCTGACGCTCTGACAGAACCGTTCACGAGCATACAAAGAAACCGTAAAATGAAACTTCCAATTCGAATTCAATGAATCGAATGAATTCAAGCCTCAGATTTTTATTATTAAAAAATTGTTACTTTTATTATATATATTTTTTTGATCGTGTTTTTAATTTTTTACTTTTTATTTTTTGTCTTCATTTGTTACTTCTTTTTTTATTTGTTTTAATTTGAATTTTTTTACTTTTTGTGTGTCGTAATTTTTGTATAAAATAAATCGTTTTTCTTTCTTCTTTCTTTCTTCTTCAATTCGGTTCTTCACCAGTACCTACTTTTGATGTATGTCCTTTTTTTAATATGAGGATTAGGTATATTTCTTAGCAAGAATTATTTCATCACATCCAAATGTAATTTATTTACAATTCCAAACAGTCACATACACTTTGTCATCTTCAGTTCGAAGCTCAACATGGAGCAAATAATACCCACATCTGCGATTGACTCAAGCCTTTCTGCAGGAAGGAAGATAAGGGTGATCGAAGACCTTCCTATAACAATTTAAGCATAGATCCTCTATGTAAGTAAATAAGTGAGGAAATGAAACTTTCTTTGTTCATTTTTCGTTACGGGTCGAAGTTGCAGGTTAGGTGTTCTCAAAAGAATGATTTGCTGTATTCGTTTTAAGCAGTTACCTAGATGTCTATCGTGAATTTGTGAGCTAGATTTTTAATATAGCCGGGCTGTAGAAGGTTAAAAGTTTAAAAGAGGAGTGTCCAGTACCTCTACCATGAGTTTTCCGTACCGTCTAACGTTCACGTTCACATGCAATATTTGTATAGGAATTTTTTCAGCGTCTCTAGCGGTATAAATAGTGAACTAGTCACTATACAAATATTGCATGTGAACGTGAACGTTAGACGGCACGGAAAACTCATGGTAGAGGTACAGAAGTAATTGTGTGACTGGTTGAATGAGAGAAACATTGAAGTATTGTATATATTATGTATTTATTGAGGTATTGTACTCATCATCAAATAAATAAATAAATAAATCATTATGAACAACTTTTACTATGGCACCAGCGCAAAAATCGCGAAAAAAGAAATCTGCTTTTCCATATGAATAATTCAATATTATGTGCTCGACTAAATGTATGGAATAGCAGATTTTTATTTCGCGATTTCAGGTTTGGTCCCATCTTAAAAGTTGTTCATAATGATGAGTACAATATCCTCCATCAATGTTTCCCTCGTTCAATCAGTCACCCTGTATACAGAATGAAATAAAATTGACCAGCCATATTTTACGAGGTAATCAGTCTCAAATCTCGAAATTGTAAATCGAATTTTCATACAAAGTGATTGATCACAGTGACTCACGTTAGTATGAGAAGTTGAATTTTCGTTTTCAGATTTCAACCTATGTTCCTTGGGGAAAATTGTTCAGTTTCATGGACCGTAACAAAATATGTCCGCTCATTATTATTTCAGTCTGTATAGTCATGTTAATGATACTGATGAAGACTTGATCTAACTTTGTAGTACTGTACTTATTAAGAGCATGCTGAAAATATTATTATATAAAAAGAGTTTATTATAACGCGAAATTACGTGGCATTACTTTAAAGTCCCGACAAAATCGGTCCAGCCGTTTCGGAGATTAGTCGGAACAAACAGACAGACAGACAAAAATTTAAAAATAGCTTTTTTGTTAAATTACCGTAGGTATATTATTTCTTATTGCATTAAGTAAAAAGCTGTTATTTTGACATTACAAACAGACACCTCAATTTTATTTATTTGTAATATCAGGTTCAAATTCGATTGATTGAAGCGCAACTATACCAGCTTGCATAGTGACTACTTTCTATGTAAAATATCAAGCTGTAGATTGTAATAGGCTGAGTAAAAACCTCTTTGTTTAAAAAAATCACACACTGTATTTATGCTAACAAAACAAATTCCAATTAGAAACATCTTCAACAATACCACAGTATATATATATATTTAAACTGTGACAATACGCAAGTCACAGTCCGCATCGACCTGCGGCGACCTAAGCCGATCTTAACCAAATAGTTTCAATCTCAAACGGGATTATCTTCAAACAATGGGGTCGCAGCATCTTTGTAAACCTAAGAACATATACAAATCTCTATTACTACCACAGAACAACAGAAGATAAATTATTATAAACGAGAAAAATTGACAATTCACGTTCGGAATTCAATCGCTGAAAAAACTAACCTAACCGTCAAAAACCCGCGACTCCAATTAGAAAAAGAGCTGTAACTTTTGAACGGCTGAACAGATTTTCTTGAAACATAGCTAAGATGATACCGGATTAAAGTAATTTTCAATTTAAAAAAATCTGCATTGAAATTGGTCCATCCGTTTTGGAGTTACAATGCTACAGACAGCCACACAGAGACACAGATACACACTAAAAACTAATAACACCCCCTTTTTTTTCGGGGGTTAAAAAGGAATTCAAGGAATTTTTAACGAATTTAAATAAACTTATAAAATTCCAATAGGAAATTTCATAAGGATTACAAATTCACCATTTAAAAAAATAAAACATTATTTATTATTAAATCCCCCGCCATTTGCATTTTTAAAACTCATTAAATTCTGCAGAAATTTTGCTATAAACTTGTCCAGTGGAAAGAACATTTAGCTGCTAGAAAATCAATCTAAGATCTTATTGTGATGCAAAACACATCAAAATTTAATGTAAATGCTTCAAAGAATTATCTTAAATGTCTAAAAGCTTTGTTATAGTTTTAATATCTCAATTAGCGTTATTAATGATTAGCTCTTTATTTAAATAAAATACTTACTACAATGTTTTAGATATACATAATGATCTTAAGCTGCTTAGCTACAGTAACAACATAACTAAGAAGTCACATCGGCAAACTTCGTAAAACCGATCACTGCCGAACAGAGGGCAACTTCAAGACCACGAATGTTCATTAGTACTGCAGTAAAATATGATCTTTACGCTGACGCAATAAGTTGTAAAATTATCTAAGCAAGCGACTGCAATTGATTGTTCGATCAGGTACATCAACGTAACTTCTTAGTTATGTCGTACTCTACTTACTTAAAGTATGTTCAGTTTAATCAAGTTGAACAAAAACAAAGAATTCATCAAGATCTTATCTTTATCTTTTATTCAAGAGTTGCGATAATGAGTAGCCATAAAACTTCTAGTGTTGGTCATACCTATTTTTACGAATTTGTTCTGTTTTTATTATTTGTATGGATGATAACGCTCTGGAATTCTACAAATTCTGACATTATTACAGTCTTATCGTTCTTCTTCGAACTGAATAAATTTGAATCGAATGCTAGAGTTAATTCTAGGTGTAAATACCTAAAGTCAACCAAACCATATTTTTTTTACATTACTCCCCCCTTACCCCTCACTAGTAATTCTCCTGTACCGCAGGTACCTACTTTACAAACATACATGTCACATGCACACACACCCAGCCCCGAAACAACTATCTGTAGATGCGGGATCGAACCCGCGGCACGTAGCGCAGAAAGTTAATCGCTAAGCCACTGCACCAACCGTGTTGTGCTCTGCTTGAACTTTTGGCCTTAACGACAATACAACACTTACGGCCGATTTCTTCATCGAAAGTAAAAGCTATAATAAAATTTAATTACTGATTCACTTTCTACTTGTCGGTCGAAACATCACAGCTCTTTGGAATTTGATTTATTTATTTATTTTATTTATTTATGTACACACAAGGAAACATGGTAATAAAAATGTTACAGACAAATGAGCACAATGGAACTACTTATTTCTAAAGAAATTTGACAGACCTAAAGATAACCCTAAGTAAAGTAAGTAAAAAGTAAAACTTTAGCTGTTACTTTCGACGATGGAACTGTCCGTTAGAATAAAAGCTGACCTCATGGTTCTTGGAAAAAGTTTTAGTTGGCGATAAAATTATTTATCGTGAGAGAGTAATCGACGTAGCGGAATGGTGAAATGGAACGCCTACAGTGTAGCCGGGCGGCGGCGTAGCATTGCAGTGCAAGCTACGTCGTAGCAACAATACAATAAACCATCCCACATCTATATAATGTATGTAGATCATGCAAAACGGAGCCCACATCATACTCAACAAGATTCTCATTAAAATTTAAATCAGTAAATAATTTAGCACTGCTTTCTCCTTTTCAGCCAAAACCATAGGTATTAGTGAAACTCATACAAAATAAAATTACAGCCATCAGAACAAATGGGGTCGGTCGTTTGGGAGCTACATCAATTTCTGTGAAACGTATTTCTCTAGATGTCACAAAAACTGAGGGTTTCGGTCAGTTATTACAAGATTTTTTCGGGATATCGTTATTTCGAACGGAGTAAGGAAAGTTCGCCCCGTTAAAGCTGGTAAACGCGTCGTAAAATCAGAAGTTTTCTAGGTTATGATAATTAAAATTTGGGTGGTGACTTCTAATTACTGGTACTTGTAGGTGCCTGTTACAAAAAGTTTAATTTATACTGCACAGTTAACTTTTAGTATGAGACTAATAGGGTAATCGCGAAAATAAAAAAAAGTAAAAAAAAAAAAAAAAAAAAAAAAAAAAAAAAAAAGTTTAATTTATACTGCACAGTTAACTTTTAGTATGAAACTAATAGGGTAATCGCGAAAATAAAATCTGCTGTGCCATACATTTATTTCAATATCAGGTACCCACTCGACTATTTTCTATGGAACAGCAGATTTTTTTTATGTTTTCCGTGTTGGTCCCATATTAAAATTTGTTCATAATGATGAGCCGTTTCTAGCTTTATACATGATATTTTTTTATGTTTTTCTTTCTTTTCTTTATGTAGTGCGCAAAATTTGCAGAGTGATTCAGTGGCCATTCCCAAATACAACTGCAGTAATAAAATTCACTCCAAAACGAAGTAAAAATTTGATTATGTATGGCTTGCGCTATAGGTGTTATACTAAGTCGAATTTTCGTTTTGTTTTAAAGTGTATCCCAATACTGCGGTTGCATTTAGGAACAGAGACTGAATCACTCTACATGCGCACTACATAAAAAAAATATCCTGTATGGTACCTACCTACTCTTTCCAACTAACCATGTAAGTAACACAATTCAATCTATTTTGAATTCCAGTAAATTCCATTTCTAAACGAAGTTAACACAGGAAATAAGTCTACAACCAAATCAATCAATCTTTTGGAAAATATATGAATCGATCATTAATTTAGAAATAACCTTTGTGAGTGGAACCTCATTCTTTACGAAATAATGGATAATACATATTGTATTGACGGTAATAATAACATTGTGTAACATACTTTGATTGATGGAATGATGATAAGCTGAAATTATGGGTTCATCAAGAGTGTTTTTAACCCCCGACAAAAAAGAGGGGTGTTATAAGTTTCTGTGTGTATCTGTGGATCTGTGTATCTATGCATCTGTATGTCTATCTGTGGCATCGTAGCTCCAAAACGGATGGACGGATATCAATGCAGTTTTTTCTTATTGAAAGCTAGTTCAATCGGGTGTCATCTTAGCCATGTTTAATGAAAATTTGTTTAGCCGTTCAAAAGTTACAGCTCTTTTTCTGCTTGGAGTAGGGGCTTCTTTTTATTCACAGCATTGGCATGCTGTACCCGGATTTTTACTACATAGTAAGGACAGTCGATAACCGTATCAAATGCACATAATTATTGTGATTATTTATGTACCTCTAATGAGTTGTCAAGTCTCAGCTAGCGACTATTAATTAATAATAAAACTAGTGTTCAAAAATGTGCTTAGAACAATAAATAAGCTTCTTTCATTTTAATTTTAAAATTACGATATGCTAATCGACTTGTGATGTTAACTGAACATTGAGAAATAATAGAAATTCAAATTAAAGAGAAACAAGAAAATTTTATAGACGGGGCTACATCCTGTTTATTTTTCATTATTTCTCGGTAATTATTAATTTTATTAATAACGAATCTGCCGGTTAAATATTGAGATTGAATTTTAGTGTAGATTTAATTCAAAAATTATTAATATTATCTCCTTTATTCAACTTTACAACATATTTTTCAAAAGTAATGAAATTATTTAGAAATATAAAATTGTAGTACCACACCGGCATCGGGAACAGGGTCCAATATATTTGTGGTCAGGGCTCAGAGCAGAGAGGAACCTCCTAACAATGTTTCTGAATCAGGCCCTTGATCCAGCCACCCAGCGAGAGCTTCTCAAGGTGTTGATCGAGACTCTTGGCAAATAATCCATTAGCCGTTTTGACTATCGACACAATGATTGCTGACTCCACGTCGCACATAGGTATCGATAACCTCACGAGCCAAGTCCAGATTATTATTATATTATTATTTTGGATAGTTAGTCTATGGTTAGCTTGTAACTGCTATGGCAATCTTATTCAGAGGCAAATCATTATTATTCTATTCTTAAATTGTATAATTCTCGTAGCTCAATAACATTGTACTAATCAAGATAGTAATTTATTATTTTAAAAGAGTTTCCATGGAGTTTCTTACAGGTTCCTCCATAGGATCTACTATTGGAACCGTGCACCTAGACTCTCGACATTTCATAAGTGTCTGTATCTGATTCTGGTGTACATGAAATAAAGATATATTCTGTTCTATGTAACATATTTCAATTTACGCGGATGGAAAATACCATTAACTTTGCTTCAGGTTTCAAGTTACCACTCTCCCAAATTTCATCAAATATCTGTTCCTTGGAGGATTCAATTGAAAGGCATAATTATATTAACGGCCACGACAGTACTCCGTTTAATTCAATTGTTTGATTCAAGGCTACCTGAAATTGCTTTAAATAATAATTGAAATCAATTTTATCAATAAAATTATTATCGACTTTTAGTGGTTCCAAGAGGACCCAACCGAGGCGGTACTAAAATCTAGGTATTTGACCTGTCACAACTACTAATGTGTAAGCATAGTTATGTTCCAGTAAACACAGATCATCGTAATTTTAGCCTAAGGTTCTTTTTTCTGTCATGCGGATACGCCCGCATGCGTGCCGCCCGTATCCTATCATTTCCTACATGCTTTTTATGTCCTGCGTGTGACCCGCAGCGCGCTAACTTGCGTATGCGGGCCAGATCCCATAGATTGTACCAGAAAAGTACGTGGGCGGAAATACGCGTGACAGGAAAAATGTCCTAAAGTCGTCAACGCACCCGTTTATCACCAAATTGCTGATGTTCATAGGTGCCGGTGAGTACTAACCATCAGGTGACCCATCAGCGCATATGTCGTCTTCTACTCCACAGAGAAATATTGGAGCCTGGAAGAGGGTGGGTATTCAGTATTTATTTTGATGTTTTATTGTTAAAAAATAGGACTTTAATATTTCACTTAATAGACATTTTTGCCAGTCCTAAGACAAGTTTGAAGTATGAAGGGAAAATGTATTATAGCTTCTTGCCCAAAGTTCTGTCACTATGTGCAGTAGCGTGCACAAGGGTGAAATACTTTGCGAATCTTATTACAATATTTTTATTACGCTTTTCATTGTGATTTATAAGTGTTTTATATGTATTTATTTACATTTTTATTCATATTCATATTCTTTATTTGCATTCCACAATGTACATAAGGTGGTAAAAATAAAATTTGGTAGGTTACAATCATGGACCCTGTAGGGCACAGCAAAATATAGGAGAGAGGAAGATGGTACTTATGTTTACTTATTGTTTTATTAATAAATATGGATAGCATATTATAATTTTTAATTTATTAATAATATTTCCTAATATGTATTTAGTTTATTATAAATTATTATTAACTAATAGTTATGGAATTTAATATGTTTTTATTTTATTTTTTATATCTATTCATTTATTTTATTCGTTACATGTGAGCATGAATTATCATGTGCTTAAATATGTCCCTCGTTTAACCAGTCATACAGTTTAAAAACATTATTACAATAGCAATCGGCGACAATTTAATCCAGCTTATGTTATTCTTTTCATTCCAAGAAAACTTTGATTTTTTTACCGCGAAACATTTGAAGTATTTGAAAACAATTTTCCTTAACGTAAAAGTATGGCTGAGTGCATTTTTCCTCATCATTTCTTTACGTTAAGATTCCACGTAAATCATGTTCAGTAAATCGAAATATAATGAAATGTGTTTCAGAAAGGTCGGGTTTTGTACGTTGCTGTAAATCGACGAATTCGCATCCGACACCAGAGTGCAAATGTTTGGAAGAAATATCTATGAATATTAGGTATATCTGATCACTTGCGCTGTTGCATTATTGATTCGTTTGTAAAAATAAAAGTAGGTTGAAAAAGAAAAAGACTAAGCGCATTGTCTGATTATTATCTATTGTCTTTTTGGCCGCGGTTTCACCCACGCATTTTATTTTTATCAAAATAAAATATAGCTTAAATCACGCAGAGATAGTGTAGCTTTCAATTGGGTAAAGGATTTTTTGAATCAGTTCAGTAGTTCAAAAGATTACCGTACATACAAACAAACTAACAAATATCTTTTTATAATATTACGTAGGTACAGTACATAAAGGATAATTGTGTATAATAATATAGATAGTGCACATAATTTGTAGTGATTCAGTGTCTGTTCCTAAATGCAACTGCAGTATTTGGATACACTTTAAAACCTCCAGATGATGGTTCTTTTTAAATAGGGTTTTAAATAATAATAATAACGTTTTTTATTATGGGAACAACCGGGAAATCGCGAAACAAAACCAGCTATTCCATATTCAATAGAAATAGCTAATTCAATATAAATCGACTAAATGTATTATATATGGAACAGCTGATTTTGTTTTCCTCCGGTAATAAAGTAGGGTCTTATATACCTATCTTTTAATGATATACTACTTGAATGCATCCATAATTTATCCGAAAAATCTCTATATCTGGTGAATATATATACTTACTATACCTACTGTCTGCACGAGAGTCATAAAAACATCAGTAGTGCGAATATACGCACAAAATTTTATTGCCTGAAAAACCCCAAGGCATTTTACGAGTAAAACAGAATCGAAGCGACTAAAATAAACCGATCGATTCATATCGGACTAATATTAAAACGTGGAACGCCCGACACAGATGTGTTGTCTGACAAACGAGCATCGCAAATGCATCGCGAATGTCCACTTTATACGTGACGTCATAGCACACGAACCAAAAATAAATGAACGGTTTGACAAGTATACTTGCGTAGGTCATGTGCGCAAATTTAATATACAGGGTGGCTGATTGAACTAGGAAAACATTGAAGGAAGGTATTGTACTCATCATTATGAACAACTTTTACTATAGGCCCAACCCTAAAATCGCAGAAAAAACACAGCTGTTCCACACATTTAGATGAGTAATATTGAATTAATATTTGTATGGAACAGTTCAATGTTTCATTCGCTCAACCACTCACTCTATGTTCGACGGCCTTAGTAAATAAACTGTAGGTAATATCATTCGTTTAAAAAGTATTAACATCCTAGATAGTATATAGATAGTATATATAGTATATACAACCTGTAACAGAATAAACGCAAGACCTGAAAGTTGTTTGTTCAGAATCGGCTTCTGAATCGATTTCCATCATAATTTATATATGTTAATTTTTCCCTAAAAAATCTTTTATTTATCTTAAATTAGAACCACCGCGTCATAACAAGTTAATAAAATCTTTGCTTTAAGAAAATTTAAGCCTTATTCCAAAGTAATAAAGTCTTCTTGAATGCACGAGCGAATTTGTAGTTCGTTCATAGATATCCATACACACACGTAAATAATATCAATGCATTTTACATTTGAGGTAGTGTGCATTAAATAAAATAGTTAATTTAAGGAAATTTAACCCTTATTACCAACCAATAAGGCTTATTTAAATGCACGACAGAATTTGTAGTTCGCATTTCACAAAGTTTTTCAAAAAGTTTTTTGCAATAGTAAGAATAATGTGAAAGAGCGAGATGCATTCTTCTTCTTCTTCTTCTTTCGATATGGCAATTGAGCCGATGTCGATTTACCAGCTACCCCTTTGACGTTTGACATGTTTGACATGATTCAGTGGTTGTGTTTCGTTGTTGTTGTCACATTTTATTGTTTACGCGCGCGATGGCTTTCCGTTATACCAATATCCAGTACACGGAGATGGTGAGGACACTGGCTCGTTGTGACGATAATGTCGAGTTAGCTTGTCGAGTGATGAATGAACGATATGGCACCAGAGTGAGCGCCAGGACGATGCTAAGTGCAACTCAGCGTCTGAGGGACTCCGGGACGTTTCGTCCTAACACGGCCTTGGATAGAGGGACAAATGTGCGCAGTACTCGTTTGCAAGCAAACATTCTCGATTATTTCGCCGAGCATCCAGAGAGTAGCACGAGAGAGGCAGCGCCATTGTTCGACTGCAGTCACATGTACGTGTGGCGAACATTACATGCTGATGGAGAACACCCGTTCCACCTACGACGTTGTCAGGAGCTAACGCCGAGCGACTACTTGCCACGTCTAGAGTTTTGTAGATGGGTGTTGGAGAACTGGCAACAAAATATTATTTAGACCGACGAGAGTACATTCACTCATGTTGGGATGTACAACCAACATAATCAACATTTGTGGAGGCACGAGAATCCACATGCATGCCGTGTGGATTCATTCCAGCACAGAACACGCATTTGTGATAGTGAAAAATGACACTGAGGTTCTTAGCAAACTAAAATTAAATTTAAGAAAGCGTGTTACAAAGTGCATCGAACAAGGCGGTGGTCATTTTGAAAGTTTAATGAAAATGGGACGAAGAAGTAGTGTAAATTAGTGTAAATTCTGTAAGTACTTATTAATACGATTATAATTTTAATTACCTACTGTAAAAATTATGATTCAAATCTTTTAAACACGCCGACTTTGAATATTTTTTACACGTAATAAACGGTAAACACGACTTATCAGGGTTTAGAGGGTAATGTCGCGAAAGTTACGCGTCTGAGATAAAAAAGTTCTGCGTTCCCCGGTGTCCGATGATAGTACCTACCTACACGTGTCGGCGCGGCGGCCGGCGGCGCGCGTCGGGGGGCGCGCGATTGACGGCGCGGGCGCCGCCGCCCGGGTGCTCCGCCCTACTTTACTGATACATCACAGTCGGGCAAAATGTCGCTTGGTTTAAAAATACATCCCCGTTACTAAGCCTAATATCTTAGATTCGTATTGCTAATGTAGATTATTTAATACAATCGTAAAATTAAATTAAATTATTCAAAACCGCCAGTCCAAAGCCTGTGAAAGTGTGATGGAAAGATGGAATCATAATTTTCGGTCATTGAACTGACGTACCTAGTGACTACACTTGCAGTGCTTAGCCAGCTGATGGCGGGCGAACTGGTGTGCGCTGGTGTGCGCTCGCCGCTATAAACATTGCTATGAGTGTGTGCGTAGAGAATAGTAGGCTCAAACGTTTTACGTTTAGTCAGGACAACTATTTTATATTATGTGATTTGGTTTGGTTTAACTAAATTAAATTACAGATGTTATTTTAGTTTTATAATTTAATATTCTAATTGGCGTGTCTGAGGTCTTGCGTTTATTCCGTTACATGTTGTATAGATAGCTTTTAGTAGGTGTATTGGTTGCTATTTAAATTTTATTAAAAAAAAAAAAGTACCAAACAAACAATTAGACATCACATTACAACCGACACCGAAAAATAAAAAATATATAAAAAATAACCTCAAATAATAATAATAATAATAGTAATACAAGGGCTTGATGCAGAAGGCGGTACTCCTCGACAAGGCACGCATTGTGAGGAGGTTCCTCTCTCTCGAGCCCTAGCCACCGGTAGCTTGGACCCTGTTCCCGATGCTGGTTGGTTCCTATTTTTTATATTTTTAAATGTATATTTTATTTTATTTTATAATACATATCTATTTAAAAATGTGGACTGAGAAAGCTTTAAAAAAGTAGCCAAATGATCATACTATTCCTAGATTGATGGTTAAGAATGCGTGTGGCGTTTGTAGTGAACAGTAAAAAGGCAATAAACTGTGGACCACCAATGTTCAAACATTACTACGTTACGTGCTAACAACAAAACGAAGTGGTGTTAAATATCTCATTCACTATAATCTCTGCATATCTCTATCTCTACATAGTATAAAGTAGTAGTCGCTTTCCGTGTCTGTCTGTCTGTCTGTCTGTCGTTATGTATCCCTTCCAAGACTTCCAACTACGGGCACGCCGCAATCGCGGCGGTAAGACCCCTCTTTGAGGAGTGGCTGGATCGGCGGCACGGCGTCCTGACCTACCGCGTGACGCAGGTCCTCACCGGACACGGAAGTTTCGGGAGGTACCTGTGTCTGATGAGGAAGGCAGAAACGCCTGGGTGTCACCACTGCGAGGATCGCCCTGAGGACACAGTAGAGCATACGGTGCAAGACTGCCCCGCTTGGGCAGAGCACCGACGTGTCCTCAGGGCGGCGATAGGCGGAGACCTCTCGCGCCCGGCATTGGTCGAGGCCATGCTGCGGGGCGAGACGGAGTGGGAAGCGGTCGCCTCCTTCTGCGAAGCAGTCATGCTATCGAAGGAGGAGGCGGGCCGCTTGAGGGAGAGGATGGCGTCCTCCCTCCAGCCCAGCCGCAGTGGTGGTCGCCCACGGCGTCGGGCGCCGGCCGACGATCTCCGGCCACCGTAGGCGCGGGCATGCGGACAGCGAGTAAAGGGCAACTCGCTGTCCGACCATGGACCATGCCCGGGTCGACGGCGCGTTGTGTTCCACGCGCGCCTCAAAGAACGTCAGCAAGATGACGGGGCCCCCCCTGTAGAGGGCCGAAGCCTGCCGGGGTCGCGGGGCTTATCTCATTACCGTGACCCCGGAACGTAAAGGGCTATTGAAG
Organism: Allophyes oxyacanthae; assembly: GCA_932294325.1. NCBI lineage: Eukaryota > Metazoa > Arthropoda > Insecta > Lepidoptera > Noctuidae > Allophyes > Allophyes oxyacanthae. Next base: position 4,513,900 of record OW028614.1, on the reverse strand, counting down.
GAACACCGTGGATTTTAGTCAGTACAAGTCTGACAGTCCCTCCCGCCCTGCCCGGGGTGGGAGGACTCATTTGATGATTTTACCACGATAAAAAAAAAAAAAAAAAAAAAAAAAAAAAAAAGACTTCCAACTAACATTGTATGTTTATGATAGATTTTCAAAGCGAATCCAGGGTTGAGATTGGCGGGCCTAAGAAAGAAAATTATATCAAATAAAATAAAGAAAAAATATGCCTTCCATTGCGAACTTCAATTTAATCCAACTAAAACGAATCCAAAACCACTTTTCCTGACCTTGGAATTGAACCTAGATACTCATTTTCAGCAGATGGAAAAAAAAAATCGGACTCGCACAGCCTGTGTGCATATCTTCAACTTGTATTTTTTGTATATTAATATTCCATATTTTGTGTACATTAATAAAGAATAAGGAAATTATTACAAATATAATAGATATTAAATAAGTAAAGAGAAAAAAAAAATTGTTGCGCTTGCGATGACTAGACACATTATGGCAGTACAAGTCCTGATAAAAATAGCATAATATAAAAAGGAAACAACATGTATGTAACAGTATAATTCAATACACCTTATGACAATAGACACAAATACACTATGCAACACAATAGTCGAGTGTCGCAATATTATGCCTGGTATTACTGCAAGATAATAGTTTCGATTCTATATGGGATCTCTATTCTATAGAGAATATTGACAGTATTATACACTGACCTAGTTTTGTTTACATTTTCATCGGAATGAAAATGACAGCGTTATTTATTGGTATACCATTCGGAACTTGTAAGAGCCTATTCACACTAGCGTTTTTCCAGTGTAAACGTTTACAGCGCAGAGGCCGCGACAAAGAGAGGCACACGGGGTCGTGTAGTTGTTTTTTTTTTTTATTACGAAAACGAAAATATGAATGGCTAGCGGAGGACCCATTATGGAATTATTGATCATTTGCCATTCGAAATTGATAAACCAGTTCTTATTTTCGAATGCCGAAACCTATATTTGATGAATTGTAGCAAATAATACAAAGTGATGTACAATATCACGTGTTTGAGGCGTTCTGCATCGCCTGAAGAGCGCGTGTGTCGCGTAAAGTCGCGTTGACGTGGCGTCTGCGCTCCGCATAAATTTATCGAACGTCTACGCTGAAGAAACGCTAGTGTGAAGGGGCTCTAAGAATGAATTTAGCTTTCTGCGCTACATGTCGCGGGTTCGACTGCCGCACGCAACAAATATTTGTATAATCTACAGAATTAGGTACCTAGTTGAATTATTAAGAAAAGGAGAAATATAGTAAATAAAATAGTTTTTTTATAAATTTTTCCCTCAACATATAATCTCACTCCAAGTCCAAATATTCAAATACTCATGCCATAAATAAAATATAACACGACAACTTTAACGGTTATTTAACACCACAAGTTTGAGAACTCACAATTTGCGTAGTATGGCATTATATTTTTTCCCTTAGTTTTTCCGCACCATATACCATGGTACTTTTGAACTTCGCATATACTTAGATATGTGTTAACAAAAAACTGTATTATCTGCCGTTATGGTTATTTCTGGTGATAAGTTTTTATGTACGCAGGCCGTTGTTCCGCCCTTCCCCTTGACTGGCCTTGACTCCATGCTAAATAACAATGTGAAGGATATCAGGATGTTTGGGAACCGAGAACGAAGGTCAATGACACGGACACGCATAAGATGACGTCATATAGATTATTTGTATGTGTTGAATGAGATTTTTTATGTCTAAATTATGCTCGGATTTTTCTTGTAGTGAAAGCTAAACAAATGTAAAATTATAAGTGACGAGTAAAAAGGCAAAAATATAAAAAAAATATGACAATACAGTTGGCGCAGTGGCTAAGCGATTTGCTTTCTGCGCTACGTGCCGCGGGTTCGATCCCCGCACGGATCAAGTATCTATTTATATGATCTACAGATATTTGTTTCGGGTCTGAGTCTGTGTGTATGTGACATATATGTTTTTAAACTGTACCCTCGATACAGGAGAAATCATAGTGAGGGGGCAACTACCTATATAAAAAAAAAACATCGTCGCACCCATAATCCAATGAAACATTACGTGTCTTCTAGACTAGGTTTATTACTTACAATTAAAATTATGAGAAGATAAAAATAATAAATGCAGTTTTATAGTGCTCTATTTTATAGTGTCCTATTATATTCTCGTTGCTCGATGACTACTGCGCTCATCGGTTGATTAGGGTTAAGCCTCGCCTCGCCTGCCGCTGTCACTGTCATGCCTCAGATGCCTAAGCGTTCTTTACACATCGAAACCCCTCCGTGCCTCGGCGAGCACGAATAAGCCGTCAGTGCCGGTTGATTCGTACACGTATTTAAATTCACTATTTAAAACCGCGCGCCGAAACCTGGGTAATATTCTGGTTCGATATTGGATCACGACATGGTTTCCTTTGCCTATTAGAACGTTGCCTTTGAGAATACTATTGCGTTGTCTCGCTCCTGCCTTCGGCGTCGCATACAAGCGCCAACCATCGACAAACAAAACTCTCGCTCGCACCTAATTTCAAACTAATTATTATTCTATACAAATCTTATACAAATAAATGTTATTATTATTATTTCCTTATTGAATATTTAGCTAATTCAGTGTCACTAAATGATATTAGTAGCACCCAGAAGTATTTTTATTTAATTTTATCAGCTACCTCAGTTGAATAACGCATAGTCATCGTTTATAAGTAAAATAATGTACATGATACTTACTTCGATTTCACAACATTCGACAAAATGCACACACGCAAACTCCTTTACTGCTTTGCTCGACATCCGTATGTCATAGCCGGGATCCAGCAGAATATCAGCGTCAGGTGTCATAGCCTGGCACATGCTGAGCTGGACACCCATTTGCTACAGCTCGGGACACACACTGATTAGGTGATGCGCAGTCGCAGATACCCACATATTTTTTATTCTTTTAAATTATTATTTTTTCTACTCAATTTTACATTGTTGCCATCCTAAAATAATGTCTTCTCTGTCTATGCACCTGTCCTCTTCTTATAACCTATGTCTATCATTCTAGTGTGTCTTGTTTTTTGTAGCAAATAAATGATTTTTCTTTCTTTCTTTCTTTCACCTTTCGCACAAAAAAAAAGAAGAATTTTCCGCGCGATCTCTTGAACTAATATCAAAACTTATGAACAAAAAGAAAATCTAAATAATATTGAGTGTGGTAATGTTATAATTAATAGTAGCGACCCGCAAGTGAAATCTATAGTGGAATAAACCGGGTATCAGCTGAAGTCTGAATAATATTCAAATAACTCTTTGGCGTCGGGGTTTTTGACGGGTAGGTTATTTAAACGTAATAATTGTTATTCGACAAACGATTAAAAAAAAAACAATATACCAAATAAAAAATGTCGCTTAGTCCAAATAGCCTTTCGACCGTCGACATAGGGGTGCCAACTGAAAATCAGCGCTGGGCTATTCGCGCCTAGCAAATGCTGAGCTGGCTACCCTTTCGGCATGAATACCTATGCTTGACAACATAATGCAATAGGATGACTATTTTACTTTTTTTTTTTTTTTGTTCTCAATATTTATTTATTATTTATTTATACTTTATGCACTAAGTACAGAGGCAGACTTAATGCCGTAGGCATTTTCTACCAGTCAACCTAAGGGTGATGCAGAGAAAAAAGTATGGTAGGTGCACGGACAAGATAATTATACTAAAAAAGTAAATTATGCATAGTTACTTATAACTATTTATACATAAATTTTTATATAATATACACTACGTATTATATATACACTATTATACATAAATATATATATATATATATATAATTATATATACATAAATATACTATAAGTAGTAAGAAAGCGGAGATGATAATATCTGTTTTATTTTTTATTTTTTACTGTTTAAAAGTTTAAGTTAATTTTTATTTTATTTTTCTCTCGTGTGTTGTCACTGTCCGTGCTGAATAAATGTATTTTCTTTCTTTCTTTCTTTTGAAATATTTTTAGCAGCTTCAACAACAACAACAGTCGTCCCCAAAAACTTCAAACAACATAAACACTAAATGCACCGCCATTCAAACTTGCTACAATCAGTCCCGGTTTCCATTTTATTGCTTTTAGTATTGGCGACGACCAAATAATGGTAGACCGCCATTTTAAGACAAAACCATAAACCAAAGTTCATCTTGACAGACAATAGAATGTTTACTGCAAACGATTTTAACTTTTACAAGTGCGTTGACCTATGTAGTATTTTCAATTTGCGTAAAGTCCTGAAATGCGTGGTTGCAATGCATTTGGTAAATCTTTTGTATAGTCAAATAGATTTGCAACTTTTATATAATACTAGCGACCTACCCCGACTACGCACGGATGCAATTTACTAAAGAATAAATAATACAAACAACAATTAATAATAATTTTCCAAAAAAAATCTTTCATACAAATCATGTCTTGGCAATTCCGAATACAAAAAAAAAATCTGCCAAATCGGTCGAACCGTTTTCAAGTGAAGCTCCGTCATACATGTAGCAAATGGTTTTTCTTTTTTATAGATGTAAGTACGTCTACAGAGAACCGACAATATGACTGTACGTAAATATTAGAAGGTCTTATGATAAAATTCTATAACATATAAAAATACAGAAAATTATTTTTGGTTTCGGCACTCTATTTTATTAAAAACTAGCTGTGCCTTGCAATGCCTCTCCCATAGACGTAATAGTTATTAGTCTATGGCCTCTCCTTTTTATTATTAAATTCCCCAACTACTCACTAAAATGTCATCGTAATCGGATGAATGCTATGCATACAAGAGATTTTTTTTTGGGTAAATTTATTTTTATCATAAACCTTCTCGTGTGTGCGCACAATAACTCGCCAAAATTAATTTCATCGTAATCGGATGAATTGTATACAGGGTGGAATTTTCAGAGCGTACCTGGAGGAAAAGTACTCTAAATACTGAAGACAGCAAATTTTACTCAAACGAAACATTCGTTTATTTTTAAAAAGAAACAAAACTGCAATTTATATATTTTTAAAAATACGCTTGCCACACCCGGGAATCGAACAATTTTTCACCCAAATCTTTAAGAAAATACTTCTTGTATTTCCTTAAAATAATGGCCAAAATTATCTGAATCCTTGCCATGCATAAATATTCATACCAGTATTAAACCGTTCTAATAATACTTAATACACTGATAAATTTTGCGAGATCAAACATATATCAATTCGATTGAATTCCCGTTTAGAAACTAGGTCAACCTATCCAATGATACCGTAATAATAAATATACATATTATATATATAGGTATTTGGATTCTGCGTGGCATTTTAATCCTATCAAATAGTGAGATTTGATCGAAAAATCGCAGAGCATTTCTGAGTTCACCAATGACGTCATTGGTGGACCTTTTGCCCCTTAGTTAGTTATTTTGTAAGTTTCGGATTACTGCCATCAAACGGGTCCCCAACGATCCGATGTTCAGACTTATATATTATTATTATGAGCTTTGCTTTCAACAATCTATGTTGTAGATATGTATCTGAAAAAGTAATGATAATTATTTTATTTTATTTTTCTGTCACACAATGGATAAGTTTATAAGAATCAAAATTTAAATTATTATTAATTAATAATTTAAAGAATTAATAAATAATAATTTAAAGAATTAATAATTACCTATTAATTTAAAGAATTAATAATAATTATTATTAATTTAATTTAAATCGTAGTAGCTCAATTAAACTTCATTGACAAACAAATAAATTCCCAAACCATTGTCGGGAAGGCTCTATATTTTGTGGGGTACCCCAGAAATTCCACATTAACCAAATGTTATGTTATGTTATAAAGGACCCCTAAGGACTTCTGACCTGGCACTTTACCCTCCCTAATTTTATAGTTGGACTTTACGACCAGAAATTATGCTTACAGCTTTTTAATGGCCGTGTCTTCACATTTGAATTAACATAAAAGGAAATTTAGATCACTAATACAAAAAAATATTGGTAGGTAGGTATTCATTAATGAATTAAAAGGGTTAGATTTTTATAGTTTAAGTATTTTTTTTAGGTTTTTGTGACAGCTTATATCGTCCCCGTAGAACGAAAAGTCACTAAGTCCAAAAATGGTTAAAATGGTTTTAAATGCCATCAAACTCACCGTATTTTTCTCCAAATTTCTATTTAACTATATTTCAATAAGTTATATTAGTTTTTGTTTTAGCTTATGCGAAAACACATCATGTTGACATGTTGAACCTTAAAGTTTGAGGAACAAATACCCAAGTTACTTAATTATTTTATGACTACCTAAAATCGGCAAGACACAATACCTAAGTAAACTTAGTTATTTTTTTCTTTTTTTAAAACGTTATAATTATTAGTCTTATTTGTTTCAAAATTCACCAAAACAATTTAGTTTATTTTAAAATAAATGGTTGGTTACAAAATATAAAAGCGAAAACTAACTAAGTATACTTAGTGATTTCTCGATAGACGCATCAATATATTTAGCATTATTTCTACATACGCAAAAAATAATTAAATCATGTTATGGACTTTTTCTATACCATAAATACAACAAAATCATAGTTTTCGTAATATCATTAAAAGGTTTTAATGATTTTTTAAACACCCTTTACATGTTTCTATTCAGTTAGGTATATTTCGCGCGAGATTTAGTAAGTTTGTCGCCTTCGTTGGTCGCCGAGTGGGGAGTTAGTTATCTTTCTCGCGGCGAACCAGTCGCGACACGTGCGTTGATTAAGGAGCTCACGTTATATTATTATTGTTTTTTGTTGAATAAAATAATTTTGATAACATACGTGCAACAATACAATGAAACGAGCTATGTTTATTAATAATGACCTTTATTCACTTTTTATTACACATTTTTATGTTTTTAAATAATTTTACAATTAAATAAAAAAAAGATTATAAAAACATTTAAAAATATAAAAGAGTAGTAGGCCACCGGCATCGGGAACAGGGTCCAAGCTACCGGCGGCTAGGGCTGCAGAGAAAGGAACCTGCTCACAATGCGTGTCGTGTCGAGGAGTACCGCTTTCTGTATCAAGCCCTTGATCCAGCCCCCCAACGAGAGCCTCATAAGATGTTGGTCGAGGCTCTTGGCAATTAAGCCATTGGCCGTCACAACTATCGGCACTATGATTGCTGAGTCCACATCCCACATGTCGACAACCTCGTGTGCTAAGTCAAGATATTTGATTTGTTTATCTTTTATTATTATTATTTATTTATCAGGCAGGCAATTGAGACAACTGATAAGTGCCTGTATCCTGCTGTTTCCCACTTGGTTTTATTCTTGCAGTTGAGAATATTTGTCAAGTCGATTCTTGAACTGATTTATATTTTGGGCTGAGACTACGTCTTCTGGGAGCTTATTCCACGCCCTGACTATTCGATTGCTCAGAAAGTGTTTGTGAGGGTTATTATTTGAGAAGCTGGTACATAACTTAAGGTGGTGGCCTCTTAGATGGACGTTATCATTACGTGTAAACAGCTTATCAAAATCATTGAGGTCGTAATGTCCTTATAAGATCTTATAAGTTTCAATTAGGTCCCCACGGTGCCTGCGATCCCTTAAAGTTGTGAGCTTCAAAACTTCTAAGCATTCCTCATATGGTCGTTGTTTTAGCATTCGTGGTATTTTAGTGAAGCTGCGCTGCACCTTCTCCAGAAGATCAATGTCCTTTACGAAATAGGGGCTCCAGACCTGAAATGCGTACTCAAGGATTGGTCTGACAAACGTTTTGTGGATCCGGAGCACCATTTCGGGTGTAAAGACCCCAAAGGCTTTCCGAACGAGGTAGAAATGGCTTTTAGCTCTCTTGGTAACTGTTGTTGTATGCTCTTCCCATTTCAGGTCCTCTGTGATCTTCACTCCCAAGTCTGTTTGCACCTTGGCCTCCATTAATTGAGCATCATTCAGTTTATAAGTCAAACGGGGATTTCGACTGCCTATGTGCAACACCGTACATTTTGAGGCATTGAGATTTATGAGCCATTCCTTAGACCAGTTAACTATTTTGTTTAGGTCGTCCTGAAGGAGGTCGTAATCGATCAGTGGGTTCGCAAATATTTTAGTGTCATCGGCAAAGATGCTTACATTACACTGTAGGGAATGGAAAAGATCAAAGGTGTATATTATGTACAGCACTGGACCCAAGACAGCCCTGTGGCACACCACTATGTATCTCTCGGTGATCTGACATGGTTTCCCCTACTCTAACTTGGAAAGTTCTCTGCCGTAGAAATGCTTCGATCCAACTAAGTAGATTCCCACGTATTCCAATTTTTGTAGGAGTCTTCTTGTAGGAACCTTATCAAAGGCTTTTTCGTAATCAAGATAGATTACGTCGATTGGTTCTTTTCTATTGAAGTGTTTTGTCCATGACGACAAGCATGACAGCAGGTTGGATACCGTGGGGCGATGCGGACAAAAGCCATGTTGCTGTTAAGCAATAACTCTGTTGGTCGTTAAAAAAATTCTGATGTGCTTAACTATAAAGTTTTCCATAGCCTTGCATACCACACTGGTCAAGCTTATAGGTCTATAGTTTGATGGTTCCAACTTACTTCCTTTTTTAAATATGGGGGTCACCATTGCTGTTTTCCACAAGTCTGGTAGGGTTCCTGTATCGTATGATGTCTGGATTATTGTTGCAAGGCATTCGGTGAGGTCACATTTTTTTAGCATTGCTACGGGAATGCCGTCTGGTCCTGGCGAAGAGTCTATTTTCAATTCTTTTATGACCTGTTGAATTTTGTCATGGGTGAAAAATATCTCTTCAATCGAGTATTCATGTAGTACAGGGTCTAAGATAGGCAACTGGATCTGCGGCTCTATGTGAAAAACACTCGCGAACTGTTCCGCAAATACCTTGGCAATTTCATGGGGCTGAGTTACTGTTTGGCCATGTTTGTTGCGTAGAATACTTGGAATGCTAACTTTTGATGTTACTTGCTGTCTAATAAAGGAGTAAATTTTTTTTGGTCCAGCTTGCAATATGCTTTTTTCGTATATTATGCGAGCTGCTCTATTTTGATTTATCAATTTGTTGTTTAGTTTTCTGTAATCCTTATAGTGTTCGTCGAGTCCAGTCAACACGTATCTATTCCATAATGCAAGTTTGTAGTTTAAGATTTTTGGTATCTCTAGATATCCATGGCTTATTCGTGGAGTGTTGACTAAGTCTGATCCGAGGTACGTATAATTTGATTGCTTCTCTGAGTGTACTGAGAAGGATCTCAAATTGGCTTTTTGCGCAGTTAATATTTCTTATACTTTCTGGTAACGTGGTGCGTAATTTTTCGTTGATTTTATCATAATCGGCTTTATTGAAGTTAAGCCTGGAGGCGGTGCCTTTATTTTGTTCTTGTACTTGTATAGTTGCTAACAAACAGGTATGGTCGCTTTTACCAATAGGGGCTTGGTGGTCAACATTGGCCATGAGTGACTCATCGTTAGATAAGACCAGATCTAGGACTGATGTTTGATTTCCTTGCCGAAATCTAGTGTGTTTGTCAATTAACTGCTGGAGATTGCTAATTAATAAAGATTAATGATGGTATAATATCGATTATATTTTAATGATTTTCTTATCCTCAATTATAACTATTAGCAGTGATAAAATAATAATATAATATAATTAGTCATTATTTTCAGAATATTGTATTGTGCTCAGAAAAAAGTTATAATATAACTAAATCAAGTTAATTTCTATCAAATTAGTTTAAAGATGGGCAAAAAATCACTAACTCAGATCAAAAAATCACTAACTTTTTTCGAAACTAAATGATTCAAGGGTAAAAATTAATTACTTTCGTTTTTCTCAATTATCTATAAAACAAATGATTTTCTTTTAATATTTTATATTAAAACATAAAATTGAATCAAATACCAATGAGATAAAATCATAAATTCAGAAATATCTATTGTCAAATTAAAGTTATGATTTTTTTTCTTTTTTTTTTCCTTGAGGCCTTGTTTCTCGTTTTGGTCATTTTCGACTTAATGACTTTTCGCTCTACGGGGACGATATGGGAATTTTCATGTAGACATATTGGAACATACCTACTATTTGTAACATTCTAAAGATTAAAGTGAATCTACCTATAGATAAGTATATTTTTTTGGGGTTGATTCTTTGATTCAAAGGGGTGACTGCTCCTAAAACGTAACCTGCCCCGTTCGGGAAAAACTTGGTTATAATATTATATTTAAAAAATTATCTTTTCCAGTTTGTTTTGAACAAACAAACAAAGAAAAACAAGGAACTCACGTGATTCTAAATATAGTACGAAAGTTTTTAACCCTATAAAAACTTCTGTATCTAATATAATACGAAGCCGTACGTATCACGTATTGTCCACTAATGTAGCCACCGTGTTCGAGCCCGTATTGTTAAGTTAATCGCAAAAAGCTCTTAGGGTTATCTTAGCCGAGGGACTAAAGAGTTTGATACTCCGAAGTCCTTTCCAGCAAGTTCTAATCGATCGATCTTTGCATCTAAACTGGTCATTGTGTTTAGGGTCCGATCCTATCGCAGCATAAATTATTTTGTGCCTAGTTTGAGGATGGCGAGTATTTTTTCGTGGCTGATCCTTCCTTTGTTCGTCCACATAAAAGAAGTTAAAAGGTACAGCATAGCGATTCAGTAAAAACATTTCGTATCTCGAATCGAATCCCTCTTCTTGCCGGTTGATATAATATATTTAGTAAAGGGGACAAACGTGCTTGCGGTTCACCTGATGGTAAATGATCACCACCGCCCATGAACATCCGCAACACCAGAGGAGTCACCGATGCGTTGCTGACCTTTTAGGATGGTGTTAGGAAAAAGGGAGGGACAGGAGAAGGAAGGAGACTAAGGAAGGAATTGAGGCTCTGGCTCCATACTCATTGTTCACTCTTATTTAACGAATTGATATACAATGACTTAATAATGGAGCTGTGAATTTGTTCTCATTATGTTCACAGCTCCTGTTCATCATCAACCGACAAATTTATTATAAGTGAGATAGGAATCTAGATACGAGATGTTCTTACAGAATAACTATGTTGGTCACATTATCACTGAGGGCACTGTGTGAGATATCAATCAAATTAATCCTCCCGCAAATAAATATTTATCCACGGACGAATAAGTCATAAATTCAATATAATAATTTTTAACATTACATCAAACGTTAGCGACATCTGATGGGCACTTTTGTAACTAAGTTATTTATTTAAAATTGTTACACTATAACGATAGTGCTAGTGCTGAAGCTGAAGCTAAAGCATTAACGTTACTTAACGTTAAGTAATATCAAAGGTAAAGTTAAATTATGAAATTCTAGCACTAAAAACGAAACTAAAAATAACCAAGTCTGTTAATTACCCACTTAAGCTTTTCAAATATATCATTTGTATAATACTCTGTTCCCTCCGAAATCGTAACAGTGGCAGAATTTTTGCTAATGAAGAGTTTAAAGAGTTATGAATGAAAATCGTCATCATAGAAATTACAGAAAAAGTCAATACAGCAAAACTTTATACGGATCTTATTATAATACTCTAGTTTTCCGAGATCCGAGAAAATCGGAGTAAGCAAAGCTACAATAACGTGATAGGATAGTGATTGTTTTTGTTTTATAAAAGTCTAAGCAAACGACTGCTCGACTTTTTTCAAAAATACGTTTTTATTTATGAAAAATCTGATGAAGACGCAAAATACATTTCCCATAGTTACCTACTACATCTTCTGTGAACGAAACCATAGCGCGATTTAGCGGGATGTGTCAACGCCATCTATCGAGCACACAGGTAAACTTTGCTGTACAGAAACGAAAGAGGCGCCATTTCTGTAGGTAGTAGTTTACGGGTGAGACAGTAGAATAAGTACTGATAATAATTACATTTGCGATTGCAGGAGCTGGTTAACGAATCATTAACTCATTCTTTAATAGGTATAGATAGTACACTAATGATTTAATGGATTAATAATAAGTTTGAGTGCGGTTGTTAGTCCTTATTTCACTTTTTATAGGTGCTCTTTTCTACGATTTCTCTGTTAATAAGGGTATAGTTTACATGTGTAAATCTCACAATTATACAATATTCTATCTGGAAATCATGAACTATTAGTAGCGCGTAGCAACTATTTTATATATTGTCATTAGAAATGGGCTGAGGGATAATTTTTCGATATCAATGATTACATGACAATGACAAAAAAATATCGATGACGGAAACAATGACAAAATCATCAATGATTTTTTGCTAACTGTCACCGCATTCACACATTGCATGTTGTCATCTTGTCATGGTCATGTCACAGCCGCAACCGAAGTTCACGTTCGTTCAGTCATGGCCAATATCGAGTGATTGATGATTTTGTCGTTGTAACTGCATGACAAAATTATTTTAAAATATGGATTATGTATACATGTGACATTATATCGGACTAATCTCTTATTGTCACCCAACATTAATTCACATAAATTAGAAAAATGTACGCCCAAATTTGTTATAAGAAGTTTATTTTACTTATCCTTAAGCGATAGTAACAATTTTCTCAAGATCTATGTTAGTTATACTTAAGCAAAACAACTGTTAAATCTGCAATGTTCATACATTATTCGTTATAATTACTTCATAGTATCTTCATAGTAATATCGGATTCACTGCCCTTCGTTACTGTGAATCGAGAAAACCAAAAGGTCCATATCCGTTACAAACTCGCTCACTTCTAGCTCATCTTTACACCTCTTTTAGTTCTCCGAGACCACTTCTAATCCCCGATTATATTCCACGGGTTGACGGGTTAATCCGTCGCCCAATTATGTCCAACCGCTGAAGTTAATTACATCCGCCTAAGACGCCATTAAGACGCGATTATACGTCAAATTGATATTTCGGTGCAAACGCCGGCGATAAAGACGAGGACTGTTAGCACTCCGTTTTACAGCCTGCCACGGATCTGGCGTTTATTAGCATAATATTCAGGCTGTTGTGTAGCTGTTGTGTATATAAATAACTATATTAGAGCGTGCGTGTCAAGACTTTCGCTAGTTAGACTAAGGGCTAATTTTTCAATCGCCAGATGACTTTATCTGAGGGAATAAATATGAATTTTTTACAGCTCTCCTATACAAAATCTGTCAAGTGTCAAATTTATTCGTTGGATAAAACATTAACTGGCGAATGAAAAATCAGCCCTATGTATAATAAAAACAAGCCTGTCTATAAAACGGCTCATCTGTCACTTGAGACAGTTTCGCAAACATTTTGCTTTTTAAAGCGAACAAGCAATAGCGAGCAGCAGCGTTTTTGATAAGCAGTTCTATGTGTCATCTTTCGTATTTAATTGTAATTATTCTTCTTTCTGTGTGTACATAAATTGTTACTTAAATAAATAAGCGGTAGTTTTCTTGCTCAAAAGTTTTTACTTTGTATAAGTATCTACAATAAATAATTATCTTAACTTACACACAAAAAATACTTACTCAAATAAAAATAATAATCAGTTTTTTTTTTCTAACTTTAAAATCCAAAGTGTACATTTATTTTTTCTTTCAAGAAGGCTCTAGTATAAGAACATTCTATAATTACGTAATAAATATCCAAGTTATTAAAAAAAAGTCTCCAAAATTAAAAAACATTGGTAGAAAGTAATGGTATTTGGTAGAAAACGGTATCTATTCCTTTATGAAAATTGTCACGCACGTGTAGAGTCGATATGTAAAGCGTTCACATTTCGTTGCGTAGAGACGCGGCGTCTTCAGTTTCAGCGACCGAGCGATTCTGAAACTGTCTCCCGGCCGAGTCGCACGGCCGCTCTGCCTAGAGCCGCGTATTTCCCGCTCATAAAAGAATAAACTTTGAAATTAAATATATATATTTGTGTATAGTATATAATCTAATAATTAAATTTTTAAATACTATTGTCGTGTCTATAGTATTTCATTCTGTGTGTGTTGTGTAGTGTATTAAATTTTTACTTTTGTGTAGATAAGATTGAAAAAGTTGGGAAGCCGACAACATTGTAAGTACCGTGTTTCTTGTCCATCATACTGTGAAGTTTGATAAATTACTTTTGTGGAAGTCGTTACATTGTTACCAAGAGGTAGATTTTTATGAATTTCAGAGCTTTAATTTTCAGGTTACAGGTTTCGTTGAACATGTTTCTTTCATGTATTTACTTTCTCTTTATTGAAATATGTCTGAAATGAACTCTTTTGCTATAGGTTATACAAGCCATATTAAAGCCAAGCCAAATAAAATACCTGATTATTTTGTTTAAAGCCTAGCCAAATAAAATGTTTGTAATTGTTTATTTGTTAATATGGTAACATTTTTTTTAAGAAACAGTGTTTACTTTATTATACGAAAAATATGATTTAATAGATCGATCATATTATTATTAAATCTTTCGTAAGTAATTTAATTGTAGTATGACAACCGTTTATGAATTTTTTTTTCCTGTAAGACAATTTTATTAAAACAGAAACCAAATACAGGCAAATATTTTAACAGTATTTTAATCTAACTCAAGAACCATTATGAGAATAATAATTCAAAACGTAGTCACGTTATTACTTTTCAGAAACAGTGAAGAATATAAATTTAAATAAACAGTCGAAGTGGCTACAAAAAATACTATCCATAATTATACAGAAGTAACAGCGACACATTGAAAAGCACATAAAACGGAAGAAGAATTTCTGCCTGTAAAATGTGTACCTATTTAAATGGTATGCATGGTAACAGATTTCCACATACCTGGTCCCCTCGGAGTTATGCATGCGATCCCCGTAAGGGACGGAGGCGTGACATACATAGAGGTATTAAATTTAAATGAGGTTTATCTAGAGGTCCAAAGTGAGTCAATATTACACTTAACTAAAGTGTACGTTTACTTTGTGTTAGTTAGGTTAGCTTTAAGCAATACCTGACGAATCCTAATACTAGGACCCGCAGGGAAAATAACTAGAACCTTCTAGAAAATGGCAAGTTTGCTTACTTCTTTATTCAAAGTACTTCCAGACCATAATTAATGTGAAGACACTGCCTCCTAAGATACAGGATATTAATCCTAGTTTGGGAGACAGGGTTTCAATAAATCTGTTAACTTATAATGACTGTGTTCCAACTTTGTATTCATTGCACTGTAACAAATGACTTGTTATCTACAATTTTGTGTTCCAAATTTGTTATTTAAGTTTAAGTTTTTTGTGAAATAAAAATTTATTATAAAATTTATTATAAGTAGTTTGAATAAAGAAGATGCCATCACCCCAGGGTGATTATAACCCCAAATCAACATAACAAGCGACTGCCGTTTGAAGGCCACAAATTAACGGAGGGATCTCGATTTTGTAAGATCCAAAGATCTTTCACGGTTCTGGCGGCCTGAAACGACTGACAAAGGTATGAATTCCATCGGTAACCGTGCTCACCAAAGTTCAGGAGGTGTCTATGTATATGGTGTAAAGAACGGTCACTCATCCAAAGTATGACCGCTGCAAGCGTAGCTTAACCTCTCAGACTGGTCAAACTTTACGATCTCTGTACAAAACATTGACAGAGTCTACTAGGAACAGAATACGAATATATATGACAGTCGTTACGGGAGTCAGTAACCCAAAAAGTCTGACAACCATTCTAACCTTAGGGTATCAGGGGTCAAGTGGCAGTCATTCGCAGATATTATTGTAAATTTGTTTTATGAAAAGAGTATCCATGGAGCTTCTTGATAGTATCTTCTCCAGGACCAACCCACTCGGAACCTATAATCACGACATTTTGAAAGTGCCTGCAAAGGCCCAGTTTAAATAAAAAACTTTCACTTTGACTTTGACTTTGTTCCGTTTAAAATACTGATATTCAACCGCATCTGGTTAGATTGGGAGTCGACTCTAACAGAGTTACATAGTTTGTCCTGTGTTAGGGTTAGGATAATGATGAGTTTAATAGCAACAGATCATAATATTCTCATTATTATGTGCACAATCTTTTGCCAACCATTTTTTATGTCCGTCTTTTACCTACATGTATACTTTAAAATACGGTCGCATACCTATATTTATCGAAGAAACAACGACCAGAACCGTTTTCACGACCTACAATTTTATTAATGCACTAACTCCAGTTCTGATTCAACAATGTAGGTATTCCAATAAATCAGATCATCGCAAATAACAGCAGAATGTTAATATCCCAACATTTCCTGTACACGGTTGTTATCTGAACCGGCTCATGTTTATAGCTAGTCTTTTGGCAATACGCCAATTTTACATAAAAACCAATACCACGCAAAATAAGGGTTGCGTTTCCGAAACAGACTACGATTTGGAGTCATTCGGAAAGCTGTTACAAGATAAATGTAGGCATGAAGTGGCCTACAAATCTAGTCTAAGTTACGAGTTAGATAAAAGTTATTGATACTCGAATATTTCTCGTTCAAGATACCTACCTAGAATAACATAGAACGTGTATCAGAATTGCGTGGTCATATTTAAGGGTGTGGATCAGGTCATCAAACTGAACAACTTTCTTCATGGGACAGCTGATAGTTTTTTCGCGATTACGATGTTGGTCCCATAGAGAAAGTTATTCAGTTTGATGGTCTTATCCACTCCCACGCATTTCTGATATACGTAGGTAATAAGTATGCCTACGGAGAAAAAGTTTATTAGAAATCACATCATACTATCTTCGATCATCGTGAGACGCGTTGTGCCAATATCTCCTAAGAATTATTAGTTAGAATTAGAACATTTTTGATCATTCAACACGGCTAGCAATATCCATTATCCAATGACATACAGCAAATTATTATACACAAGTTAAGTATTTTTCGTATATTTTGCCATTTTTCATACCATATTGTTAATATATTTTTCGTGAGTGTCAGAATAGCGGGTTAAAAACCAGAATTCGCTATCGTAGATAAACATATAATTTAGTATCTAATTGGAACCTTTAGGTACCTCCTCGTATTCCATAATACATAAAATGTTGCCTGCCAAAGTGCCAACCTGACGTCAGGGTGGCGGGTCGCCTATTAGATTAGGCAGTTCCTAGCTGAATGTCTGCTATCTCTGTATGTGACGATTTAGTACATAATTGGTAGATACTTAAACATATCTCAGTTTCAACTGTCTGGACCAAGCCGTTAGAAATTATACGCAAAAATGTTTTCGTGCAGCGTTTCGATGTCATCGAGGTCTCTAAGCAGGTTACCATGAAATTACTGTTTTATACAGACCTACCATTTTCGCAGCTCTCACGTTGAAAATAATTATTTATTATGTTTTACGACCCGTAAAGTAGACACAAAATGCTATTTTATTATCGCCCACACATACTTTGCCGCGTCTTCATTCATAAATTTCCTCTAAACACGTTCTTTGGTTGCAAATGACTTTCTTATTATGTTGAAAGACTCGCATGTTTGAAAAAAGGGGAAAATTATTTGAACTTACTGTCAACAGAATCTTGGTTTGAAAGAGACTGGAAAGTATAAGTACTTTGTATACTCTGAACGTTTATGTTTTCAGGTTGTTTAAAAGGCGTACTAGTGAATAGCAACCAGGTACTAACTTTCATGGTGAAAACCGGTCACACTAAGCTACCTTAAGTACCTACCTATATTTAAATTTATATCTACGTAAGGCCCGATTTTTTATTGTCTGAACATTATCAGGTTTTTCTGGCCCAGCTAACGGATAGTTATCCAGCTCTTCATTTGAAATTTGGAATAGTGATTTGTAGACATAGGTAATTAACAGAGGATTAACTTATCCAACGTTTATATTATATTTCCATAGGTACCGACAATAAAGTAAATTAACTTTTTTATTACTGATTCTGTTCAATTTAATTTCTACACGTTTTATTATGGTTTCCCAAAGGACTTGTCATATAAAATTTAATCCATTAATATTTACTATTAGGCCACGAACATGCGTATACCCATTCCATTAAAGATGCAGAGTGATTAGTTGGGTAATGATACTCCTAATTACGGGAACCTGTAAATTACATGTGTTTGATTTAGTCACTATGGGGGATACTGGCAGTATCGTCGTGGTAGTATCTATATATTAATACGTGAAGAGAAAACTTTGTATTTTTTAAGCATATTGCGCGGACGGAGGAGTGTGAGATTTGGTATAATTAAAGTTTATATGAAGACGGAGTGCAGAAAGCTAAAATGAAGGTCTAATTTCGACCACTGGGAGACCATTAGTTTTTATTAATATGTATCAATTTGTGTGTCACTTAGCTTTTTGCTGTTTTGGTTGCTTAGTTCAAATAAGTTTGACTTTTTGACTGCTTAGTCAGTCAAAAATAAAATCTTTAGTACCATGTTCCCTAACGAAATAACAGACGTTTACCAGTATAAAAGTGTACTTCGAACGGCCGATTTTGTTTTAAACGTCTGTTATTTTGTTGGTGAAAATAACCCATAGTATTTTTATTAAGACTTATTTAGTGTTCATGCAATTCCCTTATATTTCTCTTTTTTTTTATACAACGTGTATAAGAATTTCGTGGTCATAATTAGACCATCAAACTGAACATATAAATTGACCATATAAATTGCAATGCCTTAACCGGCAACTAAGTTCTAAGTCCAAAAACCATCAACATAACATCTTCAAAATGCTGTACACTAGTTCGCAATAAAGAATTTGAATTTGAAAAACTTTCTCTATGGGACCAACCTCGTAATCGCAAAAAAATTATCAGCTGTTCCATACGTTTGAGTCGAGTAGGTATTAAAGTTTTGTATGGGACAGCTGATAATTATCTGATCCACACCATTAAATATGACCACGCATTTCTGAAACACGTTGTAATCAAAGGTCATTGCCATTTACCATACAAGAGAAAATCTTGTATAAAAAAATCGTGTGAACGAACCATAAGTCATTAGGATATTGATATGAATATGAATACTTTATTCATGCTGCCAATTGGATTCATGCCATTAACTTATAAAAATAGGTACCTTTAATACCTTTTATAAATCATATTTAAATATTCAAACAGACCCATTATTTGGAGTCGTATTTTACAAAAAAAAACCTCTTGACAGAAATTGAGGTCCATTTTCAAAGTGTAAAAACCCAACGAATAAATAACATTAGTAGCAATAAATATGTCACATTTTACCTTTAATTATGTGGAAGCAGGCATTATTACATTGTTCGAATCATTAAGTTCCGAACACACGAAATAAAATTAATGTGTCAACAACGACATCCAAGCACTACGCCCTAGAAGTGCTTTTTAAAGGAAACTTTGCGTTCCAATTACCACATCAGTTCCTAATCGCTGAAATATATATTATGCTTCATGGCGTAACACAGAATCATAGCCACAATAATAAAAAAACACAGTTTTACTGTTCTGTGATCATAACGTAGAATCATAACAGCATCATAACTCAGAATCCTATCGTGGCATCATAACATAGAATCATAACATAGCATCATAACATAGAATCAGAACATAGCTGTAGCCGCCTGTATTCCCCGAAAGATTAGACAGAGACAAGACAGCCCTGTACCTCTACCATGAGTTTTCCGTGCCGTCTAACGTTCACGTTCACATGCAATATTTGTATAGTGACTTTAGTTCACTATTTATACCGCTAGGCGCTGAAGAAAATCCCATACAAATATTGCATGTGAACGTGAACGTTAGACGTTGGTAGAGGTACTGAATTCGTCCTATACGCTGATGTCGATCTTGTTTCACTCCCGCATCCCGCACACAATCGACAGAGCTGAGCTTACAGTGGTCAGACTATAGTCCGACATCGTAACCATGTTGGTATTCCCTACCTCAAGTTTTACAACACCCCTGAAGAGAGGAAGTCTGTTCTTTGTCGGGAAACATGGCTTTGTATCATCAATCTCAATTCTTCATTCAATAATCTGTCAAAATAATATAAATTGTTGAGATTATTCGAAATCCTAACGCAGATGTGCACAATTAAATAGATGGAAATTCTATATTGTGATTGGAAAATAGCGGCAAAACAACACACGGACAATAACACATTGAGATCCAAAAAACTAAATTTAAAAGAGCAACCACGGAGATAATTGCCCGTTCATCTCGTAGGAAGTCTACATTTTGGAATGTGGTGACTACTTAACTAGACTGTCTATTAGATAGTCTGAATATTCTTAAGTACTTACCTATATCATGGTATATATTATGTCGCAGGCAATTTGTATGATACGGCTTTTTACAAAATGCTGGTCACTTTACAAAAAAGATGATAGTTCCCATCGATCTGCTCGAGGTGCCCTGATCTAGAAACTGCGACCAACTTGGATCAAGCTCTCGCTCGGCTCGCGCGTTTGATCGCAGTTCTAACCTAACCTAACCGATCTGCTCGGGGTGCCCTAATCTATAAACTGCGATCAATACTTTTTGTCACGGCATTTTGAAACTGCGTTTGAAAAGCAGCTAGGCGTTTTATACTGCGACGGATTCTAGAATTTGACCGGCATTTTATTCATTAAATTTGGGAAAACAAACAGTAGTACCTATATTAAGCATTTTATTATAAGTATAGATAAACACTATAAACAGGTTTGTCTTAAAATTAAACTTAATAAATATACCCACAAAATTTTCCACAGATTACTATAATTATTATATAATAAAAATAAATAAATAAGGCATTTTGTAAAATGCCGGCTTATACAAATTGCCTGCCACATATCCACGAGATTTTCCTGTGGTTTTATTTCAGTCACTCTATTTCACAATTCTTAATGACGTAGCGATAATTGCACGCCCCAGTTTGTTTTTGGGACAAAGTAAACAATACTAAAGTTTTCATCCAAGGGACTTTGGGGAAAATATACAAATTTTTCTTCTCTTTTGACGTAACAGTTAGTCAAACTAATTAATCATTTTGTTTTGTTGTTGAAATAAAATTAAATATTTTTAAACGCAAGGATATCTCGTTTTTTTCTATTTTAAGAACTTATTATGATGATCAAAATTGTTACGAGTAACCCAGTTTCTTTGATATTTACCATTGTGTGGGTAGATTTTTTAATCGACCCACACAATACACTCTTCAAAGACCTTTTCCAGCATTATGGGCCATCATTATTGTGAGATTACAATTAAAAAAAGACCTGTTAAGGTTTTATTTTTGCATTTCAAAGAGCCCATTTTTAGACTTTTTAATTCTGATTTTCTGTTGACATTTTGTACTTTGGTTGGTATATACATTATACAGGTGATAAAAGATAATTTCAAAAAGTTATGAAAATCCACAAGTATGATTATGTTTAGTCTCAGGCCAAAAATAAGCTGAGAAAGAAAATTATTTATTTTTTATTTTTATTTATTTACGTCACAGCCGAACTTCGCCGATCAAAATGCAGAGATAATTTATTATTATCTATTCAATTATTTCATGGAACCTCTAGCATGTATTGTACTGTACTGATACCACCAATACTAGACATACCTACTCATGAGTACATATTTAAGTCAATCCATAATAATAACGGTCTTAAACGAGCTATAAACCGCAGCGTATTATATGAGAGCTGATATTTTATATCAGCTCTCATATAATACGCTGCAGTTTTCAAAGCAGGTTTCAAAAAATGAATGCCTATTTTTTTGCAGTTTATTAGGGTCCTATTTTTAGCAGTGGATGTCATTCTGGTGATTATCTCACGAAAACTTGTTATCGACTACCTTTCAGTATACTTCTCGTGTATAAACAATAATACAAAATAAATATCAACTAATTACTGTTTCCTACATTTCCCCGAACCTTCAATTATTGCTTGTCTAAAACACATTTATTATTGAAATGTAATTTAGAAGTTAATAGATCAAGGCTATGTTTATCTATTGACTTACTCGTCGTGTCTTTGGAAAGAAGAATTTTAATTAACCGATATCATGCTATAAGACAATTTACAAGAATGAAAAATTATATACGAATAGTAATTTTGTTATTCTTTGTGGCATTTTAACGACCTAAATTATAATCAGGCATGGCAAAAAGTTGCTCAAAATAGGAAGATTTGGAAGAAAAAGTGGAGCCCTGTGTTCAAGAAAGTCTCTGGATGGAGTTTCTTGGCGGCCACTTGAAGCCTTACACCTAGAATCACGACGTTTTAAAAGTGCTTGCAAAGGTCCGGTTTGAATATAACACTTTGACTAACTTCAGGATTAACTACAGGTATGCCTCAAGATTCCGTTAGTTACGTATCTGTCACTGCATGCGCAGTGTAAGTACTAAGTACTTATTTAAATTCTATCGCTGTAACCAGATTTACTTCGAGAAATCTCGAGCAATTTCAACAGTGGCTCTGCTTGAGCCGGTGTGAGATTGAATAAGATTGCTCTAGAGCTTAAGTTTACTTTGAATTAGTAAGTGAAATAGTTCAGTGTTTTAGTTAAGAATTTATTAGATACTTCAACCTGAACTCTTTAGAGATGTTCAAATAATTATCAAAGAATAAATATACTTCATCTTTTTTAAGACTATAATTTAATACCTTCTAAAATAATAGGGTCAGGCAAAGGTGATTAATCACACAGCCTCTACTTAAATATTTTATTCTTTTTTTGCTTTTGATTTTGATTTTCAGCTTCGTGTTTTTTTTTCTTTTTTTTTTTATCTGCTGTTCTATGCGTTTAGTCGAGTAATATTGAATTATTGGTTGGTGGAAAAGTTGTTCTTAATGATGAGTAGGTACAGTAATCTCTTAAAGGGACCAGAACTAGAAAGGTAGAACCTTTTAGTATTTTTAATTTAACGATCGTAGCAACTGTAGCGTTTTTATTCTTATTCTGTACACTCTACACAAAATGTATTATAGAATATACAAAAAATAATACATTTCGTAGCGTTCTGTAGTTTTTTCCTACCCCAATGGTGAAAATGTGGATGTAATCAATTCAAGAATCTAAAAATAGGGTAACCTAAATATATATTTTTTTATAGAAATGTTTGTCACATAAATACTTTCTTATAATAAGTTCCAGTCTTCGTCTGATGAAAGAAAATACATAAAGCATATACTTTATTAACCACATAAAGATACAACTTTGGGGAACGAGCCCTAGAACTCGTATTTAGGCTAGAAATGTACCATTTTGAACCAGAAGTTTCAAGAATGTTCGTAATTTATTAATAAGAATTTTTGTCTTCAATGCCGTCTGGGTGGCTCGTAATGAGGTACAGAGGGCAAAAAAAATTGATTGATTTGTATTAAAAATATAAAACGTATTCTGTTCTATCAGTCAGCGGCAAATGTAGTTAAAACAATAATTTTCTTTGACGTTTTCTACCACAGGTACATACTATTATGCCATGAAAAAGGGCGTGAACTTTTTCTAACTTAGCGGACGTAATCGGGATGGTATTATTTCCTAACAGGAAATTCCATAACACTAATAACCAGTGATTGGAGTAGGTGGTGCTAATTTACCTAAACTTCGAGGCACAGAGACAAAAAGTGGAGACACCCTTACAACAAAATTTGTTCTGGGACAAAAATTGTCTCAGGTTTCGGGACATCACTTTAGTAGATACATTAATAATTATAAATAAAAAGTTGTGTAAAATTTACATAATTATACTGTTGTAGCACGCGAAACCATAGCAGAGATGAAGCGCCGCCGCCCGCCACTTTCGCCGTTTGTTCCAGCCGCGCACCTCCGAACCCGCGGGTCTACCGCCTAACTAAAATGGTAATGAACATCGACACTGGTAATAAACTTCAAAACGATCGGGAGAGACTAAACTTCTATCTACTTTATAAACTATCTTTATGATCGGTAAAACATTTTAGTTACGCGGTAGACCCGCCGCGCCGGTCTCTCTTTGGCCATCTCAGAATAGGTAAACTACAAAGAATTCTTATATTTTTGTATGAAAAAAAAAAATCGAATTATGAAAAGTTGTAGAACAAACATTATTCAGGGTCATAATACAAAGTTAGTGCTAAGAGGTCTCAGGTATTTTTTTAATTATCTTATATTTAAGGATTATATTTTGGATAGAAAGAATATCATAACAAAAAATGTTAAGTTTTACAAATATATTGAGCTTCACAAAGTATAATAAATCACCTCCATTCTTTTTGACTTGAGTTGAACGCCAACAAAGCCGGGTTTAAGTTACTAGAAACTAATTTGTATCAGTATGAGTTACATAAAACTATTTGCTTTTAGTAAATCTCTCCATTTATTTAGTGGGCCGTCGCGTCGTGCCAGACTAAGAGGTGTATTAAGTTACTTTCAGGTAAACATGCCGTATATCATTCTTTTGACTTATGTAGGTACCAGATTATTTATTGTTAGTCAGTTATTTCTTTTATTTATGTTATTTCATTATATTCGTGGGATGAACAAGGCATTCATTAAAGTAAATTGTGACTACCATAGAGGCATTCGTTTCTAAAAGAATATAATTCGAAAAAGGGAGAAACAGAAGCTAAGCGATTGATTTTCTGGAGGCCTAAAAAGGCCACATTTAGCAATTCACATTCGAATCTCCATGGTAACTGTCAAATAGATGATTGCTGAATATGAACCTTACGCGTATAATATTAAGAGTCATCAATTAAGTGGATATTTTGACATTTGTAATATGAATCATAATAATTCATTCATTTAAAGCGGCCTTTTTAGACCCCAGTGAGCTAAGAATTGCGGGTGCGATCATTGAACCAGTATATGTAAGGCCAACGGCTAGTTTTGTGTTTGGATGTAGGTGCTTGAGAATGGTGTAGTAACAGCACTAACTATAAAAAAAACTGAAACAAGTAAAGTATAGTATAAAAAATAAAAATAAAATGTCAGGTCGGATGGCAAGAACTAGGTTAGTAACTTAGAACAATTAAGAGGCTAAGGACTATCTAAGGCGATAGACTCAATAAATATACTTCTTAGGCAAATGTTTTTACTTGACGCGTCGATTACCATAGTTAACGCGTTTACCCTACTTATGCTCGAGTTAATTAATGCGAGAACATTGTTTCGGAACCAAGAAATTTAGACAATCCACGATGGAATAAATAGCCAAATTATACACAGTTAGAGAATAATTTGAACGTTAAAACCATCAACCATCATCACCTTTTTGTTCATCCTAATGTTTCCTGACCTAATTTTTGCTTTAAGGAA
Source organism: Allophyes oxyacanthae (assembly GCA_932294325.1). NCBI lineage: Eukaryota > Metazoa > Arthropoda > Insecta > Lepidoptera > Noctuidae > Allophyes > Allophyes oxyacanthae. The sequence goes on along the minus strand of OW028614.1, from coordinate 4,488,652 downwards.
CTTGTTATTACTGAATTAACGACAAATAAAATGATTAATTATTATTTTAAAAATTGATAATGAAATGAGATTCGTAAGAAGTAAATATACCCTATATTCAATTTTTAACATACTTTTTGATATTTTTAAATAATTTTACAATTAAATAAAAAAAATATTAATTAAAACATTTAAAAATATAAAAGAGTAGTAGGCCACCTATAATTATTAAATATTATTAAATAGCCAAATATACCCTATTATTATTAAAATCATAATCCATGTGCCTAAGCCAAACGCGCATCAGGTGACTTATAATTAAAAAACAAAGCCGTTTTAAATCTCAATTAGTAAATAATTCCAGGCCATTACTGTCCCATTGCTGGGGACGGGCCTCTTCTCGGAATGAGAAGGGCCTTAGTCCACCACGGTGGCCAAGTGTGGGTTGGCGGACGCACACCATCGAGAACTTTATGAGGCTCTCTCGGGTGTGCAAGTTTCCTCAGGATGTTTTTTTTATCTCAATTAAATTAGAAGACAAATTAATGTAAATTGCTATTTTTTTGCGGTATTTAACCCACTTTTCCCATTACATAGATGGAAAATTTTTCAAAACATTAACCGAATTGATTTTAAACATTTGTCGTTGGGTGTGTTCTTTTAAATGGTTCCCATGGCAGTAGAAGGATGCGAACATGCGGTAAATTCGTTCCTTGTCTCTTGTGGAGATTTACTATGTGTTATAGTGACATTAATCGCGTGCTTGCGTAAACGAAAACGCGCCTTACGTTACACTTGTCGGTTCATGTACAGTCAGACAAAGAGATAATTAATCAATCCAGATAGAGACTAAGTAATCAAAAGAAACTGATTTTTTTTCTATACCCCTGGCAAACAAGTTTACGGCCAGCCTGATGGAAAGTGGTTACCGTAACCATAAATGGACGTGTGTAACACCAGGGGCTTCCCATGCGCGTTGCCGACCCTACCCCCACTCTGACAAAATGTCGCTTCCCCAAGGAGCAATGGCCACATTGTTCACCGTTAGGAACACAAGACTGCATAAAAGTAGTGTTGTGGAGGTATTTCCCCAGTCTGGCAGCTTCAATTTTGAGGGAAAACTCCCGCTTTGCAGGCAGCAAAGTGGGAGATTCCCCTCAAAATTGGAGCTCTTAAAGATGATGACGAGGATGGGTTTCTTTTGGGGTCGGTAGAAGTTACCTAAAGATTATTATTATTAAGGCAAGTGTGCTGCACATTACTTTTAACTTAGCTGTGTAATAATATAAATACGAATTATTATGTTGTTGCTTTTCTACTTATTTAATACGGTACCTACTGTATCATGGGCAATAACAGCTATGTGAGGGTAGTACCGGCCCCCTGACTTATATAGGAAAATTTTGACAGTTGATGTCGCTATAATACAAAAACATGCTATTCCTTATTCTCTTATGAAAAAATACAACGTGTATCAGAAATAAGTAGTCTTATGGGTGTGGTTCAGGCCATCAAACTGAACAACTTTCTCTATAGGACCAACATCGTAATCGTGAAAAATATCAGCTGTCCCATACATTTGGGTCTAGTAGGTATTGAAGTTTTGTATGGGGTAGCTGATTATTTTTTCGCAATTAAGATGTTGGTCTCGTAGAGAAAGTTGTTCAGTTTGATGGATACGACCGATACGACAGCGCATTTCTGATACACGTTGTATTTAGGCCAGAGGAATGGACTGTCTGTTGGTTGTTATGGCTGTCACATTGAGGTATTTACTGCAGATTGATATCGATAATGTTTTATTTAATACTGTCCTAAAAAAAAAAAGTTGTCATCACTAGAAGTAAGTTTTACGTTGGTGCCCTTCGTGAAATAAAATTAATATTATTTTACTGATCCACGAAGAGCACTAAACCAAAATTTGGATCGTTGCACTTTGGTGCTATTCGTTTCAGTGCCATTCAAATCAGTGCTCTTCGTGGAATACCTCGTCAGATTTGTTTTACGTAATAATGCGCGAGTGTAGTTTGTTTACAACACTGCAAAATCTTTATGTATAGTGGTGTAATAAAACTATAATATACTCGTAATAAAAATCCGGTTAGACGTCAAACCCAGTGAACTGATATTTCCTGGGTGTGTCTTATGTCAACTACCGGAAAAGTTGGGGTGATCTATTCTTGCAAGGGGACACATTACAATGTTTACAAGCTTATAACATACTACTAGCTAGGTACTGTGGGGATGTAGAGCAAGAAACTAGGAGATATTGAAGAAATAGACGTAAAACCGACGAACTATGTTTATATTTTCACTTTTCAACAGTCGGGTCCGAACTTTAACAAAATCATTGACACATTTCTAAAACAATTTCCTTTTTAAAATATTTAATTCCAAATTCAAAATGCGGATGCTGTTTCGTTTACAACCAACCTTAAACTAAAGAAGGTTGATCAATTCTATAAAACCAGGGTTTGTGGGTCGAGCACGAATGTTTTGACGTACCGTATCGTAAACGTAATCAAAAGAACCAAAAATACACGGTTAATCTACGAGTATGATATTTTTTTGGAATTACATGCAATATTTTTTCATTTTCATGAACCATAACAAGTGTGTTGGTTGTATAAAACTGAACAAAAATGCGATAGATTCATCGTATTTTAACCGACTTCAAAAAAAAGAGGAGGTTCTCAATTCGACGCGAATGTTTTTTTTTTATGTTTGTTACCTCAGAACTTTCGACTGGGTGAACCGATTTTATAATCAAAATTTTGGTTACGTTTACGTTACTATACGTCAAAACATTCGTGTTCGGCCTTTGAGTATCTTACTCAAAGTGCTCGCGGCGGCCCTCTGATATTTCAATTGTCTTAGAATGGTCTCGTAATTGTTGGGTTTTGCAGTGTCGGTCAACCAATTTTGATTTCTATTGTGTCCTAATCTTCAACAGGCATTCTTACCTCAACATTACAAAGCTCAAATATCAGAGTGATATTCTTATTATTTACGATTTTACGCACGTGAATAATTCGAGAGTATCAGACTAGTCTTCACTGCTCTGCTAGCGATCTTGTCAGGCATTCCCGAATTATTTACGTAGTAAAACCACCCAAAATCATAAATTAAAAAGAACACCTTCACAATATTCGCTCAGTTAACTTTCAGTGATTGCCTACCTATTTTTCGCGGCAATAGTTGTCAATTCGGAATTTATTACAATTACCATTGTTGGCGTAACCATAGACTTAGAATATTTTCGCTTCCCTGGCGTAACTTACGATGGTAATAAAAATTACCTATCGTTCACTGATATAAAACCTACAGATGTGACTGCTTAATAAATGACAGAGACGCACACTTGCAGAGTTTCGATTTATGCGCACATTTTGTAACCCCTGACAAAAAAGAGGGGTGTTATAAGTTTGTAGTGTGTATCTGTGGATCTATATATCTGTCTGTGGCATCGTAGCTCCAAAAGGGATTGACCGATTTCGATAAAGTGTTTTTAATTGAAAGCTAGTTTAATCGGGTATCATCTTAGCTATGTTTCATGAAAATCTGTTCAGATGTTCAAAAGTTGCAGCTCTATTTCTAATTGGAGCCGGGGGATTTTGATGGTTATTTCGGATGTTTTTGAGTAATTAAATACATAAAACGAAATTCTGCGAGTGTGCGCCTCTTCCATACTTTCTTGGTCGCGCGTTTAATAAACAAAGCGTTCACTTTCTTTCGGTAACATCACTTGTCACGTTTTTGCACTACTTAAAAATGCCGGACAATACTTTTACGCTTACGTTAAATTAGCGAACTTTGCATCTGAATTATTATATGTCAATTCTATCGATGTAATAAATAAAGACCTTATTGCCAGCAAAGCCAGTAATTTAGTAATAAAATTTAGTAACATTTGGAATGAAACATTAAAACTTGTGTTACGGCAGTTACTCGGATTATAGAGTTAATAGTTAATTGAGAAAAGGATGTGTCAGTAAGCTTAGGGTTAAACTTTTAGGATACGAAGCATTTGTTGTTGGTCTGAAAATTTTAATGTGTGAATTAATAGTCATATAAGGGGTGAAGCGTATTTATCATCACAGTTAAAAATAACAGAGAACAGATAAAAAAGCAAAAGAAGAAAAACAAAATAATCTCAGCCTTTGAGAGGAGGTTGGGCCTAAGTCAAAGCAATGGGAACCTATGATAATCACAGAAAAATATCGGCCTTATTTGCATACAAAAATATATAAATATTTTTTTTAAACTAAAATTGTTTTGATACTATCTCGATAATTTCCTCGTATCATTTAGAATGATCACCGAAGCCTCCAGCGGATAGGCCCGAGTTTTGTCGTTTATCTGGCGCCATTTTTCGACCACATTATTTGCTATTCCAAAAGGCTTGACACCAATTCTGCCGCGCCGCGTACGTGTAGCACTCGTAACACTACTCATCAGTTACCAGTTTCTAAAGAAACCACCTTTCGCTGAAACCTTAATATTTAAACTGTTAGTCGAAAAGGGTAGTATTGCAACCCGAAAGAGGGTCATTGCACACATCATTATAAACAAATTTTACTATAGGACCGCATTGACCTAACTACTATAATAGACATTGGGTCCACGCTCAAAAGTGTCCGAGCCAAAACAGTTCCATAACGAAAAAAGAGTTCCAATCGCCCTTCTTTGTTTTGTCAAAAATACCGTAGGTACTATATTGTTATAAAAGTTGAATAGGCTGATAAATTGTCGCAAGTAAAATTAAGCTGTTTACTAATGACGATATGATTTGATTAAGGATGTTATCCATCCATCCAAAATTTAAGTGCTAAGCACTTGTCGGTGTAGCAATTTCCATTCGGTCCTATCTAATGCCAAATCTTTTAAATCTTTATATGTTTGTATATTCGCTTTTTCTTTCAGCTGATCAATGTAGTTTCTTCTTGGTCTTCCTCTTTTTCTTTTTGCCTCTATTTTTCCTTCTATAATGTTGGTAATGAACTTATCGTGCCTAATCAAGTGACCAATCATGTTTCCTCGTCTTTTTTCTATGTGTTTCAATATTTGTCTTTTCTCATTTACTCTTCTTAGTATCTCTTCGTTGGTCACTTTTTCTGTCCAGGACACTTTCTCCATTCGACGCCAACACCACATTTCAAAAGCTTCTAACCTTTCTCGATCTCTTTTAGTGAGGGTCCATGTTTCACAAGCGTATAGGGCTATGCTCCATATATATGTCTTAATTAATTTTTTCCGGATGCTTTTATTAATTTTAGCTGATAAAAGGGATCTTTTTTTGTGGAATGTTTGCTTTGCTATGGCTATTCTTGTTTTTATATCAGTTGTAGATCTTGCATCCTCTGTAATAATGCTACCCAAATATTTAAACTGCTTTAATTGTTCTATAGGGCTATTGTCAATGGTGATGGGATTTACTATTTTGCAGGGGAACTTTGAAGGTACAACTATTTTAGTTTTGTTAATGTTAATTTTCATATGAAAACGGCTAAATACTTGGTTCATTATGTTTAAAATTTTCTGAAGGTCATCTCTGCTGTTTGCGAGAGCGGCAATATCGTCTGCAAATCTAATAAAAGTAATTTTGTTCCCGTTTATATTGATGCCTTCTGCAGTAGATTCTTCTAAAATGTTTCTTATGGCTGATTCTATAAAGATGTTAAATATAAGTGGAGACAAAGAGCAACCTTGTCTTACCCCTTGCCTAATTTTAGCTATTTCTGTTTTGTCATTTACTTCTATTAGTGTTTCTTGCTGTTTGTATAACTCATAAATAATTTTCCTGTCTTTAAAATCTAAATCGGCTTGCTTAAGTATTTCCATCATCATTTTCCAATTCACCTTATCAAATGCTTTTTCTAAGTCTATGAATGCTATGTAAGTATCAATATCTAAATCCACTCGTCTTTGTATTATTGTTCTTAAAGCAAATATTCCCTCTCTTGTGCCTTTATTTCTTCTGAACCCAAACTGATCGTTTCCTAATTGAAATTCTGTTTTATGTCTTATTCTATTTTGTATAATTTTTAGTATAATTTTCGAAGCCTGTGATATTAAACTTAATGTTCTATATTCTTCACATTTAATAGTATTATGTTTTTTTGGTAGAGTTATTGTTTTAGTAGTTTTAAAATCTAATGGTACTTTACCTTCTTCATATATAGTTTTTGTTATTTGAAATATTTCATCTTTTATTGTGTTACTTGCAGTTTTTATTAGTTCTATATATATATTATCATTACCAACCGCTTTTCCATTCTTAAGTTCTTCCAGTGCTTTATCGAATTCTTCTCTTATTATATCTGGCCCTCTCATATCTGTGTCTACATCGAATTTATTCTCAATATCATTTTCATCTAATCCTTGTCCATTGTAAAGATTTTCTATGTAGTTTTTCCATCTTCTTGCAATCAATTTACTGTCTATTAAGGTTTTACCACTTTCGTCTTGAATTACTGTACTCTTTCTCCTTGATTTTTTATCTAAGCTTTTAATTATGCTGTATGCTATATCTATTTGGCCTTTACTCATAAAATGTTCAATGTCTTTACATATATTTTCTATAAAAGTCTGTTTGTTTTTCCTGCATTCTAGTGTAATTTTGTTAGTTAATTTCCTATAATTGTTTATACTATTTTCGTCTGTTTTATTCCTTAAATATCTCCTCTCAACTATTAAATCTACAGTTCCTTCATTAAGCCATTTTTTCCTCGGCACAATCTTTTGTTTTCCTATAGTTTCCTCAGCACTGGATATAATTATATCTCTGACATTACACCATCTTCCTTCGATATCTATTTTATTATTGTAGTTGTTTGTATCTTTACTTATTTTAAACTTATCTTCTAGCTTATTTCTATATTTTATTTTGTATTCCTTATTCTTTAACTTATTGAGATCAATTTCTTTGGTTTTGTTTATTTTTCCGGTTTTCTTATAGTTAATATCTAATTTGCTTACTAATAAATTATGGTCTGTATTAATATCTGCACCAGGGTAAGTTTTACAGGAATTTATATTATTTTTAAACCTATATCTTGTTATTATATAATCTATTTGATATCTTGCAATATCTCCTGGCATCTTCCATGTGTAAAGTCTTCTTTTTGGTTGAGCAAATTGAGTGTTTACGACAACTAGTTCATGTTCTTTACAGAATTGAATAAGCCTTTCGCCTCTTTTATTTCTACTACCTAGTCCAAAATTTCCTGTAATATATTCAGTTTTCTTATCTCCGACAGTTGCATTAAAATCTCCAATTATAACTAATTCATCATTTGCATTAAAAGAGTCTATCATATTATCTATTTCTTCATACATCTGTTCTATTTCGTCATCTAGATGACTTCCTGTTGGCATATATATTTGCAAAATAGCAAGGTTGGTGTGAGTGGTCTTGATTTTAATTCCTGTAATTCTATCACTGTGGTGTATAGTATTTTCTATTGCAGAGGCCCATTTACGATTTAATATAATAGCGGTACCATTTGATCCTTGCTTATCACCAGTATATACAATTCTGTAATTATTTAACCAAAAATCTCCACTTCCTTCCCATCTTATTTCGCTTAACCCTAAAATATCAATTTTTAATCTATCCATCTCCATTATCAGTCTTTCTAGTTTTCCTTCATCTCTAGTACCTTCATCTAACATCGTTCTGACATTCCATGTTCCTATCAAGCAAGGGTTTCGCATGATGACGACCGGGGTAGCCTTGCCAGGACGCCTACCTCTGCCGGACTCAGACCGCCACGGAATGGTTCGTCGTGGTAGCCCGTTGTCAAGATACTTATTTTCGTTATTTGACTTTTCCATTGCTACAAAACTGGGAGAATAGAGCGGTGGTTTCCCCTTGCCTTCCACTCCGCAGTACCTTGACCGTTTTAGCCATTCTGGCGGCGCTCAAGATAATCTGCTACAAAGCCAGGATTCTGCCTTTGTGCAGTACTGACAGCTACTGCTGCCCTCTGTCAGGTTCCAAGTTTCTTGTCCTTGTGACATTGCCGCTTCCGCTTGTTCCGCCGTACCGATGAACATCATCTCCGCCTTCACAACCGTTGCGGTCTTCACCCGTAACCCTGGGCAAGGGTTCTGCGTTATACCCCGCAGGACTGGGTCCCTGCCGAACTCTGTCACCAGCACACTCCGGCCTACTGAAGTGTGCGGCGCCCACCCCCGCGACTAGGACGCGCCGGTCAGGAGCTACCCAAGTGAGAAATAGAGGAGAGGACTCTATTCCCCCAGGGGCCGGGTTAATGGACGTGTTGTTATATTTTTTATATTTCTTTATATGTGCCTACGCTTATATAGATTGATTCGGGATACATTTTTCGTGAATTTTGTTCTAGACTCGCCGTACTTTGTAATAGGTAGGTAGGTCAATGATGGCACCGTCACTGAAATCGCGAAAAAAGATCCTACATATATCAACATCCTTTTCGAATGACGCTGCAGGGACCGAAACTAGTATGACCATTATGACCAATACCTGTATTTCTCGGTTACAATATCTCTATCCTAATCCGGAGATTATAACACTTCCACAAAACTTCCAACATTATCTTTGTATAACACTCCACATAGCAGAAACTTGCAGGAGGGTTCACCACAAGTCAAACAAGTGTTAAGGGTTGATTACACCACAGGATACATAGTTAATCTTCTCTCTAATCATCTACACCAATGTTCACACACGTAAGGGCGAGTACATAATCCATTAATGTACTCTAACTTTTTTTTGTTGGTCTTCATGTAATTATTTACGTAAGTACCTACCTTCTCGGGCACGCCGCAATCGCGGCGGTAAGACCCCTCTTTGAGGAGTGGCTGGATCGGCGGCACGGCGTCCTGACCTACCGCATGACGCAGGTCCTCACCGGACACGGAAGTTTCGGGAGGTACCTGTGTCTGATGAGGAAGGCAGAAACGCCTGGGTGTCACCACTGCGAGGATCGCCCTGAGGACACAGTAGAGCATACGGTGCAAGACTGCCCCGCTTGGGCAGAGCACCGACGTGTCCTCAGGGCGGCGATAGGCGGAGACCTCTCGCGCCCGGCATTGGTCGAGGCCATGCTGCGGGGCGAGACGGAGTGGGAAGCGGTCGCCTCCTTCTGCGAAGCAGTCATGCTATCGAAGGAGGAGGCGGGCCGCTTGAGGGAGAGGATGGCGTCCTCCCTCCAGCCCAGCCGCAGTGGTGGTCGCCCACGGCGTCGGGTGCCGGCCGACGATCTCCGGGCACCGTAGGCGCGGGCATGCGGACAGCGAGTAAAGGGCAACTCGCTGTCCGAACATGGACCATGCCCGGGTCGACAGCGCGTTGTGTTCCACGCGCGCCTCAAAGAACGTCAGCAAGATGACGGGGCCCCCCCTGTAGAGGGCCGAAGCCTGCCGGGGTCGCGGGACTTATCTCATTACCGTGACCCCGGAACGTAAAGGGCTATTGAAGGAACACCGTGGATTTTAGTCAGTACAAGTCTGACAGTCCCTCCCGCCCTGCCCGGGGTGGGAGGACTCATTTAATGATTTTACCACGATAAAAAAAAAAAAAAAAGTACCTACCTTCTGGTACAGGCTGAAAAAGGTTTTTTTTAATGTTAAAATGTTTTGTTGTTTGCAAAATAAAAATATCTTTATATTTAGTATCTTTGTACTGCTTCGTATTAAGGCAATATTCTCTCTTTCGTCGACGGTATATTAGTTTGTCCGTGTTCAGCATTCTCGGTGATAATAAGATGGAATTAATTAATTATTTGTAGGCACATGATAAGTATAAATCAAGAATCAAGAATTCCTTGGAATACCTAGTTACTTATTCTTTGAGAAATATTTACCGCTAAAGAAATTCGTGCTATAAGCACCTAAATTATATTAAATTGGTCCTATAGAAATTAAAACGACGCCCAAATTTTGTGGATATTCTACTAGCCGGTTTATTTAGGAGCTCAATCAGAGTGTTCTTGAAAAAATCAAGTAGGTAGGTATATGTTTTTTTTTTTTTAAGTTGCCCCTCACTTTTCTTTCTCCTGTATCGTGGGTACATTTCACAAACATAGCACACACGTAGCCTCTTGGCATGAAAAGTGCATCTCAGAATTCTTCACGATATTTTTTGTCACTATTCAGGAGAAAATATAGGTGATACTTAGCATTTCTGTATAGTTAACTCAATTTTGCAAAACTTTTGAGATTATACACTTTTCATGGGAAGAAGCGACATGTCACATGTACACACCCAGAGCCGGAACAACTATCTGTAGCCCATACAATATTTGTACCGTGCGGGGATCGAACCCGCAATACGTAGCGCAGAAAACCAATCGTTTAGCTACTGTGCCATCCGTGTCGTGTAATTATTATTCGCCTATTTTATTAGTAGATACCTATGTGTTACAGGTTGTAATCATTTTTTTAACTCTCTCCCACATTAATATCTTCCACAATCTCTGTCCTGTCAACTACAACAAAAGTATGCATAAAAACTAATATGAAGATTCTATCCTCGCAAACAGATAAAATTTTTCTAGAAATAACATTTAGTTGCACACAAAAGTGAGCAATAATAGGATCCAATCAAGAACAAAACTCAATTTAAGGGTGGCTCGGATAAAATTAAATTAAGGTTTTTTTTTTCTTTTACATAAGGATTTTGATAAAGAATTTTCTTTTCGCGCGTTTACGTTTGAATTTCGAATGAAAAAGAAATAAATGACGAGATTAAATGTACTCATATGGGCTCGTCTATGAGAGCTTAAGTTTATCTCGAACTTTTTCAAATATTTGGATTATGTTCCAACATTCAATCAACATTACATTTGAACAGAATTGAAAGCATACTTTTATTCATACTTTTATCGACATTTATGCAACTACTGTATCCATCTGTCAGTCGATGAAAAAGAAAAAGTAGAGACTCAATTGAAATGTATTTAAATACGTTACATTAATGTTTTATTTTTATTTTGTAAGCGTTTTTTTAAGCAGGGACGGAATGATTTTTAGAAAAAATAGGATGGCTTTTCGTTCCTTGCAAGTAAGTATCTGATAAACATGATTTAGAACATACAACAAGAACGCCAAGATACGTGACAAGCACAGACTTCAAATCTATATTATAATTATCTATGGTGACAAAGCACTAATAAAAAAAAACTTTCTACAAGCTACCAGCATACCCCATTCAATATTTGAATTTCATACACCGAACACGTTTCAGAATATCTTTTAGAAGGATTAATTATGCACATCTGCATGCATCATTTATCTGAAGTTATAAATGGCCGACGCAAAAATGCCAAATGCCAATGTCTCTATACATAGGTACGTAAATATGCACCAGAATAACACTGACACTACTCTCGGACATTGGTCACTTTGCCATGAACTGTATTTTTAACAGACAGGCGTTTTTACTGTATGTCTGATAGTCAGTAATTCTTACAGTTAGCTGAACTGAAATGAGTACGACACAACTAAGAAGTTACAACCAATGGCGCTTGCTTAGATAATTTTACAACTTATTGCGACAGCGTAAAGATGACACGGTTGGCGCAGTAGCTAAGCGATTAGCTTTCTACGCTACGTGCTGCGGGTTCAATCCCCGCACGGAACAAATATTTTTATGATCTACAGATAGTTGTTTCGGGTCTGGGTATGTGTGCATGTGATAATAATTATGTATATTTGTTAACTGTACCCTCGATACAGGAGAAATACTAGTGAGGGAGGGACATCGTTTTTTTTTTATCATCAATTTTTACTGTTTCTCAATCCTTGGCAATTTTTAAGAGAACAGTTAAGGAACACTTTCTGTCACTGTAATTGAATTTAATAAATTATGTTAGTAGGTATGTATAAGTATGAATTATATAATTATCATGTTGTATCTTATTTATTTTAGCTGTATCTGTAAGCACCTATATAATGTAGATATAATATTGTTATGTATTATTGTGTACCTACACATATTATTACCTATGTATTATGTTTTGTATAGTATTTATGATTATGTAATTATTTTCTAGCTATTATTGTTACACCGTGAACTACCCCCCTCTTTTAACCTGCAAATCTGTCCATCCTAAGGTTGTCTGGTAGAAATCGCCACGTGCGATAAGACCGCCCTTTGTACATTTCTTTTTCTAATTACTGTATCTTTTCTTCTATTACTGGTGTGCAATAAAGTGTATTGTACTGGAGTACTAATAAACATTCGCGGTTTTGAAGACGCGCGCAGTTCGGAATTGAACGGTTTAATGAAGTTTGTCGATGCGACTTCATAGCTGTGTCGTACTATAACACTATGTTATCATCTCCTTGTAGGTATGTACTATACAGGGTAATTGTACCCGAAACCTCTTAGCACCAACTTTGTATTATAATATAACCCTGAACAACGTTTGTTCTACGACTTTTCATAACTTTTTTTTAACTAAAATATGAAAATACCTAGTTTACATAATATTATAACTGAGCTGCCTAAAATATGGTATGATATGGAAGACAAGATCCTTCGATCATTAGTTACAATAGTTACGTACGTTAGTCTTAGTAACTACTATTACATTTTGTTGTTTTTTTTCCTAAATTTTACACATGTAAACATTTTTATTTATTGGCTTACCGTTTAGTTTTGGTCCAAGTCGTAGTTAATAGTGTTAATACTAAGAGTTTTCGGGTGTTTTTTAAATAACCCTGTATATTGTAATTAATAATTATATCACATCGATGTCCTCTATACATAACATCACGCGTTTTTCCATGGGGTAGTCAAAAACTACAGAACGCCATCATTACATTTTGTTATAACAGTGATATGCATAGATACTTTTGATAAACTCAGTGACATAAATCACTATGTCTTGTCACGATCGAGTATGCTAACCCTGCCAAGACCTATACAGTCTAGACAGACTTCCCAGACACTACCTGAGTGCCAATGAGTGCAGTTTAATTTCTTATAGCTAAGATAATCAAAGCCTTAAATATACCTACTAAAAAACTGCTGTTCCATACAGTTTAGTCGAGTAATAGGTATTAAATTATTTGTATGGAACAACCATTTCTTTTCTCTGGATTTCATGATTGGTCTCATAGTAAAAGTTGTTCATAATGATGAGTACAATAAGCCCTTAAAGAGATCGGGACTAGAAAGTTAGGAACTTTTAAATGTTTTTTTTTATTTTATTAATAATTTAAATAGGTATAAATGGTATCCCATCTGTGGGTTTTGTATACAGTCCACTATAAAGTAGGACCTTATTTAAGATGAATATTTTTTTTTTTTTTTAAACTATAGAACACGCTTTAGTCATCCAAACTGAACGTGTATGCAAAATTTCAGCTCAATCGGAAACCGGGAAGTTGGTAAAATTTAACTTCCAAGATTTTCTTACATAGTTAGTTAGTTAGTTACAGGTGAAGCTAATAAAAGCGTGTTAAAAAGCTTACTATCCAACAAAATACTCTTATAATTTTCCTCAGCGAAATGCCTGTGTAGGAACAGAAGAGCCATAGATTATGTCATAATCTAAGAGAACAGCTCACTTTCAACATTTCTAAATGCATCTTTTAAAATGTCAAAGTTCTCATAACTGTCTTAAAATAGAAGACTTTCAGTCTGCAGAGGTTTCATACAATTCAGTTCAAAGCTACTATCATCCTTTTAACCTATATCTGGTTGCACTTAGTATTCTACGTCTATCTTGTACTGGCTGGTATTCATACAAAAGAATTTCAGTGTCGTTGAAAAATCCAATTTGTCGTTTTATGATGAGATGAGGTCTTGTGGAATATTTTGAAGTGGAGGTGCAAGATGTTGAAATGAAATGGAATATTTGTTTGAGTTTTGAAAAATTTCATGAGTGTTCATTCATATTCATCTGTCAGCAGTCTAATAAATAAAATGAAATAAATACCTTTATTTCAGACATTGAAGCCCATAAGTTCTTAGTGATGAGTTAGTAACTCTTATTTTATGTTTATTATTACCTATATTTATATTTTCTCATATAATAGTAACAGAGTACCTATTGATCTTAGGAAGTATCTTACTTGAAGTAAATTTTAAAGATATTGGTCACTCGCGCCTTTTTCGTCAAAACCGCCGGCTACCGTTTGGCACGTCAGTAGTTACAGTCAGCGAGAGAATGTACATGTCTCAAAAATCATAAGTCACTCAATCGACTCTATTTGTCAACAGAAATGTGTCCGTCAAACGACCATCGAAATCGTATTTGCCGAAATTGAGAAAAATACAAAAAACTATTACCCATACATTTCCTATGAAAACATGCTTTCGTATGCACTCTAATCTGAAATCACTGTAGCTGATAAATGAAGTGAAATACTTTGTATAGTTAGTTATTTGTATGGAATTCTCAACTGGTACAATGATGATTCATAACGCGTTCGTCATTTGTTTTCATTGTAGATTTCAGTTTGTAAGTACCTAGGTACCTACTTTTGTTTCTTTTGAGTAGCATCCTATGAGAATGGGCTTAGAATTAGCATAGTTTAAAGAAGTAGGTTGCTATAAAAGCACAGTGAACTTTGCACTACAAAATAATGAAGAAGTCTTAAAGTTTGGACATTTCAGCTTAGTTCTAAATTATTCTAAAGAATAAAAATAATTATCATGAATTGCAACATGCTTCAAATGCAATAATTATTATTAATATTAAATTCAATTGGATTCTAAATCACCCTTTGACCAATCTGAGAATCCTATTGATTGAGGCTCGAATTCTGAGAAATCTATTGTGTTCGCCATCCGATCGGACCTTCATCGAGCGGAGAGGTCACAAGAACAATAAGGTGGACTGGTGTCAATACCAAAATATTCTTCCATTAAAACTAGAACTACATCAGAATATGCAAAAAAAGGACGCAAGTTCTAGATAGCTTTTATATTTTCCAAAAGCGTTCACTGCATGTTCGGTAGTACTCGGTAATTTTCGGCCAAAATTCGGATGCCCGACTTGAATAACAATTGTGGCTTTTGCGCTGCACGCACGGCTTGATCCAATTTGAAATGTAGATACCGCATTGGAGATATCATATATATTATGCCAAAACTTACTGAATTTATTAGTCTTTGTAAAAGACATTTTCCGCGTTTAGATTGTTCAAGTGTATAGTGTATTGTCGTGCATGAATTCTCTTTTGATCCACTATACTGCGTTTTTATGAACGTTTCCTGGATATTATGGTAGAGAGAGAGAGATATATATTTTTGCATGAATCTGGCGGCATAATTAATGATACTAGTGGTCGCCCTGCGGTCGAAATTCGACCGTAATATTAGCTTTCTGCACTCCTCCATATAAACCATAACTATGCCAAATCTCACACTCCTTCGTGCGCGCCATGTGCATACAGGTTGGTCCAAATAGTGACGTCATAAAAAAAAAATTGAATTCTGCATACCCAGGGGTACCTACTCGAAAATACCCCATATATTTTCTGCGATTTTTTGTAGTTTTCGAGTTATCAATTTATTTTCAAACTATCGAGAATTTTTGCCGGAACTGGAAAGAGAATTTTGGACCATCCTGTATAGATTCTCTAACATTTTGAAATGCTATTATAAAAATATTTCTTTCAATAAGAGTGGTGTTGAAAAGTTAAATTTTATCAGATAAATGGATTTCCAGCATATAACAAAGCTAGCAACAAAGCGTAACGCGACGCCCCAACATTGATGATGTATTGTCAAGTATCATATAAATCAATGACAGAGACATGGCCCATTGCAATTTTTTGCGGATGAAATATTATTTTGACGAAGCTTCAGGCTCTCTTCTATTTTTGATATTTTTCTGTGGATTATTTTGATAGTGATTTCGACACTTGCATTACTTACCTACTACACTTTTCCTTCCTTTTTTTATCTAGGTAATTATATCTTTGAGTAATCAATTTAATATTATAAATAACTTAACTATAATTACAAGCCAACTAAAGGTTAATTTATCTAAAACATAGAATAAAAAAATATAATCTATACAAAATGAACACTTAGTCTTCAAAGTACTCCTTCTCATTGCTGTCAATTGGCAACATGCTCAGAAGACTGGCAGCATTGTCACGTTGAATGGCAATGCTTATTCTTTGGCCAAAGAACAGACCGGTCACGCGTAGCGTCGACCAACCGTTTTGCAATGTCTCTAAAAAGGAGACGTGAATTCGGACCCATGACAGCTAAATATTTTTTCGCGATTATGATGTTGGTCCCATAGAGAAAGTTGTTCAATTTAATGGTCTGATCCACACCCTTAAATATGACCACGCATTTTTAATACACGTTGTATATTATAATCATGATGAGATGATTCTTGAACCCTTAGTAACAATACTTGATAAATGAACAAAAAAGCCTTTTTACCCGTATCTTGATAAGTATTACCTAAAATCGCAAAAAGCTTTTTAAATACAATTATTTAAAAAGCTTTTACGCCGGTTTACTACCAATATTTCACTTTTGAGATTGAGTGATCTTGAGTGAGATATCATGTAAAAATTACCTGTTTTATTATTATTGTGAGGGACAAATATTTTTTTAGTAAGATATTTTTTATAACATCTGTTCAGCTCTCATACACTATATAAAGAGGTCATGATTAAAGTCGCGTTGGTGCTTAAAGTTAGTCGGGTCACGAAATATGTTAAGTGATTTCATTCATACAAAATAGGCTCTACTGCAGACTCGTGTTATAGAAAGAGTAATCTATTATTTTTTGTTACAATATGAGGTAATCTCGTATAGTAAATTTACATGCATAATTAATCATTACCTTCATTCACACGAGTGGCAATATACCCACATGTAACAAAAATTTATTATGAACAACAATTAAATTGGCACCAACCCAAAAAAAAACAGCTATTCCATACATTTAAATTTAGTCGAGTAATATTAAATTATTTGTATCGAACGGCAGATTTTTGTTCACGATTTCAATATTGGTTCCATAGTTACAAGTTGTTCATTAATAAACAGTAGAATGCGTGATTTAAGGAATTTACACAATTTTTGTTACAGCCTGTATAAACAAGAAGTAACTAATACCTCCATAAGAATCATAATTAACATATAAATATTGTGGATACAAAGAAACTATACAGACATATACAACACTAGAGTAAATATACTCGCATAGTTACATAAATGCGGTTCAACGCTCCGACGTAGCTTTCCCAGGATTATGGCGGTTGCGTAATATTGCTCCCAAAATTGCTAAGATTCGCTCTAACATCAGCTAAGCGTAATTTTCATAATTTGAATTTCAGTACGGATAAGCAACGCTGCCATCATCATCTGCCTAGTCCAGGGGTCGGCAACCTTTTGAGTCGGAAGAGTCAAAAATTACAATTTACAAAATTCAAAGTTTTAAAGAGCCACAATTTTTTTTTTTGTTTTTTTTTTCCTCACCCTTTCGTCTATTTAGCAAATAATGCCAGGACTACCTAGTGATTTGCGTATGGAACTAAAGAGCGCGGCTCTTTAGTTTCGCTTCACATCCAAAGAGCCGCATGTGGCTCGCGAGCCGCAGGTTGCCGAACCCTGGCCTAGTCTATTCCCAGCTACGTTGGGGTTGGCTTCTAGTCTAACCAGAGTCTTAATTCACGTATTTTTATGACGCGTGGATCATATTGCAGTGGCGCTCGAACTGGACGCGAGCGTAACTCACTGAAGCTAAGGGAACACCAAATGTGTTGTTTTGATAAAAAAATTACTGCAATTGCGCGGCAACTACACTTCTTTAGTTACGTGAATTAGCCCACGCCCCACAGATATGGCTGAATATCAGTATTTTACACAGAGCGACCGTCATCAAACCTCCGCCACCCAATTCGTATGACAACCTTAAAGAATAAAAATAAAACAAACCCAAACCGGATAAGCAAGTTGCCAGTGGTAACAAATAATAATTATGCAAAACTAAATTAAATGAAACTACTTAGTGGTGTCGATTTCGTTGCGCATTTTGCTATCAAAAGAAAGTGACAGACAGATACTTACTTTCTTTAGTACTATTACTAAAGTAAGTAAGTATCTGTCTGTCACTTTCTTTTTCTACTGAAACAGAAAGTGCCGCCCTTAGTAAACAAGTACTACGGGCAGGGGGTATTTCTTTCTTTCTTTCTTTCTTTTAGTTTAGTTTAGTCGTGTCAAAGTGCACAACCAGAATCGACACCATTATAGTATAATAGCATTACGTCACACAAGATGGCTATGACATGGGTACTTATCTTACTTTACTACTCTATAAAAATATGTACAGCGCCAATTCTCATGTAAACATGATATAAATTAAATAAAATTGTTATTGTATTTTAGCTCTGTCAACTAATTCATAATAATAAACCGCCCATTGTGCATTGTTTTACACTGTTTCTATTGTATGTTTTATTTATGTCGGTGTGCAATAAAGCATATTTCTATTCTATTGTAATTCTTATAATAATTTTCCAAAATTAAGAGGCCTATCACAAAATTGCGCAGTATGAATACAGAGGTCGAGCAGCCGACGCATCGCATTAATTAACCATTTGGCAGTTGTAATTACGTTTATTCAAACATTTTTATTTTTTTAAGGTTCTAAATTTTAATTTCTTCAGAACTAACGTTTATTCTGGTATAAATTTTACGTAATAATATTATGTAAGGAGAAATTTACAGTTAATTCTGAGTGTTTTTAGTAGTTTTATGGTTTTTAATGCGATTTTTTATAGATACTCTATACATATTTCAAAATTCTGAGGCCACTATGAACTAAAGCCCTATTTAAGAGATAATAATTATATTATAGTATATTTTCATTAGTTCAATCTACGAGCTCGAAAAAATGCCGTCGCGCATTATTTGAAAACTTGCTTCGGAATTTTGACATTACATAATTAAAAAGATTAAAAAAAAAATGTGAAAAGCAAGGCCGCTATAATCTATAATATTAACTATTCTCAATCACTCAATAAGTCAAAGTTATCGAACTCTTTCAATTTCTCAGAATAAGAACGCCAAAGTTGGCCATTTAACGCAGAAATCACGGTGAAAATGTAATAGGCCTCTTAATATCACGAAGAAGTGAAGAAATAGCAACCATTCAACCAATATTAATTAACCTCTACTTCCGGTATGCAGGATCAAGCATTCCATTTGTCTACATCCGGAATTTAATTAACCGAAACAATTAATACTCATACTAAACATCTATCGTAAATAATAATATCGAAAGACTTCCTCTCAGAGACTGAAAACGAAGTCAAAACGTTTGAAAACTTTACAAGTAATTGAGATTCTTAGAACGAGCCGAAATTATAAATTATGCTACGGGGAAGTCTTATGAATTCAGAGTAAATAAAAATAATGATGCTAAAGTACTGTTGCCATAAATATTAAAAGACTTATCTGTGCTCAGGACTGAGATATCGTAACTTTTTTGAGACCTGATTCTAAGGAGCCAAGAATGGGGACAGTTACGTCACAAGTCATCCAGATAATAGACAGTAACGTAAAATATAATGGTCTTAGTTTTGCCTAAGGCCTTTCAGAGTACAAAAATATTTGTACTGTATTTCTTTTTGTCGTTCTGTTAAATTACTTTCCTTAAGAATGATTCTTTGTGAACAATTAAAATGAACTAAAAGGATCTAAGGAACCGGAATCCGTAATCTATTGTCCAATCTATTCCAATCGGCCTTCATTCACCCAAATTAAGTTAAGGGTTCCTCAGCTTTACGCCATTTTTGTCCCGGACAAGTCTTGAGCCTGTCTCATGTATTGGTTCCTTGCGATTACGTACAAATAACATGAAATCAAGCTGGTGGTATGTCTGAATATCTTCTCTACATAGTATAAAATAAAGTCGCTTTCCGCGTCTGTCTGTCTGTCTGTATATCCACTTACTCCTCCTAAACTACGCCACGGATTTTGATGTGGTTTTAACTATCAGTTAGATAATTTTTCAAGGAAGGTTTATATTATAGATTATTAATTGATATCCGCGGGCTGCGGAACCCGATCAATAATCTAAGTTTAAAACTTTAATATTTAATGTAAGGATAGTAGAGCAAATGCACCCGTGCGAAGTCGGGGATGGGTCGCTAGTTTCAATTATAAACAAGACAACTTCGAGGGGCTTTCTTGAGGGGCTCATATCTTCATAGCTACCGCGCAGGTCAGTCGATCAGCGAAGTTAAGCATCGCCTGCCGCGGTCAGTCCTTGGATGGGTGACCGTTTCTACGGACATAGAGATCCCTCCGTGTCTCGGAAAGCACGTTAATCAGTTGATCCCGGTTCTCATTATGACAGTCGTTACGGGACTCAGTAGCCCAAAAAGTCTGACAACCGGTCCAACCTTAGGGTATCAGTGTCTCCCAGTAATTGGATGGCGGAGGTCAGATGGCAGTCGCTCTGTGTAAAATATGCATCTGCTTAGACTGGGAGCCGACCCCAATGTAGTTGGAAAAAGGCTAGGCAGATAGTACCAAATAATTTAGTAATTATAAAGCTCTTATTTACTCCGACAAAAAAGTTCTTCATTTTCTTAAATATTTTGGCGTCGAGCGTACCGTAAAAACTTTTTTAAATCCAGACAAAAATGCTAAACGAGGGTAAGAAAGTACTACGCCCAAAAAACAATTGTGTCTTTTCCCCTTCATCGTATAACCTAAAAAGGAACTGGTAGTGTCAGTGATGGATTCCTTTTCGGGTAAAGCTAAGAATGTCGAGTGTGTCCTTTTTCTAAGTATATTTTATTTTGCTTTATTTCCTAAAACATATCGTGTGTTGCTGAATATTTGGTTTCTGAATTTACGTAACGAACTTACCTACATGGAATAGAAATTCAAAGGGCGTATTCTTCTTTGCAACAGTCTGCAAAAAATTTCAGGCAGTAATCTATTAGAATCTTTATACAAATATACCGACATCAAGCTTATACATACAGATAACATTCTGTTCATTCATTAGGAAGCGCACTCCTTACTCACGTTTCCAGGATTAAGCAAATCTCGGATTATACCCGAAGTGACTTCCGTGGGAATTTCAGAATTCGTCGGGACAGTATCTTGCAACACTATGTTATAAGCGAAAGTTGCTGCCTTTCGCCTAAAAATTAATTAGTAACCTCTTTGTAAGAAAAAAAAGAACTAAACGTCGTCGTGGGGATAGTACAATACCACGTATCACGTAACTAGCGTGAGTAGACACCGCGTAAGTGACAAAATTTATATTTCGCGCCAGTGCGGTGCTGACGATAATGGGCACGCGTTGATATCTCTCCTAAAAAGAAATGTATTTCAAACTTACGCGGTCTTTAACAATGCTCCTTACGCGCTATCGTAGTATTTTGCGATTGTTAGAATGTACAGCATTTATCAGACCTTTAATTGTTGAGTCCAAACTACTTTACATTAGTTTACATGACCAGGAAATTGTTACTCGCTTTATTAACACCAACATCGAATACAGCCTTATCTATTCTTAGTATTCTTTTACTATACTTAGCTACATGTATTCGTTTGTTCGTAAGCACTACTTAACCTAGCTTTAACCCTACACTTTAATACGAAGTTACGACTTGACTCTTTCGTAACGGCCAGGAATAGTCAACGATTACTGCACCTTTGTTTTGCACTGTGGGCGTACATAAGATTATGGAAATTTGCTTCTAATTGTAGGGTTAAGCGAACTGTGTGCACTTATGTAATACCTGATAAATCTGGTATAATTTCTGTTAGTCTTGGACTATGAGTCACTATTTGAATAATTGTGATGGTACCAAATGTGAGTGTTGGGCTAAACTTGTTGGCTATGCATTCAGAAAACGTGCTTTATCTCTCTCTAGCCAAGAATTTCATTCAGGACCAATTCTGAGACTTTTGAAATATTTCTATCTTAAAATAGTTTGAAGATTAATCTTTGAAGTTCCTTTTTAACATTTCTTAAACGCTCATCAAAAACTCTTCAAAAGATACTATGATTTCGTCTTGACAGACGTTTATAATGAATTCTCAACTATTGAAATCCAAACTGAACAAACTCGCATAAAAGTTGGACGGAATTTAATTAATCCTTTTTAAATAAAAATTACTACCAGAACTATAAACTGCGGTTTGTATTTCCTTTATCCTAAACACACTTAAAGTACCATTTTACTGTATCACACTGTCACTAGTTCCAGTGCCAAGTCAGTAACGTATATCTTAATTAAACAAATACCGGACGTCAAGGTTCAGGACTCCTCACTACGTCCCGTAAAAGAGCTTACACAAATTGAATTTGTTAGAAGAAATCCCGACCAAGTGTGATGAATAAAGACAATGCTTGCAGAGGAAAAATACAGGACAGTATTGGAGATAAAACACATTTTATGGAACGAAATATCTGATAAGTTGACCTTCATTGTGAGCCTAAATTCGAGCCGAAATTTTCGGTACAAGATCACCTCGTAGACAGCAAATGTTCTGATTTTGTAGACTATAATTCCCTTCTCCAATATCGGTCCCTCAATGTTGAGGCTCGTGACTCCTTCCCTTCTTTATGCTTGATCATTTGCTGCGGTCTGTGGCTTGATGGAGTGCCACGTTCACCAGTACTTCCAGTTGTTCCGACACCTGGTTTGACCATCTCTTCGGGCTGCGTCCTCTCGGTCTTTTGCCTTCTATTTCGCCTGTCGCAATTAGTCTCTCGATATTATCGGTGTTTCTGTGGTCAAAGTATTTTAATATTCTGCGCTAGCACCACATCTCAACGCGTCTATTCGGCTCTTATCGGCTTTGAGGGTCCACGTTTCCGAGCGTTTTGTTCTCCGACTGATGTTGCTACCTTTCCATACCCTTTGTAAATAATTAATATAAGTATATTTTGCAGTAAACGAATAAGTTAGAAATTAATTTGATGGAAAGGAAGCTATATACAAAGTTTATTATGAATTTCAAAGAAACGACTTGTAAAGTCTAATTGATAAAGATGTGAAGGATCACATTATTTAGCTGCCTACGTGTTTTCGTCAAGTTTGTTTAATTATAAATGTTCAAAACAACCTCTTTTCTTCTTTGTATTATAATAAATATTATACTCAGAATATCGTCGTGTGATAAATAATTTACTTAATAATCTTATATATGGCCATCTATTTTTAGAGAAATCCTCAAAATTGAGTATAAAAATATTGCCATTTGCGTGTTTTATAGGCGTTATAAAGGTTTTGATGGTGAAGTTCAAAAATTAAACTACAAAGGATATAAATCCGTAATATAAGTGTCTGCTATAAATATTTTTCACGTATCTAGGTATACTAAATAAACATGTGGAAAATGTTGGATCAATTGAAGGGGCGGATTGTTTACAGCTCTTTTATGATAAGGTTCAAGATTTTGCATAAATTTATTATTTATAGCTATTATATTTATAAGGTCCTACTTTAGTAGCGGAACTTATACTATGGGACCAACATTGAAATCGCAAAAAAAAACAACTGTTCCATACATTTAGTCGAGTAATATTGAATTATTTGTATGCGATTTAAGAAGATAAATACTTTCTTCTTCTTCTTCAGTCGGTCCCTCATTACTGAGGATCGTGGTCACTGGACCCCTTTAAACGGACAATCTGCCTCCATCTACTCCGGTCCGAAGTTGCCATCACCACCTGCTGAAATTTGCTTGAGGAGATAGCCTCTTTTACTTGGTCGGACCATCGTGTTGGCGATCGGCCTCGCGCTCGCTTGCCTTCTATATTACCAACAATGACCAGCTTTTCAAGGCTGCTATCTCCTCTTCGCATTATGTGGCCGAAATAGGACAAAATACGATGTAAGCAAACTGTGGACAATCGGGTCTTGATGTCAAGTTGGGTAAGGATAGATAGATTTGGATAAATACTTTAACCCCTTAAAAAAATCGCCGCTCATATGAGTATAGACTCATTTCATTATACAATATATTTTTTAATAGGTATGTTACTTATGAATATCAAGGCTAAGATCAGATAACCCTTCGCCCTTTGAATGTCTCCAAATGCCTCAAAGAGATTATATCAGGTAGAAGGGTCCAGCATCCATCTGTGCTCTGATTCCTGATAACATCTCATAAAATAATCTTAAAGCAATTTAAAATACATTTAGCCTATCTTGATCAATTCAAAGTCGTTCATTTATCAACTAGTTGATTCAGCGATCCAGACAGGGTTATGTTCTGTCTAAATTTATTCGTTTATCCCCTCCCTTTTGGATAATTTGGTACTTTATTTCGCTTTACCATTACATTGGTTTATTAGAAAAGGAAGATTTACTTTGATTAAACCTACTAATATTGGCTTCAAATCAGCAAGTAATTTTGCTTTTGTTTTCATTAACTATGGAAGTCCGGTCAAAGATGCTGATTATTGCTAAAAAAAAATATGTCGAGATTATGTGTGTTATTAAACTGTGGAGTTATATATACCTACCTAGCTAAAACATCAAAAGTATCATGCCATCAAGGATTCGTGAGTTCAAACGTAGAAGTATTTAGAAAAAAATCCGTAATCCAAAATTAATGAACCCAATTAGTTCATCTTACAAAATTAAAATAACAAAAAGAACATTCCAAATAGAAATATAATTCTGTCAAAGGCAAAAATACGAGCCAATTATATTTGCCACAAAATATGTATAACAAAAGTTCAATCGCAAATCTGAAATCAGGCGTAATCCTCTTATGTAGTCAAGACATTTTTATTCACAAACCTTGTTTGTTCGACTTTGGATTTTAATTTCAAAGAAATATTTTGGAAAGTTGAATGTCAAATCCCCAATTATTTTATGATATACATATCTACATAGTATAGGAAGAAAAATACATACTATTATACTACTTACTTTACTACTTTGAGTATAGATAAATAGATACTCAAAGTATACTACATTCGAGGGATTTTTGAAAGGATTTTTAAATGTTATAATTTATATCTACTATAATAAAATCGTAAAGGTCGAAAAGATTGCACATTGGAAATATTTTCGCGAAAATCGGCTAGGGAGATTAGATAAAAGAAATAGATCACGAATCAATCATTTTAAGAATTTCTGTCGAGAAAACGGCCAGCCAGATTTCAACGAAACTGAGAATCTAGATTTGTTTGCGGGTGTACAGTAACGCACATTCGTGAATGGGATTAAAAGAGATGCATATTTCTAAAATCGTTTGCGCTATCGAAATCCAATTTTCCACTAGTTTCCCTCGAACAAACACTACTCTAGCGACCCGTGCAAATTGAAATCTGCGTCAAACCAATTTTGAATGGACGTGTGAACTGAAAACGGTGTGTGGACAACAAAACAATGGTATCCATTTAGATAGTAGTAATAGATCTGAGTGTGTGTACACTGTGTCCATTATCGTCGGTTTTATTAATGTTTCATATTCAGTTAGACACTGTAGATAAATGATAAACATTGTATTATATTCACAGATTTTTATATTCATATCTTGAGCCAAAACATCAATTTAGTATTTTTTGACATCTTTAGTTATATCTATAATGATAATTGGTTTAATTTATTATTATTCACCTATAGCATAAATATCTATGTTAATAAATTATATTTCTCCATTAATAATATAACCTGTGAACTTGCCAAGATGTTGTCTTCTTTCTCTATAAATTCAAGAAGTTTCTAGAGCGTAAAGTAAGCTTTGAAATTAAAGTTTGTTATAGTGTACAAAGTATCCCTGACGTCACAGTTAGCCGCTTGCTAGCATAGTAAGTAATCTTCCTTCCAACAGGCTGGTTCCTGAATGAGGTGTTCTCTTTTAAGTACACTTCCTTTGCGTACTCAGTTCATAATATTTATAAGATACGAGTATACGTCTTCTTTTACATGAGATTTTATGGAAACACGATGGCAAAAAATTTGGTACTAAACTTTAAAGTAAGATCTTACAGTCACTTTTTACGATATTTTTAATAAACATTTTGCAAGACACAACTCCAAAAATGTGCTGAGATAAACTCAGGCTTATTTATGTTTCTCTTCCGTCAGTCAAATAACTTTCCGACGGGATGACAACTAGTCACCAGCATTGCACAATAATACAACACACATTTCTTATATCTTTCTCAACGTTCGCCAACAAATAGAATAGCTTTACCGAAACTGATAAATTACGAAAGTTATATGCCTAGCAGAAGAAAATCCTGCCAATTTTACAAGGCGTGCTTGTTTTGTAACCACAATGGTCCCAGAAGAGGGAAGCTATGCGGTTAATGTTTTACCTCATTCCCTAGTGTGTCACGATATACGTAACTGAGTTTAGTTTGAATTTACTAAAGCACTAGAATTAACTTTGATTGAAGTTCTGGAAACTTTCGCTTCAAGTATTTTGTGAAACCTAAACGCTACGTTTTAATTTACACCCTCAACAATTTCCAAAGGAATAA
This sequence comes from Allophyes oxyacanthae, assembly GCA_932294325.1. NCBI lineage: Eukaryota > Metazoa > Arthropoda > Insecta > Lepidoptera > Noctuidae > Allophyes > Allophyes oxyacanthae. The sequence continues at coordinate 4,462,226 of OW028614.1, read as the reverse complement.
CAATTTTAGAAAAATGCCTTTGCTCATATTATTCCATCATATCTGCGTATCTCAACAAAAGTTGTGTTTTTGATATTCCATGACGTGTCAGTGCTTGAACTTTTCCTGAGATATTTTCAGAACCAATACCGTTATAATAAACTGTCAAATGAAAATAATATTCCTCCCGTCAATCGAGTTTAGCTTCATCATTATTTACGTTATCCTAAATACACGAAGGAAATTAAGAGGAAATTAGTCGGATTTAAGGGGTCCCCCAAGGTTCCTACTTTGGTGAACTACTTACTGAAGTTTTTCCTTTTATCAAATACTAACATTTGTTTTGTCGTTCTGTTTGTCTAAGCACGGGTGAGAAGGATTTGGGGTGTAAAAACTTTTGTTAATTTGCTTTATGAGAATTCAATTAGGATTCATCTTTTGTTTTCATGTGCACATTTGTGTTAGATAATATTTTGAACTGAAAGTGAATATTATTGTTTCCTTCACTAATTGCTGTTTTTCCGTACTTACCCACCTACTTAATTACCTCATTAAAATTTTAACAATAACTTTTATAAAATAAATTGACCTGGAAACTACAAGACAATAAATTTTGTTTCAAACCATCAAAGAAATGTTAAAACTTGAAAAGAATAACAAAAACGACTTAATATTACTTTTTAGGTACCTTGAAAGTTCTAACACAAAATCAAAGTAACCCAATAATTTTGAAATCCCAAATAACAATTTTAACCAAAATATTTCTTCCGCATAAAATTAGAATCGAAACTGGTTATGAAACCAATTGAAAAGTCGTTTGCAAATCACTAATCTACAGCCGATACTGTGTTGGTAATACATCACAGTACTAAACCACACCTGCGTGCCCGCAAGACGCATTAATTTTAAGCTTCGTGGATAAAATTTGATAAATTAGATCACTTTCTCAGTACCAATTGAATCGCTGTCCAATTGATTGATTACATTACACTTCATTTTCCTGCACAGCAATTTCTACCTTAGCTTTTTCAGAATAAGGTTTCAATTTCATGGTAAGGGTTGGAAAAGGGTAGGTGAGAACACCTGTGATTTGATTAAAGGGCCATTTTAAAGGTTATTCCGGAGTCATAGTGTTGCAGGAAGTTTAACAGTTTGTCTAAGTCGTTGATAAACTGCCTTGAGCTTTACATGTACAGGTTAAGTAAGATAAAGATGACGATGATTTAGGTCTAGCGACTCCTGCTCTGTAGTCTGAAGTTGTTTATAATGTGTGTCAAGTGTGTACGCGTGTTATTTATTGTTTTATTTTAACAAAGATGCTTGCTTGCTGAAAAGTTTAGTTATAAAACTGGATATTTTTTTGAAAAAACGCTGCTTTATCAATATTTGTGATTAATTTGTCAGTAATTTGAGCTTTCTGCACTCCTTCTCCATATAAACTTTAACTTTGCCAAATCTCACACTCCTCCGTGCGCGCAATGTGCTTAAAAAGAGATACAAAGTTTTCTCTATATAGATTTTACTTGTTCTTTTACTTAGAAGTAGACCTCATTTTTAGGCTTTTACGTACATTGCCCTACAAACTTAACATTCCGCGAACAATTTAAGCAATGTAGGTCCCTAATAAAATCATCTCAGAGCAAATTTATGTCTTCTTGTTGTTTTCTTTATTTTGTGGCGGCATTAGTATTCCTTCCTGTAGTCAGTGACGAATGGCCATTATGTGTGAACGATTCACGAAGATTGTTTGGCCCCAGTTCTTTGCTTTACTTGGAGAAAATATTACGATTGAAGTAGGCTGAACAAAAAACAATAAGTGTGAATAAATTCACATTTCATGCAGGATTTATTAAATATCGACGAAAAAAGACGATGGAATGGTCAAAGACACATTATTCTTACAAAAAATATATTCAATCCACTTGCAAAACTATAATAATCCTACCAAGATAATAAGTAAATCGCACGGAGACACATTTATTAAAAAATATATAAAAATTCCTGGCTCTTGCCATTAATAACCTACGATGAAACCAATAGGTATTGTTCAACTTTGACAAAAAAATATTAAAAAATAAAAACTTGCTTTTGCCAGCAATTTCATATACTCGTAGGTATACAAACTTACCAAGCTGTTAGTTTGTGTAAACCGATAATTTATTGTGGAAACTAATTTAATTCAACTGAATAAATAAATACCGATAAATGCGAAAATTATTTGTTTTTTAAATATATTTCTGAAAGTTACAATTATAGTAAAAACATGCAAATTGAAATCATAAATTTCAAAACCAGGACTTTAATTAAAAACAGATTTCAAAGTATTAGTTGTACCGTTATACGTACTCCTATAAGAAGAAGTAAATAATAATATTTTTTAAAGGCGCACGGGGCTTAAAGGTACATTTTGGTAAAGTCCATAAAACCCAAAATGTGCCTTTCAACCCCTCAAATGCAACGCCGTCTACAGCAACTGCGTCTCCTCAAACATTTTCGGAACCGTTTTGGCAAAAATTATCCAAATTAAAAAATTCAACTCCCGTTTTAAAGAGAGTTCCCCGAGGCGCGAGGCCATCTGTTGCTCAAAATCTAGCACGATGTGTCCGTCTTGCTGCCCGGGAGAACTCTCAAGCTGCCTGGGAACAATTACTCACCTTCCCTTACAGAATTCTACATGTGCAAAAAAATTTGGCTACCAAAAAAACTTTAACAGCCCAAATTAAAGAGAACTGTACCGTTTCGACTCCAATTTTCGATCCTAAAATTCCAGCATGCAACTACCTTGCACATAAAAATCTATACCACCATGTAGAATCTAAGTTAAGCGAGGGTGATATTAGGGGAGCGGCCAGAATACTGTTTAGCAGCGATGTGGTCGCACCTTACTCTCCAGATACACTCGCAGCTCTGGAGAGTAAGCACCCAGCGCCAGCAAATGACCTCTCCTTCCCCGATCCCCCAATTCAGAATTCTAATACACTTGAAATTACAGCCCGCCAGTTGGTCGCAGCCGTGGACTCCTTTAGGAGTGGCTCAGCCGGCGGCCTCGACGGTTTGACGCCACAACACTTGAAAGACTTGTTGAGCTCAAGCGCCGGGGAAGCTGGTGAGACTCTCCTGAAAGAGCTTACGGCTCTGACCAATTTGATGCTCTCCGGCAATGTGTGCGAATCCGTCATCGATATTTTATATGGGGCAAATTTGTGTGCCCTACGTAAGAAGGATGGCGGTATTCGTCCCATTGCCGTAGGGTGTACCTACCGGCGTATGGCAGCCAAAATATGCTGCAAAGTGTACAGCGAGTCACTTTGCAGCAAATTCCAGCCTCACCAACTGGGTTTTGGCTCCAAAGGTGGCTGTGAGGCTGCCGTACACGCCCTCTCCACTTACCTAAACCATGGTGAAGGTGAGGTCATTTTGAAGGTTGACATTAAGAATGCCTTTAATTCAATAAACCGGGACACCTTGTTGGCAGAAGTCAAAAATGAAATGCCTGAAATTTACAGTTTTCTTTGGCAGTGCTACAGACACCCATCAAAATTATTATACAAGGACAACCTTTTGGAATCCGCAGTTGGCTGTCAACAAGGTGACCCCCTCGGGCCAGTCATTTTCAGTTTAGCTATTCATCCTGTCATTAGACAACTAAATTCTAAATTCAACGTATGGTATTTAGATGACGGTACCCTGGGAGGTGACATAGATACCGTTCTTCAAGACTTACAGTTCTTAAAACAAAAATTCAACTTACTCGGCCTGGACCTTAATACTTCTAAATGTGAAATTTATTTACCTGACAGCACTGACAGACATTCAACCCTACTAAAATTTAACGCAATAGCCCCACATATAAAAGTTACTGAAAAAAATTCCTTGCACCTCCTAGGGTCCCCCATCTTAGAAGAATCTTTTTCAGCCTTCATGGATGAAAAAATCCAAAATTTTAGTGATATTTCGGAAAGACTTTCCAAAATTACCCTACATTCGGCATTCACAATAATTAGATACTGTTGTTTTGGCCCTAAATTTATTTATAACCTCCGCTGTTCTCATATTTGGAAACATCCTCAACTTTTAGAGAAAGCTGATAAAATTATTCGAAATTCTTTGACATCCATTTTAAATGTGGCATTGGATGACCGAGTTTGGCTGCAAGCAACCCTGCCCATTCGTTTGGGTGGCCTCGGCATCCGCAAAATTTCTAGCGTAAGTTTACCGGCGTTCCTGTCCTCGGTTCACAGTACTGAAAAATTAACCAGGAAAATTTTAGCATCTATACTGGTTGATTTTGAGGTACCGTGCTTGACTGATGCTATAAACGCCTGGAAAATAGCTTGCCCGAGTTCAAGTCTGCCCGAAAATCCATCGTCCCAGAGACAGTGGGATGGGCCGCTCTGCAGTTTAGTGCAAAATGATTTAATTAATACGTCCCGCAATACTGCTGAGCGTGCCCGTCTCCTGGCTGTGGGAAAATGGGAGTCGGGTCTTTGGTTACAGGCACTTCCATCGTCCAATATAGGCACTATGTTGGACGATACTACGTTTCGGCTCGCTACTTGCCTACGCCTAGGCGCTCCTTGTGGTGCTCCGCATCGCTGTCACTGTGGGGAAGCTGTCGACTGCCTCGGTCACCATGGCCTGTCTTGCTGCAAAAGTGCAGGTCGCATAGCACGGCATGCCAATATTAACGACATTATCCGTCGTGCCCTTGTCACCGCTGGCGTGCCCGCTGTTTTAGAACCCAATGGCCTGGCGCGCGACGATGGCAAGAGGCCGGATGGTATGTCGTTATTGCCATGGAAGTTGGGTAGGCCCATGGTGTGGGACGCAACTTGCGTCGACACTCTTGCACCTTCCCATCTTCCTGGCTCGGCAGGCTGTGCTGGCGCTGCAGCTGCAGCCGCAGAGACACTCAAACGGCGCAAATATAATAACCTTATCGGTAGTTATATATTTGAGCCGTTTGGTGTCGAAACGCTCGGGCCATGGGGACCGAATGCATGTCTCCTCTTCAGAGACATTGCAAAACGGTTGGTCGACGCTACGCGTGACCCGAGGGCTGGCCTATTCTTTGGTCAAAGAATAAGCATTGCCATTCAACGTGGCAATGCTGCCAGTCTTCTGGGCACGCTGCCAATTGACAGCGAGGAGGAGGAGTACTTTGACGCCTAGGTACTCAGTTTTATATTTATTTTATTTTATGATTTATTTATTTAACAATAATTATTAGTGTACATATTTAAGTTTATATTTTATGATTGTATATAATTATTAGTTAGTTTTATTATTATTATTAGAAGAAGATAGATGCTATTTTATTTTTGACATGATACCCATAGAAATCAAATTAAAATTATGGTTTTCCCGTAAGTTCAAATATGTAGTAGGAATTCCCAATTATGGAGAAATTGAAACCTTACCTTTTATCAATTTGATGTAACTCTTACCAGAGCAAATTACTAGGTTTCTATACTGTGAATTCTATTCAAGTTGCACAGACATTGTCACCTCACTACCGGCAATTTGTCGTCTGACAACCTTCGAGGTTGATTCAATGCTTTAACTCTCTCACAGACTGGATTGTTATGTGAGTATAACACACGTAGTACATAGAGTTCCACTAGTTCAAAGAAACTATATTTCTCTGTTCAAGTTGGAAGCAATTCAATTTTTACCGATAACTTCAATCGAGACATCGAATTTTACACTTTCATTTACAAAATTCTCATCCATTCTCTTTTTAATAATATTAATAGAATATTCGGTTCCTTTTATTGTGATATTATATCTATATTCAAAGAATAAACCGAAGAATTTACATAATCTATCTCAAAAAGAGGTTGTTGAAGCTTCTCTAAATGGGATAACCTTTATCATTAAAACCATATCAGAATCATAATTCTTACCAAGCCGGTATTGTCCCTGGCCGAATATAGTAAGACCAACCATACTCCGAAACGGCTTTTTCCATTTAATACATCTACCTGTATACTTATATGGTAATGCAAAGGAAAGTACAGTATTACGTTGCAACAATGAAAAGTAAGCGCCACACTTACTGGTATATTTTTTTATGATTAAATCTTTAGAATCTTTGAAAGAGTAGACCTGCAGTGGCCCAGTGCTGGAAACCTAAGTTGCAAACACATTTTGTAGGGTGATAATGATAAAATTAGGATATAAGATAGATAGAGAAGCTTAAAAGTGGAAACAACTACAATTCAAAATATATTTATTAAAACCACACATGGTTAAGGAAAAGGAACTCTTCTCCTAAAAGGAATTCTTAAGTTTTGATTTAGAGTATTCTAAATGAATTCAAAGAAAAATGACACCATGGTAAAATTTTACCGAAAATAGATAAGTCTTTATATAATAAAACCATAGAGATAATATATAGAATATTTCTATGAATAAAACAGTTTCAAAGTAATACTCATCGTTACAACACTACATTGCTCCCAGACCTTAATTCTCTCCATTACCTTTTATCAAAGATTTCATTAAAGATACAAGATGAATTTCGGGATTAAGGAAGATTAAACTTGGAGCGACATCGCATATAAATATCGCTCTTAACAGAACATAGGTGTTCGTAATGGTTTGAAATATATTTTAAGTGAAGCTCATTGTGATAAGTAGCTATTTGTAAGTGATTTGATGTCTGTTGAGGTGATAAAATTTATTCAAGATTCCAGATTAGGCAAAGACTTAAAAATGAAATCAGCTAGGTACAAAAAATAAATCCTGATAGTACTTTGGCAATCAGCTATCATTAACATGATGGATCATGATGATGGATCATCGGTAAGGCTACAATTGTAACACTACCAACACTACCTGTAAACCCGATTAAACTTCAATGAATTTACAACGTGTATCAGAAATATGTGATCATATTAATTAAGTGTATGGATCAGACGATCAAACTGAATAACTTTCGCGATGGAATCAGCATCGTAATCGCGAAAAAATTATCAGTTGTCCCATACAAAACATAAATACCTTTCTGATACATATTGTATAGTATCGTTTTTTGTCGTCACTTCCAATAAACTCTGGCTCACAGTCGGAGGATTAAAGGGCAGTTCAAACTGAGGTAAATCGATTGCTCAATGTTCGCTAGCAAAATCAAATTGAAGTCCCACGCGGGATTATCTTCAGTTTTGCCGGTCATCTCTTTGGGGACATCAGTTTTGAGAATGGCACAAAATAAATCATAGTTAGACACGAACTAGTTACTCTATTCATGGTATTTTCTTTGTCCTCAGGTACTTTAGTAACAAGATGTGAATCAGTACAACATGGAGGAGGATTATTGTGACAACTGCAGCCTGTACGCTGAGTTTAACGACACCGTCTACAGGAACACCTCCAGGAATGAGACCATCATCAACAAGTTCTACTTTTATCAGGTAAAAAACGGTTAATTTTGCATTTTCTTGCTTTATGAGCTCTATAGTGCTCGTGATGAGAGAAAAAAAAAACGTTGTAACATTATGATTTCAATAGATAGGTTTCGTGTTACTACAGAAATGACTAGCTTATACGGGTTGATAATAAACTAAATGAACTGATCATTCTGTTTATTATCACTCACCATTTATGGTACAGTGATTTTAGATTACTTGCATATGGTAGGTATGTTTTAATAGAAAATGGGTGAGAAATAGATTTTTGTAATTATTCAATTTCGGTAAGTACGATTTCGTAAGTTGTTTGGAGGTAACATTCCTGTTGGGAAATGGAGACTATTGAGGGGACTTAAGTATTTTGAGAAATGTAAATTTTCTGGCTGACTACCTTTTTTCAAAAAAATAATAAAGTGGTTCTTAATATCTTCAAAATTCACCTAAAGTTTCCTAAGAGCAGGGTGCCTAAAAAGGTCACTCAAGATGAATTACGTATATCATGATTCACGTTACAAATGTCAAAATACCTATTCATCTATTTGACGACTCCGTAAGATTCATATTCAGCTGTCATCTGTTTCACAGTTATTATGGAGATTCTTAGATGAATTGCTTAATGTGGCCTTTTTAGGCCTGCTGAACACTTTAACTATAATAGAAACGGTAGCCCCCAAATTTTTGCGCCATTTTATCACCAATTTGTTTAAGGATCTTTAAAGAAATCAGTAATAGAATCAAGTGAAGCACGGCAGATAGTTTGATTTAAGGTCTCGAAACTTGCAAACTTGCAAAGAAAAAACTTATATTCCCCAATTTTCTTTCCTTCTGAAGTCACCTTAATACATTTTCTTAATGAATTTTCTCATTATGGCACGTGTCATTAAACCGAATGGCCTGTCAAACTGTCGGCCCCATAAAATAATATGAATTAATGTGATATGTTACCGATGTGCGGGCCCGGGGGTAAATGTGTGAGAGAACCTTCTCGCGTAGATATTGTATGTGTGGGTCTAGACATTATTCTAATCTTGTTTTTGTCTTTGGTTTAGTTTATTATCAAACGAATGTAAACTTTGAAAAGTTAGATAGTAAGGTTTGGAACTTTGTTTTCTTAAATAGCCATACTGGGAAAATCACGCTTGTGTAAAGAAGAAATATGTACAGTTCTTTTACCTTACTAAGTTTCTCACTTGACATGTACGAGTATTTAAGTACTAATACTTAACAAACAATCGCTTCTTTCGATATATTCCAAACCACCGCTGCCAACAGAAGTACATATAAATTTCCATAAATTACCAATCCAGAAAGACAAAAAAAACATAATGATTTGCTCTTACGATCTACATACCCAGGTTTAGTACATTAATTCTCCGTATTATAATCTTGTATAAGAATTTCTTCATTCTTAATTCTTTATTGTACACGAAATGAGATAATAAAACAAATACAATTGATATGGTATGTACACAGGCCAAATAATTCCACAACATTCTTAGAAAATATTTTATGTGAAAGTGAGACACTATCAATAGACAAATTTTTCCGTGAAACGGTTATCTACTAAAACCATTAAATTGTTAAATAAAATATTTAAGCACTCTATTCATAAAAAAAACTAATGCAATCTAAAAGCAATTTCGTTTAAATATAATATTGGTTTAATTGCGAAACCTCAATTTCATTAACATTTTTACTGTAATATTAATTCCATTACATTCAAACTTCTAAATACTCACCCCTTTTAATTTAATGTACAAAATTCTAGACTTGTATCTACTGAAAGTCTTTAGACACCCTAACTGTACTACACTTTACTACAAATTACTTCGAAGAACTATTCACACCAAATCGCATCCCATAATTTAGAAGTTTAGACGACGTATTTTGCTCATATTCGCGATTTTCAAACTGTGAATAAAATAAAGTTTGTTTAAAGTGAAAGTAAAATGCTGTATACTCGTCAGATTCTCTTAATGAACAGAGAAAAGTTTTTGCTTTTCTGTCTCCAGTGAACATACATCACACAACATAATATTTCAAAGAAGACAAAGCTTCTGATAAACTATAGGTATACGGCGTGTAGGCGTTCTCCCTCTTCTTTTGAAAGTTTGTTGCATTTATTTTTACTTCTGAGACTAGTTCCATGAGAAATGATGGAGATAATAGATGAGGAATGCTTCTGAGATGGGGATATGCAGCAGTTTCCATGTTTACTTTGATGACTTATTACGTTGATCATCGATCTGCCTCTTAAACGATATGATTGTTCGTTGCAGATGATACTTCTGAGACTATTCTATAAATGTAATTCTTCAGAACTCACCCTTCATAAGATGCAGTAGCACTTTGTTTCTTGAGCTCATTGTTTCATGTTATACCGGTATATAAAAAATCAATTTTCTGGGTGTTTACAAATTGTAATTTTCTGTTCAGTCAGCACAACTGGCAATCCTATGGATGCTGATAGTGACGATCGTGGCTGGCAACGCGACCGTCGTGCTGGCGCTGCTACTCACCAAGACCAGGAAGAGCAGAATGAATTTCTTCATTATGCAGTTAGCGATCGCAGGTTAGTACATATTTTTCATTTTCTTATAGTTTAACATTCTCTTGTTCAAAATTCACAAATTCGTAGTATAACTAATACTACGAATTTTGTATGGCACAAAATGGCTGGAAAATTTCAACATCCAATCCAAGTTTCAAATAAAGGGGCAGATGCTGCTCCTAATACAAATAAAATAATGTTATGTTAGCTTAGTCCATATAATATCATTATGTGTACTAGAATCATTCCTTCTGCACGAGTTTCCAAAAATAGGGCAATCATAAGGAAATCAACAAATAAAATATATTGTTTCAGATTTATTAGTGGGACTAATAAGTGTACTGCCAGATTTAATACAACGAATAACGATCACGTGGCTCGCTGGCTCGATCACGTGCAAAATGATGAAATATTTACAGGTAAGAGTCCTCGGGCAATCAAAATATAATGTTACGTTTAGGCAAATGGTGAAATTGCTTATTCGTATTGAATACCTCAATATGATTTTATGTCGATTACATATAGAAATGGAAATAGAAAATTAATATGCTACAGAACCTAAGACAAATATTGTTTATGCTGCATGGATTTTTGAAAATAAACATACCTAAAGATAAATAATTAAAAATTGTGAAATTAAGTCATATATGTATATTATAAATTATTTTGTAATGCTTTTAGGGTGTCGTCACATATTCTTCGACTTACGTATTGGTGGCACTGAGCGTGGACCGATGTGATGCCATCACACATCCGATGAACTTCACGGGAAGCTGTAAGTATTTTAAAAAATAAGTCTTCAATTTCTGTAGCCCATTCACTAGGAGATGATTGTGATTATTATGATAATCTTGAAAACCGGACTTTTGAAAGATCTTGAAGAAGAAGAAAAGACGATTGACGAGACTTTCGACAACCATTGAACATGTTACGTAATTGGTGTCATCTGTAGACATCCTATAAACTCGCTTCGTTTTCATACTTCCATCAAGTTAGGGCAAGTTTGGAAACTTCGTACTCCGTGGATAATAATAAATATAGGTCATCCAAAAATAGGACAGAAGGAAAAAACTTCTATTTGGTTGACAAAGACATTTTTATTATAGACTGTAGGTAGTATTTCCATACAACATCAAGTTTCGTATGACTAAACAAAATTTAAAATCCGATCCTGTTTAAGATACTGTGAATGTTCTAGAAAAAGTGCTCCTGTTCTCAAGTTATGTCGTAGAGGATCATAACTTAGCCCAAGTTAAACTTAAGTTATAATGTTGACAAAGTCCAGGCGCCTGTCGTTGCATATTTTGCAAACTTTAGTAGTAACCGAGAGATTGTTCTGCTTGGAACATTGTTACCAACTCTTTATTATTACGTAGTTTATTGTTTTCAAGCTGTAAATTATTTTTATGAAAGGGAAATACTACTATTGCGTTGCTTAACTGTCCTGTGCAAATAAAAGTGATAGCTTTGGGTTTCTTCTTACGTTGGGCTAGCATATTTTCATAATCTATACTTATAATAGCAACTTTATGTATTTTTATGAAAATGAAGATTTGATTTGATTTGTAAGTCGTGACCTATAAAGGGTAACCCACTTTTTTTTCCAAATTTCAACTGATTCCGTTTTAATTCCAAGACTATTTTAATTCCCTGGGTACCGTCAACTTATGAGGTAGAAACGTGGTTCGGGTTTGTAATTGGAGAAATCCCGTAGGATCACATTCAGAGAATCTTATTTCTGAATTTAAAAAAGCCTCAAAATCTGGTCTTATTTGTAACTGATTTAGAGAAATCTGGCACATCTGATTCAATTGTTTTTTTCTTTTCCATAGGGCGCCGAGCCCGTGCCCTGATCCTTGGAGCATGGTTCGTCAGCTTTCTATTCTGTGTACCAATGCTGTTCCTATTCGACGAAGCCAATGTTGAAGGTACGTGTTATACCTACCAGTTTATCTATCTACAGTGATTCGCGGAGCAATCTAGCAAGGTCCTAGAATATGGGTAGGGCTAATGTCGTCAAGGCAAGCAAAAGAAGTATTCGCGAAATAAAAATTGCTTTTCCATACATTTAGACTAGTAAGTACCTATTATTTAATGATTTGTATGGAACAGCAGATTATTTTTTTTGCGATTTCTATGGAGATCCTATAGTAAAAGTTGTTCATAGTGATGAGTACAATACCCTCCTTCAATATGTCCCTCGTTCAACCAGTAACCCTGTATACATATTTTATTCGTATTTTCTCGCATTAAAGTTCATAATATTTGTTTTGAGTGCTATCGCTAAATTATGGCTGTATGTACCTAGTTACTCTGTAGTGTGAGTGTGACTATGTTTACACTAAAGACTTTATGAACGAAGCTAGACAAGATCGCCCTCCCAATATGTGTAGACAATCAAGTAGTCTGGCTTTTAATAATACTGCTAGCTCTTACAACTTAATCGGTTCCATTTTATGAGGGTGTAGATGGAAGTCTCAAACACTCTGATAGACATCTTGCATGAGAAAATGTATGTTAGTTTTCAAAAGTCTGCTAAACAGATTGGACTTAAACATCTGAATAGTAAAAGTGTTTAAGTAGTCATAAAATAAAAGATGCTGAGAAAGTACTAAACTTTTACTAGTTTATGACACAAAGGCGAAAATTTTCGTGTACTTCAAGTTATTTCAAAACAAACTAAGTTGTCACTGCTCGCATCATTTAATTAGAGAGCGTCTAAATGATACGAAACTCACAGAGAAAGCATCGATGGGGTAATCTGTCTCACTGGACCTTGCATTATATAGCCTTGGCATTCGTGTTAGGGGGCTATTAAATGTGGTAATTAATACAATATTGTATTATTGTGCTTAGCAATACAATATTAAAGTAGTCGTACTCTATGGACGCTATAAAACGATAGGTACGAGATGGTGGTAGGCCCCCTGAGCTAATTAACCTGTTTATTCCAGGCATATACCAGTGCTGGTCCGGCATCAGCAAGCTGCAATGGAGGATATGGATGACGAGCGTGTTCGTCTCCTTATTTGTCGCCCCAGCATTGACAATCTCTGCTTGCTACGGTGTAATTGTAGTCACGATACGCCAGAAAAGCCACCGAGTGCTAGGCAGACGGGCGACGGCGACCAGACAATGTGAGTTTTAGCCAGTCATAGTTAATTAATTAAACTAAGTAATTAATGTAGACTTTTTTGGTGGTGTTCCCCAAGTTCCAATTTGGGAGCAGGTTTGCGGGAAATGTGATTGGATGCTTTATTACGTAAAAGCGTGTTCATTTAGATAGAATGTAGCTAAAATTAGATTATAAGAATTTTAATGTATTAGAGAATTTGTGAAGTCGTTAGTATTGCGGTAAGAAAATGAAAGATGAAAGAGAATAGAATGAAAGATGATGAAAGAGCTATTCAAGGGTGATTTACCCATGCCACTCAAGCGAAAGCTCATGGATATGTGTATTCTCCCCGTCCTAACCTACGGAGCGCAAGTCTGGTCTTTGACTAATGCCCAGAAGTCCAAACTCAAGGTTTGCCAAAGAGCAATGGAGCGCAGTATACTCGGTGTTAAATTAACGGATTGAGTTCGAAACACCTTACTGCGCTCCAGAACGCAGATAATTGATGTAGCTCAGAAGGCCGCTCAGCTTAAGTGGGACTGGGCAGGACATGTCTGCCGTATGCCGGTCGAACTGTGGGCCCACATAGCACAGAATTGGTGTCCTGAGACAGTAAGACGGGGTCGCGGCAGACCATGAAGGAGATGGCGGGACGAATTGAACGCCTTCCTTAAAGACTGGCCCGATACAGCGCGGGATCGCGAGAAGTGGAGGAAAGGGAGGGAGGCCTTTGCCCAGTATTGGGACAGCATAGGCTTGTAATAATAATAATAATAATAGTATTGCGGTTAATATAATAAATAATTATATCAGCCAGCCTATTAGGTATTAATATAATTCATTAATTCGTTTTTAAAGATTGGAGGATCACAATATGAGATGAATAATATCTAACATAAATCTTACTTCGTTGTCCCTAGCTGGAGTTATGAAAACCATTTCTAACATTCATTTCTGGTGTTAGTGATGTTCATGGGCGGCGGTGATCACTTACCATCAGGTGAAACGCAAGCTCGTTTGTCGATTTAATATTAAAAAAAACATTTCTAACAAAAATGTAGCGCCACCAAACCGGAACATTATCACTATCATGCCAACACGTAAATACACGACAGTTGACAGTCGTTAATGAAGTCAGCAACCCAAAAAGTCTGACAATCGGTCTAACCTTAGGGTATCAGTGTCTCCCAGTAATTGGATGGCGGAGGTCAGATGGCAGTCGCTCCGTGTAAAATACTGATATTCAGCGGCATCTGGTTATAAGACTGGGAACCAACCCCATCGTAGTTGTCAAAAAGGCCAGGCAGATGATGATGTGAACACGTAAACTGTGTGTGTCACTGCAGGAGTGCCAACTGAAAATTAGCGCTGGGTGTCCCACATCAAGCATATGCTGAGTTGGTAACCTTTTCGGTACGAGCATCATCGTGTTCGACGACATGTTTTTTTTATTTTATTTTTTATTTATTTTTATTAGATGTGTAAGATTTCTCTTTTTGTGTTTCGTTTATAGTGAATATTGTGACGTCATGTCATTATCCTGTGCGGAATAAAATTATTTTTCTCTCTTTCTTATAAACTCTGACAGGGAAACCAGGATACGTAAGGAGAAATATTTCATGTAGAAAACGTGATTTGAATTTTCTTGACTCATGAAACGCAGTATCGATAACTTAAGCTTAGTGTACATCCTGTTACATCACTACCAACTTCATCCATCATTTTGACGACACGATTGGAGTAGTGGGTAAGCGATTAGCTTTCTACGCTACGTGCCGCGTGCCGTGTCCGATCCCCGCACGGAACAAATATTTGTATGATCTACAGATAGTTGTTCCGGGTCTGGGTGTGAGTGCATATTATGACATTTATGCTTATTAACTGTACCCTCGATACAAGAGAAATACTAGAGAGCGGAAACATTTAAAAACAAAAACAAATACAGTTCGATGTTGTTCAAGAAGTTTTTCGGACTACTTAGTAAAGCAATTTTTATGGTACCATAAGATTCCGAGCAGTCTCAATAGCTTAGAAACAAAAATCTTTGGCATTTGACTGCGGAACTTTATAAATTATTGGATATTTTTTACGAAAATAAGATAAGCTAAACATCAAACTTACTTAACATCCAGAAAAGCCATGGGCGAAAGTCAAGGCCAAATTAAGAGAACGTGACCAAACTGACGATGACTGACTCCATAAAGTATGGACTCCAACCACTCCGGATTTATGTCCACAAATAAAATGTTATCCGTTTCTTATTGAATAGTAAACGGAGGTTAAGAAAAAAGGACGATAAACGGAGATATAAAGGGATTATCTTGAAATGAGAACATAATAAACTTTGGGGAACGTTAATAAACATTGTTTGAATAAAACACGTACGAAACAGAAATAGAAATATTTATTTGCAAAAATAAGGTTTCTGAATTTATGTTTTTTTGTAGGAAAAGCAGTTGTATAATATACAACTACTTTTCCAAAAAAACATGTACAATGTATATTGTCCAGGGATGTTGCCAGTAGATAACTATGAGCTAACGACTTGTTTTTTAAACGACGCACAGTCTAAAAATATTGGAAAATCCTAGTATGGAAAATAGTAAAGCAGTAATTGGCAATTCTGTCAATATTGAGAAATACTCGTTGTTCATACGCCGGCAGGTTCGATCTTCGAGGATTGTTCAGAAAAACAGCCAGCGTAGTAAAGTAGAAATTTTGAGTTTATTATGTAGAAAAATATCAAATGTACAAGTTTCTTGTAGAACAATTGTGTGCGCGTGCGCTCCGGTCGGGAGCAAGTTGGTAGAGAGAAGTAATGGCGGCCGGATATTAGTGCCGCGTCACAGGCGCGGCGGCGCGTTCCAGGGCCGCGTTCCATTTTAGGTAGCATAATTGCGAACATCCTCCCCCCCCTTGGGGACAGGTTCCCCAAGGAGCTCTTGGGAATCTAGTAAGGCGAGCCTTGAGACGGATCTATGGATGATGCCGCCCTTCGTTTTGACGTCGACCACTCTGCAGACGCCATCCGCTCCAGGAAACATTTTCACAATTCGGCCCAAGAGCCACTTCATAGGTGGTAACTGGTCGTCCAGAACTAAGACGAGGTCGCCGGCTCGAACGTGGTCTTGTGACCTTTTCCATTTGCCGCGTTGCTGCAGCGTAGATAGGTAGTCCCTTGTCCATCGAGACCAGAAGTGTCTTCGTAGTCGTTCTACCAGTTCGTATCTATTGATACTGGCTTTCTCAGTGACGGGTGAAGGCAGTGAGGTCAATGGCCGACCCACAAGGAAGTGCCCAGGGGTGATGACAGAGAGATCAGAAGGATCGGCAGATAAAGAAGTGATAGGACGCGAGTTCATAATAGCCTCAATCTGCGCAAACAGTGTAGACAACTCTTCAAAAGTTAAACTTGAGTTGCCCGCTATGCGTTTTAAATGAAATTTGGCCGTCTTGACCCCGGCCTCCCAGATACCGCCGAAATGCGGTGCATACGCAGGAGAGAATTTAAAGGTTATGCCTTCCCTGCTCGCGTAATCGCTGACCGATCGTTCACTCATCTTAAGCAATCTGTTCAGTTCATTATTGGCTCCTACAAAGTTTTTTCCATTATCACAGTATATTGTGTGAGGTTTACCGCGTCGTGAAATAAATCTACGTAGGCATAAAATAAAAGCATCGCTGCTTAGGTCGCTCACGACTTCCAAGTGCACAGCTTTAGTAACAAAACAAACAAATATGCATAGATAACACTTGGAAGACTTAGCACCACGACCCTTTCTGTTTAAAATTAAAAAAGGTCCAGCAAAATCAGTGCCACAGGTCTCAAACGGAGGAGCAGGAGTTACTCGTGGTTGAGGTAAGTTACCCATTATGGGAGTTAAAGGTTTAGCTCTAAATCTCTGACATCGAACACACTTTCTAACAGTAGTAGCAGCTAGCACCTTGCCACCTATAGGCCAGAATAGTTCACGAATAGAACTCAGAAGTTGTTGAGGGCCACAGTGTAGGAGACGAAGGTGTTCTTGTTCGAATAAAAGTTTAGTTAAAGTGTGTTTGGGGTCTAGTAGAATGGGATGTTTTTTCCCATAAGGACAGTGGGACGCATTATCAATCCGTCCACCGACGCGTAATACACCTTTTTCATCTAGAAATGGGTTTAGAGAGAGAACCCGTGACTTAGAATGTAATTTATTAAAGGTTTCAAGTGAGTGAATTTCCCTTGCGAAAGGCTCTCTTTGTGACATCTTAGCAATGAGGATCAGTGAATTGTTTAATTCTGAGCAGGTAAGTTC
Source organism: Allophyes oxyacanthae (assembly GCA_932294325.1). Taxonomy (NCBI): domain Eukaryota; kingdom Metazoa; phylum Arthropoda; class Insecta; order Lepidoptera; family Noctuidae; genus Allophyes; species Allophyes oxyacanthae. The sequence goes on along the minus strand of OW028614.1, from coordinate 4,444,874 downwards.
ACCACTTATTTTAGTAGTATTTTTCTTTATATTCTTTATAAATCTTAGTGAGTAAGCAATTATTCTTTGTAATTTATACAATTTAGAGTATTTATCAAATGGTATGACATCATTAGGTAGGGTTTTAATATTTAAACTTATTTTTGTTTCAGGTAAAGTTGAAGAGGTACATTTAGATTGGGGCCACTCATTTTCAGACTTGGCCAGAAAGGAAGGACCATGCCACCAAAAGGTATTACCACAGAGAAGACGCGGTTGAATGCCCCTGGACGCCATGTCAGCAGGATTATATTCAGTAGGTACATGACGCCAAGTAGTTTTGTCAGTTAATTCGCGAATTTGTTCGATACGATTACAAACATAAGTTTTAAGAGTTTTAGGTTGCGTGTGTAACCACCCTAAAACTATAGTTGAATCTGTCCAGAATACTGAGCGTGAAATCTTAATTTTTAAAGATTGTAGCACTTTAGCGTGTAACTTTGCACCAAGTAAAGCGCCTAACAATTCTAGACGTGGAATTGTTTCAGATTTTAAAGGAGAAACCTTAGTTTTAGCACATAATAAGTGACAATTAATTTCACCTAAATTATTAGTTGATTTTAAATAAATGCAAGCACCATAGGCATCTTGCGACGCATCAGTAAAACAGTGAGCTTCTATATAGGTAGGAGAATTACAGAGAATATATCTAGGTACCTGAATATCAGCAAAGTATTTGGTCTCTTTGTAGAATTCAATCCATGACCTTTCAATATCTTCTGGTATTTTATCATCCCAGTCTATTTTTAGTAACCAGAGTTTCTGCAGTATGATTTTATGAAAAATAGTACAGGCAGATAAGAGACCTAAGGGGTCGAATATTCGGCATGAGTTTGATAATATAGAGCGTTTAGTAATTTTAGGAATTATATTATTTTCGACTGAAAAGTGCAAAGTATCAGAGCTAGGTGTCCATTTTAATCCTAACACAGAGGATTGTTTGCTAAAGTCTTGAGATTGATTAGTAGTAGATAGTATATCATCAAAAATATCAGGAGAATTTGTTCGGAATTTACGCAAAGGAAAACAGCCCTCAGCCAATTTTTTAATTACCCCTGAAATAGTAGCTTTTAATACAGATTTCGAGTCAGAACCAGTATTTAAGTCATCCACGTAAAAGTCATGTTTTAAAGTATTAGCAACAGCTTCATCAGTACACTCAGTCGCTAGTTGTACAAGACATCTTGTACTTAGGTAAGGGGGTGAAGCTGTCCCATAAGTGACAGTGTTTAACTGCATAGTTTTTAGTGGTTCTTTTTCGTCTTCCCTCCAGAGAATAAGTTGCAGGTGACGTTGGGATTCATTGACCATCACCTGTCTATACATTTTTTCTACGTCACCTGTCACTACATAAGTATATTGACGAAACCTCAGCAAAATAGCCAGTAAATCGTCCTGAACTACAGGCCCAACATACTGAATGTCATTTAGAGATTTATTTGTGGAAGTTTTACAAGAGGCATCAAACACTACTCTTAACCGTGTAGTCTCACTACTCTCACGAATCACTGCGTGGTGAGGAATATAATATCCAAAGCTAGGACGGTTTACTTCAGTTAGATGCCCTAATCTTTTATATTCATTAATAAAGTCGGCATAGTCATTTTTCATATTAGATTTATTTAGTTTCTTCTCTAAATTAAGGAAACGCCTTTTTGCGATGAAATAAGAGTCCCCTAGAGCATCCTCGGGGGCTTCCCGTAGAGGGAGTTTGACACAGAACCTTCCATCCTTTAGGCGGACAGTATTTTCAATAAAATGATTCTCACAATATTTTTCATCTGTGGAAAGCATATCTTTAGTTGGCAGATCAGGAATATTTTCAACTTCCCAGAATTTAGCCAGAGTGTCTTTAATCTCTTTAGAGAAGTTAGAACAAGTAGTAGTAATAGGACCCGTACCGGTTGGCCCTGATACTAGCCAACCCAGTTTGGATTTCTGTAGAGTAGGTTTATTTTTTCCTAACTTAATGAGCTTAGAATCTATAATTTCCCAGTAAATGTCTGCCCCTAGTAAGATATCAATTTCAGAGGGACTATAGAAACTTGGATCTGCCAGTTCTATGGAATCAGGCAGATTCCATTGGGAGTGATTTGCCTTTGTGCTAGGCAACATACCAGTAATCTCAGGTACAACAAGACAAGACACGCTCATGTGGAATGAGCTGATACGCGATTTAAATTGTACAGTACACTTTTTATCCGTGTTAGTTACTCTATTATTTATGCCAGCAATTGACACATTAGTATTAGAACAAGAAAGATTCATTTTCTTTTGCATCCTTTCAGTTATAAAAGAAGACTGGCTTCCATTGTCTAGAAGAGCTCTAACAATATGAGTCTTATTAGTATCGCTATCAACTAATTCCACTTCAGCAGTGCACAAGAGGATCTGCCCGGGCATTGCCACAGAGCGTGACACAGGATTGAACATGGTAACAGTAGATGCCTGAGGAGGCACAGCTACCTGAGGAGAAGCAGCAACCTGAGGGAGAGATGTCACAGAAGGAGTATCAGTAGGTGAGTGAGTAGTATTATTATTAGTCTGTGATTTATGTAGTAATAAATTGTGTCTTTTGTTACAGAATTTGCAAGAAGTGTGTTTGCAGTGAGAAGAAAAATGACCAGGGCGCAAACAATTATGACAGAGCTTATGCTTTGAAACTTCATTGTATCGAGCATCTAATGACATGTCTTTGAATTTATCACATTTGTAAAGTAAATGATCTTGTGAACATACAACACATTTTTTATCATTGGTGTTAGAAGAAGAAACAAAAGATTTAGTGTGTTTATTTTCTTTATAATTATTGTTAGATTGTGAAAGCTTAGTTATATCATTCTTACTATATTGTAATGTTTCTAGTACGTCCGCTCGATTACGTAGAAAGTTATAGAAATCCTCAATTTTTGGAGAAGAAGTAATCATACTCCTGTGTTCCTCCCATTTTCGACCTGTGGCGCCATCTAGTTTTGAAGTCATAACAAAAACAATTAAAGTGTCCCAGTGGGACGTAGGCTCATTCAAAGTATTTAAGGCACGAAGATTTTTAGAGTAGTAATCTATCATGTTACGCAGAGATTTGTAATTTTCTTTATTCATCGCTTCAAAACTAAAGAGGGCTTTTAAGTGATTATTTATTAATATCCTGTTATTATCAAAGCGTTCAGTAAGCAAGTTCCATGCTAATTTATAGTTGCTAGCAGTAAACTCAATAGACTTTATAATATTTGATGCGCTTGCCTCCAGTGATGAACGTAGGTAATGGAACTTATTAATGTCTGGAATAGTATCGTTGTTATTAATCAATGAATCAAAAGTGTCTCGAAATTCCATCCACTTTAAATAGTTTCCATCAAAGGAAGGCAACTGTATGGTAGGCAACTTTATGTTACAGTTCCGGCTACGTTGTTTACTATTCTGTCCGCTAGACGATGACCCAGAACTTGACTTATCGGGTACTACATGACTAGGAGCAAGGCTATCAATCAACGCTTGAGCTTTAGCAATATTTAAGCAAAAGTCACTCTCAATTATGTCATTTTCTGCTAACTGTTCGGGCTCATAACTTTCAATTTTAGTTTTTATATCGTCAAATTGGTTAAACAACTCTCTGAATCTTGACAGTTTTAGCTCAATTTCAATAAGTATGTGTTTAGGAAGGCTTTCAGTATCTATCAGCTTGATAGTGTTTAAATATTTAGAAAATATAGTTATTCTTGCCTTAATAGTACCACGTAGCTGAATAAGAGCTTTTAATTCAGCCATAATGAAAAATAGAGCACAACAAACTGAACAGATCGGTAATTGATGAGTACACGAGCAATACCAATCCTGGTATTAGGTAGATTATAATAAACAAATGCCAAACCGTGCAAGTTGTGCATTAACTGCGACAACAATATGTCAGCGGCTACTCAGGTCAGCAACTCACGAGCAAGGCAGGTCACACACAGGCATAGCAAGCTGTGAGGCGTAGTTATCTTTCTCAGCAGCGCATTCCGGCGGGACCCAAGAAGCAGGTGTACACGACGACTCTGGAAAATGCCAGGGTGGTCCCGTAAGCGAGGTGCAAGGAATGCAAGCAAAGTTAATCAGTAGGCAGTTACCTAGGTACGCATTAGTTAATATCGTTACGTTATATAGGTAGTAGGGAAAAGAGAATAGATCGTCATCAGAATTAGGTAGGTACCTATTACGAAGTTAAATGTCAAGAGGTTGTAAAGTATCATGAAAGTAGGCAACCTCAGATTTAATATTAATTAAACTTAGAACTTCGATCTAGTATAGTAATAAATTTCTCGTAGGTACCTAGGTGTCTCAGTTTACATAGAATCTGACTCCATATTAGTTAAAAAGTAAGTAGGTATAGCGAGTGGGCTGTGAAGGTCAAAGTACAGGGAACACTGTTAGTGCAGATTGCGGCATTATGAAGATAGATTGCGTTTTAAATATACTAAAACTGAGCGTACTTCCCTGTGAGCAGATACCAAAAACACACACGTGCACACACCACATGCCCTTTTCTTCATTGATCACGTCGGGGTCACCAAATGTTCATACGCCGGCAGGTTCGATCTTCGAGGATTGTTCAGAAAAACAGCCAGCGTAGTAAAGTAGAAATTTTGAGTTTATTATGTAGAAAAATATCAAATGTACAAGTTTCTTGTAGAACAATTGTGTGCGCGTGCGCTCCGGTCGGGAGCAAGTTGGTAGAGAGAAGTAATGGCGGCCGGATATTAGTGCCGCGTCACAGGCGCGGCGGCGCGTTCCAGGGCCGCGTTCCATTTTAGGTAGCATAATTGCGAACACTCGTATTTGCTAGTATGTAAACATGAAATGTAGTTTTCAGTAATTAAACACTGTATTGCAGTTTACGAATAACGAATATTCTTTGCGCATTTATTTTTAGATTGGCGACAAATATCTGAAGGAAGATAGGTAGGAGAAGACGTAAAGAAAAATATTCCTACTAAGTAAAACAAAACGAAAATTAAATAAAAAAAAATCATTCTTTTAAATGTCTACGAAGCGAAACGGTACCAATGTACCAATATTTTTGCCAAAGTTTTAGTCTTCGTAGCGCAAGGCCTATGTGGAGTCAAGCTTTATGAAGAAAGTATCTTTCCAACAATGGTTTGCGATAAGCTAAGTAGATACTAGTTAGGTTAGCAAGATTTTAATGTAGTATTTGTATTGCAGACAGTGACGACTTGGACAGCCGGCGAGCCAGCAGCCGAGGCATCATACCGAAAGCCAAAATTAAAACTGTCAAAATGACGTTCGTTATTGTTTTTGGTGAGTAATGAGTTTATTGAAGAATTTTAATTTTAGAATAAAGAATTATTGTGTCTTGAATTGGAAATTATTTTTAATTTAAATTGTTTTTGCAGCTACAACTGCAAAAATTGATATTTTTTTATGATTTATGATAAATCTAAAGTTTTTGCTGCACGGTATATCTTATTCCTACCTAAAAGTGTCAAAATATCCATGGACGAACCATAATTCAAATGACATTACAGAGCACACAGACGAAAGACAGAGCAAATCTGATTAATAAAGAAAATCAAATTTATATTTTCTAATAGGTAAGGCAGGATGTTATCAACATTATATTTGGCATAACCATGGGTCGTTGATGGAAGTTACCCAATTGACTATTGCTCATTATACTTATACAACGTGTAACACCTTTAATTAACGCAAAACCTCACACACACATTACAATATCTAGTTGAGAGCATAATTCAATAACCCAAACTTAAGTATTTTAAAGTTTAAGTTTAAGAAAAAAGTAGTGAACGTAGCATTACTCACTGTATTTAAAATTGAGTCTTATACTCTTGAAATAACATTTAATTTTCTTTGGCTCAATCGACCGGATTGGCGAATTTCATATTTTTTGTAAAATATAGATACCTATACCAAAAGTTACTGAAATCGCTTCAGTAGTCAATTATGAACTAACGATAGGTTTTGCGTTCTATTACAACGTGTTTATGGAGCCATTATTTAAGTACTGTTATTATTTTTAATCCCTTACGATATGGCATTTTTCACGTAATATACTTAGGTTTTGTAAACTTCTTATTTGACTCCATATTTCTTTGAATAATATTTTCAGTTTTCAAAGTCAACAACATGTTACGTCAATATTCTTTGTTAATGCTGCTAACATGTTATTAGTTAATGTCCCATTCGTGTTACACTACAAAAACATGTCACGTTGATGGACAGACACGCATAGAAAAACATAGGAAATTGATATTATTATAGTGTCAATTTAGATTTAAGTAGACGTACGTAAAATGCAATTGTTTTTTTAACGTACTTCCTTAGCTATTTCCATAATTATATATTTCATATTTCCAACATACATTAAATTACAAAAAATATATATAATATACTTTTACAATGAGAGTACGAACACTTGGCGCATCTGTTCATACTTACAATAAGCTTCGTTTTATTAATACTCATAAGTCGAATCTCTTAGAAAGCAGTAAGAAAATGTAAGAGCCATAGCGATGTTATGACGAGAGGCCACAAAAACCGGAGACAATAAAAACTCTTTACGATGCCCTCCATCATGTCTAACTGGAAGAAATTGTTGTGCTTGCAGCTTCCAGCTACGAGACATAAAATCGCCATAAATAAATTATCGCTTAAAGTGTTTACATTGTGCGAAGATCAAGGTGACAATTTCTATACAAAATCATAAGTTTCTATACGAAAAAATGTAGGTGCCTACTCTTATTCTGGATTTAAAAATAGTAATCATGGAGTTTCTTGTCCGTTCTTCTCTATAATAAAACAATACTTTGAAACGTCGCAACAATAGTCTGACTATTCACAAGTGCCTTTAATTGGTCTACATAATTTATGAAAATTATCTTTTTGTTAAACCTAAGCGGTGACGGAGAAGGATATCATTACGTATCAATGTTCATTCATTATTATAAAGGAAGATCGATCGGTTCGCCCCAAATCTTCTTCATCTCCATTTACTTCGGCTGATGACATGAATTACCATAATAATATTTTGTACAGATATCTGATCTTCAAGACTTTGTTTTCGTCTAGAATACGATTACGTAAGGTCTTCGACTCGTAATTTGGGATTTCGAAACTTGGTTATAGCAACGTCAGAAATGCCTTTGTCGTTGAGTTATTAAAGTTAGTGTTAAAGTTATATTTTTGAATATCAGCATCGTAAAAGATATAATTGTGATAAATTATTACTTCATGAAGAAAGGTTGTTTAAAGGCCGTTTAGGAAAAAAATCTTCTAATATGAAAAATTTTAGAAGAAATTTTTCCTATTTTTATTTTTTACTATTTTTCTTAATATTCAGCACAATTTGGCTCACGATCGGTAGAACGGCCCTCTGATTACGTATGGTCATTGTGACAGTTGCTGACGCTAATAAACATGCTATTCCGTATCCTCTTATGAAACAATCTATAAGCGAGAAAGAGATGCATTGTTTGTTGGTCACTGTGGCTGTCAGATTTTTCTTACGCAATGAAGGCGCGGGTAGTCGGTAGTCGGGTCAATCATACGCAAGTTGGGTGATCCAACCCAACGTGGAACCCAACGTGGAATGATGTCTTAAATCTAAACTAATATTATAAAGAGATAAGATTTGATTTCTTGTATGTTTGTAATAGATAAATTCAAAAACTACTAAACCGATTTCAAAAATTATTTCACCAGCAGAATGATACATTATCAGTGAGTAACATAGGCTATATTTATAAAGATATCACGCGGGCAAAGCCGCTGGTGGAAGCTAGTATTGTATAATTTTGACTGTAATTTTGTGTCACCTATAAAGTCTAGAAATCAACATCGATAGAGACGTACTAATAAGCTAAATCAAGTGCATTACAGAATTTTCAATGCACTCTGAGACAACGGCTTCTCCGAATAAGTAGGCTTTAGCAAAATGGCGTATTTAATTTGTATTGGCAGTTCTTTACTGAATCAATGCACCTTTTCCGCAAATCGGTCGCCCAGCAGTGAACATATTCTAAATCCAATTTTCCTCAAAATCGTTTTAATTGTTCGTTAGATTTATAAATTTATTCAGATTTATTGTATGTAAATAATTACATAATACAGTTATAATAGTAAAATAAATAGGTATTATAGTTTAAAAAAAAAACGAAAGAAAACGCTTTTGTCATCCAAACTAAACGTGTACCTATGCAAAATTTCAGCTCGATCGGAAACCGGGAAGTTTGTCAAAACTTCAAATTTTTTTTTACATAGTTAGTTAGTCAGTTACAAGTGAAGCTATTAAAAGCGTTTTAAAAATAATTTGAAAAAGTAATAATTCGTAAAATAGTAGTTTTTTTTTTTTTTTTTTTTTTTTTTTTTTTTTTTTTTTTTTAGTTTATGAAACTGTTGCATAATAGGCACTTCCTCCTGTATTTTTTTTTATTTTACATTACGTGGTTTTAACTGCTGCTCGTAAACCCAATTTCAAAAACGTTTTATTTGTTCTTTAGATTGCTAAATTATTATTTTTCTTTTTCCTGTTAAATTTTGTGTTTTACACTTACGAGGTTTTCACTGCCGGGCGACGAAATTTATATTCGTATAAATTCTGAAATCATTATGTCGAGAGCTGGGGGGCTAAAAGGGCCGCTTTAGGTGAATCACAATATGATTCATATTATGAATGTCAAAATATCTACTTAATTGACGACTCTTATTGTCATCCGCATAAGGTTCATATTCAGTAATCATCTGTTTGACAGTTACTATGCAGATCATTAGATGAATTGCTCATTGTGGCCTTTTTAGGCCCCCTGTTCACGTAATTTCTTTAAACGCTCCGCTGGATAAAATACAGTTGATAAGTACGAGTACTTCTAGCTTATTCCTTTAAAAGGCTAGAACTCCAAGCGAAGATTACATTCTACCCGTGACGACATATAATTATTCCCGGGCGAAGAAACTTCTAAAAACTTAGCTTGTAAAACTGGACCGTTTTTATTGAATAATCTCCTTAGAATTCAATAAGCGAGGTTCCGTAATAATTTGAGAATTTATTATTCTACCATTTTGTTTCTTATGGCCTATTAAATTCCCATTTAAAGACGATTGTAAATTTTTAAATTAGAAGTGTTTTGAATTAGAATAACCTATTTATTACTTAGCATTTTGCGCCATTCGGAACACGTTTTGTCCACTATACTCGTATTATTTTCGATAAAATATAATATACATTGCATCAAAAATGTAGTAATCCTTTAGTGGAAAATAATATATTATGTAGGTATATTAACGACTGGTGAATTAAAATGAAACCATAAAATCAGTCTCCGCAAAATAACAATCTAACACCCAATTTCTCAAAGGCTGAACAAATTTAATCAGGCGTTAAATCTCAGGTCAAATGATATGATTGATTGTTGATGTTGATCGTAGGCTTAGGATTTCGCTTTCGTTACATGTTTCATTATTGCGAATTCCGTGTTTTTAGGGGATAGAGAAGAATAGAATAGAATAGAATAGATCTTTATTTCATGTAAACCAGATACAGGCACTTATGAAATGTCGAGACTCTAAGTGCACGGTTCCAAATAGTAGATCCTATGGAGAAGAACCGGCAAGAAACTCCATGGTAACTCTTTTCAAATAAATAATAGATCTTGACAATCTTTATCAGTACAATGTTGTGGTAAGAGCTGCGAGAATAATGCAATTCAATGCGAATACAAATAAGACTAGGATAATAATGAATTGCTACTATAATAAAGAACTTCTACATTCGCATGTTTATTTCGAAACCGGTACTAAACGAAATAAAATATCAAATTCGTCCGGTACGCTTTGCCGAGGCATAGGCGATGGCGCTTAATAACTAAATTTCGTGAAAATATCATTTAGTATCTGGACTTCATAATTCGACATTTATATAACCATTTTTCAAGAAATCATCATTTTGGATTTGAATCAGCAGCTTGATATTGACATTCTGTGGTTTCAAAATAAAGATGCGAATATGGCTGAAATTACCCTAATATAATGGAAATTGTATTTTGATGGCAACACACTTTGGAAAAGCGGCCACGAATGATACAAGTCTAACAGTTCTAGGTCTGTGATGTTGATCAACCAAGCACAACAGCTTTTAATATGATCAGAGATTTGACTAGCCTTTCAGAAACCGGGAGTTAAATAGTTAATCAAAAGTTCAATTCAATGACGACACAATTGACGCAGTGGCTAAGCGATTGGCTTTCTGCGCTGCGTATTGTCGGTTTGATCCCCGCACGGATCAAATATTTGTATAACGTACAAATAATTGTTCCGGGTCAGGGTGTGTTTGCATGTGTATGTCCGTAAACTGTACCCAAGATACAAAAGAAACCGAAGGGCCCAAAGATTTTTTTTAAAAAGATTGGACATATTGCAAGAACCAACCGAGTTTATCTAACACCTAGGTATTTCATTTATAAAAAGCTTGCACAAATCGTTTTTCGTTTAAAAAGATTGTGTAATAAATATCAATAAAACTTAATTGCCCATGGCCCATTGTTTTCGAGCACCGTAATAAGCCATTTCCCTCATTTGTCTTAATATGTTTTACCCCCAATTTAACCCATGGCATCCTGGCTCTGCTCAGAGCGTATAAATATTATGCTCGTATTAGCCTCGTCATGTTGTCCCTCGTTAAGCTTTCCACACACCTTTCTCTCAAATGCCAGATATTTTGAAATGGATCGCCGGTATAATTTGGCAATTAAAATCATTGCAAACAAAATCCAAAACAAAGGTAGTAGGTGCGGCTACAAATTGCGATTAAGCATAAAATATTCCAATATCTGCTAGAATTCCCATCACAGAAATGATTCCTGAGAGTTATGACGTCGCGATTTGCAATAATTTCAGTTTTTCTAGCATCACTAACGATTGCATGAACTTAAATATAAAAGTGGAGCTATCACTCTCCATACGACCATACCTAACTAAACTGACCTTGACCACTCAAAGATGTTTCTGTCTATCTCTATACCTACTCAGAAAGAGACAGATACACCTCTGAAACCAACCTTCAAGTTTTAGTGAGATATTGGAGAGTGATAGCTCCACTGTAATATTTAACTTCATGATATTTAATATGCAAATGCACGTGCTGTTGTTAAATAAAATACCGAGGTAATCTGTATTTTTGCTTTTATTATCGCTTACGCTTAAAAATACTCGTACTTGCTCGCACTTTTTGAGTATTTGAGTAAGCAACCATGGTAAGCCAAAATAATTAACATTTTCAAATATTTAACCACCTCATTTGTTTCAGTATTCGTCCTCTGCTGGTCTCCGTACATGATCTTCGACCTGCTACAAGTGTACGGCTACGTCCCAGACACGCAGGCTAACATAGCTATCGCCTCGCTCATCCAAAGCCTCGCGCCGCTCAACTCTGCTGCTAACCCCGTCATATACTTTATATTTTCTAACAGAATATTTGTTAGCCTCAGGTAAGTTTAATTCTGTGGTTTTGCGATTTCAGGTATCATAGTAAAAGTTGTTCATATTGATGAGTACAATACTCCTTAGAGGGGTCGGAACTAGAAAGTTAGAAATTTGAAAGAGATTCTCCTTATAAAAAATCGACTAGTTGCCAACCGGCTTTTTATGACCCAAAACGTTATATTAAGAACTGTAATAAACGTTTTATAAATAATCATTATAATTATAGAATAGAATAAATCTTTATTTCATGTAAACCAAATACTTTATACAGGCACTTATGAAATGTCGAGACTCTAGGTGCGCGGTTCCAAATAGTAGGTCGTATGGAGAAGAACCGGTGAGAAACTCCATGGAAAGTCTTTTAAAACAAAAGATTAGTACAATGTTGTGGTGAGAGCTGCGAGTATAACGTAATTTAATGTGTAAAAATAAGTTAGAATAGGATAATAATAATGATTTGCCTTTAAATAAGAATGCCATGGCAGTTACAAGCTGACCAGGCCTGACAGCCGGCACCCTTTCACGAGCATGACTCATGCGTTAGCATCGCTAAGCTCAACCATAATGAAGGGAACTCAACGACCCGACACACAACGCCACCATGAGCGAGACAATTAAGTGAGCATGACAAACTAATAGTACCAGATCCATTGATACATGATATCCTAACTAATGGTTAAGGAGATAAAAGGTCGGTACCCTCCGAAAGTAGAAACATGATCATAGATGAAAGACTCAACCAGTTCCTTTGTACAAAACGACACCTATCAATAAGAAAACTTTAGATGAAACAAATTCTTCGATGAACACCGCAATAATTTTCCCTAAAACTTTCAAGCTTGGACGAAAAGACAAACAGCCAAAACAAACTAGGTATATTTTTTTCCCCAGGATCAGAGCAAAGACTTTATAAAATAAAGCTTAGGCAGAAAATAAGGTACTTTATAAAATGAGACTTTATTAAAGTAATCTTCCTAATACTAAAAATGTTTTGCGTGAAAAATTGTGTGCGGTAGAAAAGGTAATGATAAGTAACTCGCATAATTTACACATTTCCGGAGATAATGTTATGGTTTTTTTGAATGGGGCCTGTTATTAAGCTTTTTGGTCGTTTCTATGGATAAATAAATGTTTTGTATTTTTTATTCTGAATAAAACAATAATAGGGTATTCTAATGACGTTATTTACGGAATGACGATGTTAATATTTTACACATAGAGTGAGTCTCATCCTTTGGTGATTTTACTGAACGTTTACCATAGGTACCGTTTATGTAAGACAAGGGCCATCCGAGCTCCACCCAGATCTAATCGCTGGCACAGCAAATGTAAAATATAGAATAACAAACAATAAAAGGCAAATCAAGGCTCTATTCAAATTGTAAACTGATTGAAATCAAAACGAAACAATAAAAAACTTAGTCACGCAACGATTTGGAACTAATTCGAAATGTTATCAAACATTTTAACAAAACGTAACAAATAAAGTTCAAAACATTTGAAAATATCAAAATTAATCATTGTTTCGGTCCATTTGTTTCGCTTAAAGGATAATTTAGCGTTAATTATTTATGTTCATCAACTCATTAGTCGTATTCTCCTTCCAAGAATTGTCTCTTCAGTTCAAGTGATTTGCGAGAAGTCAGAACTGAGAGTTTCTTCGCTTAATTAAGAGACCTTTCTTGAAACTGGGTCTTTAAGTTAATACTAATTGTGAATTTAAGAATAAATAGCTTATTATTTCCTTGTAAGTTCTGATTTTTCGATAGAATTTTTTTTAATTCAGGGGTTGATAACGAGTATGCTCTCTTAAGAGTATACTCAATGGATGTTAGGTTGAAAAATCTCAATTTTAAGAAATGTAGATGCGTTTGTTTTACATCTTATATTAATTACAAAAACATTGTTGAGAAACCAAATGCATTTTAAAAAGGAATTACAAAAATGCTTTTGTTTACAAAATAAAAATGTCCAACCACCTATAAACATCTTCAATGATTAACGATAATGTGAACACATTTTTCAACCTGCATTTCATACAAAAAAAAACTAAAAACTGAATAGTTTTTCTGGAATGTCCGCTTTCATAAATATGGACGAAAAAAGCTTTTTACACTCTAAAATATCCCTCAAGAACAACAATAGAGCTTTAATAGCGACTAACGACGTCGTCAAGCCACTAACATGGTACTGAATTGGAATTTGTGACGTCAAAAATGCACTTAAGCACTAAACGGTTTATGCTTTTTTAGGTCATAAACTTGTCCCATTTAGTGCGGTTTAAGTGGCTATCTGTTGCTTGTTTAACGTCTTCTTAAATATGTTTGTATACAATAGGACAGCTGTTGTTTATGAAAAGTATTTTCCATGAGACCAACTTTTTTGGAACTGTGCACTTTATAGTCTTTAACTTTTGAAAAGTGAATAATATTTGATTTGATTGAAAAAATAAACTTTTCTTTTCTATTCTATTCTAAAGTTAACATTGATCTAAGAAATGTTTTCACCAACCCAGCTTGCCCAGCTTGGTAATGAAGGGTTATAACATTTTTTAAAGACCAGCCCAGCTAGACTTCTGAGTTTATAAGAAAAGCCTAAATGAAATAAACTTTATTAAATTATCAAAATTAACTCGAACTCTCTCGAACACATAATATAAAAAGTGATGTTTTATTAATTAAACACGGGCTAGAATTTTGGCGTTTACGTACCTAATTAAATGTAATTCACTTGATTTAATTGGTGAAGCTTCCACTTCTTCGTTCACTTAATTAAGATGGTCGATTGAATGTACCTAATGAATCGGTTGAGTACCACTTTGTATTTTCAAGAGGTTTCATAATTAAGTCTTTTATGTATCGTGCGTTTCCGTGACAATTTACCAGTGACTTAAATTAACTGGTTATAAGGTCTAACCCGTCTCGTCCCGATCCTTTTATGGGGTTATTGTACTCATCATTATGATCAACTTTTACTATGGGACCAACACTGTAATCCCGAAAACAAAACAGTTGTTCCATACTAATAATTCAATATTACTTGACTAAATGCTGTGCATAGCTGTTTTTTACCGCCATGTCGGGTGTCTAATACCACCACATACCACACCGCACCACACCACCACCAAACCACATTACCATCCTGGCTTACCACATATATAGGTACAAATTAGTGCTCGCCCAGTGGCCGAAATATATTCAACATATTTTAGCTATCCGCACTCTTTTCGCTACGTATAAAATACTGATATTCTGATATATAACTGGTTAGACTGGGAGCTGACCCAACGTAGTTGGGACAAAGGCCAGGCAGATGATTTAGCTTTCCGCTCTCCTTCTCCATACTATAACTAGGTATGCCAAATCTTACACTCCTCCGTGCGCACAATATGCTTAAAAAGAGGTACAACGTTTTCCCTTCACGTATTAATATATAGATAAATTTATCTTAACTTAAGAACTATTACGATACAATTATGACCTATCTATTTGCAAGTCCAAAGAGTTTAATCTCTAGATGGCCTTTGATACCATAACTACATAGTTTGATGAATTGATTGATACGATTTCTCAACAGGAACATTCCTCCATACAAATGGCTATGGTGCTGGGTGAGGGCAAGTGACAGCCCCGCCGGGAACGAATCACGCGCACACACGGAACTGCTGACGTCATCACACAGGCGGACTAGGCATGAACTTACCATAAGAGTAAGTTTTACAGATCTCTACTTAATTATTATTAATCAGGAGCTATAATTATATGTAGGTATATATAAGGCTACTAAGCCACTGTTCCAGCAATATGTTCACATCTATATTTACGACATAACGTCACGTCAAAATCAATAAATAAAAATTAAATGTATTGCATTTATATGACGGGACATTTTTAGTCGGAACACTGCTAGCGGTTACACTGCTAGTCGGAAAGGGTATTATAAAGCCATAAGGATTAACCATTTTATAGAAAATTCATTGGTCTACATTTTGGTACCTAACGGGAGCCTAAAACGAGGATAAGGCCCGACGTCGGTCGAGTTATGATTCTTTCGTGCCAAGTTTCATAGAAATAGCTTCTTATTTATTATCAACGATTATTTCTACATCAAAACTTTTTGATAAAACCGTTCTTACTGCCTTAACTTTAGACAGTATAATTTACTATTGTCGAGGAACGAGCTATGGTGTTCCTCTGTTGAAAAGGGAGGAACACCAATACACCATACCTCATTCTTCCGCAGTCGCGAACCATTCCGACGACGGCGAGAGTACGCGCAATTTTACGAAAAATATAGTTCATATTAAGCACGTTTCTTGCTTTGCTTCACAAACTAATTTTAATGGCGTTTGAGTGTTATGTATGTTCCTACTTGTATTATATAACTTATAGTGTTACTTATTATAATCTTTACTGTTCTTTTTATTTTTGTAATATTGTGTAAATTCTTGCCGGTATCTTCTCCAGGACCAACCCACTTGGAACCGTGCACCTAGAATCACGACGTTTTGAAAGTTTCAGCAAAGGCCCAGTTGAAATAATAAAACTTTGACTTTGTTTCTAGTGTCTAACTCAGTGCAATTTTCATTCTTAGTTCTATTTCTAATATTTTATAACTTTCTAATTAATACTTTTCCTTGAGTCAATCTTCTATACGAATTGTATCGTGTAGCTTCAGATATTAAATCAAATATTCCAGTTATAACCGCATAATAATGAAATTACTACCTTCAAGATAACCACACCATCCATTGTTTTAATAATAATATTCTTTAATTCAAGTAACTATAACTCCTAAGGGTTGGTAACATTTAAGAGGAATTTAAAATCCAATTTTAACCAAAAAGTCACAGTAAAGCCCCATCCTCCCCTCAACCCCAATTCCGATTCATTATCGCCAAACAATAAGCTATTCAAAATACCATTTTCAATCCTTATTTCAATACCGTATCAATTTCTTCTCGTCCATTTCAACTTCGATATAACTTTCCCGACAATTATTAAAATAATATTCCTACGTCTTCACTTTCAACTTTTTTATTACTTTTACACAAATTGATTGATTTCAACGTTACAATTTTAAACATTTGGTCTCTGTAATTCTATTTCGACGCTCGAATAATTATGGCTTAAGAATAAATTTCGAAATTATTTGAATTTAATTCCTATCAATTTCACGGTCTAAAAACAGAAAATTACTTCTTTTTCAGCACGAATGTTTCAACAACTATAAGATATCAGATTTATTTATTTATACGTATCAGCTATTTAGATATATAAATAAATAGCTGTAGTCTAACTGGTAAGTTTACAAATTTTTATTTTTATAACAACGGGTGCGATTGCTTCAGCATAAGGTTATTGAGAAAGCGTAGAAAAAGTAGAATTTTCTGTTTTTCGACCCCAAAATTAATAGGTACCCATAAGTTAGTCACTTTTATTCACGACAACTGGTTACAAAGCATTCTATCGTATAAAAGTTTTGTCAGAATGTTATAATTAAAAGTAATCATTTTTAAAGCATTCTGACAAAACTATAGTCGACTATCACTATCATGATTTATCGATAGTCTATCCACAGCAGATTATGGGTCTTTCAACAATGCACATATTTCGCGTAAGTTGGCGCGCGATGAAGCAACATGTCAAAAAAAATTTAAAAAAATGTAAACAAAAAAAAGTTTCTACTTTGGCCCCGATTTTTATGAAAGACTAATCTAATGTTCTGATTCATCAAGGTCTTAGCTAGTTTCTCAAACGCTCGCTGCAGCGCTGGTGAGAAAAGAATCAATGGCCGTTACGACTTTTGTCAGACAAATATACTGACAAGCAAAAATCGTTTTAAAAAGCTATTTATGAGTCCCTTAGCGTTAACGTCTCTGTTTGTGAATTAGAGCATAAAAGTATCGTTTACAATACAGTAATAATAAACAACATACATTTATTTCAGACTACGGTTTATCCGTATAAATTGATAGTTATTATGAAAGTCACTATAGTGTATACATTTATTCATAAAATCTCTTTAAATCTGTTCAAATCTTAAAATAAGCAAATTAATAATGGTCTTTTTTTTTTCATAAACATTCGGCTATAAAAAGATATGTGTAAAGTTGTATTTGAGATAAGAGAAGACTATATTAAAATCAACTATGTTTACTCGACGTTCCGATAGATGGCGCTGACCAATCTTTCTGAATCGCGCTATGGTTTCGTTACACGAATTTGGTAGGGTGGGCCGAGTATACAACTGCTCTTTATCTTATATGCATACACCCAGACTATATCTTACACAGATATACAAACATTTTTTGAGTATTCTCACGGTGTTATATCGTGGGATATAATAATAATGTTTTCAATTTCATAATATTCGCGACGACTCTTGTTCAGCCAGTCTTTTTAGTATACAGTTGATTGATTGTTGTATTTACCGATGTCGTGATTGTAACTTTTATGACTAATTTAATTTAAGGTTTCACTTTCAATTTAAATGGCTCATATACTCATACGTTATTGCGAAATGCAGTGACTAATAAATACATGATGAAATACCCCACTGTGTGCCACTTTTGTGGTTGATTAAATTCACTAAAGTGCTCACCGCACATATCGACTTAAATCATTCATAATTTACTTCATTTTAATTTTTTTGTTCCACTCAGGTTAAGGATGACAGCGTTAAGTTTCCAAAGCAGCGGCTTCACCAGTGCAATAGCACTAACTCCAAAAAGGTCCGTTTGCACCTTCCTGACCAACAAATCAACAACAACTGCCATCCGCCGCAAAGAAGGCGAGAAGACACTTTCTTGTAGTGTATACTTACTAAAGTTTTAACTTGTATTATATATTTTATAATATAAAGTACGTAAATGTATACTGTGTCATTTTAATCAGTGTGATTTTTTATGAAATTAAGATGATGTAAATCGAATAGCATAAATTTTCAAAAAAACGAATTGAAACTAGGGTGTTCGTCCCGGGAGTCTCGAGTCTCGAAGTCCCGGGAGTCTCGTAACTATTTTCATCGAGACCGAGACCGAGACCGAAACTTACTACTCCCGGGAATTTCGAGACTAGTTATCACCATTATAAAACGTTCGTAATAATCAAATAATTAAGAAAAATAATGAACTACTTAGCAGGTAATACAGTTAATACACTAAACAAAATAATTCTCGATTTGCTTATCTAGAATAATTATTATATTCTCAATTCGCGCGTACTGCGGACGGCGCGGGCGGCTCGTCGCCGCGCTGTTTGGTTGCCCGCTCACAGGTTAACTCGGTCAGCTAATTGGGTGGAACCAAACTCTGCGTTCACAATAGTCCTGACTGTCGACTAATGAACGTCAAATGCACGGAGCCGAAATTAAAGTGTTTATTCGAAGTAAGGGTTTTTAATTCATACACTACTCAAACATCTTGTCTAACAAGCAAATTATATCAACTAGTTATTTGTGAAAACCCTTTAGAAAAAGTACTGGCCACTAAAATTCATAAATGTAGGTTGAAAGTGCATTAAATAATAATCGAAATTTAAAAAATTCTAACAAAAGAAGCAAAAGATTTTTGAAATATGGAGGGAAATCTTAACTTGCTCGCAAAGTCGAGTTTTCAAACGTAAAAAATTGGGAGATTATTGTCAGTTTTCGTTTCTTTTTTCTTGTGAAGCACAATTATTATTGCTGCTTTCTAGTCATTTTTGTGACTGAGAATGATATCAGCTCGTCATTAAATGCGGGTAGAGATGCTCAGGGCTATGGGTATGTTGGAAGCTGGGCGCAGTCAATACGAAATTGCAGACGCTCTTAACACGCAACCAAGGAGTAATTTGCCGATTATGAGCACGCTACAGGGCTACAGGAGATATAGCCAAGTGTTACCGAGGAAGATACAGGGGCACTTCCCAGAGACAAGACCGATTTCTGCAGAATGCTGCAAAAAGGCAGCCCCAGATTACAGTTCGTCAGTTAGTAGGAAGACTCCAGCACTAAGTGGTTGTGAGTAACCAAACTGCCAGGAGAAGATTACGTGAAGTCAATCTTCACGCTTTCAGACCGCTAAGAGTTCCTGCACTGTGCCTTGAAAATCGAGGGCATCGCTTATTGTGGGGTAACGCATATTTGCGATGGACCGACAATTAGTGGTCAGGTATTCTGTTTTCCGATGAATCTCGCTTCGGAGTTCATCCCGTTTCAATGAGTGTGCGTGTTTGCGAATTCCTGGTCGCAAGACTCGACTCCAGAATCCTCAGGAAGTTCATCTTCAATGCCAAACGATTATGGTGTAGGCTGGAATTCGCCTGGGTAGAAGAACAGCTCACGTTTGGATACGAGGCAATATAAATGGGAGCAATTCCGTGACCAGGTTGTGCACCCTATGGTCATCCCTCCCCCCATCCTCCCCTACGATAATGCACGTGTACACACCGCAAGGCTGGTGATGAATGTATTCATCGAGTACAATATCACATTCACGGTATTATATTGAGTTGCCTGCTCAGTCCGCCGATCTCAATCCCACTGAGCATGCGTGGGATTTGCTCGGGAGAAGACCTTTCAGTGATCTTCCCTGAAATTTTAACACGGAACAACAACTTTTTCACTTCTTTCCAGAGTATGGAGCCTTATTTCACAGGTGACAATTGATAACCTCATACTTAGTATGCCATGCCGATGTAGAGCCATCGCTAACGCCGTGGGAGATCCAAAAGATTTTTAAAACGTTGTTAGGAATAATTTTTTACATTTTTTTTTAATTGTCTGAACCATTTTTCTCAATTTTGGCAGTATTTTTGTTTATCTCAATAATTTTTAATTTGGTCTCGAATTTCCCGAGACTCCCGGGACTGGCTTTAAAACTCCGATACTGGTCCCGGGACCAGAAATACCCTCGAGACCGAAATCCCTAATTGAAACATAAGTAATGTTAGTTAGTTATTAAGTTGTGTAAGATTTTGAAATGGAATTCCTGATTGGTTCGGATTAAATAAGAGAAGACGGTAATGTAACAAATATTGCATTAATAGATAACGAAAAACAGTTCAATCATTTAATAATGATAGAAGAGAAGCATTAACATAAAGTTGCACATCTGAGAGGGCTCCATAATGTTCTCAATGGTGTGTGTAGTCAGGATCGAGGACAGAGAGCTATTCTGCCGTGATTCTGACAAGGCAGTCTTCTGACAACACTGACTTTGAGAAAATCGCGAAAGCAGTCTCTTTTTTTTACTTTAATTATGGTTTTTAAGAAATAAGACTATGGTGTTTTTTTTTTAAAGTGGTTTCTGTTGTATCTTATTTAGTGTTGTTTAATTTAATTTTTACACAAATGTGTAATAATTAAATTAAACAACACTAAATAAAAAATATAAAAAAATATATAATAAAAAATATTTTTTATTTATTTAAATAAATAAATAAAAAATATTTTTTATTATTATTAGGATTATTTTACCACCTATAAGTCACTAAAAATAAGCTAGTATTTCAAAAACTAAATAACATACAGAAAAAAGGGTATAGGTCGACACGCCTTTTTTTCCTGATCCCGCCCATTTAAATAACTCAAAATCGGTAAATTGTCAGATGACTGCCTTTTAAAGAATCACGACAGTATTATACTCGGCACATGGTAGATAAACGTTGAAAATAACGGGAAATCAAAAAAATACTGAAGAAAAAAACACGGGTAACAGAGCGTATTCTACTGTTCAATGAATACCAACAGTTATTAATAAGATGTATAAATGGTATCTTAAAGTGAGTATAATTATATAATTGAGCAAATTGTTTGCACCTTCAACCTGAAATGTGTTGCTATTTATATCAAATGATGAAACACCTTCGGTTCGACAGTTACTCGTAATTATGAGGTTTATAGCAAGTAGTTAAACGAAAAGGATCTAACCCACTCTCTAACAATGCTAGTTTTGAGATATTTAGTTTTAGAATATCATAATATATAAAATATAAAACCAAACCTAACTACTATTTTAAAGTTAAAAATATAAAAAATTGCCCTTCAATTCCAATAAAACCAACAATAGCACTGCATCAATGAAGACCTTACAATGTAACCTTTAAAAATAAATATCTCAGCTTAATGTGGGTTGGATCGTTTTCGTGTATTACATCCAGTCATGAACGTACGAGAAACAAATATACCTTCATTGTAATATCTAATTGTGTTACTTATTTTAAAGATGTACCAACCTGCGCTGAGTTGATAACTATTTGCAATTAAATTATTTCTAATAGGTACTGGCAACGTACTACTTTATTACATCTAAAATCATTATTTGATTTATTAATTGTCCTACTATCGATATTATCGAAACTTTGTCAAATATCTTTATGAAAAAGATTCTCCTGTAACAACTAACAACATATTTTTTTCAATTTATTACTGTATTTATTTTTCTTCGCAACAAGTCGCCAGCACCCGCAAAAAATATTTTTTCCATCGTGTCTACGTTTCTATTCTTTATAATAATGATCTTTATTTTCAAAACTTTACATATTAATTTTAATTCGCAACTTTAATCGTTAAAATATAGGTAAACTATCAACATGGGCATTGTAATGACTCAAAACTAAGGATTCCTTGAATTTGTATTTTAGTTTAGTTTATATTTTAAAACGCTTTTATTAGCTTCACTTGTAACTAACTATGTAAAAAAATCTTGCAAGTTAAAGACCCACTTCCCGGTTTCAAATTGAGCTGAAATTTTGCATACACGTTTAGTTTGGATGACAAAAGCATTTCATTTCATTTTTTTTAAACTTTAATATTTAATTACTTCAAAAAGTGTACGTACTACTTGTATTACTTGCTTGAGCTTTGTTTCTTCGTGTGATAAAACTGATGAATTGTGTTTTATTGTAAAGAGTAAGTAGCAAACAAGATACAGGGACTATTTAGAAGAAATGTCTACTTTTCGGTCTACTATTTTGTACGACGATCTAGATCTCTTGAACCAAACATGTTGTATATATTATAAATAAGCTATGTTAGTATTAAGTTGATATTGTATGTTCAAAACATTTGATATAATGTCTAGCATAAAGGTGCCAAACCAGATTGGAGTCAAACTCTAGTCACTTCGTGTTTTACGTGTATTTTAAATGTAAACTAAGTACTTTGTAGCGTTTACTGATATGATGTTATTCAAATAGCAACTTGGAAATATTTAAATGTTTTCTGAATATCCATAGCTAGCTTGCGAATACTTAGTTCGCAACGAATTAATGCAGCTTGGTCTAGGTCCTATGTTTGCATATAATATAGTAATATTCATATCTAAGCCAATAACAATTGCTGTTGTCTCCTGATTAACAGTAGATATCCCTCCATCCTTTAAGTGGCCTAGCACTTAATGGATGGATGGATATCTACTGTAAATCTTATCTTGTAAAACTTGTCGGTGTAGCAATTTCCATTTAGTCCTATACAATTCTAAATCTTTAAATTCTTTATGTTTCTATATTTGCTTTTTCTTTCAGTTGATTATTGTAGTTTCTTCTTGGTCTTCCTCTTTTTCTTTTTGCCTCTATTTTCCCTTCCATATATAATGTTTGTAATGAACTTATCGTGTTTAATCAACTAACCAATATTGCTTCCTCTTCTTTTTTCTATGTAATTCAATATTTGTCTTTTCTCTTTTACTCTTCTTAGTATTTCTTCAATGGTCACTTTTTCAGTCCAGTCCAGTTCAGTAGACATAGGTATGCAAAAGTTAATCCACTAGTTATTTTACCTACTTCTTTGTTCTTCTAGGTATCTGTGCATTTTCTACGTAGAACATCATATCAGGAGCTATACTGTTTATACACTGTATCAAAAAGAGAATATTAGAATAAATGTATGGAATTAAAACTTTGTTTTTTATTTATATCAATTTCACCCTTTTTAACTTTAGAAAACAACACAACTTGTCGATGAAACAAAATATTAAGTATCATCTACTAGTGTTAGAGAGGAAGTGTAGATATAAATGGTGTAATTGAATAAACGCAAAAATTTAATATAGTTTGTTCATAATTGACTACTGAATCGATTTCAGTAATTTTTAATGTAGGTAATTCTTTTCGTAAAATATGAAATTCGCATAACCGACGCTCGATTGAGCCAAAGAAAATTAAATAATATTTCAATAATTAAGACTCAATTTTAAATGCAGTACGTAATGCTATTCTTAAAACTATTGTCTTAAAAATAATAGTTAACTTTAAAAAACTTAAAGTTTTGGTTATTGAATTATGCTGTTATCTAAATAATATTCTAATTAAGGTGTGTAAGACTTTGCGTTTATTAAATTACACGTTGTATTATGGTAAAGATTAGTAAGAACAAAAGAAAAACGACCATTTATAAATACCAAAATTACAAGTGAAGAAAAAATACGAAAAGATTTTACAAAGATTATCCACTGCCAACGAAGCTAACATCTTCTAACGATAAATAACAAAGATAAAAAGGAGATTAGAGAATTTATCCACAATTTATGAACTGTCAACTTGGAACATATATTAGAAGAAGTTAATTTCTCTTGCGATGAGACTGCGTTTAATTCAGAGGGTGTGAAGGGGAGAACGATTAATGTTGATACTAATTCACTAAGAATATTTAAATATTTAATTATATTCGTCGATTACGTTTCTGTCAAGTTATATATTTAATATTTTATTTTACAACAAGCTTACTTATATACGAATAACAAACTGTAAATAAAATGATATACCTAGGTACCTAATACATTTCCTAATGACAAGCTTCCACATAGATGTCTAGTAATTTGCGTTAATTAATTCGCTTTGTAATAATTATTTAATAATGCAAATGATTAGCGGTTGAACGCTTGCCTTCCATGCAGGAGGGTCTGAGTTCGAACCCCGCCCGCGCCTCTGACTTTTCGAACTTATGTGCTGATCATAATTTGATTATCACTTGCGTTAACGGTGAAGGAAAACATCGTGAGAAAACCTGCACATCTGAGAGGGCCTCAAAAAGTTATCGATGGTGTGCGTAGTCCGCCAACCCCCACTAGGCCAGTGTGGTGGAATAAGGCCTAACCCTACTCATTCTAAGAAGAGGCCCGTGCCCAGCAGTGAGACAATAGTGGGCTGGATTTATATAATTATTTTTAATGTAAACGAAAGCTTTATAGAATATCAACAGAGGGGAAAATAATGAGAATAATAATTGATAAAACAATTAATTTTAACGTGATTAGATATATCTATTTCTCATAAATCTCCGTTACTCACCTACCAATAAAAACCGTGTAGGCTTCGCTTCTTGTGAATATCGTAAAAGGTGGCTGCGATTACCAATCCGTTAGCTAAGTTTGGTAACTATTGCAATGTCGTGACTGTTCATTGTTGAGGTCTATGAGAAGGTCTCCAGCAGTAATGAATGTTTATGGGCTCATTCAATGTGAGTATCCACACTAATATTATAAATGCGGAAGTAGCTCTGTCTCTCTGTCCGTTTGTTTCCTTTTCACGACGAAACGGCTGAACTGAACTTAATATAGTGTTCTTTTTTTTTCAAATATCTCATCAGTCTTTTCCACGTGGACGTAGTAATGGGCACAGTTAGTCTACTTATAAATCTAAAAAACTTAAAGAGAATAAAATTATAATGAGTTTATTAGAACAAAAAAGAAAAGAAAACGTAATTTAAATAAAATAAGTTATTATGCCAAAGGGGCCGCAGCTCAGCATAATGTCAGGATGCGGTAATACTGGCCACCTGTCGCTGGTTTACAGCTGCAACCTACGAGTGCCATACGCTTGAAACTAATAATAGTGTACTTACATAATCGTGTATCGTGTTTATCCATTTTATCCATTGATGTAGATACCCAACCATGTTTGTTCTAGGCATGGTTACGTACAACAAGTTGGAAACATGGAGAAGTCTGGTTCTTATGAGTGTAGTTATACTTTGAAACAGGGAAACAGGTAGTACAACAAATCCGGGTGTTTTAATGGAAATTAAATTGTGCGTGCCAGACAACTACATAGAGCTGCGACGTCGCCGCGTCGGCCGCGACTGTTAGCGGTACCAAATGGCAGGACGAACTTGCTAGCAAAAGCACCGATTACTCGTGCGGCGTCCGCATACAAATGCTCAATGAAGTGGCTGACAGGATTGATATTTGTTCTTGTTCCCTAAGTGAATTAACAATAATCACATTGCAAATATTGTCGTAGTTAGTAGTAATAGTTAAGGACCATGCTAACGAATTGGGAAGCCCTGTAATGTTAGTGTTGATGTAGTATAAAATAAATAAAAACATTTTACAATATGACCATCGCTAAAAACATTACCACACCATTAAAATGCTATTCACTGGAGATTACCACGTCGCTCGGTCGTTGAGGCGACGGAAGCTCCAAGCAATTTTTCGTGAGAAATTGCGTTTTTCGGTAATTAATTTTTATGTCAAAATATTCGTTGTTATTTTGAAAGCTGTTTTAATAACTTCGTAAACGATGTCTCTCTGTTTTACTAGCGTAAATATATATAAAAGCTTTTCCGTATAGCCAAGCATTTTTTCTTTTCTTAATAATTAATTGCCTTAGCTAGAAGGATAAATGCAAGAATCTTATGGGTGATAACTTAAATATGGCTAGGTGTATACTTATTGCAAACGGTGCATATAATTTTATGACAAGATGCCTGAATGTGGAACAAGCTAGTGTGTAAGGGTCAGAGGTTGTGGCTTTTAGTGCTTATTCCCACGAAAAGACATAGTTACATGTGATACATGGCATGTTTTGTAATAAGTATGAAGATAAAAATATTTCAGAATTGTACAAGGAGATTCTTAATAGATAATATACTGGAAAACGGTATTATGAATAAGGATAATAATTAAGTTAATAATATGCAGCTGGTAACATATCCAGTACAAACAAAACTAAAGACAGTGCAACAAAAGTATTCTAAAATATCACAGCAATCATGTCTGCGAAAAATTTGATTAAACCGCGGCTCTAAGGACCTAGAATACTAAATCCCGCAGAGCCAAGTCGTCGTTACACTGAATGACTTCGAATAAAAGCCCTTGTAAACCAAACTATATTGTATCTCTGATTACTTTGACTGATGCTTCAAAATGACAAGCCATAATATTAGATCCAACTATGCCAACAACCTTTTTAAAGGATCGCCGAAATAATTCGATATTGGTACTAAAGACGAAATCAATCATTACTAATGATTGGAATGTGTGTAAACTTGTTACCCCTATATATTTTTATTTTATTTGACAAATACGTAGTTCAAAGAGTCTAGTTTATCCCAAACTAGACTTGGCCTGTGTCTTGGACACTTTTTTTTAAAGAAAGAAAGAAAGAAAGAAAATTTGTTTATTGGCACATATAAATCATCAACTACATGATAAGAACTAGCATTTACAATTATTACAAAATAAAAGTGTATAATATAATTAAACATAAATTTGCCGTAGTGCCAAAAGGGTCACAGCTCAGCATAAAGTTAGGAGGCAGTATTACTTGCCACCTAACGCTGGTTTTCAGCTGCAACCCACAAGTGATATACGCTCGATAGGTACTTATAAATATAATAGAACAGATAAGTACTAATAAGATATAATAATATTATTTATGTACTTATATTATTATTATTTATTACTTTATGTACTTAATAATAAAAAATACACTAAAAAAATGTGTGGTGTGTACCTTAGCCATAGATAATATAATAAATAAAACGATATGTGCATTATTCTATCAGTCCAAGGGCACAATAAGGGCTATACCAAGCCGGGCATCCCTACGCAGCTGTTACAGCTATCACTGAGGCAGAAAATGTACGTAATTTGTCATATTATGTTAGAGAAGAATTGCACAAGATAGATGTTTTCTATGATGGCAAACAACATACGGCCCGCCTCATGGTAAACGGTTACCGTAACTCATGGACGCTTGCAACATCAGAGGCATCACTCGCGCGTTGCCGAAGGAGTCCCCAAGGAGCATTGGCAAACTTGCTCACCGTTAGAGACACAACACTGCAAAAGAGCAGTGTTATTTGGCTACGATATACTGCAAGGTGGAGGTACTTCCCCAGTTGGGCAACTCCAATTTTAAGCGGAACGTCCCGCTTTGTCCTACCTCTATTCTCAGAGAATACACTAGGTACAAAATGTAGATACGTACATTTATTCCATATTTTTTATCATCAACCCATCTGAATCGAATTCTTGGTGATTTTTTTTTTTTTTTTTAAAACGTAGCCCCTCACTAGGATTTCTCCTGTATCGAGGGTACAGTTTACAAACATACATGTCACATGCACATACAACCAGACCCGAAACAACTATCTGTAGATCCTACAAATATTTGTTCCGTGCGGGGATCGAACCCGCGGCACGTAGCGCAGAAAGCTAATCGCTTAGCCACTGCGCCAACCGTGTCATTAAACCATTATATTTGTCAATTTTGTCATTTCTCTCTAACAAGAAACTTATAACGTAGAACTCGAACTGCCAGTACATCACTATCCAACTATAATTACTGACACTAGAACTGCTATAACTCACCCTTCTGTATCATTACATTGAGGACCATAACTAGTTATTTACTTACCCGATATCAATATATTTTCCTAACTAACGCCCAGTCGGCAAACAACGACGTTACATGATAAATCATGTATTCTGCAGATTTATAACAAGTGTGTGATGAAGTAGGCATAAGGTCTGAGTTATTGCGATATTGACCTTCACGAAGCTTTGTTCGCAGCACTATATTGGGAAATGTCCAGGGACTTGGGACAGCTTATTTCGAAAGCTTTCTATTGAGGTCAGCTTACTGCGTAGTATGTTCACAATTCACGTTTTGTTTAATCAAAGTCGGATATGGCGTCTAAAAAGGCCACTTTATATGAATCACAATTATAATTCAAATCCTTCTCCTTATTTAAGAGCCTTGTTCTTGTCAGTGTAGCTGATACAACTCTCATAACTTTTCCCTTCCCAGTGCAGTCTTTTACGAATGCGAAGAAGAATGGAGCTCTGTATTCTTCTTGTGTGAGTCGGCATGAGCTATCACATGGAAATCACTCATGCCGTAGTGGAAAAATTAGCCAGTCAGCTGTGTTGGTATCGAAGCTGACTGCCCAGGGTGCACCAGATGATCTCATATTTCGTCACTCGTGAAGACTATTTCCTTGCACCACAGGTCTTTAATAAAACCTTCTTGATAGTTCTTTATTAAGAGGATAACCTAGTCCAATGGCCTTGAAGTGCCAGAAAGGGATAGCAGCATATATTTCCTCACATGAGCAAATGAGACAACAATATAGAGCCGCGAGCTTAAAATCGGCCAAAAATAAGTTTTTATTCGTTATTTTCAAATGTATTGGAAAAATGAAGAATAAAATCAATAGAAATAGTCAAAGAAAAGGTTACAGTTTTTTTGGTGTAGAATTCATGTAAATGTGATGGCCCGTTACATAGAGAATTTTTAATTTAGGTTAAAAATGGCCTTATTTTAAGATATTTTTTACAAAGATTGGGCAATATTATGAAAAAAAATAACAATGCAATTGTTCCGTGATGTCCTTAAATATAACATTAAATTTTTTTATATGGCTAATGTACACAATTATTCACCAACAAGCTTTTTAAAAATACTGTGTTTGTGCTACGTAATCCCCTTAAAACCATGCATCAGTTCTTGACTATCTTAAATACTAAGCATTTCAAATTATCCACTATTTTTCATTTTGAGGACACGTTTATTATAATAATAGCAGTTAGGTATCATTATGTAACTGTTATTTATAGACCTTTGCGCAACTTGAAATTACTGCTAGACACATTATTAAAACAATTATTTTATGGCGGTGATAGCCTAGCGGTTGAACGCTTGCCTTTCATGCAGGACGGTCTGAGTTCGAACCCGGCCCACACCTCTGACTTTTAAAATTCATGTGCCGATCGCAATTTGATTATCACTTGTGTGTAACGGTGAAGGAAAAACATCGTGAGGAAACCTGCACAACTGAGAGGGCCTCATGAAGTCGTCGATGGTGTGTGTAGTCCACCAACCCATTAACTTAATGGTTAGGCCCTAGGCCAGCGTGGTGGACTAAGGACTAACCCTTCTCATTCCGAGAAGAGGCCCGTGCCTATCAGTGGGACAGTAATGGGCTAGATTTATTTATTTTAGTATTCTATAGCTGGTTATATCATCTGTGAGGACAGTTTAACCCGAATCATCGCAAGTTTTGAGTTTAAGTATAAATAAATTGTCCCAACTGGGCGACTAGGCCACTGATCCTTTGTTACTATAGATACTTAGATCACAGGTTCGATCCTAGCCTACAAATAAATTGTTCTAGCTCTGAGTGTTTACGCATACGAGATTTGCACCAGTAAGACCCACGAAATATGACACAAAGAAAAATCCTAAAGACGGGCAACTTTTTTTTTTCATAGGTAAGTATAACAAACGTTACTTATGTCTTTGCTTATGTAGTATATTATACTAACACACAACAAAAAAAACATAAACATTTCAAATTTTGATTAAAGTGAAATCGATCAGAATTCTCTCTGATTTCGCTAAAACTACACACAATGTTAAATATTCTGTAATTCAGCATTAAAAAGAACATAGGTAATACTTATCTAATAAATACCAAAATTGTACCTATATCTCGAGTCTGTGTATCTTCTATCTCTCTTTATTGTGTCTCGATTGTGTTAAATTAACGTTATTCTGTCTTCTTACTTT
This sequence comes from Allophyes oxyacanthae, assembly GCA_932294325.1. Lineage (NCBI taxonomy): Eukaryota > Metazoa > Arthropoda > Insecta > Lepidoptera > Noctuidae > Allophyes > Allophyes oxyacanthae. The sequence continues at coordinate 4,414,563 of OW028614.1, read as the reverse complement.
CATCCCATTGTAGACTTAGGTCACGTTCTTAAGCAGCGGATAATTTATATACTTTTTACCTCCCCCTTTTTGACACTCAAAGTGTTACATGGGAGCAAAAAAACGAGACAATTGTGTTTAGCACGTCCCTCAGCCGAAACTCCGAAAGTGCGAAATAATGTTAGTCGCTTCCGCGAAATTGCGTAAAAACTTCGTAAAAGGGCAGTCCCAAACCGCAACGACGTGCTCTTCCCATCCGAGCAGGATCCACTCTGACAATGAACAGGTGAGAAAGAGAAGGTCAAGTCGAAACGATTGAAGGAAAGCATCTAACTATTTGATCTTTCTTGTTACATTTCAAAGGAGAGGTGAGGCTCATAGAACACTCGCTACTTTTTGGAGCCGAATAGCGAGTTTTCGTGTTCGTTGGCTGTCTTTTGCTTACAAAAAGTGAATAACGAACGCGAAAACGCGTGATTCTGCTGCAAAAAGTTGCTAGTTTGCTATAGCCTAATACTACGACTAGGTACGAATAATGTAGCATGGGCACGGTTGACGCAGTGACGAAGCGATTGCCTAACGACTGTTCGATTCCCACATAGAAGGCAGCCACACGAACACAGTCCGAAGATAAGTACATATACAACGCATATTTAAGGGTGTGGATCATACCATCAAACTGAACGACTTTCTCTATGAGAGCAACATTGTAATCGCGAAAAAATTATCAGCTGTCCCTTACGTTTGGGTCGAGTAGGTATTGAAGTTGGTCCCATAGAGAAAGTTGTTCATTGATGGTCTGTCCCATAAATACGACCACGCATTTCTGATACACGTTTTAAGTAGTTATTCCGTGTCCAGTAACTATATATGCACTGTTTTTACAAGCAGCCCAAAAGTAGTAGGCAAGTTGGTCAGAATCAAAATCAGAATGGTAATCGCGAATGTGTTTTTATTAGCACACAGGAGCACGCTGCTAAACATCCTCTGGACATTTTAAACCGTCAGTCCATTTTACGACTTCTACGGGTGGAAAGTCAGTTGCTTATTCTTTGCCGGCAACCACACGGAGTAATATTAACCTTCTGCTATTTTTCTCTTTGTGTGTGCAAGCCTCATTTAGTAAGAAACTAACCGTAACGCAAGAGACACACAGTCGTAAGTATAGGAAACGCTTAAAACCAGCACTGGCTTTAGAATGGCTTGCATTGCATAGAATTTATGTTATCTTTGTCTAAGTACAGTACTACATATATACTATATAAAAACACTTTAACTGTGGTATTATCTGTAAAATGGTATTGTAAATCTAAGAAGAGGTTTTATTAAATAACACAGATAATTATATTTTTACAGACAAGGCTCTAATTCTGCTAAGGTCAAAATCTTAATAATCAAACGACACTAATTAATAACTGGCAAATATCCGACTTTTACTTCTATTACCTACACTATAGAAGTCAAAATCCGTTGAACGAGATTGTAAAAATCATCAATTACGAGAACAATCTGACACGATTGAGACACGATTGTAATAGCAGAATTAGGGACGTGCCAGACACGGTTGGTGCAGTGGCTAAGCGATTTGCTTTGTACTCTACGTGCCGTGGGTTCGATCCCCGCATGTCTGTGAAATTAGCAGATCATTTTCCAGAAGATCAAAAAAAAATGTGAGTTCTATTCGCATGCAGCCGAGTTCTAGAGTTCCTGATACTTTTTAGAGATAGTTCTGTCGATTTTACCTAAAAAAAAGTTGATTGAAAAAATTATCTGCCAACTTGCCAATGATCCCCGCACGGAACAAAATATATTTGTATGGCCTACAAATAGTTATTTCGGGTGTGGGTGTGTGTGGATGTGAGATGTAATTTGTAAACTGTACCCTCGATACAGGAGAAATAAAAGAGATGGGCAACGTATTAAAAAAAAATGACGGCTTATTTTCCCCCTGGAACATGTACATGTGGGACCACTGGAGATCGCGAAGCCCCTCCCCATGTACTGGAGAAGGCCACTGAGGGGCTTTTAGTAGGTTAAAATCCTATACTCCCCGGCCTCCATAACGTGTAAGGGCACGTTCCCACTATGTCGTGATGATAGATAGCCGAGCGTCGTGGCTTTTATATATAAATGGAACTGTTCACATATAACACTGCAGGATTAACTGTCAAACCTAGAACACATTCAACGATAAAAAATCGTGACGACCAAGTGGAAAGGATCCGTTAGGTACATATCTTGAAAACAGAAAATTTAACCGCTGATTTCAACATCCGCATTTCTTTTAAGTTTAAAAAGAAAATCAGCACAAAAATAAGTGCCTACTTCCACTAGAACATTGACACACAAACCTACGTAGCACCTAATGCTACAAAAAGCAATATAAATTCAGAGGAACGTGTAACACCGCCCTTTAAATCCGAAATCGCAACCCGACGACGGCAAATGGGAATTTATTTTCATAGTTCATTGTATCGCGAGCCGTTACCAGCTGGGTCAAAGTCACTTCTATTTGCACGGTCCCTTCGGCACGGCTCTTAATTAAAAGATATATTTTTGTACCCTTATAAGAGGTTTTATGAAGGCTGAAGTTACTTACATTGATATTTCGTACAGAACAAACAAGAGATTATTTTTCGATATCTATATATTAATACGTGAAGAGAAAACTTTGTATCCCTTTTTAACCATATTGCGCGCACGGAGGAGTGTGATATTTGCCATGGTTAAAGTTTATACGGAGAAGGAGTGCAGAAGGCAAAAATTTATATATAATGTGGTCGAATGTCGACCACTAGGCGACCACTATTTTATACTTATAATTAAGTACCGATCTATATTTTTTTATTATTATTCCAGATACTGTCGGATAAGGATCTTTGGAATTTAAACTATTTCCAGCATTCGCGGATCGTGCACATTTTTAAATAGATTTTTATAAAATTTTGTATCGCGTGTGTCAAGGATGATTCACTGCTAAAAACAAAACCGATACTTACAATTACCGTACGTAGTTTACGTAGTACGTAGTTTACATTACTATACAAAATGATCATCCCTAATAAGAAAGGCTTAAACAAAACACCAGTTTTAATTAGAAAATGATTTTCATGGTTCGTAACGTGTGCTTGTGCACGTGTGAAGAAAATCGCGGTGGCTTTTACGACCCGTTTATTACGGGATCCGACGCTTCACAAATATTTGTCAGGCGTAGCGACTAGTGGGATAGGGGCACAAGATTTTATTAGAGATAAGCACCTTGTGCAGAGAAAACATAATATTCGTTTTTCGAATTCAATTTTCGAATTCTGTACTTCGAAAACATAATATTCGTTTTTCGAATTCAGTTTTCGAATTCTGTACTTCACACACGAATCCAGCTTCTAGAAACAATACAAATTCATGTCGTTTATAAACGGTAAAATGTCAAGACAGAGCCAAATTAATAAAAATCAAACTTAAACTAAACTAACTGAACTTCTGAATTCTGAAAGTTTACTTAATGTTTTGTACATAAAAATAAGGCAAATTTGAATAATAATGTGAAAACGTGTCAACCATGATAAAATCTAAAATTAAAGCCTAAATTATATTTAGTTTTCAACAAGTTCATCAGTATTCTACGTCCATACGCTATGAAAGAAGAAATATTTTATAGAAGCATTTAATTATATTTACTTGTGAATTTAAACTGTGTGTTAAACAAGTGAAGTTTGGAATCTAAAAAATATATTTTAATTGAAAAATAAATTTACAACATTTTTAACAATTCTTTGAAAATTTTCTAACTATGAATATCAAATGCAAATATTTACAAAGAATAATAATAAAAAAGTTAACCGTTAAAATAATATGAAATACGAAACATTGGAAGCTGTTCAATAATATTCAAATTTTGTACAGAAAGGTATATATTAATAGATATTATGTATAGGGACATATTAATAAAAATGGGAGACTTGATACATTCTGCCTTGAAATATTCAATATTGGAACATAATCAAAGCTCACCCCGATTTTATGTGGGGGAGTTTATTATTGCAGATATCGACTGTTATTTTATAAGTAAATTGATTGAGATTGTCCTTATTTACACTAGGCCTTTCTTATGACAACTTTTTTGCTGTCGTGTCAGCATGTGTGCTTACGCGGGAATTCGGTACCAATCTATGTAGTTTTTAATAGACTTCAAAAAAAAGAGGAGGTGATCAACACGACTGTATCTGGTTTAAAAAAAAATTGTAATATATACAGCAATATCTTCACGAATTGTGAACCGATTTTAATTATTCTTTTTTTGTTAGAAAGAGTATTCTCCCGAGGTGGTCCCACTTGAATTTGGTGAAGATCCGATGAAGACCTCCGTATAGACAATGGAAATGTTTTTTTACAAGCAGTAGTTAATTTTAAATAAATTATCAAGCTTTTGTTGCTGTTCAGGCTAACTATCAAGCAATAAATGTAAAATTTTGATGTTTGGTAGCAACAAACTTCTTGGCTGGTATGAGAAAGACATCAAAATTTTCTGACTACTATGTAACTTTAACAGCAGTAAAAGTTTGATAATTTATTAAAAAATATTAACTAACTACTTGTAAAACCAAAACACGAAACATTGACATAGCTCAGGAAGCTGCGAAACTCAAGTGGGATTGGGCTGGCCACATCTGCCGTATGCCTGATGAGCTGTGGGCCAAAATTGGCACTATGTAGAGCCCTGACGTAGCTAAACGGCGTCGCGGCAGACCACGAAGGAGATGGAGAGACGAGCGGGATAAAATGAATAACGAATGGTCCACACTGGCTCTGAACCGGAAGACCTGGAAGTCATGGGGGAGGCCTTTGCTTAGCAGATGAAAGGCTAACAATAACAGTAACTTGTAAAAAAAATATTGAAATCTGTTGCGTAAAATTGTCTAATCTAGAAAATAAAAATATTAAAAAAAAACTATGTCGCGCTGGAAAGTTGACAGTCAGCAAGGATTTACGTGGCCGACTGCGAAGAATGCGCCAAACATACTTTGGTACCATCACTCAGGGAGGCTGTTTACATGCACCCACTACAAAAGATCACAATATTGGACAAACGCAAAAAACGCGAAAAAAAGCAACTATTCCATACATTTCGATAGTCTAGAAGAGCCTACACCATCCTAAAAGGTCGGCAACGCATGAGACTTCTCTGGTGTTACGGATGTTCATGGGCGACGGTGATCACTTACCATCAGGTGAACGGCAAGCTCGTTCACCTTCTATACCATAAAAAACATTACCAATAACTCGATCTCGGTTACTATAGAATTTCTGCTTTTTCTTAGAATAACTGCTACCTAAAAGTTCCACAACCGGATTCGTTTTCGATTTACGATGACAGGTGGAATATTGTTACTCATTCTTTCTACTAAATCTTCCAAAATCCACGAGAAAACGTATGGATGGGCCACAAGGAAAGGCAGAAAGGCAATAATTTGACGGCACGGTTGGCGCAGTAGCTAAGCGATTGGCTTTCTGCGATACATGCTGCGGGTTCGATCCCGCACGGAACAAATATTTTTATATTTATTATTTTTTTATTTGGGAAAACCAACAACTGTATATTTTGTTTTACATCTAAATACATGATAAAGGTAGATTAAAGTACAATTTTTATTTTTATTTGGTAGGTACATGCAGTGAATGCTATTTTATGTTTAGTAATTATATTCTAGGGCTAATTCTAGTGACAATTTGTATGACCTACAGATAGTTTTCCTGGTCTGGGTGTGTGTGCATGTGACATGTATGTTTGTAAACTGTACCTACGACAGACAATGGAAAAATCCTAGTGTTTTAAAAAAAAAGGAAAGAAATGTGATTGGAAATTTGCTTACGCACAAGAGCGTGCAAATCAGAAAATACAGTAAATTGACAATTTTCTGTTTCAATAGCTCCAATTTAAATATAAATCTGTCCTCTTATACATTTTAGATTTAGGTTTGGTCTGATTGATATTGAATGTATACTTCAATAGAATGACAATTACTTACCTCAAAGAAAATTATGCTCGTGTGATCAAAGGGCTCAAATTAAAATAATTGTGTCCCATTCACAAGTTCATTACTATATCCCCTTCAACACATAATATGTAATTTCTAAGGTAATTATTACAATAATATTACTCTTGACTTATTTAGACGTGACTTGTGGTTTGATCGTAGGTACCTAATAATAGACGGGATTTATTTAATTGAATGGGACTGAGTAACGAAGTGGACTATTCCATTATATATATTTATTATTGATCACCCATGGGAAACGAGTGTGTAATAAATTAAAATACATTATTTCCTTTTTATATGGCTATTGAAATACACATTGTATGTTCTGATTTATGAGTGAATCGACATTTTTATTGTCAGACATAAAAATATAAACATATTGTACTAAAAAAACACAATTTTTCTAATAGTAGGGAGTAGGGTAAGGATTAAAATAAACTTGCTATGTACCACCTGGCTACTAAAGATAAACCACAACGATTTCCATTATCTATACTTATAATAAAATCGTAACGAGGCTAAATTTTTAGTAAAAGGCGAAACATTTTTGCGTTTTGAAGGGAATCCAGAGTGACAAAACAAATTAGTTCAAACAGACCCAACTAAACTGCGGAAAATCTTAACACCGCCATTCAGAAAGACGCCATGAATGTACAGTGACATCTATTGAATAAAAGCAGTCTTCAATATAGTACCTCTAAATGTATATAAAATCGTAACGAGGCTAAATCTGTACATTGAATATAAAAAAAGTAAGTGCTACGTATACTGGGAACGATACAGAAAAGTGCTACGTATACTAGGAACGATACAGAAACCGAAACATACATTTTTAGAATTTTTGTCAGTTTGTCGGTTGGGCGGTTTGTTTGATTGAAGATAAAAAAAAAAAAACTGCTACGTGATCTATAATCGACATTGATGCCAAAAATATAGTTTTTAGAATTTTTGTCTGTTTGTCTGTTTGTCTGTATCTCTGTCCGAGCTTCACGGCCAAACCACCGAACAGATCGTCATGAAATTTAAAAGTAAAATCCGTTAATGGCCTGGTCAACATATAGGGTACAAATTATTACGCTATTGTCAAAGGGGGGTGAGCAATAAACCAATATGTCTGTGTACAATTATTATTCGCTACCTATATGACGAATCCATTTGAAATATTGGATGATTGTAGTTAATAGATCCGATTAACATTTTATATACAATAGAAATCATTTCGCATTTTTTTAAACGTACTTTTTCATTTATTCTTTAGCCTTATATATTTTAATTCGTCTGTTTATACCTAGATGGCATTAGTAGTAATTTATAGGCGAGTTTTTAATTTCCAATATTTTTATAAGCGATTTTTTTATTGATACGGCATCCAAACTCCTGTAGGCCGAGTTCTATATAATAATTTAATTTGTAACGTTCAAATATCTATACTTATAATATAATCTATACTACTTATAATAAAATCGTAACGAGGCGAAAACTGTACATTGAATATTTTTCAAAAAAAATGATTGCTGCTTATACTAGGAACGATACTGAAGCCAAATCAGATGTTTTTAGAATTTTTGTCTGTTTGTCTGTATATCCGTTTGTCTGTTTATATTATGTCCGAGCTTCACGCCTATACTACTGGACAAATTTAGTTTAAATTTTGCAGTAATATCTGTCAAAGGGCTGGTCAATATACTATTATCTAAGGGGGGTGAGCTAAAGTGCATTAAGCCTGTGTACTATTATGAGCAACCACTTCATTATTAAGAGCCGAATCTTAATGAAATATTGTCTTATTATAATTCATAGGTCCGGTCAAAATATATAATATAAATCATCACCCTATTCGTCTAGGGGGCTAAGCAAAATTAATCTTCGTTTTAGTTTCACAGTTCCTGTGTTCATTTTAACTCCTCACTTGATCCCGTTCTTAAATTAGTAATTTGGTATATTTAGTAATGCCCAGTATTTTTTTTACTGATAAACGTTCTTTCTTTGGCATCTTACTTTAAGGTACGTATTTCACTGACTGCTATGTTCCAAAAGGTGAAGCGTGATGAAAGCATACGACATAATACCTTACCCACGAGATAATTACTTTTTTAAATGCTCTACCAGATATTTCGACGTAACTTTGATTTCATTATTATTTTATTACATTTTTCTGAAACTAGATGGCGTTAATAGACTTTTTAACTAAGACCAAGATTTTGTATTTCCAGGAAGTATTTTGATAAGATCATTATTAAGACTTTATTAGGATTGGGTAGAATTTTTTTTTATCCATAGAAGTTATCGGAAACCTGTAGGATGGGCTTTTCGGAATCTAATAGGTAATTATGAATTTCAAAGCCTTATTGGCAGTACTATAATGACGTGTGCTTGCTGTTTACTGCTACCATTTCAAATTGATAAGGGCTAACATCGTTTGCATTCTGGAGAACAGCAAATTAAGTTCATAGAACATTCTTTTTATAACATAGCCTTTTGCCTGATGCACGGCAGCTGAAAATTCATTGACTTGAGGATGACTAGAATGATCGGTCGGTTACCAATTTCTCACTGAAAATAATAAAATAATTATGACCTTATGTTTCTTTAAATTTGTCTTCAGTCTCCCTAGATAGCGTTGGGATCGAAATATTTGTTCTTTTAATTGGGTTTATGTGTTTACGAAAATGTAAAGTTTATAATTTGGATGTTTTCTCCAAGTATTTTAAATAGCTACTATTGTTAGATTCAAGACGATAAAATCATTACGAGGGGCAGTAACGGTTACCGAATTTTCACCGACTACATCGTTGTCGTTGTTAGTCGTTAGTAGAGTGTAGGCAAAATAAAGGTATCGCTAGATCACCTGCTTTGTATTTATGGGATGAAAGTCTGAGAGCCAACAAAAAAAAAAGAAGTTACTCCACCTCGGGAAAACAGCGAAAAATATTTCAATGAAACTTTACGGTAATTGTATAGATAATAGTCTAACTTAACAACTTTTATTTGCAACAGTAATTGACTAGATCCTTAGATACAGCTTGATCGTTCTATTGTAAGCAGTCCCGTACAAAGCAGAGGTCACGATTGATTAGTTATACAAAATAATGTTGTATTGGACCTACTTTGATGCGACTTTCACTGTAGTATAATTTATAAGGGATCGAGGACTTATAGTAAACATATTTCATCGCACTATCACTCATAGGAGACGAGCAATGTAACATATTTTGTGTATAATGTATGATGGTTATGAAATGTAAGAATTTAACAATTTCGATAGGACTTTCACAGTAGCGCTACTAAGGGGTCGACTTTTTAACATAAATATGTATCATCACGCTACGCTACGCTCACAGGAACTGAACAGTGTAACATTTTTTTTTTGTACACACGGCTACTATCAAGCTATACATTTCCAGTAAAAGCTGACCACGTATTGTATAGGCTTCCCTTACAATAAGAGGTCAGCTTATTATACTGAAAATTTATAGCTCAATATGTATCCGTGGGTACTAAGGTCGATAGTTAAGAAATTTGTGATTTAAACGAGTTTATTTATTAACATTTTCGGTAAAAAACCATCACGGAAAATTACTATACATATGAAGGAAACTAGGTATTTTTTCAACATTAGAAATGTTTATTTCGATACCCATCGTAACTAGCTAAGTGGAACGGTAAATAGTAGAATAGAAGCCGACAAATATCAGGTTCAAATCCGGTCCCCGGGTTGTAACTGTTTTTATTTAATACTAATTGATACAATTTTATATTATTAGAAACATGTATTTTCAAAACATAATTCGAGCACCCCTACACCACGCGAACGAAGTCGCGGGCACAGCTAGTCAGTATATAAAAAAGTAAAAACGTTTCTTAAATAAAATAATAAAAAAAATATCCCAACTAATATTAAAACTCGTAATTAATACAACATAAACGTAAGTATGCAACAAACCAAATATTTAAGAAGCCTTTGCCGTTCTACATGAATTAATAAGGGAAATGCAAAAATCTATTAGATTTATTATCCAATCACATGCAATATCTTGTATTAAAGAAAACTACAATAAACTGATCGAATTCAAGACATTTGCAAGTTTTTTTTTTGTTAAAATTGTATGAAAGATAAATCAACTATGTACGCCGCGCCGAACAGACATCGACCATGCTGCAAACAAAAGTTCAAATTGAAGAATTGATTCGAGAATAAAGTTGCTGTCAGGATGTAAACTAAAAGACGGAACAGTTCGAAAAACTTTAACGTCTTCATTCATTTTGATGTTGATATGAAAAAACAAGCAATGGTGCCGATTCTGTTGTTTAAGTACAGACTAAACTAATTCACTGTCTAACTATCTCTTGCTAACAAAAACGTAAAATAGATAATTGTCTTTTCACATAAAATGAAAAACCAAAAGTAAAGGAGTGATAATGTCACTTAAACCACGCAAAACCAGGGGGAGACCTGGTTTGGTCTAAACTCAGGTTTAACGCATATTTTGTAATGAGACAGTATAAGTATACAAGTAGTATCTAGTTACTACTGCATAACTAGAATGATCTAAATCTATGCTCTGCGCTTCGACGAGTGACGAGAGTAAATAATATACAAAAACGAATGTAGACTGATGTTTAAAAACTCGGTCGTAATCCCACTAACCTAATTTCAGAGAATTTTCTTGGGAAAGAACTACAGAATATAGAAAATGTATGTTAGAGATGGGCCGAGTGATGATTTTTCGATATCAATGACTACATGACAATGACAAAAAAATCGATGACGGGAACAATGACAAAATTATCAATGATTTTTTTCTAATTGTCACCGCATTCACGCATTGCAGGTTGTCATCTTGTCATTGTCTTGTCGCAGCCGAAGCTGAAGTTCGCGCTCATTCAGTAATGGTCATTATCGAGTGACGATTTTGTCGTTGTCACTGCATGACGAAATGAGTTTAAAATATCGATGATTTAGGTATACATGTGACGTATAATAAATCAGACTCAACTCTAATAGATACATAATTATCTAGTCGAAGCCCCGGGCCTTCGTCTATACGTTTGTCTGAATGTTAAAGCTTTTGTTTTAGTTTCGAATGTCACTTTGTTATCTATAGATGTGACGGGGATTAATGGGTCGGAATTTTAATTTGTGAAGCAGTTTTTTCTTTTTGTTTTATTCGGGTTTTCGTTGGAATAAATGTCGAGGCGTTTGGTTAGTTATGTTTGACTAAGGAAAGTTGAGACGATTCAACCGCAAAATTAAAAAAAAACTTTACTGGAAAATACTCCTAACAGTAAATGATGAATATTTCTATACATTATTTAGTAGATATCCATTTCTCATTATTTTCAAATCAATATATAAATTAATATGGTCACTGGTAAAAGTTAAGACGTCTATAGTACTTAAAATATAGTTTGATACCTGTGACACCTGTTATCGAAGTGGACAACAAAGCTTGAACAAACGTCTCTACAATAATTTGAATTATTATTTATTTTATTTTATGCTTATTCACAAAACTATCAAAGAACGTTCTATAAATAACTAAAAATAACATCCGATTGCATAATATTTTAAAGTGGTTCGGCTTTGATGACAACTGTCGCCGGTATCAAGCTATATTTTACGGACTATAGTTTTGTTTGTTGAATTTCGCGGGTTAAATACAGTATCAATCAACATTCTTTAGCCAAACTACATAGTAAAATTTCCTCACTGGTCTAGGCGTCGCAAGTAAGGCTGCTGAGCGTGAGGTCGTGGGTTAGATTTTCGGGTCGGGCAATGTTATTATGAAATTTTTCAGTTAGGAAATTAAAGTAGAAAACTATTCAGTTAGGAAAAAAACTACTCGTCAGTCGTCAATTCAGTTTTATAATTTACTCTAAAACCGGTAGGTAATGATAATAATAAACTGAAAAATACCCCTTTAGCCGCATTTTTTTTTCTTTTTTACGTTATTCAAGCAACATAGGAACAAAAGACTACTTCTCATCCATAACTTGATAAGGATCTTAGCACACACCAAAACTTATAACGATCTGAACGATGTGACAGTAATCGTTAAAAGTCCAGTTACAAACAAAACTACTTGATACAGTAGTTAATGTAACGATGTTCGGAAACTATACAAATAAATAGTCTAGACAAGTAGTTGTTTTATGTTATGGTCGAAATTATGGGCTTTTATCGATTTTATTATAGGACCCATAACTGTCAGGCCTTATTTTATTGATATTACCAACAGTTACATTATGATGACATAAATAAAACGATATATATTATACCACATAACTTATTTTACCATCAGGGTATAAACAGTGTATAGGTAAATGGAGTAGAAGCCTATGGGATAGATATTATGAAAAAAAAAAACGCAGTATGAAGTCATATGAATTTACAGCCGATTATGTACAATAAAACATGGCATGATTCATTCATGCATTACCTAAACCTAGAGCGAGGCAAATCATTAATATCCTATTCTTATTTTTTATTCGCAATAAATGAAATTATTCTCGCAGTTCTTACCACAACATTATAGGTATCTAATCTATTATTTAAAATAGTTTCCATGGAGTTTCTCGCCGGTTCTTCTCCATATGACCTACTATTTGGAGCCGCGCACGGGTCTGTATATTTCATAAGTGCCTGTATCTGGTTTACATGAAATAAAGATCAATAATTTTCTATTCTATTCTTAATAAACACCAACTTTGTTGCAGAGCCCTTTTTAAAGGCTACCTAGCATGATTCTCATATGTTGTTCTCTTAATGTACTATACAAAACTTTCAAATAATTTATTAATGATTCTTGATAATAATAATAATGATTCTTGCAAATAAATGATTCTTTCCGGTTCTTCTCTATAGGACTTTGAACCGTGCACCTAGCGTTTCACAAGTGCCTAATATTATTGATTTATTTGAAATAAAAACTTTTCTATTCTATTCTATTTTATTCACAAAAATTTGGTGTAACGAGGAAACTCATATTTGCTTTTCGATGTTCCCTGTTACCCTTAACCTATGAAGGTGCATACGATAGGTATGTACCTTCAGTCCATTTTAGTGAATCGAAATTTACGGTCGACTCGACTTCAAACGACGCCGCCTAACAGAACCCGACGAGAGAACTTGTTATTGACTGCAGTTTCTATTCAAAATATATTTGAGAATAATGTACGTGTAGGGCGACTATGTTTTTCACGGGTAATTTCTGGTTAGAATCATAAATATACGACACGGTTGGCGCAGTGGCTAGGCGATTAGCTTTCTACGCTACGTGCCGCGGGTTCGATCCCCGCACGGAGCAATTACTTGTAAGATTTACAGATAGCCGTTTCGTTTTTTTTCAGTGTGCGCTTGCGACTAAGTTCGTTTCGTTTGATGCCTGCTGGGTAGTTTGAAGTTTAAGTATGAAGCGAGCAAATTAATTATTCTAGATAGGTGCAGAAGCAGCTTCTAACAACACAACCATTAATTTTGTCCATCCCTAGCCCGAAAACTGTTGGTCACCAGTCAGTCCCTTGTCGCGCATACAATTTCTAGACAGTTTTTACAGGCACCGTTCTGTAAGGATCAGACATAAATCTCGATGTGCCCTAGGAATATTTGACTTCACAAAAGTTTGCAAGAAATAAGTCAGTAAATTGTTTCATAGATTTATGTTTTGGCTGTCAGTCATACGAACAGGATGAAATTAAAAACATGCAATAAATCGAAATGGGAGGTTCAGTAACTGATAATTGTTGATTTAAAATAGTTATTTCACAAATCTTAATTGTAAAATATAAATCGTATTGTTAACCGTCTTAGGGCTATGTTCACCGACAACATAACATAATTATTATGTTGAAAATGTTATCTGCCGATTATTATCCATACAAAAGTACATGTTTAAACGGCTGATTTTGATCTATTCGTCTGTTATGTTATCGGTGAACTTGGGCCTTAGATGGTGCAATACTTTGCTATTGCGAACCCTGTCCGCAGTATCGAATGTTCGTTCAACATTTTAATTCATCTTATCGTGACGGAACTCTTAGCGTTCGTTCACACTCGATACATTTTTTTTTTGTTTTAAAAAGACACTAGGATTTCTCCTGTATCGAGGGTACAGTTTACAAACATACATGTCACATGCACACACAACCAGACCCGAAACAACTATCTGTAGATCATACAAATAATTGTTCCGTGCGGGGATCGAACCCGCGGCACGTAGCGCAGAAAGCTAATTGCTTAGCCACTGCGCCAACCGTGTCGTCGGCATTTAGCAGCAGAATCGCGCGTTTTCGCGTTCGTCGGCTGCCTTTTGCTTACAAAAAGTGAATAACGAACGCGACAATTCGCGATTCTGCTGCTAAAAATATCGAGTGTGGATGGGATAACTTTTTATGCTATGAACTGTTATTAAAAACTACACCTACCATTGCATTACAATAATTGAAGACAATTTCACCGTTCATTTTATTACTTTTCATATTGACTTTCTCCAAACTTACCAGTTACGTTTTCCCGCATACTAATATCAACAACTTTAAGAATAAATCTTATTTCTACAATTAACTTTTAGTAAAAACATTGTAACAGACATGACGACAAAACTTTAAAAATTACCGACTGTTTATAACATCATAAACATACGAAGCACAAGCAGTAAAACGAACGGTTACCCGTACGGTTCTGACTCGATCGGATATCCAGCTGACGAAGTATTTACGATGTTATCACTAAGTAACTATGTACCTACTTAGCTATATTTGAAAAGCTGCTGTCGGTTATTTACATTCTGTATAATAATATCGGCATGAAACTTACTGACATCCGCAAGAAAAGGGACAAAGGGAACTTCAGAGATTGTTATTTGTAAGGTCGACACTGGTAATAAACTATATTACTATCGTGAGAGACTAAACATCGAGCTACCTTTTTTTTTTTTTTTTTTAGCGTGGTAAAATCTTCAATTGAGTCCTCCCACCCCGGGCAGGGCGGGAGGGACTGTCAGACTTGTACTGACTAAAATCCACGGTGTTCCTTCAATAGCCCTTTACGTTCCGGGGTCACGGTAATGAGATAAGTCCCGCGACCCCGGCAGGCTTCGGCCCTCTACAGGGGGGGCCCCGTCATCTTGCTGATGTTCTTTGAGGCGCGCGTGGAACACAACGCGCCGTCGACCCGGGCATGGTCCATGGTCGGACAGCGAGTTGCCCTTTACTCGCTGTCCGCATGCCCGCGCCTACGGTGGCCGGAGATCGTCGGCCGGCGCCCGACGCCGTGGGCGACTACCACTGCGGCTGGGCTGGAGGGAGGACGCCATCCTCTCCCTCACGCGGCCCGCCTCCTCCTTCGATAGCATGACTGCTTCGCAGAAGGAGGCGACCGCTCCCCACTCCGAAACATCGAGCTACCTTGTAGAAAAATTACCAATCATGAATTCGGGAAATATAGGTTGATGATATAAAACAAATTAAATTGCTTATAATTAATAGGTACTTAGGTACTACCTAACAAAATGTAAAAAAAATACACAATGTGGGTCTTTCAAAGATCTTTAAAATAAAAATTGGATTTTCGTTATTGTTTTGTCCGTCTTCAGTCAGGGAGGGTGTAAGCTCAAAAGGCACACAAGTTTGACAACCCAGCAACAAAAACGTGAGAAATAAAAATATAAAAGAAGTAGATCACGCTAACCATTTTATTTAACAAACCATTCGTAAAGATTTCAAGACCACAAACATAAAAATATGATTAGTTTTCAGCACATGCCTCAACATTTCGGACATAAGGGTCACTGTCAATCACATCGTAACCGCGAACCTTAGAACTTTATAGTCCATATAAAAAATGCCCATCGGTTTATTATGTGAGAGTGGTCTATGTCCACTGATATTGGTTCGTAGTCGTTTCCTTTCTCGTTTATGATCGGTAGTGCTGTTGACCCCACTATGTTTTATGAGCAAAGGAAGTGGCTTTTTGGTAAAGGTAAAAAGTAGATAAAAGTTTTTGATAGGAAGCTGATTTAGCAATATAAGATAGTGTTACTAGCTGGATTTTAAAATACAGAAAGGTTTACACTATAAACTGTTACTGTTAACCTGAGATAAAGGTGACATAAAATTCTACTTCGATGTCCTTTCCCTAGGTCCTACATGAATGACAGCACAGTGAAATAATTATGCAATAAATAATTTCGTGAAAATTCCAAATTGTTTGAATATACGGTTTCAGAACACTTTACCAAATAAGTGGTTTCATTTAATGTGATACAATCAGCGCCATCCTGAGGCCCAATTCTCGTAATTAAAAATGTTCAAAATATAGTTCGGATCTCATTCCGATCTACTACCAATGTCATAAATGTCACAAATGGTATTCTCCTACCCCTAGTCCTACCCCATAGACTGTTGTCCTATGTCTATGTCCTACCCTAACAAACAACGTCAAACGTGACATTATATTGTAATGAGATCAAAAGTTGAATAAAAGGCAAATCGGTATTCTGCTAACATTTTGAACTGACACAGATAATAAAATTGACACTCTCGTCCATAGACTAATATGTCTATGCTCTCGTCCAAGAATATTAGATAGCTCTCGTCTATACACAAACGTCAAAAATGAGACTGAAATGAGTTTGTAAGAAGATTGAATCCAAATCATACTGGAATCGGACTGAACTTTAAGAGGAGTAGAATACATGACTTTTTGTCAATTCATAATATAATCTCAGTTCGGTCAACTTTCAGTCATATTATAAATTAATTACGAGAATTGGGCTTCTGTATGATAATATTTTTATTACCAATATCGCGTATAAACTTTGAGCGTAACTAAGACGTTGAAAATAAGTGTGAGATTTATGAGGTTTAATATGTCTAATTATAGCAACAGAACCTTCATACAATACACTATGTTTTTATTTCGAAGCCATTCCAAAATCAAACGCCGCTGTCAAAACCAGACCTGTCATTAATATTTGCGGCAGCAAATAAGACAAATCAAGAAAAATGTTCTTCTGATCAAAATAATAAACTATTACTCAAAACTAGCAGTTTAGAAAAATATGGAAACGTAAAATCACGCATTGATCCTTTCAATACAAACTAAAATTTTCACAGCACGAACAACAGTACATAGTGATTTAACTTATTTGAAATGGATACTGGTAAGTATTGAAATAAGACTTATCCTTAACCCCCGCTTCACACGGGCGCAATTTCTCCACTATCCTTGTATTAAATATGAAAGTATTATACATATAAACATTCCGGAAGAAATGCTTAACATGATGGTGAAAACCGCATTAAAATCTGTTGCCTGGTTTAGAAGGAGTTAGCGGATATACTGACAGACAGACAGAAAGACAGACGCGGAAACCGACTTTATTTTATACTATGTAGAGAAGAGATAGAGATGAACAACCTCATGAGCAACCATTATGTTCGTAAGTACGTGTGACAGAATAGTATGGAATTTTTTAATAATAGCAATCGTCTATTAAGGGGCCCATGTTCAGCAGTCGACGCGGGGTTTCTTATGATGACGATGATATCGCTTACTCCAAAAACAGAATTTATTTTTTTATTTTTCATTCATATAAATGATGCAATATTAAATTCCATAGAGTTTTCTTGGTAGTTCTTCTCATCAGAACTACTATTTGGAATCGCGCACCTAGATTCCCGACATAATTATATTATCTGGTTCACATGAAATAAAGATCTATTCTATAAGGTCTAACAAAGTTACTGTTGCTTTCTTTGCATATAATACTCCTATAAAAGTTACATAGACTTCCAAGTTTTTATGGGCGGTATTAATAAAACTTATGTTTCATCGTTAGCGACCATAATTATGTTGCTCATGTAATGGAGTTGTAAAGATACCACTGTTATTATATTAACTTCTTCGAAATGTTGCTAGAGCTAAAAATACTTTCTCCATAAGTACTATCATAATTAGAACATAATGTAATACATACCTATACAACCTGTGTCTGAAATATGTGGTCATATTAATTAAGGGTCTGGAACTGAACAACTTTCTCAATGGAACCAACATCTTAATCGGGAAAAAGTTATCAGTTATCCCATAAAAAACTTCAGTACCTACTCGACCCTGTACGGGACAGCTGATTATTTTATCGCTATTAAGATGTTAGTCCTATAGAGAAAGTTGTTCAATTTGATGGTCTGATCCACATCCTTAAATATCCACGGATTTCTGATACACGTTGTAGTAATGCTTGGTCTTCATTGAGCTCCGGAGACCAATCATTAATATAAGGTGCAATATCAAATGATTTGAAAAATATTTTAGCACCAGCAATAAGGAAATTGCATCTATTTGTATTTTTATTAAAGTAAAGATTAATAAGTAAAAAGAAATATAATACGGACAAATAATTAAAATATCACAAACAAAACTATAGGTAACTTTAAAAATAATAATATGTTCGCGCCAAAACACAGAGTCCCGTGACATGATAATATCATTGAATCGATCGTTCAGTGTGTGAATATGGTTACCAAGGAAACACGAAGCAGTGACGTCATAAACTCGATGATGGTGTTTGAAATAACGTTCCGTTTTACGTTATTTATATTAAAGATGATTTCTAAAAAAAAAGTATAATTTTGATAATGCAAGTTTCCTAGAATATCTACACATTTGAACATAAACTGTTATGAGGCTTAAGTAAGTCAATTACCTTTCAGACAGGGACATTGAAGACATCATCGATCTAACCGACACGTCTGAAACATCATCATCTTCATCAAACGGCGGAGTATTTGAAGCTCACCAGCCTTTTGTGCTGGAACTACACGATATTAGAAAAGATGATCCGTTACCCGCAGAAAACGCAACACCTGCAGCAGCAGTTCCAGCGAAGATCAAGAAACATAAAAAGAAGAAGAAGGGAGTACCAACAATAGACAAGGGTCCTTCCAGCGAGTCGTCTGACAGTTTATCTGAAGCCAGCTCTGTAGCACCATCAGTTACGGAAACTAAGGAAGAGTTTTATGATGCCCATGAAAGCTATCACGCCATATCGGGTGAAAAAGGTAAAACACAGAACTCGTTAAACTCATTACCATGCAATTTCGTACGTAGGTAGGTACTCACTTTCTACACAAACATGAAAATAGTCAAGGATCTGCATATTCATAAAAGGTTGTAGGTTTATCTGTTCAAATTCTCATTCTAAACTCTGAATTTAATTATACCTAAATATAATTTCTCACATAAAATCAAAATGATCATTTTTCAATACAAACATATAGAAACCATTCAGTGCAAAATTTGCCAATCATTAATTGGCAATTGCAAAAAGTAGTACGTACTAGTAGTACTTTATGAATCTCTAACACTTATTCCAAAATTTAAAGCGAGTCTAGTAAAACAAATAGTAACTTAGATGTATCCATCACTTTCTAACGTCATATAAGAAAAAGAAACGAGGTTACCTGGATTTTACAAGACTTGCTTTAAACCATCCTTTAAAATAAGACTGTATAAATAGCACTTTACACTTTAAAGAGGGCCGTTTTTAACGTATTGTAACGTTAAATAAATCCAGTCATTACTGTCCCACTACTGGGCACGGGCGTCTTCTCAGAATGAGGAGGGTTAGGCCTTAGTACACCACCCTGGCCTGATGCGGTTTGGCGGACTACGCACACTATCGAGAACTTTGTAAGGCCCTCTTAGGTGCGCAGGTTTCCTCACGATGTTTTCCCTCACCGTTAACGCAAGTGTTAATCAAATTGCGATCCGCACATAAATTTGAAAAGTCAGAGGTGTGGGCCGGGTTTGAACTCAGACCGCTCAACCGCTAGGCTATCACTGCAGTGCTGTATCGTAACGTAACGTTAACGTAAGCAAATTTTGATTATAAAATACAATGAATCCATCCCATCTTTGTTTAAGCAACATAGACACTTGTTTCATGAAATTGTATAAATACTGCATGTTTTAAAAAAATATCATGGATTACACGTACTTTAACGTTACGGTTTTAACGTTAACGTACGTCAATTATATTCGTGGTCGGCCCACAGAAAACCAGGGGCCGGTAGCGGCGGCCGCGCGGTTGCAAGCCCACTCCGAAACCAGCCAGAATCCGAAGTCAGTCGTACCGTCGGCAGCGTCCACAACGACTGAACAGCAGTCCACGACTACCTCAGCCGCACGAACCGAGCCTTCTACTATCACTGTAAGTATGACTTTTATATTAGAGTTGAGTCCGATATCATGTCATATGAAAATAATCATCGATATTTTAAAATCATTTCGTCATGCAGTGACAACGGCAAAATCATCACTCGATAGTGACCATGACTAAATGAACGTGAACTTCGGCTTAGGCTTTGACATGACAATGACAAGATCAGAACATGCACTGCGTGAATGCGGTGCCGGTTAGAGAAAAATCATTGATGATTTTGCCATTGTTCCCGTCATCGATTTTTTTTTGTGCTTAAATTCATCACGCAGTTTTACTAACAAAATTTTTAATTTTTAAACACTGATTAAATCATACCCGTCCTTGTCATTTGCATGCTAATGGATAGAGATGACAATAGACTTAACAGCTGGTTTCGTTTAATAACGTTTAATCATCGTTTATTATTAGGGAGTTAGGGCCATATTCACCGACAATTTAACAGAGGTTTAAAATTAAATCGGCCGCTTACCCATACAAAAATTAATGTTTAAACGGCTGATTTTACTGTAATCGTCTGTTATGTTTTCGGTGAACTCGGGCCTTAGTCTCCAACATAGGCTCAAGATCAACATAGGCTTACGTTTTCTTCCAACTCACTAAACAGTTCCAAAATAATGTTTATAAGTAAAACCTTTCTGTGATCCAGAAGGAACGTGTGGGCGATAACAGCCTTCCCACACTCTTTCCAGAACACTAAACAGACCATAATGTTTAAAGATCGATGCAAAAACACGCTCCATTGGAGTTCAATACTGGAAGCAAACACCTGTGTATTTTCTTGAAAAGATACTTTTATACAAATCTTTCGAGGATGCTAATCGTGTTTATAATGTTTTATTCACAGAAACCAAGCTTGCCACCGGAATAAGCCGTTTCATTGGTATGACGAAATAGAATTCATTTTTATTTTTTTCAAATGTATCTCGATCATGAATGTGTATTTATGGTTATTTTTCTTCTTTCAGATTGTTTCATCTTACGCTAGCATCTTCAGACATCGAACTTTAGCACATCTACGAATAAAATACATTTACAATACAGTTTTTCAAATAGTTAATCAAAATATAGTAAAACCAAAGAATTCAGATTGTTGTTTTTCTTATACCACATTCTCAAAGAATAATTTCCTAAAAGTGTTGAACCACTTTATAGCGATAATCGATTTACGATTATCGCTGTAAAGAAAGCTGATGGCTATTCAAGCTTATATGACTCCATCATTGGCCCATCGCACTTCAATACCTAGTCTCAATAGTGCGCAATAGTGTTATACATATTATGGCCATAGGCCTCTCCTTATCAGATTACCCGTAGTCAAGTTGGACCAGTGGCTTAGTGGTTAATAAAATTTTAAGGCCCCATATTGCTCGGGTTGCTAGCGGGTGCATGACCTGTGAAAACGACAAAATACTTTGATATTGACGTCAGTATAGAGACCTGTGGTTGAGATAACAAAATAACTTTAAGAACAGGAAAGCTTATTATTACGCTTATTATCCATGAAATTTGTATAATTTTACATTCTATATCTATGAATTTTACGACAAGCCAGCTAAGCACTAGAGCTTGTATCAGAGAGGCTTCTTTGGTCATTGCTTGTATCAGATAAATCGATAAATCTCTTTCGATAATAACAACCCACTGAACTAAATTATATGTCACAACCACAAGATAATGGATGTGTTTGATAGTTGTACAAGAGTAAACAGGTGTCTACGTTAAACTCTTATAAAAACCTAATAGCAGTTCTAAAACTGTTTCTGAGTTTTAGAAGTGAGGAATTAGGTACTGTTTTTAACAAATTATAGTACTGTTTCGATCATTTTATCGGTTTAGCTAATGATTTCGTGAATTAATTGCGTACTACGTTTATGATTTGACCGGTATTCACTATTTTATGCGGTTCAGGTCATAAACATAATATTTACTCCGTCTACTGTCCTATGTCTATGCCGTCTAGGAATATACTTGTACGAGAAGTACTACGGGTTCTTCATCTGAGACTTATTATTTCCATGGTTCAGGTTCAAAGGGTTCAAGTGGTTTGTCTGAGTCAAGCCAATGACTAAGAGGATTCTTTAGTCATTGAGTCAAGCTTAGAGCTTGGCTTAGAGAAATACTCAAAGGAGTCAAGCCATAGGGCATCATACTGTAAAGAGGTTAACTACGCAGTCGATGGTTCAACCTATACAACCTCCTTTTGATACACAAACCCATAATCTAGCTGTCATTGCGATGGCCTGTGTCAATTAGATAGAGTAAAATTCCTAGTGTCGCTATTTGTAAGTAAGAAAGCAATTATTTATTTATTGGAAGTCCCGATTTGCGGGACTTCCTGAGGCCTCTAATCGAGTAAGTACGATTTATATTATAATCTCGATTTGTTTTAGTCAATTTGAAGACTATCGATGCTATATTGCATAACATAATGTGAACGCCAAATTGTACGTACAGAATCACTTCCACCCTTTTACAACAGGTAAGATTTTATTCATAATGATAAGAGGTTATTTATGGTCTTGAGATTAAAATTCTAAGTTAGTTAATGCATGTTTGTTTAGAACTAAAACATAGGCAGATACTCTCGTAGGCATCTTATATCTATATATTAATACGTGAGGAGAAAACTTTGTACCCCCTTTTTAAGTATATTGCGCATATGGAGGAGTGTAAAATTTTGTATAGTTAAAGTTTATATGGAGAAGGAGTGCAGAAAGCGAAAATTACGGTCGAATTTCGACCACTGAGCAACCACTAGTATAGATAAATAAATAATCATCCCTGTTAATACTTTTGTCCAAAGTATCAGTTACATTTGATTATACACATTGATTATATTCCTCATAGATAGTGGCTTGTCATGTTACTAAATTCTTCAAGGATTAATTTGATTTAAAAAAGACATAACTATAGATTCGTTTTGTAGGTATTTGTAGGTAGGTAGGTACTATAAATACAAAACTAATCATATACCTATTTACAAAGCCTTCTCTAATTTAGTTTGCAACAATACAACAATATTATGCTCCAAAATTGACTTCAAAACGAATACAACAAGAAGATCAACATCGACATTCAAATTACTGTTTGGGAACATCCTCCAACCCATATTCGGTCGAGCCTCAAGAGTTTGCCCAACCGAACTATATTGAATTTTCGATGCACGTCAAAGTATTCCCTTTGGCAAACACTCGTGTTGTCTCAGCCAGAAATGTGACGGCAAATAACTGTCTTTTGATTTGAAATCATTTGATTTTGACGTTTGACCCTCGATTAAAGGGTTATATTAAAGAATTACGATTATATGTTATACTTACTGACAACATTATATTGTAGAGCAGATCGCACCAAAATTGGACTGCAAAAGGCTGATTTGATTTTTATATTTATATTTATTGCTTTCGGATAAGTTTTGGGGACTCAATAAATATTCTCGTTAAATTAAACTTTGTCCAAATTAGGACGCTATCATAATTATACGCGTGTTACTGACATTCTACAATACTTAATGTTAAACTCACGTACGCCCACTTTGTAATGTTGATCAAAATAATTGGATCTTTTTTAAGAATTCGGGTAAAATTTCTGTACTTCAAAAATAGCTTTGCACAAGTTTGTATGTATTGTATATAGAATTTCTCAAAATGGTGATATTATTACTATCACAGTTTACTTTGCGAACTCTATATTTAACTTGAAAGTAAATTATGAAAAATGTAGTTACCTAATTATTATAAAATTATAACATTTTATATTAATTCTCTTTACAGCCATGGAAAAACCTGCCCGCTACAAAGCGAAGAATAAAAAGCCGGCCGCTAAACCAACAAAAACGGCCAAGAAACGAAAAAGTGACGGTAACAATACTATTATAATAATTTACTCATACACACATTTGATTTAATTTAAGTTAATATTAAAATATGTAGATTTAGCTTAAAAATTAAACGTTTACGTTAACGTTACGTTTTTATACAACACGTCTTGCTATGGAAGAGCGAACTCTCCTCATACAGGCACTTTCTACTGCCTAAAAGGAGGATCCAATACAAAAATTTTGTTTGTAACCTGTACTTGTACCAATAAATTATTTTATGATTAATATTACATTATTACAAAATTATGTTAACCATCTCCAAGTATTTCTCTACACCCACATTTCACCGATGTAGGTAATCCCATTTAATAGAGAATTGCTTCCACGTGTGATGAAACATGATAAGTACCATCAAGTGCTTCGTGGGCAGTCACCCTCCATTCCACCATTGCTGATTGGCCAAGCGTCCCACTACGGCATGAGTACTTCCCATTACAGCTCATGCTGACATGATAGACGATTAAAAAAGGCGACTTCAAAAAACTAAAACATAGGTATAAATAATTTTCATAAAAAACTTAAGGGGGTATTTTACAGGAATGCCGCAAAAACCGATTTGTATTTACAATTTTTTGAATAGAAATTCTTATTTCTTTGTCCCGAAAAAAATATATATCAAACTTGAAGATGTGACAATCTCTGCACGGTTGTCCGATACATGATTGGATGAAGTTGGCTCGATAAAAAAAAATCGCAAAGTTACCCCTTTTAAAAAAGTGTTTACAAGATTATTTCTAAAACATGATATTATTTCAAATAATTTTTACATCACAATATTGGTCGCAAATATACCAACGAAAATCGGTTGTTATTTTTTTATAATATTACGTATATTGGTCACAATTTGATAAAAACCACAAAATTCGTGATTTCTGTCATCTCTGCCATCAATCAGTCGCGTTTCGGCGCGTATCGAGGTCGGACCTGTACAATTTTTTTTGACTTTCCTGCGCTTACACTTTATTCAAAACCAAAAGAAAGTATGACAGTAAAATCATTAAAAAATTTATTAAAAAGCAACAGGAAGTATAAGTAACTTGCCTTTTATTCAGAAAATCTAAGTATTTCGTTTATAAAAATCAATATGCTAAAATAATTTCTTGACATCTCCGTCAAGAATTCATTTTATAGGATGTAGTATAGAAAAATCAGTACGACAATTTGTAGTGTTGAGAACAAAGAGTATGAAGTTTTATATACACCATGTCCCAAAATTCAACGATAAGCGGGCACCAGAGGGTTGACCAGCTTATGACTATACGAGAATAAAAAAAAATATTTAAAAAAATCACAATTTTTAAGAAGTTACATAAAAAAATTGAAATCCTTATTCTTATTCTTTATTGTACACATAAACACAAATAAAATACATAAAAGGAAAAACTTGTACATAGGTGAGCTTAACTCAAAATTGAGTTTTTTTACAGCAAACCAAAAAATTTTTGAAGAAAACAGGTTCAGAGGATAGACACAAGTGCACAACAGAAGATAAACATACTTTCTAACAGTATCAATATACTATAACTAAAATATATAAATATAGTAATATAAATAAATAATAGCTCCAAGCTAATAATAATAATAATAACTGATAAATAATAATAATAGCTAATAATAATAGCTGAAAGTGGACCAAAAGTAAAAATCTTTCAAAATTTTAGGGTGAAAAATAATTTTGATTGATTTTTGTGTCAAATCTACAGGCATTCTGGGATTTTTAAGGATTGTGGTGGATAGCAGTGCTACTTAGGTTGCCGGTACAAAAATAAATTCAGAAATATCTGAAACATTGTGGTCATGGTAATTAAAAATATCTTAAGGGGTGTAAATTTTTGAAGGATTTCAATTATTTTATGTAACTTCTTAAAAATTGAGTTTAATTTTTTATTTTTTTTTGTTCTCGGGTTGTCATGAGCTGGTCAACCCTCTGGTGCCCGCTTATCGTTGAATTTTGGGACATGTTGTATATTCTATTTACCTACTTTTATAGAACAATATTCATAGTACTTATATCATTTTGATATATCGTCTGATACTATTAAAAATCTCGCCTGCGGCTCGATTTTTAAACACACTGATGTTTTAATACTATTATGCAACAGTTTCATAAACTACTATTATTTCGTATTGAACTGATCTACGTTTCCTTAGATTTTGTATAATTTTGTTCCTTATTAAACGCTGACATTTTAAAATGTGTCGGTCGGCCCTATAGGTACCGATTTGCCGGTGGCCCAACCTAATTTTACTTCTTTTAATTTTATTTCTTTATGGGCTTTGCAGTCCACTAGAAAAATGATTCACCAATTTAAATTATAATCTTTACCTTTATTTATGTATTAAGGGTTATCGTGGTTGTCCGTGGCATCACCACGGTCCTATCCGAAAACCAGCGCTGCGGTATTTATTTTATCTGTCAGGATATGCTGAGATATCCCGACTTTCTTTGGCCTCTTGCAGGACTTTTTTAACCCCCGACAAAATAGAGGGGTGATATAAGTTTATAATGTGTATCTGTGTATCTATGTATCTGTGAATCTGTGTGTCTGACTGTGGCATCGAAGCTTCAAAGCGGATGGACCGATTTCAATGCAGTTTTTATTAATTGAAATAATCGGGATGGTTCTTAAAATCTGTTCAGCTGTTCAAAAGTTACACCTCTTTTTCTAGTTAGAGTCGAGGGTTTTAGACGGTTAGGTTATTGTTATCATTATTTGAATTTTTTGTGTGTTTATGTAATTTCGTGTGCGAGTCCGATTTAAATGTTTTTTCTTTCTTTCTTTCAATTTTGAAGCTCTTCATCTGCATACATAGCGAGGAATCTGAATTAGGAATATGGTTTTGATCTATGAATATGCAATTTCTTTTTTGGTAAAAAAGCAACCCTGTGAACATACTTAAGTAGGTATGACTACGGAAACGGACGACTCCTACAGGTGTGGGTGAGAGTAGGTTATTATCTCAAGGCATGGATTTGAGTTGGCTTATTCTTCTAACATTACACACACATTGGCAGTGTCATCAGGTTTGTCATGCCGATATATCGGTTTCGTTACGGCATTATTAGCTTAGTGTGAAAATGCCCAATGTTGGTCGAGACAATTATGTGCACTTGCATAAACTCATACACAATAGGTATGACTGATAGTTTATAAGTAGATAGTTAAATAGGTATAAAATCTACAAATACAAAACGGAGGAACAGATTTTCTAGCGTAATATAGGACACTGGGTATACGATATTATGGATTTATATTTTTCAAGTATTTGCTGGTGTCATACTGCATGTTGCTAATTAATATTGCTATTCTGTGACACGTGTGTCACACAGTCTGATACGTCAATTGCGTAATTGCGAGAACGGAGCTCCCCTAGTGGGTGGGGCTTAGGCTGATACTTCACCCCCTCAAAAGTAAGAAATCGTCGTAAAATACAACCTTAACAGCTTTTGAAGTCGGCGCCACCGCCAAACTAAGATGCATTGAAGTGTTAAAGGACTTATTATTTATGTATCTATTTTGAGTGGTATAAACAACAATAGATAAACATGCGAGAGTTCCATTACCTGCGAAGGTCTACATCAGATCTACACCAAAATTGAATGGGACCACCACGGGAGAATATTCTTCCAAATAAAAAAGAATAAACGAGAGAAGAGATAACGCTGAACAAACATACAAAAACACACACGCACACTTTGCCCTTCCTGGGAATCTAATTCACGACGTCGCGCTCAGCAGCCGCGCTTGGGGCCAGTAGACCAATGAAGCAAACCATCTCTGATTGATGGAAAATTGGTCTGTACGCGCTTTTCCTCTCAAATATAACAGATTCTTTCATTTCCTAAGGCAAGATTGCAATCTCCGGTCCATAGAAAAGAAAAGTCAATTCAATGTTTTTTTTTTGGAAATGTTATTTCTTTTGTAACACCCTGACCTTCCGAAAGCTAACATTGCTTGCTTTTAAACGGTCACTTGTTATATATCGCGGGTTCTTCATCTGAGCATAGATGTAACAAATTAACATTTATCCAATATCTAACGGGCCTACTTACTGCTATACTAAATGGTTAGCGATAACGTAGCACGTGGTACTATCTAATGATGTACCAAAAAGTAAGCCTAAATTAAGATTACGAGTATAAAATTCAGTAACGTACTTTTTTTTAACCCTTAATTTGGCAGAGATCCGAATTGTCGAATTTAAAGGAAACAAGCATATTTCTGGGACCCTAGGGTCATAATGAGTTCAGAAAAAATAGAAAAAAAATTCTTACATTTACAGGTTTTCAGAAAATCAATGTTCATCACTGTGAACATTGCCAAATTTGTAGAGAACAACACTTGATTTGGTATGTTTACTGTGATAAACACTGCTAAATTAGGGTTGCTTATAAAAGTAAAAAATAAAAGACAATTTTCAATCAATTATAATTATTTATTGTGAAAGTGTAAAAAACAATTGGGAGAATTTTTACCGGTGACAAAACAAAGTCTCATAATAGGTTGGGGAAAAAGTTTCTTCGCATTTTTTAAGAAAATTCAAAACATTTTTTAATATAGTTTATTTACATTTAACTAAAGTAGGTATGTAGGTACCATTTTGTTCGATAACTTATTGCCATCTTGTAGGTAAGGACATGATCCCATTGCTATAGAAATTTTGGGACTTCTGATCAAAATACCGCGACAAGTGGTTTTGGCAGTCCTCTCGTGATGATAACCTGACACCGCCTAAAGAATTATGAAGAGACCGAAACAGGTGGAAATCGGAAGGTGCAAGGTCAGGACTATACGGCGGACGCATTAACACCTTCCAGCCAAACTCTCTTAATTTTTGCTGAGTGGCTAAAGCAACTGTAATATATCGGGAGAAAAAAATTATGCAAATAATCAAGGGCGTCATCATCCGCATATCGACATAAGGTCCGACACTTTCATCGATAACAGCAAGAAGACGATAAACGGCTTTCTTCCACTTGTACGTAACATAAAATTTTGGAACTTTCTTCGTTCTCTTAGCAGCTGGAGCACTACGTCTTCTGGCTCTGGTTTTTCTATTAAAAGATGTGTCGGGAGTAGGCGATAGTACCTCGGAAGTAAGCGATGGTATGGAAGATAGTGAAGGAATATTATCATAATTTGGTTCTCTAGATGGAGTATTATTATGTATATGTATATTTCTCGCAATACTGGTGTTAATTGAAGAGCTTCAGACTGATATAAATCAGATGGTACTATCAGCTGTTCACTGTCAAAATGAGAATCATCAGGTTCAGGACTACTATATATGTTTAAGCGCTCTAAAGAGGAATTTATGGATGGCGGAGAAGATGAAGTGAAGCTTGGTGAGGGTAGCGGCAGTTCATCATCACTGTTAGTATCTGATTTATCGCTAGCGTCGGAAGGTGCATGCTCGACAAGGACTAGTGCTAATATTCTATCTGCACGACCTGGTATATTATGCTGTTGACAAGCAGAAAACAAAACGTAAGCCAAAAAAAGCCAAAAAAACCCACCACCTAGAAGCATATCTACTATTTGTGCACAAAAGTTATACCCCATAATTTGGCAGTGTTCACCACAGTGAACTTATCAAGTTGAAGGTACTTCGTCGAGTATTTGGCAGTGTTCACTGTGATGAACAAACAAGTTTGCCGGTAAAAAAAGTTACTAAAATCGCATAACATTACGCAAAACACACACAAAACCGAAGTATAATCATTGTTTAGTAAGTCAAAAGCACGAAAAAGTTAGAATAAGTATTTAAAGCATGTAAAAAATAAATATTTACCTTGCGAAGAACAGGGGGCTTGCGACTCGTCGACATCTTGTCTTGATAATGACAGGTGAAATGTGTTGTCACTAATAGAATTGTTTTTTATACCAATAAATATACTATAAACTTGCTATAAGTAAAATAAAAATGAAGGAAAAGTAAAAAACAGCCGCTCAATATTTTTTTTTTATGAATGTTTATCACCGTGAACAAAATCAAATTAAGGGTTAAACTCCTTTCCAGGTCCAACCTGTTCTATGTTCTTAGCAGAATTAACTAGAAAACTGGCTTCCAAAAAGAAGCAAGAGGAGGAAACGCCGAGCAATGTTGTCCGTAAGTTCACACTCATGTCTGTTAATGAGCAGCGTGAAACATCCTATAGGAAAAGTCCATGAAAGGTCTATATCGATAAAACAATAAACAAATTGAAAAGTTATTTGATGTACTTAAGACGCAGTTATATTCACAAGGCTTATTTATTTACAGAAACTATAATAGAAAGCATCACAAATGCCTTACCCGTGAAACTCTCAAGAAAATCGCCACAAAAATACCCATCTCCAATGAAAATGGAAACATTACAGTCATTTGCTCCAGAATTAATACCTAATGACACGTTAAGTATCCTACCTACAACAACTAGCACCGTCGAAGATGTAACAATGGAGGAAGTAGACACAGCTTCGCTAAAGCCTGGGGCTTTCAAAATACCTAAAATGCCTCTAGTTAATAGTGAAGTATTAAAAATGGCGGTTCTAGAAAGGAAAAAGAAGATTCCAATGCATGATATGGCAGTGAATACAGACACAGAACGTGATGTTGCAAGTGAGATAACTAAGCATGTTAACACGTTAAGGAGAATATCGTTAATAGCTGAAGAATTTAATCAAAAAACCGGTAGGTACCATTGTTGTTATTGTGTATTTGGTCATTATGCATTAATGTTATTGCTCTAAGCCTGTGCTCTGAGTAAGGTGCTTCTATAGCATAACATGAATCTCAAGTTTCACACAAACAGCTCCTGCTCTGAAACTTAATTCCCTTATCGTCATAATATCATTTTCAAAATAAAAATGTAAACATATTCTTATAGAAATGTAATGTTTTACAGCCAAAAATTTAAAAGAAATAGTAGACAGCGTTCAAGAAGATTTAATAAAGAAACTAGAAGAAATACAAGCAGAACAGAAAGCCGCCGAAAGAGCAATCTATATTGAAGAAGAAAGCGCAGACTTTGATGATTAAGCAAAAAGTTTAGTTAGTATTTCAGAAGAAGAAAACTTATTGACTTTTGCGAACCGTGTCAAATTCGCTATGTCAAAATGAAATGCAATAATTTTTAGATAACTAGAAAATTTATTGTACAAAAAATCTAAATAAACAGAAACAAAACATTACTTCTTTGATTTACTTTTTTGCAAATTTGAGGATGTAATGAAATTAGCAAATTATATGGATTAATTCTTCGTCTACATTGTTCGTGAAAATCGTGAATGCAAACAAAAAAAAATTGTGGATCGTAAACAACATCAGCAAAGGACTTGAAAGGAATTGAAGAAAACCCTATAATATTCGGGTTTTCTTCCTTTTCACTTCATAGTTTAATCATAATGTGTGTGTTTTATCAAGAGAAAAGAAATAGAAAATAATTAATTTAAAGAAAAGATTGATGACGCAATGGAAGCAACAGATGAATATATAAAAGAAAACTTACAATTTGGGGAGTACTCACGGAGAAGTAAGATAAATCGGACGAAATCTAAAGAAAAACTTCACGGTACGATATTTTAATTTCCGTTAATTTAGTAATCCAAATATCAATACTGCACCTTACCGTACATAATGGTAATTTTTAATTTTTTGTCATTTTCTCCATAATATTCTGACTCAAAATGGTTACTTAAATTCTACAGTATTCGATAGGATTCGAAGCGTTTTCCACCACGTATTACCTCACTTAAGTCATCACGTCACCATTTCTAATCGTAAGTATTGTATAAGACGATCATATTTCGACTAGCATCCACCTGAACACTGATAATGTCATACTTCTGAGACTTGGTCTCACTAAGGGGTTGTAGACCTCGAAATCTCTTCGTCATTAATACAGTTCCTCCAACAGGCGTCAATAGGCTGGGCGACACTGAGCAGTAAGTACAATTATATCTAAAACTAATAAAACTACATGCCAAACAGATCAAGCGAAAGGAAAGAGTAATAGCAGACTACCCAGAATTGTTCGCACTCCATCAAAATTCTACAAACCGACTAAAAGTGCTACTAAATTGATTGAAAAGCTGGAAACTTCGGGCAAGTAGAAGACTTCATTAATATTTCAGATTATCTCGACTTTTAATATTTGACTGCAACTTTATCTTTAGGTGATGCGTCGCCAGGACCAAGTAAATTGGCAAACTTTCCCACGAAAATGAAAAAAGAAGAAATACGTATGTATTTACGCATTATATTATTGTACAACAATTTAAAATTGTTTAATCTAATTTAATATAACTGAATTCTGAAACTTTCTTCTTAATTTGTTGTTAAATGTTCTGTACCTGCAATACCATTCGGCATTCTCAGTGTCGTAGCTACAGGCCGGCAGATCTCAAGGGGGCACACTTGCATACCTCATAGGCGTACAGACACATTACAAAATAAGTAAGTAGATCATTTTTGGGGGGCGCATAATTCAAGTCCTGCCCCGGGCGGTCATTTCTTTAGCTACGACACGGGGCATACTGGAAGTATGGTTAAGACAAAATACTGAGTTTTTTACGTTTCATAATTATGAATGATCCTCACCACTATATTCAAATTCTAATGTAGCAGATAATTTAAAACCAAGTCATATACCAAGACGTAAATCCCTCAAGGAAGGATTAAAAGAAAGCTGTGATTCAACGAAAAAAGTTCAAGGTTGCAACAATAACCAGTTTATGCCAGAATGTAGAAATGTACAGAGAGTCCAAATGTTGATCAATCCAGGTACTAAACTATATTTTTATTTATAAATAAATCAATCCAGCTCTTTACTGTCCCACTGCTGGGCACGGGCCTCGTCTTAGAATCAGAATGGTTAAGCCTTAGTCTACCAGGCTGGTCTGGTGTGGGTTGGCGAACACACCATCGAGAACTTTATGATCCCTCTCAGATGTGCAGGTTTCCTCATGATGTTTTCCTTCACTGTTCCGCAAGTGACAATCAAATTCTGATCCGCACATAAATTCGAAAAGTTCCGAGTTGCGGACCGTGTTCAAAATCAGACGTCCTACATTGCAGGTAAGCGTTCAACAGCCAGGCCATCTTTCCTTTTTCCTTTAATTTTTATTTACCTTTTCTTATTATCTTTTATTGATTCGGTTAAAGGTTTTAAAACATCATCTTTATAAATCAAATGCTGAACGTTATGTATGTATTAGCAAGAACAAACAGGCACAAGGAGTATGTCTCCAATTCGATTTGCCGAAACAATTGTTTACATATTTCTGCTACATTTGGTTTCCAGAATTCTGCCCAGAGGAGCGTACACAAACAACGTCGGTAGCATCAACAAGACCTATACCCACTCTGGGACAGATTTACGGCCGTATCAATATGATTGATAGTGATAGACTCAATGGTAAACAAGCTGAACTATTGTGTTGCTTCTAAATTATATTACAATCCCAGAATATTTTATTGTTATATTTCAATGGTCAAGATTATTTGATAGATGATATACCAGATTTGTACTTTATTTTAAGTTTCTTCAAAGGAGATGTTCCATAACGGGCCAGGTCAGTGTACAGTATCTCAAAAAATCGAGAAAAACCACGGAATTCGGAAAAAATTGTAATAATTAGTTTAAATGTCCTGTATTTGGAATATTAGTAACATTTTTTTTATTATTATTATTTATATCAATCATTATTCTTTGTCAACTTCAGACTGGTTTATGGACCTAAACACACCAATGAACTCCATAGAATCAAACCCTAGAAGCGTTCCATTGGGCGTCACCAATGAAGGAACCGAGCGCACTTCCAGTACCAGTTAGTAAATTGTTATATTAAAAATTATATTTTTTTTTTTTTTTTTAAAACCTTTGCCCTCACTTTTATATCTCCTGTATCGCGGGTACAGTTTACAAACATACATCTCACATGCACACACACCCAGACCCGAAACAACTATCATTAGCATTAAGCTAATCGCTTAGCAACTGCGCCAAACGTTTCGTGAAGTTATAGTTACATATAAATTTTACGTGTCCCAGTATACTGCTATCTACATAGTTTTTAACCAAAAAGAAACTAATATTGGGTCCTTACATATAAAACTGGCGTTTTATATGGAATAAGCAAAACTATTTTTTTTTATGAAATTATATATTAAATCAATCAAAGTATTACCAATAGTACCATAGTTATGTATGCACGCCCACAGATATATATGTGTGCATGCCTTTGTTCTCTGGTATAACAACACTTTTAGACTATTTCAACAATCTTATTCGTATTGATCTACACCTTCGCTTTTGTTAATCATCTATTAATTCAAAATTTAGTGGCATCTCCTCCAACTTGTCACCAAGAAGACCTTAAAAGGTCTACCATAGTGTTGGATAAGAAAGACCAAAGTGGTTTTGCATCTACCAATGAAAATGTCAGCGCATGGTTGTCATCGGAAGTCGAATTTCCTACAAGGGATAACGAATCAGGTAAATATTGTTACCATACCAAGTAGAAAATCATTTCATTATTTTGGTGAAATCTGGTGGCATGGGTATAGTAGTACATTTGATGCCAGCGTTGGTGAAAATTATAAAGCTTAACTCAATAGAAGTTGAAAGTAGTGCTAATGGAGCTTCATAACTGTGATAACGACTACCTCAGAGCTTAGGCCTATTTAGTCTTTTTAACAAAATTATTTATTTCATTACCTCCTCACAAATAACTTGCAACAAAATTATAATGAGAAATGATGTTAAAAAATCTATGATAAAGAGTCACGAATAATATTCAAAATTTATAAGTACCTTTTTTTTTAATTATCTTTATTATAAATTATGTAAAACGGAACGTTATTTCAAATACCAACATCGAGTTTTGACGTCACTCCTTCGTGTTTCCTCAGTAACCATTATTATTCACACGCTATGGACGAGCGATGAAATGACGTCATCTCACGTGACTTAGCGTGAATATTTTTGAAAGTCATAAAACCACAGTAGTACGCAATACAGCAGCAGTAGTAGTAGTAGTAGTGCAGTAGTAGTAGTAGTAGTAGTAGTACGGTAGTTGTATTTGTGCATATTTTCTTTTTAAAACGCTTTTATTAGCTTCACCTGTAACTAACTAACTAACTATAATATTTTAATATGTCTATTTAAGCCTTCAATTTTGTCGATAAATAAAAATACTTGCAACTTCCCTATTATCTCTATTATCCATGCGTATTGTTCCAGGATACAAAACGATGAGTACCAATAACGCCCAGACGAGCGTTTCTAAGAATTCGCAAAAGGAAGGCCAAAGTGTGAAGACCATCAACACTTACTGCTTGGGTCTGACATCGGACATCTCAAATAAGACAGCGCCCTCGAAGACGCAAGAAAATTGTATTGAATGTAGTACTTGTAAGAAGACAATATTCATTACCATGTTATTGATTGAAATTAACACCATCTTTTTCCACTTTTCGATATTTTAAATAAACAAAAACTATGAACTTTTCCCTTTACTGTAAAAAGTAAGAAAAGTCATAACTTCCGGTTGTCTGCCATAGAATGCATTAGGCATTAAGACCGCCGTTGTACATATTTGTATGAAAAGCATTAAAATAAATAAATAAATATAGGTGCTGAATTAATTTGAGAACTTATTGCAGGTACAAGTTCGTTGCTAAAAGAACAACAAACAGTAGTTCTATGCAGAACTCCTGAGTCTACAAAAGAGAAGATCGAGGACGGCACCGGTATATCCAAAGCTAACGTTAATATGAAACCCACACGTATGTCAAACCCAGGTCTGACAATATTCTTTGTTTTAAAACTTATTTTAAATTATTTTCATTTCAAACGTCAATATCTATAAATTCTGAATGCTTCGTCATAATTCCAGATGGTAAAAGCTGTCATTATCCTTCAAATATAACTCATGCCTCGGCAGTGCAAGCCCACCGTATACCAGTACCATCTTACACTGAATGTTTATCAGAGATATTGCAGAAGACAACCAACTTTGAAAATATGGAAGGTAAGAAGGTGGTTTCAGGCTATTTATTTTTCCAACACTTTTAGTGATACTACAAAAGATTCTATCATTTGAAATACATAAAAAGTTATCAGGTTTAAAACTGAGTTTAATTAAAATGCACAGTTGTACCAAAAATTTATAAAGTAAAAGCAAAATTATAAAAAAATAACAGTTATAAGCACAAGTTCTAAACCATACCTTAGTTTGACGTTTAAATAGAGATATATTTATGTCTTCTTAGCCGTTGAAATGTCAAAACCAACAAGCAGCATCGCAGTCACAGATATACGAGACAACTTATCAAACGAAGGTACTATGGACCAAATCGACGA
Source organism: Allophyes oxyacanthae (assembly GCA_932294325.1). Taxonomy (NCBI): domain Eukaryota; kingdom Metazoa; phylum Arthropoda; class Insecta; order Lepidoptera; family Noctuidae; genus Allophyes; species Allophyes oxyacanthae. The sequence continues at coordinate 4,378,095 of OW028614.1, read as the reverse complement.
ATTTGGCGTAGTAGAGGACCAATCCAATTCGGAGTGGTGTCGTCATCAATCCAATGGCAACATGACCTTTGTCAAATCTGATGCCACGGGCACCGAGTGGTCCAGATACCAGAGTGATACAAGTGAAGGTCAGTATATTTGTGGTTCAGGGAAAATGAGGCCTTTTTGATCTTTAACTCTTCCCTTTTTAGCTTTGAACTCGTTCTGTTCTTAGTCGTGATTGTTTCTTTAGAAGATACTGTGATATGTGTGATTCTCATTATTAACCTTTTGGCTACTTCCATATTCTTGCATCTTTTCATACATATACGCGCCGGTTGCGAGTAGGTATTACGCACCTGTCCTTTTTAATAATTTTTATATGTTTCATTTCTATTCTTAGTCTTGGTTTCTAATTGATAAAAATTTAAAAACATACCTAAGCGTGTACACCTCTCGGTATTCTTACGGCCTAAGCTACGGTACCTACCTGTTATTAGTACCTAAATCTACTATTATTTAATCTGTGCCCATATTTTTATCAGACAAACGAAATATTATATTATTATTATAACCATTAATATTTTCATAGAAGAACATCACCACCACGTCTGGAATTGGAAGCACGATCTGTGTAAGAGATACTACAACGATAGCCGCTACGGTGACCTGACAGACCGGTGTAAAAAGTGCCAGAGATTTAAGAGATTTCCCAGCAGTCGGTATAAATGTAAGCTCAACTAACAAAAACTTAATAAAATGTAAAAATCGACTTTTTTATTTTAGTCCTGGATTACTAGTAATTTAACATCTTCCATACAAAACTTGATAGCATAAGTGCAACAATTTGGTTCGAAATACATGTACCGTGAAATTTCATTTTAAAACCGTTGTGAATTTCCCCAACATTCAAACATAATGTTCTTTAAAACAACGAATTAAAAGGGTTTCTTCTTCTGCTTTAATATGGCATAAGATTTCGAATAAGAATTGCTCATGGCTGTTGGCATTAATGGCTTTAAATTACATAATATTTAATATGTAGCTGATAGGCGCATTTGTTTTAATTTATCCATGTTAACTCATAAACTAACTCACTCAAACAGTACCAAATACTTTTCGCTCGTGGCGTCGCCGGATCTCACTTCGTCGAATATGCCGTCGACGCTGGAACCACGTGTGGAAGAAGACTGCAGAGAGATGGGCCATGTGGTCCCCCAAGTCACCTGCAAAATTCAGGAAGTGTAAGTTATTAAGAAATAAAATTCACCACAGGATAATGTCGTTGAAGAGTTTTGAATTTTTAATTTATTTAAGCTCAGATAATTACATTTACAAGTTTGTGTTGTACCATTAAACTATCCATGCCAACCATGTGTCTCAGAACACCCCTTATTATCATTGGGAATAGCATATCTACGCTGAAATGTATAACCTGCTTATCATTCATAGCTTCTTCTTCATGGTCAGCTTGTCATCTGCCTTCCACTTCTATATGTAGGCTTTAGATGTACGAGCCTTGACCTCTGTCTCACGCATTTCTCCATGTCTTAACGTAATTTGTAAAAGTCAACTTAGTTAAACATTGTTCTAATGCTTGATTTTCAGAACGCCACCATAACTACGACTAATCTGCGGATTAGTCGTAGTTTAGATTAGATGCATTTATATGCTTCCAATTTTATTTTATTTATAGCACTAGGATAGCAAATTAGCATAAAACCTGCCTGATGGTAAACGGTTACCGTAACCTATGGACGCTTGCAATACCAAAGGCATCACTCGCACATTGCTAACCCTACTACTAGCGTCGTGTAGCGTCGCCAACACGACACTACCCTAAAGACCACTGGCGACCTTGCTCACCGTTAGGAACACAAATCTGCTAAAGAGCAGTGTTATGTGTGCTGTAAGGTGGAGATAATGTTTTAATTATTCTATATCTTTCAGTCCGCGTAATGCATTATTTACAACGGTCGATAATATGGGAAGATGCTGACGTACAGACAACCATCGTTGTTTACAATGAGACAGGTAAGTACCCACAAACGAATTACCCCAGATACAATCCATTTATAGCTCCCGTTTAGATAGACGGGTGTAGAGTTTAAACTTACATGGATATACCAATAAGAACTCAATAAAAGTAAGATAGGTTCTGTGGTTACCTCTATATGAGGGCTACAGAATTATTCAATTATTTTTATTTTACTTTATTTGGACCATAAGTGGTTGTTACAATTTAATAAACATCGTATAAGTTCGAATTTAATCTAATGTATGTGATAGCCTAGCGGTTGAACGCTTGTCCTACATGGAAGGCAACGAAGGCAACGGTTCTGAGTTCGAACCTAGCCTGCACCTCTGACTTTTTGGATTCATGTGCGGATTAGAATTTGATTATCACTTGCGGTAACGGTGAAGCAAAATACATCGTGAGGATACCTGCACATCTGAGAGGGCCTCATAAAGTGCTCGATGGTGTGTGTACTCCGCCAATTCACACTAGGCCAGCGTGGTGAACTGAGGCCGAACTTTTCTCAATCTGAGAAGGCCCGTGCCCAGCAGTGGGACAGTAATGGGCTGGATTTATTTATTTTTATATAAGTTCTAAAGCCATTTCATAACTTATCAAGGTGTACACAGCATGCACAATAAAATGAACGTAAAGGTAAAAATAATAATATTGAAAAAATCTTTTAAATGGCTTGGCGAATACTTCCTTTTTCCTCCCAACTATAAACGAACTAAACTATTACCAGACCTTCCATAAATCGCTCAAAGCCTCTTAAAAAGTGATTGGAATCATTCCACAATGTTAATATACGGTCTGTTTCCTGTGACTTCAATCCTTGAACGTGTAAAGCTGCCAATTTAAGTAACGTTCCCTCATAAATCCTTGGAACTATTTCCTTTACGTATAGGGATATACTTTTGCTTTCAGGCACGGATAGCGCTATGGGAGAGCAGAAATCTGCGGGAATCAGCACGATGTTGAACTTAGGATCCTGGCAGTCTATTTGCAACCAATCTGAATCAAGTAATTATTTAAGCTTTTCATAAGGCATCAAATAAGACTTATTTTTAATTGACTTAAAAAATGGAGGAGGTTCTGAATTCGACTGTATGTGTTTTTTTTTTTGTATGTTCCGCGATTTTTCCGCCAATTGCGGACCGATTTTGATTTTTTTTTTTTTGTTTGAGTTGATATACTCTCGAGATGGTCCCATTTAAATTTGGTGAACATCTGATGAAGAACTTCGGAGATAGACAATGGAACTCTGGAACATCTAACAGCATATCACTTGCGATTGCTGTAATCGCATGTTTTCGCACTCAAAATAGAAAAATAAAATAAAAACCGACTTCAAAAACTAAAAAGTATAAAATTACTCGTATTATCTTAAAAAACTTAATAGCTTCCGACGTCAGGGCCTTTAATTCTTCAATGCACCTAGCTTGGCAGTAGCACCGACTTCAGAAGCTGTTAAGTTTTGTAAGATAATTATTCTATACTTTTTAGTTTTTTGAAGTCGGTTTTTACTTTTTTAATATGAATTTGTGCCAAAAAAAGCTAATAAATCTAAATAAAAATAAAAATATTTATACTAATTAATTGGAAATGCCACTTTTGACAGGTGGCCGCGTACAATTTTCCCTGTTTTAGGTGCTGAGCTATAAAAATATTTTATTGTTATCCCACACAAAATTATAGTCTCACGTACTTAATATAAAAATCATGAATCCGTTTTTTTAAGAAACTAATGATATTTTGGAGGTCCGAGGTATAGTTCCTCCAATGAATTATGCCAATTATTGCCTGGCGCGCCGAAGCCCAACGGTTGATGTCGGACAGTTGTATATGTGTTAGATACGATATTCTTTTTCCTTGCGCGATGCAGGCTTTGTAATCTGATTGGTCGAATTCATATTTTCGCGCCACTGTAGTTTTAGCTTGTTGCCTTGCTAAGTTATTCTATGTGGCGATAGGTGTCGCTACAATATCATGTAAAGTTTCAAAATTCACTAGTAAAGTACCTATCCTTTTCCAGTTTCCATGTCTCTGAGCAACAAATCAAGGTTGAGGCATGTGAACTTAGGACCTTCAATGTTCCCGTTCCTATACAATTCAAGTAAGCGATAGCATTGTAGATTTTTAACATTATATCCTAACCGTCAAAAACCCCCGACTCGCAACTAGAAAAAGAGCTGTAACTTTCAAACGGCTAAGCAGATTCTTGAAATATAGCTAAGAACACTCTCGATTACGACACCTTTCAAACGAAAAAACTTAATCAAAATCGGTTCTTCCGTTCAGGGGCTATGATGCCACAGACAGATACACCACTCTTTTTCGTCGGGGGTTAAATACAGTCATAGTTTTGTTCGAAACCGATCACTTCTGAATTGTGTGCGACTTCAAAACCACGAATGTTTATTAGTACTGCAGTTAAAAATGATCTAACTAAGAACACTGCCATTGGTTGCTCGATCAGTTACATCGGAGTAACTTCTTAGTTGTGTGATACTGTAACAGTTTTTTTTTTACTATTTATTTAAAATTAAATCTTAACAGACTTATGAACTAACTCCTCATCAAACTTACTATCAACATGAAGTTAAAGCGAATATTAATTTGCAGAAAGAAAATCTCTTACCACACCATCTTCAACCAAAGGACAACAAGGCTCACAATACCGTACCTACAAAGACAGTCAGAGGCAGAATAGTAATGAAGGAAGTGCGAACTATAATTGGCACAGCGACCATGATGTAGATTTGTTTAATTCAGTTAAAAGTTGTCAATATGAAGGTAGGTAAATCTCCAATTAAATGTATGGGACATCTGACTTCTTTTTCGCAATTTCAGGGTTGGTCCCTTAGTAAAAGTTGTTCATAATGATAAGTACAATACTCCTCTTCAATATGTCCCTTGTTTATCCAGTCGCCTAAATTTAACAGAGAAGAAAAGGCTTTTATAGTGTCAATTAATTACCGTATTTGATCTCTTTTCAGATACGATACCAGTGCATGTAGAAAGATCGACAAGTTTGCTTCAAATGTATGAAGCTATATTAATTGATAAATGTACAGGTAAGGATAACAGAATACACAAATCATAACTCTTGGTATCTTCTGTTGAACATACAATTTAACATTGAGAGAGTCATAATTCTCCTGCCCTTATCCTATTTTATTTGAAGTCGGCGCAATGTGTCTCTTTCTTCCAATAATCTCTATCAGACGTCATTTCCAGATTCACTTCCTTCACATTCATGTCATGTTGCACACATTCCATGCATCTTTTCTTTGGTCTGCCTCTTCTCTGATAGCAAGCAACATTCATACTTACAAATCTTCTTATAACATGATTCTCATCTCTCCGCATTACATGTCCATACCACGACAATCGGTTACTTTGCAGCTTTTCTGTAACTGGTGCGACTTTCATACTTCTTCTAATATACAAATTCCTGATTCTATCCACTCTTGTTACACCGCACATCCCTCTCAACATTCGCATCTCCGTTGCATGCCTTTCAGCGTCCCTTTTGTGGCCCAACATTAACTTTGAGAGGGTATTAAAAGAACAAAGAAATCTTTTATTTGTCACAGTATCTTGAAACGATAAAGAAAAAAGCTGTACAAATTTAAGACAATGCGTGTTTCACGTCTGCGCCAGATAGGTATTCCAGAGATTGGAAATTCCAGTGAGAGAGAGGCATGAGCTTTGCGGTTGTGTAAGTACGTGTCGGTTTGGATTTCGGCAATATTTTGCTCAAGCCATGCATCGTACTTTCGGCGCCCACTCACACGCATGTAAAGTTCATAGCTCTGAGAACTATACTTAGCTTTATCCTCGACAGATACAGAAGATCTACCATACTACATGGCCGATAAGGTAACGAGCACACTGTTACGATTCAGTACGTATCGAGTCCCCAACAACCCATCTAAGGACGCATACACACAGAAGGTCATCACATGTCATAACGCAGGTACAATATTTTTTACGGACCTTTGTTAATAAAAACTTATAATTTTAAACACTGATTAATTTATACCTTTCTTTGACATTTGTATGCCAATGAATAGAGATGGCACTAGACTTACGAGCTAGTTTAGTTAAATAACATTTAATCATCGTTTGCTAGTAAGGGAGACAGTGTGCAGAGCTATTATTTCGCAGGGAGAAAGTCTTCTGCAGGCCACGACCCAAAGAAGAAAACAACGTTTTTAGCCATAAGGATAGTCGACCGGAAAAATAATTGCCGATTGTACCTATACACACAAAGATAAAAGATAATTATTTTGCCAACGCCATTTGTTTGCATTTTCCGCCATTTTTGCATTTACTCGTTTTGATAGCAATTTATTGGTTGTAAAATAAGTGCATTAATTCTGGTAATCATTTAAATATTAGCCTTAAGTTTTAATCAGGTTTTTGTGTTTTAGAAACAGATGTGACATTTCTACCGAATTTGGAGGCTGATCCGACAGGAGAATTTGCTTCTGGTTGCGACATTACTTATTACAGACCTGTGACTGGAACAGGTAATAATTTCCTTATTTGTTGTCAGTACCATTCTATAAGTACTCTGCCCTAATTGCGATACACACTCGAAATCGAAAGCTTTCCATTTTGAAAGTGCCCCATGAACATTGTTGGACTATCAAAATTTAAACTATTCCTATTGCGAGCATCGTTCGCAAAATGGATCTGTTTTCTCTTCAAAACAAATCATTTATTTCTTTGCAAACATGGGTATAGTACATAGGTGTTTTTATAATTAAGTTCTCCATATTTTACCGTCACATGGGCATGCAAAGGTTTACAATTTCTATCAAAAATGTCAGCGTGATCACAGCAATAAGAAATAAAATACAATAATATATTATAACATATATCATTATATATCTTTTAATCATTATAATAATTTCAGATATAACACATCTCATAACAGAATCAAGAACTCAGCAAGCCCTGTATCCTATTTTACGAAAATTCAATTCAAACGCTACATCAGTGTTGAGAGAATCATCCGCGGGTAATGTATTTAATTAACATCACTAAAAATTACTTTTTCTATGCATTATTGCTATTTATATTTTCAAAAGAAAAACGAGATTTATAAAAGTAAATAATTTGCTGTCCAGCAGTCGCCAAAATAGTGATAAAGATATAATTTTTTTAATTCGTCATTTCAACGAAATTGGCTGTAAGAGCTTGCTCGATTAAATATACCAAGAAGGTCTATCCAGACTTTTAACCATCGATTTTACGCATTGACCACGTTTGGTGCTCCGATTGATGTAGAGCTCGGAGCGGGCTAATCGGCCAGAAGAACGTAGTTGACACATAATTTCAAAATTGTTAAAAGAAAACACTAAAGCCTCAGAACAGTGGCGTTACTTCCCTTGTTGTCTGACTTATGTTTCTTCCACATCATGACCAATTCATGCCGATACAAACAGAGATACCAAAGCAAACCATCGACAACATCTAAAACTAGCTTACTTTATTTATCATATTCCATTATTCTAATACTAGCTTATCGTAAAATTACAGAGACTGAAACTCAAATGAGTCCAAATATTTCTATTAACAAGATATCTACTGGAGTGTCGACATCAATCCCAACATTTAATGAGAAAACTACCAACTATAGCCACGGTACCTTGTGAATTATTTATCTTACTAGCAGCTCTGGTAAAAACGCTGATATTCAACCACTTCTACATAGCTTCTTCCTCTGTTAAGAGTTGATAAATCTATTATTTATTTTTTAAGTTTAGTGTAGTAGTTTATGGCAAGACTGCTTGGTTTCATAATAATACTAGCGGCATGCATATTATAGCTATCCTTTGCCGGGCGCGCGCGCGCGCGCAACAATTTACCAGTCTCATCAATATCAGATGAATGGAACGCAAGGCATAGACGATGAACAAACAAACATTCATTTTTACATATTATATAACGGATTCAGTTATTATTATATAATATTATATTAAATTGGTAAAAATTGTTTTAACTTGCGATAGACTTTAGACCAAAGATTTATAAAACAAGCCAATCAGAACACATAATTATGGATCCAGGAGTACTTTTTTAAACGGTTTGGCATAGAACCTTTATCATTTATTTAAATCTAAATATTTCTAACGCCCATAATTTTGTTAAAGGTTCTATAATAATACGCAAATCGATAGAGAAACGTGATTGTGCTGCTCAAGCTCAAGAACCAAAACCGTTATCAACAGGTAACTAAATATTATATAGTCGCCTAAAGATATAGCCATATTCCTTTGGGGAAAGAAAGACATCGCTGCAAGCTGACATCGTCATAATCAAGCTAAAGTAACGAGAAAGAACTAACGAAAACAAAAGTCACTGACTCTTAAAATAAGCGAGTTGGCCTCATAAGCTCTTCATTGTAGGGTTTTATGAAAAGGTCCACGAATAGCATCTTAAAACTGCCAGGAAGACCGGACAGGATGGTCGGATGACATCATGAAGATCGCGACGATATTGGATGAGACTACATACGGACTGGCAAAAGTTCCGTTAAAATAAATATTATAGTTTAAAAAATAAAACTAAAGAAAACGCTTTTGTCATCCAAACTAAACGTGTATGCAAAATTTCAGCTCAATCGGAAACCGGGAAGTGGGTCAAATTTAACTTCCAAGATTTTTTACATAGTTACAAATGAACCTAATAAAAGCGTTTTAAGAAAGCGGGCAATTATACTCAGTAGTGGGTAAACGGGGGTTTAGATAGATGAATTTCTTGTATAATTTTATTCCTTGTTATTAGATACAGAAACGCAAGTAATGCCTGCTAACCCAAAGAGTATAATGTCGACGGGAGTCACACCTTCCAGCCCATTTTTTGGCGACAAAACATCTACTTTTATCTCAGGTAAGACATCTAAAATCTTAAAGAAATCATAAAGACACCCCACGATACGGAAAGGTCAGAAAGTAGACCTGTATAATTTTTGACCCCCGACCAAAAGAGGGTGTATCTGTGTATCTCTGTGTCTATCTATGGCATCGTAGCTCCAAAACGGATGGACCGATTTCAATGTAGATTTTTTCTATTGAAATCTAGTTTAATCGGTTATCATCTATGTTTCGCGCAATGTGGAGTCGCGTAAAGTGAGGTTTACTTTTGTTTTTCATTTTGAAAATCTCTTTACTCATTATCTCCAGCGGAAACATTTCAAGACCAACCTAAAAAAACAATAATAATGATTAAATATATATTTTGATCCAATCCAGATTTTATTTTAAAAATATCACAAAAGAATTCAATTACAGCCAATGAGCACGAGTTATTCACATCGCTTGGCTTGGTGTGTTACTTGAAAAGCTTTATTGTCCTACAATTTATGTTACAGCTTGTTTACTTATGAATAGCGACGTCGAAAAAGAGAATTATGCTGCCCAAACGCAGTCACCAACTATGAATCTAGGATTCACAGGTATTGTAGCAATGTTATGGAAAACTGTTGCGTCATCCTTTGTCTTTAATATCGACTAACATCTAAGGTATTTATTATAAGGCATTTATGATTCGCTACAAAAAAGGCCTGGAAGGAGATGGCGTGATGTGCTCATATCATTGGTGAGCACCGAGCAAAAGTGGGCATAAATAATATACTTTTGTGCCGGTGACGATGCAACACTACAACTGCCTTGCGCTACGCTGCGTTTCCTCTTGACGGCTCAGCGTCGGCTATTTTGTAAAAGCACTATTAATTTAGTCGATTGCCGATTGCAGCTTTTCGGCAATGGAGTACCAATACCTAATGCGTCACAAGCATTACTGTTAAATTTTCAGTCCGGCAAAGAAAACAGGCGGGACATAAAAAAAAATCGGCGCTCGCATTGTTTCATCGCTAATAAAACTATGCGAGCGCCGATTTTTTTTTTTCAATTCAATTATTCATTTCGCATTCATCTAAATTAAAAGCTCTTAGGGCTATGTTCACCGACAACTTAAGAGTTGTTTAAAATTAAATCAGCCGATTACCCATACAAAAATTCATGGTTAAATGGCTGATTATGGTCTAATCGTCTGTTATGTTGTCGGTGAAAATGGGCCTCATATGGTTCCCTGATTTCCTATTAAACATTGCTTTATACTTTCAGCCACAAAAATAATGTCGATATCATCGAGAGTGCTGACCAATAAAAATGCATCAAATACAGGTAAACGCATCGAAGGATTTCGTTTCTTTGTCTTCCCATGAATTCTCAAAGGTCATTTTTAGGGTTCCGTACCCAAAGGGTAAAACGGGACCCTATTACTAAGACTCCGCTGTCCGTCCGTCCGTCTATCTGTCCGTCTGTCACCAGGCTGTATCTCGTGAACCGTGTTAGTTAGACAGTTGAAATTTTCACAGATGATGTATTTCTGTTGCCGCTATAACAACAAATACTACAAAACAAAATAAAATAAATATTCAAAGGGGCTCCTATACAACAGACATGATTTTTTTGCCGTTTTTATAGATAATAGTACAGAACCCTTTGTGCGCGTCCGACTCGCACTCGGCCGGATTTTTCTTTATTCAATCTATTCTGTCCCACTGCGGTACTGGTGGACTATTAAACTCTTAAAATTAATTCGGGCAACAGTGACCTAACGGCAACTATGCTTTTAAGAATTCGGCAGTATGACTCCAAGTTTTTTTTTCTGTCTCCTCGAAAATGGCCTCTGACAAAATAATGTTTTACCTAATGACATACAGACTTATTCCCAGTTCCTACAAATGTATTGGTCTTTGGAAATAAATTTTTCATACATTAATTCCCAAGAGCTCCAAGATTTGTCGAAGAAAATAGATAAATAATAAAATATCTACATATTTTGTTCCCATCGGCTCCAAATTAAGCTGTGTAGGTATGGTCAGAAAAATAAAACTCTTGTGGCTTAAATTAATAAAATAATAAGGCCTCAGTCAGTTATTATAATTGTTTAAAAAAATAAAACATTGTTAACGTACAAACGCTTTTGCTGCAAAATTTCATGAAAGTCTGTTCAGCGGTTTGGCCGTGAAGCTCGGACAGACAAACAGACAAACAGACAGACAAACAGACAAAAATTCAAAAAACTATATTTTTGGCATCAGTGTCGATTATAGATCACGTAGCTGTTTTTTTTTTTTATATTCAATGTACAGTTTTCGCTTCGTTACGATTTTATTATAAGTATAGATAAATTAATTTTTCATTTTGGAGCCATTGGGAAAAAATATTGAAGTAAATATGAATAAGACGACAAACATTGCTTCTTATTACAGAAACTACAAGCGAAAAACCTTCACTGACCAGCAGTGGATCTTCGGCCCCAGCGAAATGTCCGTGCATGTCTCGTGAAGTTTGTTCCTGTGGTAGGTGGTCATAATTATATCCACATTTATTTCATATTATTCTATATATTATGATTTTTTAAAATTCAATAATGTATTTGGAAGTTTATAACTGGATCTCATTACCATTTGCTATTAGAACTATTAGCCCGCGGTCGTGTGGCATAAGCGTAGGCGATGATAATCGAAATAACATCGCGGGTCACAAGTTTAGGGTTTTGTAGTTATATGTTATCGACTTGCCTTGTTTAACATATTTTGTGATCAGCTATGCTCCAGTATATATTACGTTATCTACGAACGATCTCACAATCTCAATGAACTAAATAATAATCTATGCATTTTTCATAATCAAACCTTAAAAATAACAGCTGGTACAAGCAATGACATTTTAAAAATAGACGCGTTGCCCGCGCTCAAGATAAATGCAAGGTAAATACCCTGCACCGCCTGAGAGGATGAGAATGCAGCAGCTAAAGCCACGTAACTAAACGTCTATATTCATCTTTTTCTAACAACCGACATGGCGTATGGTGGCTTTCATTTTCTTTCCCTTTCTTCACGCACTGTATAATGATATGTACTGCTATGTAGCTATAGTAAAGTTTACGCCATTTTGTAGTGCATTAATGTTGGTGTATGGCCCGTCTATTTGTAAAATGTCATTGGCTACAAGTAATAAAAAAGTATTTCTCGTAAAACAAGTCAGGAATTTCAACTTTTCTCTTAAAATATTATTCTCCGTGCAATAAATTTTACGTAGGATTTCGATTGACATAGCTTTCTTGTCTGGGTAATTTATTATACCATCGTTTAAGATTCACGAAATTCTGTCTGGAATCCTTCTACCATCCTGTTCTGTTTTATTCGGTTGTTAGACTATTATGACAAGATTTATGGGGAATTTTATATACCTACACCGTGTATCAGAATTGCGTTGTCATATTTACGTGTGGATTAGTCCATCAAACTGAACAACTTTCTCTATGAGACCAAATGCGTAATCGCGAAAAAAATATTGGCTGTCCCATACAAAACGTCAATACCTACTCGACTCAAACGTACGGGACAGCTGTTATATTTTCGCGATGACGATGTTGGTCCCGTAGAGAAAAATATTCAATTTGATGGTCTCATTGACACCCTTAATTATGACCACATTTTTAATACACATTATAATATTTAGGTATTATCGGAAGTTAATTCTAATTCAACAATTTGGAAATGGAATGTTTATTATTCAGGCCGTGTGTGGTCAAAAAGACATATGGAGGATTTTAGGTACTGTGTTCAGACATAGGTAATGGCCGCAGTAGCTTGATATAATAAATTAATATTCATGAGAAATTATTTAAGTATGATTTTTTATTGCCATGGCCCTAAGAATATTCGCCGTACCCTTTTAGTGGATAGGAAAGCTTTCCGAACAGATTAAACTGTTATAAGCAAATTTTATTTAAAATCTTTTGGAGAAAAGAAAAAATCCTACATCTTTTACGAATAAGTTAGCGATCCAGTCTACGAGTTAAGTTAGTCGAGTTAGTTATGTTTTTTTTCTTAGTAACTGTTGGCCACAGTATATAATTATGTCGCAGGGATATTGTCAAACCAGTGATATTATAATTTCACTAGTGAAATTATAATTGCGTGAAACTTTATCAACCGCCCCCATTTCTCACAATTTCACGGGCTCATTTCAGTAACATTATAATTCCACTGGCCCCACGCATATTGCAAGGCAGTAATATATTGTCAATTTCACTGTATGTGCAAGGCTGTTAAATTGTGAGATGGTCAATGAATAGAATAGAATAGTCAGCCCAAAAGAAAAAATTGAAACCGAGATCAGAAAGAAACAAAAGAATAATAACAAACACGAATAAAAAATAAACAGGAGATTTTACTGCACTGACGAGCACGCCCATATCGAAAGGGTTACCAGCTCAGCATTTGCTGGGGGTGGAACACCCAGCGCTGGTTTGACTTAGTTGACACTGGTTTGACAATAACACGGCGACATATATCTATTTACAAAGACTCTTTTTTTTAAGGCACAGGGACGAGGCGGTCGGTTCATGTGTGCACTAGGTCTACTTCTGCAAAAGGTCTGGATTCTTACCATGAAACCGGTAAAATAAACACATTTTACTTGAACTATTATAATCGTGTTCTTATAAATGACAATTCGTTTTCTTTTTGTATGTCTATTTCCAATAAAAAGCTGTGTAGTATTTAGTTTTAACATAGATCTTAATATCATTATTATGATGAGCACTCCCCGGCAATGCATATCTGTAAATTTTCTTAGACCCTGCGATATTTATTGCCAGTTGTTATTCTGTAGGGGGGGGATAAGTCTTAAAATAATTTTTTTCACTATAAATTAAAAAAGAAAACACTTTCTTGTTTTATTAGAATAAAGTAACCTATCGGGTATTATTTTATGTACTGCGCATAATTTGTAGACTGATTCAGTCTCTGTTTCTACATGCAACTACCGTATTGTGATACACTTTAAAACAAAACGAAAATTGGACTTAGTATGGGGGACACGCTTAATTTACTAGTGCAAGCCATACAAAATCTAATTTTTATATTGTTTTGGAGTGAATTTTAGTATTGCGTTTAAATTTGGGAACGGACACTGAATCACTGCAAATTTTGCGCACTACATACAAAATATCCTGGATTTTTTCTCTAATCTAATAAAACAAAGAAGTGTTTACTTTTTTACTCTGTAGTGAAAAGTTTTTGTTTATGTCCTAACCACTTTTTCCTAGTTATCACATAATGTCTCTCTTTACTAAAGACAATCAGTAAATTGTCGTGGCGGAATACTTTGCCAAATATAATAATAATAAATAATTAATATTTATATATAATTATAATTAATATTTAGCATCGACACACTAAGAAGTAACTTCGCATCGTATCCTACCTTTTCAGAATTATTACTGAACAGTCTTATCAAGAAGGCGTTGGTAGGAGAGGGCGGGTCTCACCACTCCCAGTATTCACAACCCTCAGATATCCTTAGCAACAGTAGTAAGTCAAGAGCAACATTATTGTATGAATAAGAATTGATGGTCATCATGGCCCGGTTGTCTTACCTTTGACAGTCGTTACGGGAGTCAGCAACCCAAAAAGTCTGACAATCGGTCTAACCTTAAGGTATCAGCGTCTCCCAGTAATTGGTTGGCGGAGGTCAGATGGCAGTCGCTCCGTATAAAATACTGATATTCAGCCGCATCTGGTTAGACTAGGAGCCGACCTCAACATAGTTGGGATAAAGGCCAAGCAGATGATGGTCATCATGACCGTTTTCCGCGAAGGGTAAGGCAGAGGTGTACTGTAGTTAACGTTTCGCAGATGACGGTATGCCGTTTAGAGCGCGGCTTTCCCGATGGCTTTCCATTTTAAAACGTTGACTATCCGTGGATTACAAGTAGTGCATTTTCGATGTTGCTTTGACGGTCGTGTATTACATGTAATGCAATCTATGTTAACCGAATGATGTTTCCTGGGGTGGTCTTCGAAAATCCAGCCGAGACATCCGTGGTGATAAAAATTAATTATCTATCACTAGTTGTCACAGTTGCTATACTAGCAATGTAAATTGATGTTAAGATATACGTCATTATGTCACCGTGTGCACACCCGCCGCTCCGCATCCCGCAAACCATCGGGAGGGTCGCGCTTACAGCGGTCGGTCTATGGTTATTTTTTGGGCACAGCTGTGAACTCCGGGCTTCAATGCTCAGAATCATGTATCGTTGCAAGGACTAATGGTTTATAAATACACAAGATTTTAATAGCCATGACACATACCAGTCTTTTTTTTTTGGGTCTTTTGTCTCTCTTTGGGACAGGCAAGGGGAGCTGAGCCCATACAGCCATGTCTGATTTACCATAGTCTGAATACCTACGGACAGCTAAACTTTTAATAATTATGGTAACAGGTGGAAAGTACACTTTAATGCATTAACGAAAAATTCAGTTTTAGCATTGTCACGTTATGTCATGTTTTAGATATTTTAGAATGTATTTCAACGGGATAAAGCATATTTTCCTATAGCTATAATTATGAACACTGCCTGCATCAGTGTATCTGACGCTAACAATCTATACCTCACGTGTTATCCAGGAAGTTATATCAACTATGCGACGACTAGCACCAACACTCACGTGGGATGCGTGGAGTCCAAATCCATTGGACAGACTGCATCAGAGATCCGCCGACTCACTGGCAGCGGCAAGAAGATAGACACAGGCATACAGTACGGCGAAATGCAGGACAAACCAGGAAGAACTGGTAAGACCTTGAAATATTTAATAGAAGGTCATTTTCATTAATAACCTTTCCCCACTCTCGTATTTCTCATCTATCGACGGTACAGTTTACAAACATACATGTCACATGCACACACATCCAGACCTGGAACAACTGCTCTTTAAATAATTGCTCCGTGCGGGGATCGAACCCGCGGCACGTAGCGTAGAAAGCTAATCGCTTAGCCACTTCGCCAACCGTGTCGTCAATTGCTATTCCTCTGCATTATTCTTGCTTTAACGACCTTGGACGGCATGACGTTAACAAATAAAGAATATCTTATCTTATCTTAACGGCAATGAAATTTACTGCACTACAGTGTAATAGACAAAATACCCGAAATCTCTTAGTAGGTACTAACTTCGTATGATGATCCTCAACAACAACGTTCTTAATCTAATCTCTTTTCTATGACGTGGTGATTCTCAAGTATTCTCCAGATCATCTAAAATCTTAGGAAAATATGGTATTCGAAATGTGATGTTTTTGGTGTGTTGGTAGCTACTGATGGCCTTCTAAAGTTCACGGGAAAATACTTGAACTATTTACGTAGCCTATTTCGTGAACAGTAGGCGAATAACACACGGAGCGGTGCGGTACTGCCTGCCACGGCGGCGGCAGTGCACGGTCTCAATTTTTCAGCGTTGCCTGAATGTAACATTTTCGTTAGAAGACCCCGCCATGTTACCTCCATGTTACATGACTCAAAATGTAACTTTTACGTTACTTTTAGTAATAGACTATTTTAAACATCTAATTAGTTATAACTGTCTCTGAGGTCTGTGGTCGGAACAAAGTAAAATCTCCATAGGTATTACATTCTCTTTGAGTAACACAAAAATAATTTTGTGGAATTGAATGCATTGAACATAGGAGTGAAGGCACCACTTTTTTATAATATTAGTCAATGGCCTCACCTAAACGCAAAATTCTCTCTTTCAATAATATAAGTCTATCTCCACGGAATCTTTGTGAGTAATTACCCTGTATAACATTTTTTTAAGTAAAAAAAATAACGTGTCTTATACAATTAAAAAGCGTAAAAAAAAAACTTTTCTCCATGAAATGTTACTTTTCAAGCACGTCCAGGTATGTTTTGACTAGATCCCACTAGCAACATGGAATGTAGGTAATCCGTCGAGTTCTGGCACACGGCACCGTGTCTCCGCGCGGAACAATTTCTCCATGCAACGCTCCGTGTGTTTATAGCATTATCTTTTGTCGACCTTTCTCAAGCACATTAACTGTAAGATTCCATAAAACAAAAATATATTTTTCACTTATTCGGAGAAAGGTCTAGATAAATTCATCCTACTCCTGCAGGAAAGCCAAATTGCTTTGATAACCATATCATAAAAACGCGGCATCAAACGCTATGTATGACATTGATACCGTTTGTGTAACGATACCGTGTGTGCTCCGTCCGAAGTAGGACGATCTTTGGGCGTTTTTACATTAGCCGGTAACGACTCCGACATTCCGGCGGTAGTATCAAAAACAACTGGTAGATAATATCGTTACTATCGGCAACGACATAGGGCGAACGCGGTTAGTAATCTTCTTCTGTTGGTGGGCTATCACACCCACACCACACGATCTCGGGTTTCGTCACTCGTGGAGGCGCGGTTAGTAAAAACATAGTAGAAGTGAAACTTCAACGGAGAATATATCGTCTACCCCCTCCACGCGGCCGTAACACTTTTTCGTGACAGAAAAATCCTAATACCCCGGGCGTCTATAAAGAAGTTTCACTTCAAAATGCAATGTGTGCTAAGCTGGGACACATAGTAGAAGTGAAACTTCAACGGGCAATATAATTATCGTCTACCCTCTCCACGCGGCCGGAACGCTTTTTCGTAACAGAAAAATAATACTAATACTCCCCGTCTATATACCTAGAAGTTTCACTTCAAAAAGTATAAAATTCTATATCCACCGATATCGTTATCGGTGTCGTGTCGGCGTCGGTACCGTCTACTATGAAAATTCTCTTCCGGTTCCTTGTCAAAACAAATACTATACATTATTGTAAGTAGGTTGTAATGCTAGTAGATATACTAACATTACAACACAAATAATTAACATAAAAGTTGAATAAAAATTGCTTGATACGGTAACCCTTTGCACGCTACTCCATGGCACAAATACGTGTATTTGCGTTTGTTGTTTTCGTTTGTCATTTTTATTAAGCATGTCAAGGAAATGAAAGGGAAATAAAACGATGCAGATTTGCAAGAACGTTAACAAATCGGACATGTATTTTGTCACGCTATGCTCGGCAGACATACAGGATATTTTTTTATGTAGTGCGCAAAATTTGCAAAGAGATTCAAATGCAACCGCAGTACTAAAATTCACTCCAAAACAAAATAAAAAAAATGATTTTCTATGGCTTGCGGCTAGTAAATTATGCGTCCCATAATAAGTCGAATTTTCGTTTTGTTTGTATCCCAATACTGCGGTTGCATTTAGGAACAGAGACTTAATCACTACAAATTATGCGCACTACATAAAAAATATGAAAATTTGTGAAGATGTTATAAGTTTTGTTAATTTAATTAATTACATTGAATCTCATAATTATTGATTGAAATTTGTATAATTTATATTTTAATGCTATTTTTTTTTTAATATTTTAATAATAATAATATTGTAATTTAATAATCTAATGCCCCGCTAACAACATTTGTACACCCATGTGGGTATGTCACAGTGGTCTCTTTGATATTAACACCTTTCTTTGTAACTTATGTAAAACCTGTGAGAACAAATAAAACTGAATTGAATTGAATTGAATTTGTTATTCAATCACGCATAAACGGCTGAACCAACCAACCAACCCACTTGAAACCGTACCTAGAATCATGACGTTTTGAAAGTGCCTGCAATGGCTCAGTTGAAATAAAAAACTTTGACTATGACTTTGAACGGTTTTTAATGAAATTTGGCACACATACCATTTTCTGGATTAAGAGGTAGGGATAATTTTTATCCAGGTACACATGAAATAGATACTCGAGGATGAGAGTGAAGCCGCGGGCAACAACTAGTTATTAATAATTTCTTAAGAACTTGATCTCCTGACAACTGAAATAATCGAATGTTTCCATTCAGGGCCAAGACTATACAGACATTTAAAGCCACATTTTTTTTATAATTCCGTAATGCACCGAATATTTTTCGATAACCACACAATAATATTATGTTATAGTCTGTATTTTTTTTGTATTTTAAAACACTACCTCAAACACACATATAATAAAATGAACAAATAAAACAGAACGCATGTAACATGATCCGTTAATTTTCGCTTCTTCTACATTTATAGGTTAAAACATATATATAATATTTTTATATCTCCCAGTCCTACAATTTATTAGATACTTTTTATCTGACGCGTAATATATTTTTTTGTAAACCCAAAAGAAATTATATGTCTGCGGCTAATATATTGAGCTGCGGGATGAAATTCGCAATTGATAGATAGGCTCTACTTGATTTATTGTTGTTCTACAAAGCGAGTGACATTCAATAAACAGAATCACAGATCTAAAACGCGACGTTATACCATAGTTTAATGTTAAGTTTATCTTTAACCTAATCATTAAATTATTTTGGATGAAAGTTGATATGGAATTAAGTAATTTTGCATTTGGCCCAAACTATTGTAGAGGGCTCCATAAAGTTGTCGATGGTGTATACAATTATACATGTACCTTAGTTCATCACGCTGGCATGGTGCGGGTTGGTGGACTACATGTATACACCATCGACAACTTTATGAAGCAGCCGTGCCTACTTGCCCAGCAGTGGAACAGTAATGGGCTGAATCATTAATATGTTATTATTCACTGCAGACAAAACGGTGTCATTTTACGCAAATGAATTTTGCTGCCTAAGTACCCTAGTCACGAGTATAGATGGGTGATGAGCTGGCCTGATCATAAAGCTGCTTCTAACTCCACCTATCCAATTTTTGGTCGTCAGAAACGGAAGTCCGTCGCTCAGCGCTGGCGGGGCGCAGTCATCTGATCTCCATGTGCGTGGTGGATCAAACCACGAATGACAATTCAACGCAAACTGACGTCCTGAGGACAGGACATCCTTGTAAGTTTTCCATTCTTTCTTCGTCTATGATTGCTAGAGTAGGTATGTTGGAATCTAGTTTAGTAGGAGATTTATAGAGCAGAAGGTAAATATGATCATTTTTTCCTTTAACTTTGGGATATCTTAAGGCGACGATTTGAAAATGTTAACGGCAGGGCTCTCTATTTTTCTCAGCAATTAAAAAATATTCGGAACTGATATTTATGTACGTCATTTACCATGCTTTTGGCATCAATTTGTTAATTATTGCTGATGATTTTGATGTTTTTTTTTTGGCGATGAATATATTTGTTTTTTCTATGTAAGCATATAATAGCTTTTAGGGGAAATTAGTTTTGCCTTCATATTTTTTTCCAGTCTCAATGTCCCGGCCTTTTTTATACATAATTTATATCAAAAAACCAAAGTATTTATGGGCACTGCAATTGACGACCACTGCAAACATACAACAATGTGACGAAAATAAAAGTTATTATAAATACCTCAAATAAACATCTTCAAAATCTCGTAAATCCATACATGGTTCTGTCATGCTCTGCCATTTCCCACCCCTACACTTTACAAGGGGTGCTCGGTGATTTTTCACGGCGTTTATTCAAAAAGCCCTTTACAATTGTGCGTAATGGCATGGAAACATTGTGGTTGTATGGGAAATAACACGCTTATGTGACGCTTATTTTTCATTGCTATGGAGGGAAAATTGACGGCGTTTCGAAGATTTGCCATTTTTAAGAGCAAAATTATCTGTTGCTTTGTGCAAAGAATTAACGTTTATGGCTTATAAGTTGTAAGCGTCCACATCTGAGGACCTAGTGTATCTAAGTTTCTTTTAACAATTTAAATTCAAATTCAATAAATATTATCTCAATTTAAATTCCATAAATTATGTAACAAAATTGCATTTCGGCCATAATTATTGTTTCGTCCGACGAAGAATGCGAGTCTAAAATATATATACCACCCATCTGTATGTACCATACCTCAGGTGAATAAATTTCATTTCACTTCAAAGCTCAAAGCGGGCCTATCGGCACGCAGAATGCGCTCGATGTATAAAATCGAGAATGGTAAAAGAAACTTCACACTAGAGCCTCTGAACATTCCACCGTGCCTAATAGAGTTGAGACCAATATCATGTCACACGTATAAATCATCGATATTTTAAAATCATTTCGTCATGCAGTGACAACGATAAAATCATCAATGCCTAAAATCATCACTCGATAATAACCATGCCTGAATGAATTAATGAACGTGAACTTCGGCTTTGGCTGTGACATGACGATGACAACATGCAATGCATTAATGCGGTGACGCATAAAGAAAAATCATCGATGATTTTGTCATTATTCCCGTCATCAATATTTTTAATCATTGTCATTGATATTGAAAAATCATCACTCAGCCCATCTCTAGTGCCCATTACATATTTACATTTACCACGAAACGAGATTTTTTTTCTTATTTTATTAGAAAGAACTCTTTAAAATCTAGCCTACAAGATCTAGCTTATAGATCTAACGAGTGAGAAACGAGTCTTGAAGATGTACACGGAAGTTTCTGTTACCTAGCAATTATGATTAATTTTTTAAATACTTTAGAAAGACCTTTGGTTTATTAACCATTAAAAAATATAAATTAAACCACAGCTTTACACTGCAGTTAAAATATTTACTTTGAAAGATTACTATTTGTGGCAAACGTCGCCTCTACGGCGTAGGCCCCTTCTACGAGAAGAGCTACGCCGCAGTGCTCTCTTCCGGGGTGCTTTAAATTTTGACGGCTCTATTAAAAATCTTTCGTAAACTTATAAGTGAAATATCCATCCGTTGTCTGAGCATAACACATGTAATAACTTCAATTGCCTTCGTTATAGCACTCCCGCTTCTGTATAAGTGCGCCTCAATAATGACGTCATACTGCGGCCTTGCCCAGTCCATCCAAGTACCAGCTTCTACGGTAAATCTTTCGGAAAAAAGTGGTGAGTTTGAGATTATTATCATATTCATAATTTTATTTTTAGGTAGTTACCAATTATATCTAATTGGTTCCTTTCTTATAGAAGAAAATTTATCAAATATCATAAATCTTAATAAAGGTACCAACCCCAAGAGAAAAAAGAAAGTATACCAATTTTTACGTGATTAATCAAAAGTTGTTTTTAAATATCATAATATTTGGACTATTCATCTTGGTCTGACTTGTTCCTAAGGAAATAACAGCCTAATTTCTCACCGCCGAATTCTCAAACGGAAATCTATACAGGGTGACTAGTAGAACGAGGGAAGCCATATAAATAATTCAATAATTCGACTAAATATACGGAACAGTTGATTTTTTTTCGCGATTGCAGGTTTGTTCCCATAGGAACAGTTAGTTGGTCATAATAATGAATACAATACCCTCCTTCAATGATTCCCTCGTTCTACCAGTCACCTTTTTAAGTAACCTAGTCACCAGTGGCGAAGGGTGACAGTTATAAAAGGGGAAGCCGTCCCAAAAAAATTGCTGCAATTAATGCTGCAAGACAAAAATCCATACCGTCTCTTGTAATCTATATAATTATAGTCATGTCTGGAAGAGCTCGATCTAACTTAATAACAACCCGATTTTTTCAGTAGGATGAGTAAATAATAATTATAATATTACGTTGGTCTATGCACTAACCAATCCCTAAAGGGAAGCCGATGGGAATCGGGTTGTATAGACTCTTCGCCACTGCTAGTCACATACTGTAATTTTAAGTTGGACTGCAACGACCGAATGAATAACATAAGACCATTTAAAAGTAGAATTTCCTTTAAGATTTCGGGGGGTTATAACCTCAACCTATGTTTATTATTTATTATAATTATATTTTCTAGATCTAAGTAACAGTAATTTTCCAGATAAACCAATTTGCGCTTGCGCTGTGTTGTGCTGCGATACTGAAACAAACACAGACGGGCTTTCACTAAGTAAGATCGCTTTGATATATTTATACTTACTTAAAATATTTACATCTACAATCTATTACTTATTAATATAGGAGTATTTAAAAGAAAAAACTAGTTGTTCAAAAATACATAGTAGAAACATTTTTCAGAGGAGGTAAAGGGCGAGGCCTTAGCTCAGCACTCTCAGCAGTGGTACAAAATGGGCTAAAAATAAATAAACAACCAGACGCGCCTCGCAACTCGAAATCGTCTTCAAAATACTTGAGATACGTTTTGTTTATCGTCAGAGCTCACAGATAACACGATTTGCAGTGTCGTCACTTCAGAATCTCTCCCCCATACGGAAAAAAAACATAAAAAATAAACACGATAACAGATACCGGAAAAGAGCTTTCAATAAAAACGCTATAAAATAACACGGTTGGGTACAAATACGATTGCTCTGTTTATGTTAAATCGACACGTGCTCCGTTCGACCGTTGCATTTGGTAACGGAAATGAATCACTCTGCAAATTTTGCGCACTACATAAAAAATTATCCTGTATAAACCCGGAAGAACCCGGATTATTGTACTCATCATTATAAACAACTGAAATCGCGAATAAAATCTGCTGTTCCATAGATTTAATTGTAATATTGAATTATTTGTATGGAACAGGTGGTTTTTTCGCGATTTCAACTTTGTAGACGCTAACATGTTTATTTTGAACAGATTTGGAGCAGCCTACCCAAACGACCGTGCTTCGGCCTCAGAAAGTCGCTGAAGCAGCCGACAACCTTGTATCGAAGTCTATTTCGTCTAAAGCCGAATTACAGATCAGTAATTACTTTATAAATCTGTTTCTTTCCTTTTTACCCGACTGCGCCAGAAGGAGGGTTATGTTTTTTGAATGTATGAATGTATGTATGTATGTATATTTCTTTGGCACGCTCTGCAGCCTAAACGGATTGATGGATTTAAGCTTGAGAGGTGTCGTTAGATTCGTCTTAATTTTGAAAGTGACACTAGTTATATTGAAATTATAAAAATTAAAATGATCGATTTTTGGCGCAATATTATGCATTAAATTTTTTTTTTCCTCAAATGCTATCCTTTGGGTTATCAAAATTAAGAGTTTTAAAATTGAATGTAATTCGGAATGAGAAATGCTAACTAAATAGCGTATTATAAAAAAACTTAATTTAAATAAATCAAAATTCCCGACTTTTTAAACTGAAAAGAAAAAGACAAGTCAAGTAGAATTCTAGTGCAGAACATAGCGACTTTAACAGTCGGGACCCATTAAAAATCGAGACCGGCTCAAATTTCGCCAATAGGTAATGGGTCCCGACTGTTAAAGTCGCTATGTTCCACATTAGAATTCTACTGAACTTGTTTTTTTCTTTTCAGTTTAAGCATTCGGAGTTTTTTTTTTCTTTTTGCTTAATTTCTCTTTTCTTTGCTTCTTCTTTTCTTTTTATTATTTTCCTAAAATATTTTTCTTTTTTCAGGTCTTAACAATCAGCTTCTTAACCTATCCCGCCTGATAGGTAAAAAGCGGCCGAGTTCCGTCATCAACCCGCCTATTACCACCCCAGTATATTCCAGCGACTTCACTGCTGATAAATGGTTGAAGACATGCTCATCCATGGAAAAAAGTTGGTTTTGTTTTTAATTTCCGCACTTAATGAATACCTACGGTTTATGTTAACAGATACTGTACCTACTCTAGATTATCTTACTGCGGCATTCAAATATCAATCATACGATTTTTTGCAGATTACGAATCACTGATAGGAATGGCGCCTTCATCTGGCGGAGAAGATATAAACAGGAACCTCTATTATACAAGTTCCTCGAAATCTGAAATGGGAGAAATTAACGGAATACTTCCAGTCGGTCAGTTCTTTAAACTTCATTATTCTTCTTATTCTTCTGTTATATTGGCACGAGCTATCGCATGAGAATCGATCATGCTGTATTGGGAAGTTTTGCCAGTCGGTAATGTAGTCGAGCTCGGCGATGCTGACGCATGCGTCATGCTCGTGAACACCCTGCCGTCTGTCGGAACTGCAGGTTAATCACGATGCATGCTCGAAATCGGAATTGATTCAATTATGAAAGTACAAAAAAGTACATTGTGCAGTATGCTTTAAAAAAAATCTGAACGACAATTCGAACAACGCAATTTAATTTTTTAAACTGTCAAAAGTGAGTGGGTGTCGTGATTACCCTACTGGTCAGGGTAGTGTTTATACAGTTTTATACATCACTCGGTAATAATGAGTTCTAAACATTGCATTGCTATACGAATTTACATAAGTATATTATTTTCAGGACCACCAACGGTAATTCTGTCGAAGGACAGTCTTGCCGACGTATTACCCGTAAACAAATCAAAAGACTTTTGTATTAAGAAACAAGATACTCTACAAAGTGTAAACCGAGTAATGGTTGACGAAGTAACATCAGGTATATTTGAAACTAAAAGAAAAATTGTAATTTATTCACATATCGAACTAAAAATCAAAGACGATTTCTCGATTTTAGATGAAAATGTAACAAAAGATGTGAAAGAATCTATACTTCAAGCTTGCCCCGAGATTTGTGAAACAGGTATATTGAAATACAGTAAATTCGTGTTTCCTTTTGTACAAAATGTCATTCTAGTTAATTTCTCCCGTAGAATCACCATCTTACTTCTTGACGAAGTCCAAATTATGTCTCCTATTAAAGTTGGACAGTAAAACTAATAAGAGTAAATGTGTGATATCCATAAACATTACAAAGTCGAAGTTAATAGGTAGGCTTTTGTTTTTACATGTTCTTTGCATAATAAAACCTGCCTTCGTCTATTTGTTGATTAATTTTTGTATATGTGATGGGTTTAGGAACAGAATCGCTGGTCCAAATGTATCAACAAAAATCTGCAAGTGTTTTGACGACGCAATGTGTTCTTCCTTCGGTGTCGCCGTGCAGTTGTACTCATTTGGAACAAAGGACTACAGGCGGTAGGTTCATAAGGACAGACGCACCTTTTCTTAAAAGTTTGTAACTTGCAATTTGTATTTCCGAATTAGTAATAAAAAAAAATCCCAACTACCATTAATTTATTGAGCTGAGAATTAGTATGTGAGTTTAAAGAAAGTGAATCACAGTTTGAGGATCCAACCAGGAAGGCAGTGACGAGATGTTAGTAACGGAATCAGAAACATTGCGTTACATGTATTTATTTGTGTAATGACCGAAAGAGGGAATTTTTTTCTATACACTGCGTAAATAAATTTACCAAAAAACCTAAATATAGTTTAATAATTGACTACAAAGATATTGAATTCCCAAACCTATGCTCGATTGAACCAAAGAAATTTAAATCTTATCTGAAGATAATAAGACTCAATTTTAAACGCAGTAAGTAATGTTAGGCTCAAAACTATTTTCCCTATATCTCCCTTTCTTCCTAACACCATCCTTTAAGGTCGGCAACGCATCGGTGACTCCTCTGGTGTTGCGGATATTCATAGGCAATGGTGATCACTTACCATCAGATGAACCACAAGCTCGTTTGTCCCTTAAATTATAAAAAAAAACGTTTTGTGAAACAGAATGCGTGTTTGTTTACGGGGAGCCTCGGTGCGCGGTCCACAAGAGGAGTGTAGATGCCAGCGTTCAGAAGGATCCTCCGACCGAACCGGGTAAGTGGACGATATAATTATCATAATATTCCATACATTACCGTCCAACTGCTGGACTCGAGCCTCTTCTCAGAATGAGATTAGTTTGGGCCTCAGTCCACCACGCAGGCCTAGTGAAGGTTGGCGGACTACATACACCATAGTAAACTTTGTAGAGGCTATCAGGTATAATGCAGGTTTCCTGACGATGTTACGTAGGTACTGATCCGCACATAGTATCCAAAAGTTAGAAGTACGGATCGGTTTCGAATTAGGTCCTTCTTGGGTGGACCACTAGGGTATCACTAGGTTATTTGACGATATCTTGGTTTTTGTTTATTTGCATTATAGCCCCTTTTGGGACACGAATTTCAAACGGGATGGGAGATAATTATAATCCAATTGTTCAGGCCTCCGCGAAGCCGAATAATGTATAATTCGAATGGGTATAGTATGTTCAACAATCGGAATTTGTCAAACCTTATTAAATTGGTCCTTTACCGCAAACATTGTACACAGTTGTATGTGCCGGAATAAAATAGAGAGTAAATGTAATCGCTTCTACTTAGGGCCACTTTCACCGACAAAATAACTGATGTTTAAAATTAAATCGGCCGATTACCCATACAAAAAGTAATTTTAAAACGGCTGATTTTGCTCTAATCGTCTGTTATGTTATCGGTGAACTTGGGCCATAGTCACACAAAATAAAGTAAGTACAAGAGATTTTCTAACATACCTACAATATTTTAGGTACCTTTAAGCTGATTGTCGCCATTCAATGGTACCTATTCCATTGTTCTAGTTAATCCCGTATGACCATTCTACTCACAAAGAGCAATAAAGCATTTTCTCTAAAACCTTGAAGTAAAACAAAAGAATAAATCACTCGATCGAGTCAATTTGCTAATGTACCGAGAACACTGTCTTGATACGAATAATAAAATAACATAATTCAATTTCAGAAGTGTATGTTAAGAGACGGCATTGTATAAATCATTCCGTCGGGGTGCTGACGTCTTGCTGCGCAATGCCAGACTATACTCCGCGGAAACCGAGCACAATGATTAGGGAAGTTCTGTCTCCGAAAGGTAAAAAAAATTGGTTACTTTACTTGATATTTGCATAACATTATGAGAAGCAGTGAAGCGGATGATATATATCTATTGATGTTATAGCCTATGTAATGGAAAATTCAACGTTTTATTAGCTTATGTTGATTCTGATTTCAGCCTTAAATTTTTTATAAAAAAATAAGGCTGAATTGATGGATTGAGGAGGCTGAAGGATGAATTTAAGCTAGTCTCATGATACTAGCTCAGGACCGGTAAAAGAGGTGTAAAACAGAGAAAGCCTAATACAGCAGTGGCTAGACATACTTAGATACCAATAGATATATAGAAAGTCATTAGGGCTGTTATCACAAAATAGATAGATAAGGATAGATAATATCGTCGGTCGAATCACGAAAAGGCGTAACTGATTTTTCTCAACTTTACAGGAGAGCGAAATAAAGAAAACCTATGAGTTTTATGGACACACCAGGACACACTATATTAATTTATATATTTAGGTAGGATGTTAAGGCTTACTTTGAAAGCGAATTTAATCCCTTAAATAATACTGTAAATAATTTCCCTGTACCTTTATTAGATTAAAATATTTTCGCCATTTTGTTGGTTACGCCTTTTCGTGATTCGACCGACGATATAGAAGGCCGGCTCCATACAAAGAGCGACAACAGGCGCACGCACACTTAGGCGGATCACACACTGCGTCCGCAATGGTACATGAGACGCAGACCTACGCATGTGGTATTTTAGAGCCTTAGACGTGTTATACATACGGCGGCGATCTCAAACCAAGTCAAAAACTATAGTTTGTTTGACGAGAGTAATTGAGATTTCCGACTGACGCGTCTATGTGAGTTCTGCCGATACACCTAATACGGCCTCTAAGCTCCTATTTCCTATGACCCGTATTCAAGAACAAACACACAGTAAGCTTCGACCCACAGTGTACGCTTCAACCGACCGACCAATCAAATCATCGTACTCTTCACTTTTGAGTAAACAAATGTACCTACCTACCTACCTATCCAAGGGATCATGAATACGAATGTACATGTCTATTACCAACAGATAACTCGGCTAGTTTCTTACTGGTATAACGTAAAAAATATAGGGAATATGGTTTGCGGCAGAATATCTACACCAAAACAGTATGTTATTTGCCCTTCATCATTGGCAAAGCACCCCAAGATACGCCCTCTCATACTTAGGCGTTGATTTATTAAGCTTTGGGAAGAAAGCTGCAGCATTGGCAAGGAATCAACGTCTTCCACGGTTTACAAGTTCCTTTGCTTATAAAATGTTAAGAATATGTATTAACTGTTGTATCTATCGTGCTCTAACTAAAGGGCGATCTATCCCACTTTCGTTATAAGTAGGTATAATGATATCTTCCTACCTATTTAAAAAAAACTGTCTTTATAATTTGGAAATCCGACTTTGTTTCTAATATTTATGTCATTTTATTCAAAATCTAGCAGAACAGAAAACTGAACTTTCTGAGTTGACCACGTTGCGTTTATGGTATATAGTTAGGAACCACTACCTATTATGTTTGATAAAAATCTCTCTTGTTTAGTTTACAAAGCTCTGTATGAGACCACGAAGCTGGTGGTCAGTGAAGACACGAACCAGCCTCCAGTGAGAGACACTAACGTGATCGCCGCCCGGATTGACGCAGGCAGGTATTTTCTACTTCTTCTTCTTTTAGTGCCTCTCCAAAAAGCATCTAATGTCGCGCCCCTCCAAGGGCGTGACTCCGCGTGAAGTCATTTCTATTTTATCGGATTTACCTTTGTTTTTTTTTACATAATAGTTTTATTTGATATCCTCATTCCTCATCTCTAAACAATATGCTATACAAACGAGAGGGATTAGAACAGTAGTTATTGAACTAAAGTGAATGGAACGCAACTTAATAGATCGTGGTGACTGTCGCCATCTGAACACTGGGAAAATTCATTAAGAACTTCGTTGGATAGCATCGAAGAGTTCAGATGTACGTAATCAGAATGTTAGACCTATTCAAGATTTTTTTTATCAAAGTACTAATGTACTTCAAGCCTACTTTTCGGTAAGATCTTAATTCGTGCCCGAATGAAACGCTGGTCACATTGAGCCGTGGGTCATTTTCGGACGATCATAGAAACTTTATCTTCGGAAGAATCATCTGTAAGATGACTGCCCATGGTGTACCAGATAATCTCAAATTACGTCACTTGAGGAAACTCTTTCCTCGCAGACCAAGGAAAGTACCTACGATACTACATACGAACACTGAGATGACATATGATAGAGAGAAATGGAACAAGTACCTAGACATATTGCGACGACTCCAAATAGAATGGGATAGTAGCAGGAGTATGAAGATGTATGAAACTAAACTAGAGAGGTTAGGTGACCTGGAACAACACGACACTATTCTTTATTAGGTACAGCCGTTCTACCTTCATGCTGGTGGCACACCCCTATAAGGAAAGAACGCGTAGGTGCTAGCAGTATATCTAATATCTAATCAAAATACAAAATTAGGTACTCAAGTTCTGATTGAATATTCAGGGAACGTAGAATAGGCTTCGTCTTGAATATTATAATTAAGGATTTTATTAGTAGATATATAGGTTCGTTATAAGGTTGAACAAAGAATAAGAATAATCTTATTCTTTCGTCTGAGGTTTGAACATATAAATAATACGAATCACATACACACGATACACCTAGGTAGGCTAGGTACGTTTGCCTGTTTGCGCATCAATAGATATATGAAAAGGGCTGGATAGCTTTCGATGGAGCTTCCACAGTGCTAAGTACCTACCTATACCTTAACTCAAATCTGCTACATGTCCTACATCTCGTTGAGTAGCAGCAGCTATCCATAGAATGTGATCCTAAAGCAAAGGTCACGATTTGTTGGTTGTTGCGACTTGATTTCAAATTCCATTTGAGTGCATGCAGGCACAGACAATGAATAGTTCCTATACCTACGAGTATCTAATACCCTTTGTTGGAAGCCCCCTCTTATAGATGGACCCTGAAAAAATGCAGATTCACAAATAGAGTTCTTAAAATATATTGGTAGGTATAATAGGTCCTCCATCCTACCTACCGAAGCTAAATGGTAACGTAAAGTTCTCGCTATTAAAATGTATCGTAATGTAGTTTAATTTATTTAATTTTCCACCAGTAATTTTGTTGTTTTTATTAGGTACTTACATTGATACAATAAAATTTCTTTCGTTTTTGTTTTGTCTAGAAGTGGAAGCTGCTAAGTTTCATGTGCCCGATGTAAGATCAGCAGGCGTGGTAACTTCCGCAGGAGGTGTCTTTGGATACCCACAGCGATGTTATTGCAGGGACAAGGGGACGCATCCGAATACCAGTAATAATATTTCGACTTTAGATCATCGTATCAACTTAAAAACCTCAACTGAGGAACGATATCTCCCAGATAAGACCATTACCTATGAGTTTCAAAATGAGAACATAGGTGGAAGGGCGCCATCTTGTTCTCTGTTGTATCTGCTCACTTAGTAAAGGTACCTAGTCACTGAAAAATGGCCTCCGACAACGTGTTTTCTTATTTGAAACGCATAGTACAGTAAGTCCTGAAATTTTAGCATAGATACACTTAGCAAATGGATCACTGAATAGGTACAGTATATTGATACAGATGCTGCGAACATAATTTGAATGCAACACATCGTTTAGCATCCTAACAAAAACCATAGGTACCTATCTATCTTTTCGCTTTCTCAACCTATTAATATCGTTCAGCTGTTATAGGTATTAGGTATCTAATAGTATGCGCTACCAAAAAGTATTTTATCATATTTATAAAATATGTTCCAGGGTGCGCACTGTACCACGTAACGAAAGCTGTGGACACCGAAGAGATTTCTTCCGAGTATACTCACGCAAAGTTGCTTCACTTGCCAGACGAAAACAAAGGTAACCTTTTTATAAAGTACCTACACATAACAGATACAAAAGACATAGTTCACTACACCCAGTTTCCTCATAAGTCATAGGTCACCTCCACCAGCACTTTTATCTAATATGAGCCTTTAAGCATATTTGAGGAACGAAACCCCATCCAATACCACCAGTAGTGGTGGCGAGAAAAATACCCAAAACTCTATCTAACAAAACGTACTTAGATCTAGACGAAAAGCCAAACTCATCGTTTACAGTGCGACATAAAAGAGTAGAAAATAAACGAGGGCACCACAATCGCTCAAGTAGCAACCCAGTTAGTACGACCCAGCTAATTTTGATACTTAAATATTAATATTTATTTATTAGCTTTAAATAATGAGTAAACATAGCGGGACTTTCCGCTTACAATCTTATATGTTGTTAGAAAATTATTGTTATTTTTTTAATCGAAAAAATATTCGTTCGCTCTTTACCGTAAGTGTAGGTAGGTACACGCGTTGTTGTTCTCAAGTCCTCATCAGTAGTTCTGCATCTGTACCAATTTTTGACCTCAAGTAGGTAGGTACTTAAGCATGATCACAACTATGCAGAATTACGAGATAACCGACCGTTCTAATACTGTGGTTTTGTGAACTTCGAATTACCTATTCTATAATTACGCCTCTTAATCTTTTTCTCGTAACAAGGGTGCTTTGAAGAATGCATGAAGACACACTTGGTGACATCGTGCCGGTACTATAGCAACCTACTCACTAAACAGCTGGGCCGCGTCAAAGAGAACTGTAAGTATGAAGCTAGTACCTAGTAGTAAGTAGGTACTGAATAAAATTGTATTTTCTTTCTTTATTTTATTCTTAGCATCAAAGTTAATTGCCGCAACTGAGAAACAAGGATCATCATTTATCATTGCAAAGCATGGGTCAACTCATTTAAACTAAACGTAAACGTAAACTAAATGTGATGTATTTTAATTGTGCCAATAAACGCAATTTTTTTTTTCTTTCTTTCTTTCTTTCCAAACCCATTTGAAATTTAAAGTAATAATAATATGATCAAAGTTACACAAGGAATTCACGTCATACGACGTAGACAACCTATATAGGTCACTTTATAATTAAAATGAGTAGTTAAGACTGTCATCATACCTCTTAAACGGATGAACCGATTTTGATTACGATTTTTCGTTTGAAAGGTGTCTTATTAAATTGATAGTGTTCTTAGTTACGTTTCAAGAAAGTTTTCTCAGCCGTTTGAAGATCATCACCTCTTTTCTAGCTGATAAAGAGATATAAATGATATAATTCTAGTTCTAGTTGGAGTCGGGGTTTTTGACGATTAGGTTATTACTTTTGTATAAACCGATTTTTTTGTTTCTAAGAAGTGAGATTCGAATCAAGATGCGAGATATTCTAACAGAATAGCTCGTGTTTCAAAATGCGAAGTTTCTATTGAATGGTTTATCATTTAATTTGCCTTAGATACATTTAAAATTGTAGTTTATTAATTATCGCCAATATCAATCTCCAAAAACATTGCATTTTTTAAGAAAAACTAGCCTAAGTACCAAATTGCAGTCCTATTGGTAAATAAATCTGCTTGTCCTAAGAATATTTTTTTATTTTTTCAAAATATGGCCTTTTCCCTATACATATTAAATATATACGGGGGAAGCCTTTGCCCAGCAGTGGGATGATACAGGCTTACAGTATATGATAGTTGATACAACGTGGCCCATATGGCATGGCGCATAACTCATAAGGGCCTCGTCTAAAACTCATATAAAGAGTTTTCTAATATAGGACACGCACTCTACGACTGGAGACGTGTAAATAGGGCTAAATTTATTAATACAGAACATTAGTTAATTTCCAGTAACGAAACACCTAGCGCAATCTGCAGACGAGAACGAGCAAATGTTGAAAATACCTCAGTTCACGAAGCCAGAGGTGTGCACGATGAAACCCAGTGGCAAAAACGATTTGGCCAGCCAGACATTCAGAATTAAACCTTATTTGAAGGTACCAAAGCCCATGTCCTGTTGCATGTTGTTGTCCCCTGCAATAAGCTTAACAGATATCTGCAAAGACGATAAGGACCACTTAAAATCAGTGTACTACATGCTATCGGCGATTGAAGGAAGGTTGCGACGGCTGAAGGTGACCGTCCCGAACTCGTATTAAAGGTTGTCACTAGATGTCTAAAGTCAGTGTACTACATGCTATCGGCGGCGATTGAAGGAAGGATGCAACGGCTGAAGGTGACCGTTCCGAACTCGTATTGAAGGTTGTCACTAGATGTCGCTGTGTTAAGTTTTGAAACTACCAAGATATTTGTATAAAATGTGTTTTAAAAGTACTTAAAATTACCATTTGTAAAAATCAAAGCATCGAGAGATTATTCAGAGTTGCATTTCTATTCAACTATCTTGTAGCTGTCGCAATATCGACGATATATGCCTGTATAATGTCAATTCTCATTCTGCAGTAGCTCTATCCGCCCATAGACAACTTTATTGGGAGCGTTCTTTTGGTTCTCCGTCTGCATCAATTTATGCTTTACTTCTAACTCTAATACTAAGTAACATTTCATATTTCGTAAATGTATAGTTTAAAAATGTGTCTGATAGAAATACCTACAGTATAAGAAGTAAAATAAAAATCTTAGTTAATGTTATTCTGTTTTATTTGATAGGAGAAAATAGCTGTAAAAAAAAAATGAAATTAAGAAGGTGTTAACTATAATTTATGGCTAGAAAATTCTTAAAGACTTTAATTAAGCCACTATTGACTCTTCAAACCATACAAGGGAATGAACACTATGTTATACAGAGTGAGTTTTTTTGGGATCTCGATGGCAAACTATGCTTAGAGATTATTTTTTCAAACGTACTAAAGATCCTGTTTTTTTTAGGAAACCGTATCCTCCTGTTTTTAGAGAACAGAAAGTTGTATAGAGATTTTTTTCGAATATTGCCGCTAATCTTCCTTTATAACCGTAGGGTTAATATCCGGTGTTAAGTTATGACAAGCTTATCAAAAAGCTTGTCAAAAATGTTGTATGATTAACTAGCTATAAACTACAATTTGGAGGTTCCTACCGCTCTTGGAAAAGAAATTAAGATTTCATAAATTATTTTATTCATGACGGTTTTTCTTCGCATGTGTGCACTTAATGTATTTTTATACAATATCCAATAACATAATAAGCTAGCTACAATATACATAGGATTGACACTGTGGCATGTACAATTTGTAATAGACAAAAAAAATACAAAATTAAATACATCTTTACAAGAATAAAGAATATTATAGGGCGTGTAGCGACACCTAGCGCAACAAAAAGGAACTAAGTAGCAACGTAGCAAGCTGAATACAATTATTACAATACGAATTCGACCAATCAGATTAAGCAGCCTGCAACACAGTAACACTGCGGTCCGAATTGCGATAAAAGTAATAATATCGCGAATCCGACCAAATTTAATAGTCACAAAATATAAGGGCTATTGAGTAATAATAATATTATGACCAGCCTTTCAGAAACCGGGGGTTAGGATTTCGCTTTCGCTAATAAATCTATGGTCAAAACCCAGTACACATTTTGTCATTGACAGCCGCACAATTACAAAAATTTAACTATACAATGATTTTAAACAGCTCTCAACACCGATGGCAATTAAAACTTTTACATGTAATAAAATGTATATTATTACCTATTTTATAGTGTTTATATACAGCATGTTTAATATTGATCAACATTATAAAACAAATCCTAAGAAACATTGGGATCATCTGTGGAAGATTGAGACTATCAACAGAATTATTAATAAAACCTGCGTTTGACCTAAGCCCCTTAATTAAAAAGATGTAAAGCAAGTTTAGTAAACATCACTTTCTAACGTCATAATTATAACAAACATAGAGACGGAGCTATCTTAAAACCCGGGTTTTACAAGACTTACGATAAATAAGCATCAAGGAGAACAAACGCATGTTTGATTACATATATATATCCGTCTCTTTCTAACGTCATATATAAAAAGAGACGGGGCTGTCTTAAAACCGGGGTTAGATTTAAACCATCTTTTGTAAGGGGTTTAAAGTTTAAATTTAAACAAATATCAAAAGCGTAGGTAAGCTTTTTATTTTGACATTGGCAATGATCCTATGTTTATCAAATATTTTATAAATAAAATCAATGTGCGTCAAAAATCAAAGTAGGAAATAATGTACCACTGTAGCTCAATAGGATTATATTAGTATATTAAAATCGATTGACACTTTTAGCATGAACTATTATTTCTCTATAGTAGTTTAAATATAATATTAATTTGCTATACAGTTAAAAGTTATAAGTGACCTTCTCACCATCACAATAAAGTCTGTATTAGCTTAAACTAAAATCAATATAAAAATTAAAATATTTAACAAATAAAAAGTCAAATTTCATTATAAAAACAACGGAGGAATGTAACAGTTTAAACGTATTGGTGAGTACAAACGATAATAAATTTTAATACGTTGAAATAAAGTCTTAAATGAAATGCACCATAAGCATAACAGTAAATAGGCGTATAAATCAGTCAATAAAAATGTACAATTGATAACTAAGCAATTTTTTTATTAGCTTTGCAGGGTTAAAATATTGCAAGCGTTATATTTATAGATCACATTTAAAAGCCTTGCCTAAGGTGTATCAAACAGTTAAAACAATTCAAAATATAACTTTATTCAATCATCATGTCATAAAATATTATACGTACAAAAATCTTCAATGATAATTCTCTAAGATTATTGAGCTTCTACCTAATCTGTGACGTTATTACAATTATTGTGAAAGGGATTTTGACTTGGATCAGTAATAAAATAAATAATGAGTGGTTTACCAGTAGGCATTTTTAGCATTCCTTATCTCTCGCTAGATGGCGTTGGCAACAGTTTTATGTTTATGGTTGCAGTAGTGCGGTATGACATTCTGCGTTCCCTTGTTTATGGGAAGCTTCTTGATATTCTATATTATACATCATTACAGCTAATGATATAAAGAAAATGGGCCGTTTTATTTCGTCTGAATATCGCATTTTTAAACAGTAGTCAACTATTTACGTTGGCTGAACGAAGTTTTCCACTGGCCATGATAAAATTTAAAAAGTAAATATTAAGTTACGCGAGCGCCATCTCTTGATGATGTAAGAACTAAACTGACAATGCCTACTGGAAAACTGCTCATAAAACCAAAAGGGATTTTGACTTGAATTGAAAATAAATAGCTGCTTTACGTCAAAAAAAATACGAACGGTATTAGCCTATAGCCAAAGACATACATAGTTCCAAGTTATCAAAAATTAATTTGCATATTACACAACAAACAACCAAAACCAATAACAAATATTATTCACGATACATCTTAGACAAAGAAACTATCCTTATAACAAATAATAATAATTCATATAATATAATATAATACAATACGACATTTCTATCACCAAATACCTCGATATCCCTGTTCACCGTTACCTGCACCGAGTGAACGCTTGCAAGCGATTATGACCCTGATTGTCTTTGCAATAAACACTATAATGGTTTGGCACGATACTCCTCCACATACACTTCAGTTTAATCACAGACGATCCAATGAATCCTGAAACAACGTTATTGTAGTTTATTTCATCACATAGTTGAATATGGGTCACCTAATTGATCAATAAATGATCTTGAGGGAATATTTATTAATTATTTTATATTAAATTCCCTATAAAAATGAGTACACTTACACATGAATGTCTTATATATTATAAAGCTGTTTCATACAAATAATTCAACATTACTCGACTATATTTAGTAGTATTTTAACACGCTTTTATTAGCTTCACCTGTAACTAACTATGTAAGAAAATCTTGGAAGTTAAATTTGACCCACTTCCCGGTTTCCGATTGAGCTGAAATTTTGCATATACGTTCAGTTTTGAAGCGTGTTCTATACTTTTTTTTAAAGTATAATATTTTTTTATTAGTTTTTATACATGGAACAACAGATTATTTTTGTACATTGGTGACCCCTACGTAATTTGAACACGTAACCTTCTGATATACACACACACATCTCACACAGACACAGAATACTCACTTTAGACCTTAAGGCTCAGGCCAAAGACCGCGGCGTAAACACGTGGACTAGCGAGTCCCACCCACAGTCCGCTATCTGGTGCGGCCTCAGAGAGTTCCAGTCCAGTCCATACGTGAATTCTGAGTGATGCCTTATTGTTTCTAGTGGCTCACAGCCACGCTTCAGGTCCCAGATTCTGGAAAAGAGAAGAGAATTATTAATGGTAGCTAAATCAAATAAAATCATTGATTATTTTTTTGTATGGATCAATCTATACAAATAAATAAGATTGAAATGTCTGTATGTAATTTTAAAATAACAGCTTTTTACTAAATGCTTAATATGAAAGTATATACGGTAAAAAAAATAAAGTGTTTTTCTGTCTGTTTGTTCCGGCTAATTTCCGAAAACCTGAACCGATTTTGACAGGACTTTCACTAGCTGATAGCTGATGTTATAAGGAGTAATAGGCTACTTTTATTTTAAATTTAAAAAATAATTTAGTTAATATCCATGCGGACGAAGTTGCGGGCACCAGCTAGTCATTCAATAAAGTTGAATAAGTTCGCCGCAATCAAATTATGTAGGGGCATGATGTCTATAGATACGCTCTGTCATATAAAGGGAAGCTAAAAAAATGAGACGTATTTTTTGAAGACGTCAAATTTTAAATTCAACAATGTTCGAATTATATTTAAATAGAACAGCGATACTAATGGAATAGCTACTGTTATTATATGTTTTTTATTCAATACACAAATTAATAATTATGTTTGTAAACGGCATTTGACTAGTGATCAACTACTCCGTTTTTCTAAAAATGGAGTACCCGACACGTCTCACTTTTTGAGTTCACTAAGCATATCTATAGACATCGATGTGTAGGGGCTGTACCTGCTGATACATACATCAAGGCTCTACTGTGCCTCGAAAATCACGTAAAAATCAACTCGGGAGACCCAGCTGTCAGAAATTTATATACCGATGGCCGACTGGCAGAAATGACAATCAATAAGAAAGCAGAAATTACAATCGATAAGAAGTCAGAAGCGCGGAAGTTTGCAATCAATCCGAGAAAAGCCTTGGAAATGTCGTCATTGATAGTACCATACCGCGTATTTTGCTGACATAAGACATTGTTAAATACCGTCTATGGTAAACTGTCGATAATTTTAGAAGACCAAAAATCTATTCATCCGAATTTTGAATGAACTGCACAACTAATGCAATCATAATCGGCTACCTACACCCGCGAAAACTCAATTTTTTTGTACATCCGCGGTGTTTTTTTGACGACGACGATATTTTACTAAAATCGCATTGTAATGAAGTATTTACCTTGTAGTAAAATCATAGGAGCCTGCCGCTAAAATAGATGGCGCGTGAGGAGAAAACTGGACTCTTCTGACTGCACATTCACACCCTGAAACAATTAATAAAAAAATTAACCAACTTCAAAAAAGGTAGGAGGTTCTCAATTCGAAAGTTTTTTTTTTGTATGTTACGCGATTACTCCTCCAATTGCAAAACGATTTTGAATTCTTTTTCTGTTTGAAATGGTATACTCTCGAGGTGGTCCCATTTAAATTTGGCGAAGACCTGATGAAGACCTTCGGAGATAGACAATGGAACTCTTGAATGAACAACAGCATATCATTCGCGATCAATCGCATGTTTATGTATTGTGTATGCCACTCAAAATAGAAAAATTAAAAACCGACTTCAAATAGGTAGGTAACTAAAAAGTATAAAATAATTTTCGTTGAAAACTTAACAGTTCTGAAGTTGAAGTCCAACTTCAGAATGCACCTAGCTTGGCAGTGGTAACATGATTCATGTTACAAATGTCAAAATATCCACTTAATTGATGACTCTTAATATCATACGCGTAAGGCTCATATTCAGCAATCATCTGTTTGACAGTTACCATGGAGGTAAATAGGTGAATTGCTAAATATGGTAAATTTTAGGCCTCCTGATACCTCCTCCTGATATGTTTACCTTTCAGTGTGAACATAGGTGAGGTGAGTCTCCTGAGATCCCACCCTCGGATGAGTCCATCAGAGCCGGCCGTCGCAAGAGCATGCGTTTCTGTTCTACTCCAATCACATGATAAAACCTGTAATAACAAAAACTTAAGTAAGAGTAACCATAAATAAAACAATGATAATATTGTTATTCTATCAATAAAGTATAAAGGTTTACCGCCTGTCAAGAAAAAGAAAAAAAGAAAATGTTATACTTTGAGTTTGTCCGCCATGATTTGGCCATTATTGTCATTTTACTAACGTTTATTCCCAATTTCCTATATTATTATTTAATGTAAGGTTACCTCGATTTAAAAAAACTATAATTATAATTCTCATTCAAAGTCTCTAGGTACTTGTAACGCAATAAATATATTGAACACTTTAAATTACACCCTCTTTAAGTACGATAAGATTCAAATTACCTCAGCATCATGCGCCTTCACAACAGCAGCAGGCCTCGACGGTTCCGTACACGTCCAAAGTTTGAGATGTCCATCTCCCGACACTGAAGCGAAAGTACCCGGCGAGTGCGGTGAGAATGCGGCCGTGTACACCAGTTGGGAATGACCCACGAATGTACTGAGACATGCTTCAGACTCGGGGTCCCACTGTAATGGTCATATTGAGTTACAATTGTGTTAAGTTGAGATTACTATGCATGTAGTTTCAGGTTACATCAATAAGCCTCAACATTATTCAGGGTAATAGAGGTTGAGAATGATGGGTCAATGAATCCATTATTATTATTATCTTAGGGGCATAGCTCACTAGCTACGAAAACGCGCGATTCTGCTGCAAATTATGGCCCTTAGACACAAGTATATTGTTACTTTAAAATTTCTTCAGACATGAAAATCGAAATGACATGTAAATCATGTGTGTATTCCCCAATATTTTATTACCTGTTTCTGAACATCTTCCATTATGTCGTATGTGGATGCCATAATGCATAGGCTATGGTAACCACTTACCATCAGATAGACCGTATTCTTGATTGAATAGAATAGAATAGAATAGAAGATTTTTATTTGTCTTTCAAATTACATAGGTAGCAAAGAGATACATCATACAAGAAGGTAAAAGACAAAAAGGTCTTGGACTCAGCATAATAGCTGGCAGCGCGAGGCATGCACAACTGCTGATATTCTGTCCAAGCCAGTCATGCGTTGAATAGAACACAATTTTTATAGTAATAAATAGGTATATCTATACACAAAAATGCCGTAATATAATGTAAACAATGAAATGGATGTACCACAAACTCTATAATTGAATCCCAGAAACCAATGATTGCTATCTTAGTGGTATAAAAATAAAGCATATTGACCCAGTACTACTTCATGACATAACAGGCTTCATTTTGTACTACTCACCAATTTCACTGTAGTATCCCAGCTAGCACTTAACAGATGTGTCCTGGGCCAGTCCACAGAGCACACCTCACTGGTGTGAGCCCTCAGCACCCTCAGGGGAGCCGCACAGCCGATCCTCCATACAATGACAGCACCATCCCCTGCACCGCAGGCCGCTGCACTTTCTGTTGTGCCTGACCATGTCTGTGGCATAAAACTTGATAGTTATTAACTACCTTTGTCCAAAAAACTAAGAAAAGGAGGCAGGCCCTAACATCAAAGAGAATAAAGACTTGCATTAATGGTGAAGGGAAAACATTGTGAAGAAACCTGCACACCAGAGAGAGCTTCATAAAGTTCTCAATGGTGTCTGTAACCCAACCGTGCCGCTAACCCGCACTAGGGTGAGGTGGCCAATCAGAAACATAATTTAACTTGACAATACAACACTATGTTGTTTTTGCCTACCCTGTAATATATGTCTGTGTATGTCACTGGATGACATACTTAAAAAACAGCTAAGGCTTGTCGTCCAATTCTTATAAAAAGAATTTACCTATAAATTAGATACTATAATAAGCACATCAATAAATTAATAAAATTCCCTAACTTTAAGAACGAAGGCCATTTGCTTAAACCGGCTTAAGATATTCAAAACAACACAACACAAACAAAACCTTTGAATTATTATTCTAAGTTTACTCTAAGCATCAAATTTTTATTTTTATTTCCATAATTTTCCAAATAGAAATTATAAAATACCAAAGTCATGTAAATTATCAAAATATTACATGACAAATCAGGTACACAAGTTAGCCGCAAACTTAAGTCAATTGTCTATAAATACAAATGCGTACATGACAAAGTAATCCAATTATGTGATGATGCAAATTCATTATGTATGTATACATACAGGGCTGTACATAGGTAGGGCTTCCTTGTATGAATGTGTTGGTTTTTATGAGATGAGATTCTTCTTGGTCATTTTTAGGGCAAAGGAATAGTACCTATACCTATGTTCCTATAAGAAATCCACCTGGTTCTCAAACATTATGGCACTATAATTGATGATTATTTAGAAGGTACAGTAAGGTAGGTAGGTAGGTTTTAGTTCTAACTTATACAATGGGACCAAAACAGAAAACATTAAAACAAAATAAGCTGTTCCATAAATTTACAAAAGGCAATTTTTTTTGTGATTTTGTATTTGGTTCCATAATACAAGTTGTTGATAATGATGGGTACAATAATCCCTTAAAGGGATTGGGACTAGAAAGGTAGGATTCTAGACAAGCAACAACTTTACTGATATGACCATTACGCACAGTGTTGAAAGTTCACATTTTACTGTGCATAGTTTTTGATTCCTACCTATTTGTCGAGTAAGTTACTAAATGAATTCAAGGAAGTGGCAGTAACAACATCTTCTGGAAATTAGAAGATTAGCATCAATAATACTTTTATAACACTCTCTCCCTATTCTTGTACTTATTATTGATTTTAATGCTGTCTTGATGTAGAAGATAGGATGGGATTAAGTTGATACATTCTTATAAGAGTTTGAGTAAATGTGGATCTTAGGCATTTTAAATCTTAAATAAATTTACTTTTCTCACTTATTTTCTTACATAAAATGTTAGATGAGTAGGTACCATATTGAATTTGTTATTTATTGGGTCTTGTTTGGAATTCTAAGGGACAAAACAGCTTGATATATTTTATAGATTGCACAGATTAGAACAGCTGCATATGACATGTGATCGAAATTGAGAAAACAGAAATTCCAGCCATAAATTCACTTATTAGATAGTAATCTGGTATCTACTTCTAATCATTTTGTAGATAGGTATAAGACCCCTCCAAATAACAATTAATACTACACAAACTTACCACGTCGAAGAGTCCATCGTTCCACTCTAGTTTCTGGACCTCTATCAGGGAGCTACCATCAGGAGATAGCTCTAAAAAGAACAAGGTTCCGCCTCCGGCCAGGCCGTAGTACTGGCTGGTTGCAACCGCCAGGGTATCTGGCCTTGTCCGGGAGAAACGGACGCTGTAGCCATGCCGGCCCGGCGTCAGGAATGTTGGCATGCTGAGCGTGTAGCTAAAAAGAAAAAAATAATTTTGAAAATAGGTATTCTAGAACTACAGAAAACGACATAAAAATCACTTACTCACTGTTAAGTTTTGTACCAAATACGTCACATATCTTTACATAAAAATTGTTAAACACTGGAATGGGTATTTGTACGGGTATTTGGGTCAATTTATATCAGAATCCAATTAGATTTAACTACGTAAATAAAATCCTCATACTCAAACAGCGCTACCTAACCTTTTCATTGATTGTCAACAAACGTCAATTTTTGACGTTTGGTTTGGCAAGGGCAACGATTTCTTACCTAAACCTAGTGAAGGGACATCAAATCGATTAAAATGCGAGTATGCGTCATACGGCTTAAATCTTATTAGTACGCCTACGAATGAAATCCAATTACCTGGTTAACGTATTCTGAAGGAAACCTCACATGTTACCTACATATAAAAGCAACATTTCCTGAACACAATTATTTCTGGTGGACACCTCAACCTACACACTCCATTTATTCAAACTAACAACTTGAATATTATTTCCTTCCAAATCTTAACTTATTCCCTAATTACTTATTCCCTAAAACCAACAAGATGTTGGACTACTTTGCTTTAGCTTTTGTCGTTGCTGTAAAAGTCTTTAAGAAAACTACTCCAAATGGAAAAGTTACGGTTTACCTTGGCAAGCGGGACTTCATTGATCATGTGGATTACTGCGATCCTGTCGATGGAGTCGTTGTAGTGGATACCGAATATCTGAAAGGAAGAAAAGTTTATAGTCAGGTACAGTGCAGTGATCAGTGAATTTAAATAAGTGAAGTGTGTTCAAAATAGGCAAATAATAGATACTTTATAAGCAGATTTCTAATACATCCAATGTGTTTTTGTTCAGCTCGTGACAACGTACCGTTACGGTAGGGAAGAAGATGAGGTGATGGGATTGAAGTTCTCCAAGGAAATGGTCATTGGCCAGGACCAAGTTGTACCCATGATTAACTCTAAAATGGAACTAACACCTGTGCAGGAGAAGCTTCTGAAGAAGCTTGGTCCCAATGCTTTCCCTTTTACATTCAACTTTCCTGAGTTGGCTCCAAGCTCGGTAAATTTTAAGACATAATTATCTTACTAGTACTTAAGAAAGAAAGGATCGATACTAACAAAATTATGAACTACAGGTGACTCTGCAGCCCGCTGAAGAAGATCAAGGCAAGCCCATGGGAGTAGATTACTGCGTGAGGACTTATGTTGCTGAGCAAGAAGATCAAAAGAGCCATAAGAGGAGCTCAGTGACTCTTGCCATTAAGAAGGTAATGTTAGGAAAAATCCGATTCTAATAGGAAGCCAATTTGAAGATTCGGAAAATATAATTGAACCGATTTATTCTTACAGCTGCAACACG
Organism: Allophyes oxyacanthae; assembly: GCA_932294325.1. Taxonomy (NCBI): domain Eukaryota; kingdom Metazoa; phylum Arthropoda; class Insecta; order Lepidoptera; family Noctuidae; genus Allophyes; species Allophyes oxyacanthae. The sequence goes on along the minus strand of OW028614.1, from coordinate 4,333,724 downwards.
CACCGGCTTCTCGAGGTCGGCGTCTGCCAAGTTCTCTTGTAAGCAAAGGATTCACCTTCAGCAATGGAAAGATCAACCTCGAAGTGACTTTGGATAGAGAGATCTACTACCATGGAGAGAAGCTCGCAGCTAACGTGATCGTTTCCAATAACTCCAGGAAGTCGGTCCGCAACATTCGCGCCATGGTAGTACAGCATGTCGAAATTACAATGATCAACTCTCAGTTCAGCCGTCATGTTGCCTCCTTGGAAAGCCGCGAAGGATGCCCTATTACACCTGGGGCTAGTCTGTCCAAAACCTTCTACTTAGTGCCTTTGGCTCGCAGTAATAAGGATATACGTGGTAAGTGCCATGCCATGAGAGTTTTTGTTTAAATGTGACATTTTAAGTCTTGGAATAATACTTTCAATAAAATTGGTTCAATAGGCGTGGCTCTGGATGGACACCTGAAGGAAGACGATGTAAACTTGGCCAGTTCTACTCTTGTGGCTGAAGGCAAATGCCCAGCTGATGCCATTGGTATCGTGGTGTCTTACTCTGTACGAGTCAAGCTGAACTGTGGAACTCTTGGAGGGGAACTTGTTACCGATGTACCTTTCAAACTGCTTCACCCAGCCGAAGGTAAATATATAAAATAACTCTTCGACACATGAAAGATTTTTGGTCAATATTTTAAAACATTTTGTTAACATTTTCAGGCACTGTTGAACGTCAACGCTTCAATGCGATGAAGAAAATGCAATCCATTGAAAGACACCGCTATGAGAACTCTCTGTACACCAATGAGGAGGAGGATAACATTGTTTTCGAAGACTTTGCTCGTCTTAGGATGAACGAACCCGAGTAAAAACGATATTAAAAATCGAAAAAAAAAATCGAAAAATAATAAGAAAATTAAATACAAAAAAAATAAGAAATCAAGCAAGTAAAATTATGAAAATATTTAATGTTTACCGTCATTAACATCAGACAAAATAATAAAAATCGAGATCCATAACAACACGGTCGTGTCTTACTAAAATATTAATGTCATTTCCACCCGATGTTGTGTATTTAATCATTTAGTTTGTTATATAAAAATAGACAAACTTATGTAAATCATTTATTAGCAACACATTGTACTCTCGTGTTTAAAATTAAGTAAATATTAAAAATATATTTGTGTACCTTCCTGTAATCCGGTTATAATAGAAAATAAACTTCACCAGAAAGTTTTGTCTTTTCCTAATCCCTCGGATTTATACCAATAATTGTACAAGTTTCGTTCGAAGTATCCACTAGCACGTCTTACACACCACTGATATGGCACTGAAGATGGAACAAGTTACTTACGAGCTTTTTTGCATAACCTATTGTTACTCGATTAAAAGGGTTTCGGTTTCCCCGCCCTATTTTGCGCCCCATGCATTTATAACTCGACGATTATGCAAAGGCGTTATAGTTGTCAGCCCCTGACCGGTCGTGTGTCGTATGTAAACTTATAAAAAGTTGTAATTATAATTATCATATACCAAAGTCAGGATTATAAAAATAATGTTATCATAGCCCTCGAATACATATCTAATATTACATAAATGTCTGTGTTGTGGTCTAGCTATCAGGGTCCCACATCATTAGGGCACACAACACTCAATAGGTAAAGTAGAAATTAAAGCCCGTAAACGGAATGATGCACAAAGGTGTTCAATAATTGTAATCCTTCCTATAAATGGTGCAATTAAACACAAAACCTTTATAATTCGTTTGATATAGGAACATTATAATCACACGATGTATTTTATCTAAATTAACTGATATACCTAATTAGGTAGGTACCTACCTAGTACCTACATTATGTAAAGATATGCCCACCACAGAACACTCATTCTCACTGAGAAGTGAATCGGTAAAGTACCTACATCTAGTCCTTCATGAGGAGACCTCGCACTGGCTAGGCCCAAAATTAGCCTAGGAATTGATAAGTTCCCGTGGAGATATCTGCTATCTGATCTGTATGATCTGGCTTCAGTAGGGCTGCGTACCGTAGCCCCGCGCAGTGGGCCGACAAGAATATTGAGCCAATCAGTTGGAGCCAGTTGGACCAGAAACTTGTCTATGAACGATGACAAACCTGAGACCCTAGTGCGAGTTTCTTTTTAACCCCCGACAAAAAAGAGGGGGGTGTTATAAGTTTGTAGTGTGTAGGTAATTTATCTGTATGTAGCATCGTAGCTCCAAAACGGAAGGACCGATTTCAATACAGTTAAGCTAGTTTACTCGGGCATCATCTTAGCTATGTTTTATTAAAATCTGTTCAGCGGTTCAAAAGTTACAGCTCTTTTTCTAGTTGGAATCGGGGATTTTGACGGTTAGGTTATGTAATAATCTCGATATTCGACCGCGTTCTGCATGCCGATTGGCCTGTTTCGAGCTGTTCTCCAATCGAAGGACCAAACGCGGTCGCTGCGTAAAATAGATTTTTTTTAAAGAAACACTTTTCGAGTTTAGGACGTGGATAGGAATTTTAAAACGTCTAGCAAGGCAGCCAAGTAGGTATCTGATTCATCGCGTTTCTTGTGGGAACTTTGTCTGTTTCGATCGAGTTTAAAGTTAGTGTAAATTAATTAGTTATTTTATAATAGATAAGTGCCATGTTCCGAATCAATAAATATCTACCACATTCAAGTAGATACCTATTATAATAACTACAAAACTTAACTTGAACTTGAAAATTAACGCGTGATAAGTTGCAATTACTAAACATAGTACAGTCCGCGCGCAAGCTCCAAGGAATTGGGGGCTGAGGAAGCGGCAGGGTAATCACGATGCGCACTCGAAATCGGAATCGATTCAATTTTGACAGTTCAACAATGTAGGTACTTACATTGCGTAGTATGCTTTAAAAATTATACTGAACGACAATTCGACCAACGCAATGAAAGTTCTTAAACTGTCAAAAGTGAATCGATCCCGATTACGAGTGGGTGTCGTGATTACCCTGCGGGTACTGTGAGCTGCGCTCTCCTCCGTGGCTGTGCCCAATCGTCGCTCATACCCCGCATCATGTTCCTTGCCCCGCATTCTCCCAGTACCAGTGCCTCGGGGATAACGTACAATAGGTAATTTAAATATACCTACTACTATTCTGCCCCCGATAAAAAAAAAGACGTATCTAACAAAATGTAAAAATGGAGAAATAAATGTTTTAATGAATGAAACGGGAAATAGTTTGCTGTCTTCGAGTAAATTAAAATATTTACATACTTAAAGTTGAAAATAATGCCCACTATAATAGGCTTTAAGTTGGTTTCATAAATAATATGAATTTCTTAAATTATTATAATAAAAATAATGAAAAAACTGTTTCATCTTAGCATAAAAAATGAAGAAAAATATTACATACTTAATTGAATGGACATAAATGGCTAGATGCGTCCTTTAAATTTCAAACGCTTTTAGCTGTACTTTTCTTCTTAGTATTTAGTTTATCTATCTAGTATATGATTTTAACAGAAATGGGCGCATATAGGTATTTCCGCCTTTTTTCTTAAGAATTAGAAAGTATGTAAATAACCCTTGGCTTAGATAAAATGTTTATAAAATTATTTAATAATCCTTTTATCTAAGGTAATATATCCGAAATCGTACAGTAGGTTCGTGGTTATCATATAAGCCATAGCCTAATTTATTATTTGTAAATAAAACACAATTGATATAGTCAAGTATTTATTTTAAACTCTTGACCCACAGAAACAAAAATACTATCCACGGCACAATAAATTATAATGAAAATCAGAACTATGTATTGGGTGAATATTTCATTTCGTGCATATTATGATCTTTTGGAGAATAGTCAAATAACTGTGCCTAATCATGTTCTTTATATGTTTTTTGAAAGTGTTTAATGATGAAAAGTGAAATATAAGAAAGGGACAGTAATCAGACTTTTAGTTTTGAAGATTGTTTGTTTGTTTTTTTTGAAGGAACGGTAATGAGATTTAAATCTCATTACCGTTCCTTCAAAAAAAAAAACACAAACATCAATATCTTAACACCAATTTCTTTTTGTGTTAACACAAACGGAAATTAGATATCTATTTATGGTAATGAGGTAGAAAAATGGTAGAATAGAATAGAATAGAAATACTCTTTATTGTACACCTGATAAAAAAGGAGCAATTGACATAATAATTACAACTAATCATTTAAGATTGTACAATGGGCGGTCTTATCGCAATCGGCGATTTCTTACAGACAACCTTTGGATGGACAGTACAGCATGTAAAAAATAACGAGGGTAGCTCGCGGTGTAGCATAAGCTAATTAACAATAGAATTTATATTAAACACAAATAAATATATTAAATACCTAATACATATATAAATATAAACCTAACACACACATTATGATATTCAAGTCTGAAGAGATACATTATAAAGATAAATAGTGTTCTTTACCAGTGTTTTAAATGTTGGCAGGGATTGAGCATGTCTTATTGAAAGAGGCAGTGCATTCCAAAGTCGAACAGCTTGAACACTAAAAGATTTGTCATAAAAGCCTGTAGAATGCGCAGGCATCTTCAGGGTTAGACTTTCCGATGACCTCAGGGAACGCGAATGTGTGTCATGAAGGAACTTGAAACGTTCTTTATGATAGATGGGAGTATTGGGACTGTACAAAATATTGTATAGAAGATAAATAATATGAGCATTCCGGCGATGGCGTATTGGAAGCCACTTGAGCTTAGTACGAAATTCAGAGACATGATCATATTTACGCAAACCAAATATGAATCTAATACAGAAATTTTGAAGGCGTTCAAGCTTATCAAGTAGATCCTCTGTGAGATCAAGATAGCTGGTATCGGCGTAGTCAAGGATAGGTAGGAGAAGTGATTGCGCAAGTGCAATTTTGGTGGCAGTTGGGAGAAAGTTGCGCAATCTTCTCAACGACCCAGCAGAGGCATACATTTTGCGACTGACTTCCTGTATTTGAGGTCTCCAGGAAAAGGTCTTATCAATATATATACCCAAGTTCTTCACTTTGTCACTTACGGGTATCGCAGTGCCATCAAGTGCCAAGTGTCGAGTGTATATGTACGCAGACGACATGTGTCTTGCTTATGCATCGAAAGATATATTGGAGGTACAAAGGTACGTACAAGAAGACTTCGAAAGTATTACCAAGTGGGCACATGACAACGGCATTATATTAAATTTAGCAAAAACCAAATGCATGCATATACACTCGCCATACAACCAACGTGCTAAAGCTATAAACAAACTAAATCTTGCCGTAATAGGACATACATATGGATGTCTGCATAGCAACAAAAGCAATTGCAGCTGTATTAAACTAGAATATGTTGACACATTTAAATATTAAGGCCTAACTATTGACAGAAATTTTAATTGGAAAACAGTTCCTTACTACGCTATTAATGTGAGCTTCAAATCTAAGTTCTGGATCTGTGACAAGGCCTAAATTACGTGCTGCATCCACTCTTTCGATACCATCTCCCAATCTCCAAGATCTCTTTATGAAAGTTAAACAACTTACTGGATCTTTTAAACCGAGAAACTGGATAATATATGAGAGTAAAGGTAATGCTCTTACAGATCTGGATTTGGTTCTAGAAAGATGGAGGACTGTTATGAGTTGTATCGGGATGATGAGAGGTACTCCATGGAGCGAAGATGGGATAATCATTCGGAAGAACCAAATATATTGATTACTGAAGTGGAGGATGCTATCCAGAATCATGCTGCGAAAAATTGCGCGACCGGGACACGTGGTGCTCCTACAACCTACTCGGACGCAACTGAAATAGAAACTGGTCAGGCGCCGTACTAAATAAACCCCGCCCGACCCCCGCGCAATCTTCGCTTGATTCACAATTCTAGGAAAAAAGGACGTTTCTGCACACATGCGCCTTTTTTATTAAGTATCATATTGTATTTCTTTATACAACGTAACGTATAAAGACGCTTATGGCAATTGCGCCTATGCTAAAACAATTTTACGAAGTAAATAGGGCGTAAGTGGTCAGATGTGGTCTTTTTTTCTTAATGTGAAAGCAGTTTTTTATTAGTGCGTTAGACGCAAATGCTTATTTGCGTCTTATTAACTTCATCTTAGAAATAGGGACCAATATGCGCCTTTTATATTACTGAACTAAAAAAAAAACTATAAAGTATAAGGACATTATCTACATAAATGCGACTTTTTAATTAAGTTTCACATAAATTCGTCTTTTCATCTTCAATCGGGTATAAAAAAATAAACAGAAGCGCCCTATTTTGTTGTGCTAAAACCGCACTGGAGGCAGTTAGAAAAATATTAAAAATACAGGCAGATGCGCCTTTTTTTTCTGATTCCGGCAATGTATATAACTCAAATCTGGAAAAAATGTTAGATGCGTCTTTTCTTTTATCGGGGGCAGTATTATAAATTACAGGTGGCAAACTGGCAACCCTAATCCAATGTAATTTATCAAAAGATAATAAATGCCTCAATCGAATAAATCATCAAATTAGGTACCTAGATGTTTCGTAGATAGACCTTTTATTTAATTAAAAATAAATTCGTTAAATTCAAACCACTAATTCGAACACGGCAAAATAATATTTTTTATTATCAGCCTCAGAGTATTCGACATAAATAACCTCTATGATCAGCCTATTACATTATTTTCTCATCGCGAAACAGGTTGGACAAGTTTTGGACAATGGACTAGGAAGATGCCGATGTCTTCAATTGCAAAAAGGGTTCGTCCAAAAACCAGTTTCACCACTTCCTAGTGTGGGAAAGGACAGTATCAACAATGACCCTTTATTTGCATGTTAGGTATTATTCTGTGTTGGCAATAGGTATCGTCTGTTGTTCATTATGTGCATTGACAGATATAATTAAAAATAATGTTTTAAATATTAATTTGTACTAAAATTATATTTTATTAGAATCTAAAAAACTGCTGATGACGTTTGAGAATTCAGATATTTTGAATATATTATTAATTTGGAAAGAGATTTTCTCGCAACAGATTTTAGATGCTAGGTACCTACATAGTGATGTTTACCTTAAATCTGTATTTAATGAGTTTTACCTGTCAACCAACGATATGGTACTAGATCAATTGCTTAGATAAAGCTGTAGATATTGGATCTGCACCATGTAATCTTAGCTCTTATTAGGATGTCCAATTTCAACACTGGATGCTCACGATATGTTATGGATATCGATAGACCATCTTAGGTAATTTTTTACCTTTTGGCCGTTCATACTTATTTTGCTTTGCCCAAATAAAGCCCTAGTAAAAGTTGTTCATAATGATGAGTTCAACCGATTATTTCTTATAGATCGGGACTAGAAAGGTAGGACCTTATAATACCTACTGACCCTCCAAGGCATATCGGCAGTGATAACTTTTGAAATTATGATCGAAAAGATCCTCAAGAGGTACTTACTTAGCCGTTCTAAGCACGGATGCCTCAATGTCTTGTCATTAGATAATGATTTTTCACAAAAGCTCACTAGGTACAATCTTATTGATTTATCTACCTATAAGTAGGTACAATCTCCAAGTAATGATAATTACCCAGTATTACTTTCTTCTCATCGCAAAAAAAGTTGGACTAGTTTTGGACAATGGACTAGGAAGACCGTGTCCTTACTTACGTCTTGAATTGCGAAAAGGGGTTCGTCCAAAAACCAGTTTGACCACTTCCTAGTGTGGGAAAGGACAGTGTAAGGAATGACCCTTTATTTGCATGTCGTGTTCCTTGAATGTGACACACGGACGTGAAGTTAGTGAAGCGTATTTTGGAATATTTTGGCTATTCGTTATTCTTCTATTTTTCTATACATTTTTTTCCTAAATGGAACAATCAACATTTTCTATGTTGATGTGTTCATGTCATTAATACAAATGAAGTAAGGTACTAATGTCCTGCCAAAAATAAATTAAAAGCAAAGAAAATAGGTACATACTTCAAAATAATTTATTTTATTTAATGTAATGTTTTTTGGGAATTGGAATGGGATAAGGGCAGGAGAATGATGTTTTTTGGGAATTGGTCATCATTATGGGAAATCCTAAAAGTCCATGGATACTGTCCAACAAAAATGTTCACCAAGAAGGATAGGTATTTTATAAAGTCTGTGGAAAAAATTAAATATTTTAACTCACTTTTGAAACAATTTATCTAAAGTAACCATCAACTTTTTTCTTCACCACTCCCCTTCTCCAACAATGCAGGAACATTCCATTCAACCCTTCGTCTAACAAGTGCCAGCGAAGGGACGCACAAGACAATAAAGGTGGATCACAGTATTAGCAAGGCACTGGACAATGGTTCCCACGTTGCAACTGGTCAAACTGGTTTGTCTAGCCGTCCGTGAAGGGTGGACACCCTGTGACCGTCTTTATCGTATAATGTACGTGACAGCGGTAATTTTGCAAGGATTAATGTGTGGGAATGTTTGTTGGCTGTTACGGCCATCGGTGTAGGAACCAGTACTAGAAATTGCGGACTATCTAGAAGACCTATCTAATTTAAGAGTGAAACTAAATTGTTTGCTTAATTTAATAATATTAAGTGCTTTTAAACTTTTTAGACAGGTTGGAGGTGACGATTATGTCCATTATTGTTCTATTTACACCTCTTGAGAATCCTTAGAGTACAACGTGTAACAGGAATGCGTGGTCATATTTAAGGGTGTGGATCAGAAAACAAACAAACATCATCAAACTTACCAACTTTATTTATAGGACCAACGTCGTAATCGCGAAAAAATAATCAGCTGTTCCATATTATTATGGTATTGAACCCTAAGAAGGAGGTTGAAGGTATTGTCCCATAGAGAAAGCTGTTCAATTTGATGGTCTGATCCACACCCTTAAATATAACCACGCATTTCTGATACACATTGTATACTTACTTTCATGATATCTAAGAACTGTGTGTTATCTGTTTTATAATAAGGCCGAACGAAACTTGGCACTCTTGAACCCCGTTGTTACGTAGCGGAAGTGTTAGTGCCGCCACGCCTCCTGCCAGAACACCTGGTACCGTAACGTATTGGATTTGTACATTGAATGTAGGTACGATATGGGAGCAACGACCCATTGTACACTCACTTCAGAGTTCAGAAAATGCACTGTCAGAGTTATAAGATCTAAAGATTGTTTCTTTCTCCATTCAGCTTTATCTGTCTATTGACTTTTGCCAGGGTTCGCGCTGGTGTCTGCTTCATCGATGGTATCGGTTTATTCCACAGAACAAAGAGAGTGTTCATACTTCGTTTTTAAAAATAACTCCACAAAGACCAGCGGGTCTACCGCTTAACTAAAATGGTAATGAACATCGACTTTGGGAATAAACTTCAATACGATCGTGAGAGACTAAACTGCTACCTTTTAAAAACAATACCTACCTACCGATCATGAAGATTGGAGTCCTAACTTCTTGATTGGTAATTGGTTTTTTAAGTAGCTCAAATTTAATTCTCTCACGTTCGTATTGAAGTTTAGGAATATAATACAAATTAGCTAGCGCTTATTGATCCGACAGTTGACACCTGCTGAAAAGTTTTTTTTTTCAGGCGTATCCCCAAATTTATCTATTTTAGAGACAGTTCAAACCCCTGGCATCAATATCACCATATTAAGCACCACATTGAGATGCAAGCCTATTCTCAAAAATTGTTCATCTGAAGGTGATGAAATATGAAATTTTACACTAACATCGCACTAGGATACAATAAAAGGGTCACAACAATACAGCAGCCCTTGTATTTTTTTCATCTTAGTCGCGTGCGCACTTTGCTTCCCTATAGAAGTAGATCCGAGGTGTATTGTGCGGTCCCTTGGTCCACAGGGGCAAAAAACAACCTGTTTGATTTATTTATACAACGATTTATAATTGGAGAGGAATGAAGAAGTATCGGGTTTTAAGCTAGATGCCTTAGTTTTAAAAAGCAAAAAAAAAACATGATCGAAACGAAAGTAAAATTTTTTTGTCTATTCTAATAATAGTATCCGAATAAAGAGATAGTTCAGTGGGCCGAGCACGAATGTTTTGACGTATGGTAAAGTAAACGTAAGCAAATTTTGATTATAAAATACGATGAATCTATAGCATTTTTGTTCAATTTTATGCAACAAACGCACTTGTTTCATGGAAATGTAAAAATATTGCATGTATTTCCAAAAAAATATCATAGATTAAACGTGTATTTTTGGTTCTAAATTTGCTTACGTTTACTTTACCATACGTCAAAACATTCGTGCTCGGCCCACAGATGTATTTTTCGACACTCGTGTAATTTCGAAGTACAAGTAATGAGGTAGATATAGTAAGAAAAAAATCGTATCTAGATAAAAAAGATGTTTCTTCTGAATGTTCTGCTAGAATTTATTCTTTTTACACACAATTAAATAAGACATTATAATTTATTAATAATTCCGCTTCTAATCAAGAGCCAAAACCTACCAGAGCTACGAGTATCAAATCTTGATCAAAATTCGAAACAATGAACGCTTCACCCGTATCCAACGATGTAACAGACAGTAAAACAGAAAACAATCAAGATTATCCCAAGTCTAAACCAGTTAGTGCACTGGAGACATGGGAAACTGCTGACCCTTTTGCATATGCCATTGACAACGACCCTGTGTGACCGGATGAATACGTTAAAGATTTTATATGAGGGTTTATTGTCAACGACAAAGGTGAATACACTTTGGATGTGAAGTAAAATACAGTTATGGAATTGTCCGTTTTTGTTGAACGAGATTCTATATTTATATTTCGATTGATATACAACCATTTTGATTAAGATTGGAATTGGAAATGTTACTTTAATGTACCTACAGTGCACAAAGAAGCTCTTACAGGATCTCAGTCATCATCATCTTATAAAAGCCAAAGGAACTATGCAATACAGTGATAAAATACTAAACACAACTAGATCAATAACATGCGCTAAGCCTAGACGGATTTCAAAAGTAAAAGTCAGAGAACCTAACAAGATACGCATAATGATTGTAACTAAGTATGTATAAGGTGGTATGCAGATTGTATCAAGAGCAAAGAATGACATCATTACGTTGTTAGTATTACGAAAACGTAACACTTACATTAATGTTAATATTTATGCCCTACAACCAATTCAGAACGGAAAAAAGTACTTAATCTTATTGGTACATAAAACCCAGAAAAATCTTTAAGATATAATATAAGTTAGAATTTGTGTAAAGTAGAGTGAGACAAATGACTATTTATTCAATGAAATCCTGTATTATGTTGCGAAATCATAAATTTATTACAATGAAATGAGGAGCTGACAGCCAAGATTATTAACCCGTGAAATGTACTCTATCCGATTCGCGAAATTACAACGATTTTTTGCAAACATCGAATCTTGACTAAGTTGTGTATTTTTTATCTCCTGAGGTGTCCCGGAGCTATTCGCGGAATTGGAGTTCCAATCAATCAAAATTGTTTCCAAATAAAACGAAGTTCTTCAGTCATTCCAATGGATTTAGTTTGCCTTCCGCTATATGAAAGTGTCGACAAAAACTAAATCTGTCGATCACGCAACGAGAGTATTGTATTTTTTTTTTCTATGAGATAGAAAGGTTTTTCTCGGCGATCTAAACGGTACTTTATGCCATAAAGATATTTTGAGATTATGTACGGAAAACACGATTTTCATAAACGTTATTAGCTGGAAAGCCAATCTGGTTCCTTTTCCTGTTTGGCTGTCCAACAGGTTAGGGTTTTACTTTCCAGCGATAAAGACGTTAATTTGCTCATTTGCATTTTCTGTTTAACTGGAGGTTTAAAAATTTAACAAGACGTGTATTTTTACCTGTAAATAAATCCTTTTAAATATTAACTTTCTTCCATGATTAAAGCAAAGAATGGTTAATTTTGATCACTTATACATATTGGTGAGATTTCTTCTTTAGTTATGTAGATGACAAATACAAGAGAGCAATGGACAAAAATTACGACACAAGATAAAAGTAACAGAACTTTAATTATAAAAATAAATAACTTCAAAACTATATTACTTAACTAACTTAATACAACTTTCTAATTATAATTATTATGCGCCGCTATTGGCTGTAACACGTAAGCTTGACCCGTTGCTCTGTCCACGACATGGCCAGTTGAAGGTTCCAAGAAAAGTCTTGGAACAGTAGATGTCGCACTTACTTGTGGCTGCTGATGCTGCCTAACACCAGCCCCACCTTCATAAGGGACGTATTTAGGAGGTTCAAGTTGTTGATTAGGTACATATTGTTGCAATTCAGGTTTATTTTGGGGCAAGTAATGTGACAACTGATGTTGTTGGGGCACATATGGCGGCAATTCTGGTTGCTTTTTAGGCACATACTGACTTTGTTGCTTCTCTGCATCATCTTTGTGGCTTACAACTAATACATATTGCTTCTTTTCCTTTGGTTGGGGGATTTCTTCATGCTTTCTATTACTGGTCCTGTCTGTTACTGCCTGTTTCTGTCTTGTCTGCTGTTTACGCTTTGGTATTGGTTTTTCATTAGATTCGTCTTCTTCATCACTTTCTTCGTATTCTTCTTCTTGAGAAGTCTCTGCTGCTTCTAACCGTTCTTTGTTCTTGCGATTCTGTTTTTTGGAGCCAGAGTTCTCTTCGTATTCACTCTCGGATGATTTGGGGTGTTTCCGTTCAGGTTTTATTTTAGAATATGCTCTCTTAGCTCGCCCACTTTCTTCATAGCTTGATTTTTCCGGATCATACTCATAATTCTCGTATGTTGGTTTATTGTCACTGGGTTCATCGTAAGGATCATTGTTGTTTGACTCATGGTAGGAACCATCGTCACCATCATAACTATCGTCTCCTTGATTAGCAGCATTGCCTGCGTGATTTAGATCCCAGTAGTGTTCACCGTACCCACCTTTTTTGTCACCCCATCGTACCTAATAATAAACATAACATTATTCTTTGCACTCATTAGAATTAAATCAAAACTAAGACGACAGAAGAGATGAAAATCAATTAAATAAAGTTAATCAATGTTAATGAAGAAGCAAGAAAGTTATCTTGACAAGAATATTGTTGCGATATAGGTACAATCAGCACAAAAGTAGCTGAAGAGCTTTTTCAAGTTTCAATATGTATAAAAACTATACAATTACCTATATCATATTTTGTTAAAAAATATGATGACGTAACTTTATCGATCGGTATGATATTTTATTAAAACAATAATTATTTGCATTGATAACTAATATCAACATCACAAAAATGTTGATCTACTTATGACGCTGACTGTACTTAGTTTGTATTAATGTTCAGAATATGGTATGCATAAATTATTAATAAAATCCAACATCAAATACATTTTGAATGTTTACTTATATAAATAGGTATGTAGGAAGAAGCAGAATTTTCCTTTAGTTTATTTAAATAAAAAATTGCACTACACTTATAGTTTAACGGGACAAAATCTTACATAACAAGGACTTTAAGTTAGAAACGTAACGTCAAGGAAAATCCTGCAATCTAGTTAATATTATGAAGCATAGATAAAGCATACTTTGGCAGAGAACACTCCTTCTGAGGGCTTGGCCCTCTCATGTCTTTCAGTGAAGTGTCGTTCGCTGCCCAACCGATGTCCCTGATCAAACTGGTCCGCTGTCGGTAAGTGTCTATACCTTCAGCCAAGCGAAGCAAAGCGGAAAAGAGAAAGAAATTGGAAAAGGTTAAAGACAGAGCGAGATAAAAGGTGTGTATTACTTTGCCCATGTCCCTGTGGTTCTTATAGTCTTTCTTCTCATATCGTTGCTCCCACGTGTTTGGGTCCTCGCAGACGTGACCGAACTCTATCTTGTACGGACTCAACTGTACTGAGAAAAAATCCCTATAAAGCAAAGTATTTTCCATCCTTACTTATAATATTATGGAATATTTTTAGATTTTGCAATTTTCTAGCTTAAACTTGCTTGGAAATGTTTGCATAAAAATCAATAAATTACATCAGTTTTACGCAGTTTTCTATTGACACTGGAAATATGTCTTTAAGCTTCATTGGCTCTCTCTTTGTCAGGCTTATAATATTCCCATTTCTAGACCCGGAGAGATGATTTATTTATTTTTAAGTAAATAAAGTATTCCTTTCACGTATCATTTTTAAAATTTATTTCACGTGAACGGACTTTGGAATGAAATTACATCAAAAGGAATATTTTAAGCGTCGAACCCCTTTCTCTAATTGCTATAGCGTAAACTGTGTCAATGTTTGGTTATGATGAAACTAATTTGCATGTCAGCGACAATAGAATCCAATTAAGTTGAAGGTTGACAATGAAGTTGAAATTCTAACCGAGGTTGTTTAAAACAACTATTTTTAGTCATAACTAGTAATTAAGTAACTGCGTCTAAAAATTCTTCAGTTTTATAAATATTTGACTTATTGACACCATTAGATGGTCAAATCCATTCAAGATGATTGCCAATGTTTGGTAATGCAAGCCCTACACTGAAATTCATAACAATATCAATACTATCATCTGGTAAATATAATGAAATGTAAGTAGGAATTTTCTTTTAAAATAGTGTTGGTATAGGTACATACTGGAAAAATTTCGCCTGTGCTTCTATAGTAGATGGATTGCTTGGAGGAGTTTGGACTGCAACTGAGCGTGCTGTTCCCCAGAACGACCCTGCATGGAGCGCTAGCAGGCACCAAAGCCATTTCTGAAAATAAGAAAGAATTCTATGACAAACAAGAACAGATAAACTGTAGACGTGATTGACAAGTAGATAAGTAAAAAACAACTGAAGTTCTTTAGTCACATAAGAGTTTATAAGCACTAAACAGCACGAGATTCTTGGATAGCTGATCAGAATGTGCTATTTTCATTCAAATAGAAGAGAGTTTCTGTCGGTTTTTTGCAGAAAAACGAGATCAAAACGAATGCAACAAACGAACAATATTCACTGTAACACGGACACACCACTTTCACTTATCAACAAGAATTTATGACAGAATTTTGTTTTAGAATTGATCGTGTTATAAATTGTGCTAAGTAATAATTAAACTCAAGTACAATATACCGTATTGTCAAGACGTTGTGACATCTTGGCTGTTTGATCGAGGGTCTGTGCCCAACAACGCCGGTAGTACATTTATAGACAAGACGGTCACAATTCACTTAAGCAGTGGTTGACAACCGTTAACCAATCGATTTATTGCAGTATTTGAACGCACTATAGCCTAAGTGATACCTCAAAGAAATTTTATGTTTGACGTAACGTTAAATTGGGAAAGTTACATATTCTAAATAGGTACTGACAAGGAATTTTGTCTTACACAATTAGCCGTAGCGACTGACTATCAAATGGAAGTTTGTGGTAGCGTAATCTTAGTAGTCGTGTCTATGACAGTTAGTAATATTATAGGAGACATGCAGTTTTTGAGTGGTTCTTGATCTTTCTTAAGTTCTAACTTTAGGCGTAAGACATTCTATTTTTTAAACATATTAGCGAAGTTTAGAAGCCGACAATGGTCTCTATTAGAATCTTATCTTATGACTTATGATAGACATAGAAGTCAGTTACTTATGCTCTTTCAATTTGTACACGGATAGGTAAATGGTACTTATAGGCCAGGACCAAGTAAAGCGGAAAAGCGATAGCCCCAAAGCAGTTTATGATAAGGTATGGCCCAAGGTCTACAGCATAATGATGCTATAATTTAGGTGTAAGTAAATTATAGAGAGCTACATTATTACCAATAAAATGTTGGGTATCCCACCTAATCTCAGATGCGCCCATTACGAATTGTGCCGCGTCATTGACCATAAAGTGTTATTTAGCTTTCCGTGGCCAATTGTGAAAATGTCTCTGTTAAAGACTCTATTATTGAGGTTCAAAAAACCTTAATTCATATTTACTCAATACTTAGCAATAGAAATTATTCTTCCTTGTCCATCGTGGTTAATATTGTGATGACTCCAACCGCTCGATCATCAGGATGATTTTGGTCTTGATTCTAATGTACTCTACCATCTCCTGCCTCCTGTATAGCCTGTGATAGTTTACTTGTTGTTGTAGTTTAGTTGTGAAGGGTTTCAGCTGTGTCACCGTCGCTTCTCATACGTCACGCGTCGCCCGCACTTCTGCCTTGTCGCATACTATACTTAGCTTTCTGTTTGATGCCTAAATGGCAATAATGCGATTAGCCCCATCCCATACAATATAAGGTATAAGGTCCTACCTTTCTAGGCCCGACACCTTTAAGGGTTATTGCAGTAGGTACTCATTATTAAGAATAACTTTTACTATGGGAGAAAATCAGAAATCGCAGAAAAAAATCTGCTGTTCCATGCTGTTAGTCGTGTAATAAGGAATTATTTGTATGTAACAGCTGTTTGTTTTTTCTGGATGACGATGTTGCTCCCATAGAGAAATGTATATTTCTGATACACGTTGTATGTCGAATCGACATACAAAAAAAAAGTAAAATGAAAATAATTCCCTATGTTTGATTAGATGGTTATTTCTCTTAGGAAACGTCGGCATCATCTAGTACCTATATAAAAAAGACGTAAAAATGATTGAAATATCCTAATCATTCTTATCAATCCTAATCCTAGTTATTTTTCTTACTAACACAATGGATCTTTTGTTGTCCTAAATAAAGAAATTTTGATTTGATTTAATCCTAATCATTTTATTTCAATAATATGAATTCGAAAAGACAAAGATGCTGGCCGGGTTCGACCTCAGAACAAGGATTATTAGAATACAATAGATTTTTCTTTATACAAACAATAGATTTTGTGTTGTCCAGTTTGCGACGCACTCTACAAAATTTCTAGTTTTTATTTAATCAATAAATCCAAGATTATGTAATCCATTGTCGAAACGATTGAGTCATCAATTGGTGTTTCGATTTTTTTTGTTTAAATCTTTATCAGACTGCACGCAATTAGGAAGAAATGGAGCGTGTGACCCTCAAGAACTTCTGTTCTAATAAGAATTTGTTTGAAATAAAATAGTTTCTTCTGTAAATAGGTCTTTTTAAAACTCTTTAACGTATTTTTTTTAAACTTTACCTTATTCAACTAGGCTTGAAACAAAGTATAAACAATCTTATTAAGTCCTTTTATGGTGAAATAAGAAACTAAGCAATGGAAACATCGTGTTGGTAATTAACGGTCCTTCTACATGACGCTTCCCCAAGGAGCACTGGCGATCTTCCTCACCGTTTGGAACACAACACTGCAAAGGAGCAGTGTAGTTTGGCTACGATATTCTGCAAGATGGAGGTAGTTTCCCCGTCGGCCAGCTCCAATTTTGAACGCAATGTCCCGCTATGGCCCTACCCCTCTAAACGTGCCTGTAAACCAAAATGTTATAAAAAGTTCTGAATTTGAATTTAAATCAACCGAAAATTATAACATCCACTAGACACTTCATTGTAGATAAGTTCATTGTTAATAAGTTCCTCTAATCCAGTTTTATAATTAGACCTATCTTATACCGCTGACCTCGTTCATTTCTCACTTAGCTTCCAATGAAGTTAGCGTAAAAAGAAACGCGTAAAACAAAGTACATCCGAAGCAAGGACCGTGTAATGAGACGGCTGAATATTATGCAACGCAATAGTACTGCATCTGTTTTAGGTCTGCGTCACAACTGGGGTAGGTTGATTATTGGAATTATCTTTAAAGACCTAAATAGTTACATTTTTTTTTATTCCCAGGTTTGCGCTTTGAAACTAGCGACACCTAGCCTCGTTCCTCCGTACCTCACGTTTTCTTTTTAAACCCCGACAAAAAAGGGTGTTATAAGTTTGTAGTGTGTATCTGTGTATCTATGTGTCTGTTTGTGGCATCGTAGCTCCAAAACGGATGGACCGATTACAATGCAGTTTTTTAAATTGAAGGCTTGTTTAATCGGGCTGGTTCTCAGCTATGTTCAGCCGTTCAAAAGTTACAGAATTATGATATGATTGAAGATGAATTATGATTGTTTGAGTTTAGTGCTAATATAATAATAATGTCCAAGAATGTGCTGTATATAAATATTTGTATGCCAGACCATGGCGAAACATGTAGTCCACGATCATGCTAACTGTAAGACCTTTAATTGTACCATGTTTTTTACGCAAATAAATATTATTATTATTCTATTCTATACAGCTTTTTTTCTAGTTGAAGTCGGGGTTTTTGACGGTGAGGTTATTGTGGGTGTTACTACCTTACCTGTCCTTACCCGTTTCTAAGGTTTGATACTTGACTAAATCTTCTAATTATAGGTCCTAGATTCTAGTCCCGACCCCTTTAATAGGTATTGTGCTCATCATTATGAACAACTTTTACTATAGGACCAAAACCATGAAACCGCGAAAAAAAATCTGCAGTCCCATACATTTAATCGAGTAATATTAAATTATTTGTATGGAACAAGTCTTTTGTTTTCGCGATTACAGATTTGGTCCCATTGTTAAAGTTGTTCATAATGATGAGTACAATAAACCTTTATAGGGATTGGGATTAGAAAGTTAGGAATTTGTAGTTTATGTGTATTTTACTTTTCTTACAGATTTTTCTTCGCATTAGAATACAATAGCAGAAATAGCAGGGGCCCCCAGGTCTGCTATTTCAATTGTTCCAGAATGGTCTCATAATTGTTGGTTTTTGCAGTGTCGTTAACCTATTTTGACTTCTATTGCGTAGGTAATAGTATTCAAAATCTATAGAACGACACTTAATATTATCTGGAAAATAACCGATTTTTACTTCTTGGGGCCCTCTAGGCTAATTCACGTAACTAAAGAAGTGCACTTGCCGCGCAGTTGCAGTAAAATTTTGATCAAAACAACACATTTGGTATTTTCTTAGCTGCAGTAAGATACGCTCGCGTCAAATTCGAGCGTCACTGCAATAATATATTCGGCGCGTCATAAAATTACGTAAATTAGCCCTCTGGTCCTTGGAAAAATCTTGGTCACTGCAACGTGAAAAGATCCTGTTGTGACGCACTCATGATCATATTGTCACGTCCTGTAATTTTGGCTAGTTAAATAAGTAACAATAAAAGTAACTGAGGTGATGTGTGAATTACGTCAGCTTATTGTCAACCTAGGTTGAGTTGCGTGTCTCATGAAATTTCATACAATTTTGACAATGCTTTTGAAATATGGCGTTTATTGTGTGATAAGAAGGCGAATAATCACCGTTCGTTTCGGTTGCGAATGTGCCGTGTGAAGATACATTATAATAATTATGATATAGCCTTAATATAGCATTGTTTTTTGTTTCGAAAATTATCGATATAACTCGTTATGTACAATCTTAATGACATTATTATGGAGAAGAATGTGAATTCTTGATAATAATGTTTTATTACATTTTGATTGTTGTATTTTAGGTTCTAGTTGGATGTGTTGTGTTGCTTTGTGATTAGAAAATAAATTACAGAAAAGATTAGTATAGGTACCTACCTACCGTACCCAATAATATTTATTTATTGTAAAATTATTTAAAAGTATCAAAAAGTATGTTAAAAATTGAATAAAGGTCATAAATAAGATTTTTATTTTTCCTTCCACAAAGGTATCTTAAAAATATAATATTTACAATATATATTGAATAAAGGTTAAAAGGTTGGTAGAGCGGCCATAGCCTGCAGTGCGCCACCTACCTTATCCGAGTATTGTCATATAATTAGGCAAACTCTACGGAAATGCTCGCTTGTCCTCATAAAACTAATTGTGATTGTTACGCTAAATAATTTCGTAACACGGAACTTTCACACCAATCGTTAATAATTAGTCAATGTGAAATACTGTGCAATTTAAATGACTAATTGTTTTGAGATAAGATGGTGTTAGCTGATTACAACCTCTTAAATATAGGCAATAATTTTAATTACTGATTACCTAAAGGCTGAGCTATTTCGATCGCATTAATTTTGGAATAAATTAAACTTGTCAAGGATAGATATTCAAATAGATTCAACAAATAATTTAATTTCCTCAAGACTTGATGTTACACATAATCAGTGACAGTAATGTTTATGTAAGTTTATAATTATAGTTGTTTTTAAGTATAATAGAATATACCTACCCTCTCATTTAAGTTTGTTTTTTGGTGCATCTACCTTCATTGTCTCTGCATCACCCTAAGGTTGTCTGGTAGAGAATGCCTACGGCATTAAGACCACCTTTGTACATTGTATCCATGGAGTTTCTTGCCGGTATCTTCTCCAGGACCAACCCACTTGGAACCGTGCGCCTAGAATCACGACGTTTTGAAAGTGCCTGCAAAGGCCCAGTTGAAATAAAAATCTTTGACTTTGACTTTACATGAAGAATTTTAAATAAATAAATAAGCCATGGTTTTTGGAAGTCTTTGAGCAGCAGATGGATTATTTACCAACATTAAGCTTAACACCGAGGATTGTAATGCACTTACTGTTTATTACTTTTTTTTTTATTCCATTTAATTTTTAATCCTCTTCTGTCACATAGTCAGGTAAAAAGAAGAATAAGATATTCCACTTAAATCTGTGTAGTAAAGCTCCACCACAAAAAGCAGTTATAATATAACACATGAGGTTTCACTTATCATAAACGAAATCCGTTCCAACATGGTTCCGACCTAAGTTTTCAGTTGTTTTAGCTATTATAATTTTGCTGTGGCAGTGTACTAGAAAGATTTCTCGAGCCTACGCAAATAGTATTCTCTTATAAGTTCACAAATAGCCAGGAGCTTACAAAAGGGTAAGACGTACAATCTGGAGTTGTGAAACGTGGTCGTCAACGAAAGTATGTCAGTGTTGTACGATTTCCCATCGTGCCCGCATTGGCCGACATCACGATCCACTGGCTTACAATAAACAAAAATGCTGGCGCAATTTATAGCCGATGAGCGTTGAAGACGAAATCTGCGGAATCTTTTAGTCTTCTAAAGTGTTCCTGCAGGGCTAGCACGGCGGGTGAACAAACCCGTTTTCTCCACCCTTTGTCTCCTTGACAGAAGACAAAACGAACAATCAACAGAGATAACGGTTTTTGCTCTCCCCTTTTTTGCCGTGCAGTTTTAAGAATATAGCTAGGATCAGGAAAGACCAAAGAAAAGATGTATAGATTGTGTGAAGTTTGACATGGTATATAAGAACGTAAACTCCAAGATGAATGGAAGAAGAAAACATATTTCGCCGACCCCAAATAAAATGGAATAAGGGCAGGAGATTGATGATGAGCCAGGATCAGGATTATTTATATGATAAAGGATAAGCCAAAAATATTATCAGTGGTCAGGCGGATAACAATGAATTATAATTGACTCAATACTGAGAGACATTTTGTAATGACAGCTGTTACGAAAAAGATAGAATTAAAAGATATTGTCAATAATCAAATATAGGTAGGAAAAGCAAATAACTTACAACTTGCAGAAATCTAAAGCATGTTTATTTAAAAGACAAAACTAATAAACCTTGATCTCTTGGATGTAGCACATTGTTCAATAGATCAACAGAATTTTTTTATGAAAGAATGTCTTACAATTTTGGACGATATCACAGAGATCTTTGTGATCACGATGACATAGAATCGTGAACAAAGTATATTAAAAGACTAGGAGTATTTTATAGAAAATCTGCCGAGACTTTGAATAACTAAATATCATTTATCAAGGTGAGAGTTCAATGGAATCAAATAACAAAGTAAGTATTGAATCGAAATTTATGCCAAGTATGGCTTTCCAGATAAGTCTTCTTTGATGCTTTCTCAGCCAAGTCAACTAATGAAATTGGATTGATTGTAGTAGCTACCATTTGTCTACTCACCTGATAGTACTTTCACTTTCTACCATTGCATTGTACTCGGTCCATATTTTGACCGTCACAATGCTTAAAACCGGGTTTAAGCAGGAAGATATACAATGCAGATCGAGCAGCTCTATAATCTAATATTAGACTTTCTTTATTATAAAGTCACTAATTGGTACACATGTGGTTTTTGACAGAAATCTTGAAATGTGTTCCTGTAAAAAAAGCATGAACTATTATTGTCATTATAATTATCAACACTCTCAAAGTGTTGATAATTGATAATAAACTTATACTTTTTATTATTTAATGCTTTTCAGACAAATATATACAAAGGCGGTCTTAATGCCTAAGGCATTCTCTGCCAGACAACCTTAGGGAGATGCAGAGACAAAAACATGGTAGATGCACTAGTCATCACATTAACTATAATTTAGCAATTCATAAAACCATTTCAGTAATACTTAATTAGCCCGGACTTTGTTTAGCATTGATTCATCTGCAAAGAATCTCCCTTGATGCCAAATTTCGAAACAAAGCTTTGTAACCGTCAAAATTCAAATTTTTACGTTATCTATAAGTATAATTAAACAATTTGTAGCACGTTAGCGCAAATTAATGGACAATGCAAGCTGAAATATTCAAGAAGCATTCATAAAATAATAAGATTACGTGATTTGTTTACCTCACTTTCAGTTTTTTCGAGGTGATTGTCTATCTTTAAAGTCATTATAGAATCATTAGGTATTTTGGTTGATTAGTTTTTCCGTCTAATCGATTTAAATTTTATGTTTTATTATTTTGGATAAATAATTAAGATTATGATGATCTTTGGATTATGTAGGTATATTGAAGTAAAATTTTGTTTGGTTTTCCATTTTTTTTATACGCGATATTTATAGAAACCAGTGCTAGATATGATTTTGTCGGAGCACTCTTATTCATTGCTACACATATGACTGAAATATTGTGTTATTTGAATATTTGATACCAATAAAAGAAAAGGGGTGATCTATTCTCATTCTGGGAATACCTTCATGGTCTATACTTAGATTTATCAACGAACAACAGATACCTACCTATAACAGAACAGAGAACAGAATCCTCAAAACGTAGGGCCTTTTCAGAAAATTACTCCGGCGGTAGGTATAAACCAACACGTCCAAAGAACGGCGGATTTCGTGCCGCGGCGGCGTCCTATTGTGGGAAGCCTGTGAACAAAAATCAGCATTCGATTAATACATAATTATCACCTACAATCATAATAGTGTAACCATATACCTAATGCTGAATGAATGAATTCTTTTACCATCAAATAAATCAAATTATTATTACCTACACATAACAATTATTATAAATTCTATACAAATTAATAACGTTCAATCATCGTTTTTAAGTAAGAATAGTTTACATAATGCTTACTTCGAGTTCACAAGTACTATTTGTCAAAATACACACACGCTAACTATTTTTTACTGCTTTGCTCGACATCCGTATGTCATCGAATCCAGCAGAACATCAGCGTCAGGTGTCATAGCCTGGCAAATGCTGAGCTGGACACCCATTTGCTACAGCTCGAGACACACACCGAATAGTCAAATGCAAGGTAATGCTCAGTTGGTGGCGGTGCAGTATACCCACATAATTTTTATTTTTTCATATTATTATTTTTTCTACTTAGTTTTACACTGTTGCCATCCTAAGAAAAATGTCTTATCTGTCTATGCAACTGTCCTCTTCTTAATATCTATGTCTATCATTCTAGTGTGTCTTGTATTTGTGGCAAATAAATCTTTCTTTCTATAGTAAACTCTAATACCCGGTAGAGAAAAAAGCGTATTGCATTTCTTCATATTGTTCATAACCTGCGTGTCTTTAATCTTCCATCCAGTTACGAATAAATCTACGAACGATTAACTATTATTCAATATTACTTTTAAATTGTATAACCTGTTATTGGATAACTTTTCTCAGTTATATAGATTTCTTATAAAAATCCAATCAGAGTGGAAACAATCCTTTTTTCTTTTTAATCGCAATTCATTACGCATGCATAATAATGGTGTATTTTTGTCAAGACTTTGGAAGGAAGACTATTCTGTATTGTTTGCTTCAACGAATTCGACGGAATCGACGCGTCCGAGCGTAAAATCGTCGATAGAAAGTGTTATAAATTCGTTTTCTTTCTTATTTATAAGAAGCTGATTGACACCGTGGTCGCCATTACAATCGAGTTCACTTACACTAGAGTACATAAGTTTAGAAATGGATACCCGAACACTGGTAAGTCTAACTTTTTCAAAATAACTGATCAAATGGGTGTTTTAAAAGCTTTAGTTACACGGTAAATAATGATTTTAGTACGATTAGAGCCATACTAACCAAGAATAATGAGTTATGTCATAGATTTTTATGCTTTTTACACACTTACCACTAATACTACTACTATTGCATGTTGATAATTAATCAAGTTATGAGCAGTTTATCATGCTTGCAGCCATTGAGATAAAGATTGGGTAATTAAATTGCAATTATTCGCGCACATAAATTATAATATGTAATACTTGGAACGAATTCTATATTGTATATTTGTATCAAATTAGAGCTGAAACTAAATTGAGCAACAAAATTGTACTTTGTTTCTTTGTTAGTCTTTCTCGTTCTTTAAGACTTGCTTAACTTTATCGTCTGAGTTTACAGTTATCACGGCTATATAATTATACATTTAACATTAACTTATTAATCTACAATGATATGTGATGACTTCTGCAGAGCCATAGTTAGTCTTTATGCAACTATCTTCCGACATCTCTTATGATGAGAGACGTAAGGCTTCGAACACCTTTCAAAAATATGCAACTACTGCAGTTTCTATTGCCAGCTTTAAGTATTTTTTATATAACATGTTATAATTATAATTGTATATCAATTAGTTTTAAATTTCATAATTAAGACCGTTAACGTGTATTTATGTTCTTGTAATGAGTTCACTGCTTCTGTTAAATTTTCTTGGTAGTAAATCTTTTTCGAACCGGTTATTATCTTCGGTAGGGTTATCATACGGGCCAATCATGTTAAACTTACACAAATTAACTAATATCTTTAATTTTATCAAAGATTTCATTGTTTAATCTCTGTTTTCATATTTCATCGGTACCCGTCTTTATCAAATGATCCGTTATCTAACTGGACCTTATTATAGATTCAGCAATTAGTTTTTAAATTTCTTTTATCTTCCTTGTTTCTAGTTGATCTTGTCCTGTATGATCATTGCAACTTCAGCATGGTCCAGACCTTTTTACCCGGTTCCCAGAGGACCGATGAGGTTTACTAGATTTGCGCCTCCACCGCCACCACATCTACGCCAGCGACATCCACAACTACAATCCCAGCCGCATTCTCAACCCCATTTGGCGCCTCAACATAAAACACCTGGTGAGTTCCGTTATTTGACAAGCATCGATGATGTAGTGTTCTTGATGTCTATTTTGTACTAAATGCAGAACAGATTTCACATATTTTGATCGGAACTTCTTGATAGCAATATCTATTATTTGGTTTATTAGATCATACTGCAATCTCCAGTAAAATCTAATCACTGTATTTACGATCCATTTCGTCTTTTTTTTTTTTTAAATAAGTAAGTATCTAGAGATAATAATATAACAAACATATACCTACCTACTTAGATCTCTTCTTTCATCAAACAAACCGAATTAACAACCGTGCCCTTTCAGTGGAATCGACAGACCTAGAAGAACCACAATGGCAGCGTCCGAAGCGTGGTCACGACGACTATGATCACGACCATGACCACAGAGGGACCAGCGGGGTCACTGGACCAGTCCACACCTTCGTCAAGACAGACAAGAACGCCAACTACAAATGGGGCGTCCGACACCATGTGGGGGACAAATACGCATCCTAAACCCTAAATATTCGTGTTTTCAAGACTTTTCTTATATTATTTATTTAGTGATACTTGTAGATGTAATTGTTGTTCTACTTAATTAGATTTTTATAAGTTTTACCAATGTTTTATTGTTCTACGTGGTCGAATTCGACCTTCAAATACAAAACTCACTCACTAATTAGGTAACACAAAAGATTAAACAAAGTAGTATGTTACTGATAACATAGACAATAGTGATTTAGAAGAATAGAAACATTCAAGTCTCACACTTCAATGAAATATCTTCATAGCCTTACGAAACTCACAGCAATGACGAAGTTGATCTATTCGTAGAAACACAACAAATTTTTCGCATTACGCATTCTCACATAATCAAGTTGTAAGTCGAACTTATTCGCTCCAACGGTCGTGTCGACCACACCCGCGCATTGCATGGTTGCAACACTTTTATGCTTACGTGTTACGTACTGTCACTGATAACGGTACTAAATTATTATATGTAACACGAATACTTTAGCTTAAAGTCGTTGAGTAAGGAGATAGAACTGCTAGCGATATCATCGGAAATAAGGTCGAGTGTAAATTATGCTAATGAAAACTATTCAAAATAAGAGAGGAATGATGATGTAACATCTTATAATACATGATAGTTTCATTAAAAACATAATAGAAGGAAACATAGATAGAAGGAGAGGTAGAGGAAGGCCACGCATAAGTTACACGAGCCAAATGAAAGAAAAGGTTGCTGTCATATCGTATAAGGAGGTTGAGAAGACTGCACTGGAGAGGGAAAATGGAAAGAGATGCATCAGCTACACCGACAAGAGCAAGGCTCTTAAATTTCAATAAGAAGAGTAATGGAAGCCATGTTATTAGCCTTGATATTCATACTTTTAAATCAAATTCGGGTAAAGCTACTTAGTGTGTGCATAGTTTCATTCGAATCGATAATAGATTATCTTATTGTACCGCAGATTCTAATAAGGATATCTGTGACTGAAGTACAATTTGTGGGAGAGAATGCAGAGCTGTTAATACCCACTAGTTACTAGAGGATTTTATTTCAACCTTAGGTCAATGTGAGTACTTACCTAAGCATTAGCAATCATTTGACAAGATGCAAACCTTTAATCTCTGACATCAAGTCTTAGAACACATATTAGTTGGGCAAGCAATAATAATATTTTGACAATTTTAATGTACGCTATTGTATAGCTGTTATCGTAAATATAAAAACGTGTGTTAACAAGGGACTTGGTACTTGGTACTGGTAAAGTAACGTCATACAAGATTAAGGAAAGGTCATAATATGGTCACATGCCATTGCTGTCAACTTTACCTCAAATTACTTTACTCCAGTTTCGTGTTAATCAGAAAGTTGGAAAGTCATAACGGAAATGTTACTTAAACTCTTGACTTCAATAGCTTTTAGCGACCATTTAAAGTACTTTATTATGCAACAATCTGCATTGCTGGTGCTTCAAAACTGTCGTCGAGGTAACGGATCGAATTTCCGACCAACTAATTAGGGCACTTCTTTACGGTTCTGGTAATTTGATTACGAAAAACTTGGGCATTTTAATGAGATGTTAAAAGGTTCTTGCTTTTTAAGGATATGGATTTGGACGTATACGTTCTCAACTTGTTAGGATGAAGGTTTGAGGTACAGAAGTGTTAAACATCTCCAAAAAACTAGCTAAATAACAAGAGTCTAATAAATATTTACACTGGTTATTACCACTTTCCGTGTATCGTAAAGAGCAGATGTACCTATCAACAGAATGAGCAGTAGAATCTGTGGTATTGCAAGCAGCAGCACCTTCTGTAACCGAATACATCAAACGTTTGGAGTCTGAATGTTTTAATTAAAAGGTCATGAGACAGTGTAGATCCAGCAACTCTTCTTAAAAAAGTAGGAGCTATTCGAACACTCACAAAACCATGACCACCTACCTATAAACAGACGTGCATAACCTACTTAAATTATAAAATGAACTAGATCCGGCTAATTATATCGTTTGAAACCCTATCACGATTATTTTTATCAGTCGCTCTATCTCAATTACGAAATGTCATCGTGTATGCAATTGAGATCAATATGTCGGATTGTATGTATCTAAGGATTAAAACTGCAACGCAACGGCATGAGCTCGCAATAATGTACAGTGCCACAAACATATCTGACCCGGTGACCAAAATTGAACAAAATTGGACCAATTGGAACAAAAATGACTTCAAAATGACATTTTTGTAGGGAGATGACTTTGGTAAAAGCGACGGCAGCGACGCCATGACCGGGTCAGATAAGTTTGTGGCACTATACAAGTATACAGTTCTTGAGTTCTTCACATCTAAAAGTTACCTTTTGACAACTGTAAAAAATCATGCCATATTAACAGTTTTTAATTGGCTTTGACAGCTGTCAAGAAATTACTTTTTATTCGATTTGTATCTCACCGATGAATATTTGACGTACGCTAACTTAATCACGGCGCTGCGTGGCCATACTCTAGTCATGTTCACAGCTCCTGTTATTAAGTTAAACGTTTATTATCGTATTGACAAGTCAATTCGTCAATCAAACCTAAGAGTGAGATTTCGAATCGATATATCTTATTATATTCTTACTGAATAGCTATGTAGGTTCCTTTTCACTATCATTTGATTTATACGTTGCCCTTAGTATTTTCAAAGAATACAGACTATTACTACGTAGTACTTTTCCTGTATCATGGGAACCGTTTACAAACATAGACCTCACATATATACCCAGACCCGTAACAACTACTGGCCATACAAATAGAATAGAATAGATCTTTATTTCATGTAAACCAGATACAGGCACTTATGAAATGTCGAGACTCTAGGTGCACGGTTCCAAATAGTGGATCCTATGGAGAAGAACGGGCAAGAAACTCCATGGTAACTCTTTTTAAATAATAGATTATAATCTTTATCAGTACAATGTTGTGGTAAGAGCTGCGAGAATAATGTAATTCAATGTGAATACAAATAAGACTAGGATAATAATTATTTGCCTCTTATCTTATCTTTTATCTTATTAAGATTGCCATGGCAGTTACGAGCTTACCTGTTCCGACAGACACCACAAATATTTGATCCATACCGAGATGTCCGAGATCGAACCTTCGACACGTAGTGCAAAGGCATCAAATCACTTAGCCACTGCGCCAATCGATCGTCTTGCATTCATTAAAGCGACGGTAGTATTTATAATAACCACTTCATACTTTCACTGCAGCACTGTTTCCATTACGTGTGTAATTATGAGGTAATTAATTCCCCGTACATTGTCACTGCCATCGCGATACGTGTTTGATTTTTCATTGTTTCCATTTGCTCGATATTCCAGTGTTAGAGAAATACGGTTCACCGTAGTAGCCTTTGCTATGTTCGACCGGTTTTCGATATCATTGTGAAAAACGGAAACCAAAACCGTATGTAGACGATGTAATCTTGGAAACGGCCTGTAACCACAAAAAAGCAAATAAGCCGAGTCGATGATTTTAGTTTGTGTAGAGCATAGATAATACTCAACTACTCGTATCTATGAACTCGTAGAATTTATTTAAGTAGACCTTCTCAATATACTTTGCGATGTCTGGCAGACAATTAATCAGCAGTCCTTAATTTAATCACTTATCTTTTTATTTAACAAAAATATACAGAATATAATATACCATAGACAAAAATACTTTACTATAATATAGCTCTCTTAGGATCATTATCTAACCATCAATTTATATTGTAATTTTAAGTTTCTCGTTATAAGTAAACTCTGTAAGTTCTTTGTGAGAATAAATGTCATAAACTTACGTTTTAACCCTGCTTGGGTGTTACAAATCGTACGTAAAACTGTATATTTTAATTAACATAGAATCTCAGACAACGCCCATATTTTCAACATTAGCCGTATCTAAGTCCGTTCTAAATTAGGTTATTACTTGCAAACTTATAAGTGTAGGTACATAGGCTACAAGTTTTGCAACTATATGTACCGACCGGTTATCAGTTACATATGACAAAAAGTCGGTCGGTCATGCGTCGCAACCTACTCTATCAACCAGTTAAACGTAGCGCCAAAATGTGCACGGACTTTTGTAAGTCCACTTTATAGGACATCATATTTTCTGAGGTATTATCAGGCTCATCAGAATTAAAGGATAAGCAGGCTTTGATCATCAAGTTCCTCCGATAAGGGAAGATTTTATGACGAAATTTTTATGACTAGAGTCCTCAAAATAAGTAAAATACGTTACAATAAACGTTACAATCAAATAACGTTAAAATTGCAATTTGAATCCCAATATCACAAATATAATCAATTATGCTTATTTCCGCAGTTGTAAATCGTATTCAATTCATGACGTCATTCTCGTGGACGAAGAACAAATTGCATGATTTAGAGGAAATCGTAAGACGAATTATAAAATTTTATTTGTAATCAAATTAACTGTTAAAATTGTTAGTGCGAATATTCGTAACATCGGAATTCATTCATGAACGATAACAATTCTAGCACAAGATAATAAAAGCTTTAAAGTTATACAGGTTGTCCGAAAAGGTCGCCGTGTGTTTTATCAAAAAGTGAGCATATGAACAAATATATAAAACATTCTCACTCGAATTTCTGCTTGTGCCTCTGGGAGAGAAAGATCTCAAATACCTATGTAGGTACAATGTTTACATAAATTCTGAATCTGAATATTGATGAAAATTATATTAAAAGAAAAAAATGTGTGATCGTTTCTTTTGATTACAAAGTAAGGCAAAAATATAATAATGGTTGACTGGAAACAATTTTTTTATCAATATTGAGATTCTGAATTTATTCTTAAATATAAATTAACTTAGAATATTATTACTAAGTACAACTAGAATTATAATCGTTGGTAAAATGATTCATTTGACCCTTGCAAAATTGCAGATAAGCGTGAAATACAGGTTCTCATCCAAGAACATCGTGCACAATATGTACTGTGTCTTATTATGTGTGAAGACTTACAATATTGCGAACATCATTGATGTAAACCCGAGATTACCTGGCCGAGCAAATGTCAGGCTGTTTTACCTACTTCAGTATTCCGGTTGTACAGCAATCTGTAGATATTGTTATTTAGAGATTTTACATAAATTGGGACATGTCGACGCATCTTCTTACTGATGGCCGCTTTAGAGCTTAGAGCAATTGTTTGTATGATCTATAGATAGTTGTTTCTGGTCTGGGTGTATGTGCATGTGACATGTATATTTGTATACTGTACTCTCGATACAGGAGAAATATTAGTGAGGCGAAATGTTTAAAAAAAATAGTGGGCCGGCTCGATATGTCTTTTTATTCCATTCATCTCTATCAGTGGGCCTAGCACGAATGTTTTGACGTATCGTATCGTAAACGTAACCAATTTTAGAACCAAAAATACACGTTTAATCTATGATATTTTTTGTAAATACATGCAATATTTTTACTTTTTAACGAAACAAGTGTGTTTGTAGCATAAATTTGAACAAAAATGCGATAGATTCATCGTATTTCATAATCAAAATTTGCTTACGTTTACGTTACTATACGTCAAAACATTTGTGCTCGGCCCTCTGACGTCATTTCCATGGGACAATAATGGCTTCAATTGTTTTAATCAGCTTTGGACTGCGATTTACGTCAAAAATAGTTTATTGCTTGATGCCTCAATTCCATTTCCCCATTTAATTAGGAATCAACATTTAACAACTATTCCAGTTAGAGCCTTCAGTTAATCCAGTCAACTTTCTAAGAATGTTCGTTTTATGTATTTATTATGAAAGCAATAATCATTTCCTACACTTTATGGAGTATCAAGAGAAGCGGACACGTAACATTGGTTTACTAGGAAACAAAATTAACAAGTAACTTTAAGGGTAGGTTGCACCAAAAGCTATCTACGTTATTGATACTTTCAAAATTAACCTTAACAGTAACATTAACAATGACCATAGAATTTAAACTATCTACTGTTGCACCGTCATATAAAATGTAAAATAAAAGTTAAAATTTGATGAGTGATAAGACTTTATTCGACGCGTCTGACAGTAGTTACAAATAGTTAAAATTAACAATAACAATAACCAGCGAAGCGTGGGCGATTAACGGTTACAGTTAAAATTATGACGTTAGCTAACAATTGTCAAATAGTGCAACTCATTTTTTGCTTAAACCGGTACTTTAGTGAAGACTCGATGTTTGATAGTTAAAGTAAGATGGTGCAATCCACCCTAAGGGCTAACTGTAACTTAACCGTTATGCTAATTGGATACAGAATGATTTATTTCATCAATATTGTCAGACTTTCTTCTGTCGTTTTGGCAGGAGCTAATCACATAAGTATCGCTTGCCATTGTGAATAGATTAGCCAGTCACCAATGTTGAACGAGGCTGACTGCCCAGTGCGCTAGACTATCTCGTGTTTCGTCACACGTAGAGACACTTTCCTTGCACCCCATAGATTGGTGAATTGATTGATGGATTATCAGATAAATTGTTCCGATTTATACTTTACTCATAGTCATACTGTCAATCATAGTCCACTACTGGTTTGAAAGAGTCCGCTTCTTCGCTTTTGACGTCTAGTTCCACCACAGTACCTCCGATTGTTGGTCTATCTGGCTAGAGCGTGTCTTAAACTTCGTGTGTCTGTTCGCAATATCTATCTTCGACTTCGCTAGCAGCCGCTTATAGTATACCATAAGTCACTTCATTCTTGACATCTTCTTTATTTGTCGTATCGGCACCGACTGTCACAAGAGAATCACCCATGCTTTAGTAGAAAGATAAGCGAGTTCACAATGGTGGTATTGAGGCTGAATGCAATTCCCGAGCCTATCATCCCTGGTATTATTGAAGATTGATCTAACGAATTACTTGAAAAAACAGCAAAACCTTTATGTAAAAAGTGACCTCTCGACCCCAAGGCCCAATGTTACGTCTTTCCAACTACACACAGATTCACAGATCCTTACAAAATTCTCTCCTAATAGAACAACGTAATACAATTACTATTTTTATCTATGCATAATTTTGTCATAAAATATTACTGGCATTACTTTCCACGGGCTAACAAGACGTAGATCCTACCTAATGCTAGATGTTCCACAAAGATAACTTCACATTTAAAGAGGTATATTCCATAAGCATGAATTATTAAGCACTCCATCATAGCGGTGAGGTGTATTTATCATCACAGATAAAAATAACAGATATTTAAAGTTAACAGATAGCAATTGTACCTGCCATTGCTTATCTGTTATAAAAAATAACACACACTTTCATTCACAACAAACCTTGCTTGTTATTTTGCTAAATAACAGTTTTGCTCTCATTCTTACTAACTGGATTGACGCTTGCTAGAAAGAGAGACACCTATTATTTCATACATAAACAGGTATAAGTACTTAGTTGGTGGGTTATAGTGTGGTAGTATGAAAACAACAGGCTGTTATTTAGTAACAGATATTTCATTCTGTTAGTTTTGTGTAACATTAACAGAGATAACAGGTAACACAATTGGTTGTTATAACCCATCGCTACTCCATCAACAGTTTAGATAAACATCCAAATGCTGTAGGTAGGTACCATAAATCCTGTCACTCTTAGCCTGAAGCGATGTTATGCCTATATCAGTTGTGTATCACTGCAGATAACAAGTCAATTAGAATGTATCGACTAGTATATATGTTACAATTACGTAACACAATAAATAGGAGTGATTTATAAGTGAGTCACTTTTTATAGTCAAGTTGCAAAAGTTCGATTGCTAATCTAAGCCTAAGGCTTTTTAAGATTAAAGATTGATTAGCAAGCCACTTGGATATCTAAAAATAAAATTTTGAAAGTTCTAGCTACTGCAATCTCTCGCATAGGTAACTTTATTCAATTGACCATGTATATAGATCCCATATAGGAACATTATAATACTTACTAACAATTCTATATAATGTGCATCAGAAATGCGTGGTCATATAGGGTGTGGATCAGTCCATCAAATTGAACAACTATCTCTATGGGACCAACATCGTAATCCCGAAAAAAATATCAGCTGTCCCATACAAACCTTCAATAGCTACTCGACCCAAACTTATAGGATAGTTGATTATTTTTCGCGATTACGATGTTGGTCCCATAGAGAAAGTTGTTCAGTTCGATGGTCTGATCCACACCCTTAATTTGACCACGCATTTCTGTTACACGTTTGATAGATGAAGTTCTTAAACAACTGATCATGGAATATTTTTAAATGTGGTTTTACATAAATATAGTTCTAAGTACCTATGTCTGCTTATTCATATAACTTGTTAGTTGAATACATCCCTTAACTTTCTGAAAAACTTCTTCTACATCGGGACCCTGCATACTTCTCTTTATTTCACCTGGACATGAACTACCATGGCCGACTTCAAAATCTCTTAATAGACTACGATCCCTAGTCGGCCAAAGCAAAGATAATCGTCACAGATTCACAAACGGATTAGACCTGCAGTACGAGTGCGGCGTCTATCCGCAGACTATGGCCCACCTTCCATCCTGCACCGCGTGCCCTACCTACACGCGTGAGTAGCTAATGTCCGCCACTGATTCTGCTATTCGCGTGGCGGAATACTGGGTCAAGTAGGTATATTTAATTTGCCATCGACACGCCAAGAAGATCCAGATCACGAGAATCACAACCCTCAGTAATGAGAAACACAACGCGAGGAGGACTATTCCAGATACAACCGTGACTCAAGCTCTTGCAAGTCATCTTTCGCGAACGTCAATTTCACGATTGATTTTTGCACAATTTAACCTCTATTTGTAATACATATTGTTCTCATCCTTCAACACGTACTAATTGAATCAATTTTTCCCGCCCCTAATGAACTAAAACTAACATGATAAAGGTCGTTTAACAACCAAATGATTAGAACAAAAGTGAACGCAGTGTTGGGCAACTGATATTTTGAACATCTGAGAGTGCATTGGCATTAAGAAGGCAGTAAGACAAGGCCAAAGCCGTAATACAATGCACTTAAACTATTGAACTATTATCTGCATGGTAATTTACTTATTACCATTCAATGGTCTCGATTCTGTTGGGCACTTTGTTTTTCACTTTCCTTTTCTATTGAAACAGAAAGAGACAGGTGAGTTAAGTCGAGTTTAAGTATAAGTACTTGTCGCCGCAGTCCCTATTTGTTCAATCCACCAATAATTACATTTTATATTAGGTAGAAGGATTTTTTTCTCTATTTTTAACTTTTCATAATATCATGAAGTTTCATTAATGATGAAAGTTTGATCTATGAATATACCATAAACGAATAAATAAATAAATAATAATAAAAAAAGAAAAAAAAACCGAATATTTTAAAGCTAGGCTCTATGAATGGTATAAAATTCATTTCAGATATCAAATTAAAGCTGCGATTTGAATTAGGTAGGTATTAGGGTCGGGCGGCGCGGTGACACGATGCGTGTATGTGTCAGAGTAGCCGAGCCCGCCAGGTCATGTGGTCGAGTTCATGACCTGCCATTCATAATCACATCGGGAACATAAATTATTTATTTTTAAAAACGTATATAAAAATGTTATTATTATTTTAATATTTTTGTGCTAAAAAGATTATTTTTTACATATAGATTTACATCCTAAAATTTATTTATTTATTTATTTAGTGCATGGAAATCTTACAGCTAATTTAACTTAAATAACAACAATTTAGTCAATAGAAAGCCAATAACAAGTTTTCACTTCTAGTAATAGACTAAAAATTTAAATGTGAGCGAATGAAGTACACCTTACCATAACAATAACAATTGCTTACCTACTAAAAACAGAGCATGCAGTCTTTTTATTAGAAAAAGTTAAGGCTCAAACACCTCCTCACTGAGGGCACACTGCTTGTGAATGGATCAATATCATGCTGTTTACATAGTTTATTAAAGTTTCTGCTCGCACGCACCATATAACTATTTTGCCTCTAATTCGTTGATGCATTTGGTATACATATGGGTGGATTGTATCGAATTAATTTATGTGGGACATTAAAATAGACTTTAGATAAAAGCTCAGTGCACTCAATATCGTTATTAATTATTTCGCATTATTAAAATAAGACCTTATAATATATACACACCTTCTGGATTTACTGATTTGTATTCTACTGGATTGAACAATCTAGCACTGAAGCGACGTATTGTAAAAATACGCAACAAAATCGACACCATTAAAGAACTGGATGATTTAAAGTAATTTTATCGGTAATCGTAATTGAATGGAGTTTGAACGTCTAGACGTAATTATTATAATAACTATGTGACTGTAATAGCTCAAATTCCAATCACCACTGCATACAATGAACTATTTCACGCTCTCTTTCACAAACCTCTATTATCAATTTGCTAGCTACTTTAACATAAATAAATCCAGCCCATTACTGTCCTATTAGGCCTTAGTCCACCAACCTGCCCTGGTGCAGGTTGGCAAACTACACACACGATCGGAAACTTCAAGATTTCCTCACAATGTTTTACTTTACCGTTTGCGCAAGTGATCAAATTGTGTACTAAGTATCCGCACATGAATTCTAAAAGTCAGAGGTGCGGACCGGTTTCGATCTCAGACCCTCCTGCATGGAAGGCAAACGTTCAACCGCTAAGATATCACTGTAGGTACCTCTTCTAAAAACTCTTCTACTTCTAATAGAAAGAAGCAAATGTCGCAAAGGCTTGTTTTGGCATAGGTAAGGCCATATGAATACATAGATTTTAGGACAATCAAGTCACCAAATGACGTTATAATACACACGTTCTTATGTAATTAGGCGGTGTATCTATGTAGTGTGAAATTTGGAATAATTTAATTTTATATGGAGAAGGAGTGCAGAATGCTAAACTTATGGTCGAATTTCGACTACAGGGCGACCACAAGTACAAATAATTGCTCCGTGCGGGGCTCGAACCCGCGGCACGTAGCGTAGAAAGACCGCTTATGCGCCAACCGTGTCGTCAATAAATCTAAAAGAGCTGTAGAATTTATCCACAGTTCGCTAATGATATAGACCTTATTATTAGGTCAAATGTCATGAGGCCTATTGCTATTTATCGAGCACGATTATTACCGGTAGCCTATGACTGAGATTTATACGCTAGCCCGACCAGGATATGGAAACCTTGGTCCTCGCACAATATTATTTCAAGATTATTTCTAATGGACACATGCTGAATGAAAGCTCCTGATATTCAAAGCAACTTTAGGGAAATTAATTCGTATAGCTCTATAAGCGATATGCTAAGTTTTTTATCCGTATATTTATATTATTTTTTATTAGTATTAAGTAGTATTTTTTATTTTATCCGGGTAGGTACATGAAGTAGTTCCCCTAGAATACGAGATGCTATGACTGAAATAATGTGCATACAAGTGGTTACTGGAAACTGGGTGGTCCGCAAATTTTTTACACTGAGTTTTCCAGAATCATGTACAGTAAGCGGACAAAAGTCCAGTGGCATGTTAGAGTTCATAATCGCATGCTACGGGGCGTACGAGCTGTTTGTGTGAGTGATGACTCAACGCACATAACGTAATGAGACGTCACCACACACACTCAGAAGTTAAATAAAACGAAAGAAAGAATACGTCTGTTTCGCTTGTCAGTATGAATGACCTTGGACGGTCCATTCCACTGTTGTAATTCTATAATTCAAGAAATTGCAATAAGCACCAATAGCTACATGCGTTATGCGTAGGATTTCGATTTACGAGGCGTGTGGATTCGAATCCTTGACAAAACATTGTATTTCTTTTTTTTTCTTTTTTATTAATTGATGGATTCACTTAATGATTTAATACTATAAAGTAAGTGATTATTTTCTAGGTCATTAATGCAAAATTAAGAAAAAAAAAAAAAAAAAAAACAAAATACGTTTATTTGTTTTAATTACAATAATAATCCTTACAGTAACACTTATTAGTTATTGAGGTAAGCTTAAAGTATTCGTTTTCTTGACGAAAAGAAGATTGAAACTAAACCTCAATCTTTTAATTCTTTAACTACCGACTAACTATAATATGGCCAGCAATTACAACTTAAATCTTTTATCCCTCCATCGTATACTAATAAACTCATGGTTAAGTTTATTGTTATCTCTTTTCTTTGATATGAAAATGACAATGAGTGAATAAAAATGAAGTGTTTATTAAGGGGGTAAAGCACTTGCAAATTTTCAACATTTAGTATGATCTCCATTGTTCTCGATACAGTCAAGTAAGTGTCGACACATTGAGCACAAGATTAAAACATATTTACGTTCCTCTTATATTTTCTCATATCTAAAGAAAAGAAAGAAAGAAAACACATTTATTCAGCACGGACAGTGACAACACACGAGAGAGAAATAAAATAAAAATTAACTTAACCTTTAAACAGTAAAAAATAAAAAATAAAACAGACACTCCATGCAATACGACATCATATAATACTTCCACATAACTATGTATTATTCACTATAGCGTGTGTTGTCCTTACACCATAAATGAAGTTTTCCCTTTTGGCTAGATAGAATATTTTTTTCATCTGAAAATATAGTAGTTAATTAAGTGTCTCAGTTGAAGTAAGTATAAATATTCTCTTGCGAAACGTTCTTGATTTTCTATCAAAAAGGGAACTGGTCTTCGGTGATGCACACCTTCAGCGTGGAGTGCATGGCGAACAGTTAGTAATGACGTGTCGAATACTTCTGCAAAATATTTAGTTGGTATAAAACCACTTGTTTGATGTTTCATATTCGTTCACCATGTGACGTCGCTGCCCGGCCTTCCACTTCGCTCTCGACTACCAAGGCTACTTTCTTCCTCATAGGTATCTCTTAACCCATCGACTCATAGTATTTTTCTAGAACAATAAAAAGAAATACTATAATTAAACACCTATAAGCAAAATACTAAAACTGATTACTATTATATATTATATATTTAATATTATTTTGTTTCTAAATTATTATATTATAATAATTTAGAAACAAAATAACATTAAATACTTATATTATATAACCTAACTTCCTTTTCCCTGAGGGTCTAGGGCGCCGGGGTCGGGATAATACACCGGGATTTTAAAACTTGTGAAGAAAGTCCGTTTCTATACATTATATTATAATGTATAAAAATAGGTTATATATAAGTATATATTATATATTAACATATAATTAAAAATATATAATTATACTTATATATCTAATAATTAAAGAAACAAAACAATATTAACAATAAAATTATTAGAATTCTTATTCATCATTCAATAATCTAAATAAATAAACTTATAAATGAATTATCTTTTTCTTTTGTTTTATTTGAACACATAAAATTACTCACAGTCAGTCCGATTTCATTCGATACTTGTGTTTTATTTATAACGTCCACTTTTAGGCAGAGCAATAATAGGTATTCGCTCTCGCTGCGACAATAATACTATTGCCTGTATTTTGAAATTTTTATTCACAACACCAGTATAATAGATTTAACCACAAATCACTAACCAACAATAACTTCCAACAAAGTTCTATTCGATCTAAATGACTGAATCGTAATTGCAGAAATTGAAATAATTTATTAATTTTTTTGTTGTCTACCTACTTACTTTACAATTTATAATTGAACAAGACAACGCGGTAGGCTTGTTATTATTATCGAACCACTATGTTAAACTTATTGAATAAATGCCTTAAGACTTAAGAATATTTCATAAAACTTTAAAAAAACTATAACCTCACGTGAGATTCGAACCCACCGCATACCTTTGTTTTAACACACCGAACACAGCACCTTACCCGCTACGCTAGCATGCCATATTCTAAGACGATTGAAATTATGAAATACAATCGGTTGTGGTTGCAGACAACAGTGCGTGTGTGTGAGTTTCTATAGTATGAACACGATATCGAGTATAGAAACTCGTAAAGAAGGTCGTAAGTCAACTCATTAGTGTTAATCTATTGCTTTGTGAGACTGCTACTGCATTAATGACCGAGACTGTACCTACTGAATGCATGGTCTCAGTTTATGTTACAGTTTCATTTACACCCTGTACATATTACTTAGCCTATATTATTTACTTCTATAGATTGATTAATTACGGTAATTGCAATATCAATACTACCTAATGATTACCGACTGAAATAATTTGCACACTGGTGGTTATTAAGCCACTAGAGAGGGATTTCCTATACACGATGCTAACATTATTGCTTGTTTTTATAGTACCCTAGCAAACAAGCGTGCGTTTCACCTGATGGAAAGTGATCACCGCTGCTTATAAACATTCGGAACACCAGAAGAGTAACCGAGCTTTAAAAGCTTTACCCCAAATTTTCCTTGACCATCAGGATCTTTAATTCAGCATGCGTCCATTAATAATAATATTGTGGGCCGACCTTAAGGTTAAGGTTTCCATATCCTGGTCGGGCTGATGTTACGTTGTCGATTACTCCCTGTATATGCAGAGGGGGAAGCTATGGCCAATGCTGAAGAGCTGACCTATGAATTTTCATCTCACGATCCATCACTTGGGAATCCCTCATGCCGTAGTGGAAAGATTAGTTAGTCAGCAATGGTGGTATCGAGGCTGACTGTCCAGGATGCACCAGACGATGTCAGAGTATGTCACTCGTGGAGGGTCTTTTCTTCCACCCCATGAGATTTGAGACATGATAATAAACTAAATAGGTACTTACGTAAGGGCAGGGCTGGTTTACCTAAAAGCAAAGTAGGCAAGTGCCTATAAGCCTGACTTACAGCTAGAAGGAATGCTGTAATGACACAAGAGGCGTCACAATAGATCTTCGCAGGTCGCAGTGACAATGGGGCTTAGTACCCTACCTAAAAAATACAATTATTTTTTTTCAAAATATTCCGATCATACGTGTATTGAGTTAAGAAAATTTTCAAAACAGGAGATGGGCCCTACTGCTAATTTGCTTATTACGCTCTACGTGGTTTAATCCGGCCCTGCGTAAGAGCATTTTATTTTCGTTATTTTTATGCCACATTGAGACGATTGCATTGTTTTTATTTCGAATCTCTGTTACATAAATATTAAATGTATATTATTAAAAAAAAGCAGTGATAGCCTAGCGGTTGAACGCTCGCCTTCCATGCAGGAGGGTCTGAGTTCAAACCCGGCCCGCACCTCTGACTTTTCGGATTCATGTGCGGATTAGAATTTGATTATCACTTGCGACAACGGTGAAGGAAAACATCGTGAGGAACCCTGCACACCTGAGAGGGCCTCATAAAGTTCTCGATGGTGTGTGTAGTCCGCCAACCCGCACTAGGCTAGCGTGGTGGACTAAGGCCTAACCCTTCTCATTCTGAGGAGAGGCCCGTGCCCAGCAGTGGGACAGTAATGGGCTGAATTTATTTATTATTATTTTCATATGAGCAGATTCACCAACTGAAACATGCGAATGCACTTACGAGTTAATATCCGTTTTTTTTTTCAACTTTTTAGTTAAACACAATACAAATATACCCAAGACCACACTCAAAAATCCGATGCACTAATTTAAATTCCAAATCACACACACATACGTGGACTACTCCCGCCTTCACCACCTACGAGCTAGAAGGGGTGCCTCTATATATAGTGAGAGTTACTTGCACGCACCGCATGATACCTACGTAAATAGTCGCGAGTGTGCTGTGGCCTTATTGAATTATTTTTTCAAATAAATATTTTTTGTGTGTGCAACATGTTACGTCAGTGTGTCACGTTGGCAGTATTGGGGTGTGTTTTGGCTGTTCCCGCGCCTCAACATCAGTACCAACCTCAACATCAAAAAGTGAGTTTATCTCATTTTTGAAAAAAGTGTTTCAGTTTTTATTGTTATTTAATTCAATTGTTTCAATTAAATTCTATTTTATCTATTAAATTAACTCAAATTATTATCACTATCTTAATCATGTCAAAGCATATAACTTCAGCAAAGTAGGATTTTTAATGTTCATAAATTAAAACAGCTTTTTTTTTTCATATTATTAAGTACCTACTGAGTGTAAAGTTCGAGTCAATTTTAGAGTATATTCTTCATCCTAATAATTATTGTCATCCATAGCATCATCATCATCCATCTCTTTGCTTGTTCCATTTTGCCCAGCTTGGATCGATCGCTTCCTGCATTTAATGCAATGTTTCTTCTTATTCTTCTTCTGTCAAGTCGGCGAGAAGTGTTTTAAAGTCTATCCCAATACTGCGGTTGCATTTAGGAACAGCAACTGAATCACTCTACAAATTACGTGCACTACATAAAAAATTATCCTGTATTATTCTTCAGGATTAACCTTTAGTTCGACGTCTCGTTAACCTTTGAGAACTGTAGCCTGTCTATTGTTAAGATTACGTCAGTCTTGCATCAAAGTTAAGGCTGTGTGTCACTGTTACTTGGGTGACATGCTTTGTGTGAACTAAGTTGAGATTTGTATGTGAAGTAGGTCGTACACCTGCAATATTTGAAATCTGTTTCAGATCTTGTATATAAAATTATTATCTGCACTAATTTGTTATTTATAGAAATTTAAATCCATGACTAATTACTTGATTAATTAAAAAACAATACGTTTTTAGTTCGATATAAGTTCAAAAACATCAAAGACCGTATAGATTTTCCTATTATTACTGCTAAGTTTATAAATAGTCTGGGCAAAGAGAATCTTATATAGATTTTAATTTAATCCTAACAGTGGCATTGCATTTCTGTCCATTAGCTGATAATAATCCAAGTGCGCCTCCATTAAGAGACCTTAACAGTCTATTGTTAAAATTACATCAAGAACACGGTCAATGGAAAACTTATCTAACAGAGACTTACACGTTTAGTTTTTCAAATTGGTAGATTCACATAAAATTAACTGACGTTATTTCCGCTAAATTTTGAGTTGTAACAACTCCGTGCCTTGAATTATATAATTTTCAAAAGAAATAATATGTCTCATACTGTTTGGTGTTACGCATACTAAGTTACGAGTAGCATAGGCTGCTTAGTCTTCCTGACTTTTCTTTTTCTTTTACTTGAGTCTATTTCCTTACTAAGTTTTCTCCTCTCTCTTCACTATCCTCAGTATAACTTTAGACTCGGAAGCCATAAGCACTTAAGTCAACTTAAGTGGTTTATATCGCCGCTTGATTTGTTGATACGACTTAGGTTATATGGTACAGTCGACTATTGCGACTGAATGAAGTGACAGTGACATACATGCTTATTCCAGTCGACGGATAATACATACAAAAACATGGGTGCTGTGACTCTTTAAAACTTTGCGCAAAAATTGACTTAAGTACTTTTGGCCGCCGCGTCTAGAACTTTCATTAGCTCTTGTTTCATCGCAAACAATATCTTCATTCATCAATTTAAGAAAGTGCTTCGTTGACCGGTCACGAGATTATACTATGGAAACGAATAGGTCAAGGTTTTATTTTACAAATGGTATGACTAAACTAAATCAGTTAAATCGTTCTTCTATTCTTACTATTCCAACAATTTTACGAGTTTTGTGGAGCTGTTTTTGGATATCCTTTGACTTGCGCTCAAGCACGAAAGGCAGACGAAAATTGGCTTAGATTTCTACTGCAAACCAACATTCAGACGGACACTATAATCTTCAAACAAAAAGCTTCATTTAATTCTATTACGTATGCTCTTAGTTTATTACATGACACGTTATGATAGTTACAATATTTAGCAATAATAAATAAAAAAATGAAATCAATCATTATTTTAAAAAGTAGTACATCCGACATCAATCTTCGCAATCGACCATGTGACTGTATTGCTTCACCAAACAACATAATTGGCTGTAAACAGACCGGAAAAGAGTCGAAACATACATTTTTGCACAACAACATGCACACGTGTGTTTTTGGCAACCCATGACAAATCGAGCGCGACGTAACAGGGTTAGTTTAAACTGTTACAGTGTTACACTTTTGACGTTTCGTAACGTCATCAGTGGCGCGTTTTATTTCGAACGAACTGTAACGAGATTTAATTGGAATAATTTTATATAATCGCGTTTTGATCGCACTGATTAGCGCGGCTTGGTAGTTAGTAGGCAGCTTCATTTTCTTATGACTTAAGTTATAATGCAACACTGTGAAATTACGCCTTCTTATTCTGAGGCTAATTGCACTGTTATCTAGTTGTGGATAGTTATTTGTTTTAATACTCCTGTTATGTTTTATTACGTTGTATATAGGTGTTAACGATTATGACTTTCAAACATGGTGATTAAGGCTGTGTTATGAATTGGTTAAACGTTATAATGGTAGATAGTTAAAACTCTTAAAAGGCAACAATTACCTTTTGTAAATATTATTTATGGCTTTATTATAAACCATGTATTTTCATCAATGTTCAAACTAACGTCATCTCGTTAACTTCAATCTTTAGATTAACTTTACTATCAACTAATACATACAACACTTGCTAGATTTGTATTAGTAGATATTGCAATAGGCAATTTATATACTTTAGCATATAGGTACTAAACTACAATCTAACGTCACAAAATACAGGATGGTAACGAGACTACGACAATAAATGAAACTACGTATTCGGTTTCATGTTCTGAAGCCGTACACAAAAAGTCAACGATTTTCACGCATATCATTTATGCATAATATTTCACTCTACTCTCATCGTTCCTGTGGCTAAACTACATAGGTATCGGATTTGATAGAATTTTTGTGTACAGTCACAGAACGTGATACCAAATACGTAGTTTCATTTAATCTCGTAATGTCGTCACCACCCTGTATATTAGGTATATCTAATAATTATGTAGTTGCTAGCGTACATCAGT
This sequence comes from Allophyes oxyacanthae, assembly GCA_932294325.1. Classification (NCBI taxonomy): domain Eukaryota; kingdom Metazoa; phylum Arthropoda; class Insecta; order Lepidoptera; family Noctuidae; genus Allophyes; species Allophyes oxyacanthae. Next base: position 4,289,111 of record OW028614.1, on the reverse strand, counting down.
GAAATCTATTTATCATTAATTCGATAGCATATATTTAAAGAATCCTCACGATGCCTAGATAGATATAGGCATAAGGAGAACAACCGCTGGAAATACTTGTAGGTACCTAACACCAGCCGACCGACACTGGTACTTAATCCTACATTATTCCTACATATACTCACCATCATACCCCTTTGTCAGCAGGCAGAAGGCTTTGACCCACACCTACTGAGACAGTACCTCGCTGACCAGCAGGCCGCAGCGCCAGCGCCTGCGCAGACACAATTCATTCCACGACCACAACACGTACAACAAGCAGTTCCTAGACCTGTAAGACATCTACGTATCTTTTAAAAATCACCTATGACGTCACCTTATAACACCGCTCAGAACAAAAAACACTCAATTCATCAAGCTGTTTATTTTTTCGCGATTATGATGTTGGTCTCATAGAGAGAGTGGTTCAGTTTGATGGTCTGATCCACACCCTTAAATATAACCACGCATTTCTGATACATGTTGTATAAATCAGTTAAGGCTCACAATTTTCTTTATCACCAGGCTCCCCAACAACTGTACACAGTCCAAAGCGAGGCCCAGTATCAACCGCAACACCAACCACAGCAACAGTACCAGCAGTACCAGCCACAGCCACAGCCACAGCCGCAGCCACAACAGCAAGCTCAGTACAAGCAGCAGTACCAACCACAGAGACCCCAGGAACAGAGGGAACCAGAGGAGTATGACGTAAGTTGGAACCTTATTTACATTTTTAACAACTTACTATAGCTGCACACCATTCACGATTATCTGACCTTACCAGCTATAACGATGCAGGCCTATGATGGCAACATCGTCATTAGTCCACTTGGTGGTTGGTCCTTGCAAAATTCAATTGTCAAACAACGCTGAAATTAATAACGTCAATGTTAGAATAATTTCGCAATGAATTGAGGCTTTTTATTTATTGTAGAAAACACTAACAATAAATTGAATGAACGAGACTATAATTTCAATTTTATTATCAGAAATAATTTCATAATATCCTATGTTAAATGAACCGAAATTCAATTTTTCGTTGAAACGACGAAATATTTAAGCAACGACTTGGTTTTCAAAAAAAACTGCGACAGCCGAAATTAAATAATTATCTAATCCAATAAAAAATAACAGATAAAGTAGAAGGAAACAGTGTATTTATTATTATTTGCAATCCAATAGTAAAAGTATCAGACATTACAATTAAGCGTAACAGACATTGCCTATCAAAATACGTTCCACGCCGGAATAGTTCCAACCTAGTTTCGATTGTCGTACTCATTTCCTTATGACCACAAAGTCCAATGTATAGACAACACGGATGGATCAAATTAACAAGAGCAGGAATACGGCCCGCAGCAACTTTCACTAAGAAACTCGAATACAGGTAATGGTAGTGTAGATAAAGCGTTCGCAGAGAGATTGGTGTGAGATACTTGATGGGAAATTACTTTCTTTGATTATTGCGTGGCGATTAATGTTTCCTTGTTAATATGGTAAACGTAAATGAGGGAAATAAGTTAGTATTACCTAAAATCTACCTGAAATGGAGAAATACAAATTAATATGCAATGCATTCGTTCATTTACAAATATTATATACCCTAGCTAAGCAAAATAGGTATCTTGATCTTGTGAAGATGGTTTGTAATTTAACACATCATTTTCATCAGTTTCCGCTATTATTTGGGATCATGGGTACCTAAATGTTTTAAGCCAATTGCGAGTACTGCGACCATAGCTAAATAAAATTGTGTTTATCTAACACCGTATTGCTTACAAAAATCACAGAATATTCTAAATGGGAATTTATTGTAACTAACTTTATAAAAATATGTTTCCTACGTCAATTTATAACTAATTAATCTTCTTCTTGCAGCCTAGTCCTTCCTACCAGTTCGGTTTCGACGTGAACGATGACCAGTACACCAACTACCAGAACCGCAAAGAGCAGAGAGACGGTGACGTCATCAAGGGCTCCTACTCCGTGGTTGATAGTGACGGCTTCATCAGAACTGTGACCTACACCGCTGACCCCAAAGAGGGTTTCAAGGCTGAGGTGAGTTTGCAAAGACATTGTGATACGACTGAGATGAACAATCCGCTTGGCAAGGATTGTGATAACAGATCTTTTTAGGTCATTGTAGATACTCATAGAGATGAACTGTATGCAACAGAAAGGGAAGCGTAAAATATAGTGAATATTTTTTATCACCATTCTTATGATGTAACAATTGTAATGACAATTTAAGTCTCGATTATAAACGATTATTCAAGGGTAGATACGGGAAAGATTAGAAGGCTAAATAAACATTATAAAAGTAGATCATGCGAATTGATCTGAAGCTGAAATTCTTTAAATGTACCTATCAGCGCTCAGCATTGCCGTCTGGCAATTCTTATACATATAGCAGTACCTACTAGTAAGCTACCTTAAGCAATACTTAAACCATATTCCGATATTAAGCCGTCAAACTAGGCCAGGGACACACAAAAGGAACGCTTAGTTAGCATTATTTAATCGCATTAAAGATCTAGGTTACTTTAAATCAAGTCTAACTAGTATCTATTGTTATAATTTATTAGGAGCTGGAACCAGAATTTTGTTGCACGACTTTTATAAGCCGAACATTTAGAGCAATAATCAGGAATCAAGATAAACTGATTGATTGAATCAGTAAAACCTCGGATACTGGACTTTTCTTTTAACATTCTACTAGTGATGTGTATAGAACGGACACCCACCTGGGCCGACGACTTTAGATTTTTTAACTAGTGCGGAAGCCAATTTGTCCACGAACCCTGATCATTAAAATTTGTCCTTAGTTATATAGTTATATATGGCTTTAGTAACAGATAGAATGTTTAGTGGCCGTCGACACAGAGAATCCAAGGATGATACTCTATTTACCTATAAATTAACATTAACATTCATTCTCCAGGTATCAAGACAACCCACAGACATTGTAGTGAAGGTCCCCACGCCCAAGCCCCAGACGCAGCAACAATACCAGCCACAAGTAGCGCATGCAGCTCACCCAGCGCAAGCAACTCACCCAGCGCACGCGCAGCAACCTCGGCCGCAACAAGCCGCTCCCCAACAATACTACCGCTACGAACAATAAGCTATAGAATAGAATGTCTGTCTACATAATTATCGTGATGTGGGAAATTAGGACAAATAAAAGAGTTTTAGAATTTGATGGAATATCAGACTGTAAAATATAAATATTTCGAATAGATAAATACGGAGTGATGGTGGAATAGATTCCCCTAAACGTTTTGGATATGCTAAACCACTAACTAAAGAATAAAAGAAGGAAGGTAGGCTTGATTCAACGTAGATATTTAGATACCTATGACCTAATTTGGGCCTTAAAAAATATCCCACTTAGAAATAAACAGCTATTTAAAATTTTCATATTGATTTCCCAATTGGTTTGAAATTACAAGTCATTATTTTAAAAATTCAAACCAATATTGCATAGAAAATGTAGACATTTTTATTCATAGTTAGTTGTATTTTAGTTGTATTTATGATACTCCGTGCCTCGTAAATTAAGCTGTGGATTTCAATGAGATATCGAGTTTGGTCTTTATTGAAAGTAATAAGGACTAATAGCTGAAATGTAGGCGTTATAATGAAGTTTATTTTAGTAAATATAATTCTTAATTTATATTCTCCAGACCTTCACATTCAAATATTTTAAAGATTTTCGTTGTCTCTTTTCTAACTTGTTTTTTTTGTGATGTTCGCTCTGAACTCACCATTCAATTTTATGTGAAGTTTCAATTTAAAGTCTTATTTAAAACTTGGAAGAAATTTACAAAAATATTTTTTTTGATTGTGTAGAAGTATGCCAGAATATGTAGCTTATTCAATGTTAATAAAGTTACTATTATTTAAGGATTATTTCATTGCGTCGTGTTTATCCTTTCCACAGTCCCTCACCTTTCTCAGTATTCTTCTTCTATCTTGTCGATGGCACGTTTTTTTTACGCTCAGTATATTGCCACACGGAACGGGCTTTCATCGGCGTTCATCAGTGCCTCATGCATGCAAGTATCAGAGCACACAAGACAACATAATAATGTTGACCGTGGTTTGTAGCACTATACCTACTTCATAGAGGGTTACAAGCATAAACTTAGAATGTTTTCGCACTTAGGTGTTTGCTTATAACAATAAGCAAACACCTTCCGTTTAACATTTCCGCAGTTTTGCTTGAATATTAAGACTCTATGTAAAATAACTATAAGATGGGTTAATATTATAAATTAGCACCCCCGGCCATGAGGATGCCCAGCTTATTTACGGCCCAATTGTCTTGTTATGGGTTGGTGTTGACGGGTTTAAAACCGACATTTTCATTACATTTTAATTATCACGAGAGATAGAATGGTAGCGGAGCCATGACAGTCCCTTGAGGTAAACCGTTCTTTTTAAGTATCAACCTCTCACCGTTTTTAGATGAACCTGGATGCGACCACTATGGAGCTGTTCACAGTATGCTTGTTTATGAATTTATGATGGTGTTAAGACGTTCCACCTTTGCATAACTTATAGTTATCCAAGGTTTACCGTATCAAATCCTGCTGAAAGAACCACAAAAACATTGCCTGTTACTTCCCGTTGTCTCGAATCCGTTCTTACTACGTTATGTAATAGGTAAAGTTTGGCTGGAAAATGAAGTATAAAGACAACATACTCGATGTAATAAAACTAAGTCCAGGCCATTACCATAGCCATTACTGACCCACTGCTGGGCACGGGCCTCTTCTTAGAATAAGAAGGATCAGGCCTTAGTCCATCACGCTGACCTGGTACGGTTGGTGGACTATACAGACCATCGGAATCTTTATGGAGCCCTCTCAGGAGTGCAAGGTTTCCTCAAGATGTTTTCCGTCATCGTTTACGCAAGTGATAAGTAATCAAATCTTGTAATAAGTATTCGTACATGAATTCCAAAATTCAGGCTGCGGGCCGGGTTCGAACTCAGACCCTCCTGCACAGAAGGCAGGCGTTTGATCACTACTCTATCACTGCCTTTCTCAGAAGTAATGAAGTTATTTTGTTATGCTATTCTGCTGGTATTTCTAAACAGGCAGATTTTTTTGGATATGACGAAATCATAAAAGTTCTAAATAATGAGATAATAAGCGATATTATTTCCATTAAAGTTTATTAAATCTTTGATACATTCGTTGTTCATAACTTAACGTAACATGAGCGATTCGCGAAGTCATAATAAAATAAAGTAAAATATTCACAAATTATTAGTCCTCTCATAAAATCTATTCGTAACATAAATATTTTCCGTCAAACAACGGCACATAGAATAAAATATAAATATCTATAATAAATTATTAACAAAAATATAAAAGTAATATTCAGTCTGTTTAATAAGTTAACTTTTAGTGAAAAATGGCCGATAAATTAGTTATATCTAATTCTTCGGCGATTTTACAGTTTCATAAATGCACCCTTTAATACCAATAAGTTAGGTCTCCAAGCTGAGAATATTAAAAATACTTCTCTCACAAACAATAAAATTAATAACTGAAATGCATCATTAAGTCGAGATTTTTTATAATGTATTTTTTTTTAACATTTTCTAGTAGCCACATTATCTCTATAATCAGAGACTGAAAGAATAACTCAAGCTTCTTGCTTTAATTGCTAAATATATACGGAATTGCTCCATTTTGTAAATGAGAAAATACTTTCCCAAATTAATAGAAATTTTCGAAAAAGTGAAGCTATTTCCGATTTTTGTGTCTTCTAAACAACGTGATTAAAAACTATATAATTTTATTGCTAGCAAAAAGCAAGCAGATAATCAAAATGCTAAAAAAAACATTCTTGTTCCTCACATTCATCATCAAAAACAAAATGGCGGGAGCATGTCGCCATTATTGCAAAATTTTTAGTGGACGGATTATTTTAATTTCTCCTAATTCTTTTACCAAATGGTCTAGAGTCCAGGACTAATATATCGGGTCTATAATACCGGGTCTGGTCTACAGACGCACCCAGACTCAACTAGCACGTAGTCTTGACCCGTGAGTGTGACGGGGCCTAGAGGAAGTACCAAGAATAGATAAGGCACGTATGTTTGTGAACACGTTCCTCTTACCAGCGAGCATTCACTCGATCTGAAAAATATAAAGAAAACAATTTTATTTAATGGCACACTGCTCGCCTTACCCGGAACTAAACCTTTTTTTTTTTTTTTTTTTTTTTTTTTTTTTTTTTTGTCGCAGGAAAATCCTCATGGATGTCCTCCGCCCAGGGGAAGGCGGAGGGGTCTGTCGGACTCTTACCGACTAAAAACCTGCGGTGTTCCTTACTCCTGCCTGGCCGGGGGCGCGGGATTCGCGGTCGCATTCAACCGCAGCCCCGGCGGGCCTGACCCGCCACTAAAAAAAAAAAAAAAAAAAACTAGTGGCGGGTCCCGTCCTTTGTGCAGCTTAGGCTGCACATCCTCCTCTGAGAGGCGCGCGCGGAACACTGCGCGCCGCCGTCTCGGGCCTGATTCTGATCAGGCGGCGGTCTGCCCCTACAGTCCGCCGCCCGCAGGCCGCGACTCATGGAGGCCGGAGATCGTTATTTGTTCTCCTCCGGCGCCCGGTGCGTCTTCCACGGGAAGGGAGAGCAGATGTCGCCTCTCTCTCCCTTTCCGCCGCTTCCTTTGCGATCATGACTTCCTCGCAAAAGGAAGCGGCGGCGTCCCATGCGCTCCCGCTCTCGACCATGGCTTTAATGACGGCCGCGAGCGAGAGGCTACCCGTTCCGACTGCACCCGCGAGGGCACGGCGCTGGCCCGCCCAAGCTGGGCACTCCCCCAGCGTGTGCTGCGCCGTGTCCTCCGTGCAGCCACAATGGTGGCACCGGGCTGTTGGCTCTCGGCTTATGCGACACAAATACTTTCCGAAGCAACCGTGTCCGGAAAGTATCTGCGTCAGCCGGTAGGAGAGGGCACCATGACGCCTCTCCAGCCAACCCTCCATGACGGGCCTTACCGCCGCTATTGCGGCGTGCCCTACCCGGAACTAAACCTAGCCTGTCTTAGAATTAGGTAGGTGTCACAAAAAAAATCACCGGATAAACAGACCCTGGAACTAAACGAGTATATGATAACGTCATATGTATGATCACCAATCCGCTGATCCTTGTGATGATTCGATCGGATCGGTAGATTTTTTACAAACAGTTTACTATTCGATAAACGTCGTTGAGCATGAAACCCACAGTTAACATCTTACCGAAAAAAAGCGAAAAGCTTGACGTTCTATAGCGCAAAACTAAACCTTTTGAGTTCAAACTAGACAAGTAGAATTAAAACTAGTTGGTCAACACTGATGCATCCGATAGTCCGATGGTTACGATATCCGTAAATATGAGAGTCGATATACACGTTATCTACCTCTGTTTATAAATTATTGGTCCTTTGAGCCGGATATGAAAATTTTGCTAATAACCGCCCATTTCGAGTTCGGGTCGAGTTGGTTTAATCAAACGGGTTAAAAAATACCTAAAAACAGATCGATAAACAAAATTATACTCACTCGCAAACTTCAAAGACGACTTGCTGCAGTAAATCAGGGAACTTCTGTACGATAGTGACGGGCTGTCCCGAAGTGAGAGAAACGCCGTACATCGGTGCAGTAGTGTTGTACCGTGTTCGGCATAGACGAGTGCCGCCGCACGAATTCGTGGGCGCCGGAGATAAACCGGGCAGGTTTGTGGCGCGACCTAGAATAAGAATAGGAAAGTTTAAAAACATCTTAATCCCTAACAAATTATGAAAACTAGCGTGTTCAGTCAGATTCTACCCATCTCGGATCGAATTACAAAACAGGGATGGACTATGGGATCATAAATTCTATTAGGAGAGTGGACTAAAATTCAACCCTTGTGGATACTATGCCAAACGTAATTCGCTGTAGCAATCATAGTCAGAAATTGTTTATTTTCTCCAACGGTCGTGAAAATAGTTCAAGAGTTCATGTATTAAAAACACATTACTTCTCATCTATTCAACCAGCATTTCGCACCCTCAATACAATATTAATAAACCTCAGTATTCAAGCTATCAGTAGCAAAAAAATACACTAGTTCTTACCAGTTCTGTTGCCACCAATACCATGAACTCGTGTGCCTTCCGAATAGCCGGCGTGAGCGTCTAGCAATGCTCTCCTCATGATGGCGGGGTCCACCGTCCGGACTCCTCGACCCTGTCGCGAAGACTGCCATGGACCTGACTTTAGTGCTCTGTTCACTAAGTGCCTGGAAAACAAAAGAGCTCAAGTTCATTGCTTTGGTAGACATTCCGGTCTAACCTTAGAATACCAACTGGTAGGTGTAGATATTTATCTCCACTGGTTTACGAAGGTAAGAAGTATGCCTACAGATATTCAGAGAATAAACTAGAAGCTGACCCAAACATAGTTGAGCAAAGGCTGGCCAGTGGTACCTAATGATAATGATTTTATGAGATTACACTATCTAATGGCAATAATCAATGCAAATGGTAAGCTTTCTCAAATCCCAACTAGAATAGAAAATTCAAACTGGTAATTTAACGAGCGATTACATTAGAGTTAGACACTGAATAAATTCAGTATCGAAAGGAGGTAGTATGAATTAAATTGGTCTTTCGAGACAGAATTAGAATTATAATAAATTAATAACTCAAGCGACCAGTACGCCAGATGGCGTACTGGTCCGTACTAGCAAAACCCAGAAGTTAGTGGGAAAAGGAGAGGGAGGCCTTTGCCCTGCAGTGGGACAACACAGGCTGAAAATAATAATAATAACTCAAGCGGCATCTATAAACAACTTTCAAAACTAATTCACATCTCAAAGTTCACGCTACTCACCGCTAGATGTCACAAAATTAAAGTAATAGGCTTTCACGTTCCGTTACGCTCAACGTCGTCAACGGACGTAATAATCATCATTTTGTAATTACAGTAAGTGCAGAAAATAGGTACAGTGTATTAAGGTAGCAAAAGAAAAGAATAAAGATGGGGTTTAGTGAGAAAGTTCCCACGAGTCGGGAATGAATGAACGTGTATTTGAATTAACGGAACTTTTACTGTTTACTTCATACCTATTACATCTAAAATTGTATTTTGCATTCTATTGTTTTCACCATGAATGCAAAAACAATACACACTATGAGCTAGTCGTCACCCCATATGACTTCCTCATCGATCTTGGTCTCAAGTGCGCATACGGTTGCCAAGCGGGAAATTTAACAGTGTTGTTTGATTTTTCTGTTAGAAAATTCTCAGTAATAGCCAGTTCTTGTAATATTTTATGCTCAATAAATGGCAATACTTAGTCTAAAAAAAGTGCAATAGGTTCACCTACCTATATTATGGCCTAGATACTCAAAGATTACGGCACATAATACCGATTCTATAATATTATCATGGCCACATTGCACACATTTCCCGAATATGTAGGTATACAGTTGCATTTTAGCATACCTAAGTATACCTACTTACGATATAAACACCCGTTATGACCTAATTACAATTTTTAAGAACTTGTTTATCTATAATTGTGAGTCATTAGCTTTTAAACAATCCAAAATGAATGTGAATCAAAGAATTTTAAAATTAGTCTAATAGGTCAATGAGCCAATCAGATTTAAACAATTTGATTACTTAACAAAATATTTTTATAGTCTGAACATGAGATCAAGATCTTAGTACATACCTACAGCTTAACTACAACAACAATTTAGGTCTATATAACCGTTTCATTAATAGTTTTTAATTACCTATTATGAAACATTTAAAAGGAAGTAATTACTCTGATTGAGAAAACACTTAAACATGTATTTCTTCATCAGTGTCACTTTCATTCTCCATTTCAGCCTCAATTTTCATAAAATTACTGGGCAACATCAACGACTCTTCTAATTTAAGCTGTTTCGGAGCAATAGGATCTTTATTTTCTAAAACCGTTATGAGATCTTCATCCGTTATCAAATCATCGTAGACATTTTTCATCATAAAATTGGCTAGACCTTTGTTCGGATTTGTGCCAAAAACCATCTCACTGGGCGTTCTACACAATACCTCGTGGAATGTGGTGTTTAGTTCGTGTTGCACGTATTTAACTCCTTCCTGCCACTTCATATTCTGCGATTTGAACAACCATTCATTTAATTTCTTCAGTATGTCTTCATTCGATTTTCCTATAAAATCATTTTTGGTAAAAACTTTTTCTGATACGAGAATCTTAACTTCAGGATATAAATTTGTTATTCGCCTACACATAGGTTTTACTAAAGCCAAACCATTTTTTGATTGCAAAATGTTTGGTGCGCCAAATAACAAAAATATTCCTAATAACTCTTCAACCGCTTCTTCTGCACTTAAAGTTTTCATTGGCTTCAAGTGAATAAATTTAGTAATATAATTTCTGTACACCATAAGATATCGATATTCCTCGCCAAATTCATTAGTGACGCCTAGTATGTCTACTTGACCGCGCGAATAAAGTTCCGGGTATTTATAATTAGTAGTACTTCTCAAGTCTCTTATCAAGTCTTCAGCTTCGATTTCCAGTTTCGTAGTCGAGCACTCAGCGATCGGGTCACAAGAGCTATTATTGAAAGTTTCGTCTATATTTTCACTAAATTTACTCGAGTTGGGATCTTGTTTTGCCCGTTTATTAATCGATTTATTCTTACAAGATTTGCACATTGATAAAAATACTAATACACACTCTGCTGTTATATTTCTGTATTTCCGCTTTAACTCCACCATCATCCGACTTCGACCGCCGTGGTTCAACTTGAGATGGTATTGCATTATAATGTCATACATTTCATCCATCGGTACCATCATTTGCCGTCTGTTATCGCCGGGTACTTGAGCCGCATACAGTCTTTCTCCATCAGAGGTTTCAACGATTTCATACTTTTTCAAGCGACGATAGTCCGCTGGAGTTTTCCTCTGAGCCGTTTTTGCCGCTTTTATCTTTTCGATTAGCCAGTAATATTTCTCACGCGATAACAACAAAGAATTTGGTGCCTTCTTATTGTTAAATACTTCGTATAATCTCCGGTAAAATTCGTCTCTATCGACATCCATACTGACATCAGTTTGTTTAGTTGAACTTGACTCACAATCCACCATTTCAAACATGAACTAACCGGGTATTTTGTGAAAAATCTTATACAACAGTACAAAATACGTCGCGGCTACGTAGAATGTATGTACACTGACTGGCACTGGCTGCGGAGGGCATGAATTGGCAACATGGCGGGCGCGTCAATGCCCGAAGTTGTCCGAGTGCGCGGGCCGGTGTGCCGGACAGAGCCGAACATTACTGATGTCTTTGTCTAGCATAGAGTATTACACCGCCCAGAGGAAACGCGTATTACCCAATTATTTAACCGGTTATAATGATAGCTGTAATTTATTATTAACGTATTCATGATATTCCTAGTGTTGTGGGTTATTTATAAGAGTTTGGGAGCTAGTAATTAGAGAGTAATAGAAAAACGTATTAACTAGGCTAGTTAGGTCAGTATCAGCTGTATTGTATGGCGCAATTGTAAACATGGCCGCCTGTAAATATTGTTACTCACAGCTTAATCAACTTCCACTTGGAAGTTGAACTTTATACTTAGGACATAATTTTCACTGCTTAGACAGTTTACATATTATTGTAAGTACCTACGTGATGTAGATAGGGGCGTAACTGTGCGGTTGTGGGTACAATACCTACACATTACACAGTGTAATATTTGCCTTCAAAATCGGACATGATTGTTCTTTTTTTTATTGTATTTTTCAACACAGGTAATGGTTTCAAATGCGAGAGTAGAACTCCCGTGTGCCATTTAAGTATAGATCCTGATATTTTTTTTTACAAAGATTACAATATTATTAGATGAAAAATCTGAAAAATATCTCCTCACCTCAAGTGTTCGATCTACATTTTTTTTTTCAATACGCAATCGTTTTATTCCTTGTAACGTCCTTATTATGAATTCCCTTGAAGATTTATATTACACATAGTTTACGAGAAAAAAATATTTTCTACATTTTGGTTTTAATTTTTTTGCCAATACAGACGTCCCTAGTTGGATTTTTTAAATACAGCATTGGATTCTCCAGACTGAGCTTAAGAAGCCACAATAATGCCGGTTACATATTCATGGCTTTTCGGAGATAAATAAAGAAAGAAAGAAAGAAAATACATTATTCAGCACGGACAGTGACAACACAAGAGAAAAAAAAAAAAAAAACATAAACCTTTAAACAAAAAAACAGACACTTATGAGAACAAAATAAAATTATAATAAGAAAAAAAAAAGTAAAATAGTCATTATAAAATATTGCATTATGTTGTCAAGCATGCTCATGCCGAAAGGGTAGCCAATACAGCGTGGATCTGTCTACGCAATACAGGGTGCAATATAAGGGTAGGATAAATGCGATTGCAAGAAAATACAACGAAGGATAGCTACATTTATCTGGGATGATTTACAGTCTCAGTTAATTTTAATCGATTATTTATTTAGGCAAATTAAGCAACAACTTATAGGTAAGTACTAAGTAAGTAACTAGGTAGGTACGCCAAGCACGCGCTTCACTTCGCGATGGCGAAGATTCGCACGCATTATTTCGATAATGCCGCGTGACCCGACGGGCAATCTACGAAAAAGTCTCAGACGAAAGAATATCTTTGGTCTGAGGAAAAGTTTGAACCAAATGCGAAGATCAAAACAAAGTTTCCGTCAATATTGTACCTAATTGAAACTGCTTATCCTACTTTGAATAAAAAGCGTAATTTTATTAGGAACCTAAATATTGATTAGGTCTAATAAGTAAATTAAACAAAAGAAGAATGTCAATTTGGACTGTTAGTTAGAACCTCTTTCTGTGTTCTGTGGTTGATGACTTCAAATAGGTGTTTATTAGATAATTAATAGGTATAGAAACCAACCACCTTCCTAACTTTACATGAATTTAAATTAAAATCACACCTATTGTACAAAATAAGCAATATTACGGCGCTTAAATAAATAAATCCAGCCCATTACTGTCCCACCGCTGGGCACGGGCCTCTTCTCAGACTGAGAAGGGTTAGGCCTTAGTTCACCAAGCTGACCTAGTGCGGGTTGGCGGACTACACACACCATCGGAGGACTTTAAGAGGCCCTCTTAGATGTGCAGGTTTCCTCACGATGTTTTCTTTCACCGTTAACGCAAGTGATAGTTTAATTCTAATCCGCACATGAATCCGAAAATTCAGAGGTGCGGGCCGGGATCGTTCTCAAACCCTCCTGCATGGAAGGCGAGCGTTCAACCGCTAGGCTAATTCACTGCTAGCTAATTACACAACTCTGGGTGAAAACCTCTGCTTAAGCCTTTGGGGTATACAGGCATGATGGTATGCCATTTAATGTATCAAAATTTAGGATAATAGTTATGTTTTAGAGGAATAGTAGGTAATAAGACCGACACAAGGATATTTTTATCTCTCAAATAAATCTCAAGTACTAATTACCGGTACATCTATATCATTTTAGACGGATATCCTTGCGCCGATTTTAATGCGGTCTGATTTCCAGACATAAGTCCACGTTAGCGACCAAATACACAGTTTCATTTCTGAGAAGTATTTAGACCAAATTGCATAGCAAGATTAGCATTTTCTTATAAACATTTAAGGCTCTATTAATAAATAAGTTCCTTTACCTTGCTTTAAAAAACGAGATTTTTAGAATGAATAAATAGTAACTCATAAAAAATATTACCTAGGATATGCTGTTCCGTCGGGACCTGGACAATCTGTTCCTTGTAATGCATCGCCCCACGTGTATTTCAGTCTTGGACCACAGTCTGCGACGACGCAGCATGCTACGAGTGCCTGGAATGTGTGTGAAAAGAAAAGTTTACAAGTGTTATCAAGAATATACGAATGCGTTGCACGCACGATTCATGTTCCACTTTTGGTGTAATTTGCAAGAAACGAATGCAATTGTAAAAATTGAGAAATTTGAGATTATTTAGCCTTAGGCGCTACCTGGAGCTGCGCTATTTAGAACTTTTCTTTGCGTATCACTGTTGCCTAAATTATTTTGAAACACGAATCACTTTTACATTGTCAATAATAATAGTTATTATCAGTGTCTTTATTTGTAATAAAACGTCGCTATATAAATAAAATATGATTGGCCGCACGAATTCATCGGTGGCGCGTGAGTCGCTGGCAGGTCGGTATGTGTGTCGTGGCCGAATGACACAGATCCCGCCTGCCACGGAACATCTTTGACAGACAAAACCAGTCCTTTTTCGTGTCCAACTCTATTGGATAGCTATGACAGGAACTGCAGATTGCGAGTTTATCGTTTGACAAAAATAAGAAGATTAAACATTAGAGGTCGAGTCGAAAACGTGACTTAGCAAGATTCCTCCTTATTTGGTGAAATCATGGATCAAAGAAGTCCTTTCACCTATGGGTGAAATATTATAACAACCTTAACCGTGGCGTGGGCCCCGCGGGCCTAACATACTGACTCAGTTATTTGTTGTTTGTGCCATTTCAAAATGAAGGCACTGTTACTTTTTCTTGGGCAAATCCAGGACCCAATCCCAAAATACTTTCTAAAACCCCAGACATTAGCTGTAAAAAATTGTTAATTTCATAAGCAAACTCAGTTTCAAAAACCTTTTCGGTTTTAAATTATACTACCTATATACTGAATGCCTGATCCAATTTTGAGGGCATCTCAGGGCCACTTCAATATCGATCTTTAATATGATTATAATTACTATTTGTATGAAAAATACCTAGCTTGTTGATATTTGTAAAATGAGTGAAAACAAAATTCATAGCCGGAGTCCATTTCATTTCATTGGAAATGAAAGGGTGACGTATGTGGTGTTGTGCGATGAATCGAAAAGTCCCTCTAGCAAGAAGAAAGTGTCCGTATCAGATTTCTAGGTCATGTGTGAGTAACATGTCATTGAACTCGCTTCTTATAACAGGGTATTGTCAGGTGTATATTACCTATTTTAGTTCAAATGCATTGGCGTTTCAGTTTGAGGAATCAATTATTTCGTAAAATGTCGCATATTTAAAACTATTACATATTCTCAATCAATTTCAGAAAAGATGAACATAATTTAATAATTAACCGACATCAAAAAAGGAGGAGGATCTATGTTCGACTGTTATGTATTTTTTTTATGTATGTTAACCGATTTCTCTAGTCAATAGCAGACCGATTTTGAAAAATCTTTTTTGTTTGAAACGGTATATTTTCGAGGTAGTCCCATTTAAATTTGGTGAAGATCTGATGAAGACCTTCGGAGATAGACAATGGAACTCTTTAATGGATAACAGCAAATCACTGGCGATTGCTGTAGTCGCATAGATAAGTATTGTTTATGCCACTCAAAATAGAAAAAAAAACGAACTTTAAAAAAAAGTAAAATCCGATCCTCTGGTGCCACTGTGCACTGCCAAGCTAAGGTGCATTGAAGAATTAAAGGACTTCAGAAGCTGTAAAGATGTTCAAGAAAATTATTTTATACTTTTTAGTTTTTTGAAGTCGGTTATTACTTTGTTTTAAAATTCATTTCATTGTATCCCATTGACAACATAATTCATAGTCTTTCTTTCAATATTTTAGTATTCAAAGTACACAGTTTCTTATGGCGCAATAGGTACTCAGCCTCCTGGGATCGATTACTTACTTAATATTATATTATGTCCACCGAAAGTCTCAGAGGACACGAGGAATTGATCAAAAGTGAAATTTGAATAAAGAAAAAGTAGCGAAAGTGTTTGTTGGTCTCTGGGGTCTATTGTAATGGACAACACGTTCATGAACGACATTTTGAAGCTCGATTTCCGAGTAGTAACGATCATGGTCGTAGTAAAACGTTTAACCAAAGAAGTTTCAACGAGAAATCTCGAAAGTTTTAAATACTTTACTGTGAAACTACGTTTTTATAGTTTCTCTGTTTATTTAGGCACGTTAACAAATGTTAGTCATGCGCTTTAATATTTACTAGACATACAACTTTCTACTACATTATCAGACTTATTGCTTTCTGTGTAAAGAAAAGCTCAGTAACGGCAACTTTGTAAATAAGTATGTAGGCCTACAGTACGGATTGCGGAAGGATCAATAGGTTTTTTTTGTTTGAATCTATTATACAGAATATTTTTTTGTGTACTGCGCAAATTTTACAGACTGATGCAGTGTCCGTTCCCAAATGCAACCGCAGTACTAAAATTTACTCCAAAACAAAATATATATTTGATTTTGTATAGAATAGAATAGAAATACTCTTTATTGTACACCTGATAAAAGAAGCAAATAACTTAATAATTACAATTAATCATTTTAAGATTGTACATTTAGGAACAGAAAATCATGTTACAAGAAGAGTTGTAAGTATGAATGTGGATGGCTATCAGAGTAGGGGCAGACCAAAGAAAAGATGGATGGACTGTGTGAAACATGACATGAATGAGAAGGAAGTAAATCTGGAAATGATGACTGATAGAGATGAATGGAAGAAAAAGACATATTGCGCAGACCCCAAATAAAATGGGATAAGGGCAGGAGAATGAAGACATAGGAACAGAGACTGAATGACTCTACAAATTATGCGCACTATATAAAAAAAATATCCTGTATTTTAAAGTTGATTTGCGTTTGGCGCTGTAATTTATGTTTAGGTAAAGTGTAGAATGAGAGGCACAAGATAAATAAATCTAGATAATAATACTAAAACCAATGCTTAAACCATTAAGCTTTATAGCTAGTTAACATAATGGTTACTTACTGTTCGTATAAAGTTAAAAGATCTAACACGCAGGCCTATAATTTACTTATCTGCCAAGTTTATGGATAAACTGTAAATTGTGGAGGTAAGAGATTTGCGGCTAAAGTCGTTATAAGTCTTGCTACTTCCTCTACGGATAGACCTATGTTGTGAAGATATACATAGAACATGTCGGTCAGCAACCTTCTACAACTAATGATACCTACGTTAATGCGACTACGGCGAATGGGTGCCGTGGGTAACAGTAAAATATAGATAAACTTCACCCACTGTTTTACACTTTTTATCTATCTCCTGAGCGCTTGTTCGGTCCAAATGCATAGGCAATGAGTCAGTCAACCATTGCAGTATGACTTATGATAGCTTTGTGCCTAGCCTCGATGAAATTTAAATGTTGTTTGGGGTAAATTCAAGTCACCTAGGTACTAAAACCAACTTGGTATCTAAAGAAAAAACCGTCATAGGTCATAAGTGGTCAAATAAATATGTAGTTTAAAGTTTTTATTATTACCTAGGTATAAAGTAAATTTTTTTGAAGCTACATATTATAATTTTTATAGTAAGTTTTTTTTTTTTAATTGCAAAATAAGTGCTGAAAAATGAGAGCAAATAAAACGAGTCAACATACCTATAGTAGGTTCCTATACGTAAGCGGTAAACTTTGATAAGAAGCGATCGATAGAATTGGAAATCGACCAATGTAAATAGGTATATTATTATTTTACTGTAGAACAATGTTGTATGCGTAAGTTGGGTTTGTTTTTTGAGATTCTTACGAATATCTATTATAATAAACTTATTTTTTTTTTTTTAATATCATTACTTACCAAATGAACGCATATTGATAAACTTCTTGAACACATTTTATTAATTAAACTGAGATTATTATTTTTAAATAATAATTATTTAATAGTGCGACACACTTTTATACGCGAATTATAGTCCGAATGTGAAGATGATACATTCGCGTGAGTGGAAGGGCGTGCGGTCGACGCACTGCCCGCGCAGACAACAAGTGGTGTTCATTATAACGGGAGTTCCGCCGGGAGTCCTCAGAGCGGGCACAGGCGCCTACTTTGCCTTCCATAGCGGTAGCTCTCTCTGTAGAGTTTTGAAATTAGCGCCATCTGTCCGGACGTGGACTTACTTTTTACCGGCTTTCCACGCCGCTATGTCGCTACATGTCATTCTCAAAAGAATTTTTAAGCGAGGTTTAGACTAGCAATAAAACTCTCAGAAGTTGAATTCCGCAAGCTGTTACTACTGTGTAAATGGGGTGCAGCAAGCTAACTTCTGCAAATTATGCAGCTTTAACAACTTGCTGTAAGTCACACGTGTAGACGCTATTTTTAATTTCCAGTAAGAACTTCTGGCTTCACGTGTTTGCAAAATAAAGTTTCCGGTGTTGAGCAAGATGTCAAATAAAAAAGTATGGACAAGATATAAAATTTGACTGCTAATAGAAAAAATACACCTAAACAGTATAGAGAAATAAGGGATTCAAAACGCAAGGATTATCGCAACAAAGATTTATTATGCTATCTTACAAAGTCAAACTCTATTTATTGTATACCTAGTGTGAAAATCGGGATAAAAAGTAGCCTAGATTAGGTACATAATGAAAAAGTCCCGTCAAATGGGTTCAACCGTTTTGGAGATTATCCTGGACAAACAAACAGACAAACTGACAGCAAGACAAAGAAAAAGCAGTTGTTTGAAAATAAAAGACAGACGCTTCAGTTTTATTTATTTTTTATAGGAGATGACTTACGCTAGATATCGAAGAGTGACTTATAAACGGACGCAGCGCTAGCGTTAATAGCAACACGCATATTAATACCTATCTTGTTTTTCAATAAAGAAACTCTAAAAAAATGTGATGGTTCTTCAGTTTTGAGCTCCATTTATCAATTAATTTGTGTACTAACACCATCTCTTCTTCTAATACAGTCTATTGCCCACTTTCGTTCCTTTAATTTTACTTATACCTACCTAACACGGCATAACTTTTCATTACCTACCATCATAGCTGCAGCAGTAGCACGTACCTATCTTTCTACAATTTTGATATTATGTTTTGAGACGAGAGTGACATGTAAATAGTTTTGCGATAACTTCCAGGCAATACCTTGCCGGTCATCCGGTCACATGCAGAAACGACTTGTGCCACAAATTTGCAGCCAATGTAAACGAAACTTTTAATATTTGCCCAAGAAATCGCAGCAAGTTCTCGCTAATCTAAACGTTCGGGCAAGAACTTGTAGGCGAAAACTTCTTGATCACTTACAAAGCTACTTCTGCGATACCTACATATTTATTAATGTACACAATGTAAACTGAACAGCAAGTACTGGCAAGTAATAATAATAAAAACAAATTAATATTACATATTATAAATAAATAAAATAATTAAAGTCAAGATAAATTGCAGACATAATTTTTTTATATTTAGATAATATAATTATTATGGCTGTGCAGGAAAGAAATTTTAACTCTGTGCTAGAAGGACTTGCTAGTCTAAACGTCGCTTTATAAGTTCTCTTGTGATTATGGAAACAGTGTAGCCAACCCTACAATTTTAACTGTAGATCTACAGTTTTTGGAAATATTACCAGTTTTTAGTTTAGGTCTATAAATCTACAGTTTTTTATGAGCGCTATCTATTTTATTAGCTGCCCTAGTCCGTACACTAACTCAGCTTCAGCAAAATCTACTACTACCGGACCGGAATACGTAATTGTCATGGCGTTACGGATAGATTATGTAGATCGTTCGGTCGAAGTTTGTTTACCGACATTATGTTGTATATATTACTTGGGAATCCCCTGCCTTGCCCGAGTTGTCTACCATTTGTTATTTTTGTTAGACCGATTGTTGTAATTGTGAGCAGGTATTTTTGTGTTACTAGCCCTGCGGTCCGAGTTGCGATAAAAGTGATAATATCGCGTATCCGACCAAATTCAGTAGTCAGAAAATATAAGGGCTATTGAGTATTAATAATAATTTAGACTTTGGTCGGATTCGCGATATTATCACTTTTAGCGCAATTCAGACCGCAGGGTACGTACTTGATAACGGAACCAAAGTTAATTTGAAAACGACCTATACATAGGTAATAAATAAAATTATTGTTATAAAATGTTTTATTACCAAGTTTATTTCGTTAATCTGATTAAAAGTTTGAATATCACATGTTTTTTTTGTTTATAATTCCTTCCCCACGTGTGTTTTATTTATTACTACCATTAAATAATTCAAAATAAGAAAAAGCTGTAGATTGTAGTTCATAATTAATATTTACAGTTTTCTACAGTTTTTTTAAAACACGTACCCGTTTAGTTTTACTCTAGGATGGGGTTGGCAACACTGATGGAACAACACTACTCGAACCACGGGTTCTCCATCTGAGATTAAAATATAAATAATTATCTATAGGTACTCTTTGAACATGGCCGCATGGCTCGGTGACAGCGATCACTTCGATACTTCTGTCGAAAACACTTTCAGGCCCTATACAACTGAACAGTTTTCATATAATAATACGGAATCCAAGTGCCAAGACCTAAAAGGTTTTCATAATTTTCAAGTGGGTGTTTACGGTGATAAAGCTCCAGAAAGCGGCGCAACGTCGGAAAGCAAAATAATTCCCAAGGACGCAAATACAGACAATCTTATTGGATTTTTATCGTAAGTTATATTGCGTTCTATGTATATTGCATGATAACGTTATAAAAAAAATCTTTAATTGCGTATTTCGCCGCTTTTTTCTTCTCGCATCCAATCAGCTGTTTGTCAATAGTGTTCTATCTCTGTCGCACTTACAGGGTTGTATTTATGTGGTCTTTTAGCCGATGTATCGTTTTTGGGCATTCTATTTTGGTACATTACCATCACGATGTGATGCGAATATCCTAATTTTGTGTTCTCCAATGAGTAAACTACTGAAAGGCGAATGAGAGGTATATCAATAATTGTTTGTTTTTCGTAATTTTATTACCTGTCATGGAAGAATTTCATCTGAAACGAAACCCACTTCAATAACCTTTCTCTCCAGGACTATTTTTATTCTTATGTTTCCTTTCATCTTATCTCAAGAGATTACATACTTTTATTACCTAAATTTAGTCAATTAAATTTCATTTTGTAAGTTCTAGATTTCATAGCATCTAAACAACTAAGTAATATTTAATTTAGGCACTGAAGCAGTAAAGATATCTGATACTTCCATAGACAAATTATTAAGAAAGTTATCTATTATTTTTTTCAGTCACAATGACACAGTACCAGTTATGCCAAAGTCGAATGTTGATGTCTCACCTAACATGGATAAGAGCAAAAGGAAGTCGGAGGACAACAGTGCGAGGTACAAATGTGAATATGAGGGTTGTGAACGCACATACAGCACAGTTGGGAACCTGCGCACACACATGAAAACACACAAGGGTGAGATTGTAGCACAAATGTTAGATTATACACAAATCTTGGATTACCCCTGATCCGTACCAGTACTTTTAGTACCAGAGTACTGTTATGTATATCATTCATCACTCTCATGAAGTTGTGTCTCACACACAAGACTGTGTGTCACATCATACCAACACTATTGTATACTTGCGAGACCACTTGCACTAAAGTTATACCGATTACAGTTACAAATGTCTAATCACATCTTATCTGAATTGTGAATACTATAATTAAAACCAAATAATACTACTGAACAAAGCTTCCTTTAAAGATAAACATTGTATGATTTCATAATAAGATAATAACTTACTAACTACTTAAATATAATTGTCTAATTTATTTGTACACTCTGGACTCCCGCATACATAATAATTGATAAAAGCTATTACACAATAGACAAATGTCTAACAGATAAATTAATAATTAGATATAACTAATAAGTAAAATAACAAAAATAAGTATTAATTCAAATATTTAATTATATATTATTATTATTATATATAATTATTGCAATACAAAATATTTATGTGAATAATAAATAAACAATAATAATATATAATTTAATATAACAAATAAATTAATAAATAGATAGGCTTACACATAATATGATATGAAGAGAATAAATAAATGATAATATATTTACAATAAATAATAGGTACTCCAGTAAAAATAAAGTTTTTTTAATAAGGAAAATGATTAAAGTGATCCTCTCTCTTAAACTATTTCTGGGCATTAAGGGTACCCTTTCCGTTATATTTAGAGAGTTCTGGTCTTAGGAATCGCTAGCTGAATTTTAAAGATTTCAAAACCCCATGGTTTTTTGAAAAAGGTACAGTCAGTGGGAAATATATATTTCTCAAAAAACTTAAGTGGGGCTCAATCAACTGTACCTATTTCCCAACAAGAATGTTTACTCCAAACAACAATTATTTTGATTTATGAAAAGAGTATCCATGGAGTTTCTTGCCGGTATCTTCTCCAGGACCAACCCACTTGGAACCGTGCACCTAGAATCACGACGTTTTGAAAGTGCCTGCAAAGGCCCAGTTGAAATAAAAACTTTTGACTTTGACTTTGACAACCAACGAAATCATACATACCGAATTCGAGAAAAATACAAAAACAGTTTCCTATACATTTTCTATGAAAACATACCTTTGTATACGCATAATCTAAAATCACTATACCTTAGTGATTGATTAATATTATTGTTCTACATACAAATAACCCACCCTCACCCTGAATGCTCCAAAATTTTGCACCAGCCTGTATATTATTAGCTGTTATTGTCCTTAATCAGTTAGTTATTGTATTATATCTTATGGTTTTACATAATGTTACATTCCTGTGAACTAGTTTTTATGACTAATTTATATTATTCATTCATTTACATTACATGCCTAACTTATTTGCAATTATAAATATTCACCATCTTGGCAACACTACTAACATAGACAAAAATATTATTTTTTATATAAATAAAAAGCTTAAAGGCTGGTATTATTATAATGGGGCTAGTATTTAGTGCATCCACCTTCTAATATATTAATCATTATGTATTTTATATAATTATGTATAAAACAGGCTGTACTAGGGAAACTATTATTATTAGATGTACCTATGTAGTAATAAAAACATTCAGCGGGTCTACCGCGTAACTAAAATTGTATGAACATCGACATCGGTATTAAACTTCAATACGATCGTGAGAGCCTAACTTTGAGCTAACTTGTATTTTTTTTTACCGATCATGAAGATAAGTGTCCCAACTATATGATAGGCAATTTTTTTACTAGTTAGCTCAAAGTTTAGGCTCTCACGATCGTATTGAAGTTTAATACCGATGTCGATGTTCATACAATTTTAGTTACGCGGTAGGGGTGCAGGTCTCCTAAAATATTCTTGCCAAATATATTTTATTAAATTTCACAATGTTTGCACATTGCATCATGCTTGCACTCAAAAATATCTATTATAGAATCTGTTACTATTATTAAGTAGTACCTACATTGTTCAATTTTACTGTTGCAACTCTACACAGTGTTTAATGTATAATTTCAACCACGTGAACCACACTACAGAACTACGATTAAAGTTACACGCCTCGGCAACCTTCGTCTAACTTCGTAAATACGAACATACGATGATGATATTTAATAAGTAGCTATAAATTAATAATATAAAGAATAGGTAATTAGGTATCTCGTAAGTAACCAACGAGACGCGGACCTTAGGACATTCGTTGCATAGGTATTCGTACTAATAATTGGGAAACACGAAGATTGCCGAGGTGCATAAAAATCGTAGTAATTTTCTGTACTGTAGATAATATTCAGAAATACCATGACCACTTAACACATTGATAATAGAGTAGAATCCTTCAAAAACTACTGTGTTTTGGTACTGTAGGTAGTGGACTTGGGCGTTTTTGGATAACTTTGTCATCAATATCAAAGATGCGGCATCCGATATCAGGATCGTTATTTATGGCATAGAGGCCTACTTAATGAATGTTCGTGTTGTCAACTGCGATACGATGCTGATATTGTTGACAATCCGGATCCAACCGGAACCAACGATATCTACTACAACTAGATGTAACCGGATTCTGTTTTTAACATGACATGGCATCCGATATCCGGGACCAACGATATCTGCTATAACTAGATGTAACCGGATTCTGTTTTTAACATGACATGGCATCCGATATCCGGATCCAACCGGAACCAACGATATCTGCTATAACTAGATGCAACCGGATTCTGTTTTTAACATGGCATGGCATCCGATATCGGCATCTGTAGGGGGCATCGATGCCTAGCATCTTTATTCATAAAACTCATCTCTACTCTGTAGAGACATCCTTAAGTTCTTATCTTTGAGTGCTTTATTTAATATCACCAAAATCTACATGAAAACGACCATAAGAAAAAAACTAGGCTTTATTTTAAAACTTTTTACTCACTTACAGAAATATAACATAGGTATTAATAGAAAAATAAATTCTATAAGACCTCCCAATCAGCAAATTGATCTAAAAGCATGATATATGAAAATTAGTTTTAATTGACATTTTATTAATTTTTTTAAGAAAATATCTATGCTCCCTGCTTGATAACACTGCATTTAAAACACAGTCTTATTGCTTTGAACCAAGTTTATTTAAAACCTTAAAATATGCTGAAATCAATTC
Organism: Allophyes oxyacanthae; assembly: GCA_932294325.1. Taxonomy (NCBI): domain Eukaryota; kingdom Metazoa; phylum Arthropoda; class Insecta; order Lepidoptera; family Noctuidae; genus Allophyes; species Allophyes oxyacanthae. Next base: position 4,264,595 of record OW028614.1, on the reverse strand, counting down.
TCTATTCTATTTTATTTATTAAACGAAAGTTTGAAGTGTGATTACTGATTAGTATAGTATGTTCACGATCCACCTATGATCTGCAATATTGGCGAATTCTGGTTTTTTATTGATAACATTGACCGATAACCCGATAGTGTATCGCCTCAAAACTAGTATAATATGGACGAGGCGGTTTTACCGTAGAGTATTACTTGAGTCATGCATAAATTTATATATATATACATATATATTTTATATTGTAAATATTAAACACTAGCTTTTCCCCCGACTTGATTTGCGTTAAATTCTGCAGTTTTTGCACATTTGCACCCTAAAGGGATTATTCTTGAAATAACATGACATGTAGCTTATGATACAAAATTATCGGTTTTGTTAAAAAATAGATAACCTTTATTACTTTATAATATAAGGATTATTATTTAGTACTATTTAATCATAGATAATAATAGATTGTTATTTATCTGAAAAGACATAAGGTACTTCCTCTACTTAAACTTACATAATATGCAGAAATATTTGTAATTGACCAATGGTGATTTACGGGTGGAAGTACTCATCATTATGAACAACCTTTACTGTGGGACCAAACATGTATTCTCGAAAAAAAACAACTGTTCCATACAAATAATTCAATATTAGTTGACTAAATGTGTGGAACAGGGAACAGCCGAGTTTTTATTCGCAATTTCAGGGTTGGTCCGATATAGAGTTGAAAACTGCGGAAAGTTTCCGAAACTTTGGAAGTTTTCCGGAAGTTTACCGGAAATATTCCCGAAAACTTCCAAAATTTCGGAAGTTTTGGAAGTTTTCAGAAATGATTTTTTACTTATAAAAACAGTAATTGGGGATACTTTGTACTTAAAATATGTTACATTTAGCCAGATTTTAAATATTCGAACGCAGCGAGCACAGTACGGGATGCGGGGTAGGGTACATGTTAAAAATAAATATTTCCAAAACTTCCGTCATACCGCTCGGTGTTTACATTATGCTCGTTGCCTTCGTATGATTTAGCCGATTGAATAAAAAACGTTATTTCATCAATTTGCTTCAATAGATACCATAAAACATTAAATTATTAAAAAAAAATAGAACTAAATTAAAGGATCATTTTCATTTGACTTTACTGATTGTGAGTAATCCCAAAGCAACGAATTTGTTGATTTCATAAATAGAAAAACATAATTTGAAAACTTCCAAAGTTTCGGAAGTTTTGGAAGTTTTCAGGAAACTTTCCTCAGAAAAGGAAACTTTCCTGGAAGTTTTCAACTCTCGATAGTAAAAGTTGTTCATATTGATGGCTACTTTTATCCCATAAAGCACTCAATATTTAATTTATTTCATAAAACCACATGTAAAGAGTTTTACAAGTCAAAAGTTGTGCGTTTCTAGATAACAAACATAAAGACATAGACAAAGATCATTAAAAAAATACATTGTCCTACTATTGGTAGTCCCAGAAATAAATCCAGAACTGTAGTCACAAACTTACAGCTGTTGTTTTCATCTAAGTTATGCTAAAATCAATAAAACCACATTGAAATACAATTCCTAGGAAGAGGTTTTACATCGAAACTCGACGCTATAGAAAGGGATAATCTTACACTTTCTCTAGCGATATTACGTTACGACATATATTGTGTCATTGTATGTGTAATAAGTACAGAATATACATTATCTGTCGTTAGCAACTCAACTTATCTGTGACTGAGATACCAAAAATTTTACCTACTAAACATCATAATAAAAACAAAATCGGAAGTCAAATTAAAATCACTAGAGAAAAATCTGCTCGAGAGCGGTATGACATTACGCGTCGTTAACACTTTGAACTCAACTTATGTGCTACTGAGATAGCTCGTAATTAGGTACCTCGAATTTTACCTACTTACCATCATAATAAAAACCTAACCGTCAAAAACCCCCGACTCAACTAGAAAAAGAGCTGTAACTTTTGAACGGCTGAACAGATTTTCATGAAACATAGCTAAGATGATTCCCGGTTAAACTAGCTTTCAATTGAAAAAAATGCATTGAAATCGGTCCATTCGTTTTGGAGCTACGATGCAACAGACAGATACACATATCGTCAAAATCGAGGTTTTGTATTAATTACCCTGATTCCTCCTTCAAAAGTGGACCGATCTTTAGGTTTTTTTTGTCCTACTGTATTGGAAAACAGTCATGACCTCCATCTTGCGAAAATATTCGGTGGTGGATGCTGCTCCCTGCTATCAGATATCAATTTGATCTTTAGCCACCTCTTCTGAAACTCACGCGATTGAGAGATGTACCTACGGTCCTTGGCTAAAATGTTTACTTTTATCGTTGTTTAGATAAGTGTTTCACGACGATCTCTTCATATACTTGTATAATTTTTCTTTAATTACCTACTTCTGTTGACATGATTGTGCCAGTGATGACCAGTCCTATCTGAATGTGTCTAGTTCCTCCCGCTATCTCTTTCGCGGTCTGCTGAGGAAATCAAGGAAGGAGGCCTTTGCCCAGCAGTGGGATGATATAGGCTAACAGTAAACAGTAAACCTACTGCTAATTCCCGGCTATTGCCTGCACTACAAAGAAAGTACTTACGAAAGAATTATATGGATCATGAAAGCTTGTCTGCAGTGGTTCATTCCTTGTGATGCCATACTTATGTGTTGTTAATTTGTGTAGTAATTTATAAATAATTTGTTTCAGGTGAATTCAGGTTCAAATGTCCGATGCAATCTTGTGAAAAAGCATTTCTAACGTCATACAGTCTAAAGATTCACATACGCGCGCACACAAAAGCAAAACCCTTCGCTTGCACGATTGGTGGTTGCAGGAAAGCCTTCAATACTTTGTACAGGTATGTAAACCCATAAATCCACCGGTGTAGCCTTTTTCAGAATATTATTCCCTTTACTAACAAACGCTGTTTAAGAATAGAATAGAATGGATCTTTATTTCATGTAAACCAGATACAGGCACTTATGAAATGTCGGGACTCTAGGTGCGCGGATCCAAATAGTAGGTCCTATGGAGAAGAACCGGCAAGAAACTCCATGGAAACACTTTTAAAATAATAAATTACAATCTTGATTAGTACAATGTTTTGGTAAGAGCTGCGAGAATAATGTAATTTAATGTGAATAATAAATAAGAATAGGATAAAGTAATCTGTATAAAGTATGCCAAACCTATACGTCAAAAATAAATAGTTAAAATTCCCGTTGTTCATGAGAACGTTTATTATTAAAAACCTAGTAACGGAAATTATTTTTTGGCCTACAGTTGTTTCAAATCTTATTATCTCGTCTTCCGTATTGTGATAAATGATAAGAGAAGTTCCGTATTGTGACAGATAAAACGCACATAAACGCGCCGCATGAATCGAATTTGATGACGTCATCCGCATCTAACGCACCGTACGCGTCGAACGATCGCAATGCGGATGACGTCATCAGTCATCAGAATCGAGCCGCCTGCGCCCTAGGTACGCGCAGAATCTGGTGACGTCATTCGCAAATGCGGGAATAATTGGTATACCTACCATAAAGTTATTATTAGTGGTAATAGAGGAACACAGTGTGCGAGTGAGAAACCGATCTTTACGAAAATCCTACGTGCGAGAAAGAGACACAATTAAATGTTCGTAGGACCGATTTGAAACAATTTATGAACTAGTAGGTACCTGTCAAAATAAGATCTCGTATTATTTTATGATTTTCTTCACAATCGTTCTGTATTTTATTGGATAAATATCAATAATCGAAAAGGTTTCGTGTCCTGTGTTAGACTGCAGTGTAACTTACAGCAATAATGCAAATAAAGAGACCTTTTACAGGTAAATACCGTACAGTGCAATACTACTTTCAGAGTGCCTATTTCCATAGAAAATATTCCTAAAATTATTTAGTAATACGTTTATAACATGCAGTAAGCCCCCTATTTTCTAAATAATATATTATTTTAAATAATTATGTGTAAGATAAAAAAATATTGTGTTCGTGAAAATGTGAAAATTAAACCGTTTGGCATAGGTTGTGCGTACAAAATATATCGATATGTCGATATTTCCAAATTAATTTTTCGTACTACCTAGCTTCGTCCATTGCATAACTTGAGAGTTATTGTTAATCCTTGATTTTTGTATATTGAAAGGTTGATTTAGTTCGGCCCCCGCACATTGTCAGAAAATCATAGTCGGAATATTTCTGACGCACCGGAGGGCACTCGACACTATTCACACCATATCTGTACTATTACAACATTTTAATAGTACGTACATAGCCCATACCCGCATTTTGTACTAGCCCCACAGATGACAGAATTTTCCGAATCGTACGTCCGCTTCTACAAGAAGCAAACTACGATTCCGAAGATTCTGATTCTGTCGCACATTAAAATGCATAAAATAGCGCTATTTCCAGACAAAGAGTAGCCTGGTGAAAAAAATAACTTCATTATATTGACTGGCTAACTTCATAACTTCCAGGTTTCCGGACCACATTTCTCGGCCTGTGTCAGTGTACAAATACAGGGACCTATCACCAGAACCTTCAACATCAAAACCGAAACGTCTGACGTCAAGAAATAATGAATATGATAATTAATGATTACATAAATGTTTACAATAAATTTTCTTTTTACTTACCTATTCGTCACTTTCGGGACGTTAATAATTTTGCCATCCTAATATAAACCTCTATTACGTAACTTTTAATATTTTAAAATGACAGATTAAATATGTCAAATATGGTATTTTAGTATAAAGAACATTTGAAAGATTTAATTGGTAATTTTAAAAGATTATTAGTTAGGTACATAATTTAGCCTAGCAGATTCTAAATGATATTCCACTCCTTATTAGTATAGCCGATTTTGATATCGATATTGCAGGGATATTGTCAATTCGGTGATATTATAACTTCACAATAACACGGCCATATCGATAATGCGGAGACGTCAAAGTCACATCCCTAAACTTCACACACATGTCAAATGCGCTAACATACGTATTTCTTTTTTGGTCTCGCGATAATGAAGACAGTGTTCCTCTATTACCACTAGTAATAATAACTTTATGATACCTACAGGATTTTACTGAAATGTGGCGAGTACGCTGCGTTCAGTGCGTGTAGGTGCGCGTTCACCTTATAAGACCATACATTTTATTCATACAACATGTACCTACTAATCTTGAATAGTAAAGATCCCGTAGATATATAATATGATTTGAACGTTGTTGGCTAGGTACGAGCGTAGACATAAAAACATTAATTACATTGATACTTAGATAAAAAATCTACCAGTAGTGATTTATTTGCCAACGGTTGCTTTACTAGTACAGAGCTCAAAGACGTAATATTTTGCACTGTGGCAAAAACCTTGGAGCGGCGGCGGAAGACGAAACTTATTAGATCATCATTATTACTTATCATATTCTTATTTTTTTATTCACATTAAATTACATTATCCTCGCAGTTCTTACCACAACATTGTACTAATCAAGATTCATTGTAATCTATTATTTTAAAAGAGTTTCCATGGAGTTCTTTCCCGGTTCTTCTCCATAGGACCTACTATTTGGAACCGCGCACATAGTCTCGACATTTCATAAGTGCCTGTATTTGGTTAAAATGAAATCAAGATCTATTCTTGATTTCATTTTAATGAAACGGCATGGCATAAAATATCAAATTCATAAACAAAACCCAAAATGGCGTTGACGTTATAAAGGAAAATACACTGAAATATTTAAAACGAAATAATAAGGACGGAACTGCACAACCAGTCAATCAATATTTTTGGCTTATGTAGCGATAAATTATTTAATTTGAACCAGAACATCTTGAGTCAGAAAGTGGTCGTAATTTATGTCTTTGGAGGTTTGCCAATTTATTGAACGAAATAACAACAGCAATATTTTCTTGTTAGCGTTTGTGATAATAAAAGATATGTTTATGCATAAACTGTAATACAAGAGTTTAGTGGAACGAAGTGCGAACCGAGACTTGTACGAAGTGGTGAGACAATTAGGCACATGTTCTATACGGTAATTAATTGCCATTAATATCCAGAAGACCTTTGAAGATCACATGATCATTATGGTGATAATTCATTATGCAATCAAAATCAGTAACAATCAAGCAGTTGGGACAAAGGCCAACCCGAAAACACTCGCGTTGGTCGACGCTATAGTTCGACAAACGATATAATAATCAAATAATTACAAAAGAACTACCACATTGTATGTCAAAATGTTTTGACAAAGTTGTTGTTCTAGTGCAGCGTTTCCCAACCTGGGGTCCGCGGGGGGGTCCACGGATATAACGAAAGTTTCAAATTCAAATTACGAAAGCATAGTGATGCGGCCGAAATGATTTTTAATGGGATCATGGTAATGTGGCGCCAGAAGCCCGCCCTTTAAAAAAGGTAGGGTAAACGCTGTTCTAGTGGATGTTCGTTATACAAAATGTCATTACCATAATATCATATTTTGTGTCCAAAATTTATAGGTGTACAATAAAGAACATTCTATTCTATTATATTCTATTAACACAGCCACTTTACACATCTAATGAAAGATCCATGTTAATTGTATGTTGAAAACAGCCTTCACCCAACACATTTTTTTAAGATACATATTTTCACTTTGTTTCCATTAACTCACGTCCTTCTTTTATTTTCGAAAGATTTTGTTCTATATTTAAATTTTTAATCAAGAAAAATAAATTGTAACGCCCCCTGCGTTGGAATTGTTTTTCTTGTAAATGTTGTGTTGGTCCAGAAAAGGTTGGGAACCTCTGTTCTAGAGATGTTCGTGATACAAAATATCATTACCACGGCCAAGTTGTTATTACGAAACAAGATTGAATATAACAAATAACTTCGTTGATAAGATACGCGGACCGTGACTTGTAAAAATATAATGTGTTACATCATAAACTCATAATAATAATATCGGAAAAAAATTGTTTTCAATGTTCATACAATGTGTATCAGAAATACGTAGTTATATTTAAGTGTGTGGATCAGCGGGTCTACCGCTTAACTAAAAACCTACCTTGTAAATTTTTTACCAAGCAGTTGGGAGTTTGGGACTCCCAACAGCATGATCGGTAAAAAATTACCAATCTTTATAATCGGTAATTTTTTAACAAGGTAGCTCGAAGTTTAGGCTCTCGAATCGTATTGAAAATTTGAGCAGTGTTATTTGGCTACGATATTCTGCAAGGCGGAGGTACTTCACCAGTCGGGCTGCAGCTCCAATTTTGATCGCAAAGTCCCGCCCTATCTCTCTTAAAATGATGATTATGATTGATTATAATCATTAGAATAGAATAAATCTTTATTTCATGTAAACCAGATACAGGCTTATGAAATGTCGAGACTCTAGGTGCACGGTTCCAAATAGTAGACCCTATGGAGAAGAACCGGCAAGAAACTCCATGGTAACTCTTTTCAAAAAATAGATTATAATCTTTATCAGTACAATGTTGGGGTATTAGTCATATAATTATATATCTTATCTTCAGATTACGAGCACACCAACGGTTGCACAGCGGCGATACATTCAACTGCAACGCCGATGGATGTTCCAAATTCTTCACAACACTCAGCGATCTTAAGAAACATATACGAACACATACACAAGAGAGGCCTTACAAGTACGTATAAATTTATTTATTTATTTATTTATTTATTTATTTACACACATAATACACAACATAACAGTGTAACACCAAGGCGTTGTGTAGTTCAGATATGAACACTAAGTAACACAAAATAAGATTAATTTAAAGAAATTAAAAGATAGGTTTAAAAAATAAAAAATAATGATACAAACTAATGATAAATAATAATACAATAAGTACGAAAACACCAAAATTATCAAACTATAGATATTAAAACAAGACGTAAAATAAATTTAAAGAAATAAAAAATAAAATATATACGATATGATTACACACAATCCATCCGTTCACAAAAAGTTAAATGAATGAATGAGTTTATTTGCATAATAAAAATTAAATAATTATAGTAATGTACAGTCACGATACGTCGCGGTGATACATTTCGTAAACAAAATGCTTTAAACGACTGCGGCTCGCTTAGAGTTAGTAAAAACGATTTTAGCCTTAAGGATGGTCGACCGGAAAAATTGGCGATTGTACATACACCCATATTCAAGCACATCCCTTGGTTGTATTTGTTCGCTCAGTGAACGGAAAGTGCGGCTATTTGATTGGTCGGTCGGTCGAAATTTCGCGCCCTGTGGGTCGAAGCTTATTGTGATCTCAAAGTGTTGTTCTTGAATACAGGTTATAATATATCACCTGCTAACCAAAATCACACAGCACTATCAGTGGATAATGCTGTGTGGTTTTTTTATTTAATGCAGTTAGAATATTGCCTCACGCAAAACAATGTATGATTTGAATGAACCAAAGACTGTGTCTCGTGTCTTTGATTCAAGTCATTTTTTATTAATTTTTTGTCATTGGTACACGCTGTACCAGGAAAATGTTGCGACAGCATACATAAAGCCATACATTTGGTGTGGTGCATACTACAACTCTAGCAGGCCTTGTACTGCAAATAAAGGGAGATAGAACATCGGGGACAAAATCATCTCTTTACCATTTTTTTTTTTTTGATATAACGTTGCCCCTCACTAGGATTTCTCCTGTATCGTGGGTACAGTTTACAAACATACATGTCACATGCACATACAACCAGACCCGAAACAACTATCTGTAGATCATACAAATATTTGTTCCGTGCAGGGATCGAACCCGCGGCACGTGGCGCAGAAAGCTAATCGCTTAGCCACTGCGCCAACTGTGTCGTCACACTGTCACTGTGTTTTCTCTCTCGATATTTCGTTTTGTCTTCTTTATACGCGACAAAAAGTGGAGAAAACTGGTTTGTCTACCCGCCGTGACAGCCCTGCATATAGGGTTATAATTATAACATTGGACTGAAAAGATTCGAGTTGATTGATATTAATAATCATCTTAGTCAGCTTTATAATGCTTATAATAGACGTGGGTCAACAATATTTCAACTGTCTGGCACTTGAAATCATACTATCTTTATGATCATCAGTCAACGCCTTACCCTTTTGACTACTGTCGCTTCATAATTTTAGAAATGACTGACAAGACAAATTGTTTATCTAGTAGGTTTCGGATTTCTCTAATAGTTTCACTGCCAAACACTGTTAGAAATTGGATCCTGGCAAGTGGCCAGGTCAATTCTATAGAACAAGTAAACACGTGTGTTTCATCCATGTTATCGTCTAAGCTAGTTGTAACACTGATAAATAGGGCATTATGGTGGACTAGTAAACTCGACTATTTTATGTTGAATCAATAATAAATCAAATTCAGTTGATTATATCTTCGTTATAGTTCTATTTCTGATATGGCTTTCTGGAAAGGTTCCATTGCGCTCATAAGAGATCGCATTACGTTAGGGTAAGCTAAATATTGTAAGCACCTTTATTACCCCATATAAATACCCTTTTACACGTACTCCATTTGGCGGAATATTAGGTCAAAACGCTTTAATTTTCCACAAACTCGATAAAAATAATACGTTTTTTAGAAGCTTTTATTTAACTTGCAATGTTTGTATGTTTCTTTGTTTAGGTCAAATCTTGTAACTGAATTTTGAACCATTTCCACCCAACCGATTTTGCTGAAATTTTGCATTCACCTTTAGTTTTGGTGACAATGCAATATTGTAATATTTTCAAAATGGCCGCCGCCACAAGATACCGGTTGGTGTATATTAAGTCAACCTTGTGATTATGGGTATCAAATGAAAGAGTTTTTTCATTTTTTCAACTGGATTCATGGATTTCATTTCAACTGGACCTTTGCAGGCACTTTCAAAACGTCGTGATTCGTGTAAAACCTTGTTTATAAAAATGTTTTTTTTACTATTAATTTAAAATGTGGGCATTCCTAAGTTTCTATACTATATACCTTGGCCGGGGAATAAAGGCGTTATGCTATGTATGTATAAGTAAAATCACCAAATAATGATTTATTTTGTAGATGTCGAACAGAAGGCTGCGGCAAATCCTTCACTGCGTCTCATCACCTCAAGGCACACGGACGCACGCACTCCGGCGCTCGCCCTCACGCGTGCACCGAACCTGGATGCGGCCGACTCTTCTCTACAGCAACCAGCCTCAAGGCGCACGCGATGAAACACCAGGTGAGTTGTTATAGCAGGGGTGGCCAACCGGTCGATCGCGGCTATTACTCCAGTCGATCGCGGTAAGGGAAAATACCATATAAGTTTAATATACGGGTCATTCGGGTCCAGTCCTGACGCATGGAAGCGAGACCTGGGCGTGCACACAAAAACATGTCCATACCATCCAAGTAGCTGAAATGAAAATGCTAAGGTGGATGTGCGGTGTCACCAGATGCGATAAAATCCGCAACGAGTACGTAAGGGGTACTCTTGGTGTACGCGACATCGCCGACAAGCTGCAGGAGAGTAGGCTGAGATGGTATGGACATGTAAAGAGAAGACCACCGGATTACGTAGGCAACCTGGCACTGCAGCTGTCCTTACCTGGTAGGAGATCTCGAGGGAGACCTAAAACCAGGTGGATGGATGTAGTGCACAGAGATATAGCGACATGCAAAGTTTCCGACACGGATGTCAAAGACAGAGCGAAGTGGAAGCGAAATATAAAGAAGGCTGACCCCACCAACATATGGGATTGACAGTCTGGAAGAGAGAGATACGGGTCATTCTAAGTTAAGAGTTACTTTGACGTCTACGATATAAAATCACATTTTTTTCGCAAATTTGTTCGAAATAACGTGATTAATTCTGAAATCTCACCATATTCTTTATGGTCACTGAAATGCATTACTTAAATGTGTGTAATTTAGTCACAATATGTACCTCAAACATGAAATACATATCGCCCCTGGTCTGTCCCTTGACCGATTCTGTTCATGTATCAGTAATTTAAAATACATAGTACTATAATAAAACAAAAAATTATTTCATTTAAAAAAAAAAAGATAAATAAATGATTGTAATCTAACAATTAAAATTATGTAAGTAATAAAAAAAAAATCATAAAAAATATTCACGTCTACATAAGTCCCACATCTTTCGCGTCTCAAAAAAAATTCGCGAAATTGTAAAACTCGCGTAAAAATGGGGTTTTTTTTACGTTGTTGCGGGAAGTTGCTATCTTGAACATAATTCATCGGACGTGAACTTAGCAGCAAGCGTCGCGCACCCATTTTGTCAGTTGTTTCGGTAACGTCACTCTGTGAGTACAGTTATGAATTAGTGAATGTGATCTCTCCCCTGGTGAAATTTATTTTGTGATTATTCGCCTAAAGTCTTCATTTTATTTGTATATTTACTGTTATTTGTGCATAGATTCTCATATATTTTTGTTAATTACGTACGATAAATACTGTAACGATTATTAATTATGTTTTCTTACCAAAAAGTATCTACCCTGCCATATCTCCCCTGCCTCTTAACATACCAGGGGAACGACTTTATGATCAGGGGAGATATAAAAACATCAGCTCAGAGTATTTTTATGGTTAATGCGTGAATTATCGTTCCGTAAGTTAGTCAATATACATTTTTACTCCTTTAGCCTATCTCACACATTTAATTATTTAGTATAATATGCATTTTACAGAATATGGCAGCCAGAAAAAAAAATACACGTGAAGAACGCCTAGAAAAAAACTAACTAAAAAAATGACCCCGACAAGATTATAGAAGAACGACCATCATGTATTTTTTATTAAATTTTTATTTCTGTTGATTGTTGTGTGTAAGGACCTAAAAGTTTTAGGTACCTTTAATTTTTTTATTTTAAGAGATATCTTTGTTATTTTCATATCAATCTTAAAATAATGCTAAGATTATTACTCAACTAAGAATTTATGTTTTAAAGTTTAACAATATTATTATTGTATTACTAAACTAAAGACTGCTTGAAAATAAAAAATCTGGTTATTAATAAGTAATCTTAATATGAATAAATAAAGTTGATTGTCAAAAAAAAGTGTTTTCTTCCATAAAGCAACGTGAAAATCCTCCCCTGTTCATGAAAGTATCCAACCCTGTACATCTAGTCTCTCCCCTGTATTGAGTAACTCCCCTGCGGGTCTACCGCGTAACTAAAATTGTAATGAACATCGACATCGGTATTAAACTTCAATAAGATCGTGAGAGCCTAAACTTTGACCCATACATATTAATTTATAATAATGGAAAGCTAAGCCAGTCACTGGCTATTCACGCACCTAGACGATCTTATTTTTCTTCACTCCTACAGGCTCTTTTTAACCGACTTCAAAAAAAAGGAGGAGGTTCTCAATTCGACGCGTATGTTTTTTTTATGATTGTTATCTAGCACCTAATATCCGCTGAAAGAGGTGGCTTAGAAAGTAACATAACATAGTAACATTTCTTTAGAAATAAGCAGTACCTTTGTACTTGATATCTTTACTTATTTTCTTTGTCATGTGTATGTGTGTACATAAATAATAAATAAATAAATAACACGACAAAACAACTAATGCGGGTCGGCTAACATTGGTAGTCAATGAACGAAAGACTGGCATCTATCCAACATAAAATTTAGTTTCATCGTACAAATAATGTTTTGATGCAGAGATTATAAATGCCCGATCATGTAACAAGTGGACAGGTTAAAAAGTATTTTTAAAATATTTTGGAAATTATGCAACATTACAATGTTTTTCACGAGACAGATGCATTAATATTGTTACGCAGCGCTGCTAACACGTCCAGAATTTTTTCTATATTTCTGTCTGTTGTGAACCAGAGAGTTGTTTTATAACAACTGGGAAAATACAACCTTGTATTGGTAATCGTAGGTGGTAGAAAGGTGACTTTGCAATCTTAATGCCGAATAAGCAACCTAGATATCATAATATAGTTTCAGTATTACAATAGGTGAAGAAAGAATTATACAAAGTGTTTCTTAGGTTTCTTTAAGTTTCAATTTTTACTAAGAATTCGCTCATAGTTGTCTCTGATAATCATTATTATTAAATTGACTATTTTAATTCGCAGATTAAAGCCGAGCCGATGCAAAAAGAAGTCATTGAACCTGTTCAAAAACAACCACAAGCGTCCAAAACGGCTGATGATCTCATGAACTGGGATAGTCTCCTCGAATCCTTCGGCAGAATCACGACTGAATCTACCTCAACCGATGGCAGCCTAGAAGACATTACTAAAGTAAACTCCGTCGATATAACCGAACTACTCTTCCCGAACAACATTCACAACGCTAAAAATATCGAATCTACTGATTTAGCCGTAGATTACGACTTGGCCAGCCTCTCTCTCTCGCCATTTGGTGTCGATAAAAATGATAAGAAAAATCCTAATGAAGATTCTTGGGTAGATGTCAACGATTTTCAACCAACAGTGCCTTTAGAATCACCTTCAATAGAAATGGGGCATCCTAAATTGGAAGTGAGATCAACAGCGATGCAACTAGCGTTAGCCAATGAAATCGAAGACCAGGCTCCGTGGGTAGACGTCAGCGCTCTAGCAGCTTCAATATCAGAAACTCCGGTTTGCATCGAAGAAAAGACCCCAGAGAGCATATTCACACTTGCAACTTTCGTCCCCACTCATATGCAGAGCTACATAGACCTCAGTACAGAAGTTGCGCCGACCGCGAATCTAATTACACACGACTCATTCGATTTAGATACCCCAAGCGTACTAGACGTTGGTGACAAAGTGTTTAACGATAGTGAAATAGTATCAAATCTCGTAACGAATAAAATTGATACCGACATAGACATATTTTTAGGATCTGATGACGATAGATCTTTGCATACTCCACCCCCTTCAAAAGTGCAGCATAATATCGAAATAAATCCATCCAACTCTGTCCTCTTTAATACAGATTTAGATTTGGAAGATACATTATTGTTTGATAATGAGCCTCCCTCTGACATGTACGTAGTGAGGACTGAGAATATATTTGGCAAAAATATGGCTAAAAGGAATGCTCTAGAGCAGTTGACAGCTGACGCTGGTATTTGTTCGTGTACAGATTGTAAGTGCGATCCGGAGCTTGGGGAGTGCAGAAACTGTTGTAACAATATGCCTTCTAGAAAGGAAGGATGCAAAGAGGATACATGTTCATGTATTGACTGTAAATGCGACCATGCAGCGATGAAGTGTGCTGTAGGATGCGGCCAAGCAACAGACACAAATCACAACACATTCTTGCATTACCATAGAAGACATAACAATTCGAATTTAGAAGATTTAGGAATTTACACACTTCATGAATACGACGATAGTTTACAAACGGCAGCAGTTGTTGAAAGTTTATCGTGTGCGTGTGGCCCTAACTCGGCATCTAGTAACTCCGATAGCAATAAAAGTGACAAGAACACGTGTAGCGACAAAAAATCGTTTAGTGGGGAAACTGCTTCGTGTTGTAGCCCTAAAATGTCTAATGATGAAGAAAAATCGTCTTGTGTAGACAATAAGCCTGCCGGTGTAAAGGAACCATGTTGTGGCGGTGACAAGTCGTGTTGCGTTACAATATGTTTCAAGAAACTAAACGCTTTCAAACAATTTCTTTCTGACAATGACCTCATTGACGCGTTAAAATCGCATAACTTAAACCTAACAACGAGTTAATAATTGTAGCTTTAAAAATCATTGCATTTAACTACGTACAAAAGCATTGAGTTTCTTGCATTGCCACCCTTACACTGTTAGTCTGCCTTCCGTGATATTTTGTCCAATTTAAGCAATATTTTTTATGTAAATAGCTGTGTTTTGTTGTTTTATACGTATGTGATTTTTGCCATAGTAAATTTATATATGTATGTAATAGTTAAGAATAAAAACTATTCATATACAATCAATTTTGTGCAATCTTAATATTTGCTAATAGTTTTTAAAATGTATGTATGTAATGTATGTTTTTAGTAATATTGAAGTATTGATAACTTGTATTTTCTCGTACATTCACTCTCTGTCTGATTAGTATTTTGAAAAAGAAGTAATACTATGCTCCAAAGAGGAATCCAAAATATTTATACAGAAATGTATGATACGTATTTTACGTACTCAGTAGGTATGTTGCTCTAGTGGAAATAATTATGACTAAAGTCAAGATTTTCTATTCCTAGAGTAATTATATATACGTTTTTATACAATGAAATTATTATACATTACTTCAAATAAGAGAGACACAGTGCCAGTTCAGTGCCATGGATCAAAAATATATAACTATATTTTGATAATTTATGAAGTTTGATATTAATGTAAGAAACATAAGTGTTTGGTGCTATTTATAATATTCTAAGGATTCTAAGCAACCCAGTGCCTTAATTGTTGTACTTACAATGTGCTTAAACTGTACAAATGTTGAATAATTTTATATGAGATTTTTATTCATTAGTTTAATATATAATAGATGCGATAATCATAATGCTGTAAGGTTTCTAGTCCACATAACAAATAAAATGCTTTATATAAAAGTTTGTTCGTTTTATTTGAATAAATTGAGATCAATGTTGTTCTACATACATCATTGGTATTATTAGAAAAATGCTTATGACGGAGATGGAACTGACTAAATCTGTTGGAAATTTCGATCCAACACACTCTACAAAGAAGTGTCAAGTATATTGAGACGCTTAAATACACACAATACTCAGAGATTAATACTTACTTAATATACATAAAGTACAACAAAAATTGATCATATCCTAACAATGTACTAAATGTTACACGCGGTCCACCCGCGCGTTTAAATTTTATCAAAATAAAATATAGCCTATACCACTCTGAGATATTGTTGGTTTCTATTAGTAAAAGAATTTTTAGAATCAGTTTCGTAGTTCCAGAGATTACTCCTACATATAAACAAACAAAGGACTACTAGTATTACAAAAACAAAAATTGTTCTTATCCTAACCATGTGTGTATAGGTATAGTTGAATTCAATAAGAGTATCAAATTGTTACTTACAGACTGAATACTTACATAATTTTATTTATTTCTTAAAGCAATCCTGAATTAAAGATGCATTATGCAACAAAAACTTCACTTTAAAAGTTGTCAAGTTGGTTCAATATTTTTCATACATATTTTTAAGTATGTCTAACTTTATTTTGCGTTTATTAGTAATCAGGTTTAATCGGGTTAATATTTTTTTAATTACCGTTACCCATTAAACAATCTTGTATAATTGCAATTCCCAAGCATTATTTGCATGGTTTTAGGTCCTGACCAAGTAAAATACTGCATAAGGCATAGAAGGAATGTCAGTCATTCACAAGTATTTCATAACTTTTTTGATAATTTATAAACAGACTTTAGTCAAATGTAATCTAAATTTTAAACATTTCCTTCCGATCTCCGTCTACGTTCCAATCAGATTTTTAAATAAAATAGTTTCAGTCTGACATGACAACTTCTCCTTCATTATAAAATTAATTGTCATTAAATTACCAGTATTGGCGATATTGTCGCATAGCAACAAAGTCCTTTCAATAGATTTAAAAAATTACATTCTATGATTATTTCCAAATAAAAATATACCTAGTTGTATAGGTACTTTCTAAAATAGTTCCAATATCTACTTCAGACTCAATAAGTGATATTAATGAGTTACAATAATTTTAATATCAGGTATTATTAGATAAAAATATAAACTTAATAGTAGTAGTTAAAGATGCTCCACAAGTAAAAAAATGTGAGATTGGATCATGCTGACTGGCAAATCTTTCCTGTGTGGCATGAACAGTTCCCAGCAGCTTATGGCTTATGCAGACTTCATAGAAGATTTTAAGATAATTTTGTCACATACAATGTTTTTCTAGAAACTAACACTACAATTAGAAAGTTAAGATCACATCAAATACATTAAGATCCCATTGTAAATTCTTTTGTCCATTGGTTCTGTTGTACCTAGCGCCTTTTCTTTTTGTCGTGCCGCCGGGCCCGTGACATAGCTGCTCTATGCCCAGGTGAAGACTGTTCGGAGCTGCATTCATCACTATCTGTGTATGCCTGAAAAAAAAGATTAACACATGAACAGGTTAATCCTGATGTTAGGTCCTAAAACAATTGCAAAATATTAGGTAGAGATAGTCATTGCACTATGTAATTTAATAAACTTTTTTCTTTACATTGGGTTCAAGTTATCAGCAGTATATTAGCATATCCATTCAAAATTATTTTTTAAATAAATAGTTATTTTTGTTCATTGCAGTTACTGTACAAAAATGCATGTCAAACAAGGTTGAAGAGTGTACCTATAATCAAAACTATAATTATAAACTGTTTTATTACTCTAGGTAGGTAAACTGTTTCATAAAAACGATGTCGTTTAATGCTTTTTTGAGATTTGTTGATAACCCTCTGACCCAAATTTTATGGGCTTACCTTTTCGTATGGATGCGGTTCGCTTTGTTCGTCAGTCAAGGTAACACAAGCCATAAGACACATCAGCTGAAAGGCTGCACCGATGTATAAGCCATATCGAATGACTGTACTCATTATATCTTCAGAGAAAATTTCACTTGGAATCATTTTCCAGCGGTCGATGAAAAATACTTTTAGCTTAGATGAATGAATTGTGTTGTTTTAAGCAAAACGAGTTTAGTGCAACCCTAATTAACTTTTCCTTATTTGAATAATATGAAGCATTCAGAATTTCGAAACAAACAATTGAATTAGGTACATACAGAAATCGATAAAATAAATCTTGCCTCTTCAAGATTTGATTGACTTTTGTTTAGAGTTTTTGACATTTGATCATTTTGACGGTCTATGCCCGCTGTACACTTTCGCCGAGTCAAGAGGCGGACACTGCCCGAGACATAGGAAGGCCGTTAAGACCATAAACTTATTATTAGTTTAAGTAATATGTTTATGGATAAGACGATATAATTATTATGTTCATATTTATGTCAATGCAGTAACGTTTATTTTTGCTCGACTCAGGCGTAAGTTTATTGTGAACCGGATAAAAATAATCCTGTTATCTAATTATATTTTGCGCCCGAGGACTTCGTTCAGGTTCGTGAAGAAGGCAAGAGCATCTATGCCATTAAACACTTGATTAATATAATGCATACCTATCTACTATTCACTCTACAGAGGTCCAGGAATATAAAATTATGGATTTGGAAACGGATATGAAAGAAAGAAAGAAATATAGTTTGGCACATACATGCTAAAAATACAGAAAAAAAAAACTGTTGTTTAGTGTCAAACGGGCCAGCAGCTCAGCATAATGTTGAGTGTCAGTACGTTGATACTGATTACCCAACGCTGGTTTTCAGCTGCAACCCAGGGTGCCATACGCTTGAAACAAAAAACAAAAATAAATCAAGCAGAATTAAAATGAAAATAAAAACAGTATATTATAGTACGAATAGCAGCGAAGAAATTAAAGTAAGCTAAAATATTAATGGAATACGGACAGTTTGCCTAAACCATAATTAGTGCAAGTTATGTTATGGTATGAGTGTTTTAAGGTCTGTTATCATTTTACACTTCAAATGTTTCCAGCTAGGTTACAGTGAAGAAACAAAGTGAGCGGGACCCGCTCAAGAACGTCTCACTCTCACAAGTCTCACACGAGTCCCGTGGTGAAATGGTGTGTGTAGCCGGCATTACTAGATTGATTCACTAAACGCTTCACGAGAGGGCGCTAAGTACAGTAACTGTACTTAGCCTAAGAATATTATTCTTGTTAGCGACCTATACATAATTGCTGTTAGAAAAAAACCAGTGTTTTTCCTAACAGCAATTAGGTACCTACTTATTAATCTTAATTTTTTTAGATTCGTATTCTAGTTCTACCTCTGTTGATTCGTATCCAACCATAAAAAATGCGCAATCCGCGCAATCTTAGCTAAAGAACTAAAGCGATTAGCGGGTTCTCCATCTGAGATTCTGAGCTCGCAATATCTAAGAAAAGACGTTGTAGATAAATTGCATTTTTATTTAAATAGTATGCAATTCACCACAATACTGAAAAAAAAGGTAGGTAACTTTAAATAACTTAGGTAAGTAGGTAGGTTTATTATATTACTGTAATAATTAAAAGTCGATTTTTCAATAGCTTTACAGCTGAGCTGGACAATCCTTGGATAGGTACATAAGTAACTTTTAATGTGTTATGATATGACTAAGTTATGACATGGATAACCATGTCATAACTTAGTCATATCATAACACATTAAAATTTACATAAGTACCTGATAATCTAAAAGTAATATTAATGTAAGACGCTGAGCAGACAACGGACTTTTTGTCCGGCGTACTCAGTGAACGCAAATAAGTTCACTGGGCGTACTGCCATACCGCGGACAAGAATGTCCGTGGTTGGCAGTGAGGACACCAGAGTTCTAACGACAACTACGAACTTATCCTAAATTCCTAACTTTCGAACGGCTAAACATATTTTCATGAAACATAACTAAGATGATACCCGATTAAACTAGCTTTCGATTCTAAAAAACTGCATTGAAATCGGTCCATCCGTTTTGGAGCTACGATGCCACAGACAAATACACATACACAGAATGATACACATTACAAACTTATAACACCCCTCTTATTTGTCGGGGGCCAACAAAAAGTGTTATTTTGTTCGTAGTTGTGTGTGTAAATGGTTTACTGTAAACTGTTTTGTAGGTAGGTAGGTATTTTGACATTTACCTCAACGCGGATGGTCTCGCGACTCGCGAGTATAGTTACTTAGTACCTATATTTTTCTAAGTATTCGCCAAAGCATTAGCAATTTCTATGTGAATCTGGTAAAACCGAAGTATAAAGTAAGTTAACAACAATGAAGTGACACTATAACAGAATGATTATTGCAATTGGTTTCGGCGCTCCTAGTATCAGAGGAAACGAATTACGTGATTGAAAAACTAATCTACGACAGTTATCAGTACATTATGTTGTTTCTTGTTGTGTACTCTATTATAAAACCTATGGATTGGCTATTTATTTGAATATAATGAGATTAACCTTAATTTGTAAGTAATAATTAGTTTATCTATCAGATCTTCTACCTTTCACGTCCCACCGGAGATGACTGTGGCTTGAACTAATCAACTTCCTAGTTTTTTCAAAGTAGACATTAAAACCCCTTAAGTTAGGCCAATCACACACGGAGCGGTGCGGCACCGCCTGTCGCAGTCGTGCGCGGTCGATCGGATCGAAATCTTGTATTACCCGTGCATTTAAAGAATGGGAATAAAAATGCCGTCGCCTCTATTCACGCTGTCTATACTATACTCACAAACGCTGGTAGAGTCCACCAAAAAAAAAGTTATTCACGCGTTGCGTTAACAGTTTTTTGAGTTATAACTTCAGTCATACGTAGTATCTTCTGTAGTCTCAAGTCTGTGCACTAATCTGTGAGATAAATGCATTCTGAGTAGGGTGTTCGTCCCGGGAGTCTCGAGTCTCGAAGTCCCGGGAGTCTCGTAACTATTTTCATCGAGACCGAGACCGAGACCGAAACTTACTACTCCCGGGAATTTCGAGACTAGTTATCACCATTATAAAACGTTCGTAATAATCAAATAATTAAGAAAAATTATGAACTACTTAGCAGGTAATACAGTTAATACACTAAACAAAATAATTATCGATTTGCTTATCTAGAATAATTATTATATTCTCAATTCGCGCGTACTGCGGACGGCGCGGGCGGCTCGTCGCCGCGCTGTTTGGTTGCCCGCTCACAGGTTAACTCGGTCAGCTAATTGGGTGGAATCAAACTCTGCGTTCACAATAGTCCTGGCTGTCGACTAATGAACGTCAAATGCACGGAGTCGAAATTAAAGTGTTTATTCGAAGTAAGGGTTTTTAATTCATACACTACTCAAACATCTTGTCTAACAAGCAAATTATATCAACTAGTTATTTGTGAAAACCCTTTAGAAAAAGTACTGGCCACTAAAATTCATAAATGTAGGTTGAAAGTGCATTAAATAATAATTCGAAATTTAAAAAATTCTAACAAAAGAAGCAAAAGATTTTTGAAATATGGAGGGAAATCTTAACTTGCTCGCAAAGTCGAGTTTTCAAAAGTAAAAAATTGGGAGATTATTGTCAGTTTTCGTTTCTTTTTTCTTGTGAAGCACAATTATTATTGCTGCTTTCTAGTCATTTTTGTGACTCTGAGAATGATATCAGCTCGTCATTAAATGCGGGTAGAGATGCTCAGGGCTATGGGTATGTTGGAAGCTGGGCGCAGTCAATACGAAATTGCAGACGCTCTTAACACGCAACCAAGGAGTAATTTGCCGATTATGAGCACGCTACAGGGCTACAGGAGATATAGCCAAGTGTTACCGAGGAAGATACAGGGGCACTTCCCAGAGACAAGACCGATTTCTGCAGAATGCTGCAAAAAGGCAGCCCCAGATTACAGTTCGTCAGTTAGTAGGAAGACTCCAGCACTAAGTGGTTGTCAGTAACCAAACTGCCAGGAGAAGATTACGTGAAGTCAATCTTCACGCTTTCAGACCGCTAAGAGTTCCTGCACTGTGCCTTGGAAATCGAGGGCATCGCTTATTGTGGGGTAACGCATATTTGCGATGGACCGAGAATTAGTGGGCAGGTATTCTGTTTTCCGATGAATCTCGCTTCGGAGTTCATCCCGTTTCAATGAGTGTGCGTGTTTGCGAATTCCTGGTCGCAAGACTCGACTCCAGAATCCTCAGGAAGTTCATCTTCAATGCTAAACGATTATGGTGTAGGCTGGAATTCGCCTGGGTAGAAGAACAGCTCACGTTTGGATACGATGCAATATAAATGGGAGCAATTCCGTGACCAGGTTGTGCACCCTATGGTCATCCCTCCCCCCATCCTCCCCTACGATAATGCACGTGTACACACCGCAAGGCTGGTGATGAATGTGTTCATCGAGTACAATATCACATTCACGGTATTATATTGAGTTGCCTGCTCAGTCCGCCGATCTCAATCCCACTGAGCATGCGTGGGATTTGCTCGGGAGAAGACCTTTCAGTGATCTTCCCTGAAATTTTAACACGGAACAACAACTTTTTCACTTCTTTCCAGAGTATGGAGCCTTATTTCACAGGTGACAATTGATAACCTCATACTTAGTATGCCATGCCGATGTAGAGCCATCGCTAACGCCGTGGGAGATCCAAAAGATTTTTAAAACGTTGTTAGGAATAATTTTTTACATTTTTTTTTAATTGTCTGAACCATTTTTCTCAATTTTGGCAGTATTTTTGTTTATCTCAATAATTTTTAATTTGGTCTCGAATTTCTCGAGACTCCCGGGACTGGCTTTAAAACTCCGATACTGGTCCCGGGACCAGAAATACCCTCGAGACCGAAATCCCTAATTCTGAGGTTCTGAGAGTTTTCCGTGATAATGATTGATAGTTATTGTTAAAGTTATTTTTGTTGGTCTGTTATTGTTGATAAACTAACATAAAGTTTTAATATCGTTATTTCTTCTCATATAACGTTATGTGCGTCGTTGTCACTGTAAGTACCGTGTATGCTGACAGTAAATGCTAGATGAGCCGCCATTTCTAATCCCATTCTTCATCCGCACGGATAGTACCAGTCTGTAATCCATCGAGTTTTACACGGCACCGCGTCTCGGCGCGGAGCAGCAGCGAGTGCGACGTTGCCGCTAATTCGCGCGGTGCGCCGCGTAACTACTTCACATACGCGGCTTTGCTATTTGAGCCGTGCTGTGTTATGGAAAGATATCAAGCAAACTTGCGTAAACCGATATTTAATGGCGTAATATTTATTTTCCGTTATGGAAGCAATTTGAGATATAGGTATTATAGGTTTAGGGTCACTACACAACCCAAGGTGGGCCAATGTACTTACTGGTACCCCTGTACTTCGTCCTAGCTAAGCCATTGGTCTGCAGTTGTATACTAAAAATTAACCTCTCTCTTACAGTTATTTACCTGAGTTTCATAGTATCGGCGAAAAAACATAAACGTAACGATGATAGCGACGAAAATGTTTCGAAAGTGAACGCTGTTTTGGACCTCAGGGGAAGTATTAGGCATTTATTCGCTTTGGTATTGCATCTTTGTTTATTATTTTAACAATAGGTCCTCAGCAGTCAACGAAAAGTCTTCGTCCGACAGACTGTTGCGGACAAAAATTACCGTGGTTGACAATGAGGACACTAGAGTTCTAATGACAACGGCGGACAAAATTACCGTCATGTGCGTTGAGTCCGTACTGAAAGTCGCGACGAGCAACAACTACCAACCACGGTTATTCTTGACCGCGGCAGTCCTCCGGACAAAAACTCCTTCGTCTGCTTTGAGCTTTAGAAATTCCAGAAGACCGTAGCTGGAGATTAGTCTCTCTAGAAAAAGGACATAATGCCCGTGTTCGCCACGCTATCAAGCAAAAAGCATGCAAGGGTTGGTGACTGCAAAGTGTATCTTTTGACATTGCTGAAGGAAGATGCGGCGTGGGGTTTAGGCTAGCATGTAATTGTTGTTGTTCATTATACCTGTCGGCAGCCCGAAGCATGGTGTTGTAGATATTGACCTTTAAGGTATTTAGGCACCCGTTTAACATGCCATGATTGTTATATCAAATATAGGTATGTTATATGTTTATAAATTCAGAATGAGTATCGATTACTGGATACATCTTATAAACCATAATACGTCGATTAAAAAGTCACCATGTAACAGATGAAATAGACTATCTGTTGTAAAATAAAAACATGATACTGTGAAATCCATGTATGGATCTCACGCCTTGGGCTTTGAGAAGCTTCTCCAAGTCCAAGGCGTTGCTATTTTATAATTAAGAATAATCTTTAATAAAAATAATTTTAGGAAGCAGCGTTGATAGACCATGGAAGAAATATGATATGTTCTCCACTGTCTGTGTTGTTACCTTTGGGAAAATTAATATTGGGAGCTGAGGGGAAAGCGGAACGCGAGCTGACACATGCATTGGGTCTTACTAACAGCAGACAGGTAATATTTATCTATTCCAGGTTTATTTTTCGGTAGCCAACTGCAGGATATATACAAAAAGTGAGGCATGCAGCTCGCAAAACCCTTCGGTCTAATACCGTACCAACGGAACCTCGATGGATCACCTGCAGCAGGACATTTGTGTCCGCTTGATCTTTGCACTATTTCCCTTTGTTTAGTAAATGGATTACTTTGTTTGACGTTTCATACTTCTGTCTCCCTGCTGTATAAGGTTCTCTAAAATCCCATTACTATTTACCTAAGATATATTTTCGATCTGTGTATTTTATTTGGACAACTTGATTTGAAAATGTCTTTCTACAATAGATCTGTATAAGTAATCTATAATTTCTGTAAAGCTACTATGTTGAATTTGAGCAATTTTACTTTATTTGCAAACAGGTAAAAAGCTTATTTAAACAAATGATTATTAATTTGGAGTATCTACCAGGAGTAAAATTAGATGTGGCCAATAAACTATATATTAATAACAAAAACACCATTAACAAGAGGTTCATTCGACGATCTAAAAGTATCTTTAAGACGTGCTGTCAGAAGATATCAGTTAGGGATCCTTCACAAGCTGCAGATGAAATCAATGAATGGGTAAGCGTCTCTGATGTATCTAAGGGTACTAAAAATTTGGCAATTGTAATGAACCATCATATTGCTAAAATAAATAAAATGTACGTTATTATTAGCACATAGGAGGATGCTGTTCTTGATAATATCATTTTAGTCATCTTTTACGATCTCGACAGAAGATGAATTGCCAGTCTCAATTACGATTGACTAGGAATCATCAGCGATGCCAGTGCTATTTTGAGAGAAAATGTTGAGTTGTTACATAAAATAACGAAATTAATAAAATATTTTGATTGATTTTTTAGAACATGCTTTACTATTTATTTTTAATAAGTAGGTATTTGTTACATCTTCTTTTACTCCGATTCAGGTGTCCAGAAAAACGAGAGATAAAATTAGGAATTTAATCGGCCCATCTGATATCGGGACAGAAACATCTATGATCGTGGTTAACGCTATATATTTTGCAGTAAGTAAAAGTAGATTCTACACGTGCTCTGCTGGACATGGGAACACTGCTGCCTTTCCAACAGTTTAAATAACCTAAAAGTAGAAGGCTAGCTAGTGAGCAGGTTCGGCTGGCCAGTGAGCAGGACTGACTATCTAGTGGGCAGGACCGGCTGGCCAGTGAGCAGGACCGACTAGCTAGTGGGAGGACCGGTTGGCCAGTGAGCAGGACCAGGCTAAAATGAGCAATTTTTTTAAGAATCTTCATAGTAACTGTCAACCATGTGATTGCCGGATCATAACCTTACGCGAATCATATTAAGAGTCATTAAGTGGATATTTTGGCCTTCATTTTGTAAGGTGAAATCTAAAGCGGCCTTTGTAGGCATGCAGTATCTAAATAAGACAAGAAATTATGCAATATTTATCGGAAATGGACTAACATTACTTTAAGAGTGTTACCACATTCTATTGAGCTCGTGAAAGATCTTGATGTGTTATGCCAATAGTGAAACGCCATTGATACCCGGGTACGGCATGTTTGTTTTTCATTTCCGTCATACGTTAGGTGTATGTTTTGAAACGACTATGATAAAATGATTATATTATACACTCATTTCGTTCGTTATAATACTTGCTATTGAGGTATTACCTATTTTGTGCACATACCATCCAATTATTATCGCCTGTAAATTAAATGCTGCGATGTTATCTATTTTATTTATTATATTTTGTATAGTATTTATGGAACATAATAATTATGTCATGTAACCTATGATTATTGTTACACCACGAACTAAATTCTCTCTTAACCTGCAAATCTGTCCATCCTAAGGTTGTCTGGCAGAAATCGCCAATTGCGATAAGACCGCCCTTTGTACATCTCTTTTTCTATTTATTGTATCTTTTCTTCTCTTTCTTATGTGCAACAAAGTGTATTATACTGTGTATTAAATAGCAATATAGGAATATACATATGCGTAAAAAGTTAATAAAATTCTAGGGTAATTGGAAGGACAGATTCGGAATAGTTTATTCAGCAGATTTTTTCTCATCCTCTGGTACGCGTCGAATACCGATGATGAGGCGGCAGGGCGAGTACAAATACTATCAATGCGACTCTTTGAATGCTCAGGTAAGGCTTTTTTTATGTATTTTCACT
The DNA here is from genome assembly GCA_932294325.1 of Allophyes oxyacanthae. NCBI lineage: Eukaryota > Metazoa > Arthropoda > Insecta > Lepidoptera > Noctuidae > Allophyes > Allophyes oxyacanthae. Next base: position 4,238,354 of record OW028614.1, on the reverse strand, counting down.
GCCTTTCAAAGGGAAGACCGTGGGGTATATCACCAGGAGCCGAATTAGGATCTTGACAAGAACCTTCACTGGGCACTGCAAACTAAACAAGCATCTACAAAAATGGGCCTTAGTGACTCCGCAATTTGCAGATTCTGTCGCGAGAAGGATGAGACGCCCACACATATCCTATGCGAGTGTGACGTGGTACACCACACTAGAAGCCAGCACCTGGGAGGGCACCTTATCTCACCAGATGAGATTAAATCCCTCCACCCCAAGAACATAGTCAACTTCATCATTGACTTACGGCTGGAGGAAGTGCTGTAATGAAACGAGAGGCGTCACAATAGATCTTCGCAGGTCGCAGTGACAAAAGGGGCTTAGTACCCCACCTCGTCTAATAAATAATAATAAAATAATATCACCTGGCATGATGGATCCCCTGGATTGATCCAAGTTGTATGTTATCTCCCCGAGTGTCGTCGGTCTGGGCAAGGAAGTGGTGAAGTGGAACAGTATGGATTTAAGTTCCTACACCTTCATTATTAAGTATAATGAAGGTGTAGGAACTTAAATCCATACTGTTATTATTAAATGACCTTTGCTGTCCCATTCCTGCAAAGGTCCTACTTTTACTCAACTTCTCGCAATCCCATGCTGTGTCTGACCAGTTTTTAAGGAAGTCATCAATTTATCTCACCACTTCCTCCTCCGTGAGATCTTTCGTGGTCACCTTCATAAGTAATCGAAATACCTAAATAGAAAATTTTAATTTAAAAACTTATTTAAATTTATATCATCGACAGGAAGAAATCGTAATGTTAGAAGAGACAAGATGTATAATAGAGATACAAATGAATATTTTCAGGTTATAGAAATTCCATACGAAGGCGAAAAGTCTTCAATGATTATAGTGCTTCCGTATAGCCAGACTGGTCTGCCGGTTCTCCTGAGAGCGTTAAAACTATCTCCCGACCTATTACTCCGAGCTCTAGATAAACTGAGGTGGGAAAATGTAATACTTACGATGCCAAAGTTTAAGATAGAGACCACATTGGACCTTAGTTATTTGTACCAAAAGGTGAGTGAGATATTGGAGTTGCGGAGGAACGATACAAAAAAACAAAAAAATTATACAGAAATAAGCTTCATAAAATTGTGCACATTTTCAGCTGGGGATCCGTAATATATTCGACCAAAGTAAGTCAGAATTAACGGGTATAATCCAAGATGAAAAAGTATATGTCAGTAAGGCGATACATAAAGCAGTTATAGAAGTTAATGAGATAGGAACGGAAGCAGCCGCCGCGACTGGTAAGCATTCTTTTATTGTTTTAGCAGCCTTCGTTCCAATGTCTATGATTAGCTTCCCATTAGTTCCCATTTTGAGGTAAGACATAGTGAAAAGATACATTGGTAAAGGGAAAAGATCTGTTTGGCAAGTGGATAGATGTTCGCAGTATGAAGTGTTTCTTCTAAGTGTTGCTGGCAGTATCCGCCGGCCACGTTATGAGGTAGAAATGAGAATGACCGAGGAGAAAGGCTCAACCATTAGTGTGCTATCAAACATGTCCGCTTATTATTAGTACAAAGTACCCCTCCGTTTTCTATGAGTGTCCAGCCCGTGTTGTCCAATGAAGTATTTAATGCATCAAATTCAATAAAAAATAAAGTTTTGTTTCAAGTATTTTATACCGTAAAAAATTACTGTCTAGAGATTTTTATTAATCTCAATATTACCAAGACTGAAGACGGAAAAACATTGTCTGTGCGCGTTTTTTTAAGGTTACCTTGTTTTTTTTATTTATTGATACAACGATACATTGATACAACTTGGGTTGGAAACTGATGGTACCCTTTTAAAGATTATAGTCTTAGAATTGACTTTTCATACTACCTATCTCATTTCAAAAATATGGGTTTTAAAATGTTATCTCATTGTTATTCTTTTTATTATATATTATCTATTCCTTGGGCTTGAATTGCACATACCTACATTAATATAAATATTCTGGTATTGGTAACATGACATGAGTTAAGGTTACTTAACTAGGAGTTTTATAATAACTTAAAAAAAAAGGTGCAGATGTATTGATTTAGGTATTCGTTTTACTAATTTAATTCTAAATACATATTTCATGGATTCTAATTGAACAATCAGATTCTACCACTAAAGCACATCTTGATTCTTGAATTAAGGATGATTTTTGGACAGTTTACCTTTTTAAATGACTAGATATAAAAAGCTTAAATTATATTTCTGGTTAGACTATTATAACTTTCAGATCTAGTCATGACTGTTTTTCAGAATAACTTCTTATTATTTTGTATCATGTAGAATTTGATTTTATTTATTTTATTATGTAGAATATTAGAATTTTATTATGTAGAAATTACCAGCCATACTTTACGAGGTAATCAGGTCCATGAAACTGAACAACTTTCCCCAAAGAACATAGGTCGTGTGTGCATGTGGGATTGTGGGGGACGAGCCCTTTGCCATTTACCGGACACAATTCTGGACTGACAATAGAAAAATCCAATAACACTTTGCCGACCCGGGAATCGAACCCCTCATGCTTAGCAGTCGCAATAACAATAAACATACTATATATTATTTTTGTGAGTTTTCTCATCTACTTTTACGGATGCAGTGTTCAAATATACTTATATTTAGGCTGAAAAAAATTGGCAACCCTAGGTTACACTTGAACTGTGTCAAAAAATGGAAATCCTATGGAGCCGGATATTTTCATCATCAACAACATTACTCTTTAAAACGGTAACAAAATTATAAGATACCCGTTGGATTCTATCAGTACGTTGCACCGTAAAAAAAACTATTTAATATAGTGTAAGTCACATGCATATCGAGTCATAGGACGATTTGACCAATGTTCTTTTTATTGGTTTTTTATGCTGTCAAATAAATTCATTTTTCATCCCACCATCTCGGAAAGAGTATTTTTAATCTTCAATATCTGAGTGGAAAAGCCGTTTTTATTCTCTAGAGGATAAAGTAAATTTTCATCCCACCATCTCGGAAAGAGTATTTTTAATCTTCAATATCTGAGTGGAAAAGCCGTTTTTATTCTCTAGAGGATAAAGTAAATTGAATTTAGAACATCGTGTGCACTAAGTTTGTGAATTAAACGTTTTTTTTTTGCATTTAGTCATTTCCTCGCTGAGGTGGAATGAAAAGTTACGTGTTGCACTCGAGTGCAAAGATTTTTCACCTCGTGCTCTTTTGATTCCCTCGCTAACGCTCAGGATTCTAATTTTGAATCACTCGCTGCGCTCGTGATTCAATTTTAGAATCCTTCGCTTGCTCGGTCATCAAAATTGAACACGCGGTTAAAAAGCAACTTTGCACTCTTGTATAACCAATAACTATTTTCTTTCTTTCTTTCTCTCTTCTCTTTTTCTCTACCTTTCCTCAAACTGGCTCTTTAATGCATATATATAAAATACTTTAATGCTAATGCTATTATAGTCACGAGTACCTACTCACGACTGTTCTTTTCCCATTTATAAATTCTTATTATTTAGTAAGCACAATTTCATAGAACTTTATTTACGCTTCCAGCAGAGCTAGCACGGCAGAAAAGAGGAGAGAGAAAATCGGGGACAAAACCATCTCTTTATCGTTTTCCCTCTCGATTTTTCGTCTTCTGTCAAGAAGACGAAGGGAGGAGAAAACGGGTTTGTCCACAGAAAAGTCGGGGACGAAACCATCTCTTTACGGTTTTCTCTCTCGATTTTTCGTTTTGTCTTCCGTCAAGGAGACAAAGGGTGGAGGAAACGGGGTTGTCCACTCGCCGTTCTAGCGCTGCTGGCGTTTGGTTTATATCGAATTCGCGGTTGCAGGAATTGTAGTTCAGCCATTGTCTCTCGCTTTGAATTTACCCATATTCAATGCCAATCGCCCCTTCCTGTTCTACATCACTACTCACCAACAGCAGTTGTTCGCGGGAGTCTTTTCAGGATGATAAGTGTGTAAATTTATCAGTCAATAAAGTTAAGAATTTCTAAGTTATTGCTTTGTTTTTTTGTTTTGACGGTATGTTCAAAATATTGCCGTGAAGACGTATTTTTAAATAAATGACAATTACTGACTAATTTAATGGTATATCTATATAATGCATACTAAAGTATTACACTCATATATTATACAGAATGTGTGCTTAAGCGTTTGTTCCGTTATATTAAGAAATAATAAAAACCGATATCGAAACGTGATAAATAAAATAACAGTATTCAATAATATTTCTATTACGTGAACTTCGGAATGAAAAGTTCCGATGTAATGTATAACGGATGTAAAAAGACCGATGGCAAAGCCGAAAGCTAGGTATACTTCCAATCATTACGAAAAAAAAAATTGTACTGGTACTTAACTGGATGGGTACCGACTGGATATTACTGTAAATATGTAATAAAGTTCAATGTCAGATGTTACTTGCGTTTTTTACGATAACTAATTTGATATATTATTACTTAACACTAAACTTTCATAAGCACTAAACACGCAAGCTCACCCGTCCCTTTCCTCAAATCTAACAAATACCTAATAACAGCTGTCAAATTATTTGGAGAACCGTAAATTCTGATAACTTTTGCTAGTCTTTTGACCGTAAGAAACTGTTAGGTGATATATTGTACTGAAAATATTTTCATTCAGCTTTTCACAATTTACTGTAGCTGTTGGGACGCTTCTTAGCGTAGCTTGTGTATAGTCCAATTGGACTATAGGTAGGTACACAATAATAGTAATAATTATTAATCTGACAGCTTTGTAACGGTATTTCGATTATTTAAAGAACTATACTCTAGCCCGCGTTACTTGGTGAGCTACAGTTAACAGCAGATTTTTAATATCTAAAAATGAAAGTCGTATTCCAGCAATTTTTTTGTGCTTGATGGTACCTTCATAGTTGGTTTACAGTATGCGTGGGTTTTGGCTTCGCTAGCGGTCTTTTTACATCTTGTACTAAAATTATAATACTAATAAAACTCAAGTCAAAAATAATTTTAATATAGATTTTAATAAGTTGCAGTAAGATTATTTATTGTTTTTTTTCCACTTTGCCTTACTTCATGTTTTTTATCTTGATACAATTCCTATCTTATTTTACTATTTCAGATCATAATCTTAGTATCTATTCACACTATACATACTTACCCGAATGAGTTATAATATGGCTTTTCGTTTCGAATTAATATGTTCCTATTATTTCGTGTCAATTATGAGAACATTATAGTTGGATCACCTGGTCATTTTTTTATATCGTATTAACGATTGCAGGAATAGAAATACAACATTATTCTGGTTACTTAAATTTAAATTTAGTCACATTTAATGTTAACCGACCGTTTTTATTCTACATCACAATTTCAAAAGAGCCGTTATTTGTGGGAAGTTATTCAGGATAATAAATAGGTACGTAAAATTTTATGAATTATTGTATTTTTAATCTAAAAAAATAAATAGATATTAGTTTTGTGCTTGAAATAAAATCGGAAGATATAATTATTTAAAAATTAAAGTTTACCACAGACCATTGTCAATAGTAAACTTTCTCATATTTTTGTTTTGTTTCATATTCACTTTAAAGCCAAAGTTAAATTAAATTATTTATCTTCAAATAGCTGGATGACTTTCAAGGCTGCTCTTTCTACTGTCTATGTTATGTTATTCTTCTATGTTATGTTCCTAAGTGAAACGAATCAAACGTTGGTACATAGTAATGAGTAAGGTTCATAAGTATCAGCCTTTAAGGGCCTACGCAAAACAGAGTCAAGACTATAGTTGCCCAGAAAACCGATAAAGCACACTGAAAAAACGTAACGGATAGAAAAAACAAACAATTGCTATTAACAACCGAGTACTTGGCTCGGATAGAGCCTGCAAAGTTAATATACTCGTATCTACACTAAAATACATAACGGCTAGAAATAAACAAGTAAATTGCTATTTACAACCGAATAACTTGGTACGGATGAACCTGCCAAGTCATTTTCTTCGTGCAATGCTGGTGGTGAACGGTGTCAAACCAGACATCTATTAGACTAAGTTATTTTACGTAAATGCGAAACTGTCTCAAGTCTGCGACATAATATGGTAAAAAAGACGTGTAATATACAGACATGCATATACATTATATTATTAAGTTACTAACAATCGAGTTAGCGAGGCTAATAAGCTTGTGAGCTTCTAAAGGATTTGATGAAATTGTTTTACTAAAGGCGGATTTTTGTATTATTGATTACTAATATTACTAAACCTTGCTAGGTATTTTTCGGAGCGACAATTTTTTGTTATAAACTGTTGCAGGAATACATACATATATATTTTTAGTTACCTACTTTCTGGTTATATTTTCATTGATCAACTAATATCTATGTTACATTACACATTTCTATAAGTAATCATTATTCCTAATAAATGAAAAATTATCTAAGGGACCATCCATAAAGTACGTCACACGTTTAGGGGGGAGGGGGTCGACGAAGTGTGACATTATGTGACAAGGGGTGAGTGGGGTCCTAAGTTTCGTGACGTCACATTTCAAAATCATATTAAAACATAAATTAAATGGAAATTAAACTAATTTCGGAACTGCTGTTTTAATTTAATAATTTCTAGATGTAAAATTGCAAAATATGTGACGTCACACTAGATACTCTCACAAATGTGATCAACTGTGACAAGGACGGGGGAGGGGTAAAAAGATCACGAAATTAGTGTGACGTACTTTATGGATGACTAAGTATAAGCCTAAGTCTTCTTACACGTATACGTAATTTTTTTCGATTAATTTACAAGCATCGTAAAATAACTTGTAGACGTACCCCACATCTTTCTAATTGCTATTCGTGGTTACAGGGATAGTGATAGCACCAAAAATGCTACATGTAGAACATCATTTTGAAGCCAGACATCCATTCTATTTTATATTAAAAGCTTATCAGGAGCAATTGTTTGCGGGCATTTACAATGGACATTTATAGTTTGTTTATATAAACCAATAAACGTACTAAAATATCGTTTACATTATTATTTATTTCCTAGAACTATACTTTCCTATGAATATTTATGTTGAATAACATGTATAAAACTAACAACCCTCCATTCTACATAACGGATGTAAAAAGACCCTCAATAAGGTTGAGAGCCACGTATTCTTTCAATCATTACGATGATCTTTTTGTATTGGGCCATACCTGGAAACCGATTGGTTTCGGAGATGTTTCAACATCTCCGAAACCAACAACTACAACATCATCACAATATTTTTTATATTATACGGAACACAATATATTATACGGAAATGAAATGTATATGTTATTAACAAACTTTCTTACGCGCCTATACCACCCTTCCCATTTTATATACACGTAGGCTCTGTTTGTTGCACGCGTTATATTGCGAGCTACCGATAACAGCCGTTTTATAAAACGGTTTTTATTAACTTCACCTGCAAAATCATGCAAAAAAAAAAAAAAAAAACCTGAAAATCATGCTGAGTTGTTTCGGGTCTGGTTGTGTGTGCATGTGACATGTATGTTTGTAAACTGTACCCTCGATACAGGAGAAATACTAGTGAGGGGCAATGTTTTTTTAAAAAAAAAAGAAAAAGAAAGGAAGAAAATAACTAACTAACTATGTAAAAAAAACTTGGAAGTAAAATTAGACCCACTTCCCGGTTTCCGATTGAGCTGAAATTTTGCATACACGTTCAGTTTGGATGACTAAAGCGTGTTCTATAGTTTTTTAAAACTATAATATTTTTATTATTTATCACTAAAATTAAAGAGGCGTTTTCCAGCAATGTTTTTGCATGATATTATCTACTTGTTTTACTGTTTGCGAGGGTTTTGGGTTAACGGTCTTTTTACACCTTGTTTATATAAGGTCCTAGTTTATTACCGGAAGTCCTTTTAAGGGGTTATAGTATTCATTATTATAAATAACTTTAACTATGGGCAGACATTGAAATCGCGAAAAATTAAATCACCTGTACCATATATAATTCTATATTACTCGATTAAATATATATATTGAAAAGCTGAATTAGTGTTCACGATTGCAGGCTTTGTCTCATAGTAAATCATCATTCTCCTGCCCTTATCCCATTTTATTTGGGGTCGACACAATGTCTTTTTCTTCCATCATCTCTATCAGACGTCATTTCCAGATTTACTTCCTTCACATTCATGTCATGTTTCACACAGTCCATCCATCTTTTCTTTGGTCTGCCTCTACTCTGATAGTCATCAACATTCATTCTCATAGTAAATGTTGTTCATAATGATGAGTATATAGTACTCACCCCTTAAAAGGACCTCCACTAATAAATTAGGACCATAAGGTTATATTTTACATATAAAAGTATCAAGAAGGTTTATTACGTGTATGAATAAATTCATCACCTCTGTCTACACATTGATTGTTCCATGGAATAGTTCTGATAGCACAATATTGTAATGATTAGGTATGCCTCACATGAATTTGGCTATTCGTATGTTTCTTTAATTTATTTTATTATATTAAATAAATGATTTCTAAATTTTCAAAGACTTTTAAGCTTTTACGTAGTCTCTATATTTTGACTATGTTTATTTCATCAAAATTATCGTTTGCATCTTCAATTAATCATATTGGAATTTATGTGTTCTTATTCATAATATTCATGTTTGAATAATGTTTTCTGTTTCAGTATATTTACTTGTTGTAATATTATATTAATAATAGCAAATTGCTTACTTATCTATGATTGTTTTTTCTACGTTTCTTTCATTACTACGTGTGTAATTCTATTCTATTCTATTTCTCACTTAATTAATTACCTAGTTTATTTTTGTCTTACCTAGTGCCTAGTAAGTGCATGCTGTGATCTCCTATAATTGGAGGTGCACAATTAATACCAACTAATGTAATTGTTTAACATGTCATGTGTCTGTGTAGCCTTTGTTGGAGGTCCTATAAAAATAAATAAATAAATAAATTACCTTTTCTTTTGATAGTGTAGGAAGAACATTTTTTTTTTCTTTTTTTATATTTTCAGCTTTGATCATCTTTTCATCGATTCCGCAGTATTCACCAAAACGAACAGAATTTAACGCCAACCGTCCTTTTTTGTTTTACATCAGAGCTTATCAGGAGCTATTATTTGCGGGGATTTTCAACGGATGAGATTTATTAATAATTTTATAATAAACATGGGTAGGTACTTAATTAAAGATTAGTTTGTTGATGTATAAGAAAAAAAAATTGCGGACAAAATACTACCCCTTAACTACCCCTTTTATTACTTCAGATAGATAATGTCATTCCGGTCCGGGCAAAAGATTATTAAACATGCCTTGAACACATGCATACATATTCAAACAATAATTTAAAAAAAAAACAATTTTGCTAGTCATCTTCTTTTGGGTGTTTTTAACACTGTGATAGAACCTTTGATTATTTATTATGGAACATTATTTTAATAAAAAATAAGTGAAAACTTGTCATAAGTACACATTTGTAGTATTTAATAAATTATATATGAAATTAAAAAGTTTTAGGCTTTTACATAAACTGCTTTTACTGTTGGCATATCAGTCTATCTATTTTTTACTAATCATCATCATTACAACAACAAAAAAAATCATGGTAGGTATCTATATATTAATCCGTGAAGAGAAAACATTGTACGCCTTGTTATGTAGGTAGGTATATTGCGCGCACGGAGGAATCTGAGATTTGGCATAGTAAAATTTTATATGGAGAAGGAGTGCAGCAAGCTATAATTACGGTCGAATTTCGAACACTGGGCGACCACTAGTTTATATTATAGCATATTTATGGCACAAGAGAATCATAATATCAAATAAGTTTGTTAAACCTTTATTTATTTATTTATTTAATAATTTATAGACACAAATAGGAGAACAAAGCACAAAGGTACTGCTTATTTCACAAAAGAAATCTCTTCCAGCAGACCTGTACCTCTACCAAGAGTTTTCCGTGCCATCTAACGTTCACGTTCACATGCAATATTTGTATACGTATAGTGACTTTAGTTCACTATTTATACCGCTAGAGGCGCTGAAAAAAATCCCATACGAATATTGCATGTGAACGTGAACGTTAGACGGCACGGAAATCTCATGGTAGAGGTACTGCGAGAGGAAAATTTAAAACACGAAATGTAGACAGCGACTTTTTTCTTATCGATACTTAGGAAGTTGTAAAACAAACGTTTTTTTTTAACAAATATCGTGTTTGCAGCTTTGTTCATCACTGGAATGTCACCATTAGAACCAAAAATACCAGAATTTATGGCTGACCATCCTTTTTTGTTTTACATCCGAGCTTGTAAAGAGGTACTATTTGCGGGCATCTTCACCGGATGACATTTTCTTTTCATATTTTTAATAAACATGTGTGTTAAGTACCTACTTATTAGTTTTTTTTTAATGTATATTAACTAAGGAAGTTTAGTGGAATTCAATTATTTTAAGATATCTACATAGTATAAAATAAAGTCGCTTTCCTCGTCTGTCTGTTTGTATATCCGCTAACTCCTTCTAAACCACACAACGGATTTTGATGCGGTTTTCACCATCAGTTATTTTTTTTACCATTCTTTAATGCTTTATTGTACACGAAATGATATAATAAAACAAATACAATTGAGATGGTATGTACACAGGTGAGCTTAAACTAAATTTGAGTTAAACAATAACAACATTTAAAAAAAACTCGAGTTGTTAATTTGAGGTAATTTTTTATTTATTTATTTAAAATGCTTCATGTACAATGTACAAAGGCGGTCTTAATGCCAATTTTTCACGGAAGAATAGAATAGTATAGAATAGAATAGAATAGATCTTTATTTCATGTAAACCAGATACAGGTACTTATGAAATGTCGAGACTCTAGGTGCATGGTTCCAAATAGTAGATCCTATGGAGAAGAACCGGCAAGAAACTCCATGGAAACTCTTTTCAAATAAATAATAGATCTTGACAATCTTTATTAGTACAATGTTGTGGTAAGATCTGCGAGAATAATGCAATTCAATGCGAATACAAATAAAACTAGGATAATAATGAATTGCCTCTGAATAAGATTGCCATGGCAGTTACGAGCTGACCAGTTCCGTCAGACGGCACCCGTTCACGAGCATGACGCATGTGTCAGCCTCGCCAAGCTCGACCACAATGAAGGGAACTCAACGAAGGTTTATAATAATGTATAATACTTTGATATTTAATGTAAGGATAGTAGAGAAATTTCACCCGTGCGAAGCCGGGGATAGGTCGCTATTTAATTTATATTGGAAACGCAAACTCGGTTTGCAAGAGCGGCTGTTATACTGAACCAGAAGGTTGCAGGTTCGAATCCCGCTGGTGGTCGAATTTTGCTGTCCACAAAAAAGAATACCTATATGTATAGGTACCTACTATTGTATAATTAAAAAAAAAAAACTTAATTAACGAAGGCAACAGTATACTTTAAATTAGGCAATCACTATTGACCCTAGGTATTAGGCACGGCAATAGGAATGTACCTATAAGAGTCATAGAGTTTATAGTATGTACGTACATACATACCTATTAATGACCTTCTCTTCTATACCTACTAACTTTTTTACATGGACCACATAATCTCATTACGGTCCGGGCGAGACCCTCTGTTCGTAAAACTTTTTATTCGTAAAACCAGAAGGTTATAAATCATATTTTTAAAATATTATCGACGAAAAACAATTGAATGGGTTTCTAAAAACAAATCTTTCCCTAAAAACACTAATTCTTTCATGTTATCCACTAACTAACCTAACGGTCCAAAACCCCCGACTCCAGCTAGAAAAAGAGCTGTGCCTTTTGAAAGGCTAAACAGATTTTCATGAAACATAGCTAAGATGATTTCCGACTAAACTAGCTTTCAATTAAAAACTGCATTGAAATGGGTCCATCTGTTTTGGAACTACGATGTCACAGACAGACACACAGATACACAGAGCCACAGATACACAGAGACACAGATACACAGAGACACAGATACACACTACAAACTTATAAAACCCCTCTTTTTTGTCGGGGGTTAAAAATAAAATATGACACGATTATTTCCATTGACCAAAATTTTCAAAATTTCATCCACTATTACTATTTTACTAATAATTCAGACATTTAGATGTAGAATAGGAACCTATGCTGGTACTTTAACTTTTTTTTAATTACGAATTTCACCGTCCAACTTTATTATTTTTATTGAATTTATTGCACATTTTTTTGATCACACTAATAAATTTATTAATTAGACTTTACTTTATTTCCTTTTTATATTTCAGTCTGTTTTTATAATTCAGATATTTGTTTTTAGTTTTACATGACTATCTATACCTAATGCTGAATCAAAACACTTGCATGTTGTGAGCAAATCATAATAAAATTAAATACAGCCACAAGATTTATAATCATACATATGAAAGAAATTAAGGTTAATTTATGTATCAGGTTTACTAATTCTAAATAAATGCGTAAATATCAACAAATCAACCATTCTAATACCTCTACTCTTTCATTCAAATCACTCTAAACTGACTGACCATAATAATATTTATTATTAAACAACAATAATTTAAGTGCTATTTATAGTCTCCAAAGTTTCAGACATGCGCAGTAAACGTATTTGGGGTAGAAACCGTTCTCATTCATCCCCTAAATCCCAGTTGAATATCATTTGTCGTGAGGCTAACACCTATTCCAATGTTCGCGCGAAATCGTAAACTTTTACGATTTTGATGTGTCGAGTTTTTATACACGATTGTGAAGTGAATACGTCATTACAATCTTTCAGGGCTTTTAACACCGACACCTAGTGATATGGATTAATTTTATTTTTGTGAAATGGATTTTGTTGTAAAATTAAAGTGGAGAAATAAAATGTAATTAGTTATATAGCAGTAATGGAACACGATGTCCGCGATAGTTCGGTTGTTTTTTTAAATAATTGGGAAAATAATAAGTTTATAAATGGAAGTAAAGTTTTGGACATGCCTGTTTATACTACAATTTCAATTGGCTCTTTATGTGACAGGACAAAATACAGTCAAAAGTGAGTATCATTTATTTTACTTGTGTTATGGTATATTTTGTTGCTTTTAACTGACTTCGAACCAAAATGGTAATTGAATAAAAATATTGATTTGTTTTAGTAAACAACTAGTTTTGATTGTTATTTTATTGATTTTTAATTTGCGTATAACGGATACACAAATATTATGAATAAATCAATAATATAAATAAATTTATTTGATGTGAGATGAAGTTATCTCATCTTCTCACATAGTAAAATCACTTTGTTGTGGAAAGTGGCTGCTTTTACATACATTACACACATGAAATGTACGACAATTCAGAATTTTAAGGCCATCTGTCTATAAAATCAAACCTAAAAATAAAAAGGATTGCAATGCCACTGTTATCATTCTCACAAAAGAAATAATGTTGGAGTCAGTTATAAGCTATATAACTTTTTTATTGAAAGAAGTAGCATAAATCATTATTTTAATTATAGATCCCCACCGTCGAACAGATGATACGATAAACACGGATATCAAAGATGACAAACCACTTGAATTCTTAGTGGGTCATCAAACTAACCAAGAAAGAGATTATTTTTTACCGCCAGTATTTACAAATCACGAGGAAAATGAAGAAGAAGATGATGAAGATGAAAATGCTTACTTAGATTATGATTATGATGCTAAAGAATCGAATTATAAAGATTCTCCAGACTTGGCAACTGTTCGAAACGATGTTCACGATGTATCGTCACTAGACGATAAAATACCGCTGCACACGGTAAAAGATAATTTGCCAATGTTTCTTTTGGAGCCGGAAAACACTTATGTAGTTAAAAATAAACCGGCTACTTTAAAATGTCGGGCTGCTAACGCTTTAAAAGTAAGTAACTTATTAATTTATTGTAATCATAGCCTCTAAATGAATAGACGAATTAAGGATCATTAATAATAGGGAATGTTTACTGACTATACTTCGCTTTATTTATTTTTTAATCAATCATTAGATGCGAAATTGAATTGACATTGTGATTTTTTGTTTGAATACGTTACATCATTTTTTTTAATAGAATCAATTCATCTTCTAACGGTGCCCTTAATTTTAATTAATAACTCATAGCGATACTTTGGGCTCAATTAATCTTTATCGTTAAAATAAAGTCTATTTCTACGTTATAATTGTTCCATTTTTATTTACGTGTACTCAGTATGTTGACGGAAGTTTTAATTCAACGTATCTAAAAATTTTAACAACAGAAGGGGGAACACAAATCTCCCTTTAGTACGTAACCTATTTACATACAGATGAAATTAAAACGAGTTTATAAATTAGAGACAGCTATTTTTGTGATATAGCCTTCCAACATACAATATTTTGAACCAAACAAAAATTTAGGTATGTGTGGTAGATGAATGGTCTTTTGGTATCATCAGTAATTGAAAGTGCATGAGAAATTATTAATAGTATAATTATTAAATAAATAACAATAGCACTGTTATCTATACGGTTCTTTTAAGAGTTTATAGTACCTACTTATCATTATGAACACCCCTTAAAAATACCACCGCTTATAAAGTAGGACCTTATACGTTATATATATAGTAGGTATATTATATATAAAATGTCTGTGACAATTTACTCTAAAGCTTCTACTATTAAACCATTCTCAAGTCTCAACAAGGTTCTTTTGTGAGTTATCACATAAGTAGTTTTCGAAATGTAAACATCATCCTTTCTTCATACATAATAATTTATCAATTTATGCATCTAAATCTACGGTGGAATATTATGCGCGTAAAATTAACATTACCATTTCTCACCAATAGGTATTTTTCAAATGTAACGGAGTACAAGCCCAAGCGCTTAACTTCGAGTTCGTAGATCCCCAATCGGGGGTGCGAATCATAGAGGGAGAGTGCAAAGTGACGAGGGAAAACGTAGAAGAGTACTTTGGAAGTGACAAGTACCAGTGCTCTTGTTTTGCTTGGACCAGTCGAGGACATATACGGAGTCAGCCAGCTACTGTAGAACTAGCTTGTAAGTGTTTAAGATTTAAATAATAATTAAGTTAGTGTGTGGAAAATTTATGATTCATAATTAATAAAAGACGTGCTTCTCATTAAGCTACCGATACCGATAGACATTATTGACATTGATTTAACCCTAAATACTGCACTAAATAGTTCCGATTCACCTCGTCGCCACTGATAAATAAAAGGGTTGCTTCTCAGACTGGAACTACCTACCTCATTACTTATAATATGCAACAATGATATATAGCCCGCATAATGGAACTTCTTTCCCCTATTTTATATGAAAGTCTAAGATAGTAAATTATTAGTATCATATTAATTATTAATATCTACTTACTAACTTTAATGAGTGTAAGTGAGCAGTAGAATAGTTCCGAGGACAAAAACAAGCTGAAGTACACAAATTAATGATTGTGAATTCAATCCTAGCGAAATTATATTTTACTAAACATAAAATGTTTATAGAAAATTGACTAGTGTGGCAAAAAATAACAATAATTTTATCTATGGCACTAGATATAAAGAAGCACTTCTCCGTGGCTCCACATTCGCAGCTTGTCAAACAATACACATCAGTTACGTTCCGTTGCGAGCCGCCCCCAGCCGCCCCCTTCGTCCAGATATACTGGCTCAAGAATGGATCACCAGTCGTTGAAGATGAGAACGTACAAATCTCGAAGGAAGGAGATTTGTTTATTAAACAAGCTACGTTATTGGTGAGTCGAGTATTATGACGATGAATTTGCTTACGAGTTGATAGCTAAATGAAGTACGATGTAAGATACGATGCTATATTTTGGACCACTGAGATGTTGTTAGGTAGGTAGGATAGCTACTTTAAAAAAATAAGTTGATATTGGGCTTTCATTATACATAATTATGAACAATAGTAAAGTAACGTTCCTTTAGGAAATTCTGAGAACAGTTATTGCTCCATTTTTATTAATGTTGACTCTATAAATAATATGTGCTTACGTGTGATAAAGGTCACCCCAAACGACCTTTAAACGAGTAAATAAAAGTAAATTCCACGGCCAGTGGATTCAGACAGATCTCATTGTGAAACAATTTTCAGGACATGGCGAACTACACATGTGTCGCTGAAAATTTAGCGGGGAAAAGGATATCCGAGCCCGCCTTGCTGACAGTTTTCGGTACGTTACAATTTCATTTCATACTGGTTTATTTATTCCTTTTGATATAAAGTTGATACAATTTTGCTTACTCTTTTATTTGGTTCAGATTTTGTTCTCAAGTTTTATTTTGATGAAATTCGTGTCTATAATTATGAATTATTATTATTAGAGTTAAGAACGGTACTGTGACCATGGCGCTTGCAACAGTGCCGAAATATCGGAAGCTCGCAAGATAGTACAAACATGGTAAATACCCCGTTCTTAACTCTAATAATAATGTTAGTGACCATGACAGTTTAAAAACTTATATAATTATGAAGTCATCAATATAAACAAAACGAAACTTAAAATCGACAAGTACCCAGCTAAATCAGATTTTTTAATTACTCTATTTATCAAAATTGCGGGTACTCTGTATTTGTCCCGAAATGCCATGCAAAGCTTAGAACTAAAACAAATATCGTTAACTATGTGAAAACATACTTACTTGATAATATCCCTTAACTCAGTCAATGGTGGGTGGAGTACCTGGTCAGCTTGGACCGACTGCTTTTGTGACGATCAAGGAAGTCATTCCGGGAGAAAAAGAGAAAGGACTTGCACAGCACCACGACCTCTGAATGGAGGTCAACCTTGTGTGGGACCTAATGTACAGAAGACACAAGATTGCTTGGATTGTGATATAGGTACGTCAACAATGTTGTAGAACTAAATCAGCAAAGCCAAACAGCCAAAATAAGCCAGACAGACTTTTTATAACAACTGCTACAGTAGAAAATATTTATGGAAGAAAAAAGAAACATGAAAATGATTCAACATCGCAATTAAAACTGCGTTCATCGATTAATTAAATATTTACTTTTGCTTCATGTTGTCAATACACAAGGATATTTGATTGAAATAATCTTTTGTTCCATATACAGATGAACTAGATGAGCTGGCAGATGAATCACCAGATATAATACTAGGTAACATAAAAACAACTTCTAAAAATTTAATGTCACCTAATCGGCAAAAAAAATATAGGTCTATAACTTGCTATTCAACGCAAATAATTTTTAGAACATTTTTTTGTTGAAAATTAATATTATAATATTCTAAGACAAGTATTATATTGAACATTTCCCAGGTCGTTGGTCCCAATGGTCTGAATGGTCAAGATGTGACTTGGACTGCCTTCGTACCAGGAGGAGACGATGTCTCACTATTACTGTGTGTCGTGGTATAGACTACCAGGTCTCCCAGTGCCCCTTATGTGTTAGGACTTCCAAATCTGATATACATGATGGTAAGTTGATTTTATACTATTTATCTATGGATGTATATCGTTAATGACTGTACTTGAATTTTTTAATTAACTTTGAATAGATTTCATGTTGTGTTGTACAAATTGTCTGCGTCGGTCTTGCATTAATTCCATTGATAGTTTACTAACCACAGTAACCACTAAAGAAACTCTGGTTTATTGGTGTAGGGTTGCATGTTAAACTACAACCAACGTAAACCATTGTTTAAAAAACCCAAAATGCAATTATGGTTTTCAGTATTTTATAGTTTTCATAATGAGTTCTGTTTTAGCTTGTTCCAATGAAATTAAAACATGTCTTGAAATCTAAGTGTGTTAATAATATCTATACATAATCATGGGCACATTATTTTGTTTGAGTATCTAATTAAATATTTTCTTTCGCAGGATCTTCATACTGGCCTCTATTTATTGCGTTATCGATTTCTTTTCTTATATTTATCGTTGTTGTTATACTGGGAATTAAATATATAAAAATTAAAATGAGTGAAACTTCACCGTATGTAAAGCCGCCTTCAGGTAATATTTAGATTTTAAAATCTTATTTCAATAAAAAATTTGCATGTGTATGTTTGAAATATGAATTAATAAACCATGTTGATACTTATATACTTGAAGAAATTAAATTACTAAAAATGATAATATATACTGATTGAAGTACTGTAGTTATAGCTAAATAAATTTTACCAAAGTGTCTTTGCTACTTTTCTAAGTTTTATTTCCTCCGTAGGTTCAAATTACTTCGGGAACGTAATAAAGAGAACTCTGACCAATCAGCCGGACTTGACCATACACGAAGAGTTCCAAACTATCGATTCTCGAAGGACACACAGACACATGAGCACGTCAACTAATACTAGACACGAACATTTATATGAAGTGCCACAATTAGCTAACAGGTAATAATAAATCCATGTATCAATATTAATTCTAATTTATAAAGAGGTAATTGTATGTAAGGGGTAATTTCTGAACCTACAGAAACAATTCTCAAAATTCTTCCACTAATAGAATGCTACACTATCACTGAGTGAGGCTATATTTTATTTTGATAAAATGCGCATGTGTAACCGTGTTAAAATTTAGAGGTTATAGTCAGAATTAGAATTGTTAGATAATGTTACTGTCACAATTGCCAAATCCATAACTTTGACCTTCGTTTTAAGTTAATGTTGTGAAAAAAGATATTTAAAATTCTATAACAAATAAAACGTTGGGTTCAATTTCATAGACATAAGTTTCTCGCCACTCCAACATTTTTCATATTGCTTTTATTTGCAGCTACATCGCACCAATAGACCACGAGGTAAGAACCGAAAGAAACGGAAGCGACAGGAATTACGCTTGCAAGGACAGCGTCGAGTCAGACCGATCTGATTCCAGTTGCTTTTTGAGCTGTGAGTTCCACTATGCACCTTCGAGAGGCATACGATTTGCAATCTTGACATTTTGTTAATCATTATTAAAGTAACTATATTTAATTTTCAGTTTTGTTTGTATACCAACAACAGATCTGGACTTCTTTATCACTATCTACATTAGCTAATTCACCTTAAAAAAATATCTATAATTTTTTGAGAATTTTATTTAGCCACAATCAAATGCCTCGTAGCTTTAATCAGCTTTAACAAAGCTACAACTTACTCATTATAAATAACAGTTAAAGCAAAACATTTCTTCCAGCCGGTTCGTCGTATGGCAATGAAAGTGTAGGAATATCACCATCACTGAAAAACAACGCATCTGTAGATTCAAAATTCTTTGCAAAGCACATAGATGTAGCTACGTCAAAAATAGTTGCAACGGATGGTGCCTGGCTGAGTCTTAATAAATGTGGAGTAAGCTTGTTCGTTCCCGATGGAGTCGTGGATAAAGGCGAAGAGTTATTCTCGATTGAGGTCGCAGACGACGATTGGAATAGGCCGCTGCTGCAAGAAGGTAAATTGAATTTTACATAAGGCCTTTTGAACTAGATACGAAATTGAGATCGGCTCGCTAGATTTAGATGTGATTTAGAATGCTGACTGTGTTTACAATGAAAGTGAATTTTGTGGTGAATAAAAAAAATATTATAGTTTAAAAAAAAAAAACTATAGAACACGCTTTAGTCATCCAAATTGAACGTGTATGCAAAATTTCAGCTCAATCGGAAACCGGGAAGTGGGTCATATTTAACTTCCAAGATTTTCTTACATAGTTAGTTACAGGTGAAGCTAATAAAAGCGTGTTAAAAAGAAAATGATATTGAGCTTTCTTTTGTTAAATTTCATATAATTGGAAAATCATTTGAAAACGGTTTTGCAAATGTTGTATTAAGTTCCATAAACAACATTGTTGAAAAGCTATAACGAAATCCAATAAACGTGTTTTAAACCTCCTACTTCCTTACAGCAAACAGTAAACTACACACATGTTAAATCCCAAACTTATTTCGAAAATTAACAGCTCCAAAGTCAGTTCAACACCTGTAACAAACACACCCGACACAAGAAAGTTGTGCTTCATATCAAACTTGGCCATTCCAAGTGTTGGAAATGAAATAGGATTACATTGAGCCGTGGTCTGACCTAAATTTCAAATGTCAGGCTATTCTGACCTATAACTTGTTTCGGCTCGGCAACCTAGCGATGTTATTTTGGAGCCGGGTCACGAGTGATTGCCTCGAAATATGTTCGTAGTTAAATCAGTAGATTATTATATTCGTGAGATTACAAATGTTATTTATTATTTATTTATTTATAAAAAAAAAACTTTACTTACTTTACTTTTTACTTTACTTTTTTTTTTTTTTTTTTTTTTTCTTTTTTTTTTTTTTTTTTAATGTTGTGTGCTATCTATGTAATATGATGTGAGGAGAAACTGCCAACAAAAGGGACACTGTTTTTTAATACTATTAGGATAGCTTGAGTTAAATTTATACACGATAACACAAAAAATAAGCATATGAGATTGTTAAGAAATTTGCTTTCCGTTAACAGGTGAAACTCAACTGAGCCCAGTTATACGATGCGGACCCAAAAACTTTCACTTCAGTAAGGGTGTAGTTATATCCTTTCCACACTGCGCAGCTTTGAAGAACACCAGCTGGCTTCTATCCATCCTCCAAAGGCCCGAAGAAATCAACTCGAGGGAGTGGCGGAAAGTTTTGACTTTGGGCCAGGAAACGCCCGGGACCCCTCTGTTCGCCCAAGTCGACCCTTCCAAAGTTTACCTAGTGAGCGAATTTCTAAGCGACTTTGTTCTAGTCGGAAGAAGTTTTAGCGGTCTAGACGCGAAGTTGTTCAAACTTGCTCTGTTTATATCTAAAAGAATGGAAGACAGTTATTATAGTTTGAAGATTCATGTGTTTAACGATACACCTTATGCTTTCTATGATTGCTTCGAAAGTGAAAAAAGATCAGGTGGCACTTTGCTCTGTGATCCAAAAAATATTTATTTTCAGGAGAATTGTTCTGATTTGTGTGTTAATATTAGGGATGTCGGAGTAGGTTGGAGGATACATTCCGGGGGAAAATACCAGGAGCTGTCTTATTCTCAAGTTTGGAACATGACTATCAGATCACTAAATTGTATATTTGTACTGCAACAAACAGATTCAATTAATTGTTTAGATCTGAACATGTGTGTTTACCAGAAACAAAAGCAATCGAATTCCGTCAATTTCAACCTGAAGACTAACGATTTGAATTTGAATATCAACTGTAAGAGGTTCAGTAGTGCGAGTGTAGAGACTGTTAATATATTAGAAAATCCGTTCAATTATTCCTCACTGACTAAAAAAGAGGGTAGGTATGACTTTGTGTATAAGAATCACAGTTTTAGGAGCTACTTTAACGTTGACAATAATTACCGGACTAATGTGTTGACTAAGTCGGATAGGGTGATACTGTGCAAACTTTTGGACTCTCAGACAGCGAAAGGAAACGACTGGAGGTTGTTAGCTGAGAAATTAAGGATTTGCTCTTATTATTATTATTTCTCAAACACTTGTTCGCCGACGGAAAATATATTGAATTTATGGTTGTGTAGAAATAACGATGTGAACATGCTGGTCAATTTGTCGAGGGTATTCAGGGAAATGGGTAGGATTGATTGTGCAACAGTTGTTGAAAGGCGGTGTTTTCCCAACTGAAGGCAATCTATAGAAATTGAGTTTGAATAGAGGAAAATATTTTTCTCCACCTTCTTTTATGGAGCTAATCTGTCGATAAAATATTTGCTTTTTGTTTATACAACACCAATTAGGTTGACTTTAAAGTTTTTCTGCTTTGTGCATTTAGATGTTTGTTATAATCTTAAAATAACAGTTTTGGTTTCTTTTTGTTTTGCGTTTCCAGCCCTATTCGAATTCAATACTTGCTAATTTTATAACTGATATTTTTATTTTTTTACCATATCTATTGTTTATGACTTTCTTTATAGATCTCTCAATACTTCTGTCACTTTTAAGCGAAGATTCACATCTAGTCCTACCAATTAGCCAACACTATAGTATGTTTTAATCAGTATTGAGAATAACTTAGAAGTGCTTGATATTTTAGGTACTAAAGGATATGTTTGAAAAACATTATTAGATGTAAATAAATAAATATTAACGAACCAAATAGATACTGTATTGTGTAGATAAGAAAATAAAGTAGTGATTTCAAATTTTGAATTAAAATAAATATTTCGAAAGTACTGTGTTGTTTGATATAATCCCTCATCTGAAAACCTCACTATTTATTGCACTAAAAAGATTTATTACGCTGAAGAGAAAAATATAAGTAAAGAGACCTCCTCTCGACCTCGACAAAATATTTGGCTTTCTCGTGTTAGATTCATTCTAATAAGAGAAAATCAAATTCGTTGTTAAACTAAACAGAAAAGTCTTAATTAATTTTCTCATTGGCCTGACTTAGCTTATTCCTGAAACGAAATTACAAAGTCTCAAAATAACTTAGCAGACTAATAAGAAAATCAAGCAAATGTCAGTACCTAATAATCATTATCCTAAACTAATAGAAAATTGTAACTTATACTCGGTTAAATTATACCGTCCTTGTCATTTGTAGGCCAATGTGAATAGAAGCCATAGACTTAAAAGTTAGTTTAGCTAAATAACGTTAAATCATCGTTTATTAGTTACCGTACTACTAAACGATGATAAACGTTATTTATCTATAAAACATGTTTTTAAGGAAGGATGTGAGCCTTGTTGTATAGCTATTTTCTTCATAAAATCAAAAATAGGTTAAAGAAATGATAACTATAACACTTCTTCTTTATGAAGGGATTTCTTTGATAGCATTGAGAGCAGAAGCCGGTAAAATTGTTACATGTGGACCAAGTCACAAGATTTGGGCGATTCTCAAAGGTAAGTATGTTAAATTCACTTTATTTAAAGTTTACCCATAATAAAACATGTCTACATTAAAGCAATGTTGCAGTGTTAAATTTAAAAATTCATGGCATTTAAGTTTCCTTAAAAACTTAAGAACATTTCTTCATTTGGAAAACCTCTGCGAAATTATTTTTTAAATCTTTTAATTTATTCACTCAATCAAATCGTTCATCACTAAAATACTTTATAAAAAGTGTACCGTCGGCGTCGTAGCGTTGTAATATCAAACTTATTTATACTTAAAGCTCACAAAACGAGAACACTATTTACGTGGTACCTACTATAAATTCTTGACCCGCCTTCGTATTTCACTTGGGCTGGCTCGGGCACACCGTAGGAACGTGGTCTCAATTATTAAACAATGCAATCGTCTCGGTCGGCACAACCCTAGCTTTAATACTTGAATACCTAGTATTTGGGTCAGGGAACGTGGAATATACGCCGTATCGTGTAGCGATATAGCGACCAAATTATTTAGTGATATCTCGACATGAATTTCGGATCGCTAAGTGAATTCCGACGAAGAAAGTACGTTGATTTTTTGTAGAATCCTTTAGTATTCTTTGAGATTAGATTCTCTTTTGTTAAATTAAGGATGTCCAAATTCTTGGCGGGTTTCAGTATTCACGTAGGTCAGTACGTATTCATGGGACGTTAAACTTTATGTTTCGGGCCATGAATACCTGCGGTGCTCTTGAGATCGTGATCTGTTTACTCAATGCTCCATTTTGAAACTATTTCGTACCGCATTCTGTGAGCTGTATTTTAAAAATGTTGTTGTGTGAAGAATTATACGTAATTATTTATAATCTGGTAACTCTAGCGGCGCGGATGTTCATGGGCGATGATTACTTACCAATCTTACCATCAGGTGAACTGCATACTTGCTTGCAACCTACTCTATAAAAAAACATTCTTAATAGTAAAGTGTAACAGGATCGTTAAGTACTTGTTGTGTAAAATATTAGAGACTTATTTTTTTTTACAATGAGGTAGGTATACGGGATAAAGAACTGATGATTGAAAACAATTTTAATAAATACATTATCAACTATAAATGGCCAATAAATGATTTTGGTATAACAAACGTTGCGCTTTTTACAAAGAATATACTACTAATAGCTGTTTATATCATTTGAAATAATCTTACTATTATATTATATTGATTAAAATCTTAATAATTTTAAATGCTCAATGTTTCTTCTTTGTCTTTTCGTAATTTATATAAATTTTTTATTTTATATTGTGTGTTGGTGTGTATGTATTTTCTTACTTTCTTGATTTTTTAACAAACTCATTAAATGTAGAAATTAAAATTAAAACACAATTTACTCAAAATGGCGTACTTCGAGTTGACATTGTATTGTTTAACAGCGTCTTACCTACCATTACTCAAATGTATTAATAATTTCCTGAAAAAATTACATCAGCATCTGGTGACTAAGCATCTATTCTCTTCATCTCGACCGTACAAATGAAAGCTTTGATAAGTTATTAAACCATAACTATTATATTTACTAGATATTGAGTTAACTTTAAGCTTCACGTATTTTTCTTTCATCTAGCTTCAACTGCAGTGTTATAACCACAGATTTATAAAACTTGGTAAGTGGGTATGTATCATTCCACCACAGCGCCTTTGGGTTCCGTCTACATTTCACTCTGCCCTTGTTGCTGTAAAATTCTGTGGCGTACTCCACGCATTTCCGCTGTATCTATATCTACATGAAACAAGAAAATGCGTCGTAAAATGCTTCATTGATTAAAAGCGAACATAACAATACACATCAGCTCGTAAATGCCACTGAACATGGACCTACAATGAAAGGTCACAGGAGATATTGCCATAATTGCCACCAACCGTATTGGTAATCGCAGTGTGTTGTTATTAGCACAAGAGAGGACACTGCTGTTTATCCTCTTGAAGTAATTCCAATCGCCTGTTACTAGAACCAAGGTTGGACAGGGAACGGACAATGCTGTGGAACATAGAAAGGAATAAATAACTTATAATTATTCTTCCTCTTCTGTAGTGTCGATGTACGAGCTATTACATGGAAATAGCTCATGCCGTAATAGACAGATATAAGCTATTAAGCATTTCGTCACTCGTGGAAGCTCTTTCTTTAACAATACCATAATTTAAAAAAGTAAAAACCGATATCAAAAATCTAAAACGTTAAAATAATTTTCTTAAAAAGCTTAACCGCTTCTGAAGTCGGTGCTACTGCCAAGCTCAGGCGCATTGAAGAAATTAAGGCCCAGAAGCTGTTAAGTTTTTTAGGAAAATTATTTTATAGTTTTAGTTTCTTGAAGTAGGTTTATATCTATCTCCGAAGATCTTCATTAAATCTTCACCTTTGAATGGGATCAGTCGAATTGAGAACCTCCTCCTTTTTTGGAAGTCGGTTAATAAAATTATTTAAAAACCCTAAAACACTTAAAAAAGCTGTGTGTACAATCACATAGCAACAAAATGAAGAAAAAGAAATTCCGACACAGGTTTGGATACACTGCCGCCAGGTAGGTACTCGTAAGGGCTGGTCTTAATTGGAGGGCACTTAGTTCACGAGCTCTTCGTGTGAACAACTGTGGCTTGGAGTTCTTACGGCTTTTATACTAATAGCGAGTTCACACAGTTGGACAGGAATTTGTAAGTAAATTTTTTGTGTATCTTTTCTCTTTACAGTTTCTCTTTATTATAGGCTAATTTGAAAAATTTCATCAAGACCGCATTTGTACATTGTACATGAAGTATTTTAAATAAATATTTCGACGGTTGAAAGGCTAATTGATATAAGCGACATTAAAAATATTTTTTTTTTTTAGAAAAACAATAAAATAAATACGAAAAATAATGTCGCTTAGAACAAATAGCATGTCAACCGTGGATTTAAAAAATTTATAATTTGATATTGAATGTCGACGAGTCGACGCCCATTTTCAACATCGAACATTTTGGGCTGTTTTGATTTTTTGTGGTTTTAAAGGCCGTTTAACTACGTTCTATTCTTAAGTATAGATGCCTATACAATATTATTGCGAGACCACTTTCAGGTGCTTCTCATAAAATCACGCAATACTTTATTTAATATACATGCACAAGATACAAACGATACAAAGACGCAACACCGCTTTTGTTTTCCCTACAAATATATCTATATCTATTCCATTCCGAGTAGAAAATCCGAGTTCATATCTAACACACACTCAATCTCAACGCTGAACAATATACAGTACACAAAAGATAACAAATTGTGCTTTTAACACACTCGTTTGTGTATAGTGTTTGTGTGCTTTTGTTTGAAGATGGCGGCATCTGATTTACAGCCGTTCATCAGGTAAGGCGATGCGTGAATGATGCGAAGTGATAAGTTGGGGCGTGTTTTATTAAAGCTGTAAGTGTTGTGAGAAGTGTCAGAGATGATAGTTGAAGAATTTCAACTGATAGTCGCCTCAGTGCTTAGGTATTTGTTCAATCAACCAATGGTTGCATTCTATGGTAGGTATTTTTGGTTCTTTTTTGAAAACAAAGCTTAATTTTAAAGATTTTTAAACTTTACAAATTTTATTTATAGGCACTATGTGGACTGAACAAATAAGCACTGAGGCGATGATATGTAATAATAGAATATACCTACAAAATAAAGAAAAAAGTGACCACCATCCATGTCGGTACTGTGAAAAGCTACTATTAATTTATACTTTTAAGTTTCCTGGAATTTTCAGGATAAATTTTCATTAGTTTTAAAGAAAAATAAATATTGCGTGAGTGCCAAATAAAAAATGTAATAATATAAACTTTTGAATCTAGGTATCAGATATTACATTAAAGACATAAACTTTAGGTATAGACAAAGATATTCAGCAACATTCTACTAAATTACTTAGACTAGACACAGAACAAACGAAAGTACAGCTAATCAAAGCCAACATTCTTCTAACTTCACTCGAACAAAACGGTCTTTACCCTCCATCATTTGTCAGAGCAAAGTGGCCGAGCGTTCGTTCCGCGGAAGTAGACACGACGAGCGCATGA
The DNA here is from genome assembly GCA_932294325.1 of Allophyes oxyacanthae. Classification (NCBI taxonomy): domain Eukaryota; kingdom Metazoa; phylum Arthropoda; class Insecta; order Lepidoptera; family Noctuidae; genus Allophyes; species Allophyes oxyacanthae. The sequence goes on along the minus strand of OW028614.1, from coordinate 4,211,392 downwards.
GTTCCCGTCACTCGTCACATGGAGGAGCCTTTGTTTCCGTGACGTCACAGGGAGACCTCTTCCTGCGACGCGGCGGATCGTAAACTTTATGTGCAGATTCGTCGCGCTTTGCAACGGTACGTACGAATGTATTCGAATGTTCTGCTTCGCTGTTTGAATCGGCTGCCATCCGGTGTGAAGAGTAATTTGTCTTTATTTTATGTTGAGCAGGATCGAGAATGACGTTAAAATATGTAGGGAATATTTTGAATTTTGGTGTGGGTTTCAAAATTAAAGTAATGTCTTATTATAGTTCCCGACTTAAAACGGTACAGATACTATGAAAAATAATTATAGACATTTGGAAAATGTGGCACATTAACTTAAAAGTATTTTTTTCATTAAAAGAAAAAAGAAAAAGAGTTTATTAGCACAACAAAAAAGTTAAACCAAAAACAAAGAAAACATAAAATGAGTTATTGTGCCAAAGGGGCCGCAGCTCAGCTATCAGCAGGAGGCAGTAATACTGGCCACCTGACGCTGGTTTTCAGCTGCAACCCATGAGTGCCATACGCTTGAAACTATTAATTATTATAAAGTGATCAGAAAATACGACTGTGCCCATTGTATCACGACCGTGATAGCGTGATTGAATAGGTATTGCAGTTTTAGTTAAATACCAGTGACACCCAGTGATGCGAGCCACTGACTCCTGTCAATCTCTGCTTAGCGAGGGGAGAGTGCAAAGTGTATTGTCGTGTCGGGACCATGGGGGATGATGCGTGCTTAAACAAATACCGCTGTAACACGACACCATGATTCACACATTAAAACACTCACTTTATGACATTATAATGATTTTTATGTATAAAATATTTAAAATAGGGACATATTATATTTTTATTTGCAATAATAATTTATATAGTTGTGCATTTGACTGTACCCTCATTTACCATCATACTTTCTCTATCACTCAAAGGTATGCTGGTGGAACACTCAAATTTATACATATGCATACCGCCTGTGTACATACCGTCTCAATTGTATTGTTTTACTATACAATAAAGAATAATTATAAGAATACGAGTATGTGAAAATTTCATATTAATTTTCTCATAAGTCCATAACTTTCAAACATTTTGATCCAATCAAAAACGACTTCGCAGACGCTTTTAACTGCGTAAATAATAAATCAGGACCCAACCCTTCAAGGAAGTTTATGAACTTGTTAAAAAATATCCCAAATGCCGGAAAGCACTCACTTAGATTAGGAAAAAATATATTACTGGCGTAAACATAAAGTTTTCGCCACCCACTAAACATTAAAAGGTTTTTAAATTTATTCACCCTTCGATTTTCGGCAGTTTCTTGTGGAAACTTTGAGAAAATTTGAGCGATTAAACCGTGTGGAGTGCACAAAGTTAAGGGTTGATATTTGCATAACGATCGACCTATACGCTGTGTGCGTTGTCTGGCAACATCGCAGTCTGCCGAAGTTGGGCTCAGACAAGAATTTGCAATCACTTAACACTTAGGAAAAAATACAGTATTAATACTACCTTGAGATGGTTACAATTTTTATTTAATTTTAATTTTGCCCTGGTGTCAAATCTTGTTAAAAAGGAGTTATAAAACCTAGTAGAGGTAGGGTACTAAGCCCCTTGGTTACTGCGACCTGCGAAGAAAAAAAACCTAGTACACAATGTTGATGAGTAAATGGTACCTATGAATTCTTTACAATAATTTTAATTTTAACGGCCGTAGGGCTCTTACACTAATGAAATGTACTTCAACTATGTTATCCTGTCCAGTCCTCTCACAGTACCCCTCACATGATGACAAAATCGACTTCCGCAATCAAAATAATAATGAATACAATACTAGTCATCTCACCTGCGTCCCTTCGGGAAGCATTCCGGTAAACACTTCCCGAAACAAATCTTCTTAAAACTTTCACAGCAATAATCACCATTTTTCCAGAATTTTTTTAAAACTACTATAAAAATTTCGCCACCAATATAGCGCCACATAGCAAAGCACAAAAATAGTAAAAATGCTTGTTTTAATCGTCTAGTTCGTTTCCGATCAGATTTCCGATACTTTAGCTGGAAAGTTACAAAGTTGAACAATTGGTCACTGTTTGCTTCAGTATATTAATCTCTTAATCCTGCCTTGATGAGGCATTGTCTATAAACTCAGACGTCCGTATAGGAGAATCCTTGGGTAAATGCCGTCTAATGAGCCATTCCACTGCGTAGTTAGACCACTTGGCAATCAAACTGATTCAGACGCATTGTATCCTTGTCTATTACATGCGTCGCGTCGTCAGGAAAACAAGACCATTAATTTGCCGTTTATTTTTCTTGTGTTTGGCAAGTATTTACGTTTATTACGGATTTCTGTAGTAATAATATAATAATAAATCCAGCCCATTATTGTCCCGAAAAATAAGATGCGTGAAAATCTTTGTTTTTTTGTGTACGGCTACAGATCGTGATACCAAATATGTGGTTTCATTTAATGGCGTAACGTCTTCACCATCATAATAATATAATAATAATAGACTACAATACAATACAATGGCACATTCAATTTTCTTTTTTCTCTGAAACAAAAGAGGATAGAAACGTAACTATAAATGATGACAGCGCGGTTTTTCTTATTTTAGTGGTGTTTTCCCAAGTTAGCACGCTCGTTGTACCCCCGCGATTCTTCCACGACATAAACCTGTAACGATAAATGATAATTATTATATTGTTCAAGTATTTCGATGTAGCTGAATAATATATAGACATTGTTACGAAGTGGTCTAAGTTGTAGAAGGTTTGGGCAGAAAATGTACAAAGAAAAACTATGTCGATATTGACAAAGGCACAGATTAAAGAAGAAAGACAGATGTAGCGCGCGGAACAAGCACTATGCGGTCAGCATTTTGCCACGTGTGCGTGACAGCCAGTGACAACGCTGCGCGCTGTAGAAATACGTGCGCTAGTGTGTGTAAGGTTGCTAAGGTGATGAAAAAAAAATGTTGTTATATTGGGTTTTCTTTCATTCTACATGTATGTGTGCCTAACACAGACTTTTTTGAACATTACTTTTAATTGGCCATTAATATAAAATGTTAACAAACCAAAACGCTGATGCATAATTTTTCTTCTGTTATCGCTTTTTCTTATAACTTGTAATGACATTACTGAACTGTCCCCGCGCTTCAATGAACACAGTAGGCAGGGGCAAGGGGGAATATTTTAAGGGGAGGCACGCCGAATTTGGACACTTTAATGCGAGTTTTGATGTTTTATGTTAATATCCAGTTGGCAACTTTGTCCAATAGTCATTGAATCGCTGATCGCAGCGACTTTGGTAGACATTTACGATTACAAATTAATTTTCGATATTAATGTGGGAACGAATTCCCTGATACAGCACTTTTTATTTCCGAATTGTTCAAGGTTTACAATTAGTCTAATGTCGTAATATTTGCGGAAAGTTACGATTCATTTATTACTGGGGATAAATATGAAAAATATTGCCTATTCAGTTGTTTGAGAATGTAAAGTAAAGTCATAAAGAGTTTTAGGACATTATGGCACATAACTATAATATTGTATAAGAGCACTTCGGGCCTTATGGCATGGAAATTGGAAACCATGTTTAGGAAACATCAAGATAAGTTCAATTTCATAAAATTGTAGTGACGAAATTATCAGATATCCCATTCTTTAATCTACGGGGCGGGCCAGAATGAAACACGGCTGAAAAAATACATTATCCTTTTACATCAGGAACGGAGTGACAGATAAAAATAATAAAATGTTGCTAAGTCAACATATTAATATTCTATTAGATCACATGAAAGGAAAGAGCAAAAATAAGCATAATCCTGTTATGTTTAGTAATTTTACGTAGTACGTTTATTTTACAAAAACTAAAAAGCGGAAAGAAAAATTTAACATATATTATTCAAACGTAACATATCAAAAATAACATTTTCAAACGAAACACATAAATATTTACTAGGCATCCTTAACTCGTATACGTACTATAAAATCCCTTATTGATAAAAATATGGATATGGCGACTTACGTTAAGGCTCCAGTAGCCAATACTGGCACGTTTTTAACGTACATTGACGGACTACTAGACTCATTCATTGCTGCTTCTTTAATAAAAGATCAATGTACATCGAATTGTCCCTTGTCTTAGACATAGCCCATATATTTCTCCTGTCATCGCAGTGAAGTTTCTTCTCCGAGAATATTTCGAGTTTCAGAGGGTTAACATAAACGCATAAAAAATTATTTGCGCTCATTTGAATTTCATCTTGTATGACAGGCAGCTTCATACATAATAAACGGGCTTTGGTCTTTGCCTCCCCATGTTGATGCGTAGAACGCAAGTTTTCGTTACGAAACATAATATTAACGTAAGCTCTTTGGTGCTTTAATTTTGAAATGAAGTGTATGACAACTTTTGAGCTTACATTCATAGTAATTTAATATAAAAATTAGGTTGTGGTTTATAAATTTTTAAATTAAAATAATCTACAAGTTTCCTAAAATAGAAGAATAGGAAGACCTCGACTTATTAAGTCGAATGTCGTGAAAAAAAAACTAAAACGACTGTGAACTTTCCTGCAAAAACAAAAAGATAGGAAACGCAGATCCCAACAAGGTGATGCTGTGTGTAGTGGGATTGGAAGGGCATTATTCATTATGAGCTGTTACCACCAGGCAGGACCATCGATTCTGAACTCTACTGCGAACAACTGATGAGATTAAAGCAAGAAGTTGAGAGAAAGCGGCCGGAATTAATCAACAGAAGGGGTGTGGTTTTTCATCATGATAACGCTAGACCTCACACATCTTTAGCCACTCAGCAAAAATTAAGAGAGTTTGGCTGGGAGGTGTTAATGCATCCGTCGTATAGTCCTGACCTTGCACCTTCAGATTTCCACCTGTTTCGGTCTCTTCAGAATTCTTTAGGCAGTGTCAGGTTAACATCACGAGAGGACTGCCAAAACCACTTGTCGCGGTATTTTGATCAGAAGTCCCAAAATTTCTATAGCAATGGGATCATGTCCCTACCTACAAGATGGCAAAAAGTTATCGAACAAAATGGTATCGACATACTTTAGTTAAATGTAAATAAACTATATTAAAAAATGTTTTGAATTTTCTTAAAAAATGCGAAGAATCTTTTCCCCAACCCATTATGTTTGTTACGCAATTACTCGGCCAATTGCAGACCGATTTTTTTTGTTTTATAGTTTCTTGCGGTGTTCCCATAAGATTTGATGAAGACCTTTGGAGATACACAATGGAACTCTTGAATGAATAACAACATATCACTCGCGATTGCTGTAATCGCATGTTTATGTATTGTTTATGCCACTCTAAATAGAAAAATAAAATAAACTTTTATATAAGTAATAACCGACTTCAAAAAACTTACTGTTACTATTAGCCTGTATCATCCCACTGCTGGGCAAAGGCCTCATCTCTTGATTTCCACTGTTTGACCATGTGCCTATCCATACAGGCACCGACTTCAGAAACTGTTAAGATTTTAAGAAAATTATTTTACACTTTTTACTTTTAAGAAGTTGGTTTTTAGTTTTTATAAAAGTTTATCTATAATAGAAACAGTAATTCAAGTACAGGCGTCAAAATTCTTCCACCACTGACCACAGTTTTACGAGCCAATAATATTAACTGTTTTATTTTCCCGCGCAACCGTTAGCGCTACTCATAAATGTCAACAGTATTTTTATGACAATATTTCATTGTGCGTAGAGGCATTTTATGATTCTGCCAATGACAGAATAATGGCCAAATATTAATAACGAGTAACATTATTGTGTATCAGACTATTTCGCTTTCTATTTGATAAACATAACAAACGTAAGCCTTAGTCACGTGACTTCACAATTAAGGGGATGATACATTTCATCTGCTGATGACGTTAAGGAGCTAGGTAAGGATTCTAACATAGGAGCTCTAACCAAAAATTTACGATCAGAAAAACCTAATTAAAATTTAGCAAGTTTAATCTAAAAGCCCATCCACACATACATCCGTTATTGACAATTCGTTATTAATAGATAAGGATTCAATAAAGACGAATGGATATTCACATTTATAAATGATTATACACGTGTCCTGTTATTGAGGGATAAATAACATTCTTTAAAAACGAATAGAGACTCCAGTTCGCTTGAAAACGTTCCGCTAAAAAACGAATGCCCTTTCACATGACGACAAGACTATTCAACCTGACAGATTCGTATTTTTTGGACATTGGTAATTACCTATTTAGGATTCATGAGCGTGTGAATAAAAATGTAGGAGTTTATGGGGCACTCAAAAATAATAACGTTTCGTATAAAATCACGACCCGGAAAACAAAACGATTCGTCGATGTGTGAATGGACTGTAAGAAATCGAATCGATTACAACTATAGCTACTAGAGCAATGATATGGAAAGTACATTAAACAAAAATGTTGAAATAGGTAGGTATTTTTAACATGCTTTTATAAGCTTCATCTGTAACTAAATATATGTAAAAAAATCGGTTTCCAATTGAGCTGAAATTTTGCATACCTACCTACATGTTTAGTTTGGATGACAAAAGCGTGTATTTTTTTTTAACTATAATATTTTATTGTACTAGGTACTTTACGACGTAAGCCATTGACACCACTTGATAGAAGCATCAAACTCATGTCTATTCTACTTTATCTTAAAACGAATTTTGCATATACCTAAATCCGTTGGCGCCGCGGCGTCGCATCCCGCTGCAGTCCCGGACGCATTCCCACCAAACCCGGGAATTTATTAGTATGGGATCCCGGACTAAAAGCAGGGGCGTGACCGCTTCAATGGAGCCGAAATGAATGCACGTTCCCGTTTAATAAGACATGAAGAATACTAGGGTTGGATCTTGAAGCTTTGGAAAAATATCTTTTTTGAACCGTATTTCCTGTAACTTATGAAACTTTAATTATAGATTTTTTGAGTTACCCAAATCTATTTCAAAGAACATAATATTCCCTCTAATCTGAAGGTAATAATGTATTTAAGTTTAAAACAAAACAAAAATCAAGACATTGAATTTGTGCAAAAACTTTTCACAATTTCCAAAAAGGGTTAATTGAAATTGTGTGTGTGAAGAAAAAACATTGTGAAGAAACTTGCACCAGAGAGGACCTCAGAAAGTCCTCGATGGTGTGTGTAGTCCGCCAACCGGCACCAGGCCACCGTGGTGGACTAAAACCTAACCTTTCTCATTCTGAGAAGAGGCCCGTGTCTAGAAAAATATAAAATTTTATTTTCTTTGGCTCAATCGAGAGATGGTTTGGCGAATTTCATGTTTATGAAAAAAACGCCCATAAAGTGATTGAAATCGATTGAGTAGTCAATTATGAACAAACTATATTTAAGTTTTGCGTATATTGAATTGCACTGTGTATAAAAGGTTCCATACCGCTCAAACGTGAAAATATTCTCACTTCACTGTCGTAAAGGAAAATCTGCATGTAACATGATATCTATTCATGGTCTATTTAAGGGTCCATATCATTACAATCACTTTCTCCTAACGAACCCCTATGAAAGAGACGAACGATGTGCATTTGTTTTTTGTTTCTCCATGCTAGTGATACACGTATTCCTAACTTTTTGTCTGTAGGCATTCGTCCCCTCGGAGACGTTTTATATCCATTAAGTTGTCAAGGAAGATTGATATAACAAGATCAGGATCAACTTTCTTGGGTGCATCACTAACGACGCTTCTGATCTTTGCCAAATAACAAAATCAAAGTAAAAAAACAGACTTGCGAGGTAGGAAGCTCTTTATAGTAGTATGTTTGAAGCTGCCTTAAATTACTTATATTTTTGCTATGTACTGTAAAGTAAGGTAAGAGTAATAATTAGTTTTACCTTACAGTACTTTAAATTATTTAAAGTAAGATTCACTATTGCCTTTCCGCAAAAACTTAATTTTACATTGTATATTTTTCAGATATTATTTTGGTATATTGGTTGTTGGTTTCGGTAGTTTATAGATTGTGTATAATTTATTTTAATCCTTTTTTGTTCTTTCTTTTTTGTTATATGTTTATTAATAATGTGTGTATATCGCTATGTTATGTTCTGTGTGTTTTTATCACTTATTCTTTCTTCGTGTTTTGTTTGCGACTCCATTATGCAAAAATTCATAATTGTCCTTTCGTCTTGATTAATATTTTTTTAAATAAACGTTCCCTAGATTATATACTTCCTGCAAGTTGTAGATGTAGAAAAGATACTAGAATCTGAAATTGTTAGTTGTATAATATCTTATCAAAAAATTATTATTAGTCATGAAATGAATAAAGACTATAATTAAAATGGATAAAGACTGAAATAAATATTTATTCTGTAAATGAAAGACATAATAAGGAAACAAAAAAATGCATTTTTGTGCGGTGCCGTTTTCCTACTCGTATTGATACTATAAAGTTATTATTACTCTAGTAATAATAACTTTATGATTGATACTAAATATTACATTTTATATACTTAAAAAACAATTGCAAGTATTAACAATTACAGAAGAAATGGCGCTATTTATTTCAGCCCAAGACTAAGCTGCAGTGAAACTGCTACAGAAGCCTCACAATGCAGCCGAGTGCAGCTCACTAGCTCTTTAGTTCCTTCTGTGCCCCGTGAAGGATACATACACACAAAAACTCACTCTTTCACTCGGATGCATACAATCAACAAACAGGAAACAGCGAACTTTTGAAAAATTCCCGACATATCCGCCCTTTGTGAAGATCAAAGATTATGAACACAGTGAACTCACAGACTTTACTAGTATCTGGTTCATTTGTACAACAAATACTTGTTTTGCAAACTTGTTTTATATGAAGCTATAGACTAGATGATAAACAGATTGTATTTTGTAAAGTCAAAACGAAAAATTACTTAATATTATACATACTTGGCATTGAAGTCAATACAGCTAAAGTATCAACTTGTGTAATGTGTCCAGAACTTTTTAAGTAGGTAGGTACAGTACTCAAGTACTTCTCAAGTAGGTAGTACAGGCACTGACCTCTATAACAGTATTAAAGAGGTCAGTGAGTAAGAGTACTCTTGATCTCTCATAGAAAAAAAGTACATTTTTACGTCATTCCTGCCTATAAATAATATTATAAACATTCCACATAGTTAAAACGTTAAAACTCAAAATGTTCGTAGGCATAAAATGAAACGTAGAATATGTCAAATCTGTAATTCCATAGTCTATTTCGATTGTCATTTTTCTGCTCCGCGGGAGGGTAGTGTGACAATGCGCTTCGGTAGGGGAGGGAGGGGTATGTGTTCGTGATGTTTTCATTTTTCACTCACTTTTCACAATTTTTTACACAAAATACTTGTGAAAAGGACCGTTTGATACAATTGGGCCTTATACGCCGAACGTCAGATATTCTCGGCAATTTTTTATTTGTTTGCAATACATATTGATAATATTACCCTATTTTTTTGAATTATTATGGAATGTTTGTTGTCTGCAGTCAAAAAAGACCAGCACCATACTCCAAACACTTAATTTCAAATAATCGCGATTACAAATTGCTTGCAAATTGATACTTCCCGGCTCGGAAACAATTAGAGTTTCTCCGAGGCATCCTAATGACGAACCCCCGACAATTTAGCGATATGCGAGGCGACCTTTGAACGGCCGAGGGGGTCCGCTGTACGCGTGAATAAATTGATTCTCTGTTGATTCCATGTTGCTGCATGTTCTTCGTTAAAAGAATACATAGGAGGTAGTCTTTGAAAAATTAAATGAGGTAGCTTGATTTTTTAATGGCTCTGGAGAATTTAAACGGATACAACTAGCTACGCAGTATAGTACGTAGTTTATGAAACTGTTGCTTATTAAAACACGATTTAAAAACCGAGCCTCAGGCGATATCACATGAGTGTTTTAATACCTAATTATGTGCAGTTTATTTGTGTTTACTCAAGTTTATGTGGGGTTTTAAAGCCTTTTAAATATATTGTACTTTCAGTCGCTAAACTAAAACGATTTTTATAATCGTAAAAATTATTACAGTGTGAACTTGTAGCATCAATCTATGGTAAATTTAAATACTTTGAAACTTAGACTTTTGTTTGATGTCAACAGTTTTACAACTACAAAAGCATGTCATTTACAGTTCTCTTATTAATAGAGTTAAGAACGGGGTATTTGTATCGGAAGCTCGAAACAAACTACAAACATGGTAAATACTCCGTTCTTAACTCTAATAATAATGTTAGTGACCATGATAGTTCAAAAGCTTATTTACAATTCTGTTTAGAATTTCTATGTTTCTTCGTTTTATAAAAACTAATGTTTAGCAGTGGCGAAGAGTCCATACAACCCGATTCCCATCGGCTTCTCTTTAGGAATTGGTTAGTGTATAGATCAACGTAATATTATATTATTTACTCATACAACTGACAATAAAAGGCTTGTTATTCAGTTAGGTCGAGTTCTTCCAGACATGACTATATATAGATTATAAGAGACGGTGTGGATTTTTGTCTTGCAGCATTCATTGCAGCAATTTTTAGAGGGCATTTTTGGGACGGCTTCCCCTTTTAAAACTGTCACCCTTCGCCACTCATGTTTATGTTTATTGCTTTTCAATCAAATAACAGACTTGTAAAGAAAAGAAAGAAAAATCTAGATGTATTATCCACAACAATACACACACAAATACAAATATGCAATAACAAATAAATAAATAAACAAGGTTACAGAAAAACAAAACAAAAACATACAATAACAAAACACCAAAAAAAAATAAGAAACAAAAAGCAATCAATAAACTATCGTAACATCGCACGCATGTACATTACCTTCTATTCAAGATTAAATACCTACTAGTATTCCTCCATACACTCAACTTGCTCCAAATAAAGTCGAATTCCTTTGAAGTGCAGCACTGTCTCGCCCGTTGAATCCTCGCAGATCTCCAGCACTTTTTCTCTCCCTAAAATAATTAAATTCCTTAGAATGAATGACTTTTCAATGGAACAGCAATAGGTTTCTGTGACTTGATTAGTTTGAAGATCAAAGCCTCGTTTGAACGTAGTTAAAGAATTAGGAGTCGTTTTGCTTGTTATTAAGATCACTGACGGCAGTTTAAAAATGTTTTTGATGACAATGAGGTGGTGGAAATGTTCATTTTATTGTGTCAATGGGCTTGAATATCTTATCTTCTGAACTTTTTATGTTCTTGATATCTAAATAGTTATTTTTAGTACTTTAGTTAATATGAATCCATTATGTATGTGTGGTGTGTGTATGTGTTATGTGTGTATGTGTTATGTATGTGTGAGGTATAGTTGGATGTGTGGATTATTATTATATTATCGATTAATATTTCTCGGCAAATTATAGGGTCCTTGAACATATGTATAATATGTCATCCACCTAAGGGTATAGCAAAAGATAAGAGTTGGGCAGTAAGGTCCTCGTGTATACAGGCTAATAATAATAAAATGGTGGACGCTGTTTATTCATACGATTCCATCCCTTAGTCACTTTTTGTTTGTTAGACAAGAGAAGTCACCTCTAACAGAAAATATCACTACAATAATGTCTACCATTGGTATGTACCTTGTTTGCCCCGTGGCCTGGCTGCAATGCCGTGCGGACTGGTGAGTACTGCTAGTCACAATTTGTAGCTTCAATTAAAAACAAAAGGGACGATTAAAATGTTACTACATCCTAGATCCGCATGAAAATCCTAAAACTACAATGTCTTTAAACGTTATTCAGTCATCTTAATCCAATTAAATCTTGTAAAGTAATAACTTTGCCGCAACATTGTTCAACGCGGCATGAAAGTAAAAACATTGTTTGTGGTATTTTTCTTTGCTCGCGTGAACACGCTCTTGAATAGAGGCGTAATTGAATTATCAGATTGTGCACGAAACGGGAAAATGTCGACGATATTCATTTATAGCGGTGTTTGTTGTATAAACTATCGCCAGGATTATGTTTTGTGGATTAAGAAAGGATTTATTACTTGTTTGATATAGTTTTTATAATGTTTCGATAATATTTTCACACTCACTTATTGTTCGTAAAATAGGTAAAGCTTGATACCTGTGTCAGCTGTCATCAAAGCCGAACCATCAATCGGATGTTACTTTTAATTATTTATAGAATGTTTTTTCTTTGTTTTGTTTTGTGAATATGAATAAAATAAAATAAATAATAATTCAAATTATTGCCGAGTTGTTTGTTCAAGTTTTGTTGTCCACTTCGATGACAGCTGTCACAGATATATTATATGTATATATATATTGTCAAGCTATATTTTACGGACTATAGGCTTTATAAACGGAGATGTCGTTTATTATATTTGCACAACGCTAAAATAATGTGTATAAAATATTATAGTTTTTAAAAAACTAAAGAAAACACTTTTGTCATCCAAAACTAAACGTATATGCAAAATTTCAGCTCAATCGGAAACCGGGAAGTGGGTCAAATTTAACTTCCAAGATTTTTTTACATAGTTAGTTAGTTAGTTATAGGGGAAGCTAATAAAAGCGTTTTAATAATAATACAGTCTAGTCAAAATTTGTATATTTAGATCATCAAATTTTACTCATGGTTGATTCCATAGTGTGAACAAAAATTTTAGATTATTTCATCATTCATTATTATAAGGGCTACTTTATTAGCGGAGGTCCTTTTAAAGGGACCAATCCGGAAATCGCGAAAAAACATCTGCTTTTCCATACAAATAATTCAATATTAGGTACCTATTTGACTAAATGTATGGAACGGAAATTTTCTTCGCAATTTCCAGTTTTGTTCCATAGTAAAAGTTTCTCATAATGATGAGTACTAAAACCCTTTAATTAATATCCTTAATTAATATAAACTTTAATCAATAATTAATATCAATATATAATATAATATAATATAATATAATATAATATAATATAATATAATATAATATAATATAATATAATATAATATAATATAATATAATATAATATAATATAATATAATATAATATAATATAATATAATATAATATAATATAATATAATATAATATAATATAATATATATCATCCATATTTCCAATCGCGGGACAGTAGGAAGAAATTTCTTTAGAAATAAGTAGTTCCATTGTGCTCATATGTCTGTAACATTTTTATTACCATGTTTCCTTGTGTGTACATAAATAAATAAATAAATAAATCAACTTTAATCTCCGCTATTAAAGTTGGACCTAATTTACTTCGTCATACTATTCTTAATTCTCCACCCATCAGAGAACCTGTTGTTTTATAGCATTCAATATAATGAAGCGAGTAGTAGTAGTAATTTTAGTAACACTAGAAGGAATAACCATAAAAGACGAAGTAGAATAGAAAACGCGTTAAAATTATTACGTTCTCCATAAAATTTTTATTCATTTTCAAGTGATAATAAAATTGGAAAACTAAAAGATCAACAATAATTTTGTTTGAACTTGAGTACTATAAAAGTTGGAATTATACTTGACAAAGCCAAATTATACGCGTTTTATTGTCGCGTATATGTGACTTTCAATAAAATGTCTGTATGAGGTCTGAGCTGAGTGTTTCGCGTCTGGGTTTTATTCGTGAAGGCAGACTAGTTTTCCATTTTTATGAAATGCAAATTTGCACTTACGCGTTTATGAATTTTATAGTTTAAACGTTATTCACGGTAGAATAAATGCAAAACTATTTTATGTGAAAAATAATAGATTTTTAAAATGCTTCTTAAACCATTCAGTTATTTTTTTTTCAAAATTGGTTCATTAAACCCTTCTTTAGAGGCTTTAACAACTGCAGAGATGCTTTTCAAAAATCTGAAATTTTAAAATAAATACGTAGGTACTAAAATATTATACAAGAAAAAGCGTAAAGAGCTATTTTATCGACACGATGTCTAGATTTAATTTAATTTTCATAAAGTAGTTAAAAAATTTAAACAAAATTCGATTGAAACATGAGAAAAACAGTAAGAAAATTATGTTTTCAGTTTTCGGAGAAAAACATAATCTAACAAGAGTTTACAATACCTCTTTATACATTTAAAAATACCTAAAAAAATCCTTCTATCCCTAATAACATAATAACAGCGACAACATATCTGCAGGGTACTGGCGATTGTTCCGTGCTTCTGTCAAATTGGGCCAATCATACCTGGGACGAGGGATCTGAACAAATATTTGCAGCTTCAGGCTCCAGTTATCTGTATAACAACTTAATAACGACCCAACTTTTATGATTGTCTTGTAACTTTAATGTGTGCTAGTAAACGTGGCATGTTTGTATGAGAGATTTTAATGAGGGCTACCGTTTTTGTTCTCACCAGTTAGCGCCACTGTCGAGTAAGGTCCTGAAGTATTGCTGTGAAAGTTTGTTATTACGGGCCTGAAAACAAAGTTTACATTTAAATCATGTGTAATACCTTAAAACCGTACCGTAAAAATATCGAGCATGCCGCAGTGAGGAGCAGTCAAGTTATGCTCTGAAAAAAAAAAATGTTTCTCTTAGCTCCGCTTTTATAGCACTGAGATTCATTGATCCGTAACTCAATTATTGGCTATAATTAATCTCAGGTATTGCAAAATATACACAACAGTATTATAATTAGAAATAAACCCACGTAGCTTACCCACAAACAGTGTAATTTGACATTTCAGAGACCTCACGCTACACTAACGCCTCTAGCGGCGAATTCATCCGCGATATCCCTCATTGCATGAGATCATCAGTCCATCCTTTTCCCAACGATGTTGCGGTCGGGTTTCAGTCTAACCAGATGCTGCTGTCTACCAGTGGCGAAGAGTCCATACAACCCGATTCCCATCGGCTTCCCTTTAGGAATTGGTTAGTGCTTAGACCAACGTAATATGGCTTGTTATTCCGTTAGGTCGAGCTCTTCCAAACATGACTATATATAGATTACAAGAGACAGTATGGATTTTTGTCTTCCAGCATTAATTGCAGCAATTTTTAGAGGGCATTTTTGGGATGGCTTCCCCTTTTAAAACTGTCAGCCTTCGCCACTGCTGTCTACCAATATATTATTATTGCCCGAGTCTTTTTAACGGGCTGGTATTATACCAGATTCTTTCTACCTTTCTAGTCCTGATCCCTAGGGGGGGACCTTACAGAAATAGATTTGTCTTTTTTTTTTTTTTTTTTTTTTTTTTTTTCTCTATAACGGGTCATTATTTTCATATAAATTCTACACAATTTTTTTTTATTATTAAGCTAATTACATTTAATAATAATAATAAAACTAACTAATAATTATATACAATCATAAAATATAAACTTAAATGTACACTAATAATTATTGTTAAATAAATAAATCATAAAATAAAATAAATATAAAACTGAGTACCTAGGCGTCAAAGTACTCCTCCTCCTCGCTGTCAATTGGCAGCGTGCCCAGAAGACTGGCAGCATTGCCACGTTGAATGGCAATGCTTATTCTTTGACCAAAGAATAGGCCAGCCCTCGGGTCACGCGTAGCGTCGACCAACCGTTTTGCAATGTCTCTGAAGAGGAGACATGCATTCGGTCCCCATGGCCCGAGCGTTTCGACACCAAACGGCTCAAATATATAACTACCGATAAGGTTATTATATTTGCGCCGTTTGAGTGTCTCTGCGGCTGCAGCTGCAGCGCCAGCACAGCCTGCCGAGCCAGGAAGATGGGAAGGTGCAAGAGTGTCGACGCAAGTTGCGTCCCACACCATTGGCCTACCCAACTTCCATGGCAATAACGACATACCATCGGGCCTCTTGCCATCGTCGCGCGCCAGGCCATTGGGTTCTAAAACAGCGGGCACGCCAGCGGTGACAAGGGCACGACGGATAATGTCGTTAATATTGGCATGCCGTGCTATGCGACCTGCACTTTTGCAGCAAGACAGGCCATGGTGACCGAGGCAGTCGACAGCTTCCCCACAGTGACAGCGATGCGGAGCACCACAAGGAGCGCCTAGGCGTAGGCAAGTAGCGAGCCGAAACGTAGTATCGTCCAACATAGTGCCTATATTGGACGATGGAAGTGCCTGTAACCAAAGACCCGACTCCCATTTTCCCACAGCCAGGAGACGGGCACGCTCAGCAGTATTGCGGGACGTATTAATTAAATCATTTTGCACTAAACTGCAGAGCGGCCCATCCCACTGTCTCTGGGACGATGGATTTTCGGGCAGACTTGAACTCGGGCAAGCTATTTTCCAGGCGTTCATAGCATCAGTCAAGCACGGTACCTCAAAATCAACCAGTATAGATGCTAAAATTTTCCTGGTTAATTTTTCAGTACTGTGAACCGAGGACAGGAACGCCGGTAAACTTACGCTAGAAATTTTGCGGATGCCGAGGCCACCCAAACGAATGGGCAGGGTTGCTTGCAGCCAAACTCGGTCATCCAACGCCACATTTAAAATGGATGTCAAAGAATTTCGAATAATTTTATCAGCTTTCTCTAAAAGTTGAGGATGTTTCCAAATATGAGAACAGCGGAGGTTATAAATAAATTTAGGGCCAAAACAACAGTATCTAATTATTGTAAATGCCGAATGTAGGGTAATTTTGGAAAGTCTTTCCGAAATATCACTAAAATTTTGGATTTTTTCATCCATGAAGGCTGAAAAAGATTCTTCTAAGATGGGGGACCCTAGGAGGTGCAAGGAATTTTTTTCAGTAACTTTAATATGTGGGGCTATTGCGTTAAATTTTAGTAGGGTTGAATGTCTGTCAGTGCTGTCAGGTAAATAAATTTCACATTTAGAAGTATTAAGGTCCAGGCCGAGTAAGTTGAATTTTTGTTTTAAGAACTGTAAGTCTTGAAGAACGGTATCTATGTCACCTCCCAGGGTACCGTCATCTAAATACCATACGTTGAATTTAGAATTTAGTTGTCTAATGACAGGATGAATAGCTAAACTGAAAATGACTGGCCCGAGGGGGTCACCTTGTTGACAGCCAACTGCGGATTCCAAAAGGTTGTCCTTGTATAATAATTTTGATGGGTGTCTGTAGCACTGCCAAAGAAAACTGTAAATTTCAGGCATTTCATTTTTGACTTCTGCCAACAAGGTGTCCCGGTTTATTGAATTAAAGGCATTCTTAATGTCAACCTTCAAAATGACCTCACCTTCACCATGGTTTAGGTAAGTGGAGAGGGCGTGTACGGCAGCCTCACAGCCACCTTTGGAGCCAAACCCCAGTTGGTGAGGCTGGAATTTGCTGCAAAGTGACTCGCTGTACACTTTGCAGCAAATTTTGGCTGCCATACGCCGGTAGGTACACCCTACGGCAATGGGACGAATACCGCCATCCTTCTTACGTAGGGCACACAAATTTGCCCCATATAAAATATCGATGACGGATTCGCACACATTGCCGGAGAGCATCAAATTGGTCAGAGCCGTAAGCTCTTTCAGGAGAGTCTCACCAGCTTCCCCGGCGCTTGAGCTCAACAAGTCTTTCAAGTGTTGTGGCGTCAAACCGTCGAGGCCGCCGGCTGAGCCACTCCTAAAGGAGTCCACGGCTGCGACCAACTGGCGGGCTGTAATTTCAAGTGTATTAGAATTCTGAATTGGGGGATCGGGGAAGGAGAGGTCATTTGCTGGCGCTGGGTGCTTACTCTCCAGAGCTGCGAGTGTATCTGGAGAGTAAGGTGCGACCACATCGCTGCTAAACAGTATTCTGGCCGCTCCCCTAATATCACCCTCGCTTAACTTAGATTCTACATGGTGGTATAGATTTTTATGTGCAAGGTTGCATGCTGGAATTTTAGGATCGAAAATTGGAGTTGACAATTCGCATGACATTTTCGTCGATTGACCGGGTCCATCGCATGCGCTGCACACGTCCGCCGGAAGCGGGGATCCCGACAGAGGCCGGTGGGCTCTAGGTCCCAAGCTCGTCGGCGGTCGGCCTCTTCCTCGCCGTCGTTGTGGTGGTGGGCTCGTCGGTGGGGAAAAGTATTCGTCACTCGAGCTCGACGCGACTGCAGCGGCCGCTGTGTCAGCACTCACTATTGAGGCCGATTCTGGCAGCTGCGAGGCGGAGCTGAGCGACGAAGCCGAAGATGGTATGGGTGCGCATCTGGATTTACTCCTAGTTATCATTGACTGACATCACAGCATTCCTCACAGAAATATATTGATATGTCATCTTGACATTTTATTTATTGCGAATTTTTGATTAGGTATCTATTTCAAAAAAAAACTTTTGGGTGACTGATATTATTTGTAGTTTTCATTTTAAAACATTATGACTATTTGCAAATTTCAAGATTTTAAATTGTATAATTTCAGGAAAATAAGAGAAAAATATGTGTCAGCCTGACACCTTTGATTTGTCTTGTCTTATAAAACAAACTTTTGCTTACTTATAGAAAAAAGAAGAAAAATTATTGATTTCATGCAAAGTTATTGATCAACTTGACGAGTTTTTATAGAAAACAGTATTTTTTGTTTGAGTTTGTATCTATAGAGTAACGCTCCATGAAATTAGAGGGGAGGCGTATTTAGAGTCACAGTTAAAAATAACAGATATTTAAACATAAAAAACATAGACAAATTTATTTCCAGGATGCGATCGACGCGATTCCTTGTTAAATAACAGTTTTGCTCTCATTCTTACTAAGTGGATTAATGTTTGCTAAAAAGAGAGGCATCTAGTATTTAACAAAATAGGTGGTGGGTTTACTACATAGATATAGGTAACTATGTGTGTCTCCTTTATGTTGTTATAATACGTACTCGTTGTCTTGCCAGTAGTTGTCACAGTTTTCAGTAGTAGTATGAAAATAGGCTGTCATTTAGCAACAGATATTTCGTCCTGTTATTTTTGTTTAACAGTAACAGAACTTATAACCCATCGCTAAATAAAATAGTAGCTAGTTTCTAGTACGATAAAATGTTATTCTGACCGGAAAACTACAGAAGAGTAGCCAGTATTATGATGTCCCATATTCCTGATCAAAAAACCAAAGAAATGAGGTCGCCTTAATTCTGGGTAGCATTTCTCTTGTATGTTGCGTAAGTAGACCTTGCTTCATTATGTTTGTAAGTAAAATGTTCATAAATTGACTTGTCGCAAACATAATAAGAATTGTGTTCTTGTTTGTAAGTAAAACAAATAAGTACTTAGGTACTAGTATCGACCGCCGTGGCCTTGACTTGGAACGAACAAGAAATATGTTTATAACATGTAAATGCCTTATTTATATTCGCTTTCTTTCTTGCGTGTGTGGCACATGCAAACATTGTAAATGAGACCGAATTTTGTTTGTTTTTAGAATTATCAGAAACATGACATAACTGTATAATTGAAGCAGATTACCATATTATAAGCAGGTTCTTGTAGATGATCTAAGTTCTAGTATGTACATACACAGTTCGAAAAAAATCATAACCTATAATTTTTTTGGAATGAAAAATCGATCGCGATTATGAACCGAACCTGCGACCTCCAGGTTCAAATCAAATCAAATCTTTATTGCATTCCATAATGTAAAGTTAAAACAGATGGTAGGCTTAATCTAAGGATCAATTATGGACCCTGTCGGGCACAGCATGGTTTGGTAGGAGAGAGGAAAAGCTGCTTTATAAATACTTTATTTATTATAATGTAGTTATTTAATTAATGTAGTTGTTATTTATTATTTCACTGTTGCCGATATATTTTATGACATACTTTTTGTTCAATATTTATTAGTTATCCATTTATTATTATTATTTTGGTAAATTATTTAATATAAGTATAATTTTTGCACACTTTGTTCAGTCATAAACTTATTATACTAGTGGTAAAGTATATTATGTTTATGGATTCAGTACACCAGCCACTCTAGCAAGCCTCTGAGTTACCGCCAACCCTGTTTGCAATATCGAATCTTCATTCCGCATTTTAATCCTTCATATAGTGACGGTATATTTATTTGCTCAAAAAATTGTTGTCTCGAGTTCGTTTCGCATACGTTAGCGTCATCCAATATAAGTAAATCATTAGCAGCCCGAAGTTCGGAATTATGTCCGGTAGATATGGCATAATGTCTGCCACTTATTACAAGGGACTCACTATCGACATTAACCAAATGTAAGTGTAGGAGTACATAAACTTATCTATTTCGGGGAACATGTGATGATACACTATTATTATTATTTTTGCTGTTTACCTACTCACAGATTTTTTATTTCTAGAATTACAACTATTCTAAATTATGTACACACATATATCTATTGTCAAACATTTAATACATAATATAAGTATAAAGTATATTATGGTATATGTGTTTAGATATATAGTATAACTCAGTATAAGTTATTTAAGTAGTTATATAATTATTTTTGATACCTAAGTTGTAATGTTATTGTATTGTACGCTTGACTTTCTCACTCTATAATATTGTGTTCATTTCTCTTTCACCCAAAGGTTTGCTGGATGAAAACTCATTCTGAGTTAAACTCGTATTTGTGCATATATTTTTTAATTGTTTATTATTTTGTATATTCCATATTTTGTGTACAATAAAGAATAAGAATAAGGTAGATGTACCCAAAATTACTAATGAAAGTCCAACAAAGTATTCGAAATTCCACGAAAGATACATTGAAAATAACCACATTGACTATTTTGTCAGGAGCTCCGTACTTGTCCGTCTCGTCTCGCTTGTGTAAACACTGCGTTAATCTAACATGAAGGTCTCAATTCTCTATGCCACAACGCGTCACGGAGCTTAAATCCCTAAACAGCAGTCAAAGCGAGACGCCATACATCATATTTAGCTGGTTTCGATCAATCAGACCTCGCTGTCGTACGGCCATTACTCAATTAAGAAGCCATGATGGATGCGTGGGGGACGCGGACGAATCAAAACTGTGGATATTGTGATGCGAACTCTGAATATGTTTTGAAAGAAAGAAAATACATTTATTAGACATCACAAAAACCACACATAATAAAATAAAATAAAAAATTGATAAAAATCACGCATACAGAAAGAATAAAAAATAAACAACAAAAGAAGTTCAACAATAATAATCGACGATATCAGGTTATCCTGATAGAATGTGCGATGCGTGGCAAGCTCGGTGTGGTAATGCGTTTCTAATAGGCCTCAGCTCAGCATATTGCTGCATGTAACTGCAGCGCTGATTTTCAGCGTTTTTGCTTGTAGTGTGTTCTATTTTGTAGTTACCTATGTATTTTAAGCTACTGGTTTGGCCTCCGGTGGTATCCGCTAACTGTCGCCACCGGTGGCGCAGTGTGCGGTAGCACTTAAGTCACCATTTTGTTTTTTGTAATGTGAATCATATTATGTCTTTTTTTTCATACTTTGCCCCTCATTAGAATTTCTCCTGTATCGAGGGTACAGCTTACAAACATACTTGTCACATGCACACACACCCAGACCCGAAACAATTATCTGTAGATCATACAAATATTTGTTCCGTGTGGGGATCGAACCCGCAGCACGTAGCGCAGAAAGCTAATCGCTTAGCCACTACGCCAACCGTGTCGTCGATTCAACCAAATCGGGCTTTTAAGACCCCTGGTCCACGTAATACGATGACTTTCTTTAGGTATTAGGTACAGAGGAACATACCTATAGTTACCTAACAAAAATTATGACTTAATTTATAGGTAAACTTTAGATACTTAATAAATGTATTCAAGTGCCATCAGCCTTGACATTCATCTTATCTTGTTTTAATCTGTTCAGTGACTGTCAAGAATGTCCTAACTCGTGACTGTAAGTAGCAAAGGCGCTCCAGCCATGCTTGAGGTAGTACGCACAGTGATAAAAGAAGCGATTCATAAAAAGATTCGAGTAATATTCATATTCAGAATTTCACACATATTTTTTAACACGCTTTTATTAGCTTCACCTGTAACTAACTAAATAACTATGTAAGAAAATCTTGAAAGTTAAATTTGACCCACTTCCCGGTTTCCGATTGGGCTGAAATTTTGCATAAGTACACGTTCAGTTTGGATGACTAAAGCGTATTCTATAGTTCTTTTTAAACTATAATATTTTATTTATACTAAGGTTGCAAACATACTTACGGCCCGTCTGATGATAAGCGGTTACCGTAACCTATGGACGCTTGGAACACCAGATCAGAACATCACTCGCGTGTTGTCGACTAGCATCGTGTTGACAATAGGGGAGGGACCCCTACTGCCAACACGTAAAACAGTTTTGGCAACCAGTAAAACATGGTACCACATGGGTCTTAATTAATTAAATATTAAATTAAAAATTAATTATGTCATCGATGTAAGTTTAATCGATTTACGATAGCATTAGTCTAGTTATAGTAGTGACTAGTGAGTAGTTATCTACTGACTAATTTTAAGCTTCGTTTCTAAATGCAACCGAGAGCCCAACGTGGAGATAACTCTCTAATGTTGATCAGGTGCTGCAAGGTTGAGTGGACGATAACAGTAAATTCATGTAATATTATCATGAAAAAACTAAAGTCATGGCGGCCAATAAGACATGGGCGTTTTTGGATATTTTTGTCAACGATGCGCATCGATATCGGTAACTAGATGTCACCGACATCATTTGTTTTCAACATGATATAGCATCCGATATCCGATATGCTTGGCATCGTTATTCTAAAAACGCCCTTCTCTAATGTAAACCGCTTCCAATGTATCCGCACCCTAAAGCTTGCAGAAAGGAGAATCTCGGCAAAGTAAATATTTGGCGAAGTAATTAGCGAGTTGCAAGCAGTCTGCTCAAGTGGCCCGGCCAGGGCAAGGGTTCTGAACGTCAGATACTTGCGTGTTCAGGAATTTCTGCCCTGTTTATTAATTACTCGAAACTATGGGGGTTATGCTGAAACTTTGTGGTTTATTATAAAAAGGAAGGGGATGAGTGTCTAACATTTTATATAAAATAAATAAATAAACAAATAAATGGCATTGGCAGGAACAATTATTGTTATCTGTCATCTTTAAATATCTGTTATTTTTATCTGTGACGATAAATACTTCTCACCGCTATATTCTGTGACCTAATAGCTAAAAATTCCTTAAAATATTGACCTACCGCCTAAACTTTGTGAAACATGTGAGTAACCTGCCTCCAAATAGTTTACACTGTCACGGGAACCAGATAGGCCTCATAACTCAGCTTTGACAAATTGAAAAATTTAACAAAGCCATGAGGGAGTTTAAATTTTTCCTTTGACAGGGCCTAACTTTGGGCAGTGAATGTGGGCCGTTGGCACCGTACTCTACCCTGGTTATATTAAATAATCAGCGTCCTCTTCCTTGTTACGGTTTATCTTTAACTCCCGACAAAAAAGAGAGGTGTTATAAGTTTGTAGTGTGTATCTGAGGATATGTGTCTGTGGCATCGTAGCTCCAAAACGGATTGACCGATTTCAATTCAGTTTTTTTTATTGAAATCTAGTTTAATCGGCTCTTTTTCTAGTTGGAGTCGGGGATTTTTGACGGTTAGGTTATGTTTAGTAAACTAAATTAATTGTACTGCTCTAGTAACTCTGCATCACTATTGTATCCATAGATTTTCATATACATATAAAGTAAAAAGCATTGTCTATGCCCTCTCTCTCTAGCCGTGCTGCGCAAGCACATGCATTTTTATAATAATTGTTTGATAAAGTTCATTAATAGTAATTACTTGTCGTTTTTATCAATGTAATATCATAATAAGGTACATCAATAAATTCAACATAAATTTTGACGAGTTTCAGTTATACAGTCCTCTACAGGTTATGTTTGATAGATACTGTACATTCAAAATCATTCAGTAAAGCTGACGCTGTGACTACTCGACGCGTAATTTACATACCTAACTTATTTACAGTCACAAACACTATGTAAAGAGGCTTTTAACAAAATATTTCAGTAAGCAATCTAGCCATGAAACAAGCGTACATGGAGAAAACAGGAAGTAGCCGGAAAGGAAATAATAAAACACGTTGCCTTTGGCCCTCTAAGAAATTCTGTTCAAGCAACCGAGTGGGAACGACAGTATATCGTCCTTGCACCTTTTGAGACTTACTTTTATGGCGAACATTCCAACTACTTAAAAATAAAAACGATATTTTGCTATAGTGTGAACTAGAATTAATTTTGATTCAGGATTTGTGCTTTAGTATTTATTTCTGAAGGCATTAATTATGTAAATATAGGAAAAAGTTAACTTACATATTATAGTGATATACAAGTTGTAATAAAAAATATTGTTGTATGGGTCAAATAATACTAATAATAATAACTAATATAACTAGACTAAATGTGTATCGGACAGCAGATTTTCTTTTTTCGCGATGGTTTGGTTTCATAGTAAAAGTTGTTCATAATAAGCAGTAGAGCGCGTGATGGTAGAGGTTGACACCCTGTATAGGTAGTACCTACAGAATATTTTTATTCAATGAGTAGCACCACATGCAAATAGTTTTCTTTCAATATTTATTTATTTATTTAGAGCAAGGAAAACTTACATCTAATTTAACTTAAATAACAAAAATTTAGTTTCAGAAAGCCCATAACAACTTTTCACTTATAGTAATAGACTAAAAATGTAAATGTGAGCGAACGAAGTACACCTAACCATAACAATAATAATCGCTTACTAAGAACAGCATGCAGTCTGTTTATTTGAAAAAGTTAAGGATCAAATACCTCCTTGCTGAGGGCACACTACTTGTGAATGGATCAATATCATGCTGTAATATGAATATGTATTTCCTACTCTAACGTCGAAAGCAGTGCGGAGGATTTTTTTCTTACTGTTTTGGACTTCAATTTTACACTAGATGTTGCACGTTAACTAAAATTGGTTAAAATATACCAAATGTTTCATTTCGTGTTTCGACATAATAAGCACCCCTAAAATTACACCATAACGCATTAGTTTCCTAATTAAATTCTCTAGATTTATGACATACAGCAGAATACCAGCCCCACGTCCTGCAACAGTAACAAGCAAGGTCCGTTATCTTCAGAAATATCGCAGACTCGTGCGTCGGACCCAGGGGGACCGCAAGATGGAGATAATACTAAATCTAATTGAAATATCCGGGCGAGGGCAGATGAGACGCTGGATTAACGCCCTTTTTACCAGTCGAACGAATCGAAAACCGGATAATTATTTTTGTTCTTTTTTGTGGTAAGAAATATGAAAATAATAAAAAATCCTCAATTTTCTTGTAATAAGCTTCATATTTCTCAGTTATGGAATAAAGTTAAATGATTTTTTTTTTTGCTTGAGTTATGATATAAAAATGGAGTTAAAGGGTAGTGACATGGCATTAAAAAAATGTTACATAGAAGAAATTGCAAGATATTACAAGATTAGTTATTCCATTTAAATTCAAATATAATTTATGGTTAATGGAACTTACCTTAAGTGAACTTCAACCATAATTATACGAGTTGCTGCATCCGTAGAGATTTAATAAACCATGTAGTCCGTCTTCTGTTGTACTGCATCATCACACGAATTTTAGATCTTAAATAAAATCAAGAGTTAAAAACTAGTCACTAACTGACTCCACTACGTAGTGTTCCCACTTGTCAACAGATGGCGCTATTTTCATTCGTTTCAGAGTAACATCCAATTTGTCATTTTTCAATTACTTTGGGGATATATATTTAGGGAGGGCGGGATCTTAAATCTCTACGGATGCAGCAACTCGTATAATTATGGTTGAAGTTCA
The DNA here is from genome assembly GCA_932294325.1 of Allophyes oxyacanthae. Lineage (NCBI taxonomy): Eukaryota > Metazoa > Arthropoda > Insecta > Lepidoptera > Noctuidae > Allophyes > Allophyes oxyacanthae. The sequence continues at coordinate 4,185,634 of OW028614.1, read as the reverse complement.
CTTAAGGTAAGTTCCATTAACCATAAATTATACTTCGTTGCTGCATCCTATGAGATTTAATAAACCATGTAGATGTTTAGCGCCTAGGTAATTGTGGAATGACAAATAAGTAGATTTTTATATACCAACTAGTATTGAAAATCAAGTTCATGTAAGAAAAGGCAATAGGGATCGGAGATCCTAAATTACTATCTATTACACTTTTATTTTAATAATCCTTTCTTCCAATACTCATGAACTGTAAATCAACGAACCACCTAGTTATCCATATTACGTGCAGCGTAACGAAAGCTCTGTCCTGCTATATATTTGTCAAGGGTAAGTTATCGAATTTAGCGAAGCATAGAGATTTGGCAGTCGAGCCACTCGCATGCTTGCTGACATTTTACAGAGACGCACACTTTGCCACCGACGCGGCGACGGACGTCGAAGCGTGTAGCGTGCCTATTGTGTGGCGAGTAAACTCGACATCGATTCCGTTATTCTTAAGGACTTGTTTAATCCATTGATTTGTGGACTGGGAACTGGCAATTAGGGTAGCTTTTTAATAGTTAAGATTAATCTATCTGTCCACGATTTATTTCGAGATTCTCTCGTTCTATTTAGGTAGATAAGCAGAGAGAACTTTCGCTGGGCAAATATTTGGTTGTTCGTGATGGAATGGAGTTATCAATTTAGGATTCGCCCTATTGGGTGCTGATGGCTTAATAATTTCGAATACAATTCTGTGAACACCTGCTTCACAGAACGAAATGTTTATTGATCTTGATAAATGTTAGCGTTTGCAAGTTAGTTTTAGTGATCAATCTAGAGTTAACGATTCATTAGTTTTATCAGATAGGTAAGACAACGCCACGTTAGTATTTTTATCTTTAGACAAATAAGGCCTGTACTAAAATCGGCAATCGTAGTCAATTACACAAGTTTCTTTACATGTGACGCGTGATAATGCTGATCTATATGAATTTAAAGAGTCGTATTTAAAAAATCATTGATAGTTTGAAAAAATCTAAATTAATGTCTTTACAAAAAAACAAATCATAATTTAGATACTATTGCAAGGTAATTGGTATATGATAACAACTGCGTGATTATATCTATGGAATTATTATCTCATGATTTTTCGACGAACGCTACCCGTATAGCGTTGCGCAAAACAGGTGGCTCGGCCATAAAAGGGGCGGGGTTTTGGAAGGAGAAAGCAATCTTTTTTCATGTGTGGCTCCAAATATAGTATTTTTGAAATGGTAAAGGACATATACAGCGGGGACCAAGGTTGGTTTGGCCAATAAGGTGCTACTAATATGCCTCATTTTTCGAATACCTACGTAAAAAGGAAATTTGACACATCTTAATAGCGTAAACAGAAATACGTAATATGTTGTAGGCGTTCGGATCTCATTTCCAAGATCCAAATTTGAGTATTTAAAATTAATTCGAGAGGTAATCACATCTTTTTCTGGTCGACCGAATTAGTGAATTCGGCGAGTGTACTATATCTTGGAAACAAGATCCATGTGTAATTCCCGCTCCGTATTAATGTTCGAGAAACCTCGAGGCTTTCTTATATAGGAAACAAATATGAACAGCAACACAGTCATGTCTCTCGAGTTATATACTTGAAGTGAGAGAATTCAGAGAACACGTCCAACCATTGCTATTGATAGGTATAAGATTATAGCGGTGGTGTTGTCAATTCTTAGCAACAGATCCGAATTGGTGATGGTTTGACAAAGGCAATGAACTCCGATAAAGACAGCTAATAAGTACAAATAATTATTGATGAGCTTATCTCTTTCTTCTTGTGACCGGTAACCGCTATTACCCCATTGAAGAAAGTTCCCAACCCCGAAAGAGGGGATTCCGAAGAAATCTCCAGTTATAGAGAACAGTTAGGATTTTTTATTTTATTTTTTTATAAAATATAATCTCTAAGGGATGGGCTAAATTTACATCTTGATATTTCGAGAACAGTGCGAGGTATTTTTCTCTTTCCAAGCACTTAGTATAGTCAGCCGTAAGCTACGGTTGGACATGAAGCTGTTATACTACCTATAAACTAAGCAAATTCTCTCATCGCAATTGATGATTTAGCGGATTTATTTCGAATAGTTTTATGTATTTTGCAACGTATTTCCTTTGGTAATACTAAACATAAAATAATAGTTATAGGTAGGTACTGGGAACGCAATGAATTCTAAGAAATTTGCGACGTATGAGAACACTTTTTTCTTAATTATTAAGAAACAAACACTCCAGATTATAAGCAGTTATTATTATCATATTTATACGTGAAACGTAGTTATGCCATACACTACGGATCACCTAAGTACTACCAAACTGCTGCGACAACTAGCTGCGTAGGTACGATTTTCCGGCGGGAAATCGAACTCCGGTCTCCCGCGTGATAGGCGGGAATACTTACCACTATACTACCGTAGGTAGGTGAATTCATAAAAAAAATTCATAAAACGAAATCGTTAGTGGGTAGATATTTTCTGCACGATTTATATCCATGACTATCCAGTCACAAAAAATATTCATTTTGGGATGTATTGTTGCCATATACGCTTCATTTAACACCATACTATGTAATACTACATTCTGACAAATAAATGATTCTGATTCATTAAATAATAATTATGATGCTGTGCGAATATCATGTAATACTGAAATGTTTATGTAAATTTATAAATTATTAGTGGTTCCCGTACCGGGAATCGAACCCGAGCCTCTTGGGTGAAAGCCAGGTATCCTAGCCACTAAATCATACGGGATGTTTAATCCCTAAAACTACTACCTAGTTCTTTCATTTATAGAAAGCTACATTATCCCTGAGGGATATAGCTTATGTTTATAACTACCTATGCTGAAAAAACTAAATCCGCGTGAAACCGCGGGCTACAGCTAGTTAAGAATAAATCGGTAAAATAAATAATATTTTCATTTATCAGGAAGGAATACTACCTAACTAACAACTTGGTATATTTTTTACAAATAAATGAATCAGCATCTGTAGCCGAACTAGACAATGCATTTCGGTTATCGACGTTATTCCCCTTGAATTATTTTAACGTTCTTATAGCCGGCAATGTGAAGTTGTTAGGTGTATAATATAACTAATGTTACAGATAAGAATTCACTTATGTCTTAATAATATAGGTAAGATCCGTTACCTACTTTTTGGATTTAGAAAAAATAATAATAGGGGAAATAAATTGACCATCATAATCGATCGGTACATGGCACAATAGACCTTAATCTTTCAAGTTTCTCAATAAACTTAAACATTTCGGTCCTTGAACAAGGTGGGTTACATAGTTTCACAAGTTCTAGTAAATGGTAATTTATAACCTTTTATTATAGGTATCATCCTATATTCGGCGTAGTTATGTTCAACCAATTGTGTAAGAATACGACAAGTGTTTGGTAGGTACCTCTAGCGGCCGCTGGCGCGGCGCGGCGGCTCACGGCTGCGGCGCGGCGGCGGCGGGCGGTCCGCGGGCCGCGGCTCGTCGTCAGCGGTGCGCGGCGCGGCGGAGGCGATGCGGCGTTTGCGCCGCTCCCCGGTTGACGGGGGGGGGGGGGGAGTTGTTGTCCCTCCGCACCGTGGCATTCGGCATTAGAGGTGTGAGCTCTTTAGCCAGCTAAAGTTTTTCATTGTATTGGTCGAACAGGTCAACAACTTCTCCTTCTGATCCTTTGTTAGGCCTTCGAGTAGGATTATACCCCAACGTTTAGAGACCTCCGGGTATCTTCTTCCTAAAGGTTTCCTTTGGCTGTTATTCAGGATTTAATAGGGGAACAAGGCTAAATCAGCGTGATCTTTACTTCCTGGGTGACATCTCGTGGCACCACATTAAGGAAGAAAGTATTTTGACTTCCTGGATGACATCTCGTGGCACCACATTAAGGAAGAAAGTATTTTGACTTCCTGGATGACATCTCGTGGCACCACATTAAGGAAGAAAGTATTTTGATTTCCGGATGACATCGCGTGCCACCACTGAGGAAATAATGAACCACTGGGAAAATTATCACATCCAGAGGCGAAATTCATGTTGTGACACACGTCGACACTTGTTCATGGCCTCGTGCGGCCAGTTGCGATTATAAAGGCTACGGCCTTTCTTTAATTATTTTTTGTAGTAATAATAATAGGTAGGTACTAACTTTTTGGGTGGCATCACGCCACGTTAAGGTTATTTCTTGATCACCACTATAATAATGTACACTGTACTATACCTACCATAATAATACAATTATTCTGAGTGTAAGCGGTAAACTTATTACGAAACATAAGCACAGCTATTAGTTAGTAGGTAACTTCACTTTGATACCTATTACGCCGGCGGTTTTTGTCGGAACTTCAATTACTTTTCCAAGCGTTGAATTTTGTATCTAAACTCATCCTTAGCTTCCTTTCTAACACTTTCACTGTAAATATTCACTAAAAACTCAAAGATTTCAACAAAATAAGAATATTTCGGAGAGTACGACACGGATGATGCGACTTCGCGTACACACGAAAAGACGAATGAAAATAGCGCCATCTGTTGACAAGTGGGAACACTACGTAGTGGAGTCAGTTAGTGACTAGTTTTTAACTCTTGATTTTATTTAAGATCTAAAATTCGTGTGATGATGCAGTACAACAGAAGACGGACTACATGGTTTATTAAATCTCATAGGATGCAGCAACGAAGTATAAATAATAATAGTCATGTCAAAGTAATAAGAATAGACAGGTCAAAAATGTCAGAATAATAATGTTACTCGATATTTTAAGCATAGAGATAATATATAGTACCTATAACTTTTAAGTCATACACTAATGGACAAAATTCACTGGGTTGGCATGCAAAACTGTAAGTAGATATTTAGAAACTGTAGTAAAAATACTAACTATTTTTACTACAACTTTCCTAAGGCTTATATACTTCATACAGTCTAGATACTTGACATTTTTCCTCTCATTCCAACAAAATACCTTTCAGTCGAACTCAAAATAATCATTTTTGCTTCGATGTCAGATGAAATTGAATTTGAAGTAAGAAAGTTTAAATCATAAATATTCTCATTGACGTGGAAATTTTCATAATGTAGTGTAAAGTGTAAGAGAAAAGCGATTGGTTCCTCAGTTAATGGAGTGAGATGATTAGGTTCTTTAATGGAGCGATTTGATGTTGCTTGCTTATCAATTTCAGGTAAAAATAATTATTATACTATTAATTTGTTTCTTGTACATTGAGCATAATTAATTAAGTAATATTAATAATAATACACGAGGTTGTCGATACGTGAGGTGTAGATTTAGTAATTATTGTACTGATGGTTGTTACAACCTATGGTTTAATAGCCAACACCTTAGGAGGCTCGCGTTGGGCAGCTGGGTCGGGGGCTTGGTACAGAGGGCGGTACTCCTGGACACGGTGCGTATTGTCAAGTTTCTCTCTCTACGGCCATGACCACCGGTAGCCTGTCCCGATACCAGTGGGCTACTACTTTTTATATTTTTGATTTTTGTATGAGTGTGTAAATTAATAAAAGTTTAATAATAATTATTATTAGGAGTACATTAAATAATTAACTAATAGTGCTTTAAAGGGTTATTGCACTCATCATTATAAACTACTTTTACTTTTTTACTATAGGACCAAAGATGAAATCGGGAAAAAAACTGTTGTTCCATACATTTAGTCCAATAATATTGAATTATTTGTATGGAGCCAGTTGATTTTATTTTCTTGATTTCAGCGTTGCTCCTATACTCGTAATAGAAAGAAGAAAGAAAAACATTTATTTGCCACAAACAGAAGACGCACTAGAATGATAGACAGAAGAAGAAGAGACAACACGATACTAAGAAGAGGACAGGTGCATAGGTTGTCCTATGTCTATGGACAGAGAATACAATTTTAGGATGGCAACAGTGTAAAACTAAGCAGAAAAAATAATAATTTGAAAAAAAAATAAAAATTATGTGGGTATACCATAAAGTTATTATTACTAGTGGTAATAGAGGAACACTGTCTTCATTATCGCGAGACCAAAAAAGAAATACGTATGTTAGCGCATTTGACATGTGTGTGAAGTTTAGGGATGTGACTTTGACGTCTCCGCATTATCGATATGGCCGTGTTATTGTGAAATTATAATATCACCGAATTGACAATATCCCTGCAATATCGATATCAAAATCGGCTATACTAATAAGGAGTGGAATATCATTTAGAATCTGCTAGGCTAAATTATGTACCTAACTTATAATCTTTTAAAATTACCAATTAAATCTTTCAAATGTTCTTTATACTAAAATACCATATTTGACATATTTCATCTGTCATTTTAAAATATTAAAAGTTACGTAATAGAGGTTTATATTAGGATGGCAAAATTATTAACGTCACGAAAGTGACGAATAGGTAAGTAAAAAGAAAATTTATTGTAAACATTATGTAATCATTCATTATCATATTCATTATTTCTTGACGTCAGACGTTTCGGTTTTGATGTTGAAGGTTTTGGTGATAGGTCCCTGTATTTGTACACTGACACAGGCCGAGAAATGTGGTCCGGAAACCTGGAAGTTATGAAGTTAGCCAGTAAAAATAAGTAATAATGAAGTTATTTTTTTCACCAGGCTACTCTTTGTCTGGAAATAGCGCTATTTTATGCATTTTAATGTGCGATATCAGAATCTTCGGAATCGTAAGTTTGCTTCTTGTAGAAGCGGACGTACGATTCGGAAAATTCTATCATCTGTGGGGCTAGTACACAATGCGGGTATGGGCTATGTACGTACTATTAAAATGTTGTAATAGTACAAACATGGTGTGAATAGTGTCGAGTGCCCTCCGGTGCGTCAGAAATATTCCGACTATGATTTTCTGACAATGTGCGGGGCCGGACTAAATCAACCACAAATAAGCAAGGATTAACAATAACTCTCAAGTTATGCAATGGACGAAGCTAGGTAGTATGAAAAATTTATTTGGAAATATCGACATATCGATAGATTTTGTACACACAACCTATGCCAAACGGTTTAATTTTCACATTTTCACGAACACAATATTTTTTTATCTTACACATAATTACTTAAAATAATATATTATTTAGAAAATAGAGGGCTTACTGCATGTTATAAACGCATTACTAAATAATTTTAGGAATATTTTCTATGGAAATATGCACTCTGAAAGTAATATTGCACTGTACGGTATTTACCTCTAAAAGGTCTCTTTATTTGCATTACTGCTGTAAGTTACACTGCAGTCTAACACAGGACACGAAACCTTTTCGATTATTGATATTTATCCAATAAAATACAGAACGATTGTGAAGAAAATCATAAAATAATACGAGATCTTATTTTGACAGGTAACTAATAGTTCATAAATTGTTTCAAATCGGTCCTACGAACATTTAATTGTGTCTCTTTCTCGCACGTAGGATTTTCGTAAAGATCGGTTTCTCACTCGCACACTGTGTTCCTCTATTACCACTAATAATAACTTTATGGGGTATACTGCACCGACTGAACATCAACACTAATAAACATTGTATATAATGATAAGCACAATAATTTCCAGCACTTCTAGATAATTACCAATAACTTTGTATACCTACATATACATACCACCTGATTGTTTTAATTTCTTCAAACCCCCTCCCGCTCGCCCCTCACACCAGCATCCCACGGTCAGTAATTAGCGGTCGCTACAAAACTTCCAAGTCATTAGATCGGGCCCGTACTAATTACGTTGGGCCCGAATCGCCCCCGGTTTGTGCCCAATTAGTTTGCTACCTAATAGTTAGTAACACTATGTAATGAGGCCACGTCAGCTAGAAGTGTTTCTTATCTGTTTCGGACGCTGTTTAGGGGTTACGGGCGGGTTTGCTGTTGTGGAAAGTGATTTTGGGTGATTTCATTAAGGGTGGGTGCGGTTTTGTTGAGGTTTAGTGAAATTGGTATGTGAATATAATAAAATTCTCATTTTTATAGTTAGATTAGTCCTTTTTTTACCTGGTAAAAATTATGTGAGGCACGATAAGGGCATACGCAGACTATAGTTAAGAATTTAGTTGTACAGACTACCGCGAGAAGACTTCTTATCTATTGATAAAAAGAAGAAGTCTGCGGCATTTGGTACAGAAGCTTCTTCTTCTTATGTCTAATTTAACTTTATTTCCTCAAATAAACAGATTTACTGGTAATATAATAGATTATAAGTCAATAATACTAGAATGTACATTGTACAGATCAGTCAATTCTTAAGTTTATAAGAATATAACATGAAAATCAGCGCTGTAGTGTTACTGCAGCATATGCTGAGCTGAGGCCTTTTGGTCACGCAATACCACACCGAGCCTAATTTAATGTCATAGCTTACATTTGTGTGCGCAAGTGAGCCTGCTGCAATGTACAATTATTGCTGTGTCACTCCCGGCTACTTTATTTCTTACTGTATATTGTGTGATTTAAATATGTATTGTGTTGACCAATAAACCTTATTTCTTTCTTTCTTTCTTTAATTATTATCATTGAATTATTTATTCCTCATTAAATTATCACTACTACCAGTACAAGCATACGTATTACCAGCAAATTACATAAGACCATTACAGCAACACAATCACTGGTCGTCCTATTTTTCGCTATAAAGCTATCTCATTCACTATACGGACCCATTAGTTGTTTGTTTAGTAAGATTTGTGGGGCACTCGCCGCACTGTGAATGGGACAGGGTCAAGACTGGCGCCGGAACGACGCGCTCTTTGGTTGTGACTTGGATTAAAATGATGTGGATAAGAATTACTTAACAACTATCGGCGCACTATGCTTTTGGTCTATAGCTTACAAAATCAGGAATTTAATCATAATAGTTTTTATTATATTATAATAGAGACCCGCTCCCGGCTTCGCACGTGCAATTTCTCTTCGATCCTAATATTAAATATGAAAGCATTATGCATATAAATTTTCCGTGAAAAATCATCTAACTTAGTGAAAACCGCATCAAAATCCGTTCCGTAGTTTAGGAGGAGTTAGCGGATATACAGATAGACAGACGCGGAAAGCGACTTTTTTATACCATGCAAGGATGAGGCAGGATGGGCTCAGGGGTGGCTGGCCTGGTCCAATGGCAGAATGGGCAGCTGCCTCCTGCCCCTCTCGGTCACACACACACACACACACAATCTTCGAGACAAGTACACTGATTCGTCGAATGCATCGCCATTTAACATTTAGAGGTGGTCAAAGGCAAGGTTAACTAGAATTAAAAAGGTGCTTATTATTATTGATCGAATATATTGTGTATATTCTAATACCATTTATTTAAATATCTTGTTGCTTTTGTTGTTTTTGTAATACGGTCCTATTACAAAAACAACATGTGAACCTTTTTACACCTTTCACATCATTATTTTCTTCCAAATGAGAAATTTTCAATACAACATAACATATAGATATAATTTACGCTATGCGGATGCCACAATTTACGTATCGTATTATACATTTGGCAGATTAACTGATCGAATATAGTATTCAATTATTCAGTAGCATATTTTAATGCCTGTAATTTCACAGTGGTCTACGCTTTTCTCGACTATTTTAGGGAAGGATTCTTAACGTTTTCTTCTCGTTAAGAATTTTTAAATCGTTTTGGAGTAAAACAAATGACTGATGACTTCTAATCCAGTCTTTACACAATTCCACGTAGTATCCACGTTCTACGGCGTAGCCACTGAGCAGTATCGTAGCAACCGAGCGTCGGCGTCGTAGCAATAGAGCCGCGCCGCTACGATCGTAGTCGGCATTGCGTATAATTTATCGTCGAGTATCGGAAACGCCTCCCTGGTGCACCACTAATAAATTGCTTTCTGGAATAAAAACACAGAAATGGTAAACCATTTTTACATACAAATATTGTATGTTATATACAGGGTTATTTGTAAAACACCGGCAATGCTTTAAGGGGTGAAACTTCTCATCAATATGAACAACTTTTACTACGGGACAAACCATGAAATCGCGAAAAAAAAATCAAATTTTTCATACAAAAGATTAACTTTGCTCCATCAAAATGTATGAAAAGTTTGAATTTTTTTTCGCGATTTCATGGTTGGTCCCGTAGTAAAAGTTGTTCATATTGATGAGTAGTTTCACCCCTTAAAGCATTGCCGGTGTTTTACAAATAACCCTGTATAGATCATAGAGTTATTATTAAGTAATAATAACTTTATGGTATAGATACTGTAAATGTTACAATAGTCAATGTATATTGTGTGGAATCAAATAGTTGTTTACGTGTATTATTTTCTGAAGATTTTTGTGAAGATGTTTGGATGATTTTACTCAATCATGCATAAATGGCTGCACAGTTTGGATGAAATTTGACACGAAGAAAAACCATGTCCTTATAAATACACATAATAAAATAAATCCACCCCATTCCTGTCCAGAGAGAGGTTACGGCCTTGGTCCACCACACTGGCCCGGTGTGTTCGTGCTGAATATAATATGTTTTTCTGTATTTTTTATTTCTTATTATTACTTTTTCTATTTTGTTATTCTCCTAAAACTTGCCTTATTTACCATACCCTTCTAAATACAGGATTTACATCCACCTCCCAAACTTGCCGGTCTCTTTAAAACTACAAACTATTCGCATCTCCGACCCACTTTATGAAAAGGTCTCTGCTCGGATTTATGTCGACAACGGAGATAAGGCCGTGTGCACACCGCCCACCATTAATATCAATCACCGTGCGTCGTGTCGCCTCTATACACTGGATAGAGTGATAACGGCCCATAGAAGGTCGCGTTGAAAGAAAGTTTGGAGTTTGCGAAAATGTTCGGTCGGGATTTTGTGGGTATTTTCGGGTAGTGTTAATAGTGTGTCTGTATCGTTAAACGCTTTCTTCTTTTATAGGTCAAGTCTTAATATGGGTAGGTAGGTGGTTTCGTATCTATTGAAAGTGATTACGTGAAATTTTTTATTTGTACTGAAATTGTATGTCTAGAATTTAAACTTACAATTACAAATTACCATGTAGATGAATGAGATTTGAAACAATCAATCAATTTTTTTCAATTTTTAATTTTATTGTCACAAAAAAGATAAATACATAGTTTTAATCCCTAGACCCCACACTAGGATTCCCTGTATCGTGGGATCTAGTCTCTCTCAGTCCGTCGCAATTCTAAGACAATAAATTTAAAAAATAAAAGAAACAGGGTTATACAATTAATTACTTACAATCAATGAAGACCTTTTTTATTTCGTATCTAAAAGTGGCCCGTATTCGGCCTGCATTCAACAGAAAACTTTGTGTTAAACTTTAATTGGCTGTAATTATGGCGATTTTTACCCGTTGATTATAATTATAATCATACTCTATTATTTATGATAAGTAGGTACTTTTAAAAATATTTTAGCAATAAGATGTCTGTGAAATAAATAATTAAATAATAATATTTTCATCACCGTACATAATAAAAGATCGATATTCAGACGAAGCGTAAACAGCGACAATTCGCAACAGCAGTAAAACGATAATTACTACTGTGTAATTAAATCAGGCGATGGCGGAACTCGTCAAAATTTACGATAACTCATAAATTCAATCGCGAAATTTAGTGCCGTCTTATAATTCAGACGGGTAGTGGATCGCGAAGTCCCCTACTACAGGAAATCGGAACGCATGTTACAGTAATTGATTATAATTAGGTACACCTGAATATTCTCGCAGCTCTTACCACAATATTGTACTAATCAAGATAGTAATATATTATTTTAATACAGTTTCCATGGAGTTTCTTGCCGGTTCTTCTCGATAGAACCTACTATTTGAATACATTTATTCATCACAAAAACCAACACACACTAAAATAAAATAAAAAATACGCACACAGAAAGGATAAGACATAAACAACAAAGAAGTACAACAACAATAATCGACGGTATCAGGCTACCGATAGTTTGCGCGATGCGTGGCAGGCTCGGTGTGGTAATGCGTGTCTAATAGGCCTCAGCTCAGCATATTGCTGAATGTAACTGCAGCGCTGATTTTCAGCTGAAGTTGATATCGTACACGCATGCCAGCCAATCAGCCACCATAATGTAAATCTTGCCGCGAACCCCCTACGAACCCCTAGCGGGTCGTGGACTTGACTTTGAGAAACACTGATAGACTATAGACTTTATTACAATCAGCTCACCCTCTGACCACTAGTAGTGTCTCGCCAAGTCTCCGAATCGTATTTATGCGTCTGTGATCGCGCATCCACGGCGCTACATAAATAACGGCCAATGCCACGATACTACAATTTATGCTTGTACCGCAACACTGCAGTGCGATCGGAAGCCGTCAGGAACGAACTAACTGCACTTCTTAGGTAAACATAGCTAGGTTATGTAAAATTTTAGGGTTGGGTTAGCTAGGGAGGTAGATTACGAGACAACTAAGAAATCATATCGGCAAACTTCCCGAATTGCGCGCGTCTTCAACACCACGAATCTTTATGAGAACTACACTTATATAATAATTATGATGTTTACGCTGATACAATAAGTTGTACAATTATTAAAACAAGCGACTGTCATTGGTTGTTCGTTCAGGTACATCGATGTTACTTCTTAGTTATGTCGTACTGTAAATTTTACGCGTTACATAAAAAAATATCCTGTATAAATAATTATACAATTATGTATACATAATGGAGGGTTAAAACGTAACAAAAAATTCTGGAGTATTGTTAATAAATTACAAACAAACTCTACCAATATGTTTAAAATATTTAAAAAGAAAACGGCCGCTTACCCATAGAAAAGTTCATATTTAAAACGTCTGTGGGTGAACAACAACCCTAAGAAGAACAAGATTAAGATGAATCACTATCCGGAAACTCTAACTAATTCATCTAAACCGAAACCCTTTGTTGTCCATTTCTAATAAACCCTTCCTTGACAAGTCTTATGACATATCCCATAAAACTTGGTTCTCCGTGGATCAAGCGGGGCGCGCCCCAGACGGACATGAGTCTGCTATCCGATTCACCCCCATCGCGTCGCCCCGTCGCGTCGCTCCGTCAATACTTAATGATACTTCCCGTTCTCCTCGCTTTCCGTAAGATGTCTTGATGTCTTTCGAATAATGCCATTTCCGCGGCTTTGTTCCGATTCTGTTATTTCGTAAGTGGGACTTTATTCAGAATTTATATTCATTTTTTAATCTTGCTGTATACATACTGATAATATGTGAGCGACTGTTGTTCCCCAGCATAGCTATCCTGTACATCAACTCGCATCTCGATTCGAATCTCACTTTCATTGTCGGTTGATATTTGACGAATTGACATTTGATATACGATAACAAACGTGTAACTTAACAATAGGAGCTGGTGAACATAACTTGAGATTTTTTTCTAAGTTTGTTTTTACTATCTCGATTGTTCGCATCAACCGCCTTCCGATTGAACCGCTTCGAGCTATTCACCATCTGAGTAATCACGATGCACGCTCGTAATCTGAATCGATTCAATTTTGACACTACAAGAATGTTCATTGCGTTGTTCCAATTGTCGAGCAGAGTAATTTAATAACATACTGCGCAATGTACATTGTTGTACTGTCAAAATTTAATCGATTTCGATTACGAGCGTGTATCATGATTACCCTGCAGTAGGCTAATTCACGTAATTAAAGAAGTGCAGTTGCCGCGCAGTTACAATAAAATATTGATCAAAACAACACATTTGGCAATCTTCTTCATATTCTTTTGTTATGGCAATTGAGCCAATGTCGACTATTCTACCATTTGGTATCCTCTGAGCTTCAGTGAAATACGCTCGCGTCAAGTTTGAGGGTCAATGCAATACGATCGGCGCGTCTTAAAATTACGTGAATTAGCCCTCTGGTCTGTCATGTAATTGCAAGTTAGCATCGTCTTGTTGGGGACAATTTTTTTTTTAACCAAAACATTCAATTTTCCCAATCGATATCTCTAAACAATTTTGAAAAGGTACTGTAAAAAACATAAACATGCGTATTAACGTATGTTATGTGTATACATGTTTATTTTAGCGTTCCATGTAAATTGTGACTGTCAGAACAAATTGATACACGTCACGATGAAAGAGAACCGCTAAAAGGTTGTCGCTTTGCGGAAATGGCTGATCGGAGCTTTGAGAGTGGTAGGAAAGTATTGAGAAAAAAATAAGGATTTTGTTTGTAACGTCGTGTTATGTTTGGCCAAAAATATATTACTTGTCTGAAGAAGTTCTCATTTTTGCCCGATAAGTGACGAAACGTAGACACAATGGAAAATCAATTGTTTGATGCGCCAGCGACGGGGATTAACAATATTACAATTTAATCTTGCATACATATTCTTCGTTAATTATATAAACATGACCTGTTATGTCATATTTCTCAAGCCATAATAAAAAGGTTAGCCATTCAACAAAGATGGTAATGGATGGCCATGATCAGGGGGCACCGGACGTCAATGGCTCTTTCCGAGCACCCAATGCAAAAATATAAAATACATACATTATGAAAACCCACACCTGAAAAGCAATAAATCCACTTTCCAAGTCAGACCGATTCCTGATAATGTTGCCGAATCGTGGCTGCGTTGGTACGGACACGAAGTTTGAAGTCCTGACGAAGGCCTCTCATAATCCAGCTATCAACTGTCTAGAGAGATTTATTATGAAGGTATGAAATTATGTTTATCTTTTGTTGTGCACTTGAGTCTATCCTCTGAACCTATTCTTATATTTACTTTTTACTCGGTTTGCTGTAAGAAAATCAATTTTGAGTTAAGCTCGCCTATGTACATGTATTTTCCTTTAATGTATTTAACTTGTGTTTATGTGTACAATAAAAAATAAGAATAAGGTATTAAATAGCGTAGAAGCGTAGCGTAATACGCAGTACCTTTGTATTTTATGCTCCTACTTCATATTTCTCATGTATTTTATGTGTGCATTAATTGTTAAATAAATAAAGTGAACTGTTACATCGCTTTGTAAACCACCAATACTTCTCCACAATCCACTCCACAAGAAATCTCAACTGAGCATTGTTTTCTCAGAAAACCTATTATCTGCTAACAAATAGCTCAAAGCTCTTTCAACCGAGGGCTGCCAGTGATATTTCATTTTTCATCTCGCTGCGATGTTTTTGTACCGCAAGAAAAGTGCAAATGACGCTTACGAAGATTTCCGAGAAACCAGGTCGCGGTGACACTGCGCCGGTAACAATGAACAACGGGCTTGTAGACGAGCTGCTTTATAAATAAAATATAATCATTTCAACATAGAATAGTAAAGACCCACTGGCGTCAACGCCGGGTTACCAGGCAGAAGTGTTAATTTTCTATGAAACCAAAGACAATTTAGAAATTTAACCATGGGTTAGAGATAGCTCGCGTTGATGCAAGTGGGCCTAAGTCTTTCAATGGCGTAATTTTATTTCCCTGTGGCTGTAGTATATTACTTGTTCTTTCGAGCCAATACATTTTCGAGCTATACTCAACAATTGGACATCGTTATGCGATTTGATGTGACTTTGGTTGTTAATGTATACAAGATAATCTTACTTATATCATCTTTATATTCTATAGCTGTTGCCCGCGATTTCAAACGCATGTTTTTTTTATCAAAATTAATTAATATAATCTATATCACTCAGAGATACTGTAAAGAATCTCTAGCTGTTCTATACAATGTGCGCTGTCGAATAATATTGAATTATTTGTATGAAACAGCAGATTTTTTTTCGCGATTTCTTGGTTAGTCCCATAGTAAAAGTTATTCATAATGATGAGTACAATAGAACTGGTATTCTGTTAAAATATACAATTGTAACATAATTACAAATACGAATACATATAGGAACCCTAGCGCGAATCAATTAAAATTCCAGTCGTAGCGTTTTGCGCGCCCGTCTGTCGCAGCAACAAAGGTGAGGGGGGAATGTTAACAGCGTTTGGTTCCAGATTAAGCTATTCGTGGGCGGACGTTATTGTCTAATTGTCGTATTGTTTGCAAACCTCTTGCGGGCACAGATCCCGCGATACCCGCTTATCTTCTCGTATAACGTTTAGTTCATTCAATTATGAAGCGGCAAACGTCTGGGTGATTTTGTTAAAATGTCGCTTTAATTTTTGTTGCTTGGTGAAGTTGGTTAATTAAATCAAGTGTTTTATTTTAGATGGTAGATTTATTGTTTTGTCATTGCCTTGGGTCTCTCTTGGGCTCGCCTTTGAGGTGGTTTATGTTTAAATGGGTTAGACTAGGTTTATCTCTTTTAATGTATGATAATTGTTTTCCATTAATCTTTATAATGTTTTCTATCATTCTTAGTGATTTTGTAGATGTCGCCAGAATCGATATCTCCTAGATTATTTCTTTCACAAGACATTTTCAAACATTCGTTAATTTACATTCCGCGGTGGTAACCAAAGGTCCACTGAATGGAATATTCACGGTTAGTCCGAAAGTTATTGGGATATAAGGGGTTATTGTACTCATCATTATGAACAACTTTTACTATGGAACTAACACTGAAATCGCGATAAAAAATAAACTGTCCCAATACTCATTATTCAATATTACTCGACTAAATGTATGGACCAGTTGATTTATACTTCGCGATTTCAGATCTGGTCCCATGTAAAAGTGGTTTATAACCATGAGTCCAATAAATCAAATCAATCTCAGTCCATCCATTTCGTTACGGACCGGATACAACTAAAGTTCCACTGCTGAAACAATCTTTTTCTTAAAATTTAAGAGCCTTGCTCTTGTCGGTGTAGCTGATGCAGCTCTCTCCATTTTTCCTCTCCAGTGCAGTCTCCTTAACCTCCTTATACGACATGACAGCAACCTTTCCTTTTATTTAGCTCATGTAACATGTAACTAACTGCCTCTTATTAAATTACAGTCATATTTTTTTCTTTGCTTCTCTCTAAGAATTTCTCCTGGGTCGTGGGTACAGTTTTACAAACTTACATGTGACATGCACACACACCCAGACGCGGAACAACTATCTGTAGGCCATACAAATATTTGGCCCGTGCGGGGATCGAACCCCCAGCACGAAGCGCAGAAAGCCAATCGTTTAGCCACCATCATGCTGTCAATTATCATCACACTTTTCCTTCATTACTACTTAGTTCACCTCATTCATAGGGATGTATCGACTTGGAGAGGTTACGAGACATCCCTTCTGCGCGTTCCAGCCATTTCACCGGCAATCTGAGCGGCGATGACGCGGCTGTTCCACGCTCTGTGAAGCACGGTGGGGTATGGCCCCAGTTGTAGCGGGATCACAATACATCAGTTCGTAAAAGGGCCGCTGGGAGCGGGCGTGCAGGGCGTGCACAAGCGCAGGCGGCACTTTCAGGGTAGCGGCAAACACAGCAATGTCATCATCAAACTCAATTTCACCGTTTGCCTAAGTTTTTATTTATTGTTTCTTTTTTTATGCATTCCCATAAGTAACGACACTCAAATACTTTTTTACAAAACTAAATAATCAAGAAAAACAGGATAGGGGGTGGCATTGTCTGTTTTGCACGGGGGCGCTGATGCGGTCAGCGGCGGGCCTAATGGTAAACATAAGTAGCTACAGGTTTCACTCACTCCTAGAACCTTTCCTTTATAAAAAAACTTAGGAAACTATTCTTAAATAAATGTAATTATTCTAGTTTTAAGTTAACACTGTACTTATAAGCATTTACAAGCTTTGACCTATGATCAAACCGAACTTTTGATAACCATTGTAAAATAATTAAGTTAGGTATATCATATTAAACTAATTTATGTTTGTATTAAAATACAGTATAAATCTACATTTCTAATGTTAAATTAAACTAGTGTTTATGCGGTTACCACAAATTTCCTTATTTACTATAAAAAAAAAACTGCTAAAAGGGGTATTTAAGGTGGTGGAAAATTATGTTGGTGTGCAATAGTCTTTATGCCATTAAAATCCTGTTTAGTTGGCAAATTAAAACATTGTTGCTAACTTCATTACGTGGATCTGACACGTCAAAAATACTTTTAGAACAAGCCAGCCCTTGTCGCTTATCGCTCAATCTACAACCCCACCCTAGGTTAACGAGCAAAAAGCTTGGCATACTCAGCGGCCCGAATTACCCTGATTCTGGGTAATTACAGAGTACTACCCCATCCCGAACACTATGTCATGGTGACGTCATTAGCGGTAAGCAGAATTGTTGCAAAGGGATCTGATTAAAAGGCTGTCTACAAAGGCTGAATCGGTAATTATCATTGCTTTAAAAGGACACTTAATTACTAGAAGCTGTGGCTTTAGGCGTTGAGCAGACGACGGACTTTTCGTCCGGCGGAATGCCACGGACCAAAATTATTGCGACAAAAAATTTCTGCGGACTGGAGTTTTAACCATAAAAAATTGCCACGGACTAGAATTTTTACAAAAATTAATTGCAGCGGACAATAAAATTCGACACGGATTCAACTCACACGATTGTCATTTCATTCGATAGTTGGCGTTAGAACTCTAGTAAACTGGTAACAATTACCAACCATGGTCATTCTTGTCCGCGGTCGTCCGCTGGACTAAAAGTTCGTTATCTACTCAGCGCCTTATGCTAATTTAATTTTGTCCCATTACTTAATCCATGACCAGTATTGAAGTGGAGCAAGACAGTGGGAAGAAGTTAAGGTGTCGTTTGCATTTTTACTCTGATTGGAGACTAACATTTTGAATGTAGGAGTTTCATAACATCCCTACTAGCTTCTTAAAGTCGAATTCATCTTCTCTATCTATCGTGTCAGCAAAATCTCATGGAATTCAATCATGCAGTGGTAAAGACGAGTGAGGGGACGTGTGTTGCATTAATAGATAAGAGATGGGCTGGCCATCTGTCACTCAATAGCGTTATTAATGTATCTCTCACTTGTTAACACTCACTAGTTTTAATGCAATCATCATTTATTTTCGTAATAAAATATATCATTAGAAAGCAAAAGATTAAAATAATGGACCGACATACCAGCTTCTTTGATGCGCCACATTCGGGGCACCAACGGAATCCTAAAGATGGTTTCTGAGAGGTTGGAGTCCACCCACAGTGCTAGGGAGACTCATCCGGCTTCATGAGTCAGGAATAAATGGTTTTTTTTTATAACACTATGAAGCCTTATTACAATTCCATTTACTAACTTTCCGGTGTTTTATGCATTATTTTTGAAATATTATTAATTATTTTAGTAATAGAAAATAAAGATGATCTATAGTGCCACCATCTGTTCAGTGGAACGGGAAGGAGGAGACCTATACCCAGAAATGGAGACCCTAAAAGGCGTGCTAATAATAATATCTATTTTTTTTTTCCTGTTTAGTATGTATTTAAGGGTATTAAAGGTTTTTTATTTATTTATTTTATTTTATTATAGTGCCACCATATAGGACTTTCCATTTTTACAGCAATGTATTAAAAATATTCTTTCCACGAAAACATTGTTATAAAAAGCAATTTATATGGAAGTAAATTGTATGCCTAGAACAGCCTAGAACAATAGGTACTGGTACAAAGTATAAAACTTTAACACCATCCCACTACAGATTGTCAATTAGCAGAAATAATAAATCCGACATCCAACGCACCCACGCCCCGCCTGCTTATCTCCGATGGTATCTTCATCCCTCGGCGCAGGGGCAGGGGCAGTAATTGGGCGCGATGCCGGAGAGATAAGGCCGTCTGGCCTGAGGTGATTAAATGCATGTGCATATTTCTAGTAGATTGCTGTTTGATTTCCACAGTTCGGTATTCTGCAGATACATTGTTTTTCTATCAGCCTTTAACGCCCCCACTACTACCTACCTTTTTCTTTTCAGTAGGTATACTGACAGTATTTTGACGTTTGGAAACGTCAAAATGCTGAGGAAATAATTTGATTTGTTCTGGTTTGTGTTTAATTTTAGAAGATTCGTCTTTTTTCATGAATTGATAATGTCTGGTGATTTCAATTATTAATATTTTTCTTATGACTCTTTTATACACCTTTTATGAAATCAAGTATCCAAATGCTCCTTATTCTTCTATTGGCAATTATCATGTTTCATCAAGAACTGCCCCCTAGCAGTTCCTCTTATCAAAGAACACTGTGTTTTAAGTAATAAATCATATTTTAATTACAAAAATACATAATCATAAATCCAATTTCTGAAAGGCATATGTTTCTCACAGAACCGTCTGCAAATTGGACTTCGATATTTTAGCCATCATTCTTCCATTTCAATTTTTTTTTTTTCATCATTATCAATGTATTTTTATGTACCTTCATTAAATTTTTTATGGAAGCAAGCAGCCAAGAAAATGTCTAACGATCAAAAATATTCCAAAAAATCCTTTTTTTCCACCAAGGTCATCCATATTACTCAATCTACGTCAGTGTTACCAATTACATGTAACACTAACTCAAATATTGGCGCGATAATCCTGACACAAGCCGTGCTAATGCCGTAAGTCTTTAAATAAGCCAGACAAATGAGGTTAAGCACGTAAAGAATTAGCGAAACCCCTACATAATTGCCCTTGGCCACCCCTGACAAGTGGCAGGGGTGCCGAAGTGCATGCTTTCTGCCTATTACAGTAGTTTTTTGCATTAAGTGCATGTAAGTGCTTGGTCATTGTAGATGATAGGGTGAAGTAAACGCAAAAATTATGGTAACAAAGGGAAGAACGTTAGTGCGAGCGAAAAATAACCACACGTTGACAGCTAAACTTTTTATTGTGAATAAACCTCAAGAGATGGCGTTACCAGTGTTGCCACTATTATTAAATCTTATATCATAACTTAATCTAAATACAATATTATTTATTTGCGTCGCCTACAGTCATTATAGAGGCATGTGGAATTAAATTTTGAATAATAACGGCCTACGTGTCAACACTTTTCTATATTTTTTAAAATTGATAATTATAATTAAAGTACTTTGGTCATAAGGATGAAAGAATAACCATTCGTTTCAGTATTGACCACAAACATATTCTTTAGTTTATGTTATGAGCATTGAGAAGAGGATTGTTGTTTATATTACCTACCTATATTATATAGGTAGGTAGGTAATAGGTATCACTCAAAAGAACTATTTTGAGAATAATCCGTTTCAAGTACTCCATAAAAACAAAAAGTCACTGTCTACCGTACTAAATTAAGTGTTAAGTAATACAAACGATAATATGTCTGTAATATCAGTTAATTTAAGTCTTATGGTGAGTCAAAACATCATCTTTAACTTGACAATTCAACACTAAGTTATTTTTTGCTACCCTGTAAGAAATTTCTGTGCAGGCCACTGAGAATGATTATAATAATTTTTATACTGATTGTAGTGCCGACATGTGGTTTCCGAAACTACCTGGACGCACCGTAAAGATCGTTACAATAAAATAGATGTCTATTCTTAGTTTTTGGAAATAAATATAAGATTATAAATGTTATTCTTCGTGTTCCAAATTATACGCTGGGCAACACGACAAATGCGATTTCTATAAAGGAAAAAAATACTGTAAGATTTCAGCAATCTATTCATAATATTTTTCCTGAAAATATCTGTTTACCTAACTTGATACGACCAATATTCAGATAATAATGCTATTACACTATACAACGTTATCTTGCTCGGCCCCAATTCGCGAATATGTCGAGTCCACCCCATTACACATTCTTACATACAGCCTATAACACAAACTTATCGACACACTCAATATTTCACTACCCATTTCGATTTCAACCTTAAAGCTATGGTACTAAGTATGTATTTGAAAATATTGAGGTGTAAATATAAGTTGGTAAGTTCTCGTATCGTATGACATTGACCGTAGCCAGGGGACTGAGATGAGTCACCGGCTGAAGTGAGGGAAAGTCGGGGACTTTGAGAAGGTTTTCTCCAGATGTAGGTACTGTAAATGTTAATAGGTTAGGTTTTATTGTTATTACTCTGTGATGACTGTCTGTATATTCGGGATCTCTGTGTCTGTAGTTTATGAGGAAAGTATTGCTGGCTGGGATCTTAGTAGCGTTGTTTGGCAGCATATTGATTAGGAATTATCTCAAAATATTAAGACAAAAAGTAATATTTTATATAGTAAGAAAGTGTGTGTTTTAGAGATTTAATAATTACTAGTGGTCGCCCAGTGTTCTACATTCGACCGTATTTCTACATATATATATATACATATATATCTTTAACTTAAAAGGAGGTCCCTACGTAAGATTTACTGTAAAAGTTGTACAAGTTTCTGCAATAAACCTTTTTATAAAATAATAAAATAAAACAAAATAAAAATTTGTTTTATTTTATTTTATTTTTATTTTTTTATATATAAATTTTAGCTTTCTGCACTCCGTCTCCATATAAACTTTAACTATGCCAAATCTCACACTCCTCCACGCGCAATATGCTTTTAAAGGCGTACAAAGTTTTCTCTTCACGTATATAGGTAGAAGTTTTTTAATTACTATGTATGCAATCAACATCTGGCTAACCTTTGGGTATGTTGGGGTCAGATGTAATTAACCGTTATTTTGTCAATAAAGAAAAATTGTGTGTGTGAATTCATTTGAAGTACAATCAATTTATAAATTCTGGATTTTTTTAGAAATTTTTTCGTAACCTACATAAACTTTGAAAAAATCTACGGCAACCGTTTACAATAATATAGTCATGGATGAAGGAACTGCTCATAATCTTGCTAACGAGCGTTCGACCTTCCTTTGAGCAGACGATAAAAGAGATCTTTAAGGGAAACTTACAATAGGCTGCTGACAGACAGAAAAGTGGTCACTTGCGGACTATTTGTATTATAATATTTAGATTTATCGTAGAGATAGCCAAAGGTTGTTGAGCTCTTCAAGGCGCGATTTATTTCTTAGGTCAATTTGAGCTCAGATTTGAATAGAAAGCTAAATAACGGAAAGAATTATGCAAGAAATTCTTACTAAAATTCTCTCCCTCAAGGACTGAGGTTTTGCTATGACAACATGATAATTATGACATGGTATGATGGTTTGACAACTTTTACAATGGGACCAACACTGAAATTCATACATTTTGATCTTTACATTTTGTTTTTTTATGAAAAGGTTTTTTTATCGTGATTTCAGGGTTCGACCCATAGCAAAAATAGGTCGATTTGGAATGTACGGCCATGAAAACAGAATTCTGTATATTCCAACTTTTCCAAAATTCGCATATTTACATTATTAAAAAGAAATGAATGTTAACATCAAATTAACAAAGAAAACAAAATTAATAACATCGTAACATAATAATAAACTCAATCCCCGGACACAATACGGCCCGCAGTAAATGAGATATCGATTAAAACAAAATTTGCGTTTCACCGCACTCTATAATAAAGGTCTCGGAACTAGCGACAAAAACCCACAAATGATTTGCAATTATGCAGTCTCAATGGACTTATTACATCAATAGAGGGGCGACCGGCATGGCAGGGAGGCTAGCAACAATTGAATTTTAACGACCTATAATTCTCGTGACACACGGATTACAGAAATAGTTCTCAGTTCAAATTATAAACATTATTATATTGGAAGAAGAAAATCGGTTTACTGGTGTTCAAGTTTGAAGACTATTTTTGAATCAAAAGATATTGAAACCACTTTAAACCAAGTTCAATAGAAAAGTGATCTGAGAGTGCATGGTAAACATAACGAGAAAAAAATCTTGTTGTAATTACAAAAATTCTCGTGAGACAACAAGCAGCATAAAAGGACCATGGGCAAATTTGTATGGAATCTGGACCAAACTCTCAACAGTGATGAAACCTATGCCATGTGAGAGCTTTTGGGGTATTATTTAATTCATTCTATGGCAGCCAAGTCGAAATCGAGCGCGAACATGGTGTTTTGGCATATTTTCAATACTGAGAAACTTGCTTGTTTTGCGACTACCGGCTCCTTATTTGACTCTAATATTAGCTTATTTGTGTCTATCTGGTAGGGATGATCGATATTTATCGATGGTAGATTAGCGGTAAAACATCGATGAACGTATAAAAAAAAAAAAAAAAATTGTCCTCAAAAGTATCGACACATAGATTAACATCTATGTGTTGATACTTTTGAGGACAATTTTGAGGAGAATAATATCGGCCCATCGATGTACCTACTCCTAGTCAACTAGCGTGAATTGGGTGTATGTGCTAGATTTCGCTGACTATGTACTAGGTTTCAGAGACTGTATCATAGATTTCAATTCATAGATAATTTTTTATTTCGATTTATTTTTGCATATGAAAACGGTTTCCGTATTTACAAATATTTATTAATTATGATTATAATATTGTTTAGAGGTTAGGTTACGTTTAGGTTAGGTTAGGTTAGGTTAGGTTTAGGTTCTCCGTCTGGAGGCGTGTGCCGGACTCTTACCGAGGAGTTCGGCACACCCCTCCAGGCGGAGAACAGCCCTATGATGGGTGTACAACAAGCTAATCAAAAAAAAAAAAAAAAAAAAAAAAGTTAGGTTATGTTAGGTTTGGTTAGGTTAGTTAGGTTAGGTTGCGTGCCCTCCCAGCTCGCGCATACGCGTTGGTGACGCGCAGGTCGAGGTGGGCCGGTACATGAAGTACCTGGGGCTCACCTTGGACAGTCGCTGGGGCTTCGAGGAGCACTTCGAACGCCTGGTCCCCCGGATCGAGAGGGTAGTGGGTGCTTTGCACAGACTGCTGCCCAATCTCGGGGGGCCTCGGGAGGAGGTTCGCCGCCTCTACGGGGGTGTCGTGCGGTCCGTGGCCCTTTACGGGGCGCCTGTATGGTCAGCTAGACTATCTGGCGTCCGACGCTGCAGAACTAAGATTCATGGTCTGCAGCGTAAAGTGGCCATTCGGATCGCACGAGGATACCGTACGGTATCGTTCGAGGCGGCGACTCTTCTGGCGCGATTTCCGCCGTTCGACATCCTGGCGGACACGGACGCGAAGGTGTATCACCGGATCCGCGCCATCCGCCAGGGCGGCGAGATCGCGCCGGCAGCGGCGTTCGAAAGGCTGAAGCGGCGGGCACGTAGACACGCGCTCGAGTTGTGGCGCGAGCGGCTTTCACAGCATCAGCTCGCGCACAAGCGTGTTGTCGAAGCCATTCTGCCGCACTTCGGAGCCTGGCTCAGGAGGAGCGAGCGCGTCACCTTCCGCCTTACCCAGGTGTTCACCGGGCACGGTTGCTTCGGTGAATACCTGAATAGGATCGGACGCGAGGCCACGGCAAATTGCCACCACTGTGGAGGTGGCCAGGATTCTGCACAGCACACGCTCGAGGCGTGCCCTGCGTGGGACGCGGAGCGGCAGATCCTGGTCAACCAGATCGGGCAGGATCTCCGTCTGCCAGCCATAGTATCGGCTATGCTGGCAGACCAGGAAAATTGGAGGGCAGTGGTCTCTTTCTGTGAAGCCGTTATGCTCCAGAAAGAGACCGCAGAGCGGGATCGAGAGAGGGCCGATCCCGCTCGGAGAAGAAGGCGCCGAGGAGCAACCGCCTCGGCGCGTACGCCTTAACCCCCCCGCTGGACATAATCTGGCGGGGGGCCTCCGGGGTCGCGGGCCCACAGAGTGGGGACTCTGTGGCGCTCTCACCGAAGCGACCCCCGAGAAGACGGCGCGCACTGGTCGGTCCTGCGCGCCGTGCACCGCACAGCGAGGGTACCGGGGGGACCACTTTACAGTCTCCCCCGGGACGTGCCTGGGAGGGGGACCTGTTTACAGTCTCCCTCCCCGAGAAGTGCCCTAATAGGCGTGGCACCGAGGTGGGCTTCGGCGCGGTCTTTTAAGAGTACCCGAAGCCTACCTGTAGGTGCCGAAGTGGACCACCGTGGTGAGTTTAGCCGGTAGGAGTCCGGCACACCCCTTCGCCCCCCCCAGGCGGAGGACAGCCCATGATGGGTTCTCACCACGTAAAAAAAAAAAAAAAAAAAAAAAAAAAATGTTTAGGTTAGGTTTAGGTTAGGTTAGGTTTTGTTTTTTTTAAGAACCCCATCGATTTTGCGGTTGAAACAGGTAGTTAGTTTTTTTGTAGCTCCTAATAAATATATTGACACGCATTCTATAACTGTTGGTGGGTGGGGACGGGGTCCATACAAAATCCCGCATTGTCCTTAAAAATAAATATATAATAATAACTTTTGATTGGAGTGGAATTGACATCAGCACGTTCTAAACGCGCAGTCCCGCCTTGTAATAACATCAGCATAGTACATTGAGGGTGTGAATATTCATGATATTAAGACAGCGCCTGGTTGGACTCTAGAGAGGCAATAAATGTTTACTACATTTTTTATATTAGACCTATAATTATTAACAATACAAGCAATATTTAATGCTAATGACAACAACTTCGTATAATTACCGTCGAACTTCACTTACAGGTAAGTTCGTTTGACTATTCAATTTATTAGCCTGCTCTGTCCTTAATTGGCTTTCATTTCTATCCTTTGTAGGAGGAAAGTGTGCTTCATAGCCCAGTGATTGTAAATCTATGATACAGTGTCTGAAACCTAGTACATAGTCAGCGAAATCTAGTACATACACCCAATTCACGCTAGTTGACTTTCCTAGTCAACTAGCGTGAATTGGGTGGAATAATATCGGCCCATCGATATACTCCTGTATATCGATGGGCCGATATTATTCTCGTAACATCTATGTGTCGATACTTTTGAGGACTATTTTTTTTTAATGTACAATCATTGATGTTTTCCCCCTAATCTACCATCGATGAATATCGATAATCCCTACCAGATAGACACAAATAAGCTGATATTGGAGTCAAATAAGGAGCCGGTAGTCGCAAAACAAAAGCAAGTTTTTCAGTATTGAAAATGTGCCAAAACACCATGTTCGCGCTCGATTTCGACTTGGCTGCCATAGAATGAATTAAATAATACCCCAAAAGCTCTCACATGGCATAGGTTTCATCACTGTTGAGAGTTTGGTCCAGGATTACTCATTGTCCTTTAGTAAAAAAACCTTGTTGTAATTTTTTTTATTTTTTTTGTAAAGTTAACGTAAATGATGTAGGGTGACCTGTTCAACAGTTAACCACATAAAATTCAAACCACCATATCTCATAATTGTTCATTAAAAACATGTTTTCTTCTACTCTGGTCAAAAGGCAGGTTCATTAGCTACATATTGGCATTGAAGGACTGTTCGTTTTCCAAAGGAATTTAGAGAAAAAAATGTTTTAAAACAAAATGAGAATTGGTTAACTGTGTCCACACTATAGTACACTATTAACCGGGGGGGTAATCAACAGTTAACCATGGGGTACACAATTAATCACTAAATATGATAAATTAATTATTTTGAAATAATAACATTATATGTTATTAGATTGACCTTTTATTTGTTATTAAAGGTTATTTTGTCCAAATTAACACAAAATATATCTTTTCCTGATAATAATTACGAAAAATTTACAAGTTTATAACATTATCAATCAGACTTCTTGTTTTGAGACATAATTATAATAAATAATGCTTATAAATCCAAGCAAGGCTTTAAAAGCATTATTTTTTATAATTATGTTATTAAATTAACATTTTCATGCTAACAGAACATACAACCAGGGAGATCCATTAAGTTTAATTATAACCTATACAGTCAACCATGGTTAACTGTGTACCAACTGCATTTGGTTAATTGTAGGCCACCCGGCTCCCAAAGCCGTTGAGCTAACCTCACTTTTAAATAAGCGTCATTACACACGTAATATCTATACCAAATAAAGCATGTTTAGTCAGTCTACCCAGCCGACAAATAATGATTATTGTAAAATCAAACCAAATGAAGTTAAGAGAAAAACTACTCACGCTATTTTTTTAACTTTTTTCATTAAAAACACAAAATTTGATGTCACACAACTGACGCCCGCACTAGTTTGCTGCAAATTGGGGAGGGGGGAGCGGGGCCGTTTTGACGTCTAAATTGCGCGGTTGCACGAAATAGTAACGTCACGTTTGCGAAATATGGCCATGGTTAATTGTGTACAAGTGGTTAACTGTTGGACAAGTCACTCTACCTATTTAAAAATAGAATATTCATTATGGAGTACTAACGTTGTTATCATTTTTCTTTTTTCCTTGCAAATTAGAGATTATTTTGTACCGAAAAACTTTACTGTTTCTAATATTATTATAAGCTTATCTGTTTCAAAAAAAATATACCTATTAACTTGACCTATGGATATAGCCTTACTTCATAAACTTCTTCAACACAAACAGCTACAGAAAAAACGAAACGCAGCAAGCAATAGAAAAGAAATCATCGTACAAAATATATGAGTTTTTAAAAATGGAACAGAAATAATTAAAAATGTAACTCAAATTCAATCGATACACCCGTGTGTCCCCCTCAAAGATTCGGGCACAGATGGCCGTCCAGATTTGTGCTCACAGGACGATCCTATTTGTGACGAAAGATCCGCTGCGGTCGTCGCGGGCGCCACGAAAATAGGCTTAACATAAACGTTGATACATAATTTATACGGCTTTAGTCTTGTTACATGGAGTAAGTCGTTTTCGTCGCCTTTGATGTGAACTCGGGTTTTATCGAATAAAAATAAAGAAGCTTATTTAAATTGATTTTTTGTGGACTGTGTGGTTTCTATAGGGTTGTAATTGTTACGGTATCTGTAGCGAGATCGAATGCGGTTTTCTATTCATTTTATGATAAGAATCTATTTTGTGCTGTTCGCGTCGGTGGAGTGAGACCCCATATTACCCCACTAATAGGCAAATACCTCTCAGGGAGCTATACGACATCGCGACAGACCACGAAGATGATGGAAGGACGAGCAAGATTTAACAAATAGCGAATAGACCACACTGGCTCTGGATCGGAAGACCTGGATGTCAACAAAATATAAATAAATAAACAAATTCCTTTCTCACTGGTCGGCACGTGCCTGTAGGCCGAGCACGAATGTTTTGACGTATAGTAACGTAAACGTAACCAAATTTAGAACCAAAAATACACGTTTGATCCATGATATTTTTTTGGAAATACATGCAATATTTTTACATTTTTATGAAATAGGTGCGTTTGTTGCATAACATTGAACAAAAATGCGATAGATTCACCGTATTTTATAATCAAAATTTGCTTACGTTTACGTTACTATACGTCAAAATATTCGTGCTCGGCCCACTATTCTCAGTCTGAGTAGGGCTAGGCCTCAGTCTACCACGCTGACTTGGTGAGGGTTAGCGGACTATACACACCATCGAAGACTTTATGAGGCCCTCTGAGATGTGCAGGTTTCAAATTGTGATCCGCACATAAATTCGAAAAACAGTGGTGCGAGCCAGTTTCGAACACTAACCATCCCGCATATTGAAAAATAAAAAAATGTTAGTAAATGCTTTTTTTATTGTTTGTACTTTGTTATGATATCTACATCATCAGCTCACTTTTAGGCACTTGGAAATACCCCTTCTCAGCGTGAAATAGGGACAAATGAATTATATGAATGCTCAAATCTATTAGCCAAATTACAAAATGCACACGATTCAAAATTCTTGTCAAACACGGAGCATGCATGGGAATAATCTCACACAAAAAAATAGTCTGCAATTAGAGAGCAATTCAGAACAAATAGGGGACAAATTAAGGGCCGTAATTATAATCAATTAGTTTAGGGAGCGCGCGCGCACGTGCGGTGCACGCGCCTTCTAACGAGGTACTGTGATCTTGCGCCGATGATCATGTGTCAAAGTGTGACGTCAAAGTACACTGAAAATGTTACTGTAGTTTGAGGATAAAAAGGGTAGTTAGAGTTCTTTTAGTTTGCTTAGTGGAATTGTGTGTGTTTTGTAGCGGAAAAAGAGGGCACTAATTGACATTTTTTTTAATTTTACAGGGCGAGAGCGAATCTATAGAGTGAGATGGATTTAAAAACATTATTTAATGCTTAGCAGTATATTTTTTATAACTTCCTTGGCCTACGGTTTTATTTTTCTGTTTATATTATTATTAAAAACAAACTCAAGTAATTTTTTTAAGAAATACCTATTAATAAAAAATGAATTTGCAGGTACTATAATAAACATGCGTAGGTAGATGGTAGGTAGTGTAGGTACATAATCATTATGATATGTCATCTAGTTAATGATCAAATAATATTATAGTTTTAAGAAAAAACTGAAGAAAACGCTTTTGTCATCCAAACTAAACGTGTATACAAGATTGCAGCTCAATCGGAAACCGGGAAGTGGGTCAAATTTAACTTCCAAGATTTTTTTACATAGTTAGTTACAAGTGAAGCTAATAAAAGCGTTTTAAAAATAAGACGACAGACCCCAATGCCCAATGTGACAGATATTTAAAACAAACACTGGACACAATATTATTTCTTTCCTCTCGCACATATCAACTACAGACCTCACCCAAATACACAAAAAATATTAAAATACTAAACTAATATTTTTCGCACAATAGTTTCCCTTAGGAACAATCAAACGCGACAGTATGACGTAGGCACGTGTCGACCACGCTCAGTGAGTCAGTCGTTCAGTAATGATTGAACGGTTAAAACGAATTTGAATGGGAACGGTGACGTCACTACGCGGGACACTTTTTGGAGCGTGATTGTATTGTGCTTGCGGCGATTTAGGACTGGGTTTTAAAAGGTGTGGTCATTTCTAGCCCCGAGAAAATTTGAGATTGATTAAATTAAATTTACTTATCATAGAATTTATGATACGTAATAAGTATTGCACCACCCTGCCATTTCACACGTGAGGAGTTAATAACCGCTCCGAAGACTTAGCCCGCATGACAGAATATTGGACCAAAACAGTTAAATTTGCCATAGACTCGATAAGAAGAAGAATAACTTTGGACGACACGGTTGGCGCAGTGGCTAAGCGATTAGCTTTCTGCGCTACGTGCCGCGGGTTCGATCCCCGCACGAAACAAATATTTGTATGATCCAAATAGTTGTTTCGGGTTTTTTGTAAACTGTACCCTCGACACAAGAGAAATACTAGAGAGGGAAACGTTTTAAAAAAAAAATAAAGATCAGAAAAAGAAAATGGAACTAGGGCCAAGTTCACCGACAATATAACCGATGTTTAAAATGAAATAGGCCGATTACCCATACAAAAAAGCATGTTTAAATAGCAGAT
This sequence comes from Allophyes oxyacanthae, assembly GCA_932294325.1. Lineage (NCBI taxonomy): Eukaryota > Metazoa > Arthropoda > Insecta > Lepidoptera > Noctuidae > Allophyes > Allophyes oxyacanthae. The sequence goes on along the minus strand of OW028614.1, from coordinate 4,154,420 downwards.
TTTGATCTAATCGTCTGATAAGTTGTCGGTGAACATGGGCCTTAGAATTGCTTTAAAAATAAAATATTGTGATTTGTTTTCTGTTTTCCAATTTTCAATCTATCTTGGGCCTGCTTGATTGATAACAGATCCCTTCGAGAGGAGGCCGACGTCTAGTCTGCAGTCCCAGACAGTTTGGTAAAGTGAGTTTAATAAACTTTTTTGCTAAAATTTCTCAAATAGCGGACATTCACTTTCTCAAAGGTTGATCAAAAACCAGCCGTCAAATATCATGTCAAGTGAATCATATCACTTGACATGATATTAACGTTTCACAACAACTGACATGATTGACATGATTTAACATAATCAGAGATTTGACCAGCCTTTCAGAAACCGGGGGTTACCTAGTTAGTCATTTCTTTTACTCAGTTACTAAATATAAAATGTAATATTTAATTACTTATTCCATAATTTTCAATAATGCTTTATTTTTCAATAATTTTATTTTTCACTCTTTTCTATTCTGTTGATTTTCAAATAAGTTTTTTAATGGAATAATTTTTATTACCTATTAAATGCAATGTAATAGTAGCCATCTTAACTGTCGACGTATAATTTATATTAAAAATAAAGTGTTTGTTTATAACAAACCAAATTTTGCTATTAAAACCTCATAATATACATTCAACCCGACATTTTGTCTTTATACTTCGTAATTACAAATGGTACATCACACAAGTCCTCGTCAAGTTAATTCTCTAAGCTCTTTGAACTATCGCTGGCAAATTCATATTTTCCCGGCCAATGGGCTCGAAAATTACTGGAATTATACGTGCGAAGTGCAGGCAGGAGGCCCACGTTGTACAAATGTAGGTTGCTCTTGATAGCGAGATGGTTTTAATTGAGTTTCTATGTTGGTATTTGAAAAATACCATGATGATTTTAACGTATCTAAGTATTCTTTTTTATTAAATACAAGCTGTGCTAGCGACACCGTCTGCGTGAAATTTATAAAAAAAAAGAAAATGAGTAGACTAAGTTACTCCTTTTAATAATTATTAGCTAACTCTCAGTGAAAGTCCCGTCAAAATTGGTCCAGCCGTTTCGGAGATTTAGCTACTGCTGTTTATATTATAAGTTGATGTCATTCTGTATATGACATAATTGGGCATAATACACAGTGAGTTTCCTGCTACTTTCCTACAGTAAGTGTTTTCTTTCTACCGTGGTGAAAAATTTGGTTTTATGACTTACCCCTTTTTCCTTGGCACAACAGAAATAATAATTGGTAAACAACGAAACCCGAAAGAGCAAAATATCTTGCTCTGTCTCCTAGATCCCAATACAAAAACCTGTATTCAAATATTCAATTTTGATCTCCACCGTGGAAACTTCAACATCATTTAACTTCATCTCAAGGAATACAGCCACAAAGTATTTAGTTGCCCGCTAGTTACAGAGCCACAAGTTTTCCACTTCTGCTTCGGATCCACTTTGATAAGATACTTGCGGTAAGAGTATTTATTTTAAAGGTTCAGTATTCAAAGTGGAAAGTAGTTATTTGGTTACCGCAATTAACAATTTATAGATGAGTTAAACATAGAGGCGCACTGCCACACCATGAAATTTTCCAACATATTATTAGAAACTTTCAGTCTACACCGTTATATCGCCTCAATAAATTTGGAACATTGAGTAAATTAACATTACACACGCGTGCACAAAAGTATGCTCATGTTTCCAAAAATAATAAAATAAACTTTAAAAAAGTAAAAACTGACTTAATAAAAGAAAAATATTTTATACCTTGTAGATTTTTGCAGTTGGTTTTTACTTTTTTTTTAAGTTTATTTTATTTTTCTGTTTTGAGTGGCATAAACAATACATAAACATGCGATTACAGCAATCGCGAGTGATATGCAGTTATTTATTCAAGAGATCTTGTCTATCTCCGAAGATCTTCATCAGATCTTCACCAAATGTAAATGGGACCACATTTAGAGAAAACTATTTAAAAAAAAAATTATCTAAATCAGTCTGCAATTGGCGTAGTTATCGCATAACAAAGACGAGAAAAAAGAAAAAAATATTCTTACAGTTGAATTGAGAACCTCCTCCTTTTTTGGAGTCGGTTAAAAAGCGCGGGTGGCGCAGGAATCTCGATTCTGATGACGTCATTCGCCTCTAAAAATTTGGAACATGGAGTAAATTAACATTACACACGCGTGCACAAAAATATGCTCATGTTTACAAAAATAAAAACAACATAATTACAGTTTAACATTCGGTTACATCGGGTTAGGTGCAACCGACCACATGAGCATAAATATGTAAGTAACGGCGACGGGGCGCGCTGCCGTGCATATAAATGACCGCTTTTAAACACATGAATCCTTTACGAGTGTCTATTTCATTGTAAAACATGGAAGAATTTGAAGTGTTTTGGTATTTCAACAAATAAGTATATTTTTAACCCCCGACAAAAGAGGGGTGTTATAAGTTTGTAGTGTGGCGTATCTTTGGCATCATAGTTCCAAAACGGATGGACCGATTTCAATTAATTTTTTAATTGAAAGCAAGTTTAACCAGGTAGGTATCATCTTAGCTATGTTTCATGAAAATCTGTTCAGCCGTTCAAAAGTTACAGCTCTTTTTCTAATTAGAGTCAGGCTTTTGACGGTTAAATTATACTACACGCAAGCTTGCACACACAAGCTCTCGATAGAATATTACAACTTTACAATACAAATCTACTACATCCTCAGCAAATCTGATCACCAATAAACAACGCTTAGAAAGAGCGCGCGATACTGAGCGATGCAGTAGCTACTATTACTACTAATCTCAACAGTAATTAGCGCGATACAGATTTACATTTAGATTACCACCCACATTAGCATGCCGGCGCAATAACTCAGTGCCTTGCGCCCGCGCCGACCGAAACGGTAGATGGCTGATTAGCAAAAAGCTTTAGCATACGATAGTTCGGTTTTTGCAGCGATTCTCAATGTACTTAACCCCTAGAGAGTGACTTGCACTGTATGAAAGGGATAGATTGTATGCCATATCGGCATGTTTTTTATCGTAATGGATAAGGGTAGGGTGGAATGCAATTTATTTGTAGGCTATTATAAAGAAAGAAAGAAAGAAAGGCATGTTAATTTAGCCAGTCACAAAAGAGACACAATACATAGGTAGGTACACACACTATACACTGTACTACACTTATTGGTGTGTTTTGGTTTGGTTGCATGCTTGCTGCTTGCCTGTTGCTGGCTTGGTTCTTCCTTGCTGCTTGCTTGCTGCTTCCTCCTGTTACTTAATTACTGCGTTTATAGGTGACAGACGGACAGACAGACAGATGGACGGACAGCGAAGTCTTCGTAATAGGGTCCCGATTTTCCCTTTGGGTACGGAATCCTAAATAAAAACACGTATTTTACTGGTTTTATTAATGTCCTATAATTAAACTTGCGTTCATTACCGGATTACCGGTATTGATACCGGGATCACGGTATTGATACCGGTATTGAAAACATCCGGTATTTGAAAGCCCTAGTTTATACTGTACTACACGTCTTATTGGTGTGGTTTGGTTTGGTTGCTTGCTTACTGCTTGCTTGCTTGCTGCTTGCTTGCTGCTTTTTTGCTACTAGCTTGCTGCTTGCTTGCTGTTACATAATTACTGCGTGCACTGTACTTATACTGTACTAGCTGTGTTTACGACTTGATCGGCGTGGATTTCGGAAGACGCGATGTTTTTAAAATTAATTAACCTTTGTCCTTCCTCATGATGCACATGTGGAGGAACGAGGTATGGTGTTCCTCCATTGAAAAGGGAGGATCCTCCGACCAGACGAGGTGATATTGCTTATTTCTTTGTCAAATTTCATTAAGACAAACAGACAGAGTTTTTATTTAAAAATAATTTCAAACACAGGGAAGACTATAGGTGAAAATTTAAAGGTTGATATCCACTGCCTCGTATCGTTCAGTTTACTCGCACTGTTTGTCTGTTTGTTGCGTGTTGGGATCGATGCAGTTGGATTGCGATCGTGATGCGGGCATGAATGGCGGATGAAACAAAGCTGCATTGTTATGTCAATTATCAGAGCAAACTAATCTCGTCGCTCTGTTGCGATCCAGTGCGAATGATGCTGATTTGTTGGTACAATGATGTTTCCAATTTGTTTGAAGGTAAATATTTGTCTGAATGATAGTTAGCTGGAGGTAAATATGTGGGTATCTGTATCGTATTAACAATTAAAAAGAAAATACTGGCTCTCCCGTGGTCTTACTTGCATAACTCAATCTTTAAAGGCTCGGACCGCACAGCCGCGTAATTATCGGTAGATAATATTGCAACTATCTGTTTTAAGATCCATTTTATATTTGTAAAAATTATTCAGCAAGATTTTTAAGCCCCGTATTATTTCAGTTTTCATTTCAGTCCTCACAAACGCGAACAAAACGGATCGAAAATAAGATAATTTCCCAAATTGTGTCCCTCATCAGATGACTTTCAACAAGATCAGGCATCGTTTACCCGACACACTCCACGTCTCCTAGTTAACTTACAAATTTCTTTTCCCTAATAAGACTTCCCTTTAAAGAATTACTCGCTTTTTATTACCTTTAACGCGCTGTAAGCGACTCCGGGACTGCGGACGGACATCAAAGCCCAGGATAATCCAATAAGGTGCATTACTTGGCCTTATACCCGGATAATTTGAGCAGGGATCCTCCTTAATCAACGCTGGTAGAAGAAAGGACCTTTTTATATTTGTCAGGTAATAGATGTGACGACTCGATGAATTAAGTACGTTTCGTGAGTGGATTTTTTTAGCTGATGTTGATTAAAAGGAATTAACTAATTGACTCTAAGAGCCTTTGTGGACTTTCGCATTTGTTTGCTGTATGTAGTAAATACAATATATTTTTTATGTAGTGCGCAAAATTTGCAGAGTGATTCAGTGTCCGTTCCCAAATGCAACCGCAGTAACAAAATTCGCTCCAAAACAAAATAAAATTTGATTTTGTATGGCTTGCACTAGCAAATTATGCGTCCCCCTCCCCATACTAAGTAGAATTTTCGTATTGTTTTAAAGTGTATCCCAATACTGCGGTTACATTTAGGAACAGAGACTGAATCACTCAACAAATTTTGAGCACTACATAAAAAAATATCCTGTAGATTTAATATGATAAAGCGTTGCCTATTTCTGAAGACAATATCTAACCACAACTCACATGAATGCTGGTTTGCCCCTATAATATAAAAAAAAAAACATTTAGCTGACTACTACAAGCTAATGAATGTAAAATCATTACGCCTTCTTATCTCTGTTTGTATTCCTATCTGTCTGTATCGCATCACAAGAAAAATAATTAAAAGTTTTTCATGACACTTTCACTAGGTTTGTTATGGACAGACGCCTGAATTGGTTACCCCTCACAAATATACTTTGTATGATAAGGTAATCACAGCTACGGACAGACCTACAGGCAAGCTGGCAATGAGAACACTTCATTTCCTAACATCTTTTATTATTTTTCTCGAATGTTATTAGATCGTCATACTTCGTCAGCTGTCGTGAGCCGTCGTCAGCCAGTTTGGCGCCATTGCAGTAACAATGGTTCAGTGACCTGTACTCCCACAGTTTTCCATCGTTTTTCTTCTCCCCGTCCTATCTCAGGCGCCCATTGAATTATGTTGTCACACTAAGATTAATGGGATTATCTCGATGTTGCTTCGACTGTTTTTTTTTCTTCTTTTAATTCAGAGTTTTTCGGTGTTTGAAAGTTTTTTCTTTGGAAATGTTAGACGGTGCTGGATTTTATTGAAAATCGTTTTTTTTAAACGTTACGTAACTGTGATTTCTCCTATATCGTGCGTACAGTTTTCAAACATACAATTCACATTGCACGCACACACAGACCCGGAACATATATCTCTAGGCTCTATTATTTGTCCCGTGCGGGTATCGAACCCGCGACACGTAGCAAAGAAAGCCCAGTTGAGACTATTTCACCTATGTACCGAAAAATATACCTAGATATACTTAAATAACTTAATAAAAGGTTAAAATCTTTATGTATAATGTTTTTATATGTATAGATTTTGCTTAATTATCTAATTCAGTCGGTTAAATATTGATTGTTAGAATAATTAAAAGCTTATTCTTAATATATTTGCATGTCAACAGATTTATTCATTCAAATTACACCCATACACAAGAAATATTAGAAATGTCACACAAAAAAATAGTAATATCAAAGTCTTATGTATGTCAGCTAATATAAAAATGAGATAAATAATGGACAAAGGGATGAAATGTCAGACTATTAATGTAATTACAAAATGAAATAAAAGAACTAATAAATAACGTATTGTAAGATCTACAATGAATCAATTTTTTTTTCAAATAAAAGGAGAAATGGAAATAGAATTGAATACATCTGAAACGAAACACACATAGTAACAATTGGTAACAATACCGAAACCACAGCAAACAATTCATTCCTAATACTTTGAGATAATTTGACGAACAAACTTATATCTGTCTATCAAAGCGGATTGTAATTCGGACATCTTTCGGAGAGTTCACTATGAAATATGGTGTGGCTCACCGCAAAACTGTACAAAGGGAATTTAATATTGTTAACAGTTTAAACGGAAATTTTGCGTTCAAAATTGTTGAAAGAACTTTTAAATAAAGTTCAATTTGTTTTGTAATATAATTTAACCTGTCAAGGGACGCAAAGTAGACAATCGAAAATCTATTATTTGCGACTGCCCGCAGCTTGATGTTAGTACCTATTATAATAAATTTTAGAAACCCTATAGACATGGTATCTGGAACAGACTGAATACAATATGCCGAGGACAAATATTTTGGCGCAAATTGGGCTTTCATGCTTGGCCCTATGGCTCCTACGGGTGGACTAGAAGCAGGCAGAATTCAATAAGAGAAAACTTTGTACCCCTTTTTAAGCATATTGCGCGCACGGAGGAATGTGATATTTGGCATAGTTTAAGTTTATATGGAAAAGGAGTGCAAAATGCTTAAATTACGGTCGAATTTCGACCATAAGGCGACCACTAGTACTTAAAAATAAACATAAAATCATCACGCTAGGGAAAATAAGATCGTATCTAACACAATATACAATTACTGCCCGACAAAAACTGTCGAGATTCGGCCCGCCAGGCAATATCACCTCGCCTAGTCGGAGGATCCTCCGTTTTCAATGGAGGAACACCATACCTCGTACCTCCTCACATTTATTTTTCGGAACCGGGTGGCAACAGGTGAAAGTTAAAATGGATGTGACAAAAATAATTTTCCGTGAACGTGACCGCGGATGACATTACTGTGTTGGAACACAAGAGCTTATCCACAATGACGAAGTTAAACTGCTGATATAAGGGTGACAGGAAAAGGTTTTCTTTTTATTATACCCTATGTATTTATTTAGAGCTGTTTGAAGTAGGAGATCTCAATACTGAGAATGAGCTATTTCAGTAGAATTTATAAGCCTTACGGTCCGAGAAACAATAAGCCAACCCCTCTCCACCCCTGATACACTCACTGGAGTTTTTTTACATCAAAAATGCTACTGATGGATTATATAGAGAATGGGTGGCAACTTCTGTATGCTAATAACAACATAGCGATCATGAATCTGTCTGTCAAACGTTATATAAGTTAAAAATTATATAATTGGATACCGTGTTGGATACAAATACCTTCTGACACCTGACATATTAATTGGACTATACACTTCTTCTTCGAACAACGCTAAAACATTCTGACAGCTGCAGTAAATTGTAAAAAGCAGATTAAAAACGTTTTCAATTCATTCGTCTACCAGCTACAATCTTACGTTCAAAAACCAAGCAAAAGTGATCATAATTTACGGTTCTCAAATTAATCTGATTGCTGTTATAACAGCAGTGTTTTGTTTTTTTTATATGGCACCCCAGGGGAGGTTTTTTTTTTGTATGAAGAACTGTACGCATCATCTTTTATTTTTACACTGATAAAACTATAATAACCTGGAAAACAGTAAGACTCTCAATATTATAGTAAAGTAAAGATAATATTATTTTATTTATTTACTTATTAACTTTTTACAAAAAATATTGACAATATATTATGTATTTTTTACATAGTTGCTTACTTACTAATTTTACTTTTAATAAATTCGTTTTAATTTAGCAATAATTAATTATTGCTAAATTAAAACGAATTTATTACTAAAAGTAAAATTTATGGGTGCAAACATGACAAGTTAAGTCAGCTCGACTTTTAATAACCTAGACTAAGTTAAACCTGTTTCAGGCCATCGCTTTCTTGTGCTTTTTGTAGCGAGATTTTTATTTATTATAAGAAAACAAATGTTAAAAAAAGATATTACAAAAGTAGTAGGTAGTAAGTAGTTGTTATAAAAAATAAACAATCCACAAAACCAAATGGACGTCGAAAAAATTTTGAAAGCACCGTCCACCCTTCATAACGTGATTGAAATTATAATTGCAGTACATTTCAACACAGCCTAACATGAAACATTCTTCCCGCAAATATTTCTACGATGAAATAATACAAAATTAAAACAGCTAACTGTTCATCTCACCTGAATGGCCACTCTTTCAGCTTTATCTCCCTTAATAATAATTAAAAAACAACTACAACGCAAAAGGGAGACGCAAACTGGTCGTCTCTTTGTTTTACAACTTTTTGCCCGCAGTTTTGTCTGAGTTTCTATGCGTTTTTTGTTCTGCAGCCACCAAAATGTTTTACGGCTGAAGTTGTCCACTGCAAGCCATTTGAATATGCAGAGCTGTGACAAAAACTACGGACGATGAGGATTATTCTTTATAGCTGTTGTTTTGTTGTTGCTTTTAAGGGGAAATTCGTTAGATTGTAAGAACTCTTTGTATATAAGCCCAATGTTTCTATTAGGTACCTGTATGGCTGATAACGTTGTAATTATCGTGATTTGCTTAAAATTTTCATTCAGACGAGTGTTTATTCATCCATAAAACAAAATCCCATTCTAATACACCTCTGAATCCTTTCATTTTATGTTGGTACATTCCATACCTATCGATCACAATATAATAAACAATTCGTTATTCCTGTATATTTATTCGTTTCGTTTAAACCATCTTGAGGGACCACCATCCGTCATTGTTTTTACTTCGTTCCGTTTTGTTTTAACTGCTTTGACTTTTTGTACGCATTTTTTAAGGACAACTCACACAGTCTCTCCTGATTTATATAACAAAGAAATGTTTCTAATAGAAAGGTTGCATAAGACCTATTTAATACACTAATGTACAGTCAGTCAAAAAAATGGTCTATCAATTTTAACAGAACTTCCTATTATATGAAAATATCACTATGGTTCAAACTTCATTATTTTGACAAGAGGATTTAGACCCTTATGTATAAATGGTGTACAAAAAAATTGTATTATTAGTTGTTATACCGTAACCAATACATTTTAATATGACAAAGAATACACTCTAATACGAAATTGTATCTAATGTTACAAGAAATTCTTATTCTCTAGTTGCATAGTTAGCATTATTTAACTAAAATACATTTCGGCCACGTATTGGCAGTTTACAATTCAAAATGGCGTCGATGCGCCTCCTCTTTAGAATTGCTTCGTACGTGTATTACGATTAAATAGAGGATATTGCTTTTAAAGGTCTATTCAAACCTGAGCGATATTCGCTGCCGCTGTGGGTACTCTGACATACCACGCGGGTTTCGCTCAGGTATTTAGTATCAAGTACCGCGGCTAGGGCGACCTGAGCGATATTCGCTGCCGCTGTGGGTAGAGGTACATACCGCGCGGGTTTCGCTCAGGTATTTAGTATGTACATATATTCTTTAGCGACTCAGAAATGACTAACTGGCGAAAATTTCTTACCTCTCTGAGCGAAACTCGATTACCGCGCGTTATTCTACCCACAAGGATAGCGAAATCCGTTTTGGTGTGAACAGTAATATTACCGCATAGGTACCCACTGGGTTTTCTCTACCGCAGACGGTAGCGAATACCGCTTAGGTCTGAACAGTAATATTACCGCATACCCACTGGGTTTTCTCTGCCGCAGACGGTAGCGAATACCGCTTAGGTCTGAATAGGCCTTTAGCCTGCATTAGTTTGCACACCAATGTTTTGGTTAATTGAAGAAATAATATGAAATCACCATTATCTGCCTAGCCTTTTCCGAACTATACGTTCAGGTCGGCTCCCGGTCTAACCAGATGCTGAATATCAGCATTTTAAAAGGAGCGACTGCCATCTGTCCTCCGACACCCAATTACTGGGAGATACTGATACCTTAAGGTTAGACCGGTTGTCAGATATTTTGGGCTGCTGACTCCCGTAATGACCATCATAAGTATCAGCGGCGAAGAGTCCATATAACTCGATTCCCATCGGCTTTCCTTTAGAAATTGGTTAATGCATAGACCAACAGACAGTGGGGTTTTTGGGTTTTTTCGCTGTTAGTGGTAGGCGAAATCTTGATGCTGTGTCGGCAGTGTAGTGACAAAATATGCATTTATTGGTGAGTAGGTATGTTTTTTTTGTAGGGGTTTGGGACAACTTCCTCTAGGAAAATTTTCACCCTTCGTCACTGATATGTATTCATATGACAACCACGACCAACTGATTAACGTGCTTTCCGAGGCACGGAGGGGTCTCGATGTTCGTAAAAACAGTCACCCATCCAAGGACTAACCGCACTTAACGTCACTGAGCGACTGATCTGCGCGGTAACTTACCTACAAGCCCCTCGAAGAAAAACTAAATAATCATCTAATAAAATGATGACCTACATTTTACGACCGAATTACCTACAAAAAAAAATTGACTTTAAAAATAGAAATAGACATAATAATATGGAACCTTTATAGCGAACATTCTTCTTGTGGTCTAATACAAATAAACACGCTTGTCTTTTTTCAAATTATTATCACATGTCTGATATTACATAAAATTTATAATTAACATTAATTCTATGCAAATAAAAACAGTCATAAAAATAACGATGTAGGTTCTTGTGAGTCAACCTGAAATCACCAATAAATTGAGGCCGACCATTTTTGACGCTTGTTTATATTACAAAGAAAATGTTTTCTATTGATTCTCATTGAGTAAAGCAAATCCATAGAGATAATACATAGTACCTGTACTATTTCTATGAGCAAATCAGATCAATGGTACACCGGCCAGCCCTCCCCTGTGATTTGAAATTATTTTTAATTTTCAATGGAAAACTTTTTCGCAATAGTCATAATTTACAAAACAATTATGTTTTTTATATAACCTAACCATCAAAAACCCCCGACTCCAACTAGAAAAAGAGCTGTAACTTTTGAACGGCTTAACAGATGTTTATGAAACATAGCTAAGATGATACCCGATTAAACTAGCTTTAAATTAAAATAACTGCATTGATTTAGTTACATCCGTTTTGGAGCTACGATACCACAGACAGATACACACTATAACACCCATCTGTTTTGTCAGAGGTTAAAAACACTTTTCATTGTTCCGAATGTGTTCGTTTAAAACGAATATAACAATCCATAACAAACTCGGAAGGCGTTTTATATATCAAAAATCTTCTTTAAACTAGTAAATTAACTAGCTTTAGGGAAATTCGCTAGTCGTAACCAGCTACCCCATAGTAAAGCATCCATCTAGATGTTGATATTACACTGAAAAAGGTAACGACTAGAAATAAACAAGTCTTTGCTATTTTACAACCGAGTACTTGGTTCGGATGGAGCCTGCAAAATTAACATAATATTCACTGAAATAACGTAACGGCTAGAAATAATTAAGATATTGCTATTTAAAACCGAATTACTTGGTTTGGATGGAGAGCAGCTGTCTTTTCACTTGCCTCAACTATTATGATCTTTGAAATTTTAACAAACAATGCATTGACTCTCTAAATTATCATCTCTATGTCAATGTGTCTAACTTCAATTAATTGCACATCATTCATAATGACTTTCACTTAATTATGTCTACTTCCCCCTAAGGAGTTATAACCATAATTAAACTTAACTATTAATTTTAACTGCCTCATCTATCCAGCGTTTAATAACACAATTTTCTAACTCAAAAGTACAGTCAGTAACAAAGGGCCGTAGGTACAAAAAATAAGCTTAATACGAACAAATGGTGGGTATTTGGGACAAAAAACGTAGGCTGGTCTTTAATTGATTTAATTTGTCCGGAGTCAAAACTCCGCTACGCTGGTGTTGCCTTGTCCCGTGAAACTAAAGGTGATTGTACATTAAAAGGAAAGAAAGAAAGAAAAAGCATTTATTTTTACGCCCAGTAAGACGCACGAAACTTAACTAAAACCTGCTTTACACCAAAACCACTTAATTACAAAATCATTGTTCTGCTAAACAAAACATAATTAAATGAATTAAGTGGCAACACCGAGTGCCCTTCTTTTTTGTCAGGGTTTAAAAATATAAAAAAGATTGGCATTGGTGGTCTAGAAAAATTAAAATTCTAAAAACCTTCTTCACTAAAAACAGACCCATCGACGGTAAAGAAAGAAAAATCATTTATTTGCCACAAAAACAAGACACACTAGAATGATAGACATAGGTAGGTAATAAGAAGAGGACAGGTGCTTAGACAGAGAATACATTTTTCTTCGGTAGTGTATAAGCTCCTCCGCTGTTTTTCCTCATCACCAAAGACAGATCACCCAATCGACTTCAACCCTAGTGTGTACGCTCCTTTACTCTTTGTCCCCGAGTTGCGCTTTTCCATTTGTTTTCATTAAAGCTCTCGTTGTCGCGACTGTGAGCCAACGCGCGTTTATTGACACGCGGTACAAATAGCCACAGTACTGAACAGATTTATAGGCTTGTTTTAAATGTTTTATTTTAAAAATAAAATGTCAATGTTTATGGGTTCGTTAATCTTATTTGTTATCGGAAAGAGTTTTAAAGCAGGCAAATTGTGACCATAAATTATAATTGGCGTTACTCAAAAGGCGGATATATGGTTTTCATCTAGCTAATAAAACCCCTAGGTCATTGTTAACTAAGATTAGTTTTTCTTTCGAATGGGTATGGGCACTACGACCAGTTAATTTTTTATTATTTAACCCTCGAGAAAAAAGAGGAGTGTTATAAGTTTGTAGTGTGTATCTGTCCGTGGCATCTTAGCTCCAAAACGGATGAACCGATTTCAATGCAGTTTTTTTAATTGAAAGCTAGTTTAATAGGGAATCATCTTAGCTATGTTTCATGAAACTTTGTTCAGCTGTTCAAAAGTTACAGCTCTTTTTCTAATTGGAGTCGGGGGTTTTTGACGGTTAGGTTATTTTAGTTAATAATTACTCGTCCATGGATTAATATCTACTTAACGAATACATTATTTTGACTTCACGTTGCTTCAAGCTCTAGCTGTTATCATTTTAGATAATAGTAACCTTTAAACTTACAGCAAAAGCATTACCCAATACATAACAGAAATGATCGGTACTTTTCAATTGTAAATTGATTCTCGTTCAATGCGCGAGGCACGCCATCTAGCGGCGCGGCGCAGTTTTATTGCATCCCCGCGGAGAGCCTTTGTGATGTAAAAGATTGATGTCTATCTCTTGCACTTCAGAATTTGTGAACGTCTAGTGATAATATTGATGGTTGGATGTTTGTTTGTAAAAATATAAATATAGATTTTGGGTAAATTATGTGCAGAAATAAAAACAGCTGAAAATATCTCCCTAGAAAGATGGAAAAGGTCTAACGTACGCAGGCAATTACTTACGTGATTATGTTGATTTTAAGTTTTTGTCAAGTATCCTGGCTAACTCTTTTGCCGTGTGTGTTTATGTAACTTCATATAGGTATTGTAATGAGTAATCAAATTTTGGTAAATATCATTTAAACGGAATGCACGCTTAATTCATCATTCTCAAACGGTCGCGCGCGTCCAAAAACAATAGATATTCTATTGTTAAGAACAGGTTAAAAAAACTGCATTGGTATCAAAGAAAGTAACATATTAAGAACTTGTAACTATTTTGATCATATTAACTCAAAAAACATGAGATAAAAACTTGCAATTGTTTGGAACAAACTTTAATGAGTTTGAATAATATTCTCTAATGCTAGTAAAGCCGGGAGAATAACATATAGTACAAAAGATACGGGTGAATACGTAATGCTGAATGCACCGTAATGTGACGTTGCATTCTACGGCATCCGCCACGGGGATTTTATATCGCTATAGAATCGTGAATAAAGTATTCACCGGCTCATACTTGTCTATTGAAGGATATTCATATTGACTTTATTATGTTGTGTAAAAGCGATTGGCTTATAGTGTAATTGATGTATACTGTATTTGAAGAAAATCTTATTTTTAAGGTAAATAATTTTTACATAATTATATAGAATACAATACAATACACTTTATTGCACACCAGAAATAGAAGAAAAGATACAATAACTAGAAAAAATTATGTAAAAAAGGCGGTCTTAAGGCGGCACTTGGCGATTTTTGCCAGACAACCTTAGTTAAATACTTTTTGTTATTATTTTTGTTAATACTTTTCGCATTACCTTAAAATAATTTTTAATAAACATTGGCTATAAATGTACTGAAGAACATGACGCGTAAGTACAAGGTTGCTGAGTTACCATGTTCACCTATATTTATTAATTTATTTTATTTTATGCTTTTCAAAGAAATATGTGCAAAGGCGGTCTTAATGCCTAAGGCATTTACTGCCAGACAACCTTAGACAACCTTATATGTCAGCTAGGACCATAAACTTATTATACTAGTGGTAAAGTATAATATGTTTATTGCTAGGACAATACAGAAGACCATGAGACTAATATTATTTACTGTGCAACTAACTATGCTATATAAATCTATGGTTAAATACCTGTATCGGACAGAGTACTTAAGAAACTCTTTGCTCAATCAGAATTTACTTGAAAATGCCACAGCTTACATCAACAAAACGTATGCCACGTAAAATTGAAAGCAAACAGTGTACATTTTTCAGTGCTATTACATCATTTCAAGCCGCAGCGTTCTCTGGCTCACACAAAATGCGGCGTAAAAAACGCCGAGCAGACTGGAAGCACAAAGCATAGAATTTATCGTCCACCTCACGTGCCCGAAACACGCGCACACAGATGTATCACTCCTAGATATGCGCTAACGATATAGTCATATCAATGCCTCTTACCTAGAATAATTATTATTAATCTTAGACAGCAATTTGATCCACTATGTCAGCAGTGTATTTTTTTTCTTCATCTGTTGTCTTTGTTATAAAGATGTGTTATAGTACTACGATTAAAGTCATGCGCCTCGGCAATTTTCGTCTGTTTTCGGAAATATGAATAATAATAAGTACAGTTATAAAATAATATAAAGAATAATAAAAGAACATCTCGTGACTAACTGACGAGACGCTCGGACGTTGATCGCATGTTCATACTAATTCGGAAACACGAAGATTGCCGAAGCGCAAAGCATTAAATGTAGAACTGTAAATTACTTAAATCAATATGAGAAGAGTAAAGGAATGACTGCCAACTTATTTTGTAATCCTTAATTTGAATTATGCAGGTTTTTTTTAGTGTAGTGAATTATGAGATGTGAATAATAATGGTGTAACCAATAAGGGAATCATCATTGTAACTTGATCAACACGAATTTGGTTTTAACTGCATGAAACAAAAAGTATAGCTTTATTCATTTTTAGGAACTCTTATGTAAACATTCGCTTGGATAGACTTGAGATTGTCTTACGTATACGTCTATGTGTTCATGCGCCTATTATTACTCGGTGTATGGAGCCGGCCTTCTGTGCCTATCTATGTATTTTGTAACTAAAATTAAAAGAATTATTTAATTGTGGAGTAATTTAAATATCACAAGAAATCACATTTAATTATGCTTTAGCAGTCTATTTATGTTTAGCGCGTATACGATCTAATATAATTATTATAAAACAAAAAAGTAGACGCATCCAGCTATCCTAGCTCTATGTCAGTGGCGTTCCGTCGTCCACGTAAACAATGCTTGCTACAGGACAACTTTCCCTTTGCGGTTTATATGGAATGCTTTTTCAGATGTAGGTACATAGTATGTGGTCGGAAGGCTTAACTTGGGCTCGCCTGTTTAAATATTTCGCAGATTTTAGTATTATGCGGCCGATTAAATGGACTATTTGGATTTAATGTGTGGAAGTGAGACCTATTGTTTTAGAAATGACCTACATACTGTTTGCAATGGTCTCTGTTATATTTTTAAATCAGCAGTAGTCCTGGAACGAAATTAATTGAACAAGGTTTAGAGCAGTTTTTAACCAACTTCAAAAAAGGAGGAGGTTCTCAATTCGATTATACAATCGATGATGACGAAAGATGTATCGGTGAACAAACATACGTGTTCACCGATACCTTCTTCAATTTGGTGAAGATCTTCAATGGATAACAGAAAATCACACGCTATTGCTGTTACTACCCGGTTCATGCCACTTATAATAGAAAAATTAAATAAACTTTAAAAAAAGTAAAAATAGCAGCTTCCATGCTAAGGTAGGTTACATTGCAAAATTAAAGGCCCCTGACTTCTAAAGCTTTTCTTCTAAAGTTTTTTAAGAATATTGTTTTATAGTTTTTTGAAGTTGGTTTTTACTTTTTTTAAGTTTACTTTTTATTTTCTAATCTGTTCTGATTTCAAAATAGGGTTTTATTAAATGACCCGATTCTTATGAAAAGCAGATGAATTAATGATGCCGTTTGCCATTGATATCGTACATAAAGACGTCATTGATATAAATATGAAGTCAAGAATATACTCATAAGAAGATAAATTACGGATGAATAGGAAAGAAATATAAAGAATATTTGAAAGAACTGCTAACGAAGCTATTACGTGTCATTTATATGAAAAATGTTTGTGTATTTCTAAATAAACAGATCAAGAAAGTCAATTATTATTAAGTACGGTTTTTATTCTTCGTTTATTATATACATTGAATGCGCGCCCTCTTTTCAATTATCTCATTCACATGGAGTCACTCCTTCCAGTTTTTTTTTTGGCAAGAATTCTGATAAACTTTACAAGGAATAAAAGCATCCAGATTTTGCAGAAATAAATTATGTTTCTTTCTTTCACCCTGCGTGTGTTTTGCTTTAAATAGGGAAATATGTGACCTCTTCGATCGATTAAGGTCCGATTGGAGTGCGAACATAATAGATTTATCAGAATTGCCACAGCATTATGCTGAGATGGGGGCCATTTTTGATTTTGTCCAGGTTGCTTTAATTATTGTTTTTCTTTTGTTATTTTTTTATATTTTATTTGTTTTATTTTTGTACTTTTGTTTGTTTCTGGCGAGTCCAGAATAAAAACGTTTTCTTTCATTCTTTCTTTCTTAGAGTTGGATTATGGATTTGGATTGGATTATTGGTTGGATTGATTAGAGATTCTTTAGAAGTTTTTACGTTGATTATAATTGTATGTTTTCTCACGAATTGTTCGTATTAGTATGCAAGAATTGAATGTGTAAAGTTCATGAATACTCATTAGTTCACAAAAACATCTACATAAAACATGTATTATTTCTATTGATACCAACAAAAATGTATAGAGAAAAAATATTAATATGAAGTATTTAGATCAAAATACGTGACCTTTATACGTGACCTTTTTTTAATACGTGGCCTTCAGATTAACTTCTTAAAGTCTACAAGAAAGTGTTTAAACTTTGTACTCAAAACAAACCATTCTTTGAACGAAATGAACTTCCAAACCGATTAACATTCGCTCTTTAAAAAATCAACGTGAATTTAAAAGCAAAGTTGGCGGCTGGTGCAGGAATTAGACGCATCTTCACGCCTGTGCCGAAGAGGACTGACGCAGCTCTTGTAATCTCTTAAAGTGCTCAAAGTGAGAAAATAAGGGTTAAGTTTTAAAAGCACTCCGTCTGGAACGGGAAATGCTTTGAGTAGTGAGGGTTAAGCGATTTTGGAGCAAATGTTTCTTCTGCTTGCATGTTAGTTTGATTTTCAACACTTCATAGCGTTCTTAACAATCCGATTGTTCGTCTCATATCGCTGTAAATCAATCATCATCACCAGCACTTCTTCGAGATTCAAGTGAGTTTATTAGTTTAGTTTTCAGAGTTTCCTGCCCCATACAAAATTTAAAATTTAAGTGCTAGGCACCTTGTAGGCGTAGCAATTTCCATCTAGCCAGATCCCTGTTGTCGGTGTATTTTTCTGTTATGTTATCAAAATACCACGCCGAGCAGAAGATTTTTACGGGCTAAATTATTTTATGTATGATCAGACAGACAGACATAGTCCGAAATACAGAAATTGGATGCAGAACTAAAGTCCAAGACGTCATACAACGATGGGTGGGACACTTGGCTAGACATAATGACGGTAGGTAGAGTAGAGCCCTAAAAGAATGGCTACCGATAGACGGTAGAAGAAGTGTTGGAAGACCAGCAGCCAGATGGACAGATGACCTGCAAAAAATTGCGGGAAAGACCTGGATGCGATTAGCACAGACCAGGGACACATGGCATGAAAAGAAGGCAGTGGGTAGAAACAGGCTGTCAATGATGATGATGATAGTAGTTATTGAGGCAGTATCAAAATCTTATACGGTTCTTAACCACAATGCTTCCGTTTGGAAAGGAGAAACGGAAAATCTTGGGTGAATTATTTTTCTACGGTCTTTTAGATATGCATAGTCTATCCGCCATCTTCCTCCAACCTGCCCCACACCCTGAGAGCGTACATACGACAATCGGATCGGGCTTTAAATAAATAATGAGGGAACACCCGCAGCCGGCGCGTGCGACACTTTGACGCGTTCTTTTAATAATACCTGCCAATGAACGGTCGAGCAAACACTTTGTATTATAAATTCCTTTGTGGAAGTTTTTAGATTGAGGCCATTGTTCAAGATTTAAAAGGTTTTGTACAGTTGTCATTTTTTAAAACCTGCGATCCAATACTTCGCCAGTATACTGAGTATAAGGTCCTGGGTTCGATTTTCATGTTTCAATCAAGGAAAAAAAGGAAAAAAAATAGCATCACGGCTATAGGAAATCAGGTTTGAAATAAAATTTTGTTCGATTAATAACAAAAGGTTCACCCGCTACCACATGGGACTTAGTGTTGGCAGACATTGACAACAGTGTACAAATGCCAGATCCTTTAGGATCCACTTGTACTTAATTTACTTACTTTACTTGTTGAAGTGGTCTAACAAATTCTTTATTCAGTTTTCCTTTCGTAGTTTTTATTGATCGAATGATTGTATAAGGTTTTACCTCAAAAAGTTTGGTGACATGAAAAACCGGTAATAAAGCGGTTGACCAAACATTCTGTTTGTTCTTAAAACAAGTTTGGTTTGTCGGTTGGTCCCACGGTTGTTTGTTTGGGTAAATAATAGATTTTTTTATGCTATCAGAAAAAAATACTCACTGTTGTATGTATTCGTCGGGTATTTTGTTTAAAAGTCAGTTTTGGTTAGCTGATGTTAATTAAAAGTTTTATTGACTTGTTAAAAATCTATATTCCCAGCACAGATGTAAGCAAATTACATAATTGAAAAGAAAGAAAGAAAGAAAAAGAAAAGAAAATACATTTGTTAGACGTCACAAACACATAAAAGCGTGCACATGATCTTATAAATATTTACAAATATTATTAATTTGAAACAGAACTTTGTTCGTTATGGTAATGTGTTTCTAATCGGATCAATTTATTTCAATAAAACAATAATTTACTATTTAAACAAACTAATCATTTTAATGGCATCCCCAAATAGAAATAGTATTTTCCCACGAATAAGTCTTCAACAATCAAAGACTTGATTACAGGGTCTCCATAGCCATCAAAAGGAAATTTGTCACTATCCGTAGGAACCACTATAATTTATGATACCTGTTTGTAAATACCCGCCAATATGGCCGTCCACTCGATATTACTGAGGCGTTTGACACTAAGTATACCTTTGAAGTATCATCATTGATATAAATACACAAGATACACCGTTCGCTACTAACTAAACCCAGCCCAATATACGCGGAATAACTTATACCTCCAAAAAATTTATGGTTATTCAAGACAAAAACATAATCCGCATTTATTAATAATTGACAAGGCGTCGTTAATTGCTCGTGTTACCAAGCGACCGATAAATGAGAGAAGGGAGCGTCGGACGTAATGAGCCAAAGAGAAAGATCGTAGCCTAAGTCATGATAAGATTAGCACAGGACTGAGCAATAAGAAGCATATACTTAGCCTAAAATAGACTCAATCAATTCATGCTATGGATGATGAATAGATGATGTTGATGTATACAGATCACTTTTACTTACCTACAAAAACTAAGACATCCCATCCTTTTCAAACGTTTTTAACATGATATTTTTAGTTTTTATGCGTATATTTAGGGCTCAATTATGGAGAGGTGAAATGTCGCGCGGAGCGCAAAGCGGCGCGCAATGCGGCATACGTGTCGCTCTCTCGCTCGATCGCTCGCTCGCCTTTCTCCGCGTTGCGCGCCGCTTTGCGCTCCGCGCGACTGCCCGCCTCTCCATAATTGAGCCCTTAGGCGTTATGGACCGCGCGTTGAATTGTTTCAACGCGCGGTCCATAACGCCTAAGGGCTTAATAAATAACTAGACGTACAATTTCGATAAGTGCGCGTATTTTTCCTAGACCTTTTTCAGTCCTCGAATGTGCATCTGTAAATTTTATATCAATGGTTTAAGTATACCTTTGTGGTGTCCTGCCCATTCTTTGTACGGCTATTCCTGTAGGTGATTGTCGGCTTCGGTAATTATCAATGCAAAAGGCAAATTGTTGGAATATCCGATAGCTATAGAGGAAGTAATTGTCGCAATCAAACGGTTTCCTTTGTTGTCTGTTTAAAAATTCTCTGTATTCGAAAATTAAATTGTTACTTTCCACTTGTTGTCTACAGGTGAATCCGGCTAAAAATAATTCAACCCTTTCTAGTCTGTAGAAACACAGAAATAATTACATTACATTATAACTTGCTACAATATTCAGTTATTTACACAAAAACTCAAACGCTTGTTTCTAGGAATGTCTGAAAAGAATTATACAAACGTCCCGTAGCAGTTTCGTAGCAACTTCGTAGCAGCTGCTACGAATGCAATGATCTTGAACAACTCCTTGCCATTTCGTATTAAGTATATTAAAATTTTATTTTTAAGTTAATGTATAACAAAGTTTAGTATCGACCTTAAGTCAGAAGTTTGTAGAATCTAGAACTTTAAAAAATCTATACATTAATACGTAAAGAGAAAACTTTGTACCCCTTTTTAAGCATATTGCGCGCACGGAGGAGTGTGAGATTTGGCATAGTTTAAGGTTATATGAAAAAGGAGTTCAGAATGCTAAAATTGCGGTCGAATTACGACCACAAGGCGACCACTAGTACCTACTAATAATTACGTCTACGATGAAGAAAAATGTCGGGAGGAAATCAGCACACCTGAGAGGGCTCCATAAAGTTGTCACTAGTGTGTGTAGGCCGCCAACCGGCGCTCAACCAGCATGGTGGACTTAAGGCCTTTCTCATCCTGAGAAGAGACCCGTGCCTAAAGTTACTACCTGAATTATAATTATTATACTTCTTCGTTTATCCGACTGTTGTTTTGCCTAAATATAATTCCTCCTTCACTCTTGGGACACGGCTAGATATGAGGACTGCAAGTTTAGGCTAAACTACATAGATATAGAAAAATACTGTAGTGCAATATCGGCTCAGTGTAAAGGTTGCCGTATTGCTTATCGCCTCGGCAACAGATCAGCATTGCCTCACCTAATCGGCTCACCTTCAACCATCCGTCAACGCGACGTAAGCACATCGCCCGAAAAGTCAAATCGCCGAGGTATCGGCGCGCTTACGGTGGGGGAACTGCGTGGCGATGACGAGACGTAAGCGCAGTGACGGCTGGGTGACAGCTCATTGACGGCGTTAAGATGCAAGCGTGGGAACCACAGACGCTCCGCGCGTCCCTATGCAACGGCGAGGAATAAGCGCGGTGTCGTCAGTGAGTTGACCATTCACTGCTAGCCGCTCACTTGTCAAGTGCCGAGGCGATACTGTTACAAAGATGATTAGTGTGCGTTGCAGTATACTGTTTAATAAAAAAATACTAAAATACTGACCCGCTCGTGTCGAGGCGATGCTGATCAGTTGCCGGAACGATAAGTGTGCGGAAACCTTAACAATACTATTGTAACTTTTATTAGACTTGATAGTATGGTGACCAACCCTAACCTACTTGGAAAAGTGCTAAGATACTGATAAACGTAAGTACCTATTCAAAGCACCTAAACTTGAACATTATTGAAAACTACATTACCCCTACCACGAACGTCAAAACGTTCTCACTGGTCGCTTATCGCGTTAAATGTAGTGTGTCGGCAATATTTCACGTCGCTTCCACTCGAGTGGTCGACGTCCCGCTGTCTGCACTGAAACTTGACTTACGGCGTTACTATGTACTTGGATTATCGAGATTGTAACTGAATGAGATGAGATGATAACTCATATCAGCAGGCGTAGCAGTGAACAGAATGATTCAATGGTGTGTACCTATTATTTAATCATTTATTTTACAAGAGCTACTAAGTGTAAATTGAAATTAAATTATTACCACTGCTTAAAATTTAAGCAGTGGTAATAATTTAATTTCAATTTACACTTAATTTACGTAGAGTATTGTATTTGTTTTGTTTGTATTGTATTGTAAAAATCATTTCCGCAAATTGATAGTAAACGCAAACTAGATAGCAATAGATACTCTCCTATCATCATTTTACACAAAAACTAAATGATTTAGCATTCGCACCTTCGACGGGTCCTCGATATATCAACGAACAAAGGAGTTTCTGGCGTTGAAGTGTGTTGCAGGTCACACACGGGATATAAATAGCCCGTGTTGTCCCGGGAAATTTGCGGGAAATTGATAGCGGTCCAACCCTATTTACATTTTTTTTTTCTATTTACAAGTGTACCTTTTGTCGTGAATAGACGTCGGTGAAACGTTCTGTTTGTAATATTTTTTTAAATATGCGTAAAGGAATTTTTGTTTTTGTTGTGGTTGGAGAAATAACTTGCGTTTTTGTAATAGCTATTAAGTACTGGCTGCTTATTATCTTGATATCTTATTAAGTAGGTATTTAGTGGCATGGTATAATAACCTCGTATGGTACAGTTACGGAAGAATTACATCTTGAAAAAAGCGCATTATTTGTAGCTCATTACCTCTTAATGACGAATTGCCATTTACATTTCCAATTATACAAAACGTCGAAAAATAAAATGTTAATTTTCATCAGTTAATGGCAACTTTAGAAAAATGTATCCCGATAACTTTTTGTTCGTTATAAAAGGGACGATTATCTAACAAATATATATTAACATTTCTCCATTTTCTGACCGAAAAATACATATTTTCAAAAATCCTTAAACGAAGTTTTAATGCGTTTAAAAACACTAGATGGATTTCTAAGAACAAATCTTCCTATCGGTTAGCATAGCTGCCACAGGGATACTTAAAAAAATCTCATTCTGTACAAAGCTGTTTTGAAGGTAGCAATCAATACCGTAGTTACTCCACTTCAAACTACTTTTAGCCTAAAGGCACCACACGGCATGTTCCATAATATTTCGAATTACGATACATAATAGCTGCCGTGTGTGACGGCCTTTATAGAGACCAATTATCTCGAACATTTCCTTAACTTTTCCGTAAAATAAACAACTGTAACGCCTTCAATGTCCACCATCACAAGAGCTTGAAACAAAGGGATATTAAATTAACTCTAAATTGCAAATTACCGTCTTTACACCTACTTAACACCAAAAAATCCTTCAACATTGCGTCTTACCACAAATTTCCATGTATATTAATGAGAATGCAAACAAAAGGCGTTTCCCTGGGGCTCAAAACAGGCGACATCGGCGAAATCTCCTAGTATTTGCGAACAAGGGATTACAGCCTGCCCTCCGCCCTAGAGTACTGCCGACAAATATTGACATTTCGCTGTTTTAATGCCGACGTCAAACAATCGGCGATTTAGGGGACACTCGCGTTGATGATGACGCATTCGGA
Organism: Allophyes oxyacanthae; assembly: GCA_932294325.1. Taxonomy (NCBI): domain Eukaryota; kingdom Metazoa; phylum Arthropoda; class Insecta; order Lepidoptera; family Noctuidae; genus Allophyes; species Allophyes oxyacanthae. The sequence continues at coordinate 4,130,224 of OW028614.1, read as the reverse complement.
TATTTTGATACAATAGTGACGTAATATTCAGCTGAATCTGATTAGACTGAAAGCCGACCACAACATATCTTATATACCTTATCTAATTTGTTTAGACTCAGTGATCCCACAGTCAAACCGATGACACGGTTTTGTCGGACTGTACCAATTCAAATCACAAATTGTGTATTTTCATTAAATAAATAATAGTTACGACAAAGCTAGAATGATGATCACTCTGGGATCTGAAGTTGTTGCACCGTGGACGCCGGCGGTGGATATTAACCACATTTCTCTAGACGGTGTCAAACGAGACTAGGACTTATCCCAAAAGCTTAGGGACCTCATCCGCCTAAACACTAATAATCATAAGGCAAAAATCTCATTTCAAAATTATTTCATCGTTAAAATATTAATTTCGTCTTGTATAAAGATACTGCCAGCAGTGAAAGCCTAGCGGTCGAACGCTTGCCTTCCATTCAGGAGAGTACGAGTTGGAACCCGGCCCGCACCTCTGTCTTTTCGAACTTAGGTGCAGATCGTAATTTGATTATCACTTGCATTAACGGTGAAGGAAAGCATCGTAAGGAAACCTGCACACCTGAGAGGGCCTCATAAAGTTCCCGATGGTGTGTGTAGTCCACCAACCCGCACTAAGCCAGCATGGTGGACTAAGGCCTAACCCTTCTCATTCTGAGAAGAGGCCCGTGCCCAGCAGTGGGACAGTGTTGGGCTGGATTTATTTTAAAGATACTGTCCACACGGCGATTGGCTACCGTATTTATAACATGTATAAAATAAAAGTATTAATTTGTATCAAATGTATTGTCCTGAATCAGAGCACAGCCTCTCGATGGAACGATAGCGCACACCGCAAATAAGAGGGCTCTCTTTGTTCCAGCCCCAGCCCACGATACTCACAGCCTTTTTTACTTTCATTTAATTCGCGCATCTTAGTTCCTCGCACAATACGTGCTAATACCCTGCGTGTTGGGTACACGACATCAAAGTAATATATATGTTTACCTATAGATTTAAGATTGGAATTCGTAAGGTGTGTTGAGGAAAATCCTAAAATTGTATGATCCTGAAATATGGGTATAAAAAAATATACAGCGTGTGATAACGAATTATTTTCACAATCATTATACAGTCTAGGAACCGGTGAACGAAGTCTGGTTTATAAGCTTTCTTTATTATTCATTCATGAGTGTGTAGCCGCCTTAATATTCAAATTAATGTACAATGTTCTCCGAAACCGCTTATTTCACATATGTACGTGTATTTTATTACACAAAATGTAATTTCCTCGGTAGAAGGTCAATCCGCTTATGTACTTTACATAAACCATGTACATTTAGGGCTCAATAGAGCCTTAACGTGGAGGTAATTGTATTCCATTTTCATTTTAACCATATAATGTGTATAAATAGTGTGCCCATAAAACAACTCATTTCAATGTTGTTTATTAATTGGGCCAAAAATAAACACATGTTTATTTTTAACTTTTTCTTGAAAATAATAATTTGATATTGCAATTTCCGGATAAATTAACAGACTTGTTTTGTTTTCGATCTGGCAATTCTGACCGAGGACAGTCAATAATATACTGGCTAGGGTTGCTAGAACATGGATTTTAAATAATAACATAGAATTATCATTGTAACATGACATTGTCGTTACTTAATAGCATTTTGCACAGAACAATAAAAAAAGTTTTTTTTACTGTTCTGTTATATTTTCCATTGTATCTTTTTTCTTTCCGTCGTTTTTTCTCCTTCATTCCTACAACTTTCCCGTCATCCAAACAAAAACAATAAAACCCAGTTCTATATCCGTTCCGTTCAATTTAACGCTATAAATATCTAATTCACATTAATTTTATAACGGCGACCTGTTGTCCTTGATTGCATGGTTTGTTCCACTTTGTACCGGTATATATATAACCATTTTACATCAAGTTAACATGTAAATAATTTACCGATAGTAGGACGAGCTAATGAATAATTGATCATCGTGTTTTTAGGTATTCGTAAATATAGTAAAAGGGCTAGTTAATAACCTAGGAGGAATTAATCAATAATGTAGCGATTATATTCAATACAAAGTGTATCATAAGTGCATGGTCATATTGGGGTGTGGATCAGATCATCAAACTGAACAACTTTCTCTATAGGACCAACATCGTAATCGCGAAAAAATAATCAGCTGTCCCATACGATCGGGTCGAGTAAATATTAAAGTTTTGTATTGGAGTTTTGAACCGTGACAAAACATACTTCAAGCGGCCGCCGGTCGTTTTATTGAGTCCTGCGTCAGATAAAGAAGAAAAAAATTTGTTTATTTTCACTTCAGTAGCTCAAACATGTAGGTTTTGCTGCCTGAAATCAGTGAGCAAAATCGCATTTTGCTCACTGAGTGAGACAAAGTAACTTTTTAATTTTTGTTTTCAGAAAGCTGCGAATATCTTATTCAGCCTTGGGTTAATCATACAATTCGAAATGAAACATTCACACTCTATCTCTTTCCCGCCATTAGAAAAAGAGAGAGAGACACAGACCAGCCCTTTCGAAGTTCCGATTTTGAATTCGACCTCAAAGACAAACACGTTCGGAATTTCGTACTGACTAAAGAAATTTTGCAAAAAGACAATTATGTCCAATGACCAAAGAATCCTCTCTTAATTATGTCTTATAGTGTAATTTATTGAATTTTTAATTTATTGTTGTATTTAAACGAAAATAAGTATTTACTGCAAATAAAACTGATATTTAACCTGTAAATATTTATTTCTAGTTTCAATAATGTTACGTAATATATTTTATCTCCTAAAGTGTTCTCGCTGCTGAAGTGAAAAGTTATGTGTTACACGAGAGCAAAGTTTTTTGCATCTCGTGCCTTTGAATCCCTCGCCACACTCAGGATTCAACTTTAGAATCACTCGCTACGCTCGTGATTCAATCTTTGAATCCTTCGCTTGCTCAAGATTCAAAATCAGCACTCGCAGCAAAAAACGACTTTGCTCTCTTGTTGCACAAATAACTATTGTCACATTGTAAAGAGATACCTACGGTATACAATTTTGATATTTCTAGGAAAAGTTTAATGTATTATCTGGTCGCGTAAGCCTGCAAACGGTACTTGCAGCGATGTTAGGACGCCTGTACGCATAAAAACTGACCATTTTCCTGTTTAACTAGAAAATATTAAAATTTGTAACATTTTTGGAAATTATGTTAATATTGCCTTCGGACTAGCGAAGCACGGTGCCTAGGAAGTCACGCTACAGCATTTCTCATTGGGATTTATGATTTTATAGTTTTATTGTGCTATTCGCTTGCGGGCCGCGCTCAGCGGGGCATCGCGATTTACAACGCTTTTTTCGTGCATTGTTATAATAAAGTTACCAAAAGTAGAGTAAATTTAGGTCAAAGCGGAATATCATTGAGTTTGTTACACACACAAAAATTTTGATTTTGTTTATATTATGATTTTTGTTAAATTATATTTCTTTAATGTGGTGGATAACAAATATAAAAACTTTCTCTTAAGCCCAGTAACGTCTATACATTCATGTTAAATACATTACATTTTATAAAAGAAAAGTCTTCTATTCCTCATAATGTCATTAAGTAAATTATTTTTTATCCTTATATCCTACTTTTTTTTATCAAAGCTAATTTAAATGCTCTTCCACATTCAAAAAGACACAAAAACTAATTCAATACAGGCCATTCAGTCGCAGATGTTAAAGAATATAAACAAAATTTTCTTTTTCATTCATCCCTGATATTCAAATTTCGAACCCCGCGGTGAAGGGAGACCTCAAAGGCTATAATTACGAGTGCCCGTTTGGGGCCACGACGTCATAATCCGACAAGTAATTTCACGCTGCTGAATGATACCAAACATGTGACGTGGTAATGTTTGGTTTTGGAACTTGGAGCCTCGGGTGGCATCGGCTGTTGTCGGATGAGATATTAAAATTAATGTGTAACATTCAAGCATTCAACATTAATATTTAGTGATGGAATTCAATACAACGAGTCTTTTAATGACTGCAGATTCAACCTTACTTGAGAGGATTCATACCCACTAAAAACATTTTTATTATTTTCATTGAATAAATTATCAGTTATTTTTTCAATTACAAAATACTGTGAATTTAATTTATGTAGATACTTTTAGTTTAACTATATTGTATAAAAATGCTTACTATCATCACAATAAATAAATGACTTGAACAACAGCAAAACACACCAAAAATTACAAATGAAAAAAAATACTTGTTAGACCAAAAAGTTTAAAAATAAATTGCATTGAAATTTTCAAAGTCTCGTTTAGAATACTGACAAAAAACCGCTTATAAATGAAACATTTCAAAGTCTAAATAAACGGCTGAATGCATCGTTAACAATACCTCTGAGAGAAATGAAATAAAATTTGCAACTACAAATTGAATTCCACTCGATAATCGCTTCTAATTGTGCTACGCTTAAGGGCTAAATTTGCATAATTTCAGCTCGCCCCGATCCCGGGGGAACGTTTTATGAATTTTGCATAAATAAATATAAATTGCGAAGCCTTTGATACGGAACACTATCGAGTTTGGAAGTTATCTCATACTTCGCGAGAATTTTGCGGCAGATTTTCTGTCGGACAACTTTTCAAACAACAAAGTGCGAAATAGTTAGGAGCTCGCAAACATGTCTAAATTTCGAGTTTGTTTCTAGTTTGCCGCGTGTTGTTCACGCATTTTCACGTTTGGGACGGGGAGAATACGAACAAACTTCTTTCAAACTTTAGTGTGATGATACATCGTCATCCATAGTCTGAATTTATTCACACCTGAGTGTAGGCCCCTCTTAATTCGTATCACTTTGCGCTTACTGATCATCATCATTCTCCTGCCCTTTTCCCATTTTATTTGGGGTCAGCTCAATATGTCTTCTTCTTCCATTCATCTCTATTAATAATGTCATCTCTTTAAACTGTAACTGTTAGGTATATCGCCATAATGGCCTTAACCTAATCCAATATATTTTCCTACCTTTGTCTGTCAGATATTTTATTAAGTTTAGTAGCGCTGTAGTTGCGTGAGTTAGGCCATTTCTGCACTGCTTAAATAAATAATTAAGCCGCTCTGGCTCTCATGGCCACTTATTGGGGCCTGCGTAGACTGTAGATGAACACTGTAATTAGACAGACTTAGAACAAGATTTTTAAAAACTATATTGTCTTACGTCAATGTAAAACTGTCTCAATTCTGCAACAAGATTTGTTTTGTAAGATCAGTTAGTGGCGGATTTACACATTTTCCAAGTATAGGCTGTTTTTTTGCTGCCCTTACAATTGTTAGTTCCTAGTTTATTTTTGCAATTCAGCAATTTAAGTAGTTGAAATTGCTAAAATTGTTTGCGGTACCGTTGAATGTACAATGAAAGAGAAGGGGAAATGTCATCGGAAAGATGTCTTGAAGACATTTTTTCTGAAAAACACCGTTTTACAGACATCATTTTGATGTTCGTGCTGTCCGAGATGCTAAAAACGGAATTTAAAAAAACATCAGGTCCCAAATTTGATGCCCCTCTTTGCTGCTATCAGTCGTCCTAAGCTCAAGCCTTCTCAGCCTGCTGGTAAATCCGCCACTGAGACCAGTCTATCTAACAGAGAGTATAAAAATAACCAATTCAACACATTTACAGCTACAAACTCCATTAAAACTAAAGCTAAATCCTAATCATTTTTCACACTTTTCCACTAACTACAAAGTCCTTTCGCGGCCAATACGAGCACAAGTCTGGAGCCATTTTGCTCGAAGTACAGGCTCAATAAGTTATGAAGCCTTTTACTTCAGTTTTTGTATTATTTTCCTCGCACGGTGGCTCCAAGGAGTTGTAATTGAATTACACGGCTTACGCGAGCCTTGGGGACAGGAAAAGGAATCGTACACGTGTATTTTTTTATTTTGTAACATGATTTTATACTAAAACTGTTTTTTGGAGCTTGAGAGGAACTCAAAATGGTATATAAATTTGCTTAGTGTTTTTATTTACTTGATACCAATAAAAACATTTTAATTTTCAAGATATACTATCAGTATGTACCACAGAGAGCTAATCTTTTTTTATAGCGTGGAAAACAGTTGCAGTTCACCTGATGGTAAGTGATCACCGCCGCCCATGAACATCCGCAACACCAGAGGAGTCCGGTGACTCCTCGCCTCCTCACATCAGTATGCGTTGCCGACCTTTTATTATAATTTATATACCTATTACTTACAATTTTTGTTTAGCCAATAACAATCATCATTAACCAGTTGCTAGCTTTTTCCTTACTATCTTGGAGTCAGTTTTTAGTGTAACCAGTACCTCTACCATGAATTTTCCGTGCCGTCTAACGTTCACGTTCACATGCAATATTTGTATAGTGACTTTAGTTCACTATTTATACCGCTAGAGGCGCTGAAAAAATTCCCACACAAATATTGCATGTGAACGTGAACGTTAGACGGCACGGCAAACTTATGGTAGAGGTACAGATCGGTAGCCCAATAAAGTGTAAGTACAAAGTATGCAATAAAAGACAAACTAAAAAAAAATACTAGCCAAGTCGTCTCCACGGTCTCTGTTCCTATACAACTTATATCGGCAAGGCGGGGCAGTCGTTGGAAGACTATATTCCTATGGATTCCTGCAGGAGTACTTACGTAACGCTAACTCATGTTACTAATATTATACTCTAGCTATACTTTATCTAAACTAATATTATAAAGAGAAAAGATTAGATTTTTTGTATGTTTGTTTGTTTGTAATGGATAAACATAAAAACTACGGGACCGAATTTAAAAATTCTTTCACCAGCAAAATGCTATATTATCAGTGAGTAACATAGGCTATAATTTATAAAGATATCACGCGGGCGAAGCCGCTGGCGGAAGCTAGTGTTACTTATAAAAGTCTTAGTTAAACTTTTATAACCAACCTTTAGGCTTAAGTTACCCCCCATAATAACTGGTATATACGAATTACGAATTGTAATATTAAGTAGAAGCGTAAGTTAAGTTTTCTCTCTCGGACCGTGCTACGATAACTTGTGCTACGAGTCTACGCTCGTATCATAAGACTACGAAGCGTAGACCAAACGAAACATTGGATATAAAGCAACACTTACAATATACATGAAGAGTTTACGAACGCTTTTAAACGATTACCGTTTGCAAGAATCGCCTTACAATGACCGCATAGTGATCATGAGGGTGAGGAACTAACACTTGCATGCGATCATATGATTTTTTTATGTCAACGCAAGTTAATTCTCGTTAATTCTGGTGGGTCATAAACGCACCGCTTTCGGTATTTATCAAACTTATACCACATAATTTATAACTATAACGTAAACAAATAAAAATACCATTACATAACATAACAAAGCCTTGATATACTTATTAACAACTGCGTACATTCCACAATGGGTTTATTCGTACGTTTTACCCGATTACATTGAAAACGTATGCGTCCGGATTAACATGCGTTAACCAAATGTTTTCGTACATGTAATCCGTGCGTTACTGAAAATATTGCTGCTTTACGTAGTAATACGAATTGTTTCAATGATGTATGAGCGGGTAATTAGGTTACTGTAACTTAACATGCCTTTTGGTTTTAGATTGAACCCGATATTAAGGGTTTTTGTAAACGATATTGCCGAACCAACCAGAAAACATGCAAATAAAGAACATTCTGATTCTGATTCCGAATCTGAAAAAAAATCGCTGCTCTCCAAAATTTTCAACATGCAATATTACGGTCTTCATCACAAATAAAATATGATTATTTCATAAACAATTGTTACATTATTTATGTTTTACTTATAAGCCATACCTACCTATATATTTTATTGTATAGTATATATTGATGTTTATGGTATGTATAATATAGCATGAATATGATCTTGATGATGACACCTATTGGTGGCATGGGTTTGGCGTATTCTTGCTATGATTTTTCATACAGATATATGATTTTGCCTCTTGTCTTGTCTCCCCGGATATCAGGCCAAAAAAATACCAAATAAATTAGTTTCGTTAACAAAATAAAAAATATTGTCCATACAGTCCACTTTGATAAATGCGACTCCATCCTCCTAATACATAGTAATGTGTAAGCCCTACAACAACAACATCTTATAAACAAAGTCCACATATCCGCACAGTAAGCAATCTTATGAAATGCACACTAATTTCGCTCCCTAGCTTGTAAGGCTTCGTTCTTTCCTTACCCCACGAACTATGAATACCATCATCAGACCAGACGATTATCATATTTCACGTTTATTACTTACCATCCCTTCACCTAACATCAACCTTATTAGCTAGACATTAAAATCCATATTTGATTGCGTCAAGTGCATTCAAACTTTGTTCTAAAAGTGCAACTACAGAGATCTCTTCTGTTACTCTTAACCTTATTGCTTTAGTGTTAAGGTTGATTTTACAGTTTTGCAAGTGCATTAAAGGTTTGGTTCTGGTGCTGTGTGTAACAAAGGGTAGTCGCAACAAGTCTCAAGTCGCCCCGGTCTCCCCTCAAGTTTGTATGAGGTTTGTCTCATACACGTCAAAGTATTTGCTGAAAGTATTAGCACGATAATGACACTGTTTCCATTGACATAACTTTAAGCGTACTAGAAAAGGTAAATATAAAAATAAATTCAAAACAAAGTTTTTATGGTACCGCATAGTTGAAAAGTCGAATTTAATCATGTAGATGAACAATCTTTAATACGCAACACACGCTCAATTAAAACTAGAAATTATTGGAAATCTGTGCATGTGGGATCCGCAACTACCCCATAAGAAGATTTTGATAAGGCGGCTACTATGGCAAAATCCTGATTTTTTCAAGGTGTTTAAAGTATTTTTTTCCTACTTAATTAATAAAAAGTTAATAAAAATTTCCTATAAAAATACTTTATCAAAAATATTTTGATGAGCCGGCTTTTATGGCAATATCGTGATTTTTTCAAAGTGTTAAAGGTCTACATTTCCTATAAAAATATTCTGTAATTAATACGATAAAATTATAATCCCAACTCATGTATAATGGACACGTGCAGATTGCGAGTGACTTCCTATGTTTTCCGAGGGACGGTGGCTGTTGGCACCGACTAAGTGGGGCCAGATTTAACGTTCGACACAACTGATTTATGTGTCTACCCCGCCGGCTAGCGTGGCGTGATGTATGCTCTGTTCTAGATCTACATCATGTGGGAAATAGGCCATATTTTTGCTTGAATTATAGCTGTTTTTCGTTTTCAGTTGGAGTTTGTTAGTAATTCTAGGAATTACGTGCGTAGTTTTCTGCTTCATTGCGTCATATTATTATTTTCGATTCGATTAGAATCTACGTGAAAAGAAAACTTTTTACCTCTTTTTAAGCATATTGCGCGCATGGTAGACTGTGAGATTTGGCATGGCTAAAGTTTATATGGAGAAGGAGTGCAGAAAGTTAAAATTATGGTCGAATTTCGACCACTGGGCGACCACTAGTATCTACTCTTTATTGAACAGATACAATACCGCTAAATTATTGACACAAATTATGATAAACATATAGACAAAGGCGGTCTTATCACAGTCGGCGATGAAGGATGGACAAAAACAGAAGGTGAAAATTAGGGTCTCCTGCCAAGGGAACTGTGGTGTAACGATGAGATAATAAAAATAAACAGAAATATATTTACTAAATAATATTATGTAAATATATACATAGGTACCTATATAAATTATTATTTGTTATTTATTTTTTACCCTGTTGTTTATATATATTTTTATGCATTCTAGAATAACTAAACACACTTTGTTTATAAAGGGTATAAAAAATAATATCCAATAATACTATATATAACATTGTATCATTATTGTATTTTTAATTTAAAAAAATGGGTTATATTAATTAATAAAATCTGACAAATATAATGAAGTCGATCCTAAAATGTTTTCCAATAAACTCGTGTTATTTTACGTACCTAATCTGATAACATCGCAAAACTACATTTGATAAGTACGTTAGATCCGCATTAACTCAACAAGGTGAGATGAGCTCTAAAGGAGATTTTCTTTGCCGTTGAAGGGGAAAATTATCTTGATCGGATAACTACCCTCCATTTAATTAACTTGAGGATTTTGAACACAGACATTGGATAGAAATGGTATGTTTAGGAACAGGATGTTGCAATTCATTTATAAACTTTAAAAATAACTACACTTCATTATGTAAGCTGTATTTAACTATAAAGTCGTATTTTTATTTTTTATTTTTCTTGTGCGAGTCCAAATCTTTCTTTTTTAAAATCGTAATTAGAACTTTATGATTTAAGTGTGAATAATAGTTGACAGAGTTTCGAATCCGGTCTCAGTATTGTAAGTTTTTTTTTTCAGTTCTATAATATTAGTAGCATGTATTTTAAAAAAACAACATTCCAGCACCCTAACTCCGCGCGACCGAAGTCGCGGGCACAGCTAGTCTATATTATTATAAAGAGGTAAAAGTTTGTTTGTTTGTATGTAGGGAGAGGGTTATCTCTGGAACTACTGAACTGATTTTAAAAATGATTTCACTACTAGAAAGCTACACTATCCCTGAGTAATATTATTATTATTATTACAAGCCTATGCTTTCCCAATACTGGGCAAAGGCCTCCCTCCCTTTCCTCCACTTCTCGCGATCCCGCGCTGTATCAGGCCAGTCTTTAAGGAAGGCGTTCAATTAGCAATAATATAGTATAGCATAGAGTAATATAGGTAATAATATACTCGTAGTATAATAATATAGTAATATAGTATATATATAGTAATATAGTAATAATATAGTATAGAGTAATATAGGATATATTTAATTTTGATAAAAATATAATGCGCGCGTGAAACCGCGGTCATAAGCTAGTATATTATAAGTACGAAGGTAGATGCTGTTGTTGTACGTCTGTCTTGCTATTACAGTCAGCATGAAAGGTGATACAACGATTGATTCTTTTTTTAATATCCTTGGGCCTGTTTTACTAACCTAACCAACTGTTTCATACATTTTGTCGATTTATGTGAACACAAATGTATGGAACAGCTGATATTTTTTTTGCGATTTCAGGATTGGTTCTAAACTAAAAGTTGTTCATAATGATGAGTAAAATAACCACATTTCGGCTTTTGCATAAACTAAAAATAATTTTGTATAGGTAGTTTAGTTAGATGATCCATTATGACACTCAGAAAACTAGAAAATAATATCTGCCCGTTTTCTATAGTTAATTAAAAGTTTCTCGTAGTTATAAACTTTGCATGATTTTAAATTCATAACAACGACAAAACTGCAGAAAAACCTTGCAATAAAATTACAAAATAAAATACAAACTGTTGCAGTAAAACTCTTTTACTTTTTCTTTGACTTTAAACTTGCAGCTTAGTTGAACTTTAGCTTGTTATGAAAGTAGTTCATATTTAACTAACTACTCCTCGTTAGAGGCAAGTGCTTTATTATAATAAAAAATGTAGAACATCTGTGGTGTACGCCGTTTTGTTCCAAACAATTACCATAAAAGCGCGGACGTGAAGTAGTGTTGCGGCTTTTTTCTATTACCTAGGAACAAAGAGTAAAAATTAAATAGACAGACGTGACAAACTACTATAAAAAGAAAAATAATCAGTTAATTTTAATAAAAATAAAGAAGATAATTTATAACTCATTTATAATAAATGAGACACCGCATGAAATAATAATTAAAAAACCAAAACAATTAAAATCATATGTAATTTATGTGCGTTCAAAGTTTTTTTTTATGTGCGTTCGTGCAATACAACTTCACAAACAAAATCGCTTATTAATATACCTACAAGATTCATACACGCATGTCATATCTGCGTTTTTTATTATTTTAGGGTTTGTATATTATTGCCCTAAATGTACCGCAGAGTGGCGTATAATACACAATGATTTACCGACGATGTTTTCAACACAAATAAGCCTACGAATTACCTGCGCAGTAAATAGGGGTGAGTGTGACGAAAATATCTTGACACGTGTCATATTATACATACTTATAATATAGTTTATGTTTAATTTGCAGCGTATTTAACGTGGTTGATATTGGTACACTATTTGCTATATTTTAATTGGAGTATGGTAAAGATTTTTAGAAACTACGCTGCCGATTATAAGTATGATATTTAAAAGAAAGAAAATACATTTATTCAGCACGGATAGTGACAACACACGAGAGAAAAATAAAATAAAAGTTTACTATTAGTTTGGCCTTTAAACAATAAAAAAGAAATATATATACACATATACATATACAGTACACATATACATATTTACATTTTTTTCTTTTATCATTTTTTTTATTCACAAATTCCACAGCTCTTAACTTTTACAAGTGATGATACAGTCCAATGATACTGCCCATTACGGATTTACTATTAACTTTATTTCATGCAGCAAGAACAAGATAGGCTTGTTTCCATTTGCTCCATAATGAATATTTATTTAATGATGGTAAATAAAATCGTTCCCATGAGCTCCAAAATTTTTATGGTACTGATTGCATAAAATTTTGTTCGTTAACAATGTTTTATTTTTTATTTTCATGAAAAAGTCATAATTAAATAACTGACGGATGCCTTAAATTATGTTCAACAAATTATTTTATCATCACAAGCGTTTTATTTTGCTGACCCTACGCAACTTATTTTGGAGCCGATGGGAACAAAATAGGTAGCTATATTTTATTGTTTATTTATTTTCTTCTGCAAATCTTGAAGCTCTTGGGAACTAATATATGAAAAATTTATGAGATATTCATTCACACATATAAATTTCATAAAAGCACTTGCTCTTTTCGGCACTTGTAGACACTTATCGAGCGATGTAACAAAAGCAACATGTATAAAATTGGGCAAGTTTTTATTTTCCCATGGATGTTGTGTTAAAACGTACTATTCACGAATTTCATACCATGCCAACCTTTCTAGGTTATCACAACAAGTAACGGAGCCACCAACACGTTGCAGATGCAGTAAAATTAAAGGCGCTCACCCACTGTATTAGAGCGGGCAACACTTGTACTAAAAGCTCAAAACTCAGCCCTTTGCATCAAGTATTCAAGTGGCACCGACGACAATGCCACACACCTGCCGATGATGTGGTGGGGCAAGTGACAAGATTATTCAGGTTTTATAATTCTCGACATCGACTGAAAAAGCCGTAACGGCTAGAAATAAACTAATTATACCTACTCAAAATTGGAGTCAATAGACAGAGAAAATACCACCACCCCCATAACCTCTACCTAGAAAGGGTATACCTCTACCTTGCAGGATATCGTAGCCAAATAACACTGCTCTTTCGTAGTTTTGTATTCCTAATAGTGAGCAAGGTCGCCGGTTCTCCTTGGGGAAGCGTCGTGTTGGCAATTAGGGCCCCCCCTACTGCGAACACAACGCTAGTAATAGGGTCAGCAACGCGTCAGTGATGCCCCTGGTGTTGCAAACATCTATATATCATAGCTATAGGTAATGGTAACCGCTTACGATCAGGTGGGATGTATGCTAGTTTGCCACGAAAACGTTATAAAAAATATTATAGTTTAAAAAAAAACTAATGAAAACGCTTTTGTCGTCCAAACTAAACGTGTATGCAAAATTTCAGCTCAATCGGAAACCGCGAAGTGGGTCAAATTTAACTTCCAAGTTTTTTTTACATTGTTAGTTAGTTACAAGTGAAGCTAATAAAAGCGTTAAAAAAAATACGAATCCAATTCCACCATCCCGCTTCCCTCTCGTACTTCAGGCCACAAATACCCTTTGTTTGGGGTCCGCACTTACCCAGGGCACCAGGTGCACGTCGGGCCCAATCAAGGGACGACAAATTGTTACAGCAGCCCTTTGATGATGTTTGTCTCGGGGCTACACATCGGAATGCCGTTCGACAACGCTGCGAAAATTCCGCATTTTTTGGGGTATGTTACTAACTGTGTGTAGGACGAGGTTAAACGATAGTGAATGTAAACATGTTTTGTTTCGTTCATTTGAGCAGTAGTCTTTCTCCCTCTCTCGTTAATAACTTAACTATTGTTAGTGAGTATTATCACAATTAATTATTGGTTGGTGCCATAGATATCCGTGGTGCAGTGGATAAGCGATTAGCTTTTTACACGGTTCGATCCCCGCACGGAGCAATTATTTGTATGATCTATTATATAGATAGTTGTTCCGGGTCGGGGTGTGTGTGAATGTAACATGTGTGTTTAGAAACCGTACCCTCGATACAGGAGAAATAAAAGGGAGGAGCAAAGACAATTAAATAAAAAAAAACATGATTAGAAATGATCGCAATAAGTTATCAGGGCAGCAGTATACAGAATATGCACTTGCACAGAAGTAAGCTGTGGTCCTCTTCGCAAAATGCCCTAATCGCCTTTTAACATATGCACGGGAATAGACGGTGCGGTTCTTTTTTTGGTCAAGAACCACAATATGGTATTTATATTAAACCGTGACCTAAATGCTCAAGCTAAACAATTAATATCTTTACAAATCTTAAATTACAATTATAAAACTTTCAAAGACTCCTCTTTCACCTAGGTTCTAGATCAAAAAACTCAATCTCCCTGACTACAAAAGAAAGAGATATAAAGAAAGTTTAGTAAAACCCAGGTTTCTTTAAAATATCCGTCACTTTCCAACGTCATATAACAAAAAGGGACGGAGCTATCTTAAAACCTGAGTTGTACAATTGGCAATTTTTCCGGTCGAACATCCGCCCAAACACAAACAAACAAACTAACTCCATAATTATGAAGAGGCGGAAAGTCGCACGGCGCGCAAAGCGGCGTGTCGCTGTCTCGCTCGCTCTGAATGAACGGATATACGCGCCTTTCTACGCGTTGCGCGCCGCTTTGCGCTCCGCGCGACTTTCCTCCTCTCTATAATTGAGCCCTAATTGATATCATAGCAGCACACATAGCAGCAACGTATCGTAACTGCACATGACTTGCTTTAAACCATCTTTTGAAATAAGTCAGGTATAAGTTTTAATCATAGAAAAATATATAGGCTGCTAGATCATAAACCACTTTATATATTTACTGACCATTACTTTCAATTCACGTCGAGAGGCTATCACGGCTAAGTCCATGCAATAAAGAGTTAAGTTTAGCACCGGAGGCGAGCTAGCGAGACCTAATTCATGTGTAGACGCAGGAAGCTGCTACAAGAGGATATTATGTGCAAGCAAGTAGCGAAGCAATGTAAGTTGCTTGCTTTAGGAAAATGTTGAGAGAGTATGTAATATACATGGACTGGTTCATAAAGACAGCGATACCAAGAAAAAAATCTCTTTTGTAATTACAAAAATTCTCGTGCTATAATAATTATCTGACAACAAGAAGCATTTACTAAATTTTACCTTGCTGTTGTAGTTTTTTTTTTGTAACGTGTTAACGCGACAGTTTATTTTGTAAATAATATATCGTCAAAATCCGTTCATCCGTTTGTACGTTTGAGTAAGAAACACATTACATACATTGAGGAAGAAACTACCAAACATCTTCGCAAACTTCGTATTTCATATCAGTAGTTTATGTTTGTTCACATTTTTGTCGGTAATTAATACGCTATTTAAAAAGGAGAACCCGCCGATTCCTTAAATATGAGCACGTCTCAGTTTAGGAGTCAGTGTGTTACTATTATATTATGCTCCTGTACAACCATCTTGTCATGGTAACTGCAGGATATTTTGTATATTTGTATGTTGTACTTTATAAAAGAATAAAATATTATTATCAGCAATCACATTTATAATAGTAAGATTCACCGAAATATTCTAACATATTATACATGAGTGACAAAATTTACTAAATCTAAAAGATGTAACATATTCGCGACGAGATTTCCGGGATTCCCCGTGGGAAGGGAACGGGAAAACTGAGTTTCCTCGACAGCGCATATAAAATGTAAGTTAGATTATTTAATAGAAGAGATCGGTTCAGAATAAAGGATTCTTATAAAAGTCTTTGCGTTTTCGAACTTTAGCTTAACATACCATCAATTTTCTACTCTATCGCAAGCTGCAGGTTGAAAACGGCATCTTCTGAAAGAGTAGCTAAATTGCAATTACTCAAACACTTTTACAGGTTTTTTTTATATACTAAATGACGCCGTCATTTACGCTGAGAAGAAATACGGAAACAAATTCAAGGGTCACGGTCTAATTTAAAAATTTCAAGACTATGCGACAACAATATAGGGTAGCGTCTGGAATAACCTTTTTAGATAAGCGCCATAGCAATTTGTGCTAATCTGTAGGCTAATTTACGTAATTAAAGAAGTGCAGTTGTCGCGCATTTGCAGTAAAATTTTGATCAAAACATAACACTTGCAGGTATTCTCATAGCTTCAGTGAGATACGCTCGTGTCAAGTTCGAGTGTCACTGCAGTATGATCGGCGCGTCATAATATTACGTGAATTAGCCCTCTGTCCCGACAGATGGCAAGCATGTACCAGTCATCGTATTGTCGACCTTAGTTTAGGGAGCACAACGGCCCGACGCACAACAGTACCATCGGCAGACTAAAAGTAGATTATTTAAACCGCCAGACATTAATGAACCTATGAGTGTTCAGCCTACATAACACTCACATTACTAATCTTACTCAATAATACTCAAATCGCATAAATTGACACTGATTTTGTCTAAAAATTATCAAAAGACTTAATAAATGGATTTAAGATAAAGCACAATGACATTTTTCTTTTTTCAAATATCTTTCTATGATTTTAATAATAACCATATATCCATGAAGAATTTCCTTGCAACTATGCACGATGTTAGTATAACAAGAGACTTATCATGAGAAGCCAATAATGGCATGCGACAAGAAATTGTGCGCAAACTAATTTATAATTTTAATGTTCTTTCCCATTACTCCAAAATTGCATGTTGGCGCGTTACGTCCACGTTAAAGATATCTCTGAAGAAATTCGCACCTACATGTAAAAAGGTTTTCCATCCCTGGGACAAATTAATATTAACTATGAACATTCCATCACTTAAATAAAGGTCACTGCTCAGTTTCAGCAACATCAACAAATCCGCACCCATCTGAATACTTTACCTCAACTTGCGTAATATTTGTATCTAATATTCCATTACAGTCTCCCGGCAGACTCAGTCCCTTTAAAGGATGATGCCAGGATTTGTATGAACTCTGGTCCCACCCTCCAATAGCTACGTGTCATACATCGTTGGATAGGTATTTTTGAGCTGAACAAAAGTTACTATGGCGCCAAGTTTCAAATCTTAGTCCGTTCAGAGTTATTCATTATTAAACATGTCAGTTTAACAATAGTTAAACATTATGCTTTTCCCTAATACAATACAGTTTTTGAATTAATACTAGTATTATATACCTATCTACCGTTATCATCAGAGTCGTAAGGTTTTTTTAGAGATAAAACACGATGGTAAGGTATAGTCCGCGCGCGAGCTCTGAGGAATCAGCACCTGAGGAAACGGGCACTTTGCGTTACGTCCGACCAACTCTTCTTACGACTCTGATGATAATGGTAGATAGGTATATAGGTAATACTAGTATTCATTCAAAAACTGTATTGTATGTATTAGGGAAAAGCATCATGTTTAACTGTTGTTAAACTGACATGTTTAATAATGCATAACTCTGAACGGACTAAGATTTGAAACTTGGCGCCATAGTAACTTTTGTTCAGCTCAAACATACCTATCCAACGATGTATGACACGTCGCTATTGGAGGGTGGGACCAAAATTGGCATCATCCTTTATGTACCAACGTATATGTAATGTAAAATGTATATGTCGATACCTTAGGTACGCACGGTTACATATCAAGATATAAATTATCAGTATAACCTGACCTCTCATTGTACGGTAAGCCTATACAATTCGAGGTCAGCTTATACTGGAATGCATAGCTTGATATGTAACCGTGTGTACAGGTGAAAAAAGACATAAGTAAGAAGGGTCGCTAGATTCTGGTATACAAGTCAAGTAGTTTTCTAAAGAAAAAATTCAAACGATTCCCCACATTAGAATTTCTCCTGTATCGTGGGTACAGTTGACAAACTCATCTCACATGCAAACACATCCAGACCCAGAACAACTATTTGTAGATCATGCAAATATTTGTTCCGTACGGGAATCCAACCCGTGACACGTAGCGAAGAAAGCTAATCGCAAAGCCACTGCGCCATCCGTGTCGTCAAAAAGTGTACCTAATTTTAAATAAATAATATTACATAGTACATTATTGGAATAATCCATAATTCCCTGAGAAAATTTCGTCTAATCTGCTAGCCTAACATGCGTGCTGTGACAAAATTTTGTTGTCATGACAAGACGAGATAATGCCTTTAAAAACGAGTACCCGCACGATATAATGCGACGACAAAATTATGTCGCGGCGCTCATGTTAGACTCATCGCTCATGTTAGGCAGCTGGTGAAAACCCTACATACTTAACCTACTTCTATTCGACTGTACTACGTATGTCGATACTTTAGGTACTACGTATTCCGATACCGGTGACATGACTTGGGCGGGCCACGCTCAGGTTGATCGCGATATATTGCGTTTAAAACTTCCTACGGCAATATTGAAAACTCTTTGTTACGTAAATAGTACGACATTTGAAGGGAAGTCTAATAATCGGAATGATTTTGTGGTAGACCCAAAAGCGATTGTAGTGAAGTTCGCTGAAACTGTAACAAACAAGAAGGAATATTTTGCAACTGAAGTTAACTTAACAACTGACCTTTCGCGATTTATGTTTTTTTAATGATAATATATAAAAACGAATCAAGAAAAGTCGAATAAAAAAACATACGTGACCCTACCTTTCTAATCCCGATCCCTTTAAGCTCAATATTAAGAACAACTTTTATAATGAGATCAAACACTGAAATGGCGTAAAAAAATCTGCTGTTTCATACAAATAATTCAATATTATTCCCCTAAATATATGGAACAGCAGAATTTATTTTCTCGTCATTTCATGCGTTTTCCCATGCGTAAAAGTTATTCATAATAATGAGCACAATAACCCCGTCAAGTGATCGTAGGTATTTTTTTCATTATTTTTAGGGTTCCGTATCCAAAAGGTAATACGGAACCCTATTACTAAGACTCCGCTATCCGTCCGTTCGTCTGTCTGTATGTCCGTCTTTATTAAAAAAAAAGACATTTTGTTGCCGCTATAACAAAAAATACTAAAAAACAGAATAAAAGAAATATTTAAGGGGGCTCCCATACAACAAACGTGACTTTTTTGCTGTTTTTATAGATAATGGTACGGAACCCTTCGTGCGCGAGTCGGACTCGCACTTGGCTGGTTTTTTTTTTCATATAATGTTTATGTCGATTGCGCAACGAGAAACGAGTTACAAGAAATTGCGATCAAAACTCTTCGTCGTCTTGCTCGTAAAAACGCGAGCTACCAAGAAAAGTCTGAGCAGTGTTTACATTAGAAAACTTCTCAATATCCCCAACAGTAATTCTGATATCTATACTTATATACTTGAGTTATTCTAAAGAATTCCCAAGTTGCCCTGTAGCTGACATTACGAGTACGTCTTCCAAATGGCATAGCTGACAAACAGAGGGGTGACTCTGTCGGAGGGAAATATCAATCGCTTCAAATTGTGCCCTCGGAGGGAGGGACCTTGAATGCCAAACTCACAGCTTGCCTAATGATGCATTACTCAGATTCACCGCGCACTTACCTATAGATGGCATTATCTATTCCCAAATCTGATCAACCGAATCTCAAATCTAACTTGAAGAAATAAGGTCGATTTTACAATAAAGTTAGGATGGCGGTTAGGATGTTAGGATGTTGAAGTGATGTCATAAGCAGGTTATCGAATGTTCCAACTATTCATTCTTATCGGAACGTCAAATGCTATTCAATATTTCATCGCATTGATGTCGGAAATGATAATTTTTCTCCGAAGATCTACAATACTTCACCCCACTGTTGATGTTAAGTGCAAATTGTTATAGTCTGACTGTTATAAATATATTTAGGAAGGGCAACAGGGCAGTAATAGAAGAATTTTTGCCTTAAGAATTTCTTGAATGGGCGCTTTATTCTGAAAAAATACAGTTTTAATTAATTACTAGTGATCGCCCAGTGGTCGAAATTCGACCATAATTTTAGCTTTCTGCACTCCTTCTCTATAGAAACTTTAAATAGGTATACCAAATCTGACACTGCTGCCGAGCCGCCCGTGCGCGCAATACTTAAAAAGGGGTACAAAGTTTTCTCTTCACGTTTTAAAATATACTTAGATTATTTTCGTCCGTTAGTGACTATCGAGATTCGGTAGCAGGAGATTTGTATCTATGATTAGTTCTCTCTAAAATTTGATAACCATCGTTATCGATCGCTGTCGATCGATTAGTATCTTTAGTTTCATAAGCACGATGCTGAAATTAAAAAACCGCATATTTCAGTTACAAATCGAAAAATAAATAAAAAACGCGCAGTAACTTTCTTCACCCATCCACAAACACACATAAAATCTTCCCTAAAAGCTGACAATCGAAAAGACTACAGACCGCAACACTTCCCTCCACTAGACAGACTTTCTAACTGCCTCAAGCTAAGCCACGCGTCTAATGACCGCAGCTCTTTACGGAGAGACTGGTTTTTTTGTATCCTACACGGAGATACGCCTTAGTCCCAGACGGCCGTAAAGAACACTTGCAAGACATTTTAAAGCGCCTGTACTGGGTAAGGATGATGGCGTATGGATGTTGTGTATGTAGATTGGAAGCTTACATTTGCATATACTAATATGTAGGTGGGATTAAAAAATTACTTGGTGTTGCGCAATTTTGAGAAAGTGAGAGGCTATTGTTAAACCGTTGTTTAAGGCCAATTTGATGCAAAATATAAGTACCTAAATATGCAATAATCTGTGTAAAGGTACATGCACACACATCAGTCACGTCACCGTCAAGTCACCGATCAATCACAACGCAGTCAGTCACAGGCGAATAAATGTCTGCAAAAAATTTCATCTTTATAGGAATATCTATATATTATATTTACACTTAGAGGAAAATATCTAGATATTATATAGGTATTCTATAAACAGTTCTAGACTTCTCGGGTAAAATGTGAGGGAACAGAGTTGCAGATAGGTTCGTAACACGTGCATTTCGTCGGATTCTCGTCCCGTCCGCGTCTGTATCTCGTAAACATTTTACGAGTTCTTTACCCCAAAGGACTGTAAAAATCATTAGATTCGGCTGGTTAATAATACAAGGTCCCACCTTTTTAGACCCGATCCTTGTAAAGGGTTATTGTAATCATCATTTTAATTAATTACAAGTGATCGCCCAGTGGTCGAAATTTGACCATAACTTTAGCTTTCTGCACTCCTTCAATATACTTAAAAAGAGGTACAAAGTTTTCTCTCCACGTATTAATATATAGATTATGACTCTATGATTATTATGAGGAACTGGTCAGCTTGTAACTGCCATGGCAATCTTATTCACAGGCAAATCATTATTATCCTAGTCTTATTTTTATTCACATTAAATTACATTATTCTCGCAGCTCTTACCGCAACATTGTACTGATAAAGATTATAATCTATTTTTTGAAAAGAGTTACCATGGAGTTTCTTGCCGGTTCTTCTCCATAGGGTCTACTATTTGGAACCGTGCACCTAGAGTCTCGACATTTCATAAGTGCCTGTATCTGGTTTACATGAAATAAAGATCTATTCTATTCTATTCTACTCCAATATTACTATTTATGGTGTGAAATTTATATTATTTCTTGTATATGGGTGTAATTTGTCTGAATAAAGATTATTTTTAGCCCCCGACAAAAAAGAGGGGAGTTTGTAGTGTGTATCTGTGTATCTGTCTGTGGCATCGTAGCTCCAAAACGGATGAACCGATTTAAATGCAGTTATTTTAATTGAAAGCTAGTTTAATCGGGTATCATCTTAGCTATGTTTCATGAAAATCTGTGCAGCCGTTCAAAAGTTACAGCTCTTTTTCTAGTTGAAGTAGTCTTTGACGGTTAGATTAATTATATTTTATTTATTTACGTTACACTCGCTTCACCTACTGGCCCCTTCCCTTTGTGTTTTATATATCGTGTATCAAGGTATGTCCATATTGGATAGCTAGCTCCGCTCCGATACAATATGTATACCAAACCAGACACATAATGTCACAAGAAACCTTCAAAACATAGTTATTATTTGAACGAGCTCTGCTATCTAAGCGGCTTACGGGAAAAATCAATTTCGTTTGTCGTAGCCGCTAGGGACACCATCAATTTAGTAAAAAGTGTACAGGTGCTTGTTATATTCTTAATTGCATTTTGTTCAACATAACAAAAGACACAAGCAAAACATATGTACTAAATCCCAAATGATGTATTAACAAATACTTCATTAGAACTCATCATCTGATTCTGTCTAGTCTTTTCCCATCTACCACTGGGTGACTGCCATCTGGCCTCCGCCACCCATTTACGGGGAGATACTCAGGTATACCACAATGCCGGTGTCACACAAGGGCTGGGCAGCGACGTACAAGTATATAATATATAAATATACAGTATATAAATATGTAAAAGTTAGAGCTCTTTTTCTAGTTAGTTGAAGTCGGGGTTTTTTGACGGTTAGATTATTCAATTACTCTCTTAGTTAGCTCTTTTAGCGCCTGATTGCAATTGTTTGGAGGATCAACTAACATTCCAAAATTTCCTACAGAATAAAAACATGGGTACCAATAAAATTCCTAAAGCAGGGGACCGTGATCAGATGGGCCAATATTTAATTATTTTTGGAGTTGCATCTGATCGCGCGATCCGATGGGAACTTTCTCCAATATAAGATGCAACAAGCAACGGATCGCGCGATCCGATGGGAACAACCCATAACAGCTAATAACAATAGCAGAACTATCCCAACTATATCTGGCTCACACGGCCACCACGCACTCGGCGTAACCCTACTTGTGCCAACAGAATTAATTTCCTGGCCTATAACTCTCGTATATTGGACGTTCACCGACAGTTGCGAGTGGTTGCGATTTATAGCATAGTGTCGCCTCCAGGTAGCGCTATAGAATTATTGCGATGCCTTTGTTGGGCCCGATGCGTTTATAAGCGTCAAGTGTCGGGGTATGTCTGAAATGTGGTTATTGTGTCAGATTGAATAATCTGGAGGCTGGGGACGATGGAATTGGTACTTCAATGTGAGGATAAATTGATAAAATAACGCCACAATTGGGTTAACCCTTGACTTTTTGCTCTAAGTGTCGTGGGTTCGATGCCCGCACGAAAAAAAAGACCTAAGAAAGAAAAAAAATGAAACCTACAGAAAGTTGTTCTAAGTCAAGATGGGTAATTGTATGTAGACAATTTTACACAACACACATGACTACAGCATGCACATACTTGTACGATGTTTTTAAAATAAAAAAGTAATGTCAGGGTGATTGGCAATTTTTTTTTTCAATACTTATTCTGTTAAATTTTCAATAAGTAGATACAATCTGAATCACGAATTATATTTATGAAACTTTTAACAAACAATATTGAAATTCAACAACTCACTGATGCCGTTGCACAAGCATCCAAACCTACAACAAAACAACTGGAAGCCATACAAATTAGTCCCAATGGGAATAAACCGGGACCTGTGGACACACAATGCCAATGGCTTGGCAGTTTCAAAACCCTGCGAACAACATAGATACGAACTCCGAAACTAATAACGAACGCACAATTAATACGAAGCAATTACGCGACAATTACCGCTAGCCAACTACCAACCCGAGTGGTTACAAAGGGACCGCAATGTCTTTGTCTTAGGAATGTTGATCAAGTAATTAGCAACTTACAGCTACGGTTGTCCTTGGTAGGGACACAAGTGTGTAATGTGTGGATGGATACGGTAAATTAATATGGCCGCCTCATACACAGTCTTCATAACCTTTTGGAGGATTTTTAGTAGTACTGCAATACACACCAGTCTATCTTAATGGATCACATTATCTATACGTGAAGAGAAAATTCTGTACCCTTTTTTAAGCATATTGCGCGGGACGGAGGAGTATGAAATTTGGCATAGTTAAAGTTTATGGAGAAGGAGTGCAGAAGCCTTAAATACATTTATAATATGTGGTTGAATTTCGACCACCAGGCGACCACTAGTATAATAAAAAATATGAATACCTTCTCCACTCATAACACACACTTTAGCACACTTCCAAAGTGAGGCGCGAACGCAACTTACAGCAATAAATCTGAACAGCTCCAAGTTTCCATTGAAAACGAGTGACGCAACTCGGCTAATGGGAGCGTTCGCGATTGAAACGTCTATTCGAATGATGTATGGACATGAATGTGCCTTATCGCTTGCTTGAATTGCGGTTTAATTTTAGGTTCGTGATTTTTGTAATTGTTTTGACAGTTTGTTGAGTGATCTTATGATAATTTCTGAGTATAAGCTAATCAAAACAATCTTCACAGGTGGAATTTCACAGACGGATAAGACCTGCAGTTCGAGTGCGGCGTCTCTCCGCACACCATGGGCCGCCTTCCATCTTGCGCTGCGTGCCTTACCACCTGCACGCGTGAGGAGCTAATGTCCGCTACTGATTCTGCAATTCGCGTTGCAGAATACTGCGCCAAGCATATTTAATTTGCCATCGACACGCTAAGCACGTGTGGCACTCGTGGGCTGCAGCTGAAAACCAGTGTCAAAAGAACTGAATTGGAATTTTATTGGAAATATTATGGACTAATTTAGTTTCTAATAGATTTTGGTTTGGAATAGCCACCCTTTAAACCAAATTCTATTTCACCTATTATATCGAAACACGCAAAACACCGAACAGTATCCGCATTAAAAACCGCTGATGAGCAAAACTGCGAATCGATAGTCCAAACGTCGGCACACATCAGCAGTAAAGTGGAAGGGTGTGTTTACTCTGAGGGCGGCTCAGGTGGCCGACACACCGGGAACACTTATACTAATCTACGCTGAGACAAATAGGGCCCTACACGAGGACGACAGAGCACAGACATAGAACTGTATAGACAGCTCTAAAACAGCTGCAATGGTTTTAAAAAGAAATTGATTTTGGCGACAAGTACTTCAAGTACTTGTAGTAATTATTTTTTCGCTACATAGACACCATCTCATACAAACACAAATTTTGATTATAAGTTGTTTTTGTAATTATAAGTTGACATGCATGCTGGTTTACCTGATAGTAAGTCGTCACCTGATATCTACGTATATTTTATCACCAATGCTTTTTATGACTAGCTAAAAGGGTTATGTATTCAAATCCATTATTTCCTCTACACCTCTCGTACTTCTCTCTCTCTCTCTTTGAATATAATTTATTAGTGACAAAAAGAAATCTCGAATCATTTTCGTTTTTGCCCTGTCTATCACATACTAATTCTACACATCATCCGTGGACGAACCCTTGAGTTAACGAGTTGCTCGCGCCGTACCTGCAGGTGTGCGACCTGAACTGTACCGTGTTTTCATAGCCATATATTTTTACCACGGCATGTGCCATATGACACATAAAAGGACCCATCAAATAATTCTATAGTTTTATCCCATTTTGGAATAACAGAACACTAGATTTGAAAAATGTAGTAAAATGGTGCAGCAAAACGTCTAGGCAAACATCCTTAGTCTTAGCCATTTCCAAACTACCTACACATGTTAGGTAATTGACTTGCAGTATAACCAGATGCGGCTGACTATCAGTATTTTACAGGAACGGCTACTGATATCCTAAAGTAAGATCTGATAACAATATATTGGGCGACTGACTACCTGTACCGACTATCACAGGTATTCGTTTGAGAACTGAGACACCATCGAATTTACACAACCTCCATGGCACGGGGTCTGGATGTGTAAAAATGGATCCATCCAAATTGTGCCAACGGCAAGATCGATCGCCATATTTTAAGCCTTCCCCAAACAATTTATATTTAATACTAGCTGTGCCCGCGATTTCATCTGCGTGGAATTTAACAAAGTATTTTCTTTTTCTAAAATTAATGTAGTTATGTTACTCCTTATAACATCAGGTATATGCCAGTGAAAGTCCTGTCAAAATCGGTCCAGCCGTTTTGGAGATTAGCCGGAACAAACAGACAGAAAGGCAAAAAAATAAAAAATGTTTTTTTGTTATATGTAAGCTCCGTACCTATATAGGTACTTTTATATTTAGTAAAAAGCTGTTATTTTGACATTACAAACAGACACTTCAAGTTTATTTATTTTTAGAGATGTTTAAATAACAATATAATTTAATAACAGCCTTTGACCTTTTGGAAACGTTCTAACTACGCAACATTTCAAATCTCGTTTGAAATGTTAAGGAGGTTCAAAAGTGAAAACTTTGGAAGTCAATATTGAACAAAGTTACAGAGGATCATAATTTTGTATTCCTAGCAGAATGTAACTTGAAGATAATAAATCCATCATTTGATCTGTTCAAATTTCTTCAGAACTCTCATCAAATACCGATAGTAACTTGTAAAGTATTATGAAATGTAAGGCCCAATTTTCAAAGAGAACAATTGTTCTGTTTTACAAAATTGACGCCATTATTTATTTCAAGCAAAGGATACACTTTTTCTGCTTGGTGGATCTTTGTCAAGAAATAGCCCGTTTAGTTCTTCTAAAGGATTCCATGTGGGTACGATAGAAAGAAAGAAGAAAAAGAAAGAAAATCAATTTATTTTTTGCACACAGGACACCGAGCATGCACACATAACAAACATAAAAAATAAAAAAAACCAGGAAATTACTTAAAATAAAAACAATGAAAAATAAAGCATGGAAGTGTGTGTCCCTCATAATAATAATTACATTGTAATTTAATTTCTACACCACCAACACCTTACTACAAATATAAACCCGAATTAGCCCTTGAGAATGCCACTCATAAACTATATTTTGACCGTGCAATTCTTACTGACAGAACTACACATTACAATAGACCAGATATTACCTTACTTGATAAAATCAACAAAACCGCACAAATTATAGACATAGCAGTACCAAATACACATAATGTACAGAATACCATAGCAGAGAAACTATCAAAGTATACAGACCTGAAAATTGAGATTACCCGAATGTGGCAATTGAGCAATGCTACCATAATTCCTATAGTCCTATCGACCACAGGAGTCATACCCAAACAACTCCATCAGTCTTTAAAATCACTCGATCTAAAGCCTCATACATATCAAATATTACAAAAAGCCGCCATCCTAAATACTTGCAGAATTGTTCGGAAATTCTTACAAAATGATACCGAGACTCAAGCAGACACATCACACACACAAAGACATTCATCACAAGCTCACACTAACTTAAATCATCATCATATTGTCACCAATGTTATATAGGCTAGTACTTGGCTTCGGCCCGTGCTAACTTATAAAAACCGGCAACATACTGCCGAGATACAAAAACGTATACCAATAAATAATAATAATAATAATATTCCACAACTATCACACAACGCCATCTAGTCCCAAGCTAAGCAGAGCTTGTGTTATGGGTACTAGACAACTGATAAACATACTTATATATTTCTAGATACATACATATTATAGATAAATTACACCCAGACACAGAACAAATGATCATGCTCATCACACAAACATTTGTCCTGGGTGGGAATCGAACCCACGACCTCCGGCATAGCAGTCAGGGTCACTAACCACTAGACCAACAGGCCAGTCAAGACCTGGCCTCATGTGCAAGAAAATGGGCATCGATCAGCTTGTTGTCATTGGCAACACCAATGACGCTGGTTTTCATCGATGACCGACGTCCGCGGGTGGTATGACGTAATCACGTAATGTCGTGTCCACCTTCTGGCGATATTAAAAAAAACAAAAACATAGACAAAATGCAAGATTAAAAAAATAAAAAAAAACATTACCCAGTTATATAACCAGTTACCCAGTTTAGTGATATCTTCAATTTCAATAAAAAAAATAAAAAAATCGTGTCTATACGTAAAGATAAAACATTCTACCCCTTTTTAAGCATATTGCGCGCATGGAGGATTGTGAGATTTAGCATAGTTAAACTTTATACGGAGAAGGAGTGAAGAAAGCTAAATTAATTACGGTCGAATTTCGACCACTGGGCGACCAATAGTTCGCTAGTTATGAAGTGTCGTTCTATAGATTTTGACTACTATTAAGTACCTACGCAATAGAAGTCAAAATGTAGAAATATAATACCTCCGATGAAGAGAAAGATAATGGCCCAATTTCAAGTCAAGTGAAGTTATTTAATAACTTGCAAAGTACATTCCGCTGCGAAGTATTTTCTTAATAACTGCAATAGGTTGACCCAAAGAAAAAGTCATAAAACTTCATTGCATCCCCAATATGGAGCAATTTCCATTCTGTGGTTGTGCATATAAGAGAAACGCAATTTCATTTTATTGCAGCCAACACAGAAATCAACAGTGGGGATATAAGGACCAACCTGCCAACATCGTATCGTGTCTGAACTATTCTTGGACTAAGTTTTGTAATTATTATTAAGTTGATAAAAATGGTGTACGAAGATGAGGTCTAACTATGCAGTGGGCTGAATAAATATACATTACAAAGCACATCTCTGTGTGTTCTACTATAGGTAAGCATTCTACTACAAGTGATCTAGGCACGCCATTTTCTTCTTCAATAGCTGCAAGCTAACATTCTCTTTCCTTCACTGCAGCATTGTAATATATATATTCTGAAAGAATTGGTTTAGTAATAACCTAACCCTCAATAGCCCCCGACTCCAACTAGAAAAAAAGCTGTAACTTTTGAACGCCTGAACATATTTTCATGAAACATAGCTAAGATGATACCCGATTAAACTAGCTTTCAATTAAAAAATAAATTGAAATCGGTCCATCCGTATTGGACACACACTACAAACTTATAATACCCCTCTATTTTGTCGGGGGTTAAAAAGAAGCCATTTATCTCATACTATCAAAGGCGCAAATAATTAAAACAAATAGTGTAAAAAGCAAGTGGTGGCCAGCGAGACGGGGGTCCTATTGCCGTCCGATGTAACGCTATTTAATTAAATTTACGACTTGTCACTCGACGGTTTTTATACGAAGCGAATTAAGATGCCTTTAAATCTTATTAGGATCGCTAGTTACATACTTGTGGTATAACAAAAGAAATAGGCAAAAAAAATGATGAAAAATTTGTAACAAAGTCTAAACCTACACCTACCTACATATACATTATACATATAGTACCTACCTACGTCGTTCGTACTGTGTTTGGTTAGACTTAAACTATAGATATTTTAGCATCGATCTACATCTCTGTATTTTAGAATTTTGAATACCTAATCACAATCCAACCAACCAACCACCCAATACCAATGATAATTATTGTGAGGAACCAAGAATTTTTAAAAGAAACCCTCTTTATCAGGTACCTTTTGAAACTCGCATTCCGAAAGCGCTACACGGCAAAAACGACTGCAGTCTCCATCCGAACCAAGTTATTAGGTTGTAATTAGCAATGACTTGTTAATTATTTCTAACCGTTACGTCATTTCAGTGTAGATAGATGTTAACTTTGCAAGATCCATCCGTACCGAGTACTCAGTTGTAAATAGCAATAACTTGTTTATTTCTAGCCATTACGTTTTTACAGTGTAAAGAATGTAGAAGAAAGAAAGAAAGAATATAATATATAATTATATATCTCCCAGGCTATTATATATCTATAGGCTCCCAGTCTAACCAGATGCGGCTGAGTAACAGTATTTTATACAGAGCGACTGCCATCTGACCTCCGCCACCCAATTACTGGGAGACACTGATACCCTAAGGTTAGACCGGTTGTCAGACTTTTTTTTTGGTTTGCTGACTCCCCTAACGACTGTCAAAGGTATTCGTATGATAACCGGGACCAACTGCTTAACGTGCTATCCGAGGCACGGAGGGGTCTCGATGTTCGAAGAAATGGTCACCCATCCAGAGACTGACCGCGGCAACCGCAGCTTAACCTCGCTGATCGACTGATCTGCGCGGTAGCTATGTAGCTACGAGACCCTCAAAGAAAGAATATAATATAAGATCCTAAATGCTTTTCTTACTCCCAAATCAACAAAGAATTATGTAACACATTATAGGGCAAAGGTCCAAAAATTTAAAAGGAAATCCGTCCGTAACCTCATTTCTGCAGTTCCCAGCAATTATTTATTATCGTATTCAAAGCCGTAATCACAGGAGGGCACAAAATGGAAACCAGAAAAATTTACATGAAAAATTCTCAGCGAGCAAAAGGCGGAATCTAAATAATAAATTGTCTATTGTTAGGTGTGGTTTTTATACAAATGTATATTTATTTATGCAGACAACATAATGAATTCTCCTGGGATGCGCGATTATGCAGATTTTTTCAGCTCCTACTCTAAACCGGGGCCGTATTATGAATTGTTAAGGATAATCGTCGACTGCTACGTTCGCGCGCTAACTGGTGCGATAGGTGCGTGTTCTGACAGAATGGTATATTAGATTACATGGACGTTATTTATTTTTGACTTAATCTTCTTCATCCCACCTTATACCTGGCTCTTGAAAAAATACGCTTTAAACTAAAATATCTACTGTTTCTGCGCTCAATAGCGAAGACAAAACTTGTTTTTTTTTATTCACAACATTTCTATTTGTAACTCCCGACAAAAAAGGGGTGTTTTAAGTTTGTGGTGTGTATCTGTGTACTTGTGTATTATAATTGGTGTAACAAATAAGTATAAAATTTAACAAAAATTTTTTTTTTTTTTTCAAATATGTTTGAAAAATAATGAAATAAATCATTATATTATTATCTACCTTATTAAAGAAGACATTACATTTTTTTGGTGGAGAATTAATGGAAAATTACGAAACCGTTAAAGAGAATTTTTATTACACGGTGAAATTGTAATTATAATTTTTTTTTACAGAATATTGGTCAATCTAGCGCCCCATCCCGGTTTCGCACAGGTGGGCATTATTATTTATATTAAACAATAATAATAATAGTTCTGTTGTACTTACAGGACATTTTTTTAAACCTTGGGATCCATTATTGGAGATTCATAGGGATCCCAATTTTTTTGATGATAATATATTGCCTGTTTCTCAGTAATAATATTAGCATTCTACTGGTGAAAGAATTTTTAAAGTCGGTCCAGTAGTTTTTGAGTGTATAATTTACAAACAAAAATACAAATCTTTTCTCTTTTAGTGTCGGTTTTATCAATACAATCTATCCGTGTTGTCCGTATATAATAATATAGATTTTTAATAATGGCTAATGCACTCACGGATTCATCAACCAACTACGACACGACACGGTTTAAATGTATGATCTATCAGATAGTTGTTTCGGGTCTGGGTGTGCATGTGAGATGTATGTTTGTAAACTGTACCCTCGATACAGGACAAATATAGTGAGGGGCAAAGATTTTTCATTTTTTTAAGATACACTATATTTGCGTCATTGCAGAATAGGCGCTATTTATAATTCAATAAGATCTCGGACGAACGTCCGTAAATGAGGGGCAAAAAGAAGATTAAACACAAAATCTGCAGTTTTCAAGTCATTTGCGTCTACTTTAACTCGTTATAAAGTTAAATGTAAACTCCAAATAAATTAATTCCTTCAAGTTTTTGTGTTTTCACAAACAGAACTTGTTTTGCTCTTTTGCTATGTTTATTTTCTGTGAATTGTTTGCTTGTGATTTGAACAAAGATTTTCTGGAAATGATTGATTAATTTACTCTTTCCTTTACCTCGTGATATTGATCTAAGCCGACCAAAATGACGTCAATCATTATTTATTTATTGTATTGTCAAATTGAAGAACTGGTTGCAAAAATACGAGTAAGCTACACCTAGCACCTAGTAACTCAGAAGAATGACTATACTTCATAGAAATATTAAGGTACTATATATTATCTTTATGCTATACTCTAAGCCTAGTAATTAGAAAATGGAGGAAAAGTCGGGTTGAATTTTTTTTTGGTGACAATGACAATCAAATGCTTGCGTTTTTATAATCTATATGCGTGGCAATCTCATATAATTTTACTTTTTAACCCCTCACTAGTGTTTCTTCTGTATAGAGAGTACAGTTTACAAACATACATCTCACATGCACACACACCCAGACCCGAAACAATTATCTGTAGATCATACAAATATTTGTTCCGTGCGGGGATCGAACCCGCGGCACGTAGCGTAGAAAGCGAATCTTTATTATTTTAAGCTTTATTATTTTAGTTGTAAAGTTACAATTCAATTCGGTTGTTTTGAGCATCGCTCTTATAACTAAAACAAAAGCATTCGTATAAAACAACGAGTAGATAATTTCTAAATTATTTGGTCCAACTGCTGGGATCATAATAATTAATGTGATTATTAGTAATTGTAAACTACATTCAAGTATACAGTAAAGTTAAATATTACAGTTTGTCTATTTTAACTACATTAAATTTCTAATGCTACATTAAAGCAACGCCACCTAGTGGTAGTTATTTTAATCAAATCATATCCGTTGTGTTGGCTTTTCACTTACAGCTTTCGTTTCGCGAGCTTTTGTTTCTTTTCATTTCAGAGGTTTAACAATTAGCTCATAGATGGCGGTATCAAATATTATGGTTTCTTGTGACTAAGAAAACTATCAAAGATATTGCGTTATAACAAATAGCTTTTGTTATACAGCGTGTATCAGAAATGCGTGGCCATATTTAAGGGTGTGGATCAGACCATCAAACTGAACAACTTTCTCACACACACCATCATCATCTTTCTCTTTTTCTTTTTCTGTATACCTACACTTAGTAAGCAATAAATCTTTGAATCTCTATAGGACTAACATCATAATCACGAAAAAATAATAGCTGCCGCATACAAAACTTCAATACCTAATTACCTACTCGACTCAAACGTATGGGACAGCTGATAATTTTTTCGCAATTACGATGTTGCTCCTATAGAGAAAGTTGTTCTGTTTAATGATATGATCCCTTAGATATGACGACGCATTTTTGATACACGTTGTATAAAAATATAAGCATTACATAAATGCCATCTTTCAACAAACGTTTTACGAAAAAATGTTTTTTTTGTACACAGCTGATCACTATTATAATTTTCCAAGATTTTCAAATCAGCATGCAAGTTCTTAGAATTTCTGCAAAAAATAAGCGTTATAGTCTAATAAATAAATTGGGACAGCGATTCGTTGAAATCATTTAAATATTTCAGTCAAAGAAATGAAGGTAAAAAAAATATATTACTAGCTGGGAATTACCACTTGCCACTACACGACAAAACTACACGAAATAGAGGTTTTTTTTTCCGGCGTAAGTTTCAGAAATGCCAAAATAGTTTCTTCATGACATTCACAAGCTGGAGAAGTATGTTACCGACAGTGTCGTGCACTCCGTAGAGACAAAAAGACACGGCCTACGCTAATATATTAAGTAATACAAACGTTAATATGTCTGTAGTATCAGTTAATTTAAGTCTTAGGGTGAGGTGGCCCGGGGTCGCGGGACTTATCTCATTACCGTGACCCCGGAACGTAAAGGGCTATTGAAGGAACACCGTGGATTTTAGTCAGTACAAGTCTGACAGTCCCTCCCGCCCTGCCCGGGGTGGGAGGACTCATTTGCTGATTATACCACGCTAAAAAAAAAAAAAAAAAGGGTGAGGTGGCCAGTCATTTAACTTGACAATACAACAATAAGTTGTTTTTGCCTAGCCTGTTAGAAATGTCTGAGTACGCCACTGGTTCCTGATAATTAATTAACATCGTTTCCAACACCCTAGAGTCACACTGGTCTCGTACCGTGCGGTTTCAGAAGAGTTTCCTCCCACGCACGCTCAAGTCGTGGAATCAGCTCGGACAGAGGTTTTTCCAAGAGACTACAGTATGGGGTTCTTCGAAAAGGGACTGAAAAGGTTTTTACGGGGTCAGCATCGTGCGAGTTATGTTGTGTATGGTGTTACAAGCGTCCATAGGTTACGGCAACCGCTTACCATTAGGCGGGCTACTTGTTCACCACCTAATGATATTTAAAAAAAACAGTTTATTGATCAGGGTTACCTACTTACACGATCATCTATACTATTAAAAAGAGGAATGTATCCCTGACTATATTATTATTTTATTTTGATAAAATAACCGCGCGATTGCAACCGCGGGTAAACAGCACGTACCTAATGATTATATTTTTATGTCATTTCTGCTCCTTTCTTCTCCTGAACTTTGCTTGAGGAAATTATAATATTTATTCATATCAAAACTTTTACACACTACACTGCGTAGGTACCTACTGTGTTTTCTTCTATACCCTCTCAAGTGGCAGGTATGCTGGCAGTCTTTTGAAAGAAGCAGTATCTTTGTACTTTTTTTCTATGTATGTTTTTTTGTTGTAATGTGTACTTAAATAATAAAATAAAATAAATACCCACCAATCAACGTACGCCACGAGCCATAGCACGTCACAGCACGTATCATTTGATGTTCCACAATACTAAGCGTAGGTAACTATTTGTCAGTA
Organism: Allophyes oxyacanthae; assembly: GCA_932294325.1. NCBI lineage: Eukaryota > Metazoa > Arthropoda > Insecta > Lepidoptera > Noctuidae > Allophyes > Allophyes oxyacanthae. The sequence continues at coordinate 4,095,537 of OW028614.1, read as the reverse complement.
ATCATGTAAAGGTTGTTTTCATTCAAGTTTATAAAGCGTATTTGCTAGATTGTGAAAATAAAACGCGAGCGTCAGAGATCAATGAGATGGTTAGTGTTATAGTGTCCATTGTTTGACACGATACGGTATTGAGGCAACTGGGGACAAAATCGGAGGTATTCCACGAAAGCACTGATTTGAACAGCACTGAAACGAATAGCACCAAAGCTATTCCACAAATGGCACCAATCCAATTTTTAATTTGGTGCTATTCGTTGATCAGTAAAATAATATTACTTTTATTCCACGAAGGTATGCCCTTCGTGTACGTAAAAGTAGCTTCTAGTGATGGGATATATTTTTGTTTAGGATATTATCAAATAAAACATCGATAAAAATCAGCAGTAAGTACCTATGTTTATTGATCATTAGATATAATATTTAGGTACAGGGCAATGTGTCAGTTGGAAATGGATACTTATTTAATTTTGGTCCAAATTGGTAGAATGCTTACTTTTGACTCCCCTTGTAATAAGATTAATCGTAGAACTAATGAGAAAAAATATCCCATTAGTTCTACCGTAGGACTGTTTAGTAGAACTAGTGGGAACAAACCCTTTTTTCTTGTCATCTAAGGCTCGGACTATATACATCTATTTTCCGGAATTATTTCTGAAAATACTACTGGCCGCCGGAAGAAACCTGGCATGCTTCGTGTGATTTCGATATTCCGGATGCTTGTAGTCGTTACCAACGGAGAAAATTCCTCTCCGGACTGACAGTAAACAGATGCATATAGTCCGGGCCTAAGAATTTGTTCGTACTTCTCCTCCCGATTCGTTCCACACTGGAAACGCACCAACTACGAATACAAAAACATGCGCTAGCTCGCACCTGTTTTCGCAGCAAAACGCCGCTTCAAAAATAGCATCCTGTTTAGTTAGATAAACATGCGCGAATATTCCCGCCAATTTGTGTGCTGTGGGAAACAACGTGACAATATTAGTGCGACTACACACTCGCATGAATGAAGGAAGATTTATTTAAACATAATAGCGCTTCATTAAGCGTGGGTAGGCAGAATTGGGTAGTAAACAATTCTGGAAGCGATGGTGTGAAGGAGAAGACGTATGGTAGTTAATTTATGGTTCAAATGACTTGAAATTATTGTATAATTTTCTAGTAGACGAACACATGCATTGTTTGTTTGTGGGACTATTGTTTAAAAACGAAAAACTTCTTTACATATCTTTTTACGAAATCGGAAATAAAGGTCAACAATAAATAAAATAAAATTTACCACCATGGTGGAAAAGCGTATCCGTGACAACAGTGCTAGCTCTCACCACTGCAACTGGCGTCATACGAGTATATTCCTCAGCCACTGCCCACCTTAACCTATCAACAAAAATCTTAAAATGTATGCTTAAAAACAAATTACGCCCTTAACATTGAAACTACACACCATAAACAAACACACAAATAATTTTGTTTGAAAACTTAATCACTATAAATTGAATCGCAGCCAACGCTTACAACTAGTGGAAGACAAATGTGTAGCCTTCCTTAGATCGTCGTTCTCGTCATGTGACGATGTGGGTGGCCCACAATTTATGTCGTGACGTATTACCACGTCATATCCCGTCGTATGTGCGGACACGAGTAACTGGCCAAGTGATCGGATAGCATTATGATCCGGGATGTATATTTATGACATCATCAGTTACCAGACGGTATACTTTATATTTGTTTATGTTTTAATTAGTTATAAAATATATATTTATTAATAAGTTAGGTGAGTCAATGTCCGGACGAGGTGTTTTCTTTTTCTAATGTCGTTCTAAATTTGAAATGCTTGAATCATCAGCCTTTTATTCTGATGGCCAGTTTCTTATTTTGTTTTTCTTTATTTATTGTTATTCTTAATTTAAAATATAAGGTTATCCAGAAAAGTTATTAATTTACGTAATACAAGTACAACAAATATTATGAACTGGAAATCCGAGGAATTTTGTTTGACGATATCTATGCTAACTTTTTGCGTCGCAACCGAAATCAGTAATCTACCCATTCATTGCCAGCATTCCTAGCCAATTTCAAAGACAAAAAATAGAAAAGTTCATTAACTACGTCTAACTCAGCCCACATATTTTACTCTACATAAATTTCACGGTACCAAGGGCCGGATTGTATTCATGATAAGTATTTCATTAAACAAACTATAATTTCATTGTTTCTCAGTCCGTGCCAGCGCATTAGCGGCTTTTAGGATTAACAAGCAATAAAAATAACAATCAGTTTTCCGCAGTCTTGTCCAAAGTTTAAATAGCAGAGACGTTTAGTACCACTAAACTTGAGAATTCACTAACAATTAAATTTTAGCCTAAATAAATCTTGGTGTTTTACGTAAGCCAGATACCGAATGTTATTGAAATGTCTGAGGCTTCTTTGTGCGGTTTATATTCATTTAAAAATAGTTACGCGTATCTAAATAAGATTTCAAGGAATTTTCTCCAGGCTAAAAATATTATAGAGGTACGGGCGAGTCGTGTTTGTTTTAATAGTGCGGGGTTCTAGAGGGCGCTGCTGTGAGCGCACATGAATGAGTTTTTGAACGGCTGAATGAAAGCCAGTTGACGAGTAGTTTTTTTTTTACATCCCTGCGGTGAGTTTGCTGCCTGAACGGCTGTTCCTATTTCAAAATAATATTTTTATTTTTTAGGGTCTGGTTTTTAGAAACTGGCCCGCACCTCTGACTTCTCGAACTTATGTGCGGATAAGAATTATCCGCACAAACACTGATCTTTATCATGATAAAGATCAGTGTTTGATCTTCACAATAACTGGTTTTAAAGAAACATTGGCACAGAAAAGCCCCTTTTATGGCATCCAGATTTATATCTCTATGACCATTCTAACCAATGAAATAAAAAGCAACTATTACGAAGATACTGGAATTTCATAATACTACGACACAGCTGAAAAATATAAAACCCAACGGCTCAATGTCAAAAATAACCTTGAAAAAAACAAAATGTAATTTTTACCTTTACAATTGAAAAAACAAAATGTTTGTCACATTATTACATAATTTGTGTCCTTGCAACCCTGCCAAGTTCCACACGAATGCGTTGTTCGCGCTCAAATAGAAAAGCATTTTTATTATTTAGTACCTACGCATCTCGACTGTATTTTATATTTAAAATGCAAATTGGCTGTGAAATTATCACGCATGTTAACTCGAGGAATGTGATGGATATACATAATAATGTTCGGTTTTGTGTACATATTAAAAAGATTTATTGGGACATGGTTAAGGGCCTAATAATGAGGAAAAGCGCAATTCTTGTAATTAATTTACACTTTGACTGAAAGTTTTCCGAACTAAGATTAAATTATGAATTGACAAAAAATCGGTATTCGGAGTAGAATAATATAATCTTAAATAAATATAATCTTAAAGTTCAATCCGGTTTCAGTATGATTTGAATTCAATCTTGTTACAGACTCATTTCAAACCATAGACGTAAGCTACTAAGTGCCGAGAAGTACTCATTAATTCTAGGTTTCAATCCAGTTCTACTTAATCTATGTTTCAATCTCATTTTTGACGTTTATGTATGGACGAGAATATCAATTTTATTATCCGTGTCGGTTCAAAATGTTAGCAGAATACCGATTTCGCTTCAATCAACTTTCGACCTTATTACAATATAATGTCACGTTTGATATTGTTTGTTAGTGTAGGAGAATACCATTTGTGACAATTATGACATTGATACTAGATCACGAGATTGGTACTATATTTTGAACATTTAGAATTGGACATGTACTCGTATTTGACCACAATACGCAACGTTATTTTCAAGAAAATTAATAATAGGTACGTTCTGAGAACAATAATTTTCCCCATTCCAAATTCAAAAAAAGAACGGCTTGGATCGGTAAATCGCGACGCATAAATTTAAAACTGCGAACCAAAATATTCGACGCAAAAACGTAGGTAGATGATTCAAAGATTTTGTAAAAAAAATATGTCATTAAAAAATACCGGAAGAAATAATCTTAGTCATCAATTACTTTGTATCAAACCAGTTTCTGGAAACCGTTTTGGCATCTATAATCAAATAAATGTCTCCCTAAGACCTACATAATAAAAGACAGATCTTTAGGCGACCTATATAAAGACGTAAACATTAATAATCATAATTTATTGAAACCTTCGCATTCCCAAGCATTAATCATCAACCGTTTCTGAAAATCCGTCAATGCTAATCTTATTTTATCGCAATCGTAAGGACTTCGGCAGACGATCGACTCTTCGACAAAATCACAGATTCACAATTCAAGTTAGATAGGGCTGCATTTTCGGAAAATCCAGGCAATTCAATGCAATATAAGAGTTCGTCTACATTACCTTAAGCTAGTAATGGATCCAACTAAGTACAAGTGTGGAGTACCAACAGGTTTATTCTACTTAAAGAAAGATGTATGGCCCACTTATTGATTTGGATGCTGCACTCAAGTTGACATCCTCGACATTAATTGTTCAGCGGTTTCATCATTATCAAACGTCCATAACTAAACATGAGCCTCATCACAGATTGATACATTGAACGATCGTGCCAAAATTTAAATAATCACCAAACCACTGAATAAGTACGTAATAGTAAAAGTACAACACTTACTAAATGTCATCCATTGACTTACAATGTTTTGATATTGTAAGTCAATATATTACATCCAAGTATTTTGTAAGCAAACACACCGAAATGTTGTTGCCCATCGCTAAAATTCATTCCATATTTTTTTTATCAACCTAAACTTTCCATTCTTTCCCACTTCTGGGCAAATGTCTGCCCCATACAACAGAATAAAATACTTTTTTTTTATTAGCCCTTCATGTTAGCCATAGCCTTCCAGTCCTCTCATGGTTTTCTCTTTCTGCTTTTTTGTTATTATGAACCCATGATGCCCCCCTGCAGGGCAAAGGCCTCTCTCCCCACTTCCCAATTTATCAGTCCCTTGTGTTCTGGGGCCAATCATAAGTGTCCAGCTCATCCCACCATCTCCTTTTAGGTCTGTCGTTTCCTGCCGTTCGGGACCCTTGGTGTAGTTACTTTAGCCCATACTCCCTTCAACATGCGACATATGTGGCCAGCCCAATTCCATTTCAATATGGTAGGTATTTGGCCTACGTCAGCAATTAGTGTTTTAGAATGAAGATCAAGTTTATTTTGCGGTCCGTAAGTTTGACTCCCAGGATGCTTCGTTCCATTGCTCGTTGGCAAACTCCAACTTCTGACAAGGCGTTAGTAACCACTTCTGCGCTCCATAGATGAGAGTAGGGAGAATGCACATGTCCATGAATTTTGCTTTTTCATCAAAAATTTTAATGCTAGCTAGGCACTTGTCGATGTAGCAATCTAATGCTAAACTTTTAATTCTTTATAAATATGTTATATAAGTTGTTTGTTTTTGTGTTCTTAAGCTTTTATATGTTTAATTTGCTTTTCCCAAACAACTCTAATCCGATCTAAAGTTGATCGACTAAAGTCTATAGTGTGCCTAACACCTAACTTCACGGGCAATTTGGCATCTCATGAACATTTGCACATAAACAAGCCTTTAAAATAAACAGAACAGTGTGTTTAGATACTCAAATGAGAGTGAAATCATTGAAGATAAATATAATTGAGACTGCCGTACGTGACTGGCTTGCTAGGCTATTTACACTTCATTACAGATCCGCTAATGCTTGAATTGTACTATTACTATAAATCTAATTAGGTATTGTCCCATTACAGAGCAAAAGTGTCTCAAATAAAAATAAAACAACATCAAAAAATTAAACAACATTTGATTGCATTGTTTTGTTTTTTATTTTGTTTGTTGTTTTAATTGTTTTTTTTTTTTTGCTGCGGTGAGTCAAAATTGCTTCCAAATATTTTTGATTACTTTCTTTCTACATATATTTTGACGCACCTCTCACTGTATTGTTTTCTCCGGCCAGTTCCTAAGTGATGGCTGGCAAGTCATGACGCCAGCGTTTTTAGGTCTAGAGAATAGAATAGATCTTTATTTCATGTACACCAGATACAGGCACTTATGAAATGTCGAGACTCTAGGTGCACGGTTCCAAATAGTAGATCCTATGGAGAAAAACCGGCAAGAAACTCCATCGTAACTTTTTCAAATAATAGATTAAAATCTTTATCAGTACAATGTTGTGGTAAGAGCTGCCAGAATAATGTAATTTAATGTGAATAAAAAATAAGAATAATATGGTAAGAGTACGGTATGGTATGCAAATCATTATTAGGATAATATTAATAGGATAATACCACCACCACAATATAATTATTTATTTTTTGTGTACCAGACACAGAACAGAGAAAAGAAAAACCTTTCTGTGTTCTGTGGTACCAGCAGTGATAGCCTAGCGGTTGAACGCTTGCCTTCCATGCAGGAGGTTCCGAGTTCCAACCCGTCAAGCACCTCTGACTTTTCGAATTTATATGCGGATCGCAATTCGATTATCACTTGCGTTAATGGTGAAGGAAAACATAGTGAGGAAATTACAGATTTCCTCACTATGTTTTAAAACATGTCGAGGGAACACCTGAGTGGCCCTCATAAAATCCTCGCTGGTGTGTGTAGTCCACCAACCCGCACCAGGCCAGCGTAGTGGAATAAAGCCAACCCTTCTCTTTCTGAGAAGAGGCCCGTGCCCAGCAGTTGGACAGTAATGGGATGGATTTATTTATTTATGTGTACCATATTATTCGTTTACTGTAGTTACCTTGGATCTACATTAATCTAGTTTATCGCTGACATTTATATCTGCGACATGCTCCCAATCATTTATTTGTCACCGACCTAGCAATAAAAAGGCTTTTGAATGTGACCTAACATATTTTGTAGTTACCTCGAATTATTTTTAATATATTTAAAGAGACCAATTTATCTGTCTGGCGCCTGTATACGTTTTTGTAACTTTTTACTTCACTATGAATATACAGAATGTCTCAGCTGATTATTTTGGCACAAAAGTTATATTAGTTACACTGAAAAAAAGAAATAACCGAAATGTTTCGGTTATTTCAGGAAATAGCCGAATTTTGTTTAGTCATTAACAAAGTTTATTTGAAATAGCAAACTGGCTTACTTAATAGGCACCAAACTTAATAACCACCTTTTTTTATGTGTTCACATATAGTTTGATTGTCATTTAATTTGTGTAACTAGTAGACAAAGTTTTGCAAAACATTTTTTTCAGTGTATACGAGTCATTTAACGGATATGTGTGGATCACAACAATGATAATTATCCGCGTCAAAGTTCATTGATGAATTATTGTTAACCTATCACAGTCCTTTAGGGCTCTGTCAAAGTGATATTGATTGGCATAAAATGTTTGGCATAAAGATTTTTCGCATAATTAATATTGGCATAATTGTTTGTTTATTTCTTTTTCTTAGCATGATTTATGCTAAGAAAAAGAAACACACAGTTAAAGTACCATTCTTCGCAGACGTGGTGTCAAATTGACAATGGGTGCAATGACTCTGTTAATAGGGTCACCAACCGTACTCGAAAATAGATTATTGTGTTCTATTTTATGTACTCAAGTACTAATAAAGTACGCTGTAATAATCTCCTTTGGCACAATGTTCACTAGTGCCAAACATAAAAATAAAAAATTAGAAATATATAATACTGTTCTTTCATGTCTGTACCCTTTATTTACCCTCTCTGAAATCAGATATACTTTTTTACTTGTAAGTGTGTTTGCAAACCGCGGTGTCAATACCTCAGGATACAAATATTTGCTAGTTTTTACCGACCGAATAGTACCTACCTACCTATGCAGAAGCATCAAACTGTACCTAAAAGTGTTACGATAATTGTAATTCTTCATGTTACGATATGTGCATATAGGTCAAATACTATTGGAAGCAAACAATAACAGATATTTATAACCTAACCGTCAGAAACCCCCGACTCCAACTAGAAAAATTGCTGTAACTTTTGAAAGGCTGAACAGATTCTCATAAAACATAGCTAAGATGATACCCGATTAAACTAGCTTTTAATTTTTTTTAAATGTATTGAAATCGGTCTATCTGTTTTGGAGCTACGATGCCACAGACAGATACACAGATACACACTACAAACTTATAACACCCTTCCTTTTTGGTCGGGGGTTAAAAAAAAACTATCAAGATGATGAATAGCATTCACTTTCTGGCATAATTAATATTTAATGTTATAGAGTTATTTTGCTTAATCTTATATAATTGAAAGTTTGAATGCATACAAAATTTGTGAAATGTGAGCATGATGTAAGTAATAATGTTGAGATATTTTCTAAATACCTACCTGTTGTCTGGTACTATGAGTCTGTCATGCTCACTAAAATGTCTCGCTGATGGTGGCGTTGTGTGTCGGGCCGTTGAGTTCCCTTCATTGTGGTCGAGCTTGGCGACGCTGACGCATGCGTCATACTCGTGAACGGGTGCCGTCTGTCGGAACTGGTCAGCTTGTAACTGCCATGGCAATCTTATTCACAGGCAAATCATTATTATCCTAGTCTTATTTTTATTCACATTAAATTACATTATTCTCGCAGCTCTTACCGCAACATTGTACTGATAAAGATTATAATCTATTTTTTGAAAAGAGTTACCATGGAGTTTCTTGCCGGTTCTTCTCCATAGGGTCTACTATTTGGAACCGTGCACCTAGAGTCTCGACATTTCATAAGTGCCTGTATCTGGTTTACATGAAATAAAGATCTATTCTATCTTATTCTATTCTATTCTATTCTATCTTACAGGGGCTTTTTTTTTTTTTTAGCGTGGTAGAATCATCAATTGAGTCCTCCCACCCCGGGCAGGGCGGGTGGGATTGTCAGACTTGTACTGACTAAAATCCACGGTGTTCCTTCGATAGCCCTTTACGTTCCGGGGTCACGGTAGAGTACAGGGGCTTAGTACGAACTCTTATAGCAGGGCTGAAATTGAACTGCCCAGAAGTTTTGTAGTATGCCCCCTGTTATGAGGTACGGAAATGTTACGGACGTTTACTATATTTCTTTTATACCCACGCTAAATGACCAAAAGTGCAGCATGTCAAATATGCACGGGCATTATAATGTGCTAATGTCTACATCGCCTCTAAAAATACTGAAAGTGTAAACAACTACTAACTAAAAATAAAACGACCATTACATGACTAATACATAAGCGGTGCATAATAAATTGCATGATAAATTTATTTTCAAAGCAAGCGCCCGATATCTAACATTTTCTTATAACCTTCAAATCAGCATTGTTTACATTTTTCTATGCACAATCAAATGATGTTTATCATTGCATTCTCAATTCTATATCAATGCTGTAAAGCTTTTTTTTGTTTGACGAATGGTAGCGCCTTTCATCAATATAAGTGCATTCCTGCACTATATTTTCAAAGTGACTTTCTTCAATGTCATATTGACCTGAAGCTTTTAATTAGATATACTGACGTAAACCTAAATGTTTCCTTCCACATCCTGGCATTACTGGACTTACGCCAGTATCAATTTGACTTCAAGGAGCTGATGCATCAACAGCAGAAGGATTGCCTTCAGAAGTTCAAAACGTTAACAAAAAATACAGCGTACTTATACAGGGTGAGACTGGTTGAACGTGGCCATCATTGAAGGAACAACAACTTCTACTATAGGACCGCGAAATCGCGAAAATAAAAATGCGGATAAATTATGTCTATGGGATAAATACTTCAATATTACGTGACTTTTTTCGCGTTTCCGGGGTTGATCCTATCACAGAACACAGAAAATTTCTATGTTCTGTGGATCCTATAGTAAAAGTTGTTCGTAATGATGAGAACTATAATCTCCTTCCGGGTTTATTACCCTTTCCGACTATTGTCCATGGTGCAGTAGTAAAATAAGTAATGCCGGAGGTAACGTAGTAACCATTTAGTAATCTGGGCCAGAGGAAACTTGTTGGGTTGAGTCATAAGTGCGAAAAAAATGTATTGTGTCTCCTACCATCTTCTTAAAGTAGCTTTGGAGTAACGTGTTATCGTCTACGGACAATTAAACTTTTTAAAACGAATAATGTAAATTAAATACACCGTGTCTACAAGACTATAAGCTATTACGACTTTTTAATACATTATTTCTTTGAACGGATGCATAAATCACGCGTAGAGAACATTTTACATTAATTGCACTATGTTGCACATAAATACAGTGGGACTTTCAGCAAATGTTGATGCCAAATGACACTCACATTCTTGTTCTATGATGTGACAAAAAGGTACCACTGAAATAACAAATGAAGCACATTCTGCAGCACCTGGTTTCTTTTGGGTTGGGCTTCAAGTACACTGGAAAAACGTTTTGCTAGAAATAATCATGTTTTTGCTATTTAAAACCGAGTACCATTGCCTGCAAAGTCGTTTTTTTCGTGTACTTGTTATTTTATATTATACCATTATTCTAGTAGCGTTTTTTTCTGATGATGATTTTTTGAACTATAGATCTAAAGATGGCTGCAGGGAAAGACGGCGGAGAATCGAGTGTTGTGGTGTTAGAGGAGTCCGGCAGACGATTGCGATATGCTCAAACAATGATTGATTAATAGCTGAAAAAAAAGCGTTTATTAGACACAATAAAACGGATAACGAAACAAAAAAACGTAAAAAATAACAACAACAAAAATAAATAATCAAATTAATGAAACTAATTAAAAAATACAAGTAACACAGAAACTAAAATCACAGGTACAGACTGCAGCTGCAGACAAAAATATCGCATGGAACTTATTTCGAGTTGCTAACGTCGGAAGCTCATTTCCCTTCCGTTTATCTTCCATCATACAGTGAAAAATAACATGTACTTTATACATTTCTATATTTTTACGTCGACACAGAAAATCATCATCGTAATTTTCCATAAGCACATGTCAGAAAGGTAGCTATGAGTTGCGTGTCACGCACGGCTATTTGCGGCGCCGGCGCATTGTTTTAAACAGATACAACGCATGACGGCCCGTCACTCTGATACGTGTTAATGCGTTCAGAGGATTGGATTACCAGGGGCTCGGACAGAGAGAAGTCGCATATAAATGCGTTAATACTGGACTAGGCCTCCATAGACCGCCGCCGCCGTACTACCGCTTTATGACCATGGGACATCAGTCCACAAGTAGATACATTTGTTGCATGTTGCAGTTGTAACACTTAGGGCAGTTTAAGCATCGGCGACTAGCAATTTCGCGATTGCATAGATACTGTATCACGTTTTGACGACACTTTGCGTTCGATCGCGGTACCAAAGTCTCGCGTTTTAGCGATTGCATTGATGCTACAATGCGTTTTGGTGACGCGCTGCATCTGAATATGAGCGGAGTGTAGCGTCCAGTCGTTTATAGAGCTTCCAAAAAGTAAATCGCTGATTGCTGATGGTAAAAGTGGGCGGAATTCAGAGCTTAATCGCTGTATCAAGCCTTCGAAAAGTGACTAAATCGCTGGTCACCTATGCAAAACATATCGAGTGTGCTATGGCTTACAGGAGACCCCGTTATGACACACTTTAATCACTTCGAATTAACAGTCACACGTGTAAAAAAAATTCGTCGCCTTAGTTGGAAACCAATACATCCAAGGCACCAATGAAATGGCTTGGCTTTTGACCTATTAGGCCTCCAAGCCGAATTGTAACTCCCATGACCCTAGAACATTATTTTGTCCCAAAACGGTATTCGGATATGCCGTACTAAAATATTTGAACCTAGTCCATTCTGTATTGCTCGTTGTAGATCAGGAAATGAAAATGGAGCTAAGTGAAGTATAGTGTGCTGTCATGCTAAACAATTTGTTATCAGTAATAGGTTACTAGTCCATCAACCCTCTAAATACGACAACGGTCTATTTCTCGGTGAAATCTTACAAATTGCGCGCATGAAAGAATATTTCATCTTTATCATTCATTCCCGGATTAGCACCAACTTATTCCACAAAAACACACAATTTCTTTAGTTTCGTTACGTAAATATCTCAATATATTTACGCTCAAACTTCTTAGTGCTTTCAACATTAGTTTAGGTTATTGACTTTTTGTTTAACAAAGATGCTAAATATATTCGTTTTAGTATAAATAAGATGTCAAGAACAAGCTGAAACACGTCAACATGTTACATTCAAAAATAGTGATGACAGAGTGACGTGTGGGTGACCGAACACGAGATTTGTTTTATTGGTACTTGGTATTAAAAATTGGTACTAAAATGCGTGAAGTCACAAAGGGTTGTAAGTGTCTGTACGTTTTTAATAGTGACGTAAATGGAACAGTTAAACCAGAAATATTCCATTAAATGAATGGAAGACTTGTAGATACTCAAAGTTGCCAATGCACCTGATGATGGTCGCACGAAATTTTAAGTGGGTTTAAATAAAGAAAGATATTATAAAGATTTGAAGAGCAGTTTTTTTTATTTGATGTTTTTTGTTTTTTGGTTGTTGTTTTTTTAACAACATCCTAGCCTTTTTCTTATCTTTGTCGAAGTCGACTGCTATGCAACCAAAGCAGCTGAATATCAATGTTTTATACAAAACTAAAATCCCGTAGCCCACTAAAATAAAAAATATTTCTGTGCCCTATGAACAAGCCATTACATATACAAGAAAAGCGGAACTCAATTTCCTTTGTTCTAAAAGAAATTAATCGAACAAGGTCGCTTACTATTTAGAGCTAATTGGTTGAGGTTTTACACATTACGACATGTGTCTGTCAAACTCATTGTTTATGTTACTCAATGTTTATAAAACGCACAATCTTAAAATTTCTTGAGAAATACAGTAGATAAAAAATGTCCACCATTACTGTCCCACTGCTGGACACGGGCCTCTTCTCGGAATGAGAACAGTCAGGCTTTATACACCACGCTGGCCTAGTGCGGGTTGGCGGACTACACACCCCATTGGGAACTTTATGAGGCCCTCTCAGATGTGCAGGTTTCCTCAGGATGTTTTCCTTCACCGTTATCGCAGGTGATAATCAAATTCTATGCCGCACATAAATCCGAAAAGTCAGAGTAGCGGGCCAGGTTTGACCTCGGATCTTCTTGCATGGAAATAAGTAGAACGTTCAACAAATAAGTAGAAGGTAGTTTAATTATAAAAGTAATGAAGCTATTGGTACATTTCCTAAATTAGATTGGCATTAATTTAATACACATTTCCGATGATATATATAATACAACATACCTATGTAACTCTTGTTGACTGCACCTTGACCTACACTGAACAACCTACAAATCTTCTTTCCTTTGTTGTCCCATTATCTGGGGTCTGTTTTCTGCATTTATCTCTATCCAGAACGGTTGCAGCGTCTTTTTACCTCTCCTTCAGGTCCTTCTGGATTGTCGTCAGCCAGGTGGCGGGGGTTTTCTACGGCGTCGCGTCGCCGTCGGTAGGTGAAGGGCTACTCGCACCATGTGGTCTTCTGGCACAGATTATATAATAGTTACTAGGCGGCGAAGCACTCAAAAACCCGTAATGAAAAAGAATATCCAATATGAATTGTTTAACTCATTGTTAACGAGCAAACATCCGCGGCCGAGAACATGCGTTTCGTCACATAATGAATTAACAGATGTCATTTTTATCTCGGCTACATCTAAATGAGCAACATGATTCAATACAAAAGGGGAACTCCCAAAATAAAACTCAACACGTAAACCTCAATCCTGTTCCTTTGTTCAAAAATGACACACAAAACCTTCCTGATTCTGGATCTATCGCAAATCTTTGTACCGGACAATAAGGCAGCTAAAACGGTGGGTCTAAATATATCGGTAGTAATGCACAGTGCTATATCGAGAGACGCATCACCACTCAACATCGGTGCATCGTGAGTCACACAGCGCGAATAGATTGTTCTGAAGTTCAAACGGTTTAAGAGCTGCATATTTTCGTCGAAGTGTTTGAGTTATTGATTTTCAAACGGGCCGTGGAACAAGGTAGGATTTCTAGGGTTGGCTTCGAACCGATTATAGAATGATTGTAATGATTAATAAGGTGATTGGCACAAGATACATAATTATCAAACTATACTATAGGATTAATTTGAGGGCAAGGAAAGCAAATAAAATAATTATATTTTGATTTTAAAATATGAAGGAAGAAATGTTGAATTTTGTTCCTCATTTTCGTTTTTATGTTCCACTTAGTAAACCAGGCCTTGAAAATCACACAAAGAATTACGTTTCTTTCAAAAAGCAATAAACTACTTGAAAAATAACCTGCTGCTATATTTTTACAATCTTTTTAATCAGGGAAACGTGACAAATGTAAAATTAAGCGGACAACACGGAATATTCAGACAAAAGTCAATATTATAAATTATATTTTTAGGACCATTTTATGTTTTCTGTCGCGAACCACTAAATTTCTTGGTAATTTATTTAGATTAACCAACTAGGTGTATATGATTCAGACATTTTGTTAAACGCTCTTTTGATCGTCAAAGAGCAAAATCTCGGTCAAGCGTATAAGCAAAACACGCGTCATGAAGGAACACATAAATTTACGTTAATACACGTTACAAGTATTAATTAATTCCTATGCAAGATTTATGTATCGTTAATATTATACTAAGCTCTCGTGATTTATATACGTCGTCCTGTTGAAATGATAATGCCAATCAAATTGAAATTGTTGGCAGATAATGAGTATATTATTTTATAGTAAGTACGTATTAAATTATATAGGACTGCTAACCATCAAATAATTAGTTATTTTGAATGTTTATGGGATGTGTCTTGTTTGAAATTAACCACTGCGCTGGTACAACGATAGACGGATTTGATAAAAATGATGAATTGGTCTAGACTTTTAGAGTGCACAGTACAGTTCGATACGTGCCATATGGCAAAGTGGTATTAGTTTATATGCAGCACCCCGAGGTGTAAGAAAGTACCCTATAGGGTACCTTGTTATATCCATATTAACGACGACAACAGCCACAGCTGCGGCGACGACAGCTTCGACGTGCAATCCATTTTTTATTTTAGATAATTTTTTTTGTTTTTTTTTTTTTGTTTTACATGTTTGTTCTTTTATTTTTGTTATATTATCTTTAAAATTGTTTTTGTGCTGTGTCAAATATTTTTGTTATTAGATAAATATTTATAGATAAATATTTTTGTTATTTTTTTTTTGTTTTACATGTTTGTTCTTTTATTTTTGTTATATTATCTTTAAAATTGTTTTTGTGCTGTGTCAAATAAATACTTTTTTCTTTCTTTCTTTCCTATTGTTATTGTTGTTTGTTAGCACCTTACCTTGCTAACCTTATTGTTAGGCTGGTTAGTGAGAACTAACCACTAACAATAAGGTTAAAAATAAAAGAAAAAGGTTAGTCATAGGACCATCCATCCAAAATTTTAGGCCCTTGTTGGTGTATCAATTTCCATCATCACCTTTGTTATTACTAAGATTTATATATATTGTGTTTTTACCTTAACTAATTATGAATAAATTTTATCTTTATTTTTATCTTTATCTAGTTCTGGCCAATGCTAAATCTTTTATTTTTTTATATGTGTCTACATTTGTTTTAACCCCCGACCAAATGATATAAGGGTGTTATAAGTTTTTAGTGCATATCTGTGTATCGGTGTATCTGCATATCTGTGGATCTGTGTATATTGTATCTGTCTATGGTATCGTAGCTCCAAAACGAATGGACCGAATTCAATGCAATTTTTTTTTAATTTAAAGCCAGTATAATCGGTATCATGATAGCTATGTATCATGAAAATCTGTTAAGCCGTTCAAAATTTACACTCTTTTTCTTGTTGGAGTCGGAGGTTTTTGACGGTTAGGCTATTCTTTCAGTTGATTAATGGAGTTTCTTCTTGGTGTTCCTCTTTTTTTTATCAGAGTCGCCCATTATATGTATCTGTAGGTTATGGTACTAGAGGTGTCTACCCCTTTTAACACCATAGGCATAATGCTTTTTACATTAGACTAATATGAAGCGAATAATATGCCTAATTTGACCAATTACCAAAAAGCAATTCGCTATCTTTGCTTGCTTGATGCTTTGTGTAAATTATAATAATTTTAACCAAACATCATACTTATAATAGACAGTCTCTCATAAAAATATGACTTCATCAATTAGACTGCTCAGTTTGCTACGGTCATTGAATTTCATTGACTATAATTAATGATGACCTCATGAGTTGAGTATACTTTTATATTGATGTAACGTCCCACATGCCTTACTACTTACCTACTCCTGTAGCTTGGCGAGCCGAAGTGAGTCTTGGCCTCCGAAAGAAGAGCTTTCCACTTTGCGCGGTCTTGCTTAGTTTCTCGGCCAATTACTGGCTTGAATCTCACCCAGACGAGCCTCCACAATATCACACGAGCGGTATCTGGGGCTTTGGTCTGCCCCAGATACCGCTCTAATTCAGCTAATCAAGGTAATTATGAAGACTATTATTGTTATTATTAAAAGCCTGTAGTATCCCACTGCAAGGCAAAGGCCTCCCTTCCCTTCCAGTTTTCCCGGTCTATAGCAATTTGGGGCCAATCCTTTACATAGAAGTCCAGCCCATCACGCCATCTCTTTCAATTCTAAAGACTAGGCAATTAGAAAAGTCACTGGTATATCCGTCGCACGGCGGATTCATTAACGCATTAGAATTATTATTAAGAAAGGCGAGTTCAAAACTACGGTAGCGCTGATGCCCACCCATCCTCTAATCTGTCTAATAACACCAATTAAGAATCTTCTTCATCGTCTCGAGGCGACTCGAGTATAAGTAGAAGTATTTTGTAAAACATTTGTGCACAATACAATATATAAACATGCATGCCTGATGTTAAAATAAAGGCCATAGCACACTAGCTACTTTCTGCAGCAGAATCGAACGTTTTCGCGTTCGTTATTCAATTTTTTAAGCAAAAGGCAGCCAACGATCGCGAAAACCGCCCATTCTGCTACAAAAAATACCTAGTGTATTCTGGCCCTAAGAGCAAAGTAGCTAAACAATGTTTGCCAATGGACTCACACCATATACAAAAGAAAGAAAAAAGCGTAAATGCACATTATTTGACAAAATTTTAGATTTCCTATATGGTAAGGTTAAGATCTTTCTAATTATTTTGTTAAAATAAAAGATTAAACAATAATAAATTTATCTTTTCTTGTTGAAACTCGAGCTATATATAAAGATTAGCCAGTCAGTAGTGTTGGTCCAGGTTGACTGCCCAGGGTGCGTGAGACAATCACAGGGTTCGTCACTCGTAGAGGGTCTCTCCTTCGAATAATTACGAACGAAGTAACAAGAATAGGCAATCCACTTAATAGAATAAACACTTTATTAGACAGAAAATAAACGTCTACAATTTTACGAGACCTATGTTCAAGGAATGTTTGACCCGAATGGTTAAGCCAGATTAATTTAAAAGGTCTGTCCTATTTGGCAAATTATACCTTCGCGACTCTTTGTTAGTTTACGCGACAATTTTCAAACATAACTTACGTTGGCTCAGCGACGCAAAATGTAAAACAAAACAAGCATAAAAAAAGTATAATTTTTACAACGTAGGTATGTGTTATATCAATCAGTTTGAGGAAGGTTTGTGAAGAACAAATAAATTAATTAAAGCGATACATTTCTAGGCATGAGTAATATTCGAGCTCAGACAGAGTTCTCACATTAAATCCCGAGAATCGGAGAGATTTAATACGACAGATGACAAATATGCAACATTTACTCGAGCAGTTACGCTTTATTTCAGCTAGTTAATGTTCCTATAATTTTACATTAACTTGCTACTTGTGACCACTCGTTTAACATCACTTGGCAAGTTTAATGCAAACTTGCACAAATTAACAAGAGAACGCTTGTACAAAATTGTTGAACTGACGCTGTATGTATAGTCTTGCACAAAACATGCATGCATTTGAGTCGAGGTGGTATTGAACTTTTGTATGGGACAGCTGATAATTTTTTCGCGGTTACGGTGTTGGTCCCATACAAAAAGTTGTTCAGTTTGATGGTCTGATCCACACTCGTAATATATTATGACCACGCATTTCTGATTCACGTTGTAGATATATTCTGTTGGTGTACCTAATATTAATAAATGAGACTATGATGAAAAAAATATTTAAAGTATACGCAAGTTATTTATACACACACATACACGATCTTATTAAATTTATAAGCAGTGGCGTCCTAGATTCGGAGGGATTCCTTCTTTTACGTCAAGATCTAAATTCTTTCACTACGAATATCAAAATTCTTCGCTTGTGATTAATTATAAACGAATGCTTGTGTTGCTGGATGTTTCTATAAACTAAGGAAGACAAGGAAAAATTAAGTGGAAATGAGACCACAATATGTTATAAAATATCTGAGAAGAGAATTCTAAAGAATTTTTAATAAACTAAAAACGAAAGAACTTAAAGTCATCGTCACAATATAAATTATAAAGGGTTTCAGGCCCGAAAAAAAAAAAAATCTGTGCTCGAATAGCTTACTTTGCCTTGCGATCGTCATACAAAAAGTGTAGGTACCCACGACTAAACATTTTCAGTATAAGCTGACATTTCACTATACGGAAAGCCTATACAATGCGAGGTCACCTTATACTGGAAACGTATAGCTTGATATGCAGAATACCAAGAATCAGACAGATTTAATATTATAATAAGTAAATAATACATGTACTATACAAACAGACATCTAGTTTCCAACAAAATCCAAACTACAGCTAACGATCATTTCATACCAGACCAAAATCTTCACTGACTTAAAATTACCAGTTTACCCGTGAGTTTACCTAAGCGCATTACCACTTGGAGTCTTTATCCTACAGATGTTTGAAGCCAAATGCCAAATAACACTTAAACACCTGATCGGCCCTAACAGACTGGCAACACGCCAGATATACGAGTAAGTTGCGAGAACTAAAATCCAAAGTTATTTGTATTGCTACGATGACTAATGTATCATTGGTTCTATGGACTCTTTATACAGAATGTCACAAAAGTCATGTAAATCCCTTTAGCCAGGCGTTCTACGGCTTATTATGAACAACTTTTATTATGAGACTAAACCTGTAATCGCGAAATAAAAATCAGCTAGGTATTCCACTCGATTAAATGTATGAAACAGAGGGCTGAATTCGATTTTTTTTGATGTATCATAACGTTAACGTAAACAAATTATGATCAGAAAATACAATAAATCTATCGAATTTTTGTTCAGTTTTACGCAACATAAACACTTGTTTCATGAAAATGTAAAAAATAATGCATGTATTTTTAAAATATAACATTGATTTAACGTGTATTTTTGATTAAAAATTTGCTTACGTTAACTTTACGGTACGCCCAAAACTTTCGTGCTCGGTCCACTGCTGACTTTTTTTGGTGATTTCAATATTGTATGGCATATTTTTAACAGGACCACACGCTTATAAATGGAAGAACACTGATATTATATCACGTACTAAGCTTGTATCTACCTACTCTTTGCCTAGCATAATTACTAGTGTTACCATAACTGCGCGATCTACGTCATCATTAGATAGACCGTATTGGGTGCTTCTTTGAATTATTAACGTCAGTTTCAATTTGTAGTACTCTTAATGTATGAAAACAACGTGCGCGCGCATTTGAATCAACTTCTATTGAAAACGCGGGCGCACCTTTTTCATACATATTTGGCTTTACGGCACTACGGTCAAGGTCGAATAAAAACTTACTTGGGTATAATATATGATCGTACATACTGAATCCATGGTATGAGTCTTCGTTACGATATCACCTCCACTTTTAAAATCGGTCCAGTAGTTTTTGAGTTTATCCATTAAAAACAAACAAACAAAAAATCAAGTCTTTTCTCTTTATAATATTAGTACAGATTATAAAATTAAATATCTCAAAACTAGCTTTGCTAGGAGGTGGGTTGGATCCTTTTCGTTTAACTACGTCCCTTTCATCTTTTGAAATTATTTCATTGTACCATTTACTTTATGTCTTGTATATTTTGCATGCAATTTCATATTAATAGAGATTTGTCACTGAAGCGAAACGGAATTAGGTCGTTATAGTATATGATTATATTTATAGCAGTCCTTATTCATCTTGATCTAAATCCATTTATTTTTGCATATTTTTAACTACTTTTGCCCACGGTTTTGAAAGTATAGCGAATTTCTTCGAACCAAAAAAACAAAACAGCCGCGGTTTCTCAATGGCCGCATGAACTATCTATAACCCTACGGCTATCCATTAATTTAAAATTGGAACCGATTTTTTATGCTAATTATCAGAAGAATAACTTCTTTGAGGTTAATCAAGCTATTGAAAAATCCGCTCGAGTCATGTTTTGTTTTGACCAAAAAGCAAGAAATATCTCTTTTTGTTTTTAACACCCGACAATAAGAGGGTTGTTATAAGTTTGTAGTGCGTATCTGTGTGTCTGTTTGTAGCATCGTAGCTCCAAAACGGATGAACCGATTTCAATGCAGTTTTTCAATGCATTTTAATCGAAAGCTAGTTTAATCGGGTATCATCTTAGCTATATTTCATGAAAATCTGTTCAGTCGTTCAAAAGTTACAGCTCTTTTTCTAGTTCGAGTCGGGGGTTTTTGACGTTTAGGATATGTGTAAACAATATTATCATCTCCGACTATTTAAAGCACAATTTAAAGAAACAAAATGTTTGTGAAATATGTCACGCAATTTTTAATCAGCTTCAAAGTTCGTCAAAGCTATTACATACAACCAGACATACCAACACTTTGTTTTATTTTTACAATAAATATAGACGCTACGGTATGCCCCGCATTCTAGGTCAAACTGAGGTTTGATAAATCACCCTGTAACTCATGAGCGACACCATTATTTTAATACTTATTATTTATAGAGGAACATCTCTATTTGTGAGCCGATACCGAAGCGACATCTGGATTAAAAAATATCGTAGGGATGTTGACATGGAGAAATCGATGTGCCCAATTCTTCAATTAGTAAACATATGTATTTATAAAGTACAATTTCTCATTCCTGATTTTCCTAAGCTGATCACACTAGGCGTAGTCATTGTTCAGATTTTTGGTGACCAGTAAATGGAGATCCCGCATAAGTCATAACGAAGTAGTTTCCTTTTTAACCGACTTCAAAAAAGGAAGGGGTTCTATGTTAGACTGTGTGTATTTTTTATGTATTATGTTCACCGATTTGTCCGTCGAATGCGGACCGATTTTGGTGATTCTAGTGATTCTTTTGTTTGAAAGAATATTTTTCCGAGTTGGATCCATTTAAATTTGTTGGAAAAAAACAATAGAACTCTTTAATGGATAACACCAAATCACTCGCGGATGCCGTATCGCATTCGCATGGTTTATGTCACTCAAAATAGAAAATTAAAAAAAATGGAAAAAAGTAAAAACCGGTACTTCAAAAAAGTAAAAATAATAAAATAATTTTCTTAAAAAACTTAACAGCTTCTGAAATCGTGGCTTTTATCTCTTCAATGCACCTAGCTGGGCAGTGGCACCTACTTCAAAAGCTGTTAAGATTTGTAAGAAAATTATTAATTTTCACTTAATCCTCAACGTATTTTTATAAATCCTGTACTGGCCTGGGATAAAGCATAAAAATCCGATTTAGTATCGTAAAATCTGTAATACCTCTATTTATTAACGTCGACAAAACCCAATTTGATCGGCCTCCTCGTAAATATTGGGTTAATTGTTCATTGTAATGATCGCTTTTGTTGTACAATGTTCAGCATTTCATGTCAAGGACTTGTTGGTGTTGTGCGTAGGTAGTTGTTGTTCTGATTAGCAAAAACGTCATTTCTTCTGTCATGCACTTTATTCTTACTATTTTACTAATATTATTCAACGCTCCAAATACAGGTCAATGGCCAAACATTTCAGTTTTTTTTTTTTACTTACCACAGTGTCTTTTTAACCTTGAAGTTGGCAGAATCATCGAATAACGATGGAGCCATTAAAATAAATTGGAATTGATATTTCTAATATTATAAATACGAAAAAAACTCAGTCTCTGTCTGCCTAACGTCTAAACTGTTGAACAAATCTTGATGAAATTTGGCAAGGAAATAGTTTTTTTTTTCCTAAATCTCAGCTTCCGAAGTCCTCGCAGACGGAGACGCAGTCACAGATACTGCTGCCATGCAACAATAACTGGAAGTAGTTTAGCAAAAAGGACTTAACCCACAAAAAGTTACTTTTGAGTTATCAAATGCTGAATGAAAGGTCCTACATCCAACTACGAGTATAAGCATAGAAGTCGAAGATTTTGGTGTGACGGAAGGATTAGCTAGGCAACATTTTTAGCAGCTTCTATACCCCACCCAACCCTACCCTAACCCACAACAACACCAATACTCCCCTCCTCCTCTCCCCTGTCCTGTGTGTCTCTCTCTCCTGTTACCCTAACTAACAACAACAACAATATTGTAACTGGGGACTGCACCACAGAACACAGAAAAAGTCTTTCTATGTTCTGTGTTTTGTGGACTGCACAGTGCACAGGTTGCACTTAGGTATCACCATTCCACGATATTCTTACCATACACCGGTACATGTTGTTTATTATGCATGCTTATTTTGCTGTTTGTTTACAATTTATCTCATGCAACTATTTTGCTGCTTCGTGGGCGGATTGGTGAGAGCAATATGTAAGTCAGTCCGTAATACCTTTTCTAAATAATTGCTACTGGGCGACCTTTTACATCTCCCACAAGGACAGATGGGATACCTATTTACAAACAGCCAAATTGTCCACGTGTGCTCCAAATATCTCGGCCAAATTCCTGCGCTTACGACGAATCACACGCCAATTACTAAGACAACAATTTATTACTTCCAAAACCAAACACTCCGTCACGCGTCTGCGCAGCGCAGTTTACAAATCAAAAGATTTATCTTATAAACAGATTTTGTTTACGGCTGTGGCGCCTGTAAAGATATACGGAGATTTTTTATGTCGCCAGTAACATCGATCCTAAAAAGATTTAAAAAAGATAAATATTTAAGCCCTCCTTCTTTGACAGCTTCATAAGAATGGGCTAAGCTCTATCTGTACTTAGGTGTCTTATGGGACGTAAGAGAATGGGCAACATCATTTTCGACAAAACGGAGGGGTATTATAAATTTGTAGTGTGTATCTGTGTATCTGTCTGGGGCATCGTAGCTCCAAAAGGGATGGACGGATTTCAATGCAGTTTTTTTAATTGAAAGCTAGTTTAATCGGGTATCATTTTAGCTATATTTTATGAAAATCTGTTCCGCTGTTCAAAAGTTACAGCTCTTTTTCTAGTTGGAATCGGGGCTTTTTGACGGTTAGGTTTATGTGTTAATAACAACATCTGTTGTCACAAATCTATTTTTCACATACAGTGTGTACAAAAATCTGCCCTAACGTCTATTAATTGTAGCAGTCTTTGGGTAGGTCACCGAAAAATGCACTGAAAACATCAGCACTACAAGTTTATATTATGTGGTAGATTATTTCGTTCTGGTAGGTATATAATGTTTTATTACTACCTATCTTGTAACGCCTTTAATCATCACACCTACAACGACAAGCGCTTTATATAGTTGTACAGATGCTTCCGATCTACTCTAAGTTGCATCAGCTCAATCAGCAATGATCGTCCAACGCTTCAAAGGCGCCCGCGCCGCATCGTCCTCAAATTAAAAGATTTATGTTACAAACATTTTTAACGGCCGCGGTGGCGCCAACGTATCCGATTTTACGAAGTTGATGTCGCCTCATTGTGCAAGAGCATTACGTCCTGGGTTGGATTTTGAGGTTGGAGGACATTTATAACCTCTATGGTTGATATTCCAATACCAACCATAGAGGTTATTTAAAGGTAGCAGGTATCATCTTAGCTATGTTTCATGAAAATACGTTCAGCCGTTCAAATGTTACAGCTCTTTTTCTAGTTGGAGTAGGGAGTTCTAGAAATCTTCTAAATATAGAATAGAATAGAATAGAAGATTTTTATTTGTCTTTCAAATTACATAGGTAGCATGGAGATACATCATACAAGAAGGTAAAAGAAAAAAAGGTCTTGGACTCAGCATAATAGCTGGCAGCGCGAGGCATGCACAACTGCTGATATTCTGTCCAAGCCAGTCATGCGTTGAATAGAACACAATTTACAATTTATACTATTTGACTGATATAGTGATTTAGTATAATCCAAATTAGAGAAATAACGACCACCCGCCAAAAATTGTCACGTCACGCGCATCGTCTTCCACAGTTAACATTTCAGTAGGTCCCTAATTACCGATGTAGCAGACAGTTTGCGACAGCCGTAAATCGCGTGGTAGCTGCCGTCAAAGATCACTTTGGTATTACGTATTTGACGATAGCGACGCGACTGCCACCGCTTATGGGTTCGCTCTAGCCGACAATAAACGAACTAAAAAATGCATACTTGGCGATGCAAACGCGACAAGTAACCACAGGCGGACAACTGCCGTACATAATACGAATTTGTTTGACAGTTCGCGACCGATCGTGCTCCATCTGCTGTCGCGTGGCTGTCGGGTCGCTGTCAGGTGATTTTTACGTAATTAGGTCTTTGAGTATCTCAAAGAATTAGGTTAACCTCCCAAACTGATAGTTTAAGAGGTGGCGCCACCGGCAAACTGTGACCACACTGCGGCGCCGCTATATTGGGACAGCCGCATTCCTCCCGACTTGTTTACAAACGAATGTTTGTCATAGTAGCGGCTGTTTATTTGTATCTGCGTTTAAGTTGAGTCGGTGACTCCATAACAAGCTTGTATCGGAGCTACGAGTATCTGAAATAGTAGGCAATACAGACCGGTAATACAGGCTGTTGTAGTTATGGAGAAACGAGATATAATTTTTAATTTCTACTTACTCGGTCACTCGGTGTTGCCTCTTAATTAATTTAATTATGTTTTGTTTAGCAGAACAATGATTTAGTAATGTTTTTAAAGAAAGAAAAAAAAAAGGAAAAGTAATAAGTATTTTTAATATTTTTGCGTCATACTGAGCGTAAATATAAAAACTTTTTCTTCCGAATAATATAAGATCCAATCTTTCCAGTCCCGAGCCTTTAAGGGATTATTGTGCTCATCATTACGAACAACTTTTATTATGGGACCAACACTGATATCGCAAATAAATCAGCTGTTCCATACAAATAATTCAATATTACTCGACTAAATGTACGTGTGAACTTAATGTATGACTAAATGTGGTTTTACCATGTACAATCAGATGGTTCACGTAATTTTATGACGCGTCGATCATATTGCAGTGACGCTCGAACTTGATGCGAGCGTATTTCACTGAAGCAAAGAGAATAACAAATGTAAACAGCTTTGATCATAAAACTGCAACTGCGCGAAAACTACACTTCTGTTACGTGAATTAGCGTACAGTACCTCTACCATGAGTTTTCCGTGCCGTCTAACGGTCACGTTCACATGCAATATTTGTATGGGAATTTTTTCAGCGCCTCTAGCGGTATAAATAGTGAACTAGTCACTATACAAATATTGAACGTGAACGATAGCGTTAGACGGCACGGAAAACTCATGGTAGAAGTACTGGTCTTCTCATATCTCTTTTATCATCTCTCTCTCAGCTGAAGGCTTTTAAAATTACGCCGGAAAAATACTACACTGAAATTCCAAAACACCGTAAACTTAGAAAATGATCAAACACAAAAGTTCTTTTATTGCAAACCATTAAAATTTCTTTAATTACCACCAACACAAAACGGTTTTCGGCTCCAGGAAGATGGAAAACTACCGTGGAACATAATAATAGAGTGGAGTAACGTGTAAATACACAAAAAAAAATTTTTTACGTAGGTATACATTAGTCATCAACATTCAGCATGGTACATCGACCTTGCCTACGCCTATAATTAAAATCGCTAGGCGCTTGGATGGTGGAGATTTTTTGAAGTGATACTTCTATATACACGGGGGGTATTAGGATTTTTCTGTCACGAAAAAACGTCACGGCCGCGTGGAGGGGGTAGACGATAATTATATCCGTTGAAGTTTCTGAGATAAGTGCCTGTATCTGGTTTACATGAAATAAAGATCTATTCGATTCTAGTACAAATACAACTTTCCTTCTTGTAGTTATCGATATAAGTTCTTCGCCGGAAGATCGCTATAAACGATAAGGTCCAACTGTGCATTGATTTACACTGTGTTATGTTTATTTTTTGTATTATAGTGCAATAACTCTTATTTATATTCTGTTCAATTCTATTCTACATATTCACCGCACTTAGCGTTCAGAAGTATGCTGCTTGCTGCCCATGCACTTGATATTGAAAGTATATTGTAGTTTACACCTAGTAAGTAGTAAGTACCTCTGTGAGTATTATAACTACCATTGCACAGGGCTGCCTATAGTAGTTGTTTAATAGATTTGTGGAAGAACGAGGTATGGTTTTCCTCCATTGAAAAGGGGTCCTCTCTTCCCGACCAGGCGAGGTGGGATACCACTGCGCGCAACACAGGTAATAGCCTGGCGAAGGGTTCGAAGATGTTCATCACGTCGGGGTCACCATTATGGACTAACACAATATATTGTTCCTCCAAAGATTTTACTCCGAGAAAAACTAATGAAAATTCTTTCATAAATCAACCACATTCGCTTTTCATCTCAATTATACACAATACCCCAAATATCATATTACATATAATTATCTAATACGCAAATATAAGCAGCGAAGATCAAAACAACACGTAATTTGAACAAACAAACAATCTCATAAAAACCGTTGAATCCACCGCATAGTTTCGACTGCTCATAAATCCATCGGGCCAGACGTTTGGACCGATCTTCTATAATCGATATACGCAGCTTTTTATAGTATCTTGCTATACTATTCAAGGGTACGTAAAGAATGTTGTGATAGGGTCATGGTTGAATACCAGGCCAAGGACCTGCGGCCGCAGAGCTTCAGATGGCCTGTGGTCTTCAGGGATGCTATCTCCGGTACGGGTACCGCCATTCTAACGGTCATGAGAATTTCAATGATCAGCTAGTTTAGTTGACATAAGAGACCACCCCAGTACTGATATAATTATATTGCTTAGTCAATTTATCACATGTTTATATGTTCACAGAACCTATTTATTTTATACTTCAATTATGTTACGATAAAGAATCTCATGCAAAATAAAAATGTGTTTTCTCATAGAAATCTTCAAGACGCGCCAAAAAATAAGCACATAATTCGTTGACGTGAATGTTATCGACGCAAAAGTAAATAGTGTCTGCGAAGTATTTGCCCGCGCGCGAGAATTCCTTCAACGATCAGACGGATAGGGCAACCTGGACAACGCACCGCTTCTATATTCGTCTCAGTAGAACCCTGGCATGTCAGGTATGCAGAACGAAATAAATATTCAGGGCCTTCGGAAATATTCACAAAAGAATGTGGAATGTACCAAAAAATCTCAGTTTCAATGTCTATTTGCGAAAACAAACTCAATTCTACTATAATTCCTAGGATATCCTCAAAAAATGATGACGGTGAGTTCTTTATATACTTAAAAATGTTAAAATATTGAATATTATCACGGCATTTAATTAAACTAGCTTTGTTTGAATCTGATTTAAAAATAAACGAACTCTGTTCTAATGTAAACACATTAGTTTGAATGTAATAAGATTACTAAAGTTATGTAACGTTCGATACGAAAAGAAAGAAATAAACTCGATGTATTAAACACGCAACACACAATAAATAATATACGTAACACAATAACAAAACACCAAAATCGACACATACACAAAAAACGTTGTATCCCTTTTTAAGCATAGGTATTGCGCGCACGGAGAATTGTGAGTGTTTATATGAAGAAAGAGTGCAGGAAGCTACAGTTATGGTCGAATTTTGACCACTAAGCGACCACTAGTAATAATAATACGACTAAGCTCTTTAGTTGTAACTATTCATAAAATTCATCAATGTAGGTACTTGAGAGTTGTATAAGCTAGTTATTGTGCTTGTCATTGGTGGACGAAGATTCAAAACAGCATTGTCTCTAGGTTTGGGTTCAGCACCTTTCATATCACCTTACTACTATGCACAGACCGCGCGCGAGCTCCGAGGAATCGGGGGCTGAGGAAACGGTCGTTTTGCACTGCGCCGTTTTTTTTTCTGTCGGGACTGGTCAGCATAATATAACTGCCATGGCATTCTTATTCAGAGGCAAATCATTATATCCTATTCTCATTTTTTATGCAAATTAAATTACTTATTCTCACATCTCTTACCACAACATTGTACTAATCAAGCTTGTAATCTATTATTTTAAAAGAGACCTGCTAGTTGAAACCGCGCACCTAGAGCCTCGACATTTCATAAGTGCCTGTATCTGGTTTAGATGAAATAAAGATCTATTCTATTCTATTCCAATTCAAAGATCTATTATATATATTGCAGTTTTAATGACATACTTTCTCCTCAGCCATCATAACCTCATAAGTAACAGTATGCCAGTGTAAATTGAGAAAAACTTCAGCCTTCCAACCACATGGCGGGTCACCCAGCGGAATGCAAGGCATCCGCATGCCAGTGGGACATCACTAAGTGGGTCGGCGGCATCCGGCTTGTGAGGTATTCAGTCTAATAAACTGTTTATATTTACGCTTCGTGACATCACACACGTGGTTTTGGTGACCTTATAGAAGTTCTTATGAGTTTAAATAAAATACTCTCCACCGATTTTTTTTTTGACACAAAATATACTCATAAAACATATTGTAAAGGGCGGTCTTATCCAATCAGCGATCTCTTGTAGACAACCCTAGGATAAAAAAGAACAGAAGGAAGGAATGTTAGCAACAGGAATTAATACTTCTGTTGAGAATAGAATAGAACAGAATAAAAATATTCTTTATTGCACACCAACATAAAAAAAACATAGTCTTTCTTCCTCGATTGTAATCCATCATTCAGCGTTGTATCGATAGGCTGTCGTCGATCTTAGGCTTCTAAAGTTGCAGGTCTAAGAATGGGAAAATGAAAATCATTGATTAAAATCTCACTTCAGAGTAAAAAGAAAGGTTTAACTACGGAGAGATGGAATGTGTTTGTACCATTATAACAGTCGTACATCATTATACGCTGATTAAATTATTTAAATGGCATTACATCATTTAAATCAACTGTAAATAAATAGGATTACGATTACTATAAAAATAAAGTTTATTCTTCGCTCCGGAAAAGTCAATCATCGATTTCCATTGCGCGTAAGCAACAAAATCTGCTCGAAAAACATTTGAATGGATTCGTGTTCAAATCACGATAGATATATCCAATCGTTTATCTCACTTTGTTTTTCAGTACAGACGCTATAAATTACCCGACAATGAAGAAGTCTATGTCAGTTAAAATTCAAGGGCCCTGTTGATACATGTTATACAGCGTGCTAATTCTATATACACGTATATAAAAACTGTTATTTATTAGCATTCTTGTCGCAAACAGCCCAACGGACATTTAAAAATTTTGTTGACATAAAGATTGATATTTGCTTACACTGTTCAAGACAAAGAACATTTAAACTCTAATTTTGGAAACGTGACAAAACATTTTTTAATCTGAACTTCTGGTGCGTATAATAAAACTGTCTTGTACGAATAAAACCGTCTTCGAGAAGTAATATTTGGCCCAAAGACAGTGTTAGATAGTAATTATGGCGATTGGAATAAATTCAGACGAAATTGCGAGCTAATTTTGTCGAAAGGTTGACTGAGGGACTACATTAATATGTCGGTAAATATTATGATATTTTTTTATGTTCGCTAAGTTTGCAGAGTGAATCAGTGTCCGTTCCCAAATGCCACCGCAGTACAAAAATTCACTCCAAAACAAAATCAAAATTTGATTTTGTATGTCTTGCGCTAGTAAATTATGCGTATCCCCCATACTAAGTCGAATTTTCGTTTTGTTTTAAAGTATATTCCAATACTGCGGTCGCATTTATGAACAGAGACTGAATCACTCTACAAATTATGCGCACTACATAAAAACATATCCTGTATAGGGACATGAAATATAGGTTATCGCTGTTATTTATTTGACGTCTGAATATGTACATGTACCAAATGAGTCAGGGAAAGAAGAGTCCCCCAATTTGTATCTCAAGTACCAAACTCTAAGGGGTACTTAATGGATTTTTTAAATGTTATATTGGTGCGAAATATATATTTTTATTAAATACTATCGACCAGTCCCCGGCTTCGCACGGGTGCAACTTATCTTCTGTCATCAAAGTATTATGCATATAAACCTTCCGTGAAAAATACCCAATTAAAGGTGAAAACCGCATCAAAATCCGTTACGTGGTTTAGGAGGAGTTAGCGGATACAGACAGACAGATGCGTATAGCGACTTTATTATTAACTATGTAGAGATTTGAGTGCGATTTGCAACATCTCGCCTGATGGTAAGTGACGATGCTGCCGAGGATAGATCACGCATGCTCAAATAATGCTTATTCAGTCCCGTCTTGAAAATTCTAAGATTATACGAATCGAGGAACACAGACGGCAGAGAATTCCACTCCCTGGCCGTCAGCACCAGAAACGTTGAAGTAAAACGCTTCATGCGTATAAGTGGAATATCTACAACAAAGGGGTGGAAATTCCCTCCACGCCTGGTCGTGTGATGATGGAATGAAGAAGGGGGTATGAGGCCATGAAGTCGTATGTTTATAGACATACTTCTGGCAATCGTCAAAGATTTGTTGATGATAAGAATAACCTAACTGTCAAAAACCCCCAACTCGAACTAGAAAAAGAGCTGTAACTTTTGAACGCCTGAACAGATTTTCATGAAACATAGCTAAGATGATACCCGATTAAACTAGTTTTCGGTTAAAAAAACTGCATTGAAATGGGTCCATCCGTTTTGGAGCTATGATGCCACAGACAGATACACACTACAAACTTATAACACCCCTCTTTTTTGTCGAGGGTTGAAAATAACGGACCACACAGCTGCTAAATACTTACTTACAGTCTGACCTTTTATATTGTTTAAAAAATACTCACACACATATTTTTTAGCGAGAATAATATTTCTCGTGACATAACGTTTACATCTTCACTCAGAGCCGATAAATACAATTATTTCACACTCCCATTGTTTATGCGTGTTTAAAAACCAACATATAATCGTTCATCAGTAGCCGCCAACTGATACGTAACAGATATCTAAAGATTCTTTCAAACTATAGCGTCCACTGCACACTCATTATTGGTCGTGATGAAAATCCAAGTCAAAAAAAAAAGAATAGTTCAAACTTTTAATTCATGACGACACGGTTGGCGCAGTGGCTAAGTGATTAGCTTTCTGCGCTACGTGCCGTGGGTTCGATCCCCGCACGGAACAAATATTTGTATGATCTACAGATAGTTGTTTCGGGTCTGGTTGTGTGAGCGTGTGACATGTATGTTTGTAAACTGTACCCTCGATACAGGAGAAATACTAGTGAGGGGCAATGATCAAAAAAAAAAAATATCGTGCAAGGTTGATCTTTTGTATGAAAAGTTTTATATTTTTCGTGAATTCAGGGTTAGTCCTATAGTAAAAGTTGTTCACATTGATGAGAGCATTGCCAGTGAATTACAAATACAGTTCGCTTATGACGCAAGATAGCGTCAGATTTACGCAAAATTATTTAGTGACGCGTGACGTCATAATACATTACGTTCGTTGTTGTTGAAATACTTCTTTCTTTCCCATAGCTAAGGTATAAATATTTAGTCTATACCAATTGCGAGTTTGTTTGCAAATTTTATAACGTTGTTTTATAAGATTATGAATAAAGATATAATAATTATTATCTCTTTAGAGATATTTTCGTAGCCAAAGTAATTAATGCTACGAAATACTACGGGTGCTACGACAAGTGACGTCATACTTGTAGCTCGTAGAATAATACACTAACTTTTAAATGCGTACACGATATCCTTGTGGTATATTTAAAAAAAGATACGTACTATGCTCAAATGAAAGAGTTCTTTGACCAGTACTGGAACAGCTCAGTTTGAATAAATAAAATATGCCCGAATGGCATGCGTTATCTATAGCTATACTAATATAATAAAACTGAAGAGTTTGTTTGTTTTAACGCGCTAATGTCTGGAACTACTAGTCGGATTTGAAAAATTATTTTTGCATTTGGTAGGCCAATTCTTGAGGAAGGTTATTTAATATCACGCTATGAATTAAAGAAGAAATAAAAAGAAATAATAAATTAAACGGCGGGTAAAACCATGGAGCATATTAGTTATCGTAAATATATGCATATAGAATGAATATTCCGTATGAAAAAATACTATTAAAAGAAACAATATGGAAGGGCTCATATACAATTTATTAAAAGTAAAAATATTTATTTATAATGTAACAAAATATTACACGTAATAAACCGTAGACATATCGCTGTATATCCTAAATTCTTTGTATTTCTGAACACAGATGAGAATTCTTCTGAAAATAAATGTAAGGTCAATAACACTGACGCTTATTTTATAACATACGGTTTATTTTAACGATATAAATCTCTTAAATCGTCTGGAAAATATATATCAACTTCATTAATATAACTATGTATTGCTATATCTACCGGCCAAAAGCGATTTCATTTGGAATTCGGACCTTTTGAGACAAAGCCTGGAATCGCAAAAAAAGACTGCCGTTCATAAATAATTCAATATTATTCGACTAAATGTATGAACCAGTTGATTATTTTTCGCGATTTCAGCATTGGTCCTATAGTAAAAGTTATTTATAATGATAAATACTATAATCCCTTAAAGCACTATTACTTATTTACCAATAACCCTGTATATATAATTATTATACCTTGGTTACTAGTTTCCTCAAGAAGTGTTCCAGCGTTCTTAGCCCCAGAACACACTGCCGACTAGGGCAGACCAAGCCCGGCTCAACCATAACTATCCACGTTAAATTTTCACCTGCGCACCGCAATATACGAGCATCACTTCAACGCTGCCATTAACATTTCACTTGAAGATTTGTGAGCGATGGCGATACGCCGCATTCCTTCAGCCCGTGTCATTCTGGCGTTGTGCCAGCGAGCCGAATGC
This sequence comes from Allophyes oxyacanthae, assembly GCA_932294325.1. Taxonomy (NCBI): domain Eukaryota; kingdom Metazoa; phylum Arthropoda; class Insecta; order Lepidoptera; family Noctuidae; genus Allophyes; species Allophyes oxyacanthae. The sequence goes on along the minus strand of OW028614.1, from coordinate 4,062,332 downwards.
CGACACCTCGTACTTCGCAGGTGTGTAAGTAGCTTTATACCGAGGTAAAAGGTTACATCGGTTTATCAGTGTTTAGAGTTTTGTGTACCTGAGTTTAGTTAACTACCTGGTTTTTAAATTTTGCGTTATTTATTATCTTGTCGCTAGATTTGAGAGCTGGGTGTGGATACCGGAGGACCTAGGGCTTCGGCGCTTTTTAGATCTTCGTCCAGCAGCAGAATGCAGGAGAGGCGGAAAGTCGCGCGGAGCGCAAAGCGGCGCGCAACGCGGAGAAAGGCGCGATCTCCGTTCATGGAGAGCGACACGCCGCGTCGCCGTACGCGCTGCTTTGCGCTCCGCGCGACTTTCCACCTCTCCTGCATTCTGCTACTGGACGAAGTTCCCAACTCGACTTTCCGCCTCTCCATAACTGAGCCCTAAGTGTTACAATACCATTATACCACTGATAGATGATTTTTTATATTTATTTGATTCAATAAATGTTTGAAAATATTCTCTTGTGTTCTATGCTTCATTCCGTTATCAGTTCAAGGCGAATTTGCATTTAATTTTATGTTGGATTTAGATACCGGGCTTACTATTAATGTGTAACGGCTGCCGTCTATCCGGTATCAGCGTAGAAACAAAAAGATGATACTAAACATTCACTTGTGCACGTAATCCATTAGTCGCCTTTGTGACTCCTGCGAAAAGAAACGTGGCTATCTTAGTCAAGAATTAACAGAAAATGATTTTTAATTAGTACATAATAATCTTAACACAGTACCTATCAACTTACAACGCGTATCAGAAATGCGTGTTCATAATATTTAAGGGTGTCCATCAAACTGAACACCTTTCTCTATGAGACCAACATCGTAATCTTGAATATCATCTGTCCCATTCAAAACTTCAATACCTACTATATAATACAATACAATTCGACCCAAACGTATGGGACAGCTGATATATTTTTTTTGCGATTTACGCTGCTGGTTCAATAGAAAAAGTTGTTCAGTTTGATGGTCTGATCCACACCCTTAAAATATGACTACGCATTTCTGATACACGTTGTATAAAAACCCAGCGCCCTATTATCGCGATTAACATTAAAATTTGATTGGCCAAACACACAGGCGTGTCGATGACGCAAATCGGCGCCTGCGTTACACTATTATTTATTCTGCGTCTCTAGTTTTAACAAAACACGACAGATGTCGACTGTTTACATCGAGTCGTTTATTATGTCTGGTTGGGTGATGATCCAAGGAATGTAGAATGATATAAGATTACCTGTTATTATGTAATGCTAATAATACGTGATGAATGTTTGATTTGCTTGTATTTGTTTTTTTCGGACTATACGACGCTGTTTCTTTTCCTAAACCAGCCGAAGTCATGATATTGACTCAGAACAGTATTGGATCTGGGACTGAGGCCGCGTGCCGGCATCGTATAGTATCATCCTAAGAATTTATTCGTGCGATAATACACTGCAGGCTACGGGCCTCTTCTCAGACGAGTTAGTCTTAATCCAACACGCTTGCCTGCAGGGTTAGCACGGTGGATGAATAAACCTGTTTTCTCCACACACACGAATTTTTCATGTATTGTAATGACACTCGTTTGGATCCGCCTTCAGGTGTGCAGGTTTCCGCCCATGAATTCGAAAATTCAAAGTTGCGAGTTCTTCTTTTAAAGAAGACATATCTTCGGTATACAGGAATAATTGAAAGTATGGAAATTGAAGCATTGAAGATCAATAGGAAAAAGAATTTAGTAACAGTAAAACAATGGGTAAATGTACGCCGTGATAGAATGCGATTCCTATGAGCTGAGTTATAACAAATTCAGATATTTGAATAATAAACGATTGTTGATTAAATAAACAGTGAATGTTAAACAATGTATTAGGAACTCTCACTGCATTTCTAAATCCTTTGTTAACTCAGTTATCAACTCGTAACATTGTTTCTAGCTACTAGTGGTGTGTAGACATTTCTTACAGTGAACATGTTCACAGCTCTTTTATCGTAGGTCAATTCGTTAAATATCCACCGACATTATGAGTGAGATTCGAATCGAGATGCGAGATATTCTTACAGAATAATGACTATGCTGTTGTCCGCAAAATTGATACAGTGGTCAGTGAGTGGCCATAAACACAAGTAGGTATTCAATAAAACCAGAACACGAAATAGGACGCCAAATGACTAGTTAAAGTTGTCGGGTACATTTATGATACTGCCACCTGTCAATGGAAGAAACAGCTTCGATGGCTATTCTTCTATAAGATTATAGTTTATAGTGAAAGCGTAATTAAGTGCACGTGTCGGAAGCCATTTGTCGCATGTCGCTTACGCACATATATTAACGCTTCTTGCCTCAGTTTTTAGTGGAAAAAGTATTAACGCATAGTATGAGATTATCTTTCTATGCGTTAATATTCTAAGACATTAGATACTTACATTACCTATGTAAACATAATATAAAAATAAAATGTAATACAATAACACGAAAATCAAACTTTTCTTAGTTTTAAACAAAATAAACTATTAAAAAAATGTACATCTAACTAAAATTCACACACATTAACGAAAAAAAAGTATTACGAAAGAATTTATCGAAATTCTTGAAACAAAAATAAAGTAATCTAGATAGAAATTAGACCTAGACTTGTATTTAGCGATGATTCATACATACACGTGTAGCGTTTGTAAAGAGAAATGTGTGTGGAACAACGAATAGAAAAACGCAGAAGGTAAACTCAGAAATTACTAAATAATTCTGGGGTAGTGGCGAAATGATGAGTATGAAATTAACTTATAATTATATATGAGCCTGTCAAAGAAGATGGTTAGCATAACAGATGTAGGTACAATTGGAAATTTTTCCGATCGACCATTCTAGACTAAAATCTTTTGCGCCCGGCGTCCAAACGCAGAGTACTAAACTCTAAGGGCCGCAGTCGTTCCAAGCATTTTGTTTGCGAAATGTATCACCGCAACGTATCGTGGCTGTATACTCAATAATAAAAGGTAAAGGATAGTAGTTTTATCGAAACCGAAGTCTTGTTTGTGTACTAAAAACCCTCGACTCCAACTAGAAAAAGAGCTATAATTTCTGAACAGCTTAACAGATTTTCATGAAACATAGCTAAGATGATACCCGATTAAACTAGCTTTCAATAAAAATATATGTTTAAAATCGGTCTATCCGTTTTGGAGCTACGATGCCACAGACAAATACACAGATTCACAGATACACATATACACACTACAAACTTATAACACCCTTCTTTTTTGTCGGAGGTTAAAAAACCGGAGACAGTGACAGTTTGCACACTGCACAGAGAGCATGCTGTAATGTCAGGGGGCTGGCTAGATCTGTGCAAGAACCAACGGCCGGTACTGTCTCCTTGAGGCCGCGATTTGACAAACAATTCATGGATCGACCTAAGCATGATGGGCTGACGACCGTTGACTTCATTGATGTACCTTCCGAGCATATTTACTTTGTGGCCAGTTCACTATCAATCATTAGCGTTCAATGTTTGTCTGTGTCTCTGCTTCCGACCGCTTTGATCTCGACCTTACTGACACCGAAGTTTTGGCAAACTACGTATATTTTGGTTTAGTATCAACACCTACAAAGATTGCGGGAAACAAAAAATTATAATTACAATTTGTTTCGTCTGACAACGCTGAATTGCTTCTGTAAAAAAAAAAACAGCTTGTAGAACAAAAATCACATTAGAAGCGTTAAGTACTATAAATAATTTATGGGTAATATGTGATCAGCTGACTGGCGCAATGGCAGCAACCAGCATTAAATAGCTTATAGCATTTCGTTATAAGTCCTTAATTTTAATCGTATTCACTTTGTACCCTTCTGATTTTAGTCTACTGAACGATCGAACAAGTGAACTATTTTGGGCTATAATAACTATTAACAGGAGACACTTCAAATATAAGTTTTTATTATTAGTGTCAATTGTAACGTCATGGTACGAAAATAGTGAACGTTTGTTAGCAGCGCATTTGCAGCTTCTATTTATTCTACTTAAAAAAACCTTTATCTGAGACGTCCTAGTATGAATAAGCAGGACTACTTATTTAAAGCCTTAAACAAAACTGCAATAAGAGACGCTGGTAGGCCCCTAGGGTAGATTAACTTGTATGGCCTACAGATGTTAGTTCCGAGTCTCGGTGTAGATTTTTGCATGACACTGTACGCACATTACATGAGAGATCCCAGGGTATGGCAAAATTAAAAAATGGTATAGTTAGGGTTGGATACTTATGGGTGGAAGCTAGTTTACCTAAAGAAAAATCACTAGCTAGAAACTATGCTCAAAGTGAAAGTCAAAGTATTTTTTATTGTCAGACAGTGGTTACGAGATGTAGTATCCGATCTCACTGCTCGACCACATTAAAAGTACCCACGATAACTTACATAAATTGTACAACACAATACACTTTATTGCACACCAGAAATAGAAGAATAACTAGAAAAAGAGATGTACAAAGGCCGGCCTTATCGCACTTGGCTTGGTGATTCTGCCAGACAACCATAAGATGGACAGATTACATAAATAAATATTAAATAATTTAAATACCTATATCATACTGTCAGTTAAAAATTCACATACTCTGTATGTGTTATGTAAGCTACTTTCTTTTTTCAGTAAGAAATTAATTGCCGGATGTCATAAATTACGACTGCATCATAAATTCCTGACTCTTCGACCTTATTCTGACAACGCAAAATAAACCGTGCATATTTCAGCAAAGAGCAAATATTTTACAGCTGTCAGTCATCATAAAACGTCTTGCATTTTCTTTAGAATGACATCAACATTTTGACGAATAGGTACCTTCCGTGTGTTATTTTGATAAAGAAAAAACAATATCATCAGTATACGTATATGTAAGTAGCTGCCTAGCTTAAGATTATTTACTTCTTAAAATAAATCCAGCCCATTATTGTCCTAATTCTGGCCACGGGCCTCTTCTCAGAATGAGAAGGGTTACAGCCTTAGTCCACCACGCTGGCCTGGTGTGGATTGACGGACTACACACACCATCGAGGACTTTATGAGGCCCTCTCAGATGTGCAGGCTTCCTCACGATGATTTCTTTCACGGTTAACGCAAGTGATCTGCGAATGAGTGGGTTCTGTAGCTCATCGGGAAATTAGTTAAAAATCGATTGTATTGCAGACAAGAAAGCGATAATAAAAAACGTGGTAAAATAGAAAGAAAGAAAGAAATACGTTTATTAGAAAACCACAAATATACAAAAAAATAAGTAAAAATAAAATACAAAACACGTAAAACCAAACAAGTAAACCTAATTTATATAAACGAAAAAGAAAAACTTAATAACTACTAAATTAAAACTCAAGTTACATAAATACTAGTAGTAGTATAGTTAGTTAAATAGGGAAGTTACTTCAGATATACATGTCAGTTTCGTTTAGATCTGGATTGCGCCGGCGCATTTCTTACCGGCTCGATGCATCCACGTTACGTAATACCTATTTCATTACCAGGTACTTTGGCATGTTGAGAGGTTTACTAAGAACACATTATCCTCTCTGTTTGAAGTCAACGATTGTTTTGTGCACGTATAATTAAAATAAATGTACCTGTATGCGTTGACTACAAACACATGCCATAGACAAATACACGTGTCGCTGGCATTAACAATAAAGTAGGAGCTACTATATAGAATAGATCTTTTATGATACAAATAATTTATGCGATATAATTTTGTATAAATAGGAGGTGGCGGGATGACCTACTTGTTAAAGGATTGGACTTTGCTATCAATAGAGAGGGACACGTGGAAAGAGGGAAGGGAGATCTTTGCCCAGCAGCAGAGCTACCACGGTGGGTGGACAAACCCGATTCCTCCACTCTTTGTCTCCTTAACAGAAGACAAAAGGAAAATCGAGAATGAAAATGGTAAAAAGGTGGTTTTGTTCCCGATTTTTTCTCCCCTTTTTTTAGCCCTACAGTAGACCGTTGGTTATGTATGGCGATAATATGAATCTATAGCCTCACCGAATGGAGCATTGTACCATCAACTAGTAGATAATTATTATGACATCAGTGCTAAAACATCGTGGTAGATTCATCATAGAACTAGTCTCGCCCTCATAATATTTTACGTTTAAAGCAATGACCACGGACGCATGGATATTGTGGAAAGAATGGCAAGATTGAAGTGGGAGTGGGCTGGTCATGTTACTAGAAAGCAAGATTCGTGGTGTAAAAGGGTCTTAGAATGGAGACCATGGAACCAGAAAAGACCTAGAGGGGACCGCAAATGAGATGGAAAGATGACATCAAAATGAGGGCGGACAGCAACTGGATTTTATCTGACCAAGACAGAGGGAAATGGAGATTGAAGGAGGCCTACACCAAACATTTGATCGACGAAGGCAGACGAAGGCTAAGGAAGAAGAAGAAAGCAATTAATTGTCAATGACCGACATATTGTCTCATTTCTTGGCTATCAAACATTGTTCTCTAGTCTTAGACTGCTTATAAACTTAGAAGTAGTCTAAAATTAGTCTGCTCAAATTATAAGAAAGCTATTTTGAAAATAGCTAGCAGCTAGAACCCACAATTAGCAATTAGCTAATCGGTGAAGTATTTAGCATTAGTGGTCACGTTCTATACAGTATGACCAAACAGTTAGATAATTAACTGTCGGCTGAAGTATGTGACATACCATTTGGTCGGTTTTGGCAACAGGCAGCCTAAGGAATTCGAGACGACGCCACTCAGGTACTCGAGCAAGCATAGGGCTGTGCAATTTCTTCAGGAAGCCTATTTGCGTTTATTTTGCGATACTAAGTTAAGCCTCCAAAGTTGAGAACTAGAGTAAAGAATTTTGTACTCAAAGCAAGTTATTCCATTCACGAGTGATTGATCGTTGCAGAAGATGACCTTAATAATATTTTTTTTATCTTTATTCAATATTTAGGGGTTTTTATCCAATAAGGACATGCCAACCCCATATAATAATTCATTTTCATCATCACAATCAGGTAGCACGGATCTCCTCATCTTTAATCACTTTTCAAATAACCCTTTGATTAAAATCTTCAAAAGATCGCATAACGATAATTTAACTCTACCCACCAAATGCACGTGTGTAATATTAACAATGCATCGGCACGGCGACGCGACATAGGCTACAAATAATTAGGTGAAACGGCTGTGCCAACAGACCAGGTTTATAGTCCCGAATAAGATCACTTAACAATGAGAAAATAATGTCAAACGAGATGTAGATGATTTTGTGGCATAGGTCAGTTAAGTAGATCAAAAGATATTATTTATACAGTGGCATCAAAATAAGCTTTTAGTGACAAAATTATATGAAAATCTACTTGATATCAACGTAGAACAAGGTTACGTCAAAATTGTGGATATGGAAGACTAAGCATAAAATAAATGAACAAAGAACTTAAGAAAACGATGATTTAATTTGACATATTCTACCTCAACTTCCATCCTTGAGACAGATAAAACCATACATTATACTATGCTTGTTTGACAATACAGATAATTACTCGGAACAACAAAATGATTAGAAAGAATGAAGTGCCAACGCGGTCTTTGAACTTTGATTTAAAAAAAAAAACATTATATCGAAATGTCGCGATTGATGACCACATTAAACTGACTGACATTCTAAATATAAAAGCATTTCTTTTTTACTAAAATTAATACACCTACGTGTTCATTTTATAAGTATATCCCGAGACATTCCCAACTACATTACTGAGTAATATTTTTATTAAGAATGCTATAAATCTTGACTTACATGTGTCATAAGAAAGCTGGTGACTAGTATTGCTAGCTAAAATACCGCGGTCCTATTGACCCGGCAAAAAAGGCAAAACTTCAATTGTGTTCCTTCTGGTCTTTAAGCAGGAGCACCAACCCTTTGGTTCAGCATGGTGACTCGGTACAGGCTCCCCTTTTGGAAAGGTTCAATGACCAGTAATACTTCGAGAAATAGATAAAGGTCTGAGAAGACCCTTCGTCGCTGTGCCATGCAAAGATCTATTGTGATTTGTGACACAAAAACATGCAGGCTGCAATGGACTGATTAGAAAAATAATTCTAGTACTATACCAAGCGAGACGTTTTTCTTTTTCTTATAGGTGACACTCAGACTGACATCAAAATAAATTCCGTATGGAAATACATGAAATTTTATAAGTTAGGTATGTGTGCGACGCCAGAACGATCCCGCTAGGAACTTTATTATAAATAGAAAGGAATGTGCGCTGGTATACGGCGACACCGGGAAAATTAACTGAAACGAAATTTCTTTCCGATTCCATGGAGTTCGGATGCCTGAGTCACTTTGTTGTACTTTCGGTTCTTATTTTATTTTTAGCTGATATAATAGTTCCAGATGATTGCTTACGTTGTGTAAACAAAAAAGGAGGTGGAAGTCAAAATGTAGCTAATAAAGGCCGATTGTTCCAAGAGCTATAATTTTTTTGTATTTTTAAAACAGTGTTACTTTTAATACCTACTTTGAGTATTTAGACATACTCAAAGAATACCTACTTGTAATGGCAGCTAGCGCTCGTTGCCCGAAATCGACTACTGCAAAAATAATTTGGATTGTTTATCTCATTGAAAGATCCATTTTAATATTGAAACAAACAAAGGAGTCATTACTTATTTTATTACTTTCTGAAATAGAACTTCTTTCATCAAGCAAAATAAAGTCTTATCGCAGTATCTACCATTTAAAACTCTTATTCAATGTGCATAATTACTAAAAGCGTTTCGTTCTTGATTCAAACGCCAGGTTATTTTGGAGGCGCAGGCGCATTAGCGGATGCGTTAATTGGCTCAAATAATTCTAATTGTACCACAAATAGAACGCGCACTGAATTTTGTGTTAAGATTTCGTAATTAGCGGTTAACGTCTAAAAACGATTCTGAAGAAATCTCACAAGTATGTTTTTGCTCACTGATCTTCATAATTTGAATGTAGTTTGACTTTCAGTTTATTCCTTTACTCAAAACCAAATTAATAGAGTACAATGACCAATAGTATAAACAATAAAATTTATCATCTGATAGTGCTCTAAACATAGCATAATATATGTTTGTCCTTCTGTGTTCTGTGGTTTGTCCCAAAGAATTCAGTGAACGTCTACGAATCATAAATATTATTAATTTAGCTTCTTCGTTATATGACGAAGTAAAGGTCGTCCAAATATTTATAAAAGCGATGAAAATAATCTGGAATGTTACGGAAGGTACTAGGAAGGTCGAATGAGAAGGAGGTCACCATAAATTACCCCATAGAAAAGAAAATTTATTGACCATACATTTGTGAGAAGTTATTATGCCTGAACTAAGAAATGACAATGTTGTAGGAAACGGGATTGTGAATATAAATGTTCAAAGGATTAAATGTGTTTGTGGTTATTTATGAGTACATTTATTGTTTAACGGATATAATCGATTTTATGAATTGTTTCGCGTTGGTTTTGGCTTTTGTTTACTTATTTGTTTCGAGTCATAAAACATTTTATTGATATTATTATGAATAGTACGCGCATGACGGAAGAAAATAAAGTAAATGTAAATTCCAATAATATATTTATCAAACCTACAAACGACTGGACACTCAATGCGCAGCTAAAGAGTACTGACTAATACTGACGCAACGATGCAGAAGAGTTATTGGGAAAACCTTTGAAAAAGTGTTATACTAAACGATCACTTTAGCAAATGCAAAAATAGTTATAACAAAATAAACAACTAAAACCACGGAGAAACCAAAATAAATCTATTTTCAACGATCACTATTTATATTTTACAACGTATCGAAGAATTGACGTCTAAAACTAGAAAAGAAATAGAATTTGAAAATAACAAATAGTAAAATGCATAACGATGGTCTAATATTAGCACAAATCAATCGATTGGCAGCACCTGTAACCTTGCAGAAAGACATTCACAACTTTATGGCGAATAATATTTTGGCAATTGTGACCAAAACAAAAATAGGGTACACCCACGGCAAGGCCACAATAAAGATTTGGGAACAATCCAAATGTCATTTTAATGAACACATCATGCTAGGGCAAATATTTTCCAAGAACCTTTTGTTCTACAAGCTGATCGATGCCCATTTTCTTGCACATGAGGGACACACACTTCCATGCTTTATTTTTCATTGTTTTTATTTTAAGTAATTTCCTGGTTTTTTTATTTTTTATGTTTGTTATGTGTGCATGCTCGGTGTCCTGTGTGCAAAAAATAAATTGATTTTCTTTCTTTCTTCTTTCTTCTTTCTGAAACTCCAAAAATACTTGTGGAGTTAGGAAATATTCTCCTTGAGAAACATTTTTTTTATAAAATCTTTTTTTTTTTCGTTTTGTTGCTAATATTTTTACACTGTAGATATGAAGAAAATTAAGGTGACAAAAATATTTCTGGCACTATAAACTATGGTCCTAAAACATAGAATTTTATTGCTCAAGGAACATTAGAATTATTTTTTTTCTAATAAATATCGAGTGATTTTGTTATCAAAAGAATGGGGACAAATAAATCTAAAATAAAAACATAGTCATAAAAAAAATACGCAGCAGTTTGTTCTCATTCAGCAGAATTGATTGATTTTGGCACTGGCAGATCACATTTTTGTATCAATTCTGTCAGGCCGAAGTACGGTCAAGGCAAACAATAGTGACGGCAAAGTGCCAGAATTATATTATGTATATTAAGATTCAATTTTAGAATTTACAACCCTTTATGTTATCGTATCGACCACCACCACAGGAATGAGAACTAGTGACCAGACAGGATATAATAAAAATATAAAAGGAGCAGTGCCTAAAAACTCTCCTGTTTAATCATACGTCCCATCAACCTTGATATAATAATATATGGTGCAGAATTTTTAACAGCTCTCATCCTGCGCTCGACCTTCTCCAAACTGAGGTAACACTTAACAGATGCAAAGAGCAGTAAGACAATTGTTTTTCTCCGCCAACCGTTTGATCGGCAGACTACTAATGATCCTCTCTCAGAGAGGATACTAACTTGACCAGCAGTGGAGCAATATTAATGGGCTATGTCTACTGCTGCACACATGCCTCGGTCAAGTTGTCCCACAGCTCACCCGTTTTTCAAAGTCCTTTCTACTCCTGCTGCCTTGTTCAAATCGTCAATCTATCCAAGTATGGTGTCTTGATTTAAATTTGATCATTCGCAGTCCGTAGCCTCTGTTTCTTGTAGATGCTTCTGTTTCTACTTTCTTGTGTTATTTAAATAAATATTCATCTGCTCAGTTTCTTGAAATAATTCCTTCTCTTACTGAATAGTCATAACTATATTCTATTTCAGCCAACATAAAAAAAACCCTATTTTTATACTATTCATTAATACGTTTATAAAAAACGACGAAACCCATCCAAAAAATATTCTAATTACATTCACGTGGGGTAATTACCGGTAACATTGAACTTGGAACCTGACACTGCCACCTACACCTTGTCTTGGGTCCCATCACTTGCCAAAGAAGTGTTTACTCGAATTCCTACCTTAGCTACCTGTCTATTAGAACAATTATTTTGCCATTGAACGGCAACCAACAATTCCTCAAAAACATGACAGCGTAATGTGTTCTGGCTTCGATCCAAGCCCAAGTATTTCCAAAAGAGAGTTTGGAAAGGCAATTGACACGATGGAATACGACGTAAAAAACATTTTTGAAGGTTTGACTGACAAAATATGTCTAGAGAAAAAACAGTAGATTAGTTCCGTTAAATGTTTTTCTGGCGATTATTATATAATCGTCTGAGAATTTTCGTAACCACTGGAGAACTAACTAACTGGGGATTTTTGTGTCCCTGAAGATTCCGCTATAAGATATTACGGACGAACATTGGTAGGTATGAATACATTTTATATTCCCTTGAGATCTAGAGACTCAGCGTGATATATCTGTACCCGTACCATTGTAATATAATCACTGAAATCTTATTATTTAAGTTTCTGTTAATATAAATTATAACTGCAGATGGTAGTTTATTATAAAAATATTCTCGGTAAAACCTAAATCTCCTCAAACTAATATCACCGATCATATTACACACCAGATACCAGTTCCATTGCCATATTAATAGCTGGTGCTGCCCGTGATACTAACATTAAACTAGTAATAAAGCATCTTTAAAAAAACCTCGCCGCACGTACCAGGAGCTCATAAGATCGAAGAAATAACTATTACAGAGTATTACATCAGTATGCGGAAGCTGGCAGATCATTGTCCATAGCACCGGTTAAAATTAAAAGGTACAGAAGACCCAATCATACCAATGCACAATAAGAAACGCACATTAATATAAATATTGAATACGGTACAAGTAAGAATGAACAGATCTTAACCACTACAGTCGAAGATTTCATGAACATAGCTATGGCTACAGTTTTGTTTGAGGTTCATACTAGGATTTCTCTTGTAGCTACAATTTTTACAGATAAATCCCGAATGAGATGTGGAGAAAATTCTGACAGTTGGCGTCGTTAATAATTATACATTTTATTCCGTATACTCTTATGAAAAAATCATCATCATCATCATTGCGGCCCATAAAATACCAATTTTCGGGTGTAGGCCACCTCCAAATTCCTCCAGTCCTGATGATCTTGAGCCTTTGACATCCAATCCGGACCTGCGTGTCACAGAATATCATCTACCCAACGTTAAGCTGGCCGTCCTTGCGGTCGGGAGTGCTATCGTGGTCAACAGCCCAACAGTCTCCACGCCCATCTACATTTGCCTGTGGCTATAATCGATACCTACTATGTCTTGGACTTTCGTCATGATGCATTGTTTCGTATGAAAAATATATTATAACCGGAAAAGAGATGCACTGTTGGCCGTTGTAGCTGTCAGATTTATCTTACGTAATCAAGTCGCCAGGACAGGTCTTTATATCACAAAAATATTTACCCGGCGGGAATCGAACCTACGACACAGCGCAGAAAGCCAATGTCCTTTATTCTGTGTGTGAGTTTGACTTGCATTGTTGAGTGAACCTTCTGCATCTACATTATGATACCGATGCCTGCGCAGCCGCCGGGATATTTCCGTACTCTCGGCTCTCGCTCAATGCCACGAGGCCAACAACATCCACTCAATGAATTACTCATTACACTACTACAGCAATAATTAGGACATTTTGTTCCTAATTTTTGACACGACTTTCACGTCAAATTTTCACGTGACTGTGAAATCATTTTTTCATAAGTCAATGTCAAGTAAGCTTCGCCCGTGTGATATCTTTTTAAATTATAGCCTATGTTACTCACTGATAATATAGAATACTGCTGGTGAAGGAATTTTTAAAATCGGTCCAGTAGTTTTTGAGTTTATCCATTAGAAACGAACAAACAAACATACAAAAATCAATTTTTTTTTCCTCTTTCTAATATTACTTTAGATTATGCATCTGTGATTAGTATTATATGTACTGGTTTGGTGTAAGTTTTTAGTTGAATTTCGTAAAGACCCTGGCCATCCAATACCAAGACCTTTCAAATTTGTAGTTATTAGACTAAAATTGGCCACATGTATTGGAATAAAAGACGAGATATAAAAATTAACCACTTATTTATTTTGGTCCCATAATAATCATACAAATTTAATGGTACACGTATACCTAATGTTAAATTTATAACTTATCACATTGCTTAAATAAATATAATAATATGCAAAGTAAACATTACTCTTACATTACTTTTTATCAACCAATAACTTGTGAAAACGAACACACGAGCAATATTTTAAATAAGAAATTATTTAACATGGTGATATTATCTTATTTGTTATATATTTAGTCTACTTCCTCTTTACTCTAAAATACCCAAACACCCACCCATCTGTAATATCTTAACTAATTCTCTTTCATTCATATCCATAACATTCATCCTCTCAGTCTTATTTTTTTATTATTCATCTTCTTTCACTGCATCCATTCTTCCTTCTTCGCGTATGGTAATCACAGTTATCCTTTTCTAACCTATACCGCTATCTCAGTCATTCTTCAGCTCTTCTCGATGGGTCCGTATCTCTGCCTGAACCAAGTCATGCCTATGTAGTCAGCCTCGTATACATCTGGAATCTCCTTGTCGATGGCTTCGCAGTATACCATCTTAACTGAAGGCTCGCCAAAGCGCCTCTCTTCGTACTTAATAAGCTGCTTGAAGAATCCTGTGTTCGGTCGGATTTGTGGTCTAGAACAAAGATTAAGATAATATAAGAAATTGGCAACATAGCTCGAAATATAATATTCAAAGAAAAAAATACTATTTATGACTTTATATGCTTTGAATTTATGTTGAACGGAAACTATAAAATGTTTCAAATCACCCGCAGAATCACCATTTTAATCACAATTTCAAGTCATTATTCATAATACAATGAACATTGAAAATTTTAATGATCCACTCACCGTCTTTGCTTCATGTGATAATAGGCATCCCTCAGGGTCATCCTCTGCCATTTGATGAGGTACGCCAAGCAGAGGGTGACTGATCTGGATATACCAGCCACACAGTGAACCAACACCACTTCCCCGTTGCAGACAACCTGATGTAAACAAATTTCATTAAACAACTGCACTGAATTCAGATCCATTTCAATCAAACAGTTATTTAACCCGAAATGATAATATTTACACTATCTAAAATTTCTGAGCCCGAAATCTGTTGCATAAACAAATATAATCTTGGGCAATCATGAACTAACAGGCACTGAAGCTAACGAAGAAATTGCTTAAGCACTACTGGGAAACAAATTGACAGAAATTCTAAACAAAAATTCTAATATTTACCTCGTTAATTAGGTCAGCCACACTCTCCAAATAAGGGTGCATATCAGAGTTTGGTGTGTCCAGCAGAGGGACGAACTGTCTGGGGACATAGTCTTCAGGTGGAGGCGGCAATTCTGGGGCTGCGCTGACGATGAGTCCAGGGTGCAAGACTCTTACTGCTCCCGGCAAGGCATGGGCCCCACACACATATAGTGATGAGGTGATACGAGAGACGCCAAGAGGACAACCTCTGTAACAATGGTTAACATTAATTATTTGTATTTAATACACAGAAGAACTGCAATATCATGTTCAGAAATCAAAGACCCTAAAATCATGTTTAGATAAGTCTAAATCTTAGTGAGTTACCCTTTAAACGAAGTCCTACCACTACAACAGATATTAAAAGCAACACCTTTGAATTCAGATAAACAGAAGTCTGAAAAACGATCAAAACATGATTACAGCAATCCTGACCCGAATCACGACAACATGCAGACTGCGGCACGTAAACACCGCATACCACGCGGTTGTGTCATTCTGGCCAGTTGCCAACTGATTTGACCTAGCGAACTTGCTAATGCTATGTTATACTACTGTGATATCTCAAGTTCTTCCCCATTTGGACCTGTTTCTATGTATGAACATTTCATTTTTCAATATTTACTTTTATTTCGTGACTGCAATTTGCTATGGGTAGTGATTGATTTTTATCAATTGTTAGAATTACTTATACTTGTTTTGTTATTATCTTTTACAACTTCATCATTGTCTTGCCTATTTAAATTCGGCGTTATAGATATTATACCAATAATTTGAATATTTGTTCAATGTTTGACCTGTATGTAGCCTAAAAGTTTTTATTACTAATCGTGAAAATTAATTTTAACTATAAATAAATTTTATTGACCCCTACTTTGGGTGGGATCAAAGGATTATTCTATTGAAATACATGTTAGAATAGATTAAAATTATTTTGTAAAACATGTTGATGTTTATAGTATAAGTAAAATAAATATAGTTACTGCAAATGTTGTAACGGATTCTCGCCCAGAAAACACCTAACATGAGTCAATATTTAATTCGTTAGCTTTTTAACTTGTGGCCGAGACAAAGGCTGAGTTTCGTCACATAATGAGTTAAAAGGATGTTTACCTGTTTAGTTCCTCCTTGGTAAGGATCTGCGTATCTACCACCACGGTCGGCTCGTTTCCATCCCCAACACTTGCGACCTTATCTGTTGCTGTCAAGACTTTCATTATGTTTCACAAAATCACAATAACTTTAAGCTCTATCAACTGTCTGTCACTTCACTATCCACAATCACTTTCACTTTTCGAATTTATTTTACGTTATTTTCGAACTGAATAATATTTTCTCAATTGGTACTTAATCTTCTTCCACTGATAGATGTGAATCCCCACTCGTTTCACTACTCCGCAAAGTTTATTAATCTTTGTCAAATATATCAAATTAAACGTCCTTATATTCACTGTTTTTTAAATCGTCCACTTTAGGACCTGTAACTTCAATATCTTCGTAAAAGTTGTTACGAATCTGTCTATCTTCACGTAATTGTGAATCTTCAACTTTAAAATTATCGTGTTTAATATCGATGTGTAAGTTTTCAGCGAGCTAGCGTGCGTGCGCGCTGGGAGTGTTGCTCCGACGCACTGAGTGTTCGCAGCCACCTGTACGCGATCCTGAGCCCGTGACGGGCTGGGATTGCAATATCCGGCATTCCACAGTTTATTTTAGTGCGACGGTGACGCGTATTTTGTTTACAATGCTCGCGATGCTGTTTTTGGTTTGAATGAAGGGCTTTTTGTGTTGTTTTCGTTCGAGAGGTTATTTATGTGAGAAAATTAAATGTTTTGATCGACTAATCCAGATAGATTAACTGGTTTAATTTTGATTGAGGAGATTTCTGTTTTCGTAGATGTCATTTAAAGAGGCGTTACATGATATATTGTAGAACATAAATTATTGAATTTATAGGTATTTCAACTTCTGCAAATGGTATGGTGTAGGATGTTCTGCTGGTATATTATAAATATTATTTCACTTCCAGATCATATCTACGTAGTTTCAAATAGTATACCTACTTGTATCAATTTAACTCTTTTTCACGATAGGTTATGTGGTTTAACTACATCTTAATTTATCAATCATTTTCTTTCTTTCTTAGATTTTCTTCCAAAAAATTATGTGAAAACACATCTAACACTCTCTTGGGGATCTGAAATAATTTGCCCTTACACCATTTACATTACCTTCAGTTCTTCCTGATATCCGTGAAGATCTTTCCTGAAAACAGTGCCAAAGCACAGTTTATATATAACTTTTCACAACAGTTTATTTGAACCCCGAAGTGGTGTTCTATCTTATACCCACACTATCCCATGTCTTCTCGAAAGATTTCCGAAAGAAAGAGGGCGAGTCAATTACTATTGAGTTATAGATCATTTAAGTCATAAAACTTTCATGAATTTATATATAACGTGGTTAGTAAATATCATATTTTTCTGACAATGTAACCACGTTACAAGATGGCGAGGTGCTATAAGCGTGTCGTCCACATAACTCAGGTGCCATTTCCGGGCTCGCTCGCCTTGGAAACATAATAATTTAAACTCTAGACGCTATCCAAGAAAATTTTTGTGGTCTGAGCTAACAATTTAGAGATTTGTCTTTTAAACTGTTATTTGTCGTTTTTATATCACTTTAAGTTGGGAAATATTTTATATATTAAGAATAATTGGTAATTATGGTAGCTTAAAATTTAAATAATGAGAAATTATTGTATTTCTTTTCATTTAAATTCATTTTTAAAAAGCATTATAAAAGTCATATTTTATTTTATTTGGGTAACAAACAGATTGTATAGGTATTATAAAAGTAAGATTTAACAAAAAGCGTTATCCAAAAACGATTCCAATTATTTGCGACCACGGATTAAGTAAACAAAATACACTTACGACTTTGCAGGTTCCATCAAAACTAAGTTATTCGGTTGTAAATAGCAATAACTTGTTTAAATCTAGCCGTTATATTTTTTTGTTTTCTAGCCAAGAATAACCCTTCGCTTTCCTATTAAATAATATTTTTTTTACATTTCGCTTTTCGTTAGCGAAGACACTACTCTCAACGGGCAAAAGAAAAGTAATTTTGGTTTTTATTCAAAGTTAAAGTTTTCTATAGAACCCTATCATAGATTACTAAATAATAACTACATAAAAAATAAAAAAAACATTAAAAAACAAATGATTCTTATTCTTATTCTTCTTATTCTTATAAAACCTACGCAAGACAAAGTGTACTCCATAGAAATATTTATAGGTACTATATATTATCTCTATGGTTCTTGTGTACACTGTATATAGTGTCGTATCTGGTAGTAATGAATACTTTGTTGTAAACAAAAGCAGGTTTCAAGTACAAACTGGTATTAAAATACAACAAGATTTCAATGCCCCATTATGAAAACTGTCCAGCACCAGTAAAACTTGTCTCCAGAACAATCTAGTTTCTAATTTCAACACGTTTAGCAGCATATAATATTTCTGTGCTTCTAGGAAATAGAGTCAATTATGTGCGCTTGACATATTCACACGTAATAAATGAAAGTGGTGAGTGAAATGCAGCCGCAATAATATTAGATTTGCTAAATACTACTCAATGCAGTGGTAAATTAGGCAGGCGAAACACGACTCTGCAGTATGAGGATTATTTTGTTTTTAATACCTATTTATTTGTCTTGTGTGTGTATTTATTTTATTGCTGTACAATAAAGAATGAATAAATAACCTAACCGTCAAAAACCCCCGACTACAACTAGAAAAAGAGCTGTAACTTTTGAACGGCTAAACAGATTTTCATGAAATATAGCTAAGATGATTCCCGATTGAGCTTTTTTAAATGGAAATCTCCATTTAAAAAAGCTGCATTGAAATCGGTCCATCCGTTTTGGAGCTACGATGCCACAGACAGACACACAGAATATACACAATACAAACTTATAACATTCATCTTTTTTGTCGGAGGTTAAAAAACAAAAAATATTGCTGTGTCGCCGACCCAATTAAAAGACTATTAGGAATCTTTTTTATCCAAAAGTCTGTCTTTACCTTCGCCTCAACTATGCAATTGCATGTGTATTGTGATACGTCTTGTCTTATTTATGTCTACGGTTCTTGGCTAACGTTTGGGATATCCGAATATCCAAATGTTCATCACTTACTTTTGATTTTGAATGTACGTTTTCCATTCACAACCATTATCATGTCCAATATGAACTAGTAATGGTAACAATATCTGCGTGTGATTAAAGTGTGTAAAAATGTCAACTTAAAATTCTATAGTCACGGAATTTTCCTAGTATGCGTCGAGCCTAACAACTTCTTATCATCAATTACCAACATAATCTTTTCTCAAAAAACGCTTGTTTTCTTTAATCCGACGCAAAATATTTCGCATTTATTAATAGTAAAAATATAAATGCACTTAGCTGAAAATAAAATGAAGATAATGTTATTACAAATAGCGGCGGGGCGTGCCAATTTGCACACATTACGTTTTTAGGAATCCTCTGCAGAATCACGAAACGATTAAATTAACGTACCGCGGGTTCGATCCCCGCACGGAACAAATATTTGTATGATCTACAGATAGTTGTTTCGGGTCTGGTTGTGTGTGCATGTGACTTGTATGTTTGTAAACAGTACCCTCGATACAGGAGAAATCCTAGTGAGGGGCAACGTTTTTTAAAAGAAAAAAAAACTTTTATTGCAATGGTTTTTATAACCTTTATTACTTCAATTATGTATATTTATCTGGAAATGGACTAAAAATGATGGATAGCATCATAAAGTTAATTAGTTCATGCTACACTGCGGGCTTCCCTCGTTTTTTACATGCTGTACTGTCCATCCAAAGGTTGTCTGTAAGAAATCGCCGATGGCGATAAGACCGCCCATTGTACATTATTATGTTCGTTCCTTTTTTATCAAGTGTATAATAAAGAGTAGGTATGTCTATTCAATTCTATGCATGTGATCGTATTCCCCGAAGGACTTCGCTTTAAGCAAATGTGTACCCACATTTCGCAGATGCAGTAATGAAGCCTATTGACATCCACCAGGCTTATCAACGATTCCAAACTTCAAGCTACTACTGAGACCTAAAATAAAAACACGAAGACACTTTGTCCAAACTGAGAATTGAACGCAGCATTTAAGGGCCTGGCCTCATTGAGCATTTCATAATCACGAATCATAATAGTAACTGTCAAACAGATGCTTGCTGAGAACCTTACGCGAATGATATTAAGGAGTCGTCAACGTCCCTTTGAGCTTTAATTCTGAGAAATCTATTATGTTCGCCATCCGATCGGACCCTAATCCAGCGGAGGTGGATATTTGACATTTGAAATGTGAATCATAATGTGATTCATCTAAAGCGGCCTTTTTAAACCCCTTCTATACTGTATAGACAACTTTTAGCTTTATACCACCCAAGCACGGCAAGAAAAGGGAGAGAGAAAATCGGGGATAAAACCATCTCTTTACCGTTTTCTGTCTTGATTTTTCTTTTTGTCTTCTGTCAAGGAGACAAAAGGTGGAGAAAACGGGTTCGTCCACCCGCCGTGCTAACCCTGCTGATGGATTTTTCTATTATCTCACTGTTGAAACACATAAGGAGTACTAACGTAGGTGAGTAAATACTTAAAACTAATTTAAAATAGCTACTTACGTATGTTTATAAACTATTGTTTAATAAATAAGTAAAACAATGAATGTTGTAATTATCATGATGTCAGCCAGACAACGTGTGGTAATTATTTTAAGTGTACGTGCAATAAACCGTTAATAATATGTAGCCATTGAGGCATTGAACATATTTATGGACGTTATTAAATAGAAAACTTAATAAATATTTTGTAAAAAAAAAAAAAAGTAAGTCACAAGGAGATGCTGGTTTTTTATCGTCTTGGTAAGTAATCGTTTGGTTGTTTCAAATCGAAGCAATATTTTTATCATTAACATTCCAGCCTACAGATATTCACAGCTGGACATGGCAGGAAATGTGTACGGAACCTTTATACTCTCAATCAGTTTGTTACTGACCATACTTCGGTCAACAGATCACCTTGAATTGAATTTAAATGCAGGTCAAACTGATACAGGTCTTCGGAATTTGAACTGTTCTTTTAGTATCGTCCAATATAACATGTTTAACAAGTTTGGCTTTACCGTTTTACAATCACTACTATAACACAGTGAACACGTTTTGAATCATTTACTACATGGGACAAAAACCGAATTCGCGAAAAAAAGTCTGCTGTTCCAAATGCTGCAGTTGTTGTATACCTATACAATATTAAATAAATGTATTGATCTAAAACAAAAATAATATATGGACAATGTAAAAAATATATCTGTATCTAGAACAAAATATAGATTTTACCTGTCACAAGGGTTAAAATTAAAACATTTACTGAAAACCCGAAAACAAATGCTGAGGAGTAATAGTCGAGAAATATTGAATTATTTGTATGGAACAGTTGTTTTTTTGCGCAATTGCTGTGTTTGTTCCATAATAAAAGTTGTTCATTATGAGTACAATATTGGGACTAGAAAGGTAGGACAATGAATAGTTATCCTTTAAAGAAATGACAGTGTTGTATTTGGGGGTTACCAGTTCGACAGTGAACGCTCACTCACGTATTACCTATTTTACCTATACCTGTATATATAGGTCAGTAGATCTTTATCAAATGTTCAAACATCGGAATTCGTTTTGGCAGAGTACCGCACTGCAATGAAAAACGAAAGTGTTACAATGCAATATAATAGTTATTTGTTATACAAGAGTGCAAAGTTGCTTTTTAACCGCGTGTTCAATTTTGATGACCGAGCAAGCGAAGGATTCTAAAATTGAATCACGAGCGCAGCGAGTGATTCAAAATTAGAATCCTGAGCGTTAGCGAGGGAATCAAAAGAGCACGAGGTGAAAAATCTTTGCACTCGAGTGCAACACGTAACTTTTCATTCCACCTCAGCGAGGAAATGACTAAATGCAAAAAAAAAACGTTTAATTCACAAACTTAGTGCACACGATGTTCTAAATTCAATTTACTTTATCCTCTAGAGAATAAAAACGGCTTTTCCACTCAGATATTGAAGATTAAAAATACTCTTTCCGAGATGGTGGGATGAAAAATACATTAATTAATGTTCATAAGACAAAGCTGGACTGTCTGAAGTGACATGACTCATCGTTCTTAATTAGAGAATTAAGAAAAATTGAGAAGTCCCGGTTTATTAATGTCAAGAATTTACCATGGGAGTAAGCGTGAAATTATAATTTACACCCTCATCTTACTCATCACTGCACAGTGCACAGACTACTTCGAGATACCAAATAAAGCCAGCTTGGAAAAACTTTGTTTTGCTCTCTATTTTTGTTAATTTGACTTCATGTTATTATCATAGTCATAGTAATATTATAAAGAGAGAAATCCTGATTGACTGACTGACTGACTGACTGGCTGACTGACTTATCATCAACGCACAGCCGAAACTACTGAAGCTAGAGTCACGAAATTTGGAGAGTAGGTCCCTTTTGTATTGTAGGCAAGCAATAAGAAGGGATTTTTGAAAATTCAGCCCCTAAAGGGGGGAAAAAGGGGGTGAAAGTTTGTATGAGAGTCCCTTAATTTTTGAAGTGAGAAAGATGAAAATTGGGATTTAGGCTTTTGGTTACAAATAAAGAAACACGTGATTCTGCGTTTTTGGAAAATCATCCCCTAAAGGGGCAAAATAGGGGTGAGAATTGTTTTTGAAGTGTAAAACGTGAATATTGGGATGGTTTTTGAAGTGAGAAACGTGAAAATTGAGATTTAGGCATTTGGTTACAAATAAAGAAACATGTGTTACCGCGTTTTTGGAAATTCATCCCCTAAAGGGGCGAAATAGGGGTAAAAATTGTTTTTGAAGTTAGAAACGTGAAAATTGAGATTTAGGCTTTTGGTTAGAAATAAAGAAACACGTGATACCGCGTTTTTGGAAATTCATCCCCTAAAGGGGCGAAATAGGGGTGAAAATTGTTTTTTAAGTTAGAAACGTGAAAATTGAGATTTAAGCTTTTGGTTAGAAATAAAGAAACACGTGATACCGCATTTTTGGAAATTCATCCCCTAAAGGGGCGAAATAGGGGTAAAAATTGTTTTTGAAGTGGGAAACGTGAGAATTGGTGTTTCGGCTTTTGGTTAGAAAAAAAAAAACACGTGTTACCGCGTTTTTGGAAATTCATCCCCTAAAGGGGCGAAATAGGGGTGAAAATTGTTTTTGAAGTGAGAAACGTGAAAATTGAGATTTAGGCTTTTGGTTAGAAATAAAGAAACACGTGTCACCGCGTTTTTGAAAATTCATCCCCTAAAGGGGCGAAATAGGGGTGAAAATTGTTTTTGAAGTGCGAAACGTGAAAATTGAGATTTAGACTTTTGGTTAGAAATAAAGAAACACATGTTACCGCATTTTTGGAAATTCATCCCCTAAAGCGGCGAAATAGGGGTGAAAATTGATTTTGAAGTGAGAAACGTGAAAATTGAGATTTATGCTTTTGGTTAAAAATAAAGAAACACGTGTCACCACGTTTTTGAAAATTCATCCACTAAAGGGGCGAAATAGGGGTGAAAATTGTTTTTGAAGTGCGAAACGTGAAAATTGAGATTTAGGCTGTTGGTTAGAAATAAAGAAATATGTGTTACCGCGTTTTTGGAAATTCATCCCCTAAAGGGGCGAAATAGGGGTGAAAATTGATTTTGAAGTGAGAGACGTGAAAATTGAGATTTAGGCTTTTGGTTAGAAATAAAGAAACACGTGTTTCTGTGTTTTTGGTAATTCATCCCACAAAGGGGCGATAAAGGAGTAAAAATGTTTTTGAAGTTAGAAACGTGATTGTATTTAAGCTTTTGGTTAAAATTAAAAACAAAATCGGTTTCGTGTTTTTCGAAATTCAACCTCAAAGCGGATAAAATAGTTATATGAGAGTCCGTATTTTTTGAAGCCGAACGATTTGTTAGAAGTCAGGAATTGATGAAAATTAAAAAGTATCTACCGGCTAATTTGTACCCGAACGAAGTCGGGACGGGCCGCTAGTAATTTTATATTTTGGTGAAGATTTTTTATTTTTTATTTGAAACCTCTTTATTCTTTTCTAATAATGATGTCGTTATTACAATGTCAGTGAAGATAATATATAATTGATAGGAGGAGGATTAGAGGAACAAGTAGCGTTGTATCGTATGTCGCTAAATTATTATTTGTTATAGTACGAGTAATTTGAAAAACATGAAAAATATGATATCCGTTCCGCTCTAAATCTGGACTACAGCTGAAGTGGCGAAGTGTAGCCACGCAAGCGAATATTGTCGCGACAAACCCCTTTGATGCGCGCCAGTTTACCGACAGTGCACAGTGGTTCCGCTAGAGGTCAAAATTTAAAAAAGCGCATATAGTATTTTCACATCTTGAACACTGTCATTTCGTTGGCCGATACATATACTATAATTAAATATAAATAGATACCCGATCGCTAATCAGTTTCTTTCTTAAGTGAAACCCGAAAGTGAACACAACTCCCGTTGCACGTGCACCCTTATCAGTGACTTATTACGTGACCTGTAATTAGTGGCTGTTTTCTCAGAATTCTGTTAATTAAGTGATATTTTTTACAATGGAGCTTCAAGAATCAGGTATCTTGTTTTGCTTTGTATACTCGTTTTGACATTTTTCTGAATAATATTGAAATAACGATGTGTCTACGTGACGACCAAATTTTGTTTTAAAAATCTGTAGAATTATTCTTTACTTAGACTTTTAACTATGTTCTGAATCATACTTAACGCTAACTTTTTCTTGATTAAGAAGCCACATGTGTCTTAAATAACGGCCTTAAGTTATTGTCTGCGGAAATTTGCGGATTGGATTGTTATAAGCATGCTACGCCTGCGTAGGCGAAAGCTACGAAAGTATTGCAAAAGTTTATTTTATTTTATAGTTATTTTTTTCAGATGTTAAGTGCATTGGAACCTTTTGAAGAGTTTTTATATTTGAACTGTGGCTATCCACGAGTGGTTCCGATATAGAAAGACGCCGCAAGTGATGCAGCAACTAATGGACATGATGCCGGATGCAGATAACATCGATGTTAGCAATTTGGAGAACGTTCTGAAGTATATCTGCGAACGACTTGTTTTTTTCTAGAAATCAAGTAGTCGGAAGAAAAGCACAGTCCTCAATAAATATTCTACGTGGCTTAGTGAGAAAGAAAGTGTCAATCTACCGAGAACATCAACTTTCATAGAACACACTTCGTAAAACATCCGTGCATAAAGTGCTCGTTCACGGAGCCGTAGTAATTGATAACGTATTAGTTTCTATTGGTGAACTTTCTGAAGAGGCCGCAGATTCAACTAATAAAAATATCAAGGCGTTTAGGCTCAACCACATAAGAAAAATGTCACGAGTCTCCACTAACACAGACCTTATAAACAGACTTCTGCTGAATTCAGATCCTTTGATCACTTCCAGCAGGAAACTGCCCCGAACAAAGAATTCTCTATTGTCTAGTAGCGTTATAAGCATAGACTTAAAATATTTTCACTTCCCTGTTATAAGTTTATGTACTAAGTAGCAAAGAATGGAAGATTTTATTTTACTTTGACTAGTTAAAATTTTTTATTTACCTATTTTGTTTTAATTCATACATTTTTCATGATATAAACCTAAAATTGTGTTTTCATTAAAATATCCTATAACTATATATACTTTAATTGCATTTTCACTGAAAAAAAAAAACTTGAATATATAAATAATTATGACCGCCTTGCCAAGGCGCCCGGACCACTGTGCAGTGGCGCGATAAGCATTCGTCATCGCCCGAATACTACGCGATGCGACGAAATGCTCGGCCACACTTGTATCCCGCTAATGTAGCCCCAGCATGAGTATACAATTCATAAGTTAAGTTGATACTATTTAATAATCCTTGAATATCTATTATTTTGTATCAAGTCCGTTATGCAGTGTACATCCGGAAAATATTCTAAGTTGATGGTACATCCAGTGAGAAGAGCTTCAGATTTTTTAAATTGTCGCCCTTTTTAACACGCTTTTATTAGCTTCATCTGTAACTAACTAACTATCTAAGAAAATCTTGGAAGTTAAAGCCCAACCCCACTTCCCGGTTTTTCTTAGACAGCTTTCGTTGGCCAGACTCTAAAGAAAAAATACGTTTTTATAGGATTTTTGTTTTATAATACCGACCATAAAGTATCGTGTCTTCATTAGCGCGTAACAAGAATATGCGCGTAAGTACCGCTTGTCATGTGTGTGTGACAGCCAATAACGACCGTCGCCTCTAAAGTCAGCTGACTCAATGTGAATGTGAAAAGATCAATTCAAATTATAAACACTACATAAATTACATTAAAAAGACCTGCGCTTTGCCAACAAGTAATAAAAACAATTTGAAATACTATTTAGACTTAAGCGTTTATTTATTGCGCTAAGCTTGCAGCCGTTTGGTTATTACGTCACAGCATAGCACAATGTGCTAAATTAACTGAAAATATGAAAAATCCAAAGAATTGTCGATATTATACATTCACAAACATGTTTAATTTTTCCATGGAGTACTTAATTTTAATATTATTGTGCATTTTTCACATTAAATTACATTATTCTCGCAGCTCTTACCACACAACATTGTAATAATCAACATTGTAATTTATTATTCTAAAAGTTTCCATAGAGGGTCTTGTCGGTTCTTCTCCATAGTAGGTACATACCATTTGAATTTCATTAGTGCCTGTATCTGGTTTCGGTTCAACGTTTCATATTTACCAGTAGGTATTTACCAATTAATCAACTGACATGTAAAATTGTGTAAAATATAATGTTTGTGTCAGATTAACAAATTATTGTTGATAACACTATCAGTACTGTCGAAACTTTGTATCAAGGGCTCAATTATGAAGAGGCGGAAAGTTGCGCGGTGCGCAAAGCGGCGTGTTGCTGTCTCGCTCGCTCTCCATGAAAGGAGATAAGTACGCGATTTTCAACGAGTTACGCGCCGCTTTGCGCTCTGCTCGATTTTCCGCCTCCATAATTGAGCTCTAAGCGGGCCGCAGTCCTTCAAGGCATTTTAGCAAGCAACGTATCTTACTTACATACTTACTAATAACATATACACATATAAACTACCTCTAATTGTCTACCAAAAAAATCTTATGATGTATTTTAAAACTGTTATCATCGTGTTTTTGAGTACCTAGATAAAACGATAAAAATAACACTATTTCCACAACACGCAATTATTGAACTGACAAACAAACAAAAAGCAATGTTCAAAACAGCATGTTGTTTATCCGTCGAAAGGTTGTTTTCATCTACACTTACAACCCTTTATGCTGCCTTTAGATATAAATAAGTCATTGTGGCTGCATTCAATACCTAACAATGGAGACAACTGATAATGATAATTGCAAATAAAATATTTACAACATTTTTTTATGGATAAGAAAAGATAAAGCAAGATTTCGTTGATAATATTTTGTTGCAAGTTCCTTTTTGAGTAGATTTTCTACAATAAATTAATCTGCTGAAATATAATTTTCATACATACTTTTACTTTATAGCACAATTTTTTACATTTCACATTAAATCTTAGATGTCTTCATTTACACTGTTATGTTACCTATACCTATAAGGCACACACAGATCATCATCATCATAAAAGAAAGAAAAAGTTTTTATTTCTACGCCCAGTATGACGCACAAAACATAAATAAACTCACACCAAGATCACTTAATATCTAAGCTTAATACAAAAAATTGTCATTGTTCTGAGAGGCTTCTCTCCCATCATCTGCCTAACCTTTTCCCAACTAGGTTGGGGCGGCTCCTAATCTAACCAGATGCGGCTGAATATCAGTAGGTACACAGAGCGACTGCCATCTAACCTCCGCCATCCAATTACTGGGTGACTCTGATACCCTAAAGTTAGAACGGTAATCAGGCTTTTTGGGCTACTGACTCTGTAGATAAGGCAGACACAGATAACAGTATCTTATTATAAAGTGAAGCTATTTGCTCAAGAGACATGTACAGAATGTTACAATTAGCTGAGACAATATACGATGTAATAAAACTATCATATACTCAAGGGGGCTAAGCAAAATAAATATTCTTTTCATTTTCACAGTTCCTGTGTTAATTCGTTGAGTGGTATCTTTTTTATTAATGCCCTATATACAGGGTGGCGCAAAATTTTGGGGCATTAAGGGTGGCTACTCTTACTGTTTTATTTAGAGGCTTCTGCTCTTAGAAAACTTGAG
The DNA here is from genome assembly GCA_932294325.1 of Allophyes oxyacanthae. Classification (NCBI taxonomy): domain Eukaryota; kingdom Metazoa; phylum Arthropoda; class Insecta; order Lepidoptera; family Noctuidae; genus Allophyes; species Allophyes oxyacanthae. The sequence goes on along the minus strand of OW028614.1, from coordinate 4,034,074 downwards.
GTGAATTTCGTAGATATTAAATACCCTGATATTAGTTTATTGAAAAAAGGTAGATATAGTCAGCGAGAAAATTGACATTTCTCAAAAAACTTAAGTGGGGCTCAATCGACAGGAATGTTTCTTCCAAACAACCGACGAAGTCGTACTTACCGAATTTGAGAAAAATACAAAAAACTATATCCCCTACATTTCTGTGAAAGAATACCTTCGTATGAACGTAATCTAAAGTAATAATATAAAAAGAAAGTTTTAATATAGAAAAATACAATTATGGATCACGTGCTTGGCGGAGTACGGGAATTATGCAATATTATGCATTAAGAACCACTTTTTTTTAAACTAGGTGGGTTTAATAATGATTCGACCGAGTTTGTTATATTATATATCCAGTACTTAAATTGAGATAAGTACAGAAGGATTGTATCGACATAAGTAATCAGAAACCAAAGCAGGGTTTTTTTTTGTTTTTTTTTTTTTAATTTTTTAATCACATTTATAATCATAAGATTTTTTAATCATATAGTAGGTAATTAGGATTTTCAAAGCCATAATTGGCGGTATTAAATGACGTATGCTGGTTGTTTACTGCTAATATTGGGACTATAATCTAAACTCTAAAGGAAACTAAGCTAACTATATATTTTTCACATTAGAGACGGTTATATGCACAATTATCACGACTAACCACACAGGCTAGCGCTAAATGGTAGGATAGAAGCTGAAAGCTGTACCTATCAGGTTCAAATCTGGTCCCAGCACTATAACTTATTGTATTTAAATATCGTATTTTTAATCTATTAAAAAAATCGAGCATCCGAACTCCACGCGTACGAAGTTGCGGGCACTGCTATTGTTAAATAAAACAACCTCTAATAAAAAGCTCGACGGAGCTGTTCGCGCCTCAATCCCTCCACTCGATTCACCGAGACAACATGTTTGTCTTACTGGTACCGTTAGTGCTCGTGTTGATATATTATTATACTACCAGGAACCACGACTATTGGGAGAAGCGCAACGTAAAATACGAAAAACCGATACCAATATTTGGAACTCTGTTAAAAAATGTAGTGGGCAAGAAGAGTATCATTGAAGTATCCGTGGAACTATACAACAAGTATCCAAACGAGCGAGTGGTCGGCCTGTACAGAGGAACCACACCAGAGCTTATCATCCGAGACCTGGACATTGTTAGAAGAATCCTGAATGTGGACTTTGCGTATTTTTACCCTAGAGGACTCGGTAGGGATCCTAAAATAGAGCCGTCATTTTATAACCTTTTCCATGTTGATGGCGATACGTGGAAGTTGTTGCGGCAACGTCTGACATCGACGTTTACGACCACCAAGCTAAAGAAAATGTTCCCACTGGTGGTGCAGTGTGCGGAGAAGCTGCAGCACGTCGGCGAGGACATCGTGGACCGCGGTGGTGAGTGCGACGTGCGCGAACTGATGGCTCGCTTCACCACGGAGTTCATAGGCGCCTGCGGCTTCGGGATACAGATGGACACTATCAATGATGAGCACTCGCTCTTCAGAGACCTGGGTAGAAAAATATTCAAACCATCCTGGAGGAAATATATTATTGCTGCGTTCTATGATCTTTTCCCAGATTTTTGTAGACTTATTCAAAAACTGCTTCACGAGACAGTCGTATATGACGCCATAACAGAAATTTTCCAAAAAATTCGCAAACAAAGAAACTATAAGCCAATTGGTCGCAATGACTTCATCGATCTTCTCTTGGAAATCGAAGGACAAGGAAAAATCACAGGAGAATCAGTGGAGAAGAGAAACGCGGATGGAAAGCCGGAGCAGGTGGAAATGGAGATGGACCTAATGTGTATGACGGCGCAGGTGTTTTTGTTCTTCGCAGCAGGATTCGAAACGACTTCGTCGGCAACCAGTTACATGTTGCACCAGCTTGCATTCCACCCAGAAGAACAAAGAAAAATTCAGGAAGATATCGATCGAGTTCTTGAGAAATACAACAACAAAATGTGCTACGACTCGATAACTGAGATGACATCACTGAGCAATGGGTTCAAGGAGGCCATGAGGTTGTTTCCATCACTAGGGACTTTACACAGGGTGTGTGCTAGACAGTACACCATCCCAAAACTGGACATTACTCTTGATCCTGGAGTAAAGATCATAGTTCCGGTGCAAGCGATACAAACTGATGAGAAGTATTTTAAGAACCCCTCCCAATTCATACCGGATAGATTTAACGACACATCTGGAGAGAGACACAAGTACGCGTACTTGCCGTTCGGTGAAGGACCAAGATCATGCCTTGGTGAGTGCCTAGTGATGTACTGGTAACTTGTTGCTTGTTTTTTCACTTCAAGACTCGGCTGTCAGATTAACATTAATATTTCAATCATAAAACCAACATAGATACCTACAATCCACTGTTAGTATAGATATCTGTAAGTTTGCACTACTTGTACGTATAATGATGCCAGCTGAGTTATTTTTATGGGTGCTTCATAAATAAGTAAACACCTAATTCTTCGAAATAAGATTCAATAATTAACTCATCAAAGTAAAACTAAAGCAAAGCATATAAAGCAAAACTAAAAATAACTTACTACATTTGAAATCACAGTTATTTCTGATAGTTTTATCGGTAGGTAAGTATAATAATTACTTCCTGGCTGGAAACTAGTGTTTGTATAGCTTTTCAAGTGATAATCATCTATAACGTTTTGTGACTAATTCAAAATATTAATTGCATTTTTTTAATTAGGCTTACCCAGACTCGGTGAAATCTCAATGTAAGTATGTAGTTCAGTTGCCAATGACAAAAACAAATGATGGGATAATATTGCAATTTGTTGGTGAACGGGTTGACTGACTGTCAACCCTATGATTTCTAAAGTATTACTACTAGATACCTACCGCTAATTTTCAAGACTGCATAGGTACTACAAAAACAAAATTGTCTTCAGGTGCTCGTTTTGGTGAGATGCAGTCCCTAGCTGGTCTGGCAGCGTTACTGCACAAGTTCTCTGTGGAACCAGCTTCTTCTACTCAGCGATATCCTGAGGTGAACCACGGAAGCAACACAGTCCAGTCGATCCTTGGAGGCCTGCCGCTTAAATTGAAACTGAGAAGCAAAGACAATAGTATTGCAGCTTAAATTATAAATACAAAGTCTATTTAAATTATGCCATCTTGGCCATCATGAAGAGAAATAATTAAGATATAAAATAAGGAAACTTTTGGTATGTAAGGCGAAAAAGTGAGGTAAATGCGATTTTACACATAAGTCGATGTTTTTACCATATATAGGATCAAAACTACCAAAACATTTATGGAAGCGAGAATTTTTAAAGATTAAATAAGTCTTTAGAATTTTGCCGACCGAATTTAGGTAACTGTTATTAATTATAAAATTTATTATTAATTAATTAAGTATATAGTTTAAAATTAATATTCGTATAATAGTTTATAATAAAAACTTAAGTTTAAATTATACACTCAGATTATACATACACTATTATAAAAACATAACCGTTACTATCTTTACTATGTATGTATTAATACAATCAGTCAGAGATAACAAATCTCTGAATGATTAGATTGAGGTGAATACCCCACCTGCATGTATTGAACATATGCGTCTAATTAGCAACGGTTATCTATTTACGTAGCATATTATCTTAAAAACAAAGACAGGTAGACGGTAAAAACATATAAGTAGGTACCTACCAGGGTTGTTACGAACATCAGCATCAGCATCAGCATCCGCGGAACTTTAGCATCATTTTCAACATCAGCATCAGCATTGATCGATGCTGATTATTATCTAATACTGATGTTCAAGTCGTGAAATGACCGCAAAGGGGGCGGGCGGGGCTTATAGCACGTGTTGTTTTCACTTGCGCCTTTTGACCAATCCGGGGGTCGACCGCGGTGATTGCGATTCCAAACAAACACAAACAGCACAAAACACCAAAGCTACTTTAAAAAAATACAACTTGCCTTTGATCAAATTCCAATACGAAACATAGATAGCAGGTTACGTAATACCTAGTAAGTAGTCTAAGTAAATAATTACTAAGTACGAATTATTACTAAACTACTTAGATTGATTCTAATTTTTATTAAAAGTCACAAAATTATAATATAATATCAAGAAAAATTTAAAAAATTATCTTCAACCGTTTGGACACATATCTATGCTCTAACAACTTTCTTTATCACAAGCAGTATGGCTTCCGCTCAAAATCAAATACACTATCAGCTTGTATAGACCTGGTTATTAACTTCAAATGTAAAATAGACCAAAAACAAATAGCTCTTTGTATATTTATAGATCTGAAAAAAGCGTTTGACACAATTAGTCATAAATTACTCCTACAAAAACTTATCGATATCGGTATTAAGGAATCTCCATACAAATTAATAGAATCATATCTTTCAAATAGATATTAGATAGTTAAAATTAGTGAGACTAAAAGCACTCCTGAATTGATAACTTACGGAGTTCCTCAAGGTTCCATTCTTGGGCCTTTGCTCTTCTTAATTTATATTAATAATATAAAAGACCTAAACTTAGCTGCTGATGTAACTCTATATGCCGATGACACCCGTCTTTTTTACTATGGAAAGGATATACAATCAATCGTAAGTCAAGCCCAAGATAACCTCGATACCTTATATACTTGGTTTCAGTATAACTTGTTAACCATCAATATGGCTAAAACTAACTATATGATATTTACTGCTAAAAATAAAAAAGTTTTAAATTTTCAACCACTACACGTAAATAATGAACCACTGACCAAAGTTGAATCCGAAAAATATCTTGGTCTTATCTTAGATAGCCACCTAATCTGGAAACCTCACCTGGACAAAATACGCTCTAAATTATCATCATTGATGGGGACGCTGCGAGGCACTGTCCGTTGTTTTCCTGAATCGGTAAGATATATTATAATTTATAATTCTCTCATCAAATCCCACCTGACCTATCTAACTGAAGTATGGGGTTCGGCCGCTAAAACCAATTTAAAATCACTACAAATCACTCAAAATAAATCAATTAAATTACTATTTCATCTCACGACAACTGTTTATCAAAAAACCAGATTTATGACACTTACACAAATATACAAATTTCATACCTGTATCCTCATAAGGAAAATACTGACAAAAAACACACATTCTTAAATAATTTTTACTAAAAAGTCCCAAACTCAAACCCGACAGATGAGAAATACGAATAATATATGTCTATACAAACCACCAACCTATTACGGTACTAAGAATATCAGGTATGAGGGTGCCAGTATCTATAACAATCTACCTAAATATATTAAAGAAATACAATATTTTCCCCTGTTTATAAAGAAATTAAAATTCCACATCATGAATAGTGGTTTGTGAAACTGTTGCATGATGGGGTGTTGCAGCACGGGTGTGTTTAAAGATCGAGCCGCAGGCGAGATTTTTTATAGTATCACACTAGTGTTTTAATACCTAGTTATGTGCAGTTTCATACACTACTTTATCTACACTCGTGCAATAGGTACCTAATTAACATATTATATTAAAAATGTAAATATAAACAAAAGTGGGGCCGAAGTGTACTATAATAGAAAAAAGTTACTTACTTTATAGCGTTGTTTTGTTACGGTTTTTTTTTTTTTAAACATTGCCCCTCACTCGGATTTCTCCTGTATCGAGGGTACAGTTTACAAACATACATGTCACATGCACACACAACCAGACCCGAAACAACTATCTGTAGATCATGCAAATATTTGTTCTGTGCGGGGATCGAACCCGCGGCACGTAGCGCAGAAGGCTAATCGCTTAGCCACTGCGCCAACCGTGTCGTCAATTGGAAATTGTATCATAGTAAAAAAAAAAAAAAATCCTCTTGTTGTACTCGTATGTGCATAAAGTCTGTTATTGGAGTAGGTACTATTTTTGAATTCATAATTAGAATTTTACGATATGAAAGTAGATAAAAGCATAAACATAGAATATTTTCAATCTATGGATAAAAGTAATTAGTCAACAAAGCCGGTAATTGACAGCAATAGCAACACTGTGATAGAAAGTGTGTTTCGACATGCAATATGGACTCTGCGCAGTCGCCTTGCATAGAAAAAATAATTTGCGAATTACCTACCTACATTAAAATAACAAAATTATCTACTTAAACTCGATGTTTTTTCTAGATTGTAGTTTAATAATACTTCACTAACATAATTCTATTTTAAATACTTTAAGTAACTAACCGATTCACCGTTCCGATATATACTCGTTCCGCATGAACGATTATAATATTGGTTCGTGAAATATTACTGACACCGAGGAATGAACGGCTTATGATTGTGTTCCATTGTTGGGCCGTCCGAATCGGTGCAATTGATATTTCGTGAACTACTTATAACTATATAGTGTTTCTCATTGTAAGTGAATTATATTCTGTTTATGAGAAATAAATGTCTTAAAACATAAACCATAAAATTATTGAAACAATCTATTATTCCAGTACCAAGGAAAACTGTGCAACTTTTAGATATAAATTCATTAATGGTCACTAATTTTCACTGCTTTTTAACACGCTTTTATTAGCATCACCTGTAACTAACTAACTATGTAAGAAAATCTTGGAAGTTAAATTTGACCCACTTCCCGGTTTCCGATTGAGCAGAAATTTTGCATAGGTACACGTTCAGTTTGGAAGACAAAAGCGTGTTCTATAGTTTTTTTTAAAAACTATAATATTTTATTAGAGAAAATAATTAATATCAACATCAGCATCCGCTGATGTGAAAAAAATATGCATCAGCAACAACCCTGGTACATCTAAGAGGTACCAAATCAAGTCGGTGTCTAGCATCCCAATTTCCAATCCTCTGCAGGCCCTATCTCCAGATTAAATAGACAAATACAATGCCTTCAATTCAAGCTGTTGTAAAGTTAAACCCAACATATTTTACTTACTAAATATTTCAGATTTGCTTGTCAAATACTTACTACACTAATTTGACTTGACTTTTGTACCACTTCAACAATGTTTTAATGGAGGTTTCAGTTTTTAAGCACTTTTGTTTCTTATGAGTATGTAGCGCTGTGTACGAGTAGGCTGATTTCCGCCCTACTTTTTTTCATACCGCTATGGTGGCAAACAAGCATACAGCCCGCTTGATGGTAAACGGGTACCGTAACTTGTGGACGCTTGCAGCACCAGGGGCATCACTCGCGCGTTTGCTGGCCCTACTACCAGCGTCTTCCCCCTACTGCAACACGATGCTTCTCCAAGGAGCACTGGTGACTTTGCTCACCGTTAGGAATATAACACTGCGAAAGAAACGATATTCTGTAAGGTAGAGGTACTTTCCCAGTCGGGCAGGTCCATTTTTTTGCGAATAGTCCCGCTATGCCTTACCTCTCTCATAACTTAATCAGTCGAAAGGTGGTCGTCACCTACACTTACAACCCTGTAAGCTGCCTTTAGATAGATATAAATGAACATACATACATACATACCGGTCAAACAACCCTCTGCGTAGTCGGGTAATAAGTCAATGTGACTGTATTCAATAACAATGAAGGTAACATAACCAATGCAAATCGATAAAGATAATTGCAAATATAATATTTACAAAATTTTATTGGGGACAAGACAAGATAAAGTACGATTCAGTTGATTATTTGTATTGCAAGTTGTTTTTTGAATAGATTTTCTCCAACAAATTCATCTGCTGAAATAAATTTTTCATACATTTTTTACATTTCACAATAAATTTTAGATAGAGTTAGTCGTCATAGTTATACACTGTTATGTTACCTATTTGTGGCACACACAGATCATCATCATCGTCATGTGCCTAGCCTTTTCCCAATTAAGTTGGGATGGCTCCCAGTCTAACCAGATGCGGCTGAATATCGATTATCGATACACAGAGCGACTGCCATCTGACCTCCGCCACCCAATTACTGGGAGACAATGATACCATAAAGTTAGAACGGTTGCCAGACTCCGTCGATAAGGCACACACAGATAACAGTATCTTATTATAAAGTGAAGCTATTTGCTCAAGAGACATGTACAGAATGTTACAATTAGCCGAGACAATATCCGATGTAATAAAACTATCATAATGACATTTCGTACGTTAGCGACGCTGGCGCAAAGTGCAAAGTTCAAGTTTAGAAGCCGACAAGGTGATTTACCTACTTATACTTATTTCGGTTTTGGTTCGGCCACAACATTGCTTCACTATAATTAATATTGATGACATTTGGCCTTAATTAATGTTAATTAACAGATACTAGCTGTTTCCCGCTGTTTTAATATTTTTTCTTTTTGCTCAGCTACTAAGTTTCGTACTCTAATGTTAAATAGCCTATAACCTCCTTCAAGAATAGAGCTATCAAATGCAAAAATAATTTTTCAAATTCGACTGGTAGTTCCAGAGATTCTCGCGTTCAAACAAACGAACAAACTCTTCAGCTTTATTATAAGTACACTAATACTGACACCAAATAAGAGCATCCGTTGAACTCACAGTTAAACTACAAGGTCGTACAATAACCTTCTTGTTTTGAATAGGCTTGTCATACTTATGCCAATCTGTTAAGAAATAAATTGTTCAAATATTCACAAATATTTATTAGAATCTTTTATTTCTATAAAAATACATAAAATAGTAGGTTTTCTATTGGCCACAAACTAGGCAAGCCTGTATCTTGGGAACCAGTTAATTACATTTGTGTCTACTATAAACTAATAGTAAAATAAAATCATTTTACTGGACATCGATGGTAAAAGTAGAAAGTAATAAAAATTAATCGTGTAATTTTTTTATTATTTACGAACTGTGGGTATTAAATCTAATTTTAATCTAAAGTTAACCTATAAATAATTAAAATCAATTGAATAAATGAAATAAAATCAAACAAAGTCTTTCTAACTGTGGTTTAAAAAAAATATGTAGAAAATACGAGGTATTCCACGAATAGCACCGATCTGAACAGCACTAAAACGAATAGCACCAACGCTATTCCACGAACGGCACCGATCCAAATTTTGGTTTGGTGCGGTTCGTGGAATAGTAAAATAATATTAATTTTATTCCACGAAGGGCACCAACGTAAAATTTTCTTCTAGTGATGGGAACTATTTTTTGTTCACAACATTATTAAATAAAAAGAAATAAAACATATCGATATAAATCAGCAGTAAGTACGTTTATTGATCATATTATTTTTTTACGTTAATTTTTATTATTAATAGATATAACAATCAGTTTTATTAACTATTTGGGTCACTTGCAAAAACAGCCTTAAGTTATTTATTACCTACTTAAGTACTATAAATACCTAAAATCAAATCACATTCTTTTATCACAATTTCTCTTAGTATCACATTTTTTTCATATAAATAAACTTTTTTCTACTTATAATTTTGTATATTTTTTTTTACTTTCTACTGTATAATAATTATTATTATCATATGTTAAAGTATTTCAATTACTAAAATCATCAATACCAGCCTTGCATTTGGATTATTTCTCAAGTGACTTTGAAGAAGCCGCTGTTAGAGGAGTGCTGGCAGTGTTTCCCAATGTTTTAGTAAAAGGATGCTATTTCCATTTTAAAATGGCGTTGAAAAAGAAGGGGAAGGATCTAGGTCTCAATAAGAATAGCATAGTCAGGAAGCACGTTGCTTTGTGCACCGTCCTACCCCATCTGCCACCCGAGGTGCTGGATGATGCATGGCTTTACTTCATGAGTGAAAGTCCACGACAGGAAAACGTGACAAAGTTTAACGGTTATATGGTCACACAGTGGATCGAACACAGACTGTGGTCGAATAAATGGTCTTGTAAAAGATGCGATTTTAAAACTGAGTTGGTTTGCAAGAGGAATACTAATGGCAATAAAAAAAAACCAGTAAAATGTTGTATAGGTAGATAATACTAAGAAAGACTGATATTGTAAACGTTAATTGTGATAATAATAATTATTATACAGTATAATGTAAAAAAAAATACAAAATTATAAGTAGCAAAAAGGTTATAGGTAGTTAATACTAAGAATGACTGATTTTGTAATCGTTAATAGTGATAATAATAATTATTATACAGTAGAATGTAAAAAAAAAAACAAAATTATAAGTAGCAAAAAGTTTATAGGTACTTAATACTAAGAATGACTGATATTGTAATGGTTAATAGTGATAATAATAATTATTATACAGTAGAAAGTAAAAAAATATATACAAAATTATAAGTAGCAAAAAGTTTATTTATATGAAAAAAATGTGATACTAAGAGAAATTGTGATAAAAGAATGTGATTTGATTTTAGTATTCATAGTACTTAAGTAGGTAATAAATAACTTATGGCTGTTTTTGCAAGTGACCCAAATAGTTAAGAAAACTGATTGTTATATCTATTAATAATAAAAATTAACGTAAAAAAATAATATGATCAATAAACGTACTTACTGCTGATTTATATCGATATGTTTTATTTCTTTTTATTTAATAATGTTGTGAACAAAAAATAGTTCCCATCACTAGAAGAAAATTTTACGTTGGTGCCCTTCGTGGAATAAAATTAATATTATTTTACTATTCCACGAACCGCACCAAACCAAAATTTGGATCGGTGCCGTTCGTGGAATAGCATTGGTGCTATTCGTTTTAGTGCCGTTCAGATCGGTGCTATTCGTGGAATACCTCGAAAATACGCTCAAAACATACACTGTATTGAGCGTATTTTCTACATTATTAGGTACTATAATATACAGGGTTATTTGTGCTCTTTCGAGGTTTAGCAATTAGGTTTTTGCCGCCCCACCACATATGATTATAGAATATTGTAGAAGGAACTTACTCAAGGCTGTGTAAAATTTTTAACTTTTTCAGAGGCATAGTCGCGTAACATTTTCATATAATTACATTTTCATGTAAGTTTACGTATACGCTTACCAGTTGCTTTATTTGTAGCTTGAACATTAACTTAGAATATTTTCGCTTCCCTAAATCGGCTTGAATGACAAGTGTTGATCTATTATTACTCCCAAGCAGTGGCATACAGAAATTTCTTACAGGGTAGACAAGAAAGTATTGTCATATTAAATTATGTTAGTGATTGGCCGTCTCACCAATACCCTTAAATAAACTGATATTACAGATATAACGTTTGTATTATTTAATACCTAATTTATTAGGGTCTGCAGTGTCTTTTCGTCTTTATGGAGTCCACGCCATTGCTCCTAAGTACCTGTCTAATATCCTCTTCTTGATTAATTCTGCTACATACTATGCTGAATGGGATGATTTACGAATACTGAGGGAATAATGACAGTATTTTCGTGGATCTACAGGTTCCTATTATAAAAAATATATAAACAACACCGGAATTTAACCTGGTTCTGTAATCGGTAAAAAATCCGAAATGAAACGTAATAATTCATATAGATTGCTACATAATAATTATTAAATAAAACAACCTCGATAACAAGTTCGAAGGAGCTGTTCGCGCCTCAGTCCCTCCACTCGATTCGCCGAGACAACATGTTTGTCTTACTGGTACCGTTAGTGCTCGTGTTGATATATTATTATACTACCAGGAACCACGACTATTGGGAGAAGCGCAATGTAAAATACGAAAAACCGGTACCAATATTTGGAACTCTGTTCAAAAATGTAGTGGGCAAGAAGAGCATCATAGAAGTATCCGTGGAACTATACAACAAGTATCCAAACGAGCAAGTTGTCGGCCTGTACAGAGGAACTACACCAGAGCTTATCATCCGAGACCTGGACGTAGTTAGAAGAATTCTGAGTGTGGACTTTGCGTATTTTTACCCGAGAGGACTCGGTAGGGATCCTAAAATAGAGCCTGTATTTTACAACCTTTTCCATGTTGATGGCGATACGTGGAAGTTGTTGAGGCAACGTCTGACATCGACGTTTACGACCACCAAGCTGAAGAACATGTTCCCACTGGTGGTGCAGTGTGCGGAGAAGCTGCAGCACGTCGGCGAGGACATCGTAGACCGCGGTGGTGAGTGCGACGTGCGCGAACTGATGGCTCGCTTCACCACGGAGTTCATAGGCGCCTGCGGCTTCGGGATACAGATGGACACTATCAATGATGAGCACTCGCTCTTCAGAGACCTGGGTAGAAAAATGTTTAAACGATCCTGGAGGAATTATATTATTGTTGCATTCTATGATCTCTTCCCAGATTTCTGTAGACTTATTCAAAAAGTGCTTTACGAGACAGTCGTATTCGACTCCATAATAGAAATTGTCCAAAAAATTCGCAAGCAAAGAAACTATAAGCCAATTGGTCGCAATGACTTCATCGATCTTCTCTTGGAACTCGAAGGAAAAGGAAAAATCACAGGAGAATCAGTGGAGAAGAGAAACGCGGATGGAAAGCCGGAGCAGGTAGAAATGGAGATGGACTTGATGTGTATGGCGGCGCAGGTGTTTGTTTTCTTCGCAGCAGGATTCGAAACGTCTTCGTCGGCAACCAGTTACACGTTGCACCAGCTTGCATTCCACCCAGAAGAACAAAGAAAAATTCAGGAAGACATCGATCGAGTTCTCGCGAAATACAACAACAAAATGTGCTACGACTCGATATCTGAGATGACATCACTGAGCAATGGGTTCAAGGAGGCCATGAGGTTGTTTCCGTCACTAGGGACTTTACACAGAGTGTGTGCTAGAAAGTACACCATCCCAGAACTGGGCATTACTCTTGATCCTGGAGTAAAGATCATAGTTCCGGTGCAAGCGATACAAACTGATGCGAAGTATTTTGAGAACCCCGCCCAATTCATACCGGATAGATTTAACGACACATCTGGAGAGAGACACAAGTATGCGTACTTGCCGTTCGGTGAAGGACCAAGGTCATGCATCGGTAAGTAGTGATGTACTGTTATCTTGTTACTTATGTATTCAGTTCAAGACTCAGCTATCAGATATAACAATCATAAGACCAACATAGATATCTATATCGTCAGCGGAAAGCCAAAACTACCAATGCGCCAATTCGTTGCCAAACTAACTTAAACTTTACAGGGGCACATTTTAAAGTTTAAGTTAGTTTGGCAAAGAATTAAATTATGTTTACTGTTAGTATAGTATCTCTGATCTTGAACTCCATTTCATCTCTGACGTCACGGTTAGCGCAGTGGCTAAGCGATTAGCTTTCTACGCTATGTGCCGCGGGTTCAATCACCGCACGGAGCAATTATTTGTATGATCTACAGATAGTTGTTCCGGTCGGGGTGTGTGTGCATGTGACATGTATGTTTGTAAACTGTACCCTCGATACAGGCGAAATCCTAGTGAGGGCAACGATAATCAAAAAATAAAATAAAATAATTTTGTAAGAATAATGGTGCCGATGTCGGCTGAGTTATTTATATAACACTGCTACTTAAATAAGTATTAACTTAATTCTTCGACATAAAGTTACTTGAAATCACAGGTCATTTATATGGTAGTTTTTTTTATACCTATAATAATTACTTCCCGGTTGGAAACTTGTGTTAGTATAGCTTTTAACGGTTTCGTATCTATATAGGTATATTCAAAATTACATATTCATACTGAGGCTGACTACCCAGACTCGCTGAAACCTCAATGTAAGTAGTTCAGTTGCCAATAACAAAAAACAAATGCAATTGATGAAATCATAATATGATTCGATGATCGACAAATTGTAATATTATTACAATTTGTTGGTGAAAGGGTTGACGGAATGTAGACTTTATGATTTCTAAAGTTATTTATTACTATTGTATAACGCTAATTTTTAAGACTGCATAGGATAGGATGAATGGATAGTTCAATAGCGCGTAAGTAGTATTGGTAAATACCGCGTAAGTATCAAATACCATTTTTTGAGGAGAGGGATTGATCGTCGTCAACAATGCACTGGTGCAAAATCTCAGTTTGGTTAATTTCGTCACTTACGCGGTATTTACTCACGCTATTTACGCGGTATTGAACTATCCCTGACGATAGGTAACAACAAATACAAAATTGTCTTCAGGTGCTCGACTTGGTGAGATGCAGTCCCTAGCTGGTCTGGCAGCGTTACTGCACAAGTTCTCTGTGGAACCAGCTTCTTCTACTCAGCGATATCCTGAGGTGAACCACGGAAGCAACACAATCCAGTCGATCCTTGGAGGCCTGCCGCTTAAATTGAAACTGAGAAGCAATAGTGTTGCAGCTTAAAATAAAAATACCAAGTCTATTAAAATTATGCCAAGTTGGCCATGGGACAAATAAGGAAATTTTTGGTATGTAAGGCGAAAAAGTGAGGCGAATGCGATTCTACACATGTTTCGACCATACATAGAATCAAAGATTTATGAACGCGAGAATTTTTAACGATGTAAAAAGTCTTTAGAGTTTTGCCGACCGGGTTTAAGTGTTATAAATTATAGTATTATTTATTAAATATACGTATCATAAATAATAAAAATAAGTTTAAATTATATCTACACTATTATAAACATAACCGTTACTATGTATTAATATAAATAATCAGTCAGAGATAACAAATCTCTGAATTATTAGATTAAAGTATAATAAATACTCCGCCTGCATGCATCGAGCATGCATCTACCTATGCAACTGCTATCTATTTACATAGCGTATCTTAAAAGCAAAGAAAGGTAGACGGTAAAAACATAGTACCTACCTACATCCAAAAGGTACCAAATCAAGTCGGTATCTAGTATCCCAATTTCCAATCCCCATCTGCAGGCCCTATCTCCAAATGAAATAGACAAATACAATGCCTTCATATTAAGCTGTTGTAAAGTTAAAACCAAGCTTATTTTCCTTACTAAATCGACGGTTGAAAGCCTTTTTGTTACTAAGCTACATTTTTTATCTTGATTTTCTCTCGATTTATCGTTTAATCTTCTATTAAGGAGACAAAGGGTGGATAAAACAGGTTTGTCCACTCGCCTCGCTAGTCGTAATAAAGGTTCTGGTAATTGTTTACCGATTGGACAATCTTAGCTAGCCTAGATCTGTCGAACTTTAATTCGTTTAAGCGTTTTCCAGAAAGCATTGTTTGTTTATTGAGATGTTTGTTCACAGACTTCTTTCGTCTGTGTGTTTGTTGATAAATATATTATGTCAAGTATAACCGAGGACGATCCTAGACATACAGGCCGTCCACTTGTTTGATATCAGTCGGAAGCGACGTTTTACATCATCATTAGCCTAAACAATTAGCAATCATTGTTATAAATTATCATTTATTATTTATAGGATTATATAGGTGTTTGTATAAGTGACGTACGAGCATGACATAATATATAGTACCTATTAATATTTCTATGCGTACGATAACTGCATGACCATGGTTATATTATAAGTATTGTATCTGCATCCGTGACAATTTTAACAATGTCTGCTGTCAAATAAGCATTATTATCCGTCAGATACAGCCATGGCCATGGACATAATATACTACTATAAATCTATGGATACATCAGTACTCACAGACCTGTCTTCGCTAGCAGTACTTATGACGCTTATTTGACAGGAACTAGCGTTACATTCGTCGCAAGCGCAAATATCTAATAACCCTAGCGGTACTGATAGGTAAATTACCTAGTGATTAGTTTTCCATTGCATTTGCAGTGATCTATCGCAAAGACAAAGACATTTATTGCAGAAACTGTGTATATTGAAGAACCATGTATGACAAACATTAAGTTTATGAGTTTATGATGACACTTTCAGAGATTACACCTTTGTCTTCTCTGATGAAGAACTTATACAGTAATTTGACTTCATTAATTCGTGAGATGAAGTCATTTTTGTTCTGTAGCGACGTTAATTCCAATTTTGGTCCCCGGCAGCCTGATTACGGACGCAGCTGACAGTTTGCGACAGGCGTAAATTGCACAATTGCTGCTGTCAAACATCATTTTTTGTATTGTACGTAATACCAAAATGATGTTTGACAGCAGCAATTGTACAATTTACGCCTGTCGCAAATTGTCAGCTGCGTCCGTAATCAGGCTGCCGGTCAGATAACCTTACCGTTTGTGGCACTGTAATGGCATAGACATAATATATAGGTACTAAGTACCAAGTATAGTGCCACAAACTTATCTGACCCGGTGACCAAAATTAGAATACTAGAATAACGTCGCTACGGAACAAAAATCGAGGATTCTTTGGTCATTGCAAAAATCCCAAAAATCACATCAAAATGTCATTTTTGTACGGAGATGACATTGGTAAAAGCGACGGCAGCGACGCCGGTACCGGTTCAGGGTTCAGATAAGTTTGTGGCACTATAAAAGCGACGGCAGCGACGCCACGACCGGGTCACATATGTTTGTGGCACTAATATACAAGTACTTATTATGTCAAGAGAGGCTTCTTACGTCATTGATTATGTCTATGAGTAATGGTCAGTTCCATAGCCAATAAAAAAATCTAAAACAAATATCCTGTCATTTGCAAACTGACACTCACATAAATCCAAAGAGATTAAACCTATTAATGTCTTTGCATAAATCAAAACAATTTAGAAAATATCAAAATATTATTCCCATAATCCTAAAATTTGAATTGAATTGAAAATATTATTCTTTTATTGCTATAATATATTATATTCTTATATTAATTTTAATATTAATCAAACCTGTGATTCAAACGGTGAAACAAGCCCTAAATCTCAGTGTTAGCTCCAAGTTTCACTAATCATAAAAAAATGGCATTTTTATACGTCAAGGCATACCATGGACCCTGCACCAGCTTCCACAGCAGAATCCATAAACCGCAGTATTTGAGAGGATTAAGAGGTAAATAAATTTATTTATTATTTATTATCCTATAGATCCACTACTCGTCAGGGGAAGATTGTTACTAGCGTTCTACTAATAATAGACCATCCATGAAAGACTAAGTAGGTACAATTTTCAAGGACAATATAACAGAGGTTTAAAATGCAAGCGGCCGTTTACCTACAAACATTTTTTTGCCCTTGGGTGTCCTGACACGCCAATATTTTTTCGTCGGTTGTTCGGCAGAATTTTTCTGAAAAATCTGTTACTGTCGGTGAATTTGGGCCGTGTCGTTACAGTATGACACGGACGCTTTGCGCGGACGTCCGCGACGGACTGCACAACACATTCGGAGCAAGGCGGACGTGTATTACTACAAGACAAAAAATTGTATGGGACGACAATTTTAAACGTCGATCCCGCTGATGTAGCTCAATTGCACTCCTGTAGCAATGCCTGTATTGAAAACGCACTGCTATCCATGTTTCAATCGAGAATGAAGTACTTACTCTCCTTCCTTTCCCTTTACACACCCGCAAGGCTAGCACGGCGGGT
Organism: Allophyes oxyacanthae; assembly: GCA_932294325.1. Lineage (NCBI taxonomy): Eukaryota > Metazoa > Arthropoda > Insecta > Lepidoptera > Noctuidae > Allophyes > Allophyes oxyacanthae. Next base: position 4,016,699 of record OW028614.1, on the reverse strand, counting down.
GGACAAATGTTTTCTCCACCCCTTGACAGAAGACAAAACGAAAAATCGAGACAGAAAACGGCAATGATATGGTTTTGTCCACGATTTTTCTCTCTCCCCTTTTTTGCCGTGCCACCTGCTGCGCCAAGTAATAGGAGACCATGGCTGGTTATGCTTCAAAACTGTCACCTTTTTCTTTACAAGCCTTCTATGTCCCACTGCTGGGCAAAGGCCTCTTTTCCATCCTTATCCGTAACTTCGTATGTTTTTCATGTCCATTAAAATAATTACGAAATGTTGTTGTAACAGATCGTCTCCAGAAGCTCGGCTTTCGTATAGATTTCATCCCCGTGGACATAGACAACTATTGCATGCTCGAAATATGTGGACATGAAGTAAGATTCTCATTTAATCCTTTCTAATCAAAATCGGCGCCTGCGGCCGAGAACAATACGAACAGTCCGTAAAATATATTTTGATACATGTGACATTTGTCATCAAAGACGACACAAAAAGCAATCTGATGTTATTTTTAGTTTTTTAACACGCTTTTATTAGCTTCACCTGTAACTAACTATGTTTTTCAACTATAATATTTTAGTATTTTTATAGCTTTGTGAATATTAATAAAAAATAAAATCATTAATAATTCAAATTATTTTCGAGACGTTTTGAACAGTTTTGTTGTCTACTTCGAAGACAAATATCGCAGATATCAAGCTATAGGTATGAATAGGATTCTTTATAATTATGCGTCGCATTTGTGCAATTAAGTCATCGTTCGTCGTTCGGTTTATAGACTATAATGTCTGTATTTCGTCACTTAACGTATTTCCTAGGTGCGTCTTGATGTTATATTTTAGCACTCGAAAGTATTACCTACGTTATGAATTGTTGGGTAACGAGTTATTGCGCTAGCCATCCTAACAGGCGTTAATTAATAAAAGATACATAGCGGTGAGTCACTACTAACTCGGATGACCATTCTCTAACTTGACTATGACTTTTTTATCACCGCAATAATATTTCAATGGAGATTTCAGTTTTTAAGCACTTTTATTTCTTAAGAGTAGGTATCGGTATAAGCGCTGTGTACGAATAGGCTGATTTCCGTCCTACTTTTTTATACCGCTATGGTGGCAAACAAGCATACAGCCCGCTTGCAACATCAGGTATAATAATAATCGCGCGTTGCGTACCTACTCCGGAAAAATCGTTTCACTTCCTTTTTGAAAAACCTCATGCTGTAGTACCTAGGTGTCTTGGGAAAACCAAGTAAAGTCGGTAGGGAGTTGATTCGTAGAAGAAAACTCCTCTGAAACTGCACGGTACGAGTCCAGTATGGTTCTAGGCCCTAGGGTATGCGGATGAACTCCCCACCGATGGAGAGAGGCGATGGTAAAAAGTAGCCGTTGGTATCATATCAAACAATTCTTCAGAACATTGAGGAATTATTAGATATGACACAATAACACTTTCTGACACCAAATATTCCACTTCAGGTATTCCGCTGCAAATTACAGCACTTGCGTTTCGACACGTGCTATAACCGAGACGAGGTGTGCGGTAGGGCGATAAACGCCGTGATGGAAGCATCAGTCAAGTTCCGACGAGCTCGCGCCTTCCTCTGGTTCTGGACGCTTCTAGAACACCAGCTGTTCAGGAGGAGCCCGTGTGCCCCAAAGGACTACTGGGCAACAGATGTAGATATAGAAAAGTATAAAGAATACACAGATTGCTTCAAATGTGCCGAATGCTGCGGCATTAGGGTGAAACGAGTCGAAGATAATGAAAAATAGTTATTTATTAATATCGTTACATTCGATGCCAGTAATTAGGTAAATAACTGCTCAGATCACAGGTGTTATGAAGGTTTTCTTATATTAAGTAATTTTTTCATAAGTTATATGCTCCGAATGAAGATAGGCTTCGGTATACGTGGAAAGAAGGGTCTAACATGCAAAGGGAATCAACTTGGAGGTTATTTTAACTCACATATTTGAAACGTTATTATTGTTAAAATATACCCCCTAATACAATCCAAATACTTCCTAAGTAAATGTAAGTATACACATTTTCCTCGACTAATTAAGAATTTAATTAGGTATCATAATTAGCTTCTTGTAATAATTTATTAATATGTTCTTGATTTAAATATTATATAATTTTCGAATAGGTATTAATTTGCTGTATTAATATTATACTAAGTTTTATTAAATATTATATTAAGTTGTGTTAAATAATAAAACATACTGTTTCATATTTGAGAATTTTTATTCAATCTACTCTATCATGGCTGGCATGGCTCAGATAAGTTTGTGGCACAGTATAGGTATACAGTGCCACAAACTTATCTGCGTCGCTGCCGTCGCTTTTACCAATGTGATCTCTATGCAAAAACCGTTCTAATAACTATAAAAAAAAAACACATTTGTTGTATGGGAGCCCCCTTAAATATGTATTTTATTCTGTTTTTTAATATTTTTTGTTATAGCGGCAACAGAAATACATCATCTGTGAAAATTTCAACTGTCTAACTATCACGGATCACGGTTCATGAGATACCACCATAGAAATAATAAGTAGGGCTCCCTAAGTCTAAGGATACCAGGATACCACCTGATAGAGCTTGGCCAACGAAAGCTGTCCAAAAGAAAAGGAGGTTCCATTAAAAAAATTAAGAGCTGTTATCCCTGTCTATACACTGCATAAACGGAGTTGATACTATCTATTATTCAAGAAATATTATGCGATACTTACCTACATCAGTATTTCCTATTTATTTAATAATATTTACAATATTTCGTCTTGAGGATCATTGACTTACATTGAGGATGGTTATAATCAGAGCACGAATGTTTTGACGTATAGTAACGTTAACGTAAGCAAATTTTGATAAAATACAATGCATCTATCGTATTTTTGATCAATTTTATATTATGCAACATACACACTTGTTTCGTGAAAATGTAAAAATACTGCATGTATTTTCACAAAAATATCATGGATTAAACGTGTACTTTTGATTCTTACGTTTACGTTACGATACGTCAAAGCATTCGTGCTCGGCCCACAGTACCAAATTTTAAGCGCTAAACGAAACTAGCTCGGTTTTTTTTATCTTTTACGTATTAAAGTTCATCGCTCAACTTTCCTGGCACGGCCATACATAGAAAAGGTTGAATTAAACAAAAAGTTATTACTATAAGTTTATATAATGGAATTGAGACCACTGATGTGATGAAACAATAAAATCCACACAAAACGTAGGGGTTATTCGTTTATTTTGTTTTCTATAGCCGAAATTGGAAACTATTGCTGAATGTGGTCGAGATTTCCCCGGAGTATTCCACTGTCCGTGATTTTTAGATCTTTCAATTTTAATTTTTCTTAGTGTCTTTCATTTTTCTCATTTTTATCACCATGTTTCCTTGTGTGTCTGAACTGATAAGAATACCTGTCATTGAAGACATCTTTTCTAAATAATGTGTTTCACAAGTCGACATTTCATTTTCTTCGAGAGCTTTCTATTTCTTTACTATTTCCACAATTTTATGTATTGTTACCTCGTTGTTGATACTTCCTGAAAAGTATAGTCCGATTTAGTTGCTATTAGGACTGTCAGATACGAAGATCGATATGAAGTTGTCTACAAAATGCGAAAATTTTCGTAGAGTCAACATAAAAATTTCCTCAACTTGTTATCATTCAATCATTCAAAACCATTCATTAGTGAAATTATTTTTGTTTTAGGTTAATTTTTCAATCACTTTTATTAAAATTTTATGTGTTATGTACAAGATGGATACAGATTAAATAAATAAATGAAATATTTTTACAATTAAACATACAACAACATGAATATAATATTAAATTAAAGATTAAAGATAACATTGTAGATTGTATGATATAAATAAACAATTTTACAACTAAAACGTACTATAATCTGGCAGTTCTACTACACCACTTAATTTAAATTAGGTAACTCATTCATTCATTCGTTTCCATTCACATCTATTTATGCTAACCGTACAGCCGATTTTTGACGTTATTACGAATGAAGTTCGCGAAGTCGCGATCCTAATACCAAAAAAATCGGATTATAGATAGGTACACCATGAAAAATATTTTTTATAAATAGTCGAAAAGTATCAAGTGGTTTGAATATAAATTCAAAAAACTAACCTCATAGCGAAAGGATTGAATCTAGTTGTCATATTTTCTCTACATATTTCCGATTTAAATCACTTTTTACGTCTTTATATTTGTCAATCATAGTAAATAGAAGCTTCCTCATAGAACTTTTGGTTGTTTTCGGAATTATTTTAAACAGAACTAACGAAAACATGATGCGTAAATAAACACAAGATGACAAAGTACGAAACGTCAATGTTACAATTTTGACAATCCTAAATTGTTGCCATAATAAAAGTTTAGAAAATAATTCGTGGACTTCTTTCGCTGGCCAAACTCTACCACACACCGAACCACAGAACACACACACACAGATCATAGTTCTGTGGTGATGACGTTAGTTCCGGTGACGTTGAGAAGCTTCTTACGTCATTGGTTAGTTCCAATTTTAGTCCCCGGCTCAGATAAGTTTGTGGCACTGTAGACAAAGCGTAGACCATAAACTTATTTTACCAGTAGTAATAAGTTTATGGCGTAGACCCCGTAGAGTCTACGGGGTCTATGCTTTGTCTACAAGGCTTTGTCTGTAAGGTCTGCGGAGTACGGAGTAGACCTTACCGTAAGCCAGTGACGTTAAGAAACTAAGAGGATTCTTTGGTCATTGCCGTAAGCGAAGTCCTTCGTCTGTGGCCTAGACCGTAGACCGCCGTAGACAGAGCGGAAACAGAGACAGAGACACCCAAACCGTAGACGGGGAAGTCTACGACCTACGTCTACGACCCATAAACATACTGAGATGCGGCTGGTAGCTGCTGGTAGCGATTAGAAAAGTTAAAAAGAAAAAAAAAGACATTCATTGTCAATGTGCTGCTATTTGTAAAATAATTTACTTGTTTTAAAGAATTATTGTTTTCATAAGTTATTGTTAATTGTTTACTGATTCGTTGTTAGTTTTACAGAACATAAGTATTGCTAGTTTTATAATTAATATTTTTCAGAATAAGGATTTTATTTATAATTATGCAATAATCAATAGAACCAAATTAAGGCTTTAATCAACATAAAATTAAACATAGAAAGATAGATAATTATATGACACATTTCATATTTGACGGAGCCTGGTATCTTCTTAATTCTGCAAAGTATAGACATAATTGCAAAGAGTATTTATGTTTCGATTAAGAAGTCTACCACATTCTTCCCCGCTCTAGTGAGTTAAATCATAATCTTGAAGATAATTGGGGGGCCTCCTGTTTCTGGTTGATCGCCGTGCAGGAGGGGTTTCCAAAGGTGTGCTCTCTGTAGAGACGAAAGATGAGTCACTTTCAGTTTCAACCCCTTCAGTTTCAAAAGTTCTCTCTCCATCACTTTCGGTTTCCACTCCCACTGGAGCTAAGTGCCTATTTGACACTGTCGTCTCCCGGCCATCATTTAATCTCACAAATGAGTAGTCTGGGTTCGATTCTAAAAGATCAACTTCTTCGACTATTGGAGAGTACTTGGTATTTCTGTTTTGTTTTCTAAGTAGAACCGGTCCTGGTGTGAGGAGCCAGGTAGGCACTGAATGACCATTGTTAGATCTTCTAGTATGCATAAACATTCTTTCATGTGGGGTTTGATTTGTGGCCGTACATAGTAGTGATCTAATTGAGTGAAGCGCTTGGTTAAGAACCTTTTCCCAGTCTTCAATGTTAAGTCCTTGTGATTTCAGAGCTAATTGAGCCGTTTTCCAAATAGTTCCATTTACTCGTTCTATTTGGCCGTTGCCCTGTGGATTATAAGCTGTTGTACGACTTGTAGATATACCCCTGTTATGTAAATAATCTTTAACTTCCTTGGACATAAATGCTGAACCTTGATCGGAGTGGATATAGGCTGGCATTCCGAAAGTGCAAAATAGTATTGATAAGTGTTTGACCACAGTTGTAGCCGATACATCTTTGCATGGAAATGCAAATGGGAATCGAGAGTACTCGTCAATTATAGTTAAGATATATTTGTTATCAGTAGATGAGGGAACTGGTCCCTTGAAGTCAATGTTCAGCCTTTCGAATGGTGAAGTAGCTTTTATCAAGCAACTACTGTTTTTGAAAAATCTCGGCTTAACAACTGCACAGACCGAGCAAGCATTCGTGATCTTTCTGACTTCTTCTATTGAGTAAGCTAAATTCTTACTCCGCACCCAGTGGAACATGCGAGTCGTTCCTGGATGACATAAATCATTATGCAATTCTTTTAACTTAGTTTCCGAGTGTATGCTCGCACATATACGCGATAACGTGTCAGCGGCGTTATTCTCTTTTCCTGGTCTGTATATAATATCGTACTTAAAACAAGATAGTTCCAAACGCCATCTTTCTATTTTCTCGTTTTTTATCTTGCTTGTGTGTGTGCGATCAAACATATAAGAAACTGATCTCTGATCTGTAATCAGGCGAAAGGACCTCCCAATCAAATAGTGGCGCCACTTACGAAGGGCTTCGACGATAGCGTAGGCTTCTTTTTCTATAGCCGGATGTCTCTTTTCTGAAGTTGAAAGTGTGCGTGAAAAGAAAGCTACTGGGCGTCCTTCTTGAGATAAAGTAGCCGCTATAGCATTATCAGAAGCATCTGTTTCGACAGCAAACATCTTCTTTTCATCAATAGCAAATATCGTGGATTTTGCTATACAGTTTTTCAAGTCTTCAAAAGCAGCTTTAGCTTGTTCATTCAATGGAAATTCTGGACTCACGAGCATATGAATCCTTTCCGAAAACCTTGGTATCCATTTAGAATAGTGCGAGAACATACCGAGAGCCCTTTTTAATGAAGAATTGTCAGTCGGTGTCGGCATGTTTACTAATGGTTGGAGTCGATCTGGATCCGGTTTGATTGACCTTTTCGAAATTTTGTATCCGAGAAGATTTATGCTGTTTAATGAGAACATCGATTTGTCTTTATTAATGGTCAGATTATATTTATCAACCGCATCCATGAAGTTTTGGAGATTTTGATCATGATCAGATTTATTTCTACCACAAATCGTTACGTCGTCCAAATACGCATATGTATCAGTCAAATGCTCTTTCTTGATTAGCCAGTCCATGACTCTTTGGAAAGAACTCACTCCATTAGTTACTCCAAACGGAATACGACAAAACTGATACAAATTTCCGCATGCTTCGAACGCAGTGTATTGTTTTTCTGCTTCCAAAATAGGTACTTGATGATAAGCACTTTTCAAGTCGATTTTTGAGAAGAAATCGTATTTTGAAATTTCATTTACCATTTTTCCATGTTTGGTAAAGGATATGCATCCAAGTCGGTATATTTGTTAATGGTTTGAGAATAATCTATCACCAACCTTTTGCGGTGATTTTCATTTTTGGTAACCAGGATCTGCGCTCGCCACGAAGATCTACTCTCTTCGATAACACCATCAGATAGCAGTAGATTGATTTCATTTTCGATAAATTTCAAGTCATCATTGCTGTATCGTCGTGACTTCACTGCAATCGGCTTACAGTCCGAAGTTAAATTTGTAAATAGAGGCACTGGTGGTACCGATGCAGCGAGGACGCTACATATCTGTAAAGGTTTCCTAGGTCCACCAAAAGAAATTTCCAAACTTGAGTGTTGTTCTAATATATCATGTCCGATGATGACATCAGCGCAAAGATATCTTACTATTAGAAGCGCAACGTTGTTGTAAATGTTATCATCCAGGATGATTGTTGCCCGAAGTAGTCCCTCGCAATTGATTGTATGTGTTGTCTGGGCCATTGTTACAAATTCACTGGATTCTTCTTTTCTGAAGCAGCAATTTATGAAGAAATCATAATTAATAAAGCTCCTCGAGCTTCCAGAGTCAATTAAGGCCTTGGCCTTTATATTATTAACTTTTACAGTGACCACTGACTTCTTCAGACTTGGTGGTGCAGCTGCAGTGATTATAATTCCGTTTAAGCTATTTTCAAGTGCTTCAGGAGGCCCGTTAGAAGCAGCGACAAGGTTTTTTTTAGGGCTCCTGCATACATTTGCAAAATGACCTCTTTTTTGACAGTTTTGACATATTTCATTTTGTGCGGGGCAGTTATCGCGGCGGTGGACCTTTCCTCCGCAGAAAAAGCATTGTTTTGGTTTTGTGAAAGTAGAAGTCTTTGGTAAAGCCATGACCAATCCATCATTACTTTGACTGGAAGAGTTGAATACTTGAGCATTGTTTTCTGCGATCTCTATTGATTGCGCCTGATTAAAAGCTTCATCTAAGGTTAATGTTATATTTTCGAGTAGTCTTTCTCGGATTTTATTAGATTTAATGCCGGATATGAAAGCATCTCGTATGAAGTCATTTTTATTACGTTCTGCATCAACATCTTTGAATTGGCAATCTTTACTGAGTAATTTAAGTTGTTGTAAGAATTGGTGTACGCCTTCATGACTTTGTTGTTTACGTGTTGTAAGAACATGACGAGCAAAAATTTCATTTTTAGGTTTTATGAATATTTTACCGAGGGCATCTAAGGCAACCTCATAATCCTTAAACTCACTTATGTATTCAAATACCTTTGGTGAAACATGATTAATAAGCAGCTGCATCTTTATTGTGTCTGACATACGTTTTTCATCCTTTTCACTATTAATGATGAAGTTTTTGAAAGTGAAAATCCAATGGGTCCATTCTTGAGCTGCCGTTGGTGATGCCGGATCGACATCGAGAAGAATCGGTCGTAGATACTTTTCCATATTATTAGCGATAGTTAGCGATAGATATTTCGTAGAGTATGTTTTACATTATTATCATTATTATGTTGATTAAATTGTTATGAAATAACAATAATCAATAGAACCAAATTAAGGCTTTAATCAACATAAAATTAAACATAGAAAGATAGATAATTATATGACACATTTCATATTTGACGGAGCCTGGTATCTTCTTAATTCTGCAAAGTATAGACATAATTGCAAAGAGTATTTATGTTTCGATTAAGAAGTCTACCACAGCAGTTCTACTACACCACTTAATTTAAATTAGGTAACTCATTCATTCATTCGTTTCCATTCACATCTATTTATGCTAACCGTACAGCCGATTTTTGACGTTATTACGAATGAAGTTCGCGAAGTCGCGATCCTAATACCAAAAAAATCGGATTATAGATAGGTACACCATGAAAAATATTTTTTATAAATAGTCGAAAAGTATCAAGTGGTTTGAATATAAATTCAAAAAACTAACCTCATAGCGAAAGGATTGAATCTAGTTGTCTTATTTTCTCTACATATTTCCGATTTAAATCACTTTTTACGTCTTTATATTTGTCAATCATAGTAAATAGAAGCTTCCTCATAGAACTTTTGGTTGTTTTCGGAATTATTTTAAACAGAACTAACGAAAACATGATGCGTAAATAAACACAAGATGACAAAGTACGAAACGTCAATGTTACAATTTTGACAATCCTAAATTGTTGCCATAATAAAAGTTTAGAAAATAATTCGTGGACTTCTTTCGCTGGCCAAACTCTACCACACACCGAACCACAGAACACACACACACAGATCATAGTTCTGTGGTGATGACGTTAGTTCCGGTGACGTTGAGAGGCTTCTTACGTCATTGGTTAGTTCCAATTTTAGTCCCCGGCTCAGATAAGTTTGTGGCACTGTAGACAAAGCGTAGACCATAAACTTATTTTACCAGTAGTAATAAGTTTATGGCGTAGACCCCGTAGAGTCTACGGGGTCTATGCTTTGTCTACAAGGCTTTGTCTGTAAGGTCTGCGGAGTACGGAGTAGACCTTACCGTAAGCCAGTAACGTTAAGAAACTAAGAGGATTCTTTGGTCATTGCCGTAAGCGAAGTCCTTCGTCTGTGGCCTAGACCGTAGACCGCCGTAGACAGAGCGGAAACAGAGACAGAGACACCCAAACCGTAGACGGGGAAGTCTACGACCTACGTCTACGACCCATAAACATACTGAGATGCGGCTGGTAGCTGCTGGTAGCGATTAGAAAAGTTAAAAAGAAAAAAAAAGACATTCATTGTCAATGTGCTGCTATTTGTAAAATAATTTACTTGTTTTAAAGAATTATTGTTTTCATAAGTTATTGTTAATTGTTTACTGATTCGTTGTTAGTTTTACAGAACATAAGTATTGCTAGTTTTATAATTAATATTTTTCAGAATAAGGATTTTATTTATAATTATGGCGTTTTTGTATGTAAAGGCATACCATGGGACTTGCGAGTCGTTTCACAACAAAATTCATAAACCTCAGAAGTTAGCTGGCATACGAGGTAAGTCGTCACCTGGAGAGCTATTCTGTAAGACCATTTCTATCTCGATTCGAATCTTATACTGTCGATTGATATTTGACAAATTAATATACGATAATAAAGTTGTATAAAAGTAAACAAAATAAGCATGAAAGTTGCACCAGTTACAGAAAAGCTGCAAAAGTAACCGATTGTCGTGGTAAGGACATGTATATGAGAATCATGTTATCAGAAGAGTTGTAAGTATGAATGTTGAAGGTTATCAGAGAAGAGGCAGACCAAAGAAAAGAAGGATGGAATGTGTGAAACGTGACATGAATGTGAAGGAGGTGAATCTGGAATTGACGTCTCGAGATGAATGGAAGAAAAAGACATATTGCGCCGACCCCAAATAAAATGGGATAAGGGCTGGAGAATGATAGAATAGAATAGAATAGATCTTTATTTCATGTAAACAAGATACAGACACCTTTGAAATGACGAGACTCTAGGTGCACGGTTCCAAATAGTAGATCCTATGGAGAAGAACCGGCAAGAAACTCCATGATGATGATGATGATGAACACGGTGACGACATGGTTGGCGCAGTGGCTAAGCGATTAGCTTTCTGCGCTACGTGCCGCGGGTTCCATCCCCGCACGGAACAAATATTTGTATGATCTACAGATAGTTGTTTCGGGTCTGGTTGTGTGTGCATGTGACATGTATGTTGTAAACTGTTCCCTCGATACAGGAGAAATCATAGTGAGGGGCAAAGTTTTAAAAAAAAAATCTTAATAACAGGAGCTGTAAATATGACTAGAACATGGTCACAGCTCCGTTGTTAAGTTATAGTGTTTCAATTCGTCAAATATCTACCATCAATAAGAGTGAGTTCCGAATCGAGGTAGAATAGAATAGAATAGAAATAAATAGAATAGAGATGCGAGATGTTCTTGCAGAATAGCTATGCTGACTAGCTTTTTCCCAACTATGTTGGGGTCGACTTCTAGTTTATCCATATGCGGCTGAATAGAGATACTTACAAGTAGAGGCTGCCATCTGACCGTAACCCAATTTCTGGGATATATCGATACCAGGGGATTTACTACGAGCTCTTATAGCAGGGTTGAAATTGAAATGCCCAGTAATCAGAATAAGCCGACCTTTCATTGTACGAAAACCCTATACAGTGCGAGGTCAGCGCATACTGGAAATGTCCGGGCAGTTCAATTTCAGCCCTGCTATATGATTCGTAGTAACCCCCAGATCGGATTTCTGCCTTTTTCCCGTAAAAACAGTCATAAGTTATACGTATTTTGTCAAAATATTCCGTGCATGTCTGCCAGAAAGCAGCACCAAACGTGTCAAATGGGCACACGCGTGATGTAGCGAGCTTTAGAGCAGTGAAAAAAATAAGTGCCCTTGTTCTTCTCGTGGGTGCAAAGCACACGGTGACTTTCTCGTTTTGGTTCAAGCGCTTGAATCCGATCCGATAGTTTGATCGGAATGATGAGTTTTTGCTCAATTATGGAGACCCGGAACATCGCACGGCGCGCAAAGCAGCGAATCGCTCTCTCACTCGCTATCCATGAACGGACATAGCCGTCATTCTGCGCGTTGCGCGTCGTTTTGCGCGCCGCACGATTTTCCGCGTCTCCATGATTGAGTCCTTAGTGACAATTTTGGACGTTTATGATGATTAAATTATTTATTACAGATCGCCTCCAGAAACTGGGCTTTCGAGTGGATCTTATACCTGTCGAGTTTGCCAACTACTGTATGATCGAAATATGCGGACATGAAGTAAAGAACTATAAGCGCTATAAAGAAATTCAATAGTCTGATAATAATAATATTTTTATCCCCCGACAAAAAAGAGGGGTGTTTTAAGTTTGTATTGTCAGTGTGTCTGTCTGTGGCATCGTAGCTCCAAAACGGATGGACCGATTTCAATGCAGTTTTTTTAATTGAAAGCTAGTTTAATCGGAAATCATTTTAGCCATATTTCAAGAAAATCTGGTCAGCCGTTCAAAAGTTACAGCTCTTTTTCTAGTTGGAGTCAGGGGATTTTGACGGTTAGTTTATTCATATTTAAATTCCAGGTATTCCGCTGCGACATCAATAATTTGAAGTTCAACACGACTCATGAAAGAGACATCGTGTCCCAAAACGCAATCGAGGCCGTGATGGAGGCGTCAGTTAAGTTCCGGCGAGCCCGAGCCTACCTCTGGTTCTGGACACTCATGGACCATCAGCTCTTCAGGAGAAGTTATTACGCCCCGACGGACTACTGGCCGTTTAGCAAGGAACTGAAGACCTTCACCAACTGCGTCGATTGTATCAATTGTTGTGATATTCATGTAAATCGTAAAGAGTCCGATAATAATAATTATTTAGTTCATTATGTTTAGTTCTATTTTCATTGTAACCAAGGTTGTAACGGAAGTCTCTTAGGGATGCGGAAGCGGAATCGGAGGTTCAGGGCTTGACATCCGAGGATGAAATATATGAAAATATTGTATTGTACTTACCTACCTATATTTTCATAATGAAAAAACCAAAGAACCTACGTAATGTCTCTTTAGGTTCCTATTAAATCAGGAACTACAATTTATTTTCCTGAAATGATTAAATGTAATTAAAAGTAATTACTTACATAAGTTATAATAACGTACATGAACCATGCGGGACTTGTGTTGCTATATTTATTTTCATGAAACTTGCGGATGCGGAGGTTCAATTTTATGCGGAAGTTCCGCAGTCAAGGATGCGGAAGCAAAGGTCCGTTACAACCATAATTGTAATTAAATACAAAATCGATTAACGTCTATAAAACTCGATTGTGTATCTAATCGACAGTCTATTGATGTCACATTTTAATGTAGATTGTAGATATTACTTTACAGTCTGAAACATTTCTGTGTATGACTTAATATATCTAAGTATACGTGAGTATAGAATTAATAATAATTGTATGAACTGACTGTTTATCATCACATCAACCCAACTACACTATAATTAAGGCTTCCAGTGCCAACGATAAACGCTGGTACATGCATAGTTTTTAATATTATTTTATCGTGGTAATAATATCTATTTATTATTTTATGACGTACTTATTAAAATAATAAAATATTTTGCACTCTTATTGAGCATTTTAATTACGATGATTAACATTTTGTAATGAACTTATTTTTATCAAAATAAAATATAGTATATCACTCGGGAATAGTATAGCTTTCTATTAAGAATACCTACTAACCACGAGCGATACAGGCAAAAAAAAAATCATCGATGGTGACCCCGACGTGATGCTGCGAAGTCCTCAGTGAGTCGAGGTAGCGCAGCATCACATCGGGGTCACCACTGTGGAGGAACGAGGTATGGTGTTCCTCCCTTTTCAATGGAGGAACACCATACCTCGTTCCTCCACACTAGCTACGTTTATGAGATGAAGGTATACACACGGACGTATGAATAAGCGTATAAACACTCCGGTAATGCATACATAAAACAACAGAAAACCAGCTGGGTAATCACGATACGCGCTCATAATCGGAATCGATTCAATTTTGACACTACAAGAATATTCATTGCGTTGTTCCAATTGTCGAGCAGAGTGAATTTTAAGGCATACTGCGCAATGTATTAGACTATCCAAATTGAATCGATTCCGATTACGAGCGTGTATCGTGACCCCTGCAGGACTCCGTTACTCGCGTTGCCATTAAAATTCTTTCGCAGAGATTGATTCTTGAGAAAAGGCTTGGCCAGACTCGCTATCAGAGTTGCTATTTAGAAAAATTCATTCGCAGAGTTAACTTGGCACTTGAAGAAAAGGCTTGGCCCGCTTGGCCAGACCAATGACTAAAGAATCCCAGACTCACTATTTAGATAAAAACCTATTTAACAGATAGTTGGCTGCTTTTAAAAAAGAAACGCACTTGCCTACTGACATAAGGCTGACATTCGTCCATTGCTATTTGTAAAATCATTTAATTGTCATTGTTTTTATTTATTTTATAATTGCTAGTTATTACTTTTTAGATCTTTATTGATTTGGTTTATAAGTATTTTTTAAAACTAATTATTTAATGGCGTTTTTATACGTCAAGGCATACCATGGGCCTTGCAATACCTTTCAGTACAACGTACATAAGCCTCAGTTTTTAGCTGGTGTCCGAGGTAAATATGTATACGAAGTATAGGTAACTACTTAGATTATTGGTTGGTTGTCGCAGCCGCGGATGCGACAACTAATCAATAATCTAAGTATACGTAGGTATACCTACCTACTAACAATTTCTACCAATAATTAGAGTTATCTGTCAAACGACGTACAGTGCCACGCAATAAGGGCCCATCCACACTCGATACTTTTAGCGTTCGTTATTTACTTTTTGTAAGCAAAAGGCAGGCAACGAACGCGAAAACTCGCGATTCTACTGCTAAAAATATCGAATATGAACACACGCTACAACATCGAATTTTTGCTGGCGCCAGCGACCATTCGCAGCTTTGAATTACTATCAGTCACGTTAACAATCTGTTGTACTCGTATCTATTATTTCCAAAAATCCCTTCTTAGTGGATGCCTACGTCATAAAAGGAACCTACTTACAAAATTTTAAGTTTCTAGCCGCAGCAGTTTAGGCTGTGCATTGATATATTTATTTAAAATGCTTCATGTACAATGTACAAAGGCAGATCAGTCAGTCAGAGCAAGTATTTCTATATTTTTATAGTTAGATCTTTTTATATGTAAACATTATCTATAATGGTTTGTCGCAGATCGCCTCCAGAAGTTGGGCTTTCGAGTGGATCTCATACCTGTTGAATACATGAACTATTGCATGCTCGAAATATGTGGACATGAAGTAAGATATACTTACTAGTAGAGATTGGCCAACGATATGGTACAAAAGTTGTTATAATAATAGATAATAATATTATAATAATAGATTATACATTATTTAATTTGCACTCCAGGTTTAGCATCTAAAATTCAACTCTGAATATTCGTAAGACGAGTAAGTAATTTAATATTAAATTTCAGGTTTTCCGCTGCAAAATAAATCATTTAAAGTTCAACACGACTCATGAAAGAGACTTCGTGTCTAATAGAGCCATCGAGGCCGTGATGGAGGCGTCAGTCAAGTTCCGACGAGCCCGAGCCTACCTCTGGTTCTGGACGGCCATGGACAATCAGCTCTTCAGGCGAAGCTATTACGCCCCGAAGGACTTCTGGGAAAGTCAAGTAACCATAACAAAGCCCTTAGCCAGCTGCACGGAATGTATCAATTGCTGTGACCTCCGCGTCAACCAACGCGAAGCTGATAATTAGTTCATATTGTTAAGTTGTATGGTCTAGTATAACGTAGGTTTATAGCAAACATATCAAGCGTCCAAGTGTTGACCACACATGCACGACTCGGTAGATGCCACTATCCCCATTGCGAATCTCTATGGAAGTAATGAGAATATTAATTTTCACACTCGTAATTCCCATTATCCCACTTCCCCTAATCAATGTTTGGTAGAAGCTCTACCAATGTAAAGTGGTCACCCGATGATAGTTCGCCAGCGGGGTTAGTTCGTATATTTCATCCTCTTTGGACGGTGCAAAAGAACACAATCTTTGTTAGCGGCACTGCATTTGGCGAATTTGTACAAATATTGGCATTGTTTGGCCAAAACAAAATCGCATTTGTGTAGTTTACAAAAGGTTTCTTTTGCATTGACCATATAACACGAATATTCGTATAAATACACCAAGTGAAGTGCCAGAAATAAAGGTAACTCTATAGTGCCACAAACTTATCGGGCCCGGTGACCAAAATTGGAACTAATGTCGCTACAGAACAACTTCAAAACACTTCAAAATGTATTTTTTGTACAGAGATGACATTTATAAAAGCGACGACAGTAATGCCCTTACCTCAATCAAATTAAATAATTGACACCTATTATCTCAAACGGAAACTGTATAGAAATGAAAAAAAACAATTTTGGACTTGTGACTCTACTATCCCTGCGGTCCGAATTGCGCTAAAAGTGATAATATCGCGAATCCGACCAAAATCACAATTATTATTATTACTCAATAGCCCCTATATTTTGAGACTATTAAATTTGGTCGGATTCGCGATATTATCACTTTTATCGCAATTCGGACCGCAGGGTATGTGGTCAATGGGATTTTTTTTACAGTCTCCATTAATGGGGTTTCATAGAGATAATGGGACCTACCGATCCGAGTAGGTGGCTGAAAAATTGCCTAATATCTACTCGCTCCCGACATTCAGTATGAAATCCTAAGCCAAACAAATTGGTCCATTTTCTGTGATGTCATATTAGTGCATCGATGCAGCTAGGTTATAAGTAAATGTAGAATTAAATGAACTGTCTGCAATCATCACCACATCAGCCGCAAGGCGTCCACCCGTCATAGATCTGAAAACAAAATCAAATTTGCCTATTTTTGTATCATATAAATAGCTTTCTTGTAGTAAATATTGTGTTATCTTTTGATTTTATTTAATTTTATGTTGTATTTAAATAATAAAAAACTTACCTATAATATTTGAGTATTTTATTCATAACTTCAACCTAAATATTCTACAAGTGGGGCAACTTGTATAATATTTATTTATTCAATAATATTTTTTTAATTAACATATAAATATAGCCTACCTATAGGGATAGTGTAGCTGTCTATTAAGCGAAATCCTAAGTCTATGGTTCTATTAGTGAAATGATTTTCAGACTCAGTTCAGTAGTTTTAGAGAACAAACAAACATTTTTATAGAATTATATGTATGGGCTGGCTAGGGTGACTAGTGCGAGTAGTATATTCCTTGGACTAGGCCTTCAGATTTTGAATAGAATAGATCTTTATTTCATGTTAACCAGATACAGGCACTTAAGAAATGTCGAGACTTAGGTCCGTAGTTCCTAATAGTAGGTCTTCTGGAGAAGAACCGGCAAGAAACTTCATGGAAATTAATAGATTACCATCTGGATTATTACAATGTTGTGGTAAGTGCTGCGTGAATAATGTAATTAAATGTGAATAAAAAATAAGAATAGGATAATTTAATACTGATTTGCCTCTTATTAAGATTGCCATGGCAGTTACAAGCTGATCAGTCCCGACAGACGGCACCCGTTCACGAGAAACCGTGAATCTCCATAACCAGGGACCAGGGAACCTAAGAAAACAGTCAAAAGACAGCTTGCGACTTCCTTTGAGTATTAGGCGACTTCCGATACTGTGTTCCGATATGATTCTAAATTAAAACGATTAAAACCTATTTACTAGTAGGCATCATGCTATTAACAGTACCTATCTATAAAAAAAAAATCCGCCAGTGAACTGACAATTATTTATTTCCTTGCCTTTACATAATTTTTGATTATTGATTTATTTTACGTTTTTTTATTACTGTTTAATTTATATTATTTATATACTATAATGTCTTTTTTACATGTAAAAGCATACCATGGTCCTTGTACTACATTTGACAATTATGTTCACAAACCTCAGTATTTAGGCGGTTTACGAGGTAAATATCTTACATCCCTTCGTTCTATAAGCTTTTATCTTCCAACCGAGATTAACTTTGCTAGGTTCTAGGCGCGTTCCCATCTGTGTCGTAACCTTTTTCATCGTTGGACGACTTTCATCTCTAACTGTTCCTATTGGTTCCGTTCCTATTATCTCGACAATCTGTCGTCACTATAACTGTTGGACGACTGTCGTATCCAGCTGTTCCCGTTATTTTGACAGTCGTCACACAGTAAAAAGGTCATGGACGACAGTTAATCGTGCTGATGTATGTGAACAACTACATTTACAAGCCACGACATAGACAGGCCGATATTTGTAGCAACATTTGTACTGGGCTTAGAATACACTACCTTAGTACGGTCGGCCAAAAAAGTGGTCTATCAGTTTTAACAGAACCAATCAAATAAAATATCACTAAAATTGAAACTTCATTCACCTTTTTCTTTTATGGCGTACAAACAAATTGCAACCCTAAGGTTGCACCCTAAGGTGGTAGATCAATTCTTTGGCCTACTGTACATACCTACATTAAAACAATTTAAAACATTTACTAATCAGGGACCGCTCAATATCTCAATACGAGACTAAAGCCTATTTTCACCGACAGGATAACAGACGCTTAAGACGATATCGGTCGTTTACAATTTTTTTTTTACTAATAAACGGCTGATTTCAGTTTAAACATCTGTTATGTCGTCGATGAATATGGCCCTACCTATTTTAACATATTAAACTTGGAAAACAATGTTGATCTTCACAGATCGCCTCCAGAAGCTGGGCTTTCGAGTAGATTTCATTCCAGTTGAATTCTCCAACTACTGTATGCTAGAAATATGTGGATATCAAGTAAGATACTTACTTGAACTACAACCATTACCACACAAAGCATTTAGGGGAAAAGCATATTGCTGCAGGCCAGCGCTCCGTCGTGAGTCGTGACAAGACAAGTATGAAATGAAATTAAATTAATTGTTTATTTAGTAAATAGGTCTTTTAAAACTCTTTTAGATGGTGCCGGAATTTCCTGACTATCTCCGAGAAGAAACACCTAAACAAACTAAGGGTCTCATTTATAGTCCAGACATGTTTCAGGTTATTAACAACAAACAGCGACCAACAAACAATCTATCTCTTTCTCGCTTATAGATTTTTTCATGAGGATACGGAGCAGCATGTTTATTTGCAATAGCAACTGTCATAATATATTATAACATACGTAGGTAATCAGGAAGCGGGACTAGAAAAGTCGGACCTTTATATATATATAGCGTCTTCATAGTGTAGTCTGAAAGAACCTTTAGTTAACCAATCTTGATACACCAAAAATCTTTTTCAATTTTAAAGGTATTCCGCTGTAACATAAGGGAATTGCTATTCAATACTTCATTCGAGCGAGACGTGGTGTGTCAACGAGCGGTGGAGGCCGTGATGGAAGCATCAGTCAAGTTCCGACGAGCTCGTGCTTACCTCTGGTTCTGGACGGCCATGGACCACCAGGCCTTCAGGAGAGGCATATACGCACCTGCGGACTACTGGCCATATAACGTAAAGATAGAAAAGAAGCGCTTCGCCGGCGTAAATGATTGTACCGACTGCTGCCGGGTTTCTACAAGAAAACGTAAAGATAACGAAAATGAACAAACGCAATTACATGCATATACTGGTTTAGCTGATTTAGCATCGGATTCCAAAAACAGTGAGAAAAAAGACACTGCCCTGGCAGTGCCAGCCACGGAGGAAATACCCGAGGTGCCAACTCACACCGAACGTACTTCGTTCGTAAAATTTACATAAAATATAAAAATTATGTTTCAGATCTCAGTAGCCATGTAGCGAAATACCTATTCATTCTGTGTTTATGTTTTTATTATACTGGATGTTCTAGTGAAAGTTTGGACCAGCATTAGGCCTATCTCCAAAAATGGATTAATTTTGATTGATATCTATATTTCTATCATACCGACATATTTTATATCGAGTACCGTACGGTACCTATTTTATAATATCGAAAAATATTTTTAGAATATTATTTTACTATTCTTTTATGTTATTAATATTTTACAATACCTAATAACAAATTTATACTGTTTCAAGTGTAAAGATTACTACTAGTCAAAAAGATTTATGCCAAATTCGCCCCACAAAGTTTCGCTTCGCATAAAAACATCTTAAAAGATCTATGGATTTTTTTATGCGAGGCGGAACTTCGTGGGGCGAATGCATAAATCGTCAAAAACTATTGTCGCAAACAAACCGTAATAGTAGGTAGTAACCGTAACCGTAGAAGCATTTTGTAGATAATCTCGCGATGTTACATGATATATGGTCCTTTCAGTCGATCTTATTATGCTGAAGGTTTTTACACTCAATCTCTGTGCATAAAATAAGTACCTAGGTAATAATATTAAATAATTTCAAAGTAATAATATTAAATAATTTCAAATCAATAGGTACCCACCGAGTTGCTGTGTACAAAATAACACCGTCAGCATATGGACCGTGTATAAAATACAATTTCGCGATACTGTCCTTCAATCTTTCTTTCTTTCTGACAATCTTTACCTAACTACATAGAAATGCGATGCGACGAAAAATCTCGTGCTTATTTATTAGCGACTAGAAATTAGAAGGAATAAAAAATTCGTCTAAATATTTATTGATCACACAATGTAGGCAGTCTATTTTAAAATTCAAATTAAAGTTTTTGGTGTTTCAAACACTTATTATTATTATTGTTTATCTATTCCATTCTTTACATTTAAAGGGAATTAAATACTAAAATTATAATATTAAATACTAATCAATGGAATAAAATGAGCGCTTGTTTATTCAACACCTATATAAGTTATATACCCAGCGATGTCTACCTAGTTATACCTACTGATATGATACTGTGTCATTTTTTTTTTCCATGTTTTTTCCCTACAGTATCTTTTTTTTTACTATCATAGTTCTACTGTTGGACATAGTGACACCTACTAGTGACCTTACTTACAGTATTGTAGTTTTATTTTGATTTGGTATTTTTTTAATGTATTTTTAGATCGATGTTTTGACATAAATAAACAATATTGTTTACCAGTCCACGAAAACGTTTTTATTTATTGTTCTTTAATCCGTCAAAGGTTAGACGAATCGTAGACATTATTATTGTTCGCCGCAGATATCAATGTCTAGTCTCTCGCTTGTGAAAGTACCTACCTATATAAAATTATGTCGACCAAAGTCCCTGCGGCACGGCCAGCCCCAAATAAAAATGGTAGGTAAAAAGAGATTTATTCCTCTAGAATAGGAGATAGCTCACAAGCATTAGTGTGGAATATGGTATCCAGTGTGTACACAGCGAGTGAAGTTTATTTAAAGTAAGTTTTAATTTATAAAGAACTTTAAGTAAACGTCATAAATATAAACTTTATTTTAATTTTATTGTTTTGGTTTACCAATAGTTGTTACAACAATAAAAGCAATTTCCACACTATATGACTTAAAACTAATTGCGTCACAACTAATTTAGCTATAGGTAAACCCCGCATGCTTCGAGTACAAATTCTATAGGTAAATAATTCTAGATACTTACTCAAAGTAATAAATAAAGTAGGTATACCAGAATTTATACTCGAAAATTATGAGCTATTTAAACAGATAAACAGATACTGATACTTTTCATTATGACTGAGCGAGACTTTGAGTAGGTAGGTACCTATATGAATGAGTTCGTGAGTTCCATGCATAGACTTAATAACTATCTAATAGTACCTAATAAGTTGTAGGGGAGCCCTACTTATTATTTCTATGGTTCCATGAGAGGATTATTTAGTCTTAAGCAGCCTTTATTTTAACTCTGCTATAGAAAACGAGGTAGGTAACTATTTACCATGGAAATCGATGGAAATAATGAAGTACTTATTATGAAATCTGAGTTTATGACTTATATTTCCATGGCGTTTCCATGGCATCAACATGGTATTTACTCTGACTCTGTCATTGCCAGTTGCTTGTCAAAAATAACCACTTTTGGAAAATGTATTAAAAATTGTTTAAAAAAGTATAAGCCGTCTTAAATTTCAGCGTATAACTATGTCCTTACTTTAATCAACCCAACACATAGGTAGGCCTCTCCCTAGTGGCACCACAACATTGTCTTCTCGGCTTTCCATATCCAATCTACCGGATCCACCGAGCAGTGAAGCTTATGTGCTTACCACGATACTTCTCTTTTACAAATAAAGAAACATGTCATTCTTATACGTAAAAGTGTACCATGGACCTTGCAATACCTTTAATAATGTCACGCATAAACCTCAGATGTTGAACGGCTTACGAAGTAAGTAATTATTGAGTATCTATTAGATATGTGGCGACTATGACTTTGGCCGACTAGCTGACTAGCCGCTTAGGTTGTAAATAGACCGATTAGTCGGATGAACCAATCACGATATCCCATACAATCGGCCTTGCATTGTAGGTATGCAATTATTATGCGCTCCTGAAACCATTCCAAACATAAGTAGGTAGGGGTTTCTCTAGCTTATCTATACAATATCTAATAGTGGTCGCCCAGTGGCCGAAATTAGACCGTAATTTTAGCTTTCTGCACTCCTGCTCTATAAGCTTTAGATAGGTACCTACCTACTATGCCAAATCTCACACTCCTCCATGTGCGCAATATTCTTAAAAAGGGGTAGGTACAAGGTTTTCTCGTCACGTAGGTATTAGTTAATATATAGAAGGTATTTGTAGGTATTCTTACGTACCGATATTAAAAAGAATTTACTTCCGTTACAGCTCACCTTCATACGCTGGGGTTTCGAGTGGACCTCATTCCTGTAGACAAAGTCAACTATTGCATGGTTGAAATATGTAGTCACCAAGTACGTTTCTTCTCACAATAGTTACTTACATGGTTCGCGAGGAAAGCATATGGGTAGCAGTGACGATGTGTGTGATACATCGTGTAATAACAGATAAGAACTACAGGGCACAGTAAAAGTATTGCACTCGACTAAATCGCATAATCGCATCAAACTAAAATTGACCGAACTAGGTGTGCGGTTTCCTCACGATGTTTTCCTTCACTGATAATGCAACTGATGATCGAATTTTTATACGACATTCCATGAATTAGACAAGAAAGACGTGCGGGGCTGGCTTTGTACATAAAGGTATCTATCATTCGCATGGATGTCAAGTGATCCAGTGCTAAGCTATCACTTAAGTATACCCCAATTCAGATCAACAAAAATCTCTCCAGGTTTTCCGCTGCAACATACAGAACTTCAAATTCAACACGTGTCACGACCGAGACGTGGTATGCCAACGAGCGGTGGAGGCCGTGATGGAAGCCTCAGTCAAGTTCCGACGAGCTCGTGCTTACCTCTGGTTCTGGACGCTTATAGAACATCAGCTGTTCAGGAGAAGCAAACATGGTCTGAGGGATTTTTGGCCAGATGATCTAAAGATCGATCCTCCAAATGTCGACATCGACGCTATTGACATTGAGGGACTAAAAGATGTCGATGGTTCTATCCTCGGAGGAGGGAAAGAAGAGTTCGAGCCTCCAAATATCAACACCGAGGGCCCAAACGATGTCGATGGCTCTATCCACGGAGGAGGGAAAGAAAAGTTCGAGCCTCCAAAACTAAATATCGACAACGAGGGCCTAAACGATGTCGATGGCGCTATCTACGGAGATGAAGAAGAGTTCGAGCCACCAAATATCGAAACCGAGGGCCTAAATGATGTCGATGACGCTGTCTACGGAGAATATGAAGAGTTCGAGCCTCCAAATATCGACAACGAAGTCCTAAACGATGTCGATGGCGCCGTCTACGAAGGAGAAGAAGAGTTCCAGCCTCCAAATATCGACAACGAGGGCCTAAACGATGGTGACGGCGCTGTCTACGGAGGAGCAGAAGAGTTCGAGCCTCCAAATATCGAACGCCGAGGGCCTAAACGAAGTTAATAGCTCTCGTGGTCTGTCATAAGTACCTACCTAAAAAGATCGTGAGATAAGTACCTATAGTATTTTAAATGCAGCTGAAGGTATCATGTTCCGTTAAATGAGTAAATGTTCAATTCAATTCTTAGATATTATTTTATTATTAATGTGATGTATCTACATTTACCTAAGTCAAACAAGCTGCTTCTCTGTCTGGGCTATTTTCTGCGCTATGATCCGAAATTATAAACGCGCTTTAGACTTCTTAATTTTAAATACTAAAACTTAGGCTAATATGTATAATAAGGTCCTACTTTTTTTGCGGAAGATAAGAAATCATTAGAAACTAAAATAAAGATAAAAAATAAGGATTTTTTCTCGGATTAACAAAACTCTCCAGCGCGGCCATATTACAAGATGAATGAATCCGCTATCCATATGAAAATCCAGGAGGACCTCAATAAATTAATGTAATTTTTATGGATTTAAAACATTTATTTATTTTTTTATTTGGGCTCAAATTTATCCCCCTAAAAGGGCCTCCGCTAATAAAGCATCACCTTATTATGTATAGATAATATAATGCGTAAGATATTTTATTACGTAGGTCGTAAAATTTGGTCCGTAAGATTTTCTTTTTTTAAAGTAGGTATGTACTTTGTTTAAGTTATAATATCTTATTTTTTATTTTAATGAATAGTTATATCTAAGTTACCCCAGGAGGATAGGTAGTTACTGAAGTTAATAGTACTACTATATTTAATATTATGTCGTTGTTTTTTGTTTAGAGTGCTTTCTATATAACTTTCTTAATAATTAGGTTACTATTCTATTGAGTTAATAGAACGGCAAGGTAGCCGCGCGTATACGAAAGAAGAGGTTGTGTAATGATCCAATAAATATAAGATATTTACTCAATGTTCAATTGCTTTGATTAAAATATTAATAATTATTAGGTACCTACTTATCAACATTTTTTGAAGTGAATCTTCTATATAGACGACGGGTATTACGATTTTTCTGTCACGAAAAAACGTTACGGCCGCGTGGAGGACGTGGAGAGACGATATTATAATTAATTATTAAGTTTCATTTCTACTATGTGTCCCAGCACACATTTCGTTTTTGTTTTATTACCGGAAAAAATTAAGAACTTTCTCCGCTCATCATTCTACCCAATTTTTATGAAAAAACTTCTGAAATAAGAAAAAACAAAAAGAAACAGCAGTTCCATACAAAACTGTGTATGGGAGCAGCTTATTTTTTTCACGATTTCAGTGTCGGTCTCATGATAAAAGATATTTTTCTCTTTATTTTATAGGGTTTTGTCGCAGATAACATCACAATGTAAAAACAAATCAAATCTAACAAAATGTAGTCTAAAAACAACTGTTGTTACAATCATATATGATAAAAGGTGTGAGCCAAGAATGATCTTAAAAATAAAACTGGTAATAAAAAATTAAGGTAGTATACATTTTTACAGCCCTTACAGACGGACGGTAATGTCATGTACTCATGCTAGTGTCGAAGCCAGCCGATGGTCGAAGGTTCTAGTGACCTACTTGGCATCAGCCTTCCTTCTGTGAAGCCCTATGGGAATGGGGTATGTTCAAAAGGAAACAAGAATAATTTCAGATTGTTTGTATTGAAACAAATACAATGTTTCTCTCTCGAGTTCAGTCACGTAACACTGACTATAAATCAAACAATGTTATCATAGTAGTTATTATTGTTATCGGTCATGACACCGCACGTGTGGAATCATGCACACAATGGCCCAAGCTGGCCATTCGTAATAAGATAAGACGTTAATTAATTATAGCAGTAATCTAGCGATGTATTAAAAGAGCCTCAACCATTTTAACCAAATCTCATTCATCAGAGCGGGATAAAGCAAGCTTAATCATAAGATTTCCAGTGGTTTCCAAATTGTTCTTGGCTCTGTATCCACCGGAGCAGAGCGGATATAAATGTATAAACGGGTACTAATATACGTCGGAACGATATGATAAAATGATGGCCTAAATCACGCTCAGCCCTCGTATTGCCAATCTCGCTATCCGTATAGCTGAACATTTCTCTCTTTCCGTTTTACAATAAATCGTTCAACATGCAACGAAGATAACCTAAAGGGCTTAATTGTGCGTATACATTGCCAATAATTTTTATTTTTGTTACGTTAAAACCTACCATGTAGCAGGCATATGGAAGTGACGTGATTATCCTGATTTCAATAATTTAATCTGTTATTGAAGAGTTCATATATTTACTTGATTGATGTTTAAGATTTGACGGGTAATTATTTAAAATAAGGATGTTTTGTGATGTGTTCCTTCGCTCTAGTCATACTACAGACGTACTACAGAACCATTTTTTAATTTAGACTTGATTGAATAGAACTAGTTATACAAATTGCAGGCTGCACAGCTTTACAGATATTCCACCATGGTATATCCTGAACCGGAATAATTCAGTATAAAAACACACTTCCTACAATTTCATAAATAATTTTATTTAATTTACAATGGTGAAATAATATCGAATTATGATTAATAGATACAAGTTTAAAGATAACTACATAGATACACCTAACATGGAATTAACAATAAAAAATCATGTATTTTGTTGCATCAACGGAAATACATAGAATTGCCGTCAGTTCACCGATTACGTCGCGCCCTAGGAATATGTAAAAAAATAAACATACCAAATATTTTGTACACCACACATGGATACGTCCCACAGTCAGCCAGTCACACGGAACAAAATATACGAACTACCGCTTCTGAATAAACTCATTTTATTTCATTTGCATAATATTAAAACCATTTTATTTTCGTGACGTAGACGTATAAGTCGTACGTTTTGTTCCGATAACGATCGCACATGCAAACAATACTCCATGCATACAAAGCCTTAGAAAATATTCTTACATAAAGTTGATGAATGATAATTATTAATTGTATCATTCTCCCGAGCTTCAATGCTTCGTGACTTCGAAACCTAAGGGTATTTAGTTATTGCTTTAGTTTTAATTTGTCTTCATCACTAACACCGTATTTCAATCATATAATTTAATTTAACAATCCGATAAAAACGACCCACCTTGAAGGCAACGAAACATTCAAATAAAAATCTAGGAATCCAAGAAATAAAAATATATTTTAAAAATATCTTGGAACTGGCGTAACATGGATCATTTCAACTATAAATGTTCAAAATACTTCATAGCGGTCACATTTTAGTAATGTTGTATAACATAGCGATAAAGTAAGCATCAACCGGATCGCGCGGCTTCACTATAACTTTACAATATTTTCACTAATCAACGACACTACTAGATTTCTTGACATTTACAATAAATAGCGCTTCTGGCTCGAGTTTACATTAAAAATATCAATATTGTCGTTTTAATTTACATTCCAATAATATTGAGGTGTCGTGGTGTCAGTCTTAGACAATGCTGTCGATTCTGTTGCGTATTTTGACAGTACTTGACTAAACGCATCTGTCCCTTTCTTTTTATATTGAAACAGAAAGAGACAAATGCACTTGGTGTAGTTTAGTGCTGTGAAAGTACGAAACCGAAATCGACACCATTACAGACTCAACTAAACTGCCGTTTAACACTGTAACACAACAAAACAGTTTAGTGTTTAGTCTCTCGTCAACGCGGTTATCTTAAAATGCCGTCAAAAACCCATAACTAACTATAGTAATTATCTTCCTTACGATTACAAGCATGGAAGCATTTTTTCGTTATTTGTTACATACAATCATGTCAATAAGTTATGTTGTTTTATTATTTATAACAAAAATATAATTTATAGCCTCGTACTAATACCCATCTATTATTGTTCTACATTGATCAAGAGAGCGGATATAATCGGTCAGTAACTAAACCTATAACCAATATACACATGATATTTGACCGGATAAGTTAATTTTGAAATAATTTATACAAGAGTTTACATTACCACTACCACCAGTTTTCAAAAAAACTCGAAAACCAGAAGTGCTAATAGAATTTCTTAATTTGTTATCGTAACTAGGGCAGTGTCGTATCATCGGTAGCCGGCGCACCGGCGCGACGCTTCATTAGCTAGCACTCGTCACTCGTCCGATCACTAGGGACTCTCCGTCCCGTCTAAAAGTCACTCGCCTGTCACCCAGAACTCATTTCACTTGGTTTTTCACGTGCTGTAAGAACTCGTAGTAGGAGAATGCAGACTCGACTCTGTCTTCGACGAGCCGCTCCGTGAATATTGTCCGTGATGGGGAATTGTCTCTGTGGAACAAAAATGTTGTTAATGTAGTTTATGCAAGGGTCTTGTGATTCATGCATATAAATTGCGTTGATGCGAGTGCACTAAACTTATATCAAACGCTTCCCTAGCGTGGTGAAAATGACCCAATCTATACATATGAATATAAAGACTTGCCCTGACTGAGTGACTGATCTATCAACGCACAGCCTAAACCACATTTTAGAAAATTCTACCCCTATGGTGGTAAAATTGTTTGCAATTCTGTTATTTTTCAATTAAATCCGTAATTTCGGCTTCAACGCGAGCAAAGCCGCGGGATACAGCTAGTATCTCATAAAAAGAATCCTATGTCCACGTGTGGAATAAAAGGTTATTTCTTATTAAAATAAATTAGTTCTTTTAAGTTGTGCCCTTGTTATCTTTTCATCTACTGATCAATACTGACTGACGATACTAACTGATGATGTCTTCTTTTCTTTTTTTAATAGAATAAATGTGTACAGTTCGTTTCGTTCGTTCGTTCTGTTAATTAAATAAATATTACTCGAATGCATCCATCATTTTCTAAAAAACTATATCTGATGAACCCGTTAACTCTTTGTTCGACAGTACTTACGATACAGAAGAATTCACACAAAGACATCGTTAACAAAAATTGAGGAAACAATTTCTACATCCTTTCAACAGTCTCATCATAAAATTCCTTTACCTCAATATAAGTATATCGGATGGGTACGGCCGCTCCTCGTTCAGCTTGTCGATGAACGCGTGTAACAGCACACTGCCCTCCGAGTCGATCTTGGGCAGCACTCGCATCTCGTCGGGCAGCTGGTTGAAGGCCGTCACCCCGAACATCTCTGATAAGAAGGCAGGGCTGACCGCTTGGCACACGTAGATTATCATGCTCTCCCCGTCGTCTAACAGGTAGGCGCCGGTTATGTTTATTCTGTGGGAAATATGATACCTAAATTTAGAATATGGACTACGAAGGCATGTTGTCATTGGTAGTCCATATCGCGTAACTAACTTTGTTAAAAAAAACGTATGTACAAATTTGTTTTTCCAAAAAAAAAATTCCTTCTATTAATTGCCATTTACAACCAACCTACTACAACAAGCTATGAACCAACAGACGCGAAAACCGAATTTAATTTTTTTTAGTACATACGCGATTTTTTATCAATGTTAGTAACGCGGTATGGGATGGGACTATCAACGACGATAATTATAACACAGGGGAACAAATGCAGTGTGAGGGCAAATCATCAAAGCTAAGCAGAACGTATAACGACTGACCAACTTTTCCAGACAATTAAAAAGGTGATTGATTGTATTGAATGTGTTGAATTGAACATATAGGTAATTGTAAATGTCAATACATTTTTAGCGAAGAGCCCGGAGACAGGCACTTCAGATTATCATACCAACTGCGGAAAATGGTACTCCTAATAACCGCTACTAAGTCAGTGATAAGAAGTATTGTATTCGTTTTGTTATTAGCACAATGGAAGACGCTGCTGTCCATTCTCTGGACATGATCCCTTATGCGGGATTTACATGGGTCATTTCCCGCCGCACGGCGACGTCACACGGCGAAAATCGACCATGGAAATATCCAATCGACTGGACCGCAAGTGATTTAAATCGCAAACGCCAATGTAGATAAGCTTTCGACTTTTGACGACACACATGGGTGGTGAAGAAATGGCCAATTATTTGCTGAAATTCACAAGGCAAGTACGTCATCATCATTCTCCTGCCCTTATCCCATTTTATTTGGGGTCGGCGCAATATGTCTTTTTCTTCCATTCATCTCTATCAGACGTCATTTCCAGATTTACTTCCTTCTCATTCATGTCATGTTTCACACAGTCCATCCATCTTTTCTTTGGTCTGCCTCTACTCTGATAGCCATCCACATTCATACTTACAACTCTTCTTGTAACATGATTTTCATTTCTCCGCATTACATGTCCATACCATGACAATCGGTTACTTTGCAGCTTTTCTGTAACTGGTGCCACTTTCATACTTCCTCTAATATACTCATTCCGGATTCTGTCCAATCTTGTTACACCACACATCCCTCTCAACATTCGCATCTCCGCTGCATGCAATTGCCTTTCATCCGTCCCTTTTGTAGCCCAACATCCATATCCATACAAGGCAGCAGCTCTTATCATCGTCTTGTAAATTTTTCCCTTTAGTTTAATGGGGATACGGGGGTCACATATTGTTCCCGTGACCTGCCGCCATTTCATCCATGCTGCGTTAATTCTATGCTTCACAGCCCGGTCTATTTCGCCATTGCTTTGCATGAGTGAACCGAGGTACGGGAAATCGGAGCAGATTGGTAAGGGTACACCATCCAGGGATATGGCGTTAAAATTGGAGAGACCGCCGAAATCACAGAACATATATTCAGTTTTGGTTCTACTGATTTTCAAGCCAACATTCTCCAGTTTTTGTTGCCATTTCTCCAATCTGCTCTGGACCTCAGATTCATCTTCACCGACGAGAACAATGTCATCGGCAAACAGCATGCACCAGGGTGCCTCCTGTCCGATGTCAGAGCATCCATTACCAACAGGAAGAGGTAAGGACTTAAAGCCGACCCTTGATGCAAGCCTACAGCCACGCTGAACTCGTCGGTGTTTCCAGCAGCCGACCGGACGTGGGTACTGGATCGACTGTACATAGCATGAATTAACTCCACGTACTTCGCAGACACACCTTTCTCTTTCAGGGCCCACCACAAAACCTCTCGGTGTACTCTGTCGTATGCCTTTTCTAGGTCAATGAACACCATGTGCAGGTTCTTATGCCTACAAGGCAAGTACGTCCCACAAAGCAAACACTAACAACTCATTGGCGATAGTTAAGTTACACAGCCCGCTGTGGCAGATGTACAATTGTACATACCTCTCAGCAGACAGCTGTAGCCGCGGCGGGTCGGGCACGGTATCGTCGTCGTCGTCGTGGCGCAGATGTTCGCGCAGCGCGTGCAGCGCGTACAGCTCGGGGTACACGGCGCGCATGAGCTGCGACAGCGGCCCGCACTTGAGATTACACATGTCGGCCACTCGGTCGTCTAGCCGCGTCGACGTGCCCGTGCGGAATGCTTTCTGGAAATTAAGGACGTATTCACAAATCTAACAAAAATAAGCAGATTTTCGGTCAATGTTACGACAAAATGAAACTAAATTAAAGTAAACTAATAATAACCACAGATAGATTAGTCTTTCATCTATAAAATTTGCTGACTTTTTTCTTAAAAATGACGGTTTATTATATTGAAAAAACGATTTTCCGTTACCTCTTCACATGAAATTGACGATATCGGGTTGAGTTTAGCTCAATATGCCTTCTATTAAGAACGTAATTTAAAAAAAATTAAATTACCATAGGTACGGGTATATGTTCAACTCAAAATAGTGGTGAAAAAATTAATCAAAATATTACAAATAGTCTCAGAAAAAAATTAAAATCGCGTCTATCTTTTTCACATAATTTGCCATTATATGTGAATCTTAATGGTTGGCAATAAGGGTTATTTTATTTGGTCACTGTCTTGATTTACTTCACAACAATTTCTAATGCAATCTCAGTCCGGGCTCGGCCGCCGTCGTGAGTGGACTCTGTGTCGCTTGTAAGCAGCAGCTCGTGTAAAAAAGATCGCTGTACGAATACAAGAGATTTGACAACACCAAACTAGATACTTTACGCAACTTGGATTTTTTTGTTTTTTTTTTGCTAGACGTAATTATAGGATTATAAATTCACATTCGTCTAGGACTTACTGGTGTGACCTGAAGGTTTACTTTGGTGACTGCTACTGGAACTCCTAGACGAGTAGAGCTAGGTGTGCCGAGTTTGGGCTCGTTTTGTTAGTTATGATGAGAACTTACCTCCGGACTAGATGGAGTGACCTGAAAGTCTACTTCAATGACAGCTACTGGAACTCCTAGATGAGTAGACCTAGGTGCACCGAGTTTGGGCTTGTTCTGTTAGTTATGATGAGAACTTACCTCCAGACTAGATAGAGTGACCTGAAAGTCTACTTCGATAGCTGCTACTGGAACTCCTAGACGAGTAGAGCTAGGTGTGCCGAGTTTGGGCTCGTTTTGTTAGTTATGATGAGAACTTACCTCCGGACTAGATGGAGTGACCTGAAAGTCTACTTCGATGACTGCTACTGGAACTCCTAGATGAGTAGACCTAGGTGTACCGAGTTTGGGCTCGTTTTGTTAGTTATGATGAGAACTTAGTGAACGAACGAACGTGAGTGAGTAAGTGAGTGAGTGTGAGTAAGTGAGTGAGTGATCGATCGATCGTCACGTCATCATAATGATGATGACCATGATCATGATAACAATGATGATCATGATGATGACTATGATGATGATGGTCATGGTCATGATGACCATGATGATGATTGTCATTGTCATGATGATGTTCATGTGGACTATGATGATGATCATGGTCATGATGACCATGGCGATGATGGTCATGGTCATGATGATCACGGTCATGATGACCATGATGATGATGATCATGAAAAACATGATGATGATGATCATGATAACCATGATGATGACTATGATGATGATGATCATGGTCATGATGACCATGATGTTGATGATCATGATCATGATGACCATGATGATGATCATCCGTGGGTCTACCGCGTAACAAAATGGTAATGAACATCAGACTCTGGTAATAAACTTCAATACTATCGTGAGAGCCTAAACTTCGAGCTACTCTGTAAAAAAAAATACCGATCAGTAAGTTGGGACTCCTATCTTCATGATGGTATTTTTTTACAAGGAAGCTCAAAGCTTTGACTCTCACGATCGTATTGAAGTTTATTACAAGTGTCGATGTTATTACCATATTAGGTACGCGGTAGAGCGGCAGGATGGATGATGATGATGGTCATGGTCATGAGGTCATGAGGACTATGATGATGATCAAGGTCATGATGACCATGGCGATGATGGTAATGGTCATGATGGACATAATGATAAACATGATGATGATGATCATGATAACCATGATGATGATCATGATGATGATGATCATGGTCATGATGACCATGATGATGATGATGATCACGGTCATGATGACCATGATGATGATGATCATCATGACCATGATCATCATCATAGTCATCATCATGGTCATCATGACCATGATCATCATCATCATAGTCATTATCATGATCATCATCATGGTTATCATGATCATCATCATGTTTATCATGATCATCATCATCATGGTCATCATGACCGTGATCATCATCATCATAGTCATCATCATGATCATCATTGTTATCATGATCATAATCATCATCGTCATGGTCATCATCATCATCATAATGGTCATCATCATGATCATCATCATTATGATGACGTGACGATCGATCGATCGATCGATCACTCACTCACTCACTCGCTCACTCACTCACGTTCGTTCGTTCACTAATTTCTCACCATAACTAACAAAACGAGCCCAAACTCGGCACACCTAGCTCTACTCATCTAGGAGTTCCAGTACGTCAGCAGTCACCGAAGTAGAATTTCAGGTCACTATTTAGTCCGGAGGTAAGTTCTCATCATAACTAACAAAACAAGCCCAAACTCAGCACACCTAGCTCTACTCATCTAGGAGTTCCAGTAGCAGTCACCAAAGTAGACTTTCAGGTAACTCCATCAAGTCCGGAGGAAAGTTTTTATCATAACTAACAAAACGAGCCCAAACTCGGCACACCTAGCTCTAGTCATCTAGGAGTTCCAGTAGCAGTCACCGAAGTAGACTTTCAGGTCACTCCATCATGTCCAGAGGTAAGTCCTCATCATAACTAACAAAACGAGCCCAAACTCGGCACATCTAGATCTACTCATCTAGGAGTTCCAGTAGCAGTCAAGGAAGTACACCATCAGGTCACTCCATCCAGTCCGACAATAAAAATATAATACCTACATATTACAAAAATATAAAATATGACAAAACAAAAAATTTACTTTCAAAGTATCGAAATTAGTTATTCCCGCAGCTATCCGGGCGCGTGTGTGAGTATTTGAGCCGTGTCAATGTAGTGGTGCGATTAGTGCGATTCGATACCTATCCATTTTGCAAACGCCTCCTTAAGAATATAGTGTTAAATCTGTCTTGTACGATCTTGGCTTCGTCATATAGCAGTGGAGACACTGATGCACTAGTTCTAAAAAAAATCGAGCTAGATAAATGATGAGCGGGTTGTAATAGACAGTCTTCGCATAGATGACTGTTAATTGCTAGTTTGAAATTACTTACTCTGATGAGCACTGCGAGCATGTATAAAAGCAACAAAAAAATCCACTACTACAGCTTCACGATTATAATTGCTGTAGTTCGTGAGTTGAATGAATTTTGCGACGCTAAACCAGAGGCCCAATTCTCGTAATTAAGAATGTTCAAAATATAGTTCGGATCTCATTCCGATCTACTACCAATGTCTTAAATGTCACAAATGGTATTCTCCTACCCTAACAAAAAATGTCAAACGTGACATTATATTGTAATGAGATCGAAAGTTGAATAAAAGGCAAATCGGTATTCTGCTAACATTTTGAACTGACACAGATAATAAAATTGACACTCTCGTCTATACACAAACGTCAAAAATGAGATTGAAATGAGTTTGTAAGAAGATTGAATCCAAATCATACTGGAATCGGACTGAACTTTAAGAGGAGTAGAATACATGACTTTTTGTCAATTCATAATATAATCTCAGTTCGGTCAACTTTCAGTCATATTATAAATTAATTACGAGAATTGGGCTTCAGATCGCGTTTGCCTCGTAGATTAAGCGAAATTTAGACTAAATATAGAATAAAAATATAATTTTCATCTCACTAGCTCGGAAAGGCTTTCTTCATTCTTCGAAATCAGAGCGCAAAAGTCTATTTTATCCGCTAGCGTGGAAAAGTCATTCGAAATTCGCACGTGACGAACTATGGTGTAGAGCACAGACCTAGGCTCCAAGTATGTTGTAATCATGAGAGCATTCTGCCACGAGTGAGGGGTTGGCGCGTTGGACAAGTGTAGAGTGGTGAAGAAAAAGAACTCAAATATAATTGACAAGACATCTAACATTTTCCTCGCTTTAGTGTGATGAAAATTTGTTTCGCACGGCTGCAAAATTATTTGCGTCTCGAGCCTTTGAATCCTTCGCTTGCTCGGTATTCAATACCACTCGCACCAAATAACAACTTTGCAGCCTTGCATAATAAATAACTATTATTGCACACCAACACAAAAAACAAACAATAAAAACAGAGTGTATATCCAAGCACAATGGTGGTCTTATTCCTTATGACTAACTTTTCTAGACAACCTTTGGATCGCCAAAAAGTAATGGATAAAATGGAATGGGATATACAGCTTACCCTCTTGAGCAGCGCCAGCAGGTACAGCGGCAGCAGGCGCAGCGACAGCGGCGCGTGCAGCGACGAGCTGTGCGCGCCGGCCGGCAGGTTCTGCGCCAGGCGGAAGGCTATACTACGTACCCTCTTGAGCAGCGCCAGCAGGTACAGCGGCAGCAGGCGCAGCGACAGCGGCGCGTGCAGCGACGAGCTGTGCGCGCCGGCCGGCAGGTTCTGCGCCAGGCGGAAGGCTATACTACGTACCCTCTTGAGCAGCGCCAGCAGGTACAGCGGCAGCAGGCGCAGCGACAGCGGCGCGTGCAGCGACGAGCTGTGCGCGCCGGCCGGCAGGTTCTGCGCCAGGCGGAAGGCTATACTACGTACCCTCTTGAGCAGCGCCAGCAGGTACAGCGGCAGCAGGCGCAGCGACAGCGGCGCGTGCAGCGACGAGCTGTGCGCGCCGGCCGGCAGGTTCTGCGCCAGGCGGAAGGCTATACTACGTACCCTCTTGAGCAGCGCCAGCAGGTACAGCGGCAGCAGGCGCAGCGACAGCGGCGCGTGCAGCGACGAGCTGTGCGCGCCGGCCGGCAGGTTCTGCGCCAGGCGGAAGGCTATACTACGTACCCTCTTGAGCAGCGCCAGCAGGTACAGCGGCAGCAGGCGCAGCGACAGCGGCGCGTGCAGCGACGAGCTGTGCGCGCCGGCCGGCAGGTTCTGCGCCAGGCGGAAGGCTATACTACGTACCCTCTTGAGCAGCGCCAGCAGGTACAGCGGCAGCAGGCGCAGCGACAGCGGCGCGTGCAGCGACGAGCTGTGCGCGCCGGCCGGCAGGTTCTGCGCCAGGCGGAAGGCCGACAGCGCGTCCACCGCTACGTTCATGACCGCCTCGCGCGCCTCGCCCAGCGACGCCGACACGCTGCGGTCCGCCGCTGCGGGCAACGGGTTACGTGTTACAACGTGTTACAACCATCGATGTCTATAGATATGCTTAGTGAACTCAAAAAGTGAGACGTGTCAGGTACTCTCTCCATAGGGTCTACTATTTGGAACCGTGCACCTAGAGTCTCGACATTTCATAAGTGCCTGTATCTGGTTTACATGAAATAAAGATCTATTCTATAAAGATCTATTCTACTCCATTTTCAGAAAAATGGAGTAGTTGATCACCAGTCAAATGCCGTTTACAAACATAATTATTAATTTGTGTATTGAATAAAAAATATATAATAACAGAACAGTAGCTATTCCATTAGTGCATGTATCGCTGTTCTATTGAAATATAATTCGAACATTGTTGAATTTAGAATTTGACATCTTCAAAAAATATGTCTCATTTTTTTAGCTTCCCTAGCTTCCTTTTGTATGACAGAGCGTATCTATAGACATCGATGGTTACAACATAAAGTTATTATAGTAATAATAACTTTATGGGTTACAACGTGTACTGCGGACGGCACGGAACTGCCCAACTTCGGGTATAGTTAGGAGATCAAACGTTGAGTTGAACGGTGAGTTGTTGTTTTAATTTTTTATATTTTGTTTTATCATTGTTACCATCAAATGAATTTATTTTAACTTATTATGGATAACTATAACATTACCTATATAATTTTATAATTTAATTATTCCCTTTAATGTAACATATTCGTCACTTACTGCGTAAAGACCTGTCTGTTAGCAATAAGATATCAGTTAATTAATAAATAAATAAATAAATCAAACTTATCAAATGACCACCGCAATGTACAATAGGCAATTTTTCCAATCGACCATTTTTAAGGCTAAAATCGTTTGCGCCCGGCGTCCAAACGCTAAGTTACCAACTCTAAGCGGGCCGCAGTCGTTCAAAGCATTTTGTTTGTGAAATGTATCACCGTAATGTACCGTGACTATACCACATCAAGACACAGCAACTCGGGTATATTTAGTAGCACCATTTTAAAATAAAACATTGCTAATTAAATCCTATTCGACCAAACACAAAGTCTGTCACAGTAGCCTAAGGTGCGGCTGGAATGGCCCATGGGACAATTTTTGACGAAATTAGTTAATTGAAGGGTTTACACTAATTTCATAATAACTTTCACTTATTTGCAACAGTACGCTGTGGAGCCGTTTGGGTTATACAACGGTTCATTTAAACTACACGAGGAATATAGACTCACCCATTTTACTAAGTAGTCCTATAATACACTGTTGGTCCGCAGAATGTAACACGTCTGTCAAACTACTTGCTGTGGGTAGCGCCATTGTGTGAACACGTATCCTTCTTTCACCTGAAATAAAACACAATAAATTACAATTTCATTAATTTAGTACAAGATAAAATTGATCTTGTCCTCCAATGTGAATTATTGATGGAGATGATGGCGCTCAGAGTCGGTACCTTATTTTATCGTGTCGTGCGGTAACTTGTGGAAAAACGTTAAAGTCGTTATTTTATAAGAATTTCCGACAAAGAAAACACCTTACATACAATTACAGCTCATAATTTACTTTTGCTACAAGTCATTACATATTTAGTACAATAATAAGCAAGTACTGGTCGCCCAATGGTCTAAATTCGACCGTAATTTTTGCTTTCTGCACTCCTTCTCCACATAAACTTTAACTACGCCAAATCTCACACTCCCCCGTGCGCTATATACTTAAAAAGGGGTACAAAGTTTTCTCTTCACGTATTAATATACATACAGATAATATTAATCAAAATTTAATGTTACATTTGAGAAATCAAATATTTATCACAAGTTTTGTTACACAATATTCACCTTTACTGCTCGTGTAAAGTAACGCAGCCTGGAAGCACACTTGCTGCAGGTCGGCCAGAGACTCCTCGATGGTGAGCTGCATGCCGAAGCCGGCGTCCGGGGACACGTTGGGCAACGACAGCAGGTCCGTCGACCGCACGAAGAAGTTGCCGTGGAACGTGTGGATGGATATACCTCTGCAAATTAACATACATCATCTAGTTCACTGTTCACCATCTCATTGGACAACTATGTACACTCCATTTGAAATAACATTAGACACGTTTAACAAACCCTTTTACAGTATATTCAACCGATTTTGACTTCTATTCCGTACGCATAAGGATGGCATTAAAAGAAAAAACGTATTTACGATAACAAATGTTTACTGCAGCTGTAATTTGTCATGTCACCAACGTAGTAGAAGTCAAAATCGGTTGAATAAAGTGTAAATGGAGTAATATTATTTAAATTTCTAATGTTATTTCGAACGGAGTATAGTGGGCGCAGAAGCTGAATAACGGGGCTGGATTCGAATCACAGTTTGGGCTGTTTTATTGGACTTTTCTGTGAAATATGTCATGCTGGCGCCTCACATCGCTATTCGTGTTCGCGTATCGTCTTGTTCGCCCAAATACGACGATGTGTAGTCACTCTATTCGCCTATATTTGCACGAATAAGACGAATACGCAAATACACGAACATCGTATCCGCCGGGGTTGTCGGTTTTTGGTCACATATCAAAGGATTGCGAATATATCGCATATGTTCGTATACCGTCCACACATGGCTTGCTCAGTAGAGCGTGGTGCGCGACAGCGACGGACGTGTTTATCATCATAGATAATATATTAAGTTTACTACTTAGGAGTTTTAATACTTCTATATACAGAAAATAATAAGCCGCTGCTGCCGTCAACAGTCCATCTTTGCGTTCAAGAAAATAGCAAAAATATTCGTGAATGTTCGGTATATTCGCTGTTCGTGACGATGTGTGGACGGTGTGTTCGAGTTATTCGGACTTCTACACGAATAAACGGCGAATAAAACCCCGAATACCGAATAGCGATGTGAGGCGCCAGCATCAAGACCAATTGACAGAGGATGTTAGCAGCCAAATTTAATAATTTCGATTCCTTGCGTACAACACTACTACAACCTCTCAATTTCTGCCTACCCAGTGGCGTGCTCTCCATAGACAAAAAGACACTGCTTACCCTAATAAATGAAGTATTATGTGATACAAACGTTATGTCTGTAATATCAATTATTATATAAAATAACTAAGAGACAATGACCTTGAGTTTGTTTCGGCGTTTCTTCTCAAGAGATCATTTAGCTAGGAAACGCCAGTACCGTCTAGCATATTTACCTGACGTGTATTTGCAGAATAAAAATTCTGATTACCGAATGCAAAAGTCAATAACCTTAATCGTCAAAAAACCCTGACTCCAACTAGAAAAAGAGCTGTAACTTTTGAACGGCTGAACAGATTTTCATGAAACATAGCTAAGATGATTCCCGATTAATCTAGCTTTCAATTTAAAATAAACTGCATTGAAATCGGTCCATCCGTTTTGGAGCTACGATGCCACCGACAGATACACAGATTAACACTACAAACTTATAACACCCCTATTTTTCGTTGGGGGTTAAAAATATAACATACCTTGTACACCGCACCCTCATGACAGCCTCGAAGCCGATTTTTCTCGTGAGATATCTTGTGAACATCCGATTCAGCTGCTCCGCCTGCCACGCACGCGACGCGCGGAACAACGGAATGTGGTACACTGTGCCCGCGCTGAACTTGCTCATACCACCTGCAAACAATACCTTACGAGTTATGCGAAGTATTAATAGATAAACCTGAAAAGGCACGTAAAAGAGCAAATTGCCGTTCAAAAAAAATACAATTTTTTTTTTTTTTTTTTAGTACGATAGGTAATCATTCTATTTGCTGCCTATCTATTGGCACAGTTAACGTAGAATAATTATATGACCTTTAAGGTAGGCCGTCTAATATTTAAAATCCGTTTGAGTTTTCGGCGGTTAATGATAATATTATAATATTTTTCAAACATTTCTGAATCGATTATATCCGCATTGCAAAACTATAACACAAGGTTAAATGAAACAGAACATCATATATAACGTTAACACAGCTGTTACTGATAGTTGCATTCCTTATGTATGGCATAAAAATTGTTTATTGAAAAATATCATCATTCTTATGCAAAGTGATAAATAGTATCAAAATAAATCGTCAAAAACCATTACAAAAATTAAAATAATTACTTCCAAAATAAACTTTGAGACTCCATAATTCTATCAAATAATAATAGTGAACACCAAATTAAGTAAATTATCACCAATTCTTAGCAACCAAATAAAGGAATTACAGCGAAACACCATCTCTGTCACAGTAGGTTATGTAAGCCGCGAATTTTGGTGTTCATTTACTATGTTTGGGTAAAAATTGCTTTATTGGAGTAATTTACTTTATAGGATAACGAGATGTTATTTACGATACTTACTACAAGATATTTATTATAAGGTCGCGAATCTCTTTTCTTAGCTTTAATTTGTATGTTTCTACTATTGTTTACCTAGCTCTGCATGCTTCGTCATTAGACGACAGTGTGTATTATTTAATTTAATTTTTTCATTTAAGTGAACTGTACTGTTCTTTTGAGAATAAAGATTCTTTAAATCTAGATGTTAAATATTTGGATAACATTTTATAATTATTAAAACTAAGTTCAAACTGGTGATCATTTTCTTTGTCAATAAAATTTATTTTGACTGTACCTGGTGGTCGGTTAAACATAAACCGATGTTAATATTGCATTGTAATACTGACTGAGCGAGGCGAGGTCCGCGTACTGCGAGTTGAGCAGGAACAGGTCGACGGCGATCTGCGCGCCGCTGCAGTCCAGCGCCAGCCGCTTGTAGAAGTCCGTCGCGGGGTTCAGGTGAGCCACATCCTTCGACGACCGCGCGTTGGGGTCCTCTCTGTTGGACAATACCCAAGAAATATAGACCCGCTTACTAATAAACGATGATTAAACGTTATTTAACTAAACTAGCCCATAAGTCTATTGCCATCTCTATTCATTGGCATACAAATGACAGGAACAGATATAACTTAATAAATGTTTAAAAATTTAAGTTTTTATTATTGTATTTAAATCAATAGCAGAGTCGTATCATACAATTAGTGTAGTTAGTTTTCGTTGAATTTTGAGGGTATTCTTATGAAACACAGATAAAATAGGCCGAATACAATTCTGGTTCAGGCCATACAAGATGTTAAAAATCTTACCTGGGTTGTAATGCTCCAGGCCCAACGTTTGGTAAACATGTCTGGAACACTGTGATGCGACCTCCAGTGGGAGCCTGTAAAAAGATGTTCAATATTATAAATAATTACTTATTTATCAGACAATAGAGATCCATTTGTTAGAATTGCTTAAGAACTATGTTAGCCCTATAAAAATATAATAATAAATCCAGCCCATTACTGTGTCTGTCCCACTGCTGGGCACGGGCCTCTTCTCAGAATGAGAAGGGATAGTTAGGCCTTAGTCCACCATGCTGGCCTAGTGCGGGTTGGCGGACTACACACACCATCGAGAACTTTATGAGGCCCTCTCAGATGTGCAGGTTTCCTCAGGATGTTTTCCTTCACCGTTATCGCAAGTGCTAATCAAATTCTAATCCGGACATGAATCCGAAAAGTCGGGAGGTGCGGGCCAGGTTCGAACTAAAATACTCCTGCATGGAAGG
Source organism: Allophyes oxyacanthae (assembly GCA_932294325.1). Taxonomy (NCBI): domain Eukaryota; kingdom Metazoa; phylum Arthropoda; class Insecta; order Lepidoptera; family Noctuidae; genus Allophyes; species Allophyes oxyacanthae. Next base: position 3,974,613 of record OW028614.1, on the reverse strand, counting down.
AGCGTTCAACCGCTAGGCTATCAGTACTATAATAACAGATATAAAAATATAATAATAAACTTAAAATAAAAACAACTATGTAATGAGCGTGCCTCGCGCTGCCAACTACTATGCTGAGTCGCTGTAGCGGATAGCGCTGTACCGCCAGCAGCTCGCGCACCAGCTGCAGCAGCACCGTCAGTAGCTCGCGCACCAGCTGCAGCAGCACCGCCAGCAGCTCGCGCACCAGCTGCGGCAGCACCGCCAGCAGCTCGCGCCGCTCGCCCATACGCTATGCATGTTCCCGGTACTGACCATCAGTTTGTAGGCGGCCTGCAGCGCGGCGCCGAGCGCGCAGGCGGGCGCGGCGTGCGCGCTGTAGCGCTGCGGCAGCACCGTCAGTAGCTCGCGCACCAGCTGCAGCAGCACCGCCAGCAGCTCGCGCACCAGCTGCGGCAGCACCGCCAGCAGCTCGCGCCGCTCGCCCATACGCTATGCATGTTCCCGGTACTGACCATCAGTTTGTAGGCGGCCTGCAGCGCGGCGCCGAGCGCGCAGGCGGGCGCGGCGTGCGCGCTGTAGCGCTGCGGCAGCACCGTCAGTAGCTCGCGCACCAGCTGCAGCAGCACCGCCAGCAGCTCGCGCCGCTCGCCCAGACGCTATGCATGTTCCCGGTACTGACCATCAGTTTGTAGGCGGCCTGCAGCGCGGCGCCCAGCGCGCAGGCGGGCGCGGCGTGCGCGCTGTAGCGCTGCGGCAGCACCGTCAGCAGCTCGCGCACCAGCTGCGGCAGCACCGCCAGCAGCTCGCGCCGCTCGCCCATACGCTATGCATGTTCCCGGTACTGACCATCAGTTTGTAGGCGGCCTGCAGCGCGGCGCCGAGCGCGCAGGCGGGCGCGGCGTGCGCGCTGTAGCGCTGCGGCAGCACCGTCAGTAGCTCGCGCACCAGCTCGCGCCGCTCGCCCAGGTTCACCAGCAGCGACTCCGGCGACGGCAGGAACACGTCTGCGGGGGACATTAGGTCAGGGATCATCCAACGACCACTTCAGTGCAGATAAAACGAAGTTATGATAACAAATGCATAGCATGGCCCTTTGTTTCTGCTCCACGGAATGGCCCAACGATAGTCCCTTATTTTATTCAATACTAGCGGCCCGTCCCGACTTCGTACGGGTAGGTACAAAGTTAGCGGTAGATACTTTTTAATATACATCAATTCTTGACCTCTTACAAAGCGTTCCCGTTCTCGAATACATCGCACCGTACATCACTACATCGCGTCGCGATGAATTTCCAAAGACGAGGTAACACGTGTTTCTTTATTTCTAACCAAAAGCCTAAATCTAAATTTTCACGTATCTAACTTCAAAAACAATTTTAACCCCTATTTCACCCTTTTAGGGGATGAATTTGCAAAAACGCAGAAACACGTGTTTCTTTATTTCTAACCAAAAGCTTAAATCCCAATTTTCACGTTTCTCATATCAATAACAATTTTCACCGCTATTTCGCCCCTTTAGGGGATGAATTTCTAAAAACGCACAAGCACGTGTTTCTTTACTTCTAAACAAAAGCCTAAATCTCAATTTTCACGTTTCTAACTTCAAAAACAATTTTCACCCCTATTTTGCCCTTTTAGGGGATGAATTTGCAAAAACGCAGAAACACGTTTCTTTGTTTCTAACCAAAAGCCGAAATACCAATTTTCACGTTTCTCACTTCAAAAACAATCCCAATATTCACGTTTTACACTTCAAAAAAAAAATTCACCCCTATTTCGCCCCTTTAGGGGATGAATTTTCAAAAATCCCTTCTTATTGCTTGCCTACAATACAAAATGGACCTACCGTCCAAATTTCGTGACTCTAGCTTCAGTAGTTTCGGCTGTGCGTTGATGATAAGTCAGTCAGTCAGTCAATCAGGACTTCTCTCTTTATAATATTACTATGACTATTAAGGGCGCCCCATATTCAGATTTTGCGTCGGTCCTTTCAAAAGATTGACGGAATTTGTTCGCAGTATTTAAAATTAGTTATAAAATCTGCAAATTCGAACACTAAAGTGTTCAGAATCATTTTCTGAATCCATGGTATGACTTTCATTACCATGTCACTTACACTCAATACCCACGTGTAATTCTAAGTCAAAAATGAAAGAATGTCAGTGACTGATAAGTTCAATATACACATCCAAAACATTGCTAATGAACTGCCCTACTAATTCGTACCATAAAGTTTATAAAGAGCAAATTGTTCAATGTTTTTTTTGGGTAGGAAACAAATGTTTGAAATAACTGCATGAAAATTAAATGGGATTATAAGTTAGTTCTCTGTTCGCCGATTTCCGCTAACGTACAGATGTAGACGTACTTACCATCAATATCGAGCACTGTCATCTCCTTGGGCCTGGTGAGGCCCTCACTCATCAGGTAGTAATGCACATGCGCATCGTAACAGATGATGCCGATCTGTGTCCGCGTATCACCAGGAAGGACTTCCAACTGTGCCTTCAAGGTGTCGCACGCAACCTGGTCAAGAAAACAGATAATGTTAAGCAAAATACAATGTGATTATTGCAGTATCTTTTTCTTTCTAAGGACACACTAGCTAATTTCTACAACGGAATAGCGAGTTTTCACGTTCGTTATACACTTTTTGTAAGCAAAAGGCAGCCAACGAACGCAAAAACGCGCGATTCTGCGGCAGAAATTAGTTAATGTGCTATGGCCCTAATTAAACACTTCCCCTTCAGGAATTCTTCTGTCAAGGACACTATTTACAAACATACATCTCACAAGTTGCAAACACAGCCAGACCCGAAACGACTATCGGCAGGTCATACGCCCTTAGACCAAAGGGGTAAGACCCCCCTTTGTACATTTCTTTGTCTAATTATTGTATCTTTTCTTCTATTACTGGTGTGCAATAAAGTGTATTGTATTGTCATACAAATATTTGTTCGGCGCAGCGTTTATGAGAATTTCATCCTCCTTATGGCGACTAATAATTTACTGCCCCATGTATTATCTCCAATGCTGGGCAAACGTAGGCATTTGGCCAGCAGTGCTGTATATGGTATCCAGGTCTTTGTGAACAGAGCCAGGGTAAGATTAGTTTCTTTTAATTACCAAGTTTTCAGAAAACAGATCAATCATCTTAATCCCCAATCATTTGACCCGACATTAAAATTACTAAGTACAATAGAGTTAATTAATTACCTGAATAATACGATATATCGTAAGGACAGTCAAGTAATCAGTCATTGACTCGCTAATCACGCAATACAAAGATATTCTAGAAACGATAACAAAATGAGTGCATTTAAAGGAGTAATATAATCAATAATTCTTAGATTTATGTACAATAACACCAAACAACGACTAACGCGTCTCGCTCTAGCGTGGAAACTTTTACTGTTTGTTGCACTATTAAATACTAATAAAATGTAACCCACATTACTAATTAAACATAATATTAGAGAAATCTTTTCCATACTGTAAAAACAATACAGAGCTAGCTAGAAAGTTGATTAGCTATTTACTGGGCATTTCCAAACTCCGGGCGGCTTATGACAATTTGATATTAAAAGTCCTATAACCACTCTTACACTGCCCTCTTGATGTTTTCTGTCTTTTGTTTACTGTATATTATTTGTTATTATATTGTTCTATATTGCATGTTGTTCTGTATTGTGGTTTGTGTGACAATAAACGTCTCTCTTTCATTCTTTCTTAAGGCCCCAAGATTTTGCGCCACCCTGTATCTTTCTTAAGACCCCAAGATTTTGCGCCACCCTGTATCTTTCTTAAGACCCCAAGATTTTGCGCCACCCTGTATAGTCACAGAAAATAAATCTAAGTAACTATACCTGCAGGTATCCTGACTCTCTCGCCAACTGTGAGACATCGAACAGGAACAAATACACGGCGGGTTGGGGGGGCCGCAGCATGTACTCTCCGGGGGCAATGAACTCGATCGTCGCCGACTTGATCTCCGGACGACGAGATGGATCCCCATAGGACTTGCTTACTGGATCGTACTGGAATTCTTCTGGCACTAAGATGAGATAAAAAACGAGGATTAGTGGAAAAGAACTAAATTTTTAAGACCCTAATGATAATGACAATGTTTTTTTACCCGACTGGTCCAGAAGGAGGGTAATTTTTTTCGAGTGTATGTATGTCTATTTCTTTGGCACGCTCTGTAGCCTAAACGGCTTCATGGATTTAATTATATGAGGTGTCGTTATATTATCTAAGATGTAACGATCGCCGTAAAAAATGCCTCCGTTTACATGTTATAATTTCAAGTAAAGATATTTGTTCTTCTTTTCATCCTGTTTCCATCTTTTCAGTTCGTTTTTTTGCAGACGGGTTTTTAGTTTTGTTATTAATTGATTTTATTATTGTATTTTATTGCTTCATTGATTTTATTATTGCTTCACGTGACTAGTTATTAGAATTTCGGTTTTGTATTTAGCAATATTGGACTCCGAAAAAAAAAATACCCTTAGGAATTGGGATAGTTTTATAACCTTACAGCCAGTGACGACACGGTTGGCGCAGTGGCTAAGCAATTAGCTTTCTGCACTACGTGCCGCGGGTTCGATCCCCGCACGGAACAAATATTTGTATGATCTACAGATAGTTGTTTCGGGTCTGGTTGTGTGTGCATGTGACATGTATGTTTGTAGACTGTACCCTCGATACAGGAGAAATCCTAGTGAGGGGCAAACCACTAATGAAAAAAGAAAAAAAAAAATCGCTCCATTATGAGCAACTTTGAGCTGTTTTGTAAAATTAAATATTATTGGTAATACTTTGTGAATATGAACTTGTTATATTTGGTAAGGTGTTCGCTATTGCACAGTGTGTTTACTTGCAATAGCTGAACTATAAGATGAAGACGACGCGCGGGCAAGCAGCCTGTCCTACACACACTACATTATCTATATATATTAATACGTGAAGAGAAAACTTTGTACCCCTTTTTAAGCAAATTGCGCGGACGGAGGATTGTGAGATTTGGCATAAAAAGAAGTGCAGATAGCTAAATTTTTATAATAGTGGTCGAATTTCGACCACTGGGCTACCACTAGTTATGTTTATTTCTCCTTTTTATTAGGTATACAATAAAGAGTAATTCTATTCTATTCTAAGTATCTATTCGTCTTTATATCACCCAACTTCAGGGGCCTCCTTTCTTAAAAACCTGCATTCAGAAGGTTAAGTTCAAGGAGGAGAAACTATTCCATACATTAGTCAAGTAATATTGAATTATTTGTATGGAACAGCTGATTTATTTTTCGCGAATTCAGGTTTAGTCCCACAGTAAAAGTTGTTCATAATGATGAGTACAATGACCCCTTAATGGAATCGGGACTAAAAAGGTAGGACCTTATGTATCTAACATTATTATGTTCTCAATTTGACATTATAATATTATTTTCACCTCACTAGCTGGGAAAGGCTTTCTTTATTCTTCGAAATCTGAGCGCAAAATTCGAACGTGACGAACTATGGTGTAGAGCACAGACCTGGGCCCCAAGTCTGTTGTAATGACGAGAGCATTCTGCCACGAGTGAGGGGTTGGCGCGTTGGACAAGTGTAGAATGGTGAAGAAGAACAACTCAAATATAATTAGACATCTAACATTTTCCTCGCTTTAGTGAGATGAAAATTATTTGCGTCTCGTGCCTTTGAATCTTTCGCTTGCTCGGTATTCAAAACAAGCACTCGCACCAAATAACAACTTTGCAGCCTTGCATAACAAATAATCTTTATTGGCATTGGTCATTGTAATAACGATATATATAAAAAAAATCCCTTTGTTTAGATTCTCTAAGAGATTAAGTTAAAAACGAAATCATAATAATTACTTAATAATGCAAATAAAGAATATGAATATACTTTATAAGTCATGCATGCCGATTGTACGGTGATACATGCTGCACTAAACCGATTATTAATGTAACATCTCTAAAAACATGTTTCCAGCAAATAAAATATATTCTTATTATATTTGCTTACATCCTTTTTGTATGAGATTCAACTGATTAACTGGAGTTCAAATCAGTAATTAGATAATGTGTATAAATACAAGCTGGTTATTAACAAACATTTGAAGTTACCAATTAAGATAAGCGAAATTATTTTCCGATAAAATTACACGTATCACATTAACTAGAAAAATGTTTCTCAAATAATTTACATTTCTTATCTACAACGTGTATCAGAAATGCGTGGTCATATTCAAGGGTGTGGAACAGACCATCAAACTGAACAATCTTCTCTATATCTTCAAAAATAATCAGCTGTCCCATACAAAACTTCAATACCTGCTCGACCCAAACGTATGGAACAGCTGCAATTTTTTTCGACTACTAAAGCGATTTTAAAAATTCGTTCACTAACTAGGATATATTTTATTATGATAAAAAAAACATGCGGGTGCAACCGCGGGCGACAGTTAGTTTACTAGAATTATAAAATATATTATGATTAAAGCTGAGATTTTTCTTGTATAAAATATCGTTTACCCTCACACACACTAATATTTCTCCTGTGTCGTGGGTATAGTTTACAAACATGATGTCACATGCAAACAGCCCGACCCGGAACAACTATTTGTAAGCCGTGCAAATATTTGTTCCGTGGGGGAATCGGATCCACGACACGTAGCGCACAAAGCCAAGTGAAGCCACTACGCTAATCGCGTCATATACAACAATTACCTATACAGCATGTATCAGAAATGCGTGGTCATATTTAAAGGTCCGAATCAGACAATCAAACTGATTTTTTTTTCTCTATGGGACCAACATCGTAATCGCGATAAAATTATTAGCTGTCACATATGTTTGGGTCGAGTAGGTATTGAAATTTTGTATGGGACAGCTGATAATTTTTTCGGGATTACGATGTTGATCCCATAGCGAAAATGGTTCAGTTTAATGGTCTGATCCACATCCTTAAATATGACCACGCAATTCTGATACACATTGCATAATATCATAGATACATCACGTGTTCAATTTAAGATTATAATATTTAACTAATATTGATCTTTGTACTGACACGTTATTAGTACATGATAGTGCAAGTCATGTCTAGTTTTAGGTCGCGTGGCAATTCACTCGCCGTATAATATTCAGTTTCATTCTGATGTTGGTTACACGGGAAGCGGGTCTAACATAGATGGAACAAGTAAGAATGATAATTTGCTGATCCAATAATGGGATAAGAGGCATTTATAGTTACGACTAGCTACCTCCCCCCCCTCCGCCGCGCCTTCTTCCGCGTGGAATGTCACGAAATTATAATTTTTTACGCGGAACCCTATAATAAAAGTAGCCTATGTTACTCCTTATAGCATCAGCTATCTGCCAGTCAAAGTCCCGTCAAAATCGGTCCAGCCGTTTCGGAGATTAGCCAGATCAAACAAACAGACAAAAAGATTAAAAATTGTTTTTTTTTATAAGTACCGTATATACTTTCATAATTATGCATTAAGTAAAAAGCTGTTATTTTGACATTACAAACAAACACTTCAATTTTATTTATTTGTATAGATATAGATGACGATGGACCAGACCACGAAGGAGATGGAGAGACGAGCTAGATAGAACTAATAAAGAATGGTCCACACTGGCTCTGGACCGGAAGACCTGGAAGTCATGGGGGGAGGCCTTTGCTCAGCAGTGGGATGATATAGGCTAACATCGTCATCATCATCAGAGATATAGATGAGATTTGATGCTCATGTTTGGTAGTGGACGTATTTGAGCTGTGATTTAGGTATTTCCCCGAATACAAATAGAAGATACTTTTTTATTTAGGTGAGACCAAAACAAATCGAAAGTCACCTTTGCTAATTCTGTCTAGTATTATAAGCGTCATGAGGAAAAATTGTAGTTTTTAGAGCGCTACAGACATAACCTTGATAGAAAAATATTCATAAAGATAAAAATTATAAAGGCTACTTTTACTGCTCATTAAATAAGCGTAATTATTGTTAAGGTACTTTAATTAAGGTCGCTCCCAACTAACAGGAATGTATGAATAATGGTTTTAATTTAGAAGAAGCTGAGGATGTGTGTTAGGACTTCGACTAACAATATAATATTTAGTTTACTTTTATTGCAAGTCAATTATCAGAATTGGAAAAAATATTTTGCATACCTGTCTCCTAGAGAAAGTTAGTCAGTATGATCGTCTGATTCACCCTTAAAGATGACCACGCATTTCTGATACAAATGTTGTATATAAAACATAGTTAATATAAAAACAAAAATAACTGATAACAGGCTAAACTTATAAATTTATGAATATAGCCACATAGCATGCACAAAACAGAAGGCTTACTCCTTCTATACGATTGCTACCTCATGGTATGTACGAGGTGCATTCAATAAGTACCTAGCCTCATCGCCAGAGGGCGCTGTAGTTTCAAAAGAGTTTTACCACAGTGTAGCACATTCTTTTTAAATTCTTTTTTCAAATTTTCATTCCAATCCCTTCATTTGTTTTAATTTGACAACTTATGGAAGCCAACGTGTCGATCGGTTTTACAAAAATGGAAAAAGAGCAATATCGTTCGGTGATTCGATTCCTATTTTTGGAAGGGAAAACGCGCATCGAAATCAAAGAGCGCTTGGATGCTGTGTACGGTGACTCTTCTCCATCGATGGCCACCGTCAAGAATTGGTTCAACGAGTTTGCACGTGGCCGTACGTCGGTTTTTGATGAACCACGTCCAGGTGCACCGAAAACAGCTGCTACGGAGGAAAACATTAAAAAAATCCATGATCTCGTATTGGCAGATCGCCGATTGAAGGTTCGGGAGCTAGCTGAGACTGTAGGCATTTCAGAAGGAACAGTGCATCATATTCTTCACGAGGAACTCGGCATGAGAAAGCTGTCGGCGCGATGGGTGCCGCGTTTACTCACACCAGAAAACAAGCGCAACCGTGAGACCACATCGGAGACGTGTTTGGCGCTGTTTAAGCGGAATCCAGCGGAGTTTTTGCGTCGTTTTGTGACCGTCGATGAAACCTGGATCCACTGGTACACACCAGAGACCAAGGAGCAATCAAAACAATGGATCCAGACCGGGGAACGTGCTCCAAAGAAGGCGAAAACTGTAAAATCGGCCGGAAAAGTTATGGCCACCGTTTTCTGGGATTCACAAGGTGTGATCTACATCGATTACCTCGAGAAGGGTAAAACAATTACAGGGCTTTACTATGCCGATTTATTGGGCCGATTCGACGCCGAATTAAAGAAAAAACGACCCCATCTGGCGAAGAAAAAAGTGCTGTTTCACCACGACAACGCACCGGTTCACACGTCTGCCGTTGCCATGGCCAAATTGGTCGAATTACGCTACGAATTGCTGCCCCATCCACCGTATTCTCCAGATTTGGCCCCTTGTGACTTCTTTCTGTTTCCTAATCTGAAAAAATCACTCGCCGGGAATAGATATGGATCGAATGAGGAGGTCATCGCCGCCACGGAGGCCTATTTTGCAGAGTTTGACAAAAACTATTTTTCGGACGGATTAAAAAAGTTGGAGCATCGCTGGGCTAAGTGTATCGAACTAAAAGGAGACTATGTTGAAAAATAAATTCCCACTTTTCCAAAATTTTCGTTTACTTTTTGTAGGCTAAGTATTTATTGAATGACCCTCGTATATTGTGTGTATAGGTATATTGAATTGGATTTGACAGCGACAAGATGACAACATGCAATGCGTGAATGCGGTGACAGTTAGAGAAAAATCATTGATGATTTTGTCATTATTCTCGTCATCGATATTTTTGTCATTGTCATGTAGTCATTGGTATTGAAAAATGATCACTCAGCCCATCTCTAGTGCATAGTATGGGGTGGACCTTCGTACTAATCTACACAGTGACAGGTGGTACTCACAGTCATTGACCCTGTAGCACAGATTGCATTTCCACCGCTTAGCGTCCACGAAGTACACGAACGGGTTGATGTACGTCCTGCACGCGCGACACCGGACTATCGTCGCGCATTGTATTACTGGCAAGTGCTGGAAGAGAAAAGAACGTATTACTGGTTTGAAAGAAAATTCAGCACATTATTAAAACTTTCAGTGTGAGTAAGAGTCTGTCCACACAATGCGATGCGGCGTCGCAACGTCGTTGATACGGTGTTGCTGCGCTAACGTGAGGCGACGACAGAAGACTGTTGGACGAGCAGTAGTACAGTCTGTTAAACTGCACAAACAACTGACCGGTGCCGCTTCGGCGTCGCAACTCCACTCCCCGCCTCGTCTCGCTGGTTGCAAGTCTGGTGTGAGTGCGGCGCGGCACCGAAGCGCACCGTGTGGCATACCATAGATATTCCATTTCGTGTGGCCAGACCTTTAATCCGCCGAATACTCAAACGCATTTTAATTTTAAGGAACTTTTATGTCTCATACTTTAGGTTGACTATGGAGAACAACGAGGTGGACACTAGTAGTGGCCGTCAGTCCATTAGCAAAGATTTTCGAAATTATGAAAGATAGCTTCATGCCCCACTAATTGAGATATCAGTTGATCAAGGAGTTCAGAAAAAACGCACATTATATAGTATATTATAATGGCGACATCAAGATTTTTATTCGATTTTTATCGTAAATTTGTCACATGTACCGTATTATTCAAAGAAACCTTATTAGGAGTATTATTCATAAACCACACTTGCATACTAGCCTAATATATTTTTATTTCCTTTAATCATTTTATATTCAACATATTTTTTACATTTTTAAATACATATTATAAAATACACATTTATAGGCATAAAAAGTTGACCATTATTTATTATTAAACGCGACGTTGATACATATAACAATGAACATAGATGAGAATAACAGTATTTCTAGAATATTACCTGTTTGAATGAGAGATTATGTAAATGGACGTCATCGCGTCATGATAATTATGCAAAAAACTGTTATTTAAGGTTAATTACTATAACTGTTAAAAACACCATTTCATTAGGCAGTGCTATGATTGAGTGTATGATTCTTTAATATTAGGAAATTATCAAAATGCCTGAGATGATATTGTAATGGTATTAATTGAGTGAAATTAAATTGTGTATTATTTTAATCGTTAGATACTTTTAAAATGATCGTATGACTTGGATACTGTTTACAACGCAAACTTTAAGATGAATTATCACATTTGTTACATGATGTTTTAGAAGCGTTATATTACATATTATAAACAAAATTCTTAACTGTACATGTCAGTATGTTCGAGCAAATGTCGGAAGCGTAGAAAGTCTGTATATTAAATCGGCTGAGGCACCGCAAAATAAACAGTGTGTCTGTATTTGTATTTACGTCCCTACATAGTATAAAATAAAGTCGCTTTCCGCGTCTGTCTGTCTGTATATCCGCTAACTCCTCCTAAACCACGCAATGGATTTTGATGTGGTGTCCACTATCATTTTGAGCATTTCTTCCAGAAGTTTTATATGTATAATACTTTCATATTTAATGTAAGGATAGTAGAGAAATTGCACCCGTGCGAAGCCGGGGACGGGTCGCTAGTATAACATAAAACAATAATACTACACACTTTCCCTAAACAATTGAAATTAATAACAACTTGTACTACGAAAATGAATGGCGAAAATTTAATGCGGGCATTTTCCCCATACAAATTTGACGTCATGTTTTACCGCCTACATTACATCATTTAAAATTTACACGATCGATAACGTGTTCAATGTTATTTTCTTAAATCGGTCAAGGATGGGTCGACCTTTCAATCCCAGGTCCACACTAATAATGCAAGTACAGGTTTTGGATGCCAAATATGGAGAACATAAAAAAAATCGTGGAGCAATAATAAAAGATAAAACACCATATTCGTAAAACAATAAAATAAAATAAAATAAGTACTAAAGTTTAATAACTGCTACATAAAATGTAATAAACAGTTCCCTTATTATTGAACTTATGTTCTTGTATAAGATTTCCAGCTTAGATCAAGGCACATTGACAACTTTTTAAAATCTGAACTAATGAATATAATAAAGCTGAAGAGATTGTTTATCTTTTTGTTTGAACGCACTAATAGCAGTCAGATTTGAAAAAATCTTTTTGCATTTGGTAGCTCTATTCTTGAGGAAGGTTATAGGCTATTTAACATCACGCTGCGAACCTTAGGAGCCGAGCAAAATAAATAATAAAATAAACGGCGGGTGAAACCGCGGGAAAATTGAATATTAAACACAGCACTAAATTAATGGCAGTAGCACTACAGAAAGCGCGGAACAAGCACAAAAAATAAATCAAAATGAAATACCAGTCCAACGTAAAATGTAATACCAGTCAACTGTAATTATTAAATGTTTAAAAACTTACACTCACATTGAGATCTTTGAACGGGTGTATTAATATACCAAGAGGTAGCCTGGACTTCTGCAGCAGGCTGTTTGTCTCTGGAATCCGGTTAACTGTACACCTGAAGATCCTGCAAATGTTCAATGACACATTAAATAAAATATGTAGATGAGTCTCCCAATAATATTTACATTACACTTATGTATTTCTGCTAGATGATTGTACACAGCATAATCTGGACTATGAAAATATTTAATGTTATCTTTTCAATTCAAATTTTAGGAAATGTTATCTTTTAAAACATTTTGCTTGGTCTTTCCTTTAGACTTATCGAAGTAAGGATTCGTTTTAATAATTTTACAAATTCATGTGTAGGTTTGTCTGTAGGGGCTTGAATTGATAAGGTGTATTAATTTCATTATGAGAATAATGGTTTAAATACTTATACATATATAAATAATTTCCTTTAACCTGTGGTATGCGGAAGCACTGATCAGAGCTATATCTGTCGTCTGCTTAAGCAGTGATCAGTGCTAAAGTCACCTTCGACACTTTTACACGATTTTAATATTTAAATAAAGTACTATTAATTTAGTATAGAATATATGATGAAAGTATAATATAATCTTCTTCATACCTGAAGAATATATTATATTTTCATTATCTATACCAATATTACAAAGAGATTTGATTGTTTGTATGTAGGGGATAATCTATGGAAGTACTGAACCAATTCTAAAAATTCTTTCACTAATAGAAAGCTACACTATCCCTGAGTGACAGAGGCTATATTTTATTTTGATAAAAATATTACGACCGAACAACCCGACCGGTCAAACCGAGGGCAACAGCTATTAATTATAATATATTTAAGCTATTAATTATAATATATTTATTGTTAATGTTTACTAAACTTCTAAATGGGCCATTTTTTAACTATGTCAGTCTTAATTACATCTCATTAATTAACAATCATGTGTTTGAACAATATAACTAAAGCGTCAGTGAAATAATTCAATACAAAATCAATTTCAAGAATCTCTTTCTGCAATCAGTTATAAAAAACAATTGCTCAAACTAAGACTACTCGACCTTCTAACAAAATACGTGTTTTTAATCATATCACAGATTATGCAACACAGTAGACATTACTTTATCTTTTCCCCTGATAACATCCTCCTTTGTGTATCAGTTAAGTCTGAAGGAGGAACATAAGGCCTGGCGTAAACGACAGACTTTTGGTGTAATCTAGCCCGCGACGCGTAACGCTAACTTCCCACAAGAATTATTTTTAAGTACTACCAGAAACTGACACTTTGCACCTATTTTACGATCAGCCGGCTCTACCTGCATCAAACGATGTGCGCCGCGAACTAGATCGCATACAGTCTGGTCGTCTGCGGTAGTCCTAACCAACAAATAATAGAAAGAATGGAAAAATAAATCGAGGGTAATATACGATTTATGTCAATGTAGAACTACAGACAATAGAGTACAGTCAGTAAATAAATAAAAATATGGATTGTATGATAAAAAAACAATGCAGTTTTTACTGCATTGTACTGACATGAATGTTTTAATGCCATGTGCTGTTGTCTACTAGCTACTGATATGTACAGAATTATAATAATAATAACTTTTTTGCAGATATTTAAATGTAGATATTTTAATGTATTTAAAGTACATAGTTATACATTGCTGTACCCTTACAGGGTTTCATTTTGAAACCTACAAAAATATTACATCTGTAATTTGTACACATGAAAGCAATAAAAAGTTTGAGTTTCAGTTTCAGTTTGATATTCATAGTGTATTTTGTCAGTACAATGATTTGAGGAAACTCACATACAATTTCTCAAAGGCTGATCAAATTTCACCAGCCGTTAAATCTCATGTCAATGATATGGCTGATTGTTGATGTTAGACAACCAATCACAACAGCTAACATGAGATTTAACATGATTAGAGGTTTGACCAGCCTTTAAGAAACAGTGGGTTAGTATTATTTAACATACAGCTTCCATCTTATGCATCTAGTAAACACATGAGATTCTACCCAATGAACAGGAAGAGGACTATTTTGCTTTTCAATTAACGTTGTTAGGATGCCATTGGCTCTTCCACATGTTCTGCATAACATTGTTGCCACTTTCCTACTAATGATGGCATAGAAGTCTCCAACGCAAGTGTTAACAAACATCAAACTTAGAAGCCCATCAGCATCCTTAAACCGTCATTATGATACTACATTTTAGGCTTCGCTTTAGTAGGTAGTGGACTGTGGTGGCTGATTTGATTGGTTGTATGAAACAATTTAGCATAAATTTACTGCCATCATGGCAGTTGATAACGGGCTATATAAACCCATGAAAACATTTACAATCCAAAAGAATTTAATTAATGAATCACATGGGTAGGTAATTATATTCACAATCACTGTAAATAATTATCATCTTGATACATGAGATTAAGTTGTTTACATAAGTCTCATTCTTGTTTAATGATTCAGGTATTACCAGAAACTCAAATTACACACAAAAAAAAAGATAAAAAATAGGAGAACAAACTAAAATGTAAAAAACGATCTTGGACTTGTTTACCTTCCAATTATGTGTCACTTATTGAGCATTAATAATATTGAATTATTAACAATAATTATAGCTATAATTAATTTTTATCCGCTAAGTATAAGGAAAACTATTTTAATTTCTATAACAAATTGGAAAATATTTATTTATAGCTAAAAGAAGTGCATCACTTTTATTATGGAATATGAAGATGACAATGGTTTTGTGGTTATAAAGTTCAAATAACTACTACTGGTGAAATATTAGTTAAATAACAATAATAAACTACATAATTATCATCATTGATAGTCCTATACCGAATTAACTAACATTGTTAAACACAGCATCCTAATTTTCGTATCTGTAAGTAGCTGGTTGTAAATGGCAATTCAGAGACACAAAACTCGATTTTGTTTTTTTTGTACATGTATACATAGTATTTCACAATGTTAGTTAAGGAGACTATTAACTATATTATGTTGTGTGATACCTGTAATAGCAACAACACTCACTTTGTATGCATAATAAATTAAAAACACTTACTCAGGGCTGCAGTTTGGTGCCTCAGCAAACTGATGACCGAGTTTAATCTCTGGCGGGTCTTCAGGGTATTCTGGCAGTATATGCTTACACTGCAGAAGGTCTACCATGTGGTGGCCCCAGAGCTGGTCAAATCCTTGCTTTGTCACACTTAGCTGCCCCATTTGCTGAGTCACACCTTGAGTGCTATGTTGTTGTGGATACTGCTTCATTATATTTGCTTGTTGGGCCATTTGTGGAGTCTGGTGATTCACATAAGCACCAGGAGGTGAAGCCATTTGGGGATATCTATTCTGCATGTTGTTCTTTGGAGCCCCAGCTGATTGAACAATAGACCCTGGCGGTGGCCCCATTTGATGTCCCATTGGAGGTAAACTCTGTTGTCCCATTGGTGGCATTTGTGATGCAACTGGAGGATTTTGGGGCCCACTAAATGTACTTGGAGGGCCCATATGTCCAGTAGATGGGCCTGATGGGCCCAATGGCTGACCTGCTGGCCCATTTTTGTATTGTATGGGGTATGACTGTGTTAGTGGAGCACTTCCTGGTCCCATTAATGGCCCACTAGCTAGGCCCATAGATGTAGGTGGCTGAACTATAGGTTTAGGAGGACCCATTTGTGGATCTGGTCTAGGAGGCATTCCTTGTGGTCCACTTACATTAGGACCATTAATCACCACTTGCCTTGAAGGTCCTAGAGGTTGTCCAGAAGGTGGACCACTCAAGCTTTGCATTCCAACAGGTGGACCACTCAAGCTTTGCATTCCAATAGGTGGACCACTGGCTGGAGGGCCAGGTACCAATGGGCTATTCCTTGGAGGACCAGAGAGAGATGAACTAGAGAATGGAATATTAGGTTGATTTGACATTGTGGAGGGGCCAGGAGGCTTCTGAATTGGTCCTGGTGGTGGGCCATAGAGTGTATTTATTGAACCCTGACCAAACCCAGAACTTTGTGGCTTGGCTCCAGGAAGCGGACTATAACCACTTGATGAAACAGGGAATTGGCTTGGGGTCAGTCCAACTGGAGGCTGTGATGAAGGTGGACCATTCACAAGAGGCTGGCTCTTTTGACTGGAAGGAATGAGAGGTGGAGTATTATCATTTATCTGACACTGTGCTGGGTGATAGCTAGAGACATAAGGAGTTGGAGAAGGGTTGGCATTAGGTACAGTTCTAGGGCTGCCTGATGACAGTGGAACAGTCGGAAGAGGCAGAGGATTTGATAAAGAGTTAGGAGCTACTGACATAGGTGGCCTCATAGGTGAAGACTGCAGGCCATGTTGAATGGGTGGCATCATCCCAGGTTGATTGAAAGCAGGTGAACTACTTGCACTCTGACTGTAGTTGTTGACATTCTGCAACACATTGTTCTGAGGAGCTGACGACGACGCATGAAGAGGACTATTCGAGTTTGGGTCCTGTTTTAATCCTCCATATCCTGGCGGCAATTGGCTCACTGGCACTTGACCAAACTGCTGGTTATGGTTGAATATTGGCGGCACCGCATTAGCATTCACTGGAGCCGCCCCAGGGAAGTTATTATATGGATTTGGTGGTAAATTGGACATGGCTTGTCAATCTGGAAACATATAACTGCGTTCTAGTGAAAACTTTCGCGAGAGTAACAACAAAGACTGTAAGACTCATTTACCGGAGGTTGGGTAGTGTTTGTATTGTGATAAAAGTGCTGATATCGCCAAAGATTTAATTAAAACATGCTAATTCACTGGTGCGATGACGGATGGGCGATGGAAGGGCACAATTGAACATCATCACTTACCGCAGTCGGGACGAAGTACAGACAAAAATATATTGACAAACACTTGTGTATTGTTATACCATTCTCACATATTATCACAGCATGTAAAATAATGTAATTAAAATATCCAAGGAAGAAAAATACGACCCTGACTTACGTGGCCGAGCAATTTAGAGCGCCCTCTGGATTGATTTTTTGACATATCACGTCAACTAGTGACGTGAGGCACTGGAATAATTTTAGTTGATAATTAGTATATCGATTAAAATTACTAAAAATAGTATTGGTCAGAGGCTTCTTTGGTCATTGGTCTAGCCAAATAAAACCCAGGTTGTCCTTGTCGGGTTCATAGGTTCCTATGAAAAGAAACAAAAAAACAAATTCAGGACCTATTTGATGCAGCTTCTGAATCAAGTCAAGACCATAGATTAGAATACAAGACCCCTTTGCTTTGAGGAAATATTTATTTGCAGGAAACATTCTGATGTCAATCTCACTCAGTCATCTTAGTCATTGCAGTCATCCATTCTTTAGTATACATCAGTCACAATCAGTGACGGTCACAATCATCCGTGCACAAACTATATAGGGATGCTAACCATCCGTGCATCCGGCCCATTGATCCAGCTGAATCCAAACGCCTATATCCAGCTCATAAACTTATTATACTAGTGGTTTTTGATCCAGCTATATCCGTTCTGCTGTCATAAAATTTTGTTTTTTGACTATACGCCAAGAATTCTGGCCTAAGGTTGTGAACCTATCGTTAGAGAGTACCTAGTTATGTTCCTTGTTGTGAACAAAGAATACAATAGTATGTTGTGAACGTAGGTTGTGTGAAGGACGTGAAGGACGCTACGTAATGCTACTCTACGCCCTTCGGCAATGTATGGAAGTCTAAAGTTTATACTTCCCTTCCATACATTGCATAAGGGCGTAGCGTACTACGCCACAGACTACTTAGAGATACTACGTATATACTACGCTACGTTCGTACCCAGTTTAGACTCTAAACCGGGTTCTGTACCTGAGGTATTGTCTTAGTAGCCCCAACCAATGACTGATACTGTCCGTCAATATGATATGGAAAATAAAAGTAGGTATCAGTCTCTTATATGAAATTATCCCACTGCTGGGCACGGGCGTCTTCTCAGTTTATGAATTAGTCAATGGCGCTGACCACCATTGGGGACCGTAAAAAGCCCTCTCAGCAGGTAGGTCAATTACCAATAACCTTGTACGGATTTATAGTCACTGATAGGTACTAATCTGTGGTTTGCATGCAAATGGGAATTGGAATAGACTTAGCAAGTTATTGCTTACATACACCCTCAGTCTAGTGGATGCAAGCGTGGCAGCCGATCGAAGATGCTGGGTTCGATTTCCCAGGTGGTAATTAGAATATCCTGTAGAGGGCGCTGTACATCGAAAGTGTGTCGAATTCGTCAACCAAAAATCATCATCGGCGATTCTGCTGGGCTTCACATCAAGCATATATTGTAGTAGCGTCATTAACTCAGTTCATTTACGAAGCGCCCTGTAATATAGTATCTAGGTTCGCTTCAACACTTAATTCAGGTGTCTTTTTCCTATTTGACATGGCCCAGCTCTCTCCGCTACCTAATATTCTTGGCTACCACTGAAGATCAGCTTATGCGAAATCCTATGTCTATGCTGAAGATCCTTTAAAAGCGTGAGCGAAATTGTAAATCTATGCTATACACGATGCTATAACACGATATTTCCAAACGGTTGGTATAACTGTATAACTGCAATGCGTAATTTCGGGGATAGCCAGGGATAGCCATAGAAATATTACAGGAGGTACCTACTATATATTATCTCTATGGGGATAGCA
This sequence comes from Allophyes oxyacanthae, assembly GCA_932294325.1. Taxonomy (NCBI): domain Eukaryota; kingdom Metazoa; phylum Arthropoda; class Insecta; order Lepidoptera; family Noctuidae; genus Allophyes; species Allophyes oxyacanthae. The sequence goes on along the minus strand of OW028614.1, from coordinate 3,955,537 downwards.
GAGTTAAAGTGATGTCGGGTATTTATTTCTTCACTTGTTCAAAGCAACTATTATATGCTTATTGCTTAATAATTTATTTTAAAGGTAAAATAAATAAATAATAATAATTATGTATGTAAGTACTTTATTATTGTTTTAGAGACATTCTTCATGTACTGTTTAAAAGGCTTTAAAACTCTCAATAAAGCTTTTATAACAAAGCAACAATAAATAAATAGACCATATAAAAATTCAAACATCTGTATTTCAATGATAAATTCATATCAATGATTTAGTCGAAAACAAAATTTTAACAAAGTATTGCGTAAGTATAGTTTAGAATTGATTGGATAAAGCCACCGGAACACATAAATAGGAATAAAATTAAAATTTACAATTGAAAATATAATAAAATTTGTGTATTGTAAAGGATAACGGCCAACAATGTGTACTTAGTGAATCTTTCTCCAATCAACGTAGTACGCAGGGTTACAGTCTAGCAGGTCTACTCTTAACATTATTTCAACACTTCATTCTTTCAGCAATATAAAAGTATTCAAACTGATCACAAAGTTATGGCAGCTCCATGGAACCCCATGCAACACTTAACATATGTACCAACACAGCTCGAGTCATATATGACATTTCATTCAGTTCAGTTCACAAGTGCCCCCTCCATTCTCAACAGACAGTACGAAGCATATCCTACTCTTATTTACCATATAGTAGTTTGTAATGATCAAAAGTAATAACGAGCGACTATTTTACACTTGCACCTCTCGGAATAATGTCACATATTGCCCTTAACTCTCTTATATAAATATTAGGTTGATTCAATCTTAATTAATGAGATGTGGTTTTCCATCGTTGGTAAAAATGCAAAAAACAATCACATAAACAGACTAGTATCCAAAAACGCCATCGAAAAATTACATAATTTCTATTTATTGCAAAGGATAGGCCACAAACTAAAGGCGATTACACGAATACATAAGCTCAATTTCGAAACTCGGATTTCATAAATCCAAAACATAAACATTTTTTCGTAATCGACACAAGACGTAAAGTACGTAGCAGATCGGCGGAACTATCTCGGTATAATACGATTTTTATCGACCGTCGCCGGTCCGGGCGGCGCGCACGTCGCGCCTCAACATAAACTCACGAATACTCTACATATCGATAAATCTACTCAGTCGTTTGTTTACTCATAAAAATATATCTTTAAAAGGCTCAAATAAAACCGCACCGGCCGCGGGGGCGGGCTATCACTGGGAGGGGGAGGGGCGGAATGTTCGGCGGCTAGTGCACGGGCAGCTCGGGCAGCTCGCCGGCCAGCAGGCGCCGCCGCAGCAGCTGCGAGTCGGCCGGCGGCGACAGGCCCAGCGGCGCGCAGTAGTCGGGCGGCGGCAAGGGCAGGCGCGCGCCCGGCTGGTGCGACTTGCTGCAGCGCAGCGCCGCCGGCCGCTCCATGTACGAGTAGTTCATGGAGAAGTGCTGCTGGATCACCCGGTTCACGGCCATGGCGGACTCCGCGAAGTTCGACAGGTTGCGCGCTGACATGTTGCTGTGGGACAAAACAAACAAACATTATTAAATTGTTACATAATACCAAATTATCAGGATTTATTCATTTCTAGGATTTCAAAATCAAATAATCAAAAAATAGTGAGCAGAAAAACTGATGTAGATATTCTTCGAGCTTCTAGACTTGGTCTAGACCCAGATAGATATCCAGGAGTGACGTCACTCACCGTTTAATATTGATGGACGTCTGCAGCTGCGGGTGGTGCGCGAGCGGGTCTGCGCGGCGCAGCCAGGGGTGCGTGAGCACGCGCTCGGCGCTGAGGCGGTGCGACGCCTCGCGCACCAGCAGCTGACGGATCAGGTCCTTGGCGTCGCTGGAGATGTCCGCCCATTCCTCCTCGGGAAACGAGTACCGCCCCTCCTGTAGGCAACAAGAATGGTTTTATTAGTATACATTGAAACGTTTAAAAAGACACGAATTGGAAACAAAGCCCAACCTTAGCTTTTAATTTTTTAGTTGAAGAGCGAATGACCTTTTCAACTTCGAAACTGACAGCGTTAATCAATTCAATATTCAAGTCAATTTATATCACAAATTCATTGGTTGACAAGGTCTGGGATCAACACAAAACAGGGTCAAGTATACCTGACAAGGCTGCCTGACCCATGAGCGTGAATGCGAAACAGAAGTGGAGATATTTTGTGGTGTTATGTTTGACATACCTGTATAGAAGTAAAGAGCAGCTCCTGACAAGCGCGGCAGTTCTCCCCGCGCTCCCAGCCGCAGTCGGAGCCGCAGTCGGCTCGGAAGGGCGGGTAGCCGCACAGCAAGATATACGCGATCACGCCGAGCGACCACAGGTCACATCGCTTGTCGTAGTGATTCGCTGCTGAGCCCGCGAATAGGGACACCACTTCAGGTGCCATGAATTCCGCGCTGCCCACCTGGTGGCAAAGGAAAGGGCGATTTAAAATGACTGAACAATCAAATTAATCTTAGGAATAGTGACAAATTACAACTTAGATTCGTCCTATTAAGATTAAAATAATTCTAGGGATGTTACTGTACGCTAAATCTTAGAGAGCCTAATCTAAAAATGTATTACAGCATTTGTGGTAAAAACAAGCTTATTTTGACATAGCTTCAAGTAAGAAAGCTTTCTTTAGTATCTACTAAAGAAACAGTATAACTACAGTATAGAAACTATTAACTAGTAAAAGTACAGAAACTATTTAAGTAGGTGTACAGATAAGTAACATAATGCTGGTAAAAATAAAGAGATTGCTACAACACACAAACATAAAAACAAATGTATGAAAAATAATGAACGGATAGCGATAGAAGAAAGACTTGCTATTAACCATTAAACTACGAAATTCAAGAGATAAAAGCTACAAACTGTTCAAAGAGGTACGAATATACAATAAATATATCTACTCATAATAATAATGATATACTGTTTCTGAAGGCTAGGCGATAACTTCTAAGAGATTACTCGGGATTTAGATTATATCTTTACAACTTCCACGGATATATGTGAAGGACGACTTAACATTTTGTTATTGAGAAGTTTCAATATCGAGCAATATAAATTGTGTATTAAAATTTACATAAAACTGAGAATAAACGAATTTTATATTCACTTCTATTCATATTTCTTCTTTGTCGTTTGTCGAAAAATTTATGTCGCGATGGGTGTTGATTATCCGCCTGATAAAATAATTTCTTCCTGCTCATGTTTATCGTATCAAAAATACTTTTCGCGTCCTCAATTCTGTATAAAACTACGCAAAACAAAATTGCTACCACATGTCATTTAACGATGCGATTACCCCAAAGTATGACTCGCAGATGTTAGATACACTGTACCTACTGTTATTATGACTTAATATTGCTTGTTATTTCGCCATTCGATACCTGGTGCCAATGAAATGTTTTATAACAATACCCTCTGTCATTGTATATAGGAATGAATCATAGAAGAGATGTGTATAATTTTTGACATCAGACATGTTAAGGGCCAACGGTCCTGCAATGCTAGAAAGGGATACCAGCATATATTTCCTTACGTTAGCAAATACGTTTTTATTAGATATTTTCAAATGTGAAAAAACTCAATACAAATTGTTATAAAAGACATAAATCATTTTTTGGCGTAAATTCGTGTAAATTTACTCTTTATAGAGAGAATTTTCAATTTAGGTCAAAAACGGCCTTATTATACGACATTTTTTACAAAGATTGGGAAAATTTATTTTAAAAAAAAGAAACCAATACAGTAAGTTGTTCTGGTATATCCTCAAGTATACTTAACATATATTTTTTATACGGCTAATGCCCTCAAGGAACCATCACAAGCTTTTATAACAAACTGTATTTGAGCCATGTAATCCCCCTTAATCTTTTTTCTTAGACTGTTGGATTACTGACTTTGTAAACAACAATACTAGATAATAATAAAGTTGATTGTTTATTTAATTGTTTTTCAATCGTGTGAAGGATTTGTACTATCGTCTTAGCTGTTTATATATCCATGTCAATCACTTTATATGACATTACTTATCTACAATGTTTGTTCAATTTGATCGTACGACAATATTTTCCCTAAAATCTACACAAAGTAAAGCAATAACTAACTAACAGCTTATAAAGTTGGCAGAATTATCAATAATTTTTTTTTAAAACCAATGTTTTATGAATCTTGTAAATTTGCATTAGTGGCTTCAATATTTAAAAGTTGTAGTTCCATATTATTTTATCGCAGAATGTTTGCAAGATTTTATCAGTAATTTTTTGCTGTTAATTTATCTACTTAAGTTTAAAACAAAGAAAAAAATTACGTCAGAGATAGCGACTTGCTAAGGGTGATTAAATATGTACAAATGTATTAATGTGTGTACAAGAATAATATCTTTGTATTGAAGATGAGTTATATGTTGAAATTGCTGATCGAGAGGAATACTGTGATAAGTATTAGAAACGTGACCAAAGAAGGCTTTTAATAATATGATAGATAATGCGCTAGATTGTAAAGAAAATCAACAACGACTTGTTACATTTATATAAAAACCGTTTACCGCTTAACTCAAGGTTTGGGATAACTGGTCGAACGGGCTTACTCGATTACGTGTCTAGTCAGAGGACAAAAATGATGTAATCAAATCCCTAAAAAGTTGCGTTCTAATCTAAGGTTACGTAAAATGTGTGTTTTGTTATGTAGCTGATACGATATTTTATTTAACTGAAGTTATCTAACAACCAATGAATGTTATCAATAATATCTCCAAATAATATACACGAACGCATAATCAGAAACTGGAACTTAACTCGAGAGTACCCCAAGGTACAGTGTTAGGACCATTGAACTTTAGTAAGATAAATAAATAGAAACTCACTGGCGTCATAAGCTGCGGCGTCGCCAGCGGGCTCGCAAGGCTCGAAGTGAAACTTATTCCACTCCCAAGATCGAAGTCGCATATCTTCACTGGGCAAAGTCTATCGCGGTGTACGCATAATATGTTCTCTGGCTTGAGATCGCGATGTGCGACACCTTTACCGTGGAGGAAATGTAAAGCGTTCGCTATCTCACGCACGATCTCAGCCGCTTGCGGCTCTGAGAAATAGTGGTGCTCCTGTATGCGAGACAGGAGCTGGCCGCCGTTGATCTGAAACAATTGAAGATAAATTGTTGTAGAAACACAATAGCTCTTACAATATTGTATTAGCAGTATGATAAATAAGAAACAGAAGAACGAAATATATCACAGAAAAAGAGGTTTAAACTAGACTGCATGGGACTGAATCCGATAATTCAGACTTTGGAATAGCAACCAACTAAAAAAAGGTCACTGATCAAATCAAAGAATAGGGATATGAAAACCAAGAGGCTTCTACGCGTATCAGCGAAATCCAAGATGATAACCTAACATCTCTTTAACAACACCCTTTATAATATATTATTAGACATAAATTCTCTCAAAATAAGTGTGGTTCAGGAGTTTATCATTGAATATAGTACCTACACAGGAACAGACACAACAAGATAACGGCTGTAAACAGTGCCATATCAGATATCGCACTCGCAACAGGCTATACTATTTGCAGGCTGGCCACCAATTAGGAAATGAAACTGTTGCTATCTACTTGTTTTGATGGTCGAGTAAATTACAATTACTCGGAAAACAAATCATTTTAGCTATAACAAGTTTGACTTCAAGTAGACTTCTTTATTATTATCAAATATCATATCAAACTGATGATATAATAGATATCAAAACTTTTTTTAGCGTTTCCCATGTAAAATTGGGGCTGCTATTCAACTTGGGAAAGTGAAGTTAAGCGGTTCAATTTTCTAAACATTAATAAAGTCAATAATGAGATTTAATAATACTGTCAAGAATTTTCGCTGGGAGCTTCTGATACGTCTCCAGAGAAAACAATGGATTAATTAATAATGAGGAAAGCTTTAAAAATTATATATAAATGCTCGCGGCAATTCTGAACAGGCTGGACGCTCCAATTATTCAAAAGGTTTTATTGTCACGGAAATAATAACAGTACATTAATTAATAGGTTATCTATTACCAGACTCACACTTTCCTTATTGTCCTTTAATTAACTTTGTACGATAATAACATGAGTAGGTACTTCTGCAATATTACTATAAATTGAAACATTAAGTGCCAGTATATGTATTCTGTTTGAATAGGTATGAACATTCCGTCCGTTTCATAGCAAATATTTAACAGCTTGTTCAATTTTTATTGTTTAAATGTGGTCAACACATATGTTGGCTGACTCACTGTGAATGCGTTACAATTATTAACGCTCAGAGCTATAGAGGCAACAATCATGATTATCAGGCATAAGTAAAACCATGATTCATAATGTTTAGGAAATTTAACTAAAAATGCGATCATTGATGTGATGCAACAGTAAAGTGTAGAAAGGAACAATAGTGAGACAATTGACAAAACTAGCAATACGAATAATACAACAGAGGCTTTAAAAATTCAAAAGATTACTCATACAATCGCACTTGTGCCTAGCAACAATGAATATCAAAAGATAATAGAATATAAAAGACTAGTAGATTTTGTCTTAATCCAAAAGACAGAAAACTTTACCAAAATTGAATAATATTTAATCATGTCCTGGATCCTTGCATCATGATACTGATGTAATTATTACGCTCTCCCACACATCGTCTAGTGCGATAATGTGAGTAATGCACAACTCAATATAAAATAAAAATTCCTTTGACATTGTGTCACTTCTATTTATTTATAAAATATAATCGAAGGCAGGAGAACAACACGTCAAGACTTTCTTTAATTTATTATATTCACAATAAACAAGAATCGTGATTGACATGTGTTTAAAAAAACAACCATGCTTCTTACAAATGCATACCTAATTATTATTTTCCATGCAGCTTTGTATTCAGCAAACATGAATAATTGTTTACTAAGATACAGAACATTTCCAGTTGGAATGTTCAAATTACCTTGAATATTACCTTTGGTTCAAGTACTCGATTAGAAGATAACAAGCAAACAAATTGTCAAAAGAAATCGAATATTAAGCGTATTCTTAAAGGAAAACTTGACACCAAAGTCTCCCTATTGTGAAAGTGAAACAGATAAGAGAAAAAAGAACTACGTCTTGAGGAAAATAGAAGGATCACGTGTTGTACAGAAAAATTACAATCAAGTAAAACGACAAACGCTCAGGACTAAGGCAAGTTTGGTTCGTTAAATAGGTCGAAAGTATGTCTAGTACAAACGTCATATTTATGTGTATCATGGGCCATTGGGACTCACCTTCTCGAAGACAAGATAGAACTTGTCTGTGTCCTCAAAAAATTCAATGAGCTGGATTATGTTCGGGTGTCCCTGGCAGTAGTGGAAAGTCTCCACCTCGCGGAACACCCTGGCGCGGGCGTGCCCCGGAACTTTATCGATGATCTTCACTGCGAACTCTTGGCCCGTATAGATGTTCACGCACGTCTGTACCGAAGCGTACGCGCCCTCGCCTAAAACCTCGCCTGTAAGCTTGTAGAGGTCTGTTGACAAAACGACACTAGATTATTTATATGTTCAGCAAAACCAGAATTTGGCAAGTTAAAAAAACACTAGGTAACAGTGAAATGAAAGACTATCAGTTAGTTAACTATAAGGTTATCCGGAAAAATCATAGCAGCACCAGCTGAACCAATTTACTGAATTAATCCTATCAAAGAGTCTTATCTTTAAGATACGTTGGCGCAGTGTCGCCAATATTAGCTAGAGCTTACCTTGGAAACATGACGTGACGACGGAGCTCCCTGAGCGCTTCTTTCTGCGGCGCTTCCTGCGCGCCTCTTCCTTGCGCCGCTGCAAGTCCTCGCTGTCGGGGATGGGGACGGGAGCTGACGGCTCGTTGCCTCGTGGGCTCTCGTCCGACTCGCGCTCGCTGCCCGACTGGCTGCTGCAGCGGCCCACACCTGCAGACAAAAGAAATACAAATTGAAATTTGGAACACTTCAGGCAAACTTATTTCAAACATTTTAGTCCTAATAAGAGGCGGCTCATTTTTAGTATTTGATATGGAGATCGAGTCTAGCCTGCTTTGCAACCGCTACATAAAAAAACATCGATATTAATGATGCGGTTTAATTCTATGTTCGGTTCTGTTATGTACATAGGTGAATAGTTTTTGTTATACTTTTTCATTGATATTTTTTTTAGATCCAGCGTTTTGTTAGCGGCAGCTGCCTTTTGTTTCAATAAATTACATTTTTTTATCATTGCGAATTGTCTTTTTCTAATTATTATAGTGAACACAAAAACTAAACATCAATTGACACGGTTATACGAAACGAAAGAAACTTATTCTGCTTTTTTGTTAGACAGTTGTCGTGACGTCGCTTCACTCACCTCCCACAAAGGTACAAGTGAACGCTATGAAACTGTTCGAGGATGATTACATTAGCGAGTTAGGGATGTCCCTTGTTTTATGTATGCATTGATGTACAACGCGGAACATTACGTAGGTAGGCCGCATCAGTACAATAACTTGAGTCTTCATGATGTCGTCGTCACAGGGACGACTCTCACTTTGCTTTTGGTGCCAGCTATTGTTATAAGTTTTCACCGTGTTTAGTTTATTAAATTTGTAAATGTCATTGTATGTTAAAAGTTTCTAAACGACCACACAACTAGACAAATGAATACAAAATATGGAAAAACTTTGGCGGACTATCAAAGAGTTGTGATCCCGGAACAAGTCGGTCCTATCTGGGCAAATGTGACGCTTGTCATCGATAATATAATTCTGACGTGAGACGTGACTGTGCAAGCTGAGCTGGCAAACAAAGCCGGTTCAACGACCTACATGGCCGCACCCAGCGCGGCGCGTACGCGCACCCACGTTACGCGATCACTTGGCCTCATGGCGTAAAAACTACTGAAGTTGCATCTAATAGAGGAAACAACCTATTCGACGTTCCAAAACTTTGTGGTTAGCTGGTAAAAGAACTAATATCGCATTGTTACGGCCCGCTCTGTTGACACTGACGATTCTAGGATGGATTACCGACTTGGCCGAAACTTCGAGTCAAGATAATCCAATTTGGGATATAAACGCTTTGTCCAAATTAGAGCAAGCTTTATCTGTTACATGAGCTACTTTACAAGTTATACTAAAGACACTTGCGACGTGGAATATTGAACGATGGAGGACTGAGAATTAATGTCTACGTGACTGTTCTGTCTAGTCATTTGTATACGCTAGATTTCATCTTCCTCGTTTGAATGCAACATTAATTTGAATTCAGGCACGTAAACACACGGCTAACTTATGCGTTCGCGGTGCGTGTTTATCCGGTCCATTTATCATTATGAATGATAAAAATGAAACTTAAGAATTAATTACAGCACGCGATGACCTCAACATGGGACGCACGACAACAGGCCGAATGGGCAGTAACTGTACGGCTCGTATGGCTGTAACAATCGGGCTCGACTGCTCGAGGCACGCCCACGCATACAATCACACGTTTCAACATAGAAACTTCCTGTTTATATACTGAATTGTTCTAAATTTTCACAGAAATTAATGTTCAAAGCAACTACGTTGTACGTCCCTTCATTAATATCGGTGAACAAAACGTTTTATGTATACAAACAGCACGCCACAACAAGGAAACCTTCCTGGTACTAAAACCGAGAGTGACTGAGTCATTGACTGGTTGATATTCAAACCCAAATACAATGCGACACAATATAACAACCCACGTTGTGCCTTGATAATAAATAAAACTCAATTCAAGTCTCTGAAATAGCCAAATTGTGAAATCGTTTATTCGCATCGGAACCCCAAAAGGAATTAGTTACGTCTGAGAACCGCTACCGAAACGAACATCGAATGTAAGAATTGAGTCGTTAGGGGCATACAATTGATGTATCATGTTACAGATTTGATTTCCGATCGCCACAAAGTAATAATACACTTGTCTTATAGTATTGCATGTACGTCGCATGACGTCTCTGCCCGCGCGGCTCCACGTGGCGAAGCACTCGCCTCGCAGCGTGCTTCATTACGTAAAACGCCTCAGCAACCGCTGCAGCCACATATCATAAGTACATATCACAGTATGTGGTCCCGAACAATTTTCGAAATCGCCAACCTAAAGTTCGCTACTGGTTTAGGCGAGGTCGAGGTGAAACAATGGATGACCCAAATAACAAACAAAAGACTATCAAAATTATAACGATTGTATTGTCAACCGAACTCTCTTCAAGAATAGTATTTAATTTTATTTGTTCAATACATTTAGCCGTAGCATAGAAACTTAATAAATACTGACTCATTCATTATAAATACCAAACACTGTTCCGCAAATTAACCCTGCAATCATGCAAATCAATGTATGTATGCATGCGACTAGCATAATAATTCATTCGAGTAATAACAAATCATTCCTAATAAAGATGTATTGGTTGGACTAATAAATATTAGTCCAGAGCTAAATTGTCACCATGACATTTAACAGCCCTCAGAAGTAAGTTTCTACTTTCTAATCTGGTAGGTTGGCATAAACGCTTGGCCACGAATGCGCTCTCTCGATTGTAGGCCTATTATGCTTTTGTTTTATACCCTAAGGCTATTCAAAATCGTTGCTTTCTAATCGCAACAAATAACGAATGCATAGTCTGCAGATGCAATTTGCTTTTTACACGAGAAGACATTGTTCGGATGCTCAGACAAATGCAGTTCTACTTCATGGATAATCGAAATTAATTACACTAAATGTGTGCAAGACACTCCCAATATCTGAGAGCGCCGGACCATGTTTTATTTTGTGTGTTACCGCTCCTCTTTGGATTACATGTTTTAAAATAACTGATGGTCACAATATGTATGTTATTGGACCCGAAGCCTGCCCTAAACAATTTGAAGAAAGTCAACCTAAAATATTTTAATCGCAAAACATCGTAAATGACATTAGTGTAATTTCTAAATCAGTCCCCCATCCGTCATAATCATTATAATCAAAGATCAAAGTCGACGGTTATAGTTGTGGTGATGGATAAACTGCCAACTCGGCCTGGCACTGCCACCGAAATGAACGAGATAATATCTAGGTGAAACTTCAACTAGGGCGTTTCAATACATAGCTACTGCATGCAGTACGTAACAAACCACTTTCACTCACCACTGATTTTGCCCCCTGTCTAATGATAACACGTGTAGGTATAAAGTAAATAAAACCGTTAATAACGTGGCTTGGACCGACCATTTTTGGTGAGGACTACCACAATTGGCGATTTATATAAAACCAGAAAAGCTATATTCGAAAGGATGCTATTGGTATAAATGGCAGAGTTGAATCATGAAAGGTCCATTCCTAGCCATGATAAATGGTTGATTCAAGTTTGGTGAATAGAGCATTGGAATTGTAAAAGGAAATCGAGGAGGATACTGAAGCTTGGAAGTTTTCATCCGAATATAAGTGCGTAGGGAGAGGTATGCAACTATCAACCAATCGATTTTCAAAAGCTGCAAGAGGGGAATGTGCGCGAGGTGAAGGGAGCGTAGTTTGATATTACACCGGAACAAGTGTGAAGTCCGTCACGGTCAAGGTTACTCCGTTTTACTCAGCCATGGACACGATTGACTGATTCCAATCAACGCCAATTTAATATTTGCAGCCGTTGATTATTTAAAACTTTTTGAGCTTTTCTATTAAAATGAAAAATTTTAAACTTTATAATATAAATTAAGCCACGCCAGAAGACATGGCCAGTGAATTTACTCTCAATAATGCGATTTTTCTCAGCACATACTCGATATCTAATTAAACTAAAACAGACACGATCGATAATGCGGTAACACCAACTGTTACAGAATAATAAGATTCCCAAGAATTTGTATAAATTCAGTAACACTAGTGCGCAGTTTTGTTTTAGTAGGTGACCTTGGCCATGAACGCCGTGGGGCGACGCGCTCCAGCGGCCATGTTGAATTGGAACCGTGGAGAGTAATGAAACTGCATCAAATTATAAACGCATTCTTACCAATTTGATTTTTAAACAGTGGATCAATAACAACCAATAAAATCGCGATGTGAAGAGGCGAGGAAAATCAAAAATGTGGCGTACAATACATACACAAACATTATTTTGTTAATGCCACGCATTCCACATCAGGTAGGTATATTTTCTTATTTTCAAAGAAATGAAAAAACTAAAAGTAAGCTAATATAGGTACATAGGAGACTAAAAATAGCCCCAAGTTTTGTGAAAAATACTGAAATAGAAGTTACTGAGTTAGAAGCATTATATTTTCTTACGAAACACTAATCACGATTAGAATTGTCCACACTTGAGCAAATTAACAAAATTTTCTCCGGAGTGACATCAGAAACCGTGGTCCGTGCCACATCTACATTACAATAGGAATGACTGTGTCCAAAATGCCATGTCACACTAAATCTTGAAAAATACAACAACATTTTAAACAATTCAGACTTATTATTTTAAATTGGATACGGAAAAACAACTCTTTGAAGGACAAGAATTGATAAGAAATTGCCAACGTAGCAACAGAGAAATTATACACACTAATCGGATCAGGAAACACATTGGTTATATCATACACGTTAGCTATAATAAAACTACTGAATGTGTTCCTGAGCAATATCATAAACATAATAACGACTCGAATTCAGTGGATGTTGCGAAATTGCGGATTGTGAAACAGTGTGCTGGCTGACCGGTCAACGCTCGCTCCGTGTAACGTGAACTTTGACATTTGAAACTGTATCATATTGAAGTTTTTTATAGTATTTTTAGCTCTCATATCAAAGTTAAAACAAAAGCTGTATTCCTGCAGGCGCAGAAACATTGAAATGAAAATAATGCAAACTAAACGGCAATAACAATCACGTTCGCGTCACTGGTTGGTCATAAAATTCTAAGTTTAAATTGCAATGCATTGAGTGTGGTCAGTGTTTTGAAATATTTCAATGGATTATGAACTACAATACCTTTATTTATTATAACAACCAAGGATAATGCTATGTTCTATGACAAAACTTTACTTCTGACTAAAATTTGTTGCAACGCATTGTAAAAGTAAATCCAGCCATCATTGAAAATGAAAATAAACAGCTGATTAGTGATTACAGAATCATAACAAACAAATCAATCAATCAAAGGATGAATGCGCTAAAGGTGTCAAAGGGTGCGCCATACCCACATGACGCAAGAGATGATATAAAGTTTATCAAACATGGGGAAGCGCTTGTATAATATGATAATAACCATAATAAAATGATGCATCGAAAAGGAATATTAATATTTTTATTAATACCACATGACTAAAAACTAAATCAAAGGTAAAACAGTCAATATTTAAACATTTCTACATGAATTTTGATAATCTGTCATTCACATATCTTATATGAATATCTTTGATGCACTAACTCTGAAATAGATTGGAAACTGAGTTCACTAACCAACTCTAATTAGCAATATCATAGTCGAAGCTCTAAATGACTCGACTAACTAACTAACTACGAGAAGTGTAACTGAAATGGTTACTCATTTGAAAGCTCTCAGAATTTACTTAAAAATAAAACTAAAACTACAACAAAATCAACTACGCATCAGGCACAAAATCTCATACTAAGTATGTGACTTGCGCTAAATGAGCACCCATCGCAAAGTATTACAAAATCGAACTTACCGCTATCTACACTCTCTTCTGAAACCTTCTTCACCATCCTGATTGCTTGATGCGTTGATACAGCGATATTGAGAATTATAATGAGTAGGTGTACTACTCTTGAAAAGCCGCTTTCAAACTTGTGGCGGCCGCCTTCTCGACGTGAAATCGGAACGGCGTTAAAGTTAAGATAGAAAATAAACGCCGAAATAAAATTATAAAGCACCACTGTCGAGAAGGATTTACGGAAAATGTGCCGGAAGGTAATAAACAAACACTGCTAGAAGGCGGAATGAAAAAAACTGCTGGTGTCGTTAGCGATCCATCCTACACACGCCCGCCCGTCCGATGTTCTTAAATCCAACTGAGGAGTCGGTCTCGGTCGTACAGCCGGCTCAGCCCGGCGCGCACATACACAGTCCCCCCGCGTCCCTCGCCCCCTCAAACTCCGTGGCTTGCAAAGCTATGCGTCGACATTGTTGTGGCCTCTCTCGCCCGCGCGCATGCGTTCTCACTCGCACTGCTGACGTGTTTATATTTTTTGATGTTTCTCCACGTCGCTCGTCGTCGTTACAATACTAGCCATCAAAATAACATATTATATCTATATCTCGCCATTCAAGTACATTAATAAGCCAGATGTTACAGTAAAATCAAATTCTCTTCCATTTTCAGATTTTACATTATCCTAATGTTGTTTACTCAGCCTTGTCAATTCATCATCCATCCATCGATAGCAATAGACTCTAATTGTATGATGGGGCGTTACATCATCATCGCCTTGACTAAAACTTAATACAGAGGTAATGATGGGAGTATTTTCTGACAGAAATAAAATTTTTAAATCTCTTTTATTCTGAATTTAGATCTCATCTTAGATTTATATGAGTAAATTAATATACTGATTAAAATGTTTTCATTATGTTTGTTATAATGATTATCGCTTTAGAATGCGTTATCACAGTGCTGTGTTAACGACACAAAGTCTGAGTCTGAATGAACTAACACATTCGCGCACCTCTATTACATCACCTTTTCAATTTAAATCTAAAGCTAAAGCTGCTCGGCGTAGATCAGTCGTTTTGGTCTTTTATTATTCTTTATTTTTATAAGCGTTGTTATGTAACAGGGAATCTTTTGTCTTCCTAACCCTCCCATGAATGACCTTCACAGGGCATTTGTTGACAAACAAGATGTATACGGGAACGAGTGCACAACGCAAAACGCACGTGGTGCGGGCCAACCGGTCGAACCGGCAACCGGCGCCGCCATGTTTGTTGTCACGCCACTTCTCTATCCTACTTTAACATCGCGCGCTTCTCTTCTAACACTTGCCATCCTTGTCGCACAACCCTCTCGCTCGCTGGCCTACGTGACTGACAATAACAATAACATAACCCTAACAGATAGCAGTGCCAGTCAATAACGAAATTCCATGTACATAATATGGCTTCTCTGCAATTTGTTGGTATTACAATCAAGTTATTATGCAGCAGTGTTGTGGGCATTGCTGCGTTTTAATTTCATCTAATAGCATTGGTGCTATAATGGTATCTATGAATAGTACCTACAATCAGGTGCCCTCTAATCAGTCAGCTGTAAGCAAGCATTACAAGATAGCATCATGACGGTTATCTCCAAAAAACATTGTCAGATGATCTTATTTACAAAATCAACATTCTGCGCAATAGTTATTATAATAATATAATATAATATGTGACATTATATTTGAGTGATGATGATCATAGTTCTATAACATCAATCATTTTAGCGTTCTGATGTTCTTAGATTACCGTAAGGTACCTAATACTTATGATTTACTAAAATGTCTTGCTGTTAAATAAACTGGATGGGCTTCCGTGGGCGCTAAGCAGGGGTCCGCAATTCCGCGTTAATTTGTTGCATAAAGGATGCGTAGCCACGAAGGGTGTAAATTTTCGGTCAAATTGAGGGGTTTCATTTTAGCCACTTGTTTTACGGGGAAACACAAAAAACGACGAACGGAACCTGATAGGTTAGAGTAGTTTCCGAGAAACTTTACGCACGGTAGCAGGAAGCAAAAAAAAAACGTTATTTACGAAAAACTGTGATTAATGGAGTAGTAGGGTACAATCCTACTGCGCAGTTGTAAACCGAGATCCCTTTCGTTGTCTCAGTTCAGATTCATTTATTTAAGAGGTAACAACGCCACGCCCTACGATGCCTGTATTACAAACACTGGACTTCTTTAGTGGCACAGATTCCTATTGATAAATAGAAAATTAATTAACGGTTATTAAAACTGACGTAATTGACCTATTTTATAAACAATAATAACTTGCAAGTGCAACAATAGTAATCTTCAAGGCTAACCTGTTTTTAATACCTTCCAAATGATAGCGTTTATATCTGCATCATCATCCATCTCGAAGGCACTCTGGAACAAAAGACAAAACTTAGACTCAAAACACGAAGTCTGTGAATTAACACTTAGGACCTTACAAGTGTTTCTACCCACACGTACTTAAATTATTCTACTCCACAGCGCAATTACATAACCAAGTCGCAAGCACTCTTCCCTGGGGCACGTTTATAGCTAGTTGTAAATCTATTCATTGAAAATGTATTAGATGGCCCCTCATAAAATTTCCAAGACATGAAATTGAGCTTGATAGCGTATACAAATAGAGTCCAAATTTGAAAATCTAAGTTTATCCATACAGGGGCATCTACTGTTGCCCATAGTCGCTTACCTATGGACAACAGTAATAATACTTGGGAATACCTCGATGCAGTCCTTACTGGATCAGGGTTACATTCAGTTGTTGTGCTCCATGGGGTATTCCCAAGGATCACATTTTTTTGTTCGTTTGTGTAAAATTTTTGGGTTTGAATAATGCCAGACCAACAAACCTTTTTTATTGGTCTGAGGGATAATGCTGGTTGAGTTGGTTCTGGCGTTTGAATCGGATCACGTACCTACGCCATCGCCCAAACTTCAGGTGCACCTGACATCAGCACAAAGAGGTTTGACGAAAAAGGATTAAGGTTGTGTAAGATTATTTCAAGATAAAAGCTTGATAAATGTATGTACGTGTGCAGGTATTAGTCGCGACACAAATACAGCGATGTTATGATCACCGAGTAAATCTGCGCATAATTATAGCCCCGGTCCAAACTGCGAGAATTGATCGTAATTTTCTCCGAAAGATGACATGATATCAACAAACATTTTAACGTAATTAGCATATTCTTCTTAGCGATAGAATTCTAAAACATTTAACAAATAAAAGTTTGACAAATATTTAGTCTTCACATCAAGAATTCAACTTGACAAAAGATATAATATAGCTAGGTTTAAATATGTAGAATTTGTAGTACCTCTATGCATAATCAATCAAGTAGCATAGAATTGTTTATAAGACTAGATAAAATCTGAATAAAGGAGTTATTTTCAAAGACAAAAGTGCAACACAGGGTTATGTCATTGTTGCAATAGAATTTTAATAAGGGGAACATAATGAATAAAACATAGCGAGTAATCAGTAAAAACTGTCACCTACAAATATAGATTTCAACACAGATATGCGTTTGTCATAACATAACATCAATCAAACCTATGATCCTCAAAGGGCACAGATTTTTTAAACAGAAAATCTTTTTGTTTATCCCAACCTGGAATCGATCGGAATCGTTGGGTTCGCTGCCAATCCTGCCATATGGTTGAGCTAAGCGACTCTAATGCACGCGTTATACTCGTGAACGGGTGCTGTCTGTTGGAACTGCCCAGCTCAATTTTTTTCTTCATGTCAGTTTTGTTTTATTTACTGACCTTCGCTAAGTTTCAACTCTTTCGTCCTACACTGTCCTCACATAATTTTTGTTCGAGATCAATGTATAATTGGATATTGACAAAACATTCTGAGTTAAAAAGAGTAACCATGGAGTTTCTCTCCGGTTCTTCTCCATTGGAAATCAACACTTTGGAACGAGGCAAACAGAATCTGACTAATCATAAGTGCCTAAATTGGTTTACACGAATAAAAATATATTTGATTTAATTCAGAAAAGCAAGATTCATAAATCCTTTTTAGACAAATGAAGACTTATGTATCCGTCTCTGAAATTAAATTTCAAATACCCTTTAATATATGAGAATCCGAAGTGAAACTTCTGTGAGCAGTGTGGTTTAATCTGTTCTATTGGATCGAGACAGAAAAAACAAAGCAAAAGATATGTAAGCGCGTGACGAAGTATACGCATTGTATTTTTCACATAGTGCAAAGAATTTCTAGACATAACAATAGACTACAGAAACGAATGAAACAGTCCTCTTATGATTTTACTCATTATGCTATGCGTACAACGGCCGTAACGAAAGTTGGTACGCACCGTGAAACATTTCTAAATCAAAGATAATTGCCGCAGCAAAACATACATATTATATCAGATGGAGCAAAGGAGCCAAGTACTGCGTACTTATAGAGCCCTTGCTATTACCACAGTTATTACCATACCTTAAATTACTACACCAGATATAGATAGGAACTCGTCTAAGGAACGGCTTAAAACACGCTTTTACTTTTGTGAACAATCTACAAAAATGATGAACAATGGTCAGGACATCGGTAGTAATGATTGCAAAGGATGAGAGTAGACCCGAAGTGAAGATAGCATTTATAATGAAGAATTAAACTATTCAGTGAAATGTGCTTATACTCAGCAGAATGTAGGTACCTAAAATGTTCGTTGAAAAGAGACAACAGTCAACAATATCGACAACCCATCGTAAACCGTTAAACATTAGAATTCCCAATATCTTATTCCATATTGCATAAATGAGCTGCGTAATGCGTACTTAGCACGTATCAGTCTGTCGGTACATCTAGGCAGTACTTTGTGAAGGGTGGACAGTTTTTATAGCCAGCCGTATTTATTATACGGTCACCCAAACCAAGGTTACGGAAAAACATATTAGCAATGCTGATGTAGACTTTTTGCGCTGTTCTCTTGTGCTGTGATGTTTTATACATGTGAGGCTCGGAGCGGTGAAACAGTGTCGATCACCTCACTACCAGAGTATGTACATCTGAATACCTTAGACTTTCATAAATGATACAAGTCTCTTGAATCTCAAAATAGCTGTTATCTTTGTAAACATCCCAATGGATTCTAGGAGGACCAGCTTTGTATGAGAAAAATATATTATAATTATTATGTATATCTGAAAAAGAAACATTTCGATTTTCTTTTTTTACAGAATAAACGATGTTTTCTGATTCTATTCATTGTTTTATGTAACTTTTAACGTTACTTTCCAAAGACAAGATTCACCCTTTTTTTTCCTTGGGGGATCTACGAGATAAGAAGTCGGTAGATTATAGTGTTATATTTCGTATACTACACTCTACTCTTCATTATGATAACGGACAAAGAAGAAGCAGAAAAACTAAGATAATAAGAGATGAAGACTATACTGGAACGCATATTTTTATGCAACATAATTATGTCTACGTTTATTAATAAATGCAAATATTAACACGAATGAATGGGCAGTAAAGACAATTGACGTCAATGAAACATGCTATATAATTTAAACTTAAACAGTGTAAGTAGGTAGCTATGATAGCCGATAAGTTGGTTACTTCAAAGTAAGAGTTTGACCGTAAATTTAAGATATTGCAAAGGAGAATGACTTACGCGCCACTTTTGTTCGAAATGACCTGCAAAGTACTAAACAATATCAATAGCTGTCACTATTTTGATCCGATCGCCGAGGGGTAAAGCAAAGTGTGTAGGTGTATTATTCTACACCCACGCCTGCAAATATCGGTTCGATAAAAGATTTATCGGGCAAAATACCAGCCCTAAGCTATAACAGCGAATTTGTTAACTGAAACGCCTAATACGAAAATCGTTGGATGGCTGATTCTTTAGACTGACTGATACTCCACTTTTTGGCCAACCTGGGCTTCGAATCCAAGACGTCACGGTCGGCAGAACAGCTCGACCGCTAGACAATGAGGCGGCCTGCAAATGACGGTTCAAAACAATCAATTACCTACAATAATCGGGTCATATGCGCGCGGGCAACCGCAGAATAGTAGTCTGACACTTATGCGTGCCAGATAAACTACACCGGCTTCGCTTGCGGTTAACACGATTTAACAATTTATGTGCAGCTTTATAGGTTATTAATTTATTATTGTTTACCCGACCAATTATGAAATTATGTTTATTGAGGCCGTGGTTTTGAACTTAAACAAGCTATTATACCATTGATGTCATTTAAATTTCGGCGGATTTCATTAGTTGTTCCATCCATCAAAACCCGTACATCTATTATATTATAACCAAAGCAGGCCGTATGCCAGATAGAGGACTATCATGAACCTCACAGATACTCTGAGACTAATTATATGTAAACGACTGGTGCACTTTATAATATAGCTAATTTCTGAAAGTAATATGGATATAGGTCAGAAACACCAAATAAATGACGTAGACATTAAATTCAAACTAGAATTACAACTGCATAATGTTCTGTGTGTTTATATAAATATCTCTTTATTATAAAGCAAATACCTATGTGATTAATTTCTGCTGTAATAATTAAATAACATAATATACTAAATCATTAAGTGCTCATTTTAAGGTCTCATCATGAATCTTGTCCGTAATTATAGTGATTGAAGGATTAACCGATTTATATATAATATTTTATTATTCTTTGGATAATTCTAGAAAAGTTTATTTATGATTGATTTGGACTTAACAAATAGGGACAGATTTATGTAAAGAACCTTATCACTGTAGGGTATTTGTTAGAGACAATTAAGGACTTAGTCCGAATTACTACAAATACCAATGAACTGAATTCTTTAAACATAAACCGTGTAAGTATGGACCGTAATTAATATCCTAACAATGAAATAAAATAATCTCGAAATGTCAGATCCTTTAGTTCACAACACATTCCGACCTTTGTTAGAAGACCTAAAGCTAAGACAAACAGTAGTGCTGCCGATGACAAATTTTAAACAATTACTATACGACAGACGAATCTGAACTAGAAACGGTAACGAAAATATTTTCACCTGCATCTCAATAGTTTCAATACACGAGGACTTTGGTCAAGGACAGAGCCATCAGAAATTCAGATTGTCCAAAAATCTCCAATTCCATATGAGTCGGCGAAAAAAATATTATCTTCGGGTTCAATGCACTTTGCCACAATTGATGGACATGTATAAAATGACATCAGAAAAATTATTTATGTAGGTAATAGAATTGTACGCATACAGAACATATTTTATAAACAGTTTTTGTTGCATTGAAAAATCGGAATATGAAGTCGAACTTATACAACCGACAATCATTGTTTATGTTTTCAATAACATTAATCACATTGGAAATTATAATATCCTCTTCCATATCTCTAGAATCAATAATTAGTATTCGGTTTCTTAAAAACTCAAACATGGCTGGCTTAAAACGAGGTACTTACATAATTTCCATAAGTATATGTATTAATAACGAGCGCGCTTCGTAACAAGTTTGGCCAGATTAGTATGATGCCGAGTTCATACGAGCCTCACATGATGTCATCGTCAACACATAACTTACTTAAAACCTCGAACGAGACGTACATGTGTGCGTGACTGTAAGACTTATCTAAACAGAAACACATACAAATTAATTCCATAGCCGAGTGGAAAGTTCCATGGTGCCACAATGTAATGCTTTTAAATTTAAAACAAGCCTTGCTTTAGCATCCTTTACTGACTATTGAATAGATGACTGCTATTATAAAAGGAAATGAATCGCACGCCGAGCGAAATCCAGTTATCTGAAAAAAAAGTGTAGTAAACAAGTTTTTTGTTTTGTAGAACGCAATAGATGGACGTCTAATAATTGTTATTCTTTCAGTCAAAGTTTCGCTTTCGGTCAAGGATAATTGGTTGCGAATTAATAAAGACTGAATAGAACGAACTAATGGTGAGTGATTGATGATTTTCTTTGCTTAGCATAAATTATACTCGATATGGATTGAATAAGATACAAGCACCTAATTTGATTTGAGAGTAATTTGTTATTATGTTTAATTATCGGTTTTTTTATTGTTGGCTTGACGAAATTGATAGGATGTCCTGATAAAAATATTGGAGTAAACACAGTACTTTTTATAATCTATACTAAATTGTATTAAGTATAAATAATAAATATCCAAAGAGGAACACTCTACTATCTCTATACCTACATATCTACAACAATCTCTCATCTACGAAAGTTGGTTGCCGATAACCTGGAACAAACGTTTAACTGATAGCGACTTAAATTTAATTAAATGCTATGAAAACATCTGATTACGCAACCTCAAGACAATAAACAACCATTTTATCAACAAGTAAATAGGATTGTTGAATAATATTCATATATTTACTATTAATATTTTGGCTGCTAACTTCCGTGGAGAAACCACTTGTAAATTAATATTATCAATAAACGAGGTGAAAAACACTCAAGTGAACTTACGATCTGTAAATAGATCCGTAAAAATACAATTTCGAAGTTGTTGTTCAGAGTTACTAAGGAAAAGTTAAACTGAAACCATTCAAATGCAAAGTTTCGATAAGTCCAAAAGTTCAAAGGTGAAAAGTACAAAAACGCTCACAAATATTTCGAATTTCATTGATTTATATAATTGCTAATTAACTACCCATTGAACTTCCAGAAAGGAATTAAAACAGCATGAAACAATAAACGAAGTAGTAGGTACATGACTACACGAGTTTTGAAGCATCGCAGTCGTGAGTCGTGTAGTACAGTGACTAGTGACGTAGGAAATAGTTCCTGACCTTCTACGTTCAAAAATAATTATGAACACGCTAAAACCATACCAATAGGTATATAGAGCTCCATCGGTTTGACCGAGTCCCGATATAATAGACTGTTGTGTAACGATTTATTACTGGACTTCAACGGGACTAAATAAAGAATTTCTACCTATTCCTGGTCGAGTCAAATCAACAGTTTATGAATGTTCGAGGAAGTCTTAAATATCACTTCCTAGCTATGTATTATAAATTACGTATGCAAACAATGGTAGTTCAGTAAGTAGGTAACGCTGCATAAATGCGATGCAATTAGTGCACTTTATCGTGTGCAACTTTGTATTGCGCGTACGCAATACCGCTCATATTATTTACCATCCATGACCCGCTTACCCATGTTAAGTTGTTGCTCTCACATCGGCTGACTGCTTTATCTCAGGCGATTAGAATTAGATTGAGGAGATGAATAATTACTTCGTAAATAACATCTCAGATTATAAGTAATGTATCATGTGTTAATCTGTCATCAATATTGAAGATTTGCCTTTTAACAGATTAGAATTAAATATTAGTCTTTGATTTGCAACCGTAGCACCGATAAACCTATGAGTAATTATTCGAGCTATTAAAGGTTTACGTGCGCCAATATAGGTCTGTCGTAATTAATTAATCTTCTCGGTAATCAATTAGATGACGTCCGTGAAACAAAAATAGACAAGTAATAAAACCATAAAACAATAGTCTGTAAAGATCACTGTTGATTTACTAGAGATAGGGCACCGATTTATAGCACAGTTCAGTTTTTCCTCTCACTGGTACTGGCGCACCAGCATAATGGTTTCAGTGATCAACTAAAGAGTCAAGGTGAACTCCATTATATAATATAGACTAACTTTACGCTTCGTGGCGTTGTCTACGTAAGTTTTTTCGTATTTCGCAGTAACTGGGCCGCTAACTGTGTATGCGTCAACATTCAGTTTCAATGAAAAAATCTTGTTCTATACCCTATTCAAGGAACAAAAAACTAAATCTAAACAGTATACTACTTACTACTCTTAATAAAAATATTTTCTGTAAAATATTTCAAAACATTAATTTCTATCAAAATAAACTTTAAAAAAAGTAAAAACCGACTTCAAAAAACTAAAAAGTATAAAATAATTTTCTTAAAAACAACAGACGAACATAGAACCTCCTCCTTTTTTGAAGTCGGTTAAGAAAGAAATTGCGTGATGTTAATATACTTTAAACACTTCTTCATTACTCCATGAAGAAGTGTTTAAAGTATAATAACATCATGTTTCAAATTTTTCATTACTTGAGTTTCGTATTTCACCACAAAAGCACATGGTACGATTGTTTATATAAATTTTTTTCCTTCCTTGAATAGGGTATAGGAAAAATTATACCTATGTACTTGCATTGAATGGAATGTAAAAAATTCTTAATGCAAATTGAAATGTAGGAAAAAGTTTATTTCGAACATTATTTTAATTCAAACTGACTTCGGCCTGTAGATGTAACTGGATAAGGTGGCTTAAAAATATAATGATAATATCCATCTACGAATAATATCAATCATGATATTATTGTGTTGATTATTGCGCATTTATTGAGTATTAAACTAGACTAAACGCATCTGTCTCATTATTTTTCTATTGAAACAGAGAGCGACAACACCCTTAGTTTATTTATTTCAAAGTGTGCAACAGAATCGACACCATTGCCTTTGACGTTAATCCTTCCAAAATACTTTTTTTTAATACTTCCTGACTTATAGCTCCAGTTGATGTATTGAGTATTTTTAAATGTGTGGCACCTAAGTGTTTATGTTTATCATGTAAGTAAAGCAAAACAGAATGATACTCAACTTTTACTTAGAGTGAAATATTCAACATGTATATTAATAAGTTGTTACCTCAACATTGTACGTTACATAGGTAGGTAATCCACTTCGTCGTTATATAAGATAGATACGGCAATTATTGCGATTTAAGAAAACATTTTGTCGTAAATGATAACTGATTTGCAGATAAACAGGATAGGTACTGAAGTAAAAATATTACAAATAATCAAAGATAAATAGTTCCAACGTTAGGTAATATTCAATAACCTTGCGTAGCTGGGTTCAGGATTAGTTTTTCTTGTATTCTACAAAGATGGAACTGTCCTCTCGACTATATCCAAGGTATGTCAATACGCGACCGAAACTGTTATATTTTAAGATTTAGGAGCTTCGATTTGAATGCTCAATTTGGATATACTCGTATCTTTATTTTGTCTACAAATGTTAAAGTTATGCAACAATATAGCATCTAATATCTAAATTGGAGTGTTTCCGTTTTTACCCCCATTTTATTTATTTAACAATTAATGCACACATAAAATACATGAGAAATATGAAGTAGGAGCATAAAGTACAAAGGTACTGCATTTTCTACGCACAAGCTTAAATAAAATAATAATAATTCCGTTTTGAACCATCTGCTTGAACTAATTCCGTTTTCAACCTTTTAGGGGGTAAATCATTTTTTTATTTAATTAATCCGACATTTTATATTTTTGAAAAGTTTTCTACAATAATGAATGACACTGCTTTATAATGTTTTTCTCATTATCCTGATAATATAAATGATCTCAAGAACTTAATTTCTTAAACCTTCTAGAATAATATTTATGGTACCGATAGCTCTATCGTCGTTAGTTAAGTGGTACTTGAAATAAAAGTAAAACGTAATTTATTTTTGATTAATGAAGCATACTTCGGTTCTGCAGTACTTTCGAATGACGGTAATCGTTATGACAGCTAAAATAAAAATACTCATCACAAAATCGTTCAAAATACTGTTACCGTCATATCAGGGCAAGACCTTATGATTGATTGGATAATTTTTGAAACGTGGGATCAAGGCGAACTCGATTATAAAATAAATGAGCAAAAAAATCAGCTGTCGCCTGTCAACGTTCTGTAAACAAAAAAAACTTCACAATTCACGGATAAGATAACCAGATAAAATTTATTCCGCAGTAATTTTTTACTATACATATTTGTGAAATGTGACCAGATAAATGAGGGACTCGGGTGAACGCCGGGGTTAAATTCACATCGACAGTTTAGAGATTAAAATATGCGCATATTCATAGGCAAATGTCGTCAACACTATGCTTTTGTTTATTGACAAGTAGATACTGACTTGAAAGAAATCACGGGAGATGACAGTAGGATTAAGTACCTTTCTGTTATAGGTCCTACAAGTTAGACCATATTTTGGTCCCAAACGATAAATATATAATATATATTTATCGTTTAAACATAATAATATTATTATGTTTTATTTTTTTATTGTAAACGTTGATTTGTGGTTGTTATAATATTTTATCAGTGTCGATCTACAGCATGCAGATCGCTCTAGTTTATTTTTTATTGTGTGATATATTTGCCTTCTCTTATAATAAAGTTATAATATTGCATGTTAGCTCAAATACTTTCTTTTATTAAAAATATCTAAATTCAAATTTAAGTCTTATAATGGCCAATGTTTATGTTCACTGCTCTTATTTGATAAAGCTGATATTAAATGGTACCATTTCGGTTCAATTTTACTATCAATTTGATTGCTTCAATGGGATTGAGAGTTGAGACATCTAAATACATTTCAATGGGATTGCTCAATCTCATTGAAAGCTTAAATTCACCGAACTTTTTTTCAATGGAATTGTTTCAATTTGGTTGATCTGTGTAATATCGCCTTTACCAACCAAAAAAATATACTGTTTAACAGCAAATCGTTCCGGCAACATAGGCAAGTCGGTCCCTTGACTTAGGCGTTGACCCTTTCCAAGGTTATCTTGCCTTCCGCTAACGAGATATAAGACTGTTAAATAAAAATTGAACTAACTTCCCACACATTTTATCTGAAACCTAATGTCACCCTAAATTAAAACCTCTTCATATGAAGAGACTTATATGCATAAGCATGCCATACGTTGCGATAGAATTCATCCAGTCCTTTCTTTCCTTAGGGTTTAGGAATCAATTTGCACATTTCTGCACCCGGTTCGAGATCTTCATTCCAATACGGTGTTCCCCACGTGCCTATTCCCATTGTCCCGAGACACCTGCTTCCCTGCTGTAGTGTCTCTTGTAACTCAAATACGTTACACAATTCTGGTTGTTCGCAGTATGTACCAAATTCAACCGAAGTATTATAGCATGATAAGTGATAACCTACCTATATTTACATCTTAGTTTATTAACCTAGTCAAAGAAAAGGTCGTGACAACCCACTTACAAGTTACAGCCTTGTTCATTAAAGTTGGTAACTATGGAGTTCAGAGTCTCGATGATTATTATTTGTGAAAACAATAAACTTGCTCTTACATAATTATTGTATGAAGTAACATAATATTATATCATTCGCAAAATATCTCATTAGTCACTACTTTTATCTCATACAGTCAGTGTAAATGTGGTTAGGGTATAGCTAAATCTAGTTGACTCTAAAATTGACTTAGCACAGAATTTTTTGGAGCTGTTTTTTGTTTCTCATTCTATCTCATTATATCCGTAAATATCCTCATTACATCCATATACATACAAGGTCCTACCTTTCTAGTCCCGATCCTTATACAAGTTTTACTATGGGAACAACCCTGAAATCGCAAAATCTGCTGTTGCATACATTTAGTCGAGTAATATTGAATTATTTGAATGGAACAGCAGATTTTTGGTTCGCGATTTCATGGTTTGTTCCTTAGAATAAGTTGTTCCTAATGATGAGTACAATAACCCCTTAAATTCAAGTTCTGAATCAGTATTTTCTGATTGATTTACTATTAAATTGTCTAATATGTGCTTCAGGGAAGTTGACGGAATTGTATAGAATCCATAGTAGAATTCAGTAATAGAATGGTGATGGTGATCAAATGCGAGATATGTAATACTATATAAGGTCCTTTCTAGCCCCAGATCCCTTTAAGCGAAACTTCAACACATGCCTTCACAATGTTTACTTTGTAGTTATAAGGTTTAAAGAATAACTGATACGATAACAAAGCTGGTTCCCTGAAAATGTTACGTAAAATCTTTATCTCTGAAACTGGACAGTAATTTATGAGGACAGAAAGTCGATATAAAAACGGAAGTAGGTCAGAGAAAAGGTTCCTTTTCTGAAACATTTTGTTATTCTTCTTATAGCTACATATAGCAAACGTAGTGTAATGTTTACAGGCATCATTTTAAGGTCAGACCCAATCTGCAGTACAATTGGATCGATTTATGCAAAAATGATCCAATCCACACAAACCTCATTTCGAGATAATTGACTTTAAAGCTTATTGCGGTATTTCTCTGGCTTTGTAATGCTAAATGTTGTGTTTTTAATTTTATGTAATTCTAAGTGTACTAAACTAATTTACATGCATGTATTTAGTGAATAAATTGTAATAATTTAGTAGATATTCAAGCAAACTTGCGCCTGGATCATTTTTACAAAATAAATTTTGTATGGAATTAGCTGTGTAGGCTGTAGAAATAAAAATGCAAAAATGTTCCAAAGTATGACAAAAATAGTATCTCAAAAATGTTTATTATTATTGTTTTAATTAAAAAAATACAAAAGTTACCCTGCTCCTCATCTAAATCAAAGTCGTTCACAACAATAACCATCTATATATATCGTCTATTATTGCATCGGCTCCTTTCAGTTTTTTATAGTAATCAATGCAATAATTTGGTATAAGATGGAATAACGATTTCAAATCTTTTAACTTCATTTTTACTTGACTGCGCGACGCAAAGGAGGGTATTGTGTTTATCAGCCTATGTATGCATGTATGTATGGATGTTTGTTCCTTTGTGGCATTCTAGAGACCAAAGACGTGGGCCGATTTTGATGAATCTTATGTCAATCGATTTATCTTAATCTGGCGCGTGTCACTAAAGACATGACAGTAATCAAAACTCAATATGGCCACAACCAGACGCCATATTGTGAAAAATAAATAAAAGTGACGAATTAAGATAAGTGGGGTATAATTGAATAGGTTTGAAAATCATTTTTAGGTTTCTTTTATAAAAAAAAATCTTGTCCTTGTCATGTGTGGTTTCAAAATTAAAGGCTAATCCAAACCACCAAATACCAATAACCCAAACCAACCAACCACCAATACCAACCAACCAACCCAATAACGGTTACGGTTACGGTTACGGTGTTATTGGTGGTTAGACCAATAACTTTATTGGTCTGAGGCTTGAAGAGACGATTTCATAAATATATACATATATCTTAATACCTACACTAGAATAACTCGACATTAATAAACCTAAAAAAAATTAAATAAAGCAAATTAACAAAAACATTGCATAAAACCCGACTGCAAAAATACAACCTAAAAAGATGGAAACAAGATGAAAAGAAAACCAAGTATCCTTAATCAAAAATTATAACATGCAGTCGGAGACATTTAAGATGTAACGAACGCCATAAAACATGCCTCCGACTGCATGTTATAATTTTTGATAAAGGATAGGTACTTGGTTTTCTTTTCTTTACTTTGCCGTCATACAAAGCCTGCCAAACGGCCTGCCTTCTTTGTGACGTTGTCAATGTGCTCCCGAAAATATAATTGATTGAAAATGAGAATAATAAGAATGTGGAGTCTTTTTTATGATTAATATTTCTTTTGTTTTGAGCCAGTTCACTTTACTCTTAACATTAAATGTTTTGCTATTATTTATTTTCTTTCTAGAATTTGAGACATACATAACACAATGTCTACATACATACATATTATCCTAAAGAAATTGAATAAATTTTCATGCAAAACATACAATTTTATTGTAGGTACAAAAAATGGCACTAAATGCCTACTTATTTAAAGTTTTCGGTATTAATATAATATTCTGTTTATCGCCGAGATATTTATGATAATTTTATATTAAACCGTGAATCCATTTATTAAGAATTAAATTTTTCGTATTTCTCTATATAAACAGATATTCATGTGGCCTAAATCAGTGTAATTCTATAGTCGAATGTTATTTGGAATTGAGTTAAAATGATTCAAGGATATTGGAACATTTAAACAGAATGATTTTTGTAATATTTTCCATATTGTACAAAAAGCATAATTGTTCCAAGTAGTCTGAATCATTATAGCAAAAAACAATTTACACATGTCAAGGACAACCAAGAAAATGCAAAAATGATTCTAATAGCTTGAAACACTTATGCATTTTAAAAAATGGTCTTTGACATGACAACTGTGGGTTGGATCATACTGATTTTCGTCAATTATCAACATAGAGTTATGAGTCTTTGATATGCTAAAATATACCTTATTTGGAGTACATAGGTCACAAAAACTCGAAATTGTCGAGGTTGTGGGTTGGATCGTTTTTGCATAAATCGGTCCAATTACAAATGTAGTTTGGACCTAACCTCCTAACATTACATGTCTGAAGTGACCGTCCGTATTTACACAGGGACGTCTGGCCCGAGTGTGAAATTGGGACGTCTGCAGATAGAGTTAATTGCAGGAAGTGGACTATTTGGGTCCACTCCTTACCTAATTGCACTTAGTTTTAATATCATTCAGAGATCTATTCACCCCCGTCGTCAAGGAAACAGATCAAGAAGAGGAATGTTTTCTTTCGTGGTGTGGGACAAAGTGTAATGCCTTTTGGGCGTACTCAGGATTTACTTAGGGGTGGGGCAAATATGCTATTTTATTGATAAGTTATATAAATGCTTATTTAACTCAACTGCCAACCCCACCTGATCTACAAAACAAAGCCTTAGCCTTTCAGCCTTTGCGAGAGTTTTGATTACCTTGTCAAAACTTCTTTTTCAAATTTATTTTGTGCTTTCAGAACCCTTTTCCTATGCACACCTACCTACATGCCAGAGTGAGGTAAGTGACCCATCTTACCCCACCGTGCGTACGCCCATGGATATAACAGTTTTAACACAGAATATGAGATTTTTCACCAACAGTTCACCAATGATGTGATGAGGTTTCATGTGACCTTTTGTGAAGTACTCGTATGCAACTTTAGGATACAGTTCCAATTTAACACAGTAAGATTGGTTTGTAGAAAAATCTAGTAGGTATAATTTTTTCTGACCGTGCGAACAGTTCCCTGGGGTAGGCCCGGCGGAGGTCTGCCGATACACAGTTCAGGCATTTGTGATCAACTGATCACGCTTAAATAAGGCAATTTTCAGTGATTCAAGTATGTGTGGACACAACGTCGCCACCTATCTGTTCCCTAAATATATTATCAAATATCGTACGATTAGATAATATGCAGGTTATCGGAACTGGATTAGAGAATAAAATTAGATCTGCGTAGTATTAAACTACCGTTATATAATCACATGATGTAACAACACTTTTTATTTCAATGAACAAAACCACCACTTTTGATAATCAAATATAGCTTATGTCGACGGGTGCAAAGTAAAAAATGACATCCGCAAACTGGTAACTTTTCAGTAGAGCTTAGAAAGAAAAATGATGCGTATTTTTTTAAACTATTGACCGATTTCTATATTAGTTATCTTAGCATATGGTGTTATTAATACCAAGATACTTGTACTTTGAATTAAGTAAGATATTGGAAAAAAAATCAAATCTCAATTTTGTAGATGACTTTTTGTACTTTGCACCCGTCGATGTAGTGTGCCAAAAAAGTGGTCTATCAATTTCAATAGAACTTCCTAGCAAATGAAAATATCATTAAAGTTGAAACTTCATTATTTTGACAAGAGAATAAATAGACCTTTTTGTTTTATGGCACGCAAACAAATTGCAACCTTAGGGTGGTAGACCAATTCTCTGGCCGACTGTACATGCTAAATAATTTGGGGTGAGTCCGGAATCAAATCCCAAATCCAGAAGCCTTACAATGATCAACAATATGTAACACTGCTAATTGACAACTCAGGTAGAGAGTTTCGATAACTTGAACTAGATCATGGCATTCTACGGCTTCTAGTCTATCGATTCGAGAAACTTTTAATAAAGTTTAACTGTACCTGAAATTCTAATATTAACCCCAAGGTTTGCCACGGTTACTATCATTGGACCAATAGGTTTATTTCAGCCGTTAATTAGGAGCAACACATGTTCAGTGTTATCTTGTGATGCTAATGGCTACCGAGGGGAGCGTAACTGTGTTCTTAGAGGACGAGTTAACTGTCTGTGTACTAATAGAATCTGACTCATTATTCTAGAGGGTTCTAAGACTCACGTCAACTACAAGTACGATGTCTGAATAACGTGTTATGTGTACCAATAGGTCACTGATTACTTTGCGATTAGTTAAAACTTCAACAATGTGCAAACACTTGTATAAATTGTGGTTTTGTATAAAAATAATCTGAAGTCTAATAATGTGAAGAGAAAATATTGTACCCCTTTTTAAAAATATTGCGCGCACGGAGGAGTTTGAGATTTGGCAGAGTTAAAGTTTTTATGGAGAAGGAGTGCAGAAAGCTAAAATTACGGTCGTATTTCGACCACTGGGTGACCACTAGTTATATTTAAATTTCAGTTACTAAGTGAGAGGATTGGTTCAATTAAAACCACTTCTCAATAAGCCCGTGTCTTGTGTACGTTTCCGTCATGGACAGTTTATTTCAGTCATCAATATCTTACCATACCAAGAACCCACCCACAGAACACAGAAAAGAGGAGACCTCATTCTGTGTGCAAAATTCTGGAGTCGTACCATAGACACGAAGTAAAAGAATATTGTAGGTACCCTCATTCTGATTATCTCTATAGGCTCGAATAACCGTGTCAATTAATCACTATCACTACATAGTATAAAACAAAGTCGCTTCCCGCTGTCTGTCCCTATGTATGTTTAGATCTTTAAAACTACGCAACGGATTTTGATGCGGTTTTTTTTAAAAGATAGATAGAGTGATTCAATAGGAAGGTTTATATGTATAATACTTTCATATTTAATGTAAGGATAATAGAGAATTTGCACTCGGGGACGGGTCGCTAGTTATTATATAATATAATAAATAACATAATAATTTACCTCACGTTCTTATCTAAGGATATCAGTTCATAACATCGCTGTTATTTTTAAATCCAATATGAAAATATCATGTGATGTTTCTTATCATTATCAAATTATTAACAAAATATAAATCCTCATTATTATTTGAGATGATTATAGACCAATGAGTGGAAAAGTTTATGTAATAGTTTGTCAGTGTTGACGCCGGTAACGAGTTAACATGTGTCAATGTGTGCGAACTAGGTCAAACGCGAGATACCTACATAATATAACTGTGTGCAACAGAATGATGACGGCCGCCGGAGGTCAATGCCCTACTAACAGTGGGGCCAACGACCCTCACACCACACCCCTACATTGCGCAGATGAACGAATCTGGGGTGGTTTTCATCTCGTATTTATGTAAATAAACATGTTCGCTGATTATGTTTCCATATTAATAAACTTGTTTATACTATATCGATAGAGGAACAACCTTCATATGTTATTTGTTCTTAGATTTCCGATTCTTCTATTAAGTCACGTAATACGCATTATTGTAAATAGGTCGCTGGACGCATTTATAACCATTCCGCATCATAATGTAGGCTTAAGTAGCACTCATCCTATAAAAATCTCAACGGATGATATTCCCCTTTTATGGATTATTTGTGGTATAACCACCCACTAAGCTAGAATAGAATAGATGGGCTGTGCTGATTTCAAAACAATAATCTCTGATTATATCGACCATAGCATAGCTATCAGGAATCTAATACTCTTGAAATTGAGCCTTCGAAATAATATTTTCGCGATAACCGATAACTTTGGCTAAAACCTTGATTTCTTGTCGATAATTGCACAGCAGATAAGGACCACCGAAATTCGGTCAGTATAAGAAAAAACGTGCAATCTCTTTCGGAAAATTTTACTAATAAATACAGTAATTAAGATTACATGGCTCCAATACGTATGTTAAAAAAGTTAAAGTAGAGTTTGTTGATGAATCCTTGAGTGCATTAGCCATATAAAAATATAATTATGTTATACTTCAAAACATCACGGAACAATTGCATTGACTATTGTTTATAATTTTACCATTCTATAAAATAAATAAATAAAGTTCTCTCCATAACGGCTCCATTACTTTTATATGAATTCTGTACCAAAAAAACTGTAACGTATTGATTTTTTCTTTCTTTTTGAAATACATTTAAAAACCCTATTTTTGTTAGATTTTATGCTCGCGGCCCACCACTGTTGTCTTATTTGCTCACGTGAGGAAATATATGCTGCTATCCTTTTCGAGCGTTACAACTGTTACAAGGCCGTTGAGCCAGGTAGTCCCCTTAAGTGGCCCTTTTGTATAATATTGTATGGTGAATGGTGATCGAAATCAGGGGGTCTAGCGCGTAACAAAATGGTAATGAACATCAGACTCTGGTAATAAACTTTAATAAGAAACTAAAATTCCAACTGCTTTGTAAAAAAAATACCGATCATGAAGACGGAAGTCCCAACTTTATGATCGGTAATTTTTTTTTTGCTCATTACCATTTTGTTCTGCGGTTGACCCGCAGCTGTGCGCTAAAGACGGGTCGTAGTTAGTTAATGGGTGGGACTTGGGAGTTCGTTGTTGGAAGTTCGTCACGTACAATATCGGCCGGCCTTGTTGGTATTTGTAACTCCAATAACAACCTTTAAAATGAACAAGTACAAATACTATGGTGTACACGGAAATAGCATAGGGGATACTGAATTACTCGTTATCAACAACTCGGGAATAATGAAACAGAATGATAAAAAACGGATTGACGTAGAATTCGGACATGAAACAGAATTCTCAAGTGCTGATTACGAGATTATTTGGGATTAAGGATGTTTAAGCGCTCCAGGATGACGTTGGGTGGATTTTGATGAAGTTTTTTGGCAGGTTATATACAGCAAATTCCTGGTGTAGACTGAAAAATCAAAATAAAGCTCCAATTACAATAATTTAAGGAACTAAAAGGGTAGTGAACCATCTACACCTACTTTTCGTGTACATTTAGGTGTGTTAATGTACAGTTCACACGCTAGTTCCGGAAAGCTCTGGACAGATATAGGTTAAAATGCCGCGACACGTTTCTTTTATATGTATATCTAAACATTCTCGAAGTTTCGAATGCTAGCACCGCAAAAATATAATTATGTAGATTACTCGGATAAGATTTTATTATTTATTTTGGCGAATGCTGAATTAAAAACATAAGTCTTTTATCGTAATGGAGAATCGGAAGACATAATATTTAGACAAGCAGCAGGTGTTTGCGTTTTAGTACTAGAAAACAGCAATATCTGTATAAAAATGTAAAAAGAAGATGTCACTATTAAATCACAATATTGAGACGAAGCAACGCACTCAAGATATAACAAGATCCTAATATATAAAACCAATAGAAATGTGTGTGAATTAGTGAGGCGTTAGGTGATAAACAAAATGTTTTTCAACTTTAGCCAATGGCCTGATGGTGCTTCATTAGGCACCATGAGTGAATTGAACACTGATGGACATAGTGACTCTTTGTTGACCGACGTCATCAGTGACCTTCTGTAGACTAAGAAAATGAGAATTAGAAAAAAAATAAGTAGGTTACGGTACCACGATTACTTGTATTTTTTGTAAGCTATCTCTAGCAACTAGGATACACCTGTAATCACTGTTCTGAATAATTAACAAAAGGCTTAATAAAGAAAATCTGTTATAATTATAACACATGTTCTACCCAACGAGAAAATATTAACGGGTCCAACAGTGCACCATTGTCAATATTTTTATTTGGTTGTTCCATCATTGTTTTATGTACATAAACAAAACAAGTACATCAAGTCTAAATTTAGTCAATACTTTCTCGGATATTTGGCATCATGAGTTGAAAACAACGTTGGTGTAATCACCGAAAGCAAGGCGCTCTATAAACTTCATTGCACATATTTGTAGAATCCTATTCATAAATTTATGGACCATAAAGTTGAAAACAAAGCCCGAGAGAGTCAAAAAGAAAGAAAAGAAAAATTGATACTACTGACAGCAGTCAACACCTGAGTTAGATACGCGTTAAATAAATAAAGGATAAAAATCTCCACACAAATGAATTGTTACAAAGTTGCGATCGGATATCTATGGTTGCGATATTCAGCTACATGACATTATTCGGCACAAAATAAATTATCACTTATCAGCAATTTAACATTGCGATTTTAAACGTTGGTTGTGCACGATACACAAATTGAAATTGTGCTACTAGGTCGTCTGTGTGTAAAATTAAAACGTTTTACCGCGCAGAAGTCTTTGATGCAGATGATCACGTAGGCATTTTCTTTAAGTAGATAATCTCGATAGATTTTAGCGTTGTGATCGCTGAACATCTCTGGCCATACACCATAGTCCATAGCATCATAGGCCACAGTATCTTTATAGGTAGGTACTACAACTGTAAAAATACTCGCCGTGAATTTGCTTAGTGGTAGTAGAAATCAGAGATTCAGAGCAGTTC
The DNA here is from genome assembly GCA_932294325.1 of Allophyes oxyacanthae. Lineage (NCBI taxonomy): Eukaryota > Metazoa > Arthropoda > Insecta > Lepidoptera > Noctuidae > Allophyes > Allophyes oxyacanthae. The sequence goes on along the minus strand of OW028614.1, from coordinate 3,919,453 downwards.
TAACAAAACTATCCCTTGCAACTACTTGCAAGAACTTGGAAAACCCTAGGACGAAAAGACAATTCAAAGATACTAGGATCAAATACAAGAAAGTCAAACTCCTCGTCAATCTTCAATATCTATCGCAGATAATTTTATCTGGACTCTCGCATAATATTTTTACTGTTGCATATCGGTATCAATGTTTTATTGGTTGACGTATGAAGTGCGTAAGCGTGTCGCGATCGCACGACCTGGCTTCTCTTCCTATCTCCCGATGGCGTAAGTCGTAAGAGACCCTCGGAATAATTCTTGGCAGAGCGTGCTTTACAGGTAGATTGATTGATCGTATCGTTTCGTCGCACGTCATTGTTGTTATTGCTCAGACATGTAAATAAATTACTGGAGGAATTTATGACGACATAAATAAAAAAAAACGTCATGAAAATATATTTTAAGAAAATAATTGGCAAAAAGAGACAATGTAGAAATTATGTTTACTTTGTTTACGTAGTCGAATACAACATTTCGACCAATCATTCAACTAATACAACAATAAATAAATCGCAGTATTTTTACAATTACAATTTCACTGAATTTAATATAAATCTAAGGCATCTGAACAACAATATATTATCTACAATTCTACATCATAATTAAACATACTTCATCATCCTAAACTTTCTTCGTATACTCGTCAAAACAAAATAAGGGCCACTTGCAAATTTCGACATTATGGGTGATTTAATGATCATTAACTATATTCATGTGGTAAATAGTACAGCGTTGTGTTATCTTAAGTGTTTGCGAACACTTTAACAGCATTCCGCATAAAGAACCGTTAAAATGGATAGATTTTATATTTTTTTTTGAAACCAATTAATTTTACCCTGTTTTTAAAGTGAACTTTAAGCTCATTTAACATTTGTATTGTACTGAAAACAGTTTAGTGTGTCGAGTCACTGCGTACATCGGCATTTTAAGAACGTAATTCTACAGGTTCGACTTCAAATGGACTTGACTACAACGACCAGGACCATAACACTCATCCAAGAAGGCTATTCGTAGCGATCTGTAGTTTTACAGCCGAGATTTTCGCAGCGAGCGATTCAGAATACCTGGAATTGCTTTTATGAGATCCAAAATTTTGTCAGAAGTCAGGAATTAGGCAGAGCTAGAGGAATCACCGCTCAGGAAGACCGCTACATAGACTTACATGCACGCAGAGAGAGCACCGTCACTTCCCGCTCTTTGCAAACCCGCTTGTGCCTGGCCACAGGCACGTGACTTAGTGACCAAACAATTAGAAACCAGTTTTATGAAGACCAACAATTGTCCAGGAGTCAAGTGGTGCGAATTCCATAGACTAGCATTCATCATGCAAATCAATAAACATCCGCAAGGCAACAATTGGACTGTAGCGTAAGTGACTGAAGCACATTGCTTTTTACACATGAGAGCAAAGTAAACATTTTTAGTGTTGACCGTTGCATAAGGGTGTGGAGATGAAAAGGTGAGCAATTTGCAGATGCCTGCATCCACAACAGTGATCGATTTGGGGGGCCCAATGTTATGGTGTGGGGAGGCATAAGCCAAACTGGAAGAACTGAGCTTATAATTCAGAACCAGGGTACAGTAACAACTTAACGATACGTCCAGGAGGTCATAAGACTCTATGTGGTGCCATTTGCATATCAAGTGGGTGCAGGTTTCAAGCTGTTGCACGGCAATGCACGCGCTTATACTGTTAGAGCCACCAGAGAGACACTAGAAGAGGCTTGTATACAAGTGTTGCCGAGGCCAACGAACAGTTCGGGCAGACAGAAATTGATCAGTGGACACTGAAAGACAGCCCTTAAACGTCCTAAAATCGAGCTAGGAACAAATCTCTCAAGAAACAATGCGGCATCTGATAGAAAATGTCCTCTAGGCTTCAAGAATATGTTCAGAAAAGAGGAGGTTACACCAGATATTGATTCAAAAAGGAAGGAGAATAAACGCCGTGGAATTTCATTTTTAATTGCATTTTTAGTCCAAGTGTACTTATAGCTGAAATTGCACTTTTTCTTGAAAATGTTGTAAAATTGTTTTTCTTTTCTGTGGATTGTGTAAATTTAAGCCCATTTCATTAAAAACAAACCATTGCAATGAATTTTACAACTTAGAAACCAAGGAACCTCATAATTTGCCCAGAAGATCAAAAATATAAGGTGGCCCTTATTTTGTTTTGACAAGTATATAAAAGAGGCCCATCAAAGTAGAAGTTTTCCATACACAGAGAACACATACTCACTACCATGAGACGAAAACACGAAGCAAATAAATTCGGTATGCCGCAGGGCACTATACTGGGACCAGTTAAAAAATTGCCAAAGAGATAATAAGAGGCAAAAAATATTGCGAACAAACTATGGATACAATTATCAATTTCAAAGGCCGATTCATTTGCCAGAAGCAGCAGTACCACCACTACTTAGTTCGACTCGTGCGATGATCATTAACACGGTACTTACATAAATATGTCCATCGTGTTAAACATAAGCAATTCCTACACTGTTGATTGCGATTGAGATCCGTCTATCTGGGTATAGTAGCATCTCAAAAGCATACAAATATTATCACATAAAAATACAGCCAAAAGTTCGTATCTTGCACCGCCTCCCAAGTCTCCACACGGTCCAGTTGACAAGCTACGATAGGTATTTGACGACAGGAACTTTGATAAGGGGTCGTATTGCGTATGTTATTGCAGAAAAACAAATGTTAAATTGATAATATAAATAATATGCCTACTAGTTACTACTAATTCCTACGCTCGCTTTAGCAATGATAGTAGACGCAAATGCTAGTGCTTAAATACATTTTATGGTAACAAAGATCTACTTTATACATTGTTAACAAGCGTGGATTCTTAGAAACCTAATTGTTAATTGTTTCAAAATATTTTCATTTGATATCCTAAAAACTTTTGTATTTACTTTATGATTTCCAGTTTATTTGTATGTGTTACACTTACAATGTGTTACACTTACAGCCTGTAATAAAATACAATTATCCAATAGGTAATGCTTTTTACTAGGTAGGCTTTTTTTTTTCATTCAAGCAGATAAAAAGTGAGGTAATAAACAATCAAACAAAATCACATTATAATAGTCTCCGTTAAACTCGTTTTGTAAACAATAGTTCCACTGCCAATCGATTTTTATTCAAAGCAAAAATCTGGTAAACGTGAGTAAAATGCTAGAATAATAGAATGCTAAACATTTGAGTTGCATGTGTGCTATAAGGTGTTGCTGTAAGGTGGTAGGCCAATAACCCAGTAGGCAGCTACAACCCCTGCTGGGTTGTTCCTCTAGGTAAGCGAACAGCAACAAAAGTACATACAGTCAACTTCAATCTTGTAAAGATTGTCGTTGGATGTGTAGTCTGACTGCCCAGTGCGTCCTGTTTTAGCAATAGCTACTACTACGACTGAATCTTAACGACGCTCACTAACGATGTCCCTGCTCTACGAATCTGTAAGCACACATGACGTATTTATCGATTCTAAATTATTCCTTTAAACTCCAAACAACCAACAACAACGCTCCTTTGATCACGCATGATTCGATGAAAAAACGTTTATGAGATTCATTGAAGCTATTTTGTCAATAAATAAATGATCTGATCCGTACAAAAAGCTTTATTTCTCTAACCCAAACTCCCGAACAAAAATAAAATGTGCCAATCAACTCAGTATAACGCAATCCATGGCTAGACATGGACCTCTTCTGATTTGCGCCACAACAATCCGTTTATTCGCCTTCCACATCCAGTCTACCCCAGCTACTCATCTTAAGGAGATTATGACAAATAAAGTCAAATCTGTTATTAGGTTCTAGAATGTTTTGACATTTGTGTCCCACAAGACATGAAAATCGCCGATTTGGAAGCTGGAAAGTCAATAAATTTGTACGGCTTTACGATTTTACGTTAAACATTTACTTGTTACACATAAATATGTATACAGGGCAGATGCTGTGTACTTTAATATACAAATAGCAGAAGATTGTTTAATTCCTGTTTACTACGTTTATGCGTGCAACCTTCAAGTACTGAATAGATTTAACGATATTTTCAATGCTAGTTTTATAAATTATTTGGAGTAGGTAAGACAGACATAAGTTATAAATTCTGAGGAAACTATAATATTTTACAGCAGTACCTTATGCAAACTGGCCGGTTCTATAATTCTTTAATCCAATCTACGTAACGAGCAAACTATCCTGATACCGGAATTTAATTTTTAATCAGAATATCATTTCGAAAAATACCCATCATTTTACTACACTTTAAATCCAAGGCACTAACAATTTCTAAGCAGCCTATATCTAACGGGTCGCTGCTGTAACCTAGAACCACTAAATCTTAAAATAGCAGTTAAATACTCTTTATTGCCTACTAACACTTTAAGATCATGCTTAAGGCTCCGTTATCACAAGACTGCCATTAATTATGTTATAGGACCGCACCCTAACTAGAAGAATACCGTTAGCAAATTAAATATAAGATATAACAAGTTCAAGAACAGATTCCAATCAAGTGCCTTAAAATTCCATTAGACGAAAGAGAATTTAATTTTAGCCTTAATTTACATAATGAAACAGCTGCCACTACAACACATAATTATTATGTAGGTGCTTAAGTTGTAGTACTTACCTACGGAAAGTTCAATGTATCTATACGTGATTCAACGGTTAGCTGATTTTAGCTGATTGCTACAAACGTTCGGGTTGTTATGAAAATCGAATACTAATTTATATAGTTTGCTTTGGATTTTGTATTTAAAGTCTACATTAGCTTCACATAAGCCTTTAGTTATGTTAATAATGCAGTTATTATAAGTGGTGTCATTCAGCTCAGAATATATTCATTTACTACAATTTAATCTTCAACATCCGTTCAAAGCTTATAAAAAGCCATGGCATGTAGCAATTTTTATCGGCCGGTAGTTTTCTTCGATTGCCAAGTGTTATGAGGAGAGTTTGGTATTGCGCATATTTGCCCGTTGAAAATTGGCTAAGAAAATAGTAGAGACGATCAAATCACGAGTGAATTAGCAACCGATGAAAACTTGCAAACAGCTTTGGAACATAAGCCATATAATACTAAAAATACTAGAGATGCACCATGTTGGTTATGTTAATATTGAATATAACCTAACCGTCACAAATACCTGACTCTAACTAGAAAAAGAGCTGTAACTTTTGAACGGCTGAACGGATATTCATGAAACATAGCTAAGATGATACCCGATTAAACTAGCTTCCAATTAAAAAAACTGAAGTGAAATCGGTCTATCCGTTTTGGAGCTACGATGCCACAGACGGATATACAGATACACAGATCCACAGATACAGATACACACTACAAACTTCTTTTTTGTCGGAAGTTAAAAAATGTAACAGATAACAGGCTCAACCTCTATTCACGAGATTGTTATAGATACCTCGATGTTTGACGCGCTAAAACGAACTGTCAATTTTGAACGCATTCCAAGAAGAAAATTCTTGTGTTCCGGTCTCATTTACCAGAACTTTTTCACAGCATGCATTCTTAAAATAATATTTAAACAAGTGATACGTATGACTCAAAGGTTTTCTACAAAAATACTACGATGCAGTAAAAAAAAGCTGTGTCATCCAAGAAAAGTAGACCGTTTCTCGACGCCAGTAATCGATATTTCAAGGTCACTTGTTATGGGGGGAACTCATCTATGTCAACACTGCACTTTACGGTACAAAGTGTTAATGACGATGCGTTATACAGTCTTCTCTGCCAATGTCGTATTAAATCGCTGATAACTTGTAACTAGTTGAACCACCAGCCAGCCGCCATAAACAACGTGACATTGTTGGATCACGTAACCATAGTAACCATGTGTTTGAATGATTATGGTAATCGGTTAATCCCATAGAAACATGTCATTGACTTTGCGGCAACGGTCATGGATAGTGAACTTGTCAAAGCGAGCTGTACAGATTACGCGAATATTTTCCATAAGACCACGAGACTATGAGGTTCGCACTATTGGACTAGACTATTTTTGATAACGATCAAATATCGTCACAACACAATTTTCGTTGAGACACAAACGTCATAGATGAGCAAAACATTTACCCGGAAGCAATCGGATAGATCGCGGATCGACAAAGTCTTGTGAATTCGTGATACCGCCACGTGGTTTTCTTTAAATAAGTTTGTCGAAGTTTCTAGAAACTATACAACGTTCCGCTTTCCACCTCTATGAATATACGAATGTATTTTCACGTTATTTCCGTTCACATGGAGAGCAAAAGTAAGTTTCAGTTGGGTAATGCGTTACAACCGCTTCCAGCCACGTGTGCGGTATTAAGATGGTGTAAGAACAGTCAACTAATTTCTTCGGCTTTAAAGTAATGACTATTCGGAGAAATGGTTTATAATTGTTTTACGTTGTTCAACACGCTTCCATTTACACTGCCAAACATTTTGTCAAGTTTAAGACCAATGTGACAAGTGATTGCTTTGACGTCTTCAACGACAACACGATGGACTGCGTTTGGGCTTTATACAAGGTCCTTTCTTTTTTGTCCCGGTCCCTTTAAGGGGCTATTGTACTCATCATTACGAACAGCTTGTAATATGCGACCAACACGAGAATCGCTAAATATATATCAGCTGTTCCATACAAATATTTCAGTACTACTCGACTAAATGTATGAAACAGCAGATTTTATTATTGGGCCTTAAATACGCCACATGTCATCGTTTAAAATCCTGTCCATTGTCATTATGTGGTTTCAGCTTTACTAACCTATCTATTTACAATTTTATACTAACGGGAAAAAGAGTTGTTTTGTTTTGTTATGGTATTACAAAGAGTTGCTCAAAATAAGAGCAGCTCAAATCTTCAGCGATTTGTTTTCTTTCATTTGAGATCAGAATAGGAGTTTTATTCAAATTGTGTTTAACATTTTCCTAAAGTAATTGATTTTAGTAAAATCCTAGACGCTGTTATTTTCTGTCTGCAATATTTGTCCGTCATCATAACACGTAATAACAGGTCGGCATTAAAGTTAACATTACCGTTGGCAGTGGCATGAAGTATTAAACACCTATAAAATCAACTTACACCGAAATTCTCTGAATAGTAATTACAGTAAATAATACAAGGACAAGCAAATACGACAAGTTATTATTCAAGAGAACAATAAACAAATACATGTGGACGTAGAAACATGAATATAAGACTGATAGAAACCATTTGTCTTTGATTTGTATTGGCAATACTAACTGAATTTTTAATGATCTCATTGGTTGAGACTTCAATGGCAGCGACCGAGCATGAATGTAGGCCTTGAGATCCTAGCTTTGAAACTGAACGGCACATAAAGTATAATAATACGTGTACTTTGCTAGAAAAAAGATTCAGAGAAAAGTATAACTCGTTTTTTTTTTAAACGTATTTACAGCCCGGAATTGGATTGGTGCCCACTAAAATCACACAGTACTTATTAATAAGATGAGAAAACCTAAACATCGTTTTGACTTCAACGATAGTGAATCGAGGAAATAACACTTTCCCTCAATCAGCTTTTACAATCTGAGTGGGATGCTGCTAATGTTTTGTTTTTCTCAAATTTAGACCAACGTACTATGCCAGAGTTTACGATAAACATAAAAAAATATAAATCTAAAACGTAAAAGATCCTTTAGTAGAACAAGCTTAGAGTTTATCAAATCACAATGAAGTAACGACTGGGCAGTTATGTAAACACTACTCAGTTGCAATTGGAGACAACAGAATCCTTGGCAATACGTAGATTCCATATGACATCTAAGCGGCGAACGTTGGCCAAATGCCAGCACCTTTCGCCAGGTCATTCTCTCAAGAAAGCTGCCTGGAATAACTGACGTAATATGTCTAGTCCAACGTGTGTAATCAAAAACCGCGTGGTTCGTACTGGGAATCGCGTGTGATGTGACCGAGACTACGAAAATATCGCATGATTAGAGTTCATAGATTAGTTGGGATAAAGTGATGCGTCAGTGTGACTGTTATTGGTGACTCAAGAATTTATAACTGCCGCGGTCAGTACTAAATTGATAAAAATAGTGCACTCTATTCTTTTGTTCTCTTGTTAGCCTGAAAAAAGAATACGCCATGCCTACATAGATGTATTTACTAGTGAGTTATGTACTCATGGCCGCGTTCGGCGGCCTAGTTGTAGAACGCGGCATGATTTTGATAACGTTGATAATATTCTCTCTACCTGGTATGAATCGTTCGTCTAACGAAATTTACAGGAAAAGTTAGGATTACATGTTTTTAATTAAGAATCAAACAAATCTTTTAAGTTTCAGAGAAAAGTCCCATAAATCTATGTGTAGCGTGTTCTAGTAGGAAAACATGTTTCAAAATGAGAAAGGCAATTAACAGAAATAGGTTTCTTTGGTTTGTTGAACCACTACAAAGAAAGATAATCAAATCTATTCCTTCTTAGTGAGAAGAATGACGTTTAAAAATCGTTTGAATAACATACGACTTCATACAGGAAGATCTGCGGCTTGGTTACCTAAAAAACAGCGACGCACGCGCAGACTCAGTGAGACCTGCCGTGAAACTTCAGAAATAATCGTATTACAATGGCATTCAACAGCCTGCTGCCTGTCGGATACCAGCACGGCGCCAGATTGCAATAGATTGAACTAAAATACCAATGGTTGCCTGGAAGAAATCGCTTAATGCGATAAGGCCGCCCATTGTACTTTAATATTGTAACTTGTACTTACGAAATTGTTATATTCAGGTAACAATAAATTATAATATAAATGAATACTATGTTATTGACTAAAACCACATTTTCGTGCGAAATAGTACCAAAATATTTTAGACATTTACGTTTGATAACAGTGTGATCGCGAGATTTTCGCCTTTCACAAGCTGTCTGCTACATCGGTAATCAGGGAGCCAGTGTACGATCCGCAATTACTGCCCACATTAAATCTGTGTATATTTTCGTTACGTTGCATGTTCATGATAGTTTTTCATCGTAAACACTAATCCCGTTTTCTTCCACTCGATCGAAACATAACAAAATAATATGTAATTCTTAGTAACTTTCCACCGAAATATTCTAATAATAAAGGGAAGCTTTTGACGTAAAACCAATAAACTTTGTGTTTGAAGAAAGCGAAGAGCTAGCAAACAAATATAGAACATATTTTCGACAACACTTCTAAGTAAAGTACAGGAAATTCCATTGTACATGTAAGTATAGGACATAAGATATCTATAATTAACTCCGGTTATAATTCAAGCACAATGCGGTGGTTGAAAAATTGATAAAATCATACTACGCATTACCAGGTTGCTAACCTGTTGCCTATCTACAAGAAAGACCCTTTCTCTCAGATGACTTAATGACTTGCAGAGGATGATAAGCCTATTGTTTCTTATCACAGGTAGATAAAGAATATTTATTACATAATTAAAAGTTACATTACTTTTATTAACTGTTTTATTTGACACGTGATCAATCGGCAGATTAACCAAATGCCTAAACATCAAAATGATAATAATACTATTAGTATTAGATGATAAAAAGTCAATAAATCCGTCTAAGCTACGTGTTATGTTATCAATATGTCATTATTTATTAATTAACATACCTAATCAACTCTGACCGTCTACTGCGCAGTTACAGCTCGGAGGATAAAATACTGTTTAACTTTACAAACAATGTATTTAAAGCCATTTGCATACTGTATTGTGGTTTTAATTCATTATGGTAAATGTCTTTACAGTCCATACGTATTACAGTGCAATAATAACACTCTATTATTAAATACCCTACTAATGAGTAGTGACGTTGTCGCCACACCCACCGATACATTGTATACCTAACGCAATTACTTGAGAAATTCCCGATTTTTTATTTGCACTACTTTCGTTCGAGAATACTTTATGTACCGCCATAAGATATATAAATGAGACCTGTCTGATTCCAATTTAATATCTAATTAGTCGCTTTTCACAAGAGAATTTATCTCTGAAAATCTGAATTGTACCGGTTTACAAACGTTTAATTTCCACTGATTTTAATAGTCTGCGATAAATCAGAAATATATTGATATACATAGATAAATTAGCTCTTGAATAATAATAATAATACATACATACAATACATAGTTAAATCTCGACATGGAACTTAGGGAATATAGTGCACAATGCACATTATAATAACTGCACACTGACGGATGACAACAAATGCTTATAATGGTCATCATAACTTATGTGATGAAGCGTCATTGAGCCCTTCGTTTTACATATCATTACGCTTATTTTCTTCTAGAAAAGCAGGAAGCAGCAACCGGGAGCAGGAATATTTGATATTCAGTCATTTACCTATACCTTGACAACCGAAGTATCAAAGTAATTTAAATATATTAAGAAGCATATTACAAGATAAAGTCACAAAGTATGTTAGTTGTGTAGTTGACTTTAGAATTATATTTAGAGAGCGCGTTTCGAATCCATCCGCTGCGCAGTTCGTTATTTTGGTAGAGAGAAACAGCTGACACATGGCAACATAGATCACGGCCGGATCACATCTCGCCACATGGCCGGTCAATATCGGTTTTTTTTTACACCTCTTAGTTTTATCGTCGTTCGTACACTTTTATTGATTTATGCTGCGTTGCTAAGAAGATATGAGTGTTTTGAACACACACATAAATACGTATAAAACTTGCGTGTAACCAATCTTCTTGTGTATAAAACAGTTTTGAAAATATTGCTTTTTGTTTTTACTGAGGCGGATACACAGAACGCTTCAAGCAGCGACTGCTCGGTTATTGGTATTGCTTCAGTTAGCCTCAAAACATGCCGAAGCCTGTTTCCATATCCACTTAGCCAGATTCAACAATGAAGAAGTGCGACAGGGACACCATTCACCCAATATCAATACTTACTAATAGTATGAAAAAAGACATTTTCCAAAAACTGACGGATCAGGGGGTCTACCGCGTAACAAAATGATAATGAACAGCAGACTCTGGTAATAAACTTCAATACGATCGTGAGAGAATAAACTTCAAACTACCTGGTAAAAAATTTACCGATCATGAAGATGGGAGTACCGTACCAACTTTATGATCGGTAATTTTTTTACAAGAAGCTCGCTCTCACGATTGTATTGAAGTTTAGTACCAGAGTCTGATGTTCATTACCATTTTGTTATGCGGTAGACCCGCAGGTCGAATGTCGAATTTGATGATATCTTAATTGAGCCCAGAAATTAGACCTTTTGACGCAACATGACAGTAGATTTTAGCAATAATTATGACCGCAATGGCACATCTTTGGAGCTGATATATTGGAGGTAGGGGAACTTCACATGAGGTAAATCTACTTTGGCCATCATATTTATTCTCTGGCTATGATTACCAGTAATAGAAATATAAAATCTCCAGGAGATTACAGCTTATTTGGGTTTTGAGCGCTCAAAACTCAAATGAGATTCCCAGTGCCACAACAGACCAGTCTATAGAACACATTGTTGTGAACTTACTGGGAAGTGGGAACATGGGAACTTTGCAAGACTTTGTAAAAACAGTCGCACAAATCTGTGAAGAGTACCATGATCGAAATCAAACTACATGAACGAGTCCCTAATGTTGAAATTTGGCGTCGGAAAAAGTTCAAGGTAACAGAGATTCGATAAGAGATCACAAGTGCAGCTCTCCGGGACACATGACCTGAGGGCTAATTCACGTAATATTATGACGCGCCCATCATATTGCAGTATCGCTCGAACTTGACGCGAGCGTATCTTGCGTTGTGAATTAGCCTACAGGCGAGGTGGTTACCATCACCTCGTCTAGGTGGGAGCCGGGCGCAGACTGAGTGGCGACCAATGAACGGAAAAAGGAGCGTGGGACTTCAAGCGGCACGATGGGTCGACGACATCAGACAGAAAACGTGTAGGTTACCTACACATGGATGAGATTAGCACAGGACTGGCTGGGATAGTGGCTGCGCGCATTCGACAGATTTGGAATTCCGGAAGTTTCGGAAAAACTTACTGCTATATAATGTTGATGTCGAGATGAGTGTGCGAACAGTCCGTGTATTGCCAAAACGACTACCAAAATATCGACAAACATGTTTATATTTTTTTTATTACGTTTTAATTTTTACTATACCAAACAACGTTTGTTTTGACGTTTCAGAAATGATATAAAAAACGTAAGAGTTCTTCAGTGACATTATCTTGAGTGATGTGACATTGTTTTTGCTAGTTTAACCCTAATTAACACTATCTTGCTTAAAACGTCGGATAAGTCTTTAGCCTATGTTTGAGCAGTGATTAATTCAATTTAAGGACAAGACACAGAGTCTAGTATGGTTGTGTGTCACTTTCCTCTGAACAGAAGCTATCGGTGTACGATATCTTATCACGAATAACAAACATTCATGAAAAAATTGGTTTTCTTGAAATAGCAATAGTCGAATCAACACAAAATAAAGAAATTGTTGTAAATCGAAAACGAAGAATGCGTGAACGATACATAAATGAATACTTCAATACGAAATAACGAGGAAATTGTGTGAATACAAAACATTATGCTTGCGCATAACTTCATTAATTAAACCATTCGTGATTCACCGATGGTAACTAACAGCTGTCTGTAGAATATGGTACACTGTCACACACCCTAGTCGAAAAGTTACGTGAGTCACAATTAGCAACCCTTTGTTCGGTTCAAATGCCATCGAAAATGCTCAATCGTGCGTGACGAAGCTGACGTGGACCCGACATTGTTAGTTCACGTTTACCGTTCGTAATAATGTTAGACATAGATGCTTTAAACAGCAAATTTTCAACCGCATACGTCACCTTCGATAACCCAAACACTGGACATGATACAACTATGTATTAAATCCGATGTCCTAACTCATTAACAGCCAGGCACTAATAAAACACATTATACTTCTAGAACCGTCCACATTAATATATCACTCAGATATGTACATAATTGGTTGCTATTTGACACGACATTCGTGACTAAACATAATGTAAATGGATTACTCACTCACAAATGTTGTTGCTATTGTTGCGTCTGTCGCGATTATACAAGCAACCAATGCGACCTCACCGACTTAAAGGAAGTGAAACCATGTAAGCGAGCTTGGTAATTAGTAGGAGATACCACGGTTGTGTTACATAGCGGAGCTGGAACTGAGCAGACAGTTCATTTGCCGATGCCGAGTGTTCGTAGACGCACCTCTATATTTTCCTTCCTCTTCGCGCTATCAAATCTGCTAACCGTTTCCAAGTAACGAATTACCAGGTGTTACAGTAAATTCGTTTTCACTTTTACAGCTATTTATTATCCACTTTTATTCAAGACATGAAATTCGCATGATCCGCTTACGTGAGCTGTTATCGAGTCTCTTGTATTCCTGTACATTAAACAGCGGGAGAGCCGATAGCGTTAATTCCAAAGTTGGTTGATTGGGTATAAGTTAGTTATCTAACTACGATCTCCGTCTTCCTGGCCGGTCCAACCTGTGCTACCGGTGGCCAGTTCGCTGCAAATGGATCACGCCTATAATTTGTTCCGTAGATTACATAGCTTCGTAGCTTTGCTGCTTTGTATATTTACATAGCCGGCTTAACCTTGGGCGACCGACTGTTTAATCGCGAACTATCAATTATTAGACGTGACCGGTTTGAATACATATAAATCGGAAAAAATTACGTAACTCACATCCTGAAAATTACACAACAACCGGCAGAGAGGAAGACAATGCGATACTGATACTCCAAAGAAGGAACTTCCGTTGATTATTTTAATTTATGGTTTTGGTCGCGTATAATTGTCATGGAATATTAATGACTCGTAATTATTTCATGTAACATCTCCACGCATTCACGCATGCATCCTTTCACCACAGCCATCTTGACCACATAGCGTTAGCATAATTATGTACTTTACTTCCACTTACGGAGATTAGAATGAAGTTAGGCATGTCTATGCAGTAAAGCTCTGTGGAATGATCTTGCTTCGCATTCACGTTCATCTGAGCGCAAAATGACTTCTAGTGATCGTGATACTATGTACAAACAAGGTAAGTATAATTTACTTAGTGAGTTTGTGCAAATATTTTAGGTGTGCCTTATTAGCCAAGACATTGCCACTCGGCGTACAACCACTGTGGTTGTAGCATGCCACTCTGTTAAACTGTACGGAATACGCTATAAAAATATTCATGAGCTTAGATTAGGTAAATAGGTACCACTATCAGCCGGTTGCATCAAAACAAAAGATTTTACGAATTCGCAGTATGCCGTTAAAGTAGACGTCAAGAGTCAATTTCGGTTGCTCCAAAAAAATTTTTGATTTTGCCTGTTATGTCTTTGTTTATAAATATAGTAAAATCAAAGATTTTTAGTCCTTAAGAACTCGTGACATGATAAGACGTATAATTTAATAGTATAATTTGCTGTCGCGCAGTCGGGTAAAAAGTCAATAAAGTTATGCAACCGGCCGTACCTATATCTTCGCCAGACTCGATAGTTTTATCAGTTAGCAAACTAGCACTGTATATTTTTATCTTTTTGTCGAAGATACTCCGTTTGTTTCAGGTTACTGATCGAGAGAATTATTTCAGAGAATCATTCATTAAAGTTTTGCATCAATAATCACCCGATGAACGACTCACATGTAGTTCGACAGAGTGGTCCATTTCTGTCAGTGTTTAATTTATGACTGACCTTTCTTCGGTTGCCGGTACCAAAGCCCGAGTTCCAAGACAGTTTTAAAATACCTCGAGGCTACAGATAACGGCTTCATTATGTTCTAGTGGATGTAAACGGCGCTTGACATTATTGCACAAGCGACTAACGGAAGTGCGCCGACTGAAAGAGCGTCGCTGTCGCATCGATGGATGAGTGTTTTTAAAAAACATGTTCGCACAAAGGGAAAGTAGCAACTGCCTAGTAACAAGGCAGAATGATCGGTTGTGCGTGCAATTCCAAACAGCCAGTGGGTCACGCCTTCCGTTACGGCCTGGAGCACAGACAAAGGGCGAGCGGGAGGTACACCTGTCCTGCCCAACTCTTTATACTTTCAAACAATATTACTTAAATCGTTGCAAAGCGTCGCCGATGCATAGATTGAAAAGTAAAAGTACTAATTATGTAAGTAGCATAAGTATGTTTCGATGCATATGTATTATGTAGGTATCTATGCAGCGCATAATTATCGTTCTAGCCTAATGAACGCGTTAAAAACTTCACTATCTTGCTCACGAAGACTACTTCTTTCTATGGCACCTTGCATATTTATGAGGAATGGCTCGACCCACGCCCTGACCGAGTTTTTATAGTATACTCGGTTGAACTAGTAACATCGCGCTTGGAAATGCAGCTAGATAAACGTTATAGAATAGTTCAGGGTGCATAGTGAAAAGGCCAAGTAAGTCGTTATATGCACACTCGTTCATGACTAAATGAGTATAATCATTGAGATTTAAAGCTGATTAATACATCATTCAGTGGTTATGGATCGGCGATGAAGACAATGAGGTGTAGTGCATACATATCAGATTCCTCGAGAAGCAGACGCCATAAAAACTAAACAATCCGAAAAATATATTACAAATTTCTAGAAACTTTTCAGTGCCATATTCCACGCTGCCATCATTTCGTAAAGCCAAGTTCTTTCACCTTCCAACTGAGGCATAAAATACAGTGGTAATGGACATGGTGGATGAAATCCAGAAATAAGTTCTAATAGATACTTGACAGGCGAGCGTCAGTTCGGAGCTTTGACCGACAGTGTGCGTCAGCGGTTTTGTTAGCACGGAAATAGCGCGATCTATGAAACTTTGGCACCGTATACCTTTGCAGGAGACACCGACACCTAATTTCAACCCGTTTTTGTATCCGGGAGAAGCATAAATGTTAATTTTAGAGTCTTGTATAAACCAACAGGACTGTAAACGAAGCCATATTGGATAAGCTAAACTTTATTTTTACGCAAGATTCCAAGTTCTCCGCGAATGCCATTTAAAGGTTTCTATTGCCCAACTTTACTTGGGGACTTGGGGAGAGGTCTTCATGTCGTTTTAAGTATGTGGAAAATTTTATGTAAGTACCTAATTAGTACTTAAAATAAATTATGTAGTTGTTGCCGACATCTTCTTAGAAGCTATACAATTTCAAAGACAAGTAAGTACCTACCTAATAAGCTGTTGAGAGAATTTACCTGGGAATTTTGTAGTAATATGCAGTCTTGATATGAAATGGCTGTCTATGGTTGAAGGAATCTATCAACTGGAGAAAACGCAGCGACTGAGGCAGTTTTGGATACCTGGAATTAATATAACAGTAAGTGACGTATTTTCAAAATGTTAGCATTTGATAGAACACTATGTCGGGTCTGAATCGCGTAAAATATCTCCTATTTTCCGATGGTTCGACCGAATCATCGCCATCATTCAGACCCAATAAAGTGTTCAATGATGAATATTTCGTGATAGTTTAAAAATATTTATTGTAATTAATCATTCAAATTTCTTAAACTAGTCCCTTTTGCTCCCGTGGGTGTTACTGAAGGCAACGAGTCGTAGAACTGATAGAAGGACGAGCAGCGGAATTTCGTCATTATTTTTAAATCCTTCAAATTCGTTTGCCAAGAACATTATAGAATAGATCAGAATGATATTTATTTGTGGGAATAACAGCAATGTTTATACGTTCATAGTACCTGTCTACATGAAGGTATATCAGTGGACATATACGGCTGATAATTTTGACCTAATTATCATACGCAGAGCAGCGCGGGTCATGGTCATAAAACTTTATAAACGTTGACGAGAACTTACATCTTATTGCACAATTATTGCTCTGAAACGTCTTTACTTTTTTTTATCATTATAAAGAATTTGTAATATAGAGGAAGAAGACTTACAACAGTACCTAAGGTCTGCTCATTGCCCAATAATTGCTTTGAGATATCTCAAATTTTTTATTCAACTTGACCTTTTAAAATGTCGTGATTCTAGATCCAACCCACTTTTAGAACCAGTGGCGGACCCAGGATTATGGTTTGGGAGGGGCTTGACCCAGCTGAGGGTAGGCTTTATCATGGTCACGTAAATACCTTCTATTATTTATTTATTTATTTAATCATTTATGTACACACAAGAAAAGACACAGCAAACATTAAAAATAGGAGAACAAAGTACAAAGGTACTGCTTATTTCACAAAAGAAATCTCTTCCAGCAGACCTGCGAGAGGAGAATTTAAAACATGAAATGTAGACAGCGATGCACAAGAATAGATCAAGATACAAATTAAATTAATTAAAAAAGAAAAAACATAAGTAAAATACATACTTCAAACAAATACACATAAATATAAAAATATACATAAATAAATACAAATACATACATACATAAATTGCAAACAGAAGATATTATGACAGGGAGAGATAATGTTCTTTTACACGTTTCTTAAAGGATGAGATCGTTTTACAGTTCCTTATCTCAGATGGAAGTGAGTTCCACAACCTAACCCCATGCACAGATAGGGAAAAGGAATAGTAGTCAGTTTTGTGGGATGGGAATGTAAGAAGAGTACGGAGGTGTGGCCTGCAGGACGAGTCAGGAGAACGAGCGTAGGAAAAGCGTTCCCGCAGGTAGGAAGGAGCTGTCGGGTTATGTAGGATATTAAAAAGTAGACACAATATCCGAGTGTTCCGGCGAAGACGGATTGGGAGCCACTTGAGAGTTTTGCGAAAGCTGGAGACGTGATCATACTTTCTGAGATTAAAGACAAATCGGATACACAAATTTTGCAGTCTCTCAAGTTTATTTAATAGCTCCTCGGTAACATCCAGATAGCAGGCGTCCGCGTAGTCAATGATGGGCTGAATGAGCGTTTGAGCAAGAGAAATTTTGGTCTTCAAGGGCAAGAAGCCTTGGAGACATTTCAGCGAATGAAAGGCAAAATGAACCTTTTTACTAACGTTAGCTACCTGGGCACCCCAAGACAAATTGGAATCGATAATAACTCCTAGGTTCTTAGCGGAATCTGCATAGGCAATCTGAACACCATCAAGACAAAGTGGAGAAAGAGACGCAATATTGAGTCTGTTACGGATGTACCGACTGCCTATGATCATGGCCTGGGACTTAGCAGGATTGATGCGCAAGCCAAAGGACCTAGCCCAAATGCTAATGCGTTCAAGGTCATGGTTCGTATCGGCAATAGCATCCCCCACCTCAGCCCCAGGGAAGTGTCGATAAAGCTGCAAGTCATCGGCGTAGCGATGGAAGTTGGATGAGATCACTTTGGTGACCGAGTTGATAAAAACAGAGAAAAGAAGAGGAGAGAGGACGCCACCCTGAGGAACACCCACAGACAGGTCACGCCAATCAGAGGAGAGGTCATCAAGGTGTACACACTGTGAGCGACCCCGAAGATAAGAATCAAACCAAGCTAAGGAGGAAGAAGAGAGATTTATAGATTCAAGGATACGAAGGAATAATAGAAATAATAGAAATTCCTTCTAATAGAAATTTAAAATATTAAAACATTAAAATGGATGTAAGCAGTGATGAAATTCTTTTGCCCAGGCGTGGAACAGCATAGGCTGATAATAATAATAATATAAATGATGAAAACTGTACTGTAGATTGTGTAGTACTAAGAAAGTAGGATAATATCAAGTTTAGTTTGAAATTTCTCAGGGGTCGCCCAGATGCTTTTGGGGAGGGAAGGACTTGAGCCCCTTGGCCCCCTTGATAAAGGTAACAAACCCTATGGATACTTTTTTTAATAATATTTTTACAATATAATCTTCATTTACCTACATGTGATATATTTTTTATAAATATCATCACGTTACAAGCTATGAGTTAATTAGTGATAATATTTCATCATCATAGAAGAGACGTGCAAAATAAACCCTGACGGAACAATAACATGATAAACATTCGTGGAAATCACAAACCTTCATATTGGCATGGATGTTATACAATTTCAAAACCCAGTAAATTATTACGTCGTCGCCGTCCGAGCGGAGTCCGGTTTTGGAAATATACGGTTTCCGGTTTTAAACAACGCCTAAAATATTATCCGAGAGGTGTGCATAATGCATACAACATTTTAATTTTAACTCCCAACAAAGAACGCAATTCATTTTCATCATTTTCGTCCAAGTTGACTTTATTTTTATGACCTAACGGGAGGCACTACGTACGCAAATGGATTTGACGCAAAAATGGATTGGGCAGTCTTCCAAGCAGAAACCACCAAAACTATCACGGATTTGTTTATAGCACATAAATATATACGACATATATAATATAATAAACGTGAACGGTACGCATATCCTGATTATAAAGCAAGTTGGTCTACATGAGCTCTATTTTACGTCTGGGCTTCCGCGTTTCGTATTCTCGTCATGAATTTACTCATACAAACCAATCGGCAGCGAAAACCACGTGCTATCAGTCTATCACAGATCACTATAGGAAACGTTATAATAACGATAGTTTATCTAGATGGAATATTGCTGCTTTATCGCAGGAAATGGCCGCACTGTCTATGCGGATGTGAAACGCGTGAATATAACACGATTTGCTCCAATTGGACAGTATTTTTGTATTTTTATCTACGCACATTGATAACTTCACGCATAGAAAAGCGCGTGGCAAAACTGTAAACATTGCGAAAATTTGAGAAGAAGCAGACAGCGCGCGAGCGACCACGTAGATAAAAATTAAAATAGATTTGGCTAGGCGCCGCGTACGCGGCCGGTGCGCTAAACAATGCTGGAAACTAGGTCGACAATCTGTTTACCGTGTCAAAAATGCGAACAATCTGTTTTAGGTCCCCACCACGACATCTGGTAGGTAATGGTATAGGCATTGAATATCGATATTCAATTACTATTCCATTTTGATTTGTTTGTAATGCAATCAGTACAGCTTTTAACGTATCTAGTCCACAAATTAGCGTCAATCAATCAGAAGAGTTTTGTAAACTCAGGGCACGCCAACATACATAGGTGGGCACAAGTGTAAGGTGGTTGGCCATGATCACTCCCGCCTCCCACTCGGTGAATTCAATACTCGAATACCTAATATTGCCACCAACAGATTCCTAACAACAAATTGTAAGAATTCATTAAATACACCGATAATTAAATAATTCTAAGCGTTTACGGAATTCCTACAACGCATTTTTTTTCAGCACGGAAGCAGAGAAGTGTCCTTGTACAACAATCTTCCGCATTAAATTTTCCATGAGAAAGAAAGTACTGCTTACTTATCATTCAGTATACGGGTGTCGAATAAACTTTAAGAGGCAATTAACAAGAAGCAGTAGTAGGTATAATGTCATATTATTTCCGTAAGCCAATACAAGGATGGATCGAGAAATAAATACTGTGTACTTTGTGTATAGTATATCCATGTATAGTTAGTAGCCATGTTCATTAACACAGCATCACAAAAATGTTTATTTATACCGATCTTATTGTAAATCCGAATAACCGGTCAGAAAGCGAGTTGTTTAAGAGAACCCGTTTTAGAGATTATGATTAGACACGGTCGCAAGCTCCAAGTTCCAAGTGATTATAGCCTAACTAAGCTATTCAAGACATAATTGAGTGTGACAGATAGGGAAGCGGTTAGATCAAGACACACGTGGTAGGACTTTGGTTTCACCGTGTAATTACACCGTAAAATCAATTATAAATAATTTATTCAGTGGTTATTCTACACATCGGATCGATTAAAGCAAAAAATCGGTCCAAATATAAACAAAAGCAAACTAGATATAGCACTCTATCTCTTCTTGTGAGTAGCTGTGACCGAAATAATGGACGGATCAAAATATGAAAATTCAAATGTAAAAGTGCATAGGTACTCATCGGTAGGTTCATAGCGGTCTACGAAGAAACCTTAACATTAATTATGTTTTTCGAATTATTACAAGACAAGAACCACTTAAAGTGATCTCAAATCAAAACAAAACGTTCGTGCATGTAAAATGGAGATGCCACAGTCATTTAACTTCAATTAATTTGCAAGCGTAAATTGTTATAAATTGTACCTACCATACTGTATGTAATTCTGAGGAACACTTATTTTTACATAACAGTTGTATCTGCCATTTGGAAGGGACCTTGATAGGTATGGGGCGTGGACAACATTACTATGTACCTATAAAATGTAAATTATAAGGGTGATCTGGACAAAGCTATAGTCATTCATTTCTCTGGAATACCAATAACTAAGAAAAATAACCAAGAAACAAGTTCCCCGCGTGAAGATCGATCGCAACGTCGCAACTCATGCTTACTACCATTAGATCATCGATCAATGACGAAGTAATTTTTTATTGCAAGTAACCAATGGGATGGGACACTATCTAACGATAGTATCGAGACAAGTCACTGACACTGTCTTGTACACTAATCTCAACCATTTTTCTCCATGACCTTTATCTTTTACAAATCCACATTTGCGTATCATTGTCCCCTCGTAGTAACGTTTCATATAGCGGTAAAAAACCGCCAACATCATGTTAGTCCAGCGTATTATAAGAATTTGTTTCCAAGCAGACTCCCACCAGATCAGCATAGAAATAGTTCTAAAAATATAACTTTATTTTCGTTCATGTTTACTAAGAAAATAGTATGTTTCCATAGCGATGTGAAAGGAAATTTAAAACAAGATGTGCCGATACCTACATAGCTAGTGTAGGTACATATCAACTGCTTCGTATTTAGGTATCATATGAGTACTAAAGGAAAGTTTTACTCATGTAGAAGTAGGAAAGTTTTGCTCAAGTAGTAGTAGGTACCTACTCATTACAATTGCGAATGGGGTGATAATTTGTGATGCAATTTTATCAAATTTTAACTCAGTGTAACATACTGCAATACACTGTAATATTTGCCACGTATTTTCACGTGTTCATATAACAATTATTTTTTAAACTCAATTGATACGATATAAGGTGCTCTATAAATATGCATACGCTCGTTCGATAGGGGACCATCTCGTGCACCCAGTCAAGTGTTATGTCAATAATATTGTACATATAATACATAGGTACTCGTATTATATCAGACTATAAACGTCCACTGTTGATCTTGGGCCTCAAAATGGACCGTTACAATGAACGGCATCTAGTGGAGAAGGTATACCACGCTTTGCAACAGATTGGTGATAGCACGTTTTTGTTTAACGTATTGGAAGGAGTCTGCTGCTTATCTTGAAATAATTCCTTAGAATCCTTTCTTTAGTACCTGTTGGCAACTGCACACATAGGCAATACATGAACACTTATTTTTCTTCTCGATTGTATTGCATCATTTGGATTCCATAATATTACACCGTAAAACCAGCATCCTGCTAAGATTTAAACCACTTACAGTGTACCAGTACCGAGCCTGCCAAGTGAACTACTCCTTCCTGCGTGCGCAGTATGTCCACATTTACGTTTATCTAAGAAGGATGTCGTATATAACGTGTGAATGCGGTTCAAAGTGGGTAGTTATTCGTCCACATGACTTACGCACCGGAAGGCGACGCGCCACGGCAGCGGCGGCGCGGGTTGACTCGCTTTCAATGTCAGCCCTATTGTTGATCCACGTAACCTTGACTGCAGTTGAACTTTCGTGTGAAATCGCTCAAAAACATACGTACATAATAATGAGTCAGACACACGTGGAGCGTTTGTAGGAGACAGTTTAAGTTCTTATAGAATAATTGAGGTTAAGAAAATTTCGGCTTGCTATGTTGCTTGTTTTATTATTGAAGAACGTACTTTGGAGTAGGTACTGTTGTATTTTTAAAAACAAAATTGCTAAGATTTTAGTTTATCATATTTTTGATTCGGCTGATACCTATATCTACCATACCTAAATAGGTCATTCTTAATTTTAGCCTCTTCAGATTTCAGACCATCTGACTAGATCTTGCGTCGTTGTCTGTGTTACTAACCTATAGCGTGTTTAATGCGTGAATAAATATCAGCTAAAAATAGTTATTCACTATTTTAACAAAATAATCATAAACAAAGCCAATGAGTTAAACATTGAAGATAATTTCGACGACGTGTTAAATGTTCTTAATTAAGTTTTGATCAGTTTATAAACAAACAGTTTATAAACAGGTGACATGCACGTACTTACTGATGATACTAAAATTCTGACACACCTCATCTCACGAGACTTGATGAAACTGCATCGCACGTGACAAGTTTTATTTCTTCAATACCTGCCTACCAATTTTCTCCATCCTTTTGTCTCCTTGACAGAAGACAAAATGAAAAATCGAGTCAGAAAACGGTAAAGAGACGGTTTCGTCCCTGATTTTCTGTCTCCCCTTTTTGGCGTGCTAGCCTTGCAGAAGAAATAGCGGTGAAATCGCAACAGCGGAATATCAATTGAATGTCAAAATATCAATTAACTGGCAACCGATAACAAGAGTGAGATACGAGGTTATACTGAATAGGTCAGTAGGCAACCAGTTTTCAGCCATATAGTTCAGTTTTAAAGAGGCGCGTGCGCAGAACTCCGCGAGATGAACTCCTCTGAGTTCTCTCTCTACTTACTGCGTTCTTTATTAGGTAATTACTAAAAACAACGTACAAAAAAACACATTCCTACATTCCTGTAAACGTGATCCTACTTTCCTACATTGGGGCTTAGGTTAGTATTATATTTCCTGCTCTACTAATAGAACAGGAAACATAATATAAACCTAAGCCCCAATCTAGGACAAAACAACACAACAAGCAGTTCAGTTGTTTAGTTCAGTAACTAATTACTGAACTAAACAACTGAACTGCTTGTTGTGGCTTTCTCAGCACGCCAGTGCCAGCAGCGTAATTTTCTTTAATTTAAGATCAAGGAACGTATACGTTCAACGCTATAGCGTTTTACTCCCTTGAAGCTGAGTCAACAAACATCAAATTTTGGAATATCAGTGGACAGGGACCGCAAGCAGAACGGAAAGACAGTAGATCGTATAACCACGTCACGGAATAAAAACATAAGAAAAAGGCAATGACCAAAGAAGCCTCGAAAAAGGGCACGGAGTTACGCAAACTTCGCAATAGTTTTGTTTTTTACACCGCGTTATTTCAAACAGACTTTTTTTAAATGTGGTCCCTCTTATTTTTCTATGGTAATATTGCTTTTGTGAGCTGTGACCCTCCTTCTTTTATATTCCGTGAACGCTGTCCACCTGCTCGTGATCTTCATAAAGAATGACCCATCCGGCTTGTAAAAAACTTGAACATGAAAATTATTAGATTATGCAGGCGAATAATAGCCTCTAAATACCTTGACTACAATCAGCGAATCAGAGCTTCAATCGTCGATCGCATTCATATCTATAGGGCCACGTGGAGTTATAGCAGATAAGCATTTACTGGGATACCGAAACACGTTCGAAGCTATATTTTCGCACATAACCTCAATGAGCTACGTTCGCGACTCCGCTAAAGTGTTCATTTTGCAATATTGATACAACCTTGAACATCTCCATATAGACGAGCGTAGTGGGGCATTAAGGCGCCTCCAGATACCGCCGGCTTTATCTGCCAACGTTTAATTTAGTCGGACTATAAAAATGTACGCCGATCGACCGAACCCTGATTACATAAAAATATTTGGATATCAAATACGGGTTCGAATAAAAAACATGCGTATATTTCTTGCAAATAATTTAATAAGCAATGTCACCTCCAAGTGATCAACCTATTTTTTTCAATTTTGTATACACTTATCACCTTTGAATATTTATGTTGATTTGTCGACCGTATATGAAATACTGCTACGAATACGCATAACATCGACCACCGCGGAAACTGGCAATAGTGCTACGAAAATACTCTGTGTTGCTACGCAGATTCCGCGTAGAGTAGATACATTTTCGCACCGATATAAAAGAAGTTTCAGAAAAAACATTTTCCACGTTGCTTGATGTTTCTGTGAATAAAATTTTCAAATAATACAAACTCACGAATTGTCGACTGAATCACGTGTGTAATAAAAATGAGGCGACATACTGCCCCCACGCCTCTATTCCTCTGCTAAAATATATTACGTAACATACTGGACGTACAGGTTTTATAATATCTGAATTGGAATGAGTCGCTTAACGAACATGAAACATTAACTAGGTACTTGTCGAAGACAAAATAATAAGTTTTAAATTGACAACAATAGTCTTGAAAGATGCGCATACACATACTGGAAATTATTGTGCATTGATAAAAATAATTTTCTGGGGATTGTCTGGAGGATCATTGATGTTATCAGAATATAATTATTCTTGTTAATAATGTTTATTTATTACACGTATTTTAATAATAAACAAGAAATAAAGTAACATAAAACAATCGACACGTATAAAAATGATAAACCCACAAAAGTCGAGGCGTGCCGGAAATCATTTATTCAACCACGGTGCCGAATAATTAATTATGTGACTTGAATTCGCTAGCGTTAATAAATTCGGTTTTATTTCTGATACATAGATTACATACCATCAAACAGGTCGGAAACTCGTTTGTCGAACCATTTTATAGCGAATCGAGAAAATATTGCGTATTAGATATAAGTAGGTATGTTATACCTTGTGGACAATAGTGACAGTCATGGGGCCCCAGTTCAGCTTTGTTTTTGTTAATAAATATTATTTTCATAATCGTACACCTTGACTGAACCGGTTAACAGGAAAACTATAAATAAACAGTTTCTTTTAAAGGTTTAATAATTAAATAGTTGGCTGGCATGTTTTTTTAGTCAGAATAGTTTATTTGACATCCATAGGTACATTGTAAAGCTCATATATTCTGTGGTTAAACCCGAGCTGAACCAGACTTGAACTTGAGCTGAACCTAAGCCCAATTTATAAATAGGTACACACACACACAATACAATAGCAAAACGATTAACATGAATTTACAACTGACCTTACGTCACTCCACAAAATTATGCGCTTACTTTACATTCAAGGAAAATTGCGGAAAACATTAGTACTTTACACATTACATCCGAAATTTTAAAATGTAACGCAAGGAATTTATAGTGTCTGTCTATGTAGTTAGAATCATAAACATGCCAATAACCACTGATGCTGCTACTGTCACACATCACACGTAGAATGGGTCAAGGATTAAGGCAGATTTAGAAATGACTTCAACAGATAATCTTCACAATACCAGTACCTACATCGTACGCAGTAGCTAGCGACATTTATACATGGAGAATAGAGATGCTTTTAGCGTTTATTGTCTTGTTGAACGCCTCATTTTACCGCTCCTTGCTAAGACTCCACTGAACATCGATTAGTAGCCTAGCTTAACTCTGAAAAAATGGGTTAGTGCCTGGCATTTTGAAAAATATTAAGAATGTCCACAGCACACTGAGCATGTGGTGTCTTCTCTAGTGGCTTGGCGTTTAGAACGGACCAGAGAATTTCAATCCAGAATTATATTTGTTTTTGAATTACAAAACCATAGTAAACACCTATCAGTAAGAATAGAGTCTCAGTCTTAGTTGATATGATTTACATCATTTCTTTTAGGGAGACAAGGAAAAATTCCGTAAACACCACGTTTATTGACCTAAAGGGCCAGGTCAAACTGTCAATAGAGTTCAACTCGTGACACATCACATTAAGAAACAATAAAAAACCATTATGTTGATTCGAGGATCTAATAAAAATGTAGGAGTCCCAAGAAAATAATTCAAAATTGTAAATTTTTAAAGATTGTGTTACTCTGGATCAGGAAAATGACGCCTCAGCTACATTATACACAATCGAATATGCTAGAAAGTACCCCCTGTGGCGAGATGTATACAGGATTTTAATTCAAATAAGAGGTCTTTTCTTTATCCAATCGTTTTACTTCTATCACGTATGGACAAAAAATTTACACATTACCATAACCTGGATTTGATCCTTTAGTTCGCAATAATGAAATCAAACAATTAGGTAACTATTCAACAAACAATCATTCTGTTTAACCCTTTTAACGAAAGAAACATTAAAATTAGCTAAGAAATCGCTTGCCACCGATATACAAATTCGCAGATAAGCAAAAATCAAAATTACAGAGTAGGTCAATGCCGCATGGACTATCGATTTCGGATGCGGATCGTAAATACTGAATCCACTTGTACTACTTACATGCCCCTGATAACACAGTATGTAGGTATGACTACAGATTCTTGAAAATATTCTCGGTTCTTAACTCAATAAACGTATCCAAACAAGATTTGAAATGAGCTGACTAAAATTACCTCAACAATTTCCAATCAACTTCAAAACCATGAATTGCGAATTAATAATATTCATATAATCATCATGCAACATAGGTAGCGACCGCTGAGCAAAATTAATATCCATGAAGTAAAATCATTTCAATTTAGGCCAAGGCCCCATGAAACCCGATAAAATATGTACCTAAGTGTGGAAAATAAAAAGATATTGTTTAATCAGACCAATTTAAGCCTGAAGAAATTGTTAAATGAATACTGTAAATTGTTGGGAATATTGCATCAGAAATTGCACAATGCACCGAGGGCAGGTCACAGCGTCCATTTACTAAATAACCGATATAAGGGTATTAAACGAATGTTTACCCTCAAAACGTGTAGACTAAATACAGCATAGCTGCTGTGTCAAAACAATGCTTTCTGATACTTTCAGTAGAGGGCGAAATAGATACGGACTGCAAAACCAGCCACAAACGTAGCTACTACAGATAAAAAAGATGTGCGTACAAAGTACCAACAGAAAAGACTACTAATTATTATATGTATGGCAGAAATGTGGTTCAATACATGGCAATATGGCAGTCTTTAAAAAAATTGTAGCTCTCTCCTCTATGTCAACTTTAATATTGAACTCATTGACAGCGAATTACATTATTGATAAATGATAAGCTCAAGATAAGCTTCATTAAATCAGAACAACAAAGAACCGTTTGTTGCACAGAAAATCTCCATGTTTGCATGTCACAGAAACTGTTTGAATTTTAAATTAAGGGAATAGGTTACTGCCCCAGTTTCAAAGGCCATAGTTATACTTGGTCACGAAGGTAAACACTGGAAACAGTTGGTTAGGTAATGAACAATTTATCTAACAAATCGAGGCGTAACTTCAAACGATTAGAATTAAACTATTTAGCACGTGAGAGCCGTGTAAATAGTGTTTTGTTGTGCTAAGTCCATTCTGAAAGCACACATTGTTATGGTTTTAACCATATATCCTTGAGTAACCAATCTAAACAAGATTTTGTTCAGAGCTGTTCTTGTTTTGGTACTTATAAGTTTATTAAAACAAAACTTTCCACTATATGTAGTACAAATTCGTATTGATCGTCTTTCAACATCGTATTTTGGTTTGTGAATACTTCAGAGATCCACTTATCTGTTTTATTACCATATGCGAGTAGGACGTCATAACTGCGCGAAGATAGCATTGAGGTGCTCCAAACTACAAACATAATAACAATCAAAAGTTCATCGCCGCTACTTCAATAGTAGGTCGTATTACGTGTGATCCTCAGCTAAGAAATGTCATCTTATCTGCTCCAGTAGCTATTATAAGAGGCGCACCAACAAGCAGCTTCCACTATACTGGAAACATCCAAGCAATTCAAACGCAGAGATATTCCCTGAACGCTCCAAAAATATTCGTCATAGCTTTGTATGGAATATACAATACATCGCTACAAATATAGATTATATTCATAAGCAAATAAAAAAAAAACTATCTCAAGTACATGAATGCATATTCAAATGAACGTGCCTTATTATAATGCCTTTGATGATCAGGACTATTGAGGACGCGTACCGGCCGTGACATCAGTAATATCAGTATTGACCGTCCATGTTTGATCACCATTAATTACGTCTAACTAATGTTTATTATCGCCTAGTGCTCGCAGGTCAGTACTGGAAAATCATAATATTGATTTTTTACAATAATCTATTAGCAACAACGAACTGTCGCGACATTCCATGCTTCGAGAGAGAATTTGTGACGTATCTAAGGTATCTGAGCGAGAACGGACAGTATCGCCCTATATGAATGAGCACTGATAATATTTTCTGTGAAATCTTGGTTTACGTAGGTCCGGTTTCAGATCGACGAGATGCATGAAAGAAACAGTTGTGACTAGTCATTTGCATTCAGAGTGCACTTCAAGTTTTTTAAAGCATAGCGGATCCTAGGAACATAATATTAATTTTAAAAACCATTCGGAAATACTTCATACAGACTAAAGTACCCAACCAAAGCCTCAACAATATTGAAAGCTAAATGCATATTTATTTTTCAAATAGGTGGCCGAAGATGGAAACCTTTTGGTTGTCAACGTCATAAAAGAAGGAGCTAAGAATACTATTCAGGACAAAACTTAGAAGTTTGTAGTAAACATTTACCAGAGAAAAAAAAAACAAGTGTTTACCTGACTATTCAAAATAGGATGATTGACGTTCCGGTACATACTCCCGCTACGCAGATATTTGGTGACCTTAGTGCAAAAATTTTACTAGTAGACAATAACAAAACGACATCAAACAAACAGTTTTTTTGGCGGATGCAAAAACTCCGAAATTCTTTTATTACAATAACAAAATGCGTAGTAAGTGGTAAGTAGTCTATTAGAATAAAACCATTAATAAAACCGGACAGAAATTGCGTCGTGAAATACGCAATTTTACAAATGTTTATAACATACTTTAAAAATCTAAATTATTTCTCGATTGAAACACCATCAACTACTCCCACGTCTTTTTAAACATCTTGGAGATTGAAACGGATTCATACTTAGTTTAGAGTAAATCGGACTCAACCTCGGCAGTCAAGGAGCATGTAGGTCGCCTCGGTCGGTAATCATAAAAGTTCTGGAAGTTATAAGCAAGATCCACATGAGGGTGACCATGACCACACAAAACGACACGCTACTTATGCCACTGTCCGTAAAATGAATTTTACACAAATTAAAAACATTCATCCAGGGATAAATTAATCTATGATTGAAAACCCTTGATGAAGACTCGAATGAAATCTCTAACTTTGTAAACAAACTGTTTATACTGTCTAAACTATTATCAAATCCTTCACTTACAAGCAAACTGTAACAATTAGAAACCATAACTATGTTACAAAAACAATATAGGCTCCGTAACTTAATAATTGATGCAAGACGTACGGGTTGAACGAGTTCAGGGTTCCGCAGACGATCAGGCGCTAGGCTGAAGGTGAAAGGAGGGCACTGCACCGTTCTTCGCCAGGGTGGTACACTTGCAACTTGATTAGCTCAACAAAGAACTTGTACTTGTGCCCTACACACTACACCTACATACACACTTTAAAAATAACTACATCCATCTAAAGTTGAAGAGGTCACTGTACAGAAAGAATTGTCTAACATACAGTACAGAGATTGTCAGGGGATATCTATTAAACAACAATGAATTAGACATATTCAACTGATGAATAGTATAGGATATAATTAATATCCTCGATGTCAGTCCATCGGCATCAGAAATTTGCATACAGCATAGGGCTCGTACACAAAACTGCGAATCGGTGCGATGCGAATTCGCAACACGGCTAATGGTTAGGTAAATACATCGAGTGAGCTCGCAGATTTTTACGATGCGACGTCGCATCGCAGTTTTGTGTACAAGCCCTTAGTCCAACTAGTTCTTGTATTCGGTTATGAGTTATCCAGTCGTACCATCCCGTACACCCGCTGCCTAAAGATATTGCGATTTAACCTACTTCAGATTCATAGATCCGTCTATGTATTAGGTTACGTTTGAAACTACTTGTATAAGGTAGGATGTTAGAGATAAAACGCCTAATAATATGGGATTGGTTACTGGAGCCACAGCCACGAAGATTGGGGCCAGAAACATGTGGCCATTTTGACATAATAATATACGCATAGGTACAGAAATGTTAACCGCACCTTTAATCGTGATCATAACAGCCACGACCAACAGCTCACAGTTGGTGTCCTGACCACTGCAGTGTGCGTCTAGTCTTCACATTGGATACTGGGATCAATTTTTGGCTAGGCAATATTTGAACATAAAGATCGTTACTCCCAACCGTAGATAATTAGAAATTACTTGTTCAGTAGTCTTTGAAGTAGTTACCGTCTATTATTAGATATTTCGAAGAAATGACTACGCACCACTGATGAACTCTAATATTTCAAGGAAGAGAAGAATATCTGCCAAAATTATTTTTTGCGCCTATTATAACTACTTAGTTTTCGTGTGTCACATTAATTTTAGGAATGGAGGTCGTGTCTACAGTTTACGTAGTAAATGCGAAAAATATGGCGGAATCTTTTTACATCTGGGAGTCCGGGATTAATACAAATGTGCGAATAGTCTCGGTAAACCTTGATAAAATAAAATGATGGCAGCAATTTTACGGCGTGAGGAATAAAAATCTTTTATACGATGCTACAAAATTCTAACACAATTTTCTACGTGGAATGATTTGCGAGACGAATGTAGGCAAGTACCAGTAATCTAGGTCATTAAATCATTTATTGTAATAACATTAGCACCAATAGAATAAGGTACTTATTAGATTAATACGCGATCGACGATTTTCCGAGTCATACGGCTTCTCAATATTAAAGCCACTTGAGCGAGCAGAATCTGGTTCAACAGTAATTCAATGCTCATATTCAAAAATAGCATTCGTAACAGACCTTATCTTTGTTGAGAAGTAAATATGTTGATATCAATAGCACAGATCAAAGATGTATTCCATTGGTGCTTAGGTACCATGTTTATCTGATTAGACATAAAGACTTCGAAAGAGCAACGCACACTGTGAGGTAAAACCGGCCGACTGAATCAACTAAATATTTAAAAAATGTAAGACATCTTTTAAGTTTTGTAATCAATGATTTGATGCAGTTAATGGAGGTTTTAAGAAATATAACTCTACTAGCAGTAGTAATCATTTATTTCTTAAGACCTTCCTCCAACCAACCACGCAACTACGAACGAATATGCCCAGTGTGGTAAAAAGGATATGTCCTGACTTTTTTGGAAGGCTTCGCGGTGTAGCATCAAGCTGCTGATTTTACGAATCTTTACATTAAGTTCCGAGTAAGTAAAGCGATAGTTCAGTTAGGTTAGTTCATATAATTTAGTCAGACGCTGTAAGTGTTTACATAGATAAATATGGAATCAGATTCAAAGAAGTTATCCACTGTTTGCTCCATAAATTTGTCAGGCCTTCGAGCGTCCGTCACTGCATTGTTGCTAACAGCTATATTAATATGCTCCGCAAACTCTTTCAATTCAGAGCTTCAACCTTTTAGCGTGTCCCAGGACGCCAGTCGCAAATTGCAGAACACATCCGCCGTTTATAGGTGCAGCATCTAACCGGTCAGCTGAATGCGACGACATTGTTGACAATGTCAACGGAGCTACCGAGATGGCTAGGCACTTCCAGTAAAAGTCGTATCAATCAATCTAAAAATTTTGTAACCGATATTTGGAATGCCCCCCAAGCGTACAATCAAACAAAGAGGTAACCAGGTGTACCAGATGAAGTTTTCTAATGAAATTATAATGGATGCTTTTAAATATAGTTTTACATAAATGTAGTTCAACTATATACCTCCATAAATCCTGAGAAAACTTCATCTTTTAGTGACCTTGGTAAATTGTCTTACGTTCGACTGTACGTAGTCACGCGGTTTTTTCGTTCAGTACGCGCAGTTACTAACAGTTCCGCTCATTGCCGACTACAGCCGAGTGCCGACAAGTCGACAACGTCAGCGGAGCGACAACCGGCCGTGACCGCGTTGCGTTGCCAGCAACAGCCTGCCCTCCTCAGGGCACTAAACTACGACTTGCGTAATAATAATACGTATTACGTTTCGTACCTATACATTTTGTTATGCTCGCAAATTCGTCCAGAATTGGCTCATTCCGTTCTCCCTAATAACACGAACTTGAAAAATTGCTGTCATCATTATTTTGAAAGATTCTGCCGAAGTAAGAGAATTGGAGTTTTACCACTCGGTAAGGGAAAACTAGTCTGATGATATTTGTGGAAAAATCTTTATCAAAACGCAAAGATAAAGAATAGCGCCTTATCACCCTGCGCAAGTTGTATAAACCACCCGAGGCAAGGAGTTTGTTCTTAAATCTTTAATAACCTCGTATGCACAAAGGTAACATGGACATGAACTTTTTTATATTCTCAACCGATAAATCTTTACAAACGGCTTGGCTTGGACTGCTTCAAGGCTGCAATGGTGGAGTACTCGCTTTCTAAGTTTAGTTTTGGGTTAGACTTCAAATATTTTTCGATTGCTGCGTATGTAACAATCAACCATGACACAGCAAAAGCATATAAAATTGGAGCGTTAAAAATTCCCAGAGTCCCTGATCATTTTGGTGTCTTCTAATAAAACTAGGTTTCTATTTATATCTTAATACATTTGGCAAGACATCCTAACATAAAAATTTAATTTTATGCATGGAGATGATCCCGTTTATAATTTTCTTATATTAACTTATTAAAACCGATGTAAAAGTTAATCGTCCTGGAAACTTCAATGAAAACGTTTTTACAAACGGCCTCAATATCATTGTATGTCAGCGGATGACCAGTAAACCGTAGGGTTGAAATTGGGAACAGTAAATTCCCATAATCACCACGTTTTGTAACCAGACTGGTAATCTTAGTTTGTTATAAGTATTCAAGTGGATGATGCTGTTTCACTCCATGTCATTATCATGCAAAAGTCGCTATAGAAAGTTATCCTGCAGCCTATTGATACCAAGAGCACACAGCCAACTTCCAAACTAGCCCTGATTATGATGTGATGATTCTCTTAATTTCCTCTTCGATCCAAATACTTTTTAACACTGAAGACGTACAAATACATCAATAAAGTACCCATAAGCATGATGAGTAGTTTTGAACATAAATTAGACTCAATCATCTAATATTGGGAGCTGAAATTATCGACATATTTCTGGACACTGCAGATAAGGGGTAAAATTCAGACGACGGAAGGCATCTTTATGTAATAAATAGATAGGTAAATTATAAAAATGTTATCATTTCCGATAGCTGAACAATAATATTATGTTATTTCTGCTCATAATAGCATTTACGTAGCGCTGTAGAGTGATAAGATAACCCTGTGGTTAGGAAATCAAACGAAATTAAGATTAGAGTGAGGTCGTGTCCGGTCATATATTGTTTATTATTATAAGGCAAGTTTACAGAAGCAAACTATATCTGGATTATACAGGAGGATAGAAGAAAGGAAGAAAGAAATACGTAACTTCATTTATATATTTGTAAGTTGAAATTATATGTATTGAAGTTGATCCACTTTTTGTGCTTGCGCTTACGTTTACTTTCGCACATCCGTCAAATGACGCAATCTACCCTAAATCTTGACCTACAGACTCGTCGATTGTTAGTCACTTCACTACACAGTCAAACTTTAGAAGCGAGTCTTTCAGGAGCTTTTGTCCATTTGAAAGTTTTACTAAAATAAGGGAAACTATGTATAAATCGATGACTTATTGTATAAGACATACTCGTAGGTAACTAATTATAATTTCACTAATTCACCGAAGAAGGTCCAAGGCTTTACTTATTACCTTGCAAGATTATAAGTATAAAATTCTGAAGAACTTATTCTTTAAGAATTGATTGTCAATACAAATATGTACTTCAGTCTGTGTACTTATTTCAATAAACATAAAATAAAGTAAAATGAAACATCGAGAAGTTAAAACATTTACGCCCTTATAACGCGCTTAGAAATCGCAAAGTAAACTTACATAATGGGAATCCGCCCATGTTTGCTTGAACAAAACTATTGTACACAAGAGTGGACGAATGGAATCTGGCACATTATGACTATTCGACGATAGCTACATTTGTGAGCAGATCGCACATGATTTGATTCAATTTAAATATACTGTACATATATAAAAGAGTGATACTAAATCTTAACAGAAAGAAAATAAGGTTGTCTTCAATGAAAGAAGATACTCGTATTTCTGTAAACAATGTGCTTCACGTTTTAGATGCCTACAGACAGACTCATTAAAATGTATTGTTAAAGGCTGAAGGTGCTTTCTTTGTTGGTAGTATTATGATAAGTAATAGGATTGGCAACATTATCGTGTATCATACCTTTATAGCGCTATATAGCAATGAAAATGTCACAAATGCTTTCAGAGACTATGAATTATCCATCTTCTAGCATAGTTTTAGTTTTCTTTAGTGTTTCATGCGAATTTTCATGATGTGTAAACAATGTGTGTTGTTAAGCGAGTTTTTGATTGTGTGAGTAACTAAATACACACACGCGTGCACACAATACCGATAGGTAACGGGCCCCTTTACCACAACAAATAAGTAAAGCTCACGCGCCTGCGAATAGAGACGTAAGATTCAAGGTTGTAGCTTATAATATTTCGTGAATTGGATTCACAAAGGCATACAACAAATATTTGATTACGTATTATTTCCGGAGAATAATTCAAAGTGAGATTCGAAACTTATAATTATGATAGAATAACCCTCTAAGAAGTAACTGTGAAAGCAAAACGGATGAAGAAGGCAGTGGAAGAATACATAATCTCTTACAGCAATTCTGACATTATATTTACATTTACATATTATTAAATATTATTACCTATCAATACTTGTACTCTGAAGTGTTTTACAATATCAATAATTCCTCAGCGATAAATATTTCAACACAATCAAGATACTTAATTTAAAATGATTGAAGGAAAGTAGTCTTAAATGTTTATACAAAAAACAAGCCTATCGAAGTATAAGAAATGCGGCCAATGACTGACAATAAAAAAGTTCAACATTCAATAAAACGCCTTATGAGTACTACAACATGTATATATGAGGTAAAAATTCCAATTTTTGATACAATAACAGATATTGGCAATCGAAATCAAAAGTTTCATCAGATAGCTACATTATGTAGTAAAGGACCCTAAAATAGGAAACG
The DNA here is from genome assembly GCA_932294325.1 of Allophyes oxyacanthae. Classification (NCBI taxonomy): domain Eukaryota; kingdom Metazoa; phylum Arthropoda; class Insecta; order Lepidoptera; family Noctuidae; genus Allophyes; species Allophyes oxyacanthae. The sequence goes on along the minus strand of OW028614.1, from coordinate 3,883,345 downwards.
AATACAAAAATTAATACAACACCGTATATTACATTTTTAGACTTCCAGATATAAGGGGGCAACGACAATGACCTCATGAATTTCGAAGCACCCTGGCTGGATAAACACCTAATCACAATACAACAACAATACAAGAGGGCCGAATGTCGCATAAATATTTACAGAGATGAAGATTGAAAAATTGTGTTTAGCCCACGACTGAATAAGTCATTGCTTCCAAGATGATCTGGGAGTAAAAGAAAAGGTAATAATGTATGCTGCTCGTCATCCACCACAATAATACACATAGTAAAGGTCAATTTGAGGCGCAGAGCATGACAATGGTCAGGAAATCTGGTGAAGGCCGCTAAGGGGAACAAGCTATTCAACAACATCTATTATAATGGGAGATCGATCTCTAAGTCTTATCTGATTCAAATAGGAATATAATCTTTTGTGACCTGTGCAAAAATTGTGACAAATAGGGAATGTGGTGTAATGTAAGCCAAGTAGGCCCAAGGCACCTAGGTATTACTCATTAAAAATTAAGTCACGAATATTTGAATTACCCCACTTTTCAAGCCAAAGCGATTGCATTGCTCATTCGCAATGACTCATGTTATATATTCTTATCAACTATATTTTTCAGATTAGGAAAATCTTTAGATTTATTGTGTACTAGTCATGCTATAGATGTATAGAGTAACCAGCTAAAAGTAGTACATAGAAGCGCTCCATGGGTTTTATAAAAATTAACTAAGGGAATATAATATGGATTAGATAATGCATGCTGATTATGCAGTATACGCAGTTGCGCGCATTGTAAAAACCTAGTTTACGTGAAGGGATGCAAAAGTTAGAGAATGTAACACAAACTCAAATGTAACGCAAGCGTAAACAATTAGTGTACCCGATACCCTAGGAATACGGAATACAGTAAGGTAGAAAGAAGAAAACCCTATCGTTACTCTTGAGGGGAAAAATCTATCAAAGATATTAAGAGCATTAGGTACAGCTAGTGTGACGATTGACTAAGATACTCCAAGCTTGAATAATGAATAATCAACAATCATAAACAAGCAAGCCAAAGCTTGCGTGCTTCAAGAGTCAATACTCTTTTATTATTTTTTATGAATGATGACGTAAAAATCTTCTAAACGCTTCTAGACGGTTTAGAAGATTTTTACTTAGTCACGCAGTAATGGCTAAAAGTTTAGAAAAAAGAAACATCGACACACAGTTTAACATAATATCCTGGAATTAGCCTGCAGGGTAAAACGTTTTGCGTCTGGCCATCTAGTAAGTACCCATAAAACGGCTAGAAAATGTAGACTGGAAACATCAACTTTCCGACTCCACGTTTGCAATACCTGCTGTATACTTAATAAACACAAATATTTGGAAGTCTTAAGAACCTCCAAAACAGGTTGCGATGGTACCTACTCGTAGGCGAGGGCCAGGTAACCAGTTCCTAATTATACACCAAACCGTTGCGATTTTAAAACCGAACACGTTGTTCCGTACACGGCATGAAGCGGTACCGACATACCGTGCGTTATCGATAGCAACGACTGGAATTCTGATTACCCGGTAAAAGGAAACAGCGTGACGGCGTATGTATAATGAACTTACGAGTAACATGGGTATGTCCAAGATACGATAAGTTGGTCATTTGAATATTGGAATATGTACCGCTTGTTGAAAAGCCTCCAGTGAAGGATACTTCAAAGCTATCTTCATTGGTAGATGTCGTAAGGGGTGCCTTATTGTATGATGGCAGCGGCTTCATTTCGACACTGACAATATGGTAGTGATAAATTTTAGTTCGCAATGATTGCGGATGTCAAAATAAAGTAAATGGAGAATCACTAACTAGTGCCACTAGCTTATGAAGAAGCAAAGCTAAACCCAGCAGTGACCAGAAAAATAAACACTCAGGAAGAAAATCAAGTTCCTACTTACGTAAGCACTCGATAAGCAAAATATCAACGACACCTGTTCTGTTCCCTTTGTTATATGCACTGTGAAATGTACATACAGTCAGTATGTAAAAAGACACTGCAATATGATCAGTGGATTATGACATCGCGTCCGACTGACTACATACGAAGGCAAGGCACGCATACGTCAATGCGCAGTTGCGAAAAACGCATTTGCGAAATCTTTGGGAGGAACAAACTTATTACGTAATTACCTACAGGTGGTTATAAACAAACAATTAGTATGTAGCGACGTAGACTTCAATTGGAAGTGACTGCAGGAAGGTAAAGTAGGTTTGTAAGGTTCGTAAAATCGCGTTTTGTATTTGCAAGTATACGCAGTCTAGACTTCGAAGCATCTCTGAAGCTGCTGCCATGGTATTTGGGCTAGCGACTTGGATGGGTCTCCCGTCATAATATCGGTCATCAGAATAAAGACAGTGCAGAACTGCTCTAGGTAGCTCAGTGATGTAATGCACCGATTGCAGGTGGGACAGGTTGAGAGCGATGACGAGTGGGAAGACAAAATGTTTTCTATATACATAACAAGTAGAACTATATGAGAAGGTGCATCTAGTCTATTCTTATCCGATTATTATCAATCAGATCCCACAATCTGATGGTTAGGCCAGTGAAAAGCTAAAAAAAAGGTAGCAGTACTGGATGTCTATGATTCATATGTATCGTCAGCTTCATAGGCTGCGAATCTAACCTTCGTCTGGTATAGGTACAGCTCGCTGGCTTCAGCCCTTATGGCCGCTCTGAATGTAGCCGCGTACCGCCCCCGCTCGCTGTACAAGTCTACAACGTACGATCGTCACGTTCCGTCCCACTCATACGTGTTCTGCGCATCAGTTTGTTGAGTACGCGCGGCTACATTCAGAGCGGCCATACAAATTAACACGAGCTGAACCTTGGGCAATCAGCCCCGTTACTAACCTTGCCGTGACTTAAATTTCAACCCCGCCGTTCAATACATAATACATCACGCCGCGCCGACAACTGATCGAGATAGGTATCAACTATAGGTTTTCCGATCATGCCACACTTTCGAAGAAGTAGGTAATAGGTACCTACAATGTATCAAAAAAGCCTGATTCTGTGCCCGACCATACTATTGGCAGTCCGCCGATCAAACTGATGGGTACCTATCAACTCCAACAAACAAATCGAAATATAGACATCTTAGGTCTTTTTAAGATGTAAAAGTATCGTAAAAACAATATCTCGCCTTTTTTCCATATGGGGATAGGCAGAAACTACAGAACGCCACGTGCTTCCTAATTACCTATATACTTTCCTTTTCCTTCTCTAATCATACCAATTGATTGACCCGTATTTCTATAACTATTTCATTCATGCATCGAATCTTAGTTTTTAAAGGGTCATGCACGCCGGCTGCAAATACCTACTACGCACAACGCATGTGACCTCTTTGAAGGGCATCTCCCCTCAGATTACTGTATGGCCTTCCAAGGCGTCCCCTCAAAGAGCCTCAAAGCAATTCGATCTTTTTATGTAAATTAATATCATGTTAGAAAAACAATGTTATTTACCGCAACAACGAATTACGAAAGACGTAATGCCACCGCGTGCCGGTAGTCCGGCACTGATTAAAAAGACATTTTCCTGTGAAACTAAAGAAAACATAACAGCGGTAATACTCACAAAAGATATTTGTAATTTTCGTTCAGCCATCGTCAGTCATGTTGAAGGAATAGTGAAATGTTTGGTAATTTACCACACGGACAAAACCAGCGGATTCTGTTTTCTATTTTGTTTGTTGACATTACTTTTAATACATTCCTTTCTACAAGGCGCAAACATAACAACAGTTTAAGCTTCGCATGTTATATCCAAAAATAAAGACTATATATATTCATTTAATACGATGTTAATAGATTTTTCCAATTTTTATTCTTATGGCTAATTTCTGGAGGTAATTTTTGTAAATATGATTTGATAAAAAAAAAAAATTTTAGGTTATTACAAATTCGTGTAATGGAACGTTGAGCTATTCAGATAAGGATGTTCTTGATACTAAGTAAAGAATCGATATGAATCAAGTTTCATTCGATGCTATAATAGTAATAAAATTATTTATTTATGGAGTTTGGAATGCTTCTTCATATCGTAAAATGTGAACAATTTTTTTAAAATTTGATTTGATTAATAACCATTCAAATAGTACAGATGTTCAGGAAAGATAACACTCGAATCTCAACTGATTAATTTCTAAATTCTATTTAGTCGAATTATTAAATCATACTATTCACTCGTGTAATGGACATCACTAAGAATTAATCGATGAACCGCTGTTCGTGACGATTGTAATTTTGGTATTTTGTGATAAATTTGGTAAAATCCCTCCAAATTGTTCTTTAAAAAGTTAAGTGTAAAGAAAATAAAACATAGGTCTTCTTGCATTAGTGGTGTCTGTCGACTGTTATCAGTTATTATTGAGGTTATGTGTAAATTGTTAAACTTTGACTTGTAAAGGAGGTTTTTGACCAATAAACATGAATAGTGAAAAGAGAAATGCGCGAGGAAGGGGCCGTGGTCGAGGTCGCGGCCGTGGGCGAGGTAGGGGCAGAGGCCGAGGCAAGAAGGTGCCAAAAGTGATGTCCAGTGATGAAGAGGAATGTTCTGTGGAAGAAACCTTGCAGGAACAAGAGGAAATCGTCAGTGAGGATGCTAAGGAGGAACCAGAACAGACTGAGCCGGCTAAATGTAAATGTATTTCGTACTTTTCTGATATTGTTATATTACAACTTCACAACATAACATTGTGTATAGTCAGTAAGCGCTCAGATGAACAAGTTAAAGCTAAGTATTTTACTCTTGCAGTAAAAGCTTTGGATAATAGACAGTTTAGTGCAATAAATAACCTATATAAGATATTTGAATCATGATGTATATTGTTGTTTTGATTTGTGATCAGTAAGAAGCTAAACATATAATACAAACTAACCTAATTGTCGAAAATCCCCGACTCCAACTAGAAAAAGAGCTGTAACATTTAAATGGTTGAACAGATTTTCATGAAACATAGTTAAGATGATACCTAAAACTACCTTTCAATTAAAAAAAACTGCATTGAAATTGGTCCATCTGTTTTGGAGCTTGATGTCACAGACAGATACACACTACAAACTTATAACACCCCTCTTATTTGTTGGTGGTTAAAAACAACCACTTGTTCTACACAATCAAAATCAGTTTGAAAATTCAAAATATTCAGAGGAAGCTAAACAAACACCTTTCAATTATCAGTTAAACATTATCAACTTTGTGATTATACTTTATCAGTTATAGTCTATCACAAAGATATGGTGCAAAAGGTTCCTTCATAGTGTTGTAAAGTTCTTCTCCTTAAGACTGATAATACTAAAGGATGAGTAAGTATGTCAGTCCTCTAGAGAAAGTTTATTTGTGGTAAGAGCAGAAAGATGACAGTTAAAAGTAATTAACTGTTGTAATAAATAATGAAGTTATGGTTTCCTTACTTTTCTTTATTGGTAAAGGATGGGCGACATATCTTGGCTGGACCGAGGTTTCTGTTTGGCATTTTGAAATTTGTCTAGTGCTCAGCTGATCAGCTTCTTTTAGATAGCCAAGATACGTCACCCGTACTGTACCTAGTTGGTATTCCTAAACAGCAATATAAAATTCCCAATACATTTAAAATTATTAGGCAGCTTTTGGATAAGTTTTCATTTGCTCTAAGAATGATTTTTGCGAATTATTTTGTTGCACCAGCTTGACGCAACAAAATTTATTTATTTATAAAAAACCTTAGTGTTTTTTGTCAGTCAGTTTTCTGTAGCAGTACAAACTGCTTTTGAGTTTATCAGCGGCCTTTCACCTTTCATTCTACCAGTGAAACAATAAATTTCCCGAGTGCATCGCCCCAACTAGACATCAACATTTCTGTCTCATTTCACTTATCATTAAATATCTGTTTACAGTGGAAGTACCATCAGATATATCTCAATTGGAAGCTCCGGTGTTCACAACACTTCAGCGCGGTCCTCCTGAGCCTATGCTGAGGCTGGACTGGAGCCACCGAGCCACACTCATCGGGGAGAAAGTCCTCAACCCTATGATCTACTGCTGTGATATCTGCTCTAAACCTATACTCATTTATGGACGCATGGTGAGTGATTTATAGAACCCTCTCTCTTCCCGACTACCCACATGAAGAAGAATATTTTATTGCCATTTGTCTTGATTATGAATTCAGGATTCTAAACATTAGGATAAATAGGAAATTAACTAATAAACTCTTTTGTTTTAATATTAATTCTGTCCACATTTTTTATGTTTGTCTTTTTATTGTTTCAGATACCATGCAAGCATGTATTTTGTTTGTCATGTGCCAGATCTGACCATACACATTGCCCTCGATGTAGAGAAAAGGTAAAAACCTGTACTTTATAAAATACAATAAGAAATCAAAATAGTAGACAAACACATTTTTACTAAGAATTTTTAATTATTGTTCTGTATTAATAAATTAAAATTATTCTCAAATAAAACAATATTTTGGTGTATTTTCAGGTTCTAAGGGTGGAACAAACAGGATTAGGGACAGTATTCATGTGTACGCATTCTGGTACACGATATGGCAACACAGGTTGTAGAAGGACATACCTATCACAGGTAATTATCACCAATAACTAAAAATTATAATAGAGACGACAGTGTGCCAGTACATGCTTCTGTATGACTGCCATGTTAAATGTTAGATATAAAAGATACACTATTAAATGTTGGCAATATTGTCGGCAATTGTCAGTTTGCCTTGCCCCGTGGGCTGTGGCACACCACCAATAAATTTATTACAATGTAGGTTACTGTTGTGCTAATAGATGTTATTATGGCTAGCAAACTTCCAACATTATGTCAAATGAAAATTCTTTATGCCATGCTATTATTTATATTCCATACATATTTCCCCTTATTACATAAGATGGTTTAAAGCAAGTCTAGTAAAACCCAGGTTTTAAATATATCTGTCACTTTCTAACGTCATATAACAAAAAGAGACAGGGCTATCTTAAAATATGAGTTTTACAAGACTTAATTTAAATTATCTTTTGTAATATCACCTATTGTATCCTGATCATCACAGGTTACATAGTTTCAAAACTCCTTTTTATTCCAGAGAGACTTGCAAGCACATATCAATCATCGACACGTGTCTTCGGGAGCGGCTGATAGCAAACCCGAGCCTGAAGCGCCGTCAAACACAGTTGCTATTGTGAAGCCTTTAACAGCTGTAAGTATACATAGAGTACCTACACTCGCTCAATGAAACGAATGAACGAATGACACGGTTGGCGCGGTGGCTAAGCGATTAGCTTTCTACGCTACGTGCCGTGGGTTCGATCCTCGCCCGGAGCAATTATTTGTGTGATCTATAAATAGTTGTTCTGTGTTTGGGTGTGTGTGCATGTGACATGTATATTTGTAAACTGTACCCTCGATACAGGAGAAATACTAGTGTGGGACAACATATAAAAAAAAACAAAGGAAATTGATACAAACCAGATTCAACTTATACCCAAATCGGTTTTCTAAGCTAGTTTGGTTTTGGAGAGCTCCTTGCTTCCGCCGCCTGTACCGTTTCAATCGCACGATACTTTCAAGTGTTCTCTGTTTTTCTATCAACAACTACCAATGACACTCACCACCTCGCCCGATCGACCACCATAGCGTAAATTTTGTGGCGAAATCCACAAATTTAATCTATAACTGTAACATTTGTGAGAGAAAGTTGTCTTTATTTTAGGCCGCACACATGTATCATTGCAGATACAAATAAAGTCTTTTTCCCAGCAACTGCCGCCGTCAGCGGGCGACCCCCGCGCTCACACGCACGCGCACGCCGCGGGCGGGGAGCGGCCGCGCGCGCGCACCAACCTCATCACCGTGCCCATACAGGACCAGACTGACTCGCATGCTTACTACAACTATTACCCTGTGAGTATTGTGTATGTTGGGGAAGTTCACCATCATCATATAAGGCGGTGATTTTAAATCGCTCACCGAACCTCTTTAAATAATCCCTATTGCGACACTTACAGTCTGTGCCTAGTTATGAAAGAAAACGTTAAACTTTCACTGTCGGAAAGGGACCATCCATAAAGTACGTCACACGTTAAGGGGGGGGAGGGGGTTGGCGAAGTGTGACATTATGTGACGAGGGGTGGGAGAGGTCCTAAGTCTCGTGACAACATATTTCAAAATCATAATATTAAAAAATAATTTAAATGGAAATAAAACTAAGTTCGGAACTGCTGTTTTAATTTAATAAATTCTAGATGTAAAGTTGCAAAATATATGACGTCACACTAGGAAGGGGGGGTCTCACAAATGTGATCAACTGTGACAAGGACGGGGGAGGGGTCAGAAAAATCACGAAATTAGTGACGTACTTTATGGATGACCCCAAACCACACCCAACATATTTATAATATATAATATTCTCCCTAGCCACCACAGCCAGTGCCGCCGCCATCTCTCCCTCCAGTATCCTCAGTACCGGTGCTCGCTCACACTATGAGTGTTCCGCCGCCAACGTACTATGCGACAGCACCGCCGTACTCCGCACCACCTTCTTACGTACAACCTGGTGAGTTTAAATTAACCTACTCTTCGATACGTATGTTGGAATCGAGATTCTATAATGAGCTTAATATACTACTGAAGATATACCAATCTGTATGAAAAATTACAAACTACCGGCTTACCATTGTTTATTATCTGTGCTATTGGTTATGCCTTCAGGGGGGCCTAAAAAGGCCACATTGAGCAATTCATCTACTGATCTGCATAGTAACTATCAAACAGATGATTACTGAATATGAACCTTATGCGGATGACAATAAGAGTTGTCAATTATGTAGACATTTTGACATGGTTGTAAGAAACCAAGCTAGTGATCACTTGCTCTCTGAAGTACAAACAAGTCTCAATGTCAACTGTCTGTCAGAATTATCAACTCATCCAAGACTTGACAAAGTAGCAAGGTGACTTTGACTATGACTTTCAGATCTATTTACGTGGCAATCTAGATTTCCTTTATATCAATAAATAGTTGGATAAAGAAGTCTCTTTATATTTCTTGTGAAATTTCCTTCACTTAGTACACAGCTAAAAGGAGAAGCCAGCTATTCTATTACCGCGATGGAAATAAATCCCTTCAAAACTCCAGAACCTGAACTAATTTTTGTTTACAGGTGGTAGCATGTCAACAAACGTGTCGTCATCCGTCCCCATGGGGTCAGTGAACTCCATGGGCGAGGGCTCCCGCTGGGGCGAGGGCTACCAGCAGCCCAACGTCCAGCAGTGGGCGCCGCAGGGCCAGCACCACTACTACAGGTAGCCCCCGTACAAACGCCGCTACGAGTGGCGCGAGTGACGTGAGCCGTGGAACTGAACTTACTCGTGGACATCAATGTGAATTAAATATACTGTCGATTGAACCTGACACATTATTAGACTTTTGTATGTTGTAGTGTGGAGCTGTCAGGGTTATTTGCAAATGGGGAGTGTACACAGATGGACTGTGGTTAAATTGCAGAACAGTTTACTTTAGACGTCACTTCATGTAGTTACGTACAAGTGTGCCTTTTGTATGCTACATGCATTTGTCGATTGCAAGTTTGCAACACAGTCTGCCTGTATACACTTCATTTATCGTCAGATTTCTTCTTTTTAATATTATTTTATTTGATACATAATGATACTGGACAGATAGGTCTAAGAAATATTTCTATGAAATGTTTTGAAAACAACTGTCTAGTATCTGAGCGACTCCCGAGTCATATCATCCTAACTGTTCTACTAATAATCGCTGACATAAATAATTTCCTGTGTCCAGCGTTTATTAGGAAGTGTTTTTTTCCTATCACGCGGATTTGCGCCCCCGTACATGTCTGGCCTGTATAATCTGTGGGTTCGGCGGTCTACCACGTAACTAAAATGGTAATGAACATCCAACTCTGGCAATAAACTTCAATAAGATCGTGAGAAACAAAACTTTGAGCTACCTTGTAAAAAATTACCGATCATGAAGATGGGAGACCCAACAGCATGATCGGTAAAATTACCAAAGTCGATGTTCATTACCATTTTAGTTACGAGGTAACCCCTCTGGTACGTATGCGTGAGTTAGCGCGCAGCGGACCACACACAGGACAGCACGCGCATGTATGTAACTGATGCGGGCGGCACGCATGCACAATTCCCCATGACAGGAATAAGGCCCTATGGCATCCCTATGGTGCCCTATGGGGATAAGAATATAACCCTGTTGCGCTTTGACAATGTCACCCCTGACGTTAAAAACATAACTGTTATTATTGATGTAATACAATACTGTAGCTAGTATAAATTATTTATCACTTATGTGATATAACCTCATTATGTACAGGTCACAAGAATGTCAATATTGTATTTCTAATAGTTTATTTTTATTTGAATAGTATTCTAATTATATTTTTTTCTTCAGTCTTTAAATTTTGTGTATATTAGTATAAACATTATGTAATGTAGAATATATATTTACTCTTCTATATTGGTGGTTATTGCTGTATTAGTAGATAGCTGATAAGCTGGCATATTGTTATCATATAGTGCAATTTTATCAACTATATAACCCACCCTATTTATGCATAATTCAAGATGAGCAATGCTTTGTAAATGCTCAATTTGTCACACAATAATGTTCATTGTTTGTAGTATATTATTTACTCCACCTATATCCAATAAGACTACTTTTATATAAACTGTCCTTATTCTGTGGATCTGAAACATACAATTTTGTAATAATAAATGAGAAAATCAATAAAAAAAGTTACTAAGTGATTAGATATTTATTTTATTAATTAACACTAATCAATATCAATTATATTTACAATATGTCACATCATTCACGCTCCTCAAATAGACAATCAACAAATGCAATAAAATCTGCAAAAAATATTTACTTTTTTATACCCATACATTCAACTGTTACCATAACTATTGTATTTTTATTAAAGAAAATAAAATGAATACTATTTCGTAAAGATTCACAGGGCCACTGCAGAAATACTATTGCTATAGAATAACCAATCAAAATGCATATTTAACGCGTGATGACATGAAATGCTTAATAACAACCTATAACCAATTGACAGACTTCTCATAATCATTTCATAAGATATGGAATTTTTAGATTGAGATCGCCGGGCACTTATAAAATCAACCATACCTATTTCTACATTGGTTCTGTGAACAGCCTTTTGTTTAGTGTAATGTTCTCGTCCTCAGATCATGAGTGCTTGGTGGTGGGCGGTGCGGGGTCGGTCAGGTCCACCAGCGTGACGTCACCCGGCGGCGCCGCGCTGGGGGCCGGCTCGGCCGCGAACGCGGGGGTCACCTGCGACTGCACCGACCTCACCGCCTCCATACTCACTTTGGTCGAGAGGTTCTTCTGTCGCGTCTGTTCGGAAGTCTTCGATAATCTCTCGCTCAACGCCTTGAGCGCGATTTGTCTGGAAAGGTTTAACCAGGTTACTTCATAAGGGTAATTATTTTGGTCACTGCAAACTTGAAATTATTCCAATACCAAATAGATATTATTTCAGTTATTGCGCAGAAAACCGGTTGTAGAAACCTAGGTAATTTAATAAGGCGATACTCATTGCATGAATCATTAAATCGGCAGTAATTTATTTGCAATCTACTTCTGTCAAACAAAACACCTACACTAATTATTTCACAAACAATTAACGATAGCCATTTCGTATCTTTTATTTTACCGCTCAGCATGGAGATGAAGACAATTAATCTTGTGTGACTAAGAACCACATAACATTTTGAATTACGAATTTTTTGATGTCAAATTCCATCTTAACCACTGTAAGGATTCTGGGTTTCTCTCCAAACTAGAGATTAGGTTGTAACCAATGCAGATGTAGCGATATCTAGCCCTACAATAAGAAACTAAGTAGCACCTTTGAGCGTATACAATACGAATTTGACAAATCATTACGAAGCCTGAATAACGTAAGTAAAATTAAGATCTTATTTAACACATACACAACTGTCCGACATCAACCATTGGGCTTCAGCTCACCAGGCACTTGGTTGTAGGATTCTCCATTTTCAATGGAGAATCCTACCTCGAACGAATCGTACCTCGTTCCTTCACAGGGTATTGCAGACCCATTGCGAATTGGTGGATGTCACACTCAAATATTGGAATTTTTGTTTCTAGAACATGCCTCCTCCTACTTTGTTTCCTCACAATGTTTTCCTTCACTGTTAAAGCAGAAATAATGTATAAAAATAGTAAGCAACCAAATTACCTTCGCCTCTCCATGTCTTGCGGCTCGACGCCCGGCATAGAGATAGTGACGCCCCTGGGACTCAGCGCGAGGTGCACGCGGCGTTGGCTCGGAGAACAGATGCCCAGCCGCACCAGGCAGCGGTGTGGAGGGCCCAGGATACCTCGCACGACTGGCTGTAGGACCGTCGGGAAGAAACTGGAAGATATTAAACACTTACTTCAGTATACATGACCTTCATTAAATAAGCTTTTTTTAAGTTGGTGAGAACCCTCTTTGGATTTCGGGGGCGGACGGATGTGCCGGAGATTACCCTAATTACCTAACCAGGGTTGGTTAGGTTATACTGCTCCAGATGACCAGTTACATCATTGTTTTACAGTGAAAGACAATTAGTTTGATTGCATGATATGTCCAATATTGTCCAGCAATGGATGTTATGTGATTTATTTTTGAGATGGTGTATAGCAACTAGACAACATGAAACCACATATTCAATGAACATTATGGAAAAATGCTCTTATTATTCATACACCCTGAAGATTATTATTTAAAAAAAAATGTTAATTTTTCTCCATAGTACATAATATCAATTGAACAATCGATGTGGCAGCAATGACCTGTTTCATGGCAGTAATAATATTGCTTATCAGTTGTACTAGTTTTAGTGCACTTAATTTTTTTATGTATCTTGTGCCATTTTAATAATATCTAAAGATTGAACATTTCTTAAACTAACCGCTGGTTGAGGAGTAAAGTGACAGATATGTTGGTCTTTAAAATTCCATAAAGTGAGGGAACCTTTTTCCCGCATTTATGTTTAGTTTGGCAACCTGTTATTTATTTGTTTATCAATTTGAATAATAGTTAGAGCACTTTTATATTTGGCAAAGAATAAATTTAAGTGTTATAATTTAAACAGCCTATTAAAATGTTTTTTCTTTTTGATAATTAAACAAAGAGAAGTGTGAAGATGTTATTTCTTTTAAATTAAAACATTTTGTTTTCATATAACACTTATTTTTGTTACAGTAAATATTTTTCTTAAAAAATGATCTTATACCAGCAAAATCTAATTAATTCATAATCTGCACCTTTGATATTCTTCTCTGTAAATACTACACACATTTGTGAGTTTAAAGTATGAAACAAAACACAAGGAGTGTCAGATTACAAGCCCATTGTCTTAAGTGCGCAACTTGTTTGGGATGGAAAACAGTTGGGACAAAACATTCTACTGAAATTCTTAACATATCTTGAGAATAATTTTAAATATTTGTGGAACCAGTATTTAAATTATTGTTTACCTTATACCTTCGTAAATTAGACATAAGATTACTGGTTATGATAATATTGATGACAAAAACAAAAAAATAATAATGTAGTATTAGCTCTCATAAAATACTGCTTTGTGTTAGATAGTATATTAGAATCTCTAACCCATTCGCCTTTGCCTTACTATGTTGGGGCCAACTTCCAGTCTCACCTGATGCAGCTGATTATCAGTATTTTGCACTGAGTGACTGTCATCTGACCTCTGTAACTTGATTACAGGGATATAGGTTAGAATGGTAACCTAACTTCTCTGGGTTCTGACTGCCATAGGTGTTGTATGGCTCCCAAAACCGAATTGTGTATGGAGGGGACTTTATGTGTAAAGCACTACTACCCATCCAAGGATTGGCCATGACAAGCATAACCTGATTGATCTGAGTAGTCTCTATTTAGCTAATAACCCCTCTCAAATTAGGGTTATCAAATAGTTAAAATGTACCATAGTTCATACATTTACAGAAAAGCAAGTGTATAATTAAAGAGAATTGTAATTATAAATACATACTTATCGAAACTGAAATTATCGGCCATGTCTCCTCTGGTTCCACTGCTATGCCTCTGCCAGAATCTCAGGTATATCCAGGACAGAATAGTGCCACTGCCCCACATGCAAGGATATGTGCCTTCCAATGCTCCAATAGCCCATAGAATAATGGCCGCTATTAGAATCAGTAGAGGCAGTGATCTGTTTGTTAGCTTCCCTGGAAAAAAAAGGAAAAACATGATGTTGCCCGGTCAGTTACTGTTACTGCCTATCGCATCCCACTGCTTGGCAATAGCCAGTCTATTACAATATAAACACTTCTGTTTTGATTTGTGAGCGTAAATTGTTATTATATTGAGAGTTGTTAGTTACAATAGGTAGCGTGTGAAATTAACTATGATCAACATACAACTTAACTGAAAAGATAATTTATGAATCAAACAAGTTTGAAGTGTCAATTAATTCAATTATATTCAAGGAAATTAGTCAAGTGTTAAACGAGAATACTTATCAATCAATTCGCACCTAATGGTGTTTTTATCAGCAGATGATCTGGCATTATCTGCTTTACTGCCACACTCACCGCGGCCAGGTACCCCGCCAGCCCGTGTACATGAATATCGAACAAGTAGGAAGTCTGTCCTGTACACGCAAATATCACCAAGTAGTAGAACGTAGTCAGAAATGCAACACCAACATTAGTCAGGAAGAAAAACTTCATCATTTCCATTTGACCCCATAACGGTTCTATTAGTTTCCCACACAGTCCCACTGTCACAATGTCGATGATCACTTCCCACAAATGTATCTCGAGAAACCAAAACGTGAAAGTGGACCACAATTGAAACGAAGGTGGCAACAAATACCCTGGAGTGACACTGAGAACGTCCACCACATCGTCGGAAAACGATAGAATGTACCCTATGATAACTACTACACAAATGAATTTCACCGATGGCGATGTGTTTCCTAATAAAGCGGAAAATTGCTGTCGTAAATACGGCAAATTACGACTGAATACCCTAAGCGCAGCCATTTTTGTGACGGATGAGCGAAAACCAAAACTCTGACAAACAAGAGTATAAATGTCAATGTCAAAATGACAATTGAATGTCACGTCTGCGTTTGGTTTCGCGCAATAATAGCATTTAATTATCAGCGTTATTTAGCTGCTTTGAGCTTTGAGAACCTCTTCAAATAAATATTAGTTTAGCTGTCATGGTTTGAGGTATCTATACTTTTTGGTGAAAACAAACAACAAATTCACTGTATATAATTTCGTATTCTATTTAGATACAAGAACATCAATTGTAAAGTAATCTGAAATAACAATAATTCAGATTTTACGTTTCGTTTCATTCGCTTCAATTTTCAATCAAACGTCACTTTTTATAAGGGTTGCCAACCGTACGGGGTTCCTCGTACAAATACGAAATTTGTAGTCTGCTGTACGAGTACGAGAATTTTGATATAGGAAATTTTATAACATGATTTTTATCGTGGGTAAAATTTTATAGCGTAAATGGGTTTTTACACTTTGGCTACATAGGTTGTGCTAAATGAAAAGTAAAAACTTAAAATAACACCTCTCGTGGTCAAATTATTTATTAAATATGCATTCTCATTTAACCTCAATCAATAGTTTAATATTATGATGAGCATGAATTTAGCAGATATGATAAAATTAAAAAAATCTAAAATCATTAATTTTTGCTTCAATAATTATTAACAACATTTTATTCGTTTAATTCAATGTTTTTTATGTTTACAAATGTGTGCTTAATTCACGCTCATTTAATAATTCATAATTTTGGTTTTATAACATTTTAAATGCTTTATGAATGTATTAGGTTGGAAAGCCAAAATACGAGATTTTTTTGTTGTATAATATGTACGAGAAGGAAGTTCTACGATTGGCAACCCTATTTTTCAACTCTCTTTGCTTTCGTCCTTCAACGTTTTTGTTAGTGGCATTGCGCAAATAGCGACTTGCCAATAAAAAATAAAAAAAAAATAAAATAAAAAAATGTGAAACCATAACTTTGTTTACCTACCATTTGTTTACGAAATTCTTCTCATAAAATATTTCATTGACTGTAGTAGTGTTTTTAATTAAATATACAGGCGTACCTTTAGGTATCTTTAATGTTATTACGGCTTATAAGTAGTGCGTTGTTGGTATGATACTATGATCTTTAATTCTGCCGTCTCATTCTTATCACTTTAGTTTCCATTGATTTAGAATATTAACTGATTTTCAGTTACGTGTGGCTAACGTTTGGGGCGGCGGCGTCATGGCATCGGGCGGGAAGCAATGCAGCAACGTGAGATTGAAATACTTAACGCAACAGGAGGCTATTGCTTTGGACGAGGATCTGTTCAATGAATACAAGTATAGTGTTGATCAGCTCATGGAGCTGGCAGGGCTTAGTGTCGCTACAGCCGTTGCACGCACTTATCCGACGTCTACGTAAGTATTTTGCTGTCATCTCGTAATGTGGAATGGCGAGGAGTGAGAGAGTTTTAGGAAAACTTATTAGAAGCCTATGCCAAGCAGTGGGCTGATTTGATTGATTTACTTGATGTGGATAAACCATGATTTAAAAAGTTGATCTGACTTTACTGGAACTGGAACACATTGTATTTACTCGAAACTTACTACATTACGTTACTTTCAGGCACCCGTCAGCTCTAATCATATGTGGACCAGGAAACAATGGAGGAGATGGTCTTGTCGCAGCCCGTCATTTGGTGCTATTTGGATACAATGTTTCAGTACACTACCCTAAACGTACGGCTAAACCACTGTATGAAAATCTTTTAGCACAGTGTATATCATTTGGGGTAGACATTGTTGATAAGCTTCCTCCAGCTAAGGATTTGTGTAATCACTACCAAGTACTTGTTGATGCTCTCTTTGGGTTCAGCTTCAAGCCTCCAGTGAGAGCTGAATTAAAACCTGCCTTAGATGCCTTAATTGATGCTGGATTACCAGTTTGCAGGTAAAAATATTTTTTATATAACAAAAAGTAGTTATTTACTAAAATAGTAGAATAAAATATATCTTTATTTCATGTAAACTAGATACAGGCACATATGAAATGTCGAGACTAGGTGCCCGGTTCTGAATAGTAGGTCTTATGGAGAAGAACCGGCAAGATACTCCAAGAAACTTTTTTAAATTAATTTATTACAATCTTGATCAGTACAATGTTGTGGTAAGAACTGTGAGAATAATGTAATTTAATGTGGATAAAAAATAAGAATAGGATAAATAAAGATTTGCCTCTGAATAAGATTGCCATGGTAGTTACAAGTATGTACTAGCAGGTATAAGACAATATACAGTGCATTGAAAAACAATGCATATCAGCTTAGTGTTTTTTTGTCATAAACTCTTAAAATGAAAGGAATTTTTCAAATTTCTTTCATTTTAAATTCATATATTTACTGTCACAAACCAATAGAGCAAAATTTTAAGTAGTTTTATTTTATCCACTAAATATATTTATAATTTATTTAAATTGCAGTGTGGACATTCCCAGTGGTTGGAATGTGGAAACAGGTCCTGGCTTGGTAAGGCCCCTCAGACCAGATCTCCTGATATCACTCTCGGCACCAAAGCTGTGTGCCCGGCCTGAGTTCATCCTAGATGCCAAGCATTTCCTCGGAGGAAGATTTTTACCCCCTGGCATTATCCATAAATACTGCCTGAAGTTACCATCTTATCCTTTTGAGGACCAAGTTGTTCAGTTGTCTTGTTAATTATTTGGGCAGTTGTGTCTGGCCACAAAATGCAATGCTACTTTAGTTTGTAAGATATACTCGTCAAAACAAAATAAGGGCCACTTGCAAATTTCAACATTATGGGTGATTTAATGACCATTAACTATATCCATGTGGTAAATTGTACAGCGTTGTATTATTTTAAGTGTTTGCGAACATTTTAACAGCATTCCGCTTGAAAAACCGTTAAAATGGGTAGATTTTATCAATTTTTTTGAAACCAATTAATTTTACCCTGTTTTTAACGTGAACTTTAGGCTCATTTAACATTTGTATTGTACTGAGAACAGTTAAGTGTGTCGAGTTAGTGCCTACATCAGCATTTTAAGAACGTAATTCCACAGGTTCGACTTCAAATAGACTTGACTACAACGACCAGGACCATAACACTCATCCAAGAAGGCTATTCGTAGCGATCTGTAGTTTTACAGCCGAGATTTTTGCAGCGAGCGATTCAGAATGCCTGGAATTGCTTTTATGAGATCCAAAATTTTGTCAGAAGTCAGGAATTAGGCAGAGCCAGAGGAATCACCGCTCAGAAAGACCGCTACATAGACTTACATGCACGCAGAGAGGGCATCGTCACTTCCCGCTCTTTGCAAACCCGCTTGTGCCTGACCACAGGCACGTGAGTTAGTGACCAAACAATTAGAAACCAGTTTTATGAAGACCAGCAATTGTCCAGGAGCCAAGTGGTGTGAATTCCATAGTCCAGTATTCATCATGCAAATCAATAAACATCCGCAAGGCAACAATTGGACTGTAGCGTAAGTGACTGAAGCACATTGCTTTTTATAGATGAGAGCAAAGTAAAAGTTTTTAGTGTTGACCGTTGCATAAGGGTGTGGAGATGAAAAGGGAGCAATTTGCAGAAGCCTGCATCCACAACAGTGATCGATTTGGGGGGCCCAATATTATGGCGTGGGGAGGCATAAGCCAAACTGGAAGAACTGAGCCTATAATTCAGAACCAGGGTACAGTAACAACTTAACGATACATCCAGGAGGTCATAAGACTCTATGTGGTGCCATTTGTATAGCAAGTGGGTGTAGGTTTCAAGCTGTTGCACGGCAATGCACGCGCTTATACTGTTGGAGCCACCAGAGAGACACTAGAAGAGGCTTGTATACAAGTGTTGCTGAGGCCAGCGAACAGTTCGGACTTGAACAGAATTGAACACATGTGGGATCTGTTGAAAAGAAGAGTATGAGACACAGATTGATCACTGGACAATGAAAGACAGCTTTTAAACGTCCTAAAATCGAGCTAGTAACAAATCTCTCAAGAAACAATGCGCCATCTGATAGAAAATGCCCTCTAGGCTTCAAGAATATGTTCAGAAAAGAGGAGGGTACACCAGATATTGATTCAAAAAGGAAGAAGAATAAACGCCCTGGAATTTCATTTTTAATTGCATTTTTAGTCCAAGTGTACTTTTTGCTGAAATTGCACTTTTTCTCGAAAATGTTGTAAAATTGTTTTTCTTTCCTGTGGATTGTGTAAAATTTAAGCCCATTTCATTAAAAACAAATCATTGCAATGAATTATACAACTTAGAAACCTAGGAACCTCATAATTTGCCCAGAAGATCAAAAATATAAGGTGGCCCTTATTTTGTTTTGACGAGTATATTTCAGTAAATAAAATTTACTTATTTGATAATGTTTTAATTTAATAAATATTATTATGTACAGTCATATTGCTACTAGCAGAGGAATGTGTGGCTAAATTTTAATGAGAGAAACGTTTGCATTCAGAAATGCGATAATAAAAATAAGATTCAGATGGTTACAGGAACCATTTGCTGGCATGCCTACTCTTTGGTAGCTCATGACATACTCTTTGGTAGCTCTCGCATAAGGTTCTGCAGCCACCCATGACCCCTCATATTACATGCTAGTAAATCAAATGTGCAATCTACTTGCTTCTAGGAACTTGCTAGTTGCTTGCCAGCATGCCTAGCTAGCTGATGACTAAAGAACGCTCTCCTCCTGGTTTCTTTAGTCAATGATTCCACAAATTCCCAATGAGCGAGCGACTATATTGGTTACATCCATCTAGTAATAATAACTAATAATAAATAATAATAAAAGTTTATTTACCAGAAATATACCAATACATTTTATGCCAACGAGCCACAAACTAAGCAAAGCTTGTATCTTGGGGCTCGGAGTCTGGAGTACAA
Organism: Allophyes oxyacanthae; assembly: GCA_932294325.1. Classification (NCBI taxonomy): domain Eukaryota; kingdom Metazoa; phylum Arthropoda; class Insecta; order Lepidoptera; family Noctuidae; genus Allophyes; species Allophyes oxyacanthae. The sequence continues at coordinate 3,863,257 of OW028614.1, read as the reverse complement.
TTTATCATAATTAACATGGTTACAGTTTTTAATAAATTATGTTATTAAACAATATTATTAATATTATTCAAGTAATAAAGTTATGAATTAAAGGTAGGGCTGGGTGTATTATGCGTGTGTGAGGGGTGTGTGTGTGTATTTGTATTGTAAGGTGAGCGTAATGGTAACTTTATGGTTACATCACTGCGATATTCACACGAATGACTTTCACAACGAAAAATTAATTACTGAACGTAGCCAATAATAAAAAAAAATACCCAATCGTTTTATTTCTATCTTTTTCGTCCCTACCAAGCCCCCGTAAGCCCCTCATAAAACTTGCCGTTCTAATGCTATACAATATGTAAGTTATAAGAAATGGAACGATCTATCATTAGTGTTTTGACGTTTCACTTTTCGCGCCGATTTTTCCCGCGACCGGCTGTCATAAGTCATTATTTGATTGTTGGTGAGGTCAGCGACTTTAACGCATCGTGCCTTATTTCAGATAATAGTTTTGGTTTCTTCAATATAAACACAAATGTAAGTATTTTCTTCGTCATTTCTTAATATTCCATTCGATGAGTTAAAAATTCTCGAGTTTTGAGGCCTATAATCGTTGATAAGTAAGCTCAGTAACCGTCCCATGGTGTTCATGGTTTTCGATTTCGTGTCGTTAACTATCAACGGTTAGTCATTTTCTAAACAGAATCTACTATAATTGGACATTATCGTATATAAAATATGTAATTTTCATACTAACTCAGTAGGTATATACTTTTGCAGACAAAAAATGTTTGAAGCGCGTCTACTCCGTAGCTCCATTTTGAAGAAGGTGTTGGAGGCCATCAAAGATCTGCTCACACAAGCCACGTTTGATTGCGACGACAATGGGATCCAATTACAGGTAGGACCATTATTGGTTGGACAACTTTGTGAAAGCATAATTAGAGGCCCATCTTCAGCAGTTAACAGAGGTTACTGGTTTATGATAGGTCTACGAAGATTTGTTTCACCTTTGTTAATTCCTATTAAATAATTACATTTGAAGTCCCCCTAATTGGGTTACAGATTATCTTCCTTGCTTTACCCACTTCTTCTTCTTCTTTTAATTTTATGGCTCCATCGTAATTCAATGATTTTGCCAACATCAAGGTAGGAAAAGACACGTGATCAGTTTAAAAAAAAATTAACAATATTAGTGATGAAATTCACCGGTATTTGTAGTGCTTTTTACCCACTTGACATCTACAATAATATTCAAGAGATAATATAATAAGAGATAATAATATTCAAGAGATTCTACAATAAATCATGATAGAATGGATATAAAACACAAGATTATTTCAATTTGTTGTTGTACCTAATTATCAACACTTATAACATGCCTTATTTTACACTGTTATGTCCTACTAAGACTCGTATTCTACTAATTGTTGTATTGTTACAGGCAATGGACAACTCCCACGTGTCACTTGTATCCCTCACCCTAAGAGCAGATGGCTTTGACAAATACAGATGTGATAGAAATATCTCCATGGGCATGAACTTGGGAAGGTATGTATCTTCAGCAAGACTAGTATATCAGCTGGAGAAACTTGTTTTCGCCACCCTTTGTCTCCTTAACAGAAGACAAAACGTAAAATCGAGAGAGAAAACAGTAAAGAGAAGATTTTTCTCTTTCCTAAACCTACCTACCTACTTTTGCTGTGCAGGGCTACAGCTGAAAGCTCTTCTATATTCTTTGATGATTTGAGTTTATATAGATATCTAATTCCATTTTAATGTCACTGGCCAGAAAAGACTTGGTCTTGAGTTGTTATCAAGAATTATAATTCGGTAACAACTGTTGGGATTGAACATACAATTGTTACCATGCTCTATCCTCAGTGATTTGTCACATTGTAACTAGTATCTAATGTAGGTCTATAATCACATATCCATTTAGACTTTCTACTAAGTTCCATTGTAACTGGATTTGGGAATCAAGAAATAAACTTAAAAGAGGTGAAATGTAACATCTGTTTCAGCATGTCAAAAATCCTGAAGTGTGCTGGTGACAAAGACACAGTGACCATCAAAGCGCAGGACAACGCTGACAATGTCACATTTGTGTTTGAGAGCCCCAACCAGGAGAAAGTATCAGACTATGAGATGAAACTTATGAACTTGGATCTTGAACATTTAGGTGAGTTGTAAGATTAATATCATATATTTTTCCAGCCTGTAATCTACTTCTGCCATGGCCTTTATGGCCAACCCAACATTCTCTGTGTTGATCTAAGATATTTATTAGTAGACTATTATTTATAATATTACTATTAAATTTTTTAACTTATTTATTTCTACCTATTCTAAGATATTGTGGTAGGCAAGCCATTTCTGCTTAGGATAGGAGTTATTTACAAATTACAAATATACTATATGGTCCATCTTATCTTGTTTTAAGCAGGAACTATAAGAAATTGTTAATGTGACAAATGATTCCTGTGTTTCGTTTTAAACTTATGTTGACTCTTTTGTTCTAAAACGGTATAACTAATTATTACAGGTATTCCCGAGACTGAGTACAGCTGCACCATACGGTTACCCAGTGGTGAATTCGCGAGAATCTGCCGCGATCTCTCACAGTTCGGAGAGTCAATGGTCATTTCTTGCACAAAAGAGGGTAAGGATTCCATTTTTTACAAAAATTGTTGTAGGTAATTAGGATATTTTAATTTTTTATTCAATAGGTAACATTTTTGGTAGACAGGACAGGATTTACAAAACTTTTTGAAATTTGGGATATTTTTTTGTTAATTTAACATTTTTTGTTGATTGGGCACCAATCTGTTCATTAATGATGATTATTATTTTGCTAAGTACTTCTCTACAAAAAGGCTTTTCATGTTTCATAAGGCTTGTAACAATGTACAAGTATGACACAAGAAATAAGGCGCGTCGTGAATCTTCGTTCGCGCGGACAGGAACACACGATCGCCGACAACACCCGAAGCTAAATCAATTTAGATATAAAAATCATATATAAATTGATTGCTGTGCCGTCCATTCTTCAGTTGTCGATGACGCAGCGACGATGCTTTCTGATTGGTTGATCAATTTCCCGCGTATTTAATTGTTGTCAACTGCGCAGGTACTTCGATAAGCCATAATAAGTTGTGTCATACTGTAATAATTCAATTAATTATTTATTATCTTGCCATCGTCATAGGAGTGAAATTCTCGGCCTCTGGGGACATCGGCTCAGCGAACATCAAGCTCGCACAAACCGCGACAATCGACAAAGAGGAAGAAGCTGTTGTCATCGAGATGGAGGAGCCTGTTACTCTCACATTCGCCTGCCAGTATCTCAACTACTTCACTAAAGCCACATCACTCAGTCCACAGGTAAATAACACTGACCTACTTTTAGTCTGTAGTTAGTATCTTATCTCATCAAGTGACGAAACGCAGACAGTAGTATTGTTGAAGACTTCATGTGGCCGGTTGTGATTAGAAAGGCTACAATTAGGAAAGTGCAAGTTTCGCAGACCTATTAGTATTGCGCCAAGGAAGACCTTATGTAACTTGAAATTAAAATTCTTTCAACATCCCAGCACCTGATTTATATGCTATACATACATTTTTACAACATTAGAGTTATAGAGTTATCTAGTTTTCCTGGATGTTTTGTCATAAGTAAAGAACTGTTATTTCATTCTAGGTTCAACTGTCTATGTCGGCCGATGTCCCACTGGTCGTGGAGTACCGCATTCCAGACATAGGTCACATCCGCTACTACCTAGCGCCCAAGATTGAGGAGGAGGATAGCTAAACTAGACTAGATTATTGTTAAATTCTATTTTGTAATCCCGAATATATTGTACTGTACTTGTTCTTTCCAAAAATATCATGTTAATTCCAATTTGTCAAACTTGTTAACTCCATACACTGTGTGTATCGTAAAGTTGTGATAAAATACTATTTTTATAAGAAGTAATAAACATGTTCGTAGAAATGGTTGGTATCATTCTTAAAATAAGACACAATAGACATTAATCACTTTTTATTTTCCACAATAGTACAAATTACTGCAATCATGTCCATGTTTTACATGAGTATTGAATGAAATGTCAAGAAGAATAAAAGTGTATCTACGGATACACATGTTGAATCAAAATAAATAATCACTTCTAACACAATGGAATGTTGAACTTAAAGCTTCGTTAATTTTTTATTATACGAATTTTCTATATATTAATCATCCTTACATCTAAACAAATTATATCCCCACTAGCATTTTATACACGTAGTAATTATAAAAAAATATTGGCAAGAGATTAAAATTGAGACATGCATTTAGTCTATGAGAGATTTAGGCTTGGCATGCACTGGCGACCAATTTTAGCATCACACGTTGAGTGTTCTATTTTCAATCTTTGAATGTGAGCAAAACAATGACTAGTTAGTTATTTCCATATGTGAGTATTAAAGCAACTCGAGTTACTGAACGTAAGTTCCTTTTATGCTCAGTTAAAATGTCCAGTGTATGCAAAGCCTAAGAAAACACAAACATTGAGAAATCTGTAGTATATAATATAACCATAAATAAATGTAAACATTTAGACTGACATCTTATTTCCATAATACTATTTTACAATGGTACGATAAATAAAATAAATGCCCACTAGCAAATGTAACGTATTCCAAACAACTGATTCGTTGAACTTTTTTGACATGGTTAGGGCCATGTTCACCGACAATATAATAAATGTTTAAATGAAATTGGCCGATTACACATACAAAAAAATGGCTACTTTAATCTGTTATGTTGTTGGTGAACTTGGGCCTTATTGTATTATCTTTCCTTATAGATGTGCAATCAGTGGTGGATTTACCAGCACGCCGAGTAGGCTGGAGCCTAGGGCGGCAAATTTGGGGTCAAAATTTAGGCATGCCTTACCCTGCCTTATTAGTAGAACATGATTCGAGCTTTTATTAGCTCAGAAATATATCCAAAAACCACAGATTAGAGAACAAAAGTCAGATGCAGCGCGCGGAACAAGCACTATGCCACACTTTAAATATATAGTACTATGCGGTCGGCATTTCGCCATGTGTGCGTGACTACTAGTGACAACGCTGTAGAAACACGTGCGCCAGTGTTCGTGTAAGGTTGCTAGGGTGATGAAAAAGTCCCACTGTTTTTATATTGGGTTGGTAAACAGGTTTAAAAAAAAATTAAAATTAGTAATTTAATAAAATACTTGTTGTCTAATGTCTAACTTTAGATTACTGCTTTATTTATTTTTGTATCTTTAATATTATTTTATATATTATTATATCTCTGACTCTCGGTAGTAACACTTGATGTTTCCGGTGAAGGTGGTGATGGTGGCAAGTTATACATGTTGGTTTCGATTTTTAAAACGCTTGTATTAGCTTCACCTGTAACTAACTATGTATAAAAATCTTGGAAGTTAAATTTGACCCACTTCCCGGTTTCCGATTGAGCTGAAATTTTGCATACACGTTTAGTTTGGATGACAAAAGCGTTTATTTAAACTATAATATTTATTTTTAATCAATCGACGTCCTTTTTTTGTAATATAAGTATCTTCCTCTTTAAAATGCGATGAGCAGACAATACTTTTTTAGTTTTTTGAAAACAATTTTTGCAATGTACAATACACAGGACTGCATTAACAATAAATAAACAAATGTGATGTTTTAACGACATGACGCTTCGTTTCGTACTGAAAGGAGTTTGTATTTGGTTTTGTATTTGTATTTAGTTTGTTGGCCGAGCTCTCGTGTTCCGCGCGCTATATCTGACCTGTAATCTGTGCCCAAAAATTATTTCTTGTGCAATCTTAACTAAATCGTTGGGTTATAAAAATAATCTAGGAACTGACACATCGATCCCCTAGTTCACAATCATACTGATTACGGGAAAAAAGTAATTATGATGATAGTGCACAAATCATAAAGTTGCAATTTCATTGACAAAAAAATTGTAATTAATTTATGATTGTGAACTAGGTCATCGAATTGTAGAGGTCGGTAGGGGCGGCAAAATTTGAATAGCCTACTGACGGCAAATGTGTAAATCCGCCTCTGTGTGCAAGGTAAATACATAATAATATATACTAAACACTCTCAGGGGATTACATAAATAAAGATACTACTAATCAATATAATAAGTCTTAGTACTTAAATGTGACTAGAAGTCGAGATACTTAAAATATAATGAACTAGGGTATTATAAAAATAATTCACTCAATAGGAATATTAAATATTAACTTAAGTAACCTTTAATACGAAAGGAGGGTGGGCAGGTGTAAGTGACCAAACGGATAGGTCGCGACATCGCTACAAGTAACTAACTCAAGGAGATAGAAAGAAACGTTTTTATAAAGAATTAAATAAAGGTAACGAGTCGCAACCCCGAGTTTCACTGTTTCCACTTCTTGGCGGAGAAGAGCACCGCGCGTTGCTTCAAGAAGAGCGAGTAGCTCTGCTTGCGCGGGACAGTCGACGCTGGGTCGTCTGCTTGCTTCTTCCTAGTGGCGCGGCGGTTCGCGTTGGTCATCGCATTCATGTATGCTGGTCGACGCCCGCGCCCTCTTCCTGTAAAAAGAAAAAATCACTAAAAATGTATCCCATCCTGACACACAACTGAAATATCACAATATCGGCCTGTTGAACATGGGTTTTCGAATATACTGCTGCAATGGTCGTTAGGGATTATAGCAGTTTGGTAATCGTGTTATAAAAGGGGTCGAGTCGTGCTCCCGAGGTCCGGTATTTGTCAGAAAGTGAGGGGAAAAGACTAATCTTGTAGCGAGCGAAGCATTTCCGCCATAGCCTAACATGGCTTGAAGTGTGTGCGAGCAGAGTGGAGACGTGTGGTTAAATGGTGAAAGAGAGGATTATTCCTCTACGTGTCATACTCGCTACGATTACAACTAGAAAAGCAATGAGACATCTCGCGTTTCCGCTTGGACCATGTTCACTGAAGCCAAGCGAAGATATCGTGAAAATAACAAAATCCTATCTTCTCTGCTTTTCGACTCAAGCCCAATTTTTTGTTTTAAGATAACCTTGCGCCACCCGATCAGTAATTCCTGTATCGTGGGTGGGTTCACAAACATACATTTCACATCCATAAACATCTAGACCCGGAACAACTATCTGTAGGCCATATAAGTATTTGTTCTGTGCGGGAATCGAACCCGCCACTACACTACTGCGCCAACCGTGCCGTCACTAATTTATCGTACTCTCCATAGTGTCTCCATCAAACAAAAACAATAAATATAATTTTTCAGCAAAATATATGGTAACTAGCGACCCGCTCCTGGCTTCGCACGGGTACATTTTCTCTAATATCCTTACATTAAATATAAAAGTATTATACATATAAACCTTCCGTGAAAATCTAACTGATGGTGAAAACCGCATCAAAATCCGTTGCGAAGTTTATGAGGAGCTAGCGGGTATAGAGACAACACAGATGCGGAAAGTGACTTTATTTTTTACTATGTAGAGATAGAGATGTCGTACCTGCCCCCCCTCCTCGTCCTCAGGACTCACGCTTGACCTCGGAGGGTCCAGGCGTGACTTCTTCCTCTTCTTCCCCTTCTCCCTCATCCACTGCCGCCGGACTGATGAGCTGGTCGTGCAGCGTGCGCAGGTGACGCAGCAGGTTGGACTTCACGTTGAAACCCTTGTTGCAGAGACCGCACACGAAGGGACGCTCGCCTGGAAGAAAGGTACGGTTTATTTAGGTGACCATTAGTGATTCTGGGGACTTAATATATGAGCTCTAAGGGCGCCACTTAACTTGGACCAATGCAATTTCTAATGTCAATTTAACCCCTTCAGCAGGGTTAGGACAGTAAAAGGGTGAAAAATACATATCTTTAGTATTTTCTCTCTAGATTTTTCGTTTTGTCTTCGGGCAAGGAGACGAAAGGTAGAGAAAACGGCGGGTCTGCCGTGTCACAAAATGGTAATGAACATCAGACTCTGTTAATCAACTTCAATACCACCGTGAGACCCTAAAGTTCGAGCTAATTTATAAAAAAATACAAATCATGAAGTTGGAACTCCTGTCTCCATGATCGGTAAAAAATTTACAAGGTAACTCAAACTAGTCTCTCACGATCGTATTGAAGTACCAGTTTCGATGTTCATCACCATTTTGGTTACGCGGTAGACCCGCGGGTTTGTCGAAAGAAAATCGGGGATAAAACCATCTCTTTACCGTTTTCTCTCTCGACTTTTCGTTTTGTTTTATATCAGGGGGACAAAGGTTGGAGAATAGAGGCTTGTCCACCCGCCGTGATAGACGTGCCGATTTTAAAACAGATGAAAAAAAATGTAGATGGCTGCACGTGCGTCCTTTATGCATGTATGTGCTGCCACCTGCATTCGTTTTGCTACTGCTATCTTTTCCAAAATGACAAGCTACTATTGTACAGTTGGCAATTAATTACTTAATATGTTTTATGTTTAATTAAAGTTTAGTTCAGATAAGTGGTTAACCCGCGTTTTACTAGAAAGCGTTAATTGTAATAGCCGCAGTTTCCAAACATGCGTTAGCGCAACCGTCCCCGGTATGAAAACACCACCCACTTTCTTCTGGTTAAAAACGACCAAGGGGTTATTTCAAGACGATCGACAAACACATCCTTCCTATCGCTAATAGCAATACACTACTCCATTTGATTGTGGCGGTAAATCAAAGAAATTATCGCCTTTTAGGATTGATGAATTGCTCGTCATGCTTTCGGACCTCATTACCCTGGGGATTGAACCCTGGATCTCGGTCTGGGCAGTTACTTTCGCTACTACTACACCCATGAGGCAGTATTATTGTTTTTGTCATAGTCTTTTTTTTATTAAAAACGTAAAAAAATATTTTTTTATTTAATAATTTTTTTTAATAATAAAATTTATTTTTATCAAAAATTAAATATAGCCTATATATATAATATACTATATGTATAATATAGCCTATGTATATATAAAAAAATAATATATTAAATAATAATAATAAATTATTACTAACAGAAGTTAGTAATAATTTTTTAAATCGGTTCAGTAGTTCCTAGTTTACCCCCTACATACAAACAAACAAGTTTTAACCCTTTATAATATTAGTTTAAATAAGTATAGATGTACAATATTGGGACTCACCTGTGTGCGTACGCATATGTATGAGCATGGACGCGTGCGACGGGAATGTCTTCTTGCAGTGCGAGCACGACTTGTTTTGCGCGCCCTCTGTGAAACGATTGTGACGTTTTGGTGGGGCACTGTTGTTTGATATGGCCAATTCTAGACAATCGACATCGAACGAACATTTAGAACAGGGTTCAGTAGGCAGACAATCACACAATATGCAATGCTTTGTTCGGTCATAGCTATTGAATGAGGCAGTTTTACACCTGTTTCTAAATAACAGGGTGTCTAAAAAGGCCACTTTAAATGAATCATGATATGATTCATATTACAAATGTCAAAATATCCACGTAATTGATGACTTTTAATATCATTCGCGTAAGGCTCATATTTCGCAATCATCTGTTTGACAGTTCCTATGGAGATTCGTAGGTGAATTGCTAAATGTGACCTTTTTAGGCCTCCCGGTCAAATCTTTGGGATTAACTGACCAACATCAAAAACCAATTTTATCCTTGGCTGGTTAGATTTGACGAGCCTTCATGAAACGTAGTGTGAGTGTCGCAAAGGTATAAGCAAACAAAGCATTGTAATTTTAAATTTTAATTATAAAAATAGTGATTATCATGAGTGTAGCGGGGTTAGTGTAAGAGAAATAGTGTTAGCAGGCATAGGTTAAGTTAGAATGTGAAGTGTGGACACATGAACAGCATTTCGACTGAGTTATCTTCAGAAGTGTCTTTTATAGCAAATTTTGATGTACAGTCCATTTTTTCTTTGCCATATTACAATGTAAACAATCTTTTTATGTCTTATCACATACAAAGGAGTCAATAAAATAAACAGAAGTTATGTTAAAAGGTATTACTTATTATAAAAAAGTTTTTATACCCAGTTGCTTCTGAGGTACCTTCAGTTGATATTATTTACTTGTTTATATATGTAAAAAACATCACAAGATTGTTTACATTATAAGATAAATCTAAGAAAAAATGAACTATAATACTCACCACGAATCTGTCTGTGAAGTTGCTACGAGTCGCATCGTGTAAAAAGAACGTGAATTTCGTCGTGCTTCTCGCTCTTACACGTTGGGTTGTTCATTATCTGCGGGTCTACCGCATAACATAAATGGTAATGAACATCGACTCTGGTAATAAACTTCAATACGATCATGAGACACAAAACTTCGAGCTACCTTGTATTTTTTTACCGATTATGAAGATAGAAGTCCCAACTTCATGATCGGATTTTATACAAGTTAGCTCGAAGCTTAGTCTGTCATGATCGTATTGAATTTTATTACCACTCGATGTTTATTACCATGTTAATTTACACGGTAGAACCGCTGAACCTAACTTCAGACAAAGATCCGTTACGAGTATTGCATGTGCTTACTGCAAGGCAACCGCAATGTTGTTGATAAGTGAGTGCAATTAAGTGCATTGGATTCGACTATTATGAGTTAGCGGTAGGCGAGCTGTCGAAATGCAGTCAGTCTGCGTTCACACTAAGGGTCATACCACACTAGCTACATTCTGCAGCAGAATCGCGTGTTTTTGACGTTCGTTATTCACTTGAGGGCAAAAGGCAGCCAAATAACGCGAAAACGCGCGGATTCTGAAGCAAAAAGTAGTGTGTGCTATGGCCCGAAGGTGTAAGGATAAGCGATAAAAATTAGTTTAAATAGTCTAATGATGACATGATGTTCGTTTGCCGAGAATTGCCCATAATATTTACCAGTAAGTATATAAAACGCTGGTATGAGGGCGTTATTTATGGATAATTTAAAGGACAGTTCTAGTGTAGTTGTAAAAACTAAATCGGCATTTTTCTCCGAAATAGAATCTCATAATCCTTCAGTTTTTCAATATCAAGTACTTGAACTTGACTTTAATTTGTTTTTGGTATTTTTAATGTACAAATTTGAAAGATAATTAGTGAATTATTTCACATGTAAACACACCTTTCACAACATTCAACAATAATTAACTAATGGTCAGCATAACTGACTTGACCCAGTAAAAGGAGTCAATTCACGTGTTGATCTGCGACATAGCGAAGCTTTTTATAATTTGTTCAGACTATAATGGAGACAGTTACATCGACAAGATCATAGTTCTTAAATAGAAGAGAGTATTGAGTATGAAGGGGCCTCAAAATTATTCTCTTGAAGGAAGCAAAGGAGAACAATAGAAATTCAACTAGCGATTGTACAATCGGTTTTTTGTATGAAAATTTTAAACACAGCAATATTGGGATTTAATTTTTTTCGAATTTCTTCTTAGCCTTTCATGATTTTACATTATTGCAGGTCAATGTTTTAAACTTTCTCAACTGGTATACATTCTTTGACATTGTATCGGGTCATAATCGCATATTACAGGTATGAGACTACTGGCAGTCAGCCCGTGACCACGGCCAGTATTGGACCGAAACATTGGAAATCATGAGGTATCGTACTCACGAATGCATATAGTATACATTTTCAGTATAAGCTGACCTCTCATTATACAGAAAGCTTATACAATGCCAGTTTATCTTATACTGGAAATGTATAGCTGATATGTAGCCGTGTATACCACAAAATTATTGATGCAGACTCAATACAGTATTAAAGAATAAGATCAATTATATAGTTAAATGATCACCATTGCCAAAGTATTTTAAAGACTATATAAAAATATATACTATATAAAATAATATAACCCTAATGATGATGTACACTCAGTTACTATGAAATCTGACTCCTACTCCCCTTATCTCACTCCAATGCAACACAGTCGTACCATCATAATTTTTATAACAGTAATATTAATGTCCATATTACCACACCCGGTCAGATGATTTACCTACTTAAAATTGGAGTATAGCTGACCCTATCGTTAAACAAAAATGTATTAATAGCTATATTATTACCATGAAGAACTAACCTGACTCTGTGTGTGTGCTCTGAATGTGTCGCACCCACTCGGCCGGGTTGGGGAAGTGCTTCTGGCAGAGGTCGCAGCGAAGCAACGCCATCGTCTCTTCAGTGTCGTCACTCTGAGGAATAACGGACGGAATTAATTAAAATCTTTTAGTTTTAACCTCATTTTCAAATCATGGAAATTATATCCACAACAAATAATTCAGTAATTTTTTATAGCCGCCATTTTGGATTAGCAGTGATAGCCTAGCGGTTGAACTTGCCTAACATGCGGGAGGGTCTGAGTTCGAACCCGGCCTCTGACCTCTGACTTTTCGGATTCATGTGCTGATTAGAATTTGATTATCACTTGCGATAACGGTGAAGGAAAAACATCGTGAGGATACCTGCACATCTAAGGGACTCGATAAAGTGCTCGATGGTGTGTATAGTCCGCCAACCCGCACTAGACCAACTTGGTGGACTAAGGCCTAACCGTTCTAATTCTGAGGCTGGATTTATTTATGTTGGATTTGGGAACTGATGTAATTTTTGGTTTAAATATGAAAACTGGAAATTATACCCCTGACGAAAAATTTGATATTGTGTTCCTTGATATAACACCTGGGAGTCTTGTCGCGGGTGGAAAGGTGTTCTCTGAGCAAGCCTGGTTCATTGTCGACCACACCATCACACATCAGAGGGCATGAATGTTTTTGGTGTATCAAATTTTGAATCAAAAATAAAATAATTCTATCGAATTTTTGTTTAATTTTACGCAATTTTAACATTTGTTTCATGAAAGTGTAAAGATATCATGGATTAAACGTGTATTTATTATTCACAATTTGCTTATGTTAACGTTAGGATACGTCATAAACATTCGTGCTTCGCCAGCAGGTGAAAGACTGGTCAAACACAAACCTATCTGGTGGAAAAAGCTCGCTTTTCGCGCGCCTGGGGCTGGATTCTGTGGAAGATCTGCCTAAATGGACCTTTTCTGGTCGGAGGATCTTCTATTTTCAATGGAGGAACACCATAGCTCGTTCCCCTATGGCCATATGAACACGTAGCGTACTCACAGCGGAGCGGTGCTTGCGCTTGCGCGCGTGCTGCGTGTCGGAGCGCGCGTGGCCCTGCACGTGGCGCACCCAGGCGGCCGGCACCGTGAACACCTCCGCGCACAGCTCGCACGCCGGGGGCTGCACTAACACGTAGTGTACTCACAGCGGAGCGGTGCTTGCGCTTGCGCGCGTGCTGCGTGTCGGAGCGCGCGTGGCCCTGCACGTGGCGCACCCAGGCGGCCGGCACCGTGAACACCTCCGCGCACAGCTCGCACGCCGGGGGCTGCACTAACACGTAGTGTACTCACAGCGGAGCGGTGCTTGCGCTTGCGCGCGTGCTGCGTGTCGGAGCGCGCGTGGCCCTGCACGTGGCGCACCCAGGCGGCCGGCACCGTGAACACCTCCGCGCACAGCTCGCACGCCGGGGGCTGCACTAACACGTAGTGTACTCACAGCGGAGCGGTGCTTGCGCTTGCGCGCGTGCTGCGTGTCGGAGCGCGCGTGGCCCTGCACGTGGCGCACCCAGGCGGCCGGCACCGTGAACACCTCCGCGCACAGCTCGCACGCCGGGGGCTGCACTAACACGTAGTGTACTCACAGCGGAGCGGTGCTTGCGCTTGCGCGCGTGCTGCGTGTCGGAGCGCGCGTGGCCCTGCACGTGGCGCACCCAGGCGGCCGGCACCGTGAACACCTCCGCGCACAGCTCGCACGCCAGCGGGCTGTAGATCTGTGAACAATCATGTTACATGTCACTATATGTCAAACAAACCACCTGACACATTTCTCTCCACTAGGAGAGACAACAACACAACACAGATTTCAAAAAAGACCAAGACTAAATAATGAAATCTGATAAATTGATTTCTACATAGTATAAAATAAAGTCGATTTCCGCGTCTGTCTGTATGTAACCTAAACCACGCAACGGATTTTGATGCGGTTTTCACCATCAGTTGGATATTTTTTTACAGAAGCTTTAGAATTATGTATAATGCTTTCATATTTAATTTAATGTAAGCATAGTAGAGAAATTGCACCCGAGCGAAGCCGGAAGCAGGTCACTAGTTAATGATACTAATTTTAAATTGTAATGGAGACTTGGAGTGGGAGTACACATTAGGTAGGTGTGTTTGTTTGCAGTACCATAGATATGATAGTATTCTAGTAATAAATTATGTTTCTGTACTAATAAAATTGTTGCCACTAACAGCTTCCGTAAGTAATTGTACGACGGTTTCACTGAATTCCATCTTCATGTGACTGGCAGAATAGTTGCTAAAGGCTCAGTCGGTATATTGTGTTAACCCATATTTTTTTATTACAGGGCTTTCTTACCAGGCTCTCCTCTTCAATATCCACTTCATCAAGATTTTCGGTCTTGACGCTCATCTCAGCTTGGAACATCTCTGCAATGGAGCGCTCCTCCTCTTCGATGCTGCTGGCATCCCAATCAGGCTCGTCCTTTACCTGCACTTCGCTTTCCGCCGGGCTTTGCGTTGATTTTTCTTTAGGAGACGAAAAATTTGGTTACTGGTATAATTGTGGTAAACTGTGAATTAACCTATGGCTGAGTCCAGATGACCGATTAAAATAGGTCACCGAACTACGACAGATTTTAGTCGGCGGGTGTCGATGTCCAATTTTACTCAGACTCAATGTATATGTCCAACACCTGCTTACAGTATAGCGACGGAACTTTCGTGAGGAACACGACATTGGAAGTGCAAAGATTGCATTGTATTTTAAAAAATTTAAGAAAGAAAAGACGCTACAGAGAATTCTGGGTAAGTATATATTTATTTCCGGGCTATGATGCAGAGAATGTTCGCACTACCGAGGTGTGCGCCACCGATTAATGTTTGTCATCTGCGTTAGCGCGTGTTCACTTGTATGTTCTATCCTTTTCTCCGGGGCAAAAATCGATTGGTAGGGTAATCAAATAAAGAAAGAAAATTTACAATCAACGAAATATAAAACGAAAAATACATACACTTCTAATTAAAAAATAAATGTGCAGTCGGTCTACCTGTTCTGACTTATTTAGGACTGTTTTTTGGATGGCTTGTTAATGTTACTTATTTTATTATTGCAGAATATAAAAGCGGTTATCTGTGCTACGGATAAAGCAAGAGACATGACCAAGGACCAGTAAATAAGTCGTAATTAATAATAATAAGCCTATTTCTATTGAAAATCAGCTTGACTGCATTGACAGACCTATGTTGCTGGCACATTGCCATATGCATGGATTATTTCTGCACCTAGAATAAAATAATAAAGCCACTCACTTGAAGCCTCGGACGCATTTTCTTGTACATCTTCAGCCTCCTTCGGATCTTCATTATCCGATTTCGTTTCAGTCTTTTGCCTCTTCCCATACTTCCTTTCAGCATGTCTCCTCAAGATCCTCGGTGCAGGTGGTTCATCTGAGGAATCTTCGCTGACCACTGTGGTGGCTACTGTGACAGTGGATTTTGGGCTGGATGTGGCCACTGCGGGCGACTCAGTGGTTGGCGCCGGCGCAACCAGAATTGTTTGCCCTTTTGGACCCCCTGGCCTGATTGCTGCTTGCGTAGTCCCATCGGTAGTCTTGATGAAGACTAATTTTGGTGGGCCAATGAACATAGGCCTGAGAACAATATATCAAACATTTGTAGGAAAAGTGTGACAAAATCATCATTTAAATACAGAATTAATGTTTTGATTACTTATTTCGTCATTTAAATTAAAAACAGCTGACCCTGAGCTGATTTGCTATTGAATGAAGGATGATGCTGTAGCAGTCAAAGCTGCAGGTTTTCGGTTCATATAGGAAACACTGGCTGTGTGTTACCAATGGAAATGAGCACTTGACATTGTGTGTGGTACCACCTGGTAATGGCCTTGGTTTTGATGCATAATGTGTCCCGGAATCCTCCCTCTAGTGCCTCAGCTTCACTCAGTCGTTAGGAGGGAGGACTCACGGAACAACGTACGAAGTGGAACAGGAATAAACAGAAAGCTTGCAGGAGAACAGTTGTATTTTATTTTCTTTGTCGTTACATTAGGTATTATTAAAATAATATAGGTAGAATAACTAGATATAGAAATAAGCTGTTAAAACATGATTAATAATTTATCAATAGATAAAGAGAACTTGTAAAATTATAGTAAATAAAATTAAGGATCACAGCTGTGTCTTTTTGATCATCAGGTCTCGAGTCGAATCTAATGAATAATGAAAATGTGAGGCGCATTGTTTTAATTTTGAATTTAAATTTGGAAGGTAAGATGGCCAGATAGAAGATGATTGCCAGGAATAAATGGTAAATGAGGTGATAATAGATGACATCGTCACAAATGTAGTAGAAACACAATTATTTTATTTTATTTATACTCAGGTGAACCACTGGCTCGTTTGCCTCCTATAAGATATTAAATAAGTATGTTAATTATTAATAATAGAAACTAGAGCTAAAAAATATAATTACCTCGTACCACC
This sequence comes from Allophyes oxyacanthae, assembly GCA_932294325.1. Classification (NCBI taxonomy): domain Eukaryota; kingdom Metazoa; phylum Arthropoda; class Insecta; order Lepidoptera; family Noctuidae; genus Allophyes; species Allophyes oxyacanthae. The sequence goes on along the minus strand of OW028614.1, from coordinate 3,846,654 downwards.
TTGGACTGGATTGAACGCTTTCAGCAACTTATCATCTTTCTTAATAGCTAGCTTTGGTTGTATCGGTATCTCATCTGGTTTTTTGGTCAGCGCCGTCTTGTTAACACTTGTGGTGGCCACAGCTTGCGTAGCGGTCTTCTCAACTGATGATGTATCCCCTCCAGTCTCATCGGTCTGTCTCCACAGGCCACGGATTTTGAGCACCTCGCCAGCTTTCAAGACTGTGTCTAAAACTTCATTTGAAACTGTTGTTTCACCTGGAAGTTGAAGGGAGGAAATAAAGTTGAAGTATTGTGTATTGAAAGCAGTGGTTGCAGCCTGTTGTGGGTTTGAATTATGGTGGGGCAAAATGATCTTTGCTCTAACCATGAAAAAATCCATTACAGAGGAAACCAGCATGTCCTAGAATAAAATAGTGAAAAAAATTGACATCCACTAATGTCCCCGACCCTTGACTTGTGTGATTATTACGACTGTGCGCTTCATAGTCATAGTCAATTTATTGGTAACAATAGGATTACACGTCAGAAAAAATAATTAAAAATATAAAATATTTAAAAAATTTCACAATTATAAAAATATCAATAATTACACAGTCAGAATAATTAAAATTAATATTTTAATTCAGTATAATATAAAAAAATAGCAGAGGCTATTTTAAAATTAAAAATTCGTCAAAGCTGTAGAAAGCTTCTCAGAAAGGAAACTGGATCCCAGAGGAATTGGTGTCAGGATTGGTAACACATGCGAGTTTCTGCAACTCTATGTCGATGCGCGTATTTTGCGTATGGGTGTGAATAAATTTATTTTATCCAACCCAACTCCTAAAGGAAGGCCAGCAAACATTCAAGGTTGCTGGCAATCTATCAGGGAGTACTTAAGTTATCAGAGTACTCGGCCCTGTAGTGGAGACCTCTGGGCATTTCAGTACCATGTGAGCCACAGTTGTGTCCCTCTCAGAGGTTGAGAAGTGAATAGGCTAATGATGATGATCAGCATCATTACACTCTTTTTTAAAGACAGTATTATTAAAACTAAGAACAAATTTTGTAAAGATAACATTATTAGTGGGTCAAGGTCTTTTGGCTTATAGAATATTGCCTGCCTGTCTGGCTTGATATCCTTGAAAATATTGAAGTGAGAGCTCTACCTATAAAAACTTTCGAAAACAAAACACTAATGCTCATTGCTCAATACCATAAACTTATTATACTAGTGGTAAAGGTGTTTATGCTTGATTCTACCAATCAATACTCTTTGGAACTGCTGAATATAGCGCTCTACCGAGTTGCGTCACAACAATCGGTCGATGCTCAAATTTAATAGAAACTAGTGAACAAAATATACCTACCTACTTTTATAACTAGGTACAACAGTTAAATCTACTGACCTTTGTACATATACTCTACGAGGATCTTCAACGCCTTCGTGGATATCTCGGAAGGCAGAACCACGTAAAGCATTCCGCCCATCCGCGTCACCGAGCGCTGACCTTCGAACAGGCTGCACAGGTACACGCTGCACGAGCTCAGGATGAACTTGTGTGCCGGGATCTGGGACCCGTCCATCGTACACAGCACCACATCCGTGAACCGCTCCGAGCGAAGCAACGCCGCCACGGAGCCATTCAGATGGGAACTGTGCGAGTGCCATTTCAACTGATATGTGTCCGTGGACGTCATTTTTCTTTCAATTATCCTACATTTTACACCATCTGCGCCAAAAAATCATTATATAAACAAAAATATTTGGTTTTTAACCTCACTTTGTTTACTTTTATCGCGCGTCAATCATGTTTACGTTACGTTTTTGTTTGAAATAGTTTGAATTAGAAAAAGGATGTTGATAAACATTAGTACTTTAGTCAATTTCGAAACCTAATAATAATATTATAAGAAGTTTAATTACAAACTCATGTGTGTAAAGAAACAAATTAAAACAAATTCAAAAGCACCGGTGTATATGATAATAAATACGACAAAAGTGATAAATTAAATCAAAACATATACGGCATCTTTATTGACCGGCTATGCAAAGTGCATAGTGATAAAATATAAACACTAATATAATTTATTGATTTTATATATAAGAATAAACAACTCAGTAAGCATACAAAAATTATACTTGTTTATTTATTATAAGTAAAATAAAGCATATTGAAGAACGCATATTTTTTTGTGTGTTCATTGAACTTTAGAGTAAATCAATAATTACCGTAAACAACCGGTAATCGATAAAGTCAACAATAATTCTAAAGTGTAGCACACACATAGTATTGTCCACAATAATCACTAATTATAATAATTTCACTTTTGAATAATATTATTTAAACAACGCAATGCGCGCAACCACCGCGTGCGTCCCTCAAATCTGGTGTGCGGCGGCTGCGGCTGGAAAAGTCGATAGAATTTGTATTGATTTAACTCGTAGACCGGGGTTGCGCGTTTATCTTATCGATCCAACTGAGCGTCCGTGTCGGTCGGCTGTACGGCGCGCGCCTGCGTCGTGTCGTATGGGGCGCGTTCTGTCGCCATCGGCGCCCGCCCTGACTCCGCAACCTACGCGCCACCCTGTTCACGCGCAAATTGCTTTTATTCTTAAAACTCTTCTAACAAAACACATACCTAATAGATAATTAACTATAGGTCGAGAAAGCTCACGTTGCTACAGGATTTTTTGGCATCTATTATTATTTATTGTAGGTATTATGTACCTACCTACTCATATCCGGTCGCCTGCGACCGCGACAGTACTTACTAATGTACCGTCTAATATTTCGACACTCAAAGGAATTAAATACAGTAACATAATGTACAGATTTTCATGGCTACTAATGTATCTACTGTTATATATTTTGCCAATTTTTTTAAAGAAATGGTGGCAACAAGCGGCTTGTAAGTTGTAACAGAGATAAGTGGAAAACTCAGGGGGAGGCCTTTGTCCAACAAGGCTACAATAGACTTAGAAATAAATATAATATAATAATTTTACAATATTTTGCCGATAGCTACAGTACTTTACAGTAGGTTAGAAAGTAATTTAATAACGTACAGAACAAACTTTCTTCTCCGTAGCATTTACCTTTACTGCCTACCCAAGGGTGGGGAACGGTGTGATGTTGTGTAAGTATCCTGGTACTAAAACAATCCACACAGCACGTAATTAAAATATTCTATTAGGTAGTTACATATTATATAAAGCCGCTTTAGAAGTCGCGCAGTCAGGTATAAAATGGAAAACATGAACTGCTTACGTACAGTCAGTCACATTCAAATTGTGTAAGTATGAGAGTACCTACACGTAGCGAAATTGAACGAAGTAATTCATTCTTTAATCATTGCTATATATCTATTATGATTTCTACGTTATCGTGGATGTGATTACCTACACACAATTTTGTTTCGCGCAGTGATCTATTTCTTTTTTCGTTACTTCTTATTAGGTATCATCAATTGAAACTTACGAAATATTTCACAAACTCAAAACTTAGCCTGTATTTAAAGCATTAATATTAATTGATACCTATGTTCTGTTATAAATACTTCTCTTATAAACAAGGCTTTTTTAATTTCGCTACGTGTGTAAACTGTACATCTTTTGCACGCGACTGTACAAATAATCAGTTCGCACCTTCACGCTATCGCTAGGCCGCTGGAGGGTGGGTTAAACGATAGTTGCTGTGGTCATAGAATATACGTAGTGTAAGTTTTAGACTCATACATGATAGAAATTACAGGCTGCCTAAAAACCTGCAGAAAACGCTTTCTTTCCGGGCAAATAAAGTACGCAGTTCGATTTTTTTAACTAATGACTATCCATAGCAGCACTCTCTATTCTATATTATCGAACGGTTTTATATGTAGTTATATTGTCCGCGTCATTCTAGCGTAGTGTTGTGTAGGGCGGGCTTGCGCGGATCGCGTGCGCACACAATATTGATTTTCTTCCTGCCTGACCCCACGCTTTCATGTTACATCCCCCTACCTACTGTGAATGATAGACGCAAAGCATAGCTATTGAGTAGATACGCTGCAGCTTGATATTTTCAACGCTACATTTTGTTTAAACAGAAAGCAAAGTAACAATAATGTGTGAAGAATACAGTAACTATGTTAAATGCAATAATATTGATGGAATTATAGTTTTGGCCTATTTAATATCAATATATGTATGTAGTACCTAATATATTAGTATGTTGGTAGTTCTAATTCAAAATCAAGTGGTCTAAAGTAGTTATTTTTGTAATTTTTACACACTGTGTCTACGTGTCTATCATCCTTATTTCCAATCGCGGGACTACTGGAAGAAATTTCTTTAGAAATAAGTAGTTCCATTGTGCTCATTTGTCTGTAACATTTTTATTACCATGTTTCCTTGTGTGTACATAAATAAATAAAATAAATAAATAAATCAACTTCAAACAGCATTACGTTGCATGACATGCCAGTTCAATTTATGTTCAGTTATCACTGTTTACTTCGGACCTCAGAAGCAGCGGCTGCATTATGTGATGTACTGTGTGAATTCAGCAAACTGCAATAAAGAGGCACTAAGTAAAGGTGCAAAGACTCCCACGATGCACTGTAGACCTGGGTAGAACAAATAAATTAATCGGCCTTGAAAACTAGATCGAAAGAACCTCCTCCTTTTTGGAAGACGGTTAAAAAAGAGATATGATAACCACTGATTTCTCTACGCTATCAGAAGAGTCTATTGGTAACAGCTTCACCCCTCCATATAAAGATTACATGATACAGTAAAGAAGTTGAACGAGACAGTAACTAGAACATTGCTAGATTTATGTCAATGTATGATATTAAGTTAGTAATAATGACAAAGAAAAAAGTACTTTTATGCAGAGTACGGTACCTATATTATCTAATTTCACAACTCCCAATCACAAATAACTTCGATCATAACAATATCACGTGCTCCAGCAACGTGGAGGCATTCGCGTCGTAGCCCATTGTTTTTGTATATTGTAGCTGCACCCGCGACTCCGTCCACGTGGAGTTCGGGTGCTCGAATTTTGTTATTGAAAATACAATATGAAATACCTACAAAAGTTACAGTACTTAGACTGGATTCGAGCATAATACCTGTCAGCTTCTGTCCTACCGTTTACCGACTGGCTACGTTGTTAGTTTGAGTTCAAATAGCTGATATAGCCCTCCGTAATTTTGAAAATCTATTGCTGAGTTTCCCGGATTTACTCAAACAATGTAGATGAAATTTAATTAGACTAATACCATTACCATTAGACTATTAGATCAATATTTCATCGGAAATAATCGAAAGCGAGCATGAATTACGAATTACCATGTTAATTTTATCGATCCTAGCCGCGATGCATCAAAAATTCTAGACAATCGTTTGTGTGGCTTGGAAGTGCTTGGAAGGTTCGAGTCGTTTCGCATTAATTAATTATTTTTCTCATTTCTCTATGAACCACTTGGTTTCGCTGCTGTTCAAAAGCAAAGATTATTATTTGTGTGAATAGATTGTTTGTTTTTAGTTTCAACATCTAGAATGCATACGACTTCATACTTTCGTATGCGACTTTTGTAACGCTCGAGTAGGGCTGCGTTGCCACCAGAAATGTGCGAGGATGCGTAGCGAGGGATGTGTTTGTAAAGAACCAATAGAATCGCTTTATTTAATTCGCCTCGGTCAGCACAGCTCTGGTGGAAACGGCTCAGCGGAGCTAGATTTTTGCGCATACCTAACAAGCGAGGGATGTGTGCGACGGATGTGTACGAGGGATGTGTACGAGGGATGTGTGCGAGGGATGTGTTGTGAGGAATGTGTGTTGAGAAGGATGTGTTGCGAGGTTTGCGCATACTGTATGCATCCTCGCATCACACATTAATGCGCATTTTCACAGCTCCGCTACACATCCTCGTAGGCACATTTTCATTTCATCGCACAGCTAGCCATCCTCGCACAACACATTTCCATCGCACATCTCTGGTGGAAACGCAGCCTAATTGTCTTCATCGCCCGAATATTGGCCGATACTCTGAACCTTGGTTGCTGTTCTCTTTTCGAATAAATAAGTTTTGGAATGAACATGTTCAGAACCGTAGCGATTAAACATTGCTTGTATAACATAATGTAGTAGGTGGGTAGTAGTCATTTCGTGTTACGAACTCAACTAGTGTGGTACCCTGTACCGTACAGGGTACCCCAGTCTTACCTATTACACCCGTCATAACAACTATCTGTCTAGGTACATTAATTATAAGCACACCTTCTTGTGTTTCACGTGAAACTAGAATGGAAGGTAAGTACCTACTATTCCATCTTATGCCTTAGGTTGGCAATGCATCCGTAATCACGAGGTAGCACATGGACATTCGCATAGCATCCGGGCAGCGTTGTACATTCACCGTCTCCCGCAAGCTAGTTGCTAACATAAAAAACATGTGAGAAAAAAAGGGTTGGTATTGGTATTGGTAAAACGGGCGAGGTTCCGCAACTCCACGACGATGCGCGTAGGTATTTTGCGTATGGGTCAGCCAACCCAACTCCTCGAGGAAGGCCAGCAAACATTTGATTTTACTGATTATTATTATTTGTAATTAATCATAAATAGATACTATTATTTAGACTATTCAGATAATAGATAATATAAAGAGAGAAAAAGTTTTTTGTTTTCAGAAAATTTTACTCTCTGACTATGGATGTGCGATAACCAAGAACCTTATACATAGGCGATAACATAATGAATGTAATACATGTGTAATACAATAATGTATGTTGAATTGTTATATGGTTTTGTAAATATGAATGATTTATATGACGACATGAAATGTGTTAGAGTCTGTATGATACCCTGACCTATAATTTGAATGAATTATCAATAAAATGTTTATTTGTTTATCCATGGTTTATCCAAATAAAACAGCAGATTCATTGCACGTAACTTATTTTTAATCCTGCTCAAGCAGTCATTTCGGGAATACATCACAAGTGTGCATCACAATAGTGATCACTAGGTGGTATAGTCATGGTCGCGCTAATACCTACTGAATTTATTGGGAATAGGAATTTAAATTCGGTGAATATTATGTAAGTAACAAACTATATGATTCTGATATTAATAATCAAATAATAATATCTATTGTACCTGGGTTAAATTTTATTATATAATGAACTCCAGTTCCAGTGAATCTTGAGTGAAACCAAACCCTAGTTACCAATATCCCTGCGGTCCGATTGCGCTAAAAGTTATAATATCGCGAATCCGACCAAAGTCACAAGTAATAATATTACTCAAGGACCGCAGGTTTACTATTTGGTCCAAGGAACATTATGATTTGGTCCGTATTTGGTCTGTGACTGTGAACTGTCAAATCAAGTGCCACTGTCAATAATAGTGTCATGTGTGGTCATGTGTCATTTTGTATTTCGCTACGCTATTTCTATTTGTTGCTTGCGTTGTGCTTGGGAATTGTTTATGTATTTCCCAAGCATTTGAAAATTTTGTGATTTGTAATGAATCCTCAAAATAAGTCAACGGCGTTGTCTGCCGACCTTAACAACTTTATTTACGGTGTTTCGAGGAGAAATGCCCAAAACGCACCGGATTTAACGAAAACTGGTATAATTTTGTTGAAAAACTTCCCGGCTGCTCGAGATGCGGTGCTGGAATACTTTGCTATGGTGTTCCATGATGCCGTGAATGTCTCTATCACTCAAACAGACTATGAGGTAGCTTTTTAAAGTATACTTGTTGAAATACTAATTATATTCTGGTATAACCTAAGTTACTTATTTACCTGTACTTTGAGGAAATTTCCGGAGTACCTATGACATTATAGCACATTTCTGTATTAGGTTAGCATGTTCTTTTTATACATCGATGTCTATAGATACGCTCTGTCATACAAAGGGAAGCTAAAAAAATGAGACATATTTTTTGAAGACATCAAATTTTAAATTCAACAATGTTCGAATTATATATAAATAGAACAGCGATACATGCACTAATGGAATAGCTACTGTTATATATATATCTTTTATTCAATACAGAAATTAATAATTATGTTTGTAAACGGCATTTGACTGGTGATCAACTACTCCATTTTTCTGAAAATGGAGTACCTGACATGTCTCACTTTTTGAGTTCACTAAGCATATCTATAGACATCGATGTTTTTATATTGAAAAGGCTACCGTTTGACCGCTATCTCACCTGATGTTAAGCGATGATGCAGTCGAAGATCTGGGTGAGGAATTATGAATAGTGCCAGGTAGGCATGGGGTAATATTGCTTTTACACTGTATCAAATCATACCTATGTATTGGTATAGAACAGTGGTTCTTAACCTTTTAGTGATGAAGGACCATTTGACAAAATACCCACCACCGACTTCATGGAGGTAATATGCCTACAGTAAATGTATATAAATAAACCGTTGTTCTATCTATCTGTAAATAAAACATAAATCTTTTTGAAGCCATCAATTTTTTATTTTACTGAGGTATGTATATTATTTTAATGGGATGGAAAATACTACCTTCTAAATCCGCCACGCATTGTTGTGTCGACTCATAGTCACTTATTCAAAGTTTTTTGAATGGCTTTGTAGACCACTTCTGGTACTTCCTGGGACCACCGGTTAAGAATCACTAAACTAACCAATAACCTATCTATACAGTATGTCCCAGGAAACCTGTACCAGCCAAGGTCTGTGCTCAGGGGACACTAATACTCATCGATTGAACCCCCATGTATGTTCTACGATATTTTGTAGTTTTCGAGAAATTAATTATTTTGTTATATTTTCTCCGAAACAGATTTTTTTTATCTTGTGATCATATTCTGAGCTACTAGTAGTTAAAATTTGGTTGTTTTGTGTTTTTAACAGGTGAACACACATTCTAGCCATAATACTGACAAGAAAAATCTCAAAGAAACACCACTCAGAAAAAGTTATAACTAAAACCGCCTACAATATTGAAAAATCTGAAAATATTACAATATCTATACACCATGTCCCAAAATTCAACGATAAGCGGGCACCAGAGGGTTGACCAGCTCATGACTACTCGAGAACAAAAAAAAATTAAAAAAAAATCTTAATTTTTAAGAAGTTACATAAAAAAATTGAAATCCTTCAAAAATTTACACCCCTTACAATATTTTTAATTACCATGACCACAATGTTTCAGATATTTCTGAATTTCTTTTTGTACCGGCAACCTAAGTAGCACTGCTATCCACCACAATCCTTAAAAATCCCAGAATGCCTGTAGATTTGACACAAAAATCAATCAAAATTATTTTTCACCCTAAAATTTTGAAAGATTTTTACTTTTGGTCCACTTTCACTCATCGTGGTGTAAAAAAAATGTATCGAGACTACCATGGCAAGTTTTTTTAAAAATTGACGCAACTATCCAAGATTCCAAAATAGTATAATAATCTAGGAAAACTAGCCACAAAAAAAAGAACTGCGTACTATTTCTGAACAAGAACCAAATTTCATAACTTTTACTATGTGGTTTTTTGTTGTAAATTCTTCGAATTTGAATGATACATGTCCGTAGTTAATAAAATTTAGAAGTTAGAGAGAGATTATACGTTAGAGAGAGATAAATAGATAGTATGTAAAGAAGGAAAGAAAACGTTTTTAAAAATTATACCTCGTTTCTACACAACTAACAACAGAACACATGTGATACATAGATGAATCGCCCATGCCTAGTGCCACTCTTTATTATCTCTCGAATCATCATTGTCACATTCAAAGGCAAAACTACTAAAGCGCCAATTCGCTGACCAACTAACTTAGTATAAGTTAGTTGGTCAGCGAATTGGCGCTTTAGTAGTTTTGCCTTTACACTGACGATAATATACAATTAAGTATTCCCAAAAGATATCAACTGAATACTAAATGAGGCTATGAGTATGTCTACAATAATAAACATTTATACCTATCTTTATCAACATAACTTTTTCTCATAGACTGATTTGGGAGCAAACGGTTCGCTGGAGAGTGTCAGCATGATTGGCCCTGAGTTGTGCAGCCTCGGACAGTCCTGGGCACCGTTCATTGCACCATGGTGTATCAGCTTGATTATGGATATCGCTACTAAGAAGTCCAATGTGCCAAGTAAGTACCTATTAATACCTTTATTTATTAATATTTATTATAGACGAGCAGCAACTTTACTGATAATGTTTATTGCATACAGTGTTGAAAGTTCACATTTTTTTGTGCATAGTTTATGAGTGTTTATTTGTTTGTTGTTTACCTATTCACCTTGGGTTCTCCGCGCCCAGCAAATGCTGAGCTGGCTACCCTTTCAGCATGGGCATGCTTGCAGCATACCTATATATTTTATGAATTTTATTTTGTCTCTTTTTGTAGTGTAGTTGTCAGTTTGTAGTGTGTATGTCTGTAGCATCGTAGCTCCAAAACGGATGGACCAATTTCAATGCAGTTTTTTTAATTAAAAGCGGGTATCATCTTAGCTGTTTCATCATTCATGACAACCTGTTCAGCTGTTCTAAAGTTACAGCTCTCTTTCTAGTGTGAGTTGGAGGTTTTTTATTCATTTAAACCAATACAGGCACATATGAATAGTGAGGCTCTAGTTGCCTCGTTCCAAAATGTGTTACAATTGATATGCTTCTTTATTCACAGATACAACACTACAAGCTGCAGATCCTGTCAGAATTTTGCTGGATATTACAACACAGAATTTAACATTGCTGAACTCTGAAGAGAGGGCCAAGTGCATTGATATGATGCTAGGTAATATTCACAACTACTCCATTATTCATATACAGTAGAATCCGGATATAACGACTCTCAAGGACCCGGCGACACTCTGTCGTACTAACCGGACGACCTACAAAACGGCTGGATAATTTAAGCTTACATCGTCGTCGCTAAAAACGGTTAGTCGTTATAAGCGAAGTCGTTATATCCGGATTCTATTGTATTTTTCACTAAGGTGGCGAACAATCATACGACCCGCCTGATAGTAAGTGGTTACCGTAACCTATGGATGCTTGCAACATCGGGCATCACTCACGCGTTGCCGACCCTACTACAAGCTTCTTGTTGTCATGCTCACTAAAATGTCTCGCTGATGGTGGCGTTGTGTGTCGGGTCGTTGAGTTCCCTTCATTGTGGTCGAGCTTGGCGAGGCTGACACATGCGTCATGCTCGTGAACGGGTGCCGTCTGTCGGAACTGGTCAGCTCGTAACTGCCATGGCAATCTTATTCAGAGGCAATTCATTATTATCCTAGTTTTATTTGTATTCGCATTGAATTGCATTATTCTCGCACGACCTTGCTCACCGTTCTCAACATTAGGAACTCAACACCACATAAGAGCAGTGTTATAGTACTTGTACATGTGTTTGTGAGATTCGTGTCTCTAAACGCACCTATGATACACAAGAGAACCCTAATGCAGAGCAAAGAATAAAAAATAAGTTGAAGATCCGATTGGCTGGCAGTTTAAGCTTAAAGAATATTACAAAATGGAGCCTATGAGCACACATCCTCATGTTGCAGTGGGTGTTAATTTTATCAACAATATACTTTCTCTGTCAAACAGGGTCATGGGCATGTTCCTGGGCGGTAGGCTGGGTAGGCCGCGCTGAACCAGCGTTGGTCGCACCACGAGCGTTACAACTAGGAGTCGATGCTGCGCGCGCAGTACTAGCACATCTCGCAAATCACCCACCTGCAACACACCATGTCCGCGTCGCTGTGTTGGACTTATTCCACGTGAGTATCCTACCAGCATTGTATAAATTGACTGGGCAGTTCTTTGCCTGTACTTAAACTGGCTGGCCAAAAACTTCACGGTAAGGTTGATGGTATAGTCATAGTGTGTTCATGTATGTCGAATAGAATAAACATTTATTAGGACACAACATGCATAATTAATACAAAGAAAACACAAGAAAGAATAAAATAATACTATGTCACTGTGTTACATCTAGCTACTTCTCTATTTACATAGGTTTTCGTACCTAAGGAGTAAGATTACTCACGCTAAATGCCTACGGCGCGTGATTGCTTGAGGAATCGAATCAAGTGGGGATACAGGATTTAGGGGCGGGAGAGGGGGGCAACTTTTGTGTGATTTTACTTATCTTCCAGAAAATTCGTTCTAAACAAAAAAATAATAAACTTTTATTTGTTATTCATGTAATGCAAGAACAGAAGACGATTTAAATTTGAAGGTGGTCATAATAAAGTGTTTTGTCGGAGTCTGGGGAGTAACCGCGCTCTGTATCTGCGCCTGAATCGAATAACCAATGGGCTGCTCGAGCTGCCGCGTTCGATAGAAGGCGTGGGTTGGAGTGAGGTTGGTGGGCCCAGGTGCGATCAGATCTACCCGACTCGCCGGCCGGTAGCGAGCAAAGCAATATGAACTTTAGCGGCACGGTGATTGAGCTCAAAATAGCGTACTTCACACAAGGGAGTGAAGTATCGGTTACCAAGTAACTGCTATAAAAGACCCATCCCAAAACCCACCCATAACACCGCCCATTGTACATGTTTATATTTATAAGTATTGTATCTTTTTGTATTTCTGGTGTACAATAAATTTTATTGTATTGTACTATTTAATCTGTGACGCAACTGAAAACTTAGGAAAAGAAAATGGGGACAATCAAATTTTTGAACTGTAAAATGAATCTCTTGACATTATGTTTTGTCTCCAGGAAGCTATCAAAGAAGACAGTAAGCCGGAGAAGAAACGGGAAGTAATCCCTTACTTGCTGAACTTATCTTCCAAATCGGATATAGTTCTGAAAGCACTGACACAAGACATTGAACAGACATGTAAGTCATATTAACTTTTTATTAATAAGTTATTTATTTTTAGGTAGAGAATCCCATTTTGTGAAGTTTTTGTTACTGGCAATTTTTAACTCCCAACGAAAAAGTGTGGTGTTTTAAGTTTGTAGTGTGTGATAACTAAACTGTTCTTAAAACTGCAGGCAAATGCATAGAGGACCGCATGGGCCGCATGTTTGATATGTCTGCCCTAGATACTGACATATCTGATATAGAATAGAATAGAATATATCTTAATTTCAAGTAAACCAGATACAGGCACTTTTACGAAATGTCGACACTCTAGGTGCGCGGTTCCAAATAGTAGCTCCTATGGAGACGAACCGGCAAGAAACTCCATGGAAATTCTTTTAAAAAATAATAGATTACAATCATGATACAAAAATGTCGCTGAAACAGCAGTTATCGCGCATGCGCTCTAGCGCGCCGCGCATGCGTCCTATCCGCGCCTACATAGACAATGTGCGGCTGCTATAAAAATTGAATTGAAATCTCCTTGGTGGAACCGAAGTGTAGTTGCATGTGCATAAAGTCTGTCATTATAGTACTATTTTTGAATTCATAATTAGAACTTTACGATATGAGTGTAGATAAAATAAATTATTAACGTTATATTTCAGTGACTGATGACGTAATAGAACGTCTATGCGTCCTCTGCGCATCCCAACGCAACACAGTATTGTGGGCCGACGTGACTCCTCCCGCGCTGGTGTCGCTGTTACTACGCGCTGACGTGCGCTGTCTACTGCTGCTGTTACGACACTCACTCACTAATGTTTTCTGTAGGCAGCTGTTAGGTGAGTATTAGCGATATATTAATACGTGAAGAGAAAACCTTGTACCCCTTTTTAATGTTTTCATATTGCGTGCACGAAGGAATGTGAGATTTGACATAGTTAAAGTTTATAGTGAGAAGGAGTGGAGAACATAAAAATTACAGTCGAATTTCGACCTCTGGGCGACTACTAGTATTGAGTATTAATAGTGTGTTGTTGACGACGCAGTTGGCGCAGTGGTTAAGCGATTAGCTTTCTACGCTACGTGCCGCGGGTTCGATCCCCGCAAGGAGCAATTATTTGTCTGATTTATAGATAGTTGTTCCGGGTCTGGGTGTGTGTACACGTGACATCTATGTTTGTAAACTGTACGCTCGATACAGGAGAAATCCCAGAGAGGAGGAAAGTTTTATAAATAAAAAAGTATTGGTATAATATAGTATTGTGGGCTGACGTGACTCTTCCCGCCCGCGCGCTCTGGTGTCGCGGCCCTTTTCACGCAGACTCTTGGGGTCTCGTATAAAGGGAAGTAAGGAATTATTTCATGTGGATGGGTGGCATTCTTATGTGCCAAAACAACGTTCTGTGATAACCAAATCGTCAGCCATGCATGGTTATTAGTATGCAGTAAACCATGATCTTTACACTGATGCAATAAGTTGTACAATTATCTAAACGAGCGACTGCCATTGATTGTTCGATGTTAATTAAGATGAATTTGGTTGTGATCTAACTTAAATTTTTCTTACAGAGTATCTTCTTCAAAAGCTGGAATATGAGTGTCTGTTTCCTGATAAAAACATTCCATTATTGACGAGTGCCGCCGAAGAAATTAATATTGTTCGGGACAAGCTGCTAGATGGCAATCAATTAGAGAAGTATTCACTTGCGAGAATACTTATATTAGTCAGTAAGTGTACTTAACTCTCTCTCTCTCTTTTTACCTGAAAATCTGTCCAATCACGTACAATTCGCGGTATAAGGTCACAAGACGGAAAATAGCAAAAAAAATATAAAACTGCAATATTTGAAACTCCCGCCCGCACCTCTGGCTTTTCGGATTCATGTTCGGATTAGAATTTGATTATCACTTGCGATACCGGTGAAGGAAAACGTCGTGAGGAAGCCTGCGCATCTGAGGGCCTCAGAAAGTTCTCGATGGTGTGTGTAGTCCGCCAACCCACACTAGGCCAGCGTGGTGGAGTAAGGCCTAACCATTCTCATCCTGAGAAGAGGCCCGTGCCCAGCAGTGGGACATTAATGGGCTGGATTTATTTATTTTTATCTGAAACTACTCATATCCGGCCCCTGGCGCATGAGGTCAAATTGGTTGAAAATAGGCTCTAATATAACGAGGAATTAGTCGAATTACCAATCACCTCCACTTTTGAAATATTTGAATACCCGTCAGTATTTATTCTTTATTCATAACAATTTGCATTGTGTTTGAAATAAGTACATAATATTAAAATTTTAGTACCACATGCACTAAGGTCCCATATAGCAATAATAAGAACAATTCAATTCAAATATAAATCTAGTGTTTTAAAATTAGCATAACAATAATATAACAATTCAATATAAATCCAATTAATTAAGAAATCATGCGCTATCTAGCTAGTAGATTAAAGAGAATTGAATCATGAAACTCAAACATTTATTTCAGGCTATAACCTCCCATCGGAATTCGTGAGCACTATAAGCTATCTCCTCCAATATTCCCGCGACGACTGCACATTAGCGCTGCTCGTGCGCGTCATATCGGGCACGATCACGATGCACGTGCCGAACGATAGCCCAGACATAAGCATGGATACTGAGAGGTTCCAGAACTTTATCAAGACAGGCGTGGAGTACGCGCTGAGGGATGCTATGTTGTCGGACAACGAGATTAAGAGCTGCTTCTTAGAAGGGGGCGTACCGAAGGACCAGAAGACGTACTTGCATCATTTTTGTTTGAATATTATTAAACTGTTGAGGTAATTATGACTGTTCCAAATATACCAGTTATTACTTAAAGCCATTGTAGTTTAGACACGGTTTCAATCATTATGTCCTGTCTACCTTAAAGTGTGTTAATTTTTGTTTGATAATATGAATCTCAGTCCGCCGACCCGCACCAGCGGGTTTAACGCGTAGCGAAAATGGTAATGAACATAGACCCTGGTAATAAACTTCAACACGATCGTGACAGACTAAACTTAGAGATAAATATGATAACATTACAAAAAATCTCTTTTTTTTTGTATATTTATTATGCTGGCACTTCACATCGTGTATTCGTACGAATATTCGCGTTATATGGCCAATCCAAAAGAAACCTTTTGTAAACTACACAAATGTGATTTTGCATTGGCCATATAACGCGAATATTCGTACGAATACACGAAATGCAATTATTAAAGATTTTGTGATGATATGAAGTGATATTTTTCGCTGTCGGAGGCCTATGTAAAATTAAGATAATAATTTTTTTGAAGCTTGTATCACTTGCCTTTTATTTTTAGATGGGAGAACTCCAACCGCGTGTCCCACTTGCGCACGCGTCCGATTGGTCGCGCGGTCGAAGCGAACTTGTACCGAATCGGCGGAGCTCTACAAGAATATACATCTCTGCTGAGAATGCGACGCGATTGTACTATGGCGGCATTGAATGAGATGCCTACGTGTCATGCTTTAGCTGAGGTAAGTTGGCGTACGGATTGTAAAATAGAATAAAATTAACCAAAGTCCTGGACGTACGAATGTTCTGAATTAATTATTGATTCGACGTAATCGATTTTGAATGCGTTACTTAAAAATATCGTAACGTGTCAGTAAGTTAAGATTAAGAAAATAATGGTTAATGGCCTTTTGCCTGTCACACTGGTTTGCGTCCGCGTGGGTGTCTGTCCTGCAGGGTAATCACGATACACACTCGCAATCGGAATCGATTCAATTTTGACAGTCCAACAAAATACATTGCGCGGTAAGCTTTTAAAACCACTACGCCCTACAATTTGAGCAACGCAATGAACATTGTTGTAGTGTCAAAATTGAGTCGATTCCGATTACGAGCGTGCATCGTGATTAGGTACAGTCCTCGAGATCTAAGAAGTCCCTTTTGACAGATTTAAAGAACGATAGAATGTAACTTGACAATGTTACTATAGGCTGTGAATAAAAACCATTTTGAATATACACTTGATAATTATTATGAAATTATTATAAATTTTTGAGATACGTATAAATTAGCATGGTATATAATTTTATAAGTATTGCTTTAGCATCGAAATATTTTTAAAATGCATGTTTATGTACTGCCGAAATATCATAAAAATGGTTACGTTCTCAATCAATTATTTTTTAAATAAAGGGATGTGATCACTAGAATCGTTAAAATCGTTTGAAATATCAGTATAAAATTACGTAGGTATTAAAAACTCTTTAAAGGCTGTATGACACGTACATTATATTATGATTAATTTAATTTCTCTATGATCACAATTTGCTTGACACCGGCAGTAATGACAATGACATCTGTGCAGTTTTTCGCGATTTTTCCGACTAATTGTTTGGACTGTTTCCGCTTTTAAGTTGACTTGGCTTGCTATACTTGGATTCTAATACTATTATTTCGGCCGTCGGTTACAATATTTTTTTCAAATTGCCTATGTGTGTCTGATTTCGTACTGTGAATAGTAAATCGCGCAACTTGGTTTGGAAACTATGTGAGTACTTCGAACGTGAATCAATAACTGGTGGACCATTATTATGAAATTATGAATATGTTTTATTATTCTATGAAGATACCTACAGAAATGCGATTTCATATTAACTTCGGTGCCTACTACATTAATAAATTGCTTATCAGATGTATTTCTTGATTTTTTATTCATAGTTTTAAACGATTATATACTCTTAGAATTTTAAATCAATTTATTATAAACATCGATATTTTTGATTACCGATTTATACGCTTCACATCCCAAATTAACTCAAATGTTATATGTCAAAAGTGGCTTTTTAGATCTCGAGGAGTATAGCCGGGCCCTAATACTGCTATTTCAATTGTGTCTCAATCGTGTCAAAATGGTCTCGTAATTGTAATTGTTTGTTTTTACAATGTCGTTCAACCGATCTTGACTTCTATTGCATAGGTAATAATAATCAAAATCTACAGAACGACTCTGAATAACTGGCAAATAACCGACTTTTACTTCTATTACCTACGTAATAGAAGTCAAAATTGGTTGAACGAAGAAGGACCAAGAATTACGAGACTATTCCGACACGATTGAAATAGCGGAATTAGGGCACTGTATAATGTATGGGGTCTGGTCCGTATGCGTGAGTATGCGCCAGCGCTGAGAGCCACACACAGGACAGCACGCGCATGTATGTAACTGATGCGGGCGGCACGCATGCGGGTCGGACACGCACGCGGGCAAAAGTCCGCACGCCACGAAATAGTCCCTTATATCATAGCTATAAGACTGACTTTTAAAAGCAGTTCGTTATGTTAATTAAACTTAAGTTTGAGTTATTCTTTTTATAATTAGACTTTCATCAGAAAATTGAAATTGGGTTATCTGAATAAACGCAACAGCATTTATTCTGTTACATGTATAATTAGCAAATAGTTTGTCGGATATTAGGTCGTATGGGAAATATTCTGCTTGATTCTAATAATAAAATGATTGTTACAGGTCCTGGACCGAGTGGACATGTCAGGGACTAAGGCGCCGCCGCCGAGCGTGGAGGTTATACTGAAAGTGGTACAAGCTACTGTCAAGTATTTCTTCAGATGCCTACATCTAAAAGGTAATTACAGTTCTACGATTAATAATTATGTGCTTCGGCAATCTTCGTGTTTCCGAATTAGTACGAATATGCAATCAGTGTCCGACCGGCCTCATCAGTCAGTCGCGGGATATTCTTTTTTATCCCCGATAAGAAAGAGGGTTGTTTTAAGTTTGTAGTGTGTATCTGTCTGTGGCATTGTAGCTCCAAAACGGATAGACCAAATTCAATGCATTTTTTAAAATTGTAAGCTAGTTTAATCTGGAATCATCTTAGCTATGTTTCATGAAAATCTGTATACCCGTTCACAAGTTACAGCTCTTTTTCCAGTTTGATTCGGGGATTTTTGACGGTTAGCTTATTATATTTTTAGACACGATGGAGAAACTCCACGGCGTAGCTACAGCCTGCCGACTTCTTCGTAAAATGTGTCTGCACAGCAAGCTGGCGCGAGCGTTAGCTCTGCGGGAACTGCTGGAGACCGCCATGTTCCGGGAGGACGCGGCCTTCGGCAGCCGCCCGGTCATGGCCACGCTCGCCACGGCCAAGGACTGGAGCAGCGACGACCTGCTCATACATCTGAACCAGAAACATGTGAGTATCATCATTATCCTGCTGGCAAGTCAAGTTATCAAGTTTTATCTGGATTCAGGTTGCGTGGTGTAAAGTTTGTACTCAGGGTGAAATGGAAGACGTGAGTCGATAGCAAGCGTAACTATAATGCAAATGACGCTGATGGTGGCGTTGTGTGTCGGGTCGTTGAGTTCCCTTCATTGTGGTCGAGCTTGGCGAGGCTGACACATGCGTCATGCTCGTGAACGGGTGCCGTCTGTCGGAACTGGTCAGCTCGCAACTGCCATGGCAATCTTATTCAGAGGAAATTCATTATTATCCCAGTCTTATTTGTATTCGCATTGAATTGCATTATTCTCGCAGTTCTTACCACAACATTGTACTGATACATATTGTAATCTATATTATTTATTTGAAAAGAGTTACCATGGAGTTTCTTGCCGGTTCTTCTCCATAGGATCTACTATTTGGAACCGTGCACCTAGAGTCTCGACATTTCATAAGTGCCTGTATTTGGTTTACATGAAATAAAGATCTATTCTATTCTAAAAAAAAAATGCAGATATAACAAGTCTGTCACCTTATGAGCTTGATGATAAATCTTAATGTGGGTAAATAGAAATACATTACATAAAACATAATACATATCCTTAAAACCACACTAATTACAAATTATTTTATCTTCTCACCAGCAGGGCTAACATGCGACTCGTGAGATAATTGTCGTTCGAGATGACAAAATTGCTCGAAATCGATTCGTTTGTCGTTTGCCCTAACATGCAGGCCATGCTCGAGACGTGATCTCGTCGTGACTTCAGTTTCCTCGCGACGATAAACAGATGTAGCCAAGTTGTAAAAACATTTTATTTTTTAGCTATGATGATTGCCAATTAAAATAGCTTTCAATTAAAAAAACTGTATTGAAATCGGTCCATCCGTTTTGGAGCTACGATGCCACAGACACTCACAGAGATACACAGATCTACAGATACACGGACCTACAGATACACAGATCCACAGATACACTACAAACTTATAACACCGCTCTTTTTTGTCGGGTGTTGACGCCGCGACCAATAAAGAGACACAGAGGCGGGGAACGGGGACCGCAAGCCGAGCGGCGTGCACCGCGATCTATTCACTCACCGATTGCCACGGTCGGAGTTCAGCGTTGCGATCTCACTGTGCACATACTTATTGTAATTTTTACTATTTTCTAATATACGTTTTTTATAAGACTGGAGTTGGGAGAGCGTTCATCATTTATCTCCTCACACTGGTCCCCAACATCGGGTATAAAATTAATCACATACGGAGCACAGTTGACGTCTTAACATAAAAGCTCAAGAGAGTCATTGACCATATTATTATGACCATATCAACTTCTCTAACCCTCCCAGGGTCCAATAACTCAGCTGACCCAGAGCCACACGTCAGTGTTTCACGCCGGCATCATCGGGAAGGGAGTGAGGAAGCAAAGCGAGCTCGACGTGAACGATATTCCGCCGATACTCACCACCAACAACGAACTGTTGATGGGCGCACTCATGTCCTGCATGGTAAGTGTAAGTAGAACAATTAAATTTTTATGACGTCTTTATTAACTCGCTTTTTTGTCTGTCTGTTTCAAATTTTGCAATCGATTCTAAACCAATTGAGCTATACTGGATGAGCAAGAGATTTGAAACTTTAAACGTAGTTTAGAAATGGATGCCAATGCAGTACTATAATATAAATCTATATATTAATACGTGAATAGAAAACTTTGTATTGTCGTATTGAGGAGTGTGAGATTTATTTTCAGCCTGTGTTGTCCCACTGCAGGGCAAAGGCCTATATTTGAGATTTGACATAGTTAAATTTTATACCGACGGTTGAAAGGCTATTTGTTCTAAGCGATTATATTCATCATATTTTTATATTTCAAAAAACGCTTCTTTAAATATTAAAGCTTCGTTTTTTGAAAAATAAAATAATTGATAAAATACATCGCTTCTTTTTCGGGGATTAAAAAAGCGAATAACAAGTTCACAAACAAATACTATTTATAATTTGATCATGTTGTCATCAGGATGGCAACAGCGGCCTGGTAGAGGGCGCCACGTCCGTGTCCCTTCTGCTGGTGGAGCTGGTGTCTCCCGATGTCATGTACAACGGTCTGCCTTGGCCTGATGAAGATTTCACTAAGGTGAGCTTTTCAGTACTTACAGATGCCGTTACATTTTATGTTATTTGAAGGTTAATTTGAGGTTACTTATGTGAGTAATATTCATCTATTTCCTGTGTCTATCCTGTGTACATCTGTGCTAGAAATGGCATAGAGATAAAGTTATGTCTGAGTTTGATCCTTACATTAAATATCAAAGTATTATACATATAAACATTCGTCTTGAATCACTCTATCTACACTTCTGCCCACTATTTCATGGTCAGACATGAAATAGTGGGCCTATTTCATGTCTGAACATGAAATAGTGGGCTACAGTCATGAGCAAAAATATGTTTACATGTAGCGATATTTTTAGAAAAAGAATTGATTAAAAATAAAAATGTCTGAAGTATTGTATTGTACGCTTGACTTTTTCTCTCTATATGTTCATTTCTCATTCACCTAAAGGTTTGCTGGAAGGAAGCTCATTCTGAGTTAAGCTCGCCTTTGTACATATATTTGTAAATTGTTTATTTTTTATATATATTCCATATTTTGTGTACAATAAAGAATAAGAATAAAATAAAGTCATCAAAAATTACGATGGTCAAACACGATAGAATATATTATAAGTCTTATTAATAATATAGGTATTACAATGGTGCCTGTACTAGGATAAACCTGTGGCACAGGCGGCAGGAGTGTATTCGAAAAGTCAGAGGTGCGGTTTATCTCCTGCATGGAAGGCAAACGTTCATTTCAACCGTTAGGCTAGCCCTATTATGTCGACCGTGATTTATGCGTTAAATAGCAAACTTTGGCGTTCTTTTTCTGAGCAACTGAAAGATTTCGACAACTTTGACTTATAGAGTGGTGGAGAATAGTTATTAATATAGTTTATAGTGGCCTCGCTTTTCGCAATTTTCTCTTATCTATATAAGAAGCAAGCTTTTTATAAAATGTGCGACGGCACTTTTTCGAGCTCGTGGATTGAACTACAGTAATAAGCAAATGAAATGAAAAATATATAATAATATCTCTTAAATAGTCGTTTAGTTCATACCGGCCTCAGAGTTTTGAAATATGTATGGAATATTTATAAAAAATACCATTCAAAACTAAAAACGCTCAGAATTAACTGTAAATTTCTCTTTACTACATTAATATTATTACGTAAAATTTATACCAGAATAAACGTTACTTCATAAGAAATGAAAATTTCATACTTTATTTTAAAATCAAGTAATTATAAAACTTAAAATAAACGTAATTACAACTGCCAAATTGCTACATAATGCGATGCGTCGCCGTGCTTCCATATATCCAATCTGTCAAGACACAATTTTGTGATAGACCTCCTAATAAAAATAAAACAAACGTCAGAAGCTTTTATAAAGAAATAACTATGCGATCATGATTACTAACCTTTTTAAATCCTGCGTCTTCCATCTTCTTGGATAATACTGACCCGACGCGGCGACGCCTGCTAATTCTAATACAGCTTTGTCCCCCATAGGGTTTCAGCGAATAGAATACCTTTCTTTGAAGTACTCATAATTAATTTAAAGTTTTTCCTCTACAGTATAGCACCAACTGCCTCCCAAACTTCCTGCTTAATAAAGTCGCTATCAAAATTTTATTCGGTTTATATACCACTGTGTTATCAATTGTTCCGCCAAAGTTACCGTTGATCTAAACTAATAATTATAAAGAGAAGATTTGATTTTTTGTATGTTTGTATAATTATTATCACTGCGTAATATACCCCTGGCGGAAGCTAACATGAAAAAAAAAAAAAAAAACTAGGCTTCTATGGAAATTATCAGTTATGATTAGCGTCTCGATATTTTCCTCCTGTACTCTTTTCCAAGAGAAAATTAATGTCTAAGGTTTCCATATAATAATCGGACGGGTTTACAGCATACGGCGCGAAAAACAGCGTCACTGATGCGCCGGGTGCGTGGCAGTCCCAGCATTTAACTGCAATGTATTACGGGGAGGGTGGACACCGATTGCTCTTTCTTGAGGCACTGGACAAGACTTTACGTATTACAAACTTGATCCAGCATCTCCATCTATTATTCATTCATGTATTTTATGTATGGACTACTTGTCTTAAATCAAATGTTTTTATTTGATTACAGCAAGTCAGTATAGAGCGCGAGCTGTACATGCGCGGTGCGCTGGAGAGCTGCGCAGTGGCGCGTGCGGCGCTGCGTCGTGCGGCAGCCGCGCGGCCCGCGCTGTGCCTCGCGTCCGCACTGCTGCGCGCCACCGCCGCCACGCTACTGCACCGGCTGAGGGCTTACCTAGGTTAGTTATACATGCGTCGTGCGGCAGCCGCGCGGCCCGCGCTGTGCCTCGCGTCCGCACTGCTGCGCGCCACCGCCGCCACGCTACTGCACCGGCTGAGGGCTTACCTAGGTTAGTTATACATGCGTCGTGCGGCAGCCGCGCGGCCCGCGCTGTGCCTCGCGTCCGCACTGCTGCGCGCCACCGCCGCCACGCTACTGCACCGGCTGAGGGCTTACCTAGGTTAGTTATACATGCGTCGTGCGGCAGCCGCGCGGCCCGCGCTGTGCCTAGGTTAGTTACATGACCCATCATCCTATGTACCAATTTTTTTATGAGTTGTCCCACACTAGGATTTCTTCTGTCTCGAGGCTACAATTTACAAACACACATTTCGCATGCACACCCACCCAGACCCGGAACAACAATCTGGTGGCCATACAAATATTGGTTCCGTGCAGGGATCGAAGCTGCGTCACGTAGCATATAAAGCCAATCACTTAATCACTACGCCAACCATGTCGTCGCGCCAGTCTTTTTTCAAATATGCTGTGGACTTCGGAGCCTGATCTGATTCCGTTGAATATTTACGTAGAGAAACTAATTTATTTATAAAGCCAATAAAGGGGCATAAATCGTGGGAGCGAGACAGAGCACATAGAGCATTCACTGTATGCTCGTTATATGCTCTGTCTCGCTCCCACGTTTTATGACCCTGCCTGCAGCGACATATTGACCGTGATATACATGTAAATTGTTGAAGATTCTATATAACTAATATATAATCATCTTTTTTCCCTAGACCGTCACACTCAGTCAGCGGAGATGGCAAAAGAACGCGCTGCGTTGACTGAACTGCTGTCGACAATGACGCTGGGACAGTTACTACCGCATCCGCTGAGTCATATGCTTGAATTAGCGCCTGAACTTACAGCTAGCGAGGTAAACTTATATGTTTTCCTTAATTAAACCTGCCTCTTTGGTGTGGTGTTAGTGGTAGTGAGCATGAAAGAAAGATAAGTGAGCTTCTCAATTTAATTACCAGGGTGTTTGATTGTCAGTAGATTTTTCTGCTAGGACAGGGGTCGGCAACCTTTTGAGTCGGAAGAGTCAAAAATGGCAACCATTTGAGTCGAAAGAGTCAAAAATTGCAATTTACAAAATTCAAAGTTTTTAAAGAGCCACAAGAAATTTTCTTGCCAACAATAAATTGCACTTGCATAAATAAAGATTTTGATAAAAACAACTGGATCTGGTCCGCTAGACGCCCGGCGGGAAAACTAGTCCGTTATTCGCCCGCCGGGAAAATTATATTTATATTAATTTTTTAAGTATCTATGGTATTAAATAAATAAATGCAATTTAAGTACCTATTAATATTAGATTATATAATATACCACACTATTAATTTATTCAATCTTTATCAATGCTAACAACCTTACAAAGCTATCATTTTAAATTAAAAATTCGAACATGCGAAATTAAATCTATGGTTAACAGAAGCATGTTTAAAACCTATTCTATTGACTATTCTGCAAATCTCTGTAAGCATTAGTATTTATTTTTTATAAAATAAATAATATTTGCGTATGGAACTTAAGAGCCGCAGCTTCACATCCAAAGAGCCGCATGTGGCTCGCGAGCCGCGGGTTGCCGACCCCTGTGCTAGGACATACTCATTTGCAATCCATAGTTTCTCATAATTTGTTTATAATTTATGATGTTACAGATAGTACAAGTCCTGCGCGACTGTTTGTGGAACTACACAAGAGATAATGTGCCCTCGCCCGCGCTATTTAACTGTGATTCTACTGGTAAGATTTGTATAAAACAATTTTCAATGTAAAAATTAATAAATGATAGTCTTGTTTTTGTATAGCTTCTGTTATAAGTAAAACATAAAATATTATAACCATCTTTTTTTATGCAGGTCTTCATTGGCGCGACCCCTCAAGCTGCAAGCCGCCTGCCACCTACACGGACACCCTCAGATTGATAATACAGAAGAGAATATCTAAACTAGGACATTTGTACCCGATAATGTTTCTAAATCTTGAGAAAGAAAGCTAAATCGTAACTAGTTACAGTCATTGTAAATATGTAAATAGTTTGACTAGATGAGGAAATAAAGTGCCTAAATACTAGTACAAAACAATGTTTTTTTAATTGCCTAAGGGCCCATCCACACTCGATACTTTTAGCAGCAGAATCGCTCGTTTGAGGATTTGAGATGACCAGTTACCACTATAGAAACTGGTTTTGTTTGTTTCTCTCGTGGACGGAGGTTTCTCGATACAGAAACGCGAGTTTAGAGTGGTTTAGATATCGGAATAGATAGAAAGACCTTTGTCTATTCTTGGAAGAATAGAAATAGAAATGGTCACGTTATCCATTTGAGTATTTAAGTCGATTTGAGTACAAAGCGCTATGCACCCGTAGTACAATACTTGGCAATAGTATCGATTCATTTAGTCGATTTATCATGACAGCACCCTTACCAGCAGGGTAATCATGAATAATCATGATGCACGCTCGAAATCGGAATGGATTTAATTTTGATTGTTCAACAAAGTACATTGCGCAGTATGCTTTAAAAATTATTCTGAACGACAATTCGAACAACGCAATGTACGTTCTTAAACTGTCAAAAGGAGTGGGTATCGTGATTACCTTATGAAACGTGATAAATCGACTAAATTAATCGATACTGCCGAATTCAACGCATGTTTATTCCTCCCTTTAGTTCCTGTCAGTGTTTGGCTAAACGCCGGCGCCATAAAATTAAATAATAAAAAAAAAACTTTCAGTGTCAACAGCTGTCACTGTCATTTTCGCATGTTTCATTCATCATTCAGTGAAAATTGTTTACTTGTAAAATAAATCGTAAACAATTATTAAATATATAAATATCAGCAAAATCATTATAAAATACAAATATGTCGACAAGTGAAGGAGACCCTAAGCCCGAACCTATGGAGGAAGACTCGAAGAAGCCGATATGTTTGATTATTCTAGGTTAGGATTGGTTTCGTATTATTGTTTTGAACTTACATTGTTATAGGCTTTGTTGTTAAGTAATTGTTATTTGAATAGGCATGGCCGGAGCCGGCAAGACTTCATTTACTCGACGGCTCTCCAGCAAAGTCGTGGAAGGTTCCAGACCTTACCTGATTAACTTGGATCCGGCGTGTAGAGAAGTGCCTTATCCTGCTAACATTGGTAAATATTTGTCATTTATACATATGTAACTATTATAAGTGGCTGGTACGCATATAATTATTATTATTTACATATTAAAATAAAAATATAAAACTGAGCAGCTACGCGTCGAAGCTACTCCTCCTCATCATTGTCAATTGGTAGCGTGCCCAGAAGACTGGCAGCATTGCCACGTTGAACGGCAATGCTTATTCTTTCACCAAAGAATAGGCCAGCCCTCATCAACCAACCCTTTTACAACAATTTTGCTGGTAACCCTTTCAATACATGCTACATGCAGGCATGCTTGTCAGTGCAGAAAAATCAAAACACTAAAAGTTAAAGGGATTGGGATTACAAAGGTAGTACCTTAAATACAGATTACAGATTTTATTTTATTTTAATAACATTAATCATGGCTGCTTTTATTTAAATGTTAATTTGGCTTAGCTCTTAGTGTATAAAATTATTAATTTTGAAACTTAAAATTCTGTTTCATAAAATTAATTTTCAGATATAAGAGATACAGTGAACTATAAAGAGGTGATGAAACAATATGGACTGGGTCCCAACGGAGGTATAGTGACAGCTCTCAATTTGTTCTCCACAAAGTTTGGACAAGTTGTTGATTTGATTGAGAAGGCTGGCAAGAAACATAAGTACTGCATTATTGACACACCAGGTAAAAGATACACCAAATACAGATAAGTGTCCATTATATTGTAGATTCAGTTTGAATGAGCTTATATTGCAAATTATGTACCAGGTTTCATTTATTGTAGTATGAATTCAAATATTCTAAAATTATATTTTGTTTCTATAAATTACCTTTACCATACATTGAGCCATTATGTACTACGTACTAGATGCGACACGACAAAAAAAACTCCATGTGCCACACGGCGGAAAGACGAGCTCTGGCCTGTGAAAGGGAACAGTAAAATGGATGCATGAAGTGCGGCGATATAGCCGCACTTGAATGGTATATCGTAATTAAGTGCGGCGTCTCGTCTAATATACAGTACATAATACAATAATGTTAATGGTTTCCTCATAAAGTTCAATAGGAATTGAAATATCCAAAATTGCTATACTTAAATCTTGAAATTCAACAATTTTCTATTAGTTAATTCACATGCATGTTCTTATATTTCCAGGTCAAATAGAAGTATTTACCTGGTCAGCATCTGGTACTATAGTGACTGAAGCTTTAGCATCATCCTGTCCTACCATAGTTGTGTACGTAATGGACACAGTCCGCAGCGTTTCACCTGTCACATTCATGTCCAATATGTTGTATGCATGCTCCATATTGTATAAGACGAGGTTGCCATTCATTGTGGTTATGAATAAGGTGAGTGGTTATAAATGTCTATAAAAGAATAACCATAAAAATTACTCATGTTTATATGAAGGCCGTTCAGAGTTTCTCCAGTAGCCTCAGATGTAATTGGCGTCAAGGACAAATCCACTCCACATGGTACAGAGTTCGTTAGACAACCTGAATCACACTATACTGGGGAAATAAAAATGCATGGTCTTATTAAACAAGGAACTTACGTTGAAATCTGAAAAGGATTTTTATTTCACGCAGTATATTATCTTTTATCCCTTTCAGACAGATGTAGTAGACAATGCATACGCAGTAGAATGGATGCGGGATTTCGAGGCTTTCCAAGAGGCATTAGACGCTGAGGGCGAAGGAGAGACGGAAGGCGGGAGCACGTACATCGGGAACTTGACGCGGTCCATGGCGCTCGCACTTGACACATTCTACTCGGATCTACGGTGCTGTGGAGTCAGCGCTCATACTGGTGATGTAAGTATAGAAAAATATTTACTGGTTTTTGTTACTTTACCAATATTCTGAAAAAAAAACCTGGCTTAATGTTTAATTGTTATCCTAGGGTTTCTGATAGAAATGGTCTGAATAATGATTTTTTGATATCAATGATTACATGACAATGAAAAAATTTTTGATAAAGATAAAGATATTTTTTTTTCAAAAATTACTTATGGTAAAAAAACACAATATAAATCATAATAATAACATAGGTATCATACTGATATCATGATGACTGGAACAATGATAAAATCATAAACGATTTATTGCTGTCACCGCATTCACACATTGCAATTTGCATGTTATCATCTTGTCATTGTCGTGGCACAGTCGAAACCGGAGTTCACGTTCAATATAGGCCAATATTGAGTGATGATTTTGTTGTTGTCACAGCATGATTAAACGATTTTAAAATATCTATGATTTATACATGTGGCTTGATATCGGACACATATCAGTCATATCTCTGATAATTTCAAATGTCATGTTAACTGTTGTGATTAGTTGACTAATATCCAATTCAACAAATGGTTATCGATTCTTTTTTGGGTGCAGTATATGTATAATTGTGCATTACTGCAAATCAAATGGCACCGCTATAAGAATCAGTGACATGCTGGTTAGATTTGATCAGACTGAGACAGAACTGGCTATGATTGGTGCAATGATTGAGCATTTATTTGTTCTTATTTCAGGGTTTAGATGAATTTTTCAAACTGGTGGATGAAGCTGCGGTAGAATATGAAAAGTATGTTCCTATAATACCTATATCGAATGTTGAAAGGCTATTGGTTCTACGCGATTTTTTTAGGAATAAAATTAAATAAAGGGCGCTTTGTACAAATATCCTTTCAACCGTCGATATTATACTACTTTTTAAAACGATTTTATTAGCTTCACCTGTAACTAACTATGTAAAAAAATCTTGGAAGTTAAATTTGACCCACTTCCCGGTTTCTGATTGAGCTAAAATTTGCATACGCGTTTAGTTTGGATGACAAAAGCGTTTTATTTAGTTTTTTTTAAACTGTAATATTTTTATATAAAAAGTTTTGTCTAATGTTTCTCTATATTTTAGGGAGTACAAAACAGACTGGTTGAAGATGCGCGCAGAAAAGTTAGAAGAAGAGAAGCGGATTGCAGAAGAGTTAAAAAATAAAGGTATTAAGCATTTGACTGTCTCATTAGTCTAGTGGTCGCATGCGCAGCTGTTGAGCGTGAGGTCCTGAGTTAGATTCCCGGGTTGAGCTGTTATTGGGATTTTCTATAAGAAAATTCTCAGAAGCAGCTTCGAATTTGAAATTGAACATTAGATGTTAATAAGCTCACAAAATCGGGCGAGTCTGAATGATACCATTTGCATTGCATATATTTCAATTACTTACACTTTGGATTTTTATCGACATAAATGTTTTATTACTATAGCAAAATTCTTTTTTTATTGCAAAATTTATTTGTACATTTTGGTAGTTTTTTTTAAATATTATAATTTATGGGTCAATCGAGCTAGCGGTTCACCTGGTGGTAAGTGATCACCGCCGCCCATGAACATCTACAACACCAGAGTCACCGATGCGTTGCCAACATTTTAGGATGTTGTAGGCTCTTTTCTTGAAGGTCCCCATGTCTTATGTGTTCGGGAATACCGCTGATGGTATTTGATTCCACAGTTTCGTGGTGCGCGGCATAAACTGGCGCGTGAATCGTACGGTAGCGGACCAACTTCAACAACTTCTGCAACTTCAGTTACTAATTATAGAATAAATGGCGTAAAGCAAACCCGTGACTGAATATGACTATTTAAATTATAAAAAAAAAAAGCTTGGTCTACTACATGTGAAACAGACTTTACTCCAGTACTTTGATGTGGACACATCAGCAAGCCTGCTGCTCGTCCATAATTGAATAATAATAATAATAATTTTTCTTTTACTATTTTCATTATAAATAATATTCCACAGGTCCAGACGACACTGTCATAGACAAAAAGAGTTTAATTGAAGAAGTGTCTAGTGGTCGTGAGATAAGCGACATGTACCTGAAGCATCCCGCCAACGAGAGCTCTAGTGACGAAGAGGGCACTGAGAATCAGCCAGATATAGGTATTTAGATACAGTCTACTAATTTGATTCTAGATCAGCGAAATGTACCTCAAACACCAATAACAACAAAATACAAAAATAATAAATATATCACACTGCCAACGAGATCTTTAGTGACGAAGAGGGCACTGAGAATCAGCCAGATATAGATGTAGAATTATAGGTATAGCCTACTAGATTGGTTCTACTGTACCTCAAACAACAAAAAATTAAATATAAATCTTTATCTGTAAAGATAAAGATTTCTTAAAAAATAAAAACTCTCTCTCTTCTATAAAGGGTTTACACCCTGCTAACGAGAACTCTAGTGATTCATAGTTATCAAGCGTTTCGCATCCACATTTATAATACGAACTGCTATGAAGTGGAATTGCGAAGTGTCTCCCGATAATTAATTTTTGGGAGTGTCTGGTCGCGAGTGATTATGTATCTTATAGGCAACCATCTGATTGAGATGAATGGAAGAAAAAGACATATTGCCCCGACCCCAAATAGTCGACTGCATAATCAATTAACATTAGGTGAGATAAAGGCATCAGAAAAAAAAGGCTTTAAAAGCATGCCATCTGAATTTTAAAAAAATTGGTCTGGTTTTGTAAAATTACTGAATCAAAATATTTTTTGTGGTAAATTCAGTACTGCCCCAAAGTACTTAACTTGATGAACTTATCATAATCATTTGTTTCAGACGACAAGCCAGCTGATGTGGCGATGTTCCAAGAGTTCATCAGAAAACATGTGAAGCCCAATGACAGTGGCAACAAAACCTAACTGAATGTAAATATTTAAGAGATCTGTACATATAGGTAACTAGGACTTACTTTACTGTTCCAGCCATTGACGTAGATGCACATGGACTGTCCACAGTTTGCATAAATATAAACTTAGAAATACCAACAAAGAACCCTATATCGTTATCACAATGCCTAATTTAGCTTGCATAAATTTGTCACGATACGAAGATTCGACTGCACCGCACTGACACGTTGACGCGTAGTTGCTTCCTCGTCCAAATGAAGAGTAATGTGCGATTAGTTTACTTTTTCCCGTTTTAGTCTACATTCGGTTTCAACATTTTTGAGCGCTGACCCGAGGTCCATGTGGTTCTTCGTCAATGGATCCAGGATATCGTTATAAAAGCATGAATAAAAAATAAAAACATAAATGATTTGATAAATTACGTCTTTTTATTAAAACAAAAGTGCTAACACAACCGTGTTACGAATCGCAAATGATTGGATTCCGAGATAAAAACTGCGACAGCCAATCATTTACTATTAAAATAAATAAAAAATATAAAGTGCATCGGGTTTTATATTGTTGGAGAGTGCAAAACTTTAAAGTACATAATCTGAATTGAATATAGTAACTTATTATAGTAATAAATAGTTTCGCCATTACGCTGCGACACACAATCTTAAATTTTCGAGTCATTTTAATTTGTTTCTTAAATTATAAGTACCTACTATAACTAATGTCACATAAAATGTCGAAATATAAATAAGACGAAACAATAAATAAATAACAAATAATAAAATTAAGTAGTGAGACGCCTATCACATTTGAAATGAGAATTTAATATCTATTCTAAACTAAAATTTAGTAATCTTGATCGACTCAAACTGTTTTTTTAAAGTAAACAACACTATTGAGGTTCAATAAGTGAATTTTAAAGAAAATAAGCTTATTTTAAAGCATTTAATTCTGAAGCTATTAATTTATAGCTGGAGTAAAAATATCATGGCCATTCCGTAAGTAAGTAGCCTTGGGCTGTCTGTCCACTGAAGTGCTCCGAAGCGGAGAGGAGAAAAAGTATCAAATAGAATACAATTATTATCACGTCACTTGGAATATTATTGCTTCAGTGGACAGGTAGCCCTATACAGATTTTTCATTAGCTGTATAAATCTCGGATAAGTTATTCTTCTGATAAGTCCATACGAAAACTGTTCTAATATTACGTTCAACAGCTAGATATCTTGCAATTTTAATTTAATGGCTCCATTGTAATGTAGCGATGATTCTGCTAATGTCAACGTTGAATAAAACAGCAGAATGTTGAGGATGGCTAGTAAAATGGCACAGGTAGTGTCTTCTCTGGTTGGTTTTATATGGCCATTGAGAAATCGAGCCTCATTCAATTTATAGTTACTGGTGATTTCAACTTATGAACCTATGAAATAATATACGAACATTATTTTTAGAATACGCGGCAGCCAAAAGTTTGTTATTGTACTTATATATATTATGAACAACTTTAAACTAAGAGACCAAAACAAAAATCGCAAAAAAAGAATTTGCTGTTCGATACATTTAGTCGGGTAATATAGAACAGCAGTTTTTTTTTTCGCCTTGTCTCTTGGTCCCATAGTTAAAGTTGTGCATAATGATGAGTACAATAACCCGCTTTCTGCTTTCGCATACACTAAAAATAATGTAGTTTAACTAAGTACATAATATAAATTAATTTGAATTTATGAAAAGTTTATTCATAATACATAATAAATACATCACAGTTATCAAAATTCAACATAACTTTAAACAGAACAAAATATAAAAAGGAAAAATAAAATTGTTTGTCTTTCAGTTTACCAGTTTTGATTTTTACGATATTTACGTGACGTTTTTAAATAACACAATAATTTTTTTTCGCCATTTTCGCTATGTCAGCACCTTTGTCCGTTGTTTCTTAGTAGTCATTATTATATATGTATATATATATTTATATTATATATATATTTATATTATATATATATTTTTGGTATAATTTTTTATTATACGTAAAGCAATGAATAAAATCCATGGAAAATAATCCAAAAGGAATTGGGTATAAAATGTATTTTTAAATACGTATAAATTTTTAACATACTTTTTGTTTATTTTTTCGATTCCTTTGTATGTAAAAAGAAACATAAAGATTGTTAAAATTATAAGACAACTAAGAAAAAATGGACTGCAACTCAGTAAGTAAGTATTTATTCATTTTATTTAACAAAAGCACAATTTTGTCTTTGGCGAAAAATAAATCAGTTACCTACTTTATAATTTCTCAATTTTATCTTGTATAAATTATAATGTTTTTATATTTTTAAGATAAGAGGCACAAGTTCAATGTTGTTTTGGAAGTAATTATGTAATTGTCTAGATAACGAGTTTTTATGACCTAATAACATTTTACTAAGAGATAAAATTCGGACTACGGACGCGTTTGTATGAGCAATGCAATTAGCTACTGAGAGTTGAAGGAAGCGTAGAGTAACATTCAATTTATTTGGTAGCTGTGAAGTTGGTCACAGGTCGCGTCACACTATCCTTATTTTAGGTACTATCCAGCCGATTCTAATTTCAAAATTATATAAACAAACCAAACCTATAAGTTGAAATCGATTCTAAATTTTTGTCGACTTAACTGTAGAATGCGCGGACCTGCGCTCGCAGCTCACTTCACAGCGGCCAATAAGATGCATCGAACTGTAACTAAATGGCTTATTAGGAAACTGTTTCTAGTGTGGTGGCTTTTTGCAATTTTCTCATAAAATGCTGATCAGCCGGGCTAACATGAGTGCCACGACATAATTTTTTGGTGCCGAAACAGGTTTTTAGAGGCATTGGTAGTGATTCTGTTGCGCACTTTGATAGGACTAAAGTAAACGAAAGGCGTTTGTCTCTTTCTTTTTCTATTCTAGTCTAGTTTAGTACTGTCAAAATGAGGAACCGACACCACTCTCTCGACTTGTCATGACGACAAAATTTTGTCGCGGTGCGAATGTTAGTTTAGCAGGTTTGGAGTAACCTTGTAAAACCCAGGTTTTAAGATAGCCCCGTCTCTTTTCGTTATATAACGTTAGAAAGTGACGGATATAATTAAAACCTGGGTTTTTTACAAGACTTGTTTTAAAACATCTTTTGTAATAAGGGGGAAAGTATCAGTAGCCGATCACTTCGCATCATACTATCAAACACAGGACCGATGTACATGATCACCGTTACTAATATGACTGTTTTCTATGCCGTTAGCCACGTGGTCGTGGTTATTGAAGGATGCGAGTCCATTGACGGGTAACTTGGGTGCGGTGCCGCGGCCCGCCCGCTCTTGCGACGCATCGGATAGCCTCCAAGCGGGCAAGTACAAAACGCAACCGAAACTGTCTTTGTATGCTAATGCGGGGTTCGGCCAGGTGTTCTGTGTGCTGCCTATTGATGTGTACCTGTGAACAATGTAATCAAATTAGTTTTGCGTAAAACAATTGGATTAGACTAGATTATAGTTTTGTAACGGCCGAATACTCAAGCGCTTCTTAATTTTAAGTAGTAATTAAGTTTTATACTCTGTCACTGGTGGACTGTAGCGATAGTATGATTTTTTAATGTTAAGTTTATTCGGCGGTACTTAAGTGTATCTTTAGAAATGTCAATTAATAAACAATCTAATTTTTAACAAAAAAATAATACAAGTTTGTTATACAGGGTGTAAAGAAAACTCTGTCCGATCTGGAATGGGTTATTGTACTCATCATTATGAAGAACTTTTACTATTGGACCCGAGACACTAGTACGGGAGAGTGCGGGGTATGAGCGACGGTCTGGTGCAGCGCAGTGTCCGCTTCCTCAGCCCCCGATTCCTCGGAGCTCACGCGCGGACTGTACTTTCTTCGTTCTACATAAAAGCAGAACTGCAGTCTTCAATTATTGTTAAAATCAGCGTGACTCACCCTTTGTCGTATAAGCTGCAATAAGGCACACTTCGCTGCAGGGTGTAGCTCCATATGTGGTGATAGCTCCAGTTGAGTAGTGGAGACACTCGAACTATCTGTGGCCAGCTCGGGTCAGTCTTCTGTTAATGTGAAAACAAAATAATATTTTATTACTTTTTGTGACGCTAAGAAGACATTCGGCGATCGATACCTAGTACCTACACTGCTCTCTCTTCAAGATACATATATGTGAGGAAAATGTCTCCATGAATGACGAACACATCGATGCCGCAGTTGTCTACACTATCTAAAGAAATATTATAAAGAGAAAAGATTTGTACCTATCTTTGTTTGTGATGAATAAAATAAAAAACTACCAGACCGATTTTAAAAATTCTTTCACCAGTAGTATGCTATATTATCACTGAAAGACAGATAATACTTTATTTAAAAATAAAATTAGGGATCCCTACGAAAACTCCAATAATGTAACCCAAGGTATAAAAAAAAACTTATAAAATGATTAATATAAATAAATGTCCACATGTAAACAATAAAATTACGATTGTGTCTCATTTAGCTTGAGGCCTAAGTTGCTTTTAACAAACTGCGTGCCCCGGGGTAGTGCGAAAAGAGCGGTTGCTCTAGGCACCAGGCAGTAACAGCCTAGTATATGTATAATAGATCTATGGGGGCCAAAGTAGGAATCACAATTTCGAGCACAAATTAATATAAAGGGATACCAAGGTAAATATAAAGGTGCCAAGGGGAATTTATCAAGCTGGAGCGAGATTGTCTTTCGGCGCCCTTTGGTCGACACTTTCACATCAATTACATTTAAATTATTAACCAACTTTAAAAAATATCAACATTTATTGAATTAAAATTAAAATAAGTAGCTCTAGGTAACGCTCCTACTGCTTCGTCCCCGCCGCGTAGCCCCACGGATCCCATAAGGCGCCAACAAAATTTAATTTTTCGATCGTAGTTGTGTTTCCAATGTTGGCCCCCCTTACTATCTGGCACCTTGAGCGACCGCTCCTTTCGCTCTACCTCAGGGCTGGCTTTGGGCACGCCGTTTGTTAAACGAAACTTACACTAAGTTCTCAGATATGCGCACAAAAACGAACGCAACTTGGATGATATCTTCCTCTTAAAATAACAAGTCTAAAACGACATGAAAACTACCTGCATGAACTGCATGTTCTCGCTATATGGGTCAGTCCGCCGCGTGCCCATGAGGCAGGCTTTGAGCTTCCCATCTTGTTCCAGCAACCTCTGCAACGTCGTCTTCAATTCTCCTTCAGTCACCATTAGAGTCACACCATAATGTTCTTTTATATGCTCCACGAAAGTCTCTATTTCTATGAACGGACCTTTAGTTCGTATATACACAACTTTTAATTTACTAGCAATGTCGTCAGTTTTATAAATTTCGCGCAAAATATTTATGGTTATATCTAAGAGCACTGTGCAGTCTTTTCCGCCGTTGAATGAGAGAAAAACTTCGTCGGTTTCGTATTGTGTGAAGCATTGTCTAAGTACCTGGAATTTAGAAATTTGTAGGTATTATTAAATTTTTCGGGAAGATTTCTTTGCAGTGTCCCCCCAGAGATGCGCCCTAACAGGCATGGCATAGTGGTGGCCTTCGGCGCGGTCTTTAGAGTTCCAGAAGTCCATCATCAGGGAAAGCGGACCACCGTTGTTTAGCCGGTAGAAGTCCGCCCCCTCCCCTCCGCTCCTACCGCCTCTGTCCTCCGTCCTCCGCCTGGGGGAGGATACCCCATGATGGGTTCTCACCACGCTAATAAAATAAGCTATTGCTCATTTTGATTGAGTATAAAACACACTAAAAATCTTGCGTGGGACTAGAAAAGTTGAGGCAGATAAGTGCAGTACAAAAAACTCGTAGCTGAAAAGATAAAGTGCAAAATGGTCTCGGATGCTACATTTGATTTAAAAATAATGCTTCTAGATGAATTAACTAAGTATAATATAAACATGCGGTTTTCAGCCGTTGCATCGACGCGGAGCAGCCAACGTATCAGATTAAAAGAACGTAATTACGGAAAAGTAATAATAATGTGCTTGAACCGCAAAGTGGATAATTGATTAGACTATAATGAAATTTGCAATCGTCAGAGTATAAAAACCCTAGCAAAATGTACCGAATTGACATAATTATTATATTATTTTCGAATGGTCACATGATTCGTAATTGTCTTTCCGACATGTTGCTGGCATGCCCCATCATCTTGTCTACAGGCACCGCAGCAGACGAGCTGGTATAAGGTTACAAATAAACTATCCATCTCACTTTAAATTCAAGGCTAGATCACAATACCTGGTGTAATGTATACCTGGTGCATCATCAAATTATAGGCAGAATAGTTATATTGTGCGTGCCAGCAGAAGCAGAAGCTTCAATAGCTTGTGTAAACAGCACGATATTGACCCCTTTGTAACAAGTGTGTCATCGGCAAGAAAGTGCTTATGCCTTAACTTTTTTAAATAGGTACCTAGTTTAATGTATGAATTTAGTTAGACTACCTATATCAATGTGTTGCATGTTTTACAAAAGCCGTTTTCAGTGTCCTTAAACTTTAAATTATATACAATCTCTATAAGCGAAGACTTGTCATTGGCTTTCTGTTGATTAAAATTGCGTTATTTTAGGTTTATTTAGCTGTAAGTCTTCCATGTTTTTAAATATAAATAAATAAATACGAGCACATAGGAGTAAGACACATACCTGTTCAGTCTCGTGTAACATATCTGTGAAGTCTGGCAGATCCATGTCGGTCACCTTACTGTTTGGCAGCATGATGTGTTGTGAGCTACGAAACGTGGAATATAGACTTTATTTATCGTCAATTAAATACGTTATATTATGCACAGTAATGTTAGTTTGTTACTTTGTGGCACTCAAGGTTAGCCATTGTGATAAAGTTGTAATTTTAATGATATGAGATTTTGTATCATGCATTTAGTTATAAAAAAGTAGTACGTTATGTAATTTTGTTCCTCATAATAGGTAGGTAGGCCTACTAAGCATTTTTAAAGTTCGCTAAACTTAAAAAAAAATTAAAAAAAAATTGCCGGAATACCTACTGGATCTACCTACTAGGTACCTATTTGGAACCGTGCATCTCGACATTTCATAAGTGCCTGTATCTAGTTTACATGAAATAAAGATCTATTCTATTCTACTGGTTTGATGTATCCTGCCGTCTTTCATCAACAACCCAAGATGATAATATCTGCAGTTTGATTTAACAATTACAATGACACTTCATATTGGTTCAAAAGGCGTTATCTATGTTGCCGAGATCTAAATCGTAATGTTTACTACATTCTACATCTCTGTAACATCTGTATTTTTCCGTATTATTTCTGTCTCAGTCATTGGATATCAGGATTGTTCAGTTTCCATGACTATCCAACCTTTATGTTTTTGTATTGCAATGAATACTTAATTTAAAAGATACGCGAGCGACACCGCGTTATATATCAACTCACAAATTTAATCATTTTAAAATTAACATCGATGAATTAATATATTTGGTATTTGCAGCTACTTGGCGAATCATGACTGGTCTGTTGTAGGAAATAATATATTCACTACATACACACTTCGTAATTCTGTTTAAACAGCTGATAACGGTTAGAGTTAATGCATAATGAAGACAAGCTAACGACCGCGTCATGTGGGTTATAGAAATAATATTCTAGTTTTTCTTTCCATGTGTGTCACATGAAAGTATGTGTTGCTGGGATGTTTTTTGGGCCGTTTCTTCCCAGCCTTTAGGCTGGGAAGAAACGGGAACTCTTAGCAAGCAGTCATGGCCGGACTGAGTTCTATCTTTGAAAAAAAATAACCTACTGACGTTCACAAAGCATTAAGTTCCAGTTTGACTAAATGAGTTTTGAATTTGAAATAAAAGACAAAGAATTGTTTTTTTTTTCTTGGGCCACTTTTCCATCCTTTCCTATCAATATGAGAAAAAAACCATCTGCTAACATAGCCTATTCCAGCCCACTGTTGTGGGCATAGGCCTTTCCCAAGTTTCGTCAGGGCGCGCGGCTGTCGATCCTCCGCTTTCCGCGCATGCAGTCCTCTCCAACTCGCCTTGTAGGACTTTGGTCCATCTGGCTGAGGACGACTTCACGCTACGTTTGCACTTCGTGAATATCCATCGGTCCTTCGACAAATGATGATGGACCAGAAATCTTTATAGGTACTGATAATATTGATAATAAAACACGATACCTTTTCAGTTTCGCTGATGTCCTTTAGGTATCAATAAATGTGAAGACGAGTTACAAAATAAAATGTAGTGTAATAAGTGACACATTACCGTTGCCCTCTTGATCATGGTGTCATTGTTAGAATATGTATGTACCTATCGACGATGAAGTGCAAACTTTTACCATCAGAGGCCAAGAAAAGCC
Organism: Allophyes oxyacanthae; assembly: GCA_932294325.1. NCBI lineage: Eukaryota > Metazoa > Arthropoda > Insecta > Lepidoptera > Noctuidae > Allophyes > Allophyes oxyacanthae. The sequence goes on along the minus strand of OW028614.1, from coordinate 3,806,956 downwards.
AAGAAAAGTGCCAGATATTTTAAACTGTAGTTTTCTCAGTAATACATAAACATTAATTGCTATATTTTTAACCCCCGGCAAAAAAGAGGGGTGTTATAAGTTTGTAATGTGTATCTGTGGCATCGCGATCGTAGCTCCAAAACGGATGGACCGATTTCAATGCAGTCTTTGATACCTATAGATTTACATCCTAAAATAGGTTTTCTCTTTTTCCCATGTTGGATAGTGATTTATCATCGGTTGTTATCAGTTACAAGTATTGCGGCATTAAGATTAGAGTGGACATGATTTTACTGATAAGTGATAACACTCAACTGGGTTGACATTGAAAATTTTATTTGCAACCAATAATGAATCAGTGTTTTATAAAAAAAATCTTTCATCATAGCCAGTTCAGAGTTCGGTGGTCAAATATGGAACCATTAAACCCTGCGGTCCGAATTTCGCTAAAAGTGATAATATCGTAAATCCAACCAAAGTCACAATTATTATTATTACTCAATAGCCCATAAATTTTGTGACTATTGAATTTGGTCGGATTCGCGATATTATCACTTTTAACGCAATTCGGATCACAGGGATAGTTTCGTTAGGTCAGTCTGATACCAAGCATAGTTTATGATACCAAGTTGATTTACTAAGAGATTAATCCTAGTGCTAAAATAAGGCATATTATGAGAGGTATTTTTTTTAATATGTTGGGTTACCTTTAATTAGTTTTATACATTATGACTCCTCAACATTCTCCTGTTTTACTCAACTTTGACATTGGCAGAATCATCGTAGTCACGATGGAGCCATTAAATTAAAATTGGAATTGGATTAAACCTAGTGCACATGAAAAACGAGGTAGAAAAAAAAACATACCTAGGTATCAATATGAAGATTCGTTATTCAAAATTAGGTCCCGGTTACTAAATATTCGTCTATAAAGTGGCATTATTGCGTGAGAAGCAAGTCGCCCGGCCTTAAATAAAAAAGAAATTACACACGAAAATGAAAATGGGAAGCCCTGTAATGTTAGTGTTGATGTAGTGGTAAATAACTAAATAAATTATCACGGCTACCTACGGTTAATTATTGCACGAGGTAGTAGATTGCGCGTCATAATAATATATATAATAAATTAAAAAAAGGATATATAATAATATACACAGAAATCAATTAATATAATTTTGGTTTACACTTATTTGTACCATATAAAATTAAAGAAGCGTGCCCAACACACGCTCTGCCGGTTTTATTTTCCTCTACATTGGGGTTGGCTTCCATGCAGATGAATGACTATTTACACAGAGTTATTGCAATCTCACCTCTGAAACCTGATCAATAGGGTCCAATGGGTTAGACTTGACACAGACAGACTATCATAGTAAGGATGATTAATCTTGCCTGAAATAATAAGAAAAGTAAGTCACTTATTGTTGGTAATATTTTATTACATAATTTTTTAAGACACAAATTACTCTTTGAGCAAATTACTAGTTATAAAAAATTCTTATCAATATGTAAACATAACACATTTATTGCACACACAACTTTTTAAGGGGAGGTTCACTTATAGCATCACTGAAACCAAACAAAACCTCCTTTGTTAATTTAAATGTCACTCTCATCATTTCCTTATTCGGAGACACATTGCGCACATTGAATACATCCAAAATTTGCGAAGATATGTCACAACCGATGTGTTCATTAACCATTTTCTTTGCGATTTCAACGTGATCCTCTCCTAATGCAAAACAGTATATGTAAACAATTATTTCTTGATTAAATTTATCTCCTAGCTCTGTATTCTTGATCAAACCGTTGAAGTGTATCAAGAATTCCACAGCCATTGCTGGTAAATTCATTGTTATGTGAATTTTTCCATCCAGCTTTTCTTCCCCTTTACATAAACTGATTATATATTCCTTGAATACATTGCATATAAAGTCTTTTCCGTCCTGATTGTAGGATTTAAAAAATGACATGTTGATTTTATTATTTTTAGCATTATGATTCAACCACTTAAAAGAATCAGGATTTAAGTCATTAGCGAAAACTTTGGTTTTACGTTTCGCTGCAGGGACTGCAAATGGGCCAACACCACAGAACACATCAAATAGGACATCACCAGGTTTTAAATAGCTTAATATTCTTTCATGTTCCTTTCCTAGGCGCGGATTCCAGTAGACTTTGGAGAAATCAAACTGGAACGTACATACGTTTTCCTTAACTGTTACAAAGAATTCTTCATCTCCCCCGATCACTTCCATACTAAAGTTCCTATAGGTATTATCTATAGTGTTGTTCTTGTTGACTACTGTTCGACAGGTCTTTATTTTGTCAACAAGCACTTGCCCAATCAGTGGTCGGTATTCCAGCAGGTGATCTCTTAGGTTAAGATGTATTATGTGCCCGATTTGAGAGAAACCACTGACACCTTCTTCATTCTCTGGAAGAACTGATTTGAATATTGTTTCAAAACGCCAATTTTCATATGATAATTGGATTTCATTGTAATCTAAGTTATTTTCCGTAATGTCTAGCTGACTCAAAGCTGAGCGGTCACTTTCAGTGATGTCAACCCACTGACTCACCTTTTCAGGGTTTAAATAAATGCTTTTATTGAATGATGCAACTTTCTCACCTTCTAGATTCCTTACTGGCTTGAAAGCTTCTAGTTTTAGGAAGTAGGGCTTGCAGATTTGAGTGATTTTACACAAATTTTCTTCTTTGACCTTAAGAACTGGCACTTTTATATTGCGCAAGAATTTATCTCGATCGAGCACTTTCATACCACGAACACCAACAGGTGCCAAGGACACGAAGGTAGATGAACTCATTTTACGTAAAAATCCGCGGATATAACTCAAAGTCATAGGTACCAAAAATCTACGAAAAGGAGTTGCTTAGCACATCGTGAATACTAACCTATTTCGAGGTCAGAGCCGATGTGTCTTCTTTTGATAATGGGTAGAGAGTCCGTAGTTAGTTCAGTTTGATTGTTTATAACGGTACCATTGAAGAAAAGGCGAATTTATTCCAATAATAAATAATGTAGTGAAAGTGTTGCACTATCGCGAGACTATTCACTTGTCAATTTGACTTTGACATTTACTATGTCATCATTTGTCCTGTCCTAAACGTTCCGTTTCACGTGTAAGATATCATAATGGACTTTTGCTTTGGAAGTGGAAAGGAACTAACCTAACTAATGACTAAGGTGCATACAGTGAGTGCCACAAACTTATCTGGATCCGGTCGTGACGTCAGATAAGTTGGATTCTGCACCCAAAGGGGTTATTATTGCACCTACTCATCATTATGAACAACTTTTACTATGGGACCAATACTGAAATCGCGAAAAGAACATCAGCGGTTCCATGGCTGTTCCATATCTACCATAGTTCAATAAGATGAATGGGTTGGTCCGATAGTAAAAGTTGTTCACAAAGATGAGTACAATAACCTTATAAAGGGATCGGGATTAAAAAAGTAGAACCTTGTATAGACAGGGATGATTTTCAATTTCTTGTAGGTACAAACTGAATGGAATTTTATTCAGTATTTCTTTTTATTAAATTAATTATTATTATTGATACAAGTACCTACTAGACGTGTGCGCCGATGCCGGCTTCGGCGTCATCGGCGTCATAATCGTATGTCCATGAGGACATGCGATTCGACGTCGATCAGACCTGTGAGCGATATCGTCATATCGTACGATTTGGTCAGTAAACATATGCGACCGTCCATACATTTTCTTAGGTCACAAAAATAATTTAGAAAATAAAATAATGTATGTAAATCGTCTTCCTTGACTCTTGGACATCTTCCGAGAGTTGTCCAAAAGGTAACACAGAATAATTCCGAATTACACTTTCCCCGTGAATAATGCAAACTGTCCAAATTTTGTGGCATGAATAACTTTTCCGCTATATAACTTGAAGTATAAGTATAACATAATATGTTAAACTTCAAGTTATGTAAAACGATTATAGTATAATCGTTTTATCGGTTCCCCATTTATACCAGTAATATTTGATGTACAATGCAAATTTTGGAAAAATCTCCTAGCTGTATTACCGTCATTAGTATTGTTACTTCCTAGCTTAGGTTTATCTATATTTAAACCAAGTTCATCTCTAGGTAAGCCTCATTTGCAGAAGTCTTCTTTTTAACCGACTTCAAAAAAAAGGAGGAGGTTCTCAATTCGACGCATTTTTTTTTTTAATGTTTGTTACCTCATAATATTCTTTCAAATTTTTATTTTCTGTTGTTGTAGCAGACCATTTTTAAATGTCTAGATTGTAAGATATAGTAATATTAGTTCCATGAATCCTTTGCATGAATCTGATCCAACAATGCAAAGTGGAAAGGCCATATTGATATGAACTTTGTTGACAGGTTTTCTATGCTAGTTTCTGGTGGGTAACACGTTCGTTTAGCTTTTTGGATTACTTTGTAAGATGGAAACAGCAAGCAATTCCTTGATATTAAACAATTTCTCATGATTTCGTACTGCGACTTGTTCAGATCTAACTCTATGAAAATGCAGCTTCATCTTTTGAGTATGCCGTTATACAGGATGTCCCAGGAAACCTGTACCAGCGAAGGTCTGTGGTCAGGGGACATTAATACTCATCGATTGAACCCATGTATGTTCTACGATATTTTGTAGTTTTGGAGTAATTAATTATTTTGTAATATTTTCAGATTTTTCAAAATTGTAGACGGTTTTAGTTATAACTTTTTCTGAGTGGCGTTTCTTTGAGATTTTTTTTGTCAGTATTATGGCTAGAATGTATGTTCACCTGTTAAAAACACAAAACAACCAAATTTAACTACTAGTAGCTCAGAATATGATCACAAGATAAAAAATTCTGTTTCAGAGAAAATATTACAAAATAATTAATTTCTCGAAAACTGCAAAATATCGTAGAACATACATGGGGGTTCAATCGATGAGTATTAGTGTCCCTTGACCACAGACCTTCGCTGGTACAGGTTTCCTGGGACCAGGGACACTCTGTATATGGCATATATGGTTCATTTAAAAGATTATTGCGTATTTCACTTTTTTTAGAGCCGGCAATGCTCGTAAAATTTCAACGATGAATGCTTCTTCTGCTTCACCATTAGATCTCAGACGGTAAGGTATTAATTTAGTACAAAGTCAAGACCACAATTTTCCATGAATTCCTTATTTTTACGTTTTTTTGTTCTCTTTGTCTAAGATAGACAAAGGTTTGTGGCTGTTTAAATTTAAACATGTGACTAAGGCATGTTTAAACCCTAACCGACTGTTAGGCGCCGATTTGTGGTACGAAATTTTGGAAACATCTGTTCAACTTTCTAAGGCATGTTTAAATCTATTGTGGTAAGACGGTTAATGTTTATTCAAATGTGTCTATAGAAAACTACTATGTCTCCATAGGTTACTTTTTCTAAGAACGTAACCTATTTCCTGCATTTCGATTGTGTTTGTTGTAATATGTGACTGTTTTTCTTTGGGGAATAGTGATATTTTAATTGTGATTGTCTGATAAATTAAACTAGGTAAGAAGTAATAACTTTTTATTGTTAATATGAGTAAAAAAGAGCCCCCCGATCCTAACCAACCTGATGACCTGTTTGTTAATTCTCCGGTGCTTATAGTTTCTCTTCCTTACAATGGGCAATGTAATTATTATTCTAATGATGAGAATACGATGGAAACGGATAACAGTAGTCGTAAGAGACCTGCTCTCTCTCCTCCCGTTTCTGATAATATTCCTCCTAAGCTATACAAAAAATCTGTTGGTAGACACCTTCCTTGTCTAGAGATCTTCCTACATTCATTAATGTTTCAAAGAATGAAGTAGGTAGATCAGTCAGCTGGTACAACTTTGCATCCAATCAAGTTCGGAATGTTATTGATGCGTAACATTATTTATAACATATTTGCTCGTAAAGGGTCTCTTATTTCACCAATTTCAATATCGTAATGTATCTCATTACGTACTTGTGCGTTATTGTAATGTAAAACGCACGGTTTATCAAGATGCTCCGTCTTTAAAACGAACGGTAAGTACTTTTTTAAATCTTAGCAAAGAGTTTTTATGTCAGAAAAGTGGTCAACATTTAATGAATAAAATTAACTTTAGGAGATAAAATATAAAAAATAAACGTTTAATTCTTTAATTTAATTAATTTTGACAATCAATTACAACCATTTATCTGTAACAAAAACAAAAAAATATAAATTTACTTTATTAGTAATACTGGCCGTTTTTATGCCTTTGCCTTAAAAAAAAAGGGCTGATGCGCGCGCATCGCTAATTTGTGAACAAGTAATAATCAATTTCACAAATTGTTCAAATTTCTCTAACTGCTTTAACAAGTGATTAAAGATTTATTCGTTTAAGAAAGTCCGAGTTGTATTTATTTCCTCGCAAATATGTTATAAAACGTCGTATGACATACGTGCGCTTTGATAATATAATTACAGCCTCTGCTTTCTTGTAGCCCTCGCCTAAGGCTCGGGCTAGCAATATCGCCTCGGCTGTAATTTTCAACTTACCGCACTTAGATCATAATGTACTATTATAGATGATTAAGGCGGTCTTTCTTGAGACAAAGAAGAACCTTTTGTGGCTGAGCTAAGTGATAATATTATAATACGAGATATTTTTATCAATTTATTAAAGGCATATTATCAGTAAAACTTGCTGGTTTTTATTAACAGGGCTATGAAAGGGAAATTAACAGTATTGATTTATAAAACGACACAAAATTATTACATAGTAGATATTTTATTAAGTATTAGATACATTTTGTTATTGATGAATATTTTAATAAATCAATGCATCGAGATAACTATTCAATGCAAGAAGTTAAAATTCCAAGCGTCCAGACTGTTGTAACAATCACGTGCTTGCTTGGAATTTGCCCCGGTTGTAGACGTCAACCAATTAACGAATGTGGGTTCGCTGCCACGCGCCTCCAGATATCTCCCGTAAACCTCGGAAGCCTGTGAATAAAGAAATAAAATAAAAATAGGCTGGATGTTGTACCTATATGCGCATCTTCACCACAGAGTCCACTCTCTGGTGAAGATTTTACATGTGTTAATCGTCATTTATTATCTTATTTCTGTTTTAGTTTTCAGTTTTTTGGGGTTTTAGGACCGGTTCTCAGTAAAATTCAGACAATAAGAGATTCGAATCGAGATACGAGATGTTGATGATAATAAAATAAATCCGCAGCTCATTACTATCCTGTTGCTGGGCATGGGCCTCTTGTCAGAATGAGAAGAGTTAGGCCTTAGTCCACCACGCTGGCCTATTGCGAGTTCCCGGACTACACACACTATCGAGATCTTCATGAGGCCTTCTCAGATGTGCAAGTTTCCTCACGATGATTTCCTTCACCGTTAACGCAAGTGATAATAAAATTCTAATCCGCACATGAATCCGAAAAGTCATAGTTGCGGGCCGGGTTCGAACTCAGGCCCTACTGCATGGAAGGCGAACGTTTAACCGCTATGCTGTCACTGCTACAGAACTTCCAATCAAATGAAAATATCATTAAAGTTGAAACTTCATTATTTTGACAAGAGAAACCTTTATGTTTATGGCGTACCTACCAGGGAGCGAAAACCGCTATAAATTAGGGTACAGGTATCGAAGAATTATGGTTACTTCTAAGAATGCAGTTACCGCTATCTGGGTAACCAAGATAAATAAACATGTTACCTCTAAATTTAGGTAGGTAACATTTTTAACACCCGGTAACCTAAAAATTACGGACGATATACACATACCTACCTACACAACACACACAAGCGCTGCCCGCTCTTTGACTTTATGCCGACACGGGCGGCACGTGTAAGATAGAGGTAATTTTTATTTCCGTAACCGATATGAATACCGGTTGCATTGTTTGATGGAACTACCTTAAAAATTAAGGTTACCGTTGTAACCGAGAAATACAGATTTTTTTTTAATTCAAATTTTTATTGAGGCTTCAGTTCACCGTGTTGACTATGCCAGCCGCGTAAGGTCACTCTTATACAATAAATGGTATTGGTCATAATGACCCTGGTACTACAAACAAATTGCAACGGTGGTAAAATATTTCTTTGGCCAAGTGTAGATATATTATACAACTAACCTTATTCACTCCTGAGGCTTCCAACCTCTGTCCCATTACATTACCAATTCCTCCTAATTCACGAACAGATTTGTTCCCCATGGGCTCAGTGCTGAATTTCATTTGTTTTTTTGATGTAGAAGTGGTCCTTGACATTTTGGGTTTGTAGGATGTTTTTTTCAAAATTACTCACAAATGCTAGGTTCCGTTTGTAATGGCAAGCGATCAAGGTCTCCTATATATATGAGGATAGAGAGATAAAATGAAGTGGTAGATATCAAGCTTAGGTACTCGAAGGCACCTCTTCATGTTTGCATTCAACAGCATACCTAACAGCTGCGTAGGCTACGCTGATTTTTTAAATATGTTTTATCCTTGGATAATGGATAGTTCATACCAAGAAGAAGAGTAATCTTAGCACGCATTAAAGGTGAACGCGCACTTACACGCGCCTAATGCGTCGCAAGCGCCGAACGATCTGAATCGTAGAATTGTTGGGGTAAAATGTGGATGACGCCATCCACAGAAGACAGAATTTCTGTGTTCTGTGACGCTATCAGAATCGAGTTGTACGCGCCGAATTTGATGACGTCATTCGCAAATGCGGGTGTAATCGGTGTACCTATAGCATTTTACTGAAATGCGGCGCGTACGGCGCTGTTAGGTGCGTGAGGTTGCATATAATTCCATACAAAGAATACTAAAATTCGATTATTGCGGCGCGTTTTGCGCTTGTACACACCCAAACTCGGAACAACTATATGTAGGCCATACAAAAAAAAATTACAGTGCGGGGATCGAACCCGCAAAACGTATGGCGTTTATAGTACATAGTGCGTACATCACTTATGTAATTTTAGGGACCTACTTAAAAAAATTACAATACAATACAATACAACAACAACAACAACACACATTGTGTACAATGTATACTTTCAGATTATTTATGCATTGAAAATTAATTGTAATGATTAAAGAATATAGCCAAAAATGCTTGATTACTGCATTCTTCATCCCATCATTTGAATTAAGAAAAATTTGATTATTTGCAGACACCGATGATTTCTCTTTTTTTTAATTCGGAATCCTGTTAACAACACGCGCTAGCCCTGTCAAAAATGTTCACTAAGTCTTGTAAGTCTTAAGTTTACCTTCTTAGATACGTATATCTAATTAGGAATATTGATTTTCTTTGCGACGTCACTTATAATCCTTAAGGTGTGGGTATAAAAGACGCCGGAATAACAGCAAACAATGAGTAGTCTCCACAACCTCGGCAGTACCACCACATCACGGGATCGGTTGTCCTACAGACTGGAGTAGTTCGTCCAACGATTTTCTCCAGTATTTGTAACAACCATCTCAGGGCGAAAATCCCACTGCTGAATTTACCTAACTGAGAAATAACTGCAACGAAGATGGCGTCGGCTTCGGATCCCGGACCAGGGATGGCAGCTCTGCAATCATGGGGTGGCCAAGTTGCGGCGTACGGAACGGCCAACCAGACCGTCGTGGACAAAGTGTCAGCCGACATGCTCCACATGGTCGACCCTCATTGGTACCAGTTTCCTCCTATGAACCCGCTCTGGCATGCGCTTTTGGGATTTACAATTGGCGTTCTTGGATTCATCTCTATTGCTGGCAACGGCATGGTCATCTACATATTTTCATCTACCAAGAGCCTCAAAACACCATCTAACTTGCTCGTAGTGAACCTTGCTTTCTCCGATTTCCTGATGATGTGCGCCATGGCTCCGGCTATGGTCATTAATTGTTACAACGAAACGTGGGTATTTGGTCCATTCGCGTGTGAACTATACGGTTGCGCGGGATCTCTATTTGGATGTGCATCTATATGGACCATGACAATGATAGCCTTCGATCGTTACAATGTGATCGTGAAAGGTATCGCCGCCAAGCCAATGACTAAGAATGGAGCTCTTCAGCGCATACTCGGGATCTGGGCCTTCTCGCTTGCATGGACGCTTGCGCCATTCTTCGGCTGGAACCGCTACGTGCCCGAAGGCAACATGACTGCGTGCGGCACAGACTACCTGGCAAAGGACTGGTTAAGCCGTAGCTACATCGTGGTTTACTCCATCTTCGTGTACTTCTTGCCACTTCTGCTGATCATCTACTCTTACTACTTCATTGTCCAGGCTGTAACAGCTCACGAGAAAGCGATGAGGGAACAAGCGAAGAAAATGAACGTGGCTTCTCTTAGGTCATCCGAGGCGGCCAACACAAACGCTGAGTGCAAATTAGCTAAGGTAGCATTGATGACCATTTCTCTGTGGTTCATGGCCTGGACCCCATACCTTGTCATCAACTATATGGGAGTGTTGGAAAGTGCGCCGATCAGTCCTCTAGCAACGATCTGGGGCTCACTGTTTGCTAAGGCTAATGCCGTGTACAACCCCATTGTATATGGTATCAGCCACCCAAGGTACCGCGCTGTTTTGTACCAGAAGTTCCCAGTGCTGGCGTGCACGGTGTCACCAGATGAGGGCGGCTCCGTGGCGACGGGTGCCACCGTCGTCTGTAATGAGAAGCCCGCAGCGTAAGCGCCTCCCGTTTCCTCTGACGTCAACACTCTGAAGACTCGGCCCTTATCACTGGACATACGATTCTATTTATTATTTTTGTGCGCAGAGCTTATTATTATACAAAACCGTGGTGCAAAGTATTTAAGGTGTCCTTAATTATAGCGCATGCATAGTTTGTGTGCACATTTTATGTATAAAGTTAAACTTTGTATACTTTTCTAAATCTTTAGTTATAAACATCGGTGGATGACATATAAATATTATGATAAGATTATATTGATGTTGCCAGGCTGGCCCCTTACCGTGAGACTGCTCCTTCTAGATATGAGTACTGCGGTTTATTTACGACGAATTTGGCTCTGTATTTTTGATCAATAAATTTGTACAAGCAAAGTGGTACATGACCACATAAATATTGGTTTCTTTTGACTTTTATAGGTACCCTATACATTAATCATTCGCACTTATATATCGCAATCCCGACGCATGTATAATCGAATTTATAGCTGTATATTATTGGAAGGGCATGCGCTCTGAATTCTGATATAGAAGAATATGTGAAGAAGTGCAAATTATGTCAAATCATTATCTATTGACTTTGATTTATTTTTAATTTATTTTGAACCGATTAACGATAAAAAAATTTATAATTATTACTGGAAAGTTATTACGCATATAGATTTAATATCTTTAGAACCACACCTTGGTAAGGTTGAAAAATTGCTACATGAAACTTAATCTCTGCGCTAAAACTCAATCCCAGGATCTAGCACAATGTAAGGACATTTCTAGTCCTATAGAAGTACTCATACAATCTAGCTATATTAAACTGCAATCTTTTTCCCATATTATCACTAACCAATCCACAAATAATGTCAAACGGTCTCTTGAATTTGGTGGTGAAACTCTAAGGTTTTTCTTCGGCACATTAGATGCAGATGATGCAAGGAATTAAACATAATATAATCGAAGGGTCTTTACTTGCTATTTCTAACTTACTAGAGGAGAGAGGGAGGTACCCTTAATGCGATCTTATTTTCCCAGGTAAACGACCTATACCCTAGTGTGATAATCTTTTAAACCTTTATAGCGAGTTATCCAGACATAGTAGTGAAATAAACGGAAGCTTAGATTTCCCAGTGATATTAATTCTTTAACTGATGTATCCCGGCTTACTACTATAATAATAAAATTGTTTTCGTTTTGCAAATCCCGCTAATAACCCCCAAAAATTCACTGTTTTTAAAAATATACCATTACCTACACCTTATGATGAGTCACATTTCAAGACATTCGCATTAATTCAACCTTCTAATACTTACATTGGTTTTAGTGGCGATAGAATGCATTATGCTATGTCGGACAATTTAGATATTTGTAAGATAATAAATAATAACTATTCTATTTGTGAATTAACTTCAATATTTTCTAGTATAAGCAATCCAAGTTGTGAATCAAAGTTATTAACCGAAATAACCTTATCTCTACCTATTGAATGTAACTCTAAATTATTATACGGTCAAATTGATATGTGGAAAAGATTATTCTATTATTGGCACAGGAATTGGAAAATTAACGAAAAATTGTATCGGTTTTTCGAAGTCTATTCAGTTATTGCCAACTAGTACTATCCTTTAGTGTTGACATAATAGCTGACGATTGTTGTTAGAAGGACGTTAACCTTTGTCACTATGAAATAAAATTGCAGTCAGCATTTCAACGCGTGTTTTTCCATAATGTTCAAAAGTGCAAGTTAGGATTTTTATTGTAATAAAATTTATTAATTCCTTAGAATCTGAATTTCTTGTACGCCGGTACTCGTAAAGAGAAAAGTAGGGAAGTCAGTGCAGAGTTTATTTGTAAAAACTGGTTTTATTGATAGGTAATTAACTAAGTGTTGGTAAATTGTGTTTTTTTAAATGACAAACAAGGTCGGTTTCCTTACTGTACCCTCGGTCTTTTTGGACATACCATGCGGTCTTCTAGGCATAGTCTAGAGAAGCTCATTATACTAGGCCGGTTGGAAGGGAAACGCGCTCAAGGCAGAGCGCTGGCAAGATGGTCGGACACAATGAGGAGGGCAGTCGGAGGCAGCATGCACCAAGCGCTCCACACAACAGAAGACCGCATGGCTTGGACGCGCGTTGTATGTGGTCGTGATCCTCATCAGTGAGGGAACGACGAAAAACAAGAAGAGGTCCAGAAAAGAGGAAAATGGTTTATGCATTTATTTATCAAGTGAAAGAACTGTACAACCATTACATGGTCTTTTAAAACGTCGAGATTCTACATATTTGCACGGTTCTAAAATAAACTTTAAAAAAGTAAAAACCGACTTCAAAAAACTAAAAAGTATAAAATAATTTTCTTTTTTAAGAAAATTATTTTATACTTTTTACTTATCAGCTTCTGAAGTCGGTGCCGCTGCCAAGTTAGGTGCATTGAAGAATTAAAGGCCCCGACTTCAAAGCTGTAAAGTTTTTTAAGAAAATAATTTAATACGTTTTTGTTTTTTGAAGTCGGTTTTTACTTGTTTTTAAAGTTTATATTATTTTCCTATTTTGAGTGGCATAAACATGCGATTACAGTAATCGTGAGTGATATGCTGATATTCATTCAAGAGTTCCATTGTCTATCTCCGAAGGTCTTCATCAGATCTTCACCAAATTTAAATGAGACTATCTCGAGACTGTACTCTTTCAAACAAAAATAATTAATTTTCAAAATCTGTCTGCAATTGGTGGAGTAATCGCGTCATAAACTTAAAAAAAATACATACAGTCGTATTGAGAACCTTCTATCTTTTTTTGAAGTCGGTTAAAAATCACGCCTTGATTGGTTGGGGAATGCATTATACATTGTGGTAACGTCATGATAAGGGCATATAAAATAAATAACAGATTCTCCGTAGTATTGTTTACTGATTAAATGCATTTGCATATTTTCGCAATTTTTTCAGGTTTTTGCATATTTTACATACAGTCTACTGATCGTGCACATTTGGGCATGTTTTCTTTAATTTTAACCGTATCTAAGTAAAAATAGGGAAATGTACATTCATAATGCAATTCGTAGGTATATTTTCTTATTTTTGTGGTATAATAATAGCTGTTTATAAGTACATTTGGAACAGTAGGTACTGAATTTACTGAACAATAGGTAGTACTGAGTTTACGAGAGCAAAAATGATAATATCTCTTTGATAATATAGTAAATAAAGTAATTTGTTATGCATTAATTTTTTTTAATAAAGCAAATAAATACATTTTGTATATATATTTATTTGATGCTGCACATTTTGGCGATTTTATTGTATATTTTGCACGAATATTTCGACCATTTTAAGTGGCATATAATCTGGTCGCTATAACTAATCATCTAAGATTTAGGGCTCAGGCAAATAATGGGATTAATATCGCCAAGAAGAAGAGTATTATTTGTTATTTTTATGGTTGCTGTTGAAAGAATAGGTGGCCTATTTTAATATAATAAATGAGTTGCAATGGTAACTAGAGAAGTACAGTACCTCTACCATGAGTTTTCCCGTTCACATTCAATATTTGTATAGTGGCTTTAGTTCACTATTCATACCGCTAGAGGCGCTGAAAAAATTCCCATACAAATATTGCATGTGAACGTGAACGTTAGACGGCACGGAAAACTCATGGTAGAGGTACTGAACTGGCATCTGTTTGTGCATAAAGTAAAGCTCAAGAGCGGTTAGATCAATAGGGAGGCTAATCTTAGTGAAGCCTCAAGTTTTTGAAGTATCCTTCATAATTAGTACCTACTCTCATAATCACATACGCGACTATTACAATACCTAATTACGTCAGAATAAACACTGTGCTCCTTTATAAACATATTTAAATAGTAAACAAGTAAAATAATGCTAGCCTCTTTGAAATTGTTTTGTATGGTTGCGACTTTGAAAAACTGATAAAATTTCTATTATTATAACAATAGTTCCTACCCGCGCAAATAAAGAATGGGAATAAAAATGGCATCGCCTGTATTCACCCTCGCTTGCACACTGACGCTGTCTATACTCACACAAGCTGGTAGCGTTCACAAAAAAAAACCGTTATTCACGCATTGCGATAATAGTTTTTTGAGTTATAACTTCAGTCATACGTAGTATCTTAAGTAGTCTCAAGTTTGTGCGCTAATCTGTGAGATAAATGCATTCTGAGGTTCTGAGAGGTTTCCGTGTTATTGGTTGATAGTACTTGTTAAAGTTATTTGTTGGTTTGTTGTTTTTGATAAACTAACATATCGTTTTAATATTATTTCTTCTGATATAACGTTATGAGCGTCGTTGTCGCTGTAGGTATCGTATATGCTGACAGTACAGGCTAGATGAGCCGCCATTTCTAATCCCATTCTTCATCCGCACGGATAGTACGTCTATCGCAATGAGCTAATATTTGATGTGCAATCAAGATGCAATGGAAAACCTTTCATGTCCTTTATTCTTAGTAGCTACTGCACCGTCGGAAAAGATGGGCACTCCAGAAGAACAGCCGTTGAAAGTTAAAGAGAAACCGAAGAAGAAAACTTTCAAAGAGAAGATCGCAGAAATAAAGGCAAATATTACCGTAGAGCCTGTCATGGCCTGTTATGTGATACCAGGAATGGTAGTAAGATTAGCGACGCAGAATCTGTCTCTGGACAAAGCTTGTCGGGTTAACATGCAGTATGGCGACAAGGTTTGCGATGCGCTTATAGCTAGAGAAGGCAATAAGTATATGAAAGAAGAATTAGTCGTCCAAGAACTGATAACGGGGATAGAGCCCTGGAAAAACTTTCTTCTGACAGCTATACCAAGTATCTTAATCCTCTTCGTAGGTGCTTGGAGCGACAGAACTGGGAAACGAAAGATATGCATTCTCCTCCCCATCATAGGAGAATTGCTCGTGTGTTTGAGCAGCGTAATCAACGTATATTACTTTTATGAATTGCCTGTGCAGGTTAGCATGCTTTTCGAGGGTTTTTTCCCTGCTATTACTGGAGGTTGGATTACCACGTACATGGGCGTCTTTGCCTATATCAGTGAAGTTTCTAATGAGCAGTCCCGGACGTTTAGAGTGGGGATAGCGAGCCTGTGTCTGACAGCCGGTGGTCCTATAGGATCCGTTATCAGCGGTATTCTTCTGAAACTCACAGGTTATTATGGAGTATTCGCGATGAGTTCTTTACTGTACCTTTTCAGTATTTTCTATGGATTTATCTACATTAAGGATCCGGAGAGGCCAGATACCAAGAAATCTATCCAGGTCAGTAAATTTAGAACATTTAGCATTAGAAATAACTGGTGTACTTAGATACAGAGAGGAGTTAGAACTTCACGACGATCGGGGAGAGACGGGCACTGAGGACCGAGTCCCCTTTAAGGGAAAGCTGATAGGGCACTTCAAATAAACTGTGGCAGTTAATCTTTATGTTTCTAACAGTCCGCTGTCTTTATAACTCTTGTTAGGCGATAATTTTTGGAGGCAACACACATCGTGTTCCCATCATTCACAAAATGCACTCCCAAACGCCAGTCACGTGGAACAACACTAATAATGTGATTTATAATTGCAGAAAGAATCGTCCACTGTACGGGGCTTCCTAAAATCCTTTTTCGACATAAAACACGTAAAAGATACGTTGACTGTTGCATTCAAAAAGGGACCCAATAAAAGGAGGACAAAGTCCATTTTGGTTTTGGCATCCATCGCGCTTATATACGGCCCAGTCCACGGTACGTACTTGTTTCTAGTCTTATATTTTATTCAACGTTAGTGCGGAATTCGGATATAAATCCAAATTATCATCGGAATTCTATGGAATTATTTATATACATCTTTAGTTGGTTAAGTACAAGTAATCCAGAATTCTACACATTTGGTTGTCACGTTGCGAAAGTTTCCATTTTGCTAAGAATGGAGGACCAATCTTGAATTATACTTATTCTTGAATTAAACTTATTCTGATTTCTGGGTAGATTAATAAATATTTAAATATGAAGAAAAATTTACTTATCGATAGCGTTGCTTGCGTTTGTATAATTGCGTTACACTTTCGTATATTATAATATAGATATATATTCGTTATAATAAAAGTAAAAACCGTTTTAAAAAAACTTAAACGTATAATAATAAAAAATCTTAAAAATACTTATCAGTTTCTGAAGTTGTGGCCTGTAATTTTTCATTAGCTTGACAGTGGCACCGACTTAAGAAGCTGTTAAGTTTTTTAAGAAAATTATTTTATACATTTTAGTTTTTTGAAGTCGGTTTTTTAAAAAAATATCATCCACCACTGGTACATAACCTTTTGATTTAAGGTGAAAATACCGTTCGCTACCTGTTCACTCGATACCGTTTCAACTGGGATGCCGTCAAGTATAGTTTCTACAACACTTTCTTCATTTGCACTCACTCACTTGGTATGTATCTATAGTATTTTTACTCGTCAAAACAAAATAAGGGCCACCTTATATTTTTGATCTTCTGGGCAAATTATTAGGTTCCTATGTTTCTAAGTTGTGAAATTCATTGCAATGATTTGTTTTTAAATAAAACTAAATTTAAATTTAAAATTAAAATGCCGATGTACGCACTGACTCGACACACTAAACTGTTCTCAGTACAATACAAATGTTAAATGAGCTTAAAGTTCACGTTAAAAACAGGGTAAAATTAATTGGTTTCAAAAAAATTGATTAAATCTACCCATTTTAACGGTTTTTCAAACGGAATACTGTTAAAGTGTTCGCAAACACTTAAGATAATACAACGCTGTACAATTTACCACATGGATATAGTTAATGATCATTAAATCACCCATAATGTCGAAATTTGCAAGTGGCCCTTATTTTGTTTTGACGAGTATATATTTTATCGTCCTGCCTCTTTCTCCTTCGTGGTCTGCCGCGACATCTCGCCGTATTAAAGCTTCACTTGGCTCATTAGGCATCCGGCAGATGACGTGGCCAGCCTAATTTCACATTAATTTGGCGGCTTTATTAGCTACGTCAGTTATTTGTGTTCTGGTGTTTGTAATAAATTATGACTAATAAAAAAATATTTTCAGGGGCTTTGATCTCCATAAGCGTGTTCAGTCACCATCTGAAATGGGATGACTCAGTTCTTGGCATCATCTCCGACATCAGCAAGGTGATCGGCGCCATCACCACTGGACTCGCCAGAAACACCAAGGAAATGTATATTGGTATGGCATATCAATCACCAATCATTCAACTCAGCTTGCCGCTGTCTACTGCTGAATATAGGCTTCATGATCGCTCCATGTAAAATGTTGATTATATTAGAAGCCACCCGCTTCATATATGACTAAAAGCCAGGCTAATGATGATGTATTGAATGGTATATATTCATGAATAACCTAGTAAGCTCTTGCTTGTGGATGTCGTAGAAGTGGACCAAGGAACTAGGATCCCTATTGACAGGGCAGGGTAGTGTAAAGCAGATACGGGGATCTCTTTAGAGCTCGAGGCCACTCCCTATCTGGGTTCCCAGTTATAGGGTAATGTAATACACCTATGTGGAGGTCACAGGTGTTCAATTAAATAAGTACCTTTACTTTTTTCAGCGGTCGGCATTGAAATGTTTAACGCGACGGGTTTCACTGCACTGAGGTCAATCTCATCCAAATTAGTGACGAGCGATGAACTAGGTAACATTTTTTAAGTAGATTTCAGCTATCTTCACTCAAATGAAACATGAATTATATTGAGTAATTTATACAGAAATACATTTTTTTTCGATAAAGGTAAAATTTTGATTGAAAATCATAACTTTACCGTGTATAACGAGTATTTTTGATTCAAAATTTGCTTACGTTAACGTTACGACATGTGAAAAACATTCGTGCTTGGCCCATAGATGAAGTTTTCTTAAAATCCAAATTCCCAATAATTGTATTTTAAATAAATATATACTATTAGAATAAAGCGATCGACTACGCCGAATACTGAAACGCAACTCAATTTTAAGACGCTCTTAACTCTCGTGCTGTCACTGTCATTTTGAGGTGGATAATAGCGACAGAACGACTTTTAAGAGTATCTTGAAATTGAGTTGCGTTTCAGTATTCGGCGGTATGTCTACTAATAAATATCTAATATATTTCTCGAATACGGTGAGCCTGTATAAGTGGTTTTGTTCACCTGTAGAGGTACAGGTGAACAAAAAACACTTATACAGGCTCACCGTATGTGAACGATAGCGTTAGACGGCACGGAAAACTCATGGTAGAGGTACCATGAGTTTTCCGTGCCGTCTAACGCTATCGTTCACATTCAATATTTGTATAGTGACTTTAGTTCACTATTTGTACCGCTAGAGGCGCTGAAATAATTCCCATACAGATATTGCATGTGAACGTGAACGTTAGACGGCACGGAAAACTCATGGTAGAGGTACTGTACACTATAAAAAACAAAAATGCTCACACATTCGTTTTACCCGCCAAGAAAAATGTGTCCCGTACCACAGACGCAAAATTGACTTTTATCTAAGCAATTCGTACGTGATTTCAGGTAAAATGACGTCATTCTTCAATCTGACGGAGGTGGTGACAGCGATGATATTTGGGCCGATGTACTCTTGGATTTATATGTTCACTCTGCAGATCGATGCCGGGATTGTGTACTACGTGAGCACTGCGCTTACAATTCCATCCCTACTTATTTTTGTGTGAGTATTTTTTAAAGTCTCATTGTTAAGGGGTTGCATTGCAAGCGAGGCTGCTGAATGGTGGGGTCCTGCTCCTGGGTTCGATTCCCAGGTCGGGATATTTTTTATTGTATTTTTCTGTTAATGAACGTGTGTCAGAAATGCGTGGTCATATTTTAAGAGTATTAATCAGACCGTCGCGTCAAACTGAACAACTTTCTCTATGGGACCAACATCGTAATCGCAAAAAAGTAATCAGTAATTGTCTAGTTGTTATTTTTTCACAGTGATTGTGCTCATCATTATGATCAATTTCTATTATTGGACCAATCCTGATATCGCAAAAATTAAATCTGTTGTTCCATACATTTTGTCGAATAATACTTATTGAATTAGTTGTATGGAGCAGCAGATGTTTTTTTTTCGCCATTACAATATGTCCAGTCCCATTGTAAAAGTTGTTCATAATGACGAGTATAATAACCCCTTAAAGGGATCGGGATTAGAAAGGTAGGACCTGTATATTTTTATGAAATTTAAAGTTGAGCAATTATTTGCAATTTTGATGGCGTGATTGGTAACACGGAACAAATATTTGTATGATCTATAGATGGTTATTTCGGGTCTGAGTGTTTGTGCATGGGAGATTCATGGAGAGTCATGGTCACTTCAATCAAAATATCAGTAGTTTCAAATACTGTTTGAAAATAGGAATTAAAAAAAAACCGGCCATGTGCGAGTCGGACTCGCGCACGAAGGGTATTATCTATAAAAACGGCAAAAAAATCACGTTTGTTGTATGGGAGCCCCCTTAAATATTTATTTTATTCTGTTTTTTAGTATTTTTTGTTATAGCGACAACAGAAATACATCATCTGTGAAAATTTCAACTGTCTAACTATCACGGTTTATGAGATACAGCCTGGTGACAGACGGATAGACAGACAGACGGACGGACGGACAGCGGAGTTTTAGTAATAGGGTCCCGTTTTACCCTTTGGGTACGGAACCCTAAAAATACATAACTAGATAACGTATTCTGTGATATTCCTTCATTAGGATCAAATACTGTTTTGCCAAAGATTAAGTTAAATCAGATGAGATTAACAAATTATTGTTCTTTGTCTTAACTTCGAACATAAAAAAAAAACCCAAATTTTTGATTATCAGTAAAAAATTTAGTGCATACCCCCAGTATGCACTAAATTTTTTACTGATAATCAAAACTCTGATATTGAGAAAAAAAAAGACGACTGCTTCTTATACATATTTTGATCCAATTAGGTAATCACTTATTCATATATTCATATTCTTTATTTGCATTCCACAATGTACATAAGGTGGTAAAAATAAAATTTGGTAGGTTACAATCATGGACCCTGTAGGGCACAGCAAAATATAGGAAAATATAGGAGAGAGGAAGATGGTACTTATGTTTACTTATTGCTTTAATTTATTAATAAATATGGATAGCATATTATAATTTTTTATTTATTAATAATATTTCCTAATATGTATTTAGTTTATTATAAATTATTATTAACTAATAGTTATGGAATTTAATATGTTTTTATTTCATAGGTAATCACTTATGTATGGAACAGCTGTTGCTTTTTTCAGAGGAGAATGATGAGCAGAAAATCCATTAAAATATTCTGGTTATTTAAAATCTGGAATGTAGTAATAGTAATACATACAAAACCAACCCTTGACCTAAAGCAAAAATTTTGTAAATTAAAAAAATATACTAATTTACTATATCTCTTTACAGCTGGTTTTTCATACAAAACAAAAAAGGTACTACCAAATCTATAAATGTAGAAGATAAATGCACAAATGCGACTGAACTGGAGATGAAGAAGAAAGAAAATCCTCTACTTACCAGTGTTGATCTCGAACATGACGTGATTGTTGCAGAATAAACTGTTATAAGAATACATCATTTAAAAGATTTATCTGTTTTTCTTTACTGTGATACAATACAACTATAAAAATTCATATCTAGCTCATCATAAGCATCAAGTCAGCCTCTATGCCTGGCTGATCTGTACACCACGGCATGGCTACAGGAATAATTCATGCTCGTAAACGATACGCGACAATTGATTGACGGCACGGTTGGCACAGTGGCTAAGCGATTAGCTTTCTGCGCTATTTGCCGCGGGTTCAATCCCTGCACGGAGCAAATTTTTATATGATCTGCAAAAAGTTGTTCTGGGTCTGGATGTGTGTGCATGTGAGATGTATGTTTGTAAACTGTACCCTCAATACAGGAGAAATGCTAGTGAGAGACAACATACTTTCTCAGATCTTAATCTGATCCGTTTTGACGGCTATATCTAAAAGAAAAAAATGACAGACGCATACATCAACGTAGAGCCCAAACAGTGGGCCGAGCACGAATGTTTTGACGTATAGTAACGTAATCGTAAGCTAATTTTGATTATAAAATACGATGAATCTATCGCATTTTTGTTCAATTTTATGCAACAAACGCACTTGTTTCACCAAAATGTAAAAATAATGCATGTCTTTCCAAAAAAATATCATGGATTAAACGTGTATTTTTGGTTCTAAATTTGGTTACGTTTACTTTACTATACGTCAAAACATTCGTGCTCGGCCCACTGGTCTCGGAAAAGGGATTTTTGTAGATTCAATTCTAAAGCCTAAGTCACACGAAGCGAATATTCGCAGCTGATTTAATCGCCAGGAACAAACTCGATTAGTGTGACAAGCTACTCGCTGCGAATATGGAATAACCCGTTATGATTCCTCGCGAGTAGATCGCTGCGAGCAAACTCCCCAGCAGGGCTAACATGCGACGCGTGAGATAATTTTCTCGTCGCGTTATCCCGTCCGACAGACGAGATATGTCATATGTCTACCGGTGCTAACATGGCAGCACAAAAATATGACAAAAACTCATCTCTTTCTGTCAAATGTAGACTTCGTGTCATTTTCTCGACAAACCCTAACGTGTGACCAGGCTTTCAAGGCCTACCGCACGCGCAAGCTTCACGTATAAAGTATTGCAAGGGGAACCTTCTCGCATGAAAAATGAAAACAAGGCATGCAGTTTGAGTCATGAACTAGCGATTGCGCGTGCGCAAATCTGCCTTTTTTGAGTGACGGACGACCACGTACTTCACTGAACGACGACTAGCATCATTTGCGGCGTGAACACTGAACGCCCAACCAAAGTGTTGTGAAACTTAGTACTTATGGATATCCAAGTGAAGTCGCGGGCAAATGCTAGTCAAACATATATTTCAAATAACGTTTATTAGTGCCATCTGACGGCGCCAGACGTAAGCTACAACATTGGAATTTAGACTTTCTTTTGATTCTGTAGATGGCGTTACATGTACAGTCCCATCAGAATGTGAAATTTTTCTATTTCTAAATGTCACAGCATTATGCTGAGATGGGGGCCATTTTTGGTCTCGTCCAGGTTGCTTTAATTATTGTTTTTCTTTTGTTTTTTTTTTTTTTTTTTAGAGATATTTGATCCGTTTGACCCTATCGATTGGTGCCATAAAAGTACTGGATGCCGATTTTTCGGATTTTAGTCGGTTCGACTCCCGGGTGTGTATTTTCAAAAATCTATAAAAGTAGCTTTGTTTCTTTTTAAAAATAAGGGAATGTTTCCTTTGAGTAAAATTTGCTGTCTTCAGTATTTAGAGTACTTTTCCTCCAGATACGCTTCGAAAATTCCACCCTGTATATTAATAGATGTTTCCTTTATCGCCCACTCTTACACTATCACAATCATAGCAACGTGAGCTCTACGAGTGGCATTTTGCCGCTAAGGACCCGTCCACGCGAAAACGCGCGATTCTGCTGTTAAAAGTAACGAATGTGAACGAGCGGTAAACGGAAGCGAGCGATTGCCATTGGTTGTTTGATCAGGTACATCGATGTAACTTCTTAGTTGTGTCGTAGGACCGGTTATTCAATACCCATCTTCTTCCGTCGTGTCGGAAAGATAAGTCAGTCAGCAATGTGTTGAAGAACAAAATTAGAATGTCCGCCAATGGACATAGAAGACGTGTAAATCCAATACACTGTAACTCATCGCTTCCTTTTAATGTCCTCTATACATCTATGGTAAAATTTTCTCGTTAAACTACATAGACCCAAAGATATTAGTATCCTAAAGACACTGCATTTCATAAAAAAATATGGTTTAAAAAATCTTAATTCCTCATTTTCTCAAAACTGGTGTTTTCGAGATACAGTGTATTGGATTTACACGTCATTTTAGGGCCTGAGTGATGGAGTGTGGCCTTGTCCCTCTCGAGGCCTAAATATGATTAGAGAATTAATAGATGATGGAGGCGATGAAGCGTCTAACAATACTATGTGGTATTTCAGTATTTGTACAGTATTGTAAAGCTCGATGACGTCACATACCACTTTACTTTCCTTGTGCACATTAGATACATAGATAGAATACACGCGTACTTGCATCATATAAACGATTAGTTACCTGACAGCTCAGGGTTATGCACACATAAATAGAACATGATTATGATATCATTCCATCTAATCTAGGCATCCATATAGTACCATCGTACTTGGTAATAAATATCTATCGTATCGTACCGTACTTACCGTGCCGTAAGTATATATAATATATCTAGCCAAAACTTTTTTCTAAATCTTTCCTGTTTTTCAAACATAATGTTCCGTGCGGGAATCGAACTTGCGTTTGGCTGACTTTGCTACGTGCAAAGTAAGCCTATCGCTTAGCCACTGCGCTAACCGTGTCCTCCATATAGTCTCTTGTCGGTATCTTCTCCAGGACCAACCCACTTGGAACCGTGCACCTAGAATCACGACGTTTTGAAAGTGCCTGCAAAGGCCCAGTTGAAATAAAAATCTTTGACTTTGAGTAATGACTTATGGCTGTATTTTTTGAGCGGGTGAAGTATCAGCCTAGGGCAGAAAAATAAGAATTTCTATTCAAAAAATTGTAAAAAATATCAGTTTTTGCGGCATTTCCGTAAAGCCTCACCTAAAGTTGCTAAGCATGATGTTTGGGGAAGATGCATGTTGGAGGAAATGTACCTTACTCTGCGTACAATATAATGTGACAATTTATTGCTCAAGTGTGGCAAACACACCTGTAATCCCTTTTACCACGTCATACAATAGTCTCGGTGAAGAATCTCGGTGAATGGTCTAGGTAGGTACTCAAAGATTACATAACAAGAAGTTAATTTCAAACTCACACATAAAGTATCATTGTCTCAAAAGCTAATGTTAGCTCAAGATTTACCCGTTTCACACAATATAGGTACACCTTTAATCCCAAAAATGTAGGTGTGAAGAAACGGTCCAACTATTCTTCGGAGTAAGCAGAAAAATATGTCGGCAGTAAATTAGTGTTAGAAAACAATAGGGACGCGCCACCAGCGTTCGCCGACATTTTTCAACACACTACGGTAACCAGGATTTTCTTGATGGATAGTCAGCTTTAAGAAATTCTCACTGAATGAAAACCGAAGTTTGATTAATCGCTTCAGCCCCTCGAGGTCTAAAAAAGCGTTAAGTAAAGATTTTCTTGAATAATTTTAAAGTTGAATGAAGGATTCAATTTGCCGTAAAGTTTGGTTTAGACCTCAGAATTTTCTTTTATTATTATTATTATTATTTGTATTTATATTTTGTTATTTTTCTCCCTTCTATGAAGGGTGAGTTAAAACCTATCGTGCGGGCCTTAGCCAAGCTCGACAGGTTTAAAGTGTGAGACCGGTGAATGTAAGTGATGTCGATGATGAGGTGGCGAGAAATTTTCTAGTGATTCTACAGGTGTTGAGAATGGCAGCTTTTTGCAGCAAAAGAAGTGTAGATGGTGGCATGTTTAAAATATCGAGGTTTGGTTTTAGTGTTTTGGGAATGACTCCTGTTGTAGAAATGACTATTGGTATTATTTTTACGGTTTCCACGCACCATTGAGTTCTCAGTTCAATGGACAAATCTGTATACTTTGCCATTTTCTCGGTGTGTGTTGTGACCAGATTATGTGTATTACAAACTGCTATATCTATAATGTATGCGGTTTTATTTAATTTGTCTAGTATTGTTATGTCCGGTCTATTGAAGTGGATAGTTTTATCAGTTACAATTGTTCTGTCCCAGTAAATTTTGAGGTTACTATTTTCTAAAACTGTTCTTGGTTGGTATTTGTAGTACGGTATCTTTTCGTTGATGAACTTGTGTCTGTAAGCTAAATTTTGGTGAACTATGGAGGCTACTTGGTCGTGTCTGTATTTATAATCCGTTTGGACGATAGCTTTACAGCCACCGGTGATGTGCTGGATAGTTTCCGAGCTGCTGTGACAACGTCTACATAAATCTGTCGGTAAATTCGGTACGCGGATAATGTATTTCTGGTAATTCCTTGTATTCATGACTTGATCCTGGATGGCGATCATAAAAGCCTCTGTTTCCGGGAAAAGTTCACCTCGCCGTAGCCATGCGTTCGACGCGTCTTTGTCGACATGAGGTTGGCATAAATCAGCTCGGTGTCTCCCGTGCAGAGACTTCTGTGTCCAAGATTCTATTTTGCTTTGAGGGGTTGCTATGATTTCATTGTGTTGTGTATTTGTATCAGATAAATTGAGTGGTGTCATTTTATTGTCTATAGCGGTAATATGTTTATGTAGTTGGGAGTGTGCAGATTTATAGAAGAGATATTTGCGGAGTGATGATATTTGACTGTTGTGGAGGTTTTTGATGTCTATTAGCCCGATTCCTCCTTCTTTGCGTGGTAGTGTGAGACGTTGTGTGCATGATTTCGGATGGTGTTTTCTGTGCGTGGTCATGTGAGTGTTGATGGTACGTTGAAGATTTTTCAAGTCAGTTTGTGACCAGTTTATGACGCCAAAAGAATAAGTAAGAATTGGTATTGCGTATGTATTTATGGCTTTAACAGTATTGCGGGAGTTAAGGTGGCTTTTAAGGATTAGGTTTAGTCTATGTTTAAACTTTTTGGTCAGGTCTATTTTAGTTTCTTTTTGTTGGATTTGTCTTGATTGTTGGAAGCCGAGATATTTGTAAGTAGTGTGCTCATCCATGGGTTCGATTTCTTCTCCAGTGTTTAAGGTGTAGGTGTTGTGTTGAACTTTTCCGCGATGAACGGATTGGATTTTACATTTATCTACTCCAAACTGCATATGGATGTCCTGAGAAAATGTTTGTGTGATATCTGCGAGGCTTGATAACTCTGTGTTATTGGATGCATAAATTTTTATGTCATCCATATACATTAGATGAGATAGCGTCTGGCTGGTATTATTATGTTTGAGCTTAAAACCAAGTTTGCTGGAGTTCAGTAGGTGTGATAGAGGGTTAAGTGCCAAGCAGAACCATAAAGGACTGAGAGAATCTCCTTGGAAGATGCCTCTTTGTATCTTTATCGGTTCAGTAGTAAGTGTTGTATTATTATGGTTTAGTTTTAACTGTGTTTGCCATTGTAGTATTGCTGCTTGAAGAAAAGAAATTACGGAAGGATGGATTTTGTATAACTCAAGTATGTACAGAAGCCAGCTGTGAGGGACAGAATCAAACGCTTTCTTGTAATCTATGAACATTGTATGTATATTTCTATTTCTTGTTAGTGCTTGTTTCATTATGATGTTATCTATGACTAATTGCTCTTTGCATCCTTTACTATTTTTTCTACATCCTTTTTGTTGTTCGGCTAATATGTTAAATTGCTCTAAATGTTTATATATCATCTCGCTATTGCATCCTGTTATTATTTTATATATTGTTTGAAGGCATGTTATGGGTCGATAATTTGCAGGGTTTACTCTGTCGGAACCTTTTGGTAGCATGTAGGTGATTCCGTGAGTAATAAATGGTGGCAGTGTTTGGGGTGACTGTATGAATTGGCATATGTGAGTGTGGATGTATGGGTGGGTACAAGAGAACTTCTTATACCAGTAATTGTGAATGTTGTCTGATCCAGGTGCTTTCCAATTGTGGGTCCGTTTAATGACTTGAATAAATGTGTCTATTGGAATTGTTTCAAACTGCATTTGATCGATATGTGTAGTGTCTATGTTGTCGAGCCAAGTAGCGTTCTTATTATGTTCTAATGGATGTTCCCAAATGCCAGTCCAGAATTGATGTAGATTGTGCGGTAGTGAGGTCTCGGGTTCGGTAGGTGAAGACGTGCGAGGTTGCTGTTTATTAGTTAAATTTCTATAGAATAGTTTTTCATTATTTACAAAGGTTGCATTCTGTTTTTTACGTTCTGTGCAGGTTAAATATCGTTTTAATCGAGTAGCAGTAGCATTCAGTTTTTGTTTTAGTGTATCTAGAAAATCTGTTAATTCTGTGTTATTGTCTTCATGTGTTGAATGTTTATAGTATTTTCTTTTAATGTATTCCACAGTTGCACAAACACTTGGATTCCTATTCCCTGCGATGAATTGTGTTAGCCTACCTATTTCTTTTCTGAAATTTTCTATTCTTTTCTCCATTCTAATTTGCCATGCCGGTTTCCTACTTGGATCTTTGGTTCTGGAATTTACATCTAATGGTTTATAGCCATTACAAATAGCAGCTGTAAATGCGGCACAGTATATTATAGTATGTAGTTCTGTAAAGTTGATATTATGACTTAAATGTTTGGGAAGTACTTCATTATTTAGATATTGAACTATTTGGGCAAAATTTCTGGATGATTTTTGTTTTGGTATATAGGGTCTGGTTTCGGGATCGGTATTGTTGAATTGTTCTAAGGTTTTATTAAACTCGATTTCTATGTAGTTATGTTCAGTTGAATTATCAGGTGCAAGGGTAAGATCATTGTCGTTTTCATGAAACATTTGCGTAAGAGTTGGAGTGTCTTGATTTAGGTCTTCTGAGTTGTCGTGTGTGTTTATTATGAGCGTATTTTGGTCATTTGAGGAATTTTGTGGATTTTCTGTATTAAGTTGTGGGTTTTGAAGTAATGGAGTGTTTTGCAGTAAATCGTTCATTTCGGACCTAATTTGCTCTATTCTTGAATTAGTAACCATTTTACCTCTGAATATGGCTCTCCTTTGATCTGCGATCCTCTGTTCCGTGAGGTGTGATAGCGAAGGGTGCTTGTTGATAAACAATTCGTACAACTTCTTTCTGTAGGCAGTTTGGTTTCTTTCAAAATCAGTAGCCTCAAAATAACAGCGTATAATGTCTTCATTTATTTCGCTGGACCATTTCATTCGGAGATTTCCGGTATTGTTTTGAGTGCTTATTGATGTGGTAGGATGAGTTGATGTATTTGCTGGATATTGTGTTTGAGTGGTTTCGGATTGTAATAAGTGTGCTACTTCTGCCCTTATTTCTACTCTAATGTTTTCTGATAAAAGATTGTTTCGTGTTATTTGTCGTCTTTGGTCACCAATACGCTGTCGTGTTGCTTCCATTTCTGGAAACTTCTGTGTAAATTCGTCATGTAGAGGGCCTAAATAGTTATTTAATAGTGTTGTCTCACATTTTGTTATTAGAAGATAAGTGCGCCAAATGAAGCGGTTCATTTCTTGAGACCATTTTTTACGCGCGCGAGTTCTACCAACTGTGGGTGTAGGATTGGTGGCGATTGTCGCCTGCACAGCACAGGTTGGTGACCTAGGAGAAGATTGTAAAAATGATGATGAAGAAGAGTTGGATGTGTTCCGTGATCGGAAAAGACTATGAGTTGATGAGGGTGACGGTATATTAGCGAATAATGAATGGGGTGATGAACTAGGTGTTTGCAGTGGGCTATGTGAAGATATTATGGGTGATGATAGATGTGGGGTAGTTTTGGAAACCATATTTCCAGGTGGATTTCCGATCTGGACTAGGCTTCCTTTTATTGTTGAAGGCGCAGTTGTAGGAAGACGCCTTCGTAAATTATATTTGGAATTGAGGTTAGACATTTTTCATAGTGTTCCCACGAGTAGCTGGGGTAATATGAAGTCGATCTCAGCAGAGCCCCGCTTGCCGAGACAAAAGCTGGCTTACAGAGTAAGCTACACCTGGAGTTCGCCCTGGCTCCAAGCGTGGCGCGCTCGCGGCCGGGCACGCCCCCGACCACGCATCCCTCGGCACGGCAGACCTTGGATTGGCATAAAGGAAAGGAAAGGGGAGTGAAAGGGTAGGAAAAAGGATAAAGGACTTGGGAGATTGGGAGGTTGGGGCTGTTAGTTTGGGAAGGGTAATTATGTCTAGATGTTATGTTTCTAAATGTATCTCCCATTAAAGGGGTGTAGTGCCTAGATGTTCAGGCTATACCTAGGTAATACCAGTACCTTGCTTCCCGTAGGCCCCCCCACCACGTCAAGGTAGCCCCTTGGGGGGGTTATTATTATTATTATTATTAAATTATGGACGAGCAGCAGGCTTGCTGATGTGTCCACATCAAAGTACTGGAGTAAAGTCTATTTCACATGTAGTAGTCCAATGCATAAAAATTCCGTTTTTAATAATTTAAATAGTCATATTCAGTCACGGGTTTGCTTTACACTTTTTAGTTGAGGTTTGGCGATTAATAGTCGCAGTAGTTACTGTAATCATTATACTATATATGAATATATTGTACAATAATATTACTACGTAAAATTTATACCCGAATAAACGTTAGTTCAAAAGAAATTAAATCTTGAAAAATTAAAGAAGAACCTCTTAAAATAAACGTAATTACAACTGCCAAATTGCTACATAATGCGATGCGTCGCCGTGCTTCCATATACCTAATCTGTCAAAATGCAATTTAGTGATAGGCCTGGGCCTCTTAATTAAAACAACAAGGTAAAGCTTACTAAATGCTTCTTGTTGTCACATATAGCACTAGAATTTTTGTTATTACAACGACATTATTTTCTCGGTTTATATTTACTTATAACTATTCTTGTAAAATGCTTTTCATTATGTCTGTATATCAAGACAAATGTCCGTACTTTGATAAAATTGTGAGGGCCCTACATCTAAATAAAAGTGCATTGACTCAAGAGCGAGCACATTCTGTGAACAACATTACTGCAACACATTCTTCGCTGTACCACACATAGACACAAACATAACAGTTCTTTTAATTTAAATCCACCTCTGGGTTGCTAGACGCGAGCTCACTATAATTAATGAGCTCACCTACAAGACTCATATTATTTAAATTCCACTGTCAGTATGTTTAAATTATTACAGTATTTTGACTATAGAAGGTCCAGGGGGTCTACCGCGTAACAAAATGGTTATGAACATCAGACTCTGGTAATAAACTTCAATACGACCATGAAAGCCTAAACAACGAGCTACTTTTTTTTTTTTTTTTTTTTTTTAGCGTTGTAAAATCATCAAATGAGTCCTCCCACCCCGGGCAGGGCGGGAGGGACTGTCAGACTTGTACTGACTAAAATCCACAGTGTTCCTTCGATAGCCCTTTACGTTCCGGGGTCACGGTAATGAGATAAGTCCAGCGACCAAACTTCGAGTTACCTTGTAAAAAAAATCTGATCTAAAGTTGAGACTCTCATCTTCATGATCGGTATTTTTTTTACAAGGTAGCTCGAAGTTAGTCTCTCACGATCTTATCGAAGTTTATTACCAGAGTCTGGTATTTATTACCATTTTGTTACGTGGTAGACTCCCAGAGCTCAACATCACCATGCAACTATACAAAGACAGCCGGGAAAAAAAAGAAAAAAAGTTACGTGCCCTCGGTTTTTTTGGACATACCATGCGGTCTTCTAGGCATAGTCTAGAGAAGTTCATTATACAAGGCCGGTTGGAAGGGAAACACGCTCACGCTGAAGGCAGAGCGCCGGCAAGTTTGTCAGACACAATGAGGAGGCCTGTCGAAGGCAGCATGCATCAAGCGGTCCACACAACAGAAGACCGCATGGCTTGGACGCGCGTTGTATGTGGTCGTGATCCTTATCAGTGAGGGAACGGCGAAAAACAAGAAGAGGTCCGAAAAAGAGGAAAATGGTTTATTTATTTATCTATTTAAATACTTCTTTATTGGTCTGAGTTAAAATGCTTCATGTACAATGTACAAAGGCGGTCTTATGCATTTATTTATTAAGTGAAAGAACTTTACAACCATTACATGGTCTTAACGTCGAGATTCTACATAACCGGGATCCAGCGGAATATCAGCGTCAGGTGTCATAGCCTGGCACATGCTGAGCTGGACATCTATTTGCTACAGCTCAGGACACACACCGAATACTCAAAAGGCAAAATGATGCTCAGTCGGCGCAGTATACCCGCATACCTTATATAAAAAAAAAATGCTCCTATCCTTCTCTTATTACCTATGTCTATCATTCTAGAGCGTCTTGTTTTAGTGGCAAATAAATGATTTTTCTTTGTTTTAAATGTCCAACAGCTAAACTTACATAAAAACCTATTGGTTCAAAAGCAGCAACATTATTACCGCCACTCATTCTTCCCACATCACACACAGGGATGTAAAAACAAGTTTTCTAATGAAAAACCCCATCTGGCTTTGTTAAACCGCAAATTAAGATCGCTGCGATCTAGATTGCTTAGTTTATTTTTTATAGTGGACAAATTGGATGGTGTAGACCATAGACTATGTTTCTAATGCCTTTTAGATTGCTGGGAAGGGAGCCAGGCTTTTGAAAGAAAGAAGAAGAAAGAAAGAGAAAGAGTTTATTAGCACAATAAAAAATAAATAAAACAAATATCAAAGAAAACATAAAATGAGTTATTGTGCCAAAAAGCCGCAGCTCAGCATAATGTCAGGAGGCAGAGATACTGGCCACCTGACGCTGGTTTTCAGCTGCAACCCACGAGTGCCATACGCTCAAAACTATCAATATATAGGTATACTTACTACAAAATAAATACTAGATATAGGTACATAAAATATACACAAGCTACAATAAACAGGGTGAGAGGATAGAACTGTATAACCAACTTATATTAGGGACCTATTTGTGCTAAGGGCAATACGGCAATAGGGTTTTGATTTAGGGATGCAATTACATTGGGTGCAATGGACAAGTTTAACAGCTTATAGACTTCATGGCTATACACTGTGGACACTTGTGGGCAACTAAAATGAACTGTTTTAAGAGATTATGGAAGGAAAATCACGCCGCGTTTGGTTAGGAAATGCAGTATGAATTGTGATATTATCATGATACGGAGAGATAAAATAAATAAAAGATACTCCGTAGTATTGTTTACTGATCGTAAAGAGCTAATTATAATGCATTTGCATATTTTGACAATTTTTCATGTTATTGCATATTTTACATAAAATCTACTGATCGTGCACATTTGGGCATGTTTTTAACCCCCGAAAAAAAGAGGGGTGTTATAGATAGAGTCCATACAACCCGATTCCCATCGGCTTCCCTTTAGGAATTGGTTAATGCATAGACCAACAGACATTGGGGTAAAGGAGCGGTTTTTGGATTTTTTCGCTGTTAGTGGTAGCCGAAATCTTGATGCTTTGTCGGCAGTGTTATGACAAATTATACATTTATTGTATTATTATTTTTGGTTCGGTATTTTTGGGATCTGGCCTATTTTAATAAATTTGATGAGTTGCAATGGTGACTGGAGATATACGGAAGTGGCATTTGTTTGTAATCTTGTACATAAAGTAAAGCTCTTGGGCGGTCAGATCAATGTGAAGGTTAATCTTAGTGAATCTTCAAGTTATTAAAGTATCCTTTATAATATAGTAGGTACTTCATAATTACATACGACTATTACAACACCTAATTACGTCAGAATAAACACTGTGCTCCTTTATAAACATTTAAACAGTAAACAAGCAAAATAATGTTTGCCTCTTTGAATTTGTTTTGTATGGTTGCGACTTTGAAAAACTGATAAAATTTCTATAATTATAACAATAGTTACGTCTATCACAATGAGCTAATATTTGATGTGCAATCAAGATGCAACGGAAAACCTTTCATGTCCTTTAAGCTTAGTAGCTACTGCACCGTCGGAAAAGATGGGCACCCCAGAAGAACAGCCTTTCAAAGTTAAAGAGAAACCGAAGAAGAAAACTTTCAAAGAGAAGATCGCAGAAATAAAGGAAAATATTACCGTAGAGCCTGTCATGGCCTGTTATGTGATACCAGGAGTGCTATCTAGATTGGCGACGCAGAATCTGTATCTGGACAAAGCTTGTCGGGTTAACATGCAGTATGGCGACAAGGTTTGCGATGCGCTTATAGCCAGAGCAGGGAATAAGTATATAAAAGAAGAATTAGCCGTCCAAGAACTGATAGCAGGGATGGAGACCTGGAAGAACCTTCTTCTGACAGCTATGCCAAGTATCTTGATCCTCTTTGTAGGCGCTTGGAGCGACAGAACTGGGAAACGAAAGATATGCATCCTCCTCCCTATCATAGGAGATTTGCTCATGTGTTTAAGCAGCATACTCAATGTATATTTCTTTTATGAATTGCCTGTGCAGGTAACCATGTTTTTCGAGGGTTTCTTCCCTGCTATTACTGGAGGTTGGATTACCACGTACATGGGTGTCTTTGCCTATATCAGTGATGTTTCTAGTGAGCAGTCCCGGACGTTTAGAGTGGGGATAGCGAACCTGTGTCTGACAGCCGGTGGTCCTATAGGATCCGTTTTCAGCGGTATTCTTCTGAAACTCACAGGTTATTATGGAGTATTCACGATGAGTTCTTTACTGTACCTCTTCAGTATTATCTATGGATTTATCTACATTAAGGATCCAGAGAGGCCAGTTACTAAGAAACTTATCCAGGTCAGTCAATTTAGAATATTTAAAATATTAGATCAGTTCCGCTTTTTACTGTTTAAAACAACTTTATTAGATGTTAGTGAACAGGAGTCTGATATTATGTTATTTATATCTATGGACGAATACAGACAGATAGTTTTAGTATCAGTAATGAATTTACGGAACAAGCGCTTTCTATGAACAGGGGCCGTACCAGAATCTTGATTCTTGTAAAGATTCTGATCAATAGGCGCGGCGTCAATATGCAGGCTGTACCTATTGAAGCTTGACTGTAGCACCAATGTGACGTCACGGAATTCTGCATACCACAAGCGAAGTTTGCAGAACCTTCGACATAATAAAATTATAAGGACGCTCATTTAGACGCAAAGGCCCGACAAGCATCCGATTTTAAGTTCTCCCCTTTTTGCACATAGCAGCGTGCTCGACGAAATTCACAAACTTTTTGAAGATTATATTATAGGCCTACGGCTAATCTTGATTACATAAACTATAAAGTCTTGTGTTACCAGTGCTAAGTCGGGGCGAATTCTTTGAAAATCTACAAATATTTTCGTTTCGTACAGAGCGATACGTTGCTCTTGTAGTAGTTTAAAAAAAATACCTTTTTCTTTGAATACGCAAGTGTTTAATTTTCACACATATAAAGATTATAGAAATATCAAATGAAGGTCACAAATTAAAACTGGTGTACTTAGATACAGAGAGGAGTTAGGACTTCACGACGATCGGGGAGAGACTGGCACTGAGGGTCGAGTCCCGCTAAGGGAAAGCTGATAAGGCACTTCAAATAAACTGCGGTAGTTAATCTTTGTGTTTATAAAATATTGTAGCGACATCTGTCGCCACATAGAATAACTACCTACAAGGCAGCAACCTGACAACAGTAGTGGCACGCAAATATGAATTCGACCAAACAGATTACGAAGCCTGCATCGCGCAAGGAAAAGGAATATCGTATCTAACACATATACAACTGTCCGACATCAACCGTTGGGCTTCGGCCCGCCAGGCAATATCACCTCGCCTGGTCGGAGGATCCTCCCTCTTCAATGGAGGAACACCATACCTCGTTCCTCCACAATATTTTTAACAGTCCGCTGTTTTTATAACTCCTCTTAACTGATAATTTTTGGAAGCAACACACATCGTGTTCTCATCATTCCCAAAATGCACTCCCAAACGCCAGTCACGTGGAACAACACTAATAACGTGATTTATAATTGCAGAATGAATCGTCTACTGTACGGAGCTTCCTAAAATCCTTTTTCGACATAAAACACGTAAAAGACACGTTGACTGTTGCATTCAAAAAGGGACCTAATAAAAGGAGGACAAAGTCCATTTTAGTTTTGGCATCCATCGCGTTTATATACGGCCCAGCCCACGGTACGTACTTGTTTCTAGTCTTATATTTTATTCAACGTTAGTGCGGAATTCGGATATAAATCCAAATTATCATCGGAATTCTATGGAATCATTTATATCCGTCTTTAGTTGGTTAAGTATAAGTACTCCAAACATTTGGTTGTAATGTAACGTCGCAAAAGTTTCCATTTTGCAAAGAATGGAGGAACAATCTTGAATTATACTTATTCTGGGTAGATCCTAAATAAATCTTTAAATAATAATTATGAAGCATAATTTACCTTACCGATAGCGTCGTATGCACGGATATCGAATGCGTTTGGTTTGTATAATTGCGGTGCACTTTTGTAATTGGAATAGTTTTAATTTTGACAGTTCAAGAGTATTCTTTGCGTGGTGCTGGTTGTTGAGCGGAGAGAATTTTAAAACAAACATCGCAATGAACGTTACATAACAGTGAAGGACATTGAACGAAACAACAGCTTCTGAAGTTGAGGCCTTTAATATTTTAATGCACCTAGCTTGACAGTGGCACCGACTTCAGAAGCTGTTAAGTTTTTTAAGAAAATTATTTTATGTTTTAGTTTCTTGAAGTCGGTTTTTACCAAAAATATCATCCACCACTGGTACAAAACCTTTTGATTTTAGGTGAAGCTACCGTTCGCTACCTGTTCACTCGATACCGTTTCAACTGGGATGCCCTCAAGTATAGTTTCTACAGCACTTTCTACATTTGCATTCACTCACTTGGTATGTATCTATAGTATTTTATTTATATTTTATAGCCCCGCCTCTTTCTCCTTCGTGGTCTGCCACAACATCTCGCCATATCAAGGCTTCACTCTGCTCATTAAGCATCTGGCAGACGTGGCCAGCCTAATTATTAGGTAGTTACTAGGTACGTCAGTTATTTATGTTCTGGTGTTTTTAATAAATAATGACTAATAAAACAATATTTTCAGGGGCTTTGATCTCCATAAGCGTGTTCAGTCACCGTCTGAAATGGGATGACTCAGTTCTTGGCATCATCTCCAACTTCAGCAAGGTGATCGGCGCCATCACCACTGGACTCGCCAGAAACACCACGGAAATGTACATTGGTAGGCATATCAATCACCAATCATTCAACTCAGCTTGCCGCTGTCTACTGCCGGATATAGGCTTCATGATCGCTCCATGTAAAATGCTGATTATATTGGAAGCCGCCCGCTTCATATATGACTAAAAGCTAGGCTAATGATGATGTATTGAATGGTATATATTCATGAATAACCTAGTAAGCTCTTGCTTGTGGATGTCGTAGAAGTGAACCAAGGAACTAGGATCCCTATTGACAGGTCACGGTAGTATAATAGCAGATACGGGGATCTGTTTAGAGCTCAAGGCCACTCCCATCCTATCTAGGGATCCTAGTTATAGGTTAAAGTAATTAACCCTTTAAGGAGCTCACAGGCGTTTAATTAAATAAGTACCTTTCCTTTTTTCAGCGGTCGGCATTGAAATGTTTAACGCGACGTCCTTCACTGCACTGAGGTCAATCTCATCCAAATTAGTGATGAGCGATGAACTAGGTACCTAACTGTTTTTAACCCCCGACAAAAAAGAAGGGTGTTATAAGTTTATAGTGTGTATCTGTGTTGTCTGTGGCATCGTAGCTTTATAACTAATGGACAGATTTCAATGCATTTTTTTAAAATTAGTTTAGTAATTTTTAGTTCTTAGCAATGTTTTATGAAAATCTGTTCAGTCATTCAAAAGTTACAGGTCTTTTTCTAGTTGGAGTAGATTTTAGCTGTCTTCACTCAAATGAAACATGAATATTGAGTAATTTAAACAGACTCAATTTTTTTTCGATAAAGGTAATTTTTTTATTGAAAATCGTAACTTTAACTTCTGTGACATTATGGTAGAGTGGATTGGGGACAATTGAAATATACTCGTAATTTATTTCGTGACGACCGTTCATTGAGGT
This sequence comes from Allophyes oxyacanthae, assembly GCA_932294325.1. Classification (NCBI taxonomy): domain Eukaryota; kingdom Metazoa; phylum Arthropoda; class Insecta; order Lepidoptera; family Noctuidae; genus Allophyes; species Allophyes oxyacanthae. The sequence goes on along the minus strand of OW028614.1, from coordinate 3,769,516 downwards.
AGTCGGGTATTTAAACTTTACGTAACGATAACGATATGAAAGATATGTTTGATAAGCATTAAAATTAAAACATGTTGCTGCCAAAATGTAATTTATTTCTATTATTATATTTATTCTACTTATATTTATGTCTATTCAAAATCAAACGTACAGTCTAACAAAGATACAAAGGGCCAAGCACGAATGTTTTTAACGTATCGTAACGTTAACGTACGCAAGTTTTGATCAAAAATACAATAATTCTATCGCATTTTTATTTCATTAATTTTACCCAACAAACACCCTTGTTTCATGAAAATGTAAAAATACTGCATGTATTTTCAAACTACATACATCATTAATTTAACGTGTATTTTTTAGTCAAAATTTGCTTACGTTAACGTTACGTACGATACGTCACAAATATTCGTGCTTGACCCACAGATGCAGATGTTTTACAAGTAACAAAATAATTATTGTTTTTTTAAATAGGGTTTTAAATATAAATTTATATTATAGAAAAAAAAGGGATCAACTATGTCTACTAATAAATAATATAATTATTTCCTGAATGCATGGTTGCCCTGTATACCTGTTATTTGTTCAAAATGTTCAATTGTAGATACAATATAAAAAATAAAATTGCTCCAATAAATACAGTACCTCCACATTCGTTTTATCCTCCAAGAAAAATGTGTCCCGAACCACAGACGCAAAATTGACTTTTATCTAAGCAATTCGTACGTGATTCCAGGTAAAATGACGTCATTCTTCAATCTGATGGAGGTGGTGACAGCGATGATATTTGGGCCGATGTACTCTTGGATTTATATGTTCACTCTGCAGATCGATGCCGGGATTGTGTACTATTTGAGCACTGCGCTTACAATTCCACCACTACTCATTTTTGTGTGAGTATTTTTTTTTGTCTTATTGTTAGGTGTCGCAACTTCGCGAGCGAGGCTGCTGAACGTGGGGTCCTGGGTTCGATTCCCGGGTCGGGATTTTTTTTATTGGGTTATGTGTATCAGAAATGCGTGGTCATATTTAAGGGTCTGTTGTTCCATACATTTAGTCGAATAATACTTAAAGAATTACTTGTATGGAACAGCAGATTTTTTTTCGCGATTACTTGTAATAATAGTAAAAGTCCCATTGTAAAAGTGGTTTATAATGGTGAGTACAATAACCCCTTAAAGGGATCGGGATTAGAAAGGCAGGACCTGTATATTTTTATGAAATTTAAAGTTGAGCAGTGATTTGCAATTTTGATGTCGTGATTGGTAACACGGAACAAATATGTGTATGATCTATAGATGGTTATTTCGGGTCTGAGTGTTTGTGCATGGGAGAGTCATGGTCTGGCTAAACTTCAATCAAAATGTCAGTCGTTTGAAATCCAATATGAATAATTATAAGCGGTAATAAAAAATATTATAGTTAAAAAAAAAACTAAAGAAAACGCTTTTGTCATCTAAAATAAACGTGTATGCAAAATTTCAGCTCAATCGGAAACCGGGAAGTGGGTCAAATTTAACTTACAAGATTTTTTTACATAGTTAGTTAGTTATAACTGTTACAAGTGAAGCTAATAAAAGCGTTTTAAAAAAGACATAACTAGATAACGTATTCTGTGATATTCCTTCATTAGGATTAAAGATTGTTTTGCCAAAGACTAAGTTAAATCAGATGAGATTAACAAATTATTGTTCTTTGTCTTAACTTTGAACATAATGCAATTACAGAAATAAATTATCCATCTTAAGACCTTCACAATTATTTATGTCCATAGTTTTTTCTCAAAAACGTAAATTACGTTACACTTAGATTAAAAGCTATTTGGTTAATGGTAGTTAGTAATTGTAAAATAAGTTATTATTTTGTCTATGAGTCTATATCGTGGGTCCTAGATAAAACATAGATACACTCCATAATTAACAGTTCTATTTTACATTTTCCGTTAATAAAAAAAAAAAAGAAAAATCCTTATACAACGCACTATTAATGCGTTTTAAAAATACTAGGTAGATTTGTAACAACAAATCATCCTATCTCTAACGTTTAGCATATCAGTCAAAGCAAACCATAAAAAAACAAAAAAAAACACAAAAATACACAAAGCACCCCAAATTTTTGATTAGATACTCATATTGCTATGGGACCTACTCTGAAATTGAGAATAAAAACGAATAATTCATACATTTTGATTCAGTTAGGTATTCACTTTTGTATGGAACAGCTGTTGCTGTTTTCAGAGTAAGTCTTAAATTAAATTCGTGTAGAATGATGAGTCGAAAATACCATTAAAGTCTGGTTATTTAAAATTTGGAGTGCAGAAACAATGATACATACAAATCCTATTATCCTATTGTAAATTTAAAAATAATACTAATTTACTATATCTCTTTACAGCTGGTTTTTCATACAAAACAAGAAAGATACTACCAAATCTATGAACGTAGAAGATCTTTGCACGAATGCGACTGAACTGGAGATGGAGAAGAAAGAAAATCCTCTACTTAACAGTGTTGATCTCGAACACGCGACTGTTGCAGAAACTAAAAAATAAACTGTTATAAGAATACATCATTTAAAAGATTTATCTGTTTTTCTGTGATACAACTATAAAAAATCATATCCTGCCTACCGCGTAACAAAATAGTAATGAACATCAGACTCTGGTGATAAACTTCAATACGATCTTGAGAGACACGGCTCGAAGGACCAAACTTGATGTAGAGAACTGTATAAGTATATTGTCAAACATAGGAACTTCGCACGCCTTGCTTATGAACTAACCGCTAAAAACTTGTTAATTATGAAAATTGTAGAGGACTATTTTAGTGATATTATAAAACGTGTGTGCTTGCGCAGCACGGCCAGAGACAGAGCGTGAGCGCATAGACAATGCCTTCCACTTTTTAAACAATATCTATGGATGCAGAATTAGTAGAGCAGTAGATACAATTTAGTTTACTAAACATGAACTTCAAAATACCTTGTAAAAAAATTACCGATCATAAAGATGGGAGTCCCAACTTTATGATGGTAATTTTTGCAAACTTGCTACGTGTGACCCAGGCTGTAGGGGTTGAAAAGGGTTGTCAAAGTTAGTATGGATATCCAAGCGAAGTCGCGGGCAAATGCTAGTCAAAAATATATTTCAAATGTTTATTAGTGCCATCTGACGGCGCCAGACGTAAGCTACAACATTGGAATTTAGACTTTCTTCTGATTCTGTAGATGGCGTTACATGTACAGTGATATTTTTGCAAAATAATGCAAATAACTTAGTTTTCACGAAGTAAGTAGGTAAATAAGCAGTGACTTATACGTGTAGATGTACCAAATTGGCTGTCACAGGTAACAGCCGGCCTAGTTTTTCTAATACATAGGTACCTAGGTATTTACAACTGGTTTTTCCACCCATGGTCTACCAAAGTTGTTGATCATACTAACAATGATGTTCGTCCAAGTCATTACAGAGTATCCATGTAGGTTCTTGCCAGTATCTTCTCCATAGGACCAATACACTTGCAACCAATGCAACCATGCACCTAGAATCACGTCGTTTTAAGGTGAACGCACACCTACACGCGCCGAAAGCGCCACACGCGCCGAAAGCGCCACACGCGCCGAAAGCGCCACACGCGCCGCATGATTCGAATTTGCTGATTGTCTCGTTTACCTATCCGCATCGAACGCGCCCCGTACGCGCTGAATCTGATGACGTCATTCGAAACTGCGGGTGTAATCGGTATACCTAGAACATTTTACTGAAATGCTACGTATACGTGCGGTTAGGTGCGTGAGGTTGCATATAATTTTATACAAGGAATATAAAAATTCGATTCCTGCAGTGCGTGCGGGGCGCGATCGCGTAGTTGTGCGTTCACCTTTAAAAATGCCTACAAACGCACAGTGAAATAATACTTAGTAGATTGTTGATCAAGGGTTGATAATGATCAATTACACACGAGATATTTTGGCGCCCGAGCACTTCAGGGGTGCCTATAGTTCGAGTGTGAATCTGATACTCTTACCTGACAACACTCTACTTTTCATTAGATACCAAAGTGAGGAAAGTTAAAATAGATACCTAATATTATTATGCAATCACAATGAAAATTTCTAACTACAAAAAAATACTCCCACGATAGAAAAGCCAGTCATCCTATTTTCTTCTTTTTTTGCGGCAGAGACAAGAGCAGTTCTATTTTAAAAAAATCTTTGGCATTTTACTATTAAAATTTATTTGTATTAATAATGCCATTGAGTACCTACAATATCTCGGGATAAAAAAAGTAGCATTAATTAATAAAAAGAGTATCAATAACAAGGTTGCAAGCTCTGACCTTTGCCTGCCTTTTGGCTAACTAAATAAACAACACAGGCGTATTTAATTTGAAAATTTTCGTTTGATTTTCAAATTGCTTTTTCTAGCCTGCAATACTTTCAGTCCACTGTATTTGCAAACAATGACTCAATTACACACAGACTTTCTTTTTATTATATTTTGGGGTTGGCTTCCAGTCCAACTATCGATCTCCTAAGATTAGACTGGTTATAAGATTATCAGACTTCTGACTGTCCGCATCTACTGTTTAACTGTTTATTTATTTTATTTATTTATGTACACACAAGGAAACATGGTAATAAAAATGTTACATGTAATGTTATATGAGCACAATGGAACTACTTATTTCTAAGTAACGTAGTAAAGTAGCTGTACGGGTGGCTTATAGAAAGGTGTTTTTATACAGTGAACGAGTTTCTAACTTATAAAGATTGACAATAGAGTTTTTCCCTAATTATTTAACAACAGTATTGGAATTCTTTGACATTATAATTTTGACATTTTTATACTTACGTGCTATTTAATTATTGATTGGAATTGTATGACATTACGTATTTTATTTGTTGACATTTTTAACATTACATTATATGAATTATTGATTACCTATATTTTAAGATACTATTATCTCTGTAATTGTCAAGTATTCGAAAATCTGTAACATGAGTAAATAAATGGTCATTATTTAATTAAATTATTAATAGCGCAATGGGCATAGTGTGTGTAGAGATACTTAAATAAAAAAAAAACCGAAAAAATTACTGTTGCATGCCCATAACAGGCGGAACATGATGTTCCTCAAATATTGTTAACATCCCATAACCATGTTTCTTGCAAATAAACATTTCTATTTCTATTTCTAAAGAAATTTCTTCCAGTAGTCCCGCGATTGGAAATTGTTATGAGTATTCGTATGATAACCGAAATTGTATCGATTTTTTTAAACGGTTACCTACTATTATGTTATCCTCTAACATCGATCGATCTACACAGTCCCCAGTTAACTTAAAATCTTTTGCTAACGATATAGCTAGACAATGGTAACAATAAACAAAAAACTAAATTAATCCTTGGAATAAAATAATTACGCAAGTTTGCTATCTTAGAGCAAATATAAGACAATTGATTACATTGTTTATATAATTTTATCAGGCATGATGGAGCGGTGGCAGACTACCCACAGAGCAAATAGTCATGAACTAATAAATGCTTGACTTTGATAATACGTTCTGCTTACAGGGTGTTTAGGTTTTATAACAAATCACAAAAATAAAAGTTAAAAAAACTAAAACCCGACTATGGAAAAAACGAACTGAAAAGCATAAAACAAGAAGGTATTCCAGTCTGAAACTGGGTGTGGTTGTGTGTGCATGTGACATGTATGTTTGTAAACTGTACCCTCGATACAGGAGACCTCCTAGTGAGGGGCAATGTTTATTAAAAAAAAAGGAAACTAAATCCTGAAATTCTTCTCTAGACTAAGGGGATTCAATGTTTGGAAAAAACTATTTAAAATATCACCGTTCGAATATACAAAATTACTTTACAGCCGTGGCCAATGTTGCGATAATAATAACGTAATTATCTATGTTGCCACAGCGCACCATACCCACAGGGTGTCAGGCGACCATGGCTATCACTGAGTATCACCGTACTAGGATGACGATGATGTTGAACGTTTAGAATAAATGTAATATTATATAAAAGTATCACGTGCCGTTTTTCTCCTGTCTGTTACTATTAGATATAAAAACAACACCATACTTTACTCAGAAAAAATATAATTTAAAAAAATTCTCATTTTTGGATCAAACCGTACATAACTTTGAGAATTCAAACAAAAGTTATCGTGATAATAATATGTAAGGAATAAACTTGTATTATAATAACATTCCTACTGTTAGTTTGACAAATAGGTTCATTGAGTGAGCACATACAATGTCTGATACAGAAAATAAACAAGCATTACCAGAAGAACAGCCTTTAAAAGAGAAAAATATCAAAACAGTTGAAACTAAAAACGAAAGCTTCGTAAAAAAACTATGTCGAATAAAATCAAGCATATCAGTAGAACCTATACTAGCTGGTCTGATTATACCGTCAATGTTAGCCAGACTGGCGATCCAAAATCTAAATCTAGATAAAACATGCCGAGTGAAACTAAACTACAATGACTCAATTTGTGATGCACTGATTGATAGGAAAGGCAACTTAACACATTACGAGGCTGATGTCCAAAAAATAATATCCAACATAGAATCATGGAAGAGTGTCATACAAACCGCAATTCCAACATTACTCGTGATATTCATGGGAGCCTGGAGCGATAGGACTGGGAACAGGAAAGTGTGCATACTGATGCCGATTTTCGGAGAATTTATGGTTTGCGTTAGCAATTTACTAAGCACCTTCTTCTTCAAACAAATTGGTGTTGAGGTGACGATGTTTCTCGAAGCTTTATTCCCGGCTGTCACTGGTGGTTGGGTGATGGTCTATCTTGGCGTCTTTAGCTACATTAGTGACATCACTGATGAGGAATCCAGGACCTTCCGAGTGGGACTTGTGAATCTTTGCATGACCGCTGGCATTCCAATTGGAACCGCTTTAAGTGGAATCCTGTTAAAATTCTGGGGATATTATGGAGTATTTGCAACTTCCGGAGTTATTTATATGATAACGTTTTCTTATGGATTTTTCTACTTGGAGAGTAACACAAAGCCTAAAAGTGAAAGCAATGAAAAAGTAAGTAGACAATATTTTAGAAACAGTTTTATTGATAGGGAATTTATACAGTTACGTTACATTGGAAACCGCGCACACCTAGTAGAATAAACAATACCTTTTCTTTCAATGGATATCATAGGGGACGTTTAAATATTACAAATAACCTATCAATGTTATATGGGTGTTAATTGACCTTTAGAAGAAGCTAGGGAAACGCAAGGATGAAATACATATGTGTATAAAAATAAATGTACTAAACTTTCAAAGTCATCAAAAATAAAATAGATACATAACTGCTTTTCAGGTAAAACCAGTAACATGTTCAGATATGGTGACATTAATAAAGGAAACCGGTGAAGTGGCGATTAAGAAGAGGGAGACGAACTTTAGAAAGAAAATAATATTGACACTTCTAGTGGTTGCCATAGTGTACGGACCGAACCATGGTGAGTAGACAAACTTAAGATCGTTCTAGGATTACAATTTAACGATAACAAGCTCTGCATATGATTAAAGTTGGGGACATGGTTGGCGCAGTGGCTAAGCGATTAGCTTTCTACACTACGTGCAGCAGGTTCGATACCCGCACGGAACAAGTATTTGTATGATCTACAGATAGTTGTTTCGGGTCTGGGTGTGCGTGCACATGACATGTATGTTAGAGACCAAATTGAATAGATTGCTTAATAGAGGAATTGAAACCAAGGATCATCTTGATTTTGTGGCCTAAGAAATATAATTATAAATTCGATGTCCATTATAGGATTTTAATTTAAGGACGAACTTAAGTTGTTGCTTCAGCATCACAGGCCCAATTTGAATTTCTTGCCAACATGTTTATATTTCTAGCAACACTGCTTTAAATCATGATTTATCATGTTGTAATAAAAAAAATTGCATGTGTTTATTTTTGTTATTATTTTCAGGTGAGCGCATAATAACTTACATGTACCTAAGGTACAAATTAAAGTGGGACGCACTTAAGTATAGCTTGTATTCTACATACAGCATTATCACACATTCACTGGGTAAGTTCTTTAATTTTCTCTTTTGTTGTGTCTGTTTGAGCTATAGATTCTTCTTGAGCTAATAGGCTATAGGTTCTGACATAGAAAGATAAATCAGTAAGTAAAGTTTTTAATAATGCTAATTTCCCATTAATGTAATCTGTATTTTTAATATTGACTAGCACTTGTGAAAGGTATCCACTTTCGTAGTCGGCGACTATTCGGCAAAAAGCGCCGACTATCCGGCTTCTTACTTTGTATGTATTTCTCAATAAAAAACCATTCACTAAATTTTCATTGAGCTCTTTCACTTTAATGTACAATAACAGTATTAACTTTATTTTTTCAAACAAAAACACCGCTTTGATCAGTGCAAAAGCAAAAATCAAGAATCAAGGCCGACTAGTCGGTCTCTTTACAACCGACTAATCGGCTAGTCGGCCAAAGTCATAGTCGGCACATCTCTAGTATCAAGTCAAAGTTGTTTTATTTCAACTGGGCCTTTGTAGGTCTCTGAGTGCATTTTGGGCAGTGGGCGATCAATAAAAACATAAAAATAATAAGTTTTGAGGAAAATAAAAATAATTTCCATATTAATTACAATTCTACTTAATTGGTACTAGAAACATACTTGAGTTGTTTATTTATCTCATTTTATTGATCTCTTGATATTGACTATGGTAGTTATAATGGTGTACATCACGCTAAAGGTGTTTTAAATTATATTTTACTAGCTATGGCACGCGACTTCGTCAACGAGAAATTACATTAAAAAAAAAGTAATAGTTACTCCTTATAACATCAGCTACCAGCCAGTGAAAGTCTCCTCAAAATCGGTTTAGCCGTTTTGGAATTTAGCCGGAACAAACAGACAGAAAGACAATTTTTTTTAAATGGTTTTTTTGTTATTTTTGCCGTATGTATTTTCTTGTATTTAGTAAAAAGCTGTTATTTTGACATTACAAACAGACACTTCAATTTTATTTATTGGTATAGAAGATTGTATAAATATACGTTTCAGCGCTCATGGCTGTGATTATAACTACATTATTTTACATACAATTGTTATCACGTGTCGACTAAATAATAATATTAAAGTTACATATGCCGCCATGTTTAAGTACAAAAAACGTGGGAATGCGCAGTCATGATGTGCCATTTTATCTAATGATATTTTGATCTTCGTCTATTAGTGCCTACATTCAATATTTAAAGTTTCGGGGATTTCTGGCATTTCATAAAAAAATACTAATTTATTTTAAATTAATATTCCCATGTACCCGTACCTCATTAAAATTTGCATAGGTTACAGTTTTTTAACTGCATCGTTGGGTAGCGTGTCCAGAAAATACTAAATTAAATTATAATGTAATAAGGTCCGACTGAGATCTCGGCCTTAGTGTCGTTCTCGGCGAAAATTTTGGGAGAATCTCGGCCGTGGCCGAGACTACGAAGACACAATTTGAGAGTACACATAGCGCTGTAAAATTGCTTTTTTAGTTTCTCTCTCTTATCTGGAAAATCTGGATCTGGAGGATCTGGAAAAAGGTATTAGAGGTTTCATAAAGAAAAATCTACTAATGATTAATTATTAGTAATGATCTTGGCGTTTGTGTTTGACACGCACTGAAAAGATTGAAACAAGTTTCTAAGTGCTAGCTGAGTTTCCGTGGAGTTTCTTGCCGGTTCTTCTCCATAGGACCTACTATTTGCAACCTCGCACCTAGAGTCTCCAAATTTCATAAGTGCCTGTACTTGGTTTACATGAAATAAAGATTCTATTCTAAGTTTAAATGTCTTTTTTCCAGGTGCATTATTCTCCATCAGCGTGTTCAGCAAACAGTGGGGATTCCATGACTCAATGCTGTGCCTCATTTCCATCGTCAGCAAGTTGGCCGGCTCCATACTTATAACCTTCGTGCAAACAGACTTCCACATGTTTATGGGTAAGAAAATATTTTCTTCACTCGAAGTCAACACTAATATGCTTAAATTGTACCTGCTTACAAGTAGAAAAAATCATCTTTAAGTAATGAATGCCGATTGTTAACTAAACAGGTAGGTATGTAGTATGGGCACAGTCTTATTCTTACGTATCTACCTATTATTTATACCTACTATAATATAAAACTGAACACCTAGGCGTGAAAGTACTCCTCCCCATCGCTGTTAATTGGTAGCGTGCCCAGAAGACTGGCAGCATTGTCACGTTGAATAGCAATGCTTATTCTGTGACCAAAGAATAGGCCAGCCCTCAGGTCACGCGTAGCGTCGACCAAATGTTTTGCAATATCTCTAAAAAGGATACGTACTTTCGGACCCCATGACCACTACATGAGACAAGTACTTAATGTCATGCCGATTTAATTTTATATCTGTTATATTGTTAGTGAACATGGCCTTAAATAATCTAGACGTTCCGTCGAACGATCCGTTTTCACCGTAGGTTAATTAAACTAATATCTTTTTTTCAGTTCCAATAGTGGAGATCCTGAACGCAACTACATTCACGTCGCTGAGGGCGATGGCATCTAAACTGGTGCCAAGCGAGGAGATGGGTGAGTCACCCCACAGTTTTTTCATGTATAAAACACCTCAGATACATCCTGAATGAACTTATGAATTTTCCTAGAGTAGTACAAATTGTACAGTAAAATAAGAGAGGAAGGGCATAGCGAGACTTTTCGCTGAAAATTGAAGCTGCCTGACTGGGGCAGTCCTTCACCTTGCAGAATATCGTAGCTAAATAACACTGCTCTTTTGCAGTGTTGTGTTCCTAACGGTGAGCAAGGTCGCCAGTGCTTATTTGGGCATTGTGTTGACAGTAAGGGTCCCCCCTACAAGACGCTAGTAGTAAGGTCGGCAACATGCGAGTGATGCCCCTGGTATTACGGTTACGATAACCGCTTACCATCAGGCAGACAGTATGCCTGATTGTCAACAAAGTGGTATAAAAAAATAGGCGAAAATACATCAATGCGTTGCGTCACCGCATCGACGCAGCAACATCAATCCTGCCGCACACTTACGCGTTGCGACGACCGACAACCAATGGCAAGGTCCCTTTGTACACCATTGCATTAGATTCAGTCATTGTTGATACATAGCTTGGGTGTAGGCGCAGATTTTTGCATAATGACGGGCCACAGTGATATGAACAGTCATATTATTCAAACGACGACTAAGTCATCACGCAACGCACGTTTTGCGTTCCGTTGCAGTGTGCGGTACCGCAGGATTTTGCGTAAAGATTCCTTATTGTAATAATCTCTTCTATGTCATACTCATAAACCTGAAATGTGGTATTTATTCTGTTAATTCCTCCATATTACTAGTCCACGGAGCCTCAGATGATAGCGGCTGGGTGTTCAAATGAAATTGTCGATTGAGGAATCTTACATTGTGCCCACAAGAGATGTTAACTTATAGGTCTAGATGAATAAAAAGCTTTGGCTAGTTATCAACCTGTCTATATTTTCCAGGTAAAATGAACTCGCTATTCAGTCTAGTGGAAACCTTGGCAGCCCTGATGTTTGACCCCACGTACTCTTCGCTGTACTCTCACACGATCACAGTGTTTAGTGGAGCAGTCTTCGTGTTTAGCGCGATCATGACGCTACCAGCCATTGTCATACTTGTGTAAGTAATGTTATCCTTGTACTCAGAAGAATTCCCGGACGTTTAAAAATGTATAGGAATGCCTGGTTTATGGTTTCGTCACGAGTTCAAATCAAATCAAAATATGGTTACCTACATTAATGCAATCTTAGCAATCACTAATGATTTTTTTTATTGTTATCTGTCTATTTAATTGGTCATTTTCGATGTTATAAATAAAGGGCATATATTTTGCGGCAAATAAATCGCAGAATCTGCAGAATCTGTCAACAAAAACATACATTTGATTTTAGTAATTCTGTGTTTTAATTTATTACACTAATCTGGACACTAGATTTCCCAGAGTGGGAGCAGTACAGTAGTAAAGACTCAACAAAGGAACAAAACCCTTTTTTCTCTTCATTGTACTTGGACATAACGCAACAAGAATGTCTGACCAGCCATCTTGCAAAATATCAACAAAGATCAAACAAAAGACGAGCTGTAAAAATATTTAGATATAATTTAATCAACATTTTATATTTCCTGCGAACAGTTCTGTTGGAATAATGGGCAATGAATCGAGTTCACATACCCTTGCTAACATTATGAGGAAACCAGCATGTCCAAGAACCAAAATTTCGAATATTTCTTATATCCACCAATCTGAACCAGGCCCGGCTTTTGGATGATGGAGAATCTCCTCTCTCAGAAAGAAGCCCAGATTTCCAGTTGTGGGATTATTAACATGCTCATTATCCAGACAGCAGACACAATAGTCAAACAATCGCCGTGTACCACATAGAGTACACTGGACTGATAACGTGTTAATAAAGACTCATAATAAAACAATAATTTGTTATTATTAATTTACAGGTGGTTTTTCGTACAGAATAGACGAGAGACGAGGGAGAAGAAAATGCTACAATCAAAGGAGATTGAAGCCTTGGAGTGTGCTCCTGAAAAATAATAATTATTCTTGATGGTGCATTTTTATCATTTAACCAGACGGCATTTATATTGGACTGCACTTCGATCGAAACTGCACGACAATTGGAAAGGGACGGGGCGCGACGATGCACATAGACTGACTGCATTATAACTGCGTTGAAACTGCATTGCATTTTACAGTTGTCTAGCAGGCGGGTGTAATGTAGTCCATCCAAATTTTTAATAAAAGAAGAAAAAAAAACTACAGAAGAGTAATACTCTTGTGTGCTACGATCTCTATTTGCGTTTATCGAATAATCGTTTAGTATGACGTATGCAGGAGGTCACTGCCTAACTATTATTTCATAGGTCGTTAAATCACGAGCAATGCAATAATCAGCCCGATTACTGGATGGGTGATAATAATCAGTTTGATCTTTAAACTACACACGTTAATGATATTGCAAATGATCAAAGATTTGAAGATAGTAGATGGCAACGCCGTCTTTACCCAATGGACATATAGGGCACAAGCCCAGGGACCTCCCTCAGTTGCAGAGTCGAGTAATATAGAAAAAAAAAACAAACATTAATTCTTTCTTCTTAAGTGTAAATAATTCTATTGACATCAACGAAAATTTTATCTTTGACTTAACTTTTTATTAATATCATAAAAATGTTACCACTTTTGTATTTTATGAATTAATTGCTAACATTAAAGAATAGCTCTTATTTTATTATCGCCATAAATTAATTATAATTTGCCTGTATCGTAATAAATATGATGTGAATTAACCACTAAACTAATGCATGAATTGTATTGTTACAGTTGCAAATGTTTTAGCTCTACCTTAAATAAGAATTGTAAATCTATTATGTCTTTAGTTAGTTTATTTACCTGTTTAAAATAATACCTTATTTACTAACTCAATTTTTAACCAACTTCCTGAAAAGGAGGAGGTTCTCAATTCGACTGCATCAAATTTTATTTGATCAGCGTTATCTTCGCCAATTGTGAATCAATTTTAATAAAAAAAAAATTGTGTAAAGAAAGAAAAAGAGTTTATTAGCACAATAAAAAATAAATAAAACAAATATCAAAGAAAACATAAAATGAGTTATTGTGCCAAAAGGCCGTAGCTCAGCATAATGTCAGGAGGCAGAGATACTGGCCACCTGACGCTGGAAAGAATATTGTCCCGAGGTGGTCCCATTTATAAAGATCTGATGAAGATCTTCGGAGATAGACAATGGATAATAGCAAATCACTCGCAATTGTTTTAATCGCATGTTTATGTATTGTAGGTATATGCCACTGAAAAAATAAAGTAATTTTTTTTTTAAATGTCGCTTGTTCTTAGGCTGGTGGCCCAAGGGTCACCCCAGCCGCACCTTATCCTAATGTGACAGAGTTCATGTGTGTTTTGTTTTTTTTTTATTACTCTTATGTTTTATTCAAGCAAAGCGTTTTATTAACTTAACCGTATGCTTGGTGGTTAGTCTGCAGATTGCCTATAAGAAGTCTGCAGATTATCTAGTTAATGTAAGAACTCAAACAATTTTTTCCACTATAACGGACTCAACCAGACAATCTGCAGATTAACACGTATATACTACGCCAAAAGAAAAAACATAAAAAAATAAGCATGTGTGGCCAAGGAAAGGAATGTTTTCCTATAGTACTTGGTTAAATATTACGCTATCCCAGTTTTAAGGATAAATTGAATAGATACGAACGGTGGGCCTAATACTTTTTTTTTTTTTTTCTTTTTTTTTATTTATGCTTTATGCTCCTACTTCTTATTTTTCATGTATTTTATATGTGTATTAATTGTTAAATAAACGTTCCAACCGAAGTACATTATTACGCAGTAATGAGGTACCGCCTCATTCAAACTATTTTAAAATAATTTTAATTTTATTAGCTACTGTAAAGAAATGATTTCTTTCTTTTCTTAGTCAGAAATATAAGTGGTAGGTAATGAGTAATTGCTAATGGTCTAAGTTGATATAAGATAGATGTGGGATAGTTAAACATACTTAGAAGGTAAACATTATCCTAATGAATATTTTTGATGATGAATAAATTGCTTATCTCGGTAAATATGAGGATAGTAAGTATAATGTAAACATGCTGATTAATTAATTAGAATACAATTATTATAGTCTTAAGGACAATACGTAACAACCTACTTAAATAAAAGGGCTTGTTTTTAACGTTGTCATTTTTTAATTATTTTTTTAATATTAATAATACTGTGTCTTCTTTTCTTTTCACTCTTTCCTGTCGCAGGTCTGCTGGCAGAAATTTCTTTAGAAATAAGCAGTACCTTTATACTTGATATCTTTACTTATTTTCTTTGTCATGTGTATGTGAGAACATAAAAAAAAAAAACTTAATTTAGTAAACACAGTTTTTTTTTAAAACGTTGCCCCTTTCTAGGATTTCTCCTGTATCGAGGGTACAGTATACAAACATACATGTCACGTGCACATACAACCAGACCTGAAACGACTATCTGTAGATCATACAAATATTTGTTCCGTGTGGGGATCGAACCCGCGGCACGTAGCGCAGAAAGCTAATCGTTTAGCCACTGCGCCAACCGTGTCGTCGCAGTTATAAATACAATAGAAAAAAAGGAGAAGTGCATACAGAAGACATCTTATGAACTGGCGATGGCCCCAAAATAGGCAGAGCCTGTATCTTGGTGACCCAATTGCTTCGTAGGACCCTAGCTACAGTAGCTACGTAGCCTTTAAAATAAAATGATCATGTAGGCTCGGTGTGCCACATGGCTTAAGACTAGACATCATCATTAGTCTAGTGGTCACAATTTTCCTGAATTGATTTCTGAGGTTTTCTGCCAAGCAATGTCAAATTGCTTGCGTCCTCTAAAACTTAGAAGATAAAGTATTACAGTTACTAACAAATAATTGGATCTATGTTATCTGATTAAATAAATAATAATTAATTATATTGTCACCGACAAAATATGGGCGTGCAGCATGGGCGTACAATGGGAGTTCCACAGGGATCAATTCTCGGTCCACTCTTATTTCTTTCTCTTGATTATCTTGGATTGAAATTTCTATTGTTTTCAAGAGAGATTATAAACAATGCTGTCATGTTCATTAGAATGTGGATATAACTCCAACAATGGATTATAACATCACACTTTAGTACTGCAATATAATATATTATTATGTCTATAATGGTGGTTGCTCATTGTCTATAAGAACGAACATAGACATAACATCATGTCTGTAACTAAATTCTTCACCTAAAGCGTTTTACAAATAGTTATCTAACTATATAGCTATTTTATCATCTGGTGCTGTACTTGGACCTCTTAGTACACTAAAGGTTTGAGAGAATTTAGTCAGCCTTTCGACAAAGAGATGCACGATCGCAGTATTGTAATTAGCGCAAACCTCCCTTGCACTGCTGCCGATCTTACGGATTAACTCTCCTAGTATAAGTTCAGGGCCGTATTTATTTTTCACACTGACTTGTATACACGTACTCGCATTTAAATCGGTAAAATTCGGCTTGATGGAATTAGCCTATGGAATCTCTGGCTCGTGCAGTACAGTACCCTTAGTTTTGATTGCGAAATGAAAGAAAGAAAGACAAGAAAAAGAAAATGTTTTTAGTTTTACGCCCAGTATCACGCACGAAACTTAACTAGAACCTTACACCAAGACCACTTAATACTTAAACATTGATCTGCTAAGCAAATGGCTATTGCTAATTCATTAATCCCCACTTTGTTCCGTATCTACATCACGTGTGGGAAATACGAGGTTCCACGAATAGCTCCGAAGTACGAGCCCAAATGACCAGTCATCTCTACAAACGCGACAAGTACATAATTGGTAAATAAGAACGAATTGAATGGCCATTCATTGCCGTACACTATCACTGTATACATGTATCGTAGGGTTGTAGTGGTCTACGTTGTTATATTGTGAATATTTACCACCGCGAATAAAGTGGTCCTACAGAAAGGTCAGTATTCCGACTTGTTTTGTTTTGCCAGTGTCATTTATAGTTGTCGACGAATCTTGAGCGCTCGGCGGTGAGGTAGCTGTTTGGGTCCATCCACACTCGATATTTTAAGAAGCAGAAATGCACGTTTTTGCTTTCGTTATTCACTTTTTGTAAGTAAAAGGCAGCCGACGAACGCGAAAACACGAGATTCTGCTGCTAAAACGCGATTGTTTCTGCGTACGTATTGTCTCAAGAGTAAAGATCAAAATCGTTTGAAAGTTATTATGGATCAAAGCTCAAGATTCATCGAACCTATAGTTGTAGAATTTTACGAAACCTCGTGAATCATTGAATTTTAAACTTTACGTAAGTGTCATAAAACGGTGTTACAACTTAATGAAATATGGAGTATTTGGGGTTTTTCAACCGTTAGGCGTGACCATACGTGGTTTTATGCGGATTTATAATTATGAGTATTCAGTATTTATTTATTTATTTAATGCTTTTCATACAAATATCTGTAAAGGCGGTCTTAATGCCTAAGGTATTCTCTGCCAGACAACCTTAGGGTGATGCAGAGACAAAAAATATGGTAGATGCAGTATTGTGGTACCCATTTAAAAATTGTGAACGCTAGTAGGTCCAACCTATAATTAGGACTTACCTACTGCAATCACCAATGCGTGTGTTAACCTATAGTATGACCGCTTAACTGAGACGGTTGGTGCGAGTTTATGAAGAAGTTGCGCGGTGCGGGAGGGGTGTGACGCGAGATGTCAGTCACAAGCTCATGATACGCACCATAAAGCTTAGCTTAGCCAATAGTAGGCGTGTGTCACACCCCCCCAAGTCAAAGTCAAACAAACGAACAAACAAACGGTTCCAAGTTGGTCCTGGAGAAGATACCGGCAAGAAACTCCATGGATATTCTTTTCATAAATCAAGTTTAAAATAATTTGTCTATTACGAGTTTTATTGTAAGGGCTCATGTTCAGCAATTTACGTTTAAGGGCTGATATTGCGCCGATTTGATACTGCGTAATCTTCACGTATTTATAGTGGCGCCCAACAAGCCATTTTTTTGGAATCCCTTGTAGTGTTGGACATTTCTATTCATTGTTCTTATTTTACATCCAAAGAATTCATGTTTTTGATTAAGTCCAAAAATAAAAGTCTAGTTTCGAGAGGATGGCGAGATTGGACGCAAAGAATGTAAAAATTAACGAAGCACCACTAAATTGCAATTAGGGATATAATAATTATAATTACAAGTTTGTAAGATATTTGCTTCAATGTAAAATATTATAATGTAAAAAAAACACTATAGAACACGCTTTAGTCATCCAAACTGAACGTGTATGCAAAATTTCAACTCAATCGGAAACCGGGAAGTGGGTCAAATTTAACTTCGAAGATTTTCTTACATAGTTACAGGTGAAGCTAATAAAAGCGTGTTAATAAATACTGGTTGCCGAAGCTGGTTGCACTGTTTTTTGTGTTCGAAAGGCAAACGCCCACTCTTGGCCAGTAGGTAGGCAGGTTCGTTACACCAATGTGAAAAATACAAAAAAAAATCTTATTTAGTAACGAAAATATTGTTATTATTTATTTGTTTGTAACACTCGGGAATTAAAAACTTATATTAAAAAGATATTCAATCAAATAAGCATGTGATGCAATCTTCATTTCCGCACGGTATGTCAATCTTAAAAGTAGTGATGGCAAATGTCACAAAAATCGAAATCAAATAAATCGAGAACTGAATGATATTCTGAAAAACTTTTTTCTTTTGTTTCGCTTCCCATATTAAAACGTTTAATTTCTATAGAATAGGTAAAATAAATGTCTATTGATTGTCTTCCGAAATCTATGCAGTGCTGGTTCAAGTTTATTAAAAATATCGATTCATAGCTCTATAACATCGGTTTTTGATAAATCGATGCCGAATCGCCATCACTACGTCAATGATAATTGAAATTGACAGTCTGTGTTGACAGTTACCATTGGTTACCATTTTGTTTGTTGTGCTTGTTGAGTTGTGATTTTTCCTCCACGGTTTTGCTATTTTGTATCCGATGACTTTGATTAGTATTATGGCGATGACAACCTTCGCTTTACATTGGATTCCGTACCCGCTTACCACGACGTCACTGGCTTGCCAGTTGTGTTTGTTTTATATCAACCTTGAATTTTTTTCATACAATTTTAAAATTCTGTCCAAGTTCTATGTAAAAAATTGTGGTTGATTTTGTGTCTATGATTTCAACCCTAATGCCTATGATTTGCTGTATTTATGGACGCCACTTGGCCAAAACCTCCTTAACGAATGGGCATATCCCTTTGGATTTCTGATACTAGGTACTACTACAGTACTACGCACGGCTAAATTATCAAGTTATACATTTTCAGTATAAGCTAACCTTTCACAGTACGGAAAACCAACTGTGCGAATGGAGACTGGAAATGTATAGCTTGATATGTAGCCAGTATAGGTAAGCCTTTAACGACAATGCTTTAAAATATTCTTAAATTATCTGCTTAGAGCAAGTATTTTTAATTGACTATAATTATTAGTTAAGGTGAATAACTGATTGCCTTGAACCAATATTCGACCAATACTGAGTAGCTTCGATCTTGTAGGTCAGCTGTAAATGGCAAAACAAGATCATTCATAGGTCTACTATAGCCTTCGTATGGATGGAGGATGAAGGAAAAACATAGCTTTGTGCAGGATAATCACGATACACGCTCGTAATCAAAGTTAATAAGACCTAAATAGTTCGTAAAAAAAAAAAAAACGAAATCGATTATATTTTGACATTTCAACAATGTATATTGCGCAGAATGTAATCACTCCACTCGACAATTGGAACAACACAATGATGTTTTTACTATCAAAATTGAATCAAATCCGATTACGAGCGTGTATCGTGATTTGAAAGAAAGGAAAAAAGAAAGAAAACAGTTTTATTTTGGACTTACTCAGAAAATAACACAAAAAATATAATAAAAAATTAAGCAACCTGTACAAGACCAAACATGGCCCCATCTCTTCATAAAGCTGCGTCATTTAGACATTTGGGTCTACGAGTATATTCACTTGGAACCGTGTACCTAGAATCACGACGTTTTTAAAGTGCCTGCAAAGGCCCAGTTGAAATAAAAAACGTTGACTTTGACTATCTTAAAAGTTGACACGTAAACTGAATATCACACTATAACATCGTTGGCATAAAAAGCTTTAGCTAAATATTATTATTATCACCTCCGACACAAACACTCATTATATTTCATTGCGTTTTTCAAGTATTTTTCCAGTCCACAGCTCTGTGACGGTCGCGTGGAGATAATAGTATGGTAGAACAGGTACATAAGTTTAGTGTCATCATGCACGTGCGGCAGTTGTCTATGTAAAACACTGAAATTTAAAACTCAAAAGCTATGTAGGTAATTAAAAATTAAGTGCTTCTATCAAATCATTTATTCAGCTACACACATACATAAGACATACTACATAAATAAGATGAAAAATGTGTAGCAAGAGATCCAGCTCAGTATTAGCTGTGCGGAGTGCACAGTACTGATTTTATTCTTGCCTGGCTGGAGGCCCTCTGGTCTCACTGGTGGAGTTTCTTGCCGGTTCTTCTCCATAGGACCTACTATTTGGAACCGCGCGCCTAGAGTCTCGACATTTCATAAGTGCCTATATTTGGTTTACATGAAATAAAGATTTATTCTATTCTATGGCTCCCTAAGCTCCAGCGAGAGAAATTAATGATAAAAAACCGTCGTTTTAAAATGCATTAACTTCGTGCATACTTAGTAGCTAAAGGAGATCTTGTAGTTGTTATGAATTGTTTATTAAAACGAGTTTGTTCACCATCCACTAGTGCTCTTAGGCTAAAAATGCCGGTGGATTCAGATATGTTTATAGTATAGCAATTCTTCCAAGACTCGTTTCTCTCATCTTCCGTATTTTTCTGCAACCAATTTGCCTACGCATTAGATTTATTAAAGTTGTTCATCTTGCAAATGCTCCTTTTAAAAAGCAACGTTCCTAGATTTGCTTTGACTCCGTAATGTTCGTAATGTCATGCTTTCAATTTTTTCTTACTTACCTAGATATTGAATATAGTTTTACTCAAACCATAAAGATATTACCTAACTACTTAAGTACAGTAGCTGCAATGTTGTCTTGAAGAAGCAAAATGTTCTTAAAATTTCAGTCCGCAATATAATGGCGCGGTATATTATTCGCTATTATAGAATCATAACACATAATCGATTCAAAAGGTCGAAAATATTTTTTGTGTAAATGTCTGTTTACAAATTTCTCTAAAAACTCGTTGACCTTGCTGAGTGACACGCTTACATCACTTTCATGATTCAGCGTCCAGCACCTATCTATCTATTACTATTTACATATCTAAAATTATGTGTGTCGAATATGATTTTTTGACATTACCGCCTATTAATATCCCACTGCTAGGTCTCAAGTGTCCTCCCCGAGAGAGCGAGTTTCTTCACGATAATCTTCTTCTCCGTTTTTTTTATACGCTTCCCCACATTTCTCCTCCTGTATCGTGAGTACAGTTTCCAAACATACATGTCACATGCACACACACCCAGACCCGGAACAATTTATCTGCAGGCCATACGAATTTAATATTTGTTCCGTGTGGGGATCGAACCCGCGGCACGTAGCGCAGAAAGCTAATCGCTTAGCCACTGCGCCAACCGTGCCAAAACGTAATAATACAGTATACACAATTATAACTAAGAATATATATTTTTTATCTATTTAGCCTTCATCCATTTCTATTTATAATTAATAATTCTGTTACATAATCGTTCGACGTAACGTATCAGTAATAGGTTTACATATTAATACTAGAAGACTTCAGTTCAAATATAATGAACCCTCAACAAACAGACACGTTACAATTAGATCATATTAGTTGATAATAATATCGACTGTTTACATACTTTTGTTGATAATGGAGTAAACAATACTGCTATAGTTAATAATTCAATGAATAAGTCTTATTATCATAATCATCAATGCAGTCAGTGAACATGGTACCAGGAGCGATTCTGGGAAGATAGAGGATAGATCAGTCGAAGAACGGTGAATCGAAGTATAATATGGTATTACAATTTGCGCTTGTAAGAATGCTGTTGTCCGTCCTATAAAACTGACTTCCAAAGAAGTATGAGGTTCTCAATCCGAATGTGTTTTTTTTTTGTATATTTTTTCATCGATATCTTCGTCAATTGTTGACCGATTTTAAAGAATCTTTATTTGTTTGAAAAAGTATTCTCCCGAGGTGGTCCCATTTAAGTTTGATGAAGATCTGATAAAGACCTTCGGAGATAGATAATGGATTTCTACAATGGATATTAGTAAATCACTCGCAATTGCTGTAATCGCATGTTTATGCCACTCGAAATAGAAATATAAATTAAACTTTAGAAAAAAGTAAAATCCGACTTCAATGAACGACAACGAAAATATTTCTTTAAAAAATTACGGCTTCTGTCCCCTTTAGAATGCACCTTAGCTTGGCAGTGGTACCCACTTCAGAAGCTATTAAGTTTTTTACGAAAATTATTTTATACGTTTTAGATTTTTGGTCGGTTATTTTTTTTTTAAAGTTTACCTCTTTATGCCTTAATCGCCTTCTGCGATGTCCACGGGACCCTGAAGAGAAGCTTACTGTAATTGCGTTGCCACTATTCTGAAAGCACTTAATCTCCGCAGCTGAATTAAAAATACAAATAAAAAAAAAAGCGATTTCACTGCGGAATTAAAATCTAAGTGTGTGTCAATGATTGAAACACCTCTGAAATTCAATAATGTAGGTACTGTCGGGATCGACAAGATACATAAAACATTTAAATATTGGGACAGTATATCTTGAACTTCACATCACCATTACCTATCTTCGAATTTCCATTGACACCTCTAGATATTTTACTTTCTTAATTATTTAAATTCAAATATGATCCAAATCAAATGCAGAAGCCAAATTAATCAATTGCCAAGCATTCATAGAAGGTTGGCTCATTCCATAAAACCTTACAGTACCTACTATAGTTGCATATTTGCACCTAAAACATTGGCTTGTGTTGTAAAATATACGCTATCGTACATTGCAATCTCTAGCTCTACTGTTAAAGTCCAAAGTATAACCAAACCTGTTTTTGTTTACTCAAACAATGCAGCTAAAAAAACCAAACTGACATGAATAGACCAACGTAATCTCAAAACATCCTCCTTTATATTAACACTGATTTTTCATGCAGATGGCAGTCGTGGAACAGCCGCTGACCTGATCGGGCACCTCTGAAAGACACTTCAAGACTTTTACGTTAAATAAGACGACTACCTAATTACAAAAACAGTTGCACGAACCTTTATCGCCAACAACAAAGGGCTTTATCTAATTGGAATTCTACTTTATCATTATAAACGAGTAATTGATATCAAACACAATATCGGGTAAGACAAATAATAAAGACATATTCTATCTATCAATGTATCAGACATAATGTGAAATCAAAGATTGCAACAGTGACAGACGGTCGTGCTTGAGTGCTGTTTATAAACAATGGACGTGATATAGTTCAAATAAACCGTGCAGTGGAAAATATTACAAAATGGCCGAAGAAAAACCAAAACCCGTGGATGTTGAAGAAAAGCCATTAAATAAAGATGTCATCGACAAACTATATAAAGACAAAACTTTTAGAGAGAAGTTGGGATATATCAAAGAAAATATTACAGTGGAACCCCTGCTGGCTGGTCTGATCATACCCAGTGTAATATCAAGATTTGCTATGAGTAATCTCAATTTGGATAAAGCTTGCCGTGTTAACCTAGGTTTTGGAGAAGAAATTTGCGATGCTCTAATAAAGAAAACGAGTAAAAATTACACATCTTATGAGAAGGAGGTGCAACAACTGATTTCTTCAATAGACATTTGGAAAGGGGTCATCCAAACGGCGTTGCCATGTATCATAATAATGTTCTTGGGAGCTTGGAGCGACAGAACTGGAAAAAGGAAGATATGCATAATGCTGCCAATATACGGAGAAGTTTTAACGTCTCTGAACAATTTGGTAAACGTGTACTTTTTCTACGAGATCCCTGTGCAAATCACTGTGTTTTTAGAGACGTTGTTTCCAGCGATTACCGGTGGTTGGGTCACTATGTTCTTGGGTGTCTTCAGTTATATAAGTGATATTACTTCGGAAGAATCAAGGACATTTAGAGTTGGTTTGGTCAACTTCTGTATGACAGCTGGTTTGCCCATTGGAATCGGCTTAAGTGGATTTTTGCTTCAGAAATTGGGATATTATGGAATATTTTCAATAACAACTGTTATGTTCATTTTAGTGCTGTTGTATGGTACTTTTTGCTTGAAGGAACCTGATCAATGGCTTAAAGACAAAGGACTGCCCGTGGTAAGTAGATTTTATTTCATATTTTCACATAAGTTTTCAATATCATTTCCGTTACAAGAATAATTTATTACAGTACGGGATTAAGATAATGATCACAGAAAATTGTAGTTACAATAACCATAATTGTAATTTTTTATTCTCACACGATAAAAAAAAAATAGGTATCCATTAGTGATTATTATAATAGAAACGAAAAACTGGCATCCGTCTCAAGTGACGAGTGTAATTTTTAAAACGCTTTTATTAGCTTCACTTGTAACTAACTAACTATGTAAGAAAATCTTGGAAGTTAAATTTGACCCACTTCCCGGTTTCCGATTGAGCTGAAATTTTGCATACACGTTTAGTTTGGATAACAAAGGCGTTTTCTTTAGTTTTTTTTTTTAAAATTTAATATTTATTATTATGTGGTTCTTGGCAAATGAACAAGCCAACCTGTCTCTTCTCGTGGGTGTTAAGATGAAGGATGATGGAGATGGTAGCACGACCCTTCTTTGTGAATAAAATGACAGTTATATTGATGGATAAATATTTCATGCAACGATGAGCGATCGAATCAACGTTGCGGTAGGTCTATATACGGGACAGTTGTATGATAAAATACATCTATTGTACCCCGAATGTATGTTGAGTAGATTGTTGAATAACTACGCGTTATTAATTAGTTTCATCGATTGATTATATATGAATAATCTACATAAACTACAAAACACAGCGCTTTTGACAAAAATGCTATATCCTATCGCCAAGGAATAGAAACATCAATGATATCTATAAGGAAAGAAAGAAAGATAAAAGTATATATTATTTATCCAAAATTTAGATGACGTCATTGACGCAGAGGGTTAGCGATAGTTTTTCTAAGTTTTTGGGTCACGGGTTAGTTCCACGTACGAATTTCTACTGAGAAATTCGTACGTGTAAACCAACCCGTCGGCTACTGAGCAGACTTGAGTTCGGGATATTGTGACTGGTATAGGATAGGTTTGTCCTCTATTATCCTCTATAGGAGGGCAAAGATGATAAGGGAATCTTCTAGGATATGATAGTTTAAGGATAGAAGGAAGGAGAGGTAGAGGAAGGTCACGCATAAGTTACATGAGCCAAATGAAAGAAAAGCTTGCTGTCATGTCGTATAGGAAGGTTAGGGAGATTGTTCTGGAGCGAGCTGCATCGGCTACACTGACAAGAACAAGACTCTTATATTTGAAGAAGAAGAGTCTTCTATTAAGCCGGGCTTCCACTGGTAGCGAGCAGCCTCTATAAGGACTCCGTTTAACTTGCAACGGTAAACTTCATATAAGTGCTTCCACAAACAAATAGTCTAGCGGAGAGGACTGAACGAGTAAAAATAGTTAATAACGAACTCGTTCTTCATTTCTCTTTTGTAATGAAAGGCAATTGTCAAAACTCTTTCTTAATGGAAGGTAAAACCTATTTTAGCTAGTTGGAGTCCGTTCCATCCAGCTATTTAGTTTATCCTACCAGCTATTTAGTTTAACCTATTTGGTCCTTATCCTTTCGCAGTGGAAGCCCGGCTTTATAATGGTACAGGCGAGACATGTTTATTTGTATTTGTAATTATAATATGAAATGTTTGCAATCGTTAATGAAGCCAGACGTCATAATCTTTCGTAATCGGTGACCCCTTTAGATCGACGAGACAAGCGGTTGCTAACTGTGATATTCTAGAGATTATCTCACTTGCGTTATAAATGCGAATATTTGTATAGTACAACACAGGACACAACTAAGAAGTAACATCGTTGTTCCAGAGCCCTAATTCTGCAGGTCATGTTTTGCCTGTATTTATTTATTTATTTGCCAACATGTACATCAACAACAACACATAACAATAACATTATTAGATTGGAGTACATGAACCCTGCTAGGGCACCACTGTATTCTCCATGCGAGTTTTTCTCGACCACGATCGTAGAGTTAAACCATAATCACATTTGCCAATGCCTTTAGTACAATTATAAAGGCGAATCGAACAACCAATGGCAGTCGCTCGGAGTAGGAGTGCAGAAAGCTAAAATTACGGTCGAATTTCGACCACTGGGCGACCACTATTTACGTATAATACTTTGATATTTAATGTAAGGATCTATTCTATGTTCTGTGGTAAGGATAGTAGAGAAATTGCACCCGTGAGAAGCCGTCCGGTCGCTAGTATGTACTAAAAAAATCAATATTAAGTTTTCGGTCTGTACCTAGGTAGCTCATGGTGAATGGCAATAATTAATATCGTGACTGATTGACTGACGACGCGGACGGCCGGAAATTAGTTGCATATTCGTACTAATTCGGAAACACGAAGATTGCCCAGGCGCATAACTTTATTTTTAACCCCCGACAAAAAAGAGGGTTGTTATAAGTTTTTTGTGTGTATCTGTGTGTCTGTGTATCTATGTATCTGTCTGTGGCATCGTAGCTTCAAAACGGATGGACCGATTTCAATGCAGTTTCTTTTGATCGAAAGCTAGTTTAATAGGGTATCATCTTAGCTATGTTTGAAAATCTGTTCAGTCGTTCAAAAGTTACAGGTCTTTTTCAAATTGGAGTCGGGGGTTTTTCGGTTAGGTTACTAAATTCCGTACCTATGTAAATATTTACTTACGAATAAAAAGAAAATATAAAAAATATCGATTAAGATTTCGCGTAACCTTAATTAGCGCATGAAACCTAATTATGTGTGTACAAAGCCTAGTAATTAATAATTATAATGTTTATTAACTTTCTAAGTAACACTCAGAATTTATTTTAAACATTACCATCATTACCTTTTCCAAGAATAAGGTAAAAGTACCAATTAGCAGATCCATATTTAAATAAGTATATTAATAAAAAATAAAAATAAACCCACGTCTAATAAATTCTATTTCGGTACCTAATACATTGCCAAAAACATTATCATAAAGTAATAATGATTAGGGTATGAATTCGGTGTGAATGTAACCTTAATCTGAATTAAGATAACATTACCTCTATTTTTATGGACATAGCTGTTATCGTAGTGTAATTTAGGTGACGATAACGCGTTAATAAATGTACCATATATTACTATTTTTTGAAGTCGGTTTGTCCTTTTTTTTAAAGTTTGTTTTGTTTTTCTGTTTTGAGTGGCATAAACAATACACAAACATGCGATTACAGCAATCGCAAGTGAGATTCATTCAAGAGTTCCATTGTCTATCTCCGGAGTTCTTCATCAGGTCTTCACCAAAATTAAATGGGACTACCTCGAGAAACAAACAAACCCTTTCAAACAAAAAAATCATAGCAAACATACAGAAAAAACAAAACGAACAGTCGAATTGAGAACCTCCTCCTTTTTTGGAAGTCGGTTAAAAAAGTAGTTTCCCACGTCTGTCTGTCTGTCTGTATATCCGCTAACTCCTCCTAAACGACGGAAATGGGTTTTGATGCGGTTTTCACCATAGTTTTAAGCATTTCTTCCAGAATTTTTATATGCATAATACTACTTGGGCCCTCATTATACCTGAATTAAATCCGTATAAAAAAACCTTAAAAAAGCGGATTTCTAACACGAACCCAGGGAAAAAATTAATTAATTACACGACTTATTTTAATTTACTATAACGATAAAATTGTAGGAACTCATTAGATATCTGAAAACAACTAGATAACATGCCCATTATCATTCATATTTGACAATGAAATAATAATAGCACTCGCCTTATAATAAGCAGTGACCGGAATCGGTAGGGCAAATTAAGTAAATTAGCGACAAGTGGTTAATAACACCAAAATATTTATTAATTTTGATCGAATCTCGGGATTCCAAAAATAGTTTTATTACTTAGTACACTTGAAATTACGCACATTGTTGGATTATACCTAAAGAAACTCGAGCGTCATCGTGTAAAAAGAATCTGAGGCCATAATTATTATTATTTAGGTACAATTACATGGGGACGCTGGAATTGCTATAAAATCCAACAATGTGAGTAATTTCAGGACAATTTCCGGGATCAAGGCGACGACAAGCGGTTACAGGAAAAAAGAAAATAAAATGTTTTTAAGAAAAAAGAAAAATATGTTTTTGAAATCTTTAAAAAAATTGCGTTTAGTACAAATAGCCTTTCAACTGCCGAAAGGATACGATAAAAAAAAAATTGGTGGTTTTAACCACTTTATTTTTGCCTTGTCGCCAAATTTAGGTAATTTACTCTTTTAAATTAGGTAAACGTGAATTGCTAGACTTATAATAATAATTATACGATACACAAATGCTTGCAAAATTGCGTGATTAGATCGTATCAGCCTAGCCTATTCACAACTATGTTGGAGTTGTCTTCAAGTCCAACAAAATATGGCAGAATACCAATATACAGAATATAAAAAAAAAAAATACGGTTAGTCGGAAATATACAGGGTTATTAGTAATTAAGTAATAGTCCTTTATGGGGTCATTTTACTCACCATTATAAACAACTTTTACTATGGGGCCAACATAGAAATCGTGAAAAAAAAATCTGCTGTTCTATACATTTGGTCGAGTTACATTGAATTATATACAGAATGCTGCAAAATTTTGGGGCATTAAGGGTGGCTACCCTTTCTGTTATACTTAGAGTGTTCTAGGGGCCTAAAAAGGCCACATTGAGCAATTCATCTATTGATCTGCATAGTAACTGTCAAACAGATGATTACTGAATATGAACCTTATGCGGATGATATTAAAAGTTGTCAATTCAGTAGATATTTTGACATTTGTAATAGAATCATATTGTGATTCATCTAAAGTGGCCTTTTTAGCCCCCTTGGTCTTAGGAAACTTTCGGTGAATTTTGAAGATATTATATACCCTGTTATTAGTATATCGAAAAAAGGTCCAATCAGCGAAAAAATTCACATTACTTACTCAAAAAACTTAAGTAGGGCTCAATCGACTCTATTTCCTCTAAATAACCGACGAAATCATATTTACCGAATTCGAGAATGCATGGAAGGCAAGCGTTCAACCACTAGGCTACTTTTTTTTTAAAATTATTTGTAAAAATATTTCAAAATGTATAAAAGTATGTTGTAAAATTGGTTAAATATCAGTATTATAATCATCATTTATCATGCCTTCGGGATACGTAGACTATTATTAAATCTGTACGTACATACGACGATTATCTTAACAGACCTATGTTCGGTGACAAATAACTGTAGTTACGTGTCCCGGTACCAGCTATCACAATAGTGTTCAATTTAGCAAGCAATTTGCGTGTCCTGGTCATTGAACCTCAACTAGTTCTCGGGACTATGACAGGAATAATACTATAAAGCCATATGTAATCTGCCATACAGGTGGCTTGCCTATTCTGTATC
This sequence comes from Allophyes oxyacanthae, assembly GCA_932294325.1. Classification (NCBI taxonomy): domain Eukaryota; kingdom Metazoa; phylum Arthropoda; class Insecta; order Lepidoptera; family Noctuidae; genus Allophyes; species Allophyes oxyacanthae. The sequence goes on along the minus strand of OW028614.1, from coordinate 3,740,118 downwards.
ACTGAATTTGAATGGAGTTATGACGGTATCATTATAGAAATAAAAACTTGATAATAAAAATTCTATTAATTTAGTACCTACTAGTGGTCGCCCAGTGGTCGAAATTCTACCACATATTATATTATATTTTAGCTTTCTGCACTCCTTTTATTTATTTATTTATTTTATTAAATGCTTTATGCACAGGTAAAAAAAACACTGCACAAAGGCCTCCTCCCATCCTTTCCCCCTTTTTTTTTCCTTTCATTTTTCTTTCTTTCATTTTTTCTATCTTTCTTTTTCCTTTCTTTCTTTTTTTTTCTTTGTGGTCCTTTTCCATATAAACTCAGTTCAGCTTGATGGCCTGAGGCCCAATTCTCGTAATTAAAATTGTTCAAAATAAAGTTCGGATCTCATTCCGATCTACTACCAATGTCATAAATGTCACAAATGGTATTCTCCTACCCTAACAAACAACGTCAAACGTGACATAATATTGTAATGAGATCGAAAGTTGAATAAAAGGCAAATCGGTATTCTGCTAACATTTTGAACTGACACAGATAATAAAATTGACACTCTCGTCTATACACAAACGTCAAAAATGAGATTGAAATGAGTTTGTAAGAAGATTGAATCCAAATTATACTGGAATCGGACTGAACTTTAAGAGGAGTAGAATACATGACTTTTTGTCAATTCATAATATAATCTCAGTTCGGTCAACTTTCAGTCATATTATAAATTAATTACGAGAATTGGGCTTCAGATCTATACCCTTAAATATGACGACGGGTTTCTGATACACTTTCTAGAATAGACTAGCTGGTGTAGTTGCAAAATCGTAGCGTAACCTACGAGCCTTCTTTCATAGTTTGATAAGTCCGAGATAAACAACAACCTACCTAGTAGCTAACAAACGTTTGATCTATACCTGCACAACGAAGTATACCAAGTCTCCTTCATCGGCTTTTGCGCAAGATGATAACAGACCAATACACTGTTTTCTTTATTTATAATCGTATGAACACAGCATATAAGATAAATTGACACATTTACGACACTGAGTTGTTGAACGACAAGGAATTTAAGTGTGGGTTGCATCAATAGTGTTACTGTCAAAGTTAACTTTAACAGTAACATTAACAAAGACCATAGAATTTAACTATCTACTGTTGCACCGTCATGTAAAATGTAAAAGTTAAAAGTTTAACAAGTGACAAGTCGTTTTATGTAAGGTTATATTTGACGCGTCTGACAGTAGTTACAGATAGTTAACATTAACAATAACAATAACCAGTGAACCGTGGGCGGTTAAGGTTTCAGTTAAAATTATGACGTTAGCTAACAATTATCAAATGGTGCAACAATTTTTTTGCTTAAACCGGTACGTTAACTGAAGATTCAATGTTTGTTATAGTTAAAGTAAGATGGTGCAACCCGCAGGCTAAGTGTCACTACATATGTGTAAGCAGTGGTAGCCTAGTGGTTGAACACTTGCCTTCTATGCAGGAGAGTCTGAGGTCGAAACCGGCCCGCACCTCTGACTTTTCGAATTTATGTGGGGATCACAATTTGATTAACGGTTAACGGCGAGGGAACACGTCGTGAGAAAACCTGCATCTGAGAGGGCCTTATAAAGTTCTCGATGGTATGTGTAGTCCGCCAACCCGCACTAGGCCAGCGTGGTAGATAAAGCCTTATCCTTCTCATTCTGAGAAGAGGCCGTGTCGAGCAGTGGGACAATAATGGACTGGATTTGTGTTATTGTGTTGATTTATGAAAAGAGTATCCATGGAGTTTCTTGCCGGTATCTTCTGCAGGACCAACCCACTTGGAACCGTGCGCCTAGAATCTTGAATGTGCCTGCAAAGGTCCAGTTGAAATAAAAATCTTTGACTTTGACTTTATTATTATTTATTACATACCAATGTGTATTAATATATCTAGTTAAAGGGTTAGGTTAGGGTTTCATGTTGAAACCTACTCATAAAATATAACATCTTTAATTTGTACACATGAAAGCAATAAAAAGTTTGAGTTTGAGTTTACTTACTGCTTGTTGCTCATTTTAAAGCGTCTAAGCGTTACAAACAATGCGCTAAAACACCATGATTTGTGCTCTAAGGCTGACATTCAGGTCGCGGGACTTATCTTATTACCGTGACCCCGGAACGTAAAGGGCTATTGAAGGAACACCGTGGATTTTAGTCAGTACAAGTCTGACAGTCCCTCCCGCCCTGCCCGGGGTGGGAGGACTCATTTGATGATTTTACCACGCTAAAAAAAAAAAAAAAAAAAAAAAAAAAAAAAAAAAAAAAAAAAAAAAATGGCTGACATTCAGAGACGACAGAAACGAGTCGCGTGAGAACTTACGCTTCCATCTGTCAAAATTTGTTCGTAAGTTTGACAGATGGAAGCGTAAGTTCACGCTTAGACTCGTTTCTGTCGTCTCTGAATGTCAGCCTAAGTACATATAGCGTGTTTTTATAATAAATATATCTTTTGTGTTTCTTTTGAACAATAAAGTTTACTGTATTGTATTGTAACGTGGGTAACACATGCTAGACGAACACGCGGGTTAGCAAACGTTACTCTTCTTGCAAGCAATAAGCCAACGCACGGAAGATCGCGCGTTTTATGCTGCAAAAGTTGTGGCTAGTGTGCTTCAAGCTTTAGTTTTAGAATTACTATTATCTTCATACAAAACATTGAATTAACAAAAAACGTCGGTAAACGTGATTATTAAAGAAAATTACATAGACCAAAAAACTTGTATTACATAATATAATGTCGCAGGTGACGGTTAACTTCAAAGAGGAAAAATTTGACGATTTTCGGGTGAATTAGCAAGTCACGCGCATAATCGATTTTTGATTCAACTGTAGTTTAGTCTATAACTGTAACTAAAATAATTATGAACATTGTGAAGATTACCACACATAATTATTTTGAGATAAAGTGATTAGCGACTCAGATTTCGTCAGTATTTACAAATTATTTATTATATAAGGGGGCTCACTACGAGTTCTTATGGTAGGGTAGAAATTGAACTGCCCAGACATTTCCAATATAAGCTGACCTTTCATTGTATGAAAAGCCTACACAGTGCGAAGTCAGCTCATACTGGAAATGTCTGGGCAGTTCAATTTCTGAGTTTGTAATTAGCCCCCTGGTCTTACTTTACTAACAGAAGTCCTTTTAACGGGTTATAGTACTCATCAATATTAACAACTTGTACTAAGAAATTAAATGTGAACAGGGACAAAAAAAAAAACTGCTGTTCAATACATTTACTCAAGTAATATTGAATTATTTGTACGGAACACCAGATTTTTTATCGCGATTTCAGTGTTGTTTTTTTTAGTAAAAGTTGTTCATAATGATGAGTACTAAAATCCCTTAAAAGGACTTCTGCTATAAATAACTTCACTGACAAGAAATCGTGATTACACTTTGTTAATACTGAAAGTCTGAGCTGCTATTACCGATACCATGTACACAAATTGAGTAAAAATAAATATTAATTATTTCTTTTACTAAATTACCATATTACAATCCATATTTCATGTTTACTTAGTCACTGTTGGGAATAGAATTACAGGTGTAGGTACCCAAATTAGCAGATAAATATTAATCTAAGATTAGATAACTAAGAATTGTGACTGTACTGGCTACTATTGACATTTCCCAATCTGCTTTAATAAAACTGGATTAGGTACTTTTTTCATTCATTAGTTTTACTGCCGAATAAACATTAATTTGCATTTTTTCGCTTGAACCCTGTTCCTGTTAATATCAGTCAGGTCAGGCTTAATAATCAGTATTTAATTTTAAGATCTCGGGCGATTGAAATAGAAATAACACTTCGAGGTCTAAAGCTAATGTAAGGCATTCGATTTTCTTGTGAAATAGTGGCTGATCGCCATCTCATGGTGTGAATTTATGCGTGAATTGGCTCCTGTGTGGAACAAGACAGAAACAGCATCTCTCAGGTGCTTCACTTCTGTATTTTATAGCGAGACTGCCTTTCCTTTTTTATTCGTCCTTAGTTATTTTTGTATTTACTTATTTCCATAAAAAAAACTAATCGTGAAAAATGATAATACTAAGCTCTCACGTAAATATCAATGGGATTTAGTCTGATTGTAACAAATACGTGTCTTGTATTGCAAATATAGCTCCATATCATTTTATGATGTTATTTTCTTGATATGAGTCTATTGAAATGAAAGACAATTATGTATTAAGCACAATTATATGATAGTTTACCATTTCATATTACAGCAAATATTTAAATTACTATTGTAAAGCGAAAATTAGTTCAATAGTCTTCACGTGGTTATGTCTGTATTTGTATAACCCGATTGTAATGACGGCAAAGATAGGTTCTGATTTGTTTGCAATAGTAAATTGTGTGTTATTTATTTGTATGCAACTTTATTACTTCTTCCTCGTCGGTCATGTTAGAATGAGCTTAGAAATATGACAAGCCTAGAACAGGAACAAATAAATAATTATTGAAGCCGTTTACGATATCAATGGTCACTAATACCGGTGTGAAATTTTTCATAAAATATTGTGAATCTCAGACTGATCATTTTAAAATAGTGTGTTTACGAAAATATAATAAACTGACAATAACATGGCATACGTAGCTCATGGCTGTAAAAGCCATAGTTCAAGGAAAGTTAAGATTTTTGGCAACCGGCTTCATTTCGCTTCATTTGGACTTGAATGACAAGTCGATTACGGCTAGCTGTCTCTTTCAATCTCATAAGCGCGTGTATTTGATAAAATAGTACCACTACATTTGAAAAGTTCAATTAATAGCTACTCTTCTAGGCTTGTCATATTTCTAAGGCTTACATAGTCATGAAAGGCAAATGCCCACTCTTGGCCAGTAGGTAGGCAGGTTCGTTACACCAATGTGAAAAATACAAAAAAATATCTTATTTAGTAACTAAAATATTGTTATTATTTATTTGTTTGTAACACTCGGGAATTAAAAACTTATATTAAAAAGACATTCAATCAATTATGCATGTGATGCAATCTTCATTTCCGCACGGTATGTCAATCTTATAAAAGTAGTGATGGCAAATGTCACAAAACTCGAAATCAAATAAATCGAGAACTGAATGATATTCTGAAAAACTTTTTTCTTTTGTTTCGCTTCCCATATTAAAACGTTTAATTTCTATAGAATAGGTAAAATAAATGACTATTGATTGTCTTCCGAAAACTATGCAGTCTTGGTTCAAGTTTATTAAAAATATCGATTCATAGCTCTATAACATCGGTTTTTGATAAATCGATGCCGAATCGCCATCACTACGTCAATGATAATTGAAATTGACAGTCTGTGTTGACAGTTAACATTTTGTTTGTTGTGCTTTGTGAATTGTGATTTTTCCTACACGGTTTTACTATTTTCTATCCGATGACTTTGATTAGTATTATAGCGATGACAACCTTGGCTTTAGGTACATTAGATTCCGTACCCGCTTACCACGACGACACTGGCTTGCCAGTCAACTCCATGTTTGTTTTATACCAACCTTGAATTTTTTCATACAATTTTAAAATTCTGTCCAAGTTCTATGTAAAAAATTGTGGTTGATTTTGTATCTATGATGTCAACCCTAATGCCTATGATTTACTGTATTTATGGACGCCACTTGGCCAAAACCTCCTTAACGAATGGGCATATCCCTTTGCTCTTGTTGTATTGGTAGGTAAGTTGGCGAGTTAGCAAGGTTCGTACCGAAGGTTTAACTTGCGGAGGTTTTTAGCGTGCTCAACTATGACTTTATGTAAAGGACAATGGGAAAATTTTGTATGAAGCCCGTCTCCCAAAACAAAAAAATTGTTGTAGCATTATGAATTATGGTGGCCATTGTGGTCAACACCGAGTGTATTAATTTTTGACAGTCTTCCTTAGTAAAACCCCCTTCCTTCCTTCCTTGATAAATTGCGCGTGAGAAAGAAATACTTAGATAATGACAGGATAGAGTCTATTGTCTATGAACGTTAATATAAACGTCCTGGTTAATGTAGGTATGCTATGGCCCACTTTCAATTGCTACGTAGTTACATTGTCACATTCCTTTGAATAGAGGAATAAGCAAAACAATATTGTTGACGGTTGGCCCGGCCTTTGTAGGTATAGAAACCTAACGTATACCATTATAAAAGCCTAAGTCTCATTATTAAGAATTAAAAAAACTGTGCTAACATAGGATATTGCATCCCATCTTCAAGACTGAACCCTTACTTACTTAGGAAAGTTTATTATAAGAGCATAAAATAGTAGAGTATAAATAGAGAAACAAATAAACTTTTCTTAAAAATGTAGGATGTTTTGGTAATCGCGGTGAATCCGGCTCGAAGGACCAAAAATGCTTAATGTCTACAGGCTCAATTTGGCTTTCTCCCTATTTCTCCACGTGTACAGGCTTGCTCAGCACACATGGAGTTCATCAAGTAACTATCTTTTTCCTTCTGGTTTACAGATAGAAAGACCGGACAACTCCAAGGTGTCATTTTTCAACGTATCTCATGTCTTGGACACGGCGACGGTAGCATTCCGGCCAAGACCCTCAAACAGGAAGCTCAAGGTTATTCTGACTCTGCTCATGGTGTTCCTTCTCTTCGGTCCTACTTCATGTAAGTTTAGCTATTTAGTAAAATCCATCCCCTTAGACAATAATATGACAATCTCCAATCACCAAGGAAGTAGAAAAATGTGTGGATTGACATAATTAAGCTGTCAACTGGTCAAGTAGGCCTAAAGAACGAAAACGTTCATTGAACAAAAACAGCACACAACGCGTTGTGGTTTCTTCAAACATCTACATCGTGAAATTCGTTTTATGGCACTTATAAAAACGCCCATGACGTATTGTGGCAATTTCAGAAAGACCACAAAGCGAAATTAGGACCTACCCCTAGTAAAAAAAGCAGTAAAAGACTATAAAAAAAACCAAGTATTCTAAATTTAAAACTAATTAAACCTATGTTCTATATTATTCCAGCGGAACACACGGTATTCTACCTGTTCGTGAGGAATCGTCTGAGCTGGGACATGGTCAAGTTCAGCGTCTACCTCAGCTACTCCATCATACTGCATTCCTTTGGTGAGTGGAAACTGCCAACTTTGTCAAGTTCAGGTGTTAGATGGAAGTCGACTCAAAGAAAGCGCTATGTCGCCATTCCCGATTGTCATCAGACGACTTTGACATGTACAAATGCCCAAGGATTACAACCAAATCTGGTTCATTTGGCCAAATCTGCTAAACTGGAAGCCGCTTTACTAAGCCTACAAGGCTGATTGTCATATTATAACTATATATAAATTAACAACAGATAGCTATATCTGTTGTTAATTTATGTCGAGAACGATCTCACGTTTAGTGTTGCCAATTTTATAAAGTACCTTTAGAATTAAAAACATTCAATAGTATACTAGCACTGGTTAAAATCCCTTAATCATGAGAAGTACAAATAATTATTGCCCTTTTTAAATAATTTTAACTTTTTAATTAATTACGTTTAGTTTTTAAGCTTGCCATGTATCTTAATTATATATTTGCGAGCGTCGACATTCAGATATTTTATCTTATTTAAAAAATGAAATATTTCTATGTATCATTTAGAATAGAACAGTATAATAATTTATTTGCTTTAAATTTTGTGTACAGTGAAAGTCTTAAAACTAGTTCGTGATCCAAACTCTTAGTCCATAAACGAGATATGCAAATATTTTTTTTTAAACTAACAATACTACACTTTATTAGGTTTATTCATCTCAGTAACGTCAGGTTCAACAAATTTTAAATACATTATTTATGATACGAATGATTATTGCCAGTAGAATTATTAAGGGTAGATAACATTAAAATCAATGTGTCATGTTAACGTCAAATAAAAATATTGGTTTCTATGTTACTGTCCTTTTAAGTAGCCACTTTCTTAATTGTCCCGTAAATAAGCGATACAGTATTTTTTTTTATGTCGTTATAACAAATTATTTGTTTTACGACAACGGCAATCTTCTGCGACGACAGTATCAAATCAAAAGTAAATACACAATACACATAATATATTGAATTGATTAGTATATTGAAGTAAAGTACATTCCAGACGGCAGGAGGCATTCCAAATACTACCTTACTGATGTATATAAGAGTGAAGATATATAAATATATACCTTTTCCGTTAATGAGAGGCAAGGCCTGCCGTCCCTGATTTTTCAAAGGGGCTTTAAAACGATAATCTCATAAACTTCCTGCAAAGTCGAAAGATTTCAAAGGATCCTCTCAAATTTTCTATATTAAGAGGTAATGACAGTTTTACGCCGTAATAACATGAAAAAAAAACGAATTATAGTAAAAAATTCGTTTAGTAAAAGAAACGTTGCAAAAATTGCTTATGATCTGGCATCAGAATCTTGATAATGACATGTTTAATATACCAAGAACTTTGACTCGAAAGACCAAGAATATCATTTTTCGTTGACTAAAAAAAGGCTCATTGATTCCCGTGTGTCTAGATTCCTGGATGACCATTAGCATCCAATAGCTTTATAGATTTTTCAGGTCTTTGTTACATATTAGCTAGACTGAATATGATTCTAGCTAAGCTTGGACAGGCCTATATCTAAAGGTGGTGTGAACAATAACTTGTTATAATGCTTCGAATATATTTATTTGAAGTGGAACAATTATTATAAAGCGAGATGATTTGTTGCTGGTCATGAAATAAAATAAAACACTTTTAGCGTGATGAACACCATTTTAAGTACCAATGTCAATACTATAGGGAGATCAACAAAACGAGACAAATAAATCAAGTGTGTTTTTATTATGATAGAATATAATAGGTAGTGTAGTAAAAAATCTAAATTGTAATTAATATCGATGTTAAAATTTATTTCCCTCAAAGTAGATTATATTTAAGTAGAGTTTCTTTGTTTTAAGCGACAGACTCGCACCCTATTACGTAAAAATCACCTGACAGTAACCCGACAGCCATGCGACAGCAAACGGAGCGATCGGTCGCGAACTGTCAAACAAATCCGTATTATGTACGGCATTCGTCAGCTTGTGGCTACTTGTCGCTTTTGCAGGGCCAAGTATGCACTTTTTAGTTCGTTTATTGTTCGCCAGAGGGCAAACCCGTAAGCGGCTGCTGTCGCGTCGCTATCGGAAAATACGTAATGCGAAAACGATATTTGACAGCAGCTATCGCGCGATTTAGACCTGTCGCAAACTGTCTGCTACATCGGTAATTAGAGGCGGGTCAATGTACTTTATTGCCAAGCTATCTGGCGCGAACTACACGAATGTTTTTAACACGCTTTTATTAGCTTCACTTGTAACTAACTAACTATGTAAGAAAATCTTGGAAGTTAAATTTGACCCACTTCCCGGTTTCCGATTGAGCTGAAATTTTGCATACACGTTCAGTTTGGATGACTAAAGCGTGTTCTATAGTTTTTTTTAAACTATAATATTTTATTATTTTCAAGCATTTTTTTATTTTATTATTTTGTGGCTAAACGCTAGCATATTCTAAATATTAAATTAAACAAATGCTTGTACGGTAAATTTCATTCTCTCTTCCAGGTGCGATGTTTTCCATAACGGTGCTCAGCAAGCGGATGCAGATCGACGACTCAATGCTGTGCCTCGTGTCCGTGATCAGCAAGTTCGTCGGATCCATATGGACTGCGTTTGTCACAACTGACATCGAAATGTATCTAGGTGAGAATCTGAGAGTTGACTACCTTGTTCATAATTCTATACTGCATACATATTCACACATTTTTTAACCCCCTAAAAAAAAATGAATGTTATAAGTTTGCAGTGTGTATCTGTGTCTGTCTTTGGTATCGTGGCTCCAAAAAGGTTGAACCGATTTCAATGCAGTTTTTTAAATTAAAAGCTAGTTTAATTGGGTATAATTTTTTTTTCTTGTGATGTTTTTATGTGGATTGTGTTTCAACAAACGTCTTTCTTCCTATCGTTTTATCTTTTTTTTTTATGATCATCGAAAAATACATATTTGTCCTGCTGTTGAAAAAGTCCACCATATTTATTGCTTCAGCAATATAATTAACTGAACTCTGCATAATATTACCGTTCATACAAAAGCGTCATCCAGCCATCTCATCATATTCGAGTTTTATTATGATAATGTGCATTTGAATAATGGTCGGTTCAATGGCGAGAATTAATTTGATTGCGTTCACAATTGCAGTGCCTGTCGCGGAACTATTGAACGCGACCACATTCACGTCACTTCGTTCCATCATATCCAAGTTAGTGGAGAAGCAGGAAACAGGTTAGTTTAAATCATATTTATTAAAGTTCCTTATATTGTGTGGTTTGAAAAAAATCTTTGCTCCATACTACAACTTCTCCTGTATTGCGGGTACAGTTTACAAACATACATGTCACATGCACACACACCCAGACCCGGAATAACGTTCACTACGCAAGCGTATTAGAATAGAATAGAATATATTTTTTCTTTATTCGAGTAACCAAGACTCAACAAGATTATTAGTAAAACTTACGTTTTACTAATAATCTTGTTACTTAAAACTTACGACTATGTTAGTAAGCACATACACTGAACAAAAACAAGGGAAAATAAACACAGAAATCCTGGTTGATCACTGTTGCGACATCCCATGAGAGACGGCACAACAGTGAGCCACGTGCACACAGTCCAGGCAACTCGCAAACCCCACACCCTGCGTACCAGGGAATTGCATTTCACCCATTATCTGTAACTTTACTTAAACTTCCAGCAAAAGTGAACTCACTGTTCTCGTTGACGGAGACCGTGGCTTCTTTGATCTTCCACCCGTTCTACTCTTGGATGTACATGAGGACGCTGCACGTGCTGCCTGGAGCTGTGTTCCTGACCAGCGCGGCCATTGCCATCCCACCGTCTATTATACTTGTGTAAGTACTTACTTATTATGCTTGTGTAAATACTTATATACATATTTATGTAGGTATATATTTGTATTTATAGTAGGTATTATAAATTTTTGTTTGTAATAGGTATCTTTATAATATAAAGTTGTGCACTTGACTGTATCCTCATTTACCATCTTACTTTCTCTATCACTCAAAGGTTTGCTGGTAGAAAACTCAAATTTGGGTGAAGCTCGCCTGTGTACATACTCGTACCATCTCAATTGTATTTGTTTTATCTCTTTTCGTGTAGGTACAATAAAGAATTAAGAACTACTTCTGATACAGGATATTTTTTTTGAATTGCGCAAAATTTGCAGAATGTTTCAGTGTCCGTTCCCAAATCCAACCGCAGCACTTAAATTCAGTCCAAAACAAAATAAAAATTTGATTTTGTTTGGCTTGCTCGAGTAAAATTATGCATGTCTCCCATACTAAGTCAAATTTTCGTTTTGTTTTAAAGTTATATACTGCGGTTGCATTTAGGAACAGAGACTGAATCACTCTACAAATTATGCACACTACATAAAAACATATCCTGTATATATTAGAAGAGAAACGAGCTGGCGGGATACCGGGGGGTAATTCTCATGCATTCGAAGTAGTCTCGAATTCGAGAAAAAGTTCGTATTCGAAATTTCTTTGGGTGGTAATTAGGTTGAGCTATTCTTGAAAAGTTGAGCTCGATATTTCTCGAAGGAAAGCCGCTCGAATTACTTCGACTTGGCGGTACCCTGCGAGACGTAAGTACATTTCGAATTAGACCCATCACTGCCGTGATGCGAGATGAAAGTCCAAGATCTAAGTAAATCTAGAAAAGAAGATAAACAGAAGATAACAATAGTAACTAGATTTACCTGTTAATTTCGTATGTTTTCTCAATGATTCTTAATTTAAAGATCTGAATTAATATTTTAATTTTTTTCTAGATTCTTCTACGTTCAGCACAGAAGTGAGGTTAAGGGCACAAGAAAGAAAGCGCTTGAAGCAGAAGAGAAGAAAGAAGCAAAAGAGGCCGAAGCAAAGAAGTGTGATCCATTGCAATTTATTCCGTCGAATGAAATAGAAAAAACAGACATAGGAAAGAAAAGTTAGCACTTAACAGAAAAAAAAACTTTTACAAATTATAAGTTATTCTCAATAAACGTAATTTTAAGGAAAATAAAATTACTTTCAACATTCCAAATTCGAAAAAAAATAATTTTAACGGATCTAAATAGTTTCTTTTTACAATCTAGGTATAACATCGGTGTTAAATAATAAATTAAATCGAATTATTGAAGCGAATTGTATGCACTTTTAAGTTAAAGATTTCCTATAGGCACTCCATTAAATATACCTAACAATAGACAAAAGTGGTCTACCAAGGTACAAATCATCGCCGTCCAGTGAAAATCTCGTAAAATACAAATTCACTGTTATTCTTTTATTTATTAAACCTCGACAAGTCGACACGGCTGTGCACAGCTCTAAGATGCGTCTAACGATATCTGTTGATGATAATGGGAACATAAGAATTAAATTTACACTTCACATTTTTTTCACATCGACATGATTTTGTCGCACAAGATAATTTGTGCGAAAACGGGTTTTTAAAAGCATTCACGAGGTTTTCCCTGGACAGCGACGAAATATCTATGAACCATTTCTCCAAGTAGAGTTTCAGCTCATCTTTTAGAACGTTAAAGTCCATAAAAGTATTTCACTGTGTTGAATCCCTATTGGAAGCAAATAAAATTTTCTTTCTAAAATGGGCATCATTTGGCTAATATTATATAAAATAGTGTATAGTTTTGTAACCAAAATAGGTACTATGTAATGCTATCGCTCGACTACTGTATGCGCGACCCTCCCGATGGGTTGCGGGACGCGGGGTGCACGGATATACACGGTATTTACTGTGACAGATATCTAGTGATAAATAAATCACTATAATATACATTATATGGTTGTCTTTATTAAAATAGAAAGCCATCGGTTACAGCGGTCGAGCTATAGATAAATTTAACTAAAAACAAGAATACATTTTGTAAGAACTGGAAATCACGCAATGAAGATAATGTCTGAAACAATAATGATCATGCTAATGTAAAAGGTGAAGTTAAGAAAATAATGTATTTATTTAATATTGTTCGGAACAAAAAAGCAATATGTCTAGATATACATAATTTTACGGATAGTATTGGTTCCTAATGTTGTTAACAGGGGGTCTAAAAAGACCGCTTTAAATGAATCATAATAATTATGATTCACATTACAAATGTCAAAATATCCACTTAATTGATGACTCTTATTATCATACGCGTAGGGCATTATTCTGCAATCATCAGTTTAAAAGTACCATGGAGATTGCTAAATGTGGCCTTCTTAGGCCTCCAAAGCTTCTAAGTTATTATAGCTAATTGCTAATCCCATAGTTCTGATAAACTAAATATTTTCCGATCGAAATAATTAACCTTACTGCTGTTAAATGCATGTTGTCATTAATAAGATTCTTTGTCTCATTTACCTAGTGGTCGCAAACGCACATTATGATAACAAGTTCGATTTTTTGGTCAGGAAAAGAGATTCTCATACTGACGACGTTACTTTTCAAGTTCCTAAAGCTAGGACTACAGGGTGTATTGGTTTAGATTTAAATGCTGTGATAAATGTACAGAATGAATTTAAAAATAAAGTATATCTATAAAAAACTTTATAAATACCAACTTTCAGCGTGTTTTATTGTAACTTTACCTACGAAGATAATGATTTTGTGATCTAGGTATCTATTTATTAATATGTGGATAGAAAACTTTATCCCCTTTCTTAAGCATACTGCGCGCACGGGGGAGTGTCAGATTTGGCAAAATTAAAGTTTATATGGAGAAGGAGTGCAGAAAGCTAAAATTACGATCGAATTTCGACCACTGGGCGACCACTAGTAGTGTATTAATACGTGTAGAAAACACTGCGCGCACGGAGGAGTGTGAGATTTGAAATGCAGAAAGCTAAAATTTATATATAGAATTACGGTCGAATTTCAACCACCGGGCGACCACTAGTCTTAAAATAGAAATAGAAATGTTTATTTGCAAGAAACATGGTTATGGGATGTTAACAATATTTGAGGTACATCATGTTCCGCCTGTTATGGGCATGCAACAGTAATTTTTTCGGATTTTTTCTTTTTTGTCTTTTATTATCATAGTATCTTAATCTTATTACAAGGTAGCTAGGGTGGACTTCGGCGCTGAACAGACGGCGGACGGTGGACTGCGATAGGTTAAGGATAAGTTGATCGATTGAAATGAGACGACACGTGTCTGGTTGTACCTACCCGTAGATCTGACGTCATAACGAGATAAGATAAAGTTATTAACTGCCGTAAGGAAATATAACAATAGGTACTATTTTTGCGCAAGTCATGGCTACTTTCAAATAAGTAAATATTTTAATAAATTATAACTTTTCCTGTTATAGGACAGGTCTTAAAGGGAAATAACCAAACCGTCAAAAACTTCCGACTCCAACTAGAAAAAGAGCTGTAACTTTTGAACAGCTGAACAGATTTTCATGAAACATTGCTGAGATGATAACCGATTAAACTACCTTTCGATGAAAAAAAACAGCATTGAAATCGGTCCCTCCGTTTTGGAGCTACGGTGCCACAGACGGATACACACTACGAACTTATTACACCTGTCTTTTTTGTCGGGGATTAAAAAATATCCTGAATGATCGAATACGGTTATGTGAAAAAGGATCAAAGTGGATATCGGTATCCGTTTAGTTAAATTCAAATAGCGTGATCCCAGACTTGGCCAGACATGGTGATAGAATGATTGTCGAGAGTACCGGAGTGTAGGAAAATATGAATATGGATCGAAGCCATAAGAAAGATTTGTACCCTTAGAATTTTTTCAACCTCGACCATAGTTGCATTCTAGCCAAAAATGTATAAAAATACTGAGCGCGCGCATTTGAGTGAACTATCGAAAACGCGCGCATACTTTTTAACCGACTTCGAAAAAAGGAGGAGGTTCTCAATTAGGTTTGTTACGCGATTACTCCGCCAATTGCAGACCGGTATTTTAATATTCTTTTTTTGTTTGAAAGGGTATACTCTCGAGGTACTTCCATTTAAATTTGGCAAAGATCTCATGAAGACCTTCGGAGGTAGACAATGGCACTCTTGAATGAATAACAGCATATCACTCGCGATTGCTGTAATCGCATGTTTATGCCACACAAAATAGAAAAATAAAATGAACTTTAAAAAAAAAAAAACCGACTTCAAAAAAAATAAAAATAAAAAATAAACTTAATAACTTAACAGCTTCTGAAGACTTCAGCACTATTCAGCAGTTGTTAAGTTTTTTTTGTCATACATTTTTGGCTTTATTGTAACTACGGTCTAGGTCGAGAAATTGACGCAAAACAGGGAAGAATGGCGTGAGAGCGAGGTGAGAGATTTTTATATTTCACAATATTTGCATAATCAGACGTCCTTTTATTTGTCATAGACAAACATTCGATAAATGATGTGGAGCAGTGTTCCCAACTTAGGGGTTTTCCCCCCAAATTTAGGGGGTAAATAAGTGGGCTGGGATTTTTTTAGGGGTTTTATTTTTTTAGGGATTTTTGAAATTCTTGACTTTTACTGTGAAGTTTATAATGATTGTGACGCAGATGGCTGTAAACTTTTTGAAAATGTTTCAATTATTGTCTATTATTACAATTTATTTATTATTTTTACAGAGAATTATTTTTTTTGGGGGATTTTAGGGGCTTTTAACTTTAGCTTTGGGGATAAATATTTAATTATAGTCCTCGAGCGCATACCTAGTATAAGGCCAGAGCTATACGCGGCCGGTTTGACAGTTGGTTTGGCTTATTAATGTTAATGAACATGATGGCTGAGCTCGATAGTTATTATTTATTTATTTATTGTCACTATATATTATAATTATCGACTTGGTATTTTTATTAGGTATATTATAATCTTTACCATTATTTATGTATTATGTGTTATCGTGGTTGTCCGTGGCAGCACAATGGTCCTATCTGAAAACCAGCGCTGTAGAATTTATTTTATCTGTCGCAGCATATGCTGAGATAGTGGCCGTTTTTGGCCTCGTGCAGGATTTTTTATTGTTACTATAGTGCTCACCCAGTCATGGTCGACATTCGACCACATATTATTTATAATTAACTTTCTGCACTCCTTCTCCATATAAACTTTAACTATACTAAATCTCACACTCCTCCGTGCGCGCAACATGCTTAAAAAGGGGTACAAAGTTTTCTCCTCACGTATTAATGTTTAGATTATTATTTGAATTTCTTTCTCTCTGAACAAAACAATCAATATAATAAAAAAATTGATTGACTACATAAACTTCATTTTCGTCGTCATCAACGTCATTTTTTTGGTCATAATGACTTGTATTAATTTAATCAGTAATAGTTATCATTGAAAACATTCAGTTATAATCTACATATTATTTGATAGATTACTACAGTACTCACTATAATATTTTTATTATGACTGTGAAAGGTATGTAACCTACAAGCTAGTCCATAAATTATGTACAGTTGAAACAAAGGCAAATTAAAAGCTAACAATATCAAAATAAATACCAAAGTCGATTAAGTCGTAGAACTTATGTGTACCTAACATTAAAATAAAACTGTACACCGATAAATGTACTACGATAAATGTTATGCACCTCGGCAATCTTCGTGTGTCATCGGAAATTCGAATAATAATAATAGTGATAAAATAATATTTCGTAGGTATAGTTATCGCAAAACTTTATGAGCTCTCGGAAGTGGAACACGAATGGCTGCGCAGTACGCTTATTATAGGTGCTAGAGGGCGAGAGAGAGAGAGTTCAGAGTTCAGTTCAGGGCTCATAAAGATTCGCGCGTACTATAACTGACTGACGACGGCCAGACATTGGTTGAATGTTCGTACTAATTCGGTAACACGAAGATTGCCGAAGCGTTTAACTTTAATCGTAGTATTGTATTGTAATTCGTTGGTATAACTTCTAAGTTATGGAGAAGAAAAAACTATATTTTATACTACAAAAGAAAACGTAATGATTCAATAACTATGTAGATATCGTAGATATTTTAATAAGTAAAAAGAAAAGTTTATACCCCTTTTTAAACAAATTGCGCGCACGGAGGAATGTCAGACTTGGCATTGTTATAGTTTGTATGGAGAAGGGAGAATCGAATCAAATCGAAATTGTGTCGAATTTCAACCACTGGGCGATCACTAGTTTTTCTTATTAGGCCAATTAGCTATAACTTACTCTATTTCATAGACAAATAAGGCCCATTTTAGCAAGGAAATGTATTGAAATTCATAAAGCGTTTGCTGGAAGCATGGATTCAACACAGCATAATGCTTTTATGAACCTTAACAGTCAATCAAAATGAGCTGAAACTCTATTTGAAGAAATAGTTCAAAAGATATTCGTGCGTTGGTGAGCCATGCCCAATACAATACAATACAATACACTTTATTGCACACCAGTAATAGAAGAAAAGATACAGTAATTAGAAAAAGAAATGTACAAAGGGCGGTCTTATCGCACGTGGCGATTTCTACCAGACAACCTTAGGATGGACAGATTTGGAGGTTAAAAGAGGGGGGTAGTTCACGGTGTAACAATAATAGCTAGAAAATAATTAAATAATCATAAATACTATACAAAACATAATACATAATAATATGTGTACACAATAATAAATAACAATATGTTATACCATGTGTTGTTGTTGTATCCAATGTTATACAACATTGTATAAACTACACGTCGTACGCAAATAGACGCATACGATGTTAGAAAGGAAGTAATAAAGTAAAGTACTACACTGTTATAATACTTATTCATTTAAAACGACAAATAGTTTACTGGAAAACAAACCATATGACTGCTACATAGTAGTACCAATGTTATTTAGATAATTATTGTAAAACAATCACCTGATAAGTTAGGATTAGTCTACAACGTACTGCAGATATTATATTAATGCACTTTGTACGCTGTTTGATGGGTTATTCTCTTTAGTTTTATTCGATTATGTACATAGTCATAAGTTTTATTCATAGTCCGATTGGAAGAATATTTTTTTAATATTAGGTGGTTTATGGGATTTACACAATTATTGTTACACCCTGTAAATCTCCTATACCCATGGATTTAGCAAGTGCCACTTACACTGGTTTAATTACTGATTATAGCTTATTAATTAGCCATAGTACGTTGTGATCGATGCTTATCGATTTTGGGTATTTCGTCCATATATTTTGAGCATTATTCTTTCATCTTTATAATAAAAGGAACTATTTGACAGGTATATTTGACAAATCAGGAACGATTTCTCTCGGCGGGCGCAGTGTACCTACTTATCATCTCATGAGCTCCTAGCTCCTAGTAACCTCGGTTATGAAATATTTTAGAATTTATTTATTTATTGCACAATGTACACATAAGTTGTTTTAAACTAACCTGGTACATGACCCTGTTAGGGTGTTGCAAGTATTAGGATATTAATAATTAAAACAATTTAACCTGTCTACGATAAAAGTAGGTATGTCAAGTGTCTTGAAAAGGTTCAGCTTAGTTTTATACGTTGAAATCTTGCAGGTTGAGAGATTCAAATGGCTTGGAAGCCATTTTGATAGCAATAACGTAAAGTTTTAATAAAATAATTGAGTACGAATCGGACTTCTAGGTGAATAATCCATTTGTATTACTTGTATATTTCGTATGCTTCATATCGCTAAAGATAATCATTTTATTGTAACCATACTAAGACATACAAACAGTTCACATTCAACACCGGTCATATCAACAAGTGATTATCATACCAAACATTCGTAAATTATGTTTTAATATAAACCGAATTAATGAAAAGTTAAAAGTGATCTAAAAATGTCTGCTGAAAACCCAAGGGACGACAATAATGATATACACTTTACAGAAGAAGATCCCCTTAAACAAAATGATGAAAAAGAGGATAAAATCAGTTTTCGTGAAAGAGTGGTCGATGTGTTTAGGAACATAACTATAGAGCCAACTTTGCTGATCTTTGTTATGTCAGCTATGATCATAGCGACTGCATCACAAAATCTGAATCTGGAGAAAGCGTGCCGTGTGAACCTGAACTTTACAGACGAGATATGTGATGCGTTAAAGATGCAAGATGTTTCCAGCCAAAACGAATATGAAAGGGAAACTCAGAAGCTTCTAGCTTCAGCTCTTACATGGAGGACCTACTTAACAGCTACGATACCCTGCGTATTAGCTCTGTTTGTTGGTTCATTCTCAGATACAACTGGACATAGAAAATGTTTCATGATTGTGTCAGTTGTTGGGCAAATGCTTATTGGCATCAACAACATGATAAACGTGTACTTCTTCCGTCAGCTTCGATTAGAAGTCTTGGTTTTCTCAGAAGCTATAATCGACAGCATGGCTGGTGGGTGGTGTATTTGCTTCGTGACGGCGTTTGCCTTCATAAGTACCATTACTACAGACAAGACTAGGACTTTTAGGTTAGGTCTGGTCAGTTTCAGTATAACAGTGGGTTTCCCTATTGGTATGGGGATTAGTGGCGTTTTGTTGAAGAACTTTGGTTACTACGGGAGTTATGGATTAACTACCATCTTACAATTTATGAACATGTGGTATCTCATCTTGGTGGTTAAGGATCCGAAGCGAACTAAAGAACAGAAGAAAGTAAGTAGTATTTTCATTATTATATAATTATTGAGATAAATAATATATTTCGGGTGATTTAAAAATCTACGAATTTTCTACTTTTACGCTACATTACGTATTTGTATTTTGATTCTCCTATAAGAATATTGAAAATACTGTATGCAGCTGCAGGGTAATCACGATACATGGTCGAAATCGGAATCAATTGACAGCTCGAAATCATTCCGCTCTACAATTGTAACAACTTTCCTACCTTGACGTTGGCAAAATCATCGAATTACGATGGAGCCATAAAAATAAAAGAAGAAGAAGAAGAACACAATGTAGTTGTACATTGTTGAACCGTCAAAATTCAATTGAATCTGATAACGATTGTGAATCATACTTACCCCGTGGTTTGTGTTTCAAAACCTTGGTCAAGGAAATGTCACAAGTATTAGTAACAATCTTTTTGCAAAGAAAATACAAATTGTGCGTTTATTGTTCTATACTATCTGATTTATAGACAAGGTTTATTTTATCATTTTAATTTTCTCTTCTTCTTCTACAAGAGAAAAGATTAGATTTTTTGTATGTTTGTTTGTTTGTAATGGATAAACTCAAAAACGAATGGACCGATTTTAAAAATTCTTTCATCAGCAGAGTGCTATATTATCACTTAGTAACATAGGCTATAATTTATAAAGATATCACGCGGGCGAAGCCGCTGGCGGAAGCTAGTGTTCTATTAGGATGATACCAGCATTCAAAGTATAGGTCTTCCTTTAAAATCGTTGGTCAAAGAAAATAAACTAAAGCTAAACGTTTTCAACAGCACGACAATAGAGGCTGCTGTCATTTGCTCCGCACGTTCTTCAAATTATCCAACGTCAAGGACACCATCACCGTGATTACGAAGAAGGCTCCAAATAACAGAAGACTGCGACTGTGTGTTCTTTTGAGTGTTGTCAGCGTACTGTTTGGACCTATGTATGGTTAGTACTCTTCTTCATAATTTTCTACTACGAAATATACTTTAATAACTTATATTTTACAAGTTAGCAACAGGTATAATAATTCCACACCGCGGGAAAAAGCATAGAGCGAAATTTACTTATGTTAGGATTTCTGATGAAATTTTTTCTAAGTGTTTTTCGCCTGCATAAGCGACGCTCCTTCGGCGCCGTTTTTCCGGCGATCCGTTGGTCGTAGATGAAAAGGTTTTAGATCTACCTAGGATAGAAAAAAAATGTTTTTATTTAACTCTTTGTGAATCAATTTCAGTCCTAGAATCCTTGCACACTCTTTGCTAAACCCCAACCCGGTGGTCGGTTTTTCTTCCGTAACACTACTCATCCAAAAAATAAATAATAAGCTTGGCAAGTGATTTCGTGACATCAGCACCAGCTTTTTTGAACCATTTTTGTGCTGTCGTTGATGCAGCTGCTTATCAGCCTTCCCCTGACACATTTCACTACATAGTATAAAATAAAAAGCCCGTCGCGTATGTCTGTTTGTTTGCTAACTACTTCTGGACTATACAACGGATTTTGTATGGTTTTCACCATCATCTTGAGCATTTCTTCTGGAAGGTATATTATGTATATTTTCATATTTAATATAAGGTTATTTAGCGAAATTGCACACGAACGAAGCCGCAGGCGGGTCGCTAGTTGAGTAGGTACATTGAATTCTTCTTGTTCTTTAAGTGCCTCTGACTATCGAAGGTTAGCAGTCAGCTCCACATATTTTTTTCTGTCTCTCGCGAGGTGAAATAGTTGTGCATCACTTGCAACTCTAGTCCACTCCCGAAGATTTTTCAGACTTGTTCCTGCGACCAACGTGCCTCTTGCCAGCGACTTTATATTGAGATGTTGATTGCTTATTTATCCGTCAGTCAGCAGAGCCTCTTGTTTTCGTAGCCTCCTCACATACGAAGTTAAACACACTTTTGTTATGATTTCAGGTGAAATATCAGTCATGTACATGCTGACCAGGTACAGATTCAACTGGGATGAAGTTAAATTCAGCGTGTTTCAGACTTATAACTTCATCACCCACACTATTGGTAAGTTCTACTTCTTCATCGTTGAGTGATTCTAAGTCTGCTTTACTTCGAGGAATTAGGTGCAATAATCTTAAGTGGAGGTTATTATTGATCGGATGAATTAGGAGTCTATATACGTTTAAAAAGTGCCTGATATTTGGTTTACTTGAAATAAAAGCTTTTCTGTTTTATGCTGAAACAACACCCGTATGACACAACACCACACAATTCGGCTGTGCAATTATAAAACCTAGCAACAGACATTTCTCAATTTTTGTATTTTCCACTTGCTAAGAATCTTAGCAAGTGAAAAATGCAAAAACACCGATTTTTTGAGAAATGTCAGTTGCTAGGTTTTAAAATTGCACAGCAGACATGTTTATGTGCCTTAGAGTAGGCAGGCAAGGCAGCAGCGACGCAGATTCTATCGTGCGTGTGCGCATACTTTTGCTTTGTGGTGCCGCTGCTTTGCTATATTCTCGACCCAAAGCATCTAGTAAAAATCTTCAAGATTTCATCTCTTTATAAAATATTAATATTTTTATAATTATAACTACCGGCTTTTATCGTATTAAAAACCATTAGATGTTTATACTAAGTAATAGCGATTGCTTCTTAGGTCTCTTTCCATTAAGATGCTTTTATATTTCGACGAGTATTTCAATATCAAAAACAATCTACTTTTGGTTTAAAATATTTTTAGTAAAACAAAACAAGGAAACCTTATCTAGGAATCTAATTCACTAGACCTTTAATGAGCTACATCGATCGGAATCACAGATTAAAAATGAGTTTAACGTAAGATTAATTTGATTGTGTTATTAATTTTCCGTTCTAGTAACCTCACAATCTAGTACCCTTATTTATTTTTAGATTACATTTAAAAGCTAGAAAATTAGAGCTGTAGATAAGTATTATTATATAGAAACCTATACTGCTCTTATGCATAGGGATTATTGCCAAGAGAGAGGGATATAATTAAAACCACTTCTTGGTAAGCAGCCCCAATCCAAAAATATTGACATGCAACGCGTCATGTTACGTCCGGCGTTGCGGATGTGTTTGAATTCGCTACGCGTCAAATCACTACAACAGCGTAGCAATCGTAGCGGTGATAAGATCACGTTAGCTACGTCGTAGCAACTGTGTCATACTAACTTCCCGGATATGAATAGGTGACCTAATCATTTCCCGAGTATGGTTATCATTATGCCTAGAACTTCCTCTTGCATATCGATGACATCTGCCGGCGCATCACGTCAGTGATGGCGCGGGGTCGCGGCATCGATCCCGGCTGCGCGTGCGACTTCCCCGCTGTCGCCTGAAGGCACATGACGTGATGCGCCGACAGATTAGACACAGAAAACATTAAATAGGAGAACAAAGTACAAAGGTACTGCTTATTTCACAAATTATTTTGTATCTCTTCCAGCAGACCTGCGAGAGCAGAATTTAAAACACGAAATATAGACAGCGATCTATAAGAATAGATCAAAACTACAAATTAAATTTATTAATATAAACATAAGTAAAATACATACTTCCACAGAACACAGAAAGAGGTTTCTTTAACCTCTTTTCACCTCTTTTCTGTGTTCTGTACATACACTTATATATAAAAATATACATAAATAAATACAAACACATACATACATAAATTGCAAACAGAAGGTATTATGACAGATCTCTGTTAGTGTACCACTAAAAGCTGCCTTGAATGTATAATTTAAAAATAAGTTTATAATTATATTTAATAGTGTATGGCTATGTTCTGAATAAACTTTTAATTTACTTAATGACTATGGTGTTTCAGGTACAATATTCTCCATTATGGTGTTCAGTAAATATCTGCAATGGCATGACTCGTTGCTGGGTATTGTGTCGTCATTGAGCAAAATCGCTGCTTCCTTCGTCTACTGTTTTGCTCCTAATGGAAAAATATTCTATATAGGTGAGTAGTTCGTTGGCATTCATTCTCTAGGTTAAGGTTCTAAGGCCCTATTTTATGCAAGGACATAAAAACCTTAATGTAGTGGCATGGAGTCCATAGTCAGAAAATATTACAAGTACATATTTAATACTTATGAACAATACAATTAACAAAATTGTTTAATTAGTCATTTTAATCCAAAAGGAAATACCTAATATCGTTACTGATTATTGATTTGATAAAAAACACTATTTTACTCTGTATCAGTTTCTTACATCAGAAATGGATAAAAGGTAATAACCACGCTCACTATTAGTATAAACGATACGATAAATTACTAACTTTTAAAATTAATTTTTCAATAAAGTTGTCATCATTTGACTGTTTTAATTCAATTCTTAATAATATGATAAGCTCATTATTTTTGACTGCACAACAATGTGGAGAACATGGGGATCTGTACTACAGGGTTGTCCTACTACAGACACCATTCTCTATTTGATTTGAACATATTTAAGTAATTATGTAACATGATGATGAGAGAAATAAAGATTTATGATAATGATGATTATGATTATGACAATTTTAATTAGTACTCCATTTATAAATACAATATATATAGGTATTAATACGTGAAGAGAAAACTTTGTACCCCTTTTTAAGCATATTGCGCGCACGGAGGTTTGTGCGATTTGGCATAGATAAAGTTTATAAATGTAGAAGGAGTGCAGAAAGCTAAAATTACGGTCCAATTTTGACCACTGGGCGAACACTAGTATTATTATTTACAACAATCAGGTAAAGTTTACTAAATGCTTTTTGTTGTCACATAGAGCACGAGAATTTTTGTAAATACAACGAGATTTTTTTTTTCAGCGTAAGTCGGCTTGTGGTCGTTATAATTAAAATAAATAAATATCGCGACACCTCAGTCCCGGCGTTGTGGAAGTCAGATGGCAGTTGCTCTGTATAAAAAACTAAAGATATTATTATTCAGATGGATTTGGTTAGATTTGAAGCCGATCCCAATATAGCGAAAAGGCTAGGATTCAACGCTACTCATTTTTTTATTTTTTTGTTTTTTTTTATCTAACTGACTAATCACGTTTCAATATCTATCAGTATTTTCCATGGAGTAACGGCCGTCTGACCTCCGCCTAATTGTTACAATCCTTATCAATTGATTAAGTCCTCGCTCACAAACACCGCTCGTACGATTTTATGTAGACTACTCGATAACCCTTTTATGATACTATTCCATTCCTAATCCATTATCTGCGCATTATTTAACAATTCTTTGTTACTAATAGGACGACGAATAACATTATTATCACTATAATAAAGCGGTAATCCGCGTCGTGATAGAATTAGATTGTGTTTATTGGAATATTTTTTCAATGACTAGCAAGGTGTGACCCTGATTAGATAAACCCTATTTAGATATACCTATACTACTTTAGTATCAAAGTACTATACATATACAGGTTTTTGTTTATGTAGTGCGCATAATTTGTAGATTGATTCAGTCTCTGTTCCTAAATGCAACCGCAGTATGGGGATACACTTTAAAACAAAACGAATATTTTACATAGTATGGGTGACACGCATAATTTACTAGCGCAAGCCATACAAAATCAGATTTTTATTTTGTTTTGTAGTGAATTTTAGTACTGCGGTTGCATTTGAGAACGGACACTGAATCACTCTGCAAATTCTGCGCACTACATAAAAAATGATCCTGTATGCACTTGGGAGCAATGAATCTGGGTCACCAACTTAATAAACCATAATATCTCGGACTAAGAACTAAGAATGATAGCTAATTGAAATAAAGAGTATTTTATAGACTTTTTAATACTACTCAAATAATACGCTTCGAGATCAATGCGAATTCTCGTATTCCTCTATCAATACATGATAGAGGAATACGAGAATATTCTCCAACATCGTTTCAGAAACTTTGTGACGTATGCCGAAACGCATGACATCTGTATTGATAACACACGGAGGTATAATATGTGACACAAATGGAAATTAAAAAAAAATCTTGTGATAAAATTTACGCAGCTTTAATTTATGTATTTTTAAAACGCTTTTATTAGCGTCACCTGTAACTATGTAAAAAAATCTTGGTAGTTAAATTTGACCCACTTCCCGGTTTCCGATTGAACTGAAATTTTGCATACACGTTTAGTTTGGATGACAAAAGCGTTTTATTTAGTTTTTTTTTTAAATTATAATATTTATTAATACGTAAAACAACCAATAACTAAGAAGTTTTATTAATTTTATTTGAGAAGTATTAAATTGTCTATAAAATAGGTTTTATTTGAATAAGCTAACATTATTAGTTTCCGAGATATTAAGGATTATTTGGTGACCCGGATTCATTGTTCCCGAGCGTATAATATTACTTTAGTATCAAGTAATCCGAGCAATATTTTAAAATTGTACGATAATCACACAATAAATTATATTTATGTTCACAATTATGTGCTTTCGTTATATTTTCAGCGCCACTTGTTGAAATCCTGAATGGTACATCTCTGTTGGCAATGAGGTCAATAATCTCCAAACTTGTAGAACCCAACGAATTAGGTAAGTTTTATATCTACTAAGCTATTATTATTAAGTTATTAGGTATTAGTAGGTACCGCATCGACACGTCACTACAAGAAATAAGACTTCTTCTTCTTCTTCTTTCTATATGGCAATTGAGCCGATGTCGACTATACTGCCAGTATCAAGTAAAATAGTTAATAAGTTAAATAAGATAAAAAGTAAAGATGGTTATTGATACGCCATCTTCTTAAACCAATGCAATATTTTACGATACAATCTTGTCAAACGTCAGTGCTATGAGAAGATGCTTTTCATTCAAAAAGTTATAGAAATGCGTCAGTTGCTTGGTTTGTAGAGCATTTTCTCTTGGAAGGGTTCCTCGCTCTATGGGCATGGGCAAAACAGCTCACTGAAAAGAAAAAGAGCGATCAGCTCATTTGCTCTAAAAAGCTATATCACTCTTTTAGTTATTTACCTCTTATAAAGCTCAGTAGATCAAAGCAGATTGTTTGTTCATTTATCTCACGTGCGTCGAACGAGACGGTTCGGTTCGCTCATAGTCAATAGCTCTCGACCAATCCGATTATCCGAAGTATTCTGATGTGAGCCGAATGAGCTGTTCGGTGACCGGTGTCTCGGTGAGACACGACAGCCGTCGAGAGTCACAAAGCTAGTGAGCTATGTAGCGAGCGAGTGACTGACTGAGCGAGAGCGACATCAATAAAAAAGAACTATCTTTTTTTATCACTCGCTTACGAGCTACGCAGGTCTATTATACATATTTAGAGTCCAGAAATATCATGCCCTGTACCCGTGATATATTCATTCGACGAAAAATGAAGTCCAGTTGCGCTGCATGAGCGCCACGACATCATTTTGTCGTCTCATATTATCTACTCGTTCATCTTGTCATGACGTCAAAATGATGTCGCGGCGCTCATGTTAGCCTAGCTGACGTAACCAGATGAAAAATAATGCCCAAACACGCTAACATTGAGCGCCGTGACATCATTTTGTCGTGTCATTATCTCGTTCATCTTGTCATGACGACAAAATTATGTCGCGGCGCTTATGTTAGACTAGCTGAAAGGGTAAACATTGTCCTCATAAAATACTCCTATAGTACTTACTTAGGTGCGATACGATGTACCTCCTCATCTCTTGCAACTCATTAACCGAACACTATAACTTACTTTTAGGAAAAGTGAACTCCCTAGTGGGTCTGGTGGAGACCATGATGCCTCTCATCTATGTGCCGCTGTACACCAAGGTGTACACTGCAACCATGGAGGTGCTGCCAGGTGCCGTGTTCCTGTTGGGAGCCAGCATGACGCTGCCCGCTATCATTGTGCTCTTGTAAGTATTTGATCCATCTACTTCAGGGTTGCAAAAACATATGACAGTTACTGTCGCAAATAAGCATCCTGTTCCGTATCCTAATATGAAAACGTCTATAAGCGAGAAAGGGATGCATTGTTTGTTAGTCGCTGTGGCTGTCAGAATTTTCTTACGTAATCAAGGCGCGGGAGCCACATGGGCTGAGCAGGAAAGGAAGGCGGACCGTAAATAAAAAAATAAAAAAGTCATACTAATAAAAGACGATTGTTTTTAATTATGTAATTAATTTGAGGCATTGCATGACATTGTATTGAGGCATCAGTTTTTTTTAATATTTTGGTCCAGCATACCTACTTGTTGCCAACTGTATAATTGGCTCCAAATTTTTGTTTGACAGGCGGTACCGGTTCTTTTTTTAAATTAGAAAAGAATTTAAATGGCGGGCCGCAAACAAATCGATCACGGGCCGCAGTTTGTGCATGCTAGACCTACTAGGTCACTGCTGGACATGGGGTTCTTCCAGATTGCGCCACAACATTGGTTGTCAGCCTTCCACGTACCAGCCAGAGGGACCTTTTCTCTTACAACCCTCGGTGTAGGGAAACCAGCTTGAAATCGTGTACCACGTTGAGACGAGATGAACTGAAGGGTCTCCTTGAGTCATCACCACCATGTCTAGGGTGATGACATTACGATATTTGGTATCACGTTCTGAAGCCGCACACAAAAAGTCTACGATGTTCACGAATGTTATTTTTGTATAATATTTCTCTACTCTCATTCGTCTAGGTGAAGGGACATGAAAGTAGAAACAAATGTCATCTTTATTCAAATTCAAATTCAAATTCATTTATTTTGTGAACATAGGTTACATACAAGATGTTAAATTACAAATATAATATCCATCCATGATCCGCCGATAGGCATACAAATTTTCAAACATTCTACAATTTAAAATTCAGTGCAACAATCATTGATTAATAAAATATAAATATAATGTCAACGATTTCAATAGTGAATTTAAATTAAGCGCAATAATCAAATAACAATATAACAAAAGTAGGTAGGTAAAAATAAAATAAAAATGTCAACAACATGTTATCTATTCTATACGTGTAAATAAAGATTATTTTGGTAAGAACAGAATAGATACTTTTAAAATTTCGTCTAGAAAACGGATTTTTCCACTCGCCGTGTTACCTCTGAAGGTCAAAGGCCTCCTTTCTCTTTGTCCACTTCTCTTTATCTAAAATCTCTTTCATTATAAAAAAATATATTTATAAGTTTTATTTATAACAAAATAAAATTTTATTTTTTCAGTTATTTCTTCTACGAGCACAGAAAAGAAGTTAGAAAATTGAAAAAAGTATCAAATAACCCAGCTGAATAGTAATTTAGTTCAAAAAATTGTTAATTTTTAATTAATTTTAAGTACTTCGGTAAATCTAGGTTTAGATAATAATGCCTTAGGCATTAAGACAGCCTTTGTACATATTTGTATGAAAAGCATTAAATAAATAATTGTTATTAGGTTTAAGATAAAGAATATTAAATCTCCCAACAACCTGAATTTGTTACAGAAGGTATGTATAAAACTTTTTGAATACATTTTGCGTTTTACTACTTTGATCCTTTCTGCTGTTGACTGTTGGATGGGTGACCGTGTCGTACCTAGCCTATCAGATTTTGAAAAGCATGATAATATCATCCTCAGTCTCTAGTGTTATACAAATACCTACATGAACTTTTCTCGATCTTTCTCAATTCCACTAATTGTGGAAACCCATAAAAATACTGATATTTCGACATATTTTGCCAATTAATGTTTTGAACTCGTGTCATAATAATTATAATCAGGAGGCCTACCACCATCTCTTATAGCAGTATTGTTTTAAGCTTACATTGAAATTTCTTATATAAAGTCCTTAAGGACGTAAGAGAGGAGAGGAGAGGGGAGGAGAGGAGAAGAGAGGAGAGGAGAGGAGAGGAGAGGAGGAGGAGTAAGATTCCTTAAATATTATATATTATTATAGGGACAATTTATCAACAAGATATTTTTTTATGTAGTGAGCATAATTTTCAGGTTGATTTAGTGTCCGTTCCTAAATGCAACCGCAGTACTAAAATTCACTTCAAAACAAAATAAAAATTTGATTTTGTATGGCTTGCGCTAGTAATTTATAGGTGTCCGCCATACCTACTAAGTCAAATTTTCGTTTTGTTTTAAAGTGTATCCCAATACTTGTAATGTAAGTAGGTATATGTGTATTGTATTGCTTAGGTTCTACTTAAGTAGGTATATTATTATCTTCACCTAATAATAATGACTAGTGCATCTACCATTTTTTTGTCTGTGCATCACCCTAAGGTTGTCTGGCAGATAATGCCTTTGGCATTAAGACCGCCTTTGTACATATTTGTATGAAAAGCACTAATAAATAAATACTAAGGTTGCATTTAGGAACAGAGACTGAATCACTCTACAAAATATGGGCACTACATAAAATATCCTGTATAAATGGCCTGCCTCAAGGTGAGGCAGTGTTTCTACTTGAGTTGCGATGACCCGTGGCTGCCTCTAATGGATACCCAGCTTAACTTATCTTGCATCGATATAAAGGATTTCACGATTTAGTATTAAGAAAAATCAATGATTTTGCTTTTGAATCAATGGTTTTCTGATTTTTTTCAACTGTGGGTGAGAAACACTTTCTGAACAATCGAATAGTCAGGGCGTAGAAGCTCCTAGAAGACGTAGTCTCAGCCCAAAATATAAATCAGTTCAAGAATCGACTTGACTGTAACTCAACTGTAAGAATAAAACTAAGTGTATCTCAACTGTAAGAATAAAACTAAGTGGGGAACAGCAGGTTACAGGCACTTACCAGTTGTATCAACTGCCTGCCTGATAAATATATAATAAATAAATAGAACAGAATAGAATAGAATAATCTTTATTTGTGAAATAAATAGAAATGAATTACTTACTGTGAAAATTCCACATAGGTGCATTAATTTCTTCGCATTAATGTTTGCAAAATCTGTTAGCTTGTTGTTGAGTAATATCATTAGGCACACAGTTTTGTTTTCACAAACCCTAATTTGGAACACTTCCATGTAATCGCGTCAAATTGTGTCACAATACAAAATATTTACCGAACGGAACAAATATTGTCCGACGATGAAACAAACACAACTTTAATTCAACGAAATATTATAATGAGGAACGTATCTACGCAACGAAATATTATAATTATTAGTATAAATGTTAAGTGACAACGTAGTCCTGCAAAATCATACTTTTTGTCATAGGTTTAGATTTGCGAAAACATGTTTGTTTAGTGTAATTTCGATCATTTTCGTGCCACCATCAAACTAGTTCGATTATTATGTTTCTAGAAAATAAATAAAAAATAAAAAATGTTTTAAGGTGAGTAATATTTTAATTAATTTAGCATTAGACTATTTAAAATAACCTAATGAGTCTGAAGATATCAGTGCTTGTTTGTGACGTGAGTTTAATTTTCTTCGCCAAATAAATCTCATTTTTTCTTGGCTCTAAGGTTTTCTCAGGCTTTTATTTTGTCATAAGTTTACTTCTTAATAAATTGCTCTAATAAAAACAGCATCTATCATATTATAATATAATAGTTTTAAATTAAACTGCAAATGAAAAAAATATGTTATGAGTTGCTTTTTTATTCAACCATTCTGTAACAATATTTTATGAGAGGCCAAAAATACCTTTGATACTTCTTATATAAAAAGTAAAAGCAATTCAAGTTCAAGCCTTAAATTCATGTCAACCCGTTTAATTATAATCACTGCTAAGTTGGTACTAAAAACAGTTGAAATTTTAGTTTGCACTAACGAGCACAAAAACCATCTCCTTCGCGCTACTGACGCCGACGCTTATATGTTTGTTCAGCCACTTTAAGCCTGGCTGGCCCGCGCTCATTTAGACGGGAGGTTCAAAAGAGTCAAGGTGTCGTCTAGTAACTGAACGCTGTCTCATTAACATGTCTGCTAAACATTTCTATGACTTTCACGACTCGTAATTAGGAAACGCAAATTGTATTTACTTCATTTCTAACTAATAATAGATTTATACGCATATACAAGCTTCGTATCAATGTGAATTCATAAAATATTTACAATTCTAAGTCTGGAATTATTTTATGACAGGTATTAAAAACATAGATAATGTAGAGATGAACGCAATTGGCTCCTGGGATGTTCTTATCACAATCAACTCAAGATATAACTCTGTAAATATTGAAATGGATTAAATAATATAATATTACAAGCAGCAAACAGATGAAACACAAATAAACGCAATTCAGGGGTATTATTGTTTGAAGTCATTACATAGACAACTGACACCTTAGAGACAACAGAGATGTGAAGGGAGAAAAGAGAAAAAAATGGATCTTACTAAAAGTGATCATGAGAATACAAAAGGGGAAGGAAATCCTGAACATGAAAGTAAAGAAGATATTGATGAATCTTCTCCTTTAAATGAAACAAACGAAAAAACTGAAGTCAAAAAGAAGTTAACTATCAGAGAAAGACTGAAATTGATCAAGGATAATACAACGGTTGAACCAATCATGGCATGCTATATCATGCCTAGTGTACTTGCATCTTTAGCGATACAAAATTTAAATCTAGAAAAGGCCTGCAGAGTCAATCTAAATTATACTGATGAAGTGTGTGATGCCCTGAATTTAAGACAGACTGAGAATTACACGTATGAAGAGGAAGAAGTACAAAGACTGACAGCAAGCATCCAAGTTTGGAAGAATATAGTTCAAACAGCGATCCCAGTGTTACTTATTCTTTTTGTCGGAGCTTGGAGTGATAAAACAGGGAAAAGAAAAGCATGTATCCTGATACCCATAGTTGGAGAATTTTTATCTTGCCTAGGCTTCATCGTGAACACCTATTTCTTCTATGAGTTACCCGTAGAAGTGACTGCGTTGACCGAGTCCATATTTCCGGCTATTACCGGAGGATGGTTTACAAATTTTATTGGAGTTTTTAGCTATATTGGTGACATCACAACTACGGAAAACAGGACTTATAGGGTTGGGTTGGTGAACATGTTCATGTCTTTAGGGTATCCTATCGGGAGTGCTTTGAGCGGTGTACTGCTGTCTTGGGTGGGGTATTATGGAGTATTCTCATTGTCAGCAACCCTTTATATGTTCAGTTTGATATATGGTTACAACTGTTTGGAAGAGCCAAGGCAAAGAGCTGAAAAGAAAATTGTACGTACCTATTTATGTTCAGATTTATTTTAAACTTGGCTTAATGGAAATATTTCAAACTATGCAAAGTGAGATTGAACGAGTCATGGAACTGCAGGATAGGTAATAAAGATTCACGTTCACAATCGGCATCGATTGAATTTTGATAGTAAAACAATCTACATTGCGCAGTATGCTTTAAAAATCTCTACTCTTGACAATTAGAACAACGCAATGAATATTTTTGAACTGTCAAAACTGAATCGATTCCGATTACGAGTGTGAATCGTGATTACCTTGCCGTACACGGTTTTGTTGCCGTTCTACTAGTGTGATTACGAACCACTAAGACCGCTGTGTTACACGCTAGTGGATCACTACCTTTATTAACGGCCCTAGAAGAATGACGTCTGAATGTTCGACTGTATCTATGATGAAATGATGAAACCTTATAATTTCTTAATCTTAATAAACCCATCGTAATTAAAATGGAAATGTCAAGGTGTAAAATGTTTGTAATTATGTACGGTTAGCAACAAAAGTAGATTAACAAGCAGCGATAGTTAATGGTCTTATATTCTGTGAAAATTAGGAAAAATATCAAATTGATGGGTAATTGTTATAGAGCTGCAGTTTTAATATCATGTGAATAAATAAATAAATTAAGCAGCATTCTTTTTAAAATTAAGATATTAAAAACTCAATTGCTAATCAACTTTTGTTGCTGACTGTACCTTGTGGACGGAGTCTCGCGTCTCTTCTACTTCTGTGCTAACTATTAGCGTTCGGTCACACTCGATATTTTTAGCAGCCGAATCGTGCGTTTTCGCGTTCGTCGGCTGCCTTTTGCTTACAAAAGTGAATAACGAACGCGAAAACGCGCTATTCTGCTGGTAAAAGTATCGAGTGTGGATGGGCCCTTATTTAAAAAGTATAACTTTATAAAATAAACATATCAATTAGATACCTTAGATTTAATTTTTTAAAGTGGATATGAATGAGGAATACTTTTCAGGAGAACCAGCGTCACAAAAAGAGAGGATTTCTTCGCGAATTCTTCGACGTAGGCCTAGTGATGGAGACGTTTAGAGTTGCCTTCAGAAGAGGACCTGGAAACAGGAGACTCCGGGTGTGTTTGCTGCTTATTGTAGTGTGTGTGGTATTTGGACCAATGCATGGTAAGTGTACGCATTTAAATACGGAAAGATAAGGAACAAAAAAAATCCTAATTGTGGGTTGGATCCTTTCCATGTAAACATCCAAATGACAGTGTCAATTCTGTGCTCAAGTAAATTAACGAACACATTTTTCATATGACGCGACTTCACTTGGCATATTTGTAAAAATATTCGCATTATTTGGCCAAAACAAAATCACATTTGTGTAGTTTGTAAAAGGTTTCTTTTTCATTGGCCATATGACACGAATATTTGAACAGATACGCCAAGTGAAATACCGCCATTATACGACGAATTTACGTCATTGATAAAGAAGATTACAAGTTTTCTGCAATTCATAATGATCAAACATGCAAGCATTAAAAGTTTCCATGCCATTGTCAATATCTTTTGTAGGTTTTATTGATAATAATCTTTGAGGTACTAGATACTCAAAGATAATAATAGACTCAATTTCAATTTATCTCTTTTATTATTAATATCTCTACTTATCTTCAATAAAATAAAATCTATAGAATTTACTGTAACAAAATAAATAAAAATCTTCTTCACCCATTTATCAGCTTCAAATATAAAATGAAGGACGGTATAAAAAATAACTTTAAATTTTAATATTTTCGTAGCGAGTCTTTCAGTCTAAGCAATTTAAATAATTTTCCATGATAAAAAGAAATTCTTACGATTCCCCTGTGCCTTCTTCTTCAGGGGTAGCGCTGACGAAGAATGGGGATATTAAAAATACAGAGTTATTTATTATGATATACCTAAGTAGGTTAACAAAAGACTCAAGATTATTGTACGTGTAATGTATGTACGAGTATGCTGCTCGTCTTTTGGTGAGGCATACATTACATTTACGAGTAGGCTTGATGCAGAAGTTAGGTAGGTACTACAGAAGTGTTAGAAGTGTCCGTAGATTTCTCAATCGACAAAAAAATATTCAATATTTTTTTCAAAAAAATTGGATTGGATTGGATTCTTTTTTGTGACAAATTGTCTATGAAACACTTCAAGAAATATTGTTCTTGTATCAGAGCGATAAAAAGGGTGACTGGTTGAACGAGGGATACATTGAAGGAGGGTATTGTACTCATCATTATGAACAACTTTTACTATGGAACCAAATAGGAAATCGCAGAAAAAAATCATCTGTTCCATACAAATAATTCAATATTACTCGACTAAATGTACGATACAACTGATGTTTTAATCGCGATTTCAAATTTGGTCCCTTGTAAAAGTTGTTCATAATGATGAGTACAATATCCTCCTTCAATGTTACCCTCGTTTAACTTCACCCTGTACAGTTGCGTTTACCCTTAGGCTTTAATTACAATACATTCGTGCGAACGAGATGCGGCCGCTGCACTGTCAAATTACACGAGAGTGTATGCGAAGAATTGTATGCATCCCCGCGGATACATACCTATAATTCATGGCATACAGCCTCGGGTAATGTGGACAAATGTTTGGCAGTAAAAGCGGCCGGGCCATTCGATCGCGTGATAACATACAGCCATACAGCTCACAAAGTGACGTTTAAAGGAAAAATAGGGGGTATTAATAACGTCACTTTTTGGGCTAGTAGGGCAAAATGGGGAGAGAGAGAAATCGGGGAAAGAAAGAAAGAAGAAAGAAAGATAATTTCTACCATACCATATTTTTTTTATTTAGAGGTATTTTTTTTTTTGCAATATCATCTCTTTTCCGTTTTCTCTCTCGATTTTTTGTTTTGTCTCCTGTTAGGAGACAAAGAGTGGATAAAAATTGATTTCTCCACCCACCGTGCCAGCCCTACTGGAGTTAGATATACTAGATATATTCGAAATTCCACCATTATTATCAGAACATGGTAACATTTCCTGTAGGTTTTGATACCAACCTGTATTATCCTCATAAAATGTAACATTTCAGGTGAATTCACAATACTGTACCTGTTCACGAGGTACAAGTTCAACTGGGATGAGGTTCAGTACAGCATGTGGTCCACTTACTGTATTGTCACCAATCTCTTAGGTGAGTATACCTGAATTGCGCAATACACAATACATTGTTGTGTACAATAGAGTATCACTGTCTTTTTAACATGACACCAAGGCCGCAGACAGATATTTAATTGAGGGGGGGGGGGGGCGACCTGAACAAGAAAGACAATTAGGAACGACTTTCTAAAAACTGTTTTATTTACTACAGAAGTAATCTGTTATATTTAATTGAATGCTACTCGACGGGAGATCGGGGTTATCTTGGGAGATATAGCGCTGGACAAATGTCTCTGGATTGACTTCAATATCACGATATACATATAACCAATTACATTGTTTTTCATGGATTGTCTGGCTGGTATCTTCTCCAAGACAGATCCACTTGGAACCGTGCACCTAGAATCACGACGTTTTGAAAGTGCCAGTTGAAATAAAAAACGTTGACTTTGACTTTATTGTCTAAGGTTTCGGGGTTGAATCCCAAAATCCTGGCTATGGCTTTGTTATTGCACACCATTATTAAATCCTATGAATACTACAGAATCTTTACATTTATTATTATTTACAGATTTTTGTTATTATTTTTTATTTTGGTGGATTATTTTTTACTTGGAGTTTGGAATGTATATTTTTTTACTGGACCCTAAAATTCTCCTGTATCGTTTACAGTTTACAAACATACATTTTACGTGTACACACACAAACTCGAAACGTTTTTATTCTATTTGAGTTGCATTCGAATCGGTGACTCGAAGCACAGAAAGCTAACCGCTTAGCCACTGCGTTGATCGTGCTTACAACTTGAAATTATATGTATTCACTAGCGACCCGCCCCCCGCTTCGCACGGGTGCAATTTCTCTAGTATCCTTATATTAAATGTCAAAGTATTATACATACGAACCTTCCGGAAGAAATAATCCAAATCATGGTGAAAACCGCATCAAAATCCGTTGCGTGGTTTAGGAGGAGTTAAAGGATATACAGACAGACTAATGCGGAAAGCGACTTTATTTTAGAGATAACAAATGTGCTTTATTTCAGGTACACTATTTTCAATAACTCTGTTCAGCAACTACTTGAAACTGGACGACACCCTCCTCGGCATCATCTCGAACAGCAGCAAGATCATCGCAGCCTTCGCGTATGCTTTTGCTAGGAACAACTTGGAAATTTATTTAGGTAAGTTAATATAATCGTCAAAAACCCCCGACTCCAACTAGAAAAAGAGCTGTAAGTATTGAACGGCTCAACAGATTTTCATGAAACATAGCTAAGATGATACCCGACAGTGGCGAAGAGTGAAAATTTTCAAAGGGGAAGCCGTCCCAAATATACCGAACTAAAAAAAAAAAACAATAAATGTATAATTTGTGGTAAGACAAAGTGTAGTAGTGGTAGCCGACAAAGTATCAAGATTTCGGCTATACAAACAGCGAAAAAATCCAAAAACCACTCGTCTACCCCAATGTCTGTTGGTCTATGCATTAACTAATTCCTAAAGGGAAGCCGATGGGAATCGGGTTGTATGGACTCTTCGCCAGTGATACCCGATTAAACTAGCTTTCAATTTAAAAAACTGCAGTGAAATCGTTCCTTCCGTTTTGGAGCTACGATGCAACATACAGATACATAGATATACACTACAAACTTATAACACCCCACTTTTTTGTCAAGGGTTAAACTTGGTTAACCCCACGTGACGAAAATAAGGTATCTTTGATCCCAGTTGATCAGTTAGTAAGAAAACACAAACAATCCGTGCACGAAGCCCAAGGCAAAGCTGACAAAAATTAAACGGAATTCCATTAATTATGTTAGGGGGAATATCTGGAGAAACCGCATTGGCCGTGTTGACTTTGCCCAGCCTTTGGGTAAAGTCCGTTACGATTGAGCAGGTTCTACCTGGTTTGTTATATTACCAACATTGCTAAACTGACTGACTGACTGTGGTTTAGGCGGTTTTTAACCACAGATTACTTGTTAAGTACTACAGAACTTTAACTATGTAGGTACTAGGGAAATAACGACTTTGCAGTCTCCATACGAACCAAGTACTCGGTTGTAGCAATAACTTGTTAATTTCTACCCGTTACGTTATTCCAGTATAAGGTCAAATCTTTGACCACAACCAACAACAACAAAAATGTACCTAATTTGAATCCCCAGGTGTTGGAGACTTCTATTTCGTTGACTTTATTTGTAACATATATAATTATTTGCACTGCAACACAAATGTTTGTGTTGTTCACAAACATTTGTGTTGTTTATTGTGTGTTATTTTCTGAAGAGGTTGTGTGAGTTTGTTTGTTTGAGGCTAATCTCAGAGGCGAGGAGGGGTGGTGTATGCATGTGACATGTATGTTTGTAAACTGTACCCTCGATACAGGAGAAATCCTAGTGAGGGACAACGTTTTTAAAAAAAAGAAAGAAAGAAAGATAGAAGGCTACTGGACCGACTCGGAAGGAACAGATATAATATTCCAACCCCAAAAAAATGGGATAAGAACAGGAGGATGATGAGCTATATGCAACAATTTTAAAAACCCTTTTACTTTTTTGTGAAATAATTAAACTACAATTTTCTTCAACTACGAACATAAAAATGTTCATCTGATGGCACGGTTGGGGTAGTAGCTAAGCGAGTGGCTTTCTGCGCTACTTGCCGCGGGTTCGATCTTCGCACGGAACAAATATTTGTATGGCCTACAGAAAGAAATAAAGAAAAAGAGTTTATTAGC
Source organism: Allophyes oxyacanthae (assembly GCA_932294325.1). Taxonomy (NCBI): domain Eukaryota; kingdom Metazoa; phylum Arthropoda; class Insecta; order Lepidoptera; family Noctuidae; genus Allophyes; species Allophyes oxyacanthae. The sequence goes on along the minus strand of OW028614.1, from coordinate 3,701,418 downwards.
ACAACAAAATATAAATAAAACCAATAGCAAAGAAAACATATATTATAATATAAAAAGAGTTATTGTGCCAAAAGGCTGCAGCTCAGCATAATGTCAGGAGGCAGTGATACTGGCCACCTGACACTGGTTTTCAGCTGCAACCCACGAGTGCTATACGCTGCATACAGATAGTAGTTCCGGGTCTGGGTGTGTGTGCATGTGACAATATGTTTGTAAACTGTACTCGCGATACACGTGAAAACGTATTGTGGAGAAATGATTTTTGAGAACTAAAATAAAGAAGTTAATAATTTTCACTTCGGTAAAGTTGTGACCAAAAATTTATGTTACAAGTACATAAATTATTATGTGCCAAATTTATATAACAGTATCGTATATGGCACATACGAACAGATTGCTGTACTAAGCCCGACGACGGACGGTCGTAAACTCAAGGGACCTTTAGAACTTTCGAATAGTAGTTATAAGTTATACTGCATTCAGGTTTACGGTTAATGAATTAATTCCATATAACGGCTTTGTAAACGATACGGTTTATATTTTAGAGGTTAAGTTTATACACATAGAAGACTGTTTTATGAGTTAACACTTTTAGTGCTGTTAACATTAATATTTTGCTGTTTAAAATCCAACGAAATATCAAAAGTGCTATTCTATAAGAATATATCGCATCTCGATTCAAATCTCACTCTGTCGGGTGATATTTGATGAATAATTACTAATAATACGATAATAAACGTGGAACTTAATAACAGGGGCTGTGAACATGACTAGAGAATTTTCACAGCTACGTTATTAGAATAGAATAGAATATATCTTTATTTCATGTAAACCAGATACAGGCACTTAGGAAATGTCGAGACTCTAGGTGCGCGGTTCCAAATGTAGGTCCCATGGAGAAGGACCGGCAAGAAACTCCAAGCAAACTCTTTTAAAATAATAGATTACAATCTTGATTAGTACAATGTTGTGGTAAGAGTTGCGAGAGTATTTGACGGCACGGTTGGTGCTGTAGTTAAGCGATTGGCTTTCTGCGCTACGTGCCGCGGGTTCGATCCACGCACGGATCAAATATTTATCGGATAGGTAGTTGTTCCGGGTCTGGATGTTTGTGCTTGTTAAAATTTGTGTTTGTAAACGCAGCCACGATACAGGATTAATTCCTAGAGTGATAAAAAAAAACCAGTGTAAAAAAATTTAAAAGTAATGTAGTTTAAGGGGGTATTTTACAGGAATGCCGCAAAAACCGATTTGTATTTACAATTTTTTGAATAGAAATTCTTATTTCTTTGTCACGAAAAAAATATATATCAAACTTGAAGATGTGACAATCTCTGCACGGTTGTCCGATACATGATTGGATGAAGTTGGCTCGATAAAAAAAAATCGCAAAGTTACCCCTTTTAAAAAAGTGTTTACAAGATTATTTCTAAAACATGATATTATTTCAAATAATTTTTACATCACAATATTGGTCGCAAATATACCAACGAAAATCGGTTGTTATTTTTTTATAATATTACGTATATCGGTCACAATTTGATAAAAACCACAAAATTCGTGATTTCTGTCATCTCTGCCATCAATCAGTCGCGTTTCGGCGCGCATCGAGGTCGGACCTGTGCAATTTTTTTTGACTTTCCTGCGCTTACACTTTATTCAAAACCAAAAGAAAGAATGACAGTAAAATCATTAAAAAAATTATTGAAAAGCAACAGGAAGTATAAGTAACTTGCCTTTTATTCAGAAAATCTAAGTATTTCGTTTATAAAAATCAATATGCTAAAATAATTTCTTGACATCTCCGTCAAGAATTCATTTTATAGGATGTAGTATAGAAAAATCAGTACGACAATTTGTAGTGTTGAGAACAAAGAGTATGAAGTTTTATATACACCATGTCCCAAAATTCAACGATAAGCGGGCACCAGAGGGTTGACCAGCTCATGACTACTCGAGAACAAAATTTTTTTTTTAAAAAATCTCAATTTTTAAGAAGTTACATAAAAAAATTGAAATCCTTCAAAAATTTACACCCCTTAAGATATTTTTAATTACCATGACCACAATGTTTCAGATATTTCTGAATTTCTTTTTGTACCGGCAACCTAAGTAGCACTGCTATCCACCACAATCGTTAAAAATCCCAGAATGCCTGTAGATTTGACACAAAAATCAATCAAAATTATTTTTCACCCTAAAATTTTGAAAGATTTTTACTTTTGGTCCACTTTCACTCATCGTGGTGTAAAAAAAAGTAGACACTACCATAGCAAGTTTTTTTGAAAATTGGTGCAACTATCCAAGATTCCAAAATGGTATAATAATCTAGGAAAACTAGCCACAAAAAAAAGAAATGCGTACTATTTCTGAACAAGAACCAAATTTCATAACTTTTACTATGTGGTTTTTTGTTGTAAATTCTTCGAATTTGAATGATACATGTCCGTAGTTAATAAAATTTTGAAGTTAGAGAGAGATAGATAGGTAGTATGTAAAGAAGGAAAGAAAACGTTTTTAAAAATTATACCTCGTTTCTCCACAACTACAACAGTCTGCTAGTACGTCTGTGGCATACCATCACCTGTCATCCCACTTAGGATTTCAGGAGTGAAAGTGGACCAAAAGTAAAAATCTTTCAAAATTTTAGGGTGAAAAATAATTTTGATTGATTTTTGTGTCAAATCTACAGGAATTCTGGGATTTCTAAGGATTGTGGTGGATAGCAGTGCTACTTAGGTTGCCGGTACAAAAAGAAATTCAGAAATATCTGAAACATTGTGGTCATGGTAATTAAAAATATATTAAGGGGTGTTAATTTTTGAAGGATTTCAATTATTTTATGTAACTTCTTAAAAATTGAGATTTTTTTTAAATTTTTTTTTGTTCTCGGGTAGTCATGAGCTGGTCAACCCTCTGGTGCCCGCTTATCGTTGAATTTTGGGACATGTTGTATATTCTATTTACCTACTTTTATAGAACAATATTCATAATACTTATATCATTTTGGAATATCGTCTGATACTATTAAAAATCTCGCCTGCGGCTCGATTTTTAAACACACTGATGTTTTAATACCCCCCTATTATGCAACAGTTTCATAAACTACTATTATTTCGTATTGAACTGATCTACGTTTCCTTAGATTTTGTATAATTTTGTTCCTTATTAAACGCTGACATTTTAAAATGTGTCGGTCGGCTCTATAGGTACCGATTTGCCGGTGGCCCAACCTAATTTTACTTCTTTTAATTTTATTTCTTTATGGGCTTTGCAGTCCACTAGAAAAATGATTCACCAATTTAAATTATAATCTTTACCTTTATTTATGTATTACGGGTTATCGTGGTTGTCCGTGGCATCACCACGGTCCTATCCGAAAACCAGGGCTGCGGTATTTATTTTATCTGTCAGGATTAACTGTCAGGATAATAAAGGAGGATGGGCAAATTCCTATGGACGCTGGTCCAAATTAAAAAGCTTGCCCCTACGGTTAACACCGGTGCTAATCGATGAAGGACATCAGTGTAACTCTATATTCTCATTTTTTTTAAATTTCATCCTGCCGTTCCAGAGTTATAATCAATTAGTATTACGAATTTTCCCAGCAACTTAATTACATTATAATTTAATATTTTGGATTCTTTTTGATGCACGATTGGCAAACTGGTTAAACGTAAGTCTATCTACGGTGCTGCTCGTACCTAGGGGTCGCGGGTTCAATTATCGGACATTACATATTTTTTGAAACTCAAAAATATTTTGTATGGTGCACATAGCGCATCAGTTTCTTAATAAAACATGTTAGGAATTGTGTAATCTACCAGAATATATAACTTTTATTTGCTAACTTTCATAAAGATCATAAGTTTTGGTTCAAACTTAAAAATGCCTTTATGTCTCAAAATATATTTTCCTGTAGGACCGATATTTGAACTGCCATAATAAAAAATTATGTGTCCAATGTGTTCTTTTAAATACACTATATGTCTACTCTAGGGACACCTTTAATAATCAACCACAACAATAATTACATATTTTTTCAAAATCAAAAATATTTTGTATGGTGCACGTAGCGCTTCAGTTTCTGAAGAAAACATGTTAGGAATAGTGTAATCTACCAGAATATATAACTTTTATTTGCTAACTTTCATAAAGTTCATATGTTTAGGTTCAAACTTAAAAATGTCTTTATGTCTCAAAATATCTTTTCCTGTAGGACCGATTTTTTTACTCCCATAATAAAAAATAATCAGCTAAACGTGCTCTTTCGAATGTACTATGTGTGAACCCTGTGGGCACTTTGGGCCAATTTGCCCATTGTCCTTTCAATGCAGTGTTCGAATTTTTCTTTGACAATGCATTGACTTATTCTTACTTCAAACAATAGAATTTAGCATGTTTTGTTTTTAGCTTAAAGTCGGATTTTTATTAAAGGCACTGAAAAAGATGATTGGAGGATGGGCAAATTCCTATGGACGCTGGTCCAAATTAAAAAAGCTTGCCCCTACGGTTGACACCGGTGCTAATCGATGAAGGACATCAGTGTAACTCTATATTCTCATTTTTTTTAAATTTCATCCTGCCGTTCCAGAGTTATAATCAATTAGTATTACGAATTTTCCCAGCAACTTAATTACATTATAATTTAATATATTGGATTCTTTTTGGTGCACGATTGGCAAACTGGTTAAACGTAAGTCTATCTACGGTACTGCTCGTACATAGGGGTCGCGGGTTCAATTCTCGGACATTACATATTTGTTCAAACTCCAAAATATTTTGTATGGTGCACGTAGCGCATCAGTTTGTTAATAAAACATGTTAGGAATAGTATAATCTAGCAGAATATATAACTTTTATTTGCTAACTTTCATAAAGTTCATATGTTTAGGTTCAAACTTAAAAATGTCTTTATGTCTCAAAATATCTTTTCCTGCAGGACCGATTTTTTTACTCCCATAATAAAAAAATAAATGTTCAGTGTGCTCTTTTAAATGCACTAGGTGTCTACTCTAGGGACACCTTTAATAATCAACTACAACAATAATTACATATTTTTTGAAACTCAAAAATATTTTGTATGGTTCACATAGCGCTTCAGTTTCTTAATAAAACATGTTAGGAATAATGTAATCTACCAGAATATATAACTTTTATTTGCTAACTTTCATAAAGTTCATATGTTTAGGTTCAAACTTAAAAATGTCTTTATGTCTCAAAATATATTTTCCTGCAGGACCGATTTTTTTACTCCCATAATAAAAAAATAAACGTTTAGTGTGCTCTTTTAAATGCACTAGGTGTCTACTCTAGGGACACCTTTAATAATCAACTACAACAATAATTACATATTTTTTGAAACTCAAAAATATTTTGTATGGTTCACATAGCGCTTCAGTTTCTTAATAAAACATGTTAGGAATAATGTAATCTACCAGAATATATAACTTTTATTTGCTAACTTTCATAATGTTCATATGTTTAGGTTCAAACTTAAAAATGTCCTTATGTCTCAAAATATCTTTTCCTGCAGGACCGATTTTTTTACTCCCATAATAAAAAATAATCAGCTAAGCGTGCTCTTTCGAATGTACTATGTGTGAACCCTGTGGGCACTTTGGGCCAATTTGCCCATTGTCCTTTAATAAACAAAACATTTATTACACACAAAACATTTATTAAATTAAATTTAATAAATGTAAATGTATGGATTTTGAAGACATTAATTTTAATTTTGATGATGACAAAGGACACCTTACTTTTAAAAATATGACATAGAATTAATTATTTGCTACTTATTTATAATGATTTATACTTGTAATTTTATTTTATTCTACTACTTAAATTAAATTATACTAAGTTAAATTGTTGTGCCCGACAGGGTCCATGTGAACATATAATTATTATTATGAGGATCTTGTAAAACACATGTGATATGCAATAAAGAATTGAATTGAATTGAATTGATATGCTGAGATAGGGACTTTCTTTGGCCTCTTGCAGGACTTTTTTAACCCCCGACAAAATAAAGGGGTGATATAAGTTTATAATGTGTATCTGTGTATCTATGTATCTGTGAATCTGTGTGTCTGTCTGTGGCATCGAAGCTTCAAAGCGGATGGACCGATTTCAATGCAGTTTTTTTTAATCGGGATGGTTCTTAAAATCTGTTCAGCTGTTCAAAAGTTACACCTCTTTTTCTAGTTAGAGTCGAGGGTTTTAGACGGTTAGGTTATTGTTATCATTATTTGAATTTTTGTGTGTTTATGTAATTTCGTGTGCGAGTCCGATTTAAATGTTTTTTCTTTCTTTCTTTCAATTTTGAAGCTCGTCATCTGCATACATAGCGAGGAATCTGAACTAGGAATATGGTTTTGATCTATGAATATGCAATTTCTTTTTTGGTAAAAATGCAACCCTGTGAACATACTTAAGTAGGTATGACTACGGAAACGGACGACTCCTACAGGTGTGGGTGAGAGTAGGTTATTATCTCAAGGCATGGATTTGAGTTGGCTTATTCTTCTAACATTACACACACATTGGCAGTGTCATCAGGTTTGTCATGCCGATATATCGGTTTCGTTACGGCATTATTGGCTTAGTGTGAAAATGGTAATGGTAATGGTGGTAATGTTGGTCGACACAATTATGTGCACTTGCATAAACTCATACACAATAGGTATGACTGATAGTTTATAAGTAGATAGTTAAATAGGTATAAAATCTACAAATACAAAACGGAGGAACAGATTTTCTAGCGTAATATAGGACACTGGGTATACGATATTATGGATTTATATTTTTCAAGTATTTGCTGGTGTCATACTGCATGTTGCTAATTAATATTGCTATTCTGTGACACGTGTGTCACACAGTCTGATACGTCAATTGCGTAATTGCGAGAACGGAGCTCCCCTAGTGGGTGGGGCTTAGGCTGATACTTCACCCCCTCAAAAGTAAGAAATCGTCGTAAAATACAACCTTAATGTGAACAAAAAATTTGAATAGGATAATAATGATTTGCATCTGAGTAAGATTGCTATGACGGTTACAAGCTGGCGAGGCCCGACAGACGGCACCCGTTCACGAGCATGAGGCATGCGCCAGCATTGCTAAGCTCAACAATATTGAAGGGAACTCAACGACCCGATCAAGTTATTGTACATCAATTTGTCAAATATCAACCGAAAATCAGAATGAGATTCGAAATATTCTTACAGAATAACTACCTATGCTGTTCACAAAAAACAGAGTCAAAATCCTTACTAGTTAGGGAACAAGGAACAGAGAAATTGTTGACTTCAGTGCCATGAGTGTAAAGATTGGGTTTACCGCGTTCAGCGCTCCGATTAGTGGAGAGCTCAGACGATGAAATACGTTCGAATCAAAATCGTGATCGAGATAGTTTAAAGAAATTTATTACGCTAAGGCTTCTGCTCCTTAGCTTTTCATGTAATCTTACTGCGATTTGCGAAATCCGTCAACGTATCGCATTTGAGGAACCTTGCACACCTAAGAGGGCCTCATAAAGTTCTCTACGGTGTGTGTAGTCCGCCAACCCGCACAGGCCAGCGTGGTGGACTAAGGCCTAACCCTTCTCATTCTGAGAAGAGGCCCGTGCCCAGCAGTGAAACCGTAATGGGCTGGATTTAATATTTTATGGTACATGCGACCCGCCCCGGCTTCGTACAGGTGCAATTTCTCTACTATGCTTACATTAAATATAATATAGTATTAAGATTGAGAATTACCTTCCGTGAAAAATTATCTAACTGATGATGAAAACCGCATCAAAATCCGTTGCGTGGTTTAGGAGGAGGAGTTAGCGGATATACAGACAGACAGACAGTCGCGGAAAGTAACTTTAATACTACAAGATTTGTATTTTATACTATATAGAGATATCTATCGGTTGGTATACATTGGCTGGTTACTAACTCAATCTACCATAAGTAACAAATCAATTCGCCACACTTTCAACATTATAAACACCTGGTACAAAAGCTTTTTCATATCCAATTCTTTCTCAAAATTAAAGGGTAAAGATAAATGGATCTACCTAACTCTATCTAGTAATCCATTTTCAAAATTGACTGGTAACGTATGAACCTTATGTCTCGCAATTGATTGATGACGAGCTGGTAAAAGATATGCATTCGCACTATTTGCTTAGTAATGACGTAGAAGTAATCCATTTTCTGCTGTTTTCTTACATAAAGTAATGGGTTTTGTCTGGAGATGCGCAGTTAGATTTCAATATGAGTATTTTGTTACAAGTCATTTTCATGTACATTTAAAAGCATAGTAGTTAAAGTCTCGCGTCGACTGAGCTGCACGCAGGCAACCTTAATACGATGTTCTTTGTTCAAAAATGTCGACTGTCCGGCCGGCGCGGCGCTGCTCTAAGAGAATAAATACAAATCTAACAAGTAAGCTGAAATCCGTTTCGTACTCTATGTGGTGTTCGCTTAGTCGATGAGTAGCTTTAAATGAACTATCTTGAGAGTTTTGGTCCTTTGATCCGGTCGATTCTGACACACATATCCTTCCTAATGTTCCATAGACATTATCAGGATTGACTAACCGAAAGTAGTGGCTTCCTCATTCATAAAAATACGTTAAGATTTCAAGTAAACCACTTATGCAATATTATCTTTACTAAGTCTTAAGAATGGCGCCTTATGTATGTACATAAACGAAGAAGACATTCTTACGATATAATTATCGCACACTCTATTTATATATAGTATTTATCTCCAGATAAGATGCGAAGGTTATCAACATTAATATTATCTTAGCTGTAAGGGCTTATTTAAGGAGATGTGGCGTTTCACGCGATTCTTCGTTCATGGAGCGGCGGCGTATGAAGCGTGGCGATACCTGCGGCGGGGCCCGTGTCGGTGCCCGCGGCAGTCGCAGTGGTGCCACACGTGCAAATATAAACATATTGTGATTTGTGGTCTCGCTCTCATTTCACACAAGGGTAGGGCGGCGAGGCAGAGTAGTGAGCAACACAGTACGGCTCCCATTTGATCGTGCATGACAGTACTGGGCCCCCAAGTCTGCTATTTCAATTAAAATACAGTGGTTCCATACATTTTGTCGAGTTATGAGGACATAAATGTATGGAAGATCAGATTTTTTTCGCGATTTCAGGGTTGGTCCCATAGTAAAAGTAGTTTATAGTAATGATTAGAATCAACTCCTTAAAGGATGCAGGTGACTTAATCGCCACCTTGTATGACGAAGTTCTTGTAAACTTGGGATTTAAAAAAAAACTGTTATCTAAAATGAGTGTAGGTTATTTCCACTTGTAAACTATCATAATCTAGGTAGCAATAGTAGGAGTACTACCTAGAATGTTAATAGCTTTAAAATGTTTTTTTACCATTTACTGTGCTCATAAATTGGACATCATTCAATAAAAAACATGATATGGAAAAAATTATATACTGTTATTACTATGTATTAAAGGATTGAGATTACGATAATATGAGTAGGTATCTTTAAAATGAGAAAACAAAGGTTATCTTATATTCATTATTTTCTAATATATTATATTGCCAAAAAAAAAAAAAAAAATTTTACTGTGTAATTTTCTATTTTTGTAAGTTAACTTCATAATTTAATATTTTTGTTAAGATTTATTAGCAGGTACCTAAATAATAACCAGGTAAATCAGTACTGCATGCTGTTTATACGGCGAGTAATGCTGTACAAATTACAACATAAATGTAACACCGATGTAACCATATTTCATGCAAATAAATATTCTTATTCTATTCATATAACGTTATCAAAACTTCAAAAGGTGACCTTCTATCCTAAACTAGAAATTGTTCAATATTATTTCAATAAGCGAATTCAGTGACAAAATTTAATAAAAGCCAAATAACCCAGTTCATTTCGCGTTTAAATAAATCTAAAAAATTAACTTTCATTTTTAGGGTTCTATAATTTAATTGAATCCAAAAATGATGTAATATAATTTTAGCTGGCAACTGACAATTTGCATAAATATTGCCCTTCGCCTTGGGATTTATTCTAGCAGTAAATTATTTATTGCTTGCATAAATTTAAACTAAAAATATAAGATCTCGGATAGTCGGTGCCACTGTAAAACTAAGGTGCATTGAAGAATTAAAGGCTCCGACTTCAGAAGCTGTTGTTTTGTATGAAAATTATTTTATACCTTTTAGTTTTTTGAAGTCGTTTTTTACTTATTTTTTGAAGTTTATTATTCATTTTTTATTAGCTTTTATTAGCTTCACTTGTAACTAACTAACTAGGTAAGAAAATCTTGGAAGTTAAATTTGACCCACTTCCCGGTTTCCGATTGAGCTGAAATTTTGCATACACGTTTAGTTTGGATGACAAAAGCGTATGTTTTAGTTTTTTTTAAACTATATATAATATTATTTGTATATTGAGTGGCATAAACAATACATAAACATGTGGTTACAGCAATCGTGACCTAAATAGCTGTTATCCATTGAAGAGTTCCATTCTTATCTCCGAAGGTCTTCATCAGATCTTCACCAAATTTAAGTGGAACTACCTGAAGAAAATACTCTTTCAAACAAAAAATAAAAATCGGTTTACAATTGGCAAAGATATCGCTAAACAAAAAAAAAATTAATACAAAAACATACTGTCGTACTATCGAATTGAGGACCTCCTCCTTCTTTGAAGTCGGTTAAATAATTTAATAACTCTGACCATCGCCGAATGTTTTCTGATTTCAGCTCCACTACTAGAAATCTTGAATGGCACTTCGTTCATCGCAATGCGGTCTATCGCTACCAAGCTAGTCAACGGTGAAGAGTTTGGTGAGTAGCCCGCTGATCTTTATCATCCCTCTAGTTTAAACAACCCAAACAAAACATCCCAACTATAAGCCTTTGACCGGCAGTTCCTGGAAATCTATTATGTTCGAAGGCCGATCTGCCATGCATTGAGTTGAGGGCAGAAAGAAAAAAACATTTATTCAGCACAGACATATTGACGACATAAGAGAGAAGATAAAAAAAAACACATTAAAAGTTGACAAATAAGTTTTATTTAAAAATCTTTATATACGTACTCGTATGTTAAGCTGTCAGTCTAATCAGATGCGGCCGTTTATCAGAAATATAATGCAGAGAAACAAGCAACTTAATTGGGATAACAATAGTGGCGCGCACTGAGACAAAAATACACTGCCTACCCTAATAAACTATTTACTATATAAATAAGTATTAAGTAATACAAACGTTAATATGTCTGTAATATCAGTTAATTAGGTGAGGAAGCCACTGGCCAATCACAAACGTAATTTTACTTGACAATACAATACTAAATTGTTTTTGTCTACTCTGTAATAAATGTCTGTGTACGCCACTGGAAATCAATATCCTAAGGTTAAATTCACGGAATATAAAAGTCAAAGGGGGGGGGGGGGGGGGCATCACAGCTCAGAAAGGTAATGTTACCTTTGACAAAATATAACGGTCACATTCTTTAAAAAATATCTAAATTCGAATCTAATATAAACTCTTTAAAAGTTTGCGTAACCGCTGAATTATGGCACACTCGCTCCGCCTACATGTCCTTTCCTCTGTTATACCAGTCGTCTGACTTTTCTAACTGCTGACTACTCGTAACCACGTATTAGTAGACAACGACTGATGGCATAGCGCGCTCTAGGCACGGAGGTATTAAAATATAGATAGCTAGAACCGAGAATGAGAACATTCGATACATGATCACGGCTCATTATAATATGGCTTCCTTTGCCCAAACATCGAACACCTTATCCAAGAAATCCTATTAGGTTATTAGTTGGTAATACTAATATTTATAATACTTCTCAGGGGCAGACGTTATTTAATTAAGACACGAACGTGAACTCAAATATGATTGCGTTGTTTGTATAGTGGTCGCGACCGCGGATACTGAGCGTGTAATCTGGATACTATTCCTTAATAAACTTATTTTATTTTATTTTTTGTAATCTTTTGAATTGTCTGTCGGATGCCTGATGAGCTGCAGTGGCGTGCACAGACATTTCTTACAGGGTTGGCAAAAACAACCCAGTTTAATATTGTCAAGTTAAATAATGTTTGTGATTGGCCACCTCACCCTAAGACTTAAATTAACTGATATTACAGACATAATAACGTTTGTATTACTTAATACTTAATTTATTATGGTAGGCAGTATCTTTTTGTCTTTACGGAGCCACGTATGGGCTGGCCAAGGTGACCACTAAGTGGACGAGAAGGCGACGCGGCAGACCACGAAAGAGATGGCGGTACGAACTGCCCCACCACAGATAAACCTGCGTTTTCGTTGGTGGGGCTTAGTGATTTAAGTGTATATTATAATCATTAAATAAATAAAATTAAAAAAATAAAAAACTTGATAAAAATAATAATGAACGGTTCACACTGGGTTTAGACAGAAAAGCCTGGAAATCATGGGGCAAGCCTTTGCCCAGCAGTGGGATGATGCAGGCTAACAGTAACAGTAAATTTTTTTGAATTGTCATTTTACAGGCAAGGTGAATTCGCTCTTCGGGTTAGCTGAAGCCACGATGCCTTTGGTGTACGGACCTTTGTACTCCAGGGTGTACATGGCAACGCTCAACGTACTGCCGGGAGCCGTCTTTCTTTTAGGAGCATTCCTCACTTTGCCTGCTATTGTGATATTTGGGTAAGTAGATGTGAATTCTTAAAAGTTCTTAAAAGGAAATTCATTAGATCAAAAAAATACATGCTTAAATTATAAATGGCGAATCAAAAATCCCGTTTTATTTATTACTTGTTTATTTTGTTAGTATCGTATGTAACAAATTCTAATAAATCACCCCCTATCGCCATCTAATTTAATTATTTTCAAAGTTTAAAAAGGGATGATTCGAAAAGCCTTTTAATTTTGTAGCCATACAATTTATTTTCAGGTGGCTGTACTTTGAACACAAAAAAGATATATTGAGAAACGAACCAACGAGAACGGACAGCGAAAAGCAACAGGCTGAGCAATTAAAATAAAATTTAATGGAATTGGTTTTAAAAATAAACTCTTCAAAATATATCGGTCGGCTTTCCTTCAGAAAATCTATTGAGAGAAATGAGTTGATTGATAAATCAGGTCAAGAGGGGATGAATATGTATCAATATTGGGTTTATTCATCTTGTTGCGGATTTCTGGGGAGTTGCCCGGATGTTCGTTCTGTACAAAACTTCAATTCCGACTCGACCCAAATGTATGGGACAGATGATTATTTTTTCGCGATTACGATGTTGGTCCCATAGAGAAACCTGTTCAGTTTGATGGTCTGATATATGACCACGCACTTTTGATACACGTTGTATAGTATGGTTTACCAATTTAACTAATAGATAAGCCAACACCAACCAACAAACACAACACTCACTCGCCAACAGTATCAAATAACAAAGTTTTTAGCACATTCCAATTCCAATTTATGATAATGGCTCCATCGTTATTCGATGATTCTGCCAACTTCAAGGTTATAAAGACACTGTGGTAAGTATTAAAAAAAAACTGAAATGTTCGACCATTGAACGGTGTTTGGAGCGTTGAAATCAGTTCAGCATGTTGAAAACGGGCAAAACAAATTATTGTAATAAACACAAATAAAACAGAACAAAAAAAAAAAAAAAAAAATACATGTAGGGTAAGTAAGACGAAGATAATTTGTTAAATTGTTTAGAAATAAGGATGCAATAAGACTAAGTTTATTATCAGACTCAGAATCCTTTATTTGTAAACATAGGTGGGTTACAATAATGTGTGAGATGTTACAATGGGTAAGTAGATACACTATGTTTTGCCGTGTGGCGTACAAATATTGAGTAATAGTTGATTTTAAACTCTTGCCAATTATCTATAGTTTTAGGAACTTTTTACATAATACTACTTTTTACATATTGTACTGATAAAGATTGTCAAGATCTATTATTTATTTGAAAAGAGTTTCCATGGAGTTTCTTGCCGGTTCTTCTCCATAGGATCTACTATTTGGAACCGTGCACCTAGAGTCTCGACATTTCATAAGTGCCTGTATCTGGTTTACATGAAATAAAGATCTATTCTATTCTATTCTAATATAATATCAATCGGATATTGTTGACCCTGATTAATTTGTAAAGAATTAAAATGTTCAGAGAGCCGAACACGCATAGCACGTAGATAATATGGTAACGATAACGTAAGAAAATTTTGATTATAAAATGCAATAAATCTATCGCATTTTGTTCAATTTTAAGCAACATACACACTTGTTACATGAAAATGCACAAATAGGAAAGTAGGTACAGCATGTATTTTCAACAAATATCATGGATTAAACGTGTATTTTCGATTCTACGTTACTATACGTCAAAACATTCTTACTCCGCCCACAGGGCCAATTAACAAAACTCAATTCAGAATAATTATACATTCAACATCAAATAATCTATGTTTATTCTATGATCAAATTATAATTCGAGGCTCATTATTAACGATTGAAGAGGTGATCGAATTACCTGGGAGAATAATATTGAAATAATTTATCTTATTATAGTGTTAGCACTATAGCTTATGTCCGCGGCTTTGGCCGATGAATTAATCCTCCATACACGAAATAAACGACTTAGAGCCATGTTCACCGAAAATATAACAGATGTTTAAAATTAAATCGGCCGATTGGCACAGAAAAATTCATGATTAAACGGCTGATTTCGCATTAACAGTCTATTATGTTGTCGTTGAACTTGGGCCTTAGAAGGCTTCATCCAAACGAAGTTGTTTGGTTATAAATAACAATAACTTTACTTGTCTATTTTTAGCCGTTAGCTTATTTGATTGTAGATATGTTAACTGTGCAGTTTGCATCCGAACCAAGTACTCGGTTGTAAATAGCAACAACTTAGAATAGAAGATTTTTATTTATTTTTCAAATTACATAGGTAGCAAGGAGATACATCATACAAGAAGGTAGAAGACAAAAAGGTCTTGGACTCAGCATAGTAGTTAGCAGCGCGAGGCATGCTCAACTGCTGATATTCTGTCCAAGCCAATCATGCGTCGAATAGAACGCAATTTTTATAGTATTATATAGGTATATCTACTTATATACATACAAATGCCGTAATATATCCGTATTTGTTTATTTCTAGCCATTACGTTGTTCAGTGTAAGCGTTGTGATTATAAAAATATTGCCTCGCGAGCGTTTATTATAATATTATAGCAGTTTTCTGTTTGGCCATTGGTATGCAGTGAACGTCATTTTTTTAAATCGTAATGAAAGTCTGTTCGTCTGTTCTGTTCATTATAGCAAAAGCAGAAACAGCAAACTTTTCTCAACTACGTCGGGGTCGAATTCCATTATGAATATTTATATGGAAATTACGGTATTGAGCAAATACCGTCGATGTTCTGACGACTGATTGACAATGACATTGCCAGCTCGCAGGCTCGACAGTTAACAAAATAACGCGATTGAAAATTAGCTCAACGTTAATTATTTACTTAAAATCTTATATTTTATTCCGGGACCATATTAATTATATTTATTACTATTGTTAACCTAGTTTATTAGTAAAATTAACTTATTATAAACTTACTTTATTGACATTTCGTTACGAAGATATATACCTAAGTAATAGAAACGTTATTGCCAAGGTGACGTCTAGTTATTGCCCCGAGAGAGGCATTGTGCCACTTTTAGGAACTTATACAATTAAAGGCATTTCGTTTATTAAAAAAAAACATTTGATTTTCTTCAAACGTTTTATGAAAAGTAACAGTAAGTTCTCCTTTTATATCTTTAGATTTTTAAGATTAAATTATAGTTTTTTCAACAGATGTGACTTTACATAATTTGGAAAACAATACTTAGAATAAAAATATGACTTCAATCTTAAACTTTGCAGGGCTAATATTCATGAAGGGAAATCAATAAGTAATAGGTACTTATCATAATTATGGACAGAATACCCTATACTGTTTTTCCATGGCTTTCTTGTCCATCCGAAGGTTGTCTACAAAAGATCGCTATAAGCGATAAGACTAGGGTTGCCACTTCTTTTTGAGCAAATAAAGTATATTTACTTCTGTAATGTAAAAAAAAATAATTACAATGTGTAAAAATGAAGTAATTATTATTTATTCGAGTTGCAATTTTTTCTTAATGTATTTTTGTTGCTTTTAACAACATTTAACAAATATGTACTTGTTATTGGTGAATACCTTCACAGCATGCTATGTCTAAGATTTATAAATAATTCACTTTTTATTAAGGTTACACGTCAAAAATCGCTTAACACTTTTTTTTGTATTAGTAAATAATAAAATAAAACCTCGGTATTTTCATATATTTTATTGCTCTCATAAAGTATAAAGTAAGTTTGAACGAAATAACGTCCAATACTTTATAATAAAGTAGGTACGGTTGGCAACCCTAGATAAGACCGCTCTTTGTACATTGATTTATACTCTTAAATACTTCTTAAATCTTGTTGACAGTTAGGATACGGTTAAGCGTTAAAATATATTATATAAGGATAATTGATCATCTGGCTAGCCTTTTATATGTTGGGGTCGGCTTACAGTCTAACCAGATGTGGCTGAATATCAGTATTTTACACGAAGCGACTGCCATCTGACCTCCGCCACCCCATTACTGGGAGAAACTGATACACTAAGGCTAGACCGGTTGTCAGACTTTTTGGGCTGTTGATTCCTGTAACGACTGTTATACCTTAGGATAATGATTAAAGATCATGTAAGTGCTTCATTGTTCTTGTTGTGGCAAGAGGGGCTGGAGTGTGTGAACTCCTGGATTTTAAAGTCTGCCGAAGTGTTGTTGGATTTTTCTGTCAGAAAATCCTTAGTAGTAGCCTGGCCTGGCCTGGTGGTTCAAATTGTGGCTAGGGGATGATAATATGCTAGCTCCAAATTACATGGGATTAACAACGGTATCAGTTAAAGCCTCGTATTCATTATGAGACAAATGTCGCGCGACACGTGCCGCTAGAGATGTCGGGCGAAGTCGTGCGACGTCAGGTGACGTTGCCCGACATCTTTAGCGACACGTGTCGCATAACATTTGTCCTCTATTGAATACAAGGATTAATCCCTCAATTGAAGTGTCACGTCGAGAAGGGAAAAGTGACGCGATGATGTCAGACATGGCGTGCGACGTCGCCCGACGTCGCTAGTGACACGTGTTACGGGACATTTGTCTCCTAGTGAATACGAGGCGAATAATCTTGGACTGCGTGTATAATCCTTTGAAGAACACAGGCATGATGCTATGTTTTTACCTATGATCTTATCATATTTTACGATACACCGACTAGATTGTACAACAAGATTTAATCATTAGTCAGCCATAAACATTAACATGCAAATAATAACTGTTAACGACAATAATGCAGAAAATAGATACGAATTTAACACCTCATAATTCCGTTGCTTATGAATAAACATCTGTTTTATTGAAGAGTAACTTTGAATCTGTATCTAATTAATTTGTCATAACTTTATACAAGGATTGTCGGAAAGAAAGAAAATAGTTTTATTTTGGACTCGCGCAGAAAATAAAACAAAAAAAAAAATGCATCCTTATCGAGACCAAAAATGGCCCCCACCTCAGCATAATATTGCGACATTTGGAAAATGTCACAACGGTGGTATTCTGATGGGACCGTTACTGAAGGGGTACATTAACCCGGAAGGAAGGGGGGGGGGGGGGTATTGTACTTATGATTATGAACAACTTTTAGTATGGGACCAACACTTAAATCGGGAAAAATATCAACCGTTATGATTCTTATGATACATCTCGTCGAGTAATACATATTATACTATTATTTTTATGGAACAGCTGATTTATTTTTGGACATGTTTTTTTTTATCCTACTGTTCTTGTGTACTAATCGTAGATTTTTTTAGAAGAAATTCCGTTTTCTTTATTTAGCCTAAAAGTTTTAGAAGTATTAAAAAAATCATAACTTTCCGAGATTAAATTACACGTTTCTACCATTGTAATAACAATAATGTAACTAATCTATGAAAACATATCTATTAACGGACGAATTATCTATGGTTAACATTGGCTCTTCGATGTGGGGCACTTGCGCATACTAAAATTAACATTTTCACGAAAAACTGGCAGCAAACTTTGTCGCCTAACGTTAACGAGGTACGCTCACGACTATTTAACGAGAATCAGGCACTGACTTGCCTCTTATTTTGCACGATATTAATTTCGCGAAGCCGCGTCATTATCACCCCCTTTTAATTACATTTAATGAATAAGCGAAAATTACCTTTTGTGTTATTTCAAAACCCTTTATGAGACCGTTCGCCTCATCTTAATGAGGTTTTCAAATTTCAAATACTGGTTTGAAAATTAACGATCTTGCAGTTTGTATGATACGTTGAGAGAAGTCGATTGCTCAAGTATGAAAGAAATTGCTGTTACAGAACTGCCATATTGAAATGATTTTTGAGGCTTACTTACACTTTAATCTGAGGGATTACTTTTTGAAGCAGTTGACAGGATTGGCTTTGATTTTATTCTCCTTTTGATCGCCAACGACTAACAAAATAATAGGGACAGAATTAATTATGTAGGTAGATAAGTATTTTAATATCTTTATTTCGTATTTTTGTGGACCGAGATTAATAACGTGTATTGACGTTATTGGCGTAGGCCTGCTATCGGTTGACGTGTATAGACGTTGGTAGCATGCAAAAGGTTGACGATGTCATCATAGTCAGCCATTATCAACAACATTTACAATGGGACTAACCTTGAAATCGCGAAAAATAAATCAGCTGATTCTATATAATTAATTCAATATTACTCGACTATTAAATGTATGGAACAGAAGATTTCTTTTTCGCGATTTCAGTGTTGTTTCTATAGTATTTTTTTTTCATAATGATGAGTACTATAATCCCTTAAAAGGACCTCCGCTAATAATAGTAATAGTGATTTTATATTTAGGTAAAATGTAATTGAGCGTATGGCACTCGTGAGTTGCAGCTGAAAACCAGCGTCAGGTGGCCAGTATCACTGCCTCCTGACATTGTGCTGAGTTGCGGCCTTTTGGCACAATAACTCTTTTAATTCTATATGTTTTCTTTGTTATTGGTTTTATTTATTTTTTGTTGTACTAATAAACTCATTTTCTTTCTTTCTTTTAATTTTATACCATAGTGATGTAGGGAAGCGAAAATATTCTACGTCTATGTTTTATACTATTAGATATATAAGTAGATATATTATTATGTGTCAACTTTGAGGAAATACATAGGTTAAAATTAGGTTTAGTAGAATAGAATATAAATACTCTTTATTGTACAACTGATAAAAAAGGGGCAATAAACATAATAATTACAATTAATCATTTAAGATTGTACAGTGGGCGGTCTTATCGCAGGTTTAGTGTAGGTTAGTTAGGTATTACAATAGATTAAGCACGATAATAGACTTGACGAATGGAATAGAATAGATGATTTTTATTTGTCATTTAAATTACATAGTAGGTGCCAAGGAAATACATCATACAAGAAGGTAAAAGACAAAATGGTCTTGGACTCAGAATAATATGATATTAAATGATGGCATATTTTTCGTGAACTCTTGACATGATAATCTATCTGTTCATCCAGATTCCTCCCATCCTCAAAGTTATAAGGATAAGATATGCAACCATTACTGCTCTTCAAAACAGACTCGGCTAACAATCATAACACGGAAGATTTATATCAAGACAACTCAGTTTCTCATGGGTATATTGTGACTAACGATATGAATACGATACATATAATTAATCTTCAATTATCCTGGTTTCACGGTAACCGGATCCCTACCAATACAGTTGGGTGGATAAAGTAAATATGAGAAGTCAATACAAGATTAGTTGGGCATAACGTGGCCTTTCAATGCTGTCGTGGTCTTAATTAGACATGGGCGTTTTTGGATATTTCTGTCATCGATATCAAAGATGCGGCATGCGATATCAGCATCGATATTGTTGGCATCGATGCCTACTATAACAATGTTCGTAACATCAACTGCGATATGATGCTGATATTCTTAACAATGCGTCCAACCGAAACCAACGACGATATCTATTACAAAACTAGATGTCATCGGTCCATTTTCAACATGACATCTGTGTGTCACATCGATGCCTGGCATCATTATTTTAAAAATGCCCATCTGATGCATACAGTAGTCTTTAACGGGTTGAAATGATAATATGCAATGAAAATTGTAAGTTTAAAATACAAGCACAAGCACAATAGAATGCAAAATATAACTGGGTCAAACTTCCGTTTCGTGACTCAGAATAAACCCCACGTATGTATCGCGAGTTGTGGCCCGAAGTTGTCCGCATAATTCCTTGGGCAAAACACTCGGAATATATAATATTACGTAGTTAGATACCGCCATTATTTAGATTTAGGCAAATCAGTCCGCGCAAAACATTGCTTTTCACTTCCACTCGCGTCGTTTGTCATGAGTTTTTGGTGTCTTGCGGAGTTAGAAATAGATTGGGGCTGTACTATGCAGTAAGCTTGGCGATGTGGAGATAGGTGAAGCGATAAAATTATGAGCTTCTTGAATGTCTATATAGGCTATTTTTTTATATAGTGCGCATAATTTGTAGAGTCATTCAGGCTCAGTTCCTAAATGCAAACGCAGTATTGGGAAACACTTAAAAAAAACAAAACGTAAATTTGACTTAGTATGGAGGACACCCATAATTTACTAGTGCAAGTCATACAAAATCATATTTTCATTTTGTTTTGGAGTGCATTTTAGTACTGAGATTGCATTTGGAAACGTATGTACCTACACTGAATCACTTAGCAAATTTTGTGCACTACATAAAAAAATATCCTGTAGTCTTCCAATTCCAATTTCAATTTATGATAAGGGCTCCATCGTTATTCGATGATTCTGCCAACTTAAAGGCTGAAAAGACACTGAAAATATAAAAAAAGAAAACTGAAATGCTAGACCATTGACCGGTGTTTGGAGCGTTGAAATCAGTTGAACATGCTGAAAACGGACAAAACAAATTATGTTAATAAACACAAATAAAACAGAACAATTTACATGTATATCCTGTAGTCTTATAATTTCTTATATTGGATGACACATGTGAAGCGAACTTAGGCTGAATAGATGTGGAGGAGTATTTTGATGCATAAGCTACAGGTTTTTTGTTACTTAATTTTTTCCTGTCATTGTTACATTTACAAGAACGATTTTTTTTGACGGATATAATTTTGATTAGATATGTGTTGGAAAAAGGTTAAAATCATAAGTTTAAAGGTACATTTGCAAAGTTTGCGTAGCTGTTTCATATTCACATTAATAAATCAATAATAAACCCAACAGGATTTAGCTAAAAGGGTTAAAAGTTGTGCCATAATACCGACCCGGCCTTAAAGGTCGATCTTATAGGACAAAGTAAAGTAAGTTGCTCTTTCCACCTGTAGGATCTGTAGAAGGCATCTCAGGGATTAATGCGCTGTGCAGACGACAGACTTTTTGTTAGGCGGACAGCCGTGGACAAGAATTTTAACGACAATAAATTGTCGCTGGCAAAAAAAATCGGCACGGTCCCAACGCACACGACCGTCATTTGGTTCGTAGTTGTCGTTATAACTTTAGTGTCCGCTCTGGCAAAAACTACCAATCACGTTCATTCTTGTCCGCAGCATTCCAGAGGACAACAAGTCGGTCGTCTGTTAAAAATATATTTATATATACTAGTGGTCGCCTTGTGGTCGAAATTCGACCACATATTATATTATATTAACTTTAGCTTTCTGCACTTCTTCTCCATATAAACTTTAACTATGCCTAATTTCACATTCCCCCGTGCGCTCAATGTCCTTTAAAAACGGTACAAAGATTTCTCTTCACGTATTGATATATAGATATTTATGTATATAATAATCTGTCAACTAAATCGTATGTTCCGGCTATTCTAGGAATTTGGGTTGAACGTAGAGTTTAAATCTAACGTTTATAATCCTATTGTTAGTATCTGACATTCGAAAAATTGAACTAAAGTGCTTTAGTGGTGGGTCTTTTGTCATTTTGTATTTTCAATAGCTCTTAAATAAAATGGGCCACACTATCTAGTGTATTATGTAGTTACTAGTTTCACTCAATGTATGAGGGGACAGTGCACAATGTGATAATAGCCCCAAATCCACTGCCTCTGACTGACAAAAGGCATGATGGACTTGGACGTAAATAAACATTGTCATCCTAAATACCTTAGACAGGATGTTGCGCAAGGATGTTTGACTCTAGCATCACCAGTAGCGTAGCCAGTTCTTTATTTCCCAATATCCAGACTTAAATAAAAAAGAAAAAGCGGGACCGGGGTTACAAAATCAGGACGTAGAAAAATGCATAATAATAGTTCCAATCCTTTAATTCAAAATCACAGACTTTAATGAGATCAATCAAATCAAATAGTAGAAAATCTTGATTTAGACCAACTTGGTTACTTAGATGAAATAGCAAGGTTTGGGCGTCCCGCTTAGGGTGCTGGCGAGACGCGTCCTGTGAGGGTTGCAAAACGGGACGTTCCAACGGGCACAGCTAGCTATAAAATAAATTATAGGCTTCGCTTTCGGTGTACCAACTACTTAATTCCATGGAGCAATTATTTCCATAGCAAGTGTGAGAGTTAATTAACTCGAATACCATATCTTTACTGATTAACTTAGTCTTTAAACTCGGGTTATATAACGAATAAATTACAAGTTTCTCCAATTATTCTGATTTCGGATAACGCCTTGAGTTCAGGTCACTTGTGGTTGATATCGTGTGTGGCTTCGAGTTCCTGAGAACATGTTTAATTAAAAAAGTTTCTGTCTGTTCATGACAGCTACTGAGGACCTAGTATAAGTTTCTTTTAACCATCTCGATTTAATTCTTCGACCACGTTCGGCGTTCCGATTGGTGGAGTAGGCCACAAGGCACGCAGAACCCGGTCGAAGCGTAAAATCTAAATTGTAAAAAAAACTTACACTAGCGCCTCTACTGGAATATATTTTAGCAATTGGTGGTTTGGTGGTTGGTATTTTATGTGGAGTGGCTGCTCCTAAGTTTTGGAGATCATGATTCGTCCAAAATGCCATTGGGTTCTTTAAATGTCATCATATCAGTTATTCCAATCTTCAGTCACATGAATAGAGTGCAAATGGTACAACTCACGGCTCTATACGACATTCAGAAAGCTAATTTTCTCTGGGTTCAAAAGAGACAAGTTCATTTATCGACTATTATCTTCTTTTCTTTTTTATACGAAGCGCCTTTTAGCCTGGTTTTCACAACAGTTGAGGCGAACGTAAGTAATTGTATACAAATTTGTTTTTAATGTTATTTGTTTACATGTAAACATACGTGATCATTAAGTTAAGCATGATGGTCTTTCGTGACCATTTTTTTAAACATTTGTATTTTATCTTAAATTGTGAGGCCAGGCGGTATCCACTGCCAATCGTTTAACCGAGAAAATCCCATGTACCATATACGGGACAATGATAATCATGTGACCAGGCTTTAGAAAAAAAGTATTTTTTTTAAACGTTTGTATTTTATCTTAAATTGTGGGGCCAGGCGGTATCCACTGCCACTCGTTTAACCGAGAAAATCCCATGTACCATATACGGGACAATGATAGTCATGTGACCAGCGTTTGTATTTTATCTTAAATTGTGAGGCCAGGCGGTATCCACTGCCACTCGTTTAACCGAGAAAAACCCATGTACCATATACGGGACAATGATAATCATGTGACCAGGCTTTAGAAAAAAGTAAGGTCTATTTCAGGCTGCAAACATTTTTAATCACCTATATCAAACGTTTTGATAGGACTGACTTTGTACACAAACGAGTCGCTTAACTGACCGTATCAATACTGTAAAACAATTTCAAAATGCCTAAAATTCCATTATATTGTGCCAATGGATATAAAAATCACATTCGAATATCGGCTATTCTCACACAATCGATACAAAAAAAGAACAAAATGGCGCTATCGTAAAAAACCTATCGTTTGCACATATTTGATTTAGTGTTTTTGACTACTGTATGTATAAAAAAAAAATGTAGCATCGTTTGTTCAAGTCGACTGCGACTGTCAGAGGGCCAATTACTGTGAATAGAAATTTGTTGAACAAATTTAAGGTGGTGCTATATAAATGTTTTGACAACGTTGTAAAGTGCTTATGGTACCTCAAAGGGAGTTGACGTTTGTTATAATAATACGAGCTACCTTCGGGTTAGTTTGAAACTCTTGCTATTACAGACGGTTCTCAGTTCTAGCTCAGAGTTTAATCCTTTGGATATAATGGAGTTAAGTTAAGAATTGAGACGAATTCAACGTGATCATTATATTATGCTCCTACTTTATTAGCAGAGGTCTTTTTTTGGGGTTATAGTACTCATAATTATGAACAACTTTTACTATGGGACCAATACTGAAATCGCGGAAAATAAATCTGTTATTACAAATAAACAGCTCATTTTTTTCGCGATTTCATGGTTTGTCCCATAATTAAAGTTGTTCATAATGCCGTGATCAAGTATTTATTTTCAAGGCGACTACATAAAATCAAAGTGTTATAAATATATTATAATAGTAGCTGTACCCCCGACTCCGTCCGCGTGGAATTAGGATGAGATTTTAGAATAAAAAAAAATAGTGTGTGTCACATTAAATATGAAAGTATTGTACTTAATAAACCTTCAGTGAAAAATGATCTAATTGTTGGTGAAAACCGCATCATATCCGTTGCGTGGCTTAGGAGGAGTTAGCGGATATACAGACAGACAGACGCGAAAAGCGACTTTATTTTATACTATTATATGTAGAGAAGAGTAGAGAAGGAGAGATATTAAAGTGTGATGGGTATACGAGGCCAACAGCGTTAAGTGACACGATATTCCATTAAAGTGATATTTACGGTGTGTGTGTATGCATACATTGCATACCTGATGTATGCATGTCGCCATAAATTAGGGCTTTCAACGAGATTCATTGTTGTGTTATACGGTAAACGGTTGATGTTAAATTATTTAAATGTAGGATAATAAATGAAATTATGAAATGAAAATTATGAGATAAGTTTCGCTCAATATTACCAACAGAACATCGTAAAATATTCCTTATAAGTTCAGTACCATTTAAAACGCATCGAAGTAAGGAAATACAGATCAATACTCACTCACAAAAAGCGTAAACTAACAATTTAAAAAAATGAAGTAAAACAAAAAAACACGACAACAAAGGCACACGTACGGTAAGGAAGTAAAATGAAACGGCAACATAAGCAAATATATGATTTATCAATACACTTAATCACCAATATTCATAACAAAACAATATGAAAATATAAATAATTCGAAATATCACAATATTGCAGTTCAAGAGTATGACAGAGAGTAGGCATGCACCGAGGTAACGCCAAATCAAACAAGAGCATTGTTTTGGAACTGTTCAATCACATCAGTATTCATAATGTTACAACGAATATCTTTGTAACACATTCAGACCGGGGTGTAACACCGGTGGCCACGTAACAATTGACATAATTATCATACTAATAAAACTATGCCGCACTGAAAGAGTACTAAATTCAACGTTCAACCATCTCTTTCTCGTTCTCTCATGCCGTGCTAGCTTCCGAGATTAATAAATTGGTAGGTACTTTAGTACACCGTTAACTGTTTTAAAGAGATAAAATATTTTTGGCCCTCATGGCCGTGCTAGCAAAGGGGAGATTTTCGTTTTGTCTCTCGTCAACGAACCAAAGGGTGGAGAAAACAGGTTTATCCATCCGCCGTGCTAGCTGCTACTGTAAAATAGAGGTGAGGCGTATTTAACGTCACAGTTAAAAATAACAGATATTTAAAGATAACAAAAATGTTCCTGCCAATGCCAATAATCTGTTATAACAAATAAGAGACACTTTCATTCACAGCAAACCTTGCTTGTTATTTAGTTAAATAACAGTTTTGCTCTCATTCTTACTAGCTGGATTAGTGCTGGTTTAAAAGAGAGACACCTAGTATTTAATACATAAACAAATATAGGTAATTAGTGGTAGTTTGAAAGAACCAGGCTGTTATTTAGTAACAGATATTCCATCCTGTTATTTTTGTGTAACAGTAACAGAGATAACAGGTAACACAATTGACTGTTATAACCTTATAACCCATCGCTACTGTAAAATATTAAAATTTTCATAGAGTAGCTCAGGAATTTGATATTCTATGAGGAAGTAAAAATATCGAGATTGGAAAAATATCTCCTTTAAATGAAATTTCTTCTGTCAGATAGCAAAAATATAAAAAAAATTTATCCCGGTCTCAACGTGTTAAAATTCGGTTAGTCTGCATTCTTTTACGAGAATTAAGATAGCCGATTTTACTTTTTTCTTTGATTTTTTCGACGTAACTTTTAAACACGAATAAAGTCCAATCAATGGCAAATAGTGAAAATTCTAAGATTTAAATTAATATGACTTTACAAAAATCTGATTTTATATTCGTTTGGTTCTCTGATGCATCACCCGAATGACGCGAACAAATGACCCACAGTGAGTAAAGTGTTAAAAATTAGTTGCCCTAAGGTTTGCCTTTGATCGGGCTTTTAGGGCCCATCCAC
The DNA here is from genome assembly GCA_932294325.1 of Allophyes oxyacanthae. Classification (NCBI taxonomy): domain Eukaryota; kingdom Metazoa; phylum Arthropoda; class Insecta; order Lepidoptera; family Noctuidae; genus Allophyes; species Allophyes oxyacanthae. The sequence goes on along the minus strand of OW028614.1, from coordinate 3,674,699 downwards.
ACTCGATACTTTTAGCAGCCGAATCGCGTATTTTCCCGTTCGTTATTCACTTTTTGTAAGCGAACGCGAAAACGCGCGAATCTGCTGTTAAAAGTATTGAGTGTGAACGAACGCTTACAGTGACATCATTCTATATAAAAATGTCATGTGTTTACAAATAGAAAGAGTTGAATCACACGACAAAGAGAGAGAGAGAGAAGTAGTTGTCACACTCGTCTTTAGTCCTCCAGTCTATTCCCTATTCCAAATTCAAGTGGTAGAATATAGTTTTTGTATTCAACTATGCAGGTGCGACGGGAATATCCCCGGGGAGTGGCGGAGTATTGGGCACGTTCAGTCTTTTCTCCTTGTCATCTTTTCTGTGCTGGTGGTAGAACCAACTGGAAATAAAGGAAACGGATTAAGATTAATAATTTCCTTTTTTTTCTTTAAAGGCCCATCCACGCTCGATCCTTTTAGCAGCAGAATCGCGAGTTTTCGCGTTCGTTATTCGCTTTTTGTAAGCAAAAGGTAGCCAACGAGCGCGTAAACGCGAGCGAAACTGCTAAAAGTATCGATTGTGAACGAACGTTAAAATGCTTAGCTGCGTTCAGGTACAAGGAAATACAGATAGATGGGCGGATACGGATGGATGGATGGATGGTTGGTTAGATGGTTATAGATTAATAGGAAATACATCATTCTTTATTAGTATCATCGATGATGATGACTTCATATGCCATCACGTTGCCATCATTAATTTTCCTGTCAAGCTGTGAACTGTCAAGATGTACATGGCAATATTCCTAAGATTCTTAGTCAAAGTAGTCGTCGTCAGGCGGATATCTGAGCAAAGACACTTCACAACACTTTGTACAGGCTGCAGACGAAGATAACCCAGAAATTGGATGCCATCCTCACTATAGGTTCTCAAATATATGACATATAAGGTCCTACTTAATTAGCGGAGGTTCTTTTAAGGGGTAATAGTACTCATAATTATGAATAACTTTTATGATGGAAATACCACTGAAATCGCGAAAATAAATTGGCTATTACATTTAGGGCTGATTTTTCAATCGCCAGATAATGTTTTTTCCATCGAATACTTGACAGATTTTGTATAGGAAAGCCTATGAGGAAAGCTGTCAAAAATTCAAATTTATTCCCTCTGATAAAGTTGTTGATAGAAAAATCAGCCCTTAGTCGACTAATATGGAATTATTTGTATGAAACAGCTGAGGACCTCTGCTATTAAAGTAGGAACTTATATGTACAGTACCGGTATTATTCTTTTCAGTATTCCAAATACCCATGGCCATGGGAAAAAGGACCTACACTTGGAAAGAATACAAAACAAAATTATTTCCACTTCAATTCTTTCAACAAGTAACCTGTTTGTTTACAAAACATTGCTCGTCCATACAATAAGACGGATTTATTATTGTCACACTGCCAGATACTACGACGAGTGTTTTTTATTTAGCATTGTTATATCCATAATATTATACCTACTTATATAAGTTGGTGGTGCTATTGCAACCATTGCAACATTCACAGTTAGGGCAATGAATTGATAATGTTAGCGCCAGGGATCTATTACATATATATTACATATATTATTATTATAAACAGGGATTTCTCAGCAAGAACAAAACATTCGGAACTGATATTGATGTACTTCATTAATCATAATATCTTTGACATCATTTTTAACCTCCGACAAAAAAGAGGGATGTTGTAAGTTTGTAGTGTGTATCTGTGTATCTGAGTGTCTTTTTTAAAGTGTATCCCAATACTGCGATTGCATTTAGGAACAGAGACTGAATCACTGTACAAATTATGCGCACTACATATTTTTTTTATTTTTTCTAATTAAGTACCTACTATCAAAACCGTGTCATTAACTCGCCTTTATGGATGGAAGAATGTTGTTCTTAGCAGGTACTGAGTATTCACGAGAAGTTTACTTAAGCAACCCAAACACGGCACGTTGGTTCCTCAAATCACAGCAAACAACTTGCCGCTGTAGTTGAGCGATTGACTCCTGCGCCACGAGTCGCGGGATTTCCCCACAGATCAAATATTTGTATGGCCTACATGGGGCTGCCAGCATATTATCATATTGGTACTAATAACCACGTAGCGTAGCGGTAAATGGTAGGATAGAAGCTGACAGAGATTCGATTTCGCTCTCAGCAATGTAACATTTCTTTTCAGTTTTGTAAGTAATATTAGTACCATCTATTTTCAAAAACAACATTCCAGCATCCGAACTCCACGCGGAAAAGTCGCGGGCACAACTAGTCTACTATACTCGTATTTTAGCCAGCCAGTAGGCAACATGCACCTCTAAATAAGTTCCTGTTTGCCATACAAATTATCGGTCGTGTGTCTAGGCTGTATAGGGATACTTGCATAAGTTCCTTTGCCTACCGATTGGGCGAATATTAAAACAACTCAATGTCAATTGTTGTGTGTGACTTTTATTGAAAAATAATTTATGATACTTTTTATGTATTTTTGGCACCCGAAATAAATCTCTTATATTTTCCTTGTAATTTTTTGGCAACCCTAGGCCTACAGATAGATGTTCCGGGTTTTTCCGGCTCTGGGTGTGTGTGCATGTGAATATTTGTGTTTGTAAACGCATCCACGATATGTCATTGTCCACGATACAGAAATAATTGCTAGTGAGGCGAGGGTTAGGAAAAGAAGAATGAATGAAACAAAAAACCTTAACTGTGAAACGACCGGCACGAGTAGCACAGTGGTTAAGCGATTGGCTTTCTGCTCTATATGCCGCAGGTTCAATCCCCGCACGGAACAAATATTTATATGGCTAACAGATATTTGTTCCGGGTCTGGGTGTATGCATGTGATATGTATGTTTGTAAACTGTACCTGTATGATTTTTCCTGTAACTATACAGGAAAATTCATAGAAAAAGGGCGACGATTTTCATAAAAAATATCGATTGAATGAACAATATTCAATATAATCTAGAAGTAAAGATTCTTGTAACTTATATATTAACCTCGCACAAAGGATTATTATACGGCAGATGTTACTTCAATACCTAACCTTCCAACAAAACAGTCCCTTCCACATCTGGCTAACAATATGAGTTGTCGCCGAATACATAAATGGATAAGAATTGTAGAAAATCATGTTTCCTTTTTATGAAAGGTATCCAGGGCGGCATTAAGATTTACTTCTGGGAGGGGCACAAGGGCCAGACAGGTAGAGAATGTCTTTGGGTTTAATTCCTTATCAATAACATACAAAAATAACGTTAAAAAGTACGCTACGTACGCCAGTGTGTAAGAAGAAGACGGACCGAGTGATGCATCACATCATCACATGCAAGTCGGATTGCCAGAGACATATAAGATGTATGTTTCACTCACATTATTTTTCTGTCTATGTTAATTGTGTGATATTTTGCGATATGCAACTTGCGGTAGTATGCTTATGTACTACAAAAGAAAAACGAATTTTATTAAAACGGTATCGTATTAATCTCCCAGGTTCTTGTTTTATTTTAATCGTCTACGAGGGGCCCGTACCCCCGGATCCGCCCTTGAAAGGTATCTGTCATTTTTAGAAGCTTACTGTCTAGCCTACCAATTAGTTGTTTGGTGCCTATTGAACTTGTCAATAATTTCTAAAGTCGGATGGACCAGGCGCGTATCCAGCCCACTAAAAAGGTTATGCTCACGGCCACCCAAAAATTGACCAAGTGCGCGTGGGACTACTTACGGGCTCGCTCACAATCGATACATTGCATTGAAGACTTAAAGGCCCCGAAGAAGCTGAAACTGTTGTTTTTTTATGAAAATTATTTTATTCGTTTTTAGTTTTTTGAAGTATTACCTAATTTTTTTTTTGAAGATTTTTTTTGTGGGGTACACCATTAAGTTCACAAGTTAAAGTCGATACCTACCAAAATGCTTGTCGCGAATGTTTTACTGTTATCCGTTGAGGAGTTCCCTGTCTACACATCTCGTACTCCATAATCAGATCTTAACTAATTTTATATTGGACCATCTTAAGATCTACCTTAATTGAATACAGTTCAAACCATCCAAATCGGCTAAGCTATTCCCAAGAAAATGATGAACAAATTTGAAAAAAAAAAAGCAATAAGAAATACACTTCGAATGCATACCTTCAATTTTTTTTAAAGTCGGTTAAATAGAAAAATTATTAAAAAGATTCAAGTCATATTAATTATCCCGGTGTCAAATAGATAGGTACATTATTATACATGTTCACGTGTAAACAATGGCAGGTAACCTTACACAATACTGCATTATAGAATATAGATAACATCTTCATTATCTGTTGATTTATCACTCGTATTGTATGGAACTACGCACTTTGCTGGGTAAAGTAAAGGTAAAGGAAAAGTATAAAAAAATATTGAAATATAAAAACTATAATAATAATAATTATTATATTTTACTGTTTTTATTTTCATTTTTCTGCTTGATTTATCTTTGTTTTTATTTTTCGAGCGTATGGCACCCTGGGTTGCAGCTGAAAACCAGCATTGGGTAATCAGTATTAACGTACTGACCACCCAATATTATGCTGAGCTGCTGGCCCGTTTGGCACTAAACTACTGATTTTATTTTATTTTTTATTTTCTGTGTTTTTAGCATGTGTGCCAATAAACTATATTTCTTTGTTTCTTTCTTTGAAATAAATCCTCACCTAAATATCCCAAGAGCTGGTATAGTAGCCATGACGCTGACGAGGAACACCGCTCCCGGCAGTACAGTCAACGTGGCTATGTACACCCGGGAGTACAAGGGAGCAAATATTATGGGCATCATTGTCTCTGCCACGCCGAACAGTGAAAACACTTTACCTGCAATTAAAATGGGTACTTAGTATACATAAGATAGATGCTGTAATAGGCTCTAGGTATTCCTAATTGAAAGAAAAATCTTTATAACGTGAATGGAATGAAGTAAATTTAAGAAAGATGATTAATTTTATCTGGAAACTGATGCTTTGGAATATACTGAAGAAAACTGATGGGACGTGTTTGAGTATCGTTTGAATGTTATGAATGGCAAAAAAAGATTTTTTTAGTAAGAAAGCGGATATTGGTGTAAAATTGAGTAGGTATAATAATTGGGTACAATAAAACAATAATGATTGAACCACTGATTAAACAGTTAGCGCCACTTTCCCGCTTCGATACCAGTTTCGAATACCTACTCTGTCATATCCACAAATTATTCATAATTTAAATCTTCTCGCTCTCTTCATTTTACCGTGTCCACTAACCGGTCCATTTATTGTTACTTACCAATTTCTATTATGATCTTAAAGTACATTGTGGGATTCAAATTATTAAAAATTACAATTAAATAAATACATATTATATTTTTATTTAGATTTCAATATGATACAGATTCTGTATAAAGGTTTATTAATGAAATACCAAAGTATATATTATCTATTCTATATGGATTTTAATATTAGGTATTTAGATTCTTTACTCACCTAATTCTTGACACGAGACTAGCTTGGATGCAATCGACCTTAGAGCGATTGTTGAAGTACCGTTTAAGATTTCTAATAATGGTGCTGAAACAAACAACAAAAAATAATAATTATTATTAATCAAATATCCTGTCTTTACCCTATTTAATCGAGTTTATTCACTTTTCCACCTGATTTTTAGGGCTGTGTTTGAATGTTTTTGGTGAAAACTATCACTGTGATTTACTCTATCTCTGTTAGGGGTTCGGTTCCAAGACCTAAGTCCAAGCATCGTTTATAGGGTACCTCAGACGCCCTTAAAGTATTATTTCGGACTTTTGTTACACGTTATATAGATAACTATAAGCGACCCGTCCCCGGCTACGCCCGGGTGAAATTTCTCTATTATCCTTATATTAAGTATGAAAGTATTATACATATAAACCTTCCTCTTGAATCCCTCTATCTACTAAAAAAAACCGCATCAAAATTCATTGCGTAGTTTTAAAGATCTAAACACAACTTATTAGATTAAAAAAAAAACTCACATAAGTACACTTCGTAGTCATTCCTGGCAAAAGCCAAGACTATAGCTCCGCATATCTTGCTGCTAGTCGATATCATGCCGAGAACTGCGTCATCTGCCTTCAACTTTCTACTGAACACGCTGATCGAGAATAATGTACCTAAAAATATATGTGTATTTTAATAATAGAGTAGAGATTTTGATCAGCAAACGTATCGAAGGACTCTCCCCAGATAGATCGAGGAGTTGAAGAAGGCAGCTCTCAGATGAGAGTCGGGTCAAAATAGTTTCCTCCGAAGATGAAAGAAATGATCGCAGTCAACACGATGGGTAAGTGGGTAAGGGTATTTCCCGAAGTCTACCATCTAATGCCGAAAGTGGACCACTGTAGTGAATTTAGCAGGTAGGAGTCCCGCCCACCAGGCGGAGGATAGACCATGATATTTTAGATTAGAATAGATCTTTATTTCATGTAAACAATACTGGCACTTATGAAATGTCAAGACTCTAGGTGCGCGGTTCCGAATAGTAGGTCCTATGTGGAAGAACCAGCAAGAAACTCCATGGAAACTCTTTTAAAATAATAGATTACAATCTTGATTAATTGTATGCATTTCAATTTTGTATGGAGATTGATGTCGATACAAAAAATATATCGACGCCCGAGATGCACCCTTAGTGACCGTATATGTAGGGTATACTCCTTCAGAAAATGACTAAAATTGTCGTTAATGAGACTTTTATCAACCAAACTAAAGGTTGAAGAGTTGGTGCTGAAGACCAATCCAAAATATAAAGTTAGTTATAAAATCGGCTGTCTGCGGGATCCTCAACACCATTCATCGGAACAATGCTTACCGACGGAGTGCGTGATGAGGCTGTATGTGGAGTAGATGCTGTATTTCACCTCATCCCAATTGAAGCGGTATCGAGTAAATATGTACATGATGCTCAGTTCACCTGAAAGAATATCACTGATATAAATTAAAGTAAATAGCTAAACTTATATACATATAGCTACTTGAAAAAGCTCGGGGAGTTTCTCGTATGTATTTTATATATACCTATCAACATGGGGCTTCAAATCTGTGAAACCTTAGACGGTGAAATTATTTTTATAATGTATTCACTCGTCCTCTCGAGTAGCATTCAGTTAAATTTATCATATTTATTAAATTTTATTTAATAAACATTTTTTTTAAATTGTTGTTAATTGCCTTTATTGTTCAGGGTTCAACCCCTCCCCTGTCCGAACTAAATTCCTGGCTCGCTGCCTGTCAATGATTATTTATTTACTAACTAGCTGTTGCCTACGCCATGGTATCAGTCCTAAGGGAACTACTTCATATACCTGGATATAATGCTGTGTTACTCCAGGTCAGGATATAGGTACCTGCGTGCCAAATTTTATATAAATCCATTCGCCCGTCAATCACCATAACGATATCCTAAGGTTAAACTGATTGTCAGACCTGCGGACTTCTGTACGCCGCGCACGAATGTTTTTGGCGTATTGTAACGTCGTAAACGCTACAATACGCCAAAAACATTAAAATAAACAAATTTTGAAAAAAAAAAAAAAAAACAATAGTTACATCGCATTATTCTTTAATTTTATGCAAAATACACAATTGTATCATGAAAAAGTAAAAATAAGGCATTTATTTTAAAAAAATATATTTTTGATTTAAAAGTTGCTTACGTTATCGTTACGATACGTCATAAAAGTTCATGCTTAGCTCTCTGGACCCGTAACGACTGTCATAGGCATTTGTATGACAACAGACATCGAGTGTTTTTTGGTTTTAAATACTGGTTACGTTTCAATTTCAATTTCAATTTATTTCATAAATATTTACAATATAAAATATAAAATACCTTCCAATGGTCCCAAACTAGGCTAGGCCTGTATCTTGGGCACCTTTGGAGGTAGTTGACAATAAATAATAATAAAAAAAGTAAAAAAAAAACAAAAAAAAACAAAAAAAAAAGCAAAAAATAAAAAAAAAGTAAAGTAAAAAAAAAAGTAAAAGAGCAAGGTAAAGTAGTAAGTTTGCAAATTATGACCGCGGCAGGACCTGGCAGATGTCTCGATCGTCAAAGTAATCATCCGATCAGTTTTCCAATAAAGAAAACTATTTTTCACGCCATATCAGCAATAAAGGAACAAAAAGTTATGACAAGTTACTAATAACTACTTGCAGCGGCTGACGTGAAGTCTGAACTTTTGTAAAGCAATCGCTAGATACAGTCGAGGCGGAAAATATGTACACATTTTGTGAATTAATGTAAAGTATAATCATCATCTGCCTGGTCTTTATCCCAACTACGTTGGGGTCGGCTCTCAGTCTAATCAGATGCGGCTGAATAACAGTATTGTATACGGAGCGACTGCCATCTGACCTTCGCCACCCAATTACTGGGAGACACTGATATCCTAAGGTTAGACCGGTTGTCAGACTTTTTGGGTTGCTGACTCCCGTAAAGACTGTCAAAGGTATTCATATAACAACCGGGACCAACTGCTAAACTGCTTAATGTAAATTATAATAAGTTGAAAAAATCTTCACTATGTTGTACATTATTATGTTACTGCAAATAGATATAAACAGGTACCAAATTAGAGATATTTTCAAAAAATTGTTCATTTTGGAACAACAATACAAAACAATACGAGTCTTAATAATTATTTTTATTGCTAAATTTGTACCTATTGTTGCTCTTAACTGTACCTAGGTCGGCTAGCTTGTAATTTCCCATGAGATTTCAACTACCTACGGTATAAATGGCTACTTACTACCACTTTTCAAGGTTTGTAATATTATTTTACTTCCATTTTTGTTTGGTTTAATTATTTTTTTGTAGAACTTTACGTACTTTGTATTTGAGTTCAAACCGGAGTGGCCAATTTAACCACCTACAAAAAAGAGGGATGTTGGAGGGAGAGAGAGGGAGCTTGTAGTGTGTATCTGTGTGTCTGTCTGTGGCATCGTAGCTCCAAAACGGATGAACCCATTTCAATGCAAATTTTTTTAATTGAAAGCTAATTTAGTCGGGTATCATCTTAGCTATGTTTTAAGAAAATCTGTTAAGCCGTCCAAAAGTTACAGCTCTTTTTCTAGTTGGAGTCGGAGTTTTTGACGGTTAGGTTAGGTATGCCCATGTTTAGCTGGGTCATTTACACACTCATGCGCATTACAACATGATGATGATATGATACGCTATTTGGTGAACATCACGATTACGTAAATTATTTATTTCAATGACATTGTTACATTGTAATGAATAAAATGAAATCATAATCTTTATTACCATACATTGTAAAGGCAGAACATTCACGAACAAAGTTTATTGTGTTTTCTCATTTCCCTGGTATAATACCTAAACACATGTGGTTTGTACAATATGTACCTAAGTACCTATTGTATTACGAATTCATGACAGATCTTCGATTTTTCTGACTCTCCAATAACATATTAGCCACAAAAAATAAGTCATTGTTAAATAGTTAGTGATGTAATGGGAAATATTTTAATTTAGGTAACTTTAAAAAAGGACTTAGGTCAATGTCAAGTTGACCGCGCCAATGTGAAAAGTTCAGGGAAAATTACGTCATTACAATTACGCCAGCACCAAGCACTTTTTGGTGCTTGATATTAAGCTGATCTGGACACTAATTTGGTCTAGAGTAGCTGATTTTGTTTCGCGACTTCAGGTTTGGTCCCATAGTAGAAGTTGTTTTTAATTATGAGTACTATAACCCTTTAAATCACTATTAGTAAATTACCAATAATCCTGTATACACTTCTGCCTAATCCTCTGGAGAACACAAGCGTGATGCCAGCTAGTTATCTCTCCCTTTATTCCAGGCCAGACATTCAATAGAAACATTAGGGCCTATGCACACGGCGTATTTTTAATGCGCCGACGACGCACGTTTCTCGAACGCGCGCTACGGCGGCGCGGCGACGCCGACGCGGCGGTGACGCTGTATTTGATCAAATTTTAGAACCCGAATTTCGTTTAAAACGCGTTACCGTGCGTCATTTGCGCGTCGTCAGCGCGTTGTAAACCGTGTGCATAGGTTCTAAATTGTTCAATTCATCAAAATTCAAATGGGTTCTATTCAATTATTTAATTCAGGGACATGAATGGGTGACGTCACTAAATCTCTACATACAACAGTGTTGTTCGTGTGATTTATTCATCCGTACCGTGTCAACTGCGCAATGCACCACGCGTTTGTGAACGGCCATTTTTGAAGAATGTCCGTTTAGTTCACGTATTTTTGTCTTGTCTACTCTAGTGTACATTACATTTACAATGGATAGGTTATTGAATGTGCATAAAAACAAACAAACAGTTGTAAGTTTTTTTTTTAATCGGACGGTTCAATTGTTTTCCAGTTTATTCATTGAAAACAAAAATACAAATCGTTTCGCTTTAATATTAGTGTAGATTGGCGTATTGTACCATTTGTGGCGTACCGTAATATTTCCCTTTAAACTAAATTTTACTTGATTTTGTTCAGTGAATGAGTCACTGAACAAAATCAAGTAAAATTTAGTTTTTATTACAAATCATTAGGAAATAGTTTGTTAAGCAAACCTTGTCAATAAATAAAATATTATACGCTTAAACACATTTAAATATATTATAATATATTATATATTTAAAGTAGGTATTATAATTTTTAGTTTGTAATAGGTACAATTATAAAGTTGTGCACTTGACTGTATCCTCATTTACCATCATACTTTCTCTATCACTCAAAGGTTTGCTAGTAGGAAACTCAAATTTGGGTTAAGCTCACCTGTGTACATTACCATCCCAATTTTATTTGTTTTATTATCTCATTTCGTGTACAATAAAGAATTAAGAATTTAAATTAATGCTTTTTAGACAATTCGGTAATTTATTTATAGATACGAATAGCCATAAAGCATTAATTATAAACATTGTGGTATAGTACCAGTTACCACACAACTTATAAAGGCTCAATATTTTATGGACTTGGTACTTATACATAATTCTTAGTATTTTATTAACTTTTCCAAGGAGCCTATTTACAATATTTTTGTTATTGTTTACATTATTAATGACCATTTTCAATAGAGTGTACTTTAATGAATGATGTTATTTAAGTCTTACTAATTAAAACGTCATTATAACATGAATTACTCACAGTAAACAAGGTAATAAGATGATAGTTTTAAGTGATTAGTATACTTAGCTAATGCTTGATATTTCAACAATTTATCTACTTGATTACTTGTAGGTTTAAGTCGTATTAAATATACAAGGTGGTAACGTCCATGTGACAATAAATAAGTCATACCTTTTATTCGATGATGCGTTCTGTGTATTTTCACATTTTTATTTTATTTCACTTGCATTTGTCTCGGTAAAAGGACGTCGTAAGTAGAAAGGTGTGTCTGCTTACATACACGTATTGAACAGATAAACTGTTCTCCACGTATAAAAAGAACAATATGGAGTAAAACAGGTATAATAAAAAAAAAATACGCAAAACATAATCAGTGGTCAGTAACACAGTGACTGGTATACCGTGTAAGTGACTTGTAACGAAAACTCATACCATAGATTCAGTATAAGATATAATGCGATATATTAATTGTTCTTCGTCTTAAAATATTGACTATGCTTGGTATTTCCAAAGCAAATAATAGTGTGTCAATATTTTGCCGATAGTATTTTACATCATAATGTCAATATTTTTTTCAATATTTTTTTCAATAGTGTGTCAATATTTTGCCGATAATATTTTACATCATAATGTCAATTATATTATTGGACGATTCTTGTTTTATTTTTATGGCTACGCAAATCTAGGAATATAAGGAATGTATGGGTCTTATACAGGGTGACTCTAACTGGTTTGACGATGGACATATTGGCCAGGATCAAACATGAAATCGCGAAAATAATCTGCTGTTCTATAATAATTCAATATTACTTGACTAAATGTATTTTTCGCGATTTTAGATTTGGTTCCATAGTAAAAGTTGTTTATAGTGATGAGTACTTAAATAACAGGTATGTCCATCGTTCAAACAGTCATCCTGTATAATATCTATAGGTCCGCAAATACAACTAAAATCCTGTTTGGCAAAAGTAGAATGATTGTAATTATTGCACTGTTTTTGGAATTGCCTACTTAACACATTACTTCTAGAACACTTTTCCCTGTCATCATAAACGATATAAGATTCTAGAACCTTCTAGATTTTTCTTTTACTTCGTGATTGTGGAAGTTTTCCTTTTAAGTACGTACTCGTTTGTTCTGTTTGACGTCTTACGTTTACTAAATAAACGGTAGGCACTATACCATAGTCATTGTTTCTTTACATAATTTCTTTACATAATGCTTTGTATACATACCCCACATAGGTCCAAACGTCAAACAGACCACGGTCAATATTAAACAGATCCGTAATCTTCGGTTATTCGGCCCTTTCTTGAAAGCAATCTCTACCGTCTCTTTGAAACTGTGTAAGTCGAAAAATTCTAGAAGGAAGCCTGTGCAGCCGGTTCTTTTGACCTAAAAAAGTTATACTCTTATACAATTTGCAATTGATGACAGAACTCAAAAAAATTAAGAATCCATTTGTCCCAAAGAGAGTAGGTATAATGGAAACACTTACAGAAATTGAATATAAAAAATAGCATGGAATTAATGGAATAGCTGATATCTAGAAAATTCATTAGACATTCAATATAGCTATAAACAAACTGATTGATAAACATTACTAGATTAATTAAGTAACTAGACGTATATTACAAACCTTGTCTTTGTTCTCCAGCCAAGTATGATCATCAATAATGAACAATACATAACAGAAATTGATAAACTGCAATAGAGCAGATATAGAAAACACTCCATAATATCCGATATACCGCAGTAGGATGCCACTTAACCCCATTCCTATGGGAAATCCGACTGTCATACACAAGTTCAATATACCCATTCGGAACGTCCTTGTGTCCTTAGAAGTTATGTCTCCTAAATAACTGAAAGCGCCCAGGAACATCGTGTACCAGCCTCCTGTCAGCGACGGGAATATGACCTCCATAAACACGGTCCATTCCACCGGGACCTCATAGAAGAAATACGTGTTTATTATATTTAACATACACGTCATGAATTCCCCGAAGATTGGCATCAGCATGCAGATCTTGCGCTTCCCTGTTTTGTCGCTCCATGCTCCTATGAAGAGCATCAGCAAGGTTGGGACGGCTGTGTGAAGTACACTCTTCCATGCTTGGACTGAAGCTATTAGTTTCTGTACTTCGTCTTCTTCGAATGTATGGTTAGCGCGTTTTCTGAGCCTCAAAGCGGTACACGCTTCATCGCCGAAGCCAAGATTGACCCTGCATGCTTTCTCTAAATTCAAGTTCTGCGTGGCCAACATCGCTAGGACGCTTGGCATAACAAACAGCCCCAAAACAGGTTCTACCGTTATGTTTGATTTGACGAATTTTATTTTCTCTATAAATGTCATGTTTTGTATTTTATTTTTGGCCTCTGTTTTTAGTGGTAGTTCCTCAGTCGTCTCTTCACGAGAGGTTTTGTCGTCGGATTTCTCTGCTTTATCCATTTTAAAAATTCTCTTTCTATCAAATTTCAAATATAAAATCAATACTCACTGTAGATTGAAATATGGAACAAGGAGTATATACCCCTGAAATCCGAAGTGTATCTTCAAAGTTGGGTCACATTGTTATTGTATCAGAGAGCACATCCTCACAGCACCAAGATAAATACAGTATAATATTGAATTACTGGTAAGCCGCCGACGTTGGGACGACTCGCGACTCTAGCGTCCTATTGTTCGGCTGTATGTAAGCAAACACTCTTATGTTGCCATATCAGTCTTTAATGCGTTCACAAACACACTCGGAGAAATCGAAAATAAACTTAGCACGTCGATAAACTCAAACAAGTCGGTCTATCCGTCGCGCCGTGTCAGTGTCACTATATTATAAACATCCGATTGTTATAGCTTTAAAAAATTCGAATAAAAACCACGGTGAAACTCGACAGGTTTTTTTATTAAACATTCACACTTAATCAAAACACTCTGTATAATGTCCAATAACACTTTCACTTATAATAAATGCTTTGAGTTCGATAGTCCTTAGTGGAAGCAACTCAAACCTCCTTGTTGACGTTGTCCATCTCTTCGACTTGTTTGGTGTCCTCCCGTTGTTCGAAATACATCCATCTGAAACGAATGAATGGACGGTTATTGGTTGGAGAGGAAAACGTAAATAGTACACTGGTGACGACTGCAAGGATCGATTGTCAAATGATGTTATGAACAATTTTGTACGCGTAATATACATTAATGATGTCGTGTACAGTCGCGGCGAGAAGTTTCAGTACTGAGGCAAGTGTTCGTCTGCTTGTTGCTTTGTACTTCCTCGTTGCTTTTTAACATGGCGGACAAAAAACTGTACTGACTCTTATAAAAAGTTGTTGTACCAGATTCAAAGAATTGGCAGTACATTAGGTACTGCCAATTCTTTGAAGGCTATGCATATTTTTACTGAGTTTCAAAGGTTAATTGCGTTAACTTTAATTGAATTAGAGTCATCATATTTTTTAACGTATCACTTATGAGTTATGACCCTTTCTAGTCCAATTTCAGAAACATTTCGGTTCGATTATTGGTATGATCTATAGGTAGTTGTTCCGGGTCTGGGTGTGTGTGCATGTGACATGTATGTTTGTGAACTGTACCCTCGATACAGGAGAAATAATAGAGAGGGGCAAAGTATTTAAAAAAAACCTCTGACGCTTTTTGAATTAACGCACGAAAATTATCATCATTTCAAGTTGATTTTATTTCAACAATTTTAATATTAACCTTTTTAAGCAATCAATATCAGCATCTGTGATTATTTTAAAACATGTTTGATAGTCTAGACTTGCCATTTAAGTTTTATGTTTTAATACGTAACTGTTTACTGATGTATACAAGGTTAAGCATTTAAATAAATATAATATACATGCCTAGAAATTTCGGAAAACTTTTGCTCTAGCTTGGAAATTATTAGTCCTGCATTGGCCGCAGACGATTAATAATAGTCTAAGGCAGCCTTTCCAAACCTTATTCAAGGGCGGACTACTAGCGCACATTACCATGATCTGAGGACTCCTATTTTTTTTTTTCCGGCCGCATCAGTTTGCTTACAATACATCTTCGCAGATCACAGTGACAAAGGGGCTTAGTACCCCACCTCTTCAATTAAATAATAATAATCAGTATGCTTCCGTAATTTTAATTTTAAATTTTCGTTTTATCCGCGGGCCCCCAGGGGTAAAATATTACAATATTAAGTATTGCATATTGAATTGTCACCAAAACTAAAGGTGTATGCAAAATTTCAGCAAAATTAGCTGGGTGGAAATGGTTAAAAATTCAGTTGCAAGATTTGACCTAAACAAATAAACATACATAAATACAAACATTGTAAGTTAAATTAAAGCTTGTAAAAAGACTCGAGAAGTGGTAACTCAAATCCTACATTGAGCTATGACTGTTATTGACGCTGCTGATGACGACATTACGACATAAATTAAACCACATTTATATGGTATCAAGTTCAGTAACCGTACACAAAAAACCAATCAACCAAATATGTAGTTCAATCACATGAACTAATTAAAATTTTGTTAATTTTACAAATAATTATTGAGATCTCTATACAAAATTTGAAAAGTCTCTAACCTATTCTTACCAAAGAAATCTTTATTTCATCGTATAGAATAGATAAAAATGTCATAAGTTTCTACTTTGATGTTCGTTCACCTAGAACAGGGGCCGGCAACCTTTTGAGTCGGAAGAGTCAAAAATTACAATTTACAACTTCAAAGTTTTTAAAGAGCCACAATTTTCTTTTCCTTTTTTTTCTTTTTCTACAACCTTTCGTCTTTTTGGTAAATAATGCCAGGACCACCTAGTGATTTGCGTATGGAACTAAAGAGCCGCAGCTTCACATCCAAAGAGCCGCATGTGGCTCGCGAGCCGCAGGTTGCCGACCCCTGACCTAGAAGAATGAGAGTATGTACAGTGAACATCCAGTCTCATTACAGTCTGCAGTGAAAACATTCCTATACCAAAACTAACTCGATCTTTTTAACCGACTTCAAAAAAGGAGGAGGTTCTATGTTCGTCTGTATGTATTTTTTTTTGTGTATGTTCATCGATATTTTCGCCAAATGTGAACCGATTTAAAAAATTCTGAAGTCGGGGCCTTTAATTCTTCAATGCACCTACTTGGCAGTGGCACCGACTTCAGAAGCTGATAAGTTTTTTAAGAAAATTATTTTATTCTTCTAGGAATAAAGTTAATAAATAATATCTGCCCGGAAATATAAATACTGAACGGTGGGTTGATTACCATAATCACACAACGTGCGGATTGGTGATCTCAAGATAGGTAGGTATTATATAATATTATGTTGCATCGGCATTTGAATTCTATTTATAACTGTTCCTAATTAGTTATGCTTCATTGGATGCTGGCTGTACCAGTCTCCATTTTTTACCTCCAACCAGTTTGAAATTCTTACCAAATGCATAATAATGACCCGTGCAAGTTAGGTCAATATTGCAGTTATAGGAAATACACATTTATTTCTATTATTAGACGAAGGCCCCTAAGATGCAGGCGACAGGTAAATGGTTCAAATAGATGTTTTTTTTTTAATTATCTATACATAAATATGCATTCGGCTCTTTAGCTGGATGTGTTCCAGGTCCATTGTTGTTCATTAAACATCAACCTTTAGGATTTATGGGCCAACCGCTTAACTGAGACGGTCGGTGCCTGAGCTTATGAAGAAGTTGCGCGGTGCGGGAGGGGTGTGACGCGAGATGTCAGTCACGGCTCACGGGCTTATGATATGCACCATAAAGCTTAGCTTAGCCAACAGTAGGCGTGTGTCACACCTCCCCCCCGCATCACGCAACTACTTCAACTGGCCTATAGAACAAGTTTCATTTTACTGATCTAGATTTAAAATTAGCTATTTTTTAGACGCGTTATTTCTCCTTGTCTGTTCAAGCGACCACAGATGAACATACAACTCCTATTTGGATCAAATAAAATATTTTCATTACCAGCTCTACACGACTGTACTTTCTTCAAGTATCAATGCGCTTTGTATGATAGCCGCTTAGAATAGTTCCTTCGAGGGAATAAGCAAAACATAAACAATTGTATTTTGTACGTACCTACTACAAGAATCAGTGGCAAGTTTCTCTATGATTAAACGCACCTACCAGTAGGTAAGTGAAATTTTATCATAATTATATGAAGCGCCTCGTCCTCAAGATTAGTAATGCACTATAACATATTTAGTATCACTAGATGTGGTGCCATCTAGTGATGCTACATTCATTATGTGAAAGAAAGAAAGAATAAATTATTTATTCTTGCAAAAACACGACACACATAAGGGACCATCCATAAAGTACGTCACACGTTAAGGGGGGGGGGGGGGTGGGTCGACGAATTGTGACATTATGACGTGACAAAGGGTGGGAGGGGTCCTAAGTTTCGTTTCGTCACATTTCAAAAGTGTTAAAATGCCTGAACTAATAACGAAAAGCTTAAAAATATTTCCTACTCTATCTGTATGGCAATTGAATTTCGGAACTGCTGTTTTAATTTAATAATTTCCAGATGTAAAATTGCAAAATAGGTACGTTACGTCACACTAGGGAGTGGGGGTCTCTCAAATGTGATCAACTCACGGGAGAGGGGTTAATAAATTACGAAATTAGTGTGACGTACGTTATGGATGACCCCTAATAGGTACATTAAAAAAAATAGCAGTATCCATACCAAACACTGGCCACATCAGCAACAATGCGATACAATCACTGAACCGAACCATGTGTGATACTAATCTCGAGGACGAGGTGCAAGTATAATTAGTCGTAATTTTGTCAATGGCTATTATGACTGTGAAACAAGTAAAAATGTGTTTACTTGTCTGGAAATGCGTAAGCGTATTTGACGTACAGAATTTAAACATTAATTAGTTGCACGATAAAGAAATATAATAATTTATTAATTTTATTTTATTAGAAAATCATGAATATCATAATGTATCACTGACTTATGTCCAGACAAATTATTTTGTATGTGTACTTTGCTGGAATATTTATGATGATTAATTTTAAATAGAATGACATATATATATACACTCATTTTGTCGATAGACTACTACTTGTGCCTAAATATTTCTTACAGGGTACTTAAAAACAACTTACTGTTGTATTGTCAAGTTAATTGATGTTTGTCATTGGCCACCTCATCTTAAAACTTAAATTAACTGACATTACATACATATTATTAACGTTAGTAATACTTAATTTATTAGGGTAGGAAGTTAGTGTCTTTTTGTCGCTATGGAGTGAAGGCCACTGGTCGATACTTTATAGTACAACAATTATTTCACAAATTATTCTGAATCTTGCTGCTTTATTATAAAATACAAATAATTTGCTTCTAACATTTATGAATCAATCAAATATTCTTAAAGTCATAGATATCATAATGAATACCAGATTGAGGAGTCATGACGATTCGACCGACGACGTCCCGAGAGGTAATGAGAATCGGCGGAATTATGGACTTATCTACGTATTAATTATAGAAATTCAGAGAAATTCTAACATTAAAATTTATTATGCAATAATTTTAAAATGAGAATGTAGATACACAAAAGTAGGATGTTGGTTTAAATTGTTATCGATTTATTTATTTATATAACAGCAATAACAATATTACAGTTGCTGTTGTATGCTATGCATTGCTACATTTTGTGATCAAAATACAAAGATAAATAATAAATAAATCGATAACAATTTAAACCAACATCTTACTTTTCTGTATCTACATTTTAAAAAGATTATTATAAACTATTGAATAATGGAAAAAAATATAATTATGTACCTATTATTAGTTGTAGCCACGATAATTGTTTACGCTCCTCTCCTTTGATATCACAAATTAAACAAAAATGTAAGCTAACAAAACTATTATCGCGCAGTTACATTCAAATCGATTAGTTTGTCTATAATTTTATAACTTATTACGTAAATATAATGTAAAAGAAAAAATATTTAAGTATGTAATTGTATTTTTCATTTTGTCCTGCTATGTGTACCTACCGATGGCACGGGCGGTAGGAATGATTATTTGAGAGCAGTATGCTCTATTAATCTATATACATATTATACGTGAAGGGAAAGCTTTGTACCCCTTTTTCAGCATATTGCGCGCACGGAGGGGTGTGGCCTCCTAACTACACTGGCGGTCAATGAAATCGAGCCACATGCATCTCTGAATTCAAACGCTTATTATTTTCTATCGTTTATATATTCTGTTTGATAATAAATATGGTATTTTTAAAAAGGCCGGTTTCTCTTGGTTATTCTGAACCTAAAGAATACCAATGCGGAGCTTAGAACGGCCATAGAAAGCGAATGGAATAACATTCCACCGGTATATTCTCTAACACCGACATTGTAACTGATTTCTTGCAAATAAACGTTTTTCTTACTATAATTTATAATATTAAACGAAGTCGAGGCTTAATAATAAAAAAAAAAACTATTAAACTGTCGAAGTTTCATGATAATATAACATGACAGTTCGGATATTGAAAGAATTTCGCCTTAAACTTTAGATGGAACATCATTAATCTTAAATTAAAAACTTCAATGAAATCATGATTCAATCTTAATTATCTTTTTAATTATCTATCGTCTTTTAACCGTAATAGGCCTACCTATTCTTTTAAAATAGTTTACTTTGTGACCGTAATGCGACCTGGGGCTTTTATTATTATTATTTAAAAGAGGTAGGGTCCTAAGTCCCTTTTTCACTGCGACCTGCGAAGATCTATTGTGACGCCTCTTGTGTTATTACAGTGTGGAGGAACGAGGTATGGTGTTCCTCCATTGTGAAGGGAGGATCCTCCGACCAGGCGAGGTGATATTGCCTGGCGGGCCGAAGCCCGACGGTTGATGTCGGACAGTTGTATATAAGGTCTTACTTTAATAATCCAAAATATTTTAAAACTAGGCTCTATGAATGGTATAGAATTCATTACAAACATCAAATTAATCAAGTATGTGTTTTACTGATATTAAAAAAACAAAAAATAAATGGTTTACTAATAATAAATTTACTGGCTCTGTATTATTTTCAACATCCATCCACGGCGGTTACTACGTAGGTAGTACTATGTTCATTGAAGGCGGGTGGCGGCGGCAGCGCTTAGCGGTAAGCGCGCGATATTATGAATGTATTGAATGATCGTAACCGAAAATCAAGCGCTCTGTTGCCACTCGTCGCCGCACGCGCCGCCCATTCGCGCCGTTGCCGCTCTTCGTTACACGTGACGCAGGGCGGCGCGGGAGGGCGCGCGGCGCGGGGCGGCACGGCGGGCGCGCGGCGCGGCGGCAACATCGTTTGTAGTTGTATCTGAGTTCGCGCACGGCACGAGTCACGCACGACGCTGAAATCGGTAAAATGCGCCACGGGAGAAGACCAGACCTGCATACCATTCTCGGAGCTGTGAATTATGTCTATGTGTGTGAATTATGACTAGTGACAGTGACACTCTAGTGCGCGTACAAAGGCATGTTGTACGGCGTGCCAGCCTCTGTATCCAACAGCAGGGTGGATATGTCCAACAATTTGTGTAGATAAAAAAACTATTATTAGGTAAGTGTGTACATTTCAAATCACAGTAAATAAGACTGATTCAAACTTCTAAACATGCCAAGTTATTGTTACGGTACCTAATTTGAAAGCGTAGATACGTAACCTATGTGTAAGTACCTACTATGCAAGCAAACCTGCAAAATCGGCAGTCCTAACGGGGCTTACAAAGTAGGTGCCTGCGTAGTAATGTAATACGATAGGTAGGTAGGTAATTAACCCTTTCGCGTTTAAATTAAATTATTCCAGTCCAAAGCCTGATAAAATGTGATGGGAAATTAGAATCACATAGTAGTTGCAGTAGATTAATCGTTAGAATGTCTTAATTTATGAATTAAGTAGGCATTAGACCGGGCGGCGACGCGATGCGTGTGTGTGTGAGGTACTGTAGCCGAGCCGCCAGTCATGTGATCGAGTTCATGACCTTAGTTCCATTCACAATCATAGAGGAATGAAGGTTTTATGCAAACGGAAACATCAATTATTTTAATTAATTTTGAAAATGTATAAAAAAATGTTGATATTTTTTAAATATTTTTTTGCTAAAAAGAGTCTTTGTAACCTATAGATTTACCACCTAAAATATTTTGGATTATTAAAATAAGACCTTATATATGCTAGATACGAATATCTTTTTCCTTGCGATGCAGGATTCGTAATCTAGTAGTAGTTCTTCTATGTTGCGATAGATGTCGCTACATCACTCCCCCCCCAGACCGGAGGTCGATACTGATGAGTCTTGAGGTTGCTTGCCGGGGCCAGTGATGGTTCCAGTGAGTCGGAACTGAATGCCGCGTAGTTCGCAGTGAGTAGGAACTGTGTGCGGTGAAGCGTAGTGGCTGACTGGTGCGTCGACCAGGAGAGAAGGGCTCTGCTAGTTGACCGGCCGAAGTGCAGTGTGCTGTGCCAAGGTCGCTGATGAGGCCGATGGGTGGAACCAGGCTTGCGCGGTCGCTGCAAGTATATGGTTACCCGTTGGGGCCGAGGATGCTGGCTGGCAGGAAGAGACTTGCTGAATGCTGCTCGAAGAGGTGCTGGGGGGTGCTTGAGAGGAGTGAAGGCGATGATGCCGAAGGTTGCGTAGATGTTCATCGAATATCTTTTTCCTTGCGCGATGCAGGATTCGTAATCTAGTAGTAGTTCTTCTATGTTGCGATAGATGTCGCTACAACAGCACTCCCTCTAGCCGTAAGTCAATGATAAAATTGACTATATTCTTGGGGTGGAGGGATTTAATCTCATCTGATGAGATTAGGTGGCCCCCCAGGTGCTGACTTCTAGTGTGGTGTACTACGTCACACTCGCATAGGACATGTATGGGCGTCTCATCCTTCTCGCGACAGAATCTGCAAATTGTGGTGTCAAGGCCCATTTTGTGCAGGTGTTTATTTAATTTGCAGGACCTGGGGCCTTACTACGAGCAGAGCAGAAATTGAACTGCCCAGAAATTTCCAGAGTAAGCTGACCTTTCGTCGTGTGAAATGCCTATACAGTGCTAGGTCAGCTCATACTGGCAATGTCTGGGCAGTTTAATTTCAGCCCTCCCTGCTATAAGAATTCCCCTGTAGGCAGTTACAGTAAAAGTCAGCCGTTACAGCTAGGCAAACATGCGCGCCGCGAAAAAGTTTGTCGTCATGACAAGATGAGATAATGCGTCTAAAAACCGGTTCAGCACGACATAATGCAATGACAAAACTATGTCGCGGTACTCATGTTAGTTCGGCAGGGACCAGTAATTTCTTACCCTTAGAACAGGTCCGTTTTACATGAAGACATGTTGTTGTTAACATGATGTTCTGTTCGCAGACAGAAGTTTACAGAATAATTCTGTGATAAAATAGGTTTTCCGTATGGAAATTGAACCTGCGACCTGCAACGAAAGCCAATCGATCCATAATTTTTGTAGTCACCACTACAGCGCCAAGGTAGCTAGCGAAATTCAAAATTTTCTTACGTTTTTTGCATATTACATTTCCATAATAGGTCTTATGTTGATCAAAATGTGATACGCGACGGTAATGGTAGTACATTTACCAATTAATATTAATATCATAGTAATAATAAGAATATTTCATGAAGTACCTAGTCTTGTTTCCCGTAATAAGAAAATTTTAATTTCGCGGGCTACCTTGATGAATCCCCTTAAGAATTTATAAAAAAAAAATACCCAAAAATAGCCACAGCAGGTACAGTCATAGCAGCTCCGAGCAGGAACACAGCTCCGGGCAGCACAGTCAGGGTTGCCATGTACACCCTGGAGTACAGGGGGCCGTACACCAGAGGCATCATCGCTTCTGCTAGACCGAAGAGAGAGTTCACTTTACCTGGAAAGAGTTTTTAAATTGTTATTCAGAATATTAACTAAGTGCAAATCTAATGGTCCCGGAATAGTGTGAATGTCATCGTAATTTAAAAAAAAAAGAATTGCAAAAAGGAAAAATAAAATTGTTAGGCAAGTTTGACTTTGCCGTAATTCTTAGTTCACTTTGGTGGATATAATACTTAAAATTAAAACATTAATGTACACAGTCCTTAAATAATTTCTTATTCGTTCCTAGGCACTTATGGAAGAACTAAACTTAATAACCTAACCGTTAAAAACACCCGACTCCAACTAGAAAAAGAGCTGTAACTTTTGAACGGCTGAAAAGATTTTCATGATACATAACTAATATGATACTTGAATAAACTAGCTTTCTTTTAAAAAAACTGCATTGAAATCGATCCATTCGTTTTGGAGCTACGATGCCACAGACAGATACACAGATACACACTACAAACTTATAACATCCCTTTATTTTGTCGGGGGTTAAAAAGGTGAACGTTTAGAAAGAGATGAGTCGGCAAGAAATCATTAAAATTTATAATATTGGTCCAAATAACATTTTTAAGCTTGTTTTGTGTTTCTCTTTTCCTGAATTTGCAACGATAAAGAAATCATTATAATTTACAATCTTGGTCAGAACAACATTGTTAAGCAATCGATATTTAATTTGTTCCTCTTTTCTTTGAATTTGCGTAAGATACTGATTTCGTCTAACTTGAGGGTAAGTTAGGGTCAAGTGGGACTGTGTTTAATGACGCGCTTTGGGTCGCTCCCAAGGCTCCCATCCAATGTTAGGTTCCGTTGCGTAAAGTTTAATTAGGATTAATTATAATTATGTTAATTTACATTTATTTTTAGCTTCCAATTCGCAGAACAGAACAATACACCCTCCTTTTCAAAGTGCAATACTAGTGTTACACGGGCAATTTTAAGAGCTCTTATTGCTGGATGATAGAAACCCCAAACACAGTAAAGAAATTAACGGAGCGAACAATTTCTATTGATAGGATTTCTGCGCTTTCGATCAAAATAGACCCTAAGGAGAGTTGCTGTATGTTGCTTTCACATGAAGTAACTCCACACTAATTGCTTGACGTTGCGGCAAGTACTGGCCCGTGTAAGAGCCAAATAACCAAATTAGTCATAAAAACAACATCACACGCACAGCTACGGGAAACCATACAAATAATGACATCACATGTGCGTATTTTGATCAACATGAGAATCAGAAGTTTTGCGGTGTAGCCCAATATGTATGGGATCTCCCATAGATATCCGGGATCTCCTATTACTCAGTAGATGATAATAATAACCACTACAAATAGAACTTTTCCTTAAACTAAAGTTAAATTATGCTACTTTTGCATGTTTGTCTATGTCATTTTGCGCTGTGTAAATATACATTTACAATAAATGATGCAGAGGTAGGTAAATTTGTTTATTCATGTTTGGGAAATCCATAAGTCTGAAATTGCAAAACACAACACATAAACACAACACACAAACACTTGTGTTAATTTAACCTTTCTTGCCTAGGGCAAGAAAGGTTAAATGTATTTATTTAAGTGTTATAGATAATAAACTGTAGCATCATCATTATTATCGTATCTATTTAATCATTAAGTAAGAGCGAACATAAAACCGGTCAAACTTTTTATTGGAACCCATGTAGTCACGATATATATATAAAATAACCGAAACGTTGAGGATGTCAGAAACTGTAATCCTGTGTATTATAAGGAAATTAAATATTTTAACGCCTACATTAATTTTACTTAGTAAAAGTAGGTACTTAGTTATTCATTCTATGATCCTCAATAAATAGCGAAATCAGATTATTGGGTCTGGAAATACGTAGATTAATTTAGTATTAATGAGCTGATTATCTGAAGCCAGCAAACATTTATAACAGATTATTTATCTTTTACAGACATTCCACACGGTCGTGGCATGGGACCAAGGATAGATCCCTGAAGGATACCTCTCATCACTAGAGAGAAAGACTTCACCTAATATTTTTATATTGACGTAAGCTAGCCTAATAAAAATATCTGTTGCTTAGAACCATGAACCACCAATTATAAATCTAAACTTGCGCGACCCGCAAAAGTAATGAAATATACGAGTAAAATAGTGAAACTTACCCAACTCTTCACTGGTAACTAGTTTGGAGGCAATAGAACGCATCGCAATAAACGACGTCCCGTTGAAAATTTCAACCAAAGGCGCTGTAACAAAAATGTAATATTTGAACACTGAAGTATGAATATTTGAATTACCATGAAAAGCGGCTAAATCCGGGACTAATAATGCAAACAGACCGTAAATAAATATAAAAGACTGTTTTGTTTACCTTGTAAACCATTACCTACATTACGGCTTTGCAACTATTTAGCATGACTGTAGATATTAACATCTAATCGTAAATTTACAAGCCAAACAGAACAGTAATGGATCGGGTAAATTTAATGATGGCAACATTTTCACATCTGATGATTTTATTGGAGAACTGAGTCTGTATAATTTGATTGCAGGTATTGGCAAATATGACAGAAGAATACTTCTGTTGCAGACGTGAATGTTCGTTGTTTGATTTGATCTTTATTTTCTTCCATTGATTCGGCCTTCATTAAATGCTGTACTTATTAGATTGCGCCACTTGGTCTAGCACGTGTACTAGAGCTAAACTCAACATCGCTTCAGCTGCAGCCATAGCGGTTGCGAAAAAAATATCTGACCAAGAAACAAATGAAGAAGAACAGGAATAGGTACATGTCATTTTTTTTCAATTTATTAATGGTCGGTGAATATAGATTATTTTAACGATAATACCAAAACTCACCGATATAAATTTCAGTGGTGGTGGTAGCAAAAGCGAAGATGAAGGAGGCGAGGATCTTGCTGGTGCAGGAGATGATGCCGACCACCGTGTCGTCCAGCTTCATGAAGTCGCTGAATATGCTGATCGAGAACAGCGTACCTGATGAAAAATTGTCGAGGTTATTAGCCAATTTGCTATTGTCGATGGAGAAGTTGACATGAATGTGAGAAAAATTACAGTGATTTTCAAAATCTTTTAGTAGGTAGGTAGGTAATATGTACCTGTTAAGCCTAGTAGTAAGTAATCAGCTGATTACAAATTGTTCATAAGTAGTTTATAACATCCAAACATAGTTCGCGATTTTAATGAAAACTGATATCATTTACATAAAATTTGATTCGAATAAGTAAATACAAACAAAAATCACCGTTTTAATTGCATCTCCCATTTCCATACCAACGATCTTAATTAAGACCGAAAATATTTCAGATTGCATTTCGTACAAATTACTTAATCGTAGGAAATTATGAAGAGATAATTTCAACATCCAGATCACAGGAAAAAGCAGGATATGGCAAAGAAGAACTTCATTGGTAGCTTTAATATGCTCAAAATTTACTTAATTCATTAGCTAACAAGAAGATAACTGCAGAACTTAATTAATTAATTAACTATGGGACCTATTCAGAACTGTGAATAGAGGAAAGCGTTTTACTGTAACTAAGCTTCTCAAAATGTCAACAACCGTTAGAACCATAACACTGATCTTTTGCAGTGTTGTGGTTCTAACGGTGAGCAAGGTCGCAAGTACTCCTTGCACTTGGTGCTAGTAGTAGGGTCGGTAACGCGCGAGTGATGCTCTGGTGTTGCAAGCGTCCAGTTACAATGACCGCTTACCATCAGGCGGGCCGTATGCTAGTTTGCCACCATATAAAAAAAAGGTACTGTGATCAGCGCCTGAGGCCGATTTAATTTTTGTTTTTAGGCTCCTATGACATGATCTCTCCCGGTGCTGTTACCACTTCCACCGCCCTAAGGCTGCCACTGTGTGAGAAGTTCGTTGTTGAGAAAATCTGGTATCGTAACATCGATACACGAAACGAATTATTCAACGGAGAAACGAGATTGATTTCAGAGTACAATCTTTATTTCATGTAAACCAGATAAAGGCACTTATGAAATTAATGTTGAGACTCTTGGTGCGCGGTCCCAAATAGTAGGTCCTATGGAGAAGAACCGGCAAGACACTCCATGAGTCGATCCCACCAAAACAGTTTGTATTATTGTACAATGCACAGTAGGGCGCACATCAGTGGAAAAAAACCAGTCTACGCTGGCCTTGCGTATTAATACAGTCTCAGACGGTTGCTTGCTAATATTTTCTTAATTCCAAATTTTATCTCCTATTTTCATATCACTTAGGTTTATAAACATTTATATTTTTATGTATACCTAAAAGTGAATATCGAATGACAGACATTGAGCATTGTAATATTTATAATATGAGATATTGTAGAATACATTATGAAAAAAATGAAATAACGTACAGCGAATTCAAGTAGAAATTCTTTCATAATATTAATATTTATTTTACTTTTGACAGGGACCTTTTCAACTAATAATTTTGTAAAAGTCCGTTTTCTTTAATAAAATAGAAGAGCCAGATTTAGATCGTATAGATATTATGTCAGGACCCCGGTAAAATGATAAAAATAAGATATTATTTTTATAATAAAGAACGCTCTCCTTATTTTTTCATAGAAGTTGTATATACAATTAGGAATCGCTATTTCGGCTCCTAGGCGTTTGATTAGCAATACCAATATTAGGCACTATTGCTATCAGGTATTTTACAGGATTTGTAATATCAGGTAGGTAATATCCACTACTAAGAATGTCCTGGGGGCCTACCACCATCTCTTACAGCAGTATTGTTTTTTATAACGTTACATCGTTTAACCCGGTTCCCATACAAACTCACATAATTATGTAACCGCTTATTACTAGGCGGGCTGTATGCTTAAATGCTACATGAGGTATAAAAAAAAACTTACCCACTAAATTGGTGATGATACTGTATGTGCAGAACATACTGAATTGGACCTCATCCCAGTTGAAACGGTACCTCATGAACAGGTATAGCACGTTCATTTCACCTGTAATAAATAGAAGGTCGTTATGCGCACGTGCAAAGAGACTGTTGAGTTGTCGTGGCGTCTGCGCTGCGCATACGTTTATCGTACGCCTATGCTGGAGAAACGCTAGTGTGAAGGGGCTCTTATAGTTGTACATCACACAATTTATGTAATTAAAATCACACCCACAAATATTAACATTTAAAGGCCAAAGTTAAGTTAAGTCAAGTCTATAGGTTTTTTATACAGAATATTAAAAAGGAACGTTTGACATAAATATAAGCCGATGAATCAGTTTTTTTTTAAATTTGTCACATATTAGGATTTGCCTTGTGTCGTGGTTACAATTTACAATCATATATCTCATATGCACAGTGCACACCCAGACCCGGCAACTATCTGTAGGTCACAGTGGCGAAGAGTCTATATAACACGATTCCTACTGGCTTCCCTTTACGTGGCCATCACCAGTAGCTATCAATATCATATTCATATTCATATTCATATTCATATTCTTTATTTGCATTCCACAATGTACATAAGGTGGTAAAAATAAAATTTGGTAGGTTACAATCATGGACCCTGTAGGGCACAGCAAAATATAGGAGAGAGGAAGATGGTACTTATGTTTACTTATTGCTTTAATTTATTAATAAATATGGATAGCATATTATAATTTTTTATTTATTAATAATATTTCCTAATATGTATTTAGTTTATTATAAATTATTATTAACTATCATGTGTTATGTATTAATAAATATGTGAAGGCTGGTAAGTTGCTACATGAGTTCAAGCCACAGTTAAATTAATACTGCACAGTATAGTGCACGCCTGGCCAAGCATTTTTTGGACGGGTTCCCTAGTAAAATTATTCACTCTTCGCCACTGATAGGCCATACCTACAAATATTTGTTCCGTGTAGGAATCGAACCCGCGACACGTAGCGCAATAAGTCAATCGCTAAGCCATCGCGTCAACCGTACCGTCAAATGAATATTAATTCAAGAATAAATTTATTAAATATTATTAATTATTATTATATAATAATAATAATAATATAAGAAAAACAAACAAATCAAATATCTGGACTTGGCTCGCGAGGTTGTCGATATGTGGGACGTGGAGTCAGCAATCATTGTGCCGATAGTCGTAACGGCTAATGGCTTAATTGCCAAGAGTCTCGACCAACACCTCGAGAGGCTCTCGCTAGGTGGCTGGATCAAGGGCTTGATTCAGAAAGCGGTACTCCTTGACACTGCGCGCATTGTCAGGAGGTTTCTCTCTCTAGAGCCCTGACCACCGGTAGCTTGGACCCTGTTCCCGATGCCGGTGGCCTACTACTCTTTTATATTTTTAAATGTTTTTATAATCTTTTTTTTTTATTTAATTGTAAAATTATTTAAAAATATATAAAAGTATGTTAAAAATTAAATAAAGGAAATAATAATATATAATATATAATAATAATAATTAATTTATATTATTATATAATATTAATATAAATTTATTATAACCTACAGTAAAAAATAAATTTATTCATAAAACAACAGCAGGAGTATTGGATAATATCTCTAATATATAAAGCTCGATTACCACTGACTCACTCACTCACTCATTGACATAATTGTTCTCCCAGAAGGAGCCGTGGGGGGTACAAGTCATACATAAAGTCATAAACCTTGAGGTCCAGTGAGTCCGGGAAAAATCCGAAATGACCTGAAAGTGGAACGCTGACCGGAACTGCCCTACGGATCTCGAAAATTACAAGTCGCACACCCATACTGCTGGAACTAAAAATGTCGAGGACCCTGGGTCGATTGACGAGCCGGTGAAAAAAAGATGGCTTCCATACAAAAAAAGATGGCAGCCATACAAAATGGAAACGCTCACCGTTCCGAAACCGTTGGAGATAGCGGGGGGGTGCTCGACCAAATGTCATAGAGGACGACGGGGGCTTTCCGGTGGGGGTCATAAACATCCAAGATGGCGGATTCAAAATGGCGGCCAAAAAAAAATATGGTCCGAGCCGGCTGAAAATTGGCGTCCGGGGGTTTTCGGGGACACTGATTCATAATCCGGGGTCGATTTTTTTTTTCCGCCATTTTTCAATATGGCCGCCATACAAGTATTCATTTCGGATTTTCACCCAATTGTTCTCCCAGAAGGAGCCGCCGGGGGTAAAAGTCATGTATGGGAGTCGTATAGAGGGGGGTCCTGTGAGTTTAGGAAAAGTCCGAAATGACCTGAAAGTGGAACCCTGACCGGAACTGCCCTACGGATCTCGAAAATTACAAGTCGCACACCCATAGTGCTAGAACTAAAAATGTCAAGGACCCTGGGCCGTTTGACGAGCCGGTGAAAAAAAGATGGCGTCCATACAAAAAAAGATGGCGGCCATACAAAAGTTTTCATTTCGGTTTTTCACTCAATTGTTCTCCCAGAAGGAGCCGTCGGGGGTAAACGTCATGTTTGGGAGTCGTATAGAAGGGGGTCCTATGAGTTCAGGAAAGTCCGAAATGACCTGAAAGTGGAACGCTGCCCGGAACTGCCCTACGGATCTCGAAAATGAGAAGTCGCACACCCATACTGCCGGAACTAAAAATCTCGAGTACCTTGGGACGATTGACGAGCCGGTGAAAAAAAGATGGCTTCCATACAAAAAAAGATGGCCGCCATACAAGTGTTCATTTTGGATTTTCACTCAATTGTTCTCCCAGAAGGAGCCTTCGGTGGTAAAACTCATGTATAGAATTCGTATAGAAGGGGGTCCTATAAGTTCAGGAAAAGTCCGAAATGACCTGAAAGTGGAACGCTGACCGGAACTGCCCTACGGATCTCGAAAATTACAAGTCGCAATGCTATACCGCCCCAACTAAAAATGTTAAGGACCCTGGACCGTTTGACGAACCGGTGAAAAAAAGATGGCTTCCATACAAAAAAAGATGGCGGCCATACAAGTGTTCATTTTGGATGTTCACACAATTGCTCTCCCAGAAGGAGCCGTGGGAGGTAAAAGTCATGTATCGGAGTCATATAGAAGGGGGTCCTATGAGTTTATGAAAAGTCCGAAAAGACCTGAAAGTGGAACGCTGACCGGAACTGCCCCACGGATCTCGAAAATGAGAAGTCGCACACCCATACTGCTCGAATTAAAAATGTGTATGATCTTAAGTAAATTGACGAGCTGGTAAAAAAAAATGGCTTTCATACAAAAAAACATGGCCGCCATATAAACGCTTCTTTTGGAGCAATTGTTCTAAAAGGAGTCGTGCGGGGTAAAAGTCATGTATGGAAGTTGTATAGTGGAAATTCCAGTGAGTTTAAGAAAAATCCGAGATGACCTGAAAGTAGAACCCTGACCGGAACTGCCCTACGGATCTCAAAAACGGCAAAACGCAGACCCATATTGCCCGAACTAAAAATGTCGAGGACCCTGGGTCGATTGATGAGCTGGTAAAAAGGCTTCCAAAAAAAATACATGGCCGCCATACAAGTGTTCATTTTGGATTTTCACTCAATTGTTCTCCTAGAAAGAGCCGTCGGGGGTAAAAGTCATGTATGGGAGTCGTAGAGAAGGGGGTCCTATGCGTTCAGGAAAGTCCGAAAAGACCTGAAAGTGGAACGCTTACTGGAACTGCCCTACGGATCTCAAAAACTATAAGTTGCACACCCACTGTGCCGGAACTAAAAATGTCAAAGACCCTGGGCCGATCGACGAGTCGGTGAAAAAAGATGGCTTCCATACAAAAAAACATGGCCGCCATACAAGTGTTCATTTTGGATTTTCACTCAATTGTTCTCCCAGAAGGAACCTTCGGGGGTAAAACTCATGTATAGGAGTCGTATAGAAGGGGGTCCTATGAGTTCAGAAAAAGTCCGAAATGACCTGAAAGTGGAACACTGACCGGAACTGCCCCACGGATCTCCAAAATGAGAAGTCGCACACCCGTACTGCCCGAACTAAAAATGTGTAGGACCTTGGGTCGATTGACGAGCTGGTAAAAAAAAGATGGCTTTCATACAAAAAAACATGGCTGCCATACAAACGCCTCTTAACACGCTTTTATTAGCTTCACCTGTAACTATGTAAGAAAATCTTGGAAGTTAAATTTGACCCACTTCGCGGTTTCCGATTGAGTTGAAATTTTGCACACACGTTTAGTTAGGATGACAATGCATAGTTAAATAACTGACGTCATTCTAAATCCAATATGGCGGACTACTTATGTATTATGCACTACCATGGGGTATCAAATGAAAGGGTTTACTGAGAAGACTACGAAAACTAATATAACGTCAAACTTAATTCAATATGGCGGACGCCCCAAGATGGTAGACAAGATTTTCTTATCTACCATCATGATATGGGTATCAAATGAAAGGGTCTGCTGGGAAGAAAACGAAAAATAAAGTCAAAGTCAAAGCCAAAGTCAAAGTCAAAGTCAAAGTTTTTTATTACAATAAATTTATTACACTATTCCATACAAGTGTTCATTTTGGATTTTCACTCAATTGTTCTCCCAGAAGGAGCCTTCGGGGGTAAAACTGATGTATAGGAGTCGTATAGAAGGGGGTCCTATGAGTTCAGAAAAAGTCCGAAATGACCTGAAAGTCGAACCCTGACTGGAACAGCCCTACGGATCTCGAAAACGGAAAGCCGCAGACCTATACTGCCAGAACTAAAAGTGTCAAGGACCTTGGGTGGATCGACGAACTGGTAAAAAATCATGGCTACTATACAAAAAAACATGGCCGCCATACAAGTGTTCATTTTTGGATTTTCACTCAATTGTTCTCCCGGAAGGAGCCGCGGGGGGTAAAAGTGATGTATGGGAGACGTATAGAGGGAGGTCCAGGAAGTTCAGCAAAAAACCGAAATAACCTAAAAGTGGAACGCTGACCGGAACTGCCCCACGGATCTCGAAAATGAGAAGTCGCACACCCATACTGCCCGAACTAAAAATGTGTAGGACCTTGGGTCGATTGACAAGCTGGTAAAAAAAGATGGCTTTCATACAAAAAAACATGGCTGCCATACAAAATCAAATATCATATTTATTTTGCGTCATGTTACAAACCCCACCTAAAAAGCCCTCGCGGGCCGCTCGCGGCCCGCGCACCGCGCGACCTCTAGTTCTGTAATATAGTTAATTTGTATTCGTGCTTATTTATTTGAAAATCTGAGGATAATTATTAAATATTTATTATATCGCTCGAGTTATCACTTTGAAGACAAACATCATCAAGGAATAATTCAGAAAAGGAATTTAAAACGAAAATATTGAAATCAGGAAATATTTTGTTTTCCTGCGCGAATTTTTGATTGATTTTTTTGTTTGTTTAAAAATCAATGTTAAGAAGAATATACATGGCTTTTTTAAAATATTGGGGGTTAACGAGATTGGGGTCACATGATATTATGCGACCACCGAGCCTGTCTGTAACATCCGTTTTCCGTACCCTTACGGTCATATTCCAAAACACTAACTAAATAAAGTACGGGAGTTGTTACCAGGTTTAAACCAGG
Source organism: Allophyes oxyacanthae (assembly GCA_932294325.1). NCBI lineage: Eukaryota > Metazoa > Arthropoda > Insecta > Lepidoptera > Noctuidae > Allophyes > Allophyes oxyacanthae. The sequence goes on along the minus strand of OW028614.1, from coordinate 3,641,114 downwards.
TACTAAATAAAACGTTATTATAAAATCAAGTTTGTCACCTAACGATGGACTACTATGGTACTAAAGATAATCCGCCGAGACCCCTAATTTATAACAAACAAACCTAGACTATTAAGTTCTGGTTTAAACCTAGTACTAAAATGTTTTTTGGAATAAGACGGTTAGAGATAACGGACGAGTTGCCAGCCCAAGGTTCAAATTAGAATGTCTGTTTCGGTTATTTTACTCACTTTTTCCTTCACACGAAACAACTACTTTTACAAAAAGTTATTAAAGCGTGTGAAATAGTCCTGTAGGTACCTAATCTCTTACCAACCAGCCCAGTCGAGCACATCACTATAGTTACTACTCATTAGAATTTTGTGAACAAAGAAGTGTTTTCTTTTTACTTTGTACTGAAAAAAATAGTTTTAAGATTTATCCCCTTTTTCCCTGGCACCACAGAATTTATATAGGTATTTATGCTATAACAGGTCTGTAAATTTCTACTTACCATGTAAGGGTCCAAATATGACACAGACAACGACGATTAGTAAGGAAACCCTGAGTCTCCGCCGCCTCGGTCCAGTCCTGAAGGCTACCGTCAATGTCTCCCGGACATGACGCGCATCAAAGAACGAACACACCCAGCCTCGACAACCCACGGGTTGCTCCTGTAAATATTAATAGCAGAGTTGGTATTAGGTATTAGCCCACTCGTTGTTTGTATACAATAGAATAATGGTGTCTATGACGGTTGTGACTAGAATAGATCTTTATTTCATACTAGCTTCCGCCAGCGGCTCTGCCCGCGTGATATCTTTATAAATTACAGCCTATGTTACTCACAGATAATGTACCATTCTGCTGGTGAAAAAGTTTTTAAAATCGGTCCAGTAGAATAGAAATATCTTTATTGACACAGACACAGTAGTTATTGAGTTTATCCATTACAAACAAGCATACAAACATACAAAAAATCAAATCTTTTCACTTTATAATATTAGTTTAGATAACCAGATACAGGCACATATGAAATGTCGAGACCCTAGGTGCACGGTTCTAAAAAGTAGATCATATGGAGAAGAATCGGCAAGAAACTCTTTTAAAATAAAAGATTACAATCTTGATCAGTACAATGTTGTGGTAAGAGCTGCGAGAATTATGTAATTTAATGTGAATAAAAATAAGCCTAGAATAATAATGATTTGCCTCTGAATAAGATTGGCATGGCAGTTACAAGCTGACTAGTTGCGACAGACGGCACCCGTTCACGAGCATAACGCATGCGTCAGCATCGCCAAGCTCGACCACAATGAAGGGAAATCAACGACCTGACACACAACGCTACCATCATCACACATCAGCGAGACATTTTAGTGAGCATAACAGACTCATAGTACCAGAAAACAGGTAGGTTTTCAGTAAATATCTATAACATTATTACTTACATCATGCTCACATTTTACAAGTTTTTTATGCATTCAAACTTAGGCTAAACTAGGCTTGCCAGATGGCTGGGAAATCCGGGAATTTCCCGGAATTTTCCGTCCTGTCCCGTGTCCATTATACTTTACTCTCCCGGATTCCGAACACCTTATACGCTCCTCCTATCACGTTATATGATGTAATGTATATTATTGTCTACCCAAAAAATGAATCATTAAGTAAAAGCGAGGTGCTCAATTTTGATTGTTTTTATAATACTATAAAAATACACAATATGTATGTACACACACATGTAAGTAACTTTTACCTACCTGAAATATATTATTGATGAGTATTTGAAAATAACTTGCATTTTTCTTTTTCTTTAAAAAAATACAACAAGTAAAAACATTATTGTTGCTTAATTATAGGTATATGTAGATACTTATGTAGAGAAGAGAAGAGATGCGCCTTTTTTATTTACGGGGGTAGTATTGTCGGTTGATATTTTACAAATTAACACAATGATAACTTATTATCGGATCTCCTGTTATGTTTATAATCGTACGCAATTCGTCATGTTCTTACAGAATAGCTATGAGAGCGTGAGTGCGAGTCAGTGTAAATGCCATAGGTTGACAGGTTTGGGTACAGGACATCATAAGACAACATTTGATACGAAAAATGTTGAACCCACGACAGTCGGTACAAGCAACATCAAAAATACATAAATATTTTTGATGTTGTTTGTATCGACTGTCGTGGATGATACAAAGAAAGAAAGAAAACAGTTTTATTAACAAATAAATAACAATAACAAAAGCACAAAATTAAAAAAATAATCAAAGAAAAACAATAATTAAAGCAACCTGGACGAGACCAAAAATGGCCCCCATCTCAGCATAATGCTGTGGCATTTAATGATGATGATTGTACAAATATTGAAAAATGATTTTTTGAATAAAAATGCTTAATATTATTTATTAAACAAATGATGACATGGTAACGAATTCAACAAAGGGTAGTATAGTGCCACAAACTTATCTGACCCGGTGGCCAAAATTGGAACTAACGTCGCTTCGGAACAAAAATGACATCAAAGTGTCATTTTTGTACGGAGATGACATTGGTAAAAGCGACGGCAGCGACGCCACCGGTGGTCAGATAAGTTTGTGGCACTATATTTATAATGATTAATGATTTATAATTTTACTTGACAATTGGGGTGCCAGAAAATAGCCAACGAGTGACGAACCCTGAGATCATCTAGCGCACCCTGGGTGACTACCCAGGCTGGCTGACTAGCCTTGATATTACCACTGCTGATTGGCTAATATTCCCACTAGGTACTACATGAGCGATTCACCACGTGATAGCTCGTGCTCGACAGAGAAGAAGACAAGACAATAATTGATCGCGATTTTTAGCCCCCGACAAAAAAGAGGGGTATTTCGTATTTTGTTAGTCGTTTTAATCAATCCGCAAAAGTGGAAAAGTCTCTTTTGCATTTATTAATTTATAATCTAGGTTTTGCCTGCATAGGAACCTAGTAATTTTAGATTTTAAATCAGATCTATTCGTCATTTAAAACTGTCCAAATCTTCTCTTATTATGCGCGAAAAAATTGGCAAAAATGCAGACAAAGATTAGACTTGTTGACATATACGTTCAAGTAAAGGTTGAAGCGCTGGTTTACGCGTAAATTATGTGGAATTAGGCAATGTACCTACTGTTTTATAAGAATTTTACCTGTGACATTTACCTACAATTGAATCTATTATTTTAATGTTATATTGATTTCGATAAAATCTGTTATTATTATTGTATTAATATAATTATTTATATTTAATATTTATACGATGTTAGACTTAAATAACTAAATGTTACATTTGGATAGCAAAAGTAAGTTGTATTTTTGTGCTGATGATTTTGCCGCGATCTACCGCGTAAGAAAATGGTAATGAACATCGACTCTGCTACTCAATACGATTGTGAGAGACTTAACTTGGAGCTAATTTGTAAAAAAATACCAATCATGAAGTCGGGACTCCTATCTTCATGATCTTTTCATACAAATCATCAACCTTGCTCAATCAAAATTTATGAATTTATTTTCGCAATTTCAGTCTTGGTCCCATAGTAAAAGATGTTAATATTGTATTTAATTCAAATATTTCGTGTATGAATGGAAGGACTTTATATTAGGTAGTATAGGTAATAGTTGCTACTCTATAGATTTACGAGTATATAATCTAGATTCTACAGAGAATGTTAACCTATTGTAACAACAAAATGAAGCAAATACACTTTTGTCTAAGTAACTGTTTATCACAAAGGTAAACGACTCAGTTGCTGAAGAGAAAATTGAAAAAATCTAATGGACTACTGAAGCAAGTGTAAAAATATTAACATTGTGAGCTGATTATTACATAAGTTTAGTCATAATGTTTAAGAATGACATAATAACTAACTTATGAATGACATAGTAACTAACTATGGAAAACATTCCAAATAAAGCATGGAAGACAAGCGTTCAATTGCTAGGCTATCAGTGCTATATAAAACCAAATTTATAAATACACTACCTACTGAAAAAATAACATCAAATTAGTTTTAGATGAGTTTATTAAAAGCAATTCACAGCGCAGTCAAAACGTCCCTGGAAGTTCATAGTACAAAGATAAAATTTAATTCCACATAAATTCATTATAAAGCAAAGTGAATTAAATGTACCCCTGGCCGGGACGGACAAGCGAATAAATGCAATTTCAGGTTCCAAACAAAATCCGACAATAATCCCCACTTTAGTTTCGTGTTCCATTTAACGTGCAAAATGCATATATAGGTACCTACAGATTGTTGTTAACAACGTTTTTGATAAGTTACCGCCAAGGGAGAGATTTGCGAAAAATAATTTATTTTCCAACTCAAAAAAGATGAGAGAAAACTTTGGCGGATGAAAAACAAAGATGAATTTGAAAAGTATAGGCATAAAAATTTTCATACACATTTTTTCAACAAAAAATGTAATGTGTTGTAAAAAAAAGAAAACAGATTTCTTTATAAAGTTAGACGAAACTGCTATCATCAATCACTTAGAAAAAGAAACGATTGAAAATGTGCTAGAATAACCTAACAATGTATCACATAGTTCTAGTTTTATAGCTATTGACAGTGTGAAAGGATCTGAGGAATATAAATCTCCAGTCGACACCTACGCGAGCCTCGCGTAAAATCGCTGATTGCGTTACGATGTCCCCCTTCGTTCGAATTTGCGTTGTGGGCGCGCTGCAATTTATCACTTAGACATAGGACTAACCGGGCTATCGAGCTACTCTGCAAATGATGTATGGCCTCATCGCGCCTTATACTTTATCACGACACCTACTTATACCACATGAACCCGAATCAGGCTTAAAATCTAAAATGAGCGATGGATAAGTCTTAATAAGTCCTATCTCAATATAATGAAGAAAGACGAAGACAGTATCATCAAAATCTGTTTTAGTAAACTTACTCTTTGCCTGTCCGATGATATGATTGGATCCTTCAGCCGTATGTATCCATATATCAAACTCGTTACGTACAAACAGTTCGATATCATAAATATGCCGTAGTAACCAATTTGCTGCAGTAGTATCCCACTTAAGGACATGCCTATAGGTATTCCGAGGGACATACACAAATTGGCCACCCCCACTCTGAATGTTCTCATTTCTTTTGTCGTTACATCACCAATGTAGCTGAATACACCGACGCACACTGTTATCCAACCACCGGTTAGAGACGGAAACAGATCTGAGAGGGCCGTTATCTCCAAAGGCAATTCGTAGAAGAAATACGTGTTGAGGATGAAGCTTGTACAACACAAAACTTCCCCTACAATAGGCAGGAGTATGCACGCTTTCCTTTTCCCTGTTTTGTCGCTCCACGAACCGACAAACAAAACTAAGATACACGGAAATGCTGTTTGGACGATATTTTTCCACGCCTGAACGGACGCAGCCAACTTCTGTACTTCGGATTCCTGTAATGTATAGTTCTCTGTTTGCCGCCTATTTAGCGCGGAACACACTTCATCATCATAGCCTAAATTAACTCTACACGCTTTTTCCAAATTTAAATTCTGCACTGCAAGTCCTGAAAATACATTGGACATTATGTAACAGGCTATGATAGGTTCCACCGTGATGTTCGACCGGATTTGCATGAGCTTTTCCTTAATACCCGATCTTTTGGCTTTGGGTTCATCTTTCAATGGTGTCTCCGCTCCGGCCGCCGGCTTCTCAGCCGTCGCGCTTATCCCATTCATGATGTCCAATTTGTTATTCCACTTTAAAGTTTAATCAATCATCGTTACAGATATGCTTTGACTCGTGTTATCGAGGTTTCCACGAGATACGTTATTGACGCTAGCACTCCGTTCATTGTTCACATATTTCACATCACTCCATAACAATCACTGTATTCACTGGTTCTGGTCCACAGCAATCCGCTAACGGTGCGATAGTGTCGGGCCGTCGAGCAGACTGAAGGATCCTCTTGTCTTAAGAGTTGATTGGACGGATACGCGTTCGAGTGGTATCATTAGAGGCAATTGGCCGGGCGTAGTGTCGGCTCACGGCGGCAGAGTGGCCCGTAGCCCACAGTACTGCCTGGATCGTCGTCACAACCTTGCAATAAGTAGGCGTTTATCCCATTGGAGCGATGCCTGTCATTATATAAAACAGTGGGTACGCGCGCGGCCCTATTAGTGCACGGTCAAGGTACGCTCATGCGTGGGCGGCAGTTTTCATTTCGTTTTCATTGTGCTGTCTGTTTACGTGTCACTCTTTGCTTCATGCAACAATACTGAACCAATTTCGGCAATTTTATTGTTTAAATTTTTGTCTACTTTATTGAGTTTTCCCAATTCGACGACACGGTTGGCGCAGTGGCTCAAAGTCAAAGTATTTTTTTTTTATTTCATCTGGGCCTTTGCAGGCACTTTCAACACGTCGTGATTCTAGGTGCACGGTGCCAAGTGGGTTGGTCCTGGAGAAGATACCGGCAAGAAACTCCATAAAGAAGAAAGAAAGAAAGAAAGAAAATCAATTTATTTTTTGCACACAGGACACCGAGCATGCACACATAACAAACATAAAAAATAAAAAAAACCAGAAAATTACATAAAATAAAAACAATAAAAAATAAAGCATGGAAGTGTGTGTCCCTCATGTGCAAGAAAATGGGCATGGGTCCATGGAGGCTCTTTTCATAAAACAAATTTACATTAATATCTAGGGCCGCAGGGGCGCGGGGGGCTAAACGCTTAGTGCTTTCTGAGCTATTTGCCGCGGGTTCGATCCCTGCACGGAACAAATATTTGTATGATCTACAGATAAATGCAGGAGCAGTTAATTTAGGAAATGCCTCAATAGAATAAAGCCGTCAACTTAGAAGTCGTGTTCTTAAGTTTCAACTTAAAGAAGGCAAAGCATAAACAAACCTTTATCACCCTTCGAACTTTTATTTACCAACACAAAAGTGTGACTCTCGTAAAAAATGGCGTTCAAAAGATAATTCTTTTTGTCGGGCGTCGAACCGAGGCTACTTTGCTTGCAAATATCTTCCAGTAGGATGGCACTGCGTAATAAAGGGGCAACCAGGAAACATTAGTCAATATGAATGGTTTCCCCTTACGGGCCCTTGCCAAAACTATTGGTTAACTACTTTTGCTTCGTCGGCTAAGCTTAAATTAAAAGGGAATATGCTATGAGGTCGGTTTAAAGAAGATTGTCGGTTTAACATTTAAAGAAATTCTTTGTTTTTTTAATCTTCTTTTTCAACTCTTGGTGCAACATCCACTTGCATAATAATAACAAACAATGCGTTTACTTGTACTCATAAAAAGCGGTGATCACGAAATCAATAATGTTTCCTAGATTTTAGGGTTCCGTACCCAAAGGGTAAAACGGGACCCTATTACTATGACTCCGCTGTCCATCCGTCCGTCTGTCACCAGGCTGTATCTCATGAACCGTGTTAGTTAGACAGTTGAAATTTTCAGACGATTGTATTTCTGTTGCCGCTATAACAACAAATACTAAAAAAACAGAATAAAATAAATATTTAAGGGGGCTCCCATACAACAAACATGATTTTTTTGCCGTTTTTATAGATAATTGTTTTTAAGTTTTGATTAATTATGACTTTGATATTAAGTACTATTTTTGATGTGACATTCATATTATTTCCTGTATTTGGGTGTAAATTGCCTGATTAAAGACGATTTTATTATTATTTATATTCTTAGCATTATTATCACGCTATCTCAGTATACAGATTTACAGAGCCACGTGGAGCCGTGAGACCACAAGTGTTTATGTAGACAGCCTATTTACTAGCTTCGCCCACCTCCAATTTACTCCATTCCCCGCAAAATGGCGGCCATGATAAACATATTTATGTGTTTATTATTTAACTAGCTACCTGCCGCGCCTCGCACTTCTAATCATAATGTGCCCCTGTAAAGTATACATATTGCCACTTTAGCCATTTTGCTTTTTCAGTGTCGACATGATTGCATTGAGCGCATCGATGTCTTAGATAGATACGCTCTGTCATCAAAGGGAAGCTAAAAAAATGAGACGTATTTTTTGAAGACGTCAAATTCTAAATTCAACAGTGTTCGAATTATATTTAAATAGAACAGCGATACATGCACTAATGGAATAGCTACTGTTATTATATATTTTTTATTCAATACACAAATTAATAATTATTTTTGTAAATGGCATTTGACTGGTGATCAACCACTCTATTTTTCAGAAAATAGAGTACCTAGCACGTCCATAGAGATAATATATAGTACCTATACTATTTCTATGGGCACGTCTCACTTTTTAAGTTCACTAAGCATATCTATAGACATCGATGATTGAGAGCATGAACATAGACATGATTGAGAGGGATAAGACAATCTGACAGGCAATTTCTACTTTGTACGGGTGATCATGTATTTCTGTTGTTATTAGCTAAACACGTAAGTAACACGTCGCTACCCAACAGGAAATGGAGAGAATCCAATCAAAGCCCATTTATCCGACATCAGATAAAATCTTTTATTGCAACTGATTTACAATGCCATTAATCTCCTATTTTAAACCATAGACGAAAAAGGTGGCCCTTTTGTTTATATGTAAATCAAATTGTTTTGTTAATGTTGCTACGTAACGCTTTATATTTGGAAACGTTTATGTATGGTAATATAATTCAACTTTGTCTTTCATGTCAACGAGTGGTAAAATGTTTTCCAGCCTTTTTTATTCGTGATTTTTTTTTTGGTAGTATTGATTATGTAGTTTTACTCTATCTAATATATAAAAAAATATGTTTGTTTGTTGGTCTTTTTTGCGTTCCTATACCATTCGTCCGATTACGATGAAATTTTGGTGAGGAGTAGAGCGCGCGTCCGGAAAGATTTGTTATAAAAAGAAAACGTCTTCTATGCGTTCACAGACGAAAGAGTGTATGCGTTCTTATATCATTCATCCGATTACGATGAAACTTTGGTAACTGTAACTGTGTTGTAAAACTGTAAGAAGATTGAATAGAAAATCATACTGAAATCGGACTGCATTTTAAAAGGAGTAGAATACCTACCGATTTTATGCCGATATTATGATTTTATTATAATGTCAGTTCGGTCAACTTACAGTGGATTTGATCACACAAAAAGTCTGTTATTCCTAAAATTTATATGTGGTTGTCTGCGGTAAGCTTTACGGTAACATACAACAGTTTTAAAGAGGTTTTTCTAAAGTAGAAAAGGAAATGCTGAGTACACACTGTCACTTAGTACTAAAGTGATCTCAACGACATAATGGCTGCTCCCTAGGTCGTCGCTTGCGGACACCATAATGACTAACTACCCTCAGTTAACGTTTATGACCTAGTTGTAAAAAACAACTTAATTAATTTAATTTAAAGTGTTTGTTTCCGACGCTGGTTAACGTGCAAATATATTACCGGCCGCCTGATTACGTATGATAAATATGACAGTTGGTGTCGTAAATAAACGTCCTATTCCATATCCTCTTATGAAAACGTGTATAAGTAAGAAAGGGATGCATTGTTTGTCGCTGTAGCTGTCAAATTTTTCTTACGTAATCATGGCGCCGGCGCCGGTGTTCATTTTGCCTTCGTATCGTACGTAAAACAGCAAAATTAATTTTCTGAAACGGAAAGCATTGCACGAAGGAGTAAACGCTTCACATAATTATGAACAACTTAAACTATGGGACCAGAGTTTTGTCATTTATTGTTTAAGAGTGACCTTACGAGGCTGGCATAGTAACTACAGTGAACTGAAGCCTCAACAAAAATATGAATAAAAAAAATAAAAGAAATCTGTTGTTCAACACAAATAAGTCAATGTTACTTGACTAAATGTATCAGACAGCAAATAATATTTTCTCGATTTCAGGCTAGCTTTTACAGTAAAAGTTGTTAATAATTAAATAATTATGAATACTATAACCCCATAAAAGGACTTCCGCTATTATAGTAGGATCCTATATCGCACACCTAGATAAAAACAAAGACAACTTAAAAACCTACACTTTTCAGTAGGCTTAAAAATCAAATATTCAATTTAATGTTACTAAAGTAAAATAGCATTTTAGGATTTTTTGAGTTGTCTTAGTTTTGATCTAGGTGTGCGATATTCTATTCGATTCTATTCTATGTACCGGATTGTCGTAATATCGTCATTTCAACGCCCCATAATGTACATAACGGCTACAAACGTAATCCTAAAGTAATCCTCAGCGGATCGTAAAAATTTAACTCAACGACACCCTTGCGTGTAATTATACTGAAGTGATAAAACAACGCATTCACGTGTTGATGTGGACCTGGATTTGACAATTGTTATAAATAAGTTACATGCCCATCTCGACTGTTCATAGCGGTTAGTAAAGAAAAAAGGAAGAAATAAAGATTTTTGGTCAGCACAAAAAAAAAACAATACATAGTTATATCAGACCATATACAATACAGAAACACAAAAACCGGGAGTGACATAGCAGTTGCATAATGTAGCACGCTTACTTCGGCACTTATTTACATTATACATATTAGGCTCGGTGTGAGTTATATATAATTATATTGTAGTTATATTATTATATTAGTGTTGACTTTTGTTGAATTTTGAGTCAAAATTTGTTTACGTTAACGTTACGATATATTAAAAATGTTAACGATAACGTTACAATAAATCAAAATTTGTTTACGTTAACGTGACGATACGTCAAAAACATTCATGTTTGGCCCACTGAACTTTAAAGTTAGAATATTTATTAATTAATTCACTTACAAAATGTAGTATTTTTTGGATATTTCAAATTGATATTGTAGCATTCATTCAAATTCTTAGTGGCGATCTGAAACATTTAATGGTCATCACAACGAATTCTTATTTCCTTTGCGAATTTATTTATTAGTACTTCCCTATTTTTTTTAGGAACATTTACTTCACAAATTCATTAAATTAATGTTTAAGAAAAACTATTGGGCCGTTCATTGAACGTAGACAACACGTAGAAACATTTAAACGCGAGCAATTTTATTGGAAACGGTTCGTTACAGAGCAACTTCTGTGAGACTGCCCTACCTCCGCAAATTGCCCCGACGTGAGCTCACTGGCTTATTAACCTAGTATATTGGATGTATCGACTATTAGTCAGCAGAACCGAGTCTTTGGACTATTTTTGAACGGTACTGGTATTATATAGTATTTATAGTACGAACTAGGCTGAAAATGGCAAAACATCTTTGCCTAATCATGTTTCATCACGAGTGAACTACGTGAGTGCGACAATGCTCGAACAAATTAAGTGCGACAAAACTGAAATTCGACTCACTGAAGGCCGAATGCACGCTACTGGGACACACTGAAAATCGACACAAAACGGTACTGCGAAAAACCATGTGGCGATAGTTATAATTTAAAATCGACTCACTATCGTTCAAATACGCTATATTATGGTCTAACTTTACTAGCGGAGGTACTTTTAATAGGTTATAATACTCATAATTATGAAAACGTTTAGTATGGGACCCATAGATATCCGTGATGGGACCAGTCCAGAAATGACGATAAATAGAGAATGAAATGAAGAAATGAGATGAATCACGAGAGAGCTTTACGGTCAACTGGAATGGCTCTATCTCTATATCACTGGTAATTTTATCTTCGTTCTTAATTTATTATGATACAGGAAATATCTGAACGTAAATTCGAATAACGATCAACTTTACTGGCGATATATTTTCTTACTTAGGTACTTGTTTATGAGTGGCGAAGAGTCCATACAACCCGATTCCCATCGGCTTCCCTTTAGGAATTGGTTAATGCATAGAACAACAGACATTGGGGTAAAGGAGCGGATTTTGGATTTTTTCGCTGTTAGTGGTAGCCGAAATCTTGATGCTTGTGTTATGACAAATTATGCATTTATTGCCTTTTTATTTGTTGCGGTATTTTTGGGACTGCTTCCCCTTTGAGAATTTTCACCCTTCGCCACTGTTGTTTATACATTAAAAACTGCTTATTTTTTAAACGGTACCCCCGTACTAGATTTTCTCCTGTATCGTGGGTACAGTTTACAAACATACACATCAAATGCACAAACCCACAGACACGGAGCAACTATATTTAGGCCATACAAATATTTGTTCCGTGCGGGGATCGAACGCGCGGCACGTAGCGCAGAAATCCAATCGCTTAGCCACTGCGCCAACCGTGCTGCCAATCTTCGTCCCCTAATCGATATTCATTTCGAACCCTCTGAGACATTAAGAACAAACACTAACACTATCATAGCTCAACACGGTACGAGACATAACCATCAAATTACGAAAATTCCTCGTTCTTCGCCAAAACTCCGGCCAAATGTTCTATATATCTTCTAAACGGTACATAAACTTGTTACATGTAGCCTACCAAACTGAACAGTGAACACATATCAGGATTACAAAGGATTTTCCCGCAAATGAATGCTTACCTGTTCTCGGCAAATCTGTTTGTGTACACGCAAGTAAGCTCAGATGGATGCTTGAAGCAATTTGAAACTTGCAAGATGAGATCTGGTTTAATAGGGATTATGAGATTGAGCGACTGATTATGTATTATGTGTCAATTGTAACAGTCATGACAAAGTTATTCAGAGGCAAAATATTATTAGATAACCTATTCTTATTGTTTATTCACATTAAATTACATTATTCTCGCAGCTCTTACTACAACATTGTACTAATCAAGATTGTAATCTATTATTTTAAAAGAGTTTCGATAGACTTTCTTGCCTGTTCTTCTCCATAGGACCTACTATTTGGAACCACGCACCTAGAGGCTCGATTCTAGTTCCATCCTAGGTCTAGGTAAACTAAATACAGGCACTTATAATTTTTTTATAAGTGCCGGAATTTGTTTTACATGAAATAAAGATGTATTTTATTCTATTCTTCAAAAAGCATGATTTTTTTTCAAGTGCCTGAATTTGTTTTACATTAAATAAAGATGTATTTTAGTTTATTCTTCAAAAAGCATGATAGGTCAGAATTTATGTTTCGTCTCCAAAGTACGTAACCCTAAAAACTCGTAACAAAACATACAAGCCATAATAATTCCATAGGGATCTACTCTTAATCGCTATATCGAGGACTTAAGCACCCAATCAAGGGAGTTCGGGCGAAGGGACGATATGATTATCGACAGACCTTGCGCACCCAGAGTTGTTTTATTTGGGACCTCGTATTAGACCGATCGTTAATCCTACTAAACAGAGGTTTATGGTGTGTCCGTGTTAGGTAGGTATGTGTTTTGTTGTTAAGTAATGAGCAGTTTTCCAGTAGGCATTATCAGTTTAGTTCTCTCATCATTAAGAGATGGCGCTCGCGTAACTTTTTGTATTTACTTTTTAAACTTTATTATGGCAGTGGAAACCTTCATTCAGCCAACGTAAATAGTTCACTAAAGTTTATAAAAAATAAAAATCCTGTAATATTATGTATTATTTAATATCTTTATGTTAGTGAAGTATTTTGAAATATTTACTATTATATTATGTACAGGTAAAGATAGCTTTTTACTGTAAAAATACTCAAACCACAAGCGAACCGAACGAACGACAAGGAAGGGAACGCAGAATGTCTACGGTCATACCACACTACCATTACCAATACCAAAGAATACTAAATACTCTTTCCAACGCCATCTAGCTAGAGAAAATAATGCTATAAATGACTACTGGAAAACCGCTCATTAATTATTTGAGAAAAGTGTAATCATTTAATTTTTTTCATACCATTAAGGTTGCAAACAAGCTGTGGCCTGCCTGATGGTAAGCGGTTACCGTAGCCTATGAATGTTTGGAATACTAGTAGGTCTAGCACGGCGGGTGGACAAACCCGTTTACTCCACCCTTTTGTCCCCTTGACAGAAGAGTCACAACGACAAATCGAGAAAGAAAACGGTAAAGAGACGGTTTTGTCCCCGATTTCCTCTTACCCCTTTTTTCCTAGTCCTGGAGGGGCATAAATCGTGCGGTGCTGACCTTGTACACTTTTCTTTTTATTCCCTTTTTGAAAAACTGTAGCTGTAGGCTCAGGAAAACCTCTGTGGGAAATTGATTCCACAACCTGAGCTTGCGTAGGAGGAAACTTCTCTAAAACTGCACGGTGCGAGACCAGATTATATGATGGACATGTTTTTTTGGTCAAAGAATTTGGTGAAAGACAGCGGAGTTTGTTCTAGTATAAACTGTAGCAGACTCCAACGCCTTTCACGGAATGGACAAATTAGAGTTCACACGGCGTAGAATAGCAAAAAATCGGAAAATGAAATGAAAAATTGTAATTAAAAGATTGTGATCCACAAAAGATTTCAACGGTTAAATCGTATTGCCTTTAATAATATTTTAGTGGGCAAATGGTCGTGCTTTTCAACAGATGGTAAGTGATCACCGCAGCCCATATCACCATGAACATCCGCAACACCAGAGGAGTCACCGATGCGTGGCCGATCTTTTAAGATGGTGTAGGTCCTCATGTTGTACGTGTTCGGAAAAACCGCTGATGGTAGTCGATTCCACAGTTTCATGGTGCGTGGCAGAAACTGGTGCGTAAACCAATTTAAAACAAATGAAAAGCTAACCCTAAAAATAATCAAAATTAATTGTTCAACTACATAATTGACGACGGAAACAGTTACCGACATGACGATATATTATATGACGCTGTAACCGGTCGGTGTTCGCACGAATAATGTTCGTATGTCCATCACGGTCAGCTCGTAAAGCATGTTTATGGTCTAGCAAATTGAAGGGGCTTCCTTGTTCCTTCCTTGTGACCCTAGCGTGTTGCCAGCGGACAGGAATTATGTTTGTTTGTGGTACATATTTATGATTATGATTTTGAGTGAATGTTCGGACTAATTTTGTATCTAGAATCCCTACCGTAAAATAGAGACGATGATAATTTAATCTGTCAGCGTCAAAATCGTGGAACATGGAATTTTCACATACAAACTATCATATATCTCGTTATTTAGGGGTTGATTTTCGAAACAAAAATGTAGTTTTACGTATTAGAACGTTGCCTGTGAAAATAACAAAATTCCCTTACATCGGATTGCGAGAAGGCCGATGTTCTGCAGTGGACTTGTATGGGCTGATAAGTAGGCATTTTTTATGAGTTATAGTTTTATTTTTATGGTCATCATCTGCCTAGCCTTTTCCCAACTACATTGGAGTCGACTCCCAGTTTGGTTAGACTGAGACTGAGGCGAGCCGCATCTGGTTAGATGCGGCTAAATATCAGTATTTTACACGGAGTATCTGCCATCTGACGTCCGCCACCAAATTACTGGGAAATACTGATACCCTAAGGCTAAGGGTATCCTGGGTTTGTCAGACTTTTCTGGCTATTGACTCCCGAAACGAATGTCTTAGGAATTCGTATAAAAACCGGGACCAACTGCGTAACGGGCTTTCCGAGATATGGAGGGGTCTTGATGATTGAAGAAATGGTCACCCATCCAAGAAATGACCGGGGCAAGCGCTGCTTAACTGATCGACCGATCTGTGTGGTAGCTATGTAGCTACGAGCCCCATTTTTTCATGATCATCACTCTCCTGCCCTTATCCCATTTTATTTGGGGTCGGCGCAATCGCCATTTTTTCATGATCCTAATCATAATTTTGTTGTTCCCTCAAATTCGGGAGTTTCCTTAAATGGCAACCCATTCCCTAGCGTTTAGTATTGAACTATGGGCGAAGGTTGTAACAATTGCGTGATGATCGCCGCCACATTTGTCCGCCGAGGGGAAACTCTGCGTATTATATAATTTAGCCACACACTAGGAAATTGAATCGGTTCGTCGAGTACTGAACGTACTGATGCGGGCACTTGTTGACCTACATGAGTTGTACTTCGAGATTTACGTGGGAACTTTAAGAAGAAGAAATTCAAATTCAAAATTCAAAATTCAAATTCAAAATTATTTATTTGCAAATACAGGTGACTGCGAAACACCGATGATGGTATGAGTATAATTATGTAACACTGTATTTTACTCATGGTGTGTAAAGTACAATGAAGGAATAAAAGATTAAAAATCATAAATCAAATCAAATTATTTATTTGCTCAAATATACAGGTGTTACAGGTGTTATAAACTTTAGGTCAATTACAGCATATTCTGCCCTTTGAGGCGTGCAAATTGGATTTATACAAGACACGAAAATAAAAAAATAAAAAATGATGAAATATGCTTATTATACCTATATTTATGTTAGTGCCCTTGGTATCTTTATTAACATCTAAGTATTCTTTAACACTATAATAGTTATTACTCATTAAGAAGTTGTAGAGTTTACTTTTAAATCGAGATAATGGTAATTCATTGATGGTTTGAGGGAGATGATTGTATACTTTAATCGACATGCAATATGCATTTTTCTTAAATATTTCCAATTTTATTGCGGGTAATTTTAATTTATCCCTGTGTCTGGACGTTGTATCAAATTTTTCGAACAGCACGGGATGTTTCTTTACTAAGGTACGAGTACCTACATATTTCTAGGATGTATAGACATGGCACGGGCAAAATTCTAATTTATATCTAAACATAAAAATATCAAAAGAAACTAAAAATAAACTTAAAATAACAATAAGAAGATGTTTGTACATTTTATTTTATAATAAATGGTCATCTAAAAACTCGGCAACACTATAGTAGCATTTTTCATATAAAAGGGTCTTTAACTTTTTTCTAAATAAATTGAGGTTCAGTTTTTTATACGCATTAGGAAGCTTGTTATAAATTTTTGGGGCTATACAGAATACACTCTTCCACATAGTTCCTACATGGTTGGCTTCAAGGAATATAAGAGAAATGTACAGGGTGCCGCAGGTGCCATCTGTGACCGTACACAAAAACACAATCCAATCCAAAGTAGCATAACCACCGACATACGGACGACGGCACCCTGGCCCTGCCTGGCCTGGCCCTGGGGACGGTGGCATAACCGATCTTACTGATAAAAAGTTTAACACTCGCGTTAAACTTGTACTCATAAAGAAAGCCTATTACAAGATCAAAGACTATGTTGACGATGGAGACGTATGGAAGTGGCTATTTTCTGCACATGTGGCTTCCCTGGTGACCCGCTGCTTCCTGTCTTCACAAGCTAATTTTAATAACGTTTCCCTTGTTTTGAAAACTGGGTGGCTTGAGTGTTAAGTATGCAACTACTTGTACTGTTTAAATTGTAGTAGTACTTAATAAGATCTTTGCTGTTCCTTTTTTATTTATTTTTTGTAATATTGTGTAAATTCTGGTCGAATTTTAGCTAGGGCCGCTCCCGCGGCTCCATATTATGTTATTGTTAATTATCTTGATTTATGAAAAGAGTATCCTTGGAGTTTCTTGCTTTGCTTCTTGGTATCTTCTCCAGGACCAACCCACTTGGAACCGTGCACCTAGAATCACAACGTTTTGAAAGTGCCTGCAAAAGCCCAGTTGAAATAAAAACTTTTGACTTTGACTTTGAATTTGGAAACTAATTTCCAAATGTCGCAGCATTATGCTGAGATGGGGGCCATTTTTGGTCTCGTAGATACAGGTTGCTTTTTTTTGTGTTATTATATTAAAAAAAAAAATTGTGTTATTTCCTGTGCGAGCTCAAAATAAAACTATTTTCTTTCTTTCTTTCTGTTTTTAATAACCATTAAAGTAAAATAATAAATGAATTTAATTTGATTTGAAAGTTGACGATACTAGTCGATTCCACGTAAAGTTATTGCATAATCCATTTCAATCAGTTATATTTCTAAAAGTAACCTGAAACTAAAAAGGCACGGATCAGCCGTTACCGCAAAAGTAAAAGTTACCAAAGAAAAAACTTTTATATGGCAAGACTGGCTTACTTAGGATTATTGCAATATTCAAATTTTGCCTTCTATCGATATGAAACTTAATATTTTGTTTAATATCTGCTCGAAAAATAACTGCAAAAAATTAAGTAGAACGAGAAATTGAAAGAGAAACGAATTTATTTATTTTTAACCGACTTCTACTAACTTCAATGCGTATGTTAATTATTTTAATCACTCATCAACGGATAACAGTAAAACATTCGCGACAAGCATTTTCTACTGTCTTGGGCATAAACATAGATTATTTTCGCTTCCCCTTCCTAAATCTATGGTCTTGGGCTTATAATATAATTGTTTATTCCACTAAAAAAGAGACAAATAAATAAACTTTAAAAAAAAGTGAAAACCGACTTCAAAAAAACTAAAACTAATAAAATATGTTTTATAAATATCTTAACCACTTCTGAAGTCGGAGCCGTTAATTCTTCAATGCACTTTAGCTTGACACCGACTTCAGAAGCTTTTACGATATTATTAATTAAGAAAATTATTTTATCCGTTTTAATTTTTGGAAGTCGCTTTTTTGTTTATCGTAATATTTCATGTAGCTGCAACTGCAATATAAAGCCATGTCATCTACGGGTACCTACGTATTGTGATTCCTTTTATATTTTTTACAACGTTGATTTTCCTTGATTTTCTCGTGTTTCGTGTGTAGATTTGATTTTTTCTGCCGGAGAGCTTCCTGTGTGTTATGAAATTTTAGGCGAAGCTGTATTGAACCCAAAATAAGGGCCGTATTTTGTGGCTTACCAATTTGAGTATACCAAAAAAGACTTTGCAGGCTCCATCCGAACCAAGTTATTCGGTTGTAAATAGCAATGACTTGTTTATTTCTACCCGTTACGTTATTTCAGTGTAATGGCCCGAATAAATTATATCAACTAAGGAGCGATTCTTCAATAGCTAGATAAAACTCAGTTTAAATTATCCGTCAGATAACTTTATACAAAAACCGTTCTAATTTCAAATTAACAGATATATATCTTTTATCTGCCTATTGAGAAATCAGCCCTAAAACAAATCAGGTCGATGTTTACTATAAAATAAAATGTTTACCGATGCACACGGATCTGCCACAAATTCTAAAATCCGAACTACTAATCAACAAGCCAATTTACTGGCCGAAAATTCGCATCACTTCCAATGTAAAGCATTGGTCCAGACAAGTTTTCAATATCTAAATGGAAGCGCGGTCTGCATAAAACACTTACCTAAATGGTTTACAGGTTAGCCACAGGTTTATAGCGAATACAGATATACGGAACAGGGCTGATAAGTCTTGCAATGAGGTTTAATTTCAACTCCAATGTAAAATAACCTAATTGTCAAAAACCCCCGACTCCACTTAGAAAAAGAGCTGAAACTTTTGAACGGCTGAACAGATTTTCATGAAACAACTAAGATGACTCCCGATTAAATTAGCTTTCAACTAACAAAAACTGCATTGAAATCCGTTCATATGTTTTGGAGCTACGATGCCACAGACAGACACAGATACACCGATACACATATACACATGATAAACAGATACACACTACATACTTAAAACACCCCTCTTTTTTGTAGGGGGTTAAAAAAAGACGGAGGCTTTTGGCAAAAAATATTCTCTCTCTTTTCTTATCATTGTGGAAGGCGACTTTAAATATGGGTATGAATGCTGGGTATTTCTTATGTGCTTCTATTAACTACTGCAATCAACAATCTACAAGTATTTGGAGTAGGTAGATCTATCTTAATTACTTTTTTTTAGGTTCTATTAGGATATCCGTGTTTGTACGCTAACTTTTGGTACCCTTTAAAATTGAGGAATGACTTTAATATTATATAAATAAAGGACCCATCTCTAACATAATTTATAGACAAAAAGTACTTTTTCTCCGTAGGTCAGTAGAAAAAAGTAAACAATGGTAGGAATCATAATCAATATTAATTTGGTGATAATGGGGCCTACCATCGTCGTTGTACGAATTTTACTGACATTACAGTGCCACAAACTTATCTGACCCGGTGACCAAAATTGGAACTAACGTCGCTACAGAACAAAAATTACTTCAAAATGTCATTTTTGTAGGGAGATGACATTGGTAAAAGCGACGGCAGCGACTCCATTACCGGGTCAGATAAGTTTATGGCACTGTACTTTAAGCTTGAAACAAAACTCTCCTAAGCCCCAAGGTTGACAACGAACCACATAAGTGCCACTATAATTTTCCATTAGTTCCGTAAAAACTGCCTTCTGAAACGTTACAGTAGATACTTACGGTCTTGTCAAATATTTGGGGCATCCCTGAATCGATATCGACAATGTGCATCGAAACGAAATAAATATAGCGGACGGACATACGTCTATAGCTCGCAATTTGCAGCAAACTCGTATTTACATCATCGGAACATCGCGAATTTTGGGGAAAACTGTACTATAGGGCGATGTTGTACTGACTCTTTGCTATATCATTTTCTTATGTTGGTAGGTACTGTTTTGTATTAGCTCGCAAAAGTTTAATATGGGCCTTTAAGAAGTTCCTTTTTTAAACTTTTCAAAGGACATTGCTCGCCGCCCATACATTTCTACCATGTACACTGTGCACTGTGTGTGTAATACTATAAATCATAGACTTAGAATATTTTCGCTTCATGCTATAAATAATATATATATATATATTTTTTAATACTATACAACTCGATATGCTTCATAAATCAAAACTATCTTATTGAAACGGAATTGGAATCACAGACACCTTTCTTTAGTGTTATATTTAATTAATTATAAACGTCGAATACCCTTTTGTTGATTGATATCAACGCCATCTACCGAATCTCAGTAGCAAACTAGATTACTATTTTCGTTCTACAATATTTTTTTTGTTTATGTGAGAAACATGATGTCAGTAAAATATTACAGTGTCAATATTTTTTACTTTGCTAAGCATTTATCATAGTTATACCTACTCTAATTACAGATTTTTATGAAACTGTATTAATTACTTACAAATTATCAGATAATAGATTAATCAACAAACCAGAACATCCAAACAACGTGATAAAGAAAACGAACCACGGTTTTAGAAGGGCCATGTTGAACTCGTGAGGATTTTTTTTTTATAGTGATTCACCATTTATATTATTTGGTAAACGAAGTGGTGATCAGAGTATGTTGTCATATTTAAATACAGAATGCCAGGCACCGCTATCCCTACATACTCCTTTTGTTGTATTCACATTTATTCATCATTGCATACATGCATACCAGAAAATTTTCAAGGACATCACCATATGGTGAAAGTCAACATAGGACCACGTCGCATTTTAAAAAAAGATACTCAGATATTTGTTGCGTCTTTAGAAAAATGTGTCCATACAAATTTTTGTTCGTAAACAGGAGGTTATAATAATAATATTTATGTGCATACATGAAAAACAAAAAACATATTTTCTAAAAAACAAAAATGGATTGCTCAGAACAAATATTGCTATCTCTAAAGGTTAGCATAAAAGCCAAAGAGATCCGCAAAAAAAAAACTCAACTTTTATACTTTGTCTTGTCTTCAAAAACTATGATGTATGAACGATCAATAATGGTATTTCTATTATAATACCAAATTAGCACTCTACCGTATAATAGGTACTAATAAAACCTAAGCACTATACTTGGGTGATGAAAATTTTGCAAAAAAGGTAAACAAAACCATAATTCTTCCCTCAGATTTTACGAGCGTCCCGGGAAGACAGGCAAATGGAACATTTTTATTTTTTTCTTTCACTACCGAACTAACAAACTGTGGGAACAAGTAATGAAGTGTGTATTCTCTTTTATTCTTGTTGGTTAGTAAAGAACTGAGGAATAACGAAGTATGAAAATTGTGAGGGCGCGATTTTTAGGTACCTCACTGTAAAAAACTAGCCTGTCTCTTCACGTGGGTACAAAATAGATAGCTACATAAGGCTGGCTTCATACAATGTGTCTAGTCAAATGAACATTCGTTTGACTGTTATAGTACGACACAACTAAGAAGTGGGATCGGCAAACTTCGTATAACCGATCAGTTCCGAACTGCGCGCGTCTTCAAGACCACGAATGTTTATTAGTACTGCAGTAAAACATGATCCTTACGCTGATGCAGTAAGTTATATAATTATTTAATCTAGCGACTGCCATTGGTTGTTCGATCAGGTACATTGATGTTACTTCTTAGTTGTGTGGTACTGTCCCTACGCGTGCGTGCGAGTGTCGATCTATCTATCTGCGTATAATCTATATGCCAAGGATGGGATTTCTGCAATATTTCTCTTAAAACTTTCATTGTTTCGGTCTATTAGTAGCATTGATTGTAATTTGTTACTTGTATCAATGGTGATTAGGAGGCTTTTGTGCGAAACAAAAAGCCGAAGTTCCAAAAAAAGAAAAAAAAAAACAAGAAAGAAAAAGAGTTTATTAGCACAATAAAAAAAAGCAAATATAAAGAAAACATTTAAAATAAAATGACTGAAAGAAAAATAATTTTGTTCAAAATAAACCGAAAAAAAAGTTCTGAACGTCTATCACCTTAAAAAAGAAACGAAATTCGGTCACTCTTAGTACCAGTGTACGTACATAAATCCAATAACTTCAATTACTCGAGCCATTCTTCAAACAACGCAAACGCCGAGTTAATTTAGCACTGAACTTTAAATGGAATATACGGGTAAACTCTAACTCGGTTAGATCGCACAATTTACTGCGGGCCGGAGCTAATCTGCAGCATCTTGCTCATAAAGTAGCTATGTACCAGCGGGACACCGTCTGCTAGTCTTACCTATACCGTAATAGAATTGAACCAGTAAGACATCTTCTTAGGACCGTATCGAACGCGGCTTATATGAGTGGCGCACACAACTACAACATCTTGGGAAGGCTAGGTTCCTGAATCTTGTGTTCGAGCATTTGTCGCTATGTAGATGACTTACTTATCTGTTTCTACTATGCCTCTCCTCTGGATAAGATCCTTGTTATGCGTTAGTATATTCTTAAATCTACTTATAAGAATACCATACACAATATAACACAATACAAATGTTCTGTCTGGTCTAGATTTTGAAAGTGGTTTATAACGTAAAACTTACGTTGTCACTACCGTCTTTGTTAGGCATATACCGTCAATATTGATGTGTACGAGTACCTGGAAGATCAATTCATTTTTTTTTGTTGAAAGAAATATTCAACCGCAAACAGGACTCGAACACGCGATCTTCTGGTTCAGTATATGATACTTACCAGCCGCTCTTGCTAACGGAGCTACGGCGACCGCTGCTCGAAGATTCAAATTCTACCTTCACATTCAACCGCCTTATGGAGCCAGTGGAATTGTTAAATTTGCTACGCATGCGTAATGCGTTCTTCCATTTCTATAAGACCTTTTCGACATACTCGTATTGCTTTTTTCTTCGAGTTAGGAATTAGTGATGTCCATCTATCAAGTACCAAAGCAACCACATAAGTAACAAAGTACATCAACAAACGCTACAATCAATTAGGGCTGTGCCAACGAACAAAAGCGTCTATCATACTTGCCATAACTTGTTGCTCCAGGACCGACCCTAGGGATTTGTCGGGCCACCGTGGATCTTCAGTAACAGCCAACAAGTCTTTGTTCCTCGTTATCTTCAATATAACTCAGTTATTTAATTTGATTTTGTCGATGTTGATTTATTGAGTTTGTCGCTGTATTTCTTTATGTTTCAAAAAGGAAATTCTTAAAAGTAATTTTGTTTGGAAGTGCTTGAAAATACATAGATACGCCAATGTTGATGTTTCTTTTCTATACCCATGATTAGGCATGATATCAGGACATACAAAAAGAAAATTCAAATGATAAAAAAATAGTTTGATATTTATGTTTAAAATAATATCAATTTATTATACTGCTCAATCTGTCAAAGATCATAGCCGCTCCATCATTTTATAGCTCGTAGGAAATCTATGAGGCAAGCATTTATGTCTATTTTTATTTAATAACTTTCCCTCTCTATTGTTTTTCTTGTATAGTTTACAATAATACATCTGACATGTACATAATTATATCCAGACCCAAACAAACTATCTGTAGATCATCGATCGGGGATCAAACCTTTCCACTGCTTCAACCGTGTCGTCAATTTGGACTACTTAATTATATTGGTCCTATTAACTATTTTTAGAGGACTGGTTGATATAGTCACAATCTATAAATACGGTCTAGAGTCCTTTAGATATTTTACAGCATTATTTCAAAGCGACGAATACACGTAGAAAGTTAGCAACTGGAAATGGATAAGTAATTTCACAGTAAAATCAAACATATCGGTATTAAATCCATACAAAGCGAACTGGAAAGTTCACACAAAGTTATTCTGCGTATCGAACAATCTAAGCCAAATTAAATTATTCTATTTCAAAGTCTATCGAGAACTATATAGGATTAAAAGCGGCCAGGCAAAAAAAATACGGTACGTAACAAAAGCTATCAGAATTCGGGTCGTTGCGATAGAAATCAGTCACTCCCGATTCCCTCAGGGTAACATAACCAACTTACCCTTAACCCTAAGGTCCACTCTAGAATTATTAACGAATAATCACTTGAACAACACATCCGATTCTCAACCTTCTGTTTTATATCTAAGGTTGAATTTACCTTGAGTTCATCATCAAGTTTAAGCAAGTTTGTTCTGTAGTGACATAGATAAATACGATGTAATCGGAAGATGTGACGATATTCCGAATCAATCTGTTTGAACTAGTTCTACGTATCAGATTATTACTTGTTAGTAGTTCCAAGTGAGTCTCATTTTGGTAATTTAATATTATTTTATCAATCCGCTTGATTTTGCCTTTATAAAGGCTGCCGGAGATGTGATCCCAATAAATAAAACCACGTATTTGGTATCATGCTCAGAAGCCGTATTAAAAAAAAATGCCATTTTTACGCAAGTTATTTTTGCAATAAATTTCACTCTGCTATCATTCGTATAGGTGAAGGGAAATCGAATTTGAAATTTATGTCACCTTTATCTGTTCTACACGTGTAAATGAAAGAAAAAAATGGTTAGAATACGTTGGAGACTTTTCAAACTTTGCCGAGAGATCGTGAAAATTATGTGTTAAATTATGAATCTTTAAATCAGTTCCTGTGGCTAAACTACTGATTGGATATTTTATTTACTTTATTTTATTGACATTTTGTATTTGAGTATTATTAACTTACTAACATGATTGTATTTTGATTATTAATTTATTGACATGATGATTGACTAAATGTATTTTATTTGACTTGTTATTCTCTATTTCATCCTTGATTTTATCCTGTGAAATTATTAATTATTAAAATGAATTTATTAATTTTTAATTAGCGTTCAAAAATTAAAATGCTACTTGTATTAACCGACTCCATTGTATATATTGGTGTGCCCGACAGGGTCCATGTGAACTTTATAATATTTTAAGACCTTGTAAAACACATGTGATATGCAATAAAGAATTGAATTGAATTGGATTTGATTGTTTTTTGTGTACGGTCACAGTACGTGATACTAATTACGTGGTTCCATCTAATGTGATAACAATCTGCACCCTGTATAGGTACTTATAACATCCATTCGGTTTAGTCAGAAAACAGAGTCGGGGAAGTCTTCTGAATGTTTCAAAGAAGTGCATTTCTTCTATGTAATACAGAATTAAATTCAGAATAATAAATGTAAATGTAGTTTCATTTCTTTATTGGAAAAATGTTCCCTCACACTAGGATTTTTCCTTTATTAAGGGTGCGTATAAGCAGTGATAGCTTAGAGGTTGAACGCTCGCTTTCCATGCAGGAGGTGGAGGAGAAGTTCAAACCCCTCTGAATTTTCGGATTCATGTGCGGATTACAATTTGATTATCATTTGTAATAACGGTGAAGGAAAACATCGTGAGGTAACCTGCACATCTGAGAGGGCCTCATAAAGTTCTCGATGGTGTGTGTGGTCCGCCAACCCGCACTAGGCCAGCGTGGTGGACTACGGCCTAACCCTTCTCATTCTGAGAAGAGGCTCGTGCCCAGCAGTGATACAGTAATGGGCTGGATTTATTATTATTATTATGGTTGCGCTTACAGACAAACCACACATGCACATCCACCAAGACCTAGAACAACCAATCAAATATTTGTTCCGTGTGTTAATCGAACTCACGACTACAGCCAAAAAGGTCCAGGAAGCCAATCTATTAGTCATTGCGCGTACCGTCAAATATTGGCGTATATTGGCAATACCTTATTTTTAACCCCCCTTTTTTATTTTGGCAAAAAAGAGGGGTGTTTTAAGTTTGTAGTGTGTATCTGTGGATCTGAGTATCTGTCTGTGGCATCGTAACTACAAAACCTATAGACCGATTTCAATGCAGTTGTTTTTAATTGAAAGCTAGTTTAATTAGGTTATCATCTTAGCTATGTTTCATGAAAATCTGTTTAGCCGTTCAAAAGTTACAGCTCTTTTTATAGTTGGAGTCGGGGGTTTTTGACGGTTTGGTTATAAGAAGATGAACAGCAAATGGTACACCTATGAACCCAAGTCGCTCAGTCGTGTACCATTTGCTGTTTATACTCAACTTTATTAATGTTAATAACATACGCTCCGAGCCTTTAGCAATAATCTATTTGATTTGTAGGTATAACAAGTTTGCAGCCCCTCGTCTATTAAGCAAAGCGCTTCCGCCATTTAAGTTTAACAACTTGCGTGGGAAAATGATCAGCTGATTCACCTAGTACTTTGTTTTGTGTGTATACACAAGATAGATAGGTACAGAAGGCCGGCTCCATACAACGAGCGACCACAGGCGCACGCACATGTACATGGACAGTGGACACGTATGTATGGTGGGCAAAAAAATTTATCTATCAATTATAACAGACTCCTATATATATCTACTATATCCTTATAACAGATTTCCTATCAAATTAAAATACCACTGAAGATGAAACGTTATTATTTTGGAAATAGAAGATAGACCTTTCTGTTTCATGGAGGGCAAAGAAATTGCAACCTTAGGGTCACAGTCACAGACCTTTGGCCGACTGTATGTACGGCTATTTCAAACCAAGTCAAATGAACGTTCATTTGAATAGAGTTGAGATTGGCGTACGTACGTCTATGTGTGCGTGCGCATGTTATCGCTTGTTGTATGAAGTCGGCCTTCTGTATCCATCTATTTTGTGGTGTATTTACATACCTATAATTGTATTTAAAGTAAGTGTGTGAAGACAGTGGAGTGATTGATGCTGTCACCTGTGCCTTTTGAGGTTCACGAAGTACTATCAATTAGTCGGCTTTCATGAAATTATTATTAGATTTTTTTGCTAACATTATTAGCTTAATAAGGAAAAATGTAAATTAAAGTCCAAATATTTATCTAGGTGAAGCTTACGTATAATGTACTTCATTAAAAATATAGGTGTTTAAAAAGTGTTAACTACATATAAATAGATAATAATAATGTTCCAGAATTCTAAATAAAGCAAATGAAAGTTTATATTACAGAGTTATATTTTAGTTCTATAATTTAAATATCTACCTTCAATATGAAAATTTACCCCAATTCATCCCAGTTTTGTTGAATTTCCATAATCGTTCCTCGTTTTCTATAAACCGATAGATAACTCAGTCTGCCGGGTCCGATATGAGTTTCTGTACCATCGACCCGAACCAATTGTACTAGATGTTGTCGTTTAACTTTTTCAATTTCACAGCGAAATTGGCCGGTCCACCTCCAACCCTCACTTATTAAAAACGAAACTGCGATAATGGAATGTTTCCACTTGAAATTAAAAACTTTATTGCCCTGTAAATCATCGAGTCGGCTATAGGTTTCGTATGAGATTTAGCGACCAACGAACAGTCCCATGCCCTAAATTATCAACTTCAACACCGAACTTGCGGAAAAGTTGAGAACAAGAGTGATTCAACCTGTTTCGGAAGATGAAAATTCCCAACATTTCAGTATATTTTATTGTGTGCCCGAAAATTGCACGCGCCGCTCCGGGTATAAACAATTTTGTTACAAAAACGGAGTTTAGAACTGCTGTGATAAATAAAGGTACCTTTATCAGGCCTAATCGTGCAGTTTTTATTCCCCACAGAACACATCAATTAGTTGCAGATGCCACTAGCTTTAGATTTTAGGAGGTGGCGAGGGTAATCCTCGCAAGTTATACAGGCCAGGGACCGACCACGGATGTGGAATAAAACTGGAATCTGAATTTATTTTTATCTGTACCGAATATTCCGTGGGGACATCCGATTCGGAAGCGGTATTCGTAGGAAATAGACGTGGCACTGCGGCCCGGCTGTAAAACTCCGTACTTTACAAGGCCCGGCCGAATAACATTGAGCTAGCTCAATGTTACTGGCGGAATATGCGACTGAAGTTATTAAGTTCCTCCGACCTTTGACCCTGTTCCATTTCCGTTCCTAATATCGAAGATCATTTTGTACCGAAAACGGAATATCGCCACATTGTCATAGAGTAAGAATAAGCCAGCTTTTTCCGTTTTCTAACAAGGTTACAACCTTACTTACGGTAAGTACTAGCTAGATAAGGTGCAAATAAGATTGGACTTCATGAAATGTGTAAAGTACCTACCTAACGAATTTAGTACTAAGTAATTGTGTATAGTTTTTCTGTTATTCGAACGAAAATGACGTTGATACAACCGGGAAATTTGTGTCTCACTATGATATTATAAATGCGGGGTGTGATGGGGGCATTCCACCCACGGGTGTGACCCTCTCAAGGGTGTCACACGCGCAACATTTAACACATAAAAAAAAAGCTATTATTTTTTATCTTGGGTGACACCCATTTTATTCGCTCCGGGTGTCACCCACTCTAACTACGTCACCATACCCTGGACAGATTCGTTATGAATTTTGCGGACTGATTAATATTTCCACAACGTCATGCACTAATTCTCAAGTTGGTTCATATCCAGAAGATAAAAGAACAGTTACATCCAATTTCCAGCTGTCCCAAGAATCTGTCTCTTCTATTAAAGCAACGAACCCAAAGTGGCAGGTTAAAGGCGACTTATTAAATCGGTCGCTTTAAAATATGTCACGTTAGGGCGCCGGCGGCGTATAAATAATGTCTGCTGGTCGCCAGCGGGATGAGGCCGAGGTGTTACCGTGGATAAACGTACCTTCTTCGTTTACTTAGTGTGGATACGACTCTGCAGTCCAATTATCTATCTACTCTACACACATTAGGTTTTTGGTATTGGGCTGATTGATATTCGCGTGTCATAAATAACACCAGTTCCAGCTGAAAATCAGCGCTATGCACCGGTTGTCTAGAGGAACTATAATTTTACTTATTTTAATAAAATAGTAAAAGAATAAATTACACGTCGTGGCTGGCGCAGTGGCTCGATTGACTTTCCGCGCTACGTGACGCGGGTTCGATCCCCGCACGGAACAAATATTTGTACGATCTACGGATAGTTATTCCGGTTCTGGGTGTGTGTACTGTGCATGTGATATGAATGTTTGTAAACTGTACCCACAATACAGTAGAAATCCTAGAGAGGGTAATAATTTTTTTTTATTGTATCGGACAGCTGATAATTTTTTCACGATTACGATGTTGGGCCCATAGAGAATGTTGTTCAGTTTGTATCCACACCCTTAAATATAACCACGCATTAGTGATACACATAATATTATACTCAAGATTTGATGGTACTATCCTTAAAATATTTACTACTGAGTTTCGGAATGAGGTATACAATCTTTGTGGAAGCTTACTTGGAATCCATTATGGATCCTGTATTACTTGTATTTAGGTGAGGGTGCGGAAAATTGACTTATATGCTTGGTATAGCTTTAAGCCACGTAAACAGACGTTACTGCTCAGAGTTTTAGGTGTAATTACGGTGTTTTCTTAAGGAAAACAGCTATAGCCGAGACAGTATAAGAAATAAATCCAACCTATTACTGTCCCACTATTGGGTACCGGCTTCTTCTCAGAGTGAGAAGGGTCAGGCCTTAGTCCACCATGCTGAGACTAGGCCTAATCTAGACTAGACAATTTTAGTATAGCACCAACCCTAAAAGCGTGAAAATAAAAACTGTTGACCCATACAAAAATGGGCCCATCCACACTCGATACTTTTATGTACCCTATCACACACAAAAAAAATAATCAAAATCGGTCAGCAATTGGCGGAGTAATCGCGTAACAAACATACAAAAACATACAGTCGAATTGAGAAACTCCTCCTTTTTTGAAGTCGGTTAAAAAGTACAATATAAAACATGAATTGCGCAGTCACATTTCCATTAAAAATGTTCGCTTTATCATATAAGTGCGGGAAAATGTTTCACAAACAACGTTTGACAGCCCGTACACACGAGTTAATATTTACAAAGACGTTAAAAATGTTGTAATCCATTTAAAAGATAGCTTTGAATAACCAAATGTAAATCGATAAAAATTAATAATGAAAGTATCTCATTTATAAATAGTCAGAAAATTGGTCTGTCGTGTTGTAGCACAATTTAAGAGGGGCTTACATTTAGCACTGGAATGCGATAGGTTCAATTGCTTGATTGAGTCAAAATAAGGAGCAGGTAGAAACATCCAAACATCCCCCGTATGAACCGTGTGTACGGTATGAGTATGAGCCGTATATAAATTATTAATTAAATCTATATTTATATAATAAAATATTATAGTTTAAAAAGAATCTATAGAACACGCTTTAGTCATCTAAACTAAACGTGTATGCAAAATTTCAGCTCAATCGGAAACCGGGAAGGGGGACAAATTTAACTTCCAAGATTTTCTTACATAGTTACAGGTGAAGCTAATAAAAGCGTGTTAAAAAAATGAATCCCTGGACCGATTTCGCTAATTCCTTTTTGTTGTGTTTGTTACAATTGTAAGGAGAAAGTAGGGTAGGGTAGGGTAGGGTAGGGTAGGGTAGGTAGGTAGGTAGGTAGGTGCACAGTTGTTTTATTGACGGTACGAAGTTCAGCGAGTAAATAAATCTTCATAAACTTACACATTTAAAATATTAGTTAATTATCTGCTTATCCGTACAAATCCAACGCCGTGCGAGGTGACGCGAGTGCTTCCAATAGCCACGGCGGACGGCGGCGACCGCGCTCAGAATTTACACCAAGCCGCCACTATTACATAAAATTCGATCCCGACCCGAATTATGAATGATATTATATAAGTTAGGTTATCACGGTGTGTTTAACGAGAGGTATAAATAGAATTGTAAAGGGTGAAACTAATATGGGGATGGTCAATAACTCTATCAACTTTTGCAATCATTGCCGGGATCATATTTGAGATTTAACGTAGGATTTTTTTAATTTATTTATGGTGATATAGTGTTGGTTTTTTTTTAAAGTATACGGTAAACGAGCTTGCTGTTCACCTGACTGTCAGTGATACTCAATACTCAATATTTATTGCGTTCCACAATGTATTTTTTTTGTAATGTTTTTTTATACCCAAATAAAATACAAAAAATAATCTTTGCAAGTCTGAGAAGACGTGCCCAGTAGTGGAACTGGATTTATTTATTTAAGTTAGTACCGTAAAATTATGCATTTGATCTCACTTAACAATTTTCCAGTGACAGTCGCCACCATTTACTGTGCAAAAATCAAAAAATAAACGCGTGAAACTCAAAAGTTTCGTACAAATAAATTTTATAGAATGAACAAATCCTTGCAGACGAAGTTTATACAGGCAGACAGACAGGTAGACACAGATAAAAACTTTAATGTTGTTTGTAGGATAGTCGCGAGGCAGTAATGTGCACCGGACTGAAAAACGAGCCGAGTCACTTGCCTCTGGACCGCGCACGAGTGCAGCAGGGTTGGCACGCGACAAAGAAATCAGAAGTCATAGTGAACATTTTTTTTCGCGAATATTGAAAATATTGCAGAACTCTACAGAGAAAGTACGAGAACCAGCACAGAGACAAACCAAACATATTATTGTTAAACTACTGTTATCAATTCTATTGCTAAACCAAGATCCAGCAAATATAGCACATGAGAACTTATGACAAAGAAAATTATCTGAGAAAGCTCATAGCAAGATTTTTCGCTCAAAATTGGAGCTGCCCGACTGGGGCAGTATCTCCACCTTGCAGAATATCGTAGCCAAATAACACTGCTCTTTTGCAGTGTTGTGTTCGTAACGGTGAGCAAGGTCGCCAGCACTCCTTGGGGGCGCGTCGAGTAGGGGTCTCCTCAGCCCCCTACTGCGAACATGACGCTAGTAGAGGGTCGGCAACGTGCGAGTGTGCCCCTGGTGTTACAAGTGTCATTGGGTTACGGTAACCGCTTACTATCAGGCGGGCTGTATGCTGGTTTCCCACCTTAGTGGTTTAAAAAATAATGTCTTTTTTATAATTAAAATAAAGCCAATTTTCGTTGAACGCGAAATTGTTAGCACCAACCCTAAATATCTACCTTAAGTGCACAACAGCGAGTCGTATCTTTACGGCGATACTGAAGTCTCCACCAACGGGAAAAGAATATGCAACACCTCAGAATACTCAGGAAAACCACCCATATTAAGTCTTCAATAGAGTCTATATTCCAATTACGAGTTTCAGCAAGGTAAGCAATGTTACCCAAAAGTGGCAGTATCCGTGGCACGCAAGCAAAAATGAATCTTGAAAGCCAGACGGATGAGCGACAAAGGGCTTAATTTCCTGTGTACAATAAATAGCTATAGGTATGCGGCCTCTAGAGAAGCGGTAACGAAACGATTGCAATGTAAAATATGCCGATTATGAAAAGAGGGAATTCAAAGATTTCAGGACGAATGACAATAGGGTAGTTGACTACTATTAAAAATTGACAAATATTGTAATTATTCCCATAAAGTAGGCAGATAAAGAACACCATAGTTGACAGAATAATTAAAATCGGGAACAAATGCCGTTATAAGCTTTAGTTTCTGTATGAGACACATTCATCCTTTTCCCGCAAATGGGAAGTAGATTATGACGTCACTATTCAGTAGCGCCATCACTGTCTATTAAGAAATTTAAATATCTTATAACTTAGGCATATTTAAAAATACTTAATTTATTTTTACACTATTGCTTAATTTTTACTGAAAAACTTCATTTTTGCAGATAAAAATTACAGTCAAATACCCTATTGGCGTAGTGGCTAAACTATTAGCTTTCTGCGCTGCGTGTCGCGGGTTCGATACTCACACAGATATGTATGACCTACTTGAGTTCGTCTGGCGCAGCCTGGGCCAGTCAGCGTCGATACCACCTGCTGCATTGCTGACTGGCCAATCTTTCCACTACAGCGTGAGTGATTCTCAGGTGATAGTACGACTTGCTGACGATTCGGACACAATATATGTGACACAGTGTCCCAATTGACACATTTTAATTTCAATATTTTTTCACTGACAATTCGAACACCATCAAATTATTGAAGCGGTAGTAGGGTCAGATAAAAAAAGTTGTGACTTCTCCGCTCTATTAAGGTCCGATAGGATGGCTAAGCATTTAGGAAAAGCATTTAGCCCTATCCTAAAAGTCACGCGGCCCACAAAGCGGTATGTCGCTCTCTCACTCACTCTCCATGAACGGAGATACGTGCCTTTCTCCGCGCGACTTTTCGCCTCTCCTTAATTGAGCCCTTAGTAACTCTGCGTTTAATACCGGGCGCAAATGGTCGACCGGAAAAAATTCCGATTGTACTTATCACTTAGCCTACCATGTAATATTACTATCAGGATCTTCCGCTGTTTTTCCGGCCTCTCCTGAGTGATACCAGTTGTTAATTGAGGCGGACTCTGAGGTTTGGATTATGTTCAGTTTTTGCCTCCTTCCAGCAAAATTACACCAAACAACTTACTACCTCGTTCAAAGAGCACTGTTTTATATCATCTCGTTTAAATTCTATAGCCTCTATTTAAGTTTTAATATGAATCTCTCATTTTTATGAAAATATAGTTTCAGTGTGATGATAAAAATATCTCGGGATTTTATACCCGTTCACAGCTCGTTTATGTTAAATGTAGGGAAAAGAAATAGCTTTATAATACTAAAAGCAAATCCTTTACGATTTGAATGCTTATGGAGCTAAGTTATCTTGATTTTGATGCGAAATATTCGGTTTAAGAAGGATGAAAATCGTGTTTTGATGATATAGATTTTCAAATGACATGGTCGCATTAAGATAAGCTGAATGTAATCTGAAATACTGAATGCTCAAGATGAAAAATCGTATTTAACGTGAATACATTAAATGGGATTTTTAAAGGTGACCTAACGTTGATTGTTTTTCTAATTCTGAAAACAAACACTATAATGTCATGTCATACTTAAATGTCGGTAAACTTAATTATACAACGTGTATCAGAAACGTGGTCATAAATTTTAAGGGTGTGGATCAGACCATCAAACTGAATAACTTTCTCTATCGGACCAACATCGTAATAGAGAAAAATAATCATCTATCCCATACGTTTGGGTCGAGTAGGTATTAGAATAGAAGTATAGAATAGATGTAATATAATAATATTTCATGTAAACCAGATACAGGCACTTATGAAATGTCGAGACTCTAGGTGCACGGTTCCAAATATTAGGTCCTACGGAGAAGAACCGGCAAGAAACTCCATGTAAACTCATATTAAAAATTTAATGTGAATAAGAAGTGGTTAATAATGTTTTTTTTTTTTTTTTTTTTTTTTTTTTTTGCCTCTGAATAAGATTGGCATGGCTGTTACAGGCTGACCAGTTCCGACAGACAGCATGACCGTGACAGTTTAAAAACTTGTATTAAATGTGAGTTTACATCACAAGCTTAAAGACAGTGAAATTATATACTCTTCAAACTGCAACATTATTGAATAATATGTCCCAGTACTGAGCCACCCCAAGCCCACTTGTGCAGCAAGTAATTACAGCCAGCGTCTAGTCTTTAATCTTTTAAGGCGGCATGCACTTACGCGTTAAATTAAAACTAACGGCTTCCCCAGTCCGTTATTTTTCTTGCACTTGCTGCTGCTGTTGTGAACGACAAGTGTTGGTTTTGTACGGAGCTTAAATTGTTCGAATAAACACCTTAAAGGAAGAATTAGCTTATTATCTGTAGTCAGAGTGATCTGCATGAGTGCGACAAAATGCTCGAACAACTGAAGTGCGACAAAACTAGGCCGAATGCATGCTACTGCGACACACAAAAAATTGGAGGAACGGTACTGCGACAAATGATCTTGCAATATAACTAAAAATCGACACACTATAGTTCGAATGCCTGCTAGTGTGAAAGTTTGTCGCAGTACCGTTGTGTTGATTTTCAGTGTGTCGCAATGGCGTGCATTCGGCCTACCAGTAAGTCGCATTTTAGTTTTGTCATACTTAAGTTGTTCGAGCATGCGTTTGTCGCACTCACGTAGTGCTCTCCTTTACTCATGCCTTTCTTCTTCTGTCTTGATGACGGCATGAGAATTATTTTCATGCTGTAATAGATTGATTTTCTAGTCATTTATATCACCGTTCATTACAACATTACATGTCTTAAATACCGAAGTTTCCTAATTGAGTAACTTTGAGTAAATTACTGGTAATCAGCCGCATCTTGCTAGATTGGAAGCTGACTATAATAGGAAAAGAATTCCAAACATATTTTGCAATTAAAATCAAGAGAGACAAGTCTGTACCTACAACATGTAATGCAACCTAATTGTTGCGCTGGTATCTATTTATTTACCTAGCGCTGTCATTTCGCAAATGGAACGTTATAGGGGTAAAACAATTGCACGTGGCGACCGGATCGGCGCGCGGCCCAGCGCGCACATGTGAATAACGCGGTGTCTCGTAGTCGTGACTCACTGTTTTACTGCCGCGCTGGTCTTAGCGGCACCAGCGCGGGCGCGGATACGGGCGGAGTGACGATCCGGTTGAGGGGGCTGCGAAGCGGTTGTGTCCGCTGGATATGTGTGTTTAAGCGCTATAACGTTGCATTATTTAGTTTCATAGACTACAAAAAAGCCTTCGACTCAATACACCATCAATCAATCTGGGAAGCATTACGAGAGCAAGGAGTAGAAGAAAAGTACATAAACATAATAAAAAACATATACAAACAAAGCCAGTCTCGAGTAAAATTGGACCGAAAAGGAATGACTTTTAATATCGAAAGAGGTGTCAAACAAGGAGACCCGCTATCGACACAACTATTCTCTTCTGTACTGCAATATATATTCAACAGACTAGACATTGATGAGTACGGAATCAACATAAATGGAGAACAACTCAACCACTTGAGATTTGCGGACGACTTGGTACTACTCTCTGAAAACCCAGAAGAGCTACAAATAATGATAGCAACACTACTTATAGAAAGTACAAAAGCTGGTCTGGAAATGAACACAGAAAAAACTAAAATTATGACAAATAGCCAATACTCTCCTATAATTATAGAAAATGTAGAACTAGAATATGTCACAGAATATATCTATCTAGGAAAGCTAATCACCTTTGATGAAGACAATTACGAAGATAAAGAACTCGATAGAAGAATAGCAAAAGCTTGGAAAGTGTACTGGACCTACAAACAAATATTTAAAAGTAAACTACATACTAAAATTAAAAAGAAAGTGTACGAGTCATGTATATTACCGTGTGTACTCTATGGCTGCCAAACTTGGACCTATAACAAAAAGATGATCCAAAAACTCAGAGTTTGCCAAAGATCAATGGAGCGCAGCATGCTTGGCTTGAAATTGAAAGACAAGGTAAGATGCAGTGACATTAGGAAAGAAACAAAACTCCGTGATATAGTAACGACGGCTCTGCAGTTTAAATGGAGATGGGCTGGACATGTCGCCAGAATGACTGATAATCGGTGGACAACGCTTGTAACAGAATGGTATCCGAGGCAAACAAAAAGAAAGCAAGGAAGGCCAAGAAAGAGATGGAGAGACGACATCATGCTCACGGCAGGCACCAACTGGATGACGGCAGCGAGAAATCGACTTCAGTGGAACGGGAAGGAGGAGACCTATACCCAGAAATGGGGACCCTAAAAGGCGTGCAAAAAAAAAAACAATAATATCTTTTTTTATTTTTCTGTTTAGTATGTATTTAGGGTAATAAAGGTTTTTTATTTTTATTTTATTTATTTTATTAACGTTGCATTAAACCTTCACCAAGATTACATTACACGTTGCACGAATTCCCCACCAAACTTACAGCATAAATACCTATTTAAACTGCACAGTGCACGGTTGAGCTCAAAGGGATCTAAACTTGCAACTCACTTGCCCAATAAGCTAATTATATGTACGAAAGTATCGTTAGCAATTCGATACTAATTGCAGTGCTTCACAGCAATTTCAGAGCCTTTGCTGCGGTCACGTGATATCGAAGCGCACTCGTGACGTCATAATGTTGTCGCGGCCTGTTACATCAGTGTCATGTGCAATCAATTTTCGAACTCGGGGGTGTATTTTCAAACCGTTCGCTTTGTCTATCGACAGCGGAATGGATCATTAAGTGCATGGAATGTATTTTGTGGTGCTATTGTTGTTAGGTTTCGAATAACTCGCTGTATTGGTGGCACGATTTGTGTTTGGTGTGTAGTTTTTGTGTGTGCTATTAAAAAATATTGATCACTTCAATAAGTAGTGTGACAACGTGAATTTTAGTTTAAACCTTAACGTTACTAAATAACTGCA
This sequence comes from Allophyes oxyacanthae, assembly GCA_932294325.1. Lineage (NCBI taxonomy): Eukaryota > Metazoa > Arthropoda > Insecta > Lepidoptera > Noctuidae > Allophyes > Allophyes oxyacanthae. The sequence continues at coordinate 3,603,496 of OW028614.1, read as the reverse complement.
TTATCTTCTCTACATAGTATAAAATAAAGTCGTTTTCTGCGTCTGTATATCTGCTAACTCCTTCTAAACCACGCAACGGATTTTGATGTGGTTATCACCATCATTTTAAGCATTTCTTCCGGGATGTTATAGATGAATTTGTCCTTTTTGCGTAGGTAAGTTGACTGGCTTCAGGAAAAGAGAAAGAGCGATAATTAAAAAAAAACTGCGTTAAAATCAGACGTCATAGCGTTAAAACGAAACATTAGCCAACGGAATAAGATTAGTTTTTCATATTAATATAATTATGAACACATGCTGTTTTGGTGTAACTATTGCCAACTGTTATAATTACATAAAATATAAAAGAAGTATTTGGATAACAACTTTATTTAAACAGTAAACTTCAACTTAAATTACTCTAAAACTAAAAATGTAAACTTAAAGGTGACACAGAACCAGTCTTAAAGAAAACTTCATCTAAATCTAAAGATATTTCTTAAGAAATTAGTTAAGACAGTATTATTTATATTTTCTGTGCCTGCAATGCTTCCTAACAAATTTTAAAGGTGCGTCCTCACTGTAAGTATCCGCGCGTAACAAGCATTCAATGAGTATGCATGGAGGATCTTGAGCCGAGCGTTAAGTGAGCACGCGAGCACGAAGTTCGAGCTTCGGTGAGGACGTTGCAACGAGCACTTCCCGTTTAGTTCCTGAATAACTTGCTCGCTTTCAAATAATCTATCATTACCGCTACGCTAGTAGTCAGTGAAGCTACACAACATCAGTGCAGTTGCTACGGGAATATAATTGTTTTTACGATATCAATACTACTATTTAATAATTTTATAGAGATAAAGTTTGTTGGTTTCTATGGAGGGGATAATCTTTGGAAGTAATAAACTGATTCTAAAAATTCTTTCACTCATAGAAAGCTACAATATCTGTGAGTAATATAGGTTATAAATAGGTTTATAAATGTGAAAATCGTTTTCGAATAAACTGGCAAATGAATTAAACACACGTCTTGAAATGCTCGTTAAACATTGCTCGCAAACGCATGCCCGCGTTGAAGACGCACCTTAACAGAAACAAATTAAATATTTCAGTATGAACGGTAAAACTTAAGATAACGAGGAATTGTTGTAGACAACTAATTTCGCCTTCAACACAAGGGCTATGGCGATATTATCTTTTTAAATTGCACCTCGGGTAACAAATGGGTAACATTTCAAGTGTGCAATATCGTTCGTTTTTCTAAACATTGCGAGAAATTTATTACAGTACAAAATAAACTTAAACAACAATATAATGTATTCTAGACCATCTTACCACCATAGAAACGGGTTTTGTCTACGGAAGAATAGATAACATGACAAATTATAGAAATATTTCTACTCTTCGGTAGGATTTGGTACAATAACTACATCAATAACCACTTCCCCGTGGCTATGGATAGAATATTAATTAGGCTTTTAAACTGTTTTAAAAAATAGGGGTTTTATTAATTTATTTATTTAATTTAAAATGCTTCATGTACAATGTACAAAGGCGGTCTTAATGCCGTAGGCATTCTCTACCAGACAACCTTAGGGTGATGCAGAGAAAATGAAGGTAGATGCACCAAAAAAAAAACTTAAATGAGAGATATAACTATTATACTTAAAAACAACTATATAAACTTACATAAACATTACCAACATAATTTTATATAAATAAATATGCAATATGCTGAATAAACTAATTACACATATATATATAAATAATAAAATACGATTCGGAAAAATCAGAGTCGAGATGAATCTGCCGCCGTCTTGTCACGAAAGTATTTACGCACTTTAAATTTAAATGAGAGCTTACTGTTAGCCATCCTGATTTCAAGAGGGAGTGCATTCCATAGTAGAATAGATTGAACGAAGAAGGTAGAATGAATAAAGTCAGAGCGATGAGAGGGACATTGAAGGAGACGATTGTTTGAAGAACGAAGATATTTGACGTGATTGGAACAAACATACTGGAAGTGAGAAGATAAGTAAGAAGGAGAATTTGGTGAGTAGAGTATAGAGAACAGAGTGGTCAGTGCCCTCATGTTTCTGCGCTGACGAATGGGAAGCATTTATAGTGTGTATTATTATGTGTATTTGTCTGTGGCATCGTAGCTCCAAAACGGATAAACCGATTTCAATGCAGTTTTTTTAATTGAACGCTAATTTAAGCAGATATCATCTTAGCTATGTTTCATGAAAATCTGTTCAGCCGTTCAGAAGTTACTGCTCTTTTTCTAGTTGGAGTCGGAGTTTTGACAGTTAGGTTATTACCTCCCTTCTTGGGAAGAAGGGAATGGTCTAAGAAGATCACTTCTTTTTCTTCTTCTTATCCTTTCCTTTGCGAGAGGATGCCGGAGTCTCGACCGGTGGTGGAGTGGGTGGTGGTGTCGGTGGAGGCTTCTTCTCCGGCCAGAGACGATGTATGTAGTCGACTAGAGCTATCATTTCAAGAAAATAAGATTAGATACCACCCTGATTTTTAATTACCAGAAAAATTTCAAGGTTGTGCTTCATTACCAGTGGCGTGCACAGACATTACTTACAGGGTAGGTAAAAATTACTTAGTGTTGTATTTTCAAGTTATATTATGATGTTTGTGATTGACCATCTCACACTAAAACGCCAATGGCTCAAATATTATTATATTAAAATATTTATGTATTAGGTACTCAATACTTAATTTCTCTTTTTGTCTCTATGGAGTGCATGCCACTGATCATTGTGAACAACTTTTACTATGGACCCAACGCTGAAATCGCGAAAAGAAAATCGGCTGCGCCATACATTTATAATAATCATAACTAATTTTAAGCGAAAAATATCTCAACAGCTGAGGCGCTAGACAAACGAGGGAGAGGTCATTATTTAGAACCACCATTGCACTATTGACGAGGACCCACTTTACCACACTAAAAAATAAGCCAAAAATCTCACTTATAAGATTAATTGTTCTCCATCCATTATCATTCTTGGGTCCTGGGAAGAGCATGGCAAGGCCTTCTATGAGCGTATCATTGATCGGAGCATCGTATATTTTCAGCATCCGAATAAGTTCACCAGGGTCAAAATTGGTACGGGTCTTGTGTAATTCGAGAAAGTAGGCTCTGTAAAAATGACGCAGATAAAATTATTTCAAATGTAAGGTCATATTTTGTTGAAATATTAAATACATTCTTAATCTATATATTAATACGTGAAGAGAAAACGTTGTACCCCTTTATAAGCATATTGTGCGCACGGAGGAGTGTGATATTTGGCATAGTTAAAGTGTTTATGGAGAAAGAGCCCATAAAGCTAAAGTTTGTAAATAATATGTGGTCGAATTTCGATCACTGGGCGACCACTAATTAAATTAATTAATTAACGGTTAAGAAAGACATTGTGAGAAAACCTGCACATTTCAGAGGGCACTAAAAAAATATCAATGATGTGTGCACAAATGGTACACTCCCATCAGCAGCCCGCACGGCAAAATAGGGGAGAGAGAAAAGTCGGGGACAAAACATCTCTTTACCGTTTTCTCCCTTGCTTTTTTGTTTCTTCTCCTGTCAAGGAGACAAAGGGCGGAGAAAACATGTTTGACCACAGAAAAATCGGAGACAAAACCATCTCTTGACCGTTTTCTCTCTTGATTTCTTGTTTAGTTTTCTGTCAATAAGATAAAGGGTGGAGGAAATGGGTTTGTCCACCCTCTGTGGTAGCCCTGCACGGTAATCAAGATATACACGCTTGTGATCGAAATCGATTAAATTTTGACAGTTCAACAATGTACATTGCGCTGTATGCTTTCAAAATCACTTCGCTTGACAGTTGGAACAACGCAATGAACATCTTTGAACTGTCAAAATGGAATCGGTTCCGATTCCGAGCGTGTAGATATCGTGACTACTTAAGGCCAACGTGGTGGTTTATTATATAAAGGTATTGATTAACCTTCTCATTCTGAGAAGAGGCCTGTACCCAGCAGTTAGGTTTTAATAGACTAATAATAATCTCTGGTATTTAAATAAATTGTGTTTTACAAAAATACCAACGTACAGTACATCTAGTTTCATCTTGCGTTTCTTCTTGGTGGACATCACGAATCTCCTCAGGGTGATGATCTTGAGGTCAGACTCCGGTAGCGTGTAGTTGCGGAGCACCTCACCGTGGGTTATAATCGTGTTCTTCCTGAATGCTAACTTCATTATATCTTTCAGTTCCTGATCAAATCAAATTAATAATTTATTTCTCGAACACAACACCACCATCAATGCGTATATTACGAAATAATTAAGAAGTCGCATCGGCAGTGCTTTATGCATTAAGTATTAAAAACAGCCTGTTATCTGTAGCTCGCAATATATCATTTTTTGCATGTAGAACGGAATGAGTGTATAGAGTATAGGTGCTTAAATTAATTTAATAATAACATTTGAAATCAGTATCGTGAAAAACGAAAAATAAAGTGATTTTGACCTTGAATATCTCCATAAACTTAAAAGTAGTATACAAAAAAAATCGTATTATGACAAGAATACGTAGCTCTTATCTTCGTTAAGGGTTTTTTTAACCCCCGACAAAAAAGAGGGGTGTTATAAGTTTGTAATGTGTATCTGTCTGTGGCATCATAGCTCGAAAACAGATGAACCGATTTCACTGCAGTTTTTTAAATTGACAGCCAGTGTAATCGGGTATCATCTTAGCTATGCTTGATGAAAATCAGTTCAGCCGTTCAAAAGTTACAGCTCTTTTTCTAGTTGGAGTCGGGGGTTTTTGACAGTTAGCTTATTTTTTTTATACCAGCGGCTTCACCTGCGTGAAACCTTTATAAATTATAGCTTAAGTTACTCACTGATAATGAAGCATAATGCTGGTGAAAGAATTTTTAAAATCCGTCCAGTAGTTTTTGAGTTTATCCATTACAAACAAACTAACAAACATACAATCAAATCTTTTCACTTTATAATATTAGTATAGATATAGATGAAACCTAGGATAATAAATTAATGTTAACCTCAGCAAACGCTTTGTTGACTACAATATGGTCCATACGTAGTTCTTTAATTTTGACTTTTTCCTGCCTCATTTTTCCCAGCACGAACAATGCGTCTTCTTGACTGAATGGATTGCTGGACAAATCCAGGTGTTCGAGGACTTTCGGCAAATGGAGGGCCCTGCCTATGGTTCTTGCGGCAAGGGAAGGGAGTCTACAGAATACAAAAGATGGTCTTGAAAATTAAAACTAAAGTCGATCCCAACATAGTTGAGCATGTTAAAATAAGTCCAATTTCCAAATGAGAGGTAATCAACTCATCAATATTAAGGCTTTATAAGGTCCAACGTTTGTAGTCCCAATCCCTTTAAGGGGTTATTGTCCTCATAATTATGAACAACTTTTACAATAGGAACAACAATGAAATCGCGAAAAAAAATCTGGTGGTCCATAATTTAGTCGGGTTATTGAATTATGTATTTGTATGGTACAGCTATGTTTTCTCGAGATTTCAGTACTGGTCCCATAGTAAAATTTGTTCATAATGATGAGAACAATAACCCCTTAAAGGGATCAAGACTAGAAAGGTAGGACCTTGTATTGAGAACGCATTACACCTGAGGTGCCTAGCCAAAGTAACAATTTTATGAGGAAAGAAATAAAACGCGTTGGTTGGTCAGAGCGGCTGGTGTACTGAACCAAAAGGTAGCCGCTTCAAGTCCTGTTCGCGATCGAATTTTATTTCTACAAAAATTGGATAATTTTTTATGTACTGCGCAAAATTTGCAGTGATTCAGTGTCCGTTCCCAAATGCAACCGCAGTACTAAAATTCACTCCAAAACAAAATACAAATTTGACTTTGTATGGCTTGCGCTAGTAAATTATGCTTGTCCCCCATACTAAGACGAATTTAAGTTTTATTTTAAAGTGTATCCCAATACTTCAGAATGCATTTAGGAACAGAGACTAAATCACTACAAATTATGCGCACTACATAAAAAAATATCCTGTGTATTATGTTTTACTGAAATACAGTCAATACATCGTAGGTCGACAAACACTTAGGCCGACTTGCACCAAAGTCATTTAAGCTAAACACGTTTCGATATCTTTCTCTCCGTTTCTATTTGTATACTGTGAGATAGTGACAGACTGATGGCTAAACGTGTTTAGCTTAAATATGATTTAAATGACTTTGGTGCAAGTCGCCCTTAATGAATACGGTGTATTCTATTCTAATAAACTCGAGCCTTGGTGAGTTTCAACGGAAAAATTAGGCCCTTGATTATTTTTTGCCGCAAAAACAAAACATTACTGAAATTCCCTATCTAATTTTGGTCGCAATAAACAAAACAGCAATAATTTATGAGTATCGCTTGACGCGTCATTCTTTTAACGTTGTTATTTACCTTCGCTTCAGGTAATCAAGTGTCTCGGGCTCGAAATAGACATAATTGTATCTCATTTGCAGATAATAAGGAAACGGGTCTCGTCCGTGTTACTCCTAATGTTACTTTTTATCATGTGAAGACTTGGATAAAGTCTGTGTCATGGAACGTCCCCCCACTCCCCGCTACGGTCAAGAATGCGGTCTATAAGATTGCAAGCGTTAGAACACATAGAGCTTAAGTTTAAGAGTTTAAAATGTGAGACGTGAACTCCCCGTTCTCGTCTTCCATCTTAAACTCTTTCTTATAACCGTCAAATGGTGGCCGTAGCCAAGAATTTAGTTGGGCCAGGGGGGGTTTGAACCCCGACCAAGATAAGCAATTAGGATCAACATTTTAAAAACTAGAAAATAAAAAAAGGTGTTATAAAATTTTTTGGAACAAATTCTATTACGAATGTATACATTAAAAAAGTTATTTCAGTATCTGAGGTATCGGAGGGGGGGACCCAAACCCCCCTCTGGGTACGACCTTGGTGGATACTTCTGGTGGACAAGTAGCAGTGTCAACAAGGCCGCAGTTACCAGCCCATTTACTGAAATACTTGACTAAGGAAATCTTGAGCTGAGTTGTTCATATTCGTTGATGTTCGAATCATCATCATCATGGTGGCCTTTTCAAGATCCAATCTTGGATATAGGCCTCTTCCCTTCTTCTCCATTCCTGGCGATCTTGTGCCCGACTCATCCAGTCATGACCTCCGTGTCGTCTAATATCGTCCACCCAGCGCTGCGGCGGTCTTCCCCGCCCTCGGGTGTTGGCTCTTGTTGATGTTCGAATACTTATACACAAACATTAAACTTTTATGGGTTCATGAGGTAAGTACACGAGGTAATATTGAAACACATAGAAAAAGAAGAGGAAGCATGATTGGTCACTTGATTAGGCACGATAAGTTCATTACCAACATTATAGAAGGAAAAATAGAGGCAAAAAGAAAAAGAGGAAGACCAAGAAGAAACTACACTGATCAGCTGAAAGAAAAAGCGAATATAGACACATAATAATTATAAAGACTTAAAAAATTTGGCATTGGATAGGACTGAATGGAAATTGCTACACCGACAAGTGCCCTTAAATTTTGGATGGATGGAGGCAGGGACGGATACCGATATTTTAGAAATATCGATATGCGGCTGTAAAATACCGATATTTTACAAATATATCGGTATATTCAAGTATCGGTAAAATATCGATACAAAATATCGCTTTTTTAAGTACCGGTATTAAGTTATCGATATTTATATCGATACTCAATACCGATTTTAATATCGGTATTGATACAAATATTGACAAATTAAAGTATCGATATTTATGTACTGAAATTAAATATCGGTACCGATATCGATAAAAAAATACCAGTATATCGGTATTATATCGATATTTTTATATCGGTATAAATAAATATCGGTAATCCGGTCCCTGGATGGAGGTAAGTACATTACCTACCTATTATTGCTGAGATTCAGCACCTTTAAGGTTTCTATACCCAATAAGTTCCTGAGTTCTGCTATTATGCAGAGTCCAGTCCAGGACATGTTCAGCTCCACAAGTACTTGACTGTGGCCCAGTCGACGGAACAAGGCGGTTGGACCTGGTGGTGAAGAATAGTGTCTTAGGATGAGGATGAGGAAGGATTTGAAGGCATTAGGCCAGCTGAAATGACTCTTTAATCCCCGAAAGAAAAAAATGGGGTATTATGAGTTTCTAGGTATCTGTCTATGGCATTGTAGCTCCAAAACGGATGTACCAATTTCAATACAGTTTTTAATTGAAAGCTAGTTTAATCGGGTATCATCTTAGCTATGTTTCATGAAAATCTGTCCAGCCATTCAAAAGCTACAGCTCTTTTTCTAGTTGGAGTCGGGGGTTTATTAGGTTAGGTTAGTTTTAGAGTCTTAGAGCAGTGTACATATTGGGAGAACTCTTAGTTCTGCGGTCACTTACCTACTTGCCTAGATGAAGACACACGACACCAAATGAAATAAATAGATCCGTTTTGTCATCCTCGATATGGTTAGGTTAAAAAGTTACGCCAAAGTTTATGTTTTTACACCTCTAAGGTGGCAACTATCAACTAAGCATACGACCCGCCTGATAGTAAGCGATTACCGTAACCTATGGACGCTTGCAAAGTTGCAACACCAGAGGTTTCACCCGCGCGTTGCCGTCTCTACTAAGGCTATTGACGCTTCCCTAAGGAGCACTGGTGACCTTGCTCACCACAACACTGTAAAAAGCAGTGTTATTTGGGTTAGATATTCTGCAAGGTGGAAGTAAATACTCAGTCGGGCATCTCGAATTTTGGGCCTATCTTAAATGTTCCTGGTTCATCACGTTATAACAACACCATTATGTTTGATAAAGCCATAGGTTCGAGGTATTACGAAAGCCTCAAAATTTTCAACACATTTTACCTCCAAAAAACTGCTTCACCCAATTTGAACAAACAAAAAAAACCGGCGCTTTGATTGACATCAGTTTTTCATCCGCAAATATGCAGATCATATGGACACGAAATACGCGTCAAATACATGTCCAAAATAAAAGAGTAGCGCTGAACTCGTGTCCTGTTTAATATTTATGAGAGGGGAGAATGGGGAATGAAATAGCCAGCTCAAAGTTTTAGCCCGTGAACGCTTCTAAACGTCCATGTGTGCCGGTCCGCCTCAACAATTTTATTGCCAACTTTCATCGTATTAAGCATCACATCATAAAGAGACGTTTTATACAATCGAATATATATTTTTTATAAGAATTTAAATAATCCGACGTCTGTGTTTTATGTCGAGATTATTGCCTTTTATTGTTGGATTTAATCCAACAACAAGAGGCATATTATATATTTTAATATTTGGAGATCAAATTGGTAATTTTGGCCCTTAGTTTTGGAAATTAATGGTTGGAATTATGAATAATCAAGACTGTTAATTCAAACATTTGAACGGTTTTGAACCATATGATCTCCATGCGTCCTTCTCGATGTCATTAATTTGTGTCTATAGAATAGTTAAGGCGCAATTAGGTATATGATTTTAGTGACTTTAAAATCTGTTATTCAACCTGCAATTTTTTATGTTAAAATATAACGTATACACATAAATTCTTAATGTAAATATTTTATTATTGTAGTTTAAGACTTTATGAAATAAATTCATGAAATGTTACTGTCTAACCAAAACATAAAACGAAATTACTATCAAACTACATTTTCCTTTTTATTTTTTGTATGAACCAACAATTTTATTATCTATAAGTAATTTTATTATATCTGTGGCTTTTTCAAACGTTCATATTTTCGTTACAATATAAATATTTCAAATTTTTCGCTCCATTGCTGTCCTACGCTTACGTGAGAAAACTGATGCTGCTATCTCTGTCTTACTATTAAGTCATATCAGCCTCTTAACTAGGTATATTTCCTGGTATTGACAAAGTATTTATAAAAAATAAAAAATTAGAAATGTCGTAATCATGAACTTGGATAAATAAATGATTTTCTTACCTCTTATCTTATAGAATCTGTTCCAGGAGAGGTCCAGTTGCGTTATGGTGTCATTAAAGGCTATCACTTCACTTAGCAATAACAGGCTATCACTTGTCAAATCATTTTGCCTTAATTTTAAGCTGAAAATGTATGGGGAAAGAGCTTATATAAAAAGTGCTTCTAAAATATCTGCCACGGCTACATGGAATAAAGTATAGTGAATATTTATGACGATATTATAGAAATTCTATGCCCCATAGCTTTGATTTTTCAAATTAATTTAAATACTCTGGGATATACAATGTCTTTACGATTGTAATCGATACACACAAAACTGTCTTCAGTTTATTGTTTAATTTTTATTACTTTGCTGGCTCTAGGATTTCTCCTGCATCTTAGGTACAGTTTACAAACATACATGTCACATGCACACATACTCAGGCTCAGGAAAAACCATCTATAGGTCATTCAAATGTTCGTTTCGTGCGGGGATCGAACTCGCGACACGTCGCGCAAAGCTAATAGTTTAGCCACTGCACCAACTATGCCATCAGCCAATTGCAGCTGTGGCAGATATTTTAGAAGCACGATCGTTAGCGAGGCCGTGTCCTAATAGTTCAACTCTTGTCTCTTCTTGGTCATCGTAAAAGGCGACTTAAGGCAGTACCCTGACCAAAACGCCGTTTTACATCGCCATCTCCTCCGCAATTATACCAAATACAAATAAAAAAAAATACAGTCTTAAAGTTCAAGATCTCTACTTCAAATCCAACGTTTCAAATATTTTTTTAAGTAAATTATACTATAGTAATTGGCGATTATAAAACACCTAAATCAGAATTTAAACCTTCATCTTCTTCGGAACTTGAAGCTTAATTTATTTCTGATTTGCAGCAATAGATAAATAATTCTTTTATTTATAAGTCCAACGTTTAACATTTAAAAAAAAGTCATTTTTCAATTTTTCCTTGAATTTAAACGTAAATCTGTGCCAATATTCAGCTGAAGGGTCGTGTTCGGGCGACGGGCGGCAGTCTGCCGCTGGCTCTCGGACGTGATACCCGTGTCGATCGAGGCTATCGCGTTCGATTTATAAATTCAGAATTTATTTTGCTCTCTAGACACAATATTGTGTAGAGGGGGCAACCTATATAACTTGCCTCAGTAGTATGGCATGTACTTCTATAAACATATTTTGTTTTTTTTTGAGTACATATTTGAAATATTATTATTTTAGTAAAATCAGATATAGATAGAGTCTACTGATCTGTCACTTTATCTGTCAAGTCAATACAAATTGTGTTTCATCTTCTAAAATATACTTTGTCTAAAAATATAGAGACCATCTTTTTGATGTTTTCTATAAACATAAATTCAAATTCAGTATGTGACCACGTGAACGTGACCGAATGTTTGAAAGCTCCAAACTATGGGACGGAGTCCCATCATGTTGGTATTTAAATTTCATGTTTTGGTGAGATCTATGTGACCACGTGACTAAAACTTTGAATGTTTATATCTCCCAAACTATGGGACGCAGTCCCATCATGTTGGTATTCAAACTTCATGTTTTGGTGAGGTCTATTCATATAAACCGTGACCACGTGACCAAAATTCAGAGCTACCTTCTATTAATGAATTGATAATGTCATAATCAACGTTTAAAATAGTAAGTAATAATATGTTGATGACGATGTTGATCAAAATTTTTTTTTTTTTTTTGTTTAATATATCATTGTCCCTCACTAGGATTTCTCCTGTATCGTGGGTAGAGTTTACAGACATTATCTCACATGCACACACACCCAGACTAATATTTGTTCCGTGCGCGTATCGAACCCGCGGCACGTAGCGTAGAAAACCACTACACTACTTGTAACAACCCTAGCCTCCATGCACTATCGCCACACTGTCTTGACGTTGTCGGTGAGATCAAAGGCACCGTCCTACTGTTGTTTTTCTTTATACTATTCCTTTACTATATATAATAATAAATACTATGTACCAACCTAGTTTTATTTTAATACTTATCGATTATACTTTATATATTACTATTCACCAACACTGCTATTCCCATTTGTAATCGACTTCCAAAAAAGAAAATTCTCAATTCGACTGTATGTTTTTTTTTGTATGTTTGTTACGCTATTACTCCGCCAATTGCATACCGATTTTGAAAATTCTTTTTTTATTTCAAAGGGTAGGTACTCTCAAGATGGCATTTAAATTTGTTGAAGATTTGATGAAGAACTTCGGAGATATACAATGGAACTCTTGAATGAATAACAGCATGTCACTTGTGATTTCTGTAATCGCATGATTATGAATTGTTTAAGCCACTCAAAATAGAAATATAAAATAAACATTAAAAAATAGTATAAACCGACTTCAAAAAACTAAAAAGTATAATACATATAATTTTCTTAAAAAACTTATCAGCTTCTGAAGTCGTTGCCACTGCCAAGCTAGGTGCATTGAAGAATCTAAGAAAATTATTTACACTGTTTAGTTTTTTGAAGTCGGTTTTTACTTTTTTTAATGCTAGGTATTAATATCTAATAATCGTGATATATTTATATGAGTGAATATTAAATGAATCAAGCAATCCTTCAAATAAAAGAGCAAGTTATAATTAGTTAATACCAAATCATCTAACAACTCGGCAAGTGTAATGGGCATTTTTTGCTCGGAAGCTCGTTGACGAAGCATAAATTTTTTATTTCCCTTTTTTATAAAATCATTCATCATTGTAGTGATTGTACCACTGTTATTGGTATAAATTTTCTAGTAGTAACTCTGTTACTATATAGACCTATAAGTGAAACAATCTACAAATATATATTTTACATTGCCACCTCTATTTATTATATAGTTTTTTAGTGTCTGGCGCGATGCTCGCGTTGACATGCTCCGAGCGGTTTCCGTAATATTACAGGGGGTCGCGCGGGTTGCGCGGGTGGAGGAAGCGAAATCGACAAATTCGTTACCTCACTGACGCGCCTTAAGGGTTATGTCCAAAATCCTTTTACCATGCATTGTTTGCTAATAACAACATACTGCAATTATACAGGGTGACTGGTTGAACGCTGGAAACATGGAAATACTCTCCGTATTTTACTCATCATTATAAACAACTTTTACCATGGAACCAACAAAGAAATAGCGAAAAAAAAAATCTGCTATTCCATTTATATCATTTAATATTACTCGACTAAAATGTACGGATAGTTGACTTGTTTTTCGCGATCCAGATTTTGTCTCATAGTACTTAAAAGTTGTTCATAATGATGAGTACAATACCCTCCTTCAATGTTTCCCTCGTTCAACCAGTCACCTTGTAGATAGCTACATCAGATTTGCGTTATGATTGTGGCAGTATTGGGGATATTCCTTAACGATCATTCGCAGTAGCGGTCTGGGAGTAGGACCATGTACTGCGCCGGCCCCCAGTGGTCACGAGGGGACAGAGTGGGGACTCTATTACGTTCTCGCCGAGCAGCCCCCGAGAAGACGGCGACACATTGTGGTCAGGTGGCGCCGTGCACTGCACAACGAAAGTAACGGGGGACCTCAGAGTTCCCGGAGACTACTAAGAGGTCTTAAAAGGGGGGCCACCGTGGTGAGTTTAGTCCGTAGGGGTCCAGCATATCCCACCTCACCCACCCACTTCAGCCCACCTCGGACGGAAGCTACCCGAAGAAGGGATCCCACCACGCTATTAAAAAATAAAACTTCTGAGGTCGCTGTTGCACATCCGGCTCGAAGGACCAATTTTAGATATTAGTGGACTGTAAGTTTAGGTAATAACGGGATAAATCGTAAAAACACGACCGGCCATCACTGCGATCCGTTTTGAGAAGACGACTCCAGAGGGCGCGCGAGTCGCGCACAGTCACGGTGTGCCACGCGTATGCGTAGACAGGACTGTTATGAAGAAACTTACTGTCTAATAATAGCTCCATTATCGATTGCTTCAGCAAGGTAAGTGAAGCCTATATCTTGAATATTGTTTCCTGTTAGGTCAAGCAGTTTCATGTTTCGAGTGTGAAGATATACCGTAAGTTGTTTCATACCCCTATGCCCAATCCTGCAAATAAAAAAAACAAAATAATACAATTGCAGCTTCTTTAGTGTCGGTCACCTGCCAGGTAATTATAATACGCGTTCGTAATCGGAGTAGAGAAATTGCATCTAAAAAACACAGATAAAAAAAATAAAAAGAAACAGTACCTAGTGAAAAGTTCTATAATGAAAGATTAATTAAAAAATATACCTTTTTTACAAAATATTATCTTTATTATAAATTATGTAAAACGGAACGTTATTTCACACACCACTATCGAGGTTATGATGTCACTCGTTCGTGTTTCCTTGGTAACCATATTCACATGCTATGAACGAGCGATGCAATGACGTCATGTCACGTGAATCTGTTTTGGCGCGATCATTTGAAAGTCATATTTCAAACATTAACTTTAATAAACAAAAATCATTTTTTTTTTTTTGTCGTCTGTCTGTTTGTTCTGGCTTATCTCCGAAACGGATGAACCGATTTTGATGGGATTTTGACTGTAGTTGTAAGGAGTAAATTAGGCTATATTTATTTTAGAAAAAAGAAAATATGTTCCACGCGGATGATCTCGCGGGCACAGCTACTCATGAATTAAAGAAGCAGTGTCTATTACCTGCATCCAGCCAACACTAGCTTCTGCAAGGCGTTTCTATAGCCAAGCAGCTCACCAAGGTGGTAACAAGAGTCTTCCTCTTCAATGAAATTACTAGTCAGGTCCAGTTCAGTCACGTGTGTGTTGTAGGCTAAGGCCAAGCACATTGAATTTATACCCGTTTGGCTTACACCATAATACTGGAAGAAAAATAAGTGACATTTACAAAAACCCATTTGATACTGGCATTCCGACAGCACGTTGTTTTTATTGTTACGTTTTGCTTTTTTATTTTTACTTTTTTATGTTTGTGCACTGTGTTGTCTGATGTCTAGTCCAAATAAATGATTTTTCTTTCTTCTTTCTTTCAAAAAGCAATGATGAGGTATACTCTGTTTTTCTTTACAGTTTTGAAATGTGTAAACCACTCATGAAAAAAAATCTGCTGTTTCAAAGTCAAAGTCAAAGATTTTTATTTCAACTGGGCTTTTGCAGGCTTTTTCAAAACGTCGTGATTCTAGGCGCACGGTTTCATGTAAATAATTCAATATTAGGTACTCGACCAAATGTGCGGAACAGCTGATTTTTTCTTCGCGATTTCAGTGTTGGTCCCATAGTAAAAGTTGTTCGTAATGAAAGAAGAAAGAAAGAAAGAAAAATCATTTATTTGGACTAGACATCAGACAACACAGTACACAAACATAAAAAAGTAAAAATAAAAAAGCAAAAGGTAACAATAAAAACAACGTGCTGTCGGAATGCCAGTACCAAATGGGTTGCCAACTCAGCATTTGCTGGGCATACGAACACCCAGCGCTGATTTTCAGTTGGCACCCCTGCAGTGACACACGGACGGAGGAAACAAATATTCATATACTTAAATATAAATATGGTAAATACGATACTATTTAAAATTATAATTAATACTTATGATAAATAAATAAAAGAGTTGCGGCCTATAAATAAAAATAAAAAAAGAACGATGATAATGATGAGTACAATACCCTCTTTTAACGTTTCCCTCGTTCAATTAGTCATCATGTATACTAGTCAGTTCATCGACTTACCCTCAAATTGATCTTATTTTCTTTCAAACCTCTATAGAAGATCCTCACAGGCATGGCTTTCATTTCCCTACACAAGTCCAGGTATAATTCCTGACCATCCAAATCATACACTTTCTCCTCCTCTGTATAAATGAAATTAAAGTAAATAGTTTTTATTCAAATCAAAAATACAGGATGTTAGTTACATCATAACGTAAACTGATTCAGTTTGTGTGAAATATATTGTTTTTTTTTCTTTAATGGGTCAATCTTTTAAAAAAAAAAATAATTTTGTTCAACAAAATTTTCACGTAATGGATAGATTTCCTCATTTATAACAATTTAATTTATAACCCTGTATAGTTTTAACCCTGTATTATCTCAGCAAGGTGTACAATACAAAATACTGTTTCTATACACGATCAAAATTCTACATACCTGGAAAAAGCAGAGATTTTACAATACCCGGATCTTTCAGGCCAGGGTACGAATAATATGGATGGTTTAGTACTGCGCTATCAGATAGAGTGATGTAGTCGGCGCATATTTCTCCGGTGCCAGGGTCGTAAAGACCCTTTTTGTACAGTTTCATCTTAGGACTGTCTTCCGGTTCATACGCTAAGATGGAAGACTCTATCGACGGCTTTTCATCAGACGAAGTTGAGTTAATAGAACCCTGGAAGAGTATCTCAGCTGAAGAACTCTCCTCTCTGCCATAATCTAAGGTAGACATCCTTAAATATTATTTAATGCTTATATAGTAGGAAATCTTATAAAATATAAATAATATTTTATTTCTAAGTGAACCAGTCAATACGCTTGCATTTTCATAGTCCAGGCAATGTGACAGTTTTGACGTGGATTGTCGAATTTCTTTAAATAAAAAAATGAAATAAAAATACAATATTTTACTGCCAATGATTTTGGGTGCTCAAATAAAAAGTTCCAACGGCTGGAATTCTAAGCAGTTTTAGTTTTAGAAGTAATCAAAGTGTCGTCTATAGGGCGAGTGCATTTCTCGAACGTGAACAAAACGTAATTCACCACATGCGCAGCGTTTTCCCAAAGCACGGCGTGTACCACACAAAACAAACTCCATCATCACGTACTTATCGTTCCCAAATTAGTTTTACGCCCTGCGGACGCAAAACAGTCAAAGACTAATGTAACCGTACCATTCGAGATGAAAGTTATCTTTGTAAACAGGACATGATTTCAAACAGCCGTCGGTGGTAAGAGTGGAGCGTAAAAAGCGTCATGTGGGGTGCAATATCGAGCCAAGCAAACATTTACCGAAGCCAACTGGTGTACAAATGCCACGATGAGTTTTCACAGCCTCTGTCCGGGTTTAAATAGCTATGTGTGCGTGGGTAGAAGTAAAAAGTATCTCTCACCGCCCTTCCCACAGTTTAGACAACTTTATGAGCATTCCCAACTTAGCAGGATAATAAAACGTTTTGACGAATGGCAACGAAGCAATAAATTTTATTCGCAACATATTTACGTTTGTACGAATCACGTACGAATTGACAATAAAGATCATAAATATTGTTATAAATTGTAACGCTTTATCGTCGATTGATAGAAAGGAGTTTTATGGATTCATAAAAAAATGTAGCGTTATAAAGGCGTTATTTGCAAACTGTTTTATAATGATCACAGATTTGGCGTTCGTTCACATTCGATACTTTTAGCAGCAGAATCGCGAGATTTCGCGTTCGTTGGCTGCCTTTTGCTTAGAAAAAGGTGAATAACGAACGCGAAAACGTGCGATTCTGCTGCTAAAAGTATCTAGTGTGAACGGGCCCTTAGATATAAGAATGGTGCAGTGGAAATCAGCTTTTGATAATGCTTTGTGAGAAATGATAAATTGTTTTTTCCAGATTTCTTGTCCTATTCTGGGTCACCTAAATAGGTAATTGAATATCATGATACTTACGACTTCTCTGATAGTTGATGTTTCCACGTTAACCCATCAACATCCGAAGTTTGATTTATGTTAGGGTCTTACTGGGACATGAATTAAAATGGTTTGTATACCATAAGGGTGGTTTAATAACCGTCTACATTAACGAATTAACTTCACCAGGTAAACATCAAATAAGTTGGATTTAAAAAAGGTCGTTCGCCGGATTAATCCGCGGATCGGTCGCCGGCGGAGTCCGAACGCGATGGTGATTGAGTCGCCCGGTCGGGCCGTGTCACCATCCGCACCTCGCCGCCTCGGTTGTTGCTGATGATGTCCATGCAATCCACCCGTCTACGCTGCCCATATGTGTGTTCGAATCCCAGTACATAATATCCATCAAAACCAACCAGTAATCCATTAAAATTACCTAAAAAGTTAACGGGAGAGCCTTGACCAATAATAATAATTCCTACATTTATACAAACAAAACTCATAAGTCAAAAAATCAAGCCAGGTTCCGTATCATTCCGCGTTATAAACTGCCGTAATTTCACAGAAGCACGCGTCTAAATCCACTTTGGCGCTTCTCTAAACACCTCATACATCTCTGGCGGGAATAAATCACGCTGCGTGAAACAATAGAGCTTTAGGCGTGTTGATGGCGGGAAAAATCATAAAAACACCATTACAGTGCCGTTAACGGATCCATGGCTGCCTCAATACTGACGAAAAGAGATGGGGTCCCTGATGCTAAACGTCTTTATCGCGACGAAGATGGAAAAATAATATTCCATTACTTAGCTTTAGTGTTTTCGACAACCTATCGGAGAAATGGAGGCTTTTTCAATCGTAGTAAGATCGATAGTAAGAGCAGCTAAGTTTTAGCTACAAAAAGAACATTTTGATAAAACAACCTAACCGTCCAAAACCCGACTCCAACTAGAAAAAGAGCTGTAACTTTTGAACGGCGGAACAGATTTTCATAAAACATAGCGAAGATGATTCCCGATTAAACTAGCTTTCAATTAAAAAAACTGCATTGAAATTGGTCCATCCGTTTTGGAGCTACTATGCCACGCTAGACACAGATACACACTACAAACTTATAACACCCCTCTTTTTTGTCGGGGGTTAAAAATATTGATTACCGAGTGTAAGTGACATCTTAACGAAAACAGTACACGATTTAGGATACCTCAGCGTTAGAATTTTGGGACGGTCTTTTCAAAAAATTAGCTATTTTGTTTGCAATTTTTACAACTAAATAATCTGCGAAAAAAAACGTGAAATTTTTTAACCGATACAAAATTCCCACTTTGAGTTTTCAGAATCATGTACTCAATCCATGGTATCAGTTTTCGTTACGATGTCACATCCTGTATACACGATTTTCAAAATTGTGGTACAATCGGCAAGAAAAAGAGCATCCTTCATTTAAAAAAAATATCTAAATATAACCTAAATCTATCTAAAAAGTTTAGAAAAATTTAAAGATCTTGTAAGAACGTGTTTTTTTGTACAGCAGCTGCAGTGGTTCTTCAGATCCTATCTCAAATTTCCACCGTTCGTTCCTTCGCTATCCAATTTTTATATCGGGAATATAATACAAATTTAATATTGTCTATTAAGTCATTTTTAGCTCGCAAGATAGGATGTTAGTTTAATTGGTTCGTTGGAAAATGGAATAAATTGGTGCTCAAAGGGAATGCCTAGATTTCACTCTCTGAATATTGCTCTTTGAATAACAAAACGTAATTTGTCTGTAGCTTCAGTAATTTCATGTTACAGTCACTCAAAATTTGGTTTAAGAAATTGGTCTAGGATAGAAGTGCTAAGAATATAATTTTATGTTGTTTATTTTGTAATTAAAGTATTATTTAGTTAGTAATTAAAATGTGTATTAAATTTTAAAGTTTAAGTAATAAAATAATAAAAATATTAATATAATAATTAAAATTAGTAATAATTGGCTTAATTGCCAAGACTCTCGAGCAACACCTCGAGAGGCTTTCGCTGGGTGGCTGGATCAAGGTCTTGATTCAGTAAGCAGTACTCCTTGACACGGCGCGCATCGTTAGGAGGTTCCTCTCTCTAGAGCCCTGATCACCGGTAACTTGGACCCTGTTCCCGATGCTGGACTCTTTTATATCTAGGTATAATAATTTATTTTTTTAATAAAATTCAAAGTACAAGGTTTTTATTTCAACTGGGCCTTTCAAAACGTCGTGATTCTAGATTCACGGTTCCAAGTGGGTTGGTCCTGGAGAAGATACCGACAGAAAACTCCGTGGATACTCTTTTCAAATAAGAGATTCACAATGGACCAAAATTCGATCTGAATTTACACATAATGACAAAAATAAAAAGAACAGCAAAGATCATTCGTTGTAAAATATTTCAAAATCATTTAAATATAAATATAATAATATAAGGTTAATAATAATGATATGAATATATTTTTAAATGTTTTTTTTATATAGTTTTGTAAAAATATTTAAAAATATAAATAATATGTATGAAAAATGAATAAAGGAAATGATATGAATATAATTATATCTCTAGTGTGTGGGTGGCATTGTTTATAAAGAAACTTGTCAAGCTAATCAGTAACCTTGTATGTTACGAATCATACTTTCAAATTACACGTCATAATTTCAAAAGTTTCATATAAAAGGTTATAATATAATAATACAAAACATTTTAAAGGTAGGCTCTATGAATGGTATAGAATTCATTTCAAATTAGAGCTGCAGTAGATTCATAAGAGCAGCACAGCGACGCGATGCGTGTGTGTCAGAGTAGCTGAGCATGATCTGGCATCATCTGGTCAAGTTCATGACAGAGTGCCATTCATAATCACAAAGGAATAAAGGTTTTATGCAAACGGAAACATCAATTATTTTAATTAATTTTGAAAACGTATAAAAAAATGTTGATATTATTTTAACTCTTTTTTTATTAAAATGAGCCTTTGTAACCTATAGATTTACTTTCGAAAACATTTTACATTATTAAAATAAGACCTTATATACCTACTGAAATTAAGTCCGATGTATGAAACCGAACACAACTTCGCGGTTTATAGGTACATAATAGTTAGATATCTAAACATGGACCATGGGTATGTCAATGTATTGAATTCCTAACTAATTGCTAACAATTGTTCGTAACAAGATCCGTCAGGTAACCCAATTAGATGAATAGAGGTAATCAGAAATTCCGCTTTAGGCGATAGAATGTAATGCATGTACCTTAGACTTGGTTAATTATTAGGGAGGTATTCTTATTTCTTATTTATGCTTATCTTCTGTTAATACTAGCTGCTGCCCGTGGTTTCACTCACATACTATTAGAACTAAATCGAATTTTATTTATTAAATTACATTATTCTCGTAGCTCTTACCACAACATTGTACTAATCAAGATTGTTACTGTTACTGTTAGCCTGCATCATCCCACTGCTGGGCAAAGACCTTCCCCCATGATTTCCAGGCTTTTCAGTCTAGAGCCAGTGAGAACAGTTCGTTAATAGTTTTATCAAGTTCGTCCCGCCATCTCTTTCGTGGTCTGCCGCGATTGTATTCTATTATTTTAAAAGAGTTTTCATGGAGTTTCGTGCCTGTTCTTCTTGGTAGGACCTACTGTTTGGAATCACGCACCTGCCTGTATCTGGTTTAATATATATAAAATCGCTTAACCACTGCGTCAACCGTGTCGCAATAATTTTAATATCATTAACATATATTTAATTCATTGATAAAAGTTAAAATGATACACATAAATACTAATACATTTTCATCACAATACACCAATAAAAAATAAAATAAAATAATGTCAATTCCTCAAATTTCAATTACGTCGTTCATTTCATTTGCTTTCAATTCAAATATCAACCGACAATTTAGAGTGAGGTACGAATCGAGATGCGAAATGTTCTTACAGAATAGTGCTGAGCATTTATTCATTGATATACTATTACGTCCAACAGTAGGCGTAACAGTTGATTGATCTAAGATCTAAGTAATTCATAAGTGTATTTTAAACTATAAAGCCAGTCAATGTGTCCTAAAAAGCCATATAAACCGATTCCCACAAAAAATGTGTCAAATACACTTAATATTTCAAAGACATGGATAAAATTCAATTTAGCAAACACAACGAAACCAAAGCAAATAAAGACACATGACAATAAAATGCCGCCTCTCATTTTCAGAACTAACACAGAAATTCCTTCACGTCCAATACTTTGTATTATTCAGCTCAGTGGTCCAATAGCTTAAAAAGGGCATCGTTACCCTAAGTAAAAATTATCTGTTGAGAAGAAAAAGTATTGCAAGGTTCGTTGTTTACGATGTATAGTCTGGTTTTTCGTACCTACCGCTTAATGTAAACAATCTTTTTACGTCTACGAATAACTAATAGAAAATCGAATTCGAAAACTCGAAAATCGAATTGATCTTTTCTATTCTATTCTAAAGATCTAATTTATTCTGAATTCGAAATAAATTTTATGTAAACCAAATACAGGCACTTAAGAAATGTCGACACCAGAAAAAAAGGAAAAGCAGTTTCAATGTACTATTGATTTTTAAGTAGTCTGTTTATAAATTAGCTTTCCATGTCAAATGACTTTAACTATTAATGTATTCTGAGAGAATATTCGTTTTGTTTTATGTTCTAAGTTCTTATCAGGTAAAACATTTCCTAATGATCATGTTAATTTTATTTACTTCTACGTAAAAAAATGATTGTTTACAACTGAGACAGCGACGAAAAAACTTACTTTATAGGTAATGCTCCGAGTAGGCGGTCGTTAACGTGAGTTTTTGCCCTCGGAGGCCTGTGAACTTCGCCCCAAACTCGCGTATTTCGTTCACTTACACCGCTGTCCGTGTAAATCGTGATATATCGGGCTACAAGTAATTATTACTTATAGCGCCGTCTTATTTATTAATTGAAAGGTACGGCTCTTGAGTTTTAGGTGACCGTGAATAATGTGCGTGGAGGATTAGATATTTAGTAAGTTATCGGTAGGGAATTACGTTATTTGGCAGGTGAACAATGTTGTTTTTCTTCTTGCCTATTTATTTTAAAGTTAATTTCATTTCATTAAACAAGTACATTAATTCTTGAATGGGTTGGGGCAAAATGCCTTATTACGGTGGATTTGTCATCATTGAAATTGATCATATCGCTGACAGAAATTGATCATATTGCTTCGCCTTAACGGGTCGGACACCGGTGATCAGACACATTGTAT
Organism: Allophyes oxyacanthae; assembly: GCA_932294325.1. Lineage (NCBI taxonomy): Eukaryota > Metazoa > Arthropoda > Insecta > Lepidoptera > Noctuidae > Allophyes > Allophyes oxyacanthae. The sequence goes on along the minus strand of OW028614.1, from coordinate 3,580,680 downwards.
AAACATGGTTTAAATTATATTCATGGTTAATCGAAAAATGATTCTACTCCGTAAAAGAGTTCCTAAATACACGAAATTCATAGGCTATGTAATGACTATGATCTCATTAATTTTATACAGAAGCTTATGTTAAAAGTGTTATTTAAGTTCTTAATATTTTAAATACAATACCTTTTAATATTAGTCTTTAATGTTGTTTTATATTATAATATTTTAATTTAAGTCTTAAGATAAATATTATGTTATTTTAAGCCTATTTTGCATACCATCTTAACAATGGTCAAATATGTGGCAACTTATCTGTATGTAATATTATCTGTACAAACCCATATTTCATGCAAATAAAGAACATTCTGATTCTGATGAATAATAGAAATCCCATTGCACCAATACAATCATCCGATCCAGTTAAATTAAATTATTAGTTTGTCCAACCGACACGTTCCCTGCTCCACGCGGTGCAAAATTTATCGTCAAGTAACGATACTTCACTGTCGTCAAATATCCGTCATTTTATCGAAAATCGATTTTTACGTTATTTATTCATACAGTTTGTGCCAAACACGAAATGGTTTTATGCAATTTATGTTATTTATTTCGACGAACCAAGGCTACTGTTTGATGTTGAACGTCAAATATTTATTTTTAAAATTTCCATTCACTGTAAACATTGAACAAATTGTTAAAATCAACGCGGTGGTCAATTATGAAATTACCTTGTGTTTTTACCGTTGTGGTTTACTGTACAAATTAACACTTGTTCGTATTTTCGTTTTGGATTAATAAAATCATTTCTGTGGACAGCAGCGGTATTTATTCAGCAGCAAAATCATCAGTTAACCTGAGGGCGGGTCTACCGCGTTACAAAATGGTAATGAATATCGAATCTGATAACAAATTTCAATACGATCGTGAGAGACTAAACTTCGAGCTACCTTGTAATATTTTTACCGATCATGAAAATGGGAGTCCCAACTTTATGATCGGTAATTTTTCAATCAATCTTTAATCCTCTGCTTTATACGCGAGTACATACAATGGCTTGCGCTCCATAAAGACAAAAAGTCACTGCCTACCGGATATCTATGATACCTACCTATACAAACGTTAATACCTATGTCTGTAATATCAGTTAATTAAACTCTTATTGATGTGGCCAATCACAAACATCATTTAACTTGAAAATACAATACTAAGTTGTTGTTGCCTACCCTGTAAGAAAATGACTGTGCACGCCACTGCGCGACTGCTTACAAATACAATAGAGGCTGGCAGATCCAGCTGTATCTCAGTTGCTAAGTTAGACTAATAGGTACCAATGTAGTTTCTGTGAAATCTGTTCAATCGTTTCCCTATGATGAGGTAACAAACAGACGGACACAAACAAAAATTCTACAACTGATTGATTAATGTTCTATTGCTTATTTCTAGTCTCCCTAGCCTATTTTTAATGTACAGACTTCGACTTATACGATTTTATTATAGTATAGATTGTTCTTGGCCTGCGGCTTGCATTTTATTAGAAAGGTAAGCTGTTTAAAAACCAAAAAAACGTCAATTAAATTATTCGCAATACTTCTAAAGAAAATACCTACGGACCTAAAAACAAATTAGTACCAAGCACGTAAATCAATTTAAACTTTTTTTGTCTTACTACAGAGTATAGACTATGTTTTATTACACTAACTTTTTAATGAGTTTACAGAGCTGCCGCGGGCAAAGATATTTGTCTATTCGTACAACGAATCAATGTTTTATGAGTGTACAAAAGTCCCGAAAACTTGGTCGTCAAGTGCACAACGTTCAACAATGTAGCTGCATTGTCCTGAAAACACGAATTTAAATTAAAAAACTTTACCAAGCTGTAACCGTAACAAGAAAATGAGATTTCCGAACGAAAACTCTATGAATGAATCTTTGTTTGTGGTCTCACTTTGTTTGTTTTTAATGAATGCGCAGATAAACGTTTATACAGCCTAAATGGATACTTTTACAAAAATTAAGATTAAATTGCTTATTGCATGTTGAAGGTGTTTGTTAGAATTACCTACTCTTTTCTTTTAAGCCGCGTTTATCAAAGAAAATAGAAAATTTCGTTAGGTGCTTTATTTTGCGAAAATTTTCACGTAGACGCGAAGTCAAGTTTATTGAACGCAATACAATTTGTGCTAATAAAGAATGTGCCTCTGTTATTGTATAAAATCTCTAAAATATTTATTTTTGTATTTTTCTTTTGTCGTGTAGACATGAATTATGGAGATGCTGATGCTGTATCTAGTGGAAAAAATTGTCAGTCAGCAAGTGTTTGAATTCCAAGCTCCAGGTGTGTTGCTTAGGTGTGTGGTATTATTGACTGCTTAGTAAAATTATTAAACTGCAATGTTCCTCTTATGTTGAGTCGGCCCGAGCTATCACATGGGAATCGTCATGCTGTGGTGGAAAGATTGTCAGTCAGCAGTGGTGGTATCGAGGCTGACTGCCCAGGATGTGCCAGACGATCTGGTCTCATCACTCGTGGGGACGCTTTCCTTGCGGGGTGCTAAACTTCAATAATAACTGTATTTATAACGTGTAAGCTGATTACAATAAATAAAAGATTGCCGATACGTCAGCGAGTGACCACATGGCAGGGACAAGCCCACGGTAGGGACATCGTTCTCAACCGGTCCAAAGTGGCTCGTGGCATAGCCTAATATGACGTCAGGAACAGCAAGGTTTTTAAAGCTAACTGGCCAGGGTACTTCAGACGTATATAGGAATCGGTAGATTGTTACAGATTCCCCATTATGATATACAGAAAAATCTTTTTTTTATTTTCAATTCCAACTATTTTGCTAGACGTCACCTGCGTGGACTTTGGAAGCCGCGATTAAAAAATAGTCAGTTTTTCCTAATGATGCGCAAAATCCTAGTCAAATTTCATCCGGATCGGTTCAGCTATTTAGTCTTGAAAAGATAATAAACAGCAAAGAGGATTATTTAGTCATAGATAAACGGCTGTAAGGGTTAGGGTACGTATAAAATGATAAACTGATAGGAGTATTCAAACGTTATATTTATTAGCCCGAAACGTTGATTGCAGCTAACTGTTTTTACCGCGAGCATGCGGATTATTTTGAATTATGTTCCTCCTCCATGAGTCGTTTTCCTCACTGATGAGGGTCGTGACCTCTATGTATGATCACCTTCTTCTGGAATATACTCCGCCATTTTGCCCTGTTCCCTGCAGCATGAATGGCGTCGCTCACACTGGAGTCGAGTGTCGAGCGGATCTGTCATGTGGTCAGTCCAACGCATTGGGCTCCGCCCCCTGGGTCTTTTCCCTTGAACCTTGCCCGTCATGAGCAACAATTGAAGAATTGAGCATGAATTGTGTTAGCATAAAACTAAAACTAGTGACATTGTACGGGTTCGCTCGTACACAGGCAGACAGAGAGACTGAGTAAGTCAGTAATTATTAGTTTGAAGTGTGATATTTTTTTCGAACTTTCTCGTGTACGTTCGAAATCAAGACTACAGTAATTAACTCCGGATTTTATTATCTATCACTATTATTTCTGCTTATTTTTCCCAAACCACATCAATCCTCAGATCCAGTTCAACAACAATTCAACAACAATTCAACAACGCCTACTCTTTACGGAGAATCATTATCTTAATCCGTCGAAAACACCATGAATAATCCAAGGCACTCCAAGAGTTTGAAACTGTAGTACGAAATAAGATTTTATTGAGTTCGAAAACTGTGCTGTCGAAGTAGAATGGTCGACCCCAGTCATTATCCAAGACACATTAACAGCCAAGAGTAAACAAGAAAAAAAACTTGAAAACGAACTTTTGTCGAAGATGGAGGGATGAATATCCTGTAAATTCCTATAGATACCGCTGAAAGATAAGCATTTAGAATGCAAAAATGAGCAGTCAGAATATTGCGTGGAGTGGAGTGGTATCATCCCTTTGAGTTTCTTGCCGGTTCTTCTCCATAGGACCTACTATTTGGAACTGCGCTCCTAGAGTCTCGACATTTCATAAGTGCCTGTAATTGGTTTACATGAAATAAAGATCTATTCTATTCCCGTGGTGTTCAAGGTACAAAAGAAAGAAAGAAAGAATATTCCTATTATGTGAGCCAACTCGATGAAACAACTTTGTCTACTCCTACAGTTTTTTAAAAATCTTATCAGATTGTTTAAGATAAATAATTAAATAAAATCCTATTTCTAATCTTTGTAATCTAAGTCTAAGAAATTAGTTTCGATTTGTTGTAATTAAATTGTAAAAGTAATCTTTGGGTTCAATAAAATCTTAGACAGAAAACTAGTTGTTTCAATATTGATTCAAAAACCCTTAATTGCCCTTATAAATGACTAAAATACGAGACTAAAGCCGGGCTTCCACTGACAGCGGAGCGGGCTTCGTACGGAATCCGTTTAACTCGGGTAAACTTTATAGAAGTGCTTCCACCAACAAAGAGTCTAGCGGAGAAGACTGAACGAGTAAAAATTGATAATAAAGAACTCGTTCCGCTTAAGCAAACGGAGTGATGTCCATACGGACTCCGTTTGACTAGCAATCGCAGATTACATAATGACGCTAGTACGCTAATTCCTCGCTTTCATTTCTCTTTTGCAGTGGAAGGCAAATCATAAAATTGGTCGAAACTCTTTCTTAGTGGAAGGTAAAACCTATTTTAACTAGTTGGACTCCGTTCCGCTTGGCTATTACTTGCTCATTACCCTTTCGCAGTGGAAACCCCGCTTTATGTAACACAATTCCAAACTGTAGGACACTGGCTAAAATAAATAGCGATTTAAAAATAAAGTACAATCAGTATTAGTTGCAAGTCTGGAAGCTTGTACCGTTAGTAAAAAGACTAAATAAAAATTTCATTTGTATTCTTAGTAAGTAAGAGTGGTTGAAAAAAGGCAATTTCTCTGAAAGCGCCAATTGTTTGTTTTTTCTAAGGTATTCACTTGGATATGTGAAACTGGATTTTTATGCTCAACAAAGTGTTACATTTATTTTATTTATGTTTTAGCATTACAATATTATTTAGAAGTAGCGAGTCTGTTTGGGAATGCCTTGAAATTTTCTATTATAATAAATGTAACGTGAAGGTTATTATTTATTTATTTATTTATGTACACACAAGGAAACATGGTAATAAAGATGTTACAGGCATATGAGCACAATGGAACTACCTAACACCACACTACTACTACTACCTACTTAACAAACTACTTAATACCACTACCTACTAATACCAATATTACTAGGCACTAATAGTACTTGCCGCCAAAGGGTCAGCCGAAGGGTGACAGTTTTAAAAGGGGAAGCCGTCCCAAAAATGCCCTCTAAAATTGCTGCTTCTAATGCTGCAAGACAAAAATCCACACCGTCTCTTGTAATCTATATATAGTCATGTCTGGAAGAGCTCGACCTAACTGAATAACAAGCCATATTAGGTTGGTCTATGAACTAACCAATTCCTAAAGGGAAGCCGATGGAAATCGGGTTGTATGGAGTCTTCGCCACTGGTACTTACCTACTTCTTAACAACAGTTATGTTACACGTTTATGTATGTCAACTAGTCAAATATCAACCAAAGCCGGGCTTCCACTGCGAAAAGGTAATGAGCAAGTAATAGCTGAACGGGACGGACGCTAAATAGCTGAAATAGGTTTTATCTTCCTTTAAGGAAGATTTTTGACTATTGCTTTCCACTGCAAAAGAGAAATGAAGAAAGAGTTCGTTATTAATTAATTTGACTCTTTCAGTCCTCTCCGTTAGACTCTTTGTTGGTGGAAGCATTTCTATGAAGTTTACCGTTGCGAGTCAAACGGAGTCCGTACGGAGCCTGCTCCACTGCTAGTGGAAGCTTGGCTGAGTGAGATTTGAATCGAGATGTCAGATGGTCTTACAGAACAGCAGGGTAATCACGATGCACAATCGACTCAATTTACACTACAAAAATGTTCATTGCGTTGTTTCAATTGTCGGGTTGAGTGATTTCTAAAGCATACCGCGCAATGTAGTTTGTTGGACTGTCAAAATTGAATCGATTCCGATTGCGAGTGTGTATCGTGATTACCCTGCCGGTATGTTGATCATCTTGCAATAGTTTATCTGTAAGAACGTTAAATTAATTATTATTACTTTGCCATTATTGTCTTTGTCATCCGCTCAACTTCCACTCCAGGAATGAGCATTCGTACTCGATTTACCAGCAATACGTAAGACTAACAACGGCATAAATCCCACCGACAAATAGGTTCATAACTCATGAAATTTTACCTTAAAACTTAAAGTAAAGTTCGGTATACCTAAGTGTTCTTTCAGGATATTGAAAATCTATAGAATTTTCTTTGCATAGATTAGCACTGTGCTCTCGAAGGTAAGTTCCAAGTGAAATGAGATCCTTTTAAAGTTATGTTGGAGTTTCTATAATGAGTTCCAATGTGAATGGTTTTAAGTGAACTTTGTAGTTTTAGAATCAATATGGTTTTGGTACTTAAGTTGTGGTGAGTGCTGTTATAAAGTTCTGTGAGTGTTGCTGAAGTACGAATGTTTGTGATAGTGGCTTAGGAATGGAAATAGAGATGTTTATTTAAGGTATTTTTACGAATACGAATGGGTTTGATGATTAGTTTATGATATCTACTTTGGCCCTTAGTAATACAACGTGTATCAGAAATGCATGGTCATATCTAAGGGTGTGGATCAGGCCATCAAACTGAACAATTTTTCCATAGGTTTGGTTCGAGTAGGTATTGAAGTTTTTTATGGGACAGCAGATTTTTTCTCAATTACAATGTTGGTCCCATAGAGAAAGTCCTTCAGTTTGATGGACTGATCCACACCCATATGACCACGCATTTCTGATACACTTTGTATACCCCGTACTCTCCCAGTACCAGGGTCTTGGGGTGGGTCTTGTGAGAATGCGGGTATGAGCGACGGTCGGGCGCAGCGTAGAGTGCCCGCTTCCTCAGCCCCCGATTCATCGGAGCTCGCGCGTGGACTATTGTTACCTACGCAACCATTTTTGAAGGGTGGATTTACCAAAAATACATCAATAAACAATTTCTTCCAAACCCAATCCTTTCCTAAGACCACTAAAACCAGTTCCGTTTACATCCCGCGTAAATCTCACATGAGTTCAAGTAAATAAACGCGGGGGCCGAACACGGATCCTGTCAAACGTAATAAGCCCCTTTGAGTGGCGTTAGTCACGTAACAAATGAACGAATATACGAAAATACGCGAATATTTTCATCCTTCTTTTGCGTGTTTTTGGTGACGGACTTCGCGGTAATGTGGTTGCGTTTGACACTGACTTTTTTCGTGTCAGCACGTCAAATCAAGGGCCCCAAAAAATCACTGCAATTATGCATACGGATGACAAGGCTTTTCATCCAACGTCATATTGGTAGTTGGTGTTAAAAAAATATTGAGTAAGTATGCAATAATAATGACAATTGCCTGCATACTGCTAATAATATGGTGATCGAAGTTGCTCAACTGTTCTGCCATGTATGCAGTCAAACAAACAGAATTTTCAGAAAATACTTGTGTCTATTCCTGATTACCATTTTCTGTCTCGATTTATAGTTTTGTCTTCTGTCAAGGAGATAAAGGTCGGAGAAAACAGGTTTGTCCACCCGCCGTACTAGTCCTGCTGAAATAATTGATAGGGTATTTTTGTACTAGTTTAGTCACAGTTGATCACTACTGCTTCTAGCTTTGATTTTGATCACAACTTTTCTGACCATTGTAAAAATGTCTCATACTCTTAATTTTTTGCCGATAACACAGGAATTTCTGCTTCTCGCATATTTAAAAAAAAATATATAATTTTCAGTCAATTTTAAACACGCTTTTATTAGATTCACCTGTAACTAACTATGCAAAAAAATCTTGGAAGTTAAATTTGACCCACTTCCCGGTTTCCGATTGAGCTGAAATTTTGCATACACGTTTCATTTGGATGAAAAAAGCGTATTTTTTAGTTTTTTTTATTCTATAATATTTTAATAATATAGCTTTAAAGTCGAGTATCAAAAGCGTTGACATTAACGAGCAAATTGAACGGGGAGGCACGCGGCATACCTTGACTCGAGCCACTGTAAACACGTTTGCACGTCGTGATGCGCGTTTCCTATACAGTACCTACTATGATGTTTGCAGACCGTTTTATGTACAAAACTAGTTTTTATATAAATAAGTTACCTATTTAAAAATTCACGTTTACTTATCCGAATTAAGTTAACTATCATCCTATCATCCTGCTCTTTTCTCATTTTATTTGGGGTCGACGCAATGTCTTTTGCTTCCGTTCATCTCTATCAAACGTCATATCCGTAATCTCCTTCAAATTCATGTCAAGTTTCACCATAGATTTACAATTTCTCTCATAAAATCATAAATCTGTGTTTCACAGTCCATCCATCTTTTCTTTGGTCTGCCTCTTCTCTGATCGCCATCAACATTCAGAGTCAAAACCATAGATATCCGTGGTCAAAACTCTTCTTATAGTTAGTTGAGTTGAAACTAATAGTTAAATATTATCGGAAACTACTGTGGCATAAAACAGATCACATCAACATGACCTATGGCAGTTCATGCTGCAATCAGTAGCAAAGTCACCGAGAACTAATTAAGACAGCGTTCTACGAAGGTCAACTGCTATTCAGCGAGACATGTTTTCCAGTAATCTTGAACGATTTAATGTATGCTAGAATTTGCTCTCATATTAGTTGCCAAGGCAAAGCAGCAATTGCTCTTCTAGTGAGCAAGCAAAGTTAAAGAGAAATAACCGCACGAGTGGTTCATAAAAGCAAATTTGAACCATGCTCATGGTTCAAAAAGAAGAAAGGAAACGTCATGAAGGGAGCTAACTTATAAACACAAAATTTATTTACAAGAACAAATCTGTAACTACATCTATACGGCTTTATTAAGGACGTGTCACTAGTTTAATAACAAAAGTTAACGAGCAACAAAGTAAAATGACTTCATATAAACGTTAAAATTTACATTTATTATAATCTACAAACCCACATAAAACAGTCTATCTTGGTCTCTAGCACAAAACATTGCGACCTTATTTCAAGACCAGGTTATACTGGATAGTTCAATTGTGTATTCCAGTTACAGGGTAAGGTCTCTTAATTTTAAGTGTGTACACGCTCTTAATCTCTGCTTAAGAAATCCTTAATATGAACGTAATTTTAATTATCTTGTAGTGTTTATACGTGGTATTGCTTGTACTTACCTATATTATTAAATTTACTCTGCAAAAATGCCAACATCGCAGATTAAAAATAACTAAAGGTCGCCTATTGGTCGCAATTTGACCGTAATATTATAAATATATTTTAGCTTTCTCCATATAAACTTTAACTATGCTAAATCTTTCACTCCTCCGTGCGCGCAATCTACGTGAAGAGAAAACTTTGTACCCCTTTTTAAGCACATAGCCCGCACGGAGGAGTATGAGATTTGGCATAGTTAAAGTTTACATGGAGAAGGAGTGCAGAAAGCTAAAATTACGGTCGAATTTCAACCACCGGGCAACCACTAGTAATAAGTTTTCTCTTCAAGTATATAGATTGTGTCGAGGGAACCCCAACACAAGTATTTTTATAATTTACTCCCCAGTAAGTTATAAAAATACTTGTCTCAATTTCTATGATGCATGACAATTTATGAGATACAATAAAAAAAAAAAAAAAAAAAAAAAAAAAAAAATTATAGATAGAATTCATCATCTTCATAATCCCTACTTCCTTTTACCATGACTTCATCCACGGTTGAAGTCTTCACATAGTTGAATAGCCTGAAGAGATGATTGTAGATCTCCACTTTCGCTAGTCATGATTTGGGATTGCAGTGCACTGGTGAATACTGCGTGCGCGGTGCCGTCTATCGGGACTGGTCAGCTTGCAACTGCCATAGCAATCTAATTCAGAGGCAAATTATTATTATAATATTCTTATTTTTTATTCACATTACATTATCCTCGCAGCTCTTACCACAACATAGTACTAATCAAGATTTGTAATCTATTATTTTAAAATAGTTTCCATGGAGTTTCTCACCCGTTCCTATTCATAGGACTATTTGGAACCACGCACCTAGAGTCTTGAAATTTCATACATAATTATACATATTCTATTCTAAACTCTGGGAAGGAATATAGGTAGAGAGGATATAACCTCTATATCGGAAACCACACCTTACAAATTAGCGTACAGTACTTCGATTAAAGTTAATATATAAACGCCTCGGTAATCTTCGTCTGTCTTCGGAAATACGAATAATAATAAGTATAGTGATAAAACACTATACAGAAATTAAAAAAAGAATGTCTCATAATTGAATGACGAGGCGGGAACGCTCGGACATTGCTTGCATATTATTCGTATTTATTTGGAAATACGAAGATTGCCGAAGCGCATTACTTTAGTAGTAGAACTGTACATAGACGTACTAATTTTTTTAATAGAACATAAGGAAATGTTGGATGTTGGAATGTTATTGCTTAAAATTAAAGCAATAACAGGACTTAAACCAATTAATTGTGGTTTACCAATAATCTAATAAATTACTGAAGTTTGAAATCCAAGGCTAGATAAACCATTTATCTAAAATCAACTCGGATACTGATACCAATTCGAAATTTGATAACGGTTTGGTTTTCCAAACTTATTAGATTTGTGGTTCCTGGCCAAGAATTGGTCATTTCTTGCCTTCCCGCCAATGTTGATGTATATGTCACAGGGAAATGTGGGTATCAGGGATTTCGTGAAATTTCTAGGGATACCACGAAATGACGGAATGTCTAAAATTCCTTAATCAATTATGACTGGATTCCATGCTATTGTTTAAACAGTTTTAATAACATTTATTCGTACACTGAATCTTTTGCCGGTTGGTTTCTGAAATACCCCCGGTTGGTCTCTCTTTTCATTCTTGGAGTTTATGAATGTGACTAAGGGCTGATTTTTCAAACGCCAGATAATGTTTTATCCATGTTTTATCTAACGAATAAATTTCTATAGAAAAACTGTCATAAAATTAAAATATATTCCCTCAGATAAAGTTATTTGGCGATTGAAAAATCTGCCACTAGGGATTATTATTATCAAACGAATAAGCGTCTTATAGTGTGCTCATATAATAATATACTGCAATAACCAAACGGTTGCCATGGTGATAAAAATATCCCACGTAATATATACTGTAAACGGGATTATGGATTACCAACATGCATCTCACATAAAGTTATTAATACTAGTAGTAATAATAACTTTATGGCATCTCAGCATCTTTTAAAAAACCATCATATTTGAGGAACGGTTTGTTTCAAGCTTAAAGTAATGTCAATCAAAGTCGTACAATGAGATTTCAAAAATAAGAATATTTTGTCTATTCCTTGCTCTAAGAGAAAACGAGACGAATTATTTACGATGACGTTACAAAACTTTTTAGCAATACAATATTAAAGTAATCTTACTATAAGTACTTATAATACGAAATTGCAATGTAAGGTTATAACTATACTGCTATAAGAGATGGTGGTAGGCCCCCTGGGACCCTATTCATAATAGCGCTCTACAGATATGATCACTCAATATCATGATATAGTTCTTAGAATCTGATATCAATAGGGCTCTGATTACAAACATCAAACGCGACAAAGGAATTCAAGGACATGGTAATTCTAGGGAAATCCTATTAGTAATTATACTCCCTTTCGCTGTTTAAATACTTCTTCTTTTTCTTCTTTACCTGGTATAAAATAAACTCGCTTTCTGCATCTGTCTGTCTGTAAACCACGCAACGGATTTTGATGCGGCATTTCTTCCGGTAGCCTTATATGTATAATACTTTCTTATGGATAGTAGAGAAATTGCACTCGTGCGAAGCCGGGGACGGGTCGCTAGTACTTAATAAGAATCTCATTCTCACATTTTTCTAAAATCATCTTTTTTATCTTTTTTAATACTTACTTACTTTTTTTGTATATATGTAGGCAAAAACAAAAGCCTAAAAGAAACTAACACTGGAAATCTTCTAACATTCTCGTTTTATACCGACAAACACTGTCTGTCAACACAGTAATCTGCCGGCTATATCCGCTGGTATTACACTTGTAATTCCGGCTGTAATAACTGTAATTCCGACTGTAATACCTGTAATTCCACTAGGCAATATTCGCGAGCGGCCGCCTAAGCGTCGTGTAAGATTTTATACAGTGCTATCTTGAAAAGCATTTGTGTTTACTTTTAACTGAGGCGCGATAATCTTGTCGCTGAAATTCAGCGGTGGGTCGCCGGCGGCTGAATTTCAGTGGCAGGTCGTTCGGCTGGATTAAAGCGGCGTATTTTGTTTCTATATTTTTATTAGGTGGTGTAACTGGCATTATAAGATTGTGGAATAGAAATGTTATGAGAATTCTTGTGCTTTCGATTTTTGGGTTTCCTTCGTGTATTTCTTTTATTTTCAAGTGGTTGCTTTGAGACGATTGCTGTTCATGGTGTTTTGATCAACAATAAGATTGAGGATTGCTTTGATGCGCAAGTTTCTGGGTTCAAACCCCGAGTAAAACAAAGTGTATTTTTTTTTTCTTTTTTTTAAATACATTGCCCCTCACTAGGATTTCTCCTGTGTCGAGGGTACAGTTTACAAACATACATGTCACATGCACACACCACCCAGACCCGAAACAACAATCTGTAGATCATACAAATATTTGTTCCGTGCGGGGATCGAACCCGCGGCACGTAGCGCAGAAAGCTAATCGCTTAGCCACTGCGCCAACCGTGTCGTCAAATGTACGTAATAATGCTCTACTAAGTCCCTACTTATAAAAGTTATACAAGGTTCTACCTTTCGTGTCCCAATCAACCAAGGGGTTATTGTACTCATTATTATGAACAACTTTTACTATGGCATCAATACTGAAATCGCGAAAAAAACAGGTGTTCCATACAAATAATTCAATATGACTCGACTTAATGTACGGAACAGGAAATGTTTTTCGCTATTTCATATTAGGTTTGATACTAAAAGTTGTTCATAATGATAAGTACAATAACCTCTTAAAGGGACTAGAATGGTAGGACATTATATTATAAACAGTGATAAACTTGCTAGGCTCTAACAAAAAGTAGACCCATATCTAGTAATTAATAATTTCCAGATATAATATTTGCCTAGTATTTAGTCGGTAGAAATAATAAATTAGCCCATTTACCATGCCACAGTTGTGACTAATGTTTAGTACTAATTTATTTAATGGGATTGTTATAAAACTTATGAACCATTAATTTACAACAAATAATGACACTATGGGCTTTTAAATAAATGGGCTTTAGGCTTTAATACTAATTATGTGGTTGATTATGATTTAAAATACTATTGTTCTTTTTAAATAAAACCACCGTCATCTTTATTTAGGGCATAGTTCACCGACAATATAACAGATGTTTAAAACGAAATTGGCCGATTACCCATACAAAAATTCATGTTGAAACGCCTGATTTTGCTCTAATCAGCTGTTATATTGTTGGTGAACTTGGGCCTTAGGGTACTCTTCTTCTGCACATTTAAATTTTGCTCTCGTAAACTGATTCAGATCTCTTCATTTTTCCCTTTCCAGTGCAAACTCGTTTACCTCTATAAATGACATGACAACAACAATTTTTTTATTTGAATATCATGTCACTTATGCCTGTCGTATGACCTGTCATCTGTCCTGTTCTATTTTGATCACTAATCATTAGTACATACCTGTACATACATGTTCCCTTCTCATTGACTCCTTTTAGTAAGTTTTCTCCTCATAAAATCTACAGATTTTTCGTGGTCCCATGATTTTGTCCTATTATCGGGTCTATGAACTAGTACCTCTACCATGAGTTTTCCGTGCCGTCTAACGTTCACGTTTACATGCAATATTTGTATGGGAATTTTTTCAGTGCCTCTGCCGGTATAAATAGTGAACTAAAGTCACTATACAAATATTTCATGTGAACGTGAACGTTTCACGGCACGGAAAACTCATGGTAGAGGTACAGATCTAATAAATAATTATCCTAGATTGCTTTCTATGGTTATGAAATCTCAAGGCGCACCTTATCCTATTGTAAAAGTGTTCCTGCTTGGCAATATAGGGGACCATTGTTGCGAAACACGAAAAAACTTCATGGTCCCATTAATCGGACAAAATCCTAGGACTATGAAAACACAGCTATAAAATCAGACTCTAGCAAGTCTGATTTTGTAGCTGTGTTTTCATAGTCCTAGGATTAAAATAGGACAAAAAGAATAAAAATGGAAAATAGGGACTAGGCAATGAAAGACAAACAATATTATTTATATAATTTATTTAACAGACTTCATCAAATGAAAATGACAACATCATTGAGCAAATCAACGGTAGAACATGAAACTTCATCGTATAAAATTTATTTTAACGAAATAACTATTTCTAATAGCTATTTATAAATAAAATTTTCATATAAATTAATGTTTTAGAGACTCGTTTCACTAACAATATTAATTTTATCAATGTTTAATTCCCATAGATTCTTACATGAATTTAATATTGTCTACATCATTTTAATACATACAGTTATTTTTATTTAAGGTGGCGTTATGGCGTTTTCCGTTAAATATTATTGAAACAAGCGATTGGCACACACAGGTATTGGTTTACATTTTATAACGTGAGTGATTGGCACACTCAGGTATAGGTTTACATTTTGTAACGTGAGTGATTGGAACACTCAGGTATTGGTTTACATTTTGTAACGTAAGTGATTGGCACACTCAGGTATTGGTTTACATTTTATAACGTGAGTGATTGGTAAACTCATGTATTGGTTTACATTTTATAACGTGAGTGATTGGCACACTCAGGTATTGGTTTACATTTTATAACGTGAGTGATTGGCACACTCAGGTTTTGGTTTTTAGGTGATTGGTTAATTATTAATTAAATTCTGTTAGATTTATTTGTAAAAATTCAGAACTGATTGCTCAAGAACAGACAATTTTATTTAACAATCATGTATTGTGTACCTATGTGCCTAATAGAGACGGATCGATTTTCATGTCAATCGTTTTATTTGTCTGGGATTATCAATTATTTTAATGAAATTTTATCTATCTGTAAACGCTTTTCTTTATCAATCGCTTATTTCATTCATATATTTTCGTCTTAATTATATATTAGGTATTAACTCCAGGTTCGCGTAAACACCACCTTAATATTAAAGACACACGATACGATCAAAAGTCGCATCATATGTGTTCATTCTAAGGGATTACATAAATGATCTGTGGCGAAGTGTGTAGCCGGCCTAAGACCGCTTACACGCTTCATTTTTCATGGAAGTTATATATTTTAAGCGTAATAATGTTTTTATCAGGCGTTCAGAAGTTTTTTGGCATTTTTATGCTAATGTTAAACTTGGCAAGTCTACAAGAGCTCTTTGGGCATATTTTGCCTGTTTCTAGATTTATTACAAGATATAATCCTTACTTGTATTCTCGTTTACTGTGAATCATGCAAAAGTTGTACTATACTTTAGTGTTTTGTATCCAAGAGAAATCCAGATGAAATGTATTTTAATATTTTATATATTTATTTTTAAATTTGAATGTACTCAGTGTGGTGTGGGACTTGCCGAATTTTTCCAACCTTTTCGAAAACAAGGGAGTGTGCGTACACATGAAGATCATAAGAACAACTTTTTAGTTGCGTAATATTATGTGACCTTATTTATTATTTTGTTTATTTCATTGTGTTCCATCGTCATCTTGCTTTTGATTCTTGACATTTTTATCAGTCATGGAATTGCATGTTGGTTTCGCGAATATAAACGTGTGCGGTTCTTATATTAAAGATACTTTTAAGGGTATTACTCTATCACAAATATTACTACGAAGACCTTAGGATAGATTCTTTACAATAAATAAAAACAAAAATCGTGTCTTTGAAAATAATTATATTCTAACTTTACTGTATTAAAACAATCTAAAACGTCGGATTAAAAGAATCTCAAAAGGTCTTATTCGCTTAGAAAACATTTTTACAATAGATGTCTGTGTTACTATAGCAGTAAGTATGAGTTTTAAGATTTGTAATTAATTTATATTACAACTTTATCTTAGTCTTGGCGATTCACAATAAATTACATTTAAGTAAAGGTATCAGTAAAGCCGGCCTTCCACTGGCAGCGGAGCGGGCTCCGTACGGACTCCATTTAACTCGCAACGGTAAACTTCATAGAAGTGCTTCCACCAACAAAGAGTCAAGCGGAGAGGACTGAACGAGTAATAAAATGTTATAGTTTAAAAAAAAACTATAGAACACGCTTTAGTCATCCAAATTGAACGTGTATGCAAAATTTCAGCTCAATCGGAAACCGGGAAGTGGGTCAAATTTAACTTCCAAGATTTTCTTACATAGTTAGTTACAGGTGAAGCTAATAAAAGCGTGTTAAAATAGTTAATAACGATCTCGTTCTTCATTTCTCTTTTGAAGGCAATTGTCAAAACTCTTTCTTAATGGATGGTCAAACCTATTTTAGCTAATTGGGGTCCGTTCCGTCCAGCTATTACTTGCTCATTACCCTTTCGCAGTGGAAGCCTGGTTTAACTTCTTCTAAGCTCAATGAAGAGTAACAGGATAGATAAAATACACATGATTTTGTACAAAATAATAAAAAAAATACCAAAAAATACATACATTTTCGACGGTTAACGGTACGGCACTCACCATAGTTAAAATTGTAGTAAAGTTCACCAACAACATAACAGATGGTTAGAGGAAAATCAGCCGTTTAAACGTAAACTTGTGTATCTATGGTTAATCGGCCGTTTTCTTTTTAAACATCTGTTATTTTGTCGGTGAACATGGCTCTTAGTCTTCGTGTCAAGTGCGCGCACGTTCATTGCTCTCTTAGGCGGATCACAAACAGCGATGCGCCAACGTTGCACGGGACGCGGACTCACGCGCGGGGTGTTTTAGGCCTGAATTCCTCTTATGCTGATGTCGGTCGTGTAGGACAACTTATGTCGCACAGGCACAGCGTCGCAGTGTGGAGCTGTATAGAACACAATGTGTATTCGAATGCGCGACCGACGTACGCGACCGACATCAGCGTAGGAGAAATTCAGGCCTTACATACAAACTGTGCTCCGTCGTGGGTCGCACCATAGTGTGTTTGAATGTAAAACCGGAGCCCTGTCGCGGGACGCGACGCAGTGTGTGACCCGCCTCAGAGCGGTAGTCTGACTACAATCTGACTATGCAATGGTCTGCGCTGGCCCTTACCTAGTTGCCTGCGATTAGTGTACACGTCCTTGTATATTTTAAAAATGGCACACGAATAAATTTGTTATGACCACATTAAAATATTAATTACACTTTAAATTTCACTTTGGCTAATTTTCATCTACGAAATTCTACCTACAAATCACACAATTTATTACAAGGACATCCATAGTTTTAGCATTACTTATATGTTACATAACTATATACATTCCTTAATTACGTGGCTTTCACAATGTAACAAATTAATATACCTAAATATAGTTAGTTAAATAATAATAAATTTTAATAATAATGACGTGAAAATATTCGTTGTATATTGATTAGGAAATAAAAATACTAACAGATTCATTTTCTTGACTATAATTATAAATTGGAGCATAGACGTTAAGGTACGGTAATACGATTAAAGATATCCTCGGCAATCTTCGTCTAACTTCGGAAATACGAACGTACGATGATGATATTTAATATATAGCGATAAATTAATCATATAAAGAATAGGTATCTTCTGAGAGACCCACGAGACACGGACCTTCAGACAGGAACCGAAACCGGTATGACCAATACCTGTATTTCTCGGTTACAACCTTTATTATTTTTACAGGTATCCTTAATTTCAAGGTAGTTTCATCAAATTGAATACAACCGGTATTAATACCGGTTACCGAAATAAATCTTACACGTGCCGTTGGCATAAAGTCAAAGGGCGGGCAGCCGCCTCTCTGTGTAAGTATTGTGTATATCGCCGGTCATTTTTACGTTACCGGTATTAAAATGGCTAGCTAAATTTAGAGGTAACATGTTTATTTATCTTGGTTACCCAGATAGCGGTAACTGTATTCTTAGAAGTAACCATAATTATTCGATACCTGTAACCTAATTTATAGCGGTTTTCAGTCCCTGCCTTCAGACATTGGTTGCATATTCGTACTAATAATTCGGAAACACGAAGATTGCCGAAGCGCAGAACTTTAATCGTAGTACTATATAACAATTTTATTATCATTATTCAGCCCATTACAGTCCCACTGCTGGGCTCAAATCTCTTCTTAGAATGAGAAGGGGTCCGTAGGCCTAAGTCCACCACGCTGCCTGATCTGCCGCCTGATTACGTATGATAAATATGACAGTTGCTGTCGCAAATAAACGTCCTATTCTGTATCCTCTTATGAAAACGTCTATATGCGAGAAAGGGATGCATTGTTTGTTGGTCGCTGTGGCTGTCAGATCTTTCTTACGTAATCAAGGTGGGGTTGTGGGTTGGCAGACGTATAGCGGATATCATAAGTCAAATAAAACTGTCCATAGCATACATAAAATAAATCGTTGTGCGTTTCCATTGTTTTAGAAGGGAGCTATTCTGTAAGAACATTTCGCATCTCGATTAGAATCTCACGGTGCATCTACGAGATGTTGTTATAGAATAGCTATATTTAAATCAAATCAGAAAAAAGTAATATAATACCATATTCAATAGCATTTGTTCCGATTTCTCCAAAAGTTTGAATACTTTTTATATTGAGGCAAAATATTCAAAGTATGATGACTGGATATTTAAAATGCTAGGAATTCTTTCTTGATTGATATTAATTTTTTTAAAGATATTAAATTATTTCTGTTCGAATAACACCCAAGGAGTAATGGATTGTGTGTGGTATGGACAATTTCGTTAACCATAATATGAACGGATTATTGTAATCGCTCAATTTACCCATTATTAGAATATTAATATGCATTAATCCATTTGATATTAGCTCAGCTAAATAGATCCTAGGATTTGCTCAATAATAAGTTAGGAGTATGGCTTATGGTAAGTCTGCATATTAGTATATCCTATTATTCTAATATACGGGGTTATTGGTAATTAAGTAATAGTGGTTTGTAATTGTATTTGTAGCGACATCTATCGCAACATAGAATAACTACTATCAGATTACGAAGCCTGCATCGCGCAAGGAAAAAGATATTCGTATCTAGCATATATACAACTGTCCGACATCAACCGTCGGGCTTCGGCCCATCAACATAAACTACAACATCATTATGAACTACTTTTATTATAGGACCAACCTTATGGTGTGTGTCGTAACAACGATCTGTCGCGACTCCGTGCGTCGCAACTACGTGCTGTCGCAACAACGTTACTCGGTCTTTTGTTCGTCGCAATTAAGAGTTACAGTCTTGAAATAACGATAAAAAAAATCTACCGTTCCATACATTTAGTCGAATAATATTAAATTGTTTATAACAGCAGATTTTTTGCTTCGCGATTTGTTTATAATGTTGAGTAGATAACCCCTTAAAGCACTACTAGTTAATTACCAATAGGTAGATAACCCTGTATACGATGAATTTTAAGTCGTTTTGTATACGTTAACGAATTATTGATTCATGGTAATGAACAACTCGGCTAAAGAAAAATTTGGATCCCGCAAAATTGGTTTCCGACTTCACATACAAACTCAACCAATAGATGGTACCATTATGTATGGAAAGCCGAAACGAAATTTCGCATGGAAAAAGTTTTCCTTTTGCAAAGTTATTTATTAACATGAGTAGGTACAATAATTTGCTAACATTATCTGAAAAACTTAAAATTCACCCATATAAATAGTATAAAAACATAAGAATACGCGCATTATTAATTAAAATTCTTTGCATTTTTGTTTTATACTCCAGTAAAAACAGAAACGGTTTTTATAATTATAATCTTAAAATTAATAATTTTAAAAAAATTACCACGTTTATAGCTGACATACCCGTATACGTGTAACGGTTACCTACATTACAATTTGTTAACTTAAAACCCAATTATTATTTAAAAAACTCGCTCTTATTTACATAAAAACCGGAGGAATCGTGGCAGCCCAGTCGTCCGTAGCCAGACATCATCGTAGGATATTTCTGAAATAAAGGGAAGGAAGGATAAATTAATATAAATTATGGGAGATATAATTTAATTTTATGACGAAGATAATAATTATAAAAAAAATTCGTGAAACTAATTTGGGAACAAGCAAATTTTACCAAAAAATTTGTAATAAATTCTCATTTTGATTATTAATAAAAGTAGGTAAGTGTTTTTTTTTCGAACCTAGATGTTGTTTGTATTAAGTATTTATTTCCTATTAAAACAATCACATTTTGTGGAGGGGCGCGCCCTGTCAGTGGGCCGAGCACGAATGTTTTGACCTATGTATAAGGTTCTTGGTTTTGACCAAGTTTTGACGTACGTAACAACGTTAATGTTTCCAAAAGAACCAAAAATACACGTTTAATCTATGATATTTTTTTAGAAATACATGCAATATTTTAACATTTTCATGAAACAAGTGTGTTTGTTGCATAAAATTGAACAAAAATGCGATAGGTTCAAGGTATTTTATAATCAAAATTTGCTTACGTTTACGTTACCATACGTCAAAACATTCGAGGTCAGCCCTCAGATACGACTATCTTTAAAACTTTTAGAGTGTTATTAAACAGTTTATTTTATATAAGGTCAGAAAAATAGGCAATACAACTTCAAGGTATGTCAGACCTTTCACTCACCTCAAAATGACGTCACGCATAGCAAACATATTGCTGACGAGCAAGAGCAGCACAGATGCAGCCACCGGGCCTGTGAAAGAAAAAATCTCTTTGAGCATAGTGTTACCATTAATGGTTATTTATTTATTTAATGATTTTCATACAAATATGTACAAAGGCGGTCTTAATGCCTAAGGCATTCTCTGCCAGACAACCTTAGGGTGATGCAGAGACAAAAAACATGGTAGATGCACTAGTCATTATTATTATTAGATGAAGTTAATATACTTAAGTGGAACCTAAGTAATTCAATACACATAATACATTATACAAATGGTTATTGTCTTATCATAATAATTATGTAACTGGAAATGTATTTATTTAAAAAAAAAAATATACCCCTACTAGCGACCCGTCCCCGCTTCGCCCGGGTGCAATTTCTCTACTATCCTTACATTACATATGAAAGTATTATACATATAAACCTTTCGGAAGAAATGCTCATGTTTATGCCACTCAAAATAGAAAAATAAAATAAACTTTAATAAAAGTAAAACCGACTTCAAAAAACTAAAAAGTATAAAATAGTTTTCTTAAAAAACTTAAGCTTAAGCTTCTGAAGTCGGGGCCTTTAATTCTTCAATAGACCTAGCTTGGCAGTAGCACCGATTTCATAAGATAAGATTTAAAAAAAAAAAAAAAAACTTTTTAGTTTTTTGAAGTCGGTTTTTACTTTTTTAAAGTTTATCTTGAAAATAATAGATACCTTCTTAAGTTTTGGTTATTGTATTATGCTTTTAACTAGATATTTTAATTGGGGTGTGTGAGATTTTGCTCTAATTAATTAAATTACATGTTGTATATGGGCCTGTTCAAAAGATGACTAATTAAATCGTACTCGCAAATCTTTATGAGCCCTGAACTGAGCTCTGAACTCTTTCACTCTCTCTCCCTGTAGCACCTCTAATAAGCGTACTATTATAGATGCTAGAGGGAGAGAGTTCGAGGGCTCATAAAGATTTGCGCGTACACTTCTAAATAAGTACGTACTGTATTTTTTCTGCTACAGAATTGCCTTTGTATATAGAAAACAATACATGATGTATCCAAAAATATTCTGGATTCCGAATTGGAAAAAGAATAACAAGATAGGCAAACATTCCGATATTATCAGTACAAATACATGGATGCTAGAAGGCGAGTATGAGAAAATATTTCTTTATTAATAAGATAATACTCGCTTGGTAGAAATATATATTTTGTTGAGCCTCAGAAACTATATCCATTTTTATTAAAAACTGTATTTTCTTTATACCAACTAGTACCCATGATGGAGTGATATCACCTCCATGTACTTCTAGATACAATACTACTAATGAATAGATTATATTTATTATAGGTACTCGATACCATGTTCTTTTAGGACAAAACGCTTTATACGTTTCAAATATACAGCAAAAACTATTTGCACAGTGTTTTCGCTCTGCCATCTCCCCAAATAACCCATAACCAGGATTAAAATCCGAATGAGTAAATACGTATAGTCACTTGATATGTTTCCATTTAATTTACTTTTCACTTCAGTAGCTCAAACATGTAGGTTTTGCTGCCTGAAATCAGTGGGCAAAATGCGATTTTGCTCACTGAGTGAGACAAAGTAACTTTTTAATTTTTGTTTTCAGAAAGCCGCCAATATCTTATTCAGCCTTGGGTTAATCATACAATTCGAAATGAAACATTTACACTCTATCTCTTTCCCGCCATTAGAAAGAGAGAGAGACAAAGACCAGCCCTTTCGAAGTTCCGATTTTGAATTCGACCTCAAAGACAAACACGTTCGGAATTTCGTACTGACTAAAGAAATTTTGCAAAAAGACAATTATGTCCAATGACCAAAGAATCCTCTCTTAATTATGTCTTATAGTGTAATTTATTGAATTTTTAATTTATTGTTGTATTTAAACGAAAATAAGTATTTACTGCAAATAAAACTGATATTTAACCTGTAAATATTTATTTCTGGTTTCAATAATGTTACGTAATATATTTTATCTCCTAAAGTGTTCTCGCTGCTGAAGTGAAAAGTTATGTGTGTTACACGAGAGCAAAGTTTTTTGCATCTCGTGCCTTTGAATCCCTCGCCACACTCAGGATTCAACTTTAGAATCACTTGCTACGCTCGTGATTCAATCTTTGAATCCTTCGCTTGCTCAAGATTCAAAATCAGCACTCGCAGCAAAAAACGACTTTGCTCTCTTGTTGCACAAATAACTATTTCCATACAGCCACAAAACCCAAATCTGTCACTAGATAGAAAGCCATATAGAATAATTTCGGCAAAAACTACTGGACGTTAAAATTGGACGAATGCAAAAACTGTTGTACCGACAGGATGGACAGCGGCTAACGTAATATTACTTTTCCCCGAACCACATGTTACCAAGGGATCTTTATTTAATAAAGTTGATCAAATGAACAATAGATTTGGGGATACAAGAACAGTATTAGGGGCAGGGCGACCCGTCCCCGTAGAATATCGTGAACAGTTAGGGGTGGCAATAGTTTGATTTCCATATTCTATCTAATGTTATGATTTTTGTGCTTAGTTTTTGTGGACTTTGAAGCGGAGGACCTTTTGGTGTTACCAGATTATAAGTCGTTATTACCTGCAGGGTTAGCACGGCGGGTGGAAAATCCCGTTCTTTTTCATCTCATTGACAGAAGACAAAAAGAAAAAAATTGAAAAAAAAAAAAACGAAAAAGAGATGAATTTTTCCATGACTTTTTTGTACACAAATCCTTTTATTGTACCTTTATCTCCTTGAAGGCAAAATGAAAAATCGAGAGAGAAAGTTAGTGTTAGTTAGTGAGATAGTTGTTTCGGGTCCAGACCCGAAACAACTATCTGTAGATCTATTTCGTACATACCCAGGTGTGTGTGCATGTGAGATGTATGTTTGTAATCTGTACCTTCGATACACGAGAAAACCTAGCGAGGGGCAACGTTTTTTTAATAAAAAAAAAAGAATAAAAAAACAGATGTTTTTTCCCGAATTTTCTCATTTTCTCTTCCCTTTTTTGCCGTACTAGCCCTGCAGTTGGGGACAAAATAATATTTATAAAAATAATTTTAATGTGACTCTGAGTATTCGTGTATTACCTAATTTACTTCCAAATAAATATCATTAGGCACAGTTTTCCCAAAAATTGCTAAAGTGATCAATACAATTTTGATATTTTTCATCTAAGTGCGATTTAGGGTCTATTTTAATAAAAATTAACATTCAAAAGTGGTTTTGTAACATTCATAATTTTGTATAATTTGCCCTTTTTTTTACCATTTTAGCTTCATCGTCGTTAATTAAAATAATCTGGTTGTTGTTTAATTCATTTATTTCTTTATATTATGCACAGCAGCAGCAGAGGTAGGTACAGAAGCCAATTACAGGTAAAAATACATACGAGTTCCCGCTATTACATAATAATTTTGTAACTGGGCCAGCCCTAGAGTGACCTCTGTCGACGTCACAATATCTTTATCGATCAGAGCTCCGGGTTTTTATCAACATCGAAAACAGAATTCCATATAACAAATGGTCGGTCGTTTCAGGCTATTGACACAGGCCAGTTCGCGGTGTTTAGGTAAGCAGAGTTTAATGATATTGTGAAGGGTGCATCGTTTATCGAAGACTTAGCTGGCAATTTTCGTACTGGCACATTTTGATTTTTACGAGTAAGTATTGTGGATTCCTGGTATGTGTGGAATTATGGATGTGATATAAAAAAGAGACAATTTAGGAAGTAGATATTTTGGATTTCAAGAGACAGAATCTTGGACTTTGGTTTGCAGAAGATCATATCTATGAAAACCATGAATATTAGTATCCAGGATAGACCTTTCATTCTTTTTAACCTCCAACAAAAAAGAGGGGTATTATAAGTTTGTAATGTGTATCTGTGTATTTGTCTGTGGCATCGTAGCTCCAAAACGGATGGACCGATTTCAATGAAGTTTTTTTAATTGAGAGCTAGTTTAATCGGGTATCATCTCAGCTATGTTTCATGAAAATCTGTCCAGCTGTTCAAAAGTTACAGTTCTTTTTCTAGTTAGATTCAGAGGTTTTTGTCGGTTAGGTTATTAAGTTAACTTACGCTACATACAGCATCTGGTTACTAGTTATACCTACATGACTCAACATCAACAATATCTCCAACAAAATAACGAACCACATCAAATATCAAAACGTTTTATGATAATAGCAAATATTATCCTCTTCGCAATAAATATATCTTTATCTCATCTTATTCCGAGCAAGCATAGTGTACACAGATCGTCGAAGCAAAGGCCAGTAAGTACAAACTCAAATATTTCTTCGCGGAAACTTCTTGTAACTTCTTTTCTGCTTACTAAAGCCGGTGATTAATTAAGGTTTTTTTTTCGCTAAGCAGCGAGAATTTGCTTCCACTAATTGCCTCACGATCGATTGGTTTCCGAAAGTGTTTGGATGTTGAGTTTCAAAGTTTTTTTACTTTTGATTTTTTATGTTTAGGGAAAATCTCTTTGGTTAAAAGGCACTGCTTTTTTGGTATCGATTGAACAGAAATGATTACAACAAAGATTTGAAGTTTGAGGACCACTTATAGTGTCACAAACTTATCTGACCCGGTGACCAAAATTGGACAAACGTCGCTACAGAACAAAAAATACTTCAAAATGACATTTTTGTAGGGAGGTGACATTGGTAAAAGCGATGGCAGTGACTCAGATAAGTGACAAGTGTCCCTACAAAAATGACATTTTGAAGTCATTTTTGTTCCGTAGCGAAGTTAGTTCTAATTCTGGTCACCAGGTCAGATAAGTTTGTGACACTGTAATCTCCCTTGGTTATAATGTCATGATTTTGTGATTATATCTGATTATTATTTTATCACCTTAGTTTATATTGCAACAGCTAAGATGCAAAAAAAAACAACAGTTCAAAGTGTAATATTAAACAAACAAACTTTTTTATTAATTATGCAAATCAGTAGATAAACTTTATAATTTTTAAACTTAAATGTTTTATCAAAGACACGCATTATTTTAGAACACACTTCAAAAGAAAATAATGAAAATTCTTTATTTCTTCCAAAACTACATCAAATAATAGAAATTTTTCATAAATATTATTTTACGAGAAACTTGATAAAATTATTTTCTTGGCCGCCTTTGTGAAACATTCTAAAATTGATGAATAAATTAGTAACTTTAGTTAAACTTAAAGTGAGATATATTATATCGTAACTGCCTGTAAGTATTATTATACTTGAGAGGAAAACTTTCAAAGTCTTTGTCTCTGAACATCAATCAGTTTTTGTTTTATTTATTACTCAATTTCTCCATGAATACATGTCTCTCACAGGTCTATCTCTGTAAAAATATACTTTATAACGCTATTATTAGAAAAATACATAAGCGGAACGGATCAAATTCCTGATCCTGACGGAATGGCGATGGAGAGTGAGCGGGACGAACACGGAGCGTAGAAAGACCGATGGATAGATTCAAATATTTATTTCAAAAAAATACATAAAATAGTAGGATTTCTATTGGCCCCAAACTAGGCAAGCCTGTATCTTGGGAACCAGTTAATTACACATGTCCACATTAGTTGAGATGTTCGAATGTACTACATAATATGAAGGTAATTAGAAATAAAATAATTTTAAAAAATGAACAGAAAGCAATAAATTCTTGAATAATAGTCACGTATTGTAGGTATTAAATCTAATCTTACTCTAAAGTTAATACCTATTAGTAATTAAAGACAGACGAATAAATGAAAAAATGAAATAAAACAAAAAAGAATTCTAACAAGATGGGTCGACGAGATAAATAAGCTTGCCAGAAAGACGGACAAGATTAGCGCAAAACTGGGAAGAATGGTGTAAAAGGAAGCTTATGCAGTGGGTTCCCAAAATGCGCGATGCGATGCACTGTGCCATTAATTATAGGGAATAAATAGTACAGCGCATGCCAAATTTAAATCGTGTACTCCCAAATACCTCCCAAATAGTCTGTCTTGAACGCAAAAACTACTATACCTAGGTTTGTTAATACCGTCTCGCCGTCTGTACCAATCATGATGATTGCAAATGGCTTGGCTGCCGCACCACGAGAAGTTTCGCGTCGGCCTTCTTATCACAATTCGCTTCTACAAAACACTGTAGCCAGACTGAAAGATAGAAACCGACCAAGTTTAAATAACAATAATCCCATAATCCAAAATTCCACTCAAAACCATAGATACCAAACACCAACTCAAAATTCATTTCCCAAAAATTTTAAGCACCAAAATTTTTATACGAACGTAATTCCGGCCGTCCATTTTAACTGGGTCATAAATTAGGTGCGCACAATACACGGCGGATAAATCGTTGTCACATAAGAATGTCGTGAGGGAGGGTAGGTGGGAAGTAATAACAGTGGCACCGCAGTTAGCTCGCCGACTTGTTATTGCGTGTATTATTTATGTGTGTCGGGTCTTAGTTGAGTCGGAATGTTGGGGTAGGGTTAAAATTTGAAGGTGGTTTTGAATCTATTACATAAAAATAATACAAACGTTTCTAGGGAGAGTCTGTCTGTTTTTACACTCTTAGAAGAAGAATAGAATACATCTTTATTTCATGTAAACTAGATAGAGGAACTTATGAAATGTTGAGATTCTAGGTGCCTCTGTCTTGGAAGAACTAGGGGTAGGGGCCAGGGTATAGACTTTTTTGTATCTCTCCACGCATGCAATGATAAAATAACCAGCAGGCCCATTTCAACAGTTGGGCGTTTACGATCTTTTTGTCATGAGTTAGAACGGATAATTATTCCTTCTCCTCCCCCCCCCCCCCCCTTGACTCCCCCCCCCTTGAAAGAACACCATCCACCTGAATATGCCAATATGGAAATCTCTCGACCGACCGACCGACCGACTCCCGGGTCCAGGTTGGCCGCAGAAGCAATTTGGTCAAATGGGGTATTATTGGCTCGTCCCAGGTACAGTGTAATTGCGAAGCCGCCGTACAAGACAAATCGCACCTAACTGTCTTGTCCGTTGTGCACGACTATTTGTACCCAGGAGGATTTAGACCTATCTTCCACTAAGCGACTACTCGCGGGCGGCTGAACGCACGCGATTCCTATTTATTTATTTATTTAATGCTTTTCATACAAATATGTACAAAGGCGGTCTTAATGCCAAAGGCATTCTCTGCCAGACAACCTTAGGGTGATGCAGAGACAAAAAAAATGGTAGATGCACTAGTCATTATTATTAGGTGAGGATAAATAAGTCATTAGCCATTGGCGCGAACGCGACCATTGAAAGAAAAAGCGAAGTGCGCGGAATGCCGCTCGCTACTATTCGCTTAGTGGAAATCTTAAATATGGCTTAGCAGAGCCGTCGAGGTCGCTTCATATTGGTCGGAAATATAAGTGTATTTAAGTATTTTAATACGAAAAGAAGAAGATTCTGTTTAATCAAGTTTTTAGTGTAGAAGGTACCACAGATTTCTATGGTACAAAAATAAAATAAAAACTTAGACCTTGCTAGAGCTGACTTTGAGACAGAAAAGTAGGTCAGACTAAACTTTATTCAAATAACAACTTCTTTACTTAGCTATTACGAAATTACTTTCGTATAAAAAAAAGGTAACATTAAAAAATATTCTGTATTCTATCTAGTACGGAATTAACTTTTTAATTGTGTTACTAAGAAATTACAATGTCAGTTGTCAGATTAAGCACTTCTACAAATTTTGTAGGAAAACTGGACGGATAATTAATATTTAGTAGGATTTCTGTAAGATTAAGGTTTAGTGCACAACTTTGGTAATAAATTGTACACGCTAGGTCATAGATCTTTTGTAGCGTTTCAACTTTTACTGAGAAATTGGTATCGTGACCCGTACGGGTGGATAAGAGATAGAATAGCCTTCGTCTAACTTTAAACAGACAATTCCACTTTCTAGCGCATAGAATAGTCAATGAATGACGTATGCGTCATGCTCGGTGAACGGGTGCCGTCTGGCGTCTGGTCAGCTTGTAACTGACCAATCCTGAAATCGTATTTAGAGGCAAATCATTAT
Source organism: Allophyes oxyacanthae (assembly GCA_932294325.1). Taxonomy (NCBI): domain Eukaryota; kingdom Metazoa; phylum Arthropoda; class Insecta; order Lepidoptera; family Noctuidae; genus Allophyes; species Allophyes oxyacanthae. The sequence continues at coordinate 3,551,680 of OW028614.1, read as the reverse complement.
TATCATATTCTTAAGGGTCCCTATCAATTTTACGGTCTAAAAACAGAAAATTACTTCTTTTTCAGTGTAAATTTATTTTTTAATGCATAGGATTTTTCTGTTTTTCGACCCTGAAATAGATGGGAACCGATGGGAATAATGTAATTTAACATTATTCTTACAGCACTTACCATAAAATTGTACTAATCAAGATTGTAATCTATTATTTTAAAAGAGTTTCCATGGAGTTTCTTGCCGGTTTTTTCCATAGGACCTACTATTTGGAACCGTGCACCTAGAGTCTCGACATTTCATAAGTGACTGTATCTGGTTTACATGAAATTATTCTACGATATTTGACTAAAATTGCATTCTAATGAAGTATTTACCTCGTAGTAAAAATTTAAGGTACCTAATCAATTTTACTTGGAACGAAGCGACAGACCACAGTATTATTCTCGACAACAGGTGTCCACTCGCTAGTTAATGAGTTAAAACCATAGATATCCGGAGATATGCCTTCACTCTATATTTGTTCAATTTCAAGTGTCGCCACTTTTTCCCCACTCCTGAAACGGATGACGGGTTGGTATAAATATTTTATCGATAAAAATATCGATGAAAACTGACTGCAAAAAACAGAAGTGATTTTTTGGCGTATTTTAGATTGTTTAATAAAATATCGCTATCTAATACTATAAGAGAGGCTAACCAAAGACTACCGATTTTGGTACCTATATTGTAAAGAATTTGTAAGAGGAAGACAGATAATACAGGGAATTCTAATTTGTGACAAAGTACTCACCTCAATTTGTGTTTATTAGTCTATAAATATGTTTAAATATTACATAAATAATAATTTAAAAAAGTACAGAATAGTAGACATTTAAGTTTTTTATCTACACTCATATCGTAAAGTTCTAATTATGAATTCATAAATAGTACTTTATTGACAGACTTTATGCACATGCAACTACCTACATATAATAAAATTAAAAAGTTTTATAATGACACAGTGTTTTTTTTTAAATTATGCCATAAAATAACTTCTTTTCTATTAAAGTACATTTCGGTTCTTCCAAGAAGTTTTCATATCAATTTTTTTAGCAGCCCCGCACATTATCTATGATGGCGTGAGCTAGGGCGCAATTGTGTTAGATACCATAATATTTTTACTAGCGCGATGCAGGCCTCGTAATCTGATTGGTCGAATTCATCTATCATCCATTTATTTTTTATTTCTGCATCTTTCAGGAAACTGAAATAAAATGTATTCATTCTTGTAAAACAGGGTTCTCAAGTATAATTACTTATTTAAATCCTTTTCAAACCATATAACTACAAGGATTAGTAAAATAAAAAGAAAACTATAAAATCTTTTAATTTAGCCTAATAAGCAAATACTACAAAAATAATAGATAACATTATTTTTTATTATTAAACAAATGTTAATAATAATGAAATAATTCCGTAAGAACAACTATCAATTAATTATATCGATATCCCTCAGCGCTGTGCAACACTAGTACCCTGCGGTCCGAATTGCGCTAAAGTGATAATATCGCGAATCCGACCAAAGTCAAAATTATTATTATTACTCAATAGCCCTTATATTTTGTGACTATTCAATTTGGTCGGATTCGCGATATTATCACTTGTATCGAAATTCGGACCGCAGGGATACATTAAAAAAATTTATTTGACAATTTTGACATGAGTCACTCAATAAATAATTAGCCTGACGCATGTCAAAAATAATTCACAACTAGATATTTGTAAAATCTTTAAATAATATAATTAATGCAGTGATTTGCAACATACCGGTGGTAGGACACGCCACTTGTCTTAAGGTTTGTTGTTATTGTCCTATTTTTGCAAATAAGAACGGAACAATTCGGCATTTTGTAAAAATACGAAATCACACTACACGTTCGGATGCAAACATATGACTAATAGATGCTCATTGACGTCACACGTATTTTGGGTCAATCCGAGCTGATGGAGGCGACATGTGTCACGCCTACAAGCCATATCCCTCGATATCCGTGGTTAAAACAAACACATTCCACTCATAGCTATTACCTATTACAGAATTTGATTATCACGTGCGTTAACGGTGAAGGAAAACATCGTAAGGAAACCTGCACATCTGATAGGGCCTCATAAAGTTCTCGATGGTGTGTAGTCTGCCAACCCGCACGACCAGCGTGGTGGACTAAGACCTAACCCTTCTCATTGTCAGAAGAGGCCCGTGCTCAGCAGTGGGACAGTAATGGGTTGAATTTATTTTTATTTAGGTATTATTAGATTTTCTACCATTAATTATTGTAAGTTGACTGTACCTATAATCCATTTTTAATTAACCTTAATAAATCTAGAGCAATAATTTATTTGGTGTACGTGTCGTATCTATTTCGGACGATAATTAAATACTAAGGGCGTATTAACGAAAAAAAGAAGACAAATAAAACATATTATTTTCTCCTACTAAATCGAGCTAGGTCAGATCTTAGTCAATAGCGACAGAATCTTTATTTTATTTTTAACCTCCGACAAAAAGAGTCGTGTTATAAGTTTGTATTGTGCAAATGGATTGTGGAATGGAAGAAGTCACGATCCTCAACATTGAGGGACCGATATAGGATGAAGAGGATAGCAAAGTATTCAAAGTACCTATTTCAGCAATATGCTGAACGATGACTTATTTTTGCACAAATGCGTCGCATAATGGTAAAGAATCCTATTCATTTAGTCATTGTTATTTAATTTTTTTCTTGTTGTTTTCTTTAATGGAATGTAGTTTAATTTTACTTTTTTTTGTGTCGTAATTTGTGTGAAATAAATCGTCTTTTTTTTATATTCGTTAAGTTCTATTGTTGTTACGCCAGTTACTTTTTATGACTGCTTATACATAATTAAGCGGGCTTTATTTAACATTACGAAACTAGTTTCGCTAAACAGTAACTTGACTACGGTAAACTTGACACTGATGATCGTATTTGGAGCGACAGCTGTATAATATTTTATTTGTTTTCTCTCGTGACCGCAAATTTTGTTATAGGGACATTATCTATCTGTGTGCCGAATATCATGCAAATTGATGCAAATCCATTTAGTCGTTTATGCGTGATTTAGTGACAAACATCCGAACATAATATATACCTATAAATCCAGCCTATTACTGTCCCACAGCTGGGCACGAGCCTCTTCCCAGAATGAAAAGGGGAGGACTTAGGCCCGTATTAATAAACCAATCTCAGTTCTGAGTAGGCTCTTAAGTAACCACATAAGATGCTGGACTATATAGTTCCAGCATCTTATGTGGTTACTTAAGAGCCTACTCAAAACTGAGATTGGTTTATTAATACGGCCCTTAGTCCACCACATTGGCCTGGTGCGGGTTTGCGGACTACACACATCATCGAGAACTTTATGAGACCCTCTCAGATGCGCAGGTTTCCTCACGATGTTTTCCTTCACCGTTATCGCAAGTGATAATCAAATTCTAATCCGCACATGAATCTGAAAAGTCAGAGGTGGGGGCCGGGTTCGATCTCAGACCCTCCAGCATGGAAGGCAAGCGTTCAACCGCTAGGCTATCAGTGCTTCACATACATCTCAACAAAGTTGACCTTCATTATGATTAGTTGGATTGATGTTGTAAGTTCGCAGTTTCTATATGCACATTTTAAGTATATTTTTATATTGAAAAGAGCCATGTTAATTCTTGTTTTAATCTGAGATTAAAATCGAGATAAACATCTATCTTTATTTACCAGATTTTAATATCTACTAGTTATTTGTCATAACTTCAGAACGCAACTTGATGCGATTCTCTTTAATTATTCAGGATTTTAATAGCTTTTCATAGTCATTCTGAATTAAAATGTTCTAGACCAGGTTAAGAATTAAGAAAATATAATTTTGAACCTTAATTTTGCGTGACTTGACAAAGATTCTATTAAAGTTGCTAAATGAAATTTTAGATAGTTTTATAAGATTCTAATTTGGCTAGTAGGCTTTAAATTGTATCTTTTTAGGTTGAAAGTCACATGAAAATATTTGATTAAAAACTTGGAGCATACAAAGAAAAAATTTCTAATCTCTAGATAGTATAAAATAAAGTGGATTTCCGCGTCTGTCTGACTTTTTCTGCTAACTATTTCTAAACCACGCAACGGATTTTGATGCGAATTTTCACTATCAGTTAGAACATAGATCCGTGAGTTAGAAGATTTTTGACGGAAAGTTTATATTTATTACTTTGATATTTTAAGTAAGGATAGTAGAGAAATTGCACGCTTTCGAAGCCGGGGACGGATCGCTAGTAGCATATAAACAATTTTGCGATCATAACAAACACACCAACGGCACGGCTGGAACAGTGAGTAAGTGATTGGCTTTCTGTGCTACGTGTTACGTATCGCGCGGGTTCGATCCCCGCACGGAATAGGATAGTTGTTCCGGATCTGGGTGTGTATGCATGGGAGATTATGCTTGTAAACTGTACCCACGATACAGGAGAAAAACAAGTGCGGGCCAAGGTTTTTTTTTTTAAAAAGACCAGCCAAATACGGTCGCAGGTCGATGTTATTGCAGCGGTAGAAGATGCCACTCTTAGAATAAAGTGTTCTTTTCAATCTTCATTATTATGTAATAGCCATAGGGCGATCGCTGTAAGCGCAACCCTCCCGATTGTTTGCGGGGCGCGGGGTGGCGTGTGTATACGGTACGGCACGGATATATACGGTATGTATTGTGATAGATATCTAGTGATAAATTAAAAACTATTGTTGTCTTTATAATAACCTTACCGTCAAAAATCCCCGACTCAAACTACAAAAAGAGCTATAAATTTTGAACGGCTGAACCGATTTCATAAAACATAGCTAAGATAATACCCGATTAAACAAGCTTTTTTGAAATCTTTTCATCCGTTTTGGAGCTACGATACCTGATGCCACAGACAGATATACACACTACACACTTCTAACATCCCTCTTTTTTTTCGGGGGTTAAAAATAGGAAGCCATCTGGAGAGCCGCGCTTACGGCAGGAGCTATACATAAATAACGGTCCATTTTGATTTTTACGCCGCGCGCGCCGTAACGAATATCGTAAAAAATCACTATAATAATAATATCATAACCATACTTTAGCTTCCAATTACTATCAAGTAGCAACGACCTCTTCGAACCTTAATTTGGTTGAGTCCTCAACCACGCTACGTTGCCTCGCGTACCCAAAGACCGCCTTTCATAAACCGGTTTAAAAGGAACAAGCAGCGAGTGAACATTATCCATAATACATTTTACTATTCGCGACCCTCAACATAATTATGGGATAAGATGAAAGGCTCCTACATAATTATGCGATCCTCCCCCCCCCCCACTGTACCCTCCATTTATCTACACGCAGTTTTTATGGTAATTACACTTTTATCGTTATGTCTTAATTCAATTTAACATCGTGGAACTTGAAATTGGGACGTGTTCAGACGGGGATTTAAAAGTTGGTTGTAAAGAAAGATTCACGAATTTAAGTGTACTTTTTCAAAGTTCAGCTGTGTCATCTTTGGGTATAGCATATTTTTTCTATTATAGATAGGTCTACCACCATCTCTTGCAACAGTAAAATTATTTTTATTTCCTTCTTTCTTTTCAGTATTGTTTTAACCATACATCAAAATATCGTCCTATATCGTCCTTAATGTAAGATTGCTTTAACATTGTACTGCTAAGAAATTTTGTGACGTCATCGTAACGTCGTTCTTCTTCGTTTTTTAAAAACATTGCCCCTCACTAGGATTTCTCCTGTATCGAGGGTACAGTTTACAAACATACATGTCACATGCACACACAACCAGACCCGACACAACTATCTGTAGATCATACAAATATTTGTTCCGTGCGGGGATCGAACCCGCGGCACGTAGCGCAGAAGGCTAATAGCTTAGCCACTGCGCCAACCGTGTCGTATCGTCGCATTTCAACTAGATACTCAAAGCATTTCAACTACAAACTATAATCGACTGTATGACAACTAAATGCAGCAGTTATATTGCAATGTCATTTGGTCTAGCTGCAGGTAATGCATCTGAAATTCATTTTGCGTTCGGCATACAGGATGCTTACTATGAGCTTTTATAACAGGGCTGAAATTGAACTGCCCAGAAATTTCCAGAATAAGCTGACCTTTCATTGTACGAAAAGCCTATACATAGCGAGGTCAGATCATACTGGAAACGTGTGGGCAAATTGAACTGCCCTTCAGCCCTGCTATAAGAGTTGGTAGTAAACGATATAAAAGCTGGTCATATATGAGCGCGGGACCGGTGAAGCTAGGCTTGGAAAATTTCTGCCCAAGAATCTCTTCATAGCATAAAATAAAGTGGCTTTCCAGCCTGTCTGTATATCCGCTAACTCCTCCTAAATCACACAACGGATTTTGATGCGGTTTTCTCCATAAGTTAGATAAATTTTTCACGGAAGGTTTATATGAATAATACTTTAATATTTAATTTAAGGGTAGTAAAGAAATTGCACCCGTGCAAAGCCAGGGACGGGTCGCTAGTAATATTTAATTTTAGAAAGGCTCAGATGATCAATTCGTAGTAGCTAAGGCGACGGCGTTGAAAGTATAATAAATTATTTTAATTACCTGACGCTTTTAGCTAATAAGTCCTGGTGAAATCTTAATGTTGGCTTTACATTTTAAGCCTTCTTAAAAAGTTATGTTATTTTAAGAGCTCTACGATTTATTGTTAGTGGAAGGTGAAGGTCTTAGCTTAGTGTTCTGCAACTTATGAGAGGCACATCTTCTATCTATAAAATAAATTCAGCCCATTACTGTCCCACTGCTGGGCACGGGCCTCTCCTCAGAATGAGAAGGGTTAGGCCTTAGTCCATCACGCTGGCCTAGTGCGAGTTGGCGGACTACACACACCATCGAGAACTTTATGAGGCCCTCTCAGATGTGCAGGTTTCCTCACGATGTTTTCCTTCACCGTTGTCGCAAGTGATAATCAAATTCTAATCCGCACATGAATCTGAAAAGTCAGAGGTGCAGGCTGGGTTTGAACGCAGACCCTCCTGCATGGAAGGCGAGCGTTCAACCGCTAGGCTATCACTGCCTTCTATCTATACTATAATAATATTTTTTAATACAGAAGGCGGTACTCCTCGACACGGCACGCATTGTGAGGAGATTCCTCTCTGGAGCCGTAGCCAGCGGCAGCTTGGACCCTGTTCCCGAAGCCGGTTGGTCCCTATTTTTTATGTTTTTAAATGTGTATTTTATTTATTATTTTATCATAATGTATTTAAAAATGTAAAAAATATTTATCTAAATTAATATTATAAAGAGAAAAGATTTGATTTTTTGTATGTTTGTTTGTTTGTGATGGGTAAATTCAAAAACTACTGGACCGATTTTAAAAATTCTTTCACCAGCAGAGTGCTACATTTTCTGTGAGTAACATAGGCTATAATTTATAAATATACCACGCGGGCCAAGCCCCGAGCGGAAGCTAGTATAAAATAAATAAAGAAAATTATAATTTTTGAATAAAAGATTATGCCAGGGTTAGCGACTAAGGGTATCTGAGCCCGCCTTTATCGAGAGACAGATACTCCCTTCGGCTAAATAATGGAGTTTCGGGTTACAGTTTTATTATAATTTATTACAAAACTTATTTGCTTTTAACGCTGCGGGTGTTTTCAAGTAATTATTCAGTTATATCGGCGTCTTGAAAACGATATACGATATTGGAGGCGCGTAAATCAGAGAAATAAGGGTGATATAGCTTTTTGGTCGAGAATTTCTTGATCATTTTCGTTTATAGTGATTAATGGTAATGGAATAAGTACTTTTGGTAGGTTCCATAAAATAAAGCAGATAGCTACATATTTTACGGCATATTGCGAGAGAAAGAGATTTTAGGTCGTTTTAAATTAGATTATTATCACATTAATTTTCATAAATGCGAAAGTAACTATCTCTCTGTCTGTCTGCTTTTTACCTTTTCACAACTAAACGGCTGAATCGATCTGGATGAAATTTAACAATGAATTAATGTGGTCCCATAGTAAAAGTTGTTCATAATGATGAGTACCTACAATAACCTCTTAAAGCGCAAATGTGTCCAGTAGTTTTTGAGTTTATTCATTACAAACAAAAATAAAAATCTTTTCTCTTTACTATATTAGTTTGGTTTAGAAAACCAAAAGTTAGCAGATCTTAATGACATCAATCGAATATGCTACATTATGCAAGTGCATAACTTGTAATTATAACAAAATTAAGGCGAGCGCGCTCACATTAAACTAAGATTAACTGTCGTTTTACAGCGACACGTGTTTGACAACCTTTGGTAAGAACGCCATACTTAGTATGCGCTACGGCAGTCACGCGTGGAAAAATACGTCGCCATAGGGTGGGGAGGATTTGTTTAGTTATATTTAGACAGAAATGTGGTTGCTATGGATTTATCCACATCACCGAGGACTATGGTATATGTGGCATAATATTTAAATCTACTTCAAAAGAGTACATATATAATTATTATATTTCAAAACGGTTGGTCGACGCTGGGCTGGCCTATTCTTTTGTCAAATATAACTAAAAGTACAAAGTAAACAAAAATGACACTGATAATGACCCCAATTATTGAAAATTAACAGATTTTGCAATTCGATTATTTCAATAAAATCGGTAGTTACATGATAGTAATTCACAGATTTTACTCTTTTTTATATAGTTATTTGCTTTTTTTACCCCTAAAAAGAACAGTCGTAAGAATACTGGCACAATCACAGTATGTTGTGTAGTACAACATAAGTACGGTAGGGATCAGAAATGCATGAGCAGTCTCACAAAGCAATAGATTGACGCTAATGGGTTGACTTACGACCTTCTTTTACGAAGTAGTTTCTATTTCTATACTATAGACACTCACACACATGCACCGTTGTCTGCAACTGATTGTATTCCATAATTTCAATACTGCTAGTATATCTCAAGCCAGCTAAGTTGATAACGTTCCCTGGTATTAATTGGTGAATCGTAGGTTCAAACCTCACATAGTTTTTTTTAAGTTTTAATAATACTCATAAATCTTGAGGCATTTATTCATCAATGTTTAACGTAGTAGTTGAATAAGCGATGTCTCGTTCCGCGTTAGTCTTGTTATTATCTATAAATTGAAAAGTTAGCAGGTAGACAACAGAAATGTGAATACACTATTTAGATTTCTGTGAGGTAGACAGATTAAGTTACGACTCAAGTCATTTAGATCGAATAGAACGTTGTTAGTGTTGTTATTATTGGTTAGTGATGTGTGATTAAATCTATTAGCGTTGGTTGGAGTTATAATATTCAAAATGCAGGCTAATATAATCGAAGCGAGGGGGGAATATTATTGCACTGCCTAAAAGTGGACGATATGATTACAATACAAATATCTAATGAAACCGGACTGACTGTGAGTGTTATTCATGATCTTTATATAAAACTAAAGAAAAAGATAAATCATTTTAATGTTTATTTATTTAGATTAATGATAATAATAATGATGAATAATTATTCTAATAAATATATTCTTATTATTGTTTGGTTTCTTAATTAATATATAGAAGTATAATAAACATGTGTTTAATACTATATAGATATAAGTAATATATAGATACGTATAATATATATATATTATTTAAATATATATTATACTATAATTATATAGTAATTAGTTTTAGTATTTTGTTTATTATTATTATTATTATTTTTGTTCTAGAGAAATACTGCGAGCCGGTGGGTTAAGACCACGAATGAGGACGAAAGTAGCCCTGGTAGTCGATGGTGAACGAATATGAAACAAGTAGTTACATAACAACGAAACATTTTGCAGAATTATTCGACATTTCATTACTAACTGTTCGCCATGCACTCCATGCTGAAGGTGTCCATCACTGAAGACCACCTAAAAACCCTTTTTGACAGAAAGACGTAAACAAGAACGGTTCACACGAGAATAGTTATTTATAATTACTTCAACTGGGACACTACTATATCTTCAGATGGAATAATGTTCAATCTAGCCAAAAGGGAAGACTTCATTTATGGTGTAAGGATAACACACGCTATAGTGAATAAAACATAGTTATGTGGAAGTATTATATGATAATATGTCATGTTGCCTACTGTGCTCATCGTTTATCCAGCTGAATAGTTTAGAGATATCTTCTGTCCAGGATAATTGTCCGATTCACCGGGCGAGAACCAAAATGTTATAGTCTTCTAATGTTATAATCTTCTAAACGTGTCGACACTTACTTGAGTTAGTTAATCACTCATGGTTTATTCGTAAGGGGTAAAAGATTTAAGTTGTAACGTTTGAGGTTTAGTTTCAATCCTCTTTTCGTCAAGAAAACGAATACTTAAACTATAACTTCAATATCTAAATAAGTGTTACCTACTGTATAATGCGTCGACACTCACTTGACTGTATTGAGAACAGCTGTGGAAGTTACAATAAATATTGGTAATTTTAAAATGTTATACCCCTTACTAATAAAAGCTTGTAATTTTTGTTCACTCATTGTCATTTTCATATCAAAGAAAAGAGATTACAATAAACATAACCATATGTTATTTATTGTCTGCTCATCGTTTATAGGTATAATATTTAAGTTGTAATTGCTGGCCATATTACATATAGTCGGTAGTTCAAGAATTAAAGTTGGTCTAGTTTCAATCCTCTTTTCGTCAAGAAAATGAATAAGCTATAAACTTAATATCTAATAAGTGTAACTGTTTTGTTTTATAAATAAAGATTTGTAATTAAAACAAATAAACGTTTTTGTTTTTGTTTACAATTTTGTAAAGATAACCCAGAAAATAATAACTTACTTTAATATTTATCATTGAACGAATCCACCTATTAATAAAAAAAGGATAATAAATATCTAAACAAAAATATAACAGTCTTCCCTAAGACTCGATCCTACGCTATGTTAATCGCAATCCTATGCACTATGCATCATAGCTATCAGTGACTGTTAGAATTACTTGAAATAAAGCAATACAATGACATCGATGAATGAATGTCTCCAAGGTCATGCATATACTCGTATTGACAAGCGACGGCAAATAGATTTACAACTTCCCTCACGCTAGATTATTAATCTATGCGACGGCAATATACTTTCTTTCATTTTATTTAACTTCTTAGTGTGTGTGGTAAATGTGGTGATGTCTCATTACGTTGTGTGTATAACTCACACCAACAGCTCGTAGGCACCATCGCGTCGCAAACGAATACAGTCTTTAGTATGCTCATGCATTTCTGATCGTGTACTGTACTTTGTTCTCGTGAACATAGGACACTGCTGATGGTCAATTATTCTCATGAGTTTAATTCCTTAGTTAAATTTACAACACCCACAACAAGAGAGATGGTGTAGGAAAATCACATAGAAACGGCCATCATAGTACTTGTTTTAAACTAAGATTGACTGTTATTTAACTTTGTTCGAAACGCGACGTGTGTGACAATTTTTGGTACGAACAACAGGTTTAGTATGCACTGCGCCGTGTGACAGAGATTTAGTTATGTCACGAGTTTTGACAGATTTTATTCTTGTATTGTAAAATGTTGGAGTGTTGTTTCAAAGACTGAAAATCAAATTTTAGGTACAATACGATGGAGATTTGCCAAAATGTAATTTTTCAATTATGACGTTGGCGGCTGAAAATCGTTTATCGATTGATCGTTATTTCTAATTCACTTTCAAATAAAAATCTATTACTACTAAAATCTCCTGTTTATTTTTTAATCATGTTTGTTATTATTTTTTTGTTTCTTTGTGATCTCTGTTTCAATTTTTTTTTGTTCTGACAATGTATGTCCTTTATCGAATAAATGCTTTCTATTCTATTATTCTATTCTAAATATTTGCGACGTTAAACACGTAATTTTAAAACTTTAATTCCACTTTCAAATACTGGCCATATTTGAAACTAGAATGGAATATTTCTTAGTTCGAAACATGTTTAGTTATAAATTAAAAAGTAAACGCATTCAGACTAAAACAATATACATGACGTGTTAGTGCAAATCCATGCTCATAAACGCCAACATAACCTAAGTATGTCATCGTTGAAACGCTACGGAGGTAGTATTACTGAAGCTGCCATGCACATTAATCATGAGACGTTATTGTCTCCAGGTTATGTGGCGACATAAACGTAGGAATCTCCGCTCATTACTCTTATACCTTGTGTAGAACAATGACGACTCGGTAAGTTATAAAACGGTATAGGGTTTTGATTTGATACGATGTACAACGTGTAAGTATGCCCTTATATTGTACTTTCATTTAAGTATATTTTTAGAATACTAGACACTTAGGCTATTTTTAACGATGAATAAACAGATGGTTATTATGAAAAATAAATCAGTATATTCATGTATAGCAACCGTTTTTTTCTTAAACGGCCGTTTAATATGTCGGTGAACTTGGCCTATGTACTTCGCCTTATTGGCCTTATACAGGGTATTTCGCCGTATAGTAGATAGAATAGGTTAAACCCTCTTTTCTTCTGGGTAACATAGGTTCATGTATATCAAATATTGTCTTTGTATATCTTTAGGTAATAAGCATGAAAATTACTTCAGCCATTCGAATTATTCTGAATATGTGATGCGCGTAGCGGGCCGCATGTGCCCCTAGAATTACCCCATATAGATAACTTACCTAGTTAAAGAACAAAGATATCTCTCTGGGAAAAGATTGTAAATTATTTTCATTTCCATACCCTCGATACAGAAGAAATCCTAGTCAGGGGCAAAGTTTTTTTATCTAAAAAAAACAAAAGAAAAAAACAAGGGAAGTCTTAGAAAACTGACAACACTTTCAGTCTTTTGAGATAACATTTCAGAATATTTAACAATGATAAATGGGAATCAAATGAAATTGGGAACAGCAAGACTTGATCGCCTTAATTTACTGCGCAAAACTATTTTTATGTAAAGATCCCAGATCCAGCCGAATCAATTAGAAAAGTAATAACTCAAACGTTTCTGAACGAAAAAGGAATATAAAAATATATTTTTGGACTAATTTACTTAATGGGAATACAAGAACGAACAAAATTGGTGAAATGTAGGTCCAGAAAAACTACCGGTGGACCACTTTCAGTCCCCCCCCCCCCCCCCCCCCCCTCCTCCGAGATGTGCCTTAATAGGCATACCTACAAGATGCAATGTTACGTTATATCGACGACATTTGGAGATACTGTAGGAGGCAGAGAGTCGCCTGATGAATAAAAGACAAGCATCTAATGGCAAAATTATAAGGGCATTATAACGTAAAATGTTTCGCGGGGTAAACGCGAAGCTAGGCTTTTTGATCCACCTTGTATCACTAAAGCTGAGAACACACTAGACCATTTCCAAGAGCGTTTCCATTCCATGTTATGTAACGTTCTTACGAATGGTATAATACAAGGAAAGCTGAATTAAAAAACAATCGATGTAATGTAACGTTCCTGCGAATGCTCGACGCTGTGTTCGACGTAATGCTCACGGCAAGTGAACATGTACCTGTAACAGTGTAACATTCCCTTCCGTTTAGCATCGTTGAAATATCGGATCTGTAAGTCGTATGTACTGCGTTTATCTTGATGAATTGTATTACAAATAAACAGAATAGAAGATGGTGGTATATAAATATTTACGATAATAAACTCCGCCGTCGCTCGATTTGCCCGCGCTCGTGTTTTTACTCGATAAAATGTTAGACAAATTCGCTCGTTGTTTGTAAAATCAAGTTGTATCAAAATATCGAGCGTTGTGTTCGATGTTCGGTTTGTGAAAGGGTGACACATTAGAGCGGCTCGATGTGCGGCTTGATGTTCTGTTACAAGTAAAAGCTCTAGTGTATAGGCACTTTTTGGCAACTATAAAGTATACATTTTTATTAATATATGAGTACATGTAGAGATTAGTTTGACGTGGATTTTGCAGTAAAATGTGATCCTAGAACAGAATTCGTTTGAGAATAATATTCTCAAACATTATAAACAACGTGTAATTTAATAATGCAAATCCTCACGCACCCCAATTAAAATATCTAGATAACAAAACTTAAGATTAAATATTATTTTTAAGAAAATAGTTTTGAGCCTGGTATTACTTACTGAATTTAAAAATTGAGTCTTATTGTCTTGGAATAACGTTTAATTTTCTTTCAATCGTCGGGTTGGCCAATTCCATATTAATTGGAAACAAATACCTATATTTAATGTTACTGAAATCGATTCTTTTTACAATTCTTTTTCTTTTTGAAAACACATACTAAATTAAAAATCTAGTGCGAAGTTTGCGTAACTCCGCATAATTATGGACAATCACTCCGCCTACTTGCCCATTCCTATTATGTTTCATATTCTGTGGTCTAACCCTTCGGGCAATACAAGCGTTACGTTATGTTGTCATATTAAGACATAAACTGCCACGTAGTCGACAATAGAAAATCTATTGTTCGCCCTAACCATAGAAATATGATAAACCTAGAAGAGTAGCTATTAATTGAACTTTTCAAATGTAGTGGTAGATACTATTTTATCAAATACACGCGCTTATGAGATTGAAAGAGACAGCTAGCTGTAATCGACTTTACATTCAAGTTCAAATGAAGCCGGTTTTTGAAATGTCATAACTAAAGGACTTAGCGATTTTCCTTAGGAATTGGTGACCAGACTGGTGACCATTGATATCGTAATACGGCTACGTAATGATTCTGTTCTATTTGACGAGTGCCGAGATTATATATATCTGTCTCTTTTTAACTCATTACGCTGCATATTAGATAGAAAAGTCACGCTAGCACGTTCCAGTTCAATTATATGTCAAAAAATTGTTACTCTTCTAGGCTTGTAATATTTCTATGGCCCTAACGGTGACTGTCATGGCGCTCAAAGGGTAATAAAACAAATCTATCTGCTCCAACCCTATAACGCGATATCGATAAAATCACGAGCCATAACCACTAAAACTTATTCACCAGTCACTCCAAAACTTGCATAAGAAAAATCCACTTAACGTCCGAACTGAGGGATACAATTGGGAAAGAAAGTTAGGGGCAAAGACAAAAAGGACTGTGCCTAATGGGAGCAAGTTTGGGAAACACTTTGGCTAAACATTCGCTAATGGAAATGGAAGGAAGCCAGCGAAGTAACACCGAATCGGTTGTTTTTTTACAATTCACCCGTGACTCTTGCCAAATCGGAGATTTTTTGGGCAGAAATGTTAATATGTGTCAGAGAATTCGGTTTTTAAGCTATGTCCCTACAAGCTCCTTTATTTTAAGTCTTCTTAGCGTGTCGATGGCAAATTAAATGTACTTGGCCCAGTATTCCGCCACGCGAATAGCAGAATCAGTTGCAGACATAAGCTCCTCACGCGTGCAGGTGGTAAGGCATGCGGCGCAGGATGGAAGATGCGCCATGGTTTGCGGAGAGACACCACACTCTTTATTTTAAGTTAAGCTAAGGCATTCGCCATTTATGATGTTTAATACTAAAAACATTCAGGATTTTTGGTTTATTTTTGTGTAAATGCAGATTGAACTTCGGCCAGCCCGCTCCTTATATTAATGTAAACATATAATTTTAAGAGTATCCATATTTTAAAAGTACATACATGGAGTTTCATGCCATTATCTTCTCCATAGCACCAACCCACTTGTAACTGTGCACCTAGAATCACGACATTTTAACAGCGCCTGCAAAGGCCCAGTTGAAATAAAAAGCTTCGACTTTGACAAAAATATTTCAAGTATCTATTGGTTGGGATAGATACAGGAAAAATAATAAAATAAGCGTAAATATGAAATTTGAAACTCTGGGCAGTTTGGGGTGAAAGGGGAAGGACCGAAATCAATTAGAATAAAAGATTTTACTTAAATAAAAGGTTCTAAGATGCAAGAAAATATACTTATTAGATTTTTTAAACTGCTTGTTGTGTTGTGCTGTGTTATGTTAGACTTCCACTAATCCGCATTGAGCCTGCATGGTAGATTCCGATGCTTCCACTGGGAAAGGGTAATAATGAGCAAGTAATAGCTGGACGGAATGGACCCCAACTAGCTAAAATAGGTTTTACCTTCCATTAAGAAAGAGTTTTGAAATTGCCTTCCACTGCAACCTCTCCCCTAGACTTTTTGTTGGTGGAAGCACTTCTATGAAGTTTAACGTTGCGAGTTAAACGGAGTCCGTACGGAGCCCGCTCCGCTGCCAGTGGAAGCTCGGCTTTAGAGAGAAGGCCCATTATTCAGAACATTAATATGCTATAGAATAGAATTTTTCTTTATTAGAGTAACCAAGACTCAACAAGATTATTAGTAAAACTTATAACTATGTTAGTAAGCACAGACACTGAACAAAAACAAGCAAAAGTAAACACAGAAATCATGGTTGGTCACTGTTGTGACATCCCGTGAGAGACGGCACAACAGTGACCCACGTACTCACGTAGACACAGTCCAGGCGACTGGCAACCATGCTTAAAACACTGTTGGAGCCGCCCCACACCCTGCATACCAGGGAAGCGCATCTTTTACGCATTGTTGCGTAAAAGCAATCTAATAATAATATATAATCTTAATATTAAGATTATATATTATTATTAGATTGCTTTGCCCATGTGTATTTTTTTTTTTAAATCAAGTAAGCAAATTATGACACATCGAATATTTACCTGTAGTACTAGGTGGTACATAATAACGTGATTCAAATCCGTTGTTAATCCTTCTCCCTAATAAACTGTTAAAAAGTTCAAGTAGAAAAATTTCCACACTTAACAAGTTCACGACTGAATCATTTGGGGGTCGTTACAAACACCTGTACCGCAAGCTCTTGAGTTATTGCGCAAGTTTTCTTTTTTTTTTCACTTACATTATTAAAAGTTTCAAAGGCTGGCCGGCGATAATCTTCGAAGTTTCCGGATCAAGTTGACACCTCGGAGGTCGAGTGTTTCTTTGTGTTTTGAATAAAGAAGGTTATGATTGAACGTTATGACGTGGGAAGTGTGAAATTGACAGAAATTATTCGAAATTTAATAAGTACCGTGACATTTTAGGGTACACCTGTGATGTGAACTCAATATGGAAAATTCTAATGAAAAGTGATTTTATTATTCATTAAATTATTATGAGCGATAGGTATTATTTAAATATAACTATTCGCTGTTCCATACATTTAGTGGAGAAATATAAATTATTTTTATGGAAGAGCACATTTTTTTCGCGATTTCGTGGTTGGTTTCATAGTAAAAGTTGTTCATAATGATGACTACAATAACCCCTTATAGGGATCGGGATTAGAAAGGTAAGAACTTGTATGCTTAGTTATATTTAAAAAGTTATTATCGCTCATAATAATTGAATGAATAATAAAATCATTTTTCATTAGAATTTTGAACATACTAGAATTATTTATTAAAAATCTATGTTACACAAATAAATTACTTATTAATTATTATTATGAAAAACCTCTTTGGATGTAGGGGTTATGTTTAAAAAGAAAAAACTAACTTACCTAATTCTTCATTAATTTTTTTTGTAAAAATAAAAATTATAAAAAAATCTGTCCTTTTCAAAGTCATTTCATAGGTACTTTTTTTGATACAATTTACGTAGTACAAGGTTATGCTCCAAAACTCGCAGATTTACTTAGCTAAGCAAAGAATCGTACAAACGTAGGCGACCGACACAAGTGCACAACTCACAAAACCAATTATCTACAATTTTTAATTTACACTGCAAGTTTCCGCCCGGGGTACCGTTGTACCCCACACTCGAGTTATGAACCTTGTTTACGATCACAGTTTAACCGATTGCTCTCATTTATTCCCGATAAGTTCCAACTTTTGTTTGTTTTATAAACAAACGGCTGCAATAACTTTGGCAGCAAATCTGCTACAGTTTTAATGAAAAGTATGACTTAGTCGTAAGTAACAAGGTCTAATTTCAAGTGATTAGTTGACGTGTTTATTTATGTCCAAATTGGAATTTTGTGCTTATAATTGCGTAGGTGGGTACCTATCTACTTGGTAGGTTGTAGCAATCTGCTTAATTGTGTAAGTTCAATGTCGGAATCGGTTTCATTTAACTTTTTCGATTGATTTTATCGTAACCAAAAAGGATAGAAGTAATTTTAACCGACTTTGTTAGGTTTATAAAAAAAAAGTTATGATATTGCTCCAATATCTATATTTTTTTCAATATTTCGGTACTATGGCAAATAAAAAAATTGTTCGTTCACTATCTAGTAAACGAACAATTTTGCTATGTAGAATTGGTAACTATCGTGGTCATAATCTTATTATGACCACGTTAGTCACCAATTCTTTTTAGTCGATTTAATGATAACGAATATAACCATATTGTGTAGCTCTTCATTTTGGAGTGACCTGACCTAAGTCTATTATAATATTAATAATTACAAAACTATTGTTCTCATATAAGTGACTAATTGTTTTAATGAGAAATAAAGATCTTTAAACCGAAGTCAATGACAGAACAGTGCACATTTATAGACCAATTAATTTTTATTTCAAATAAAATGAATGACAACGTAAAGAAAATATAATTGAAATCATTTCCCATAACTAAACATTATATTCAAAACAAACAAAAACTTTGTAAATTATTTTAGTTTAAGCAAACATGGTGTTACAATACTGATTGACGGATAATATTATGTCAAGGTCCCGTGACCACAGATCAATTTACACTCAATCTCCGACGAGATTAATTAGTTATCGAACCTTCACTGGCACAGTCATTTTCCTGGCTTACCTTTGTTCCTACCGTAAAATTATTTACAACGACAACATTGAAGAAAAGTTCTGTAAGAATCGGTGTCTCGAGGTGGCAAACATTGCTATCGAGCTAGGCTAGGTTGTATTTATTTACTTATTTTTAACCTCCGACAAAAAAGAGGGATGTAATAAGTTTGTAGTGTGTATCTGTGGATATGTGTATCTGTCTGTAGCATCGTAGCTCCAAAACGGATTGACTGATTTCAATGCAGTTTTTTTAAATTGAAAGCTAAATCGGGGGTTTTTGACGGTTTGGTTATTTTATGTGCCATAACACGAATTTCACGATGTGGAAGTTTTAAAGAAACCACAACTCGTTGTGGGCTGTTATTTCGCTCAATGAGCGTTTTCGTTCTTTGAGTTTAACATTGTATACACCAAAAACATGAAAAAATACAGGGTTTATACAAATGTACCGCGATTAATACGTGAAGAGAAAACTTTCTACTCTTTTTTGAGCATATTGCGCATACGGAGGAGTGCGAGATTTGGCATAATTAAAGTTTATATGGAGAAGGAATGCAGAAAGCTAAAATTTACATTTAAAATGGGGTCGAACTACGACCACTGGGCGACCACTAGTTTAAATAAAAATCTGCTAGCTGACTTGCGACAGTGTATTGAAGAAACGTAAACACTGTGTGTAAAACCCAGTCTATTTTTATTTCCAATTTATATTTTCAATGGATTTCTGAGTAGCAGTTGGAGGTCTTCGACTGTTGTGTTAGCATGAGTGATTCTCACGTGCCACCTCACGCTGACACAACAATAGAAGAAGCCAGGATAGTGTGTGGAAGTACCTTCTATAACTTTGTACCAAATACCGTTATTAACTTATATTTTGTTTGTTTGTTTGCTACCCGATTACTCCGCCAATTGCAGACCGATTTTTTTTTGAGAATTTGAAAATGAATTGAAAATTCTTTATTTATTTGAAGGGGTATACTCTCGAGGTGGTCCCATTTAAATTTGGTGAAGATCTGATGAAGGCCTTCGGAGATAGACAATGGAACTCTTGAATGAATAACAGCATATCACTCGCGATTGCTGTAATCAGATGTTATGTATTGTATATGCCACTCAAAATAGAAAAATAAAATAAACTTTGAAAAAAGTACACACCGACTTCAAAAAACTAAAAAGTATAAAATAATTCGGTTTTAGCGATAAGACCGTCCATTGTATATATATATTTTATAGTAATGTACCTTTTGTGGGTGGGTGGGTGGGTTTCACTCAGTTTTGTTTTGTTTGTTTAATGTTTTCATATAAGCCCACAGATTACTAATGGTAGTTGCAGCAAGCGGTCAGCCCAATGACCAAAGAAGCCTCTGACAGCCATATTGTTTTGAACCGCTGGCTCGGGGCTCGTTTACACGGTCGGACACTGCTTGCTGCAAAATCTTATTAATTTATTGTATATTGTTTGGATCACTTTGTGTAAAATTCCTATATTTCGAAGTATTTTATTTTATTTTGTTCATATAATGTTTTTTAATTAGTATTAAGTACCTATATTTATTTATTTATTTGTATCGTGGTTGCCCGTGGTGGCATCACTACAACGGTCCCATCAGAATACCAGCGCTGTGACATTTTCTATTTCTAAATGCCACAGCATTATGCTGAGATGGGAGCCATTTTTGGTCTCGTTCAGGTGGCTTTGACTATTGTTTTACCATTGTTATTTTTTATGTTTTATTTGTTGTTTTATTTTTTGTATCTTTTACTTTTATTCGTTCCTGGCGAGTCCAGAATAAAAATATTTTCTTTCTTCTTCTTTCTTCTTCTTTCTTTCTTCTTTCTTTTTGTATTTCTGGTGTGCAATAAAGTTTATTGTATTGTATTGTATAGTTTTCTTAACAGCTTCTGAAGTCAGGGCCTTTAATTCTTCAATGCACCTAGCTTGGCAGTGGCACCGACTAGTATCATTATGTACCGAGTGGTATTATGTATGGGAAGCCGAAAAAATGTTTCGCATGGAAAAGGTTTCCTTTTTGCAAAGTTGTTCATTATCATTAAGTAAGATTGTACTCACGAATGGAATAGAATAGATCTTTATTTCATGTAAACCAGGCACTTATGAAATGTCGAGACTCTAGGTGCGCGGTTCCAAATAGTAGTTCCTATGGAGAAAAACCGACAAGAAACTCCATCTCTTTTAAAATAATAGATTACAATCTTGATCAGTACAATGTTGTGGTAAGAGCTGCGAGAATAATGTAATTTAATGTGAATAAAAAATAAGAATAGAATAATAATGATTTGCCTCTGAATAAGATTGCCATCGCAGTTACATGCAGGTTAAGGTTATCTGGTAGGAATCGCCAAGTGTGATAAGACCGCCCTTTGTACATTTCTTTTTCTAATTATTGTATCTTTTGTTCTATTACTGGTGTGCAATAAAGTGTATTGTATTGTGTATTGTCACAAGCTGATTCCGACAGACGGCACCCTTTCACGAGCATGACGTATGCGTCAATGATTACACAATCATTCTTTAACGTATCCGAAACGACCATGTGTACTAGATAGAGGTATAATTTCTTACTAAAGGCATGGCGATTACGCTTCTAAATATATCCAAACATCAAGCAAAATTGAAGAAATAATGACTCTAATACAAATACTGTTGAAAATACAAATATTGTCATTTATCAACATTAATTTAACTTTCTAAATATCACTTACTGACTTAAAGAGAAACATTGAAGTCAGCATTATAATCAACCGAGTCGGCTCTCAAATGTTTACTTTGATACACAAATACTGAAGAGAAGTTCTACTAATACAATAATTGTTTTGTCTGTTCCAAAGTTGACGTCAGCAACGCTTCTAACTTTTATGCTAATTAGCAATTAAGTTATGAAAATTTGTACACAGTAGTGTTACGAACAGTAAGATGATGGAATAAAATAAATTGTATTAAAATTGCTTGTTAAATTTGTGTCTGGTCTAAATGAATAACGTTGCGAACTCTGTAGTTGAGAGTTCCAATTAATGAATTCTAGTAACATAGCTTTTGATGTCTGCGGTTGGGTAGAATAAGGGTAGAATACATTATTAACTCACTACTTGGTAGTAATCATTGGGCGTTGTCAAATTTGTACTGTATTGACAACGATACGACACCCATCAAATTCAAAGTCAAAGATTTTTATTTCAACTGGGCCTTTGCAGGGACTTTCAAAACGTCGTGACTGTAGGTGCACGTTTCCAAGTGGGTTGGTCCTGGAGAAGATACCGGCATGAAACTCGATTTCGATAACGTTGTCAGTGGATAAAGAAACTACAAATACACTTAATACTAGCCATTTCCGAACTATCCCCCTTATTAATAAAAAAGAAACGACAAAAATACTTTATTTATCTAAACCAGCTTTTAAGTCTATTGCCATCTCTACTCCTTGGAACACAAATGACAAGTACAGGTACAATTTAATCAGTGTTAAAATATTACCGTTTTTATTAGTAAGAAACAAAGAAAGAAAACATTTATTTGTCACAAAGACATGAGACAAGATCTTGAAGTTATTTATAAACACAAATAAAAAGTACAAATTTTATAACATGCGTATCTCATGTCTGCGCCAAATAGGTATTCATATTTGCTTATCATTACTGTCCCACTGCTGGGCACGGGCCTCTTTTCAGAATGAGAAGGATTAGGCCTTAGTCCACCACGCTGGCCTAGCAGGTTGGCGCACTACACATACCATCGAGAACTTTATGAGGCTCTCTCCGGTGTGCAGTTTTTCTCACGATGTTTTCCTTCACCGTTAACGCAAGTGATAAATAAAATTCTGATCCGCACATTTAAAGTCAGAGGTGCGGGCCGGGTTCCAAGTTAGGCTCTCCTGCATAGACGGCAAGCGTTCAACAAATAAAAAAAATTTAAAAAACTGCTTTATTATATTTAAACTGATTAGTAAGTGTTTATGTCAAGTCATGTTAAAAATAATAATTTACACAAAAATAATATCAAATAACCTTTAACTCACGTATCCGAGTACTAGGCTCCCATAAAGCTGAAACACATTAATAATAAAACATTTCAAACTGACTACGGTTCGTTATACCTTCAAGCGAGCATCACTAATGAAGTGACTCGCAAACTGAATCCGATGTTATATGCAAAATGCTCGTGCTACGCAAATTGTTTAATAGACGCTGAAATGGGAATATTTTTATAATGCACTGTAAGTTTTTGGGCTATGCAAGCATTTGTAAATCAGCTTTAGAATTCTTCTTTTTTTAAAAGGCCTTCATTGTTCAGGATCGTGACCCTACTTGTTTGTTTTGTTAAGGTTCTAATAACATCAATTGTCATCACCACTCCACCTATCATGTCCATTTCAAGATTGTTATTATAAGAAATATCTATAATCAATATAATCTATATATGTTGTATATCTTATAAGAAATACCAGTTTGAGCAGTATTTAACGTTTCTAGTTCTGTTGTATTGCACTGCCATGATTTCAGCGCTTTCTTCATTGAAATTATGTACAATCGAACAAAAATATTATGATACAGGTTCACCAGAGACAGATAAAGTTTTCTCGGATATTATGGATGCATTGGAGTAATACATTATTATTTTATACACAATTTTTACATTTTTAAATATGTATTATAAAGTAATAAATAAAATACATGTTTAAAACTACAAAAAATAGTATTCCACCGGTATTGGGACAGGGTCCAAGCTACCGGTGGTCAGGGCCCAAGCTACCGGTGTGGTCAGGGCCGCAGAGAGTGGAACCTCCTAACAATACGCGCCGTGTCCAGGAGTACGGTTCTCTGTATCAAGCCATTGACCTAGCTGCCCAACGCGAGCCTCTTAAGGTGATAGTCGAGGCTTATTATTTTATTAATAGACAG
The DNA here is from genome assembly GCA_932294325.1 of Allophyes oxyacanthae. NCBI lineage: Eukaryota > Metazoa > Arthropoda > Insecta > Lepidoptera > Noctuidae > Allophyes > Allophyes oxyacanthae. Next base: position 3,527,940 of record OW028614.1, on the reverse strand, counting down.
GTATAGTCGGCGCGCGAGCTCTGAGAAATCGGAGACTGAGGAAGCACTCTCCCAGTACCAGTGTCCGAGACAGAGACTGGGAGAGTGCGGGGTATGAGCAACGATCGGGCGCAGAGCAAAGTACGGGCTTCCTCAGTCTCCAATTCCTCGGAGCTCGCGGGCGGATTATCGTTGAACTGTAATCATTAAAAAAACCGTCATCAGTTCTATTCTCTTCGTTCAGCTGTACTACTTCTAAAATTCTGTAAGTATAATGTAACCAAAAGTTTCCAAAACTTAACATGCAGGTATGAACCGCAGTCCGTAAAGATAATTGAAATTCTCTCCATTTTACTAAGCGGTTAATTCAGCAAGCCGAATGAAAGTCACGAGTTTGTTGATTACATTTTGTTTTAATTATCGACCCCCAGCTTAACATCGTTATGTTATTAATGTGTTGACAAATTGCTTTTTTAAGTTCTCGTTTGTTAGCCGAGTATAATGGAAATTTGTAAAATGCATTAAAAATAAAGTAGAAGTTGTGTAGGTAATGGTTGTCTGCGAAAAATCGATGACGTATTATTCTTGAGCTTGGCATTTGATAAGTATATAATACGCTTGATTAACTCATCAAAATATGCAAGGATCCCGAAACCGCAAACAAAAGCTCTCTAGAGAGATTTTCTAAAGAGTTGCCCACTTCGTACGTAAAACGTTATAAACCGAGTATCCCAATGCATCAGCAACATAGCGTGCATACTTATTTCCTCTGCCTATTGTACCAAACAACGCATTTATTTCTGCGAGAAGGCCTCAATCCTTTTTCCCAACGTGTGAGACTCCATAGGTCTTCGACGTTTCCCATGTTAGAAGAGGGACGTCATTCGTCTTTGTCAAACGTGGCGTATTGATAGATGCAGATTGGAATGTTTTAAAAGCCTTGTCCCATGTTTACGTTTATCTTCCAAGTGGATTATAATTTAAAGAGATGAAGCGACCTCTAGCACCACGAAAAGTAACTACGTAGCAACATAGCAAACTACCTTCAATACAATTGAATTCGACCCATCAGATTACGAAGCATCACGCAAGTGAAAAGATTACCATATCTAACACATATACAACTGTCCGACATAAACGTGGGTCTAAGGTCTGCCAGGCACTTAAACATCACCTCGCCTGGTCGAAGGATCCTCTCTTTTCAACGGAGGAACATACTTAGTTCCTCCACAATGGTAATCCCTGACAACGAAAATCTTCGCAACCTTCGTAGGCATCATCACCTTCACTCCAGTCCAGTCTATAAATATTGAAATCCTGGAGTAAATTCTCAAGTACAGTTGATTTGAACTGCATACTTTTATGAAGAAGATGAAGGCATGGGCTTGTAGTCAATAAAATTAAATCGCAGTTTTTAAACCCGCCAGTCTCGAATAACATCATTTATCGGAAAAAATATTGGAAGAAATTTGACACAACAATCATAAAAAAATTCTAACCCTTTCCACTAAATCCGAAGTTAATATTCCGAAAGCAGCGGAACTCCGACCCGTAAGTAATACCCGCCTTAAATCGAATCATATCAAGCCATCGACTAAAAATCGTAAAGCGAAAAAAAAACCATCCTACCCTCGTTTGAGATACGTTATTGCGATACAGCAACGCCATTACGCAAGAAATGTTCTCGAATGTTCTATAATATGGCGCTGAAACAAAAAATAAGCTCAAATTCCCATCCGGGGGAACCCTTGAAGCGTCTAATTCAACAGATTCCGATGCAGTGACAAATGTTAGGTTTTTCTCGGCCTCGGAGCCCGGGTGAGACTGAAAGCTGGGCCTCGACAATAGCGGGAAAGAGAGATTGAAACAATTTTAGTAAACGCGTGTTTTATTCATGGATACATGAACGGATGATGATATTTCCTAAAATGTTTATATCGTGCGGAATATTTATTTTACATAATAGCTGTCAGGCCTTTGTGAACAGTGTCATAATATTATGGATTTTGTTTTCAATTTGTGAAACGATAACGCGATGAATGCTAAACTGTTTGGGAAAGGTAGTCCCAATTATAACGTTATGTGAAACTTCAGTCCTGTATCAACTAACTATGGGACATATTGTCCCAACCAGTCCCAACAGCTTCTTCATGAAGAGGGGACGTTGTCAGGATGAGGTGAAATACACTCTGGTCAACGTCTGCTGTCATCGAGAAGTAAATTCTCAGTATATCTAGTAGTTTTGTTTGAGTAATCTGTGTGTTAAAGCATGTAGCATGTTTAGTTAATGTAAGTATTAAAAAAGAGTGCGTCTCGCCCTCAAACTTAAAAGTTTGGCGAGTATATATAGATATAAACAAATATATTGTAACATGGAATAAATAAATTTAAAAAAAAAAAAAAAAACAGTCCCAAGTAACAAGCGACATTTGTGCCATCCGTTCAGCAAGGGTTAATACCTTTCAGAACAAAACCTAATCTATTGCTGCCGCTTCTCTCATGGCCTCTAGTGAGGCCTCACAAAAAACCGATCCTAAGCGGAAATTCAAATTGAATGACAATAAGATTGACGGGCCGCAGCTTGATAGCGGACCCGTTTCATTTCGCTAAGGTTTTATATACAGCTCGAGGAGACATATTACTTTTTCGATGTCAAACGCTAGCGGAGGATCAAGACGTGTTGATGTATAGCTGGATTTTGTACTATCCTTCAATGTATTGTCAGGATCAGGCTCGGATAATCCTAGGAGTTCTGTCGGTGTCCTAGGGATGTCTTAGATTAGGTTTGGGATTGACAGTTTTAGGCCTGGCTTTTTGGCTGTGCCTCATCTTGACATGTTTGTTATCTGGACATAGACTAAACGGTAAAGATCGATTATCTTTACTGATACAAGTGTCTTCAACTGGCTTTTCTAAATAAAAAACGTCATACAACTCAAACAATTAGTAGTCAGGTGTAATCTACCTAATGTTTAAAAAAATTGCAACAAAAAGCTAAACAGGGTTATCACTGCACTAAAAGTCTCTTTAAGAGAAAATCTTGCTGTTTCAAGCAAAAATTTCTCAAATAATATTACCAACTACATTGCAAATTACAAAACACTAACGTTACGAGACGATAATCTTGTTTAAAATGTCCAGGATTATTCGGAGCATGAAACGGAACTTTTCAAATATTTATAGAAACAACAAGGATCTTCGAAATATTTTTGTCGTGTTTAAAGAAAAATGTTTACTATAAACTGCGTCGGCGTGGACTTATTGAAATAAGCAGAACTAATTTGGGATACGGTTTTTAGTACTTCAAAGTGTTATTAATACAAAAATGACCAGCTATATTTTAGGAGGGAATCAGCTCCATGAAACTGAACAACTTTCCCTAACGGTCCCATCAGAATACCAGCGCTGCGCGCTGTGACACTTTCTATTTCTAAATGCCATTTTTTGTCTCGTCCAAGTTGCTTTGATTATTGTTTTTCTTTTGTTATTTTTTTTTATGTTTTATTTGGTACAAAAATAAAATAAATAAAACATAAAAACTGTGTTTTGTACTTTTATTTGTTCATGGCGAGTCCAGAATAAAAATAAATATTTCTTTCTTTCTAAGGAAATTGAAAATCGATTTTTCATACAGAGTGACTGAACACGTGACTCAAGTTTACAAGTTACAAACCCCATTACAAGTTTTTTAACATCAGGTGCGGTAGCGATCATTTATACAAGCCCTTTATAAAACCTATCCGCTGCAGTGGCATTTACTACCTAGCCATAATAATTTGAGTCGAGCAGCAGAAAATAACTGAGTTCAGAAAACTATTTAATTTATGCCCCGCCGAGACATCGCAGATAAAACTGTAACGCTTTGGAATATGTCCAAGATTTGAATGTCTATAGCGCTAGTGATGGGAAAATGTTAGAGAAAATGGTATATTATTATTATAGATTCTGTTGGTATCTGTTAATTACTTCCGATTTATCAAATTTTGTTACAAGTTTATTTTGTTTGGCTTGTGAGTAAAAAGAAAAAGGAGTGTGTGTGTTTGTTCTTGTCCTGGATAACTTTAAAGGTTAGTAAGAGAAATATAGCTAAGCTAATTAAACTTATAAATGATGGCTTTTTAACGAATAGAGATAGTAAAAATATTAACACTATCAATAATGATCTGATATTGTTTATACTGCATAATTGAGCTTGTCAGCGTGAATGAATCATAGATAGCAAAAATAATTTTCTGTAATCCTGTTACATGATATTCATCATGCAAATGAATACCAATGTTACACGTGTAATAATAATCCATAAGCTGCTATTTCAACTTATAATATGTACCAAAAATTATGCAAATTAGCTTTAACATAGCAAAATATTATCTCTGACTATAGTCATTATTCAAAACATGTCTGACATAACAAACGTTGAATTCACAAATGGAGCGAGTAGGTACAACCATAATTTATAATTTCCAAGTTATTAGTAGCAACTATTATTACTGGTGACCCAAGTTATAGCTGCGTGGTCTTTAATTGCGAAAAAATATGGACCATAACTTTTCTTCAGTATTTGTGTTCGTTAGAATAATATTTTTAACAAATATTTGGTTTTATTTTAAGTTGGTGGATACGACATTCAAGTTACTTAGAATATAAAATGAAAATACACTATACCATGGATGTAGATACCGGGTGCTTAGTATCTACACGAGCATATGAGAGGAAATACGAATAGGTATAATATTTAAAACAAAATTTTATCGATACCTTTCATCTGGTATCTATATGCCCCATCACTAAACTATACTAAACCACGACTGCGTTTTCTAGACGTCACTAAGCTACTAAAGCAGGGAAACAGTATTACCTATATCTTGCTTCTGTAACCACTTTAGAAGCTTTTATACTAATTTACCTATTTTGAACTTTTTGCTCGTACTTCTAAGAAGTCAATTGGGAGACATAAAAGGTATATACATACACTTTATACTTATGTAATGCATTCATCTCGAGCTGAGATTGTTTGATGTTTTATTTACTAAAGTAGGTAAACAATCTAGTATCGTTATCTTTAGCTTTTGTTTAAATTCAAATTCATTTTAATTAATTATTTATCTATTGAAAAATACACAACTTTTACATTAAATTGGCATGGCCCCACAAAACCAAGTAATCGGTTTGACTGTGGGATTAGTGAGTCTAAACAAATTAGATAAGGTATTTAGGTATTAAGTGATCAGTAGTGGCAAAATTACGGGTTTAATTCCCACATGAAAAAAAATATTATTTATATTTTTATGTGAGATAGTTGTTTCGAATCTGGGTGCGTGTGCATGTCACATGTATGTTTGTAAACTGTAACCACGTTAAAGAAGAAATGCTAGTGAGGGACTTTTCAAAAAAAAGAATGATACCAGCCCGTAAAATTACACTTTGGGACATAGAATAGAATAGAATAGAAGATTTTTATTTGTCTTTCAAATTACATAGGTAGCAAAGAGATACATCATACAAAAAGGTCTTGGACTCAGCATAATAGCTGGCAGCGCGAGGCATGCACAACTGCTGATATTCTGTCCAAGCCAGTCATGCGTTGAATAGAACACAATTTTTATAGTAATAAATAGGACATGACTTCTCACAGCGCGACGTGTCTTGACGGATATGACCACAGCGCTTGGCATCGGTTAGATCTCTTCGGTATGTCGTTATAACTCTTCAGGGAAGATGTTTCCCTTACCCATTCTGTTTTCTTATGAAATGGGTGGGAAATATCCACTCTCACTTACTCTTTTCTCATGAAAAGGATGGGAAAATGTGTTTGCAGATTTTTCTGTATTCTTTATTAGGATTTTTTAGAGCCGTTTTACGTCTTCTTCATCTTAGTTTTACTGACGTTCACAAACCTAAAATGTAGGTGTAACCAAGTGGTTCCCAGTATAAATAAAAATATGTGACCCCCTTTATTCTCGTGGGTAGCGTAAAAGGCGACCAGCGATTATTCTCTGATGTTTAAGGTGTAAAAACACAATTTTCATATGAGAGGTGAATTTATGTAACCAATAGAAAGCTTAGGTGGTCTTATGTGGTCTTATTTCCCCTCATAAAAGTTAGTTAAGCGAAAACTGTAACTGTGTTCTTGGACAATGAGAGCGTATAAACAAGCCGTTAATGTTTAATTTTCCTGAGTTTTATAGTTGTTTAGCCGTGCTATATATTGCTTGTGAGTTTTTATAAGGCGCTCTTAGGGGTCATCCAGTACGTCACACTAATTTCGTGATTTCTTTCTTTCTTTCTTTCTTTTTTGACCCCTTATTATTATTTATTGACCCCTCCCCCGTCCTTGTCACAGTTGATCACATTTGTGAGTGGGGTCTCACAAATGTGATCAACTATTCACAATCCCTAGTGTGATGTCACATTTTTGCAATTTTACATCTAGAAATTATTAAATTAAAACAGCAGTTCCGAAATTAGTTTTATTTCCATTTAAATTATTTTTTAAATATATAATGCATCAATTGCTATACAGATAGAGTTGGAAATATTTTTAAGTTTTTCGTTAATAATTCAAATTTGGCATTTTAACACTTAGATGTATTAGATTTTGAAAGATGACGTCATGAAACTTAGGACCCCTCCCACCCCTTGTCACATAATGTCACACTTCCTCGACCCCCTGCCACCCCCTTAACGTGTGACGTAGTTTATGGATGGTCCCTAACTTGTCGTGGGTCTGGACACAAATAAGAAGTTACATCGATGTACCCAGGGCTAGCACAGCAAGAAAGGGGAGAGAGAAAATCGGGGACTAAACCAGTGTTACCAACTCTCAGAAATATTTATCCCCAAAGCTAAAGTTAAAAACCCCTAATATCCCCCAAAAAAATAATACTCTGTAAAAATAATAAATAAATTGCAATATTATACATTAATTGAAACATTTTCAAAAAAAATACAGCCAACTGCGTCATAATCATTATAAACTTCATAGTAAAAGTCAAGAATAAAAAAATCCCTAAAAATACCCCAAAAAAAATAAAACCCCTAAAAAAATCCCAGCCCACTTATTTACCCCCTAAATTTGGGGGGAAAACCCCTAAGTTGGGAACACTGGACTAAACCATTTCTTTACCGTTTTCTCTCTCGATTTTTCATTATGTTCTGATAAGGAGACAAAGGGAGGAGAAAACAGGATTGTCCGCAAAAAAATCGGGATCAAAGCCATCTCTTTACCCTTTTTCATTCTCGATTTTTTGGTTTGTCTTCTGTCAAGACAAATTGTGGAGAAAACGACTTTGTCCAACCACCATTTTAACTCTACTGATTGAACAAAAAATGACAGTTGCTCGCTTACTTAATTTTACAACTTATGGCGACAGCGTAAAGTACATTTTTACTGCAGTATCTACTAATAAACATTCGTGATCTTGAAATCGCACTCAGATCAGAAGTGATTGTTTTTACAAAATTTCCCGATGCTACTTCTTTGTTGTGTCGTACTGGAGATATTAAAACTAATATAGACAAATATAAAAATACAAAGATACTATAGTTTACAAGAGGATGCTATAAACAATGGTTACTGGCGGTTACCAAGCGTAGTTTTTAATCCTCGACGAAAAAGAGGGGATGTTATAAGTTAAGTTTATAGTGTGTATCTGTGTGGCTGTTTATGACATCATAGCTCTTGACCGGATGAATCAATTTTGATTAAGTTTTTTCATTTGAAAGGTGTCTTAATCCAGAGTGTTCTTAGCTATGTTTCAAGAAAATCTGCTCAGCCGTTTGAAAGTTACAACTCTTTATAAAGTTGGAGTCGGGAGTTTTTGACGGTCAGGTTATGGTAATATTCCTTCATGACTGTATGATGTAGTGATAAGTCTATGCGGAAGGCATGTTCACGAATTGACATCAATAGGTAAGTTAGGATCATGGAAAGAGACACAAAGGGAATATATTATTAATATAATTATACGGTCTTACCTTTTTAGTGCCGATACCAATAATTATGAACAACTTTTACTATGGGAACAACAACGAAATTATGAAAGAAAACATTCCATACATTTAGTCGAGTAATATTGAATTTGAAATATGAAATTGAAATATGTAATGTAATTCAATAAAAAAATTCAATACACATACCTATACAGGTATGTGTATTGAATTGCTTAGGTTCTACAGTATATTAGCCTCACCTAATAATAATGACTAGTGCATCTATCATGTTTTTGTCTCTGCATCACCCTAAGGTTGTCTGGCAGAGAATGCCTTAGGCATTAAGTCCGCCTTTGTAAATAAATAAATGAATTAATGGACCTATCTAATAATCTAATAAAGTATGTTTCTTGAATTTTTGGGTTCAAAGAAAACAGAGGAATTAAAGTCAAAGATAATGAGCAAAGTGTGAGGCAGGATCCATTGAGGACAAAAAATTAATTGACTTAAAATCCAAGCGTGACTGAGGCTCGAAGAGGTTTAAGATGGGAGAGGCAGCGAAAGAGAAAAAAAAATTAAGAAAAGATCGCGCATCTATTTCTGAGCTCTTCGTTATAATTTTTGATCATTTATGGCAAATTAATGGCAACTCAAAACCCAAAACCAAAGTTATGTAAAAAAATCTAAAAAGACAATTCTTAGCCAATGTATGCAATGTATCATTGAATTACCTAATATGTTTATGATTCTTTTATTTTTCCTTCAATAAATAAAATTAAAAAGAAAAGTGCAACTTTCCTCAAAAGAAAAAAAAACACCTTGTCAAACAGAATTAAAAATTATCAGATAAGATTTTGCTGGTATATTTAACTAACCCTGAAAGTATCATTTAATATTATTAAATTGGTTATTTTAAAGTTACGCGAAGTAATTGTTCTGACAATTAGCGAACTAGGGGTCCTACTCCCAAAAACGAACGAAGTTGCGGATCGAAACGAAACAACGACGAACATCGAAATTATAGTGGGAACTATTACTTCGGAGGTGACTTGAAGGCGCGGTATCTTGGATGGGAAAAATGGAATTTATTAACTATAAAAACAGGTCCACGGCATTGGTGATTCAATGAAACAGCACTTTATAGATTAGAAGGGAAATAAATAACATTTTAAAACAGTTATTTACATTAGTAACATAGAGTAAATACGTGCTACGTGATCTAATGAAGCTCTAAAAATATTTAATTCTCTATAAAAAGGTAATTTCGTAATGTTCTTTAGAGTATTACTTAATCTGGACTTAATTGAAAAGCTGTTTAAATATTTATCTGTGAGCTCAAAGTGCTGTTTATTCGAATACGGTCCACGATTGATCGATTTAATTTTCACGTCTCGAGTCTCTAAGCCAAATAATTTACTCGGAACGCTCGTTTTTGGGCGGATTAAGTAAAAAAATCGCCATCCATTTGTATCCAATTTAAAATCAAATTAGAAGTAAATACACTTTCTATTTTATCCAATCACGTGCGATCCCGAGCATCGCTTAAGTTCGCGAGGCGCGGTAAAGCAAAATTCCCCATTTCCCCAGCCGGGTGGGAGATTTACCCCAAATCGAATCCCGTTCCCCATCCGGAATGGCCTTAATTTAACGGACGAATTTGTCTAATTCCAATTCTTATGCTGTGACAAATGTAGTGATTTTTATTCAGCCTCCGTTTTTTTTCTCCAAGTTTCTGAAAGCGACAACAATCTCTTTTTCTCTCGCTTGGGCTTTAAAGCTTTAATTCCCGCAGAAGATAAAACGTACTTCGAAATACAGTGAATATAAATTAATTATATAATTTAAAGGTTTAATGCTATTAAAATTGGATGAGGCAAAAGTTTTGACTTCGCATTGGCAGCTTACGAAAATTTATTTAAAATCTTTTCTGTAAAGGTTTTTAAAGGCAATTTATTTAGGCGCCGATTTTGGTACCATTGCTTTTTTTTCTTTTTTCAATTTATTCATAACAATTTATCTTTGTGTTGAAAATACATATATACTCCTAGATGTACATTATAGAATATGCAGTAGAAAAATGTACTATAACTTAGGGGGTGGCCTGTTCTTTGGTCAAATAATAAGTATTGCCGTTCAAGGTGGCAAAGGCAATTAGTCTTCTGGGCATGCTGTTATTAGCAGCGATGAGGAGGAGTACTTTGACACCTAGCTGGTTCCAGATGAAAATCAGCGTCAAGCGCATTATGTGTTTGGCATTAAATTGATCTGGATACCATTTTGGGCAACCGTGAGACACAAATGCCCGTGTTGTACAATATAATTATTGTTTTTTTTATTTAATTGCTTTTTGTTGCTTTTTCTTCTATTCTTATTTAGTGTTATTGTATAATTTGTGTATTGTGTCTCTTGCTGTCCAAATAAAAAGTTTATTATTATGACCTTTATTCAATTTGTAACATACTTTTTTATTTTTGAATAAATTTAAAACTAAAAAAAAAAAACAAAACTTTAAAAATATAAAAGAGTAGTAGGCAACCGGCGTTTATATTTGTAAATTATCATAATTTAATTGTTTTTGGATAGTTTATGATTTTTGTTTAGGATAGATTACATATAAGGTATTCTATCTAAGATAATAAGATATTATTTAATTAAATAATAGTAAAAAACAATATTTCATAAAACTTTTAGTTTTCTTAAAGAAACTGACTTTGATACTTTTTTACAACTTAAACCATTTTTTTGAACTAGTTGAAGTGAAAGAAAAAAAATGAATTGAATTTGTAAAATGAGCAGTTTACCTCATGTATTCAATAGTACCTAACAGTTTATCTCTTAAATAATTTAACATTTCAAAAGGAATATAATATTATTATGACCTTTATTCAATTTTTAATACATTTTTTCATTATTATTATCATTATTATTGAGACAAAATAAAAACCTCCAACTATTTTGACCTCGCACACCCCTCAACGGTCGCCGGTACATAACGGCCTAGACGTGGCAATATAACCGCCAAATGTCGCCGACATATTATTTTGGTTCTCGTGATAAAATATTATTGGGCTAATATGATAATATTTTGACGGAAGAATGGCTGTATTGGAAAAATATAAGAGTGTCTACCAAGATAAATTATTATATTAATCACATCATTTTTCCACGAGCAAAACTATAGAGTAAGAAAAAAAAAAGTTGTTTGTTTGACATTAGACACAGAAATAATACAAATAATAATATAGCCAAGAGCCTCCACCAACATCATATGAGGCTCTCGTTGGGTGGTTGGATCAAGGGCTTGATATAGAAGGCGGTACTCCTCGACACGGCACGCATTGTGAGGAGGTTCCTTTCTCAGGAGCCCTAGCCACCGATAGCTTGGACCCTGTTCCCGATCCTGGTCACTATTTTTTATGTTTTTAAATGGATATTTTATTATTATTTTATAATGTATGTAAGATGAATAAAGGAGAAAATAATAACTTGGAATTGGATGAATAAAGGAGAAAATAACCCTATCCCGATGCATGCCGGTGGGCTACTATTTTTATATAATTTTAAATATTTTTTGTTATGGGGAAAATATTTATTAAAAATTTAAATTTGTATGGGTTTGTAAATAAATAAAGGAAAAATAATAAAAAAGTAAAATAAAAAAGCTAATAGAAAAAAAATGGAAAAAAAATGGCCGCTCGTCGCAGCTGTGCAAATAAAGCTTTCACTCAGTAGATATTAATGCTGCTGCGTTACGTCAGCCACACAGCAGCCGGTGAATATGTGGTCTTGGTGAGTGTCAAGTGAACTGAATTGATCATGCCAAGTGTTATTGGAATTTCTGTGACTCTGACTATCTCAGGAGTAAGGTTCAAAGTCGCTTAAAGTAATTAAGGATCAGAGCTGAAAATTCGTGCTGGGTTCTGTACCGAACTCTTTTGTGCAGCTACCGTATTAAAAAAAAGTTATATTATGAAGGGATGTCGTTATAATGGTAATAATAGTGTTGACGGAAGTCTAGAAAATTATGTGAACATTATTTTGGTAGAACTAGGGACCTTGGAGATGATACTGTAAGAATAATAACAAGTTTCGCTACATTCCCTATCCTCTTGAAGTTTTATGGCTCAGAAAGTAGTCAGAATGGCATCGTTATGCATATTTTGTCTTTTTATGGCTCTGCATCACGCTATCTTCCGTTATAGGGTGAAGTTTTCCCAAATGTTACCATAGTAACCCCAAATAATACTGACATTCAGGGTAGATTAGAAGAAATATACTTAGTTAAAAACTTGAATGAGAATGGTTCTATTATTGAAAGAAATGCTAAATGATTTAACCATCTTACCCCTGCATGGCTAGAACAGCGGGTGGACAAACCCGTTTTCTTTAAAATGTTCAATGTTTTTTATTTCAACTGGGCCTTTGCAGGCCTTTCAAAAAGACGTGATTCTAGGTGCACGGTTCCAAGTGGGTTGGTCCTGGAGAAGATACCGGCAAGAAACTCCATAATATTTCACAAAATTAATTTACAATGGCGGCCCCGGCTAAAATTCGACTTGAATTTACACAATATTACAAAAAAAAATAGCAAAGATCTTAATAAGTACCTACCACTATAATTTAAACAATACAAGCAGGTACATACTTAACACTCAAGCCACCCAATTATGAAAACAAGGAAAGCGTCATTAAAATTAGCTTGTGCTTCACCCTTTGTTTCCTTGACAGAAGACAAAACGAAAGATCGAGAGAGAAAACGGTAAAGAGATGGTTTTGTCTCCGATTTTCTCCCTTCCCATTTTTCCCGTACTAAGAAATTTGATTTCTGAAAGACTGGTGGAATCATTATTTCAAATATCCTATGTATAATGGCGGAATATGGAGAACTTCTAACATTTAATAACTTTGTGCTACTCATATTTCAACAAATATAATTATGATTTTGATTTAGATCAAAAATATTTTTTCTCAAATATTTATATTTCTTGTCAACTTTCACTAAGAAAAATTGTCGTAATTATTATATTTCTAGAAATTCTAAGCGAAATTAAAATTTATGGAGTTGTTAATATTCAAATTGAAATCACAGTCTACAGTTAGACTTAAGTAATTTTGACTTAAATTGTAAGATAGTTGAACCTAATACCTAAATTAAAAGGTGGAGCCATCGAATACCAAATAACACTTACTGGCAAATTGTCTTTAAAGATTTCTGTTGATTTTCATTTAAGATAGATATTTAAATTAAATTATATTAGAAAATTAGTCAAATTCAAAAGAAAAGTTAGCAAGTAACTATTATGTTTGAGATTCAATTAAGAATGGTATTATAGATGACGGTTCTATACTATTCGCTTTTAGAGCTTGTATGTGGATGAGAAACAAATAAAAAGAACGTTATAAGAGCCGCTGTGTAGGTATAATCCCATTCTTAAATTAATTGTGTTTTATTCAACTTCTTTATATAAATTATATTATTATTATATCCTCTCTAATATAAAAGATACGAGGTATTCTTATTCGTCGACTTTTACTTAGCACGTAAGAAGAAAGAAAGAAAGAAAGAAAATAAATTTATTCTTTGCACACAGGACACCAAAATGACATTAGCATGCATACATAACAAACATAAAAAAACCAGATTACTTTATAATAAAAAGCTACTTTTAGCGTGAAACCCGATTATTTTTGTTGAAAGTTCGAAAGTGTTCTATTTTTACTTGCCAAGCCAATGTAATATTGAGAAGCACGTCAAACTGTCTTGTAGGGCCTATATTAGAGCTAAAACCTGCTAAAGTAGCAGCGTGACATCTAACACGCGCCTACGAGGCTATGACTGTCACTTGTCACGTCAGATAAGATTCCGTGACAAATTGCGCCGCGCTGTTGACACGTGCACTTTTATTAGAAACGAAAACGGGCTCTCGGTAATGCGAATAAGTTTTTTTTTCTGTGTTTTTGGCATAGTTAAATATACGGCCGGTGGCATTTAACTTCATTTGATTTTTTTTTATAGCAAATTAATGACTTAGCTTGAAAAGCCGCTAAACTACAGCGGGATTGGGCTGGCCACGTCTACCGTATGCCATCTGAACTGTGAGTCAAAATAACCACGCCGTGGAGCCCCGACACAGCAAAACGGCGACGCGGCAGACCGCGAAAGAGATGGCGGAACGAACTAGACACATTCAACAAGGACTGGTCATCATTGGCACATGATCGAACAGCATGGAAATTAAGGGAGGAGGCCTTTGCCCAGCAGTGGGATGATACAGGCTAACAGTAACAGTATTTGTGGAAGTACGTAGCATGGTATTCCTCCATTGAAAAAGGAGGATCCTCCAAGCGGGGGGATAGTGCCTGGCGGGCCGAAGCCAGGTGGTTGATGTCGAACAGTTGTATATGTATTAGATACGATAATAATTTAATTTGCGTGTTACATGCTTCGTAATATGATTGGTCGAACTCGTATTGCAAACGCCCATTGTAGTTAGCTAACTACGTTTCTACGAAGTTATGTCATTAAGCACTAGACGTCTACACTATTATATTTTACGCAAAGCAACCGAAAATTAGCAGTTTACCGTCTACTTTTATGGCATATTTATTACTTCATACGAATTCGTGAAATCTATTGTTTTAATACAGCCAGCTGATAGTCGGAAACTCGTGACCCACCTTTCCCGAAAGATAGAACCGATTCATTCGTATTTGAAACTCAACTAATACTTGCAGCACCCTAACAGGGTCATGTACCAGGTTAGTTTATAATTAGTTTATTACAACTTATGTGTACATTGTGCAATAAAAAAATAAAAAAAATATGTTAAGTTCTTGAAAATCTGTTCAGCCGTTCAAAAGTTACAACTCTTGTTTTAGTTGGAGTCGGTGGTTTTTGACGGTTAGGTTATAATTTAAAACATTATAAAATGTTAGAAATATACAAGAAAATATACCAGTCGCAAAGATTATAATAGCTTCATTAAACAATTTTGTAGATACGCTTTTTCCATCGCAAAAAAATGAATTGAGACGCATTTTAATGAATTCATCTCTCATTTTCATTCGTGTATTCATCATTACGAGCCGATGTGTTCCCACCCCAACTGATTCAGCAAAAACAAAGATTGCTATTTGACTTACAGCCGATGTTATGATGTAAAAACGGTGTGTAGCAAGAAAATGTTTATTATTTCTGTATATTTTGACGTTTCATTCTTGTAGAGATTGATTTCCTACTAGCCATTTCTTGGGGTTCACGAGAATCTTATGTATAAATATCCTATGTTTTAATTCTTTTGTATAAATAGTTATAAGTAACTATGCTATTACTACTAGTACTATTTATATAATGCTTTATATTATTGTTTATTTATTTTCTATCTTCTTGTGTTGTTATTTGTTGCCTATTTATCTACATATACTATATTTGTTTATCGTATTATATGAGTTAGAATTTGATTATCACTTGCGATAGCGGTGAAGGAAAACATCGTGAGGAAACCTGAACATCCGAGAGGGCCTCATAAAGTTCTCGATGGTGTGTGTAGTCCACCAACCCGCACTAGGCCAGCGTGGTGGACTAAGGCCTAACCCTTCTCATTCTGAGGAGAGGCCCGTGTCCAGCAGTGGGACAGTACTGGGCTGATTTTATTTTATTTATTATGAGTTACTTTATGTATTTAAATGCGTACACCACAGACTACCCCATTCCAATTTATCCAAAGGTTGTCTAGAAAAGATCGCTTTAAGCGATAAGACCGCCCATTGTGCATTGTTGTATTTGTGTATATTTTTGTATTTTATTGTATGGGCCAAGTTGCCTGAAATAAATGGATTTATTATTATTGTTTACTGTTGTTTTCTATTGAATGTTTTATTTATGTTGGTGTGCAATAAAGCATATTTCAATTCTATTCTATTTATGCTTAATTTAATTTGTCAGTATTATTATCTTGTCCGTGCACCTACCATCCTTTTTTCTCTGCATCACCCTTAGGTTGACTGGTAGAAAATGCCTATGGCATTAAGTCCGCCTCCGTACATAGTGCATAAAGTATAAATAAATCTTCCCAGGTGACGATAAATTTTACCATTTAAACCTAATTTAAACTGAACTCGATCATTTCAAGCTAAACTCAGTCCGAGTTCAATGGGCTAAGTACGAATGTTTTTGACGTATCATAACGTTCGCGTAAGCAAATTATAACACGCTTACACAACAAACATACTTGTTCCATGAAAATGCAAAAATAATGCATGTATTAAAAAAAATACATGAGATAAACGTGATTTTTTTATTCCTGCTTACGTTAACGTTACGATACGTTAAAAACATTCGTGCTTGACCTATTGATACTCCGTTGTTACCCGACTACGGAGAGGGTTATATGCCGGTATTTTCTTACACAGGTTACGTAACTTAGTGATCAATATCTTATCTCTATCTATATCTATCTATCTATATCTCACATTCATATCCAAATCGACATGAGTATCCATAATTATTTAGAACTGTAACACCGCTCCGCTTGTTTCAATATCGGAGGGAGGTAGTTGCAATGTCATGCAATTACCTACGTGTTCTCAATGTGCCAGTCATCTTGCGCAGTTCCTTGCTTCAGAGCTTTGCGAAGGTCGGAATGTATTTCAGTTTACTTCCTCTTAGTCTCACAGGTATCTTTGTAGATCTTGTGTTCTTAGTATCTTTATAAAATCTTAAGTGTTTTTATTATTTTTAATAGAGAAGTACGATTCTTGGTCTTTGTGTATTTTTAAATTGCTTATGAATTCGAAATTATTTTTTATCTCATTAATTACATTTTCAAACTTTTTTTAATCTATTAAATCATCTCTTCTCTTCTTTCTCTTAGCTTTTTTTAGGATTTTATTTACTTTCAAAATTAATATACACTGTTGCCAACTTAAGAAAAAATGTCTTCTCTGTCTATGCATCTGCCCTCTTCTTATTACCTATGTCTATCATTCTAGTGTGTCTCGTTTTGTGGCAAATAAATGTTTTTTTCTTTCCTTCTATCTACTCGTATCTATTTTGCTTTTGTTATCTCTCTTAGCGTACCTATATACTTAAGGTATTATACCTTAAACGGTATGGTTCCGGTTCAAATTCAGACGTATGATTTTTAATTGAACTCAATAGTCAATATTCCATAACAATACATCGTAAATCTGAAACGCCATTAAATCTAATTGCCATTCGCATAGCCCAGAGCTATCGAACATCGATCATACTTTACATGCAAAAAGTAAATACGCCACTATGAATTTTACAACAATGGCGGTGCAATATCCGGCTCGAACTAGTTGCTACCGGTGCGTATGAGAGGTCTACTGATGTTGTGATATCAAAATTTCAGCGAAGCCTTTTGTTTGATTGTTTAAATAATTGCTTATCGATTAAACATTTTGGTTAAATACTACCAATTTTGGTGCAACAAATCACAACATTTAAAATAATGCAAGAAGTCTATCAAAGTGGTAATTATAGTATGTATAAATTTAAAAAAAATCCAACGACGAGGAGTTTGTGTAAAGTTTATTTTATATTATTTATTATTATAGGAAACATTTTATTTGTCAAAGTTAAATTATAAATCCGAAATCTGAAACATTTTAAAATAGCAATTGTTAGAACTACAAAAAAAATACAATGTTGCACAAAATTTTGTGTCAATAAGGATGGCTACCCTTTCTGTTATAAAATAGTTAAGAGAGTTCTGGTCTCAGAAATCTTAAGGTGAATTTTGAAGATATTAGGTAGGTACATTATTATTAGTTTTTTTATAAGGTCAGTAGGAAAAAAAAAAATTCTCAAAAAACTCAATCGTTTCTATCTCCGAACCGACGAAATCGTACTTACCGATTTTTTTTTACACCAGAACTCTTTAACTATACCAGACAGGGTAGCCACCCTTATATCCCAAAATGTTGTGCTATCCTGTATATAAAATACTCCAGCAAAAGCACTAACCGTTCTCAGTATCACACAGTAACAACTGCAGTAGGCCTCAATTCACACTCGTTTTGCGGGCTCGCTCGACAAATTTGCAGTGTGCGCTCATTTCGATGAACGGCATCGACATCGGTATATCGATGCAAATGACCCGAACAGCCGGTTCATTATCATCCACATCGGAAATTAATTCTCGGCGGGATTCGTCGAATGTTAGTTAAACTGTTTTACATCGGCCATTTGATTGCGTATGTCATGCTGTCGTTTATAGCTGGGAGCGTTTCCAGTGCCAGCTTTAGGAACTCTTGTTCATTTTGGTCATTGTAGTTAAGTTAGTTATAAAATAATCATAAAACATAATTTATTTCATATACATGTGCCACTGAACATTTGCGCTCGCTAAATATTGCTACAAGGAATCATCCTAGGACCACGTTTGGTAACAGGTAGGTTAGCGCAGTTTGTATTTAAGGTACTACATACTATGCGCTTTAAATTATTCCGTAATATACTGTCGGTAATGATAACCACGAGATTAAAATGGTAAGAAGTAGAATATGTATGAATACAATTGTATTCTTACTAAAATAGTCTATATAAAATGAAATCAATACCTATTCGTGGCCCTAATGGAAACTTACACTATTGCTACATAAATATTTACGCAGTTGCCGTAAATAGTAGCAGTAATCACTTGATGCAGAGCCCACTGAAATCTGACAAAACATTATACTACGAACTTTGATATTACAAAATTATTTATCGTTTTAATATTTTTTTATTAAAATAGATCCTGCATTTGAGGACCATCTCACCTCATGGTAAGCAACGATGCAGCCTAGGATGTAGCACGCAGACCTATAAGATACCTGTTCACTCTTGTCTTGAAGATACCCAGGTTGTATTTATCAGGGAATAAGAAGGATCGCAAGGCATTCCAATCCTTAACTGTACGCAGAATAAATGAAAAATGTTTCGTACGATTCGGCGGAATGTCTACGACGTACGGATGGTACCTTGCCGGTGTTCTACTCGTTCTGTTATGGAGAGGGGAGGGGGTGGGAGTTATTATGCCTTCTATTACTACGAAACCTTAAATAACAAAAATAATCCCTTGCAAACCACCAGACCAGAAAATAGATAGGTTTATTTAATTCCCAGAATGTAGTATAAGATTCAATCAACTCTAAACTCAATCAGACACATTAAGTAAGTAACAACGATCCAAACACTACGAGAACGCCACCTAACAGAATCTAGAACTGCCGATTTAGTTCCACAAATCCCATTAAAATAATATTAGTCGAGTTTCAAAGTCAAATACTAGTGAGAATCCATCGCGCAATGGAAACGAGACCTGTGGATTAGAATATGGTAATGTAAGAGCTCACATTGCGATGTGTGTATATCTGTTTGTATTTGAAAGAGGTATTGGTAGAGAATAAGAATATTTCTAGAAAGCTATGCTAGCTAATGCTAGTTTAACTGCGTACGAGAATTAAATTTATTAATCTCAAGTGATTTATTTATTTATTTATTTATTTATTTTTATTCAATTACTCTCTACACTTACAGTTTTCAACCAACACGTGTAGAGAGTCAATAATATTTAAAAAACATTAAAAATATTCCTTATAATATTTAATACACAGTCCAACCTTAGTGTGGAATAAGTCCACATCCGGCTGTTGAGCAGTCAGAGCATTGAGCAATGAGATAGCCTGATTAGTTGACGCATATTGTGCGGTACAGGTGGTGATGCTTCGTTCGTGTAAAGTGTTAGATTTAAACTAATGCGTCTGGGATTCTGTTGTATGGTTTTCATTATAATTCTCTCAACTAAAACAAAAAAATAACACCAATGTCTCCATACTCCAAGAACTCGGCATTAAACAGCGCCTATCTGCCAGACTAGCATAATTTGAAATTCTTTGGTTACGTCATAAGACGGGACTACGACTCGGTAGAGCGTCTTCTCTTGCAAAGCAAGGTGGAAGGTCACCCATGCGATTGACCGATGGCTTTGGGGCAGTGGGGGTAGTGGGATGTTAACGGCTAAATAATAATAATAAAAATTAATACAGGCATTAAAACCACAAAGTTTCTGCGAACTTGTATCAAATGACAATTAAATATTATGGTTTAAATTATTGCCACAGCATGCTACCACAAAATAGATACCGTAGCGATTTCAGCGTTGATCCCATAGTAAAAGTTGTTTATAATGATGAGTACAATAAACCCTTAACAAGATCGGGACTAGAAAGGTAGGGCCTTTTACTGTGATTTGTATTGTTTTTACTTTTAAACAGAGCAATTTTTTAATAGAATTAATACACATCTCAACTTAACTCGACCTATCAAAATTTTAAAAAATCAACAAAGAATAGGGGCTGACGTCGAGACTCGAGGAGTTACAAAAGTTACGTAGAAGCCTTAATGCTGCTAAAATATGCAAACAGGTTCTTATAGACATTATCTTTGAACGTATTATGCAGCATAACCCTCTCAGCGCCGTAAATAAAAGTAATGCACGTTTTATTAATTATTCAGAGTGCATCGAGCGAGCACTTCGCGAGCGGTTTGAAAAAGTTAACTTTCACGTCTTTACTTACTTGTGTGCTTAGCTTGTGTGGATTCAGTTTTCAGTTTATTTATAGAACGTTTTAGATTAAAAGTCTCTTGAGATCTTTGCGATCCTGGTATAGTTTTGATGAAGTATTTGTTTTTAATTATAAGTATCTTTATTTTATTCTCTTGTGAGCCTCCTATCAACGTCAAGTAGTAATCCTCTTAAAATAAACGTGGGATACAACTACTCGTATAAATACATTACGTTCTCTTTTACTACACAGACAAGCGAAGCGTGGAATAGAGTAGCCAGTTAAAAAAAAATGCCTTTTTCGGTTATTTATTAATCTATGAAGAGAAAACTTTGTACCCCTTTTTAAGCATATTGCGCGCATATGAGATTTGGCATAGTTATAGTTTATATGGAGAAGGAGTGCAGAAAGCTAAAATTACGGTCGAATTTCGACCACTGGGCGATTACAATAATAATAAATATTACAGATATTTAGTAACTGTCTCGCACAAGCTACGCGATAGTTGAATATTTACTATATTTATATTTAATATTTACCGCAGATTAAGACATAAATAAATGTTTTACAAAAAGGTATATTTTCCTTCGATTGATAAACAATTATATGATCAATATTTAAGCAGTAATTTCTTTTAAAATTATTATCAGGAGCCATAAGTTTTCAACATCTCCAAATAAAATCACTAAATATGGAATAGACGGCACGGTTGCCGATTAGTTTTCTGCGCTACATGCCGCAGGTTCGATCCCTGCACGGAACAATCATTTGTATGAGCTACAGATGGTCTGAATGTATACATGTGAGATGTTGGTTTGTAAACTGTACCCTAGATACAGGAGAAATTGTAGAGGCAAAATTTTTCATAAACAAAAAAATAATTAAAAATTCTAATTAGGTCCTTAAATAATTTTACTGTCGCAAATTCTATAGTAAAATTTAATTATACAACGTGAGAAGTCATATAAAATTTGATTTAAAGAAATTCTATGTAGCTTAAAATAATTCCATTCAACTTTGTAACAAAATGAATGCCTAAGAAACATTCAACGTATTCAAAGCTCACAGGGTCGAAGATAAGTCAAGAAGTTACCTTTTAAATACGAAAGCGTTAAAGAGATTACTGTAAACAGAATTTCTAGTAATCCGAATTGAATTAGAATTTATATTGAAAACATGTAATACTTCGACCGAAGTTTATTGCAAAACTTACTCTATTAGGCAGCGCAACTAAATGGTTAAAGGATGGACCTAATAAACGATGACGGTATTTATCTAAACTAGCTTATTTTACTACAAACAGACCATACTTAGTCTTAATTTTCGAGGTGCCAACTAAAAATCAGCGTTGGGCTCTCCGCGCCCAGCAAATGCTGAGCTGGCTACCCTTACGGCATGGCATGCTTGACAGCATACCTATATATTTAAAAAATATTTTATTTCTTATTTGTCAACTTTTGTAGTGTGTTCTTTTATATTTTATTTCTTCTTTGTCTCTTTTTGTAGTGTTATTTTTTATCTTTAATCTTCTCTCTCTTGTGTTGTCAATGTGTCCGTGCTGAATAAATATTTTTTCTTTCTTTCTTTCTAACCATTAGTCTTAATTTTACACTGTTGCCATCCTAAGAAAAAAATCTTCTCTGTCTCTTCTTATTACCTATGTCTATCATTCTAGTGTGTCTTGTATTTGTGGCAAATAAATGATTTTTCTTTCTTTTCTTTCATCCACGAAGATGCGCCCCACTCTTTCTTCTTCTTTTCTTCTTTCTTGTGTATAATATTCTGCTTATGTTTTAGCTTAGCGACGCTGACGTACACGCCATACTTGTGAATGGATGCCGTGTGCCTGGGACTGGTCAGCTTGTAAATATATGGCATGGTGCTTAATTCTTTGTCCACTCCAGTTTTTGCTAGATGGCTTTAGCATGATATGTAGGAAAAAACAAATGCTAATGAACTTATTGTTTATGTATTTTCAGTTCGTCCCTCAGTAACGCATCGCCAAAATATCTAACAATGACATGAACAAAAAATATTCAAATATTGTATTGTTACCCATAAATCCTTTACAGCCCGTTTTAACTGCCTCCAACATAAAATCTCTTATTTAAC
This sequence comes from Allophyes oxyacanthae, assembly GCA_932294325.1. Classification (NCBI taxonomy): domain Eukaryota; kingdom Metazoa; phylum Arthropoda; class Insecta; order Lepidoptera; family Noctuidae; genus Allophyes; species Allophyes oxyacanthae. The sequence continues at coordinate 3,505,341 of OW028614.1, read as the reverse complement.
AACACAATTTGACAATCAACACGTCAGAAATGAAGTGTGAAAAAAATCCACATACAAAAATTGAATAATTTTTATATCTCGCTATGCAAACACTGGCATTATTGCCGTTTTATATGAATAAAATGGCGTAAACGTCCGGGCTGTTAGGTTATTGCTTCCGTTTAAGCGCGTCGGTGCTGGTAGCACAAAAATGTATAAAAATGTCTGCATGTATTGTTAATATGGCTCATATATTTCTTGTAACTATTGTCTGGGTTATAAATGGGCGGCGCGAGGCAATTGTTTTTTTTTTTAATTTTTCGGAGGCGCGCATTTCAAATGTTACAAAGCTACAAGCAACTACTTTTTTTTGGTTAATGGCGGCCGGGAATTTTCGTTCGAATTTGGAATTGTTCAATTTAGAAATGGGTTTTTGTTGAAATATGATTCAGTTTTAATTGGTTTTTTATCGCTAAAGGTTGTTCAGACACGTTGTTCATCTTTTTTGGAATGTTATATTGGTTTTGTTGGGCGTTTCGGTGTTTTACTGTTTAATTAGATTAAGGTCGGCTTAAAATCAACGAAAACGTATGTTATATTTCTGCTTATAATAAATTATATCCAAGAATTAGAGCATAAATAAAAATTATAACATGACGTAGTCGGAAGCATATTTTACGGCGTTCGTTACGTCCTAGATTATTTTTTCTATTTACATCTTTTCAGTTAATTTATTGAAGTCGGGGTTTTGTTTTTTAATAATTAGTTTTATTTCTTTCTTTTTCTTTTTTTTTTTCTTTTTTTTTTAAACGTTGCCCCTCACTAGGATTTCTCCTGTATCGAGGGTACAGTTTACAAACATACATGTCACATGCACACACAACCAGACCCGAAACAACTATCTGTAGATCATACAAATATTTGTTCCGTGCGGGGATCGAACCCGCGGCACGTAGCGTAGAAAGCTAATCGCTTAACCACTGCGCCAACCGTGTCGTCATTTTAATATTTTTAGTTTTATTCATCAAGTTAGATAATTCTAACTTTTATTGTGTTTTATTTTAGGAATCGTAGTCGCGAGCCCATGAATTTGACAACAATCGTAGTCGTAGTCGTAGTTTAACGATAATTATTATAAGTAGATAAAGAAAATTTAAGTGAGAATGGTTGCTAACCAACTTTAAATCGTTATAGATCCTAAACGGTCATTCGAAATGAAAAATTATTGGAGAAACCTAAAAATGATTTTCAAATACCTATTCAATGATACAACACTTAACAGAGTTCGTCCACTTTCATGTATTTCTTTTTTACAATATGGCATCTGGTTGTCGCCATATTGAATTTTGATTACTGACGTGTCTATAGTGACAATCGCAAGATTAAGACAAACCGATTGACGTAAGAATCATCAATATCCCACACGTTTGGTTTCTAGAGCGCCTCAAAGGAACAAACATACACAGAAGCTGATAAACATCTGACCCCTCCTTTGCGTCACGCAGTCGGGTAAAAAGGACTAATTGCTCAATCATCGATAGAAAAACAATACAAAAGTCAAAGAAGACCCTCAGAAGTGGGTCCTGGATGGTTAAAAGAAACATCTTTATTAAAATGCTTTGTTTTGTAATTAGGGGGGCGCGGCGTCCTGCTCCGGCGAATCATTAGCGTAATAGCGTTAATGGAGGCTCAGCTAGAGGTGGGACATATCGTTGTATCGATAAAAAGTATTTGTCAGCTGTCATAGAAACGTGGCTTATTAAGATATTCGGTCGAAGTCAACTAATCTGAGATAAAAAAAACTGATTTTCCAATGTTATTATAAAAAAAAATGTGTTAAACCTCTCAAGTTACCCAGCAGTAGTTCTATGTAGTTATCCATATTCAAGAGTATCTAGACGTCGACAGGCTAATTGCACTAATATTAAAAATATGATTTGTGAAGATATTTGGGTATTTGATAGGTATATTCGGCAATTTTTTCCGGTGGATCTAAAATCGTTTGCACCCGGCGTCCAAACCGGAATCGTTCATAGAATTTTGTTTGCGAAATGTATCACCGTGGCATATCGTGACTGTCCCTATTTGTTACTCAATCACGCATAAACGGCTGAAAAGATTTGGATGAAATTGAGCAAAAAGAGAGACCAAGTCCTGGTTTCACATATACCATGCTTTTTATCCGGATACATGAAGTAGTTTCTTTAGGATGTAAGTAAAATCGCGAGCAACGGCTAATGTGATATAAATTGAAGTGGTTATTACTTAATAAAGATAATTACGATATCCTTATTATCTATTACGGCTATCCTTAATATCCTTTGATAAGTAGAGATAGTCACGAATATAATCACGTTAGTTTTATTTCAAAAAGCACACATACGTATTACAATCGATACAGCAGAGGGCGGAAGCCATGAGAGAGTGAGTTAAGTATTTTCATTCGACATTAATTTGGAATATACAATGTATAAATAAATTATAATATTTATTATAATATTAAATATGTAAAGTAATTTTATTTTATTTATTTTTTATTGTGCTAATAAACTCTTTTTCTTTCTTTCTTTCTAAAGAGAAGAGTAAAATTTTATTAAATTATATTTGTATCTAGGTAATTTTAATACGTAATTAAAAATTTTAATTTTTCTATATTGTAATTTGTACACCAAGAATGGTGATGTGAAGATCTTTAATCTATTTACCATCTTCACCTGTACCACATTTCATGCAAATAAAATGATTTGATTTGATTTGAGTGTTGACAGCAGTCAAAATGATTCAATTTAATTAATATCTTACAATTATTTACCAGTGAAATTATTTGATACAATAATATTAAAATAAGTACATTGTAAAAATAACATCATCGATATCGATAAAATTGTCCCGATCTCAGTAATCCTACGTATCTCACTCAACAAAAAAGCGCCGGGGCTTTTCGGGAATTTTCCGTAGAAACGAAAGAAAACGCGATAATTCCTCGTAATGAATATTTAATTATTGTTTTCTTTTTTTTAACGTTTTATCGTAAATTAAAAGTAATTATTTCATTGCTTTACACGTTTCTCTACTCAGTTAGAGATTAGCTTACTTTGTTAATGTTTTTGTCTTAAATAAGAATTTAGTGTTATGTCAGTATAGCTTCAGTAAGAACTTAATTCTGTTTTGTTTGAAATCAGAATTTGTTATTTTATTCCGAGTCGTCTGCTTCCCCCATCATAAAATAAATTTACTGTAGAATTAATTTACTTCTGAAACAAGTCATCATCATCTTTCATCGTAAAGGAAATAGCACACTATTTCCTTGACAAATGATTATTATAATGTCATTGATAAAAGCCCTTATCCTTCCGCTTTTTTTCAAATATCGTAACATCCGATTTCCATTGATACAGAGTCCGGGCACAGGTAGTTTTTTATATTATTATGATAATAATATAAGGTCTTATTTTAATAATGCAAACTATTTTAGGAGGTAAATCAACAGGTTACAGAGAAACTTATTAGAAAAAAAAAAGTCAACATTAAAAAAAAAAAACAAAATTATTTATAGTAATTGATTTATTTATTTAAATTGCTTCATGTACAATGTACAAAGGCGGTCTTAATGCCGTGGGCATTCTCTACCAGACAACCTTAGGGTGATGCAGAGACAATGAAGGTAGATGCACCAAAAAACAAACTTAAATGAGAGGTATAACTATTATACTTAAAAACAACTATTTAAACTTACATAAACATGATGATGATGATTTCCGTTTGCTTAAAATCTTTTTCCTCTATGATTATGAATGGCACTAAGGTCATTAACTCGACCACATGACCTGCCGGGCTCGGCTACTCTGACACACACACGCATTGCGTCGCCGCGCCCGCCGCCCGATCTTAATGCTTACATAATTTATGAATTTACTGCAGCTTTAATTTGATAATTCGAAATGAATTCTATACCATTCATAGAGCTTAGCTGTAAAATATTTTGCATTATTATAATAAGACCTTAAATAGGTATTATGGTAAGCTTCAGAGAATCATTGATTATTGTTATTAATAATACTATTTCAGGACATGGAACTTAAGTTTTGTTAATAAAACATTGATAGTTGCTACGGTGGCACGTCACCATCGACAAGTTGCGAGTTGCCGACGACTAATTAAATTGTTTAGCTATTCGCAATAGTTTACTAACTGCAAACTTTGTTATCGCACGGTTTCATCACTAATTTACTTAGTAATTGGTTTTGTATGTTTGTTGGAAAAATAGTTGCGACGCGTGAACGGAAATTACAGTGAAATGTGGAACAAAATTCCGTGTAATCTTTGTTGAAGAAGTATTCGTACCAGAATAGCTATTCTGTAAGAACATCTCGCATCTCGATTTTATGCTCACTATTTTTGTCGGTTGATATTTGACGAATTGACATAATGATAACTTAATTAATTTATTTTATTTTATTAATTAAAACGACACGAAACCAATTACAATAATTAAAGGTAGGTTACACATACAAACAAAATAACTCAGTCATACAACTCTCTCACAAAAAAGCAGACACTCCGACAATATATCCGCACATCCATCCGCAAACAAGTCACAGTGAGACTTGGCATCCATAAAGAATTAAGAATTTATAACGGAGCTGTGACCATGCTCTAATCATGTTCACAACTCCTGATAATAAGTTACACGTTTATTATCATTTGTCAATTTGTCATAATATGCCGTTCTTAGGAAAAGGGCTGCTTCGATGCTAAGCCGGGTCCGCGGTAGCACCGACAGCATACACTCTAAAAGATATGCAAGGTAGGATCAGTCGAACTTTATCTTTAAATGCAGAACTTCATTTTTCTGTTAAAGCACAATTATGGCTCATAAAAAGTGTTGGGCAGGACCTATAAGCCCAAAATAAAAACACGATAAAACAACAGAAGTAGTGACATAATGCTAATCCATTGCCTTTTCTTTCCGTTTCTTCCTATTCGGTTCGGATTACGCTTAATGATAAATATTTGTACTAATTCCAGTACGGAAATATTTAGGTACATTTTTAGGTTTCCCTTTTTCCTAACACCATCCTAAAAGGTCGGCAACGCATCGGTGACTCCTCTGGTGTTGCGGATGTTCATGGGCGGCGGTGATCACTTATCATCAAGTGAACAGCAAGCTCGTTTAAATGTTTAAAAAAAATATCCTCTCACGCATTGTATAATTTTATAATTTATTATTTAAATTGTATAATTTTAACTTTTTTTACTTAATATACCTAATGTATTTTAATTCTTTGTTTTATGTACGTTCGCGATTTTGTTTGTTAAGTTAGTCGCCAAAGTGCGGTGCATCTCTGAAGTTACAAAGTAAAGTTACTTACAATATATTAAATTTATATGTTGTCTCCATGGAGGATTACCCTGGTGATCTGTAATACAAGTTCTACCTACATCAGACACCAGTCTCTATTTTACGTGTATTTCTATTAATGTATGATTCTGTGATGATGAGAAATAAAGATATATTCTATTCTATTCTATAAAAAAAAAATATATATATAATAAAATATATAAATACAAAAAGTTGAAGTTCAATGTCTAGACATCAACTCCATTAATACCAAAGTAATGTTCTGTATATTGCGGTATTATTAATGTATTGAATGTAAATGCGGCACATTTATTCAAACGAAGCATGGATTCCACCGTCTAGACGAAATGCATTCAGCCAGACGTTTTACCATCATTAACAAAGCTTTGCAATATCGAAGCCAATCGTAATCGGCGCATTCCATAAATTATTGGTTATATCGACTGTCTAGGTACTTAGTAGTTGGCAGTAATAGCCTAGCGGTTGAACGCTTGGTTTCCATGCAGGAGGGTCTGAGATTAAAGCTGTGAATTTTCAAGTGCTGATCAGAATTTCATTATTATTGTAAAGGCAAATATGATAAAGAAACCTGCATACCTGAGAAGACTTTATAAAGTTCTGCATGGTGAGTGTAGTTTGCACGTTGGCCAGCGTGGTGCACTAAGGCCTAACTATTTTCATTCTGAGAAGACGCCCGTGCTCAATAGTGGGACAGTAATGGGCTGGATTATTAATATTATTTGGTATTTTTACTTATTCCTTGTAGTATTTCTCAACGTATAGTAGGTACGACACAACTAAGAAGTCTCATCGGCAAACTTCGTAAAACTGATCACTTCCGAACTGAGTGCGTCTTCAAGACCACGAATGTTTTTTAGTGCTGCAGTAGAAAATGATCTTTACGTTGACGCAATAAGGTGTAAAATTATCAAAGCGAGCGACTGCCATTGGTTGTTCAATCAGGCATATCGTTGTTACCTTGTTAGTTGTGTCGTACTGTATCTATTGATGTTAACATCTGTCGTATTGTTAACTAGCTTCCGCCAGCGGCTTAACCCGCGTGATATCTATATAAATTATAGCTTATGTTACTCAGTGATAATATAGCATTCTGGTGGTGAAATAATTTTTAAAATTGCTCCAAAAGTTTTTGAGTTTATCCATTACAAACAAACAAACATACATACAAAAAATCTAATTTTTTCTCTTTATAATATTCGTTTAGATTTAGATAGATTAAACGAACAAAGATAATGTAAGAGCAACAAATGTATTAAATATGTTTTATTTATTTATTATTATTTATTTATTATATACTGCAGTTATAGCCTAGCGGTTGAACGCTCGCCTTCCATGCAGGAGGGTCTGAGTTCAAACCCGGCCCGCACCTCTGACTTTTCGGATTCATGTGCGGATTAGAATTTGATTATTACTTGCGATAACGGTGAAGGAAACCATTGTGAGGAAACCTGCACATCTGAGAGGGCCTCATAAAGTTCTCGATGGTGTGTGTAGTCCGCCAACCCGCACTAGGCCAGCGTGGTGGATTAAGGCCTAAACCTTCTCATTCTGAGGAGAGGCCTGTGCCCAGCAGTGGGACAGTAATGGGCTGAATTTATTATTATATACTGTATACTGTGTGTTTATGTTCTAGTAGGTTTCTAACTAATACACTATACAAAACCTATCCGAATCCAGCTTCAAATGGTACCAACGTTTTCATTGATATCTTGTGTATGGTTTCGAATATCGCACACAAGATTGCATGACGTACGTAATACACATAGGATAACGTATAAAATAGAATATTGTAAACGTATATAATATTGGGTATCTGAGTTTGCTTTTCATACAATACCTTCTAGACCCGATCCCTTTAAGGGGTTGGCACTCATCATAATAAACAACTTTTATTATGGGAGCATATAGTCCAGTAGAAGCTTTTCATTAACAACTTATTTTACATAATTACTATATACAATATCTACTGTATTTAATAAATTTTATTAGTCTGTAAGCTTTCCAAAGAATAAATATCGAATTAAATTAATTATTGGGCTCTCCGCACCCAGCAAATGCTGAGCTGGCTACCCTTTCGGCATGGGCAAACTTGATAACAGTAGTTTCGTATTTTATAATGATAATTTTCCTTTTTTTTCCTTTTTTTTGTTCTCATACCTATATCATATTTTATTTTTCTCTCACGTGTTGACACTGTCCATGCTGTTTTTTTTTTTTTCTAATTATTTGTATGGAACAGCAGATATTTTTCGCTTTTTCTTTGTGGGTCCCATAGTAAAAACTGTTCATAATGATGAATACAGTAACTCTCTTTCGGCTGTATAACTCTTTCTCACACAAAGATCTTTTACGTTAGTATCTTTTAAGCTACCTATGTCATAAACTAGTCTTCCAACCTTACTATCACTTAACTAACCGCTAACACAAACAAACACACGATAATCCTATGTGACAGTACATTCGAACTATTTGCACACACACGAACGGCAGACAACGCCGGCATCTAAACATTACCTTTGCTTAGTGGACCGGAACGCTTCTAGTCGACAAACAGCCTCAATGCCAGAAGCCAGCACTGGCAAATATTTGAGTGATTGCCTATACATAGAAGGATTTGCCGATTCAGCCTTTCATGTACTGTTAATACCCGGTATTGAAGAACACCAATATTCATGTTTGGAGGAATATTGGTGTTGAATATCTCGTACCACTTTGCCAGCGATCTATTTGGGGAGAGCTCGACGGATATGTATTGTAAGTTTTTTCGTATTGGAAGGGTTTATTGATTGTTTTGGTAACGCGACGGAACGATTTTTAGAATTGGGAATAACCGGGGATTTTTTCGAGTGGAATGTTTGGGTGTGAAATGTACCGTATTGTGAAAAACAAACGTATAGTCGATACTATTTTTAACCTTCGATGAAAAAGAGGGGTGTTATAAGATTGGAGTGTGTATCTCTGTATCTGTGTGTATGTCTGTGGCATCGTAACTCTAAAACGGATGGACCGATTTCAATGCGCATTTTTAATTGAAAGCTAGTTTAATCAGAAATCATCTTAGCTATGTTTCATGAAAATCTGTTCAGTCATTCAAAAGTTACAGCTCTATTTCTAGTTGGAATCGAAATCCGTAATATCGACTTCAACCCGAGCAAAGCCGCGGGATACAGCTGCTAGTATAATAATATATTAGTCTAATAAAACAAAGAAGTGTTTTCTTTTGTCCTGTTTTTTTTGCTGTATGACTTATGCCCTTTTTCATTGGCTCCACAGAATTTATCAAGTGACGAAACGCACAAATTAGTACAGTTCTCAGCTGCAGGTGACCAATTGTGACTTGTGCTTAGAATGGTTAGAATACCACGGTTTCAATAAAGATACATAAAACTTTAGACAAGGCATCGTGTCTAAGACATGACGGCAAACAATCTTATCAGGATAAAGTGAATGTTTTCAACAATTTCAAGCATTTTCAAATAAAGCGTGTACTGATAGTTGCAGCTATCGGTAATCTTCTCCACAAACATTCCGTATGTTTCCCTAAGAATAGTTTCCATCAGCGAAATAATTATGTTTACAAAGCATTTTTTGCATTTTCATATATTTGCCAAGATGCACGGTGGTAGAAAACTTCTCGTGGCAAATTGCAGTGCAACTCGGCTGCTGCAAATATTTGAATTGTAGAGTGGGATTGGTTTGCCTTCTACGTATTCAGATGTTGTTTACATCGAGAAATAAAAATTCTTAGCGATTCGCAACTCGGCCGAGATCAGCCTCAAAGAAAATTTCTCATGGAAAATATTGGTTTGGTTGGTTGATGTTGAATGTGGGGAATTTTCTAGTATATTTCCAGTAGCTGGATTCAGGTACTGCATAATGTTGTTTATTGGACCGTGACGATTCGTGAAAGCTTTCGATCCATTCGCGATTAACGTCGAAACGTTTTAAATGCGATAAAAGCGATGATTTATACGGATCGGGGGTTTTCCACGTACCGTAATAATAGTATTAATTTTGTTTATCGTATTTATTTCGTTTTTATTGCTTTTCTGATATTGAGTTCGGATTAACTTTTACGATGTATACCTGCGAACGATGGGTCGAGGCAGCTTTCTGTTGTTACTTATGGATGTTGTAATTTGTGCAAAGCAATTTGTTATTTATTTATTATTTATAAAGAAAGAAATATAGATAACTAAGTACAAAGGTACTGTTTAATTCTTTATTTTTAAAGAAATTCCTGCCAGAGAATTTGTTACATGCGGACTAAAATTTAAATTTTATTTTCTTCAAAATTAACAAAAATATTAAAAAATCTATGTATTTTTACTTGGCATTATATAAATACCTAGAAGTTTGTAGGGTTCACTTGAAAATTAGTGCCAGGCATTGATGTCTGGCTTTAGATACGCTGATCTGATCGGCCTACAGATGTGCCTGTATTTTCTTTGTTGGTTTTGTTGATTTCTTACTTTCTGTCAGACTTTGAAACTTACCAACAACTACTGCTTCCACGTTGGCATTTCAGCCAACATCACCAGAAGAAATAATTTGCTTAAAATTTTCACTGACCATCGCCCAGTCTCCAAATCCTTCGACAAGATTTATATCGTATAACAGTTTTAGACTACCCTTACCTCCAGCTGCATCCCTAGTCCCGAGGACCGAGGCTATCTGCGGCCGCTCCTCATTGATGACCAGCTCGGCCTGCTCGCTGTACACCGAGTGCACCGTCGAGATGCAGGTCAACCTTAACTGGCCCCGCTCGAAGCTGTCAGGCCTCACCATGAAGGACAGTTGGCTTATTGATGCCACCTGAAGGAGAATAAAGATTTAAAACAAATTTTTGGGCCACAATCAGGAGCGTAATGCTAGAATTATCTAAAAAAATATTGTCGTACCTTATTGGAAGTTTCTGCGGTAGGCATAGGATCCGTAGCATCCTCATCCATTGAACTGTCATGATGTCTGGGCGATGGTAAAACCACTGTGTCCTGACTTGGCAACAGCTCACCCTCCTGTAAACAAACAATTATTTTATGCACTGGAATCACCTTCCTATACACACAGTTCTTGGTGAGTCAAATTATATGTATAAAAGCTTATTATTTCTCTACTAATCGTAAATTTCTGATTATGAATTTAAAAATAGTACCATACTGCTACATTTATGCACGAGCAACTCAAATAAAATTTAAAAAAAATATTGTTATACAATTTTCTTAACAAAATAATTTAAGTAACTTTTTTATAACAAAATAACTATTTTCTATTAAAATTTTAAGTAAACTTCGGATCGACCAAGGAGTTTTCAATTCAATTTTTATGGCGGCTGCACATTGTCTATGGTACCATGGTGGTGCGCGCTAAGTTGCATGTGCGGTTGACTATCGCGTTTCGGCGCCATTATTGTGTTTGTTTTTGTGTTAGCTTTGGTGTTTTATATAATAGGTAACTACCTATTGCATGAGTGTAGATAAAGTAGTGTATGAAACTGCACATAAATAGGTATTAAAACACTCGTGTTTAAAAAAAAATATTAGTAAGCAACAGTTTCATAAACTATTATTCTTATGGCCTAACTCATAAGGTATCACTGTTGACTTAAAAACTATGTTTGTATAAAATAATAATTTACACATTGCAAATGCTTGTTATTACTATTCAATAAAAACTTGCGTTGTTTTTCTCATACAGGGCTGGACAATCATTATTGATCTAAAATTTTATAATATGCGTCTTTAAAAAGTACTTAAACTTGGATATGATTAAAAGATGATGAAAAATTCAGAAAATTGGCACTTTTATGATCCTAATAGCGTTCTTTATCCAGGCAGGAAACTTCAAAAAATATTTTTGTATTTACATCTCAAGAACTCTTGCCAAAAAACAACAATTTCACCCTCCATAATGAATATGTTCACGACGGCGAAACGATTGCGTAGCATGGTGCTTCAGTATGATTCCATTAATCAACGTCAGAAACCAATTAGAGAATAATATTTGTTCTGAGAAAATTTGCGGTGCTGTTTCTATAGAAAATATCAATTTTGGTGCGTGTAATCCGATTGTGTATTGAACTTTGCGTTATTTTAGGACGGATTTGTGTAACTTTAACATGCTACGTTTTAGATTTTAACAAACGAATGGCAACTAATTGGAAAATGGTTTTAGCTTCCCCTAATTCTAGTCACAAATTAACTTTAACAAGGGATTCTTGTTGTGCCTGGAGTTCAACATATAAATACATAACTAATTTGTTGAAAAGCAAATTATGTATTTCATATTAAACACTTCCATGGGTGTTATGATTCTAATACTCTGAAGTCTTAAACATTTTTTTTTTTAATTGCTTCCTTTCTCTCTACTAACGGTTCTGCAGGCTCCATCTGAACCAAGTTATTTGGTTGCAAATAGCAATGACTTGATTATTTCTAGTCGTTAGTTTATTTCAGTGTATACATGTTAACTTTTCAGGCTCTATCCGAACCAAGTACTCAGTTGTAAATAGCAATGAATTGTTTATTTCTAGCCGTTACGTTTTTTTAGGGTCTGTTTCATACCTGTATAGTATCGACAAAAGGCCCGAACGCCTTCCATGGGCTGAATATGATGTTGTTATGCTCATCGCCAGGAGTTGGAGTACTCCTGCTGTGGCTGTGAGGTGCGTCGATTGACACCACAGGACTTGGCAGGATCCTCTGCTGAATTATCGGCTTGCCTTGGATCTGAGGAGAAAAATGACGGATATTAAGATTCTGGTATAAACTATATGACGGCATGGTTGGCGCAGTGGGTAAGCGATTGACTTTCTGCGTTAGAAAGAAAGAAAATACATTTATTAGATAGCAAAAAACCACAAACATAAAAAATAAAAAATAATAAAAAACACGTAAAACCTAACAAGTAAACATAATTTGTAAAAACGAAAAATAAAAACAAACTAACCAAAAAATAAATTAAAAGTCCATTTTTTTTTCCTGTAATTATTTCGTTAGGTACCGCGGGTTCGATCTCCGCACGGAGCAATTATTTGTATAATCTAGAGATAGTTGTTTCGGGTCTGGGTGTGTGTGTGAAATGTATGTTTATGCGTATATTGTCGTCAGACATGCATATTACGCATACGATTAACGCGAGTTACTGCTAAGTAGTAAAACAATACCAAACTCTTACATAATTTGTACAAACATTGTATATAGCTTATTATTTAGTTTTTCAAATCAAATCAAATCAAAATTATTTATTTGTTATAAACATAGGTAAAAGTTACAAACTTAGTGGAAAATTAAAAGTTTTTATGTACCACTATGTTTCACCTTGCAAGGCATACAAATATTTGGTAGTAATTTAAGAATCTATATACCTAATTTTATAAAATAATATTTAGTAAGTAATACTTGACAATCAAGAAAGGTATAATTCTGTTGTGCCAAGTAAAAACGGGATAAGTCATTAAACGTTTTTTTTTAATGCAGAGTAAAAATAGGAAAACCCTTCTTTGTTTTATTAAATAGTAGTAATTTTGGATTTTTAACTATAGGATTTTACTAAATCAAAGAAGTGTTTTCTTTATAACAGTAGTGTAAAATTTTGTTTTATGACTTATTCCCTTTTTCCTTGGCTCGACAGAATTTTCAATTCAATAAATCTTAAGGAAATTATTCCCAAGTATTTATAATGAATTAGGTCAAGGCAGATACGAACCAGAATCAAAAAAATAATGTTGCAAAGTTGTTTTTTTTTGGGTGGAAGCTACGTGATCCAGCGATCAATCAGAGTAAAATAATAAATATTCAATTCGTTCCTTTGCTTTTGATATTGACGAGGTTACTCGCAACTTTTAAAAGAAAAAAGGTCGTGATACCTGGAAAAGATTGACTGGAGGTAGCCAATAGCCACACTTTAAAAAAAAAAGTCACCTTCATTTTAATATTATTGCCAGTCTAATCTTAAGGAATCCCCCCCTGTTACAAGTCATAGCCACAATTCAAAAACCGGATTCACATTATTGTTTTGTATTGTGATGTGGAGCCTTTAGACTTTTTTTTAATAACGTGGTGAGAACCCTTTTTGGTATTCCTCCGCCTGGGGGAGGGGTGTGCTCTAGTCCTACCGGCTAAACTCACCACGGTGGGACGGTGGTCTGCTTTTGGCATCTGCTGGTCGACTCCAGGAACACATAAATACCGCGCCGCACATCTTGGGGAAAGGGACAGTAAAGTGGTCACCCAAGGGTCACCCCGTTATCTTCATGTGCAATGCTTGGCGACACATGACCACAATGTGCCGCCGTCTATAACCAATCAAAATTCATTGTGCTATGACGCACTTCTCTGCTTCGTTATTGATTCGCTGTACAGTCTAACAAAGATAGGGGTAAGGAGAGTCACCAATTCCCCTATACCGAGCTCGACCGTATCTTACAGTCAAGCTAAAAATTTATGAAAACAAAGTGTGCGCGGATTTGAGTCAACTCCTATCGAAAACGCGCGCACACTTTTCATAATTTTTTGGCTTCACGGTAGCTATGGTCAAGGGGTCAATGAGAAGAACTCGCTGTAGAGGTACTGGTGACCCCGCATACGTTTATCTTTGTTAGACTATAGGACATAATATGGGCCAAAATAACCACGCAGTGGAGCCCTGACACAGCAAAACGGTGACGCGGCAGACCGCGAAAGAGATGGCGGGACGAACTAGACACATTCAGCAAGGACTGGTCATCACTGGCACAGGATAGAACAGCATGGAAATCAAGGGGGAGGCCTTTCCCCAGCAGTGGGATGATACACACGGGCTAACAGTAACAGTAACAGGACATAATTGCCTCAAGAGAACGATATGATACTCGATGGGGTTATTTTTAACCCCCGACAAAAAAGAGGGGTGTTCTAAGTTTGTAGTGTGTATCTGTGTATCTTTGCGGCTATCGTATCGTAGCTCTAAAACAGATAAACCGAATTACAATTATTTTTTTAATTGAAATCTGTTTTATTCGGGAATCATCTTAGCTATGTTTCATGAAAATCTGTTCAGTCTTTCAAAAGTTACAGCTCTTTTTCCTAGTTGGAGTCGGGGATTTTTGACGGTTAGGTTATTATACACACTGATCGGCAGCGCGAAGGTAGACGTTGCGCTCAGCAAATGGCCATACCACAACACAGAACTGCAGCCTTTCGGGGAAGCTTCCGTTATGCGGCGTCCAAGTGTTGGAACAACATTCCACCTCCGATTAGGGACATGAGGAATATAAATACATTTAGACTTAGACTTAGAATGTTTATTCTTGCCTCTCAAATTGAATACAATGCTATTAATATTGACAAATCTTTTATCTAATTCAAATCAATTAATCATTTATTTTAATTATTACCTACTATCATAATTTTGTATGGCCCTAATTGAACTTTATTTATTTATAACAACTTACCGGTAGGGTTAGTTTCTGTGTATTTTATTCGCCACTGTAGGTATAATGTTCACTAAACCCATCAGGAATTACGATTTGCTTTTTAATTATTCAAAATGTTCTGGGGAACCAACTTGACATGGCTGTGGCTAACATCGATGTGTGGCTGTGGTCAACTAAAGAGTGACTACATACGACGCGACGTATAGACGAGTCAAAAATGCTCTCATCTCATCGGGAAGTGCGTACCACCGCTTACTATTGGTCGGTTATTGTGCTGGGTGGTGATTGACTGTTGTAAACGAGTCAAATACAACTATTTATTATTATTTTAGTAATTCATCAGAATATTCACATACCTTATCTAATTTACTACATATTTTTATTAATGATCTATATCTATATTTCAATTATATACTGTGAACCAATATTATATTTTATATCTACTTATTATCTATTCACTTACCTACGTCCGTGTGTCACTGCAGGGGGTGCCAACTGAAAATCAGCGCTGGGTGTCTCACATCCAGCATATGCTGAGTTGGTAACCTTTTCGGTACGGGCATGCTCGACGGCATGTTTTCAATTTTTTATTAGAATTAGTGTACCTATTTCTTTTTTATTGTGTTTTGTCTATTGTGAATGTGGCGCCGTCATCATCCCGTACGGAATAAAATTATTTTTCTTTCTTTTCTTCTTCTTTCTTGATCATTATATTTAAAGTTAAGAATACTGTCATTAGAAAGTATAATAATTTCTACTATGGTTCGAACAAATTATTACATGAAAGTTTTCTCCTTTTAATTAACTATTAAGTTGACGTACCGACCAACACTTCGTCTGGAGTCCTCTGCGTAGTTTTAAATTAAAACTTTGTTCAATAAGTAGTTACTTACAGAAGAATTAATTGGCACAAAGTTATTACATATAAAATCGTCAGTCACCGTTACTAATTGGGTTGGTTTTAATCATAGATATCCGGAGATATGCCTTCACTCTATATTTGTTCAATTTCAAGTGTCGCCACTTTTTCCCCACTCCTGAAACGGATGACGGGTTGGTATAAATATTTTATCGATAAAAATATCGATGAAAACTGACTGCAAAAAACAGAAGTGATTTTTTGGCGTATTTTAGATTGTTTAATAAAATATCGCTATCTAATACTATAAGAGAGGCTAACCAAAGACTACCGATTTTGGTACCTATATTGTAAAGAATTTGTAAGAGGAAGACAGATAATACAGGGAATTCTAATTTGTGACAAAGTACTCACCTCAATTTGTGTTTATTAGTCTATAAATATGTTTAAATATTACATAAATAATAATTTAAAAAAGTACAGA
The DNA here is from genome assembly GCA_932294325.1 of Allophyes oxyacanthae. Lineage (NCBI taxonomy): Eukaryota > Metazoa > Arthropoda > Insecta > Lepidoptera > Noctuidae > Allophyes > Allophyes oxyacanthae. The sequence goes on along the minus strand of OW028614.1, from coordinate 3,489,221 downwards.
ATAGTAGACATTTAAGTTTTTTATCTACACTCATATCGTAAAGTTCTAATTATGAATTCATAAATAGTACTTTATTGACAGACTTTATGCACATGCAACTACCTACATATAATAAAATTAAAAAGTTTTATAATGACACAGTGTTTTTTTTTAAATTATGCCATAAAATAACTTCTTTTCTATTAAAGTACATTTCGGTTCTTCCAAGAAGTTTTCATATCAATTTTTTTAGCAGCCCCGCACATTATCTATGATGGCGTGAGCTAGGGCGCAATTGTGTTAGATACCATAATATTTTTACTAGCGCGATGCAGGCCTCGTAATCTGATTGGTCGAATTCATCTATCATCCATTTATTTTTTATTTCTGCATCTTTCAGGAAACTGAAATAAAATGTATTCATTCTTGTAAAACAGGGTTCTCAAGTATAATTACTTATTTAAATCCTTTTCAAACCATATAACTACAAGGATTAGTAAAATAAAAAGAAAACTATAAAATCTTTTAATTTAGCCTAATAAGCAAATACTACAAAAATAATAGATAACATTATTTTTTATTATTAAACAAATGTTAATAATAATGAAATAATTCCGTAAGAACAACTATCAATTAATTATATCGATATCCCTCAGCGCTGTGCAACACTAGTACCCTGCGGTCCGAATTGCGCTAAAGTGATAATATCGCGAATCCGACCAAAGTCAAAATTATTATTATTACTCAATAGCCCTTATATTTTGTGACTATTCAATTTGGTCGGATTCGCGATATTATCACTTGTATCGAAATTCGGACCGCAGGGATACATTAAAAAAATTTATTTGACAATTTTGACATGAGTCACTCAATAAATAATTAGCCTGACGCATGTCAAAAATAATTCACAACTAGATATTTGTAAAATCTTTAAATAATATAATTAATGCAGTGATTTGCAACATACCGGTGGTAGGACACGCCACTTGTCTTAAGGTTTGTTGTTATTGTCCTATTTTTGCAAATAAGAACGGAACAATTCGGCATTTTGTAAAAATACGAAATCACACTACACGTTCGGATGCAAACATATGACTAATAGATGCTCATTGACGTCACACGTATTTTGGGTCAATCCGAGCTGATGGAGGCGACATGTGTCACGCCTACAAGCCATATCCCTCGATATCCGTGGTTTTAATCATGGTTCCAAAGTTCCAAGAGACTTTGTTTTTGGGCGGCAGATAAGAGAGGATTTAGCTCAAATAATATTTAGAAATTATTCTAAGGTTATGCAGTGATAGCCTAGCGGTTGAATGTTTGCCTTCCATGCAGGAGAGTCTGGGTTCGAAACCGGCCCGCACCTTTGACTTTTCGAATTTATTGATTGATGTTTCGTGTACGGTCACAGAACGTGACACCCCAAATACGTGGTTTCATATAATGTTGTACCGTCGTTGCTGCTTTGTATTATAGATATGAAGCGCCTAATTAAATACACATTGCCTCACTTTTTCCACACATTAAGTAATTTCCATTGGAAATTACTTTATTAGCCTCAAAAATTATAGTTAGGTATACCTATTAGGTATATGTATATTTTTTAATCGTTGCCCCTCACTAAGATTTCTTCTGTATCGGAATACAGTTTATACATGTCACATACACACAAACCCAGATCCGGAACAACTATCAGTAGAACATACAAATATTTGCTCCGTGCGGGGATCGAACCCGCGGCACGTAGCGTAGCTAATCTCTTACCCACTGCGGCTATCATGCCGCCGACATTAATTTCCATTGGAAATAACTGTATTTGTCTCAAAAGTTATAGTTAGGTATATTAGGTGAATCAACCTTCACCGCCACAATTGGATAAAAAAGATCTATTCCCATCCAATACCAAGAGCTAATACCATTTGGTATTAGTTTATTTCCGAACTTATTTTCTATTCCCAACGAGTACCACATTTTTTTAAATAAAAAATCTATTACTAACGAATACCAAAGCGTGACTTTTTGTACACTCAGCTACACAAAGTTTTATTTTATTTTCTAACATTTACATACTATACTATCGTAATTGAATGCTAAAACTTTCCAAACTATAGTACGCGCGTTATCATCTGAGTCGTCAGGTCATAAAAGTCAAAAGAGCTAGGAATGTGCAGCGCGCCGGACCCTAGTTATCGATAAACGGCATCATCTGAGTCGTCAGGTCATAAAAGTCAAAAGAGCTAGGAATGTGCAGCGCGCCGGACCCTAGTTATCGATAAACGGCATCATCTGAGTCGTCAGGTCATAAAAGTCAAAAGAGCTAGGAATGTGCAGCGCGCCGGACCCTAGTTATCGATAAACGGCATAACGATGAGTCACTAATAGTCTGTACAAGTTGTGAGATGTTTTTGCCAAAAACATTGTTACATTAAAAGTTGATTATTTGTGATATTTTATAATTTTGTTAGATTTTCAGTACTTTAACTATTCATATTCGATTTTTTGCCAAATTTTTAGGTGATTTATTATTATGAATATACGCTAATAGTTACATGAAAAGTTGATTATCTGTGATATCTTATAACTATTGTTAGATTGTAAGTAAAATATCCATTTTTGAAGTTTTTGCCAAAATCATTGTTACATTAAAAGTTGATTATTTGTGATATTTTATAATTTTGTTAGATTTTCAGTACTTTAACTATTCATATTCGATTTATTATTAAGATACGCAATTATATGTGATTTATATTCAAACCCTAATCTTGATTAAACATTACTTAAAATCACTCAAAGCATTTTAATTTTACTGAACCTGACTGTATCTGATTTCTTCAAACTTGTTTTGGTATTGGTTTTTAAATGTGGTACTCGTTGGGAATAGAAAATAAATTCGGAAATAAACTAATACCAAATGGTATTAGCTCTTGGTATTGGATGGGAATAGATCATAAAAAACACTTTCATATTCATATTCATATATTCATATTCATATTATTTATTTGCGTTCCACAATGTATGTATAAAAGATGTTAAACATTTGGCTTAAAGCTAGGCACAATCATGGACCCTGTAGGGCACAGCAAAATGTATTAAGTTAATATATATTTTTTATAATAAAATTAATTTTAAACATTAACATTCGGTAAGTAGGTACATATTTTATTAAGTATTTAATTAATATAATAATTATTTAATTAAACATGTCAATGTATTTGAACTGGTAATAAATGATTAAATATAAGAATTTATAATTATATTGTATTTTTAAATTAATTATTAAATGGCTTAGGTTTTATTACAACCAGTCTTATAAATTGTATTTAGGCTATTATTTTATCATTTATGTATTCACTAATTGTGTAGTATGCTTTTTTAATAAGTATATGTTTAAGTTTGTTTAAAAATATTGTATCGCTTGTTTCATTTTTTAATAAGTCTGGTAGTTTATTGTATAGTTTTATCGACATTACATAGTTACGTACTTTACAGCTGCTATGCTCAGACGGTGATCAGTCAACGTAATATAGAGTCCAAGCTCTAGATAGCGACGCTAGAGACGCGGCGATGATTGAGTGTTACATCGCTCATTGCGGATAGAATGCTCTACCGCTAGAGATGGGACGTTCATCGTTATCGATATAATTTGGGAATGATTACATCATCATATTTTAATCCTTAGCTTACAATGCTATCTAAAATGAGTAGATTCAAATATAGATAATAGAATATTGAAGATACAGATGACGCAGCGGCTAAGCGATTAGCTTTCTTTGCTACCTGCCGCGGGTTCAATCCTCGCACGCAGCAATTATTTTTATGATCTACCTACAGATAGTTGTTTCGGGCCTGGGTGTGTGTGCATGTGAAATGTATGTTTGTAAATTGTACCCTTGGTACAGGAGAAATACCAGAAAGGCGCAACGTTTGTAAAAAAGAAAAGCTATGTTATAGAGTCCAAACTCTCACCTAATTACTCAAGGTTAATTGATTAATCAAACAAACTTTAGTCAGTGAATAATACAAAAGCAAAAAAATGTTACAAAAAAAATCCTTTGAGAAAAAAAGAGGCGTAAAATCTTTATTAATATCGACATCAAAAGACACGTTAAACCCAATTTTATTTCAATTCGTTATCACTTCGACAATAACTAGGTACTTATGATTTATTTATCGACACATTTTTATCGATATCCACTAAATCTATCTCCACTTATCAAGCGAGCAATGTCGGGGTTTATTATGAACGGAACTGTCATCGGATGCCTGTTACGTCCTATTGCCTCATAAATTTCAGTTTCAAGAGCCTACTGTGCCATGAAACATTGTTTTGTTGTCCATTGCTGTTTTACTACTATAGTTTTAGTAGGCTCCGGAACGAGCCGTAATGAATTGCGAAGTGAAACATGAGTGTCGGCTTTATTCATTTGTTTTTAAATTCACCTGCACTCCATACAAACAAAAAGAGACTGCCTACCCTAATAAATAAGTCTTAGGGCGAGATATTCAATCACAAACATCACTTATCTTGATAATACAAGACTAAATTGTTTTTACCAACAATAAGATAACACAGCGGCTTAACAGATTTTACTGATCTGCTCCCTTATAATATGTAAAAAATACCTTTACTAGATTCAAAAAATACAGATCTATCCTTAATTTAATTACCCTTCAAATTGGCTTCATTAATCCTTTCTAGCTTGTCCAATTTATTCGGGATTATTAGGAGATAATTGGAAAAATACTATAAATTACAGTACTCACAAACGGGTTCAGTTGAAAATCAGCGCCGGGCCATGTCTGGCATACGCTGAACTGAACCTTTTTTGGTGCAGCCGTGAGGCCCACATGATTATGATATATCTTAAATATATACTTTATATAATATAATCTATGTGATTGTGATTTTTTTTATTTCTTTTTGTTTTCTTTTTTTTTCTTTTTGCATGAGGTGCCTTAATTTTGCTTTCAAATAAGTTATTCTTCTTTCTTTCTTTCTTTACATTCGCCTAGATTGAAGGACTTATCCGTACGGTCAGCATTTACCAGTCAGACGCTGCTTGAAGGTAAACTGTATCGTATATCACAGCTTTACCAAAAACATCCTGAGCCGCATTTTAGCAATTTCTCCACGTCGTCTGCCGCTACAATAGTTTTATTCCGCCCTGCACCGTTTAATTCGGCGCGTGTGGCGTAACGCGAAGGTTCTTTCATCGTAAACTGCCACTGACACGCTGTCACGTTAGCCGTGACGCGGTCAGCGTGACACTCGCCCGTGCATTAGATGGGAAACGTTATTGAATTTGAAATTGGAATGTTTTTCTGGACATTTTATTTTTTGTTTTTGTTGATTTTAAAACGCTTTTATTGGCTTCACCTGTAACTAACTAACTAACTAACTAAAAAAATCTTGGAAGTTAAATTTGACCCACTTCCCGGTTTCCGATTTTTTGCATTCCGACATTTTGCATACCTACACGTTTAGTTTGGATGTCTTTAGTTTTTTTTAAACTATAATATTTATTTAGAATAAAAAGTAGGGTTGAAAGGTAACAGAATAAAAACCCTTGAAGCGACACAAAGTAGACACGATAGATAATCTATATTTAGCAGCTTTTGTACTTTTTTTTATTTGGAAGTACCTTCTTTTATATGTAAATATTTGTTCGGTTTCCAAGTGATTAACTGCAGTAAAAATAAGCAATCAAACGCGCGCGGTAGTCTGATAAAATTAATATCGTTACGTTAACATAGAAAATAATCTTCATTATATTTTGAAGCCTCAAACAACAGCGCTAAAAAATACCATCTTATTTATTCGGACGAACTTATTGAGAAAATATTGACCGATTCGGTTTTTACCGATACACGATACAATAAACACGCTGTCAATTTCATAAGAATAAAAAGAATCCCTAACATTTTTTGTGTTCGTCCTGAATTCAATACTTCACGATGAACACAAAAAATGTTAGGGAATTCGGACAGATGACGAAGTGTTCAGATAATATTATTGTTTGAAAATATAATGTTTATTTACTTTGACGTTGGGGACACGATATTTTATTGTCCGATGTTCGAACAAGTTTGACTTACAAAACAAATAAGGCGATTATTTCTAAAAGTTTTACGACGAAGGTGCTAAGATGAACAAAGCAATTTAAAAAGTATTTGCGATGGCATGGCGTTACCACAAATGTTCAATAAAGAAAATAGACGTTGATTTTCTATTTTTGTTTATTTCTTTTGCACGTAAATGTGACTGTTTTATTGTTCGTAACTTTAAAAATTACTAAACAAATCATACAAGTCTACAACTTTAAATGTCCTTCAAAGTTCTTCATTAATTGTTTAACATTGGTATGCGAATAGAATACATATTATAGTAACACGCACTAGTTTTTTTTTTTTTGCTATGGCATAGTGTGAATAGCACATTATTCCATGTATTTTTCTCATAATAAACTTTTTTGGCATATGTGTATTTTTGTATTTTATACCACTTAATTCAGGACTTGATTATGCTAATTAATTAATTCTATAGTAATATTCATACCGTTTCTTTGCCGGACTGCAGTCGGGGGGAGTCACGTAAACATTCCCAGCAACAAGTCGTTAAAATGAAAACAATATAATCCAGTCAACAATAAAAAAATTACCAAGAAAAAACATGAATTTACTTTCTTAACACAAATTAACACCACAAACCTAAACGGACCATTCATCAAAAAGTAAAAAGATTATTACACCAGGATTTGACCAAGATCCCGTTGAATATTATAACGACGTGCCCCGAGGTTAATGACATCAGAATAGAAAAGAATAAAATGGAATTAGCAACACAAAGAGGCGGCCGCGGACGAGACCTGAATAAATTCCCCATACATGACTTTTGTGCCGTCGCCACAGAGAAATTAGTAAAGCGAACCAACAGTGTAGGAAAAACTGGAGGCGTTAGCCGTATCCAACGCTGGACAGTGTACAATTAATTTATTACCAGAATTGTATGGAGTTTTTTTATTATGGTATCCATGTATCATATTTTAATTCTTCCGGGGTGATTGGGTATGAAAGAGATGCGTATTAAAGGAAAAATGAAGCTAAATTGGGAAAGGTAGACATAAGTAATATTTCGTTGCCGATTTAATACTACGGTATCGATTCCACGTATTTTGAATGGAAGAAAGAGGAAACCAACAGCTCCAATTCGAATTCAATTCAAATTCCAAGAAGGAGCAGAAGGTATCCTTTGGGTACAGTGAAAGTGAATTGGCGCTAGACTAAATACGATGGAACAACAAGAGGATTATTTTTATACATCGAAAATCTTCCCAATCGTTATGTTTCATCATCTACCGAAGGATTGCACAAGTAGTAAAATTTTATCAAGAATATAAACAACTAGCTTCCGCCAGCGGTTTCGCTCGCGTGATATCTTTATAAACTATAGCCTATGTTACTCAGTGATAATATAGCATTCTGTTAGTGAAAGAATTTTTAATATCGGACCCGTAGTTTTTGAGTTTATCCATTACAAACAAACAAACATACAAAAAATAAAATCTTTTCTCTTTATAATATTAGTTTAGATTAGAGTAACCACGCCGAAGGATTATATAGACAAAAGACCGGACATTAATTTTAAAGACTATCGATGTTACAAATTTTGAACGTGGTATACTTTACAAGCTTAAAGTCCAGATCGATCATTAGGGAACTTGCATAAAAGAGAGAATGGACAATGATCTTACAAAGAAACAGAATATTAATCAAGGCTTGAATGATGATGATTAGAAAATGAACAGTGAACCAATCTGGAAAACTATAGAGGTAAACACAGATTCGCATTGAGCCTAAACGACGGATAAATACTAAAATAATTAAAATGAAAGTGTACGTTTTTTATAATAAGAAAAGCGTTACCCCATAGGTACTATGGTTTCTCCTGAAATATGAGTACAGTTTTTACAAACATACATCCCGCAAGCACATTGCACAAACGCTCAAAACCCGGAACAACTATCTGTAGGTAATAGAAATATTTGTATCGTACCAGAATCGAACCCGCAATACGTAATGCAGGTAGACAATCGCTTAACCACTGCGCCAACCGTGGTCTTATTACCAGATATCATTGTCTTACTCATAACTTTATACTGTCATATCCACCCTAACTTAAATTCTTCGTATATTTAAAATTTATTAGCCAGACCTAGATAACTTTAAAAAATGTGACACGGGTTTATGAATAAATTTTAATGAGCGCGGTTTAAAATGAAAAGAATATAGTACATTTGTTATTTAGTTATATGAGACAGGTTGGTTAGCTAGGGGTTATTTTGTTTAGCAGGTAAACGGATTATTACAGGGATAAAGAAAATAACCAAGGACTAATAATTATTTTGGTCCTTGTAGCCGAGAAGCTTTGCACCTTTTGAAAGCATTTGAGTGTGGTGTCGTAGAAGAATGGAGAGAATAAGCTGGACAGAAAAAGTTACTAATGAAAAGGTATTGAACTTTACCGATAGTTCTGTCGATTTTTCGTTTTGTCTTCAGTCAAGGAGACAAAGGGTGGAGAAAACGGGTTTGTCCACCCGCCGTGCTAGCCCTGCTGAATGGGTTCCATAAAGTGCTCGATAGTGTGTGGAGTCTGCGAACCATTTTTTATTTATTAGCGTGGTGAAAACCTTCATGGGCTGTCCTCCGCCTAAGGGGGGCAGAGGGGCGTGCCGGACTCCTACCGGTGCCTCACCACGATGGTCCGCTTCGGCACCTACAGATGGGCTTCGGGTACTCTTGGAAGACCGCGCCGAAGCCCACGATGGTGCCATGCCTTTTAGGACACTTCTCTGAGGGACAGTCTGTAAAAAGGTCCCCCCGGTAACCTCGCTGTGCGATGCACGGCGCGCGTGAGCGACCAATGCGCACCGTCTTCTTGGGGGTCTTCTCAGTGAGAGCGCAACAGAGTCCCCACTCCGTGCGCTCGTGGCTCCGGAGGCCCCCCGCCAGGTGATGTGCGGCGAGGTGTTAAGGCGTACTCGCCGAGGCGGTTGCTCCTCGGCGCCTTCTTCTCCGACTGGGATCGGCCCTCTCTCGATCCCGGGAGATTGCTAACCTGCACTAGGCCAGCGTGGTGGACTAAGGCCTAACCCTTAAAAGAGGCCCGTGCCCAGCAGTGGGACTGTAATAGGCTGTATTATTATTATTAATTGCCAAATGTATGTAGTATGTAAATATATTAAATAAATATAATTATCTCTTTGCTGATGTATTTTTCTGGATAAAAACCCTGAAATGATTGCGTTCACGATTCGCAAACTTCATTATTAAAATGAGATCATTTGCGCTCCATAAATGAGGCCAATTTGGAATATTAAACAAAATATTATCAAACTAGATAAAAACTAGTCAATTTTAACTAAATTGGAACAATTAATTAATGAGATATTCGAGGTAACTGAGCCAAACCGGCTCGTATATTTTAACAAGCTAATTATCATATTTCAAATTTGAACAGTAGCTTTTAGCGGGTCACTTATTTATGATTCTGAAATTTCGCATTTTTATTTAGTGTTTTTTTTAGTATACATGGTGGCTCAAAGTTTTGCTTTATTAAGGGTGGCTACCCTTTCTGTTTTTTAGGTGAATAATGAAGATACTAAAAAAGGTATCATTAGATTTTTTTTAAAAGGATCTGTCAGCGATAATATGACATTTTCTCAAAAAACTTAAGAGGCGCTCAATCGACTCTATTATTAGCCGTTACGTTTCTTCAGTTCGTCTTTCAGACATTATATCACTCAGTGTCTCTAAACATCGTAATTTATCTGTGATATTCCTATGAATAATGTGCTAATACCTAAATAATAATATGAAGGTCACACATAAAATTGCTCCGTATATCAATTTCAATATTTGTCCAAGAATGGTACACTTACTTATAGTACGCGCAAATTTTTATGAGCCCTCTGACTCTCTCCCTCTAGCATCTATAATAGTACGCTTATTATAGGTGCTAGAAGGAGAGAGGGAGAGAGAGAGAGATTTCAGAGCTCAGTTCAGGGTTCATAAAGATTTACAAGTACTATACACGTATATTATTAGAATAGTGCGCGTGATTAAAATCATTGTTATTCATGAAAATCCGACTCTAATAAAATTTCTTTCATAAGAAATAATCCCCTGTGAATAAATTCTATCTAGGGTTGCTAATCTTTCTAAATTCCATGATGATGAAAACTTTTAATTTAACCTTACTGATAAGAATTAAAATTATCATACGCCACGCCATGCGTATAACGCGTGCTCATTTTTCTGTATTCTGTCGTGTCGGGCTGCATTTTGCCAAGCAGCCAATGCGTGGCGTCGTGTATGTTAATTGTGTCGGATTATGTTAAGGTATGCTTTTTTGCTGTGGACATTAAATAATCCAAACTATGTAAAGAGCTATGGTATTTATATTTATTATTTATATTATATTATAATATATATATATTATAGTAGAGTATTAATATTTAGAGCAGCTAAAGTAATGAAAATCAATTAAAAAATTGTTAGGTCTAAAGTTTATCTGTACTTCAATGCAAACCATATTCAGCTTGGAATATAATTTTATACCGCATATTTCAATACCATAAACTTAACAAATGGTAATAACAACAAATTTATTTTAAAAAAAACATCTTGATTTCCGTTCGTCACATTTACATATTTGAATATAAATGGTAACATCCTACCATTACCATTTTCAATTCAAAAAGAGCAAATAAAATATTTTCAGGTTGCCACAAAAATTCAGTTTCCAAGCGTCCCATAATTTGGAATGGCAGCCCTGGGTGTAAACAAGACAATAATTCACGCTCTTCTCTACGACACATATCGAATAAGTAATTCTATAAAGTCAGGCGTAAACCTGAGGGAATGGCGGAATAATGCAACACGTTGGACCGCGTCAGGGGAATACAAAAGGAGGTTACACAGCTTTTTAGGATCCCGTACCTCAAAAGGAAAATAACAGAAACCTTAATAGATCATTCTTGCATCTTTCTGTTGGTCTGTCACAACCGGTTTCTCAGATATTACTTGACGGTAGGGATATGCCCATTCGATATGGAGGTTTTGGCCAAGTGGTGCCCATGAATGAAACAAATCATAGGCATTAGGGTTGACATATAGATAAAAAATCAACGACAATTTTTTGCATAGAGGTCGGTCGAACTTTTAAAATATGTATGACGAAAATTCGCGCTTGAGATAAGACACAGAGTTTTAGATTTTTTATTCGTTCTAATTGAAATAAATTACAAATACATCGTCTAGGCACTGGGGGTTAAATAATTGAATGATATCTTGCCCAGCCCAAGAACCACACAGCCAAACTTTTTTTTCTATCGCTCATATCGTCATGACTACATCACTAGTTTTGTTAAGGATCCCGCGTCACGCGAGCCCGACTCACACTTGACCCGTTTTTCAAGAAAAGTTTGTGTAGAGAATTCGTGTGTTTTGAGAGTTTTGGTTTGAGGACGATTATTTTTATGCGTGAGGTTTTTAGTTTTCATTAGGCCATTCTGTATCTTTTTTGGAATAAAGATATAATAGATTGTATAGGGTACAACGGCCGCAGTTTTATAAAATGAGCACCAATGCTGAGGCTATGCTGGTAACGATCTTTAGAACATATACAATATATTATATATTTATGTATATATATATTTTATGTCTTTAGTTGAACATGTTCAACTGTTTAAAAAAAAACTAAATAACGTCATCGCTTGGTCTCCCGGGTAATAAGCTAACTCTTTTATACGGTGTGTGTCGTCAGAGGTGACCTAGAGATTGTGTTAGGAGGAGAGACAACATAATATGCTTGTACATAATAATATAATACATGTAATAATTTACACGTAAATAAAAATACAAGCATATTTTTGGGTGAGGTGATAATGGCGATATTCCAATAATACCAATAACTTATTGACAAAAAAAAATACGTTTTATATTGACGATACGACTTTGACTTAAAAAAGTATTTTATAAAGTGACAGTACCGTTGTCATTCTGTGATCAGTGGGCCGGTTTTATTGTAAATACATGCAATATTTTTATATTTTCATGAAATAATTGTTTGTTGCATAAAATTGAACAAAAATGCGATAGGTTCATCGTATTTTATAATCAAAATTTGCTTACGTTTACGTTACCATGTCAAAACATTCGTGCTCAGTCTTCTGAAGTACTGAGATTTTTATGAAGCCTATATTGGTCTGGTACGTTTACGATCTAATATCATGAACAAAAAGTTTTAAAATCTTACACTACTTTGTTACAATCATTTATAAAACAAGTAAACAATCTAAACATCACTGGAGAGAACATAAAATAACACTTCTAAAAGTGTTCGTTGTTAAAACACTAAGACAAAGGAACAGTGTTTTAAACTGGCAACTTTTATTTGCCTAACAAAGTTTCTAAAAGCTGCTATTTAACGATAAAGAAGTTTTATTGTCAGTACTTTTAACATTTCGACTAGTTTACGGATGTTGTGTGTAGATTTTGTAACTGGTTTTAAAGCTGTCTCTCTCTTATTTGTGTAAATGGAATTGAATGAAAACAAGAGGATTATTTTGTGTTTATATGTCATTTGTTAGATTTAAATCCGACAGTGTTAAATAATGACGACACGGTTGGCGCAATGGCTAAGCGATTAGCTTTCTACGCTACGTGTCGCGGGTTCGATCTCCGCACGGAGCAATTATTTGTATGATATTTATTATGGATAGTTGTTCCGGGTCTGGGTGTGTGTGCAATGTGCATGTGACATGTCTCACGAGAAACCCTAGTGAGGGAAAAGATAAAAAAATATATTTAAAAAAATGAGGCATCCTCACATTTTTCTGTCGTTTGGCACGAGCTAACCTGGAAATCGCTCATGCTGTAGTTGAAAGATTATTCAGCATCGGTGGTATCTAGGCTGACTACCCAGCAGTAGCGGTTCCAGGATTTTGGTTTGGTACGACTTAACCCAGTTGAGGGTAGGCTTCTTATAGAGGTACTTACTTAAAATGGATTAAGTATGAAAATTGTACTGTAGGTAGTGTAGTAATAAGAAAGTAGGATAGGTAATATCAAGTTCATCTTTTAGATTTGTCAGGGGTGAACCCAGATGCTTTTGGGGGGGCTTGAGCACCCCTCGATCCGGTAATACTTCTCAGAGTGCGCCAGAAGATCTCGGGTCTAGTCATTCATAGAGGTTCTTTCCTCGCACCTAAATTTCTTCCCGATTCCCTCACAACACTGTAATGGCTAGCTACATTGCTTATTCATCATCATCTTCACTTATCGTTCGACATCGTCATCATAGCTTGAAAGCTAGTTTAATCGGGTATCATTTTAGCATTTTTCATGAAAATCTGTTCAGCCATTCAAAAGTCACAGCTTTTTTTCTACTTGGAGTCGGGGGTTTTTGTTGGTTAGGTTATTACTATAATAATTAATAATCAATTAATATTTGATAGACAGCATCCGTAATAAGTTCATTCTCCAATTAAAACTCGTAATTAAAAGCATACCTCTCAAAATTGACACGGCACACATTATTTTTCCGAGCACGTCGCACAGACGGTTAACAAGTTCCGTATTTGGAACAAAATGTGCGTGAGCCTCCGGTAATGGGTTTAGCTAAACCTTTGATCCTGGCAGAATCTGACATTTAATTACATTTCCGCTATTATGTTGCCCCGGATCATAACAAGGCACGCGTTGTGAGTAGACAGGTTGTGTGTTATTGGGTGTGTGAAGCAGATGATGGATTTCGAAGTTCAATTTACGTGGTTACCTGCTAGACAAACAAATGCATAAGCCAATTAAGTGGCAATTATGTGCTTCCAGCAACAAAATGCGTACGGTGTCTCAGATTTGATAGAATACTGTATAACAAACGGGTTAAGTAAATGGGCAGTGGCAGTTATGCTGATAGCATATGTGCTTGTTTTAAGAGTTGTGTGGGTCATAAATGTCATGGTTGTGCAACATCAAGGAATGGATCGGTGTTAAAACCGCAGAGGATCAATTCAGGATTGTTATGCATACAGAGCGTTACAAAAAACTGACTGCCAACGTCTAATGATGGAGAGGCCCTCTAATATGCAGAAGGAGGTCAAAGGTAGACGTCCAAATATAATAACGTTATCAGCTGTTATATATTTGAGCCGTTTAGCGTCGAAACGCTCGGATCATGGGGTCCGAATGCATGTCTCCTTTTCAGAGATATTGTAAAACGGTTGGTCGATGCTACGCGTGACCCGAAGGCTGTCCTAGTCTTTGGTCAAAGAATAAGCATTGCCATTCAACCGTGTAGCAATGCTGCCAGTCTTCAGGGCATGCTACCAATTGACAGCCATGAGGAGGGGTACTTTGACGCCTAGGTGCTCAGTTTTATATTTTAATGTGAAAATAATTAGACGTTCTAAAAAAATAAAAAAAAACCTTATACCCTATAAGGTTTTAGGTATAAGGTTACTGGAAATTCACACACAGTTTCTCGGAATAGAAAAATATAATAACAAGACGAAATCCGTTTCATTAATTCAGCTCCCAGCCCAGGCACGTAAAACTTGGACAAAACATTTATCATAGGAAGCGTCAGAAATTCGACCCAAATCGTGGAAGGTTGTCAAACAAAGTGACATAAATGGCACAAAGGAACCGCGATGGGACTTCATACTCCCATCGCGATGAAGGGTTGAAAGGTTTATTTAATAGGTCGGGTTTATCGGCAGAGTATGTCCGAAGGCTGCCGAATTAAAATACAATTATGTGTTTGTAACAATAATTTTGGACGTCCGTTTTCATTTGAGAAAGGTTGATGAGGAAGTGGGTAGCTAATTAAAATTATATTTTTACGTTGTTATATCAAAGTAGGATAATGAAGGACGTATGGGGAGAAAGATTGGGTTATTTAGATACTTATATTAGTTATGAAAGCATTGTAGAATGATTATGGGTTGGGCTTAAAGTGTAAACGGTTCACTGTGGGCCGAGCACGGATATTTTAACGTATCGGTTACGATACGTTAAAATACAAATCTACGATATTTTTTGAAAAAATCGGGTTTTTTTACATTATCATGAAACAAGTGTGTATGTTGAAAACAAGGGCAATAGATTTATTTATTTATTATTTATTATCAGCCTATGCTGTCCCACTCCTGGGCAATAGATTAATAATTGTATTTTGCTGTTAACTTTATCATACGTCAAAATATTCGAGCTCAGCCCTCTGATGTTCTCTTGATTAGGAAGCAGTGTAAATAGACTACGCCATTGATCGGCACCCTAATTACGTAAAAATCACGTGACAGTGACCCGACAGCCACGCGACAGCATTAATCGGGCATTGATCGGCATTTATCGGTGTCAAGTAACATCCATACTAAATGGATTTCTGCAGTTGAATCAACATTTTATTTCAAGATCAATTGGAGAACTGAAAGTACTTAGGTACAATCGTTTTCAATACAACCAACTAATAATTCTTGTTGGATTAGCTCATTATTAGTTAAAGAACCAAATTGAGAAACTGCTCGAATCGTTCCTACGATACGAACAGTACGTAGATTTATAAAAACACAAGGGTACTTAAGAAAAATGCAGCCAATTAAAAAGGAGAGCTATTTTTTATTTAGGTATATTCTTAGTTCTCGATCTAACTTGATCTTTGTTACACACACCATCGGGAACATGTTGGAACCGTCTCAGGTATGCAGGTCTCCTCAACACGTTTTTCTTCACCATTCACGTAAGCTCAGGTATGCAGGTCTCCTCAACACGTTTTTCTTCACTATTCACAGTCTGTCTGTCTGTATTAACTGTCTGCTACGTCCGTAATCAGGATTCAACGAACAATTTAAACTGGAAAATTCGTTTAAAATTTCGTGGGAATATTATCAAAAACACAAATACTCACGCAGACAAGGCAAAAACTAGGAGACTTATTTGCGCAGAGACTCATTTTATCGGAAACTCGGCCCTGGCGTAAGCTTGTTTTTCTCCCGCTCAGAGCAAAAGTTCTTTGTGTACCGACCGTTTGTAATACCGTTTAAAATCCGTAATAAAATGGTGGACGTTTAGTTCTGCGTATTTTTTAATTGACCGGGTTTTAGTTTTTGTTAGTTGAAGGTAATTATAACATTTTGTGTTTGTTCAGAATAGTTGTACGGGTTTTTGTCTATCACAGAGTTTCAGATACCAGGGTAATAAAATACGTGGAGCTTGTTAAAAATTATCTGTAAAATATTTTATAAGATATGTTATAGACTTTTGGTTTAGCACTCGATCTCTTTGTATGATAGGATATTTAGTTCCTTAAAATAAATATCTGAGAATTGGTGAATTAGAAATCGTTGTTACTTACTGTTACTGTTAGCCTACATCATCCCACTGCTGGGCAAAGGCCTCCCCCCATGATTTCCAGGCTTTTCGGTCTAGAGCCAGTGTGAACCATTCGTTGTTCGTGTTATCAAGTTCATCCCGCCATCTCTTTCGTGGTCTGCCGCGTCGCCTTCTCGTTATGTCAGGGCTCCACTTAGTGGTTACCTTGGCCCACAGTTCATCGGGCATCCGGCAGACATGGCCAGCCCAATCCCACTTCAACTTTGCAGCCTTATGACCTACGTCAGTAATTTGTGTTTTGGAGCGCAGTGTAGTGTTTCGAACACGATCTGTTAATTTAACACCTAAAACACTACGCTCCATAGCACGTTGGCAGACCTTGAGTTTGGACTTTTGGATGTTAGTCAAAGACCAAGTCTGAGCGCCATAGGTCAGAATGTGAAGAATGCAGAAGAAATCGTTGTAAATTATAAAATAATAATAACATCTTTACATAGTATAAAATAAAGTCGCTTTCCGCGTCTATCTGTCATTCTGACGAGTGATACAATGATATCACGTAACGTGACTCTGTGTATATTTGTAAGTGTTATTTTTATTTGTGATATTTTAATTATTTGTACACATTTTGTTTTTACTTTGTTTATTTAATAGAATTTACTATGGGTTTCTTGCGTTATAAAACGTACTGCGAATAAAAACACATCAGTGGTAGACGTCATTAGACGATGTGTTGTTAAGGACGTGGATAGACGTAGTGTTGATATTTGTTTTATTTTGGCCTTTTAAAATATTGCTAATCCGAACGTGTTAATCTTCACGATAAACTAACATGGCTGATCTAAATAACGGCAAAATCACAATGTATCACAAGTAGTCCTGTCTTTTTCACTGCCCTATCGCTTATTACGTTTAAACATCGCTACGCTACAGCAAAGGAGATAAGTACCCAATATAGTTGATGTTAATGGCACTAGCTATCTATAGCCCGCAAACGATATTCACCTTACGAGGCACCGATATTGCTTTTATAAGGCTTTTAAAATTCTGTTTACGCGAAGTAAGTGAGCTACACATTAAAATACAAACGGCCGGTTGCATCAATCTTTACTTTTTACCTATGCAATTGCATACATAAAAGGCAAAGGAAAGGAAAATTTGGAAGAAGTTGGAGGAGGCCTACACCCAAAAAGGGGCTTTAACTTTATAATAAATTTAGACTATAATTATTTAATCCAGTTTTTTTATTTTATTTATTTTGTTAAGGAAATAAAAAGGCTTTTTATTTATTTATTATTTTATTGCATACATATACTTTGTACGTCTGATGATACGAATTGCTAACGAATTGAAAAAATAAAAACATCTTCCCCTAAAAAGCTTATTAGGTACCTAAAATTAATACGAATAAAAAGAAAATTTACAAAAAAGATCCTCCTCTATCCTACTCTTTTTGCGGTACTCGACGAGATGATAAGGAGATCATTCCTCCTTTGGCCCTCGAAAGCATAGATATTTTGGTGCACCAAGCGCTTTTACTCAGGTCTACTTCCAGCTATATCCTTCCATAGGGAAGGATCTATATTGCATTTCTTCATAATTATGCCTTTTCTAAACATCTTTATACCTGAGGAACTGGCCGCCTTGTCTCCGCTTACCAAGCTTGAGTTCAGAAAAGAAGACAAGCTTAGCTATATAGATATACCCTCTCGCTAGGCATCCTCAAAACCTATCCACGTGTCGTCTTCTTAATACATTTAGGTTAATACATTGCTCCACGTATCGCAATAAAAATGTACTCTAAAATATTTCTCACGACCTCCTCACTTATCCCCCGAGCCTTTTAACTTTCAAAACTTAAACTGTACGTTTAATCTCTCCGATACATGAGATACATCAATATTTGAGGAGTGCAATCCAATTCTCGCAAAAGGCGGGTAGCACTCAACATTTTGCTCAGTTCACTTCAATATGTTCAAACTTTGTTGGAACGTTAAAAAAAATATAGATTTTTTTAAATCGGGTTTGATTTAAGTAGATCATAACAATTTATAATAAAACAGTTTTCTGGTCTTGATATAGGTGATTTTTTTTTGTACCACTAAGGTGGCAATCTATCTTACGGCCCGCCTGATGGTAAGCGGTTATAGTAATCTCTATAGGTTACACTTCCTTAGGTTACGCGTCCATACGCTAGCATCGTCAGAGACATTACTCGCGTATTACCAACCCTACTACTACCGGCGTGTTGGCAGTGGGAGGACTCTACTACCACTACGGAGCTTCCCGAAGGAGCAATGCAGCCTTGCTCACTGAGGAACACAACACTACAAAAAAGCGTTGTTATTTGGCTACGATATTCTGCAAGGTGGAGGTACTTCCCCAGTCGGGCAGCTCCAATTATGAGCGGGAAGTCCCGCTGCGTAACATTTTATTTCATCAGTGTGGAAGTACTTTAAGGTTTTTATGAATGAAAACTTGAAAATATTATTACATTGATAAATTGATGATTATAAAATCAATGTGTTATGGTTAGTTAAGAACAATAATTTATTATCATCTTTGATAAATTAATTTCAGAATTGCGAAAAGGTCATCTACTTATGTCTCTGACCGTCCCAAGTTGTACTCTTGACAAGGGTGTAACTAATGATAGTCATAAAATTATTAATTAATGAAAATAGTGCTTAGTGCACACTTAGTGCACATAGACATAGGTAATTAGTATAATTCAAGGGTCGATACTGTTGTCTAAGAATATTTTTTAACCTCCGAAAAAATGTGGGGTATTATAAGTTTGTAGTGTGTACCTGTGTGTCTGTGTATCTGTGTATCTGACTGTGGCATCGTAGCTCGAAAATGGATGAACCGATTTCAATGTAGTTTTTTTAATCGAAAGCTAGTTTAATCGAGTATCGTCTTAGCTATGTCTCATGAAAATCTGTTGAGCCGTTCAAAGGTTACAGCTCTTTTTCTAATTGGAGTCGGGGGTTTGTGGCGGTTAGGTTATATTCTAACTACTTACTCTTTGATGGCACGATTGGCGCAGTGGCTAAGCGATTAGCTTTCTGCGCTATGTGTCGCAGGTTCGACCCCCGCACGGAACAAATATTTGTATGACCTCTAAATAGTTGTTTCTGGTCTGGGTATGTGTGCATGTGACATGTATCCTGTAAACTGTACCCTTAATACAAGAGAAAGCCTAGTGCGGAGCAAAGTTAAAAAAAATATTATCTCTTCACGTTTATATGAACTATCGTGGCTTCAAGTGAATGTATCAAATCTTGATCATTAATCACACAGAGTGACATTCAATTACCTAAAGAATTTCTTTACCAGCCAAAATTTAATCACGATAATATCTCTTCGCATTTTCTATTCTAAGAAAAGAAGATTATCATCCAATTTTCTAGATAGTACTTTATAACACCGAAAATAATTACTCTAGAGAGATTATAATTTGTACGGTTTCACCACTGTACATTATTTTTTACGCACGCAGCAACCTATTTATTTATTGAATCATTTATTTACACACATGAAAAGACATAGAAAACATTAAATAGGAGAACAAAGTACAAAGGTACTGCTTATTTCACAAAAGAAATCTCTTCCAGCAGACCTGTGAGAGGAGAATGTAAAAGTTTTAAAACACAAAATGTAGACAGTGATGTACAAGAATAGATCAAAACAATAAATTAAATACAATAATATAAACTTAAGTAAAATACCTATACAAAACAAATACACATAAATATAAAAATATACATAAATAAATACAAACACACATACATAAATTGCAAACAGAAGATGCTATGACAGGGAGAGATAATGCTCTTTTACACGTTTCTTGAAAGATGAGATAGTTACGTACTGTTGGTTGCGCGTTCCATTAGTAATAAATACCTTAACTTTAATTATAATGATTGAGTACGTCTATACATGTAGGTACTATGAAAGAATCGTCACTGGGCCGCTAATTGCCGATGTAGCAGACAGTTTGGGACAGACGTAAATCGCGCGGTAACTGCTGTCAAACATCACTGTGGTGTTACGTATTTGCGGATTTGCCGATAGCGACGCGACAGCCACCGCTTACGGGTTCGCCTTCTGACGGACAATAACCGAACTAAAAAGTGCATACTTGGCGCTGCAAATGCGACAAGTAGGTACAGGCGAACGGATAAGGTACATAAATTACGAATGTGTTTGACAGTTCGCGACCGATCGCGCTCTGTCTGCTGTCGCGTGGCTGACGGGTCGCTGTCAGGTGATTTTTACGTAATTAGGGTGCCGATTACTTTGTGTTTATACTATTTCACTGTGTAAATAAATGTGTTTTCTTTGGTGATATATTTCTATCGTACCTACTCCATCAATTTACCATCACTATTGAACACCTACAACTAACTCCTGATCCAGTCATCAACAGTAAATACTTATTGGTGCTAATGTACGTCACTAACTGGCCCGTACAGAATCGCTTGACAAATATATAGGTCCTAATAAAATCCTTGAATAAACTCTCACAAAAAAATAGAAAAGACAGAAAAGCAAGCCTATTGGTATATAAATAAGTAATTATGAAAAAAAAATACAATGTTTTTATCAAACATTTATAACCTGACATCTTTGAGTATCTAGAATCCTGACATATAATCATCTTAAAGACTACACTAAATTAAAGATTACGGCCACCATAGATATCCGTGACGGCCACTAAACAAAGGATAGAACACGATCATTTTCCACATAAAAAATACATTTAAACCGTAATACAAGATAAAACAACTGAGATGGTGGTTCGGAGTCATTTATCAACGTCGTGACGTAACGACGACGAACTGTGACGTCAGAGCACAACACAAATTGATTTCATTATTCTTGCGATGTGTTTGTGTCAAGTTTTTTCAGATTTAAGCTCATTTTTGGCCTAAAACCGGTGTTATTAGAATTTAAATCAGGATATTTACCATTAAAAATCAGGATATTTACAATTTAAGCTACAACTCAATAAGTGGCTTCAGGAAAAATGATTTTATAATATAAATGATTTCTTAGTGACATAATATTTATTAATTATATTCAATATTAAATTAATCAATGTTATTTAAAAGCTTTTTTTTATATTTCAATGTGTTTCTTTTAATTATTAACTATGAGTCAATGTAAACTGTAATTCTATCAATATAATTTGCATGTCTGGCAGATTGTTTCTTCCGACGAAGTATGTGAGTATTATATTATATTTGTACCACCCATTTGTATGTACAATGTACCATACTTCAGGCAAATAAATTTCATTTCATTTCCTTTCATGTATAATTTTTTTTGTGAACTTCCGATATTTCAGCTCTGTTGAACGGTCACGGATGAACTTAAATTATTGTGTGTGGGGGTTTATATGCAGACAAAACGGTCTACCCTGTTTCTATTTCGTTTTGTGCCCTCGGGTTTCGGGTTTTGAAAACTTCCAGTTTGTAGTTTCAAAGATAACTCCTACGTACAAACAAACAGACAATACCTCTTCATAATGTTAGTATAGAAAGGGCATGGGAAGGTTATTATTCTATATATTAATACGTGAAGACAAAACTTTGTACCCCTTTTTAAGCATATTGCGCGCACGGAGGAGTGTGTGATTTGGCACAGTTAACGTTTATATGAAGAAGGAGTGCAGAAAGCTAAAATTACGGTCGAATTTCGACCACTAGGCGACCACTAGTTAAGATAAAATGGCTTCAAAATGAAGGAAAAATATTGGGCTTTACAAAATTTATTGAAATCAAAACGCTTTAATCAAAATCAGAACATCATTAGCATAGTACTACCTAACACAATGTTACTAGGAGATCATAACTAATGTAGCGGTTCCATACAATATCATGTATGTAACGTTGGTGATACATTGCTCATTAATTAACTCAAGCTCACGAGGAGGATGCATGCTGATGGCGACATTAACGACGCGGTGATGTGACGTCATTTCAGGCTGACATTTATTGGAGAGCGTGAAGAATTATTATTGGTAGATTTTAAAGGGTTTTTGATTACATCTTATTTTCATTTGTATTTCTTCTGAGTTCAGGCTAAAGACCCGATACTTTGTATGTCAAAAATAAACATCTCATAAACCCGAAAAATTGTTTTTGACATTTTGAGGTGAATATTCAAATTGTTGGTAACACCGAAGGCAAGCGAGCGCGAGGCCGGTCGCCAACACGATGGTCCGACCAAGTAAAAGAGGCTATGTCCTCAAGCAAATTTCAGCAGGTGGTGATGGCAACTTTGGACCGGAGTAGGTGAAGGCAGATTGTCCGCTTGAAGGGGTCCAGTGACCACGATCCTCAGTAATGAGGGACCAACTGAAGAGAGAGAGATTCAAATTGTATTTCGTCTGCCAAGACTTGACTTAACTACTTTTTGTTTTTTTTAAGATACAAAAACGTTTTTTTTTTTAGTTTGATGCATATTTCTGATGATTACGAATTGCACTAATAGGTTTGATTGACAACAATACAGCCAATAATTCTGCAAATCATTGTACACTATTGTTTCTTGCCAGGAATTCAAGACAGCTGCGTGGTGGTTTCATACGATATCATCGATTCTGAGAACGGCAGTGAATGTGATACGTAGCGGCGTAGCGGTGATATCAGCGATTATGCTACGTCGTAGGAACTTTATTGTGCCGTAGTCACAAGCGTAGCACATTCAACTTTTAAGATCAACGTAGATGTTTATAGAGGATTATCGTAAGGTAATAAATAAATCGTTTTCAAATAAAGATTATTTAGTACGTATCTATGGAATATTTCAAGGCAGGGATTGTTGATGTCAGCGACATTTTAGTATGTATTTAATTCAATATCACTCAATATACGAAGTACAAGATGTAACTTTTGTTTCTATATAATCTTGTATCTATTTAAATTATTAACTAAAGGTACTTACGTCTCTTCCATTGAGCAGCCACGTGAGGTTGGCAGGAGGGTCAGCAGGGGGCGATGAACACTGCGCCCTGAGCGAGTCACCTGACGCGTACCAGCCCTTCTCAGCCTTTATCGTTGGCTTCTCTGGAGGTAGTTCTGGGAACAAGAGAAATGAGTTAGTTGAAAAATGACTTCCTTACAATTTTCATAATAATTCTTATAAGCTTTATTTTCTTTACTCATGTTCGTATGATCGGTTTGCCGTATTGCAGCGGTAAAAATATTAGCCAGTCGGCACGTTCATATTGGGGAGGATTATCTACTATACAGGATGTGCAGAAAGTGTCTCCACGAGTGACGAAACTTGGCGCACCCTGAGCAGTCAGCTTCGATACCACAATACTGACTGACTTATCTGTCCACTACAGTAAGTCAGTTCGTCAGTAGAAAGGTGAACTAGAGGCATTTAGGTATCTATTTATATATCTATAATTTTTTTAATTTTTTTTTGTTTAAATTCAGGATGAATTTTAGCCGGGGCCGCTCCGCCGGCCCCACATTTTTTGGAAGCTTGATTTATTAAAAGAGTATCCATGGAGTTTCTTGCCGGTATCTTCTCCAGGACTAACCCACTTGGAACCGTGCGCCTAGAATCACGACGTTTTGAAAGTGCCTGCAAAGGCCCAGTTGAAATAAAAATCTTTGACTTTATCGTCTACAATACCTAAATGTATGTATACCTAAATGTGTGTGTTACATTTACCTTTAAGGCCGCTCTTAGGCGTACCCATGCGCAGTACGCCTATGAGCGGGACGGATGTACGTGGTAGAGGAGCGAGCGGACGGTAAACGGCCATAAAGACTGACACGAGTTATACATCCAGCATATTTATTCATTCTTGACTGGCTGAGGCCCTTTGATCTCGCCGCTTGACCGGTTAAGCATAGACGGCTCCCTGAGTCGAATGCCAGAGACAGGCTTAAAAAAAAAAGACATCCAAAAAAAGACATCAGGAATTTGCAAATTTTTCCACCATGATAAAATTTAATTACAACTTACACGATAGAAGAATACCACAATGAAAATTAATTCAAAACGTTTTATTAATAGCACAAAGCAATTGATTACATGTTTTTGTAATCTAAAATCGTTTTTGTCCCAAAGCTGCCTATTATAAAGACCTAACTGTCCCACAATGATAACCGAGATGAAATATAGGGTGAGCCCTGGGGGAATTATTTTATTTAGGACCCACAGTTGCCGAATGTGACGCAAATTCTCTTGTATTTTTGCTGAGGGAGTTTATGAAATTAACTAATTTTGGAATTAGTTCGCTAATTGATAAGGGTATGTAGTCAAGTTAATGTGATTAGATAATGTTCTTATTGGATTGTAGTAATTCGATGAGTAAAATTTTGTTGCTTTTTTGACCTATATCGGTGGAAAATCCCGTTTTCTCGACCCTTTGTCTCCTTGATAAAAGAATAAAACTAAAAATTGAGAGAGAAAACATTGAAGAGATGGTTTTGTCCCTAATTTTTGTGTGAATAAAAAAAGTTTTCTATAGAGAAAACCTTTTTTATTCACACTTCGTGGATTAAGAACTAGAGTAGCGTAAGGGCAAAAATTCAAAAAATTTTTTTTTTCACCATTCGCTTTTTTAATCCCCATACTTTTAAGTGCCAAAAAACTGGAGCGATGTAGTGTGTAGATTGCTTAGTACAAAAATAACATATTAAAAAGATTGATTTTTTGTTACTGCCAAAATGTAGTGTTTCTTCTTACAATAATCTTGACATTGTTTTGCCAAAAAAGTTACGAGCACAACGATCGAAACTCGATTTACAGAGTGAATAGGACACCGAATATGCCTTCAATGTAATCGCTCAAATAACGTATCTTGTCATACGTTTTTAACGCAGAAAGTTTGATTAGGTAGTAGCATAAGTTTGTTTCGTGCCAAATAAGCGTAAAGTACCGTTACTGCTTATGGGAACTTGTTTCGTGCGCTTCCGTCATTTTTCTACCTGCCAAAAACACGTAAGGGTGTGATACGCTACTATTGCACTAAATAAATAAAGTAATGCAATCATTTTTTATGTCAATAATAGTGTAGAAGCTATATACGTTCTTTTAGCATGTAATAAATCTCTGTTGGTCTGATTCACTTTCGCGTCTAATACAACTGTATACGTTAGTTTGACATCAAAAAGTTTTGGTAAGCTTATCAATAAGTATTTCCTCAAAAAGCCAAGTGAATCTGAGCTAATTAAAGTGTGTCAAAAGTTTTTCCTATCCATTTTCAACATTTCTGAAATGTTTATGAGAGGCTGCTTCAAAAAACTGTCCACACAATAAAACTCCTGAAAGTGCTAGACAGTACTTCAAAGATGGAGACGTATGGAAGTGACTATCTTCTGCATATATGCGGCTTCCCTGGTGACCCGCTGCTTCCTGTCTTCACAAGCTAATTTTAATAACGCTTTCCTTTTTTTCAAAACTGGGTGGCTTGAGTGTTAAGTATGTACCTACCTACTTGTACTGTTTAAATTATAGTGGTACTTAATAATATGATCTTTCCTGTTCTTTTTTGTAATATTGTTTATATTTAGGTTGAAAGTAAGTACCACATAGTATTGTTAACTTGATTTATGAAAAGAGTGTCCATGGAGTTTCTTGCCGGTATCTTCTCCAGGATCAACCCACTTGGAACCGTGCACCTAGAATCACGACGTTTTGAAAGTGCCTGCAAAGGCCCAGTTGAAATAAAAACCTTTGACTTTGAAAGACTGCATTAATTATTTTCCGCGCATGCCAGCTCACTTTGTTAGAAAAGATACCAAAAAAGAGTACCTTGACCAAGACCTTAATGTCACGAAGATGTATGAACTATATGTTGATAAGTGCAAGGAAGATGACGTGGAACCTATCAAAATAAACATGTACCGCGATATTTTAAAGAAAGATTTTAATATTGGCTTCCATAAGCCACGGAAAGATATGTCGTAAGAAGCCAAAAAAGGTGAACATGAAACTCATTTAGAGAGAAAAGTTCAAGCGAAAAGACATAAAGATGAAGCTAGAATGAAGCTAGAAGGAAGCTAGAAGCTAGAATTAGTGAGTATGAAATTTATTTCGCCGAATATGTCATGGAAGCTATTTATCATATTCCTACCTCATCTTCCAAAAAAATCTTTTATAAACGAAGGCTGCCTGTGTATAACTGTACTTTACTGGATTTTGGCAAAGAAAAGAGGGAAGTAACATGTTATTCAGAAGGGGCAAAAGAGCAACCTCGTCGAGAGTAATTTTGCAAAAGCTTACAGTGGTCCAATAGCTATATCAGCAGATAAGAACAACGATTTGCAAGTGAGCTGTGTCGATCTAAATTATTCCTTCAACATATTATGATTTTTACAGCCATTTACAGGTCGACCACGAATAATTATTTTTAATTATATTTTTAAAGTAGCCACGAGGGATTATTAATTTTAGAAGATTTTTGTTATTATTTTTAAGGCCATTTTAACAGAAGTTCCGTTGCATTCCATATATTATTAAATTTATGTAATAGCCAAAATGACGTATGTCAACCATTTTTTGAAAAATAAACTTTATAAAAATAAGATCGTTTTTTGATCGACCAAAAAGTTACACTAATCTGTAGCCGATAAATAAAGCTTTATTATTAGTAAAAATCACATATCTAACTACTATAGATTTTGCCATAAAAGAGCTATAAGATAACGGTAGGTAAATTTGAGTTGTTTTTCGGCTCTCCAGTAAAGTTGTCATTTTGCCCTTACGCTACTCTAGTTCTTAACCCACGAATAGATAGCTATTGTCTCCTTGATAGAAGACAAAATGAAAAAATCGAGAGAAATAATGGTAAATTGAGGATTTGTTTTCTGATTTTCCTGTGGACAAACACGTTTTCTTCAACTCTTTGACTCCTTGGAGATAAAACTAAAAATCGAGAGAGAAAACGGTAAAATGTTTTCTCCACGAAGTTTCTTCTCTCCCCTTTTTGGCCGCGCTAGCCCTGCAGGAGTAGCTATTATTCGGGTTCCGAACTTCCGACTTACATGTCATATTTGAGGGTTCTAATCCAGGCGAATGCACACAATGATGAAGGAAAATATAGTGTAAACCGTCGTATAGGTACTATAATTAAAACTTCAGAGACTGAAATTCTTCACGTAGAGAAAGAAAGAATTTATTTTTATTTTTACTTCTAGTATGACGCACGAAACTTAAGCAAAATCTTACACCAAAGCAGTTCACATAATACTGAGTAATAAAGGAGTACGATACCACTAATCACGCAAACAAACTCGCAAGCAAATGCTAGTCTTTTTATTATCTTAAACGAAAACACACAATGATTGTTGTTTTATTTCTAAAAGCTTAAGACCTGAATTCACGATCCATTTCGTTATAATCTGCCGTCTCATATCGTTTAGGTCTCAACTTGAGAAGTAATTCGGCAAACATACGTGCTTTCGGCTAAGGTCGAAGTATTAGCGTTACAGTCGTGTGTCGTGTATCACGAAAATGTTACATAGCATTCGAGTGTTGCGTTACGTGTTGCATAACAACCATTTTGTAAGTGTTTATTCAAACGTTTCTCGTATTTTTTTTATTCATTTGTATTTGTATGGTTAAAATAAATTCAATATTATCAGATATTTCTGAGGTTCTTTTTAATATTTTTAAGTCATTTGACTGAACCTCATGTCAAGAGGATGGGATCTTGATCGTAGTATTCAAGTATGGTTACCAATCGGCTAGTTGATTGTGGAATTTTATGTTTTAAGAAACTAGATGGAGCAACAGTCTTTGTAGTGTAGATGGTAACAGCTGAATGAATAGCCGAAGATCGAGCTAGATGGCGTGTGATTGAAGAGGCCTATGACCAAAATTATAACATCCTAATTCAAACCGTATCATCATTACTAAACAGCTTAATTTTACTTGCGACTATTTATCAGCCTATTCAACTTTTTCACAATAAAGTACGGCATTTTTGACGTGTATTCTGTCGGATGACAAAACAAAGACTGGCGCAATATTGGAACTCTTTTTTCGTATTGGAACTTTTTTGGCTCAGACACTTTTGAGCGCGGACCATTGTAGTAGTAGGTCAATACTTATTACTTTGTTATTATTTACTATACATAGGTACATATATCTACATTTCTTTTTTTCAAACTTTCCTCTCGCAGGTCTGCTGGAAGAGATTTCTTTAGAAATAATCAGTATCTTTGTGTCATCTTTCCTATTTAATTGTAATTATTCTTCTTTCTGTGTGTACATAAATTGTTAAATTAATAAATATTATGATATTTTTATACTTTTTCAAGTGAAGTCGAATATTTTAATTTCATTGCCTTGACCCTGTGTTCAGCTGCAGTCGAGGTTGACTGATATGATAAAATCCTCATGTGCCTTACAAACTTCATGTACTTTTATATTGTCACGCACTTACTCCTAGTCTAAAGTTCTTAACGATTCAAACTTTTTAGCAACACACATTAACACGAAAATAACAGATACTTACACAAATTAGCTCGTAATGTTATTGTTACAGTAACAAGTTCGAGCAACGTGTACCTACTTTATAATCCTCGAGCTTAAGGCGACACCATCGGGGTATGAATTATGAAAACTTTTGATAAATGCTTTTAGGCTAATTTATTCCGTTGGAGTATTAAACGGGTTAAACAAAGATACCGATTGTGGTACCTAATGTTAGGAACAACAGAAAAAAATGTTAATCGTTTTATGGAATCAGTTTGGTTGTTGATTGATAACTATATACCCCCTCCCTCCTAGAGTTGAAAACTTCTAGGAAAGTTTCCTTTTCTGAGGAAGTTTTCCTGTAAATTTCTGAAACTTTGGAAGTTTACAAATATATTTTTCTACTTATAAAATCAACAAATTCGTTGCTTTGAGAAGACTCAAAATCAGTACCTAACGTGAAATGAAAATGATCCTTTAATTTAGTTCTATTTTATTTTATTATATAAAGTAGGTACCTACCTATTATAGCAAATTGATGAAATCATTTTTTTTATTCAGATGACGGAAGTTTTGGAAACATTAATTTTTAGCTTGTACCTACCCCGCATCCATTCCTGTGCTCGCTATGTTCGAATATCTAAAATACAAATTTTAAAATATCTCCTAAGAAAATAAAATGTCCAACTTACATAGCTAGCACAGCGGGTGGACAAACCAGTTTTCTCACCTCTTTGTCTACTTGACAGAAGAGACAACGAAAATTCGGGAGAGAAAACGTTAAAGAAATGGTTTTGTCCCCGATTTTATCTCTTCCCTTCTTTGCCGTAGTAGCTCTGCTGGGAGTATGACAAGACTTCACGCCCAGTCTACAAGCACTGTGGCAAGAATACATGATATGATATTTTTTTACGTATTGCGCAAAATTTGCAGAGGGATTCAGTGTCCGTTCCCAAATGCAACCGCAGTAATAAAATTCTCCAAAACAAAATAAAAAATTGATTTTCTATGGCTTGCGCTAGTAAATTATGCGTGTCCCCCATACTAAGTCGAATTTTCATTTTGTTTTAAACTGTATCCTAATACTGCGGTTGCATTTACAAACAGAGACTGAATCAGTCTACAAATTAAGCGCATTACATACAAAATTATGTTGTATAGCCAAATATATTTTACTAGACAAAGTTTTTATTTTACTAACAGAAATAATTACTTTGTTGTGTAAGTCTAAACAAGTATAACTATAGTAAGGGTTTGTGTTTATTTCACGCTTGGATATTTCTGTTCATTTGTAAAAGTTTTAAAGTTAGTTTTTCAACAACGTAACTAATGAGAACGGATTTTGGAAAGTTAAAATAATAATAACAATCTGACCTCAAAAATACGTAAGATCACGGGTCAACGACTACGGCATTTCCACTCCATCTATGATATCTCATTCTCCTACCCCACGCAAAATAGATAGTTTATCATACTTCACACAGAATATATAGGCACAGAAGGTCGACTCCATAAAACGGGCGATACCACTCGCACGTACATATAGACGTGTACGTACGGCGGCACCAGAGAAGCGCGAAGGCGCGGTGGCGTTCTCACATAAAGTCAATCGAACGTTCGTTCGACTAGAGATGAGATTCCCCTACGTTCGCGTCTATGTAGAAGAAAAGAAGAAGAAGAAAAAACATTTATTCAGCACGAATACATTGACAACACAAGAAAGAGAAGATTTAAGTTAAAAAATAACACTACAAAAACAAGACAACGAAGAAATGAAATATAAAATTCTTAAAAATATGTGGGTATGCTGTCAAGCATGCCATGTCGAAAGGGTAGCCAGCTCAGCATTTGCAGGGCGTGAAAAGCCCAGCGCTGATTTTTAGTTGGCACCCTTGCAGTGACGCATGGGTGTGCGTGCGACAGTTATCGCTCGTTGTATGGAGCCGGCCTTCTGTACTTGTACCTACTATTTTGCGCTTATAGTAAAACAGTACCTACCTATATCTGTTCTTAACCCTTTGGGGAAACTAAGCGTGATGCTATGTTATGTTACATTTCTTCCAACTTCCAACATTTGGGGTTATTGTACACATCTTTATGAACAACTTTTACTATGGAAACAAAACGGATATCGAGAAACAAAATCTGCTTGTCCATACAAACAATTCAATATTACGGGACTAAATATATGGAACAAGTATTTTTTTTTTCCGGCTTTATCCTATGTTAAAAGTAGTTCATAATGATAAGCACAATATCCTTTTAAAGGTGGCTTGAAAGGTTGGATCTATTGGCTAAAAAAAGTATCGAAATTGAATAATATTGTTCCGAAATGTAAATCGTTCATCCTCTCATTAAACATAATTAATCTAATCTACAATAAATTAAGTAAAATCTGTGAGTAAAACCTTTTCAAATTACTTCCAAATTTTTCGGCTCAAATTTATGGATATGATAGCCCAAAAATTCATGGTAATTTATTAATTTAATCCCGTCATGCAGCAGCTGTATATGGATAACAGTTTAGGCCTTGTTGTAATAAGCATTGTAGGATTTCTTCAGAAACCGGATAATTCTAATACATGGCTACAGTTTTTATCATAGTCATAAAAGTAGCCAAGATAAAATAACATAACTATTTGGTAAAACATTTGTAAGAGTATACATAAATTTTAAGTTTTCGGTCATGTTCGCCACGTGCAATGGGGTATCTACAATTTCTTTTTGATGCTACAACAAATATCACAGTCATGTACCTAATAGTTCAAGTAATGATGGGTGTACTAGTACTTAATTTTTTTGAAAATGATGAATTTTTGTGAACGTATTGTATTGTTTGTTGTGGTCATTAATGACCAAAGAATTAAAAAAACCGAAACATTTTTTTTAAAACTACCTTTTTCGACCACTGTCCTCCTCATGACTGGAGTGCCAGACGATCCCGTCTTTTATCACTCCTGGAGGCACTTTCCTTGCACGCCCCTCCTCCACCCTTGTAGTCAGTTAAGGGGGTATTTTACAGGAATGCCGCAAAAACCGATTTGTATTTACAATTTTTTGAATAGAAATTCTTATTTCTTTGTCCCGAAAAAAATATACATCAAACTTGAAGATGTGACAATCTCTGCACGGTTGTCCGATACATGATTGGATGAAGTTGGCTCGATAAAAAAAATTCGCAAAGTTACCCCTTTTAAAAAAGTGTTTACAAGATTATTTCTAAAACATGATATTATTTCAAATAATTTTTACATCACAATATTGGTCGCAAATATACCAACGAAAATCGGTTGTTATTTTTTTATAATATTACGTATATTGGTCACAATTTGATAAAAACCACAAAATTCGTGATTTCTGTCATCTCTGCCATCAATCAGTCGCGTTTCGGCGCGCATCGAGGTCGGACCTGTGCAATTTTTTTTGACTTTCCTGCGCTTACACTTTATTCAAAACCAAAAGAAAGAATGACAGTAAAATCATTAAAAAAATTATTAAAAAGCAACAGGAAGTTTATGTAACTTGCCTTTTATTCAGAAAATCTAAGTATTTCGTTTATAAAAATCAATATGCTAAAATAATTTCTTGACATCTCCGTCAAGAATTCATTTTATAGGATGTAGTATAGAAAAATCAGTACGACAATTTGTAGTGTTGAGAACAAAGAGTATGAAGTTTTATATACACCATGTCCCAAAATTCAACGATAAGCGGGCACCAGAGGGTTGACCAGCTCATGACTACTCGTAGAGAACAAAAAAAAAATCTAAATTTTTAAGAAGTTACATAAAAAAGTGGACCAAAAGTAAAAATCTTTCAAAATTTTAGGGTGAAAAATAATTTTGATTGATTTTTGTGTCAAATCTACAGGCATTCTGGGATTTTTAAGGATAGTGGTGGATAGCAGTGCTACTTAGGTTGCCGGTACAAAAAGAAATTCAGAAATATCTGAAACATTGTGGTCATGGTAATTAAAAATATCTTAAGGGGTGTAAATTTTTGAAGGATTTCAATTATTTTATGTAACTTCTTAAAAATTGAGATTTTTTCTAAATTTTTTTTTGTTCTCGGTTAGTCATGCATGAGCTGGTCAACCCTCTGGTGCCCGCTTATCGTTGAATTTTGGGACATGTTGTATATTCTATTTACCTACTTTTATAGAACAATATTCATAGTACTTATATCATTTTGATATATCGTCTGATACTTTTAAAAATCTCGCCTGTGGCTCGATTTTAAACACACTGATGTTTTAATACCCCCTATTATGCAACAGTTTCATAAACTACTATTATTTCGTATTGAACTGATCTACGTTTCCTTAGATTTTGTATAATTTTGTTCCTTATTAAACGCTGACATTTTAAAATGTGTCGGTCGGCCCTATAGGTACCGATTTGCCGGTGGCCCAACCTAATTTTACTTCTTTTAATTTTATTTCTTTATGGGCGTTGCAGTCCACTAGAAAAATGATTCACCAATTTAAATTATAATCTTTACCTTTATTTATGTATTATGGGTTATCATGGTTGTCCGTGGCATCACCACGGTCCTATCCGAAAACCAGCGCTGCGGTATTTATTTTATCTGTCAGGATATGCTGAGATAGGGACTTTCTTTGGCCTCTTGCAGGACTTTTTTAACCCCCGACAAAATAGATATAAGTTTATAATGTGTATCTATGTATCTGTGAATCTGTGTGTCTGTCTGTGGCATCGAAGCTTCAAAGCGGATGGACCGATTTCAATGCAGTTTTTTTTAATTGAAAGCTAATTTAATCGGGATGGTTCTTAAAATCTGTTCAGCTGTTCAAAAGTTACATCTCTTTTTCTAGTTAGAGTCGAGGGTTTTAGACGGTTAGGGTATTGTTATCATTATTTGAATTTTTTGTGTGTTTATATAATTTCGTGTTCGAGTCCGATTTAAATGTTTTTTCTTTCTTTCTTTCAATTTTGAAGCTCTTCATCTGCATACATAGCGAGGAATCTAAACTAGGAATATGGTTTTGATCTATGAATATGCAATTTCTTTTTTGGTAAAAAAGCAACCCTGTGAACATACTTAAGTAGGTATGACTACGGAAACGGACGACTCCTACAGGTGTGGGTGAGAGTAGGTTATTATCTCAAGGCATGGATTTGAGTTGGCTTATGCCCAATGTTGGTCGAGACAATTATGTGCACTTGCATAAACTCATACACAATAGGTATGACTGATAGTTTATAAGTAGATAGTTAAATAGGTATAAAATCTACAAATACAAAACGGAGGAACAGATTTTCTAGCGTAATATAGGACACTGGGTATACGATATTATGGATTTATATTTTTCAAGTATTTGCTGGTGTCATACTGCATGTTGCTAATTAATATTGCTATTCTGTGACACGTGTGTCACACAGTCTGATACGTCAATTGCGTAATTGCGAGAACGGAGCTCCCCTAGTGGGTGGGGCTTAGGCTGATACTTCACCCCCTCAAAAGTAAGAAATCGTCGTAAAATACAACCTTAAAGCTAAAAAGCTCATAATTGACAGATCACTATTTATGGGACACAATATACAGCCTTTGGTAAATGTGGATAACGGTACACTTACGCACCTAGAGTCTCGACATTTCATAAGTGCCTGTATCTGGTTTACATGAAATAAAGATCTGTTCTATTCTTCTGCCTACAGCTTGAGGGATAATGATGTGTGACAATTGTTACGTATGAACACAGCTATTCCAAATAAGTCTCCTCACTTTCTTGCACAGGTCCCCTCTCTTGACGATTGCTTATTGCGTATAAGGAAAACCACCACTTTCGGGTCTAAAAACAAGGGCTGTCATGTTTCAAATATAAAGATAAAGGAACAAAACACAAAGATAAAGGACAAAACATTGAATATTTCTTAAATTTCCACGCAGATGTAAGAATTGAGGTTCTATAGTTATTCCAACTTGAAAGAGTTGAAGTTGGAAACTATTTCTTCTCTTTGTAGGGTTTTGCGTTCAGGAACTTTTTGTGCACTAGTACTTACCTACAGGTTTGCGCTTTGTCGATCGACAATTCTTCGAAAAATAATATTAGGTACCATTGCTCGATTTCAGACGGTCACATAAGTTGATAATTTATTTATAGGTACACGATATTTTTTTAAGTAGTGCGCATAATTTGTAGAGTGATTCAGTCTCTGTTCCTAAATGCAACCGTTGTATTGGGATACACTTTAAAACAAAACGAAAATTCGACTTAATATATGTGGGACTCGCATAATTTACTAGCGCAAACCATACAAAATCAAATTTTTATTTTATTTTGTAGTGAATTTTAGTATCTATTGTCACCTATTGTCCTACATTAAGTATGTCAATCCGTGATCTATCATAGCTGGATATCATACTGTTAACATTGTGCTCAGATATAAAACCATCCCATTCAACTTCGTCTAAGTTCAAATCTTTGCAAATGAAAAATATTACGGACAAAAAAATTCATTCACCGATTCCTGAATACAAAACTCCTTTGATGTCTTCGTTCGAAAAATTTTGAATTTTGTTGAAAAAATCTTTGTAAATCATCGTCGCGCGTCGCTCCCTCCTCTTCAAGAATTCAATTAGATTCCACGAAGTTTCCAATCACGGGCCTGTTGTTCGGCGTCTTTTAGTGTCACTTGCAGATTTTGATGTTTTGCGATGAAAAATAAATAACTTTTGGTGACTTGAGTACTTTTACTTTGGTCGGAGGTTTCGATAAATATTTAAATTCTGTTAGATTATGTTGCAGAAAATGATCAATTAGAAGGACTATTTGTAGAAATTTAAGCTACCATGACGCTCATTATCAACCCCGGATAGACGATCAATGCTGAGCACGGGCGTCCACATAGGTAGAATTGTTCTTCTTCTTCTTCCATTGAGTCGACAGGAGCTATCATAATATGAGAACTGCTCATGCCATACTGAATGCGCGTTACCTCATAAAACAATCCCAAAAAAAGATAAACAGAATAAAAACGCAGAAAATAAGAGTATTCTAATTCGGATAATTTTCTCCTAACCAATACTATTTAATAGATTATACGAACACAAATACAATCGCTTACTGAAATTCATTAATTAGTCTTAAAACACAGTATCATATTAGTAATCTATTTCGCATAGAAGCAACCCATGGAACGCCTAAAGGGATTAGACAGTGTTTAAATCCTAAACTGTATTATTCAATGTTATTTTCGTTGTGAACTTAATAGAAAACTCGTCTAGATTCGGGGAGATTTAGTTTAATATATCTAAAATCTTATTAAGAAAGTTCGCATGGAATTGTTGGGCTTAGGCCTTGTCAAAACCGTTATTGATTTCTGTTTGATACTAAGAATTGAAATCATTTATATATTCGCATATCTGTTGATGTGAATTATAAATCGGACCTTTGATGTTTTGTCTTGGGACTGCGAACTTAGTTTGAATAGTTGGGAATGAAATACAAGTCTAAAGTTTACAAGATACATAAAGTTTATTGAAAATCGAATAAAATATCAAGGTCAAAGGTAATAATACCATTGTCTGCTCTTGTAAATCTTGTAAGAAATAAGTTGGAGTTTACATCAGGTAATTGACCAACGGCATTCATCACTGTCTAAGAAATTTTGATGGACTGCAGAATTGAGGAAGACAGACTGCAGCATGACAGCTCCATGCAGACCGCTCTATTAATCCACACAATTATCGAGATCAGAGGAAATAATCATGCGCACAATAAGTTTCTTTATTTGAAAACCTTATTAGGCCAGAGACTACATTTTCTTCATGGTCATATTGATAAGGATAAAAAAGGGCGGGAATGTGGCTATTTGTTGAAGATTCACATTAATTCATTAATTTTAGAAACTTTCTTAGCTTATTTAATCTATAATTGTGTATTTTTCATTATTCCCGAATCACAAGACTAACACGGAAGCCAGTCTCAACTCCAAGTATATTTCTCCGTCCCAATTCAGATTAAGAACACAAAACGACATCGCTCTGCTAAAACAAAAGATACAAAACCTTAAATACACCCAAGTTTTTCAATCTACGCCGTCTCGAAATAATATTTGCCATGACTCCCTCGTGATGGGCTCGTTAGCCTAGCTTTCCACTCGTGTTGAGTGTATTGACTTTGCCAGTTCGTTGGTTTCAAGAGGCTGTGTTTTACTTCTTTTTTTGCGAAACATGACGAGTGACGCGGAACGAAGCAATCTTTTTTTTCTGTTACACATAGTGTTCGAAATTTGAGTGAATTGATGTTTTTGTTGAAGATTAAACGTTTGGATTTTGCTGAAGCATTTGAGTTGGTGTGGTTCAAGTTTTATTAGCTGTCCAATATTTTTAGCTTTTTCTGCTTCCGGTTTTTTACCGCTTAGTAATATCAGACGTTTCTGAATGTTAGTTCTCCAAAGAGCCGTCATCCTCAAAAGTAAATGATGGTTGGATGTCGAAACTAGTAAATCATGTGTTACATGAACAGCTTCAATGAATAGTTCAGCAATTTAGTATTCAACAGATCATATAGGTACCAGTGGCGAAGAGTCCATACAACCCGATTCCCATCGGCTTCCCTTTAGGAATGGGTTCGTGCATAGACCAACGTAATATGGCTTGTTATTCAGTCAGATCGAGCTCGTCCAGACATGACTATATATAGATTACAAGAGACGGTATGGATTTTTGTCTTGCAGCATTAATTGCAGCAATTTTTAGAGAGCATTTTTGGGACGGCTTCCCCTTTTAAAATTGTCACCCTTCGCCACTGATAGATGAAATCCTTCAATACGGACTACTTAAAATAACAATCCTGATCCTAGATCTTTTAGAAAAACATCTTTCACGATACTTACAAAGGCAGCTCAAATATAATATCGACGATTGAAAGGCTATTTCTACTAAGTGAAGTCGTTTTTTTTTTAAGTACGACACTTTACATTCATGTTAGGTATTTCGAAAAAAATAATCGCTTAGAACAAATAGCCTTTAAGCTCCAATTCTGAGAAATCTATTATATTCATAATTTAATCGGACCATAATCGAGCGGAGAGGTCACCCGTCGATAATATACCTATTTATTTTAACCTCAGATCATTCAGTGTACATGAATCACTAATGTCTTTACAGCGTTTTAATTACAATAAATTAATGTGATCTTCTTTGTTTATTCGCTTCATAATGAGACCAATTAAAACTTCCATAGTTGTTTAAATCTCCAAAATAAAGGACATTTTGCGAATGAGTTAAAAAGACCCAGAGGGATAGACTGGGCGGACCCTTTTAATTGCGAAAATTTTCGCGCCCATAAGGACCAATTTGTGTTGACATAAATTAGATTTTAAAAATACTTTTGAAGAAGGAAAGTGTTGTAAAGTGATTATTAATGTTAAGCCCTTGTCGTGGAACGAAAGAGTGAAATAAAAAACTTGAAATTATTCTGTTATATTTAGAATGATGAGAATATTTTTACTTTACTATTTATTCACTGAGAAAGAAATTTGTAATGAAACCTCTCTGAATATTAATAACACCTTCCTCGATTCCATTGATTTTGTTTCCTCCCGGTTATTGGAATGCTTTTAATATTCCTGTGTCGTAAATGATTCTTCAATACTGAAATATTTAGTAAGTACGTATAGGTGTATTTTTACATCTACTAAAATTTTGACATTATCCGTTCACAGTGGCGTGCACAGACATTTCTTAAAGAGAAGGCAAAAACGACTTAGTATTGTATTGTCAAATTAAATGATGTTTATAATTGGCCGCCTCATCCTGTATTTCTTAATACTTAATTTATTAGGGTAGGCAGTGTCTTTTTGTCTTTATGGAGAACACGCCACTGTCCGTTCATTATTGTGAATTACAATCGCATAATTATAGGAAATGTACAAGTCACGAGCACTACATTGACCCACATCATTTCAATTCCATCAAATCTTTGGCTTGCCAACAATGCTAACTCTCTCTCTCTATCAAACTGCATTCCCACCTTTTCACATCACAATAAAAAAGGCTAAAACGACAAATCAAACTGAGGTACATTGTCCCGACACACGACACGGGTAATCGCGTACGTACAAACGCTACAAACGAAAACAATCCGAAATAATTCCAGCATTACGATCTCTTACATACTGGGAACACGTAAAAACCTTTCAAAGGTTCTTTCAAGGAAACAAATTCAGCCGGATGCAAGACTTACGATGAATGTATTATGTAAGAGGTAACCCGGTACATGTCGGATTGGGTAAAAATGGTTTATAGATACGGAGAAATAAATAAAGAGAAAATCCTCAATGTTGTGATGTAAAAATTGGTTTATGAGCACGAGTGCGTTTCGTTCATACATATATTTATGTTGATGATAGTACCTACGTATTTTATAGTATTTTAAGGGAGAGATATGAACTGAAGTTCTTTCACGAATATGTGAAATCAAGTTTTGAACCAACAGAAACAATGCTAACTTTAACGAGAAATTTTACTTTCATCAATACACTCTTCTTAATTTTTTGTACAATACCTAAAAAATATCCAAAATGCTGGCTGTTTCATAAGAATTGTCGCCTTTAATTTCAACTGTCTTCAAAAATGGAGGAGGTTCTTAATTTAAATGTATATTTATTTTTTACTATAATTATTCAGCGATATCGTCAATTGTGAACTAATTGTTAATGATGATATTTGTTTAATTAAAAGAGTATTCTCCCGAGGTGGAATCATTAAAATGTGGTAAAGATCTAATGGAGACCTTAGGAGATAGATGCGTTCTTGAATGGATAGCAGTAAATCACTTGGGATTGCTGTAATTGCGCGTTATGTATTTTTTATGCCACTCAAAATAGAAAAAGAAATAATGAACATTAAAAAAAGTAAAAACCGACGTTATAAAACTAAAACGTATAATAATTTTCATAAAAAACTTAAGAGCTTCTGAAGTCGAGGCCAGCTTTTAATTATTCAATGTACCTTAGTTTGTCAGTGGCACCAACTCTGAAGTCAGTTCAGTCAGCTTCTGAAAGCTGTTAACTATTTTATAAATATTATTTAGATTTTAGGTTTTTGGTTTTAGAAGATGGTTCTTACTTTTTTAAAGTTCATTATTTATTAAAGATAGTATTCCAACCGAAGCATTTTCATAATATGATAAGGCTTTTATAACAATATAAATAATCTCCATCAAGTATACCCCACAACTCCTAAATTCAGCATTAAAATAAAATCTATTAAAGCCAAAGATATTCGCCGCGTGATCTCTGTATTCGTTCCCACTTTGTGTGGGTCCTATCAGGTAGGGGCCCACGTCCACTCGGTGGCCGCAAATTCCTACCATATTTCACACGCGTATTCGTGGATTGAAATTCAAATAGAGTCTGTCCGTTCATATTTAGACGTTATGGGAAATAAGCTTTACGGATATGTTTGGTTTTATTAGGATGTTTTAGGCTGTGGGTTTTTTAGAACAGTAATATATGATTGAAGCTATTGGTGTATATAAAATGATTAACTTAAAGCTTGATTAAATTATTTTATTTATTTTATTTGTATCAGATCAAGATCCATATTCTTGTTAGTAAACACTTAGACTGTTATGTTAGTAGGTATTTAAATGATTTGTATCTGCCAGAAGTTCAAGCAAGTATCTAAATATTGGACGCTTGGTATTTTGCTCAATCATTTATTTTACTGATTTTATTATAACGTTCAAAAATCTAATTCTAAAATTTAAACCTTTTGGAGTAGATCTACTTATTACATTTAAAAAACACACATTTCTTATACTTATATAATAAGCGTATATAAGGACCAAAGTCTCTAAATCCGCAAATTTGAAAAAGATTACTTCATTATTCCTCACCACCGTTAAATTTTAATTTGGATCGTCGAAAATCCCCTCACAAAAGTCAAGATGTTGATGAAAATAAGACGTTTGCCTTTAAAAATCCACTTTATTACCATATAATGAGCCACTCAGTTTTTCATAGCTAGCGATTTAACGAGCAAAGCTGAATACTTATTTCACACCAATTCATTTATTCTTATTTATTTAAATTACCGCAAGTTCTTTTTCATTTCTTCTCTTTTGTAGGCTTTCTTCCTGGATTACTTTTTTAAATATGTAATGATGTCTGTACCTACATACAGTGTTAGAATTTATAAAAATGATTAAATACCTACTTACTAAAGAACTATTGTACTAAAAGAAACCTTAATTAATTACGGTGACTTTTAATTAATAACACTGTAATTTAGGAAGTTGATAATTCCTTCTTTGATACGACGAAAGACCTTTTTGATTTTTTATCATCTGAATTAGGTCCAAGTCCCTCTAATTACAGTCAATCAAATGTAGATTCAGGTTACAATACCGTCGACCGAAATAAATGAGAGAATAGAGAATGAAACAAAAAACTAGACCCTAACCCAAAACTTATCTAAAACACAGTACAGTCAGTTAACAAAAACGCTGACAAAACTAGGAACACAAAAACATTGGGAAGCCGCTAATACCAAAAGAGATACATTATTGTGCCGTTGCTTATTCGGCAATAATGCGTAGTTCATTCGTTTTAC
This sequence comes from Allophyes oxyacanthae, assembly GCA_932294325.1. Classification (NCBI taxonomy): domain Eukaryota; kingdom Metazoa; phylum Arthropoda; class Insecta; order Lepidoptera; family Noctuidae; genus Allophyes; species Allophyes oxyacanthae. The sequence continues at coordinate 3,447,812 of OW028614.1, read as the reverse complement.
TCAGACCGTCTGTGACACATGTCCTTCGTTTAGGAGACACTAAGTCGAGTTGATAAGTGGGCAGCGACTGAACATAAGTGACGGGTTCTGAGGACCAAAAATGTGGGCAGAAGGACCAATAACGCAATAACTTTTGTTGCTTTGTTAAGGTATTCACACAAAACTATTACTTACACGCTCCCGGCAACATTGGGATGTTATTAATATTTTTGCAATTTGAAACTAAAACGAGTACTTTATCTCTAAATAGACAGAAATCTTCCCTATAGCTTATCAAATTTATTTAGTTGTTTTATTCAACAGATACATATTACGAGTACGAGACAACTTATGGGAATTTTTGCAATGCAAAAATACACATCCGTTTTAGTTAAGGAATACCGCGATCATTCATCAACGGTAGACTACCGGCACTATAATACATAGTTACTGATGGACTCTGTTCAGTTAATAATTAATTAGCACTACCAATATGCTTCATGTTTATACGTCCTCAAGCGATGCATATAAAATATTTGAAACGGCGAAATTGATGGAATGAGTTGATTAATTGAATTTTAAATATTGATTGATTGGAACGAGGGGAACCTGTTAATTAATTGGGTATCAGATGCGGGTCATACGATGTTGACTTTAACGATATCATCACGGTTTTCATGTTAACCCTCGGCATGCCTGGTAGGGTCTGTCAAACCCATCCCGATGGAAAAACCGTTGTATTCCGTTCAATTTTGAATTCTCTGCACTCAGTAGCTGATCGTTGTGAACTACTTGAAGCCCTTCGCCCGCTCCCTAAGTCTGGAGCTCGCTCCCGTGCTGTTTATTAGATGACCGTTAACTTATGTTTTTCATAATTCCGTAATCAGAATTTTTTCCTTCATTTCCTCAAAATATTATCAGAGAAACGTGATAGTTTATAGCAAAATGTTATAATTTTGATGTAATGGTCCTAAAAAGATTTATAATATTCATTCTCCCAAGTTTGATTACAAAATCTATTATTTTACTTAACTACCACAAGATAAATTATAGATACTAAATAGTGATTTAAATATCCGGGTTTGACGGACCTTCCTAGCAAACCGTGTCACTTTTTGCCACAAGGCATGCCGAGGGTTAAAAGTTATGCTTGACGTTATAAACTCAATTCTATGTCATTTTAAGTTTTAGAAATCAAAGTATTTTTTTAACAATTAGATTTAAATACCTTTTTTTTTTAAATAAGCATTACTGTTATGCCAACTTCTGCTACCAATGTACATAATATATTTTTATTTGATTTTAATAATACGTGATAGATTTTGAAACTTGTTTACAAAGCCACGCCTATTTCAGTCCATAGATAATATAATAAATCGAATATAGAAGAAACAAAGAGGGCTGTAAAGCCTTTTGGGGAAGAATTTGATATTATGAACGGACCCTACCGAAAATTAAATTAATAATAGATAGCCGAACAGAAATCAAATCCAATCTTGTTTGTTTTACACTCAGCCAAGAATAATTTAGTTTATACTCTGCAAACAACCCTAGGTATTAGAAACTCATTTAATAAACCGCAGCTTATCCTTTGGAAACCGTTATAAAATTAACTGGGCACTATCACAGGGTTAAAACGGGATTGAGAGAGCGGTTAGCTAGGTCAGTTGGGCTTTGTAATAAAGCTAGTTTTGATATAATTACTGTTACCGTAAGCTCGTCACATACCACAGCTGGACAAAAGACAGCTCTTGATTTCGAAGCTCTGTGGTTTGACACGTAATTATGTAGTTATAAGTCAACCGCAGTCTGGTTTCCTTGTGCGGTCACGCCCTTAATTAAATGACGGTGAACTAAAAATGTGAGACTTCGTCATAAACTTTATTATAAGAATTTTATTTTTTATATCTTATTTTTTGTCTCTTTTTATAGTGTTTTATTTTTTTTCTTTAATATTCTCTCTCTTGTGTTGTCAATAAAGTAAGTAAGTAAATAAGTAAATGTTTATTTTCTCATCATCACATTACAGAGTCACAGTAAATAACAATTTAAATAAAGACTGGTGTTTAAATATTTCCATGCTAAATAAATGTATTTCCATACCGGAGATGCCATATGATGCAACATACGAAAAAAATTCATCTAATTGACTGCAAGGCATCGTACATAACAATGAAAATTATAATGCAAAAATCTGAGTTCCCGACGAGGCTGCGATGTGGTGTTCATAATTTGACACTAACTGCCTAATTCTGAAGAATATCCGAGAATTTTCCATCCAAAAACTAGACTTTATTTTATTATTTATTTTTTATTTTATTTTATTTAAATAATTATTTACAATGACGGCCTTAATCTAAAAAGGTATAATGTAATACGATCCTACCTGAACTAGGATAAACCTGTACCTCAATATATCAAAAGTGCAGGAATAACTTATTGTATAAATATTTCCTAAGATTTCTTATATAATTTTATAAGACAAAATTTGCAACCATGTTCTAATAACATTCTTGTAATGTAATGTTTTTAGTGAATACATTGACAAAATTGCGTTTACTTTATTATACAGAAAAGGGCCTAAAAACGTAAAGAATCTATACATAAAAGAATGCATTAATCTATAGTTAGGTACACAAATTTCCCTACGTCTATTATCAGTGGCAGTTGTATTGTAGAACAATTTCGAGTGCTGTGTTAGTAGGGTGTTCATAATAAATAATTGTCGTACAGTCAGGACATTGCCCATTGTTAGACTAACCTAACAGTAATAACTAGACAAAATGGCGCACGTATCTAAATATAAAACCGCAATATCGTAATTCGCAATATATGCATACCTAATCCAATTTCCCAAACTAAAACACAACCAAAGCGACATAATTCACTATTTACCGGGTTTAAAGGCGTTATAAGACGCATTATTAAACCAGGGCCGCACTTACAGCAGCCACTTTAGTTAGCAAACCTCATATTTCGAGGTAGCGACACGGGAAGCCGTCGGTCGACTTTGTAATTCAAATCCGGCCCGCGTAAATAGAAATGCTACTTTAACTCGACCGCGGAGACGGGATGAATTGCGTCACGTTTTGCAGGAAAATATACGAGATATCATTCGTTTTATCTAGTGACGAACTGAAGTAATAGTTTCATGTATTTACGCATTCAATACATTACCTATTGTATCTAACAAATCACTAGTCAAAAAAAAATTAAGCGCAATCCGCGTTAGAAGCGACAAATAAACATAATTTTGTTCTCGCTAATAATAATACAAGAAACCTTACCATTCTTATATCTTTTCACAAAATTTTGTTAAGGCGAATGCTCTAAGGTAGCCAGAGAAATACAAATTTTCTTCTGTTTTTTAATTTTTTTGTTAATCTGTAAATATACTACCATTATTGCCGTATATCAATCACATTTTTATCAACATACAACCTAATACGGAGCAGCAAATAGCAAAAATTAAGAAAATTTGAATTTCACGAGCTTCCTACACCTATGTTAAGCGAATACTATAACTATGCACTTAGACAACAAAAACGTATAAACACGTCGCTAATGTTTATTTTCCTGAATTGTAGAGTATAAATTATGTAGATACTTCTTTTTGACCTGCGGTGAACATCTAAAGTAGTATTTGTAAATACGCAGCCGGTACAGGCGTTAAGGCTATGCGATATTTAAATTCCAGAATATTAGATAGAAGTAATGTTTTTGACTTGAACGAGGTATTTTATGAATGTTTTTGGGTTTTTTTTTCGCGCACTATTTTATTCTAGTACCTACTTATTTTTAGTATACCTACAGGATATTTTTTTATGTAGGTAGGTAGTGCGCATAATTTTAGAGTGATTCAGTGTCTATTCCTAAATGCAACCGCAGTATAGGGATACACTTTATTATAAAACGAAAATTCAATGGGGGACACGCATAATTTACTAGCGCAAGCCATACAAAATCAAATTTTTATTTTGTTTTGGAGTGAATTTTAGTAGTACGGTTGCATTTCATCACTTGCTAAGCAGTTAGCAAGTGATTATTTACAAAATAATATTGTTATACACTACAGATAGTTGTTCCATGTCTGTATACACTGTATGCATGTGACGTTTATGTTTGTAAACTGTACCCACGATACAGGAGAAACTAAAGAGTAGAATTTATTAAAAAAAAAAATGAAGAACTGACTATAATTGGTTATTATAATAGAAATTATAATATCATAACCAAAAACAAGACATTTTTAGATCCAGAGAATTTTCTAGATGTTCTATTAAAGATACTAGATTTTACCTCAAAGCCTGTTAAACGAGCTCAACCTCATTACTAGTGTATTTACCCAGAAGAGTTTACCTACTACTGTTTTCTCGAAAAACATTCTCGTCTCCATTAAAAATACTTAAACATTAAAGAAATTCTTCAACATAATTCTTAACAAAAACATACCTACATCTCTATTTAACTCGCACCTGGTATGAATTTCGAAGTAAAGCAATTTGCTGGAAGACATGATTACACAATTATAATTACGCGAAGGTAATCTCTGTAATGTGCGATGTCAAAATTTTACAAGAAAATCACTTGGAGCGAACCCTCGTTAACCTATATGAGTGTTATGAGCGAGATCGCGTTGAGATTAGCGTACGGACAGTTATATTGGCACGCCTTATGTTGTATGCCTATTTTTGATCAAGGTTTTTATTTATATAAAGCGCGTATTTTGTATGACGTTCTCTGACCGTACACAAAAAATAAATCAAATTCATTCAGCAGTTTAACTACAGAAACTATTTTAATATTTCATAATTTTCCAACTCACGATATCAAAAGTGAATAATTATAATTTAAAAAAAACCTTGCGTAAAAACTGCAGAATTTTTGAGTAGGTACGGCTTCAGAATATAGTTACTTACCAAATACGTGGTTTCATTTAATGTGATATAGTCGGCGCCACACTGTATAATATTTTCGAAAGTCAATTATTGAACAAAGACCTCATTAATTTTTTATTATTATTTACTACAGCGATTAGCAAAACTCTACTATTGATAGTAGAAATTATTAAAAATATTTTATGGCTTTTATGTACAGTGTGTTTCCCAGCCAAAAGTGAGTTACCGCATTTTTTCAACCTTATTAAATAAATGAATTTAGTGTATTTCTTTTGCAACAGATTTTTATAAATATTAATAATATTTATTATTTATTTATTTCAGATTATATGACCTATTCTTGTTAGTAACAAGAAAGTATAACACTTAGAAACTATATTAGTGAGACATATTAACATCTACCAAGTAAAAATGACTTCTAGAATGACTGATTCATTTGATTAAAATTCTAAACACACACACACAGCCCTAGTGTAAAATACACAACAGTTGCTCAGGATGGAAAGTTCATATCCATCAATTAGCGAACGACTATTAATCGTTCATTATGCTAAAACAGACTACAATATGTATGAAATATAATTATGTAATATCCATGTACACATTAAATGTAAATAATAAATTGATGTCAACCCCAAACATTGTTTGGTGCTGAATTCGTAGATCTGAACGGTGGATTTAATCGATCCACATCGGACAACCACAGTCTAGGCGCACATTTACAATCCCTAGTTTAAAACTGTAACTGAACGATCTATCGGTATTTCCTAGAAGCTCTCCTGTGTTAGAGTATCAAGTTAAGAGGAAAGGCGGTCGCCGAAACATTTGAAGAATAGATATTTTAAAAAACTATCACTATCTCTAGCGCATGCCATTTACCGAGCGAAAGCGAAAGGGACAACTATACCTCAGACTGGTCAGACTTAAATAAAATCGTCGTCAAAATCGAGGATTTTTATTCCCTGTTTCCTCCTCCAAAAGTGGACCGATTTTTATTATTTTTTAAGCTTCTGTTATCTATACATTTTTCTATTATCTGTACGTTTTGATTTTTTGAAATACATTGACAAACTTTGCATATTGAACGTCTGTTGATGGCGTTCAAACTAGGCAATTTTATGGAATTTTGAAGGGCCACACCTAACTATGGGAAGTAACTAATCAAAAAAATCTAAACGTAGGGACATGGAAGTGGCCGATATCTATATTATAAAAAAAAGAACAATGCACTAGTCACGAAATCCAGAGAGAAAATCGGGGAATACGTTTGTATGGACAGAACGCCGTTCGCGTTTCCTCTTAAGTTTAAATAGAATGTGTCAGTTGTGGCCACAAGTTTCTACACGTAGTTTCCATCGACATGCGACGGTAGTTCAGAAACTATCGCACTATTCTAACATGTTATTGACGTGAGTGGCATGTGGTTGTAAATATCGACGGCCGACGTCTCAAAACAATCCCTCATAGGTTTAAAAACATAAGACTAAGTACAAAAAGTTTAATTATGAACAACTTTGAATAAATCGCGAAATAAAATCAGCTGTTCCATACGTTTAGTCTAGTAATATTTAATTATTTGTATGGAACAGTAGATATTTTTTAGCGATTTCATTTTTGATCTCGTATTAAAAGTTGTTCATAATGATGAGTACAATAAACCCTTTCTGCTATAACCCATTCCGATTAACCGTGTATTTGGGAATGAACAATTTTTTTATCGATTGTACCTTTTTTTTTATATAAAAACATTGCCCCTCACTTTACCACCATATAACATTTACCTCACAAAATATTTCGTCGGAAAGACCATGAGTGAATTTATGTACCTATATCTCGTCCGTAAGCATACATTTACAGTTTATCTAAATCCAATTTATTTACGAAAACCTAATTATAGTGCGCAACTAAAATTTTTATATAACTCCCACGTCGAATCCATGTGGCATATAATATTGCCTTTACTTGGCGCCAAACCGACATTTTATAGCAATCCTTGCTTGAATGCAAAATAGGTGGAATATCAAACTTATTACGTGGCAACAGAATGAGCGAAGTGGAGGAACTACAGAGATTTGGGATTGTGTCGGTTTTGTTTCTAAAATTAACTTTCTTGTAGGTATCTACCTACTTCTTTGGTATTAAATTCTAGATTAAACTACTATCTACCTTTGTTTGCAATTTATGTATGTATATGTTTGTATTTATTTATTTATGTATATTGTTTAAAATTAACTAGCGAACCGTCCTCGGTTTCGCACGGGTGAAATTTCTCTACTATGCTTACATTAAATATGAAAGTATTATACATACAAACCTTTCGTGAAAAATTATCTAACCGTGAGACCCTGTAGGTATACTATATCCAAAAAAATATATATGAACATGTTGTACATACAATGGGCGGCCTTATCGCCCACGGCTATTTCTTCCAGGCAACCTTATTAATATTCCACTATATTTACCTACAAAATACCAGCACACTTACGCATCAACTTACCTACCTACCTACATACTTTGTAAATAGGATTTACACAAATCACTGATAGCTTTATGCATCGTAGAATGGATTATGCGAACACTCGCAAAACCCATAAGTCACGTCAAAGTCGCGCGTTTACAAAATCCACGTGTCAACGCAGGCTGCACGTCATTTTAACATCAGATGAAATGCCGTGACACTCCGCGACATGAGTAAATCCAATGTCAAATATGCAGTCAATCTTTTGAACCGATTTCAAAATGGAGGAGAAGAAATAAACTTATCAATTTCTGATGTAGCTGTCCAGGGGGCGATGACGATACACTTGTAAAGAAACTAACAGACTGTCGTAATGATACGTCTTGCCTAATATCATGCCTACACTAAAAAAATCTGCTAGAACTAAATAAGTTACCTATTGCTATTTTCAACCGCGTACTTAGTTCGGATGAAGCTTGCAAATTTAACATATTATCTACACTGAAATAACTTAACAGCCAGAAATAAACAAGTTATTGCTATTTACAACCGAATAACTTGGTTCGGATGGAGCCTGCAAATTAGGTATTTTCCGTGTAACTTCCTAAGCAACTACCCATAATTATCTATACGGTTTTACGCATACGAAATTTCGTGAAGAGTTCTCAACTAGTTTTGGACTCAATAAAAGTCCTTACTCACGAGTTGTTTGCGCTATGCAGTCTGCAGCCCCAATACGGACTACAAAGTTAGGTTCACGAACTCAACTCGAGATATTGGTCAAGCACCCTCAAAATTTCCCGTGTGGACCGAACCTACACAGTCAATTATCTCTATCAATACGTTCATAATATTATTAGTCAATTAAAATCTTGATCATATCAATTTGTCTAATATATTTTGGACTACTACTCCATGTAAGAACCACGGAAGTCTTACGACAGACTAATGTTTGCTGCATCGAGGCCATCTAATGCGACGACAGCTGCGGTGGTGTGGACACGTTTTGAGGATGCTAAGCGACTAAATGACATAAAATATTTTATCCTACAGAAGAAACAAACATAAGTTAAATGAATAAAGTGTTATTTTAGCCAACAACAATCTCAATAAATAACCTAACCGTCAAAATCCAACTCCAACTAGAAAAAGAGCTGTAACTTTTGAACAGCTGAACAGATTTTCTTGAAACATAGCTAAGATGCTACCCGATTAAACTAGCTTTCGATTAAAAAAACTGATACATACATACAGAGATACACAGACACACAGATACACAGATACACACTAGAAACTTATAACACCCCTCTTTTTTATCGGGGGTTAAAACACGTGAAAGGTATTGGTGTATTAACCCCACCCGTGCAAAGTAACTGTCAATCCACTATTAAGTACTAAAGTACCTACATACGAGTGAGCGATAGTATTGGCCATCGCCACTACAATAAATCGCCAAAATCATAGCCATACACTTAGACCTAACAAGAAAAACACATTTGTGGGCGGTAAAAACTTTCGCTGGCCCGAGAATTGTATGCCCCGTGATGTCGAAAGGTTTATGTTCAGAATTTGATGGCCCGATCTGCGACGTTATTGAATTCGGCCCTGGATTAATTTAATTTGCAAGTTCGTACAATGCGAGGGTCGGGAGGTTATTAAGAAATCTGTTGTCGAAAATGAAATAAAATTTTTACATTGAATTTTTAGGGTTGGCGAGGGTGCGTACCTACTTGAAATTGAAAAGGTAATTTGTAGTTGACACACGTAACACTTTTGTTGTTCATGAAATTCTAATCGATACTGTACAGGACAGACTCTGGATCTTATGTTTGGTTTATGTAGAAATTCTAATATATTGAATATCAACCAGCGCTCTCCCACAACTAGGTAAAATAAATCACTTATTTCAGGTTATAACAAATAATTCTTTTGAAATAAAATTATACATTACAGTAAAATCAAAATTAAATTACCATACTTAAAATAAACGATAATTCTTATTCTTATTCTTTACTGTAAGTATATTGTACACAAAATTACATAATATAGAAAATACAATTAAGATGGTACCTATGTACACAGGCTAGCTTATAATTAAATTAAAATAAAAGATAAAAATATATTAAATCAAAGTAAAAGATAATTTAATTAAAACAACAATAAATTATACAAAATTATGAAATTAACATAAAATTAGGCTGACTTGAGTCAATCTCATTTTATTTTTTGCTATTTTAGGGAACGATTAGTAGAAAGACTGGGGGACTTTTTTTTCTGTTTGCTAAGCTTTTTAAATGTTCTCCCCCATAGCTTTCCACTTTTTTCTTTGTGTTGCCTTCTCTACCAAAAATACACTTGCAGAATAATAATGTTTCTTTTATTATCAAACAATTACATTCACAATCGATCTAGTATTCTAGGTACCTACCTACTTATATCCCATATGGGCCACACATTTATATCCATAGATGAATTACCAACAATTTTGACGGAACTATTTGTATGCTAACCGACCAGTAGAAGTAGGGACATAAAGGGACATTGTCTGAAATAGCCATTATAGTTACTATCAGGACCCGTCACTGTGATTGACGTTTAATTAATAATATCGATTCGCGGTCGGATGTTCATAAATACCCATAGGTGGGTATTATTTTGGTATTATTTTACATAATGTCAGTCACATCTGCCCTTCTGATTGATTCATGTGTCTTATGGTATTGAAATACCAAACTATGTGGTAAGTAACATAATATCTCGTGTAACAATATTAAGAATCATATCCTTGGTAAACTGAAGGAAACTTTAGCAATTGACTGAAATATCTTTATAATAGAATAGATCTTTATTTCATGTAAACCAGATACAGGCACTAACGAAATGGCGAGACTCTAGATGCGCAGTTCTAAATAGTAGGTCCTATGCAGAAGAACCGAAAAGAATCTCCATGGAAACTCTTCTAAAATAATAGTCGCGGTAAGAGCTACGAGCATTATGTAATTTAATGTGAATAAAAAATAAGAGTAGGTTATTAATGATATGCCTTTGAATAAGATTGTCATGACATTTCCTCACGACTGCTAAATAAGTTGAGGTTGACTGTACTACTTAACCCTCTGCGACTGACGTGGCCTGATTTTTACAATTCTACTGACGTGGTAGTATACTAGACACCATTTTGACAGCTCATAAATTTATAATTACTTTTCTAATACCTGATATGATGATGTTTTTTAAATTTTCAGAGTATGCTATATTATTTAAAATTAATAGTAATATTGAAATAAAAGCATTGCTACAGTTTATCAATATATATTGAATTTGCATAAATCAGACTTCAAAAACTTACATGTACACAAAAAAAAAAAAAATTACGTTATCAGTTTTTCTAGGAATTTTATTATATTTAGAAAGATAACACTTATACTAATCAGACTAAAAAAATTAAGCAACATTCATTGGTTCAATCAAAAGTTACAGGCCCTGAAAATCTTACAAATTTTTTGACTATCTTCGTACAGTTGCTTGGACCAATGGAGGCCAATCGGCGTCAAACAACCACAGTAAATTCGACTAAACTTATCAACATTGAATGGTGAAAAGCTTCGATCGAAGCTCAGAACAGTCATCAAAATTAGACATATTTGGACGCCTTCGTAATTTATGTTGTGGGCTGCAGTTCGTGATGTCCTGGGGCACTCTTGACTATGCCAAATTAATACATTTTTACCTTTGAAATGTTCAGAAAGCTATCTGAACATTTTAAAGGTAAGCCTGCTGAAGAAGTGTATCAAGAAATTGATGCACTTCGTCAGCAGGTTCTTGATGCACTTGTTCAGATACCTATTACTTGATGAACTTCTTCAGTAGGTTCTTGATGCTCTGGTTCTTGTTACTTTAATTCATCTAAAACTTCGTTGCATTCTAAGTATTCGGTTTCAGGAGAAAACTCGGGTCATCACCATCATCATCAAGGTCGCTAAACTCATGCTCCCTTTCTTCTTTCAATCACCGTTTTAGTAGCTGGTCATGGGATTATAAGTTCCAGGCGATGTTATTTTAGATCAGCTAGGGCAATGGTTGGACCTTGAGTGACCCATCTGAAAAAACTCATCAAACTGAAAGTTACAAAACAATTTTACTGAAGTGTTGTCTAGGAAACACTATGAAAATATAACAATTTTACTGAGGTAGTTGTTTATCAGACACATACCTTAACACTGACGTGGTTGACTGATAGACACCCACCCCTGTAAAATGACGCCTGCGTCTGCCACAACCGCTCGTGGCTCACCGATGGACGCCCAGGCGCGTGATACGAAGGTACTGAGATAGCGGTAGTCATAATTTGAAAAATAACGACGCAGCACACATTTTTCGATTTTGCGGTGTCTGCCATACTACCACGTCAGTCGCAGAGGGTTAATTAATAGACCACATCAGAAAATGCACAAGCACCAAAAAATACACGTTATAATTATTCAACATCGATTCACAAATTACAGTTTCCATAATCCAATACTTTCGACCGCAGCTACAGTATCGAGCGATTCGATTAAACTTAAGTGGGATTCCGATTTCAGTTGGAGTCGAGTTGAATCGATGACAGCTGTGATTACGTCACTTAAGTGTCATCGTGATATCTAACTGACCGGCTTTATCTGGAAGTGTTGGTAACTAGTAGCTTTGTGTGTGGTCAAACTTTAGTTGGGGCTTATCGTACGCTTATGTTCTTGCGATTTTCAAGAGTTTTTTTTGTTAGAAAATACCTATATTTTATTGCTAGTTGTTGCCCGTAGTTTTACTCGTATCTTATGGGTATTTTATGTACCCAAATAAAAATTCCAGGACATGGTATATCTGTATACAAGATTTCATCCAAATCAGTTCAGCCATTTATGCGTGCTTGAGTAATAAACATTCAAACATTTTTACAAATTTTTACATTAATATTTGCAAGATAATGTTGTATGGAACATGCAGTGACTTATAGAATTGATAGAAGAACTGGAATTTTATTTTGTAAATATTTTGTGCTATTTTGTTGCTATTTCTACCTCTAAGAGGAACCTCTTTCAGAGAATCCCAGCAGAAGATTCTAGAATGAGATCCCAGAAGAAAATTAAATAGTTAGCTGTTGGTGATAATGTACCGTCCTCCTAATGTTGATTCAATGTGACACATCTATGCTTATTTTCTTTATAAACATGGAAAATCTAGCACCGGTATTAAAAACTCAACACTAATTCATCTTACACGACTTTACATCTAAAAATATTTACCAATAAACTACTCAATCAATCTTCCTAAGTCCGCGGACACACGAGCGCATCAGCGCGCGATCATTTATCGCAAGCATATTCGATTCAGTATGAGCCGAGTGATTTATCGGAGCGATTGCAGCGATCGCTTCGCTTCGCCGATCGCGATAATCGATATGTAGCCCGCTTCACTTTTATTACGGCTTCCGTGGCGAGCCGTGACGATTGCGTTGCAACTTTCGCGGTATCAATATCCTTGGGATTAATTTTTGTTAAGCGGTTTTTTCTTGTGTGGTGGAATGGAAATGATATTTTGAATACTCTAGCATGAAGGTATTTATTTATGCCTCTTTTTAACCCTCGGCAAAAAAGGGAGTGATAAAAGTTTGTAGTATGTATCTGTGTATCTGTATGTGGCATCGTAGTTCCAAAACGAATAAACCGATTTCAATGCAGTTTTTTTTAATTGAAAGCTAGTTTAATTGGGTTTCATCTTAGCTATAATTCATGAAAATCTGTTCAGCTGTTCAAAAGTTACAGCTCTTTTTCTAGTTGGAGTCGGGGGTCTGATAATTAATATTGCGAATATTATTGACTGATATGAAATAACAGCCTCAGTGTGGTAATGTGTCTAATAGGCCTCAGCTCAGCTAACCTAACCAAACCATAGGTTAGTTTTGGAAAAGGCTCCGCTGTGTATGGTTGGTAGAAGTTACTCGAATGGAGTTAATAAGCTCGTGATTGTCAACTGGCTGCTTATGATTCTTTTTCAAAGAATGCCACAATTAATGTTCATGTGGAGTAATAATAATTATAAGTAAGTACAAAGAGCCAAGCCACGGAGGATTATTATTGTCATTGGGGTATATTTCAACTCTAATCAGATACTGCTGAACATCTGTATTTTATATAGAGTGACTGTTTTCTGACCTCCGCGAACCGAAAACTGGTTGACTCCGATATTCTGCGGTTATAGACTAAATTACACTGCAAAACGCAAATCGGAAAGAAATCCTCATTTTTCATTTCTCGATCATAATAAATATTTTATTCAACATTTGAATAAATGACGACGCTAATGAACATATAGAAACCATTCCGGTCTGTTCTAGTGAAATGGAGCGCGCGAACTGAGCTCCCGGGAAATAACACCGATGTAGTTGTCGTTGTGCTCTTTAATAATTGATATTGTTTTGCTGGCTCTACCGCGATTGTGGGGCAAAAATTGTCATAGGATTTGGCGTAGTTTTTGTGGCGTTGGCAAAAAAGTTAGTGAGAAAAGATGAAAAAACTGGCTTAGGATTTTCAGTTTCACTTTTATTTTTGTGTGATAACTGGATTTTTATGTGGGTAAAAAACAGGGTCTGCCCCTAAAACTATTTTTATTTTTGTTTCATAGCGCCCCAGACATTGTTAGTGTAATAGAATAGAATAGATATTTATTTCATGTAAAACAGATACAGGCACTTATGAAATATCGAGACTAGGTGCGCGTCTATATTCACGGTATTTTAAAGTTTTCTATACATATTGAAGTTTTGTAAATAATTTAAAAATACTGACAGTATATGGCCTGCTTTTGAACCTGGTACACTGATTTCACTCTGAATAACCGACATAATTTTGTGACAGCCTCTTTATTTCTATACCTACACTATATCAGGCTTTGTGCTAGTAGAACAACTACAATTTAATCACATCGTAACTAGTGATTTTTCGGATTATCCTATAATTCTATCGCGTATATTCGCGGTATTCGCTCACATAATCCCGAGTACAAAATATACACGTGACGCTTTTGAAGCGCGTGTGCACGCCGCCTTATGAGATTAATGGTATTTCTCTTTGCGCAATTTGCTTGCAATTTTCGTGAAAGTCTAGATTATTAAAGCGAGAATACGTAGGATATTTAGGCTCTCAGGGCTTATAAGGCTAACATAGCCCTGATAGCTTCTACGCATGAGGCAGAGTTGAACTCTTGATCCCACACTAGATACGGTCGATTTTGGATATATCTGTCATCGATGCGCATTGATATTATAATTTTTGGATTTGGTGCATAATCAAATTGTACATTCGGGTCGCAATTATACTACATGTAGTTTTTAATTTCAATCCTTGTATTCAGTATTGGTGTGTAACAATTGTTGGTGGACCAAATAAATAAATATTATGACAGCATCGTTACTTTTGGCATCGATGCCTACTATAAAAAAGTTCGTACCGTCGTTCGTAAACTGCGATACGATGATGATATTGTTGACAAGCCACATCCAACCGAAACTAACGATATCTACTACAAAACTGGATGTCACCGGCATCCGTTTGCAACATGACATCAGGCATCGATGCCTGCATCATTATTATAAAATCGCCCATCTCTATCACCCACTCTTCACTGGTGTCGGCCAAGCCTATCCCCCGGGAACAATAAATTTGAACCTATGGGCTGCGTGTGAATTAATTGTAAACAGAAATAGTAAATAGCATTTTGCCCTATCTAGATGCTCATGACACACCATTAAGTCAGCCTCTTATTTTAAACATACTTAAACTCCATTTGTTATTATCATTTTAGCTTGCTTGCTTCCAGTAGGGATTCTACCTCATCAGCCTATAGGCTACAGCAGTCCACTGCTGGACATAGGCCTCTCCAACCGCACGCCATCTGGCTCGATCCTCGGCTACTCTCATCCAGCTGTTACCAGCCACACTGCGAAGATCGTCGCTCTACCTAGCCTGAGTCTGTTTGGTTTGGTTGACATGTTTCGAGTGGATATATTTGAATAATATAATAATTTTGTATGCCGTAAGGTAGAATGTAGCGGCACTTACTTATTTATGTACAACATCTTAAACATGTACCTACATTGTTGGCAAATAAAATAATTCTGATTCGGATTCTGAATTTCGCGGTTTCAAAATTAGTCCCATAGTAAAAGTTGTTCATAATGATGAGTACAATAACCCCTTAAAGGGATCGGACCAGAAAGGTTGGACCTTGTATATTTTTTACCTCGAATACTAAGTACCTGCCAATATTAAATTACTTAGAATTTTTCCAAAAAAAAATAAACAAACCATTTTTTAATTGTTGTTGTGATTCGTGAGATAATTGTTAAAGGATGTGAAAATTTCTTGAAAAGCCAACCTTTTTTAATAAGTTCTGCAAAAGCATAATTTTCCTTGAAACTTTACCTATGATTTGAAAACATTCATTAAAATGTTACGGTTTCTTATTTTCTTATATCCTGTCTCATTCAGTTCAAATTCACTCTTGAGTACCTAGTGACCTCTCATTCAGTCATCTTTTTCAGTCATCCTTATTTCCCATTTAAAATAAAAGTGACTTCTTTTTGGCATTGAAAATGTGACTTAATTTTCAACTAGATAGATGTCATTTCACATCAATGCCAGAAATAGACGGACCACCATTACCATTATTACAAATTCTTATTTAAATACGTATTAAAATAAGACCCACCCACTTATCTCTGTTCAAACTTCTAATTTGTCGTCCGTCGTTCCTGTGTACATCAATCAAGCGATTCCTAACCGTAAGCCTTTCGAATCAAAGTAGAATTTCGCTTATCAACCAGTCAATCAGTATCACAAAGAAGAATCACCGACTTTGCGTCAAGCGGGCGATGTGTTGACGCACTGACAGACAAACAGATTACCCTCACACTGACAAATGCTTGTTTCCATCAATCTGCCCGATTTTACAAATTCAACCTTATGTTGATGCAGTAAAGTGCACAACTGAAACGCAAGTATATTTGAAATTTATAAGAGAATTCTTTGAAAATTTATCTCATGCAAGTCTGTTTCTTTTCGAACTAGGTAGAAACTGCAGAAAGGTTGGTACTACAATATAATAGCCTGTATTTTTCTATAATTCAGGAGAAATGTGCTCAGATTTATCTCTTTATACCTACACAGTTTTGATATTATACAAAATATTTTATATTTCTTACCAGAATCTGTGACTGCTGACAGAAATGTTTTTTGTTCAGATAAGTTAAGTAAAAGAACAAAGATTTTGATCGCCACCAGCATTATAAGTTTATAGAACACTAGCTTCTGCCAGCGGCTTTGCCCGCGTGATATCTTTATAAATTATAGCCTATGTTACTCAGTGATAACATAATTATCATTCTGCTGGTGTAAGATTTTTAAAAATCGGTCCTCTTGTTTTTTGTTTATTTGACGACACGGTTGGCGCAGTGGCTAAGCAATTAGCTTTCTGCGCTACGTGCCGCGGGTTCGATCCCCGCACGGAACAAATATTTGTATGATCTACAGATAGTTGTTTCGGGTCTGGTTGTGTGTGCATGTGACATGTATGTTTGTAAAATATACCCTCGATACAGGAGAAATCATAGTGAGGGGCAATGTATAAAAAAAAAAAAAATGTAAATTGTATAGTATACTTTATCCATTTATTTATTTATTCATAAGCTCTATTGATTGCTTACAACTATGTATTTATATAAAGAAATAAGTAAATAACTATGTATTTATATAATGTGAGCATGATGTAAGTAATAATGTTAGAGATATTTTCTAAATACCTACCTGTTGTCTGGTACTATGAGTCTGTCATGCTCACTAAAATGTCTCGCTGATGGTGGCGTTGTGTGTCGGGCCGTTGAGTTCCCTTCATTGTGGTCGAGCTTGGCGACGCTGACGCATGCGTCATACTCGTGAACGGGTGCCGTCTGTCGGAACTGGTCAGCTTGTAACTGCCATGGCAATCTTATTCACAGGCAAATCATTATTATCCTAGTCTTATTTTTATTCACATTAAATTACATTATTCTCGCAGCTCTTACCGCAACATTGTACTGATAAAGATTATAATCTATTTTTTGAAAAGAGTTACCATGGAGTTTCTTGCCGGTTCTTCTCCATAGGGTCTACTATTTGGAACCGTGCACCTAGAGTCTCGACATTTCATAAGTGCCTTTATCTGGTTTACATGAAATAAAGATCTATTCTATTCTATTCTATTCTATTCTAAGTTTGTTAGTATTGTTAGTATCTATCACTCCTTATGTTATATTAGTTCCTAATCTACGGTGTATTAGTATTAGTGTAAGGACCGCCTTTGGCGGTATACCTATAAGCCTCCTCCAATAGCTTCCATTCATCTCTGTTCCTTGCTATTCTTGTCCAAAGCTTTCCGACTACTCTCGCAATGTCATCGCTCCATCTCGTGTAGGGTTTATCCATTACAAACAACCAAACAATCAAATCTTATCTGTTTTTACCCGACTACGGAGAAGGTTATATGTTTGACCGGTATGTTTATACAAGTATATGTATGTATGTTCAATTGTTTTTAATATTAAATAGATAAGTATAAGTATAGATAGATAATCTTCACAAAAAAGCTATCAATACTCGACAGAAAGCTGCCATTTCTCATCCCCCATAGAACCCATAGCACGTACATACTTAAAAGCGAACAGTTACACCAACTTACACCCGCAACATAACATATGGGTGCCTTTTTTAAGTGATTCCCAACACGTTTTTGCAATTTAAATCCGAAATATCACTTAGATACTTTACATGCGGCGGCCGGGCCTTTCTGGGGACTGTCCCTGCATTTGCAATGCTAATCACTGGCTTCTGAATTGTGGTACGTTTTTGTACCCTCATGTCTTGGCGTGAAGTATGTGTGGTGAGGTTAAAAGGAAGTTTGGGGCTATTAGAGAGATAAGTCGAATATGTTTTCTAGAATGTAACAATAATTTTATTAAAATACAACTAAATTATTGGTACATTTTGGTACCAAAACTCTAAAATTAGTAGGGCTGTTGGCATTGGTTGTATTCAAGGAGCTATATGAAGAAAGACAACTCTAGAATCTATGCAGATATTGATCAGAACTTTACATAATACATTTCACCATTTAAAAAGAGAAAAAAAAAAACTTAATTTAGTTTTCTAACAAGCGAATTCGTCGCTTATCTTAATTATTATGTTTTTCTCATAGGGGTGAATAATTGTATTCTTTTTGAGCGAAATAAATTTCTTAAACCATAAACCGTATTTTAATTAGGAAATTCGACGACCTAGAAGTTAATTTCGTAACTGCTTTTTTTGTTCGACAATGGAACAATAATTTGCAGCCAATATCAAAAGTAGCTATAGGCGAGAAAAGTCACCAAATACACCTCAACCTCTCCGCTCGTTTAAGGTCCGATTAAATTGATAACATAATATATTTCCAGGAACTGGTGGTCAAAGAGTTAATTACTGCAATGTATAGTATTCAATTATTTTTATTATAGTTGAAAAAAAACTATAGAACACGCTTTAGTCATCCGAACTGAACGTGTATGCAATTTCAGCTCAATCGGAAACCGGGAAGTGGGTCAAATTTAACTTCCAAGATTTTCTTACATAGTTAGTTAGTTACAGGTGAAGCTAATAAAAGAGTTACGAAAGTCGTTGACACAGACGTAGGAACTAACCAGTAACCTGTGAGAAAGTTTTGAGGTTACAATGATAACTCACGAAAATCGTCAAAATAAATAAACATTTACCGTTACCAAAGCCAGTTAATCAGAGATAATGATGCCAATTTAACGCGTGCAAGAAATTTTCCTCAAATAACGTAAAAGGCTTCCTCAAAACATAAACAAAAATAACACCTAAAGACGCGACAATTTGGGTCCCACAAACAATCGTGCTAAACCTTCAAGGGCCGATGAATCAGTGAAAATTTGCCGAAAAATACTTATTTCGCGTGCATTAGCCTACGAAATTGTTGCCACCATAAAAAAACGACCGCCATAACGCGTGGGGGTAGAATTATTATAAATCTTCATGATATTACCATAGAGCAACTTAGGGAACTTTGCTCTCTGCCGAAATTCGCTTGGTAAGTGGGTTGTAAGTCATCCGGGCCTATATGGTAGCTGTAGGCTAGTACTTCTTGTTTACGATTCCGCATCGCTCGTTAATATTGGCAATGTTTTAGGGAGTTCGACTCTACGAGGTTTTATGTACCAAACATAATATTTTATACACAACTCTGCCTAACTTTTTGTTAATCATACCGTACCCTTACGTAAGTTATCAGAGTCGAGCAGGAATGGTTTGACGTATGGTAATGTTAACGTAAGCAAATTTTGATTATAAAATGTATTGCATTTTAGTTCAATTTTATGTAACATACACACTTCTTTCATGAAAATGTAAAAATACTGCATGTATTTACTGGTAAGTACTGAAAATAATTCTTATAAATATTTCGATGATAATAATATACTCTATAAAACAGTTGGAATATTAACTACAATATCGATACAAATTTAATCATGAGATAGGCTTGATCACAAAATAAGGTTGGACCAGATTACTTCTTTTTTTAGTATAGAAAAAAATACTGTAAATTAATTTATTGTTATTAATTATATGGAACATTTTTTTTTATATTATGGTTAATAAATGTAGATATTATTACACCATGATTGGAAAGAAAGAAAGAAGTTTACTTCTACAAGGAAATAGTTTGGTGAGTTGCCTTGGTAAGGGACGTGGAACGTTCGTCGCCAACTATTTTTGCGGGGTTACAACTGAGTTATAACGCGAATGTCTCCGTTGAAAGGTAACGACTAGGTAAAAGTATGTTATTCCTATATTTACACCAAAATAACTCTTATTACGTCGTGTTTTGTGTTTTACCTACTTAGTGTTTGGTCTAGTTCGTAGTTCGGGCTGACATGTTTGCTAGATACTTTTATCCTATATAGGTGTATTTTGAACGTTATAAAGTTTGAATAAACTCGCCTCTTTAGTCTACTGGTCGCATCTGCTGAGCTGGCTGCGGAGCTTGAGGGCCTAGGTTCGATTCCCAGGTCGGGAATGTTAGTGTTTTTCGGAACGGGGAGATTTGATTGCATGTAGTCGGAGCCAGACATCATTACTCGGATAGCTGACTCACCAGTATAAAAAAAAAAAAAAAAAATTGTGAGTATGGTTTTTTTCTTTTTTTTAAATCGTTGCCCTTCACTAGGATTTCTCCTGTATAGAGGGTACAGTTTACAAACATACATGACTGTCACATGCACACACACCCAGACATGAACTGCACTCTCTTCTGGTGCGGAAATGTTATTATACCCTTCAGGATTTTTTATCTGATAAAATAAAAGACAATGATAAATAAATAATATAATTAATAAATTTAGTTAGAAATGGAATACATTTAATTTAATTGAATAAACAATATTATTAGAAATAGACATAATTTGACCAAATGAATGTTATTAATTACGAAACTGATAAATGTATTATTATTGTGTAAAAATTTTTTTTGAAAAACCTACAATTGTAAAAATTGCAGTGCCCTAACAGGGTTCATGTTCTGGAAACAACATAGTATAAAACACCAATGTATACCACATGAAGCAATAAACGTTCTGATTTCTGATTTCTGAAACAACTATCTGCTAGATCATAAAAATATACCTACGTTCCGTGCGGGGATAAAACCCGCGGCACGTAGCGTAGAAAGCTAATCGCTTAGCCACTGCGCCAACCGTGTCGTCAACTTGAAATTACAAAGCTTTCTACAAACCACATTCGCCGCCTGTTTGCGTATGATAAATATGACACTTGCTGTCGCAAATATACGTCCTATTCCGTATCCTCTTATGAAAACGTCTATAAGCGAGAAAAGGATGCATTGTTTGTTGACGCCGTGGCTGTCAGATTTTTCTTACGTAATCAAGGCGCGGGAGCTTACTGTATTAGCACAAGGTCATAAGTTCATTGACTTTAAAGAGCATCCTCTATAATATTTGGGGTAGATTTCAAAGAGACGACAGGTTAATTCGAATTACTTTGAACACTGATACGCACGTTACAGGCATCGTTACATTACAAGGCTTTGAATTACATAGAAGCTTAATATTGCTAACATTCCATCAGAATATACTATCAATACATTTCATAACCGCATAACAAGAGGGGCTTGTAAATCCAACCCATTACTGTCCCACTCCTGGGTACGGGCCTTTTCTGACAATGAGAAGAGTTAGGCCTTAGTCCACCACGCTGGCATAGCGCGGGTTGGCGGACTACACGCACCATCGAGAACTTTATGAGACCCTCTCAGAGCAGGTTTCCTCACGATGTTTTCCTTCACCGTTAACGCAAGTGATAATCAAATTCTGATCCGCACATGAATTCGAAAAGTCAGAGGTGCGGGCCGGGTTCGAACTCAGACCCTCCTAACTACTAGGTACTACTGCTGCTAATATTATAAAAAGGTAAAATTTGTTTGTTTTTTTATATGTGGGAGGTAATCTCTGAAACGACTGAAACAATTCTAAAAATTCCTTCATTAATAGAAAGATACACTATCCCTTAGTGATAAAGACTATATTTTTAACCCCCGTCAAAAAAGACCGTATCATAAGTTTGTAGTGTTTATCTGTGTATCCGTGCATCTGTCTGTGGCATCGTAGCTCCGAAACTAATGGACTGATTTCAGTGCAGTTTTTTTAATTGAAAGCTAGTTTAATCGGGTATCATCATAACTATGTTTCATGAAGTTTTGTTCAGCCGTTCAAAAGTTATAGCTCTTTTTCTAGATGAAGTCGGGGATTTTTCGGTTAGGTTATACGTTGATAAATATAATAGGAGTGCGTGAAGCCGCAGGTATAAGCAAGTAAGTAATCAAACTGCTTGATTAAACTACAATTAAGGATACATAAATCAACGTTTGATATGTAAAATGTTTGGCGCTCGCATTATGAGAGACATCAATCACGGTGAAGTTGGAAATTATATATCCCTATACTTACTTGTTATGTAATGTTACTATATAATGTAATAGGTATACTATTGTGAGGTATAATTTGGGTATTAATTGAAGCTAAAACAATAATTTGACTATTTTGGCTATCATGTTTAGACAAATTATTTCTATCAAAGAACTGTTGGATATCCATAAGAACATATTACAGAGATATATTCCTCAAAGGTTTACCTTTGAATCAAAACTAAAGACAACACACATCATAATATCAAAGAAGGAAACAAAGAGTTACGAATAAACCTCAAGAATAGAGGATTATTCGTAAATAAAGGAGACATCTGAAGCACACTGATCACTGATTCTGAATAATGCAGCTAATAAAACCCACCCTTTCACAGAGTCGCGTGTATTTCGTAGCAATATTTCTGTGACTGATATTCTGTATCAATAAACTAACTCGGGCGAATGCTCGCAAATATTGTCGTATATTTGTGTTACTTCTTTATTTTTTCACTATAATGTTGACAAAGGAAAGTAACTACCATTTTATTTGTGGTGTTAATAATTTCAATTCAACAAGCTGCCAACGGCCACCGGCGCCCTCATACAATAGTTTTTTTATTGTATGTCCCTAATTTGATTTGATTTGACGACACGGTTGGCGCAGTGGCTAAGCGATTAGCCTTCTACGCTACGTGCCGCGGGTTCGATCCCCGCACGGAACAAGTATTTGTATGATCTACAGATAGTTGTTTCGGGTCTGGGTGGTGTGTGCATGTGACATGTATGTTTGTAAACTGTACCCTCGATACAGGAGAAGTCCTAGTGAGGGGCAACGTTTTTTAAAAAAAAAGAAGAAGAAAGAAAGAAGAAAGAATTTGCGCTGCTTGACTGGTTATAAGAAAAGAAGCTATACATGGTAAATTTCTCAAACCCCGTGGCTTAAGAAATTTAATAATTGTGACGTACAACAACGTACGTATCTACTTAAAAAAATTGATATCTAACAATAAGTTCGTTGTTTTTCTATGATATCTAGCTATTTTAGAAAATAACATTTAGTTAATTGACTACAACGGTACAGATATTAGACTTCATTATAAAAGTATTCTCTCAATGCCTGTTCTTGTTATTTTTAAATTATATTCTACTGAACAGTTCTCGAGTCAACATCTGTCAGTCAAGAAAAAATAATAAATATAAATTGTACTTGTTACTCCAAATCTATGGAAGGCACCTAATAAAATAATAAATAATTATCAATTTGACAAACTGTGTCAAAAAAAGAAAAAGTTATCTTGAAATAGTGTACCTCGAACGTTGTATCATTTAAGAGTACTACTCCTAGAATACTTGATAGGAATAAAGAAAACACAGTTTTTGTAGATAAGTATTTAAGTACTTTGTAGAACAAAACAACTCTGTGAACATGATCGTAGTGTTTGAGCCCCTAAATAAATGAAAACGGAACAAAAGAATCTTCCTAAGTCTATATAACTGTAAAACTACAGTCACGTAAGTACTACACCCAAAAATAAACATAATTATTGCGATTATGTAGTGTGACAGCCAAATAGAACTGACCGTGTTCAAATTAATTTAAAAAAAAATCTGATTTTTTCATTTTTACCTGAGACAAGAGATATAATTTTGATGTTAGCGACACTAACACATTTATTTATATAAATTCAAATTAATGTTTGCCTCATTGTTATAGTATTCCGGGAACTAATGTAGTCGATACATCATTGTTTGAAATTAGAAGACATTTCAAGCTTATGTACATCAATAATTATTATGTAATAAATTCCCCAAATAACCAAAATACTTGACAAAAATTTCTGAATCTGAAAAATATCGAATTTCGCGCCACAAGCAGTACCTATTCGATTTTATTTAAATTTATATAAAATAACAATTCGGTTTCTCCCCTAAAAATAGCTTTATCTTCGTACATTTTCTTCTATATCTTAGCGTTAAAACAAACAGTTTGTTAGGGGAACCGAGCGAGCCTAATGAGTGAGCTTTGTCTAAGTCCTTCCCGCTTGATTATAGTGTATTGCACTGCGTTTCTGTGTTGTGGGAGATGCATTGTAAACTACATGGACGTGGATGTATTTTAACTGTTTGGGGTGCAAGGAAAGAACCCCCACCCCGACCCTTGCACATGCCAGTCCGAGCCGAGCCATTAATTTCAAAGTCAAAGTCAAAGATTTTTATTTCAACTGGACCTTTGCAGGCACTTTCAAAACGTCGTGATTCTAGGCGCACGGTTCCAAGTGGGTTGGTCCTGGAGAAGATACTGGCAAGAAACTCCATGGATACTCTTTTCATAAATCAAGCTTACAACATAACAAATTTCCAGCAAGTCCCTTTGTCCCCCAGTAACGCTCTAGACCGAGGCCTGAGTCCCACTATAAAATATAAATATATCAAATATCTAAATAGGTGCACTAAAAACTTGCCAGTTGCCAATAATAATTATAAAACTTGACGTGAAATCCCTCATCTCTAAACGCTTTGGAATACCTGAGGAACTATAAGCATCATGGAGAATTCACTACTCTCACTTGAAAGTATTACTATCTCGTTCTATCGTATAGAATTGGGAAGTAATTTATATAGCCATCTCACCGTGCTATTCACAATGAGGATGCAATACGGGAATATTGCATCTAGTTGTGGAATAGTTCTAGTTTCTAGTACTACGGTTACGTTACGTTATTGGCACAAAATATTATACTTGCAGAAGTTTCAGTTTAACCAAAAAAGGCTGGTTTACACGGTGGCAGTGACTGGACCGGGTGCCTTAGATTTTCGGCGCCAATCACTAAGTTTTTGTATGATCCATCAGTAAGTCAGCTTGCTGTCATTTTTGACTCTGGCGCTCGTGACTGTCTTGTACAAAAAGCGGGCAGCGACTGCTGAAACACGTCTAGATAATGCCAGTCACACTGAACTGACTTCAGCGGCGTTATGGGAGGAGCTATCGCCCGAAAAATAGAACGCCGGGCTAGGCAGCTGGACTGACTTGCGAAGTCAGCGCTGGACTGGGTAACAAGGCTGATTTGGATAAACAGATAAGGCTCCCTGAGCGGAATGTGAGAGATTTTCATACAAAAAAGAAGTGATAATCTTCTAAATTACGGGTTTGTAATCCCACGTTTTTAGAAATAAACCTTCTGTTAATTCCGATTTCGTGGTAAGTGATAAAGTTAGTTACACCCAGTCGGTGTACTTGTGACTGATTGTTGCTGTCAGGTTGCGTATTCGAGGGTATAAATTCAGTAAGCTATACAGAGTATACAGGTGCACTTGTCCTCTTCTTATTACCTATGTCTATCATTCTAGTGTGTCTTGTTTTTGTGGCAAATAAATGATTTTTCTTTCTTTCTTTCTTTTTCTTAGGGTGCCGCAGATGTTATAAAATTAAATAAAACCACGTATCACGTTCTGTGACCGTAAACAAAAAAGCAATCAAATTTAAAAAACCATATTATTTAGTATCACGTTTTGTGACCGAAAATAAAAAAGACATCAAAATTTCATAATTTTACACATCACGATCTCTAGGTAAAGTTTGAAAAGTTTTCAACGTATTCTAACCAAAATTATTTTTATTTACACGTGTAGAACAGATAAAGGTGACATAAATTTCTACTTCGATGTCCCTTCACCTAGACGTATGATAGCAGAGTGTTTAATAGCAAAAAAAACTTGCGTAAAAATCGGTGATTGGTTTCATAAATGGTTTCATTTAATGTGATTCTGCGGCATCCTGTATAATATAGTTATTTTGGGCTGAATATAACGTAAAAATAAATAGTATCTATGAAAAAAATGACGTCAAAGTTGGTGTAGTGAGTAAGCGATCCGCTTTCTACGCTAGGTGCTAGAGGACGAGGTGCTAGAGGACGAGTGAGAGAGACGGAACAAATATTTATTTTGTAAGGCCTCCAGATAGTTGTTCTGGGTTTGGGTGTGTGCATGTGACATGTGTGTTTGTAAACTGTACCCATAATACAGAGGAGATCTTAGGGTGAGGCAATATTTTTATATTTAAACTGTACCTACTACTTTTTAATTGAAAATAATAATAACATTAATGCACCAAAAAAGGTCTCATGGCGAGGAGGTAGGTACGGGCTTAACATATTTCTGGAACACTAAAGATTTCCCCCCATCATTCTAGGTCGATGTGTGTGGTCTGGCTATTGACAACTACCCCAAAATGCCTAGTGTGGTCACATTCAATTTGGAAAAATCCTACGTCCAACCGTGCATTGTGGTAAACTGTTATTGTTAGTGATGATGACAAATTGACGAGTTATGGTCAATTGTCTTCATCTCAATGAAAAGTTTACCTTTGAAGCCTAGAACCAGCCTATACATGTTCACTGCGAAACCACGTCCTCCTTATTGAACCCTCCTATTTGCTAAAACATAACCTAACCGTCAAAAACCCCCGACTCCAACTAGAAAAAGAACTGTAACTTTTAAAGGGCTGAACAGATTTTCATGAAACATAGCTAAGATGATCACCGATTAAACTAGCTATAAATTTAAAAAAAAAACAGATTTTTAACACATATACGCATATAAACATATACATACTCCGCACTTATAACACCCTCGTTTTTGTCGGGGGGTAAAAACACGCCCAAAAAAACAAATAGAGTAACTTCTGACAACGCCCTATCTCCCTCACCTTCCCGAATTACGAAAGAATTAGATCAGTCAAACAAGGAACTAATTACGATCGGATCACCCCACGCGGTTAGAATCAGGATCAAAATGGCGGTCAAATCGGAGGGATTACACCCGGGTTTGCCCGCATTTCCCGGAACTCCCCGACGCCAGTGACAGGTGACGTGGCTATCGCTTATCGGCGATCTTTTCTTTACAAGTTTGGAGATTTATCGATTGGTACCCTAAACTGGGACGCGGTATGGTCAGGTCAGGTTGGTGGAAATATTAGATTTCAAGCAAAACATTATTTTCTCTTTTAACGACGACGCTTTGTTTTAAGGCAAAACTTGCTTATTTCTAGCCGTTATGTTTTTTTTAGTGTAGTAAATTCCAAGGCGACGCATTCTTTATCATCACATATAGGTACCTAGATTTAGAATAGTAATCTAAATCAACCCAAAATCAACGAAAATATATAAGCATATAGCTCCCTGGGAACACAGACGCTAAGCAAATACCTTATTAATTCTAGATCCAGGCTCTCAATAGAGATCTCTTTTTAACCGACTTAAAAAAAAGGAGGAGGTTCTCAATTCGACGCGTATGTTTTTTTTGTTTTTTTATGTTTTTACCTCCTAACTCTCGACTGCGTGAACCGATTTTAATGATTCTTTTTTATTTGAAAGCTGGTGCTTCCCGAATAGTCGAATTCAGAAGCTGTTAAGTTTTTTAAGAAAATTATTTTATACTTTTTAGTTTTTTGAAGTCGGTTTTTACTTTTTTTAAATCTCTGGTGCGCAGGATGCGGGCCAGCTCTAGCAGTATCCTAAGCATGATCGTAAGCAGGTTGGATTATGCTCACGCAGCTCACTGTTGTAACATCTCATGGGATCTCTCAGCGATGATACATTCTTTTGTATTTTATTTTAATGTTCGTTATAGCAATGGTTACTAACATAGTAAGTTTTACTAACATATTTGAGTTAGGATTACTTGTTTTATGAAATACTAGTGGTAGTTGAAATTTTACCGTAACTTTAGCTTTCTGCACTTCTTCTCCATCTCAAAGTAAATAAATAAAAAAAAAGAATGTCGCAATTTTTTAGTTTTCTCTTTAATGATACTATTCTATAGAGGAACCAAGAGTCCAAGATATTTTATTTTGCAAATATGGGTAATACACAAATCATGGTGGAATAATAAATGAAAATAAATAAATTCAGCCCATTACTGTCCCACTGCTGGGCACGGGCCTCTTCACGCTGGCCATGTGTGGGTTGGCGGACTACACACACCATCGAGAACTTTGATGAGATGATTCCCTTCACAGTTATCGCAAGTGATAATCAAATTCAATTAAGTGGAATAAAAGAAAAAAAAACAGGCTCAGCCATATTTTACCGCGTGCTTTTACACAAAACAGTTGAATTATTTCTAGACCACTCCTAAGTCTGTTCACCCAATAGAACCAGAGTATTATAGCGCTCGCTATGCATCCGATGGCAAGTGGACATTTATCGCCGTCACCACTAATGCACTAGAGCTATTTGCCCTAATAGATTTTACTTCGTTATACTCTAAACTGTAAGCTTTAATAGTTGTGTGGTTAGGTTACGAGATAAAAGTGGATAGAGTTTAGCTGGAGTCTTTACTGCTATGTTGTTCTTTTGAAGTAGTTTCCAAAGATGGAACGGAAACTATTTCAAAAGAACAACACTTGATATCACGATGATGGCTGTTAACTTTGAATACGACAATTTTTTTCATCAAAGACTATTAAAATATTACTTAATTCACTCTAGATAAATACAGTCAACCTCAAAATTATATGATGTAATTTGGCCTACTATTGTTAGAATGTTTTTGTTACCAAAGTGAATACGTGCTGTATTGCTTCCTAAAAAAAATAAAAAAAATACGTCATTCTATGATATTAATTTTAGATTAAAAAAATTATCTTTATTTTACACAAAATCTTTTTTAGAAAGAAAGAAAGAAAAAGTTTTTATTTTTACGCCCAGTATGACGCACAAAACTTAAATAAACTTACACCAAGATCACTTAATACTAAAAATTGTCATTGTTCTGCTTTGAGTATCTATACTCAAAGTTTTAGGCTCAAATGCATTTCTTTTTACTTTTAAATTCACCCCTTAAAAGGATCTCCGCTAATAAAGTACCTAGAACCCAGAGTAGGACCATAGATTTCTAATATTAGGTACATTCCAAAATATTGTCACTAGCGAAGCAAATATAGAATTAGAATGGTACCTATTTAGTTAAATTGAATTAACATTATGATGAACCGCATCCACAGCATCCTACAATCCAATTAAGCTTAATGACTTAACTTTAAAAGATTTACGCGATCAAAGTGAATGACGTCACGAATCAGAGCTACGCAGTGAAAAGAATAAAACGCGAGATCTCCTTGGAACAAATTATGTTAAATCAAGCTTCAAGTCGTTCCTCCTTTAATTCTGAGACACAGATTTTATTTGATTACGTCAGACGTTTGGGATGATTTTAAACGTTTTTAGCATCTATGCTTAATGAACAGCGAGCCTAAAAGCGTTTCTTAATGCAGTTATGTTTAAGACTTGAAATGAATAGTTCTGTTTATTTATTCGTACCAGGATCTCTTAGTTAAAGATTTCTTTTTTTTTGAATTGACAGTATTGATGATTCGAAAGCGCTGCAAATAATCGTTCACTCATTTTCATACCATGACGTTACAAATTACACTGATATAATACTTATATTTGAAGTGTCTCCTCTCAAAATGTCGCTATAGCCAAAATAGTTTACTTGTTCGGTTAGACTGATTTATAGACATCCTGGTACGAAGTGAATACGATTCATATTAAGAACTTATAATGAATTGCCTTGAAAAAAAACTGTCTGCTATTTGACGCTAGTAGGCTTCTTGTTGGTTTTATGGTGCGAACGGCATGATTGTACTGAAGTGGATTTATGGAGATTTGGATATTGGCGCTTCAGATCAGTGTTACAGAAATCGGTAATTCTAAACTATCGGGGTAATACAGGAGATTTTTTTATGTAGTGCGCATAATTTGTAGAGTGATTCAGTCTCTATTCCTAAAAGCAACCGCAGTATTGGGATACACTTTAAAACAAAATGAAAATTCGACTTAGTATGGGGGACACGCATACTTTACAAGCGCAAGCCATAAAAATCAAATTTTTATTTTGTTTTGGTATTTTAGTACTTACTGCGGTTGCATTTGGGAACGGACACTGAATTACTCTGAAAATTTTGCGCACTATATAAAAAAATATTCTGTATAGTGGACCTATTCCTAATACCCTTTGAGTCAACCCTCACCAGCCAAGTGAGCTGATCTGCAGTTGATACTTTATTTTTCCATCTTTCCCTCCCACATCAACAAGGAAGGTCACGTATTTTATTGTATAAAAGACCTATTAACTTGATAGAGGGGACGAAAATGACATCAAAAGTTCCCGAGATGTTAACAGCGAACTACTAAATCTTATTACGGTACTTCTTAGCTATATTTGTTCCTTTTAATAAATTTGCCGCGTCTGCCCAACTTTCTAACTCTATTTAGGAGGCTAAAGTCGAAAGAATTGTTAGTTGCACGCGAGTATCCCTTGGGTATTCACTTCGTTTACAGGTTTAAGATATTTTTGTGAAGTGGAAATAATTTTGTTGGTAGTTGCTTATAATAAAATTGATGTATCTATTCTTTACATAGCATAAAATAAATTCGCTTACTGCGTCTGTCTGTATATCCGCTAAATCCTTTTTAAAATCGCAACGGATTTTGATGCGGTTCTCATTATAATGTTGAGCATTTTTTCCGGAAGGTTTCTATGTATAATACTTTCATATTTAAAGTAAGGATAGTAGAAAAATTGCATCCGAGTGAAGCCGAGGATGGTTTGCTAGTGATTGATACAAATAAACATTACGTTATCATAATTTTGCTACGAAACATAATTGGCAAGAAAAAAGCCTCGACGAATCACGAAATATGAGACCGTCTGCCGCACTCTGGGGAGCCAGCCAATATACCACCATTGCCGGCTAGCTAATCTTTCCACTACGGCATGAGCACGACTAATATTACAGAATGTTGAAGTTTAAAATACCGTAATACGATATGACTACAGTACAGTGGGTCGCGCACGAATGTTTTGACGTATAGTAACGTAAACGTAAGCAAATTTTGACTATAAAATACGATAAATCAATCGCATTTTTGTTCAATTTTATGCAACAAACGCACTTGTTTCATGAAAACGTAAAAATATTGCATGTATTTCCAAAAAAAATCATAGATTAAACGTGTATTTCTGGTTCTAAAGGTTACGTTAACGTTACGATATGTCAAAACATTCGTGCTCGGCTCTCTGGAGTCCGATGTAGTCACGATACGTTGTGGTGATACATTTCGCAAACAAAATGCTTTGAACGACTGCGCTCGCTGAGAGTTAGCAACTCTGCGTTTGGACAGCCGGGTGCAAACGATTTTAGCCTTAAAGATGATCGACCGGAAAAATTGCCGACTGTTCGACAGTATGATATAACGATATACTAAACTTCCCATGTGATAGCTCATGGTGACTCATCAGGAGATAAAGAATTAGAAAATATTAGGTAGCAAGTTTTCAAACACTTTTGTAACCATTTTTGACGCTGGTATAATATCAACTGGAATCAAGTGACGACACGGTTGGCGCAGCGGCTAAGCGGATTAGCTTTCTACGCTACGTGCTGCGGGTTCGTTCTCTGCACGGAACAAATATTTGTATGATTTACAGATAGTTATTTCGGGTCTGGGTATGTGTGCATGTGACAGTCATGTATGTTTGTAAACTGTACTCTCGATACAGGAGAAATC
Organism: Allophyes oxyacanthae; assembly: GCA_932294325.1. Lineage (NCBI taxonomy): Eukaryota > Metazoa > Arthropoda > Insecta > Lepidoptera > Noctuidae > Allophyes > Allophyes oxyacanthae. Next base: position 3,415,860 of record OW028614.1, on the reverse strand, counting down.
CTAGTGAGGGGCAACGATTTAAAAAAAGAAAAAACCATATTCACAATTTTTTTTAATATGCCTGCAGTTATCTCCTGTAACATGAAGCACAGAGCCTGAAGATTATTAATGTCAGCTTTGGATTTCATTAGTATTTTTTGTTAGAGAATATAGATCTTAATAAAATAAATAAATTGAAAGGCCCTTGTTGAACAGTGGACATTTACGAACAGGAAAAATGAATAAAAAAAGAAGTAGACATTTTCTTTTAAATAAATTCTTTTTCTTTCAATTTACTTAGTACAACTCTACCCACCTTTAAAAGAGCAGGGCCATTGTACTCGAGATCACAAACAACCGTATCTGTTGTGTAACTTATGAATATTAATGCAAGGGAAAAATTCCATTATCTTTTGCTATGAGGGACCGTCGTGAATATATTACGTCAAACTCTAAGTGATATAGTACTTATTATGGCTTTGGGATGGATATTTCTTTGTGTGTTTCACTGTTTCATTGTTTTTTATTTGGTCATTACTCATTATACTATAGCAATCATCATCGTTAGCAATAGAATTAGCATCCAAAAATGCTAGCGTAACATCTTACATTCTATACAGAACCACTTCACGCTCACACACACACCCCCACTTCTACTCTACATTTTACACTCCAATTTTGGTGTATATTTTAATTTTAATTTCAAAAAAAGTAAAAAATAATCATAATGTATAAGTAAATTATTTCTTTAAGGTAGTCTGGAACATCTATGTCCCTATTGTTTTTTGAGTTGGGCGTTGATAGCTGCTCCACAGTATTTTACATAAGTAGTTATCTTCGTTTCCTCTGTATTATGTAAACCGTAATTTTGTTCCAAATAAACTTTTAATAATTTAAAAATGCTGAGCTGGCTTCCCTTCGGCATATGTCATAGTTTAAATTTATGTGCGCAAGTAAGCCTGCTGATATGTGCAATTATTGCTGTGTCACTCCCGCCTTTTTCGTTTCTGTATTGTATATGGTGTGATTTAACCATGTATTGTGTTGACCGATAAAGTTAATTTCTTTCTTCTTTCTATACGAGGTATTAAACAGTGTATCCTTGTATGGAACAGCTGATTTTTTTTCCCCGATTTCATGTTTGTTCCTATAATAAAAGTAGTTCATAATGATGAGTACAACAACTTCACGAAATTCTTAGAGTTCCTTTTTTAACACCTTATAATATTTTAAGAATTTTATATTATATTTTCTCTTGTGGTGTCAATGTATTCGTGCTGAATAAATGTTTATTTTTCTTTCATTAAATAAGATGCTTGAAAAAAAAAAGTGGTATCCAAATGATTGCACGCTTGCCTTCCATCAAACCGATTTCCATAATTTCGTTGGGGATACACAGAGCCTTATCCAGTAGGTATGTAACAAAATAATTAAGTAAATATATCATCCATTCTTTCCCTAACTAATCATCAAGGAAAATTCCTGAAACCGAAAACTATAACTGAAATTCCAACCTTACATCTTCGAACCAAAGTCTATTTTCCTTTAACATGTAAACTAATAAGCAATAACTTTCACCCTGGATTACAACTAAATATCAAGTGCCTTATCTTACGGGAATTTACTTTGTTGTCGCATATATTCCGCTAGGGGTCGCCACTTAACCTTTCCGAGCCCTACCGCTTTACCTTCTGGGCCTGCGAGTACTTATCCTTACTTATCTAAGCAAAGTCGGTCATAACGAGCCCTTCTTATATTTAATTTAGCTGTCAATGAGTCTGTGCATAATTTTTTACCAGCTTTATTAATGAAAGAAATTTCTTTTGAAGTAGACGAAGAATGCCTTGGCAATTCATTTTCTCAATTATGTGTAACGGTTTATAAAATATGTGTGTGTTTATAGTCTGTTGCCTGCGGTTTCACTCACCCTTAGATAACTTCTTTATGTACCATGTACCCGGATGAAACTAACCCGGATAAATAAAGCTACTTACCGGGCTACCGTGCCCTCCGTTCGAAGTATCGAAATCATCCTCCACATATTAACCGTCTTAAGGTGATGGTGGCGACATTTGTTAGAAACAATCACAGTTATCCATAGAAATAATAAGTAGGGCTACCGTTACTTAGATAATAAGTCTATTCATTTAACCGTCACGACTAACAGAATACTAATAATAGACTAACTAAATAAGAAAACGTCATCTTTTTTTTTTTTATAAATTTTCTAAGCCTCTTTGTCTCTGCGACCTCCGAAGATCTATTGTGACGCCTCTTATGTCATTACAGCACTCCCTTTAGCCGTAAGTACATGATAAAATTGACTATATTCTTGGGTTGGAGGGATTTAATCTTATCTGATGAGATTAGGTGGCCTCCCAGGTGCTGGCTTCTAGTGTGGTGTACTACGTCACACTCGCATAGGATATGTATGGGCGTCTCATCCTTATCGCGGCAGTATCTGCAAATTGTGGTGTCACTAAGGCCCATTTTGTGCAGGTGTATGTTTCATTTGCAGTGCCCAGTGAGGGTCACCTCGCCTATGCATTCTTTTACTATTCATCTGATTACGATAAAACTTTGGTGAGATGTTCTGCGAGCACCCGAAATGGTTTCTGAATTATACAAGCTAATCGTCAAAAACCCCCGACTCCAACCAGAAAACTAGAGAGCTGTTACTTTTGAACGGCTTAACAGATTTTCATGAAACATAGCTAAGATGGTACTCGAATTATAACTGCATTGTAATCAGTCCATGCGTTTTGGAGCTACGATGCCACAGACAGATACACGTACATGAACACGTAGATTCTCAGACACACAGATACGCAGATACATAGATACACAGAATCGCAGATACACAGATATACACTACAAACTTATAACACCCGTCCTTTTTGCCGGGGGTTAAAAAAAGGATTGCAAGGCACAGAACACTGCCAGGCATAGCTAGCTGATAATGTATACATTTTTCATCATTGGCCTTTTCAGAAGTGTCTTCCAGCATACAGTCTAATCAAAAGCCACTGAATATTTCAGTGTTGCTACGAGTATCTTACTACCTAGTATCTACATTTATAAGTAGTCTCCACATGCCTCGTACGTTCCCCAAGAACCATCTAGGTCAAACCATGCTTAAGCACGTCAATCAAGGGATTTATGTACACGGCCGAATCCCTTCGCTATCCCTCTTTGCGACGTCACTACTCAAGATCTACTGTAGCATGTAGGAATGTAAGTAGAATGGTATTTGTTACTTGATTAGGAACAATAAGTTCGTTACCAACATTATAGAAGACAGAACAGAACAAAAGAGAAAGATGAAGAAGGAAGAAGAAACTACATTGATCATCGGAAAGAAAAAGCGAATATAGAAACAAAGATTTAAAGATTTGACAATGGATAGGACTGGATGGAAATTGCTACACCGACAAGTGCCTATGCCTTGCACTTAAATTTTGGACGGATGGTTTCACGGATATCTAGATAACTATAATCAAATCTTCTTGACGGTCTACTAAATAATCAGTTACAATTTTTTTGAAGTTACGACGACTGGTCCTAAGATGTTGTGATTCTCAAGTATGACGAAATTCCATAGTCTATTTCAAACAATCTAGACTGTATTATGTAATCTTAACACTGGGTACTTCAATAAACGATTGTCGGGGAATATAATATTTCGATATGATTGGTTTCGTGAACGGGTGCTGTCTGTCGGAACTGGTCAGCTTGTAACTGCCAAGGCAATCTAATTCAGAGGTAAATTATTATTATCCTATTCTTATTTTTTATTCACATCAAATTAGGTACATTATTCTCGCAGCTCTTACCACAACATTGTACTGATCAAGATTGTAATCAATTATTTTAAAAGAGTTTCCATTGAGTTTCTTGCCGGTTCCTCTCCATAGGACCTACTATTTGAAACCGCGAACCTAAAGTTTCGACATTTCATAAGTGCCTCTATCTGGTTTACATGGAATAAAGATCTATTCTATTCGACTTCTCACGGTTCCTTGATGGCATGGAGATGAAAATATTAGTTTTGTAGACGCAGTTATGATAGGAAATGCATTAAACAAAGTTTGGCATTAATATCAGTTGGGGCTCCACGAAGTTGGTCTACTGGAGACCGGACAAGTTCAATGATACATTCAAGTTGTTTATGATATAGTGTATGTACATTCAGTGCGTAGAAAACTCGTTATAATTCTGTTCTTCTCCCATACCTAGTTGGGCAAGATACGGTTTTTCTTTTCATAAAGCTGCCTTCACTCGATGACCGAAAAATACAAAGATTGCGAAAAACATTACTTCTTTTTTGGGTAGTCTAAACTAATATTATAAAGAGAAAAGATTTTTTTGTATGTTTCTCTGTACTGGATAAATTCAAAAACTACAGGACCGATTTAAAAAATTATTTCACCAGCAGAATGCTTTATTATCACTGAGTAACATAGGCTATAATTTATAAACATATCACGCGGGCGCAGCCGCTGGTGACAGTTAGTTATGTATATGATCATCATATAAAGCGAAGTGAGTATGTAAGCACGTCTACATATGAAGCTGAGTCTCTATCCTAATAAAAAAGCTAGATAGGTTGGGAGTCAGAGGCACACAATTGAAATTTTTTGAGAATTACCTATCCGGACGAAAGCAGTGCGTAAGAGTAGGCAGCTTCACGAGTGAAGACCGCTCAGTAGATTACGGAGTACCACAAGGTAGTATTTTAGGCCCGACTCTATTTCTCGTGTACATCAACGACCTAACTAACCTGCAACTACCACAAGGCGAGTTGATCTCTTACGCAGATGACACTGCTCTTTTGTTCTTTGCCGATACTTGGGATGAGGTCTTTAACACTGCCCAAAAGGGATTTGATATGGTGTATAAGTGGCTCTGTGAAAATATCCTAACTCTAAATGTTGACAAGACGAAATACATCACATTCAGCAGTCGACATTTCGCTGGAATCAATGACGCTCACCGTATTGTCTCACACGAATGTGCTTCGAGGGTTAATTGTTCATGCAATGTACTACAGTGTGTAAACAGCATAAAATACCTAGGCGTCACTATTGACAGTCACCTCAATTTTCAGGAACATATAAAATTGCTGTGTGGTAGGGTCCGGAAACTGGTGTATGTCTTTAAAAATCTCAGACATGTTGCCGATCCCATCCTACTGAAGCAAATCTACTTCGCACTATGCCAATCAATTATTACATACTGTATTTCGTCTTGGGGCGGTGCTCCAAAAAGTAAAATGAAAAGCATAGAAATAGCCCAACGTGCAATTCTAAAAACAAGTACTTTTAGACCAATTTTCTATCCTACTAGGCAGCTATACCAAAATTGTAAAGTCCTCACTGTTCGCCAATTATTTCTTTTTAACATCCTTGTGAGACAACATACGGAACTAACATTTGACCACAATATTCTACAAAAACGCAGAAAGCATGCAGTATGTACACGTAAACACATTCCCAAAACTTCACTTATTAGAAGATTCTATATTTTTCTTGGCCCATTTATTTACAATAAAATCATTAATATATACCCACTAAGTAAGAATCATTGTAAAAAAAAAATACAAGATTACCTCCTAACGCTTTCATATGATGAAACTGAGGAGTTAATTAACATACCGAGCTAGCGAAAATAGCAGATTCAAGGATATACCCGGATATACCCTTCCATATGCACATTTCAACAACCACTCTACACACACACACACACACACACACTCACTCTACTCACACACCCCCGCATACACCCCCCATAAACACATCCACTCACACACATACGATGGCAATTACTAAAAGTTAAAAATTGTTTGCAAATTGGCTAATAAAATAAGTGTACAAATTTTTCTGAGGGGATTACCTGCATTCCGAGATACAGGTTACCACCTAGTTCGGATGCAGATGCTCCCATTTTATATTATGAAGTACTGTTAGCCTTATAATATTGTACCACTTTGCTGTAAACTTTGTACTTTTTAATAATTTATATAGTTTTCGGTGAATAAATATTAATTTAATTTAATTTGAGTATAAGTATAGCATTTTGAGTATAAGCTAACCTGGCATTGTACAGAAAGCCTACAACTACTTCTGAAATGATTTTAATAGAAGGAGGCGCCATTCAAGTCCTTTTTAACCGACTTCAAAAAAAAGGAGGAGTCTCTCAATTCGACGCGTATGTTTTATTTTTATTTTTTTGTTATGTTTGTTACCTCATATCTCTCGACTGCGTGAACCGATTTTGATGATTATTTTTTATTTGAAAGCTGGTGCTTCCCGAATGGTCCCATTTTAATTTGGTCAAGTTCTGACAATGGGATCCATGAGAAACCATATAAGTCTTAAATTTACATTAAGTATGTGCGCGACAAATGGTCGAGTAACTCAATATCACGCCAACCGATTTCGATTATTCTTTTTTTGTTTGAAAGGGTATACTTCCGAGGTGTTCCCATTTAAATTTAGTGAGGATCTTATCAAGATCTTCGGAGAAAGACAATGGAACTCTTGAATGAATAACAGCACATCACTCGCGATTGCTGTAATCTCATGTTTATGTATTGTTTATGCCACTCAAAATTGAAAAATAAAATAAACTTTATTACCTAAACGAAGCCGTTAATTGCTATTTCGGCCGGGACTTGTAATTTTCTCTTATTTGCGAGGAAACGATAAACAAATTAATTCAAGAACATCCTCAATACAGTATCTAATTTACATTCGCGCCAATTCGACCGCGAGCGTTTTTTATTCCTTTTTTAACCTTTTGAAAAGAAATGCGCATTCAACCTTTAAAATGCTTAATAATAAATAACATGTAGGTACTAGATGTGTGCGTCGATACCCTTTTTACCGGCGGCGGCGTCCAACGTAAAATTCGTCGGCGGTGGCGGCGTCATCGGCGTCATCGGCGTGGATGATGAAATTAAAAGTAACATTCAATTCAAATCAAAATATCATCATCATCAGCACATATTCGCCCATAGCTCCCAGTAAGCGCCACTGAGCCCGATCTTCGGCCCTCTGCATCCATCTTCGACCACATCATCTAGGTATGTCGAGGTCGGTGCGTAGGCCTAAACTACCCACTACAACAACAAAATATAAAAAAAAAACATACGAAGTATGAGGCATGCTTCGTCCGAGATCAACTTTAAAATCTTATTACAATCAAAGACTGTGACGAACTAAGTTCGTAAGTTATCGGCAAAACGCGCTATTTAAATTATGCTTATTTATAAATGGTTTTTTATTAAATTTTCGTAAACTATTTAGACATTTCTAGTGTATAGTTTACTAGTATATATCTGCTTTGTACCTAAAACTAGAATATTACATATAATGACCTTGACGCCGATCACGCCGAAGAAAACATCGGCGGCGGCGGCGTGGCCAAAATTACCGGCGGCGTGCGCCACGCCGATCGGCGCACATGACTAGTAGGTACTAACCTAAAAACCCCTAACTTATGTTAGTACTAGCTTCCGCCAGCGGCTTCGCCCACGTGATATCTTTATAAATTATAGCCTGTGTTACTCAGTGATAATGTAGCACACTACTGGTGAAAGAATTATTAAAATCAGTATACATAAAAAACTGCTTGCACTACAAGAATAATGAAAAACATAAAAACTGTCCAGCTATTTCTATTATTGTCGTGTTGGAAATTGCTGGCGTGTTATTTCGTTGCGTACCAAAAATACACGATTAATGTATTGTTTTTATTTTTGTAATAATGAAGCAATTTCCGAGCAGGTGAGAGGAAAATATTATCGATTTCAGATCTTTGTCCCAGCACAATTACTAGGTGAAGACGCTATTTGCGAAACTAACACGCTATCGAACTTGCGGCCGCACTCAAATGGTGTGATCTTTTATGTATAAGGCCATTTTCACACATTGCTTAACCTAACTTTCTCTTGGACAAAGGCGTTTCCACCTCAGAAAAATTGAAAAGCAAATGTATTTTATTTTTATTAGTGCTTTGTATATTTTGAGTATATTTGGACTTATTTTAACACGCTTTTATTAGCTTCACCTGTAACTAACTATGTAAGAAAATCTTGGAAGTTAAATTTGACCCACTTCCCGGATTTCGATTGATCTGAAATTTATACGCGTCAGTTTGGATGACTAAAGCGTGTTCTATAGTTTTTTTTAAACTATAATAATTTATTATAAAACGGATTTGGAAAATTTGGAAACATTACTGTACGTTATTTAAAAATACGGATTTCTGGGGGGATAAGATAGAAATCCTACTAGGCGAGAAAAATATTTGAATTTTGGTTTAATTTCATAACCCTTATCGCACCCACTAAGTACTTACCTGAAATATGATAACCTAACCGTCAAAATCCCCCGACTTCAACTAGCAATGAGCTGTAACTTTTGAATGGCTGAACAGATTTTCATGCAACATAGCTAAGATGATACCCGATTAAACTAGCTATCAATAAAATTTGCATTGAAATCGGTTCATCCGTTTTGATCATCATCAGACCATCAGATACACAGATACACAAATACACACTACAAACTTATAACACCCCTTTTTTGTCGGGGGTTAAAAACCTTACATACTTACCTGAAACACGACCAAAAAGACATTAATTAATTGAATTAACATAAAGTCTACCCATTTCTGTAACCCTTCCATTTCTTATACTACCTAAACTATAATACGAATATTATATAGAGAAAAGATTTGATTTTTTGTATGTTTGTTTGTTTCATTATAATGGATAAACTAAAAACTACTGGATCGATTAAAAAAATAATTCACCAGCAGAATGCTATATTATTATTGAGTAAGATGGGCTATAATTTATAAAGATATCACACGGGCGAAGCCGCTGGCGGAAGCTAGGTATTATAATATATCTACAGTACACTACCCCAACTAACTTAAAATGACTTCACTTGTCCGATGGCAGCTGGCTTCAGAGCCTGATTGCTTACTGCTAAGTATTATACTGCTAAGTATTATACTGCTAAGTGTTGTTAAAACTTTTTTATAATAAGCTAAAGAAAAAACCCGAGATGATTGAGAACACCATGACAGCGGCTTACCTGAAACAAAGAGAACGAATACGTTAACCTTATACAAGCAGTTATTTTATTATTTTCAAACAGGTAAAATACAAACAGATTAAAAAGAATACATTAATTTGGTCCATAACAGAGAAACCAGGGTGATAAATTATGATGTTCTAAATTTATGGCGATAAAATAATATTGAGTTTTATCGAAATAATTCTTGTTTTTGTTGTTTTTTGTTTATGAATAAGGAAATGTTAAAAGTAATGGAATAAACAAAAACACATAATAGTGAGTCAGCTGGAAGGGAAACGCACCCAAAGCAGAGCGCTGGCAAAAAAGAAAGAAAGAAAAATATTATTACTCCGTAAGGGTTAATGACGGCGCGACATTCACAATAAACGAAACACAAAAAGGAAAATAGGTACGAATCTAAAGAAAAAAAAAAAATGGTGCCGTCGAGCATGTCTTGCATGCATGCAAGATGGTCGAACGTAAGGAGGGTGGCGGAATGATACAACTGATTTTCATGAAACATAGCTAAGATGATAACCGATGAAATCGGTCCATCTGTTTTGGAGCTACGATAACACACAGATCCACAGATAGACATTACAAACTTATAACACCCCTCTTTTTTGTCGGGGATTAAAAAATAAGTAACTACCTATATCGGACTCACATTAGAGGTCTATAGAAATATATTCACAGAAACCAATCTCTCAAAATTGCTTTACTCTTTCAATGATAGATTATTAAAAATGAGCCTTTTTAGTCTTCTAAAAGTCATCTAGCATATTCGTAAAATCAGTAGCTTGTAAAACCTACGCTTCAGCCTAAAAGCCTCTCGATATTGATTGCCTGCGCTGGGATTTCATCAAACTTGAAGGTGGATAATCAATTTCCTCTGAGCTAAAGCTTCAAAGACTGATTGGAAGCGGATGTCAGAATCCATTGCGACGCAATACTTCTTCCGCGGCTTAGTTTTGCGGTATGAAGCAATTATAGATAATATTGTTTATGATTATATTGTTTAGCGTTATGATGAAAGTATTTGGCGAGTGGGAATTTTACTTTTTACCCGACTACGGTGCAGCAAAGGATGGGTAATGAATTAAACATCTATGTATCAATGTATGGATGTTCGATCGTAGCTCAAAAGCTACTGATCCAATTTTGACAGATAAGGTGTCGATTGATTTATCTTTAGTTTAAAAACGCAATAGGCTATGTTTAAAAAAAAAACTTGATCTTACCGCCGCGGTAAGATAGATTTCGTAGTGCCCTGTAGTAGTGTTTCAGATTTTCTTGTTTCATCTGCTATCATCCTATTTTTTGCAAGAATTATGAGTGCATTTTATATAAACAAATTAAGGGCACCTTCTTTCACCGCAGTAGGCATTTAACGCTACCTCAGGCCCCGCGCGCCGGGTCGCGCGTAAGCGCAATTCAGATGAACTCGCTGACCCCGCGCTGTGCAAAAACTTTGCGTCACAGTATAGATCGTAACAGTAGTTTCAGTATTGTTTGTTGTACGAAATTCATGTTAATATTTTGGGGTATACTTTTAAGGTAAATTCATGCACCTAAAACTTTAAATTAACCCAATTCATTGTATTATTTTTCTTTTCTTGTTTTTTTTTACTTACGTTCGTTAAAATTAGTTGAAAATAGAAATAATTGTATTGTGTTTCTGTTTTCAATTTTCAACGAATCTCCCTTTTTTCATGACTGTTACAGGGGTAAGTAATATTATTAGGGGTAATAATAGTAGTATACTCGTAGTAATATTATAGTGGTACCTAAGTAGGTAATGATATTATGATTACATTACCAAATCTCTAATATTTACAGATATAACAACAGATGAACAGAATCAATTATTTTATTTGATATACTATGAGTAAATATAATAAAGTATATTATATTTAAAGTATATATTTGACGACACGGTTGGCGCAGTGGCTAAGCGATTAGCTTTCTGCGCTACGTGCCGCGGGTTCGATCCCCGCACGGAACAAATATTTGTGTGATCTGCAGATAGTTGTTTCGGGTGTGGTTGTGTGTGCATGTGACATGTATGTTTGTGAACTCTGCACCCTCGATACAGGAGAAATATAATAACTTATTTTTATAAGCTTGACATGGTTTGATTTAATTTAAAGTTATTTTTTTTCTTTTTAGACCATTTTAATAAAAACCTAAACTAAAAATAATAGTTAAAAACGTTAATATCTATTAATTTATTTTTTTGTTGTCACTGTTTCCTCAAATGAGGAATACCTATAAGGAAGACCCTATAATTTGATACCCATAATAGGAGTGCGTAGAAACTAGTCCACCATTTTGGGCGGTCCGCCATATTGGATTTAGAGTGAAGTCATTTTATTTTTCGTATTCGACTTTAACTTTGACTTTGACTTCGACATAGTTAGACTTTTGGACTTCGACTTGGACTTTAACTTTGACTTTGACCACGAATTCGACTTAAACTTTGACTTGGACTTTATCTTTGACTTCGAATTCGGCTTTGACTTTGACTTCGACTGTGACTTTAACTTTGACTTTGTCTTCGAATTTAACTTTGACTTTGACTACGACATCAACTTTAAGTTTGGTTTTGACTTTGACATGTGCTTTAACTTTGACTTTGACTTCGACTTTGACTTTGCCTTCGACTTGGACATTAACTATGATATAAGTTTAATTTTGGTTTTGACTTTTACTTTGACTTCGACTTAAACTTGGACTTTAAGTTTGACTTTGTCTACGACTTCGACTCTAACTTTGACTTGGACTTGGTTTTTAACTTTGACTTCGACTTGGACTTGAACTTGGACTTTGACTTTAGCTTTGACTACAACTTTGTCTTTAACTTTAACTTTGGTTTTGACTTTGACATGTACTTTGACTTGAATTTGGACATTAACTTTGACTTTGAGCTTGACATTAATTTTGACTTTGACTTGTACTTCCACTTCGACTTTGACTTTGACTTTGAGTTCGACTTGGTCTTGGACTTGGACATTAACTTTGACTTTTCGACTTTTACTTCGACTTGGACCTTGACTATGACTTTGTCTTCGAATTTACCATTGACTTTGACTTCGACATCGACTTTAAGTTTGACTTTGACTTCGACTTGGACTTTAACTTTGACTTTAACTTTGGTTTTGACTTAGACATGTACTTTAACTTTGACTTTAACTTCGACTTTGACTTTGACTTGGACTTGGACTTGAACTTGCACTTGCACTTTAACTTTGATTTTGACTTGGACTTTATCTTTGACTTTGACTTGGACGTCGACTCTGACTTTAACTTTGACTATGACTTACTTCAAGTTTAACATTAACTTTGGTTTTGACTTTGACTTTGACTTTGACTTCGACTTCGACTTTGTCTTCGAATTTACCTTTGACTTTAACATCGACTTTGACTTTGACTTCGACTTGGACTTGAACTTAAACATTAACTTTGTCTTTGACTTCGACTTGTACTTCCACTTCGACTTTGACTTTGACTTCGACTTGGACTTGAACTTGGACATTAACTTTGTCTTTGACTTTGACTTCGACTTGTACTTCCACTTCGACTTAGACTTTGACTTTGACTTTGACTTCGACTTTAACTTTGACTTTGACTTCAACTTTGACAGTTTAACAAACCCTATTTACAGTTTATTCAATCGATTAAGACTTCTATTCCCTAGGGATAGGGAAGGTATTGAAAGTAAAAACGTATAAATTACAATACCAACTGTTTACTGCCGACGACATTCGGCTCGTCAGCAATGCAATAGAAGTCAAAATCGGTTGAACGGACTGTAATAAGGGTCTGTTCAAATATCTAATGTTATAGTAAGTTTATAGTTTACTTTGATCTTACTACAATCGTAAATTTATGATACCTGAGGATACCTGAAATCTGGATGAAAGCAAGTAGGTACTTATACGAGGTGTTAAAAAATGTACTCTTAGAATTTGGTGAAGTTATTGATTGTACTCATCAATAAGAACAAATTTTACTATAGGACGAAACCGGAAATTGAGAAAAAAAAATCAGCTGTTCAATACAAATTATTCAATATTACTCGACTAAATGTATGGAACAACAGATTTTTTTTCGCGATTACACGGTTCGTCTCATAGTAAAAGTTGTTCATCATTATGAACAATTTTTACTATGAGACTTACTTACAACTTGACTTACTTTTACAACTTTTACTTTTTTCGTAAAGTTGTTGTACTCATCATTATGAGTACAACAACTTTACGAAATTCTTAGAGTTAACTTTTTAACAACTTACATAACTACAATTATTATTTCTCTATCATGTCGATTTTTATGGGTAAGTACCTACCTAGTTAGTTATAAATAGATAAAAATAATAATCAAACTTATCTTATATTTTTTCTAAACTTCCGGAATTCAACTCTGGATATTATTTTCTTCCATCTATTTTTATTTCCCACATTTTAAAAATAATATAATTGAACTACTGATACTAAAACTCTTATACAACAAATATTTACAGTTTATTAATAAGTACAACATTATTTAGTTTATTTAATAATAAGTGGAACAGTATATACAGATTGAACTATAATATAGGTACACACGAACACAAAATACCAATTTTGAATTCGATTAGAGGGGAACGCAGCGAGCCGTAAAAAGCGACACAGGTCCTACCTCGGAGACGCCCGGCGGGCTACTGAAGCGAGGCGTGCGTGCCGCAATCTTATATAATATTGTGTTAAAAATAATTAAAACTGTTTTGTGAAAAAGTAACCATAGGATATTATTTTAAACGTCATTACCTATTTTTGATGTGTTTCTTGTAAAGTAAAAATTTGATAAACCTAAGAAACACTTGAAAAACAATCAAAAAATTCACTGTTTTCGTGATTTATTATGATCGAGCGAAGTTGTACATATCGTGTTTCGAACCATAGGTTATTCAAGAGTGTTTAGTAAACTACAACATATATTTTTATCCGATCAAAAAAAAGAATATTTGATTGTTTACCACTGAACCAAAAATAGGTCGATTTGGAAGATACGGCCCTTAATAATCTCCATCACGATAATATGAGAAGATCATATTTAATTTTTAGATCATAGATGATGAACCATGTACTGTCGTTAAAAATAAACTACTTGTATTATTGAGATACAGGTAATACCTATGCCACGCAAAGGCTCTACAAAAAAGGTACTACGAAAAATTGCCAAATATTATAGGCAATTTAATTAAATCTTCAAATTCATTAAACAAAATACATGACTTTGAATAAATTATTTAAAATTAAAAAAAAAGCTATAGCAAATAAATTCTTCAAAAACAAATTATCACTTTACAAATAAAGTACAGAGAATTTCGATGCAAAAGTTTGTTTTTGTGAAGCGAATTTATTATTGCGAATATTTTTTTTTTTAATTCAGTTAATATTTTACTTTAGATCCTTTTCTGTCCACTGTATTTTTGCATTAGGTATTTTCATTGCGTTACGTCATACTCAACTCTCAAAGAAATTCATTTTTGTAAATATTGAGTTACGATTCCATCTTAATAAAGGACAGTACGACAAACATACAAATCCAATCACCAAAAACAACGAACCCTATATCTCCAAACAAAAAGTCAACCCTACACAGCGACGGTACATTAAGCCCGATTCTTATCTTCTCAGTTCATAATAAAATAGGCTGCTAACTGTACCCTGTCACGGAACCCATCACGATCGATTCCAAAGCAAAAAGATTTGCATAGTGCAAAGTTTTTAGGGTTAAAAGAAACAAATAGCACTTTTATAGCACTGTTTTGAGACAGAAAAAGTTTCATCGTTTTTGTTAGTCTGTTTAATTTCCGCTCAATGGGGAAGTGGAATTGAAAGGAAGGATTTATAATGGAAAAGATAAGTGAAATTAGGTAAGGCTCAACTCTTTTGTTTTGGTGTGGTTTGTAAGATTGTTCTGTTTTGGTTATGCTTATAAGTAGGATAAAGCGGCAGTGGCGAAGAGTCCATACAACCCGATTCCCATCGGCTTCCCTTTAGGAATTGGTTAGTGCATAGACCAACGTAATATGACTTGTTATTCAGTTAGGTCGAGCTCTTCCAGACATGACTTTCTATAGATTACAATAGACGGTATGGATTTTTGTCTTGCAGCATTAATTGCAGCAACTTTTAAAGGGCATTTTTGGGACGGCTTTCCCTTTTAAAACTGTCACCCTTCGCTACTGTAAAGCGGTATTTACATTACAAAACTAGTGTCAAGAAACTGTAAGTTTTGGATAGGCTGCGTGCCTTCAGAATGCAGAAACGGGCTGTTAGGGCAATCGCACAGATCTCACAACGAACCTCAGCTAATCCTACTTTAAGTGACTTGAAATACCTATAATCACCTACCGGAGGTATATTACAAGAAAGAAAGAAAGAAAGAAAGAAAACTAGCAACATAACAAGCACGAGTAGATTCACAGTTTTATAAAAAAACTTCGCAGAGTTTTTGTGTACGGATTTAGAACGTGATACCAAATACGTGGTTTCATTTAATGTGATAACAACTGCGACGCCATATACAGGGTTATTTGTAAAACACCGGCAATGCTTTAAGGGTTGGTTTCATACATTTTGATGGAGCAAGGTTAATCTTTTGTATGAGAAGTTTGATTTTTTTTTCGCGATTTCATGGTTTGTCCCGTAGAAAAGTTGTTCATATTGATGAGTAGTTTCACCCCTTAAAGCGTTGCCGGTGTTTTACAAATAACCCTGTATAAAATAATAATTATTATCCACAGATTGGTAATATGCACCGATTAGTAAGTTATGTATAATGCTAGTAATTAAATGTTCCGTTAGGTTTGTAATGTGTAGGTACCTAGAAACTCAGTTAGTCATTATTTGTAATCTGTGTCTTGCTTGATTGGCAGGAATGTTGTTGGTTCGGCACGGCACAGATTATAAATTCTTTTTACGTTTTTGTTTGTGTTGCGGTCGCTCGGTATACTTAATTACTTACCTATTCATTGTTTTGTTGCTGGTATGGCAAATGTTTGGTAAGTATGGATGCTGCTATTTGTATTGTATGTGTGTCGTTTTTGCTGCAGAAATAAAATATTTTTCTTTCTTTCTTTTCTTTATACACATAAAAGTGTTCCATTGTTACATTATTATTTTCTGTTCTACTTACACTCTATTGTACAAATAGCGCGTCAATAACACCCCCAAAACATAACATGCTAAGACAACTCTAAGACATTTAATTGTATGCCTAATAAACGCTCTAAGTAAATTAAAGTGAAAAAATAAAATTGCCATCATATGTTGTCGCAAGTAGAAGCTGAGGCAATATAAATTGGAATAACAGTAAAATACAAAGGAAACTGACTCTTATGCTTGACATATTACGGAAGACATTTCACCATAACGTTATGGGGCTAAAGATAAGAGTAAATTGCGCATAAGCGGTGACAGATTGCCGGCTTATCCTCTAAGAATGCCACAACAATTCATTTTACTCAGTCGACTGTTAGGGCGCTGTTGCATCCAGTACCTCTACCATGAGTTTTCCGTGCCGTCTAACGTTCACGTTCACATGCAATATTTGTATGGGAATTTTTTCAGCGCCTCTAGCGGTAAAAAGGGGACCAAAGTCACTACAAATATTGCATGTGAACGTGAACGTTAGACGGCACGGAAAACTCATGGTAGAGGTACAGCTAGGAACTCTTAAATAGTAGCCGGTAAAATACAATAAAATTGTGAAAGATTTTCTCTGCCGTGTTTACTCTGTACTTTACTCTGTACGTATAACACAAATTATAAAAAAACAATCATTGTTTACGGTAGTAATTAGATCGGTATTCAAAAAACTACAATCAACACAAAATTTATATCTACGTACCCATAAAGACTTAAGAAAGAAAGAAAGAAAAAAGAAAGAAAAAAAACATTAATCAGCTCTGACACATTGACAACACAAGAGAGAAGATTAAAGATAAAAAAGAAACACTACAAAAGTTGACAAATAAGAAATAAAATATTTTTTAAATATATTGGTATGCTGTCAAGCATGCCATGCCGAAAGGGTAGCCAGCTCAGCATTTACTGGGCGCGGAGAGCCCAACGCTGATTTTCAGTTGGCACCCCTGCAGTGACGCACGTGTGGTATGTGTTTAAAGATACCAAACAGTTTTTCTAAAATGTTTACATACTTATTTTCAGTTCCAACAGCATGTGCCATTATAATTGTTTGTTCAATACTATTCAAATTGAATGATAGTTTTAACTGAGCGATTCTGTAGTTAAGTAAGAGAAGTGAATTCCCAGATATTTGAAAATACTGCATCGAATACGGATTCAGAGTTAGTGCGCAATCCGCTTACGAGGATGTTACTTTCTTTGCTCAAAATTCACCAATTATTCCATGTGCCAATAATCTAAATCGAAACTAAGAATACTTATAGAGAAAATATTATATTTTATAATATTATATTTTATTATATGATATTTTGTATGTTATACATACAAAAAATCAAATATTTTCTCTTGGATGGATAAACTCAAAAACTACAGGAGAGATTTTAAAAATTCTTTCTCCAGCAGAATGCTATATTATCAATAACATAGACAATAATTTATAAAGATATCACCATATACCACCATTTTAAATCTTACATTTTTTTTAGACCATACATTGCAAGATTGATTTTAATTTGTGTTACAGTTGGTATAATGACATAATTCAGTTCAATGATTGTACCACATGTTGCTAGTGTAGCCAATGTATTTAGTTTGGAGGACTGCTATTTTTAACTTACCTGCAGTTGTATTTTTAACGCCTGACAAAAAAGAGGGGTTTTATAACTTTGCAGTGTGTATCTATCTCTGTATGTCTGTGGCATGGTACCTCGAAAATGGATAAACCAAATTCAAAGTTTATGGGTATAAAAGGGTTTAGATGCAGCGAGTAACTTGTCACACCAAGCGAGTAACTTGTCACACCATGCGAGTAACTTGTCACCTCAAGCGAGGAATTTGTCACACCAAACGAATTTTCTCGCAGCTATTGCATTCGCAGCGAGTATTCGCTCCGTGTGACCGAGGCTTAACTATTTATCTTGTCTGTATTTTTCCTGCATTCCTTTCGTTTATCAGATTGATCTGTCTTATCGAGCACAGACATGATAAAGTGCCTAAGTTTCTTTGATTGTAGTAATTTTCCCGGAAACTCGTTCCAAATATAGAACCATTATAGCTAAAAGAACAAATTGATAAGATTTATCTTGAGAGTACTTTTGCGGGATAAAGCTGTTTTTATAAAACAGACTAGGGGTTAATAATTATACGACTATTATTCTTATTATTGTTTTCACTGTTTGCATGCTATAGATATATTATCTTTTAAGTGTAAACTTTTAATTGCCCATTTATTACTTTATTAAATTGCTTACTAAACTGTTTTAGCGTTAAGTTATCCTAAAAAAAAAAAAAAAGTTGTTTCTCGAAAAAGTGAATGTTTTCGACGTCACGTCGATTTTTCTTATTTCCTTCGAACATTATCGCTTTGTAGTCTTAGCTCTGCAGTCAACACTACAGGCTCATAAAATAAAACCATTACGTCCTTTGTAAAGCAAAAGATATAAATATTATCTCAATAGAAACACAGAATCTAAACAAAACAATCTATCAATACATTATCCATACATTTTTTATCAAAAAAGACAATTTCCTTTGGCGTTGGCCATGCTATAAATATAACGCGCACACACATATCTCAGTCCTGAACAGTTTCTGAACGACAGAACTTGTATGATTTATACACACGCGAATCATTTTGTAACTCTTTTGTCCTTTTTATTTTAATGCAGTTTGATAAACACGCGACTTGGTACTAAACTTAATAGTAGCTGTTAAGTTTGTTAAGTTATGATTATAACTGTTCTAGTGGTTGGAAAAAACTTGAAAGTTTTGAAGCTTGAAGTATTCATTAGCGAAGTTATAGGCATTTTAAAACGTTTAATATTTCTCTCAACAATATATGCATAATAGAATAGAAGATTTTTATTTGTCTTTCAAATTACATAGGTAGCAAGGAGATACATCATACAAGAAGGTAAAAGACAAAAAGGTTTTGGACTCAGCATAATAGCTGGCAGCGCGAGGCATGCACAACTGCTGATATTCTGTCCAAGCCAGTTATGCGTTGAATAGAACACAATTTTTATAGTAATAAATAGGTATATCTATACATAAAAATGCCGTAATATAATGTAAACAATGAAATGGATGTACCGCAAACTCTATAATTGAGTCCCAGAAACCAATGATAAACCTGAATAAACCTGGGTAGCGAAGACAGGCATGTACCGTTGGCAATTTATCCGGTTGACTCTCTCTCGGTAATATTATAAAAAGAGAAGTCCTGATTGACTGACTGACAGACTAACTTAGGCTTACATTCAGAGACGACAGAAACGAGTCTAAGCGTGAACTTACGCTTCCATCTGTCAAAATTTGTTCGTAAAATTGACATATGGAAGCGTAAGTTCACGCTTAGACTCGTTTCTGTCGTCTCTGAATGTAAGCCTTAGAGCCCGGCCGGCGTCCAAATGCAGAGTAAATCTAAGCGGGCCACTTTCATTCAAAGCATTTTGTTTGCGAAAGAAACTATGAATATTCTATAATTATTATTATTACTAGAAGTGCTGTTTTAATTCGTACCATGACGTGTTTTAAAAACGGAATACTGTCCAATTTAGGTACAAAAAGCGCACGTGACTGGAATGGAATTTACAGTTCATTATAAGTCAGATCTTAGTCTTGCGCTAGAACAAAAAATGAAAACCCTAATTTGCCTACAAATTATCTATTCTGTTAACCTTTCAGACAGTTAAATAACCTAACCGTCAAAAAACCCCGACTTTAAATAGAAAAACATCTGTAACTTTTGAACGGCTCAACAGATTTTCATGAAACATGAACTTAATCAAAATCAATTCATCCTTTCGGGAGCCATGATGCCACAGACAGACATACAGATACACACTACATACTTATAACACCCCTCTTTTTCGTCGGGGGTTAAAAATGTAAAAACCGACTTCATAAAACCAAATCGTATAACATAATTTTCATAGAAAACTAGTCTATAGGATTTCTCTTCTACCCTCGGCTAATGGTTGAGAAAACTTCATCTATATTGTTGACTCTGTTTACCTACCTATCTCTTTCTTCAAATGTACCTTTACTTAGAAAAACAGTTTAAGGAAACTCGAAACAGAAATTACATGTTTCAAAACAAAAAAGAAACAGGATAACATACAAGATTCACCTCGTTGAGCCAGTCAAACTATCAACGATAACCAGGAAACTTGCTTAGCTGACTCCCTCATGGCTGCCACACCATCGTCTATTAGGTTTTATTGAAATTTTGTGTATCGTCGCTTCGTAATGGGCAATCGGTTGCCGAAATACTCGTCTTACCGAAGCTGGGGGGTTAAATCGTGCGTTGCGGGTTTAAGAAACGATTTCGCGTTGCAATCTTTTAGCTATTTCAATGTCTGGCTTATTTTCGGTCGGAGTAGAGGTTACTGTACTTTGGATTGGAATGAACAGAATTTTGGAATGGAAAAGGGATCGTTTTAGCTGATTAGGTTATGATGAGGGGATGTGGCGTTGTGTATTAAGCATTTGTATACGAAAAAAACTATGTTTAAAAAATGAATAATACAGTGGTGATTTATTTTTTACAGAAACTTATTACAGATTGGTGTGAGTACATTTATAACAAGCTTAATAGACCATTATATTAAGTAGCACCTATACCACCCTGTATAGGTGCTAAATATAAAGGTCTTTTAAGCGTCAACATGGGTCAGTATGGGGAAGTCCATAGATCGTCCGTGGGGAAGTCTAAAACTGAGACAACGTTTGTTCGAAGGAACCATGTCGTCGATTTTAGAGTTAAGAAAAACTGCATTCAAAGATTTAAAAATAAAACTACGTGACAATCCAACCCGGCCATTTTCCAATAAAAAAGAATGTCATTGTATTTAAACAATAATATCGAAATGGAACCCATTATCCACAATTAAAAGAAAACTAGTCACTTTAAATAAGCCCAAAGGTCACAACTATAAATAGGTAAATAAAAATCAGTCCAGCCACGCGAACCAGTCGCTTACATCCCAATCGGCCACCAGGTATGCGACCACATTTCGGCCGGAGCGGTGGATGTTATTTAGGTCGGTAAACCTGCGATGCCTAACTGGATTGCTGTTTGAGTGGACACATTTTGAGGGCCGATTGTAAATCGATAAAAAGATATGATTTATCTTTTTTTTATTCTTTAAAATTTGAGGCTTTTTATCCTTGTGATTTATCTTGTTATAAGTTTTTTTTATTTTTTACACGAATAAAGGCAATTCGTTACCGCAACTCATACTTGAAATAAATGTGTACAAACCCCGAGGAGTAGAGCAAAACTACAGTAACTGTTCTCCATAGGTGCCGTAGTCAGCTACAAAAATATGTATACATAAGGTAAATTAATTGGTAATATTTAGAAGTAATTGTGATTAAAATCTTTTAATATGGTATACCATAGAAATACATGGTCTGTGATTTTTTTAAATAAAATAAGTAGATTTTCTAGCGTCAACTTATTAATTTAGTGAAACACCATAGATAACGGATGATTGATGTTGATTTTGAGATACTAACAGGGGGAGGGAGGACAGGAGGGAGGATCAATAACCCAGTTTAAAAAAAAAAAGATATCTTAAACCAAATATTTTGTGTAATTATTTATGTGTCCATTATGTCCATTACCTGGACATTCTTACATCGGTAAAAGAAATTTATTATATACAAAATTGCTTTACTTTTATTGAAACACATTGTATTGCAATTAGGTATAATTTAAGGTCTTATTTTAATAATAAAAAATATTGTAGGAAGTAAATCTAGAGGATATAAAGATTCTATGATGCAAAAAGAAACTTATATTTTTTTTATAAGTTTACAATATTAATTAAAATTATTGATGTTTCCGTTTACATAAGACCTTTATTCCTCTACGATTATGAATGGCACTAAGGTCATGAACTCGACCATATGCCCTGGCGAGCTCGGCTACTTTGACACACACACGCATAGCGTCGCCGGTGCCGGTGCCGCCCGATCTATGCCTACGTAAGTTATGAATCTACTGCAGCTTTAATTTAATATTTGAAATGAATTACTACCATTCATAAATATTTTGTATTATTCAAATAAGAACTGATATAAAAAATATATAATAATTTATGCAAAATACAGTTTACTTACGTATCGTTTTCATACCGTTACGACGCCGTCCTCGGAATACCGACCATATCGAATTCCGTCCACCTATTTGTGCCGGGCGCTCCGCCAGAGGATTACGTGGCCAATTTGATACGCGGGTCCAGATCAACCCTGGGATGTTGTATAAACGCATACTTAATGTGCAATTAACTGTACTGCTGTATTGGGTTGCTGAGTACTTCCCATATTTTGTCATTATTTCTGTATTAACTTCGCAAATTATGCTGGTTTACAAATAACCAACCAAACCAACGTTTTTTTTTTTTTTCGATATGGTTAGATATGGTCCGATGTTTTCCAGTATGGGGAAAATCTGGAAGGTACATTGTTAAGGATTGATATCTGACAACACGGTTGGCGCAGTGGGTTAGGCTATGTTCAGACGACACGCGCCCGCTAAGCGCACGCCACGCGCGTCTGCACCCGCGTCTAACTTGCTTTGAATTTTTTTGTATATAATTTGATTTGATTTGACAACTTTTGAATAGACGAAATGTCAAATAAAAGACAAGTCTTTTTTTTATTTTTTATTGCCGACAAAAAGGAGTCAAGTTATAAGTTTGTAGTCTGTATCTATGTATCTGTGTATGTATGTATCCGTGTATTTATGTATCTGTCGGTTAGTGGCATCGTAGCTCCAAAATGGATGGACCGACTTTTTTAAATTGAAAGCTATAAACTAGCTTTCAATCGGGAATCATATTAGCTCTGTTCAAAAGTTACAGCTCTTTTTCTAGTTTAGAGAGAGGTAGTAGAGTCAGGGGTTTTTGACGGTTACGTTATCTAGACAACCTTTAGAAAGACAAAAATATTTGTTCCGTGCGGTGATCAAACCCGCAACACGTAGTGCAGAAAGCCAATCGCTTAGCTACTGCACCACACATGCCATCTGTATTGATATAATAATGTGTAAAATTAGTATAAAATTCATATTTTTGTGCAAAACCTCACAGTAACACAAAATATGCAAGCGTGTCGTCTTTGTTATGCAGGTATTAGTTATGTCGGGAACGTAAGCTGGGTATGCTAACAACTTGCGCTGTGTGTGCGACAGCTTAATTTGTTGGAGCACTACCACTTCACGAAGGTAATGTGTTTGTGTCACTGCACTGCTACAAATATTTTTTTAAGTGTATACAGAGTGAATTTTAAATCGTTTCGAATATTATTACGTAGACGAATGATTAAGTTCATGGTAGGTAATGAAAAACGAAAAAAAGAAAAAAAATTAACCACATTCAACAACCGGTTCAAAAAACCGACTTCAAGAAATTAAAAAATATAAAAAATAAAAAATCTGTAGGCGGTGCCACCGTCAAGCTAGGCGCATTGAAGAATTAAAGGCCCCAAGTTCAAAAACTGTTAAGTTTTACAAGAAAATTATTTTATAGATTTTTAGTTTTTGTAAGTCGGTTTTTACTTTTTTTTCCACTTTACTTTATTTTTCTTCTTTGAGTGGCGTAAACAATACACAAACATGCAATTACAGCAATCGCGAGGGATTTGCTGTTAGCCATTAAATGGGACTATTTCTGGAAAATAAACTATCAAAGAAAAAAAGAATCATTAAAATCGGTTCACAATTGGCAAAAATATCGCTGAGAAAACCTACAAAAAATAATATAAACATACAGTCGAATTTAGAACCTCATCCTTTTATGAAGCCGGTTAATAAAGCGTCAGACGGCCAGCACAAGGTATCATTTATTTCGCTAATCAAGCAAACCAACTAACTTCACCAGAAAAACACATTCATAATATCCGAAATAACAAACAAAGTGCAAGAGAAATGACAGCATAAATAAAGAGTATTTAGATGTGTTTGTTTCGTAATATGAACAAAAGCGAGCTTCAAAACACACAATTTAATTTATGAAACCGCACACAGAAGACGTACGAGACAAAACCTCTCACATTGTGGAGCATATAAATACGATGCTTCATGTACCTAGTTAGTGCAGTACTAGCAAAAGTTTTAAGTTACGTTAGTTCGGTTTAAAGATATTTAATTATCAAAAATAACATAATAAGTTCACTTACATTGAGAAAAATTATAAAGGTGGGTTGCACCAAGGGCAACGTTATTGTTCCTGCCAAAGTTAACTTTAACAGTAACATTAACAATGACCATAGAATTTAACTATCTACTGTCGCACCGTGATGTAAAATGTTAAAGTTAAAAGATTGACAAGTGACAAGACGTTTTATGTTAGGTTACATTCGCCGCGTCTGACAGTAGTTACAGATATTTAAATTTAACAATAACAAAAACCAGCGAAGCGAATTGTAATGGTGCAACAAATTTTTTGCATAACCAGTACTTTAACTGAAGTTCCGATGTTTGTTATATTTAAAGTAAGATGGTGCAACCGACCCTTAATAAAAAATGTGACTTCAATAAATATTAACTATTGGTACAATAAACAGTGGAGTCTTGCAATTTTCGATGACATGGAGGTGACATTGACAAGTAAGTTGGTTTAAAGTGTATTTGAACCGGTGATGTCATCTCTATACAAAATATAAGCAAAAAATACATTTTAAAGTCATTTTTGTTCCATGGCGACCTTAGTTCTAATTTCAGACACTGGGACAGTGAAGTTTGTAACTCTGTATTTGGTATATAAGATCTATGATGACTTTATAAAATTAAAAGTAGGTAAAAGTTACGTTGACTATTTTTATTTTTATGTGCTTTCAACTGTATCCTGTCTCGAATAAATGTTTTTCTATTCTATTCAAATCTGCAACGATGAAAACAAAACTTCAACAAAATCAAAACTCCTTTGACGCGCAACCGAACTCCAGAATTCTCTTTGTCCTCAAAATCTATTCGACGAGCTCCTGTTTTCAGTCAAAACTTTAAGAAAAGAAAATTCGAATACCCATTCTTTCCAAATAGCAACAATATGAGGATTGTAAGAATTTAGAAGCAGCATTTAAATTCAGAAGAAATAGTTGCAAAGGCACAGGAAGTTGGCCTATGAAAAGTTTTAAAGAAATTTAGTTTTCCAAGTGAAATTTTTCGAACATTCACTATTGAATTTTTTATAAGTTTTCCCTTTGCATAACATAACGCCTATATTACCGGGAGGGTTAAGCAGAGGTGGATAGTTGTACACCCAAATTTCTTCAATGCCGTTATTAAGTCCCAATGTCGAGCCTATCAAATTAGGGCTTGCTACCAAAACCATAATGTTTCAGGAACGTTTTGTTTCAAGCTTATGAATAGAATAGAATCTATATATTAATACGTGAAGAGAAAACTTTGTACCCCTTTTAAAGCATATTGCGTGCAGAGAGGAGTATGAGATTTGGCATAGTTAAAGTTTATATGGAGAAGGAGTGCAGAAAGGTAAAATTTTATACGTATATAATATTACGGTCGAATGTCGACCGCTGGGCGACCACTAGTAGATCTTTATTTCATGTAAACCAGATACAGGCACATATGAAATATCAAGACTCTAGGTAAAGTAATGTTACCCAAATTCGTAGGTACCCTTTCAACCCTCAGGTGGCGATGTCAAAAAGCTGACAGATCAGTGACAGTTCAGTAGACTCTATGGTATTAGAAATAAGATTTATTTTATTCCTATAGCAAAAAAAAACTCTAAGAGAATGACGTCACAAAAATTTCTTGGCAATACAATGTTAATGTTACTTTAAGGACGTTATAGTACGAAATGTCGATGTAAAGTTAAAAAACGGTGCTGCTGTAAGAGACCGTGGACATGGTGGTAGGCCCCCTGGATACTACTGAGAATACAGAGAAATGCCAATAAAAGTTTACCCGGCTTGGGACGCGAAGCGAGACCTCATGATCTCCTTTCGACCACTAGACCAAAATAAGTTTGTTGAATTAGAATTGGGGTTGCCTCTTAGAATCTTAATTAGCTAAAATTCAGAGTTTTGGATGTTAGATAGTTTATCATCACCAGATCCAGTGTACTAGAAACTTGGCAAGTGGCATCATTCTGTTAGATTTATGTGCGGACACATGAATTACAGTGCCACAAACTTATCTGACCAGGTCGTGGCATCGCTGCCGTCGCTTTTACCAATGTCATCTCCCTACAAAAATGACATTTTGAAGTCAATTTTGTTCTGTAGCGACCTTAGTTCCAATTTTGGTCACCGGGTCAGATAAGTTTGTGGCACTATATGATTATGAAGTTGAAGCATAATTCATGCATTGTTTCGTTTTTGTATCTCTGTCAAACTACATGTTGAACTACTGCCTTATTTGGAGCCTTGTGCAAAATCTACTTGTTTTTATAGCTTTTATTTAATTGGAACTATTTTTTTTTGTGCATTTGTAATGTATGTTTGTAAACTGTACCCTCGACACAGGAGAAAACAGAGAGAGGCAAGGTACAAAAATAATAAAATAAGCAAGTATGTCATTCCGTCCAATTAAAGGGGTTATTACACTACGCGATTGATCGGGACCCGCACCCTAATTACGTAAAAATCACCGGACAGCGACCCGACAACCACGCGACAGCAGACAGAGCGCGATCGGTCGCGAACTGTCAAACAAATTCGTATTACGTACGGTATTCGTCCGCCTGTGGGTACTTGTGGCGTTTGCAGCGCCAAGTATGCACTAAAAAGTACATATTGTTAAGTTCGTTTATTGTCCGCCCGAGGGCGAACACGTAAGCGGTGGGTGTCGCGTCACTATCGGCAAATACGTGATACCAAAGTGATCTTTGACAGTAGCTGCCGCGTGATTTACGCCTGTTGCAAACTGTCTGCTACATCGGTAATTAAGGGACCGATCAATCGCGTAGTGTATTAACAGTTAGGGCTGATCTGCTACAACATGTAACTAGGCTGAAGCAAGGCCCACCCAATCAATTCCGTACTATAATAACCCCTATTTAAGAGGCGGGGTGGGGAGAGGGGGATACGAGTTTCTTATTGTACCTCACTTTCGATTGACCTAATGAGAGCTGATTAATTACCTGTGATTGGGAGTAGAGATGTACTGAGTGATGATTTTTTAATATCAATGACTACATGACAATGACAAAAAAATATCTGTGACGGGAACAATGACAAAATATTCAATGATTTTTGTCTAACTGTCTCCGCATTCACGCATTGCATGTTCTCATCTTGTCACTGTCATGATATTGACGCCGAAGTTCACGGTCATTCAGTCACGGTCATTATCGAGTGATGATTTTAAGCATTGATGATTTTGTCGTTGTGACTGTATGACGAAATGATTTTAAAATAACGATGATTTAGGTATACATGTGACATGATATCTCACTCAACTTTAATTGTGAGTTTATATAAAGTTGAGGTATCATGAATTAGTGTCATAACCAGAATCTGATGAAAGTATACCTAAGCTAAAATATTTTCCAACAGAAAACTTATTAGAAGTGATTGCGGCGGTATTGTTTGAGGTCGTGGAGTTCAAGTCACCATTGAACTATAATGTGGTGAACTGAACTGAACTGACTGCAGAATAATAATTATTGTGTTACTGCATGTGATTTTCTGTCACAAATATAGCTTGAAAGACCTTTTTCTATTAGAAAGAAAAAAAAAACTACAAAAAGGTACATTATAAATTAGTGTAAGCGGGTTCATTATCTGAGACAGTCAATGACTAACGTTGTTACAATAATTAAGAAGAAGTGTTGGAAGACCATCAGCCAGATGGGCAGATGACCGGCAAAGAATCGCGGGAAAGGCTTGGATGCGATTGGCACAGACCAAAGAAACATGTCATGAATAGCAGGAGGCCTAAACTCAGCAATGGGTAGAAACAGGCTGTTAATGATAATGATGATGATGATTAAAGAGCTGTTACTTGTCAGTTAGTGTAATAGTAGGTCCTCAGAGGCAGAATATGTCTTTGTAGTGCTGGCTGTGTTGGTAAAACATTAGAAAGAAGAACGAGCAATGCAGTTATCATAAAAATACAATTTAATAGAATGCCTGCAAATTACCTACGTCTTGCTGTAACAAAAAATTGTGCGTAGTATCTGTGCATAATATAGGTTGTTGCTCAGTATAATGCCTTGACATCATACAAACAAGTCCAATGCCAGCAGCGCTGATTTTCAGCGACAACCTAATTGACGTAGTAGCGTTGCGACTTCCGGTGGAGCAAACACAACAAACAAATATAATTTAGCTGTTAGGGAATCAATGGAAACAGTATAACCTAACCCTCAAGAACCCCCGACTCCAACTAGAAAAAGAGCTGCATCTTTTGAACGGCTAAACAGATTTTCATGAAACATAGCTAAGATGATACTCGATTAAACAAGCTTTCAATTAAAAAAACTGCATTGAAGTCGGTCCATCCGTTTTGTGGCTACGACGCCGCAGACAGATACACACTACGAACTTATAACACCACTCTTTTTGTCGGGGGTTAAAAGGCGGTGTAGTGTGTATACATGTTTCAAATATTGCTAGTAGGTACCATTATTAAAGCCTACTGAAGCGTTTTTAAAAGCATAATGGATATTACATTAAAATAAATATTAATATTCAATTTCTCCATCAAAAAGAAATGATACCAGCATTCAATAAAACATTAAAAAAGAAAATGAAAATAAATAAAACACGGCACTTATTCATTCATAGCTATAAAGAGAATTTCGTAAGCCTTGTTTGCGAAAAATGTTTTTTACTTTATTTGTCGTTTATAAAACAAGATCCCTTGTTACGGTACACTCATTATTGAACATTACAAAGTTTGCCAAATGATGTTGTTGTTGAGGGTTTACGAGATTTTTCTTGCGACAAGTCTAGTTTGGAACCATCCGCGGGAGGTCGGCTCTCGACCAACTTTGTTCTTACAACGCTTTTTGAGGATAGTTGGCCAGGAATGAGAACTTCACGAGTGATTTCCTTGAATTTAAAACTTGCTAGAAATGCTTTCGAAGCACATCGGACTTTTACGGCCTTTTGAACGAAGAAAATTCAGTGTATCCTAATGCGGAATGCCGCGGGTAGATTTAGAATTAATGGAGCACTCGCTGATTCTTTATTGAAAACTCAAATACCAGTTTGTATAGATTTATTTTATAGAGTAACGTAAAGGTCACTAAACGCCCCCGAAGCGACCTATCAAACGAAGTTAAAAGCAAATTCTCGAGTCTCGAATGCGACTTAACTTCGAATTTTATTCCGACTCCGGGGCGCTAATGGCGTCCGCTCTGAACAAAAACTCGCTTGATTAAAATCGTTTGTCGTAATAAAAGGAGCACTAAAAAGTTACAACCGTACGAAACGCGAGACCGGTAGGCCCGTAAAATCGATCACCCGCCGATACTGATCACGGGGACAAAAATTTAACGGCACAGCTCGAGATTACGAGCCGGTGCTTAATTTAGTGCTCGGAATTAAAGGCGAAATATTAAATTGTCGCCGAGCTTCTTGCCGGCTCGGGCGTCTCGTGCTAAATGAGCCGTGAACTCTGCCGAGTATATTTTATTAGCGCCCCTCCGCGCCCCGCCCCGGTGACGCTCCACTCACGTCCTCGCGCCTACCCTATTTACATTCAGGAGTGAACCAACGGCGTGTGAAATTTTATTTCTTCGACAATCTGAGATGAGATTAGCTGTAAATTGAGTTTATGATGGAATCAAATATGCAGTACCCCTCCCTCCCCTCCCCGTCGTCACCACTCTCACGGTTCATCGCATTCATAAATTCAGTATTCGCTCTTTTATTCTCACGACTTATTCTGTCTCATCTAAATGTACCTACTGATCGGCGTTCGAATGAAATATTATTTCTTACGGTTCGCTTTATTCAGATTCATTCAATTTTATTCATATTTTTCGTAGTAAAGTGTGATTTATTACATTATCAAGAAAATCAAGAAAGTTAGAAGAGAATCGGATGGATAGTTTTTAATACGATTCTCTAAATGACTTTTTGCCTTGTTTTTTTGGGCGTAGGAAATGTTATTAAGGTGTTGTCAGACGCAGCGTTTCCCATCGGCACGTAGAAAGTAATTGTACCGTGACGGTGCCACTTCACCCCTCTTCCCCTTAAGCTCCTTCGCGCGTAAAGCGGTACATTATTTTGTATACTTTCCTCTCCTTTTAAAATACTTGCTCCCCTTTCTTTATGAATATTTATGTGAAGAAATATAGAAGGTGAATCTATGGAGCTTTAAGAGTCGTTGTCTATTTTCAGAGCACTCAGTCATGGAGTTTTGGAATCTTGGTGGCAGTAAACATTCCCATTTTGCGGATAATCTATATTTAATTATTTGTATAATATTTTGAAGACGTTAAATTTGTTTGTTTGTATGTAGGAGGTAATTAATCTCTGGAACTACTAAACCAATTCTAAAAAATATTTCACTAATGGAAAGCTAAACTATTCCTAGGCTATATTTTTATTTAGATAAAACAAATCGCGGGGGTGTAACGTCAGGCAACGGTTAGTTTTAAATAAGTAACAGGATTAAGGCTCCCCCCATACAGCCGCGTTATTATCGGTTGATAATATCGCTGTGTTATTGCGATATCTGTTTATGTACATTTTGTATGACGCATTACCTCAGCAGTGTGTAATATCAAATCAAATCAATTTATTTGCGTAAAATGCGGTATAAAACATGGTATATTATATCATATTTTAGTGCAGACACATTCCGCCATAATGGCATGCAAGTATAATAATACAATACATAATAATTATCAATTAATAGATAATCTTATTAAAATTTAATAAAAGATCGCACGCGTCCTAATACAAAATGAACTAAAAACAGTTATCGCAATATCGCATTGCGATAATATCGGCGATATAACGCGGCTGTGTCGCCTTCAGACAACTCCTCAAGGTCGAGATAACATACGATAAATCTTGATTTATAAAAACATACTCCACAATCAACACATTGCATAATTTGTAATCCTATAAAGAATATAACAACCACTAAACTACTGCGGATAAATAAAACAAACACCGCAATAAACCATTCAAAGTAGCAATAACAGTTACCCGTGCGGATACCCGCGGATATAACAGCATGTATGCGGATATACGGATATAACAGGTGATTAGTGCGGCCAATTAACACGTTACGGTAAACGACGACAAACTGTTTAACTGTTTTATTGCTGGGAGAATTTAAAAAAGTACACAGAATTGTAGTGAAATGGATATTTTTAGAATTCGAGGAACGACTTGATAAAGAATAGTAAATATCAACTTAAGCTGTTTGTTTGTTTGTTGAACTATTATATTACTTAAAAATTCCTTTCTAGTCCCGATCCCTTTAAGGGGTTGTTGTACTCATTATTATGAACAACTTTTAAAATGGGACAAAAGTAGAAATAGTGAAAAAAAAATTTGCTGTTTGCTGAAAAACTATTTGTAGGAAACAGCAGTTTTTTTTCTTAAATTTAGTCCTACCTTACTAGTCCCGAAACCTTTTAAAGGGGTACTCATCATTATGAACAACATTAAACGTAATATGGCGAAAAATAAATCGGCTGTTCCATACGTACATTTTGTAGGGAACAGTAGATTTTTTTCGCGATTATAAGCAAACTAAAAGAACATTTAAAAAAAAATGTAAATGTATTTATGGTGTAAAGTTAACTATAAAGTTTATTGTATTGTATTAATTTCATCTAATAAATGGAACAAATTCGAAGGTTGTGATAGTAATGATTAAATTGCGTATTTTTATTAACACTTATATTTTTAACAAATCCGTTCTAAAAGTAAGCAGTCTAAACTTGAAATCTCTTAAAAAACAAACTACCTAATACCACAACACTGATTACCAAAGTTTTTACAACATTTTATCTGTTGATCGGATCTCGAATGATAACCAACAAATACGATCGAATTCTCGTAAAATCAAATCAAAACTTTTTCATTGCCAGCATTAATAATTTGCGCTATAAAACTTTTTGATGACCTGACTTATTATCTTGTGACGTATATTTTATTATACGTTAGGAGATTACGTATGGTATAAGTGTATAAGTGAAGCACAGCTCTAGTGTCATAAAACGTACGAAATTCTTAGCGATAATAAGTAATTCTTATTCCATATATTCGGTGAAGATATGACTCTTTTGTCGAAGAATTTCCTAAGTTTGGGTTATATTAACTTAGGTTTACTGCTTAGCTCGGTTTATTGTTCGTATTTTCTTTAGTAAGAGAGCAATGCATGGTTCGTCAACTCGTAGACTTTTCGTAGCTCCGAGCTACGAAACGGCTACGGCAATCATTTTCCGTAGACCGCGGATTAAGGTCATGGCGATAAGCGATTTTCTTACAAAATATTTTGTTTCTGTAATAACATTAAGTAACAAATATTGTTATTGCTAACCTGTCGCATCCCAATGCTGGGCAAAGGCCTTCCCCTTGAGTTTCATACTTTTAGATAATGTACCAACGATGACCAGTCTTAGTCTTATTAAGTAAATAAAATATATTTTTGTAAGATACCTATCAAGGCTTATTTCTTTGTCAGTATTTCTTAAAACACAACAATAGACCAAGGCTTATTTTTCTCTTAGTAGGTTTTAAAACACAAAAATAACTCTAAAGAAATATTTTTAACTTCAAAGTAAAAGCTACGTTGTATAAGTTATAACGCTCTCAAAAAAGAACTTTCAAGAAATCTAAATGAAGTAAAAGCAATTAAAAATCTTATACAATTCGTCAGCAAAAAATTACACTACATAATAATTTGCACACATTCATGAAAAAATAATGTTATTTATTTTTATTACATCCCGTCATCCCGTGTGCAGCAAAATATGGCGACGGCAGTTTTCTCACGATTTCACTCGCACTTGCAATGGGAATTTTAATTTATTTGACCAAGCGAAACATGGGCAACTTCGTGCCTCGCATACAATTACGAGTTTTATGAAAATTCGGCTGACATCTTGGGTCCCGTAATGTGGAAGAATTAGGGAATAATTGTTGGCTAATGAGTTTGAATTTAGAATTTGTGTTGGTTTTAATTTTTAGAAAGAAAAGAAATAAAAATAATTTTATTCCGTACGGTATAATGATGGTGCCACATTCACAATAGACGAAACACAAAAAAAAAAGAAATAGGTACACTTCTAATAAAAAATAAAAACATGCCGTCGAGCATGCCCGTACCGAAAAG
Source organism: Allophyes oxyacanthae (assembly GCA_932294325.1). Classification (NCBI taxonomy): domain Eukaryota; kingdom Metazoa; phylum Arthropoda; class Insecta; order Lepidoptera; family Noctuidae; genus Allophyes; species Allophyes oxyacanthae. The sequence continues at coordinate 3,382,315 of OW028614.1, read as the reverse complement.
GTTACCAACTCAGCATAATTATGCTGGATGTAGGACACCCAGCGCTGATTTTCAGGTGGTTGTTTTTACTCTCTTATATAAAATTGAATGTTTGTTTGTGCGTCTTCTATGCGGTCCTAATATCATTCATCCGAGTAAACCCGTCAAGCACAACGTAGACTCAATAGAATATCTATTGTTTGCAACCGTTGGAATCCGTAATTCGTAAGTTATTTTAAATAAAAAATAAAAATAAGTAAGTTATTATAATATTAGACATTAGTAAATTCATTTGCTTTATTTTAATCAAATTGAACTCTTTTGTCCAATTTTATCACTTTTATTGATTGAAGTTCTTGCGCCGTTTTAACTACATTAAAATAAATTGTCTAAAAAGGAAGAAAAAATATATAACTAATTAGCTGTGCCCAGCGCTGTGCTGGGTTTGTTGTTGGTGTGGCCAGTGTTTGGTATGGATACTGCTATTGGCATCACTGCAACGGTCCCATCAGAATACCAGCGCTGTGACATTTTCTATTTCTAAATGTCACAGCATTATGCTGAGATGGGGGCCATTTTTGGTCTCGTCCAGGTTGCTTTAATTATTGTTTTTTCTTTTGTTATTATTATTTTTTGTTTTATTTTTATTTATTTTTGTACTTTTGTAATTTTATTTGTTCCTGGCGAGTCCAGAATAAAACTGTTTTCTTTTCTTTCTTTTCTTGTTTCTATTTTTGAATGTGTGTCGTGGTTTTGCAGGAATTAATAGTTTCTTTTCTTTCAGCATACCCCTTTATAACCGACTTCAAAAAAGGAGGAGGTTCTTAATTCGACAGCATGTATTTTTTTAACAAACCGGGTTCTCTCTCTCCAAAGTTTCGTGATACCTAATCGGATGAATGGTATGAATGGCATAGACATATTACTTTTTTTATCAGAATCCTTCACGGGCTACAAAAACTCACCAAAATTTTGTCTTAAATCCACATCAGTTCAGAAAAAACCAAAGATCAAAGAAAGAAATCAGAAAGAACATATCTTATATCATTGTATTTATATTTAGGTATTACTTATTATATATGAAATATTTATAGTAGGTATTAAATATATATATATTATAATATATATTATATAGTTTGTAATAGGTATATATAGTTGTGCACTTGACTGTACCCTCATTTACCATCATACTTTCTCTATCACTCAAAGGTTTGCTGGTAGAAAACTCAAATTTGGGTTAAGGTCGCCTGTGTACATCTCAATTGTATTTAATTTTGTTTTGTTATCTCATTTCGTGTACAATAAAAAATTAAGAATTAAGGGGAACCGAACATCATCACAAAGCTTAATCTCTACCCACTTACAACGCATATCATGTCTTCAAAAGCTGATAAATTGAATTGATATGCACCAGCGTTTATAGTACGACAATACTAAGTAGTCGCAGCGGCAAACTTCGTAAAACCGGTCAGTTCCGAACTGCGCGCGTCTTCAAGACCACGAATGTTTATTAGTACTGCAGTAAAACATGATCTTTATGCTGATGCAATAAGTTGTACAATTATTTAAACGAGCGACTGCCATTGCTTATTCTATCAGATACATCCATGTTACTTCTTAGCTGTGTCGTACTATACTTACCTCAAGAATAAAACAATATTATGTGATTCAGGTCATGGCGCGCGTTATGCATGCAGCAATAAAGAGGTATTACGATAAAACTCAAGATGAATACTCAAACGATTTTTATAAAATTGTTTTGAAAGCACTTTCTGGATGGCTTGAGAATAAATTAGGATGATAGAATTTTAGCATCCTACGTCACTTAAAAAAATGTCTACTTGGGGTGTATTTTTAACCTCCTACAAAAAAGAGGAGTGTTATAAGTTTTTAGTGTGTATCTATCTGTGACATCGTAGCTCCAAAACGGATGGATCAATTTCAATGCATTTTTTATTCGAATGATAATTTAACCAAATCATTTTAGCTATATTTCATGAAAATCTGTTCAGCCATTGAATAGTTACAGCTCTTTTTCTAGTTGGAGTCAGGGGTTTTTGACGGTTACGTTATTGATAAGGTCTTCTACCGCATCAGTATCAAAAGGGAGATTAACACTTTGACTGTTCACTATTTTGATACAATTCCTGGTACGTCCAACGATTATTTTTTTGATACATCCTTTTTTAATTGCATACGTAGGGCAGATAAGTTTATTAATGCATAAATAAGGCCTGAATTTCAGCATCACGGATATCTCGGCTAGATATTCGTCGACGAAAGCCCAAAGTAATTAAAGAAGTTCATTAGAATTGTGATGGTAAAATAAATATTATCACGGATTTCTTAGTATAGTTATGCACTCATTCAAATGCAAAGTTTCTCTAGGCAAGGATAACTCAAACACAGGCAGGAGTTTCTTCGAAGCAAGAGAAAGATGTTCTGCGGAAATCTTTAAACTTGTTTTACATTCAAAATCGACTTTGGCTACTTAGAAATTTAACTCGTCTCAAAGAAAAGAAAGAAAAAAAACCGGCCAAGTGCGAGTCGGACTCGCGCACGAAAGGTTCCATACCATTATCTATAAAAAAGGCAAAAAAATCATGTTTGTTGTATGGGAGCCCCCTTAAATATTTATTTTATTCTGTGTTTTAGTATTTGTTGTTATAGCGGCAATAGAAATACATTATTTGTGAAAATTTCAACTGTCTAACTATCACGGTTCATGAGATACAGCCTGGTGAGAGACGGACAGCGGAGTCTTAGTAATAGGGTCCCGTTTTACCCTTTAGATACGGAACCCTAAAAAGACAAATAATTTTATTCTATACTAGCGACCTGTCCCCGGCTTCGCATGGGTGCAATTCTTTATTATGCTTACATTAAATATAAATATATTACACATATACACCTGCCGTGAAAAAATTATCTAAGCGTTTGTTCACACTCGATATTTTAGCAGCAGAATCGCGCCTTTTCGCATTCATTGGCTGCCTTTTGCTTACAAAAAGTGAATAACGAACGCGAAAATGCGCTATTTTGTTGCTAAAAATATCGAGTGTGGATAGGCCCTAACTGATGGTGAAAACCGCTTCAAAATCCGTTGCGTGGTTTAGGAGGAGTTAGCCGCTAGACAGAGAGATGCGGAAAGCGACTTTATTTTATACAACTATCACAGCTATATGAAGGCCATACAAATATTTGATAGGTGCGAGGATTGAACCCGCGACACGTAGTGTAGATCGCTTAGCCACTGCGCTGGCCTTGCCGTCAATAAGACCTATACGTAGGTATCTATTCTGCATTTTATACAAAAAACTTATTCTTTTTTTTATTGTACATGAAATGAGATAGTAAAACAAATACAATTGAGATGGTATGTACACAGGCGAGCTTAACCCAAATTTGAGTTTTCTACCAGCAAACCAATGATAATTTTTCGAAACCCACAAATCTTGAACGCTGGTTAAGGCTGGCTCGGATGGCATAATGCAATCGACCACAAGTCAAGTGCAAGCGTATCTGAATTATTAATGCTGGGATTTATACTCGATAATTGTCGCTGCCGACCACAAGTCGAATGTGGTCACAGTTCACGACGACTGAACTAAACCGCTTAGTATAATATATTAGGCTTATATAAGTGCTGTGTGGTGATAAGTTATCTAAGGGATGCAACGTGCAATGTAATCATGTAATGCAACGTGGTATCATAGGTGTTTGTTGATCGCAATGCAAAATGAAGTGGATTCGAACAGCACGTAACACGATCTCGAAAAACTCCAAATAGGCAAATAATTGAGGCCGGATTAAACTGTTGCTTAGTTACATTACATGTTACACTAGTTTGCCCGTAATTTAGATACTGTTTCGCTGACTATTATTCACATTCATGGATTTTTAAATAAATGCTTTTTATAATGTTGTTGTTGACACCGAAAATATGCATGTAACTTGGAACCGTGCACCTAGAATTACGACGTTTTGAAAGTGCCTGCAAAGGCCCAGCTGAAATACTAACTATGACTTTAACTTTTCTCAGTAAGTCGTAAAATATAAAGCAACGTTAGTATTAAATCCGTTTCTCACAACTACAAGGGTCTTCAATTCTCAGTCCAAACAAGATTCCAAAATCCTTGCCCCTACGTGTACCATGCTAGGTATATGTAGGTCAATGGTTTCAGTTGAAAGCACTATATACTGCTCAATATGTGCAGGTCAACTGTCAGTGGCATTATGCCAACTAAGCTAATCTTTGAACAAGCCCGAACTTGCCAATTGTCGACGGTTTAGGGGCAAAGAACCGTATGTGACACTGCCAACTTGTCGTCATGTCTATGTAATTTAGCTTCGTACGTAATTACTGGAGGTTTCTATCACGTTTTGTAGGTTCTAGTTTTGTTCTTGTGGTGAGTGAAACTAGCGATGATGAGGTGGAACGATAATTAATTAATTAAATTAAATTAAATTAATTTATTTCAGGTAAAACCCATATTAAGTATATATAAAATTAATCACGTCTTTATCAGAATAAAATTACAATAAATTAAATTAAATTAAAATATCAATACAATTGGAATATAAACAAATTAAATTATAACAGAATTAAAATTATCACATTATGAATTATAGTTTGATTGAGTTAAAAATAATGTTAATGTAGAACAACGGAAACAGGCAGTAAACTGACGATGCAAATTAAATATTTTAAGAGATTTGTTCAAACATGTAGAAAATTATAAGACGATTTCAAAAATATCGTGATATTATACTCGCATACTTCAGATGGCTATAATATGAGAGGCTCGTAGCTACAATCTACCGCGCAGATCAGTAGAAGAAAGAGGTTAAGGTCTTCTTCGTACTCAGCGTCACACTTCCAGCCGTTATGACGGTTCTTTTACCATTCGTGCAGTGCGTCTTTGGAATTGTCTTCCCCACTCAATACGTGACAGTCCTTCTCTGAACGTTTTCAAGAGGAGGGTGAAGGAGCATTACTTGTCTGAATAATGTATTATATATATAGTATATATATACATATTTATGTAGGTATATCATTGTATTTATATTTAGGTATTATTTATTATATATAAAATATTAGTAGTAGGTATTATATTTTAATTTGTAATAGGTATTTATAGTTGTGTACTTGACTGTACCCTCATTTACCATTGTGCTTTCTCTGTCACTCATAGATTTGCTGGTAGAAAACTCAAATTTGGGTTAAGCTCGCCTGTGTACATACCATCTCAATTGTATTTGTCTTTTATCTCATTTTCGTGTACAATAAAGAATTAAGCAGCACTTGCCGAGGTCAGTCCTATATGTGACCGTTTCTTTGAAAATCCAAACTTTTCCGTGCCTTGAGCGTTATCATACAAATCTATATGACATTCATTACGGAAGTCAGCAGCCCAGAAAGTCTGACAACCTGTCTAACCTTGAGTAGTATCTCGCAAAAATTGGGTGGCTGAGGTCAGATGGCAGTCCGTCTGTGTAAAATACAGATGTTCAGACGCAGCTAGTAACACTGGGAGCTAACCACAACGTGGTTGGAAAAAGGCTACGCAGATAATGACTGATGAAATCTTATATTTTTTTTAACCTTTTTGAAATGATATTCATCAGTAGCAATATTTACAATGGAGCTCGAAATAAAAAATTCTTTCATAATTTTAATAAAGCAGCTTTTCCTCTCTCCTACCAAACCATGCTGTGCCCTACAGGGTCCATAATTGATCCATAGATTAAGCCTACCATCTGTTTTAACTTTACATTATGGAATGCAATAAAGATTTGATTTGATTCGTCGTAAAACCTACAAGGTACCTATGTAGTTCCCGTTTGGCGAGGACGTCCATGTAATATTATGTCAATCAGTGAATCAGCTTTTAATTTCATATTATTAAGATAAGCTTTAACCCATTAGTGGACTTCAAACAAGCTAAATTGATTGATGATAATACCTTCCTATCAATATGGAAATCAATTAATTCTGCTAAATATACCTATACTAGACACTAAAATTCCCTGAACTATCGAAATTGTGGTCGATTTTAATGCGAAAATTATAGCGTTTTGGATGAACTAATGCTCCAGGCAAATTACCATTGCCTGTATTCTAAATTTTCCGCCGAACAGGCTTTTCAATTATGTCGTTTCAATACATTGTGATAAAGCTAGGGGCATTAGTGCCCTGCAGTTAGTGTAGTTGGTTTCGAACTGTACGCAATCACTCTCCAATAAAAATAATCCAGTCCATTACTGTCCCAGTGTCCTATTGCTGGACTCGGACCTCTTTTCAGAATGAGAAGGGTCAAAGTCAAAGTCAAAGTTTTTTATATCAACTGGGCTTTTTCAAAGTCAAAGATTTTTATTTCAACTGGGCTTTTGCAGGCACTTTCAAAATGTCTTGATTCTATGTGTAGGGTTTTAGGCCTTAATTCACGATGCAGGCCTGGTGCAGGTTAGACTATACAAACCAACGAGAACTTATTGGAGATCTCTCGGTTGTGCAGATTTCTAGGTATAGGCCAACCGCAGAAGGTATATTTATACAAATGTAAAAAACTATAACATCCTAATTCAAACCCTATCGTCATGAGTAAACAGCTTAATTTTACTTGCGACAATTTATCAGCCTATTCAACTTTTTCAGAATACAGTACGGCATTTTTGACGTGTATTCTGTCGGTTGACAAAACAAAGAATGGCTCGCAATTGGAACTCTTTTGGCTCGGACACTTTTGAGCGCGGACTCAGCGTCCTATGGAGTAGTAGTAGAACAATGAATACGATTATAAAAACACCAATTGAAAACGGATCCCCAAAGGGAACTAACAAAAGATATCATACTAAAATAGCAGACTAAAACGACTCTATTCATTCCTGATTTTAGGGTGAGACGCCCAATTGTCGGCCGGTCACAACTTAAATAGAGCGGACCACAATCAAGACGGAACACAAAATCCCATTTCGTAAACAGCGAAGCAGGTGGCCGTAGCAGGCAATCTCGTTTGTCTTGACTCCGAAGCGACGACCCACCGAAACACTAATTGGACCATTTACCCTGGTAATCCAAGTAGCCGATTTAATTTGTGTTGCGTTTGTGAGCCGTGCGTCGGAACTGTGTCGCGGAACATGTTCATATATATTATATACATAGATAGCATGTATAGGCAAAACTTTCTACATTTTGGGTCGGTGTAAAGAGCTTTGGGATTTTGGAGTCCTGATCTTTACATAACACAAGGGCGTACAGATATAGAAATAATATTGGACTTGATTCGGTAAAGTTTTGAATCACTCGTAGTAGGTACTTATTCAAAGAAGATTTTGCGAATATAAGTTTGTAATCCTATTGAAAGTAACTTACAAAAAATGGTTTATTTCAGAAACATGAAAATGAAATTAAAAGCGAACTTAAGGTTGTATCACTGACAAGCAAATAATCATATAACTTGCCAGCTCAAACCCTTAATATGCTTTTGGGGTACTTTTTCAGAACTGATGGATACTATATTCGGTGGTGTTGCTCTCCTAGAGATAAAAGTTTGACATTGCTTATAGGGAAATATTTAAACGCATATCAATAAACTTAACAAACATCAAAATTTATTTAATGCCGTTAATAAGTTTTTGGTTTTGACCGTCAACTGATTGAGTATAAATAATCTAGATGACAGAAGAATATAGAAAATGTAGTGGTTCTGCCACAAGTTGAGTACCTACATACAATATGTGACTTATATTTTTAGTAAGATTATATTCGCCTAATCGCTTAAATTTTTATATAATTTGTATTATTATAAATTTTTAAACATACACCCCAAAAATACTTGTACCACACTTTTTACACCTTTTTTGTTGAAACAAAAACAAGATTGTTATCATTTCATTGCGTACACACTGTACCGCAAAAATTCAATTTAATTACCATTAGCTAAGGCAGTAGGGTGAGTGCATAGTGCTAAACATGGTACAATTATTATTAGAATAAAGATTATTATAAAAATAATTATTTTTATAATAAATAATAATGTAAAAATAATTATTGTTATGTATTAAAATATTATTGTAAAAATAATTGTTGGATATGGATTAAATATTACTTCATTCCGGAGAGCCGATCAAAATTTTGCTGAATATGATTAAAAATACATCATCAATGTCACTTAGAACCGCACCGGGTTATTGTACTCATCGTTATGAACAACTTTTACTATGGAACCAACTCTGAAATCGCGAATAAAAAATCTGTTGTTCCATACAAATAATTCAATATTACTCGACTAAATGTATGGAACAGCCGCGATTTTTGGGTTGGTCATACAGTAAATATTGTTCATAACAATGATTAAAATAACCCCTTAAAAAGAACAAGACTAGAAATGTAGAACCTTGTATACTAAACATATTTATTATTGTCTCGCGAATACGCTAAGATAATAATTAAAAGCCTGCCAATAAAAAGTCAGTGTTGTTGCTGGCCGAATTGATTGCCCTATACTATTGCGGGCCATTCGGCTTCAAACAGAGGTGAGTGTGGTGGGCACAGATTACCCCCAAGTGGTGGGTAATGCAATTTGTTATACAATTTGCATTGCCTATCACAATCATCTCAATCATTTGTGAATACTAACATAGTTTTTAAGTGTTACTAACAATTTTTTTTGTATTTGTATGGACATGAGTCTGAAATAAATAAATATTATAGTTAAAAAAACTAAAGAAAACGCTTTTGTCATCCAAACTAAACGTGTAAGCAAAATTTCAGCTCAATCGGAAACAGGGAAGTGGGTCTTTAACTTCCAAGATTTTTTTACATAGTTAGTTAGTTACAGGTGAAGCTAATAAAAGCGTTTTAATAAATGAATTTGATAAAACTACAAACTGATCCGCTACATGAATCGCCTTTACCACCACCCTGTTAACAGTCTTTACTTTTTCGTTCGACCGTACAAGAGGGACAAAAAATTCGGCCATTTAGGTTAATGCGTTCCGCCGAAAATGTATCGTCTAATTAAAGGAGACACGATTCGCACATAGACCTACCATTTTTTTTTCTGGACCATACGAGCGTTAGAAGTCAGACCTTTTTGTTAGAATACACTCGCACTAGGAATTTTAGTCGAGTGTTATTTACTGATTTGTTGGAAGACAAAACTATTATTTTTACCATCATCGTATTCTTTTCTTTTTCAAGTGCTAGGTATCCAGCCCATGGTCGTCTTAGACTTTTCCTTCTGTCACGTCGTCACGAGCTATCACATAGATATCGCGGCTAGCGGAAAGATTACCCATTCAGCAGTAGTAGTAGTAGTATCTCATGTTTTGCCTCTCGTGTAGGATGTCCCCTTACAACCAAAATATATGGTAAATCCATAATGTATTATTTAAGCTTGAATAGTAAGACAAAAAATATTAAAAGAACAAAATATAATTTATTATTACAAAGAAATTATGAATAATTAAATCATAAAAAGCATGACTAGCCGTAAATAACTAAACACTTACTACCTATGCAATCTCGTATATGCCGCGCGGCCCATAACGTCATTTACAATTAATTTACATTTAATTTAATTTTTATTTTCACCATTTTTTTTATTTTTATTTATTTATTATATTTATTACTAAGCACCCCCCCGACAATATGTGCATTTTTTTAAATTATCCGATTCGGCTATAATTCGGTTTTAGCGCGGGACGACGGGCCTAAAGGTTAATTATCAAAACTACAATTACTAAAACTATCGCGCATACGTTTGCTCATTACAACAACAGAACAGCTTGAGCTGAGCGCATTAAACTTAGGTGAAATGTTGCAAGTTGCAAGTTATGTTGCACATACAAAACACGTTGTTGCGTACCAGCTGGCGCTGCGACTACTCGTTTTACTTTGAATTTCAGTTCGAAACGTAGTTTTTAAAGAACGTGCCGAACGATTGTTGCGCTAAAATGTATAAGTACATGATTTTTTATACATTTACTGACTAACAGATACATAATCTCTACATTGTATAAAATAACCACGCAACGGAATTTGATTCAGTTTTCACCATCATTTACATAATTTTTTCACGGAAGGTTTATATGTATAATACTATCATAATTAACCTAATAAATCTTAGTGATACCTACATATAATAGTCGGTTAAAAACTGCTGACATATCGTCTAATACTACGACCATAAAAGCCTCTGGAACAAACACAGCTTCGAGTAACAACATAGGACATCAATTAATGTTTCAGGTAAAAACTATTAATGTTTTCCCTGTACTTAAGGAAATATCATTATCACTTGGCATGTAGCGGTTAATAAGTTTGATACGTGAGTCGTATATTAACTTAGTTATTACGACAGTTTTTGTTGAGTTACCCAATGGTGATATTCTCCCGTGTTACGGAAAAAAATGTTACCATCGTTATGACGTATTTATGAAGGAAATATTATTCATTTGGGGAAATGAAAGAGAAATTCACACGTGTAGTCGTGTATCTGTATTTATTATGAAGATATTATTTATTTTCCTATGTATAATATTATGTTGAATAGGAAAGCACAGGTGACCGCGCGTTGCCATTCAATACGTGATTCTGCGGAAATGAATGTACATGTACACCGTACAGGTTAGATGGCAAAATATTCGCTTCAATTACGTCATCAGGGTTAGGTATTACATAGCCTGAAAAAAATTTTGGAACGACAAAAGAAAGAGAATGAAGATGTTGATAACCTATGAAAGAAACAAATATTTATTTGTGTGCACGGGACCAAAATAGTCAAAGTAAAAAATTTTATTATGAAACAAGTTTTTACATGACTCACGAAGTTTTTAAAGCGCCTGCAAAGGCCCAGTTGTAATAAAAAACTTTGACTTTGACTTTATTTCCTACTCTTAAAGCTCTTTCATTTGATACCCATATTCAGGGTTGATAAAACATACACTATCCATCTTGTGGCGGCGAATATTTTGAAAATATTACAATATTAAATATTGCATATTGCATTGTCACCAAAACTAAAGGTGAATGCAAAATTTCAGTAAAATCGGTTGGGTGGAAATGGTTCAAAATTCAGATGCAAGATTTGACCTATACAACAAACATACATAGAAACATTGCAAGTTATATAAAAGCGTAAATCGATATTCGATAAAAAAGGTATATTTTCAACACTCGATTTTGCTCCTTTCTTTCCTGTTTTCTCCCAAGCATCTTGTCCATCAGGCTTGTTCAAGAGACGTGGAATTGCATTGTGAAGTGGTAAATTGCTCGCCGTAGCGCACAAGTACCGTAATCGGTTTCCGTAGATCTTTCTTTATTTTAAAATCTTTTTCCGAGATAGTCAACATCACAAAATACTAATTTCTTGCATTCATATAAATGCATTTTCTGAATGTTATAAGTAGAAAATACAAAGAAAATTAGCAAAAGGTATCAACAAAAAAATCCATTACGTAGGTGTTTTTGATTAGTAGGTAATTTGTTGTTTTGCCAACGTGCGATGGAGCGCTGTATTCTGTGTAAAATTCCACCATACCATGCCATACCATGCTAATACCATGTTCGAAACACCACACTGCGCTCCAAAACACAAATCATTGACGTAGCTCAGAAGACCGCAGATCTCAAGTGGGATTGGGCTGGCATGCCAGATGAGCTGTGGGCCAATATTGCTAGTATGTGGAGCTCCGACATAGCTAGGGGGCTTCGCGGCAGACCACGAAGGAGACGGAGAGACGAGCTGGATAAATCAAAGGCTCGATAAATCCACACTGGCTCTGGACCGGAAGACATGGAAGTCATGGCGGCCATTGCTCAGTAGTGGGATGATATAGGCTAACGGTAATAGGTAATTTGAGGAAATAGTTTGATTTTAGTGGGCACAGTAAAAATATGAAGAAAGAAAATAACGCGACACCACTAACGGTCTCCTGAGCGTGTTCACAGAACTCCCCCTGCTGCACCACTGGGTAAGAATCCATAACAGTTGATTTTGAAGTTTTATCTCCCTATTACTAACACTAGTTATTAAGTTATTTTGTTGATATTAACACTATGGACGCAAGTCTAAAATAAAGAATTTGAATTTGAAAACATGCTTCAAATAATATGTGAGAATAAATATAGGAATCTGAGCTAGATTATTTAAACTTTATGAATCAATTCAATGCTTCCCAAGTACCTACTCTACGAAAGGTTATTCTTGCAAAAAGTTTTGAACTGAACTTCACACTACGCCTTCAAATTGACGGACTGGGAACTTAAAAGCGTGGCAAGTCGTGGAACGCTTATTTGAAACTTTTCGAAGAATTCTCGATTGAAATTTTGCATATTGTAGGAAAACCACGCGAGGCGCACGTTTTAAAAATGATTGTTTCTGAATCACAAAGCCTGAAAGCTTTTGCGGAATTTTTCAGTTATGATAAAAATGACACTTATTTAATGTCTTGCTCTATATTAATTTTGTTTTTTACTAATTTAATTTAATTTTGTTTTAATTTAATATACCTATAACTTTATTTCAAAAATAATATTTATACATAATATAATTTGTGTGCTATGGGGTCTTATAACCTGAAATAATTTAATTTTAATTTAAGTTATTTTTTATTAGCGGAGTTCCTCATAACAAAACAATAAACAACAACAACAACATAATTAAACAACTTTTACAATGGGACCAAACCTGAAATCTCGAAAAAAATATCTACTGTTTTTCATACATTCAGTCAAGTAGTACCTAAAGATCTATTCTATTCTCTATTCTATGTAAACTAGGTGCACGGTTCCAAATAATAGGTCCTATGGAGAAGAACCGGCAAGAAACTCCATGGAAACTCTTTTAAATCACATCGCCTTAATCACTGTTACTAAACTAGAGGCTTAATTTCAGCATTTCCTAGAAGTGAGACTTTATTTTTTAATAAAAACAGTGAGAAAAATGATTTTTTTATCTAACTACCCTAAAAATCACAAAATCTAAATCACAAAGCCCACCTTCGAACTCCGAAGAAAATTTAATCATAAGTTCATAACGCGATAAAACATTCAAGCTGTCAAAAGGTCGTTAACCTTTGCCAAGTTGGGTACCCATTATAAATCACTTGCACATCCGCGTATTAATTATAAACGTCCGGTCAGCCGCTGGTCAAGATTAAGGCTGAACTTTGACCTCGCTGAAAGGTTGTTCCGTACCATATGGAGGCAAGTTGAATGAGGGTCTTAACTCAGTTAGTTAAGCTGTCGTTTCCACTAATTAAAGTTTTGAACTAATATTATGAATAGAGACGTTCGACTGATAGGTTTAAGATATTGATCTACTAGTAATCGATCAGTTGCTCTGCATGAAATACTGGTATTCAATCACATCTGGTTAGAATGCAATTGAACCCCAGACATGATTGGGAAATCTCTAAGAAATTATTATTAGAGGCTGTAAATAAATAAGAATATATAATTTGTTTATACTCACTGATCTCACTGTCAAACCGAATACACGGTTTTGTGTGACTATGTACAAATTGAGTATTAAAAAAAAAAAGTTTTTCTCTCCCTTCCCCTGGGTGACGTAAAAGATTGGTGATAGTTGTACAAGATTACCACAAAATTTTCTAATATAAGCGAAGAAGTACATTTTAATGTAGGTATAGATACTACATATGTATAGGTATAATTTGTGAATGTGTGTGTATAATTGTATACCTTTTCTTGGAGACCCTAAATTAATAAATTATATAACGTGTATCAGAAAGGCGTGGTCATATTTAAGTGTGTGGATCAGACCATCAAACTGAAAAACTTTCTCTATGGGACCACCATAATATTCGCAATAAAATTATCAGCTATTCCATACAAAACTTCAATACCTACTTGACCCAAACGTATGGGACAGCTGATTATTTGCTACATGCTGTAACCTCTTTATTGTAATGAATTGACGTATGATTTTCCCGCTGATAAACGTGATCGAATACATATTGCCACGTTTTCATTATTGCTACTCGTATATTTTTTTTAGTACATGTCCCTCGCTGGCTTCTTAGGGACCTAGGTACGTTCCCTGATTAATCGGTCGAGTGGCAAGACCAGAGGGTCTCTAGACAAACAAGAATTTAAGCAACAACACGGCTAAGGGCCTTGTTTCCCATAGTGGGACTCGGACCTCGGCTTAGGGCGTTGTTAGGTGAACAACAACAGGGGAATTAATGGATCTGGTTATGATTATTATGGGACTTGGTTTTAGACTAATGGCGCAATGTGGGCTGGCACGAGTAAGGATCAGGGTGTACTACTATATTAGTATATTTCAATTATTAGTACAAAGAAACGACACGGTTGGCGCAGTTTCTACGCTTCGTGCCGCGGGTTCCATCCTGCACGGAGCAATTATTTGTATGATGTATAGATAGTTGTTCCGGGTCTGGGTGTGTCAGCATGAATGTTTGTAAACTCTACTATCGATACAGAAGAAACCATAGAGAGGGGCAAGGCATTAAAAAGAAGGAAAGAAAGAAAGAAGAAGATGCTGCCATCTATCCTCTTGATGATTTCTCTTGACACCCAACAACGCCACCACGCGACCACGGGACCAACCCACTTGGAACCGTGCACCTAGAATCACGACGTTTTGAAAGTGCCTGCAAAGGCCCAGTTGAAATAAAAACTTTTGACTTTGACTTTGACACCCGCGGGTGAAGGGGGCCAATTCTTTGCCGGGAACAAGACGGTCTATACAACAACATATTATTATTATCTACCTATCATCACAAAATTCATCATACTCCTAACTTTACGTTTACACTATTATCATCATTTGAAAGAAAAACAAAAGAGTCTAATCCCATGTAGTACCAACATAACAAGGTGTGTGGGCCCGAGGCGTCAACGTGCCGGAAGTAGGCCGTTACCGCCACTTCCGGCGACGCCAGAGGCGCCACCTGCCTGAAACTTGTCGAGTTAAAGCGCCAGTTTGTCGGAACAGAAAGATTTGTACATTGTTTGAAAATATATGAGCTTATTTTCCGCCTGAAAATAGTTTTTCAGAAAGTTGTTTGTGTGAAATTTTAGCTCGCGAAATGAAGTGCTTATTTTCAGGCATTTTGTGAGTTCAAGTTTTTGTATTAGTGCTTTAAATTTCAACGGAGAATAGTTGTTATATTTTAATTGTTGATTACCTATTTAATTTAGTTTTTAATCTTTGCTCTGGTGGTTTTATAGCTATTTGAAACGTTTTGCTTGAAGACCGTAAGTCAAGCACTTACGGTCTTCAAGCAAGCAATTATGTCAAGCACACTGCAATCTCAATGCATCATGATATTAGACTTAGGCATTAATAATAAAAGAAGAAGAAACAAGTCATTTTTCATCTCTTAAAAGGTGAAAACGAATACTAATGTAAATTAAATTACTAAAATCAACTAAACCTTCATTTAATTGAAACAAAACAGCAAAACAAGCAAAAAGTTAGTTACAAAAGGGCATTACATAAAAATCTATCGTGATTTCAGGTTTGATCCCATAGTAAAAGTTGTTCATAATGATGAGTGCAATACCCTCCTTCAATGATTCCCTCGTTTTAGCAGTTACCCTGTATTTCCTAAAACGTAAGTCCGATTTTAATAAGAAAGACATCGTATTAGCTAAACATGCTTCTTGACTTTTAATTTGGCAATTAGCTCTATTGACCACCGTAGAAATCAGATTATTAAAATGCTACTAGTTATATTTATTCAATTTTGAACAAAGTGTGGCTTGATTTTCTCCATCACCAAAGCGACGACATAATGGTATGTATTTTGATGAATTTCGTAATATTGAAATCACAAAATAGACTAAGCTGATCATTATAAACACGTGTCCATTTCAGCTTAACCAATAAATTCCATAAACCAAACACAATACAACTGATCAAACATACTCAATATTAAATTTCATACAAAATTAAACCCCACTACATTATTACGTAATTCCGAAAGCGGTAATGTACACATCATTCTATTCTCATTAAACATGAAATCGAATACTCGTGTCATCGAAATCGATTCGAATTTCTACAAAGCTCACGTATCCAGGGACTAATGAATAGTCGCCATTTTGAATTCGCTATCAATAATAGATTTGAATCGCGGGTCGCGAGTCAATTGGATTTTCACGACCATCGAACCTACGGTGGGCCTTATTTCGCATAAATTGCTTGTAATTTGAATGTTAAGTATTACTAAATTATTATTGAACATATTTTTCAATTTTGGCGATAAAATGTGGTCGTGGCTCGAATTATAACGTTTATACATTTTCTGTCATTATTAGAGTTGCGTCCGATATCATGTCACATGTATAAATCATCGATATTTTAAAATCATTTCGTCATGCAGTGACAACGACAAAATCATCACTCGATATTGGCCATGACTGAATGAACGTGAACTTCAGTTTCGGTTGTGACATGACAATCATAAGATGAGAACATGCATGCGGTGACAGTTAGATAAAAATCATTGATGATTTTGTTATTGTCATGTAGTCATTGATATCGAAAATCATCACTCAGCCCATCTCTAGTTGTGATGCTTTCAAGTTATCGAATAAAAAGTTGAAATAAGAACTGGGATTGTTTAGTTCTAGAAGACTTTTATAGATAAAAGGTATTTCTAAATTGTTATCCCGTTCGATTTAAAAAAAGTTTATAGCAGCCAGACTCCACATCTTTCTGAGAAGCTCAAATTAAAAACAAAACAAAATAAACGTGTACATACAGTGATATTTTAAGTGAAAGGTTATGGTTAAGGTTATGTGGCTGTCCTACACAATATTCAGCCATCACAATTGGCACTTACGCACACATATTAAAACGTAATATTGTAATTTCAAACTATATTAGATGACGTCAATAATGGGAGTATTTTCAGGTGTTTTCGGGCACACTGGCACACATAATCGAACACTCGGTACACGACACGCTTCCGTTGACGCTTATGCGCCACTGAGTTCAGGTGAGCTAATTAGCACAGTTTTGACGTGCCACTCGAGGAGCGTGTATCCTTATACTTATAATATTATTGTGTACATAGAATAATAGTAATTAGTTTGCAATAACCTTAACTAAATTCCTCACGAACTGACATTAACGCGACATTGAACAGTGGACATACATGTGGAGGTACCTAGGTATCTTTTGTTATGTAGCATACACATGGCTTCTAGCTTTCCTGAATAGTGCAAAAACAAAATAAAACTTGTTTTTCAGATATATTTGTTATCAAACAATACCAGTGCATTCATAACATTGGCAATACTGCAACAATTCGAAAAAAGAAACAAAAAAAAAACGAATCAAAATTTCACATCACTATTCGACTACGTATTTCACACGTCGTCAAATAATAAATGGTCCCAGATACACGGCTTGCATTTTCTATATACGTGCACGAATTCCCTGGAGTATCGATGATTTGGCACCGAGTGATCATTTATATCGATTGTTTGTCGATTAGCGCGCTCGTGCCGCCTTGGCTGATTCCATATTCGAATTACAATTTCGTAATGGCCATCAATTAGCGTAATTTGTAAGTGGTTTGCAAATAATAAAGTAGAGACGTGTTGCCATTGTGACTTCATGCAATAATCATTATGTACTTTAAATTTAACACTAATTTGATGAAATTATCTATGAGTAAGATATTTGTAAGAAGAAATAAGTGCTTGCTTATGAATGATGACCACTGAGTTGTAGCGATATTACGTTTAGACACATAATTTGCAATTATATTTTTAATCATAATCTTTTAGTCTTTTAGTCTTAATGTCGAAAGTGTTTAATGTGTTAAAAATGTTGAAAATGTTCTCATTATAATAAGTGAAATTTGTAATTTCTTTTTGAGAAATAAAATTCTTTAAATTATACGATAAAATACTGTGATTATAATTTTAAAATATTCACAATGTCTGGGCCATTATTAATGGATAAGATAGGTACTATCTCTATAATAATAATTTATCTAATGACTATGCCAAACGAGGATTAGAGTAATAGGTATTTTTGCATCAGAAATTATAGCTAACTCCGTTATGGATTAAATGCGTAAATTTTACCTCTCTATGTATAATAGGAACTTTATGAAGTGCCTTTTGCGCGTGTTCAATTGATGCCCTCGAGGCAATTTGACATCGAGAGGTCATTAATATCGATTCGAAATGAATGCGGAATTCATTCGGACGTCGGATTGAAATTGAACATTTTTATATTTGAATTTAACACGACTTTTATTTTTGAAATCTAGTTAATTACGCCATGTTTGATTTGGCAGAATACAGTGAGGTAACCTATAGAGAACTCGTAACTAGATAGCTACCACGCAGATCAGTCGATCGGCGACGTTAAGCAGCGTTTGCCGCGGTTAGCCCATGGATGGGTGACCGTTTCTTATAAAACCGAGAGTCCTCTACGCCAAACCTGGAGTCTTGGGATCAAATCCCACGTCAAGCAAAGAGATTTTGGATTTCTCTGATAACATATCTATTTCTTTGCTCTACCTTTGCAAACAAGCATACGGACCGCCTGATGGTAAACGGTTACCGTAACCTATAGGGCATCATTCGCGCGTCCTCGACCTTATTTTACTAGCATCTCCCTGTTACCGCCAATACAACGCGACGCGTTCCCAAGGAGCACTGGCGACCTTGCTCACAATGCTCACCGTTAGGTACATAACACTGCATAAGAGCAGTGTTATTTGGCTACGATATTATACAAGGTCTAGGTACTTCCCCAGTCGGGCAGCTCCAATTTTAAGCGGAAAGTCCCACTATGTCCTACCTCTCTTAAACAGCCAGCTGCTTGGATTTTGGAATTGTATCTATGTATACAATGATGTGTGCTGTGCCCGACAGGGTCCATAATTGTTTCTATATTTTATACTTACCACCTGTATGACTGTGTACATTATGGATTGCAATAAAAATTTGAATTGAATTGAATTGAATTGATTGTATAGTACGATACAACTAAGAAGTTACATCGATGGACCTGATGGAACAACTAATGGCAATTGTTTGGTTAGATAATTTTAGAACTTATTGCATCAGCGTAAAGATCATTGTTTACTGCAGTACTAATAAACATTCGTGGTCTTGAACTCGCACTCAGTTCGGAAATGATCGGTTTTACGAAGTTTGCCGATGCGACTTTAGTTGTGTCGTACTGTATAGGCAAATCATTATTATTATCCTATTCTAATTTATTTTTATTCACATTAAATTACATTATTCTCGCAGCTCTTACCACAACATTGTATTGATCAAGATTGTAATCTATTATTTTAAAAGAGTTTCCATGTAGTTTTTTGCCGGATCTTCTCCATAGGACCTACTATTTGGAACCGCGCACCTAGAGTCTCGACATTTCATAAGCGCCTGCATTTGGTTTAAATGAAATAAAGATCTACTCTTTTCTATAAATCTACCTACCCTTTCGCGAAATAGAGGCGTGATGCTATGTTAAGAAGCCCATTATCTCTCACGCCCACATCATGGAGGTTTGATTATAAGAGCCCTTTCACACGTTCCACAACCACACCACATCGCAGCGGCAAAAGGTGGTTAAATAGTGGTTACGTGTGAATAGTGTCGCTGCAGCATTTTGCAGTTGCGTTGTGGCAACTACAAAATGTTGATGTGGTTGCGTTGTCAGTAGTAGTTGCAATGTGGTTACTTTATGTCTAGTGTTTGCAGACAGTGTCATTGCGTCGACGCAACGTTGTGTTTGTGATATGGCCAGCTGCTAGTGCGCGGTGTCGGTGGCGGTTGCGTTGTGGTCGGTATCACCCACAAGGTTGCGTTTGACGGCAAACTGTGGTCCGTGTGAATTAAACTATTCATTTTCATATAAAGTAGCGCTTGCCCACGTGTTGTCGTTGTGGTGTGATTGTGGTACGTATGAAACAAGCTTAAGAGTGTGTTGCTCTCAGGAAGGAGGAAATAATTAACTAAAGATAAACATAAAACAACGCTGTGTGGCGTTGTTATTTCACGTGGCTTTGGTAAATACACATTAGGAGCGAACTTCACTTAAGTATCCCTATGTAAACCCGTGGTGTGGGTAGAAAGGGCCTTATTTTCTCCTTAAAAATACACGACATTCATCATAGGTATTGTATTTACATGGGTTAGTTGTAGTACCACTTCATCAGCCTAAAATTAATAATCCTAGGTTTTCTGACGTTCATATTTACCGTATATATACCCTAACATTATAAAGAGGTTAAAATTGTTTGTCTGTTTGTATGTAATGGAATCTTTGGAACTATTGAACCGATTCTAAAAACTATTTCACTAATAAAAAGCTACACTATCCCTAAGTGATATATCACTATATAGTGATATATCACTACAGTGATATATCACACCAATATAGTGATATAGCATATAGGGCATGATTTATTTTGATAATAATAAAACGTCAATTCATAACTTCTTGGGTCTGCCTCTTCTCTTACATCCACATACATACTTAAAGCTTTTCTTGTTACATGATTTTCATCCATCCTCACCAAATATCTAAACAATAACTCATACCTAAAATAATCTAAATTAATATTATAAAGAGAAAAGATTTCATTTTTTGTATGTTTGTTTCTTTGTTAGTACCTAATGGATAAACTCAAAAACTACTGGACTGATTTTGAAAAATCTTTCACCATCAGAATTCTACATTATCAATGAGTAATATAGGCTATAATTTATAAAAATATCACGCGGGCGCTACGCACGCTAGTCTCTTAGTAAAAATATATTTTTTGACGTATAAGCTCGATATAACTTAATTCAGCGTTTATAGGCCAAAAGGGTTACCGTTAATGTTTTTCGTTGTATATCGCGTTTATACAACGTGTAATGCGTGGTCATATTATTAAGGGTGTGGATCAGACCATCAAACTGCATAACTTTCTCTATGAGACCAACATCATAATCGCGCAATAAAAAATCTGCTGTCCCATACAAAATGTCAATACCTACTTGACCCAAACGTATGGGACAGCTGATATTTTTTTCTCAATTACGATGTTACTGTCTGGACTTACGGAATCCAACTGTGGTCATCTGCTAGCAAATCCAATGTACTCTGCCTACAAAGAACACAAAATAATATCCTGAGGATTCTATCCTGTGCACCGTGGTACTCGCGTAACTCTGATATACACAAGTACTTGGAAATACCAACCATCCTTGAAGAAGCTAAATGCTACATGGAAAAATATAAAGACCGGCTGACAAAGCATCCAAACCCATTATCTCAAAGTCTGTTGAAGAATAATCCTACTAGAAGACTCAAAAGAGCCGATGTGCTTTCTTAATAGGGAAAGCTAGGGCAATGGCCTTAGCTCTCAAAAACGATATCCACTTCCAACACATCTGATTATAGTCCGAGTGACTGATTGCAGATGAAACTGAAAAAAAAAAAAAAAAAAAAAAAAAAAAAATTACGATGTTGGTCCCTTAGAGAGAGTTGTTCAGTTTGATTATCTAATCCATACTCGTAAATAAGACCACGCATTTGTGATACACGTTGTATATTTAAAGCTCCCAAACATAATTTTGTATGTATCACAAAACAACGTTATTAATACATAAAAAATAACACGCTACTATTTTGAGTAAGAGGTTGGTTTCTGTGAATTCTAGGCAGATATTCTAATAGTAATTACGAATAATATTTTATTATTTTAGCTGGTACTGACATCATATTAATAAGGTACCCGAGAGCGTAGTCATGTAACATGAAACATGTAGTATAATGGGATCCAATATTATTAATATAATCCTAGATTTTACCCATCCATGTATACCTACAGTACTGACATGACATCATGCTCACAGCAGGTAACAACTGGATGATGACGGCGAGGAACCTAATCCAGTGGAACGGGAAGGAGGAGACCTATACCCAGAAAAGGGGACCCTAAAAGGCGTGGAAATAATATTTATTTATTTATGTACGGTACTGACAGAACCGAGGGGTGCCAACTGAAAATCAGTGTTGGGCTCTCCGCGCCCAGCAATATAAATGTTGAGCTGGCTACACTTTCGGCATAGCATGCTTGACAGCATACCAATATATCTATTTTTTATTTCTTATTTGTCAACTTTTAAAGTGAGCTTTTTTTTATTTATTTTTTTTATCTTTAATCTTCTCTTATGTTGTCAATATATCTGTGCTGAATAAATGTTTTTTCTTTCTTTTCTTTCTTTCTTTTAACCCAGCAGCCAAAATGAAAGAGCCTCAACAAGAGACGAAACATGAGAAACTGATAGTCTGGCGCACCCTGGGCAGTCAGCCGTGATACCACCATTGCTGGACACTGGTTGGCTAGCCTTGCCACTACGGCATGAGCAGGTGCCAACACGACAAAAGAAGAAAAATACTGACAACCTAGTAGAATTTAAACACAACAATAAAAAATTTGAACTAATATCTATTTATTAATACGTGCAGGTAAAGCTTTCTAACCCTTTTTAAGCATATTGCGCGCACGGAGGAGTGTGAGATTTGGCATAGTTATAGTTTATATGGAGAAGAAGTGCAAAAAGCTAAAATTACGGTCTAATTTTGACCACTTGGCGATCTTTAGTAATATTAATACTTTTAACAAATAGGTACACAATGCTACATTTAGGTGTACAATAAAGTATATAATAAATATTAATAAATGATTATCTAAAATAATATGTTTTAGAAACGTTAAATAAGGGACGAGGTGTGCGCTTGACAAGAAGGCGATGACGCAGTGGTTCGCCGCCATCCATGCCGTGCCAGCCGGTGAGCGCGCGCGCATTCTCGCGGTGCTGCGAACTGTTCCACCCGCAGTCTCCCGGGCATAGTGATGTTCTTTCTCAACCCAAATAAAACCGTAGTACCTTACTATTGTACAAAATATATTTTCGCTATCCCGTTTCACCACATAAGAACAGAATAAACGCTACAAGTTGCAAAAGAACATACACCATCTAAGACCGCTAAACCACGAAAACTTTGCCAGAGAAAATCAAGAACAACAAGACTACAACAGACTTTCCTTATAATCAGACTCGTAAATGGAAATTGAACGAATAAAACGAGTTAATAATAAGGCTGGAGCCCTACTTCCCCATACAAACGGTAGGGGAGAACGCATACGAACATAAATCACAGGGGAGTAAAAGAAAATCCCCTACAAAAGTAGATTCGCCATGGATTTGTGATGACAGACAACCAGTAACAAAAGTTTTCTTGTTTTATTGGAAAAGTGTTGTGAACGTTTTTCAGTAACGCCGGCTTATTTGTGGCGAAACTTGTGTGGATATTCGTCATGTAATCTAGGAATATGATTTTGACGTGAATATGAGAATGCGAGTTGTGAATTATTGGATGATGAATATATCACAACTATGGTATAAAAGAAGAAAGGCAATACAGTTTGACGTCTAGTTCTTTATTATTATGCAAAATCTGAAAGTTGTTTGTTCTGAAAAGGAGACTTTAAAGTATGTCATCGTTTTCAGTATTTAAGTATGGTACAGTACAACTTAAGTCAGAGGTTCCATTGGCTAATTCCGTTACAGCCGAATTTTACTATGAAATGCGATGCGAGTGCTGAGTTAGCAATTCACTTTTTCTTTTATAAGCGTATTTTTTTTTTGTTTATGCATTGTGTTGTCTAGGTGTCTAGTCCAAATAAATGTTTTTTCTTTCTGATTGTTAAACTTTAATACCTCCTAATTAAGGCTCTGTTGGATTACTGTCCGTTATAAAGCAATCCTCATGAACTACGACGAACGATCATTAAAATCAGAACAAATCAGTAAGCGGATTGCTGCGAGAGTATACGATATGTTATGTCCTCCTAGTATCACAGATTCATCATTCACCACTCCCATTTAAAACATACGGGATAGTTCCATAACATTAAATAAGCAAGGATAACCCTAGGTTTATATTTACTTTTGTCTCTGTCATTTTGTTTAAAAACAAAAAAGGATAGATCACTATTACACCAAGCTGTCATTTTAATCTAAGTCACAATGTTTAATTTATAATACTGTATTAAAAGGTAATAAAAAATAAATCCAGCCCATTACTGTCCCACTGCAGGGCACGGGCCTCTTCTCAGAATGCGAAGGATTAGGCCTTAGTCCACCACGCTGGCCTGGTGTGGGTTGGCGGATTACACACCATCGAGAACTTTATGAGATCCTCTTGGAGTCGGTTTCCTCACGATGTTTTCCTTCACCGTTAGTTAACGCAAGTGATAATCAAATTCTGGTCAGCACATAAATTCGAAAAGTTAGAGGTGCGGGCAGATTTTGAACTTAGACCCTCCTGCATGAAAGGCAAGCAATCAATCGCTAGGCTATCAAGATAAGGTGATACTTCAGCTAAAATGAACCTAATTCAATATAAACAAAAGCCAACCAGTTTCAATTAAACAAAACAAATCCTGCTTAGCTCTGATTAAATAACTCCCAAGGTATCAATCGGACATTTTGAAAGGACAAAGTTATCTAACTAAAATGCCAGTGGTCCGATTCAAAGTCTGGAGATACACAAATCCGATTTGCGACCGCTTGCATGTACAGTAAGAAAGGGGAGCAAAAAACAAACTAAAGAATAAAAGGCTCAAGCTGAGGCAAGGCTGGCCGTGTTGTGGTAAGAAGCTGTTTATTGTTAAACATACATTTTATTTTTCTTTTAGAATGAATAAGAAAACAGCAATGTTTTCTTTTTTCTTTTTCTGTGAAATGAAATAACTGAAAATGTACAGAATCTTACCTCAACTTGACCCTGATGCTTACCCTTTACGTAAGACGTTTTAAGGTGATTACGAGCAAGCTTTTAGTGGCTCTGGCACACAATGGGCCCTGCACTTCAATATCCATCAGTTCTGCATACAAGAAACTCATTAAAGTAATTGACTTTGTGGGGTTCATGCAGTAGGTAAAAGGGAACAGAATTAAGAAAAAGACCTTTGAGTAATTGACGGCACCGTTGGCGCAGTGGCTAAATAATAGGCTTTCTACGCTACGCGCTGCAGGTTCAATCCCCGCACAGAATAAATATTTGTATGGCTTACAGATATTTTTTCCGGATCTGTGTGTGTGTGCGTGTGTGACATGTATGTTTCTAAACTATACCCATAATACATGAAGAAATCTAGCAAGAGATAAGGTTATTTAAAAAAAAGTACGAATTTTTTAAGCTTTGATAAAGAATAGACAAACCCTGACTCTTATGGCGCATCCACACATGCCGCCGGCTTATGCCGCCGGGTTCACTCAGATGACCGATCGGTGACGAAAAAATTATATATACACGAGTCTGTCAGTCATCTGAGTGAACCCGGCGGCATAAGCCGGCGGCATGTGTGGATGCGCCCTTATATTGGGTGTCGTTAATGGCGTCCTAAGAACACATGGGCATCCCCATAACTCGTAGACACCTTTACGCTAACGACACCATAGGTAGTGCTGTATTTGCTAACCGTAATTTTAGCAATATCCCATCATGACCCTTCTATAAGATATCATAATCAGCCGTATCTATGACCCAATAATGATGACGTAATTCTCCAAAAACTTCGACTGAGCCTCTACTTCTCTCGTTAAAATAGAAGCACTTAAAATGACTTTTAACTTTATATTCAACTTTTGTATTTTGTATAACAATAGTGGCGAAATGAAGTGGCACTTAAAATGTTTTATCTTAGTATAACAACTCATCTATTTTCACAAAGTAAACATTTTTGACTTTGACTTTAAAAACAAAAAGCGTCAAAAGTCAAAGTTTTTTATTTCAACTGAACCTTTGCAGGCACGTTCAAAAAACATTTTAAGTTTAAGATAACCCCATAAACTGGAGGAAGATCCCATAATTTTTCTTCACCTGGATAAACACGTCTTAAGGACGGTTCAGATAAAATCGCTTCTGCATAAATAATCTTTCGCCCTCTTGAACCAATAAGATTCAACTGCGATGTTATGATCAGTAATATTTTATGATATTTTTTATGTATTTCTGTATTAGTTTGAGAGTCAAAGTTTGTATTACTTTAGAGTAAGTTGGAAACTAAAAGAGCCTTTTAATAATACGGCTTTGGAAGAATCAATAGAATTTTCATGTTCGTAGTCATACTCATGAAGCGGGATTTAGTATTTATTTTCTCTTGCTTGCAATATTTATAAGCACACATATTGTATTTTCATTAAAATATCTTTTTACGAGTAACTACGTGTCCACATTTGAACTGATTTACACTTTCCCATTGACGGCATGAAGAACGCCTTTATCACCACGTTTGGAAAAAAAATATTCATAAAGAAAGAAAGAAAGAAAACAGTGTTATTCTGGACTCACCAGGAAATAACAAATTAAAGTAAAAAAGAATTAATAAACAAAAGAAAAACAATAATTAAGCAACCAGAGGGCCGAGCACGAATGTTTTGACGTATCGTAACGTAAATGTAACCAAATTTAGAACCAAAAATACACGTTTAATCCATGATATTTTTTTGGAAATACATGCAGTATTTTTACATTTTCATGAAATAAGTGCATTTGTTGCATAAAATTGAACAAAAATGCGATAGATTCATCGTATTTTATAATCAAAATTTGCTTACGTTTACTTTACTATACGTCAAAACATTCGTGCTCGGCCCACTGGACGAGACCAAAAATGGCCCCCATCTCAGCATAATGCTGTGACATTTGGAAAATGTCACAGCGCTGGCTGGTATTCTGATGGGACCGCTGCGCTGTAGTGATGCTACGGGTAGCAGTTATGATCGCAGTATATTTTTATTAGAACATGCATAAACCTTCCCCCTTGTAATAATCCCTTCGTCACCTTCTACTATGAGTAGAAAAAAAAGGCTTATTTTTTGTCATGAAATACAAAACCAGTATTACAAACTGATCAAAAGAATAGAATAAATCTTTATTCCATGTAAACCAAATGCAGGCACTTATGAAATTTCGAGACTAGGTGAGCGGTTCCAAATATAGGTCCTTTGGAGAAGAACCGGCAAATACTCCATGGAAACTCTTTTAAAATAATAGATTACAATCTTGATTAGTACAATGTTGTGGTAAGAGCGGCGAGAATAATGTAATTTAATGTGAATAAAAATAAATTAGAATTGGATAATAATAATGATTGCCATGGCAGTTACAAGCTGCCTAGGCCCGACAGACGGCACCCGTTCACGAGTATGACTCATGCGTCAGCATCGCTAAGCTCGATGAAATTGCATTGCTATAAACATACTACTACATAAAAAAAACTTTTCATACATAAAACTTGCACTGTTCACAAAATGTTGTCACAACCATGGACTTAGGATATTTTCGCTGTCACAACAGTGAGCTACCACAGCGCGTCCGCAACACGAACAAACAAAGCTGTCTCAATTGTGAACAGTTCACGGGCAACCAAGCGGCTTATTTTGCTCGCTCCCAGCTTATTTTTGCATGAACTTGACGTCCACAAGGCTTGCAAAATAAATAAAATAGGGAATTAACGGCTACTTAATTGTGTAGCCTTCTGTTGCAAACGTTGGACAAGAAATAAATGAGAAAGCTATTTAGTGTAAGGATTTTCTTTTACAAAAGGTCTATTCTCTTGATAGCTAATTAAAAAGCGAAATAGGAGTCTAGATCTGTACCTACTATATTTTTTTTAGCTAACCTACTAAATAAATTATTTTCCCGAACAGCATAAAACTTAATTATTAGACTCTGCTGTGATTCATTAAATTAATTGTAGGCTCATTATAGCAAGATAAAACGCCAGGTTCTTTGTCCATCCGGATGACATCCAGACATCCAGAACAACTCTCCCTTATTGAAGACAAAAAAATTGCTCATACACACTATTCATTTAATAAGAAAGCTTCTAGTTTTAAATTTATTGTTATACAGCGAACAACTCTCGTTTTTTCACTATACAGTTTTTTCACTACAGTTTATAAAATAAAGTTACTTTCCGCGTCTATCTGTCTGTATATCCGCTGACTGCTCCTAAACCACGCAACGGATTTTGATGCGGTCTTCACCATCAGTAAGATAAGTTTTCATGGAAGGTTTATATATATAATACTTTGATATTTTATGTAAGGATAGTAAAAAATTCACCCGTGCGAAGTCGGGGTCGGGTAGCTAGTACCTATAATAATATAACAATCCAAAGGTTGACTGTAAGAAATCGGCGATAGCGACATGACCGCCCATTGTACCATTTTAGTAATTATAGCGTATTTAATTATGTTTATGACTCCTATAAAACTGCTGTACAATAAAGAGTATTTTCTATTCTATTATATTCAAAGAGCACACTACTCTCAATTATAAAAAAAAAACTTCTACAGCCAGAAATAATCCTGAAAATTACGGGGGCCGACCACTGACAATTTTGGCTGCGGGCGAAAATTTTCATAACCGACAACGTAAAGTTGAATTCGCCGAGTGAAAAGGGCTGTTCGTAAATTTTTAGGGTTCTATCGAAGCCAAAAATGTGTGCTGGGTTTTATTTATTGTTTTTAATATTGGGCTCGGGACTTGCATGAGAGTTTAAAGTGGAAGAAATCGTTTTGGGCAAGTCGTTTCATGAAAATAAATTCAATATGGTAAAATCAAATTCGTGAAGTCACTGGAGCGTAATTACCCTATAATTTGTTATTCTGTCAGCTTTTTGTTTTTTAAATCGATGGCACTATAATTTCTCCTATATCTAGGGTACAGCTTACAAACATACATGTCACATACACAGACCCAGACTCGAAACGATTATTACCTGTAGACCGTACAGATATCTGTACCGTGAAGGATCGAACCCGGGACCAGTACCACAGAAAGCTAATCACTTAGCCACTGCGCCAACCGTGCCGTCTTTCCTTTAAATATCATGCATTTCCTTTAAATCTTAAGATAGGGATATCTTAAGAAAGGTATAATGAATACTGTGGCACACCTTCCAATACGTCTTAATATTGACTATCGTGGCTAGATTTCAATCTAATATTAAAAAAATATAGTTACGTGTAAGCAAAGGAATTTGGTTGTTTATCATATAGCGAAAAAAAGGACCATGGAAGGCAAGTTTTCTTTTCCGAAACCCGCACATCACAGCAACAAGCTAATTTACTTTTATTCCCAAGGGCGGTCAAATAACACAATAAAATACCTATACGTGATTACGCCCTCTGGCTCTTTCGTTTACTCCTATAGTAATAGAGTATACACATCGCGGTCAAATATTCATGAGCGTCGTATGAAGATTGGTACTTTATACTTTTTAAAGCGAGTATATTTTGGTGTATACCCGACTAAGTTAAAGATTCGGTGTTTATTTATTTTATACGCTTTTCTCGGGTGAATGGAATGCTAAGTGGTACCACCGCAATAATATTGCTCGAAGCCAAATATTTAAGATATGAAGTATACTGAATGATGCTTATTTTTTTTATTTTTTTTTTTCACTCCAGATAAATTTATTTTATTTGTTTTGCTACAGAAAAATGTATGATTGTTTAAAGAGTGCAGATTTGCTAAACGATTATAGTTTGAGTGCTCTCTTTCTTACCAATCTTTATGGGCAAGCCGATATTTTTACTTCTCACATATCGACGACGGCAGTCTTTCGCGATTTTTTTTAATATATTTTCTTTGACCATCACGAGGAACGTAATTTTTTTCATGGAAACACCCACATCATCTGTCTATCGTAGGCCACTGCTAGATTTCATCCTCTTCCCCAAAGGAGGTAGGCACTGCTCCCGGAAATCACAGTGGGTAAGCAGGCTTGCACCCATGACGATGTTGACAATCGGTGACCTGGAGTGTACCATTACTATGTACTAATAAAAATAAATCCAGCCCATTACTGTCCCACTCCTTTTCCCAGAATGAGAAGGGTTACTTAGTACACCACACTGGCCTTGTACGGGTTGGCGGATTACACACATCATTGATAACTTTATGAGGTCCTCTCAGATGTGCAGGTTTCCTCACAATGTTTTCTTTCACCGTTAAAGCAAGTGATAATCCAATTCTGATCCGCACATAAATTCGAAAAGTCAGACATGCGGGTCGGTTTAGAACTCAGACCCTCCTGCATGGAAAGCAGGCGTTAAACCGCTAGGCTATTACGAAATACATAAAAATTATGCTACATAGGTAGCTGTAAATAACCCATTGCTTACGGAAACCACAGGTTGATACTAAAAAACCTTATTTTCATTAAAAGCCCGCCTGAATAATGGACTTATAAAAATCTGCCTTAAAAAGTAGCCACAAAATTTATGGCTACATCAATCCCGGCATTTTTAAAAGGCTGTAAACGAAAAATTACCGATAAAATCCTCTATAAAATCTCTTTAAAAATATAAAAGTTTTGTAAATAAAATTGGACCAAAACACAATAACAGTATTGGCGTTTAGCATTCGCTATTTTGTTTTTAAATTGCTGTTTTGATTTCATACAACATTGTGTCGGTTTCAAACGAATAACGTTCTCGTATAAAAGTTCAGACCTATTTTCGGTCGAAAAAGTTTGTTGAATAGTTAAAAATGTAGGCTTTCATATATTCACTATACCGTCAATTTAGACGAACAAATCTGTCGATTTGGTCGTGAATGTCATTCGCGCCATTGATACAAGGGACAAACGGTTTCGTTTATCGTTGCAAACAATGAGTTAACTGAAACAAATTGAGCTATATGATTTGACTTCAAAAAGGGAAAGTCAGATACTTAATAAGTAACAGAAGAAGCTAGGGTTCTTTTTTTAATTAAATGTCCAGTAGGCTAGGGTATAGGAAGCAATGAAGCTGCAGCAAACTTACTGCCTAATGAACGAGACTATAAAGTTCCAATAAGCCTGTTAGTATATTAACGGAAATAAAAAAATATTATAGTTTTAAAAAACTATAGAACACGCTTTAGTCATCCAAACTGAACGTGTATGCAAAATTTCAGCTCAATCGGAAACCGGGAAGTGGGTCAAATTTAACTTCCAAGATTTTCTTACATAGTTACAGGTGAAGCTAATAAAAGCGTGTTAAAATAGACAATTATAATGCAAAACCAAAACAAAAGACGATAATATTTAAAGGAATCCAAAAAAAAAATACATTAGAAATGCTCCGATTTTAAAAACTACACTGTCGTAATCGAATTCTCACAGTCGCCTTACAAAACAAAATATAAAGCCAGCCGACTTCATTCCCATGTTGAAACATGACCGGTAGACAAACCAGACTCATATTTTTCCGAATATTAGGACCACCATTCATCTCTTCGTCGGGACACCAAAAATTAGCATATAAAGTCACCCTCAACAGACACACTGACCGTTTTATTTCCGTAACTTTTGTACGTAAAACTTTAGGAAAAAACCCGGACACAAGGGAGTCCACTAAATTAGCTATATTCAAAGGAATGAGACGTTTCAATTTGTACGCAGCGAGTTTGTGAGTAAAAAATAGGCGAAATGGCTGACCGGCGGACGAAAAAAGTGGTAAAGGATTTTGCGGCCGCCATTTTATAGAGGGTAGTATAAGTTGGTGTAATAATAATTTTGTTGGTGACATTTTGATAAATAGACGACGTTTTTATATTGGATGTAGCGCATTACGCCTACGAAGCAAATTTTAATACTAAATACTCAATATTTATTGAGTTCCACACTTCGATGGTTCCACAATGTAATTTAGGTGGTACAGTAATTATTTCGGTCTTTTTCATATTCGACGACACGGTTGGCGCAGTGGCTAAGCGATTAACTTTCTACGCTACGTACTGCAGGTTCGATCCCCGCACGGAACAAGTATTTGTATGATCTACAGATAGTTGTTTTGAGTCTGGGTGTGTGTGCATGTGACATGTATGTTTGTAAAAACTGTACCCTCGATACAGGAGAATTCCTAAAGAGGGGTAAACATAAAAAAAATGGACCCCGTCGGGCACAGTAATGTAGGAAAGAGGAACTTTTCGAAATTTCGTTCCCCAAAAATTGATGAGACAATATTTTACCAAAAGACTACTTACAAACTTTTTGTGTTTTTTTACAAGCCACATACGGCTCTATACGCCTATAGAGCATATTCAAACAATTTCTTACATCTAAGTGCGGATTAACATTCGTAGAATGAGTGTTTAGTACGAGCGGTAGAGTAGGTACTTATCGTTGGTAAATATAACTATCGGTAATAAATAAAAAATAAATCCAGCTCACTATTCTACTGCTGTGGGCACGGGCCTCTTCTCGGTACGAGAAGGGTTAAGCCTAAGTCCACCACGCTAGCCTAGTGTGGGCTAATGGATGACAAATACCATCAAGGACTTTATGAGGCTCTCTCAGGTCTGCAGGTTTCCTCATGATGTTGATGATAGAACAAAATAATGTACTACAGTTTTAGTTAAGGCTTTTAAGGTCCACCCGTACGTTTTTTTTTTTTTTTTTTTTTGAAATGGCCTATTGCAGATAACTCCGTGAGCTAGATCTGCGTAACCGGGCTTTGGTGGGACCAGAAGGGTCTCTCACCGTAAAGTATTAAAACTAAAATAGCACAGCTAAGGGCACCCCATAATGGGGCTCGGACCTAGGCTTAGGGCGCTATTGGTAATTGAACAAGAAGGGACTTGCAAAATCGGTGAGTTATTATTATTTGGGGACATGTTTTGGTCTACTTGCACAGCGCGGGCTGGCGGGGTCAAGGGTCGGGGGGTTGGGTACGCTACTCTATGCCGCGGAGGTACTCGCCGTCGAGTACGGTAAGAAGGGCGTCTGTCGTGTGTAGTGATGCCAGTTTTTGAGGCTAACTTTAAGCTCTCTTGATAGAGAGTGATGTCATCGTCCTTGTTGATGAGGGCGTGTCGTGGGCGTCGTGTACGTGAAATTTGTGAGGGTGTGTAACGAGCGGCTGCTGCCACTAACGGGTTAGTGTGTGTAGTAGCAGAATCGAAGAAGCGTTTAGAAGCTTTTTTCATAAAGTGCCTGATGGTCGGCATATTTAAATCGACATGTAATTGCTCATTGCGTACGTACCAGGGGGAGCCCGTGGCACGGCGCATGAATCGATTCTGGAGGGTTTGCATCCTTGCTAAGCGAGACGGCTCAACGTGTGCGAACACGACGCTAGCATATGTCATAATAGGGCGTATACACGCAGTATAGATTCGCACCTTGGACTTAAGGGCTAGTTTACTGCGTGCATTGAGGAGGCCGTGGAGGCGACCGAGCGCAAAGGCTGCGCGGTTGCGTACAATTTTAATGTGCTCTGTGAATTTAAGTCTATTGTCCAGAGTCACCCCAAGGTATTTGGCCTTGGTGTCCCATGGGATCGGTTGGTCTGACATGGTGATGGGTCGGGTGCGAGTGTGGGCGTTGCAGTTTTTGCCTTTCTTGACAAAAAGTACTGCTGCGCTTTTGGTGGGATTGATTTCGATCCTCCATTTCTTAAACCATTGCTCGAGAGCATTAGCTGCGGATTGGAGGTTTAGAGCTATTGACTTTGGGCTAAAACCTGTGTAAAAAATGGCAGTGTCGTCAGCGAAAAGCGCTAGTTGGCACTTGTTGTGTTTGGGGATGTCGCTCGTGTAGAGTGAAAACAGTAGTGGGGAGAGCACGGAGCCCTGCGGGACTCCTGCTCGTATAGGGTGAGGAGAGGAGAGGGCGCTTCCAATACGATAGCGAAAGGTGCGATTTGACAGGAAGTCTCGTATGATGAGCACGAGACGATCAGGCACGTTGAGTGTATACAGCTTATATATTAACCCTCTGCGACTGACGTGGTAGTGTAGCAGACACCGCAAAATCGAAAAATGTGTGCTGCGTCGTTATTTTTCAAATTATGACTCCCGCTTTCTCAGTACCTTCGTATCACGCGCCCGGACGTCCAACAGTGAGCCACAAGCGGTCGTAGTAGACGCAAGCGTCATTTTACAGGGGTTGGTGTCTATCAGTCAACCACGTCAGTGTTAAGGTATGTGTCTGATAAACAACTACCTCAGTAAAATTGTTATATTTTCATAGTGTTTCCTAGACAACACTTCAGTAAAATTGTTTTGTAACTTTCAGTTTAATGAGTTTTTTCAGATGGGTCACTCAAGGTCCAACCATTGCCCTAGCTGATCTAAAATAACATCGCCTGGAACTTATAAATCCCATGACCAGCTAGTAAAACGGTGGTTGGAAGAAGAAAGTGAGCATGAGTTTAGCGACCTTGGTGATGATGGTGATGACCCGAGTTTTCTCCTGAAACCGAATACTTAGAAAGCAACGAAGTTTTAGATGAATTAAAGTATCAAGAACCAGAGCATGAAGAAGAACCAACTGAAGAAGTGCATCAAGAAACATCTGTACAAGTGCATCAAGAACCTGCTGAAGAAGTGCATCAATGTCTTGATGAACTTCTTCAGCAGGCTTATCCTTGAAATGTCCAGATAGCTTTCTGAACATTTCAAAGGTTAAAATGTATTAATTTGGCATAGTCAAGAGTGCCCCAGGACATGACGAACTGCAGTCCCCAACATAAATTACCAAGGCGTCCAAATATGTCTAATTTTGATGGCTGTTTTGAGCTTCGGTCGAAGCTTTTTCACCATTCAATGTTGATAAGTTTAGCGAAATTTACTGTGGTTGTTTGAGGCCGATTTGCCTCCAATGGTCCAAGCAACTGTACGAAGATAGTAAAAAAAATTGTCAAATTTTGAGGGCCTGTAACTTTTAATTGAACCAATGAATGTTGCTTAAATTTTTTAGTCTGATTAGTATAAGTGTTATCTTTGATAAATATAATAAAATTCCTAGAAAAAACGATCACGTAATTATTATTTTTTCTTTTTGTGTAGGTGTAAGTTTCTGAAGTCTGATTTATGCAAATTCAATAAATATTTATAAACCGTAGAAATGCTTTTATTTCAAAATTACTAATAATTTAAAATAATAAAGCATACTCTAAAAAATTAAAAAACATCATCTTATGAGGTATTGAAAAAGTAAATAAAAACTTATGAGCTGTCAAAATGGTGTCTAGTATACTACCAGGTCAGTAGAATTGTAAAAATCAGGCCACGTCAGTCGCAGAGGGTTAAGCCGTCGTGCCATACCTTGTCAAATGCCTTCGCCACATCGAAGAAGAGCGCGCCTGTCATGCGTCCTCTTTGAAATCCTGCACTTATGTGCTCGACTATGCGATGAACCTGCTGTACGCAGTAATGTTTGGACCTAAAGCCAAACTGTTCATCGGGGATGATTCTATTGGATTCTGCAAAATCCATTAATCTTTTGAAAATGAGGCGTTCATAAATCTTTCCCATGGAGCTGAGTAGACTTATGGGCCGGTAGCTGGACGGTTCAGCTGGGGGCTTGCCTGGCTTGTGAAAACCGATGACAGTGGCATCTTTCCATGCTTGTGGAAAGAGGTTGTTACTCAATGCCGCATTGAAGATGGCTGACATTAAGACTATGAGTTGGGCTGGGAAGAGTTTGATCACCCTGTTGGTGATACCGTCTGCGCCAGGAGCTTTCCTGGGTTTTAATTGTCTCACTATGGAGAGGACTTCGTCTGGGGTTACTGGGGGGAGGGGTTCGTCTGGATCCTCGTGGGGGGGGAGGGTGAACCTGCGTTCAACCTCGGCTTCTACATTGTCGAGGTGGGCTTGGTCTACCGGTAGTGAGCTTGGCGAGCATTGGGTCTCCAGGCTGTCGGCTAGGCACTCGGCCTTTTCATCGTCCTCAAAGGCTAGGCTTTGATTTGGACGGATCAGGGGGGGGAGGTCGGTAACTG
This sequence comes from Allophyes oxyacanthae, assembly GCA_932294325.1. Taxonomy (NCBI): domain Eukaryota; kingdom Metazoa; phylum Arthropoda; class Insecta; order Lepidoptera; family Noctuidae; genus Allophyes; species Allophyes oxyacanthae. The sequence continues at coordinate 3,346,509 of OW028614.1, read as the reverse complement.
TATCGGACTTGAGCTTTTTGGTGAGTTGCCAAAAAGCTTGATGGGAAGGTTCGATTGTGCTCATGAGCCTGTCCCAACGCTCCTCCCGCAACTCCTTGATGCGTGACTTTACAGCACGCTGTAAGCCTCGCATGCGAGCTCGGTTGGTGGCGTCTGGGAAGGCATCATAGGCACGGATAGCTGCATTCTTCCTAGTTATCAGTGCACGCGCATCGGCTGGCAGTTTCCAGCGGTGGTCGTCCACCATTGGAACTTGCCGTGAACTTTCGTTCACCGCCGTTTGCACGTGACTGGTAAGAAGGTCGAGCGCACCTAGGGCATCTGCGGTTGACTCTACTTTATCTGGGATTTGGTCTAGATGAACTGACGTGGTGGACTTAAGACGCCGTTCTAACTGATCCCAATCTGTGATTAATTTAGTTTGAGGGGGTAGGCCAGGATCGGGGGGGGTCCACCCGTACGAAGATGGGATGAGCCGCTATAGTGGATAAAAAGCAGCATTTTACTAAAACTCAATGCGACTTGCTCCATATTCCGTACTAAATATCGGTTTTCAAACTCGGTAATGCTCTTACATATACCTAGAACCATTTAATGTCACTTAGAGCCGTGTACCTGCATCTTGTGCCAAGAAATCGTATCCTAGATAATTTACAAATGTTTTCTCGACATCGTTGAATATACTGTTCGAGAGATTTCACGATCGTGTAAACTTGAACATGAACATTTATCTGAAATCCGATCATATTCTGTAGTAAGATTTTTATTATAATGGAAAAATGAATTTTTCGTGTAGTTCGCTGGCCAAGGTTGTGCTGTTTTGTCCCTCTGTTTCGTAAAAAGTGAGTAGGGAGGGTTTAAATATATAAAGTTGGATAAAGCAGTATCACTTATCTCATTATATGAATTACAGTGATCACTTAAGTTTGGTCTGACTTGCTGAGCGGGATAAATAAGGGACTATTTATTTAATGCTTTATGCACAAGTAAAATAAAAAGTGTACCAAGGCGGATTTAATGCCATAGGCATTTTCTGGCAGTCTACCTTAGGGTGATGTAGAGACAGAACATGGTAGGTGCAACAAAATAAATGATAAATTAAAAATAAAACAAAATTATTATACAGGGATAAATACAAATGGTCCACGCGCGAGCTCCGAGGAATCGAGGGCTAAGGAAGCGGGCAGTGTGCACTGCGCCCGACCGTCGGTCATACCCCGCACTCTCCAGGGACCAGTATCTCGGTGTATCACTCCCTTTGTCTCCTTTACAGAAGACAAAACGAAAAACCGAGAGAGAAAACGGTAACGAGAAAGTTTTGTCCCCACTTTTCTCTCTCCCTTTTTTAGCCTGCTTGGATAATTCACTATCTCCTCTAGTCTGAACTTTATAGTCGCGTAGTGGTCAATAGGCGTAAGCATCTGGTTCAACGAAAATTATATTTTTTGATATGTTGTGAGAATTTTTATTTGGTCAGAAACGATATTTTGTTGCCACACACAACTAAACTTAATTTTTTTATTTTTATCCTATACGAGAAACTTTCCTACGCACGGCATCAAGCTACACATTTTCAATATAAATTGACTCCTCATTGCAGGAAATGCCTATGCAATGCGATATCAGCTTATACTGGAAATGGAATGCTTGAGCTATGTGTACGAACTTAAAACTGATCAAATGCGCTGACACCATAATGAACGTTTAAATTTTAAAATGTCGCTATCGTAAAAAAAAAGAATTACTCTGTGTATTTTTATACTTGGCAATGTGAAAACCATACACAATAACTTATATTATTAACTTTTTCGCCAAGGTGCTGGTAATGGTGCAGTGCCAGCGTTTGAGTGTTTAACCTACTTCTATGACCCAAAATAAACAGGTTAAATACCAACATACATATTCTACGTGCTCTTTAAAGCACACAAAAAACCTCACAACACATACACCAATATTATACACAAAATTTCCATCACAAAAACATTTTCGTTCGAACACCTGACCGCGTTTTTAACTCCCAAAACTTTCTTATACTATTTTTTGTTCCCTCATTCGCAATATGTACTTTGAATATTGAAGAGTTTCAGTATAACGGACATTGGCTCCGGATAAAACGTTAAACCAACATGTTTACGTTATGCTATGGAACTTGTGGACTAGGTCAAACATGTTACAGAAGTACTATTTGTATTTTTTCTCGGCAGGCTTATGAGTCCGTGATAACAACGCAGGTATTCTTGCAGAAATTTCAACGGAAAAAATCAACAAAAATCTGTCAATTGACAACACGATTATTGCAGGGGCTAAGCGATTGACTTTCCGCGCCACGTCTAGCGGATTCGGCACAGAACAAATATTTGTATGGCCTACGGAAGTTGTTCCGGGTCTGTGTGAATGTGCATATAAGATTTATATGTAACACGAAAAGGAGAAATACTTTTTTTATACCACTAAGGTGGCAAAAAACTTTTCGACCCGCTGATGGTAAGCGGTTACCGTAACCTAGGAAACGCCGTATTCTATAGGCCAACCTTAGATTATGTAAAGGCCAACCGTTTAAGACAGACGATTGATGTCTGAAGTTGAGGTAGTTGCGCGATGCGGGGGGAGGTGTGACCCACGCCTACTATTGGCTAAGCTAAGCTTTATGGTGCATATCATAAGCCCGTGACTGACATCTGGCGTCACACCCCTCCCGCACCGCGCAACTTCTTCATAACATCAGACACCGATGGCCTATAGAACCAGTTTAATTTAAACAGTTCTTCAAGTAATAATTAGGGTTTGTCAACACACAAGATGATCGTAGTGTCATAATTATTAAATTAAACACAAAGTTTCTGTTGTAATTCGATTAAATTATTTCCGCGAGTGTAGGTATAATTCAAATTAGAATGAACAAATTATTCTAATCAAATGGTCCATGAATTTTTTGGTCGTGTGATTATTCTGGCATGGGATTGACCGTCTGATCAATTAATCATGTGTCCGTTTGATCATTGGCTTTGACAGTGTCACTTTGAAGATTCATTACTGCCGTGTCCTTTGTACATACCTGAGGACGTATGATTCATGTATAATTATCAATAAAGGTAGGGCAGACAAACAACATAAAATAATTATAACAGCCTACTTAATTAGTAGAGGTCCTTTTAAGCGGTTATAGTACGCATCATTATGAACATTTTTTACTATGGGACTAATCATGAAAACACGAAAAACAATCTGTTGTTCCGTATACTTGGTCAAGTAGTATTATTAAATTATGTGTATGGAACAGCAGATGTCTTTTTTTTCGAGTCGTTTTAGGTTTTCCAGAGACTCCATATATACAAAAAAAAAATATTTACCTCTTCATCAATTATTATTTAAATTTAGATTTAAACTGTTAACATTGCATTGTCATCCAGTTGTGAGCTATGTTAAAAGTTTCAAGTCACTAGCTCATCGAGATGTTAGTTTATAATCGATTGCAAAATTTATACCGAACAGACAAGAAAGCGAGTTAATAAAAACGTGGTAATAATAATTAATAGTAATCCTTCTGTCTTAACCTACATTACGCCCACTAAGAAACCGGGTAGCCGGATCGATGGCCGCCCATTCCGCCATGCAAATAGGTCCCCAACAAAAGCTTATAGGCATTGTGTATATGATAATAGAAGCTATTTTTACGGCACCACGAGATTTACTCCCAAATGTATGCGATTACCTACAAATTGTGTTGAGATATACACAATTTATTCCTTAGCCTTTACTGGATAAGTATGTTGCGTATATTGAGTTATTTTTAGGACTATTCTATTTTGTGTTGATTTGGAAATGGAAATAGAACCTACTTATCAAGCAAGTTATAAGAATCGACTGAAAAAATGAATTATTCGGTTAGGTGTTATCTCGCCCGAAAAAGTTTAGTTCGCGGCCCAATTGATAACTTTTCTAAGAAGTAGGTATCGAATAGCAAAAAATGAATTATTCGGTTAGGTGTTCTCTCGCCCGAAAAAGTTTAGTTCGCGGCCCAATTGATAACTTTTCTAAGAAGTAGGTATCGAATAGCTCAAATTAGTTTTATAATTGGGCCAAAACAATAAGACGAAATGGCTGACGGCACGGTTGGTGCAGTAACTGTAGCTAAACGATTGGCTTGCTGTACTATGTGCCACGGATTCGATCACCGCACAGAACAAAAATTTGTATGGCCTGCCGATAATAGTTCCGAGGGTGCGTGTGCATGTGAAAGGTATATTCGTAAACTGTACCCACGATACAGGAGAAATCCAAGTGTAGAGTAACGTTTTTTAAAAAAAATAGAAGAAGAAACACCTAAGTCATGTAGATTAGGTTAGGTTTATTATGGTAAAAAAACCGTGCCAGAACCAATTTGGACCATTTGACACCTACTACTTAGAAAAGATATTAACTGGGCCTTAAACAAAATTAAGCGGACCAGATACTACCAAATGGGCCAAGGACGGGCAGGGGAGGCCCACTCCCCCCTTTATTGTTCCTGCCTCTAACAAATTTAGCTGGTCAATTATGTGCCTGTACTCTTAAAAGTCTGAGTAGGCTCATTATCCTAACCTGCACGCGGTGGCGCTAAGCTAACCGCTAAGTGGCGCTAACCGATAAGCCTATGGCGATTAACAAATGATGGACTATTCACACAATTTCAAACAAATCTGAAAACCACAGCCCAGACATGCTCTGCCTTGAACCCGTAGCATGACCATTTCTATTTATCCATTTCGACACGTAGACTCGCATTTCTACGTAGATAAAGACTATTTATTTTTATTTATTTCCATAGCAACGGGGAAGTAGTTAGTGATGTAGTTATACTACCAAATCCTATCCAAAAGTAGAAATATTTCTACAATCTGTCATCTTGTCTTTTCTTCCGTAGACAAAACCCGTTTCTATGGTGGTTACATAGAAATAATAAGTAGGGCTCGTTAATAAGTCTATGGGTGGTTATGCTACACCTGGCAGACTATAACATCTACCAACACGAAGAAACCTAGAGGCGTCAATATCATTTAAAGTGGTCAACAAAAGCCCTCGGGAAGAAATAAACTATCTAACAACTAACCGCGAATGTTAATTAAAAAGAAAACAGACTAAGCGCTCTGTTTGCGTGAAAATAAATTTCTAACTGACTATTAAGTAAACGGTTAAAGAAAATATTAAATACTTAATGAGTTTTTACCGACCTAGTCGTTTGAAAGGTTTTGAGATTATTTTTTCTTTAGATTTTCTCTGCGGCTTCGCTCACGCAGCACTTTTTATCAGAAGTCCAATTCTCGTAATTAATTTACACTAGGACTGAAAGTAGACCGACCTGAGATTAGGTATAGAATTGACAAAAAATCTGTATTCTACTCCTCAAGATCAATCCGATTAAAGTATGATTTGAATTCAATCTTGTTACAGACTCATTTCAATCTCATTTTTGACGTTTATGTATGGACGAGAAAACCAATTTTAATATCTGTGTCTATTCAAAATGTTACCAGAATACCGATTTGGCTTCAATCAACTTTTGACCTCATTACAATATAGTTTCACGTTTGTCGTTGTTTGATATTGTAGGAGAATACCATTTGTGACATTCATGACATTGATACTAGATTGGAACGAGATTGGAACTATATTTTGAACATTTGGAAATACGAGAATTGGGCTTCAGGACAAAAGAATCCTTAAACTGCAAAAAAATCCCAATGACTAATAAAATATATTAGGCAGATTTTACGTAATTTTTCTTTATCTAATCTTATTACAATCTAGCCTTTTAGGCTAATAAGTAATTTAAGCTAATATTACCTATAAAGAGAAAATATTAGATTTTTTGTATGTTTATTTGTAAGGAATAAATTCAAAAACTACTGGACCGATTTTAAAAATTCTTACACCAGCGGTATGCTATATTATCACTGAGTGACATAGGCTATAATTTATAAAGATATCACGCGGGCGAAACTGCTGGCGGAAGCTATTTGATTATAAACTCCACTGCAATGCACTAATACGGCTCTAATTAGGTTAAGGCGGGATATGGCTACAGAAACCGTTTTTCCTTTAATTTCTCAACTTTATTTTACTAAGAATGTGACCAATAGTACTTTTCTTAGTGTTTCTGTTAAAGCGGAAACTGTTCATATATGCTTTATAGATAGCACTTGTACTAAATTACATTTATACACTATCACTAAACACTAACCCGAGCGGTTTTGTTCTTTTTTAAGTAGTTTGTACGTGATGCGAGTCAGATATACAGACAGACAAACGATACCCATTGAACTCATCATATGTATGGTATTTTCTCATATCATAAAGCTGAAAAGCTTGTTTGTTTGAACGCGGTAATCACTAGAACTACCAGTCTGATTAAAAAAATTCTTTGTGTATTTGATAGCCCAATTAAATAGCCAAAATAAAAAAGTCAGAAAGAATGCTAAATGAAAACGAAGTAATAGTGCGGGCAGGCGATGCGGCGCGGTGGGTCAGGGACGCCCGACGAGAACCGAGCATTACCTGAGAAGAGCCGAACTTGTATTTTCAAAAACAAAATTCAAGCACCCCTATACCAGGCGGATGAAGTCACGGGCTATGCTAGTCTATAGTAAAAATATTGTCGTTTTCAACCTTTGAGTATATTCAAAGTTTTCAACTAATAAGCATGTGAGCCACCTCCAGTTGCATATATGTATTTGTGACTTAAATCGTGTAATCAACCAGTTTAATGATTAGTTGATAGACGAGTGGTCGTACTAATCTCTTCTAAAGACTAAAGACTTTACTATGATAGATTGTTTATCGGCAAGCTTCAAGTGTCTTCAAGGTTGACTAAGAAGAAAAAGGAATTTTGCGAGAACGGATTTCCCGTCGTACGGCTATTTAATTAAATCGTCTTCATAGTCATTTAAGTTGATTTTCTCTATTGCTGGAGTCTATCCGTTTTTTAAAAGACCTGGATTTCATTAATTTTTTCTTTCATGATCCTTCCGTCCGAATATCTTCAGAAATGAGGATTTTTAGAGTTGATGCTTAATCACAAATTATACAGAATATTTTTTTATATAGTGCGCGTAATTTGTAGTGTTATTCAGTCTCTGTTCCTAAATGCAACCGCAGTACTGGGATACACTTTAAAACAAAATGAAAATTTGACATACTATGGAGGACACGTATAATTTACTAGCGCAAGCCATACAAAATCAATTTTTTTATTTTGTTTTGGAGTGAAATTTTGTTCTTTGGTTGCATTTAGGAATGAACACATGAATAACTCTGCAAATTTTGCGCACTACATAAGAAGATATCATGTATTAATAACATTGGAAACGTTAAAAGGTAGGCATTTAAGGAGTTGGATGTAATCAAAATGTATGGCCACTTAATACATAAAGTGGCCAAACATTTTAAAATTGGGTCTGTATGTAGAGTAGAGATAGAATCATCATCATAAAACGAATTTGACTCTTGTTGGTGTAGCATTTTCCATTCTTGTTTCTTTATCAGCGGGTCCACCAAGTAACTAAAATGGTAATGAACATCGACTCTGGTAATAAACTTCAATACGATCGTGAGAGACTAAACTTTGAGCTACCTTGTACAAAAATTACCGATCATGAAAATGGGAGTCCCAATTTTATGATCTGTAAAAAATTACAAGGTAGCTTAAAGCTGGAGGTTACTCTCACGATCGTATTGAAGTTTATTACCAGAGTCGATGTTCATTACCATTTTAGTTACACGGTATACCCGCAGGTCTGATTGTGAGCTGACTAAAACTTGAGGTGATTGTTAAAAATATACAAACAAATAGGAGCAGCACTGACGCGGCAATACATAATAATATATTGTCAATATAAAATGTTTTTTTCTCAACTTTCTTCTTGATAAAGTTCTTCATTTGTTACGACTATTTTTTTTCAAGTACGTACAGCATTTTCAGTATAAACTGACCTTTCATTGTACCGAAACCCTACACAATGCGAGGTCAGCTTATACTGGAAATGTAGCTATGTGTACAACAGTGTGATCAATTGTCTACTCGGGCTTTTAGACGCGTGAAAAACGGTAAAAGTACTTACTTATAGATGGGTTTTCCATTTAAATCTTAAGTCGTCAAATTATAGTGAATCACTTACCAACAACGTGTATATAGGCTGACCGCACTTGCGTGTGGAAAGAAGGCGCGTCCGCCGACACCTCGCAGCGATATCTACCGGCCAGCGCACGAGTAGCCTCGCGGAGCACCACTTGCTGGGACGTTGATCTCGATACCTAGGAAAAATATCACTTTTATTAATTAATCAGAAAATGCAAAAATTCAAAAAAATGCTCATAACCTTTTTGTCTTTGCATGGACCATAAAATGGATTAGAAATTGGCAAGCTGGTTCAGTAGTCTTATCCATAGAATTTATCACTTTAATATTTTTTGTTTGTTAATTTAATTTAGCTTCTCTATCGCATTAAGTTAACTACCAGTAATGATAGATGAAAGTTTAAGATATAAATAAATAAATAAAACATAATATTCTATTGCTGAATTATTATTATTTATGTAAGACCGTGTGCGAAATTTGAGAACGGCAACTATAGTTACCATGAACAACAGAGAGTAGTTTTATTTTGGCACACCATTGGGTCGTGAACTGACAAGTGGATAACACTCACATAACTCTACACATTCAAATAATCGAAGATCAAAACTAGAATCTGTTTACGAATAAATATCTAGCTGTACATGTTTTCAAATATGAAGAAAATGAAATCACAATCTAAATTCTAGCCCATTTGCGTGATTTAAATCATCAATCCATTTTGAATTTGGAATGCACATTGATTTTATTTTTAGTAATATCCATAGATTGGCTCGTAATGTTATCGAACCATTATGAACTTTTAATATAGAATTGCACGATCGTTTGATATTAATAGATTGGCTTGCTGAGTAACGAAATATTTTTGGAAATCATTTTGGGATTCTTAACTTACCTCTCAATTTGAAATGATATTCATTATTTTGTTGATTTACCTTCGCGTTTCGGATGAATAGGTTTTGATAATATGTATAATTTTTTTTTATACTTATAGTGGTGTACCATGTATTTTACCAAAATAACACATTTATTTTACTGACCCATCTTCTTTATAACGTACAGTGGACTCTAGAACGTAGCTTAGTAGAGAAAGAAACTTGAGACTAAAAAACAAAAGAAGGAACACAAAAACAAATACAGCGGTATATTTTAAAAAAGCAGTGTCCAATAAACGCTTGAATGGCCACAACACAAGTCCAACATCTAGTACTCCTCAAAGCGTCGCTGGCGTAATTAAAGCGGTTTTTTTTTCCATTTCAATGTCCAGCAATATCCTGTGTCCCACTTCTCCTTATTGATCCGACATTGGAAAATAAAATTGCCATTCCCCACCCTCTTGTTTACTGACCAAGCTTCGAGCTCATTTTAATTTCTCACGATATTTTCTCCTTTATTATCTTTGATGACAGAAAGAGTTGAACACCCCATTGTTCGAACGCTGCTCGCTTCATAATCCCTTCTTCCGAACGGTGGAATAAAAAATTCTATTGTATCGGAATCAGTGAGATTACTACGATTTCTGTCGCTTTTTATTTTGTCTGTTGTTCCGACTAGGGTTGGGACTTTCGTTTCTTAGAATATCGATATTCGAACGCTTCGTTTTTATGACGCGATAAAATTTTACTGCGTTAGTTTGGAATACTGATTTTTATTGGGAAATATTCTTATTGGGATAATTGTATGTTGTGTTAGGATTTAGAATTAAATTTAAAAAATAAAGCGTATTAAACGATCCGATTAATTAATCGATTTTGTATGGCGATTTTATTATTTTACGATGGCAACTAAATTTTTGAAGAAAGCGAAAAAGGCGGCTACGAATCGGAGAGCCCTATTCCCCCACCAAAGACAATGAGGCTAGCGCAGTATCTCTAAGTAGTCTGTGGGCTAGCGGACAAATGTGGTCGGTTGTGGTCGGTGGTCGGTTGGTGGGTGTATTTGGCGCTCGAAGCAAGAAGTGGTACCTACGGAGTGTGAATAATAAGTGTGGTGTAAAATAGTTGCTATTGGAATAAAAGGGTATAAATTAGGAAAAAAAAAAATATTGAAAAGTATTTTACATTTGAAAATGAAAATGAAAAATCGTTTATTTACCGCAATCCAAGATTGCAACGGAATGTTCGCAATATTGGATTGCGGTTCCCACACTAGGTTTTGAGAAAAAAGTTAAAAAAAGTTATTATTTTTTCACAATCGTCAAGCCAGTTAATCTATTTACATTAAACCTGGAGTTCAATTACTACGCCAGTTTATAGCATTTATGGTAAAGTATGTAAAAGAATCAGCTGATGAAACAATGCTGCAATGAATTAACCAAGATAAATTCTTTAATTCCCCAAATGACCTAAAAACAAACCGTAATTTAAATCAATACGTAATTTTTAGGTATTTACGTCTACACTAACGGAGGAAAAAATACGTCACAGTACGTGAAACGTGCATTTACAGTACCATGATTAAAAGTTACATCAAAAATCTTCATAATCATAATATTAGGCAGTTATTTGTGTCTGTCTGTACAAACGAAGATTGCCAGTGTAAGTATTTGTGGTAAAACTGTAATGTGTTTAATCGTTAAAATTCAACGTAATTGTAACGATTATGGTTTACGTATTAACTTGTAATCGTTTTAGTACTGTACAGTCAGCGACATAAGTGAATGAATTTTTGGTAATCGTGAATTTTGATATTAATTTATCAAAGAACATAATTGCAGTGAAAATAAACAACTTAATGCTATTTACAACCGAATAACTCGGTTCGGATAGAGATTGCAAAGTTAACATATCTACATTAAAATAACGTAACAGCTAAAAATAAACAAGTTATTGCTATTTATAACCGAATAACTTGGTTCGGATGGAGCCTGAAAAGTCGTTTTTTTTGTGTATTTTTCATAACTACATTACACTAGTCTATACAAGTTACGCGATTTTATAATAATTAAATACAAAAAATAATGAGAAATCGTAAGTTTACATTCATAAAAAAATCTATCAATTAACTATTATTACTTATTATCACTATTTATTGTTTGTTTCTTTATTTATAATTATTTCAAATTTTAGTCGTTCCGTCTTAGTACTTAGTTTTATCCACTGTGTCTACTTTTTAACCGACTTCAAAAAAGTGGAGGTTCTATGTTCGACTGTATGTTTTTTTTCTTCAATAACCTGTCTTGTCGCAGGGTTGCTGACAAAAAATTATTATGCTTAAATTACAAAACTAGCTACTGTTGTCTATCACTGACTACCGACGCAATATTTTTCGCATTGTTTTAGAACTGGTGAATCAAAAATACTCAGTGTATATATAATATTTACTTGTTTGTCACTGTACTGTCGAAAAATAGGTCGTCATAGGTACCTACTCAGAGGTGATGAATAAAAAATACAGCGACGAAATTTATTTAAAATTCACATTTAAACCTGAATATCCAACAAACGCTGATAGCTAAAACTAATCAAACAGTTTGAATACAAAAAAATACAATATTGGTGCAATAAATCCATACAATATAACTTCAAGCTATTTCAAACTTTATCACCTAAGTCGCAAGATTCAATTTAGGTTGTAATAAAGTTGAAAGAAGTCCTTTATACCGCCGACACCCCACACTTCAGAACAACAACAGTAAACTTTTAAAACGTTTCAAGTATAGGTTCTTATTTTTAACTTTGTTTTACTTGTCGTATTTGCGAAAACAAAACTTCTGTCTTTAAGAATAAAAAATCTTAAAATGTTTTGTTTTATCTTTATGTCTGGAACAAAAATTTGAAAGTATTTCAAGTATGTCACTTTGTTCTGGTTTTCTTCATTATTTGACATTTTTTGTTGAAAGAACAATGCGACTGCGAGCAGGATTCGTACCTGCGAATCTCTGGTTTGGTCTGTTGCCATCCTAAAAAAAATGTATTCTCTGTCTATGCACCTGTCCTCTTCTTATTACCTATGTCTATCATTCTAGTGTGTTTTGTCTTTGTGGTAAATAAATGTTTTTCTTTTCTTTTTTTTTTTTTTAGTATACCCGCTGCTCTTGCCAACCGAGCTGCCACGAAACCTAATAATCATGGATCATGGGTATCAAAATCACGAAAATATTAAAATCCGGAGGCGTAATGCGTTTTTTTAATATAAAATCTACTAGCTAAGAAGATTACAGAATATAGGGTGTAAAAACCACTACAACGAAGGATTACAGGCAACAAATGGCAATACATTTTTTTTTTATAACCTTGCCCCTCTCTTTCTTCTGTATCGAGGGTACAGATTTACAAACATACATGTCACATGCACACACACCCAGACCCGAAACAACTATCTGTAGATCATACAAATATTTTTTCCGTGCGGGGATCGAACCCGCAGCACGTAACGCAGAAAGCTAATCGCATAGCCACTGCGCCAACCGTATCGTCAAATACTTACTCCTCTGTAGGCATATTGGTTATAACAGTACGATGCAGAGAGAAAACACAAATAGAAGAACGGTTGACAGCAGGCTTTGAGGTATTTAAACAATAACATGATTTCTTACAAAAAAAAGTATGTAGAATCATCACTTCCTTAGTGCACGAATAAGAAATTTTCATTTGTAAAATCCGTATCTTTTATCTTGTCTTGACTTACATTGCACACTGTACAAATGTACACCACAAAGTATAGGTACTAACAGGATGCCTCCGCACGATATTAGGTGATTTGGCAAGCAACTGCCAGACGCGTTTCCATCCAAATGCATTCTCGCTTGTAAGATATGATGTGAAACGACGAAGAAAAAAGATCAATACTCATTTACATTTGTGCGGTGCTAAGAGAAGTCTTCAGAATTTAAAAATTGTTTATCCTTAGGTGAACGGAATTTTAAACTATAAACAGACCAGCGGCACATTCCGACTTCCCACGGGTGGTTGGTGATTCCGTAGGGGACCAATTAAAAAAATATATTGCCTGTTTCTCAGTGATAATAATAGCATTCTATTGGTGCTTTTTTGAGTTTATTAATTACAAAAAAGAATAAAAATCTTATAATGCTAATGAAAGAAATGTCCTGTAACTAAATTCATCATCATCAAACCCATGAATGTTCCCACTAATGGGGCTAGGTAATAATTCAATTCGTGTATTTTTACCAATGCTATTATAATTTATATAAATGCGAAAGTAACTCTGTCTTTCTGTCTGCTTGTTATCTTCTCACAACTAAACAGCTAAACTGATTTTGCTGTAATTTGACAAGGAAATAGTGTACATACATCATGAGAAAGGAATTTGGCTTTTTTTATAAATCACACCAACCGAATTCCTCACGGCTGAGTCGCGGGCTAAGCTAGTAAGTAATAAGTACCTTAAGATCTATAGTTCTTCTTCTGCCGAGTTGGCATGAGTTATCATGAGGTAGTAGAAAGACTAACCAGACAGCAATGGTGGAATCAAAGTCAAAGTCAAAGCTTTTTATTTCAACTGGGCCTTTGCAGGCACTTTGAAAACGTCGTGATTCTAGGTGCACGGTACCAAGTGGCAACCCACTTGGTACCGTTATCTTGTCCAGGACCTACGTCCTGGAGAAGATAACGGCAAGAAACTCCATGGATACTCTTTTCATAAAACAAAATTACAATAATATCTGGGGCTACAGTAGCGGCCCCGGCTAAAATTCGACCTGAATTTACACAATAATCAAAAAATAAATAAAAAAGGCTATCAAGGCTAACTGCCCAGGGTTCTCAAGTTACGTCACTCGAAAAGACTCTTTCCTTGTATTCATTGTTGAATCTGGGTACCAAACGATACAAAGAACGGTCATGATCATATTGCCATAATTACCAATCTTAGCAAGATTGGTCCATATTTAATGCAAATAAACCATTCATTACAAATACACCATAACTCAATATGCAAATCTAAAAATCCTTGTCGGTTTGAATACAAATGTAAAATCTTCGGGATGCTACAAAAGAATTCTCTATGTCCCAGTCCTTGGGGTGCAGTAACCAATTAAGGCGAGTCTTATCACGGCACGTCTGGAACTCTGAAGTCTTGGCAATAAAATTTCACGTAATCCCAAAGGGCAGGCGAACAAAGCCGGTAGAGTCTAGTAAAGTGAGTATGGAAATGGGTGGTGCATGCATTTAAACAGGAGGGAGATATTTGCTTATTTGAGAATATAGACTTTCTCCTGACAAAAAAGATGGGTGTTATAAGTTTTGAGTGTGTATCTGTCTGTGGCGTCGTAGCCCCAAAACGGATGGACCCATTTTCTATGCAGTTTTTTTTTATTGAAATCTAGTTTAATCGGAAATCATCTTAGCTGTGTTTCATGAAAATCTTTTTAGCCGTTCAAAAGTTACAACTCTTTTTCTAGTTGGAGTCGGGGGGTTTTTGACAGTTAGGTTATTATATGTATAGCTTGTTATAGTTATAATTACAACTAGTTACTGCCACTCATCTATATCAATACAATATTTTTATTATTCTGCGCAACTCCTCCAGAAAGAGAACCGTATACCTAATATAATTTCGAAGAAACTCGCCCGGGAGAAAATTTCGGAATTCTGTCCAATATCTTTAACCGATCCGATCTCACAGTGGAAATAAAAATCATTCATTAGATTACGTTGCTTAAAACAGCAAACAAACATTATCTATTTTATCCATATTGAAACAAATCTTTTGATTCATACAGGATATTTTTTTATTTAGCGCGCATAATTTGTAGAGCGATTCAGTCTCAGTTCCTAAATGCAACCGCAGTATTGGGAACGAAAATTCGACGTAGCATGCCACGCATAATTTACTAGCGCAAACCATACAAAATCATTTTTTTATTTTGTTTTGGAAAGCGTTTTAGTACTGCGGTTGCATTTGGGAACGGAAACTTAATCACTCTGCAATTTTTGCGCACTACATAAAAAATCATCCTATATAAATAAAACCAGTCAATCGTGCGTTAATAACTTCACAGAATGTTACATTTCAACAAACTGGCCGCAAACCCTCTCATATTGCGTTTAGTTGACCCAAGGGGTCGTATATAAATATTTCAGATGTCTTCACTGTGACGCTTCGTATGGTAGATGGAATTTCAAAGTCAGAAGTTAGGGTCGTCAATCTGAGTTTTGGTCATGAACAAATTGGTGCAAATATTTTCATTTTTTTATACCGCTAAGGTAGCAAACCGTCATACGGTCCGCCTGGTGGTAAGCGATTATCGTAACTTATGTACGCTTGCAATACCAGGGACGTCACTTGCGCGTTGCCAACCCTACTACTAGCGTCGTGTTGGCAGTAGGCACTAATATCAACACGACGGCGACGCTTCTCCAAGGATATTATTTATTTTTATTTATTAGAAGGTTTGATTCGTTCCGAAAAGTTAGCTGGTAAATAATATTTTACTAACAAATTGCTTTCCCTGTGCCCGGTATTGTTAGGGAGATGCCACACGGTGCGTCGACGCGACGCAGCGCAGAAAATTTTCATACAAAAGTCATTGACATGACACACGGTGCCCTGCGTCGACGTAGCGCAGACCAACGCATGCAGCAAACTAGCTAAGCTCCGCTTAGTTTAGCTTACCGCTTGGTTTAGCTAAGCTCCGCTTAGCTTTGGGTGTCACAGCAGAGCGGTGTTGCCAACCCTATCGATTTTTTGGTATTTCTAGCAATATGAAATAGGTACTGACTAGTTAGGAACAGATTTATTTATCAAATCAAATCAAATCTTTATTGCTGAACACAGGTACAATTTAGTACATTGCAAGAAGGGTGAATGCGCAGTTCACTATGTTCTACCAGTTTAGGCATGCAACATTAAATGGGGTACACAATTATAAAATATGCTACACTACTTGCTCACTATTATGCTACATTAACTGCCCATCGACTGCCGGGAAATATCGTAAGTATAAAATTACACTTTGATACATTATTTACCTGAGGAGATAAGTAAGTAACGTACGTGTAACGTACTTGTCGGTCAACAATTACATTTTTCCGAGCAGCTGGAAGAGAAAGAAGTAAATGCACTCTTCCATTAAAAAAATACATCTAGTTAGGATAAGTAGTTGAAAAATGATTATAATTTTTATTATTTTTGACCGTTATCAGTAATTTTTTATGACAACATCGATAGTCAGCTATCATAATGATATGTCAATATGTCATGCCAACGTATAATTTTTAATATTCTTACTGGCTTGGTAACAGTGTCCTTTAGCAATGATTTGATTAATCTGCCTGCTGTCCTGCTACTGCTGGATAGACTGCAGCTGAATAATACCTATCTTTTATAAAACTAGATCAGAATACGCCGATTAACTTAGTATTTCCGAAATCCTAAATGTATAAGTATTACTAATTAATACCTTAGAGCAAGGACCTCCTTCCTCTGAGACTAATACTAAGTTTATGGTAATAGTATGTATATTACATAGAGATAATACATAGTACCTATAACTAGAGAGCTTACTGCTATAATTAGTTGTACGAAATTTTGTGCCCACATGAAAGTCACCCGAGATTTAGCGGTGTCCCTCTCGCACACATGGCCATTACTCATCAACTTAGTAATCTACTAAATTGGTATTTTTAGAATCGTTTTTACATACATATTAGAACTAATGTAACTTCTACCCACGGCTATCAAAATAAACATAATAAAAAATATAATTGACGTGCTTTAAATATTATATTAAATATTATTATTTCCATACGTTATTCAATAAGATTGATTATTACAATATTTGGATACCAGTAGTTAAAGAAGTTTGCATGCGGGAAACACTACATCATTCAAAATGGCTTACATTGTCAACTTAGTTGTCAACCTATTGTCAACATTCGTGGTTTTCATAGTTCAGAAATAAACGTGATCAAACATTATTTTTGTGCCTAGAATAATTTTTTGGCGACAAGATGGTAAATACTTGAGTTATGATTGGGTGCAAGCGAGAATATTATCCTGGTTGTGGAATATCGTTCCATAGGTAAGTTTCATTGAGTAGTGTGACAATATATTTTTATTTTGTGGGATATAGTTGCTCCAAGTACTTATTTTAGATCGTTTCACATAACATACAGTCCACCAAGTTAAATAATTTACGTTCTTTAATAAATTTGGATTTGTTTTCCATAATCTGTAATGCGTAGCATATTTTCGATGCATTTATTGTTTTGTATAATTTGAGTGATTCCAAGTATAGTATAAGTATACATACAGGGTTATTTGTAAAACACCGGCAACGCTTTAAGGGGTGAAACTACTCATCAATATGAACAACTTTTACTATGGGAACAACCATGAAATCGCGAAAATAAAATCAAACTTTTCATACAAAAGATTAACCTTGCTCCATCAAAATGTATGAAAAGTTTGAATTTTTTTTCGCGATTTCATGGTTAGTCCCGTAGTAAAAGTTGTTCATATTGATGAGTAGTTTCACCCCTTAAAGCATTGCCGGTGTTTTACAAATAACCCTGTATATAGTTTAAGTTAATTTGTTGAAATCATTTGTTGTTTGTTGTGCCGAATAGATAATAATGTTTTTTTGTATCTCTTATAAAATGATAGACTTTATTAAAATTCCATGTTTGTTTTTTTCAGGATTCCAGCTGATAATAAGCAGAGGGTGTTATGGATAACAGCCACGAACCTTGACATTAGTGTGTAAAAGTTCGCATGTGTTTGTGGCGTAAATTTTAAAGATAATGAATTATTTAACAGCAGCAAAAATAAAATTAAAACCTGAAGCAGTTCCTTCAATATTACCATAGGTACTATTGTAATATGTTTAATAATTATCAGTTGTTGTATGTGTCTGTTGTATAATGTTGTGTGTAATTGTCTGGTCTGTAATAGTTTATACTAATATAAAGTATAACACATTGCACAAACTTAAGATTCACACACTTTGCTTATTGTTTATTTGTGTTTAATATTTTCCTATTAGTATAGTTAGATGGATTAAACTTTTACTGGATTGGATATTGTACTTAGATATTGTGCCATAATGAAGATCATTTTTGACATTACAGATAGCCACAAAAAGAAAAAAAACTGTACGTGCAAAATAAATTGTACGTGCAGGAACATCTGGTGAATCAGGGCATGTAGGATCTTGTAGTAAATGGGAAGATGTTGCAGTTTCCAGTGAACCACCAAATAAGAAAGTAAAGCAAGAGGAAACAAGCACATAAACCCAAAATACAACTATAATGCCAACACAATTAAAATTACAATCAACCATTAAGTTTCTAGCCGGTCTCTTCTCCATAGAACCCGGCCCACTTTGGAACCGTGCATCTAGAATCTCAACGTTTTGACGAAACGACGACGACCTTTTTATGCCGATTTGAAATTAAAAAAAGTTTTGCTTTGACTTTCATTCATTGTGTTTTATTGCTTAATGTTGTGAATGATGATTATACTTGAGTTTGCCAAACAAGAATATTATAATAAGTGATATTCGATTCTGCAGCACTAAGCATGGGTTACCCTTTCTGCTATAATAGGAAAGATCTCATAAAGAAAGGTCGTAGGATGGTCGCAAAGCTAAAAGAGAAAAAGAAAAAGAAAGAAAAAGTAGAAGAGGAATTAAATTTGTATCTTAAAATGTTAAAATCTAATGTTTCCTATGACTAGAGCTGCCAGATGTCCGGAATATTCACGCATGACATTTTATTATACACGTAATCTGTGTATAAGAAAATGTCCGGATTTTTCCGCAAAGTCCGAAATTTTCTCTAAATTTTCTTTTTTATTATATAGTAACCTTGCATATGCCTATTTATATATTATGCCTTGCCTGTGACTCTAATTATAACCAAAATGGTGTATGTATATTTGTAAGAACGTTTAGATACACTGTATAGACCGTATATTTCACTATTTACTAGGAAAAAAACAATTCTTACTATTCGATATCAGTAGTTAATTACCTGATAACTATTCTCATAACATAATTAAATATTTCTATCATGTCCTACTTTTAACTAAAATGTATGGTTACCCTATTAGACAAGGACACGGCTACCACAAAGTATTCTCCCTCAGACCGGCTTTACGGCACTAATAAGCGTTCCAGTACTTGTACTATTTCTATGGTATATTACGATTACGTCTATGGTGGTCACAACATAGATTACAAAAATCTGCTGTTCCATACGTTTTAGTCGAAGGTTTTAGTCGAGTAATATTGAATTATTTGTGTGAAACAGCAGATTTTTACTTCGCGTCTTCGCGGTTGGTACCATAGTAAAAGTTGTTCATATTTATTACTACATTATCACCTTCAAGTGGTCGGGACTAGAAACGTAGGACCTTGTATATTGTTTTTTATGTAATTGATAAAAAAAAACATTTTGATTTTCATATCAAAAACTAGCTCTGCCATATAGATATCCAAGAAAAATTCACCTGTATATTTTGAAGAATGCATATGGAAATATCACTGGGAAATATGGATTAGTGGAAGGAGGATAGTGATTGATCACAAATCCAGCAACAATCAATTTAGTATACTATTTATAATTCTTTAGTCTGAGAGATTACTACAGTCACAGACCTAGCACTAGTGAAATCTTTAGTCTATGACTACAGTCACGGTAACCATGGTAACCGTCAAGGCATTTGCTCTGACAGGCTCTGACTTTATGAAATTATCCACTAAGATAAGAATAGATCCACTACGTTATAATAAATTATTGATTGCTAAAAGAGGAAAGATTATAATTAATATTGTTCAGTGGTTTAAAGAAGTCCCTCAGAACAATTACTAAGAAGTCCTATCAAGTGCCGTAAAGTAGACTCAATGGAAAATCTATTGTATGCGGGTAATAGCAACCGTTTGCAGCTGAACTAATAGATTATTATCACACATGAATCGTACAATGAAGCATTGGATCTTAGAGAAGAATGAATTTTTGTCCCGAAAACTTTTTACAATATCTAATTAGATCTAATTATTATTATTCTCTTCAATAACAATGTTTAAGTCCAGTAGGTATCTGGTTGTTTATGTAACATAATTTGAAATCAATAAAAGTTATCTGCATTATTATGTATTCATTTTGAAGAAAATATAAATATATAGGTATCTACTATGTATTTCACAAAAAATCACCACTACATTTTGCTTATGGCCTGAAATCAAAATATAGGACAAGTGAATTTTTTATACCTACCTAACGTGTTTGTAAACTTAAGCTTGGCGAATAGTTAAAGATAGATCTATAATTGAAAACAGAAAAGTTGTGTGAACTCATTGCTTGGAGTATTCTTGGTTAGGTTAATAAAGAAATCAAATTGGTGTTGATTATTTATTTCAATACAATGCAATCACATGATATTTTACACACATTTATCACCACAAACCCATTTTCTGGTCAATTATTCTACAATACCTATAGATATTGGTACATATATACGTAAATAAATGAATCATGAACGTGTTTCATAAATCGGTTTGCCATTCGTGGTGGTTGTGGCAATATAAAGAACCCAAGCCCGTATTCGTTGGAGTCGCTTTTGTCCAACAGTGAACGTTTTCTAGCTGAAGATAAGAGACACCAGTAGCAGGCTAGGTTTTCTAAACCGTAACAGATTACAAAAGTTACTGAAATACCATCCCATGACTTTCTTCTGCGACACTTTTATACATCGACTCCATCGCGCCGAATACATAACTACACGCCACTGGTACGCTGCCAGGCACTGCTCCAAGTAGTTCTGGTCGTGGATGATTATTCCATGGGCATTGTTTCGTGATTCTCATTAATATAGATAAAACACTGGGCAGGCACAATCACGTTGACTGTAAGACGGAATGCATTGAAAATGTTTCTATCTTATCGTCTATTTCCAAGAGAAATATTATAATCCTTGCGGCCGTAGTTCAATAGCAGCCATTTGTGTGATAGGTAGATAAAAACGCGAGTAAAAGAAAAATATTCGCCTTTCACGAGCCATATTTATCGACTGAGTGCCATTTGACAGTGACAAATCGTAATGACATAACGTGCGTCGACGCGACGCAGCGCAGATTTCTGCGCTGCGTTGCTCGAACGGACCCCGCTCGCACCTCGCTCGCGTCACTCGTGTGGCACCCTCAATTTTTCGCTGCGCTGCGTTACGTCGGCGCAGCGCAGCGCAGCGCACCGTGTGGCATCACCCTAAATCGAAATTAACCATAATAATTAACCAAAACATTAATCTAGACTTTGACAATGATTTAGTACAAGTCCCAATTAAATCCGAGCAGCTGTTTCTGCGTGATGCAAGTACTATCGGACCCCACCTCCATGTTTGATTTTTTAATTATCATGGATTAGCGACTGGTTCATGTACCTACTAAGTACAGCCACGATACTTCGCGGTGATACATTAATTCGCAAACAAAATGCTTTGGACGATTGAAAGAAGAAAGAAAGAAAGAAAAGAACATTTATTCGGCACAGACAATTGACAACATAAGAGAGAGAAGATAAAAAAAAACAAAAATTATAAAAATAACACACATCAAAAGTTGACAAATAAGAAATAAAACGAAATAAAATATTTTTAAATAGGTATATGCTGTCAAGCATGCCATGCCGAAAGGGTAGCCAGCTCAGCATTTGCTGGGCGCAGAGAGCCCAGCGCTGATTATCAGTTGGCACCCCTGCAGTGACGCACGGACGAAGGCAAAGAAATAGAAATAAAAAAGCGGCCCACTTAGAGTTAGTAACCCTGCGTTTGGATGCTGGGCGCAAACAATTTTAGCCATATTATGGATGGTCTACCGGAAAAATTGTCAGCTATACATATCCATGCAATAAACTAAATGAAGTATTATTTTTTCGTCACTCATAGTTTCAAACCGTAGAAACATCATATTAACCCGGAAATGTATACTGTTACGTAAACCCCAATAGACCACTACACTCAACGATCCTAGAGAGAATATTACCATTACCATCGCACTTGATAGGCGGATCGATATCGATAATGAGGGTGAGACGCCATCCTTATAGTACCATCCCTTAATTACCTATTATCGTACATATACATGGGTGAGACCTACGTAATCGCTAAATGTACCTTATGGAGACTCCCCATAGGGTTATGGTCAGGTTTAGTTAGCATTTTTTTAATTAGACCTTTCTGTCCCTCTACTGGGCAAAGGCATCACCCAAGTTCTTCCACACGTCGGTTTCCTGCGTCACCTCGAACCAACCCCTCTGATTCACGTCCACGTTATCTCTCCACCTTTTTTCTGGCGGCCCCGGCGTCTCCATCTTCAAGCACCCATTATGTCTGGTTGATGTAACCCGCCCAGTCCCAGAGTCCAGCAGCTTTTTGGTGGTAGTACTGACTAGCACGACTGGGGAAGTACTACCCTCCCATAGAATATCGACTGATACTTAATATCAGTATGCATACTGTTGCGTTTCGTTGGGTGAGTACGGAGCGCTTGAGGCCCAATCCCTTCCTTAGCCCGCTTCCTTCTCCTTTCCCTTCCTTTTTCCTAACACTATCTTAAAAGATCGGCAACGCATCGGTGACTCCTCTGGTGTTGCGGATGTTCATGGGCGGCGGAGATCACTTACAATCAGGTGAACCGCAATCTTTTTTGCCCCTTAAACTATAAAGAGCTTTATAGAAGCAATAAGCTGCAAAAAATTTGACTACTAAGTAAATTTACCCGACAAATGTTAAAGATGATTTTTTTATAAGAGCGCAGATCTCAACCAACCCAGTTTAGTATTTTTCCAATATTCTCTGCACAAAATTCAAAGGGCCATCAACCCAAATAGCTTTATCACTGCTTCCACAAACATGTAGGCAAAGATATAGTCGTTCCGAAATAATGGTTTCCTATTTAGGGAACCCTGCGTATAATTAGGGCGTATATACATTGTTAATTTGGTTTAACGCCCGTGGTCAGGTGTAGGGAAACATCGTGAGCCGATTACGGTACTTGGAATAGCCTCCTCCGCACTGAGTGCTCAGGTATCTCTGAGAATGGTGTAAGGATTATTAGTGTTATGTTTTGATATATTTCTTGAGGGTCGTAAAAGTTTTGTGTCCCTCATTTTAATTGTCTTAATTAGCTTAAAAAAAATACCGGCTCATTACTGTCCCACCGCTGGGCACGGATTTTTTCTCGGATTGACGACTTGCCGAGTGCGGGTTGGTGGACTACACACACCATCTGTAGGGGCGGACTTTATGAGGCCCTCTCAAGTGTGCAGGTTTCCTCATGACATTTTTTCCTTCACCGTTAACGCAAGTGATAATCAAATTGTGATCCGCACATAAATTCGAAAAGTCAGAAATGCGGGTCGTGTTCAAACTCAGACCCTCCTTCCATGGAAGGAAATCGTTTAACCGCTATACCAATTATAATAAAATGTTGAAATAATTTGTTTTGAAGAACAATGCTTACAGTACTTACGTACTTAACCACGCACGCAACTGAGCATAAAAACAGTATCATAATAACCGCTCCTCAAATTAACCGCTACAAGAAAACCTAATCTCATTGCGCCACTTACGGTCCGTGTCACACCCGACGATACGACACCGTTACG
Source organism: Allophyes oxyacanthae (assembly GCA_932294325.1). Taxonomy (NCBI): domain Eukaryota; kingdom Metazoa; phylum Arthropoda; class Insecta; order Lepidoptera; family Noctuidae; genus Allophyes; species Allophyes oxyacanthae. Next base: position 3,322,830 of record OW028614.1, on the reverse strand, counting down.
ATAAAGATAACGCGTCCACTACACGGGGTACCCATTAAAACGGGGTTATTACACCACCTTCACAAAAACCGACCCAAATCTAATAAACACGTAATAACCACGATGAAGGTGTTACAGTAATCGTTTCAATTCGATTCCAATGCGATTTACAATCGGTTTCGCGCGCCTATTATGTTTACAATCGGGATCTAATATTATCGATATGATCATTCGATCATTCGGGCGTGATTGGTTGGATGTTGATACAATTTGTTTGTGATGTTTGTTTTAGAGAGAATTTATGCGTTCTATGTTTGTATTTTTATCGTGCAATTTTTCATGAAAAATGTTGTTATTATTGAATGAATGAAAATAAAAATTTAAGTTTTCAGCAAAAGAGTTATTGGGTTTTTCTGTAAGGAATTTAAAGAAAGCACCATTTCTCAGTAGCAGCCTCTTTTTACCCGACTACGGAGAGGGTTATATGTTTGACCGGTATGTATGTATGTATTTATTAGCATGGAGAGAACCCATCGCTAGATATACTATGCTTGCGAGACTAACATCGATCGCGCTCGTCGACAGATTTTTGTCGTCATCACAAGACGAGACGCCTTTAAAAACCTGTTTCCGCACGAGATAATGCGTCGACAAAATTATATCACGGCGCTCATGTTAGCCCAGTAGGCCTGGCTAAACTTACCACGGTGGTCCATTTACGACACACGACGGCACGCTTGGCGTAGTGGCTAAGCGATTAACTTTCTGTGCTACGTGCGGCTAGTTCGATCCCCGCACGGATCAAATATTTGTATGATCTACAGATAGTTGTTCCGGGTCTGGGTGTGTGTGCATCTGCCATGTATGTTTGTAAACTGTACCCTCGATACAGGAGAAATTCTAGTGAGGGGCAACATTTTTTTAATAAAAAGAGAAAAGATAGTGTCTTAATTGTGAACTTCGGGAACTTTAAAAGACAGTATCGAAGCCCACCACGGTGCCACGCTTGTTAAGGCACATCTCGGGGAAGAGACTGTAATCGTACAATTATTTTATCTCCATGCAGCTTGGACCGACGCGACCTTATTAAGGGGAAGGGTGTCATTATCGTTTTTATTTACGACGGGTTAACAACCTGTCATCACTTACTTGGAACGCTTTTTATTATTTCTACGACGACGCCGCCGATTTAATAAAAAAGTTGTTTTTTTTCAGATGCTTTCGTCTCCACGTGCCAATTATCATTTATTATTTTATTATGGGTTTAAAAAATATTATTTTTAATTTGTTATTTTCTGATTAAAAAATAAAATTGGTAAAAAAAATTGACCGTAAACAAACAGACTTTCCATATTATGCACACTAAAATTCTTGTAAAAGGAAAGCCAAATATTTTACAAAAATATAAAACATAATATCGGACCACGAGTTCCTGGTATCCACTTACACTGAAAATATTCTGCTTACCTACATATTTGACTATAGCATAAAGCCCAGCCTGTTTTTCGGGCCAATGAGTTTCGATATTAAATTTGCGAAGTTTCGCGATAGTTGGCAACTTTATCGACTTATCGTAGACAAAGTTAACTCGGGTAGTGCTGCGCTGCATGCCTTTATCTGCTTTAGTAACAAAACTATACGAGTAATTAAAGCTGTAGTTACTTAACGGTAATTAGGATACCAGGGGATCCGAAGGCCAAGGTTGTGGTCAGTTTGGTACCCAAGGTAATGTAGGTAATTTATAAGTATTGCCTTGAATAACCTAACCATCAGAAACCCCCGACTGCAACTTGAAAACGAGCTGTAACTATTGAACGGCTGAACTGATTTTCTTGAAACATAGCTAAGAACACTCTCGATTAAGACACATACAAACGAAAAAACTTCAAAAAAATCGGCACGATCAAGCTATGATGCCACAGATAGATACTCAGATACACACTACAAACTTATATCACCCCTTTTTTCGTCGGAGGTTAAAATTAAGCGATAAAAATAAAAATAAGCGATTTCAGATTTGGTTCCGTAGTAAAAGTTGTTCATAATGATGATTACTATAACCCCTTAAAAGAACCTCCACCAGTAAAGGGCCTTATATAGGGTGGAAAAATACCCCTCACCTAACTGAAAGCCACGTATTGTTCCCATAATTACGAAGTTTTTTTTTGTATTGGGCTATATCTGGTAACCAACTGGCTATCGAGATATTCAAGGTCAAAGATACAATTACAATTTCTTTTTACGTTTTTTCTGATAACATACTCGTATTAATACGAGTACCTACGTATTAAACTACTACATATTACACAATCACACACCGTGATAAATTGCGGCACACAAACACAACACACACACCCTAACAACAGCTACACAGCTAAACACACACATAGCTAAACAGCTGTTTTTAAGACCTAAAAATGAAAGTTATTTCCCAGCAATTATTTTAGTAAAATGTAACTTGGTTTGATGTAGATACTGTATGCGTAGACTTCGGATAAATCAAGGATCTCTTAACAAGCTGTACAAATAAAAAGTATTCTAAGTTCTCCATTACCAGCTTCTTCGAATTTTGTTCTAACATAAAACTTGTTAACGCAATTTATCTTATCCAAAATACAGAACCAATATCAAAGTTTAAATAAGACAGAACTTTAAACAATTATCCTTCTGAAAAGTGTCTGATAATCCAAAGGTTCCGTCCGCCTGTATAAATATTGATCTTCTGAAGAATCCCTTTCAATTCTCCCTAATATTATGTGTATAAAACTTGGACTTGAGATAATTCCGGCATTGTTATGCCGAAACGGTCCGAGAAGCAAGGGGGCATGATACATTGTCCACTTATCTTGTCGTAAAAGTTGATTGTACGAAAGTTACTTGAAGCTTGTGTCAAGGTGACTCTGGTAAAGCGTCCTTGACCGTTGTATCATGATAAAGAAATACTATGACGTCATACCCAAAGATGTACAAGTATGTTAGTGGGAGATACTTTGACCTTCTAGTTTGAAGACTGTACCAAAAATATTGAGGGCTAGATGTCGATTATGACTTCATCATCATTCATAGCCTTTTTAACACGCTTCTATTAGCTTCACCTGTAACTAACTAACTATGTAAGAAAATCTTGGAAGTTAAATTTGTCCCACTTCCCGGTTTCCGATTGAGCTGAAATTTTGCATACACGTTCAGTTTGGATGACTAAAGCGTGTTCTGTAGTTTTTTTAAACTATAATATTTTATTTTAACAAGATTTCTACACGGAAAACATGACTGACTGACTGACTGTAAATAGCAATAACTTGGTTATTTCTAACTGTTACATTATTTCATTGTAGATAATAATGTTAACTCTGCAGGCTACATCCGAACCAAGTATAGGGTTGTATACAGTAATAACTTGTTCATATCTAGCTGTTACGTTTTTATAATGTATGCCTGTGTTTATTACATCCAGATGGTGGTGGTGGGTGGTGGTAGTGGTGGAGTGGGAAAGTAGAGTGGTGGTGATGGAGTGGAAGTGGAGGTGGAGTGGGTGGAGTGGGTGGAGTGGTGGTGGTGATGGTGGAGTGGAGTGGAGTGGATGTGGTGGTGATGGTGGAGTAGTGGGAGTGGTGGCTAGAGTTTCAACATTTCATATGTACCTGTATCTGGTTTACATGAAATAAAGATCTATTCTATTCATTTCTGGCTAATCTATCCCCTATAACATGAGTATTCCTCATATCAACTGGAGCCAATCAGAAGATCAAGCATAATCCCAAGTGAGAGGCTCAAAGAAGCAATGATGCTTAAGTAGTACGACAAAGAATTAAATAAGGAAAGCCTACAATACAAACTCAATTCGTTATCTCCTTCAGTCGTGTTTATATTCAGTATTTTATCACAAAAAACGGGCTTAAACAGTGGATTTGAAACCAAATCACGGTTCACTAAGAGAATACTTATCTACACAAAGTCATGAACTGTAAAATATAATAAAAACCATTTTACAGCTCCTAGCTTTTCTTTGGTAATGGATTTTGGCAATTTAACTTAAGAAGTTATCATATTTGCACTTCAATACATATTATGCGATTTCTTTTGCTATAAAAGTCGTTGAACTTAAATTGAATTTTATTATTTGTTCATAGTACCTATTCTTTTTATATGAAAAAGATCAATTGATAAAATATATAAACAATTATAGATTATAGTAATGACATAAGTTATTTGGTTATTGAAAAAAAAAACTTTATTTTTTATTTTTGATATTTGTATATCATTTTCATATTGAGAGCAACAATACATCTATTGCTAGATAAAACACAAATTCGATACAAAACATTAATAAAACTACAACACTCAGCTCGGTTGGCACAGTCGCTAACCAACAATTTATTTTGTGCGCTATGAGTCGCTGGTTTGATATCTGCACAAAATCTTAATGCACACACCCATATCCTTCTACCGACATCCTTGCACTCATATCCTCCTACCCATATCATTCAACCCATATCCTTGCACCCATATCCTTTCACCTATATCCTTATACCCACATCGTTCTACTCATATATACTTGTACCCATATCCTTCAACCCATATCTTTCTATTATTATCCTTGCACCCATATTATCCTTCCCTTGCACCGATATTCTTATTGGATTCTTTTTGGATATGGGTATGTGTGCATTGAGATTTATGTCTATAAACTGTTCCCACGCGACAGAAGAAACCATAGACAAAAGCATCATTTAAAAAAAAAACCAGAATATTACTTTACTTAAACCAATTTGTATCCATTAGTGAAAAATAACACCTTCGATAAAGAAACGAAATCCGATAAATTATTCAATTGTACGTCTTCCAAGAATTTTCCTTTTAATTTTATACCGGTATTGACACACCGAAAAATTCAATTTCTCTAACAACGAACGTAAAATAATGTCGTAAAACCGAACAGGATTACCTGATTGGATACGATAATATCCAACAATTACGGTAACATTGCTTTTTATTGACGATGTCTTTATTTGGAATGGCCTAATAATGCGGCAATGGACAGAGCCCGCATCGTTAAAATCATAAGAACTGATTGGACCTGATTGCGAGGTAATTGAAGGAGACGTGGAATGTTAGGGAAAAACTGTAGGCATTTCAATGGGATTGATTATAGGATGAATCTACTAAGTATGCATGTATATATTTTCAGATATCGTGGATTAGATTATGGCAACGGAAGACGAGAAAGAGAGAGAGAGAAAAAATGCTACGGTTTTATGCCACTTGAGTGGCATACTAGCATACGGCCTGCCTGTTGGTAAGCGGTTACTGTAACCTATGGATGCTTGCAACACCCCCATCACTCACGCGTTGCTGACCCAACTACCAGCATCGTGTCGACGCTTCCTCAAGGAGCATTGGCGACCTTGGTCACCGTTAGGAACACAACACTGCAAAAGAGCAGTGTTATTTGGCTACGACATTCTGCAAGGTGGTAGTAATCATTTTCTTATATTAGAAACCTTGTGTATTAAAATATTGAAAAAGCATTTTAAAATATCAAAATTCACACTATAATTCCAGTTACAATTTCCAAATTCAAGTAAAATCTTTCGTACATTCAAGAACACAAAAGGCAAGGCCCTCTTTATAACAACAAAAACAATCAGGAACATTTGTATTCTAAACACGCAAATAACAATCTTACATGCATATGCATAAAATATTTCATACCAAACCAAATTGATCCTAATCGTAGATGTCGCTTATGCCATTCTCGCCCTCACTTTTACCAACCCATGAGGGAAGGACCAAAACAAAAAGGACGTAAAGACCAAGCAATCACAAAGACCATTTTCCTAATAATTTATACGCGTATAAAAGCTCCGTAAAAATATAACAAACAAATATACGTTAGATCAGCAGTTACTTATTTATATGAAACGCTAAGGTTTTTAGTGGCCGTCGTAAAGCGAATCTTCTTAACAATGGTTGACAATAAAACATGAAAAGTGCGTTAACGGCCAATAAAACCTGTTTATTGGTCGTAGTTAAACAAAATCGGCCAGCGAATAGGTCAGGCAGTACTGGAGGATTTTGATCACCTTGATGGCGGAACAATAAACGTTATTATTATTTTGTAGGAACCTGTTTTGTATATTAGATTCGCCCGCGTGGATCGTATTTCCTTTTTTTTTTTTGCCTCTAACCATGTCTTACTGGAATAATAGACATGGGTGGAAGAGGGCGAAACGCTTAAAGACTCCATCAAAGTCAAAGTCAATTATTTTTATTTCCACGATAAACTCGAGCCTCAATAAAAAAATGATTAAATAAAAACTAGGTCTTTGCAGGCACTTTCAAATCATCGTGATTCTTGGTGCACGGTTCCAAATGGGTTGGTCCTGCCGAAGATACCGGCAAGAATCTCCTACTCTATTCAAACTGTTCATTATGATTGAGCTTAGCGATGCTGACGCGTGAGTCACGCTCGTGGATGGGTGCCATCGGGCCTGGTCAACTTGTAACTGCAATGGCATTCTTATTTAAAGGCAAATTATTGTTATTATCCTATTCTAATTTATTTTTATTCATATTAAATTATATTCTTCTCTCAGCTATTACCACAACATTGTACTAATCAAGATTATAAACTATTATTTTAAAAGAGTTTCCGTGGGGTTTCTTACCGGTTCTTTGCTACGGGACCTACTATTTGGAACCGCGCACCTAGAGTCTCGACATTTCATAAGTGCCTGTATTTGAGGTATATGAAATAAAGATCTAGTCTATTCTATTCTAAACAACAAATTTACATTATTATACATATCCCTAAACAACTTAAGTTATTTTGCGGAATAAAAAGTATCGTATTCCTTCCCCAAGTTGTATGCCTTTAAATCGGTTCAGTAGTAGGAACAAACAAACAAATGACAGCACATTTGGTGCTGTGATTTAGCGATTCGCTTTTTTTTTTTTTATAACTTTGTCTCTAGGATTTCTCCTGTATCGAGGGTACAGTTTACAAACATACATGTCACACGCACACACACCCAGACCCGAAACAACTATCTGTAGAAATATTTGTTCCGTGGGGGATCGAACCCGCGGCACATAGCGCAGAAAGCTAACCGCTTAGCCACTGCGCCAACCGTTCCGCGCTACGTGTCGCGGGTTCAATCCCCGTATAGAATGAATATTTGTATAGCCTATAGATAGTTGTTTCAGGTTTGGGTGTGTGTGCTTAAGAGATGTATGTTTTTAAATTACTGTACCCACGATACAGGACAAATCCTAGCATGGGGAAACATTTTAATGGAGTTATTTGTATGGAACAATTGTATTTTTTTTTGTGAATTCAGGTTTGGTCGCATAGTAAAAGTTGTTTATAATGATGAGTACTATAACTCCTTAAAAGGAACCTCCGCTATTAAAGTAGGACTTTATACAAGATTTTTTAATGTAGTGTGCAAAATTTACAGAGTGATTTAGTGTCCGTTCTCAAATGCAAACGCAGTACTAAAATTCACTCCAAAACAAAATAAAATTTTGATTTTGTATGGCTTGTGCTAATAAATTATGCGTGTATACTAAGTCGAAATTTCGTTTTGTTTTAAAGTACCAATACTGTGGTTGCATTTAGGAACTGAGACTGAATCACTTTACAATTATGTGCACTACATAAAAAATATCCTGTATGTATATTACACACGACACACTACACGATACACACACACACACACGATGCACACAATGCATTCATGCAAGTGCGTTCTTGCTTCACCACGGACATAATCCCTTAATCACCACCGAAGCCAACCACACGTCCGTTAGTTTCCGGCACCGAATGGGAGCTCAACGCCAATTTACGTGAGAGGTAACTAAAGCCTGGACCGGTGCCTTCCAATCTATTGTCATGATAACTTGACGATATCGAACTTGCCAAATAAACTGTGAGAAACATTTCTTGTCAGCATGAATTTCCTTTTGCTGTTTGTTTGTATGTATTTAGATGGACGGCACGGTTGGCGCAGTGGCTAAACGATTAGCTTTCTACCGCTACGTGCCGCGGGTTCGATCCCCGCATGGAGCAATTATTTGTATGATCTACACATAGTTGTTTCGAAGAACCGGCAACAAACTCCATGGAATCACTTTTAAAGTAATAGTAATAGATTACATTAATGCATTTAGATACTGATCGTCGGATGTTATACGCATTCCCAGCCCGCAAGTTCCTTTTAGATTCGAGAGAACTAGTCAAAAATATGAAACCGATTTTTGAAATATTTGACGAGAATCTTCAAAAGTAAACTTAGAATTCTTTACAAAGAATTTTTCTAACAGAAGAGACCATAATTATTGTACATTTTGAGTGGGCTAGAACTCAATATGTCTTAATTCTCAGCTGAAACTAGACCATAAGGCGGTAAATTATATACAAAGTAAGTATTTAATTAACATTCTTGGCAAGTTCGTGAAACAATCTACGCTCCACATGTTTTCATAAGAATCTGTGTGCTACACACGTAGAGTGAGAAGCTGCTACGAAAATCTGTAGAAGAGCGTAGCAGTGCTACGGAGGCTACGAAATGCTTGAACAGTGCTTCTACGAAAAATGTTGTAAAGTACTGTCCAATAGTGTCCAATCCCTCATTCTCTGTTGTTTGGGTTAAATATCTAATACTCTTAATGCGATTAATTAGTAAGTCAGCTAGTGTTGCCCGTCTAATCTTACCATTGTTTTGAACATTTCTTTCGTAATTACGATAAATAATAATAATTCATATTATTTAATTTAAGGATAGTAGAGAAACTGCACCTGTGCGATGCCGGGGACGCACTAGTTTCTCATAAATCTTACATGCACAGAAATTCATAACCTTTTATCAAAATTAAAAAAAATATCAACTAAACTATTCTTGCACAAAATAATTATAAAAACTATTTTGTGTGGTATTTATTGTATCAACAACGGTTGATCTAATACATAGCGTCAAAAACTTAAACTAAACTATTAGTGCACAAAATAATTCTCTAAACTATTTTGTGTTTCAGTGTGTCAACAACGGTTGATCTAATATATCGCGCCATAAATTTAAACTAAACTATTAATGAACAAAATAAATCTCTAAACTATTTTGCGTGTTATTGTATCAACAACGGTTGATCTGATACATTGTGTCATGAAATTAAACTAAACTACTAGTGCACAGAATAATTCTCTAAACTATTTTGTGTGTTATTTTATCAACAACGGTTGATCTAATACATCCTTTGAGTATGAATACATCGCATCAAAAACTTAAAAAAACTATTAGTGCACAAAATAATTCTCTAAACTATTTTGTGTTTCAGTGTGTCAACAACTGTTCATCTAATACATCACGTCACTAACTCCGCAATTCTCCTGGGGTAAGTACTCTTGCTACATACATACGCTAAGTTTCCTTTACAAGGCAAGACGGTCGTCGTACCGCTTTGCAGAGTAAACGGACAAAGATTGCATAATAAATTGCTGTGGGAGTGAAAAACAACTGTGTGTTAGGTTGGTTATAATCTTTTTGTGAGTTGCGGAAGTTGAGAGAAACTCCCAGTTATCATGAATACTCTTAACCCCCGACAAAAAAGAGGAGTGCTATAAGTTTGTAGTGTGTATCTGTGTATATGTTTTATTTTTGTGCTGCGGATGCCTTTGGGAACGCACACTGAATCACTCTACAAATTTTGCGCACTACATAAAAAAAACATCCTGTATATAAAACTATATCTATACTATAATAATAATAATATTATAAAGATTTGATTTTAAGTATGTTTATTTGTAATGGATAAACTCAAAAACGACTGGACCGATTTTAAAAATTCTTTCACCAGCAGAATGCTACATTATCAGTGAGTAACATAGGCTATAATGTATAAAGCTTTCACGCGGGTGAAGCCGCTGGCGGAAGCTAGTATATAATAAGTACGTACAAATCCTATTGTAGGACTGAAAGTTATAAAACAAAATAATCCAAGTACACGGAGATCGAATCTAAGACTTCATAGGCGCTTTTTCTTTCGCTAGCCTAATTATTATTGAACCTAATTACTAATAGCCTAATTACTAATATCCTGAGACAAAGAAAAACATTCTTTGTCTCAGGATATTAGTAATTAAAGGAGATATTTAAGGTTTTTCATCTTCATTGTCCAACCTTTTCATTTGATAAAATTTAACCAAAATTCTCCCCATATTTTTTATACAACGACCGATATGGTTTCTTTATTAAGAAATATTTTTACATAGCCGAAACATTTTCTTAATGATGTAATCTGACCTTGGTTTACCCAAAAGCTAAGGAATTTAATTAGTTTGTTTAAGATTTCGTTTTTATGAAACAACGTACGAGTATCGGCCATATTGTTTTTCCTTTTTGCTTAATTTATTCTTTATTTTGTTTAGCAATTTGCAAGGAAATTGTATCTACATGTTACATATATTTTTATGAATAATTTCCCGGAACGTATTTTTTATTAAAAATAAAATCAGGCAACCGTGTATTTTTATCCTCAATTAGTCTCCTCAGTCAGCTAAAGAATTGATCTCCACCCTAAGGGCTCAATTATGGAGAGGCAGAAAGTCGCGCGGAGCGCAAAGCGGCGCTCGTAACGCGGAGAAAGGCGCGTATCTCCTTTCATGTAGAGCGAGCGACACGCCCCTTTGCACGCCGCGCGACATTCTGCCTCTCCAGAATTGAGCCCTTAGGTTCCAATTTGTTTGTACACCATTAAACAAAAAAGTCTGTATATTCTCTTGCCAAAATAATAAGAGTCTCAATTTTAGTGATATTTTTATTTCATAGGAAGTTCTTTTAAAATTGATAGACCACTTTTTTGGCTGACCGTACACATTGCATTTAATATGAAGATGACACCAAGGATACAGGGATATTGTTTCCTAATCAATAAGAAAGAGAACGTGGAACTATCTCAATAAAAAATAATAAAAATATCGTTCCACTTAATATAATTCCCCAAACTTCCAAGTTATTCAGCGGCCCCATAAAAATCCGACTTCGAGCGGGTTATTCATTAAAATAACTAGAAGTGGACTCAGCGAAATAACACAATTTGAAAAATTATTATGCCCGACCGCCATTGCATAACTCTTTCAAGTTGAGACTTAACTGTTTAAAAGTTAGCCGGTCGCAGATAACGTGACGCCATCGAATTATGGTTCCGATGTAACTTAAATGAGTTAAGTGTTTTTGCTGGTTCGGGGTTTTAAGGATTAAAGTGTATTGGAAATTTATAGCTGGAAAGTTGTTAGAGCATTTTTAACTCTGTTTTCAGGTCACCTAGATCACCATAGAATAGATAACCCAAATCTAGATATAAATATTTTTTTGCTAAATGTTTTTATTCATCGTTTAGTTTCAAAATAAGTCTGATGCTTGTGTATAATAAACTTGACAAAAAGTCTAAACAAAAGAATAAAACAGAGCCCAAATATTTTGTACAAGAATTGAATATCACAATACGATTTTAACAAGGTTTGTATAAGTTGTTTTAGATTTAAGTAAACATAATAGAGCCCAAGAACTTTGTACAAAAATTGAATAACACAATATGTTTTTGGCACATTGAGCAATTAATGTACTACGTACTAGAGGAGACGCCACATTTCATAACGCTGTCCCACTCAATTGCGGCTATATCGCCGCACTTTCACCCCGCCACGGTCCTCCTTCCCGCGTATAGCGCATGACGTTTTTTTTGTCGTATCACGTCTGGTATACATAATAGCTAAATGTTTTAATAAGGTTTCTATAAGTTGTTTTAGATGTAAAGCATGCACATGCACTACCATTACAAAACATGTCAGATAAATATCATTATGCTTCTTGTATGACTTATAAATATTATGGTCTTATATATGACTTGACTGCCGTAAGAGCGGCTCTCCCAACAGCTTTCCATTTTAATAAAGACAACAATATAATGTATATTATTTTATTTTATATATCACTACATATCTATTGCAGTATACACCGTGTATATCCGTGCACACCCGCCGCCCCGCGTCTCGCAAGCCATCGGGAGGGCTGCGCTTACAGTGGCTACACACTTATCAACCGGTTCAATTCAATTAATTTATTGTTTTTCATAGCTAAATACAGTGTGGTGTGTTACGTATTCGAACTGACAATGTTGTGATTTTAACGTTGGGATCAACTCTAAAATAGCGAAAAAAAACCGTTTTTCCGTACATTTAGTTTACTAATATTGTATTATTTGTATAAAACAGTAGATTTTTTTCGCGATGTCATGATTTAGCCTGTCATAAAAGTTGTTCATAATGAAGAGTGGAATGATCCCCTTGCGGGTGTATATTTTTCGATTAACCTGTATAATAAGAACAAAAATGTGAACAGCTAAAGAAACATTCCTACTCACATCAACTTCAATCCCAGGCTGCGCGAAGATCCTGGTAAAAGGGTACTCCTTAGGCAAGTAGCTGAAGAACTCCTGCCTGCCCCTATACCACTTCACACTATATAAGGTCTCGTTGCCTTCCAGAGTCCATTTGCAGCCGAGGAGCACTGTATCACCGAGTTTGACGGCAGATGGCGCTATGAGCTGGACATCTCGGAGCGCTATGGCATCTGAAACAAGGGAAACAGAATGTTAGAATAGTTGAAGAGAGGTAGACCATAGCGTAACTTTCCGTTCAAAATTGGAGCTACCCAACTGGGGACGTACCTCCACCTTGCAGAATATTGTAGCCAAATAAAGGGGTTACATGCTAGATTCTAGACGCCAAAAGTGATTAGTGCCACCGGCGGCAGACTCAGCAAAAATTACGACCGGAAGTTACTTTTGGTTTGCGCAAAAATGCCGAAAAACTAAATAAGTATTTTTTTATAAATGAAAGCTCCGTATTTATGCAATCTTTTAAGCCATACACGAGGCGAATTGGTCCAGTAGTTTTTATACTATAAAGAATGTAAGCCGACGCGCCGGCCGCGGCAGCCGGCGACGGTGGCAGCCGGCGGTTCATGGCACTCGCACCAAATTCAGCAAAACCGCCGGCTGCCGACTGGCACGCCGCTGGATAACACTTTTGCAGTGTTGTGTTTCTGTCAATGAGCAAGGTAGCCAGTGCTCCTTGGGGAACACGACGCGAGTAGTAGCGTCGGCAACGCGCGAGTGATGCCCCTGGTGTTACAAGCGTCCATAGGTTACGATAACCGCTTACTATCAGCGGGCCGTATCCTTGTTGCCAAATTATTGGTATAAAAAAACAAACGGAATTTGTTTTGCTCTCGTGTTTTTTATCTCCAGAGGAATCTCTAATGTCAGTATCAGTTATCAGTATGAAAATAATAATTACTTCGAACAAGGTTATCAGTGCCAAAATTGCTTTGTCACTGATAAGGTTCTTTTTGTGGTTTCGCTTTTCTATAGAAGAACTTTAAACATGGCTTCTTAAGGTTCCCATGACCAAAAAGTGGTGCTGAGATGAACAAGCATATCAGCTAAGAGTTAAAGGTAGAGTTTATTTTTATTTTTTAAAGCCTTGTCCATCTCTAGAATTTCTCCTGTATCGAGGGTACAGTTTACAAACATACATGTCACATGGACACACACGCAGACCCGAAACAACTATCTGTAGATCATACAAATACTTGTTCCGTGCGAGGATCGAACCGGCGGTACGTAGCATACAAAGCTAATCGCTTAGTAATAAAGTTAGTTATCAAGTAAGTGGCGTAAGTTTCATACGTATTTTTGTTTAAAAAAAACTGTTTAATGTTTTTAATCTTACTTGTTTGTCTAAGTTGTAAAATAATGAGCAATAATAGTGTCAAAGGCAAAAAAAAAACTGCTCTTCATAACTCAGTTGTTACAAAAGTATAATAACTATTTAAAATAATTGAAAAAAAATCAAATAAAAACGAGTCTAACGAATAAACAAACTACTCAAAAATAATTGCCCGTTATCTTTCCAAATTGTTATTGAAACTCACGATCTACTTAATTAAAATTTTCTATTTCGATAAACTTATCTTATTTTTTGCTTAAACAATAGTTAGACCGAAATACATATTTTAATCAGAATAACAAGTTTGCTATTACAAAATTGAGTTTATAATGGATTTGATGACTGGATTCGAACCATGCGCTCAGTTCTGAATGCCAAGAGACTAAGGTTCAATCTCAGTATAAATATGTGTATTAATTTTTATAGGCCGGCAGGTCGTTTATGACACTCCCATGGTCCGCGGGTGACGGGGGACGGGCAATAACAAATGACGCGCGGCACGACTGAAGCTCCTGCTAGGCGGCCTTGCCACCCCCGCAGTCGTTCGACCCCGGCGTCGGAGTCCCGGGAGTGTCACCAACGCGCTTATAATTAAAATTGCATCTTTTTATTGATAGTATACTTCTCCAAAACCAGTTTGTCCTGAAATCGAGTTTAGCCAGTAACACACACTTATAGAAACCCATTACTTCTCTCGCGTTTAAAACTATCAGAAAAATAACCAACCTCCACACCTTTTCATCAAAGCTCAGCAAAAGAACATTTTCCTTCATTCGCTGTAAATAACATTTGATTCAATATGTTCGTACTCGGACCCAATCTAGCAACTGATACACCAACGGTAAATCAATTTAGCGAAGTAATGTACAGAAACATTTGTTCGAATGTCCTATTTTCTTTTTCTCTGGCCGCCATCATGCGGTACGTATCGATAGAGGCTTGGTTCGAGTTAGAGCGAATAGCGGTTTTAAATTTAACTAGTAGTCATCCAGTGGTCAAAATTCGACCGTAATTTTAGCTTTCTGCACTCCTTCTCCATATAAACTTTAACAATGCCAAATCTCACACTGTTCCGTGCGCGCAATATATTTAAAAAGGGGGTACAAAGTTTTCTCTTATCATATGAATATGTAGATTTTCTTTTCACGTATCAATATATAGTTTCCGGTTGATTATTCTTTCGGTTAGTAATGTTCAAAATTAATTATTTTCGCTTTTTCCTAATTATTGTTGAAAATCATTTATTACAATGAACTTATTTCACTATATATATATATTTCTATATATGTATTCTTATTTCACTTTATACTTTTTTTTTTTTTTCATTATTTTACTTTTTAGCTTTACTTCAGAATTTCCTTAAGTTTGTACTACTAAAGTGGCAAACAAGCATATGGTCAGACTGCTGGTAAGCGGTTACCGTATCATATGGACGCTTGCAACACCAGGGGCATCACTCGCGCGTTGCCGACCATACTACCGTCGTGTTGGCAGTAGGGACGACGCTTCCCCAAGGGACTCTCACTTCATCGCATCGTCAAGCAAACCAACCCGCTACATGTCTAGCTCGATCCAACCCCCTAATGCGCCAGTAGGTCGCTTTGACCGCAAACAATTACATTACATCAAGCGACGCCTGTGCCCTAACGCAATTACAAGACAGACGCCCGATTTATTTATCATTGTACCCACTTTCGCTAGGCAGGTGTGTGGCTAATGTACATTATTAGCCGTTAGCACTAAATAACTTATTATTGTGAATGTGATTGGAGTGTATACAGTAACGTTTCGGACCCATATGTAGTGTGTGTACCGCTAAGGAATGCCTTATTCCCATACTTCTCTTTACCTGATAAATACAAACTGGATATCTTCAAGACAAGAATATAATAGAATATAGAATGGAATGGAATATAATATAGAATAGAATAGAATATATCTTTATTTCATGTAAACCAGATACAGGCACTTAACAAATGTCAGAAAGAAAGAAAGAAAGAAAAACAATTTATTCAAGACTCTAGGTTCGTGGTACCAAATACAGAACAGGTATTTTATAGGTCTTCATGCTTCATCCTAGGCCACATCTTCGCTAACCATCAAGTGAGATGGCGATCAAAGGCAGTACCTACTATTTTTTTTTTTTTATTATTCCAATTTTTGTTGAGACTTCAGTTCACCGTAGTAACTATGCCAGCCTCGTAAGGTCACTCTTAAACAATAAATGACAAAACTTAACATATAGGTACTTAAATTAATAATGACTACGACAAACTACTTTATTTAATGAAATAAAAAGAAAAAGAAGATCTAATTAGAATTAATCTGTATTAAAAAATAGGGGCTCAATTAAGGAGAGGCGGAAAGTCGCGCGACGCGCTATGCGGCGTGTCACTCTCTCGCTCGCTCTCCATGAACGGAGACACGAGACTTTCTCCGCGCTCCGCACGACTTTCCGCCTCTCCATTTTTGAGCCCTAAGCGTTTTGGTGTACTTGGTAATGTCATCTACCGGAACCTGGATATGGCCAAAGTAGATGACTAACCATCTACGAAATCATTTTGAGCATTTCTGCTTATATTTATAAGCTTCCAGTGACCTTTATTTACCAATCAATTAGTCGACCCAGCAGATATTTTATTCTTAAAATTATTACAAAAACCAACCTTGTCAAATTTGATGAATTTTACTCTTGAGACTTTCTATTTTGGCAATATAGTAACACTAAACAAAAACCAGTATATACACACCAGGATCGAGGGAACATAAAAAGAAACATTGACAGAAGGTATGAGTGATCGTATGCGCGTGTCGGGGTGCAATTCATCAAAACACGCAACTTACTGTCGGGGGAAGTTTGGCAAAAAAGCGGTCAGGATCGCCGCAAACTAACGCTAAAATATTGACTTTCTGAGAAATTTTGTTGATCCATGTAACGTGGTTACTCTGTGATGTGATATATAACTTGCCACGTAATCCCTAAAGAGAAGCAGTAGTATAAAGTCTTATGTGTATTACAGGAAGCAATTTAGTGTTATAAGTAGAAGTTAAGACAGTAGTTAGTCGAAAATAAGTCTGTCTAACTACAGTCTAAAGACAGATAATACCTAGGATCTCTTAGACGTTTCTTCTATCAAATGTTGCAGAGACACAGTTCGTTGAGAGAGTTTTGAATTGGTGTTAGACAATTTCAATACGAGAGTGTTTGCAACTAGTGCTGCCAGGTCTAGCATGCCAAATGTGGTTGGTGCCAAAGAAGGTTAAAATGAAATCGGGTTATTGGTTTTCAATTCGGGACAAAGAAAAAAAACTACTTTTATAGGTAATCACCATTTTATTATCAGTTTGCAAGAGATCACATCATATCACAAAAAACATAATAATAATCATAATAATTATAATGTTCTCGTCTAGCTAACGGAGAGTATTTGCATAGACACAACCTTGTAGCCAGGATTATCCATCAGCAAATTGCTCTAAAATACAACCTTGTGGAATCGGAAGTGCCGTACTACAGGTATGTGCCCGACCCAGTTCTTGAAAAAGGCCATATCACACTATACTGGGATCAATCCATCATCACTGACAGGACTATTGTAGCCAATAGACCTGATATAGTGGTGGTGGATCGATCAGAGCGGCGCGCAATGATTGTCGACATAACGGTCCCGCATGACGAGAACCTCGTGAAAGCCGAGAAAGATAAACAGATCAAATATCTTGATTTGGCTCGCGAGGTTGTCGACATGTGGGATGTGGATTCAGCGATCATTGTGCCGATAGTCGTTTCGGCCAATGGCTTAATTACCGAGAGTCTCGACCGACACCTTAGGAGGCTCTCGTTAGGCAGTTGGATCAAGGGCCTGATTCAGAGAGCAGTACTTCTTGACACGGCACGCATTGTCAGGAGATTCCTTTCTCTGGAGCCCTGACCGCCGGTAGCTTGGACCCTATTCTAGATACCGGTGGGCTACTATTTTTTCATATTTTTAAATGTTTTTTAATATAGTTTTGTAAAAATATTTAAAAATATAAATAATATGTATAAAAAATGAATAAAAGAAATAATAATAATAAATTTATTTATTCATGGCAACTGGGCCCAAAAACTTGTTAGTAACAATTTATACTTAATTCTAGTGTTAGTAAACATAACAACAAAACATATAATAACGCGAGCATGGAGTTTATATTTCTTGATACCCGAAATCTGAATCACCCAATTTGGGACATTTGGCGTCCCGATCACGGGTAAATCGGAACGTGTCCGCGGACCCCTCTAGAAATCAGGACGTCCCGTGCAAATCGGGGAAACTGGCAAAAATAAAGTAATTTAAAAAAATACTATAAGACGTATTCTTCCAATTTTGCACACCATTCGTTCTTTTTATCATCTGAGTAACAATAGCTACAACACTATTTTGGTACTTTGATATTTAATAAACTAGAAGCCTCTCTGATCGATTAAGGTCCCGTCGGATTGCGAACATAATATAATAGATTTCTCAGAATTGGAGCTCGAAAATCATAATAATTGTTATTATCAAGATAGATATTTTACTTATAAATATGATAGTAGTATCACAATTTAATACAAAACTAGCTGTACGCGGCATGCCTTTATCAGAAACCTATGAGGGCGCGTGCACAACAATTCACCAAAATTTCATCATAATCGGATGAACGGTGAAGGAACGCATAAAAAACGAACAAACAACATTCATTTTTACATATTAGATATACTAGAAAAATCAATTTTCAATTAACACAATTTCGCAACTCTGTATAATGATTACTTTTGATACCAACGGCACAATAATATGAAAGCTCTAACGATCCCCAAACTGATCAGTCGTCGGAAACAGTTACGGCTAATAAGTTATAACAGGAAAAAGTTAGTTCTGGCGTTATTTCTCATCGCTACGGAAGTCTAAATGCCTCATGATAAATTAAGTAAGCGAGTGCGTGTGTCTGAGGAAAGTTCAGAAATATCTGTATCCCTTATCTATCGTAAGGACGGGCACGATTTGTGAACTGTGTAATGGAATATTCGAGAAATTGGCGCTATATGAGCGTGGATATTTGCAATGCTACATAACTTAAGACTTTAGACTTTGGCTGAGATCTATAGAGCGTACTTAGACTTTACTTTGGAATTACGTACTTTGTTTATCGACTTCGTCGGTTTTAGCGTGTGCTCAGTTCAATTTCAGCATGTTATGACTACACATTCCAAATCAAAGTATAAGCTAACATATAATTTTTTTTTTTTTTTTTGCATGGTAAAATCATCAAATGCGTTCTCCCACCCCGGGCAGGGCGGGAGGGACTGTCAGACTTGTACTGACTAAAATCCACGGTGTTCCTTCAATAGCCCTTTACGTTCCGGGGTCACGGTAATGAGATAAGTCCCGCGACCCCGGCAGGCTTCGGCCCTCTACAGGGGGGGCCCCGTCATCTTGCTGACGTTCTTTGAGGCGCGCGTGGAACACAACTCGCCGTCGACCCGGGCATGGTCCATGGTCGGACAGCGAGTTGCCCTTTACTCGCTGTCCGCATGCCCGCGCCTACGGTGGCCGGAGATCGTCGGCCGGCGCCCGACGCCGTGGGCGACTACCACTGCGGCTGGGCTGGAGGGAGGAAAAATACAAGGCGGTACTGTAAAAATTATAACATACTGCACGTTTAGTCGATCTGAAAAGGTAAAAACTGAACAACTTTCTTTAAGGAACCAACATAATAATCGCGAAAAAATTATCAGATGAGCCATACGTTTGGGTCGAGTAGATGTTGAATGATGAGATGATGTTGTTTTGTATGGCTGATTATTTTTACGCAATTACTATGTTGGTTCTATAGAGAAAATTATTCAGTTTGATGGTCTGATCCACACTCTTAAATATGAATACCAGATCCAAAAATCATTTCACAATTTCCCTTCTCATAAATAAACAAAAAGATAAACGTTCTTATCAATGTGAAAATTGATAGCTTCTGTCTATCTTTTACCCGTATAAATCGTAACGATTTCTACCCGATAGACTTCGGATTGCTTATCAAATAATCCGAATAATTACGTCTCAAGTACTTGCCCTCGAATTAACGGAATTTGATACAGTCTACTCAAGTCGAGCTCAAGTGTGCGTAGGCTGTAAGATTAAGATACTTCAAGATTTCTATTTAGGGACCTTGCCTTGGTGGAACTTTTCCGGGATTTTGAATTAAAATGGAGAATTAAACCTATTTTCCAAGAAGTGTTAAGTAATACAGTTGTAGACTACCCACATTTATCCAAGCCGGTATTAGGTCCCACGTAATAGGAGACGACCTTACTGTCATCTACTGGGATCAATTATAACTGACGGTATGGTTGGCGCAGTGTCACGGGTTCGATCTCCGCAAGGAACAAATATTTGTATGGCCTACAAATAGTTGGTCCGGGTCTGGGAGTGTGTGCATGTGATACGGCTGCTGACTGTGAGATTTTGGGTTGGAATCCCGGATTCGACCGGGCAGAGTTTTATTAAGTGTTTCTGTTAATAAATTCTCAGTAGCAACAGAATTTTTTAAATATTATTTTTCCTTCACTAAGATTTCTACTGTATACAAACTTACATGTAAGTTTGTAAAAAATCCGGGATTCCAACCCAAAATCTCACATTCAGCAGCCGCGTTTTCAACCACTGAACTATTATGACGGTTGCGTTGTAAACGATGAATTCTAAGTTGTTTCGGATATGTTAACATATATGACTGTAGATATACATGCAAATGAAAAAAAAAAATGTCGATGCGATTATTTTTTTCGATTTCTCCTTCAATCTCAATCAGCTGATCGTACCTACCAATAAGTATAGGAACTAGAAATGTTTTTTCGTATGCAAAAAGTGTTCCTTTTGCAAAGTTGTTTATTATCATGAATTATAATTCATTCACATATCAGAAATGACTAAAATTTCACCTGTCCCACCTGTTTCACCAGGTGGGCTGTGTATCTGTATACCTGTGGTTCTATGTATCTGTGTGTCTGTCTTTAGAATCATAGCTCTAAGACGGATAGACCGATTTCAATGCAGTTTTTTTATCGAAAGCTTGTTTAATCGGGTATCATCTTAGCTATGTTTCATGAAAATCTGTTTAGCCGTTCAAAAGTTACAGCTCTTTTCTAGTTGGATTCGGGGGTTTTGACGGTTAGGTTATTTGCTAGTTAACTAGCTACAAACATATTTCACGTTTTTTAGTATCCAAATAAATCCTTATGCATAAGACTTAATCGTACAAATACGAATGTAAGAACCTTTTGGGCGAATGATTCCACCGTATGTGTTTTGTAAAGATTTATATAAAACATAATTGGTTTCGTATCGGGCCAGAAGGCTATTTAGGTAATGGACGGAGGCCTTCCTTCTGATCTCAACAGTATTACTCGCTTGCCCTTGGTTCACTCGCAATTTGTCGGTTAACTCGGGCAAAATGTGTTTCCCTTACAAAGTGATTTCGGATTAAGGTACGTATTGAGTATGAGTGCCTTATTTGAGAGGAAATGGCCATTTTTGGAACACGATTCCTTTGTTTTTTTTAAGCCGGGTTCGAAATATGAATTATTAGGTTTGGCTGTCACTGAGTTATGAGTCAAATATTTATAAGAGGGATTGTCCCGATCCTAATGGGTCATCGACTCGTCGCTCTGTCTTTTCGCTGAGAAGTTTGCTGAGTAGGTATTGTTTATCATTCTATTTTATTTTTCCTTATCAGCATTCTTACAAGTACTTATAGTACGCGACAATGGCGGGCGTGCAAGCGACATGTTTAACTCGACCTGAGAACCGAACCTTGGACTGAAAGTCGTCCTATAGATTAAAGCAATCTTTACGCAAAATTCTGTGGAACAAAAATTATAACCCCCCTCCGCATTCAAAGTTAAAGTAATAAATATTAAAGAAAAAAATATTATTCAAAATACCAACAAAATTAAAATGCTTTCACTTTTATTAATGCTTCTGCGTAAGTTACATGCAGTTTTATAAAAAGCTTTAAAATTAGTGATGCATAACCAACTTTTCTCGTTAGCCGGGAAACTAAGTTAAATATGCTTGTGCTTAAAGTACCGCAGCAGTTTGCGCTGGATTCAAACTCTGGACCTTACAGTACCTAATAATTTTACAGTCATACCAATAATTGAAGATTTGATAAGCTTGTTAGAGATTTTACTTTTAATGATTTATTTGTAAATAAAATATTTGTATTATTAAATATTTTATTAACTACTAAAGTAGGATATCTATTTATAATGTTATAAAGGGGCAAAATTTGTTTGTTTGTAGGGGGTAATCTCTGGAACTACAGAACCGATTCTAAAAATTATTTCACTAATAGAAAGCTACATTATTTCTGCGTGGTATAAGCTATATTTTATTTTGATAAGAATACACCGCGCGGATGCAACCACAGATAACAGCCATAATGTATGTATTTTCCTGACTATCAAAAAAGCAGAGTAAATTATTTAAGTTGCAGTACAGAAGCAGCAGTGCAGTTGCAGTTAAAGTTGTATAAGCAACAACATACTATCGGTTTATAGAACCTATGTTTGGGAAAGGACGGTTACGGGCTGAGTTATTATTTTAAAAAGTTCAGGTTTCACCAAAGAAATTCTTTATTTGAATAACCCGTGTTTTTTTTTGTGATCTCTTTTGATTCTTTCGTTTGGAAATGATGAGGTTTACTAAACTTCACCTCTATACCTAGACAGCATTTTTTTGTATTCTTGTTGTTGTATCGTTGTCTTCATAAACCGATTAAAATGATTCTTTATTTGTTTGAAAGAGTACTCTCTCAAAGTGATCCCATTATTATTTGACATAATATGACTCTGCCTTTTTTCAACTATATTTGGGTCGATTTCCAGTCTAACCAGATGCGGCTGAATATCAATATCACAGCGAATATTAATATAATAACTACCAGCGTTATAATATGCATGAACGCTTTTATTGAATTATATGAAATATTTAATTAACAGAATTATAAAAGAAGATACCAGCGTAACCGCACTGCAATGTGGTTCAATTGTTTTAACGGAAACCGAGATACATTGCGTTTTATGACCGCGTGATTCAGTTGCTCATTTGTATCCAATGGTGGATTCTTGGTATCTGGGGGCACGGCAGTGCCCCAGCCAAGTCTCGAGCAAAACGGGCACGGCCGTACCATCTTTTCTCGATGCGATTCGCGGCTGTTACGCCCCCCCTATATCTTCGACGTGGACAAAGCTACGAGTTTAGGTTTTCGGTGAATAATAGTAGGCATTAGAACAAGCTTAAGTTCGAAATTACATGCCAATTGAATTAATAGTTTAGGAGTTACGGTCGATCAAAGTTACACCATTTTGTCACTCACTGACTCACTGACTCACTGACCGATCATCAAAAATCTAAGGTACTTCTAGCAGACTTAGAAACTTCAAATTTTGCACCAAGATAGGTCATTAGCCACATATAAAGGAAAAATTAAAAAAAACATTAAAAATAATTATAAAAACATTAAAAAATAATATACCATAGAAAACAATTTTATATTTGCGGTTTGGCAAGAACATTGTGTATGGATTTTGACTGCATTGTTAACTTTGTTCGTTGTTTAAGTATTCAATTGGATGAATAAATACATAGAATAGAAAAGAATAATATAAACTGTGGTCAAGCATACGTGGCCCTTTCAAGAGTGACTAGTTTGGGTGGATTACATTTAATAAATGTGAATTTTAGTAGTATCAAAGCTCAGGAGATAGCAATAGCTGAATATAATCGACTCCGAAGTATATATCGCCCAGGCTTGTCTACCTTAGAAGTAACGAAGCCTCAGAAAAGAAACAAAAGAGATAGAGATAGAGAATGGGTTCTAAGCAAAGCAGTAGCTGAAGTCCAAGAAATTATGAGGTCACCTAAAAAAAAGAAAGAAATTACACTTACAAAAAATAAATGAGATCCCAACAAAAACATTAAATGTAAAAAAATGCCAAGTCTCTCGATGCAGTCTTTCCATCGTAAAAAGTTTTGAGATCTCATAGAAGCCAAGTCCTATTCAAATTATTTTGTAGTTATAAATCAACATTTAGTAATTGTATCAATAGTTTTCTTTATACATATTATAATTATAGTGACTTGGCAATGAGCACAAATTTAAAGCTGCTTGCTGCCTGGAATTATATGCAAATGTTACTGACGAGACCTGTGATCAGATTATCCTGCGCAGTAGTATTACTAGTCTTGGATGAGACTGACTGCCGTTGCCGAAATTCGGTTGGGACGACACGGATAAACCAAAAGAAAATTAATTTTGTGATATTAATGTTTACGCATGCGGTGTGTGACTTTTAACTCCTCCAAATATGCCGTTTTATTTGTTTCTTCTTGTGCTCATTGCCAAGTCACTATAATTATAATATGTATAAAGAAAACTATTGATACAATTACTAAATGTTGATTTATAACTACAAAATAATTTGAATAGGACTTGGCTTCTATGAGATCTCAAAACTTTTTACGATGGAAAGACTGCATCGAGAGACTTGGCATTTTTTTACATTTAATGTTTTTGTTGGGATAGATTATTACAGTTCAGAGGATTTTTATGTCATATGCAATAAGCAATGTGCATGTTCTTGGAAAGATTTCTAAATCCGGGCTTCCAACGGAGCGGACTCCATACGGACTCCGTTGAACTCGCAATGGTGAACTTTATAAAAGTGTTTCCACCAACAAAGAGTCTAGCGGAGAGGACTGAGCGTGTAAAAATTGTTTAATAACGAACTCTTTCTTCATTTCTCTTTGGCAGTCCACTGCAGAAGAGAAATGAAATGCCTTCCAAGGCAATTATCAAAACTCTTTCTTAATGGAGGGTAAAACCTATTTTAGCTATATGAGGTCCGTTCCGTCCAACTATTACTTGCTCATTAGACTTTTTTTTTTTTTTTTAATTTGGTTCACAAAACTGAATTCTATCATAAAAGGTAATTTAAGAAATTATCTTACAGCATGGCGTGACAGTATCCTTCTAGATGCGAACACAGCTTGCATAATAACGGTATGTTATAATTAAACTAAACTAGGTACATACATAATAGGATTTTAAGTTATTATCTAAACAAAAATAAAAATACAAAAAAATACAAAAAATTACAGCCCAGAGTGCATTATTAATTTCAGTTTTTTCCTAAATGAGGCTAAAGAATCGTGACGAAGAAACATATCAATATCGCTTTGAATATTATTCGATGACGAACTCATACGATAAACAGGAGAGTGCTGGCCAAGATTACTTTTAAATTTAGCTAGGTGAAAGGTTTTACGGTTGCATAGACGACTACCAGCACGCGGAACAATCAGTGATATACGCTCAAGGATATCGGGAGAATCTACAAGACCATGGATGAGCTTATAAAGAAACATTATATCAGCAATCCTGCGACGTGTGCTCAATGATTCCATTTTATAATGTGAGAGACGCTGATCGTGCGAAATTCGACCACCTTCACCATTTCAACCAGAAGGGGTTCGCGAAGTCAGTCCCGATGCTAATGTTAATATTAGTGCTTTCATGCGTTGCAACATTAGCGCCGCATACTGACTTTTATAGGCATGACAAGACTAGGTAATTTAATATATATAAAGATGAATATTTGTTTGTTTGTCTTCTATGCGTTTCTTTACTATTCATCCGATTACGTTGAAACTGTTGTGTGTTGTTGTAATGGAACTTTCAATTAACAAAGCCAATACTATTTCAGTAATTTGAATATTTGAAGATTTCGCGTGACCAATACAGAGTCTGACTGTTGACTGAAACTGTATAGCTTTTATAAATTTTCAATCTGCGGCACGTAGTGCAGAAAGCCACTGCGCCAACCGCGCCGTCAAATACTTTATCATCAATCGAAATAGCAATTTCATTATTTAATCATTGACACGGTTCATTCTTTTCTCTACATAGATACTAATTTTGGTGGTAGTTTATGCACTAAGTGCAGAGGCGGACTTAATGCCGTAGGCATTTTCTACCAGTCAACCTAAGGATGATGCAGAGAAAAAAGTATGGTAGGTGCACGGACAAGATAATTATACTAAAACCTCTCTTTCCCTCCTTTTTTCCTAAGACCATCTTAATAGGTCGGCAACGTATCGGTGACTCCTCTGGTGTTGCGGTTGTTAATACCATCAGGTGAACCGCAAGCTCGATTGCCACCTATGCTATAAAAAAATACCCATGGATATTCACAGATACAAACTAACCCAATTCTCTGTTTACTGTAACATAGCATAGCAAATACATATAGTATAACAAACTCAATACTGGTAGAATAAAAGCGACACCATATTATTTGCTGGCCGACAACGGCCGATCCAATACGATTCCTTATAAGTTTTCCTGATTTCAATTAAGGCTACACATGTAATGCAATATCTCCGGCAGCGTATTTACGAACGTATGTGTGACGTGGATATTGGGTATTGGCTTCTTTTATTGATAAATAATTAGCAGTGGTCGGAATGGGTAGGGTTTTACCAAAACTTAGCGACAAGTTTAACAAGTGGTTAAAACCAGCAAAATTTTATTTATTAATAATTTATATCGAATCTTGGAATCCCGAAAATTGTTTTATTACTACTTGGTACACGAGAAATTACTCAAATTGTTGGATTTTATAAAAAATCCGGCGTCACATGTAAGAAATTATAAGCATTATTTACAATTACGTAGGAATGCTGAAATTAAATTGCTATAAAATCCAAAAATACGAGTACTTTCATGAGTACTAAGTAGTAAAATATTACCGGGATCCCGGGATTCAATAAAAATAAATAAATAAAACTGTGGTGGTTTTAATCTCTATAATTTTGCCTTGTTGCCATATTTAGGTAAATTGGCACTGATATATCATTTGTTAATTCTTTTTTTATATTTCTATAACTAAACTTGTTACTCTGTCTACGTTGTCTGGCCAATGTTAGTTAAGGTTATGGATACTGCTATTTTCAATGTGTGTCATGTTTTTTGCGGAAATAAAATATTTTTCTTTCTTTCTTTCTAAACTAGCTTGGCTTGAATGGATAATTATAAAATTTTATGAAATAAGCAAGTTTTTATTCATAAAATTCTTATAAAACTTTGTAGGTAAGTTAAGTACAATGATCTCCTTTTGGCGGTCTCTATACAAGCATCTATCAAAAAATACTTGACGGATTTTAACAACCCACTGGCATGAAAGTTTTGTTTTAATCAAGATAAAAAGTATAGCCTATAATACTTTTATTTGGACCCTAAACACGATCCCGGTAAAAGACCCATTATTTTTTAATGGAATGCTGGGATCTGTTGGGAAGATATAGGATACATAAAAGATGTTGTAGCTCAGTAAATTCTTGTTTAAAATTAATATCTAAGCAGTGGTAGCGAAGGAACACTTGTCTTCTATGCGTCCATAGGTCCGTAGCGACATCTAGTACTACATGAAATAACTACTTAGCAAGATAACTACAATGGGCTAATACAATACGAATTCGACCAATCAGATCACGAAGCCTGCATCACGCAAGTAAATAACCTCCAACTAGAAAACGAGCTGTAACTTTTGAACGGCTAAACAGGTTTTCATAAAACATAGCTAAGATGATATCCGATTAAACTAGCTTTCAATTTGAAAAACTGCATTGAAATCGGTCCATCCGTTTTGGAGCTACGATGCCTTAGACAGATACACAGATAAACACAACAAAGTTATTTAATAACACCCCTCTTTTTTGTCGGGGGTTAAAAAGATCATCGTATCTTAAGACATACCTGTCCAACAGTGTAAGTTTGAATGCATACAAAACCTGTAAAATGTGAGCCTGATGTAAGTAATAATGTTATAGATATTTACTAAATACCTACCTGTTGTCTTGTACTATGAGTCTGACATGCTCACTAAAATGTCTCGCTGATGGTGGCTTTGTATGTCGGGTCGTTGAGTTCCCTTCATTGGGGTCGAGTTTGGCGATGCTGACGCATGCGTCATGCTCGTGAACGGGTGCCGTCTGTCGGAACTGGTCTGGTAAAAGAGTTTCCATGGAGTTTCTTGCCGGTTCTTCTCCATAGGACCACAGTATATATAAGGTGCTATAAAAATATCTGCCACGGCTTTAATGGGAGGTAGTATTGTGTTTATACATTACAATAGTGAAGAACTTTCGTACCCCGGAACAGTTAATTCAATTTGAGAAAATAAAGTAGTTAAATTAACATTGACTCTACTCTGCATAACGTGGTTCACAAATTTTTGAATTGAATTCGGTGCGGTGCGGCAACAGCTTATTAAGCCTACGGGATGGTTTTATACTATTAAATCAATTCAAATTTATACGTACTATTTATTGTATGAAAAAAAAAAAGACAAATAATCAATAATTTATCTTTACTATTGTAATCTATAAACACAATACTGTCTCCCATTGCAGCCGTGGCAGATATTTTTATAGCACCTTATATATACTACAAGGACTTACTATTTGGAACCGCGCACTTGGAGTCTCCACATTTCATAAGTGCCTGTATCTGGTTTACATGAAATAAAGATCTATTCTATTCTATTCTACCTTATCCTCCAGAAGAGCATCGCATGCATCGCATCAATTAAAACGAGCTCAAAGCGAGTCTTGCATTTAATTACATCTTCCTTCAAATTAATATCATTTAAAAGTTAAGCGTTACTTAAGTTCGTTACTTAAATTGGTGCAAGGTAGCTTTAATTACCATTTCTGTGCGCAGTTTATGTGACAATAAAGCTTTATAATTTTCATGTCAGGTAATTTGGGACCACTGGAGGTTTTATGAGGACTATTTAGTATAATTATTCTAAATAGGTGCTTGAATTGAAAGAATAACTTTAATATTTCACCATACAATATAGAAAGAAAGAAAGAAAATCAATTTATTCTTTGCACGCAGGACACCGAAATCACAATTGCATGCACACATAATAAACATTAAAAAAACTACTTATAAAAAAAAATACGTGTGTGTGTGTCCCTCATGTGCAAAAAAATGGTCATCGATCAGCTTGTCGGCATTGGCAACACCAATGACGCTGATTTTCATCGACGACCGTCGTCCGTGGGTGGTATGTCGAATATTGTATTTTTCCAGGCAGATCCTGTGATGTTTACTTGCTGTTTATTACAAAAATAATTAATTAACTAGCCTCAAGGCCGTCCTGGTCTAAATATTTGTATAGATCTATGTATATCTTTAACTTTGTCCGTGCGTCACTGCAAGGGTGCCAACTGAAAATCAGCTCTGGGCTCTTCGCGCCCAGCAAAATGCTGAGCTGGCTACCCTGTCGGCATGGCATTCTTGACTGCATACCTATATATTTTTAAGAATTTTATATTTTATTTCTTATTTGTCTTCTTTGTGTTATTTTTATATTCTTTCTCTTGTGTTGCCATGTGTCCGTGCTGAATAAATGTTTTTTCTTTCTACTCCATTACCTCCATAAATATAAACTTCAATAGCTACTCGACCCAAACGTATGGGACAACTGATTATTTTTTCGCGATTACGATATACCTATTGGTCCCATAGAGGAAATTGTTCAGTTTGATGGTCTGATCCACACCCTTAAATATGAACACGCATTTCTGGTACACGATGTATACGACTTATTACAAGATAATTAAGTTTTGGATAAGTTATGTAAGTTAAGGTTCTGAATAAGCTATCTAGAAAAATGCTAAGAATTTTAATAAATAAAAAATGGCCAGCGCTTTTTGAAAGGGGTAAGAAAAACTATTTTTAATTTCGGAGTAGCGAGAACTTCGGCATTTTAATATTCTCTGAATTTTAATTTATTAACTTAACCATAATTTAATTTGCATTTAAACTGTCTCATTGTTCTAGGGGTCACAAGCGTGACTACTGAGTGTGAGATGCTGGGCTTGATTCCCTGGTTAGGCAGTGTTATTAGGTGTTTCTGTCAGAAAATACTCTTAACAATATGCTCGCCCCCTATTCCATCGGGCTTCATAATGGCATTATGTATACTAGTACTATACTACGATTAAAATTATGCGCTTCGGCAATCTTCGTGTTTCCGAATACCTCCTTCCTTTCCTTCGTGTTTGTTACCTACGAATATGCAACCAATGTCCGAAGGTTCCGCGTCTCGTCGGTCACTCAGGAGATACCTGTTTTTTTGTTAATTTATCGGTTTATATCATCATCATACGTTCGTATTCTCGAAGCTAGACGAAGGTAGCCGAGACGCATAACATAAATCATCGTACTATACCTACACTTCTGCCTAACCATTCCGGGAATACAAGTTAGTACCGTTATCAGGGCCAGATATGACTCGCCTCACAATATCTCGCCATCGTTCTGTCTCGACGGCATCAAGCAGCGTCTATCTGACATAGTCCAGACTCACATTTTTTTGGGCATGTCTCAAGACCTACGACGACTCGATAGAGCATCTTGTCGTGCAAGGCAAGGTATAAAAGTAGAAGTGTAAAAGGTGCAAGGAACCGGCCCGCTATATCACCCATGCGATGGACCGATCAAGCCAAATTCTCTGTAGGTGGGTCCCTGCATGAGTGCTTCAAAATTTGTGCCAAAAGAAAACTCACTTCTACCTCTATGTTAAATCAAAGTCAAAGTAAGAGATTTTTATTTCAACTGGACCTTTGCAGGCACTTTCAAAACGTCGTGATTCTATGTAGATACATGGTTCCAAGTGGGTTGGTTCTGGAGAAGACACCGGCAAGAACCTCCACAAATCTAATTAGTATACCTACAGAGTGCCCAAACAAAACAAGGGCACATAAAACCTAACTCGTATTTATTTCGCCTCAAAGTTTACGTTCTGGTTTGAGTGCTTGACTTCCAAAGACCCTTAAAGACTTTAATGTTGGACAACCCACAGGCAATCAAGTGGAAGGGACTTAATTATCCAATCACGTCGATGCCGGAAAACAATGTAACGAGGATTGGAGCCGGCTTTGAATTGAATTGATAAGATGGGTAGTTTAATGAGGATATTGACTGGAATCTTGATAATGATTAGAGTTTGCATATTCACACATTGTGTTTATATGTCATTGTGTTCAAGAATGTGTTATGTAAAGTCTTTTGTATATCCCGCCCTAATGCTCACTCTTATTGTATGTGTTATGGATCAAGTGATTAATGACAGCATTATTTACAATGCCCGGACAGTATGAATAATGATAATTCAAATCGGCCCATGTAAATCATAATAATTTAGGCTTCATTAGTTATCACATTTTCTGGTCATTATGAATATTCCTAAGTGATTTTACAATATCAATGGCCGGACAGTATTTAAAATGAAAAATCAAATCAAGCCATGTAATTCATAATTATTTAGACTTCATTATTTATCACACGTAATGAATTCTACGTTCCTACCCCTAAAATCGAAATAGGAACAGTTTTCAAAAACAAATTCATAGTCAAAATTGTTTACACAAAAATCCAATCCATCACATTTATGGAATCAACCAAACGACAATTCTAAAAATATCTAACCAAATCTAACTGGTAAATTGTAAAACAAAGAGCGAACATGAAACGGCGCGGGCGCGGTACGTTCGGAACACAAACCTGTCAATATCATACCCGGTTTTGTTTTTGTCTGTTTGATATATTCAGAATATCAAATGCACGTGGTCAAGTGCGAGCTGTTTGAGGGTTCTGTACACTGTCCACGAAATCACTATCAACTATGCCGAGCGAATCTCCAAAGGACACAAATTATATAACGTGTATTAGAAATGCGTGATCATATTTAAGGGTGTTGATCAGACCATCAAACTGAATAACTATCTTTCTTTTTTTTTAACATTGCCCCTCACTAGGATTTCTCCTGTATCGAGGGTACAGTTTACAAACATACATGTCACATGCACACACAACCAGACCCAAAACAACTATCTGTAGATCATACAAATATTTGTTCCGTGCGGGGATCGAACCCGCGGCACGTAGCGCAGAAGACTAATCGCTTAGCCACTGCGCCAACCGTGTCGTGTCGTGTGTTTCTCTATGGGACCAACATCGTAATCGCGAAAAAATTATCTGCTGTCCCATATTGTTCATTTTGATGGTCTGATCCACACCTTTAAATATGACCAAACATTTCTGATACACGCTGTATTGTCATAATCACCAACTTGGCAGACGGTTTAGTTAATATTTATTATTCGTTTTTTTTTTATATACGTTGCCTCTCACTAGAAAGAAAGAAAGAAAAATATTTTATTTCTGCAGCAAAAAACACTAGGGTTTAGGGTTTACAAACATACAGCTCACTCATCCAGACCTGAAACAATTATCTGTAGGGCAAATATTTGTTCCGTAAGGGAATAGAATCCGCAAAACGTAGCGCAGATAGCCAAGGGTTAAGCCACTGCACCAATCGTTTCATCGTGATGTTGCACTGCTAACAGTAAGTTGTTTTTAAACACTTGAGGACCGAGCTTCCTATGTACAGTCAGCAATATTTCCGGTCGACCATCCTTAAGGCTAAAATCAACCGGCGTCCAAATGCAGAGTTACTAACTCTAAGCGGGCGGCAGTCGTTCAAAGAATTTGGTTTGCGAAATGTACAACGTATCGTGACTATGTTCAATTTATTTTATTTCAAAGCAAAAACTACCAAAGATTTCCGTCAGTTACCATAACTACCAGGTTCCATTCTTTCCTTTTAATTTCTAAAACCCTAAACTTGACCGCCTTCAATATGAAATCCAATCCACACATTTTTTCAAAACATACCTGACTTCTATCCTGGGTATATCTAGATAAACGTCCGTAAAAGCGCCTAAACTACATCCAGGATAAACAGACCTCCTCTGCTGCCCTCCATCCTTGTAACGCAGAACTATTTGGGGGAGGGATTGGTAAATATAAGGCTCAAACTACGCAAGTCAGTTTCGTACGTAGAATCACCCTGTCATCGTTCTTTGGTTTGGTTTTTAAAATGCAAATTGAATCCTAGTTTAGGTCCACAGTATGTTGGGCCTAACTTGATAACAATTTAGATCGAACGTTAATTAACTTTGATAAGATTTAAGCAATATTTATATTACAAAAGCAATTACAAAATTTTAGTCTATAAATATTATAATTATAAATCTATAAGTATCAATACATATAAAGAGGTAAAAGTTTGTTTGTTTGTTTGTATGAAGGGGTAATCTCTGATACTATTGAACTGATTCTATAAATTCTTTCACAAGTAGAAAGCTATACTATCCGTGAGTAATATATGGCTATATTTTAGGCTATATTTAATTTTGTTAAAAACAAAACCCGCGGTTGAAGCCGCGGACAACCGCTAGTTATCTGCATTCTCTCAAGAAGTGGGAATCTTCTTCAATATACAATTATTTACTAAAAGTTTATGTTAACGTAAGTATCGGTTTTTATTAACTACGTAACTATTTAGTAAGTAATCTGTTCAGTGCTCCTTGGGGAAGCGTCGTGTCACTATTAGTAGGGTCGGAAACGCGCGGGTGATCCCCCTGGTGTTGCAAGCATCCATAAGTTACGGTAACCGCTTACCATCAAGCGGGCCATATGCTTGTTTGACACATAGTAAGCAATATTTTGACAACACGGTTGGCGCAGAGGCTAAGCGATTAGCTTGCTACGGTACGTGCCGCGTGTTCGATCAGTGCACGGAGCAGTATTATTTGTATGATCTATAGATAGTTCTTCCGGGTCTGGTTGTGTGTGCATGTGACATGTATGTTTGTATACTGTACCCTCGATACAGAAGAAATCCTAGTGAAGAGCAATGTTTAAAAAATAAAACTATATAATAATACGTGAAGAGAAAACTTTGTACCCCATTTTAAGTATATTGCGCACATGGAGGAGAGTCAGATTTGGCATAGTTAAAGTTTATGGAGAAGGAGTGCAGAAAGCTAAAATTACGGTCGAATTTCGACCACTTGGCGACCACTAGTCTATATATTAATACTTGAAGAGTCAAGCTTTATACCCCTTTTTAAGCACATTGCGCGCACGGAGGAATGTGATATTTGGCATAGTTAAAGTTTATATGGAGAAGAATACTTATCATGACTTTAAAACACAGAGAAGACGTTTAACACTCACGGGAAACCTAAGACATTGTCATTATTCATCAGACCAAAGATCTAAAAACAAATCCCTACCATAAGAAATATACAAGCTAATCCGGTTTGGTAGTGGTCGCTTCGCTCCAGCGGACTCGACGAATATTTTACCTACCCGGGTTTTGGTGACGCAAAATAAATTGGGGAATTTGGGGCTCTTATTTATACACGTTAGCGACGGTTGGGGACTGTTACGCCGGTTGGGTTTCTTTCCTCGTGAAAGCTTTGGTAGAATGTGTGGGTAGCAGGTTTATTGGGGTATCGTTTTTCATGTGTTGGTTAGGTAGTATTGAATGAGTGATGAATACTTAATTGATTGATTTTAAACGTATAGAACATTTAGAATACCTATTTATTTATTTATTTAATGCTTTTCATACAAATATGTATAAAGGCCTCTTAATGCCTAGGGCATTCTCTGCCAGACAACTTTAGGGTGATGCAGAGACAAAAGCATGGTAGATGCACTAGTCATTATTATTAGGTGAGGTAATATACTTAAGTAGAGCCTAAGTAATTCATTACACATATACTTACATTAAAACCCGTATAGAACCTATATAGAATATTTTATCAAAACAATAACGTTTATACATATATTTTTTACATATATTGTTTATTTATAACGTAACAGTTAGAAATAAACAAGTTATTGCTATTTACAACCGAATTACTTGGTTCGGATGGAGTCTACAAAGTCATGTTTTCCGTGTAGAAATCTTGTTAAAATAAAATATTATAGTTTAAAAAAAACTATAGAACACGCTTTAGTCATCCAAACTGAACGTGTATGCAAAATTTCAGCTCAATCGGAAACCGGGAAGTGGGTCAAATATAACTTCCAAGATTTTCTTACATAGTTAGTTACAGGTGAAGCTAATAAAAGCGTGTTAAAATCAATAATAAGGCACATTAACGTTTAGAGCCACAATATATCAATAGTAAAGCACATAATTATTTCTTAGTAATATTCATTGTTACCAGTTCTCCTATTAAGGTCGTCACCCTTGTTACCCAATTACACGCGCTGCAGTTATGCGTGAAATTGGCACGTCTGTTAGCACCTTTAGTTTACCAATACTCAGTGCATGGGACCAATCAGGTGAACGTTTGCTAATTAAAGTGGGTATATAGCTACGTTCGAAGAGGCCTTCTTAAGTAGATATTATATTCATTTTTTTAACCAAGTCTTACAGATTAATAACATTCTTTAATTACATAATAAATACTCAAGTTGCTAATATTACAAACCCCCACAAATAAATATACGATAAAATAAACTTTAAAAATATTAAAAACCGACTTACTAAAATAATTTTCATAAAAAACGTAACAATTTCTGAAGTCGGGGCCTATAACTCTTCATTGCACTTAGCTTGGCAGTGGCACTTACTTTCTCTCTCCAGAATCCCAACAGTGGGAAACTTAGGCAGATGATACTGAAGTCAGTGCAAGCAATATTTGACACATCTCTGCGACTCATAGAATTATTCTCGTTCGTTAATGTTTACAAACACGAATGCAAACATTTTTATCAAAAACATAATTTTCACCTCCCAAAAACACCTGCAAACCTTAATAACCTAAAAACATAACTGACTTTGTTAACCCTACACTTACTTCGCAACATACAACAAATTCAACTTTCCGAGTTACTCCTTGTTAGTGACGTTTGTACGAATTGCGAGAGAGATTTAGAGTAAACCGAATATTTCTCTCTCACATTTTATCGAGTAGGTAGATGAAACAAGAAATCTTTTCTCAAACTGTGTTAGTTCATCCCTCGTTATTTTGCGTCTAAACAAAGAAAGTAAAAGACTTGTTATTTATGTTTTTTGGTAAAAATAAGTATAATACAAGATGGTTTGGGAGGTAAAAGATGTACAATATTTGACGTGTCACGTGGGCTGTACCGTAAAATGGGAGGAATATGGATGAATGGATGGAAGGTTGGAGAACTATAATTTTGTAAAATCAATACTAATTTAGAAATCAGCTTCATTGGGGTTTACCAATGATAATAAACTGATCGACGCACATTTTTTTACATTTGAGGGATACACTTCCATTTAGGTTTAACTTTGCAGTGTTTATATTAGTTGAAAACTATACATGTATGTGGACCAAGGTAACCAATAAGTGGAGCCCTGATATGACGAGAAGGCGACGCGGTAGACCACGAAAGAGATGGCGGGACGAACTTGATAAAACTAACAACGAATGGTTCACACTGGCTCTAGACCGAAAAGCCTGGAAATCATGGGGGGAGGCCTTTGGCCAGCAGTGGGATGATGTAGGCTAACAGTAACAGTATATATGTATTAATTACTTGAAGCAAAAAATAAATTTATTTTCTGTTTCTTTCGAAAAAATCCTTGTTGCCTACAAACTATGTTAATTCAACATTGAAATCCTTTGCCAGATTAAGACCCTATTGATTCCTGCATCCCTATTCCCCCATACTATGGTATCACAATCATGTCAGCCCGTAGACTTCATGGGTGTCGCTACACAACATGAGCCTCGCCATAAACCGGTGGTATGAAGAAACATTCCCATAATCACCACGTATAGCAACCATGGATGATCCCGAATAAAGTGCAATTTTATGGACTTTATAACTCATTATATCCATGACAATGGCTTCTCTCTGAACAAGACAATGTGATCTATATTTCCAAATTAATAAGCTTATAATAAAAGGGGATATTTACCATATATTGACTTTCTCATCATCTCTTATCCGTGACCATGGCGTTAGCAACAGTGGCGAAATAACGGAAGCCAGTAGCGTGCTAAGACATTTCTTATATGGTAGGCGAACACAACATAGTTTTGTACTGTCAAGTTAAATGATGTATGTTATTGACCACCTCATCCTAAGACTTAAATTGACTGATATTACAGACATATTAATGTTTGTATTATTTTTTAATACTTATTTTATTAAGGTATCTTTTTGTCTGTATGGAATGCAGGCCACTATCGGAAGCACATAATAAAGACAATACAATTGATGCCGTTTTTATTGAAAATAATAGTGTTAGTGACCATGACAGTTTATTTATTTTATTTATTTATGTATACACAAGGAAACATGGTTATAAAAATGTTACAGATATATGAACACAATGGAACTACTTTTTTTGTTTTTTTTTTTTTCCAGTAATCCCGCGATTGGAAATATGGATGATAGGCACGTAGACACAGTGTGTAAAAATTACAAAAATAACTTATTTAGACCACTTAAACTTATGGTATACTAAACTAAACCAATAACTACATAACTTAAAGTATAAGTTAGTTCAGTGTAGTAGTTTCCTTTTATGACGTAGGCATCCACTAATATGGGGTTTTTGGAAATTCCACCCCTACGGGGGTAAAATACCGACGTAAGTTTGAATTAGAGTCAGTCATTTTTAAAGTTAGATCCATAAAAGTTGGTATTTAGCGTTTCGGTTAAAATTAAAGAAACATGTGTTTCAGGATTTTCGAAAATTCTGCCTCTAAGGGGGTAAAATAGGGGATGAAAGTTTGTTTGAAATTCTGTTATGTTTCAACGAAATCCGTAATATCGACTTCAATGTGAGCAAAGCTGCGGGATACAGCTAGTTCATGATAAACACGATGAACTTCTTACTCCAAATAATAGTCCGATCGTTCCCACCCATGGCATATTACCTCCACTGTACTGCAAGGCTAACAAGGGTTTATTCCTCCTATGTTCTCCCATATTTCGTCTGGTTAATCCATATTTATACGGCTGACCCTGCCTCAACGGCTGCTTCGTGCCGATAAGACTCCAGCCTTTTTATATGAACACTGTTAATATATTTTGTGAGCACTTGATCGAGTGGTGTCGATTTTATTGGTAGGAAAGTATGAAACGTTTAGTTCGGGAAAGTTTATGTAGCGCTTATTCAACCCGGTTCTTGGTAAGTTTCTTTTTAATATTAAAATACTACTATCAGTAGAATCCTAAAGGCTACGGATTTATAACACCGACAATATAAGGATTGAGTGTATAGGTCTTTATTTTGTATGGTAAATAAAATAATATAAAAAATCCCTTTAGTATTTTCATGACAAATTAAACATATCTGTCGCATTCCTCTGTTTAGCATGTTGTATGGGGAGATCTATGAAGGAATATTGAGATGTAACATAGAAAAAAAAATTACAACTCTATGAAGGAAACGCTCAACATTTTGAAACTTCAGAAAAACCAATCAAAAGCCAATGACCGATAGAGCCCTAACGACCATCCATCCAACTTGCCAGCTTAAATATTGCGTGTTGTCCACCTCAGTGGCTAAGATCAATACCACCTTTTGGATGCTAATTGGAGGCTAATTCCAGCAGTATATTGTGACAAAGTTCCACGCTAATGATGCTACATTCTCCACCTTCTATTCAATTTCCAAGCCAACATTTCCGCAAAATAGACAAAGCATAAACGCTTCATTTTTCCACACCCTCGTCTGGAGCACTAGACTTCTACTTGAACGAAACTGCCAGCTAATTAGTATTTCCACTGGTGTCCTAGTTATCGTCACAACTAGATGAACTAGATGCTTAGCCCTGAAAACAATGCTCATGCAGTATTATGTAAGCCCGCGGAGATAATTCAATGGAAAAACATGTCAACTAAGAAATGTCAGATTTGCACGTTAAATTCAGAATTATTAGATACCATTTCTTCTGGTGGTCAGAAAACGATAACAATTTTTTTTTGACATTTTTTAATCATCTTAACTAATAATAATATTATAAAGAGAAAAAAATTGATTTTTTGTATGTTAATTTGTAAACATATGGTACCTATGGTATGGATAAACATGAAAATTAATGGACCGATTTCAAAAATTAAAAAAAAATTGTCGTCGCAATGATACCATGAAATGTTTCTGCAAAGGCTAGAACAGGTTTTGTTTACATTTTTTCCTTTGAATAATCTCTAGTTTTATGACAGGTTTTGTTAAAAAAATCCTTGAGATGATTTCTAGGTTTAGGTGCTATCTCCGAAAACAATGCCTTGACAGCATTACGTAGAAAATAGGTTAGTATGACAAGCTCGTAAATTACGTGAAATTGAAGTGGTCTGGGAGTCACAAGTCGTTTGTGGACATGATTTATGTATTTTGGGAGAACTAGGATGAGTTGGGAGTTGGTACGTGGACTGAATCAGGTGTTTATGTATACTTGCTGCTTTGGTTTAGTCTGTTTAAGTCTTACGTACCATTGTATACAGGATGCCGCAGATGTAAACACATTAAATGTATCACGTTCTGTGACGGTACATAAAAAAACAATCGAATCCTATCAGTAGTTTAGCCACAGGACCTAATTTAATGTTTCATAATTTTACACATAACACGATCTCTCGGCAAAGTTTAAAAGTTTCCAACGTATTCTAACCAAAATTATTTTTATTTACACGTGTAGAACAGATAAAGGTGACATAAATTTCTACTTCGATGTCCCTTCACCTAGACGAATGATAGCAGAGTGAAATTTATTGCAATTCTTTTTCGAAAAATCTCAGTTTTTTCACTGCTTTAAACATGATACCAAATATGTGGTTTCATATAATGGCGCCCTGTATATAGTCCTAATTTAATACTGGAGGTTCTTTTAAGGAGTTATAGTACTCATCATTATGTACACTCATATAATGGGACATACGGTTTATAACTGTTTACCAAGTACTGTGACGTCTGCTTCTAGCATGACAGTCTTTAAAAAGAGATTAAAAAACTGGCTTATCGAGAAAGCGTTTTATGAGTTTAACGAATTGACTGAAAAATAATTTATTATTATACCATGTGATGTACTTATTTATTTATTATTAAAATGAAATTGAATTGAATGGAATAGAATAGAATAGAAATACCCATTATTGTAAATCGGATAAAAAGGAGCAATGAACATGATAGTTACAATATTTAATTAACGTTTACAATTGAAGTGAACTTAAATATTATGTCGTGATTGTAATGTATCTATATTATCTTATATCAGCTAACTAGCCACTTTTTTTTTAATTGTATGAATGATCAATGGTTATGACGTGTAATGGAAATTACCAATAAATTGATTTATGATTTACAACTTTTATTATAGGACCAACCCTGAAATCGTGAAAAAAGAATCAGCTGTTCCATATTTCGTGGAGTAATATTGAACTATTTATGTATCTGGAAC
The DNA here is from genome assembly GCA_932294325.1 of Allophyes oxyacanthae. Taxonomy (NCBI): domain Eukaryota; kingdom Metazoa; phylum Arthropoda; class Insecta; order Lepidoptera; family Noctuidae; genus Allophyes; species Allophyes oxyacanthae. The sequence continues at coordinate 3,282,657 of OW028614.1, read as the reverse complement.
AGCTTGATTTTAGGTATAGTTTATATTATAAAAATCACCATCTAGTTCTAAATTGAAAAACAAACAAGACAATCCCCTCGTTCCGTTAAATTAGATAAGTTTAACTGTATCAAGGATAATGGAACGGAAGGTGAGCTTGCTAATGAGCTCACGTCAAGTTGCTTTGAGCAAGCAAATCCGGGCAATAGAGCGCGGCTCTTGGACAAAGAAAATACTTAAATAAATTACAATTACTTTCAACGGGTAACGGTAAGTAGATTTATAGAATTACCTCCAAGCTCATCTGAGTGGCTTAGTCCTGGCACGAAACTTAGCCGACGGCTCTAAAAGCGTAAACTAGTCGAATACGAAATGCGTTTGAAAAGATTATCTAAATCCTATCAGGTCAGTGCATTAGTCCATTAAACTTGTACCTAGGTTCATACTGACATAACCTCAAAATCCAAAAATGTTAATATGTCTTATTTGTGGCCTTATAGAAAAAAAAATCGGTGATTATCTTTAAGTAATGTAATCCCTATGGTTTAAACATTTTTTCATTCATAGACGCTTCAAATTGATGTCAGTATGGGAACTTGCCACTGTTTTTTTGATTGAATTTTAGAATAGAATAGAATAAACATTTATTTGGTTGGACACAACATACAGAATGAATACATAAAGAAAACACACGAAGGAAGAGAATGGCATAAAATTAAATAAAAAGAACAAAAACTCCATGGGCATGTGTCTCAAAACTGGACCAAATAGGTGTCCCTCCAGATCTGTGATCATTTTCTATGCATTGACATATTAAAAATGTTTGTCTAAGGACGTTTGAAGGAAAGGTATAAATATAAAAACCGTACAATATACACCTAATATATATATTTATTTTTTATTAGATATTTATTATTATAGATATTATTTTTTTGGAATCTCTATGGTGTTGCTTTCATAGAGGTCGCAGAAAAAAATCTCACCCTGTATTAACAGTTAGAGCAAGAAAGATTAATGTTCTCAGAAATCCATCGACACTTTATAAACGTAGATATTAAAACTGAACGTACTGCAGCAGGTTATAGGTTTTTTTTTTTAAAAAGGCTTGTTTTTTTTTCATTCCCAAATCAATTGAACTTCACTGCTAACCTATAAACTGTGAGCAAATGAAGATTAAGATCCGCAAAATTTAATTTAATGCGCTAAAATTATAGGCTTTGTATAATCCACGTTATTACCTACATCATGTATAAGCAGATTACCTAACTAAAAGGATTACAGAGATCATGATAATGTGATGCAATTAGTCTGAAGCACTTAGTTTGTGTCCATCATAATCATATTAATCCGTAAATGCTTATTACTGTTCATTACAGAACATGGGCGGGCGTATGTGAATAGAAACTATGTACGAAGCAATGTGATTGTAGTCATGATTTATATATTATTTCATAGCTATGAGCATAATGGCCTTATTGACCGCTAATAATTGATCTTGATCTTCTATCAATATGTTTCGTAAGTTTATTTATTTATACTTTATGCACTATGTAGGTACAGATCCCTTAGGCATTTTCTTACAGTCAACCTAAGGGTGATGCAGTGAAAAAAAGATGGTAGGTGCACTAACAAGATAATAATACTGAAAAAGTAAAATAAGCATAGTTACTTAAAACTATTTATTAATAAGAATTTATATAATATACACCACATATTATACACTGAATATACATTACATTCCATATTAGTACATAAATGAATATATAGTACCTATATACATAAATATACTTTTTTTTTTTTTTTTTTTTTCATAAAATCAAGGCATATCTTAATTTCTAGGATACAGATAATTTGAGATACAGCTTAACAATAAGTAAACACAAACTATAACTATAAGTATTACTTATAGATAAAGTATATTTATGTATATAGAAAGCATTTTGATTGGGGATTGTGTTTCAAGTCATAATTATATAGATTAATGCCGTTTAACTCCCAAATACTAGATATTCACCAACCTAATTTATCGAATCGGTGATCAAATTGATTGTTTTTTAGCGCACGAGGTTAAGTAAGAAAGCAATTTCTGTCTGTTTTATTTTTGTTATAGGTAATATTCTTGAAATATCTATCTGATTTATATCTGCATTTCTACACTAACTATTTCTAACCGTCTGGAGCTATCTTTTCTAATATTTTTTAGAACAACGTTTGTTAGTGTATTCGTGTCTTAAGGCTAATCAAAGATCCTAATAGACTAGATGACAGATTCTTAAAATTTGGTCACTCCATGATTGGTCACAGAATTTTATATTATCAACTATAAATATAATCAAAAATATCACGGTACCGGATTCTGTGTCCATAATTTCGCCACAAACAACGTTGCGGGCATAAACTACTATAATATAATGTTTCCCGGATACCCCCGAGAAAACATGGCCTGTTCTAAGATCCGGTACAACAACTAAGTAAGGTCCGCACATTATCAATAAATTGCAAGTGTAGTGGCCTGAGGCGATAGTTAGCGCCACCTGCGACATAGGACACTGGAGACATACGGGCAGTGCCTCTGTATTTAACCATATTTGCTTATAGAGGCTGTTAAGATAGAAGTATTTTAGATAGAAGTGTTTGAAGTCTTAAATGTGAACTGTTCCTCGTGTGATCATTATGTAAAAGAACGATTATACAACGTGTATCAGAAAAGCGTGGTCATATTTAAGGGTGGGGGTGGATCAGACCATCAAACTGAACAACTTTCTCTGTGGGACTAAAATGGTATTCGCAAAAAAAATTCAGCTGTCCCATACAAAACTTCAATACCTACTCAACCCAAAAGTATTAATATTACTCAATATTCCTCGACTAAATGTTTGGAACAGCTGATTTTTTTTCGTAGTAAAAGTTGTTTATAATGACAAGTACTAGTACCCCTTAAAGCACTATTAGTTAATTACCGATTGCCCTGTATATCTTAAGCATAGAAAGTAATCTGTTTTCTGTACATTTGTAATTTGTACATAATTTTCTGGCAGTCCACTAAGAGTAGAATCTTTTACAAAGAAACATACTTACTAGTGTTAAGATAGGTTTATTTTAAAATTTTGAATTGTCATTTTTAAAAGAAACTTGTGAAATTTATGGTCGAATTATTGTTTAATTAAAATAGCAAACCCAATATTGTAAACTTTAAAAAATAGTTTATCGGTCACAATCTGTCACAATGAATATTATAAAAGGCGTGCAAACGTCAGTACGACACACAGTATCCATTAGTCAGTCAGATAGACAGCATGGTAGCATAAATTATTGTGTAACGTTATCAATGTACCCATGTACTTCTAAAATAAATATATAGTAGTATATAAAACTGAGTTTGAATTCCAAGAAACCTGCAACACTAGTGTGACTCCATATCGTGGCATATAAATTGAGGAAATAGCAATGTGTTCACAGCGATGCCGATGTTGGGGCGTGTTAGTAGTAATTCAGTCAGAAGCGATCACTCGTTTGTTTTTGAATCGATTTGGCAGCGTAACATCTATGCCAATATGCGATGTAAATTGCTGGACGAAGCTTAGGGTTGATCACACACGTCAGACCATCGGTCGGTGACTGATTATAAATCGGTGAGCGTAGAAATAAACTACGATAACATGGCGCACCCCTCCAAATTACTTTTTCAATATTTTTAGTCAGATCTCCTTACCGTGTAACCAATCCTTGGATTTATTTTTGTTTGATGGCCGTCTCAGTATGCGCACGTGCGTTGTGAGTCTTGGTGGCGCCTTGTAAATAATTTCAAAAATACTTTCAAGCGTTTTGAATTTTGGAGGGGCGCGCCATGTTATCGTAGTTTATCTCTAAATAAAACCTCATACACGTTGGAAACTTCCTATAAAAACTTGAGCCTATAACACTAATTAAACTAAGGTTGCAAGCCTTTGAGGCCTCACCAAAAGTTCGGTTAAACAGTAAAGGCTCCATGGGCAACCAGTGAGAGAAAATGAAAAAAGAAAAAAAAAATCGAATGCAACTAATCAGTGGACGATTACTAGACCTACAAAAAGTATGACGTGTGTGATCTACATAAAGCATTATTTAATGTTAATTGTAATTATTATTTTTATATATTATACATATTATTATCATTTATAAAATAAAGAGTATTTTCTATTCTATTTATCACTACGAAGGTGCCATCAAGGTCTACTTACCTATTTGTAAAATCGTTAACCTCTAAAAACCATAAAGCGTTTTTTTTTAATGTGTGTCTTTACTTAGTTGGTACTTGAGCCAGCTAAGTGTTAATATCAGCGCATAAAAGCCTTTTACAAATACTTTACTAAAAGTCTATAATGTAAAAATAAATCTTTAAGAATAATATACTCAGGTACCTTTTGTTTTTAATGCGATGTAAGCTCATTAAAGGTAAATAGAAATTAGTTATCCTAAAACAATAGAGCACTCCAATTTGTAATTAAGAATTTTTCCAGACATGATATTTTAGCCTTTTAATGTTAATTTTATGTTCGGAAAATAATTATAAATTGATCTTAATTTTAATATTTCTTTGGAGCCATGGGTCGTCATTTGTTTGTGGTTTGGAGTCATTTGGTCGATGACTTTCAAAAACGACCTAATAAGCCGGGTCTAGGCCTAACTAAAAACTAAGAGGGAAAGACCAGAATACGGAACATTGATATACAGGGTTATTTATAAAACACCGGCAATGCTTTAAGGGGTGAGACTACGGGACCAACCATGAAATCGCGAAAAAAAATTCAAACTTTACATACATTTTGATGGAGCAAGGTTAATCTTTTGTATGAAAAGTTTTTTTTTTTTTCGCGATTTCATGGTTTGTCCCATAGTAAAAGTTGTTCATATTGATGAGTAGTTTCACCCCTTAAAGCATTGCCGGTGTTTTACAAATAACCCTGTATAATAATAACTACAATTAAATGATTTAATTATATTTTAAAAATTGTAAACTCCATCTGCTCTGGTAGTAGTACCTACCTATGTACCTACTCTTAATATAACCCACTTCATATTTCACGAACGATCAAGTTCTAATATTTCCATTAATCCTAAATCTTAATTACGAGCGCCGTCCGTAAATTCAATTTAACTGGACCTGAGTCTAAGGCCGAGCCAGACTAAAGCCGAGGTCGAACTAAGGCCGGGTTTACACGTCCAGACGCATTACCTCCTTTGTTATAAACGTTTGTCACTGAATCTAATCTCAAACAACAAGCCTGGCCGTTTGACCAATCCCAGCGTTTGCTAACAATTGCAGTGCTGCAACATATATATTGGATGGTATACTGAGAATATTCTAGATTTGATGGAAAACAGTGATACAAAATTCGTTTTGATGACAACCATACGGAATAGTTTTTGTTAAATTTGCCTTATTTTGTAGAGTGATTCAGTCTCTGTTCTGTAAATGCAAAAGTGTATCCCAAATGCAACCGCAGTATTGGGATTCCCAATACTGCGGTTGCATTTGGGATACGAAAATTTGACTTAGTATGGGGGACACGCATAATTTACTAGCGCAAGCCATACAAAAACAAGTTTTTATTTTGTTTTGGAGTGAATTTTAGTACTGTGCATTTGCGAACTGACACTGAATCACTCTGCAAAATATGCGCACTACATAAAAAAATATTCTGTATATTGCAAAGTCATTTGATCAGAGAGATAGTATATCCTTTACGTTAACGATCACAGAAAGATTCTTTGTCCACGCCTGCAGAATCCAGCTAGCCTTACAAAGTTAGGATCAAAGAAAATATTTTCACAGCTAATAGCTTTAAAACTCAATATAACAACACTTCATCAAACTATATTTAAAATTTAAAATATGCAATGTTAATCCACGTTACAGAAGTATCATATAAACCAAACGTCAATCACACGCCCCAGTTTAAACTATCCAAAACAAAACCCACTTACGCATCCAATATTTTAAATGGCTATCCTGTGTCCGTACAATTTTCTACTAGAAAACAAACAAAGTTCCACATGAAACAAATAAAATGACAGTTGTGAAGCGGTGCGCACATCAAAGCGTTGTATCGGAAGCATTCGGAAATGTTCGGGGGCAGTCGGAGGCACTCCAATTTATTGGATATCAACCTGTCAATGCCTTTGACGCAGACACACAGGGCGATGATTGTACTCAGTCAATAGTTTCCAATAAACTCATTGGCGTTCAATACAATGGTATTGATATTGTCCGCAAGTTACACATGCGGTTTAAAGTAGTAGATAATGGAAGCTATTTTTAACTCCCAACGAAAAAGATTTGTTAAAAGTTTTTAGTGTGTATCTGTGTCTGTCTGTGGCATTATAGCTCCTGAACTGATGAACCGATTTTGAGTAAGTTTTTTCGTTTGAAAGGTATCTTAATCGAAAGTATTTTTAGCTATGTTTCAAGAAAATCTGCTCAGCCGTTCATAAGTTACAGTTATTTTTCTAATTGGAGTCGGGGTTTTTGACGGTTAGGTTATTTTAATGTAGTTATAGAGTTCTAAGTTACAATAAAATACAAAAAAATTTTTTTTTTTTTTTTTTTTTTTTTTACTTTACTTTAATATCTTCACGAGTTTTTCAACCACGTGCAGTACCTAATATTTGCATACTTTTTTTATTTATGTATGTATTTTCTTTATCAATAAATGATATTATTTCAAGTGTATGTTCTACCAAAATGAATAAGTAAAGTCTAGTAACGTTTAGAAGTTGCGTACAGGCATTTTGTATCCAGTTGAAATATATTGTACTTGAAGCATTTTTAAACAACTATAGAATTAATATCATTGTTCAAACTGCCAAATGTCTTCACTTTCTTTTGGCCAATGACATACGCAGGGCTACATATCAAGCTATACATTTCAGTACAAGCTAAACTCTCATTGTACGGACAACCCATACAATGCGAGGTCAGCTTATACTGGAAATGTATTGCTTGATATAGCCATGTGTACTAAAGCCAGCTGCACACCCCATAGCAATCAATTTCCATTAGTGGACGGTTACTCGCTGGAGAAGATAAGCAACTCTTTGTTTTTCCGAACACCCCTTATCTTCGAACAAATACAAGATTACGGGATTTGATTTTGTGATTACATCAAAGAGATGCAGATGGTTTTTGATTTGATTTTTTGTAAAGATATAATTAATTCACTGTTTTAAACATCGGTATGAATTTTCAGTAGATTATTATAAAGAAGAAATTAAAATTTGATTGTTATACGATTTTGTATCGCCTCGCGTCTGTCATTGTGGCGAAGGCTTGACATCCCAAACATTTTCCCCTTAATTAAAAACATCACCAATCAGCATTGGCTACCAGAGACAGCAACTGGTCATTATTTTTACTTCTGCAGATTCCTCTTGCTGTGAATAAATATTTTAGGGTGCCGCGAAAACCAGGAAATTTTAAATGGGTCGACCCTATCAGTTAAATGTGGGCAAAAGAATTACAACGAATCAAAGAAACCATTAAAGATGAGATAATAATCAATACACAGTGTTTTCGCAACATAGTTCCAGTAGTTAAATTTTTTAATAATAAAAATAAACTTCGTTCTTTTTTAGATCACAATGAATTTTAAATCTTACAGAAGACAATTTAAGGTGCAATATCGGAAGCTTGATAAGGTAATAGTATAGCAAAACTACGTGGGTTGACCACTGGACACGTTCAGAGATTTATTGGAAGCATAATTGGTTTTGTTTCGGTCAAGGGCGGGATTAACGATAGTTTTATACGCCTAATGGGTGCAGTAAGCAAGAGCAACGTTTTCTTAATGGTTCTATGTTATTCCAAGGGTCGCATAGAAACTATGTGTATGTATCTTTTGTTTATTCTTGTTTGGATGGCTTTGAATACACATGAGATTACCGTAAAGTTGGTTGTGGAAATTAGGTTTGGTTCTAGTTTCTAGGAAGTGTGTGGGTAACTAACATAACTTGCATTGTTAGATAGTTGTGTTACGCATGTGTAACAATGTATGTGTCTTCACTTTGAATTTCCTTTACTAGGTTAGCGAAGCTACCAAGGACATTACGTTGAATATTTTTCACTAACTTAAGACAAACTTTAAAATGTTTATATATCAACTCACAAGATGACTGTAATAATTCTTCGCAATTCTTCTGATTTACTTACATAATCACAGAACTAAAAATATTCCGCATAAACATATCCTGGCATTCTATAAAAAGTTTGCATGTCATAAAACATTTATTTATCTTCACACAAATAAAGCGAGTTCATTATAAAAGAACAACTATGATCCACAAAACGCGCACGAATATTTTAATTTACAAACATTTTCCAAACTCCCTTCCGTGTCGCATTTTGTCCCGGCGAATTTTCCCTAAACCACTGTGCGGTATCTGTTGATATTTACGGCATCGTTTCAAAAGTCTTTTTTGTTCAAAATACTCGACAACTCTATTTCAATGCACAGTGGGGTAACGAGGAGTTTAAGGGTGTGGTTATACTGGTTATAAACAGTTTCAAATACACTACAGAGAAATTCATGGTTATGCTGTATAGTCGAAATACATCATTACGAATACTGAAGAGTATTTTTAACGAATGTTGCGCATTTTTTAGATAAAGGAGTTCGTTTGTTATATTGTTGAGGGTCTTAGCGGCCGTATAATGATCTCTTGGGTTGGTAAGATGAACAACGCAACGGTGTTTGTGAAAGAGTTTGATGTTTTACAGGCAGAGATATATGTACGTACTTACATTTAGAACGACAGTGGATGAGACTAGCTCAGGACCTATCAATGTGGCGGGTTGAAGAAGTCAGAGTAGATAAATTGTTAGAATAAAGGACGAATAATTTAATTTAAAGTTGTATTCTAGTTTGCGGGAAAGACCTGGATGCGATCTGCACAGACCAGGGAAACATGGCATGAAAAGGAGTAGGCCTATACTTAGCAGTGGGTAGAAACAGGCTGTCAATGATGATGATGCATTCTAGTTAACACATTTCTGATGGTGGTAGTGTCTCGCTGGCATGCCAGCATGAATGGGTCGGCATGACCGGGGAATTACTACCCTCCCACAGAATATCGACGTTATGTAGCAGTATGTATACAGTTGCGTTTCGTTCGGTGAGTGTAGAGCGCCGGAGGCCCAATTCCTCCCTTAGTCCCCTTCCCTCTCCTTTCTCTCCTTTTCCTAACACCATCCTAAAAGATCGGCAACGCATCGGTGACTCCTCTGGTGTTGAGGATGTTTATGGGCGGCGGTGATCACTTACCACCAGGTGAACCGCAAACCCGTTTGCTACGTAAAATATTAAAAAAGAAACTTTATCCACCCTTTCCTGAATATCCTACAAAATTGTAACCCAACAAATTTCCATCGGTGTTCAAAGTTGAATTTACTTTGTAAATCGGTCGTATTATACTCACTGGCTTATTCGAAAACCGGGGGTGGTGTTAATATAAACCATTTGAATGAATTATGTAAGGACTCCGTACTGAGACTAATTAAAATGTACGTAGATGAAATGTGACTGGATAAATTATGCTGTAATCCTAATTGCTAATTGTTTGTGTTGTAATTTTAGGTGAATTATTTTAATTTATAGATCTGGATGGGCTTTGGTCGAGTTAAATAGGGGTCGAGTCCTTGTTAACATGAGTTATACGGTTATATGAGTGAGCGCCGACAGTAATTAGATGACACGCTTGTGTGTGTTTAAAGCGCGTACGAACGTGCACTCACACTAATGCGTCATGTCCTGGTGTCGACGTAGTATTTTTCTCATATTACTTTGGTGTGTTTTTTAAGACAATAAGAAAAGAAAGAAAATATATTTTATTCAGCACGGACACAGAGAACAAAAGAGAGAGAGAGAAAAAAAATCATCTTTTTTCATAAAATATACTTATTATTATGCCGTTATATGCCCATGCCGAAAGGGTAGCCAGCTCAGCCTTTGGTAGGGGCAAAGAGCCTAGCTCTGATTTCCAGATGGCACTCCTGCACCCAGCTATTCTTAATAAAACTTGCCAAAACGCTGGATGATCCTTATCTTACAAAATAAGCAATTAGTTTCCTGTGAGTGTGTGAGATAAGATAAGATAAGATAAGATTCTTTATTTGTGGAAACATGAGTTTACATGAATTTTGCATGCAAAATGTACAAAAGTATAAAAAGAGCAGTCATGTTTGGCCTTTGTGGCGTACAAATATTACATAATATATGAATTTTTCAAATAATTTGTCTCTTGTGAGGGTTAGTCTCACGTATTTCCCTGCACTGATCAAATTTTTGTAAGGCCTACAGATAGTTATTCCGATACACATGATACAGGAATTGTTCCTAGTTTGGGGAAAAGTTTAAAAAAAAAGTCTGAAGAAAAGTAAGTAAAGGATTATTTAGGTCGTAAGAGTTCGTGCACTGACTAATGAATTCTGAACCAGTTCTTTTAAAGGCAATCAATAATATCGTCCACTACAAAAACTGGGGAGTACTTCTTAGTAGTAACAATACTTTTGATTAACTTCTCTCGAGGAAACAACAGTAACATTCATACAATAGACAATACATCTGATGAAATAATAAACACAACAACATATTCCGTTCCTTTTATCCTACTCATAGAATACTTAGAACATAAACCGCATAGCATAACAAAATATCAGCCAATCAATCAATCGAGAACTATCCGATTTGTTTGCCAAAGATTGGAAGAAAAACAAATCCTAAATCCGTGCACATGAAGACAACGGTATGAGCCCTATTTGACGGTAAGAAAAGGGTCACAGAACTAGTTTTCCATAAAGCGACGCTTACGGTATATTACGCGGGGAAACGCGTAAAAATAGACGGTTTACGCACACATAGATATCATCGTCACCTACATGGTTAGTAGGGTTGTCGCGAGAAAAGATTGTGTTGTTGGTGTTATTCTGATGACTGTTTTTTTTTTTATGTGAAAAGGAAGGATTATTAGTTTGAATTTATTTATTATACATTTGTACACAATATGAAAAAAAGAGGCAGTTATGTAACACAATTTGCTTAGTTACATAGAGGCGGCCTTTTCGCTCCAAGCGATCTCTTCCAGGAAACCAGAAGTGGAAAATCATTAAAAGGAAAATACAATAGGAAGTTTGTACACAAACACAATATAACTAAATGGAATTAAGTATGGATTAAAACAACTTGACGAATTAATTAATTAAGTGACGAAACGCAGACAGTAGGATCATTTTCCGCTACAAGTGTCCACTCATTAGCTAATTACAAATTTACAATGAGCAAAAAAAAGATAATCTGATTTACCAAGATTTGGGTGAGTGTCAGGATGGCAAGTAGACACCAGAATTCAGATAAGTCTATAGTATAGTGCCCAATAGGTACTATTTGACAACTTCGATAAAAAAATTGGTACCTCCTCATATTCCAAAATATAACGCAAAAGGCAGTCCCACGCTGAATGTCTGCGATCTTTGTATGAGTGCGATTCCAAATTCTGGTGTCTACCCGCCATCCTGACACTCACAGATTTGGAGGAAATTATTTTCAGTGGATATTCAGGCAGTTGTTTTGGAAGAAGCCGTGGACTTCAATAGGGTACCACCTACTGTTTTTCATAAATATACGCAACGAAAGACGCAACGGTGAAAAAAAAAATACCAACAGATTTTCATTCATCCAGTTTCAAAAATAACAAACATTTACCGTCACCTACCCATTCTGTATATTTTTATCCACACACAGTGCTAATTCCCAACAGTGTGTCAACCCTGTTCCCTTGTGTTCGGTGAGTCAACACGCATGCGGTTTATAAAATCACTCTTTCTATGTTAATGTTGTTTCGCGGTGTTTTGTTTTGTTAACGGTATGTGCGACAACCTTTAACGGTACCCTATGGATAGATTGACGGTCATGGTGTTTATATAAGTACTGAGAAGTTGCTGACCAGTCTCTCAGTGGACCTGTCCCACACTAAAATAAAACTGCTCCATAACATTGACTATTTTTTACTAACTTAAACATTAAACAATCCACCACCAGATAAGATTGTCAATGAAAACCAGCGCTACCGGTGTTGCCAGTTTTCCACTGCGCGTCACCACAGCATTATAATCCACCACCAGTTAAGATTGTCAATGAAAACCAGCGCTGCCGGTGTTGCCAGTTTTGCACTGCGCGTCACCATAGCATTATAATCCACCACCAGTTAAGATTGTCAATGAAAACCAGCGCTGCCGGTGTTGCCAGTATTGCACTGCGCGTCACCACAGCATTATAATCCACCACCAGTTAAGATTGTCAATGAAAACCAGCGCTGCCGGTGTTGCCAGTATTGCACTGCGCGTCACCACAGCATTATGCTGAGTGACGACTCCATTTTACACAGGTGAGGCGCACCGTTACATGGTAATAAAAAAGGATTCAAAGAAATTAAATACATAAGTATTTAATTTCTTTGAATCCTTCTCAAAGAAATTAAATACATAAGTATTTAATTTCTTTGAATCCTTCTCTGTTACCTATATTCTTTTATGTGTTTTGATCATTTATTATTTCATCATGCTTTGTTAGTTTTGTTTGCGTCTTTCTTCTTGCAATAATAAATAATGATTCTTTCTTTTATTTTTTTTCTGTCTCCATGTAAATTTACGAAATCCTGCAAACTTGAATGTAATCGTTTCTTATCTACTTAGGTATAATTTATGGTAAGGTACGAAAACACACCTCTCGCGTTCTATAGAGTTATTTGTAATTCACAGGCAATACTTTAAGGGGTGAAAGTAATCATCAATATGAACAACTTTGACTAGCCATTTTTTTTTTTTTTAGTATTTTTCTACTTTTTTTTTTAGTATCTATGTCTATCATTCTAGTGCGTCTTGTGTTTGTGGCAAATAAATGTTTTTTCTTTCTTTACTATGGGACCAAAACTAAAATCACGAACGTACTTTCCCGGTGAATTACGAATAACCCTTTAAAAATCTGCATTCTATGTTTGCTCAAGTCGACGATCGAGAAAACTTTGTGAAAATGGCGCAATATAACATTTATTTCCATTATAAACGCACTTCGATCAAACTATTATACAACAAATACTCGTAAGATCAATAAAATGATCAATTAACAGAAGAAGATAAAACAAAACATTAATTTTCTCCAGTCCACAGAAAAGCACAGTACACGACTCATACATACATTAAACACAGAAAATCCTCATCATTTCCACGCGACCAGGCTCATTTAAATCAGCATTTACTCTGTGATTTTTTATGTTAATTTACTGTGGTGAGCGCGGCGGCGCGGTCGCATGCTCGTGCTCGTGATAACCGTGGAGAACCGCGATTGGCTTACATTCGTTTGTTTTATTCAATTTGTTCCCGTATTTTCGGTTTTTAAGGCACGGAATTTTAATATTCTTTGGCATGATTCTTCCATTGGTATGATTTATTGCAATGAATTCGTTAACGGTTTCTCTTTCTCGGTGCTATAAGTTGCCATTTACATACACTTTGAGGCGTGTATGTAATTCGGACTGATATTATTCTGACTGTGACTCAGATTGTGCTCCATTGCTGTAACATAGATTGCGCTTTCACGAGAACCTATTTATATGAATGTATATTATAAGGTCTTATTTTAAAAATACAATATATTTTAGGAGGTAAATCTATTAATAGGATACACAGACAAATTTTATAAAAAACAAAATAAAATTATTATAGGTATATTTTTTTATGTGTTTCCAATATTAATTAAAATAATTAATGTTTCCGTTTGCATAAAAACTTTATTCCTCTTTGATTATGAATTTTTTATACATTCAAAGATTTTTATATATATAGATTTTAACATTACATATAACCTCTTCTAGATGCGGAGTGCTATCAACAAGTGAGACGTTTATTTGTATTATCAGTTACACGAGTTACTTTTACACTTTCCTTTTCCAATTAAACCTGGCCACAACCAATTTAAACTTAGTCAGGGTTGAAAGAATTTGGAACCTTATTTCAAGGACTTTGAAGTTTGTTTTCCAGGTACAAGTACTACGATCCACCGGAGGAGCCTTAACGAGCCAAGGGTCAAGCCATATCAACCAACGGAACTTTCAAGGGCACACTATAAAATTCTTAAAAATACATAGGTATGCTGTCAAGCATGTCATGCCGAAAGGGTAGCCAGCTCAGCATTTGCTAGGCGCGGAGAGCCTAACACTGATTTGAGTATTTTGGTGATGGAAAAATAGTGGAACATTCTCTCCATGGGCACAATCTGACATGATATTATCATCACTACATTTACTGTCATTTATTAACCCCTGACAAAAAAGAGGTGTGTTATAAATTTGTAGTGTGTATCTGTCTGTGACATCGTGGCTCCAAAACGGATTGACCGATTTCAATGCAGTTTTTTTAATTGAAAGCTAGTTTAATCGGAAATCAGCTTAGCTATGTTTCATTAAAATCTGTTTCGCCGTTCAAAAGTTACAGCTCTTTTTTTAGTTGGAGTCGGGGGTTTGTGACGGTTAAGTTATCGTTAACTTTTCTTGCTCTAATCCACTTGTCACCACCATAGGTCAACACAAGGACCTTACCAAAAAAAAATCTAAACAACCTAACCTCGAAACAGTTTGGTCCAGTGAGTCCGGGAAAAATCCGAAATGACCTGAAAGTGGAACGCTGACCGGAACTGCTCATCACTACAATTGTGAACAATCACACGTCACCCACACCTCGGTTTTCAGCGTGAAACAGCGATCACATAGATTGAACTCGGTATTTTTCGTTTCAGTCGCACTATCTATTTTTCTCTTTTTGATTATTTTTTTTATACAACAGTGAATTCACGTCACTGACGTTTTTTACTGATTCTTTTGAAATAGTATTCTGCAGTTCTGTAAATCTGGTGAGTATAAATCTAGACTTATTTCATACCATAATATGATAATATTATATGGTACATTTTTGTCCCCCATCCACATAAAATAGTTAAAACCTCAATATCGACGATGAAGTGACAAGAACTCTTAACTGACATTTTGGCCATTTTTTTAACAGAGTTGCTCATAGACTAAGTTGTCCTATGTCTATGAGTTTGCTTTATTTTTATGAAATTATGTTTTAAAAGAATGAAACGTTTTTTGTTTCCTGTAAAATTGAGTTTTGGCAAAATTGAGTTATTGTCACTTCATCGTCGATATTATGGTAAAACAACCATGAACTTATTGAAAGTAATGTTCCATCCGCGTCTTCAGATTAGATTTTATTCTTTTTTCACAAATTTTAACGTTTTAAAATGTTTCAAATTAATGATTGATTTCTTGTGTATTATTAGGTATACTTAAACAAAGTTCATTTAAGTATTAAGTAACCGTTTTCTAAACAAATAAACCCGTAGTGAAAAACACTAAACAAATAAACATTAGATGGTTTTTAGTAATGTCTATACAATGAGAGATATTTGTAAATAATTTACCATTTTAGAAAAAACAAAAGCTTTCAGTGAGTTGACTTAGAATTCTTGAACGGCAATTTGTAAGAAATAGCATGAAAGAGGAACAGGAAACATTGTTCAGTGTTATTTTCCTGCAATGCAGAGCACAATTATTACCTACAGACCGTCAATTTCATAATGTTACATTGTATAATGCTGCATTGGCGTGGAATCATAAAACATGTTTTACTTGACTTTTTAGTATGAAATGTTTTAAGTCATGTAACAGGGTTATTTATAATTCACTAATAGTGCTATACTTTAGTTTTTAGTTAGTACTAATCATTATGAACAACTTTTACTTTGGGAGCAAGCATGAAATCTCGAAAAAATAAAAAACTATTCCATACATTTAGTCGAGTAATATTGAATTATTTGTATGGAACAGCAGACTTTTCATTCATAATAATAATTAAAATTTATATAAATATGCTTAAGTTAATAATAATTATAAAGAAGATAAATGTTTCATTAAACTGCATTGGATATTTTAGAGAGAGATTGGTTGTGTTTTTTTAATCCTTTTTATGTAATCTTCTAGCAATCTTCCACTAGCAGCATATTCATTGCATTCTACCAATACGTGATACAAATTGTCTTCCTACTTGCCAAGGATTGTAATTAAGAAAACAGACGTTTTAATATAGAAGGCGATATTTGAAACTTATTCCACACTAAGGTTGGACTGTGTATTAAATATTATAAGGAATATTTTTGTACTCAATTGTAGAATATTTTTAATATTTTTTTAAATATTATTGACTCTCTACACGTGTTGGTTGAAAACTCTAAGTGTAGAGAGTAATTGAATTAAAATAAATAAAAATAAATAAATAATAAACCCAATAATTATAATGATCAGCCAATTTAGTCCTACAAAACAAAGTACAATCAACAAACTTGTATCAGTAACAGTATCATAAAAATGACTTTACAACACCTGACGTTCGAAAAACAAATAGAACGCGAGTATGACGTAACACGACAAAAAAATGGAGTTTATCTCGTGACAGAGCGACCGCATTGTGTTAGCCGAGTTATCATTTATTATTTTTGGGATGTTAGAGGCGAAGGGTGTATCGTTTTCCCAGTAGAATTTAGGACGATTTATATTAAAGCAAGCAAGGTGATTCTATAATTGGGTAAAAATGTTTTATTATAACACTAGCGACCCGCTCCCGGCTTTTCACTGGTACATTTTCTATTCTTACATTAAATATGAAAGTATTATACATATAAACCTTCCGTGAAAAATTATCAAACTGATGGTGAAAACCGCATCAAAATCCGTTGCGTAGTTTAGGAGGAGTTAGCGATATACAGACAGACAGACAGACACGGAAAGTGACTTTATTTTATACTATGTAGAGATTTGGCTCAACAAAATCAAGGTGGTTCATAAAGTTTGAAAGGATTTTTTAAGGTTGTCGGTTTTCACGGCACCTAAATCTTAATTCAACCAATATACCTAACTTCCAAAACAATAAAAATTTAAAAATCACTGTTAGACAGAGTTCGCTTCGAAGGATCTCTCAAAATAAATGCAACATAAATCCACCTTTATTACAGGTTCGGGAATCACAATCAAAATAGCAGTCACATAGATTTTGTCCACCACAACTAACCACAGTGCCAACGCGTGTGGCTAACACTGTGGTTATTCATACAACTATGTGTGGACAAACGTGGGGTTATATTTAGTGACGCGGGAACTCCCTTAGGCCTTTTATTGTTCGACGACTGGTGGCATACAAAGCGATGTCACACGTTCTAAATTGATGCTGTGGGCTAGATGAGTCAGGAATTGAGAAGAATTGAAAGAGCAGCGGGATTAATAACAATTGTTGCCAGTCAGTTGCCAGTCGTAAGCTACTGGTAAATACAAAATGATAGCTTGGAGCCCTATAAGACTATAAGGCCTCTTATTGGATATTTTTTTTTTTGTTTAGTTGTTTATAGATGTAAATAATTATATCTATTTGGGTTTCTATTCTAGGGTTTAGTGGACTGCGATTTGATACAAGGATAATTTTTTTAAATGTTTATTTTGTTTTTTATTCGGCTTTCTAATTCACTTATATATAAGAACGACACTTTAATGAGGGCAACGGGATTTGATACGTTGTCCCCAGATTGTGCCTATTTCTTCCTCGCTCTCTGTGCGTTTATATTTCCATTTATTCTCTGAAGCGGCCGAAACGTGAGGATATAATATTTTTGAGTTGATAGATTTAAACGTGTCTATCGATGAACAATATTTTTATATCAAAGATCTCTTGTGGTCTTAATCCTCCCCCGTTAACGAAGATAACATTCTTCCACACCGTTCTGAGAAAGTGAGTTAGCTATCGCAGTGTCAAAAGTTAAATAATATGGTATCCAACCTAAACAAAGTTTTGAATAACATTCATATTCATACAATACATTAGGTGGACAAAAAAGAAAAACAATTTAAAAAATTAATATAACTACTTCTTCGTTTTTAAAACAATTATTACGGAAATATTCTCATAATATCTGAAAATAATTAACCAACATTAATGTTTAACATTAATTAACATTAATGTTTTATGTAGAGATGCCAGAAATACATTACACTGAATTTTAATGAAATTGTCAGAAACGAACATACAATTTGCTTTACAAATACTTAGGGCCGTGTTCACCAACAATATAACAGATGTTTAAAACTAAATCGGCCGATTACGCATACAAAAATTCATGTTTAAACGGCTGATTTTGCCCTAATCGTCTGTTACGTTGTCGGTGAATTTGGGCCTTAGTAAGAGCTCAATTATTTAATTCCTTGAAAATTACATTGAGGAGCATACATATTTTAATATCATAAAATTCTCATTACTGTATTGTTTGCGTTAGTACGTTTTTATGAAAGGAATATTTTTTTAAGGAAAACGAATTTCCCAGAGTGGATGATTCGTCGGCCATTAATGTAGTACCTATTTAAATACAATTTTAATTTAGATATCGTCCTTCGAAGAAATTGAATTTATTTTTATTTTCTAGAGCAACCTAGATTCTTAACCTTTTTATTAGTTATGGCGACGAGTTGAAAATTAATAAAGATAATTTGTAAAAAAAAAGTATATTTTTAAAAATAAATGTTTCATTACTAAAAGCACTTTTCAGAACTTTTACTATTGATTTTTTAACATAATTTCTCATTATAATTAAGACGCAAGTTTATTATGCTGCGAACGGTCGCCAGCAAACAATAGATTTTCTACTGTACTTTGTGTCGCTCGAAAAGAGAAACAAAAAGACACATTTACATCTTAATATTCCGCAAGTTTCCATCTAACTCGGTTGCATACCGTACTTTAATTGAAGAAAATACTCTTCCTCGCTCCTACAGCAGATGCTTTGTTGCATATTTTACCTGGATGGGATCGTTAAAGTGGGGCTCACAATGAATAAACGAGAACTCGACTAAAGGAGTGTAATTTTCCTTGCATTCCACCTTCATAGTTAATTTAATTTGTAGCTAGAATAGTGGTGTGTTAGGTGTTTTAGAAGTGATGCAATTTGTGGATAAGGCGCTGCACAGATGACAGACTTTTAATCGGCGGACTTTTGTCGCGCGGACTGTTTCTCACGCAGACTTTTTGTCACGCGGACTTTTTGCTGCGACGGACGTAAAGCTTATGGATCCAATCCTTAGCTCATTAAAAAAAAGGTTTAATTAAAATAATAAAAAGAAAAAGAGGAAGAAAGAGTTAAGAAAACAATTAACGCCCATTGACGTTACAAGAAAAAAAATAAAGACTTCCATAAAATCATTAAATATAAAAAAAACTGTTGGGAATATGGCCACATTTCCAGGGGCTTTTTTGAAGGTCACGACCCCCATAACATCCCTATTGCGGCTTTACGTCAAATTCATAAGCTTCCTATATATTATTACTACGTCCTACTTGCACCGGTAATTTGTAGCACGTGTGGCAGTTTGTATCATTAGGAAATGTCAACTGTCACTGTCAGTTCCTACCGCAGCTGACACACTGACACATATATTCTATTGGTTCCTGCAGATAATGGGCCATGTTCAATGTAGTTCAACATTCAATGATGGATTTCTACTAGGTACCTTTATTGTTTCCAAGACCATGAATTATATTTTCACAAATGGACAATACATAAAGTGCAGAGATACGTAGAGTCTGTGTCACCTAATAAATACTATTCTATTAAATCACAGGCAAGAGAAGTATTAAATTATATTCTACAAATTAAGCATTAAGTGAATTTAGGTGTATATCTATGTATGTTCTTAAGAAGCCTTTGGGCTGATAGAAGTACTTTCTACTTTACCCGATGATAAATAAGAAAGGCGCATACAAGATAATAATACCCGTAGCACTCAGAAAAAAGGCACATTTCTCCCTAATTCTATGACGGACTTATGATTTTCATTAACGAAGGGAACGTGACCGAAATAAAGTGGCCTTTGACGCCACCAGAGGTTTTTGACCGACTTTTTTCAAGCGAATTGTAAAGAAATCATCCGAGCGGATTCTGATAACAAATATTCATTATTAAAAGTTCGTTGAACGAATTCTTAGGGTTTCAGACGTTTAGAAACGTTATTAAAGCAGTTTTACTCTGAGAAATATGGTAATTTCTACTATTTTTTACCGCCGTTAAAAAAAAAAGGGTTTTACAATTATATACTCGTAGTGTGTATGTATCTGTGGCATGGTAGGTCCAAAACGGATGGACCGATTTCAATGCATTTTTTTTAATGGTAATTACAGCTCTTTTTTACAATACACAATACAATACACTTTATTGCACACCAGTAATAGAAGAAAAGATACAATAAAATAGTTAGTTAGTAGATAAAATAGTTTTTATTTGGAGTCGGGGATTTTTGACGTGTAGGTTATTTTAATTAGTCAATAATAAAAGCCTCTAAATATGTACCTCTAAAGACCGCAGTCTCTTAAGTATCCTCTTAACAAAAAACCGCACTAACATCCAATAAAATAACCTAAACACTCCGATAAATATCTTGCCCAAAACTCTTTGTCTAGCCTTCAAAAAGGTCACTCCCATGTGAGCTATCACAGTTTTTCTCCGTGCATTCCGAGGAAGCAATTTATATGTTAAATCTTTGTAAATGTACAGCGTTCAAGATAAGACTCAGTAACCGTTGGCCCTGTTGAGGGAAGAAATTCGGCAAGTTTAAATGCCAGTCCCTCGAGGATCTTAAGCGGTAGCTCCTCAGATATTGCGGTCTTATCGAGGTATGAATAATCGGGAAAGTTTTTCTGTTCCGGGGTTTTGTTAATTGGGTAAGAACAAGGAAGTTAAGAGTGTTAACTGTTTAGAATCCCTGCATGTAAGCCAGGGGTAGGCCAATAACGTCACTGATGAAATAGATAACCTAATCGTCAAAAGCTCCCGACTCAAACTAGAAAAAGAGCTGTAACTTTTGAATGGCTCAACAGATTTTCATGAAACGTAGCTAAGATGATACCCGATTTAACTAGCTGCATAATAAATAATTATAACAAATAATTAATAAAAAAAACTGCATTGTAATTGGTCCATCCGTTTTGGAGCTACGATGCCACACACAGATACACACTACAAACTTATTACACCCCAATTTTTTTCGGGGGTTAAAAATACTGAGTTTCTCTCAAAATTATAAACGATTCTTAATACTTAGGGTATGACAAAGATGATGTTGAAAAGCGAATATAATTATATCATGTTAATTTTCTATGGAGAAATTGTGTGTGTGCTAGCTTGCGTGTAGTAACTTAACACAACTGTAATATAATGGCAGGGAATGCGTAGCTAGGGGGTTTGTTGCACCACTTCTTCTTCACAGCTATATTTATCACATAGGAAGCAGAGAAAAGTGGGCGATGCGGTCTTATTTTATTTTTTTAACACGCTTTTATTAGCTTCTCCTGTAACTAACTAACTATGTAAGAAAATCTTGGAAGTTAAATTTGACCCACTTCTCGGTTTCCGATCGAGCTGAAATGCATACACGTTCAGTTTGTATGACTAAAGCGTGTTCTATAGTTTTTTTTAAACTATAATATTTTATTATATTCAGAAATTGCTTTCTATCGTCTATTTTGAATAAAACATTTTTAATTTTTTACTTTACTTTCACTTTTATGGTCTGATTTTACTTAAAGAAGGAGGCTGTTTAGTGTTTATAGATGGCTAAAAACCAATAAATATTTTCGGGTTATCAGCAATACTGACACAATATTCAAGTAAATACTGTTAGCCGAAATACAGGTTCCTCCTAGTTCGGCTACAGATGCTAAAACTTTTGAGTACTTCTGTTTTTTCATAGGACTTCTGTAATTTATTCTAAGTAGGTACTGTTTTTATGAAATAAACTTTATTACTATGTATTTACTTAAAAAAAAAAAACACCCATTTAAACTCGCATAGCAGAATACTTAAACTTTTCTTCAGAGTTGAAAATTGATTTCATTCTAAACACCACGTAAAGTGCTTTTCAAGCAAAGTCCCGATATGATAAACTAGTAAACAAATGCCGGAACTAACAATTCAACTGAAAAAATTAATTAAAACTTCAAAACACTAGCACAGAGCCAATTTGCCCTGACGATATACAATTTCAATATGAGAATTTTATAAAAAGCAAAGAATAAAAAAAAATCTGTTTTCCTGTTCAGTATTCTAGCATTCCTTATCTATGTCCACAGCGTTTGACATAGCTGCTATCGAATGGGTGACGGTGAATATAAAGTGGCTTCATGTATGTGTGTCGTCTGTTTGGAATTTGTTGGCGTCCTAAGTTCCTTTTCGTAGACAATAGTTTCGATGTACGAGGATCTTTGCGAATTGTTGTTGTATCGTTGAGGTAGTGTTGCCTGTTATTACGTAGTGTTAGGTAGTTATTTACTTTAACAGATTGACTACTTGAATACTCTACTACTCTACTCTAATCTCTCTACTTGATTGATTGGCAACTTTTTATAACCCCGAAGAAAAAGAAGAAAAAAAAAAAGGGAGTTTGTAGTGTTTTTTTAGTTTTTTTTTACATTCAGCAATTCTTACTTATTTTTTTATAAACTTTACCGCACGGTAGTATTTCTCATGTATCGTGGGTACAGTTCACAAACATACATGTCACATGCACACACATATTTGTTCCGTGCGGGGATCGAACCAGCTGCACGCAGCACAGAAAGTCAATCGCTTAGGCACTTAGCCAACAGTGCCGTCAAAAAATTTACTTGATTATGATCTTAAAAATGCTTTAAAATCACAGACCTGGACTGTTCTAAGTCTATGTTTAAAATGGTAACACCCTCTGTTTCTTCAGAGGTTGAATGTGTTTAAGTTTAAAACGAGTTTAAAACTAACGCTCGCTAACGCTAATAACCATAGACTATGTATAGAACATGATAGAACCCCTATCACAAAAGTATCATATTAATTTGAATAAGCCTTTTTTGTACAACCTCTCTCACTCACAAAACCGCCCATTTAGAATCATACTATGATTAATTACCTTTTTCTTCAACCCTGGGAGTTTACCAGCCTTTTGAAACGAGCTTTATCTAAAAAACTGTTCGTTTGTTTATCAGCAAGCGTGCAATGACCCTCTGCGTCTATTATAACGAGGTTCCGGTGTACAAAGAGTACCTATTCAATCTTTGTCAAACCTTCGTAATCCGAGTAACATCCGATAAAATCAAATGGTGAGGACTGAGACTCGTAGTACCTACAAATACCGAGCAGGGAGAGATAACGTTACTTTTTTTACCAAAAAAATCTGTTACGTTATGTTAAGTTACCAATTACCGGTATTTTGTTTTTAGTGTAACGTTATTTTCCATTTCTATGACGACGCACTCTGTAGCGCGTAAAAACGTTAAATTTAATTCATCTCAAAAGTCAATACCGTAAGTACGAGCCAAAGACAAGCACAAATCAATTACACTGTGAGAGTGAGACCACGAGTGGAGTGCGTAACTAACAGTGACCACAAATATGAAAGAGAAAGCACTATTGATAACGTTACAGTTATCGTAATTTTTTAACGCTACTAAACATTATTAAATTATCGTCATAACCTTACTTAATTATAGGTTAAAATCGTAACGTTAATTAAAATTTACCGGTAATCCAGTCCCTGATATCTGGGGCCGCAGTAGTGGCATTATTGTAAATTTCTTAATTGAAAAGAGTATCCATGGAGTTTCTTGTTGATATCTACTCCAAGACCGACCCACTTAGAACCGTGTACCTATATTCACGACGTCGCCGCGCCATTTTAAAACTGCCTGTAAAAGCCCAGTTGAAATAAAAACCTTTGACTTTGACTTTGACCACCACTAAAGTGACCTATACCAAAAAATAACTTTTTTAAATCGTTACCGAAAATCTATGTAATACAAAAACGTATCCCAAATTGGCAAGTAAATAAAGCCCGTTAATCAACAGTTAACCGATACTGCATTCATAGATTTATTGAACTATCTCTGTTCACAGTTAAATTTACACATTCGCACCACATATTAAACTGGTGCGCACTATCGACCCTCCGTTGTTTGTGACACAATAAGGGTTCAACTCCTCTGATAATATGTAATGAAATAGTAGAAATAGTAGCTGGTTAGATCGTGAACGGATTTGTACGTTTATTAGATTTGTTGGTACATTTTTGTGGTTAGTCATTGATAATGTCGAGAAGGTTTTGACAGTTCGCCCTACCAAATTTAACAGCCCGTTAACGTCCAGAAGTAAACGTGGACAACCTTATCAGCACATAATATCAACTAAATAACTGGTCGCAAAATGCCATCTTCTCAAAATGACAACTGGTCGCAAAATGCCAACTTCTCAAAATGCCAACGTAATTTTTGGCGGTGTGGTCACCATATCAACGTAACCTACACAATTAACGCGTTTTGTCTATTTAAATTCGATTGCGGCCAAGGAAGTCATTGTGATGAAATAGAATATATTCAGTAATTCTATATTTTAAAATGGTGCTACTAAATATAGTCTAATTACTGTCTTGGTTGGCGGTGTCTTTAGCGGTGGATGGCCAATTGACCACCGCTAAAGACTAAGTCTTCATAAGTAGGCATTTTGAGACGTTGGCATTTTGCGACCAGTTGTCATTTCGAGATGTTGGCATTTGCTCTTATACTTCTTATACCACTACAGTCAAAAGTATTATACCTTATTGCTCGATTTAAGGATAGGTACGCCTTTAACAGACATAGGAGAGAATAACGAGAAAATCACCAAATAAAAATACATCCAGTCCACTCGATTTGAGCCATTGAAAACAATCGAAGCTTACTTACTGGACGAGCGATTGGTAAAGCGCAGCTCCGTGCAGACAATATGTCTTTTGTCGCTAACTGTACACAGTCGAGCGCTCTATTGTAATGGTAAACTGTGCGAGATTGCGATGCAGGCCGACATTGCCCCCTGAGATTATACACTACTGCGTTTGACTGTACCGCATAGATAGGTGAAGTGTACTGCGAGAGTACTGTTTCGTCGAAGGATGAGTATAGTACGACAAAACTAAGAAGTAACATTGATGTACATTGATGAACAACCAATTGCAGTAGCTTAGATAATTTTACAACTTATTGCGTCAGCTCAAAGATCATGTTTTACTTCAGTACTATTAAACATTCGTGGTCTTGAACACGCTTGAAGTTCAGCAGTGACAGGTTTTACGAAGTTTTCCGATGTGACTTCTTACTTGTGTCGTATTATAACTGCTCTGAGTGTTAATGCATTTAGGCGGCTGAAGGATTCAACATTGTTGGAAGCGAAAACGCTTGATTTAACTCAAAAGGAAGATCTGGGTGAGCTGTGGGAGAGTGATGTAACAATTATAGGTACATGCAATTTTGCTTCATAACAGGTCATGTTGATGCCAACTAGGTGCAACGATTAAAGGTATAACGTTTATATCTAGTACTAGAGGTCGCGCGGGTGCGCGGGCCGCATGCGGCCCGCGAGGGCTTTTTAGGTGGAGCTTGTAACATAACTTAAAAAAAATATGATTTTTGATTTTGTATGGCAGCCATTTTTTTTTGTATGGAAACCATCTTTTTTTCACCGGCTCGTCGAACGGCCCAAGGTCCTCGACATTTTTAGTTCAGGCGGTATAGGTTTGCGACTTGCCGTTTTCGAGATCCGTAGGGCAGTTCCGGTCAGCGTTCCACTTTCAGGTCATTTCGGACTTTTTCTAAACTCACAGGACCCCCCTCTATGCGACTCCCATTAATCACTTTTACCCCCGGCGGCTGCTTCTGGGAGAACAATTGGGTGAAAATCCAAAATGAACACTTGTATGGCGGCCATCTTGAAAAATGGCGGAAAGAAAAATTTGATCCCGGATTATGAATTGGTGCCCCCGAAAACCCCCGGATGCCAATTTTCAGCCGGCTCGGACCATATTTTTTTTTGGCCGCCATTTTGAATCCGCCATATTGGATTTTTATGACCCCCACCGGAAAGCCCCCGTCGTCCTCTATGACATTTGGTCGAACACCCCCCCGCTATCTCCAACGGTTTCGGAACGGTGAGCGTTTCAATTTTGTATGGCCGCCATCTTTTTTTGTATGGACGCCATCTTTTTTTCACCGGCTCGTCAAACGGCCCAGGGTCCTTGACATTTTTAGTTCCAGCACTATGGGTGTGCGACTTGTAATTTTCGAGATCCGTTGGGCAGTTCCGGTCAGCGTTCCACTTTCAGGTCATTTCGGATTTTTCCCGGACTCACTGGACCCCCTTCTATACGACCCTCATACATGACTTTTACCCCCCACGGCTCCTTCTGGGAGAACAATTGTGTCAGTGAGTCAGTCAGTCAGTGGTAATCGAGCTTTATATATATAGTCAATATCTACAGACATCGAGCGTGCCAGACACGTGCCGTGGCAGACACCGACAGACACCATTTATTTACATCTAACGTGACAGAAATGTGCCGTGTCAGACATCGACACACACAATCGGCAAAAAGAAAACAAAACACGTCTGCACGGTCCGGATACGCTATTCACACTGCCCGGCAACTAGCCACAGACACGTACAGACATGAACCGCATGGATAAAATATTATTTCCGAGAATACCGGCCGGGCACGACCCGTGTCTGTCAGTGTCTGCGCGACCGTGTTACAATAGATATAAATACGTTAATAAGTACACACTGTATAGAATAATATTATCTTGTCTCCCACGGCACGTGTCTGGCATGCTCGAGGTACGTTTATATCTACAGACAGGTGGTTGCGTTAGCCCCGCCGCTTATAACTAATTAAGTTTTATTTATTTGCAATAACTTTAATAACTTTATTATTCTAAAAATGCAATTCAATTATTTTGGTGCAAAAACTTGGCTGATAATACAGATTATTTTTGGAAGATTTAAATAAACAATTTATTTAAATAAATTCGCTTTATCACCTGCCATCCAAACATTATTTTCTCAAACCCTTCCCTTAAACGCATACATAATGCTTTTAATATATTTTTATTGGTCTGAGGCTTTTAACCAATCTCTTACCCAATTAACGAATAGAATTTTACGTTCCTATTTTTTTCTCTTTTTCTCTCATAATTCTATCCCTCTCTACCTGTACACGTCACGTGTCTCTTCGCTCAGGAGTAATTTATCGGTGATATATCGTTGCGGCCTACTCAATGGCCCAGAACCCGTTATGGACGGTGGAACTTCCAGTGAAATAGCAATTGTAATTACGCGACATTCGTTAGATGCCGAATCTTATTGGCATTTTGAGTTCGTGATTGGCAAAATCAATTTCACGTGATTCTAATACAGGGTTGATCGGAGAATAATTTATGTATTTAAAAGCAGGCTATGTTGGTCTAGTGGTCGCTGGCATATCTATTGAGTGTTAGGATTTGGGTTTGACTCATAGGTCATAAATTAAATTTATGGGTGATTTTTGTTAAGAAATTATGGGTTTTATTGCCAGAATTTGGAATTGAGCCTGGTAATTGGTTAAAATATGCTCGCTTATAAAGGAACAAGGTGTCTTTCCTAGACCACGATCATTCCTACATATTCTACGTTAATCTTAAAAATAATTCAATATAACCTCACCGTCAAAAACCCCCGACTCCAACTAGAAAAAAGCTGAAACTTTTGAACGGCTGAACAGATTTTTATGAAACATAACTAAGATGATACCCGATTAAACTAGCTTTCAATTAAAATTGGTCCACCCGTTTTGGAACTACGATGCCACAGACAGATACACACTACAAACTTATAACATCCTGTTTTTTTTTCGGGTATTAAAAAGAACCAGTAACGAATCACAGCTTTGCGTATACGAGTAACGTAGGCTTACATCAAACTTGCGTATAAACGGATAATAATTAAGGTTACCCAACTACATCGAACCTTATATCTCTATGAATGAGTTTGATTAAGAAAAAATATTTTGGGTTTACAAAGCCCAAAGAGAGATTCATCAAAATCTGTCATGTTACTTAAGCTTTTTTAGTAAACTAAAAGCTTTCACAGCAGAAAATGAACTTCTCACTTTTTTTCTCTAATCAACCCGTAAAACCTTTATGAAAAATAAGCCTACAATATACCGTCGGTCAGTGAGCTGTGTGTGTGTGACCCTAACCAACGATACACGATACAAACCCGTGCCCCGTCGCTGCTTGTTTTGAACCTCCGCTTATTTTTCTAACATCGTGTTGTTCTCCATCAAAAATAACTTGCCGCGAAAACAAGTGAAAATGACAAGACATTTTTTCTTCGCGATATTTTTTTTGCTTTGTCACGTACAGTTTATTGCGTTACACTGAGGAATGCGTAGGGTATATTTTTCTTTTCTGTTTTTTTAGAAGACTGATATAAAATATGTTTTATAATATTACATTTTCTTTAGACTACTGAATCTGAGAAAAATTTAATTGGTCCTAAAACCAACAAGAAGCTTTTGATTGATATCTTACCTATATTAGAATAGAATAGAATAAATACATCTTTATTTCATGTAAACCAGATACAGGCACTTATGAAATGTCGGGACTCTAGGTTCACGGTTCCAAATAGTAGATCCTATGGAGAAGAACCGGCAAGAAACTCCATGGTATCTATTATAAGAAATTAATTTATTTTTGTATTACATTTTAAGATTGCTAATGTTAAATATTGTTAAAAACTTTGTTCCTCTTAAGTACATTATTGTAAGCACTTCTGCCGCCTGTGGCACAGGTTTATCCTAGTACAGGCACCTATCAGTATCATACCTATGTTATTATTATGATTTATATTATTGTTTTTTTAAATAAATAATAATTAATAGTAATTTTGAATAAATTTTATCTTATCTTAATTTTGTGGTAAGAGCTGCGAGAAAAATGTAATTCAATGTCAATAAAATTAAGACTATTATAGGATAATAATGATTTGCCTCTGAATAAGATTGCCATGGCAGTTACAAGCTGACCAGTTCCAACAGACGGCACCCGTTCACGAGCATGACGCATACGTCAGCATCGCCAAGCTCGACCACTTCCAAACTGTATTACTACTTCAACAATGAAAAAAAATACAGCTCAGCTGTTTGTCAGCCTACGCCACTCAACTGAGTCAAGAAAACCACGCGTTACTTAGAAGGCGCATTTAATGGGAGAATTCAAAATTCATATTATAAAATAGACTACCTCCTTAGACAAAATGACAGTATTCTATCGCTAGAGGATAGAAACGCTAGCTTAAAATCACTTTGATGAACTGTGCTGCGTTTGAACGATGGTTTTGAGAGAGTTGATAGTTAAGTAAGGCAAGGAAAGAAATACATGGATAAAGCTTAGTGATCGCTCCATGTGTTTCTACCAATGAAACACATGGAGCTAGATCTATAAGCGTTCGTTCACACTTGATACGTTTAGCAGCAGAGTCGCGCGGTTTCGCGTTCGTCGGCTGGCTTTTGCTTACAAAATGTGATTAACGAACGCGAAAATGCGCGATTTATGCTGGTAAGAGTATCGAGTGTGGATGGGCCCTAAGCTTTATCAACGTTCAAACGCAGCACAGTTCATCAAAGAGGCAAATTGCTTGTTTCAAGTGGAACATTTCAATACATGTTTGCTAGCACAGCATTCCGCGCGGTCTTCGCATCAGTTTGCCCAATTCTATACAATGACATTTTACAAATAGACGGGCCATACGCCAACATAAATGCACTACAAAATGGTGTAATCTTTACATAGCAGTACATATAATTATACAGTGCGCGAAGAAAGGGAAAGAAAATGAAAGCCACCATTCGTCATGTCGGTTGTTAGAAAAAGATGAATATAGACGTTTAGTTACGTGGCATTAGCTGCTGCATGCTCATTCTCTCAGTCGGTGCAGAGCATTTACCTTGCATTTATCTTGCCAATATAGAGCGCGGGCAACGCGTCTATTTGTAAAATGTCATTGGTTCTATATCAGTTTTAAAGCTAAAGCACGTCTGTTTCGGATCAAAAACATCATCCTATCGATGTCGAAATGGAATCCATGTAAGTGGCAACAATTTTATTCGTCGAAGTTGGTCGTGAATACGCCGGTCGCAAATTGTTCTGCAAACTATTGCAAATGAAACGCAAAATCGTTGCAGCTTCGCGGATAACGGTTTCGACACTCCGAGGACCGATTTACACTTCAACCAGTCCCAGTATCAGGCAAATTTGTTCGTATTATTCATTTAATATTGGTGTTGAACTTTTAGTGTTTCAGAATCGAGTTATTTTGGCAGACACGGATTTCTTTATACCGCATATTACCTGAAAAATAAAGTGCATTGCTGGAATCAATCGCTTGCTGAAGATTCAGGAAGCGATTGATTCCAGATTCACATGAATCTTCAATTTAGCTTATGTCATCAATAAAGGATCAACGAATGTGACCACAAAGCTGGTTGTTAGAGCCTCATGATGATAAAAGAATTTGAATCATAAACATTGTGTTTTACGTAAATACGAGCATGATATACACACATCTAGATCAACTCATTATCATTTATAGTCTGTCAAGAAAGTCATGAAAAGGATTGAGGGCGCCACTTGTATATTCTCTTGTTTATTTTTAATATATTAATGCTGAAAACATTTTTTTATCACAAAAAATCTAAAATAAACACATCATTGTACCCAAACTGACACCTACGGTACTTATTTAGGGTTACGAGCGAAGAAGAATTTTAGTTTCTTCAAAATCCTTTTAATGACTTTCTTGACAGACTGTACACTCCCAATCATACATTCACTAACTTACACTACATTCACTCACTTACACTTACACCTATTTACTCACACTCATACACACTCGCTCTTACCGTATTCATTTACATATTAATATCCAAATTTCGGAACGTAAGGTAAATTTTAATTTTCTTTAAAAAAATGTCCTGTACTTTGATCATTGTTTTTTTGTAGTATAATGGGCAAACGACCTTCCGATTCACCTGATGTCAAGTGATCACTGCCGCCCATGAACACCCGCAACACCAGAGGAGTCACCGATGCGTTGCTGACCTTTAAGGATAGTGTAGGCTCTTTTCTTGAAGGTCCCCATGTCGTATGTGTTCGGGAAAACCGTTGATGGTAGTTGATCTCATTTTTATTTTTATTATTTTGTCTAGCTATAATGTTTCTATTCTATAATTATTAATTAAACCTACAACTCTAAGAATTTCAGTAGGTATACTAAAATGCAATTAATCTCTTCAGAGGGTAGCCTGGTGATGACACTGGTTTTACTTAACACAGACACCAATCTCTATTTCAGTTGTTATTTAGTGTGACTTTAATGTAATGATGAGAAAATAAACATTTACTTTTTATAAACATTTAATAAGCTGTCCCCTCCCTTCCCTTGCTTTTTACGTCTTAAAGGGGTTCCGGATATTCCAATGAAATTTCAGATTCTATGCCACCCTATATATCAAAATCTTCGAATAAAGAACGCGGAAAGTATTCAAAGCGAGACGTATACCGATTTTTACCGTATGGCAACATAACGGTATCTCCTATTTTCATGGTAACAGGAATATTAGGTACAGAAACACGGTTACCGGCCCGCCCTCTATGTGACGCTCGGTGTAATGTAATTTTAGAGGCGCGACGGATGACGGAGGGATATATCGAGTGACAAGCATTCATCGCAATGCTTTGAGGAAACGAGTTTACGGCCTACGTGTACTTGTGAGCGAAACGCCGAGGCTCAAGGTTAGCAACGATGTTTTGAAGAAAAACCCTGTATAGAATATCTTCAATTATAGAATTAACTTTCCTGGCATAGTAACCAAGGTGCACTGAATCCTCTACAAAAATAGGAATAAAAAAAATACCTGTAAAGACAAACTTAAGTAACATAGATATAGTCTATGGCTTGTTTCACAAGTAGGTACCACAACCACACCACAACGAGAACACGTGGGCGGGCGCAAATTTATATGAAAAAGAATAGTTCAATTCACGCGGTCCACATTCTGCCGTCAAATTGAACCGCATGGACGATACCGACCACATCGCAACCACCAGTGACACCGCGCACTATGGGGCGGGCACATCGAAAACACAACGGTTCGTCGACGCAACGACACTGTGCGCACAGTCGATCTGTCTGTCTGCAAACACAACGCAACCACATCGCAACTACTAGCGATAACGCAACCACATTGACATTTTGTAGTTGCCACAACGCAACTGTGAAAAGCTGCAGTGACACTATTCACATTTAACCACTTCTTTCCGTCTTAGGACGTAGTTTTCCCAGATAGAATGAAGGATAAATGATACTTTTATATCATCAACATTACCATCAGCCTATAGCAGTCCATTGCTGGACATAGGCCTCTCCAACCGCACACCATCTGGCTCTATCCTTGGCTACTCTCATCCACCTGTTACGAGCCACACTGCGAAGATCGTCGCTCAACCTAGCCTGAGGGCATCCGGACGCCCTCATGCGTTTACGTTAAGTACGTTACGTTAAAGTTACGTTACGTTAAGTTCACGTTAAAGGACGTTTAGTTTATGTTAACGTTTCGTTTAGTTTACGTTAACATTGCGTTTAGTTTACGTTAACGTTGCGTTTAGTTTACGTTAACTTTACGGTTAGTTTACGTTACGTTTCCAATTCGTGGTCTCTATTTAAGAACACTTACCCCAATTTTTATATAGGTACATAGATAAGACAAATAGAACCTACCTTCAAATCACATTACCACCCTATATACGCACTAAAATTACTGGCAATTCTTAAGTACCAGAGAATTAATCTAGGTACCTAGGTACCTACTAAGTAGTAGGTACCTAGGTACCTAGATTAATTCTCTATAAACACTATACCTATAATGATGTTAATTTGCGGAGATAAATGTCATAATATTAGTAACGTCGCCCATTGTCGTTTTTATTGACTGAGAAGAACTTTACGTAAGTATTATGACATTTATCTCCGCAAATTAACATCATTATAGGTATAGTCTTTTCTTTACTGAGAAAACTTTGGAAACTAATATGAAGATCACAAAAAGCAGTACATATAGTAAACTATTAAGTATATAATTTGAAAAAAAAAAAGTTTTTTCACGTAAAATGTTGATTAGATTAATTTATTTATTATGGATTAAGAACTATTTCTATTAATGATAATAATTTACTTAATTCAGATGATTACATCCATAGTAGGGTAAGTAAGTCTTTTAGTTTACTGTTTCATAATAATTTCAATAACAATTATGCAAGACGACGGCACGGTTGGCGCAGTGGCTAAGCGATTTGATTTCTGCGCTACGTGCCGCGAGTTCGATCCCCACACGGAACAAATATTTGTATGACCTACAGATATCTAGTTGTTCCGGGTCTGTACGTGTGTGTAATGTGTATGTGACATGTGTGTTTGTAAACTATACCCACGATACAGGAGAAATCCTAGTGTGGGGCAAAGTTCCGAGCATCCTTTTTTTCGAGATTTCTTTGCTCGCTTGTTGTCTTGGAGTTCGATCATCATACATTCATTCATTCCCGGGATTTCACGAAATCTCAGGTTTCGTCTTTTCCCTGCGACATACACCAAGAAACTGCCTTCCTACGCAGTTTTCACCTGATGTACTTAATCCTTTAGAAGACAGGGTCCAATAATCCACAGAAAGCATTGATGACTCCCACGTGAACATATAACGTGTTCTTAGCCGAGATCAAACAACGGATTACCACCCCACTACCTTTATTCGTGACCTTTACACATAATACGTTACTGGTGACGTATTTGAATCTATATTATTACCTACCTGGGGGCCTAAAAAGGCCACACTGAGCAATTCATCTACTGATCTGCTTAGGAACTGTCAAACAAATGATTACGGAATATGAACCTTAAGTGGATGACATTAAGAGTGGTCAAATATGTAGATCTTTTGACATTTGTAATATGAATCATATTGTAATTCATCTAAAGCGGCCTTTTTAGCCCCCCTGGTCTAAGTTGGCAATTCTACACAAATCTAGGAAAACAAAAAGGACACATTAAGTAATTCATCTACGAATCTCAATAATAAGTGTCAAACAGATGATAGCCGAATATGAACCTTACTAAATAAAAGAGTCGTCAAATAGATGAATACTTTGACATTTGTAATGTGAATCATTTATTATGACTTTGACTTTTTTAGACCAGCTGGCGTGCATTATTCGCAGAAAAATGACGGTACCAGGGATTTCGCATGGAAGAGCATCGAGGAGTCAAGAAAGCATATATGGGTCGATCGACTAGGCGCAGACCGGCGGTGGGCCGCCCCAGATACCGCTGGTGTGGAAAGAGGCCGATCTGCGTGAGATTCAAGCCAGTAATTAGCAAGAAACTGCACAAGACCGAACAAGGTGGAAAGCTCTCGTTTCGGAGGCCAAGACTCACTTCGGGTCGCTGAGTCAGATGATTAAGTAAGGGATTTCGCTAAATCCCGGATGATGAAAAATCACATTCATCAAATTAAAAAAATTACTGAAGCTATAGTAGGTATTTTTAATAATAAGTTCATACAACCGCAATTCTAAAAGAGAAGCAAGTTGTGTAATTTTTTATATGTTTAAAAATAAGACGGTCGAGAAATAGGTATGTTATAATAAAAATGATGAAATCGAAGCCTTTCAGCGTATCTCAATAGTGGACATCACTCGGATTTCGCGAAATCGATTATGACAAAAAAGGATGGGCTGAAATGGTATCTGCTCATTAGCATTACTAGGAGAAATAGGACAAGTCTATCAATCACTTCATAACAGCAACGAAGTAGACAATAGAACACTATATTTTCTTGAATTATCATACCGAGAAAATACGCAAAAATACTACCAAACTAGATAAAAAAGACCTTGTTAGTATGAAAACAATCGCAGACAACACTCATGCATCACTTGGCTGGTCACAACACGTCAACAGGATAATAATCGTGTATGATACGAATGTACTAGAAGGGACACAAATAAAGCCACAGAAACGAATGGGAGATGTTTTCGTAGACTTGTTATGAGACTATAATTTGGGTAATAGATACTCGTAAACCATGTTAATGCTGGTTATGAGTGTATTGTTACCGAAAAAAGCGAAGGTGTATTTCCAAATAGGAAAAATCTCTGTGTAATAATAACTGAGATAATTTAAAGGTCACGAAGATTACAAAATATTCCTAGTTTTTGGGTAACTATTGTGATTTGTAAAGGGTTTGTTACTATGGAGAAGATCTTTGTTCCGCAGTAGAGGTCCTGTCTGACCGGAGTTTTGTGATAAGAAGCCAAGTTGAATTTAAAAAAAGATATTTTTAAACATATACACGGTCCTTTATGGGATTATTGTAGTTATCATTATGAACAATTTTTACTATGCGACCAAACATAAAATCGCGAAAAAATAATCTGCTGTTTCATACAAATAATCCAATATTACTCAATGTATGGCACAGCAGTTATTGTTTCGAAATTTCGAAATTTTGAAGTTAGAATTGGCTGTCATACCTTGTGTCAACGGTGTTATCACTTGAAAATTTACGTCATACTTTAGTTCAATGCCTTTGCAATTGCCAATTGCAGTCACGAGATTAACGGATAAAAAACACAATTTTAAAACGGGAAAATTTAATTATAAATAAGGCCAGCCTTACACCTGTAAGTTATCCTCACGTAAGTCCCTTACGTACCTAATTAACTCACGATTTTGCAAATGTAAACTCTCTTGTAAGTAGCTTAACGTAATTATAATGTACGGCTTAAATGCAGTCATAAGCTACTTACATAAATTTTACGAAAGCAACTCAGCCTTACATTTTGATTGTAATTTTTAATTTTTTTAATCTTTTTTTCAACAGACTTATTATAATTCATTAGTTTATTTTTTAATTCACTGTCCTCTTGCGTATTATGATCGACTCCCAACAAAACAGCTCCTTCTAGCAAGACATTTAACTCTTGCTAGGGGCAGCGAACGGAAACAGCGTCAGGCGATCCGTCCCGGGAATATATAGTGAAGGGAGACAAATAGGTCGCGAAATTGCCATTTACATACATAAATAACGAGTAAATATGTACCGTGTGTGGTTTTATTTTCTTATGGCCGAAGAACTAGCTTCGAAAACGAATTATGGAGATGCTTGGAAGGGTGCGGCGAGTGCGGGGTATATTTTTTTTGTTTATCTTTTGTAGGAGTATTAATATATTTCTTCGCATTAATTTTAAAAATAACTTAATCTAAAATACTCGTAAATGATAATCTTAGAGATAATATCGAATTATGAGAAAGTCGCAAGGAAAATGTTTTCGTTGTCTAAAAAATACCAAATTGGGGTACAAGAAAAGAGCCTTTGTCGAAGAGTACCGGAACATGAGATCATCTAAAACCCTGGGCAGTCAGTTTCGGTACCACCACTACTGACTGGCTAATCTTTCCACAACGGCATGAGCGATTCCCATGACACAGCTCGAGCCGACTCAACAGAAGAAGACAGAAGAGAAGAACACCCAGTTGAATGAAATATAAATAATTTATTTGGTTGCAAAATTAAGGCAACACATGAAATAATAAAAAATAAAAAAAACAAAACAAAAATTGAAGAACAGAAATTAAAATAATCACATAGATGTATAAAGTATGTATGTAGGTAATTGCATTTGATTCTTGGAGCCACATCCTCATGTTGATGTGTAATAAAAATGAGAAAAAAAACC
Source organism: Allophyes oxyacanthae (assembly GCA_932294325.1). NCBI lineage: Eukaryota > Metazoa > Arthropoda > Insecta > Lepidoptera > Noctuidae > Allophyes > Allophyes oxyacanthae. The sequence goes on along the minus strand of OW028614.1, from coordinate 3,245,900 downwards.
GTGGCTCTTCAGTAACAAAGACTCAATTAAACAAACCCAATAAATTCTAAAGTCTATAAAAATCACTTTCATTCTAAACAAAAAAGAATGAAGCATCATTTTAACAAAATGGCCCCTAAATAAATGCAATAGAAGACACAATAGGCCTATAGGAAACAATTGGTCCCATAATTTATGATACCACGAACGGTATATGGGTCATACTGGCTGAGCGCACACCACTGGGAAAAACACTTCACTCATTCACTCACACATTCATACAACTACCCGTAACTCAACCGCTACACACACATTGACAATGTATGTGATAAAAGGCTGCCTGTGAAAATATAGACGTGTGCGTGAATACGCAACCGAATGAGTGAATGGGTTGTTCGAGAACGAATGTGTGGAGTGAACGGATTGGGTATCCGAACTGGCTATTTGCATGTATCATTTTCTGTTGTAGTCAGCTTCCGTGTAGCGACTAATGTAATGACGTAGATTTGGATGGACATGACCAGTTCTGGAAGTGCAAAGTCAGCTGTCGTGGCTATTAAGGCAATATTTTAGGGATTTTATTTCTGTAATTGTTTCGAACATTAATATATAACATAACATAACATAAAGAAACTCGTTTTCTCGTGGAGCCAATACCCCGTGGATGTTTTTTTTTACTTCCAAGCAAATATTAACTCACAACATTGGGGCGACATAATCGCATCAGCGACAAAGCCCTTAAAATAAAGAAAAAACTCACTAAATTGTACCTACTCGTCTTTCCTCAACCTTTAGGTTAAAAAATCCCATCCCTACATTTAATAAGGTGAGAATTCTAGTCCAATACATCATAATGTTCTATCATGCGCGATCGGTTGCAAGGTTGCACGTAAATCTGGCAGTATTTCAACAACACTGGACGCGGGAGCAAATGGTCGCAGATTTATTACGAGGACGTCTTGAGGGACGGCTATGGCGGCCATTTTTGGCTATCGATTGCGAGACTTGTGATTGAGGTTGAATGTAAAGGAATTTGTGGTGAAAATTGTATTATTGGCAGATTTTTATAGATTAAATACTGAACATTAGGGTAAAACTGGCACACACTTCTTCACAAATTACCAAATGGTAGTGTAAATTGCTTGGCACTTGGCACTAGTTAATTAAGATCTGCCAAATATAAGGTCTTATTTTAATAATGCACAATATTTTAAAGGTAGGTTCTATGAATGGTACTTATAGAATTCATTTAAAATATCAAATTAAAGCTGCAGTGGATTCAAAAATTATGTAGGCATTAAGATCGGGCGGCGCGGCGACGCGATATGTGGGTGTGTCAGAGTAGCAGAGCCCGCCAAGTCATGTGATCGAGTTCATGACCTTAGTGACATTCATAATCATAGGGAAATAAAAGGTTTATACAGACGGAAACGTCATTTATTTTAATTAATTTAAAAAACTTATACAAAGACAATTGATATTATTTTATTAAAAGAGTCTTTATAACTCATAGATTTATCTTCTGAAATATTTTGCATTATAAAAATAAGACCGGAAATACATCGAACTTAAAGCTTTATGCAGTATTGTTTATCTATATATTGTCAATGCGAACAACCCGATCCCATTTTTTCACGATTTTTTTGTCCATCCAAAGGTTTTCTAGAAAAGATAACTATAAGCGATAAGACCTCTTTGTGCATTGATCACACTATTATTTCTATAGTTATTTTTTTCTTATGGTGTGCATTAAAGCATATTAATTCTATTCTATTCGACATTAATCCATCCAAACTAAACTTAGGCACACTAAAACCACGATAATAGGCTTATAAGATACAAAAAGGACATTATAACAACATCTACATAACAAAAACGTTATCAGATAAGCTTTTATCGGGACGTCTTAGAAGACAAATTTATAGTGGACGAGGCATACAGGGTTGGACTAAAACTGAATAATATTTTCATCTAGTATCGACATTTTTTAGAGTGACTTTCTTAAATGTAAATCAACAAAAAAAAAGAAACGTGCTTGTTATTTAATCAAATTAGTTCTGTTTACAAAGAAATACGTTTATCCTTTGACGATTTAATATTAATAAAGAACAGGTAAGACAACGTTATTTATTAGTCCATGACGGTAAACTTCTGGAAGGTTAGGAGATATTCATGTCCAGTATTTTAAAGCGAAACTTCCTCTCTACCACTAACTATAAGATCAGTTCACAGTCCCAAAAGCTAAAGTAGGCTAGCGAATTTTCACTAGAGGCGCTTTGCATGTGAAAGGTCGTCAGCAAATAAAAATAATATAGTACTGAATGCAAAACAGTGCATCAACTGCCCGCCATTCAGCGCAAGGAGGAGTCAAGCGAAACAATTGCTCCGGTCCCAACGGACGAGCAATCTGTTTCTACAGGAGCTTTGCAATGTTTAAACTAAACGGTTCTTTCAACCGGCAGTAGAAAGCAGATTCCTAAAAGTTTAAAGTTATTCAACAGGATTGGTCGACTGAGGCCTTTTAAGTAATTTTAAGCCGAAAGAATTCCTGTCTTCGCTATTTTGGTTTGAACTGACATGGTTCATGGTTTAACTTAGGAACTTAATAGGTCAAAAGACTCAAAACCTCTTTTTTTTTCATATTACATGTCTATACTATCTATATATTTTATTATTAATACGTGAAGAGAAAACTTTGTACCCCTTTTTAAATTTTATATGAAGAAGGAGTGCAGAAAGCTTAAATTTCGTCGAATTTCGACCACTGAGCGACGACTAGTTATTATAAAGAGGCAAAATTTGATTGTTTGTGTGTAGGGAGTAATCTATGGAACTACAGAGTCAATTCAAAAAAATATTTCAATAATAGAAAGCTACGCCTACCTACTTTTTATAATTAATTTCCAAGTTCGCATGAATAACTCGCAAATTTAGCTTGTGCGAGACAGATTTCTACGTGAACGATTAAAGAATTGACCTCCAGAGTAATCATTCAGTCAGGTTAAGTGAATTATGTTCAACTCATTCATTAGTTCAATCGTAAGTTCACCGGACCGATCACTGTTCACTCGTGCGTTCACAACCATTTCTTTAACTTTAAATATAGGTAACCTATTTTTATTTCCAATACATTCTCTTTTAATTTCTCGGAAGGTTATAGTTGGATTATGATTTTTTCAAATTATACTGGTATATCCCCTTAAAACATAAGTTAAAAAAATGGCTGGTTGAGCAGGCATTTTATAATGTCAATGATATGTTGAAATAAAATTATTATTATTATTTTTATTATTTTCGTGTTATTTGGATTTATTTGATTTATATTTTGATTATTGTATTTTCTAATTTATTGTTATTATTGATTATATTATGTTGACCTGTACCTTATTAGCTACCAATAAAATACTATGACTATGACTATCGGTAAATCGGGGGCTATTTGGAAAAAAAAGCAATTTGGGACTGATACTTTGGTCATATTTTCTAAACTACATCGAAAATAACTTTACAATTGAAATCATACAATACTATCGGTTAAAATCTGTTAATCCATACTATCCAACTATTCTGTAGTACATAATAGTTCAATGTTCTCATACATAATAATAATTATGTACTACGTATGTCTTAGGAGACACTGCACTTCATTACGCTGTTCCATTCAATTGCGGCTATATCGCCGCACTTCATGCATCTCTTTTACTATTTTCTTTCTCTTTCACCCCAGCCGCGTTCCTCATTCCCGCGTGTGACGCATGACGTTTATTTGTCGAGTCGCTTCTAGTACATACCTAGTACATAATAACTCAATGTATGAGAAGAACAAACAATTATTCCTTTACTAAAGCCCAATCAATCCCGCTGTTAACAAATAGTCTCTACGTATATACAAAGTTTATTTTGGATAGCGTTTGTATTACACTACTATATTTTTCTGTAACATAACATTTACCAAACTAAATAAAACAAATAAAATTCTACATAAAACAAATTACATTCTACATGAAACAAATAGAACTAAACGTTGATTTGCCAACTTTAATATTATTTTTCATCGGGCAACACAAACTGTTAATAGAATTGACATTTAGGCACGAAAAGCAATCGTGATATTGGCAACGAGGAATAATACTAATAATGGCTGAAGTCGGGTCAAAGAAAATCATATTGAACTGGGAACTTTGTGAGAAAGAAAACTTTCTTCAATATAACGAATTATTGGAATCTCCGAAGACGAATAATCATATCGGAGTTTCATTCGAATATTTTTTTCGGGTCCCAAATTTTTTTCCGGTATGATTTGATTTTTGTATAAATTGAATGATATGCTTTGGATATAATGTTAACATATATTATATTGAAATGTATTTGACCATGTTGCTATCGGTTTGTCGTTTGAATGGGTGCTTGGGTGGGTGGTGCCTTACTTAGATATTGGTTTAATTTGAGTGTGGGCTTCAATGTCTGAGGTTTCAATGTGATTGTGTTTACGTAGGAATCGTAATATTACGAAAAGGTTAAACCTTAATGGTATTCCTTTTGTTAGATTCACAATAAAATAGAAATAACAAGATTTAAGTTCAACTTTTTTCAAATATCTCTTGTACAATTGTACAGGACACTGCCCCTATGAATGTTCGAATGTGTATCACCCAAAGCTTTGATGGAAGAAAACTCAATACTAAGTTAAGCTCGCCTTTGTACATACTTTATTGTATTTTTACATAGGTATTGTTTAATATGCTTTATGGGTACAATAAAGAATAATAAATTAAATGAGTTAAGCTACAACATCCGGGCATCCGCGATGTATGTACGTATGTTATCTATAAGATAATAACTTTAAGATACTCTTAAGTTATCTGTCAATGAATTAATATATTCACTGAAGGTATACCTATCTTTATATTAATACGTGAAGAGAAAACTTTGTACCCCTTTTTAAGCATATTGCGCAAAATACGAGGGGCGTGAGATTTGGCACAGTTAAATTTTAATGGAGACGGAGTGCAGAAAGCTAAAATTTATAATGATTATAATATTACGGCCGAATTTCGACCGTTGGGCGACCACTAGTATAAATAAATATATTAAATATTATTGAAATAAAATAATCCTGTCAAAAGATAAACAGATCAAATATCTTGATTTGGCTCGCGAGGTTGTCGACATGTGGGATGTGGATTCAGCGATCATTGTGCCGATAGTCGTTTCGGCCAATGGCTTAATTACCGAGAGTCTCGACCGACACCTTAGGAGGCTCTCGTTAGGCAGTTGGATCAAGGGCCTGATTCAGAGAGCAGTACTTCTTGACACGGCACGCATTGTCAGGAGATTCCTTTCTCTGGAGCCCTGACCGCCGGTAGCTTGGACCCTATTCTAGATACCGGTGGGCTACTATTTTTTCATATTTTTAAATGTTTTTTTAATATAGTTTTGTAAAAATATTTAAAAATATAAATAATATGTATAAAAAATGAATAAAAGAAAATAATACCAACCAAGAACAGTTTTAGAAAATATTAACCTCAAAATTTACTGGGACAGAGCAATTGTAACTGATAAAACTATCCACTTCAATAGACCGGACATAACAATACTAGACAAAATAAATAATTAAAAAAATAATATAATAAAATAATTTAAATGTTTTTCTTGTTAATAAGTATTGTATGCCAACATGGCAGGTCATAGCAGTACATTTATTTATATGTTTAACAGCTATATTTTTATCCACCTATGTACCATGATACTTAAATAAATTGAATTGAATTGAATTGAATTGAATTGAATTGAAATTAAATAAAACCGCATACATATAGCACTTTGTAACACACATAATTTAATTTAAAAAATCGAATTCACTTTAAACCTGTCGAGCTTGGATAAGGCCCGCATGATAGATTTTAACTCACCCTTCATAAAAGGGAGATAAATAACAAACACAGAAAAAAAAAATACAATAATAAGTCTTGAGTAAATGTAATCGAGTGCGAGTCTCTATGCCATATTCAGTTCGGACATCTCTGATCGGTGACCCGAGGTCCATGTTTCTACATCAATACCCCAAATACGCTGAGTCCGTACGAATATGTAAAATAAAAACAGTGACGTCACGAAACTCGCACCTCCACATAAGTCACACGCTAACAATTAAGTTCAAACGTTCGAAAGCAATAAATTCACGGAAAGTCGAAATCTCGTTATGAGGGCCGGATGGAACAACACTACGGTGAGGCCTTAAAGTGAGCGATAGAATATAGGCCGGCTTCCCACGCAAACAAACTGTTTAACTTTTGTTAAGTATGTCAATAACTCAGCTACCTTAATATACAGTTGTCAATCATTTGCACCGTAGTCATTAACGTGTAAGATTATAATAATTATAAAATTCTTATATTTCCTCGTTTTTTAAATTATTAAATAAATCCAGCTAATTGCTGTCTCATTGCTGCCAGCGTGGTGGAATAAAGCCTAATCCTACTCATTCTGAGAAGAGGCCCGTGCACAACAGTGGGACAGTAATTGGCTGGACTTATTTATTTATAACTAAACTATTAGTTAGACCTCCATTCCCCGCTAACTTCGCAGCCCGAAACATAAGCCAGCCGTATTTAATCAAACATTAACTGTAATTGTATTATGCTTGATTTATGTTCCTGGAAAGCCTCCAGTGCCCGTTGAAAAGTTAATCAACTAAAAGGCTTTTTTACTTCCGGAATTAAGAAACCAGTTAATTTATGGCGAATTGAACAAGTTTTTTATATCTTAATTAAGGTCTTACTTTAATTTGATTTCTTCTGAATTCAATTTGCGGATTTATTAATTTCGTATTTTTGTTGGGAGTTTTCAATTTCCGACATTTTTTTTTTTATTATCTGAAGACAGATTTCATTCCTTAAAAATATACTGTTGCCATTTTATTTAATTAAATATTGTTCCTTATTCAATTGTGTAAATGCTCGCCTTTAAATATACCTAAATATGAACTTAAGCTTGAACGTTTCTTAAGATTTAATCTAATAAAGACTTAGCATAAAAAAATCTTAAAAAAGAAATTCGGACTCATTCCTTGAGTTCTGTACCTTTCATTCTATAAATGAATAGAACGAACCAGTTCCAATTCAATGACCTTGGGGGCTAAAAAGGTCGCTTTAGATGAATCACAATATGATTCATATTACAAATGTCAAAATATCTACATAATGGACAACTCATAATATCATCCGCATAAGGTTCATATTCAGTAATCATCTGTTTGACAGTAACTATGCAGATCAGTAGATGAATTGCTCAATGTGGCCTTTTTAGGCCCCCAGGGGGCTGGTCTTTGTACCTATTACTTTAAATTCTTATTTCAAACATTTAAAAAAGGAACTCACCAGATATCCAACAAATCAGCATAAAAACTCCGAACCAAAACGTCCCCATCTTCTCTAAAGTCACACACTGACACCGTCACATCACAACACTTCGAAATTCAAATTATTTCTCGCTCACATAGAAACAAACGCAGTCTCCATGACGTCACTGCTCCCAACTTCCAGAATGTTCTAACACCTGAAACAAAGAACATAGATTTTAATTAACGAAGGGTTCGCTAACGTAAATTACACGAAATATCTTTCGGGGAGCCGGAACTACTTCGGATAAATATTTTAAGGCCATAAAATGTTTGTTCGAAATAGTTTATTAGTTATAAAAGGGGCCTTAAATGTTTATTTTATAACCCAACAAGGTTGTGGGTTAGTTGGGATTCGTTTTAGTATCTGAAATGTTATTTACTGAAATTTGTGATCGTTCACTGGAAACGAAAATTGTTTATGTTTTTTTTTTTCCACTAAATTAAAATAAAAATAAAAAATTACTATATTGATTTTGGTAGTGGGTGCCTGAGGACTAAGGATGGGCGGTGCCGACGTGGTAGGCCTAGAAAACACGCTGGTAGGTTAACTAGATGCCTTTACTATGAACTGGCCAGAGAAAGCAGCACAGTAAGTGATATGGAAAGATATGGTGGAGACCTTTGCCCAGCAGTGGGACAGTAGGCATCAGTTAACAAAAAAAATCGGATGTATGAAGACAGACAGATTTATCCGTCATGTCTGTGTCCCGAACAGTTAGGAAGATGTTTTAAATATCCGCATGCATCGATCACGATACCCTTTGGACCCATTGTGATGGAGGGCAAGCCTGCCATTTATTATAGGGAACAATTGCAATCCCGGTAAAAAATCCAACCTTTTCGAACCCTTTGATCGCCATCTGCAGTGGTATCCCAGCGGTCGTGGCCCCGACTTAAGAGTTAGGTCGGGGATTCGAATCCAGGGGATACAGCAATGAGTCAGAGTTATTATTGTATGCGCATTATCCATCACCACAGCTCCAACGATAAAGGAAAACATCGTGATGACACAGGCATATCTTAGAACTAGGGATGAGCCTAATATTTGTTATATGTTCGGTATTCGGCATATTCGGCAAGTATAGGTACCGATTATTCGTATTCGGTCAAATCATATATACGGCTTAAATTTCGAACATTCTGCCTTATATATTTGCATTAAAAAGTTGCCTCCATGCTTGTACGGAAAAATGAAAATAAACGCACGTGGCACTGTTTTTCCGCAAACTAGATGATGCAATAATCAGCCCGGTGTACTGGTCAGCGGGCAAAAGGGCCGAGCACTTCAACAAGCTCAACATGCACAGACTTGTAAATTAGCAACACTTGATAAAGCGCGCCAAATCCTGCCGAACATTCGGCTCGTTAAACTTTTTACCAAACACTCGGCCGAATTCGTATTCGGTGAAAGCCATATTCACCCCATCACTACATAAAACTTAAATTCCTAAGATTTGTGACATCCAACCAATCGGCATTGGGCCCGCGTGATAGATTAAGCCCAGCCCCGCTTTCAGAGAAGGAAGGATTCCCTGCAGTGGGATTAATAGGTTGATGATGACGATCTCCATCAGTAACATCGTACCCGTCGGCTATAAAGTCACTTAATCAACATATTCCAAGCTTAGCATGTAAAAGGAAGTATGTTAAGTAATTAGTATTTGCATACAACGGGCCGTATGCAAATTTTAATGACTAGTGTAAATTACATTGTAAACTTCATATTCTACAACAAATTCTCTTGCAACATTCTTAACTGAATAGTTAGAGAATTTAAATAACTAGTTATATAGTATACAGAATGTCGCAGATGTTACCACATTAAATAAAACCACGTATTTGGTATCATGTTGTGAAGCCGTACACAAAAAATCTGCTGTTTTTTTTGCATCATAATTCACTCTGCTATCATTCGACTAGGTGAAGGAACATCGAAGGAGAAATTTATGTCACTTTTATCTATTCTACACGTGTAAATGAAAATGATTTTGGTTAGAATAGGTTCGAGACTTTACAAACTTTGCTTAAAGATCGTGTTAAGTGTAAAATTACGAAATTTTTATGTTGTATCTTTTTCTTTCCTGTGGCTAAACTACAGATTGGATTTGATTGATTTTTTGTCTATGGTCACAGAACGTGATACTAAATATACGATTTCATTAAATCAACATCTGCGGCACCCTGTATAACTATTATGCTAGTATTGGATAAAGGGTTCAGCAGAGAAATACTTCGTATAATGTTTTTTTAAAGATTACCTGATAGGCTGAATCCAGACGTGCGTAATTTTGTGAATTGTAAGTCGCGTATTTTGTGTTAGCTAATTTACGTTGTATTCGGATTTCATACATTATTGTGGTTAGACACACTACGACGCACAATGCGTCCGCAATAAAGTATGAATCGGAACAAGAAACGCGACTCACAAGTTACAAAATTGCGTTCGTCTGACTGAATTTTGAAGATATTACCATTATTAGATTTTTTGAAAAAGGTACGGTCAGCGAGAATATTGGCATTACTCAAAAAACTTAAATGAGGCTCAATCAACTCTATTTCCCAACAGGAATGTTTCCTCCAAACCACCGACGAAATCGTACTTGCCGAAATTTAGAAAAATCCAAAAAATCGATATTCTATGCAAACATAACTTCGTATGCAAGTAATCTAAAATCACTGTACCTTACACTGATCCATTAAGTTTATTGTTCATCATACAGATTCAAGCTTTGTTTTTAATATGTTCAAAATTCACCTAAACTTTCCTACGGCCAGAACTCTCTAACTATAATAGAAAGGGTAGCTACCTTTAATGCCCCAAAATTTTGTGCCACCCTATTATCCAGCCTTTGTTTCTGTGATAACATTTCTATATAGATAAATACCTCGTTCAATGTTTCTTGAGCCCAGACTTTCAAAAGTACCCCCTGAATCATATGCTTCGTATTTTTAGAAAAAAATAATCAAGATCTGTGCGGCTGGGATTTTATAAAAATATATTTAAAGAATCTATAAATGTATGATGGAGAATCTCATACCTGCTATTGCTTATCTCCGTTAACATTGAGAAGAATAACAAGAGTAACGTAGCGTTGGGTAATGCAGCAACGCTACGAAGTTCCGTAGACCGTAGACCTTGCTACGGCGTAGCAAGTGAATGTTAAACCCTGCCAAACTTTACTCGAGTACAAATCATTTAAACAAATACTTCTTGTTTAACTGTTTGAAATACATAAGTACTAGCAGACATCGAAGTACTCTTAACGAGACAGACTTTCACAAAACTGCCCCGTTACCAACAATTACAGATCCGCCTTTAAAATAAGGAAGAAAGTCGCCGTCAACTCGAACGTTGATCTAAATTTAAACTGCTTGAGACAATTACCAACTTTCGATAAGTGAAATTAATATTGACTTGATTAATTAAATTAATGGAAAATTTCAGATAAGTGATTTAAGAATTTACTACGCGTCTTAGTTCCGCGTCGCTGATAATTAAAATGTCTTATACAGTTAGTTATTTTTGGTTAATTTTACAAAAAACATGTCAAATGTGAAAAAATGTAGATAACAAAAAAAAACCAGCGCATTACTCTACAAGTCCCACTGCTGGGCAAGGGCCTCTTCTCAGAATGAGAAGGGTTAATTAAGCCCCAGTCCACCACACTGGCCTAGTGTGGGTTGACAGACTAAACACACCATCGAGAACTTTATGAGACCCTCTCAGATATGCAGTTTCCTCACGATGTTTTCCTTCATCGACATCGCAAGTGATAATCAAATTCAAAAGTGTATTTTGCGATAAATTAAAAGGAAGCATTCACGTTGCAACGTTCGCAAAATCTCGTTGTAATGCAACAGATTCGATCGTGTACAGTTGGTTGCAAGGCAATTCGTACGAACCTGTCGCAAACAACTGAAGTTAGCGACCGTCGCATCGTGAACGGAATTACGAACTAATAGAAAACATTTAATGAATTTGATATGAGTCTCGGTTTTGTACTGGGATTAAAAATAGTCCAACCCAAGTTTCCCTAGGGCGCCGTAGAAGGCGAGTAAAGATGATTATAACGTGACCTTTGCAGCACTTTGGGGGTGAAACTTTCAACTGATAATATCGCGGTGCTAAAAATTCTAAAAGTAAAGGAAAATCTCGTATCAGCAGACAAAACAGTTTAATTCTTATCGTGAATCGGTAAGGCAGGACAATGACCTAAAACTCGGCCAAAATAGACTACGCCAAGATAACTGGTTTAATATTTCAAAGTCTCATCTCAAACTTTAAAATAACATTTTTGCATAAAGTTGGGGATAAGCACTACTTATATTTTTTTAGTTTGCAACTAGGTTTTTTCACTAAGACAAATCTATGTTTATAGATAAGTAAGTATTGACTATATATATAAAGCTCGATTACCACTGACTCACTGACTCACTCACTCACTGACAGAATTGTTCTCCCAGAAGGAGCCGTGGGGGGTTAAAGTCATGTATGGGAGTCGTAAACCTTGAGGTCCAGTGAGTCCGGGAAAAATCCGAAATGACCTGAAAGTGGAACGCTGACCGGAACTGCCCTACGGATCTCGAAAATTACAAGTCGCAAACCTATACCACCGGAACTAAAAATATCAAGGACCCTGGGCCGTTTGACGAGCCGGTGAAAAAAAGATGGCGTCCATACAAAAAAAGATGGCGGCCATACAAAATTGAAACGCTCACCGTTCCGAAACCGTTGGAGATACCGGGGGGGTGTTCGACCAAATGTCATAGAGGAGGATGGGGGCTTTCTGGTGGGGGTCATATAAATCCAAGATGGCGGATACAAAATGGCGGCCAAAAAAAAAATTGTCTGAGCCGGCTGAAAATTGACATCCGGGGGTTTTCGGGGGCACCGATTCATAATCCGGGATCAAATTTTTCTTTCCGCCATTTTTCAAGATGGCCGCCATACAAGTGTTCATTTTGGATTTTCACCCAATTGTTCTCCCAGAAGGAGCCGTGGAGGGTGAAAGTGATGTATGGGAGTCGTATAGAGGGGGGTCCTGTGAGTTTAGGAAAAGTCCGAAATGACCTGAAAGTGGAACACTGACCGGAACTGCCCTACGGATCTCGAAAATTACAAGTCGCAAACCTATACCACCGGAACTAAAAATATTAAGGACCCTGGGCCGTTTGACGAGCCGGTGAAAAAAAGATGGTTTCCATACAAAAAAACATGGCTGCCATACAAAATCAAATATCATATTTATTTTGAGTGATGTTACAAACTCCACGTAAAAAGCCCTCGCGGGCCGCATGCGGCCCGCGCACCCGCGCGACCTCTAGTATTTCTATACAACTCGATAATATTGCCTATATCCATCTATACCCATTAATACACTGGGATGCAATGAATCCGGGTCAATAGATGTGGTGCACCTAGAGTCTCGACATTGCATAAGTGCCTGTATCTGGTTTACATGAAATAATGATCTATTCTATTCTATTAATAAACCTTAATATCTCGTAAACTAAGAATGTTAGAATAATCAAATAAAAAAGTATTTTATAGACTATACCACCTAAATCGGAGTGGGAAGCGGTCGCCTCCTTCTGCGAAGCAGTCATGCTATCGAAGGAGGAGGTGGGCCGCGTGAGGGAGAGGATGGCGTCCTCCCTCCAGCCCAGCCGCAGTGGTAGTCGCCCACGGCGTCGGGCGCCGGCCGACGATCTCCGGCCACCGTAGGCGCGGGCATGCGGACAGCGAGTAAAGGGCAACTCGCTGTCCGACCATGGACCATGCCCGGGTCGACGGTGCGTTGTGTTCCACGCGCGCCTCAAAGAACGTCAGCAAGATGACGGGGCCCCCCCTGTAGAGGGCCGAAGCCTGCCGGGGTCGCGGGACTTATCTCATTACCGTGACCCCGGAACGTAAAGGGCTATCGAAGGAACACCGTGGATTTTAGTCAGTACAAGTCTGACAGTCCCTCCCACCCTGCCCGGGGTGGGAGGACTCATTTGATGATTTTACCAAGCTAAAAAAAAAAAAAAAAAAAATATCACCTAAATGAAATGGATAAAACATTCATTTTCTCACATTTTAATACTTTGTATTACCTCCACCTATTGTTAATACAGATGTCATGCGATTCGGTAATCGGTATACGGTACAAAGTTTCTGAGGCGATGTTTGGGAATATTCTCGCATTCCTCTATCAATGCAATTATCACCTGTCGAAGCATATTATTTGAGTAGTATTATATAGCTCTATAAAATACGTTTTATTTGAATAACCTATAATTCTTAGTTTCCGAAATATTAAGGTTTATTATGTTGGTAACCCGGATTCATAGCTTCTGAGTGTTAAAAAAAAAAAATTGTAATATAAATCGATTTTCTTTCTTTCTTTCTCTTTCTTTATATTAAAATCACTAAAATTTATTAACATAAAATGACGCAATTTGCGAGTCCTGTAGACGCTTCCACCATAAATGATTGATCACCGCCGCGCACGAACAAGTGATAAAAAATGTACCGACACTAACGTTTGAAAGAAAATATTTAAGTATTGATGGCAACGGTTTCAATTTAAGGACCTATAGGTAATCGATGTTCGTAAATGAAAAATAAAAAAGAGATTTGCTATTTTTATGTATCATTTTCTTCTGGGAAATTGTTCAAAATAAATACACATACAAAACTTCAGTACCTACTCGACTCAAACGTATGGGACTGCTGATAACTTATTGGCGATTACGATGACATATATAAGTTTAAGTGAATGAGGTCATTAATATTTAGATAACGGGTTCCTCATCTGAGAATTAATAAGAAAAAATATTCTTATTTGATCAGTAGGTATAGCTGACATTAACTATACCATTATACGTATCTACCAAATCGAAATCGAAATCCAAAGTGTATGAACTTGTTTAGCGTAGGTACTAATTAGTGTTTAATAATTATTTGTAATCTGTGTCTTGCTTGTTTGGGCACGGCATAGATTATAAATTCTTTTTATTTATTTTTTTATTTGTTTTGCGGTCGGGATGGTTCATTATTGCTGGTGTGCCAAATATTGTATTTGGTAGGGATACTGCTATTTGTAATGAATGTGTGTCGTGTTTTGCAGAAATAAATTATTTTTCTTTCTTTCTTTCTTTCTTACCAGGGTGCAGGAAAATACTATATTTAGAGTGATAGTGAGAAATATGACCACCAATACAAACCATTCTCATTGGTCATATCAATATGACATGCTAGTATGACCAACAATAATCCGTGGAGAAAGTTGTTCAGTTTGATGGTCGGATCCACACGCTTATCATATGACCACGCATTTCTGATACACGTCGTGATACATACCATCTCTTTACCGTTTAATCTCTCGTTTTTCATTTTTGTCTTCTGTCAAGGAGACAAACAGTGGAGAAAACGCGTTTCTCCACTGAAAGGTCAGGGACAAATCAAATCATTACCATTTTCTTTCTCGATTTTTCGTTTTATCTCGTCATTATCCCGTTTGGAATAAAATTATTTTTCTTTCTTTTGTCTCCTGTCAAGAAGACAAAGGGCAGATAAATCATGTTTGTCCATCCGCCGTGCAAAAATACCGACGCCTTAATAATATTCACCGAATTATACATAATTACTGGCTGCCAAAATACGAAAATACCCTATTTCCTTAGTATCTATTCCACGAAGTTCTGAAGGACCTATTGATTTTCCGCGAATAACATTTAATTAATGATTCATCTTAATATAAATAGGAGTAACGAACATCCTTGTTACCCTAAGGCTGAGGCCAGACGAGCGCAATTTAAGTCGCGTAATTCAATTTTATATATTAATGCGGACATATTTTTCGTCGCAATGTGGTCAAAGCGCAATAATATACAGGATTTTTTTTTATGTAGTGCGCATAATTTGTAGAGTTATTCAGTGTCTGTTCCTAAATGTAACCGGTTTTTACTTTTTTTACCCGACTCCGGAGAGGGTTAAATATTTGACCGGTATATATATGTGCTTAAAGTTTATTCTCCATGTGTATAACATCATCTACAGGAGCATCTGAGGCCCAATTCTCTTAATTAAAAATATTCAAAATATAGTTCAGATCTCGTTCCGATCTACTATTAATGTCATAAATGTCACAAATGGTAACAAACAACGTCAGACGTGACATTATATTGTAATCTGGAGGCCTAAAAAGGCCAAATTGAGCAATTCATCTACTGATCTGCATAGTAACTGTCAAACAGATGATTACTGAATATGAACCTTATGCGGATGACATTAAGAGTCGTCAATAAGTAGATATTTGGACATTCATAATATGAATCATATTGTGATTCATGTAAAGCGGCCTCTTAGCCCCCCTGGTCAAAAGTTTATTAAAGGCTAATCGGTATTCTGCTAACATTTTGAAGCGACACAAATAATAAAATTGATATTCTCGTCCATACATAAACGTTAAACATGAGATTGAAATGAGTCTGTAAGAAGATTGAATTCAAATCATACTGACATCGGACTGTTCTTTAAGAGTAGTAGAATACCGATTTTTTTGTCAATTCATAATACCTATAGGTTATAATCTCAGTTCAATCTCAAAAGGTCCTAATCTCAGTTTGGTCAACTTTCAGTCATAGTGTAAATTAATTAGAAATTAATTATCAATTTAGAATTGGGTTTCTGATTTCGGAATTAAGTCAGCAGAAAGTGCTCTTAAAGTCAGAAACTCACAAGATGAGATAGGAATTATGAGATGCGGACATCACGGCAATCCAATTATAATTAATACTTATGTTCCACTTCGTCAACAAGAGCGTGTCTCCGTAATTTTGTAGGATACACTAAGTTATTTTGGATTTCAAAAACAATGTCTTCTATTTTAAACCCCGACAAAAAAGAGGGTGGTTATAAGTTTGAAGTGTGTATCTGTGTAAATGAGTATCTGTCTGTGGCATCGTAGCTCCAAAACGGATAGACCGATTTCAAAGCAGTTTTTTTAAATTGAAAGCTAATTGAATCGAGTATTATCTTTGTTATGTTTCATGAAAATCTGTTCAGCTGTTCAAAAGTTACAGCTCTTTTTCTAGTTGAAGTCGGGGGTTTTTGACGGTTAGGCAAACATCAAATTTTTTAATGGCCAGTAGCAGTAGTATCAGGATACCTTATTTTTGTGAAATCAGACAACGATTAGGTTCTCACAACAGACGTTTATTGACTAAAGCGCCGCGGCCGGCGTACGGCTTATAAACATGACCGGCCCACTTATTTCTAGGTTAGGTAAAGGTAGGCCCTACATTACACCTCCACCCTTATTTACTAACTTAACTAACTTAATACACATAACAATCACACTCTCCACTTACAGTTAAGTACATTTTTATCCTGTGATCTTAGTTACAAACCATACATTAAATACCTAAGTATGAAATAGACAAACAATCAGGACCTAACGTATTACATAAGTATAGGTACATGACAAATTTAATGCGTGACTAGTCTTCAAGACTGCCCGTATCTTTGCGGTGGTTTCCTAGTTCGAATCAGACGGGTTTCACCCGCGGTCGAGACAACTCCGTTCGATTCACTATCCGTACCCACCCTGCTAGACGAGCCCGGCGCTGTTAACTCCAGCTGGGAGTCCGCCCCATCAGTACCGCGTCCCACACCGACCGCTGAGCTCACACCAGTCGGTATTTCATTTACTGGTACGGAAGGAAAAACCAGAACGTTACCTAATTGCCGGTTAGAATTTTGTGACGTCGCTTTTGTGCTGACTATTATGTCATCTGTAGTTTGTGATTGATTTCTACATTTAAGCTTTAACTGATCAATATGCCTATGTATCACTGTGCCATCTAATAATCTTATTTGATAATCTGTAGTACTTAGACAACTACTTACCGTACCACTTATCCACCTCCTTAATCCTTGGTACACCCGGCACCAAACCTCGTCCCCGGTCTGCATCGTACGACACGACCCACCTGCCCCGCGCTTCTGACGTTGCTGCGCTTCGGTCACCTGCTTTTCGCGTGATGGCTTCAACCGGTCTATCCGAGTTCTTAATGTTCTACCTTGTAATATTTGCGAGGGTGTTTCTTTTGTGGTACTATGTTCAGTGGTTCTATGAACTAGTAAAAACCGTTGAAGCGCTTGCTCAACGTCCGTATTTTGAATAATAGCTTTTTTTATAACTCTTTTGCACTGTTTAACAGCATTCTCTGCCAAACCATTCGACGCTGGATGGTATGGTGCGGAAAATACATGTTCTATTCCGTTATATTCTAAAAATGAATTAAATTCTTCACTACTGAACGGTGGTCCGTTATCGGAGACTAATTGTTTCGGTATTCCAAATCGTGACCAAATTTCTCTAATTTTACCTACGATTGCTTTTGCTGTAGTCGACACGACCGGACACGCTTCTATCCATTTCGAAGTAGCGTCAACCATTATTAGATACTTGTGTCCATGTATAGGCCCTAAAAAATCTATATGTAACCTAGTCCATGGACGTGATGGCCAGGTCCAAGGCTGCGGTGTATGGTGCACCGGTGCCTCAGCCATTTCTGCGCAGACCGTACAGCTTCGACATAGGTTTTCCAACATTTCATCAATCCCCGGCCACCACACATAACTTCTAGCTATACATTTTGTCTTTATTATTCCCATATGAGTATCGTGCAACTCCTTTAATACCTTATCCTGACAAGACTTTGGCACTATTAACCTGTGACCCCACATAAGGCAACCTAATTCAAGATATATTTCCCTTCGTCTATTAAAATAAGGTTTAAGTTCTTTAACGTCTATTTCATTCGGCCAACCATCCCTAACATAGCTCAAAATTCGAGTTAACATTGGATCTCTTTTTGTCTCCTCTCTAATATTTTCATTGTTAAGTAACAAGGCATCCGACGCAAAGTGAAGGTACGTTTGTTCCGGGACGTCTTCCATCGCCGTTTCGCTAATAGCTTTATAGCTTTCAAATAATCGAGACAAAGCGTCAGCTGTGTTTGAGTTTGTATTCACATATTCAATAGTAAAATCGTAAGCTGACAATATTAAAGCCCATCTCTGTAACCTACTAGCTGTCATGCTTGGGATTCCTAGTTCGGATCCAAATATACTAACCAGAGGTTTATGATCCGTTTTTAAAACAAATGGTCTACCGTATAAATATTGATGAAATTTCTTGACTGCAAAAACTATAGCTAAAGCCTCTTTATGTATCTGACTGTAATGATATTCCGCGGAGGTGAGCGTCCTTGACGCGTACGCTATAGGATACTCCCGGCCGTCAGGCGCTCGCTGCGCTATTACAGCGCCGACTCCCCGTGAGCTCGCATCACACGTCACTACAACAGGCCGTGACTCATCATAGTGTGATAATATTTCTGAACTAATTAATAACTTTTTTATTTTATTAAATGCATGAGTTTGTGAATTACCCCAACTCCAATGTTTACCTTTTTTTAATAATTCATAAAATGGTGATAAATAACAACTTAAATTTTTAATAAATTTACCATAAAAATTAACCATACCTAAAAATGATTTTAGTTCGGATACATTAGTGGGAGGCGAAAGTTTTAATATCGGTTTAATTTTATCTGGATCTACCCTAACTCCCTCTCTGCTAATTATAAATCCTAAGTATTTGGCCTCCTTACTCAAAAATTCACACTTTTCCTTTTTTATCTTTAAACCATTTTCTTGTAATGTTTTAAGAACCATATTTACGGTCTCTAAATGTACAGCAATCGATTTTCCCGTGATTAAAATATCATCTAAAAATATTTTAACATTTGGTATTTTCTCAAACAACTTTGTCATAATTCTTTGGAAAATTCCCGGACTGGACGCGAGTCCATATACTAGTCGATTGTATCTAAAAAGACCTTTATGCGTATTAATAACTGTTAAATCCTTCGATTCATCCAATAATATCTGATTATACGCCTGAGATAAATCTAGCTTTGTGAAATACCTACTACCACTTAGCTTAGTGAATAAATCATCAATTTTAGGCACAGGATACTTATCAACTCTTAACATACGATTCAAGGTAACCTTATAATCAGCACATAAGCGTAAAGCGCCATCCGGCTTGTGTACAATTACCAGTGGTGTGGCCCAGTCGGAGGTGTGAACAGGCTCGATGACGCCAGCGCGCAGCATAGCCTCGAGCTCAGCGTCGACGCGAGCGCACAGCGCGTAGGGTAACGGCCGCGCGCGACAGAATACCGGTACGGCCCCCTCCCGTAAATGCAGAGTAGCCCGACCGCCAGTGAAACGCCCCAATCCGCCATCAAATAATTCATTGTATCTAGAATAGATATCACATATAATATTACTCCTTTGTTGACTACTCATTTCACTCTCTAAACAAGCATTATTAACTGTTATAGGGGGTATATTAATATTCAATTCCGAAAGCCATTGCCTGCCTAAAAGTGTGGTAGTTCCAGTATTAAACACGTACAAATCTAATATTTTTCTTATATTATTATAGTTTACTACCACTTCTATGTAGCCTACTGGCTGAACTTTGCTGCCGTTATAAAATTTTACTGATAAATTACACTGTCGTAAAGGTATGTTAGAAAAATGTTCGTGATAAGTATTTCTCGAGATACAAGATAACGGAGACCCTGTGTCAACTTCCATCGATAAAATTACATTATTTATTACAATATTCATGCTCACCGGTCTATATTGGCTCAACGACATTTGATATATTGGTTCCTCCAGATCTACATGGTCTTCTCTCTCCATATCTTCTTCCCAATGCGCCTCGAACGTGTGCATTGCTGGCGCTGCGGCCGTCGCACCCGGCCGTCCTCTTCCGGCCCGACCGTAGCCCCGGCTGGTCCCGCGTAGACGCCCGGCGCTCGCGCTGCTTCGTATCATTCCTCGGCCGCCACCCCATATTTGGGCATGACCCCGAGTTTCAGTAATACCCTCATTCTTCTGACACATACGACGTAAATGGCCGATTTTTCCACATTTACTGCACTGATACTTTGCAAATCTACAATCCATCACGGCATGTCTGTAATCCCCGCATGCTGCGCATCCTCCGACCTGCATGCGGTGTACATCTCCCGTTTGTTCAAACGCGGCCGAACTCCTCCGCGAAACGGCGCTAGTTTTAGAACCGTCGGTTCCCTGCGTAGCACCGTACGCACCGACCGCGACCGGCCCGCTGCCGTTACAGCGCCCGTCTACTGCGGCTGCATCTCGCTCCGCCGCCTCCAATGCACTCGCCACTGAGATTGCTTTAATGAATTTTATATTTCCTTCCGCAAACAATCGTTGTCTAATGAGGTCACTCATGATACCGCACACGAATTGGTCTCTCAAATTATCGTCTAAACTTGCACCGAATTCACAATACCGTGTTATTTCTTCAATTCCGCTACATAGTCCGCAATACATTCACCAGATTGCTGCCTTCTTTGCCGAAATTTATAACGTTCTGCCAGAATCGAGGGATTTGGTTGCAAATGTTCTCGCATGACCTTCACAACGTCAGTGAAAGTCATGTCAGCCGGTTTCCTCGGACTGCACAAATTCACTAGTAATTCATACGCCGCTTCACCCATAAATGCAATTAACGTTGGTAATTTTAGTTCATCCTTCACTGAACTCACGACAAAGTACATATCTAGCCTATCACAGTAGGACTGCCAGCTCCCGGTCTTCATGTCGAATTCCCCAAACTTCGCCATCCTCGTCGCCATTGTGAAATCAGACAACGATTAGGTTCTCACAACAGACGTTTATTGACTAAAGCGCCGCGGCCGGCGTACGGCTTATAAACATGACCGGCCCACTTATTTCTAGGTTAGGTAAAGGTAGGCCCTACATTACAATTTTGTGGTCACATAAAGTTAGTACTCCAGTTGTAATATGCTGTAGTAAAAAAAAACTCCTATCTCAGACATGTTCCTAACAAAGCACTATGCAAAGAAAATTAACCACAACATCATTGACATCAATAAAGATAACTAAAACCACCGATCATAACATCTAAATATACATAAAACCTATTGTTTACCTCGAATAATCGATCGGTTAACGGGTAATAAATGAGAACTACCCTTTACGATCTACCCAAATCTATACCTACATCCACCGAATCTTATAATGTAGCGAGGCAGACCCACTTGACAAAGAATCGAACTGCGCCTGAACTGACTACAATAAACCAACCGATATTGAGTCCACACAAAGCCCGGGTCGGGCATAAAAACCGGGTATAAACCGGTCATAATGCCCGGGAAAGTTAATTAAATAGGTCCGTTAGCTGCCACGACATTTTTCAATCGTTCGCTGAGTGATGCCTGAATGCGGACTTTGTATAGATTGTGGACCTTTGCGGTTTCCAAGGTAATTGGATGGGTTGGGTATTGGATAATGATACATTAGAAAATTAATATTTCCGCAAATTTTACGTTTTTGAAAAAGAAAGAAAGAAAGTAAAGTCATTTATTTGCCACAAAAATAAGACACACTAGAATGATAGACATAGGTAATAAGAAGAGGACAGGTGCATAGACAGAGAATAATTTTTTCTTAGGATGGCAACAGTGTAAAATTGAGTAGAAAAAAATAATAATTTAAAAGAATAAAAAATATGTGGCTGTACTGCACCGACTGCGCATCACCTATTCATTGTGTGTCCTTGAATACGTAAGAAAAATCTGACAGTCACAGTGACCAATAAACAATGCATCCCTTTCTCGCTTATAGATTGTTTCCTATGAGGATACGGAATAGCATGTTTATTTGCGACAGAAACTGTCATATTTATCATACGTAATCAAGGGGCCGATCAAGTATCAAGATTCCCATAGTTTGTGACAGTAAAATGTTGTATGTTTACCTTTTGACCTGATAAACCTTAATTGCCTATTACTTACACCCACGCGGCCATGGGGAGAGAAGAGAATAAAATATAGAATATATCTCTATTTCATGTAAACTAGATACTGGCACTTATGAAATGTCGAGACTCCAGGTGCGCGGTTTCAAATAGTAGGTCCTACGCAGAAGAACCGGCAAGAAACTATAATATTCTTTAAAAAAAAAAGATTACAATTTTGATTCATAAAATGTTATGGTAAGGGAGAAGGGGGGACGGCTGGAGGGTATGGGTAGGGGGATTTAATAGAGTTTTATTTTATTTAAAATTAACTTTTATTTCTTTTTTATTTATTTAAAGATATTATATGGCCTTCATTTTTGTATGCTTAACAAATACTGAGAGGTAATTCACGTAATTTTATGACGCGCCGATCATATTGCAGTGACGCTCGAACTTGACGCGAGGGTATCTTACTGAAGCTAAGAGAATACCGAATGTGTTGTTTTGATCAAAATTTTACTTCAACTGTGCGGCAATTGCACTTCTTTAGTTACGTGAATTAGCCTACTGTATACGCTAGTTGAATGGTATCCGAAAATAAAATGTTTTATTCTTATTCTTATTCTTTATTGTACACAAAATATTGAATATACAAAAAATAAACAATTAAAAAAAAATATGCACAAAGGCGAGCTTAACTCAGAATGAGTTTTCGAGGTGTTCCATGAAGCACACCCAAACGAAGCACACCCAGACGAAGCACACCTAAAGTATTCCACTTAGCACACCCATAGGTGGGCTTCAAATAAAAATATTAAATAATTAATTTCCTATTCCACGAAGCACACCTAGGAATATCACTCGCATAGTGCGGGGACTAAGAAATAAAAATGTCGATAGAAGAAAATATTTATATTTAAAAGACTAACTTAAATTTCTAACATCATTCAGTTTCATTATAATAATGTGACACAATATTTGTCATTTTTGTAATCTTACTATTTAAAATCACAGATTGTTTCATAATTATCTTTCCAAAAAAAATATTATTTTTTATTTTTTAACAATTTTTCTATTATGTTCCTTTTTTGTGTTCTTAATAAAATCACAGATTGTTTCATAATTATGCAATAAAAGCTTGGACAAATATCAAAAACATTGTAAATATAGTTTTCCATAGAGATCTATGTTGAAGTTTTCTTATAGCTACCTGTTTAGTGAATAATAAAAATACTCTACTTTAACATAAAAAATCACAGATTGTTTCATAATTACAATAAAAACTTGGACAAATATCAAAAACATTGTTAATATTTTCCATAGAGATCTATGTTGAAGTTTTCTTATAGCTACCTTTTAACCTAATAATAACAATACAAAGAACACTATGAAAATGACAAGTATCACATTATAATGAAACTGATAGATGTTAGATATTTAAGGTAGTCTTTTAAATAATTAATATTTTCTCCTATCGACATTTTTATTTCTTAGTCTCCGCACTATGCGAGTGATATTCATAGGTGTGCTTCGTGGAATAGGAAATTCATTATTTAATATTTTTATTTGAAGCCCACCTATGGGTGTGCTAAGTGGAATACTTTAGGTGTGCTTCGTCTGGGTGTGCTTCGTTTAGGTGTGCTTCATGGAATACCTCGAGTTTTCTTCCAGCAAATCTTTGGGTGAAAGAGAAATGAACATATTATAGAGTATTATTAGAGGGTATTGTTTTCATACAATACCTAGTATCTTTGGTTGGCTGGTTGACTATTAATGGCTGCGGCATGTCTTCTGAACTCTGATTTCTGCCAGATATTTATATTTTGATTTTTATCTTATTTTTAATATGTGTAAATTTACTGTAGCTTTCATTGCATTATTATAT
The DNA here is from genome assembly GCA_932294325.1 of Allophyes oxyacanthae. Taxonomy (NCBI): domain Eukaryota; kingdom Metazoa; phylum Arthropoda; class Insecta; order Lepidoptera; family Noctuidae; genus Allophyes; species Allophyes oxyacanthae. The sequence continues at coordinate 3,221,764 of OW028614.1, read as the reverse complement.
TTCTACTCGTCTAGTAACGTACCTTACTATCATGGTGTGCGATTACGCTAGGGTTTCAATCTGTACTAAACCTACATAGAATTACATTCATACTAATCGATTGTTACCTGTTGTAATTGCCTAATAAATAAATATCATTTTCCACAAACAAACAATTCATTTTTAACTTCAATAACTCCCGATCTCGATTTTATTTCACAAATGGACGTATAATTAAAATCTATTTGACATCGAGGCTTATCGCCGCGGGCTTGCTTCACCCGATTTTTAAACTCTGAAGTATAAGACCGATAATATTTTTTATTAGGAATCTTCAACTTTATTGGGCAGATTAAAAGCTTTGGAGCAGTCGAGCTCACGCTTGACCGAACAGGAACATCGGTCGGGGGTTTAATAACAGTAAGGATTTACAATTTATGGCTTGGATGTTTGCGGTTTAGTAGATGTTATTACTTAAATGTGTTTACAGTTTTAGGGATAAAACTTCGTTGTAGGAAATGTATTATTTCAAGGGTACATAATGTGTATCTATGGTATAATGTGCATATAAAACTGAAATGTATAATATGTAAAATCTATATTTTATTTAAAAAAAAATCTTGCATGTTTCATTACATTTTTTAATTAATTATTACAGAATAACGTAACTTTATCGACTAGTCTTTAGTGGTAATCCAATACACTGTAACTCGAGATACAGTGTTTTGTCAAGTAACATTTAAATATTTGTATGAAACAGCAGATTTATTTTTCACGATTTCTTTGTTGGTTCCATAGTAAAGGTTGTTCATAACTATGAGTACAATAACCCCTTATAGGTATCGAGACCTTATATTTAATTAAAATCATATTTAAATAATCCATCGTCAGTTTTTGTTTGACTGTAGATCCATTTAAAAGAGACTTCAGTAATATAAGCAACTTCTACATATCCCACAAGTTCGAATTAAGCGTAATCGCATTCACTATGTGCTAAGATTTCGGAACGTACGCGCACTCATAACAAAAAGCAGCCCACCTACATGGACGCACGCGACCGCCATCTTCCCTTTCAGCGTTCTCCACCGCATGCTCACCGCGGTGATATTTTAATTATTCCTGCATTATACATTACCTCAGGAATCGAAGACTTTCATTTAAACACTATGTTTCCTCACACTTACCTACTAAAAGCTTATTTAAAAAAATGCCATCGACTTTCAAGACCTTTTATCACGTTCTCAAAGCTTTGATGCAACTTCATTTAGAGCTTCCGTAACTAGAGAAAATTTGTAGAAAGGTCCCTTCTATGTTTTATAGAGCTGAATAGAGTATGAATGTCGCAACTCTATTGACCAACTCTTGACTGAACTTCATTACATCTTGCTCTTTTGAAACTTTTTAAAAAGGCTGCGGTATTCCAGGTTTTTTATCTAGATGTAATTTTGTTGGAATTGAATGGGTGGATTTTAATTAAAATGATATTTTTTTCGCGATTACGATGTTGGTCCCATAGAGAAAGTTGTTCAGTTTGATGATCTGATCCACGCCCTTAAATATGATCACGCTTTTCTGATACACGTTGTATAATTTTCTTGTGCAGGTGATTTTGTCACACCTATCTGCACATGTCGCCTACTGAGAATTCCCTGGACCGCCCACAGAACGAATGTGTCTTTATTAAAAGAGCTGAAGCTAGACCAGAAAAACCGCTTGTCTTCTGTTTGCCTGCACAGAATATTAAAATACTTTGGCCACATTGCCCGCAGACACACCGATAATATCGAGAGACTTATTGTGACAGGCAAAATAGAAGGCAAGAGACCTAGAGGACGCAGCCCGAAGAGGTGGTCAAGCCAGGTGTCGGACCAAATGGAAGTACCGGTGAATGTCGCACTCCATCAAGCCACAGACCGCAGCAAATGGAGAGGAAGCATCAGGAGGATCATGGGAAGGGGTCACGATCCTCAACATTGAGGGACCGACATTGGAGGAGGATCTGAACATTTATGTCCACAATACTACACCCATGTGTGACATGGAAAGCCCATCTTTGCCATAAGAATAGGATTTATCTATAAAAACCGATTATGAGTCTTTTATTGAATACTTAAACGTTCTAACATCGTAATAACAAAGTAATGTGTGTCACTTTACGAAACATAGGAATTCCGACTCTGTAGGGTTATTACTATTTTATTTTTACGGACTTCCTTTAAAACTGTGTGAGCCAATTGTTACGTGGGATGCATGAGTTTATTTTTGTATTTAAACTAGGAAACACATTGCTGTGTTTACCTCATAAAGTTATTATTACTTTACCACTAGTAATAATAACTTTATGGTTTACCTATAATTGGGTAATGAAGAATAGAATAGAAATTCTCTTTACTGTCCACCTGATAAACGAGGAGCATTAAACATAATAAATACAATTAAGTAATCATTATAAGTTAAAATTATTTTTATTTGCCTGATGACTTTTTGTTTTTTTTTTAATATTTTAAATCTCTTAAGTTTTGCTGTAACAAACATTGATAGACCATAAATAAATAACAGAGGCCGTAGTATAACACTTGAAACTTTTACTGGTACCTATATTATCTGTTATACAGATCAAAATTATTATCAGTTTTATGATATTACTGCTTGTTGTAGGTATTCGATGGAAGTGGAAGCCACAGCTAAACGTCCTCTCTGAGGCACGGAGGGATCTCGAAGTAGAACGGTCACTCATGCAAGACCTGCGGTAATTGCGGGTTAACCTTAAGGTGCATCCACGCCGTGACTATTCATGCTTAATCAGCATTCAACTACGAGTATACACGCAGTGAGATCGTTGAGCTGAGTGATGGAAACCACGCACTCCAGCACAAATTTCGTATGGTGAGGACGTTGCAATGAGCATTACCCGTTGAATATCAAACTGTCAAATACTCGCCAACGAAGGTCGCGATGAGGTCACACCTGCATGCATCGATTGATGCGCCGTAGTTATTTAGCCACAACTACAACTAGAGATGGGCTGAGTGATGATTTTATACAACATGACAGTGACAAAAAATATCGATGACAAGAACAATGACAAAATCATCAATGATTTTTCTCTACCATCACCACATTCACGCATTGCATGTTGTCATCTGTCATTGTGATGTGACAGCCGACGCCGAAGTTCACGTTCATTCTGTCATGGTCATTATCGAGTGATGATTTTAGGCATTGATGATTTTGTCGTTGTCACTGCATGACGTTTTTAAATATTTTTAACGACATTTTTAAATATCGATGGTTTGTACATGTGACATGATCTCTTACTGCAACCTGCGTACTTGTCCGTGGTTTCACTCGCATCCTAGGAGAACTACTTCATATACCCGGATAAGAAGTATACTGTGTGTTTTTTTTTATCTTTGCCCCTCACTAGGATGGCTCCTGTATCGAGGGTACAGTACAAACATACATGTCACACACACACAACCAGACCCGAAACAACTATCTGTAGATCATATTACAACTACTTGTTCCGTGAGGGGATCGAACCCGCGGCATGTAGCGTAGAAAAATAATCGCTTAGCCACTGCGCCAACTATCTCGTCAATTCAGGACATCATGGCCTACCTGTGTGCCAAATTTCATCGTCATTGGTTAACAAACATCCAAATTCATAAACTCACAAACATGCAAACTTTAACATTTATAACATTAGTAGGATTGTCAATAGAAACACAGTACCTACATTAAACAACTGGTTCCTACAATCGAATCAATCTAAGTAACTACTATTGCAGCCATTTTACACATGCGTGCCAAAAAACCGACCAAAATGAAATTGTTAAGAAAACCATATCTTACCTAACGTACAATATCGGCCGATCTGTACGAACCATATTGTAGCTTTTACGCGTAAAATACACAAATATTTTACTCCCCTATTCAACACTTTTCCGCTATTTCTTCGGAATATTCTCTTTATATAATTTGATATCTCCGCGGGCAAGGCCAAAGGTCCTTTACATTACGTAAAACTACACTGGTAAAAGTATTTGGTGTTTCTTATATTTATATGTCAGTGTGGACGTGACAGACTTCCGAATAGTCTTGTGTATTTTTTCCAACACAACTCTACGAGCAACGAGCAAAGACCAAAAAAATTGATACTGGCAAGTTAAGTGAAGTCGTTTTGGTAGTCTGATCACCGGTCCCAAAGGCCTTACTCCAAAGGAATCTGAATATTTAGCAAAACTTATCTCAAACTTCGATAATCTAGAAAGATTTTAATAATACAGGACGAAATTTCGCAACAATATTCCCTTAGTAAATGAAGCGCGATCGCACACTACACTTCATTACAAAAGAACAATATACATGTACAAAAATAAAACAGCGAAAATTGTTCCCAGACGTCAGCGGCGGACAATCGGACGGGGCGTTATCGCGGCGAAATTCGCACAAAATTCTCGCCTCAATTTGCTGTTTTCCGCTTTCTATGTGTATAATTCGGCGTGCACCTGCGAGTGGAACGCTCCGGGCTACGCGATTGCCACTGACACTATCTACCTGTGTTCAGTTTAAATGCACCACCCGAATTGTTCTTGATTCTTTTGTATATATTTTTTATTTTGTGAGACGTTAATGTGGCCGCAAGTATAAAGCTTTGTACTTTAAAAATAGTGTATTGTGCTAGTTTAATTTTTAAACGCGATATGTAACTAGTTTTCTCTCGCTTCGGGAATTGAGTTCAAATAATAAATATGTGTCCTAGTTTGCCAAATAGGTTATAGTGCCGTACAAAACGAAATACTCGTAAAATTTTACATATTTTTAACCGATACGTTTTGAATATGCCCGACTTTTTTTAAGACTACGGCTTCTAGACGCAGTTTTAGGACTTCTCATTTGTGTATAAAATTATACGTATTTACAAGATCAATAGTTTAGTCAGTGGATCCAGTAAGATCAAACTTGACTCAAGCCAAGGGCTTGTAACATGACAAGTTGAACACCACTATTAGAACTTAACTCCGTAACGCAAAAAATAACTAAGTACACAACTCTTTCAGAATATACAATAAATATGTCAATACATAGTTCTACATACCCAGTGCCAATACAATCACTAAGCAATTCCCCAAACAAACTAAAACGAACATTCGTAATCAATCACCGAATCAGCTAGATTCTACTTCTTACAAACTTATCTTTAGGAAAATGTCAGGCCAATTTTACCCATTCATGAATTTACGACATAGAAACAAATCAAAACACGGTACAAACAATGGACTATAAATCTTGCTGGCAATTTCAGATGCGATCTTGTGAATCGGAGCAGGTACTGTGTTATCGCGTACAAGTGACGTATTATTTGTTTCAAATGCCCCTCTAATAAAATAGACGGGGTGTATAGTTTTGATTTATGGGGGCTTGTAGGAAGGGTAGGAAAGTTTAAAGTTATCGATTTGTTGACTTACATAATTAACATCAAAACAAGTTAACTGAAGGCAATAACAAGTTAACTCCCTCCTCCTATTTTTAACCCCGACGAAAAAGAGGGGTGTAATAAGATTGTACTGTGTACCTGTGTGTCTGTTTGTGGCTCCTGAAGGGATGAACCGAATTTGACCTCTTACTCTTTTCTCTTCACTTCTCTTTCTCTCAGGACGTAATTTTCAGACTTTTTGGTGTCGTATCACAATACAATACACTTAATTGCACAACAGTCACAGAAGAAAAGATACAATAATTAGAAAAAGAAATATACAAAGGGCGGTCTTATCGCCCTTGGCGATTTCTGCCAGATAGCTTTAGGATGGACAGACTTGCAGGTCTCTTGCGGTTCCTGGATCTAAATATCAATGAACCCTTTCTATCTTGTGTGGGCTGCAGACCGACGAAGCCTATAGGTAGATACAGATGTATGTTATATGTTATAAGCCTATAGGTAGATACAGAGTTTCTTGCCGGTATCTTCTCCAGGACCAACCCACTTGGAACCGTGCGCCTAGAATCACGACGTTTTGAAAGTGCCTGCAAAGGCCCAGTTGAAATAAAAATCTATGACTTTGACTTTGACTTTGTATCTATATTGTGACTGTGGTGGGTTCCCGTGTTTCTTTACCGTTCTTTACGTACGAGTTTTTGTTTCTGTCCTTGTTATGTATATTTATGAATGGTTTTGTTTTACTATTATTATTAATTTTAATTGTAGTTTTTTGTTTTATACGTAAATTTTTTTTTTCTTAATATTTTTTATGTTATATTTTATTGTTTCGGTGTCGGTTACTTTGTGATGTCTTTTAAACGTTTTTTTTTCTTTCTTTCTATTTGAAATGTATGCGCTCGATATCTTTTCTATGCCGATACCGCATCGATACAGTGAGGAAGCGGCCTTAGGCCGTTGCTCCTTACATCAACGTTAACGACATCCTATCCTTATTTCCTGGACCTTTAGCCTTTCTCGCTACCGTATCGATTGTCCAAGAATCATATAATATCCTTACCTACCGTCCAGTGCTAGAGAAAGGTTTTTCTTGATAATCTAAGACATACATAGAATAGCATCACGAATGTATTGTCCAAAGGGTTCGGCAGATGTGTATGTATGCACTGTTATATTATAATGGTGGTACTTTACTAGCGAAGGTTCCTTTTGGGGTAAATATATAAGTGAAAATAAATAATTTGAGCATAAAATTAAGATAATAAAAAAAACATGTCTTTTTTATAACTTAAAAATAATACCACAGAAATAATTGATTTAATGGTTTCCTCTAGGATTATCTGAAACTTGAAACTGTCCAGCGTGACAATAGTAAAAGATGAATGAAACCGCTGTGTCCATATGAAAATGAGTTCTTCTCCAGTGAATTCATACGTAATTTTTAAGGTAGGTATTCATTTTAAATTCAATTTTTTTTTTTTGGCTCCAATGATTTATTTTCGCTAGACATCCGCCAATAAAGTAAGACATATATAAGTAAGTATGTAGTACACTCAGATTTCGCCGCAGCTGTTATTGAGATCCATGAATAGCGAGAGATCCTATTGTCAGCTATTGCGCACATTAAAGGCGTACTTTCCTGCATCAACATGAAATGATGTCTAACCATTTCAGCTGATTTTCATGAATCTATTACATACAAAAGTTCCTCGTTACGTTCATACAAAGTTCATACTTTAAACTCCTCAAACTTTGTAACTTCCATTTGGAACTTTACTTACGCCATAACGATAAGCGAGCGTTAAGATAAAACGATCATTAAAGTATGTACTACCGGATACAATCAATTTTACAAAATGTAGCTGAAAATAAGATAAAATGTACGGTTTATTTCTCGTTTATTACTTGAAATTTACTCTCTAGCGATTCATCCCCACGACGGCAATTGTTATCATGTGCTCTTATTCGTAATTTAACGATAGTTTTTTCATGAATAATGTTGCCAGATATAAATCAATAAGGAAGGCTCAAATAATTTAATAGTAATGCATTTTCTGGCTTGGTATTCTGAGGTTGCATCTCTAGGCAAAGTTTGAAAGTCTCCAACATATTCTAACCAAAATTATTTTTGTTTACACGTCGTTGGATCACTATTACAAGGTTCTATGTTACAATTTTAGCACTTATTGAGTTATGAATGCTACAAGGTTCTATGTGTCATTAGCCACACTTTTCAAAAAACAAACCACTAGATGGCAGCACTATTACTACAAAATATAAATTTTCCATAGTCCTATCTTGTATTTTTACTACGCAAAGAAATAACGAAGTTCCATGTTAAACATAGAACCTTCCAATTTTGATTTTATTCATTTTTACGATAACACGGTTCTATGTTAAACATAGGACTTTGCTTAGAGAAAAAACATCAACGTGTCTATGACCAAAGTTCTATGTCAGCTGTCAGTGTCAAAGTCATCTCAATTTCGCGGTTAATGCTACGGGTTTATTGTGTCATTATAACGGTTATCCCTTCAATTTTGTGTAAAATGGATGAGCGGCGTATAATTATGGACTATTCGAGTGATGACTCAGTGGCAGATAAAGATTTCGTGCCTCCATCACCTCCTTGTCGTATATCCTCAAGTTCTATGAGTTCCACAGATTCTGAAGAAGATAGGAGGTGAGTTCATTTCAATTTCATACTAAACAGTTCAAGAAGTTTTTCAATTGATAATTTTCATGAACTAGTTCTTTTATTTTCAGATCTGTACACAATCAATCCAACGTTGATGAAGAAAATGTTGTGTGTGAAGCACAACCTAAAAAACGATCACGTAAGCGACAGAGAAATGAACAAGAATGGAAGGTTAATAAACGAAAAGATGCAAGAAATAAGGGGTTAGAATACGTGTCTAGTCGAAAGAAGCTAATGCCGGCAAAGGAGATAAGAAAAAGCAAGGATTGTCTAAATAAATGTGTGTTTAAATGTAGCCAAAAGATTACTGATGATGAAAGAAGATCAATTTTTACTAATTATTATAAATTATCTTCAGAAGAAAAACGAATGTTTTTGTTGAATAATACGAATTGTTTACAACCTGACAGGAGACGCAAAGGAAAGAATGATGAAAATTCAAAGAAAAAAGTCAGCTATCAGTTTTTTTTCACTGTGAATTCTGCGAAGATAAAAGTGTGTAAGAATTTCTTCTGTGATACTTTAGTGATTAGCCAGAAACCAATATATAATATACACAAAACAAAGAATAATATCTCAAATACTCCTGTACCCAGTAACCAAGGAAAACATACAAAAAGAGCCACAGCTGAAGAAGATAGACTGCTTGTTAAGGAACACATTAATTCATTTCCCCGGGTTCCATCACATTATTGCAGGAAAGACTCTTCTAGAGAGTATTTAGAACGCTTTTTGACCATCAAAAAAATGTATTCTCTGTATATTGCCTGGATTGCAGAAAAGAACAAGCTTCCAGTTAAGCAAGAAGTATATCGACGTATATTCTGTAATGATTTCAATATCTACTTTCAAAAACCTAAAAAAGACAGATGTGATTTATGTGAGGAGGTTGATATAAATTACAAAGAAGGACATACATTAACATTAGATTTACAAGAGAAGATAAACATGCACAAAACAGAAAAGATGGCTGCTAGATCAAACCGTGATAAAGACAGAAAAGGTACAATTCCAGTATTGTGCTTTGATCTAGAGAATGTTTTATCTTGTCCCAAGGCAGAAGTAAGCAATTTTTTTTACAAAAGTAAATTTTCTACTTACAACTTGACAGGCCATCTTTCTACTAATAAAAAAGTGTACTGTGCCATTTGGAGTGAGAACACTGCTGGAAGAAGTGGAAATGATATAGCAAGTGCAGTATACAAAATTTTGACACAGGTTCTGCTTGACAACCCCCATTTCACATCAATTATATTATGGAGTGATAGTTGTGTTCCACAGAACCGCAACAGCATCATGAGCTTTGCTTTAAGACAGCTTATTGATAAATTTTCTACATTGGAACAAATTACCTTAAAATTTTCAACACCTGGACATTCTTGCATTCAAGAAATTGACAATGTGCATAGCTGTATTGATAGAGTCCTCCTAAAAGCTGAATATTATTCACCTGTATCTCTCATGAGATTATTATTGCAGGTAAATTCAGCTAAACCCTATTCTATCATGCAAATGAGTGGCAAAGATTTCTTTAATTTTCAAGAAGCCTGTTCAAGGCTAAAATATTCACTAGTTCCTTTTTCCAAAGTGACAGAGCTTCGATTTACGAAGTCACAACTAGAAGTGAGTTTTAAATGTTCACACACTGCAGATTCATACACTGTAGCTAATCTGAGACCCCAGAATACCCGAAGGAATGTAAACACAATTTTTTTTACCGAACCAAAACAGTTAAAAAGACCTGTGTTGTGCAAGACTAAAACGGATAATATACGGTCTATGTATCGGTGGATGCCTACATTGGACAAGGAGTACTATGAGGCAATATTCAGAAAATAAAATGTGACTCATAACTTTTTAATATAGTCTAAATTTAACTTTTAGTGACTTATTTTGTCTAAATAAGCATACTTTTTTATGATAAATAAAGATATTTAATGGTATAATGTTTTTTAATGCTACTGTGACATGAAAAAAAGAGAGGCCTATACTATAGGTACCCAGCAGTGGGTGATTCTGGGCTGAAATGATGATTTCTTTCACTTATTTCAGAGGAACAAAGTCCTAAGTTCTAGTTTAAAATAAATAAATAAATATTTTTTCAATCACAAAGTTCTATGTTATTTTAATTTCGTTAATATTTCAGAGTATAAAAGTCGATATCCAATTTTTTGTTCCTAGAAAGCATTATGTAGTCCTAAATTAAGATATTAAAATGTCACTTAGGCATTAGGGCTACATGTATACATTTTACTAAAGTCAAAAATTTAAAAGTAAAATTACTCAACTTCATTAAAGTTAACTTAGAACCTTGTAATAGTGAGCCAACGACGTGTAGAACAGATAAAGGTGACATCAATTTCTATTTCGATGTCCTTTCACCTAGACGAATGATAGCAGAGTGAAATTTATTGCAAAAAACTTGCTTAATAATCCTAGATTTTTTGAGTACGATTTTAGAACATGATACCAAATACGTGGTTTCATTTAACGTGTTAACATCTACAGCATCCTGTATACAAAGACTCAGAATAGTTTCATATCCAGTTCAAAGAAACCACAAATGGGTTTACTGTTGTCTGGAAGGTGGCTTGCCATAAACTAAATACTAGGCCAGTCAAGCATGGATTTTTATAAAATACCTAACATAAAAACGTGGCGACAGCAAACCATTTCATAACACAATTTGACAACCAACAAAGTACTTTAACATCCAATAACTTTTTATTTCGAAACATCGAAAACAACCGCGAACTTTGGCACTTAAATATCATTTGAAGCCGCAACTACAGACAACTTTACTATGGGATTGTAATCTGAATCAGTAAAGAATGACAATCAAATTTCTAATTTCTGCCAGTGTCTTAGGAGGATGTGCATTGTGCAGCACCTACCTATAGGTAGATACACTCATGTCACCAAAAGATTTGTATCCATCGAAAACAGGTTAAAGCTGCACAAAGGCAGCTCTAAGAAAATTAAAATTATTAAGAATTATTCGTTGATCGCAGGTTACTGTACAGTTTTCACCCCGGCAACAGATCAGCATCACCTCAACTGGAGCAATTCAGTATTCCTTGTATTAACCTCCACACTGCAACGCACGCACACTTATCAGCATCGTAACGGTATCGCCTCGCCTCGGCACAAACAAGTGAACTGCTAGCGGTGAGTGGTTAAGTCGCCGCTAGCCGTTCACTTCTTTCATTATTGTGTGTACATTTTGAAGCCCAATTCTCCTAATTTACACTATAACTGAAAGTTGACCGAACTAAGATTATAATTAATTATTGGATATGAATTGACTAAAAATCGGTATTCCTCAGTCCGATTTCAGTATGATTTTAATTCAATCTCATTAGACTCATTTATCATTTTTGACGTTAATGTATGGACGACAATACCAATTTTATTATCTGTATCGACTCTAAATGTTAGCAGAATACCGATTTGGCTTCAATCAACTTTCGATCTCAATACAATACATTTTCACGTGTGACATTGTTTGTTAGTGTAGGAGAATACCATTTATAAAATATCTTACTGTATAAAGTATACATTCATGAATGTATAATTTTTACTACTTACTATACACAACTCCTACACAAAATCAGTCTTTATTTACAAACTTCAGGTTAGGTATAAAGATAAGTAAGTTTTGAAGTAGTGCTTAAACCAACGAGAAACAAACTTAGAGGTATCTACAGATTATAAACAGCAGTTCTTGAAGACGACACAAAGTCAAAAGAGTAAGGCGCCGGCCGTCTTGAGATAAAATGTTGTAAAATGAAATATGGCTCGCACTACTTGAGAATTCGCTGAATTATTGCCACAGACATGCCCATGTTTTTCCTATTGTTACACTGTTTAATGGAGAGGAAGAACTGCTCATTGATAGAATAACGTTATCAAGTTGGAGATTTGTTATGAAAGCGTTATCTTTAGACCAGAGGGCTAATTCACGTAATTTTATGACGCGCCGATCGTATTGCAGTGTCGCTGGAACTTGACGCAAGCGTATCTCACTGAAGCTCAGAGGATACCAAATGGTAGAATAGGCGACATCGTCTCAATTGCCATAACGAAAGAAGAAGAAAAAGATTACCAAATGTGTTGTTTTGATCAATATTTTATTGCAACTGCGCGGCAACTGCACTTCTTTAGTTACGTGAATTAGCCTACAGTTTTTAAGATACATGAAAATATTATTATGGACGTCAATCCAAACTAAGATTAATAATTTTGAAACTTTTTCATACAAAATTTCCATCGCATTCCGTTGACGTAGTGTATTTATTTACCTACATGTCAATTACATTAAGACTACCACATCCAATTTAACATTCCTACGTGATTTTATAAATAAATAAATAATTTCAGCCCATTACTGTCCCACTGCTGGGCACGAGCCTCTTCTCAGAATGAGAAGAGTCAGGGCTCAGTCCACCACGCTGGCCTAGTGCGTGTTGCTGGACTAGACACACCATCGAGAACTTTATGAGCCTCTGTCAGGTGTGCAGGTTTCCTCACGATGTTTTCCTTCACCGTGATAATCTAATTGCGATCCGCACATAAATTCGAAAAGTCTGAGGTGCGGGCCAGGTTCGATCTCGGAACTTTCTGCATGGAAGGCAAGCGTTTGATTGCTAGGCTATCACTGCTACTACTAGATACTGTTGTGGAGGAACGAGTGGTGTTCCTCCATTGAAAAGGGAGGATCCTCCGACCAGGCGAGGCGATATTGCCTGGCGGGCCGAAGCCCCACGGTTGTTGTCGGACAGTTGTATATGTGCTAGATACGAATATCTTTTTTCCTTGCGCGATGCAGGCTTCGTAATCTGATAGTAGTTATTCTATGTCGCTACACTGTGATTTTATAACAAACAAAAAAAAATTATATGAGTTGATAACTGCAATTCATATAAGGTTCCAGAAATGGTCCTGTTGGCTCATCAAAAATCTGCGGCATTTCATGAAACAGGGTGCTGTGCTTTACGATGTGGCTTAAAAACGCTCGGGCACATCGATCTGTGACATTCCAGCATTCGTTTCTCAATATTCCAAACAGCATCAGCTATCAGTATGAAATGAAATGAAATGCCTGAGCGCACCATAAAATTTCAGACTGTTGAATCTGACTTCAACATAATATACCAATACAAAACATTTCGCGATTTCAGGATTGGTCCCATAGTAAAAGTTCTATAAAATACGATACCCCTTAGTATTATTTGGTTACTTTGTTATTTGTTAATATTCTATGATATAATTGTAATGGTTATGTGTAATGATTCAATAATTGTTCATTAATAATATAAATTGTAATTTATTCTTGATTTAAGTCTCGCATACCAGTGATGGTCAATATGCGGATACTAGTTATTGCTAATAACATGAAATGTACAACCTGTCTACCCATATTAAGCGAGTAAATGATTTGATTTGATTTGATTTGATTTAAAGCCTTTTTAGTTAACTGCCAATAACCCTATATATTAACATACGCACATAACCCTATTATACCAAAATTACAATAGACAGTGTATCAACACAATCCCATCCCACTAGTTATACATCACCACAGATGGGTACAATAATCCCAATGAATTGATAGGGGTTATCGCTATTAACACCCCTTGTATAGTAGCGTGATATGAATGCGAATGGTCGCATTTCATTTGTGTGTATTACTTAGAGCTATCATCATATAATATATTGTGGGGTCAACAGAGATGTTTATTATGGGTAATTGTTATGGTATAGTGTGGTCGTACATAAGTGACGACCACGGAGATTAATGTTAAGCTGCGTTTGGTGCTGGATGGGTGATCGCTTTTTACATATCGAGAGCCAATCGTGCCTCAGAGAGAACGTAAAGCAGCTACAAATATTAAGTAGGAATCGTCTGACAATCGGTCTAACTTAGGGTACATAACAACATTTGTGCAATAAGGTTGAATGCCACAGCAGCTGACCGCATCACCAGATTCCAGCTGAAGGAAAAAAATATCAAATTACTCAGAAGTAAATAGTATTGATATATCAGTAATTACCGATGTAGCAGACACTTTGCGACAGGTGTAAATCGCGCGGTTGCTGCTGTCAAACATCACTTTCGCATTACTTATTTGCCGATAGCGACGCGACAGCCACCGCTTACGGGTTCGCCCTCTGGCGGACAATAAACGAACTAAAAAGTGCATACTTGGTGCTGCAAACGTGACAAGTAACCACAGGTGGACGAATGCCGTACATATTAATACGAATTTGTTTGACAGTTGGCAACCGAATGCGCTCAATCAGTAGTTCTCATTATATATACATAATAATATGTATAGACCTACCTTTATAATCCCGATCCCTTTAACGTTGTTCATAATGATGAGTACAATGAAGGGGTCATTGTACTCATCATTATGAACAACGTTTACTATGGGATCAAAACCGAAATCACGAATAAGAACTCCGATGTTCTATACATTTAGTCGAGTAATATAGAATTATTTGTATAAGGAAAAACATTTTTTTTTCTTTAAAACATTTTTTTTTAAGCCTTGCCCTTCACTAGTTTTTCTTCTGTTTTGAGGGTACAGTTTACAAACATACATGTCACATGTACACACACCCAGACCCGAAACAACTATCAGATCTGTAGATCACACAAATACTTGTTCCGTGCGGAGATCGAACCCGCGGCACGTAGCGTAGAAAGCTAATCGCTTAGCCTCTGCGCGAACCGTGTCGTCACGCCGCCGCCGCGCCGGCTTGGTCCCATAGCAAAAGTTGTACATAATGACTAGTACAAAAATCCCTTCAAGGGATCGGGACTAGAAAGGTATGGGTATGGGCAAAGGTATAGGTAACCTTGTATAATATAAAATATTATTTGTACTCGTGACTGTACAGTCAAGAAATTGGGTTCCCGATTTATATTCGTATATTCCAAAGATAATAAAAACTGTCTTGGTCATTAAAATCCCATCAATAACCATAATTTTGTCCAACTTTACACCGAAATATAAAATTTAAGTCCTGATGAATGAATCGCAAAATGATGATGTTGTTCGGCCGAGTCATTTCACACAATGTCCGGGGAATGTAAAATGGAACAACATTTAATGGCCGTCAATATCAGAGCACCGCAAGCCGCCGAAGTGTGAATCGCCACTTAATCAGACTTAATCGAGTATATAAATAACTATAATAACGACAAATGAACAAAATAACCGGTTAATGGTGAATATTATTTAAATATTTGCATCTGTACCGAATGTTTTTCGTTTTATTTTTCAAAAGACATCCATTTTCGGATATAGCGTAGATAGTTATGTTCTTAAAAAATATATTTTATTGCCTTAAAATTTACCAGCCAAGTGCTTTGTGGAGCTTGCATTCAGTATTTTAAGATGCGCTCTCAAAATATTGAGGGTACAATCTAAAAAACAAGACAATAATCTTATACAATTATAATTATTATAATAGTCTTCTTGGGGCCTCCTTTTTACTATAATTAATTGCAATTTATCTTGTAACTTTAGATTTGACCTGATTTCCCTAAGGGTTGTGAAGGTCGAACGGTAGTCGCTTCCCGAAATATCCACAACTCGACTTATCATGAATGAGAGATGTCGTGTATTCTATTATATACGATCGGAGTATCTATTGATAACAAAGATTTTATTAATTAAAATATTTGATTAATTATTCTAAGAATAGCTTCCAAACAGACCTTACAAACAAAGATAGAGAAATTAAAATGTAAAAAACAAATGAAGCGGCTATAACTCCGCGGGTAAAGCGATGGACCGACTATGGAGAGGACTTAGAACCCATTGTATTACAAACCTAAAGGCTTAAGATTTTTATCCTTCACTGTACTTTAAGCAAGTTTATATTAAAACACGTGTTTATTAGTTTTTTATATATTTATACTAGAGACCCGTCGCCGGCTACGCCCGGGTGCAATTTCTCTATTATCCTTACATTAAATATGAAAGTATTATACATATCTATATCATATTATACATACCTTTCTCTTAAATCATTCTATCTATTAAAAAAAACTGCGTCAAAATCCGTTGCGTAGTTTTAAAGATCTAAGCATACTCGTACATAGGGCACTCCCTATGTACGAGTATGCTTACACACTTCAAGTCACTTCCCACTGGAAGTGACTTTGTTTTATACTATGTAGTGATAGTGATAAATATATTTTATTTTTCGTTTTCCCATAATTTGTCTATTAGCATCAGCGTAGGGCTCTCCGCGCCTGACGAATGCTGAGCTAGCTACCCTTTCGGGCATGCTTGACAGCATAATTATATTATTATATTTTAAGAATTTATTTTTTTATTTCTTATTAGTCTCTTTTTGTAGTGATTTATTTTTTATCTTTATTCTTCTCTCAATTGTGTTGTCAATAAGTCCGAGTTGAATTAATGTATTTTTTCTTTCTTTCTTTCTTTCTAATATTAAGCAAACCCACTTTGCTAGTATTTTACTTGAATCTTATGATTTAATTATAACATTTCCAAATTCTAAAATAGACACTCAAAGTTACCTTTTGAAGTAATTAACGAAGTTAAAACAAAACACGACCTAGTTCCCTGATCCAACATTTTAATTACAACTCGATTATCACTTAAGAAGTCCCGTAACTTATCAAATCACATAACAAATTTCATTCCATTAAAAGTTACGATGGAATGCCATAAGGCAATAAATTGAATAGTCGCTAAGCACCAAATAGTAATTGTCGAAACTCGACGCTAAATTAGCTAAAAGCTTTATTTGTTAGTTGTAATAGCTATAAGTTCTAATTAGGAAGACTGCGACAATTACGTTGGTGTTTGTGCCTTCTTATTTATAGGAATCCTCTTGTTACGGGACGTTCGATCCGGGGATTTATTGGAGTTCTCTTTAAGTTTGACGACATGGCTGGCGCAGTGGCTAAACGATTAGCTTTTTGCGCTACGTGCTGCGGGTTCGATCCCCGCAAAGAACAAATATTTGTATGATCTACAGATAGTAGTTTCGGGTCTCGGTGTGTGTGCATGTAAGATGTTTGTTTGTAAACTGTACACTCGATACAGGAGAAATCCTAATGAGGGGAAACGTTTTTTAGAAGAAAATAATAAATAAATAAGTAAAAATAAAAGCTTTCGTTTACAAAATGTCTTAGTTTACAGCTAAATACTAATAGCAGGTTGCGTTATCTGAAAACATGTAAACTTAAGTGTGAAATAAGGTAAAGAATCAACAACTGCTGATATTCTAAAAGCCCGCTTTGAAAAAAATATACTGACGTATTTGAAATTGTTTATTGAAAAGAAAATATGAAATTAAATACTCGTTCTGAGAAGCCTGTTTTAAATGTGTTGTCTCATAAGTTGTCTGCAAAATTTCTTTGATCGATTCTACAGAAAGCTATGTTTGTATCTATTTCAAAGACTGAAAAGTACCTGTCAGAGCCACGCATTTGCTCGATTTTCGACGATCAAATAGACAAAAATTGGGCTGTCTTCACCATTATAGACATACAATAACGAGTGAGCATAGAGTAACTATCTGAAATGATAATCCTTAGTTAAACGCATGTTTACAGTTTTATTAGTGTGAGATCAAAACCTACGCACATAGAAATAATAAGTAGGAGTTAATAAGTCTATGCCTACGCATTACAAATGAAGCAATTAAGTGATGGCTAAACCTAACTTCTTACTAAGATCCAATATAGGCAATTTAATTTTAATCATCTAAGAAGTTGCGGTTATTTATTTTTATTTATATTTATTACAATCACCACTACACTATGTTATCACTACACAAATTTATATTATCACTACACTACCCTAAGTTGTCACTAAACTACTTTATGTTAACACTACACTACTTTAAGATATCACTACACTAATTTATGTTATCTCTACAATAACTTTTTTTTTTTGTTTTTTTTTTTACGTGGTGAGAACCCATCATAGGGCTGTTCTCCGCCTGGGGGGGGCGAAGGGGTGTGCCGGACTCCTACCGGCTAAACTCACCACGGTGGTCCACTTCGGCACCTACAGATGGGCTTCGGGTACTCTGAAAAGACCGCACCGAAGATCTCTACACTACCTTAAGTTATCACTACACTACCTTATTTTATCACTACACAAATTTATGTTATCACTACATAACACCATCACACACGTATTCCCCGAAGGGTTAGGCACAGGTGTTTTCTTGTCTACCCATATTTATTCGATGCGTTCTATGTGATAGGGGAGCGTCCCTATTGCCCAATAACACTTTACCTGACTTAGGAATCACACTCAGTACTATATACCAGTGAAACAGTTACCATCACTGATTTGCTTATCTATACTACTCATATTATAAAGAGGTATTAGTATGTTTGTTTGTACATAGGAGGTAATCTCTGGAATTATTAAACCGATTCTAACCCGAACTAAACCGATTTGAACCGATTCTTTCACTTATAGGAAGCTACACTCTCCCTAAGTATATATTTTATTGGCTACATTTATGGCTATATTTAATTTTAATAATACGCTCACACAAAACAGCTATTATAATATAAAAACGAATACATTTTTTTACTTTTTCCGGACAACAGGAAACTAACTTTTTATTAAGTTAAAGTTTTTGTTCCAATCTAATAAATGGCCGTGGAAATAGACAGTTTTGTTTTTTTGTTACTTTTACTCAATTTGCATATTGTTTTGTTTCGGAAAAAGCTTTCCTTAAATTGGCTGAAAAGATCCAAAACGAGTCACCCCGCGATCATGACCCTTGCAACAGCGTTCAAATATCGCGAGCTGAAACTGTAAGAGAAGAGACAGGATAAGAAGAATTGGATCTAGAATAGACTAAAGATTTATTTGGACACAACAAAATGAGACACAACATACAGTATTAACACAAGAAGGAAGACAATGGCATAAAATTAAATGAAACGAAAACAAATGTCATGAACTAGTACGTGTCTGAACGTTGGACCAAATAGGTGTCCAGATCAGCTTAATGTCAAGCATAAGAAAGTGCTTAACGTTGGTTTTCAACTATAATTAAAGCTCTAGTAAGTTAACAATACATCAACCCTTAAACATAGTAGGTATATTATTATAATATAAAACAGAGTTCTTTCCATCCCTACATAAGCAAAAATAATCCAATAACACAACAAATCCGATAACAAACTGAAGGTTCGTTTCCAAGAAACATGTTCCATTCCAAACAAGTCACATTACCTATTATGAAGCTCCGTACATTTTTCCTTCCCAACAAAAATCTCATAGTTTCCATACAGATACCAAGCCAAATCAAAAATTTATCAGGTCACGATACTACCTCGTTTTTACAGTCCATTACCTTTTTTCATCCGAACAGAGTTAAGCTGATTACCCTTGAACCGTCGATGCAAATGATACAGTGCAGGATTGTTGCAGAACGGTGATAAAATTCGGTAAAAGGTACTCTACAGGAGGTGTTTTATGTGATGTATTTATTAAGAAGTATGAATTTTATGGCGTTATGATGAATTGAATTAAGAGTTTTGGAAAGCTGGAAGCAATATTCAAAGGGGTGCAAAAATAGACGGCTCTTTTCTTAAGTTCTAATCTTATAAAAAAAAGAAGTTAATTATCTAACGCACTTTAGATTCTTATATATGTAAAAATGCGGAAACAGTTTAGGCTTTGTTATCTTCGATCACGAAACGTTTATAAAACCATTGCAAATGTCCTCTTGGAAAAAATATTGGCGCCCAACGCGGCATCGATTAGGGGCAGTAACAAACTAGGAACACAATAGCTACCCTCATCACTTACCAACTTAAAATATCCAAGACAAAACAATCAGCTTGTATTGTCTTATAACAATCCCAACAGGACACAATTACTCCGAATCTACTAAATTACTCCACCACCTACGTATTCCTACCATAACATGGCAGTTGCTAAATCTCGGCCCGATCTATCGTATTTTAAGACCTTCTAGCACTAAATTAATCCGGCAAAGTGTCAGTCATCCTTTATATAGGTATTGCTTGAAATAAGGAAACAAAACAGCCTACCCCCGATCGTATCACAGATATCGGGCTCCGAATAGGAGTGGCAACCCTGAAAACACTGTTACCTCGCTAGCTCTACAAAAATAGACCCTAAATCAAAAGATTAAAGTTCACTTCGCTTTGTTGTATGTAGATGGTTCCTTTGCATCGTTTACATCGCAGATAACTTTGGATAGTGGAGTTTTAGGTCAACGGTGACACAAAATAGATGGTATGACAGAAGTTTAAGTTTGTACGATAGTTTAAACAATATGCACACGTGTGGACTTCCTTTGAAATGCATCGAGCGCATATTAAACTACTTTATACTTTCGCAAGTATTTGCCATGTTCGGAAAACTTGCATCTACTCCAATATATTCAAGGGCTTGGATACGTTTTGACGTCACTTCCGAACGCAAAGTTTGGACTTACAGTGTGGCTGGCGCGAGAATGCGTTCCGTGTTAGGAAAAAAATAATCTAATTTTAATCTTTAATATAAAAGATTCAAGTATTTACATTTAAATTAATTATAGTCAGTACTCAGTAGTAGACATTTGCGCCCGCATTCGTGTCGCCGCATCCTATCATTTCATACACGATTTTCCTATCCTGCATGTGGCCCGCAGCGCGCTAACTCTCGCATGCGGACCACATAGATTATATACAAAACACATAGATTATATCACTCGACTACATAAATGTATGGACTAGCTGATTTTTATGCGATTTCAGCTTTGGTCGCATAGTACCTAAATGTTGTTCATATCGTCGAGAAAAGCACGAACTTAAAAAAAATTGTAATAAAAAAATCGGGCTGTATATAATACGTAGTTTAAGTATGTCTTTTAATTAAATGATATATTACTCAAATGCATCCATCATTTCCTGTGAGAACTTCATCTTATTCTGGTGACCCTACATAACTGTCTCTTTGTTGAACTGTACCAAATTCCTTCTACACAAGTCATATTACTCTAACATACTACATAGTGTATATAAGTCACAGAGTGAAGTTAAATTCAGAATTTTCGAGTGAATTACGCCAGGCGGCGCGAAGACTACATGAAATACTGGCGCAAAGTGAAATGAAGTACGCGAATGAGCTGCGTGTAATCGCGCGTAAATTACTCGCGTTTCGTTCATTAATCTTATCATTCGTTCAAATGTTTGCTTATCGACATTTTACATTCTTTTGGAGAACAAAATTGCGTTTTGCTATCATCATTCATTAAACCTTCGAAATGGCCAACTCACTTGGTAGATCTTGACTGTTGGAGTTAATTATACAACGTTTATAAAAAATGCGTAATTATATTTAAGAGTGTGGATTGTCCCACGCTTGCGTTGAGTAGATATTGAAGTTTTGTATGGGACAGCTAATAATTATTTCGCGATTATGATGTTAGTCCCATAGAGAAAGTCGTTCAGTTTGCTGGTCTGATCCACACCCTTAAATAAGACCACACATTTCTGATACACGCTGTATAATAATAAATCTGTACTGTTGAGCATGTGCCTCTTCTCTGATTGAGAAGGGTTAAGTCTTAGTCTACCACGCTAGCTTAGTGGAGTTGGCGGACTAACACACCATTGAAAACTTAACGGAGCACTCTCAGGTCTGCAGATTTTCTTCACTTCCTAATAGAAGTGACAATCAAAGTCTGGTCTGCACATGACTTCGACAAGTCAGGAATGATTGTGAGAGTCTTGAACTATACACCTGAGAAATTCGAGCTACAACAAATCGAATATACATAGGCAAATATCTTTAGCAATATCTCTATTTGGTAAGGCTGCATCGATGCATAGGCTGTATGTATATTGTATATCTATGTAGAGCTACCCTGTCAATATTGTAGGGTAGTAATCGGATTACTCTGCCGGATATTTGCCGGGACACGGGTCAGTGGATCAATAAAAGGATAGCTAGAAAGATTAAAACAATTATGTGCCGTAACTCCATAGCTACCGCGCAGATTAGTCGATCAGCGAGGTTAAGCTGTGGTTGCTGCGGTCAGTCCCTGGATGGGTGACCGGTTCTTCGAACATCGAGACCCCTCCGTGCCTCGGATAGCACGTTAAGCAGTTGGTCCCGGTTGTTATACGAATAACTTTGACAGTCGTTACGTGAGTCAGCAACCCAAAAAGTCTGACAACCGATCTAACCTTTGGTAACCGTTTGCCATCCGGCGGGCCGTATGTTTGTTTGAGTAGTATAAAAAATATTAAATACTTACGCCATCTTTGTTAGAATAAATCTAAAAAAGACTTGAAAAATAATTGACATGGGCAGGACTCGAATTAAGATATTAGTATAATATTAACATAACATAACCAGATATGTTTATAAATAACCCAACCATAAAAAACCCCTGACTCCAACTAGAAAAAGAGCTGTAACTTTTGAACGGCTGAACAGATTTTTATGAAACATAGTTTAAATGATACTCGATTAATCTAGCTTTCGATTAAAAAAACTGCATTGAAATCGGTCCATTCGTTTTGGAGCTACGATGACAGATACAGATACGCAGATACACAGATACGCCACTACAAACTCATAACATCCTTCTTTTTTGTCGGGGGTTAAAAACAATTCACTTACGCCAAGCTACACTTGACCTTCTGCTTTATACTTGCCTATTATTACAAAACTATGTATTTTCGTATCGTAAGCACGCCCCCGCGTAAGAGTCAGTTGCGAGAATTGGTTATTGGGCAGATCAGAATGTTAATACAAGGATAAAGAAAATCCGATTGTTTCGTTGACAGTCGCCAGAGGTCAAGTGGGCCTTATTGATAATATCCTGCAGATACGTCACTGAATGGACGGCGATACAATTTATGACAGTTTGGTTTTTATAGTCTATGGTTTATTCATCTTCATGTCAGCCCATAAACAACGTGTGCTGTTCGGGTTAGGTATTATCTGGTCCGCTAAAGTCCGCGGCCGAGTTAGTAACTTTTCATAGTAGCGTATCAAATGGTCCAAATTGTTTCCGGGGGTCTACGTCGTAATCAGATGCACACAACAAAATGGACGAACGTTAACGTACGTTCTTAAACAAAACGCCGCCAAAAGTTGATTCGTTGCGGCTCTAGACATTTGACACTTTCAAATGTTGCGGCGCAGGAATTCTGCTAATAGAATTTACTATGGATTCCTCGCGTTATAAAACGTAGTGCAAATAAAAACACATCAATGGTAGACGTCGTTAGACGTTGTGTTGATAAGGACGTGGATAGGCGTTGTGTTGATTTTTTTATAAGACTTTGCTAGTCCGAACGAGTTAAATTGTAATGAATATCGCTCTGGTGAACTTCATTATATTGTAGAAATAATTCTCTGCGAGTTATATATATAAAAAAAGAATGAACGTGATAATATAGACAGATTTACGATTGTTTCGTTGACAGGAGGTCGCGGTCAAGTGGCGGCATATTGATAAATATCTTACAGACGCGTCGCGAAATAGGCTCGCTAAACCCGTATGTGGCAGTTACGAAGAATATCTTGGTATTAGGCTTTTATTTCGTTTCTAGATACATTTATTTTCTTGATACTTTTTTTTAAGAGATAGCAGTTAGAAGCTTTTTTGTGTCAATACAATTATTTGTGGTTAAAATATAGAAATGTTTGTTGTTTTTATTATTTATCATAATAACATTCTCTCAAAATATACAAAAAAACTTACAATCTAAAATCCACGGGGATTTTTCCAGATTGCAGTGAGTACCATTCAGCACACATTCGCAATAATGTATAGGCACTTTCTCCTGTGTCGTTCCTTCCCAACGCTACTCGCGCCAGCCCGTGGTGCGTCGATAGATTTAAACATCTCTAATAATAATAATACAACACAGACACAGCAAGCCCTCTCTTGCTGCCCCATCAGCGTCACCCTAAGCCGAGGCCCGTGTCCCACTAGGGGTCGCCCTTAGCTGCGTCACACTTAAATTCACATTTTAATTAAGTCGGTGGCCCTTCAGGCTTCAGCGAAAGTCCGGTTAAACATTAAAGGCTCGATGAGTCAAGTGAGAGAGTAATTTATCAGAAAAAATAACCTGTTTCGTGGGTACAGTTTACTGACATAAATCTCACAAGAACATACCTACACCCAGACCCTAAATAACTGTCTGTAGGCCATACAAATATTTGTACCTTGCGGGGACCGTACCCGCGATACGTAGTCACAGAAAGTCAATCGCTTAGCCACTGCGTCAATCGTGTCATCAAAATATTTTGATCCATATTAAAATCATAAATAATTACCTTCTATACTATAATATTAGAAAGAGAAAGAAGAAAGAAAGAAAAATCATTTATTTGGACTAGACATCAGACAACACAGTGCACAAACATAAAAAAGTAAAAATAAAAAAGCAAAAAGTTACAATAAAAACAACGTGCTGTCGGAATGCCAGCGGTGCGGTTATGCGGTTAATAAATTGTATGTTTGTTTGTAATGGAAAAAATCAAAAACTATTGGACCGATTTTAAAAATTCTTTCACCAGCAGTATGATTTATGCTATCACTGAGTAACTAAACCTATAATTTATTAAGTTATCACGCGGGCGAAGCCGTTGGCGGAAGCTAGTAGTAAATTAAGCGACTATTTCCTAAAATAAATAACATAATTACACAAAGCACTGTGACAGAACAATCACATGCAACTCCAAAGCGTCTGCAAATTTCCACAAAGTTGCGATTCATCAACTTAATTGTGTCAAAGTAAGTCTGATACCTGCACTGCTTGTGTCAAACTTTCAATTTAACGTCTCTGTTGCATCTGAGTTGCAATTGCATAACCATATTAAAATAAATAAATGCAGCACATTACTGTCCCACAGTTAAGCACGAAGGTTAAGCCTTAGTGCACCACGCTGGCCTAGTATGGGTTGGCGAACTACACACACCATCAAGAGCTTTGTGAGGTCCTCACAGGTGTTTCTTTTTGGTCTTTACCTATCCAATAAGGGTAAAAACGGATTATTAACACAAAAAGCTCAGGATAAAACATATTTCATAACAGTGGCATACATTCCATAGAGTCAAAAAGACACAGCCTATCCTAATAAGTTGTTTTAAAAGAAAACTATATAAATACTACTTAAATAATATGTGATCTGGGTAGTGATCTCAATATCACTACTGAGTACTTATAACCTAAATGAATGCCTTATCTAATTTGTTTAGACTCACTGATCCCACACTCCACAGTCAAACCGATTACACGGTTTTGTGTGACTATGCCAATTCAATGTACAAATTGTGTATGTTTCAATAAACAAATAATAATAAAGACTACCACTACTATTACAATTGTATTATTTGATACTTAATCAAATAATACAATTGTATTAGTAGTGGTAGTCTGCTGGAAGAGATTTTTTTGTGAAATAAGCAGTACCTGTTTTCAGTGTCTTTTCATGTGTGTACATGAATAATTAAATTAAATAATAAATACAAATGTTTATATGTCTATAATATCTGTTAATTTAAGGATATTTGTCAGTCGGTGTGTCGTCTTGTGAGGTGGTGAACTTAAAAATACAGTTAAGGTGTTTTTGGCCACCGTCTAAGAAAAATCTATGCATGCCATTGTTTTATAACATTTTTCATAATATCCTTTCAGTTTGTTGACTTTACTTAGGTATTCTTATGATTACAATGAACTTAGGTACAGAAATTCTTTCAGTTTTGCATAGTCATCACATCGACACATCTTGCGTCATCGCTACATTACGTATAGGAGTGCTACATACCCTAATCCATCGATAAGTATGTAATCCGTGTGGAAATCGAGGCTCATTCATGACTAAACATGTGTACATACATAGTAACTAAGTTACGACCCCCGAAGGCAATAACTTAAGTCCATACATTATTTAGTTTCAACTAAAACTAACGTTGAAATCATTAACAGTTTGTAGTCTCTAGTTTTATATGTTATTGTTAATAATTTGTGCTCACATTAAATATGTATTTGGTGTATGATAAACATTACCTACCTCATCACCTTGTGTAGGGGGCGGGAGGGAATAATGTTACATGAAAATTTATACATAAATATTATTATTAAAAACAGATAGTGCTTTGATGGGTTATTGTACTCATCATTATGAACAACTTTTACTATCTGACGAACACCGAAATCGCCAAAAAATCTGTCGAGTAGGTAATATTGAATTATTTATATAAAACACTTGATGTTTTTCTCGCGATTTCAGGATTGTCCCATAATAAAAGTTGTTTATAATGATGAGTAAGTACCCCCTTAAAACACTTTTATTTAATTACCCTGTATAAAAAAATGTTGTACACCAGCTGGTTAAGTAAACTCTTGGACCGTTACTTATGGAACATGGAACATGTTGAAGGGCATCGTCAATCCTCATAAAATCAGGCCCCATTATATATTTATTAATTATTATCATCATACCCTTTTCCTATCGGTAAAAACACAAAATCGGAAGAACAAAATGGAACATGTTGAAGGGCATCGTCAATCCTCATAAAATCAGGCCCCATATATCTATTAATTATTATCATCATACCTTTTTCGTACCGGTAAAACCACAAAACCAGGAGAACAAAATGATACAACACAATACCAGCACGTCACTCTTAATCATCACAAAAACCACACACCAACGTTAATACCCAAACGGCATCAGACCATCATTACCTACGACTAAATAAAAACAATAATTCTCCGATCCAATCCGCCCCTGGTCTATATTTCAGAGCATTGTTCGCAGCGGGTCCATTTTTCATGTAATTTCACAGTAACATTATAAACGAGTCAACTTTTGTGAGTTTTGACAATTTATTTGATGTCTCTCTTTTAAAACGTTGAACAGTATTATTCAGAGCGATCCTAGGAATTAAATGAACGTAATGTCCGCTCATTTGAGGGTTATTATCAATTATAATCCTATTTAGTAGGGTTGTTTCATATTTTACTCGTATAATAACTGTAAGCGTAAGTTATTTGGGCAGATATTTATTTCTGTAAATTATAAACGAAACAGTGATAGCCTAGCGGTTGAACACTTGCCTTCCATGACTGTGAGTTCTAAGCCGGCCCTCACCTCTGACTTTTCAAATGTGCGGATCGCAATTTGATTATCACTTGGAAACCTGCACACCTGAGAGGGCTTCATAAAAGTCTTGATAGTGTGTGTATTCCAGCAAACCACACTAGGCCTGCGTGGTGGACTAAGGTCTAACCCTTCTCATTCCGAGAAGACGGCCGTGCTCAACAGTGGGACAGTAATGGGCTGGATTTATATTTATTTAAATATAGCAGCTAATTTAACACGAGCCCCGCAAAATACCCAGTCTACAACTGCATTTATCAGCAACAGCATAATAATACAGGATGTAAGCGACCTCACAACGAAAACTTCTTCTTAGCGTGTCGATGGCAAATAACGAAAACTGATACCATGGATTCAATACGTGATTTTGGACCTGTCAGCGTCGAAATTTTACGTCGGTATTTTCAAAACTTTTACGAATTTGTTCGCAATATTTTTAGTTAGTAAACAAAAACTTCGATCAAAATCGTTATTTGTTTTTAAAAGACCGATGCGTAATTCCATCTCTTGATCACACATAGGTAAGTTGTAATGAGTGTACATAGTGACGTTGCTACTTATCCTTTTGAAATAATTCATAACTCGCGCATAGTGACGTACGCGATGAAAGGACTTTAGAATAGAACAGAATACTTACTCGACACCGAATTTTTTTTACACAGATAGGTATCTACGAGTACATCAGTGTGCTTGAAACAATGAATTCATTAAACTTATGTCAAAGTCAAAGCTTTTTATTTCCACTGGGCCTTTGCAGGCACTTTCATAACGTCGTGATTCTAGGTGCACGGTTCCAAGTGGGTTGGTCCTGCAGAAGATACTGGCAAGAAACTCCATGGATACTCTTTTCATAAAACAGAACCCTTTTCAAAAAGAACCAATACTTCTCGCGATTTCTAAACATGCAGAATCATTACCGTAACGTACGATTAACGTATCGTATACAGTAAGATCCAAGCAGAATTTTCCTGGTAATGAACAAACATATATTTAAACGTTTATTAAGATTAAGATTGCAGTTAATGCGAAGCGAGGCGAGAATCAGAAGTAATGCGTTTATTGTAACTTGTAAGTGGGTCATTCTGTAATAGAATAAGTTTTGTTATACCTAACGGCAATGAGTAGAGAAGAATGGTACTATCGCATCTTTTTCGCTTCATAGTTTTTGTTTATACCTATATTGTTCGAATTATTTATAAATAGGTACTTTAGTCTTACTATAGCGGGAAGTTTCCCGCCGGGCTCACTGTATCAGTTAGTACAGAGCGGACCGAAGCCCAGATTTTCCTTGCACTTCCGCTTGCGTCGCACGCAACCCTGCCACCCGCGCAGCTTATTTGATTATTGCTTAAGACAAAGATATTACGTCCATGATTTGTATATTTTAAACTCGGATAGGGTAAAAAAATCAAGTAAATATCAGGAAGTGATCATCAAAAAGAAATTACAAAACAAATAAAGAAAGAAAAATAATTTATTTCTGCAAAAAACACGACACATTAAAAATAGTAGTATCCAAACGAAAAACTGGCCACACTAGCAACAATGCGATAACAATCACTGAACCGAACCAGGTGACTATACCAACTGCAACACAAATTAAAAACTTATAGAGGTCTGTGGGTGAATTTATAATCTATGCCGTGCCCAATCAAGCAAGGCACAGATTACAAAGAATGACTATACAAGATCATAAGATTATTTAGGAATTACGCTCTAGTTATATATTTTTTTCTGTATTACTACTCGTAGTAGGATTTAGATCGCAAATATTAATGCGAAGCAAAGCAATACTCAGAAGTAATTCGTTTATTTCTTGTAACTTGTAAGTGGGTCATTCCGTAATTGAATAAGTTTTGTTAGGTATGGTAATGACTAGAGAAGAATTTTAACCCCGTATATTTTTTACGTTTTTCTTTTGCTTAGATATTTATGTGACTTTGTTTCTAATATTTTTGATCCGGTAACCGTATAAAGAAACCGGGGGCGAAAACCTGACATGTGCTGCCGGTCTTAAGTGTGGTTTTAGAACTTAACTAGAAACAAATTACCTATTGTATCAGGGTTGACTAAACCATGCAGGTTATATTTATATATAAAATTAATTTAATTCATCAAACAACGAGACAATACAATTAAGAAAGAAGACTAAATAAATTTCAAAATAAATTAAAGGAAGGCCTGTGTTGTTAACAGCGTTCAGAGAACCACGCTAGAGTCGAAATTGATGATTTTCAACGGACAACAAAACAATAACGTGTTTAATTTTTAAATAAGATATTAACGTCTTATTAATGGGAATTTCATAATCTATTGAATGGTTTTTGTTTTTTTTATATATAAGTTATTTATGGCTCATAAATAACTTAATTTTAATTTACATAATAACAAAATAGAGAAAAATTTAATGTAATCTTGTACATCCTACTTTATGCAAATAACATTTTGACTTTGACTTTGAACGGAAGGATCCCGGGATCCGCAAACAATAGATTTTCTACTTTTCCAACTTAACACTACTTTACTCAAATACAAAATGAAGGAAATCATATTTCATAACGAAAATAATAGTTTTATATATTATATTGAGTTCAGACGAACGCTTTTCATAGTTAGAGAACACTTATAAGCAAGCGCTCACTTTTCTTAGATAGAGAAGACTTATAAGCGCGAGTGTGTCTGAGGCCTTACGCATACGCTGTAAATGATATTTGTGTATGTGTTTAAGGGTTACAGAAAAAAGGAGTGGTTATTATTATACGCAAGCCGTAAGAAATATCATAACCATAACGCCTACGGGGCCGCGTTTATTATTAAAGGCGTAGGCAAAGATTTGCAATTTTTTTTAACTACAGATGACAATATTAGGCCCTAGTGTAATAAGTAGGTGAAACCCCTTTTGACATTTATTAATACTGTATGCGATTCAGGAAACGAATAGGTAGCAGAATCTCCCTTTTTATTTTATTTTTATTTTTTTGACCATTGAATAGATCTTTATTTCATGTAAACCAGATACAGGCACTTATGAAATGTCGAGACTAGATGCGCGGTTCCAAATAGTAGACCCTATGGAGAAGAACCGGCAAGAAACTCCATGGTAACTCTTTTCAAAAAATAGATTATAATCTTTATCAGTACAATGTTGTGGTAAGAGCTGCGAGAATAATGTAATTTAATGTGAATAAAAATAAGACTAGGATAATAATGATTTGCCTGTGAATAAGATGTCCTTGCAAGTCACATAGGAGGTCTAGGGGCCTAAAATTTAGCACAGAGTAATTCATCTATGAATGGTGGTAAGTGTAAAACAGATGATTATTGAATATGAATATGAACCTTACGCGTATGATAATAAGAGTCATCAATTAAGTGAAGATGACACGGTAGGCGCAGTGGCTAAGCAATTGGCTTTCTGCGCTACGTGCCGCAGATTTTATTTGCACACTTGGAAAAAAAGTCAGCTGTTCCATACAGTTAGTCGAGTAATATTGAATTATTTGTATGAAACCGGTGATTTTTTATTCGCGATTTCAGGGTTGGTCCCATAGTGAAAGTTGTTCATATGAGTACAATATCCTCCATAAATATTTCCATTGTTCAACCATTCGCCCTGTAGAAAGTAAGTAAGTAAGTAAGTAAAACTTTATTTGTGATACATAGGTACAATAGTTGTTAAGTATTTTTAAAGATAAGTGCTCCATGATCTGCCAATTATAGGCATACAAAAATTAAGCATGCAGATACACACATGATAAAGAAGACATAATATAGCATACTCAAAGATAATAAGTAGATATTTATCTTACATTACAAAATTTAGTTTTTTGTATAATTTGGGTTACAGTTAGAAAGAAAGAAAGAAAGAAAATATTTTTATTTTACGCGCATTATCCAACTGACAGTTAAAATAAGATGCTAATCGATGCACGACTGGTTTAAAGCGAGGCTTTACGGCAATGCCGCAAAAACCGATTTTTATTTACAATTTTTTTAATAGAAATTCTTATTTATTTGCCCTGATTTTTTTTATCTAACTTAAAGATATGAAACGGATTTCTCGGTCGTCCGATACACGATAAAATAAAGTTAACTCGATAAAAAAAAAAATCGCGAAGTTACCCCTTTTCAAAATATTTTTACAAAATTATTTCTAAATTATTATGTAAATATGCACAGCATGACTCCATAAACCATCTGTTCAACGGCTCAAGCCAAACAATATTTAAAGCGTTCGCCAAATTGCCAACGGGACCGTCTCTAAAAAAGTAAAGAGGGGCCAATTAAAACCTAGTGGGCGCTAATTAGGCCCGGCGGGCCAAAACATTAATTTTATTGTTGCAACGGGCGCGATGTAATACGGCCTCTTTTGAACGTAACTCCGGCATTTTTTCCGCTAAATAGAGCCACTTGTGACTGCAACGGCATTTCTGTTACAAAAAGACAAATTAAATAGTGAAATATTTCTTACTAAGAGCTTTGTAAGAATATTTATGCATTTGTTACTTAAGAGGCTTAAATCTTGGTTTTACTTACTTTTTTATTAAGTATTGAAATGTTGTGAAGGATTATTCTAAGGGTCAACAGACCAAATATTGAAGATATTGATGAATTAATAAAGTGGAGAAGATTGAGATGTAATCATTACGCACTAAACAGACAAAAAGAAAACTTGAAATGAATATAAAAAAAAACAAAAAAAAATACAAGTAATAAAATAAAAACTATTTATTTCTTTCTTTCTTTCTTTCTTCTTTAAATCTTTTGAAACCCTTTGTACCGAAGCAGAGGTTACCTATTGTAGGATAAAGAAAGCAAATGATGAAAAACAGTGACGATTGCACCACCGACAAAAGTTAAGCTCTAAATTAAATACGAAGATTGCATTCTTGTACAGGCAAAGTAGACATTTATCTTGTTATGTCTCTTTTTGTTTCAGACATTTCACCGCAGAAAATTCAAAAAAATCTGATACGTAGTGCATTTTAGGCCTGCAAGAATCAAATCTGTGACACAGAGCACTAACCTAACCGTCAAAAACCCCCGACTCCAACTAGAAAAAGAGCTGTAGCTTTTGAATGGCTGAACAGATTTTCATGAAACATAGCTAAGATGATGCCCGATGAAACTAGCTTTTAACTAAAAAAACTGCATTGAAATCGGTCCATCCATTTTAGAGCTACGATGCCACAGACAGATACACACTACAAACTTATAACACCCCCCTTTTTTGTCGGGGGTTAATGAAAATCAGACATTCATACATTATTAGTCTTATTTCCACATAACTTTTACGTAAAGTATTTACATTCGCTAAATGGAGCCACTTGTGATTGCAGCGAAATTTCCTTTGTTGCAAAAAAGGCAATTAGATGGTGAATTATATGTTTTGGTGAACTTTTGTCGTTACGGAAAAAGTTGTTTGTTAGTTGGGCAGTATTAAGTGCTTGCTTTGTACAGCCAAAAAGTCATATATGTAGGTATACGTATGTTATACATATATTTTGATGCTTTTTTTCCGGTGCATATTATATATAACAAGATGCCATTCATCAAACCCATTTCAAACTACCCACTCACAGATGAATTACAAAACCAATACAAACTCTTAAGTTAAATTGCACTATAATCTGTAACAGTTGCAGTCCAAACTAGATCTAGAATGTAAGTTTTAAACCGTGCTTAGATCGTGCTTAGAATTGAATTAAGCCACGCCTGGGCCAACTTGGCGCTGTAATCTTGAATTTAACTTAGTCACTGCTTACTGTAAGTTGGTCTTATGTTGAATTGTAACTGGTTTAGCGGTCACCTTAAGTTTTGTTCAATCATTTTGTGATATACGTTACTTATGGCTTTGGCTCATTTCACTTATACACAGGGTGATCATAACGTTGCGACTTTAAATGAAACCCTGTATTTTGGTATCACGTTCTGAAGCCGTACACAAAAAATCTACGATTTTAACGCTATAACACCCCT
The DNA here is from genome assembly GCA_932294325.1 of Allophyes oxyacanthae. Lineage (NCBI taxonomy): Eukaryota > Metazoa > Arthropoda > Insecta > Lepidoptera > Noctuidae > Allophyes > Allophyes oxyacanthae. Next base: position 3,188,508 of record OW028614.1, on the reverse strand, counting down.
CTTTTTTGTCGGGATTCAAAATCCAGAATCAATAAAATAAATGCCATTCATACCATTGTAATGATTAGGTACCTACTTTCGGAATGTTATTTTTAATTCTGTCTTTCTTTCCTATTCAGTGCACCCACGCCCTCAGCCCCTCATCACTGACCCGAAGAATGTCCCGCTGAGTGATTACGTAAGAAAAATCTGACAGCCACAGCTACCAACAAACAATGCATCCCTCTCTCGCTTATAGATGTTTTCATAAGAGGATACGGAATAGGGCGTTTATTTGCGACAGCAACTGTCATAAAGATGGCCGCCTTACCGTAACATAGTAAGCTACTATCTTACAATCAAATGAAACTACATTCAAGAAAACTAGACAGCCATGTTTTCAAAAAACCTTACATTGTTGCACAAACCATCGAGTGTGACAGTGTGACTCACAAAACACCATAAAACGAAACCCCTAAACATTTCCATGGCGATGGGAAATAAATGTAAATGCGCAATGTATGTTTAGCCACCTCCTACTGCAAGTCAAGTAGAGGAAAACGCAGAGTAAAGTCAATTGAGAGAATGTAGTACGGAGTAAATGAAGCTAATCTGACTCTTCGACACGACAGATACGGCCTTTTGCAACTTATTATGATGGACAGAGGCTTATTATGGCAAGAGACACGTTGGCCGCAGGAAAAAGGCGAGGCTGAGAAACCTTCGGGAGTGGACTGGAGTCACGAGAGCGGCACAACTGTTTCGCCTCGCGAGAGACAGACAGAAATATGCAGAGCTGACTGCCAACCTTTGCAAGTCGGAAAGGCACTAAAAAAGAAGAAGAAGACGCTTCGATAAGGGAAATTAAAGAGGACAGGTTTACATGCGCTTGCATGGGAAGGTCTTCTCTGAGTGATAATATAAAAACAGGTCCAGTGCAGCCTGGACAGTCAGCATGGATAAGAACCTTGCTGATTGGGTAGTCTTTCGGTTATAAAATAAAACAATAATGTATAATAATAATCTAATATCAATTACAAATATCCTGTAATAGTTAAAACACTACATAACTGTGCTGTGCCCGCAGAGTCATAATTGATACCATAGTCTTAAACTTACCTCCTGCTTGTAATATTACATTGTGGATACACAAATATTAGGTATAAATATAAAACAATGGCATGTTCAGTATACAAGGGCCATTTTGCAAATTATCGATATAACAAAAAGAGGAGAAAGACAATCGGGGACAAAACCACCTCTTTACCGTTTTCTCTCTGGATTTTTCATTTTGTCTTCTGTCAAGGAGACAAAGAGAGGAGGAAACAGGTTAGTCCACCCGCCGTGCTAGCCCTGCAGGTCGTCGGTCCACCTGGCTGAAGGGGATCCACACTACGTTTTCCGATTCGCGGACTCCACTTAAGGACTCATCTGCTGCAACGGCTATCGGTCCTTCGACAAATATAATATTTTATATGGCCTACAGATATTAAGGCCATATAAAAAAAATTGATTATTTTTTAAACAACTTTATCGATGCAGAAGCACTTAGCCAATACGGCAATTGAATATATTATATTATCCTTTTGCTAAGCATTAGAATAGTTGTTTATTAATGGATAACCCATTAGTAAAAACCATATGTAATACTTATCTGCTTCTTCTGACTGGTCTCAGCTCTAATATAAGAATGGCTCAAGTCGGTCGATGACACTGATGCACGGTAAAACTCGAATGAGTTTATTTTTGCATCTTTAGAATGATTTTGTTGTGTGTACTTTTATACGAATAAATAAAAAAATAAAAAAGTACTTCCCGACAATCTTTACTTAATTTTCAATTATTCCAGCTAAATATTACATCTTTTTCGATCCTGCTCATCTGACTTTTTAAACAGCGATAGAACTAGATCCGATAAACACCAACAATGTCTCTGCCAAATCGCCAAGGACTAATAAAACGCAACAAAATAGAATTCCAAGTTAGACGCTATATCGCATTTTCTAGGTCACTGGAACTTAAATAGTGCTTACTTTGTTTGCATGGATACGTGGTAGAAAACTATTACTTCGTGCACCTTCTACCATGTAAATCATAGATCATAAAGCCGGGCTTCCACTAGCAGTGGACCGGGATCCGTACGGACTCCGTTTAACTCGCAACGGTAAACTTCATAGAAATGGTTTCACCAACAAAGTGTCTAACGGAGACGACTGAACGAGTAGATTATGTTGTGTTGACTCGTTCTTCATTTCTCTTTTGCAGTGGAAGTCAATTGTCAAAACTCTTTCCTAATGGAAGGTAAAACCTATTTTAGCTAGTTGCGGTCTGTTCCGTCCAGCTATTACTTGCTCATTACCCTTAATGCTTATTGGTCTTTTTAACCGATTTCAAAAGGAGGAGGTTCTCAAATCGGCATTTTTTTTTTAAATGTTTGTACTCGATTTCTCTGCCAATTGCAGACCGATTATGAAAATTTATCATTTTTAGTTTGAAAGGATGTACTCTCGAGGTGGTCCCATTTAAATTTGATGAAGACCTAATGAAGACCTTCAGAGATAGACAATGGAACTCTTGAATGAATAACAGCATAACACTCGAAATTGCTGTAATCGCATGTTCATAACTAATCGTAACCTACCACAAAGCTAGGTTTGGTTATTTTTATTTGACACTTCGAAAGAATATAACACAGTAAACATTATTAAATCGAATCGTTTTGGCCCCATTATTTGGGGAATATTCGACATCTTCCGTGATATCTCTAAAAGGGGAGAAAATTTCACGAAACCCGTGATTTCATCATTTCCCTGTGACATATAAATAAAATTACATAGAAAATCACTATTGTATTTCTACCATACAATAGACCAATTCTGTCCAATTTACGTATTGGCCTCGATAAATGTTACTTGTAGCCAACTAAATCCTATACATGGCCTCTCCGATTGGAATGGACTAATCCTTACTGGATACAATAACTGCCAATTTTCTTGTTATTTGTAGAACATTGGTATAGATTTCAAGCGAAGCTATAATAGTAATGAGAACATAATAATATAGTAGCAACATAACGATATTCGACGAAATACGAAAAAAAATGTTTATTGTAATACTGTGATTAAAGACTATGCGCCTCGGCAACTTTCGTCTAACTTCGGAAATACGAACGTACGATAATGTAGGTATATAGCGATATTTTTTATTTTTTTTATTCCCATTTTTGTTGAGGCTTCAGTTCACCATGGTGACTATGCCAGCCTCGTAAGGTATCTTATACAATAAATGACAAAACTTAACATGTACTTAAATTAATAATGACTACGACAAACTACTATTTTTAATTAAATAAATAGAAAAAGAAGATCTGATTAGAATTAATCTGTATTTAACAAATTAATTCTAATCAGATCATCTCAGAAATATATGTTTCATAAATATATACATTGAAATGGATTATTTAGAGAGAGATTTGCTGAGTATTTTAATTTCTTTGTAAAGAATAGGCATCTCGTGAGTGACACTTTTTATTGAAATTATTATAAATTCATCTGCCTGGCCTGTATCCCAACTACGTTGGGGTCGGCTCCCAGTCTAACCAGATGCGGCTGAGTAACAGTATTTTATACAGAGCGACTGCCATCTGACCTCCGCCACCCAATTACTGGGAGACACTGATACCCTAAGGTTAGACCGGTTGTCAGACTTTTTTTGGGTTGCTGACTCCCGTAACGACTGTCAAAGATAGATTATTATAAATTATGAACAAAATTCGCAGTGTACAGACTCAGCACTAACCGGGCAATGCACAATTTATTTCTTCTTTCAGAAGTTGATTTCTTATTTGCTCTCAAATTATTTCTATATTTCTTCTCCATAGCGTGAAAGCTATTGACTCAATTAGAATAACATAAATATACTGTCGGTGTAATAAACTTTATTAATTTTGTTTCCGTCTGCTATGTAAATGAAAACAATGTAGTCAAAAATTAATTTCAGCTTCTTGAAATCACAGAAATAATAAAGTTAGTCTCTTTGAAATATTACAGAAAGAGTCTGTAGAGAAAATAAAATAATGTGAGATAGAAACAGAGATACCCAATTAGTGCTAATTTAAATGTTAGATATTGTTATTAAAACACCGCGTTACTGTTATTAACTTAGATTAAACGTGGCTCAAGGCCGATAATATGAAGATGAAGGAACAATGTTATACGACATGCTTGGTCGATTATAGCTGTACCATACAAATAATTAAATATTACTCGACTAAATGTATGGAACAGCTGTTTTTTTTTTCGAGATTTCACGCTTAGTCCCTTAGTAAAAGTTGTTCATAAAGATGATGAGTACAATAATTCCCTTTCGGCTCGATAATCGTGTATTTATCACGAAAAAAAAACTCAAACTAATTTTTTTTTGACATGAATGTAAATTGTTTTGATCTAATGAATTATTTATGTATATTCATTATTATCCTTTTATTACTAACGAATGAATTATTATTTATACACTTTTTAAATAAATTGTTGTTTTAAATTTGATAAACATCAAATGTGCTTATTTATTTTTAAAATTAAATTATTGTAATCTCTTATTGTGCATGGACTTGAAACTGTGTATATAATGCTGGCACTTAACATCGTGTATTTGTACAAACGTTATATGGCCAATGCAAAGTCACATTTGTGTAGTTTACAAAAGGTTTCTTTTGCATTGGCCATATAATGCTAATATTCGTACGAATATACAATGTGAAGAGCCAGCATTGAATAAATAAATCAATAAATAAATCCTACACGTTACCCCTTAAAACGAAAGTCAATCGCCCCACAGCAGCATCACTACTGACACTAGCTTATTCAGTATATAACAAAGGTTCACAAGGCACAATAGACAAAGTTCCCCCGAACAAAACCATTTGCGATGTCGCGCTCGTCTTTGTGCTCACTTTATGAATTGTCTTCTCAACTTTTCTCTGCGAATGAAAATTTTAAACAGTATCCTGTTTAATAGAGAACCATTGTGGTCTTAGTTATTGGATTGGGCGCTTGTTGCTTCATAGAACGTAACTGCAATGTTAATTTTCTTAATCTCGGGGTGTAACGAGGCTGCCTCGATTCGTGTGTGCTCCGCTTGCACGGTTTTGCGGAGAATTTTGAATCGTGTTGTTAAATCGGTTTTCGTATACATTCTAGTTAAGTTTCTCATTGTTTTATTATTTTTAATTGTAAATACAAAACTACGATAATTTGGCAGGTTGTTTCATGAATAATATCTAGCTGCTCTTTGTGCTAACTTTATGAATTGTCTTCTCAACTTTTCTCTGCGAATGAAAATTTTAAACAGTATCCTGTTTAATAGAGAACCATTGTGGTCTTAGTTATTGGATTGGGTGCTTGTTGCTTCATAGAACGTAATTGCAATGGTAATTTTCTTAATCTCGGAGTGTAACGAGGCTGCCTCGATTCGTGTGTGCTCCGCTTGCACTGTTTTGCGGAGAATTTTGAATCGTGGTGTTAAATCGGTTTTTGTATACATTCTAGTTAAGTTTCTCATTGTTTTATTATTGGTAATTGTAGAATGTTAAATATTATTATTGATAACTAGACAAGCGGGTCTATATGAAATCGCCGATTGCGATAAACCCGCTCATTGTACTTTGTTTTGTATTGTATTGTATTGTATTTCGAAGTGTAACGAGGCTGCCTCGATTCCTATGTGTTCTGCTTGCAAATTTTTGTGGAGAACTTTGTGGTGTTTATTAAGACGGTCAACTTGTATTATGATGTTCAATTCAATTTGCATAACTTATACTTTTTTATTAAATGAAATCACGTAAGTATGAACTTTATAATACAGTTTTCAGGATTTGACATACCTGTTTAACTTATTTGGTTCAGTTTCGCAAAGGCTCAACCCGTCATAAAAATATTATTGGAATTCTGATTTACCACAATGAAACCTAGCGCTATCAGAATGTGGTCCTACAATGTTCCCTTTCAGCTCACAAGTTTTATGCGGGAAGAAAACCAGGTACGGTCAGCAAGAAATGGTACAATATTTAATGTTCTTATGCTCTGTTAATTAATTTCTTCGGTAATTGTGTTTGAGCCAAGCAGCGCTAATATTATATAATTCTTAAATAAGTGATCCTTCTTCAAAAATTTAATTTTAATCATCTTGTGTTGCTGTCTGTACGTTTTTCTTTTGTCCCAAATAAGCTTGGATAAGATAAAATGAATGACTTTACTTTAAGACCTAAGCTTTCTTTGTACCAAATTACTATTTACGTTTATTCGAGCTTTACCTTGAATAAGTATGTCAATTACAACATCTTGTTATTTATTACTGCGTCGAGGTAGCCTTACATTACATCACGCTTAAATTCCTCGAAAGGTAAAGCAGAAGTGTGGTATTATACAAGTCGTTAAAACATACGACCGAATCTAAACTAATATTATAAAGAGAAAAGGTTAGATTTTTTGTTTTTTTGTTTGTAATGGATAAAATCAAAAAATACTGGACCGATTTCAAAAATTCTTTCATCAGCAGTATTCTATAATTATCACTGAGTAACATAGGCTATAATTTATAAAGATATCACGTGGGCGAAGCCGCTGGCGGAAGCTAATGTTTAAATAAACACCTGCTTGTACTCATGCCTATTGCCATGCAACGGGCAAAATTACAAATCGCGGGCTGCTAATGAGAATTTTCTAACAGAAAACAGGACCACATCACCCAGTCACAGATCAATAAACAGTTATTTTCAGACTATTATTGTGATTTTGATCGAAACAGCGATCTAAATACGGCCCAGGGCTGCGACCATTTTAAATCCTTTATAGTCTCTGATAGTTTTTTATTGCCCTTTTATTTTCTCGAAACAATAAAACAATGGGTCCTGATCAGAATGGATTATTTACAGGCCCAGCCTTTATTTCATTGTTAAATATTTATTTTTTGTTGAACATCAAATAAGAGGCCCATTTTTTTTTTAAATTGTCTAATACTCTTTTATTTTATAGTACTTATTTCCTTGTACAGAATGAAGTATATTTAATAACACGAATTTTTGTAAGTGTATCTATAAATTTTATTTTATAAATGAACATGTACATTTTTGACTAATGAACAGGTATCTCCTTGATTCGCATAATTTTGATTCTCATAATATTGATTGGCATAAAATGTTTGGCATAAAGTTTTTTCGCATAATTATTATTAGCCCAATTGTTTGTGAGCATAATGATTTCATCGAAGCGAAACACTGTTACAGTAGGTTAAGATGCAGCTGGCAATGCTGCGAACATGTATACACGTTATGCGAAATGACGAGTATGACAAGTACCTACAATTATGCGACTACAAAATATGACTTACAAATTATATATGAGTCAATATGGAACCAATGAACGAGGCCAGGACCTCCAATTAAACTGTATCCATCAGAAAATATAATTTCACGTTCAAAATATCATTGCTTTCATTAAAACGTATGAAAATACGTTCTGATGGAAACTACTGATTTTATAACTATATTTGTATATTATGTTTTACAAGTAGCAACTTCGAAATCAACAAAATTATATATCTTTTCATCTATGCTCGCTAATAGGTATAACTTTTGCACCGTGGAAGTTATTACAAGGTAGGTAATTTAAAAAAAATTGCGATTTCTTTGTATCTCTGATCTTAGATTCAAAGGAATTAAAGGATTATTCCACTTTGTCTCTCGAAACCATGTCCCACGGTTTCAAATAATAATAATAATGGTATTTGGTCCGCCGTTTGAACTGTTGTAGGTACATCACTTTGATTTTTGTCTCAAAATACAGTTTCAAATTTCAAAATCAGGTAGACCTACTTATTTATAATTTATAAGGTGCCATAAGGTAAATAAGAAAAACTATATTATTCAAACTCAGTTAGTCGGAAAGGGTAAAGCCGAAAGCGGGTTAATGTACTCATCGTTATGAACAACTTTTACCATGGAACCAACCACACTGTTCCATACAAATAATTGAATATTACTCGACTAAATCCATGGACCCGCGGCAGTTTTTTGCGATGTCTGGCTTGGTCTTATAGTAAAAACTGGTTCATAATGAGTAAAATAAACCCTGTATATAATAAATAGCATGTTCCTAACATTGCATGTTACCTACCAGTTGTATAGTAAATGGTACAATTATGTTAAACGGCGTATTAAATTTTAATGCCGTCCGGAAAAATCACGCGTCGCATATTTTCATAAAACTCGCAAACTACTCGTTAATTCATTTTAAATATTTTACATTGAGTTTTAAATTACATTTTGTGTAATTTGTATGGCCTTTAGTCTAGCTATTAATATTTTTGAACGCATGGCTACTTCGTAATGGAAAAGATGGAGATAAGAAGCATATCAGTACGTATTGCTGGCGACATAAAGAGAATCGTAAGCCAAGATCTTCACAAAGCCCAGGAGCACAGAAAGATTGAATTTAAACGGATGGAAATTCATACTATATTTATTTTTTTAAACGTACTGTCGTTTTATAACAGGTAAGTAACCTAAGATAGAATAGAATATAATATATCTTTATTTAATGTAAACCCGATTCAGGCACTTATGAAATGTTGCTAGATGCGCGATTCCAAATAGTAGGTATGGAGATGAATTTTTGTATCTTAATAATAAATGCATAAATTAAACCCATTACTGTCCCACTGCTAGTACTGAGCACGGGCCTCTTCTCAGAATGAGAAGGATTAGGCTCAATCCACCACGCTGGCCTAGTGCGGGAATTGGCGGACTACACACAGTCGAGAACTTTATGAGGCCCCCTCAGATGTGCAGGTTTCCTCACGATGTTTCCCTTCACCGTTAATGAAAGTGATAATCAAATTCTGATCCGCAAATAAATTGAAAGGACAGAGTTGCGGGCTAGTTACGAACTCAGACCCACCTGCATTGAAGGCAAGCGTTTGCTAGGCTATCACTTCTTTTTTACATCTGTCTTTGTGTATCAATCTCGTAAACGCGGACACGCCATTTAACACCTTTGCAGCTTGTATCCATAACTATTGGCATATAATGTTGATAGCTTTGATCATATTTTTTAAAGTAATAGTAGTCAATTTAAAGAATACTATAACAATATAGGTTTCAGACTATTTTATACTAAACATAATATTTAAACCCTCTCCCAAGTTACGTCATGAAGTTCTCTGTTCCATTCTATTATAATTATTTTAGGAAGTAAACTTCCCATCAGAATTATACACACCACATTTGTTTGGAAATTTCAACAGCAATCAGCAAATAAAACACAAGAGAATTGCCTCAAAAAGCTATGACGCGTCATTTGTCTACAATATCGAGTACACAAAGCCAGTCTGCCTTTGTAGACGGTTTGAGTGCGCCCCGGCTTTTATCTACAAAACGCTATGCAATTGTACAGAACGACGTGAGCGACTGCGAGGCTAAGTACTGCCTGCGTGTGCTCATGAGGTGCTGAATATTAGTTAGAATATTAATTCTTAAAATGACAATGAAGTGTTACAGAAAGCAATAATTTGTACGATCGATCGAGATGTCCTCGACACGACATGACACGATTAGCGTAATAAAATATAATAGTTTACTGTTTGCCACTCGTAAGTATAAATACAGATGGTAATAACCTAACCGTCAAAAACCACCGACTCCAAATAGAAAAAGAGCTGTAACTTTTGAATGGCTAAACAGATTTTCATGAAACATAATTAAGATGATACCTGAATAAACTAACTTTCAATTAAAAAAACTGCATTGAATTTGGTCCATCCGTTTTGGAGCTACGATGCTACAAACAGATACACACTACAAACTTAAAACACCCCTCTTTTTTGTCGGGGATTAATAAAAATAACAAAATGTTTCACTATGACATATCTACTTGGGTGTATACATATTAGGAAAATTATAAAGACTAATTAATGGTCGCCCAGTAGTCGAAATTCGACCGTAATTTTAGCTTTCTGCACTCCTTCTCCGTGCAAACTTTAACTGTGCCAAATCTTAAACTCTTCCGAGCGCGCAATATGCATAAAAAGGGGTACAAAGTTTTCTCTTCACGTATTAAAAAACCCGGAATTTATTAACACATTCAAAGAACAGTACATTCAATTATTATTTTAAGAGTGGCTAAACGATTAGCTGCGTTACGTATCTTTTAGGATTAGTCCTGAGAAATTCTAGAGCATACAAATCTTTGGATTCGATTGATTTACTTGCCAATTAACATACCTACATAAATCAATCAGTTCCTACATAACATCGCTCAATATCCCTTCCAATCCCAACTAAAATAAGCTATCAAAAGCCAATAAAAAAGGAGTGAAATTCAAAGAGCTACTCCGATACCCTCGCAGGGCGTGCTAAAAGGCGGCAGTTACTACACGTTACTACACGTTTCGACATGTTACGGCTCGTTTCCATGCATTTTTAACACAAGGGCCGTTGGAGCGGGACGCGCCTCGTTACGACGAACCGAGTCAAGAGACGCAGAGGTTCGTTCTTCAAAATAATTAGGACTAGGTCTAATGTGAGGCTGGGACTCAAATTTCGTATTTTGGTGGGTTTCATTTATAATCTAATATTATAAAGAGAAAAGATTTGTTTTTTTTTATGTTTGTTTGTAATGTATAAAGTCAAAAACTACGGAACCGATTTTAAAAATTCTTTCACCAGAAAAATGCTATATTATCACTGAGTAACATAGGCTATAATTTATAAAGATATCACGTGGGCGAAGCCGCTGGCGGAAGCTAGTTAGTAATAAAGGATTAAAATACATAATGTTAATATTCTATTAATAATTTAGGTAAGTTTTCCGTGCAGATTGCATTATTAAAATTCTCTTCAAGACGGGTACAAGGAACGAGCCAGTAACATACTTAGGTATTATCACTCAGGGAGGCTTCTGTGATCCCTCAGAGCATAGACGGAATTGTACCTACCGTACAATTTCTATCTAAACAACATTTTCCAAAATAACCTCATCATGATTCTGCAAATAACGTTCCCAATAAGTAATCGTGAGTAATTCAACATAATTACGTTACATCAAACAGAAGTATGGCCCCCACTTTGCGAGCCCCTTATGTCAGCAAACGTCCCGCAGTCCACTTGAAGAGATGCGATACCATCTGTGACGGTACGTGACTAAGTATGTAGGTACGCATTTCTCTTGGCCGATAGGGTTTCGAGTGGTGAAAATAGATTTAGTTGGTGCAAGTTATGCTTTTAGAAATGCATTGGTAGATAGAACTTCGAAATACTGTACATACAGTGATACACTGAACTGACCTTTTAATTACTAATAATAAGTATAAAAAGCTGAAAGTAAATACATACGTCGTGTCTTCCTGACTGACAGACAACAGACTGGCTGACTGATTTATCAACGCACTGCCTAAATATCTGGAGCTGGAAACTTGAAATTTTGCCAGTAGGTTCCTTTTATGACGGAGGCAACCACTGAAAAGGGATTTAAAAAAAAATCTCCTCTAAGGTGGTATGTATAGTATTTAATACATAAACAGATATAAGTACTTATTTGATGGGTTGTAGTGTGGTAATATGAAAATAACTGGCTCTTATTTTAGTAACAGATATCTCATTCTGTTATTTTTGTGTAACAATAACAGAGATAACACTATTGGTAACACTATTGACTGTTATAACCCATCGCTACTATTTTACAAATGTTTATGCGACTGCATTTCCTCTTAAGTATTCGATAGTCGCTAGCGAGTATCTAAGCCTTCTTCACTCACAATAGAAGTACTGAACAACAAAACCTTTATATATCAGGAACTCTGTACCTTCTTTCAAGTATAGAAAACTTTAAAAAACCCTCTTCTATTTTGAACAAAGACATAAAATCTTCGTATATCCAATTGTGTGTAGCTTGTGACTGGAACTCGGACTCAAAGAGAGACGTCTTGTGGAAACAATGGAGCAAGATGCTTGATAGGACACACGACTGATAACGAACATCTATAATATTAGTTATAGAATACACTAGTGTCCTTCAATATGTGTCTGTCCTGTCTGTGTGTTGTGTACAATTGTTGCCTCTAAAACAACAACTATTCTGGTACAAGATTATACATAGAACTCTTCTGATTTATTTATTTTGTCATTAAATCCTGAAAGACTATGAAGTGTAAGCATTTTAGGTAAGACAGAGTAAAAAGGTACATATTACTTAAATAATAATATATAATTAGTGCATCTACCATGTTTTTGTCTCTGCATCGTCCTAAGGTTGTCTGACAGAGAATGCATTAGGCATTATGAGCGCTTTTGTACATATTTGTATGAAAAGCATAAAATAAATAAATACTTGTAACATATTATTTGCACTGAATATCGCGAACGCATCGTGTTGTGGTTAAAATTAAATTAATTAACACTTCAGTATACAACAGTCGTTTTTTAGCAACAATGTGATGAAAATTTCAGAAATTTCTCTAAAGGGGTAGATTACACAATTTTTGCTTTTTGTTGTAATTTTGTGTAAGTACTTGTGTTGTGTTATCTCTATATAGTTTAATAAAATAAAGCCGCTTTCCGCGTCTGTCTGTAATCCATCCGCTAACGCCTAAACCACGCAACGGATTTTAATGCGGTTTTCACTATTATTTTGAGCATTTGTTTCGGAAGATTTATATGTATAATACTTTCATATTTAATGTACGGATAGAAGACAAACTGCACCCCTGCGAAGTCGGGGACGGGTCGCTAGTGCACAATAAAATAAAAACTTAAATAGAGGGTGATATTTTTACATGGCCAGCAACGTGCGATTTTTGCCCTTGGTATTAAATAATAAATATAAATAAATAAATTAATTTAATTCAGAACCAGTCCATATGTGAAGTTAAAATTATATATATATAATTATATATAATAAGTTTTTTTTTTTTTTTTACTTTTTTACCCTCAGGCGTCTTCAGGCACCTTAGTGGTGTAAACAAAACTATACCAAAATAAAAGGCGGTATCAGACTTAATCTTTTTCTTGTCTGATTTATTTCTTTGGCAAACCGTACGGAGTTTTATCTACACTATAGTTGGTATTAGAAAAGAAAATACGTTATTATTTAATTATTTAATGCTTTTCATACAAATATGTACAAAGGCGGTCTTAATGCCTAAGCTTCTATGTGCCTAAGGCATTCTCTACCAGACAACCTTGTGATGCAGAGACAAAAACATGGTAGACGCACTAGTCATTATTTATTGGGGATTATTAGTGTTTCTTTTTACTCAATTATGGAAGTTACAAAGATAACCTTTTGTAGGTTAGTGTAATCAGTAAATTACTGTTCTGTCAGGGGACAGCGTCTCTTTCAAATTTTTACCGAAACCGATTGCTATGCTGCGCCAGGCACACATTTTCCTGTTAGGAAATTCTCGGTAACAGTCCGCTGTTATTGCGAATTTACCATATTTATTAATGGGTTTTCACCCAATACACCAATAACACTTTGCCGCACCAGGTAATCAAACCAGGTACCCCATACCATACTCGTACAATCATTTATTCTGTGTTTGTACCCAGCAGCCACGTTAGCAACCACTAAATGGACCAAAGAGACAGTGAGTCAGTTATTGTGATAAAAAAGTAATAAAAAACCACTAATTTCCTTCTTTTCTTATTTAGGGCCGATTTCATCACACTTTCTTACTCCCGAGAATAACTATATCAGGAATGATGTAACTCTCCATATTTATTTATGTTTCACCACTTTGCACCAGAGTTACTCTGTGAGGTATGTTCAATCCGAAATTTGTTCATTTTAGTAGGGTTACATGTCAAAATTTATATATCTCAAATGCTCAAAGTAAATAATTTCTAAACTATTTATATTATATACAACATGTAACGGAATAAACGCAAGACCTCAGACACGCCAATTAGAATATTAAATTATAAAACTAAAATAACATCTGTAATTTAATTTAGTTAAACCAAACCAAATCACATAATATAAAATAGTTGTCCTGACTAAACGTAAAACGTTTGAGCCTACTATTCTCTACGCACACACTCATAGCAATGTTTATAGCGGCGAGCGCACACCAGCGCACATCAGTTCGCCCGCCATCAGCTGGCTAAGCACTGCAAGTGTAGTCACTAGGTACGTCAGTTCAATGACCGAAAATTATGATTCCATCTTTCCATCACACTTTCACAGGCTTTGGACTGGCGGTTTTGAATAATTTAATTTAATTTTACGATTGTATTAAATAATCTACATTAGCAATACGAATCTAAGATATTAGGCTTAGTAACGGGGATGTATTTTTAAACCAAGCGACATTTTGCCCGACTGTGATGTATCAGTAAAGTAGGGCGGAGCACCCGGGCGGCGGCGCCCGCGCCGCCAATCGCGCGCCCACCGACGCGCGCCGCCGGCCGCCGCGTCTACACGTGTAGGTAGGTACTATCATCGGACACCGGGGAACGCAGAACTTTTTTATCTCAGACGCGTAACTTTCGCGACATTACCCTCTAAACCCTGATAAGTCGTGTTTACCGTTTATTACGTGTAAAAAATATTCAAAGTCGGCGTGTTTAAAAGATTTGAATCATAATATTTACAGTAGGTAATTAAAATAAAATCGTATTAATAGGTACTTACAGAATTTACACTAATTTACACTACTTCTTCGTCCCATTTTCATTAAACTTTCAAAATGACCACCGCCTTGTTCGATGCACTTTGTAGCACGCTTTCTTAAATTTAATTTTAGTTTGCTAAGAACCTCAGTGTCATTTTTCACTATCACAAATGCGTGTTCGATTTTTTGTTTGAGGTCATCGACACTTGTTGCCTCGTTTACATACACAAGGGATTTTATTCGACCCCACAAATAAAAGTCTAACGGCGTTAGGTCAGCCGATCTGGGAGGCCACTGTACAGGTCCCCCACGACCAATCCAACGCGTGCCATATTCCGCATCAAGATGCCGTCGAACGGTCCACGTGAAATGCGCGGGAGCACCATCGTGTTGGTAAAAGACTTGTCGTAAAAGTACGAGAGGGACGTCGTCTAATAACACCGGCAATGTCTCCTGCAAGAACTGTAGGTAGGTATCTCCAGTCAACCTCGGTAGAAAAACGGGGCCGAGTACGTGTGTACCGATGACGCCCGCCCACACGTTTACAGAGAATCTGTGCTGGAATGAATCCACACGGCATGCATGTGGATTCTCGTGCCTCCACAAATGTTGATTATGTTGGTTGTACATCCCAACACGAGTGAATGTACTCTCGTCAGTCCAAATAATATTTTGTTGCCAGTTCTCCAACACCCATCTACAAAACTCTAGACGTGGCAAGTAGTCGCTCGGCGTTAGCTCCTGACAACGTCGTAGGTGGAACGGGTGTTCTCCATCAGCATGTAATGTTCGCCACACGTACATGTGACTGCAGTCGAACAATGGCGCTGCCTCTCTCGTGCTACTCTCTGGATGCTCGTCGAAATAATCGAGAATGTTTGCTTGCAAACGAGTACTGCGCACATTTGTCCCTCTATCCAAGGCCGTGTTAGGACGAAACGTCCCGGAGTCCCTCAGACGCTGAGTTGCACTTAGCATCGTCCTGGCGCTCACTCTGGTGCCATATCGTTCATTCATCACTCGACAAGCTAACTCGACATTATCGTCACAACGAGCCAGTGTCCTCACCATCTCCGTGTACTGGATATTGGTATAACGGAAAGCCATCGCGCGCGTAAACAATAAAATGTGACAACAACAACGAAACACAACCACTGAAACATGTCAAACATGTCAAACGTCAAAGGGGTAGCTGGTAAATCATAGACATAGTAGTCTATGTGGTAAATCGACATCGGCTCAATTGCCATATCGAACGAAGAAGAAGAAGAAGAATGCATCTCGCTCTTTCACATTATTCTTACTATTGCAAAAAACATTTTGAAAAACTTTGTGAAATGCGAACTACAAATTCTGTCGTGCATTTAAATAAGCC
Source organism: Allophyes oxyacanthae (assembly GCA_932294325.1). Classification (NCBI taxonomy): domain Eukaryota; kingdom Metazoa; phylum Arthropoda; class Insecta; order Lepidoptera; family Noctuidae; genus Allophyes; species Allophyes oxyacanthae. The sequence continues at coordinate 3,172,490 of OW028614.1, read as the reverse complement.
TTATTGGTTGGTAATAAGGGTTAAATTTCCTTAAATTAACTATTTTATTTAATGCACACTACCTCAAATGTAAAATGCATTGATATTATTTACGTGTGTGTATGGATATCTATGAACGAACTACAAATTCGCTCGTGCATTCAAGAAGGCTTTATTACTTTGGAATAAGGCTTAAATTTTCTTAAAGCAAAGATTTTATTAACTTGTTACGACGCGGTGGTTCTAATTTAAGATAAATAAAAGATTTTTTAGGGAAAAATTAACATATATAAATTATGATGGAAATCGATTCAGAAGCCGATTCTGAACAAACAACTTTCAGGTCTTGCGTTTATTCTGTTACAGGTTGTATATAAATAATTTAGATATATATATATCTAAATTATTTATATAACATTTACAACCACCTATGTTTACAACCATAATATAATTATGTACACTAATTATTTTTAAATAGATAAATCATTTTTTTTAATATTGACTATATATATAAAGCTCGATTACCACTGACTGACTCACTCACTCACTGACTCATTGACACAATTGTTCTCCCAGAAGGAGCCGTGGGGGGTTAAAGTCATGTATGGGAGTCGTAAACCTTGAGGTCCAGTGAGTCCGGGAAAAATCCGAAATGACCTGAAAGTGGAACGCTGACCGGAACTGCCCTATGGATCTCGAAAATGGCAAGTCGAACACCCACACTGCCAGAACTAAAAATGTCAAGAACCCTGGGCCGTTTGACGAGCCGGTGAAAAAAAGATGGCGTCCATACAAAAAAAGATGGCGGCCATACAAAATTGAAACGCTCACCGTTCCGAAACCGTTGGAGATAGCGGGGGGGTGCTGGACCAAATGTCATAGAGGACGACGGGGGTTTTTCGGTGGGGGTCATTAAAATCCAAGATGGCGGACTCAAAATGGCGGCCATAAAAAAAAATGGTCCAAGCCGGCTGAAAATTGGCATCCGGGGGTTTTCGGGGGCACCGATTCATAATCCGGGGTCGATTTTTTTTTTCCGCCATTTTTCAATATGGCCGCCATACAAGTGTTCATTTCGGATTTCGACCCAATTGATCTCCCAGAAGGAGCCGTGGGGGTTAAAGTGATGTATGGGAGTCGTATAGAGGGGGGTCCTGTGAGTTTAGGAAAAGTCCGAAATGACCTGAAAGTGCAACGCTGACCAGAACTGCCTTACGGATCTCGAAAACGACAAGTCGCAGACATGTAGTGCCTGAACTAAAAATGTCGAGGACCCTGGGCCAATTGACGAGCCGGTGAAAAAAAGATGGCGTCCATACAAAAAAAGATGGCGGCCATACAAAATTGAAACGCTCACCGTTCCGAAACCGTTGGAGATAGCGGGGGGGTGCTGGACCAAATGTCATAGAGGACGACGGGGGCTTTCCGGTGGGGGTCATAAAAATCCAAGATGGCGGATTCAAAATGGCGGCCAAAAAAAAAAATGGTCCGAGCCGGCTGAAAATTGGCGTCCGGGGGTTTTCGGGGGCACCGATTCATAATCCGGGATCAAATTTTTCTTTCCGCCATTTTTCAAGATGGCCGCCATACAAATGTTCATTTTGGATTTTGACCCAATTGTTTCGAATTCAATTTGATTCTCTCCCAGAAGGAGCCGTGGGGGGTAAAAGGGATGTATGGGAGTCATATAGAAGGGGGTCCTGTGAGTTTAGGAAAAGTCCGAAACGACCTGAAAGTGGAACACTGACCAGAACTGCCCTACGGATCTCGAAAACGGCAAGTCACACACCCATAGTGCCGGAACTAAAAATGTCGAGGACCCTGGGCCGTTTGTCGAGCTGGTGAAAAAAAGATGGCTTCCATACAAAAAAACATGGCTGCCATACAAAATCAAAAATCATATTTTTTTTTACTGATGTATCAAGCTCCACCTAAAAAGCCCTCGCGGGCCGCATGCGGCCCGCGCACCCGCGCGACCTCTAGTCACAGATATATAAAGCTCGATTACCACTGACTGATTGACAGAATTGTTCTCCCAGATGGAGCCGTGGGGGGTACAAGTCATACATAAAGTCATAAACCTTGAGGTCCAGTGAGTCCGGGAAAAATCCGAAATGACCTGAAAGTGGAACGCTGACCGGAACTGCCCTACGGATCTCGAAAATTACAAGTCGCACACCCATACTGCTGGAACTAAAAATGTCGAGGACCCTGGGTCGATTGACGAGCCGGTGAAAAAAAGATGGCTTCCATACAAAAAAAGATGGCCGCCATACAAGTGTTCATTTTGGATTATCACCCAATTGTTCTTCCAGAAGGAGCCGTCGGGGGTAAAATTCATGTATGAGGGTCGTATAGAGGGGGGTCCAGTGAGTTTAGGAAAAGTCCGAAAAGACCTGAAAGTGGAACGCTGACCGGAACTGCCCCACGGATCTCGAAAACAGGAAGTCGTGCTCGACTGAAAATTGGCGGCTGGTGGTTTTCGGGGGCACCGATTCATAATCTGGGATCTACTTTTTTTCTCCGCCATTTTTCAATATGGCCGCCATACACACGCTTCTTTTGGAGCGATTGTTCTCCCAGAAGGAGCCGTGGGGGGTAAAAGTGATGATTCGGAGTCGTATAGAAGGGGGTCCAGTGATTTCAGGAAAAATCCGATAAGACCTTAAAGTGGAACCTTGACCAGAACTGCCCTACGGATCTCAAAAACGGCAAAGCGCAGACCCATAGTGCCGGAACTAAAAATTTGTAGGATCTCGGGCCGATTGACGAGTTGGTAAATAAAAGATGGCTTCCATACAAAAAACATGGCCACAATACAAAATAGAAATGCCCTCCACTCCGAAAATGTTAGAGATAGCGGGGGGTTGCTCGAACCAATTTCATAGAGAATGGAGGGGGCTTTCCGGAGGTGGTCATAAAAATCCAAGATGGCGGATTCAAAATGGCGGCCAAAAAAAAATATGGTCCGAGCCGGTTGAAAATTGGTGGCCGGGGGTTTTCGAGGGCACCGATTCATAATCCGGGATCAATTATTTTTTTCCGCCATTTTTCAATATGGCGGCCATACAAACGCATCTTTTGGAGCAATTGTTCTCCCGGAAGGAGCCGCGGGGGGTAAAAGTCATGTACGGGAGTCGTATAGAGAGAGGTTCTGCGAGTTTAGGAAAAATCTGAAATGGCCTGAAAGTGGAACTCTGACCAGAACTGTCCTACGGATCTCGAAAACAGCAAGTCGCACACTCATACTGCCGGAACTAAAAATGTCGAGGACCCTGAGTCGATTGACGAGCCGGTGAAAAAAAGATGACTTCCATACAAAAAAAACATGGCCGCCATACAAGTGTTCATTTTGGATTATCACCCAATTGTTCTTCCAGAAGGAGCCGTCGGGGGTAAAATTCATGTATGAGGGTCGTATAGAGGGGGGTCCAGTGAGTTTAGGAAAAGTCCGAAAAGACCTGAAAGTGGAACGCTGACCGGAACTGCCCCACGGATCTCGAAAACAGGAAGTCGTGCTCGACTGAAAATTGGCGGCTGGTGGTTTTCGGGGGCACCGATTCATAATCTGGGATCTACTTTTTTTCTCCGCCATTTTTCAATATGGCCGCCATACACACGCTTCTTTTGGAGCGATTGTTCTCCCAGAAGGAGCCGTGGGGGGTAAAAGTGATGATTCGGAGTCGTATAGAAGGGGGTCCAGTGATTTCAGGAAAAATCCGATAAGACCTTAAAGTGGAACCTTGACCAGAACTGCCCTACGGATCTCAAAAACGGCAAAGCGCAGACCCATAGTGCCGGAACTAAAAATTTGTAGGATCTCGGGCCGATTGACGAGTTGGTAAATAAAAGATGGCTTCCATACAAAAAACATGGCCACAATACAAAATAGAAATGCCCTCCACTCCGAAAATGTTAGAGATAGCGGGGGGTTGCTCGAACCAATGTCATAGAGGATGAAAGGGGCTTTCCGGTTGTGTTTATAAAAATCCAAGATGGCCGATTCAAAATGGCGGCCAAAACAATATATTCCGATCGGGCTGAAAATTGGCGTCTTTGGGTTTTTGAGGGCACCGATTCATTATTCAGGATCGAAATTTATTTCCACCTTTTTTTTTAACGCTTTTATTAGCTTCACCTGTAACTAACTAACTAACTATGTAAGAAAATCGTGGACGTTAAATTTGACCCACTTCGCGGTTTCCGATTAAGTTGAACTTTTGCACACACGTTTAGTTAGGATGACAATGCATAGTTAGATAACTGACGTCATTCTAAATCCAATATGGCGGACTGGCGGACTACTTATGTATTATGCACTACCATCATATGGGTATCAAATGAAAGGGTTTGCTGAGAAGAGTACGAAACTAAAATAACGATGGTAACGATAAATAAAGATGGTAGGCAAAATTTTCTTATCTACCATCATGATATGGGTATCAAATGAAAGGGTCTGCTGGGAAGAAAACGAAAATAAAGTCAAAGTCGATGTCGAAGTCGAAGTCGAAGTCGAAGTCGAAGTCGAAGTCGAAGTCGAAGTCGAAGTCGAAGTCGAAGTCGAAGTCGAAGTCGAAGTCGAAGTCGAAGTCGAAGTCGAAGTCGAAGTCGAAGTCGAAGTCGAAGTCGAAGTCGAAGTCGAAGTCGAAGTCGAAGTCGAAGTCGAAGTCGAAGTCGAAGTCGAAGTCGAAGTCGAAGTCGAAGTCGAAGTCGAAGTCGAAGTCGAAGTCGAAGTCGAAGTCGAAGTCGAAGTCGAAGTCGAAGTCGAAGTCGAAGTCGAAGTCGAAGTCGAAGTCGAAGTCGAAGTCGAAGTCGAAGTCGAAGTCGAAGTCGAAGTCGAAGTCGAAGTCGAAGTCGAAGACAAAGACGAAGACGAGGCCGAAGGCAAAGCCGAGGCCGAAGCCAAAGCCGAGGCCGAAGGCAAAGCCGAGGCCGAAGCCAAAGCCGAGGCCGAAGCCAAAGCCGAGGCCGAAGCCAAAGCCGAGGCCAAAGCCAAAGCCGAGGCCGAAGCCAAAGCCGAGGCCGAAGCCAAAGCCGAGGCCGAAGCCAAAGCCGAGGCCGAAGCCAAAGCCGAGGCCGAAGCCAAAGCCGAGGCCGAAGCCAAAGCCGAGGCCGAAGACGAGGCCGAAGCCGAGGCCGAAGCCGAAACCGAGGCCAAAGCCGAGGCCGAAACTGGAGCCGAAGCCGAAGCCAAAGTCTAAGTCAAAGTTTTTTATTACAACTGAGCCTTTGCAGGCACTTTCAAAAGCGTGTTTTTTTTTTTTTTAAGTTAATTTAAGAGCTCCAAAACCGCCACCCGCGGGCCGCTTACGGCCCGCGCACTGCGCGGCCTCTACTTTTTCAAAACCCTCGCCGTTCCGAAACCGTTAGAGATAGAGGGGGGGTGCTCGACCAAATATCATAGAGAACGAGGGGGGCTTTGCAGTGGTAGTGATAAAAATCCAAGATGGCGGATTCAAAATGGAGGCCAAAAAATAATAAGGTCCGATCTGGCTGAAAATTGGCGTCCGGGGGTTTTAGGGGGCACCAATTCATAAACCGGAATCGACTTTCTTTTCCGCCATTTTTCAATATGGCCGCCATTCAAACGCTTCTTTTGGAGATATTGTTTTCGGAGAAGGAGCCGCGGGAGGTAAAAGACATGAATGACAGTCACATAGGAGGTCCAGTGTGAAATGAACTGAAAGGGGAACCCTGACCGGAACAGCCATATGGATCTCGAAAACGGCGAGTCGCACACCCATACCGCCCGAAATAAAAATGTCAAGGACCCTGGGCCATTTGACGAGCCGGTGAAAAAACATTGCTAACATGCAAAAAAAAAATACCATACAAAATTGAAACGCTCACCGTTCCGAAACCGTTAGAGATAGAGGGGCGTTACAAGTCCAGTTAGTTCAGGAAGAGTCCGAAATGACCTGAAAGTGGAACGCTGACCGGAACTGCCCTACGGATCTCGAAAACGACAAGTCGCAGACGTATAGTGCCGGAACTAAAAATGTCAAGGACCTTGGGACAATTGACGAGCCGGTGAAAAAAAGATGGTTTCCATACAAAAAAACATGGCTGCCATACAAAACCAAATATCATATTTATTTTACGTCATGTTACAACCTCCACCTAAAACCACCTCGCGGGCCGCTCGCGGCCCGCGCAGCGCGCGACCTCTAGTTTACTTATATAAAGCTCGATTACCACTGACTGACTGACTGACTCACTCATTGACACAATTGTTCTCCCAGAAGGAGCCGTGGGGGGTAAAAGTCATGTATGAGGGTCGTATAGAAGGGGGTCCAGTGAGTCCGGGAAAAATCCGAAATGACCTGAAAGTGGAACCCTGACCGGAACTGCCCTACGGATCTCGAAAATTACAAGTCGAACACCCACACTGCCAGAACTAAAAATGTCAAGAACCCTGGGCCGTTTGACGAGCCGGTGAAAAAAAGATGGCGTCCATACAAAAAAAGATGGCGGCCATACAAAATGGAAACGCTCACCGTTCCGAAACCGTTGGAGATAGTGGGGGGGTGTTCGACCAAATGTCATAGAGGACGACGGGGGCTTTTTGGTGGGGGTCATAAAAATCCAAGATGGCGGATTCAAAATGGCGGCCAAAAAAAAATATGGTCCGAGCCGGCTGAAAATTGGCGTCGGGGGGTTTTCGGGGGCACCGATTAATAATCCGGGATCAAATTTTTCTTTCCGCCATTTTTCAAGATGGCCGCCATACAAGTGTTCATTTCGGATTTCGACCCAATTGATCTCCCAGAAGGAGCCGTGGGGGGTGAAAGTGATGTATGGGAGTCGTATAGAGGGGGGTCCTGTGAGTTTAGGAAAAGTCCAAAATGACCTGAAAGTGGAACGCTGACCAGAACTGCCCTACGGATCTCGAAAACGGCAAGTCGAACACCCCACACTGCCGGAACTAAAAATGTCGAGGACCCTGGGCCGTTTGATGAGCCGGTGAAAAAAAGATGGTTTCCATACAAAAAAAAATTGCTGCCATACAAAATCAAAAAACCAAATTTTTTTTAGTTATGTTACAAACTCCACCCAAAAAGCCCACGCGGGCCGCATGCGGCCCGCGCACCCGCGCGACCTCTAGTTGACTATATATATAAAGCTCGATTACCACTGACTGACTGACTGACTCACTCATTGACACAATTGTTCTCCCAGAAGGAGCCGTGGGGGGTAAAAGTCATGTATGGGGGTCGTATAGAAGGTGGTCCAGTGAGTCCGGGAAAAATCTGAAATGACCTGAAAGTGGAACCCTGACCGGAACTGCCCTACGGATCTCGAAAATTACAAGTCGCACACCCATAGTGCTGGAACTAAAAATGTCAAGAACCCTGGGCCGTTTGACGAGCCGGTGAAAAAAAGATGGCGTCCATACAAAAAAAGATGGCGGCCATACAAAATTGAAACGCTCACCGTTCCGCAACCGTCAGAGATAGTGGGGGGGTGTTCGACCAAATGTCATAGAGGACGACGGGGGCTTTCCGGTGGGGGTCATAAAAATCCAAGATGGCGGATTCAAAATGGCGGCCAAAAAAAAAAATGGTCCTAGCCGGCTGAAAATTGGCGTCCGGGGGTTTTCGGGGGCACCGATTCATAATCCGGGATCAATTTTTTTTTTCCGCCATTTTCCAATATGGCCGCCATACAAGTGTTCATTTTGGATTTTCACCCAATTGTTCTCCCAGAAGGAGCCGTCGGGGGTAAAAGCGATGTATGGGAGTCGTATAGAGGGGGGTCCTGTGAGCTTAAGAAAAGTCCGAAATGACCTGAAAGTGGAACACTGACCGGAACTGCCCTACGGATCTCGAAAATGAAAAGTCGAACACCCACACTGCCGGAACTAAAAATGTCGAGGACCCTGGGCCGTTTGACGAGCCGGTGAAAAAAAGATGGTTTCCATACAAAGAAAAATGGCTGCCATACAAAATCAAAAATCATATTTTTTTTAAGTTATGTCACAAGCTCCACATAAAAAGCCCACGCGGGCCGCATGCGGCCCGCGCACCCGCGCGACCTCTAGTTGACTATATATATAAAGCTCGATTACCACTGACTCACTGACTCACTGACTGATTGACAGAATTGATCTCCCAGATGGAGCCGTGGGGGGTTAAAGTGATGTATAAGACCCATAAACCTTGAGGTCCAGTGAGTCCGGGAAAAATCCGAAATGACCTGAAAGTGGAACGCTGACCGGAACTGCCCTACGGATCTCGAAAATGAAAAGTCGCACACCCACACTGCTGGAACTAAAAATGTCAAGAACCCTGGGCCGTTTGACGAGCCGGTGAAAAAAAGATGGCGTCCATACAAAAAAAGATGGCGGCCATACAAAATTGAAACGCTCACCGTTCCGAAACCGTTGAAGATAGCGGGGGGGTGCTCGACCAAATGTCATAGAGGACGACGGGGGCTTTCCGGCGGGGGTCATAAAAATCCAAGATGGCGGATTCAAAATGGCGGCCAAAAAAAAATATGGTCCGAGCCGGCTGAAAATTGGCGTCCGGGGGTTTTCGGGGGCACCGATTCATAATCCGGGATCAAATTTTTCTTTCCGCCAATTTTCAAGATGGCCGCCATACAAGTGTTCATTTTGGACTTTCACCCAATTGTTCTCCCAGAAGCAGCCGCCGGGGGTAAAAGTGATGTATCGGAGTCGTATAGAGGGGGGTCCGGTGAGTTTAGGAAAAGTCCGAAATGACCTGAACGTGGAACACTGACCGGAACTGCCCTACGGATCTCGAAAACGGCAAGTCGCAAACCTATACCGCCTGAACTAAAAATGTCGAAGAACTTGGGCCGTTTGACGAGCCGGTGAAAAAAAGATGGTTTCCATACAAAAAAAAATGGCTGCCATACAAAATCAAAAATCATATTTTTTTAAGTTATGATACAAGCTCCACCTAAAAAGCCCTCGCGGGCCGCATGCGGCCCGCGCACCCACGCGACCTCTAGTACAAATATAAAACTGAGCACCTAGGTGTCAAAGTACTCCTCCTCATCGCTGTCAATCGGTAGCGTGCCCAGAAGACTGGCAGTATTGCCACGTTGAATGGCAATGCTTATTCTTTGACCAAAGAATTGGCCAGTAAATAATTATATACATTTTATGACATTTTCATGTCATAAAATCAGCTTTTAAAACACGAACGCCATATTGAACTTTTATCTCTGGTATAAATTAACTCCTTGAAAATCGACGGACTCGTGATTTACTCGCGAATAACAATTTTAATTCCAGACTAATTATTAGGCTATAATGAAGAGAAAAAAATGGTCTGCTAATTTACTCTCGAGTAAGAATTGTTCCATTTTAGTGAAATTGAGCCTTAAAATACAAAATTTAACTCCTCCAGCATTCACACTACCTTGCTGCTTATATTCTATTCGCGGATCAACCTAGAAAGTTATCTCCTGTATCAAAGAGATGCCGAACATACTTTCAGTAAAGAGCGACCAAAATCTTTCCATAGAGAAACTCGTCAGAACTTCGCCGCCAAGTTTCGAGTGAACTCTTGCGATGTTACAAAAATTATATCAAATAATGTTTCATATAACTTGTTTGTTAAAACGAATAGGACCATTGTATTTTCAGGGAAATTTCTTTTCTATTTTAGAGTACGACAGCCGAACAAGGAGTCCTTGGGTAGAGTTTCGTTATAAAGAAAGAAAATACATTTATTCAGCCCGGACAGTGACAACAAACGACGAAAAACAAAAGAAATTATATCTTCTGCAGGACCAACCCACTCGGAACTTTGCACCTAGAATCACGACGTTTTGAAAGTGCCTGCAAAGGCCCAGTTAAAATAAAAACCTGTGACTGTGACTTTGACGTTATATTAGTCTATTTGTAAGTCACAGCCATTTTACTCGAAAACTATGAGGCTTAAATTTGCCAAAGTCGCTTCCCACAAGACAATGTAGATACTTGTGTGCCGCGTTCGTGGTAAAAAAATCATAAATCAAAGTAATCTTAAATCACCCTTTTAAAAATTACCTACAGTAAAAAAGATACTTAATTTATACAAACGCTGAACGCATATATGTATATCTTCAATACACCTCCAACCACCTATATTTTTTTATTTACCCAACTTGCTATGCTACAGTGGGCAAATGTTAAAATAATACAGCTGACCTGCTCACGTAATTAAACCTTTTTCTACAAAAATACATAGTTTAGATATATTGTAATTATAACAAAACCGAGTATCATTAACAATATGCGTTTTTAACCCCCGACAAAAAAGAGGGGTATTATAAGTTTGTAGTGTGTATCTGTGTATCTGTCTGTGACATCGTGGTTCCAAAACGGTTTGACCGATATCAATGCAGTTTTTTTTTACTTGAATACTAATTTAATCGGGTATCATCTTAGCTATGTTTCGTGAAAATCTGTTTAACCGTTCAAAGGTTACAGCTCTTTTTCTAGTTGGAGTCGGGGGTTTTTGACTGTTAGGTTAGGTTAGATAAAACTGAATTAAAAATAAGACGGACAAAAATAAGCGCGGTTTTGGGCTCAAAATTATCGTATCAGCCTAAAAACGTTCAGTGATGGATCTTCTAATAACCGCTATATGTTTATTTTTTATACCACTAATTTGGTGACCATGAAGGCGACCGGTTAGGTTACCTATGTACATTTGCAACACCAGGTGTACCTATCACTCGCACGTTGCTGATCCTACTACCAGCATCGTGTTGGCAATAGGGGTCAAACCACAGGTGACCTTGCTCACTGTTAGAGACACAACAATGCAGAAAATCAGTTTTATCGAACTACGATATTCTGCAATATAATAAATCAGTATAATAAATGGTGTTGATTTTTATTTTTATTTATTTTCCCATTATGATTTATTGGAATCGTTTTATTATTATTTCATTATTAATGATATTTTTTGAACACAATATTATGTTTTAGGTAGCATGTGAAATGTTGACGTATAATCTATTTATCTGTTTATCTGGTCATGAGAAATAATTTATCCGCTTTTTACTTTCATAAAAATAGGCAACCAAACGAACTTTCATTTGTGTAGTTCTAGATTTATTTGAGATAATTTAGTTTAAGAGAACATTATATTTTTGGTATTTCCAGTATAAAATCTCAGATCAACATTACGTAACAGAAAGAGGCACGTCTTCAATAATGTTGTACATAACGTGTCAAACGGGTGTCCGAAAGTGCCCCTTGCATCCGTACAGACAATCTCGAGTACGATGAATATGCGAAGAAGAATATAAAACCATTGCACCTCTAGTTTAAATATAATCTACTGAAGCATAAACGAAATGCGCATCTGGGGAAGCACTTGTGTACCTCACGAACTGCCGCAAACCTTATCCTGATAAAATCCTACAACAGGGTATTTGACTACTATTAAAAATGGACAAATATTTTAGTCTCTTATAGTAAGCAGATAAAGAACACCATAGCTGAAAAAATTAATCAGACTAGTGGACCCCCAGAGATCGAAATTCGACCGTAATTTTAGCTTTCTGCACTCCTTCTCCATATAAACTTTAACTATACCAAATCTCACTCCTCTGTGCGCGTAATATGCTTTAAAAGGGGTACAAAGTTTTCTCTTCACGTATTAATAATTAAGTTTTTGGGAAACATTTTTTTTTTAAATCAAATCCTAAATTTTAGTACATCAGTTCATTTTAGCACAGATGCGAAGCTACCCTTTTTCTCGTCAACAGTAGTTATTTGTTTCAAATCTTTTATACAAATAAAAATAAGTGTATAATAATTATACAAATGTTCATCATTTTCTCGTGAACCTTTCAACGGCGTTGACAAATGAAGTGTTTCATATAATATATCTCTGTCACAAAAGAAAATAAGCTATAAAAAATAAAGCCCAATATATTGTGACGATGTATGGAACCTTGCTGTTGATTATTTTATTTGTTTATCGATGATCAACACCGTGAACACATGCGCTGTTTTGTGTCGCATGTTTGGTTTTTTTATTCAGATACTACAGATATTTCACTGGTAGGTTATTTAGGCCCAGTTTCACCATGATGGAATAAGTTTTACTTGTCCACAAACAAAATAGAAAGGTGTATTATATCAATAATTAATGTTATGACATCCAAATTTATGAAAGTATGTGAAAAGATGAATAAATTTGTACTTTATGCTCTTACTTCATATTTCTCATGTATTGTATGTGTGCATTAATTGTTAAATAAATAAATAAAGAAGATAATAACAATAAATGCAGCCACTGCCCCACTGCCGGACATGGATCTCTTCTCAGTATCAGAAGGATTAGGCCTTAGTTCACCACGCTGGCCTGGTAAGTGTTGGCGGACTTCACACACCATCGAGAACTTTATGAGGCTCTCTCACCTGCGCAAGTTTCCTCATGCTTTTTTCCTTCACCGTTAACGCAAGTGATAATCAAATTCTGATTCGCACATAAATTCTAAAAGTCAGATGTGCGCGGGCCAACGTCGATCTCATCCTCCTGCAAGGAAGGCAAGCGTTCAACCGCTAAGCTATGACTGCTTCATATAATGTATCATAATTTATTAAAATACATTTTAAACTTAAAATAAAGTTGCCCAAAAGCGTCATTACCGCAAACAAACAGAGGAAAACATCAGGGGATGATTGATGGGAGTTATTTTCGATGGGCCACATTCAGGTAAATGAGGAGTGATCAAATTAATCATAGGCGTCGTCCTGTGCAAACGAAACCGTTGTTAGGTTGGTTTATGAACATACTGACATGATGTGAACAAATTTTTCTTGTCTAAATCCATTTACATAGAGTTTCTCGGACAGTTTCAAGCGATAAGCTATGGATTTTTTCGTAGATTTCATATTTCCTTTCATTTATTATTTATTTATTTCAGGCATGTTATTGCTAATAGTGTTAAGACCATGCACAATAAAAGATAATTAAAAAAATTTCAAATTAAATTATTGTTATCTCTTAAATTATTATTAATGAGTTTAAAACAATGTGTTTTTTGGTGGTTATCAGACAAAAATACATATTTATGCCCTAATTTAAAACGGTTTTTTGCCTATTAACTAACATCTATTCATTTTTGATGGACATAATATAAAACATATCAAAGGAACATGCATTAAAATATGAATATATTTTAAGCAAATCATATTATTATCTCATTTACATAATTTTGTTACAAGGCGACGTAGTTCTAGTATTAGTAAAATGTTTGCATAACAAATCGTTTAATTAAGGTACCTAATACGTTCCTGTTAACACTGTATATACAATATACAGGGTGGAAACAGTAATTATGCCTAATGATTGTAGCTCAAAGTAGGAGAATTATGTAGCATAATAGTTTGGTCTAACTCTCCAGTACAAACTTATGCTATTGTGGTTAACCTACTCCTAACACATAATTAGCTTGCGAGGCAATAAGGAATGTTAGTAAAACTAAGTCTTAGAAACAAACATATTAATATTGCAAGATATAAGATTATTCTATGTTGCAAATATGGGTATAAAAATAGGGGTAAAAAAATATCAAGAAAATTGATACCTTGTGGTCTTCTGGTGATCTTTCAAGTACTATACACCTACTCGTAGCTTTACTCTTCTTAATTATTATTTTTTGAGATATAACCGAAGAATATTCGACTAAGCACACTGATATATGCATAATTTACTAGCGGACGCCATAAAAAATCATTTTTTTATTTTGTTTTGGAGTGAATTTTAGTACTGCTACTAATGCAACCCATTTGGGAACAGACACTAAATAACTCTGCAAATTTTGCACTCTTCATAAAAAAATATCCTGTATAGTATGTAAGTTATTATGAGGTATTAAATCCATGGCCCGAAATAAATGATTTATTATTATATCACTCGTCAAAAAGTCGTAAGATTTGACTGTTCATTGTTTTGAACTCGTACGTGCGATACAAGAATCGAACTTCTCATCCGGAAATTAAAGTAAAACAAAATCTGTCAGTTGCCTGTCGGCTCGAGAAAGTTACTCGCGTACTCGACTAAAGTCAAATGTGGCGAAACTTAACATTATTATAAATGCAAAATAAGATCCAACTTTTCTAGTCCCAATCCCTTTAAGGGACTATTTCACGTATCAATATGAACAACTTTCACTATGGGACCAACCCTGAAATCGCGAAAAGAAATCAGCTATTCCATATAAATAATTCAATATTATTCGACTAACTGTATGGAACAGCAGTAATTTTTTTTGCGATTTCATAATAATGAGTATAAAAACCCCTTGAAGAGATTGGGACTAGCAAGGTCAGACCTTGTATATTATAGCAATCTTATTGTATACTTTTATTAATGTCATAGTTTGTGATGTTGTTTGGATGTTTGTTACTCAATCACGCATAAACGGCTGAACGGATTTGGATGAAATTTGGCACAGAGATAGACCATGTCCTGGATTAACACATACACATACTTTTTATCCGAATACATGAAGTAATTTCCCTACAATGCGAGTGAAACCGTGAGCAATATATTGTGTTACAGATTATAAGTTACCAAAGCTAAAAATAAGCATAACGTAAAAAGAAAAGAGTTATAAACGACTCAAATATAAGTCTAATATAGCAAAAAGCTTCTTAAATAAGGCTTCATTGATATTGTTATTTTAAGAGAGGACTAAAAATAACTTTATCTTAAGTAAGAGGAATAATAATTACTAGTGGTCGGTCAGTGGTCAACCCTATTAATATTATAATAATTATAAATAGCTTTCTGCACTCTTTCTCCATATACACCTTAAATATACCAAACTTCACACACCTTCATACGCGCAATATGCTTAAAAAGGGGTACAAAGGTTTCTCTTCACGTATATAATAAATATATATATATATTATAATAATATATATATATATATATATATATATATAAGATTTGACCTAAGAATAAGCCAGCTTTATTATTGTAAGTCACATCTAAGGGAATTATAATTAATGATTAAGCGAACTTACCTGTAAGTGAAGTTCTATCATAATTATACGAAGCACCTCGTCCGAAGAGAATAACCCACCTTTATTATTGTAAGTCACATCTAAGGGAATTATAATTATTGAATAGCAACTTCTGTTACCACTATACTGCGCATAGCACCATAATTGCACAAATTCTTGCAATGTAGTTGTCTTTACGAGAAAACCATTTTCATAAAAAGATTTCTGATGAGTTTATATGCGTAAATAATTATTCTATTCCAATTTCAAATTTAATGCATTACGGCCATTCATAAATTTAGTATTGCTATTATTTTAAATACGTTATTACTGTTTCGAGCTCGGCTTTTCGCTTTTCCGCTTCTTTTCCGTAGGGAAGGCGATTTCCTTCCTAAAGCAATTCGTATATTTTTTCGCTTAATGGGAAATTTCCATTGAGTTGTTTATTAACTAAAGTGTTTTTTATTTTATTTTAATCTATTTCCATCTACTGCTATCAGAGCAAAGTTCCGAGTGGCATCAAACACGAATCCTTTGAAATCGTTTGAAGTAAACATCACTATTTGTAGCCAGGTTTTCAGTAATTTTGAGATGATTTTGTGTCAGTTCATCGTCACAAATTCATCAATCAATATAATTTTATTATTGCTTTACAGTTAAAATAAAAATGAAATAAATTGCTCGGAAGAATCCAAGCAATTTATTTCATTTTGATTTTAACTTTCAGTTCATATATGACGAGCTACAATAATTTTTCTGACGGCACCTTTGCCACTGTATCTATGCGACTAGCTTTCTACGCTACTTGTAGGGGTTCGATCTCCGCACGGAACAAATATTTGTATGATCTACAGATAGTTGTTTCGGGTCTGGATGTGTGTGCATTTGAAATGTATGTTTGTAAACTGTACCTTCAATACAGGAGAAGTCCTAGTGAGGGGCAAATTATAAGAAATAATTGGTGCCTTAGCAATGCATGCCATGTGGTTTATAGTCGTTCAGGTCTTACTACAGTAAAATGCATGTTGGACTACGCTACCAATGGTCGTAAAAGAATTGGTATAATCACCAGGGTTGGCAAGCGAATTGGCACACAGCACAATGCTACTACTGCCCCTGCTCCTATCATAATCCTTAAGTCGTCTGTTACTATACCCACGTGAAGAGAGAGAGTGGTCCATGCATAGCCACCAGACAGCAATTATGGGAACCACATAAAAATAATTGTCACCACAGTTTACTTACAGTTTAGACGGAATGATAAATAAAATATTTATTTTCAATTAGTACCAGGATAACGTAAAAGTAATTCAGTTTAGAAACATCAAAATAATTACGATAAGATAAAAAAATCCTTAATCCCCATTAAAATGTAATTTATCAGTCAGCCCCCACTGTGGGCATGTACTTAGACGGGATATAAAGAATATAGAATTTTTATTTCCAAGAAACATGGTATTTTTGCAAGGTGTTAGTGGTTTTCGGCAGTAGGTACATCGTGTCTCACCGAATGATCGCATGCAAAATATCATTAGAAGCTACAAAAAAGCTTCAATTATTATTATTATCAAAACGAATGAACATTAAATTAATAAATGTCATAAACAAAGGAACATAATATGAATATGAATATGAAAGGTATATGAATAAGAAAAGACAATTTTTTTCTATAACTACCAGCTTATCGTACAGGCCAACTATTTTACATCAAAATAATTCAGTTTTAAAAACATTTTCCGGTAATCCCTACAACATCAATTTTATTAGTTGCTACCCCACTGTGGGCCTGTGTATTTAGACGGGTTGATAAATAAGAGAAAGATAATTTATTTTCCTATTACTACCAGGATAAAGTAAAAGCAATTTAGTTTACATCAAAATAAGACAGTTTTGATTAATTGTTTCAGTAATTTCCATTGAAATTAAAGTTATTAGTCGTCGTTCCACTGTGGGCGTGTATTTAGACAGGATTATGAATAATAAAAAATTATATTTTCATATTACTAACAGGGTAACGTAGAAGTAATTCAGTTTACAACAAAATAATTCGATATTAAAATGTATATTATCAGTCCTTCCCCCACTGTGGGGTTCTATATTTAGGCTGAATTTCTATTAAGGAAAAAAATATCTTCGTATCAGTATCAGGATAACGTAAAAGTAATTTAGTTTACATAAAAATAACTCAATTTTTAAAGAAAATTTTCAATAGATATTAAAATTAATTTTAGTAGCCGTTCCCCCACTGTGGGCTTCTATGTTTAGACTGAATTACGAGTAAGGAAAAAATATATTTTCATATCACTACCAGGATAACGTAAAAGTAATTTAGTTTACATAAAAAATACTCAGTTTTGAAGACATTTTCCAGTAATCCCTACGAAATCAATTTTATCGTCCCCCTCTGTGGGCGTACTGTTTATCCCTCGGGGGATTCCACGGGATTCAATTGTGGGAGACGTCTAATTGTGTCCTTATGTGTTCAGTATTTATGTTACATTCATTTTATTTGTAAACCGGTAAGTGGTTGCGTGTCTTTTTTACAAAAAGAAGATTGTGTTTTTAATGGAAGATTCATTTAATTTGTATTTTTATGAGGATTAAGTTAAAAAAAAATTAGTGTCATTACCAGCGGTCTCGATTATTCACGTTAAATGATATATCAATAAGGATTACGTAGGTACTCGTCAATAATATCAATTAACTAAAAAGACGTAATATTCCATTATATACGCAATTTTATTGTAATTCTTTCGTTTCTAACCATTTTCCTTGATTTCAATATCTGCATATCTAATGTTTACCAAAAGACGAGGAAAATATAATAAAATCTTAACCAAAAATTATACTTTCTAATTTCCACGACGATTATTAATAAAATGAAATGTCGATCAAATTGTGGAAACAGATTCGAGGAAAATATAATCTAACACCAATAAAAAAAAAAAAAAAAATCTACACACAATTTACACTATAAACTTACCTCGTAAAAACTCACAGTCACTTATATCACAGCACTAACAACACAGAACCGAATCACAAATTATCGTCACAAATCATACGAAGGTTCTTTAATACGTAAACGATTGGAAATCGCGGCGCGAACGTAGCGGTAATCTCAACCGGCGCGGTTACACTGAGCTCGTAGCACCGTAGCTGTGGCTACGAGGCTACGGCGCGCGCATCGGTCTACGAAAACGCTAATTCAAACACATTTATCAGGCTAATTCTGCAAATTGGACTAAATAATGACGTTAGAAGGCTGTTTTCTGTGTTCCTTCACCAGCAACTGTTTGTTGAGCCACTCAATGGCGTTAATAACAACGTCTTCGATGTTAATAAATTAGTTTAAAGTTGATTCACTGGGGTTTGTTTGGGCTTTGTGATTAATGGCGGGACGGTATGCTTTCAATTTGGACTCGGACATTGCTGGCGAGTTAATCCAGGAAGCAAGGATTCATTGCTTGCACGCGTGATGTGTATTTAGTGGTCTTACAAGCAACGTTTGTGCAATCTATGCAAGAATTAAAGTACGATTGGGGAATATAGAAAGTACTTTAAAAACTACTGATTTTAGCAAACGAACTTATGGTATGAACAGAAATAATAATCAATTTCACATTTAAAACTACAAGAAAACATATACGGCTACATATCAGGTATAGCTATCTTCTGGTAGATTTTATGCTGTTAAATGTACACACGGGTACATTATCAAGCTATACATTTTATAATCTGACCTCGCATTGTACGGAAAGCCTTTACAATGCGAGGTCAGCGTTTACTGGAAATGTACAGCTTGATATGTTACCATGTGTACAGTGATAGTTCACACTCATTGTTTATATAAACTCTCTCAATCACTCAAAGAATTGCTGGTAAAAACCAAAATATTTGTACGCACGGCTATATAATTATCAAGCTATAGATATATTTTTAGTTTAAGGTGACCTCTCATTGTACAAAATGCCTATACAGTGCGAGGTCAGCTCATACTGGAAATGTCTGGGCAGATCAATTTCTGTTTTGCCATAAGACTTCGTAGTAAGCCTCAGGTCCATAAACTCATGATTCTGTAACACATTTGACACTTAAACATCCACGATTTATTTGTACTGAATGTACAAATCATTGTTATGAATGCCTTTGCATTGTTTTGGGATAGCTAGCAGAGAACGTTAGGAACAGTTAGGAGTATACACTAACTAACAACAAAAACGACATAGTTGACGTAGTAGTTGAGTTATAGACAACAAAAAGAGTTTATTAGTACAACAAAAATTAAAAGGAAAGATGAAGAAAAAAAAAACCTACCTATACCAACAAAAAGTAACTTAAAAAAAAAAATCTTACTTTATATCTTCTCGCTCTTATGTTGTCAATATGTCTGTGCTGAATAAATGTTTTTTTCTTTTTCTTTCTTTTTTCTAAAGAAAACATATTTATAAAATAATAACCTAACCCACGAATTCAACTAGAAAAAGACCTGTTACTTTGGAACCGTTGAACAGATTTTCATGAAACATAGCTAAATGATACCCGATTAAACTAGCTTTTAATTTAAAAAACTGCATTGAAATCGGTCCATCCGTTTTGGAGCTACGGTTCCACAGACAGATACACAGATACCACACTACAAACTTATAACACCCCTCTTTTTTGACGGGGGTTAAAAAAGAGGTCGTGTATTCTTAACTGGGTCCAAATAGCAATACCATAGAGTAGGTTTATTTTAAGTTGGCACACACCTTCGTTTATATGCTAAATCCTTCAAGACTCTAAGCCTGGATTAAGCGGATCCAAGTCTTACTTACACCAACTGGAGCGAAAGTAATTAAGTAAACGCGTTACTTACATTTCACACGTAGCCTTTCATTTTATTTACAATGTAAGCCCATTCGAATCTAATAGACTTCAATGAGTTAGCCCACACAAAACTAACAGTAAATCTTGTTATTTTACCGCTTAACTGGGCTACATAAAATAATTATTAAATAAACTCAAAAAATACTAGACCGATTATAAAAATTATTTCATCAGTAGAATGCTATATTATCACTGAGAAATCAAGGTAGATTTAAAAAAAATAGGGATCTCTATTAAAACTCCAATAACCCAAGGTCTAAAAAAATTACCTATAAAATTTCTTACGTCGCGTGCGCTGCGAAAACTATTTATAATAGAACAAAATTATTATTATTATTGTTTAATTCTATATATTAATACGTGAAGAGAAATATAAATAAATGTCCACCCGTGCGAAGCCGGGAGGGGCCGCTAGTTAATAATATAAAGAATAGGTATCTCGTGAGTGACTGACGAAGCTCGGACCTTCGGACATTGGTAGCAATATTCGTACTAATTCGGAAACACGAAGATTGCCGAAGCGTATAACTTTATTCGTAGTACTTCTTCTTTTTCTTCTTTTGCACCTCAAGTCTCGACATTTCATAAGTGCCTGTATATGGTTTACATGAAATAAAGATCTATTCTGTTCTATGAATCTTTTATTCGCGATAATACTGTTGTTGTTGTTTCGACGTCATCATCACCAGCCCACATTCGTCCACTGCTGGACATAGGCCTCTCCCAGTAAGCGCCATCTTCGGCACTTCGCATCCACTTTCTGCCAGCCACCTTTCGCAAGTTGTCTCTCCACCTGGCTGAGTTTCACGTATCTACTCCGTAATAAAAACCGACTCATAATAGAGTTAAAAAGCCTCATATTACAGAAAAATAAATCACTTAAGTTCAATATCAGAGAGCTCTATAAGTCTTGGATTTATTTTGCCATTTAATAGTCACTTCAGATCTTTTAGATTCAAATAAAGTCTGAATTTACTACTCACACTGCAAACTTAATAGACTCCAATTTAAAACCAGAGCAAGCCCTCCAAAATCTTATTTTAAATCACCTTTGAGCGTACGCAATTTTAAATGAAGAGATCTAACGAATGTGTCAGTTTAATTAGTTAAGGATCAAAAGTACACGACAGATTTAATTGCGGTCCCGTCTCTGTAGCTATTCATATTGTGACGTCATTTAAATTTCAACCCAAACGTGTGTGCCTGTTCTGCTGTGCATGCAGAATTGTAAATGGTATGATAAATTGGTAAGTGATAGAAGAAATAACTTAATAAACGTCATCATATTCTTTATTAAAACTTCTGAAGATTGTTTTATCTGATTAATACGTGAAGAGAAAACTTTGTTACATATTGCGCGCACGGAGTAATGTGAGATTTAGCATAATTCTTTCTTTCTTCTTTTTTTTTAAAAACATTGCCCCTCACTAGTATTTCTCCTGTATCGAGGGTACAGTTTACAAACATACATGTCACATGCACACACAACCAGACCCGAAACAACTATCTGTAGATCATACAAATATTTGATCCGTGCGGGGATCGAACCCGCGGCACGTAGCGCAGAAAGCTAATTGCTTAGCCACTGCGCCAACCGTGTCGTCAAATTAAAGTTTATATGGAGAAGGAGTGTAGAAAGCTAGAATTATGGTCGAATTTCGGCCACTGGGCGACCACTAGTTTTTAATAAGAGGCCTATCACAAACTTGCCGCCTAAGACCGCCTTTGTACGTTGTACATGAAGCATTTTAAATAAATAAATACAATTGCGTTTTGACAGATTAGATATATTTGGAAGCACGGCGACACATCGCATTTTGTAGCAATTTGGCAGTTGTAATTACGTTTATTTTAATAAAAAATTTTTTTTTTTTTTTTTTTAAGTTGAAATTGTTTTAAAATTTCTAACAAGGTGTCAAATAAACCCGATTTCTCCGTTAGGTTTGTTTTTAGTTTTCTGATAATTTCTCAACATTGTTTCTGTGAGTCCTCCCTCCAGAGGGCTAGGTTAAGGTTCCTCCAGAGGGCTAGGTTAAGGACATAGAGGGAGGTACTCTTAGTCAACCTAAGGCCTTTGGTACCTAGTAATTGATTGCTTGACAGCACAACAGGGAATTAATTACCACAAAAACTGTGCAATACCAATTCTCAAGCCGCTTTCACTGCGAACGACGCAATGGACCCCAACTAGCTAAAATAGGTTTTACCTTCCGTTAAGAAAGAGTTTTGACAATTACTTTTCACTGCAAAAGAGAAATGAAGAACGAGTTCGTTATTAACAGATTTTAAAAATGAAATCGGCCAATTACCCATACAAAAAGTAATGTTTAAACTACTGATTTTGCTTTAACCGTCTGTTATGTTATCGAAGAACTTGGGCCTAAAGCAATATGTTTGACCGGTATGTATGTTCATCTGTTCTCTCATAACTTCTGAACCACTTATAATAATTCAACAAATGAGGCATCGTTGGAACCGTCTTGATTGTCCGCTAGTTATAAGCTATGTGACGTCCCATGAAAATTAATATGGCGCCCTATAAAGGACAAAAAGTAACGAACTTAAAAAACACCTAGTTTCAGTCTTATCACAATACAAGACATTGTTCAATTCTTTATACACAAGGACGCCTTATAAATAAGACTAGAGCTACCTACCACTTATAAAATCTCAGAATCTACGTCACTACTATCAAAACAAAGCTTTCAAGTTAGCTTAGTAACAACAAGAGCACTTTCTGAGGTCTTAGAGTGGAAAAAACTGCTTTTTGTGGTAAACAAATGTACTACAGAACATTTACTAAGCCGTAAACGCTACCCGGAAATGTTTGATGCAACAGATCTAGGAATGGGCCAGAAAGTAAGCGGTAAGAATATAGTAGCGAAGCGGAGGCAATCAAACTGTTGAGGCGTGTGGGGATCGAACCCGCGGCACGTAGCGCAGAAAGCTAAGTAAGGTAAGGTAAGTAAGGTAAGCTAAGTATATTGTTATGTATTATTATGTACACATATTGTTTTGTATTATTATGTACACATATTGTTATGTATTATGTTTTGTATAGTATTTATGAACCAAATTATTTTCTTATTATTATTGTTACACCATGAACTACCCCTCTCTTTTAACCTGCAAATCTGTCCATCCTTAAGCTGTCTGGCAGAAATCGCCAAGTGCGATAAGACCGCCCTTTGTACATTTCTTTTTCTAATTATTGTATCTTTTCTTCTATTACTGGTGTGCAATAAAGTGTATTGTACGTGTATTGTATTGTACTGGGTATTGTATTGTATTGTAAAGCTAATCGCTTAGCCACTGCGCCAACCGTGTTGTCTTATACATACAACACGTCATTCGACAAGAAACGTACAGAAGGCAAATATTATCATATTATTATCCTATAAATATCTACAGCAGAACATGATCCCTCCAAATAGGAGATTTTGCCATAATTATGAATTCTTTACAAACAAAAAGATCCTACTGCCTGTCTTCTAGGTATCTACCTACGACACACAAGAGACAGGCTGGCTTGTATCGTCTCTTATGACAACCTCAAAAAGAAGTAACAAAAGAACTGCTTCCAATCAATTTACATAATACCTACCTATTCCAATTTACCACAATATCTTACAATAACCTAACCTAATCGTCAAAAACCCCCGACTCCAACTAGAAAAAGAGCTGTAACTTTCGAACGGCTGAACAGATTTTCATGAAAAATAGCTAAAATGATACCCGATTAAACTAGCTTTCGATTAAAAAAACTGCATTGAAATGGATCCATCCGTTTTGTAGCTACGATGAGACAAACAGATACACCGATATACAGATACACATTACAAAATTATAACACCCTTCTTTTTTGTTGGGGGTTAATAAAAATAATAAAATGTTTCACTATGACATACTTGGGTGTATAATATTAGGAAAAATAAACTAGCTTTCGATAAAAAAAAAACTACATTGAAATCGGTTCATCCGTTTTGGAGCTACGATGCCCCAGACAGATACACAGATACATAGATACGCAGATACACAGATACACACCACAAACTTATAACACCCTCTTTTTGTACGAGGTTAAAAAGAAATGCTTCCAATCTATTTACATAATACCAACCTATTCAAATTCACCACAATATCTTACAAAAAAGGAGATCTTATTCAACCACAGTGTTCTCTTTGGTTTCAACAAACAAAGCTAGCATAGCCTATTTTCTATAATCCTCAGATCTCGCGGTCCTAGCGGCCTAACCTTAAGATATGGCCGCCTTTGCCACAAAGACGATAAAAGCGTGCAAGCTGACTGTGCGATGCCGTTGTGCGTATGGTCCAAAGCACACGCGATGACGTCACCATCAGCGATCAACGACTAACCGGTATGCCGCGCTGATCGACAAGGTATGGTGCTCATCATTATGAACAACTTATATTATGGGACCAAAACTGAAATCGAGAAAAAAATACTGCTGTTCCATTTATAATATAATTCAATATTATTCGACTAAATGTACGGAACAGCCGATTTTTTTTTGTATTTGGTCCTATAGTAAAAGTTGTTCATAATTATGAGTACAATACCCTCTTTCAATGATTCCCTCGTTCTACCAATCACCCTGTATATCTATTTATAGCTACAAAGTTATAAACATTGTATTAGAATCTCGAAATGAGTCTAATTAATGTCGACACCTTGTCCAAATATGGACGATACAATAAAGAAAACTTGAATTTGGCTAATACTAAACCAATTTTTATTTACTTATTGTTGGACAGACAACATCGCCCACCGCTCCAACTGAAAGCACCGCGCATGCTTTGGGCCTATAGCAAAATAAATCCGAGCCACTTGGTATTCAAAGTGTGTGACAGACCCAAGAGCTACGCAATATAGTGGCAACATTGATCAATTTGTTGATGTTTGCCTGTCAAGTGGCGGCAACGTCTTTGGTTTAAAGAGGGTAGGCTTGACCAGGTACACAGGAATAAATTTTGGGACAATGAACAAAGAAGTGTCACTTTCTTGACAGAAAATAGGTCAAGAAGAAGAGGTACTCACGTGTTTCCTAAAAATGTTGGGATAGATAAAAACGTATCGATTTTCCTCTGGACATTCGGGATTTGGATAGACTAGTCACCACTCTCGTGGACCCAATGCTGTTTTTAGGCAACCACAAGAAGGCAGCACCTAAGAAGGTACCTAATCTTACCAGATGAGATATAATCGTTCTGATTTAAGGCTATATATTCTAGTCAATTTTATGATTGGCTTGCGAAATTCAAGCCCATTAACGGTCCTCTACTGGGCCCGGGCATCTTCTCAGAATGAGAACAACAAAAAAAATTAATATCTAAGTAATATATAAAAAATACTTTGCCGTAAACAAACAATCTCCTTATATATATAAACAGGGTGTAAGTGACATCGTAACGAAAACTCATACCATGGGTTCAGTACATGATACTGAAAGACTAAGCGACAGAATTTTGCGTCGGTCTTTTCAAAAATTTTACGATTTTGTTCGCAGTTTTTATACCTAACTAAAAAATCTGCGAACAAAATCGTTAAATTTTTGATAAGACCGACGCAAAATTCTGTCGCTGAATGATCCAGTATCATGTACTGAACCCATGGTATGAGTTTTCGTTACGATGTCACTTACACCCTGTATATTGATACGTGAGGAGAAAACTTTGTGCCCCTTTTTAAGAGTGAGAGATTTGGCATAGTTAAACTTTATATGCAAAAAGCTATAATTACGATCTAATTTCGACCATTCGGCGGCCACTAGTTATTGTAAATAGCTGTTGCCCGAAGATTCACCCTCGAATTTTATTTTTATCAAAATAAAATATAACCTATATCACTCCGGGATAGAGTAGCTATCCAATAGTAAAAGAATTTATAGTATCAGTTCAGTAGTTCTAGAGATTACCGGACATATATATAGATCAGAGATCTTTATAATATTTAGATCAGATATTATATGACGAAGTATTTTAAGAAGAATCCATCTGAAAATAGTCTTCTGAGCCCAGTACGGCTCACTGAAAATCTTTTTTACTGTGAAGGTCAGACGGGTATTTGGAGAACAGTTTTCGTTAAAATAGAGATATTTTGGTATATACTCAAAATATAGATAACTAGCATCACTCATAACTTCGGAGAATATAAAGATGTTGTACTGTTGTACAGCCACACTGCGCCGACATACTTTGGTTTCGAAACTCGGGGAGCACGAAGCGGGCCCCTCTTCGTGCTCCCCACGAATATCTGAAAAGTCAGTATTATTTCGTTTCGTTCTGTCTTATTAAGTATACTGTACCCCATCTTTAAAGCGCTGAGCAGACTACGGAATTTTTCGCGTGGGCTGCTGAGGTCCAGAATGACCGTGGTTGGTAGTTTGATGCCAGTGAAGACACTAGAGTTCTACCGACAACTACGAACATAACCTGACCGTTAATAACCCCCGACTCCAACTAGAAAAAGAGCTTTAACTTTAGAACGGTTAAACAGATTTTCATGAAACTAGCTAAGATGATACCCGATTAATTAAGCTTTCAATTAAAAAAACTGCATTGAAATCGGTCCATCCGTTTTGGTGCTACAATACGACAGAGATATGTAGGTATCTGTGGATACCTACACAGATACACACTACAAATTTATAACACCCCTCTTTTTTGTCATGGGTTAAAAATTACTGTCGTGTGCGTTGATACTGTGCCGAATTTTGGTGGCTGCCGCAATTTTATGTGTTCAAAATTCTTGTCCCCAGCAGTCCGCCGAATAAAAACTCCATCGTCTACTCAGCACCTAATCGTAAGCTTTGCCATAAAATTTTTTGGCTATAGTAATTTAAGACTATAATACTTTTCATATTTGAGAGAAATTTCATAACAATTCTTATAAATCGTACTCCATTTTGGAGATTTTTTTTTATGCCTGTCTGAGACCTACCTAATCCCTTATTCTAAAGATACTGACAGAAACGTATAGAATAGGTTATTTAAGCTGGGAACCACACGGCACTTCGTTGCGCAACTATTAACACAGATTTCAGTGTCCCCGAACGCTTCACTGAACAAGATCCTTTTAAAGCAAACTCAATGGAGGATGTAGTAAAAAGAGCCGATAAACTGTCGCTAATATATTTGTATAGGTCTGTTTACTACTATGTGAGGTGAAACTCCGGAGCTTCCTTCAGTTGAGGTACTAAGGAGACTTGAAGGCCGTCCTGTCTACACTCACTACCGGTCGCGTAGTTCCAAAATACTTCTTTTAATATTCGATTTTTGGTTCACTGGACAAAACCGTACCAAATTATTTTGTAAGAAGGATCTAGAAGAATTGCTGTTATTTAGATCCTACCATCCTCTCCAAAATAACTTTTACGGGAATTTTGGAAAACCCAACTTAGAAAACTGCACTGCACGAAATAATTACATTACTACTAGCTGACCGGCGAACTTCGTACCGCCAATTAAAGAACTGTGCACCTACCCACCTACCTACCTACCTACCCAACCTACCTAACCTAGCCTATCTACCTACCTATCCTATCTACCATACCTACCTTCTCCTTACAATAATTATAACAAACACAACAAAAAAAGGTTTAGCGAAATTGGTCCAGCAGTTCACGCGTGATGCCGTGACCAAAGGAAATAGGGATTCATTTTTATATTTATAGATAGTGTGACATAATCAGAGCGTACTCGACTATAGTGTCTCCTAAATTATAAGCGGTGCATATGCATACATCACAAATAGGCATTTATGTTGAACTTATATCAAGTGAAATGCAAAGCAGTCAAGTTTCAAGAGTACATTTCTCTTCATTTTCGAACTACGAACTTCGGAAACTTTTGATTTCGCTTCTTTTTACAGCTATCGAACTTGACCTAAACTAAAGGATTTTGGTGGAATATTATAATTCCACCAAAAAAATCTCTCCTTTCCATTATCACTTCAAATAATAATAATAAACTTAATTTATCGAACCTTCCTACCACTCAATAAATACTCCACGCCATTTTTATTATACTAATCAACAATTATGTTCATTATTTTTATGAAAAACACATTTTTCCACTCTTGCAGAAAAACAAGTACTACAAAACTTAAACAGTACTAAATTAACATAAACTATGAGATGAAATGAGCTAAAAAGAACACAATACTTCATAAAAATGTTTTAATTAAACCTGCACTGCAATACTCCTTGGTATAGCTCCAGCTCCATAACCTGACCGAATTCAGAGTGCTTTAGAATTCGGCTACCGTCGTTTGAGCTAGCGGGTTCCGGTTTCGGTCGGTTTATCTCAATGTTTTAGCACCTGACTCCGGATGGGACGGCGCCCGGCCTTTTGCTGGTAAAACTAGAGGAAACTTTAACGGTATACTTGTTAGTATTTATTTTTCGAGCTCTTAGATAAGGTAGGTTTTAAATACAAAGGGTTGATGACGTCATGGCGAGTGAAAGTAATATTCATTTAAGTAAATTAATATTACTAATAATTAATATTGACATTGACAGATACACAGATGCACATATCCACAGATCCGCAGATACACAGATCCACAGATACACACTACAAATTTAGAACACCCCTCTTTTTGTCGGGGGTTAATGACACAGCAGTTACGGTTATTCTTTACACAAATATTGTTTTCTTTAAAAATTCGCTACGCAGACGATGAGTTTATCTAATATAACTATTAATAAAGATATATTTATCTACTCGCAAAGGCTGTTCAATATTGATAGGTACCTATGTGCCTTTTATTAGAATTTACGTGATCTCATATTGACACTGACTTTAAAACAATTTTATTCAGGTATTTTATAAGAAATTCAAATCGCATGTAAATAAATATTTATATGATGTGATATCAAATTGCATGCGTACCTTGAGATCAAAGACGAAAATTGGATTCTTCAAACACATGCCTTAACTTTGATATTTAAATGTTTGATTTGCAATTTAAATATTATATTAAAATATTTATTTCGGTATATTATTATTGCCTCTTTTAAAATAAATATTTTAATTAGTATTTCCACAATAGTATATTGTGGAAATAAAATATACTGACAGTTGCTTTAATTCTGAAATCACTTAAAGCGCCCTAAACACTGTCAGTATTTCCACAATATACCTACTATCAGTTGTCTTGATTTTGGAATCACTTAAAGCGCCCCAGACACTGTCAGGCTGACATTCAGAGACGACAGAAACGAGTCTAAGCGTGAACCTACGCTTCCATCTGTCAAAATTTGATCGTAAGTTTGGCAGATGGAAGCGTAAGTTCACGCTTAGACACGTTTCTGTCGTCTCTGAATGTCAGCCTCAGTGTCTCCACGGTATACTGACAGTTGCCTAGGTCGTAACATCGCTTAAAGCGCCCTAGACACTGTCAGTATCTCCACATCATACTGACAGGTGCCTTGACTGTGAAATCACTTAAAACGCGCTAGATACTGTCTGTATTTCTACAATATACTAGCAGCTATCTTGATTGTGGAATTGCTTAAA
Organism: Allophyes oxyacanthae; assembly: GCA_932294325.1. Lineage (NCBI taxonomy): Eukaryota > Metazoa > Arthropoda > Insecta > Lepidoptera > Noctuidae > Allophyes > Allophyes oxyacanthae. The sequence goes on along the minus strand of OW028614.1, from coordinate 3,143,119 downwards.
GCGCCCCAGAAACTGTCAGTATCTCCACAATATACTATCAGTTGTCTTGAATGTGGAATTACTTAAAGCGGCCCAGACACTGTCAGTATCTCAACAGTATACTGACAGTAGCCTTGATCGTAAAATCGCTTAAAGCGCCCCAGATACTGTCAGTATTTCCACAATACACAATCAGTTGTCTTTGATTGTGAAATCTTTTAAAACGCGGTAGATACTGTCAATATCTCCACAATATACTGACAGTATTTTAACGTTTCAATGTACATAAGATGTTTAGAAACTTCGTAGTGGTGTGGAGATAATTTGAAAATATTATCAGTTTCTAAACCGCTTCTAGACCTAAACTGACTCAATATTTTTGCGATTTTAAGCTTCTAAATCTACCGAGTCACTCTCCAATCGCTACTCAATATATCGAAGTAAATAAACAATGCGACTCGGTCATCGGGGCGTATGTAAGCGGACGAGATGGAAGCGTACCCGTAAGGTTCACCGGTCTCATCTTCTAAAAGCTTTCACCGATACAAAACATTACTGGCGGTGACTTCGACGAATGACGCGATTGTTTATTGTGTTTACATGACCTATTCTGTGACGTGAGCTGCATAGCTGCTCTTAAGAACATCTGGCATATCGATTCGAAACTCACTCAGATAAACAGATAAAAACATTTATTGGTAATATAATAGATTACAAGTCAATAATGCAGGTAGGGGAGACTGGGGCTGGTAGTGACAGGGGTAGGTAGTTACAGCGGCAATGGTGGCTAAACAGAGACCGCTATATTAACGTTAGTAAGACGCAAATGACCACGTCACCATCCGCCAGCACGCCGCGCGAGCCAGTGGCCCTAGCATTTTTGCAAGAGGAGCCCATGCAGGCTGCCGTCAAAACTGCATGTTAGTAACATTTTAATTTTTCAGTAATTTTGGTCTATAATCTGTTTTCCATAAAAGCAGAGATTTGGTTTGTTGATATATTTATGCCCTAATGCTTTATTTTTGCAATAAATGCACGTTTATACAGTTATATTTATTTGTATTTTTACTGCTTAACCTCGAAAGGTTGGTTTTGGCGTTGGGGCTAAAAGTGCCATTTGCTCGGGGCAGGTTGTAACATGTCACTAGTTGCCTCGTAACGCATATTTTTTATTGTTATTTTGCATAATGTATGTTTTGTTGATTCTTACTAAGCTTTTGCTTAAAAAAGAAGTTTATAATTTTCTTCAAGGTTAAAGGTGACCTACTTTTTGTTTTTATGAGGTATAGGTCCAAAAAAGATAGGAATTATGCCGTTTTTGTTAAAGTTACTGTTACTGTTACTGTTAGCCTACATCATCCCACTGCTGGGCAAAGGCCTCCCCCCATGATTTCCAGGCTTTTCGGTCTAGAGCCAGTGTGAACCATTCGTTGTTCGTGTTATCAAGTTCATCCCGCCATCTCTTTCGTGGTTTGCCGCATCGCCTTCTCGTTATGTCAGGGCTCCACTTAGTGGTTACCTTGGCCCACAGTTCATCGGGCATCCGGCAGACATGGCCAATCCCACTTCAACTTTGCAGCCTTATGAGCTACGTCAGTAATTTGTGTTTTGGAGCGCAGTGTAGTGTTTCGAACACGATCTGTTAATTTAACACCTAAAACACTACGCTCCATAGCACGTTGGCAGACCTTGAGTTTGGACTTTTGGATGTTAGTCAAAGACCAAGTCTGAGCGCCATAGGTCAGAATGGGAAGAATGCACATGTCAATGAGTTTCCGCTTCAGTGACATTGGAAGGTCTCCCTTCATGAGCTCTTTCATGGACCAGTAGCTCTTCCAGGCATTCTCAGTCCGTCTTGCGATTTCCATGTCTTGTCTAGACTGGAAAGAGACTAGATAGACTAGATATTAAACTTAAGTTCCAAATTTTTGTTTGATGAGGCAAAAGACCGCTTTTCAATACATTTTAAACAAATTAACATTGTATTTTTATCTAAATTAAGCAGACACTGTGATTGTTCTTAATAAAAGGTCTTTGATTTTGATTATTTCTTGTTGTAACATTTTGCCCCTTGTGATGTAACAACCAGCCCCTGGCACGGGGTTAAAAGTTACACACGTTTTTTTTCCAGAATTCATTCGTTTATGTCGCTTCTAATAGGCTGGAACCTAAAATTGTTTTTGATTTTAAATCCTGAATAGTTCCTTAATCAAACAAACCTATCCCTACATAAAATAATCAAAGAAGCAAAAAGTTGTAACACTTTATAACAAAAAATGTCACAACCAGCCCCAGTCTCCCCTAAGTGCAGTACCTCTACCATGAGTTTTCCGTGCCGTCTAACGTTCACGTTCACATGCAATATTTGTATAGTGACTTTAGTTCACTATTTATACCGCTAGAGGCACTGAAAAAATTCCCATACAAATATTGCATGTGAACGTGAACGTTAGACGGCACGGAAAACTCATGGTAGAGGTACAGATCAGTCAATTCCTAAGTTTACAATAAATAATTTTATAACATATTATGACAAATAATTTTTCATTCACTCTAAGGTTTTCTGGTAGAAAACTCAAATTTGGGTTAAGCTCGCCTGTGTACATACCTACCATCTCAATTGTATTTGACTTTTATCTCATTTTCGTGTACAATAAAGAATTAAAGAACATTTTACAATTAATCTATACCTATCGTTTTAAAACCGGTTTACTTTCACCCTCTTATTTCCTAAACTAGCGAGCGAGGAATTCAGTTCACCCCGACTAATATAAACAGTTCGACGTGGTTTATGCGATCGATCGCTTGCTACTAAAACGATAGAGTTATAATACCTTTTAGGATTCCCTTTGTATGAAGTCCCAAGTATTTAAAGTCTAGCATGTGCCAGTGATGACCAGTCCTTGCTGAATATGTCTAGTTCATCCCACCATCTCTTTCGCGGTCTGCCGCGTCGCCGTTTTGCTGTGTCCGGGCTCCACTGCATGGTTATTTTGGCCCACAGTTCAGACGGCATTCGGCAGACGTGGCCTGCCCAATCCCACTTTAGTTTAGCGGCTTTTTGAGCTATGTCAGTGATTTGCGTTTTGGAGCGCAGTGTGGTGTTTCGAACCTTATCCGTAAATTTAACTTTTCTTTCTTTCGATCTGCAAAATTTAAGTTTTAAGCCACTAACGCTTTTCTTTACAAACGCTATAAAGTCCATTTAACCATTCGCCCATCCACGGCCTTTCATTGAATATTGTATTGATTTTCAAATAAGCCTCTTATACAGTTACCATCAAGTTCTATTCCATAGAAATTTAAATTCTACTCGAGGAATCGAATAGACTTTCCAATAAACAATCCAATGAACTCGAGAAGCGTTTTCAGAAACGCGCAGAATTCTACTCATAAGTATTTCATACAGAGCATTAAGAGTACACTTTATCCACATTTTATATTGTATTTCGTATATTTTATCGAAGTGACAAGTTAGTAACAACGTTAAGTGGACTCCCAACTTAGTCTTCAAAGGAATAAGTTCATTCTAAAATACTTCGGCCAGAGAATACCAAAACAGGGTCAATGCGCTCGCTATAAAACAATAATCGATTATGATAATGTTCTTACGAATTTATTCGGATACTAATTTGTTAAAAATAAGGATAAGGAACGTTATCATGCACATTCATGAAACATTCCGTTTAACTGTTAAGGACCGGTCTAGATATTGTATTAGAGACAATAAGGCGCGGCGCAGACGACGCGATTTTTTGTCCGGCAAACTACCGCGGACTAGAATGATTGTGGTTGGTAGCTGTTGCCAGTAAGGACACGAGCGTTTTAACGACAACTACAAACAAAATAACTGTCGTCTACGTTGATTCCATCCCGAATATTCTTGTATGCGGCAATTTTTTGTCGTAAAATTTCTTGTTTGCGGTAGTTTGCCGGACAAAAAGTCTGTCGTCTGCGCCGCGCCTAATACTGCCCTTCACATCCCTAACATCAACCTCTCTTCATCAATTAAGATCGAAAACAATCAACAATTAATTTGTTATGCAGAAAAATTGTAAACTATGTTATATAATAATAATATTATTTAGAATTAAAAAAAGCTAATTAAATATATAATTATAGAGGTGTTCGGTAATTAATGGATAAGCTTGAAGTATACAGCGAAGAGAATGGCCGTATCAAAAAAATAATAGAAGTACCTACCTATGTTGTACTTGTCAAGAAAGGATCGCTATAAGCGATAAAACTGCTCATTATGCATTGATTTACACAGATTTTTTTTGGATGTTTTTTTGCAATTATAAGTAACAAAAAAAAAATAGTTTTTTTTTTATGTTTCCTAGTCACTTCTATGTTGCTATTCAGGATGATCCATTAATCACCGGATACTGTATATTGAAAGATTCGCCAGTAAGCAAGGTTCGGAAAGGGGATGATCGACCAGTGTGCACATACCTTCTTATCTGACGTCACTCGGAAAGGCTGTTTCCGTACACACCAGTTGAGTATTACAAACTCATTACTATCTTTCAACAATGCCATTCATTCATACCCTCACTCGGTCCGGATAATTAAAATGAAAGCCCAATGAGGCGTTCAATTAATGACGTCATAGTTCATTGATCACAACACTAATTCATATATAGAGCTATTGAGCGTTCCTTTCTACGCGATGAAGGAATCTTACGGGGTTAAAAAATCCTAAGAAAGTTGTCAAGGAGTAGACGGATAGGCAGTACCATTCGTACCGCGAAGACTAAGTAAAACCCATCTCAAGGTATTCTTTCGGTTATTAGAGTTAAGAACGGGGTATTTAATTTACCCACAGACATATACAATACCAGTATTATATGTCTGTGTAGAATAGAATAGATCTTTATTTCATGTAAACCATATACAGGCACTTTTTATTCACAATAAACTACATTATTCTAGCAGCTCTTGTACTTACTGATCAAGATTGTAATTTTAAAAGAGTTTCCATGGAGTTTCTTGCCGGTTCTTCTCCATAGGACCTACTATTGAGAACCGCGCACCTAGAGTCTCGATTATGGTCTCGATATTTCATAAGTGCCTGTATCTGGTTTACATGAAATAAAGATATATTCTATTCTATTCTAAACACGAATAGTTTCCCATTCTAAAAAAATTCTTTGTGTTATATTTTTTCCTACATAATAATGTACGTTCATCCAACGCCATCCGGTTAAAACAAAGGCCCATTGAGCCGCTCAGTTAACGACACAATCATTCAGTTAACGCTCGCTAATTTGCGGGTATAACCAACATTATAATTGTCTTACGAGCTGTTAGACTTAATGACTAATTCATTACCGCCATTGTTCTATATCGTTGATTAACTAATCTCTTTTTGAGGGCCTGTTTTACGCTAATCGGGGGTTTACGGTAATTGTATTATTGTAAAGGCGGGCGCTGATACTAAATATATTTTGGTGTTTTTGTCATAGACTTATAAAGTTATAACTCATACAATACAGGACGTTGTTTTTAATGTAGTGTGCATAATTAGCAGAGTGATACAGTTTCCTGTCAACATGTTTGGATCAAGTAGGTATTGAAGTTTTGTATGGGACATCTGATTATTTTTTCACGATTACGATGTTGGTCCCATAGAAAAAGTTGTTCAGTTTCATGGGCTGTTCCACACCCTTCAATAATGATCACGCATTTCTGATACACGTTGTATATTTATTTCAAACACCTTCACATTGTCTTTACAGTTAGACAATCAATAAGTAAGACAAAGTTAGTATTCTTACCAACTAATACATTTAATGCCATAGCATTATGCTGAGATGGTGGGGGCTATTTTTGGTCTCGTCCAGGTTGCTTTAATTATTGTTTTTCTTTTATTATTTTTGTTGTTTTATTCAATTTAATTTTTTTTTTGTAATTTTATTTGTTCCTGGCCAGTCCAGAATAAAACTGTTTTCTTTCTTTTCTTCTCATATACGAAAAAAATAGAAAAGAGAATAAAATTTAAACAAAACATAATAAACAAATTGACGCCAGATGACGTAATTAGCCCGTATCGTGGGCATATCACCACGCTTGGGAAATATATAGGTGAATCCAGGATAGTGTCATACATGCACAGGAAGGTATGAGTATCCTGCTGACATAGTCCCTCAGTCAGCTTTTATTATACCCACGGGAAGAGAACAGGGTTAATTTTTGCTTAGAAACACACAACTGCTAACTGAAACCTATGAACATCACAATCAATTATCTTCCGATAGTACATGAACACGTGTTCCTCTCTCCCCCACTTACCCTCAACATGTGTACACAACTACACACTACATCGCTTACCGCAAGAAGTTGCTAATTAAACAAACAAGCAAAAGATTCCAAGCGCCCCAACTTCCCCGTTTTATATTAGATCGATTTTGATACAAAGCACATTGTTTTACTCGCACGAGTAATTAAAGATGGGAGGAATGCAACTTGTATGGACGGAAATTATTCAATGTTTATTATCTGTGGTGCGATAAAAATATTGAAATAGATTCTGTTGGGTGATCTTTTCAAACGGAATAAAACTTTAAACCGCTGTTGTAAGATATTTAAAAGAAAAGCAAGGAGCAATATTATTTACCTACAACGTTCCACAGTATTTTTTTAAATCAAATCAAATAATTTATTCGAAGTATTCCTCTTTAAGCACCAAATTTTTGCACACTTATGGTTTGAGCTCCTAAGGTATTCCTCTTCGAGCACCAATCGGTAAGCATGGTGATAAATGAGGAAAAAAAAATATATCAAAAAAGGTCATTGATCACCTACAATATGGTAGCTTCTAGTGATGGGGTTAATGATAAAAACATGTCAACAAAATTTTGTTACTTTATTTACATACTATGTATATCAGTTTTAATTAATTGTTTAATATAACTTATTACAAATGTACCTGTATTTATTATATACTATATTTTACACCTGAATATAACAATTTTGTAAGTATAGGAGATTACAATATTAAAGTACAATGGGCGGCTTTATCGCATAAAGAAAATTTCTACCAGGCAACCATTGGATGGAATAAAGTGACAAACAAGTTAGGGGGCAGACTGTGGTGCACATAAATATGTAGAACTAAATATACTTCCAAAAAAATTAAATACAAATTATTTATTTTATTTAATGCTTTTCATACAAATATGTACAAAGGCGGCCTTAATGCCTAAGGCACATTATATCTGTATCATTTATATAAGAATTCGCACATGTTGTCTTTTGATTTCTATTGTGATATACTCATATCAAGGGTGCTCAAAAACTTGGTGCTCAAAGAGAAATACTATATTTATTCGACACAAGATATCGCACATGTTGCAAATTGAAGGAAAAATAAATTAGAAAAAACCTAGTTAATTAATCCCATACACCCCATTTTTAAATTCAATTTAAACTGTAATAGGTTTAGGTACCAATACTTTAAATTAAAACACTTAAAGTAATCTCATTAACAACATAAAAAACTCGTTTTACAAACTCATCCATCCACTTAAACTAATTTCAACAATGTATCAAGAAAAAAGTAATTGTTTTAAAAAGGATCCGAGTAAGCTTCGTTGCAGCGCTGTGGTGTTGCCAATCTCAAGCGCCCACGGTCATTCTAACGATAAATAAACTATTACATACAAGATATACTATTATTGTACATGATATTTTATTATGTAGTGCGCAAAATTTGTAGTGATTCAGTGTCCGTTCCCAAATGCAACCGCAGTACCTAATAAAATTCACTCCAAAACAAAATAAAAATTTGATTTTGTATGGCTTGCACTAGTAAATAATGCGTATCCCCCATACTAAGTCAAATTTTCGTTTTGTTTTAAAGTGTATCCCAATACTGCGGTTGCATTTAGTAACAGAGACTGAATCACTCTCTTCTTGGTGTCCCTCTTTCTCTTTATGACTCTATTTCCCTTCTATAATGGTGGTAATAAACTTATCGTGTGACCAATCAGATTATACCTACATAATTTAATATAATTTAGTTCGGCCACATAATAATAGGTAACGCAGGATTGAACCAACCACAACATATTGAGAGGACGCTAGAATGATGATTATTGCCAAAGTTGACGATGCTTTCTTTATTATTTATTACTGCTGGATGTATTTTACAAGAAATAATTTCAACAAAACATCTGGAAACCTGTAATTGTTTGTAAAAAGCGAGGTTCACCGTGCGGGCGCTGCGGTCGAGCCAATCTGCTGAAAACGCCTGCGGTCACTCGGTACTGCCCGGTAAATAAACTGTTCGAGCCAATATTTATCCCAACATAGCATCACGTCTGTATTGCCCGAAGGCAGGCAGAGGTATAATCAATAAAATATATTTTGATTCATGTAAACCAATTCAGGCACTTATGAATTGAAAGAAAAAAATATTATTTCGTTGCAAAATTAAGGCACCATATGCAATATTAAAAAATAAAAAATCCAAGAACAAAAATAAAAAAATTATTAAAGTAATCAAATAGATTTAAAAGTAGGTAAATCATTGAACGTTGAATCGTGTGGGCCTGCACCAAAAAGATTCAGTTGAGCGTATGCCAGACATAGCCCGGCGCTGATTTGAACTCAACTGAACCCGTTTGTGACTTACAGATGTCAAATTGAATCGAGTTTTACCATAGACCATCTAGGAGCTCTACTTATTATTTCTATGAGTTTTACATACTGATAAAATATGAAAAGATATAATAATATTCAAAAAAGAAAAAATGAGTGACGCCTAAGTACTCAGTTTCATATTTGTATTTTAATTTTATGTTTTGTATAATTAAGAAGTGTACATATAGTTAAGTGTAGTTGAAAATAATAAAAATAAATGCTTTGTAAGGTTTGATACCAGAGTATCATAATTACATGAATAAAGTTTTCTTTTCAATTTTTTTTGGTTTGCTGTAAGAAAACTCAATTTTGAGTTAAGCTCACCTATGTACAAGTTTTTCCTTTTATGTATTTTATTTGTGTTTATGTGTACAATAAAGAATAAGAATAAGAAAGTTACCTAGATAGAGCCTTGTTGATTTTGTGCCGATAAACACTTCTTCTTTCTCCTTAACATCTAAATAAGGAAACTATGCGTAGCGTAATATGGATGTAGTGCCAACAATACGTACTGATTGCCCGAGGCGGATCGCATTGTCTTTGTACACACGTATTCTGTAATACTCATTAATAAAGTTAATTAACTAAGACAACTGAATAAAAAACAACAAAAATATTAATTATAACGCGTATCAAAATGACGGAGGCTGGTTAAACTAACTGTAAACATAATTAAATAATATGGTGGTATTAAAAATGGATGCCAGGTTTTAATCCGTTTTATTTATTTATTTATACAGAACTTATTTATTGCACTTACGACACAGTAGATGAAGAAGAAAATAAGCACCCGTTGACATATAAGTAATATATGTATAATTATAATATACATAATTTATATATTAATACGTGAAGAGAAAGCTTTGAACCCCTTCTTAAGCATATTGCGCGTGGAGGAGTGTGAGTTTTGGCATAGTTAAAGTTTATATGGAGAAGGAGTACAGAAAGCAAAAATTACGGTCGAATTTCGACCACTGGGCAGCCAGTAATAATAAATATCTATATGGGCATAAAAATTATTTACATAATACTGATGCCCAGACTCCTGCGCTAGGTAGAACACCTTGTTACAGAAGCCATATCTTATTTAGTAATTTAAAATACTTCTGATAATAAAGTTCTAGACGGTTAGTCGGAAATGGTACCACTATAAACCCGAAAGGGTATTATACTCATCATTATGGTGAGCTTTTGGATTTCGGGAATAAAGTTCTGCTGTTTCATACAAATAATTCAATATTATTCGACTAAAAAGTACGGAACAACTGATTTTGTTTCCCCAATTTCAAGTTTGGTCCCATAGTAAACGTTCATAATGATAAGTACCTACATAATTATTGTAGTCATTATTATGAACCTTTCCGACTAACCGCGTATATTTGTAACCCTTTGCCAAACATAGCTCAGAAATGAACTGGGAAGCCTAAACATTAACGCCAAGAAAAAACCGTGCCGTTATATGTTTAAGTGTTTAACCTAACAATATACTCGAAAAACATTATCACTATACGCTTCCCACATGCTCCCCGTCGTGTAATATTAATATCGAGTGAAATACCAAACAGTGACATTGTAATACTGCCTTTAACATCTAGGGGACAAGGTAGAAATTCATATAACAGATTGTAAGTGTGGTGTAATTCAAAAGCGGAAGGTTATAGATGTGCTGTAATGGTAATTATCGTAAATATTATTTGAATAGAGTAATAAGGATGGCTTAAAATATTGATCTCAACTGGGTTTTATCATACAATATTCAAGAGATTTTACTTTAGCATAGGAGTTTGTAATAATTATTATATTTCCTGCTTCACACACTTTTGAATAAATTAGAAAGAAAAATAAATCCAGGCCATTACTGTCCCACCGCTGGGCACGGACCTCGTCTCAAAATGAGAAGGGTTAGGCCTTAATCCATCACGCTAGCCTAGTGTGGGTTGGCGGACTAAACACACCATCGAGGACTTTTATGAGGCCCTCTCAGATGTGCAGGTTTCCTCAGGTTATTTTCCTTAACCGTCAATTGCTAGGCTATCACTGCTTAAATGCGTATATAATCAGAAAGAAAATACATTTATTCAGCACACAGATTCAGCACAGACACATTGACAATACAATAGTGAGAAGGTTAAAGATAAAAAATAAAACACTGCAAAAAGAGACAAAAAAGGAATTTAAAAAAAATCTTGAAATTTAATAGGCATGCTGTGAAGCATGCTCATTATTGCCCATGCCGATTACTGGTGATATGGGATCATTAATTATTATGACGTTCGCTTATTAAAACCGGTCTTTCAAAACGATAACTTACCTTTATTCAAATGAAACAGCCACAAAAGTACACATCCTACCCACAACACTTATGTAATTCAAAAATTAAATAAATCGGCGTGTAAGTAAAATAATATAACTCTAAAATAAAATAAATTGGACATCTGCTATGACGAGTGATGACATCACCGCGTCAGCTACGTCGTAGCCACCGCGTAGTCTGTGTAGAGGTTCCGGTACCTACTGGTCAGTCACCGCACGAAACACAGCAATACAATATTGCTAATTTACATTATTTATTCTGTGAGAACATGGTACATTGCCCAGTCGAGCCAGTTCGTTTTCCAACAGTCGCTAAGCTTTGACAAGAACGAAAACTTTCGAAAAAAATCTACGTATTCGGGCTGGCTGACGACAGTAACTTGGACCACAGTTGAGACCCAGTCTCAGGTTCGGAGCAGTGGTGTACGGTTTCCTCTGATGCCCAGCATGCGGCGGAGATACTACAGGTAATGCACAGTGTATGTAACGGGAGCTTACATACACAAGTTATGCATAATATCTGGATGGGTGTCTGGTAGTACGTGTTACTAATTTGAGCATTTAGTTCGGCAACATTCAGAATCATTTTGATGTTAATTTAATAGTTGGGTGTTTCCCGTTTTACAAGGAAAACTTTGTGGTCTCTCAGTTTACTATAGACAGTGTATAAATAAGTTAATATATAATTGGAGCTGCAACATCCCTACCAGTGGCGAAGAGTCCATACAACCCGATTCCCATCTGCTTCCCTTTAGGAATTGGATAATGCATAGACTAACGTAATATTATATTATTTACTCATCCCAACTGACAAAAAAGGCATGTTATTCAGTTAGGTCGAGCTCTTCCAGACGTATGGGTTTTTGTCTTGCCGCACTAATTGGTTAGTGTGTTTTTTTTTGGAAGACTTTTGGGACGGCTTCCCTTTTGAAAATTTTCACCCTTCGCCACTGATCCCTACTTCCCTACTAATACTATAAATGCATCAGTAACTCCGTCGCTCTGTCTGTTTGTTACCTTTTAACAACTAAACAGCTGAATGGGGCATCATAAAGAAGGTTTTTTTTTTCTTATTCTATTTTTTTTCCACTGCTGGGCGAATGCGTATAAATGCGAAAGTGAGACAGTCCGTATGTTTGGTATTAACATTGTTAATCTGCTAAATTGTTTGGTAGAGGTAACTTGAAACCCGAAAAATTATAGTACCCTTTTCAACCCATCAAAAACACTTTTCACGCAATTTGGTACATATCTAATAAATTAACCCTATCAGTCTGCACCTCTCTTGAAGTAATATAAAAATAAAATGTATTTTTTTATATTGATGGCAGACTGATCGGGTTACTCCGATTATAGTCATCAATTTACTAGACGATAAAAAGTATTTGGCATTGATAACTGACAGTACTGACACCCAATAATGTTCAATTCTCAATAATAAATAAATCCAGCCCATTACTGTCCCACTGCTGGGCACGGGTCTCTTCTCGATTAAGAAGGGTTACGCCTTAGTCCATCACGCTGGCCTGGTGCGGGTTGGCGGACTACGCACACCATGGAGAACTTTATGAGGCTCTCTCAGGTGTGCAGGTTTCCTCACGATGTTTTCCATCACTGTTAATGCAATGATAATATACAAATAATTTAATATTACTTGACTAAATGTATTTCTGAGTGTGTGTTTTATGCCATAGTAAAAAAAAACATAATGATGAGTACCTACAATAACCTCTTAATAATTAGCAAGTGTCCTATTTTCATAGGTAGGTACGTATATGATCTATTATATTTTAGACAGATATAAGTGGAAACTTGATATTTCATAGCTATAAATATCTCAGGAGGCCCGCCGATAGTCCTCAACTCGAGAACATGTGACATGCGATATGTGTGGATAAGTTCATGCAATGCTGTTAATGCACAATATTATATTCATTTTTTTCTTTTCTTTTCAATTATTTTTTTCTGGAAGATCCATTTTTTTTTAATAGCATTTGATAAATGAAGGCCGTGATAATACACCATTTTGAGTATTAAAAGTCTTGTATAAAATAGTATGTATACATTAAGTATGTATCTGAAAACTGTACCCACGATACAATAAGAGAAGTTTTAGAATAGAATATATCTTTATTTCATGTAAACTAAATTCAGGCACTTATGAAATGTAGAAACTCTAGGTCCTATGGAGAAGATCCGGCAAGAAACTCCATAGAAACTGTTTTAAAATAATAGTTATTACAGTCTTGACTAATACAATGTTGTGTGTAAGAGTTGCAAGGATAATGTAATTTAATATGAATAAAAAATAATAATAGGTAATATTGATTTGCCTCTGACCATGACAGTTACAATTCTGAGCAGTCCCGACAGATGGCACGCGTTCGCGAGCATGAATTGAACATTTTCTACGTTTAGATGATTTTATTTTTGCATTTTATTCTTTTTTGCCTGGTTTGGTGGCAATAAGCCCCCTATTTACTACATGAGATTTTATACCTCCCCTGGTAAAGCATGGACTTACAATAATCTGCTGCCTACCCCTACCAGGTATACAGGCGTGAATACTGATTTACACAAAGTCATATAATTTTGAATATAAAAAGTTTTGTTGGCAATATCTGGGGGCACGGTAGTGCCGGCCAAGACGAGCCAAGCGAAACGCAAGGGCACTTACCAACCTTTTCTCGAAGCGCTTCGTCATTTTTTTGAAGCCTTATAGCTTGGGTTTGGATTATACCAGATAAATATATATTTTACATTAACAATCCGATTTATCTGATATGTAATTAATTTATTCATTACGCTATTCAATAGCTTCGTATGTTATTTACTACCGTCAATATTAATTAATAATATTTTCATGCACTAGAATAATTTTATACGAACAGTTCATTTTGTGAAATGATATCATTTGAGCCTCCATGATAATATTGATATTGTTGTTATTGGCTGCGATGATAATAAAGCGCCTCTACACTCAAATTGTGGAAGTAACGATGTGTAGATACAAAAATTTTAATATTAGGAACAGTTTTTTTTTCTATATATGATATGATATGTAACTATTTAAATGTTTCAAATTGCAAACACATCTTTTACACACCACAATAAACAAAACTTCAGCCTTTGACAGCAACAAATTAATCAAATGACACTACGTATTCCTTTCTCCATTTGACATAACCTGTCAAAAACCCCCGTCTCCAACTAGAAAAAGAGCTGTAACTTTTGAACGGCCGAACAGATTTTCATGAAACACTATGATGATAAACGATTAAACTAGCTTGCCATTTAAAAAAAACTGCATTGAAATCGGTCCATCTGTTTTAGAGCTACGAGGCCACAGACAGACACAAAGATTCTCAAATACACAGACACACAGATACACACTACAAACTTGTAACACCTCTTTTTTGTCGGGGGTTAATAAAAACGTATAACAATATTACAATAAATGCGCCACTCTCACATACCACCACCCTTTAACCCAAAGGTGTTCATCGAAGAAGGCAACACGGTAAAGCTTTCAAACCATCGGTCATGTGGGCCCTTCCGATGAAAAGTAGCCACTTAACTCGTCAAACGCCAATCCACACCCACCGGGAGGGGACTGATATACTTCGTTGCACAACACAAAGAGTACAAATAAAGTAGATATGACAGAGAAACTATAATCCCACTCCTGAATCATTTCGTCGCCCAGTGGTGACAATTTGGGGGTTTCCCCTCTTAAACGGGGTAGAGGTGTTGAAAGGGGGTTTTTAGAGGCTTCAAACAAAACCAATAAAATCGAACAATTGCAGGAATGAAATGACAGCAGGATAGACAAATATGGTTTTTGTGAGTGCGAGGGAGATGTCATAAAAATCATTCGAATGCGGCCTTGTGCACATAGAACGGTAAGAACGAAACAAACGAATTTTAAGAGTTATGAACTACTTGAGCACTACATCAATTTTATTATAGATGACGACGACTCATGGAGGGACCTGGTCTGGCGTGATAACATCATCGTCAGATTATCCATTTACCCACGTTGACGGACCACGATCCTCGACATAAGGGAATACACTCATGAAGAACATAAAAATAATACCAATTACTTACGTTCTTTCTCATTCTTTTTATAAAATCACATAATAGGTAGAAAATAGAAAAAGCAAAGAAATGTCGCATCTATTACATTACTCTTTGTCAGAAATATAACTTATGTAATATCATGAGATATTAGACGGAATCAGTCGCGAGTCGCTCCGTCGCATTCGACTAGTTGAAGATGGAGTGTAATTGAGTAGAAAGTATTGTTTTATACGCTAATAAAATCGATGTAAAAAACCATAGTGGACATTTTATAGGTTCGCGTAATATAGTTCAGTCTTCTTGACATTTCTGCTGATTATTTTAATTTTTTTTGCGAATTAAAAACTTAAGTTCTATAGAATCTAATATTGATTTCGGAATTCCTCGTGTTTTACAGCAAGGGTAATTGAACTACGTACACGAAACATAATGCCAAAAGTGTCACCATAAAAATACTCCAAAATGGCAACAAAAAACAAAATCAAAGACAAAAATAAACTAATAATGAAAATTATATTAATATCCCTTTCCACGAACACGGCTCACTGTTTCTTTGATATCCAAGATGTGACGTCAGATGTTATGACGAAGCTACCTAAAGACTTCTCTATAGCTATAAAAGATATCGCAGAAGCCTTACCGTCGAAAAGCATAACAATTGTAAGAGGAAATTCCACGAATATCAGGTGAGCATTCACGGGAATTTACACTATGTTACTACCTAGATACGGGACACACGGCAGGTAACTTTTGAGTTATGAACGTGTCTATGTCACAGGCAAAACTCATAACCAGTCAAAAGTACTTTTAACCTTTAGGCCCGTCGGATGGCACTAAAAACAAAAATTAGCCGAACCGGATGGTTTTAAAAAATTCAAATAAAAAAATAAAAATGTTAAAATGTAAATAATTGAAAATGTCGTCATGAGCCGCGCGGCCTATAAGACAATTTAATTACTTTTGACTAAAGGCGTTAGTATAAAGTGCTTTTGACATTTTTTCTCTTAGCTGCAGTGAGATACGCCCGCGACAAGTTCGACCGACTCTGATTATGGTCGATTTTTTTTCTATACTAAAAAAATTATAGTCTGTATTGTTCGTTGTTAATAGGTACAATCCAATGCAAATCCACTTGTAATTGTATAGGTAATTAAATTTATGTACATAATTATAATACCTAGATATTAGTACACCGCTAACTGTGCCTATTTCTATTTGTTCCGAGTCATGTCCATTCACAGCTTGTCTGGCAGACATAGCTTTAGACCGCTCATTGTACATGTTTATATTTATAATTAATGTATCTATTGTATTTCTGGTATACAATCAAATTTATTGTATTGTATTGCATTAATCAGCATACTTTATTTCAGATCACATGATTTATTTGAACTGCTATGCTTGTTGAGCGAACATAATATTCTCACCACGAATTTGGACATCGCAGCAAATTCTAATAAACGAAAGGTAACACTTTTTAAATTATTATTCTTTGACAATAATTTGTGTATAAATAATATCGAATTTATAATCTGCCGTACACGTGTAAGAAGAACGCAGACAACGTATGGAAAGCCTATACAATGCGAGGTCAGCTTATACTGGAAATGTACATATATAATAGCTTGATATGTAGCCGTGTGTACAATCGGTAGGAGTTTTATTAGCGACAAAAAAACATACGAAATTCTGTTATTTGAGGAAAACAACCACTGCAAAATCAAAATTACAGTACCTGTCATTTCGCCCGACATTTTTTAACATAATTGGTGACCGATTTATCTAACCTACAAAAAGTCTGTTGTCGTTAATCTCTCTTAAGTTTAAAAATGTCTAGACATGTTCAAACATGAGAATATATCTATTGTAGTCTTGTGTTACAGTATTACAAGCTTCTCAGAAAAGCTTTAGACGTGTCAGACGAAAGAACAAGTTTAATACTTTGTGAGCCGTATGAATGCGAAAACATTTTGTTTGAGGTAAATATGAATATTTTATTAACTAATCCTATCCTTGTCTATATATGGAAAGATCTTTATTTCAGCAAGTAGATTAGGGATATTTCTAAAGGTGCGTACACATCTGACGAATGCGCCGCGAATGCGCCGCGAATGCGCCGCGAATGCGCCGCGAATGCGCCGCGAATGTGCCGCGAATGCGCCGCGAATGCGCCGCGAATGCGCCGCGAATGCGCCTATTTGCGAGACTGGTGAGCTGCACGTTCTGATTACGTAGTGCGATCTTTTCGCACGCTGCTCCTGCCCTGGACGCGTTGTTTGTTAGTTGCAGTAAGTATTCCTCCCCGATCCTCGCTTGCGTCAGCCCATGCCGAGTCGATAGAGTATAATAACCCTAATAATAATAATATAACACAGACACAGCAAGCCCTCTCTTGTCGCTCCATCAGCTACGCCCTAAGCCGAGCCCCGTGTCCCACTAGGGGAGGCCCTTAGCTGCGTCACGCTCAAATAATTTTTTAATAGGTCGGAGGCCCTTCTGGCCTCACCGAAAGTACGGGTAAATAGTGAAGGCTCGACACACGTTAGAGAAACTTTAAAATAATAATAAAACAAACTGCAATATTTGCACACGTGATCGCGAGTGTGTCGCTCGTGCAGCGCATTCGCGACGAGTTCGCCAGATCTGTACAGACCCTAATAATCGTGGATCAACCGAACGATATAACGTATGATATAGTTTTCCCGGCGCGACATAATTTTGTCGTCGATTATGTCGTGCGGAAACAGGTTTTTAACCGCTGTCTCTCATCTTGCTATGACGACAAACTTCTTTCGCGGCGCGCATGTTAACCTAGCTGGTCTCTAAAATCGTTATAATTATATAGATATACATATATAACGATACAAACGATAGATATAGATAAATACTAAAAAAGTAGAATTTGTTTGTTGTTTGTTAAAACTGCGGTCAACAGCTAATAATTTATAAATATGGTCTTTAGAAATACTTAGGTATACAAAGTTTACTATAAATGTTAAAAAAATATATTAATATCAGATTACCCAATTACAAACAGACGTACACTACCAGAATTTTCCTCTTTACAAAGGTTACGTTCGTAATTATCAGTCTTAATTAAAAATAAATTAAACAACGTTTGTATGTAATTTTAATATTCGCAGTTTTCATTAATTAAAAAGATGGCGCTGACTGCATTAATAAATCACTTCTTTAAAACTCTATTTGAATTTATTATTAACGTAGTGTTCATTATTAAATTCATGCAGTTAAATATTTTACGTAATACACAGAGATTTACATACATATTATGTACACTACTGTAAACCTATTGATTACTATAAGCCGGCAAGTTCATTCATGACACTCCCATGGTCCGCGGGCGACGGGGGGACGGGTAACAACAAATACACCATGTACATTGAACGGAAAAATTTCAAACAAAAAACCAACAACGCCTCGCTACAACCGGGAATCGTAGCTAGAACTGTCGCTCAGCATCTTCGCTAGCGACCACTATAATAAAGCAGGCTTCATCAAGAATTAATCTTTTTTAGTACTTTTTATATCTTCAGTTGACAGAGAACAACCTGATTCATAGTATGATTCTCTACTTATTCTATTGGTCCTATGGCCCGGTGAGCGAAACCTTCCTGATGACCCTCCAGGAAGCGATGAGAGTGGCTGTCATCACCAACCCGAGAGAAAGCGTGTAAGTTTTACATAACACGATCAAAATAAGAATGGGATTATAAATGGCAATTTCTCTCGCAGGAATATTTCGCTCCTGGATCATGACGTGTGCAAGCGCGAAGCTAATAATGAAATTTGAAGTGTTACAATTTATAATCCCATTCTGTTATTGATTGTGATATATTACCAATCTATTTGTAAATTGTGAGTTTGGCATTGAAGCAGTCTATGAAAAATCAGAATAATATGTTCAGGAACAGATGCTTTTTAAGCTTATAATGACTCCTGTAAGCCATAGGGCACCGGTATTCCGTGTGTTGCTCATTTGCAACTCACAGAGATATAACAGTATTTTTGTTTTAGAAACTATGTAGTTATTGACGACTCGGTTGGCGCAGTGGCTAAGCGATTAGCTATCTACGCTACGTGCCGCGGGTTCGATCCCCGCACGGAACAAGTATTTGTATGATTTACAGATAGTTGTTCCGGCAGCCTGATTACGGATGCAGCTGACAGTTTGCGACAGGCGTAAATTGCACAATTGCTGCTGTCAAACATAATTTTTTGTATTGTACGTAATACCAAAATGATATTTGACAGCAGCAATTGTACAATTTACGCTGTCGCAAACTGTCAGCTGCGTCCGTAATCAGCCTGCGGGTCTGGGTGTGTTTGCATGTGACATGTATGTTTGTAAACTGTACCCTCCATACAGGAGAAATCCTAGTGAGGGGCAATGTTTTAAAAAAAAGAGATAAAGAACGATTATAAATAAGTTTCGTGGTGCGTGGCAAAAACTGGCTGTTTAAAATAGTTTTATATTCCTCTACGAATGTAATTCCTCCTCTTTTACGTCAATAGCATTGAAGCCGCAAATATCGATATATAAATGTCTAATACATCGTTAGTATGCATTAAATAACCCATCACACTCAATGGAGTCTCCCTCATTTAGTAATCAACATCGATTTCCGCTCCATTTGAAATTTCATCGCCTATGACTTTATGACGTCATAGTACACTAAATAAACTCGAAATTGGTAAATGTCCGACATATTGACGTTCAATAATGGATGGACTATTGTTTGGCATTATTGAATGTGCATAATAATATCAGCTCTAAGTTCCTAGAATACATCAATATTTAAAAAATTGAAATAATAACCTAACCTTCAAAAACCCCTGACTCCAACTATAAAAAGAGCTGTAACTTTTGAACGGCTGAACAGATTTTCATGTAACATAGCTAAGATGATTTCCGATTAAACTAGCTTTCAATTAAAAAACTGCATTCAAATCGGTTCATTCGTTTTGGAGCTACGATGCCACAGACAGATACAGAGATCCTACATATCCACAGATACACAGATCCACAGACACACTACAAACTTATAACACCTCTCTTTTATGTCGGGGGTTAAAAAGTGACTAAGTATCTATCCTAGCTTCACTTCAGTTTCCAAGCAGACAAAACTCTTACTAGGACCAAACGAAAGTACACACTTCACACAATAGAATAGAATCTCATCATCACAGAAATATACATTAATAACAGAAATACACGTAAAATAGAGACTGGTGTCTGATGTAGGTAGAACCTGTATTATTCCTTTGTATTAAATATTTTTAAACTCATTTTTGCTAAAGTTTTTTTATTTTACTAGTGGTCGCCCATTGCATTCCTTCTCCATATAAACTTTAACTATGCCAAATCTCAAACTACTCCGTGCGCGCAATATGCTTAAAAAAAAGGGTACAAAGTTTTCTCTTTTACGTGAGTGTATCGGTAATATGATAGTAATATGATAGTTCTATTAAAAAAATAAGTGAAATTGAATAAACAAAAATCGAGAATAATTTATAATATTCCCGATGGTTGTAAATCAAAGCCACATGCATGAGTGACATAACTTCAAAACTTAAATGATTTGTAAAATTAATATTTTGCTTCATACCCCAATCATCTTAATCGTGTTTTAACCACCGTTACAGATGTACAACAGATGGTTACCAAAATAGTTTCATTTTACAAAATATTCTTTTTTTATAAAATCAACCTGTATATAATTATATAAAACTGGAACTTTTCCACAGACCATTACGCTTAAAACCAAGATCTTTCTAAGATTAGCGATATAAGGTGATCCTAGATTTAAGCTTCTGTCACTGTAATTTATTTAAAAAAAAAGGATAAAATTTCATTACACTAAGCTATCACATAAGAGAGGTAAGGTATAGCGGGACTTTCCGTTCAAAATTGGAACTGTCTGACGGGGAAATACCTCCACCTTACAGAATATCGTACCCAAATAACACTGCTCTTTTGCAGTGTCGTGTTTCTAACGGTGAGCAAAATCGGCAGTGCTCCTTGGGGAAGCTAGTAGTTTGGTCGGCAACGCAAGTAATGCCCCTGGTGTTGCCAGCGCCCATAGGTAACGGTAACCACTTATCATTAGGTCGTATGCTTGTTTACCACACTTGCAGTATGAAAAAAACTTTAATTCTATTCAAATTTTTTTTTATTAATGCGGCGACCTTTTTACCTCCATTTACTATCATTAAGACCCTACCCATTTTTTCGTAAAAATTATTAATCACCTTAAAAATAAGCTAGTGCCTATTCAGAGCCATTTACGTTCTAACTACATGTGAAACAGCTCTGTCCTCGCCAGTACCAGCAACAGCGGCTGATTGCTCACCAGCCAGCCGCCTAGGGGTATTTCTAAAAATTACATTCCGCCTTCACTGAAGTTCAATAGTGCTGCACGACGAATACAAAGTTTAGGGCAATCACGTACTTGTAATTCGATTGGACCGCACGCCGATTGAGAGTTGGCCGCGCAATATTGTATAAGCGCCAAAGAAAATATTCTTTGAGTCTATTATTATTTATTAACTTAGCAGAATAAAGCTGTCATTCTTAATTTTAGTGTTGCAGACTGTTTACTTGTAAATATTGGCTTAATAGGATTTATTTTTAATTTTCGTGGGCTTAGGAATGAAATTAGAATTCTGTATAGAATTAGTGTCAATTTACACTATTGCTGTCGCTCGGGCTTTAGTAAATATATTTAAGGGTTCATTTTCGTCAGAACAAGTGCTATATAGAGTGAATAGGTACTATTATAGTTTCTTTTATAAGCATACATTTATGAGTCTGACAACAAAAATACGTTTTCCAACTACAAAGACATGGTTCATAGGCGTACCAAATAAAAAATTTAA
Organism: Allophyes oxyacanthae; assembly: GCA_932294325.1. Lineage (NCBI taxonomy): Eukaryota > Metazoa > Arthropoda > Insecta > Lepidoptera > Noctuidae > Allophyes > Allophyes oxyacanthae. The sequence goes on along the minus strand of OW028614.1, from coordinate 3,121,201 downwards.
ATCAAATAAAATAAAAAGTCCGGATTACTACTATAATTCGATATTTTTAACACGCTTTTATTAGCTTCACCTGTAACTAAGTAAGTATGCAAAAAAAATCTTGGAAGTTAAATTCGACCCACTTCCCGGTTTCCGATTGAGTTGCATACACATTTAGTTTGAAGGACAAAATCGTGATGTTTAGATTTTTTTTAACTACAATATTATTAATTTTATTTGATTCACCCTACACTAGGATTTCTCCTGTATCGTGGGTACAGTTTACAAACATACTTATTATCACATGCACACACATCCAGACCCGAAACAACTATCTGCAGATCATACAAATATTTGTCCCGGGGATTGAACCCGCAGCACGTAGCGTAGAAAGCTAATCGCTTAGCCACCGCGCAAACCACGCCGTCAGGTCAATAAAAAGTTTGAGAGCAAATTATCTTAATCACCACGTTTGGTAGACGGATTGGCGATCGCGGTACCTAGGTATATGGTTATTAGCACTCATAAGTGCTGCTTCTAGTCTTCTTGCCTTTTTAACCCCCGACAAAAAAGAGTTATAAGTTTGTAGTGTGTATCTGTGTATTTGTGTATATATGTATCTGGCTTTGACATCGTAGCTCCAAAACGAATGGACCAATTTCAATACAGTTTGTCTTAAATTGTATGCTAGTTTAATCGGGTATCATCATAGCTGTTTCATGAAAATCTGTCCAGCCGTTCAAAAGTTACAGCTTTTTTTCTAGTTGGAATCGAGGGTTTTTTAAGGGTTAGGTTATTAAGATACCCACAATCAAATCTGGGACGGTTATTCTATTAAGTTCTTGAAGGTTCCGCATCTACTACAACCAGGGGACTTCAAATCGCCTGAACCACTTGACCCTCGTCAACTGGTGGTCGGGCCGCTTATACAAGTCTCCTGTGCTCCCACCCACTGATAAAGTCTACCATGACTTTAAAGGAAGGGTATTTGAAGTTCCTGTCTTACATGTAAGTTGTTATTGAAGATACTTTAATTCATTAAGAGGAATTTCTCTCTAGCGCGCTCCATACAAAGGAACTTACGGTAACCGCTTACCAACAGACAGGCCGTATGTTGGTTTGGGATCTAAGGGCTCAATTATGGAGAGGTGGAAAGTCGCGCGGAGAGCAAAGCGGCGCGCAACGCGGAGAAAGACGCGTATCTCCGTTCATGGAGAGCGAGCGAGAGAGCGATACGCCGCTTTGCGCGCCGCGCGACGCTCCGCCTCTCCATAATTGAGCCCTCAGTGATATAAAAAAAATATGTAGTCAGATGTAATTTTTTTATCAACATAATATAAATTTTTCTTCAGTATCTAACCAGACTTATTGACTTATAAACTATAAATTATAATATGTGTATTTCAGGCGCCTCCTTGGCATTTCTTGAAATACAACAATGACAACACAATCACTGTAACAGGAGGAAGGGACGACAAACTTCTTGCGCTAATCGCTAAGAAGCTTAATTTCAAGTAAGACATATACCTACAATATTGAATTTAAATCATCAATTAATGGAAAAACGATAATCCTCTACCATAATGTATATGAAATAAGAAAATCATAAGACGTTGATACGTTTTATGATTTTCTTAAGAACTGTTGCTGACTGAAAGTAATCTTTACATGAAACGAGTACCATCTTATGAGAAGCACTTCAACTCAATTAATTGAAATACTCTTAGTCAAAGTTTAAACAGAGCCCAAAATACAAGGTAGGGGAGAGTGTGTATGAAAGAGCCAGGCTTTGAAAGAGCCGATGCAATTTTCTCCCACATGCCAAAATCAATTCAAATTTAATTTTACTCTTTATATAACAACACTGAATAGCTGTGACCCACAGACATTCAGAGTTGTCATATAAAGAGTAAAATTAAATTTGAATTGATTTTGGCAAGTGGGGAAAATTGCATCGGCTCTTTCAAAGCCTGGCTCTTTCATACACACTCTCCCCTACAATACTCATCATTATGAATAAATTTTACTATGATGAGACCAACCCTGAAATCGAGAATCCGAAGCCGAAAAATTGTCCGAATTTCTAGCCCTAGTCACTTGCGTGATGATATTTTGACACAGCATATAACGTATTTATGGCCGTATAGATTTCCTCTTCTAGATGCGGTGTGCTATCAACAAGCGAAACGTTTATTTGTGTTATCAGTTACACGAGTTACTTTTACACTTTCCTTTTCCAATTAAAGCTGGCCAAAGCCAATTTAAACTTCAGCAGGGTTGGAAGAATTTGGAACCTTATTTCAAGGACTTTGAGGTTTGTTTTCCAGGTACAAGTACTACGATCCACCGGACAGGAGCCAAGGGTCAAGCATATCAACCAACGGAACTTTCAAGGGCACACTTGGTCTGATCTGGAAACGAGTAAGTTTTGTAACTGTTCTAATGGGTTCACAACTCGTTGGGCTTCGACGGATACACGTGTTATCGCAAAGCCCAAATACCTTTAATGCATGGGCTTTATTATCGGGCGAATATTTACTTCACTATCAGAAGATGAATGTTAGCAGGACACTTGGCTAGAAGAGAGAATGGATGGAGATTGAAAGTAGTAAAAGCTAGACCACCAGGTAACAGGTTTCGACAACAAAATTCTCAAATATAAAAAGATTAGGTAAGGACTTCAAAGCAAAAATTAAGTCTATAAAAACAGACTCAGTTTAGTATTCCTAAACAATATCCTAAAGTAATAAATATTAGAATATTAAGTTCATTAGTATTAAAATGACTGAAATAAAGAAAATGACTTTAATCAACTTCTATTCAAATTTTATATAGGACACTAGCTGTACTAGCAACTCCGTCCGCGAAAGAAGATTTTTCTTACAGACTTTGAAGCGCTGTTTTATCCCTTTAGGGGTTGAATTTGAAAAATCCTTTTTCAAGGGGTAGACTAGAGCTTATGAGGAACTTACCTGTCTAATTTTAAATTTGTAGGCTAAAGCCTAGGACTAGGTATAATCACGACATATCGGGAACCAAGTCAATGAGTGGAATTTCGCTTTCAAATTATATAAGAAGATGTCTTATAATAACGATTTTGTACCCTTACTATCCTAGTACAAAAGATAGTTTAATGTAAATCTTGTAAAGCCCAGGTTTTAAGATAGCCCCGTCTCTTTTTGTTATATGAAGATAGAAAGTGACGGATATATTTAAAACCTGGGTTTTAATAAACTTGCTTTAGACCATTTTTTGTTTGTTTAAGTTTCGTCGAGAGGATGAACTACAGTGTCTAATGAAAACGGCGGTTATTTATAATTAGCCAGCCATTTTGTCGTGTAAAACATGGCCATATTGCTTTCAGAAAGCAGATTTCTTCCTAGGCGACGTGACGATGACTTGGGAGCGGTTACAAGCTGTGGAATTCTCGTTCCTAACTCTGGCAGACTCGGGGGCCTTCCTCACGCACGCTCCAGCGAAATTGAGCGAAACCTTGGCGATCATTAGACCTTTCCGATGGGAGGTAAATAAAAATAAATAAATCCAGCCCATTACTGTCCCACTGCTAGACACGGGCCTCCTCTCGAAATGAGAAGGGTTAGGCCTTAGTCCACCACGCTGGCCTAGTGCGGGTTGGTGGACTACACACATCATCGAGGATTTTACGAGTCCCTCTCAGATGTGCAGGTTTCCTCACGATGTTTTTCCTTCACCGTTGATCCGTTCCGATGATGAGAGAGTGATGGGAAGTATGCATTTTTAAAACTGTATTACGTAAATGGCTCATGGAGAAAGGTTTCGATGATATGAAAGTATGTTTTAGCAAATAGGTAATTTCTAATAATAATACGATATCATTATTGTTTGAGTTTATTGCTAATATTCACCTTATTGACAGTGAACTTGGACAATGATGATGTCCAATAATGTGCTGTGTATAAATATTAGTATGCCAGATCATGGCGAAACATGTAGTCCACGACCACGTTCATTGTAAGACCTTTTAATTTACCTTTTTAATAAGGAAATAAATATTCAATTCTAAGGTCTGCTAACTCTCTTTCTCGGTCATGTCTGACGTACTAAACTTAGCAGCAAAGACTCAATATCAGTCACACCCACGAAACAAGAAAACACGAAATAAGAGATCTTTAAATTTTAATCGGCCGTTTACTAGTACAAAAATTCAATATAAACAGCCGATTTTTAATCCCCGACAAAAAAGAGGGGTGTTCTGTGTATATGTGTACCTGTCTGTGACATCGTACCTCGAAAATGGATTGACCGATTTAAATGCAGTTTTTTTTAATTGAAAGCTAGTTTAATCGGGTATCATCTTAGCTATGTGTCATGAAAATCTGTTCAGTCATTCAAAAGTTACAGCTCTTTTTTCTTGTTAGAGTCGGGGGTTTTTGACGGTTAGGTTAGGTTATACTTTATTCTTTTTCTTTATTCAATTACCTATTGCTCCTATTAGTAGTAGAAGTTTCCTAGTATTCTTGATTCCCAGGTATGGCCCCTAGTTTTCGCCACCTTGCTGGTAACTGGCCCAGCCCTATGGATAGTGATAGCCGCCCCGTCGCTATGGCAACGACGTGAATGTGACCAGCTCGGACTCTTCAGTAGTTGCTGCTGGTTCACCACTACGCTGTTCTTGAGACAATGTAAGGAAATTGCAGTATTATTATAGATAGAAGTAAAATCATTAATAATTTAGAATATTTTTATTTACGAACATCTGCTTCAACAAAAGTTTAGCTTTCCTACCAACACTAAAACGATTACAGTGTAAATTAAATCCCTTAAAATAAAAGTCGAAGCTAAACTTGAATTAAATAAATAAATCCAGCGCATTACTGTCCCGCTGCTGGGCACGCCTCTTCCCGGAATGAAAAGGATTAGGCCTTAGTCCACCACGCTGACCTAGTGATGGTTGGCGGACTTCACTCACCATCAAGGACTTTATAAGGCCCTTTTAAATTGTTTCCTCACGACGTTTTAATCAAATTGCGATCCGCATATAAGTTCGAAAAGTCAGAGGTGCGGGCCGGGTTCGAACTCAGACCCTCCTGTATGGAAGACAAACTTTCAACCGCTAGGCTACTGAATTAAATAATATGTAATTTTTTTTAAATAAACATGACAGAATCTTAAATTTCCTTCAGCATCCAGCAAAGAGCCATCAAGCACGCACAAGGCCCGCCTGGTCTCAGTTCTAATATCCCTCGGAGCGACCTACGTCATCGGGGACATGTACTCGGCCAACCTGACCAGTCTGTTAGCCAAGCCTGCTAGAGAACAGCCTATTGGGACCCTACCGGCTTTAGAAGAAGCTATGAGGGACTACGGATATGAACTGGTCGTGGAAAGCCATAGCTCGTCGTTGGCTATTTTAGAAGTAAGTCTTAACAGTCTACAACGGTCCCATCAGAATACCAGCTTTGTGACATTTTCTAAATGTCACAGCATTATGCTGAGATGGGGGGCATTTTTGGTCTCGTCCAGGTTGCTTAATTATTTATTTTATTTATTTATGTACACACAAGAAAACATTATTGTTTTCTTTGTTTTTTTGTATACTTTCATTTGTTATTTCCTGGCGATTCCAGAATAAAACAGTTTTCTTTCTTTCTAAGTTATTTGTACTTTTTAATCATTTGCATTTGCCTAATATTTTTCCTACTACATTGTGGTCGGCTCCCAGTCTAACCAGATGCGGCTGAATATCAGTATTTTATACAGAGCGACTTCCACGTGTGCTCCACCACCCAATTATCAGAAGGCACTGATACCCTAAGGTTAGACCGTATTATATCTTCAAAATTTACCAAAAGTTGCCTAAGACCAAAATTCTCTAACTTTTTCAGAAATGGTAGCCACCTTTAATGCCCAAAATTTTCAAATCTAAGCAGGAACCTGATCCCAAACTTTTTAGTTTTTAACAATGAGATAACCTCTACCAACTAATATCCAATCATACAATTGGGCTGTTATCCCGCCATCTCGTGGTCATTAGAATCTGATTGGTCGGTCGGTTGCATAAATGTCCGCTGATCGGTGAGATTCCCCGATGATGCAGAAGTGGATGAGTGTATTTCTGTACCTACTAATACACTAGACATTAAGTAAATTGTTACTAACACTATCATGGACTAGGTCAGAAATAAAATATTTTATTATTATTATGTATTAATATATCATGTTAACGGTTGTGGAGATCAATACTTACTTCTATGCTTGTTTGGTAACCCGAATAATTATTTCCCAGAACGGCACTGGTGTCTATGGCCGCCTTGCTAATCTAATGCGTCGACAACGAGTGCAGCGCGTACGCAACGTAGAGGTGGGCGTGCGACTAGTGCTATCCCATAGACGAGTCGCCGTACTGGGCGGCAGAGAGACGCTCTACTATGACACTGAGAGATTTGGTATGTTGCGTCACTCGTCTAGTAGGTACAATATACAGCATGTATCAGAAATGCGTGATCATATGTAAGGGTGTGGATCAGACCATCAAACTAAAAAACTTTCTCTGTGGAACCAACATCGTTATCGCGAAAAAATTAATCAGGTGTCCCATATATTTGGGTCGAGTAGGTATTGAAGTTTTGTATGGGATAGCTGATAATTTTTTCAAGACGTTCAATATTAAAAGCTTTTACAGTGTTACTGTTAGCCTGTATTATCCCAGTGCTGGGCAAAGGCCTCCCCCTTGATTTCCATGCTGTTCTATCCTGTGCCAGTGATGACCAGTCCTTGCTGAATTCGTCTAGTTCGTCCCGCCCTCTCTTTCGCGGTCTGCCGTGTCGCCGTTTTGCTGTGTCAGGGCTGCACTGCGTGGTTACTTTGGCGTGATTATTTTACAGTGTATTCTAAAATAAAAACACAAACTTACAGACGTAGAACGATATCTTCCAATATTGGAGAAAAATAAATAAAAGCGGTCCACCTTTGGAGGAAAAACAGGAGAATGCAAAACGGCAATTTTGATGTCATTTAGATTTGATCAGCTTGAGGTGCAGTGGTAGTTCACACATTGATAGCGCGCTCGGTGAACGGCATGCGCCAGCGATAGCAATAGATTTTTAAAATACCTATTTTTCAAACTTTTCGGCGACCGCCATTTCTCTTAGGGCTCATCTACACTCGATATTTTAAGTAGCAAAATCGCGCGTATTCGCGTTCTTCACTTTTTGTAAGCAAAAGGCAGCCAACGAACGCGAAAACTCGCGATTCTGCTGCTAAAACTAACGGGTGTGAACGAACGCATAATAATATAAATCTTCCATGTAAACTGCCTCCTTCAATATAAAAAAACAGTTCCTGCAAATAGAACCGAATAAAAATAGAAATTATGCACGTGACTAACCCTATAAACTCTCGCGAACATAAACTGTTTGCAAAAGAACCTTCGGAGTTAGTCGAACTGAAACCTTACCAAACCAACTTTGTTTCAGGGTCGCACAATTTTCACCTGAGCGAAAAACTGTATACTCGATACTCGGCAATCGCTCTTCAAATCGGATGTCCGTATCTCGAAACATTTAATAATGTGTAAGTGTCCGAAGAAGACAGGACAGAGAAGCAGTTATAGCCTAGCGGTCGAACGCTTGCCTGCCGTTGCCGTGCAGGAGGGTCTGAGTTCGAACCCGGCTCGCACCTCTGACTTTTCGGATTCATGTGCGGTTTAGAATTTAATTAATAACGGTGAAGGAAAACTTTTTGAGGAAACCTGCACACCTGAGAGGACCTCGTAAAGTTATCGATGGTGTGTTTAATCCGCCAACCCGCACTAGGCCAGCGTGGTGGATTAAGGCCTAACCCTTCTCATTCTTAAAGGAGACCCGTGCCCAGCAGTGGGACGGTAATTAGCTGGATTTATTTATTTAAGTGTCCGAGTTTAAGCGCTCTTTCAGAAGAACGGTACTTCACCGAAGACAGGAGTACCCACCTGCAGCTACTTATGGTCGGTACATATCTGACGGAAAATGCGTCGCGTTTTATCGGTCGCGTAACGCCAGAACCGACAATTATATGATAAAACATTCAACCTTTGACACTCAACCGATGATGCGTTAGTGCATCTCTCAACCGATGATGATACGCTCGACGCATTTTCCGTCACATGTGTATCTACCCTATCAGTTGGTGTTTTGGTCGCAAGTGCGGCTACTGAGCTGGAGTTCCTGGGTTCGATTCCCGTCTCGGGAAGTCTATTGCCCGGTATATCGGGATCACCCCATACTAGAAGGGAATTAATAACGGCATCAGCGAAATGTAGGTGTACAATTATAATAGTTTACTTCTGCTTAGCCCTTCGAGAATTATAGGCGTGATACGATGTTTTGTTATGTCATGAAAGGAAATTGCTAGGATTTGATCAAACGCCGCCACTGTATCAACAAAACGGTAGTAAGTCGATCTCATCGAGAGTTGGCATAATTACTCAGTATGAGCAAAAAAATATTCATTATGTACGAGAAAAAAGTTACGTAGGTCCTAACTTTTACCGCATTTGTAATGTAATTACACAACTCTGTGTTATGTGTCAAAATGTAGGATAATAGTTTTGTTTTAAAGGAATAGTAATATGACCGATACCTACCCCGATACCAAAATATTTTTATATCTCGAAGAGGATAAAAAAATATTATTTATTTTCAGCCCATGTGGTCTCACTACAGGGCAAAGGCCTCCCACACGTTTTTCCATTCAAGAATGGCTTAAAAAATAATTAAAACCTGAAGTGATTTTTTTTCTGTCACATAGAGTCATTTCTGGGCAGCATTTGGACCAAATCCCATAGTAAGATTGACAATGCCCTTTATTCACATTTGAAACCATTACGTTCCAGCGTCATAACGCTGTTCGAAGCTGGAATCATAGCGAAGATTACGACTGATGAGTATAAGAATCTGCCAGAACAGGCTAGGAGGTCAGACCCAGTCACCGAGAGTGACAAGCAGACCAGTGACGTCATGGGAGATTCTGCGGCTGCGTCACAAGCAGTACGTATACAGTGAGGTGTATGTTTGTAAACAGTAATCACGATACAGGAAAAATCTTATGACCGGTTGTATAGAACTTTATTTGTTTTTTACGTACACCCGCCGCCCCGCGTCCCGCAAGCCATCGGGAGGGCGGCGCTTACAGCGATTGGTGTCGTCACTCGTGACTCGTGAGCCTCTTTCGGTTCACCCAAATAAAGTATAGTGTAACTATCAACTCAACACAGTACACGCCTTGGATATGGATTGCTTCAGAAACTGTTGTTTTTTAATAAAATTATTTTATATCTACTTTTTAGTTTTTTGAAGTCTGTTTTTACTTTTTTTATTTAACTCAATAACTAACGAGCAGACCGGCTTTGGCGGAGAAAAATAACTAAAGTCTGGGTTTCGGCACTTAATGAATCAAAGTATTTGTCATTTACGTTATTTTTAATTCCTAAGTTAGAGGTGACATTGATCGTCCAGTAACCTTCAGAGATTCTAAACAATAAGTTTCAGATAGTGGTTGATTTATTATAGAAGTTTATGTTTTCAGCCGCAAGCGGAGTCCTCGAAGGGCTTAGAACCTGTCTCTTTGAGGATGTTGAGAGGCGCTTTCTGTTTGCTCGGCATTGGCCATCTGCTAGCAGGTAACATTTGGAAAACATGAATTGGTTACTTCAAATTCAGATAAAAGTACTACATGTACTGTTTTCATACAAAAATGTATTATTCCTATCGAAAACGCGCGCACACTTTCTTATATTTTTGACTTTAGTAGTGATCTGGCCATCCCCGGCTTCGCACGGGTTTAATTTCTCTACTACCCTTACATTAAATATAAAAGTATTATACGCATAAACCTTCCAGAAGAAATGCTTAAAATGATGGTGAAAACCGCATCAAAATCCGTTGCGTGGTTTAGGAGAAATTAGCGGATATACAGACAGACAGACGCGGAAAGCGACTTTATTTTATACTATATGTAGAGAAGCCGAATTTACCTTACGAAACTAGTTTCGCGAAACCGTAACTTGACTACTGAATGTTTTTTTTGTTTATTGAAATGCGCGACTTGCCACTTTTCTGGACAGCGAATTCGCGAAAATATAGTTGACGCAAGCTAAGCTATTGCTTAAATAGCTTATAGGCTAATTCGGCACTGTGTCTGAGTGCATTATACGGATCAACGATTCAACCACTGCGTGCATTACTAAGCTGTTAGTCATTGACCTACTACTAAAATGGACATTGGTTTCGTGCTCAAAAGTATCCGAGACAGAAGAGTTCTAAAACGAAAAAAGAGTTCCAATCGCAGGCCAGTCTTTGTTTTGTCAACCGACATTATGAAGCATGCACGACAGCACCTCAAAAATGCCGTACTGTATTGTGAAAAAGTTGAATAGGCTGATAAACTGTCGCAAGTATAATTAAGCTGTTTACTGTTGACGATACGGTTTGAATTAGTATGTTAAAGTTTTTTATATTACCTTAAATGTACCTACGCTTATATAGGTTGACTCGAAATACATTTATCGTGAATTTTGTTCTAGACCCGCCGTCCATTTTTGTAGTAGGTCAGTGCTGTTATTCCACTTATCCGAACCAGCTTTCCGCCCTGGTAGACTGCGCTGCTATTAAATCCACCAAATCGCTATTTACTTAGCTAGCAAAATCCATCAAAACCTACAAGAATAATATTTTGTTCTTTCAGCTATATCTCTGACAGTTGAGATCCAGCTTCATCGCCGATCTAAACGCAGTCGGCAGCCAGAACCAAGCGCGCACAGAAAAGCACAGAAACTGCTGGTACTTGGGAAATCAGTCGTTTTGTTCAAACGAGGGTACAAGAAGGTCTGTGCCAGTGTCTATACGGGCATCGACAAGGCTTTGGGGTCTGAAGTTACAGAGTAGTTTGTTAATTATACAGGATGGAATTTAAATCATTGGCATATTATTTTAATGTCAAGTTCTTTTCAAAATGGATTTGAATTTTTCCATGGAAGAACTACGAACTATTATAGCGCAGTTGAATTTGAACTGCCCAGAAATTTCCAGTATGAACTGACCTCGCACTGTATAGACTTTTCGTACAAAGAAAGGTCAGCTTATTCTGGAAATTTCTGGGCAGTTCAATTTTAGCCCTGCTATAAGAGCTCGTAGCCCACACGTCCTTTTAACGTTTAACCGGGTTTTAAACGCCTTATCTACTCTTATCATGACGACAAAATTTTGTCGCGGCGGTCATGTTAGTCTAGCTGGTGTGCGGTAAAGTGTAGTTTATTGTATTGTATAAAGAGATTTAGAAGTAAATGCAAGTAGAGATAAACTACGATAACATGGCGCGCCCCTACAAATTACCGTTTCAATGTTTCTAGTCACATCTCCTTACCGAGCAACAAATCTTTGAATTTATTTTTGTTTGACGGCCTTCTCAGTACGCATCCATGCGTTGTGAATCTTCGTGGTGCTTTGTAAATACTTTCAAACGTTTGAATTTTTGAGGGGCGCGCCATGTTACTGTAGTTTGTACTGCGATGTAGTTTGTATGTCCGTACACGTCCACTTTACGTTCTCGAGACAATGGCCGACGTTACCCCACATTGTTCTCGAATAATTGTCTTTCAAGAGTTTCTGGACTTTAAAAGGGACCTTGAAACAAACTTAGCGGGAGCTTGTTTCGGCGTTTCTTCTCAAAGGCAGTTAAAAAACGCCCGGAGCGCCAGCTATAGACTTCAAGACCAATTTACAGAAATGAATCATTTATTTACAATTTATCATTGTAAAATATTGACCTTGTCCAATAAATTGCTAGAATGAACTTTGACAGCGAAGGTTTTTGATGATCGAACGGAATAGGATGGTTAGGATAGCTTTATTACATTGAAAAAAAAAAAAAAAAACTTGGATATTTTTATGTTTTGTGCGTCATACTGGGCGTAGAAATAAAAACTTTTTCTTTTCTTTTCTTTTTTTTTTCAATAACCAATAACCGAACTGTTTCGGTTATTTCAGGAAATAGCCGAATTTTATCCAGTCATTAACAAAGTTTATTAGAAATAGCAAAACTGACTTACTCAATAGGCATCACACTGGTTTTGTAATTTTCAGTTCGATTTTATGCAATCAAACTTTTTGTTGTTGTTGTTCATATAGTATTTATTTAAAGTACTTCATGTACCATTGTACAATGTACGTGTATGTGGTCTTAATGCAACCAGCAGACAACCTTAGGGTGATGCAGAGACAATGAAGGTATATGCACCAAAAAACAAACTTAATTGAGAGGTGGGTAAATATAATTATTATATCATTTATTCAATAATAAAACAGATATTATTATTATTATTGTATTGATGTCGAAGTACATTTAGAATTAGAGTTTGACGCACGTGTGTTATTCTATGCAACATACTGTGAATCCCTTGTAATGTAAACAATAAAGTTGAAACATAGTGTTTTGTTTTTTTTTATTTTCGATCCTATTTACTGCCTTCACCACTAGATATGGGGCTTGTCATAGTCTGGTAAATGGAAGCGAGAAAACTCATAAAATCAACACATTTGACAAATATTATATTCTATTATATTGTAATGAACTGTTTCTCGCAGTTTACTGTCACCATACCTACTCGGAATACATTAATAAATATTTCATTCAACAAACACATGAAAAGACAGAAAACTTTAAATAGGAGAACAAAGTACAAAGGTACTGCTCATTTCACAAAAGAAATCTCTTCCAGCAGACCTGCGATGTAGACAGCGATGTACAAGATGTGCTAGTACAGGAATAGATCAAAACTACAAATTAAATATAATAATATAAACTACCTACCGCCCTTTGTACATTTCTTTTTCTAATTATTTTATCTTTTCTTTGATTACTGGTGTGCAATAAAGTGTATTGCATTGCATACCTACATAAAACAAATACACATAAATATAAAAATATATCTACATAAATAAATACAAACACAAACTTTATTTTAAACACTTTTTGATCGTAAAAATATAAAGAAAGACCGTTTAATTGGACAAGAAGCAAACCAATTCCCTAGCAACACATCCAAATATTTACTACAAGCGAGCTAGCATACACTATTTTCATCTAGTATTTATTAATTATATGAATTTACCGTTTATTTACTTACCTGCTCGTCAGCATATGACGCTTGGCAGCTCTTCGCAACAGCATAATTTTGGATATCAAAATAATAATTTCGAACACATACTATACTAAATATTGCAATTTTGTGGAAAATCTAGCTATGTACTCATCAAGATGTTCTGTGCCTGACACAAGACAGCTTGCTCATTAAATTAGCGAGGTGAGAGCACGCTAACGAAGATACAACGAAGAAGAAAGGAACAGAAGTAGCACTGCGTAAAATGCCCAACAGCAAACATACACAGTCACATAATCACAAAAATATCGCCAAGGCACTAAGGCTGACATTCAGAGATGACAGAAACGAGTCTAAGCGTGAACTTATGCTTCCATCTGTCAAACTTACGAACAAATTTTGACAGATGGAAGCGTAAGTTCACGCTTAGACTCGTTTCTGTCGTCTCTGAATGTAAGCCTTACATCTGTGACTTCCGCTTAGAATAGAATAGAAATGGTTTATTTAATCACTTAATGAATTTAATATTTCATTTAATTATGTTTAGCAGAACAATGATTAGTATTAAGTAGTCTGCTTTTGTGTAAGGTTTTAGTTAAATAATAATAATAAAATCTTTAAAAAATATACTTTTTCTTTCTTTCTTTCTTTTATTTGCTTAAAATTTATATACCTAATGTAACAGATGGCACAGTAACTTATTACAGACCCAGAATGGCATACATTTTGCCGCACTACGCATTTTGCTTAGACGTAGTGCACACTGCCGCTAACGGACGAGAGAAAACCTCGAGGCTTGTGACGTCAGCTATGTAATATAAGGCTGGCCGTACATTCAACACAAACTTATTTGCTCTACGAGGCGAGTATGGGGTATTGGCTACTTGCAAACGGCTACTGAGAATATGCTGATTAATACACAGACCTAAAAAATATATCCACAATTCGGATTACAAAGGGCGTAAAGGACATTTTGGCGAAAAACTTTTTAATGGTACCATACTTTGTTTTTATAGGTACTTTCGATCTGTCTTATCTACGTTGCGATATTCGTAACAATTAGGACCCATGATTAATTCAAATTCTAGACAGATCGGGTCGTAAAGGAATTACAATTGATTTATTAGGGCGTATGAGACATCTATTTTTTTTAAACTATTGTACAGACACTTGAACGAGCGTCACTACAATATAAACCGTGATATTTTAAGAAACTTCTTCGTAACTAAAATCCTTATAGCTCTTATAGCTAAAAAGTTATATCCTAAAAACGTTAACTATTTTCATGTATTGCTTCTCCTAAAAAGTCGTGTTTTGTCATTTACGCCATTTGTAATCTGAAGTATCGATGTGTCAAAAATGGGATTTCTGTCATTTCTTTTTTATACGAGTATATAGCTAGTGAACAAACGAAAACCTCACGCTTCGTGTACGTCAGTCATATAATGCTTTTTCAATTATCTTTACTGTACCTAAGGTTTAATAGAGGTGACCTAGAGTTCTATAATGACGAATGGGGACGTCCCCTTCGTAGTCTCAATAGCCAGTCATCCCTCACCGGTGACGCTGCTTCCTGTGTACCGGTCCACAGATGTAGGTTAGTTTGGGCCATGATGGTTCGCGTTTTCCAGTCGTCGATAACGATGCCGACATATTACCAGCTTGTTGGTATTAACAAAATTAACCTGAAATATCGGTGGCGGCGACGACAATGTCAAAGCGGTTATCAACCCTCTAATATAATACTAATACATTTAATCATTTGAATATGAACTAAAGAAAAGTAAAAACCTTTAAAACAGGGACCGATACCGGTATGACCAATATCTGTATGTCTCAGTTACAACCTTTATTATTTTTACATGTATTTTTAAAGGTAACCTTAATTTTAATGTAGTTCCATCAAATTGAATACAACCGGTATTAATACCGGTTACCGAAATAAAAATTACCTCTATCTTACACGTGCCATCGGCACAAAGTCAAAGGGCGGGCAGCGCCTGTGTGTGTAAGTATAGTACTCGCAAATCTTTATGAGCCCTGAACTGAGCTCTGAATTCTTTCTCTTTCTCCCTCTAGCACCTATAATAAGCGGACTAATGCTCATAAAAATTTGCGCGTACTATAGGTATGTGTACATCGCCGGTCATTTTTAGGTTAGCGGATTTAAAATGGTTACATAAATTTAGAGATATAGGTATCTTGGTTACCCAGATAGCAGTAATCGTATTCTTAGAAGTAACCATAATTCTTCGATACCCGTACAATAATTTATAGCGGTTTTCGGTCCCTGCTGTAAAAACATTGCAAACAACTCGTAAAGTCGTCTTACAATTTTTAATTATACCAGTACTTTTTCTTTACATTACAACACCTCTTACAAGTACGCACGCATTCAAAACAACACGACCAGAGAGCCGAGCACGAATGTTTTGACGTATAGTAACGTAAACGTAACCAAATTTAGAACCAAAAATACACGTTTAATCCATGATATTTTTTTGTAAATACATGCAATATTTTTACCTTTTCATGAAACAAGTGCGTTTGCTGCATAAAATTGAACAAAAATGCGATAGATTAATCGTATTTTATAATCAAAATTTGCTTACGTTTACGTTACTATACGTCAAAAGATTCGTGCTCAGCCCACTGGCCTACATATTTCTAAACAAACACGCGTAAAAAACAAAAAAACCCTTCCAACTCGAACCGTACATTGTTTGTTCATAGTAAAAATAAAATCAAAAATTCCTATAGCACGGTGACTGCATTCAAAGTCAATAGCTTTCACTATGCAGGGTGGAGACACCAATTTTAATCCTTTAATACAGATGAAACAAGTTATAGTTCTGTGGTGCTATGGAATCCAATTCTAAATATTAATGAGAGATCATTAATATCTAGAATTCAAATTCAGGGTAATTCAATGACTACCTTTCATATCGAGATAATCTTTTAATCTGTTTGATTCTGGCTTATTTTTTTTTTAAATATATTTCGCATTATTACTTAGTAAGTATTCCTGTAAACCCCCTCAAATAAGCTAATTATACAAATGTAGATATATTGTGACAGGACTGGATTCAGGTCAAATAGGTGGGGATCGTAACAACCTCACAATTGGCAGTTTGACGCCTTAGTCGTTATGCTATCATTAAACGGAGATGAGATTATAACAGATAGATACTCGTTCAGTAAGCGACATAAGAAGATTAACATTTTCGTAATTTTGAAATCAATACACACAGAAAATAAATATTGATATTAAGAAATCATCATACCGATCGATAGTATTACGCTATTTCATCATCATAAATTGTTTAAACTAAACTGGCCCATTTCCAATTCTTAGGCTATGTACGCACCTGCTGCCTCTGCGACCAGCCGCGCGGTTAGCCTCGTGCACCAATATGATACCGTGTAGATCGTGCGAACTACACGCGGTCGACCGTCTTTATAATTCACAACCGCGCGGTTGGCCGCAGAGACGGTTAGCCGCAAGTGCGTGCGTACGCTTATACTCACTAACAAGTCCTCGCACTCAGGCTTGAATTCCTTAAAATCTTTGAAGCAGCGCAATTAGATATGTCTTGTGGTACTACTTAGAAGAGCTCCATATCTAGTAATAAACAATATGGAAGCTAGACAAAATTAACAAAGTCATTGCTCACCAAACTAAAAACATCTAAAAATAGTAAAAAAGTAATTTTGCAGTGGCATGGTATAATAACAACAAAGACCAAACGGTCCGGGGTCACGATAACAGGGTCCTCCACCCTATATTATGTTTTTGCATTCAGCTTTGTCCATTCAAGCCCCGAAAACGGGATGCAACGTCAAAGACTTACGAACAAAAATCCGTATTTTATGCATAAAAGGCTCAGTTGTTTCTGTTACAGCCTAACGGGCTTCAAACGACGGCATTTCTGCGAAAACGTATCGTAACTTTTATTTTGATGTGAAGCTGTGTATTTGAACTGTATAATGTTTTTTCCAGGAACGAGAACACTTTCAATCAACGTGTTTATCTGGATTTCTGAGCATATCGTTAAGGCCTCGACGTTTTTAACATTCACTGAAAAAAATTGAGTATCAATTACACCATACAAATACTACTCGGGTTAATTCCTCATTCTAACGCCACCTCACGATCAATATGCATAATTAGCAAAACGTTCAAATAGTCAAAATGTCTATTTAGCAATACGTCTAATTAGCAAATATATAGCTATATGTAAGGATAGTAACTATATACAACCATAAAATATAAACTTAAATATGTACACTAATAATGCGAGGTATCAAAATATTAAAACTATATAGAAACTTAAATCTATTACAAAAAAAAATAAAAAAATAAATATATAATTAAATATTAGATATAATCTATAAGTAAAAAACCTCTTCTAGCGCACCACTGCGGGGCATAGTGCCTAGGAGGCTGGCAGCGTTACCTCGTTGTATGGCTAAACTTATTCGCTGGCCGAGGTAGCTGCCAGCTCTCTTGTCGGCTGTGGCGTCAATGAGGCGCGACGAAACTTCTTTAAAGAATTGTCGCGCCTCTGGCCCCCACGGACCCATGGTTTCAACGCCAAACGGTACAAACATGAAACCCTCACCGAGAGCCGCATATTTGCGCCGCAGCCGCCGCCGCACCCGCGCAATTGAAGGTGGAGTTGATGTGGGATGGGGCAAGTGTGTCGACACAAGTTGCATCCCACACCAACGATTTTCCCATGCTCCAAGGAACGAGTGTCATTCCGTCAGGCCTCTTACCGTCGCTACGTGTAATGCCGTTCGGCTCTAATACAGCCGGCACGTTAGCGGTAGCAAGGGCCCGCCGAATGACATCGTTGATGGTGGCATGGCGGGACAGGCGACCAGCACTTTTTATGCAGGACAGTCCGTGGTGGCCCAGTTCGTCAACCTGGATGCCACATTGGCAGCGGTGCGGAAGGTTGGCTTTTACTCCTAGGCGCAGGCAAACTGATAAATGCAAGGTGGTGTCGTCTAATAATGTGCCAATGTTGGATGAGGGAAACGCCTGCAACCAATAGCCTGCTTCTTTCTCTGCAACAGCGATGAGACGAGCACGCTCTGCCATATTAGTGCAGGATGACAACAGACATTAGCAAATTGTCTTTATAGCAAAACGTCTAACTATCGAAATATCTATGTCGCAGAACGTCCAATGAGCAAATGGTCTATTTCTCATAATGCCTGGACAATTAAGCACGAAAATATTAGGATTAGTTTTTGAGATCAGTTAAATTCTTTGAGTATAGATACTCAAAGGTTAAATTAAATACGTAAACTTTTTAGTCAGCAAATAGATAGGTCAATTAAAAAAAAATTAGGAATAAATATGAAGGCAATAGGAGAAGAAAAGTCGATTTACTTTTCAATGTAAAATACAAAAGAGAACTGAAAAAGCGAAAGGGGAAAGAAAGAAAATTGCGTTTATTAGTACAATTAAAATTAAAACACATAACATTTAATAGATAAAAATAAAGTAAATTTATGCCAAAAAGGACTCACCTCAGCATAATGTCAGATGGCAACACCAGGTGCTACCACCTGACACTGATTTTCAGCTGCAACCCACGGGTGCCATACGCTCGAATGTGCCTAAAACAACAAAAAAAATTACTCTAATACGTTTTTTTTAAATGTTGGAAATATCAAGAGTATTCTGAATCGAAATATTGTAAATGCTGAAAAAGCGACATTTAATTGAGCAATATTGAATTATTTGTATATAACAGCTGTTTTTATTTTCGCGAATTCATGGTTGGTATCATAGTAAAAGTTGATCATAATGATGAGAACAATAACCCCTTAAAGGGATCGGGGCTATAAAGGTAGCACCTTGTAGTAGGTATTGGTGTAAAATCTAAATATATCGACGCAAATGCAGCTGCCGTAGTTAGTTCGCAACTTGTCTGCCGATATTAAGGCGTGGTATAAGTTGTAAGGTTAGGTGAAGTTATTCATTACAACTTCATCAACATTATTAAGGCAACGAATTACTAACCAAACCGTCAAAAACCCCCGACTCTAACTAAATAAAGAGCTGTAACTTTCGAACGGCTGAACAGATTTTCATGAAACTAGCTAAAATGATACCCAATTAAACTAGCTAAAACTAGCTTATTAAAATTAAAATTAATAATTATTAAAATTAATTATTATGCTAAAATTAGCATTAAAGAAGGTCCATTCGTTTTGGAGCTACGAAGCCACAAACAGAGACACAGATACATAGGCACACCGATACACACAAACATAATAACGATAGGGATGTCAATTTTTCTCAGGAATTAATTTAAAATGATCTTTATAAACTGAGATTTTCAGTCTACAGGGATTTTCAGTCTATACTGAAATAGAATATTGCGTTGGCCTTTTCAAAAATCGGATTTTTTTCACGTTGCATAACTAACTAAAAATACTGCAAACAGAATACCTAATAATTTTAAAGAAACCGACACGCCTTTTTTTTTTAGGGTTCCAGGATCATGTACTGAATCCATGGTATCAATTTACACTCTGTATGTACTCGCTACATCTCATGACAGAGGCCTGAAGGTAACATCTGGATTCTAACGTAGGGCCAAATGTTTGGATATTTAAAGTTTAATAGGGACCCCAACGCTGGGAATGGCCGTAGGTACGCCAATATCGGTAGGTACGTAACTAATTACTTATACCAACTTATATGTATCTAAAGCTATAGATTAGTAAAGGTATAGAAACTGATATTAGGAAATCGTAATCTTATTTTATACAGGATCATTTTTTATGTAGTGCGCATAATTTGTAGAATTTGTAGAGTGATTCAGTCTGTGTTCCTAAATGCAAGCGCAGTATTAGGATATACTTAAAAACAAAACGAAAATTCAACTTAGTATCGGGGACACGCATAATTTACTGGCGCAAGCCATACAAAATCAATTTTTTATTTTGTTTTGGATTGAATTTTAGTACTACGGTTGCATTTGGGAGTAGTCACTGAATGACTCATTTTATGTTTTCTTTGTTATTGGTTTTATTTATTTTTATAGTGCTAATAAACTCATTTTCTTTCTTTCACTCTGCAAATTTTGCGCATTACATAAAAAAATATCCCGTATAATATGAACCAACTGTTACCGTTTTGCTGTCTACAGCGTGTCATGTCTCCCATGTTGCGTCACAACACTAATTCTCAACCTTTCATATCCATTCTTCCCTATTATTATCTCCAGGGCGTCCCCCACTAGGTTTGCCAGTTTGGGCCACAGCCCAAAGACTCGTGTTATGCGACGGCTAGTGATTTAGCTGAATAGTGGCCTATTCCGCCTGTACATATAAATGTTTATATGAATAAATCGGTAATTTAGTGATGGCAAAAAAATCCGCGTTTAGGTCAAAAAGTTAATCAGGCTTACTAGGCCACTATAATTTACGTCATTTTATGGATTAAGCCACTCTTCTGCTCAATGACTCAATGTAGATAATTATACAGTTAAAGTTCACGTTAATTTCAATCCATGTACCAACTTTGATGTAACATAAACCAAATTAAGTACTCGATGGATAATCTAAATTCAGATTAAAGACAATAGATGCATGTTTCCATGGCAACGTCTATTGTGCACCAGGCAATTTTATTAAATCCGTGATAAATGGCTTGTCGGGAGTTAATAACAATTAATTAATAAAGCCGTCATTGCGTATTGTGAACGAGATGAGACAAAGGATAGTTGGCTAATGAATGAAATCTGATTTTAGGTAAATTAATACTCTGCTCAATGATATTAGGGTGGGGACGAGATAGAGCGGGCAGACCAAGCAACGAAGCTATTTAAGCTTAAGCCTTAAGGCGAATAATACACTCCTCCCCGACCCTCGCTAGCGCCAGATAACCCATCCGAGGCTGTATTTGAGATAGGAATTTGAAATTATACTCCGAAACGAGTATGGTGCTATATTATCTAATACAAAACTATTGGTAGGATAAACAGTAGTGTAGTAGTACGAGTACATGTTACAGTCGTGAACGGAGAACTGTCTACGGTTACAGTATAGATATTATACGCCGCATTGTGGTAAGACCGTCAGTTATTGTACTCTCCTTTTTATTTTTTTAGAGCGTAAAATAAACAGGATTTACATAATGTTATTATAATTTATCATCATGTTATAAACCGCAAGACGTACACGGCCGGACAAAAACCTCGCCATTGTTACAAAAACGAGATGTTCTGGGCCTCCATCCATTGTGATTCGCTATCAGTGAAACGCTACACTGTATTAAAATTCCACATTTAATAACAAAAACGGACCAGACAGCTGTCAACTAAAGTAATTTATTATTGCGTCATCAATTGATACGGAACGGTAAAATACAGCTCATTTAATTTTAAACAACTGGTTCTGTTACTACAATTGTGATCGGAAGCATTCATTTTATATTATTTCACTCGGTTATTGAGTGACAACTCTTGTTTCATTTATAATAGCTTTCCCCTGCGACGTCATCCGCTTAGTAAGTGAGTCCATAATATTATAATATACTCGTCAAAACAAAATAAGGGCCACCTTATATTTTTGATCTTCTGGGCAAATTATGAGGTTCCTGGATTTCTAAGTTGTAAAATTCATTGCAATGATTTGTTTTTAATGAAATAGGCTTAAATTTTACACAATCCACGGAAAAGAAAAACAATTTTACAACATTTTCAAGAAAAAGTGCAATTTCAGCAAAAGTACACTTGGACTAAATATGCAATTAAAAATGAAATTCCACGGCGTTTATTCTTCTTCCTTTTTAAATCAATATCTGGTGTAACTTCCTCTTTTCTGAACATATTCTTGAAGCCTAGAGGACATTTTCTGTCAGATGCCGCATTGTTTCTTGAGAGATTTGTTCCTAGCTCGATTTTAGGACGTTTAAGGGCTGTCTTTCATTGTCCACTGATCAATTTGTGTCTCATACTCTTCTTTTCAACAGATCCCACTTGTGTTCAATTGGTTTCAAGCCCGAACTGTTCGCTGGCCTCGGCAACACTTGTATACAAGCCTCTTCTTGTGTCTCTCTGGTGGCTCTAACAGTATAAGCGCGTGCATTGCCGTGCAACAGCTTGAAACCTGGACCCACTTGCTATGCAAATGGCACCACATAGAGCCTTATGACCTCCTGGATGTATCGTTATGTTGTTACTGTACCCTGGTTCTGAATTATAAGCTCAGTTCTTCCAGTTTGGCTAATGCCTCCCCACACCATAACATTGGGCCCCCCAAATCGATCACTGTTGTGGATGCATGCATCTGCAAATTGCTCACCTTTTCATCTCCACACCGTTATGCAACGGTCAACACTAAAAACTTTTACTTTGCTCTCATCTGTAAAAAGCTATGTGCTTCAGTCACTTACGCTACAGTCCAATTGTTGCCTTGCGGATGTTTATTGATTTGCATGATGAATGCTGGTCTATGAAATTCGCACCACTTGACTCCTGGACAATTGCTGATCTTCATAAAACTGGTTTCTAATTGTTTGGTCACTAAGTCACGTGCCCGTGGCCAGGCACAACCGGGTTTGCAAAGAACGGGAAATGACGGTGCTCTCTCTGCGAGCATGTAAGTCTATGTAGCGGTCTTCCCGAGCGGTGATTCCTCTAGGTCTGTATAATTCCTGACTTCTGACAAATTTTTGGATCTCATAAAAGCAATTCCAGGCATTCTGAATCGCTCGCTGCGAAAATCTCGGCTGTAAAACTACAGATCGCCACGAATAGCCTTCTTGGATGAGTGTTATGGCCCTGGTCGTTGTAGTCAAGTCCATTTGAAGTCGAACCTGTGGAATTACGTTCTTAAAAAGCCGATGTACGCACTGACTCGACACACTAAACTGTTCTCAGTACAATACAAATGTTAAATGAGCTTAAAGTTCACGTTAAAAACAGGGTAAAATTTATTGGTTTCAAAAAAGTTGATAAAATCTACCCATTTTAACGGTTTTTCAAGCGGAATGCTGTTAAAGTGTTCGCAAACACTTAAGATAACATAACGCTGTACAATTTACCACATGGATATAGTTAATGATCATTAAATCACCCATAATGTCGAAATTTGCAAGTGGCCCTTATTTTGTTTTGACGAGTATATAATTACATTTATTTCAGATTTTCAAAAAATTCTGTGTTAGTTCTTCGGAATAAAAAGATAATTCCATACGTTAGGGTCGAGTAGGTATTAAGGTTTTGTATAGGACAGCTGTATATTTTTTAACACGCTTTTATTCGCTTCACCTGTAATTAACTAACTAACTATGTATGAAAATCTTGGAAGATAAATTTGACCCACTTCCTGGTTTCCGATTGAGCTGAAATTTTGCATACACGTTCAGTTTGGATGACTAAAGCGTGTTCTATAGTTTAAAAACTATATTATTTTATTTATTACAAAAAATAACGTAATAATTCAAGTTTTAGAACTACCTTCCACCAAACTACGATAGTTTGAGTCAACTAAACAAAGGAATACTTCATATGTCTACTTATCCCGACTAAAATACAGATTCTTTCCATATTAAAAATAAACACACAAAAACACAAAACACCCAAAAAAAATTCAAAACAAACAACAAGATCGGATCAAGGCCCTTATGTTATCCCAAACTAAGTTTACGTTCCGAAAACCCATCCAATAAAGTAAATAAGAGTCGATATGTCTTTAGTTATCCCGCTCCAACCTTCACGAGCGGCGGAGGGTTGGCCCTCCAAACTTTATACTTGGTACGACCGCAGAAAACCGGATTGTCGCAGGCATGCCTACGTAGATTGTTTTCGGGAAACGTGTGGGAAAATTTATGTGCATTTATGTATTAAAGTTTAGATTATGATACAAAATGTGATAAATAATAGTTTACATTTGTGAAATATATTTCTTTCTTTCAAATAACATATGAATTGATGCTTTTAAACGCTCATCGGAATGATTTGAATTGAAAAATTTCTAAACTGTAATAATGAAATCTCACACTTTATCTTGAAGCATCATTGGAAGTGAAAAGAAACCAACCAGACCTAACCAACCAACCAACTATATCTGCTTATGACAGATAACAAATAACAATAATCCTTAATACCAAATAGCAAAAAAAAAACGATAAACGAAAAACACAAAAAAAAAGAAAATGACAATTGTCGATCGTCGTTTATCTGGAAAATAAACAATTTCATTTCATTTTACATTTTAACTGCATTTCATTTCAAAAGCTTCATTTCATTTCATAATATAATGTTCGGCATATGCGGACTGACCATCGTCACTGGTAATTCTAAGTCGGTATTGTGTAACTTTTGGGCAACGCCAAAACTTTTGATACGCGCACATTCAAATGTAGATACGAGGAAATTCGAGTTTAATGAAATTATAACTTTTGGACAACATTATTTCAGGGAGAAACTGTCAAACAATACTGTATGTAATCATGTGAATCTGCTTCTTAGAATATTGCTCATTATATAAATAAATTATTATTAAACTTGGATCAGCATAAGTATTCTGTAACAACATCTTGTATCTCGATTCGAATCTCTCTTATTGTCGGTTGATATTTGACGAATTGATATTCATCCACCACACTTTTGCTATACGTCCACCATACTTTTGCTATACGTCCACCACACTTTTGAAATACGTCCACCACACTTTTTATATACGTCCACCACACTTTTGAAACAACGATTTATTATGTTTACCAGTGTTTACCATGTTACATGAAATAACATAAATATTTATATGCAAGGTTATTGGTAATTAACTGATAGTGCTTTGAGGGGTCATTGTACTCATCCTCACAGAAAGCAGTACTCATCATTATGAACAACTTTTACGATGCGACCAAACCTGAAATCGCGAAAAGTAAATCAGCTGTTCCTTACATTTAAAGTAATATTGAATTATTTATATAATATGGAACAGCAGATTTTTTTCGCGATTTCAGCCTTTGTCCCATAGTAAAAGTTTTTCATAATGATGAGTACAATACTCTCCTTCAATGTTTCTCTCTTTCAACCAGACAGCCTGTATAGTCATTGGCGTAAAAGAGGATATACTACTACTCATCTTCCAGCCATAACATTTCATTAGCTACACCCAGGGACCGATACCGGTATGACCAATACCTGTATTTCTCGGTTACAACCTTTATTATATTTACGGGTATTTTTAAAGGTAACCTTAATTTTTAAGGCAGTTCCATCAAATTGAATACAACCGGTTTTAATACCGGTTACCGAAATAAAAATTACCTCTATCTTACACGTGCCGTCGGCATATAGTCAAAGGGCGGGCAGCGCTTGTGTAGTTATGTGTATATCGTCGCTAATTTTTAGGTTACCGGTATTAAAATGGTTACCTAAATGGTTACCTAGATAGCGGTAACCGTATTCTTAGCCACGAAACTCAAAAGTTTGGCGAGTATATATAGATAGATATTATAAACAAAAATATTGAAAGTAGGAACAAATTTAAAAATTTAAAAAGTAGCCCTAATTCTTCGATACCTGTACCCTAATTTATAGCGTTTTATCGATCCTAGCTTACACACCCACGATAAACGAGAGTTCTATACGTTGGAAAATTAATGTTTTTATTCAATCAACTTCATTTGTTAAATTTGTTGATGCCGGTCAAATATCCGTTCCTAATACTGAGATTTTCGTCAAGAATATCTTCATTGTCCAGACTTGTTGATTTAGGACGGAAGGATATAATATAGGTATAATATTATAGTTTGTATAAGCGAAGGTAAGCTGCCTATCATACGAAAGTTGTGT
Organism: Allophyes oxyacanthae; assembly: GCA_932294325.1. Classification (NCBI taxonomy): domain Eukaryota; kingdom Metazoa; phylum Arthropoda; class Insecta; order Lepidoptera; family Noctuidae; genus Allophyes; species Allophyes oxyacanthae. The sequence goes on along the minus strand of OW028614.1, from coordinate 3,095,272 downwards.
AAGTATATTCAGGTACAGGAACGTGATCGATGGGCTAGAAACAGCCACAATTTTGTTCCATTTCAACAAATAGGTAGGGTTCTGTTCAATACCTAAAAAACGTTACGACTTTGAACTTCAATAACCATAACCACCAAACCACCAAATTGGCAGAATCATCTCGGCTTTCCTATTACTTATAGTATATTTATGGATTGTATATTCGTCTAAATCAATTGATAATGATTTTGCATACCCATGTGACGGCAGAACAATGGAGAACTAACTTCCTTATCAACATCAATGCACCAATTTGTATACCCATGTTTGCAAAGAAATAATTTATCTAAGTTCCTTGATAGGTCCTCTCAAAATATCTTACTTTTGCTGTGCCCGACAGGGTCCATGATTGTTACTAAAAATGTTTACCACCTAAGCCTACATTGTGGAACGCAATAAAGAATTGAGTATTGAGTATTGAGTATTGAGTTTATTTATGTACTAATATGAAATTTATATATAGTGTATATAGTGTTCTACCACCGCCTGCAATGGATAGAGAAGTTCGCGTTAAAGTCGTTTCTTTTGTGGTGGTTTTAAGAGAGCCCTTCCCGGTCCGCATATGTAGTTTATATTATAATTATATATGCCTATGTATACGTTATAAGTAACTATGCTTATTTCAGTATATTTAACTTGTCCGTGCACCTACCATCCTTTTTTCTCTGCATCACCCTTAGGTTGACTGGTAGAAAATACCTAAGGTATTAAGTCCGCCACTGTACATAGTGCACAAAGTATAAATAAATAAATAACCAGTCGGTTCCCAGGTATATAGCCCAGTACAAAAAAAACATCGTACCGATAGGAAGAAAACGTCCCGTACGTTTTCTTTTTACACCAGTTGTAGCTAAGCTGTAATGTCTATCAACTTTCCAATATCCATAAAATCTTTACACCTATCTAGGTACTTAGCCTACAAGTAGCGTCATGGGTGCCGATTCTGTTGTACATCGCACTAAACTAATTTGAATCATACTATATCTCTTACTCACATACATCAATAAAAAAGGACAGAAAATATTTAGAACTCTCAATTTAGTCTATGCCCTTGTAATTTACGGGAAATTAGATACGACCTAGAATAGAATTTTATTTTGTAACACATTGGTGCAGAATACAATGTAGAATCATACATGTCTGGTGTTGAAGAGCGAAGTTGCTAAACAATGTTTGTCAATGGTGGCGTACAAAATATAGCAAAAAAACGTACATCATTACAAGAAACATTGACAAGAAATTAGGTTAAAAATTATATAAAATAATAAGAAATTCGACAGTTTGTTTTTTTCGTGTTAAAATTTGTTATTAATGACAATGATCCATAAGGCACTATCACACACAATCAATGAGGTACTATGATCACCCAGGAACTTCCGCAATATTATAGTAACATTTGTTATTAAATATTTCTGAAGTTGGACTCTAAATAAATGTTTATTTAAATGTTTTATGGGCAATATTTGTTAAATATTTTAGGAGCTATGCAGAAAACTCTTTTACCCATTAGTGCTGTATTAGCTCTTCGCATAGGTACTTACCTAACTAAATTCACGTTGATTAAATACAAGTGGACTAATTTGACAGGATTCAATATCTTCCATCCTTTTCTCATCTTTTTTGTTAGAAAGAAACATAGTGACACTAAATTAGTTTACTTTGTACACAACAGAATCAGCACCATTATCAACTTTATGAAGATTACAACACAGTTTCTAATTTTCTAGTTTAACAATACCTATAAAATGGTTGTGTGAGAAGGAAAGTAAAGTGATCAATGTAGACCGCACTAAACTAAGCAGGTATTCTCTGGGGAGCTGTATGTATGAGGGATACGTTGCCAGGATTCTGTATGCCCAGGTTTGATGGGTTGCGAAGTGGAATGAAATGGAGTAGGCATTGTAGTCAAATATTTTCTTTTGTTAGTCTGTAATTTGAAATAGTTACTGTATTACCACAAAAATGTTAAACAAGTGTTGAAAATGCATCTGATATAAAAATGCGTACAAAAACGCGTAGAAACGCGGAAGAACTTGAGTTTAAAAAAATTATTGTATAACCTAACCGTCAAAAACGCCCGACTCCAACTAGAAAAAGAGTTGTAACTTTTGAACAGTTAAACAAATTTTAATGAAACATAGCTAAGATGATACCCGATTAACCTAGCTTTCAATTAAAAAAACTGCATTGAAATCGGTTCATCCATTTTGGAGCTACGATGCCACAGTCAGATACACAGATACATAAATACACAGATACACAGATACACACTACAAACTTATAACACCCCTCTTTTTTGTCGGGGGTTAATTTATTTTAAATAAATTTCATAGTTCTGTGTCACGTGTGTAACTTAGTCATGGGGAAGGGCTTTTCTCAGTAGTGGGATTAATATGGGCTAACAATAACAGAAATAGAATAGCTTGTGATACAAATACCTTTTTAAGTCTGGCAAACAAGAATAATGACAGGGACTCTGTCACTACGACACTTGTCATTCTAGTTGTAGCTACGCACTCGTAGCATATTGCTACGCATGCTACGAGCTACGAGAATTTTATTTGCTCTTCAATACCATTATGGCCCAATTTATGGAGAGCTGAAAAGTCGCGCGGGGCGCAAATCGGCGTGTCGCTCTCTCGCTCCCTCTGCATGAACGGAGATACGCGCCTTTCTCCGCGATGGGCGCCGGTTTGCGCTCCGCGCGACTTTCCGCCTCTCCATAATTGAGTCCTTACAAGCTATGACACACATTTACTACAGGATAATGTCCACTATTCTGTACGTTTCTGTTTCTTCAAATTGCTTACTCTAATTTCTTCCTAGTTGCTTGTAGTGTAGAAAGGTTGTATATTTTTAGTTTGATCCATCGCATCTCCCGTAGGCTCAATCTGTGGAGCGGACGAGGGTCGGCATGGCAAGCTTTAACGTAACAAATTGGCTAACTTATATGTCGGGGCGGGTATCCCAGTCTTCACCCTATGCTGATATTTTCAACAACACTTTGTATTTATTTATTGGTATTATTTTAGCGAGATTGATGGGTGTTAGTTTAATCGATTCGATTCGTGATGTAGGTATGTGTTTTTTATTTCATTCGAAACATCTGTCATTGATATAATGATAGAATAAATAAAATAAAATAAATTAATCCAGCCCATTACTGTCCCACTGCTGGGCACGGCCTCTTTTCGGAATGAGAAGGGTTAGGCCTCAGTCCATCACGCTGGCCTAGTGTGGGTTGGCGGACTACAAAAATCATCGAGGACTTTATGAGGCCCTCTCAGGTTTACAGGTTTCCTCCACAGTGTTTTCCTTCACCGTTAATGCAAGTGATAATTAAATTGCGATCCGCACATACCTAAATTCGAAAGTCAGAGGTGCGGGCCGGTTTCCAACTCAGACCCTCCTGCATGGAAGGCAAGCGTTCAACCGCTATGGTTATCACTGCTTTACAGATAGAATACCTCATTATAATTATTAATCCAAGCGAGTACGTAATATCGAAGTGATCATCAACTTATTCAAAATTTCAGAATTCGCTTCACGTTTAAATGAGTGGGAGTTAAAAATTTCACTGAACTTCTGACACTTTAGCCTCTTTTATTTTTAACCCCCGACTAAAAAGAGGGGTGTTATACGTTTGTCGTGTGTATCTGTGTGTGTGTCTGTAGCATCGTGGGTCCAAAATGGAAGGACCGATTTCAATTTTTTTTTAAATCGGGATGGTTCTTGTTTCATGAAAATCTGTTCAGCTGTTCAAAAGTTACAGCTCAAAGTCAAAGTCAAAGATTTTTATTTCAACTACTACTAGCTCTTTTTCTAGTTGGAGTCAGGGGTTTTTGATGGTTAGGTAATTAGGTTATTGTCAAACGTGACGAAAACGATTTGTTTAATTAAGAAATATGTTTTTTTCCAGCTGCGCAAAGGCCGCGGTGCAACAACATTCACAAGCGATTCCACGTTCAAGTGGAAATAAATTGAAAAATTTAAAGCGCGCGCGAATTCACTAATGAAAGTTTTAAATGACCGACGAAAAACAAAAAAGTGACCTCGTTATTACGATTACAATTTTTTGTTTGCAGTTGAAAAAATATGTTGTTCGCTATTAAAGTTAGTAGAACTGGATGGATAGAACGCAGCGCTGAGTTTGTGGTGTTTTGCGGGTGCCGAGCGGCGAGCGCCAGTGCAAGAACTTTTTATCAACTTTTTTTATAAATCCGGCCAAAACAATAGCCCGCGAATTTCATAAAAGGGTCCCAAAACGTCAACACCGTCCCGGACAATGGGGAGCGATTTGAACAATTAATCTTCGAGACGAATCGAACTTTACCAACTCGGTCATAATTATTAAAATGTTGTGGTTCTTTTCAGGAAATGTTTAAGAGATTTTCTTGTACAATGATGATGAGTAAGGCGAAAATTAGAATTAAATGAGAATTAAAATTAATGAGAAGTAAAAGTTTTAAAATGTGAGTTTTGAATGAAGTTAATTGGTAATGAGAATAAAGATTGTTAAAGCAGAAGAATGGCAACATAGGATCAGGGATCGGATTATCGATCGATTATAACGCTATATGTAACGTAATAACGATAATTTTAACATTTTTAGTAGTGTTAAAAAATAACGTTACCTTTCTCTTTCCTATTTGTGGTCGCTATTAGTTACGCACTCTACTCGCAGTCTCACTCTCATTGTCATTGGCTCGTACCTACGGTATGGACTTTGAGAAGAATTAAATTTAACGTTTTATCGTTGCTTTGGAGTATATCGTTGTGAAATGTTAAGTAACGTTACGTTAAGGTTATAAAATACCGGTAATTGGTAACTTAAAATAACGTAATATAATTTAACTAAATAATCTGTGAACAAAATCGTAATTTCTTTGAAAACACCGACACCTAATTCTTACTCTGGGGTTTCTATAATCATGTACTCAAGTTTTCGTTACGATGTCACTTACACCCTGTATAAAAAGTACAACGTACAATTAAAACTAAACATCTTATTCAAAACAAATACAAAAAAATACAGTCAATGCAATAAATCTGCACACAAACTAGCGAATCAAACAAAGTGCTAAACAAAAAATCCCGGTTTCGAAACAGATTAAACATTCCTTAACCCAAATATGTCCAACTACGATGCCCCATGTCCACGGGTGCAATTACTTGTCCGGACGAAACTGGGATCAGAACGGACCCAACTTGAATACGAAATAATGTAAATGCGAAATTGAAATTATATGCAAATGTACCTATAGCTTCCTGCAGGAGACGGGTGACGATAAGGAAATATACGGGTTTCAGTAATAAGTTTAGATTACTACGAGATTTTCAGTTGTGTGTATAGCTACTGCATTTTCACTGAGTGAGTTGCACTTTAAGGTTTACGCCAATATCCAGTAGCAGTCAGACGAACTCACTCGGGAAGACCTATTATCTTATTTTTTTATTTATTTTTCGGTTGTTATGTTCTTTTTCTTGTTGTTTTCCAAAACGAAAAAAGAGTTCCAATCGCACGCAAGTCTTTGTTTTGTCAACCTACAGAATACACGTCAAAAATGCCGTACTGTATTGTGAAAAACTTGAATAGGGTGATAAATTGTCACAAGTAAAATTAAGCTGTTTACTAATGACGATACGGTTTAGTTATTTTATAGTTTTTTATATTTCTTTAAATGTACCTACGCTTATATAATTTGACTCGGAACACATTTTTCGTGAATTTTATTCTAGACCCACCGTCCATTGTACCGTGTACGTCAATGAGTACAATAATCTCCTAAACGGATCGGAACTAGAAATGTTGGACCTTATATTTGAGCTAGCAACCTCGAATGATTATAACGGCAATATCTAGGTAAGCGTGCAATTTTAATTAATTGTTTTAACATTGCTTATCTTATGAAGATATAATTCAGATCGCAGAATCATAAGTAACATTTGCAGATAGCAGTTCTTGACGTACAGTCAGCCACTAATATCTAGCGTTATTAATGTCTAGTTGTAACTAATGTATCGCCGACGTGATTACAAAGTCGCCTGTATAATTAATTTGTCTGAGTGTACCTGTCGCGTGACTTGTGATTAATTGCACTTTGTGTGTGTTTTATTATAACCTTCATCTGTTTTCGTTGGTGTTATGGAGGACTTTCTACCTGGTGGACATAAATTATAAGTAGACGTCATTATATCACATGTAAAATTGATCACTTTAGTTTACGAAAACCTTTGCCTAATTTCGAAGCTAGCCCTTTGGTTTAATTAATAAGTCAATACAGTAAAGAAAAAAATTAATACAGCCCAGAGTGCCATTGCTGGGCACAGACCTCTTCTCGGAATGAGAAGGGTTAGGCCTTAGTCCACCATGCTGACCTAGTATGGGTTGGCGGACTACACACACCATTGAGGACTTTATAAGGCCTTCTCAGATATGCAGGTTTCTTCACTATGTTTACCTTCACAGTTAACTTGCGATAATTCCACATTTTAGATTTCTGCATTCCTTCTCCATATAAACTATAACTATCCCAAATCTCACACTCCTCCAAAGTCAAAGTCAAAGTTCTTTATTTCAACTGGGCCTTTGCAGGCACTTTCAAAACGTCGTGATTCTAAGTGCACGGTTCCAAGTGGGTTGGCCGGTGGTTCCGTGCGCGCAATATACTTAAAAAGAGGTACAAAGTTTTCTCTTCACGTATTAATATATATAAATATAAATAAAGCATCTTATTCTATAGGTGTGGGTTGTGGGAGGAGCGGTAAAGAACTCCATCCAAACACCCAAGGCTGTTCACGCGGGTACAAGCCTTTAATTCAAAAGTCCCAAATTGAATTCTTGCGACAGTTTAGTTACAGCTCTACTTAACCTTACTTAACTCCAAACAAGACAGTCCTTAGCCGTTCATTCATTCGTCATCAACAAGCAAATATTTACTCAACCGTATGTCATTCTTAAATAGTTCATAAAACTAGGCTGGGCAGATTAATTAGTGTCAGACGTTTTGCATAGCGTCTTGGGTATCTGGTGGGACGGAATTAATCAAGCCGTGATCCGACACATTATCTCAGTTTAGATGGCTCGAACCCTTACCGTGTGGGGGCAGGCGAAACGCGGACAAATTAAAGAAAAAAAAGAAAGCACAACAACACACACATACACACAATAACAAATAAGCAATAACGAATAAACAAATAAACAGGGTTACAGAAAAACAAAACAAAAACACAATAAAAAAACACCAAAATAAACAAATACACGTAAGAAAAGAAAAAAAAAAGACAAAAAGCAAACAATCAACTATCGTGACAAATTATAAATTAGCGATTAGTATAAGCCGATTTTTTTGACATTAGTACTTAGACCCACTTACTTATTTGTCAGTTGGTACTTACAATGTACTTGCACTAGTTATTCTTAAAAATGCAATGTTTATGGAGATTAATATTATCGATAATTAATAAATTACAGTCTCAAATGCAAGGGAAATTGCATTAAATTATAAACAATTTCATAGAAACTGCATTTTGAAGAATAAAATTGACATTTTGAAATTGATAGTCCCTATGTTCTGTGGTCCTAATAGAAAAAAAAAGTAAAACTATGTATAATTTATTATATTTTACACCGCGTAGACAACTATTAGTGCTACGTAGATGTAGCAGAACGGCTGTTGCTACGCGGTAGCTACGCGTCTACGCACGTAACTTCTAGGCCGCGTTCATCGTGTAGTACACAAAATGATTTTGCGTGAGGATTATTTGGAGAACTTCCAAAAAATATGTTTATTTCATAGACTTACGGTTAATAGTTACTTATTGTATGAATTTTATAGGATAGTGGGAAATATTTAGACCTATTTCTGATTCGCCAATAAAAAATCTAAATTGTTTAAGATATTCAGTAACATATTTATTTTCCGCACAAATACCCTTTTAACTTACTTTTTTATATACGCTTACTTCGTGGCTTCATAACAAGACCTCAGTTACAAGAGTTAACGCGCGGGTCACTCCTTAACAAGAATTGAACAACCAGCAGTGTTTCCGACATGTTTGCATCGGCCGGGTATCATCACTGTTAAGTCGCTCTTCATTATAATATGACTTACCTACTTAAGTATGAGACTTGCAATACATCCGCGTACTTCGTGACTTCCAAACAAGACATCGGTTACAAGAGAACAAGAATTGAACAGCGTGCAGTGTGTCCGACATGATTCCGTCGGCCGGATATCGACACTAATTGAGTCACTGTTAATGATAAGATCTATAGGTATATTAATACGTGAAGAGAAAACTTTGTAGCCTTTTTTAAGCATATTGCGCATACGGAGGTGTGTGTGAGATTTGGCATAGTTAAAGTTTATATAGAGAAGGAGTACAGAAAGCAAAAATTACGGTCGAATTTCGACCACAGGGCGACCACTAGTAATATTAAAAACGGTAAAAGAGAGAAGCCCTAAGCATTGGACTCTCCGCGCCCAGCAAATACTGAGCTGGATACCCTTTCGGCATGGGCATTGATTGGGCATGCCTGACAGCATATCTACTCGTATATGTATATTTTAAGAATTTTAAATTTTATTTCTTATTTGTTTCTTTTGGACCCCCGACAAAAAAGAGGGTTGTTATAAGTTTGTAGTGTGTATCTGTGGATATGTGTATCTGTGTATCTGTCTGTGGCATCGTAGCTCCAAAACGGATAGACCGATTCCAATGCCGGTTTTTTAATTGAAAATTAGTTTAATGGGGTGTCATCCTAGCTATGTTTCATGAAAATCTGTTGAGCCATTCAAAAGTTACAGATGATGATGATGATAAATATATGTTGATTAATCTCCTAATCATCGAAGATCTTTGACTTTTTGTTAACTTGTCAGTTGTCGATTCGTCACCAACCATAGTAGGTACCTATATGAAAGTAAAAAGAAAAGAACATAATAATATTATATTGTGTAAATGACACGATCCGTATTGACAGCGATCGGCAGTGGCGTAGCTACCGGAGGGCTAGACGGGGCAGTGCCCCGGGGCCCCCAAGCTCAGGGGGCCCCTCGGACTCTGACTTACAAACTATAAATAGAACTAGTGAAAATTTATCCCACATTCGGAATATAAATAAACCAGATTCCATGAACGCGACTTTAATAATGGCAACATAATTGAAAAAATACAGGGGAATTTTAAATAGTTTAATTGGGGCCCTAGTTTATTTTTTGCCCCAGGGCCTTTGGTTACCTAGCTACGCCTCTGGCGATCGGTCTTCACATTACTCGCAATAAAATAAAATACTTCTACACTCACTCCTGACAAACAAACGGGACAGAATTATATTGTTTTTAGTTTTATTTTGTACCACGCAGATCATTCTTTTCGAGAAAATTGTAAATATAATCGGGTGCAAAATAAAATAGAGTGTTAATTTAATGTTGAATAAACTTTCCGGGAAGTGTTGCAAGCTGCAGTAAATTATTTTATAGAGCAATTAATACTGTATACGATACGAGTAGTATGTTATGCAATTAACTGAACCTGTTGTTTAAATACAATAACATCATATAGATATAATTTTGTCAAATTGTATGATAGTCGATTTGACTCGATTCAATTCAATTTATTGACCGATTTATATAAATATTATTATTATTATCAGCCTATGCTGTCCCACTCCTGGGCAAAGGCCTCCCTCCATTTTCTCCATTTCTCACGATCCCGCGCCTTTTCATTCCATTCTTGAAGAAATGTATCCATTTCGTCCCGCCATCTCTTTCGTGGTCTGCCGCGACCTCGTTTTATTATCTCAGGGCACCAGTTTTGTGCTATGTTAGCCCACAGTTCTTTTGGCATACGGCAGACGTGTCCTGCCCAGTCCCATTTCAGCTGGGCGGCCTTTAGAGCAACGTCAGCTATCTCCGTTTTTGAGCGCAGTATAGTGTTTCGAATACGATCCGTTAATTTTACACCTAGTATACTGCGCTCCATAGCTCGCTGGCAAACCTTGAGTTTGGACTTCTGGATGTCAGTCAAAGACCAAGTCTGTGCTCCGTAGGTTAGGACGGGGAGAATACACATGTCCATGAGCTTACGCTTAAGAGGCATGGGTAAATCACCCTTGAAGAGCTCCTTCATAGACCAGTAACTCCTCCAGGCGTTTTCGGTACGTCTTGCGACTTCCTTGTCTTGCCTCGCCTGGAAGGAGATCACTTGGCCCAAGTAGATGTATTCCTGGACATGTTGTATTTTTTCCCCGTCGACTTGGATGGTTTTTGTTGTTCTATTAGTCTAGTTCTATTAGTTATATAAATATTAATTAGTTAATATTGTAGACTGAATTGTATTTCTGTTTTTAACACGCTTCACCTGTAACTAACTAACTAACTATGTAAGAAAAGACCTACTTCCCGGTTTCCGATTGAGATGAAATTTTGCATTCACGTTCAGTTTCGATGACTAAAGCGTGTTCAATAGTTTTTTTAAACTATAATATTTTATTATATAATGAAATTAACACATTTATGTTGCATTTACTTATTTATACACTGACATGAAAAATATAAAAATTATGGTTGAAAATAATTAAAAGGATATCTTTTTATTTATCGAACTTGATTTCCATTATAGGATTTCTTCTGTACCGTCACCGTCGGTATAATTGACACAGATAAATCTCACATCAACACGCCCTTGCTGACCTATAACAACTATTTGTAGGCCTTAATATATAAACTTAAATATGTACACTAATGATTGTTAAATAAATGAAACATAAAATAAAATAAATACAAATATAAAACTGAGCACCTAGGCGTCAAAGTACTCCTCCTCATCGCTGATAATTGGTAGCGTGCCCAGAAGACTGGCAGCATTGCCACGTTGAATGGCAATGCTTATTCTTTGACCAAAGAACAGGCCAGCCCTCGGGTCACGCGTAGCGTCGACCAACCGTTTTGCAATGTCTCTGAATAGGAGACATGCATTCGGTCCCCATGACCCGAGCGTTTCTAGTTTCGACACCAAACGGCTCAAATATATAACTACTGATAAGGTTGTAGACCTTACCAATAGTTTCGTACAGTAATCGATCCTGCAACCTCTATAACAGAAAGCCAATGACTTAGCCACTGCGTGAACCATGCTTTCGATATAATACAATTCGGCAAATTATACTTTCGTCGAAACCAAGAAAAAATACTTAGTAGCAACAATAAAGCAAAACCAAGTTAAAGAATTTGAAAAATACCTTCAAAACATTTCGTAAGGCGACGGCCGACGTTCGATTCCCCGAGGTGTCGTTCTAGTGACAAATTCTCGTCGAAAACTCCGAATTATTTTTGTGGAACGATCGATCAATCAGAATAATTCTGTATAGGTATACCCGTTATAGTTTGTTATCCAGTTCTGATGGTCTGACAATAATTGATTGTCTAAAAATTGCTAAGTGTCCTTTGATATTCTGATCAAAAATAGTCAGAGTCCGAGTTCGAGTTCGATCACTACGATGAGCAAATTGTGATCCGGTTTTATTGTTGTGAGACATTTAAATGTAGAATTGTAGATTTTAACAAGTCGCAATGACTGCAAACCCTGCCATTTTTTTCCCGACTGCGGCGAAGCCCAAAAGGAGGGTAATGTTTTTAGTTGGTATGTATTTATGAATGTCTGTGTCTATGTTCCTACCTAGAGGCTAAACGAGTGAACCGGTTTTAACAAATGTGTCCTTAGATTCAACTTAAAGGTGCAAATGACACTGGCTATATGGATTTTGAAAAAATCTACATTGCGGATTTTAGTCACCATTATGAGTAACCTTTTTTAACCATTTTTTTTTGTTACATGATCATATATGGTGTCAAAGCGTAGGGCTCGAAGAGACAATTTCAAATAGGTATGTATATATCTAATAAATATATAAATAATATTATTTGTTTGAAGAGGTAGGGTACTAAGCCCCTTTGTCACTGCGACCTGCGAAGATCTATTGTGACGCCTCTTGTATTATTACAGCACTCCCTCTAGCCGTAAGTCAATAATAAAATTGACTATATTCGTACTCGTATATATCTATATCTTATACACTAGAATAACTAAACATTAATAAAACTAAAAAGTTTAAGAGCAAACAAAAACGAACTTTTTGTAAAATTATTCTATTTTCAAAGTAAACACTTTCTCCCTTCAGCAATATCTCGTAACATTTCCTCTCCTCAAACACTTAATTACCCTCACCATAATCGCGCTCTCACACCGAATTATCCACCGCTGTAAGAGCACAAAAGATTCTATTTCTCGTTTTAAACCCTATCTGTAATCAGAGCACGTTTGCACCGTCCCATTGCTTAATTTACAAATGTAATTAAACTAGACTCGCCTAAGAAAAAGAAGGTGATTTCTCACCCGTAGGGTAAAGTAATTCTTTTGTACAAAACCTCCGATAACTTAATCGGATAGCAAAAGTAAGTGGGAGTATGTGACCGGTTTAGGAATGTTGGTTATTCTTACCTCTACCTGCGTTGTTTTAAATGATAGGTAAAATTAATGAAATCTCATCAACAAGCAGCCCGTACGTTTGTCACATGTGCCTCTTAACTAACCATTATAAGACCTTTTTTGGTTGGTTAAGAGGTAAACGCAAATGCCGATTGTGATTATTAATAAGGTATCTAGAAATAAGTAATTTAGTTTAAATAGTTATAAATAGTAATTGGAAGATTTTTTTTTAAGTATGTATACCTAGCAATTAGTAAAGTAATCAATTTAGTAACTAAGTTAAATGTAGCGTGGTCAAATAAAGGCATTTTTTTAATGTATTTATTATTAAGAGGCACACGCAAAACAGTGATAGCCTAGCGGTTGAACGCTTGCCTTCCATGCAGCGAATGTCAATTCCTCAAATATCAACCTACTATAAAAGTGATTTTCGAATCGAGATGCGAAATGCTGTCATAGAATAGCTCCCCAGGTCCGATTTCGAACCCGACCCGCACAAACTTTCTAAATGTACGGATCGCAATCTGATTATCACTTGCGTTAAGGTTGTATTTTACGACGATTTCTTACTTTTGAGGGGGTGAAGTATCAGCCTAAGCCCCACCCACTAGGGGAGCTCCGTTCTCGCAATTACGCAATTGACGTATCAGACTGTGTGACACACGTGTCACAGAATAGCAATATTAATTAGCAACATGCAGTATGACACCAGCAAATACTTGAAAAATATAAATCCATAATATCGTATACCCAGTGTCCTATATTACGCTAGAAAATCTGTTCCTCCGTTTTGTATTTGTAGATTTTATACCTATTTAACTATCTACTTATAAACTATCAGTCATACCTATTGTGTATGAGTTTATGCAAGTGCACATAATTGTCTCGACCAACATTGGGCATTTTCACACTAAGCCAATAATGCCGTAACGAAACCGATATATCGGCATGACAAACCTGATGACACTGCCAATTTGTGTGTAATGTTAGAAGAATAAGCCAACTCAAATCAATGCCTTGAGATAATAACCTACTCTCACCCACACCTGTAGGAGTCGTCCGTTTCCGTAGTCATACCTACTTAAGTATGTTCACAGGGTTGCTTTTTTACCTAAAAAGAAATTGCATATTCATAGATCAAAACCATATTCCTAGTTCAGATTCCTCGCTATGTATGCAGATGAAGAGCTTCAAAATTGAAAGAAAGAAAGAAAAAACATTTAAATCGGACTCGTACACGAAATTACATAAACACACAAAAATTCAAATAATGATAACAATAAGCTAACCGTCTAAAACCCTCGACTCTAACTAGAAAAAGAGGTGTAACTTTTGAACAGCTGAACAGATTTTAAGAACCATCCCGATTAAACTAGCTTTCAATTAAAAAAAACTGCATTGAAATCGGTCCATCCGCTTTGAAGCTTCGATGCCACAGACAGACACACAGATTCACAGACACATAGATACACAGATACACATTATAAACTTATATCACCCCTCTATTTTGTCGGGGGTTAAAAAAGTCCTGCAAGAGGCCAAAGAAAGTCCCTATCTCAGCATATACTGACAGTTAATCCTGACAGATAAAATAAATACCGCAGCGCTGGTTTTCACACACACACACACACACTTCCATGCTTTATTTTTCATTGTTTTTATTTTATGTAATTTTCTGGTTTTTTTATTTTTTATGTTTGTTATGTGTGCATGCTCGGTGTCCTGTGTGCAAAAAATAAATTGAGTTTCTTTCTTTCTTTTAGGATAGGACCGTGGTGATGCCACGGACAACCACGATAACTAAAAATAAATATAATTTTTAAAAACGTTTTCTTTCCTTCTTTACATACTATCTATCTATCTCTCTCTAACTTCTAAACTTTATTAACTACGGACATGTATCATTCAAATTCGAAGAATTTACAACAAAAAACCACATAGTAAAAGTTATGAAATTTGGTTCTTGTTCAGAAATAGTACGCATTTCTTTTTTTGTGGCTAGTTTTCCTAGATTATTATACCATTTTGGAATCTTGGAAAGTTGCGTCAATTTTTAAACAAACTTGCCATGGTAGTGTCTGTACTTTTTTTTTACACCACGATGAGTGAAAATGGACCAAAAGTAAAAATCTTTCAAAATTTTAGGGTGAAAAATAATTTTGATTGATTTTTGTGTCAAATCTACAGGCATTCTGGGATTTTTAACGATTGTGGTGGATAGCAGTGCTACTTAGGTTGCCGGTACAAAAAGAAATTCAGAAATATCTGAAACATTGTGGTCATGGTAATTAAAAATATCTTAAGGGGTGTAAATTTTTGAAGGATTTCAATTTTTTTATGTAACTTCTTAAAAATTGAGATGTTTTTTATTTTATTTTTTGTTCTCGAGTAGTCATGAGCTGGTCAACCCTCTGGTGCCCGCTTATCGTTGAATTTTGGGACATGGTGTATATAAAACTTCATACTCTTTGTTCTCAACACTACAAATTGTCGTACTGATTTTTCTATACTACATCCTATAAAATGAATTCTTGACGGAGATGTCAAGAAATTATTTTAGCATATTGATTTTTATAAACGAAATACTTAGATTTTCTGAATAAAAGGCAAGTTACTTATACTTCCTGTTGCTTTTTAATAATTTTTTTAATGATTTTACTGTCATTCTTTCTTTTGGTTTTGAATAAAGTGTAAGCGCAGGAAAGTCAAAAAAAATTGCACAGGTGCCTCGATGCGCGCCGAAACGCGACTGATTGATGGCAGAGATGACAGAAATCACGAATTTTGTGGTTTTTATCAAATTGTGACCAATATACGTAATATTATAAAAAAATAACAACCGATTTTGGTTGGTATATTTGCGACCAATATTGTGATGCAAAAATTATTTGAAATAATATCATGTTTTAGAAATAATCTTATAAACACTTTTTTAAAAGGGGTAACTTTGCGATTTTTTTTTATCGAGCCAACTTCGTCCAATCATGTATCGGACAACCGTGCAGAGATTGTCACATCTTCAAGTTTGATACATATTTTTTTCAGGACAAAGAAATAAGAATTTCTATTCAAAAAATTGTAAATACAAATCGGTTTTTGCGGCATTCCTGTAAAATACCCCCTTAACGGTGAAGGGAAAAATCGTGACGAAAACTGCGCATCTGAGAGGGCCTCATAAAGTTCTCGATGGTGAGTGTAGTCCGCCAACCCACACCAGGCCAGCTTGTTGGACTAAGGCCTAACCCTTATCTCATTCTGAGAAGAAGTCCATAAGTATTATTAAATGCCCCGTTTGTCATTTTCTCCTGTAGGTATATGGGTACTGTCGACGACACGGTTGGCGCAGTGGCTAAGCGATTAGCTTTCTGCGCTATGTGCCGCAGGTTCGATCCCCGCACGGAACAAATATTTGTATGATCCACAGATAGTTGTTTCGGGTAAGCGTGTGTGTGGGTGAGATGTATGTTTGTAATCTTTACCTACGATACAAGAGGAATACTAGAGAGCGGCAGCGTTTTAAAAAAAGAAGACTGTTTTGGCGTGCAGTCTCATACAGAATAGCGCTCAGATAACTTAATCATCTCAGCCCCTTACACAATAACTAAAAAAGAACAATGTCGAAGATACTCGTCTTAAAACCTATTTGCATAGACAAGGCCGGATATTGAAAAACCAAGGAGACACGTCTGAGCAACAAAAGTTACGGAAATTAGCAACGAGATCGAACTTGGCGTCGGTTTCAATCCTTTGCTGGCAAGTAATCCATTACCGTATTAATGAAGTTGTTATGGTATTACGGGAATACATCAAGTTTGGCGGAGGAAGTTGGAAGAGCGAATCAATTATGAAAGCAGTTGTTTTAAAAGGTAATTTGTTAGGTACGCGTGGGGTGGGGTCTTGGTAGCGAGCGTATGTCGTGAGTGTATACCTACTACTGATACTGAATGAAGTTATGACTCCCTACACTGAAAATCCATAACACCTAGAAATAAACAAATTATAGCTATTTACAATCGAGTTGATTCTGATACAGCCTGCAAAGTTAACATATCTACACTTCTTCTTAGCGTGTCGATGGCAAATGAAATATCTAAAAATCTCTTAATAGACTAAGATCCCAAGTCGGCCGAAGCAAAGGTGATCTCAGATGGAATTTCACAGGCGGATTAGACCTCCAGACCATGGCCCACCTTCCATCCTGCCCTACCACATATCTACACTGAAATAACATAATGGCTAGAAAGAATGAAACAGGATATACCCTATATCATTCTTTTATCACAATAGAATCATTGTTTGTACATTCTTCGATGTGTTTCTTTTTAAACCAAAGGTTGTTAAAACTATGAATTATTATACAGGTGCATAAAAGAACCTCCCCGATTGATAGGTCAAAAGAAAGAAAACAGTTTTATTCTGGACTCGCCAGGGAATAACAAATGAAAGAACAAAAAAATATACAAAAAAAATTGTAACCTGGATGAGACCAAAAATGGCCCCCATCTCAGCATAATGCTGCGACATTTATAAAATGTCACAACGCTGGTATTCTGATGGGACCGTTGTAGTGATGCCGCGGGCAGCTATTGATTTAGATAGACTATCGACCTCTGAACGATAATGTAGAAAGATCAGCTATCATATTTTGCATTTCATTAGGCAATCTCTCTTCATAACGAAACTTTCATCGAGACTTAACTTTGCTTTTTGCTAGATAATAGAGCAATGTAAGATTATATTTATTATGTTTTGAAAACTCACAAACAGCTTAGAATAGAATAGATCTTTATTTCATGTAAACCAAATACAGGCACTTATGAAATGTCGAGACTCTAGGTGCACGGGTCGAAATAGTAGATCCTATGGAGAAGAACCTTAAGAACCAGCTTGAACTACACTTAAAAGTACATGAGAATCAGATACCTATCATGCTTGCTCTTATTCAAATAAACGTTCATTTATGTAAACAAAATAACGCATTCATCAGAACATTTCGAAACGAACGCTAGCCAAAAAAATACGCATATATTCCAGCAAAAATAACATCGCTGCCGACAAAAATATGCGTATAGTGCAGTGTTCATAACATCTCAAAAAACACACCTGTATGAATGAATTAAATAAGAAAATTCCGTGCGAAAATATTCCCACGGAATATTTAAAATTTTCACGAGCAGTCGCGCTGAAAGCGGGGCGCTTAATCAGAAATAACGCTGCAACAAAATTCAATAAGACCGACTCATAAAACACGTTAAAATGAAAAATATTAAATTCCAGAGACAAAAAATATATTATTCCTTTCGCAAGGGTACATAAATAATTTAATTTTAAGCGCGAAAAGTTTGTGAGCCGAGACTTCAGAATGCGGCCTGTGTGTGGCAAGAGTGGAATAAATCAGTTCTTTTTTTTAAATAATCAGCATTTAATCACATTTTCTCGTGAGATATGTCTCGCTTGAGTAACCACTTTATTTTCTGGAGGTGTCTTAACTTGCACCCGTTATCAGAGGAATCTAAATTGAAGTGTCTGTGTACATAACATAAGATCACGCCTATATTTCTCTAAGGGTTAGGCACAAGTGTAGGTATATTATTTTAAAAGAGTTTCCATGGAGTTTCTTGCCGGTTCTTCTCCATAGGATCTACTTATTTAGAACCGCGTACCTAAAGTCTCGATATTTCAAGAGTGCCTGTATCTTGTTTACATGAAATAAAGATCTATTATGTTCTATAGCCGGCACGTAACTTGGCAAGAGTCGTAAGATTAATTGTTACTTTTTTTAACTTTATTAATGACAAGCAAAAGTGACCATTTTTTTGTTGCACTAAGTGTCATGCGCAAACTTACTCCCAATACGCCAAAACCTTACCAAGTTACTTGCGACTATAATTACCTACTAATAGCACATCCACATTTGTCGTTATACATCCCATGTAATAAGGGGGTGAAACACAGCTCCAAACTCCAGACAGGAGAATTTCCTAACAGAAAAACGCAATAACACTTTACACCACCCGGATATCGAACCCTCCGGATACCGACCTCACGCTCAGTGGTCGCGATTGCGACTACTAGACCAATGAAGCAGTTCCTAAATACGTTTTCGAAATATTTGTACATGTATACGTCATATACAGGGTGTCCGGTAATTAATGGATAAGCTTGAAAAGGCATTTCAACAAAAAATACAAAAAAATATAGTTTGTTTTGCACTGACAAATAAATAAGTTTTTTTTTTTAAAGCGCATTAGCTTGTCCTTCTATTTACTACCTATGTATTGGCACAATTATCTTAGAATACATTATAATACCAAAAAACCGATGGAATTCATTCATTTGTCGTGGTGTACAAAAACGTAAAATGAGGTTTTTTTTTTTTGAACTGCCTTTATCTCTGCTATGAAACAATTCAGGCTTACCCATTAATTACCGGACATCCTGTATATATTTCTCTGATAGAAGGTAAAAACTCCGTATATTATATTTTTAAGTAGCGTGTTTTACTGCGGTGTTTATATAAAACAGAATACTTGAAACGAAATTCAACACCGCCGCCGAGCTTTTTAATGAAATGTTTTTATTAACACATCAATAAAAACTTTACGCAAATAAAAATGCTAAACGTTGAGGGTAGTATAAAAAGCCGTATGTTTTATTATTCAATTACGTCTGGAAATGCAATATCGCGTAAAAAGCTGACGACATATTTTCCTAAAGAGCGCATAATCTCAAAAAAGCATCAAATATAACCTTAAGTTAATTGTATTTATTTATTTAACCATAAATGCACATAGATACATAAAATAAAATAGAAAAATTATGTAAGAGTGTATAGTACAAAAGTATCAAGTATTTGTTTCATACAAAAATCTCTTCCAGGGGAGCTATTCTGTAGAACATCTCACATATCGATTCGAATTTATTAATACCTAAAAAAAAAATCTCTCTTATAACTTAACACTTTGCGAAACACTCGATGAGAAACAATATAAGTTTTATTGTTATCACGTAATGCATTCAGTGCCTTACATAGTGTTAAGGGTGATTCTCCAAGAAACCTTTATCATTCATCATCATAAATCATGCCTTCCTTTGGTTGTAATTATCACATTCATGTTTGAATTGTGATTATCCTTATGCCATGGCAGTAGGTAACGTAGTTCGGTTTGTTATAAAAACATAATGTGATTGAAACTTCTGCATTGTTAACTTTGGGGTGACGGGAATGACGTACTTAATTGTTTTTTTCGAGAATCACCCATAAAAGAGATTAAAACTTATTAACCCCCGACAAAAAAGAGTGGTGTTATAAGTTTGTAGCGTGTATCTGTGTCCCTGTGTATCTGTCTGGGTGGACCAATTTCAATGCAGTTTTTTTAACTGAAAGCTAGTTTAATCGGGAATCATCTTAGCTATGTTTCATAAAAACCTGTTCCGCCGTTCAAAAGTTACAGCTCTTTTTCTAATTGGAGTCGGGGGTTTTTGACGGTTAGGTTATTTTTTTTTATAACACAAAAGACATAATTCGAATAAAATACACATACAAAACCTATCAAAAACAAATACTTATAATCTATGTCGACAAGGAAACATAGAAGTTGTTGGCCTAACTGTCTTAAGAAGCGCCATAAAAGCTCTTTCGCAAGCTCTTAAAACTTGCCGGAGATGATACCAGCCACAGTTTTCTCCTATCAACGGAAAAGTACATTCTCTCTATTACTTTAATGACTCTCTGAACCTACACGATATTGAAGTTTTCTTACTGTACCATACAAGACAGGCGAAGAATAGGTAGAATCGGTAATTCGACACGGTTGGCGCAGTGGCTAAGCGATTAGCTTTCTACGCTACGCACCGCGGGTTCAATCCCCGCACGGAACAAGTATTTGTAGGATCTACGGATAGTTGTTTCGGGTCTGGGTGTGAGTGCATGTGTTTGTAAACTGCCTAGTGAGGGGCAACGTTTTTTAAAAGTAAAAAAAATACAAAACTTATAAATGTGAGCATGATGTATGTAATAATGTTATAGATATTTACTAAATACCTACCTACATGTTGTCTGGTACTATGAGTCTGTCATGCTCACTAAAATGTCTCGCTGATAGTGGCGTTGAGTGGTTGAACTTAGCGATGCTGACGCATGCGTCATGCTCTTGAACGCGTGCTGTCTGTCGGAACTGGTCAGCCTGTAGCTGCCATGGCAATCTTATTCACAGGCAAATCATTATTATCCTATTCTTATTTTTTATTCAAATTAAATTACATTATTCTCGCAGCTCTTACCACAGCATTGTACTAATCAAGATTGTACCTAATCTATTATTTTAATAAAGTTTCCACGAGATTCGTGCCGGTTCTTAGCACCTACTATTTGGAACCGCGCACTTAGAGTCTCGACATTTCATAAGTGCCTGTAACTGGTTTACATGAAATAAAAATCTATTCAATTCTATTGTAATATTTTCACTACGGCATGAAGTGAATTCTATGTGATAGCTCGTGCCGACTGGACAGCAGAAAAAAGCAATCAACATTCGACGCGTCTATTCCTCGGCGATCGGAAAATGTAATCATCCTGGTCGTTTTTGCTCGAAACTCTATAATAAAAACAAATTTCCATCTAATTTTCCTAATAAACATAATAAAAGTTCCTTTAATCAGACCTCGAGCGAACCAGGGGAGAAAACATAGCTAATCATAACTCGAACGCACTGAATACTAAAAGGGAAGGGCCACTTAAACCCGTAAAATAATTCCAATGGCCATGTTCCCCTAAACGGGCCAGGCAATGAACATAAATATTTTAATTCTTCACAGCGGCAGTGTTGCAAGCTAATAAAATAACGGATTGTGGCTACACGGAAAAATAAATTATTAGATTTACCGACTTTGTTACATTTCGCGGTGGGAGTTGTGTTCGTGTGTCACACGTTTATTCGGGGAGTTTGAGGTTTCCTCGTGAATAAAAATGTTATAAATAAAGTACTCGAGAAACTTGAATATTAATATACGTTATACAACGCGAATCAGAAATGAGTGATGTCATATTAAGTAAGGATGTGGATCAGATTATCAAACTGAACAACTATCTCTATTTGACCCAACATAGTAATCGCGAAAAAAAAATACAAAAACTCGACCCAAACGTATGAGACAGCAGATTATTTGACTATTATTCTTATATATTATTTATTATTATTATTTGATTTTTATGACATAAGCAATGCCCATGTGAGACATCATGACATGACGATATGATAAAATAATAACCTAACCGTCAAAAACCCCGACTCCAACTACAAAAAGAGCTGTAACTTTTGAACGGCTGAACAGATTTTCATGAAACATAGCTAAGATGATACCCGATTAAATTAGCTTTCAATTGAAAAAAACTGCATTGAAATCGGTCCGTCCGTTTTGGAGCTACAATGCCACAAACAGATACACAAATACACACTACTCTTTTACGTCGGGGGTTAAAAAGAAACAGAACACCTTTTATATGTAGGTACTATAGTATTATATTATCTGTGTCCCAGGTTAATGCACAGGTCTTGCATTACGTCATGACGTAACATAGTCAAAGGTAACGGAACTGCATTACAATGGCTTCCCGTCGATCCTTTCAATTCCCATATGATTACAAACAAGCTTGTAATACCACGCGAACATATTAGCGACTCCGCTGGTATTCAAGCACAGTGAAACCGATCCCAACATGCTTGGGGAAGGCTAGGTTGATGTCTATAATATAGTTTTACGTATCCACTAACATTCCACTATTAGTTATAATTTCTTCAGTAAAGAATATCTTGAGGAAGCATTGTATGTAGACTTAAAAACATAAATTTGAAGATTTATGACATCCACCGTACTGCACTGGGCCCGCGTGATGGATAAGGCGAATAATACACGGAGCGGTGCGGCGCCGTCTGCCCCGGTGATAATCTGTCGAGTCTTGGCACACGACACCGCGTCTCCGCGCGGAGCAGTTTCGGTGTGCACGACCGCCCGCGGCGGCATGTGGCGCCAGCCCGCTCCATATGTTATTCGCCTTAATAAATCCAGCCCATTACTGTCCCACTGGTGGGCATGGGCCTCTTCTCGCAATGAGTAGGGTTAGACCTTAGTCCACCACGCTGGCCTAATGCGGGTTGGTGGACTATACCGAGATATCGAGAACTTTATATATATGAGGCCCTCTCAGATGTGCAGATTTCCTCACGATGTTTTCCTTCACTATTAATGCAAGTGATAATCAAATTGCTATCCGCACATAAATTCGAAAATCCGATATTCGGGCCGGGTTCGAACTTAGACCCTCCTGCATGGAAGGCAAGCGTTCAAATGCTATCATGGTTATTTTCTTTACGGTCCAGTAACTCTCTGAAAGCCTGATTCGAGTTCTCGCAGTGAGAACAATAATAGGCTAATGATCGAAGCAAAACTCATAAAAGGTCTTACTGGGGTCATTTTTTAGGGTTCCATACCCAAAGGGTAAAACGGGACCCTATTACTAAGTCTCCGCTGTCTGTCCGTCTGTCACCAGGCTGTATCTCATGAACCGTAATAGTTAGACAGTTGAAATTTTCATAGATGATGTATTTCTGTTGCCGCTATAACAACAAATATTAAAAAACAGAATAAAATAAGTATTTAAGGGGGCTCCCGTACATACAAACGTGATTTTTTGCCGTTTTTATAGATAATGGTACGGAACCCTTCGTGCGCGAGTCCGACTCGCACTTGGCCGATTTTTAGATATCATAAAGAAATCAATGTGAAGTTATTGAAAAAAAACTCATGAAAAATAATATAAGAACACTGATATAAAAGAATAAAAGTTCGAAAAAAACAGATTATCTTTATTCAATAAACTCCGATTCGACAATGAAATAAAAAATAACATTGCAACATACATATTTATCAGAAAATTCGTATATTATATATCGTATTAGAATCGCGTCGGCTGCCTAATATAGGACGAACTAAGGTTAGGACTGTATGTTCTCGTTGTACGTTATTGGGACAAAAGGACGACATCTGGTGAGCGACTGAACATTTTAAACAATTACGGGACAGGATTGTTAAATATATACGTAAACATGTTTTTGTTGGTTTTTATTTTATTTTCACAATGGTCTATAAAACTTTGCTTTCGAGACATTATTATTTTCATAAGTTTTTTTTGGAACTTTTGAATTATATTTATGGTAAATATAAACAACAATAGAATCCAAACATGGACGAACAAGTTTATTATCGTTTGTATTTGGTAGTTTAAGATAGATATTATTGTTGTATATTATGTTCTGTTTACTAAGGGAACAAACTTGAAATCGAGAAAAAAAATCATCTGTTCCATACCTACTTAATTCAATATTACTCGACTAAACTGTATAAACAGCAGATATTTTTTATACGATTTCATGTTTGTTCCCCTAATAAAAATTGTTCTTAATGATGAGTACAATAAGCCCTTAAAAGGATCGGAATCCATTATATATTTAGGTACCTATATTGTTATTATATTGCTCTCCTACACATATACCAGGGGAGCTGAGAAACCTATTTTTTTAAGAAACTGTGTTCTCTTGGGCCGAAAAGATTCAAGAAACAACAAAAATGGCCACGATATAAGAATAACAACCAGAAATAGACACAGAAACCTTTATAGGGTCCGAAAGGGAATTTGCTGCAAATAATAAGTAATTGAAATAAGGAGAAGGTAGATACGTCATGATAATTCTTCGTACATGATTGCTGGCAATTCAATTCTCTGGTAGCTCTGAAAGTTATTGTAAAAATATAAGCATGTAGAATATGAAACATGGCTTTTTAATATCCGCTGGCAACTTATGAAAAGCTCTAAGTATTTTTTTTTTGTTTTTAACTTTTCCCTTCACTAGGATTTCTCCTGTATCGTGGGTACAGTTTTCAAACATACATGTCACATGCACACACCCAGATCCGAAACAACAATTATAACAACAAGGTTAAGTTTACTAAATGCTTCTTGTCACATAGGTACAGCACGAGATTTTTTTCTCGGTGTGTACGGAGTAATCTGGCAAAATAGGTATTGAAAAATGTATTTGAAAAGTTACAAAACTACACAGATACAAATAAACGCAGGCATGTACCTACACTTCGTAATGCGACGATGTTAAAAAAAAACTTGCAAAAGAAAAAGGCATTTTTCACGCATTTATTATACTTACAAGTTTTTATGTCCCAAAGGTGTAAGCCGAAACATGTTGGAGTCGAACTCAGCCTACCCCACAGAGGATGTTTCATCGAACATCAATCTACAGTGTGTTTGACAGTTCGTGTATCATATTTCTTTTACACATTTGGGAATCTTTTTTGAACAGAACTTGTCTAGACGCTGTAAACTTGTTTGTTTGATAATTATTGGAAATTTCACATTTATTGCGTTATTTATATTTAGGAGAAAAACTTTTAAAATCAAGAATAAATAACATATCATCTGAATTGCGTTTGTTTTAATTTGTATAATTTATGTACAAGAATAATAAGACAGCCGTTATAAACAGATGTGCATAGTTATTAGGTATTTCTTGGCAAAACATCGGTTTGTCTGCGATCATGCGATCCAGCAAGTACCCAAGTCCGAGTAGACAGTACCTATATTTAAGGTAATTATTAGATCGATTTATTCCTAGGATACGTGCGCCGGAGTCTATACGGGGTGTAAGTGACATCGTAACGAAAACTCATACCATGGATTCAGTACCTACATGATACTGGAGCACTCAGCGTTAGAACTTTGCGTCGGTGTCATCAATTTTTTTATAATTTTGTTTGCAAACTTTTTAGTTAGGTATAAAATCTGCGAACAAAATCGTAATTTTTTTTAAAGACCCATCCAAACTTTCGTTTAGATGTTCAGGGTCATGTAGGTACTGAATCCATGGTATCAGTTTTCGTTTCGATGTCACTTACACACTGTATATCTATATAAAAACACCTAAAGCATACACAGAAAACTAAAACATTGCTCCAAAACTCCAAATCAAAAATAGGTAACTAAGAAGGAAAAAAAATCGTGGCTGAATATCGCAATATCGCGGCCACGAAAAAAAGGCAAAGCTTGATCCATAAAACAGTTTCAAAATGTCGGTCAGTGAATACGACATATGGTTTACGAGCTGGCCAGGTGTTACCCGGGTTACGGCGGCGATATAAAATTGATCTTATCTTCGTAACGCGGTGAAACGTTCGCGTAAAACTTATAGGACGCTAAGGGAATAGGTATACCTACTTATTAGGACTTGGAGATGTAGGTGAAATGGTATCCTTCAACGATGAGTAATCCAGCATTGGATTGCAAATATAGCTTGGTGGACATTCGTTCCATAAGAAGACGCGGTAGAGAACAATAATTAAAAAAAGAAAAAAACGATATTGTCATCAGTACCTACCTAGCTATAATACCTTTAAATCTACTGTTAAAATCATTCCTGCCAAAAATAAAGATAATTGTACTTGAGAAAAAAAATAAGTTCTAATCGTATATTCAGAACAGACACCTCTGAATAATTACAACCAAGGAATCAAATGGATCTAAATGCTGAGAAAAAGTGAACGTGCACCTACACGCCCTGAGGGCTAATTACCTACCTAGCACGTACCTACTCGTAATTTTATGTCGCGCCGATCATATCGCAGTGACGCTCGAACTTGACGCGAGCGTATCTGATTGAAGCTAAGAGAATACCAAATGTGTTGTTTTGATCAAAATTTTACTGCAACTGCGCGGCAACTGTTCTTCTTTAGTTACCGAAGTGAATTAGCCTACTGAACGCACCGCATGCGTCGCAGGAATCGAATTTGCTGACGGTCTCAAACACCTTTCCGCATCGAACATGTCGTACGCGCCGAACGATCAGTATCGCTCAGAATTCTTGGGGCACAACGGAGATACCTTCATCAGAATCGAGCCGCCCGCGACGTATGCGCGATAAGCACCGAATCTGATGACGTCATTCTCAAATGCGGGTGTAATCTGTACAAGATTTTACCGAAATGAGGTATACCTACCTCCTTCTGTGTTCATACCTATACGTAAATTACCTAACAATATTTACAAATGAAGCAATTAACGAATTTACACGGCAAAGCAGCAGCAAGATTCGTCATTAATTAATTAAAATTATGAATGTTCCAAGAAAAATATCTGTTCCAATGATTTATTTTACCGTTCCAATTGTTCCGAATAATGTTCGACAACTATTCGGAGCGCGATAGCGCCGAATTCCTAGAGGAAGAAAACTCTTCGCTACTCCGAGAGCTGGGATTTCTTTTTTAACGTAATTATCCTTATTTTGTGCCATGGTTCAGATTGAATGATTAATTGTTGATAATTTGAGGTTAGTGATCGTGCAATATAATAAAAAATATTGCAATTACATAATTTACTTACCTTTTCTATAACGTACCCACAATCCCTAATAATTACTATTTAGATGCAGCTGGTAATAGTTAGTATTCTTTGCAGCTGGCAAGTAACCACCAAATCTCCATTAGATATATATATTTAACAGCGCACAGAACAAAATGATACAGCCTATCCTATTGACATAATCAAAAATTATCTATCTAAATTAAAATGTAATGCGTGTAATGAAATTGAACGTAGTTCATTGACAAATTCTCCTCCTATTATCACTTTGTAAGCAACAATTTTCCAGGTATTTCCATGAACACAAGCCTTTATTCCGTCAAAAGAAATGATTCATTATTAAAATCTAAATGAACAAGACAAAAAGTAAAATTACATATCTTAGAAACGATCTCCCGGTCTAACAATCCAGGTGGCAGGGTATCAGTTAAAATACGTGGCAGTTTTAATTACGCCGGTCTATCGGCATTCCGGCCGGCATCCGACGCCGGATTGCTTCCGACCTTTATAGGAATCCGTTCCATTAGCCCCGGAACTTGCCGGATTCTTTAGTGAGACCCGTCTCCTCGAAGCTCCGATTTCATGTTGAATTCTGTTCATTTTCTTATTAACGTGTCGTTGGATTTTCTTTGATTAGCCAATGTTCACTAATTAGTTGTTATTTGATTTTAGACAGACTATTGGCCTAATTGTAATTGCTCAGCTAAGGTAAGTACAGTTTGATATCTATTAATACTTACCGCCGAATACTGAAACACTAGGTACTCAAGTTTATGACGCTCTTAAAAGTCAATTCAATTAAATTTTTATTTGATGACAATATGTCGTTGGCTCTTAAAAGTCATTCTGTCGCTACTGTTCACCTTAAAATAACAGTGACAACACGAGAGTTAATGCCAACGTACACTTGAGATGACTCTATTTCGAGTATTCGGGGGTTAGTTACCTAGGTACTTGTCCTAAGCGATATCGTGGTCCAAGTTTTAAGGATTTTCTGCTATTGAATATGCAACAAAGAGTAGTGAAAAATTCATGTGTAGAAAGCTTAATTTCTCGATGTAACGTGTGTTGCAGTAAAGACCTTTTGCATTTCGTTACTTCTCGCAGACTACCGGATTCCTTAGACACGACAAAAGCGAGCTATTACCGATTAGGTAAGTACTGTGGCTCACTACACTAGGAATCTTCAAAAAGGCTGTAAACTAACGAACTTCCATTATTTTCCCACTTCAACAGACGGGGGCGGCCTCACAGGTCGAATGTCACTTTGTAAACATTCTATGATTCTACTAATCTAACTTAGCGTAACCGGTTCTTCATCTGAGTATCAACAAACACTAAACTGAATTCGTAGATAATATTATATATGTATTAATTAATATCTATAAACGCCAGCAAAGTGTAGACTTCTACCTACTGAATTTATATGTTGTCGAATAGTCACTCATAGTAAATATCAATCAAATACATTTTACTAGCGTTTCTATTATAGCGATTATAGAGGATAAGCATCAGTACTCCACTTTGCCCTAATAAAAGCACAGCATGCTACGACCACCGATCCGTCTGCCAAACGCAGAACCGGTACTAATGGCTGTGCTCTTCTTGAGCGTCGATAGTTCACACTGTGATGACATGTTTTGTGCCACTTATATAGAAGTATGTTTCCTCTGGTCCATAGTCCATGAGGTGTACTTCGAAGATTTAACATACAAATACAACAGGATCACGCTTGTATTACCTGAGGGACGGTAGAGGTGTACTATTGTACACCGACGTCTTACATTTCGCCGATGTCGTTATTCAAATAATAAAAAAGCGAACCTAGTCCCATTTAAAAGCAAGCGTATTGCCAGATACAATTCCAAACTCCGAGCTGTTACCGAAAAATTCCCATCAGGAAAACATAATAATTATCACTTTTGCTCAAAGTACTTCATAGATTTATTTTATGTCACTGTCCAGACAGTAGACACATGGTAGACACAAAGTTAAACAATCGCCGTGAATTGACTCACGGCACAGAAAAATGGTTAAAATTAATTAAAAGAAACACATAGTTCGCCAATTAATTAATTTAATAATTAGTCATTATGATAAATAATTTTAATCAAACAGATATCTCACACAATTTTGAATTTGAATTAAGTACATACGAGCTCTCAAATTAACCAAATAGGAAAAATTACTAAATTTAGTCTTAAAAAAAATAGGTACTTAATTTTCTCACGATCCGTTAGAATCACCTTCACATTTTTCTCTGAACATGTTTTTAATAATATTAGCAGTAGATAACAGTTAAAAAAAACAGATGCATTTTAATTTTCATAAATAGTATCTAAACAATATTTTCGCCTAGCATAATATATAATAAAATACATAAAAACAAATGCTTAGAGCAATTACACAGAATAACAGTAACAACAATCCTAACGCTTATTTACATTGTGTCGAAAGTAATTCATCTATACTTTGTACTAGCCGGAGTCTCCGAATTGTCCAGGGAATAATGAGAGCCAACTTCCTCGAGCGCCGCAAGTCAATTATTGGAGTTAACACACTTTGTTAGACTTGAATTGGAACTTCCTCATAGGAATCAAGATTACCAAGTACCTAACTACATATTTACCATTTTTGTATGAAATAAGATTTTTTAAGAAATGTTAAAAGAAAGCATTTGTGTTGTGGAAAGAGATTCACGCTGAACTTGTGAAGCTATCGAAAGTGAAGAAATTAATTCTCGTATAGCTCCCCTATACACACTAAATAAACAATTGAAAAGAAAGAGCTATACTCTGCAAAAATTAGCGGTAGCCACAAGTCAAGATTTTCTATAATATTGTACAGCCACGAAATTGTTCTAGTTAGCAACGTAATGTTTTATAAACCTCGCAGAAGGATCGGAAACCCCGGCAACCCATTTTGGCATCCAATAATACGGAGTAAATACATGTTGGCCGGGGAAGGACTTCTCAAACACGTATCTATAATATTTCGACTCGGCTGTCTTTGGCTGTACTCCTGGATAAACCACATTTTCCTCTATCGACCTCTCAGCTATCACCTCCCCTATAATTGTAAACAGAGACTTCTTCACGGAGGCAACTCCGTCACTGAAAGCCTCTTTGTGACGCCACAATATCGCGTCAGGCAACAATCCACTCTTGGCGAAACTGTTTCTTAACAAATGTTTCTCGATGCCGTTTTGTGGCTGTCTCAGTTTTGAATCTACGCTCAGATAGTGGTTAGTGAACTGGATGTCTAAGAACGGCACACGGAGCTCCAAGCTGAACGCACTCGTCGTCCTGTCCGCTCGGAGTCCATCGTACAAGTAAATGTCTGAGAGCAAACGCAAGCTCTCTTCGTGCGCAATATTTTCGGAAGGAGCCTCCCTAAAGTAAATGTACCCCTGTGCTAATTCATCTGCACCTTCCCCACTGAACACCACAGTAGTGTTGGTCTTCTCTTTGATATACTTCGATAGCAAGTACATAGGTAAACTAGCGCGTATCGTAGTAATGTCGAACGATTCCAAATGATAGATCACATTGTCTAACGCTTCTTTTACGTCGTTCTCGTCGAATTGTACCTCGTGATGATCAGTGCCCAAGTGATCTGCAACCGATCGGGCTGCTATCAAATCTGGAGAATCGCCCATTCCTATAGCGAATGTTTGAATTTTGTACGGCAAGTTATGCTTCTTAGCAAGTTTAACTACTAGGGCGGCAATAAGCGAAGAATCTAAACCACCACTAAGTAGGCATCCGATACGTCTCTCAGCCATCAATCTCTTTTCACATGCAGCTTCTAATAGTCGTGCAGTTTTCTCTTCTATACTCTTACCGTCTAGTTCCGACTCTGGAACAAATGGCAAGAAGTTCGGCGGCATACCGGGCGACGTATACCGCTCAATGAAATCA
Organism: Allophyes oxyacanthae; assembly: GCA_932294325.1. Classification (NCBI taxonomy): domain Eukaryota; kingdom Metazoa; phylum Arthropoda; class Insecta; order Lepidoptera; family Noctuidae; genus Allophyes; species Allophyes oxyacanthae. Next base: position 3,064,396 of record OW028614.1, on the reverse strand, counting down.
AGTTTAACTTTACCGTCGTCTAATATACTCCATTGTGCGTAATGACCCGGCGGAAATTGTTTCAGCGTAGAACTGCCGTTGCCGTTTTGTTTTAACTTAATCAGACCTTTGCCTTCTGAAGAGATTCCTAAGACACCCCTTTCCTCATCCCAGAATTCGAAAAGAGGTCGAACGCCATAAGGGTCGCGCGCGACACAGATTTTTTTCTTCTCGCCATCGACTAGACAAAATGCAAAGACACCGTCGAGGTTCTTCACAGTTTTTTGGAAGCCAAAGTTGTGATAAAGATGTGTGATGGCCTCAACATCACACGCCGTTTCGTATGGGAACTTGTGTTGTGTTTGTAGACGCTTGCAGTTGTAAATTTCTCCGTTGCAGATGAGAGTTGTGCGAGGATAGAGATGCAATCTCATCGGCTGCATTCCGTGCAGGCCGTCGACAATGGCCAGTCGTCGAAAGCCGAATATCGCGAATGGTTCCCGAGCGTCGGCTTCAAACCGCCATGCGTCGGGTCCACGGTGACGAATAGCCACGAAGCTCTCTGTACATAGTGGGCATAAGTCTTCGCTTACGCCGAATAACGCCCAAATTCCACACATTTTGGATCTGTAAATAAAAGTCAATATTAATTCATTTCACAGTCAAAGAATATTTTAAACTACATAAATCGCCATGTTTATAACGGATTGCTATTGTACTACTTTCGATAAAGTGTCTCGACGAACGGCATAGACCAGTGATAGAATTATTACATTTCTTTTACGAACTTTGGATCACCAATTCTTTGGAATTCAATTCAAAGAAAAAACAAGCTAGAGTATACAAAACAGCGACCATACGACGTCAACTCCTCGGGTTTGGGAACAAATATCATTAAGCAAATTCCCTGTCATTATCGTGTCAACGAAACAGCGAGATTACCTGGTAAGGGCTATCAAATTACTAAGGCAATGGACAGGAAATTATTCAGACTGTTACCTACTTTTTTAACGACGCATTAGACAGTGAAAAGGCTAAAGAAAGTTTAAATTAAGTCTGTACACTAGCTAATAAACAAACTTCGGCAGAACTTGTTAAGCCAGTTTTTTGCAAGGAGAACAAGTTTATGGATTTTAACGTTAATAGTCTAGTACACAAAAAGTTGGCCGTTTGGTGCCCAGCTAAGAAATGGCTAGGTCTATCTCGCGAATAAGGGATTATGTCAGATGGATCTGAATTTATCTGACAAAATCCCGTATTTGCGGCTCTTAAGCTGAATTTGTATAAAATTAACTTTTTATGGAGAAACCGGTCATGTTCTTGATATTAACAGACTAGGATAACGCTGAAATAGAAATGAATAGTTTTGTATACAAAAAATCTATTGTATATTATTTTTTTCGCTTGCCTAATTTCTAACGATCAAGTCGTAATCTTATTTACATTAAAGAAAAGATGAAAGTTTCGAAATCGACTAATTTGAATATGTCTTCATAGCCTCAAAAGTTTGCGATAGCAATAATGTTTACATAGCTAGCACCTTTGTGACTAAAAATGGAAACAAATATCCAAATCTAATTCCATTTTTAGTCAGAAGACAAGGTAAAGGTGTTCTAAGAAGTTGACTCTACTAACTCTAGATAAGATTACAAACGTTCGCCCACAAAATCCAAAGATTGCATTAGTTTTACAATGAACCGAGAACCGATAACTTATAGAGTTAATTAAGCAACCGAATTTAACTGGAAACTTGAACCATTAACGAGAGCATTAGGATAAGGATGAGTCCGCTAAACTCTGAGTTACTAAACGTTCACTTTAAAAGCATTGATTCAGTAACAAAGAGCCCAACTGCGTGTTTTGTTAACGCAAATTGGAAATAGTGCGGCGGTGAGTTGTTTGCTATACATTTCTATCAGGCGTATGTTTATAAAATTATTCCGGAATTTGATGAAAATTAATAGTATTTGGAAAGGGAAATTACAGTAATAATGTTTTTACAAGACTCCTACAGTTCAGATATAAAAATCACCCTCATCGATCTTTGATACGCTCATAAAATATCCGAGCTTATTGTCGACAATTGAATTGTAAATATTATTAGTTCATTACACCAACAATGAAGATCACTGAAATCTTTATTATGAAATAAACGAATCCATCAAATAGTAATTGACAAAGACTTGCTTTGCTCACCAACAAATCTCAACGAATTCTCGGGTAATAAATCAGGAACAACAATAACGTCGAATCTCCATACTAACTTAAATTGCCAATTCTGAATTCATCGCGGATTATTATTTAAGCAACAAATCTATTAATCTGAGCCTACGGGAGTGGAATACATAAATCAATTAACCCTGACAAGACGGGCCGTGTTGAGGCCTCCAGCCCATTTCGGGGACCAGTACCCTATTTTGGCGACACCGTTCCCCAGGGGCGTTGAATCGTCTCCGGTTTAATTCAAATATTACTTGTGGAATTGAAGTGTCGGTTGGGCCACTAGATTCGAGAGTTAAATACACGAAATTATATTATCAAATTGGGTTACAATTGACCACGGGCGTTTATTAGAATAAGAATTGGTGCGCCTAAAAAATCGATCAAAGTTCTGTAAAAGATCGTCTTTAGTTTTATTTGCGTTTATAAATGGTTGTGTTTGTTTCTTTTTCTTTTCTTGCTTTTGCTGGATACCTAACCGACTTATCAGCCTTACAAATTACCACGTTATCATCTTCGCTGCTAGTAAATATTTAATGAATGAAAACATAATTGCATTTCATCTTAAACATTGTTGTTTTTATTAAAGATATTAATTTGTCGTACTCCAGAAAGCATTTTTTATGCGATACTTTTATCTGCTTGTCAAAAATAAGTTAATAATTACTATAATTATCATAATATCTTTATAAATAGGTGATAAAAACCCCAAATACCTACAATATATTTTTGTAGGTTCTTGATTATCGGAACACATCTTTGAGGACCTTTTGTGGGCTCATTTCGGCCTGGGGTGGCTGAACCAGACATTTAAATTCAGCATTGTAACAACCAATTACCAGTACTAATTGTTTTTTTGCTAAGGCTATGTAACTAATTTATTTTAATGAACTTCTGTAGTAGTTATATAAAAAGAAGTGAAGAGGTCCAACTTAAAAAAAAAACCTATTACCTACGTGTAAATGTGTGTGTGTGTTGAATGAAAATGTTTTTGAGTTCTGAAATGCAGTATTATTTCATTTCAGAACTGATTAATGTTCATTCATAGCTATTCAGTGAATTGATTATTATAGTAAAATGCCGAGTCAGGAACAATACAGAAGGCCAAGGCCAATAGCACCATTTTGACAAATTGACGTTCTCTTAAGAGGCCACAACAGCTCTATATTTTTATTAAAGTAGGTAGAAACAAAACCCTCGATATATGTATTTAGTTCAGGACTTTCCCCTGCTGTATTTGCTTACGGCAATAACTGATGCAATACGTGTTGCATCGACATCATGGAGGCTAAGCTGATAACGTGGTTATTAAATATAAAACGTCAGACGGAAAGGTATCGTAGACTGAATCAATATAGGGAAAAATGCCGAGCGATATTATCCAATATAGTTTTTAGTATAATGCGAAAGTCGAAATGGGTTCATTGTATATTATGAACAACTTTTACTAAGGACCAATATTGAAATCGCAATTTTTTTTATTGCTGGTCCATACAAGTAATCAGCGGCCTCTAATTTGGACGCGAGACGATAGACTATTATCATGACCTCGAACGCATTTGGCGCGAGAGTTTCAATAATTTATAAACTCGTATCGACGGTTGAGACTATTAAAATTGATCTACGCGATTTTTTTTTCTTGAAATCAATCTTTACATTTTTTAAACATTCGATTTTCGAAATAATTAAACGTAAATATCGCTTAACAAATAGCCTTTCCACCGTCGCCGTCGGTATTATTATTATAATTCTTACGACTCAATCATGTTTCCATGGCAAAACTGTATCGCATACAAATCTGCATTTTTTATGGACAATGACAATGCGTTATATAAATTATATTTAGTAGGTCCTTACAAAATTATAGGTAGGTATAGATAACTACGGCTGCTACAACTATCTATATGGTTTTGAAATTTTGTATCTGTGGTTAGCAATATCGGTGAGAAACACGACTGTCACGAATTCGTACTGGATATGTTAGGCTCGTAACGTTAGGTACCTATATCTAAGGGATTGAATTTCTTAGACTGGTAGGTAATTGTCACAAGATCAGACAGGATTCAATAAAGGAGAGCTTAAAAAATCTTATCATTTGTCATCTTAGAAAAAGGTCAACGTGCCTCTGGTGTTGTTTCGTGGATTACAGTAAAGCATTCGAATTTTTAGATATTGTTGCAGATTGGAATGGGCTAAGGCTTATTGACAGAGCGTGGTCTAAACATTGAAGGGCTTGGGCGCTTACGGTAGGTGCACACTATACGCAAGGAGCCCTCCGATTTAAGAAGGGATTTCGGACAAGGCTATATCGAGTCCCAAATACTCTTTAACGTTACAGAGAATGTATCAAGAGACAGGCATTTATGGCCTGAGAGGGAAGGGCACTGGGTCTATCTTTAAACCGTTCTAAGATTTCTGAGACAATATGGACGTCTATACGTATAATTTCGAGGAGTCACAGTTAAGTCGAAGTTGAAGAACGACCCAGAAGTTGGCTTGAGTAAACAGCTCTCGTGTTAGGTTAAAAATATTGCGAATGAATAAGTAACTCTTTTGACAGAATTTAATTATGGCGTTTACGCTTTACGCCTCTTGGCGTTTAATTCTTCGATAAGAAATTCCAAGTAATAACAGCAACCATACCATAAAAATGCAGTAACCGCACAGTCAGGCAATAGTATGTAAATTAAAATGAAGCTGGTAATCATATAGGTACCCAATTGACTATGGCATTAAATCAATTCTTCCGCGAATTGCTGTGAAATTGCGATAAATGCACTCTGTAGATAACGGGCAAACCGGGAAATACCTACCTATTGAATACAAATGAGTATTTATTATTACATTTCTTACGTATGACGTCTTATGGAGTTTCCCGCTAAAATTAACACGAACGAATCAAAATTAAATCAATCGAAAGACATGAAAACGCCATAACAATCAGCGCCATCTCTTCACGATAGGGCAAACCTATATAATATTTAATTTAATTTTGGTCCAATAAGTAGGACATAGTTACAATATTGAATGAAATTTCAAAATATGAATGATAGCTGCGACCAAAGATTGTAAAAATAGTAATAAGTAATTAGATTATTTAATTAACACTAGGTATGTGTGTGCTCTATATTTTATATAATTCTCCTATAATTTAATTTTTGCTGACCTAAAATAAAGTTCCCTAGCAGGTCCCTATTTACGCTAAGCTGCGCTATGCAGGCGAAATTCGCGACTCGCATCCCGGTACCTATTTATGCCTATGCCTATGTATAATATCCCACTGTAGATTGCATGATGCAATCTATGCAGACGGTTTCAAATATTTACCGCGGCGCGCGGCACTCGAAATAAATAAATTAACATTTAACATTTTGTTCATAAAATATTATTGAGCCGATTTAAAAATATTGCTAGTAAGTACGTATGGTATTCAACAAATTAGCTACTAGGTAATTAAAATAGGTACCGTGTCATAATTTATGCGGAAATCAGTTTCAATGGAGCATTTCATTTTGTTCATCGTTAATATGAAAACTATTTAGAAACTTTATAGAACTCAATTGGAGCGTACCTATTATGGGAAGGAAATGAAAAATATGTGTTTTTTTTTTTTTTTTTTTTTTTTTAATTTAATGGCCTGGTAACTGGGACCTTTAAGCCAAGTCTATTTTTAACATTCACACTATATTTACAGTCCAGATTTATTTATATTGTCTTGATAGTATTTTTTATATATTTAAATAGAGGTTTAAAACACTTCACTTCTTTTAGTAATTGTTCGAGTGGTGGCGGGCGGGAGGAAGAATCACAATTTTGTAGGATATCACTGAGATCACTTGCCAACACTAACCGGTCAATTAGAAATGGTTGACAGTTAAAAATCATATGTTCCATAGTTCCTTCATTCTCACCACAATGTGTACAAATGTTACTTGCTATAATGCCAAGTCTTGCAAGGTGTGACGGTGCAGAATTATGGCCAAAGCGCAATCTGTTCATGGTGGTAATAAAGTCACGGCTGGCATCTCTCAGTTGGTTATACCATGGTCTACTTGGTAAGTTATCTTGGATACTTCCATACCACTTTCCTTTCGTCTCTTGATCTTTCTTCCAAAATTCTATCCACAACTTGTCAATGTATTGGTCAATAGAATATAAGAAATCAGTCATAGGCACATCCATTGCATTTTTAGTATCAAGTACATTTACACCCTCATATGCAGCTTTATCAGCCAATTCGTTACCAGCAATGCCCTTGTGAGAGGGCACCCATAGGAACTCAATATTAACGTCTCTCAGATAAAACTGATATACTAATTCTTTTATAAAATATAATTGGTTTTAAATTTAACTTTAATGTTAGTTAAACCTTGTATTAAACTTAATGAATCAGAAACTATAAGAAAATATTTATATCTATTTACATCACGAATTCGCTTTAAAGCCTGATAAACTGCATATGCCTCCGTCGTAAATATAGAACAAACTTCAGGCAAAACAAAGCTTTGAGAGAATTTCATTTGTGGGTCATATAATGCAGACCGTACATAATCATTCCCTTTACTACCATCGGTATAAATGACATAGTATGATCTATTGTCTGATAAAAATTGTAACATGTCTGAATTATTATAAATTACATTATTTACAACTTTAATTGGATGTGTGATACTTTGATAGGAAAAGGAGTAGCATGGCCATGGGCACTGTTTTCTAATTCTAGAAAATTTGTTTTGCACTTCCAGTAAAATTCTAGACAGTGGTGGAGAAGTACCACGCAAGAGGGCATCTCCAGTTGTTAATGGCCCCAGAAATCTCAAACCGGAATCTTGACAAGGTACAATTTTATTTATAATTTGCCTATTATTTGAAGAGACAAGTTTAAGACAGTACCTCTCTGCAAGTAGGAGCCGTCTCAGAATTAATGGCATCAATTTAGTCTCAACTTCCATGGCCCTTATAGGAGTTGAGCACATTGCCCCAGATATTGTTCTCAAAGCCCTATTTTGCAAAATATCTAACTTTTTTACATGTGCACTTTCCATATAGGCAAGTGCACTATAGTCGAAATGACTCCGTATAATTGCTTTATACAATATTGTCAAAATTTTGGGATCTGCTCCCCAAGATACACCAGCTAGACATTTGATGACATTTAGTCCTTTTAAAGCATTTTTTGAAATATATTTAATATGCTCTTCAAAAGTTAACTTCTGATCTATGACAATACCCAAAAACTTTTTAGAACTTACTCTATTTATAATTTCACCATTATAAGCAACATCAGAAAGTGGATTATCAATACCAAAAACCATCAGACTACTTTTAGAGGCATTAATGTTTAGATGTAATATGTTATTGTAATACTGAAATAGCTGGTTTAATGCTTTGTTAATGTTTTCAATGGCAATCTGTAAATTATAATTACTGCTATATAAGACAATGTCATCTGCGAATTGTAAAATATTTACATCAGTACTATTTACATATTTACAAATTTCACATGTGTACATATTATACAGTAAAGGGGACAAAGTAGCACCCTGCATTGTCCCCTTTGAAGCTGTTCTTGGGCCATAAAGTGTGTTATTGTATTTTACATATAATGTTCTATTATTCAAAAAGTTATACACCCATTTACACAATTGCCCAGGAATACCTATGTTAGAGAGATTCCTAACGAGGATACCAGGATCTACACTATCAAAGGCTCCCTGAACATCTAAAAATACACAAACTGTGTGTAACTTTTGATTTTTTCCATGTTTCAGGTCAGATATTAATGATGTGAAGCTGTCTGTACAACTTCGCCCTCGACGAAATCCATATTGCACGTGAGGAATGATACCATAAGATTCTACATACCAGTCAAGACGGAGTTTTATCATATTTTCAAATATTTTTCCAAGACATGATGACAAAGAAATTGGACGATATGAAGAAGCTAGCACTGGTGATTTGTCTGGTTTTAGTATTGGAATAACACATTGTGTTTTCCATGACTGTGGTATTGTTTTATTAAGCCAAAGTAGATTAAGAATATCAAGGAATAACTTTTGAGCAGATTCATGTAAATTCTTAATGAGAATATAAGGAAAATCATCTAAACCTGGAGTTGTATTCCGTCTTGATTGTAAACTCATTGTAAACTCAGACCAAGTAAAAGGATCCAATAAAAATTTTGAATTACGATTATCATTATTACTTTCAAATAAAATGTTTAAGTTGTCAGATTCTGTTAAATTGCTATTGTCTGATAGTTTATCTAATAACGGGGAAACAAATTCATCATTATAAGATTTATTACCAGCTTTAATACCCCTAAATAATTTCAATAGATTCCAAATCTTACTAATGGGAGTAGTTCTATTAAATGTATCACATAAATTATTCCATCCAATTTTTTTCTGATCTGAAATTGTTCTTTTTTTCAAAGCATCTAATCTTTTATAACCTATATAATTTTCAATAGAAGGGTCATTTCGATATAATTTTAAAGCATTATAAGATGCAATGACGCTTTTTTCGCAAATATCATTCCACCAAGGAGCTGGAGGTCGACTTCTAAAATGTTTAGATTTTGTGAGCTTGGGAATAGTCATTTGCTTCAGAGCGTTCAGACGCGTACAGAAATCTTCGTACGTTGTTAAAGAATCATTAGAGATTAGGGCTAAATCAGTAAATGTCGATTTTGAAATTTCATAATATTGTTTCCAGTTAGCTTTTTTATAAAGAAACCTATCTATTGGAGAACTAATCTGGTACTTGTCTATCAATATTGAAATTTCTGTTATAGTAGGGTAATGGTAACTTCCCATAGTATCATCATGCACAGACCACTCGCAAAAAGGAGCTAGGCTTGCACTGACAAAGCTGACGTCGATGGCAGAAGGATTGCGTCCAGGGCTGTTGACAGTTGTAAAAGCACCATCATTCAAAATACATAACTGAAAGTCATCAATAACATCAAACAAATCCTGACCTCGGCCTTTGGTCGACAGACAACCAAACGCGATGTGATGGGCATTAAAATCACCACTTACAAAAATTGGCTTTGGGAGATCTCGAATTATATTGCGAAGTCTATTTATACGTATGCGCCCACTAGAAGGAGGACAGTACACACAGAGAACTGATAAATTACCACTTTCAGTAGATAAAGATAAAGCAACAGTTTGAATGTCCTCATAAAATGTTGTATTTAAAAAATTATATTTTAAATGTGGTTTAACTAGTATAGCTACGCCATTATGACAATTTCTCGATATTCTATTATAAATATTGTATCCAGGTATTTTAAAGGAATGATCTTTAAACCATGTTTCGTTAAGCAGACAAATATCAATATTTTGTTCTTGTAAAAACTTTATCAATAAGGGTTTTTTACTATTTGCACTTTGAATATTAAACTGCGCAATACGTAATTTAGACAATCGAGGAAGACTTAAGTCCATTATGTAAGGTTTTTAATAAGCATATCTTTAATAGTTTTGGTGGTCGTGGGTGTGCTATCACCCTTATTGCCCAGCTCCACCAACGTCTGTACTAGGGCCATCAGTACATCGTTGTTGGAAATGATCTGGGCCTTGATGTCAATAGGCGAGACATCATTTGGTTTGTTATTTACAACATTATTTACAGAAGATTTATATACAGGTTTAGTTACAGACTTATTTACAGGCTTATTTACAGTTTGCATTTGCAGGGGATTTTTCGACGACGTAAGAGGAGGAAAATCAGGGTGAGATGTTTTGGTTTGAGTAACACTTGCATATGTAATTTTATTTTTCTTTTCTGTTATTTTATTTAACTTAATTGGACATAATTTTGAAATAGCAAGGTGAGGGCCACTGCAATTTATGCAGCAGATCTCCTTTGGTTTGTCACATTCCTTATACAAGTGTTCACCTGAACAGATAGAACATCTTTGCTTACCGTTACAGATTTTAGCAGAGTGATTAAACTTAAAACATTTAAAACATTGTTGTAAAGGAGGTATGTACTCAAAGACTCTGTAAGAGAATAAATCGTATTGTACGCTGTCTGGTAAAATATTCGACAAGAAAGTTATGCTAACTGTCTGCAGTGGGACACGCTCCTGTCCCACTTTCTTTGTAAATCTTCTAATTGCAATAATTTCAAAAATGGATGTTAACCTGGTATACAGTTCTTTATTCGAGATATTAGGTGGCACAAATCTAATGATGCCAGTTTTTTCAATGTGTGCTGCAGGTATAAATGCTTTTATTGCATACTTGTCAAGGAAAGTTGAATTGTTTATGAAATTGTTTGCCGTATTAAATTGTTTGAAAACCACCGCTATTTTATTTGCATTCACGCGCTGAATTGCCGTCACACCCTTAACTTCCGTCGTAAAAATGTGGTTTAAATAAATTGGGCTCTTGTTCCCAAGTTTGTCCTTAACATTAATACTTTCAACGAAAACTTTGAACTCCGTGTTTAGAGAGTTTTCGGGATAGAGTCTCTTGTAATTAGGTTTAATATAAGGCAAATAAGAAGAGTCAGTGCTCTCACCGCCACCACCATTGTAGTCCTTATTATTTGTAGCTCCGTCCTCAGGCCGAGAACGCTTGTGTGAGTTGGGCGGGTTATCCCCGCCCCCCTCGTTTCCAGTCATTTATGAGGTTTCTCAATGTCCCAATAATAATTTTGTGGTACTTTCAGCTGAAAATAACGACAAAAACTACGAAAATTTATAATTTGGAAAAAATTGCGAACCGCGCTTATTCAAATTCCCGCCAGAATCAAAATATGTGTGTAATTTCCTTTACGTTTAGAAAAGACAAAAATGTTTTGCGAAATCTAAAAGCCGCGGAAGATTATTTACTCTTCGAATAGATGACGATACCTGAATTATATTTGACCTTATACATATTCAACGTTACGTAACGCATTATTTTAGTAATTTAAAAACTATTCTGATATTAAGTACACCGTACACGTAATCCAAAAATCTAAATTCCTGTGAACATATTGCTACCTAACCTTTGAAATAAAACAACCTAGAAAGTAGAATAATAACTATAACAAATATAATACTCGATAACAATTAACTTGCTTACCTGTATTTAACACTGGATTAAGAAATTAATTCAACAATAATCATAAAAACACGTAGACTATTCGGCTTTTTCAACGCAGCACGCTCTCGAAGTCTCGAATCTCGTTTGACAATGACATTGACACTTCTGACATATTCAGTCATGCGCGGAGGTGATATCAGACTTTGGCGCCTCGGGCATCTGTCTTTTGAGACACTACCTATTTTTTTTTAAATGAATTCATTTAATACAAGAACATTGTACATAGAACTGGACGTTGCGGCTAGAAGAAAACAGTGAAAACCAAATAAATGGCCTTGAAATAAATCAGTTATATTTTGCTTCTCTTTCATCAGGGTGACCAAGTTTTGAAGTGAAACTTCCATATACATAGACGGGGAGTATTAGGAATTTCTGTCACGAAAAAGCGTTACGGCCGCGTGGAGGAGGTAGACGATATATTGTCCGTTGAAGTTTCACTTCTACTATGTGTCCCAGGTCCCAGCACACATTTTTTTTTTTGCGTTGGTATATTATTAGGAATTAAGCAAATTTATAGAAATTATTCATAATTGAGCACGTATTTCTTTGCTAATAAAGATAGAACTGGATATTGCATCTAGAAAAAATAACTGAAGGGGAGTTCATTCACCTTTAGGTATGTTTTCCATCTCACTCATACTATAATAACAAGATGAGATCAAAAAGACGACCGATATACAAACTGCATTAACCACTTATTATGCCTATGCTCACGCGTGGCTCAGCTACGGCGTAATCATGTGGGGAAACAGTACCGATGCTCCTACACTATTTATTTTATAAAAGAAATTAATCCGTATACTCACAAACATAAATCAGACTGATAGCTGCAAACCTTTCTTCATAAAACATAAAATACTCACCCTTCCATGCATATACATTTTTGAAATTTGTTAGGAAATAGGTATAAATCATTATTTACAAGACGCGAAGATAAACATACTGGCCGATCATTAAGGCATAAAAATATGCTAATGCTACCATCTTCCCGCATAATGCTACACTCCAACAGCCCCTATGTAATGTGTATAAAAAAATATAATAAAATACCAGAATCAATAAAAACAGAAAACAGCGAAACAACATTTACAAACAAAATAAAACAAATACTTATTAAAAAAGCCTATTACACGATTAATGAATATATAAACGATAAACAAACATTTCCAATTAAATTAAATGAATCATACTATAAATAATACAACAGTAATAATAAAACGAAATAAATGAATAGATATAAAAAATAAAATAAAAATACATTAAATTCCATAACTATTAGTTAATAATAATTTATAATAAACTAAATACATATTAGGAAATATTATTAATAAATTAAAAATTATAATATGCTATCCATATTTAATAATAAATTAAAGCAATAAGTAAACATAAGTACCATCTTCCTATTTATACAACAGTAGTAAACATAAGTATCATATTCCTCTCCTATATTTTGCTGTGCCCTACAGGGTCCATGATTGTAACCTACCAAATTTTATTTTTACCACCTTATGTACATTGTGGAATGCAAATAAAGAATATGAATATGAATATATAATTTGCAAGTTACCAGAGTAAAGTAAAAGTTTTCAAGATAGTTGTGCACAAATAGATAGGAATGTTTATGTTGAGGGCCATTTGGTATCCAGAAACTATTTTAAAAGCTTCTAGTATTTTTAAAGTCATCTTTAATTTTTTCTACCTATAAAAAGGATGTGTTGATTGAAATAATTATTTTATGATATTTAAGTTTACCCCAATTTTATGAATGCATTCCTAGGCTGGTAAGACTGATGGTCTGTAAAAATAATAATTTCAATGACATAAATGACATGTCAACATTGTCAACTTTCTTCCACTTCGAGTGTTTGCTAGGCGATTTCTGAGGATATACTAATTATTTAACAGTGCTCAATCATGTATCGTATATTTAAAGATTGTGGAAGTGTTTGGAACCCAACATCAAACGTTATTTTTCATAGGTAAGTGCGCTGATGCCATATTAAAAATTACGCCAATTTGTACATATTTTTACGCAGTTTTAGAAAGATCTGCCTATATTTTTATTTAAAACTGTGTGAAAAACGTTTCTCTCATTGTGAAATGTCACCATTTAGTTATTTATGTGGTTATATAGCATATAACTAAGGAAACAGTCGCATTATTAGATTGGACGTCAAGATAAAATGTTAGTAAACAAAGAAGAGTAGAGTGACCATAAATGATTGCTTGAGGCGGAATTTAACGTGATATGATTTTTCGTGGTTGTGTAATGAGCTACAAAGTCCAACTGGAATCAAAATCTTCAGAAGTTTTCTTGGTCAAACCAAAAGCTTTGGCTAAAAAGGCCGCTTTAGATGAATCATAATATGATTCATATTACGAATGTCAAAATATCTACATATTTGACGACTCTTATTGTCATCCGCATAAGGTTCATATTCAGCAATCATCTGTTTGACAGTTACTAAGCAGATCATTAGATGAATTGCTCAATGTGGCCTTTTTAGGCCCCCTGATCATTGATTGCTAACATCAGTGGACTTTCTTAGATGATTGAAAACACGATTGCATTTGTTTCAGTTTTCCAAGCGATCCAGAGAAAAGGCGTAGATGGTGGTATGGTGGTCCAACATACCTTTGAAAGGAAACTTCTATAAATCTGCAAAAAATTGTTGCCTACACTATAAAGCGGAGCACTATGACATAAGGCTAAACCGACTAAAATTTGGTGAAGATCTGATGAAGACTTTCGGAGAAAGACGATGGAACTCCTCAATGGATATCAGCAAATTAGTCGCGATTACTGTAGTTGCATATTTATGTATTATTTATGCCACTCAAAATAGAAAAATAAAATAAACTGTGCTAAAAAGTATAAAATATTTTCTTTAAAAACTTAACAGCTTCTGAAGTAGGGGCCTTTAATCCTTCAATGCACCTTAGCTAGGCACTTATTAGTTTTATGAAGTTAGTTTTTACTTATTTTAAAGTTTAATTTATCCATAAATCAACCCGCAACTTTGGACCAAGTGATGACACGTTAAATCTTCACCATGGGTTCACCAGAATTTTGTACCTACCTATTTGGTACATATGGTTATTGTTTTGGTACCTAACTATTAGCAAACAAATACGTGCTCAATTATGAATAATTTCTACTTGCTTAATTCCTAATAATATCCCAACGCAAATAAAAATCTTTGTCACCCTGATGAAAGAGAAGCAAAATATAACTGATTTATTTCAAGGCCATTTATTTGGTTTTCACTGTTTTCTTCTAGCCGCAACGTCCAGTTCTATGTACAATGTTCTTGATTTAATATCAAAATCGATGCCTGTCTTGTTTGCTTTTTAGTGGTTTGAATTAAAATATATTATATTGACGGTACGATTGGCACAGGCAGTGGTTAAAGGATTAGTTTTTTGCGTGTCGCAGGTTTGATTTCTGCATGAATAAAATATATATTGACTATATATATAAAGCTCGATTACCACTGACTGACTCACTCACTGATTGACAGAATTGTTCTCCCAGATGGAGCCGTGGGGGGTTAAAGTGATGTATGAGACTCATAAACCTTGAGGTCCAGTGAGTCCGGGAAAAATCCGAAATGACCTGAAAGTGGAACGCTGACCGGAACTGCCCTACGGATCTCGAAAATGGCAAGTCAAACACCCACACTGCCAGAACTAAAAATGTCAAGAAACCTGGGCCGTTTGACGAGCCGGTGAAAAAAAGATGGCGTCCATACAAAAAAAGATGGCGGCCATACAAAATGGAAACGCTCACCGTTCCGAAACCGTTGGAGATAGCGGGGGGGTGTTCGACCAAATGTCATAGAGGACGACGGGGGCTTTTCGGTGGAGGTCATAAAAATCCAAGATGGCGGATTCAAAATGGCGGCCATAAAAAAAAATGGTCCGAGCCGGCTGAAAATTGGCATCCGGGGGTTTTCGGGGGCACCGATTCATAATCCGGGGTCGATTTTTTTTTTCCGCCATTTTTCAATATGGCCGCCATACAAGTGTTCATTTCGGATATTCACCTAATTGTTCTCCCAGAAGGAGCCGTGGGGGATAAAAGGGATGTATGGGAGTCGTATAGAAGGGGGTCCTGTGAGTTTAGGAAAAGTCTGAAATGACCTGAAAGTGGAACACTGACCGGAACTGCCCTACGGATCTCGAAAATTACAAGTCGCAAACCTATACCGCCTGAACTAAAAATGTCAAGGACCTTGGGCCGTTTGACGAGCCGGTGAAAAAAAGATGGTTTCCATACAAAAAAAAATGGCTGCCATACAAAATCAAAAATAATATTTTTTTTAAGTTATGGTACAAGCACCACTAAAAAGCCCTCGCGGGCCGCATGCGGCCCGCGCACCCGCGCGACCTCTAGTCTCTAATATATAAAGCTCGATTACCACTGACTCACTCACTGACTCACTGATTGACAGAATTGATCTCCCAGATGGAGCCGTGGGGGGTACAAGTCATACATAAAGTCATAAACCTTGAGGTCCAGTGAGTCCGGGAAAAATCCGAAATGACCTGAAAGTGGAACGCTGACCGGAACTGCCCTACGGATCTCGAAAATTACAAGTCGCACACCCATACTGCTGGAACTAAAAATGTCGAGGACCCTGGGTCGATTGACGAGCCGGTGAAAAAAAGATGGCTTCCATACAAAAAAAGATGGCGGCCATACAAAATGGAAACGCTCACCGTTCCGAAACCGCTGGAGATAGCGGGGGGGTAATCGACCAAATGTCATAGAGGACGATGGGGGCTTTCCGGTGGGGGTCATAAAAATCCAAGATGGCGGATTCAAAATGGCGGCCAAAAAAAAAATGGTCCGAGCCGGCTGAAAATTGGCATCCGGGGGTTTCCGGGAGCACCGATTCATAATCCGGGATCAAATTTTTCTTTCCGCCATTTTTCAAGATGGCCGCCATACAAGTGTTCATTTTGGATTTTCACCCAATTGTTCTCCCAGAAGGAGCAATGGGGGGTAAAAGTGATGTATCGGAGTCATATAGAGGGGGGTCCTGTGAGTTCAGGAAAAGTCCAAAATAACCTGAAAGTGGAACGCTGACCAGAACTGCCCCACGGATCTCGAAAATGAGAATTCGCAGACATGTAGTGCCTGAACTAAAAATGTCAAAGACCCTGGGCCAATTGACGAGCCGGTGAAAAAAAGATGGCTTCCATACAAAAAAACATGGCTGCCATACAAAATAGAAACGCTCACCGTTCCAAAACCTTTAGAGATAGTGGGGGGGTGTTCGACCAAATGTCGTAGAGGACGACAGGGGCTTTCCGGTGGGGGTCATAAAAATCCAAGATGGCGGATTCAAAATGGCGGCCAAAAAAAAGATGGTCCGAGCCGGCTGAAAATTGGCGTCCGGGGGTTTTCGGGGGCACCGATACATAATCCGGGATCAAATTTTTCTTTCCGCCATTTTTCAAGATGGCCGCCATACAAGTGTTCATTTTGGATTTTCACCCAATTGTTCTCCCAGAAGGAGCCGTGGGGGGTGGTAAAAGTCATGTATGGGAGTCGTATAGGGGTCCTGTGAGTTAAGGAAAAGTCCGAAATTACCTGAAAGTGGAACGCTGCTGGAACTGCCCTACGGATCTCGAAAATTAAAAGTCGCAAACCTTTACCGCCGGAACTAAAAATGTCAAGGACCCTGGGCCGTTTGACGAACCGGTGAAAAAAATATGGCTTCCATACAATAAAACATGGCCGCCATACAACTGTTCATTTTTGGTTTTTCACTCAATTGTTCTCCCAGAAGGAGGCGTGAGAGGTAAAAGTTATGTATGAAAGTCGTATAGGGAAGGGTCCAGTGAGTTCAGAAAAAAACCGAAATGACCTGAAAGTGGAACCCTGACCAGTACCACCCTACGGATCTCGAAAACAGCAAGTCGTACTCGACTGAAAATTGGCGGCTGGTGGTTTTCGGAGGCACCGATTCATAATCTGGGATCGACTTTTTTTCTCCGCCATTTTTCAATATGGCCGCCATACAAACGCTTTTTTGAAACATTTGTTCTCCCAGAAGGAGGCGCGGGGGTAAAACTCATGTATGACAGTCGTATAGAGGGAGATCCAGTGAGAAATGACCTGACAGGGACCCTGACCGGAACAGCCATAGGGATTTCGAAAACGGCAAGTCGCACACCCATACTGCCGTAACTAAAAATGTCAAGGATCCTGGGCCGTTTGACGAGCCGGTGATTTTTTTTACTAACATGCAAAAAAAAAAAATACCATACAAAATTTAAACGCTCACCGTTCCGAAACTGTTAGAGATAGAGGGGAGGTTACAAGTCCAGTTAGTTCCGAAAAAGTTCGAAATGACCTGAAAGTGGAACGATGACCGGAACTGCCCCACGGATCTCGAAAATTACAAGTCACAAAGCTATACCGCCGGAACTAAAAATGTCAAGGACCTTGGGACAATTGACGAGCCGGTGAAAAAAGATGGTTTTCATACAAAAAAACATGGCTGCCATACAAGTGTTCATTTTGGATTATCACCCAATTGTTCTCCCAGAAGGAGCCGTCGGGGGTAAAAATCATATATGAGGGTCGTATAGAGGGGGGTCTGATGAGTTTAGGAAAAGTCCGAAATGACCTAAAAGTGGAACGCTGACCGGAACTGCCCTACGGATCTCGAAAATTACAAGTCGCAGACATACACTGCTGGAACTAAAAATGTCAAGGACCCTGGGCCGTTTGACGAGCCGGTGAAAGAAAGATGGCTTCCATAGAAAAAAAACATGGCCGCCATACAAAATAGAAACGGTCACCGTTCCGAAACTGTTAGAGATAGCGGGGGGGTGCTCGAACCAATTTCATAGAAGATGGGGGGGCTTTCCAGTGGTGGTCATAAAAATCCAAGATGGCGGATTCAAAATGGCGGCCAAAAAAATAATGGTCCGAGCCGGCTGAAAATGGGCATCCGGGGGTTTTCGGGGGCACCGATTCATAATCCGGGATCAAATTTTTGTTTCCGCCATTTTTCAATATGGCCGCCATACAAACGCATCTTTTGGAGCAATTGTTCTCCCAGAAGGAGTCATGGGGGGTACAAGTCATGTGTGGGAGTCGTAAAGAGGGAGGCCCAGTGAGAAATGACCTGAAAGTCGAACCCTGACTGGAACAGCCCTACGGATCTCGAAAACGAGAAGTCGCAAGCCCATACTGCGAGAACTAAAAATGTCTAGGACCTTGGGTCGATTGACGAACTGGTGAAAAATCATGGCTACTATACAAAAAAACATGGCCGCCATACAAAATTCAAACGCTCACCGTTCCGAAACCGTTAGAGATAGAGGGGGGGTTGCAAGGTACAACCTCCACCTAAAACCACCTCGCGGGCCGCTCGCGGCCCGCGCAGCGCGCGACCTCTAGTTTTGTGTATAATTCTAAAGAACACACACAAATACACATACAAAATTATATGCTTGCTATGAATTATATAGTTCGGACGTCCCCATTTATCTTCTTCTTTGATACTTACCTACTCACAGAGGTACCTACTGTGATCGGCCTTATTGGCACATTATTGTTATTGATTTAGTGGTTGCAATCGGGGCTCGAGCGAAAGAAAGAAAGAAAAATAATGTATTTTTAACGTCCATCGTAGACGAGCAGCGTAGACTTTACTTTCTACGAGTAGCACTTAGCAGTCACTGAACTGAATTTACACAAACCAGGAGTTCAGAGATTGGAAAAAAAATATTCTTATCTATCATTATGATGATGGGTATGAAATAAAAGGGTTTGCTGCGGTTTGCTGAGAAGAATGCGAAAAATAAAGTCAAAGTCAATGGTTTTTATTCCAACTTGGCCTTTGCAGGCACTTTCTATCATAGACATCGATGCTTTCAAATCGTTTCAAATCATCGAGATTCTAGGTTTCTAGGTGCAAATGACGTCACTCTAAATTAAATATGGCGGACTAGTTATATTGCACACCCAAGATATATAACTTTATGTATGGGTATCAAATGAAACGATTTGCTGAGAAGAATACGAAAAATAAAATGACGTCACACTAAATTCAATATGGCGGACAACATTTTCATAAATAGGTACCATCATGATATGGGTATCAAATGAAAAGGTTTGCTGAGAAGAATACGAAAAATAAAGTCAAATTCAGTCAAATTTTTTATTTCAACTGGGCCTTTACGGGCACTTTCAAAAGCGTGTTTTTAATTTTATGTGAACTACCTATAATAATAATTACTTATTTAATTTCTTAAAATTTCTTTTGAATATCGCTACATGTATGGCTACATGTATAACCTACCTAAACGGGGTGACTGGTTGAACGAGGGAAACTTTGAAGGAGGTTATTGTACTCATCATTATGAACAACTTTTATCATGGGACTAAACCTTTAATCGCGAAAAAAAATTCTTCCGTTTCCTACATTTTATATTCGAGTAAGTAATACCTATATAATTATTTATACGGAACAGAATTATTTTTTTGCGATTTCTGAGTTATTCCCGTAGTAAAAGTTGTTTATAATGATGATTACCCACAATATCCTCCGTCAATGAAATTATATTTATAAGTACAGTCACGAGCTTTAATTTGGGACCCACCTAAGGTTGAATATCGTGTAGCAAACTTTCGCCATTTAGAGCTATTATGTTAACGCTGTCACTGCACAAACAATAAACGTCATAATGTTTACCATCGACAACTTTACGTTTCTAGGGGCTAACGTCAACTGGAGCGAGGGCAAACGATCATTACCGATTTCCGAGTAATAATTACTTTTTGGTCCTGTGGTCCCATAAGAAAAAAGAAACAAATAAAAAAGAACAAAATTATATTGTCAATATATGATAGCTAGTCAACTAACCCGCTTATTCTTCAAACCTATATTAACACTGGCAGAATCATCGTCAAAACGATGGAGCCATAATCCTAAAATTTGAATTGAATTGAAACCTATATTCATAGACTGTCCTATGTCTATGCCTATATTAGTTAAAAAGTTTTGTCTCTTTCTCAAACATAAATTATCAAAGTGACGGACCAAAACAACATATTTAAAATAAAATAGGTTTAAAGGCCGTTTATGATTATGGGGGCTTAGAAGATTTTAGCTAAAATATTGATTAATAAAATCTTTAGAAAAACAAAGTTTTTTATTCTTTATATTTATTAAGACATTTATGACGCAAACCTCAATCTTAACACAATTATATAGAAAGCATGGTTAGCGGTGCACAAAATAAACACTTATGACCGAAGGCTACGACTAAATTAATTTAAATCTCTCCAGTAATTTTTTTATCATAAATATTCAAAACCGCGTATATCCACCTTCATTGTCAATCACAGCCTGGAGCCGGTTACGCATGGATCCAATCAATTTGTCACATATGTCAGTACCCCTAAAACATTCCCAGACTGTGAGGCAGTGATCCATAAGTGCTTCTCTAGTTCTTTCGTTTCTATTTGACCATTTTTGAACCATTAAGCCCCATATATTTTCTATAGGATTTAAATCGGCACACTTTGCAGGCCACGGAATACGATTTAAATTTGCTCTATTATTGTCGAACCAAGTTCTAACGATTCTTGCCGTATGAATTGTTGCGTTATCTTGAACAAAGTTCATTGGAGCAACATCTTCTTGTGGATAATATAGTTGCAATGTTGGAAGGACACTCTCGTCTAATAAATCGACATAATCTTGAGCAGTGGCCCTGGGTGGTAAATTTATTAGTTCTCCAATGCCGGCTGAACTAATCCAGCCAGACATGTTAACTGTAATGCGACCAGACGCGTTGTTAGCTATGACGTGGTCTTCCGTGTATCGCGTCCTGTCAATTCGCCACAAATGTAGTCTGCCCGTTTGGGAAGATTGAAAAGTCTTTTCATCGATGAAAGCCGTCGTCGTCCAATCAAAATTTAGATACTGACGTGCGAAAATAAGTCGAGCAGCTTTATGGGCATCCGTCAACGCAATTTTTTTTGCAGGCCGCCTGTGATGCAGTCCCATAGCTTTAAGATGCCTTCTAACTGTTGAAGGGTGGACTTCAAACGCTTCCGCAAAATGCCTCGTTGGCGTAAATCCATTCATCAGGTATTGCCTTTGCATCAAGCGGCTCTGCTCTTGTGTTATAACTTGCGGGTGATGGTTGTTTCGTCGTAAGTCAATAATATTTTCTTCGTTCCCGTGGCGTCGAACCCAGCGGCGAACTGTGTTTCTTGTCACATTTATTCGTCGCGATATCTCGTGAATGCCTACTCCTTGTTCGTGCAAATCAATAATTTGGAGCCTTATTTGGTCACGATTAGCCGCAAGCATTTTATTAATTGGCAAATTATATTTTGTGAAAATATCACATTAAACTATTTTCTTAAATGACACTGACACGACACATGTTCGTAATTAGAAAATCGTAATGATAGCTTTTTGCAACGAGGTTATCATTTCATAGGTCGATTAGATAAGACATTTTATGTCTTAACTTGACATTCAACATTATTACACTAAAGTTTCGACCTTATTGCATTATGATTGTTCTAACAACATTTAACGGAAATGGGTCCCAAATTAAAGCTCGTGACTGTACCTATCGAGCGTACCTATATCACTTATGGGTTGCAGCTGAAAACCAGCGCAGCGTTAGGTGGCAAGTAATACTGCCTCCTAACTTTATGCTGAGCTGTGACCCTTTTGGCACTATGGCTTTATGATTAATTATATTATACACTTTTATTTTGTAATAATTGTAAATCCTAGTTCTTATAATATAGTTGATGATTTATATGTGCCAATAAACAAATTTTCTTTCTTTCTTTCAATGTTACACTGGTTCAACCAGTCGGTGTTTAATTTGTGCACGTGACTGTACGGGCGTGATGCTACATTATGTAATAATTTTACTGGCAAGAAATAAATATTACACCAGTAGGTATTCCTATTAACCTCGTAGAGCTCTTCAAGTGTAATAATTGCTTAAGGCACCCACGACCTGCCCGTGTTTCAGGTACCTACGATGGAGTTCACTCTCCAACAAACTCCTTCCGCCAACAAACTGTTTTACAGTTTGGCGGAAGTACAGAATTAAGTGTAATTTATTGTTTTCCTTAAATAAACATTTTTTCTTTATTTCTTAACTTATCCTGATTCCTGTTACACTATCCAATCTTACGCACTCTCACTCGCCAGTCCGACGGCTTTACACTGGGCTATTTATTGCTGCTTTATTTGCGTAATATTTAGAGGGTCTATTAGTATTAGTTGTAACACTTGTAACGTTACCTAACCAATTCGTATACATATACGTACTGCCTATAACAAAACCACATTTAGATACGTTAAAAACTAAAAAGTAAATACTTCCTAAGCCCGTATATTCTGCCGGAGTTTGAAAGAACAACAACCCACACGTGTAAAAGAAGTCGAACAGCCGAAGTTTGGTAAGTTTACTGTCAGATGGGGGTAGTGATCTGTTATCGACGAAAACTGTCCCCCCGGGATGTCCGACAAAGGATTAAAGTAGATAGATACAAAAGAGTTCCAGTTTTTGTTACCATATATCTTTAGTTACCAAGCTACTATTAGATATACATAGTTTAATTTAAAATTTAATAGTAGGTCTTTGGAACAAATATTTAGTACGAAATGTGTAAAAATATCGATACTAGAGACATCAGGCAGGTACCTGCCTGATAGGGCACTGAGTACATACCCGCAGTAGTATTTGCTCAACATTTTAATTCGACTCACAAAATTGTCCCTACCGAAATGCAATTTAAAATCGGACATTAATTCTATTTTCGGGATCTCATTAATTATTTTTCGACACGCGGTATTCACAGCTTTATTACCACCGAGGCTTGTCAACAGACCGACATCGCAAACACACGTAAACAAGATAATTAGTTTTATGCAAATAAGTCCCGAGGTCCGGGAAGGACTGATTTCCGTCATAGTAGCCTTTAAGCCTATTGGACCTTCAGACTATGTTGGGGTCTGTTATTGCAGTCTAAATTAATTATAAGTAGTAGGTACGGAATTGTTTACACTTGCCATATTCAGGCTTCGGTGACTGTAGGTACAGCCGTAGACTATGGAAGGCTGTCGTCACAAGCTGCGTAGATTGATATCCACTGCCGCTTCGTTCGATCCTTTCAGAAAAGCTTATTACATTTAGCTTGTCTGCTGATTAATTACCTAGACCTACTATATTGTTGCGGTCTTTAATTGTTGTTATATAAATAAGTACACATAGTATTATACTAACTGTGACATACGTAGGTATACCTATGGATGCGATTTCACAGGTGCTGGTCTGGCCACATGTTTCTTTTTTAGATTCTTATTGGTGTGCTCCTGGATAAATGGCACAGCGGCACAGTCGATCAGTCTGCGAAGTCAAGCATTAGAGATGACTTACGCCGTCGAACGCGGTTGTAGATACCTACCACAGAACACAGAAAATTCTTATTATTTAATTCTTTCTGTGTTCTGTGGTACCTACTATGAATAAATAGGTACCTGTAGTAGTTGTGGGTAGCACAACTGCAGCAAAAAGCCAGTAACAACCTTCTTACCTTCGAATCCTCTTCAGTACGAAGGTAGGGTTGGGGGTTGGAGTCTATCCATGTAAAAAATTGATATTCAGCTGAATCTGGTTAAACTGGATATCAACAGAAGTAAGAATTTTGAAAATAAGGATTCAATCAATCAATTAAATCAGCCCCGCAGGGTAATCACGATGCACACTCGTAATCGGAATCGACTCAATTTTGGCACTACAAAAATGTTCATTGCGTTGTTTCAATTGACGGGTGGAGTGATTTCAATGGCATACCGCGCAATGTAGTTTGTTGGACTGTCAAAATTGATTCGATTCCGATTGCGAGTGTGTATCGTGATTACCCTGCAGGTTGGGCTGAAAAAAATAAACAATCTTTCAAATGGCGCCAAACACTCACAATCAGTAAATTTCAGTTGTTCTTCTTCCGCATCTAGATTCTAATCTACGCCGTCTGCCTTGGTCATTACTTCCCATAAAAATAGTGGATAAAAATAATGAACCTAACAATTCCAAACAAAATTATATTAGTTGGATACGCACTTA
This sequence comes from Allophyes oxyacanthae, assembly GCA_932294325.1. Lineage (NCBI taxonomy): Eukaryota > Metazoa > Arthropoda > Insecta > Lepidoptera > Noctuidae > Allophyes > Allophyes oxyacanthae. Next base: position 3,039,959 of record OW028614.1, on the reverse strand, counting down.
ACCGTTCTTATCTCCTAACAGCACACTTTCAGCATTTTAGCACCTATACCTAATTACCAATTTTCCAGTTAAGTGAACAGTGAGACCGAATGATTGACCGATAATCAGAGCGGGAGTGAATGAGTCAGTGCGTACCTTCCTACACTGAACTGGAAAGGCGGGAAAAAATTGATTGCGTCGAATCAATTCATTTGCGGTTCGTTCAGGGGCGTTTTTGTTGACACCTTTGCCTGATTTTTTATTTTGCCTACCTTTGGGACCCAGCGTAGGATGAATAGGGGGACGTGATATCCATTTTAATTAATCGTATGTTGCCGAGCAATTAGCAACACGGCTTTTTTCGTACAAAATTAGGTGTATTGTTTTTAGATTGGTGGAAAGACACACTGCAAAGAATTGCGAGGATGTCTGGTCCACTGGAAGACGGAAAGCTGAAATGAAGTTTATTATTATTTAATACTAACATAATTTTTTAACTCAATAAAGTAATTTCTATATTGAAACAAGTGAATGTCGCTAACAGACCACGAATGTTTATTAATACTGCAGTAGAACATGATCTTTACGCTGACGCAATAACTCGTAAAATTATCTAAGCGAGCGACTGCCATTGGTGGTTCGATCGTACATCGATGTTACTTCTTAATTGTGTCGTACTACACGCTTTTTTCCTTCTTTGACGTCGTAGATTTCCCAGTGCCTATATCCAGCATAGCAATAATGCGATTCATTCTCATCTCTACTCGCTACTTAAATCATATAGCAGAACTCCATCCCAGATTACACACCCAACAGAAGTCGAACAGACAGAACAGTCAGAACATGAAATTTTCGAGTCCCATTCACAATAAATCTGATTCAATCGAAATTCGAACGAATAAAAATCAAAAAAGTTCCAATCATCGCGTCGCATTCCGGTTAATTCCGTTGTGTATGTGCAAATTTCGGAATCGAATATCTCATTTGAACTTAGCTGTGTACCGTACGGGTGTACGGTACGAAAGGCATGTACGAAAGGGGTGTATTTCAAAGCCTTCAATTTGTACCCGTCGTAATTAGACTCCGACACCGGAGTGCAGGGATCTAATGGGGTCTGCATACGGGTCAGAGCACAGTGGAGTGGAGACGAGTTTTGAACATACATAAATAAACATTATTTTTGATGACGTGTAAAAGAATGATAATATCTTATGGACTGTGTGAATTGGCACTGGCAGTAGTTTCAAGTGCTGGAATGACCAGACTACAGAAAAATTGTTTATGAACACAACTTTAGCTGATAATTTCAATAAAACATTAGCAGCTACTTTGTGTTTATAATACCTATCTTTCCATCTTAGACCTTTCCATCTATATCAAGACAAAGATCATACTAGGTAATCACCTGCATTCTTAGTCTGCAAGTATTCTAAGTAATCTATTCTTAAGTATTCTATGTAATATATAAGTATAATTATCTGCATCACCCTAAGGTTGACTTGTAGAAAATACCTACGGCATTTAGACCGCCTTTGTGCATTTTACCTAAAGCATTTAAAATAAATACCTAAAATATTTCAAAAATAATGGTAAATGTGACTACCAAAAAGATTTCTTAAGCTTGTGTGAACCAGCCCTATTAAGATGAAATATGAAGTGTCTATTCGAGTACCTTCCTAAAAGCAAATACACAATGGCCGATCGCTGACACCCAAAAGCTATTATCATGACAAAATGAAGAACAACCAGGTATAATACAAATTTCTTTAATTAAACCGTCACACTCACACATTCATAATTCAAATAAAAAACTTTGAAAACATTAAGTATGCCTACAAAATAATTCAGTCATTAGTAAATTATAGGTGCATAATTATCATTATTATAATCTAAACATCCGATACAATTACGTTCTATAGTTAATATTTACTTGACAAAATATTTGATAATTAATGTTTTTAAAACAGGAAATTTAACATTTAGGTACAAAAGCTTAAATCATTATAAAGCTAATATAGACATACAACCAATGTATCAAAAATAATCAAAGTTAGTACAAATTTCATATAAAAATAGCATCGGCAAGAATCGTCAAACAATACTGCCAGTGCACAGTGGTGACGTCATAATATATTCGCTTTCAAGTTGCGAAAGTATGAAACTACCCTCGTTTCGATTTCATTGCGGAGTTGCTACGATACTTTAGAAATGATGTTATAGAAATAGCGGTCCAAAATTTCAATGCAGTACAAAATGAAACACGAAAACATGAGTATGTTTTCGTGACGTGTACCGAGATGAAAAATTAAAGGTGTCAGTGGCATTTAAGATATCTCGCGTCAATTAAGACTCAGCTTAATCGATAAGAAATATCAATACCATAACCAAAATTAAAATCTCTGTCACTTAAGGTCTTTATAAATGTCTAGGTACAATAAATTATAAAATAAGTAAAAAAGCCTATACCGCTATTAAAAATAAATACATTTTGTTAAACATCAATACATTTACAAAACTGTTACAAATATTAAAGCAATAGTTTAAAACTAGTGTTAAAACTACACTGAATATAAAAAATATAGAAAGGAATCATAGTTTTATTAAGACGTCGTGAAAACGAAAGAATACTCAAGTAATCAGAATGGCTACTATAGTTTAAGTTGAAGACGATAAGTCGAAGGTTTGTTACTAAACATGTTAAATAAATTATATGTTTGTGTGAATTCTATACGTAATCAAATCAATCGGTTTATTCAGAAAGTTTTTCAATTTTGTGTAGAGAATCTAGTACAACTGAAAATATAATGCGTGCCAAAAAAACAACACGATCATGATTATTTAATTCAGAGCAACACGTGTTATGTGTAATACTATATTTTTTGCAAAAAATAAGCATACACAATGGAAGCCCTAATAAATTATCACGTTTTACTAAATTTTATGTTAATTTACGATACAATTTAAATAAGAAAGCAAGTTATTTTAGAGAATCCATAGTATAATAGTGTCATAATTTTAAATTATTCTATACACTATCCTCTCTAAACTGTCCCCCGGGCCAAGCAAAAACAATCGCTATTGCTTTGCCTTAAGAACTTTGATGGGGGAGTTGTTATGAAGAACGCACAAATCCGAAAGTATCAAAACTGTTCTAACCTCAATACAAAACAATATTTCCATCAAAATTACTTTGGTATATTTTTTGCACGCGTGTGTATTACCCACATCAAAGTATTAGCGGATTAGAGTGGACAAAGTAGAGCTTTTAACACTGGCGACATCAAAGCCATCTCACACTCAATAATTCTAACGTAGGTACTTAATACCGTAGACTTTTCAATTTAGATTAAATTTTAGTCCAAACTTTAGACTATGGATTCCAAAAAGACTAGGTACATATTGTAACTTTAGAAGTCCGATAGACCGTATTATTTTAACCTATAGTATTATCTTCGTACTCTGAGCAACTGTTTTGTGTATAAACTCTCATTAACAACAAACTTCGACTCGTTTGTTTATTATTTCTAAATTGCTAAAACAAGTTTATATTTGAACGAGAATTATTTTCGTGATAAATTAATTAGTTACCTAATTTATTCGTGACTTTCTGACAATGTCTCAAATCCAAATGTATCCTATAATTATTTTATAAGGTTTGATACTAATCCTTAAATTAACGGTAAATTAAACATTTTAATTCACTAAAATATTAATTTACAGGATACAATATTTCAAAATCCAATCAGTCACCATCTAAAAATAAGCTTATCAAAATCAACATCCATAACAAAGTCGACTATTTTCAAAGGTGGCAATATGTGCTTTCTGTCCAACATTAGGTATTAGTATGGCAACACAGATAACTTTAAATAAATACGTTTTCTTTTGGCTAAAGGTATCAAAACTGGCAATCTGCCATTAACAGTACTCATCGAAATCTAAGGCTGGGGTCCAACGACATTGTGTTCATGTCGAAATTTTGGGATCAAATTCGGCAATCTGTCATACTTTACATTCAAACCCGAATCCTTTTACTTTCATTTACTAACAATTCTCAAAAAGTCAGATTGCCGCCTTTGAAACTAGTCCACCAATACAATAAAAATACAAACCTTTGTAGACTAACCTACTTTGTACACCTGTTCTTATCATAGACAATTATCTTCTTTTTCTTCCTTCATTTTCTACCGTTGATCGCCGGTGGTCTCGAGTACGGGTGGGACTGGAATCGGTCTCGCGCCCGCACTGCTTTATAACCGACTGATTTTTGAGTGACATTCGTCTTTCCACGAGTCATTGAGTCTATTAGTTAGTTATACGGCACACACGGAACACGACATGTAAGGGAATTGTTAGTGTATTAGAATTATGGACATTCACTGTGTTAATATTCGTTTTTACAGGTACGGTCGGCCAAAAAAGTGGTCTTATCACTTTTAATAGAACTTCCTGTCCAATGAAAATGTCACTAAAGTTGAAACGACATTATTTTGATAAAAGAATACCTTTCTAGTTTCTGTTTAATGGCTTGCCAAAAATTTGCAACCATAGGGTGTTAGTCCAAATTCTTTGGCCGACTATACAGTACGAAATAACTAAGAAGTCGCATCGTGAATCTTCGTTCGCACAGACACGAACACACAATTGCCGACAACACCCCAAGCTAAATCAACCTTATGTAATGCCTATAAGGTGTAAAATTGACTGCCGTGCCGTTTATTTATATTTCGCTCACTGATTGAAAGTGACATCGATGTAGCAGCGATGATGATTTCTGATTGGTTGATCAATTTCCCGCGTATTGAATTGTATCAACTGCGCAGGTACATGGGTGAGCAATTTAAGTTGTGTCGTACTATACATTATATAGCGATGGCACTCTAACATCTGTTACGGTACTAAGGACAAACAACAGAAGTTTGCTCTCTTTCTGGCGCTTAGTTGTCATACACCGTGTAAGTGAAATCGTAACGAAAACTGGATACCACAGGGTCATGGGTCAGGGTCAGGGTCAGGGTCACTGGGTCATCAGTACATGATTATGGAATTTGGTCCCCTCAGCGATAGAAGTTAGCGTCGGTCTTATCAAAAATTTTACGTTCTTGTTCGCAGTAATTTTAGTTGCGAAAACTGCGAACAAGTCTATTTTTTTTAAAAGTCCTACTCAGTTTTTTTTTTAGCTAAGCTGTCCAGAATCGTTTATTAAATCCATGGTATCAGTTTTCGTTACAACGTCATTTACCCAGTATAGGGTTATCTCATTTGAGTGTCATCACTAGATAATATAATATTGTTACTGTACTCTTAAGACAAACACAAACTACAGACATGTTTTTAGAGGACTAATGGTACAACCACCTTGTAGACAAAACAACAATTAAGTCGATTGTATGCGCAATAGAATTCAATCCATACACATACATTTTGAACCATCCGACTAACTCTTTGGTCAGGTAACTTGAAAACAATTGATTGATTTGACGACACGTAACTACGAAATCGGAAAAAAATGCAATATCGTTAATAAAAATTTCGATATTTCTACGTGTAACGTGTTATCGCAAATTAATACGGTATTTTAATAAAAGTGTTCTAAATCACATACGTAGTCATACTAATACAAAGACAATGGACAAACAAACACGACACCGCCTGTTTCAACACTTGAACAAGTGACTATCAGGTTAACAAAGCCTGTTAACTTTTTTGCAGAACAGTTTTAAATAGGTATTGCTGTTTCAATTTCAGCATAAAAATAATAACGTGTACACACAATAAAGATAGTCAGTTGATCGATAAGCGATACAGGCCCTTATTACAGCATGCATAGATTTGTTATTATCATGTACCTTGCACGTTCTTCTGCGTGTGCGCATCCCTTGGCACGCTGGAGCCGAAGCCGTACGAGCGAGTGGGAGGCTGAGGCTGCGGCGGCGGCGGCCGGCGGAGCGGCAGCGCCTTGCCCACCACTGGCTTCACTACTTTGACCACTGGGAATAGTCATTTGTCATATTTATATTATCATGATAATTCAATGGAACTGTAGCTGCGACTGAGGGAATGGAATGGAATGGAAACAGTCTAATGGTGGCCATGCACCATGCTGCCGATTGGATTAAGTAGAACTGACCGTGTGTGGGAGTGAATTTAGCATGGCAGTTATACTTGACGGAACAATCGAAATTCAATTATTTTGGCTTGATTAAGCCGATTGGATTTTATCTATTGGACCGTAAATGGTGGTCGTAAGGCTGTGTTTCCATCGGAGCTGTACGACTGCGAGGTAAAAAAATCCACCAATAGAATTACTTCATTCTAACTCCGCAGTAATCCTATTGGTGGATTTTTACTCGCGCACCGCTTAGCTACCTCGCACTGCTCTGGTAGAAAAACAGCCTAATACAGTCGCAAGCGCGGCTGCTGTGTGAAGTCCAGGGTTAGATTACCAAGCTGAGTTGTATTATTGGATTTTTCCGTTTTTAACAGTCCAGAGTTTTGAATTGTGCCCAATGAATGGCAATGGGCTTGCCAGCTATTAAAACTTATTATTTAATCATTGTATCGGCAAAATGTGACAGGATGCTGATATTATGTCCTGTTTGAAATTGTTGATGTCATTTGAGGCTAAAGGAAATACGTTAGCAAGTTCTTCATGGATAATAATATCAAATAAAACATACCTTTATCACTAAAATTGATAGTCCTCGGCATAGTATTCGTCCTGTCCATCAGTCCTCTCTTCAGTGGCGGGTTGGAATCCAATTTGAACTCCGTTTTCGGCTTCTTTGTCGCCTCCATCTTGCCAGCCAATACAAACGTAGAGTTCATGTCGTTGGGGTCAATCATCCCATAGTTTTCCACGTCAGATGCAAAGTCAAATTCTCTCTTAACTTTCTTCGCCGAATTCAAGTTCCTCGTCGTGTCCAAGCTCTCGAAAGAGTCATTTATTATTATAGTTTCGTTGTTCGCCAGTTTTATCGGCGTACCTTTACGTTTCTTGGCTGATAACCTGATCGGTTCCTTATTCTCGACGTCTGTCAAATCCTCGCTGTCTGTAATGATGTCAACAGTTGTGTTGGCTTCGTCTTTTTTAGAATTACTATATTCTAAAGTTGTGGAAGGTTTGTGTAGGTCTAATGTTGAGATGAATCTGAAATGTGCGTCGCTTTCATGGTCTTTGTCTGACCAAGTTATACCTTTAGCTGATTTAGCTTTCTTCATGATCTCGAGGTATTCAGTTGTCAATGCTGGTGGGGCTTTGTCGTAGCCTTTGAGTGTCAAATATAGCTTTTTCAACATGCTGGGCATATCACTCATGTATTCTGTGAAGGCGTTTATCTCATCATTTTCAATCGACAACAGCTTCTGTCTCAGACCGTCTCTCGCTTTGATCTGTCGTAGTTCGCTCTGCAAATGTATTTTATCAACAAAGTCGTTCAAACCCGGAGCGTCTGATAGCGCTTGTTCACAAATGATATGCAGTTTCTTCTTGCTCTCGTCCCATTTAGTCCACGTGGTGAGGACTTTGGAGTCTAAATGTACGGATTGCTTCATGTAACTTTCCGCTGCACGCTCTTGTCGAGGGATTTCTTCTGTGCACATCTAAATTGAGAAATAACAATGTTATTACATAATATCTTTGTACATCATCAACACTATCTATCTGCTGATCCTGGGGTTCTCCAAAACTGGAGTTGCTACCCAAAACCACTATGTTGGATAAGCGGATTCGAGACGCCGCCTTCACCTGCGCATCCCATCATCTTTCTATCTTTAGGGCCTCGTCTGTTAGGTCTTCTTATATGAAATTGACAATAGTACCTGCTCCATAGCTTCTGTGGAGGAGCGATGCGCGAGGTCGGCCACGTGCGAGAAGGCGCGCGTGCGCAGGCGCTGGCGCAGCGCGAGCACGCGCTGGCGAGACATCAAGCTCAGCAGCTGGGACTCTAGCGCGCTGTACACTTCCTCTTCTTCAAGGATGCGTTTGCGCCACTCTTGTTTCACTAAAGGTAGAAAAGTTTAAAAATAATTATAAAATAATGTAGCTAGGTATTCAATTAAATGAATGAAAAGATGATCTATAGGTGTATTTAATTCATTCTCCACTTATTGGGCTCATAATTATTATTAGTACCTAGTAGGTACAAAGCATAATAATTCTTCCTCAAGTTATACCAATTGATATTATGTTCATTTTCAGCACAGCTACACAACAGCTGTATCAACATAAAAGCCCTTGGACCTGAATAAACTAAACTGTATCTTGAACAAAACATCTTCGTATAATATATTAAACAACAGCTCTAACACCAAATAACAATAAAAGCCTTCGCTGACGCGCGCACATCACCTCACCAAGATATTGTTATCAGATGAATGGTACAGGTTTTTTTTTTAACTCAAACCTCCCCGTACTTGAGCTCAACAACTCACCTAAGTTTTATCGTAATCAAATGATATAAGAACGCGTAAAAGACGAGCAAACAAACTAACATTAATTTGATTATATTAGATACAATATCCTACCTTTCTCCTTGGCTAAATCCGGTTCCCTCGTCACCGTTTTCAGACTGGAAAGCGACAATTTCGCCTCCAACTCTTTAACCTTTTTCTTCAGTTCCTCATTTATCTTCACATACTGGGACAGTCTCATGTCGCCATCTACAATATTCTTCTTAATGTTAAGCTGGATCTTGTTGGCCCGGGCTGCGTATTTGAGCGTGTTGTACGAGTCTTCGTAGCTGACACTTGAAGGGGACACGTTGGCAATCATGACTGTTTTGCAGTTACCGCCGAGACTGTCTTTGAGGAGTCTTGTCAGTTTTGAGTCTCTATAGAAAAAAAAGATCTTGGTTATGGCAATGTTTATTATGTAAATTAGGCTAATGAGTACCAACCTGCGGGTCTACCGCGTAACAAAAATGTTATAAACTTTACGATTATTACGATCGTGAGAGACTAAACTTCAAGCTACCTTGTAATTTTTATACGGATCATGTTGTTGGGAGTCCCATCTTCATGATAGATTTTTTTTTACAAGGTAGCTCAGTGTTTATTCTCTCACGATTGTGTTGAAGTTTATTACCAGAGTCGATATTTACTACAACTTTAGTTACGCGGTAGATCCGCTGATGTTGCTACTAAGTCGTGTTGACGACACGGTTGGCGCAGTGGCTAAGCGATTAGCCTTCTACGCTACGTGCCGCGGGTTCGATCCCCGCACGGAACAAGTATTTGTATGATCTGCAGATAGTTGTTTCGGGTCTGGGTGGTGTGTGCATGTGACATGTATGTTTGTAAACTGTACGCTCGATACAGGAGAAATCCTAGTGAGGGGCAACGTTTTAAAAAAAAAAAAAAGTCGAAGATTTTATATTATTTATAAAAAGATATAAATGTTAAAAGTATTTATTTATTTATTTGAAATGCTTCATGTACAATGTTGAAAGGCGGTCTTAATGCCGTAGGCAACAACGCCGCAGGCCGTAGGCGTCTAACTTCTATTTTAATACAAGGATTCGTTATTATTTAACATTACAAAGTTATATATCCATGTAATCAGCTGTTCCATACATTTAGTTGAGTAATATTGAATTATTTTTATGGAACAGCAGATATTTTGTTTCGCGATTTCTGATTCCATATTCATTAAAAATTGTATAAAATAATGAGTACAATAACCCCTTAAAGGGATTGGGCATATAAAGGTTGAAACTTATAATATTAAGTAGTTTTTCAGTATACCTGTAAGGAATATAATTACTGCCGTCAGCCAGCCTGTTGATACAGTTGCCCAGAGACAGCAGACTCTTGTTGATGTTAGCGCCCTCCTTGAAACGGTCACCAACGCTGCCGGTAGCGGAGGCACGCTCGCTGCCCGCCAAGTCAATCATAGAGAGCTTCACTAAGCGGAGCTGACTGCTGGTCTTGTAGCGCATTTTTACATATACCTGTAGAAAGTGTCGAAATTATTATTTTAATACAATTTTTCCTTTTATTTTTTATTACCAATCCATCAATGGATGCATAGAATGTGGCCACTATCAGTCAGTAAAAGAAACAAGAGCCTTCCATGAAAAGCCAAAGCAAGCCATAGATATAACTTCTATTTCAGTAGGGAATGACTTTGGGTCTTACTTATTACATGAGGCACACAACAAACTGGACTTTTTATTTCTTTTCTAGGTTTAATTGTATCCCTTGTTGCAACTGTTATTATTTGGCCAGAAATTGATGGCTAACCCTGAGTAAATCAGCAGGTCAGGAGAAAGATGATACTATGATGAACCCTTTAAACAACAAACCTGAAAAACAGCATGACTCCTGGAGCTCTCAGCGTTAGCATCAGTGGGGTGCTGTGTCCTATTCTTATTGCCATTCTCCAGCATATTGAGCAGTTCCCGGGCTGTCTTGATATTGTTCAGAGTGAGGCCAGCTACCATCACACCATATTTTGAGTCTTCTCTCAATTGCAGTGGAGTGTTGGAGGGCTTCAGCAAGTCATACACATTTTCATTGTATACCTGCAATTTGTAGAAAATGAATTAGATGTTAGAAAGATAGTACATATTCAGATCAATTATTAATTAAACAATTACCCTTAACACTCTTTAAACTACAGCTTACAAAACTTCTCATAGCCAAATGTTATTACAGCTTATCAGAATTTTTGAATGATCACAATTAATAAATTATTAATACCTAGGTTGAATTACAACAGTTCTCTGTAATCTACATTATTTCGTTTCCTTTAATGTTATTTTAACTCAGACAATTTATTATTAGATATTATGTCAAATTTTGTAAAAAAAAATGTACGCCATTCATGGCAAGACATGTAAGCACTTCCTCAAATTTAAAACCTTATGCACTTGTATCAAGTTTACTCATGTTTTTATAAAATAAATATATCTTTATCTTTACCTTATCTTATCAATCCATTAACAAGGCTTATTGCAGTCTAGGGGGACATCATTATTGTCACAGTCATTTATATAAAGCACTCAACAATGTATCCAATTCAGTATCTTTACAATAAAGCACTTTAAAGTTTCTAAACAATGTTTTATGTCATATTTTGAAACAGTAAAAAATGTAGGTACCTATGTCAGTTCAAAAAAACTATATTTGAGAATATCAATACTGTCTTTGATCTAAGACTATGACCCCCATGTTATAGAGTTATATACTGAATTTTGATAGGAGACCTAGTAGAAGACTGCCATCACACATCACACCATTACAGTCAGTAGAAGACTGGTAATGTACCTACCTAAAGTGTGTGGACTTACGAAAATGTTTAATAACAATTAACATTTTCTTTAAAAAAATCCTAATCATTTAGTTAATCCGTTAGTTATTTCGGTGAATTTTATTTCCCTAATATATTTTGTTAGCCCCAAAATGGGGGTCTATCCCTATCTCCCTGTCATTGCCAAACAAGAATAGTATTATTTGAGCCATCCAGCACACCAAATTTTATGGTAAATTCAAGAGGTCAATATATTACACCTCTAAGACGACCCACATTTGGTCTAAGTACAACCCCTCACGGAGAAGATATTTAGTTCAGCATGAGGGACCCCATAGGCATATAATGCATAAGGACATAAAGATCTAGTCATATAAATCTGACACTTATGAAATCAAAACAACAACAATAACTCTTAATCATAATGTTTATAAAAGATTTTTCATATAACTAAATATGATTAATTACTGTAAAAAAACTTAGTAAATCAAATAAAACACTTACTTCAATGTAAGAAACACCAATATCAAACTCCCTGTCCTTTTCAAAAGAGTTTATTGTGTAAAATAGATGTTCCATAGTCAAATATGTGATGCCCGGATGCTCTTTGCTGCCAATCATAGTGAATGTCTTCCCTGCTCCAGTGGCTCCATACGCAAACACAGAACAGTTGTAGCCCTCCATCAAAGAAGCCAGCATATCCTTTGTAGTAGTTTCAAACACATCTTTGTTTGTATGATTCTGGCCACAAACATTATCAAAAACAAACTTTAACTCTTTATTGGCGCGCTTTAAGAAGTTTTTATTTGGTTGTTGGACTCCTTGGTAGAAAAACGGTCGGATCTCCTCCTTGGGGTCGAACACCAACATCTTGTCGTCCACAACGTCTACCACGACGCGATTGTTCAACTCCAGTTCTCTCACATTCAAAGGTCGAACCCTAACAACAACTTTGATGTTAGAAGCCATGTTTTGTGTTGATCCACATTTTGAGGGCGCGATGCCGTTGGGCTTTTGTCCGCCCAGCCTAGGGGCTCTTTCTATTTTAACCATTTTCTGACAAAACTTTAAATATCTCTCCCATTTAACGAAACGACGTCCGCCACCAAAAAATCTGCAGTAAACTGCTCACAACTTAAACAATAACGGTTTCTTCACGTCACATTAGTCACAAGGCTTATTAAACTAAATAAATACCACAATTAGGTTCCATAAACTGTTCAGTGTTTGAATCTTTCGTAACCGTCATTCGTCAAATTTAAAATTAATTGACACAGGCATTCGGCGCGCTTCGCGTCGTAAATTTTGCGTTCCGTTTCACGTGAAATTGTATTGTTTTGTTTATGATAAGTTTAAAAAGAAAATTATATTATTTAAAAACCATGATACTGGTCTTTTTTTACCTTAAATTAATTATTTTATGTTAATTATTTTAATTTTTTTACTTGTGTTTGGAAATGGCTACAGTAAAGTCAATAGGATTTATAGCATAAAAATCAATATAAATCGAAGGATTCTTTAGTCCAACTTAGAATATTTTCGCTTCCCTCTTACTCAAAGTAGGAAAGCCTTATTTTTAAGGTGGACGCACACCTGTCCGAATCGACCGCGCCGAACGAGGCGAACGAAACGAATTTTCGAATTCTTTATATGAAATCCTATGAAACCTCGCACACCGATCCGCGCCGAATCGGACGAATCGCCGGAAGAATTCGGTAGGCATCCAAATCCCAGACGAATTCGGATGACGTCATCAGATTCGATGCGGACGATTCGGACAGCGTTGCCAGTGGGCTCGAGTCAAAAGTTATCTGGATCAGTGTTGCTAGATGCATTAAGATGATCTGAAGGAGGAACTGCTTAAATCTAAGTTTTTAAACTGTCATGGCCACTAAAATTATCATTAATTATGAACGGGGTATTCAACATGCTAAAATCTGTATAAAATCTGAATGATATTTTCAACTTCAATTCTGAAGCCCAATTCTCGTAATTAATTTATAATATGATTGAAAGTTGACCAAACTGAGATTATATTATGAATTGACAAAAAGTCATGTATTCTACTCCTCTTAAAGTTCAGTCCGATTCCAGTATGATTTGGATTCAATCTTCTTACAAACTCATTTCAATCTCATTTTTGACGTTTGTGTATAGACGAGAGCATTATATTCCCCTGAGTATTATATTCCTTGGACGAGAGTGTCAATTTTATTATCTGTGTCAGTTCAAAAAGATAAAGATTAATAAATAAATAAAATGTTAGCAGAATACCGATTTGCCTTTTATTCAACTTTCGATCTCATTACAATATAATGTCATGTTTGACGTTGTTTGGTAGGGTAGGAGAATACCATTTGTGACATTTATGACATTGGTAGTAGATCGGAATGAGATCCGAACTATATTTTGAACATTTTTAATTACGAGAATTGGGCCTCTGTATAAAATCTGTAGGTATAGGCTTAAGAACCTTATAACAAATATAATATAACATAAGCAGTCTAGGTATTTTGTTCTGCTTCTTTTAAAAACCATATTTAATTAATAAATCTCTGATTTCAGAAAACAAAAATTATGAATTTAAACGTAATGAACGTGTGATATGCGTCAAGGCAACGAAACGCCATTTCTTTCAGCGCGGTCGATTCGGTCGGCGCGGTCGATTCTTTCGGCGCGGATAGGTGTGCCATTAGAAACTTCGTTTCGTTCGGTTCGTTCGGCGCGGTCGATTCGGACAGGTGTGCGTCCACCTTTAGCCGTAAACTCTACTGGTATTTAATTTATTACTATTGTACTATACATATACATCATCGATGCTATACATGAAGATGATAAAATGGGGAGAAATAATTACACGTTCGTTTGGAATGATAAAAAATCTAGTTAGGTACATAAAAAATAAAAGATAGAAATAGAAATAGAAATATTTTTATTCACAGGAAACATGGCTACAGGTTGTTAAAAATGTTGTATAAGTACATCATGTCTCGCCGAAGAACGGCATGCAAAAATAGGTTGCAAATTTGCCTAGAGTAATAATTAAATTAAGACTATAATATAATAACAATCACCAATTTCAATTAATAATAAATTCTCTAATAATAATTTAAGGTAAAGAAGATAAAGAAAAGGTTAGGAAATGTGCAGAAATAATCTTGTAAAACTAAGCTACTATCTTCGCATCTACATAACTAATTGTAATAGAAAATTAACATTTATTTATACACAGCGTCGCAAGGATATCGTCTTTATTGTGACGGCGTCGCTGTATAAGAAACAAATACAATTTCCTCTTAATTTCCGCCAGCGATCTTATCTGGACATAACGACAGGCTTTAACATTCAACCGGGCTTCTTACTAAAACTTCGGAAATAGACACACTTTCATTGTTCCTCTCTGCGTATTAGATAACTGTAGGTATAAACAGGCATAGCTTTGCCTGTAAGACTTTTTATTTGTATAAAAAGAGGACTGTTTAAATTCGAATGTAGGTAACCGAAATTCACGGGGTAGGTATTTGCAATAAAACATTAGTCTTTTTTTTTCTGTAAAATTCTTTATACTAATGCATGCAGAGTTTACCTGTAAGTGATTGTTACACTTTTGTCTTAGATTTAACATGTTACCTTTGTCATGATACCAGTGTAAGTAATTGTTGGTGAACCAATAAATAAATAAAACATTATTAAAAGAAGCTCACAGCGGTTGAGCTGACAAGTACCTATTTAGCATTTGACAAACTTCAGCGAGTCTTCCCATTGCCCATTCTGCTATGCCTTCAACCAGTGGGGGAAGTAAGGAAAGAAAGAAAAATAATTTATTTCTGCAAAACACGACACACGTGACACATACATTAAAAATAGCAGTATCCATAATATCCTTAACTAAAGTGTTAGTACCTAAGTAAGTTGTCTGGCCAGTGCCCAGTGGGCTGGACAACTACCTACTTCTAAGTATGTAAGTACTGCCGAGTACGGCCGAAAATGGAGGGAAGCCTATGCCTAGGAGTGGGACAGCATAGGCTGATAATAATATTATTAAAGATACATTTATATACCTACATATTATATGCCACTGAACAAACAATCCCAAAATTAACCTCTCATTACAGGCAAAAAGATCTTTGTATTGTTGCCATTTTCTTTTAAACAGCCTTTTGGGAGTTTATAACTGGTCAGTATCATAATTTATATCTCCCGATACCCCTTTGTCATCTCAGTAATGGCCCGGGACTTTATCGATAGAGCTTAATTTTATTCCTCGAACCTATTTATGTTTTATGGCATAAACAGTAAAATATTGTGAGAGCGAACGATATAAGACCGTTATAAGGAGAAAAGTATAGGTACTAGTTATAGAGGAAAATATTATTACTAAGTTAACGGTAAGTTGAGTAAGGTAGCTTTAAAAAGCATATCTGAGTAGTATGTACCTACCTACTGCGCTTCCCATGATTCTCATGTGATAGCTTGCCAAGAAACATGACACAAGAAGAAAAAGCACTGGTATTTTCCCGTTGGGATTCAGACATCCAGTCAGAGCCAATAGCTCCGAATCGGAATAAGATTCAAGGTTAACATGGAAGCCGGTGAATCTGAGGATACTCAAATCAGTACTTGAGAAAACGTGAAAAGGCGTACCTAGCTACTTAAAATGATGATGACTGAATTAACTACTATTTATTTGGATGTCTATCCTTGCCTGTAAAAGAGACACTACAATAAAACGAAACATTCCCTGATTTTTATTGAAACGAACGTAACTTTAATTCTATCCGCATTTGATTATAACCACAACCTGCAAGGCCAGATTAACCTAAGGGTAAAGTACAAGTGCCTATAGACCCACGGTTGCTTAAAACCCCAAAGCCTGAGAAAAATAAGCTTGTTTAATAATTATGGTAAGAAAGCTATTAAAACTAGATGATAAAACTATTTTCATTTCAACTTTTACGCCTTAATAATTAAAGAAAGAAAGAAAAAGACTTCATTAGCAAACAAAAAATAAATAAAACCAATAACAAAGAAAACATTAATAAAAAGAGTTAAAGGGGGAATGGTTCCTGAATCTTCTTTGCTTAGGGACCTCTACACGGCTTAATCCGGCCCTGACCACAAAGCTTATCTTCCCCACCAATACCTTTCATCGTTATACTCGATGTTCCTAGTCATTATACCATAATACCTACATACATTCTGTTGATTCTGGCACCAACTGTGTCCATAACATGTATGTTATACATTACATATGCAGTTGTGTTTACCTCGGCACCGATATTATTCGATAAGTATTTAAATCACTACTAGCTAGGCTTATGCTGAGCTGCTGGCCCGTTTGGCACAACTACTGATTTTATTTTATTTTTATTTTCTGTGTTTTTAGCATTTATGTGCTAATAAATTTTATTTCTTTCTTTCTAGGCACTGTTTTACAAACATAGTGAATGTTGATAGATATAGAAGAAGCAGACCACAGAAAAGATTTATGGTACCTATGTATGAAATATGGATAACGTCTGATAGAGATTTTCATCTGCCGAGTAGTTTTTTTCCCAACTACCTTTGGATTCGGCTCCCAGTTTAACTTTAACCAGATGCGGCTGAATATCTGTATTTTACACAAAGCGACTGCAATCTGACCTTCGCCACCCAATTACTGCGAGATATTGATAACCTAAGGTTAAACTGATTGTCAAGACTTTTTACGCTGTTGTCTCCTGTAATAGGTTTTGGTATCACAATCAAAGACCAACTGCTTAAAGTGCTTTCAAAGGAATGACCGTGGCAAGCGTTGCTTAATGAAAAATAAGATGAGAAAGAGAATAAGACATGAGAAATGAGAAAGAGATTCCGACCGAGTGTCCTAGGTCCGTGACTTGAATCATGCTCAACTGTTCGAGAGAGCCCAATGTTCGGCAGCGGAGTTAAGTTAATTGATAAATTTAAAAGAAATGTTCTATTAAAAAAAAGAATAGTTCAATTTAAGTAACTACCATACTTAAAATAAATACAGTTTAATAAAATAACATAGGTCTTAGGCTATTCCGTATTTCGTATATTGTAATTAACCAATATGAAATTACATACGTCGTAGAGCTGAATTCTTAATAGCAAATCTAAACGGCAAGGGCAACCTGTTATTATTCGCTACGAAATATAAGTAACAACTGCAATTCACCAAGAATTTCTCACGACAATTAGGTATACGGGATTTTAGTATCTACCATTTATTACCATTATTTCACCGCGATCAGTAGTTTCCAAAATGTCCCGTAAATATACGATAATAGATATTCTAAAATTTCTCGAAGACCCTAAATACCCTTCTGTAGGGCCTCATCTAAAGCTACTAGGCTTTTCTGGTATCTGGCATCCGCACATCACGTCCTTACTTGGCCGTTTCAAACAAATCCTTTTCTACATAACCATTACATTCTTCTTCAGCCAGTACATCAAATGCTGCATCAATTTTAACGCTGAATCTCTTAAACTAATCCTGCAATATGCTCCATTTCACATGGGCATCGTCAAGACCTGTTTCTTTCAGAAAGACTATCAGAATTGGCAACGTCTCATCGAATACTTGTCCTCGGTGGAACGAAAGCAGCTGGCCAAAAACGACAAGCAGCATGATGAAATCATTGACGATTATATCAAGAGGAACCGTAAAGTGTCATACTTCTTTTGGGCCCTTGCTTTCTTCTCCAACTTTAGCATTTTCACCGAACCTTATCAGAAGAATCAAATCAATATAAACGGCACCAGCGTCTATCTGAATATCTTTGATGGCTTCACTCCATTTCATAAAGAGCCTCCTGGTTATTACTTCTCCATGTCTATCCAAACGGTGTTGGGGCATATCGTAAGCGCGTACGTCGTTGGTTGGGATACTCTTGTGGTTTCTATAATGATATTCTTCGTTGGACAGTTGAAGATCACCCGTCTCTATTGTAGCCAGATGATTGATGCTGCAAACCCGAACAAAAGTCATAATAATATTGCAGAGTGCCATCGTTTTTATACAACATTGATTATGTAAGTATTTTTTAATGAATCTTGCAACTGAGTATTTACTTACGACGTAGGAATAACTGCCTCCAAGAGCTGAGTAGATACCTATAGCCTGGAGGACCAGCTGTACCACAGTAGCCCGCTAGTCACATATGCTGGTAACATAATTATGTGATCGTGGATTGGCAATATATCTCAGGATCGGTCTTTGAACCGCTCCATCCAAAAGACTCCATAATGGAAGAAAAATTCTATTGATATTGTTCATTTTAAAGGTTCTTGCTTCTGATATTATTTCAGGTATCAGCAACTCTTCAATGCGTTGATTTCACCGGTGATGTTCGTGTACCTGGTGGTTATTTCAGTGAACCTCGGAGTATGTATCATACAAATTGTTGAGGTGAGATACACTTGACTGACGCCACGTAAAAATGTGCTTGTGTAATTCCACAAGACAAGACGTAACAGTTGGTTGACTTCGACGGAAACGAGTGATTCACCTATTGTGAGGCCTGAAATTACCGTACTCCATTTTTAATTTTTTCCTCATTTTCATGTTCATATCGCTTACGTTTAATTGAAATTCTCCACAAAGCGGTCCCCAACTGGTTGGATTACGTGGAAACATAGGTCAGAGCATTCCAGAATTCCGATAATATAATCCCGGGACGCCAATCAACGCTTTGACTTCACTGAAATACAGGAAACACGCTTTGTTTCCGGTGGATGTAGGACTTGTTGAATCTATACTTAATATTAGTTTGTTTGTTTGTAACTATGTAGTGATAATCCCTGGATCTACTGAATCGATTCCAATAATTCTTTCACTAATAGAAAGCTACACTATCCCTGAGTGATATAGGCTATATTTTATTTTGACAAAAATAAAACACACGGGAATCTGCGGGCAACAACTATTATGATATAATTTTCTTTTATTTTTATGTTAGCGGTGATACCAGCTTTCAGGTCACGATTTCCATGAACATCTGCAACCCAGTAATTACGGATACGTTGCTAACCATTGACAATGGAATATAAAAGACAAGAGGAAGGGCCATTGATATTTTTTTCTACGGCAAATGCCTTTAGTCACACATTCACAGCTCATAGAGGCGATTTTAACATCGACAAAGCAGAGCCGTCACATTTAAAAAAAGATGGAAGCCCCAATAACGCGATCTTAAAAAAAGCAATTGCGAGGTTTGCGTAACTCCGCAAGTCCGCATAAATAAGGCACAATCGCTCCACCTACTTGCCCTTTTCATCTTATGTTTTATAATCCGTGTTCCTACCCTTCACCCGGAAAACGAAGCTACGCTTACACATAGTTGTATTGACGGGTGAAATAGGCAGTACAGCTCCAGTCTAGCTCGTAACATGTATTTCTTCTCTCGTAAATTTATTTTTATCTGCAGATACACGACGATATCGCCACGTTGATGTCAAGCGTTTTCTTTGTCGTCGCTTGTTTGATTCAGCTCCTGCTGTTCTACTGGTACGCCAATGAAGTCACAGTGGAGGTATATTATAACTTATATTTACTTTAGAAAAGAGCCTCTACAAGTGACGAAACCTGAGATTGTCTGGTGCACCCTGGGGAGTCAGGCTCGATACCAACACTGCTGACTGGCTAATCTTTCCACTACGGCATCAGCGATTTCCATGTGAAGCTTTAGCTGGATCGATAGAAGAAGATTTACTTTATTAATTTGAATAGCCAATCAAACACATAGCTACTTATTTTTTATTTTTTATGGCATTCTCTTTCCTTCATTTGTTTTCTTTATGTGTTAATTCTGTATGTTGTTGTGTCCCATTTTGTTGTGTCCAAATAAATGTTTATTCTATTCTTCTATTCTATTTTCTTCAGTACTTCTAGCAATAGAATGTATCGTTTCCTTTCAGTTTCTTCCTACGTTCATTTTTTTGCTCCTACCTAATAAGTAACGTTGAGCTCTCCAGGCTTTTGCCAAAGTCCGCCAATTCAGTTCCTACATGTTCACTTTTACTTTTACTTGGTGCGACTACCACCTGACCACCGACACCGTGGTGGAACCAGATTTTCTCAGAATGGTGAAATAAACAAACAGAAAGTCCTAGCGTCACAACCAGCTTCTTTCCTTATGCTGTTCCTTAGCTGCAATCACACTCTACATTCTTCTTTTTCTTTACGTTTTCTGCAAAAGAAAAAATCTAAAAGATTTTTTTGTCTTAGAGCACCTTTGTTAGCTACAGTACTTTTCAAAGCGATTGGCCAAATTCAAATAAGAAGTTGCAAAGGGAAGTGGCGCTGTTGGGACTGACTACTGAGAAGGTCCTCGTCTTCAGAGCTGGACCCTTCAACCAAATGTCCCTGGCTACATTCATTGCGGTAAGTTTCGATAGGTTTCGATATTATTGCCTTTTTCATTCATTATTATTATTAGCTTAGGGTATCCCACTGCAGGGCAAAAGCCTCCCTCACCTCTACGCTTTTCTCTATCCGCTGATATTTGTCTGTGATTGATGCGACTTTAAAGCCTCGTATTCACTAGGAGACAAATGTCCCGCAACACGTGTCGCTAGAGATGTCGGGCGAAGCCGGGCGACGCACGGTGGGCTGAAAATCGGCTTTCATAGACTTAGGGATTTCAATTTGCAAGTGGCGGATTTTTTGCCGGATATCGCTTCTATTAGTTATTACTAAATACAAAAATGACACCCGAGTTAATTCTGCACTAAAACGAAGGAATTATATTTTTTTTACGAAAAATTTGTATGGAGCTAGTATGAAAAATCTAATTATCTCTTAAACGGCAAGGAAAACCGTAATATCCTTACAGGTGGTTATAGTACTAATTATTTATGATTTTTTATCATACTCCAAATAACTTTTATCGATGCTGATTTTTTTTTTAAAATCATCGAATTATTTTTATTTATTTTTACATATGAAACGGTTCCTTTTAGTGTTTAAGCTGAGGAACACAGACTTTTAACAACACGTAACATAAAATAGCATCACCCATATATCCCCGAAGGAGTAGGCAGAGATTTATAGTACACCCACACTTATCAACTATGTTTGAGCTAGATATTTATCAATACAAAATGAGTTTCAAAACTTTGCATACAACCAATATGCCAAATAACAAAACCACTTCTAATGAGTCTGAAAACAAGTGATAAAGTAATTACAATGACTAGTGATCGCCATGTGGTCGAAATTCGACCGTAATTTTAGCTTTCTGCACTTCTTCTCCATATAAACTTTGACTGTGCCAAATCTCACACTCTTCCGTGCGCGCTATAGCTTAAAAAGGGGTACAAAGACTTCTTTTCACGTATTAATATAATTATAGATTTAGGGCCAAGTTCACCGACAATATAACAGACGATTAGAGCATAATCAGCCTTTTAAACATGAAGTTTTGTATAGGTAATCGGCCGATTACATTCTAATGAGTCTGAAAACAAATTATAAAGTTTTGCTTTATAATTTGTCTTTTTTTTCTTTTTTTTTCATTACATTTCAAGCAACTGTTATAATTCTCGGTTATTAGTGACTAAATTCACCTTTTTCTGATGGGTAAGCTAATTTGTTGATTAGTTATGCTATGAGTTCTAAGAAATCAACGATTATAAATTTTCATGAGCACATCTTTTAAAACTCTAATGAGGGTAATTAACTAATTATCGACGTTTTGCACTAAAATGGCTAAAAATATAAAGACAAATTATAAAGCAAAACTTTATAATTTGTTTTCAGACTCATTAGAATGTAATCGGCCGATTACCTATACAAAACTTCATGTTTAAAAGGCTGATTATGCTCTAATCGTCTGTTATATTGTCGGTGAACTTGGCCTTAAATCTATAATTATATTAATACGTGAAAAGAAGTCTTTGTACCCTTTTTTAAGCTATAGCGCGCACGGAAGAGTGTGAGATTGGCACAGTCAAAGTTTATATGGAGAAGAAGTGCAGAAAGCTAAAATTACGGTCGAATTTCGACCACATGGCGATCACTAGTCATTGTAATTACTTAATCACTTGTTTTCAGACTCATTAGAAGTGGTTTTGTTATTTGGTATATTGGTTGTATGCAAAGTTTTGAAACTCATTTTGTATTGATAAATATCTAGCTCAAACATAGTTGATAAGTGTGGGTGTACTATAAACCTCTGCCTACTCCTTCGGGGATATAGGGGTGATGCTATTTTATGTTACGTGTTGTTAAAAGTCTGTGTTCCTCAACTTAAACACTAAAAGGAACCGTTTAATATGTAAAAATAAATAAAAATATTTCGATGATTTTTTAAAAAAAATCAGCGTCGATAAAAGTTATTTGGAGTATGATAAAAAATCATAAATAATTAGTACTATAACCACCTGTAAGGATATTACGGTTTTCCTTGCCGTTTAAGAGATAATTAGATTTTTCATACTAGCTCCATACAAATTTTTCGTAAAAAAATTATAATTCCTTCGTTTTAGTGCAGAATTAACTCGGGTGTCATTTTTGTATTTAGTAATAACTAATAGAAGCGATAGCCGACAAAAAATCCGGCACTTGCAAATTGAAATCCCTAAGTCTATGAAAGCCGATATTCAGCCCACCGTGCGACGTCGCCCGACGTCGCTCGACTTCACCCGAAATCTCTAGCGAGTAGCGACACGTGTTACGGTTCATTTATCTCCTAGCTACATTGTATATTAATAATTACATCGGTAAATGTTCATGTATTTTTAATTATTCTTGTTACAGATATTGAGAGCTAGCTACAGCTTCTACACCCTATTGAACAGCACAAATTAAAAAAACACGCGGTTTTGTTTCAGGTCGGTTCCAGAGGCCCAATTCTCGTAATTAAGAATGTTCAAAATATAGTTCGAATCTCATTCCGATCTACTACCAATGTCTTAAATGTCACAAATGGTATTCTCCTACCCTAACAAACAACGTCAAACGTGACATTATATTGTAATGAGATCGAAAGTTGAATAAAAGGCAAATCGGTATTCTGCTAACATTTTGAACTGACACAGATAATAAAATTGACACTCTCGTCCAAGAATATTAGGTTCTATGCATAGACTTATTATCTAAGTAGGAGCCCTACTTATTATTTCTATGGTTCTATGTATAAGGTTCTTGCTCTCGTCTATACACAAACGTCAAAAATGAGATTGAAATGAGATTGAATCCAAATCATACTGGAATCGGACTGAACTTTAAGAGGAGTAGAATACATGACTTTTTGTCAATTCATAATATAATCTCAGTTCGGTCAACTTTCAGTCATATTATAAATTAATTACGAGAATTGGGCTTCTGATTTAGAAACAATTAGACCACTTTGTTTTGGATATTTTTCCTGAAAAAGAAGAAACTTAATCAGTAGTTGTTTGTGTAAATTCACACGTGTCCGAAGAAAGCAATCCAGGCAGTGAACAAATATTGAGTTTTAAATTTTATTTTTTTCAATAAAGAAATTCTTGCCCGCGTTGTTGCCCTTGTTATTTGGCTCTTATTTTACGAACATAGACGAAATGTCTCCGGAATTCCGTTGAAAAAAATATTATTAAAGAATAAAAAACTGGAAAAGGTAATTTTCAAATTCAGTATACATTTCATTAAGTATAGGAAGCCAGAAAGACTAAGGGGATTTTTGGTGGTTTGATCTAGTGATCAAACCATCAGTGAGTGGGTTCCAGTCGTCAATAGACCCCAATAGACCCCCTATGTGTAGATACAAGAAGTGTATAGTAGGTAGGTATACTATATTATTCTAGACATATTGCATAATATGCACTGGCGTAAAGCCAAAATATCACTAAGAAACGGAGGCATGAAATGATGTATTGTTTGTTATAATCATGGAAGAAAGGGGCTTTATTTAAAATGTTTTCTTCATATAATTAATTATACATAATTGGGTAACTAATTAAATCTGTAATACCTACCTAATTTATGTTAAGTAAGTTTTAGACACCCTAAAATCTTGTTGACAAAAATATCAAACAGCTACGATGAAGGCGATAATATTCCAACGTGATTGACACCCGGTCCTATTTCGCCGAAGGCGAATTATTATTATCCATCGGCGATAGACCGGAGACCCTACAATACGATACAATCAGACGAATATTAACTAACGCCAGCGAACTTCGAGAACTCCCAAGATTCCGACTAAATCGATTAACGAGAAATTTCCAGCTTAATCGATTCTGATTCAGCGAGTTCTCGATTGCAATGCAGTTGCAGATTTGAATTCGATTAAATGCTGTGTAGTATATTTGTGTGTTCCCTCGTATGAGCTATCCGTGTCCTGGCCTGTGATTTCAATTATCAACACGATTTTGTCGGTCCAAATTGATGAGCTTACTCGCCAAAGCTTTTCACCAAACAGCGACGAATGGCGTGTTGGTGGTCCCTATACTTGTATACCCACAACGTTCCACCTAATCTATTGAACTGATCTATGTGCAAATGGTTCGAAAATATTCATGCTCGTCGATTTACGTCACTTTTGTTGACACAGAACCGATATGCTTTTGTTGAGAAAAGGACAATACTGTGCCATACTTCGATCAACTAATGGCCCGAATGTAATTCGTTTATTCATCTTGGAGACGTCTCAAACTTCAACTCAATTTCGATTCAGAATATCTAGCATCACTACATCACAACTGAAGTTAATTTCCTCCCGTCTAGTGCAACACGTTATTGTTTTGCATGGATTTAATCCAGGACACACGTTACATACCTAGCTACATTTTCTAACTTCGCTGACCCACTGGAATTTGTGTTTCGGAGCTAGTCTAAACTCTAAACATAAATACTCACTGTCGCACGGATGGGAAACATGTTTAATATTGTTTAAGTATAAATGGGTATTCCTTTTTGCTGTAATACTTACGGGCGTTAATATATGATCGATGATCTATTACAAGATAGATTCAATAGAGTAGGAACAAATAAAGTAAAGGAGTCCTTACAACATTACATTAAGTTTAAATTATGTAGAGTGAAGTCACCTTGCTATATGCAGCAATTTCAATGCAGATTTTTTTTTTAATTGAAAGATAGTTTACTCGGGTATCATCTTAGCTATGTTTCATGATTTGTTCAGCCGTTGAAAAGTTACAGTTTGTTTTCTAATTGGAGTCAGGGGTTTTTGACGGTTAGGTTATATTTATTTTATAGCAAGAAAGTATAATAGATGTTTCCTTGGAAACATCAATTTTATTGTTATAAAATAAATCAAGTCGTGTAACCTCGTCAATCATGAGTGACGAGGTACACTTGTCCGTGGCTTGGGACAACCTATTCGGGGCTAATTCGTTTGTGTACAGAACCCAGTCCATATCTACAGAATTAACATATAAATTGTTTTGAATCCGGCGACTACACCGCTTTAAATTATTTCGCGAACTTCGCAAATTTACATGGTAATTGCTATAACTCAAGATTTGTTGTTGAGTTCCTGATTGTGCGGTTAGACAAATCTGAGTGGAATTAACGAGTTAAGACTGGAGATCTGGTAGTCAGATAAGCTTGATGTGTTTATAAGAACCAACGTTACAGAAGGGCTGTTAAACGCAAATAACTGCGCCCTGCGTATAATGTGCCGACTTCGGAAACTCGTCGTCGTGCATGTAATTATTCTGGTGATATTTTATTTCACGGCACCTCCTTCTTGTCGAGTCTGTTTGTGTGTAGTTATAGATGTAGTTTTGAATCAAAGTACTTTCTAAATTGCGTATTTAATTAGAGCTAAATAATTAATCTTATCTTGAAATAAAAGAGTTTCATGACGAACTTTACTTTCATTGCTATACTTTTGGGGTGTATTAAAAGCCAAACTTTTTATAGCTCTATCCTCTTCGAATATATCAAAAATCGTGTAAATCTCTTAAACCACGCAGTCTACTGCTTAATATGAACAACTTTTACCAACACTGAAATCACCAAAAAAGTCTGCTGTTCCATACATGTACACGTCGAGTAATAAATCAGCTGTTCCTTCAATTCAATATTGAAGGAACAGCTGATTTTTGATTCGCGATTTCAGGGTCGGTACCATATAATAGTAAAAGTTGCTCATAATAAGCAGTAGAAGGCCAGGTTTAAAGGGTTTACACGATTTTGGTTACACCTGTAGGTACCTATATTTTGATATTAAAGGTCCCTATATCTACCTATTCATAGAAAGGTTCTAAGGTTAGCGCGTACAATCATATTTCTACACTGAAATAAGGCCGAAAGTTACAAGCTTCCTTTGTTATGCAAACACATTTTACTTACACTTTCATAAGACCTCGTATAATTTGCTGATGCGATTGTTTGGATTCAATTAAAAGTGTTGCTGTGTTGCTGAACTTGACGCCTAACTTACTTTACTTATCTAAACTTTAGTGGCTCCAAAGGAGTACAACTTTTCGTGGCGGCAGCCCAAGAAAATAAATATAGAAAACTCAAAAACACTCACAATTTAAACTCTATTACACTTGAGCTCCCAAAAGAGCTATCAACTGGGCTGCCAACATAACTTTCAGTGATCTAGAATGTATTAGACTCCGTGGACTTATTTTAATCGATTTTACTCGATGTGTGTAAATCGTGCAATTTGCAATTAGTTTGAAAATAACTTTTGGATTGGAATAAGACAACGTGATTAATGTACCTACCACGTGTTCAGTATGATGGTTCCAAAATGATAATATTAATTTTATCTTCTGAAAGTGGTCTTTTATTTAAAATTTATATTCATAATCATCGACAAAAGAACTGGACCCATCAACATGGTTTGCAGAATCTTGCTATCTTTCAAAGGATTAGATAATGGGTGCTGGAGCAGACGAGTCCTTAAGTGGACACCGTAGATCGGCACATGTAGAGTGGGAGGCCACCAAAGACCGAAGACCTAAAAAAAAGTAGCTGGATGAGGATACGAAAGTCGGAGAACCGTGCACTATGACGCAACATGAGACGGCCAATTCTGGAAACCTACCAACATCAGCTCTGAAGCTGATGTTGGTGGTTGTAGTAATATTATGTATTATATATGTAATTATAATGTATTATAAACAGATACATAATATGCATAAACTTACATACAAAATAAATAAATATACAGTGTTATTATTTAATAGTTTAGGTTTAAAACTTAATATTATGTAGATTCCTTATTTAAAGAAGCTCATGGGCTATGACCCCATGACCAATTGTTATTGTAGTGTCAGTCACGCTCGTCGCTCATCACACGTTCCTCAAATTTTATCTTTAAACATCGAGTTACCCAAATCACTCTAAATTCAATCAAGGAGTTGAGTATTTTGTACATTCCTGGATCCGACTAGATTGGCTTAGTTTGGGATTAGCTGTTGACGTAATTTAACTCCGTTGGCACCTACACTGTAGATAAATAGCCTAATTTAGACCAACCTTTGGCGTAGGTACGCTAAAATACATCAAATTAGGGTTTAGTAGAAGTTATAGTCCGTTAACGTTAGCTTCATGTAAAACTATGTAAAAGCTCTGTAAACTCTTTGATAACATATCCTGGAATTTGTTCTTGACCATCATCTTATAATAATCTCTCTTCATAATTAATAGCTAAGTACATAGATTGATATCTATTCATTTATTTATACGCTAAATACTGAATACCTATATTGCGATACAAGAAAAAACAAGGTAGGTAGGTACGTGTTTTTCATTTTTTACGTAGGTAAGCTTTTTGTTTGCTGTGTGCAAGAATATTACTACATATACTCGTAATATTCTTGGCTGTGTGTAAACCGATGACACAACCCTTCTTTATAAGCTGTGAATGACCAGAAACAAGAAGACATGGATCCATGCTAGGAACAAGCATACCAAGATCCATGGATCTCAGTAACGGATAGATTTATAGAAACTTCGCGTTTAAACATAGACTTCTTTAATGACCAGAGTCTGATGAATAAAGGTCTCATGTTATTAGTAAAAAACCTTTTAAAAAGGAAGGAAAGAGCAAAGAAGGATTCAAGTGACGAAATCTAAAATCTCCTGGCGCACTCTGGGCAGTCATCATGTAGGTATACCACCATTGCTGAACAGCAAATCATTCCACTACTGTTCTGTTAAGAATATCGTCAAGCAGATCAGATAAAGTGAATTAAATAACACTTTATTTAAAATACACTTCTAGCCTGATTATGGATTGTCGTAGATAATATATATTCAGTGTTAGTAGAGATGGGACACACAGTGATACATGTCACTTCCAACAACTACAGCTTCAGCGATTGTCACGTGAAAGCCCATGTTGACACGACAGAAAGAAAATTTGTAAAAGCTTATTTTGAATAATGATTACTTACTTATTTCTAGGGGAACAAAACGGCTTCTAAAGCCTTCTTAATTCAAAACCAAATTAATTATAGAGCGGCCTTGGCCATGTCAGTCTTCTCATTCGGGATTCTACTATTGTTTTGGAGTTTCTATGGAATATTAGATATTGCCAGTATTGGATAATTATAATTGTCTTATTCTAGGCAGGAATTATTTGTAACCTTGAATCATCAGAGAGTGAAAAAATACACAGAAATTAATTATGGTTTTAATTATGGTCCTACACGTGCATCGTCGAAAAAATAATTTTGGTAGTAAATAGCTTAGATTACTTTTTGAATCTTGAGTTCTTGGATGCCAACATAAATGCATAATAACATAATACCCAAACATCATAATACCACTAAACCCTACCCACCAAAATAAGAGTATGATTATAAATTATTGATTTGGACAAATTCAAAATCAAACTTCTTACTGGTAAATCCTTTACACATTACCTATTAAAGTATCAGTGTTGAAAAAAGACGTTTCACGTATCCTCTTTTGACCGTCGCCATAAATTAGCTACCTACTATAAGCTATACAATACCGCTACAATGAGATCTCGCTCCACCTGAAAAATTTGCCAGGGCCGCCCCTCTTTACATCTTGCAAATCCTCTAAGTAATACGGCGGCAAATTAAATTTCGATCGCGAGTCCACGCCAGTGACAGCTGACGAAGGTCCAGTCCAGTGTTGTTGTTTTTTAGGTCCATCAGTGCAGTGCGTACGTACCTCAATAAATACATAGCTACCTACAATATTATGTAGTAATGCAAATGTCTATTCATCTACTTGAGTATCTTTTATATTAGTTGCCAGCATAAGACCCGCCGATCCCTACAAAGCTTGGTAGAAAATACAGTACTGTTTATACTACTACCACGGTCCTACCATCGGACGAGACAAAGAAGGTCCTACCTTTCTAGTCCCAATCCCTTAAAGGGATTATTGAACTCATCATTATGAACAACTTTTACTACAGGATTAACCCTGAAATTACGAAAAAATACGAAGCAGTTTCATAGAAAAGCACATTTTTTATTTTGATTCTTTTTTATTTCGACCCCTTAAAGTGGTCGGGACTAGAAATATAAGATCTTATATAGGAAACTTTCGTCTTTCGCTTAGTGATACATAAATACCACTATAAATACAGATAAATACCCATAATCATAACTAAAACCAGCAACAGAATGATGAAGTATTCCATTCATTTTTAGCCAAATCATAGAAAATATATTTTTATCCTCGAAGAGCCAAATCTATTATTAAATATTCCGTATCCAAATCCAAAAATACTTAATCGTCTTTTATGTACAAGTAGGTATAGAAACTTAAAAGCATTTTCACCATTTTCCTAAATAAAAACGAAAATTCCACGAATGCTATCTGTCTACCTGATTGTGGCGGGAGAACAAGGGTCCAAAGAAAGTAAATCTAAATACCTCGGGCACCGCTATTCTTACGAACGTAGGTGTATTAAATTAAAGGGAAAACTGTTGTTTATTGGACTTCCCGAGGTTTTGTTTACCACAGCCCGTAGTTTTAGAAGTTTCCACAACACTTAGTGAAGGAACTGTAAAAATAGAAACGAGTTTACCCCTTTTTGACACGGTTGTAGCCACTTTTATTGGAGAAATTTTATCTCCATTATTTTTGGTTTATTTATTATATTTTTGGAGGTATTTTCAGCGCTTGAGTGATATATTTGTATAATAGATAACCTAACTGTCAAAAACCCCGACTTCAACTAGAAAAAAGGTGTAACTTTTGAACGGCTGAACAGATTTTCATAAAACATTAAATTAGCTTTCAATTAAAAAAATGCAATGAAATCGCTCGATACGTTTTGAAGCTACGATGCCACAGATACACATATCCACAGATACACACTAGAAACTTATAACACACCTTTTTTTGTCGGGGGTTAAAAAGACAAACTCAAATCTGAGCTCATGTCTAAATCACCGCTGAATGCGGTCGTTATACGCACCTACTTCTATGAATAAGTAAATATAACTACAAGATAATAATGACACGTGTAAAAGACAAGTGTAGATAGGTAACTACATTAGTTTTTTGCTCTTCTGAAGAAATCCTGTGATGAGCGGACATGAATTTATTCCCCAAAATACAAGTGTCTACATAAATTGAGATTTCTTGTTATACACGTAGCATAATTTCAGCACAAATATTTCGCTCGACTTGTACAAATTCTCGGGTAAAGTGACAAAAGACTATGCATTGTAATGTTATGTGAAATGCCGGGACCACTACCACGTGTCTTGAGAATTATTTGTTAATTAATAATTAAATAAAAAAAGAGCTCTGTGAAAAGAACACTAAGAACTCTTTGTAAATACTTATAACATCTGTATCTCGTCTAAATTAGTAAATGTTGAAAGAAGTCACTGTAAGTGATACTGCTATACAATCTATCGATACCGGACGACCCGCCTCTACCGTATGTGACTTCGCATGTCAATTGGTGGTAGTTAGTGTCTCGCTGGCATGCCAGCATGTCAACATGAATGGGTCTGCACGACCTGGGAAGTACTACTCTCCAACAGAATATCGACGTTAAGTAGCAGTATGCATACTGTTGCGTTTCATTCGCTGAGTGTGGAGTGCCGGAGGCCCAATTCCTCCCTTAGTCCCGTTTCTTCTCCTTTCCCTCCCTTTTTCCTAACACCATCCTAAAAGGTTGGCAACGCATCGGAGACTTCTTCTCTAGTGTTGCGGATGTTCATTGACGGCGGTGATCACTTACCATCAGGTAAACCGCAAGCCCATTTGCCACAAAAGATGTAAAAAAAAAAAGTTTTATTTCGGGCTTAATAATGACGACTCACTCTGTTTCAATTGAAAAAGAAAATGACGGATGCGTTTCTTCTAGTTTATTATTAGACATTTTTCTAAAAGCGAGCCAGTTTAATTGTTCCTTATTTTAAATTCAGCACTCAAAGCGTTTACGCACCAACGTTCATAGAGCTTCTCGAATCATGTAACGTGTTACGTAACGCCAGTATTCTCTAACCCCGAAAACCAAGCTCCTAGTAAGGGTCGCTAGTTACAAACAGGAGATGAGAGTTTGTTTGCAAGCGAGCCGGAATCTCGACGTTATAATGTGATCCGGAAATGTCATGCCGGAACAATGTCGCAGTCCTTTATTAGGTAAGCCCCGCACTCCACACGATGTCTTAGCGAGCTTGAATAAGATTTTGTATGTAAACAACCTAGTTAGGTAAGGTAATCTAGGAAAGAAGTTTTGCGTTTCTATGTTAGGTTTATTCGAATTAGAAATACCAGTTTCGAACTTTGCTGACTAGCTAATTACTCCACCTCGACATGACTAATAATTAATGCCCCCGTTAGTAAAAAGGGCGCATGTGATAAAATATGTTAAGTTTATGTCACATGGTACTTTTTACTAACGGGGGCTAAATAGGGGAGGTAAGTATTAAAAAATAATAATAAATACCCTACTATTAAAAATGGACAGACATTTACCATTTATTTCAAACAAAGTCAACTACTTAGGTATTGAAAAACTAGTACATAAAACAAAGCTATAACCGAACTGTAGAACTAGGTATTATTTATTATAAAGCTCCCTCATACCGTCATGTAGAGAGTACAGGTACTTATTTGTATTGAAAACAATTTATCACGTCGTCGTCATAATCACGCGGCCACTAATTGGAAAACTTACCCAACTGTGAACTGTTTCAAAAGTCATTGTTTACCGTGTTACCTGTCTGTTACCAGCTGAGCTTGGGATTGGGACACTGGGAGACTAGAAACACGGAGTCAGTTTTATTTTTTACCTAAATAGGAACCACCAATGAGGGTGCTGAGAACGCAAATACCCATTCTCGTTACATAATTTCATAGACATTTATGTAATTTTTTTGGGGAAAGGAAAATTCGTCTTCGAGCAGGATTCGAACCTGCAAAATCGCTACGTAAATTGTTATTTTTAATACACACAGGAAGGAGGTTATTTGCTCATAATATAAATATCGATAATTATGTTCTCTCTAATGAATACTGCCATCGAATTATGACGCGTCCGTTATAACCAGGGACAGATTAAGGAAGGACGCAACGTGCATAAAATTTCCCACAGGTGCAGAATAAATAATACGTGGTTTTTATGAAAAGGTAGTGGAATTATTTATAAATAATGCTAAAATTAATATATTACTCTACCGACACGTTTCAGCAACACGTAATCTGTGAACAAAAAGCAAATAGATATACCTATTGTATAATTGTTTAAAGAGCCAGACCATTATTTTATAACAAATTTTATCTGTGTAGAACTGTAGAACCCTAGATTTATTCAGTAGCTATTTCCAGCACAACAACGAACAAAGCTCACCATCTTAGACTTTCCTGAGCTAATAAACCCTGTTTTATTGCAACAAATAAATTGCAACAACAAGCAGTAAAAAACTGCACTTGATTGCGAAGATTTATCCTACAGGTCCTAGGTAAAGCGTGTGAGAAGGACTAATGGTACGCCGCTCGAGTAATTGATTGAAAGCGATTTTACAGAGCGTGGAAAGGTTCGACGTTACATTTAATTAAAACCCAGTTTAAAAAAAACCTTTCCTATGGTAACTATCCGCTGATGTATTTATGGTCTTTCCTGTTTCCGTGTGTTTATTAGTAAACTTTGTGATGCGTTTTTGTGATCGATGCACTGAAAAACCTACGTTTGCTGTAAAGATTTCCTATCGATTTATCGCAAAAATAAATTGATAGCCAATCAATATCAGGAGACTTGTCGCTTCGCCAATTATCATACCAGTCGGAAGATTATTGCTAAATATTTTTCACAACAATTCCACATCTGCTTACTGAATAAATAAATAATTAATATAGGTATCGGCTAAGTTCTTCTGGTGAAACCTAACTTGTTATAAAAATAAAACGGTTCCGATTCTATCAATTTTTTAATCATTTCATTAAACGAGTCTTCCCTCTGTAGCGTAAAAGACGTTCGTGTACAGAATTTTGATTCGAAAACAGCTTTTAAAAAATTCCCCACCTGACTCTCATATTGTCCAATTTATTTTTCACGGTGAATCGTCTGAATTCTCGCAAGGGATCTTGGTACATAATCAAATGGCGTAGGAGACCAATTTTCCGTGCGATCGCCCACTGAACGCCGTGCACCGCGCACACTGATATCGACCAAATTAACCCACTGGGCCGCCTCTACAGTAGGCGTAGAAAAATTGCATACGGTTTTTGAGAGTATCACGTGGGGTATTTCATTCATTACTTTTACGGCAGCAGATTATTTCCGGGAATGCTGTCATTAGTTTCAGTCTTACGTCTACTTAAGGAAGTTTTCATAACGTTGATGATGCGTTCAAAATTTTGTTTAGGTACCCAGTTTTAACACATAATACTAATTAGGCTACCTTGATTTATATTCCCAATACGCATAATGAGAATTTGAAAGATATAGTTAGCAGTGTATTCTTCTGTTCTTCAAATAATCAGTATTTTCAGGAACAATATTTCACTCTTGTTATATACAAACATTTGAATTTCAAAATTTAAATAGTTATCTACTTAAAAATGTGTGGACATTGTAGAAATCTTTTCAATAGTCGGATGCAGTAAACGGATTGTGATGTCTAGTTAGAACGAATCAAATCTAGATGTAGGCGATCAAGAACCTAGCTCAGAGCCGATCTCTATAATTGAACTGTTAGGCTCGATTCCACTGAGGATTTTGTGCTTTAATGTTCCCTATTCGAATAATCTAGAGATTTTTCGTGAAATTGCAAAAATGTCTTCATTAAAATAGATAGAAAACCTAGGTAGTGTGAGTTCATTCGTAATGGAGAAATATTCTAACTTTAACTTCAGTAAATACTTATATTATACTTAATTATGGCCCAAGAAATTCAAAAGGATCGGATTCAGGAGTCACAGGCTGTTTCTTGCGTATATAGAGCAGCACCTGATGACATTACAAGTAGAAGAATAAAATATATCGAGTAGGTACTCAAGTTTTATGAATTTATTTAGAATTTTTTTAAACATCCCCAGTATCATCTATACACGTGACATGACTTAGTGCATGTAAGTAAATGGTCCATCATCAGAAAGAAGAAAGAAATTAGATGTGTTCACTAATAGTCTGCTAAAGTTGAAGGTTAGCTTTTTAATCGGAATTTGGTAAATTTTTGATCGGAATTTATTTAATTTTTAATACTTTGTTTCATTTACAATGAACATATTTTTTATTTTTATTATCTTCGAGCTGAGTTTCGAGCGTATGGCACTCTTGGGTTGCAGCTGAAAACCAGCGTCAGGTGGCCAGTATCACTGCGTCCTGACATTATGCTGAGCCGCGGCCCCTTTAGCACAATAACTTATTTTTTATGTTTTCTTTGTTTATTTTATGTTGTGCTAATACAATATTTCTTTCTTTCTTTCTTTCTTAGATTAAAATACTATCTATCTAATTTTCACAAATTCACAATCCAATAACTCACTTCAATGCGATGCTAAAATATAATTACCGTAGACGTTCTGCAGGTTCTATAGTCATAAATTACATCATACCTCGCACTGCACGGGTAGGGATTCATTATCTCTTGCTGATTAGAATCCGCGGGCTGACGCGTCGCGTTTTGATGTATTACCTACTCCACAACGGCGGATTTGTGCGAGCACGAGACAATAGTGCGCTGTCTCCAGACATGTTCTTCATTTCATTCTATCAGCTCGCTTATTGTATGCCTAGTCTCTAGTTTCGCTATACTATGAGAATATTAATTTCTATATTATCATCTACATAGAAAACTAATTTAACACCTTTTGATGATTATTTCTTAAAAATATCTTGGCTTAGTGTGGTAAAGGTATCGAAATTCTGATACTACTTTTTGATATTATCACGAGCAAAGCTTTGATAATTTATGTAAAATTAACTACTGCTTGAAAAACGAAAATATTGAAATTAGTTACTTAAAATAATTTAAAAACAATACGTAAAAAAACATCTCTTACCGAATTAGTTATAAGTACGTATCTATAGTGCTAACTATTCAATTGTAGTCAAGACTGTGAAGGCATCTTAGAAAAGTTAAATGTTTAGACATTCATTCATATTCTTCAATACAATTTTATATTCAGTCGCGGTGATTTTGGTATAACAGTATAGCCAATATAATTTTTGTGCTAGTGACGCTGCTGTGCCTATTATACTAACGATAGGCTATGGCGGCTATGGCAACCACCCACATACCAAATAACAATGTCTCATTATGCGTTAAACAATTTGTTAGCCAAGAGATTATAGCAGAATCCCTCAGGCGCCCATTGTTTCTATGGAAACCAATCCTTTGTTATCATCGGTGTACAGGGGAAATTTCATGGATATTAATATTCTTGGCCATAAGAGTTTTAAATAGCATGGTAGCATTGGTAGCTACTATTTTTCACCCCCAATTTTCAGTAAATTCAGAAAGAAAATTGAGAAATTGATACTTATCATAAATTGTGTGAAAACGTATGCTAAATATTTTTCGTTAAATTACATCAGGATTTATGGAGGGTTAAAAGTCAGCTTCAACGATATTGAAATAGTCTACCTAAATCAAAATCGTAGCAATACTTTATCTTGACTTTAATATTTTACTCTCTGTCAGTAAAAACGATTTTTTTTTTCAGTCTACAATCTATTTTAAGGGTAATAGTTTTTAAGTTTATGGTACATTAAACTGTTTGGCTCAACTTAAACTGGTTGGAATTTAAGTAAAATAGGTAGGTGCATGACCTTTGAAAAACAGACAAGCTTTTGAAGTGACTGCATTCGGTGGATCCCGCCACTTGACAGATGGGGCTCTACAAGTAGTCTGTGGGACTCATAGCCCTACTTATTATTTCTATGGTGGGACTCTAACAACTGATTGATGGCTGTCTAGCCATTAATTGTCTTCTAATATTCATTGTCATTAGCCCGGGTGACCAGGCATTTCCAGGCTTTTCCCCCTATAAAGACGAGAGGTGTTAATTATATTTGGACTCATAGGCTGGTCTATGGTTACACCTTTGATATAAATAATGCCATATACGTATTCGAAAATTCGAATTGCGACGATGCATTTCTGATCACACAAAATTGATCTATCGTCCGTTATTCATACTTTCTCTTTTCACTCCATTAATAATATTCGAAACGTGTCGTGCTTCGCAAAATGAAGCCCAGTTGAGCCACCAAATTGAAATCTCATACGCCGGGCCTTTATTAGGCAATAGCGAGCGATCGTTGTCGACTCGACTCTAGAGGTGGTTTACTGACATCCCATTCGAAATAGGGTTAGCGAGATAGAATAACGTTTTTTTAATAAAAATAAGCAATTTTTCTGACGATAAAGTTCTTCTGAAAGAGAACTATAACGAAGTTGAAATTAAAAACAGTTATAATAAATTAAGACATAAGATCGCCAAAGGTATCCACTTTGAATCTGTCTGTGGCCATCCAAGCAAATAAATTATTAGAATATAATAGTAAAAATTGGTAATGTAAAGTCTTCCTAATTTTCCAAACACCTTGCAAACAATCCAATAACTAGTTTGGATACTGGCGTAACCAACGAGCGAAAGCATAATGGCGAAGGTACCTCTTATCGTAACTCCCAATAACCAATTACCTACCGTTAGCTGGTGCATCTGCGTTAGCACGAGATTACATATCAGCCTTAATGAACGGAGCTGCAGCACAATCGTGTACGCTACGTACCCAACTTCATTGGAAATTCGGTTTGTTTCACAGTTCAAACACAGGGATATCCTCAGATTGCTCTAATGCTGTAGAAGTTGGGGAATTGGCCTGTTGATATTATTCTTATTACATATCCAGGTTATTCACGCATGCAAGGTTACCACCACGTTACCACTTTTCATGTATAACATCCACACTAAATTAATTGATCAATTATTAATAATAAAAAAAATTAACAGTGTCAGGGTATCAACATTGAACATGGGTATTTTCAGCTTCGAAATTAAGCTCTCGAATATTCGTGTACTCCAAATAGTCAAAGGATCTTGAAAACATATGACTTCGGACTTCGTCATACAATGGACTAACAACCATCTGATGTTTTAAAACAAATTACTTCATACAGCCCTAAAAGGTTACGAAAATATTTTTCCCTTGCCAGCCCTACAGAACCTCGAGAACCAAACTCGTTAAGTCTAGTATACTACTAACGACGAGTAGAATCTAAGGATCGCAGCCTCGTCTCCGCGCCGCCAGGCATTCCTGACACCTGTCCAATTTGCGTCAAATCATCATCCACATGCATCCGATGTCGTTTCATTTACTATAATGAGACGAGAAATGTCCCAGATGAAATTAAATACTTGAATTCAGAGTAGAATACTTGAGGGCGCTTGGAAAGTGGTATTTGAAAATGTTATGCTTAGGTACGTGAACTGTTAGGAGTCGGAATGCCTTGCAAGCTTTAGTAAATCTTTAGAAATTCTATATTAATTGAGTCAATGGCTAATTCCATTTCCAGTTATAAAACATATTACGATCTTTTATAGAACCAAAACATATGAATATACTACACGATGCTGAATGAACATAAAGCTGAAGTAATGTACATAAATAACTGGTCTTGGGCTTAAAATTACTTTCAGGCAATTTGTCAGGAAAAAAGTGTCCCGCGTGGTAACAAATGGGTCAACCTTTTTTAGACTAACGGAATTTTCTAATCTGTTATCCCTGTGCGTATTGCACGAAAATTAGTCAGTAAAAGGAGGATTTATATTGACAAATTACATGTAAAGTTGGATGACAGTTGTTGTATATCGGTCCCCTGGTTACAATTTTTATGTGACCATAAATAAACCTTAATAGCGCGTCATGAAGAAATTTAAGCGAAACTAACCACAAAACTTTGCCCATTAATCTATTAGATTATCCAGGGGACACTCATAAAGTAAATGTAAGTTCATTTGAATATGTTATAGTAACTGTAGGTATACTTATTTATTTTTTCTTATATTGTTATTGCTATTATTGAATAAACTGTAAATAGTTTATAAATCAATATTCAGCGTTAGGTATCGATTTGATTAAGTACCTACCGCATTTAAATGACTAATCGGGGTTATTTTTTATATATTAATGATATATCTAATTATGGCATGGCACCCAATCCCAACCTAGTCCGGCCCTGTTATTTTTTTAATAAGATTACGATTTTTAAATAATTGGCCATTAAATATTGTTAGCAACACGATCAGAAAATGCTAGTGAGTATCTTCACTCCTATAATCACATGTGAGATAAGCAGAGACAGTAATCAAGATGAAGATAAACATAAAACTCCTAAACCACCACACCACCATTATGCGCACGACTTGTTGGTACCTTGCTAGCGACAGCAAGATGGGTTAAATCTAGATGAATAATTATACAATATAAGTTCCGACTTTTCTAGTCCCGATTCCTTGAAAGGAATAATGTAGGTATGTACTCATCAGTATGAACTACTTTTAGCACGGGATTAACACTGAAATCGCATGAACAACTTTTACTATGGGACAAAACCGGAAATTGCGAAAAAATATAGGTATTCTGCTGTTCCATACATTTAGTAGAGTTATGGACTTTGTATAATATCTAATCGTTTGAAATCGTTTGAAGCTCGATTCACCTATTCTCACGCCTCTCCATAAAAGGAGCAGGCAGCACTAACAAATAATTCTTCCGTTCAATACTCAATACTCCCCTATTACTTTAACAGATTTTACGACCTACCACGACCTAGCCGGTCCAATATTTTTATGGAGTAAGGTACCTGAAGGCACAATATTTCAATTGTTCAGTGGACCGGCAGAGTTTATAGGCCGGCGTCGAGTGACACAGTAATACGGACACAAACATTACCCGTTTAAATTGAATTTCGTGCAATTTATCAAGCGCTTCGATAAAATACGGGCCCCCCACCTTGAAACGATTTAATTCAACAAGAGTATGCGTGGGGCAATTTTATAAGTGATGTATCACGTTAAAGGTTATGGATATTTAAGGAGAGCGTCGCTTGGCTGTTCTTTTTAACCCCCGACAAAAAAGAGGGGTGTTATAAGTTTGTAGTGTGTATCTGTCTGTGGCATCATAGCTCCAAAACGGAAGGACCGATTTCAATTTACTTCTTTTGAATTGAAAGCTAGTGGGTATTATCTTAGGTAATTTTATAAAAATCTGTTCAGCTGTTAAAAAGTTACAGCTCTTTTTCTAGATGCAGTCGGGGGTTGAAAGTTGAGAGTGCATAATAAGCCCGTGATATTCAAAAAGCGCGTTCGCGAAACACTTTGTCACTAAATACTGAATATTTTAATTCATGATTACGCATCCAGAAATACAGTGATGTTATACATACATAAATACACCCAAACATTAGCCGCTAAACGCAGCTAGATTAAACATTACTATCCCACCTAATAGAAATTACTTTAGAAACCACATTCGCGCCGACTTCGTCTGGACTGCAATACGAAACTTGGTGGCAAAGTTCGCGGGAACTTCTAGTAATGCGATTAAAAGTCGAGTTGGTCGTCAGACTCCGCTGCCGCGACAATAGATGTTACTATAACGTTGTTTGTCTTGAGACATCCGCGGACTGCGACATTGAAGCTTGTATAACGTTGGAGTTTTCTTACTGGTTTTCTTTGGGGTGATTAAACTTTACCATGTTGTCTGAACCCAGCTTTTAGGACTAGCGCTCTCGTTCGATAGTCCGTTATTTCGAAACTGAAGATATCTATTCACTTTCGAGCAGAAGTAGGCCTAGCTTTGGAATCTACTAAAGACATTGCTTCTGTCCAACTCCACATCTTCGTGTTCAGCAGCTCCGTCAGGTGACAATAGTTGTTACTACCTGTAATGATGTTTGCCTTGAGACATCGTCGGACGGAGATTTGATGCTAGTTTTTTTTGTATCATGAGCGTTAGTGTGATAAATTTTAAAAAAAGAGGGTTGTTATGAGTTTGTAGTGTGGAACTGTGTATCTGTGTATCTGTCTGTGGCATCGTAGCTTCAAAACGGATGGACAATCCAATGCAGTTTTTTTAATTGAAAGCTAGTTTAATCGGGCATCATCTCATCTATGTTTCATTAAAATGTGTTCAGCCGTTCAAAAGATACCTACAGCTCTATTTCGAGTTGGAGTTGGGTTAGACGGTTAGATTATTTGTATTACTATGTTTTGATGGAAATCAGGAAATTGTTTTGCTTGTAGTGTACTATAAGTGTACCCTTTAGGGATAACTTTTGTTCTACGAAGCGCTTGTGCAAAGGGAAGTCTACACTGAGCAGACTTGCACTCCAGTAGGGATAACACGGCAATAAAGAGGAGAGAGAAAAACCGGGGACATAACCATAATCTGTACCGTTAACTTTGCCGATTGTTCGTCTGTCAAGGAGACAAAGGGTAGAGAAATCGGGTTTGTCCACCCGCCGTGCTAGCCCTGCAGATAATACTGAATTGCCAAATAAAAAGTAAATGAAAGGTCTCCAATTATTGAGCTTATAAATTCAAAGAATTGCAATCACATCCAGATATCAAACTACGTCGCGATCACGACTACTTGCCACAACCTACATAAAACTTGTACCGACAAAATTTTCAATTTTTCGATGTTCTAAAACTAGCAACAAACTGGCTGGTCGTGGAACTTCCGCAAGTCCAACTTTGATGAGTTCGACACACAACGCCGACGCCGCGACGTAAGCGCCCAAACTTGTACAATGGTTCCTTTACTTTTTTAATACTTTCGAATAAAACTCTGGACAGAATTTACTTTGTCGTCGTTTTGTTTCGTCCAACGTTTTAATCTCTTTGTTTGGTACCTAGTAATAGTAGGTAGTAGGTACTACCTACCTACCTACCTATTATACCTAATTATAGCCATCATTACAATGCCTTGAGTGCGCAGCTCCAGCATACTTGAACAGTTATAAAAAGTAATGAATTACACGTCATTGCTTTCGTTTCCTGCCGAATTCACCTGCATGTCGACAAGTTAGACACCGATCATCAGAAAACTTGGGACGTCATCGCGTCATGCGCGCATACTAAGTAGGTACACCTGAGAACCCGACTGCAAATGTGGGAGTTAACCTTACTGCGTAACGTGGTCTGATGCTTTCTGTTTCAGGTGCTTGGACCGAATGTCAGCGTCCCGGCCCAACGATTTTCGAATCAGGCAACGTGATGAGGCCTTTGCCAATTGAAAGAGGTAGGGTCCGAAGCCTCATATTGCCCGCGACCTATAAATATCTAAGATCTAGCATATGATAAATTATCATAGTAACTAGTAACTGTTGCTTGTACTGCTTATGAGTTCTAGATTTCGGTCAATAACTAGTATTAGAATTACCTAATAGAAAAACCCAACCTCACCCAATCGACCTGGCTCGACCAAAATAATACCCAGAACTTCAACCCTTCGACCGCTAGACCAATGCCACCTAAGAGCAAATACAATGCCACTGAAGCTGATACCAAAGAGAAACTGAGAAAGAAAAAAATAAAATATTTGATGATTGCTATGAGCCCTCTGATGAAGAACCCATGGATATGGAACCAAATGGAACCAAGTACTTGTCGGAAGAACCCGCATAAAAAATGGAATTTGAAAACAGCGTTTTTTAGACAGCCTATTATTTTCTATCTGTTGGTATTTCAATAAACAGGAACAAAATCTTTTTGCTTATAACTGAACGCACCTACTTGGTGACGAAAGACGAGTGACGTTTGACGTGCCAAGTTGTCAAAAAAATGTCAGCCAACAAGGAGAATAACCTTGTTCAGGCTTATGTCGAATTAAATAAGTTCTGCCAAAGTGGTGACTATGATAGAGCGTTAAAAGCAACAGGGAAAGGTAAGGAACATTCTCTAGAAATATTTTCCGCGTATGTTTAATAGTTCTGTTACAAATCACGATCGAAAATAACCACACTTTCTAACGCTATTTCTTATCAGAATCTTTAATTTTTTGTATGTTTCTAATCAATAATTCTATAGGAATGAGGTTAAAACTGACCCTAAAAGTACTAAAGTGGAGTTTGATCAACTTTCATGGTGGAATGTTGGTAAATAATTTTATCGTTTGGGCGTATCTTAAACTTCAAGCCATTCTTTAAAATGACTTGAAATCAACAGATGACTGGTTTTTAGGAAACTACTGATCCAAAAATAAATGCCTTTGTTTTCCTCTATCCCAACATTTCTTTATTCAATACTCATTAATGTTCTACCTACATTAAATCACTTGTTTTAACTAGTTTGATTACAATACTAAATTATGCAATGAAGACACAAACCATATAATAATGTTATACAAATTTGAATATAGACCTTTGATATTGACTAGATATGTGCGCCGATGTTCGCGGCGGCGTCATCGGCATGATCGGCGTGGATGGTGAAAATCTTATTAAAAACTAAATATTGCAGACTTATTCGCCAAATGACTGTGACGGACGAAGTTATCAGCAAAACGCGCTATTAAAATTAAGGTCAAATAAAAATGGTATTTTATTGAGTTTGCGTAAACAAATACGTCGAAATAAACCAATAAGCATATATTTAGACATTTCTAGTGTTTAGTTTACTAGTATATGTCTGCATTGTATCTAAAACAACTGTATCCGTTCGTCCATCCTCGCCGATGACGCCGAAGTCAGCATCGGCGCACATGTATATTGACTTATCAAAAAGATTTTTAATGTTCTCTTCTATTGGTTAAGAACCTAAATCTAAGATAGAATGCCCTCAAATAGCAATTATAGGTGTTCTAAGTAATTTGATAGGCTATACTACAATTTGTAGGCTATACTAATATTTGTACCACATGGAGATCAAACCCTGTGACATGTAGCCGGTAAGCCAGTCACTTGGCCCCTGCACCAATT
The DNA here is from genome assembly GCA_932294325.1 of Allophyes oxyacanthae. NCBI lineage: Eukaryota > Metazoa > Arthropoda > Insecta > Lepidoptera > Noctuidae > Allophyes > Allophyes oxyacanthae. Next base: position 2,996,380 of record OW028614.1, on the reverse strand, counting down.
GTGTTGACAACATCAAGTTATCTTTTATAATTTTCAGTCCTGCAAATAGCTCCAAATGAGCAGAAGGCATTTCAATGTAAGATCGTCTGCTTGATCCAACTGCATAACTTCAAGGAAGCCCTAATAGTGCTCTGCAACCCTAAGAATGCCGCCTTGGCTTCTGATATGCACTTTGAGAAAGCGTACACTCAGTACCGACTCAATTGCCCCAAGGACGCGCTGCAGACTGTTGATAATGCTCCGGAGTTGACAACAGCTTTGAAGGAATTAAGGTATCTAATTATTATTTGAAAATGTAAGTTTGCCAAATATGTTATTGATCTTTTACACTTTGATAGGTTTGATTTATGAAGATTAACTTTCAAATCAAAAATATACTTTCCTTCTAGGGCTCAAATCCTGTACCGTCTAGAGCAGTACCAGGACTGCTACAACTTGTACCGTGATATTGTGAAGAATACCACCGATGAGTATGAAGATGAGAGGAAGGCGAATATGTCTGCCGTTGTGGCTAATCTTGCTGCACTCAACCCTGTGAGTTTAATTATTTTATAATATTCTAATCTCCATAAAATTTATATATAAGATGCCAGTTTATTAGTGGAGGTCCTTTTAAGGGGTTATAGTATAGGAAACAACAAAGAAATCGCGAAATAAACATCTGCTTTTCCATACAAATAATTCTATAAAACTCGACCAAATGTATGAAACAGCTGATATTTAAAAGTTGTAACGAGTATGTAACACGACAGTTAGTTAGCTATGGTTGGTTTTGTCTATGGAATCAGGGGAGCTCCGTCCGCGCAGTGTTTGTTTTTCAGAGAGATATTTTTGTCATTTTGTCAGATTTTGCTGGAAGCCGTCAACTCTTAGTTTTGTGATAAAGCAATAAAAACTGATCTTACAAAGTTATAAAAATTATTCTTAATGATGAGTACAATAACCCCTTAAAAGGATAGAGGCTAGAAAGGTTGGACCTTATATAACTACATATTCCTTTTAAATATACTTTACTGAGATTTCTGAATAGTCCTGAAACTGTCCAAAAAGGAACCAAAGTGAGATGTGATTTAGGTAAAAATCTGTTAAGGTCTGTGGAAGGATTCTCCATTAGCAGTTAATATTCTCTCAACTTTCAGTACCAGATTCATATTGAATGGACATAATAAGCATAGATACACTCCATTTTTAACCCCCAACAAAAAAGAGGGGTGTTATAAGTTTGTAGTGTGTATCTGTTTATCTGTGTCTGTCTGTGGCATCGTAGCTCCAAAACGCATTGACCGATTTCAATGCAGCTTTATCTAATTAAAAGCTAGTTTAATCGGGTATCATCTTAGCTATGTTTCATGAAAATCTGTTCAGCCATTTGGTATTGGTAACGCGGGCGAGTTTCCGCAACTCCACGTCTATGCGCGTATTTTGCGTACGGGTGGGACTAGATTGTTTTATTCTAGCCAACCCAGCTCCTCGAGGAAGGCCAGCAGACATTTGATGTTGCCGGCGATCTCCCGAAGAGTACTCAGGTTACCGAAGTACTTGGTCCTGTAAGTGGCGATTTCTGGGCAGTTTAGCAGCACGTGGGCCGCTGTTTCGTCAGCCTCCATGCACGCTCGGCATAAGGGGCTGTCTGTAATTCCTATAACAGAGAGGTGCTTGTTAAAACTACCGTGGCCGGTGAGGGCTGCTGTTACCGTACGTAGCTGTTGTTTCGTCAGTCTGAGTAGTTGCCTGGTGATACGGACGTCTACCGCCGGCAGGGCCTCTTTGGCTTGCCTGCACTCACCGTGATTCTGCCATGAGCTGTTGTGTTTTACCCTGGTTCGTTGTCTTACCAGGGTGCGTAGGTGTCCGAAAGGGAGTGGTGTCATGGGTTCCGGACCCACAGCCACCGTGCTAGATCCCCTTCTAGCGAGCTCGTCCGCTGCATCGTTGCCTTGGCAGTTGCTGTGACCTTTGATCCATTGAATCGTGATGTCTGTGATGTTGCCTACCTGATTTAGTTTCTGGTGACACTCGTAGATTAGCCCTGAGTTGACTGTATAGCTGTTTAGGGCTTGTAGTACTGCCATGCTGTCAGAGAGTATACGGATGGGGTATACCTTAAACTCCCGCGCCATAATGGCTGAAGCTGCTTGAATGATTCCTATACACTCCGCTTGGAACACAGTGTTGTGGATCCCAAGCGGTGTGGATTGATGTATATTGAGGTCCTCCGAGAAAATCCCCGATCCTGTTCCCGTACCTGTTTTGGAACCATCTGTGAAGATCCTAAGCTCTGCGGGGTTTAGGCCCTCGCATCTGTGGTCCTCATGTAATTGGATCTTATACTTCTTATCGAAGATGAACTGCTTCGATATGCGGTATGGCTTGCATTACGGGGAAGTCCTCGAAGAGTTCATCTAGGATTGTAGTATGCGGTGTGTTGCTGTTCTTCCACAGGGATGATGTCTGTAAGCGTAGCGCTGCCATTGCCGCTTCCTGTTTCATGAATAGGTTTAGCGGTGGGAGGTCTAGCATAGCTTCCAGAGCTGCAGTTGGGGTTGTTCTCATGCAGCCTGTGATCGCCAGGCAAGCTTGTCTCTGGACGCGCTGTAGTTTGTTGCATGCCGTACCAATCTTGGTTCGGGGCCACCATACTACTGCCCCGTATGCTAACATAGGACGTATCACCATCTTGTACAGCCATAGGATTATCTTTGGTGATAAGCCCCACTTCTTACCCATCATTCTCCTACACTGCCAGAAGGTGATGCTGGCCTTGTTCGTCTTGATGTCTAGATGGCTGCTCCATCTTAGTTTGTTATCTAGGATGACGCCCAGGTATTTGACTTCGTTGGATAGCTGTAGTTCTGTGTTGAATAATTTTGGTAATCGAACCGTACCTATCGTTCGTTTTTGGGTGAACATGACTAGCTCAGTTTTGGTAGGGTTAACTGATAAGTCATACTCCCCGCACCAGCGTTCTACTATTCGTAGTGCCTGCTGCGTTAGGTTGGATATGGTCGAAATGTCTTTCCCTGAGATTAGGATAGCTGTCTGTTCAGCCATTCAAAACTTACAGCTCTTTTTCTAGTTGGAGTCGGGGGTTTCACGGTTAGGTTATTTTTATTTATCCAACAAAATTAACATTCAACCTATTTCAGTCATCGGACCTGCCCCAATTTGATGAGAACACTTACGAGCTCGCTTACAACGCTGGCAGCACGCTCGCCATGCGCGGCAAATACAACGAAGCGTTACCCGTGTTGAAGCGAGCTGAACACGCGTGTTCTGAAAGCGTGATAGAAGACGGAGGTACCGAGGAAGAGGCGAAGGAAGAAGCTGCGATCATAAGGTGAATTTACTTTGAAATTACTTTTTAATCCCCGACAAAAAAGAGGGGTGTTCTAAGTTTGTAGTGTGTATCTGTTTATCTGAGTTCTGTCTGTGGCATCGTAGTTCCAAAACGGATGGACCGATTTCAATGTAGTATTTTTATATTGAAAGCTAGTTTAATCGGGATGGATCTTAGCTTTGTTTCATGAAAATCTGTTCAGCCGTTCAAAAGTTACAGCTCTTTTTCTAGTTGGAGTCAGGTTTTGAAATTTGCAAAATGAGAGCTATTTCACCAGTGCGCGGGGAGGCGGCGTTCTATAGAGACGGCAACACCTCGCTCAAATACCTAACACGGCTACGCCGTTTGTATGAAACCTTCTCTTAACCTATCATCTCTTCTCAACAGGGTGCAGCAAGCATACTGTCTGCAACAGATGAGCAAGGAGAAGGAAGCGGCGTCTATCTACCAGAACGTGTTGAAAGACAAGCCCAGCGATCAAGCGCTGGTCGCCATCGCGAGCAATAACATCGTCGTTATCAACAGGTAACATAATCTTTCTCCTTCTTCTTTATCGTTCCCTCACTGATGAGAATCGCGACCACATACAACGCGGCTCCAAGCCAACATAATCTTTACATAGTATAAAATAAAGTCGCGTTCCGCGTCTGTCTATCTGTATATCCTCTAAGGCGGTTATCACACTGCACCGCATCACGCTGCATGTTGCGTGTCAACGCACCTACGCGCGTACTTGCGGGAGTGCAGGGGGCCTAAAATGGCCACATTGAGCAATTCATCTAATGATCTGCTTAGTAACTGTCAAACAGATGATTACTGAATATGAACCTTATGCGGATGACATCAAGAGTCGTCAATTAAGTAGATATTTTGCCATTCGTAATATGAATCATATATGATTCATCTAAAGCGGCCTTTTTAGTCCCCCAGATCTGCATCATCGTGCGGGTTTTTTACGCACTCACGCGCGTAGTTGCGTTTTGAAGATTCACGGCGACTCTGACACATTTCATTCTAAGCCGTTCGCTGTGGTGTCAAATCACGCACGGCACTGTGTGACTCGGTGTGGCATACCTTGCGTGTCGCCCCGCACCCACGTGCGTGTGCGCATGTTTCTCCGCTTGTAGGCGCGTGATCTGCATGAACGCGCGTGGATGCATTTTCAGTGTGTTGGACTGTGCGTGTTTTCTATACAAACGGAGATACTTACAAGCAACGTTAAAACACGCATTCACGCGCTACGCTGCGTGATGCGGTGCAGTGTGATAATCTTTTTTTTTTGTTTTTAATTTTTAATTTATTTATTTATTCCATGTTACAATATACGCTATATATGTTATGGTGCTTAACTCGTCCTAAACCACGCAACGGATTTTGATGCGGGTTTCACCATTTAACGCATCGCTATAAGCGATAAGACTTTTTTATCTATATTTGAAGGTACAGTGATTTTAGATTAGGTGAAAACGAAGGTATGTTGTCATAGAAAATGTATGGGAAATAGGTTTTGTATTTTTCTCAATTTCGGCAAGTACGATTTTGTGGGTAATTTCGAGGAAACATTCCGGTTGGAAAATAGAGTTGATTGAGCCCCAACGTCAATGCTGACTGTATCTTTTTTGCAAAAAATTAATAATTAAGATTTTAATATGTTCAAACTTAAAAGTTTCCTAAAACTAGAACTCTTTAACTATATCAGAAAGAGTAGCCACTCTTAATGCCCAAATTTTTTGCGCCACACTACTGTAAATAGCCTATAAGCCTGGCTAAAAATAAATAATTTTATGCAGGTTGCCCCATCCTGTACATTGTAATTAGCCTGTAAGCTTTCCTAAAAATAAACAATATCATTCAGGGACACGAACGTGTTCGACTCCCGCAAGCGAATGAAGGCGGCCACAGCGGACGGACTGGAACACAAACTGAACTCACGCCAGCGTTCCGCCATCACTTACAACCAGGCTATTCTCGCCATCTACTCCAATCAGGTATGTTATTATTGTAGATTATTTCAAACTCTGACTGAGTGAAACTGAAAGAGCTAATGAAGGGAGACCTTCCACTGTCACTGAAGCGGAGACTCATGGACATGTACATTCTTCCCATTCTGACCTAAGGTGCTCAAACTTGGTCTTTGACTAACATTCTGAAGTTCAAACTCAAGGTTTGCCAGCGTGCAATGGAGCGTAGTATCCTGGGTGTTAAATTAACGGATAAGGTTCGAAACACCACACTACGCTCCAAAACGCAAATCACTGACGTAGCTCAAAAAGCCGCTAAACTAAAGTGGGATTGGGCAGGCCACGTCTGCCGTATGCTGTGTGAACTGTGGGCCAATATAACCACGCAGTGGAGCCCGAACACAGCAAAACGGCGACGCGACAGACCGCGAAAGAGATGGCGGGACGAACTAGACATATTCAGCAAGGACTGGTCATCACTGGTACAGGATAGAACAGTATGGAAATCAAGGGGGGAGGTCTTTGCCCAGCAGTGTGTTGATACAGGCTAACAGTAACAGTAATTTCAAACTCTCTTTCAAGAATGTCCCTACTTACCTAGATACCTGTACTTACCTCTGTAGTAAAAAAATTACAGGATATTTTTTTAAATAGTGCGCATGATTTTTAGAGTGATTCAGTCTCTGTCCCTAAATGCAACCACAGTATTAGGATATACTTTAACAAAACGAAAATCGTCTTAGTATGGGAGACACACATAATTTACTAGCGCAAGTCATACAAAATCAATTTTTTATTTTGTTTTGGAGTAAATTTTTGTACTGCGGTTGCATTTGGGAACGGACACTGAATCACTCTGAAAAATTGCGCACTAAATAAAAAGATATCCTGTATATAATAAAAAATATTATAGTTTAAACAAAAACTAAAGAAAACGCTTTTGTCATCCAAACTAAACGTGTATGCAAAATTTCAGCTCAATCGGAAACCAGGAAGGGGGGCAAATTTAACCCTTAATTTGGCAGAGATCCGAATTGTCGAATTTAAAGGAAACAAGCATATTTCTGGGACCCTAGGGTCATAATGAGTTCAGAAAAAATAGAAAAAAAAATCTTACATTTACAGGTTTTCAGAAAAACAATGTTCATCACTGTGAACATTGCCAAATTTGTAGAGAACAACACTTGATTTGGTATGTTTCCTGTGATAAACACTGCTAAATTAGGGTTGCTTATAAAGGTAAAAAATAAAAGACAATTTTCAATCAATTATAATTATTTATTGTGAAAGTGTAAAAAACAATTGGGAGAATTTTTACCGGTGACAAAACAAAGTCTCATAATAGGTTGGGGAAAAAGTTTCTTCGCATTTTTTAAGAAAATTCATAACATTTTTTAATATAGTTTATTTACATTTAACTAAAGTAGGTATGTAGGTACCATTTTGTTCGATAACTTATTGCCATCTTGTAGGTAGGGACATGATCCCATTGCTATAGAAATTTTGGGACTTCTGATCAAAATACCGCGACAAGTGGTTTTGGCAGTCCTCTCGTGATGATAACCTGACACCGCCTAAAGAATTCTGAAGAGACCGAAACAGGTGGAAATCGGAAGGTGCAAGGTCAGGACTATACGGCGGACGCATTAACACCTCCCAGCCAAACTCTCTTAATTTTTGCTGAGTGGCTAAAGCAACTGTAATATATCGGGAGAAAAAATTTATGCAAATAATCAAGGGCGTCATCATCCGCATATCGACATAAGGTCCGACACTTTCATCGATAACAGCAAGAAGACGATAAACGGCTTTCTTCCACTTGTACGTAAGATAAAATTTTGGAACTTTCTTCGTTCTCTTAGCAGCTGGAGCACTACGTCTTCTGGCTCTGGTTTTTCTATTAAAAGATGTGTCGGGAGTAGGCGATAGTACCTCGGAAGTAAGCGATGGTATGGAAGATAGTGAAGGAATATTATCATAATTTGGTTCTCTAGATGGAGTATTATTATGTATATGTATATTTATCGCAATACTGGTGTTAATTGAAGAGCTTCAGACTGATATAAATCAGATGGTACTATCAGCTGTTCACTGTCAAAATGAGAATCATCAGGTTCAGGACTACTATATATGTTTAAGCACTCTAAAGAGGAATTTATGGATGGCGGAGAAGATGAAGTGAAGCTTGGTGAGGGTAGCGGCAGTCCATCATAACTGTTAGTATCTGATTTATCGCTAGCGTCGGAAGGTGCATGCTCGACAGGGACTAGTGCTAATATTCTATCTGCACGACCTGGTATATTATGCTGTTGACAAGCAGAAAACAAAACGTAAGCCAAAAAAAGCCAAAAAAGCCCACCACCTAGAAGCATATCTACTATTTGTGCACAAAAGTTATACCCCATAATTTGGCAGTGTTCACCACAGTGAACTTATCAAGTTGAAGGTACTTCGTCGAGTATTTGGCAGTGTTCACTGTGATGAACAAACAAGTTTGCCGGTAAAAAAAAGTTACTAAAATCGCATAACATTACGCAAAACACACACAAAACCGAAGTATAATCATTGTTTAGTAAGTCAAAAGCACGAAAAAGTTAGAATAAGTATTTAAAGCATGTAAAAAATAAATATTTACCTTGCGAAGAACAGGGGGCTTGCGACTCGTCGACATCTTGTCTTGATAATGACAGGTGAAATGTGTTGTCACTAATAGAATTGTTTTTTATACCAATAAATATACTATAAACTTGCTATAAGTAAAATAAAAATGAAGGAAAAGTAGAAAACAGCCGCTCAATATTTTTTTTTTATGAATGTTTATCACCGTGAACAAAATCAAATTAAGGGTTAACTTACAAGATTTTTTACATAGTTAGTTAGTTACAAGTGAAGCTAATAAAAGCGTTTTAAAAATAAAGCCAATAAAATATTCACAACGGAATATCCTGACTGAAGATTACAATGAAAAGTTTGGGAATATTTCCATAATCGGCCTATAAAAAATGAAATAAAAAAGGGTTGGTGTAACCTGGCGCAAAAGCGAATGCTGCTGTGTATCCTCGCGATCTTAACATAATAACTAACAATAATTATTTATTGTGGAAAGAAAGATGCAGGACTCGAACCTGCGACCTTCTGAGTAGTCGGTAACAGTAATATAATAAAATAGCTAGTACTATTGTAATTTTAGACTTTATTTTTCTGGTGTCAAGTATATATTTTTGGTAAAAGAACTAAGGGTATCAAAGCATTTTATGGTGTTCATTATATTTAACCCCTATTTTACTCATTCCATTATCTCCATTCCAGCCTGATTTCTGCAAGCAATGCTGCGTGAAATTAGTCCGCGAGTTCGGCGAGGAGCGTCGCGCCGCGTTGGTAGAAGCGTCTTCACTCATGAAGGAAGGCAAGCGCCAGCATGCAGTTAATCTATTGCTGAAGCAGGGAGGAAACCTGGCGTTGGCTGCAGCACAAGTTTTATTAGCTCAAGTAAGGAATTAAATTACTTATTAGCCTAATTACAAGGCTAGATTGTAATAAGATTAGGGTGTTCCCTTAAGGAATGGCTCTGTGTATAATCACAATTATTGGTCGCCCACTGGTCGAAATCTGACCGTAATTCTATATATACATTTTAGCTTTCTGCACTCCTTCTCCATATAAACTTGAATTATACCAAATCTCACACTCCTCTGTTTGCGCTATATGCTTAAAAAGGGGTACAAAGTTTTCTCTTCCCGTATTCATATATTCTAGTACGGAGGTCAGTGCGAATCAATCTCAAACAACCGCATACGATTACTAATTGATGTAACTTATTTCTTATACAATCGGTACTCTGATTGTATTCACTGCCAAATCTCAGTATTGTTGGGATTTGTATTTTAAGGTTGTTCTTGTATTTTGCCAATAAAGTTGTTTTATTTTTTATATAAGTATAAATAGTAGTAGTCTGGTTAAGGAGATAACTAAAATAGTAATGAACATCGACTCTGGTAATAAACTTCAATACGATCGTGAGAGACTAAACATCGAGCTACCTTGTAAAAAGATATTTTCACTGGTTTACGTGTCTTACGATGGTATTGAAGTTAATTTATTACCAGAGTAGATGTTTATTATCATTTTCGATACGCGGTAGACCCCTGTATCACGATACCCACTCGTAATCGGTCGATTCACTTTTGACAGTATAACAATGTACATTGCGTTGTTCGAATTGTCGTTCAGAATAATTTTCAATGCATACTGCGCAATGTACATTGTTGAACTGTCAAAATTGAATCGATTCCGATTTCGAGCGTGCATCGTGATTACCCTGCTGGTCAGACGCGGCTTGAAGGTAGACTAAATGATAATAATTTATATCTTTTTTTACAGGGTGACCGTAAGGGCGCAGTGAAACTTCTAGAGGAAAGCGAATTCAAGTACCGTCCGGGTGTGATCGGGGTATTATGTACGCTGTTATGTGCTGACACTGAATTTGAAAAGGCGTCGCAGCTGTTTACTGATGTGTATTCACACTATAAGAACGATGAGGTATGTATTATAATTTAAAATTATCTTTCAGAACTTTAAATAAATAAATAAAAATAGAAATCATTTATTTCAGACAAAAAGTCCATAGACAAAAAAAGGTTGTTAGTAACAAGAATTTTGCTTATAACTAATGTTAGTAATTAATACAAGTAAAAGAAAGAAGACACTACGACGCTAAGAGACTTTAGGTTTGCAAAGAACATTTTGGCCTCTGGCTAACGTGGAGTTCGGCCTCGGCTACATTTTAGTTCTGAATGAACTAAAAATTTGTAATATGGATATGTGTTTAGAGTACAAAATTGAAATGGAGTCACGAAAGATTACGTACAATCCGCAAATTTTCCGGTCGACCATTCTTAAGGCTAAAATCGTTTGCACCTGCCGTCCAAACGCAGAGTTACTAACTCTAAGTGGGCCGCAGTCGTCCAAAGCATTTTGTTTGTAAACTGTGTCACCGCGAAGTATCGAGTACATACGAAGGTGTTTTCATAGAAAATCGGTGGCAAATAGATTTGCAATTTTCTTAAATATGCCAAGTACGACTTCGTAGGTTGTTTAAGAGGAAATATTCTTGTTGGGAAATAGAGTCGATTGAACTCCACTTAAGTTTTGTGAGAAATGTCGATTTTCTCAATAACTGTACTTTTTTCGTACCTACAAAATTAACCTACAGTTTCCTAAAATCAGAACTTCAACTATAACAAAAAGGGTAGTTACACAATGTTTCAAAATTGGCCTAAAAAGGCTACATTTAGCAACTGACTTACGAATCTCCATGGTAACTGTTAAACAATTGCTGAATATGAGCCTTACGGGTATGATAATAAGAGTCGTCAATTAAGTGGATATTTTGACATTTGTAATATGAATCATATTATAATGATTAATTTAAAGCGGTCTTTTTAGACCCCCTGAAAGCCGCGGGCGGTGTTCGCCTCGATTCCGTCCCTCGTCCCTCTCATTCCCCCGGCATGGTCTGTATAACGATAGTGTTGTCCCCCTTAGCGCTTCGCGTCGCTGATCAGCGTGTGGCGCGCGGCGGCGGAGGTGCACACGCGCGCGCGCGCCGGCGCCGCCGCGGCCGCCGCGCACGAGGCCGTGGCGCGCGCCGCGCCCGGCGACAGGAGGAGCCTGGCGCGCCTCGTGAAGGCGCTGGCCCAGCCCGACCCCAAGAGGGCCCGCCAGCTGGCCGAGAGCTTGCCGCCTTTGCATCAACTTGAGGTAAGATACTACTATAATTAGGAAATTGCTCGTTCGCGCCGCACCTAACGTTATGGGTTGCCATACGTCCCGAATTTTCCGGACATGTCCGAAAGTTAGGTTTTTTGTCCGGAATACAGAGGAACTTCTAAGTTGTCCGGAATTCTCATACAATTGAACGGACCAGGTACGGTAAGTAAAGTATCTAACTAATAATAGTTACATACTCCACCTACCCGTACCCGCATCACACATGCAACACTTCACGCAAGAAATAGAAATGCCGCGAAAATATAAATTTTAAAGAAAATGTCCGGATTTTTCCGTAAATGTGCGGACCTTTGAAAACCCTTCTGGCAGATCCCTATCACATTAAAATTCACACAAAATTAACTTTGTCACTTTCAATACTGCTGAATGACAAGTACCGTTACCAACATTTAACTTTAAGTAATTATAAATCATTATATTTATGTATTTCAGACTAAGATCGACATTGACGCATTAGAATCATCTAAATGGATGATGGGAGCGAAGGTTGTGAAGAAAACTGTACAAAGCAAACAAGAACAATCGCCTGGGTAACTATTACATAAATGTATACAATATACCTGCCTTTTGCATAGAGTGTCTTGCCGGGTATCTTCTGCAGGACCAACCCACTTGGAACCGTGCACCTAGAATCACGACGTTTTGAAAGTGCCTGCAAAGGCCCAGTTGAAATAAAAATCTTTGACTTTGAGAAAAAGATCTTTTCACTAACTTATTGTTCAACATTGAAGATGTCCACTTCTAATCATTATAACTTTTTGTTATTTATAATAATTGTTATATTTACAGAACACCTGGTTCAGAACTTGGGAAGAAGAAACAGAACCGCAAGCGCAAGACCAAGTTGCCGCCCAACGCTGACCTGTCCAAACCTCCGGACCCAGAGAGGTAACATTTAAGATCCAACCTTCTAGTCCGGATTCCTTTATTGTACTCATAATTAAGAACAACTTAAAATATGGAACAAGCAATAAAAAAAAATATCATCTGTCCCATACATATAATTCAATATAACTCGACTAAATATATGAAATAGCAGATATTTCTTTGCTGTTTCTGTGTCGGTCCCACAGTATAAGTTGTACAATAACCTTTGGATGGATATGTTGAAGGGATGGTTAATAAAAAAACAATGTATCTACAAACAAACGTTAAAAACGCGAACATCTTCAAAATGTTTTATCAACAGGTGGCTACCGAAGTACGAGCGCACTGCGTACCGGAAACGTCGCGGCGTGCGGCGTGACGTCATCAAGGGAAGCCAGGGCATGTCCACCACTGCTACTGATCAATAGTAAGTTAAATACACCACATTACTGTCCCACTGCTGGGCACGGGCTTCTTCTCAAAATAAGAAGAGTTAGAACTTATTTCACCACGGTGGCCTGGTTCGGGTTGGAGGACAATACATACCATCCAGAACTTTATGAGGCCCTCAGATGTGCAGGTTTCCTCACGATGTTTTCCTTCATTGTTAACGCAATTGACAAATTCTGATCCGAACATGAATTCGAAACGTCAGAGTTGCGGGCCATGGTCGAACGCAGACCATCCTGCATTGAAGGCGCGCATTCAACCGCTAGTAAATTATTACAACAACAATCTTGAAATAGAACGATATCATAATTCAGGGTCATTATTCTCTCAACCATGCTCGTATCTTGCTACGATTCTATGAGAATTTTAAGCCAGCTTGTGTCAACCATCACGAGCCACGTTATTATCATAGGGAATGAGACCCCAGTTTGGATCATACTCTGATCCCTTGAGATCACTCCAATATTGAATCTAAGCAGATATGATATATTACTTGGGCAAATTTAATCGGACGCTATGTGGACGGTGTAGCACACATGTGCTCTCAAAATCTCCAGGGTCAATATGTCTGTGCTGAATAAATGTTTTTTCTTTCTTTCTTTCTTTCATTTTGGTAATTATACCTTACAGTCGTATATTTATTTATTTATAATATTTGTGTATCCATAAGTAATAGTACAAGCAGGTGATAGGCTTAAGTATATGGTAACAATTATGGACCCTGTCGGGCACAGCACAGTTAAGTAGGAGAGAGGAAGAGCGCTTAAGTTTTAATGTCTAATTATATGTCACTACATATTTTAACTAAGTTCCTACCTACCGGCTTAACACTTATCCACTTCCCCAGCGACATGAGCAAACAGCAGCCGACGCCAACGACGACCGCAACAGCGGCCGCGGCTGCCAAGAGTCCGCGCGTCGACAAACAGACGGAGAGCGCGTGGCAACGCAAGCAGCAGCAGAAGAAAAAGGGCAAGGGGCGCAAGTGGTAGACGAATATACATTTTATATATCAGCACTTTGTTGTTTTATTACGATTACCTCCTGTCCTATTTATAATAAAAGGTATATTTTTCCAACTCAAATATTGTTATTTTTATTAACCCCTGACAAAAAAGAGGGGTGTTATAAGTTTATAGAGTATATCTGTCTCTCTTACATAGACACACAGATACACTGTGTGTGTGTGGCATCGTAGCTCCAAAACGGAATGACTGATTTTAATGCATTTTTTTAAATTAATTGAAAGCTAGTTTAATCGGTTATCATCTTAGCTATGTTTCATGAAAATGTGTTCAGCCGTTGAAAAGTTACAGCTCTATTTCTAGTTTGAGTCGGGGGCTTTTAACGGTTTTTTTTTTGTTATTTACCCACGTTACCATCCTGCAGCAAAGACTCATAGATACAATACAGAAATACAAGAATACCTTTACATAATCTTTAACTGACCCGATGTGGTGAATTATTATCAAACAATAGTGTAATAAAGTAATTAAAATAACTTCTATCCTGACCTCCAAAACCCAATCAGTGAACCCAGGTTACAACCACGTAAATCAATCGAAAAATGCTGTTACCGATTTAGTTCAGAGCCTTTCCAACTGTAGAGTAGGTATGGAGTAGGATAGATAGAATAGAGTAGGATGTAAAGCCATGTACCCATGTACGGACTGCGCGTTCCAATGTACGTATACCCTGGAACACGCCGTTCGTAAAAAACCCTGCAGCCTCAGGTACACTTAGACCGAGAGACTATTATCTGTAGACAGAGAAACCTTCAATATCCATTGTACATAGCTATACAAGAGCAACTATTAAGGTACAATAGTTATTTGTTATACAAGAGTGCAAAGTTGCTTTTTAACCGCGTGTTCAATTTTTCATACAAATTTTTCAATTCAAATTGAATCACGAGCGTAGCGAGTGATTCAAAATTAGAATCCTGAGCGTTAGCGAGGGAATCAAAAGAGCACGAGGTGAAAAATCTTTGCACTCGAGTGCAACACGTAACTTTTCATTCCACCTCAGCGAGGAAATGACTAAATGCAAAAAAAAAACGTTTAATTCACAAACTTAGTGCACACGATGTTCTAAATTCAATTTACTTTATCCTCTAGAGAATAAAAACGGCTTTTCCACTCAGATATTGAAGATTAAAAATACTCTTTCCGAGATGGTGGGATGAAAATTTACTTTATCCTCTAGAGAATAAAAACGGCTTTTCCACTCAGATATTGAAGATTAAAAATACTCTTTCCGAGATGGTGGGATGAAAAGAGTATTTAACGCGTGTTTAACATGGCTAGACTACGCGTAAACTGGAATGCGCAGTCCTTGCTACACGTAGACAGAGAATTGCTACATCTGCTTCTTCATTATGGAATAATATATCTATGGACTCAAAATGAAACAAACATTGTTACATAAAGCAAATATTTTATTCTAGCACATTAAATTAAACCTTATCTTTTACCACCCTTCCTCTTAGATTTACCAGGCCTCTGATTCTTCTTGCTCTTTACCTGGAACGACTTAGTTTTGAAATTACCCTGTTTCTTCTGAGAAGGCGCGCCATTGAAACCATCGAAATTGTTAGAGGAATCTCTAGTATTTAGCTTAGAACCTTTCTTTTTGCCGCCAAATCCAAATTTCTTGTCTTTCATAGCTCTTCTCTTGTTCACCTTGTTCTGTGGACCTTTTCCATCTTTGCCTTTGTCGTTTCCTTTATTGCTGCCTTTGTTGTCATCTAGGAATCCTAAGTCTGAAGATTTACCTTTTCTGACGCGTTTTAATTGTTCCAACATTTCTTTTTTGTCTGCAGCTTGTTTTATTCTTGTGTCGGTCTGAAAATTAAGATTCGGATAAGTACTGAAAGGCCACAATCATGAGAATAGGAGAATGGTAACATGGACAGAATTGAAAAAGATATTACTTTAGTTACATCCTTTTTCTAATATTTTATTGTTATGAAAGTGAACTTAGATCATCTAAATAATCTTATTGAAATTTAGACTTAAGTACTACATTACAATAGCAATAATTATTGTATTGAAACAACATTTTTGAAACATAAAAAATTCAAAAGACTAGAGATTACATTACTTAATATGCAGTCTCTGCTTAAGTTCTACATAGCTTGACTGAGCATAGCTCTCAGCAGCAACAAGTCCATAAAATACATAGGAAAATTTTGTTTCAAACATTACCTGCACACGCTTAGCAATCTTCTTCTGATCTCTAAGCTGTCGGACTTTCTCTGTGCGAGCTTGCGCCGCCTGCTTGGCCATCAGGCTCTTGCGGACCTTCTGCATGTGATCATCAGACTTAGCCATCTCTGCGAAGTAGTCTTCAGGTCTGGAAAGAAAATTACATAATGTAGAAGAATTAAAATCATCAGCAATACTAAATAAAAGACTATGACTCACTATAAGACAACACAGATCAATTTAGCTGTTTATTAATAATAAAAAAGGTAAAATTAGTTTTTTTGTATGTAGGGGGTAAGCATTGGAACTAAAGAACCATTTCTTAAAATTCTTCACTAATAGAAAGCTACACTGAGTGTATATCACTCAGGGATAGTGTAGCAATATTTTAATTAAAATTAAAATGCTTGAGTGAAACCAAGTGTAACTGTAAGTATGTAATAAATGTGCCTATTCTAGACAGTTTTTTTTTAAAGCTAGTTTAATCAGGTCATCTTGGCTATGTTTCATGAAATTCTGTTAAACCGTTCAAGAGTTACAGCTCTTTTTCTAGTTGGAGTCAGGGGGGTTTTTGACGGTTAGGTTTTATTTTTATTTTTTATTTTAGGTCTAATCATGTGGGTACCCATTTCTGGGCTTAGGTCCCCTACAACTCCTCCCACTCTGGTAGGACCTTATTTACTGGATATTGTAATGTAAGCAGAACTTCAGGTGTCCACCAGAAAGAAATAATCCATTCAAGAACTCCATCATACCTTCTTGTAGCTATGCCGAGTTCCTTCAGCTTCTTAACCCCTTCCAGAACAGCAGCTTGTGCTTGTCGGTGCAAAAGGTTCTCACGTTTAAACTCATTGAGAACTGGGTCTTGAGTTGGGTCATAATTTAGCTTGCCTTTGTTATTTTCTTTAAGATTCCTGAAAAGGAGTTGGTCATTCAAACACAAACTCAAACACATTGATATATGAGAAGGTTTAATACCAATGTTATAACTGCCAAATGTGGTCCTCAATAGCTGAAAATGGGCAAGTCTAGAGGAGGGGTGAACTCGACAGATACATAAACAATTGGAATTCCATTCTCGTAGACTCCGAAAATATTAAGAGCAAAGCGAGGCATCATGGACCAAATTATTCAAAATATAAAGGCTCCCCCATACTGAGGCATTATACAGGTTGATAATATTGCAGCAGTGTATAAGATCACATATGTCCTAATCCTAATGCAAAATGTACTAAAAATAGATAATGCATAGCGATAATATCGGTGTTATAAAGTGGCTGTTAGGGGGCCTTAAAGTTGAAAAGTGTCTGAATTAGATTGTGTTAACATTTACTGTGTTAGTAACTTAGTACCAATATCAAAATGATTATGAAAATCTTAAAAAACTGATATTATATTTCAGCTTTAGCGTAAGTCTTATACTTTTCTCTGTAACCGTGTTGAGGAAAATTCAACAAAGATAAACATGTGCAATTTGATGATAATAAATTATTTTTGAAACATACATCTGGATAAAAAGCTTACAACTTACTTCCTTCTCTGTGCCGTCTCCTGCATCTGTAAAGCAACATCAGGTGCCATCGGTGCTACAGCAGTCACGAGATCCAATGATTCCACCCATGGTAATTTTAATTGAAATTCTTTCAACTTTACTTTTAAATCAGCCACGTTATTTACATAATTCTTCTCAATCCGTTCAATTTCTTCATTCAAACCAGGCTTCAACAACCCTTTAGCGAACGCTTCTTGCAACTAAAACAAAATAATATAGAAAATTAATACAAATCTAAGTACATACTGAACTATGAATAAAACGAAAGCTAAAATTATATATTTCATAAATAATACTTACTTCTTCATCTGAATCAACGTCTGTGTCAGTATCGTTTAATACAAAGTCACCCATCATGAACTACAAGATAGTTTGGTTGCTTTATAGTAATAATTCAAATTGAACCACAACAACATAACCTAATAAAAGAAACGTGTATTTGACACATTGATTTGACATCGAGGGGTCAGTGTTGCAAACAATCTATTAGACACAAACTATATAGGGCATTCAAGAATATTAGATAAGGGCATTATATGTCTGTCTATGGCATGTCTATGGGTATTACAGTATTTTCTATTAGAAAAGCTCGCTGATTTGCACACAAGAACCTTATAGGTACATATTCTTGTTTGCACATATAAAGCACGAGATCAAAAATAAAACAAAGCAGAAAAAGAACTTATAATATTATCAAGATGCAATCATTATTGAAAAAAAGAAATAAGTATTACAAAACGAGCGACTTACGAGTATAAAATGCATGAAAGATAGTGACAAATAATTATTTGACTATCGATATTCGGGATTTCCTCTTTTTATTTATATTCCAAAGCTACGTTATACAAGAAAAGTCTTATTGCATAATCAAGACAGAGGGCTAGCACGGCCGGTGGCAAACCCGTATTCTCTACCCTTTGTCTCTTTGACAAAAAGAAAACGAAAAATCGAGAGAGAAAACTATAAAAATATGTTTTTATTTCTGATTTTTCTGTGGACAAACACGTTTTCTCCACCTTTTGTCGCCTTGACAGGAAACAAAACGAAAAATTGAAGGAGATAACGGTAAAGAAATAGTTTGATCCCCGATTTTTCTCCCTCCCCTTTTACCAAGTCGTTAGTTCCAATTTTGGTCGCCGGGTCAGATAAGTTTGTGGCACTCTAAAGCATTAGATCTCTAAGGCTTACATTCAGAGACGACAGAAACGAGTCTAAGCGTGAACTTACGCTTCCATATGTCAATTTTACGAACAAATTTTGACATATGGAAGCGTAAGTTCACGCGGTTCACGCTTAGACTCGTTTCTGTCGTCTCTGAATGTAAGCCTAAGAGCAATAATACTATAGAGTCCTTCTATCGAGTATAAACAGAAAACCTATAGACATTTCTCTTTACATAAACAAAACGTCTTAAGAGTAATAGAGATAGATATATTCTATGATTCTATCTGTTACCGCTCAGCGAAGTAATGCGGCCATTTGTTGTCTGTTAGAGAATGCCTACGGCATTAAGACCGCCTTTGTACATTGTACATGAAGCATTTTAAATAAATAAATAAATAAATAAATTTGTACTATAGAAACATCTATCTATATATTGAAAATGAAAAGATATTTTTTGACCGTTTTCAGGCAAAACACCCATCCGGCTGTTGCAGCCGGTAGCTGCACACAGTATTGTCATTAATGTACGTGCACAAATAGTTAAAATCACCACACACTTAATTTTTTCAAAGATAATCTCACAAAACACTTGACGCACCGAGCCCTCCAGCTGGATGAAAACAGCTCGACTGATGGCACGCAGCGTTTCAAGATGACGTAGAAACTCTATCGCTATCTCACTTTGCTTATAGAGCTAATACATTAATGAGAGTAAGGCCATATATACGTCTCTTGCTTTTACTTGATATACTCCCTCTATAGTATTTGCTCCTTAGATTATGTAAACCCATAGAAATAGTACAAGGTACTATGTATTATCTCTATGTGTAAACCTCATTTGCTCATAGTTAGATCCATAGATTTCCGATTTGGTTCCGATCAATGACGTAAGAAGCCTCTCTTATGGTTTCCTAACGTCACTGGTTCCGATCGTGGACGGAGAATTGATTACATACTCTTTGGGAGAAACCACTGTCTACGGTTCCGATAATCAAGATTTCTTGTTTTTTATAGTACTCTCTATGTATAAGGTTCTTGGGTTCTTGTACTCTCCACTCTTGTTCCTAGTCTCCACTCTCTCCATAGACATATATTAGTCTATGCTTGCGAACTTGCGAACATAGAAATAGTACAAGTACTGGAACGCTTAATAGTGCCGTAAAGCCGGTCTGAGGGAGAATACTTTGTGGTAGCCGTGTCCTTGTTTAATAGGGTAACCATACATTTTAGTTAAAAGTAGGACATGATAGAAATATTTAATTATGTTATGAGAATAGTTATCAGGTAATTAACTACTGATATCGAATAGTAAGAATTGTTTTTTTCCTAGTAAATAGTGAAATATACGGTCCATACAGTGTATCTAAACGTTCTTACAAATATACATACACCCTTTTGGTTATAATTAGAGTCACAGGCAAGGCATAATATATAAATAGGCATAATATGCAAGGTTACTATATAATAAAAAAGAAAATTTAGAGAAAATTTCGGACATTGCGGAAAAATCCGGACATTTTCTTATACACAGATTACGTGTATAATAAAATGTCATGCGTGAATATTCCGGACATCTGGCAGCTCTAGTCATAGAAAACATTAGATTTTAACATTTTAAGATACAAATTTAATTCCTCTTCTACTTTTTCTTTCTTTTTTCTTTTTCTCTTTTAGCTTTGCGACCACCCTACGACCTTTCTTTATGAGATCTTTCCTATTATAGCAGAAAGGGTAACCCATGCTTAGTGCTGCAGAATCGAATATCACTTATTATAATATCCTTGTTTGGCAAACTCAAGTATAATCATCATTCACAACATTAAGCAATAAAACACAATGAATGAAAGTCAAAGCAAAACTTTTTTTAATTTCAAATCGGCATAAAAAGGTCGTCGTCGTTTCGTCAAAACGTTGAGATTCTAGATGCACGGTTCCAAAGTGGGCCGGGTTCTATGGAGAAGAGACCGGCTAGAAACTTAATGGTTGACTGTAATTTTAATTGTGTTGGCATTATAGTTGTATTTTGGGTTTATGTGCTTGTTTCCTCTTGCTTTACTTTCTTATTTGGTGGTTCACTGGAAACTGCAACATCTTCCCATTTACTACAAGATCCTACATGCCCTAATTCGCCAGATGTTCCTGCACGTACAATTTATTTTGCACGTACAGGTTTTTTTCTTTTTGTGGCTATCTGTAATGTCAAAAATGATCTTCATTATGACACAATATCTAAGTACAATATCCAATCCAGTAAAAGTTTAATCCATCTCACTATACTAATAGGAAAATATTAAACACAAATAAACAATAAGCAAAGTGTGTGAATCTTAAGTTTGTGCAATGTGTTATACTTTATATTAGTATAAACTATTACAGACCAGACAATTACACACAACATTATACAACAGACACATACAACAACTGATAATTATTAAACATATTACAATAGTACCTATGGTAATATTGAAGGAACTGCTTCAGGTTTTAATTTTATTTTTGCTGCTGTTAAATAATTCATTATCTTTAAAATTTACGCCACAAACACATGCGAACTTTTACACACTAATGTCAAGGTTCGTGGCTGTTATCCATAACACCCTCTGCTTATTATCAGCTGGAATCCTGAAAAAAACAAACATGGAATTTTAATAAAGTCTATCATTTTATAAGAGATACAAAAAAACATTATTATCTATTCGGCACAACAAACAACAAATGATTTCAACAAATTAACTTAAACTATATACAGGGTTATTTGTAAAACACCGGCAATGCTTTAAGGGGTGAAACTACTCATCAATATGAACAACTTTTACTACGGGACCAACCATGAAATCGCGAAAAAAAATTCAAACTTTTCATACATTTTGATGGAGCAAGGTTAATCTTTTGTATGAAAAGTTTGATTTTTTTTTCGCGATTTCATGGTTGTTTCCATGATAAAAGTTGTTCATATTGATGAGTAGTTTCACCCCTTAAAGCGTTGCCGGTGTTTTACAAATAACCCTGTATGTATACTTATACTATACTTGGAATCACTCAAATTATACAAAACAATAAATGCATCGAAAATATGCTACGCATTACAGATTATGGAAAACAAATCCAAATTTATTAAAGTACGTAAATTATTTAACTTAGTGGACTGTATGTTATGTGAAACGATCTAAAATAAGTACTTGGAGCAACTATATCCCACAAAATAAAAAATATATTGTCACACTACTCAATGAAACTTACCTATGGAACGATATTCCACAACCAGGATAATATTGTCGCTTGCACCCATATAACTCAAGTATTTACCATCTTGTCGCCAAAAAATTATTCTAGGCACAAAAATAATGTTTGATCACGTTTATTTCTGAACTATGAAAACCACGAATGTTGACAATAGGTTGACAACTAAGTTGACAATGTAAGCCATTTTGAATGATGTAGTGTTTCCCGCATGCAAACTTCTTTAACTACTGGTATCCAAATATTGTAATAATTAATCTTATTGAATAACGTATGGAAATAATAATATTTAATATAATATTTAAAGCACGTCAATTATAATTTTTATTATGTTTATTTTGATAGCCGTGGGTAGAAGTTTCATTAGTTCTAATATGTATGTAAAAACGATTCCGAAAATACCAATTTAGTAGATTACTAAGTTGATGAGTAATGGCCATGTGTGCGAGAGGGACACCGCTGAATCTCGGGTGACTTTCATGTGAGCACAAAATTTCGTACAACTAATTATAGCAGTAAGCTCTCTAGTTATAGGTACTATGTATTATCTCTATGCTTGCGAACTAATCGGCAAGAGACAATGACTAAAGAATCCTCGAGGGGATTCTTTAAGGTGGACGCACACCTGTCCGAATCGACCGCGCTGAACGAGCCGAACGAAACGAAGTTTCTTATGGCCCCGCCACAGTGACGTTAGAGAGATTTATCTATGTTAGAGAGGCTTCTTTGGTCATTGGGCCCCGCACACCTATCCGCGCCGAAAGAATCGACCACGCCGATCGAATCGACCGCGCCCATAGACTAACCGCGCCAGACCGCGCCGAAAGAAATGATTTTTCGTTGCGTGCATTTCCTTGACGCATATCACACGTTCATTACGTTTAGTTTCATAATTTGTTTTCTGATAAAACAGATTTAGGTATTAATTAAATATGGTTTTTAAAAGAAGCAGAACAAAATACCTAGACTGCTTAATATGATAAATATTTGTTATATGGCCTATACAGAATTGAAGTTGAAAATATCATTCAGATTTTATACAGATTTTAGCATGTTAAATACCCCGTTCCTAATGATAATTTTAGTGGCCATGACAGTTTAAAAACTTAGATTTAAGCAGTTGCTTCTTCAGATCATCTTAAAGCATCTGGCAACACTGATCCAGATAACTTTTGACTCGAGCCCACTGGCAACCTTGTCCGAATTCGGAGAAATTCACAGGAGAAATTAGTTCACATTACTCACGAAAAAAATTTTTAGGCGAAACAAAAAATAAAATTCGCTTTTCATAGACAATATAGTTTGCTTGTTTAACGAACGCATCTGTTTCAAGAAAAGGAGTATATTATTTTGTCTATTCTTCAAGCGATGTACAAAAAAACTCTGAAAAATGTCTTTGAACTCTATCCATAAACAATACATAATTATCTTGCACTCCTTTTTATTCTGAAAAGTCTTTATATATTATATAAAGACATGAAAACAGACCAATAAATAATAATAAAAAAGATTCATTTGCAATCCTGACAGAAATTTTCGTTTAAACTTTTTAATAAAATTATTATACCTCTTTTCTCTCATTTGACCGGAAGTACTTAGTAGTACGACATGTTTCATGAAACCCCCGTTGTTTTGTATCAAGAAAATGCAATGGCCGCCATCTTCGACTCTTGTGAATGTTTTGGTCGTAGTTACGGACTTTGAGGCCTATTTATTACGTGCTATGCAATTATTTGATGGAAATAGTTTCGCTACGTCCTAGGTGTTGTTAAATCGCTCATATACAGGTCAGTATAAGTTTCCTTCAGTATTTTCTGGAAAAGTGTTTACATCTGGATTTCATACTGCCTAACTCTTGTGATGTTGTCATTTTCTATAATTATTTAGTTTATTCTTTATAACAGTCTTTTATTCTATAAGAGAATTCGTTTTTTAAGTCATTATTACCATAATGAGGTGATATAAATATACAAACCTCATTTTCGTATGTACTTATATTTCTCATGTCTTTGTTACTAAGCGGATTTAGTGGCTTCGCAAAGTCAAATAATTCGATGATTTCGTTGAAGTACCCATATATTCCTATATAATATCCCATCTCAGGTTAGTGTTTACTTTTTTTGATGTTTATTACTAAGACATTTCAGTTTCCGTGCTACAATAATGGCGGCAGTGGATTAACCTATTCGCTTATTTTACGCATTTATTCCATTGCTGCGGCGTTTATTATGCATTATTTAAGTGTTATGCTTGATATTTTCTCGTAGGGAACAAATTATAGTGACTTTCGAATAGATTAGTGGAACAATGACCTCGGTGGTCGTATCCTATTTGTGGACTAAAAATATTTTACCAAGTACATTATGGTGTACATCGCGCTTATACGTGATGATTTCGAAGATACATGGGTAAAGGGTCGATTTTCGGTTGCAGTCACATGAAATAAAATCTGGGGGCCGAGGTGCACTCCAAGGCGTCATCTCGGGTTTGACCCAAGATGATAGTATATACAGCATGTCAGCTACATCAGAATATGAACCAGCGGGCCGGCAAGTGAGTAGAGCGTATTTACTAACACCAAAACCATTCCCCAAGTCCCTGACCAGCCCTGCTGACATGGGCACTAAGCTAGTCACTATGCACTATATTTGTAAATATTATGATTTTGTAACCAATAACATCATGTTCCTACACTGCTTTCCTATTTCCTACACTACTAATATGTCAGAAAATATCATAAATCCTGCTTGAAATCACTATAAATTATCTTCACAATGCTTGTTTAAGTTTTAGCATAACTATGTCTGGGAGAGATTTGAACTAATAATAATCATTGCTACACTAACTGTTTAGGTGTGATTTTAATATAGTAAAAACAATAATACCAAAAACTACCTTTTTCAGGACCTTGACATTGTAATAAATAAAGTTTTGAAAATAAAAGTGTATTCATTGATTACCTTTTAAGTTTTAGTTTTACAGCTTTTTGGTGAGTAATGTGAGATTAATTTTTTATATACACGGTTAGTCGGAGAGGGTGTGTAAACCCATATTTAGTGAGCTAGTTATCACACGTCTCTTAAATGAGGGCATTTGATGCTATTGTCAATCCATAATTTTAGTTGGTACTCTTTAGCCTGTGCAATGTTATGTTGATTGTATGATAATAAATTCATCGTATGGGGGACCGTATCAACTGTATAGCATTCATATAGTGAAAGATCTAGTAGTTTTCTAAAAATCTCTTATTTTCATGTAATAAAGTGCACAATCATAGTATGTGGTAACTGAAGAATTGGCTTAGAAAACAAGGTACCAACCCTGTCTGTATGTATAATTTTAAATGTTTATTCATACACATTATACAGAAAATGTCACATTCAACTACAAACTGAATATATGCATCATCTGCATCTGTTAACTGAATATCACAAACATTAATTTGATTTTAATCTATTGTTATAGGATTACGGGCCGGCCACCTCCAGTGAAAATGTCTACCAACATGTATTGGATCACAAATTAACAGATATGAATGTACCTAGTGTGAGAACTCCTGTATTGAGGGCTGTGCCCTTATCTCCCACTGAAGGTGATCCTGAACCTGACTCCACAAATCCTGAAAGTATCATTCAATCTGTGCACAAAATAGACAAAGAAGTTGAATATCACATTGCTGAAAAACATTGTGATACGGATATGTCTGTGGACTCCCTCTCTGGCATTGTCAGGCTTGAAGAGGCCATAGATAATGTAGGGCACATAGCATACCCAATATTACATGAAACAGAAGATTCAAATGATGGCAATTATGTAGAAAACTCCACAACCCTCATACAAGCTCCTCTGAATACAGCAATTGTTCAGAATGTCACAAAATTGCCACAGAACTTTACAATTAATGTTGATGCAGCTGTTGGAAACATTACATCTATACAGAATGTACAAGATGTTTCTGGAAACCAAACTTTATGGCTGCCCACACTACTTGCAACCAGTGCTGCTACAAATGACACTAAAATTGATGATGATAGATCACCAGCTGGCGTGTCACAAATCATTATCACAAGCGAAAGTTATGTTAACGAGACAAGTCAAACTGGAAGAAGAGCAAACATTGTCACAGAGACCAACTTCATAGGCCGACCAAAGGCATCAAAAGTTCAGATTTTAAGTAATATATCTATTCCGAAGAATCCTAGCTATAACCAGCAATACATTACTGGAAAAGATATTGCTCCAGTATATGGCACACAAAATCATGTTTACAAACTTAGCAATTCAGTTCTTTGCACTAAACCCCAGAAGGGTCAATCTTTGATTGGCTGCTCCACCTTGTCGCCAAATGTGAACAACAGCCCTATAAAGAATGTACCCTACAGTCATACATTTACAAAAAGCACAAACTTAAATAAAACTTTGAATAAGGTAAACAATGGTGCTAATCTAAATGCTATGGTCGCTGCCTCCTCAGGCAACACACAATGCCATATATTATCTCGTGTTGTCTCTGGACCTAATAAGATGTCTGTACATTCAGGAAGAAAATCCGTCAATACTTTTAAGGGATCTAAGAACTCTGGACAAGTTTCTAATCAAAAGAATCAGTCGAGGCCAATCAAAATTATCCAACAGACTGGGTCAGCTAATAAATCTGAGGCGAAGTCTTGGCCAGTCGCCAGTGTCACATATAAAAGTCAGCAGCCAAGTTATGGAGTTGTTGACTCCAATGCATCGAAAATTATACAGAAAGTCGGCAGCCCTACACACAAGACTCACCCGATGTCTCTATCAAAGTTCCCTTCGAAAGGGGAGCGTTTAGTATTACAGTCGCCTTGCGGGCCAGTTTTGATTTCTACTGCTCCAATAAGTACAAGTTTACCGAAGGGTCCCCACTATGTGCAATCGGGGTCAACCCCTAATTTGCGATATGTCCAGACATATGGGCCTGCAGATAATCCTATATCCACAGTATCACAAGTGTCAGCCAACCAACAACTGACTGCGCAGATACTGCAGTCATTATCACAACCCAAGTTGATGTTACAACCAAGTCCAACACCTGTCAATCATAATATTTTGACGTTACCGCCTCTGCCTGAGGAACCATTGGAGGTTAAACCTATTAATCAGAAGAGGATTGTTGTGTGAGTAAACATAACTTAATCATATTGGTTAGTCTTTGCTTGAATGCATCAAATTGTACTAAACTTAGTTTCCTTTGTTCCAGTGGTGACAAAACAACATTGCTGACAGAGGACGACATTATTGGAATGGAGGAGCGCCCAAACCTTTCAGAAGAACTAAGAAGATATTCCTTCCAGCCCTTAGCGTTCGTGATGTTGGACCACACGTATGCCCAGCCTGCCCAGAAGCAACCCACAGCCACACCGCCGACCACACCAGTGTCAACAGGTCCACCTCCCACCATCGTTTCACCTCCTTTGACCACATCGCCCATGAGCCCACTGAAGCGAACTTCACCTGTGATCATGTCTACAGCTTCTTACGAAATGCCTTTGACAGTGCCTACCAGTGTTATAGGAACACCTATACCTGTTTCTACTATACAAATGGCGCCCATTACTTATAAGCCGCAGCCTCCTCCGCCGCCAGACGACGATGCTGCTTCTGTGATATCCTCGATAGATGGGGATAGGAAGGCCGGAAGAGGTGGCAGTGATACAGAGACTGCCCCGGAAGGCGAGGAAGAGGGCAAAACGAGATGCATTTGCGACTTCACACATGACGATGGATACATGATATGTTGTGACCGTTGCGGTGAGTGGCAGCATGTCGATTGCATGGGCATCGACAGGGCGAACATACCGGACGCTTACATGTGTGAGCTTTGTTTACCGCGGCCCATCGACCGGCGTCACGCTCGTGCCATACAGATGAGGAAGAGAGAGGAACTGAGCGCTCTCGGCGCCTCGGATACCGACTCGTCGGAGAGCAGCCGACTCCCTGGACAGAGAAGGAAACGATTACTCACTGTCACCACGTATACCAACACAAGTGGATCATGTGTCACTACTTACAACTCCGGTCTCCCAGTGCTTCCACCATTGCCACAACCATCATTGACGTTGCCCAAACGAGGGCCCAAGAGACCGAAGAAAACAGAAGTTGTAAGAAAAGGTACGAAGAGGAAACTATCAGAAAAACGAGTGAAACGTAAGAAAGAAATGATGTTGAACAGAAGTAAATATAGTACCGGGTTGTCAAACCAATCGCATTTCCAAGATACATATGAACTGGCTGTGACTAACCATTACAGTCCAGAGTTGAGAGCTAAGATAATGAAGTACAGCAGTAAACTAGGCAATACTCCAAACATGGCGTACGCTATGAATGCGCATTTATGTACCACTGTGCCTCACGCTGGCGGAAAGATATTGATTGCTACAAAAGACTTGAAAGAAAACACGCCAGTTATAGAATTACGTGGAAAATACATGTTGTCCAACCAGCACAGGCCACAACTACAGAACTCTGCTAGGGCTGGAAGTCAAAAGCCGGGACCCTTCGTTTTCTTCTACAGACTACCAAAAGATAACACGCAAATATGTATAGACACGAGAACGTACGGAAACGAAGCGAGATTCGTCCGTAGATCGTGTAAACCCAACGCCGAATTACAACACTGTATAGTAAAGGGGACACTGCATGTGTACTTAGTGACCATTGGAGTGATCCAGTCCAACACTGAGATCACTGTAGGGCACGATGCTGACGGTAGCAAGCAGCCGTGCGCTTGTGGCAACCCGAAACACTGTAAAGTGAACGGTCTCAACACGCTAGCGTCTAGAAAGAGCGTCGACTATCCGCCCAGAGAGAAGAGAAGTAGAAATAGATGCTTCAGTTCATCATCCCCAGTGTCTCCACCACTGGCTCCCGTCGTCACCACACCAATCAAAGAATTTGCTCCACAAATATTCACAATAAAATCTGAAAAGAAATCACCACCACAAATAAAACACGAGTACCCGCCTCTTTCACCCGTCAAAACGGCTGTGATGGCCTTAAACTTCGATGAACCGCTTAAACCTGAGCCTATAGAAGACATAAAACCTGAAATAGATCTGATAGCCAAAGAAGAAATGAAACCTGAAGAGATTGATGAACCAGACTTCTGTGCTCTTAAACCAGAACCAGAACCAGAACCCGAACCTGAACCTGAACCTGAACCTGAACCTGTTGAAGAGAAATTCGAAGAAATAAAACAGGAGACCCTGCCAATTGTGGAGGAACCGAAGCCTATCCCGCAAGTGGAAGAAAAAGAGATTAAACTGGAGAAAGAACCTTTGTTCCTTGATGAGGAGAAACCAGCAAAAGTTGAAGAAAAGAAACCTAAAGAGGAACCTAAAATAGAAGAAGATAGACCAGTGACAAGAGAGTTCGTAGCTAAGTCGGCGTGCCACGATAGATCTTCAAGATCCAGTCGGACGACTTGCGTGAATCAAGACTCTTTGGACGACAAAACCGATGATTCTCAAGATAAATTACAGACTAATAATAAAGAGAAAGAAAAGAGGAAATTGGTTAGTTCGAAAAACTCAACTGAAACTCAGCCTTCTAGCCAGGGGAATAGACCAAATTCTAAACCTGTGTCTAAATTACAGACGCGCGAGGAACGTAAGATGGAAGCTATTATGAAGGCGTTTGAACGCATGGAAAAAGCTGAACAGCGCAAACAGGAGGTTAAAGAAAGGCAGAAGAGACGAGAGTCTGATCCTCACCCCAACGCTAATGATAAGGACGACGACGAAGAAATTCACAACACTTCGAAAAAGAGGAAAAAGTAAGTTGTCATTATCTATTGTTATATTCTTGCTTGTGTGATGTCGTAATTATCGCCTTGGAACACTTTTTTTTTCTATTAATAATTGGCGAAATTCCAATTTCAGACAGCTATTAGGTAAATGAAGTTGATTTTTATCCAACCAACGGAACAAGTTAAATGTGAAGTATCTGCCATTATTACTCGGAATATCGTGATTGGAGGATAGCAATAAAATATATTGCAATACCCAGTACTTTGATTGTTATTGTTCTAATAACAAGTTATTTCATCGATTAATTTTTAGTTATTTTATTTCGCTAATACCAGCCTTATGAGTTATGATACAGACTTACAGAGACATGGTACCACCACTCTTAATTTTAAAATTCTTAATTAAAAGCCGTCTTTAGTTAAAATTAAAAATATTATTTTAAAAAGATAGGGAGGAATTTAAGAGGAATTACACATTTGCCAATGAAAATCTTAGGTGCTCTTGTGATAATAGGTTAATCCAAATCAAGCCTAGTAACTACTCATGACCTAATGAGACTTAGCTACACAGTTATGCCCATTATCACGTAAATATACAACTGCAAATTACAGAAATAAATGATACAAAAGTATATAAGTATGGATCAATCACATCCAAACCTATTTACCAAAGATCCCAAAATAAAGTAATGGAAACTTGTAAATTTTACGTACTCTAATTATCTTTTACACATCTCGAGGCATTCAATAATTACACTCATTATTTGTCTTTACCTGCCTTGTATCCTCAAATATTGATGATGAATGTTCTCCAGACGCAAGGGCCGCGCCCGCACAACTTCCCAGTCCAACCGGCGCCGGCTGAACTCCGCCGACAGCGACATGGTGACGTCAGGAGACGAAGCGCCCCCCGCGCCGCTGACGCCCCCGCGCGCCCCCCCCTTGCGCCGGGACAGCGCGCTGCCGCCGCCCATTGAACATGAACGGACCAACGAGGGGCCGCATGAGGTATGCACATCAATTATAAGACTATAGAAACCCCCAAGAAGTTTACTGTTAATCTGACTTGAAAATGCACACCACTGCGCAGAGTTGAGAAGGCAGTTGGAAAGTGGATCCTAGATAGATAACCAGGATTTTATAGAAAGAAGATTCTTATTAGTATCCTGGAATATTTGGTCCTCTTGCTTAGTCAGATTCAAACATACTTATGTGGTGTTGACACAGTCTTTCCAGTCAGTACCATAATGTATTTTCCATATGTGACCGACTTGGATGATTATTTTAAGAAAAATTAGATCATACATGCATACAGTTCTCTACATCAAACATTTTAATTTCAGGAACTCGGGTTGAGCTCTGCTTGTCTGTTAGTCGAAGCTGCCGTTGGGTCAGTGGAATCCGCCTTTAAATTACCAAAAACCAAGAAAACAATGGCGACGGAATGGATAGGAAGGTCGCCTGAACGCACGCCATCGCCTTATAGGTCCCCTTACAGACCTGCCTTAGTGTCCGCACCTTCCCTAGAGAGCCTGGTTAGAGTCGCATCGACTATGATCGGCGACTTAAGTGGTGGACATGACTTAGATCACGAGGAAGATAGAGCTTCGCCCCCCAGAACTCCTGGGAGAGATCGAAATAAGCCTCCAAAGAAAGCAAGGAGAATAACCAGGAGTACACCGCCCACGGAGGTAGCTGAAGTGGTCGCGCCGGTCATACCGCAACACAGTGCCAAAAAGAGATGGTTGAGACAAGCCATCAGCGAGGAGAGCGATTCGCCTTCCGCAGGTTTGTAGACATGTCCAAATTAATGTGAAGATTATTGTATTTTTTGTTAGGATAGTATTTCTATGTTGAATTTTAGATGTGTTTGTTTCAGAATCCCCGCCTAACGAAATGGTGACGCCATTGAAGAAGAGGCGGTTAGCAAGAGAATCGCTATCTTGCGAACAGAACACTATTGTGCCTGTAAGTAGCTTTGCAATTATCTGTTAAAGATTATTGTCATTTAAAGTTACTAACTCAAAACTTTATTTACGCAGTGTAATGACGAAACTTCGCCTATTTTAACGTCGGAAGACTCGCCCGTCAAAGACGACACGCAAGCATTGACACGGCAATACAAAGTGAGAAATATTATGGATAGTATATACGGTAGGGATAGGACGCGCTCGGACAGCGGCCAGGGGTCCGACGACCAGTGCAATATGGACAATGATGTGTTAAATATGAACATTAAAGTACCTCACGACTGTGAGAACATTAGGAGGATAATAGGAGTGCCCACGCCCGAGGAGGAACTGCCGCCAGAAATAACCAAACCAGAAGACATCAAAACTAATAATAATAATGTGGAAATAGACGAAAGTAATTACAATAAAGTGGTGCCAATGGAAATAGATACTACGATACCTGCGCAGCCAAAAATACAAGAGTGCGTCGACACTAATATAGACGTCAAAGGTATTGAGAGCCCAAACGACAAACTGAACAGCTGTCAGTCGGCAGACACCAGCGGAAACTCATCGCCTCAGCGCGACGAGATGGACGACATACAGAAGAAAATACACTCATTCCACACAGAGAACATACAAATACTTAGAAGCAGAAACAAAAAACCTAAAGAGAAGCGGAAGAAAGTCAACCTGAACTTCGATCTGAATATGGTTGACGATCAGATCAGTGTTCAGCTGAGGACAGAAAACGACACGTCAAAGTCAATAGAGGTCAACGGAGACATCCACGACGACATGAGCAATTCTGTGCACGACGACGTCAAAGTGCATGTTTCTCCTGAGAACATACCTCTACCGCCTGTCGAGACGATACCGCTGCCCGCTCCAGAAAACATCCCGCTGCCCGAAGAGCCGAGTCCGATGCCCGTCATACCGCCGCCAGAAACTATACCCCTCCCTGAAGAACCTATGAAGCCAGTCAAGCCCATAGTGAGGCCGGCGTCTCCCGTGGAAAAGCCCGAGAAAGTTGAGAAGCCCTTCTCAATAGACAGGCCGTCCGTGTTAGAGAGCTCGCCTCTCCCCTTCTCGTCGCGTTTCAGTTCGACGGGTCTCTTCTCCGGTATATTCAGCAACATGTCTCAGTCGTTCAACATGGACAGTTCAATAAACGAGAACGTACCGAACATGTCTATAATAAAGAGTGCAATAGATAGGACTACAAGTTTAGATAGTAGTTTGTTTGACAAGGACAGTATTACGCAGGCGGACGAGCTGAAGAGTGTCCAGGAGATACTAACGCGAGTGAACAATATGGACTCAAACAACAGTGTGTTATTGTCGGGGGTGCTGAGCAGTTCCAACAAGAGTCTGCTGGCGCCGTCGCCCAAGCCGCTCGCCAAGCCGTACTGTCCGCGCACCAACGACCCCAGACTGAACCCTCCGCCTGTTGAAAAACCTAAACCTGTTAGAAGGAAGGTGAGTACACTTTTTTATAATTCTGTCTTCACGGCTGTAAACTTCATCACGGTTACCCAAACATAACAGACATAATAGACCTTGGGAGCCGGAAAACGTGTCAGTTAAAAGGGAGTTACTTTTTACTCCTCTACTGCCTCGACTCTAACTATCACAGTCTATAGCCGGTCATAGGTCGCTCACAACAGGAACATATGAACAGGGTAATATGGTCATCAAGCTGGGTATGTTCAGGGTAAGCAGGTTGGTGACCGCAGAATGTGTCTTTGCATCATGGGTGACCCTGTTGCATGTAATTGACTGAGTATTTGGGCTGGCAAGGACTACTAATGAGACTCTGTGAGCGTCCAGCGGTACAGGTGCTATAATAAATATTAACGTCCGAATTTCCTAAAGCTGTGACATCATATTAAACCAGACCAAGGTCTCAGATTAGATAAGGGTAAAACTAAAAACTGTGGTCGACGTGATTTTCGTGTAATCACGAACATTTCTTGTATGCAGTATGTTTGTACACAAAATTAATTCATATCTAGTTATGTCAATTACGTCGTTATCTTCAGACGGAGTAGTGGTTAGACTTTCGCTTACTCAATGTCTTATAACTTTTCCTATCTACATCAAAGAATATACATAAATATAATAGAGCCTCACTTGGTAATGTTGGCACACGAGTGTTTCAAAACAGTGCATCGACCGATACGCCGACGGATGTTATTCTAAGCTAGGGCGTATTTATCGGGTCTCGGCATAAATCGAACATGTTAAATGTACGCGACGCGTAATGAAACAGAAAACTAAATAAATAAAAATATGAATACGCTATTTCCGTCGACACGAATTTTAAAATATGTAAACCAAAGATGTATTTTATCTTTTTAATTTGGGACTTATCTAATAATATTGAAACGAGATGATGTTATAACTACTGTCCAGGAAGAATCGAAAATGGCCACCAATCAAAGCAAGCAATGACGCTTAAACTTGCTGCATGTTTCAGGGAAACTATTAAACTGACTTAACAACATCCAAAATAATCAGAAAATTAAGAGGATTAGAAACGAAAATTACCAAAAAAAATTACCAACAGACGAACATAGAACCTCCTCCTTTTAGGAAGTCGGTTAAAAAAGCAGTCCGTAGGTCGCCTGCCACACGATCTACCATCCTATTCAAATAAGAAAACGTGTGGACGTGCGCCATTTTTTATGTAAACATAAGTGCTCCCTTCACTTCAGTGAATAACACTTCACTGAAGTTATCTATTATGCAGGCGTCAGCATACGACTCACGTCAGCGACTCACGGTATAATTCGATAGCGATCGTCCAATGAGAAAGTTTCGTACTAAGCACACACGCTCACAACTTACGTAAATATAACATGTAATTTATATTATGTAAATGTATTAAATCTGGTATACCACATCTTTTGTACTGAGACCGAAAAAGTTGGTGTAAAGAATCACAATTAGAAAAACTGAAAAATTAAATAAGAAATTGGCCTGGCTGGCTTACATAAATTTTTTCTTAATTATGTACCTACTATACAGGAAAATTAAAATAAATTCAAAAGCAATTTGACCATACATTTTTGTATGGAACGTCAAGTTATCCTTTATATTCGGGACAAAGTGAAAATATTTAGTAAGTCATTCAATCCCAAGGTTTCCAGAATTGTATTTTATTCGCGCGCTTGTCACGTAGAAGAACGTAAATGTATTTTTACCTTTTACACGAATTATGTAATTTTTTAAAGAAATTCTTCAACTTACGAGGGTCATTCAATAAATACTTAGCCTACAAAAAGTAAACGAAAATTTTGGAAAAGTGGGAATTTATTTTTCAACATAGTCTCCTTTTAGTTCGATACACTTAGCCCAGCGATGCTCCAACTTTTTTTAATCCGTCCGAAAAATAGTTTTTGTCAAACTCTGCAAAATAGGCCTCCGTGGCGGCGATGACCTCCTCATTCGATCCATATCTATTCCCGGCGAGTGATTTTTTCAGATTAGGAAACAGAAAGAAGTCACAAGGGGCCAAATCTGGAGAATACGGTGGATGGGGCAGCAATTCGTAGCGTAATTCGACCAATTTGGCCATGGCAACGGCAGACGTGTGAACCGGTGCGTTGTCGTGGTGAAACAGCACTTTTTTCTTCGCCAGATGGGGTCGTTTTTTCTTTAATTCGGCGTCGAATCGGCCCAATAAATCGGCATAGTAAAGCCCTGTAATTGTTTTACCCTTCTCGAGGTAATCGATGTAGATCACACCTTGTGAATCCCAGAAAACGGTGGCCATAACTTTTCCGGCCGATTTTACAGTTTTCGCCTTCTTTGGAGCACGTTCCCCGGTCTGGATCCATTGTTTTGATTGCTCCTTGGTCTCTGGTGTGTACCAGTGGATCCAGGTTTCATCGACGGTCACAAAACGACGCAAAAACTCCGCTGGATTCCGCTTAAACAGCGCCAAACACGTCTCCGATGTGGTCTCACGGTTGCGCTTGTTTTCTGGTGTGAGTAAACGCGGCACCCATCGCGCCGACAGCTTTCTCATGCCGAGTTCCTCGTGAAGAATATGATGCACTGTTCCTTCTGAAATGCCTACAGTCTCAGCTAGCTCCCGAACCTTCAATCGGCGATCTGCCAATACGAGATCATGGATTTTTTTAATGTTTTCCTCCGTAGCAGCTGTTTTCGGTGCACCTGGACGTGGTTCATCAAAAACCGACGTACGGCCACGTGCAAACTCGTTGAACCAATTCTTGACGGTGGCCATCGATGGAGAAGAGTCACCGTACACAGCATCCAAGCGCTCTTTGATTTCGATGCGCGTTTTCCCTTCCAAAAATAGGAATCGAATCACCGAACGATATTGCTCTTTTTCCATTTTTGTAAAACCGATCGACACGTTGGCTTCCATAAGTTGTCAAATTAAAACAAATGAAGGGATTGGAATGAAAATTTGAAAAAAGAATTTAAAAAGAATGTGCTACACTGTGGTAAAACTCTTTTGAAACTACAGCGCCCTCTGGCGATGAGGCTAGGTACTTATTGAATGCACCTCGTATTAGTCATTGCTATCGTGTCCTAAACTAAAAATAAGGTTGGATACAAAAAGGCATCATTGTAAAAAAAACCGTATCATGCAAATAATATTTTTCATCTCCAATCGATGCGCTTCGCGGGTAGGCATCTGCTATTAATTATAGGTAAGTGCATGCACATTACAGCATCGTCTTGCATTTTGCCTAACCCTGATCCGCGCGTCAATATAATATACGGCCAATAAAATTACCAGAAATGTGGGTTGCACTTTACCAGTATGTTATTGATCCCTCCCAACAAAATTTTATATTATGCTTGTAGTAGGATTGGTCCACGACAGTATTGCAACAGTTGGCCTTTCAACTTTCGAGCTCGCTTGTTAGTCCGTCGCCCCAGCACAGTTACAATAATATCGTCAGTGGAAAGCCAAAACTACCAAAGCGCCAATTCGTTGCCAAACTAACTTAAACTTCACAGGGCACATTTTAAAGTTTAAGTTAGTTTGGCAACGAATTGGCGCTTTAGTAGTTTTGGCTTTCCACTCACGATATGTATAATGTCGCAGCTCTCTATAACGGAATACCGCAAGCGGCTCCGCGGCGGGTCGGCGGAAGAGGGCGGCGGCGGCTCGTCCAGCTCGTCGGGCTCGGCGGGCGAGGCGCCGCCCGAGTGGTCCAGCGAGTCCAGCGGCGCCGCCGAGCTGTCGCCGCAGCGCCTGGACGCCGCCGCGCACGCCGCCGCGCTGGAGCTCGAGCAGCGCCTGCACCGGGAGCTCGTCGCCGACCACTTGCCTAAAGGTGAGGTATTGTCTCAACAGCTATCCTATTTTTATTTCTTATTATTTTTATTTCATTGTGGTCGAGGTTGGCGACGCTGACGCATGCGTCATGCTCGTGAACGGGTGCCGTCTGTCGGAACTGGTCAGCTTGTAACTGCCATGATAATCTTATTCACAGGCAAATCATTATTATCCTAGGCTTATTTTTATTCACATTAAATTACATTATTCTCGCAGCTCTTACCACAACATTGTACTGATAAAGATTATAATCTATTTTTTTAAAAGAGTTACCACGG
Source organism: Allophyes oxyacanthae (assembly GCA_932294325.1). Taxonomy (NCBI): domain Eukaryota; kingdom Metazoa; phylum Arthropoda; class Insecta; order Lepidoptera; family Noctuidae; genus Allophyes; species Allophyes oxyacanthae. The sequence continues at coordinate 2,959,483 of OW028614.1, read as the reverse complement.
AGTTTCTTGCCGGTTCTTCTCCATAGGGTCTACTATTTGGAACCGTGCACCTAGAGTCTCGACATTTCATAAGTGCCTGTATCTGGTTTACATGAAATAAAGATCTATTCTATTCTATTTCTCGCTCGCCTTGATGGAATCATAAGCCAGTCACCTAGGTTGGTAACAGAGCGTAGATATTGCACAGAGTGCGCTGGACGCACTTAAGTATCGCCACTTGAGGACCTGCACCACCTACCGCCTATGAACAGCCATCAACAATGGTGTATTTGGACATTCTAGTTAGGTCATTATCCACCATGTTTCTGTCGTCAGAGCCTAGTTGGTCACTGCTGCACCGCGAGGACATGGTTTGATGTTTGTGGACGCTAGGTAATGTGGGATCTTCCCTTTCAATACTTACAGTAGTCATGAGGAACAGAGTTAAAGGAGTGATAAAGAACATAGATAGGGCAAATAATAAGCTTAGTACATGCCGAGACACTTGGTTACGGGCCTTACGGGTTGCCAGCGTCAGGAATTACTGTTTGAGTAGGATTCCTGCTTCCTACCTCACAACCAAATAATTGATGTTATTACAATAAAACAATTTGATAAAATCAATCAAAAAAATTACTGACTGAAAATAATCAGCGCAATGTCATCTCAATTGAATTCAGCGCAATATGATTATGAGAGTGCATGATCGTATTGTGGACAATTATGAGCACGCCAGCAATTGATTCAATTGGTTGATGCGCCCGCGCACCGGTTACGTGCTGTCATAGACGATTAGCGTCGTGCCTTGTTACGCTTCCCTCGTGAATACGCTTTCGAATGGAAATGTGTAGGAACCGTCTACTGTGAAGTATATTAAAGTTACGTTTTTAGTATTGATAGGTTTGCTGAGAGCTTACTAATCGATACTCTTAATAGGTTGATTTAAGGCCTTTTTCCTGTCACGCATTTGCGCGTGGCTAATTTTTGTCCTGCGTGTGGCCCTCAGCGAACTCACGCATGCGTGCCAGATACGCACGCAAGTGCAAATCCGCGTGACAGGAAAAAAGCCCTTAGCGTCTGGCATTATTATCGATTGACTATTGACTTTCAAGCAAGACTTCTATAGCCAGAGTATTTAATTAAAGGTATACTCTGAGCAGTGGCGTGTACTTCATAAAGACAAAAAGACACTGCCTACCCTAATAAATTAAGTATTATGTAATACAAACGTTAATATGTCTGTAATATCAGTTAATTTAAGTGTTAGGGTGAGGCGGCCAATCTCAAATATCATTTAACTTGACGATAAAACATCAGAAGCCCAATTCTCGTAATTAATTTACACTATGACTGAAAGTTGACCGAACTGAGATTATATTATGAATTGACAAAAAGTCATGTATTCTACTCCTCTTAAAGTTCAGTCCGATTCCAGTATGATTTGGATTCAATCTTCTTACAAACTCATTTCAATCTCATTTTTGACGTTTGTGTATAGACGAGAGTGTCAATTTTATTATCTGTGTCAGTTCAAAATGTTAGCAGAATACCGATTTGCCTTTTATTCAACTTTCGATCTCATTACAATATAATGTCACGTTTGACGTTGTTTTTGAGGGTAGGAGAATACCATTTGTGACATTTATGACATTGGTAGTAGATCGGAATGAGATCCGAACTATATTTTGAACATTTTTAACTACGAGAATTGGGCCTCAGGTTGTTTTTGCCTACTGTATTGTACTTTGTTAAAACACAGTTGATATTCTGGGAAACACATTTATTACTTATTAGTTATTATTATTGCCTGCTTGCTGCCTGTTCCATTGACGCCATCTTTCGTAGTGTTGCCAGTTATCCACTATTACAAATTTACAATATGTTACACCTACCTTGTAAGAAAATGTCTGTGCACGTCACAGTCTCAGTTAGATTTTTTTTTCGTATTTAATTCAATACCACTCTAGTATACATTTTAATAATTATTGCATAATATAATATAGATAAGTATGTATCTAAAAATAATTAGTTCTGAATGTTTACAGCCAGTGTGTATTTTTTGTGTCGATTAGATAGACATAGACAATATCATCGTTAATTTGATTGACACGTGTAAAGGCTCGTTCTCACTGTGTCGCTGTCTTCACAATTTTTTATCGTTAAATGTGTACTAGGTTGGATAGTTAATCCTGCCGTGCTATATGTGAACAGCTCCATTTAACAACAACAATATACAAGCCACGACACACTACTGTCCTCGTGACACCATTATGTATGGGAAGCCGAAAAGTATATTCGCATCGAAAAGGTTTTCTTTTTGCAAGGTTGTTCATTATCATGAGTACAATCATTCGTTAACGTATCCAAATCGACTTAAAATTCACCATGTATACGCGACGGGTTAGACAGAGACGTACTAACGTTCATCCACAGATTGTTAATAACTTATTTTTACACAGATTAACCGGATATAATACACATTTTGCAAGAGTTCTTGTCTTAGGAAACTACGTGAATTTTGAAGATATTATTAACGATTAAAAAATAATTAATATCTTTCGAAATTGAGTAATAACTATAACAGAAAGGGTAGCTACACTTAATGCCCCAAAACTTTGCGCCACCTGTATATTGGGTGAAATATGTGGTACTCTGAAACGAAAGTGATTCTGTCATACTATGATTTTTCACGGTTCGGTTTTGTTCGATATAGGCACTGTATTTTGATATCAGTTAATAGTCATTTTGAATCAAGTACCTTAGATATTAGATACGATACGATATTACTAAGTGTTGTACTGTGACACATACCAAGTACCAACATTACCAACGCTTTATAGATATCTGATATATAGATTATGTGCCGTCCGATACATAGATATTGGTTTTTGTACCGATATATAGATATTGTATCTATATACGATTCGTACTGCCCATGCCTAGTACTCGGAAGTGCTTGCTGCTTGCACATAATACCACATTCAGTATGCCAACAACCATTTTACTGTACATACGTAGGTATATTATTATGTACGCGTGTACCTACAGTGTGACTGCATTATGCAATAATCGACCTCAGTTTATCGATGTTTCTTATATTTTGTGTTAAATTCATTGATAACGTTCACAAAAACAATGCCGTTGTTATCTCATATATTTCCATAGCAACTTTACACGCGCCAGCTCTATCTGAATTATATACACGTGTATTATATTGTTATGCACTTTTTTGTTCGGAGTGGGTCGAAATCCACACGGTAGATTGGCGATGCTGTATGTCCGAGCTGTGCTGTTACATACTGGGGTGTTTAGTACGGGAACCGAACCGCCAACGCGTAGCGCACTACGACAAACCAGCCGTAGAACGTTTATTTATCAACACTAATATTATAAAGAGAAAAGATTTGTATTTTTATAATTTTGTTTGTAATGAATAAACCCGAAAACTACTCGACCGATTTTAAAAATTCTTTCACCAGTAGAATGCTATATTATCACTGAGAAACAAAGGCAATATTTTATTTTCATAAAAAATTGGGTTCCTTACGAATACTCAAATAATGTAACCCAAGGTGTAATGTTTAATATAAATAAATGTCCACCCGTGGGAAGCTGGGACGGGCCGCTATAATTTATATTGGAGGTCTATCATATATAAGGTCCTAACTATCTAGTACCGATCCTTTTAAGGATTATTTACTCATCATTATGAACAACTTTTATTATTGGACCAAAAATGATTTCGCTAAAAAATAAATCTGCTGACATTTATTCGTTTTAGCCCACCCTGTGAGAAATGTCTGCGCACGCCACTGCTGACAATCGTATATAAAGGCAAGATATTGTCATTTATTGTTGTTTAAATAACAATATTTTATATTTGTCCTCGGATTTAATGTGTCTGACCCCTTAAATCTGAGAAAGGAGAATGAAGTGCATTAATGTTCGCCAAAACAAATATTAAATTCTAGACCTCTTTCGGATCCAAGCAGATTAATCTGCTAAGTAATAAGTACACGTACTCCAATATACCTAATAAAAGCTTAACATAACGTTAGCAGCGCATAAACGTACGCGCTCACAATAAAGACTAAAATCATTACCGCCGCGACCTTCACTAAAGTGTAAACACAATACTGCGCAGCAGAACTCTAACTAATATTCACGCGAGGTTTTTTATTTCACTCCCACATGCCAGCGCGGTGAGATAATCCTATCTACCTACAATTACTTGAACAATATCTTATTGCACTCAGTAATCAGTTACAATAATATATAATCACGAAAAATTGGTTTGTAAGTTGCACTCGTACAGAGTATTTTTAGACGAAACACACAGAATTGTTTTTGTTTTGTTTTTCATTACTCGGGTTACGGACCATCCATAAAGTACGTTACACGTTAAGGGGGGAGGGGGTCGACGAAGTGTGACCACATCACAGTTCACACACACACATTTCAAAATCATATAAAAAAATATTTAGATGGAAATAAAACTAATTTCGGAACTGCTGTTTTAGTTTAATAATTTCTAGATGTAAAATTGCAAAATATGTGACGTCACACTAGGGAAATGTGATCAACTGTGACAGGACGGGGGAGGGGTCACAATATCACGAAATTAGTGTGACTGTGACGTACTTTATGGATGACCCCTTAGTGGTATATTATGTAGCGATGCAAATGTTTACTGTGGATGATAAGTTGGCGCAGTCTTGGAACCATTTTAGTGTTTCGTCGTAAGCTTGAGCTTGAGGTCTAGTTGTATTTCCCAACTTTTTCGTAAAAATCTTATCAAACAGCACAGGTGTCCAATAAATTATAATATTCATGCTGTTTTCTATAATGATTTTCCAGTTTCACGACCTTCAAAAATATAATAATTATGATAATATCATAAATTATAATTGGACCTATTGTTCAAAACATATTTTTTTGTTTGTGCAGGTGTCTTCGACGCCCAGCCCACTGCCTCGGAGCGGCAACGGGAGAACCTTAGCTCGCGATTACGGAGGGAGTTCGGTCTCGCCTTACCCGACGACGAAGAGGCGCGGCCGCCTACCGAAAACACCGGTATGGCCACTTGGAGACATAGCGGGGACATTACGGGGCATGGTGTGGGCAACACTTCTATATACGACACTAGAATAGGTCAAAATGATCATAGTACGGGTCATATTGAGCGTGCTGGACACGTCACCGGCCCATCGGATTGTTATGAAGACCCTTGGGGGCAAAACATTAAAACTTTGGAGCAAATAGGACATCCTGTAGATAACCAGTGGAATAATAATATGTATAGTACAACTTATGGTTATAAAACAGGAGTGAAGGGGTTAAAGTGGGGAAGAAGGGGGGTATGACTAAAGTAGATTATTGTATTTAATATTAATAGATATAGGTGATGGCCAAATCGAGCTGCGTTTACTATATTAACTTCAAGGCCTAGCTTATTAGGATCTCGCTTGTAGAAAAGTATTTGGTTTGTGTAATCATATTGTAGATATACATATTTAGGGTTATTGTATGGTATTATAGAAAAAACATACTATTTAATTTAAAGAAATAATGAATTCGCTACTTATGTTTATGTTTATTTTTTGTACATAATACAAATAGAAAGATATTATGTTGGCATGTTTAATAAATAATGTTATAGAAAAGTAAAGTGTTGTCATTTCTAAACGCTGGTATGCTTTGTCCGGCAGATGGCGCGGGCGGTGCGAAGCGGTGCGACAGGTAGTCGGCTGCGGGCTGTGAGCACACAATAAGACATTATTTTTGTAAATCTCAGACGGACTCACACCCGTCGCCTGTATTATATAATAACTAGCATAAAGGAACTTTTCTATGAGTGTACGTTAGGTGCGACGCGCGCATATTGTATATTTCCGTTTCACTTCTACGTTTTTATTTTCCACGGTTTTTCTGCAAGTACAAATTGTTTTTATTTCCCTTTGTACATATTGTATATAGGAGAGTTAAGATATAATATAGGGAACCTACTCGGTAACGTATATATGTATAATGGTATGAAAGATTTTTTATATATGTACAATGTTTATGTATCTTATTGATATATTTATTTATTATCGATTTATTCGATAGTGCGTTTAGGGAACGATGGCTAGGATTTTTGTACGCATAATGTTTAAGTAAATTATAGTAATTGTTTTTATTATTTGTTTTATGTTTTTCTAGCATATATAGGGGGTCCGAGGGCTCGTCCTAGTTCTAGGTCTCTTGTTAGTGTTAGACGTTTCACGTGTAATTTAGAGTCGTTTCATTACAGATACGCGTTAGCCATTTCTAGAGGTTAAATCTGTGTTATAATTTAAGTGGAGCGTATTTGTGCAAAGATTATTTTCTTTGGACCATCATCACAAGGACGAATGATTAGGCAGCTGGGTAGTAGTGTTCGGAAACTTTGTCCACGACACAACTCTGCAGTTTGAGCTCTGCACAGTTGGAAAGTGAATATTTATTGGTTATGTTTCAAGTATTATACATGGACTGAATTGTTCATAACAAAATATAAATTGTTTTAAATTGCAGAGATGCAAAGTTGTGTCGCGGATGAAGATTTAGTTTAGCGTGGCTTTTGCATCCAAAATGGATAAATGAGGTCGTGAATAATTGACTGACATTAATTGCAATCATATTAATACTAATAAAATATACCTATTTTGTTTGACACGGCAAATAATGAAAGCAGATTCTAAATGAGCATTGATTACTTTATAGTACCTTGTGCTTTTGTTAATAAATAATCTCTTCTTATTTGCAATGTGTTACAAATGTCAATGTAGAGGTCTTTATGGGATATGTACTGTGTACATTGTTTGCAGATGTTTGCAATTTACATTGAGTAAATCATAAAATTCGTCATCTCAACGAACACATCAATTTACAGTTTTGTATTCGTTGAGTGAGATGTCGAATTTTGTGTAGATTATCGTTTAGTCAGTTGTTTGTAACACATTGTTGACATAGCATAATTATGTTAACAATTGTGAAGTTGTAGAATACCTATTTTTAAACTCTGCATTTCAGAGCTTTACAGCTATGTATCTTACATTATTTGTAAGAACTAAGCTGCAGAGTGTAAAATTAATGTATCACATTATTTGCTATTTTATTCTGTGATTGCATTTTTATTACAACAATATTTACAAAGATAAATGTTGTGCGCAGAATTTTACAATTGTCAATATAGTGTCGAATGTATTATATTTCTATTATAACAACGAATCGATGTTGTGAATAACCTCGGGCTAAATAGTGTATATCACCGAAGCACCCAGTGATTCAAGGAAGCTATGTGCAGGCACTTGCAAAATATTCTGTTCGTTATATTTAGGTAGGCTTCTATAGGGATTCTAGTTTTAGTTAACAGCTCTACTTAAAAACAATATTTGCACTGCCAACGATAAAATTTGATTCCTAAAGTTGCTAACTTTTATTTCACAGTGCGAATTTCGTCTAATACCGCTATTACTTCATAATAATATGTAGACTAATTCATTATAAATATCTTGTGTTCTAATGTTATTTCAGAATTGTTTTGTACTCAATAAGTCACAAATATGAGTACGTTTTTTAGATGACCTTTTAGCTGGAGTCTGTAATAAATTGCTTTCATGATTTTGCCTATAAAGATGAAGGTTCGCAATAATTAGCTACTACGCAATAAAGTAACCTACGAGAATAAAATCGAAAATAAACATATTTTGATAAACTTTCTACGCTGTTCTCAAAATTTAAAGGGGCTCTTATTTTGATAGTGGAAACATCGATGATTTAATAATGGAGGCATATGCCCCAAACGTTTTAGGTAAATAAACTGTAGATATCGTTCCAATTTAGATACGTCATGTGAATATATGTAGTAAAACTACGATTATATTGCCCAGTGTCTGACGTTTCATCCAAATTGTTGCTCAAATTTCGAAAAAGGGTTCCGGTGTTTTTATTCGGCATCCTTTTAAATAAGATTGTGTGCTTTTTGCGGTTTGTGAAAATATGATGTTCTGGAACATTAGCTACTTATTGCGCGTCAATTACAACATTGATGGTTGTCAGTTTAATATTTATGCACTTTTAGGGATGACCCATTTATTATTATTTTTCTTTCAAGATGAATTTATTCCTTTTATTTAATCCAAGTGAGCTGTGGCTAAAAGGTACATATCGAAGAGTCGTCTCAATTAACTTGTCCTATTTAATGTGTTAATTTCCTATTTCGTGCAGCCGTTTAGAAAAAATTGTATGTAGTTGCAATAAGCTTCGCTTGCCCGCTCGGTCGGGACTTCACTGAGCTACTACTTAATAAAGTTTTAAGTGTTTTACGCATAATCTTTAAAACTTAGATTGTAGTCAAATACGTTGCAATAATACGCCTTGAAGGCAAAATACACATAGTTATTAACACACAGAAAAATATATTTTAACAGCTTTATTTAATCCATGATTTTATTATTTTTGTATTGTATAAAAAGGATTGTAGGAAGATTTTTATGATTTTTTCTATTGAATCAATTTTAGATTAGTATGAAATGTTCAACATGTTCGCAGCACGACTAGAGCGACAGCGTCGGTCTCATGTCAAATAGATTTGTAAATATTTCGATCTGGTTTTAATAAACTGTAAATTAATTGCTTAATATCTTTCTGTTGGACTGCGTTTTGATGTGCATTTTTTAGCAAATGTTACTCCAACTAGTCTTCTTCATCTCACATTACAGATAAGCGAAATAGAACCTACAACGTAGAATTTGAAATAGATACGTAGATTCAAAGTTCACATAGTGGCAGCCCAGCGAATGTATATAAATACGGATTTATAGTTGACAACAAAACGCACTCCAACATTTTAATGTTTCTGTAGTGTATTAGATGAAAATCTTTGTGATAAAAATTTCTTAATGATATCAACCCGTAGAGAAGCGTCTGTGTATATATTATAATAGTTAATGTTAAGTAAAAGCTATATTTTGTTATGGTGAACAAAAAGCGCACTCTCTATCGTTTGCCATATTATGAACCTAGTTATTGGTACTTCCGACTCCTCGTGATCGCACCCACCTTCGGCCTGTCCTGCTCCCCCGTTGGATATGTTTTTATGTAAGGTATTCGATGTAACAATGGAATATTTTGCAATATATATTAATATAATTTTTTAACGCTAAGTGGATCGTAAATAGAAAAGCTGTATATTATCCAGATGTTAAATATTATTATTTCTTTCTCAATGTTTGAACTAAGCATGTAAAATTTAAAATAATACTAGAGAATAAAAGATGTTATGATAATTAATTACATAAAATCTTCGTTTGAATGTAGCGCCTTTCCTTTATCCCTAATATAAGCAATGATAAACACGACTCCATAAAATATTTAACATTTATTTCTTAAACATATTTACAAAATATATAAAGTATTACATTTAACAGACTATTTAAATGGTATCTATAACTAACTTTACGTAAAATTTGACACTTTATTACACATTGAACTCTAACCTGTGGTATATAATATTTGGGGTGAGAATCCAATGGAAACTAATGATAAAACAATCATAAAATCATAACTACCTCTAGTAAAAACCTCAGTCTTTATCTTGTCCACGAGTGGACACCACACCTTTTCAAATTCATTTCACCATTACCTCCAAACACTTTAAAAAATAAAAACATTTGAAACAATTATTCACCAGTTACCCCGATATGCGCATGCACAGTAATCAGTATGAAGGCGCATATTGGACTGTGAAATGTTGGTGGGAAATAAAATGGTAATGTCTTAAGAATTATGATTTTTTGTTTGGCCTTGTATCAAAATATAATAAATGTTTCAAATTATTAGTAACACCTGATTTCTGGGGGATTTATCAGCAGTAATTGGTGTAAGGGTATTTCTCCACCTGATACTATATCAGCACAATATTAAACACATAATTTATAATAAAGAAAAGCTAGAACGATTTTCTAACTTAGTCACACGTAAAGCTTAAGTTTGCATCCTAATTTTACATAAATATTGTACTGGTTGTACTAATATAGCAAGTATCAAATGTCGAACCATCCTTTGTGTACCATTGATAACGCGCCACAGCTGTCAGTTAAATCTTGACTACTCTTTACATATCACAGCCGTAACTACGAACACTGAAAATATTGTCCAAGTCGTCATTAGTCCTTCACAAAAAACTTGTTCCACGATTCACAAAACGCCCAAACCTTCGGACGTATTGCGTGTTCATAGCTAGAAACTTACAAATAGTTACAACTAATAATGTCCTCCTTTTCATATATTCCCACAGAAGAAATGTATGTTCACGAATTAATGCACTGTTTCTGATTATTATTATCGTTAAGTATGCAAGTATTTCCAATTGTAACATATCACTACAAAATGTACAATGTCACAATACAGTTTGACTCACATTTGACTAGAACAGCCGAAGATTATGCCATTATAAAATTATATATATTAAACAGCTGAACTCAAGTAGAGGTAGCATAAAACTGATAACATAAAACTTGTTTTCAAGGATTTCTTATTAGCCAATTGATATCTACTTATTAATTTGACGCATTTACTGCACCGATCATGAGTTCTATATCTGGTTTCACCTAAGCAATATCTATGCGGTAGGGGTTGACTCTTGTCAATAATAAGTAATTTATGATCCATAAAAATGTTCAGCTGTTTTTATTACAAAAATATATGATACCTATTTTAGATATTAGGAAAATAGCTCTGCTATTATGTTAGGCTTATAACATTTTAGAGGCAATTTACTTCTTTTAAATCTTCAAAACTCATCAATTGCCTCGCAATAAAATGTTGAAAACTGAACAATAATTAGGTCAGTACCTAGATAATGATCACTTTGAAATATTAGCTGTCTTGTTCAAATGTTGGCGCCATTATCATCATGACAATATGGCGGCCGTAGCTCATAATATTAGGCAATAGATATGAGTCTTTTGGCTTACACAGCCCGCCACTGGTCTCGATCGTTCGGTTCGCGTTTGACGTGGTAGTTGAGACACGGCTGGAAGTTCACGTGAATCGTAACAGGATGCAATGGCGCAGCTAAGTGCACCGCTCTCGCGTCTAGCACATCATAGGGGCCAAGGTGCCTTTGTAAGCAGGCGTAGTCGACGCTTAGCGGGACATAGTATTTACCTGCAAAATACCAAAGAAATAGTTCATTATCATAAATGTCTAGCGAAAAATTAGCAAATTTCAAGGTATTTCATAAGAAAAGTAGTAATTACCAAGAGCATTCAACGCGAACACTGGAACGTATTGCGTTGGTGGAAGCGGCTTGTCGTAGTGATGATGATGAGGTGAATCGCTTGAGGTATCCTAAAAATAGACATATTTATGTAATCGATGCTTAACTTCTACACTTAGTAATAATAATAATTTGTATCAGTCTACAGCAAAGAGCAATGGAGCGCAGTATACTCGGTGTTAAATTAACGGATCGAGTTCGAAACACCTTACTGCGCTCCAAAACGCAGATAGTTGATGTAGCTCAGAAGGCCGCTCAGCTTAAGTGGGACTGGGCAGGACATGTCTGCCGTATGCCGGTCGAACTGTGGGCCCACATAGCACAGAATTGGTGTCCTGAGACAGTAAGACGGGGCCGCGGCAGACCACGAAGGAGATGGCGGGACGAATTGGATGCCTTCCTTAAAGACTGGCCCGATACAGCGCGGGATCGCGAGAAGTGGAGGAAAGGGAGGGAGGCCTTTGCCCAGTATTGGGACAGCATAGGCTTGTAATAATAATAATCAGTCTACAGTGCGATTTTGGCTCTCTTTACATCCAGCCATGGGTATCTAATATCACGGATATCTATGGGTAATATAATGCTCGTGTTGATCTAGTCTGTGAAGATTGATACTATCAACATAAAAATACAATACAAAATGCACGTCATACCTGTGGCGAAGTGTCCCTAGTGTCTTCGGTGGAGCCGGAAGCGGATGTGGAGGTAGAGGGCGCGGGCTTGGCGGCGCGGCGCCTCTTGTGCGCGTACACCTTGGAGTGCGCGTGCGCAGCGCGGGCTAACAAGTCTGCCGCCTGCAACAACAAATATTCTTAATTAAATGTTCAGTCTTAATAAAACGGTATTCTGGTTTGTACGTATGAGTAATACTCATCAATTCTTCATAAATATCATAGATCGAATGATGTGTGATCGATCAGGGCCCCAAGTGTGCTAATTTCTGCTATCTCAATCGTGTCAGAATGGTCTCGTAATTGTTGGTTTTTGCAGTATCGTTCAACCTATTTTGACTTCTATTGCGTAGGTAATAGAAGTAAAAGTCGGTTATTTGCCAGTTATTAAGTGTCGATTTTGACTACTATTACCTAAGTAATAGAGTCAAAATAGGTTGACGAACATTCTGACACGATTGAGATAACAGAAATTAGCAGACTTGGGCCCTGGCGCATAGAAATAAGGTGCATAGAAATAGCCTCCCTGAGTGGTACGTTCAGCGTGCCGCACTCTACAGTCAACCCTTGCTACTACAGCATGAGGTCATGCCGACACAGAAAAAAATGCTTTTCTCATCATTGTATTATCCAATGAAATATCGTTGCCATCCAGTTAGGCAATTCAAGCTATACAAACATCCTGAAAATAATTGAAGGCCATGATATGGAGAGATATCTCGTCTTTTCTCATGTCTCGTATGTGTGCCTGGCAGCTATTTTGTAAGAACACCTCTATTCAAATCTCACTCTTAATGTCGGTAGATACTCGTATTTAACGAATACGATAACGAAAGTTAATACAAATAAAATTATTACAGGAGCTGTGAACATGACTAGAGCATATTCACTGCTCCGTTACGAGATGTGAAATTTTCTTACAGAATAGCTACGCCTATCTTTAGATGACAATTTAGTTATTTATTTATTTATTTATTCAACTTTACATGGACAACATTACAGTGAATACCAATACGTTGCACAGTTAAAAACAAAAATAACGTAATTATGTAAAAAGTAAATTAAAAAAAAAAAAGTAGGAACAAAAATAACGATAATTACAGTAAACAATAGGAAACAAAAAATTGAACAGATATCACCATTTAGATAGGCAACTACTCTACTCATCTCTTATCCATCTCCTCACAGAATCTCAAACATTCACGACACACATCTATCCATCCCATCGCAAACAAATCACACTCTGGCGATGATGTCAGAAGGGCATTCAGCATTGTAAGTGCACGAACTAGTGGAGAGTTCGCTTGCGACACAGTGCGTGCCTCTGGCACTGCCAGTAATCGGTGGCGTCGTGGTTTTAAATTATATTTAGGCACAATAGGGACAAAAAGTCTCACCAGCTGAGCCACCAGTTCTGGACAATCGGATTTACCCCTTAGGACTTGACAAGCGGTGATGAGCAAGCAGTAATTAAATACAATGGTCCAGCCCCTGGATGTGGCCTCTGCCACACTTACATTTAGCTTATGCCTAAGTGAATTCATGATTTGCTCCCCTAGGCCGAAAGCTGGCCTATGCCTAAGTAAATTCCTGATTTGCCTGCCTAGGACAAAAGCTGGGTACTCCTGTGGTCACACTTAACTATGTGCACATTATACATCACCACTGCTCTAACAGTAGCAGGAGGAAAAAAACTTGGAAGTCTTGCCACTTCCACCGATGTGCACTGATCGAAGTGGATTACGTCTCTATTCCTGTAGAGTAGCCAGTAGTCCCAGCTCTGGGGACATTAATAGACTGTTTTTGCTGATGAAATTACCTTTGTTCAAGGAATCGTCCTCCTAACGACAACACTATCCCTGTGATAGATACTATTCGATACTTACTATCACCAACTAACAACTATTTTACTCTTCCGCTGTAGATAATTAATAACTTTAAAAAAAACATTGTTTACCTCAGTGTCTTGAGATCTCGAGAATCGCCTTTCAATGGAGTTCTTGAACTTGTAGGAATGCAGGTAATCTTCGGTGTGGTCGGGCTTCCGCACGGCGCGCAGCGTGGGCTCGCGCTTGCGCCGGCCGTCCAGCGGCTCCGGCTCCAGCGCGCCCTCGCTGTCGCCCGCCAGCGGCGTCTGCGCCACCGACACTGTGGGGGAAACAACACATTAGAATCATACATCACATTTTAGCGAGACAAAGGTCACCGCACTCTTGAGTAACGATGTGTATAAGATCACAGATTCAAATCAAGTGTCGTGATCTCTGGCTGATAATTAAAGCTTACTTGTTTTGTTGCCATTTTCGTCGTTCTGTAAACACATCAGATTGGATATTGGAACATCTTTCGGAATAGCAAACGCACTTTTCTGCAACCAACGTTCAACTGCAATATTTTGTCCACCTAAGAGGATAACTAAGAATTATAGTTTTGTACTTTTAAATACCATAGAATGAATGAATGATTTGTGTGATCCTCGCCGCCCATATGTGACTGTCAAAACGACAATACTTACCAATTTGCGAACCCCTTTATTGAGCTGTGTCTCCATCGGGGAGCTGAGTATCAGTTTAACTACCATAACTTATACCTTACCTCAGTACAGAGGGCTTCAATCTTTTGATCGAAAGAGTTTAAAATAACCTCTCAAAGAACACGTTGATGCTGGTATCTGAGGGTCTTGATTTGACGTCAACTCACGTTACTGCGGGCGTAATTCCCACTTAGCAAAAAGACCAACGCCCAACGGTGGACTGTGATGGGCTGTGCAGTGTTTTCGATCGGGCTCTTACCTCTTTCGCAGTCCATAGAATAGGGATGTTCTTGCGGCCGCTCGTCGTAGGTGTCAGGAGCGAAGGCTGGAGGTGCGGGTGGCGGCGCTTGCGCAATGACGGTTTGCTTCATGCCGTAGCTGTGCGAACTGCTGGATGAACTCGTTGTTTCTGATGATGAGCCAGGATGGGGGCGCGGGGGCTTCTCGCGAACTAAGGTCTCGCCTGGAAATAAATAGAAGGTATTTCACACTCAATATTTTCTGAGTCTTACCTACATGAGTGTATCTCATGTCTAGGTACAAGCACACATGAACATGATGTGTGTGGTACAAATATTTGGACCTACTTTTGACGTGGAAATCAAATCCTGCGCCATCTATGTAGATTATTGTTGGTAAGTAAAAGTACCTAGTCGTTATTTTCTTAGTGATTTTTTAATGATAATCCAAGATAACCTTTGATTGCTGGTTTTAGACATAAGACGGTTCATACATACGCTTCTCATCTCATGCCTCAGCATCTATGAGTATTTTCTCAAGTTGTCTTGTTAGGTCGGGGTAACTTCCAGTCTAACCTCATGCGACATAAATAAGTTATGTATATTGTTTATTCAAACAGAACATACCTTTAGCAACAGCCTCGCAGTGCCTCTGCATATGCGCCGCGAGCTGCGCGCACAAGCCATCGCCCGGGCCGTAGCCGTGCACCTCGACCAGGAAGCGCATGACCTCGGCCACAGCATCTTGGTAGCCGGCGCGGAAGTGCTCCTCGCGGACTTGGCGATCGGCCGCTACAACAGAACCCCACGCGAAGATGGAACATCTTCCGGCGGGAACTCCCAACAACATTAGCATTCTTCAGTGTATTTAAAGAGCGTGTATTTTTTTTGTAAACCTTTATTTTTTTTGGGATTGGTTGGGATTATTTTTGGTTGTGTAAAATGAAGGTGCGTGAAAAATATTGGGAAGGTGGGAAGGATAGATATTAGGTAGCTTTTTGTTAGCGTGGAGGATCGGCCACAAACCATGTGAGTATCGTATTAATTTAAATGATTTGTTTCTCTCACAATGTTATTAATTTCTTTGAAAATTAAGTCAAATGCACAAATACCTATGTAAACAAAACTTTAATTATGGAGTACTTAAATAATTATGCTAGAATTGAAGCATGGTTTATTTTCGATCAGAGGATAAAAATTATAATAATGGTGGGGAATCAGGCATCAATTAAACAAAACAAAAAAAAATCTGTTTATGAAGTACCTATAGCTTTCAGTCAGATTTCTAAAAACTCAGTAAGTTATGTTAAGATTATTGCAATCATTTCTAAGCAGAGACGTAGATTTTTTTATTTTGAGGGATGACGATAGTAAATGCTTATATTTACTAGATTTGCAGTCGTATGCTTTTAACATAAAAAAATATATTCTGTAACAAAGTTTATAGGTGATCGTCGTCAAAACAGTGATACATTCAATGATTGGCACTAAAAATTAAGAATATTTGACTAAGTCTACCTAGAGTATTTAAGATACCTTCTATTTAATAAAATATTATCTTATCCTTCGGACGTAAACTGTTATAATTTAACTATCAATTGATAAATAGGCGTAGGTGCCTTTAAATTATTTAATATGAATCATATTTTTACGTTACAGTACTTATTACAAGTAAAGATAATGTTAGCGTTGATGCCCAATTTCATGTGTCTTCCAGAAACTGGTTACTTATATGATTTTTATTTTTTAGGTCACATAACAGATGTTGTCTCTATCTGTATGTTGTTATGATTAGGTTACAAAATGCTCTGGTTCAAGTAAATGAACCAACTTTAAATATTCAGATTATGCGGGAATACGAATGTAACCTCTGTTTTGAGCACATTATAGTCCTTAGGTTGTTTATTCTTTTCTTTGTATTCTGACATCAATCTTAAAACATTTGAAAGCTTCTGAAGAAAACCATGTCGCGAGAAGTTTTGCCAGAGATCTAACAACGGGAATAATCGTTGCCTAACAAAGATTGACTCTAAAAAGATTGAAACTTGAAATTTTTAATTTTTAATTCTTTAAATAATTTTTTTAGACTTTGAGTAAGTACTAAAATGTATGGGGTAAGGGCCTATGAGACGAGATAGCAAATGATTTATCGTCATTTGTTATCTTATAATATATGTAATATTAAAGTCTTTTATTCACTTAGAGACAGTATTCGAGATAGGTAATAATCAGATGTTGTTTATTAATTGGAGTCACTAGACTAATATAAACTATTATACATCGTTGATATAAATTTAGAGATGGATAGACAGTGCTTTTAATTGACAAAATCATATCTCAAATAGGTGTCTCGGTGAACAAAAGGCTACGTTAGAAATAATTGAAAAAAAAAAGCATTTTAATAAAAACCAACGAAGACTGATCCTGCGATAAATTGTTTCAAGGATATATTTATTTTTCCTATGTAGGTAGACAAATATTAACATGAATAATGTTATTCGCATAAACAAGCTCACATACAATTTATATTAAATTTCGAACACTCCAACCAATTAGATCAAAGAATTCTGAAAGTAGTACTAGCACTACGCTAAACCCAACCAAAACTTAGTGGCTGAACTTAGATACAAATGACACAACTTTCATCATCTTCACAGAACAGAATAAAAGATCTGATCAGTCGGAGTTTAATCCGAAAGTACCTTTTTATTGTTTTCCAATTATAACTAACGATATTACCAAATAAGCGCGCTTTCCGTACGAACCGTTCGCGCGTTCCTGCAGGAACTTGAGGTGACGTATCGCCATCTCGATGATTTCGGTCTTCTCGACTCTTCCGCGGCCTTTCTTCAGGTACTCGGGCGGTATGAGCCGCGAGAGGTCCGCGAGGCAGTTGTTCATGCGGTCCCGTCGCCGCTTTTCGATTATTCGGTGCGACATCGGATCTTGCTGTAGTAGGAATAGAACTGTAAGATTTTTGCTACGAGTTTTGAAAGCTATCGTGACAGCTTTACACAAATCTTCGTGCTACGAAAATAAAGACTAAAGTACGAACTTTTTCTATAAAAATAAACAGTATTTAGAAACTGCTTTATTAGATTATCATCACAACAGCTTTTATTTTCATGCACATTTATTTTCATGCTTATCATAACAGCCATTGACAAAATTTGATTTGAATAGTTTGTGGATGATCCCTCATATTTAGTCAGTTGCACTAGTCCCCTTTTTATTATAACATTAAATTACTTATTAAAAAAGCAAACATTAGTTATAGGACAATTTCAGAAAATTTATAAAAAAGCAACTTTTGTTTTGCATGCATATTAGTAAACAAATATCATTATTATAGAAAAAATAAAATCGGGCATATTCAGTAAGACTTGCCCTCGAGACCTTCCCCTTCTTCAGGTAGGCTCCTGGTGGGTACTCCGCCTCATCCTCCGAGGGCGCGGCGAAGTTCAGTTGCTCACCCCCCACGCGGCCGAAGCCGTCGTTGGAATTGTAGCTGTAACAAAATAAAGTATCGTTAGTATGTAAATTAGTATGTTGACGAACTTGATAGGTGTTCTCTTTTTAAAAAAACAACTTTTTTTTTTCGCAACATTGGACTGTCAATGGATTAGCAGACAACCGAAAAGGAAATGAGAGGGAGATGCGAATATAAATGAGAGTAGTTTTATAGAATAGCACAATATGTTCTAAAATTTACACTTGTATAATGAAGAATATGTTTGTTCAAGATCGTATCAAACATAATTCCAAGTTCCCTAACCATTTTTACAAATACTCCTTGCATCAGCAACAGTCTAGATTGCGGAAATCGAAAACTTATTCTGATTGGCTTAGAGGATGCCGATGAACTATTAACTGCCCTCCACCAAGAGAGAATCCGATTAGCTAACAAAATTAACAACACTTTACACAACCGACCGTCATACCATCCTTGCCACCCCGGCCAGGCCCGTCGCGAGACCCTGTTCCATGTCCACCCCGAACCTTGTTTGTACCAGCGCGCGCTGAGCCATTAGTATAATAATAATTATCATAACAAGATCCAGCAAGTTGATCCCCCCTCCTGTTGTCCCCCAGTAACGTCGTAAGCCGAGGTACAAGTCCCACAATGGCCGCTCATAGCCGTGTGGTTGCAAAAAAAATAATTATTGTCTGGCTGGACGCCTTCTGGTCTCCTCGCTTGGTAGAGAAGGCATGAGCCGATTGCGTCAGACACGAAGTAAAAAAGCATTTATTGTTACTTCGAACGCCTCGAACAAGGAACTGTTCCGTAATCTGTGTCCCAAATTAATAAGAAGGCTGAACTGCAAAACGCAAAGTATTTATTATACCAGAATGATCACAAAGTTTTGTTCCGCAAACTACTAGGTACCTACGTTAAAACACCTCTGAATGACGCACTTCATATTCATGAGCATGTAAGGGTGACACGACACGGCACCACGTGACCAAACTGCCAGCACAGAATTATTCCGTGGTGGCATGGGCGGACCAAAGCAAATATTAAAAGTTCATAGGTTGTATTGTATAAGCTCAAGGTTGTATTTGGCGACATGTGTTCGCAAAACGTGGTCGGAAGGTCATGGCGAACTATTGAAAACAATTGCATAATGTAACCGAACAATGGTTTCGGTGTAAATAACTTACTTAGGTACTGATAAACCTATAAGTCTAGTTTAATCATCAATTTTTTACCGACTGTATGAAGACGTATCTTTCACACACATAGTAAGTACCTAATTAATTATTATTACCACGGATAGGTACCTAATAAGGTCCTGATAGGGGGATCGTTAGACTTGAAGCCGACTACAAAGTGGTTGGGAAAAACGCCGGGCAGATGATGAAGTACCTAGGTACCTAATGGTGTCTTATGTGTGGTTGTAAAACAGTGATCCACAACGATAGACGGCCCGGCGAATACGAGGAGTCATTGAATACGGCCGCTACAAGACTTCTGGCTCTCTTCACTTGTTCATAATGATGAGTAGATACTATTCCTAAGCCCTTTATAACGCGCTGATAAAGTAGAGTAGGCAGAGCTTAGTTTGCTTGTAATAATAAAGAATGGAGGAACTCTTCTACGGCAAAGAAACAAACTTCCGTATGCAGTAAGAGTAGGAGGATAGGACTCTTCCTATCCTTTGAGTAGGTATGGGTATAGACTTTATACGGCACGGACCGCGCAATGGCTAATCGATTGGCTTTCTGCGCTACATGCTGCGGGTTCGATCCCCACACGACACCAATATTTGTATGGCCTACTTATACATATTACGGGTTTTGTTGTGTGTGAATGTGACATGTATGTTTGTAAACTGTCACGATACAGGAGAAATCCTAGTGAGGGGCAAAATTTATAAAAACAAAACAAAAAATTTCAGAAGGCATGACGCTCAAAAACTTAATAAGTAAGTAACCGAACTAAATCCCAATAGTTACCATTCTTTACCATTTTACTAAACATCCTACGCTCGGGTCCCATTCTGATATGAATATTACCCGCATCACGCGACACGAATCACGAGTATTTCGTATCAAAACTTCGAAACGAGACCAAAAAACTGCTTGTTAAATGTTGGTGGAAAAGTTTACCAACAAGCTCACGTGTTCGTTCTACAAACGCATACGACTCAAGGCCGAGCCCGTTCACAGTTCAACTTTAACTTTGTTTATTTCTTTCATGGCTGACGACGACGTGACAATGCTTCCACGAGACTTAAAACTTTTTAAAGAAAAGAAGTAGCAGAATTCTTGTTGCTAAAGGGTTCCGGCACGTGAATCGTGTTTTAAGTCGATGTGATTTGATGTTTGATTCAGATTATGAGGAGGAATTGAAGAAGATATTATGTTCATTTACAAAATCGTGAATAGTGGAGGCCTAGTGTTGTTGGGAAACTGGCAGGAGAAGACTTAAAGGAGGAATTTAAAGTTTTCCTAGATTTTGATCAGTCCGATTTGGTAGCCATCAGCCAGTTCCTATTCAATTGAGAAAAGTCCAGGATAATGAATCCAATGAACAAAAAATTTACTTATAAATAATTTAGTATGGAGGCCTGGCAACCCTAGTCCCTAGCCGTATAGGAGGAGGTTTTCTAATTTCCTTCCATACGCATACGTAATGGGAACTCCTATGAAGCCCGTTCACGTTATCATGATTTATTTAAGTTTTTTTTTTTTTTTTTTTTTTTAAACATTTCCCCTCACTAGGATTTCTCCTGTATCGAGGGTACAGTTTACAAACATACATGTCACAATGCACACACAACCAGACCCGAAACAACTATCTGTAGATCATACAAATATTTGTTCCGTGCGGGGATCGAACCCGCGGCACATAGAGCAGAAAGCTAATTGCTTAGCCACTGCGCCAACCGTGTCGTCAAAAGTCAAAAGTTACATGTTGAATTGAACTCTGAACAGGTACGTGACGGGTAATTGTAATCGCGAAATAAAATTATAGGTATTTCGGAAATCTACTAGTACCTAGTGACAAAAAAGAAAATACCTAGGTATATGCAATGACATTTTACAAATAGACGCGTTGCCCGCGCTCTATATTGGCAAGATAAATGCAAGGTAAATGCCCTGCACCGACTGAGAGAATGAGCATGCAGCAGCTAATGCCACGTAACTAAACGTCTATATCTATTCATCTTTTTCTAACAACCGACATGGCATTTGGTGGCTTTCATTTTCTTTCCCTTTCTTCGCGCACTGTATAATTATATGTACTGCTATGTAGCTATAGCAAAGTTTACGCCATTTTGTAGTGCATTAATATTGGTGTATGGCCCGTCTATTTGTAAAATGTCGTTGGGTATATGCCAGTTCAGTTATAGAGGTAAAAAACAAAAGAAATGTTACAAATTAAATGAGCTAACTCTGGGAGACTGCGAACGTCAAAGGTAAACGTTTAATTTGAAACAAAAGAAGCGCCACGGGCTAATTCACGTACCTAATTTTATGACGCGCCGATCATGTTGCAGTGACGCGAGCGTATCTCACTGAAGCTAAGAGAATAGGTACCTACCAAATGTGTTGTTTTAATCAAAATTTTACTGTAACTGCGCTGCAACTACACTTCTTTCGTTACGTGAATTAGCCCAAAAACCGAAACCTGAAAACCGAATGTTTTATATTATCATCTCTGTGAAACGCCCAGAAAAAGTTCGAAATATTTTGATCTAATCTACCCCATATGAACTTTCCTTATTTACAACATAGGTAACGTAAACAAATGCGATAGGTAGGTGTGGTCACACGATACTCCGACAGATAAGTAATAAGTAAGTAATAGGTACCTACCTATCTATAGCTATCCAAAGCACGTGAAAATTATAACGTGATGTGACGTGTCCGACACGTGCCGATTTTATATTTAGACGTCGCGTCGATATACGCTCATGTCTTGAATGAAAAGCAAATGATAGAAATGCAAAGTATTTTTGATGTTATAGTTAATTATGTCAAAGTTGCGTCACCCAATTATTTACTTTTAAAATTAGATCAATAGGTAGCTATAGCTATTTCAAAATTTCAATAAAAAAAAATGTAACTTTTTAAGCAAAGCATTCTTATAACGGACTAACAGACCAAACAAACAGTTTAAAATATCAAATTGATAATAAGGACAAAGCACTAATTAATACCTAATAAAATTTGTATTTCTTAATAATAATTAAGAGTACATTGCATTTTTACTTTCAAAACGATTTTTTAGATCCTTAACTATTAACAACGATTAGATTTTTTTAAACATAAATACGTTGGTATATTTAACTGGCTTAGATATTATATATAGAATTATAAGTTGCTATCTTATACATATTTTATAAACGCCACGTGATAACTTTATATTCAAACATTAAAATCGCGACCTTCAACCGTCTTTATTTTTCAACAAACGGTCCATATATAAATAATATACTTACAAAATATTTTATGTGCATATCTGTCCAGTCGGAGAGGACTGGATTTTTTGACTAGTAAGTTTCATGCAGCATACCTACCTAACACAAATACTTAACTAATAAATAGCTTGACGGGTTAACCGATAACTAACTACTTTAACATAGTAATCTGATTTATGCCACGTTATGTTTGGCCCTAAATTCCAATAGTTTCCTTCTTCGCCCTATATAATTTTTTTTCCTGTTTCGCCCCACATTACCATTATGACATTTTAAAAATAATATAAAATTTCATTGGTACTCTCGTAAAGTACAGTCGGCAAAAAAATAATACCAGCCAAAACACACTGAAATAAATTAAATTCCGACGGATCACGGGTTCGATCCCCGCACGGAATAAATATTCGTATTTATAATCTGTATCATCATTTGTCTAGCCTTTTCTTAACCATGTTGGGGTCGGGATCTATTCTAATCAGATGCTGCTAAATATTAGTACTTAACAGGGAGCGACTGCCATCTGTCCTCTCACACCCAATTAATGGGAGATACTGGTACCCTAAGATTAGCCCGTTTGTTAGGTTTTGGGCTGCTGACTCCCGTAACGGCTGTCCCAGGTATTCCTATGACAACCGGGACCAGTTGGTGGGAGGATATCTTACGAATACTTAGAAATTATGGAATGATCGACTCACCTGCATGGTAACTCATTTCATTTAAAAAGTGGGGCAAATCAGGATTTGAATATATTGTATGAAGAATAAAAATAAAAATAATTGTCGAGGAAAATAGAAATTAAAAAGTAAATTGTGAGGCGAACTAGGATTTTTTATGTGAACTCAAACTTCGTGGGGCACCCGCGCCGCGGCATTAATCATTAATATGTAGGTAGTAAACTGTGACTCAGTAGATACAGTCTTTCTTTGTAGTGTCTGATAGTTTACAAGATAAACCAATAATACGTAGTTACGCTAATAAAACCCTTTATTCAAAAGTAGTTGCGATAAAACACTGCATTAACCTTAATTCATTAAGCTTAAAAACAACAACACGGTAAGTATTACTTTTATTAACCACACAACACTACCTCCAAATTCAATGTCAAACAGAAAACTTGATTACCTTTGCCATAATATGGTTGCCACAAATAAAAATAAAAAGTAACATTTCACTCACGCCAACAATCCTGGCAGGCGGTCGGGCACATACACGTCGGGCCTCGAAAACGGCGTCAACAATACATTCATCACAAATATTTATTGAACGCGACAGGTGAGTACATAACCACGGTAACTACTAACAGAATGCAACAAGACACTGGACTTTACATGTGATTGTAGGTTCGGCATAAGTTTAAGAAATAAGGGACAGTCCAAGAGCGTTGAAGTTGAAACGTTGATGATAACACGTCCGTCAACTACGCACAAAACGCGATAGTGAAGTGCTAAAAAATGTGCTTTGTGCGAGTAGGTTGGATATACGAGAGGGTTGATGCGGGATAGTCTCAAAGATGAACAAACTATTCTTTGCAACTTCGATAAAAAATTACGCAACGTTAAGAAGCGATAGACAATTAAGTCAATTTGTCATTTCGTAAACTAACCAAACATAAACCTGATTTTGAAGCTGCCAAGAAGAAGAACTCCTCAAATTGTACAAAAATAATTACAAAATCTCAGAGTATTCCTTCCTGTTAAAAATAAATGATTCGTAAACTCTGGATTGGTATTCAATCAATCCAAAGTTTATAAAATTACAATCCCACGCATCTCACATGACTGGAAAAGCGCCTCATATCTTAAAAATATATATTAATGACGATTGTCAAGAAGCTCACGTGCTGAGAACATCTACATCACGTTTTTTCTTTAATTTATTTGCTATCTTACGCGATATCTGCTAGGTATATAGTAGGTAAAGAATCGTTAACACTTGCTTAAACAACTCGATTAATAATAAATGATTAATGAACAATTGTGCGATTTAAAAACTACACGTACGAAGTTGCAAACTTTCCATTCTTATTTTTATATTTTGTACATCGGAAATTATTCCAAATTATTTCCATATATCTTTGAATATTTATGTTTTTCAACGCATTATACTCCCGTTTAGGTCAATGGTACTTGATTTAGTTATATCTGAATAAACGTTAAAATGAACCCAATATCATCTTACAAAATAGCTTACTTTCAAACTCGGGCCAAACATCAATACAAAAATGCTGCTTCGTTTTGATAGGACTACTTCGACGTAAACAACATCCATTCACGTGTGGCGAGCAGTCATCGTCATGGTCACTACATCTTAGCACGTGTATTGACGGCCTCCCCGCTTACACATGAGACTTACGAAAGGATGCGCCACGATTTTAGTTAGTATTTGTCTGCATTTTAAACATTGTTTACTTTTTTGTTCATCATACTAAATACAAACACCCAACGGTTTGAATGTTTTTTGCAATCATTATTTGTACATTTTACGCTATACTAGAGAAGCCATGTAGCCATAAGCATGTATAATTAAATTCGACAATAACGTTATTGTTTTATTTTTGTATTAAATTATTAGGTTACGATAAGTCAATGTCTTCAACATTAAATGAAGTGCAAGCAAAGCCTCTTACGAAGCTCAAACGTTACATAAAATTTTAAGAAATAAGTCTGTATGAGCCATAAGATATAAACCCCACATGTACCTAGTGATGTAGGTACCTCAACCGTTTTATTCAAAGTAAAACGGACTGTCCCAGTTTCAGAGGCGGCATGGTCACTGCGACTCGTGCACGTGTTTCGATTTCGCACACATACGTAAAGATATGAGACGAGAGGAGGATTCGAAGTGTAGGAGTGAGAGTGACGCTCCTCCAAACGTGTCACCGCATCGTGTCATAATAGTATGGGGCAACATTCTATCGAACTACATCAGCTGTAAAACACTTTTAAGTATAAGTTTTATGAAATACAGATTGTAATTTGATTATATCATAAAAATAATAGAACCACAAAATAAAAGTGGGTGCATAATATCATAACTAACATTTATTTCGTGGTTTATTCTATGTATTATTTTTAGACATTTATGTACCTAAATAAATGGATACTTATATTTTACATGCCTAAGGTACCTACTACGTCCGTAAAACATATTTCGGTTTGTCTTTTGTTTTATTATGAATTCCTAAAAGTAAAACTTTACCTACCTAAATGTTTTACTTGTAAATACTAGTATTTTTAGATTTTAGAAAAACAGGAGTTACCATGTAGTTTCTTAAAATTTTAATAAGCACTTTATTGTTAATGAGTTCAATGGTTTTTCTGCTCTCGACAAATATTGTCTTCTATCATAAATAGGTCTAATTTGGGTCTAATGGTCTAAGTTCGTATCTCTTCATTACACCCGACTCAGATTATCTAACATCGTGAAAGTTTAAAAATAGAACCGACCTGTTTTTATCCAGCAAAATATTATAGGTAAGTAATAGAAAACAAATCGATTAGGATCGAGGTTGAAATTAGTTACAAAACGTATCAGTTCAATGCTCTATTTTCGCTCACTCACATTATCATTGCAGTGCAGTGCAGTGACGTCATTCACTAGTCACGTGCCTCGGTTCACGTGCCGCACGGCGAGTTTGCGTTTGGGGAATGTCGATCGAACTGCGATCGAACGATTAATCGCAATCGGAAACGAGTTCTGTTACACGCATCACGATTTTAATTGCCCCCTGAAACTGAAGTATCACCTTTGTTAGTGGTGTGTTGTGGTATTTAAATTATAAATAAACATAATTTATTGTGATTTTGTCGAGAGGGTGTGGTCTTATTTATCTAGGGAGAAAATGAACTGCCATATCAGTTTTGGCTACCGTACAACAAAAACAATAACTACATAAGTACTACTTACATGGACGATTTATAGATTTTCTCTTATTAAGTAATCGACCCGAGAATTTTAGTTTTTTAGTCAGAGTGTATTCCTTATAATTTTGGTCTAAGTAACTATGACGGTAGGTTGGTGTCTTTCGCTTTTATCGAAATTAAGTTATTTCAATTTAAAAATAAAGGATTATAAAATGGACATCCACCGCGCCCGTAAACAATTGTTTTCAAAACATAGGTTGTGATCGATGAAATTATTATAAGAGTGAATCGAAATTTTATTTCACTTTAGGATCTTCAAACAATATTCCGTCACACACATTTCGTGCTTCGACCCGAGTCGAAAACAAATACATACACATCCCAATGTTTGAAAGTCAAATGGGACGAAATTGGAATGTGTCATAAATAAATCACATTTAAAAATGAACTTAATTCTTTCAGTATTAGAGTCTAAATATTGCTGACAATTACGCAATTTAACGTCGTATCGTAGTTTGCGAATGTGTAGTCACGTGTGGTTACGAAAAGAAATTAAAAAGGCGTATTCGCCGTTTGAATGACAATGAAAATGAAATCTTATTATCTCACATCTAGATTGCATTATCGCGGTTAGATGATGCATGTCGATAGCAGTCGCGTGATGTGATGTGGCGCAATAGAATATAACAAGTGCTTGATTTTAATAAAGAATAAACGGAACGCGTTTTTTGTACAAGTTTGTGTATGTACAGCACATTATTAATTATTTTATTAATATAATAAATTAACTTAAAATCGGCGAAGGTAATCTTCAAAAATGTAGGGACAGGCCCTCCATGGACAGGCCAGACTCAATAAAGGTCAATGCTAACCAATGGCACAGCGTGCCATGGCAGAAATGATTTTGATTCTTATTTAGCAGTCGCATTTCGTTGATATTGTCATAAGGAGACTTGGGCATACCGCGGGAAGCTGCGGTATGCCGCGTCACGCTGCGGCATCCCGAAGGATCCTTGGGCAAAGAATACTAACTGGGCGTCCTGCCGCATTCCAATGAATACTTTGTTGTAGTGCCGCGTCGTGGCGCTAGTGAGCTCCGGCCAAAACTTATTTTTGACAAACTTTATAAAACTAGGTAAGAAGGAACCTGTTATATAAAACCTACCTACGTTCAAACTTCAAAGAGAATTGTTTCTTTCTAATTAAAAGTCATCCATTCCTTTGGTGGATTTAAAACCTAATATTTTGGAATTGGAAACACTACCGATTTAGGAAAGGAACTAGACCTTATTTCATCTCGTTCACTGAAACTGTATCAGGTTATAGAAAAAAATCACCTTCCTAATCCGTTCTGATTATAAAAATAAATTATTCCGAGCTAGGTATTTCCTGCAGGATTTTTATTTTTATTTATACAAAAGCTAGTCCTGAAGGGCCTATGTGGCTCTACAGGGAACCGAAAGAATCATTTGTCTTGTCTAGACTTCGCCTTCAAGTGTAGTGCTGCTGAACTAAAAGTTCATTCGCCTCTTGTTTATGATACGGGGCGCACGTGAGCCGATAAACGTGAGAGAATTGAGCGAATAATAAAATAATAATTATGATTGAGCGAATAACAAAATAATAATTATAATCATGTAGGCAACGACAATAGACGATGTATATTTTTTTAATTATCACTTAAAAACTGGAAATGACAATAGATGTACTAAAAATAAATTAAAAAGAGCTCGGTTATATTATATTTTTAAGAGCAATAAACATAATATTTTAATAACTACCTATATGTATAAGCGCTCTGAAAATAAGAGAACCTATTAAGTTATTATTGCATCAGACATGTTTATGAAACAAGGTAGCATATAGTGCTGGGTGGGTGTGGGAGGGTCCTGTAGACGAAAAAAAAAGTTTTTTGTAAAATGCGAACGAGACTTAGTTTGACCAAACGAAAGCTGGCCCAGAGAAGCGGCGGCAATTTAGAATATCTGAAGCTTTCCTCACTGACTGTACACTACATAAACGGTAGTTGATACTATTTAATAATTCTTCAATATTATATAGTATCAACTCCGATATGTAGTGTATAACTGTATAGTCAGTGAAGACAGCTTCTGATTTTTTTAAATTGACGCTGTTTTTCTTGGACAGCTTTCGTTGGCCAGACTCTATCAACCCAATTGGCCGTTGGTATTCATAAATGTAACGGTTGAAATCAGAGGCCCTAGTGTAAGTTTCTTGCACGTTCTGTGTGCTCATGGGCCCGCTCCGAGCTCTTCACGAATTCTAGCGCCTAACGCGGTCGATGCGTAAAATCGAGATTTTTAAAAGGGACTTGAGAGCCTCAGTCTGCCTCAGAGTGTCCAATGACATATACAAAGTAAACAGAATATAGCATCAATTCCCAGGCGGCACCAGCACGCTAACTTTTCCAAATCATCGCTGATACAGAAAATCGAGGCCTCAATCAAAATAATCACTCTAAATTGAAAAGTAATTTGGAATTGATAAAGATACTCCGTGATGAGCTAATGATATTCACCGACTTTGTGTTTTCAGATCACGTGTCTACCGCATAGCTCTACATTCATTATGCTGTGTAGTAGACACAAAACACGAATGTTTGCGGAAAAAACTGGGGGCTTACTACGCTACGAACTATTATAGCAGGGCAGAAATTAAACTATGCCGACATTTCCAGTATGAGCTGAACTCGCACTGTATAGGCTTTTCGTACAATAAAAGGTCAGCTTATACTGGAAATGTTTGGGCAGTTCAATTTCTGCCCTGCTATAAGCGCTCGTAAAAAGGCCCCTGAATAAAACGAGGACCGCAGTAAGGACCTGTAAGGCTAGCACGACGGGTAGACAAACCCGTTTTCTCCATTCTTTATCTCCTTGACAGAAGACAAAATGAAAAACCGAGAAAAAAAACGGCAAAGAGATGGTTTTGTCCCCGATTTTTCTGTAATTGGAACAACAAAAATAAAACAAGTAAAAGACAAGCAGAAATAAAAGCTGGAAACGAAAGTGATAGTTGGAGAATTGATTAGAATCATTCCTTATCTCCTCCTAGAATTTTGAGTGCCTCAAACGTTGCAAAAATGCGAACTTTTGTTCTATAAGATCGTACTTTATTAGCGGAGGGCGTTTTAGGGGGTGAATATAAACATAAGTGAAAATAAATCACTTGAGGCTAAAGTAAAAAAATAAAAATAAAGGATTTTTTAAGTATACCTTAAAAATTAAGTAGAAGAAGGAATGATTTCTTTCACTTATACATTATTTAATCCTTAAAAGGACCTCCACTAAAAAAGTAGGACCTTGTAAGTTTTCAGGAAATTCTAAAACTGCTCAATCCTACCTACCTACCACCCCGACTACCCCTACCTCCCACCTACCCCTACCTACCTACTTCCTACTTATACCTTGTATGGTATGGAATGAAGTTTTTTTTCGAACTGTTTTTTGCTCTTTGTTTCCATAGAAAACAGTAGCGTAGAAAGTTTCCGTTACGGCCTTCTTGTTTATTTTGGTAAAATTTCCACGATATTCATTTTTTGAAAAGGTCAGGACCAATGGTCAGGACTCAGGATACATTACTTTTCCTTATACTTAAAATACATTAAAAATTTAACTTTCCCGTTACCTACGACGATTTCCGTGAATTTAGGCCTAGCTACGTAGCTACACCTTCCAAAAGTTTAAGCTTTTACCCACATGTTCTCAGGATTCAAAAATTACATAGCACGTGCCGTACCTCTACCATGAGTTTTCCGTGCCGTCTAACCACAGAATAACGTTCACGTTCACATGCAATATTTGTATAGTGACTTTAGTTCACTATTTATACCGCTAGAGGCGCTGAAAAAATTCCCATACAAATATTGCCTATGAACGTGAAAGTTAGACGGCACGGAAAACTCATGCTAGAGGTATCGATAATCATGTAAAATTAGCTGAAAATGTCGATAAGAGTACCGACCCTACTTTATTACCTACTTATAGACTTACGTACTTGTAAACGTATCAGGGAACCGGACGTGAAAACCGGACATGTGCGGCCGGCCTATATAGCTCCAAAATCCTCTAGAGAAGCGCACGCGGAACACGACGCGCCACATTAGGTCAGTGCTTTTAAAAATAATAATTATGCACAAGTGGCCCCCCAGCGCCAGTGCGTGACCTTGGCCGAGGTTACGGTAGGGTTCCTAACCTTCCATAGCCGAGATCGAGAGAGCATGAGACGGCGCCGCTTCCTTTTGCGAGGAGGTTATGAGTGCAAAGGAGGAGGCGGAAAGGGAGGGAGAGGCGACAACCTCTCTCCCTGCCCGTAGAAGACGCGGCTCAGAGCCCACAACGATCTTCGGCCTCCATTGGTCTACAGAACAAGGTTTAAAAAGCTTAGATAATACTTTGCCCTCGTCGGTGGCGCGCAGTACACCCCGCGCACCTCTCAAGAGGAGAATGTGTAACATAAGCTGCCAAAGGTCGAGACCCGCCACTAGCCGCTAATTGCTTGTAGCGGATCGGGCCTGCCGGGGCCGCGGCTGAATGCGATTGTGTATCCCGCGCCCCTTGGTCAGGTCAATCAAGAGTAAGGAACACCGCATGTTTTTAGTCAGGAAGAGTCCGACAGACCCCTCCGTCTTCCCCGGTCGGAGGAAATCCATAAGGATTTTATTGAGAAAAAGAAATAGGTTTTCTAACCCTCGTCACTCGCCTAACTAGGCGAATGTAATTCCGTTGAAGTGGTTATATAGTTATTTTCTAATTATTGAATCTTCGTTAATTATACTTTATTTATTTGTACATGATTTTCTTTCATTTCATTCAAGTACCTGGTTTTCTAGGTTGAAAATTTCCCATTGATAATATCCATCTGACCATAATCTGCTTACTTCTTCAAATATAATAGGCGTAACAGAATATACGAACGTTGTGAAATAAAAAAAGTTATGTAACGTGAAAAAAGACATATGTTTGCTTATCTTACTAATATCTTATCATATCACATTACATTTAAAAAATCCTTGACATTGAAATGATCGCACGTGGACGAGACATATCTCAAATCACACGCTTGCACTACATATTTACCAATGTAAAACATTATCTAAAACGCATTCAACTTGGTCCTTTCAAAGCACCATAATAAACTCCGAGATAAACATGAATTCCTAAATAAGCGCCTGACGTATATAAAAAGCGGTATTTAAGGCACTGCGTGGGTGAAAACGTGACATGTGAATTGACGGTCGTATTTTTGACGAAGCCAATCGCAACAATCTACTTTTCAAGTTTAGATATAATATTAAATCGAAAAAGCTAAACTAATGGACATTTTTTGTCAAGATTCATAAAATCATTCAACACAAAAAAACTGATTCATAAATCGGAAACAAGGTTGAAAAAAATATACCTAGCGAAGCGAAAATAAGTAAGTATGTCTATGCTTTCTACAATACAGGTCAATACATAAATAAGAATAGGTAAGTACTTTATGAAGAATAATAAAATTATGAACTATTTGCGTAATCAAGAAGTATGATAATTTACGACTGTCCGTAATTGAACTACATCCCATGTCCAAAATCAAAAAAACAGCTTCAAATGAATAACACTCTAATTAAATTTCACTTAAATCTCACGTAGAAGTGGAATTTTCCTGTTTCCAAAGACAAGCAATGCTTCCCTTTTAATCGAGAGTGATTTAAAGAGGGAATATAGAACGTTCCAACATTTAAATATCGAATTCGAATCCGACGGTTGATAATAATCAGTAGATGCTCGGCGCGCAGCATGGACGGGCACGTGTATAAATTTGGTCACGTTGAGCCCAACGAGGCGTGTTGGAACGGACTACCTCCGTGATGTAACAGTCAGACGATAACCAAGTTACGTGCAAGAACAAAATCAACCTTTATATCACTGTACATACTTCATAAAATCGATTTCAACCCACCAGATGCTAATAATAAGAATACCAGGATTTCTCCGATGAGGATGCATGTTTTAGAACGTGGATAAGAAAATGTTCGAGATCACTTTATTAAGTCCTTTTGGAGTAGGTATAAAGTCATGTGCAAGATTTTATTTATAACCTTGCGCTCACGTTTTCATTGCACTTACTGCGATTAAGTAGGTGTATTGTAGGTCATGGTTTTGCAACTTGGTAACTATTTTCCTAGGGTTATAGTTAGGTCTTTAGTTTACACATGCATAAATAGTGTCGTTTATATGTTAACGTAGCCAATAATAACGCATTTCACATGAGAACTTAGAAGGTCCTCACACTCCTTACCATACAGGTACGAGCCTCGTAGTGTTTTTAGACCTGACGAGAGCGTTCGGCACTGTTTCCACTGAAACTAGGTACCTAAAAAGATGAAATCTTTTCGTATACAGGAGGTATCTTTCGATTGGTTTAAAAGTTAATCCTTGAAACGAGGGCACTAATTGAATACTGGTACAACTAAACATTACCTTTGGTGATGGCTGGGTGTACCGTAGGGTAGTATATTTGGCCCATTACATTATATTAAAATTTACTCTTTGGATTCCCATAGAGTCAATTATCCAAGTGATTTGCCGATCCACCTCCTATCCAAATATAATCAGTCTTCAAATACAAGATGTCAAACTATCAATATTTTAAAGTGAATATTGGCCAATATTGGCCATACATGAGGCATATTATAAATTTAAAATGCCTAATGTTTTTAAACCATACCATCGTGCCCAGCCAAACGTGAGAGTATTCGTTTTGCATTATTATCGTGTCACAAACACGTGCACCCGTTTATTTAAATGATGTTGTTATTATATCGAGATGAGTTCATCGATCTATTTTTGGCAGAGAATTTAAAGAACACATACCCAAAAGAAAAAGTATTTTCAGTATTGTACCTACTTAAACAAAGTTGAAAGAAGTGTCGGTTAAAATGAATAAATAAACTATATGTATAATTTGGTACGCTCTTCTTGATAATAATTATGAAATGGAAATATAATGGTATTTATGTTCTTTTTCTAAGTATTAATTATGATTCGGAATCTGATTTATGGCAGAATTTATAGCAAAGGTGAGGTAATGGACAAATAGATAATTTAATCTTTCTACTTGGATTCCTAAATGAGAGTGAATCCTCAAACATGATTATGTTCCTGGTTCGTCTATTTTTGGAATCAATTCTATTTCAAGTAACAAATAGCCTTCACCATGTTTGAATCCAACCCTTAAAGTAAGTTGAAGTTTTTATTATAGAAATTCGTAAATTGTTCAATGTTTTGGCGCCCTGCATTTCTTAGCCTTACCTACTTACAAAACATTTTCTTTGATAAAAAAAAGATTTTTTACGTAATAGCATTTCTTTGGTCTTAAGCATAAGACTGCAGTCCGAACTAATTACTTCACCATACCAGCAAAATTAGTCATCTGTAATTCTAGTAAGTGAATATCAGTTACGTCAAATTACAATAGGTTCTGCATAACATGCTTATTTCACGATAAGCTATGTAGACTCAACATGACGGACTAATGTACCTATAGGTAATATGGAAAGCTTTTCTTCTTGACCCAGTACGGTCGCCCAGAGAGTGCCAATCATAAATTATTAAAAAGAAAATTTTATTAATTGGTTTGATTACGTGTTAGGTACTTCGTTCTATTTCTAAGATTTATAAACAAAAATAGTTTTCCTTATCGCTAAAATTAATCGTAACAGGAAAGGAAAGTGAAGCCGTTGACGCGAACTGCAAATAACTTATACCTGTTAACACCCTCTTGTTTTTCGTAATAGAAAAAAAAAGCTAGTTGACTGTTGTATCGATGTCAATAGGGTTGGGCAACAATGACTGCTCTATTTTTAATTTAGCTCGACAACCCAGCCTTCCTTTCGCTTTCAACGTGGGCCGGCCGCACGTTCATACACGTGTTTGGTAGGCCCGTTTGATGACGACAGGTTTCATACGACGTTTTGGCCTACGTAATGGATTAATAGTAATACCTTTGTACTTATTTACAAAAACCTTTTTTTGTTTGATCTGGTTTAAGTTAATTAAAGGGTTTTGAAAGAGCCTTGGATTGGGATAAAAAATGATTGTTTCTTCAAATACCTAACTTAGTGTGTTTTTTTATCAACTGGACGTGGAAGATGTAAGTAGGGCCAGTTTTGACTTTTTAGGCGTGGCAGGAAAGATGACATCAAAATGACGACGGGCAACAACTGTATCATAAATGCCCAAGACAGAGGGAAATGGAGAGGATTGAAGGAGGCATACACCAAACATTTGGTCGACGAAGGCTAAAGAAGGCTTGGCAGGTTTTAGACACTTTTCAACGGTGGACATAAATGATCCAAACTTAAATACTGCTACTGGTAAGGACACGTGCACTCATAAGTGTCTGTCATGTTGACACAAAGATACGCCATGTTGACACCTGCTTATTGTAATGACGTCATTGTACACGTGTTGCTCTAATTGCATTGTTTGCAGGCTTTGATGAGAATGTAGCGAATTACAACGGTCTCTTGCTGAACGTGTTGTATGTAATAATAGAACGCGGTAATTAATAGGGTTACATAGAAATCTGAATTGGAAAAACCGAATGAGCAGTTAAGTAATGATAAAGATTTGGCTAATTAGCGGAAAATGTTTTGACTACTAAGGGTTTGTTACTACTAAGTATTACTTACAATATAAAAAAAAGTATCAATTTCTTGTGTCGCAGTGTTCAGTGATAATCTAAAGATTTTCTTAATACATACAATTCGATAACAGGATTCCGCTTTTACGGAAAAGTCCCTAACTGTATTGTGTATTACATGTCGTGTATGTATGTATTATCAGTGCAAACTGCGACTCAGACCAATAAATGTATAAATGTAGGTGTAGGTCCCTACCTAGATTAAACCCACTGAGCCACAAGCCCGTAAACGGCCCCTGCAGGGCAAGTCTCCGCTTTTACCTCCTTCCCTTTTTAAGGCACTCCAACAGGGCTAGAAGCGCAAGAGAAAAACCGGGGATAAAATCAGTCCTTTACCGTTTTCTCTCTCGATTTTTCTTTTTGCCTTTCAAGGAGATAAAGGGTGGAGAAAACGAGCTGCTGGACATGGGCCTCCTCTTGCATGTGGACGCGCTATGGCTGGCCAAACACAGGCCCCTGTTTGGTCGCAGCGTGGCGTGGGTAAACCATAACAGGTAAGCAATTTTGGGTCTACTAGGATGATGTGAAGATGAATGATGTTAGTACTGAGAAGAATGGCGTGCAAGGAAGGAAACCTATAGGCTCTAGGCTGTAGGTTGTAGGTCTTCTCCAATGCTGGATGTAGTTCATAAGTTGATAAAATGTTATTGAAGTTTTTTGATACAACATTTCAAAAGCCGAATGCCGCATACGCGACGACAAATTTTCTTTGCAAGATTATTTTTTTGCAAATATCAAGATATTTTTCCTGTATTTTTATTGTCCTGTCTAGCAACCCTAGTTGCAACACAGTTGCGAAGTGCGTTCGCAGAGTACTACTTATTACTATTCACGACACGTGCTCCGTATTCTGTGCC
The DNA here is from genome assembly GCA_932294325.1 of Allophyes oxyacanthae. Taxonomy (NCBI): domain Eukaryota; kingdom Metazoa; phylum Arthropoda; class Insecta; order Lepidoptera; family Noctuidae; genus Allophyes; species Allophyes oxyacanthae. Next base: position 2,923,402 of record OW028614.1, on the reverse strand, counting down.
ACACGTGTAATGTACGGCGAATGGCGATGAACCGATGAGTAATGAACGCAACTTGTGGTACAATGACCATTCACATGCCATGCACTCACTCGCAAGTCGCATGAAATCAATGAATGGGGGTTAATAAAATATGGCGGGCCCTGAAATAGGTATTCCATTGCTGTGTCAAAAATTTTAACGTTGTACATGGGGTGTTATTGTGTATAATCTATAATCTTGACTATTGAATCTAGATTATACATGATACGAAAAAAACAAATGCTCGCGATTTTAAGAATAAGAGGATCATTAACGTGCCTATTAGCAAAATCTACAGTAAATTATTTTCTAAATAGTTTGAATAAAAGTAACTCACTCACAAGTCACACGTTACCGTTCCGTGTAATAATAGAAATGCGTTATCTGCGTAAACGTAATTTTTATAGTTATAGTTAATAGCTTCGTGCTTCCTCAAACATAAAATGTCAAATGGAAAATCATCCTGGCTTGCGTGTACGCAATATTTATAGGGTTATGGTAAATAATATATCTGTCACGAATTGTACCTATATTTCAATAGTTCAGACGGACCTATTTTGTTTTTCCTCTAAAATAATATAAATAAACTCTAAAAAAATATTAGATTTGTGTATAATAGGTATAAACGGAGTTGTATCACGTTATCGAACACATTGATGTAAAATGGCACATGTTCTACTTCTACCTTTGTTTACCGTGTGAGTAAAGTTTGTTTCAGAAGTTGGATTTATTAAATTAGTTTAAATTTTAAAATATGCCAAATACAAACAACTTTCATAATTTTTTAATTTACGATAGGTAGAGGCTCTAGCGTAAGTTTCTTTTAAATTCACGGATTTTAAGTCTGCATGCCGATTGGCCCGCTCCGAGCTCTTTATCCATCGGTCGATGCGTAAAACTGAGATTTTAAAAAGAAACTTACACTAGGACCTCGATAGAAAGTTCTAATTAATGGTATTTTTAATTAAATATATTTTTAGTTCTTTTATAGAGCTATAATTCTGATTTTCATATTTAGCTAATTTAATAAAACCTTTGGGGCCCTAATAAAATGGGTACTTACCTACAATTATTATTTTAGGTATCTACCTACGTAATTAGTATTATAAATAAATTTGACATTTTTCAAAAATCCTCGACTCCACCTAAACTCATAGCATAGTGGAAGAGATCCCAATTCTCAACTGTGTAATTAATTTATACAGGGTGGCCCAGTGTTAATTTTAAAACTATTGTTTGTGTATTCTTTAAGTCTATCAAAATATAAATATGAAGCGACTGTCAATCATTTTCAACAAAATCGTATCCCACGACATATTTTAATTAATTAGTGATGGGCCGAATGGCTTTCACCGAATACGAATATTTGACTGAATATTCGGTAAAATGTAGTCTGGTACACTCTATACGAAACAAGCGGTTATTATTATAAAACCTGAAACCGAACAAAAGCCAGTTTTTCTTAAGAGAAAATATCACCTTTTTCCTAAAGAATTTTTGTGCGATTAGAGAAAAAACCATTGTAAAAAATGTTTTATTTACCAGCCCAAGCGCCAAAACAAAACGTAAAGGAAAAGGTTGAGGAAAACCGTGAGTTCTTAAAAAACCTTTGTGACAAAAATAAAAATTTACTACAAGTTAAATGTTAAATCCTATCGAATTATAAAACAGTTGGGTATAAATAGAGTCAGGCGATACGAACGTGAGCATGTTTATGTGTGAGTGCATAACATTACGTATTTTACGTAGTGTCGATGTATGAGTCGATTCGGTCACGTTTTGCGCGGCGTGTGGAGGACGCGACGACGATGGCGCGCGTGCAGCCCCCCCGCGCCCTTCTCTGTCCCGCTGCCCCTCCGTGTTGTCACGTGTTATCGAGGTGTTATTTTCGCTTTGCTTTCGCTAAAAATCACAAAATCTAAACATCGAATTAACGAATAGGGTTTTTTAACCCCGCGTCGAAATACGTAACGTTACTCATAGCACATCGGAATTATTTTTACGTAACGTTTAATACATTATACTTAAGTACATAACTAACTCGTTATGCCAATTTACATAAGAAAACCTAATTATGCTTAGGGTTAGATTAAGTTAGGCACCCAGTTGGTAACATTCTAAAAATCGTAGAAAATAGACAACTTTTTACGAAAGAAATAAACTGAAAATCTGACGCATAATATATCGAAGATTAGTTCTGAAACATTTGTAGCATTGAACTCTTGGTCTATAAATAGATTATAAACAAGTTTCTATTACGTCATCTGGTTGCAGGTGGCACAGATTTACAAGCCCGTGAAGCTGACCATACGAGTGCGATATCAGTAACATTTACTATTATGAATTGTATGGCTCTTGGTATGCGATTAGGGTTGTGTAACTAGAATAATGTTATGCGATGAAACGCCCTTGCGTAGGAGGTACATAGCTATCTCAAACGAGTGTGTCCGTTCGAAGCCGGTGGAGAATGTAAATATGTAATCTCATCAGATGATATTCAATCTTCCTCTCGTAAAGCCAGGGTTGCCATTGACAAAATCATGAATCCATAACAAATAGACCCAAAACTCCGGATTTTGGAGCTTAAAGACCGGACATTAATATCTGACAATGATTTAGAATAGAATGAAAAAATATTTATTCGACACAGGAGATAGTTAACAGTTGTCACAAAATGTGTGTGATAAAGAGATCACAAAAAACAAAAATAACAAATACAAACAAATAAAAATAAAAAAAAAACAAGAAATTTTACTACACTGACAAGTACACCCACATCGAAAGGCTATCAGCTCAGCATTTGCTGGGTGTGGAACACCCAGCGCTGATTTTCAATTGGCACCCCCTAGTTGGTTATTGGTAAGTTTACGTTTGTAGGTTTTACGGATGGTGTAGAAACCCTGCCCGGACGCACCCCGGACACCCTTCAATTTAGAACAACCCCTAAAGCTATCAACATTGAGATGATAAGTGCTGAAGTAACGAAATCACAACATACACAAAATACTCTTATAATTAAAATAATAATAGGTAACATTTTAATATTGTGCTAGCAGGTTCTGTTATTTTGGTTCGCCTGGCGGCATTACGAGATAAATGTATTTAGGTTACTATTTTAATATGGACGTTCCTCAAATCTAGATAATTTGAGCACATGACTCGTATCGATTAATTTATACGCTTACGTAATTTAAAATTAAACAAATCGCACTGTTCGAAATGTGGGTTGATTCACTCGCGATTCCATTATTTTCATGAGCGTACGAAATTACAGGTAGGTAATTATTGCTTATTGTTTACCATTTCAAAAGCATCACAGGATTGAAAGAAAGCCTCTCGGAATTCAAACATATTCAATCAGAATTCCTTGATATTTTAGGTACAATCATAACATCAGGATTCAGGCATGAAACTAATTGAAAAAGAGGTGATTCCGATGAATGAAAAAATTAACAGTGGAGTCCAACTCCAAAGAGTGGTACAAAGTTCCGAACTTTGGATGTTTGGACTAATAATGCGGCTATGCCCCTGGAATTTATCTCTGCAGGACTAGCACCACAGAAAAGAGTTACTTTGTTCTGTGGCTAGCACTGCAAAAAAGAGAAGAGAGAGAATCGGGGACAAAACCTCTCTCTACTGTTTTCTCCCTAGATTTTTCGTTTTGTTTTCTATCAAGGAGGCAATAGGGTGGAGAAAACGTGTTTGTCCACCCACCGTGTTAACCCTGCCGGACTGTACAAAACTCCATCGAGGATATAAAACGAGAAGGCGGTAAAGTTATTACTGTTGTGCTTGTTCCTTTCTTTCTCAAGGTACATTAGGTTCGTAATGATGAGTTCTAATTCCTACAGTTCCACGACAGCTTTTCTTTCACCCACGCATCCTTCATCGTGCTTCCTTTTTTAATGACCATTGTAGACTTCTACCTTACTTAGCTTTTAGTTACTTGGTAGGAGGTATGTGAAATGAAGAATTGCCAACAGTAAAGTCATAATTAAAAAATCTAAACACATGTTGAATTTACAAAAGATTGAATTGAATATTCAAAGAGATTCCCATCAAGGAATTATCATTTATTGCCGTTAAATATAGGTTTGAATTCAGATTTTGTTTTAATGTTTCTGGCTTTCTCAAGTCTTAACAGATTACGGTGAGAATTCGAGAATTAGTTCCTAGTTCATAGCAATTATAGCCATACAGTTAGCTTAACTTCTTCTGTCGTGATGGCACGAGCTTATTACATGGGAATTGCTTATGCCAGTGCGTTAGAAATATTAGATAGCAAGATATCGAAGCTGACTGTCCACGGAGCGCCAGACGATCTCCGGTTTCGCCGCATGTAGTGGTTATTTCCTTCCACCTTGTATCAATCGATAAATATGGTATTGTATTTTTCCTAAAACATTTGTGTTCTCTTTGGTGCTCTCTATCAAATTTGTAACTATTAACTAAACGTTTATTGAATAAAAGATACCTATATCATGATATTCATCTTATTGTTGTTTCAAAAGACAAGGAATTGTTAACTTTTTGACTTTTACGATATAATTACCAGATCAAAGGAAAGGTATTTTTTTAATGTTTTTAATATTCTAATTTATTAGAAAGGTTACCATTAAACTTTTTCTTATAAATTCACTCGATAAAAAATATAGTATGGGTTCGTAACTCGTGGATTCCCCAGAAAGTTGTAGTGTTTAAATATTACTTTACGTTAATTAATGCCATTGCACTTATTTTCAAGCATTCATTATTAACCATTTATTCTGTGAAAATTAATTGAAACATATCAATAGTCTACAGATATTGGGCTCAAATTCGTTAAACTTTTTGAAAAGATCTATTTTACATAGTACGTAGACGTACTTATAAAAAACATTGAAATTTTGGAAGATCCTTCAAAGCCCACATTCTGCTTTTGTTGATTTTTCCCTGTAGAAATGGTCATTAAAATCTTAAAACCCGTAAAGCTTTTACTGACTACTACTACTGTAGGTACGCAGAAAAAATGCACTTATGTTATATTGATTGTAACTAGGTACATAGGTAAGTAAGTATGTTTTTAAAGGGACTTACGTTATAACTTTTTTCTTAGGGATTGTTTTTCTGCAAGTGACACTTGAGAACCAGTTACCTACCTATTTATCATACTTTTGCGTCTCAGAAATACTTTCTTCGTTCAAAGACAAGTACCTACCTACCTTACTTATTATCTATTTAAAAGTGAAAATAAGGTCAAAACTACCTAGGCGAATTGAAAATTGCATTATTCACCAACGTAAACATTCAACATCAACATACCTGAGCAGAATTAATACTTACTAACTCTATACTATACGGTAAAATTAATGAAAATCTAACCAAAACATTTTGTATCCAATAAACAGCTGTCTAAAACTATAGGAAATTAAGTTCGGGTGTTATGCATCGAAAATGTTAAAGTGAAACAAATTGAATTTGAACATTGATATCAAATAACGTCATCATTCTGTACCTACGACTTTATTCGCGATTAATTAATAAAACTATCATAACTATGTACCTCATTGTTTATGTTAGTTAGTTCTAAATTATTACAAGCGATGTAACGAAATCCAATGACAATGTCGTCCACAAAAAGAAATAACCCGAAATGTTTTTAATTTTTTATACATCAATATCTGCGGCACTGTACATATCTCACTTACATACCATTAAACATCACAAACACTCAATGGTTAAACACAATGCGTTTGCATTTTCCATAAAGTGTCAAACCTACCATTTCCACGTAGATACGTATCTAGATGAATAACAAAAACACAAGACATATCCACAATAAACTTACTTGTCATATTTGACGGAATGTCCATTCTCCTCCCAATAATGTCGCGTTTCCATTATTATTCTCGTTGGTCACAACAAAAACAACTGATCACTGTATCACAATCACAGGTGAAAGAATACAATTTGTCTTTTTACATTTTACCCGTACACGGGTAGGTTAGCATTAGTCACAACGTATAGCACTTAGGTTAGGTCCTCGCAATCCATTTCCGACAAACGATCACAGTGTATGTAAATTGTTGTTATCGTATTTAACTGCATGTATGGAGCGTAGTGCAGACGTCGTTACCCCGACAGCGTCGCGGCCAAAGACTACAATATATACTTGGTCGCGGCCGCTATGAACGGATGTACTCCAAACACCGGCCGGTTTAAGTCATGTGATGCGGCGGCGCGGCGACGTCAAAATATGGCACGGGTGACGGGGCGTCGGAATGTCGGGGCACATTCCAATGCTCGTATCGTGCACTTAAAATTCTGAAGCAAAGTGAAGATTTACCAGATATTAAAACATTTTCATATTTAATGACGTTGAATAGCGTGAAGTGCAGGCGGTGCGGCGCAGCTCGCATTGGTTTTGTTGGGTCCGAGCCGGCCGCGCCGGCCGCACCGCGCGCCGCCAGCCGCGGTTGCCGCGGTCGCCGCGCCTCCGCCTGGGCCACGCTCGCTCACACGTGACCGCGGTGAAGTGCCTCACTCAACCCCCCCGCGCCTCACACTATACTCTGCGCTATAGGGTATACCCTATCGTTATATATGAACTAGGTCTTATAATAATGCGTTACGTGATCAATGTGTGTTATTTCGTCAAATATCAATGGACAATAAGAGTGATATTGGAATCGAGATGCGAAATTTACTTACAGAATAGCTATGCTGTGTGTACGTTGATGATGTGATCCCCGCAGGATAGGGTTGGGCAGATGGTTACTTTTCTACACACACAGCAGCAGTAGACCTGATGACTAGCCGAGATGAAAATATTTTATTTGATCTTCTCTCTCTCTCACATCTAAATAAAATACAGCGACACTAAAGTAACGTCTACCATCAGGGCCACCCTGTATATGAAACGTGACAGTGGTGCCGATTCTGATGTGCATTATGACAGTAGGTACTAAACTAGACAAAACGCATTCTTAGGTATTACAAAAGACGGTCTAGAGCAAGTCTTGTAAACTTGGTTTTACTAGACTTGGTTTAAAACCATCTTTTGTCATAAGGGGTCTTAGTTTAGTTTTTCGACTTCGTCCGCGTGGAATTTAACAATTTCTTTTTTACTTGGGACTCAATTTTTTTTAAAGATTTCGCTGTTGGTCGATTCGTCTGGCGTAAAATATGTCTCGAGAAACGAATTTTGTTGTAGTCAATTCATCTCGGGACACTTTCTACCGAACGAAGGAAAATGAGGATTTCATTCAATAAATATTTTAATGGCACTAATAGATACGTCTTGAAGTCAAAAAAATTATAGATACCTGAAAACCAAAAGATTTTACTAAATTAAAATACTGCGATAGGTACCTATACTATAAGGCAGGGATCACCAAAATAGATTTATTGGGGGTATATGTTTAAAAAAAAAAATGATTGTTGCTGTTGGTAGACTGGGGATCAAGCTATTCATGCTATTCTGACAAATAAAAAAGGTTATGAATTTATTAAGGTCTGCACAAAATAGGTCAGCGAGCGGTCCGTATCCGGACCGCGGTCCGCCATTTGGAGATCCCCGGTACAGGTTTATTTTAGTCCGTTCAGTGGTTTTGTGTGATGTGGCTAATAGGAAGGCGGACAAAGGCACTCCAGTAGGGCTAGTAATCCAAAAAAGGGAAGAGAAAAACCGGGGCCAAAATACTTTCTTTGCCGATTTTTCGTTTTGTCCTGTATCAAGGAGACAAGGGGTGGAGAAAACGGGTTTGTCCATCCGCCGTGCTAGCCATGCAGACAATCTAACGGTAGAAAGAATTTAGATTGGTCAATTCTTGTTTTGAACCAACTTAGTTCTACAAGCAATAATTAATTCATCAAGCTAAGTACCTATATACTAAGCAAAAAAAAAGTAATTAAGTGTAATAGTGTATAATCTCGATTCTACGCATCGAACGCGTTCTGCGTGCTGTTGGCCCTCTCCGACCTCTTCAGAGGCCCTAGTGTAAGTTTCTTTTACCAATCTCGATTTTACGCAGCGACCGCGGTTCGGCGCTCCGATTGGTGAAGAGCTCGAAACGGGCCAATCGGTGCGTACCGATTGGCCTGCCGTTCTGCGTAGAACGCGGTCGAAACGTTAAATATCACGGGCTTGCCTATACAAGGGATTCTATTGATGAATTTTTAAAGGTTATGAACATGTAAATTGATAAGTTAAATATGTAGGTATGAAATCTGTCCAAAATGTTAATGTAGGTATTTTACACACCCAAACGCGTAGTTTTTTTTTTTTTTTTTTTACTATTGCCCCTCACTAGGATAAATTCTCCTGTGTCGAGGGTACAGTTTACAAACATTCATGTCACATGCACACACAACCAGACCCGAAACAACTATCTGTAGATCATACAAATATTTGTTCCGTGCGGGGATCGAACCCGCGGCACGTAGCGCAGAAAGATAATCGCTTAGCCACTGCGCCAACCGTGTCGTCAAATAGATCTCATCATAGAGGTCATATAGAGAAAACCCAAGTTTAAAATTTTGTAAAAATTTACAATGTAGGTAGGTAGGTACTTACTTGGTTTCTACCTATACTTCATGGATAGATTTTTAGAGAATATTGTTTACCCAGTTTACCCTGGCTCTTATCAAAATTGATTCGACGTGCGGCAGTTTGCCCAAGGCACCCTCCCTTTTTGCACACAGATGAGGCGCACCGCTAATTATTAGCTTATAAATGTATATGACGTATAATGTCTTTTTGTCCTTTTTTGTTCTTTTTTAAGGTTCCGTACCCAAAGGGTAGACCGGGACCCTATTACTAAGACTCCGCTGTCCGTCCGTCCGTCTGTCTGTTCGTCTGTCTGTCCGTCTGTCACCAGGCTGTATCTCATGAATCGTGATAGGTAGTTATACAGTTGAAATTTTCACAGATGATGTATTTCTGTTGCCTCTATAACAACAAATACTAAAAAACAGAATAAAATTAATATTTAAGGGGCTCCCATACAACAAACATGATTTTTTCGCCGGTTTTATAGATAATGGTACGGAACCCTTCGTGCGCGAGTCCGACTCGCACTTGGCCGGTTTTTTGTTATATTATTTTATGTGCGTTTTTATCATTTACTAGTGGTCGCCTAGTGGTCGAAATTCGACCGTAATTTTATGCACTCCTTCTCCATATTTAAACTTTAACTAGGTATGCCAAATCTCATACTCCTCCGTGCGCGCAATATTCTCAAAAAGGGGTACAAAGTTTTCTCTTCACGTATTAATGTATAGATTCTTTTGTCGTGTTTCGTTTTCGTCTTCATCTTGCGAAAATAAATATTTTTACTTTTTTTCTTTACACTTATGTAATATTAAAAAACAGACAATCAATCTGTACTTAGTACCTAATTTTCTTTCTTTCATCATGGAAAAAATCACGCGGCTGTATCCGCGGGCACGGCTAGTATGGACATATTTATTTTTGGAGCCGTTACTTAACTACCAAATCTGATTTGTACTTTAAATTGGGAGTTGATTATGAATGGAACAGAAACCCCACAGTTTATCGCGTTACGAACGGAGGTGTATTTCTGTATTCGTTCTAAATAGAATGGATAAATGCCTCCAAACGTGCACGAGGTAGCCATGCAATGTGTTTCGCAGGTTACAAAACGTGCGGTTGTTCTTGAAACTCGGCTTCAGCACGGGTTTGTGAATCGTGAGTGCATCATCATTTGGTTTGCACGTTTAAGAAACAGTCGTTGACTCATTTGATTCTAATGATAGGTATTTGTGTATGATACTGCAGAGCGCTTCAGGCAGGGACCTGCGGGTCTGCCGCGTAACAAAATGGTAATGAACATCAGACTCTGATCATAACTTTCAATACGATCGTGAGAGACTAAACTTCTAACTACCTTGTAAAAAAAATACCGATCATGAAGATGAGACATACGACTCCGGCCCGCACCTCCAACTTTTCGTATTCATGGGCAGAATATGCTTAGTAAATAAATAACCACTTGTAAAAATTTCAAGAGGAAACCTGCACATCTATGAGGGCTCCGGATAAAGTTCCCAATGGTGTGTGTAGTTCTCCAACCAGAACCAGGACAGCGGGGTGGACTAAGGTTAAGAATACCTAAATAAAAGTACTACGTACACCAATGCTTTAAACCTCTTCTCAATCTGAGAAGAGGCTCCTGTCCAATAGCAGCAGGCGCCAGGCAGGCATTCGTGGGGCAGTAATGGCCTGTAATGGAATTATGGTGAATGAGCTAGAAATAGCTAAATTGTAGCAAAGACGATCACCATAAGAATTTCTTTTTAGCCAACTGCGGCGGAGCCCAAAAGAAGGGTATTGTATTTTTACCATTTTGGTAAGTAGTAAGTACGGAACCCTAAAAAAACTTTTAAAAGTTATACGGAGGACCATTTTTAGAATTTATTTTTGAGTGGGCGAATATGGATGCGTCAAATACAACTTTCAAACATAAAACTAACAATTTCAAATTAAAAATAGTACTTTTCAAAGTAGTATTTTTAGTATAATATTGTGAAAAAACGTGTTTTTATTTCGGTTCCTTTAATTGGACACGCGATCTGGAATATGGCGCCCAACGGGTTGAGAAATGGTTAACTTTTGCTTAAAACTTTATGGGTTATTGGCTTCGTTAGATAAGGGTCTTTTTACAATCCACCGAGGTGTAAAAATACCATTCACCATGTATTCTTCCATCATCACGAAGATTTTTTTTGTATTTAGGTCAAACTCACAATTTTTTATACTTGCTTGACGAAAACTGTTTTACATGATATTATTATTACTAAACTTTCATCTGTCATCCATTTATACACAGATATTGTACAGTCTGTTGCGCGCGGTACGCCTAGACTTCAGCTTCGTTTAGGGTTATTTTACACCCTGTATAGGGAATAACGTGTCCTACAACCCTTTCACGGGATCGTGACCAATTATAATATTATCTAGCAACCCCTTCTTATTTCAAAATCGTAATACATTTTTTATTATTTAAATATCCCTAAAATATTAAGGGGGTCCTTTACAGAAATGCCGCAAAAACCGATTTGTATTTACAATTTTTTGAATAGAAATTCTTATTTTTTTGCCCCGAAAAAAATATATATCAAACTTGAAAATGTAACACGGATTTTTCGGTCGTCCGATACATGATTGGACAAAGTTGGCTCGATAAAAAAAATTCGCAAAGTTACCCCTTTTAAAAATATTTTTACAAGATTATTTCTAAAATATTATATTATTTCAAATAATTTTTACATCACAATATTGGTCGCAAGTATACCAAGGCAAGTCGGTCGTTATTTTTTCATAATATTACGTATATTGGTCACAATTTGAGAAAAACCACAAAATTCGTGATTTCTGTCATCTCCGCCATCAATCAGTCGCGTTTCGGCGCGCATCGAGGTCGGACCTGTGCTAATTTTTTGAAGTTCCTGCGCTTACCCTTTATTAAAAACCAAAAGAAAGAATGACAGTATAATTATTAAAAAAAATATTAAAAAGAAATAGGAAGTATAAGTAACTTGCCTTTTATTCAGAAAATCTAAGTATTTCGTTTATAAAATCAATATGATAAAATAATTTCTTGACATCTCCGTCAAGAATTCATTTTATAGGATATAGTATAGAAAAATCAGTATGACAATTTGTAGTGTTGAGAAGAAAGAGTATGAAGTTTTATTTATATTCTATTTACTTATAGAACAATATTATCCAGTTTATATAAAAATAGCGATGGAACTCCGACAAATATTCCCGCTACTAATGAACGTATATTTATCAACTTTTGTAAACCTCGTAATTGACTTGTCTACCGAGAGAACCAGTTGAATTGGATTTTTTTCTATACATATATTATTATTAGTATTAACATATATTATTATTATAACATATATTATTAACATATATTATTTATTAGTCATACAATTTTTTTGTACAGACTAATGAAAAATACATAAATAAAATTTAATAAACTATAACCATTTGTTAGGTTTTTCCATGCACCGTTGGTCCGTCGATGGTCCATTACTAGTTGTAATTGTAGACTAATACATTAATTGTAGTAGGTAGCTGAATTCCGGATATTTTATTAAGATTAGATGATTGGACTTTAAGTATTGTTTGTTACGCAATGCAACGCTGCCATTACTGAGTTATATGTGTTACGAGTATGTTAATTGTTTGAGACTCAGTAAATGATTATAAGGCATTCTGAGTTGCTTTTATGAGAATATAAGCTATGCCATGTGTCAGGTGATAGACTAAGTTAGATACCCCTGTGTGTTGTGAGGAAAGATTACTGGATTTTTCATTAAATGGCCAAACTTTCATGGCCAATGTAGTAAAGCCCAAGAAACTATGTTATTTGATTTTGAGTCCATAGCCAATAAGAAAGTTCTTATTTATTTTAAATACAACAAATCGGGATGGTTCTTAAAATCTGTTCAGCCGTTCAAAATTTACACCTCTTTTTCTAGTTGGAGTCGGGGGTTTTTGACGGTTAGGTTATTGTTATCATTATTTGAATTTTTTGTGTGTTTATGTAATTTATTTATACTTTAGGGACTATGTACAAAGGCGGACTTAATGCCTTAGGCATTTCGTGTGCGAGTCTGAAATAAATATTTTTTCTTTCTTTCTTTCAATTTTGAAGCTCTTCACCTGCATACATAGCGAGGAATCTGAACTAGGAATATGGTTTTGAATACTATGAATATGCAATTTCTTTTTTGGTAAAAAAGCAATCCTGTGAACGAACTTAAGTAGGTATGACTATGACTTCGGAAACGGACGACGCCTACAGGTGTGGGTGAGGGTAGGTTATTGTCTCAAGGCATGGATTTGAGTTGGCTTATTCTTCTAACATTACACACACATTGGCAGTGTCATCAGCTTTGTCTTGCCGATATATCGGTTTCGTTACGGCATTATCGGCTTAATGTGAAAATGCCCAATGTTGGTCGAGACAATTATATGCACTTGCATAAACTCATACACAATAGGTATGACCAATAGTTTATAAGTAGATAGATAAATGGGCATAAAATCTACAAATACAAAACGGACTAACAGATGTTCTATCGTAATATAGGACACTGGGTATACGATATTATGGATTTATATTTTTCAAGTATTTGCTGGTGTCATACTGCATGTTGCTTATTAATATTGGTATTCTGTGACACGTGTGTCACACAGTCTGATACGTCAATTGCGCAATACAAACGATATGCGTGAACGGAGCTCCCCTAGTGGGCGGGGCTTAGGCTGATACTTCACCCCCTCAAAAGTAAGAAATCGTCGTAAAATACAACCTTAACACACTATGTAGAAGCACTATGACGTAACGTATGTGAAACACAGTGCGTGCATTGCGTGCGTATTGACTTCATGGTATTGGTGGTAAGGTAAGCCATGTTGTATTTGTATGAGCGGATTTATCATACAATTCGCATTATTAATATATTTTATGAGACATAATAAATTACTGCGATATGTTCAGCTGCAGAGTGCAGTTCCATGTACTAGGGGCTGCTCTAGCCATCGATGTCTATAGATACGCTCTGTCATACAAAGGGAAGCTAAAAAAATGAGACGTATTTTTTGAAGACGTCAAATTCTAAATTCAACAATGTTCGAATTATATTTAAATAAAACAGCGATACATGCACTAATGGAATAGCTACTGTTATTATATATTTTTTATTCAATACACAAATTAATAATTATGTTTGTAAACGGCATTTGACTGGTGATCAACTACTCCATTTTTCTGAAAATGGAGTACCTGACACGTCTCACTTTTTGAGTTCACTAAGCATATCTATAGACATCGATGGCTCTAGCGGTCAGAAAACAGAAATCATTTATTTTGCAATTAATGTGGGTACAAAATAATAGGATGCTAACATTGTAAAAACTGTTCCAACACACTCTACCTCTGCTGGATATAGTCACATAGTAAGTATATCACCTGTTTTCTTTTTACTAGCAATCGAAGACAAGGCTATTTGCTAGTATTGTAAAATAGATACCAGTGAAAGACATGGCCAAAAGGCCACTAAAGAAAAAGAAAGAAAGAAAAAAGTATTTATTTGACACAGCACAAAAACAAATTTAAAGATAAAGTAACAAAAAATAAAAGAATAAAACATGTAAAAGAAAAAAAAATATTTATCTTAAATAACAAATGGGTTGTACGTCGCAGCTGTGTCAAAAAGGCTTCCGCTCAGCTTAAGCTGACGCGCTGCGAGCAGCCCGACAGCGCTGGTTTTCAGCGGGAGCCACATCGAGTGACGTTATGTGTGCCTACGTGTACAGAAAATATATTAATTGAATATGAATTAAATAAATAACAATTATAAAAGAACTTGTGTGTGTTGAAGTGATTATTGTATGAAAATAAAACGTGAAGGTAACATTTTACTATTGTACTATATCTAAAATAGTAATTGAGTGAGGGTAACTACATAATAATTTTTAAAAAACAACGTGTGTTATTATAAAGTAGTGTATTTTTCACGCTGCTGGACCGCACAGTACATTCCATCTCGGAATGGCTGAAAGGAAACCAGTTTGCCATTCCGCCTGCGCCCGCGGCCCGCGCAGCGCGCGAGTTGCATTGATCGCATAAAATTTTCAGAATAATAATAAATATGAAATATAAAATAAATTAATAAAGAGGTCAACCAACAACCATGGACAACACTAAGGCACGATTTCTCTAGAAATATAATGTCAGAATAATAGATGTCTAGCTGTTAATTTGAAATTGGAACAGTTTATGGAATTATTCCTCTGGGAAACGTTATTGAGGTTTACATAGCTACTGAAAATTAACCAACAATATTAAAAAAAAAAAGTTTTATTTTTCCTGAGTTCCGCAGCCGGCATGGCGGGCGTTGGCATACAAAAATAACATAACAGCGTCGGCTCTGGTCTAGAGCTGGTTTCCGTAGGCACCTTTGGATGCTGGTAAGAAGTGCAAAGATGAGCGAATGAAGTGAGCAATGACAAGTTCATCAGGTAATCACTAATCACCCGGGCATAAAACTCAAGTTATTGTCCGAACCCGAGCGAGATACCTAGTAACCTAACCAGGGGGTTACTACGAGCTCTTATAGCAGGGCAGAAATTGAACTGCCCAGACATTGCCAATATTAGCTGACCTTTCATTGTACGAAAAGCCTATACAGTGTGAGGTCAGCTCATACTGGAAATGTCTGGGCAGTTCAATTTCTGCCCTGCTTTAAGAGTTCGTAGTAGCGGTAGCGGCATTCCATTTTTATTTATAAGCTTTTATTTTATTATTATTTTAGCGCTATGTTGATGATTTGATAGACACGCCTATTGACTTGAATTGAAAAAGACGACGGTTCACGCTTGACGTCAATTTCAGGAACAGTAGTTGCTCGGTCAGTTTCTCATTAATAGTCATGGGCACTTTGTTCTCGTATTAGATCTTCTAGAGGAGATCAGGTTTCCCAGAATATCAATTCGAAAAATATGGTGATCAATAAGAAGCACTACCTATCTATATCTACCTAGCGGTAGGTATAGCCTACTAGGTTGTAGAATCTCCCCACTCTCCCTCAGAAGTTCCCCACCCAGGTTTTCCCATGACATTGCAGCATGGGGGTTCTTCAAAAAGGGAATGAAAATATTTTTACAGGATCGGTATTTCACGTGTCTATAGGCTACCGTAACCGCTTACCTACCACTGGGCGGGCCGTGACTGTTTGCCACATTATGGGTAAATAAATATTATAGTTTAAAAAAAAACTAAAGAAAACGCTTTTGGCATCCAAACTAAACGTGTATGCAAAATTTCAGCTCAATCGGAAACCGGGAAGTGGGTCAAATTTAACGTCCAAGATTTTTTTACATAGTTACCTAGTTAGTTACAAACTTACAAGTGAAGCATATAAACGGGTTATAAAAAGGTCTATAGGATAGGTATTCGTCGAGTGTATCTA
This sequence comes from Allophyes oxyacanthae, assembly GCA_932294325.1. NCBI lineage: Eukaryota > Metazoa > Arthropoda > Insecta > Lepidoptera > Noctuidae > Allophyes > Allophyes oxyacanthae. Next base: position 2,907,394 of record OW028614.1, on the reverse strand, counting down.
TAAATACCTAGTTACAACCACTTCTTTCCCTATCGCGTGGGATGATTAACGTGACTTATAAATTCTAAGCTTTCTTTACCTTGAAAAGTGTTGAAGATATTTATAAGTTTATTCCGAAATACCCTAAATTCTATAAATAATTTATAATCACGGGTAGGTATTAAGGTAAAGGTTCCTCCCATTATCACGAAGATTTTTTGTACCTCATAATAAGTAGTTTGTGTTTTATTTTATGGTTATTCCATTCTGTTATTTTTCATGTGAGAAACACCAGCAAAATCTATAGGGCTAACATAATATAAGAATCACCTCCTTACACTGAGGAATCGCCTGACTATTCTTTTCTACGGCTTATTTCAATTCAGGTACAGTCATGGAAATAATAAATACTTCTAGTACAAGGGTACAGTCCGTCTACTGTAAATCTGGTACCTAAGTCAGAAATTTTATTGTACAGTTTATTTTAATTATTCTAAATCTATAATGTATTTCAATACAATTTTAGGCCTACCAACTTCTGAACCGAACGAAAGGAAATTTTACAGTAAACGGATTGTACATTTTGGTGGCATACTATTCCCATATTAGAGCGATTGTAGATTGGTCACTATAGTTGTCTCTAGGACGTTCATATCAATTGGGTAATGTAATAACGCCTTAGATTACCTATGTCAAGAGGATGGGCACTATGACACTAAAGCAGAACTTGTGCCTTTACAATTGCCTTCGTAGGCTAATTAATTTACTTTACTAAGTACCTACCTATTTTATTACTGAGATTGTTGTTTAGTGCTCGCAAGTGCAGCTGCTGAGCGCGAGGACTTGATTCCAGTATTGCTAAGTGTAGATGGTTTTTTTGTGAGAAAAAGCTGCCACAATGGTGCATACACCACGGAGCAGAGCAAGTCTCCTCTGTGTTATAATATTTTTTAACCGACTTAAAAAAAAAGGAGGAGGTTCTCAATTCTACGCGTATGTTTTTTTTTATATTTTTTTGTGGCTTTTTTTTTATGTTTGTTACCTCATAACTCTCGACTGCGTGAACCGATTTCGATGATTCTTTTTTTATTTGAAAGCTGGTGCTTTCCGTATGGTCCCTTTTTAATTTCGTCCAGTTCTGACAATGGGATCCATGAGAAAACCATATAAGTCTTATATTTACATTAAGTATGTGCGCGACAAATGGTCGAATAACTCAATATCACGCCAACCGATTTCGATGATTCTTTTTTTGTTTGAAAGAGTATACTTCCGAGGTGTTCCCATTTCAATTTAGTGAGGATCTGATGAAGATCTTCGGAGATAGACAATGGAACTCTTGAATGAATAACAGCACATCACTCGCGATTGCTGTAATCTAATGTTTATGTATTGTTTATGCCACTCAAAATTGAAATATAAAATAAACTTTAAAAAAAAGTAAAAACCGACTTCAAAAAACTAAAAAGTATAAAATAATTTTCTTAAAAAACTTAACAGCTTCTGAAGTCGGGGCCTATAATTCTTCAATGTACCTACTCGTAGCTTGGCAGAGGCCCCGACTTCAGAAGCTGTTAAGTTTTTTAAGAAAATTATTTTATACTTTTTAGTTTTTTGAAGTCGGTTTTTACTTTTTTTTAAAGTTTATTTACGTAGGCTACATAGGTACCTACATTATAATTCTGTAAAATAGCCAATGACTAAAGAATCCTCTCAAAATAACCAATAATAGGTAGGTACCATAGTATTACCTATTGGCCCGTTCACAAAATCTTACGTGGATAAAGTGATACAGATACAGTGTCGTGTCGCCTTGTGTTAGTGTAAGCGAAGCCAATAAGGTTTATGTGTATGTAATCACTACCTACAATTTGCGCATGTAGGCGTGATTTAAACTAGTGTTACCATCGAAAGAGAGTAAAAGTTACCTTTAGATATGGGAAAAATATTCTAATACAGTAACGGCTTATATGAAAAAGGCTATGTAGTATATTTTAATGATTTAAGTATAGTGGTAAGCCATTATACTTAAATCATTAAAATATACTACATAGCCTTTTTCCCCTTTCCCTTTTGCTATCCCGTAAGGCCATGTACGAGAAAAACTGACTAATGGAATTATCCATTTTATAGGCTTCGAAAGCTCTTTTGGAATTCTTAGTTAAACATGAACCGATAGCCGTGGTTTTGTTTGCCATCACCTTAAATAATTTACTACGTTATTGCCATTTCGTCAGCGATTAATCTACACACACTAATCGTCTAGCATTATTTTGTGCTTTTAATTTAACATTGTAAAAGCAAAGCATTTTGTAAATCCAAAGTTATAGTACGCTTTTAAGAGAGTAAAAGTTTTGACCCAAGTAAAACTTTCAAGTGGAAGGAGGGAGGCAGGCCTTTGCCCTGAAGTGGGACACTACAGGCTAGAAAAAAAAACAACTGAATTCGGCCTGTACTTCAGGTTTTATTTTTTTATGTTTTTGCTAATGCATTTTGAGACAATATTTGTTTTTCTAAAAATTGTATAATGGTCCTGAATGATGCATTCCTCTTTCTTAGTCGATGGTTTTTCTGCCGAAGACATTTAATTTTTTTCCTTTGGGTAATTACTAATGTTGATTTTTTTCGTAAGTCCTTGCGAAGCTTAGCTTTTTTTGGTGTATCAAATATTGAATCATCCGAAGACGTATGGTCTTCAAATGATTCCTGAAATAAAAAAGAGACTTATGTATTTGAAAAAAAAAGAGCGTAAATGTACATACAGCCTAAACGTTAAATACTCATTATACTCAAAGTGGCGAGTAGTAACCATACGTCCAGTAACCATTTATTATAATCAAATGAATAATTTCATATTTTTATTACTTACAGGTTTCTTAGGATTACATTTAGCGAGTATATCAGTTCCTGATGTAGTTGAAGTGCTCTGAAAATACATACCATAAAAATTAAATTAGGAGTATTTTTACATAATGAAAGTATTTAGTAATCATATTTCTTAAAACGTACAGGGCCAAACTCTATAATTTCTAAAGTTGGATTCGAGTTCAATATTTTTAAATCATCGGCATTATCAGATGATATTTCCGTTATATCATTTTCACTATCAGGTGATTTTTCCGTTACATCACCTTCCTGTTTTATTTTAGACAACAATACTGCCTGCAATAAAAATAAATAATATAATATAATAGTAATTGAAATACGGTCTGTCAAAAAAGAGATGACAACGATTAAGGGCGCCACTTGTATATTCTCTTGTTTATTTCTAATAAATTAATGCCGCGAAAACATTTTTTATCACAAAAACTCTACACAGAATAGTAAAATAAACACATCGTTGTACCCAAACTGACACCTACGGTACTCAATTAGGGTTGCGAGCGAAAAAGAATTTTAGTTCCTTCAAAATCCTTTTCATGATTTTATTGACAGACTGTACATTGATTGATTGAATTGAGTGATTGTTTTGTAGTATTGATTGTATAGTAGTATTTATATAATAGTAATTGATGTTAGAAAAAAACCTAAATACAAAGTTACTTAAACATACACGGTCAGGTTCTGAATTTTCTGTAGTTGGATTTGACTCCATAGCATTGACATCGGCATCATCACATGACTGTTCTGTTTCATCACTGTCAGATATAATTGGACGCAACACTAAGGCCTGTTATCAAAAAAGAATCTTGTTTAAAAATATTACCTACTAAAACATACATACAGGCTGTATTATTTTAACGGAACACCACGGAGAAATCTCAAACTAAAGGAGCTACAGGAAAACCATCTTAGGAAACATTAGTTTATTTTTTATAATTTTTCAAGGTGTCTATTGACCTATATTCTTCATTACTTTTTTTTTTTTTTTTTAATAAAACGTTGCCCCTTACTAGTATTTCTCCTGTATCGAGGGTACTGTTTACAAACATACAAGTCACATGCACACACAACCAGACCCGAAACAACTATCTGTAGATCATACAAATATTTGTTCCGTGCGGGGATCGAACCCGCGGCACGTAGCGCAGAAAGCTAATCGCTTAGCCACTGCGCCAACCGTGTCGTCACTTTATTAGACATGGTAAGAATTTGTAAATAAAATACGTTATTCGCATACCTACTCAGACTGAATACAGTAAGGCTGTAGAACAAAATGTATGAAAAAGTTATATTAGTTGACCAACTTCTGCTGATCAGGTTTTTTATGAGATATAGTATATAGTGCATTAATTATCCTTACCCTTACATGAAACTGAGTTGACAGGAGATGGGTAGGAGTAAAATTTTTTTTTTTCTAACTTTATTCATTAATTATAATAATTACTGTAAGTTCATGTTTGACCAAAAATTGAACTATGCCAACATTTGTTTTTATATAAAATAAGCAAGTATTTAATAAGACAGTTTTCCTGTAGCTCCTTTTGTTTAAGATTTCACCGTACCTATACATACTGTTCCATTTAAATAAAACGTACTGTATAGTTAGAAGACACAGCTTAGGTTTTTGTTAATACCAAGTAGATACCTTAGTAGGCACAGCTCCTTTCTTTAATCTTTGGAGTCCACCCACAGTCATATATTTGTCTTTTTTACAGAAATGAGCTGAACACATATACGTTGTTAAGTTTGGCTTCCAAAAAGACTCATTTCTACTCTGCCTTACTACTTTTATCCAGCGACTGGCGAATACTGGATCACTCGGAAACCTTAAAGAAATAATTATGCTTCTGTTATAGTATACGAACTAATAGCTATTTATCAACATCGAATAAAACACTTTATGTAGTATCTCTATGTAGTCTGTGACTAGAAGACAACGCGTACGTATTCGTACCGTCGGCGTCGCCGTCGTTCGTGTTGTCATAGACAAGGTCCTAACCTCATAGTAAAAGTTATTCATAATTATGAGTACAATAACCACTTATAGGGATTGGGACTATAAAGACAATTGGACAACGTGTTTCAGAAATGTGTGGTAATATTTAAGGGTGTGGATCAGACCATCAAACTGAACAACTTTCATTATAGGACCAATATCGTAATTGCGAAAAAATAACCAGCTGTCCCATAAAAACTTTAATAACTACTCGAGCCCAACGTATGGAACAGCAGATTTTTTTTCTCGATTACGATGTTGGTACCGCGAGAAAGTTGTTCAGTTTGATGGTCTGATCCACACGCTTAGATATGACTACGCTTTTCTGATACACGTTGTATAGCATACCCAGCATTATTTTTTTATACATGCCATTCATTCATATAATTTAGCATTAAATACAGTCATAACACTATAATGACAACGCGTACGAATACGTATGTTTACCCAGTACACCGTGTAGAGTTTATAACTACTAGGCTTTGAGTAGCTACTAGGCAGCTACTTAAACTTTATAAACTATTGACAATGAACTATTTCAAATTAAATACGTTCCAAAAATATCAAAAACAACCTATAGCGAAGGTCAAAAGGTTCTATCATAAACCTATAAATAGAACAATAAAAAATAAAAACTACTATAATAACAGATAGGTAAACCATGCGTTAGCATCCCTATATAGTTTGTGGGTAAACCAAACCATAAACTTAATAATACTAGTGGTAATAGACGAACACAGTGTGCGAGTGAGAAACCGATCTTTACGAAAATCCGACGTGCGAGAAAGAGACACAATAAAATAAAATGTTCATATCCACCAGAGTTACGCGGTAGACCCGGATTTGAAACCATAAAGTTATTATTACTAGTGGTAAAGGTAAACCGACCAAACGATATGGTATGGTATTATCATGGGATATTTAATTTAATTTTATGGCAACACTGACATAACGAAAACATGGCGTCAGCCGCTCAACAAAAATAAGAACTTGTAAAAATTTATGTGATACGTACAATACAAAGTAAAGAAATCGCCGTACTTACCTATGGAAAGTAATCTTCTTTACTTTTCCCTTTTTATTTGCATAGTTTTTGCAATGTTTTATTGCACAAAACGTCATTTTGTAAAAATTGGGAGCGAATATTTTATTTGTTTACACCTGTTTACACCACCCAGCTTGCTGACAGCGTGCTGACAGGCACAGATCCAGGGTTGTCAACTGTAGAACTTTTTTCCTCGTATATGTACACCAAAAAATCTCGTACTTTGGCTTTGCAACCTCGTACATTCCCCTCAAGCATGTAAAATGCCAAAATAAGACATGAAATGAATGAGATCGCCAAAAAAAAAAAAAAACCGGCCATGTGCTTGTCGGACTCGTGCACGAAGGGTTCCGTACCATTATCATACATATCATAAAAAACATGTTTGTTGTATAGCCCCCTTAAATATTTATTTTATTCTGTTTTGCAGGATTTGTTGTTATAGCGCCAACAGAAATATACTCGTATCATCTGTAAAAATTTGAACTGACTAACTATCACGGTTCATGAGATACAGCCTGGTGACAGACGGACTGACGGACGGACAGCAGACTTAGTAATAGGGTCCCGTGGTTTGGGTACAGAACCCTAAATAAGGTCGTCCGGCGTACACTTTGTTTTCTCAAACAGATAATGATTATATTCAAGACAGACTGGGCAGTGGACAACCGTGTCTAAATTTCATTCACCCATTGTAGGCAAAACAGTGAAAACCCATTATAAAATGTCGTATATCAAAAATCTCGTACAAAATTATACGAGGCTCATAGTGTCCTCGTACCTCGTACAGCAGACCACAAATCTCGTATTTGTACGAGGAACTTCGTACGTTTGGCAACCCTGCACAGATCAAAGAGTATCAAGAGTACCTATATAACCGCACAGATTATTAATCATAGAGTCTACTACTCACTACTACTTTTTTATTGATAATGATGTACCAAGGTACTGTGGCGGTTCGCGGCGACTACAGTAAACGGTAAATCACTGTACTAATACTTGTGTTCGCATACTACAGTCGAGGCCGATATTATGTCAGATACATAATGTATAGTATTTAGTATTGTATAAATCATTAGAGGTGTAACAAATATATTCTTAATAGGTATAGGTATTATAATAAAAGGCGCGTATATTCATATTAGAATATGCGAATCTAGAATAATGGGCTACCAGATATTAATCAAATAATAGGAAAGACGCGTAATAGCAAGGCGACCGTTTCACTAGGTTACAGCTATTCGTGGATAACCGTGCTTATTCTCGAGATCTTATATTTTATAATCTTATTCTTTATTGTATAAGGAAGCTATAAATATTAGATTTATTTAGGTTGATAGCGAATATTGAGTCGATTCACTATTATTTGACGAATACCAAGTAATAGGTATGGTATAATAATGTGAGGGTAATTATATTCAATATTAGGAATTTCTAAAAATGACCCTAATATAACATCTCTATAAATCATAGATATTTTAAAATCATTTCGTCATGCAGTGACAATGACAATATCATCCCTGCCTAAAATCATCACTTGATAATGACAATGGGTGTGTTCAGTTATTACGGCAGACGACGCTCGACGACGCATTATCATCCGGGTGACCGTTCAGTTATTTCAGCGAGCGTCGTCGGATGATCGCTCCGGTCACTCCGTAAAATAATAGGGTGAAAGTCGCACTCGGTCGCACTGCTATCAACCGACCAATGACTGTAGTCATAGGATACAGCAGATAATTTGAGGTCGTTCGATTGGTTACTCGCGTAATGCAGCTGTGGATCGTTCAATTATTCCCGATGAGCGAGCGACATTCGCACGAGTAACTTTCGCAGCGAAAATAGCCCATGACTGAATGAACGTGAACTTCGACTACGGCTTCGGATGTGACATAAAAATGACAAGATGCAATTCGTGAATGCGGTGACAGTTAGAGAAAAATCCCATTCCAAAAAGTCAAATGTTCAAAAGTCAATTGTTCCGTCATCGATATTTTTATCATTGTCATGTATTCGCAGTATTCGTTGTTATCAAAAATTCTTCACTCACCCCATCTCTATCGGTATGGACCGGTATGGACTTACATAGTAATATTTTATTAACAGGATGCTAAATTATACAATGAATTTTATATTATCGGTTATATTATATCATATAGTATTAGTTAGATAGTTCCTTGGTATTAATCTCAGACGAAGGACCTTACTAAAGTTAGAGAGGCTTCCTATGTCATTGCTAAAGTTAGTAAGGACCTTCTTTTCTATACTCTAAGGCCTAAGGTAAGGACCACCTTACTCTAAGGTATTAATTGAATGGCAACATTATAGGTATACATACTATCCGTAGACTATACTATCTCTATGATGGCAACATACCATTTTGACAATTCCGATTACGTTTAGTTATTGGTACTGTACTCTGTAGCGTAGTCTCGTAATACATTATTTTTGAATTGTATTCTGGATATTTTATCAAATTTGTGAAGAAATATCTGTATAAAAATTTATTAGCTTTTTTTGGCTTAGATAAAGTAATTCATTTCGGTACTTTTATTTATCATGACTCTTAGTAACACGTCATCACATAGTGCTAACTAAACGGAAATTGATATCTGTCAATCAAATTGTACAGCAGATTTTCGGAAGAGGCGTTCATTACCTATTTTACGTTTTTTGCATATAGTACAGTGGTTTAATCTTTAAAAATGCTTGCTATAATCAATCGTATCCTTGATTGGATTAAAAGCTTGTTCTGGAAGGAGGAGATGGAGCTAACACTGGTGGGATTGCAGTACTCTGGAAAAACAACTTTTGTTAACGTCATTGCCGTTAGTATTATCTGAAAACAATGATTTTGTGTTGTTTAAACTTCCTCAAACACTAAACACTGACATAATATGGTTTTGCATAGTGTATGGGTTGTGTTATGGTCCCGGCGATCGAATTTCATTAGCTAATATCATTCGCAGTATTTTTTTAATATTTGCTGATGATGGTGTGTATCGGCTACGTACATTATGGTCTTATTACTCATGCTTAGCTTCGATTGTTTTTCTGTGGCATTCATAACAAAGCTGGAACATAATTAATCGGAAATCATAATAGATCATAATTACAGTTAAAATAATTTAAAAGATTTGGTGAATGTTACTGTTCATTAGCATAATATAGGCTTAAAGTTGCGATTAAACGGTTTACTCAATTAACATTCTATTGCAGTAGATTTTAAGATCAAGAATATTAATTACATTAACCGTAAAAATTTAAATATTTAATGGGACTGGTCATTAAAATATTATCAATTTTAATGAAATTACTTACGCTTTATGCAAAACTGATTCATTCAAAATCCAAAATAACTAAAAGTTACCTTTCTATATTATATAAGGCCCTACATTTCTAGACCCAATCCCTTTAAGGGATTATTGTAGTAATCATTTTAAATAACTTTTACTATGGGACCAACTCTGAAATCATGAAAAAATAAACAGCTGTTCCATACATTTACTTGAGTAGTATTAAAGTATTATATTGAGTAGTATTAAAGTATTATATTGAGCAGCTTATTAATTATTGCGATTTCAGGACTGGTCCCTTAGGGCCGTATTAATAAACCAATCTCAGTTCTGAGTAGGCTCTTAAGTAACCACATAAGATGCTGGACTATATAGTTCCAGCATCTTATGTGGTTACTTAAGAGCCTACTCAAAACTTACTCGGGCCTTAGTCAAAGTTGTTTATAATGATTATTACAATAACCCCTTGAAGGGATCAGGATTAGAAAGGTAAGAAGCTTGTGTAATAGTATATATTGTTACATAATTAAATAATAGCTACAAATATTTTTTTTATTATTAACAATATTCATGTGAAATATGAAGGATCACATTTCAATAAGCAATCATTATCTATGTCCGATCTCAATGTCAAAGTAATCATTCTTGTACTCGCCATAGATAAAAGGTAAATGAACTATTTATGTACCTAATGTGTTATCTCAAATGCTACAGATTTCTTTTTACAATCTGTTTTTTTGAATGAATGTGAACAATTTACATTTATAGGAGTAAATAAAATCCATGGAAGATACTTAAGAAGCATTTGGGTATAAAAACTTTTTTTTAATATGTAATAGCTGTTAACAGACCTATTAATTTTATGGAGTCAGTTGTATGTAAAAAGACATAATAAAAAGATAGTTTATATTTGAAGACAGTTACGAAAAAAATAATTGTACAATCAATTGAATGAAAGGATGAGGTAGTAATTTGATAGTAATGAACAAAATATCTTATTGACTTTATGGTCTCTAAAGACAAAGTAACCAATATTTAAGCACTAACTATTTGTAAATAATATTATCTATAGATTAAAAATACTAAAACATACGCTTTTGTCATCCAAACTAAATGTGTATGCAAATATGTATATTGTGTGCAAATAAAAGTGTATTAAAATAACACCTAGTTTCTCAAAGTCTGATCAAATTTGACCAGCCATCAAATTTCAAGTTGAGTGATTTGATTGGTTGATGTTGATCAACCAATCACAACAGATAACATGAAATTTAACAATGATCAGAGATTTGACCAGCTTTACAGAAACCAGAGAGAAAATATAAATTTAAATTTTCTTTTCCCCTAAAATGACGCAATGTAGACAATAGATAATCAGTGGTATACACTCCATAAAGAAAAAAGGCACAACCTGCCCTAATAAATTAAGTATTAAGAAAATTAATATGTCTGTAATAACTTGACAATAAGTTGTTTTTGCCTATATACTATATATATACATTTGTGCACACTACTGTAAATAATCAATTGTGTGTGGACCCTGGCAACCATTTGCAGCTTAATTAATTGGATAAAAAATAAAAGATAAACCTGGGCTCTGCCTGTGTGAATAACTAATTTTCTACAGGTCACCATTTTCCGGTTTTCATGTTTCTGCAAATTTTCATTGTTCCAGCAGTTATGTTGTGAAGAGATTACAAATACAAAAAATCACTTTTAAGTATATAATCTATAAAATTACTAGGATCTTCCTGAATATGCTGATAAATAATTCAAACCTAGAAAGAAGCTGCAGTTTCACAAAGTGATTTACAATTTTCGATTGTGATAACTTATAAAACAACCTATAAATGTTCAATATAATGTAAATAGTACATTTATCATTCTCCTGCCCTTATCCCATTTTATTTGGGGTCGGCGCAATGTGTTTTTCTTCCATTCATCTGTATCAGACGTCATTTCCAGATTTACTTCCTTCTCATTCATGTCATGCTTCACACAGTTCATCCATCTATTCTTTGGTCTGCAATTATTATGTAAAAAGAACATAATAATTAATTATTCTTCAGTTTTTATGTCTCTGATAGAACATTCATTAGTAGCATTCATTAGTGTTCTATTCTATTGAATGGAGTATATAAATAATTACTCCAATTTTTTAAAATGTATTCCCTAACAACAGTCATTGTTTGAGTCAATTAGAAGGCTTGTATCAATATTTGTAGCGGATTCTACAATTAATATGCCAAACATGTTGTATCCCGATAAAGATTTAATCAGTATTAACCTTGGTGTAACTTTATACTTATTTATATTGCATCTGTGTGTTAGTTACTAATTTATGTTTAATTTGTTGTTCTGATAAGGGATAGGTTACACAATATATCAATATATCGTCGAGTTCCCTTCATTATGGTCATGAACGGGTTGTAAATGCCATGGCAATGTTATTCAGTGGCAAATCATTATTATCCAATTCTTATTTTTTATTCGCATTAAATTACATTATTGTACTGATCAAGATTGTAATCTATGATTTTCAAAGAGATTCCATGGATGGTTCTTCTCCATAGGACGTACTATTTGGAACCGCGCACCTAGTTCTAGTCTCTACATTTCATAACCTATTGCCTGTATCCGGTTTACATGAAATAAAGATTTATTCTATTCTATTCTAATATTTTGATTGTAAAGTGAAACTGTACAGCTATGTACTACACTCACAATATAATAAAGATGCGAATAAAAATCAAACAAATAAAATTACTTATAAATATTGTAATTTATTTTTCCACAGTCTGGTCAGTTCAGTGAAGACATGATCCCAACAGTGGGCTTTAACATGCGCAAAATCACCAAAGGAAATGTTACTATTAAGGTAATTTATATTTTACTATTAATTTATTATAACAATAGACGAAAGTGGCTCATCAGGGCACAATATGCTGTGAACTATTTCTTCAACTAGTGTCGGCTCATCTTGATTCACCGTTATGGTTCATAAAATCATTATACTGCGTTAAATCCTTGCGAGAAGTGTTTGATTGATTGATTATAGTTTTTTATTTCTATACATTTGCTAAACTGGGCCTTATTTGGCTATAATGGTTTTGTTAAATCTTTCTATTTTTCGAGTCCCTAACTCTTTTAGGGATTACTGTACTCATCATAATAACAACTTTTACTATAGTACCAAATATTAAAAGCAAAAATAAGACAGCTGTTCCATATATTTAGTTGAGTAATATTGAATTACTTAAATGGAACAGCTGTTTTTTTTTTTTCGTGATTTCAGTGTTGTTTCCATAGTAAAAATTGGTCATAATGATGAGTACCTACAATAACCTCTTAGGATTGGAACTAGTAACGTAGGGATTGTATATTACATCTATGTTTTAAATAGAGTAAGTATATCAATGTTTACATAGGAAAATGATTCTATAATTTTTGAGATTTTTTGATAACGGCAATAATCCATTATAAATAAAATATAGGAAAATCATAAAATTTCTATAAGTAACTAATGCATGTTATTTTAATAAACTATTAGTGTGTGATTTAAAAGAAAATTATAATTAATATTTACATGACGTGGTTACATTTCGGCTGTGCAATTTTAAAACCTAGCAACTGACATTTTTTTTTAAATCGGTGTTTTTGCATTTTTCACTTGTTAAGATTCTGTGGATGAAGGTGAAGATAAGATATGTGAAAAATGCAAAAACACCGATTTTTAAAAAAATGTCAGTTGCTAGGTTTTAAAATTGCACAGCCGATTTGTGTAGGATGTCCTTCTAAGTGAAATGTTTGTTTTGTGTGTTACTGATATCAAATTGTAAATTCATCCAGTGACTAACTTGAAGATTTGATGATTCTCGAATCATTAAAGAGCCCATTTCAAATTCTTGGTAACTGTCAATGCTAGACTTTTATTACGATTTAAATTTTGAGGTATTTTTGTAACCGAATTAACTTTTATCTTTTTCATTCTTCTATTTACCAAGTTTGAAATAATATTGTAACTTACAGGTTTGGGATATCGGTGGTCAGCCTAGGTTCCGTTCCATGTGGGAGAGGTACTGCCGAGGTGTTAATGCTATTGTGTACGTATAACTACCATTAAACAAACTTAAAATAGTACTTTTTGGTAGTAGTAGTAGTGTCTCGCTGGTATGCCAGCATGGGTCGGCAACTCGGCACGACCGGGGAAGTACTACCTTCTCACAGCATATCGACGTTAAGTAGCAGTATGTATACTGTTGTTTCGTTTGGTGAGTGTGGAGCGCCGGAGGTCCAATTCCTCCCTTAGTCCCTCTTTTCTTCTCCTTTCCCTCACTCTTACCTAACAACATCCTAAAAGGTGGGCAACTTTTTGTTTTTTGAAGTCGGTTTTTACTTTTTTTTTTAAGTTTATTTTTTTACTGTAACGTTTTTGATTTATAAACATCTAACCAATAACCGTTGTGGTCAACTTTTATCCAAGAATCATACAGAGCTATCACTAATCTAAAGTTTATGATCTCAACTCCCCACAGCTACATGGTTGACGCAGCAGACCCTGACAAGATCGAAGCATCACGCAACGAACTGCACAGCCTCCTGGAGAAGCAGCAGCTGACCGGTATCCCGGTGCTCGTGCTGGGCAACAAGCGCGACCTGCCCCACGCACTGGACGAGCACGGGCTCATTGAGCGAATGTAACTACTTTATAATAATACCTTAGCAATGAGCATACCTGACAGGGAACTGTTGACTGAGATTTTTCATGATTTTTTTTTTTTTTTTTTTTTTTTTATTCTAGGTCAATGTTTTTAAATGTCATATAGAATGGACGGCTCAGTTTGCCCTCGCGAGTTCCCAAGAGGTCTCGACGTCTAATGTTTGGTGTCCCAACTAGGGTTGCCAGATACAGGCTTATCATTTCCGGGACAATTCTAGGGTAACGGAGTCGGGTCGTAGTAAAATATATGAAAATAAATATGTATTTAATCAAGCCATAATAATGTTTTTACTTGTTGTATTTTTTAAAGGGAAAAGAAAAATGCAAATTATTTTCATATATTTACTCTTATTTTAGGCAAAAGTTACCTATCTACCTATACATATTGTGTCGTAATGGCAAATCTAGCTATACTCGTAACTTTGTGAAAAAATCTATTAGTTGTTCGGAATCCGGCACAGTAAAGTCTTATTACTGGACACGGGACAGAACGCAAAATTCCGGGACATTCCGGGACTTTCCCGGATTTCCCGGCCATCTGGCAAGCCTAGTCCCAACCATGGGCGTAGCTAACATTTTTTTCTATGTTGGGTACAAAAAGGATACAGGTCCTAAACTTGTTAAAGCAGTTATCTACAGAACTTCACGAAAAAAACGAAAGGGCTATAAATAAACAAATTGTTGCTATTTACAATCAAGTAACTTGGTTCGGATGGAGTCTGCAAACTTAGTTGCTAATAGCAACATTACTTGTTTAATAATAAAAAGCTGTATTGCACGTTTAAAATAAGTCTTGGTATTATGCGGCCGAGGAATTTTAACAAAACCAAATTGGTACATTTCTGGCGCTTCCATTTTACCTTGTTGAATTCGTATTACGATATTCTTACAGGAACCTGTCGGCGATTCAGGACCGCGAGATATGCTGCTACTCTATCTCATGCAAAGAGAAGGACAACATTGACATCACCCTACAATGGCTCATCGCGCACAGTAAGTCCGGTAGCGCGCGTTAATCGCACACAATTGTCAACTCTATGTGCAAGGCATCCTTAGCACTTAAGGCGCAGTTTTGCTTGCATAATAATTTCAGGGCCTTGAGATTTTTTCTTTTAGTCAAGCCACGTAGACTGGTGATATGTGGACACCTAAAATGTTTTTGTTTTAAATCGGATATGAAATCGTAACTTGAAAAAAATTAAGAAATTCCATACGGGGCTGTGACAGGAATGAATTTATGTTCTATTTATTTTGTATAAAGGTTTAATTTGACTTTTCACGAGGCATAGAAGTACACCTTTGTGCCTCGTGAAAAGTCCAAATTATTTTTTGCATAGAGCCAATTTTTTGACATTGATTGATAAACTGAAATGGACAACTTCGATGGCTACTTTATATTTGAACGCAGTATACTTGGCTTTGAGACTGATGATGCGATATCCCTGAGGAGGTTGAATATAACGTTTTATCAAGACTTACGAACTAATTTAAATAATATAATACATTGATATAATTATATTTTATAAACTTGTGATAACATTCCGAAAATTTGCTAATGCATAGTTTGATAAACTGCGCCTTAGGGATTGTGTGTCAAGAGATGATCTTGTTACATTATAATGTAAGTTGCGACTATAATGGTGGTAGAATACTTTATCACAATGAATGAGGCGTATACTATGCCTTTTTATTAGAAATTTAGAAGCGTTTATAACGAGTCAGTATTATAAAAATTGACAAGTCTCATTGCTTAAATGGAATAAAGGGGTATAATGAAGTTACTGCAACACAGCCTTGATAATCCGAATACCAAGAATTTGCACCCTGTTCGGATCCGCGAAGCGTTTAGATTATAGTACAGAGAATTTTTAATTAGGCGCTAAAAGTTAAAGTCACATGTTTTCTTTTCTTCGATGTTGAAGCCATGACTCTACCATCTACAAAATACTGACGAGATGTACAAGCGACGCAATAGTAAACAAAATGGCGGAACGAGTAACGAGAAACACGTATGTGTGACACCTGCAATGCACGGCAGGCAACTGGTGACTCAGTGAGCGGTACGGCTCTCTAATTACTGATGTAGCAGACGGTTTGCGACAGGCGTCATCGCGCGGTAAAACATCACGATAGTGACGCGACAGCCACCGCTTACGGGTTCGCCCTCTGGCGGATAATAAACGAACTAAAAAGTGCATACTTGGCGCTGCAAACGCGACAAGTAGCCACAGGCTAACGAATGCTGTACCTACATAATACCGAATTCGTTTGACAGTTCACGACCGATCGTGCTCCGTCTACTGTCGCGTGGCTGTCGGGTCGCTGTTAGGTGATTTTTACGTAATTAGGGTGCGGGAAGAGTAGCGCGTTCGAATTAGCGAGGCATTCAGATTAGCTTTGGTTCGGATTATCAAGGGTATACCGCATACCCTACTCAACGAAGGAAAAAACAAAATGTACTTTAACAAAATTTGACTAAGTACGTACTCTAAATAAAAAAATATCTATTAAATATATGAAATTAAAAAAAAAATTGTGTGATGTTTAATCTACTTGAAACAGTTCTAATTGAAAGTAAGTTACAATATTTTTATTGTGTAATATCGCATCACAGAAAGATTTCTGTTTTTGTCTTTTTGTATGGCTAGTAAGATTGTGTATACTTAGTCTCAAACCTAGTTGAATAAAGTATAGGTTTGCCTCGATCGGCTTCGTTTGCCTAATTAGTCTCGAAAAATATTTCAGAAAGTTATCTCGTATCAAAATTTGTGACAATTATTCCTCGCGTGTCTTACACGTGTGCCTCGGGGCCTCGCCTCGCGTTGAGCAAAACTGTTATATTCTTGCCTAAGCAATTTCGTACGTTATTCATTGTGACTAAAGCAATTTCAATGTCATTTAAGTCGTAATAAATTAATTTAGCTTGAGTTATGCACTCTCTAAAACAATTGATGTGGTTAATTATCTTGTCACATTACAACCATTGGCTTATATTATTTTTCGTTGTTTGAAAATGGTGCCAAGCTGTAATTTTGTTTATCTTTTAATTATTTACATGAAATATTTATTGAAATGCAATAAGCCTTTAAAATGTGAAAAGATAATGTTGTCACATTAGAAATGTATACACATCTGAAATATAGTTTCTTTTAGATAATAGCGAATTTTCGTTCGATGATACAAATTCATGGACATATTTTGTGATATAATTTTCTACCGTCACAAGACAAATGCTCAGGACTAAATTCTAATTAAACCAATGATAGATACATAATTAGATTAGTATAAGAACTATTTCAGGACATATCAATCGTTTCGGGATTTATACATAATATAAACAAAACGAATAAACTTATTTCATCTAAAAGATGCTATATTTCGGATGCGGTACCATCATGTTAGAGTATTTAGATTCCTTAATAATATTAGCGTTATATATTATAAATATACTTATCTCATATTGTTAGCTAAAAAAATAAGTTTAATAGTATCTAGTGCGCGAATAATTTTGTTGATATGTAACGTTAGGCGCAAACTGTATATAATATAAACAGTATATACGTAATATATGTATAATTTATGAAATATACACTATAGTGAGCTATGGACACAATATTTTACAGTATTTTCAATTCCAGGACCAAGTAATCGTACGTAAGTGCGATCCCTAACTAGGATAATGTGTATGACAACACCTAACACCTGAAAATGTTGATTCCACATAGGAAAACAGGTAATCAAATTGTAAACTTTCAGGACAACATTCAACCAAGATAATTTATAATACTGTAAAATAATGTATACGTGGTTTGAACAAATAATTCTTTAATTTATTTATCGTTTAACAAATTTACTCGCACACTAGCAATGTTTGTCGAATATAGAAGAGTCACTAGATGTGTAATTAATTGAAATTAAAAAAAATACCCGCTTCGACTGCACATTATGTTTATATAAACATTTATATATAGTTATATCTTGTAAAATAAATAGATTCGAAAACTAAAGATTAAGATTTCACCATTTGGCGCTGGTTTATGTTAAAAACTTACCAGTACATGAAAGTAATAAATTATTATTACAAAATTATGATTTTTCGTCATAATAATCGCATTATTATTAGATTTAAGAACGGGGTATTTACCATGTTTATACTTTGTTGCGAGCTTCCGATATTTCGGCACTGTTGCAAGTGCCATGGTCACGGATAAACTAAAAGTATTTGCGGGTGGATGTTTATTGGCAGACAAAACGGTCTACCCTCCTTCTGTTACGTTTTGTGCGCTCGGGTCCGGCACCACTATCACTTAAGTCACTCACAACTCGATTGTGTTTCCGACACGCGAAACTCGCTGCTGGAAGCTCGCAACAAAGTATAAACATAGTAAATACCTCGTTCTTAACTTTAATAATAATGTTAGTGACCATGACAGTTTAAAAACTTTTATATTAATGGCAGTATCAAACCAAAGCTGGAATAGTTTAGACACGCTCTGCTAGCGTCATTGACGCTTAGTGCGGTCTGTAACTAAAGCGGTAAGCTAACTTTGTTCTGGAGCATGTCGGGGTTTTGCTTTAACATCGTTAAGTATTACTTAAATAGCGAGGGAATTATATTTGGAATATTATCTCAAATAGTTTTTTTTATACATTAATTTGTCTTTATTGTAACGTTTTTGTTATAACTTGATCATTGATCATTAACATCTTCAAAATGTATAACAACAATCAACGAAAATTATTACCTTTGTACACGGTAGGATAATGGTTAATAAACGTCTCGTATCTAGATATAATACCTTCTGTTACGGAAGCAGATATTCTAGGACAATAACTGAAGAATGTTCCTTTGCAAATATGCGTAACAAGTCAATCAGGTGAAGAAAAATTATGGCTCATGTCTTCTAACTTCCATACATATGCTAATATACTTTAATATTAAATGATTATTGTAGATAGGTCTGTTTGCAGCCGTAGCAATCTGCAAAGGTATCTGATTGCTTATTCTATTGAAAACACATTTGTAATTTAATAATAGCTCTTCACAAAGGCACATGTCGTATACTCTTTAGCTTTATTTGACGGGTTACTCACTATCATGTGCAGTCCGCTAAAAAACGTTTTACCAGTGTAAACTTCGAGTCCTTTCCACTTCTTAAATTTGAGGTAACCCCTGCTAGGAGAGAAAAGCAATATATTATGCGTTGAAGATTGTGCACAAGAGCTACTCCGCTTAATTAATAATGGATTTTAAATATTACAGCATTCCACATTGGTAAAATTATTTGAGGTATTTG
This sequence comes from Allophyes oxyacanthae, assembly GCA_932294325.1. NCBI lineage: Eukaryota > Metazoa > Arthropoda > Insecta > Lepidoptera > Noctuidae > Allophyes > Allophyes oxyacanthae. The sequence goes on along the minus strand of OW028614.1, from coordinate 2,888,178 downwards.
TTCATCTATAATTATATTATTTTTATATAAAGGTGCGTTGATATTGTATGGCTGTAACTTATCTTTTTCTATAAATATATACCACACGCAGAGATGTAATTAAATTTAAAATGTCTTATTTTTTCATAGCCTTTAATACTTAATGATTATATCAATCATTTGCTCACAGTAATGCAAGTGTAACATTATTTAGCAGAGTTCCAACCTTCGCATGGAACTAAGCCAGATAGACTAGATTTTGGTTTCTATTGACACTTCAACTAAAACGTAAGATTCGTTAAAGTGAAACTGCAAAATTAAAAATCGTATAAAAATAATGTAAGACCATATGCTAATTTCTCGTTATAATTAATGTTAAAATGGGCTATACTAAGGGCCATTTTCACTGACAAAATAACAGATGTTTAAAATGAAATCGGCCGATCACTCATTCTAAAATTCATGTTTATACGGCTGATTTTGCTCTATTCGTCTTGTTATATTGTCGGTGAACGTGGGCCGTAAGAATACGGCCCACGTTCACGTTATTGTAGAAACAATAGAGTTCTCTAAAATATGATCATATACAATCGACTTTGCTAACTGCATTGGTTTCAACTGATGTAGATTGTTTAGAAATGAAGGGTTCACTGCTATAGTGATGAATGTCCAAAATATCTATAATACACATCTGAGATTTCCTTCACCATTTGAAACTCTTCTACTATTTTATGTGTGATTTAGAGATATGTATACTTACCTCTAAATCACACATAATATAGTACAGAGACATTTTGGAAATATTGAAATGTTGTTCATTAATGGAACAAAATTTCAATTTTTCCAAAATGTCTCTAATTCAAAACTGAATTTTCCTTCACCATTTAAAAAGTTCAAAAGCTAATATCTCAAAATCAAACAGAAGAGTATTTATCATTAACGCGGTGGATCCTTTAAAAGTTGAAATTGTAGACTTGATCCAAGAACAAATAGTTTAACAATATAATAATTTAAGGCCTTTTACAAAATATAATAGTAAGTCTGTTTCAATCTTTTCTGTTGAAGGCAGCCTCAAAGTCGCGCCTCGTGTTGAGTTATACAACGTGATAGATATACGAAGTTAACGCTTTTTCAAACGAATATTGATTGTATACGCAGACAGTGCCTCAAAAATATGCAGTTTCTTACCTCTCCTGGATCATGTGCCTCAATTTGAGTCTGCGAGGCGCCTCGGTTGGAGTTAGTCCTCGCTTCGAGGCTGCTGTCACTGGATTAGGCTTTAAACTATCACAATACGATCTAAGGAATGCAATGTTCTCATTCAGCCGTACTATATTTAAATCTGGTGCAACGTAAACATTTTTTTAAACCTAAATGGCATACTATCATGAAACCCCATAGTTAATAATTTTGTATAAACAAAATGTTATCCATGTAACATCGAGCATGTGAATAAATTAGGTGACGTCAGAATTATGTATCGAGTGTTTGTTATACAACGTTCTACCTTTCTAGTCTCGATCCCTTTTAGGGGTTATGTACATTTACAGGATGATGATGTATGGACACTAGTGATGAAACGATTACGATTAATTGTAATCGTCGAGTATCATTGCGATTATTTAACGATTATCTATTAGCACAAAATACACTGTTTTGAGAGAAATATCAAAAAATATCTGTGTTAAAAAAACCATCAAGTGCTCGCATAGGAAAGGCTGTTTTCTACTGCCGGCTTGATTCAGACGAATAAAAGACACAAGGATTATTTTTTAAATGACGGTGACCCCGTAAAATAGGGCACTGCTGTAAACTGACCATTGCCAGTTATTTTGAGATCGTTCGATTGGTCACTCGCTTATCGCAGCTGCCGTTGCCTCAATTATTCCTAATGAGCGGGCGACATTCGCACGGGTGACTTTCACACCGAAAAATGAATTATTGAACGTAGCCACTTGATTAGTAAATTACTGTGAATCGAGATACATTTTGTTGGCGTTTCCATTCTTTATAGTAATTATTGATTGCAACTTGTATAGGGGAGCTGGAAGTTTTGCAGAACTACCTGAATAAAAGTAGGTAAGTATACATGACGCGTTAGTAGGTATCTAAATCAATATTTTGAATGTTAGATGTTACTCGTTAAACTAGCTTTCAATAAAAAAACGGCATTGAAATCGGTCCATCCGTTTTGGAGCTACGATGCCACAGACAGATAGAACTACAAACTTATACCCTCTTTTTTTGTTGGGGGTTAATAAAGAAAGTAGCAGATGCGCTTAGTATAGTTTAGTACCTGTCGAAACGCGGAACAAAATCTACACCAATATCTCTTTCTAACAAAAAACATGAGAAAAAGATGGAAGATACAGTCTTGTCATATCAGTCCACTTGCTTGATAACAACGTGAATCTACAGATAGTTGGTTCCGGGTCTGGGTGTGTGTGCATGTCACATGTGTTTGTAAACTGTACCCTCGAGAAATGCTAGTGAGGGGAAAGGTATTTATAAAAAAAGAACCTGAATAATCCTAGGGGTTACTCTACTTCTGTAAAAGGAAAAGGATAGAGCACGTTACATTAAGGCGGAGATATATAGATAGAGCGTACTTAGACTTGCTTTGGAATTACTTTCATTTTTTATTGACTTTTAACTTTGTTTATTGACTTCTACGGTCTTGGCGTATGGTCAGCACAATCTCAGTGTGTTATGACTAAATACCAAATCAAAGTAAAGGTAAGCTACGCATATAAATGAAGAGCAGACAAACGTACTCAACTCTATATTATATAAAAAAATAAGCTTTGCTAAGTTTTAGGCTGAGTAAAGTCAAATTATGCCGCACTAGATCTCAGCCTAAAACTTCCTATACGTTTGAAAATTATCGTATCTCAGTCTTGCAGTTTCTTTTTTCACTCGCACAAATCTCAATAGATTTGTAGCAAATGGCACGTTATCGGTAAGTTCTCTAAGACTCAAGAGGGTGATATCTAAATCTGTATGTAAATATAATACGCGTTGTATATTTCCAACAAGAAGTTTCTCTGCATAGTTTGTACTCTGTTTTTAACAAAGAAATAAATATCTTAAGGGCTGCAGAAGTGTGTATTAATTTCACCCTATCTTAGAAACTTAATAGCTCCCCCACAAAGCCGCGTTATATCGCCGATATTATCGCAGTGCGTTATTGCGATACCTATATGTTTAGTACATTTTGTATTAGGACGCATGCGTTCTTACACACTGCTGCGATAAAGCTTCCTTACACTAAATGTACTAAACAGATAGGAAGGTATCGCAATAACGCAGCGATATTATCGACAATACTAATAACGCGATATTATCGAAGATACTAATAACGCAACGATATTAATAGCTAGGCAGTGTGATATCATTAAAGCGCTTAGATACCATTTGTCGACACGGTTGGCGCAGTGGTTAAGCGATTAGCTTTCTGCGCTACGTGCCGCGGGTTCGATCCCCGCACGGAACAAATATTTGTATGAACTACAGATAGTTGTTTCGGGTCTGGTTGTGTGTGCATGTGACATGTATGTTTATAAACTGTACCCTCGATACAGGAGAAATCCTAGTGAGGGGCAAGGTAAAAAAAAAGGCTGCGAATATATTTGGCGGTATTATCGTCCAACTAGACTACTCACATAACACAAGCAGCATAATGTCACGGGTGCACGAAGAAGACTGTATTCACCCGTTTGCCTAGGTGGTGAATAACTTCCATCAGATGGACAAACAAAAGCATTTACAAGTTTTTATCAAATAGTATCGTAGAAATATACTTATGGATTCGGGAAACGCTTACTACCTACTCAAATAATTTTTATGTAGAAAATAGTTTTCACAAGAGCAGTTTATTTCACATAAAAATATAGATTCTATAAACACCACATAAATAATATTCTTAGCTGCCTGAAATATAACACAATTTTTTTTCATTTTCAAGACAGCTAACCAAACACAGACAAATAATTATCAAATATCATTCTTAAATCTATCATGATTACACAATATTTAAAAAAAAACTGTAAGTTAATGGTGGAACTCGTCACATAAAACATCTGACCTGTTGCCGAAATTTTATGGCCACGCGGTTATAATTACTTAGCGGAAACGCCTTACATAGCGATTTAAAACTATTTTATAAATTCATTAGCTACATACAGTCAGCAAAATACTCAAGTCCATTGTTTCTTAAAAAAAAATGAAATTTATTATTTTCAAACAGCTGTTAATAATGTTTGCTGTTGTAGGTTATTATTATTCTTGTCAGTCTTCAATGTATTCTCTATTAAATCATAACTAATATAATGATTTGCCAGTGTTAAATTATCTAAGGCTGACATTCAGAGACGACAGAAACGAGTCTAAGCGTAAACTTACGCTTCCATCTGTCAAAATTTGTTCGGAAGTTTGACAGATGGAAGCGTAAGTTAACGCTTAGACTCGTTTCTGTCGTCTCTGAATGTCAGCCTGAGACTTCATCATAAGTCTAGGAACATTTCTGATTTCCAATTTTAATGAGTAATAATGATTATGAGCTATAATATTTGTTTTATAAATTGTCGTGGAAAGCATTATCTGCACCCGAATACTAGCAATATCGCAAAGATTTTCATAACTTCGAACTTCTTTCCGATGTTTCAATAATTCAATGCTTAGATAGCTTTGTCTAGCTCTACAAGCCTTTCAAGTGTCTTCACTTACTTTTGATGTTGACTGTACCTCATAACAAAGTAATGGCGCGATGCAATAAGTTGATTTTTAAAATTGAAATATAATAGAACTTATCAAACACAAAAAATACGTCAGATGTAGTTGCTATATTTATAATAGATATTTAAAAATACATAACTCTGAATGGACGATCGAAGGAACGTTTCAAAATCATGGAAATGCACAAGAGATCAAATAAAAATAACGTTCACACCAACGAATTATTAATTTTTCCACGTAAATTCATACCAGGTGTGAAAGAGGTTTCCTAAAATAGCCATTTGAGATTTTAGGTATTTATAATGTTCAGGAGGTCACCTTCTAGACTATGTATATGTTTTAAGGTTGTATTATAACAGTAGGTCGACTGGTACCGAACTACAACTTTGACATAAGCTCTGTGGCATGTCATCCAACCTGATGGAATTCGTGCCTAGCACTATATCAGCGACACCTTTTTGTCGCTCTTTCATCTCCAGCCTCTCCAACCTATCTTCAATCAAAGCGACTCTGTCTGCAAGTCTGTTCATTTTGAGCTCCAATTCTTCAAACTTTTTATCTTTTTGTTGCTTAGGACGCAACGTGTCCATTTCGCCTGTCAACATTTTTAATTGATCATTTAATGAGCTCTCGGATTGAGAAGATTCTAAGGATGCTTGTGGCGTTATAATCTGCGCCAATTCCGCCTGCTTTAGGTAGAAATCAGATTTTTTGAACGCCTTCAATTCTTCTGTGGTCAGCAAGAAAGTCACGACTTTATCCACGTCATTTGCGTCAATACAAACGAGCACTTCCTTCAATTTGTCCACGTATACCTTCTGAAGAGTCGGCTTCAGCCCGCCAATCAAATTGTGTTCGCAATTCCAGAAGAAAGGAATTTCTTTTTTCTGAAGGGCTTGGCACAGCTCATACACCATTGTGCGGAAAAGTAGGCTTACTTTGTTCTGCCAGAAAGTCTTATCATTCATATCGTGGATTTTCTTCAGAAATAGAGATTTGATGTAGTAGCTAGCGATTGCCTTCATTTCGAGAGAATCTCGTAATTTTTTCACCTGGAATTGTTTAAGTCAATTAATTTTATAAGACCCCGAAGTGTATTTGCCGTGAACTTATATTAATGATTGGTTTCTGCTGCCGCTCCAGTGGAAACCAATCAATAATCTAAGGCCTTGAAGCTAAAACTGCTGTATCATAGAAAAACATTTCAGGATTAATATGAACCAAGTTTAAGCAGCATACTTCATAAACCGCTTTAAGGGCATCAATCAATTAAATCAGCCTATCGTAGACCACTGCTAGACATTGGTCTCATAATCTCTTAAATAAATTAAAATGATTTCATATCAATAATCGAATATCTGAAAGTTGATGCAATTAAACACTTTTATGAATGCTCACCAGCCTGATGGTCGTTTTCAATGCCTTGCAGTCTTTAATCAATTCTCTCTCTTGCTCTTGGAACGAGAGACGCCAGCACCGGCTCTTGAGGGTGTTGTTGTTCAACGCCTTGTTCGGTTTGGGCACCACTAGCCAATCTTTCGCTTGGATCCCCTCGATGACTCTAAAATCGAATAATTTTGGTTCAGGAAACTGCCCAGTAAGACACTCTGTGTACTATAAGGTAGGAATGAAACCAAACTAAATGCAGAGCAAATCATATATACCGAATTATAATTATACCTCTGTTAATCCCCTGTACCTATGGAGCGACAGAAAGTCGCGCAAAGCGGCGCGCAACGCGGAGAAAGCCGCTTATCTCCGTTCATGGAGAGCGAGTTAGAGAGCGACACGCCGCGCGCCGCACAACTTTCCGCCTCTTTATAATTGAGCCTTCTTATGTACTGATTTTATTAAGAAAACGAATCTAACCTGTAGCCGTCCGGTGTGCGAGGGTACATAAATCTGATGACAGGCACCAAATCCACATCCAGCGTGTACTTCTTATTGCCCTCGTCGTTCCTAATGCTCAACGTGTACGCCGGCCCCGACTCCTTGTAGGTCAGCAAGTACACGTCCCCATTGACCGTCACCTTCCCGTCCATAATGTTCAGAGCCTTCTGGACAATACCGTGCATCCATTGACGGAATTTATTCTGCAGGAAGTATTTGTCAGCGTCCCGCCACTCACGCGTCACTTTATGACATTTCTCCCAGTCTGGCTGCTTGTCTAAATTGTCGAAGGGGTTCGTGATTTTAAGTTTTACGAAACCAGGTTCCTCATTCTCAATGATGATGTCTCCATAGTTGATTGGAAGACGAATTACGATGTCCATGTCGAATTCGTCCATTCTAGTCACTTTGATACCATCGGAAACACTGCCCGCGTACATAATCTAATGGACAAGAGGAATCAGTAGATTGAAAGTATGAAACATCTTACCACATTAAAAAACTTTGAAATGAAATAGCTTATCAAATACCTGGCTGCTATATTTCTTGAAATAATTGCATTGTTCTCCCATCTTCTGCTTGACTTGTTCGAAGACACTCTTGAATACTTCTTGCGATTTCTTAAAGTCGTCATCTTTAATAGAAATAAACTGATTGAAAACCTCCGCCAGATAAGCATCCAGTTTCTTCTTTTTTGTACTCATGATTTACTGGAAATAAGAAAGATAAATATTAAATTTATGTTCGTATGCGTCTGTGTTCGTATGATTGAAGTTGTCAAGAACCCTGCTAATACCGTTTATTAGGCTTTCAAGCTTCTTTTAACAGGTATTCGTATTTAACCCGATATTGAAGCCTGAACGTGCTCAAACTCAAATCTATTCATGAGTGTTGTTTAATATTTCGCGTACAGTAGGTGCAAAGCTAAAACAACCAAAATAGATTCAGATCGCGGAAACACTGAGTCTGAATACCTTTGAGATCTGACTTTTAAAATTATATAATTTAACATTAGATAATAAATATGTCTTGTGTCATATATACTTAACACAATTTTCCCAAAGAATGATTCGGTTGGGACCCAGTGAATGTTATTGGCAGATCTGGAACTTTCGACAGAAAAATAAGAAGTTTATGCAAAGATAGGTAAATATGCCTAGGTAGATACTCGACAAAGTATATATCTACACTTCTGTCACTGCGTACCACTTCTCCGCTCGCATAAAGAAGTCTTAAATCTTCGTCAGATAAATTTTGTGGATGACAACTACACACAACAACAATACACATCACCCCATAGGACAGTGATGGCAAAGTACGGCCCGCGGGCCAACTCGGGCCCGCCAACATCCGTACTTGTGGATGAGGAGCCTTCGAATAATTTCGAAAAAATGTTGGTCAACGTATATATCGTGGCCAGATCTTGAAATTTATCAATTCATGATGTGGCCGACCATTTCATGATATGGAAAATACCCGCTGCCCACATCATGATAATGGTCTGGCCAATCAATGAATAATAATCAGCGTTTGACGATATGAACAGCTAAACGCACGGCTACTTCTTATTATGGTCAAACATTAGTGATCATATCGTAGTATCTAATATTGGTTTTGTGATGCATCATGGCGGCGGACAATAATTTTGATAAAAAGCTAATAATAATGCGCCAATTAAATATAAACGTGAAGTGAAATGTCGTTACGACACAAAACTACTTGAATTTTAAGAAAGTCACTCAAAAAACGATGGATAAAACGCTCGCTCGGCTCGCGCGCCTGAGGTCGTGGTCGCTGTTCTAACCTAATCTAGTAACTGTGGCCAACTTTGTTAAACGCGATGAACAACAATCTTATATAACCGTTTTACAGAACTTACAGCTGTTTTGTAAAGCATGGCCAAACGTAGATGGACACATCAAACGTTGAATTTTAAACAATGTGGTCAGTTTTAGCTGGCCATATCATGAAATGGTTGGCCACATCATGAAGTGATCAATTCTAAGAAGTGGCCACGAACATTGATTCAAATCAATATAAAGATAAATTGGTATAGAAACGTCGAGAATACTGTAAACGAAAAAATGTTTACGAAAAAAATACAGAAATAACGAGTATTACTGAGAAAAGTATATTAAAAGAAAATCTAGCCCTTATAATAGGTATATCCTAGACTCTTTCTTGGCCCCTGATAATAAATCTGCACAGGAGATAATAAATCCAGACCATTATTATTAATAACTTTCTGAAGGAAAGTTGGTATTAAAAAAATAAAAAACTGCTGGGCACTGGTCTCTTCTCAGAATGAGTTAGTTAGGCCTTAGTCCTCCACGCTGGCCTAGTGAAGGTTGGCCGGACTAAACACCATCGAGAATTTTATGAGGCCCTCTCAGATCTGCAGGTTTCCTCGCGATGTTTTCCTTCACCCTTATCACAAGTTATAACCAAATTCCAAAGCCAAATACTGATCGGCACATGAATTCGAAAAGTCAAGAGGTTCGGCCGGGTTCGGTGGTTCGGCCGGAAGGTAAGCGTTCAACCGCTAAGCTAGTAGTTACTGCAGGAGTTAAAGAGGTATAAAATATTAAAGTGATGATATTTTATTTATAAATACGTAAGTATAGGTATTGTCGTCAGCTCATCATTCATTGTTGTTCAGCAGGATCTTATTTTTCTTTAGTGAGTCCAAGTTCACCGACAAGATAAGGACGATTACAGCAAAATCACCCACCAATATATGAATTTTTGTATGGGTAATCGCTTGATTTTATTTAAACATCTGTTAATTTGTCGGTGTACATGGCCCTTAGATCATTATGTAGGTACTCATAGTTTATCTTATAATAACTGCTTTTAATCAGTCATGACAAATTATCTTCAACATGTACTTACATTATGAACAAATAAATGGGAACTTCAAGAAAGTGATAGATAAGTGTGATATCAAACCGATAGTGCCTATATTGTATTATTATTTTAGATAGTATGAACTTGGTATATTTATTATTAAACCAAAGGAGCTCTTTATTTATTTATTGGGTAATATTTTCTAATATAAGTAAGTATTAAGTGTTTCAGTGTGTAACACTTCACAATATTTATATCGTCATCATCTTAATTAACAAATTACAATGCAAACTGGAAATCGAAATACTGCTCAAATAAAAACAATTTACTTTAAATTTTGGTTTATATTCTAGAAATCTAGACTGTTATGTATGTACTGTATGTACAGTCATGATACATTGGGGTTGTACGTTTTGCATACAAAATTCTTTGAATGACTGCGGCCTGCTTATTATTAGTAACTCTGCATTTGGGTACCTACTGGGCACCAACAATTGAGCCTTAAGGATGATTGACTCGAAAAATTGATGATTGTACCTATATTTGGTGGTAGGTATAGGCACTCTACTTAAGGATCTATGGTATATGTAATGAATCACAACTATTATGGATTATAATATGACTCAATAACAATGGATAATAATTATAATACTTACATAATAATTAACTACTGACTACATAATCATGGCTCTGTACCAACTAGCCATAAATGCAAGTCATGAGTAAGTATTTAAGCAAATAAAAATTATTATAAACATTATTGGTGTTATTCTGGCTTTGTTAGCTATTATGATGAGACAATTCATTGATTTTAGTTTATTATCAATTATTGTTTTGTTTGTGTGTGGATGTAAGAGAAGAGGCAGACCCAAGGAAAGATGGATAGATTGTGTGAAATTTGACATGGCTTATATGAACTTAAACATTATGAGATGAATGGAAGAAGAAGACATATTACACCAACCCTAAATAAAATGGGATGAGGGCAGGATAATAATGATATGGTTGCTGTTGCACATTTTGACAGTATACTAAACTAGACTAAACGCATCTTTAATTATTTTTTTCTATTGAAACAGAAAGAGACGAACATGTTTAGTTTATTCCTGTCAAAGTGTGCAACAGAATTGTCACCACTATATGTCAACATAGGGCCCGCCTGATAGTAAGCGGTAGGCAAGGTGTCCTTGCTCACCGTTAGAAATGCAACACTGCAAAGAGCAGTGTTATTTGGCTACAATATTCTGCAAGGTGGAAGTACTTCCCGTCAAGCAGCTCAAATTATGAGGGGAAAGTTCTGCAATGCGCTACCTATTTTAGGATGGATTTGAGAGGTATTATTGCGCAGTTGGAAGGCTCGAATTTACAAAATACTTATAGTTACCGGTTACAGTGAATGCAAATACCTACTTACAGCAGTATTAAATATATACCTTACCATACATACACAGCATACTACACACAGTACATACTAGTATAAATATATGTTAGAGCAATAATTTCTTGGAATCCAAATCTTGGTCAGTGTCTTAGGGGCATTAAAAGACCTTTGGCAGGGTCAAATAAAAGTTTGAGAGGGACACTTTATTCTAATACAACTGGGAGAGAAAGATAAAAAACGTTTTATCAGAATAAAACCTACCAGCAGTACCTTTGTACTTGATATCTTTACTTATTTTCTTTGTCATGTATGTGTGTACATAAATAATAAATAAATAAATAAATGTACAAAAACTGTAGGTACCTACTTAGTTCATAACTTCACAGTAGTCTTTAACGACTTACGTGGAATGGTAATCAATTTATGATTTTATCTTCTATCTCCAGCCAAAAATTATTCGGTAATAAACAGGAAACTTACTGCGTTATGTTGTGGTAGCGATTAACCTTTTTCTAGGTTTCTAGTTATCACAAGCCACAAGGTTTTAACACAAACAAAAAAGATGAGAACTGGTTCCGCCCGCAATGCATTGACGTTGGAAGTAGAATGTTCCATGTTTCCTTTCATGCAATACAAATTAAATTTTTATCATGTATCGGGATTTCCATGAGAAGTAAATCTCAGTGTTTACGTTCACAAATCAACCACAACCCCTAAACAGTGTTGCTACGCTTGATGCACAGACTACTTAGAGATACTACGCCTTGATCACGCCTTGATGCGGGCAAATCTGTTATACCAACTCAAAAAATCTGTAAAAATTCTGTATGAATTCTTGCTCTGTATGTATCTGTATGAACGAACCTATTTCAACAAAATATGAGGTGTCCTTGGATTGGAATCGTCTTGATCCAAAATTTAATGACATCACAGGAAATTCAATTTAACGAACACGAATGAATAGGGTACTTGCAATGACCAAAGAAGCCTCTGTACTTGCGAATGTCGTAAGTAGTTAAGAAAAAACACAAAATACCTACCTACTTAAAATAGGAGAACAAATTACAAAGGTACATAATGCTTATTTCATAGAATAAATGTCTTACAACAGATCTGCGAGAGGAGAATGTCTGCGAATTTATGTATCAGAGTAAGACATTATTTACATTAAAATCTACATTTTATCTGATATTAAAAAGAAGTAAATAAGAAAAATAAAATAAAAAACCTGCAAGAAAATATTTTTGTTTGAAATAATTATGTATAGCAGCGTCCCACTAATAATTATGTACCTATAGTAGCGTCCCACCCCACCATAGATGGTCCCACTGAATAAATGCCCTCAAAATAAAAGTGTGTGCGGTGTTTAATGAGATTGCTATCTAATTTTTTAATATCAATCAATCGGAATTACTTTCGAGAATAGGGACAGATCATGCATTAAATGGATTACCCTTTCTTAAAAAAAATACAATGCCCGATCACCAGCTAGAAACGAATTTACCCAAACCAAAGAAAAATCTTTAATTCTGGCAACTCCTTTCATCGGTCTCAAAAACAAAATTTTCTGTTTACGCAAAAATTATGACCTAGATCAAAGCCTAGATTAATGTACTTGTACGACAGTACGACACAAATAAGAAGTCGCATCGGCAAACTTCGTAAAACCTATCACTTCAGAACTGAATGAGTGAGTCATCAAAACCTCGAATGTTTATTAATACTGCAGTAGAACATGATCTTTACGTTGACGTAATAAGTTGTAAAATTGCGAGCGACTGTCATTGGTTGTTCGATCAGGTACATCGATGTTACTTCTTAGTTGTGTCGGATTCGCGATATAAACCTTTTAGCGCAATTCGGACCGCAGGGAATATAACGATGTAGGGAATTTCCCCCACATGTCTTGGTGTTGCCACTAAGACATGAATCTACTACTGTGATAATATTTTGTACCGATCGGCAACTATAATTGTCGATATTTTTAAGCAATAACTTCATCAGTTCCTATTGTTTTATCAAGTCAAGTACCTACATATATTATGAAAATGTGTGTCGTGACCGTGTTGTTATTTGCAGCCAAATAATTATTAATAAATAGGAAATAAACGAGGACACGTCACATACCTATTTAGTAGAATTTTCAATTCGTTTAATGATAACAAATACACTTATGATTGCATATTTTCTTTCTTCATAATTCATATTCTTTCATTCAGTGCAAAGACTACAATAGTATATCGGACAATTCAGTGTTTAGTGCAGTGTTCGTTCAGTTATAAGAGCTCTTAATTATATTTCACCAAAGAGTAATATTTCACATCGTGAACAGTTGTAGACACTAGACCTTGCGAAGTATAAAATAAGAGGTAAGTACAATTAGGTAATTAAATCAATAAAAGATATATTTAGGATATTTTATTAAGAGGTTCATAATCTAATGTTTAGTTTTGTTGATTTTATAACTAGGTACCTAGGTCAACCTAGGTGTTGTTTGGTAAATACTTAATGTTTGTTTCCTCCTATCCTCTAAGGTTTTCTCTTTGTTGCTATATATTATGTAAGAAATCTACTTCCATAGGTTTAATTGCCTTCTGCTACAGCAGATTATTATGGGTTTACATGATTCTGATTATTCATAATCTTGACTTGATTAATAGGTTGCAAATATTACATTTAAATTAAGTAAACAAATATTTTTTGCTTATAATCACTAACTACTTACATTAATTATTATTATGCACTAGAGATATGAACCGAAGGCTATTTCAGGATTCAGAGATTCTCTGGAGAATCACCGGAGATTCAAAATAATAAAAATATAGAAAGACACACCTTACAAAAAATTAAAAATTTAATTTAACTACTAAAAATTTAATATATTTCAGTAACAAATCACATTAAACTAGTCAAGTAATTATCTATTCTTGTTTAAAAACTAAAGCATCTACTGCATTTGCATTTAGTCTTGAATATCAACTACTAATTGTGTGTTTTCCTGCCATGGCAAACAATCTTTTAGACAGCACATAATGCTGGTACAGACAATTTATATGCAACCTTGTCCAATGGTGACTGACTTCATTCAGACTGACTGGGCCTGCTTTCAGAAATTAAGTCCTTGGTTATCTTCCGCAAGAAATCGCATTAAACCGGTGTTTGAAGGAAAAATCTGATTAAACTCTGGTACACATGTTAACCGAACTGGTGATTCATTGATTTTTGGTGAGCCATTTCACATCTCTAGTAAGCTCCAAGTAATCTTGGTTATGATGATGATGATGATGAATATACAGAAACAGTCTTTGGGCCCTTAATACATTTTTTAGGGAACCTACCCTAGTACTTATAGGTACAATGAACAACAATATTTTTTTCTACTTAATTTTACCTACACTGTTGTTAATATCCTAAGAAAAATGTCTTCTCTGTCTATACACCTGTCCTCTTCTTATTACCTAGTCTACCATTCTAGTGTGTCTTGTATTTATGGCAAATAAATGATTTTTCTTTCTTTTTCTTTATGTGTAATTTAATTAATGCAAAATCTCACAAACCGCCATTAGCATAATATCTAGTTAAAAGCATAATTCAATAACCAAAATTTAACATTTTAAAAGTAATGTATTATTTAGAAAACAGTTCTGGCTCTAGTATTACTTACTGCAGTTAAAATTGAGTCTTATTATCTTCAGATAAGGTTTAATTTTCTTGGGCTCAATTGTGCATTGGTTTGGAAAATTTCATATTTTTTGATAATATTAAGTACCTACCTGTATTAAAAGTTACTGAAATTGTTTCAAAACTATATTCAGGTTTTACATTTATTCAATTACACCATGTTTATGAAGGAACTCATTATTTTTTTCATGTCTTCTATTGTTTGTTTGTCACAGAAAATTGGTTTATTAATTTATTTGATTGATTGAACTTCAGATTTTAACTGTTTCTCCCATAAAAAGACACTGAACCTCTTATCAGTTGGTGGGCTTGATACTTGATACAAAATGTTACTGGGTGATGGGACTAAATTGTAAGTACCTATGCAATTTATAGGTATATTTTTTGGATTTTAGTTTTCTTGTATTGAACTCTATGCATGGTCTGACAAACATTTGGTACCTAGTTTATTAATCTAGGGGATTTGTGCTTAAAATATAATGTGATATGGTTTGGTATATAATCTAAGTTATCTTCTTTTAATAATAGACTCTTACTCTTTACAAAGTACCTATATAATAAAAGCTTGTAATTTTTAAACACTGATTAAAATATACCTGTCCTTGTCTTTTGTGTGTGAACGATTAGAGATGGCAATAGACTTAAAGCTAGCTTAGTTAAATAACATTTAATTTATTAATTTATTTATTTATTATATACTTTATTGTACACCTGAATATAACAATTTTTTAATCATCATTTATTAATAAGGGGGTTATAAAATTAAGTGTATATTCATTATTGTTACAGCTAAAATGAGTAACAATAACAATACTGCAAATAATAATAATAATAACAGAGATAGAACTGACTTTTGGCTTGCGGGCGCAGCAATTGGAGTAGCAGGAGCCTTGGTTGGCGGTGCCATTTATTTGTTGAACCGTCCCAAGACACAACTGGAGCCACAGCCACAACCCAGTTCGAGCGCACTACCAGCCCCCAGACCACAGATCAATGAACCTTTGAGACAGAACAATTTGAATAATCCTTCAGTTTCATCTTACGTTGCTGATATGTTCGGAAGGCTATATACATCACGGTAAGATTTGTAAACCTTTTTTTTTTTCTCGCAGGCTATATCCTTATGGATGTCCTCCACCTTGGGGGAAGGCGGAGGGGTCTGTCGGACTCTTACCGACTAAAAAACCTGCGTTGTCCCCCTATGCACCTTTGTGCCGGGATCACGGGTGCGGGTTAGGTTTTTTAACCTAACCGTCAAAAGTCCTCGACTCCGACGAGAAAAAGAGCTCTTTTTTGTCAGGGGTTAAAAAAATAACGCTTATATAAACTTGCAAAAGCATTGCTTCAAAGAAACTCCACCAACTAGTCAATAATTATTTGGACGAAGTGAGTGCCTGAGTTTCTGTGCTGCAGGTCGCAGGTTCGGGACCCCGACGAGGAACAAATATTTTTGGCCTACAGATTGTTGTTGTGCAATTGCAAGGGTGCCAACTGAAAATGAGCGCTTGGCGTTCTTGTGTTCTGCAAATGCTGAAGTAGCAACCCATTTGCTACTGGCATGCCAACAGCACCTTCTTTTTTTTAATTTTATCTTTATCATTATCTTTCTTTTTATTTTTGCTAATCTTTGGATTTTTTTATCTGTTTGTGCATTTTGTTGTCTAGTGTCTAGTCTGAATAAATATATTGCATGGCTAAGTGTTTGCAAGCACGGCTGCTGAGCCTGAGTTCTAGGGTTCGATTCCCATGTTGGGCCAAGTGTTATTCGGTTTTTCGGTTAAGAATGTGGGTGTACACATGGCTATATATTAAACTATAGATTTCCAGTATAAGCTGACCTCGCATTGTTTAGGCTTTCCGTACAATGAGAGGTCAGCTTATACTGAAAATGTATAGCTTGATATGTAGTAGTGCATACCTAGAATAGTACACCTCTGCTCAATCCTTCGGGAAATACACGCGTGATGATAATTATATACTTGTAGTTATGTTATATTTGGCGAAGGAGAGGTGGGTCACCTTGCGACCGTCTGGCAGGTTGTGCTATGAGTACGACCGCTTAACTCAGACAGGAATTTGAGGTAGTTTCGCGGTGCGAGGGGGGGGGGGGGGGTGACACACGCCTACTATAGGCTAACGCTAAGCTAAGCTCATAGAAATAATAAGTAGGGTTCCATGGCTAAGCTTTATATTGCGTATCATGGGCCCGTGACTGACATCTCGCGTCACACCCCTCCCGCACCGCGCAACTTCTTCATAAATTCTGGCACCAACCGTCTCAGTTATATAAGCGGTTGTACTCGTACTATAGTGTTGTGTACGGAATCGACGATTTCGTTGGTGTCGCTTGATTTACGTGTATTCTTTTTTAGCGGAGTCACATTCCCACCTCAATCCAATGTCACAATTAAAGAAATCGGATCGAATGATGAAGTACCTGAAAATCCTGTCATCACCAATCTTAACTCGCTGCTGGCAGACATTCATGTGAGGTTTATAAAACTGAAGCAGTTTGGTCTCCACTACAAAGTGTTTGACACCATATTCCAAGATCTGCACAAAAAGATGAGTGAAGTTGACCCTTACTACCAGAAATACTCAAGCACGGTACGTACCTCTATGTTTAGTAAATTTATTTGGAGTGTACGGATTGTTTCCCCCACCATAGACAATTACGGTGATGCCAAACTGTTCTTTGCGTCGACGCAACATCACATCACTCATCCATGCTCCCCAGTAAAAACTGAGGCAACAAGCGTAAGTATGTGTGCGTAAGTGGCATGCGATAAATAGCTGCAGACACGCACACATAATTAAGATTGATTTGCCTCACTTTGCGTCCGCATACTAGGGACCATCCATAAAGTACGTCACACGTTAAGGGGGGGGGGGACGAAGTGTGACAAGGGGTTGGAGGGGTCCTAAGTTTCGTGACGTCACATTTCAAAATCATAATAAAAAATAATTTGTTTAAGTTAATAATTTTTGGATGTAATATTGCAAAATATGTGACGTCATACTAGGGAGGGGAGGGTCTCTCATATCTGATCAACTGTGACAAGGACGGGGGAGGGTTCAAAAATCATGAAATTAGTGTGACATACTTTATGGATGACCTCCTAGGCTTCTATGCGTTATTATTCTAAGGCATAAACTTAGAATATTTTCGCTTCTTCTAAGGTATAACCTTTAACCGCGTTTCCAACAAATTTATTTAAATTTAAAATGATAACATTATAATAATTATTTTTAGGTACAATTTGCTGGTAGCCACTTCGATAATTTGCGTATCAAAAAGCCCGATGAATTCGACATGGACATCGTTATTGCCTTGCCGCTTAACATAAAGGCGGATCCTAATAATCCGGCGGTTAGTGACATCATAATTGAGTCCCAGTCGGCTGGCTTCCTCCAACTAAGAATGGGCGTACAGTTCCAAAAGTTGCCAGAAAGAGATAGAGAAGAATGGCTTATAAACAAGACAGCGTTCAGATGGAAAGACGACTCCAACTACCTTCTTCGTTCCAAATTTACTGCTTGGTTCAAGAGCGTGGTAAACAAGGCGTTGAACAAATATGACGTAGGTTGTGACGGGCGTCCTCTATACTACGTCGAGGGAGTGCCATACGTCATTGACAAATCGGAGTCGGCCCCAGCAATGACGCTTCTGATTAGCAACAACTCCAAAAAATTCAAATTGGATGTAGATCTGGTGCCGTGCTTGAAGTTCCCGGAAGACCGTTGGCCCATCGGCAAAACTTACCGCAACATTCCTCAGGAATGTAAGAAAGGGTATTGGATGGTTGTGGGCAAGCCGAACAAGTCTTCTCCGATTAAACTCGACCAGTCACGGTCATGGCGTATCGCGCTGCACAACCAAGAGCGTGTGCTGATGCATAATTCTTATAACTTACGACAGGCGGTTCGACTTGTGAGTACCTACCAACCTTCCCTTAAATATTATAAACATCCCAGACTCCCAACTAGAAAAAGAGCTGTAACTTTTGAACGGCTGAACAGATTTTCTTGAAACACAGCTAAAATGAAACCCGATTAAAATAGAATTCAATTTAAAAAAAAAAATTGCATTGAAATCGGTCCATCCATTTTGGAACTACGATGCTACAGATCGATTCACAGATACACATATCCACAGATATACACTACAAACTTATAACACCACTCTTTTTTGTCTGGAGTTAATTACAATAGATATTTATAGGGAGTAATGTGTTTAAAAAATCTTATTCATCACATAATATTCAAACATTTTTGTTAGCTGATGTGATGAAATATCACGATAATTATTAATTTAATCACAGACTGCTAATTGATTTATTGTTATTGATTTAAAAGTGTTAGACCTTAGCTACTGGGTGTATGACATTATATAATAGTGTACGTTTTTCCAGATAAAAAAGCTTCGAGATTCGCTGGGCATGACGAAAATAGCGAGCTACTACATCAAAACCCTGTTTTTCTGGCAGATTGTAGAAATCAATGATCGGAACTATTGGCAAAAGAACAGTCCTGCGACACTGTTCAAGTTAATGGTGGGGAAGCTTCACGAGGCTCTGGTGGCAGGAAAAATACCTTATTTCTGGAACAAAAACAATAACCTGATCGGAAACGTAGACAAACGCATTCTGAACGAATATGTGTTAAAACTGGTGCCTCTTATTGATGTATTAGAACGACCAGACAAATATAAGTTGGTCGCCAAATATTTGTTGACTCCACAAGAATTCGACGAGTATAATGCAAAGTTTTTGCATATTTAACGTTCTGTATTATGATCGATGACCTATATGCAGATTAATATTTTTATATTTTGAAAAGGCGCGTACGCGTCTGTCAGCATACGGGTCGGCACGGCACGTTAACGTAATAGATATCGGTTTAATTGAATATCCGCAAAATATTTACTGTAATTCGCAATTATGCGTGCGGCTAATTAAGCGCGTAGGAACACATTTCAAAAAAATCCAAAAATCTTAAATCAGGCCCCAGTCCATAGACCGGGAATGTAGGATTTTTGTACCGATAGAGGTAGGTATTATCACGAAAACTGACGCCTATTAATCTTAAAGTTTCATTTTGTGTACACTGATGCACTGAAGAAACCCAGCCTCCATGGTCCTTTGTTTTCGTTCAATAATGTGTAAAAAAGTCCCTAATAATAATAAAAATTGGTTTGTCAAAAAAAGTGCTGTTTTAAAGACCGTAATTATTGGTTAAAATTAAGCGCTAGTTACAATCACCGCTTGCAAGCGAAATAGTACCGAAACTGGAAAGGTGTAGCGTTTGCCGATAGGTCCGATAACTTTTTCTATTCCGTCCGAGAGTATAGTATGACAAAGATAAGGCACGTCGTGAATCTTCGTTCGCGCAGACGCGATCGCCGACAGCACCCGAAGCTAAATCAATTTATAATCAACCTTAAGCAATTCCCTTAAGGTGTAAAATTGATTGCCGTGCCGTCTATTTCTATTTCGCTCACTGACTGAAGGTCACGTCGAACCGCAGCGACGATGCTTTCCGATTGCGCGTATTTAATGTGTAAACTGCGCAGGCACATCGGTAAGCCTTAAACACGGTGTAATTAAATAATCACAAAACCTGAATATACCTAGTTTATTCATAATTGACTACTGAATCGAATTCAGTAACTTTTATTATTAAAAAATAATGCCTAGCGTACATAGGTACAACCGCTCCGGTACCTTTGTCTGACAAATTAATTAAGTAAGCATAATATGCTTAAAAATTATACACGTGTTTATTATACATAGTCTACATAAATGAGGGTATTGTGGTGCTCTTAAAGTAGTATTTATAATTGGCTAGTTAGTGAACTTGTCATCTAGAGGTATCTACCTAGTAGCGATGACGTACTGATTCATATTACAACCCAGACTACGATAGAGGTAGGTAGTTATTTCATGTTTTATCTCAAATATAAAAATCCCAAGGCAAAGAAAGAAAGAAAAATCTATAAGGCGCCAAAGTTTAAATTATAATCCGTAATATATGTTTGATATTAAAAAGAAACCGATAGATTGTTCCATTGGTATATCTTTATTAATTATGTTTATGTCATTATAAAGATGAGGCTACGCTACGATTATAAAACAATTATGCGTATTTTGATTTATTGAGAAATTTTGATTTTTATACTGTTTTTAAAATCTTCTACTGTATTTTAACCAATTTATTAGATATTCAATAGTTAGAAAATATTTTTTATAACATATAGGCTGTAGGCTTATTTTTGTATTGCCAAACAAATACCTACTGATATTTAAGTATTTACTTGATCATGTATAATGTAGATACAGCTTAGATATAGAGTATCTACCTGCCTACATGGGTAGTTTATACATGTTATTATTAAACTATTAATATAAGCTTTTAGGTATTGATCTAAACAATATTATTTTTTTGATTTAGTGTATTCAATTTTAAAGTTATTTAATATTAGATTTTTATATACAACGTGTACCTATCAGAAATTCGTGGTCATATTTAAGGGTGTGGATCAGACCATCAAACTGAACCACTTTCTATATGGGACCAACATCGTGATCGCAAAAAACCCATACGTTTGGGTCGAGTAGGTATTAAAGTTTTGTATAATATAACCATGCATTTCGGATACACGTTGTATTATCGCGCCTTTTCAGGAAGAACACCGTAAGCGCCTTTACGTTTGAAATATTTTGAAATTAGTTAATAATAACAGGCTTTTTATTATTTCTTTAATTTAAAAAAAATACGTTTTCCCCACACGGATTTCTCCTGTATTGAGGGTAAAGTTTACAAACATACTTCTCACATGCACTCACACCCAGACCCGGAACAACTATCTGTAAATCATACAAATATTTGCTCCGTGCGGGGATCGAACCCGCGGCACCTAGCGCAGAAAGGTAATCGCTTAGCTAATGCGCTAACCGTGTCGTCAAAACGACGATTTTAAACTACCTATAACACGCTGACTCATACGTTGTATTTTAAACTGTTATTCAAAATATTGTCAGTTTGTGTCGTGACAGTAATATTATTCCACAAATTCTTAAAAAAATCTGATTGTCGCTTACGATGTTTTTCTTGAAAAGGCTGTGCTCTGAAGGTTCCGTCTACCCCCATGGGAAAAAGCGTGATATTATACGTATTTGTGTTGTATTTTAATATAAGGATAAGATATAATTATGATTTAAAGTTGTTATTAACCTTTGAAATGGTTTTGTATTAAAAAATTATTCTCTTGGGCAACTATTTTATAATCGACAACGAACTGTGTTCTTATATTAATAAAGGTTTATTTTGTACACATTTTGTCTTATTTTGTTAAACATACAACGTCTTATTACAGAAGATGGTTTAAAGCGTCTTGTTGTGTTCTCATTGTGTAAAACCCAGGTTTTAAGATAGCCCGTCTCTTTTTGCTATATGATGTTAGAGAGCGACGGATACTTATAATAAAAAACCTGGGTGTTAATAGACTTATTTTAAACCATTGTTTGAAATAATAACAATTTCTTTTATTAAATCTCAATAAAAACGCAACCAAATAAAAATAATTACAAAAATAAATCGAATAAGTCTCAACCATTTTATAAAAATATAGAAAATTGAAAAAAATATGGTTTATGTACATTTAAGGTTTAATATAAGTTGTGGTTTTAAGGTTTAAGGTGGATGTGGCGGATTATTTTTCCAGATATTTTGCCCATATCATGAACAACACCTGGCACTCCAGACCATTTGGTAACAACTCCTTGTTCGTTCGGGGAGTTTTATCCGCAGTATATAGTGATAGTGGATATATGTTTATCCTTAAAGAAAGTTGACGAAAGAAGTGGCTTTCTTCTAAGAGAGGATTCTTTGGTCATTGCTTTCTTCACAGATGAAACTCTTCGAACGTCGCCTTTTTCAAAAACGTCATGTCTATCACTGTCGCATGACATGTAAATTAAAGACTTTATTTTGCTAAATTCTAAACAATGTGAAAATGAACAAAAATAGTGAACGTACTGCGTGGATTGTGGGTGGCGGTGCATGATGGGTGACCGTGACGACAACAACTTATTGCCCATAGTAGCAGGTGTCGTTGTCGGCGCGGGTATTCTCGGGCTGGTGTTATATAAGATGTTCTTTTCCGATAAGCCTAGTAATACTAAATCCGATTCTGTGAGACATAACCAGCAGATTAACGCCACTTATGAGTGTACCTGTGCGAAGGGAGGCTCGGATCCAGTAAGTCTATCGGCGTACTCTCAAACTATAAACTTTGCCTGTATTCGACGATAAAAATATGCCAATCTCATCTGCCTAGTCTTTTCCCAACTGAATTCGAGGACTAAATGGTAATGAACATCGACTCTGGTTATAAACTTTAGGACTTTGGAAACTAAACTTCGAGCTACCTTGCAAAAATCTTACCCATCATGGAGATGGGACTCTCAACTTCATGATCGGTAATTTTTTTATAATACCTATAGGTAGCTCGAAGTTTAGTCTCTCACACTCGTACCTATTGAAGTTTACCTATTCAGAGTCGATGTTCATTACCATTTTAGTTCCACGGTAAACCCCCAGATGCGGCTAAATATCAGTATTATACACGGAGCGACTGCCATCTGACCTCCGCCACCCAATTACAGGGAGACACTGATACCCTAAGGTTAGACTGGTTGTCAGGCTTTAGGTTGCTGACTCCCGTAACGACTGTCATAGGTACCTATTCGTATGACAACTGGGCCCGGGGTTCTACCGCGTAACTAAAATTTATTTCAGGACTTATAATAATAATTATGCGCATTATTCATTACCACTCCTATAACGGTGAAGAGACCAGTGAAGAAACCGGCACGTCCCAGAACAAAATTTAGATGACTTGTGATATCCACCGCACCGGAATGCGCCCGCGCGGCGGCGTAGAGGTTTATGGTCCAGTTCCTCGCTTAGAGAGAAAGTCCCACCTGTGGAAACCAATAGGCTGATGATTTTGTGACATAGTAGCCTGCAGCGTGGCGTTGTATAGGAGATGAGATGAACCTGCTCACACATTGTCGATAACATAGCCAAACTGCACGCTCTACGTGCTTCGTTCGCTACACGTGGCCTAAGCCTCCGGCGAAATAATTAAAACATGCAGTTATCATTTTAGAAAGATATTCATTTGCCTAAAATTATTTGTTGCAGTGCCAACTACATAATTATCGTTAACACGCGCTACGAACTCTTTTCTCCGTAAGACAGAACAAAGAAGAATTTGTAACGTCACTCTCTGTCATGTGCAGCCGTCAGTGCAACCAGGCAAAATGGAACTACACAATAATGTTACATAAATAAAGGCTTTATACATAATCATGGCTTTTTTTATAAAAATATACAAGTAAATATGGAAACAACATCAAGTCCCAACATTACAAATAATTATGTGTGATTGGTGAGTACCTCCATACTTTACGTATTCTAGGACATTTTTTTACTCTGGATCAACAATATCTATATAAAAATGGACTTTTATTAAATTTGCATAAACAAATACGTCGAAATAAACCAAAAAGCGTATAATTAGACATTTCTAGTGTTTAGGTTACTAGTAGGTATATATCTGCATTGTAGGTACCTAAAACCAAAATATAACATACTATGACGCTGGCGCCGATCACGCCGAAGAAAAAATCGGCGGCGGCGGCGTGGCTAAAATTAACCAGCGGCGTGCGCCACGCCGATCGGCGCACACCTCTAATACCTATACTATACTGTGCCTTAGTTGTTCCAGTGTATCTGACGCAGACTGTAGGTACCTAACCACAGAAACGAGTATCCACGAACGTTAAACATCGAATGATAAGACAGGCAATCATGTAATCAGCATCATAAATTATGTTGTACCTTACGGACGAATATTTTCAGTTTAGAAGAACAACAGCGGCAGGAACGAGCACGAGCTCGAAGGCGAGCGGGCCTAAGGGGGGGACGAGGAGGAGAAGGGGGCTTGTATGGCGAGGATGGCGAGGATGGCGACGATGACGACTATGACGAGGATGGCGAAGGAGGCGGTGGAGGCCGCGGTCGGGGAGGCCGGGGCCGCCGGGGCAACCGGGGCGGCCTGGTCGGCTTCTTTGGAACGGGCCCTGACGGCGAGCCCCGCTTCAGCGTCGCTCAGATAGTCCTCGGGAGCACCGGCTTCTTACTCGGCCTCATGACATTGTTCTTGAAAAGCATTGACAACAATACCGCACATGCAATACTTGGTAAAGTAGGACTTGGACACCTTATCCCTAAGATTGAACATGGTGGTGCTGGCGGTTTTGGTGGTGCTGGTGGAGCTGGTGGTTTTGGTGGTGCTGATGGTGCTGGTGGTGCTCGTGGTGCTAGTGGCGCTGGTTGGGCTGATGGAAGTGGTGGTCCTTGGGCCTCCGGCCGCTGTTATCCTAAAACGCCAACGAAACCGGTAAGTCTCTTGATAAAGCAACACTACTACATTAATAAAATTACATAAGGCGACTAAAGCAGTGTTCTCACGTGTCGGTTTAAATCGATAAATTTGAATTCGTTTGCCAAATTGAAAGATAACAGTATCATGAGACCAAACTTTCAGTAAAAGTTGGCCAACATTAGGTATCAACCTTGTGTTTTTACTTGATCAAATAACATTTGATTGACTGACTTGCCTAGTGAGAACGCCGTATAAGGGAAAAGGGTTCAGTCACGAGGAATGGGCTGCAGTTCTCCGTTGTGCTCGTAAGGCGTAACCAAACACTGTTCTGTGATCACCAATAGGCGCCTTATGTGGCAATATCTTTATGACCGTATATATTTATTTGTGGAGGATTAGCTACATTTACAGGCCGTTGCGACACATTTCTTTTAACAATTTCGATATGAAGCATTGACAGCGTGTTATGTGCCGATTGGCCCGCTCCGAGAACTTCACCGAGGGCGTCTACCGCGTAACTATAATGGTAATGAACATCGACTCTGGTAATAAACTTCAATACGATCATGAGAGACTAAACTTTGAGCTACCTTGTAATTTTTTTACCGATCGTGAATTTGAGACTAGGGACCATCCATAAAGTACGCCACACGTTAAGGGGGTGGGAGGGGATCGACGAGGTGTGACATTATGTGACAAGGGGTGGGAGGGGTCCTAAGTTTCGTGACGTCACATTTCAAAATCTAATAGGTACATCTTAGTGTTAAAATGCCAAATTGAACTAATAACGAAAAACTTAATAATATTTCCAACTCTATCTGTATTGCAATTGATTTAATAAATATTAAAAAAATAATTAAATGGAAATAAAACTAATTTCGGAACGACTGTTTTAATTTAATAATTTCTAGATGTAAAATTGCAAAATATGTGACGTCACACTAGGGAGAGGGGGATCACGCAAATGTGACCAACTTTGACAAGGACGGGGGAGGGGTCAAAAATCACGAAATTGGTATGACGTAGGTACTTTATGGATGACCCCCTACCAACTTCATGCTCGATAAAAAAATTACAAGGTAGCTCAAAGTTTAGTCTCTCACGATCGTATTGAACTTTATTACCAGACACCAGTGTCACAGTTATTTTAAGTGACAATGTCCATTACAGTTTTAGTTAGGTACTTACGCAATACGCGGTAGATTAGGCCCACTGCGGGCCGAACGCGTTCAACGCGTAAAATCGAGATTAATAAAATAAACTTTCACTACGCCTATGGACTAGACGTAAAAAAGAATAAGTTCGCATCAGGGTTGGATGATCTTATCGGCCCATAAAGATTTTATTTAATTTTTGTATTTTTTATAACCCTTAAGATTAAAAACGTTATCTCATTAGCAATTTTTCTTCCCTTTGTTTTTTCAGCATTAGATCCTAACGATAATGTCATAGCATAATGTTTTTAGGTCACCAAGAAAGCTAATAACATTACCTGTTCAGTAATACCATTTTAGTGATTGTAGGAGTTATAGATTCTAAAAAATAGTCTGTTCTTGAAACTTGCAACTGGCTCGATTTCTTTCTCGACCAGTGTATATAGACATGCTTACGTTAACGTAGGTATCTGTCGGATCCTATGACTATAATAGTCATTGGTCGGTTGACAGCAGTGCGACTTTCACCCCAAATATTTTACGGGGTGACCGGTGCAATCGTCCGAAGACGTCCGCTCAAATAACTGATCGGTTTGGTGTGATCGCCCGGACGACCGGTGCATCGTCGAGCTTCGTCCGCCGTAATAATTGAACACACCCGATATCTTAATTTACTCTCATTCTGATTTGAGTCATGAACTTCGTGGTCCAAAACTGTGCTTTCTTTTTTAGCGTTGTCGGCCAAGATGTCCAGATCCAGCTCCAGATCCAGAAGAGTAACTGAACACCAAAAACCTGAAGTGATATGGGAATGGTAAACTGGACACCAGCACCATTCTGCGATAATTCCATCTGCTATCAGCGATTTTAGAAACCGTTAAGGATATATTATTTCGAGAGATAATCCGACAGAAGAGCGAGGTACTTATCCCTAAATCTATCAAAATGTGACTATCACTAAAAAGATCCCTGAAAGTACATGTGACATGCAATAAATAATTAACGTGGAGGAATTTGTTTTATTTTGTCGACCTAGCTAGACAGTGGTTCCTTTTTAACCCCCGACAAAAATGAGGGGTGTTATAACTTTGTAGTGTGTATATCTCTCTGTAGCATTGTACCTCCAAATCAGATAGATCGATTTTAATACAGTATTTTTTAATCGTAAGCTAGTTTAATCTGGTATCATCTTAGCTATGTTTCATGAAAATCTGTTCAGCTGTGCAAAAGTTATAGCTCTTTTTCAAGTTAAGTTGGGGGTTTCTGCCGGGTAGGTTATATGGACAATTGTCTGCCCAGTTCAGGGGGGCTAAAAAGGCCGCTTTAGATGAATCAATATAATTCATATTACAAATGTCAAAATATCTACTTAATTGACAACTCTTAATGTCATCCGCATAAGGTTCATATTCAGTAATCATCTGTTTGACAGTTACTATGCAGATCAGTAGATGAATTGCTCAATGTGGCCTTTTTAGGCCCCCTGATCCTTATTGCCGACTGGCTTACCTTTCCACCACCGAACGAGTGCAATCTCAAACCCGCTCCGACACAAAGAAAAAAAAACACGTAAATTGAAACAAAATATATTTAATACGACCTTCATTTTACAAATTCTCGTTCAGTAACCGCTTAATCGGCTTCAACTATAACTATAAGTCTGGGCTTGTAAATGACACAACCGTATAAGAAAAGGTTCTACATTATAACCGTTAGTGCCCTAAAACAAGGTACATTAGGAGCTATGTACACAAAACTTAAACACGATACACACGACCAATTATAATTATCTTCACACCAGTTTACCTCTACAGGGCAGATTAACTGCAATTATTATTATTATTAGCCTTTTCAATGAAATATAATAGTCTTTTTTTTATGAAACATTTTTGGTTGCGCTACGGCGTAGAAAACCGATTTTAAGAAATTACTTCTGCAATTACACTGCAATCTATCCCGCAAAAAACGGGCCATGCTTGTGTGAATACACCAATCAGTTTTGCGGGATCCAGTAAAAAAAAAAAAAACCTGCAGCCGCGGCCGTGTGAATGGGCTGTTAGGGGGCATAATTACGTTCAACAGTGGATATAGGACTAACATCCTCCCATATAATCGTTTTAAATGTAATTACAAATTAGGTTTAACAATAATATACCTAATCCAAATCTTTGTAATGCTTCTGTTTTGGACTAGTTATCAATATTTCACGAAAGAAAGTTTAAAAGTCAAGCACGATAATATTGTTTTAATTTCTTATCGCTTAAGAGTCGTGTCTGTCTGACTGTGATGTAATTGTTTAAAAAAAGACTACAAATAACAATAAAGTTTTGTCAATACAAAGGAATTGTTGTAGTTTGAAAATTTGTACGATAGGATCACGATTTAGTCATAAACATATGAAGGACCGTGTTGTACTGTGACAAAACGGAAGTCGTTTTTTTAAAATAATAAATGATTTACTTATGGGGATTCCCTGATAACTGTCAAATAAAAGTTGTTATTTAAATTAGCTCGAATTAGGTTATCTCAATCATGGTAAATTAGGTTAGGTAAGTATAAAGCATTTATTGAGAGATTTCTTTAGAAATAAGCAGTACCTTTGTACTTTATGCTCCTACTTCATATTTCTCATGTATTTTATTTGTGCATTAATTGTTAAATAAATCTTGAATAATTAAGAAAAATCTAACAGCCACAGCGACCAACAAACAATGCATCCCTTTCTCGCTTATAGATGTTTTCGGAGGATACGGAATAGGATGTTGAATAGCGACAGCAACTGACATATTAATTTATATCCATAATCAGGTTGCCGTTCTAAATAAATAAATAAATTGAATGAAGTTTGAAGAAACCGGCGGAAGTGTAGGTTTTATTTTCGTTATCTTGTTATTTGGGATTGCGAAGAAATGCAAATTTTTCCATTAGATAATATATTTTTGCTAGCTATGATTATTTACATATTTATATGCAAAACTAATAATTTAATATTATGTTCTTTAGAAAGATAGGTAATGTTGTCCTTCATTTCGATGTCTCGATACTTACATCTTTCTTGCAAAAAATTCGGTTTATTCTACGACCCTATTGCGGCAGGACTTTGTTTTAGATTGAAGTATGGAATTATAAATTGGTCGTGCATCGTTCGTGTTAAAACCTAATATGTATATAAAAATAACTAACCATTACCTACACTCTGTAACTGATATGCTTATTGTGGTGTAACTTTGTCCCTTTAGTAAAAATACCTTCATAGGTTCACTACAGATTGAACCAAGTGGGAATTACCGAATAGAATTAGTGCTGAAACATATTTTATAAAATCATTGAGTAAAGTTACACCTAAGGTGACAAAAGGTTTTTATTCGCGTTTTGACTATAAAAACAAAATATAATCGCAAAATAAGTTGCACTTGAAGGCATTCTAGCTGTTTTTTATTCCGGCATTTTAGATTTCAATTTGGGATGGAACTATTTTTAGTGATTTGAGATTATGCATCTGTGACATATTACATGTTATTGTTAATAATTATTTAACAGCAATGTTGCCATCAATAAATTCCTTGACGCCTTTACAACATTTAATTTACGTTAAATAAGGTTTCAAATGGCGTGAAAGAATTTGACGGATAACAATGGTGTTGCCAATCACAAACATATTTAATTTTCTATTGCACAAAATATAGAAATCGTTAAATATCGATTTTTGGATTGGTTTAATAACACGTTCGACGATTTTTCATAACGAAATTCTCACAGATATAATTGATAAGTTTACCGAACATATTTTAATTAGATAGTTGCATTGTAAAACTTACTGTTCAAATACAAAGATGCTTATCAAAACTATTGAAAGTTTTATTATCAGACAAATTATTGTGTTAGATTTTATTCGCGAACTCAAGGTATCAAATGTCTTGTAATTTCTAAGTATTAATATCTGTATTTACACGCAGTTACTGTCGTTACTGACGTCTGCCCAAATTTCTGTAAAATACTTAGTTCGACCAACATTTATAAAAGGATAATTTGCAATTTGTTTTCGCTCGAGTTCGCGAATAAGATATACCAACATATTTCAAATGTTTGACAAATTTTATTTTATTTATTCACACATCACAATAGTTAAATTGAATTCGACTAACGCCAAAAATGCGTTAATTATTTACTTACATTTATTTAATTAGGTACAATTTGTTCTATATTAACGCCGTATTTCGTTTTTGCCGAATAAAATTACAGTTACAAATGACGTTTTATCGATCGAATATTTATCGATAATGTGTCACGTAATCCAGAATTCAATGTAATATGACACGTATATTACAATGAAAAGGTTAACTAACAAAATCGGTTAAGAAAACAATGTTATATATTTACAGCAACGATTTGAATCTAGAACAACAAATTACTGGAATAAATGTCTATAATGAAAGCTAATACTATAAAGACATAAGACAGAGAGAGACAGAGCTAATGTTAATAAAGCAAAATACAAAATACAAAAAACAAAAAGTATTCCTTTTTTGAAATACGTTTTTTCAAACTTTGTTTAATTTCCAACTAAGTTGGCCAAAAGGACAATTGCCGGTGGCGCCCTCTGGTCATCATTAAGTTAATATCCACTGTCTTACACTTCATAGTATACTGTCTCTGACAATTTGGCTGCAAATAAGCTGCTAAGTAGTTCCACTATCAGTCTTAGTGTCCAATTAGTGCTCATTGGTCACTAACAGGTACCTTTAAGTGTAAATTCGGTACTTTCTAGTACTTATATCGATACGCGTTAGTGAGCAACAGGCTAAGTATCGATAGAAATGCATTCAAATCTAATAGATACATCTACATCAGCTACATCAGAAATAGTGCCACCTGTCAACATTACACGAATTTCGTACTTACATCTATTGAAATAGAGTTTAAAACGGCGTGTATATGAGATGGTATAGCTCCTGCGGGGAAAAGCATTTCATCGCCTAATTATGGACGGACACATAATTGCTCTTTTATATAAATTAAGAAGAGTTTCAACACTAATTCGACATCTTGATTGTTGTTAGCTGTGATTGACAGTGTCGTCTCGTTCAGGGGTCCAAAAAGGCCGCTTTAAATGTCAAAATATCCACTTGATTGATGACTCTTAACATCTTAGGCGTAAGGTTCATATTCAGCAATTATCTGTTTGACAGTTACCATGGGGAATCGTTAGGTGAATTGCTAAATGTGGCCTCTGTGTGTGTTCTTATTTAGAAGCGATTAATAAGTGTTGGTTGTAGGCATTTCGACCGTTTAATAGGGTAGTTGACTGCTATTATAAATGGTTAAATATTTTATATACCATTATAGTAGGCGGATAAAGTACACCTTAGTTAACAAAACAATTAAAATCGGAGAATAAATGCCAGAGTTATAAGCTTTTGAAATTTATTTATGAGGCTCTATCCATCCTTTTCCCGCAAAATGGAATATGTATGAAACTGTCACAATTTACTATGACATTCGTCTATGACGTCAAAAGTCAGTAGTGCCATCTCTGTTCCAACGAAACTTGCATGGTTCAAATGGCCATCAACATTAAATTTAACAAGCTTGAACCCAACTTCTACAAAACGATAACTTAGATTATTATTTTCTGACAACGGGTCGGGTTGCTCAGACGATGACGTCAGAGTAGCCACTTAGAGGCTCGCGGCGAATGTAATAAGCAATTTAAAATGCTTATAACTTGGACATGTTTCTGAATGTATATATTTTTTACTTTATTGCTTATAATTTTTTGGAAAAGCATAAATTTTGCTGATAAATAAAACACTGTTAAATACCCTATTTTGAATATAACTTGGATCTTGGTGTAGGGACACATTTCAAAGCCACTTAATTTCCCTATACTTTAAGTTTCTTATTAGGCTCCATATTGCATAAATGATTTTAAACGAAACGACACAGTGAATCAAGCTTTTGAATTTATAATTTGTTTAATGAAATAATATTTTTTTGGCACTGACATCTAAACCGCTGTCACGGATCAAGTATTTCACAATTTCATCTCAACGTTTTTTATTTACACCATGTATACCCTGACTTTAACAATATAACCATGATTTTAAAGTAAAATATATTATAAGATGACGATGATATTTAAATACACCATAATACTGTATTTACAAAAATATGATATTACTATAACAATATTTGTAGTGTTAACGGTTGTTTTGGCTAAATATAAACTTTGAATATCAATTCTTTCATAGTCATTGACATTTATATCAAACCAAGTCACGGTAAATCCCACTTTAAGAGTTGCCATCATCTCACAAAATTCTCCCATTTTAATACGCATCATTATGTAAAATTTCTACTATTTTGGTAGTACGCAAAACAACCGGCAACACGTAACTTTCTTCTCTATAGTTCGGTCTGATTTTTGACACATATTTGTACATTATATTTTGTTTAGAAGAAACAAATAGGAAGGTGTAATGAACGCGGATTCACAGATTAAAGTCGACTATTAGGACATTTTGTTTTTAATTCGCGACGCTGATCTGTGAATCTATTCGGAATTATAAATATGCGTACACTTAGACAACGTCTACAACTTATAAATTATAACGGATTTAATTTGCACTTGCATTTCACAAATTCGTACATTTTGAATTGCCGCGCCGTAGACAATTTGTTTCTAAATGTACGCACTTTTGGGTACGTTCGTTCTCAATTATATTTCATAAATTATTAATATTATTCTTGTGTAAGTAGTACACACCATCCTTTACTGCTAATTACGACGGATTTCGACAAAAGTGACACGTTTTAAAAGACTAGCTACGCGTCACGGAGTTAAATTTGTATCTTTATATAACTTTGGGACGTATTTTGCCCGTATATTATGAGTATAGTAGGTATATAATATACATATAATTTTATTTATGATGTGGAGTAAAGATTTATATAAAAAAAGGTTCTTTCAAAGTAAATAATTTTAAATAATAATATGACTTTGTCGAAGTTTAACGAAATAATAGCAATTGAATCTTTGTAAAGTTAAATTTAAATTATAAATAAGATCCTAAACGAAATCAGTATAACACTGTTAACGTAAATATTAAGTTCAGTACTAATCCGTAGCCAACGTTTAATTGTTTATTATGACAATTAACTTAACTTTAAATTTAAATTATGTACACACTTAAATTAGCTGTAAACTGGCAAGTAATATTTAATACTGGAAACATAAAAATAAATTATAAAGTTATTGAAACATAACCTAAAATGAATTATTATTTACAAGTTGCAACTCTGCATCAGATGTGTTAGCGAAAAGAAAGTTCAGAACGCGATGCCGTCTATAATATTTAGACTAAAAACGACTAAAAGGCCTTCATAATATACGGATAGGCCACGTTATAAAGGACTATTCAACCACACATTGACTATAATCACCGATAATTTCGACTAATTTCCGTCTACAACCTTATTTGTAATCTCAATTATTTCGTCTTTATCTTTATTATAATATATAAATAAAGTACGAAGTTACAATCAGTCAAACAAACGTGAATTTGTGTCGGTACACTCGCCCGTCGCACACAGGGCGTCTGAAGTAAAGGCTCCATCCTCGTCAGAACATCATTGGCACTAGCCTTAGGAAATACTGATTTTATAATTATTGTGATCAAATATTCTTAACACGTGAATGAGTCGTCGGCGGCGGCGCGTTGACGACAAAAATATTAGCATCTGTAAACACTATGGAAGTCACGAGTCCGCGGATCTGGCATCCGAAGTGGGAAGTAAACACATCTGTACGGCACCGGCCGTAAAGGAGTCACTATATTATGGAACCGGATTGTAGGTAAATAATATCACCCCTATCTGACCGACCGGCATTCGATCAAAATACGATCTTATGTCGTAGGTCAAAAGTCACATTTTCGATTGTCACTCATCGGTTCAGTGGGCGATCCGTGCCGATGTGTTAGTGTCCGCACGTGCACGAGCAGGTCAGCAGCGCGTGTCGGCGCCGCGCCGCGCCGGCGTGCGCTACGACTTCTTGTCGAACAGCGGCAGCTTGGACTTCACGGCGCCCTCGCACACCAGCAGCCGCGCCGCCGGCCCCCGCCGCCCCTCGCGCGCCTCCCGCCCCTCGCGCGCCTCCCGCCCCGCGCCCGCCAGCCGGAAGCGCGAGTGCCCGCGCGACCGCGACCACGTGAAGTCCGCGCCCTTCCGCTCGAAGTACTCCACGATCTTGCTGATCTGCGCCGATCGGATGTGACGAGGCACGCGCTCGTCGCAGTAGAGGCTGTCGGATCCGGCCAACGAGGCCACGTCTTCAGAGCTGTCGGTGTAGACGCTAGATGTCCGTTTACACACTGCGGCGGCCGCGCGTCGGAGAGAACTCGGCTCGTCCTCGTCCAGTCTCTGTTCCGGGTACCGCACGCAGCAGCAGCGTGACAGGATGTGGTACTCGCACAGCTGCTCGGCCGAGCCGGCGTCGCACGCGTCGAGGTCGTCGTCCGGCCGGCCGCACAGGAACAGGGAGCCGTCCGGGTCGCGCTGGCAGTCGTCCGGGCGCGGCGCGTCGTCGGCGTCGTCCAGGCTGCGCAGCGAGCCGGGCGCGGCGCCGGACAGCGCGCGGGGGGGGGCGCGCGTCCAGCGCCCGGTCGTACGCGCGCAGGCAGGCGCCGCACAGGCGCGCGCGCGCACTGCCCGCCGGCGCCGCGCCCGGCTCGTCGTCGTCCGTGTCGCGATCGCTGGCGTCGCGGCGCCACCACCAGCAGCGGTGGCAGCCCACCAGCGAGCACGGGCACACGGCGGCGCGCGGCCGGCCCGCCGCGGCGCGCTGCGGACACAGCTCCTCGTTGGCCACGGAGAAGATGCCGCTCTCGCACGAGCCGCGCCGCCGCAGCTCCGCGCCCGACGCCGTGCGCTGCGGCCGCGCCTCCAGGCTGCCGCGGCGGCTGAGCGCGGGCGACGACGGCAGCGACGCGGCGCGCGCGTCGTCCGACAGGTCCAGCGCGCGGGACGCGGCGCGCGGGGGCGACGCCAGCTCGGCGCAGGAGGCGGAGCCGGGGTGCGGCTCGAGGATCTTCTTGACGCCGCGGAACGTGTCGAGCGGGCGGCGCGCCGGCGTGGGCGCGGCGTGCGAGTCGCGCAGCAGCATGATGTGCGCCAGGCGGTGCAGGCGCTGCAGGCGCGGGGGGGCGTGGCCCGCGGCCGGCGCCGCCCCCAGCGCCCAGGCGGAGCGGTGGGCGTGGCCCCGCCCGGTGCCACCCCAGCCCGCCGCACCCCATTCCAGTTCTGACAGGGACCGTCGGTGCTGGACTACAGAGAAAATTTTAATTTAACCCTTTTTCATAACATTTTAACAAGGGTAATACAATAGTAAATCTGTCAAAATAGTCGAATGATTATTACGTCCCGTCCCGAGCTGCCATACTGCAATTCGGGACCTATTTTCCTCAACATTCCCACGCGAAATTGCTCTCGGTAAGCAATGATGATGGCGGTAGTGTAACAGTGACTCACTGGGCTGGTGGTCGTGGTGTCGCGGGCTGCCCTCGGAGCGCAGGCGCGCGGGGCGGCGCCAGGCGGACAGGCCGGGGCACGAGCGCGGACCGGACGAATCTGCGTCCTCGCTGCAACATTACACATTACACTCTTAATAACATGCTTCTTTTCTCCACTATGTTTCGGAATAAGTATCAATACAGGTAGAAAAAAAAAAAATCGCAAATGCTGTGAAGCCGTAAAGCAGGTGTCTTATTTTCACAGGCATCCTGTTCATAATGATGAGTAGAATAACCCCTTATAGACGTTGTCCTGTTTTAATATACTTACAACCTGTATATTGATATTTCGAGAAATATTAAGATGCATTGTTATCCCGCAAAACAATATTATTAATTTACTCTCTAGGGAGGTAATGTAATTTAAATTTCTGACCTGAATAAATAAATGTTTGAAAAATATGGCACAATCAAAAAGGGGGAAGGGTTCGGGAGGCCATTTAGGAGATTAGTTAGCAAACATTTTCATACAAAATGTCTGAAATGTAAGACCTTGGAACTGTGGTTCAGTGAAACAGCTCAAATTGATGGAGTGGTTGAAAGTGGTTATACTATACCTCTCATAGTGGTTGTTAGTCGTAAGTGAGCCCCACGCGGCGTCGTCGAGGCTCTCCTTCACCTCAGCCAGCTTGTTCACTATTTCCGGGAATAGCGGACGCGCTTTTGCCTCGTACTGCAATGCAAAAATATTGAATTACAAACAATGCTTCTAACTTTTAGCTTTGAATTTCTTAAGCACACATTTGAATCATGATCGACTCCCACTTTTGCTGTGAGATCGTTAATTGAGACTCAATAAAACTGAGGTTTAGAATGAGGAAGTCAGTCTTCACACCTGAGGTCGAAGTCAAGGGACGGTGTTCTCGTTAAAGAGCTCCAACGAACTCCATGTAGTTGAGAATGCTTTAACAAACCCCACAGAACCAGCTCGTAACTACAGTGTTGCTGTAACTTACGATGCAGCAGTTGAAGGTGAGCCTGAGGAAGTCAGGGACGGTGTCCTCGTCACAGAGCTCCACGAACGCCATGTAGTTGAGGCCGAAGTTGTCCGTGCGGGGTAGCACGTCCGGGTCGGCGTCCACCTGGCACATAAACATGATATTATTTCAAACGTGACCCTACATATAAGTCATGCTGTAAAGTTAAATAGGTCCAATTATGTTCAGAAATGTCCTGCTCCGAGGCCCAATTCTTATCGCAACCGAATTATGGGTATATACAGGTAATTTTTTATGTAGTGCGCATAATTTGTAGTGATTTTCGTTTTGTTTTAAAGTGTATCCCAATACTGTGAACGGACACTGAATAAATCTGCAAATTTCGCGCACTACATAAAAAAACATCTTGTACTTATAAGGAAAACCGTGTTGCAAAAAAAGTCATGTCTGTAATACGCAAAGAGGCATCGCACTCATAGGAGATTGGTTGGCTATGCCATTTGTTCGTAGAAGGTGGTCTACTCAGGCTCTATTGACCTCGCTAGAATGATGACACGACTTACCCTGGCGATAAGTTGGCACAGTATGATCCCGTAGGAGAATATGTCGGACCGGTTGTCGTACCACCGCCCGCGCAGGCATTCCGGGGACATCCACCACGGTGAGCCCACGCTCGGTAGCCTGTAACCGTTTCTGTAAACACAAATTATGACAATTCTTTAAAACTATACCAACACTACATGAAATACTAGTGGTGGAATTGGAATCGAATTTTTTGAAGACGAAACGTATCACATTCTCTGAGGACGAAAACCAGTCGCTGAAACGGTTGTCGTTGCAACTGGTTTAAAAACGGGTGAAAGGCCGAAACGTATCGAAGGGACACGCAATACGAATAACATTAAGGTTGCACGATTTTGACCGTGGCGTCGCATCGCGTTGACAACTGGTTTTACTGGTAACATATATTATTTTCGACCATATTTCGTTGATATAAGGTTAAATTTTGGCTGTTGCAACTGTTTTGTGAGCGAACGGATCGATGATTCGCGACGAGTGTAACCATTGATTAATGTATTCTCGACTATATTTTTTTTAGTTATAAAATAAAAAGTCGCATTACACAATTCGACGAATGGTTCGCGCAACGAAGACTACTTTGACAAAGAACTAAGAACGGTTCTATCGTCGCAGAACAGAAAACGGTTCTTAGAAACGGTTTGTCTTTGCAACTATCACTCCTATTGCATACTCCAATAATGGGAGAATCCTATAACCAAGTCAAAAAACAATAACTAATACAATTAAAAATATCTTCGTCGTATACTTAGATCGATGCTCTTGGCGATGTCGCTTACCCCACTGAGTTCTATCCGCAGCCAAATCCGAAACATTTTAAAATTATTCCAGTGTGGGACACGAAAGCCGCGCGAAGGTCACGCTCAGAATGTAAGCAAAAAGTTTCATCAAGTAATGGTTTCCTTGAAAAGGCTAAAGGACGTCCCTAAATAATAGACGGTCTCATAAAAAATATATCGCATATATCGTATCGTTGATTGCATTGATTATTGGCATTCTAATCACGAACTTTTTTGAACGACAATTAATTTTATAAAATGTTCAAACTCCAGGGGGAACACCCAAATCATTTATGGTGTTGCTTACTTCGCAATATTCATGGTAAAATTTTATAGTGAGTAATTTGACTATTATCGGCGTGAATTTACACGCGAAATAGCGTGTGCAATATGGAAGCGTGCATAAGACAGTATATGACAGCTTAATTGTAAAATATACGTATTATTTTCATTAAGTCCGCCTATTGAGATGTGGTAATTGGTATAATTTTCGTAATATAGCTATATGTCAAAGTCGTTACGTTGTCAGTTACGTTCCAATTTAGTTTTATGACTCGCACCTACGAATGTAAGGTTCAATTCATACTATAGTAACGATAAGGACACCATTTCACTACAATAACCTAACCGTCAAAAACCCCCGATTCCTACTAGAAAAAGATCTGTAACTTTTGAACGGCTCACCAGATTTTCATGAAACATAGCTAAGATGATACTCGATTAAACTAGCTTTCGATAAAAAATACTGCATTTAAATCGGTACATCCGTTTTGGAGCTACGATGCCACTGACAGACACATGGATACACAGATACACACTACAAACTTATAACATCTTTTTGTTAATAAAATATTCAACTCGATATGGATCGCTTTCCCCTTAGAAGAAAGGTTTTTGGAAGAGTGGTGTCGGCATCAAACCAGCAGGTATAGGGCCACTAAAAAAAGCTTAGAATCAGATATTGAAGATGTTTGTGTTATTAATTTAATCTAACATGTATGAAGTCTTGAGATGATAACGTTGCTGGTTAACAATAAAACATAATTTATCTATAAAAATATTCAATAATTTCAGGAATCAAGACGCGCGCACTATTTTCTTATATGCGAGTACAAACACATGAAATAGCGTGCGCGTACGCAATCACTCACGCACACATTAAAACCGATACAAGGCACAATTACCACACGAAGCGATCGCCTTCCTCAATTGGAAGACATATTGTCTATCTTAGTAAAGATTGCGTGTCTTCACTAAGAATAAGATATTTTACAAAGATAGCT
This sequence comes from Allophyes oxyacanthae, assembly GCA_932294325.1. NCBI lineage: Eukaryota > Metazoa > Arthropoda > Insecta > Lepidoptera > Noctuidae > Allophyes > Allophyes oxyacanthae. The sequence goes on along the minus strand of OW028614.1, from coordinate 2,848,911 downwards.
CAATAGCGTGCCAAATATCGAATCTGAGAATCTCTGGTAAGCACCTAGTACCGTTGTCGACGACACAGGACACTTATGCCGTACGGAGACAAACGCAGTACGCAGTTTCAGTATGAGTGTAGCGACACCTATCGCTACATAGAATAACTAATTAACAAGGCAGCAAGCTAAATACAGTGGCGCGGAAATATGAATTCGACCAATCAGATTACGAGGCCTGCATCGCGCAAGGAAAAAGATTATCGTATCTAACACACATACAACTGTTCGACATCAACCGTCGGGCTTCGGCTCGTCAGGCAATAACCCATCGCCTGTTCAGAGGATCCTCCCTTTTTAAAGGAGGAACACCATACCTCGTTCCTCCACAAGAGCATTTTGGCACTTTCTTCTTCTGTTGTCGAGTCGGCAAGAACTATCTCATGCCGTAGTGGAAAGATTAGCCACTCGGCCATGGTGGTCAGGTGATCTTATGTTTCGTCACACGTGGAGGCTTTGCACTTTCAATAAAAACGCGAAACTAACAAAACGTTAAATAACTTAACCGTCAAAAACCTCCGACTCCAAGTATAAAAAGAGCTGTTACTTTTGAACGGCTGAACAGATTTTCATGAGCTAAGCTAAGATGAATCCAGATTAAAATAGCTTTCAATTAAAAAAGAATGCATTGAAATCAGTCCATTCATTTTGGAGGTACGATGTCACAGACAGGTAAATATATGCACTCTACAAAGTTATAACACCCCTCTATTTTGTCGGGAGTTAATAAAAAGAAAGTCAGGGAAATGTATGGGAGGCATTAAGGGAAGTACATTTTATTGATATTACCATTCCTTGGGGATCGGAGTTTGTCATCTGGTCCGACATGCTAGATCATTAAGCTTCTGCTACGAAAAATCTGTATTTTGCAAAGGGCGACTACCGTCTGACTCCCGCATCCCAATTAGTGAGGATACTGATTCCGTACCGCCATCCAAGATTATACCAATTACGGGCATTACCTCCCTTTTAGGAGAAGCTTATTCCGAGCAGACTGCGATAGACTGATGTGACTGACTGATCCTATGCTGACGTTCGGACACTAACACGCAGATCTGAAGAACTGACAAAAACAAAAAGTTTAATAAAATGTGTTTCACATACTTCTTTTATTAACTTACAAAATGGCTGCACGCTTCATGCAAGTTTTTTCGGATGGACATTTCAGTTTACAATAAAATGATAAGATGACTATGCCCCTTTCATTAACATAGGTTTTAAAGTGCTGCAAGGCTGGGGACATTTTGCTCATTGTTCTTTTTGTGGAAAGAAAAATAATAATTCTAATAGATCTATTTTTAACACGCTTTTATTAGCTTCACCTGTAACTATGTAAGAAAATCTTGGAAGTTAAATTTGACCCACTTCCCAGTTTCCGATTGAGCTGAAATTTTGCATACACGTTCAGTTTGGATGACTAAAGCGTGTTCTATAGTTTTTTCTAATAGATTCCACTGTCATTATAGGACGAATGTAATGTGGAGGAAAAATTCGACTCTGCGAGCAGAGATCGTTGTAGCTAAGTCGGCAAGAGCGGCTGGTATACTGAACCAGAATGCAGGTTCGAGTGCAGCTCGCGGTCGATTTTCTCGTACCACAAAAACTCAAAGTCAAAGATTTTTATTTCAACTGGGCCTTTGCAGGCACTTTCAAAACGTCGTGTTTCTAGGTACACGGTTCCAAGTGGGTTGGCCCTGGAGAAGATACCGGCAAGAAACTCCATGGATAGGTACTCTTTTCATAAAACACAATACTAACTATGTCTATTAATATTGTATTACAATTTACAGTATTGTAAGCTCACGTAACGCAGCAGTATCTCCCATCGCAGTAATCGATTATTTACGGGTCTATCTACATCTGAGCAGTACCGCTATCCATTAATGGAGTCTGTTACCGTAACTGCGACTGTTACAAAATACAATTCGTGTCCCGTACTTAACTTAATTACTATATTCTTGAAGTACAAGCGTTTTATGATTTAAGATCACGAAACCGCGCCGCGACAAAAGTTTGTCGTCATTACAAGACGAGGCAATGCCTCTGAAAACCTGTTGATGCGACTACTTACACAGGATGAGGTATTCTAGCTGCGAGGCCGAAGTCAGCGACGACAGCCATGTAGTCACCTTCTCCATACTTTCTTAATAATACATTCTGGAAATAAAACACATTTCATTGTGAGTTCTATTGCGGCTAAAAAGCAAACCGAAGATTTTAAGAGACTTACCTATTAGAGAAATAGTTATAATTCGCAATTATAGCAAGTATGATAAGCTAGATAGAATTTAGTTATACGGATTGACTGTCCAATATTAAGAGATAGTTAATGTTACAATTAACTATCAGATTATAATTTTATCAAGCCATCAGCTGATCAGCTTCTTGGGAACCGATGTTACTGGGAACTTAGGCTGAGATCTAAAGTGCGTACTTTGATTTAGCTCCAGACTTTACTTAAACTTTGCTAAACTATATAACTAAACTATATAAATAGGTTAGCTTATACTTTGATTTGGAATTTAGTCATAACACGCTGAAATTGTGCTGAGCATACGGTAAGATCGACGAAGTCAATAAACAGAGTCTCTTAGACTTTGTCTAAGTACGCTCTATAGATGAAAACATAAGAAAAAACAGCTTCTCACCTTAGTAGTAAGATCCCTATGGAAGACACCGAGGGAGTGTAGGTACATCATGCCCTCGGCCACGTCGGCTGCGAGGGAGACCCTGAGGGGCTGCGGCAGGGGTTCCGGGGGTCGGCTGAGGATCAGCTGCTCGAGAGAACCGCCCTCCATGTACTCCGTGAGGGCATGTAGCTGGCCTTCGTGCACGCACACGCCCATGAAACTGTGGAACAAGAAAAGTTTTATTGTAACAATATTTTGATTTTTAAAAGCGTTGCTTCTCTCTATTGTTTATTCCAGTATCTTGGATGCGATTTTAAACGAAAAAAAAAAACAAACTTATGACAATATTTATTTTTTAAATGTAATCCTAATTGTGTCTGCTGTTTTTAGGGTTATTTTTATGTAAGTGTAGGCAACTAACAGCAAGTAGAGTAAATCTATGGTGTGGTAGTCTAAAAAATATTGATCATGAATTATTCGTGTAGCAATTCAATTTTATAAGCAATAAATTATGATTTAGAAATTTAAGATAATATCTGTCTGTACCTAGATGAGAAATCATATCAATCTCATTAATTTCAAACTTTACTCGCTCTAGTTTCACCGCGTCGCTGTAGAAATGAAGGTTATTAATTTTATTGATTTAAATCTTTAAATCACTCGATCGATGGAAATTATAACTCCCGACGTATGTGAAAACCGCATTCAATAGGGGGAAAGTGAAGCTATTCATACAAATACAAAAAGAGACGTGTATGGGCTATGAAAAACTATGGAAAGCGTACAGAATGCAGTACTTAGCACCGGAGAAGCACCCATTGAGGTGCACCCGTAATCAACCGACGATTGATTGCACCATTGTTATGTTTACAAATGAGGGCATTACAAAAAATGATCTTGCATTAATTATACACTTTATTCAAGGCCTCTCGGTTAATGCATGACTTGCCTTTTAACCTGATGTGTAATCTAGTTTTAATTTTGTAATCGAAATCAAGATGCATTCCATTAATACTCTCCCACGCGAAATATCAAGGTCGATGCACACAGATGATTAGAAATCCGATTATGATAATGAATTGTGTACACAATAAGAGACGCGCGCGTATGGGCACACAAGTAATTGGGAAAAGATTGGAGATGCCACAATAATGATTCCCGGTGATGCGGCCACAATAGATGGCCCCATTGACGCTGACGATCAACCTGTCGTACATTCAACAGTTGAACAAATAGATCTGATCTCATTTAAAATTGTCCGCACAAATATGGTACATGTGATTCTAGACGAGACTCTTGAACTTGAAACCTCGTTGAAATATATTCATGTGCACGACAGCCAGAACTAATTTTTCCTCAGCTCACATGTATACATCATTATTATGCTGATTGTGTGTTACATTAACGGAGTAACGTGACTGGCGATGATATGTTACCAGACACAAAAATACTAATCAAAATGCAAAGACATGCTCCTCATGTGTGGAACAATTCTAACTATTATATCAATACAAATTTCCTTCGACTTTGACATTTATTTCGAAACGCAAGAGCAACAACGCAAAGAAATATAAGGCAGTTGCAAAACAAAAACACAAAAATGTCACTGTTACGAAGTGATTATCTTATTGATCACGCAATGAGGCAGATGTCAAGGCTTTGCAGAGTAATCATCTTTTAATCAATGCAAATTGCCAATTAAAAACCTGGCGTGCAGAGATATCAAAGGGGCTCAATTATAATGAAACTCCCATTGATAATAAGATAAAGTCAAAAAACTTGAACAATCGAGTAGAAAGCTAGTTAGTTTGTTTTTCCTAGGAAGCAGTGTTAAGAGGCACGCAATAAAAACACAAGAGTTAAGGTTAATTGACACTTTTAGTTTGTTTAATGTTGGTTATCGTTGTAAATTATAGATGATCATCGTAGACGCGGCCGCGGCGCACGTTGCTTAACTATTAATCATGTGGCTTTTAATGCTTTTGTATTATAATTCGACGTTTGGATCTTTTTTAGAGATTTCTTCATACGCGTACTTGGTTTTGCAAACTATGTTTAATATTTAAATGCGCTGCCTTCTGAACACGAGTGTGCTACATTGGCAGACGCGAAACTAAAAAATAATAATGAAAACACAGCTGCGCTAGATGGATGAGAAAAAATGTAAGACAAACAATCGGAACAGTGCAAGCATTGTTTTTATTTCCGAAGATAAGCGAGCAGGAAATGGGCGAAATGGGGGACAGTGAGTGCCATTGTTTGTTTCATCGTTTCCATTTCGTAATATATTATGCAAACCGAATTCAGGGTAAGAACAAATAAGAAAGGTCGTTTTGGAACTGTGATATAAAACAATGAGAGCCAACGAATAATGGTCGCAGACATAATCTACAAGATATCAGGAAGTGACAATGTACATGTGAATTAATTTTATATTGTGTGAATTCTTAAAATATAACGTGTTTGGTTTACAAATAGCGAAGTTGAATTAAACCGAATATGAGACATTTGTACGATAAATCGTAGTGCAAAGCGAATTTATGAAATGGAGGACCAGCAGTATCTACTGCAGCAGTGATAGCATCATACTGTGAAATCTTGGATTCTCGGATATATGTGACATACGGGAAACGTGTGCATGGTTTAAACAGCAGCAGTTTTTCTTAAGAGTTCCTTCCGCCTTTTAATTTCTTTATGTTTATCTGGTGTCAAGTTATATTGGTTTTTACATGTACAGATTTATTTAGCAGTTGATTTCTGCAAAGGATTGCAGTATCTGCCTCACAGGAATAAATTTATTTTTACCTGAATTTACTTTTTCTTTTCGTCTTTTGCAATTCCTTCGAATTTACGTTATGACATGCATGGCTCGATAAACTTTTCAGATTTCATGATTCATATACGAAGTCCGTCACAACATTGTTGTGTATTCAACCGTTGAACTACAATGTTTTTCAATTTAACTTATGCCAACAAAAAAACTTCAGTAAACACAATAAAACTTAGCTCCTGTCGGTGACGCAACGCTGAACAATGTTCAGAACCGACTTCGGTTGTTTGGTCAACAAACATTGGAACAAAGGGACCAACGAATTTGTGTGGCGGCCCAACCGCTGGGTTTTCGCACCATATACAAACAAATATGCTTATCACATTAATAAAAAATATAATATTGTATATCATTTTGTAGAGACGATTTGGATTCTTATTTATTATTTATGTACACACATACACATGACAAAGACTATAAGTAAAGATATCAAGTACAAAGGTACCCTGCTTAATCTTATTGATTTTGTCACGATTAAATATGAAGAAATTGATCAACTAGAAATTTGGCTCAAAGTTTTTGGAGGTCGGTTGGATATCTTTCGTTTCTTCAAAGGATGACAAGAACATAAGACAGAAGAATAGCTGAATCTATTAGGTATAGTATAAGAAGCATCTCACTACATGGTGCACATTGGGGTTAAGTAGGATGCTATACTGCACAGTTACAAACAAGCGACGGAACGTTTGAGGAAGATAAATATTCTGCCCTGTAATGTCCACCCTTTTCCTCCCTACATTATTTGGGGTATAGTGTAGACACAACTAACGGCGCCAAATTTATAAAAACTCTCTTGTTTGTTTGGATATTTGACAGTTTCACGCTGGTTATCGTTATGCAAATATATTACACGCATAACTGTGTAAGTGAGTCGACCTCAAAGGTATATAACACTGTTGACCTTTCGGATAATATTTTCGCCGTGATTCATTGTTCACACTTAAGCGAGAAGAAATTTTTAAATGTGATAATTCCCTCAATCGCTTCTTTAATGCAATTCACACTTGTAAGGCTTAGTCTCGATAGTTTGCCAACCGCAATACGGTAACTGGCATTAAAACATTTATTGTAAGCAAACTATACATTGGAAATACTTTTACTAAATTTTGGTTTTTATATTTCTCCATTATCCGGGCAGTCCATGTATGGGTGACCGTTTCTTCGAACATCGAGACCCCTCGGATCGCATAGCGCATCGGGAGCCTCGGATAGCACGTTAAGCAGTTGGTCCCGGTTGTCATACGAATACCTTGGACAGTCTTTACGGGAGTCAACAACCCAAAAAGTCTGACAACCGGTCTAACCTTAGGGTATCAGTGTCTCCCAGTAATTGGGTGGCGGTGGTCAGATGACAGTCGCTCCGTATTAAATGATATTCAGCCGCATCTGGTTAGACTGGGAGCCGACCCTAACGTAGTTGGGATAAATGCCAGGCAGAAGATATTACTCCAGTTTGAACTAATTTCACAAGTAAAGTAATTGATAACAATAGTGGCTGTAATTAATATTTGAACGAGTCAGAAGTTCCAATTTGGACGAGAAGAAATATGCATTGCGTATGGATCCTTCAGAATCTCTCTCTGGTCTAAATAGGAAAATAAAGCAGAGTGCAGGTAATCTCTTTATTTGGGTAGGAACTAACTGTGGTCTGAGGATTTGTTGGTTTTGCCGTGGGTAGGATTCCAGATTCACCACAGCAAACAGCATAAGGGTCATTCCATGGAAGATGACACCTGACAAGTAAAAAGTAAACTTGCTATATTCAATTACTTTTTAGGCTCAAAGTATAGTATAAGGATCATAGCTGATGGAACAATATGAATTATCATTAATAAAACTCTCAATATATTTTTTTTTCTTAACTGAACATTGACTCTCAATCCACAATTATGTGATGTTTATTTAAACGAAATTGGCGACTCTTTTTTGGCAATTTGGCTAAAAGCAATCATTCTAATGTATAATATTAGTATAGATACATTATTCATCTTGTGTTTGAAACAGAAAAAATCAATAAAAGTATAATATTTTTTAAATTATTGCTAATTGAAGTGATCAATGTCTTCTGTCCCACCCGTCCCATGAAAACATGCATTAGTTTAATTAAACCAAAAACTATAAAAGCTATCAATTAATTACTTTCCAGAAGTAACAATTAACCTTAAACCTAACCATTAAAATTACTTTTGACACCTAATTCAATCATTTAACCGAGTTATTAAGCTTTGAATTGCTGTCCCACCCGTCACTGGAAGGGTGTTAAAATTCTTAAAAGTTAAATAAAACCTTTTTTTAGTATATAATATACTAGAATCTGGATTTTAACCAGTTTGCAATATAAATAGCTTTTAATAAATTGAAACGACAATGTGTAAATGCTTTAATAATAACAAAAAAATATGTTTAAGTCAGATTATCCTATTATTTACGTTATTTTTCCAACTGTACAGTGTCATTATTTTAATTTCTGTTTTAAGTTGCATGTTATGGATGAGAGACGTAAGTCTTGTTAAAAAATGATTTATAGCCCCATAAAAGAGGACAACTAATACGAAAAACCAAGGTCGAAAGAGAAATTAAACTGAACAAGGATGAATTACAAAAGATATTTAACTAGAGATCTGTGGACAGTCAGAAATGGGCTAAAATGAAGGTCTTGATTTGAAAAGAATAGCATTTACAGTTAAAATAGCTTGGAAAAACTTCTACTCATTAGTTTTAGAGATATGGTGTACCAAGTTATCAATAAGTTGGCTGCATACCATATGTTCCTAGAAAACCGCACAAATAACTTTGTCAAAAATCTTTGTACTAAAATAAATTACGATTTTTCCATTTCTTTGATAACTATTATATTCAAACAATATTATAATGACTGCACAAGACGAGCATTTGCTTTTTCCGACACACATTTGGCAGTTTATTCATTGAATTGCTTACTCGTCCCACCGGTCACAAATCCATGTCCCACCCGTCACAATTTTAAAGGCTCATAAAAAAATATAGACTTGAATTTTTACTAATTTCTTTCGAAATATTAATAGCAACATTATTCAACTATCGTACTAATCCAAAATAAAGGCTGAAATTGGCCTAGTTGATCTGAATTTCATTGCCAACCACATGTATCTAATGATGGTAGGGATTTTCGTGTACCACCCGTCACAGTTAGAAATCAGTGATTTTAACTATCTTAAAGGCAAAAACTTAGATTTTTAATTGCACTATCATATGAAACAGTTATCTGGGAATACTATCTGATAGTACATAATGTAATATATACTTTGGTAACGCCTAGAAATATAAAAGTGTATCAAAAAATGTGTCAAAATGTCCCACCCGTCACTATGGAATGACCCATAAGCAAATTTGAAACGCTTCGCATAAAAAATTTGAAACTTTGTGTAAACCGAGTAATTAAATGCTAACAGTGTACGAACATTTGGCAAACGGGTTTTATCTTACGAAAATAATCGTAAACAGTCTTGATAGCTGTGGTTACAACGTCACATATAAAAACACTGATGGTACAAAAGATTCACACTCATTACGTTTTCGTTTCCTTGCCAGAACACTTAAATACAAGGTGATCTGGCTTGATCTGTCTGGACGTGTGATTCCTTATTTTTACGCCATCTTGTCTTTATACAGATCTTTCGAGATTTACTTTTGTAGTATCCTTAAGTAAGCAAGCATAAACCATATTGCTCTCTCTTTTCGCTTATTTGGGTATTGTCGGTGTAGAACTTTAGACTGTAGATGCAAACTTACCTACTATTAAAATACATTCAACAATATTACAACTTTCTTGCCAGTATAATGCTGGTCACATGAAAGGTCTCTTGGTATCCATAGGTTAATTTTATAGCTTCCTCTGTGCTCTCAGAAGGATGCAGCATTGTAATATAGTCTAAGAATATATCAATATAGGTCATCTCTTCCTGTATTTGACCCAAAAAGGTGACTATGAGTACAATATGTATCAAGTGGACGTGCTTCATTAATAGTTTTGCAATCGGCTCGGGGGTCACGTAAAACCAGCTGCTCCACAGCTAAAGGGTTTCAATCGGAGTCTTTGGGTACAGAACACAAAAAATCTACGCTTGGCGAGTCATTTGAGCTAGAGCTAGAGGCAGAACATGTTATGCTCTGTAGGCTATTTCACGTAACTAAAGAAGTGCAGTTGCTGCGCAGTTGCAGTAATATTGAGTTAAACAACATATTTGGTATTCTCTTAGCTTCAGATACGCTCGGGTCAAGTTTGAGCGTCACTGCAATATGATTGGCACGTCATAAAATTACGTGATTAGCCCTCTGATGAAATAAGAAAATGCTAGTTTCAACAGCCTTCATATCTAGTGGTTCCCTGGTATTCCTAGAAGTTAGACATAACACGTATTGTAAACAGCTGATGTGTACGTTTTCTATGCATTCCCAGACCGTCACGAGTCACGACTTCAGCCACAATGACGCCTATTCAACAGAATCGTATACTTATTTTAATATGACTTCTTACTCTAACCGGCAAAACTAAAATGAGACGGAAGAGCTGTCAAACGTCATTTCTCAGATGTCATTTATAATTTGTATAGAAGTGCTAGTAGACAGCTTCAAAATTATTTTGTTTAGGCTGTTAAATAAGAACAAAACATTTCAAGAAAATCTGGCCGTTCAGAATTTGGTCGATTGTGATTAACTAATAAGTATATCCATTCCATGGACAAAGATACCACGCTATACAGGGTGCCACAGATGTTATCACATTAAACGGAACCACGTATTTAGTGTCGCGTTCTGTGACCGTACACAAAAAAAAACAATCAAATCAGTAGTATAGCCACAGGAACTAATTTAAAATTTCATAATTTTACACATAATAGCACAAATTATTTTGGTTAGAACACGTTGGAGACTTTTTAAACTTTGTCTAGGGATCGTGATATTATTATGTGTAGTAGTTTAAGAAGCCATACTCAAGAAGTCTGATTATTACGATTTTTTTTTGTTTGCATTGTATTTAGAGAATCAGATTTCTTGAGTATGGCTTCAGACCATGATACCAAGTACGTGGTTTCATTTAATTTTATAACATCTACGGCACCCTGTATAATACTCTCCAGTTAACCAATTAAATATAGCCGCGTCTCAATAATCCTGCAGTCAGACGAATGATGCGGTGACGTCATAAGTATAATTAGTTACAATGATGTTCCTTGTTCGGTACATACGTCATGGGCGACTTGGGGGTAGACCTTGGTCCAAGTTTGGATATTTAGTGTTATTTGATAAACTTAAAAGCGTATCATGATTTTATGAATATATAATTGGTTAATTTTGAATATTATGATTAATTAATTTAGTGTCTTAGCAGTTCTTATGTCGAGTTTAGCTGTGCGGAAGTTCTACCACCACATTGGATGTGTCTTTTTCTGGACTGGATGTTACATTAGTGTCTTTATCAAGAAAGTCAAAATAAAGAAAGAAAGAAAATTGCGTTTATTGGCACAATTAAAATTAAAACACATAACATTTAATACATAAAATTAAGTACATTTATGCCAAAAGGGCCTCAGCTCAGCATAATGTCAGATGGCAACACCAGGTGCTACCACCTGACGCTAATTTTCAGCTGCAACACACGGGTGCCATACGCTCCAATCTAAACAATCCAATCTACGCTAAAATCGATAAAGAAAAGGTCTTCACAAGCCAGTAGTAGTGAAGGCTCCTTCGTAATCGTCTTAGTAGACGCTAATGATGTATTTAATGATTACGGATCTTTTCGACCTTGCTCCTCATCTGCATTGTACTTGATGCTATTAACCTTTACATACATAACTATGGTAACGTTGGTATCTGTTTGGTATCACTTGCGAAATAAGTTTCTTTTAGTGCAATAAGAAGTGGGAACCATATGGTGGGAAAAGTTCCCGAGTTAATACGATTTAAAAAAAAAACTCGTTCGAACTTTTTTAAAGACGGTTACGGTCGGTTGTACTTTGTTCTCCTATTTTTAATGTTTGCTGTGTCTTTTCTTGTGTGTACATAAATGATTAAATAAATAAATAAATAAATAAAGACGACGAAGTTACTTTAATAAACTAAACGGATTCTATAGGAATTAAGGACGTGGATTAATGACCGTAAGTCTTTGGGTAAATCGGAAGTCTTGTTTGCAGTCAATCCTTCGCTTGTCAAAGTTTTTAGATCTTTCTTTAACCGACTTCAAAAAAAAAGGAGGAGGTTCTCAATTCGACGCGTATGTTTTTTTTAATGTTTGATACCTCATAATTTGAGACTCAACCTGGCGACTACGAGACGCATTACCTTCAATAAACAACTACAATATGTATATAAACACGATTAACAACATTGTTATTGCTGATATTCAAAACCGGAGACAAAGTTGTGTTAAAGCAATGAAAGGTCTGATATTTCAGTCAGGACCTTTTCTTTCCTACCATTTCCAAGTTTCAGAACCGCACATTAAGTCTAGACGTCTTTTATGTATTGACTACTAGTCTGGCGCAGATTAATTAATTATGTCAGACAGAGGACCGAAATAAATCTCTAAATTTAGCCTTCATTCAAAAAGCTATTTAGTGCCCACGTTACTACTGCGTAGTGTTTAAATGGAACGTTAAAACTTATAAAATGAATTAATGTATGCAAATATTTCATCGTTATCATTTTTGCTTCGATTTCATTAAAATTTAATGTAGTAAATATCATAAATCACTTGAATGCTACACTAGCCTCTCGTTATCTGGTTCTGCTTGATATATAAATGTATGTATTATGTATGTATGCATAATCATTTAGGGCAGTTTATTGGATGATGATTTATAGGGGCTTAAATGAATTCGCAGTCGGAAAATAAATTAGATCCCGCGCTTCATTCAAACTTTGTTGAGTACGTATTTAGGAAGGTTGTCATTATAAATTGTATCTTCTTTTGAACAGAATGGTACCTATTTTATTTGATGCTGGACACATCTTCACTAATATTATAAAGAGACAAGATTTGTATTTTTGTTTGTTCCGTAGGGATCCCTTATTTTTTTGAAAATAAATTGTACCTATTTTTCTCAGTGATAGATACAGTGATAGTTACAGTGATAGTAGATACAGTGATAGATACACAGATATTATCACTGAGAAAAATAGGTTACAGCGGAAACTCCAATAATGTAAACTAAGATGTAAAAAATTACCTCTAAAATTCCTTACATCGCGTGCGCTACTATTGATGATAGAACAAAATAATGTACTACAGTTTTGGAGAACACAGTACTATCAACCATACCATATTCGCGATACCATACCATACCATATTCACGATACCATATTATGTCTAACTATTATAGCTATGTCACTATGACTAATATAAATAAATGTCCACTCGTGTGAAGCCTGGACTGCCGCTAGTTATTTAATAAGATAAGATTTAAAAAAAATCTGACTCTTCAAAAGTCTTTATTTAATTTCTGTTTCTTGTAGGATTTGAATAAAACATGAGGTTTAAATAGTGCATTGGGGCAATAAATTCGTTAAACAAAGAATTTTACTAACATGTTCCCGAGGCTTCGGTTCGATGCCTGCCACCCTCCTGTCCGTTACATTTTATATTCTTTAGAAGCCCCAATATTTTCTCAAGAGGTTCCTGTTACTAAATAAATGTTTGCCGGACAAACATACAAACTCTTTGTTCTTATTTAAAGTCCTTGTATTATATAAAACGATATTTAATTAAATATCTGCGACTGATTTATGTTCCATAATATATTTCCGGTACACACTGCAATTAACATTTGATTGATAATGCGAATTGAGATCGCGTTCTTTATGTCAATGGTTATTTCGATTCAAAAGATGCCTTGACAGCCTTGAAAACATGGAAGCGTCACGTGAGATTTTTGGACTTCATTTATTCTTCCTTATATAAATTAGTTTTCCTCATCTATCTTTTTCTTTTATTTATTCACCGTTTATTGTATTAGCTATACAGCCAACAGCTTCGCGCTTATAAGTCAGTGATAGAGAGGATTTAAGGTTCCGTCAATCATGCGCATGCACACACTTTACCCGACGGTGTAGGAGTACGCTAAGATACAGCCATTCAACTTTCCAGCCTTCATACGCGACATAGGAGACAGGTAGCACTGTCATCGCCGCTAGAGGGCCGAGGCCAAGGTTACCAGATCAAAAAAAAAATATCGTCGGAGGCAGCTCAAAATTAAAAAATCGCACAATTGCGATTTTCTCACCGTCACTGAATAAATATATAAATAGCAATTATTTTTTTCAGATTTCCTGAGAAGACCTAAATTCCTGGCATGTCAGGAAAATTCCAAGGATCAGGTAACTCTATCCGAGACCAGCGTAAAGACAGAGCAATTATTACATAAGAGAGGTCACGTAGGCCGACTAGCAGTGGACGGCGACAGGCCGTTGATGGCAAACGGATGTACTTACCCCAGTATGTTAGTATGTTTGAGCTTGTTCATGAGCTGCACTTCGCGTAGCATGTTGGGCCTGTTGGCGCGTTGCTGGTTCATCTTGAGCACCATCACCTTGCCAGACGTTTTGTTTGTCACCTGTAACAATAAAATAACAATTAGTTAAGTTCAAAGAGGTAGATAGGTACCCATCCAATAAGCAGGGGATTTCGACAACTGCAGCGAAGAATTGGTTACACTTAAGAATTGCGAAGGTCAGATGGGAGTTGAACAAATTCAGTTGCAGTGGTTTAAATCATCTCAACCCTGTTCGATAATATACGACTTGTTGTTTTATGACCAGACAGTCTTATACTTTGTTAGTATTAGCAGAAGCCATTATTCATCATCAAAAACCCATACTCTAGACGCTAGTAACAACCCATAAATTGCGTATCTCCCGTAATCCCAGCAGCAGCATGTTTATGACGTCATTACACCTTACGCAAATTAGCTTGATTGATGACGTCGACCCGTGTAACATCGTTAGAGAAAACGGTAAAGTCTTTAACTTAAATTAGGAGCTGATTGGATTTTATGTCAACCATTACGCAATAAATGAGTTTTTTTTTGCTATAGAGCTTATGGGGTGGAGTAAAATAGCCGTAGGTAGGTAGTGTAGGTACCACAAACATTAGTGTAGCCAGGGAGTTTTCCTAGGGGAGCTGGCCAGCTGATCAGCAACCGCAAGGTTTGTAAGTAATATTAGTGTTCTCGGAGACAGCTGTGACGATTTCTATAATAAACTACGGTTTTCAGAGATGATAAAATTTTACGAGAATCAAAGAATCAAAACAGTAAATTTCTTCAATACTGACGAGTTTTAAAGTGGGCAATGAGTATTGTAGGGAGGGACCTTTGCCCCCCCCTAACTAAGCAAGACCCCTGACTATAAACAAGACACATTCACAGCATCGGTTTCCATAGACATCGTGAACAATGCAAGTGTTTGCATGTAGGCTGCGCAGCCCGATCGTGCTCCAGACTAGATTGGATTTCTAGTTTTCTAGACTGCCGTTCGAATTAACCGTAACGTGTGCGTTAGATGCCGTGTGGTTTAAGAATAGACCTCTTATATATCTTCTCGTTAGTGTCGTACAAGTACGAGGCGAGAAGGCAGTGCGTGCACACATATTTTTTACAGGGTAGGCAAAACCAACGAAGGGCCATGCTCACCGACCATAATATAACAGATGTTTAAAATGAAATCGGCCGATTGCCCATATAAAAAGTCATGTTTAAACGGCAGATTTTGCTCTAATCGTCTGTTATGTTGTCGGTGAAATTGAGCCTTAGTGTGGTTATTGTCAAGTTAAATGATATTTGTGATTGGCCAGCTCACCCTAAGACGGCAAAATCCCTAAATTAATTGATATTACAGACAATAACCGTTTGTATTACTTAATTTGTTAGGGTAGGCTTAGATATACAAGCTGGCGGAATTCTCAATCCCACTTAAGTTTTAAGAGAAATGTTAATTTCATCGCCGAATTTACCATTTCAAAAAATACTAATAATGAGGTTTTTAATATCTTCAAAACTTCCTAAGACTAGAACTCTTTAACAATAACAGAAAGGGTAGCCCACCGTATATGCTGTCAAGCATGCCCATGCCGAAAGGATGATGCCCAGCTCATTTATTAGTTGGGCGCGGAGAGCCCAATGATCAAGGAACTGGGCCGTAATCTACCATGGACCCAGTGCGGAATGATGGATGACACACAAGTTTTCGAATATTTCATTCTTGGGCATTAAGAAGTTTTCCTTCACCGTTAGTCTAGTACCTAGTGATGAATAAATGAAATAGTTTATGAATAGATATTGATAGTAAAATTTCTGATTTGGTGTCTTGTTCGGTGCTAATGCTATTCTAACGTAACATGTGTTGTGCTTGTGATATAGTACGCGCAAATCTTTATGAGCTCTGAACTCTCTCACTCTTCCTCTAGCACCTATGATAGTACGCTTATTATAGGTGGTAGAGGGAGAGAGAGAGAGAGTTCAGAGCTCAGTTCAGGGCTCATAAAGATTTGCGAGAACTATATCATTGGTGCGGATATCGGTAATCTCGTACCGACGCGATGAAAGAAGATGATGAAGACTCATGAAAGAGATTCTCCCTTGTTATACTAGTTTCATATCCACATCAAGAAAAGTCTGGCCTACAGGTATCTGTTTCGAGGCTGGGAATCCTAGTGCTTATGAGTGCAAAGCATTTAGATATAAACCTAGATGTTAACCAAGATGACGCGACACCGACACATTGTGGAGGTAATAAGCGAATAATTATGCTTACTGTGAACAAAACATTGCGTTTGAATGAAGGAAATTATAGTGTCTTTTCTACAATTATTCTGGTGTAAGAAGCTGATATGTAGTTTAATAAAAATAGTACTTAGCTATTACCCGCGGCTTTACTCGCATAATAGGGGAACTCCTTTATACACCTGGATAAAAAATATCATGTATCCAGAACAAAAGAGAGGTATCAGGACTTTCCGCCCAAAATTAGAGCTGTCCGATTGGGGAAGTACCTCCACCTTGCAGAGTATCGTAGCCAAATAACACAGCTCTTTTGTAGTGTTAGGTTCAGAACCGTGAGAAAGGTCGCCAGTGCTCCTTGGGGAAGCGTCTAGTAGTAGGGAATGTGCCGCTGGTGTGACAAGCGTCCGGCTACGGTAACCGACTACAGTCACGCAGACCGTTTTTTTTTAATGGGCTTTATTTGTGCATTTTATTCAAATCCGTTCAACTGTTTATTAACTGCACGATTGAGTAATAAAAACATCTTTACCAACTTTCATATTTATAATATTATAATATGTGATATTATATTATAATCATCTAGGAGTAAAAGAGATACATAGAATGCAGATATTACAATTAATGTATATTCTGTGGTGTTAGATGCTTAATATCCTGCGGAAATCGAACATACGAGAAGGACACGTTGTTTCCTTACATTTGCAAAAGTGAACGTCAATGCATCAGAGACATAATGAGCAACTGTCTTTACTAATTATTTCCGTGTCTTCACTAATTTCATCCTTTATACCACCTAGATTATCATTGCTAGTGCTTGGAACTTGGAAGCAACCACCCTGAAGTTCCAAATAGTACTTAAGCTCTCGTTGGAACATTACCGTTTATATGTCCAATTCCAAAGCATGAAAATCGTTATATCCTTACGGGAGTATTACTACTGTCTCTTTTGAAGAATAATTTTTCAAGCTATCTGTTTCAAGGCTCACCCCGCATAAGGGAAGCTTCAAACACATTTCCTCATAGCTAGAAAACGCACCATCATCTTACTTCCCCTTCAGTTATGGGGTGAACGGTAAGACGCATTAAATAACCATTTATATTGTGTCAACTAAACACGACAAACGTGTTTATTTCCTGAATGGAAGTGGAGGGGGTCGTTACATTAGTGTTATGTACGGCTTCGCACGTCGAGGGCGATTTTCGAGTCAGTCAAATTAAAAAGGTATAATTTGGATTTGTTCTTTTTTTTTTTTGTAATTGCTCTGTCATCATCATCATCATTGACAGCCTGTTTCTACCCACTGCTGAGTATAGGCCTCTTCCTTTTCATGCCATATTTCCCTGATCTGTGCCAATCGCAATTGCTCTGTGTTTTCGTATAATAAGTAATTAAACTCGTAAACTATAACATTGGTAGGAGTTAGTGCCTTAATTCGTACCGCGGATCGTTATATAACGTCCTTCCTACCTTTTTAGTCCCAATCCCTTTAAGAGGTTATTGTCCTCATTATTCTGAACAACTTTTACTATGAGATCAAACCGGAAATCGTGAAAAAAAATTAATTCTGCTGGTCCATACATTTAGTCCAGTAATATTGAATTAATTGTATGTAACAGCGGATTCTTCTTTGTCGCTTACAGATTTTATTCCGTACTAAAAGTTGTTCATAATGATAAGTACTATCCCCTTAAAGGGTTCTGGACTAGAAAGGTAGGACCTTGTATTTTCGACTTTATATACGACCTTTTACTTTGTGAAAGCATGTTCATCATTTCTGCCTTCATTCATTGACATTCAACTGTAATTCAGGCGCAGTGAATGTTGCCTTCGTGGCATTTTCATAGTAACACGGAACCCGATGGTCGCCAGTCCAAATATTTCGTTTACCGGTTGGTTTAGCTTTAAGCCTATCACGCACTGCGGTAAAATTCCGTACGATTTTTTTCCGCAAAATATATGATGTATCAAATAAAATGTAACCGCGCGCACTGCGAGAATAAATACGCAGTTTAAAAGAAAGCAGCATATCATTCGTTGCGTCAAAAATAAACGCATCGCATCTCACTACACCATGTTTTAGTACAAAAGTCTATGGAATGTTATCCGTATATCGAATTAATTTTAATTTATAATAGGATTTATTAGTAATAATCGTATAAATGTACAGCGAACAGAAATCATTGTTATAGAGAAATTTCTCGGAATATTCCCATTAATTAAACTCTTTATAGATAAATATCTGTAAGCCTTTTAATTGACTGTTTTATTAGATTTTAGATAAATAGAAAATGATTTTAGATTTACGACTGATTTCACAGAATTTCTATTTCAATTACGTCTTTCAGTGTGAGTTTGGCTTTTACAGGATGTGTAAGTATCGTAACGAAAATTAATACCATGGATTCAATACATGATTCTAGACTCTTCAGGGATAGAAATAAAAGCCGGTCTTTAAAAAAAATTAACGATTTTTTTCACAGGATTTTTAGCAAGTTATAAAAACGGCGAATGAAATCGTAAAACTTATTCTAACGCTGTGGTTTCCAGAATCATGTACAGAAGCCAAAGTATCAGTTTTCGTTACAATGTCAGTCACAACCTGTAATAAAAGAAATAACGCCCCAATTAAGAAAAAATATTAACTAGATATACATCAAGAACTACGTTTACCATCTGTTAAACAAGTGAGTAACCGATACTTCTAAACTTCCAACTAAGAATATGCTCAGACTGCTATAATTGTTCACCACGAATGTTCAACTGACACATTCGACATGACCTCTCATTCTGTCAACACTTGGGCTACAACCAGTTATTAAATAAACAAAAAAATTATCAATGAAGTAGATAGTCGAATAAAGGTCTGCGTCAATTGACAGGCGGCAGACGCAGCTATGCACGGCTCGCAACGCATTTCGGCTCAATTCTTATAGAACCGCGTCGACTATCTATATGTGCCAGACGGGCTTTCAGCGTTTTTTAAGCGAATCGAGACTTACTTTGTCTGGGACCGGTATAGCCAACGCAATGGTTAAATATGATAATCTGATGCAACGTGTCTGTAAGTCGTTATGCGTATAATTTCAACAGGGTGTCAATAAGAAGTCCCGGAGTCACGGCAATCTAAGTGTTTGTATTGGCTTATTTCAACATGTCTTATTTGACTAGAGTTTTATGTAAAGAGATAATTTGTCTGTAATTGTTAGGTCGTACATTGGCTGAACTTTCCATCAAAGCCTTTATTGGGAATTATGAAAAGGTCAAGAATTGTTATTGCATGGTCCATTATCCGTCATATTAAGATCCGTCAAGAATCTAAATGATTAGTAATTTTGATGTTGCAAATGTCAAAAGTTCTTGATTTCGATTAATATGATAATGAGGATTATTAATTTAGTTTTTAACCGACTTCCAAAAAAGGAGGAGGTTCTCAATTCGACTGTATGTTTTTTACGCGATTACTCCGCCAATTGCAGCCCGATTTTGAAAATTATTTTTTTGTTTGGAAGGGTATACCCCATTTAAATTTGGTGAAAATCTGATGAAGACTTTCGGAGATATACAATGGAACTCTTGAATGAATAACAGCATATCACTCGCGATTTCTGTAATTGCATGTTTATGTGTTGTTTATGCCACTCAAAATAGAAAAATAAAATTAACTAAAAACCGACTTCAAAACACTAAAAAGTATAAAATAATTTCTTAAAAAACTTATCAGCTTCTGATGTCTTTAATAATTCTTCAATGCTAGGTGCATTGAAGAATTATTAAAGACATCAGAAGCTGATAAGTTTTTTAAGAAAATTATTTTATACTTTTTAATTTTTTGAAGTCGGATGTTACTTTTTTTTTAAAGTTTATTTCGATTATAGTTCTGTTGTAGCTTGGTGAATGTTGTTCATGTTTGGTAGTTGCGAATGTCAATAAGAGCAAACTAAGTAAACTAGTGACGGGATGAGGAAGAGCAGTAGGAAATGACGCGACGTAGTCTCAGCCGGGAAACTCGGGAGGCAGATTCTATTTCCGGTCCCGGCAAGAGCTGATACGAAGAAGACGTATAAAATATTTACGTAAAATTGATATTATTTATTACTGCGGATTCAAGAAAAAGGTTTGTTTAAAAACTTAAACAAAGATTTTTCTTGAATCAATCAGCCCATGAATTGTTTCGTGGATATAGAGTTATTGATTTGCGTACAAAAAGCTTTTTTTATATTAGATACCTATAGGGGACAAGATTCTTGTACGCAAATCTATAAGGTAGGTGCCGAAAGTAACGACAGCATGCACGCATTCAATATCGTCAATTCTAAAAAACCTTATAATATTATATAACCAACCATTCATACACCTTCGTAATAAATGCACCATAAGATCGCGAAGCAATAAACGTTTTATTGGCAGGCCCACATTTTCACTCCCACGGCACCATAAACCAAAGCAAATAGGTACCTGTCTAATAAGAAGCATAAACAGTTTTTTTTCATCCCGAGTGGCACCCACTAACAGTACTCAACACCCACTCTTATCGACTCTGATACTGTCCGCCACACAAACCCCTTAAGCCAACGATAAAGTTCACCGAATTATCAACCTAACAGTGATAAAAATTAGAGTGAAAGTTGTCTGGGTATTTGAAAGGTATAAAGAGCTATTTGTGCGGTTGTCCGTCGGTGAACTCGTCGGGACACTTGACACAGCCTCGCTAACGAACTGATGATGAGGCTTTACGAGTAACAACTTTAAGGGGATAACCAGCGTTTCGAGTGAGTATAATGGAAATTCTAGTTCAACTAAAGCAAGAGTGTTGGTTGGTGTTGTGGAATTAGCCGTGTGTAATAATATCGATGTTTATTTAATTACTGGAAAAACGAGTAACGACAGAGTAAAATCAAAGAGAGGAGAGAAAAGGAAATAAAAAAAATGGATTATTTTATGGCACAGGTAAAGTAATAATTACGGCGCTCCACATTCTACAAGTTGTTGAAGATCCTAATCACCTTGTAAGGCAGAAAATAAGACATCCAATAGGATAGGATGAACTTTAACGTTACGTTACGTTACGTTAAACGGTAAGCGGCAATAGTAGGTAAGAGGCAGTTGTGACATACAACTGATGTGTACGTTAAGTATTGCAATAGTGCATAAGTAGGTAATGATACTTAATATAATGTGTGGACTTATAAACGTTACAATCAATTTTAATGAACACTTCAAAGTAGTCTTCAATATGTCACTGCCATTGCAAAAGATTGCACGTGATTTTGAAATACGGCGCAGCTGAATTTAATTTGAATGCAATTTTTAATTCTGGTACAAGATATTGGAAGTCTTTTAAACATCCAAAGACGAAAACTGTTGCTCGAACATCTCACATCGTCCACAATTTTCAAAGAATAAAAGTAATCTCGTCTTTATTACATGACTCTGAGATAACACGTAATCTTGGCGCGCAAGAATGTTGAAAATTCTTCGTGGAACATGCCCGTTGCATCGCACAAGTAAAACATGCAATGAAAAAGAAGAAGTAAAGGCAAAGGTATGTGCGTACAGCCGGTTATAAAAATAAAGTTATTATACCAGCGATATTGAAGCGATGGGAAACGGGATAGAGACCTACGTTCTGATAGATATTAACTTCATTATAACTATTTTTATAGCTTCAAATAGTGGTGGAGTAAAAGATGTGAAAATTGTACGTTAGTAATCGTTGATCCCGAAGAATAATCCGTTCAATACTATCATCAACATTTGCATGATGTAATTATAAGATGGGGTATGTTAAGTGAGTGCCAATTATCTTGATAACTTTTGATCATGTGAAGCTTTTCAATGGCATAATTTCAGTGTCGTAACAAAGTTTTCTTATGACGATGATCATATGGCCACTAATCACAATAGTTCCACCACACATAAATATTACAAGAACGTGTTGTCCGAATCTGATTCAATAAGGGTTGCAGCAGAAAGAGCAGAACTCACAATAGCTTATACCAGCAACTCATAAAGTTTACTTGTGTTTATGAGATTTTCAATACTCAGTAAAAGTATAATAAAGAAAAACCGGTATAAATATATCAAAATCTCTGCGCATTTGTCTCTCCGTAGGCTTTTTTACAACAGCAATGCAGTCAGTACACAACGCGGTATTAAGCCACAATGTTTGCAGACACGATAAGATAAAAATCCGCAATGCACGACGTCAAACTAAATGACACATAGGCGGCTAAAAATAAGCTTATCAGACAATAAGAGAGTGCGCCCGCGTCGGTACTGAGAACGAAGTTGTAAAACAGTGATATTGGACAGTATTATGCAGTAAATTATTCATATATTATCGGGTTGGGATTTCATTCTAAAGAGTAAAAAATATTTACTCTCGGTTTCGGTAAAAATTAAGATCTGAAACGAGATTGACCTAAAAGAAAACAAACCATCGTCAATATATCAATTAACATATTACACATCAGATTCTATTCATCAGAATTAGCAAGCTAAAGTGACAGTCTGACCGCTATGTCTGTCGCAGGACTTATGGCCGTTGGAGCACAATGAAACACAATGACACCTTACGAAATTGTAGCTGGGATGTGTCTGGAACTAGATATCACGCTACTTGGGAAAGGCCTACGTAAGCCGTGTACCACCATAGGCTTATAGTTACCATAAGCATTACATTAAACGTAGATTATAGAACCTTACGCCTCACAATTTAGTACCTACTAAATAATATTCAAGGAAACCACATTCATACTGGCCATAAATAAAAAATCAAAACTGAAGTAGTTACTACATGTAACTCAGACGGGCAAGGTAAACAATAGTTTCTTAGCAGTGTTTACGCATTCCAACTCCAAAAAGGGTTCGGTATTTTTACACCTAACTTGTCGTGAGCAAGCTTTCGTTGTAAATTGAAACTCCTTTTTATACTTGTTCTGCACTTGAGATAAACCTGATACAGAAGATTGGAATGCAAATTTGTGTTTTCGGTTATGCAATAGAGATTCTGCTCGGAAGAAAAGATTAAATATGGTACGAAGAAGCATCGTAATACGGAACACGGAAATCACTAATGATGTATACCCAGAAAACGAAAGTTCTTGAAACACCCGATCACAAATACTAACTTGTTCTTGGACAAAACCATATCTAAAAAAATTGTAGCTATTACAGACAAACATGCTATTGATACAGGAGATTTCATAATAGTTGGTTGTACACGACTGGATATAAACCAGGGAATATCTATATATTAAATACGTGAAGAGAAAACTTTTTACTTTTTAAGCTTAATGAACGCACGGAGGAGTGTGAGATTTGGGATAGTTAAAGGTTATTATGGAGAAGGAGTGCAGAATGCTAAAATTACGGTCGAAAGTCGACAACTGGGCGTCCACTAGTATATAAAAAATCATAAAACAAATTCGCAAGGTGAAGCAATTGATCGTTCTCTATTTTATGGGTGTTTTGCTAAACGTCTCAAATTTTAC
This sequence comes from Allophyes oxyacanthae, assembly GCA_932294325.1. NCBI lineage: Eukaryota > Metazoa > Arthropoda > Insecta > Lepidoptera > Noctuidae > Allophyes > Allophyes oxyacanthae. The sequence goes on along the minus strand of OW028614.1, from coordinate 2,825,155 downwards.
GATGCAACGACAAACCGGTATTCTTTCTGATTTTCAACCGATGAAATGTTACTCGATTTTTATTATCGAGTTGACAGACATTACAGTTTATATTAATTATTACCATTTTACGACCAATAAAGTTTAAGGCCTTCTTTTACAGGTCCAGTAGCGTATCTCTGATTTTAACTGTAGCCTGCCTGTTTTTGTGAATAATATTTAGCATTTTCCTAAAACGAAGAAAAATATTTTTCATTCCTTGGAAATCTAAGTGTTATTTTGTTTTTTACTGCTAAACTGTTCGACAGAATTTAGGACAAAAAGTAGTTTATATTGTTTACCACGAGAAATATTTTCTCAGCTCAAACTTTTCCCATCCGTTCTCATAAAATATGATTGAGTGTCTAACAAACATTCCTCTCTTTCAAACCGACTGTCAAAATCACACTTGTTTTGGCCGGCAACAATTTCTGCAAGACGGCTTGGATATGTTCCAATAAACTCCATAATGCTACTGCATTTTGTAATGGGCGCATCGAGATTTGGGGCCGATAAATACATGCGCCGTGTTCTAGTTAGATTCCGTTGTTCCTAATATCTGAACAATTACAAGCCGAACTGGTTTATTCGTGGAAATTTATTGGAACACTTAACCTAATTTTAAGTTAATTAAAATTTTCATGTCGTTTGGGGTGTATAATGGATTGGACCAGCTGATAATGCTCTTGAATAAACGTGCTAGATAAAAGAGAAACCTGATGAAAAGTTCAATTGTAATATCGGTTGGCATAGTGCCATTCCAATCACTGGTAAAATATTAAACTGTTATTGCTGTAAAAAGCTCGAGTACATCATAACTTATGTTGATTATTATGTATAACAAAATAGACATAAAGATAATAAATAGCGGTCCACACGATGTACAAAGGGAACTCCATTTGGCACTCAACTTACCAACTTAATGTTATGTGACTGAACATTTCCCACTAACCCAAACTACAAAAGCTTCGAAAACCATATTTAATCCGGCTACGTTTCCAGAGAAAATTTCCATAATTACGACCGCTTGAAAAGCAACAAGCTAGCGCCGAACATAATAAGGGTTCACTCTGACCCCGAACTGGCCGTGCCCTGCACAAATATGGACAATGGAGATTCTATCTAGTGTTTCGCACGGTCGACTATCAAGCACGGATTTACTGCTGCAATTTGAGGAGTCCTCTCAAATTGGACATGTTGCTAGAGTAGTAGATTTGTTTTGAAATCGTTTGTTAACAACGTTCAATTGCTTGTGTGAAAATTATAAGCGCATACATATCGAACATTATGAGAACAGTTTACGCGTGAAGGTTATCATGACTAGATATTATGTTTTATTGATTGAAGAAAATGGATTCACGAACTTGTAATACAATCAGCTTAATTAAATAATTGGCGTTATAACGGATTCTATGTTGCCAATTTGCCTCGAGCGTTTAAATATCTAATTTATTATTAGGATGTTGAACTTTTACGAAAATGGAGATAATTTTTTGGGAACAATATACACTGATTCAGCTCACGGTTATGGGTAGACACGTTTCGGATGTTTGAACAGCGCAGTCGTGACGGACGTCTTGACAGATACTCTGCCTCTATCGCCCCTCGACCATTGTTTTCCTTCGTCGTTGAATTTTTATAGTTATAATTTGACGGCACTTGCACGATAGTGGTTTCTTTGTGAGTATATTTTAACATATTTCTCCGAAGCCAATACAAACTGATATAATTGACTGTATTTCATTAGCAATGGCAGATTTGAGAAGAGATTCTGCGGAGATTTCTTTAGAAATTAAATGTGTGTGAATCATAGTTTTAACACGAACAGGAAGATATAATAAGTGGTGGTCTTGAAGACACTTATGCACGTTCGTTGCAGGCATGTCGCGTCCGTATAAGGAGGAAGATGAACTCCAGATTCGCACGCCTGGATCGTTACCATATATTACGGAGCTTATAGGTCCAATCTAGTCACACCATGAGTCACATCCATGCAGATTTCCATGCCGCTATATCCTAATTTAGAGTAAATGGAATTTTGACACATAGGTAGGTAGTAGGTACATAAAATTCTGCATCTACATGAAGACGCACTTTTATTTATTTATGAGCATAAATTCTGCTTTTGCCACGTGCGGAATGTTATGAATAAGCTCTTTTCTTTCCAAAACATATTGGATTTTGGAATATTCAACCAAGTTTTTAACAATGCGTAATAAAAGCAGTTGGACTGCGAACTCACTTTACCTTGAACGGTTCGATATTTATTTTATTTTTACTGTGTGCATGTACGCAAAATATAAAATAACCCAGCGTTATTTTAGCTACGCCAGCCTTGTGATAACAGGCCAGAAACACGAATCGATCAGATTTAACTCGGTAAAATGTTGGGTGATTAAAATAAATGTAATGTATCATGCTCACATTCATATCAAATCTTATAGATACACGAAGTGTCTGTAACTGATAATCGAAGGTCATGATTCAAAGAAGAACGTTAACTTCTTAATATGGCACCTTCCCAAAAAGAACTACAAAAAGATTTTTTTGTTCTATAACCACGTTACAGTGTGATTTTATTAGGTCAATGCAATCAATACATTCAATTCGATTTAAACCCTATTCTCCCAACAACAAGTAAGGAACGGGATTAGTTACCACACCGACCAACTTACCAATGAATGCTACATTCACTGATGTAAAAGAAATTCTCAGTCGAAAAGCAAAAACGCACGCAGACGCTTATTTGTAACCGTGCCTTCCGCATCGGACGTCTATAGTAAATGCCGAGTAACGGACGAGGCCTGATGAACGATAAGCTTCCCCTCGCATATTGCGAGAGAGCATTTTTCAAAACCACACCGAGGTGCCTCGTTGATAAATTACACTGGACCCTATAGAATCCATTTCCAATTCTTCAACAATTTTGAATTCAAATGCAGAATTGTTTGTTTTGTTTTGTTTGTTTTTGAAAAACGTTGCCCCTCACTAGGATTTCTCCTGTATCGAGGGTACAGTTTACAAACATACATGTCACATTCACACACAACCAGACCCGAAACAACTATTTGTAGATCATACAAATATTTGTTCCGTGCGGGGATCGAACCCGCGGCACGTAGCGCAGAAAGCTAATCGCTTAGCCACTGCGCCAACCGTGTCGTCATTGTTTGCGAAGTCATGCATTAACATTGAGGCAATGAGTTGTTATTTGAATGACAACCAGAATATAGAAACAAAAGCTCTAAGATAATAAAGAAGTGATGGAAATTAAAGTGAATCTATCAGCTGCCATTATACAGAAGTCAACATTTCACTCGTCAATCAATCCAGTTGAATAAATATTTGTATATTTATGAGATCTCAACTGGAGATCTATAGAATTTGAATATTTTGTTAAAGTATTTTCAAATGTCACTGAATTGCTGATATATTATTTCAATATTAAATGTCAACATTTAAACGAATGACGAAATGATAAAAGGTCTGTTGATAAAATACTTAACAAGTTCATTAAAACATTTTGTTCAAATGTTTTGAAAAAGATGCAAGGTAAGGCCATAAGACCATCACTGGGAAGATTTACATTTGTACATACGAGTATAATATTCAAGATGTAACTAATTTGATTGGTTTAAGGACCCGGTCAAATTATCCATTTATTTTTTTGTAAACATTTGAATAAATCATCACATTTTTAGGCCATATGAGCAGAATTTATAGCGGTACCAAGAATATCAACCGATTAGAGTCAAATACACTAGAGATAATAAGTTTATAGCAGTAAAAGGTTTTCAATGCCTGACCGCAATAAATATTTTTGCAATACCATTTTGTTGAACGTAAGCTTTTGTATAAGCAGATTATTCACTACGACAATTATTAACTTAGACTTCTTATTTATTTGTACTTTATGCACTATAGTACATATACAGAGGCGGTCTCAATGTCTTAGGCATTTTCTACCAGTCTTCTTCATTCTTTAACCACTAAACAAATAAACCAAACTGAAATATTATATTAAAAGAAAAACATTTCTTCACTAGCTGGACATCATATTAATCAAAATGCCCGAGATCTTCGAATAGAATCTCTTCCCGTTTTTATTTTAAGTGGGTACCCTTCCGCCGATTATAAAGGCGATACGAATGCGGTGGGAGCGACACACATCTATTTGTGGCCAGCTAAAAATAATGGTGGACGGCTTAGCGCCGTCGTGAATGCAGTTTTTATGCACCGTGCTAAACAAGGAGAGGATCGTGTGCGTTTTGCTGAGTACCTTCGTTTTTATGTCAATACCTTTCGTGGAAGCTATCTTAGTAAAGCTGTGTGCTTTCTATTATTTCAAGTATGGTTCTCTATTTTGTTTTGTATAATTCTTCATAGCGTTTTACGTATTTGTTAGAATCTTCATTCTTCGATGCTTGATATTCTAATTTAAGCATGTGCAGAGCCATTTCTGTCCAACCTTCACATCTCTAAGAACGAGGTCTTCGCAGAATTATTTTATCAATGTACTGATAACAACTGCTACCTTTTCACTTTTAATTCCACTGTGAATATCAACACCAACGTCACCAACAGCAAGTTTTCTTAGCTTACTCCTACTTCAAGAAGAATCTCTTGGCATATTTAATCTGAAGCACCCGGCTAAACACCTTTTGCTTACAATTCATCTTCCATAACTAAATGACTATGACCATAGTCTCATCGAATTCGTGCCGTATCTATAAATTTTCTTTTCCCAATATTCATTTCGAAATCTCACACTTGAATGAAGGCCGTAGAAGTAAATGGCATACATAGCAAGCATTCTTTATTCTACAAAATGGTATTTAAAAATTTGCAATGCTGCTTAAGGGGGTATTTTACAGGAATGCCGCAAAAACCGATTTGTATTTACAATTTTTTTAATAGAAATTCTTATTTCTTTGTCCCGAAAAAAATATATATCAAACTTGAAGATGTGACAATCTCTGCACGGTTGTCCGATACATGATTGGAAGAAGTTGGCTCGATAAAAAAAAATCGCAAAGTTACCCCTTTTAAAAAAGTGTTTACAAGATTATTTCTAAAACATGATATTATTTCAAATAATTTTTACATCACAATATTGGTCGCAAATATACCAACCAAAATCGGTTGTTATTTTTTTATAATATTACGTATATTGGTCACAATTTGATAAAAACCACAAAATTCGTGATTTCTGTCATCTCTGCCATCAATCAGTCGCGTTTCGGCGCGCATCGAGGTCGGACCTGTGCAATTTTTTTTGACTTTCCTGCGCTTACACTTTATTCAAAACCAAAAGAAAGAATGACAGTAAAATCATTAAAAAAATTATTAAAAAGCAACAGGAAGTATAAGTAACTTGCCTTTTATTCAGAAAATCTAAGTATTTCGTTTATAAAAATCAATATGCTAAAATAATTTCTTGACATCTCCGTCAAGAATTCATTTTATAGGATGTAGTATAGAAAAATCAGTACGACAATTTGTAGTGTTGAGAACAAAGAGTATGAAGTTTTATATACACCATGTCCCAAAATTCAACGATAAGCGGGCACCAGAGGGTTGACCAGCTCATGATTACTCGAGAACAAAAAAAAATTAAAAAAAATCTAAATTTTTAAGAAGTTACATAAAAAAATTGAAATCCTTCAAAAATTTACACCCCTTAAGATATTTTTAATTACCATGACCACAATGTTTCAGATATTTCTGAATTTCTTTTTGTACCGGCAACCTAAGTAGCACTGCTATCCACCACAATCGTTAAAAATCCCAGAATGCCTGTTGATTTGACACAAAAATCAATCAAAATTATTTTTCACCCTAAAATTTTTAAAGATTTTTACTTATTTTATTATGCAACAGTTTCATAAACTACTATTATTTCGTATTGAACTGATCTACGTTTCCTTAGATTTTGTATAATTTTGTTCCATAATAAACGCTGACATTTTAAAATGTGTCGGTCGGCCCTATAGGTACCGATTTGCCGGTGGCCCAACCTAATTTTACTTCTTTTAATTTTCTTTCTTTATGGGCTTTGCAGTCCACTAGAAAAATGATTCACCAATTTAAATTATAATCTTTACCTTTATTTATGTATTATGGGTTATCGTGGTTGTCCGTGGGATCACCACGGTCCTATCCGAAAACCAGCGCTGCGGTATTTATTTTATCTGTCAGGATTAACTGTCAGGATATGCTGAGATAGGGACTTTCTTTGGCCTCTTGCAGGACTTTTTTAACCCCCGACAAAATAGAGGGGTGATATAAGTTTATAATGTGTATCTGTGTATCTATGTATCTATGAATCTGTGTGTCTGTCTGTGGCATCGAAGCTTCAAAGCGGATGGACCGATTTCAATGCAGTTTTTTTTAATTGAAAGCTAGTTTAATCGGGATGGTTCTTAAAATCTGTTCAGCTGTTCAAAAGTTACACCTCTTTTTCTAGTTAGAGTCGAGGGTTTTAGACGGTTAGGTTATTGTTATCATTATTTGAATTTTTTGTGTGTTTATGTAATTTCGTGTGCGAATCTGATTTAAATGTTTTTTCTTTCTTTCTTTCAATTTTGAAGCTCTTCATCTGCATACATAGCGAGGAATCTGAACTAGGAATATGGTTTTGATCTATGAATATGCAATTTCTTTTTTGGTAAAAAAGCAACCCTGTGAACATACTTAAGTAGGTATGACTACGGAAACGGACGACTCCTACAGGTGTGGGTGAGAGTAGGTTATTATCTCAAGGCATGGATTTGAGTTGGCTTATTCTTCTAACATTACACACACATTGGCAGTGTCATCAAGTTTGTCATGCCGATATATCGGTTTCGTTACGGCATTATTGGCTTAGTGTGAAAATGCCCAATGTTGGTCGAGACAATTATGTGCACTTGCATAAACTCATACACAATAGGTATGACTGATAGTTTATAAGTAGATAGTTTAATAGGTATAAAATCTACAAATACAAAACGGAGGAACAGATTTTCTAGCGTAATATAGGACACTGGGTATACGATATTATGGATTTATATTTTTCAAGTATTTGCTGGTGTCATACTGCATGTTGCTAATTAATATTGCTATTCTGTGACACGTGTGTCACACAGTCTGATACGTCAATTTTGTAATTGCGAGAACGGAGCTCCCCTAGTGGGTGGGGCTTAGGCTGATACTTCACCCCCTCAAAAGTAAGAAATCGTCGTAAAATACAACCTTAAGTGTGACCTAGAAATCTCGCATTCGACACAAGACTCCGATTTGTGGTTCGTGATCGAAGACTTAATTAACTTGATCATCGGGATTTCATCACACTGATACTATTTGGGGTAAGTAGTGGTTAATTGGGAGCCAGTAATGATCGTGTATCGCATTCATGTCACTGATTCGCCGTATCGATGTTAAAGATACCATATTTGGTAACTATTTCCTTCTTTGAATTTTACGACGACCGTCGGTAATAATTTTCTTTGTTTCAGAAGCCGGTTGGGATACTTTAACGCCTTTCGCGCCAATTGTACACAAATTACAAATCCATACTAGAAATTACGATGCTGAAGCGTTAGCAACACTGTAGGCTATTATTATCTGTGGTCATAAAAATCTAATATGCGAAGATACTGCAACGCACAATTAAAGTTTTGTTGAGACGATATTCTGATGCATCGCATTATGCAAGTCTCGTGCACCGTTATATAAAAGAGAAAGAACTATAAATATGTTGTCTTGTAGTTGTGCGTTTATTGCATCGGCTTCAAAATGTTGCGCCAGCCCAGCATTGGGGCGTGCCGTGACATGTTTAATCTTAATACTCATTACAGAAATAAGCCTGAGATCTACTTCATCACTCAACACGTTCGCTCGATAAAAATAATTCTAACTCTATTCTGACGCCTCCTTCAGATGTTGACCAACCAAGGCGGGGGCCGACGTATAAAGAATCACATTCATTTTTCTCCATATATTTGTTACAGTTAGAACTATTTTTTGATCTGAACTAATTTTGACTGAAAATACCAGAAAAAATTACTAATGACTAAAAGGAACGGTAAAAATCACTAGACTAAAGTTGTTTTGACTAAATAAACAAACTTTGACAAAAGATGAATATCATGCAAGAAGATCAGATGAAATCGGTAAGTAGGTAAAGATGAAATTAACTTATTGACTTGTGTTGACCAGTGAATGTTTGATCTCGTTACAACGATTTACCACAGAAACTTCAGATTTAGGACTTTCACTAGGCTTATAGGTCACGTATCATAACGCAAGTTTTGACCAACCCATGACAAAAAGCCAGACGAAATCACAGCCGTAACCTAACATTCTCTGCGAAATCAATTTGCCAACTGTCTCTACGGTACAATAATTCTATATTGAGAAACAATTCAATTTTAATGCGGCTGAGGTAAAGTAAACCGTATTGGAGAATCGTTCTCATTCAGATCCCGTTGTACAATCACAATTCAGGTGGCACGCGACCCGCTGTCATTAGACACGCATTCCGTCTTAAGAGGGAAGCGTCTGAGCATCGTACGTAATCCATTCGTCTTGCTGCGAATGGAGACTGTACGTGTACTAGGTGTAGGTGCGCCCGCGATTTCGTTTATGGATTCTATGACAGCTTTGGAATCTATGCAATAGTAATATATCGGGAAAAGTATACTAGTCGTTGGTTGAATCAAAGCCTAAGCTGTCGCTGTGCAAAGTTTCATGAAAATCTCTTTCTCAATTTTTGCATGAAGACGAAACTGACATATCCAGAGCCGAAAAAAGAATACCAATAAATTGTATTGGCTTGGCAAGGTTCAGATAAGTGGGAGAACTTTGTGGCAGAGTCAATGGTCGTAGGGCTGATTCACTATAAGTATTAACCCAGGACAAATCCTTTTTGGGAAAGGAAAATCTTAACCTATTACAAACAAACACACAGATTTTTGTTTATTCGTCACAGAAGATGCGAGTAAACCTAGATACGGGCAATGAATTCTAAAACACAGTCACTTTAATTAAATTTATTTGTATAGAGGATATTACCTGTTTGTCATGTAAACAGCAATTCTAAGATTCAACAGAACGTTAAAACTATTATGTAAAGTGCGTATGTGACAGACGGAATTCAGACTATTCGAGCAACCGCTCGATATTATCCATCTCTGTCTCTCGTTGGTAACCGAAAAGGGGAAGCAAGGGATGCAGGTATCAAATGTGACTTGGTGAAATATGAATGGCGTGGAACGTTAAATGTGAGAAGTGAAATTATAGAGACTAATACTCGAAAGATAAACGGTTTAACATTTTCTGGTTACGTAAAACATGTAAGTTGTGTGGCAGTTAAAATAAAGGATGGTATGTTGATACAAGTAAACACTAATAATATTTCATATCATCCCGGTACTCTCTACAGGGTTAAGCAGAGCCCAAAATTCGCGGTTGACTGTTTAAGGTCCCGTGAGGAAGGAAGTCCATTGTGAAGTACCTCTTACAATTGCAAACCCCGAGAAATTTTCAGTATCACTGAAAATTTCTTAACAGAGACAACCCTTTGCCTGGAAGTCGCACTTAAGACCGGTTCTGAGTCGCGCGTGCGATAGATGGGACCAATCAGACGGATTTTTTAGAGCTTTAATAAGTGTCTATTATAATGTTACTAAGAACTTCACTACTATCCCATAAAACCTTTATAGACTATAAAAGTAATTGACATAATGGTAGCCATGAAAATATCTTACTTTTATGATTGTTCTAAACTATTTGATATCGCCTTTATTATCTATAATTCATTCAATCGCGGTAGAGTGGAATAAAATAAAAAGGCATTCCTGACATTCACCGAAATTTCAAAATACTTGGGGAGGAAATGCCCTTACCACCATATTGGGCAGGCGCTTGGAAATTAATGTTGTTGTAACATTAAGAAAAGGACGTCGAGATAGATATAAATAATCACCGTTAAGCCCACGGGAATGGTTGACGGAACATTTTGAGTCGAAGACCAGACTCATCAACATTTCACGTTAAATACTCAATAACATTGTTACGTTCCGTTCAATAATTTTAAAAAGTGTTAGCGATCTGAATTACAATTTAATGATGCGTAACGACAATTAGTAGAGTTATTTACGACGCGTCGTGTGAACGCTCGACGCGTCGAGAAACGCAAAACGCAATCGTCCAAACGACAAATACGGCGTCCGTTAGTCGCAAACAGGCGCAATCGCACATCCGCGACTAATTTCAGCAGAAACGGTTTACGGTAACACGACAGTTTAATAGAGAACGTGCGGTAACACTAACTGTTCCAGAATCTGTACCAAGGCCGACCGTTTCCAGATAAACGTCGATATACACGTAAAATTATGGTCACAACAGATGGTATGTGTGGGAGCTGAAAGTATCAATGTCGGATCGAATTTGGCGAAACATGTGGAATCAGAAGTGGGCCAGTCACCCTTAAGTGCCTGCAAATATTCTCTTGCTAAACACGAACGACAAATAAGGATAAACCCCGTGCCACACAGTTATAACATTTCGAAAAGTATTTCCGCGCAGTCAGCTTGAAAACATAAACTGGGATGTTAAAGACATTGTTGACCATTGTGATATTTTTAACATATGAACGGACGGCGTGGGTGGCACCAAGTACCATTATAATAACATAACTTAAAGCCGTTCTCGTGAATAACTAATCAAAATCAAGTGCGCTTGATTAAAACAAGTGTAAGTTCTGTGAACCGAAGTTCCCATGGGAGAATTCCAACATAACATAGAAAGCGAACGAACACACCTTAATGATCTTTACAAAAATTTTGGCAACAATAAAGTCACGAAAAGTGTCATGGCATTTTGAATCATTAAGCATGTCAGCTGGGTCTAAAAGTACATTTTCGAAAGTAGGTTAACAATGACAAATAGATGACAGGAGATTCTTAAGATGTTTTTAAATGTTGTCTGGTTAAAATATAAAAAATACATTACTGTTACATTATGTTCAAGTGGGCGTGGATGTATTGACTTAGATTCAGACTAATTTTATGTACATTTGATAGAGACTTGGACTAAATAGCTGAGAATTTTCTAAACTAATTACTGAACTAGAATTCTAGGCAAAGTGGATGTAAAAAAAACATTTATTGAACTTTAAAGTAAATTGATTCTGACTGCAGCCGGCGCCGACGAAAGCCAAACATTTGGATGAAGAGAAAAGCACGATGCATACCCGTTGCTCATTCATTACTTAACAGACGAAACAGTCATGATTCGCTACAACCGATCGATTATCGAAGAATTCGATGACATCACTAGTTTTATAACCGTACCAATCATTCAATATTGAGCCTTCAAACAAAACGTCACTTGTTTCGAAGTGGATGATTTCCTATTGTAAATATTATCATGTTGTTTATTGAGACCCCCGTCGGATTGTAAACAAAGCTCGCAAACAATATCTGTATTGACTGATTTGAGAATGCTCTTGGCTTAGTGTAGGATTATTGATGTCGACTAAGTGCCTTTTGATAGAGATGCATTGATAGATTTGTTACGTAAATAATCTTGTGTGAAAACTAATCGGTTTTGTTTATGTAATGAATTAAATCAATATGTTGTTTGTTGCTCGCCGTGGGAGATGTCATGATTTACAATACCAAAGATTGACAGCTCCGTGACTTTACAACTCTTTTATGAGTCCTACCTTGTATAAACATTCTCCGCGTTCTTTTCTATTATTATGATATAATAGAATCGAACGCGGAGAATGCTTATGTCATCAGCAATCGGAAGACTTCAACTTTTGAGAATGCTTAAAATTGGAAGTCTTCCACTATTGTATCTGGATTGGCACTGTTGACAGGTAATGAAGAAGCACCCATAGGCGTTTTTTCATTACCTGCCAACGGTGCTAATACATAACCTTCTTTCTTCTTGGTCTTTTAACAACAGTTTTGATTTCGTTTTATATAACTTTATGACCAAACGTACTAACAGTTCCTTCATTAGTGTCATAGCGGACTTCTGGGCTTACGTAAAGCGACTACCGTCGAACGTCCGCAAGCCTTGTGGAAACTAGTTGCCTTCGATAAAGGTAACACCACTGCCACCTACTGCACCCGAAAATCTGTACAGGTGGAAGAGATTAGCCATTCTTCTGTTACTAATCAAACGCTTTTGTAAAGTGTAGTCGTTATTTATACTGGACGAAAAACTGGCTTCCTATCTTAGCAGTATTGCTTTATGTGACACGAGGGTTTCAATATTGTTATCGCCTACATTCATTTTTTTAATAACTTCTTTCAGATACCTTTTACCTACAGCTTGCGTGGGAAGATGAACACCTCTTTACTTGTATTATTCCAAAATTAGCACATGAATTCAACTTTAGTACTAGTTAAAGTTGATTTAACTCTTTAAAAAGATATTCAAAATTGAGTTAAAACACGTGTAGGCCCTAGTTTAAAAAGTTCGTTTGTCTAATAAAAGTTTCACTAAACGAACGAGAGAGAGTTAATTTTAGTTAGCAAAGTGGATTACTATGTGCAAGCGACGGATTTTATCTGTCATACCAGTAAAGTTTAATGAAATTGTAGACTATTTTCATACGAGGACATCTGACTAAACTTATTTAACAAAATAATTTGTTTTACAGCAGCTCGCTTTAATTTTATCAAACAAATTGTGGGTATAGAAGATATGTCATGTATTAAATTAAACAATGATGCAGTACGGGAATTTTATTATTATTACAAGCGTTAGGTGAATGGGTCAACTAGGTAGACTTTCATTCATACGTTTGATATTCGCGTCAACTGAATGAAGTGACTCACAAACGAGCAATATCGTTGAAACAATAAATGACTCGCAACTACTCACAAGTGACAAACTCAATAAAATTGTAGAAATTGAACACGAATTGCAGTTTCCATTGCAAATCTCCAGCGCAAAATTACTAGATCATTTAGACATGCATGTACCAAAATAAATAGGATCAAGAGCCAACTGAATATCACACGTAGTCTAAATACCGGAGGGTTTATGTTATAAATACGATGCCACATAACGTGGTGCAGGCGTGTGAAGTGGAACGAATTGGGTTGATGCGTCAGAGCATCCGCGTGCAGGACTCTCGTCCTTCGCTTGTTAATGGACGGTTATAATTAGATACGTTTTGTCGAGGTAGAATTTGTATACTCATTTGTTATGGGGGAGCGTGACAGTGCTGGAGAAAAACGAAGATGCTAATTAAATTTAGTGGAGAAAAAGTTTAAAGATTTGATATTGATATCAGTTAAAGGAATGTAGGAACCTTGAAAAGAAAGTCTCTTACTAACTTTACAGAATTTCAAACCACAATTAATTATAGAATCAATAATCCAAAATTTTGCATGCAAATATCACTTACCGACTTTTCTCCAAATTAACAGCAGTAAGAATAGTTCTGCAGGACTTACCTGAAAAAGAAATACAACATTAGTACTTCATAAACAAAACACAAATTATAATATCGAACTTTTACACTCCAGCTCACGCAAAATTCAACACCAGAGGCCCAATTCTCGTAATTAAAAATGTTCAAAATATAGTTCCGATCTCATTCCGATCTACTACCAATGTCATAAATGTCACAAATGGTATTCTCCTACCCTACAAACAACGTCAAACGTGACATTATATTGAAATGAGATCGAAAGTCGAATAAAAGGCAAATCGGTATTCTGCTAACATTTTGAACTGACACAGTTATTAAAATTGATACTGTCGTCTATATTATAAACGTCAAAAATGAGATTGAAATGAGTTTGTAACAAGATTGAATTCAAATCATACTGGAATCGGACTGAACTTTAAGAGGAGTAGAATACATGACTTTTTGTCAATTCATAATATAATCTCAGTTCGGTCAACTTTCAGTCATATTGTAAATTAAATACGAGAATTGGGCTTCAGTTGTTTGAACAACAGTCGCAAAACAGCTTATAAATCTCAAATGGCATTTTAGTCCAGAACAATAACTTGATAGAACAATGCAACTGACCTAACAACTTACGAACAAAAAGTACTACTCGATGGCTCGAGCCTTTTTGCAATTGAAGCAAAAAGTCGACAAAGGGCCAATCGTGGCGTGGTCTGAAGTACTCCGAAGTATTCCGAACTGGGACAGTACGTGGGCAAGGTGCTGCTGAATGCTGATGCAACTTCCTTTGCGCCTACTTTGACGAAAGAATACTTCGTAAACTTTTGTAACTCTTTCGATCGTTATCTGAGACGATATGTGGGTGGAAGTGAGGAGGATTGATATATCGATTACACGGATGACTTCGAAAACTTTTGATTTACGGAAAATTAACATCATTTTGTTTACTTTTTTGCATCATTATTATGTCTACACGATATGACTTAATCTGTAATCGGAGGAAGTCGGACTCGTGTGTAATCTGAGACAGAAGATGTTAAATCAAACCGATTACCACTGAGGTTGCGTGATTCACCTGATGTTTACAAACAACACTGAATACTTCTCTAGCAATACATCTTTACCGAATCGGGGTAATGAACATCGTTTACAATATATCCTGGAAGACCAAGTTGATCAAAATTGGACCTCAACCAAATAACTTTTCTTCTTACAAATACAACTGTAGCAAACTCACTTCATAACTAGGAAGTGTACCTATTCGAATGATCAATTATAAAAAAACACTATCTTCATCAAAGAAATGTTAATAGCGCTCTTCGTATCGACGTATGCGATTTTACTTTCAACACATGCAATTACGAAGTAATTGAATCTCAGCTATGCTTTTTCTCGTTATAAACTATCAATAGAGCATTTCATTTATGTACCACGAAGCCGATTAACATTGATACGCGATGAAATTAGAGATGCCTCGTTACGTCACCACATGCAACTGTTGGACTTACAAGGCGTAATAATTTACTTTGTTTACTAGTTTAGTAAACTACATACAGATTCGTTAAATGTCGTGAGTTGGAAGAATTCGTTTCTTCCGCAAATCGTTTCGTAACGGTTCGATGTAAAAGGAGGAAACACTCAAGTGGACATTGAATTGGTTTCTAGGGAATTTTATTAAAATGATGTAATCATTTTATCATGAATGACAGTTATGTAGTAAATGAAAGTTGTTGACACATATGAATTAGATCATATCCATAAAAATTCGATCACACTATTGACTGTTACAACTTGTAGTAGGTAGTAACTTTTGTATGTGCAACGTTTAACGTTAATAAAAATTGTACTAAGATCTGTATCAACTAGTTCAAAAGAACCCTTCTACCATATTTACGGGGTAATATAATTATGATGACGGATGAAATATTTCCTTAACAGTAAATTTATTTCATCCAGACTTGTTCTAACAGTAAGTTATCTATAACCAAACTGAAACACTAACAAAGTAATTAATGTACAATACAATTTCAGTGCTTACTAAACCAGTTCTCTCACAAGTATTGCCGAAGAATAGTGATTAACAAGATGTTTGAGCGTTCCGTGTGATTTTTCTCAAGGCATAGGATGCATACGATCAAACGTTTGATGAAACTGACACAGTGATGTAACAGCATTTAGATCTTTAGCATGCCTTAATTAGCTTTATCTAACTTTTGCTTAGTATTCTTTGGGATATTAACCTTTATAGACAGCTGTTGTAGGTCTTTTGAAGGTTTAAGGTTACCATCTGTTCGCTACCCTTCATTGTCCTTTCTGGAGAATTCAGCATTTTTTGTTTGGTGAATTGCGACTGGGTTTTCGCATAAGATACACGTTATTATTTTTGTCATCCAAAACTTTGACAAATTGACCATTAATTTCGAAATCACAGCTGACCTTGTGACCTAGTGTAACCAACCTACAGCCCTTAATGTTATTGTTCACCATGTGCTTACGAGGTGCACTATTTAATCCAACAACTATCGTAACCTATGGCATTATGATCTTCACACTCCAGACACTAGGCTTCGAGTGAAGCCGATGCATTAAGCATCTATGGTTTACAGTAGTAATTACCTTAGTATTTAAGATTTTTTGCTGTATTTTCACCTATCAGGCTGTTCTAAGAAAATCTATTACACTAAGAGACGTTAAGCAGCTGAGTCTAATTTTTTACTTCTCTAGAAACAACAAATTTATTGCTGGATTAAATAAACGATCGGCCTATTTAGATAGACCGAAGTAAATAGTTTCTGGATTCTTTTCTAGACGTTTATGTCAGGCCTTGAATTTGGCAACATGTACTCATAAAGTTAATTTTAACAATGTTTACGTTACGACTGTTATCGTTAAAGTATTCGATTTGTGAGGATGTTATTTTAGTTCTTTTGCTATTATCTAATTTTAGTGTGTCCAGCCTAACAAGTAGCGAAACGGTATTCATAAATATAGCGTTTTTATCGAACACCTCTGTAATTGGTTGTACTTTATGTAATTAACGAGATGTTTGGGTTTGCTTTGGCGAACAAGTGCCATTACTATTTTTATTCCCGTAATCAATATTACAGATCAATTCATATACTAAGTCTTTTACAACTTTATTACCTATATCTAGGTAATTTTTATGATATTTTTAATCGAATCGATTGATCTAATCGTGCCGTTGTAGAACGAACTTGAATAAGAGTTAAGTAATAAATAAGATTTCCAATCACGCACTCATGTTTTCTAATAACAATGAATTATTATATGTAGAGGTAAATACTCATTGAATTGTAGAAATAACATCAGATGAGAAATAACAATAACTCAATAATATTAAATAAAAATCATTAAAAAATAATCTAAGCATGTGAAGTAAAATACGACTTGAAGAAGGATCACGAATATAATGATCGTGTGCCTTCGAAAAAATCTCGCAATGAATCACAGAAGGTATTGAAAACGATGTCGGCAGACGGCAGTCTACGGTAAACTGGCATTTAAACATGTCCCTTGTGAATTTTAGGTGGTAACTGACATTTCTCCTTCGTTGTTTTGAGGAATTATAGGTATCTACTATAAAAAAATCAAATTCATATAAGACATTCGTTGTTGAAACTATTAGCCATAATTTTTTCAGATCGAACGTTGATCACGTAGGTCTTTTCTTAAGAAAAGATGCTACCGAAGTAGTATCAGTAAATAGACATACTATAGCTACCCTAAATGACTACGTTGTTGAATATGAACCGGTCAATGAAGCGACCAATACGAAACCCACAGCAAGATATGGTGGTCTACAAGAAAGAGATGGTGGTTTATAAGCAAGAGACTGAAAAGTAAAAAATAAAAATAGTAAATAGTAAGCAAAAAATAGCTTAAACGCAGCCATATCTAATCAGCTCATCAAGACGACTACATGTAAGACATTGCGACATTGTTATTACTGTGATATAACTGTCTCCTAAGATAAACGCGAGCATTTCACACGACTATCTGGCACGCTGAGGTAATTATGAAATAATACAATGTAGGACGACGAATTTATTATTATACTTGTGTTTTGGAGCTAAGAATATCATAACTGTCAAAACAGTCATCTGTATGTCATCTAAAAATAGTATAATTACTGTTTCTTTATTTGTTTACCAGTAGCCTTGGCTGTGTATTATGATGAGACCCTAGTTTGTTTTGTTTATTAAATGGTCGTTATGTTAGTAGCCTCTCAAGAGTCATTTAAGCCTACGATAGTCTTGCTCGATAATTGTTAAAATAAAACATCTCTTTCTATCATATTACATTAGGTGGGGCTTAAAATTGTCATAAGCGAAATGTGTACAGACGGCAGTATATCTTCATAATATCTGTGGGATTACAAGTGATTCATAAATTTTAAGAGGGAATGAGAATAATGTTTATTGGTATGAAATTGGTCTGGTGAGCAACTTATCACTAAGGTTGCGACCTTTACCCGGTATGACCGAATGGTGCCAATGCACTCATAGTTGGAGTTCTGCCCAACTTTACCGAAGGAAATTAACGTGAAGATATGAACGAATTCTCTACGCTGTCAAACGTCTACTTATCAAATGTAACGGAGATATTGCAAACGAGAGGCAGGTGCACCAGCACATTCGTTTTCTTTAACACCTGCCACCGAATTAGATGGTTCTAAATTTATTCTAGAACTTTCCAGGTGAAAAGTGGATCATATACATTTCGATTTATCGGAAGATGGTCGTTGGATGAACGATAGAAATTGCATTAACACAGTTTGGAATACCGGAACAATTATGTGCAGTTACACGGAGCGAGATCTGATGATATCTAATCAGAAGACAAATTACATGTGTGTATGAAAAATAATGTTATGTCATTAAGCGTGGATAAATATAATCTGCACCCCGAGTGTTTGTTTTCTAGTTAGTTAACGCTACTTATGTGTCTGTGTTTACTGATGACACTAAACTTAATACTTGCTTACCGGACAGATTTACTTAATAACCAGGACTTTCTTTCGCTTTAAGCTCTGTTTACATAGATCTGTAAGGAAGACATTTTAATTAAACACAAACAACGATGTTTCCATCCATTACAAAACTTAACAACTCGAAAATAAGTAAACATAGAATGTGTAAGACGTAAGAAAGTAGCAAAGCCATCATAGTATACTATACACATCGCCTAATAGATATATAAATACTTCCGAAGAAGCTTTCAATAAGAAGGACACTGACCGATTAAAAAGAAAGCTGCATTCAAGGCTGAGGAAAAAACGTACGGGCATTAGAACATAGAACAAAAACAAAACGGCCGTAAATTTTATCTAAGAATGAAAAATAGATAATTTCTAATATCATAATATCTAGTGGAAATGCCAAATGATAATGTCATGAAGTAATGAAAACAATATGATGAACTGTACGACAGCCGATAACGAAACCCATTAATAACACCATTATATCGAAACAAGAGTCAGCAATGTTTCTAAACATAACATACATTTCTCGTTTAAAATCGTAAACTACAACAAATGGAAGAACAAAGCGTTCGATGAATAAGAACCAATTCAGGAAAGTCAATGGAATTGTTTTGATAGTCGGTTGGTAATAAAAAGTAGTAGAAAGTGCCAGAGGAGTCATCGGCACTTGGTGTTGGGCCAAACTGTGGCAAGGTCATTGGCTGTTTGATAATAGACATTATGAAGTAATAGATTGTTTGTTTTTTTTTTTTCTGTCGTTGCATTGCTGGTCGACTTTGCTCCCTTGTTTCTTTACTTTTTTTAATATCTACTTATAGGTGATTACCAAGTGTGTTGCTATCTTTTTGATTCTGCAGATGTTGTTTCAAATTTTGAATGGCTCTCAAGAGTGTTATGAAATAGTTGAAATTCGAAAATGGGACCATTAAAAAATTCAGGGATTCATTGGAATTCATCATCAGTAATCCGCCTTAAGTAAGATATGAAATACACTATAAAATTATACATGTTTTTGACATTGAGAGTATAACCGTTTGGGTGAAATGCCAAAAGACGGACAAACTAAATTCCAACCACATCTCTTATTCTACTATTTCAAGGCTTCCTTGCACCGGATTGATAGCTTTGTTTTTTTGGGACATCATCAACCAACATAATTATCTTGATTACAGATTCTCCATTTAGCATAATTCTTGACTGTTTCACAAGCGAAATTAATTCTGTTTCCTTAGTTACGATCGATTGATCGAATTACTTCAATTTGTCGATAAAAACATGATAATTGCACGAATCCGCCTTTGTTTTGTTCCGTGATTTGTACATTTTATTTTTAAACCGTCTCTTCCGTCGGTTTAATTATTGACAATTATTAAGATTGTCGGGCATCTCAAAATTAATTTCAGATTTCAAAATTGAGGTTTTTATGTTGATAATGTTGTAAGTGGTTATGAAATCATTTATAAGGTTTAGGCTGTCGCTTTCCCTCTCGTGGGTCATCTACAGAAGCGACTACGGGATGAAATTAGGAGGATGGGTTGCAGCATTGCCTTTGAACCGGAAGTTTTTGGTGCTTTTATACCATTGACTAGAAACACCTTATTACTAGCAATTTTCAAAGACGAAACCATTCTATATTGCATTACATACGGCATGTTTTAACAAGCCACCGTTATTAAAGAATATTAGTTGACTAGACTATACTTAAATATTTTTAGATCTTAACAGTAAATTAAGTCAATTGAAGTCTATCTAGCACCAAAATCTCGCGTTGCCACATTCACTTTACGTACCATTTAAATTGCATATGCGTACACGCAACGTTCATTCGCATACCGATATCGGTATAGATAAGTTAAAGTGTTCGTTACAGATTCCATTGCGTTCGCGGGCTCCGAGGAAACTGCAACGACACCGACACTTTAATATCTACTTGTACTGCGTGCATCGCTCCTTCCGTATTGAAGTTTTAGTTACATTTTCAGTCTATATCAGCAATAAGTGTTATTGTGACGATATTGTTTGTTGCATTTTCAGGAACTACTACTATTTTATTAATATCAACTATGTATTCTTCAAGAGTATTGAGTTGGTATATTATGAAGCAGAAGTGATAATCGTTTATCGTCCCTCGTATCATTTGAAGTCACGTATTGTTATAATATAAGGAGAGTGTCAGCGTGACAAGTGACCTCAGTATCTAAATCACTCCTGCAAAATGTCTAGTCGTTTTTCTCGTTTATGCGAAATTATTTAGAAATAAACTGGAAGTTTTGTATAAGTATGATGATGTAATGTACTGTATGTATGGGAGTATTATTTTGGTATAAATATTTATGTGTCACTCTATGACTGAAAGTCACATGTGCGAATGAATATGAATGAGTTTTGTAGTCATAAGAGTGATTCATAAATTGAGCTTCAGACTGTCACAACAACAGAAATAATTTCCCCTCTGTTAATTTAAAAAATGGTTGTAAACAAAGTGGCTGACTTACTGTTGTTTGCCTTTTTATTCTAAAGGAAAAGAACAAAATGTAGCCTTAGGCACAATACAGAGAGTACTTAACAATGAAAACAAAGAAATTATAAAGTCATGCTGGGTTTTACTAATTTAAATGTTATAAATTCAACTACGTAATATATGAAAGTTATTGTGTAGTGTAATGAGAAAAATCACCTGAGCATAAATAATGTTAATCTTACTGACGGTGTATTGTATAATGTCAAAGAAACTGTCTGTGGGAAAATATTGTTTGTTCCAACTTCTGTATCCTGATATCAATCTATTTGATTCCGAGATTTATTTGATATTTTTCCGTTGTCCTGGCAAAGAGCCACTTTGGCCAACACATCTCCTTTGATCACAGTGAGATGTTATTCAGGAATGCTTGTGGCAAATCGTGATTACCTTCCTTTCTATGCTCTCTCATGGCCACGTACAATATTGTAATCGTCGTAAACAAAACTACTGACACCTTACCAGATTAAAGTCAACGTTGCCATAGCGAAATGCGTATTTAAATAATGTTCTTTTCAATTGGTCGACATAATACTTTCACGTTTATGTAATCACGCGCCTCTTGGTTCGCCCATCCGTCATACTGCTTGCTTGTTATCTCGATCTAAACTAAGAAAGTGAAATATCTACTCTTCTTTGTAGCAGGCAGATAAGGGGCCCCTGACGCAATAAGATCGCGTTTTCACGTTTTTCTCTTTGATATTTTAATGTGCATAACGCTCCGTGCGAAGGTTATTGTCATCAGGAAAACAATAATAATTGTGTGTACGGAATAATAAATCATTATTGCAGTACGAGTACCTATATCGCAATTTCCATTGTGAAAATCAGTGTTCAAGAAATAGACGATCTTTCTTCAATAAATAATTATGATTTAGCATACGAGCGATGAAAGATCACATTTTGCAAGACCTCGGAAGTCAAGAAGTGGACGTGTTTTGTAAACAAATAGAACACGGAAAGGGAAAGAACGTGAGAAAAACGTACACACCATATTCAGCATAATGGAACCATCAAGCTATTTTGCGTATAACCTTGATAAAGGACAAACCTTCAAAATCACACTGAAGATTCGTATGCAGGAAAACAACAAAATAAAACACAGGAAACTGATTCAATGGTAGATTTTCTCCAACGTTTGGAGCTTATGGAGTTATCTTTTGAATCCGAATGCCAGCTCATGCAATGTTTTATATCAGCGTTTCCAATAAAACGATACAAAATCTTTTCCAATCAGATTATATTGTATTGTGAATCCTTAGTAGCGCTTTGCGACTGGGTCAAAGCCATTGGATTTATTTTGTTGAACTTGTCGCTAGCAAAACGTGACTTTTTAAACGTCTGGAATCAATTCGAAATTAGATCTTTCGATTTATAAATCCCGAATTTGAAATATTCCCAACCAATGTTTTAAATTCAGGCTTTATATCAAATAAAATAATTTATCGGTCAGTGATCGTTATGACTTGCTATCAACCTTCTCCCCAAACTTGAGGACGATGTTTAGTACAATTTTGACTTTTATGTCTTCAAAGCATATCGAAGAGAATACTTTATTCCACTTCCTCGTACATTTTGTAGGCTAACATATATAATTGCCATTGCAAAACGTCCATTGCCAATGGTAAGTCGTGAAAAAATTATGAGTTCTTTAACATTTAACGTGCATAATAAATTGGTAATATAACGTTATACTGCGGTATTTGGTACAATCGATTTCATTCATTAGCCGTTGCGTCTTATAATAATCTGTCTATTCACGACTATCTTATATCTTATCTTGAGTTATCTGTGCTATTATCAATCTGAGTTAAACTGGGTCTAGAAATTTTACATACGTTATTAATGTTAGGTCTTTTGAGGACGGAAATAATGGAATGTCAAGGATAACACGTGGGACTTGTTCTTTCCCTTCTATAAAACCTATAGGTTTCTTTATGTTAGCGGGATATTACTTTGGAATCTACTTTCCAGATGAAATATTAAAAAGTTCCATTCCGATTGTCTTGGCTTGAATACTGATGTGATGGCAGTAATTGCAAGGTAATATTGTTCCAAGATAATAGTTTTTATAGTTGTTTATTTACGTGCTCATCACTCAAAAACTACGGCACGGATTTTTATGGGACTTTCTCTGAATATATTGAGGTTATCGTGATCGAAGAGAGTGAAATAATTAAGGTTACAATATTCATAGAAGGTAATATAGATAGCCAACCCAAAGACATTAACTGGGACGGAAAGGATAGGATCATGAATGAATTATAGTGACTACTAAAAATGGCTACAATTGACGGCAATGACGCAATTATAATTTTAATTGACGCTTTATACAAAAACAAAACTATAATTATTAATATTGATATGTCCTTAGGGACACTTACGACGTAAATACCATCGCCAATTAACGTGCATGTCGTAATTTAGCGTCACTGTCTTATAAATTCGTCTGCGACGCCTATATACGACGCCTAAACGGCGCCTCGTGACGTTTTTAATGTTTACTAATGATAGATTTGGTTGTTATGATTAATTGATGTCGCTATTGTATATTTGTGCCCCAGTGAGCACGTTGAAGAAGTCTCGTCTGTCATGCGAATATCTATGGCGGTCGTCTCGAGTAGTCGGAAGCTAAATAACGTGCTGGCATTTAATCTTGTATTCAGTTGCGGAGGTTAAGAGGACATTAGTGTCATATATTGATATTTAGCCAAAACTACTTCAATTATATCATCTGAATTATCTGCCTACAGTTATGATGTTGAATTTTTATTACTCTATGTCCTTTACTTTTTTTTATACCACTAAGGTCGCAAATTATCTTACGTCCCGCCTGATGGTAAGCGCTTACCGTAGCCTATGGACGCTTGCAATACCAGGGTCATCACTCGTGCGTTGCCGACCCAATAATAATCCTCCTGTAATAATCTTTTCACTCCCTTTTTGAAGAACCTCATGCTGTTAACTGTGTTGTTAATTTTGCTACAATATAAGGAAAGTCCCTGTAACTCTGTAAGTATGCGTAAGTTGGAAAACCTCGCGTCAATAGCCAGTCATTCGTGTTACTCATTGGCATTTCTAGACAAATAACTACAAGTTTAATTACCTACTTATATGCTAATAGAGTAATTCTGCCTTTTCATGCATCTTAATGTTCAACTTAATAGTTCTTTGGTTCAGGAGTCTGTGTTGCTTAAACTTCCTGTTCTTATGCCTAACAAGACTTATCAGCACCAAAGCCGTTATCCAAGTACGCTTTTAGTTTAACTAGATGCTGCTGAATTTTAGTATTTAATTCCTAATAACAATCAACGTATCGTATCTACAACCTATTAACTCAGACACAGCCATTTTATGCAACAAGAAAGATTTCATTTTCGACGACGTAACGCTGAACTTTGCTATGATTATCGAACCTTCGTTCGTCGATTGTTACCTAGTCCCATAGGTACTTAGTAGGCATATCGCACCAGATTAGGCCTTTTCAAAGCCACGGTTGGTAGCCGCTCAATGTCAAATGCTACTTCCCGAGAATACTGTAGCATGAGTCATACTATGATCAACCGAACCTATAACATAGTTTGATAGAATGAGATCTTTTATTATGACTGATACGGGTTGAGTGGCTGCTGTTTTTCATTTATCTTATTCAAATCAAATAGGTATATTTATTTATAAACACAGGTATTTTGACATTGGTGGTAAGTTTAGTTTAGGCTCGGCTATGTTTTGGTATTGTTACGAAAGAGATAGTGTACAGTTCTGTTAATTAGTAATTTTTATAGGGCTCTTCTCAGGCGCCTGCCAGACGGAAAATCACTTCAGACAAGAAAATCTCTTGGGTCTAATATAGTCAGTCACAAAATGTTATATGTAATCTTGCGGACTCTAAAATTTCCACTTGAACTCAATAAGCTTACACATGGGAGTCATAAAGATGACACCAACGGGGCCAACGACTGGTTAAGCCAACAAAATTTCTGTACAAACACATCTGTAACTAAATCCTTTGGCAGCATCAATATTCATGAATCTTTTACATGGCAAACACGCCATAACACTTGAATATTTGCACGGTTAACTTTTTCAACGCCTGTCCATCATGTCAGGTCATGGAACTTGTTAATTGCCTCGCAGTAGAGTCGACAGCCGTATCATGCGTTTTAATTTTAAATTGACGATGTTACACTTAAAAATTCGCGCGTTTACATAGTTTTCTTTTCATACCATGTCACGCTGCCCCGTGTCGAAACGTGTTCTAATATGAGCTTCTTCTTCTTTTGTTATGGCAATTATTGGCAATTGAGCCGATGTCCACTATTCTGCCAGTTTCAAGTGAAGACGGTAACATATAATGAGCTTCTAATATGTTCGGTATCAGTTCAGTGCGTCAATATTTTGATGGATTGGTCTGACATGCCTTCTAAAGAGTTATCGTATCTAAAATAAATAACATTATTATATTGCTTAAACCGGCCATATCCACAATTTTAGCCCGGAATGATTTTGCTACGCTTTCCTGGACTAATTAGATTAGACTTGACTGTTCAAAGAGCGAATTAGTGAAAATTCTGATCTGACAGAATCTGAAATGAGGAAAGCGGTGAAACGCCAACAACCGCGGAATTATAAATGAAAGGTTTCAACAAAATTAGATTGACTTTTATTCCTGACGGAACTACGAAGTCTCGATTTCAGAGATCAACGATAGTTCGTGAAATACAGAGACGTAATCCCAAGAAAAATATACAAGTAGAATGGAGTACATAGTAACACTGTGAGATAAAGATAATGAGAATGTAAGAATTACCTGTTAGTGGGATAATCCAATATTTGCCTAAACATTTTATCTCTATGATGGGCAGCAGTTGAGCAGCGTCAAGGCCAGTTATAGGCTCTGCTCCAAACGTTTAAAGAAAGCGTGGTGAATATGGGTAAGTAACACATTTTTTTTTGGAAATGACCTTTGTTCTGACTCCGATACTGGCTACTATTGTTCTTAGCCTATTTCATTGATTCCTTCTTATGTGTATTCTGATTTTATAGGTCAACGTCTGGCACACTGGATGTTCAAAACGTTTAGTGGAAGAGGAGAATCAGCCAATACATTGAAAACACACTCGGCTGTCCAAGATTTCGCATTTCCAAAATCCATTATTTCCACGGGACGACAAACATCTGTTACACTTATTCTCCAAGATCACCATAGTAACATTTTCGTCCAACCTTAAATAATTCGGGTAATAAAATCAGCCGTGCGAATCTTTCGGGCTTAATGGACTGTGGTCGGAATCGTAATTGATATACTACACTATAAAAATTCAATTTTGTATTTCATTATGAACATTCATGCGGTCTGAGACTGGCCGAAAAGAAATTTTCTTTACGATTTGTTTCCGCTTTGGCGACTTCCATTTTTATTTGCTCTTGCGTTTTTAAATCTAGTTGTTCGAATAACTATGCAAGTGGGATTTTTCTCTGATTCCTACTCTTTAGGAGATGTTGCATTTACAAAAGTTTCTTTGAATTGTTGGAGATGAGCTTTGGTTTGAACTTAGTATGGCCTGCGTTTCTATGGTTTATTTTTTGTATTTGTCCCCCTTTTTGTTTGCTACTGTAATATGAATACTACCACTTGTTTCATCACCTAATAACGTACGCTGTAGTTGTATAACGAACAACTTCATTCAAGGTTTTAATCATTTTCTTCGCATTCTTGTAACATACAAGTTACAACCGATTGATAACATCTTTTAATCTGCGTATCAGCGTGGAAATTGAAATACGCACGTTAAAATTTACAAACGGGTGTATACAATACGTCAAATCAATTGTGAATTTAGGCCCGATATCGAACAAGTTGCAGTATTGTGATATCATCAGTGGACGCTATAGTTTACTTGACTTCATTTTATTTGTACTTTTGACGATCGGGGATATGGTTTGTACCCACAGTTTTTTTTAAAGGTACCTGAACACTGACAATCTTTTGCGCATTTCGCGAGATTTTGCTGCTTGAGAGTGGAACTCTTAACCAGACTGTTTTTCTCGATAATTACAATTTGGTAAACTTAAAATTCATAATTGTAGAGGTATATTCTAGACAAGTGTCCTTCATTCATTGTCGACCACATGAGATAGGGGTCAAACGCTAGCCTATTAATGTTTCCTATGTCGTAGAAGAAGTACAACTTTAATATGAGATTATAGTAAGAATGATTATCACAATCAAGATTAACACTAGGCACCTATATCTCTCACCGATGCCGTTGTTGTTATAAGATTTAGGTGCATCATCTCCATAAAAATAAGCAACATTTACTTATTATATTATTAACATCATGTACAAGCGATAACAGTGATAAGTGTCAGTAAACAAATGTACAGCTTTCTTGTTATCTAGTCGAGATAAGTGAGTCTTGTCTGAGTTGCGAAACATTTGAGAATACATACCTAGTTTAAGACTTGGAAATTATATCTAATACGAGTATAATGCAATCCGAGGGTTATTTGGGTTTCAAGACACTCGGCAGTTGTTTTCAGATGAAAAACGTAATTCGTTTTGACAGGAGCAGATGTCAGATCATGGCTCAAACATATCTTGGATTTATTATCAACACAATAACTACATACTTAACAGATCCTGATGATTGGATTAGAGCAATGTTGTTGCTATAATTAAATTATCAGGAATATCAACCTGAAGCTTATTGTCCTTGCCTATGAAGGTATTATTACTGTTCCAACATACTTTCAAGCCTAATTTATTAAATTAGAACAAAAGGAGACATCAAATCCAATTTAGAGCTAAATTCTCTGCAACGTAATTTGCTAAGTCAATGGTAAGCCTCTTTAGAAGGTATTTGATTCTAATTTTAGGAAGGCTTAGCTTGCGAATTGAAAAGAAACCTTGTTTAATGCGGCTTACGGTCTAAATCTTGTTTTTATTTTGTTATAATAAGTATGCTTTCAAGAGAAATGGCTCCTGTTCCGTTTTTTCGGTCAATATATTCTGCCACAAAATGCTTTTTCCAATCTATGGTTTTGTTGAAGGGCAAACATACAATGAACAAAGGTACTATTGAACAAATATAAGAATTTAGGATAAGATTAAAACTAGTAAGGTTAGAGTTCGTAGATAATGTTTTGAACTTAAAGCTTATGTAAGATTTAGATTCTGGTTTCTTTAGGGAACTATGTAACCTTACGTGGCAGGTACGCCTTCGGGGATTTACGTACATGTCGAGTTTCAAAAGCTGTTAAGCCTTTGAATATTTCAAATAGCTTCAGAGTTGATTCTACGTTCCATCGTGAAAACTGCTGAAAATTAAAGGCATGTTTCGTATAAAATCTTTACTTGCCAAAATTATTCATATTCATATTCTTTATTTGGATTCCACAATGTACATAAGGTGGTAAAAATAAATTTTGGTAGGTAACAATCATAGACCCTGTTGGGCACAGCAAAATATAGGAGAGAGGAAGGAAGATTATAATTCAAAACATTTCCAAACGCACTTTTCTTAATTAAGTTACCGAAATTTTAATTTTATTTAAAATAAATTACAGAGAATGTATGAAAAGTCACAATGTTTTATATTGAAATAATTAATTAAAGAAGTTTCTTGAACATATTCCACTTTTACAATTATCACAATAGCTTCATTTACACACACATTTTGCCAAGGGCTCAATGAATACCTAGGTACTTTCAGAAATAATTACGGACTTTCTTTTTATGAAATCGTGTCCATTTTACCAGGGTTGTTCCCTGTCGGGCGCCATTGCAGACACGTTCAATTTACTTGTTACGGGGCTTCCGCTAGCTTAACTGATTTTTGTCCAAATGTAGGATCAGCCTGAGTACACTACATAATACTATTAAGAATTTTCAAAATCTCTTCCAGTCTACTCATTGCGTAGAACTATTATTTCATAAAGGCGTCAAAATTGAAGTGATATTGACAAACGAGTTTCGTGTTCCAATTCATCGCGGTTACAGACGCGCGTGACATCTCATGCTTTTTTAACAACACCTACTATTGTAATGTATTAACTGTCAAATTAAGTAATCGTATACAAACGTAATATGAGTGCACACGATCAAAGATGTTTCACGTATGAGCGTAAACAGCCTACACGCGTGAAACCGACACCCGTTGTAAAAACTCGGCCTCGATCGTGCAGTTGAGGTTAGTCCTCACTGTCAACGGTTTATAAATAAGCCAATGAACCAGCTACCTGAAGAAGTCAAATGAGAAACTGAATGCGAAAACAACAACTAAATACTTAGTTCTGCCGTCACTTACCAGAAGCCTATCAGTGATTCATCATAAGAAACAACCATTAATAACCAAATGTTGAAGTAGTGCTAATTTGAATACTAGGATTCTAAAGATTACAATACTTTTAACCCAGTTAGTGGATAAACTTGACTTGTATCAAGAAGATCAAGGAAATAATTGATGCAATAAAGCTTATGAAAACTTGGTAAAGTAAGAGCCCAACCATAAAACTCAGCAAAAAATATGAAGCAATTAAAATTAGGCTTCAAAATGCTTCCTGAAAAGTATTACCTAAAGTAGATGATTTCATTGTTGCCAAAATTATGTTATACAATGTTGTTATCAGTCACGTAAAACTAAAGCAAGATCGTGGAACGGTTATTTTGCAAGTTATTACTGCAACATTTTGCACGAAAAAGTCACACAATGTACCTAGTCTCTTTGAAAAGGAGTTACCGATTATAGCTGAATTCAGACAAAAAGCGATCCACTGTAACTATGCAGACCACCCGCGCGTTTAATTTTATTTTTAAAGAAGTAAATAAGAATGAAAGATAAAAATTTAAGCAACCTGTGCTAGACTTAAAATGGCCGCCATGTCAGCATTTTTATTTATATGAGTGCGTTTGAAATCAAGGAATCAAGAACGATGGCAAATACCTGATAATATAATGAAATACCTAGTTACAGTATTTAGTCTGGACAATCTCTATTTTCTAAGAATTCTAACTTTGATACGAAAATAAACCTATCGGATCGGCGGTTCTTATCTTTTTAGTACGTAATAAAGATAATATAATTAGAATTTGTTTGCGCTAAATATTACGCAAATTAGATAATAAATAATAATAACTTTGCTCTAATTATGGATATTATTGTATTTGGAAAATCAAGTCACGTAATTACAACTTGGTTTAAGGGAGTTTATTAGCGCTACCTAAAACTTTCTTTTGGTCGTAAGTCTTCCCTAAGTAGATAAAGATTGGGAAATTAATTATAACAAACGAGAAACAAACTTCGCAATACTCCTATCCCTTTTCGTTTCCCTCCCGATCACGGGTACGCAGCATGTGACCAGTACCTATTATATTTCGATCGGATATTCTTTTCCTTATCCTAATATTTTCCCTATTTCAACATCAAGCTTGTCAGAAAGACTTGTACATGGTTGTCGCAAAACCAGTATGAATGGCATAAGAGGGAGGAGGCTTTTGCCCTGCAGCTTTTATTATCCCACTCGTTGACAAAATGCGAATTTTCGTGATGATGAATATAAGTTTTGTGATTAGTTGAAACTACTACCACGTTCGAGTTTCTTCTGTCATATAATAGGGCGGGTATATTTCCGCTGTGAGTGAAGCCTCGCATAGTACTAGTATTATAAGTACACGCGTGTCGTTGGCGCCGTGTGGGCGGGCGTGCCATCTGTCGCGTTGAGAAACTGCCGCTTACCTGTCCACGAAACTAGGCGAGCTGGACCATCAGCCTGGTTTTAGATTCAATTTCGTAATAGATATTGCTACTTAATATCATTCGCAGCATTCCTATTACTATCACACTGTTTGATCCCTAGGGTGAACAAGTTTCCAGCCAGCACCTTACGAAACCCACAACCAAGAGATTATATGAGGTAGTCAAGCAACAGGATCTGCTTGTAACTTGGCACTAAAAAGCCGAGGGTAGGGAGAATTACTACTTGGAAATCCAAAATATGGACAAGTGGCTCTTGAGGCAAAGCTAACCGTGGTAACAGCACATTTACCAATTCTGAAAGAAAAAGACTGCAATATCTGAACATGAACCAAAATTATGTGAAATAGAAGAAAACTTATGTATAGTAACAGCAGGATAAGATAATAAGGTAAGCAATTACACCAATTAATTTTCCGAATTGCACCATAAACTAATCGGGCGATACAATTTATCTAACCTTAATCCTAAGATTGCATACATATTGGTCAGTTCCGAATTCCTTGCAAGGGAAACTAAATATCCTTGAAGACAAGAACAAAGACCAAAGATCGGAATCTCGTAGGAATGAAAACAGAGAACTCCTGAGTTTTGTAGGTCAACTGACTAGAATAGACAGGAATCTAAATGCGTGTTTATGTTGTGTGCTAGAAATAAAGGCAGGCCAACATGTTTAAAATAGTTGGGCTTTACTTGAGGTGACTTGAGTTGCCATTGTGATCGGGATTATTTTGGGAGCATTGCGATGAGTAAACAACGCGTAGATGTTTCAACAGTATCACTTTATTATAAACGACCTTCTGTATGAATTGCAGGACGATAATAACTAGATTTCTGAACTAAGGTCTATTATCTTAAATACACATAGCGTAAATGTTCACGATCTCTTTGAACGTTTTGGAAACGAGAGTTATGTCTCGGTAATACAACCCGTGTGAAGCCTCCAGTTTTAACACAATATTTTCATGTTTACCGAGTTGAAAACATTGTAGTATCAGCTGTTTACCATCTGTCGCAAGATTCAAGAGTGTATTGGAGAAAACGGGTTGCTAAGGTCATCTACTACAACTATCGCCTTCGGTATCAACTACACGCAACTTGTCAATCCTTTTTCACGAATTAAGTACTATACTCAAACATAACACATGGGGTTATCATGACAATAATAATAATTGCCCTTGTATGTCTATCGCTATGAACGGCCATAATCTATTACGAGAGGCATCGAGAAATGGATCTTAGGATAAGCTTAACGATCCAAATATGCAAATACTACGAAGTTGGACAGACTTGAAGTAATTAATCTGAAAATTTTGATATATCCTTACGACAATGTGATGTCATCATACGTTATCCTGGCTCACTTTGCTGTTAATATTTTGAGTTAATTAATCTCAAATATTACATTTTGCATTTTACTGCGATCCCTCGACACTTACTTTTACTGCAAACCTTCAATGTGTTACCAGTATCTGCTCAGTTTGTCCTAAGAAGCTTTCGACCACACTTCTTTAGACTATTTGAAGTAGATAATATATAAAAATTGAACTCAAAACAGCGAAGAAATTGCAGAGATATTACCTAAAACACCATTCTATTGACCTTGTCGCCCCATCAGTACCGCACAGCATAGCGGAAGGGCAAGGCAGTGAGGTGACATTGAGAATGCGGCCACTGCTACAAAACCTAGAAAGCGGTTTTAAACTTCCACCACAAACCTGTTCGTTAGTCTTACTAGTGGATTTCGGTTAATTGAGTTGTTAGTTGCCAATTTGTGGTTCTAATTAGAATGTGATATAAGTTTGTTTATTTGGTTCGATATGTTGTTAAGTAATCAAGATGAAATGTAATAAATCACAGTGTTCTATTTGTTTCGTAATGTACATTAATAATTCCTTCCTGATTCTAGCGTGTTCGGGCATGTCGGTTTGTTTTTAATTTCTGTAACCCAGAATCTGTTTTTGGCCGTCGATATTGTTATTGATGTACAAACGAATGCCCCTGATGCTTTGAACTTGGAAACGAATACGGAATTACGTATATCTAATATTACAATATGTACAGCAATAGATTCAGTGGTCTAAAAGAAAATGTTGGTTCGGGGACTACTACACATAGGCGAATGTTCAAAAGTTTACGTTAACGCCATTTTAGCTTTTTAATTTTTTGGTTTAGCCGTCACAATAATAGATAAATTCGTGTAATTGATAGATCAATCGCGTATAATCTTAACTACCTCCCACATGTCATGATCGTACATTCAAGACCAAAGAGACATACCGACTTATCCATAATCATAAGGACACTTAGCGGAATGAAATCGACACTGCTATGTCACCAGTACGGTAGGTATCGAGTTAAAGGCTTCTATCGTTACTATACGGGCGACTGCCACGCGATGGGTGGCCCGTTCCCACTGAAAGTTGGAAAGGCATGAGATTCTTTGGATTTTTGAGGAGAGGTATTTATTAGTCACAGTTTTCCATGTAAGACGTACAGGTGATATTCACTTACACGTATTTAAGAAATTCGCGTTTAGGCGTATTGATGATGTTGGTAGCTACTGCATCGTGTTTCTGGGTCACAATAGATTTTACCATATTACATTTTGTGTCTCCGTAGATATCGTAAAGTGATGCCTGAACTCTATTTCATCCGCGTGTTAAATATAATGACTATAGCATCGTTTAACCATTCGATGTGGTCTTTTAGTCCATGGTTTTGTACATCAGATTTATACAGAACCATGGATTTTTTTTAAAATGAGTCATTATGTTTTCATTTTCTCGAATGTATTGATATCGATCTGCAAATCAAATCAGATGCAGTACCTAGCATAGTTGTATTGGCTAATACAGTAATTATTTTAGAAACATCATCGAAACAAGCCCTGTACGTCTCGTTTGTTTAATAATAGTCAAGTCTTGTAACGATCATTACTTATGGCACGCGACCGTCGCCGCTCCCTTGTAGTGTACACCTTGCCATATGATGTGCACGGTCCGCTGGCCAGCACGATGGCACATGGGGAGTGTGTCGTGACCTCCAAACTTTTTAATTTATTCTGTTTGACTTGGGGTTTAGTTTGTGTATTTTGAGTTAGTTATCTATTTGAAGAGTTTAACAATGCAGTATGAAGAAGACTACTTTTGTGTTTACAATTTTGACTTTTTATAGGTAATAGTGCTTGTACCGATATTATGACAAAATTCTCACAAAATATTAGGTCGGATAAAATCCGCAATATGGCCAACACTTATTTATTTTGTCAGGCTGTAAAGCTATTTTTTAGATGAATTGAGCAATGTACCTAATTCGTTGAATATTTAATTCGTTAATGTCATAAAAATGCGACAGTTAATCGACAAACTAATCCACTTTTGAGTTTATTAACTTTAGAATACATTTAGCATTAAGTAATAATATTACAGTTTAATCTATGTATATGTATATTACATAAACGTTTATAAACACATAATACGAAACTGTGTTGGTGTGCAATTTGGGGAAATAAACATCATACATAATTGCATGAATTGGGAGAGTAGGACGCATATTATTAAACGCTATTTCTTCCGACTCGTTTGAAATGTATATGAGATATGAGACGCGACGAGTGCCATCTGTCATGCTGTGTGACCTACTGACAAAATAATTTGAGTGCTATTAGAGATTTCATCGAGCGTTACAAAAAATACTGTTTTTTTTAAGAAATATTACCGCGTGGCAAAATTTTCTTACAACAATACAAGGTCCTACCTTTCTAGTCATTGTACTTATATGAACAACTTTTACTATGGGATGGGATTGATAAAAAAACAGCTATTTCTGTGCAAATAATATTATTACTCGTCGTCGTGTTTTGTTGTTCCCTTTCTAAAAGATTTTTATGATTATGAGTACAATAACGCCTTAAAGGAATCTGGACTAGAAGAAGTTTGGATGTCTGCAACTGCAATGTGCTCTAAAATCATATTCTGCAAGCCCGAACATCCCTGGAGGATCATTAAGCTGTCTCTAAACTCCCAGCGTAATTAATCTGATCTTAATACGCAATACAGTGCGTTATTAATGCAAATTGCAATTATGTACCAACATCTAGGACGCAAGATATATTTATTAAAACTTAGCCTGATTTCATATTTAGAACATTCAGCCCGCTGCTAACTAATTAATCAACATCGTTCTTGAGAGTAATAAGTACTTGTCCCACCAAGAGACGTGGGTATTTAAATAGAGGTAGGGCATAGCGGGACTTGCCGCTCAAAATTGGAGCTGCCCGACTGGGGAAGTACGTCCACCTTGTAGAATATCGTAGCCAAATAACATTGCTCTCTTGCAGTGTTGTGTTCATAACGGTGAGCAAGGTCGTTAGTGCTCCTTGGGGAAGCGTCGTGTAGGCAGTAGAGGGGAGGCGGTAGTAATAGGGTTGGCAACGCTCCGCATGATGCCCCTGGTGATGTAAGCATCCATAGGTTACGGAAACCGCTTAGCATCAGGCGGGCCGTATGCTTGTTTGCCACCTTAGTGGTAAAAGAGACACTGTCAAAATATTTCGTCGAATCCAATACGTCAACTTAAGATACGTTTAAGTAAATCAAATAAGCATTCCAAGAGTTATCAACAATCTATCCCTTCCCTACTAATGAGAGTTGTAAGTATTCGGGCTAAATAAATCACACTAAAAGTTCTACAAACACTACCAAGTAAATAAACACAAGCTTTGACATCCACTCTAACTATATACAGGATGGCGCTACATTGTGGGGCATTAAGGGTGACTACTTTTTCTGTTATAGTTAGAGAATTGTTAGTAAATAGAGTCTATTGCATATTTGCATCCCACTTAAGTTTTATGAGAAATGTAAATTTTCACGCTAACTGTATCTACTTACCTTATTTCATAAACTAATAATGAGGTGTTTAATATTCTCAAAATTCATCTAAAGCTTTCTAAGACTAGAATTTTCTAACTATAACAGAAAGATCCTTAATGCCCGAAAATTTTGCGCCACCCTGTATATTTTATGATTACTACACTCGCCATCCTGTATACTACTCTTCAACTGTATCGTGTGACATAACATATTATAAAGTATTTCGTACGGCGGAAGCCGGTTCATCGTGCGCGCGTTGACATGGATCTAGGAAAACATTGACCTCGCGGCATACTGCACTTTTGTAGACGTTGCGTTGAGAGATAAGATCAAGTGTTTGTGTTGACATCAATAAGCAAAACTATGAGTCATTGAGAAGCGGTTCATATGAGCTATTAGAATTACATTTGATGGTACTTCATTTTATTTATATTGTTCATTTCTGTCTGTATTTCAAAACAATCATCATAGCCAAGATTTTTACGACAGTTGATGCAATCCTAATCGTTCGGTTTCTTCCCCCACATTGATATTTGACACTTAGCAACTTGCCAAGAAAAGAGCCTTCATGAGTGACTAATTCTGGGTTATCTGGTGCGCCGTGGGCAGCCAGCTGTGATACCAATGCTGATGGGCTAATCTATCAACTCGTCATTAGCGACACTTCAAGAGAGGCAGCGGACCTTTCCGCAACTTGAGCTAGGTCGTCAGTGCTTCTTGGGGAAGCATCGTGTCGGCTGTAGGCGACCCGTACTGCCAACACGACGCTAGTTGTTGGGCAACACACAAGTGATGCCCCTGGTGTTGTAAGCGTCCATAGGTTACGGTAACCGCTTACCATCACGCGGGTCGTATGCTTGTTAGCCACATGGTATAAATCTTTCTACTACGGCATGAACAATCACCATGTGATAGCTTGTGCCGACACAACTGATGAGGACTTATCAGTTATCAACGCACTTATTTTCATTAGTATCTTAGGGGTTTAAATACACCACAGATAGATATTCCAGTACGTCAATATTCCAGAAAAGACCAGTGAATGTATAATGTATAGAAAATATATTCTTTCTCTTATCAAGATGTTAATCAAAGAACATTAATAGAAATCTCTCACATAAATAATAGGTAGACGTACTTTTATTTTAAAACATAATACGAGCCGTCATTAAGAAAACATTATGAATATCATTTACATCGGCAAAGAGAATGTAAAATAATATACTATGAAACGATCGCGAGTTGGATGGATTCCAAAGGTAACAGAATAAAAAATGAATGATTGTGGGAAGCCGACTGTTCAGATTAGAGATCCGTTTTTGTTTTTTTTTCATCATTGATGCGCATCGTTGTTTCGTTAACGTCACTAGTTGTCAATATCGTTGATTCCGACAACGGTTTTGGACATCCAACAAGCGTACTGGCTAGTGGCTAGGTAACATGTTGTTACGTTGGTGCTATTTTAGCTGGGTGTCGGTCGATTGTTATTACCTATTTTGTCTTATTCAAGCAGGTTAGTTGGCATTGGCATCGTAAACGTACTTCAGTCATACTCGTTCGTTCGTTAGCCATCGCCATACTATTATTGACATCGGTAGTTGTCGGTTATGATCGGCATTATTCGGTACCTCTGATCGCGTTGAATTTGGGTGTTACTCTCTCATCCGTTGTTCAACATTTCGGCATCGGATGCAATCATCATAGACTAACATCGTTGGTCATCAACGTTTTTTTTAAAACGGCCAGCTCTATTTCCGTTTGAGTTTTAAATCTTTATTGCGTTGTCAGCTGTACGAATTGAGTCACAATCTAAATGATTCACGCTCATTGCCCCACGCTAGGGTTCCCTCTGTAGGTGCTATTACGTATACAAACCGCATATTTGACCTCACCTCACCACCAATATCCGTAGGCCGTGCAAATATTTGTCCTGACGAACCGCGACAACCGAAATCGTAAAAAACCGGCTTTAGAACATAAACTGCTATATTCAGGTCATTAACAGTCTACTATTTTTTTAACCTACTCAATAAGGTGCAGTCTCTATAATCACTAGAGAAAACTGAATTCGTTTTCTATTGTTACTCGGTAGTTAAACTGGAGTTCATGATTCTGGACACAACAGAGATAGAATATTGGACAGACATCTAAAAAAAATTGCGATTTTGTTCGTTGTTTTTATAAGTACCTTATTAAAAAACCTGAGAACAAAATCGTAAATTTTTTGAAAAGACCGACGCATAATTTTAACTAGTTCTGAGTCCAGAATCATGTACTGAATCCATGGTATCAGTTCTCGTTACGTTGGCACTTACATCCTGTATATTTATCACAAAATCAGTATCAGCATAACAACCGCATCCATATTTTCGGAGTCCCAGCTGCCGGACGGTAGCGACGTTCTATTTTAGCTTCATGTTAACCCACATTCGCGCCAACACTACAAATTAACTAACTGATTAGTCGCTGAAAATTTAAACAAGAATGTAACAACGTTTGCAAAGCAATTGCGGACAATTGGGGACAGTGCATGTTTCGCGGACTCCAGCTGTCGCATGTCGTAATGTGTCGGATTTATTCGTGATAAATTTTTTGATAGCGACTGTACTTTGCTTATTGCCAAATTATGTTAGTCATACATATGAATAGAAATTTTGAAATGTTAAGAAAATACTTAGAAGTTTCAAGTTAGTAGTTATTTAGTCGGTTTGCTTGAATTATCTGCCGTATTCCCTAAAACATTGCGTGGGGGTATCACCAACTGAAGGCATTGAAAGTTCTGAGAGAGAAAAAAACTTCAAAAAAATGAAAACACCGACTTCAAAAAACTAAAAAGTATAAAATAATTTTCTTAAAAAACTTAACAGCTTCTGATGTCGGTGCCACTGTCAAGCTAGGTGCATTGAAGAATTAAATTGAAGAATTGTTATTGTAAGAAGGTAAATTGAAGAATTAAAGTTTTTTAAGAAAATTATTTTATACTTTTTTTTTATGCATTTTGCAAAGCATTCGCGTCGAATTGAGAACCTCCTCCTTTTTTGAAGTCAGTTAATAATACAATTAAAGTTACTGCATCGCCTCAAGCGCAAATATAATGTAAAATAGCTAATTTCCCGTATCTACCTGTTACGCGAGTTTGATGATACGACGTAATTTCCCATTCCTATATCATACCTGCCCACACTTTCATTTGGGTAATTAGTACTCGAGTCTAAATACCCGTCATAAACATAAAACATACTATCGTAATATATCTACCGTATTTAATTAGCATTTGCGACATCAATCTCTTAATTCCTATCTCAATAAATATTTATATTTCACCGCCAATTTGACAAAATGTCTGCATAATTTGTTCAGAATAAACTTCCGCGATGCTATTTGCAAATCATCAAAAATTTGCGACATACTGACAAACAGATTGGGTATTCAATCCACTAATAACTTCATTATGATCGGCTTACATAAATATAGGAAATTGTTGTGTTTATAAATCGAATATATGAATATTATGAATACGAATATCTATAACAGTCGTTACGGGAATCAGCAGTCCAAAAAGTCCGACAACCGGTCTAACCATAATATGGTATCAGTGCCTCCCAGTAATCGGGTGGCGGAGGTCAGATGGCAGTCGCTCCGTTTAAAATACTATGATAGAATAAAATACTCTTGTACACGGAGAAATTTTCAACACAAAATATGCTTATAAAAGATACTCGTATGTACAAAGGGCGGTCTTATAGCAGTCGTCGATCTCTTCCGATAATGTCTTCTCTGTCTATGCACCTGTCCTCTTCTTATTACCTGTATCTGTCATCCTAGTGTGTCTTGTTTTTGTGGCAAATAAATGATTTTTCTTTCTTTCTTTCTTTCTTTCTTTCTTCCAGACAACCTTAGGATGGACAAGATCAAAAGGTGAAAAGACCTGAAGGCTAATTCACGTAATTTTATAACGCGCCGATCATATTGCAGTGACGCTCGAGCTTGACGCGAGCGTATCTATCTCACTGAAGCTAAGAGAATCCCAAATGTGTTGTTTTGATCAAAATTTTATTGCAACTGCGCGGCAACTGCATTTCTTTAGTTCCGTGAATTAGCCTACAGGGTAATCTGCAGTGACAATTAATAAAAAAAATATTATAGTTTAAAAAAAACAATAGAACACGCTTTAGTCATCTAAACTGAACGTGTATGCAAAATTTCAGCTCAATCGGAAACCGGGAAGTGGGTAAAATTAAACTTGCAAGATTTTCTTACATAGTTAGTACCTTTAGTACCTGTAACTAACAGGTGAAGCTAATAAAAGCAGCCGCATCTAGTTAGACTGTGAGCCGACCCCAACCTAGTTGAGAAAAGGGTAGACAGATGATGAAGTTGTTTATAATTCGATTATTTGTTGTATTATTGTATCATGTAATACATTTCCGAAATATGGGAGATTTCTTGCATAAGATGCATAAATATTTAATGCAAAATTAGGTAAATAGCATAAGCATAAAACTTAAATGGAACTACGTTAAGTGCTTGATGATAAGCGCACGTTTCCAAAATCTCAATAAGCAGTGCATCACATAGCACTCGCGTCATAAGGAGTGTTCTAATAGCTATTTGACCCGAACACCCGAAGGCCGAAGCCTAGAAAATTCGAAATCCGCGATAGCAAACACGCCTCAAGCGTTTGTCATCTAATATTGATTATGTTTATTGATAACACGATAAACAGATTAAATAGAAATCCGATGGACTTCCTGAAATCTATCTGATAATACCATTAAATCGATTTAATGAATAAACTCCAGTCGTCATTAAAGTAGAAGAATGAACTACAGCAGAATCTGGAGTAGGAGCTGCTATAGCTGCTGGTAGTCAAGATCTCCTCCTCTATCTCCCTTCTCTAATCTTCCTGATATCAAATTTACTAATAATAATTTGAAGAGTAAAGAATTTCTTTTAAGTTAAAGAAGTTTGGTAACAAGACATAAAGCGTTGATTTATGATTCCAATAACATGATGTGGTCTAAATGTCAAATAATTTTAATTTCCAGGTCAATTTTACGATTTAAGACTTAAAATTACCTAACATCATTATTATTTATCAAATAAATAATTTAGCGAGATCAGATCTAAAACATGTTTCACACAGCACATCATTAATTAAGTATATGACATTTTAATATGCCAAAATCTGACCTTTCCGCTTTATTGCCAAATCGAGCATATTATTATTAAAACAGCAACAGAAAGCAAAAAGCAATATAATCGTCGGAAACATTGCATGCATAGCT
This sequence comes from Allophyes oxyacanthae, assembly GCA_932294325.1. Taxonomy (NCBI): domain Eukaryota; kingdom Metazoa; phylum Arthropoda; class Insecta; order Lepidoptera; family Noctuidae; genus Allophyes; species Allophyes oxyacanthae. Next base: position 2,784,271 of record OW028614.1, on the reverse strand, counting down.
CCACTATTGTAATGATAAAGACAGTTACACTACATCCAGTACCCGTCTTGCGGTGTTTCCGAGTTGCGCAAGCGCGTCCCATCTGCGCACGCGACTACAACACCGGAACTTCTTTTTTTATTGAACGGTTTTTTATATAAATCTTTGATCGTTAAATTGGAAGCGTTCGTACTCCGATCGTGTCGTGATTCCAAAGAGTTTTTATTGTAATTTTTATGAATAAGTGATCGAGAAATAATTCGATTGATCTGTTTCTTATTTTGATCGACTATTGTGTTTTTGTCGATAAGAAAGTGTTGACTTTGAAATAGTCTGTGTATCTACAGTGCAATCGGCTTTGCTTTCCAAGATGCAGTCAGTCTTTTGTTGTTAAAAATAGATTTTGATAAGATAGAAAGTGCAGCTCTTCCAACCTTAATAGTATCTATTAAGACTAGGAAAAACCGCTTTTGCCATAAGATTTATGGCAAAAGCGGTTTTTCGTAGTCTAGCGGTTCTTCCTCATATCTTGTTATAGAGATTGTAAAGTTGTTTAGTTCTATTTCTAACTTAATATTTTCAGTACATTAATTTACCAGAATATCAATAATAAGTACCTATTTAATATTTTATGAAGATGCTTCCAGACGTAAGGGTGATTTGTTTCCAATAGACACTATCACAGGGACAATACTATAATCGGTACTAGGTACACCGATGCACCACCGACAAGCACCATTAAAACAATGGCATTATTAACTGATAAAATAGAAAACAATTTCACTGGAGTGTTTCCTCATAGCTCTTATCATGTCCTTTACATGCTTTACTTACACAAGTGGGTCGGCGGAGTCAGCCGAGTCGAACGCGTTACTTTTTTACACTTGCAGCCCAGTTAAGTATATACATATTTGTTCTTACGAAATTCGATACTTATATCTGTTCATTTATAACTGGTCTTCACACTTTGATTCGTATTTGGAACACTTATTTTATTTTTATTAATTTTATTTATAGCTTCACGTGCGAGTATTACTAGTACTAATTATAATTCGTTACACTCAAAGCCACAATTAGTAGTGACACGGATAGACACACGACACAAATAGACAACAATACCCCACACTAACTATAAAACGATTCTTTCTTTGTATTGACATTTTCAGGTTCAGTTTTCTGTAAAAAGCTTATTATTCACTACTTATCAGGTGCTAGCGTTATCTAAAGGGAGTTTCCAATTAACTATACAAGTAATACAAGTTAGACAAGACTGCAATATTTTCGAATTTTGGAATTGGTGCGGGAAAGTAGCTTTTCCCGCACCAATTCTAAAAATCTGCTTTATTCGTGTATACTTTTCTGATCCAAGATAAGCGTTATATTAAGTACTCTACATATTTTGATTAATTCACTTCAATAATAAATGTTGCATTCACGTTCCGTTTAGCGTGTTGCTCGTTTTTGTTGCATACATATTATTTATGCGACGGTAAGTGTATAATTGTGGATGACGAGGAAATCGTCAGTAATTGCTACTTCGTTGATCGATGTATTGGTATTTACTGTTAACTGCGTTACCTTTTCGCGTGTGTAAAATATTTGCATATATAGGTTCCGAGTTTTTGTGGCCCGAAGTGGGTTACACTTTAATTTATTCTTTTTCATTAGTGGTCAGTAAGTCAGCAGGTTTATGTTTTCTTGGAACATCTGTCGGTGGACAAGGTGTAAAGTGCATCTTATCTTTATGTCTGCAATTTAATTCTTTGTGTCTGCTAGATTGAAGAGATGTTTCTACAATTGGTAACATATTACGATTCGCTTCAACTTTCATAAATATGACTTCTCAGTTTTTAGATTAACACAAACAAGAAACAGTAATTAATGATATTTTATGATCAGCATCCAATTGCGTGACCTAATGCTGTAATGTAATTGAATGAAAAAACTTCGTTGTATAAGATATTAATCCAATTACTGAAACATCGTTTACATCTAATAATATTACGCGTAACTTGTTCTAGGAGAGAATCTAAGTGTGGTATGTCGGCTTACGATGCACCTGCCTACTAGAACGAATCTATTTTTTAATGTCTGGGTTCTCGCAGTTCTAGTTCTGGATTTTTTGCGCGTTTTTGTTCAACAAGAACTTAGTTATGACTTTGCTTTTAAATATTTGCATTATTTAGTATCGGTAAATGTATTTTAATGTGTCCGTTTATTTGGCTATAAAACGATAAGGACAAGACTAAATCCAAGAATAAATTTGTACTAGAATTTATTTAATTTCTGTAACCCTTTTAATTTAATGGCCTCTTTGTTGATTCAGGTGTGAATAGTCGTTAGTATCTGTTAACTGATTAGTTTTTAATAGTCTTTCGTTAGACATCATTACGTTAATACGTTCTTAGTTTGGATCAGAATTAATCTTAATTGTCTAACTCATTGCCACTTTATCACAATTTCAAGACTATTAGTTACGGATAAGGGGCATTTGGTTAGAAGCCATTTTAGATCATTGACGTCACATTCGACTTCGGTGCAGATAAACTGACCAATATCATCTTTATCTATTTTTTAAATATTGGTCGTGTCGCTTGCCAGTCAGACGTTGATTCATGCTTCAATATAAAAAGATAAAACAAAGACGATAACCTCTGACCACTAGGATGACTAATATGAATGATTCGATAACAAGCTATGGCAGATCTCTCCTGCTTCAAAATTGTGAATTAAATTCCGTAATCTTAAACCTTTTTTTTTAAGAACCTGACCTGGTTCCTATCCCAGACAGAACCCCGCGCAGGATATAACCTAACCGTCAAAAACCCCCGACTCCAACTAGAAAAAGAGCTGTAACTTTTTAACAGCTGAACCTGTTACATGTTTTCATGAAACATAGCTAAGATTATACAAGAATAAACTTGCTTTTGATTTAAAAAAAAACTGCATTAAAATCAGTCCATCCGTTTTGGAGCTACGATGCCAAAGACAGATACACAGACTCGTAGATACACACTAGAAACTTAAAACCCCTCTTTTTTGTCGGGGGTTAAAAAGATACCATAAGACAGATTATCTTCTAACAATTTCAAGCCAATTTTCTTGAACGTTCGCCACGCCACTCTGAACGCTCTCGTAACAGAACAGTTGCATAGCGTGTCGCTAAGTTATTACACTGTATGGGGATTCTATAGTAGAAAGCGCCCGAGTAATTGGTGATTTCAATTAACATACAGTGTTATGGCGCGGCCCGTAAATTGAATACCGACTTGCACTTTCTACGTGCACGAAACTTCCGACTTGCTTTCCTTGGTCATTTTAAATTCTTTCGTTACGACCTTGCTGACGACAGCTACGACAGATGACGTTTTATTGTGGTCCTTTTCGCGTGGCTTGAATTGTAATGTGTGATTCATACGTGAGCGATTAAGTTGTGATGATTCATTAATTGGATGTTATCTGTGAATATTTAACCTGTCCAGCCTTAGTGGCGTGTGTGTTTGTTTATGTAGAACATGTTGTTGTTACGTTTTATTATGATTTTATTCAATTGTTTTGAGTCATCAATATCGCTCATCCTTCAGAACTAGAATATCAGTGGTGACTTCGATTTTTTGAGCCTGGGTTTCTATGCAGGTATTGGTAATCTTCATCATCTGCGTAGCCTTTTCCCAACTGCGTTGGGGTCGGCTCCCAGGTGCAGGTAGATTATATCTAAGGGAATCCTAGAAGGGGTTGATGAATGTGGAGGGCTTACAATACAATAAACTTTATTATACACCAGAAATACAAAAAGATTCGATATTTATAAATGTAAACATGTACAATGGGCGGTCTTATCGCTAAAAGCGATATCTTCCAGACAACCTTTGGATGGACATGACTCGGAAGAAATAGAAAAAGGGCAGTTTGCGGTTTACCATTTTTTGTTTTTTAATTTAATAGAAGAGGTAGGGTACTAAGGCCCTTTGTCACTGCGACCTGCGAAGATCTATTGTGACGCCTCTCGTTTCATTACAGCACTTCCTCCAGCCGTAAGTCAATGATGAAGTTGACTATGTTCTTGGGGTGGAGGGATTTAATCTCATCTGGTGAGATTAGGTGCCCTCCCAGGTGCTGGCTTCTGTGTGGTGTACCACGTCACACTCGGATAGGATATGTATGGGCGTCTCATCCTTCTCGTGACAGAATCTTAAATGCTTGTTTAGTTTGCAGTGCCCAGTGAGGGTTCTTGTCAAGATCCTAATTCGGCTCCTGTTCATGGAGCGGTTTACCATACATATTATTATAAACAGATAAATAATATGCATAAAATTAACGTTACACTTACATACAAAATAAATAAATATACAGTGTTATTATTATTTAAATGCTATTGGAGGAGTTCTTATGTAGTTATGTATAATATTTTACGGCATAATATTAGCATTTGCACTAAACAGATAGGCTAATAAGGGCAGAAAAAATGCAACATCCTATATTAGGTCACCGATCCATTTATTGACCCGCAATACACTTACCTCACTACACTGATTAAAAATAAAATAAAATTCTTTAGTTTATACGTGCCGATTAAAAAACGACGATTCGTGTCAAACGAAGAATTATAGTATCCATTGCGAGTAATTAATATTCATAGTAAAGTAAAACAGTCCAATGTATTGGGAAACGATATTGACTGTAGTAGGGCTGCCATCACCAAAATTGCTGACACCGGACAATGATTTCAACGGACATTTGGTCGTAACTGGGATTATTCCCCGGACGCCATTGAAAATATGAAATTTTCATTTTTATATATTAGTATAGCCAAAATATTATTTTTTATTTGTTTAAGTGTTGCTGTGTTGTAAGTCATACAAACAAATTAATACTTTAAATAACTCAAAAAACAAATTATATCGTACGTATCGTACCTACTCTATTGAAGAAATTAGTTAAGTAACAAAAATAATAAAATCAGGAACTCTTTTCTTTTCATCAAAGTCATATACGTGTGTGTGTGCTGTGCTGGAATAGTTAACGAACGAAATTGCCCACGTGACGGGCGCCCGGGTTTCTCCCGAACATTTTTTGAGAATGGGGGGTTGTCAAATAAGTATCCGGGAGAAACCCGGACGCTCTCCCAAACTAGGACAAATCCGGGGTAACAGTAGGTAATGAGTTTTTTTAAGATGAATTATTTACATTGTATTTAACGGCGATATTTTATGATTACTTTGATTTAAATGTTATTTTTTATAGCATTCCGAGGCGCACCTCTAATCGGTCACAATTATTAATAAACTAGCTTCTGTCTGCGGCTTCGCCTGCGTGGATCGCTTCCGGGACAAAAAGTCCTATGTCTTTCGTTAGGTTGTATTTAAGTTGTATGCCAAATTTCGTTGAAATACGTTCAGTAGTTGAGGCGTCAAGGAGGAACAAACAAACAAATAGACACTTTTGGATTTATAAATTACTATGGAGTATAGAAATGGCCAGAAGTGGATAATTAGGTTCTTAGAGATACAAACATAAGATTCTAAATATTGCAAAGTTCTTTTTTTACGATGTACACGTAAAATTGTTCTATTTTCTACAATTTCATTAAAATAATAAAAATGCGGACTTTCGTTTTTTCCAATTAACAAAGTTATACTTCTTGCCCATCCATCTGTTGGGTGAAGGGCATAGTTACCTAATAGCTTACCCACATATTAAGTATTCTTACATTAATTGTTATAACTTTTCAAATATGGCGAAAGTGAATTGAATAATAATTTCGGAGGTAGCCTGAATTATAAAAGAGAAGTTTTGGTCGTTTACGGTTTCGAGTCATAGCTCATTCGATTGTTATGAAACCTTGTATTTATATTTCTTAACCTATTCTGTCAATTTGTGTCCCACATTTGGGCAAACTTCTCTCCCATTTCCTACTACCTATCTCTTTCATATGCTTTGTCCAGCTACTTCCTAGAAACCTTCATTGATGGAAGTTTTGTATGATCCAGACAGTCCAAGGGTGTGACGACATGTCGTTATTTCACCAAATTTGTCCATTGTCGTGTTAGGCGAGATAGCCCAATTTCCAAAGCATCTGACCGGCGAGCGATGTCATAAGTTTGAGATGAACCGTTCTCACAGTTATGAATGATGAATAAACTTCTTTAGTTATAAGAGGTCAAACAAAAGCATAGAAAGTGAAAACCAATTTATTAAAATAAATATACACCTCAAATTGGTTTCACCAAATTACTACTTACATTACACTAAAGCGACAACGTGGGAGCCAAACAGTCTCATTTGGTCATCACGTGTGTACAAATCTGCTTTTAGTATTAAATTCACGTGACTAATCAGATTATAGTGCTATAAAGCCGATAAACTCACGAAATGAGATTAAGTATTTACTTAACCTACGTTATTTTTTGCTCTATTCTTTTTGAGTATCGCATTTCGGATTTTGGAGGTAGACAGATAACCTTCACCTTGGATTTTAGTTCAATAACAACAGAAAAATACTCTATGACTCCTCGCTTGTAAAACATGTCCTAGTTCAGGAGATAGGACAATATTGATGTAAAGTTATTTGATGAACGATTATTTATCTTTTAAATTATGATAATTTATGTAACGAGTTAGGTTAATTGGAGAATTTATATAACGAGTTAGGTTAATTTGAAGACATTTTAATACAGACAGGCTACTAGTTCCATGTTTAATAATTTATAACAAACAGTTTAACTTAGGGTTGCATAAAAGAAAAACTAAAAGTCAAGAATAATTTAACTGTGTAACTGTTGTTTCATTTATTCACAAATCTACATCAGCTTAATGATGGCTATCGCTAGACTCTCCGATAGGTATATATTACCAATTACAGAACACAGAAAAGAAAAACAATTACAGAACTTTCGTGTTCTGTGGCCTTCCCTATCACTTATCGCTTGATATTTATGATTATCATAATATCATGATGTTACGTAGACGATAATACAATCGAAAATTATTATTTTTATATTAATCTAGACATTCGGTGAAGAAGATTATAGTCCAAGTTTTACTTGAGATCGAGCTCTTAGGCTGACATTCAGAGATGACAGAAACGAGCCTAAGCGTGAACTTACGCTTTCATCTGTTAAAATTTGTTTGTAAGTTTGACAGATGGAAGCGTAAGTTCACGCTTAGACTCGTTTCTGTTGTCTCTGAATGTCAGCCTTAGAACTGTCGTTCCATAATAATAGCCGATAGTTTATTCTCCGTTTATTCCCAGAGAAATAAGAAAATAAATATAGAAACTACCAACAAAAAATGATGTTTCAGAAAGCATGGATACCTGTTCGACAACGCATAACTTCAAGGAAATTGATTTATATCTCTTGTCAGTTTTTACCTTTTATTCTCTGAACTAGCGATATTATCGCTTTGATCTATCACAACGATTTAATGCTAGATTTATAAGATTGCGTATTTTGTATTTTAATTTTATCATCGTCTTCGTTGACCTGTTTAAGCTTTTCGACTGTCGCCCGACAGTCACAGTATAAAAGGAGTACCTCATGTTTAGCGCCATCTAAGATTGGCTTCTTAAGAAGGCCAATACTTAGGTACCTGTAGAAAACTATTGAAGCTTTCTTAAACTCTGAATCAACAGTCAAAACAACATTTACAACTCATTATTTACGTAAGCCCAACATTGAACTACGAGTTGCTACTATGTAGCTATGTAAAATCACGCACAAGTGAAAATCAAAAGCATTAAATTATGACACGAAAGTTGACCAAAAAAATAACCTTTGCATGTGTTATATAAACTCGTAACTATAAAGAGGTCTCGAGAGTAATCATACAGTCATAGTCATTGTACATTATTACGTTCACGCGTTACGGCTAGGAGGTGTCAGTGAATTAGTTAACTATTATTTGGTGTAACTCCCGGCCTATGTTGTCAGTCATCGTTGTTAATGTTTGCGGAAGTAAGTGTCAAACAAGACATGGAAGTAATTTTTTTAGTATTCATGCTTATTGTATCGAGATGAGCAGAAGGCCAAGTATTGAGGAGCTTCGTTATAAGTTAAACAAGTATGTACTAAAAATACTAGTATCAAGATTGGTTGCGTATGTTTAACATTACCAATTTTTATTATAATTCTCATAATGTCCTAATTTTTTGTACTGTGCAATTGAAGAAATAGGAGTCAGATCTCTATGGAATTTAATGCACAAGCTACCAGATTCATTCCAGTAGTGTCTGGAGGTATTATAAGTGCAATAGTACATCAAGCGTGGAATGAAACCAAGTTCACATTTTTTACTCTCGATAAGCTTGAAAAGTAACAGTACAAACGAAATTCAAAACTACTTCCGACATACCTAATTATACACATAATTCTCACACGCCGATTGAAATGATAACACCAGAATTTAGTCACTCAAGCGTCGGTAAAGACAGCCGTATCTGTTTCATCCATATATAAAAACATTCTAAAAGCAGGTCATCAGTTATATGACATACCATTTACTAAGACTCGGAAACTTAGTTTAATAATGCCAGGTCGTGTGTAAAAAGTTAAACCTCGTTTCGTTTGTGGTTACAACATTTAAACACCTCATTCATGAAGAGTTTGTTGTTAACATTTACGTAATTACGTATAAGAATTAACGGCCATTGTGTTAATTGTATAAGAGATGTTGAAAATATGTAACAAATTATACAATCAACGTCCCTTCCTTTTTCGGTTGGGTTGGTTTTATTAAGTTGCCATTAAAAGCCTTACTTTGTTTGGTTCCTCAATGTTGACATCAATCCGATGACTTTCATTTCAGATACTCCACTTTTCATAAATCAGTATTGAGGTCGCTTTTAAATCTTGATTTAAGAAGAAAATGAAAGGATTTTTATCACTTAACTGAATGATACAAAGATTTTATAAAAGGTAAAGCAAAAATCAGTAGCAACTGAAAAAGGAGTCTTTGAAAAACTGTTTTAGCGATAAAATGGATTGGAGAAAAGTAATACAATCACACATTTTTATAGATAAAGGTCTGTTACAAGATTTCTTCCGATGATTCTCTAGAAAAATATCCAGTCATCACACTGGACATGCAACAGGAGAAATGAATTTGTTACAGTCATCCATCAGTTTATGTCAAATGGGGCAAACAGCTTCATTGCTAAAATGAGCGAAACTTGACTAACCTGCTGTACACACGTAACATTTAAGTGCACATGCATTTCAGGTCATATTATCTAAGTATGGTGTAGTGTAGACTTGATTAGGAATAATGTTGGCTAAATATAGTAGTAATGTGTAGTTTATAGTAAATTATTACTGCTATGCTTCATCATTTCAGCCCGTATATGTCCACTGCCACTGGTGAACATAAACCTTGCTCACCAAAACGAGTCAAGTCTTAATTACTGACCATGCTTGCAGGTATGATGATAGGAGTATGGTCTTATCAGTACACAGGTGGATCCTGTTTTGCTTGCCTTGATGATTATGATTCACTAGGAGTAATTAAGTGGTCTACCTAATTATAGCTCAGATCACACGTCAAATGCTGCTAATCAACCAATTCATACACGCCTGGCGCTCTATAGGTACCGTCAAAGAAAAAAAATCATGCAAATATATCATGTCTCCTAAAAGTTAACGGAACATCTCCCACATTTACATCCACATTTCCAAATCAGAAGTATTATGCCGACCATAAAACTTGGTCCATAACTCACGCTGCCCGGAAAACTTCCCGATTTCAACACTTGTGATATACTTTGGTTATGTTGGTGGGTATTCGAGAATAAAACTTGGACGGATTTAAATATTTAAAAAAATAGTTTTTCCATTTTTTGCATTCGTTTATTAGCTGCGACCTATAGTAGTAACGTGGTGAACTTAAATATAGGTATATATTTCCTAAATATAAATATCCAGTGGTTTGCGAATAGACAACAAATTCTCGTTTCTCTCTGCAGACTTGTCTCCACAATTGACAGTTGTCAACTTGAAGTAGATAACCATACGACACATTCATTAATGCTCAGTACATAATTATCAAATCTATTATATTTCTCAGTCGTTGCGTCATTATCGAAGATCGTGTCTCGTGATACCAACACTTGATGAGCTGTCTCTTTACAATGTGGTCCTGATGGGCCACGTTCAGTCACGAGCGATATGTAATACTGACGGATCCATGAACGCCAATTAAAGTTATCTGAACCAGGTAACGAGAACAATAATAAGTTTCTGACTATGGATAGTACGATATGCTCATGACTTAGGGTCAGAAAGTCATTGTTAATTATCGGAAGGCACATGTCCAGGAACTGCTTCAGGGGCATGTAGGTTTGCCGCCTGATCACACCATTCCGCATATGGCTTTTCTCTTTGTTTAGCTAGTAAAAAATCAATTGAATCTCATTTATGGAACCTAATCAGAAGACCAGGAAACTAAACCGCCCATTAACTCGAATCCCACGTTCAGCTCATAGTCGCCAACGCGGTAGATTCCGGTAATCCCACTCGCTAACGAGTGTCGAGTAACGATTGCGTACGAGTCGACTCTCGATTTCGTCGCGAGAGGAATGTCGCCGGGGGAGTCGACCGAGTGCCGACCCGCGTTACCTGACCGAGCTGTTACATTACGATGCAAGTGGTGAGAGATTGCGGTGGGATGCGGACTTTTGCTACATACTAAATTGGTAAAGGAAGGGTTTAATAAAGTTGCAATTTAATAATGAGTTTACTCATTAACTTTCTGAGATTTGATATCCAATGGAATTAAATATGGAGTTTATTATTAGATCCTCATGAAAGTGAGTCGAAATAAGTATAATAAGAGACTCCTTGATTGTAAAAATTCTTCTCACGAACTTAGCAGATGATGATGAACTGCTGAAAATTGATTAGAATTCTTGTAATGGCTCTTTAATTATGCTATACAATTCAAGATTGAAACGTATCTTGCAGACCAGGTATAGAACCTGCATTCTAAGTATTTTGAAAACGCTGACTTATCAATTTGCGATTATTCTGCCGCAAGGCCAGACAAGTCCAAAGAAAGTTTACGTAGACCACACATACATATGTAAAATAACAGCCAAGTAATGCAAAATAATGTATTAGTTCAATGCATATGCATGCATACGCGAGTACAAGTATTTTTAGTTCGTATTTTCCTAATAATTCACAACTTTCACAACGACATCACGTTATTATGATCTATTGATACATCTATCATACAATACTTATAATGAGAATGTTGATCACCATCTACCATAAGAGATATAATCGCATCAGAATACATTTAACCGTTCTGAAGAAAACCGATAGATAATAAAACCTGTCATAAGTAAACCAACTTCTGTATACCCGAATAAAACATCTTAAAATTATTTCAACGAAGTACATTTCTCTTAGATAACACTATTGCACTTCGCTGATAGCTTGAACCAAGAAATAAATAACGAATAACATTGAACTGGTAATGGGGTAACCTTGTCGCTGAACGAAAAATAAATAAAAGATAATAATTGCTTTCTGTAATATATTGTTATTACATAACGGTTTCAATAGGGTTATTTTAAATGAAAACTGTTCGAGATAAGCAGCGGTATGTTTCAAGTTTTTGATTGCTTTTCATTAAGTAATACGTAATATAACATTGGGAAGTTTGTTTGTTTACGATCTTGTTACGTCCTTGTGGAAAGTAGACCTCGATTTCAAAATAAGTGTAATTAATACTGAAGTAAAATGACATAATGAATTGCATTCAGTTTTACGGTGCCAAAACAGTTTTGCTCTCAAAACGACTTTTATGATCATTATTGTAAACATATTTTGTGAGCTTCGAAATATTTATTGGAACGAAAACATGTTATCTGGACGATATTATTATTTTCACTTGTGTCTAAGTTTAGTATATCTGCACTCGCAAAATTGTTACTATGTTAGGAATTGTGAGGACATGTAATTGGCCTACAACATTTACATTTTTTTTTTTGTTACAACATTTTTTTTATGTGAATTTCTGCTGTTTGTCTTCCTAAAAAATAAATAAATATCTACTACTGTGGATTGGGTTTTACATTCCCGCTCATTTCTCAGACAATTCGAGTAGAATTCCGCACGCTATCAACGCCGGTTACGTCGCCACCGCAAATAAATACAACATCAATTAACAATCAAACTAAAACATACTACTGACTGCTGGTATAAACTAGTCTAAATTGCTCCTAGTCTTCATAAACTCTGTAACGGAAACCGAAACGCTTCACTAAATTTCAGATTAAACTAATAGAGTGATGCTCAAAATGGGGACCAAGTCTCCCTCTGGCAAGATCGAATCAACTGGGGGATCGTAAGCCTCAGTAGCGGGTTCGAATACTTGATGGGGCTACAGCAACTGGAATAGCAATTAACAACAGATTTCTCAGACGTAAATACTCGCTCGCGGTTAGTTTTATTCAAACAACGTTGCTAACGCGATTTTCACTTGAGTTTGTCTACGTCGCGTCGGTAATTCTATTTAATAAGGCTTTAATGATTAAAACATAAGGACGTCTGATGGATCTTGCAAGTCATGAAGACGCACAATCTTTCCAATGATTTCGCGCGTCGGTCTGTCTTATTACTGTGTGCGTGTGCGCAAATATCTCTTTACGCACATTCTAAACTCGCGTCGAGATAACACTACCATAAGCAAGAAATATGCGCATGCGTGACTTACAAAGACTTTCATCGAAATTCTGAGTTGAGTGAAAATAAATCAAACCGAATCAGTTTCCTCGATGTCCTTTGTCTACTGCTAGGCGAGATACCTATTATATAATACATATAAGATATTTTTTAGTTTTTTGGGCACACTAAGAATAATTTCTAGTGAATATATTATAAGCCGCACCAATATTTTAGCACAAATTCATATTTTAAGTCGAAAATTTTATAGATTTTCGATAGACCCAATTTTTTTGGGAAACACTGTAAACTAGCAACGAGGCGTTTGATCAACAACAATGATAAATCGTTTGTAGCCACCCTCGATTGATACGTTGTATTAATTTACTGAGCGTGGGTTAGCTCAACTTGCGCGAGACTCGAGAGTAAGACCTGTTTGGGCACAGTCCGCTCAACCTGTCGACTTGAAGACGCTATTGTTCCTTATGTCATTACATTGTTTAGTTGTTGGAGTTTATTTGTTGCTACAATGATGCTGTAACGGTAGTGTCGAATGGTAGCTAAAGAATTTTGATGGCATCTCGCCATCTGAGGACGGCAATGTTGGGAGCATTAACTCAAAGTTTGTTTGAAACAGTTTTATAATTTGTAAATTCGCTTGGAGAAAACCTGATTTTTTATGCAAAGGAAAACGGAATCTTTTTACAATACATGCGTAATAAACCGCATTTTCCCTCAACGTCACTCTACAGCTCATCTTCCTGAAAATCCCTACGAATCATACGTACTCCAAGGAAAATTTAACTAATAAATATTAATGTTCCGTTGACTGGTAAGCACTACAGCGATAAATTATCAACAACGAGGTGTAAGGAATCTCCTGGCTAGGTTCGCTGACCTCTACATCTGGATTAGGGACAATGGAACCCAAGGAGCGTAGAGAACCACCGTGACATTGATTTCGGAACACTTCTCGCTTTAAATTGTGTATTTTTGTGCCTGATTTCGTGACCATAAAGTTTATTTCAACTTAGAAAGAAATAAAAGATGATAACGATAACTAACTAACATTAATCGATCAGGCCAAGCGGCGAGTGCTCGAAATTTTACTGTACGTAGATTTTGTTATGTTAAAAATTTTACCTAGGCAAAAGGGTGATGAAAAGACTGCAAACTAAGTTGCGAGTTGATTCCATATTTCCCATAAATCATTCTGCATCGCGTCTCAAACGTAAAGATTATAGAGTTCATTGACATCGTGGTCTTCAGAAAATGGCTTTGAAAACACTGACCTTCATTTCTTACGTGATTCAATGTTACTTTGTTTCGATAAGTTTCTACGCCTACTATAGTTTTGTGGTAGTGCGGAGTGATTAGACACGCACAATGTAGGTATTTCAGGGTTACTGATAACACGTTGCTATGAGTCCGGGGTTACTAAGGCCAGAGCGATAGCTATAAATATGTACAGTCATTCTTTTTGCTGCCTCTTGAGGACTTATAGAGTTCACCTTATCTTTTGATAAGGCAAGGTCAGTTCACTTCTTTCTTAATTTCTTCGAGCACCCGGCTTTTTGCTAGAGTCTGCATTATATCTGTCTTTTCTCTATTATAATTTGCCTTCGTTTTGTCAAATTGTTGACTGTTATTGATCTAAAATACACCAACGAAATTCTTAAGTTAAAACTTGGTAACGCTTCTAAACCAACATTTCTGGCTGAACCAAAGAAAAATCACGTAACTAATATAGAGCTGGTTCACAAAACCCGCTTGCTTCCACAGACTGCCTAATAAGCGGATCGGTTTAAGAAAACTCGCGGTTCGACCCGTGCAGCGGTCAACGACCCGAGCTAAGCGCCGGCGCAACCATTGTTGTCTATGGACCATGGTAGTATAAAGCTCATGTTTTGTTTCAAGGCCAGATCGCAAAATGACTAACCTAGTACTTTGTTCAACAACTTACGCAAGAGGTTTTGGTTCTTGATGTAACAACACTTCCGTTTTTTTACAAGTTAGTTAACCTTTTTGGGATTTTGCCAATTCAACCAACACTGTTCAAAATAGATCACATTTAATTTTCATATAAAAAGAAAAGAAAGAAATGCGTTAGTTTAGTTAAGATTAAGACTCAACGCAAGAAATAACAAGCTGATTTAATTATATTAAATCAGGTGCTTTCTGAAGTCGGACCGGTTGGTGCCCATGGTCGGACAAAGAGCACTTGTACTGAAGAAATGGATGAATAGAAAGTAGATATAGTAATATGACATTTGATTTTGTTCGAACAGGGTCCAAGACGGTTTTATTATAGGCATAAAGGTGTAATAGAAATGGAATATAAATGAAGGGTCCTGAGTTTGAAAGCAGTGATTTGCTGTGTTATTTTTCTATTGTAATTTTTCACTGTATACAACAGAAGGCTCTTAGAATAAGTGTCTACGAATACTTTGGTAAGTGTGCGTTCTAGATCTTTCGTATTCTGGTACTGTATGATATATGTGCGGGTGTGTATTTCGGGACATTTCGAAACACCTCGCGACTACGCTTACATCGTCACGTATACAAACACACAGATTAATCGAGTAACGATAGAGATTAGAAATAAGTACATTAAAGACCTCAGGAAATAACTAGATGCAATATAAAAAGGATAGTAAAATCAACGAATGAATTTAAGGTCTCTCCTAGCAGAGAATAGGTCATCAAATTTCTTCCTGGTGACTAAGAGGACATAAATGAAAAGGCAGCAGCATTTTAAATACAACAACATGTATCGGAGGTCAGACGGCCAATACCTAAGTTATTAAATTCATCAGTGCTTTCTTTAACCCTAGCTACAGTCCGGAAGAACCGCGAGATGAAAATTATGAAATATGAATTATAATTCCAGTTTTTACAGCCACTTAGTGCGCTCAAAGCATTAAAGCACTTCTTGCACCGCAACAAAAACGATTTGGGTTTAACGATTGCAAGAATATTAAAAACATTATCGTTGGCGAACACTGTAGTTCCTTCCCCTCAGTTTTTACGTCTCACGGAAGATCTTGCGTTCCACATTTTCTTTAATCAAGCACTGTATAACAATGCTATCTGGAAAGAAAGTGCAAAAAACTACAAAGCATGGATTCAATTAGTAACTAATGAGGAAATTGGATCAGTGGTTGAGTACCTATTGAGATTACTACAATTAGTAATACATCAGTGTCAATACACTGACGTTGTGTTTCATGATACGAGATAGCGTCGAATTTTAAATGATTGGTTAACTATTACGGCATTGTCTCTGCATCACCTTAATGTTGTCTGGTAAAACATTCCTATGGCATTAAGACTGCTTTTGTACATTGTACATGAGGCATTTTAAATAATTAAATACGGCGTGTGGTATCCAGCAAAAAATGAGCTAATGCCTAATTTTCCGTGGGTGAACGACGACGTTTCAGGATGGGATTATCCAAAAAGGATGGGCACTTCAGTATCTTCCTGTGCGCCAATAACAATATTTAGCATAATAATTTTGTTTATCTATAGTTTTTAAATTGGCAATCTGAAACTGTTCTTTACAGTTGTCCATGTCCACCAATGGACGTTTACGGACTGGTTTGATATGGCGATAATGTTATCTTATTTTAATTGATACACTATCTCTTATAATCACAATCACCAGTTCAATGGGATTAGCGATCGTTTTATCTAATTTCCTCCTTCATTTGCATATCTGTACCGCGATTGCTTGCCACCAATATCAATTTGATTAGCTCACTAGATTCTTCAATGATTAAGGGAAATATAGTAATAAATTACTAGTTCTTAGGATAATTATTGATTTGTAGTAAATGATACTGCCAATCATAGACTTCCTTTACAAACCGCTACAACAAGCAATCCAAGGGTACAAGGCCGGATTTACGTTTAGCAGGTACATTAGTGATTGCAGTACGACTTTATCAGTACAATGGTCTCATTTCCCTACTAATATCTTAGTCGCCTTTTACGACATCCATAGGAAGTGACGGGGGGGCTTCGTACATCACGTGACAAACAAATAATTGTAAGTGAAAACAAAATTAATTGCATGGAAATGGCCAATTTAACTTTCGTCAATCTAACGACGGAAGCACCACGTGAGAAAGTATCAAACTGATACTCATAATGATTTATTAACAGCTATTTATATTAATCAGTGACAGTGGCAAATTAGCTATTTTATATTAATTTTATACTTTTCTTTTATATAATTTGGCAACGTTTGACAAGATAACACATTATGGTTTTTATTTAATATATGGCTGTTAATTCGCTATAGTGATATGACCTAACGCTCCAAGCGTGTATGGGAGTAAACATTAAAAAACGGACTTGGTAAAATACAACACGCAATCAGGCTTCTTTGAAGTCGAATAACTAAACACAACAAAATTTGACATAAAGTATTTAATACTGATTAAGATACTGAATACCGAAATCCATAATGATCCAGTACCAAATGTTTGCTATGAAGCAAGAGAAGAATGATAGCGTACTAACTATTATAAAAGTTGCGTATAACATAATAATAAATTGAGTTTAAAGACTGCAATTGTACACAATGACCCACCGAGGACTTACGTACGTTCCATTTGCGTAAGTCGACTCTATCATAATTTGCACCGCATGAAATATAGCCGACACGATTCATTACCGATTAATACGATAAAAAATATAATTTGACGATGAAAAATTAAGTTGCAAAACATTAAATATGCAATTAATAAAAGATAACACAGAATACATCAAAGAGCTTGACTCTCTGAGACACATTGTCATGTTATCCTTGGAGGTCTGTATTGTGATTTATGTTCAGGATTCAGTATTACGACCACATTGACTTCGTTGTTCTAATATCTGATATGAGTCCGGAGAGATATGGAAATGACTCTGTTTATCAACTGTGGGAAAAGAGTACAAATTCATGGACATTCAAGCGGCTTTTAATCATGCGTGATGGTGATTAGATAATAGATTATTTGTTGAGTATTGAGCTGATAAGATTCAATAGACTTAGTATTTGTTTGTATTTAAACATTCACTCATTTGAATTATCGTGTTAGTTGTTCGTGGCTTTTAGATTACTTTCCACCCGCATCTTTAATTTGGTGTTAAAGCCCCAGCGCGGAGCGGTGGTCAAAATATCGATTCACATTAAAATTGGCACCTGAACAAAATAAAATTCAATAAAAAACAATTCACCAGTTAAATTGGCCATTGTTATCAAACGAGATGCCATAAAGTTTAATCTTTAAGCCTCTCAAACACTTTCTACCGACGAACCTTGGGCAAAAAATATTTCCATTGTTACATACGTGCACGTTGTTCATTCACTTGATTTTTTAGTATCACCTGCGTTACCATCGTGTGCAGTCTCATTTATTTCATCATTCTCATTTGATCGTGTCGATTTAAGTTAAGTTTTAGTTTCTTACAGTGAAAATGTTGCGAGTTTACTTACATGGTACGGTGTTAGAAAGCGTGGGCGATTCGATAGACAATTAATAGCAACATCGACTGTACGTTAGAGATCTGCTTCTTATACTTGCTATTGTTCTACTGCTAGTTTAATTACTGGCGAAAGTCTAACGAGAGTGTCGCGTGAAAGTTTCGTATACACGTTGGGTGAAGCTGGGTCCCACGTGTATTGTGAATATTTTTTATGTAACTTTTGTAGGATGTCGTAATTTTTGTTTATATGGAATTGTTGTGTGCAACTGTTAATGTTATGCAACGATTATTTAATGATGCTGTACACAAAAAGGCGAAACTGTTGTCGGTACATGTTTTTGTTCTAGAAGAAGCTCGTGCGAAAATATTTTTAAGACTTCCTTTATTAATATTAATCTTCCTCGTTTGTTCATAAATTTTAGCTCCACAGTTAAAACGTCTTCTTCATATTGCCACTTTACTAAAGTGTGTTTTGTTCTTGCAATCGGGTACAAATTGTCGTTTGTTATAGCATTTATATCTTTTGTCTTACAAGCGGCATGCCAACAGATTAGAGGATTATAATAATAGCTTGATAAAAATTCTTATAAAACGCAAAACTTTTAGTGTTGATGTTATAAATTAATTCCACATTGTAATTGGGGTCAATTGATATATGGAAACTGATTAAGAAATATCTGCGACTAATATTTAAATTTCTTTTTTAAATGTTACAGAATAGCTATAGCATTTCATCCCATTTTATAACTTTTGTAGTTCTATTGTCGGATCATCGGTTGTAAGAAAACTAATATAGAAATCTCGACTGTCAATTCCAAGTTATGAAAGTTTTATTTACATAGTACTTAACTATTATATTAATCTGTGGTTTTATTTCGTAGTTCCACTAGTCAACATTGGAAATTATTTCCTGCCTCTTTTATTTTCTCCAAATCTTTAGTTTCTTAAGATATTTTATCGTTCCCCGAGGCATTGAACCTTCAGAGTCTTTGCTTGTCAGTAAGTATCCATCACAGTAATCCGGGCTTACAGACGTCAAAGTGTTGGGAATAAGCAGTGGGCTAACTCTTAACGAGGTTACTCTTCTTTTTGGCAATCAGTTAATATTGTAGTAGATCTCAGTTCGGAATTCCGATCAACCAATCGTCGCCGTCAGTCAAATGGCTGCCAAATATTAACAGGGTTCATATTAATCGTTCCGGCAATATCGGGCATTACTGTTTCAGGAATGTTGGTAGTGACATCAGTTATTCCATTGAAGATAAATCGTTTGTTATTTTATGATTATGATTAAGCATTGAGTAATAAATATTTGATGATTGTAAGATTAATTGCTAATTGTTTTAACGTGATTCGAATGCCGAAGTAGAAATTAATGTCTGCGAATGATTGCGTTTCTCTGGAAGCACCGTTGTCAATCACGTCTTGGCATATCATCAGATGGTAGTCGGACATACATAAGTGTGTCTTTGATACTATTATTCACGTTTCGTTCTCATTCGTATCAATTTCAATTGAGCTCCTGAATGAAAGAGATACGTACTGGTATATGATATTGGAGACTTAGATAACATACCCACTAATTTAAATCGTTAGTCTATCACTAGCAACAAAGTACTTTGATCAAAAGTCATCAGTGAAATCTAAATTATCATCCAAAATATCATCCAATACCAGATCAAAATTGGGGCACAAGGAAACGAAAAATGAATACAAAAATACCAATAAAAAACCTATTTCCAAACCAGTTCTTAATTAGTTAAATAAACCTTCAAGATCCATCCATCCATTAGATTCTTGTTATTGACAGTCTCAGCTCACGCGAACGCGTTGCGGTTTCGTATTTCAGGTAACAGTTACAATTGACAAGATTTATTGTCGAAAACTTGTGCAATTTTGTTTGACACCTTGTGAAAACTGATGTAACCATTACATTATTTATTGACAAATCCCAGTTGTGTAATGCGTCGTTCGTTTGTTTATAGTCTTCATGTTGTTTATTGATTCGTTTACCTGATAGATGTTTTGCTCTTTATATGGGATTGAAAGGTGGAATAATTCTAGTTACGGAAAAACATATATTATTATGCATTCTACCCTAAGGTTTTTTGCGGCGTAGATGCAAAAGCGCCTATAAACACGATAATCTTTTGTTTCCTCAATTATTTACAGCAGGCATAAACTAAAAATTTAATAAGGGCTTAAAGAAAATAGATTGAGTGTCGTATTCTTAGATCTACATTAGAAAAGAAAAATATTGTCAAAAGTAAAAAAAAAAAATTGTTTAGCGATCACATAATATTTTTTTTTTAAATATTTTCCCTTCTGCGCGCAATATTGCCCAGCTACCCCGAGTTAACTTTTACAACTCGGGTAGCAATGTTTTTCTTTCGCTCGAGATAACTTCCACCTTCATCTAAAATAGATGGCCCAGAAATAAACAGAAGAACTGTGTCTTCCTTAATAATGCAGTAAAGATTACAAAACTTCAATATGAATAAGTTTAACATGAATAAAACGCAATATTTCATCAAAATAATATGTATGAATGTAATTAGTTAAATTAAAAAAAAAATCCTTTCAACAGATTAATATACGAAGGCCGTTTAGTGCTCAAAATATGTGACAGTTACGGAACTCACAGCAGCTTAACTTAATAACATGTAATATAAACCCGTTACGTGGCTG
This sequence comes from Allophyes oxyacanthae, assembly GCA_932294325.1. Taxonomy (NCBI): domain Eukaryota; kingdom Metazoa; phylum Arthropoda; class Insecta; order Lepidoptera; family Noctuidae; genus Allophyes; species Allophyes oxyacanthae. The sequence continues at coordinate 2,763,464 of OW028614.1, read as the reverse complement.
AATGTATGCAGATGAATACACGTCGGAAATTAATGTTCCTCGTTATGTCCCTAATAACCGCTACACCTGTTGATATTTTTTATAAATTTAGTGTACAAACTACAATTGAAGATGTCTAGCTATTTTCAGGTAGTCATAAAAACATGAACATTCTTAGCACTAATTGGGCTGGCGTTGCTGCATCAAAGCCACATTTAGCAGTAATTGCCGGCTAAGCAACACAAAAGCTCCTAGCAACAAAAGGTTACTCAATAAGCATGTAACAATATTCGTAAAATTTATTTATAGAAAAACTTAAAGAGCAAAAATTTTCAATGCCATTGTAATGATGAATATTTTAAAACAATCCTCCAAATTGAATACAACAATTGATTTTACAAAAACACGAACTTTGAAACGTGTTTAAAAACAAAAGAACTACGTAACGTAGCAAAAAATGGCGAATAAATGTTCTAAAATTGACTAAAAACAGAAATAATAAGAATACGACATTAATTCAAACCACGAATGAGATAACAAAAACGAGTTAATTTCAGCTTGTCAGTTTAAACAGTAATTAGTATTTAATGACGATAGCCATTGTTGTAAGATTCTCACGGATAAGAAGACGAGATGCGAGGAACATGTTTTATGGCGATTCTGCCGAGGTTTTACGACATATTATGGTTATGTCTCTTCCCATTCTGACTTTATAAAGGCAAAGCATGAATGTATAGAACGTATTTTGGACAATTGGTCATGAATCGAAGGGGAATAACGCCAAGTACCTATAATAGGACAAAAAGGAAATGAAATGGTAAAAATTATGGTTTTGAATATTCATATTATTATTGCCTAAGAAGCAACATTTGGGAAATTTATAACAAAAGTAATTGGATTCTTCGCCAGCAATACCAATTTTAGATCAAATATAAATTAGTACCAGCTAACTACATCGAATCCATATCGAAGTTTAAAGGATCTTCAAAACACAACAAAATTAACAAGTGATCTTAAACATTTCGATCCCTACATCAATTTGTTTTCAGAAACAGCTGGAAATTGCTTCGAGAAATCTATCACAGACCCTCTTGCGGACAGACAATTTCCTTAGGGTGTTTTAGAATGAAAACGTAATCTATTTAGTACACAATTAAAAGCAAAATGTACACGTGGCGTGAGGAGACATAGTGGAATTGATTGAATTAAACTGGCGAAGGGCCCCGAGCCCGTTTGACAGGATCTGTGTGCAGCACACATCAATTTAGGTAATTGAACGCTGCTGGTAGGGAGCTCAGATTTTTTCGGCAAAGAAAATAAAACCGGCAGCGTTTGGTAGCAAAAGGATTCCTTTGTGGATTGAATGTTTTTTGGAGGGGAAAATGTTGGTCTGTGAATGAATGAATGCCGGAAGACCCAGGCGTTTCTGTAATATATTATGTGAAATTTACTAAAGCACTATTATAATGTAGGTACTCAGTTATCCCAATAGAGGTAGGATCCTCTTATTAAATGAGAGGATGTAATATCAAAGTTTCACGATGCCATTTGACCGGAGATTTATATCCCTCACCCCCTTTGCCTACGTCTGAAGTTTCAGAGTAACCTTAATAATTGACGGGAAGTTACACCCTTGACAAGAACTATGCTTAACAAGGTATCCGAGAAGATATTAATTAATTATAAAAATTACAAAGCCCTAACAGTTAAAGCGAGCCAGCGAAGTTAAAGGCAAGAAGGAAACGGCTCATTAAAAAAAAAAATAGTAACTTTTATGTTACAATGGAGTTTTTCAACATGTTTGTGAAAACAACTTGTTAATAAGTTTGTTTTTAATAATAAAGTAAGTGTTTCTATAAAGAAGCGGCGCCGATTTCTTTTTGTTAACGATGATCCAGACACATACAGACTCCATAAATGTAGTGTTTTCTTGGTACATGATCACGTGGTGGTGGTGCAAAAACGATTGGAAAAGTTTATTAGACACTACAATAACTGAGTTTGATAACTGTTGATCGTCTTCCGATAATTCGAAACATACTATTAGCAGTCATATAGTAATTTTAATAGTATACATGCTATCGGGTGCGTCTCAATCTTATCGCTTGCCAGCCGGAGCGGTACGCAATAAAACAGGTAGACTTCGGAATAGGACATGTAACGTGCGTAATTGCGTACGTTAAATAATAACTACATACTATTGGTATTATAGTCGCTGAATTGCTGATCTTATGCTGCATTGGATGGAAAGCGGTAGCGGGCGTTAAAGTGACTGAACAAATTTGAAAATGGGTATTCCAGGCGGAACCTCACACGAAATCCGATATAAGAGCCAACGATCTAAACGCAACGCAAGCACAAGAATGAGCGAAGAAGGCTCACGAAAACTTGTCCTTTGAAAATACAATAACTGGGCCGAATACAAAAGGTCCAAATTGCATCAGGTAATTTAGATGAAAAAGTTAATAAGATTAAAATTTATTACATTATTATCAAGCACAACGAAGCGATACGATTAATTTACCATTGTAACGTAATACGCAACACTAAAAACGTTACGAATAGTGATTGTAATCGCTTCGCAATTCTCAGAACAATTCTTAGAGCGCACACCTTTACTAACATTACAGTTTTTAACTAGATAACCGATCCGTGGTCTTATCTATCCACCACCGTTACAGTTTCCGCATATCATACGAGGGAAACTAGGAAAATTAAGTACAGCATTTAACATCCCGATGTAACATTACTTTCACTGCGAGAGATTTCCATCATTGCTGACAACTTTCCAATATAAATGTGCGGACTATGGCCATTCTTCAGTCGAAACTGAACAAGCCATGTCATGCACAATCATGGTCTTAAGGAAAGTTTTTATGACTTGTTTGTTTGTGTTCAACTTGAATAATGTATGTAACCTTATGGAGTGAATGTAATTTAAGCGAGATGTGCCAGCTATTACAATAACAACGTAATCGGTGACGCCCGAAGTTTGCGAAGAGGTGTAACATACCTACTTTTTAACACCCATAGTGCGCCAATGACAAGCTTGTCTACTATAATGGTAGTACACTTAAATAAACGGCTAAAATACTATCATTAATCTATAATATAGAAAAACATACCGTACTTTTTCAAAAGGCTGTTACTAATTGCAAGTGTACGAATGAAGTTCGATGAACAGTACAGCGAACAATCCTTAACGGGACGGGACTACGACAAGCCTTAACTTAAACTTAAGTATCCATGTTAATGCGAATAATACAATTTACTATGTGAACACATGTTTCATAGTACCATTGTCGGATATCACTTTCCAATGTTACAGAAAAGCAAGAGAAAAGGTTGGAATTCATCTTAAAATACGAAGGGTTATGTAATTTTCTAACAAAAATCACACGTGGCTAATTAGGAAATTGTTCTTGCATGAAATTTTAATGACCCTTAACTAATTACAACAAGCTTTGTCTTAAGAATATATACTAAAAAAAATCTTAAGTAATAATACACTAGAATGTGAACGAAATAACAAAAAATGTAATTGAAATTGAAAAAGTATGACTTTTTTGGGCTTATAGACATCTTAAAATAATACGCCACACAAGTTATACCACATAATAATGATAGAATGAATATTTTATTGAGTTTTAATGAGATTAGAATCATGCTAATATCGTGTTTTATTAGGAATAAACGTGTAAACGTGACTACGAGGAGAGAAAACGTAATACATAAGAAAACAGGTGATAATCTCCTGAAGATTATTTAGTAAAACAAAGTAATCGAAACCGAGACCAGTAAATATAAGAGAGAATTAACTTACAACGATTTAACTATACAGGGAGAAGCTACGTGTAACGATGAAAATACATTTCTAAATGACCAACTAAGGATCAATTTGGACCTTGTCTTAACTGATTTAAGACAAGGCTTTACAGCTGAATTCACTCTAATAAGATTCTGGATGGGAAATCAAGACTTATAACTATTAGTTCATAAAATAACTTTTATAGATATTTCACCCACCAAATTGTATTAACTGACTTTGGACAGTCTTGTTTTAATCCTGTCATCCACACTCCACAGAAATACCTACGCAAATCCGAAAATACACAGAAACGAAAAACACCCATCTCTTATAACAATTAGATAATCACAGATGCTTTCCATCCTTTCGTTGACACCATAAATTAAGAGAATGTTTAATGTTATACCCACAATAAGCCAAGTGGACGATCGCCAGAAATATAAATATGGATTTTGAATACCTGAATGATTCAGCGGCTACTGTCTGAACGGTCTAGACTAATCCTCAGTTGGTTTATTCTAGACGTCGAGATTAACAATTAACTATTTATGGGTCGAATGATAAATTGCTAGATTTGTGCGTGATTCATGAGTCATGACGCTGACCGGTGTTAGGGCTTCTAAATGTAACGACTTAATCCCGTCTCGTTTTCATGGGAAAGCTCTGCATGTACAATGATCATGTATTATTAGCTGTCTAGTTTTGTACTATGGTTGAGAAAATTGACATAGAAGTAGAGGTAAGGACCAAGAATCTAAAAATAGTAATTTTTGATTATCTCTTTGAACATTCATGAACCTAATGTAGGTATCTGGGAATAAAACTAGCTGCAGTAGAAGTTTCAAATGGATAACATGACAGTAAAGTGTTCAAAGGTCATCCAACAGTAAACTTTTAGCGTTATTACTTGTGAACTAGTATTCAAACATTAAACTCAAGTGGAATGTCTAGTAATTTGTTCAGCCATAAAGGAAATCACTGAACATTCCATTTAGTACAGGAATTGAAGAAAATCTAATGATAGTCGTTAACGGTCAACTAATTCAACGAGTTAATAAAGCTACCCTAGTTCAATCTTCTACAGACTTTACCAGAGATTTAAAACTGTACAGTTTAAAGGTAATTTTTGGACTTTCGGCATCGATCATAGCTGTTTCTGGTTTATCAACATAATCGTACTTTTAAATGGATTAAAGCTATTTATTTCTGGTCACTTGCCTGTGACTTTGGAAATCCAAAGCCACTGTATAACACGTAATGAAGGATCCAAGTCCAATATCGCTCTCGCAGAAAGTTATCACTGAAGTTGCGAAATTCTCAAAGACATTCCTGGTCTTTGAGCACTTCGCTACTTCACAGTTCTAAATCGACAGTGACAAAATCATAGTTTACCTCCATCCGTGACGTAGCTTGAACAAACTAATACGGTACCACACCTCGATGATAAAAATCAATACATGAAGCCAACCAGCTGATGTTACAAGGTAAACGAGTCTTAATGGGTCATTATCCTAGACCAAGTCACCGTAACAGTGACACAAGTCATCAACATACGATAATACGAACAACCTTCGACACAAGGTTGACACCCGATATCAACCGGCGCGACAACATTAACCCAAAAAGCAAAGCGGTATAAGCAAGAAACCGGTCAAATTGGACGCGGTAGGGTGGAAGGGTTACCGCGAATTTTGGAATGGTAGCTTCGATTCTTGGAGTCTTTTCACATGGTATAGGCAATCCTGGTGGACATAAGGAACATTTCCGGTTATTGGCTGGGTATATAACATCCGTTTTATATACGTTTATTTTAGAAACATTGGGTTTTAGGCTAATAAGAAATTCGGAACTAGTTCAGACAAAAATCTTTTGATCTTTGCGAAATACGGATTTCTAAGTAATGTACCATTGGATAAATTTCCTTAATTGCTTAGAAAATAGAGTGTAATTTGGAACATAATTCACTTGTCAACGTTGATTCAAGATTAAAGTTTCAGTGTGAGTGGCGAAACTAATTTTAAAATTGCTTCAGACACCGCTAATATCAATTAGCCGTTTTATCAAGTTCTGCATTACTAATTTGGATAGAACTAGTTCGTTTCAGTTGTAGTGTGAATTTTGTAGTCCAAAAATAAAGTTTAATTTATTTAATATTATAATAATTATTTACAGCATATTTTTTATATAGTGCGCATAATTAGTAGAGTGATTTAGTGTCCGTTCCCAAATGCAACCGCAGTATTAATATTCACTCCAAAACAAAAAAAAAAATGGAATTTTTATGGCTGACGCTAGTAAATTATGCGTGTACCCCATACTGAGTCAAATTTTCGTTTTGTTTTAAAGTGTATTCCAATACTGCGGTTATAAATATTGCGCACTACATAAAAAATTCTGTATAACAGTTCCCGTTATATTTCCGTAATATTGCAAATTGGTATAACAGATCGGAGTAATAGCGGAAATCATTTACTATGCCTTGATAGCAGATGCTCCTTATTTCAAATTAACCCTCCCTTACCGATTCTCATTTCAAAATTACGATCAGCAGTTGGCATAACATCCGAGAATGTGTAATTATGAAGTCTGAAGACCTGTTTTGACTGACGCAGAACTAAGTTGAATTTGGGAGGACATCAAAGATTGTTGGATGGATATTGTTAAAGCAGATATAAAAGCTGAAAAATCTGACTGCTGAAGATGCATAATTAAGGCTGATTGCTAAGTCTTTGAAATCTTTTTTATTTATCTTTTGTAATCTCCTTCAGCTTTGGTTGGAAAGCAGACTCCAGTCGGAGAAGCAACAAGTCCGTTAGAACAAGACTGGCCACATATAGTAATAAGAGAGCCAAAAAAAGAAATCATATCGACACCCATGCCATTCCTAAATTGACTCAAATATTGTCCAACGCAACCAACAATTCAAACTATTCCTTTTACGAAAGATGAAAACCTTACAGGATGTTCATTAAAAGGGCTGAATGTAATAAACACATGTTTTAAGTATCGTATGAAATGTCATTGCAATTAATAACGTCCTCATAACACTTATGATTGCTTGTACATTTAGAACCTGTTCCGCTGGTTGCGTGAAGGTGATACCCTAGACGGAATTTCATTTATGCCTTGAACGTAGACCGGGAGTTGGGTTTTAGAAAATTTGTTTATTAAGTACTCGATAGTTATGTTGTAAGCGAATTATTTACTTACATATTGTTATTTCAAATAGTATCACTAACTAAGTTATATTTTTATAATTTTTAAGAACGTATTAAAAAATAAGTTAAGTACATTTTTAGCTAGCAAAATGGGTAATTAGGTATAACAATTTTTTATGCGCTTTCAATTAAGTACTGTAGCTCAAACATTTAAAAAAGTCGGTTTTTCGATAGGCATTGCAACCTATAAGAATAGGTAAATGAAAAAAAAAATTGTTATTTACTGTAGCATTAATTTTTCATATAAAAAGCTGCCATTAATTCAACATTTCGTTTGCAGAGTCATCTATTAAAGGCATAACTACTCGTGCTTTACTACACGATAAATGATAGTTTAAACTAAATTAGAGATTCGCGTGCATCTCCTAACTACACGAGTTTCCTCAAATTAGCACATGTTACGAATGTTACTACCAAAACACAAGTACGTAAGCAATTATGTAGTTCAAGCTTACATAATATACGCATGTATTGTGCGGTCACTTTCTTGGATTCGTATTGAGTAAACGATTTAAGGGCAATAGCACATTAGCTACTTTCTGCAGCAGAATTGCGCGTTTTCGCGTTCGTTTTACACTTTTTGTAAGCAAAAGACAGTCAACGAACGCGAAATCGCGCGATTCTGTTGCGAAAAGTAGCTAGTGTGTTGATTCGTGTATTTGAATAAAGTAGCATTTACTATGCGGATCGTAGTGTCCGGTCTCAGTTTATTCGGAGAAACGAATGCTAAAAACTTTCGTAAGTAATTTTTATTAAAATACTTAAAGTAGCTTCTGGTTTTCGTTGCCCGAACATTCCGTTTTAACTTAGGAACGTTGGTTCGAAGGTTTTAGTTTAAAAAGAGAAAAAAAAAACGTGTTTATTTTCAACTAGAAGTAACCGAAAACTAAGTCAAATTAAGTAAACTAGTTTACTTAATTTAAATCGAATTTATTTCGTACCTATCGGAACGGATGACATACAAGTTTCGGTTAAAACTTGTTTGTCATCCGTTCCGATAGGTACTGACTATTTTTATTTAACTTTCCTAATAATATTAAGTATAACATGTAACGAATTAAATAAATGAACAATAATCTGAGAAATCACATCTCTCTTGAAATTGTTGATTAAATCTATACCAAAGATAGAAATGAAAATGCGAACCGATTTGAAAACTGGAGAAAACAAGCACCCCTCTCCCGGTGTATAAAGAGTTAGTTAAGCTCATCGTTAATAGAGCTGCACCCCACGTGGTGGACTATAATTAAGTGATTTATAAACCGCATGAGTCGTGAACCTTGTGCGTGTGCATCAAGGCTATATCCTGACTTTGAATGAATCATTGCTTCCTCGCGTACGAGAGGGCGACGCGGCTACTTAATGTTGTACTTATCAAATAGATGGTAGTCCCGAGGTGATTACATTAAAATTATATGTTGCGAGACCATAATACAAGACAATTGCTAAGATTAAAGATTGTCCTTTATAAAGTACTTACACGATACGATTGTTAAGGTTCATTTTGCTTGTCACAGAAGTTGTTTACAAACAGTGAATATGAGAGAATCATGTTTTTCTTCAAAAAGCAGTTGTCTTTATAGTAAAGGGCATTCAGACATCGCAAACATTGCCCTTGGTATTTAACAGCCGTCATAATGGTGTTTTAATATTTTTATCATATAAAGAGGAGGTATACATAGATTTTTTTTTACAAAATATTCTTGATTCTGCCAATTTTGAATCAAAACACGTGTCTTTTTTACTTTATGCCAGGGTTTAATTATGCATTAAAAACTGTGGAATAATAGCGGTTTAATTGATCAAGTTTTAATTATGTTGATATTTTGAAACAGGTTGTGCAAATGTTGGTATATAAAACTATACAAAGGTGTCCTTGCTCGATTTTTCTTGCAGAAATAATAATTTTTAGATCATTATCATTAGTCGCTTTTATTCGATATTATTCGCCATTTTTTCATTATTCGTCGAATAGCGAATAATTGTCAGACTACATTTCGAAAGAAAAATAAAACACTACAGATTTAGAAAGAATCCAATTATAATTACTTTCACACATTCTGTCCTAACCTAATCAACAGTAAAAATACACAAATTTAGCAAAAATCTAATAGGAGTAAATTGTAATGAAGAAAAACTAACTTTTCTGCACAATTATTAGGGTCCAGCCTATTCCGCTTTTTTTCATCAATAAGTCCTGCCTCGGAATATAATCATACTGAATAAACATACCTAGCGGGAGTAGTCAGGTATCGGCTGAGCTTACTTAGAATGAGGTACTGATTTTTGTAATAACAATCGAAAAGAAAATCCTTGTATTCTTAGAAATCGTTCAGGAAAATCTTTGTAGTAGTTGAATACTGAAACTGATTGTAATATCTTTTTGATGTCGAATAACTCGACTATTCGCCATAGGAAATGCCGAGTATTCGCTAATCGATTATGCGCCATAACCACTATTCGCGGCATCTCTAATTAAGTAACATGATAAATATGTTAAAACTTGTATTAAAGTAAATTACGTTTCTGGCATTTGTTTAAATTTGTGTTCATTTAAACAAATGCCAAGTGCTAATTAACGATCAACATTTAAATAGTTTTTAATTCATTAAATGCGCAATGTAGTTTCAAATATCAACATATTCAGATGAATTTAATAATATCTATACGAATTAACTAGATTTATAGTTTATCATTAATTTATTAATGGCTAAGTTAATCTAGGAATTAAATAATAGCAAAGAGCGAGTATCCAAATCATTACCACCGCGGTTTTTTTTTTTTTTTGTTTTTTTTTAAAAACATTGCCCCTCACTTGGATTTCTCCTGTATCGAGGGTACAGTTTACAAACACACATGTCACATGCACACACAACCAGACCCGAAACAACTATCTGTAGATCATACAAATATTTGTTCCGTGCGGGGATCGAACCCGCGGCACGTAGCGCAGAAGGCTAATCGCTTAGCCACTGCACCAACCGTGTCGTCAACTGCAGTGGAACTGAAGGAAATTAGTTATTCTGTGTTAGTAAGTTACTAAGATTACTTAGATCTAGCAAGCTTTTAACTCTACGTTTTACTACGTTTTCCCAGTTACGGGTTAAATAGAAACCGATTAGAATTTAACTGCGATCACAATAAAAGCTTGGAAACTTGGGAAGTTTCTCTGCCATCAATCGAACAATTTATTCGCTCTCTTCGTGAAGACCTGCCTTTCCTTCTATTTTTAGCATTTCTGTTACGAATATACGAACGGATTTGCAAATATTGCGTGTCAATAGCCGATACATTTTATTTTGCCGACGGTTTTCTTGTCAACAATTTAGGACAAACAGTTTATTATACAGTAAAATGGAATTTAGCGTTCATTGTTCGTGTAAAAGAGAAGTTATACGGAATTAATACTTGGCACATTGGGCGTAGTGAATCGCGAACACGTATTGCTATTAAAATGTAATAAAATTCGACAGTGTACGTTAAAAACAATTTCGGTGCGAAACGAACCCGCGACTCGTTAAGTTTTTATTCAAAAATTTCTTAATAAACAAAAACTTAGTTCGTTCCTTGATTACGCAACTCGTTTTTATGATTGATGGCCTTAAGTTCGATGTACTTGAAAATAATTTTGTAAATATTATACCAACATACATACACCTGAGGTAAAAGACAAATTAAGTACTTACTTTATAGAGAACATAAAAACAAAGTGGCATATAAATTAAATATCGAAAAACGAATTTGGGCTGTCATGAACTTGGTCCAGTTTGCTCGTGTAAAAACATTTTCAAACACCTTTGTTACTCTGAGCAACTGAGGAATTATAAAGGTACACACACATACGTGAAATATACAGTAAACATGCAATTCATCACAACAGTCCAACGACCAACCTTGAAAGTACAATAGGCCTTAAGACTGGTCCACTTCCTGATGACATTTCCTTTTCCGTCCGATTCTAGATTCGACGCAGTTAAACGCAGGAAATATAAAGTTACTATTAATACCTAGGTATGTTGCGATAACCTACGGTTAATAAAACTATGAAGGGTTTAACTAGTATGTAGTATGTACATATACGAGTGAGTCTACCGTGTAATTAAAATTGTAATGAACATGAACTCTGGTAATAGACTTCATTACGTTTGGGATACTTAATTTCGACCTACCTAGTTAAATAAATATTATAGTTTAAAAAAAACTAAAGAAAACGAATTTTTTTTGAATTGAATTGAATTGAATTGAACGCTTTTGTCATCCAAACTAAACGTGTATGCAAAATTTCAGCTCAATCGGAAACCGGGAAGTGGGTCAAAGGACAATGAGTAATTCTGGACCAAACTCTCAACAGTGATGAAACCTATGCCATGTGAGAGCTTTTGGGGTATTATTTAATTCATTCTATGGCAGCCAAGTCGAAATCGAGCGCGAACATGGTGTTTTGGCACATTTTCAATACTGAGAAACTTGCTTGTTTTGCGACTACCGGCTCCTTATTTGACTCCAATATCAGCTTATTTGTGTCTATCTGGTAGGGATTATCGATATTCATCGATGGTAGATAAGGGGGAAAACATCAATGATTGTACATAAAAAAAAAAAAAAATGTCCTCAAATGTATCGACACATAGATGTTACGAGAATAATATCGGCCCATCGATATACTCCTAGTCAACTAGCGTGAATTGGGTGTATGTACTAGATTTCGCTGACTATGTAGGTACTAGGTTTCAGAGACTGTATCATAGATTTACAATCACTGGGCTATGAAGCACACTTTCCTCCTACAAAGGATTGAAATGAAAGCCAATTAACGACAGAGCAGGCTAATAAATCTATATTAGTAACAATAATTCGATGGGTGGTGGAAACTGTCAATTGCAAATTCAAACAGAGATCTAAATTGCTTCGCTAAGATTATTTCTCGATCAGAATTGGTGGTAGAGCATTGCCGCATATGTGTACAGATTTCAGAATTAGAGCTGCCCTAATTAATGCGTTCTATAAAGTAGCAACAGATAATAGGTTTGCCGAAGACATTTTACGCATTATACATGCTAAGACCAATCTTTTATTTGTTTACGTTACATTAAGAAATCTTAACAGACAACGAGTTGCCTTTGAAAAGCTTATCTTTCAAAGGCAACTCGTTGTCTGTTAAGATGCTCATCTTCCTCAGTTGCAACTTTTTGATACTAACTGATGATGATTTAGTTGTTATCGAACATTTACGCAATAATGGTCTGTATATTATTATAATAGAAATATATCGAGAGAATAACCTATCGGACTTGCAACAGTGCAATATTTTTGAAAATAACTTGTTGCTGCTTAGAGGGCGAATGCAATCACGGCACGTAAGGGCGAGGACATATTATATTATTCTTATGTGTTAATAAACCGCGATCAAGTAGGCATAGATGCGATAACGCAATATTATGAAGGTACGAATCTTACGGATAAAAGCACTATATTACGGTTCTTGGGTCAGGGAAGATTAGATGGATTTCATCGACCGGCACTACATTTAGATGACATTATTGTAGAAGTATAATTGCCCGATGTTTTAGTCGACCTACCAGGAATTGACAACCTTTATGCAGTGCTTTTTTAACCCCCGACAAAAAAGAGGGGTGTTATAATTTTGTTATGTGTATTTGTGGATCTGTGTATCTGTCTGTGGCATCGTTGCTCCAAAATGGATGGACCGATTTTAATGCAGTGTTTTAATTGAAAGCTAGTTTAATCGGGTATCATCTTATCTATGTTTTATGAAAATCTGTTCAGCCGTTCAAATGTTACTATTCTTTTTCTAGTTGGAATCGGGGGTTTTGACGGTTAAGTTATTATAACACAATATCTTTCAAAATAAGTATGATATAAGTTCCTTTTTTATAATAAATCCAAAAAATGAACCAGGATTCAAATGATGAAATGAATGACGGATGATGGATGATGATGGATTATCTAATATTGACGTGCATACAACATTTATTTATTTATTTAATGCTTTTCATACAAATTGTCCAAAGGCGGTCTTAATGCCTAAGGCATTCTCTGCCAGACAACCTTATGGACATTATTTTTAGTTTATGCAAAACCCGAAAAGAATTTATTGTATACGTTATTATGAACAACTTTTAGTATCGGACCAATCCTGAACCCGCGAAAAAAAACTGCCGTTCCATACATTTGTGTTCACATAATAAGAACTAAATCATCATCAGTTAGTGTCAGGAAGTCTTGCAACTGAGGAAGATGAGCATCCAGACAACGAGTTGCCTTTGAAAGGTAAGCTTTTCAAAGGCAACTCGTTGTCTGTTAAGATTTCTTAATGTAACGTAATCAAATAAAAGATTTGTTGTATTGGTCTTAGCATGTATAATGCATAAAATGTCTTCGGCAAACCTATTATCTGTGGCTACTTTATGGAACGCATTAATTAGAGCAGCTCCAATTCTGAAATCCGTACACATATGCACCAATGCTCTACCACCAATTCTGATCGAGCGGGGAGGCTGAAATAATCATAGCGAAGCAATTTAGATCTATTTTTGATTTTGCCATTGACAGTTTCCAACACCAATCGAATTATTGTTACTAATATCGATTTATTAGCCTGCTCTGTCGTTAATTGGCTTTCATTTCTATCCTTTGTAGGAGGAAAGTGTGCTTCATAGCCCAGTGATTGTAAATCTATGATACAGTCTCTGAAACCTAGTACATAGTCTGCGAAATCTAGTACATACACCCAATTCACGCTAGTTGACTAGGAGTAGGTATATCGATGGGCCGATATGATTCTCGTAACATCTAATTGTCGAAACTTTTGAGGTTTTTTTTTTTTTTACAATCATTTATGTTTTCCCGCTAATCTACCATCAATGAATATCGATCATCCCTACCAGATAGACACAAATAAGCTAATATTAGAGTCAAATAAGGAGCCTGTAGTCGCAAAACAAGCAAGTTTCTCAGTATTGAAAATGTGCCAAAACACCATGTTCGCGCTCGATTTCGACTTGGCTGCCATAGAATGAATTAAATAATACCCCAAAAGCTCTCACATGGCATAGGTTTCATCACTGTTGAGAGTTTGGTCCAGATTCCATACAAATTTGCCCATGGTCCTTTAAGTTCAAAGATTTTTTTACATAGTTAGTTACAAGTGAAGCTAATAAAAGCGTTTTAAAAAATTATATATTTATCTGCAGAACACATGGATCATAAGTTCATCATAACTGTACTAAATATTGTAAAGAAAAGACTAACATAGTACGTTTTTTTCATTGTAGAATAAATTATATGATAAGCGTCATTCGAACTTGGCTTACTTTACATTTCCAAACGCATTTTAATGACGAAATAGTGTCGTCTGATTAGAACATAACTCATAAGTGGCACGTCTTGGCCTGCTTATTTACATATTGTATTTAGTGAAAAAGTTAGCTTAATATTAGTAGAAGATGTACTTATGTACTTTAGACGAAATAAGTTAATAGAATGCTAACTTTAAACTCATGCAAACAATCTTAGGAATACTTGTTCAGAAACTTCGATTAATGAAATATACGTAAATACCTATTTTTTATCGTTACGTCACGTCAGTCGTGACATTAGGGGACTTTGAGACTGGAAAAAATACACGAAAACAAAATAATCTCCATAGAATGTGCTAAACAAACATTACTCATCATTTTGACACGGTATCACTACTGATATGCGAAGAATTACTAATAATAATAACCTAACCGACCCCCGACTTCAACTAGAAAAAGAGCTGTAACTTTTGAACGGCTGAACAGATTTTCATGAAACGTAGCTAAGATGATACCCGATTAAACTACCTTTCAATTATAAAAAACTGCATTGAAATCAGTCCATCCGTTTTGCAGCTAGATGCCACAGACAGTCACACAGATACACACTACCTACTGATTTATAACACCCCACTTTTTTGTCGGGGGTTAAAAATATGAAAGTTTGTGAAGATGTGTGGATGTTTATTAATCAATCACACGTAACTGGCAGAACGGATTTGGATGAAATTTTCCGGACAGATAGACCATGTCCAGCGGGTCTACCGCGTAACAAAATGGTAATGAACACCAGACTCTGATAATAAACTTCAATACGATCGTGAGAGCCTAAACTTCGAGCTACCTACCTTGTAAATAAAAATCCGATCATAAAGCTGGGACGCTCATCTTCATGATCGGTAGATTTTATAAAAGGTAGCTCGAAGTTTAGGCTCTCACGATCGTATTGAAGTTTATTACCAGAGTCGATGTTCATTACCATTCTAGTTACGCGGTAGACCCGCTGAATTAACTCACGGTAGACTTTTTCGTAAGCAACCTTTCGCCTTCCATGCCTGAGCCATGCCATTGATTATCGCTTGTTAACGATGAAGGAAAAACATCGGGAGGAAACCTGCACACGTGAGAGGACCTCATAAAGTCACAAAGCCAGCGTGGTAGAAAGACTAACCGTTCTCATTCCGAGAAGAGGCCCGTGCCTAGTGGGACAGTAATGGGCTGGATGTATACTATAGTATAAAAATATCTGGATAAAATGTATCATAGATGATACTTTTATCCAGATAAATAATAAAGAAGTTCTCCTAGAATGCAAGTGAAACCGCGGCATCAGCTAGTGTATAATTTATACATTCTTTTAACAGTCTAATGGCATTCCATGCAGCAGACAATTCAATAATTAACAAATGATGTCAGTGTCAGAAATATGCTACACTTAAGGGTGCCAGTTGTGTAAATAAGTGGAACGAAGTGT
The DNA here is from genome assembly GCA_932294325.1 of Allophyes oxyacanthae. Lineage (NCBI taxonomy): Eukaryota > Metazoa > Arthropoda > Insecta > Lepidoptera > Noctuidae > Allophyes > Allophyes oxyacanthae. The sequence continues at coordinate 2,747,666 of OW028614.1, read as the reverse complement.
GACCAAGCCTTGTATGACAGTATCAAGAAACAAAGACTTGTGTTATTCAGTGATATTGTCTGATATTAATTTATTGAAACCTTTTTTCAATTTTGAACACCATGAATATGCATTATAAGGAGCTCTTTTGTATGATTTTGGGAAAACCAACGCGAACATCTGCCTATTGTTATGACATTTGTGCTGGAATTCAAGATAGTTATATTCTACCATGAATCAATTCTTTGAGGGACCAAAATAATATTGAATTTAATTTAATAAAAAAAAAAAAAAAAACATGATTGTGTTTATTATTATGAAAATGTAATGTCTTCAATTTGAAAATACCTTTAAAATTATAACCTAATTAGATTTTCATATTTAAACTGAAAGTTCCGTCAATTCAAAACACAGCACCGTAACAAAAATCCAATAAATTATTCCGAAGTCATTCATTTACGTAAAAGGATAATCCACCATACAATTACAATTCAAGTTGTTGGCTTCGTGGCACAAAATTGAATTCAAGGCCATGACCAAGGCCTTCAATCCCCTAATGCAAATAAAGTATCAATGTTTGTTAGTTATAGTATTCTTGTCACAGCTTTAATCATTCACTGAATAACAATGAGGTTATTTGCGTGGATTTGATATGAGCTATCATATTTGTGAATGACTGTATGAACTTTTAAGTAGCTGTTTCATAGTTGTTTGTATTCACACTTTGTATGACATTTCGCCTATGAATGCTCCTTTTTAACCCCCGACAAAAAAGAGGGGTGTTATAAGTTTGTACTAGTGTGTATCTGTGTATCTTTCTGTGGCATCGTAGCTCCAAGACAGATGGATCGATTTCAATGCAGTTTTTTTTAATTGAATGCTAATTTAATTGGGTATCATCTTAGCTATGCTTCATGAAAATCTGTTCAGCCGTTTAAAAGTTACAGCTCTATTTCTAGTTGGTGTCGGGGGTTTTTGACGGTTAGGTTATGACTATTGATTATAATTTATTGCATTTACTAAATTGTAATTTTTACTTAGCATGTCCACAAAACTCACTGTAGTAGATCTGCGGGTCAACCGCGTAACTAAAATTGTAATGAACATCGGCACTGGTATTAAACTTCAATAGGATCGTGAGAGCCTAAACTTTGAGCTAACTTGTATTTTTTTTACCGATCATGAAGATAGGAGTCCCAACTATATGATAGGTAATTTTTTTACAAGTTAGCTCAAAGTTTAGGCTCTCACGATCGTATTGAAGTTTAATACCAGTGTCGATATTCATTACAATTTTAGTTACGCGGTAGACCCGCGGATTTGGATCTTAGTAGGTATGGTTGGTGCAGACAATCAGTATACCCCCCAGATTTATTTTAAGTTTGCTCACCATTCCACACTACTTTTATTATGGTACAAAATCAGAAATGGCAAAAGAAAGCTGCTGTTTCATACAATTTGAGTAAATAAATTAATGTGCACACAGCAATATTAACAGCAGATAATTATATTATTCTCAATTTTAGATTTAGCATAAGATGTGCAGAAAGATGAACAGAGCACACCCTTAAAAAATCTTACAAAATATTGGTGGTGAATGGTACCCATTTTTAAAACTTCCAATAATTTTAATCCACCTAGAATTTCAAGAAGTTCCAAAAATTAAATTGATATCTGCAAACAAAGATTTATAAACCCCGTCAATAAATAATAACGAATTATTATTTTCTGTTGTTTGGAACAAACAACGGAATTAAGTAATATTTTAACTTGACAGAAATATTATTACTATGCCATATCTTACAGATACCGTGTTGACTGAGACTACATACAAGGAATGGATATTTAGATACCCAATAAATTACTATAAGGGGCCATTAAAATTCTGGCATCGTGCCAACATAGTCGGTGAAATGGTAAGGTAACAAAAGGTGCTAAATGGAATGGCAATATTAATTGCAGTTATTTAAGGAATATTTCATATTCATTGTTTGTTTTAGTATCATTATTATGTTACCATCAAGTACCGAGATACATCTCTATGTGAAACTTTGTCTATGTTTACATTAAATTGTATGTTTTTGAAAACATGAAAAATCCCTTCTTAATTATCTAAAAAAATAATGAACAATAAAATGTGAATTTTTAACACTGTGTGAAATAGACATACAGCAAAATTGCGGCTCATCTATAATAAATAAATAAAATACCTAACAATACTTTGTAATATAAAGATGACTACAATTTAGGTAGAATAATGTGGTCCGAACAGCAAGCATATTAATAATATGCCTAAATACCCATATCATCCTGTATGTGTATTTATATACTAATTACTCATTTGTTATGTACAGAATTATTCTTTAGTCACAAATTTGAGGTTACATCTTGTTTTAAAAATTCTTTCTAATTTAAAATTAGCAAAATAATGGTTAAAAAAAATTCTGAAAGGGGTAACCCCAGGGTAACAACAGTAGATAGGTATTTTTTATGTAGTGTGCATAATTTGTAGTGATTCAGTTTCTGTTCCTAAACGAAACTGCAGTATTGGGATACACTTTAAAACAAAACAATAATTCAACTTAGTATGGGGTACATGCATAATTTACAAGCGCAAGCCGTACAAAATCAAATTTTTATTTTGTTTTGGAGTGAATTTTATTTCTGCGGTTGCATTTGGGAATGGACACTGTATCACTGCAAATTTTACGCACAAAAAAATTATCCTGTAGATATAAAGTTCCGTTTAGTTTCATCTAAAGACAACTGACATTTTTCCACATACAATGTTTTTTTTAACAGTAGCTCTTCAAAGAGATTGTTGAAAGTAGTCTTCTAATTTATTCGAATAGCAACAGCTGGTTGGTTGTAAGCTATTTTTTGTAAATACACATGATACTGCCTTATTTACATGTTCCTTTATTTGTTTTTAAAATAGTATCACCTTTAGTTAAGTTTATGTAGGAATTGGGTTATCGACATGGACTTAATTCATTATCTTGTTTTTATAGACTTACCTCTACCTCCTAAAAATTGCTATCAGTTGTATGTAGAGAATTCTTTTAAATAAATATATATTAAGTATCTGAAGAGAAACATAAAGAACAATAATGTTTATTGATGATAGTTATGTATTATAAAAATAATACTCACTTTGAAAACTTCCGAGAAGAATCCGGAGCCAATCTTCTCCAGTACGAAGTCATCGAAAGGATACAATGCTGCCACAGCTGTCCGGAGGGCTGTGCAGGACGAGCCCGTCACCCTGCGGTCACCCATTCTTTCACAATCCTCACTGACACCGGACTCCTTATCACAATCATCATCACAACACACCGCACGTTTAGTCCGGCTAACGTTCTCGCCATCCTTGTACCTTCGGCCCGCCTTCGAGTGGGGACCCCGCACGTAACGGCCTGACTTGGCCGTCTCGTCCAAGTTTGTGAAGCTCTCCGCTATCTTCAGCACCTTGCTTGGCTTCCGCCGCTCGTACCTGCTCCTGCCACCCTCCTGCGTACACTCGTGTTGCATTATAGCTGATCGTGCTATAATCGAGTATGCTTATCCTGCTTCGAACATAGTGTTCCCGATCAAGTGTCCTCCACCACACAAGAACTATGCTTCACGAGCAACATCTTCGACAAAAACGCCAAAACACTAACTGACGGTACTCGAAAATATGCGAAATAACATTATAATCACACAAAAACTATGTCGATTTTGTTACTGTCACTTTCACATATTTCTCAAATATCCTCCTGTTATTGGCACTGTACAGGGCTTGTTTCAGTTTATTATTAACAATCGAGTTTGTTGTTACGATTTGTGTGTTATGCGAAAGATGTTTCTACACATAAACAGTCCAATTGACTGAAGACGCGCGTACAAGCAAAGTAAAGAAAGCTGAAAGCAAGCAAGCCAAGCAACACCAACACATGACATGACTTATTAGAATGTTGCCAGCGTTGGACTTTGTCATTTGTGTGTTGAGGTTGGTAGTCCTGCATTAAAGACGCGTTCTCGATTAACATTGTAGCAGTTAAAAGTTAAAACCGTTATGTATAACGTTATTTCATTGCATTAAAATATAACCGTTATTATAAAAATGTAAAATCGCCATAGAAATAATAACTAGGGCTCCTGCTAATAAGTCTATGAAAATCGCTTACTCAAAGTAAAATTGTCATTCCCGTACCCTGCTAAAAACGTAAAAACGATAAACTTTAGTCTTACTTTACCTAGGAGTAAGACTAAAGTTTATCGTTTTTACGTTTTTAGCAGGCTAAACTAGCTAGTCTAATAAGGTTATGCTAAAAACGTAGAAAAAAACCATAAAGTTATTATTACTAGTGGTAATAACTTTATGAAAAAAACCCTTATAAAAACAATAGAAAACGATTGAGGGCGCCACTTGATAAAGAATCAAGAACTAAAATTTTTAGTTTATTATTGCCTAAAACATTATTTTTTAAGTCGAATACATGAAAAAAGCGTCGAATATAGATTCGACGCCTGTTTTTATGTATGTTTACTAATTTCTCTAAAACGGCTATTAGGATAAATCCCGAGGTGACGTAAAATATTTCGATAAATCCGTATAACAAAAAACCGGAGAATCCATGTTTACTTTTTTTTTTTTTTTCTTTTTTGAATGGCAACTTTAGCCATAGCCATTTTGCCAAGTAACATGTTTTGTTATTGATAAAAGTTAGGGAAACGATACAATTTAAAATAAATCGAAATTTTGTAATCAGTAAAGTACTTTCTTAACAATATATACAAAATCTAAATTCTAATGCTATTGGATATAATAAATAAGGATAAATATTTATATACAAATAGATTATTACTTAATAATAATACCTGGATAGAAGTAGGAAGAGGTATTTTATGAGAAATAAGATTGTTATAAAGCAAACTATGGTCATATTGTGGACAAGAAAGGATTATATGATTAAGATCTCCAACATCAGCTCCACATCCACAAGCAGCGCTATCAATTATATGAATTTTGGCAAGATGTGCTGGAGTGCATACATGGCCAATCCTCATCCGAATTAAAATTGTTGTAATTAGCTTGCTGAAATTGGTTTTAGAAAACCAAGGCTTACACGGTATAGAATTTTGAATTTGGTAATAATATCTACCTTTGACTTGACCACTAACTGACCAAGCATTATTCCAAGACTCCTGGAGATAAATGCGAGGTAGAGTCGCCAGATCATGGCAGTAGTTTTTATATGGGAACAGATCACCACACTCAATCGCATCCCTTGCAAGACAATCAGCTCTTTCATTTCCCTTAATACCAGAATGTCCCGGAATCCATGTGAAAGATACACTATATCCTTTTAAGACACACTCATGTAGCTTCTTTCTTATTTCTATTACTAAAGGAAAAATAGAAGTACTTTTAAAAGGAAATTTTGCCAAAGATTGCAAAGCACTCAGAGCGTCTGAAAAAATTACAGTTCTTTTTAATTTCATAACAATTATATACTCGATTGCTTTTAAAATTCCGAAACATTCTCCCGTGAATACTGATGTTTCCACTGGTAATTTAATCTTTTGTACAATATTATACTGGTGATGATAGACTCCAACCCCAACACAACTATTTGATGATATTTTAGATGCATCGGAATATACATGATGCCAATCCTGCCATTTTTGGTTAACAATGAAATTAAAACTTACATTAGCATTGATATCATCCTTTTTAATATCTGTGTTTAAATGTATAACGGGAGCTATAATTAATGATTCATAATTCGAACTAAATAAAGGGTAAACTAAGGAACGGTGAGTGGGCGCTTGAAGAGACATAAATTTACGGAAACTAACCACTAAACAGGGAGGCTTTTTATGAGTCCAATAACTAGCATTACTAACATAATCTGATAGAGATTGAAGAGAGGAAAATAAAGGATGATTTGAAAATTGAAGAGTACGGAACAAAAATTTGTCTGATAAAAATTGTCGTCTTAAGCTTAATGGAGGTTCTCCACATTCCACCTGCAAAGCATTTATTGGACTTGTTTTCATAGCTCCGCTAATGATTCTCAAGGCTTTGGACTGAATACCATCTAATTTATGAAGAGCCGAGCTATTACAAGGCTCTAACAAAAATAAACCATAATCAATAACACTTCTGATAATAGCATTATAAATTAATTTAAGTGAGAACGGATGGGCACCCCACCAAACTCCAGCAAGACATCGAACAATATTCAAGAGACGTTCGCACTTCCCAACAATATATTCGGAATGTGGAACGCCTGATAATTTGTTGTCTAAAATTATACCTAAGTATTTAACACTGTTTTTAACAGGAATTATATCATTGTCATATTTTATAATAACTGGGGGAGGCATCCTCATTCTAGAAAAAAGAACAATATTACTCTTAGAAGTAGATAACTGTAAGCTTCGTTCTTATCTAACCATTGTTTAAGAAGAATCAATGATGAGGATACAGAGCTAGAAACTTTATCTATTGATCGACCAGAGTGATATAAGAGTAAATCGTCGGCATATTGTAGAATCTTAACTTCATTATTAATTGAAGACTCCAAATCATAGGCGTAAATATTGTACAATAGGGGACTAAGAACGGAGCCTTGTGGAAGTCCTCGCCATAAGTGTCTGGATTTTTTAGGACCGGATTCATCAAGTGAAATATTAATGGTTCTGTCATATAACATATTTAAGATAAAATTACAAAGAATTGTGGGTACATTTAAATCGTTGAGTTTTTTAAATAGAATATCTAAGAGAACATTATCATACGCGGAAGTTATATCTAAAAATGCTGCAATTACTGATTCATTTACGGAAAAGGAAGTTCTTATGTCTGTAATAAGAATGCCTAAACAATCAATGGTGCATCTGCCTTTTCTAAATCCATATTGGCTCTGCGATAATAAAGTATGATTTTCTATAAACCATTCAAGACGAATTTTGATTAAATGTTCAGCAATTTTACAAAGAACAGATGAAAGTGCTATTGGCCGATAGGACGATACATCATTAGGTGATTTACCTGGCTTTAAAATAGGAATAATATTTTGAGACTTCCAAGATTTGGGAAAATTACCGGAAATCATAACTGAGTTTAAGATATCTAAATAGACGAGCAGTGTTCTATCAGTAAGATGGTTGAAAAAGGAATAAGGTATACCATCGTCACCTGGAGCTGAATCTTTTAAGTTAGATAAAACACCTTTTAGTTCAGGTAGAGAAAACGGGGAATTTAATAAATAGTTAGAATCAGAAATAGAAAAATATATAGGAAAAGAAAGTAAAGCTTCTGAAGGAGCGGTTGGTGGAGCAAGTTTGTCTAAGAATTTATCAGTTAGATTTAGAGGGAAAGAGGAAGTAGAAGAGTCATTAAAAGCTGCTCTAAATCTTCTAATGTTACGCCAAAGTAACGATGGGCTTACTTCAGGGGAAATGGAAGAACAAAATTTCTTCCACCCATCTGACTTCTTTTTTTTAAATAGTTTGTGAGTTTCTTTCATGACTATAGAAAGGTTATCAAAATTTTCTACAGTAGTTTGTCCACAATATGTTAACTCCGCAATTTTTCGTTTCTGAATAGCTGCAGTGCAGTCAGTGTCCCACCAGGGAGGAGATGGAAACTGATTTACTCTTTTATTTTTAATGGGAAAATTTTCATCAGCTGACTCAATTAAAATCCTTGCTAAGGTTTCAGCACAAATAGTTTCATTGCCACTGTAAACCGTCGGTAGTGATTGGATTTTTCGATCCACAGAACACTTAAATTGATCCCAACTATTAATATTGTTATCAGGCAATCTATACTTTAGGCGGGGATTGTGTCTCATTAGTGGTTTGTTTTTAAAAGGAAAAGTTATAAGAATAGGAAAATGATCACTACCACAGGTAAAAGGAAAAATGGACCACGATAAAGTGCATGCTAATTTCGGGGTACATAAAGAGAGGTCAATTGCACTCACACCTTCAGTAGGGCTGTTGCGACGTGTAGGTTCACCAGTGTTTAAAACGCACAGGTTATGGTGATCTATAATATCAAGTAGTTCCTCACCATAATAGTTATTTGAGGAACACCCCCATGACATGTGATGACAGTTGAAGTCTCCTAGTATAATAAACGGTTTCGGTAAAGATGACATTATATTATTTACTTCCGATAGAGTTTCATTTGAAGGGTGAGGAATATATAAAGATACATAACATATATTATTTACAACAGCAGCGATAATTGATAAATTACTGCTATGGGAAGGAAGAGGAAGAAATGAAAACGAAAAAGATTTTTTGATGAGTATAGCTACTCCGCCATACCCATCGGTCCTATCCTCTCGAAGACATGCATAACTAGGAATCCTAAATAAGGATCCTGGTTTTAGCCATGTTTCTGAGAGAGTGATAATAAAAGGGTCATACTTTTTAATCAAATACAAAAGATCACTTTTTTTACCGCTAATGCTGCGGCAATTCCACTGGATCAACCGAGCTGGAACGAGATCCATTATTTGAATTATTAATAAATTGAGAAAGTATAGGGGCAACGTTGTTCGGTGAAATTAAATTACACTGTGTTAAAAGATTTAATAAGGCAGTTATGATATCAGTAATTGTCGGATTACTATCTGGTTGTGAATTTAATGCACAACCATTATTTGAAGACGGAAAGGTGAATTCTTTTACTAAGTTGTCATGAGCTACGCGGTCGTATCCTTTCACTGATTTTGGCGGATTACGTGGTTTTATAAATACAGTTTTTTTATAAGAATTTGAAGATGGATGGAGGGGAGTTTCTTTTGATTGGATGTTTGGTTTGGAAGATAATATATCAGCATATGATTTTGTTACAGGTTTATGTATTTTAGACGCTTCAGCATATGTAACGTTACTTTTGGCCATTGTCATTTTTATTTCAGTTTGTCTTATGTATTCTGGACATGACTTACTTGTAGCTAAGTGATAGCCAGAGCATAAACAACATGAGAAATATTCTTCTTCCACTTTGCAAATGTCACCTGAGTGACCTTCCTGACCACATCTAAAACATCGTGGCTTACCTCGACAGTATGTTTTTGTATGCCCAAAACGGCAGCATTTATAACATTGTACAGTTGGGAACGTGTACAATTCAACCGGTAGGGAAGTAAAACACATAAAAACACGTTTGGGAAGTATTTGCCCATCAAATGTAATGACCACGGATTGTGATGGTTTCCAGATAGGGGAATTATCCACCACTACTTTATAATTGAGGCGACGAGCTTTTAATATATTACCACAGCCTATAGGAACATTTATATTATTGATAATTTCCTCCGGCGACAATTCTGTGGGAACACCCTTTATTATACCTATCCTAGTTGTGTTGGATGTGGGGATGAATGTTTTAAAATTATTAACAGACAGAATATTAGAAGAAACAAAAGAGTTGGCATCCTGGTATGACACAAAAGAGAGCGATAATCTGTTTCTACCAATCTTTTTTAAACTACCGTTAACAATGTTAGCGAAATTATGTTTTTTCAAAAATCGTCCAAATGTTACTGGGTTTAGCGTGGTAGAACCTTCTACCTGCTGTCTCTGAACGTGGACTGAATATGGAGCAGCATCGGACAGGTCATACATTTTCCTGCCAACCGGAGTAAATTTTTTGTTTTTATTGATATCATTGCTTCCGCTTTGATTTAATTCTTGATGGGAATCAATTAAAATGGTTTGTGTTATTGAGCTACTCAAGGAAGAAGCAGTGATTTCATGAATATCATTTTGTTTATGATCTTTAGTAATTTCATTATCATCACATAAGCAATCATTAAGGGTTAGTTTGGTTACATCTGAACCAGTTTTCCTTTTTCGTTTTTTATTGCAATGTTTACAAACTCTAACCGTCTTTGTTCTTTTTCTAGTATTTTTTGTTGACACAGAAGCATCTGTATCCATACTTGAGCCATCATTGCTAATAGTGATGCAATGAGATACCTGAAGGTTCATTCCTCCTGGGTCCACAATATCAGGAGGCTCGTCCATATTAATTACATTTATGTACAATTAAATATTAAAAAACTTACCAATTCTTCACTAATACTACAGTATATACACTACAAACACAATAATTATTTATACAAAATTACTCTACTGATAAATTTACAAGTGAAATAATTAAATTCAAGTTTGAGAAATCCAAAAACACAACCGCGCAATTCGAAGTTTCCCGCCCTTTTTCCCATGTTTACTTATATACCTATGTTATAATTATGATTTATATTGTGTTTTTTACCATAAGTAATTTTTTGAATAAATTTATCTTTATCTTACTTGTAGATTGTCATCGATGATTTTATTAAAGTTCCATCCTGGATATTTCCGCCAGTTGAGAACCGACTTTAATGATTTTGGTTTTAAATGAAAGGTTTGTTGGTTGACCATCTACTACATCTACCATAAAAAATTAGTTAAGATTCAATAAAAGGAATATGTAAATAAACTAAAATAATTTTCATTAAAACTCCACGGCGACTGAAGTGGCCCCCCCTTTAATTCTTCAATGCACCCTTTGCTTGGCACTAACTACAGAAGCTGTTACGCACAGACGAAAGAAGACGTATTTATATTTTATTAATTTTTTTCATAACAAAACTGCACCTAATATTAAAATTAATACAGCGGAAAATTCAAACGGACAGTTAAGATTGCTTATGATACTTTTTTTTAGGAAAGAAGGCGAAGAATTTTATTTTCTTCAAAATTGTTATATACTTTCTTGACAGACTATCAAACTATAGGTAGGTACACATACTTACATTAATAATGCTATTTTTGAATATTCGTGATAGCATAGATTTTTATTTATTATGAAATGTCGAGACTCTAGGGGCACGGTTCCAAATATTGGATCCGATTGGATCCTATTCGAGAAGAACCGGCAAGAAACTCCATGGAAACTTTTTAAAATAATAGATTTTAATCTTGATCTTGACAAGTTGACAAGTATATTTCACTAATGCATTTACATTTAGCAATCATGTTTTGTTAAAACTTACTGAATGCTTTTTACTCTTTTGTAATTTTTTAAACATATTATTAAAACCAAATGTGTTTGTTTTTCAACCTAGCGCCTGACAGTATCTAGCCATTCTCAGAATGTGCCTAAATAGCCAACACTGAAGGCGCCAGGGTGCAGCGGCGAGGGGTGCTGAGTGTTCTCACATCCTGCGTTTTAAGGTTTGAGCGGGTTTCCCTGATAATACGCCATTAGGTGCATCCATCAACATCATGTATATATTATAATCGTCTGTTCACACAGGCGTTAGCACCAGCGCAACACGGGCGTTGGCACTAGTGATTTGACCATTATAGATAATATATAGTTGGATTTGACACATTTTTATATTGTGGTGTCAGTCTGTCAGACCTAACGTGTGAATGGTTTCTAGCGATTATCACATACCAAATGACGTCGGCGCTAGCATTATCGCCAACATCCATGCGTACCGGGCCCTAAGGAGGTAGGAGTTTTTCTGTATTTACGATAAGAAAATAAAACAAATGAAAATCAATTTCGCTGTTTATTTTAATCCATGCTGACGACTATATACTTAATTAATTTCAATGTACCTATATCACACAATGGAAACATAACGATGATCACCTCTAAGAAAATCAGTTAAAATTTTCTTCATTTAATTTATTTTAGACTGATTTCCTTTCGAGTTAGCTTCCACAAAGAAATAATCTCTCTGTCACTTTATAAAACAACAACGCTAGCTCCATTATTCACAACTGTCTACTAACTATTAAAAATTTAACGCTCAATAGCTATAAATACAAATATATTATTGCTGTTGCGATTTTATTATCTAATAACTTAATTAAATTTTACATTGATCTCAAAATGAGTATCTATTCGTTTTTTTACTTAACTAAATTTAGTCTTATCTAATCTTACCTATTAGTATTGCTTGATTTGAGAAAACATTGCTTTCTCGTGAAAAATGTTGTAACAAATACAGTAGTACAAAGTTAGTGAAGCAACCATTATATGGTGCATTGTAACAATCATTTAGACCCCATCCATTTAGAAAATAATTTGCTAGTCTAGACAAGTTTGAGCATTGATATTTGGAAGGTGTTACAACACTTCTGATTTAATTTTATTTACGATTGTAAAAAAGTTAAAGTATACGTTTATTAGATTTTATTACGAGTGGTAAAAAAAATTTTGTAAGCAAAATGGTACCAATAAAAAGGATTAGATTCAGCATATAATTTGGTAACAGAACAGTAGCCTAAATAATGTGTATAGTTATATCCCATACGTATTGTTAAACTCATAACTGCATACATTTTAATTGTTTTAACAATTTACGTACTCAGTATTACTTTTATTGAGTATATTGTTAAAACAATTAAAATGTATGCAGTTTTTTATACATTTTTTTATACAAAATAACTGCTATCTTAAATAACATGACAAAATAACTGTTAAAGTAACTAGTTAAATATAGCAACTGTTAAACGTACATGTTAAATTAAAATAGTGACTATTTTTAATACGCTAATAAAATGGGGCCTACGTAAAACTGTGCTCATCAATCTAACAAACTTATGTTTACAGGCTAGTTTACATAAATCAAAATATACAGAATGCAAGGTATTAAACGATCCGTTTACATTAAAATAACGTAAGTAATATGTATATTGTAAAATTATTCTAGCTACTCAGTAACATTTTACAATGATTTTGTACATAATTCGAAGCTTCATATTTGTAGGGAACGTACTAATTTGTATTATTATAAAATTATACATTATATATATGCAAGCTATCGAGTAGGGTATAATCTATTTTTGTGTTTACAAATTATTTATTTATTGTAACGGTTATTTTTACACTTTTAACATTATTTATTAGGTTTAATTTGCGAACTCATATTTTAACAGGTTGGGTTTGCAGATTAAACCTAGTTCATGTTTTATGTAAGCAAATTAAACTAGCTGTTGTTTTTAGCCTCAAGGTAGGTAGATAATTATAAAGCAACAAGTTATTTTATTTTAAATTTCCTCTTGATGTTTTAGAAGAATTTAAGAAGCACATTTTGAAATTAAAAACTTCGAATAATAACGCATAGAAGCATATTACGCGGGCGCAAAGTGATGCAATTCAACCTGAGCCATAAATGGCTAGTCGATCGTAAAAACGTAATTATGTGTGCGTGTGGACAGCCATTTATCGCATGCCGTTTACGCACACATATTTACCTTTGTTGCCTCAGTTTTTAGTCGGGAGCATGTATGAGATTATCTTTCTATGCGTTATTATTGTAAGTAAAAAAAAGAAAATGAATCAGAAAATGCATTAGCTTCAACTAAAGAAACAGTGAAGGAAGTTTCTAGGTAGGTAATTATGAAACTGTCGCAACAAGAATTATTTCACAACCATTCTCATCAAATCTATCAACCATTGACAACTAATATAATTATTTTGTTATCCTTAAATTAATTGAAGCTTATAATAAATCACATTTGTATCGAACGAGGAATAGATACAATGATATTATAGGTGAGTAAAATTTTAAGTATCATATCATCGGATAAAAAAGGTATATTTTTAACTGAATCAGCATCCCAAACTCTCATTGGGTTGTTTCATCCGTGGTCAAAAAGTAGGTACATAACTATAGTTATATTAGCTACATTAACTAAAGTCTGTGAAATACAGAGCGCCAACTCTAAGTTATGTTTGTAACAATTTTGTGAATAGTTATTACACACAAGAAAGTTAGTAGATAGTTACATTTTGTCTACGGATAATAATAAAAAGTAACCCAGTGGCGTAGAGTGGGTTGCAGCCGCCTGGGGCGGAGGAAAATTTCACCACCCCTTTAGGAATTTCAATTTAAACAACTAAAATATACAGTTACACGATAAAAAAATATTGAAGTAATACGGGGAATCCCTGTAAGTCACTACAGACGGTGTTGCCAGTCGCTACAACGAACTAGATGTCATTAAATTCATTTATAGAAAGGGGATTCCCCGGTTTCGTCGCTGAATAAGTAACGAAAAATTCAATCGGTCCGAATCGTAGGAGTGACAAAAATATGAAATGAATTGGTTCAAATTTTTACACGATATTATTATTATTTATTGAGAAATTTTGCCGCCCCTGCCGCCCCCACTACGCTACGCCACTGAAATAACCATAGCTACATTAAATAGTCTGTGAAAAAACCAATATGAGTCCCAACTATTAGTTTGTAGCAGTTTTGTAACTAAGTATAGGTAGTAATTAATTTTTGATCACGGATCAAACATGTTTATTTCAATTATTGAAAAAAAATGTTAAAATTTACTTATTCCTCTCATATTTTTAAGTTCAAATTATTGTGCCTCATTTTTTAATCCAAGGATAACATTTTTCTACATTAAACAAGTTTTATACACAAGACACCCAAAATGATGTGCCTCCAAGTATCTGCTCTCTATAATCTAGCATATTTTAAACTAACAACGTTATGGGTTTTATTGATTTTTGAGGACAAAGACAAAGGACAAAGACAAGGACAAAGAAAGAAAAAAAAAAAAAAGAAGACAAGGACAAAGAAAGAACATAGACATGACATTATGAAGGGTTGCCTTGTCAGGAGTCAAATAATAAATTATAAGCATAGGTCCACATAGGTCTATCAAAATGGGGCAGGTGGGCCAGCCCACCCTAGAAAACCCCCATCCCAACAAAGTGAATCCCATATAGATACATAAGAATTAACGAGATTTATAATTTAAATTAATATAAAGCCCCATTCGATTTTTTCCGAAAGTAAAATTTCATTTCTTGATTGAGTGATTAAAATAACTATTCGTGAATGAAGTCGCAAAGAATAAGATATAAAAAAAACCACAGATTACAATTAAGTCTAGAGATAGTCATATTATTATATTTTCTTGTATTAGGTATCTACTATAAGTATCAAAAATAAGTGACTTGGAGGCAACAATCATATAAATAACGAAACCAAGAAAGATGTGCATAAGTTTGTGCAATCAAGACGACATCTATCATGTCATTATTATATCTAAAATTGTACATTTAAATAGAATGAAATAACAGTTAAAAATAACGGCTAACGTTATTTTAGCTATTTTATTATGTGGCAATATTACTTTTAGGCGATTGAGTCTATCTATGATTTACGATATATCGATTTTTAAACGATTTACAATAGTAATTATAACAAAAATTAAAATAACGGGAAAATAGCTTGATATACGTTTACAAAGTGTCTTAGTAACTAAAAGTTTGTTTTCTATAGTTTCTAAGCCTGTCTATTTGTCATAGCTATAATTACAAGGGTGAGGGGTCCGAAATGACTTTAATTGTGGATTAGGAATCATCTTGGTATGATGTAGTGTAGGATTGTGAGACATAGTACGAAGCTGAGGGATATCCTCAGCGCTGGTTGGTGGTTCGTCTGATCTTGACACTCACCTGTGAAGCAAATATAAAATTCCAATCAACTTTATTATAATCTAACCGTCAAAAACCCCCGACTCCAACTAGAAAAAGACCTGTAACTTTTTAACGGCTGAACATAATTATTTTCATGTAACAGCTAAGATGATAGCCGATTAAACTAGCTTTCAATAAAAAAATTGCATTGAAATCGGTACATCCGTTTTGGAGCTACGATGCCACAGACAGATACACAGATAGATACACACTACACACTTATAACACCTCTTTTTGGTCGGGGGTTAAAACTAGAATTATCTACACGGTCCACCAAGACACTGGGCGCATTATTCATTAGAGAATGACATTGCGTGGCATGGCGTGTAATCTGCTTCTGCCTGTGCCTGTACTGAATGAGGCAGAACTTTATAGGGCGCTTAAAAACCGAGGCCACTTTTACGACGACTTAAGTCGCTAGCTGAAACCCAATATCAAAATCTGAAATTATGTATGGCATAATACTACGAAAGCGGCGGTGCATTTCAGTTGCAGCTGTGAGTTCGTTCGTACAGAGGATTTTAAGTAAAATTTTAGTATCTGGACTTACCGGTTGCGGTGGCGTCAAAAGTCAAAACCTACAATATTTGGACTTACCGGTGGCGGTGGCGTCAAAGCCTACAATATGTCGACTTACCGGTGGCGGTGGCGTCAAAGCCTACAATATCTGGACTTACCGGTGGCGGTGGCGTCAAAGCCTACAATATGTCGACTTACCGGTGGCGGTGGCGTCAAAGACGAGGTCTGGCGTGAGGTCGTTCCGGTCGCAGTTGGTGGCGGAGCGCGCCAGGGCCAGCGCGCCGCGCCGCTCGTCGCGCGACACGAAGCAGTAGCGCCGCGCCGCCGTGCTGTCGCGCGTCACCGGCGTCGTCACCACGAACGACGCGCCGTTCTCGTACCAGCCGCCGTGGCACGTGTAGGCTGGCGACAGGATGACGTGTTACTTTGAAGTTAACTGAAGTACTGAAGTCCTATGAAGAAGACTGTACCCAACCGACGCGCGCTTGCAGCGCCAATTACCCATGCACTTTTTAGTCCGTTTATTGTCCGCCAGAGGGCGAATCCGTGAGTGGTGGTTCTCGTGTCGGTATCGGCAAATATGTAATACCAAAGTGATGTTTGACAGCAGCTACCGCGCGGTTTAGGCTGTCGCAAACTGTCTGCTACATCGGTAATTGGGGGGCCGTTGACGAGACCAAAGATATTTGGAATCTTCAGTAGTCACATTCGGTTTTGTGTGAAGTGGAGGAAACGCAGCCGGGATAACCCCAAGATGGAGAGATGGTTGCCGCCTCCATTGCGATTGCTAAACGTAAATACTATAGGCAAAACAGAGTCTTTCCAAAACCAGAGCAAGAAATGAGACATTAACTAAGGCATTGCCTGGATAAATCCAAAAATATGTATAAATCGAAGGATAATCGCATCTGCAGTAGTAACACTGTGGATGCGAATCTCCTTACCAATTCCGAAACTTAAGGACTTCTAAACCTGGGTCATAAGAAACCATTAAGTATAAAAAGTGCTCACCTGTAACCACCTCCCTATTCTCACACGTGGAATAGAACTCCATATTCTTGACAGAGTTGCACCCCACCTCGAGTCTATTGTAGCTGTTGACCACACAAGAGACTTCACTCTCCGACTCCCTTCTACTCCTAAGCATAGGAGCACTGGACATGTTGCTTACGCTAAAATTGAACAACCTACTCCCGTTAACCCTACGATTATGTTCCAACATTGCTTTCTCTCTCTTACTACTATTTTCTTCGCTAGATCTTATGTCTCTTCTTCGTCGGTTCTGTATTTCATATTTGCCGGAATAGGGGCATTCTTTTGATTCAGGATTGCTTGCTAGAAAAAAGAAGAAAAATAGTTTGCTAAACAAAACTTCAGTACTAGTTTTTTACAATTCAACAAAGTTTATTTGTAGGACTGAACAGCTGAGTAGTAGAGGTAGAATGTTTATAGACTTGACATTGCATTAGCAGCATTTTATGGTGCAGCAAACTATCTCGTCGAATGCAGTCTGTCTCTGAACTACGAAGCTTGCAGGAATACCCATCCAATTACGAAATTGGTGATGCAATCCGGCAACGTCACCGGAACAGGGGTTCAGCTTGAACAAACCTGCGTGCTTTACGTGTTTAAAGATTAGATTAGACTTTACCTCTTCGGGCCAGGTCTAAATTAGTACTTGACTTTTAACCAATTCTCAATAACAGCTCATAGAAGAAGAAGGACCGCGATACTCACCTACTAAAGTGACATAAGGTGCTGTAACCGCATTGAAGTGATGCGGTGAGCACGCATCGTCAGGCCGCGAGGTCGGAGTGCCTCGCTGTAACTCTGCTATGTACGTGTCTCTTCTGTACAGGACTACGCACACGTAGCGGGAAACACTGGGAATTATAGTAGAGAACAACGTGATAATATAATACAACATACCCGATTAATGTGGTTTGGATAGATGTGACAACCTAGCTACGTTAAAAGTGTTTGGCAATTAGCATAACCAGTCCCTGGGGTCTGATGACAGTTCCTCAAACAGTCAGAACTTTATTCGTTCTAACAATAAGACTTAATTTCTATCACACAGACACCAAGTTTCTCGACGAGATTATCAACGCTCATTGGCGAACTCTAAAGTCTATTTTTTTATCCTAGATAGTAATTTAACACTTCTAAAACATCAATTTGGTCATAGTTCTTTGAAATAAAGTTCATTTTGGCGTGATTTGACATTTACACCTGTCAAATTATGATCTGGGATTAAAAAACAGAGAATTTGGTTGCTTGATAATTCAACATAGTGGGAAGGTTCTAATTCTAATAATTTTGTATGACTTTTGGTATAATATAAAACTCACCAATGATGCTGCCAATGCGCAACTAACGCGACAGAGTTCCCACTCGGCGAGCTGGCCTTCACATTAACGCAGTACACCTTTATATCAGCACCAGTCTGGTTCGTGATCCTGAGAGTGGCATTCCGCTGGTAAAACGTGTAGTTACTGGTGAAGTCCAAAGTGTGCCACGTGTGGGAGAACGTCATCCAAGTGGGGAACTGGCAGTTGAAGCGGACTGACACTGGAAAGGAAAGAGAATGATGAGTAAAGTGTTATAACTGATAATGTTATTCACATAAGAGTTTCTTTTTATACCACTAAGGTGACAAACATGCATACGGCCAGCCTGATGGTAAGCTTGTAACATCTAGGGGCATCACTTGCGCGCCATCAACCAACCACCAAACTGGCCACCTTGTTCACAGTTAGGTACACAACATTGCAAAAGAGCTGTGTTATTTGGCTAAAATATTCTGCAAGGTGGAGTTATTTCCCCAGTCAGGTAGCTCCCGATTTAAACGGAAAGTTCAGCTATGCCAAACCTCTCTTAAAATCCGATCCGATTTGGTTTCGAGTGAAAAATGGATCAATAGACAGCGGCATCATTATACTGGTACGATTGTATCATTGATGGTCACTAGTGCAGTCTTGGTTAAGGCCACCTAATTCAAGGAAGCAGCTAAGCTACGACTTAGCTTGTCACCTTCAACGCACTTAGTTTATTGAAATTCGCAGCTCGACATTAGTTTTGTCCAAATCGCCCCAAAAATCTTCTTCGCCTAGGTTTTTGACTAGGCTTGATGAGGTTTCGTTGAAAACACGGTAGCTGAATAATAATGATTATTGTTAACTTACCCCGTTTGAGAGCCATGGTCCTGGATCCCTCTGTGGCACTGAACAATCCGTTGCAGGTCGCGTCTCCCGACTGAGCCACCCTGTACTCTATACCACCCGGCGGGATGGGCTGCTCTTTTACAGCGCCAGTGGCTGTAACACGTGTGTTGAGAAGTAAGTCTAAAATTAAAAAAAAGGAAAACAATTTGAGACACACTACATACTAGGTACAATAGTATTTCTTCCATTTAAAAGGAAATAAAAATAAAATGTCAAAAAGGTTTCACGTTAAATTCAGCTTCTCAAGATCTTCTCATAATATGGAAGGATTTTTTTTGAAATTCCGGATTCGAATAATATCTTGTTTCGTAGAAGCTTAAGCTAATATCTCTGTTTCTCATCTTCATTTTTTGTTCCTATTTCAGATTGGTCGTGTGGTTACCGGGAAATAATTTCGAGAGACAAGAGATATCTGTAAACACTAATCAGTTTGAAAATCTTGGTGATCGTAGGAATATTTTCGGCCATACACCGGCAATATTTATCAGCATTTTAAGAGCTGAAGATTTTTTCTTTTGTAAAAAACTTTGCCCCACACTAGGATTTCTCCTGTATATATTGTGGGTACAATTTACAAAAATACATGTCACATGCACACACACCTAGACTGGGAACAACTATCTGTCAGCCAAACAAATATTTGTTTCGTGCGGGGCTTGAACCCGCGACAGCAAGCCAATTGCTTAGACATTGTGCCAGCCGTGCCGTTAAAGATGATTGGATATAATCAAAACTTTTTAGTTACCATTAGTCTTCTCATAGACGAAGCATCGGTACCGATCTTCGTTGCTGGTGGCATGGTTGTGATGCAGCTTTCCCACCAAGAACCGGAGGCTGCCTTCTTTCCACGTGGCCAGGCATTCTAGCTCTTCAACTGAAATAAAAAAGGAGAAATATAGTTTAAAAAAAACGGTATTTAATGATGGTGGTAATCAAGGAAGCCAACAAAGAAAATGTATTTCCTTCAAAAAATTAAAGTAATTTGGAGAGTCAAAACACTGGTTACCATAAGGTTTGCAAATGGCATTATTAGTTCCTTAGTTCCTAAAAGGAGTTTATTAGGATTAGGATAATATTGACAATTAATTATTTTTTTGCGGAATATCGTCGTTACCCTCGTAACGATCTGAGGCTACTGCTTCCTCCATAAAATCCTTATACATCATCATCTGCCACGCCTTTTTCCAACTACAGAGGTATATTGGGGCAGCTCTTAGTCTAACTTAGACTGCTTGTAAGACTTTTTTTGGCTGCTGTCATAATAGGACAACTAAAAAACTTTATACATGACGTTACAAAATATTATTTACATAAAAATCTAGTCAAAGCGAAGTGCATTAGCAATACAACGTCAAATGACGTGCTTGCAAGCACAGTCATAGTCTAAATGTCTACTTGTTCGAGATTTACATCCGAGAATAGACGTCCACTACAGTTCGCCGTTGACGTAGACAATCGAGACAGACGACTGCACAAATAAAGTTTTATATAGATACCGCCGCCGGCGTAAAGGGGAAGTACTATGGGAATTGCTCGGAAATGTTCCTTTTAAGTAGAGATCTTATTTTTTTTGTTGCTTGCTTTTTCTTTTCTTTTTTTTTACAACGGTGCTGAAGTTTTTGTGTTTTCCTGTTTTGTTCCAATTATGTATAATATTCATCAGGCTTTATTTGTGTTTAGTAGGCATAAAGTAGGGAGTAATATACATAGTAGGTAGATAATCAAAATATTTTCCCTAGAAGTTATTCTGGTTATCTCGTGCAAGTGATATTTGTGATTTGACTCCTAGAAATAATGTCACATCACTCGATTCTTTGGGTTAAGCATCTCCCATTCACTTTTAATCATTATAGATCCACGCTGGTACCCACGTATATTTTCAATATAAGTTGACCTCTTATTGTATGGAAATTATAGCTTGATATGTAGTAATGTGTACCTAATATACTATGCCTGCAACTACTTACTTGTTTTTATGGAATATTGACT
Source organism: Allophyes oxyacanthae (assembly GCA_932294325.1). Lineage (NCBI taxonomy): Eukaryota > Metazoa > Arthropoda > Insecta > Lepidoptera > Noctuidae > Allophyes > Allophyes oxyacanthae. The sequence continues at coordinate 2,726,435 of OW028614.1, read as the reverse complement.
ACATGGCTATTTGCATAAACCTATTCTCCTATTCATGCTTCCTTTTCTTTTTATCAATATGTTTAAAAAATTGTCTTTTCTCTTCTACCCTTCTTAGCGTTTCTTTATTGGTTATTTTTTTGTCGGACACTTTCTCCATTCAACGCTAACACCATATATTAAATGCTTCTAGAATTTCTCTATTGTAAGATACTTTACTTAAATTCCATAATATTCCACTCCATCACATGGTTTTGTGGACGAGATTGAAAGCATTTATAAAGTTTCAATGTGGAATAAAGAGTATTCTATTAAAGTGCAGATAGGTACTTCATCTGTAGTTAAAATGAGTCACCAATACCTCCTTAACATGATTGTTATTTTGAACGGTTCGCGAGCCCGCGAGTCGCATCTCGCGACGCTAAATCTAAACAATGGTTGACACCTAAGCTGGAACTCTGCCCGATCCATTTGTAACCGATGTTTAACGAGACGAGCTTTACGTTCCATACAAATTGTTTCAGCTTTACTATTACGTCAAGGATAGTTTTCTTTGATTTTTAAAAGATCCGGTTGAAAATTCTACATTGCTAACTTCTATTTTAACACTTTCAGCGGAGCATCTGGGTATTCCAATTTTTGTTGCCCGGCGCATTATTTTCTCATACAAAATAAATGACGATTAGTGACGTTCTGCTTTTCATACAAGCAAAGATAATATGAAATGTGACACAACCGTTACTACACGTCGACGTTTATTCGTTGTGTCATATGCAATCCACGTATAGTACATAAATAAAGAACAGCGTCAACGCTAGAATAGGAGTTACGGGGTTACCCCTCCATCTAAAGGCAATGGTGGGTCAGGAATTGTTGGGTTGCCGGGGTTGCCTTCTATGTCTAGAAGCGGTGGTGGCTCAGGATTTTCCTGGTTGCTTTCTATGTCTAGAAACGGTGGTGGCTCAGGATTTCCCGGGTTGCCTTCTATGTTTAGAAGCGGCGGTGCCTCAGGATTCCCCGAATTGCCTTCTATAGATATCTAGAAGTGGTGGTGGCTCAGGATTTCCCGGTTTGCCTTCTATGTCTAGAAGCGGTGGTGGCTCGGGATTACAGTACGAACCTATAATATCATAATTACTCGTAAATCATGATTATACTTATTATTTTTTACAAATATAGACGCAAACAATAAGGATAAATAACTTTACGATAAAAATCTACACAAAATAATCAAATACTTACGATAATTCGAAGGCGTAATTTCGAAAAACAGCGGCCTTCTTCCCGCTCAAGGCGCGGCGGCGCACCGGACGAAAAGTATGGGAGCCGGGGGCACCGAGTGACGTATTATGACGTTGTGAATGTATGCGTAATTAGAATGTATGTGTGTGAGTGACCATAAAAAGTGTACAAAAAAACTAACGTGGAGTGGCGCTAGCAGTCCGAAATTTTTTTGTGATACGGCGCGATGACGTAGCTTGAAGGAATTGCTATAGGCCGCAGCCGTTTATACACGTTCTTTAAAGCAAGATATATTTTTTGCTGACGTGATTAGACGTTGTGTCAATTAGCGTTTATCAAATTTGACGTATTATAACGTTGCTCCGCTGAAAGTGTTAAATGTTGTCTTATAACAGTTATTTCTCGCGTATTATTAGTGGGGTGTTACAAAAGAGACTGAGGTACTTTGTGTTTGAGATGCTGCATGTTAGAAAATACCTAGTTAATTACTAAAATAATAATCATAATGATTTATTGTAAGTGTTCAGCAAGTCCTACATCTACCACGGATGATCAGTGACTATACAGGACATTTTTTTTATGTAGTGCACATAATTAGTTGAATGATTCAGTCTCTGTTCCTAAATGCAACTGTAGTATTTGGGATATACTTTAAAATAAAACTAAAATTCGACTTAGTATGGGGGACACGCATAATTTACTAGCGCAAGCCATACAAAATCAATTTTTTATTTTGTTTTGGAGTGAATTTTAGTAGGTACTGTACTGCGGTTGCATTTGGGAATGGATACTGAATAACTCTGCAAATTTCGCGCACTACATGAACAATATCTTTTATATATATTTTGCAGGAATTGAGAACATTGAGGGTTGAACCCCCAACCGAATTGAGAGCATTGAGGGTTGAACCCCCAACCGAATTGAGAGCATTGAGGGTTGAACTCCCAACCGAATTGAGAGCATTGAGGGTTGAACCCCCAACCGAATTGAGAGCATTGAGGGTTGAACCCCCAACCGAATTGAGAGCATTGAGGGTTGAACCCCCAACCGAATTCTGATTTTGTGTACTTACCCGTGCTTTCAGAGCCGTACACATCGGGACAGGCCTGGTAGTTGAGCAGTAGCCTCGAATCCTCTGTGCAGCTCTCGATAGACGATACAGGACTTTTGCAATCACCATGACCTCTGTAATTGTAACAACAGTTTTATAATAACCAGTGTTTTGGGTCTTACTTGTTTATAATAAAATTAGTTTGACGTTTAGAATTACCATACACAATGCTACTCAACAATATGCGTACTGCACCTTGACGTTAACGCTTAGAAATAGTATTATAGGTTATTACTATCTCCATGCAACAACGACAGTTGTACTGACGGGTAATTATGACATGACATAAGTCACGGTGGTGGACGGGTCGTAATAAGGCGTTATTAAAAACCGTTGGTAATTTATAGATCAGGAGATATTGAACTCCAAAATTATATATAAAGTGTTGGTTTTTTCAGGCCTTGCTTTGTTTATATTTTGAAGATGGGGATTGCTATACTTAGTAATTATAACAGTTATAACTACATCGATGTAATATAATCGTCATTGACGAATACATCAATGTCGTCAACAACTGTTGTTCTGACGAGTAATTAAGACGTGACGTTAATATACGTCACGGCAGTTGACGTCAACCGAAGTTCGGGGTAATGACGTCAACTGATGTGTAATTAAAAACCATTGATAATTCAATACAGATCGAGCGTCATTGAACGTAGTGTGTAATTTAAATAATGACGGTGTAAGTGTTTATTTCGGTACACAGATTTATGTCCGACATTTAACAACAAAAGAGAGGTAAAATGTTTTCGCCGGATGCAGATGCCGATGAATTTCAAGACTTTTTGTTCGTATCTTGTATAATGTCGTTGCCGAATATTTTCGAGCAATAAATAACTACAAGGTGCGTTATGAAGATTGCAGGATGTTGGTTTACAAAGGAAGATAAAATACGGATTCGTTTTGTATGACGGCAAAAATATTTTTGTTGTTTCAATTTGCAACAAACGTTCTACTATTGTAGAGAACGCAAATTGGCAATACTCAACATGGGAATTCGTGGAAAAACGATCAACCTCATTACTGTAGAAAAAAAATCGATTGACTAGCGCCACATGAATCAGCGGATAATTAATTAATGAACTAAAATGAATTGGTTTTTTTTTAAACCTCCCTATATCTATGTTTCTCCCTTTTTGTGTGTACAGTTTACAAACGTACCTACATGTCACTACACAGTCATGCCCAGACCCGAAACAACTATCTAATCTATCTATTGTACCTAATTGGAATGATATTAAAGATATTTTCAAGGATAACCAAACCTGAAGAAATACTTCATAATTTTTTGGAGGTGCGGAAGGCAGTGTACCGATCATTGTGGCACAAATTGGGACAAGCTTATGTTTAGTAGTTACCTCAGCTAAGTGGACACGACTCTCACTTTTTGAATATCGCAATTTGATCATCACTTGCGGTAACGGTGAAGGAAAAATATCGTGAGGAAACCTGCACACAGACAGGGCCTCATAAAGTCCTCGATGATGTGTGTAGTCTGACAACCCGCACTAGGCCAGCGTGGTGGTCTAAGGCCTAACCCTTCTCATTCCGAGAAGAGGCCCGTGCCCAGTAATGGTACAGTAATAGGCTGGATTTATTAAGTGGACACGTGAGTTCTTATTTCAATAGGACTAAAGCAACACGTCATAATTTCTCCCCTCCGTTTAAGGTTCGGTACAACACTTACCTATTATAAGTAAAAGAAAAAGGCCCCTTCAGCGGACAGTCGACTGGATCCGCATTCTCTCTGAACATGGAGTACAGTAACGCGTCTCCCGTGATCAAGGAACACAGGTGGGGTAACGCGTCTCTTCGGTGGCAGAATGCTGGGAAATAAAACATTATCTTTAGTGTCAATTTAGTATTGTACTGCGATCACTAATATTACCATAATCACTTGATTAATAACACTATTCTAATCTTATTTTTTTATTCACATTAAATTACATTATTCTCGCAGCCCTTACCACAGCATTTATTTATTTATATTATTAGGTCCTTACATATGAAATTGGCGTTTTATATGGAACAAGCAAAACGATTTTTTTTATGAAATTATTTATTAAATCAGTCAAAGTATGTACCATTGTTATCTTTGCACTTTCGCCATATGATAGGTAGATCATTGATTCCTTTGCTGAAAAAATTGTGGGAGCGAGAATCAATAAAATCTTTGAAGGCGGTTTTGACTGTCTCATCGGTATATGAATATTTATTTCCCCCGTCTGTGTGCAAGGCTGTCAACTGAAAACCAGCGCTGGGTGTTCTTATACCCAGCAAATGCTAAGTTGGCAACCAATTCGGTATTAGCATGGTGCAGTATATTGTTTTTCTTTCCTTGCTAATCTTTGTTTTTTGTGTGTTTGTAGTTGTGTTGTCTAGTATCTAGTCCGAATAAATGTTTTTACTTTCTTCTTTCTTTCGAGTATACTGCGCTCCATTGCTCTTTGGCAAACCCTGAGTTTGGACTTCTGTGCATTAGTCAAAGACCAGACTTGCGCTCCGTAGGTTAGGACGGGGAGAATACACATATCCATGAGCTTTCGCTTGAGTGGCATGGGTAAATCACCCTTGAATAAATTATTTTTTGTATTTTATTGTGTCAATTACGTTAAATATGTTCATGGAATACCCTCGTCAATAGTGCGACAATTTAGAATCTTTGAACTTCAGAACTCTTGCTCGTCAGCTTGCCTCGCTTCGATAGGCTATTGCCACCTCAAATGACTGATAACCATTTAAAAAGCTTGGCCTAAAAATACGCACCTACTTGTTACCATAACGAATTACTATCTAAAGTACCCCTGTCGCGTATAAAAGGCGAATGATAATGTAATTCATTAGGAGAGGCTCGCTAGGAAATTAGGCCTACCGTTTATGAGTCCAGGAAATTCCCATGACAGCCCGTATAGTGCCGGGACACCGTTAATTCATACAAACATGATATAATACGACACAAGCTGACACAACTTAGAAGTAATATCTATGTACCTAATCGAACAGCCAATGGCAATCGCTCACTTAGATAATTTTACAACTTATTGTGTCAACGTAAAGATCATAAATAATAAGTTTGCAAAATTTCAGCTCAATCGGAAACCGGGAAGTGGGTCAAAATTGACTTTTAAGATTTTGTTACATAGTTAGTGAGTTAGGTTTTCCTCGATTTTCTTGTGATTCCATCATCAGATCCTGACTTGATGATAATGGGACCACCTCGGGAGTATACCCTTTCGAACTAAAAAAGAATTTTTGTAATCGGTTCACAATTGGCGAAAATAGCGATGAAAATACACAAAAAAAAAAAAAAAAACATACGCGACGAACATAGTACCTCCTCCTTTTTGGAAGTCGGTAAAAAAGAAATCATTTGAGACTAAAATAAAAATTAAAAAATCCTTTTTTTAAACGTAAAATTATATTAGTGATTAGCTGTTGCCCGCGGTTACATCGAAGCGTTTTTTTATCAAAATTAAATATTATAGCCTATATCACTTAGGGATAGTGTAGCATTCTACTGGTGACAGAATTTTCAAAATCGGTCGGTTTTTGAATTTATTCATTACAAACAAAAATACTAATCTTTTCTCTTTCTAATGTTAGTCTAGTATAGATTTATTGGTTTCCTGTCGAGCGCGGCCACAGTTAAGATGAATGAAATCGCTGTCCGTATGGAAATCCGAGAGGAAACCAGTAAACCAATACATCAATTTTATGGTATTCAATTTCCATTTCAAAAATAAAAAGTTTATGAATTTTTATTTTCTTATTTTAGGCTCAAAAGATTTCTTTTCACTTATATAATAACCCCTTAAAAGGACCTCCGTTATTATAGTAAGATCTTATATACAGAAAAACTCAATAACACCTTGCCTGACCCGAGAATCGGACCTCACGATCAGCAATCGCGCTACGAAGCACTAGACTTAGGGTTTTTACTTACGACATAAGTTTCTTTATACTCACTTTCTTTATATTGCAGTACGTTTTTATGTTTTTCGTGCATCACAACGCAGCGGTAGCAGCCTTTTCTGAAAGAGAAAATTAATAAACTAATAAAAAATTTGCTTACTTTATAATCATGAAATATGGAGCTATCAAAATTGAAAACAAAAAAAAACGCTTGTGCGCTCCAGCGAGTTACATACACTAAGATTCAATAACGTCGCTTTTATATTGGTGGAGCTAGCAGTATTAGAGAACTTAGGTTTAGAATGGTAGAGAAAGTTAGATACAATAGTATTCTATTTTTAAATAATAATAATATACACATAAATATAGAAAATAGGACGGGCCTTAATTTGACATTGGGTGATATATTGGACATCGACGAAAATAAAATCTGCATCACATATTTTCAAACAATGTAATTTTTTTTCACCTCGATTATTTAAAGTACACACTGTACTAACATATAAAAAAAAAATCATAGCCGTGCACTCGCGTTTAGTCCGCCATAAATAGCCACAATATCCAGGGAGACAGAAGTGTCACGACAGCTCTCGGTAAGTAATTTTTTACGTTTTTATTTTGTATGAAAATAGCTACTGAAATTAACATAATATATTCTACATGATATATATAAATGTATAAATAAATCACAATTATTACAATTTACATAGCATTTGCTCTACATGTCACTAAAGTTTTACGTTCAGCATACTTCCCATTGCCAACTACACGCTGATTTCATTTGGTGTTGTAATGTCCAGTATACTGTACCTTGCCCATTACAACTACTAATAATATAATTTCAGATCTTCAAGAAATTATCAAGAGGTACAAAATTCATCATTTTATTGTCACCAATCGACGTTAATTCCCATATTGAGGATGAAGCAAGCTCGAATAATAAAGCCGAGTTCACCAAACGGCAACAATCGGACTGTTCCTCGTCCGATGCACCATTTATTCCATTTTCATTGGAAAATCTGAATTTGCCTGATAACTCAAAAGAAAGAGAAAACAGTCCTGCTAAATTAGAAAATATTGAACCAATCATAGATATTCAGGCAATGCAACTTACACCAATTATAAGACGAGTACTGTTATTCAATAGCCAGGTAAACTTTGATAACATTCCAACCCTGTCATCAATCTATTCTATTATGTCTGGATAAGGTATATTTATATCACCTGGACCAAGTGTAGTAAAAACCAGATACAAAACAACAAGTCCAAGGTTTGAATGACTACATAGACATCTTCATTTTGTTGATTCCCTGATTCAGCTTGACTTTACAAAATGCCGCCATTTATAGAGGAGGTGAGACGTAACTTCAGCTACTGAAGAAGTGAAGAGATACAGCATAGATGAGAGGACTATCCTATCTTTAAATTTAAAGGCAATGAGGCTGTTTAGTAACGACTAATGGTTGTTATTTACTGAATCTTGAAATTCAAGAATCAAATAATTTGTTATATTTTGTGAGGAAAATGTTAAACTAACTATATAATTTTGTAACAGAATATGATTCTAACGTAATAAAGTTCTTAAATTTGTAACAATTGTGGTTTATTCTCGGCATTTAACAACATAATGACAAATTAAAATTTACACACATCAGATCTTAATTTGGCAAAGTCCATCATACTGTACACAAATATTTGCAGTCACTTTATACAATATTGGATAATGTCCAGCATACTAGACAGGCTTTTTCGCGAAATCTAGACACAAGAGATTTTTTTTATTATTTTTCTTGGATAAAATGAACTCCAATCATATCAAAAAAATATAATTATTATTATTTTTCAAAAAGAAATTGCCTTGCCAAATTAAGGGTTAAACAGTCCTTAGACTGTTTCTATCTTAGTACATATGGCTATAAAGTATTAATGATTAAGATTATGCTACGATTGGCTACGAAAAATGATAGAGTAAAGTGACTTGGCTAAAAAGTAGGCCAGTGTAACTTAGGGCCAATTTTACTATTGAAACTGAACCCAATCATTTCAAGCTGAGCTCAGTTTACGAATGATATTTCTCCAACATAAATTGAACGCAGTTTACGTTGGTTAATTCTGAATTTTCGACATTTAGTTCATCCATCTGAACGCGTTCAAGAATTGACGTGACGCAGCTGTCAGGCGAAGACAGTTTTGACAGCTGCGTTTAGAGATAGGTACTTTGGTACTGAACAAGAATATTATATTAGTAATGTTCTTGGTACTGAAATATTTTGTAGCTAAAATTGCAGTAGGTCGCTGTCACATGTTGCAAATGCTAAACGCACAGCGAGCGTTTAAGTGGCGATATTTATATACCTACTCTGGCATGGAAACTTGGTTTTCGCATCAAAATCAAAATGTAGCTGGTGAAATCGGTTTGTCGTAAACAGAGATAAAAATTGACATTTGAACTCGTTTATGCAGAACTTCGTTTTTAAACTCGTTTTGTAATACGAACGATGAAATTGGCCCCTACTTTACCAAAGTAAACGCGGCTTTACAGGTGTAATATCTACAAGATCTATGTACCGGGCAGTGGCTAGCAGGAAATATACGGGCGTCAGCAGGTACTGCAGTGGATTGAAGATTAGTTGGCACGAGACACGAACCAGCTTTGCACAACTTACTGCATAGGGGCGGGTGCAGGGTAGAAAAATGTAACGCCAGAGGATTATAGTTTTTATGACCTTTGATATAAGTTTTATTTTTCATTCTTGTTAGTTTAGGATTTTTTGGTACAGATATATAGGTATCTATAAAGATCCGTATGCAAAAAAAATGGGTAAGGTTAATTATTCAACCGAATTTCATATAAAAGTTTACCTACTTATTTGTACCTTTAGCACTATTATTTTAGTGGAAAATTTTGTAATTCAAATCAGACAAATTTTCATATGAGAGGTTATATCTACAACTGAACAAAAAAATAATATCCCTACATGATATTCGCGTCGAAAAACATACAATTCATAAAAACGTAATAGTAATAAAAATTATATACATTTTGCCTCACTGAAAAGTCGATATCATAACCTATTTGTGTGCGGTATTAAACGACAGGGATATGTGCCATCGACCCTTATCATGAGCGCTAAGCGCTATCGATAAGACATAAGAGAGATTAAAGGGATACGTTCAAACGAAACGGAAAGAAGATAGACGAAAGAGAAATGATACAGATTTACAATGATAAAGTGAACACATGCGTTTAAAAGTTTTATTAAAAGCGGGATTCGAAGGAGAAATTGAAAGTAGAACGGTTAAACTTTGTCGGTGAACACAAGATGTAAACAAAGCTTTTTAATCTACTTTTTGTTTCAGTATGGACAGAATTCGTTCCAGCCAGGACTGACGAGATGAAAATGGTAGTTGGGATAACCTGAAGGCGGATGGTGGACAACCAGGTTTTATTAATTTTGGAAGCTGATGAAGATGTTTGGGTCAAACTAGGAATACTGAATATAGGTGAGCAAGGTCTCCAGTGCTCTTTAGGGAAGCATCATAACAAGCAACGCTAGTATTAAAGTCGGTAATGCGCGAGAGAAGCACCTGGAGGCTTATTACAACCTCTTAAACGGGGCAGAAATTGAACTGCCTAGACATTTCCAGTATGAGCTGACCTCGCACTGTAAAGGCTTTTCGTACAATGAAAGGTTAGCTTATACTGAAAATGTCTGGGCAGCTCAATTTTTATCCTGCTATAAGAGCTGGTAGTAAACCTCTGGTGTTGCAAGCGTTCATGGGTTACGGTAACCGCTTACCTTCAGGCGGGCCGTACGAATGTTTGCCACCTTAGAAGTATAAAAAAGAATGATCCTATATCTTGGGTACGTTGACAAATTTATCTCATGATAACAAAAAATAATAATGCTTTCTATTCTATTCTTTTTATTCTATTCATCATACACTTTTTATGAAACTAGTCAATATAGCTGAATGTCTGATAGAAGGTGTAATGTGTGTACATGAAGGTCGCCTGTAACCCTGCTTCGTTTGATCCGATGTCCTAACGAAAATGTCCGAACCGAATGTAGACCAAAACGCGAAAAGGTAGACTAATCGCGCGTCACTCTTAATTTGGGCAAGCGAGCAATTGCACGTCAATGTCTCAGCTATCTTAGGCATTCTGATGACGACATATGATTTAAATTAGTTTGTTGGTATTTCTAAATTTTTTATGTAAACTCTGCACTTTTTTCGAGACTTTTGTTCCAGATCATTATATCCATGTGTTTTTACGTGATCCTGCATAGACCTTTGTTCCGTATAGTATTGAACCCACTATAGCCACTGCCCAATCAGTTCCCCCACCGTTATCTACTGCAGAGTTTATAACAATCTAATAATAATAACAACTTACTCATCAACTATAAGGAACTTATCCCCCTCGGAGGACAGACACCGTCCCTTGTTGGAGAGCCGGTCGCCTTCGATGAGGATCGGCTGGATCACGCCCGACTGGAACCAGCGGCCGTGCCACCGAGATGGAAACGAACAACCTGAGGACAAAGGAAGATGAGGTTAGATCATAGAATACAATAGAATAGATCTTTATTTCATGTAAACCAGATACAGGCACTTATGAAATGTCGAGACTCTGGGTGCGCGTTCCAAATAGTAGGTCCTATGGAGAAGAACCGGCAAGAAACTCCATGGAAACTCTTACCTCTCCACTCGATTAAGGTTCGATTAAATTGAAAACATAATAGATTTCTCAGAATTGGTGTTACAATCTTGATTAGTACAATGTTGTGGTAAGAGCGTGAGGTGCTAGAATAATGTAATTTAATGTGAATAAAAATAAATAGATAAACAGATAAACACATTTGTTGGTAATATAGATTACAAGTCAATTAAATTAGAATAGGATAATATCTAATAATTTGCCTTTAAATAAGAATGCCATAGCAATTACAAGCTGATCAGGCCCGACAGACGGCACCAATTCACGAGCACATTGGTCATCATTATAATAAGTAATATTGAGTGGCAATTCATCACAGAGTTGGATTAAAAGTAGAAAAGCTGACGTTGATTTCAGTACCACCCATCGCAATGGTCTGAAAATAATTTTAGTTTTTATGCATTACAACAGTCCTAAATATCTTCATCTGCTTCGTCAGCCAATCTTTACCCAATGCTGGGTGTAGGCCTCCTTCTTTGCATGCCATTCTGCCAAGTGTTTAGGCTTCCTCATCTAGTTTTTTCTGACTATTTTTACGATGTCGTCAGCCCATCTAGCCGGCTGACGACCAACGCCTCTTCGCCCGGTCCTGGGTCTCCAATCTAGCACCTTGCTGCCCCACCTGCCATCGGTTCGCTGACCTAAGTGACCCGCCTACCTCCATTTACGGTGTGGTATGACAAGGGCCACATCTACATCCTTGGTTTGCTGGCGGATCTCGGTGTTCCTGACCCTACATAGGGGATCATTCACGATTGTATTACTGCAGCCATAGAGTTTTCAGTTAGTGTATGATTTATAACCTCGCTGACGATTGGGCCCATGTTCCTTACCCCACAAGCTTACCAATAGATAACGTTCTTCCGATGAGAAGGGACCCGTAACTTTTAATTTAGCTAAAATTAAGGATAAGTGGAATTCTATGGTGATGGATAGTATTTTTTTAACCCCCGACGATAAAGAGGGACGTTATAAGTTTGTAGTGTGGATTTATGTGTCTGTCTGTGGCATCATAGCTCCTGAACGAATAAACCGATTCTGAATAAGCTTTTTTCGTTTGAACGGTGTCTTAAGCGAGAGTGTTCTTAGCTATGTTTTATGAAAATCTTTTCAGCCTTTCAAAAGGCTCCTTTTCTAGGGTTTTTGATGGTTAGGTTATTTCTCAACCTATCGCATTCTTATTCAGCCATTTCATTAAGGCAGTTTCTCTAAATACCGATAAGTACTAGGAATTCTGAAGGGCACATTCAGGTCGAATTGTAAAAGCATTTGATTGCTATTTCCATCACAAAAGCCATAACGCGATGAAACATATGATGACACACACACATGCTAACACTTATATGATTGCGAAGTATTTTTTAACGTAATGAAAAACTGAAATATTCATCGCTATTCACTATGATAAAAGGCTTTCTACACTATTGTCGACGACTGCTAATGAGTTTGCGTTTATTAAGGTCATGTCATTAATAACGATTGATTGCTTTGTGCCCTTCGTTCGATAGAACTACAGAGATCTCTAGCCGATATTATAATTATATTAGCTAGACTACGTATATTGTATGTCTCATGTATTGTGTTTTGTTACAAGAGTCAAAGAGGACTATCAAAGGTCTGAAGCAGGTTTTTATCAATATGGCAAGTGCCTAGCATTTAAATTTTGGATGGATGGGGTACAGGTAGAGTTTAACCATAGGTACAATCATAGCAGGTATATTATTTATAATATGACATGGACCACAACATGCAAAGACCTATTTGTCCAACAGTGGACGCGATGGGCCGAGTTGGTTTTGCTAGGCCTTCTTTCCGACATATTTTGTTTTACAAATTAATATTAAGGCAGTACCCTGACCAAAACGCCGTTTTACATCGCCATCTCCTCCGCAATTATACCATATACAAATAAAAAAAAAATACAGTCTTAAAGTTCAAGATCTCTACTTCAAATCCAAAGTTTCAATTTTTTTTTTAAATTAGTTTATACTATGGTAATTGGCGTTTATAAAACACCTAAATCAGAATTTAAACCTTCATCTTCTTCGGAACTTTGAGCTTAATTTATTTCTGATTTTCAGCAATAGATAGATAATTCTTTTCTCTATAAGTCCAACGTTTAACATTAAAAAAAAAGTCAATTTTCAATTTTTCCATGAATTTAAACGTAAATCTGTGCCAATTTTCAGCTGAAGGGTCGTGTTCGGGTGACGGGCGGCAGTCTGCCGCTGGGACGGGATACCCGTGTCGATCGAGGCTAACGTTCGATTTATAAATTCAGAATTTATTTTGCTATCTAGACACAATATTGTGTAGAGGGGGCAACCTATATAACTTGCCTCAGTAGTATGGCATGTACTTCTAATGTTTTGATTTTTTTTGAGTACATATTTGAAATATTATTATTTTAGTAAAATCAGATATAGATAGAGTCTACTGATCTGTCACGTTATCTGTCAAGTCAATACAAATTGTGTTTCATCTTCTAAAATACTTCGTCTAAAATATAGGTACCATCTTTTTGATGTTTTCTATAAACATAAATTCAAATTCAGTATGTGACTACGTGACCGAATGTTTGAAAGCTTATATCTCCCAAACTATGGGACGCAGTCCCATCATGTTGGTATTCAAACTTCATGTTTTGGTGAGATCTATGTGGCCACGTCACCAAAACTTTGAAAGCTTATATCTCCCAAACTATGGGACGCAGTCCCATCATGTTGGTATTCAAACTTCATGTTTTGGTGAGATCTATGTGGCCACGTGACCAAAACTTTGAAAGCTTATATCTCCCAAACTATGGGACGCAGTCCCATCATGTTGGTATTCAAACTTCATGTTTTGGTAAGGTCTATTCATATAAAGATATAAACCGTGACCACGTGACTACGTGACCAAAATTCAGAGCTACCTTCTATTAATGAATTGATAATTTGCCATAATCAACGTTTAAAATAGTAAGTAATAATATGTTGATGACGATGTTGATCTAAAATAAATAAATGTTTTTTTTTTTTAATAAAACATTTTGTCCCTCACTAGGATTTCTCCTGTATCGTGGGTAGAGTTTAAAGACATACATCTCACAAGCACACGCACCCAGACTAATATTTGTTCCGTGCGCGTATCGAACCCGCGGCACGTAGCGTAGAAAACCACTACACTACTTGTAACAACCCTAGCCTCCATGCACTATCGCCACAATGTCTTGACGTTGTCGGCGAGATCAAAGGCGTCGTCCTACTGTTGTTTCTCTTTATACTATTCCTTTACTAGATATAATAATAAATACTATGTAGGTGCCAACCTAGTTTTATTTTAATACTTATCGATTATACTTTATATATTACTATTCACCAACACTGCTACCAAACAAAGATATGAAGTAAGTGTTTATTAATCCCATTTATAGTCGACTTCCAAAAAAGAAGGTTCTCAATTCGACTGAATGTTTTTTTTTGTATGTTTGTTACGGTATTACTCCGCCAATTGCATACCGATTTTGAAAATTCTTTTTTTATTTCAAAGGGTACTCTCAAGATGGCATTTAAATTTGTTGAAGATTTGATGAAGAACTTCGGAGATATACAATGGAACTCTTGAATGAATAACAGCATGTCACTTGCGATTTCTGTAATCGCATGATTATGAATTGTTTAAGCCACTCAAAATAGAAATATAAAATAAACGTTAAAAAATAGTATAAACCGACTTCAAAAAACTAAAAAGTATACATATAATTTTCTTAAAAAACTTATCAGCTTCTGAAGTCGTTGCCACTGCCAAGCTAGGTGCATTGAAGAATTTAAGAAAATTATTTACACTGTTTAGTTTTTTGAAGTCGGTTTTTACTTTTTTTAATGCTAGGTATTAATATCTAATAATCGTGATATATTTATATGAGTGAATATTAAATGAATCAAGCAATTCTTCAAATAAAAGAGCAAGTTATAATTAGTTAATACCAAATCATCTAACAACTCGGCAAGTGTAATGGGCATTTTTTGCTCGGAAGCTCGTTGAGGAAGCATAAATTTTTTATTTCCCTTTTTTATAAAATCATTCATCATTGTAGTGATTGTACCACTGTTATTGGTATTAATTTTCTAGTAGTAACTCTGTTACTATATAGACCTACTCGTATAAGTGAAACAATCTACAAATATATATTTTACATTGCCACCTCTATTTATTATATAGTTTTTTAGTGTCTGGCGCGATGATCGCGTTGACATGCTCCGAGCGGTTTCCGTAATATTACAGGGGGTCGCGCGGGTTGCGCGGGTGGAGGAAGCGAAATCGACAAATTCGTTACCTCACTGACGCGCCTTAAGTTAAATTATATGATTAAACTGTGCCTATACCCATCTAAGGCACTTGTCGGTGTTCTTCCAATGTTCTAAATCTTTTAATTCTTTTTGTCTCTACATTCTTTCAGCTGATCAATGTTTTTTCTTCTTGGTCTTTCTCTTTTTCTTTTTGCCTCTATTTTCCCTTCTATAGTGGTGGTAATATTTTATCGACAATAACTATAACAATTACACTACATAGAGCTTTAACCCTTTCATAGTACAGGGGCATGTGGTACTCATTGACACTGAATTGATCCTGAACTGTGAAAGGATTAAGCAAGGAAGCTTGAAGAGTATCCAAATCTCAATCTAATCCAAATTACATTATTCTCGCAGCTCTTACCACAATATGGTACTAATCAAGATTGTAATCTATTATTTTAACAGAGTTTTCATGGAGTTTCATGCCGGTTCTTCTCTATAGGACCTTCTATTTGGAACCGCTCACCTAGAGTCTCGACATTTCATAAGTGCCTGTATCTGGTTTACATGAAATAAAGATCTATTCTATTCAACAACGCTGAATTTTACAAGGAGATCCAAATCTGAACTGAAATTTTATAATGCATAATCATAATTTATGATCTTTACCAAGCTTCCCACAATAACGATTACCAAAAAGATTAATAATCCAAGTGTCACACCAATACAGAAGTTCATCATTCCAACAATTTCCTCTCACAGACTCAACAGAGTACGTTCACACTAACCATTGTATAGTAATCTAAAGATTATTACCTTCATTACGGCCGTAATATGGTCACAATGGGCCTTAACAAGTCACTCGTTTGTCGAACATGGCTCATGGTAATAAGTTATAACGGAGCTTTTTTAAATAATGTCTATGGTACCAGATATTATTCTCTATGATCTGTGATGGCCTTTTGATTTCTTGTAACGGTTTGAATTTAGAATGTTAGATGTAGGGAATGAATAACATTTTTTATTGCATTTGAACTGTGTTTTTAGTTAATTACAAACGTCGTAATCGTAAAAGATAGTTTGAGTTATTGCGGTGTAATATTTCAGAAAATATGTGAGGTAACTTTTAAGTTGGGAGATACAAAAAATGTTATGTTTTGTGGCGCAACTTGAGTGAAGCATAATATTATGGCCAGTTGAGGATTGTGGTAGGATGATAGCTTACTTAGTGGTTGCTGTAATGATATAAATAATTATTATAATAAGCCTACGGGTTCCCACTGAAGGGCAAAGGCCTCCGTTCCCTCTTTCAAATTTTCCCTGACTGTTGCTATTAGGGGCCAATCCTTTGACTAGGAGTCTAGCTCATCCCGCCACTTCATAATATTCAATAACGTATCTCGGTATAATAATAAATAAAAAAAAAGTTCCGAAACTAAAACCCAACTATTGAAAAAGTATGAAACAAGAAAATATTAATACATAATATTCATAGTGATGTTCAGAGGATAGCCGTCGTCATATGACCCACTTTGCCTTAAAGCTTATGATCGGTTACTACTGTCAGAATGTACTGTTTTGGTAGGCTAGGTGGCTACGACCACGGCTATCCTCTGAAAATCACTATGAATATGTATTAATATTATCTTGTGTCACTCTTTTTCAATAGCTTAGATCTATCTGTTATACCTGTAACCCAAATTAACATAAACATATTTACTATCTTACAGCCGAATTCGAAACTTACACCATGCGTCAGTTAATTGAGAAATAGCTAATTCAAAAGATAATACTACATTAAAACACCCTTTCACATGTACGTACGACGCACGCTATCTAGATCAACCCCGATGTCACGCTTACTTAATTACAGAATTATGCTAATAAATCAAAAGCGAAATGCCCCTTAACCGAAATTAAGTAATTAACTTTACCCGACAAAATTTAATATACCTCGCGAATGTTTGCGCGCGCCGCTGTCAAGAGCACTTTTCGATTTAGTTAGGTTACATTTAAGGAACATACGATCGCGTTAGTAAACACCATTCCGGCGATATTGCTGTTTTACAATATAACAGTTAGCGAGAATTATGGAGTATTAAAATGTTTTGATTTTGTAGGTGTGGCCGACTTGTAATCATTGTTTGTTGGAGGATAAAAAGTAGGTTCAAGAAAAATTGTCTTCGATTTATCTGGTAGCTTGATGGACTGCAAATGAGTTTACTGATTCAGTTTGCGTAACTTTTAGTGTTTAAAACATTAATAAAATAAAATCCAGCCTATTACAGTTCCACTGCTGGACACGGTCCACTTATCAGAATGAGCAGGGTTAGGCCTTAGTCCACCACGCTGGCCTGGTGCGGGTTGGCGGTCTACAAATACTATCGAGAACTTTATGAAGCCCTCTCAGGTGTGCAGGTTTCCTCGCGGTGTTTTCCTTTACCGTTAATGCAAGTGATACCTAATCAAATAACAAGCAAAGGATAAATTCGAAAAGACAGAGGTGCGGGCTGGGTTCGATCTCAGACCCTCCTGCATGGAAGGCAAGCGTTCGCCCGCTAGGCTATCACTGCTTGCAAAATTAATACGTACCTATTAATATTTTTTCAGTATTATTAGCAGCACGGAGCCTAGTGAAAGCTTGCCTTCCATGCAGGAGAGTCTGTGTTCGAAACCGGCCCGCATCTCTGACTTTTCGAATTTATTTGCGGATTTGAATTTGAACGAAAACATCGTGAGGAAACCTGAACACCTGAGAGGGCTTCATAAAGTTCTCGATGGTGCGTGTAGTCCACCAACCCGCATCAGGCCAGCGTGATAAACTCTTCATAAAAGAAAAGGGTTAACTCTTTTTGGACATATTTATCGCAGCCGTGAGGAACACAATTAGCTGGGGTTTTTTGTACTTATGATCTTATTTTTTTTTAAAATTTATATTGTATCGCTTACGTGACTGTTCTGAATAAATTTACTTTTCTTTCTTCTGAGAAGTGGCCTGTGCTCAGCAGTCGGACGGTAATAGCCTGAATTATTATTACCAGGGCCAGTATAAAGTTGTAATTATATTTGTTCAGTCTTAATAGATTTCGTCATGCATGATGTTGGTAATGGTAGTCACGGTATGTGATTGCTTCGTTATCAATGTAGAAATCTAGGTTTTCAATAAATACTTTATAATTGCAGCCATTCCTAATTCATGTTACTCTGCGTCTGTTCTGAATGTCGATCACGAGTATTGTGAGAACAATGCAATGTCAAAAGAGTCACATTAGTGTAAGGGCAGCCTATTAATTCGGTATGTAAATTATTATTAGGTATTTATTTTATACTAGCTTCCTCCAGCGGCTTCGCCCGCGTGATATCTTTATAAATTATAGCCTATGTTACTCAGTGTTAATATAGCATTCGGTTGGTGAAATAATTTTTAAAATCGGTTTTTTGTTTGAGTTTATCCATTACAAACAAACAAACATACAAAAAATCAAATCTTTTCTCTTTATAATAATTATTAGTTTAAAAATATAGATTTTATTTTTATTTACAGATTAGAAAATTTATGCAACAGTTTTTAATATTTTTGCCTTTAAAGTACCTATGTAGTAATAATTTTTTATTAAATTGTCAACTAATTTCAATATTTTAGCTTTCACAGTAGTATATTTTTTTAAATATATTAAGTATCAAATTTTTGATGCTGCTGATGACGTCACAAAGTAGTCTAAAGTTTTCGATTTCTTAATCCAGGAAATGGTCTATCTGTGTGCCAAATATCATCCAAATCCGTTTATGCGTGACTAAGTAACAAACATCCAGACATCCAAACATCCAAAACATCCAAACATCCAAACTTTCGCATTTATAATATTAATGTGATACATAATTATTATACTGTAGTTTTTTGCTAGCTATATTTACAATGTTGCGTTATAAACAATGCTCGGTCCTTTGCATCCACTTAAATCCCATGTAACGGGCACGCGCGTAACTTTTTGTGTGGACATGAGAATGTCGGTTGGGAGACAAGTGAAGTGTCATTTCCTGCATGGCCATGAATGCTCATCTACTTTAAAAAATTTGAGATTCTCCTCGTCTATTTAAAGTCTTCCACACTGTAGTTCTTGTTCGTTTCATGATCATTGATCAGTCTCTTCATTTTCATCGATGATATGCTAGTTTTATGCAGAGCAACTTCTATGGGCTTAATTTGACCTGTAATATTTTAGTTAGTTGTCTGGAGCCTTGGCAAATTGTCAATATGTCCAAATAATGGATTACTCATACATGGATAAACATTTGAAACACACAGCAGAATGACATCACAATATCTTCACCACTACAAAAATTAATAAATCTTATGTAGTAGATACATGGTTATGTTTTTAGCAACAACTTAACATTCGGAATACGCAAATATGTGCCAATTGTATTCATACGAATGTCGGTTGACAAAAAAAAAGAGCATCCTGTGTCGCTATGATTCATTTATTATTGTAAAGGTTGTTACTGACCTCGCCGTAACAACTCAATTTGTATGAGCGGCGCCCGAATTGTAGCGAAATGGCATAGAATTGCAAACGGGGTCGGATTTTGAAAATAATGTAGTTTGTTTTTCTGTAGCAGGTTTAAATAGAGGTGTAAATTGTTAGTAGTAATAAAATAGGTCCACCACTAGGGATTCACGGAGATCCATGGGCGAACGACAATATGGTTTGTCTTGTACCAAGATCAGGGGCCTTAATATCAGCTCTTAAAGCTGTAATTTTAAGAGAGGCAGAACAGAGCGGGACTTCTCCTCAAAATTGAAGCTACCCAACTGAAGAAGTACCTCCACCTTGTAGAATATTGTAGCCAAATAACTTTCTTTTGCAGTGTTGTGTTCGTAATGGTGAGCAAGGTCGCCAGTGCTCCTTGGAGAAGTGTCGACGACGCTAAACAACGCATTTGCGGTCGGCATAGCGGGAGTGATGCCCCTGGTGTTGCAAGCGTCCATAGGTTACGGTAACCGCTTACTTTCAGGTAAGCTGTATGCTTGTTGGCCACCTTAGTGGTATAAGTGAAGATCATCTTTTTAGGTACCTATTTTTTTAATAGTACCTCTTTGAGAATGGAGCTTTCCATATTCATTTGAACAATAATTTTCTTAATACGTAGCACGTACTTAACAACAGGTATGCTATTATTAATGGCTATACTAATGAAATAGCCGGCTAAAGGTTGTTGAGGGCAGCTGTTAAGGGTGAACTAATGATAGGTACTTAGCGCGTACTAGTTAATTAACTTAACCTTTTAATTAACGTTAATATTAAGCTTTATGCTTCATTATCTCGGTTAGAGATGAATAGCAGAAACATTTGCATGAGGTTTGATTCCCCGGTTTAGCAAACGAAATACAGACATCGAAATAGGAGATTGATAAAAAAAAGTATATCTTTGCTCCATCTTCGTATTTCTCCTGTATCATGGGTATAGTTTTACAGACATAAATCTCACATGCATACACCCAGACCCAGAACAACTATCTGTGGGCCATAAAAATATTTGTTCCGTGCGGGGATCGAATCCGCGGCACGTAGCGTAGAAAGCTAATCGCTTAGCCACTGCGCAAACCGTGTCGTCATTATTTAAAATAATAATATTTCATTGAACGTATAAAATCGTGAATGATAGACAATTATTTTGTTCAGTATCATTCGAACTCAATAAACTTCATTAAAAGTGGCAAATTGGACCAAATTATTGGAACAAATTGGACTTACAGTGGTCCAATCAGTCGTGTAGTACCAAAATTGATATTGAATATCAGGACGCTGATTAATTATAGATAATATTTCAGTTTCTTCCGATAAATGCCATATTTCATATTAAAGTGCTTACTGGAACTTTTTCATAGAATAATAACCTAACCGTCAAAAACCCCCGACTCCAACTAGAAAAAGAGCTGTAACTTTTGAACGGCTGATCGGATTTTCATGAAACATAGCTAAGATGATTCCCGATTAAACAAGGTTTCAATTAAAAAAAAACTGCATTGAAATTGGTCTATCCGTGTTGGAGCTACGATGCCAAAGGCAGACACAGATACACACTACAAACTTATAACACTCTTTTTTGTCGGGGCTTAAAAATATCAATTTTCAAGATAACCACGAGCAATGTCATTAAGCGAAGCCTCCCCTATACAAAAAATAACGTGAAAAAATCTATGCTATAACCTTGTTCCGCGGTAAATCAGTGTCCCAGCCCACAATACCTCCATACAAGGTTACAGTAGATAATAAGCCTACATCAATATAGCACGCAACAAGCCTGAGTTGCCGACAAAATTGCCCCGGCACCCGGCAACTTGGCTAATTTCTCTTGAAGAGGTTCGTTTTATCGTTTACGACTGAGTCGGATCGTGTCTTTGGTTTCTCATCCATCATTATGCATTTTCATATTTAATTAAGTAATAAAAGATGCTGCCAGTATTTCATTACACAGGATATTTTTTTATGTAGTGCGCATAATTTGTAGTGATTCAGTCTCTGTTCCTAAACGCAACCGCAGTATTGGGATACACTTTAAAACAAAACGAAAATTCGACTTAGTATGGGGGGACGCATAATTTACTAGCGCAAGTCATACAAAATCAAATTTGTATTTTGTTTTGGAGTTAATTTTAGTACTGCGGTTGCATTTTGGAACGGACACTGAATCACTATGCAAATTATGCGCACTACATAAAAAAAATATCCTGTATCAGATATCATATTTGGTGGAAAATTTACAGAGAAAATATAAAAAAAATGTTATTTTAATGAGCACGTCACGTCACACTTGCCGCATTACCTCGTTGTACGGCGACCATTTTTAATTATATTAATATTTCCATTTCCAAATCGTATGTAAAATCCTATCGGAGTCGTGACTCGTGTCGTCCCCAACAAATGTCCTCAAACCCACCGCCTTGCGCTTAATTTGTTTAAATCAAGCCTTAAGACGCAACATTTTGTTGTTCGCTCGTGAACATAGTAGTAATAATGTTAATATTGTAACCTTCTTTACGACTTGAATGACTGAACTGTTTAATTTAATTAGAATTGTTTCAGTCGGCTTTCTTTTAAGTTTAAGTTACGTAAGCACTTTCGTGATAAGACTTTGGCGGATTCATCTCGACTTTGATTTATCTTGATATTATATATATTAATATGTATGTATATTATTTGTATAGTATGTAGGTACGTGATGTATCTAATAATGTAGGTAATTATATATTGTAATGTAAGTAGGTATATGTGTATTGTATTGCTTAGGTTCTACATAAGTAGGTATATTATTATCCTCACCTAATAATAATGACTAGTGCATCTACCATTTTTTTGTCTCTGCATCACCCTAAGGTTGTCTGGCAGAGAATGCCTTTGGCATTAAGACCGCCTTTGTACATATTTGTATGAAAAGCATTAAATAAATAAATTGTTACTGTTACACTCGTTAGGTATATTGTATCTTCCTTTGTTTTGGACACAGTGTGATTGATCGTATTGTAACTCATTATGTTGGCTCATGTTCAAACGTCCATGACTGCATCTGTTTACAAAAAAATCTCTAAATCCTTGAAATAAAATTGCCTATGTTCTTCCTCATGACGCATACTATTTCCTTAACAAATTCATCAAGATTGGTTCAGCTGTTCATTCGTGTAAAGGTAACAAATAAACAGAGAGACAGAGTTACTTTCTCATTTATAACATTTTTGACACTAATTTTCATTTTCATATTATTTACTTATAAATGTCTGCTGTCTACTGTTGATCATGAGCTAACACTATTGAAAATGATTTTCTTGTCAGAAAAGCTAATTAATTTAATCAATAGTTACCATCATCACTTCATATCATGAATTTTAGATCAGAAACGTCCACACGCACTTAATAGTATGTTATGCACAGTACTGAACAATTTATTTAAGGTTTGTACCCGCGTGAACGGCCTTGGGTGTTTGGGCGAAGCTCTTTACCGCTCCCCGCACCACCCGCAACAATAGAATAACATGCTTTGTTTATTAAAATTTATTAATTTATAAAAAAATATTTTCAAAATGTAAGGACACACTTATTCATTTCACTCTTGTCCACTAAAGGTTGCCCGGAAGAAATCACCGTGAGTGATAAGGCCGCCCATTATGGTTAAAACTATAAAAAATAGGGGTGTTTTCAGGTTATTTTTCTTTATTTCTATAAATTAGAATATATTTCAAGAAAAACCATATCACTTTCCATATCTTGTAGATTACTGTGAATTTTTTTCAGATAAAATAACCTTACAGTTAACGTAAAAATAGGTTACAAAGTTACTCAGTTTAATGGTATTTTTCAAACAGCAATAAGCTTCAGAAAGTACATACCTTCGTACTCTTCAGAAATTAGATCCGTTTACTAGGTGACAACTTGTCTGTCTCCAATGATTAATGGCATATACCCTTTGCCCTTCAGCGTGAAGAATTCGGAAAGTTTGAACGAAGATGTAGGGCGTAGGCCAACAAGGTCGCTCCTAACATTTATTTAGCAAAACTAATTGCTTATATTTTGTGACATTTTAAGTTTAGTTACTCGCTTTTTAATGGACAATGAGTGACAGACTAGAAATGTCTTCTGAACTTCTTAATCCTTGCGTTTTTAATGTCTGGCAGCTTGGATAGGTTTTCAGTCTCTCATTTCAATATTGTGTGGTATTTGGTGTTTACGCGAAGACTTCGAGATTTTTATGGAAACCAGAATTTTGCAGTGTAAGGCTGTATTTCCACCAGAGCTGTGTGAGATAGCTAAGCGGTTCATGAGGAAAAATTCCACCAGTAAAATTACTACATTCTAAGTCCGATGTAATCTTATTGGTGGATTTCCCTCACGCACCACTTAGCTACCTCGCAGAAATCTGGTGACAACCCCGCCTAATGTTAAGGATATACGCACAGATACATATCAAGCTATAAATTTTCAGCATAAGCTGACCTCTCATTGTACGGGAAGCTTATACAATGCGAGGTCAGCTTATACTAGAAATTCATAACTTGTAGCCGAGCCGTGTGTACAAGAGGATGCTACTGTCCATGTCAACTTTTGCGACACTGACGAAAAGAGTTGCGGGTATCTTTGTATCTGCAGGCCATCGAAGTTTTGTTGTGAATAGTTTCTTAGAAAAAAGTTAGTCAATCAATAGGTTACTTCTAAAACTGGCCTAAGGGTCTGTCCGAACGATGCATTGCCGTGTCGCAACATCATTACTACGGCGCCGCAGGCGTACACACCTCCCTGTCTTGTCTTGATAATTGCAAATCCGAAGTCAGTGCGGCGCAGCGCCATACGGTGTGGCATACCGTGGATATTTCCTTTTGATTTTTCTGTTCCGTGGATATTTCTATGTAGGACGCCGCAGCGGTATCGCTCAAGCGTCGCGCTGCTGCCGCAACGCATCGTGTGGACAGACCCTTAAGTTGGTAACTAGGTTATTTCAGCAAGTTCTAAAAGACGTTCTCAAAGCTTCGGAACTACGTAAACACATTTCTACACAGATGTAGCAAGACTGAAGACCGTTCTACCAAAGTTATAGCAATACATAGAAGCAGCGGAAAATCAATTGCCAACTTAAAATAAAGAACGGTGCCGTACTCAAGACTAAGTGTGTTCTTACGTTGGTACCTTGGAAGCGATTCCGCCACGATATATTCCGGCCCGGCTATTCGACACTGAATCGAAATTAATGATGGCTGCCGCGGACCACCTGACTTTGCGAAAGTGGGCAGCCATTTTTTCCATTTTTTTATAGACGCCCTTTGGTTTACGAGTTACGACGTTCTGCCGTAATGCCTCTTGTGTTTTATAAACTTAGATATCTATGGTTTGGCGCAGTAAAATAATACTGGCCGAATTTAAATGGTTTATTTGAGTATTTACGATCGAGTTTGTGTAAGAAATAATAGTTTTCGTTAAAATTGCGAATGTTTTTTGATATTGGTTTCCATACAATAAGAGAAATCAGTTCGAAGCTTGCTGTACCACGTAACGATAGTGCAGAGGGAACACATCACTTAATTCTGTTTGCAGACGGTGAGATAGACCTTTTAGTACTGTACGAAGCACGGTACGAAGTAATACAAAGTATTGTGCTGTGAGCGTGACACATAATTTGTTCTACTATGAAATACTACGAAGAAATACTATTCTATTTTCTTTAAAAAAAGTATCATAATCGGAAAGACACTAACCCCGATTACTCAAACACATCTCAAGTTTAAGTTGCCGTTAAGTCTTC
Source organism: Allophyes oxyacanthae (assembly GCA_932294325.1). Classification (NCBI taxonomy): domain Eukaryota; kingdom Metazoa; phylum Arthropoda; class Insecta; order Lepidoptera; family Noctuidae; genus Allophyes; species Allophyes oxyacanthae. The sequence goes on along the minus strand of OW028614.1, from coordinate 2,700,901 downwards.
GTGCTGTCACTGCCATTTTAAGGTAGACAGTAGCGATAGAATGACTTTTAAGAGCGTCTTAAAATCAGTTCTGTTTCAATATTCGGCGGTAAATCTCATAAAAAATAGTTCATCATATTATATCGTTGTGTACATTCATGGGCACAAATATGTTTATATCTAGTGACTATCATTGTCTTCTCAAAATGAGAAGGTCTTAGGTCGAAGGGTCTTAGTCCGCCACGCTGGGTTGGTGCGGGTTGGCGGACTACACATACCATCGACGGCTTTATGAGGCTCTCTCAGGTGTGCAGGTTCCCTCACGATGTTTTCCTTCACCGTTAACGCAAGTGATAATCAAATTGCGACCCGCACATAAATTCGAAAAGTCAGAGGTGCGGGCCGTGTCGAACTCAGACCGTTCTGCATGGAAGGCGAGCATTCAACCACAAGGTAATCCCTGTTTTGTACAAAAATAAATTAATAGAAAAAATAAAGTTATGATTGTGAAATATATAAACACTGGCCAAGTAGGTATTAAGCATATACCTACTATGCAGGATATATTTTTATGTAGTGCGCAAAATTTGCAGACTGATTCAGTGTCCGCACCCAAATGCAACCACAGTACTAAAACTCACTCCAAAACAAAATAAAAATTTGATTTTGTATGACTTGCGCTAGAAAATTATGCGTGCCCCCCATACTAAGTCGAATTTTCGTTTTGTTTAAAAGTGAATCACCTCAATACTGCGGTTGCAACTAGGAAGAGAGACTTAATAAATCTATAAATTACGCGTACTACATTAAAAAAAATATCCTGTATGTTTGAAATTATTATGTGAAGAATAAGAAGATTTTAATCACTTGTTCTCCTCCTAAAATTCACTTTTGAATTTCGCTACATGTATTCATTATTTGTGCTCGTACCTGAAAGAACTGTAAAAAATCCAAAGAAAAAAAAGTTTTTACAACAGGATGTTGCCACCTTACTCCTGAAAGTGTTACCATATTTCACACATAATCTTATCGAGTAGACCTCCTTAGTAACAACCTCTGTAGCCACCTTGCTAAGTCCCGGGGGATCACTTGATGTATTCTCACAGTTCTCATAAAAAATCGTCACCATTAGTCGTAAGTGATACTTACGCTGTACCTACGCAGTTTACGCACTCTTGTTCAACATGATTTATGTACAAATATTTGGGCGGTAATTTTTATGCTGGCTACATTGTTGTGTGTATTAATTTTAGACGTTTTTTTTTTGGAGAAGTTTGGTACTGCTGTTCTGTAGCATATTTAGTTTTGTAATAGGTATAATATATATAATAATATATTATCATTACTTCAGTAGTTATTTATCAATAATAAGTTAATCCAGCTGCTTGTAATCGGAATGATAGCAAGCAATTATCCCAAGAAGCCGATGCTTACAGCTGGAAGCTCGACCTTCAAAGACCAAGAGGTTGGATGGCATATAGCCAGAAAGTGGATTTACTCTGTTGTATGTATTTATGGTAGACTACAATTGCACGGTTGGCGCAGTGGCTAAACGATTGGCTTTCTGCGCTACGTGCCGCTGGTTCGATGCTCGCACGGAACAAATATTTCTATGATCCACAGACAGTTGTTCCGAATCTGGCTGTGTGTGCATGTGAGATGTATGTTTGTTAACTGTACCCACTATATATGAGAAATGCTAGAGCAACTTTAAAAAAAAACATTACAAATCAAGTGCCCGTGCACTAGTTAAAAATATTTCTCACGTGCATTGAATCTCTGCTAAATCATTTTTACATTCATCACTGGATTGTTAAAAACAACTTGTAAAAGATTTGCACCTGACGTGCGATTCCAAATTCAAATTCAACCGCCAATTAAACTTTTTTTTTCTGCCCCCGATCAACAGGCAAAGGGCATTCATTACACAGCCATAACTCAGCCGCGACAACATAATTTTAAATTACATCAGAACGTTTCAAATCTCTTTGTATTTAATTTTTCAACGGATACCACCGGCGACGCGGTTGGTATAAATTTCCCGTAACGTATACTTAACCCTTCGATGGTCGTAAATAAATAGTATCAGTTACTGGCAGGTTAGTCTAGACCGATTTGATGTATTTTCGTTGGACTATTGAAATTATGGGACCGGTTATTCTTTAGTCGTTTAGATTTGAGGATGATAAAATATGTTTTTGTAGATAAGAATCATAAAAATAAGTTAGATTATTCATGGAATTTTAGTTATTTATTTCGATTGGTATTCCAGATATTAGATACTATAATAAAAATACCATAATTTTCTATAGTGTACGACATCTATAATTATAAAATTTCAATCAGAAATGCATGGTCATATTTAAGGGTGTAGATCAGAAACAACTTTCTCTATGGGACCAACATCGTAATCGCGAAAAAATTATCAGCAGTCCCATACAAAACTGAATACCTACTCTACCCAAACATAATATTATGGGTTGGGACAGTTGAATATTTTTTCGCGTTTACGATGTTGGTCCCATAGTGAAAGTTGTTCAGTTTGATGGTCTGATCCACACCCTTAAAAATGAATAGAATAGAATAGAGATACTCTTTATTGTACACCTGATAAAAAGGAGCAATTAACATAATAATTAAACTAAATAATTATTATTATTTTACAATGGGCGGTCTTATCATAATCAGACCCCGCATTTTTGATATAGGTACATTGTATAGTTAACTGAATAAAATTATATTGAGTTACTAAAACTGCTTCGAATAGAATATTATTACGGAGATAAATAGTTTAAATCTAAGCGGATACTCTACCTAGTTCCCTATCAAATATTAATATTTTTTTCTCAGTGCAGTAAGAGACGTGAGACAAAGCTAAATATCCAAGCAGGCCTTTAGTGACTGCCGCTAAAGTTCTCACAAAAGTATATAAATTATCTATTTATAATCAAGTGTCAGCCCTAGTTGAACATCGAATATTTTTCAACTGAGTGTAGAACACGCGCGTGTTAAAATCTGAGATATGTCCGTTATCAGAAAATCCGTTACCACAATAGCACAAAATAGAATCGTTTTTTTTTATTTCAGTTAACTAAATATTTCTTACTTTTTTTCTTAAAAATTTCCAAAAATTTGATACATAGGTATAATAATTCCTTACAAGAAGTCATTTTTAACACGCTTTTATTAGCTTCACCTGTAACTAACTAACTAGGTATGTAAGAAAATCTTGGAAATTTTTGACCCACTTCCCGGTTTCCGATTGAGCTGAAATTTTGCATGCACGTTCAGTTTGGATGACTAAAGCGTGTTCTATAGTTTTTTTTTCAACTAATATATTTTATTTATTAGATCTAGATGACGTCGGCTTTTCCTAAATTCCTACTCACATCTCTGAGAAGAAACGCTGATATATTATGATGTCAGGGGTCTGCAGAACAGATGTGGGTCTATATTATATGTTAGGGGTCTGGTCCCTTTTGAAGAAAGAGTCATAACAGTTTTGAGCTGACCTGTCCCAACTGACGACACATGCATCAGACATTATGGAACTCAATCCTATTTTAGCTCCTCAACTCGACGATTGGTCTAAAATAAAGATAATATTAAAGTTTAAAAAAACCAAAGAAAACGCTTTTGTCATCCAAACTAAACGTGTATGCAAAATTTCAGCTCAATCGGAAACCGGGAAGTGGGTCAAATTTAACTTCCAAGATTTTTTTACATAGTTACAGGTGAAGCTAATAAAAGCGTTGCAAAAAAGGAAAAAACTAAATTTAAGTTTTTTTTTGTTCTATTTTTGCATTATTGTAAGTCAATGCCGAACAAACATTTATGTGACCGTAAAGTCTATGCCTTTTACCACTGATCTTGCATATTTTAATAAAAAAGAAGAAACAAAATTGAAATCTACGTAGCAACCCTAGTTGAGCATCGAATATTAATATTTTCGGTTCGGTGCAGTACGTGACGCGAGAGATCTGAAATGTAAAGCATTTCTTGACCGCTCCTACGTTTATATGTACGCTCCTGTTATATGCTATTGGATGCTAGGGACTATTTATGTGATAGTTATTGATCGGATTCGTTGTGTTTAAGCGAATGTTCGTTTTATTTTATATCAAGACGTGTTGTATAGCTATCGGGTTTTACTTATTTCTTTGTAAGATGGGGTATGTATTTCAACATCTTTGTGAACCATCTTCATGTAATGAATGTGCGTTGGCGCTCATTTGGCACTGCAGTTCTGAACCGACACTTCGCCTGGTCGGAGGATCCTCACTTTTCAATGGAGGAACACCATACATCGTTCCTCCAAAAGATGTTTTTTTTTTCATTTTATGACGTCATAATTATATTTTTAATGAAAGTAGTGCAGTAAAGACAGAGTGTGTTTAGATTTAAGTAGGTTGTTAAGTTAACTGTGAGATATAGGTTACTGGGCGCTTGTAGGCACTAGTTGTGCCCCGTCACTGCACTCAATACTTGTGAACTAGTTTCTGCAATCAAACAGTAGAATGTAAATAATGACACATTGGACACTTATTGTGTCTGCGACTCCAACGTACAAAGAGAATATTTTTCATTCAAAATTAAAATAGAATAGAATATAATAGAAATACTCTTTATTGTACACCTGAGGAGCAATGAACATAATGATCACAATTAATCATTTTAAGATTGTACAATGGGTCATAACGTAATCGGCGATTTCTTACAGACAACCTTATACTTAGGGATTACATAAAATATTTTTGAAATTCTTTTCTTACATTCGTGAACCCTGTGAGGAATCTATGCCAAATGCTTAGCGACTGTACCAACGATGCCGTCAAAACGATCTCTATTTAGATGTAAGTTATTTAATTGATTATAGGTTCATTAATTGGGCATCCAATATAACTTGGTCTTCATCGTGGACATAGAATATTTTAGTTCTACTCACATTTAACTGGATTGGTAAACTAGACTATAACGCGAGATCACTGAGGTTACAAAACGACTATGGCTCATATCTCACCGATTTATGACTGCATCCATCTGAGTTAATTTCTCTGTTTATTGCGTGTTTCATTCGCTGTGCTGTTGTTGTATTTGTGGTGTGTTTCGGGGAAAGCAGTTATAGGAACTGGTTAAAGAATAAGTTCAGCCAAAATCTAGAAATTTTTATTTATCAAGAAACTCGGCCACGGTGTACAATATGTCGCACTATCTGTCGCGTAGACGCGCGATTTTCCGGGATAATATGAACTACGAATGTATTAATATTATAAATGGTAAATCTAAGGCAAGCTTAACATCGATAAATAAATCATGTATTTATTCCTAATAGAGTTGAGTCCGATATCGTGTCACATGTACTCGTATAAATCATCGATATTTTAAAATCATTTCGTCATGCAGTGACAACGACAAAATCATCACTCGATAATGACCATGACTGAATGAACGTGAAGTTCGGCTTCGGCTGTGACATGACAAAGACAAGATGAAAACATCATAGAAATAATAAGTAGGGCTTCCCTAAGTTAATAAGTCTATGGAAAACATGCAATGAGTCAATGCGGTGACAGATAAAGTACGACCGGTTAAGTGAGTCAGTTGGTGCTGCAGTTTAAGAAGAAGTTGCGCGGTGCGGGAGGGGTGTGACGCGAGATGTTAGTCACAGGCCCATGATACGCACTATAAAGCTTAGCTTAGCCAATAGCAGGCATGTGTCAACCCCTCCCCCCCCACACCGCGAAACTACCTTAAATTCAGACACCAACCATCTGAGAAAAGCGTTCTTACTATAAAAAAAAATCATTGATGATTTTGTCATTATTCTTGTCATCGATATTTTTTTGTCATTGATATCAAAGTCAAAGTCAAAGTCAAAGTCAAAGATTTTTATTTCAACTGGGCCTTTGCAGGCACTTTCAAAACGTCGTGATTCTAGGCGCACGGTTCCAAGTGGGTTGGTCCTGGAGAAGATACCGGCAAGAAACTCCATGGATACTCTTTTCAGAAATCAAGCTTACTACACAACAAATGTGGGGCCGCGGGAGCGGCCCCGGCTAAAATTCCACCTCAATTTACACAATATTACAAAAAAAAAAAAAAAGAACAGCAAAAATCATAAGTACCACTAAAATAATAAAATTATACAATACTAGTAGGTGCGTACTTAACACTCAAAAAATCATCACTCGGCCCATCTCTAATTTCCAGCTTTAAGTAAATACAACAACAGGGATAGGTATTAGAGCGTTATCGCAAAATATGTATCTATGTAAAATATCGGCGTAAGTCGTATAAACTGTAAGCTATTCAAAACTGTACTAACACAAGTCAAGTGCCTACGTGGGTGTTGGTGGTGCAATACGGGCATAATATATGGGCCTTAAACATGGTAACTGCAGTACCCAGAGTTGTTGGGTTAAGTTTTACAAGAAACGTTAGGTAATCCACTTCAATCGATAGACCGTAAATTATATTTTAATCTCTACTTATTTCTTTGTAAATTGTTAATTGTAGGGGGTAATCTCTAGAAGTACTGAACTTTTTCTAAAAATTATTTCACTAATAGTAAGCTACACTATCTTTGAGTGATATAGGCTATGTTTGATTTAGATAATAATAAAAATCGCGGGTGAAACCGCGAGCAACAGTTAGTATATACTATTAACTTTGCAAATTTTTTTTTCATAAGAAAATTGTATGTCTTTTTGTATTCATTGAATCGTTGGTTTATCCACGGATTAGAAAAACAAAGTGTTTCTGTTACGTGGGTTGGACGAATGTTTCATTGAAATCTTTAATACTTACATAATCAGCGTACTAATGTGAAATATAATAAATGTAAAAAATGTCCAAAAATAAAGACCATTTTTTGAACCTGTAACATTTTTGGGCTCTCACTTTTATAACATTCAATTTAGGGCTGATTTTTCAATCGCTAAACTCCGTTCGAAATAACATTAGAAATTTAAATAACTCCATTTACACTTTATTCAACCGATTTTGACTTCTATTACGTTGGTGACATGACAAATTACAGCTGCAGTAAAAATTTGTTATCGTAAATACGTTTTTGCTTTTTATGCCATCCTTATGCGTACGGAATAGAAGTCAAAATCGGTTGAATACACTGTAAAAGGGTTTGTTAAACGTGTCTAATCTTATTTCAAACGGAGTATAGATAACTTTATCCGACGAAATAAATTTGAATTTTTAACAGCTTTCTATACAAAATCTGTCAAACTTCAAATTTATTTGCTGTATAACATTATCTGGCGACTGAAAAATCAGCTCTTAGTTAAGTTTATATGGAGAAGGAGTGCAGAAAGCTAAAATTACGGTCGAATTTCGACCACTTGGCGACCTCTAGTATAATTTATTGCTTCACTGAAACGATATTAATTCTACAACAATTTGTCTACGTCCATTTTGTAACCTAAAATAATTCGCAACACGGCACTATTTAACATAAAACAAGCCACTACCAATTGAAACACAAAACACTTAAACGACGCCATGGAATATAAACTCCACAATAGATCCATTACCGCATCTAAAAGGACCCAACATCGGCTGACCGCCACAAAATCGGCAATAGTTTATGTTAATCGTGTCTCGTCGGCGAGCAGGTGACATCGGTGACGAGTGGTACACGGAAAACATTTTAACCCGCTGCCCGTCGCGGTGCGGTCGCATCGACCCGCAACGTCCGCTGGCAAATTACAGAGAAAGAAATGAGTGCCAATTGAGAGTAGAGTTTGAAGTTTGTTGGATTGTGACGGAAGTTATGATTTTGTGTTTGATGTTTAGACATTTTGATGCTATAAATAACACGTCAATTACAATTGCACACTATGCACACGCTAAAAACCTGGAATTACATACTCTCTATTTTACTGTATACTAATATTGTTGCGTTACTTGCAAAATGCCATTTTTTATAAAATCTATACCATTATCATCTCTATTTTGATTGTATGCCTATATTTAAAATTATTTTCATCATCTGCCTGGCCTGTATCCCAACTACGTTGGGGTCGGCTCCCAGTCTAACCAGATGCGGCTGCCATCTGACCTCCGCAACCCAATTACTGGGAGACACTGATACCCTAAGGTTAGACCGGTTGTCAGACTTTACTTTTGGGTTTTTTGTATTTAAAATTATTTTATGGCATAAAAATCCCTACAGAATTTTTGAAAATGATTTCTCCAAAAAAGGATTAATTCAACCTTCCATTTTCACAGGGGTCACAAATGTCATAAATGTCATGACCCATTCATTGGGTCACATTTTATGTCACTCAATGTCCCAAGCAGACTGTAAAATATGCATTATTTTCTAATAATAAATTGTACGGGTGTTTGTTTTTATAATTCTACAAGGAAGAAATTTATGAGATTGTTATATTTTGACGACACGGTTGGCGCAGTGGCTAAGCGATTAGCTGCCTGCGCTAAGTACCGCGGGTTCGATCCCCGCATGGAACAACCATTAATATTGTATGATCTACAGATAGTTATTTCGGGTCTGGTTGTGTGTGCATGTGACATGTATGTTTGTAAACTGGACCCTTGATACAGGAGAAATCCTAGTGAGGGACAATGTTTAAAAAAAAACTATAATTTGTTTATGTAGCAGTGTAAAGTGCGTAGTAAAGTGGGAAAAGTCAGTATTAATATTGATGCACGTAGGTTTAATTATACTCAATATAACGGCAGCTTCGTTTTTCGCCTCGTTACAACTAACGAGCATGTAGACAAACGTAACCAAATTGACTGTCGAAAATATTCTACCGACACGAGAAAATCCAAACCATCTTGTCTACACAAACGAGATAGTAAAATAAATAGCAACGCACACCCAACACGATGTCTGTCTGTTCACTTAAAACCACACGTTTGACGTAAACGAATGCAGTCGGTAACTCGCATACAAATCACTTGACGACCCCGAATTAACCGCGAGACTCGGGAGTGTTTATTTAGACTGACTTCGATTCGGATCAGCTCCTTGAGAGGCCTTGAAGACGGCGATACAAGGAGTTCTGTTTGACGAAGCGATATTGGAAGAAAAAATAAAAAATATAGCAAATGTTGAGGGTTCAGTGAATAAAATAGATAAGTTTGATTGAAGATCCCTTCAACCAAATCAACTTCCTCTTTGGCGTAGGATCAATAGTAAATATTCAGTTACTATTGATCCTACGCCAAGCCTCTTAGTAGAAGATTAAAATAACTTATTTAGGAACGCTGGATAATAATAAGATTTCTTTATACCCAAAAATTGAGAAAGAGTGAAGAAGTTTTTGTTGATATACTTTAAATTCATCATCAAAAGCCCACATTCGTCCACTGCTGGACATAGGCCTCTCCCAGTAAGCGCCAATGAGCCTGGTCTTCGGCTCTCCGCATCCAATTTTTGCCAGCCACCTTCCCCAAGTCGTCGCTCTACCTGGCCGGGGGGCGCCCCACACTACGTTTGCCTACTCGCGGTCTCCACTCGAGAACTCGTCTGCCCTAACGGTTATCGGTTCTTCGGCTTATTTGACCAGCCCACTGCCACTTTAGCCCGCTAATTCTATGGGCTATGTTGATTACTTTGGTCCTCTATCAGATAATCACGTTGCAGATCCTTCAGAGTGATTCTGAGCATAGCCAGTAAGCAACTTTGAATTGGTGGACTATTGGTACCGTGAGTGTCCACGTTTCGGCACCGTAGGTCATGACAGACATATAGATATATAAATTATGCAGTGTTCATTTTAATCTATCAATTATCAAAAGGATTTTATAAACCTTTATCGTCGCCTTTGCTATACACGCCTGTATGTATTATGTACTTATCATTATGAATAACTTTTACTATGAGACCAACCCTCAAAAACGAAGTCCCATAATAAACGTTGTTCATAATGATCGGTGCAATAACCCCATAAAGCAGTTATTTTGTTAAATAAAATAAATATGATTTATATTCCCATTGAAATGAAATCCATAGCATTGGATTATTTTTAATTTTAAGAGACACTAGTATTGGATTGCTCCGAGTTTTCAGATTATGTCAGAATTACTATGAAACATACCGACTACCAACAACATACAATTGGATGAAGTTGAGTCGCTATTTATTACAGAAGTATGTGGTTCCCCGCGGAACTACTAGTTAACGGTTGATACCTTTAGAAGCTCTGCATGCTCCATAAAGTTAAAACCCGTAATCGAGTAGATACAGGCCTAGAAAATGTTACAAAAAAAAGGCCTACAGTACCAATCCGAACATCCAATGGAACCGGTTGAAGGCACTGGTTTATTGTTACTATAATTTTAGAATTTTGTGAATGAACAGATCAATTACCTATTGTATGCCTATGCATGAAGCAATCATTAGCAAAAGTTAAATAAATGTAGGAAGTAAATTTGATATAGCTGCAATTAAATGAAGAATGACCCTAACAGTTTGCATTTATTGAACAAGACATGTGGTTTCTGACCAAGATTAAGATGGACAGCATCTGCGATGACCAATTTGCCTGACAAGCGTGGTCATTATGCTATTATAAGTATTATGACCCCAAGAACAGTCTATAGAGGACTACGTATATTTTACATTACAAGTCTAAGTAAAACTTATTAATTATAATGATGTCGGGTTACTTGTTTTCCGAATATGGGTGCAATTCATACAAATACAATCTTGCTGATAGTTTTGCCAGACCGATGTCAAAGTCAAAGTTTTTTATTTCAACTAGGTCTTTGCAGGCTCTTTGAAAACGGCGTGATCTTAGGTACACGGTTCCTATACTCGTATTCAAGATCGATAAATAAAAAAAACGGTTTTTTTGTATTTGTATCTAACAAGTAATTTGGGAGAGGCTTATGACCAGCAGTGTACTGCGATAAGTTGAAAAAAGAGGGGTGTTATAAGTTTGTATTGTGTATCTGTATGTCTGTGTATCTGTATATTTGAGTATCTGTGTATCTGCGTATCTGGGTATCTGTGTATCTGTCTGTGGCATCGTAGCTCCAAAACGGATATACCAATTTCAATGAATTTTCTTTTTTGATTGAAAGCTAGTTTAATCGGGTATCATCTTAGCTATGTTTCATGAAAATCTGTTTAGCCGTTCAAAAGTTACAGCTCTTTTTCTAGTTGGAGTTGGGGTAATTGTCGGTTAGGTTATTTTGTAACTATTTTCAAAGAGCATTTTAACAATGCAGATCTGAAACATTCAAAACCCGCTGTCTTTGAAGCCACATACCACCAAATATAGACTTCCGTAAATACAAACTATAAACACGTGTAAACGAATCCAAACGCCTTAAGCTTCACGCCCATTAACAATAATCCTTTTTATTTCCCTGTGAAACTGTCCCGTTTGGGCCAAAATGATTCCACCACCATCATTTTAGGGTTGATTTTTGTGTGACCAATCGGGAATGGAAGAAGTGTGGTGTCGTTTATAAAGATTTCGAGTTGGTTAGCCACTGTGTATTAAAAATAAAATTGCTATTATTCAAGTTATAATCTAAAGGGGAAAAAATTAAGTATGTGAATTGTGAAGTATTTAAGGGGTAGTTGCAATGTGTTTAATTTTTTGTACATTTTAAGGGTTTGTTTTTATGTTGCTTGTGATTTCGTCGCATACTTGTTCATTAGGTTTATTTTAGCTGCAGATTTACCTATACTGGATTTAAATTACAATAAAGTAAAAGTCAAAGATTTTTATTTCAACCGGGCCTTTGCAGGCACTTTCAAAACGTCGTGATTCTAGGTGGTTTTAGTTCATTCTTCTACTTTAGTAACAGCCGGGGTTTATTTATTCATTCGCATTCAAGTTAATATTGTTATTATCTGGCAACGTAGTCTTCCTTAGTCTTCAATACAGTGTAGGTACTACTGCAATGCAATCGTCTATTTGACAACTTAAGTCGACTAACAAGTAAGCCGATTGTCAGTCTGGGCCATCAGTCTAATCCTTGGACATACAAACTTCTCAATGATGACTATCTCCGGTCGCTAGAGAATATACACGATAGCAAAATATAATTATGAATCGATGAATCACGTGATCGACATAAAAAAAAAAAAAAATCGTTTTATTCAGACCATATCAGTCCATATTTTGTTAATAACAATTTTCTTAAAAATTATGTTAGTATTCACTTAATCAATTATTCTTATTTCATTAATTATTAAAAAATAAATTAAATTAAATTATAAATTAAATTAAAATTTTGTCAGGCAACATGTAGCCTGATAAGCCTCCCTACAACTGCAGACCCTGGTCTCTCGGAGATCATCCTTAGGATTCCGTTGCCACTCCCTCGCATTCGGCGAATTAGTGAGGCTATGACAATTCAGTAAATTTTTCTGGCGTTTTATTATCTAGCGAACGGCCATGCCATGGCAATCTTATTCAGAGGCTAATCACTATTATCTTATTCTTATTTATTATTCACATTAAATTACATTCGCTCGCAACTCCTACCACAACATTGTACTAATCAAGATTGTATTCTATTTTTTTTAAAGAGTTTCCATGGAGTTTGCTGGTTCTTCTTCATAGGGTCTAATATTTGGAACCGTGCACCTGGAGTCTTGACATTTCATAAGTGCCTGTATCTGGTTTACATGAAATAAAGATCTATTCTATTCTATTGGATAGTTTTTTTTTTTTTTTTTTTTAAATTAAAAGTTTATTTGGAACAAAATTACGGTTTACATAATACAGAGGAAACGAAGATAACTACAAAAGTAGAATACTGTGGCGCAGCTATCAACGCCCAACTCAAAAAACAATAGGGACATAGATGTTCCAGACTACCTTAAAGAAATAATTTACTTATACAATAGAATTATTTTTTTACTTTTTTAAAATTAAAATTAAAATATACACCAACATTGGAGTGTAAAATGTAGAGTAGAAGTGGGGGTGTGTGTGTGAGTGTGAAGTGGTTCTGAATAGAATGTAAGATGTTACGCTAGCATGAGTGTTTATTTATGATACCACAAGTTGCTCAATAGCATCATAGGACAGGGTCTTAAGCCAATCAGTCAATCTTTTCTTTAGTAAATACCTTGTTATTGGGTAGATTCTAATTATCCCATTTATGCGGTTATAAAGTTTAGAGCTAATGTGGTTGAAGTGGCGACTTACTAACGCCAATCTGCAGAGCTCGGTCTTGCAGACTCTGTCAGAGCGTCGTTTCCTCGCAAGGCACTGGGAGTCGTAGTGCAAAAGGTGGTGCTTCTTAAGAACAGTTTGTAGTACGAACAGCTGTCTTACTGTTAGGACCTCACAGAGTGAGTATAATTCGGAAGTCGGAAATCTAATAGGTTTCTTCGCGAGTACCTTTAACACTGCTCTCTGCGCCCTTTCCAACCGCAGCATGGTTGTCTTATGGGTGCCCCCCCACGTTGTTATGCAGTAGCCAAGTATAGATTGAGCGAGGGCAAAGTAAATCATTTTTAGGCAACGGAAATCAGCAGAAGCGCGCATTTTTTTAAATATATAAATCAGTTTTCTCACTCGGACTACAATAGAGTCAACCTGTTTTTTCCACGTAAGAAGATTGTCCACTATAACTCCGAGATATTTAATACTGACAGCCCGTTCTATCTGGGCGCAGCTACAGATGGAGGGCGGTGGGATAGAACAAACATGGGTCCTGATCTCAAAAGAATTTGTGGGTTGGCTGAGAATTCCCGCAGTAAAGGGGATGAATTTGGTCTTTGTAAGATTTAGCGTGAGCAGATTCGAGGATAGCCATTTCATAACCACCGTCAGAGCCGCTTCTGCCTTCTCACGAGTCTCAGGCCAATCCTTACCATGCGTTATAAGAGCTGTGTCATCAGCATATGTAATGATTTTTGTGTTCGGAAGAGCTAGCTGACACAGATCATTAACATAGATTAGAAAAAGGGTTGGACCTAGGACACTACCCTGAGGCACACCAAATGTCATGTTTTCTACCTTGCTTATAAAGGTTTCAACTTTTACAACCTGTTTACGCCCTGTTAGGTAGCTGCGGAAGATATCGAGGGCAATGCCACGGATGCCAATAAGTTCCAGCTTGGCAATCAATTTGGGGACAGAGACTGTATCGAACGCCTTCGATAGGTCCAGGAAAACACCAACGGATTTATACTTATTGTTAAGGTGTTCGACTATTGTATTCGACAGTTCCAAGGTAGCGTCTTCTGTGGATTTCCCAGCTCTGAAGCCGTATTGATTGTCAGCCAATATATTGTTTTTAGCCAGGAATTTCACCAGTCTCACGTTAATAATTTTCTCGAATATTTTAGAGATGGTTGAAAGAACGGATATAGGCCTGTAGTTGGATAGAATGTCCTTGTGTCCCCCTTTGTGAATAGGATGAACTATAGCAGTTTTAAAAACATCTGGGAAAATGCCAGAAGAAAGGGACAGGTTAAAAATGTGAACAAGGAGAGGGATAATGGTGTCTTTTGTGGCCTTAATTACTTTAGTTGGGATACCATCAATACCGACTGCACATATATCCTTAAGATTAAGTATGATGCATTCAATTTCGGCATTATCCACATCATACATAACCATCGACTCCAAGGGGGCCGTGGAAGAGAATGTTACTTCTGGTATAGAGCAAGTGTCTATACAATTTCTTTGTGGGGAAGACTGAGAAAAATTTGCGGCGAGATTACTGCACAATCGCAAAGTAGTGATTTACCATATTGACAGAAAGCAGAGGATCGTCACCGCATTTTAATAACTCGGAAGGAGATGAGAAACCCTTATCCATACAGGAAATTTTCTTGATAAGTTTCCAGGTTGCCTTTGGATTGTTCCCGGTCCTCTGAAATTCAGACCTCTCATATTCGCGTTTAAGTTTCTTTAGTAGATTATTGCAGAAGGTTCGATAGCGATAGAATATCGTTTTATATGTTTCATTATCTGGGTGTTTCTTGAAGGTTTTATGCAGCTTATCTCTATGGCGGATACATCTCAGAAGGCCAGGAGTAATCCAAGGCTTGATGATGCGCCTTCTACTCGAAATTCTTGAGGAATGGGTGTGTAGACAAACGGAAGAAGTTAGGAGAGATACGAGAGTTTCAGCAGCAGTATTCGGATCATTTGAGTGTAGAATTTGAGAGAAATCGGCTTTTTTGATATCAGCTTTAACTCCTTCAATATCAATTTTTGTGACTGAGTGCTTAGGTGCATTTTCTGTTTTATCTGCATAGCAGAACAGGAGAACTGGAGCATGGTCTGTTATATCACAGTCTAGTACCAAGGTGGTGGCTGTGTGAGAAGATTTCAGGAAGACATGGTCAAGACAATTAGCAAGTCTGGTGGGAAAAGAGTGTGCGGGAAGCATAGCATGCGCTGCGAAAATATTTAAATATTCATCGCAATTAGGATCCACGCTTGTCGGTGAAATGTTAATATTAATATCTCCGATAAAAGAGATAGTTTTAAATTTTCCTAACTGGTGCAACAAGGAATCTAGACTGCTGAAAAATGGAGTGAGGTATTTAAACGAGGGAGATCGATATATAGCGATAATAGCAACCTTGTCAGAGAATGTTAACACTAAGCAATTTGCGTCATTGAAAGAGGGGGTGTCGATCGAGTATTGTAAATCATCAGTTTCATCTTGTTTAAGCACGTCCACTCGTTGCTTATTATGACAGCATAGACACCATAATATCAATTGAATTGCTTTTAATTTCATTAATATAACACCTATTCACATCCTGTATATTTAAACAGGACACCTGATGTAAGGGATTATTGTACTTATTATTATGAAAAAAAAATCTAAGATTTTTTTGAAGAAAAACTTGACGATCAAATGTTATGGATCAGCAGATTTTTTTTCACGATTTCTGGGTTGGTACCATAGTAAAAGATGTTTATAAGAATGATTACAATAGCCCCATAAAGCAGGTGTCTTGTTAAAATATACATCCTGTATAATTGTTAAGTCTAGAATTGTGGAATATAGAAGTGTGTAAGCTTCCTAACACAAGTTTGCGGCTAAATCCAAAGACTAATTTACTATTAGAAACAGCACTTATACTGACTCTAAATAACTGCGGCAGAAGTCGGAAAGAATAATTTATAACAATGAAATATGTTTCGTTTGGAAATATAGTAGTTTACAGGCGTTGGGAAAACATTTATGTACCTAGCTATTTTAATTAAGGAAACAAATAATATAAATATTAACAGGTATCTATATATTAATATGTGAAGAGAAAACTTTGTTCCTCTTTTTTAGCATATTGCGCGAACGGAGGAGTGTGAGATTTGGCATAGTTAAAATTTATATGGAGAAGGAGTGCAGAAAGCTAAAATTATGGTTGAATTTCGACCACTTGGCGACCTCTAATCTTTATAAAATGGAATGCAAATATGCTAAGACCAACAATATCATGCGTAAGTTTCCGTACACATTGGAAACAGCCATGATAACTGGCAAACGAATAGAAAAGAGATCTCAGGCCGAAGACTTACGCGGTATAGGACTATTAAGGACCATATAATTTTTAAAGAAAGAAAAGAAAAGAATGAGAAATAATTTATTCCTGCAAAAACACGATAGACATACAAGCAGTATCCATAACTATACCTAACACTGGCCAATCAACGTAGACAGAGTAACAATCAAGCAAGGTACAGACTACAAACTATATTTTTTATCTATGCTACAAACAATGACTTAACT
Source organism: Allophyes oxyacanthae (assembly GCA_932294325.1). NCBI lineage: Eukaryota > Metazoa > Arthropoda > Insecta > Lepidoptera > Noctuidae > Allophyes > Allophyes oxyacanthae. The sequence goes on along the minus strand of OW028614.1, from coordinate 2,684,212 downwards.
GTCCGCTAAACAATTTCATAGACTTATGCCCGTTTTCACCGACGTCCCCTAAGTTTAGGGGATCCCCTAAGCATGGTTAGGGGGCCGTTAGGGGATGGTTTCTGTTTCACCAACCGTTAGGGGTCACCTAAACGTTAAAAGTTCCCCTAAATTTAGGTGGTCAAAATTCGGGCCCCTAAACCGCCACATACGTAGGTGATCATCTCAAGCAACGAAAATGGATTGTGATTTTTATGAATTATTAGAAATTTAGAAACAGTTGTTTTATATTCCACATAAATAACAGCCGTAGACCAAAAATATAACGGAATCGACGAAAGTACTTGGAAAGCTGTGATGAAACGGATTTTATTTGGAGATTATTCTTTTTTTCAATACATAATTATTTTTGTAAACGGCTTCATGGGTAATATCAGTTATACTAGGCAAATTTTATGTCAGGATTTTATTAATTTAATTACCTACTTTTTTAGGTTAGGTAACTTAAATTAACTGTAACCGTAAGGCCGAGTTCTCGATCACAGCGGGGAGTGGGGCGATAGCTTGTCTTTCTCATCCATTGTAAAATTTTGGCTACGCTTCCTTTTTTCTGCCATTTTAATACAGCATGACCATAATTTATGAAGCAAAATATTGATTAACCTCTAGATTTAAGTAAAATAACACGCAACAAACAATCAAACTTCACGTCTCACGAAAGAATGTCTAGTGTCAAAATCTCGTCAAACAAAATCAACAAAATACAAATATGACCAGACCACAGATAATACACGAGATTTCGTAATGGATACACAGAGTAAATATGCCAGAAAATATGAAATTAATTAAAAATATGAATGAAATAATATTTAATATTGCTATCATTATACAATTTATTAATAAACGTATTCATTTATGTGTATACTTCAGAGAATTAGATAAAAAACTACTTGTTTCAAAGTATCGATAAGTTCAAAGATGAATCAGTCACTATTGTCGAAAATAAAGTGTCACATAATTAGGTGTCCCCTAGTTAGGTGACAGAAATGATGGTGAAACGAAATTTAGTTTAGGGGCTAGTTTGGGGGAGCTTTTATGCTATGGGTCCCATACGTAGGTGGTAGTTTAGGGGATGTTGGTGAAAACGGGCATTAGGGCCATGTTCACCGACAATATAACAGATGCTTATAATGAAATCGGCCGATTACCCAAAAAAAAAAAATTCATGTTCAAACGGCTGATTTTCCTCTTTTTCTTTTAAGATAAATATTTTTGTTTTTTTTTGTTTTACATGTTTTATTCTTTTATTTAAAATCGTTCTTTTATTTAATATCTTTAAAATCGTTTTTGTGCTGTGTCAAATAAATACTTTTTCTTTCTTTTCTTTCTTTCTTTCTTTCTTTCTAATCGTCTGTTATGTTGTCGGTGAACTTGGGCCTTATGATTTCACATAAATTTTACATGTTGTTGTGTATGTGTGTTATGTTTTATGGTCCAAGTATAAATTTTATACATAAACTACGTCTAATCGTCTAATATATCTATTAATTAATATACGTCTAATGATAAATTATCCTTTTGGCTTGGATTTTAAAGTTTGCTCTACTCAACCATGCATAAGCCATTAAACTTTCGGTCCAACACCTGACCAACGTCTTAACGATTTAAATTGCCCATTTTTCCACGCGAGTCACGGGTCGCGTGCTTCCACGTCAGTCACGTCACGTGAGCGTCGCGTTTTCCTCACGAAATTAGTCGTTCAGTCAATGTACGACTAAATAATCTTCTAAACTTACTCGCGCTAATAAAAGTTTGCACTGTAATTGGTCAGTGTGGTCATAATATAGTATTTTTTAAGTTTAATAAAAGGTTGTGAACCTCTGTTTAGATTAGTCTTAACAGGGGCTCGCAACATTTTATTAAAGTTATATAAAGCATAGGAGCTAAAGTAACCACAGAGTGGGTGCTGAACGGCAGGAAACGACAGAGCGGCGGCAGGCCCAAAAGGAGATGGCGGGATGAGCTGGACACTTAACTAAAGGATTGGGCCCAGATCGCAACGGGCCGGGAGAAATGGAAAGAGGGGTGGGAGGGCTTTTGGCCTGCTGCGGGCTCATAATAGTAATAATATTTAATAAAGCATGTAAAATCTTCTTTACATTATTATTATTATTACGTAGTATAAAATAAAGTCACTTTCCGCGTCTGTCTGTCTGTCTGTATATCCGCTAACTCCTCCTAAACCACGCAACGGATTTTGATGCGATTTTCACCATAATTTAGAGCATTTCTTGTGTATCTGTGCATTGTGAATCTGCGTGTCTGTCTGTGGCATCGTAGCTCCAAAACGAATAGACCGATTTTAATGCCGTTTTTTTAATTGAAAGCTAGTTTAATCGGGAATCATTTTAGCTATGTTTCATGAAAATCTATTCAGCCGTTTAAAAGTTACAGCTCTTTTTCAAGATGGACTCGGGAGTTTTTGACGGTTAGTTTATCTCATTTCAAACACAAGTGGATATGTCCACTTTGTCCACAAAAATCTTGGAAATCTCTATAAACAACGCATCTTTATTATCACCAATGTATCCACTACAATAGCTTATCTTCATATTCCAACGAAAGTGACCATAAATCCGGCAATACATAGATATTCCCAATAAAAATTATCTATATTACAGTCGGCGATAAAACTAACCTCACACCACAGAGCGATATCAGTAATATGACGGTCAAATCAAGTTAAAAGAATCATTCATTGTGACTAATTTTATTTATGGGCGGCCACCCCTAAAGCATTTATTACCGCGAAACGGCCGAGCCAATAAAACCACTGAATCAAAGAGAAAAAGTGCTCTCAATTCTATAAATATTTTATTTCGGATAGTGAGAAGTAGGGTGGCCAAGCTTAAGTGCCGATTGAGTTTACTTTCCGTTCTGCGGGGTGTTTCTGATTCAAAGATAGTGATGTGATCTGTCGTTGGATTTATTATTTTAGTTCATGTATTCTCACAAAAGATACCGTGAATTGGTTTGAGATTGTACATTTGAGGCTTGATGTAGAAGCATGACAATTTTTGTTATTCCACGGCCACGGTAAGAGGTTACCGCCGGCTAAATCTGTTTTACTCCCTTTTTCAAAAAACCGATGCTGTAGTCTTTTGGGAAAACTTTGGTGGGTAATAAAATAATAAGGACCTACCTTGTTAGTCCCGATTCTCTTAAAGGATTTTTGTACTCTTCATTATGAACAACTTTTACTTTAGGACCAGCAATGAAAATGCTAAAAATAAATCAGCTGTTCCTTAGATTAATTTAGTCGTGTAATATTGAATTATTTGTATAGAATAAAAAGCGGTTTTTGAATTACCCGTTTTTATGATTGTTCAAATGTTGAGTACAATAAATAAACCCTTAAAGGGATCGGGACTAGAAATGTAGGACCTTAGATTATAATAAATATATAATTTATATATTTGTGATTCTCAATACCACGCGAATCTTTAATTCTAGGCCAATCTAGGGCAATTTACTTCATAACATTTATGCAATAAAAATATGCAGTTTCACTATAGTAACGAAAGTTTTCAACTGTATGCGCATCACGCTGCTACCCACCATATTACTTTCCCACAACACTGGAACTGAAAGAGTCCTTGAAATCTCTCCCTCATGGCCACCGTACGTCGGGAGCCCGGGGAACTTTTACTAATGTGTGCTAGTCAAATGGACTCTCGAGAATTCAACCATTGGATAAAGCACCTTATGCCAATGAAACAGAGTGCAAAATATGATAGCGCAAAGAGTATATAAATAACAGGGCTGGCTTGTTCCTCTGCCACTCATGCATATGGAAATAGGGAGTTAGGTCATAGAATAAAATGGGTACCTACCACTGTTTTGATAGTTTTATTTGCGTACCTTTTCGGATTTGTGGTGCGAAGTGGTCGTAAATAGTTGTGGTTGTGGTCCCTACTGAGTAAGTATTGGGTGTAAATACTTTATGGTGAGTATGACATATGTAGGTAGGAGCTGCTTCCCCTTGAAGGGATAAGCCGATTGAACGAAGTGTTTTGGTTGATGAATAGCAATCATGCTTCGGGCTTCAATTTAATTAATGGAAGTACCAATATAATGTCCTACTTTATTTATTTATTTAATAATTTATGTACACTCATGAAAAGACACAGAGAACATTAAATAGGAGAACAAAGTACAAAGTAAGTAATACCGGACATCCTTTTAATAAGCTATAAGATACAGGATACTTATTTATGTAGTGTGCAAAATTCGCAGTGATTCAGGGTCCGTTCATAAATGCAACCGCAGTACTAAAATTAACTCAGCACAGCTGATTTTTTTTCGCTATTTACAGTTGCCACCCTTACATGCGGTTTAAGCACAAGATTGGGTATAATTTGAGTGCAATAAATACCAGATTTTGGTGCCGCAAAGTATCATCAGTTCTTTTCAACTTACCTGAAACAAATACAATGCAAACATTAGTAGAAATTCAAGGATCTTCAGGCTTGAACATAATCAAACAAAAAAAACATAAAAAAATAAATTAAATCCACGAATAAAATTTACATAGAAAATCTTCACATTACCCAGCACCTTACACACACACACACACATCTGCCCCTGACAATGGTACTAGATGACGACCATGACCGTTCTGTCAAGAACGAAACGACAAAGAAGAAAAAAATTTCAGCAGTTGTCTACATTTTTCACTGCGAATACTGTTTCACCCATAGAACACAGAAAGAGGTCTTTTCTGTTCTGTTCTGTCTGTCTTTTCTATGTTCTGTGGTTTCACTTATGCTCCCGGTGAAACTTCATAAGGACGCTTTCCATTAATAGTATCGATTTTTATTATTACCATGTTTTTTTAAAAATCTATGTTTTGTCTGTCTGTTTGTTTGTCTGTTCGGTACGAATATTGCAATCGATTTTAAACTAACTTCCTGATGAGCTTGAGCCTTGGAACTTTAAATATAGCTCAGAACTGGATGACAATGCAATATTAACTATTTAAATATACTATAAATATTAAATAAAAACAGAAAATAAATATTTAAATAAAAGAAAGTTATATACCACGTTTTTAAAACAGAATAAAAAGATTATAATCATTTCTCAGATAATACTTGTAAGTTTTAAAACGAAAAATGGGGGGCGCATGGCAATATATACTAAATAGTAAGCAGTGTATGAGCTTTCGTTGAGAAAACTCACATGATAATTCATATCATGCAATATCACCTCGTCCGGTCAGAGGATCCTCCCTTTTTAAGAGAGGAACATCATACTTACCTCGTTCCTCCACAGTGGTGACCCCGACGTGAACTTAACGCCTAATTCTGATTAGGCGTTAAGTTCACGTCGGGATCACACGTAACTTTCCACTAATCATTATTATCCATCATATCCCAAAAAAATTAACATCATCCTAAACCTCCGAACACAATAACCCGACCTCAACCTTTTATTATCTACAAAACGCTGAAACAGTGCGCTTTGTAACTTTCATGGTACAGATACTATTACATTACTATTTTAGATATAGTACAATAGTAAAATGTTACCTTCACGTTTTATTTTCATACAATAATCACTTCAACACACACAAGTTCTTTTATAATTGTTATTTATTTAATTCATATTCAATTAATATATTTTCTGTACACGTAGGCACACATAACGTCACTCGATGTGGCTCCCGCTGAAAACCAGCGCTGTCGGGCTGCTCGCAGCGCGTCAGCTTAAGCTGAGCGGAAGCCTTTTTGACACAGCTGCGACGTACAACCCATTTGTTATTTAAGATAAATATTTTTTTTTCTTTTACATGTTTTATTCTTTTATTTTTTGTTACTTTATCTTTAAATTTGTTTTTGTGCTGTGTCAAATAAATACTTTTTTCTTTCTTTCTTTCTTTCTAGATAATAAATAGGAGGCCAACGTCTGAGTTCGACCGATAATTACCGACGTGCGTGCAAATTTAATAACTCGCGTGTTGGACGGGTTAGGTGGATTTATGGCTGACGATACGGCTGCGATTCGGCAAAAATTTTTAATTGGACATAAAAATGTATCTAGTTTAAATTACATATTGATTTTAGTATGGTATTCTTTACCAAACTTACATAAACAAATATTATCACTACATAGTATAACATAAATTCAGCCGCCGCTCTTGTTCGCTGAATACTTTTTAATTAAACAACGGATTTTGATACGGTTTTATTAAATAGTATTTAAAAGTGAAAGTTGATTCGTTGCGGCTTTTGACATTTCACACTTTCAAGTGTTGCTGCGTAGGAATTCTGCTAATAGAATTTACTACCGATTCCTCGCATTATAAAACTTGAGAATAAAAACACATCAATGGTAGACGTTGTTAGACGTTGTGTTGATAAGGACGTGGATAGACGATTTGTGTTTTATTTTGAAACTAAATTTGACGTTACATAACATTGCTCTTTCAAGTGTTGCGGCGCGACGCAGGAATTCTGTTAATGGAATTTACTATGGGTTGCTCGCGTTATAGAACGTTGTGCGAATAAAAACACATCAATGGTAGACGTGGATAGACGTTGTGTTGATAAAAAAACATATTTTGACGTTAGAAAACGTTGCTAGTCCGAACGTGATAGACAAACATTCGTTCGGTTGATATAACCTCGTCGCGCAGTCGTGTGGTATAAACACTTGGATCGTATTTGCTTACCGCTGCTGCTCGTCAATCACGCGCGGGCTGACTGTGCATTTCAATTTAAAGTACGCGCCACACTGACAGATGTTGTTCGTTATCGCTTAGCTTTGTAGCTGCGGTCGCTGAGTATTACTCTTGTGGCTTAAGAGGATGTTAATGAGTAATGAAATACGACACGACAGAGTTGGCGCAGTGGGTAAGCGATTAGCTTTCTGCGCTACGTGCCGCGGGTTCGATCCTCGCACGGAATCAATATTTGTATTATCTGTAAGTATCTGTAACTTGTTTCGGGTCTGCGTGTGTGTGGTATGTGAGATATATGTTTGTAAACCTTACCCTCGATACAGGAGAAACCCTAGTGAGGGGCAAAGTTTAAAAAAAAATAGTATTAACGTCCTGCGATGAGTGTGAAAGAGAAGAATGAAGCTTTAAAGTAAGGAAATTATACAGGCTGTTTATTTTAATCAAGGTAGGTACTTTACTATGGGACCAATCCTGAAAACGTGAAATAAATCATCTGCTGCATACAAATAATTTAAATATTACCCAACATAATATGGAAAAGCAAATTATCTTTTTTTGCGATTTCACTACTGGTTCAATAGTAAAAGTTGTTCCTAATTATGAGTACAGTAATAAAGTAGGTGTCCTGTTTCAATATACAGCCTGTATATTTAAATGTTTAATTGTCAGTTTGTCATTTAATTGCGTGGTATAATGGGTCAACTTTAACTTATGTATCTACTATCTATTAATTATAATTGTTTGTCTGGCCAAGAACACGGGAACCCGGATTGGTTTCATTTGGATTTTGATTATGTAGTATAAACGCATACAAGTATTAAAAAATATATTTTTTAAAATATAAAACGAAAAAATGTCTTCATTCTTTATTTTCTCTATTTCTAATATCATATTGCAAAAAAAAACTGGTTTCTTTGAGGGTTACAAAATTCGAACGGAAGTTACACACGTTACGTATGAAATAAAAGCTATCATAGAAAACATAGAAGCGAACTGTGTTATCAACGTACGATGTTTTTTCCTTTTAGCAAGTGCCTATAACAGGAAAAAGTAATGATGATACACAGGTGACATTATTTGCCGATCGCAATCGTTAACCAATAATGTAATTTCCTATTATTCATGTTGCCAAACCGTTCCTCGCAAGATAAACACCAATAATAATAGAATAGATCTTTATTTCACCAAAGGCACTCATGAAATGTCGAGACTCTAGATGCGCGGTTCCAAATAGTAGATCCGGTAAAGAACCGGTGTGAATATCCATGGAAAATCTTTGAAAATTATAGATTACAATGTTGATCAGAACAATGTTAGGGTAAGAGCTGCGAGAATAATGTAATTTAATGTGAATAAAGAATAAGAAAAGGATAATAAAGATTTGATTTTGATTTGAGACCTACTACTACTCGTATTTGGAACCGCGCACCTAGAGTCTCGAAACTTCATTTGTGCCTTTGTTTTTGGTTTACATGAAATGGAGATCTATTTCATTCTATTCTATTCCTCTAAATATGATAGCCATGGTAGTTGCAAGCTGACCAGTTCCGACAGACGGTACCCGTTCACGAGCATAACGCATGCGTCAGCATCGCTAAGCACTACGATAATGAACGGAACTCAATAACTAGGCTCATATATCGTCGCATCATACTGTGTGCAAGCTTCGCCCATTACCAACTCAAATTAAGACTAACGATACGGCCTTAATGCGGATGGTTTTAATTTTAATTTGGAAACAAAATTCGACTTAACGACAGCCACTAGCTGGCTCGTTGATGTTTTACTTTTCAACGGAAATTATGATCGAGTATTACAATTTTTGGGAGAATTTTTGGTCGATTTAGGCAACGTTACGTTTACGTGTGTAGCGACATCTATCGCCACATAGAATAACTACTATCAGATTACGAAGCCTGCATCGCGCAAGGAAAACGATATTCGTATCTAGCACATATACAAATGTCCGACAACAACCGTCGGGCTTCGGCCCGCCAGGCAATATAACCTCGCCTCGTCGGAGGATCCTCCCTTTTTAATGGAGGAACACCATACCTCGTTCCTCCACACGTGGTTCAGTGACCGTAAGGTTGATGACGATAGACATATCGTCATCAAACTTTAATGAGGTCTGCCTATTGCTACCCACTTCCAAGATGCGAACAGTATGTGGGTGGGTATATTAATATTTTTTCACCAGAATCCTTAACGAAGGCATTTTTCTTCATAATATTATGATTTTTCCTTTTATTTCCTTCTATGCTTTACTTATAGATACCAAGTACACGAGCAGTTCTTTTGAGAAGAAAAAGTCGGAAATACGCGTGATACCTACATAACATAACGGTAATAATACCGCGAACAACGGCTAGTCCAACATAAGTATGTTGATAGATTCTTCTTTTACGCAAAAACACTGCTTTTAGCCTCAAATCCTACTTACCCCTCTTGATTTACACCTTTTCTCAAAAGGGTTTGTAGGTACTTTTTCAGTGTTGCCTAAACGAGGGTACCTGTAGGGGCAATTTTCATTATAGCCGGCCCGAACGGCTATTTATTTGATATCCTGCCACTTATGAGACTATGGGCTGCTATTTTTCTTTTAATATACTGCTCTGTGTTTAGGTCTGGGCTAATCTTGGTTTAGTACCTTTTATCTTTATGGTCAGAAGGTGATGTGAATGGAAAAGAGGACTTAAGTAGACTAGCTAGCTCTTTTCAATTGATGTTGCTCTCGCTCACTCACTCAAGCGCTACATAGCTCACTGGCTCACTCGCTACATAGCTCACTAGCTACTAGTAGCTCTAGGCGGCTGGCACTTTTCACCGTGACACCGAAATCACCGAACGGCTCATTCGGCTCGCTTCAGAATACTTCGGATAATCGGGCCGGTGGAGAGCTATTGACTATGAGCTTAAGCTGAGCCATCTCCTTCGACGTGCGTGAGTCAAATGAACTAACAGTCGGCTCTGAGCTACTGAGTTATAGAAGAGCAAAAGAGCTAAAAGAGTGATATAGCTCTTATTCTTTTCCGTGAGCTATTTTGCCCGTATCTAGACTAAAATAGTAAGATAAAGTTGTGAAAAGTAGAAGACTCTTAGGATGGGTCGTCAAAAAGTTATTGTTAGTTACATAAGTTGAAGTTTAAAAACGGGACTTTAAATAAGTGTGTGAAAATTTTAAATAGAGATCAGCTTATGTCACTAATAGTTACTTTTTGACCCATCCGAAGACTTTTCTACTTTTAACACCTTTAATCCTCTCCATTACCAAAAAAATCTTATATCGCGTGCGCTGCCAAAACTATTGACGATAGAACAAAATAATGTACAGAAATAAATAATAATGTATATAAGTTTTAGAGACTGCAAAATATTCGCAATACCATAGTCCAACAATTATAGTTATGTCAATATATGAATATAACTACTTTTAATTACTAAAATATTTTTGTAATAGAAACGCCGGTAGAATCTAGACCTCCTTATTTGTACCTTGGTTTTATCCTCATCCAAATAAATGACTTCTTATTCAAGGCTGTTTCAGTACCTGTAGATTACTTTTTGAATTATTCAAATCGGACATTCCAATCAAAAGATATCATGAATTTTAAAATGTTATCAAGTACCATAGCGCTGTATTACAATAAGAGAATTTGTATGTATGTCACTACGCAGAAAATATTGAATCCGATTTCAATGAAATTTAGCGTAGAGATAGCTTTACTCTCCTGGCTACATTTTTATCACAAAATGTTTAGTATAAATAAATGTCCACCCGTGCGAAGCTGGGACGAGCCGCTAAGTTTTATAATCTGTGAACCCACCCTTAATAAGTAATAGGCACTATTTGGTGATTTTAAAATATAATATGTTTATTAATAAAATATAATCTCTCGCCGTCTGGTCGACACTTCGCGTGACCAGAGGGCTGGCTCTTTCTTTGGCCAAAGAATTAGCATTGCCATTCAACGTGGCAATGCTGCCAGTCTTCTGGGCACGTTCCCGGATGACAGCGATGCGGAGGAGTACTTTGACGCCGCCTAAGTGTTCCCTCTTTGTTTTTATTTATCTTTAATTTTTAATTTATTTGTAAATATTTAGTCTATATATGTTAGTAGTTCTGTATATCCTTGCGTTCTTGCTTTAGAGGAAGACGACTCTTCAAAGAGTAAAGTAACCGCTATTATTCAATTTAAGCAGCCAGACGAAGTACACATGCCATGCTATACATTTCCAGTATAAGCTGCCCTCGCATTGTCCTGTACAATGAGAGGTCAGTTTATACTGGAAATGTATAGCTTGATAAGTAGCCGTGCGTTCAGTACATGTCCGATACACAAGAATCTATATATTAATACGTGAAGAGAAAACTTTGTACCCCTTTTTAAGCATATTGCATGTACGGAGGAGTGTGGGATTTGGCATAGTTAAAGATTATATAGGGAAGGAGTACAGAAAGTTAAAATTTAGGTTAATTTCGACCACAGGTCGATCACTATACTCCGTTTGAAATAAGATTAGACACGTTTAACAAACCCTTTTACAGTGTATTCAACCGATTTTGACTTCTATTCCGTACGCATAAGGATGGCATTAAAAGCAAAAACGTATTTACGGTAACAAATGTTTACTGCAGCTGTAATTTGTCATGTCACCAACGTAATAGAAGTCAAAATCGGTTGAATAAAGTGTAAATGGATTTATTTAAATTTCTAATGTTATTTCGAACGGAGTATAGTAAATAGTTATTCTCATGGCGCGTAGCAGATCGGTTAACTGCTACGACGGCGTAGCTCGCGTAGCTGTAACATCATCGCTTGAGCTATATCGTAGCAGTCCGATGCCTTTATTCAGAAAAGCCCATTTAAATGACTTCAGTGTTGAGTATTGTAAAGCATTTTTCACAATTTTTATTATTGATTTTTGACACTATAATTTAGATGCAACTTCCCTATTGTAATATTTTATACCATATTGAAGCTAAACGTTACTCGATGCTCTACTACACGTAGTGTTACATCCCCATTAATTGTAGTTCTGTTAAACTCGTTAGAGATTATGAGTGTTATGTTGTCTGTACAAGTGAGTGAAGGAGAAAAGGGTCAAATGAACGTAGGCGTTGGGTTGGCAGTGATCAATGAACACTGCTTGGAGCGACATTATATTGTTTGTATATCTAGAGATCTTAAGACACACCTATGGTCGTCACTTTGACACTCAGTTGTAAGCACAAGGGTCCTTTACTTGTTTTAGATAGTTCAACAGCCTCGAGTTAAAATTATTGAAGTACAGTAAAAATGGTTTTCTAATACAGCAGTATGCGGAGCTGACTGCCAACCTTCGCAAGTTGGAGTGGCACTACAAGAAGAAGAAGAATAATTATAGCTATATTCTTGAACAAGTAAAACTGTATAATAGGGGTGGCCAGTCTGAGGTTCTAGCTCAAAGTTTAGTCTTACACAAAGGCAAAACATGCCAGGTGAAATAAACATAAAATCGAATTCAATATGTAAGAATATTAACAAATAAATAAAATTGGACATAAAATTGAAATCAATCCAATTATTATAAAATTTAATGATAAGGTTTTTACTATATAAGTTATAATGCACGTATTACCATTTACAATTTGGCATCAAACTGTAAACATAATTTTTCAAAAAGGTACAAGAGACAGATTGAACCCGCACAAATTAGCAAGACAACAGAAGCAAAACAGTCCAATCGGAGCTTCCTAATCAAGCTTCTAAAATGCAATCACGAGCTGGCAGCGCAGGCGTCGAACAAACTGAATTACGTGACTAATGGCTAGAACAACAATGTTTAATTCCTAAATGATAGCGGTCATTTTAAAATCGATAGCAAAAGTTTTGTTACACGACATCATTTGTTTGTTTTGACAGTTTTAATAGAAGCCCATTTGTAAATGTTGGATGAATATGAACATGTGAATATGGAATGGCATGATAGAGCGAAAAGAAAGCCTATACAATGCAGTAGTGTATCAAACGAGTCTATTGATGATGTAAGGATGATAATTGACAATTTTAAAGGTTAATTGATTATCACGGTCAATTAAAAGGATTTTTTACATACTATGGATTTTGCAAAGGCTTGATGTTGGCAATGATGAAAGGCAGGTTTCCCAACTTAGGGGTTTTCCCCCCAAATTTAGGGGGTAAATAAGTGGGATGGGATTTTTTTAGGGGTATTTTTAGGGTTTTTTTACACTTGATTTTTACTGTGAAGTTTATAATGATTGTGACGCAGCTGGCTGAAAACTTTTTGACAATGATTCAATTATTTGATATTAATACAATTTATTTATTATTTTTACAGAGTTTTTTTTTGGGGGATTTTAGGGGTTTTTATCTTTAGCTTTGGGGATAAATATTTTTGAGAGTTGGTAACACTGATGAAAGGTGGTTTTCTCAGATTCCAGCATCTCCATAAACTGTTTTTCGAATTTGCGTTTCAAGTGACACTAATCGCAATAGAAGGCGTTGATATAAACACATCGAAGACAGAAAGACAGGAGGAAAAACAAAGTGCGATTCTTAGAAATCTTTTCACTAACAGCTTAAATAAAAAGCTTTTAAACATGACACACGCTACATAGCTTTCCATTTACAGTCAAACATTTTATACAGTCACAGAGAAATATGGTATGTACGAAGTACCCACTCATCTCAGTAAATACAAATAAACAGTTCACCCTTAAACATCCCTTTATTGTTCGTAACCCTTAACGATGACATTCGCTGAAATTCGGAATGACAGCAGAAAGCGGCTGAGGCATGCCAATCGAATTTTACTTATACAAAGCAATAATGTGGTGTAAGTTATGAGAGGGAAACGAATTTAAAAAGTGTATGCAAAGTTGAATTTTATAAGTGTATACAGAATTATTTTTAATTCACCAGCAGTGCTTTAAGGCGTGGAAGTAGGTACTTATCAATGTGAACAACTTTTACTATGGGATCAAAAAAGAAATCGCAGAAATTAGTTTAGTAAAAAACTGCATTGAAATCGGTCCATCCGTTTTGGAGATACGATGCCACAGACAGATACACACTACAAACTTATGACACTCCTCTTTGTCGGGGGTTAAAAAGAAGATTTTCTGATAAATTATTATAAAAATGGTTTTGTCACCGCTTTGGCTTAACCCTTGCGCCGCAACATCAAACGTCTCCCGTTGATATGACGGCTTTTATCAGGTATTGTTTGGTTTTTACGATTGATGCCGAGGTGGGGCGGGCCCAGGGTTAGCCCTCAAACACCGATACATCATTATATAGGCCATTTTCTAACACGTTCGTGTTCGGAAATTGAAAATTTATTTCACTTATTTTGGGTTGTTATTTTGAGCAGTGAACTGAGTATCTGAAAATATGACATGGATAAATTAAATCGAAGCCTGGTCGCCATGCTTGTATAGTAACAAGGTTTCAAACTTCCAATGTGCAAATCCTAGGCAGACCAGAATTTTAATTGAGTTTTTCTGTTACACGTTTTTATAGTGATTAATATCTGTTCGGCCGCTTCTTTGTTTACCACATTTTTATTAACTCGCTTTCTTGTCTGTTTGGTACAAATTTTGCAATTGATTTTAAACCAACATCCTGGTGAGCTAGAGATTTGAAACTTTTAACATAGCTCAGAACTGGGTGACAATATAAATATTAACAAAAAAGCAGAAAAACATAATATAAATAAAATAAAATATGACCACGTTTTAAAACGGACTAAAAGTTGTAAAATAATTTCTCCTATGAAAATACTTGCAAGATTTAAAATGCAAAAACCTAGGGCGCATATCATACAAGACAATACAAGATAATATCTATAGCATAGTGTGGAGAGTAGGGAGTAGATATCGCTGAGAAAACTCACACAACAGATCAAATCATGCACCCCACAGTATTTTCATATTATAAGAATAATTATTTAACCTTAGGTTATTGATTGGTTGTCGCAGCCGCTGCGACAACCAATCAATAATCTAAGTATTTAACATAAGATTTTTAATTACTTTTTATAATAAAAAAAATAAGGTAATGATTACCTTTCAGCAGCAACAAAAAATGGCAAAAACATCGAAAATATTTTCGCTTTTCACATCACATTGCATAATGCTCATATTTATAAAGGAAATCATAAAAGACTGACAAAGCTTTATGAAAATAATTTTATGAATAGGACTTTACAAAAATATATTGTACAGTTTTTTTGGCGTTTATGTGAAGAGGTTCTTTTGCACTCTTTATGCACTTTTGTGTAGGTAGTCCTTATTTTAATATTTGGTAGTCTTTATAATGAACGCATTTAGTTAAAGTGCCTATAATTTTAACCATTTATTTATATGTAAATAGTTTGATGTTTCCAATAGTTTTATTATAAAAATCAAAATATTTTTTTAAGAATGATCGAACACTTTGTTTTTAAAGAAATAAATTAATAGGTATAATCATCATCATTCTGAGTTAAGCTTGCCTTTGTGCATATATCAGAAAATTGTATTTTTTGTATATTCCATATTTTGTGTACAATAAAGAATAAGAATAAGAATAATTTTAGTTCGTACAGAATAATGACAGCACAACATTTACAAAAACGAAATGCAAAAAAAAAAAAAAACCCACTTAAAGTCCGTTTTCACAACAATTTCCGATAGATGACGCTTATGGAAAACAAAAAAAATATCACATCTAGGTATATCAACGGGTCCAACACAACGACGTCGCGTCGTGTCGTCAATGTTAAAAGGCTTCCTATCTGTTTGCGTCGTTAACGAGCTAGTACTAATTGACGCTGAATCTCTGCTGTCATTGCGTGCAGTTCAACTAGCGTCCTCGTTTAATGCGCTGAGCTTTTCACATTGACTTCTACAAGAAAATGATTGATTTTATAAGGAGGAAAGACGTATAGATAATAATGAACATATACAATAGAATGGAATGGATCTTTATTTATTTATTTATTTATTAATACTTGGACAATAATATACATTTTAAGACAGCTCCTTAAGGTGTAAACATAAACCACATTAGGGTTTTCTGTACACCATTGATTCGTCGACAGTCGATTAAACAAAATGTGGGTTCTCATTACGCATCGCGCTCACACCCACCGGTTTACCCTCAAGTTAGTTGAGAATCACATTTAACACGATCACAAGTACATCATGTTTCTTTTTGACATGTTTATTTATTTTACAACTAGTACAGTAAGTTCATGTAAACCTACCTTCTACTTACAATTATAAAAAACACAACAAAAAAAGAATTAGTGAAATTGGTCCAGCCGTTCACGCGTGATGGTACGACCAAGGGAAATAGGGATTCATTTTTATATATAGATGTGGTCGAATTTCGACCACTGGGCGACCACTAGTAAATATAAAAAAGCAAAAAATATAATACTGCAACCAGTGGTGGACTGTGTAAGTAAACCTTGAACGAAGCAAGCTTCACCATCAAGTTAAATCAAAACCAGCATTGATCAAACAAAATATTTACGAAACAGTTAGGCAGGTGCGCGAAATGTAGGGCATCCGCGCCGATGACCTGGAAGATCTAAATCTAGGTGGTCAGATACCCGCCCGGCCCGCTGAATAGCCGGCTTATGACAAAATTTTGCTAGAATAAACCCACAGGATGTAGGGATATTTGGTTGTCCGTTTGGGTATAGGTAGCTATTGGAATTGAAATGTGTTTAGTGTTTTGTTTGAAGCTTATGAAATGATTATCTACAAAGGAGATTATGAATTGACCACATATTATATAGGCATAAAATGTTTTTGTTATATTGTTGAATACGATATAAAGATGCTATATAGAAAAGCAAAAAATTAAATACAAATACATGAAAGACAGTATTGTATAACCTAACCGTCAAAAACCCCCGACTCCAACTAGAAAAAGAGCTGTAACTTTTGAACGGCTGAACAGATGTTCATGAAATATGGCTAAGATGATACCTGATTAAACTAGCTTTCGTTTAAAAACATACTGTATTGATACCTGTCCATCCGTTTTGTAGTTACGATGCCACAGACAGATACCCAGATACAAAGATACACAGATACACACTACAAACTTAAAACAAAAAAAAAACAAAAAAAAACTTATAGCAACCCTCTTTTTTGTCGGGGGTTAAAAACAATGCACAATGGGTGTATAATATGGTGACAGAATAAATATTTTTAAATTCTAACAGAATTTTTAAAATGAATATCTAAAGAAATATGAAGGTCTTCAAAATAAATAATAATTTATAATATAATGTTCTTTTCTTTCTTTCTTTTATTTAAATAAATACTATAGTATAAAAAAAAACTAAAGAAAACGCTTTTGTCATCCAAACCAAACGTGTATGCAAAATTTCAGCTCAATCGGAAACCGGGAAGTGGGTCAAATTTAACTTCCAAGATTTTTTTACATAGTTACAGGTGAAACTAATAAAAGCGTTTAAAAAAAAAAACAAACGTAATAAGTTTAACTGACTACGGAAACTTATGGTAGCGTGTTTAGTTTCTGGGCCAATTTTTCCAGCAATCAACACTTAGGCCAATTACTTTTAATTACACAACTTGAAAACAACAATTACAATAATTATTTAGCCAAGCAGTAATTAGTTAATATTTATTTATTTATTATTTATGTACACACATACACATGACAAAGAAAATAAGTAAAGATATCAAGTACAAAGGTACTGCATAATTCTAAAGAAATTTCTGCAGCAGACCTGCGACAGGAAAGAGTGAAAAGAAAAGAAGACACATATTCTTTATTTGTAAACATGGTGTATTCTTCTTAAGATTTTTCTTTTGGATATGACATTTTGCACCAGCCTCTGTAGCATGGGAACTTTGGGAAGGTAGCCTAACCTATCGGTCCAGTAAATTCTGAGATTAAACAAATACACAAACATTCCTCTCTATACTTAACTAGCGACCCGTCCCCGGCTTCACACGGATGCAATTTTTCTACTATCCTTACATTAAAAATATCAAAGTATTATACATACATATAAACCTTCCATGAAAAATTATTTAACTGGTGAAAACAGCATCGAAATCCGTTGAGTGGTTTAGAAGGACTTAGCGGATATACAGACAGACAGATATTATTGTAAAAGGACATAATTTCGGCATAAAATATTTTTATGTTACCTAGTAGGTACTTGAGCAGAATGTTTATGCTCTCTGAGCGCAGTTTGCTTAGTTAACGAGCATCAGACTAATTAAGCTAAATCTTTCTGTCTATATAATCAAGTGCCGTCTCCCTCGCCCTCGGCACTTTACATTTTTTGGATTTTTTTAAGTACCTACCTAGTAATAATTGAGCGTTTTTCCGATTTGAAAATTAAAAGCCATTATGTCTGGGAGGGTCTGGAGGAATTTGCCTGGTTTTTGGATGTTCAAATTTGCATTATATTTGTTAGACGAGCTTAGTTAATATATAGGGTGCTGCATTTTCTGCCTGATTTTTATTCATCGTTGACAACTTGTAAGAAAGGAACAAAAATAAGAATCAAGATTATCGAATATACAGGATGTAATGACATCGTAACGAAAACTGATACTATGGATTCAATACATGATTTTGAACGCTAAGAAAAATAATTTTGTGTCGGACCCATCAATAATGCATAACAGCATAGTTTGTATGGCACCGGTGATCTGCAATAAATTACCAAATTTTATCAAAGTGCTATATATCAACGTATTTAAAAAAGACAGTGACCTCCTAATAAAAATAAAAAATGATTTTATTTTATTGTTATGCATGTAATTTTTGTTTTCTGTTTTTGATAATTCATTTTATTTTAGGATTTAATGATTTGACATTTCAGATGGTATTAATTTTATTTCTTTGATTTAATATATTAATGTATTCATTTTAATTTGCATCCCTCTGAGGTAGAACATCATAGGATAGGTACCTACTATTTACATCACTTAACACCATTGTAAACTTGTGTTCAGAAAATAAATGATTGACAGATAGATAGAAAGGTCTTCTTTTTAAACAAAAATACGAATCTGTTCGAATTTCTAATAACTAAAAATACATAAAAAAATTTTTTTTAAATAATCGTAATTTTTTTGAAAAGACCGTCTCCGACGCATTTACTCTAACGCTTCGAGAATCATATACTGAATCCATAGTATCTGTTTTCATTATAATGTCACTTAAATTATCAAACTTAAACCAATCAACAGGGACACAGATGATACCAAATAAAAAAATAAAAAATCACGAAAATCAATTCAGGCACTTATAAATAGTCAGACTCTAGTTGCCACATAAATTAATTAGTCCTGTAAGTCCGTATTATAAACCATTTACACACAAAATCATGTCAAAATAAATCTAACCACCCTCAAAATAAATATAAAAACTAAAACAAACAAAATAACTGTCAAAAATAACAGACAGACACGCGAAAGGTGTGTTTAAATAAGTAATAATAATAAATTTGTGGCTATAATTTGTGTTGTTATTGTCAGTGGGCCCCTAATGGCCCAGTCGTGATAGAATGGGCCCCCACAACCATTAATGTTGATATAAAATCTGTAAACACATTAACGTTTGTATTTTTTTTAAGTATTCGTTTAAAGATCGAATTTTTAACATTATTGGACTTTGGATGGATAAAGTAGCTAATTTTAATATGTTCTTTTTTTAACTCTTTTTTAATCTTTTTTTTTTGTTGTGTTTTGTGGTGAAGTATATTATTTTTCTTTCTTTTTATAAAAAGGCTCATGTATTTATATTTTTCCAGTATCGTGTGTCCATTTTGACGACACTGTTGGAGTAGTGGTTAAGCGATTAGCTTTCTACGCTACGTGCTCCGGGTTCGATCCCCGCACGGAGTAATTATCTCTATGATCTATAGATAGGTAGTTGTTTCGGGTCTGGGTGGGTGTGTGTGCATGTGACATGTATGTTTGTAAACTGTACCCTCTATACAGGACAAATCCTAGAGAGGGGAAAAAAAAAAAAAGAACCCACATGAAAATACAGTGAGATACGAAACATCAAACTGTCGCCATATCAATTTTTGTTTCGTCTGGAATTCGAACCTGTGTCGCGTTGCTCACAAAGCCTATCGCTTAGCCACTGCGTCAACCTTCTCGTCTCTTTGCACTCTCACGACTTCCGTTAGACAAAGACTTGTTAAGTTGATGACACGCTTTGTCCTTCTTTTTCTCACATTTATTTGAAAATTAAGTGATGCATTTGAAAATAATGCTTCTTACTTAACCTTTTGTTTACTTGACAATAACTCTATTGTTTAATGTAAGTTTTTGTCATTAGTCTAACATTACTTTTATTAGCTCATACTGTCCCACTGCTGGGCACAGGCTTCCCCCAAGTTTTTCTATGAGTCTCTTTTCTGCGCCACTTCGAACCAACTCCTTTGATACGCGTTATAGGTACGCGTCTCGTACCGTCAACGTAAGCAAATTTGGATCATAAAATACATCGAATCCATCGCATTTTTGTTAATTTTACGCAACTTACACACTTGTTTCATGAAAATGTAAAAAATTTGCATGCATTTTCAAAAAATATTATGGATGAAACGTGTACCAATTTTTTATTAAAAATTTACTTACGTTAAAGTACGTCAAAAGTGCTCGGGCCATTGGTCATCTAGCCACCTTTTCCTGGGGGCTTACTATAAACTCAGGGCTGAAATTGAACTGCCCAGTTATTTCCAGAATAAGCTGACCTTTCATTGTACGAAAAGCCTATACAGTGCGAGGTCAGCTCATTCTGGAAATGTCTCGGCAGTTAAATTTTCGGCCCTGCTATAAGATATCGTAGTAAGGCCATCTTCAGGCACCCATTGTGTGATTTGTACAAAACATGATTTAAATCTCTAAAATGTACGTCATTATTATTAAAATAGCGGCATCAGTTGAGAATTTTTATTTTGCTATAATAACCTGTAAAAAAATATGGTTCCTATTGAGACTTCTGGATTCTTATTTCCTATGACAATAACGTGTCTTATCACGGTTAAACCACGCTGATTTGCGTCGTTCTTATACAAAATTTGACAGGTCTCTAGAGAATAACGACCGTCAATCTTCTCTTTAGTAATTTCTTTTTTCTACAGAATTTTACGTAATATAGTCAAAGTCAACGTTTTTTATTTCAACTGGGCCTTTGCAGGCACTTTCAAAACGTCGTGATTCTAGGTGCACGGTTCCAAGTGGGTTCGTCCTGGAGAAGATACCGGCAAGAAACTCTATGGATACTCTTTTCAAAAACGAATATAAATTCCTCACTTATTTATTATTAGTTTCTAAGCAATAAATCGACTATCTTAATATTATAGTGTATTATCAGTGCATCGTTTCATTATAAATGTGCCACATTCCACGATACCCTAATGAAATAGCTGAGGCGTAGATAGGCAGATGTCACGTCGAAACAATTTATTATGCACGTTTTAACAACAAGTTGGAATCACTTTTTAAGCTTGTTAATACATGTTCGTTAGAAAAACGTTTCTTTACACCTTACGATGACGAAAATAGATATTGTGGGAAAAGGTTTGGTGTAATCCGTTCTATTCATCCGTATCCCTATAAGTAGCGAGTTTTCTCAACTTTGATCTAGTAGTTAGTCATGAAACATAGCTAAGATGATTTCCGATTAAACTAGCTTTCAATAAAAAAAAACTGCATTGGAATCGGTCCATCCGTTTTGGAGTTACGATGCCACAGATACACAGATATACACTACAAATTTGTAACACCCATTTTTTTGTCGGGGTTACTAATACCACAAAAGTTGAAACTTGTTTATTTTTACAAGAGAATTTACATACACCCTTTTGTTTTATGGCGTACAAAAAATTGCATCTTTAGGTTGGTCGACCATTTTTTTGGTCGACTGTACAATCGGCAATATTTCCGGTCAACTCGTTTGCGCCCGGCGTCCAAACGCAGAGTTACTAATAAAATTCTAAGCGGGCCGCACTCGTTCAAAGCATTTTGTCTACGAAATGCAGATATAATAGAATAGATCTTTATTTCATGTAAACCAGATACAGGCACTTAAGAAATGTCGAAACTCTAGGTGCACGGTATCAAATAGTAGGTCCTATAGTGAAGAAACGGCAAGAAACTCCATAAAATTCTTTTAAAATAATAGAATACGCTCTTGATCAGTAAAATGTTTGTGGCAAGAAATGCGAGATTAGGTACTTTCATGTAAATAAAAATAAGAATAGGATAATAATGGCCTCTGAATAAGATTGCCGTGGCAGTCCGTGACCAGTTCCGACAGACGGCACCCGTTCACGAGCATGACGCATCCGTCAGCATGTATCGCCGCAACATATCGTGACTGTACCGATAATGTCTGTATGAATGAACACGAAAACCATGTCACGGCTTTCAGCGATTACCTTTTCAGTTCATTAGGTATCAGATCTGCCATACAATATTCTGCTTCATTACACGCATTGCAGATTTAAAGTGCCCTTATTTTACCCGCAAATGAACACAGTCAATTATCATACATTGGCTGTTTCAGGCAATTTTCTGATCGTATCGTCGAGTCGTATCGGAAGTTGTAAAGAGTTCTTTAACGCGGTGGTCTATCTTTCTTTTCGATCAAACGCAAGAAATGTCGTTGGCTAATGAGCCAATGGCACTTATTCTCTATACTCCCCACATTTACAACCTTATTACCGAAGTATAAAGTTCAAAATCGATTGTTTGGTAAAATAAATTGGGCATGTGAAATATATTGCTTTATAAACAGCTTGTCAGTTTTATTTTACTTCTAAATGGTGCAGCGTATTTTTGATGACCGATAAAGAGCGTTTATGAGATGGAAATCTTTTCCATATTAGGGTTATAACAGCAGCTAGCCTTCTACTGAAAATATTTAGAGTAGCAGTTACTTTTTAATTAGGTAAATACAACGTGTATCCGAAATGCGTGGTCATAATAATTAAGGGTGTGGATCAGATTAACAAATTAAACAACTTTCTCTATGGGACAAACATTGTAATCGCGAAAAAATAATCAGCTGTCCCATACGTTTGGGTCGAGCAGGTATTGAAGTTTTGTATGGGACTGTAGATAATTTTTTCGAGATTACGGTCGAATTTAGACCACTGGGCCATCACTAGTCTATCTAAATACATGAAGAGCAAACTTTGTACCCCTTTTTAAGCATATTGCGCGCACGGAGGAGTGTGACATTTGGCATAGTTAAAGTTCATATGAATAAGGAGTGCAGAAAGCTAAAATTATGGTTGAATTTCAACCACTAGGCTACCACTGGTAAATTTTAATTTCACTTTTAAATCATAACATAATTTGTTCGTCGTTATTATACCAACCCATTTGATTAAATCATCTACCTTGCAGAATAATCCTCTGTTTTGAAATTGGACCGCGAAGGCGCCGTGAACTTGACCTATTTAGCATCTCAATAACCCGAAGCCAACTCTTACAATACTTGTTCGGGAGCCAGAATGATTTTAATACGAATGTAGGGTCAGTAACAGTAGAAGATTAACATGGAGATATATTTAACCCCCGACAAAAAAGTATCAGTGTATCTGTCTATCTGTGTATCTGTTTGTGGCATCGTAGCTCCAAAATGGATGGACCAATTTCAATGCAGTTTTTTTAAACGAAAGCTAGTTTATTCGAGTATCATATTAGCTATGTTTCATGAAAATCTGTTCAGCCGTTCAAAAGTTACGGCTCTTTGTCTAGTTGGAATCGTGGGTTATTGACGGTTAGATTATTAATGTTATAGAGTAGATATGCAGCTTCAATAATTATATTATCATTTATAAATATCCGAAATATATAGGCAGTATAATTTTTTTAAATATTAATATTGGAAACTTAGCTATTTTGTTATTTAACGTTTGCTGCTGAATGAGAAAAAGTAAAAACAGCTGATTCATACAGATAATTCAATATTACTCGACAAAATGTACTTAAACTTAATAAAAGTTGTTCATAATGGTGAGTACAACCCCTATAAGGGATCGGGACCAGAATGGTTGGACCTTAAATAAATAAATAATAATTTACAATAATTCAATTAGTATTAAAGAAAATCATTTCAATATTAATCGGTGTTACAGTCAGGTTAACCGGATGGTTGAGGTTAACTGTGAATATTCAGCCGCATCGGTTAGATTGGAAGCCGACACAAACATAGTTTGGAAGGCTAGGATAATCGGTATGTATTGATGATTATAATTATTATAAACATAAATATGTACTAGTGGTCGCTCAGAGGTCGTAATTCGACCGTAATTTAGGTATTATTGATGATTCATCCTTATGACCTTTATTCAATTTTTAACATACTTTTTGATATTTTTAAATAATTTTACAATTAAATAAAAAAAACATTTAAAAATATAAAAGAGTAGATAGTAGGCCACCGGCATTAGGAACAGGGTCCAAGCTACCGGTGGTCAGGACTCTAGAGAGAGAAACCTATCATCATTATGATTTTATCTATTATTATTATTTATTTTTTTTTAAGTTTATACATAAGCAGTGGTAGCCTAGCGGTTGAACGCTTGCCTGCCGTGCAGGAGGGTCTGAGTTCGAACCCGGCCCGCACCTCTGACTTTTCGGATTCATGTGCGGATTAGAATTTGATTATCACTTGCGATAACGGTGAAGGAAAAACATCGTGAGGAAACCTGCACATCTGAGAGGGCCTCATAAAGTTCTCGATGGTGTGTGTAGTCCGCCAACCCGCACTAAGCCAGCGTGGTGGATTAAGGCCTAACCCTTCTCATTCTGAGAAGAGGCCCGTGCCCAGCAGTGGGACAGTAATGGGCTGGATTTATTTATTTTATTTATACATTTAAAAAAAGGTAAGTACTTGTATAAGTTTTAATTTGTGTTGTGTAGTCACATGGTTCGGTTCAGTGATTGTATCATATGTTGCTGGTGTGGCCAGTGTTTGGTATAGATACTGCTATTTTTAATGTAGATACTCGTATATGTATCATGTTTTTGCTGAAATAAATAAATTTTCTTTCTTTCTTTTTTCTTTTTCTTTCTACAATCATAGAAAGAAAAATATATTATTCTTTGTCAACTATGGTGTTCTTTATCCGCCTACTGTAAGGGAATATACAATATTTGTCAATTTTTAATAGTATCAAACTACCCTATTAAATATGAATAATTAAAAATAAAATAAAAGCTTTGGTAATAAAGAACGTCAAACAAGGCTGCACGATAATAGAACCAATGCTGAATCGATTTAAAAAGTTACCGCTGAGCCTCGCCCATCTGCGGGAAGTTATTTAATAAAATATATTTCCCGCGACAATCCCGGGATTTCTGCTCATTCCAGGGTCCGGGATTTGATGCCTCTTAGCAGGCTTGCTTTAATTTTTCGTTCAATTTTTATGTAATTTTGGAAAGTGGGATTTTTTATGGGAACGAATAAAAACGGATGTAGCAGCGAATGGGTTGTTTGGATCTAAAGTTTGTCGTTCTTCAAAAGACATACCTACTTACAATGGCTGCAAGTGTGGTACAAGTGGAAAATGGCATAATTAACAAAGTAAGAAATTCTAATTGATAGTGATTAGTATAATTTATAGATATCGTATTGCTAACAGACAGGCCCCTTACGCAATAAATGAATATTATGGTTACATTGTATATTTAAATTATAAGAATGGTAAAAAAACGAGATAGGTGGATGGATGGGTAGTTGTGTAGATGGATGGGTAGTTGTGTAGATGGATGGGTAGTTGGGTAGATGGATGGGTAGTTGGGTAGATGGATGGGTAGTTGGGTAGATGAGTAGCTGGGTGGATGGTGATTGGTAGTATTGTATTTTATCACGTATGCTAGTGTCATTAAAATCACAAAGTCATAATTTCGAAATCCAAGAACATAATTATAAAACCAACAATTCATACCTACTACTTATTTGGAATTTATATTCAGGGCAAAAGCGCTTAACGTGAATTTTGTGAACGGACTTTTCATAAGCTTTGCGTCAAACGTTTGTAGAGGCTTACATATGTTGCGAATTAGTTTAATTCTAAAGTGTAACACAATACAAAGTCGTGGCGTGTAACGTGAGTCGTTGTTCTCTGGTCGCAGGTCGTCAGCACACGTTTTCATTGTCTGCCAAACTGCTCGCGAATAAGTGCTGCTTTTACTGCGGGGTAGCTAAAATGATGCAAATCGTTTTATTTTATTTTCCTATTTCACGTGGTAAATTATGAATTATAAAAGGTTTGATTTTGGTAGTGGTATGAAGTTAGTATTTACTTTTTAGCATTATCTGAAAATTTTATAGGCCGTTTAGATATTACATTGTGGGAACAGTTTTCCCACCTAAGAGCCATTTATAAAAATAATTTGTTAAACTGTTTTTCTTTTAACGTTGCTCTACCCTTTTTAACCCCCGACGAAAAAGAGGAGTGTTATAAGTTTGTAGTGTGTATCTGTGTTTGTCTGTGGCATCGTAGCTCCAAAACGGATGCACCAATTTCAATGCAGTTTTTTTAATTGAAAGCTAGTTTAATCGGCTATCATCTTAGCTATGTTTCATGACAATCTGTTCAGCCGTTCAAAAGTTACAGCTCTTTTTCTAGTTGGAGTCGGGGTTTTTGACGGTTGGGTTATACCTACCTATTTCTCCTGTAACGTGGGTACAGTATACAAACATAAATAACATGTATTATAAATCCAAACACGAAAAAACTATCAGTAAGCCATATAAATATTTGTTCCGAGCGGGGATAGAACCCAGATTTGATAAACTATGAATTTTGATGCGCTAAATTGCGTTATCCTCAAGGAAATCCGATCACCGTCATTTGTAAGCTATCATAGATAATCACGGCATTATCGGCGCGTATCAATGATCTTGCATCACGCAGGGAAAGAGGGGGAATGGGAAAGAGAGCTAAAAGCCGGAAATTCTGACTTCTAAAACTGTAAAGTACCTAAGGAAGTAAGTAAGAAAAGAAAGAAATAAGGTTTATTGGTCAACACAATACATATTTAAATCACACCATATACAGTAGGAAACAGAATAGCCGGGAGTGACACAGCAATATTTGCACATTGCTGCAGGCTCACTTGCGCACACAAATGTAAGCTATGACATTAAATTAGGCTCGGTGTGGTATTGCGTGACCAAAAGGCCTCAGCTCAGCATATGCTGCAGTAACACTACAGCGCTGATTTTCAGCTGAAACCTAAGGTGGCTGACAGAACAAGTTTCCATGGAGTAAGTAAAAACATCACCAGTGGGCGCCACCTACACAATCATTACCCAAACTTTTCGAATTTGTTATTGATGAAATGTTGTTTGGAAGTTTGATCCAACTTGATGATAGAGTTTTAATTGTTGTAATAATGTTTGAAATATCATTAAAGTCTATGTTCTATTAAATGAACATGACTTTTTACTTTTTTACCCTGCTGTAGTATGTTTCCTGGGCTGTTGTCGGGTGTCTGATTTTTATAAAATAGTATAAAGAAGTCCTTCAATCCATGATATAATTTAAATTAATCATTTCATTCAATTCATATTCATATTTAATTTTTGTATAATTTAAGTTATTATAATTTGTAACTTAAATTATACAAAAATGACATATTGTAATGTAAAATAAATTCTATAATAACTTTGAGTATATTACATAGTGTGTAAAATAGCTTAGTCTTTATCATGTGTGTATCTGCATACTTAATTTATGCCTATAATTAGTAGATCACGGAGCACTTAAAACTTTAAAAATACTTTACCAACTATTGTAATTATCACGAATAAAGTTTTACTTACCTTAATTACATAATGTGTGACATAGTTAAAAAAAATTACTGTTTTTAATTTATGGAACACTAAAAAAACCATATATGAACTATGTTTAAAACTTTATAGTAAAAAAATGTAAAAACACAATAGTGTAGGTACAAATAAACGGTTTTTGGACATTTTAAAGTACTATTTAATCACTTCTTGTAGAATAAAGTGGATTGTTTCTTAGCCAAAGATCACTAAAACATTATTCACCAATATCCCATACATTCTACAACTTCAGCAGCATCTTACACCCCCGCAACTAAGTCGGGAACTCATTTTAATTGCCCAACGAGACAAGCCTCTAATTGATAGATGTGCTACTTCAAATTATTGACTCGACTCCCCCGGGCCCGTGTAATTTGTGCTAAATAGTTCCCAACGTGTCTGCTAAATGAAGGTGTTCTGAAAGAGGGGATCTTTATGTATGTTCGGCTGATTAATTACGTATTTCCTTTAGGGGAAGAAAATTAAGCTTGTAGAAGAACTGGAAGAATCGCTTCTTCTTCGGTTTTTATACTATCAACGTGGCAAACAAGCGTACTACCCACCTGATGGTAAGCGGTTACCATAACTTTATATGAATGCTTGCAACAGTCATTGTCGACCCTACAACTAGCGTCGTGTTGGCAGTAGGGGCAGTACCCCAAGGAGCACTGGCGACTTTGCTCACCGTTAGGAACACAACACTGCAAAAGAGCTGTGTTATTTGGCTACAATATTCTGCAAGGTGGAGTTACTTCCTCAGCCAGGCAGCTCCTATTTTGAGCCGATTTTATGGCATGGATTAAGATGTTTGATTGATTCTTTAAATACAGGATGTAACTGACATCGTAACGACTGATACCATGGATTCAGTACATGATTCTGGACCCCTTAGCGTGAGAAATTTGTGATAGCCTTTTAAAAAAAAAAACATTGTGTTCGTAGATTATTTTGTTGGTTATTAAAAATGCGAAAAAAGTATCTCTAAGTAATTTTTTTAATAAGACCATTTCTTTTTCTGGTTTGTCCAGAATAATGTACTGAATCCATGGTATCAGTTTTCTTTATGATGTCACTTATACTTTGTGTATCTAAAATCAGTATATTAGTTGCGTAGGATTTGAATAGGGGTTCCAACTGAAAATCAGCGTTGGGCTCTCCGCGCCCAGCAAATGCTGAGCTGACTACCCTTTCGGCATGGGCATGCTTGACAACAATATGCAATAGGACTATTTTACTTTAATTTTTTTTTTCTCATTATCTGTTTTATTTTTATTTTTTACTGTTTAAAGGTTAACTTATTTTTTTTTTCTCTCGTGTGTTGTCAATGTCCGTGCTGAATAAATGTATTTTCTTTTTTTCTTTCTTTCCAATACGGAGCTCTCCTTCGCTAGCCAAACAAAACATAAACCACAGATATTTTCTCCCTTCAATTAAGTTTTCAAACCGTCCGATCATTATCTAGAACCATGTAACTGTACGTGATTATACCTTGATATTCTTTCAACACAATAATTGTACTACAATCACTAAGAGTTGACAACTAAGCTCATAAATCATGTCAACATTAATAACACGATAATTCTGTTCACCTTCGAACTGTGATTACTTATCGATCATGCCCCAAAAATTGTCCCCATTAGTAATAATTTTACTATAGTTGCTCGTATTCGTATCGACGTATTTACTATGTATATTCGACTCGTATGGTGGAAATATCACGGTCGAAGTAAAAACTTTCAAAATTTTAACTTACATAAAGTCAAACGCGATATATTATTCCAGTAACCTCTTTGTAAGACGTCAAAAGTAAGGTCCATCAGAACCAAGTTACTCGGTTGTACAACAAGTTATTGCTATAATAACTTGTTGAAGTGAAACTTCTATATAGACGGGGGGATTAGGATTTTTCTGTCACGAATAAGCGTTACGGCCGCGTGGAGGAGGTAGACGATATATCCGTTGAAGTTTTACTTCTACTATGTGTCCCAGCACACATTTAGTTTTTTTTTATTTCAAACCGTTACGTTGTTTCAGTGTAGATATTTGCAGGCTATATCTTAACTTATCTTAATGTCTTCTCTGTCTATGCACCTGTCCTCTTCTTATTACCTATGTCTGTCATTCTAGTGTGTCTTGTTTTTGTGGCAAATAAATGATTTTTCTTTCTTTCTTTCTTTCTAACCAAGAACTTATTTATTTCTAACTGTTGTTTTTTCAGTGTACGATGTCGAATATATTAGAAGTTAGATTACAAAAAAAGCTTAAAATTTTAAGTGATTCATTAAAAAGCGACTCAAAAATTAATCAAGTTTTTTTTTATCACTTACAATCATTTTTTAATTAAGGTCATCTATATTCTCGGTCGCGATGTAATAACTAACCGTTCAAGCGAAATCCTCATATTGCTTTTATGTATAATGTATGGCAGTTGTCAGCTTCGTGCCCACTACAAAATTTGGGACAAGGTTAACTTTCCGTTACAATATCGATGCAAACTGTTACTTGAAGTTTCTCGTTAGATTAGGAATTTGATAATTAGAAAGCGATGGCCAATATTGCTTGAATTTCTTATGTGTACAACTTAAACCCTTCAAGCAAAATGGACCATGCCCATATGTTGATAATGCCCAAATAAGGCCGATCTATGATCCCTAGGCTATTCATCTGCAATCCACAACACCTACGCTACGTTGCAGTTCTGCGGTGAACTAAGATGAGGACTCTCTGTTTACACCCTTGAGGCCACATCGTTCAGAGCGACTAGAAGGCACCATGGTTAAAGTGGAGCGAGGTCAAGTCAATGGCACAAGATAGAGAGACGTGGAGGAAACTCGTGAGCCCTCACACAACGGGTGGACAAACCAGTTTCCTCCACCCTTTGTGTCCTTGAGAGGAGACAAAACCAAAAATCGAGGATAAAACGGTAAAGTGATGGTATTAACCCCGACCTTTTCGGTGGAAAAACCCGTTTTCTCCAGCCTTTGTCTCCTTGACAGAAGACAAAACTAAAATCGAGGGAGAAAACGGTAAAGAGATAGTTTTGTCTCCCGATTTTCTTTCTCCCCTTTTTGTTGTACTAGCTCTATTAGTGGTGCAAGAAAAAGAGCCTTCTCGAGTGACGATACCTAAGTTCGTCTGGCATCCTGGACAAACTCGTTACGAACCATGCTGACAGCTTTTTTTTATACCAATAAGGTGGCAAACAAGTATACGGCTTGCCTGATGGTAAGCGGTTACTGTAACTCATGGACAGGACATTTGCAACACCAGGGACCTCACTCGCGCGTTGCCGATACTACTACTAGAGTCGGGTTACAGTAGGAAGGATACTGTCGATACAGGTTGCCAGCCTCCCCAAGGAGCGCTGGCAACCTTGCTCACCGTTATGCACAACACTGCAAAAGAGCAGTGTTATTTGGATTCTGCAAGCTCCAATATTGAGCGGAAAGTCACGGTATCTCTCTTTAAAATTCTTGGTTACTCTTTCCTCTACTCTTGGATTCTCTGTTTCTATGTCCAGGCTCGAGAATCAGCTTGCCTACCGGCTCTGATTTGTATGCACCTTTATTTTATGATTTCGTAATTCTGTGGCTTATAGCACTTAGGGAATAAAATACCTCTACATTTTGGTGCATTGTGGCGCCTTTGTCGGCTTTAAAGTGAAGTGGATTTTTTGTAAAGTTATACTTATGAAATTAAATTCTAAAGCAGTGATAAATAGCTTTTGAAGTTGGTCTAGAAATATGGTACTTGTACTAGTATATACAGGATATCATTTTATGTAGTGCGCAAAATTTGAATAGTTATTCAGTGTCCATTCGGGGGGGACACGACACTCATAATTTACTAGCGCAAGCCATACAAAATCTAATTTTTATTTTGTTTTGGAGTGAATTCTAGTTCTGTGGTTGCATTTGGGAACGGACAATGAATCACTCTGCAAGAAAGAAGAAGAGAAATTACTGACAATTTTTCTTCAAAAGTGTGGTTTTTTAATGTAAACAATACTTGATGTGCATCGATTGCTACGCAGAGCAGAAGCAGATACATGACATATCGGATCAGAAATTCAGATTGGCAGATAAACAAGAGATCATACTCAGAATACAGGTGAATGACAATCATTTTGCCAACACAGCACTTATCCACGTTGCACCGATAATTCATGCAGAACATGACAAGTTACACCACATTGCCGCATCAACCTCATAAGAATATGACCTAATTTTTATTACACGAACGTGTGCTTTCCAATTTTTTTTATCCAGTAAATTATTGAACATTATAAGAATAAATTCCTTAGAAAACGCTTTATGCTAAAATATTGAGGCACTTTTCATTATTATCTCGTAATTCTGGCTATTTCAAGTATGTCTAGGTCTGCGTTAGTCTATCAGACCAACGAAGAGATCGATCTAGCTTCTTCAAATCGCTTGCGTATGAGTTGTTTATTCCAAAATTATCTCGAGTGTCTTTTGCTACTTCATTAAAACGTTTCCTTCCGTGTCTGTATTTTTATCTCTCTATATCTTTGCCTTCAATCCTCGCTATTGATCGGAGTCACCAAGCGGAGGTGTAGTAAGTTGATAAATGTTAAAATTAATTGTATAATTTGTTCGATCCATCTGCTTTGGTCCCTGGAGTGTTCGCGGCGCTAACTTCACAGTTCTAAGTCAGGCTACACTTGGCCTGTGGTCTGACACTATGAGATTGAGCGTTTTAAAAACGGAACTATAGTTGCACTATTGTAAAACATCCAGTGTTTTAATCCGTTTGAACATTTTGTGTGATTTCATTGCATGTCAAAAAAAACAAAAGGCAACAAAATAAAAGTTGATAAATAAAAACGTATGTGCTTAGTTTTTAAAATTGTCATGCAAAATGGATTTAAGAAAGCACTTGTACCTTAAGTAATACATTAACAATTAGTCTTTAAAAAAACAAGAATTATACTGGTCCATATTTTTTGCGCTGGTAATAAATGAAGTCGATTTTATATACCATTTAACACAAGTTAAACACTCATAAAACTGTAAAAACACTAACGCTATTGATAAATGGCTGCTTAGTTTAATACAAAAAAATATTAGTTTATATCTCTCGAACGCTCGTAAAGCATTTATTTTTACGACCAACGCTTCGTCTCTTTCTAAAACATCAGATTGAACAGAGAAGGGAGTGTCTACGTGTCTAATTGTTTATTCAAGTGTCGGTACAACAATTAAATAAAGTTCGACTATTACTTCTGCCTCTATTGTTCATTCCAGACACGTATTGACCCGATGCTTTTTAATTAATATGTCCCCAATAGCTTCTGAAAGTTGTACTATTCCGATAAACGAGTTCATGTAGAGTTTGATAATTCTGAATATGTGATATTGAATTAGTATTCTGAACTTGATAATTATACTAGGCTATAGCCAGACATACGGAGATGGTCCCCCGCTATACGGTGGATATTCCACCCATACACACAAAATGTTTCGAAAACATATTCACAGGGAGGTAGCCTAGGGCATGGCGGAACTTTCTGCTCAAAATTGGACCTACCCGACTGAGGAAATACCTCCACCTTGAAGAATATCGTAGCCAAATAACACTACTCTTTTGCAGTGTTGTGTTTCTAACTAAGGGCAAGGTCGCCGATACTTCTTCGGGAAGCGTCGTGTCGGCAGTACGGGTCCTCCCTACTACCAACACGACGCTAGTGGTAGGGTCGCTCGGACAGCAACGCGCGAGTGATGCCCCTGGTGTTGCAAGCATCCATAGGTAACCGCTTACCATGAGGCGCTTACCGTATGCTTGTTTGCCACCTTATTAGTATAAAAAAAAATACATTCATTGTGCGTAGCGCTAAGGAGTGGAACTCCTCGCCGAAGTCTGTTTCTCGATAGCTATAAGGAGTTCTAGGAGACTTCAAGTTTCGAGTGAACAAGTTACTTCTAGGCCAGCGGGCACTATCGTCAACCACTACATCGCCTACTCAAGTGAGAAGTGGTGAAAAGCGAGCCTATCAAATAAATAAAGGCTTATCACCTTATTCACTAAAAATGTTCACTGTTACCTATTTGTCAATCATTAGTATTATCCAGTAAAAGTAATAATTTCTATTTTGCTTGTCATTTCGTTGGTCTATGTTTGATATGGGGATTATTCTTAAAAACAGTTGTTTATTCAGTTACTTACGGCAATATTTGAACTCATGCCATGAGTATCTCGAAATATTTAGATTTTAAGGCAGTTTGGACTCATGATTACCAGTCAATACATTTGCCTCCGTTCCAAATAGAATGAAATAACATCTTTTCTAAGCCACTACATTCAGAAAATTTATCGCTCCAACCCATCACTTGAACCACAAAACGTCACAGTTGGTATTCGAGCTCCACCCGGGGATCGATTCTAGCCGCCACCGGCTTTTATTCCGATCCTTTGTACTTTTTCATCTCGCGGGGATTAACTAAACTTCAGCGGTCCACAGTTCGGTACCGAGTCGACTTGCCATCGATTTCTTATTAGTTTCCTCTTTTGTTTACTCGACTTAATTTTTTTTAATACAGCTTTTTTTGTTTCGATTGAAGCTGGATTTATGAAGGAGTTCGGGGAAGCTGTAACTTTGTTTAAGTGTCGCTCTGAGTTGAATCGCTTGGTACTGGTACATATTATAGTTATGAGAATTGTTTGTTACGTAAGTCAGTGTGACGGTATCTACAATAGAGTATGTAGTTCACACTTAAAAGGCTAAAGGGTATAAAACTAGTACTATCTCTGTAAATAAGGACATCTACAGTAGACATAAAGGTTTTTGGATATTTTTGTCATCGATGCTTATCGATATCAAAGATGCGGCATCTGATATTAGAATCGTTGTTTGACTTCGATGCTTACTATAACAACGTTCGTGTCGTCAACTGCGATACGATGCTGATATTATTTACAATACACAGCCAACCGAAAATAATTATATTTAATACAAAACTAGATGATCTGTAAGTGGCATCGATGCCTGGCAGCGTACAAGTATTTTGGACTTAGAGCTTAAATAATCATGATGATTTTAAATTTCTATTACAAGAGTACTCGAATTAACCAGCACTGCGTGATTTCAACCTTCGTGATTGAGAAGCAGTACATGCTTCTTGGAGCTTAAAAGCAGTATTACCTACGAGTACAATTCAAACTCTCATTGTAAATCTACCCGTTCCAACATCGTAGATACAAACCCGATAAATCTACTAGCCGTATAAAATGCAAATACATCATAAAGATCAGTCTTTGTATATCGAAATGTTACCATTACCGTATACCCCAGTGTAACATGGATTGAACGAGATTTTGTTATGCAGATGCTCTCAGATATCGACAGCGATCGCCGGACGACGCCAATTGAAGCCATTGTTGGTATGTGCAACGATGAAAATGATATTGTTGGTATTTTTGTAGAGTGTATTGGATTATCGAGTGCAGATTATATTGTTGCACTTATAGTAGAGATTTTAGTAGAAATTGCGAGTTATAAATGTGAGGTTGAATGGGAAACCGTACAATATGCTGATAGTAATGTATTAAAAGAGGAATTCAAAGGTTCTCAATTTTTAGAGCTTAATAAAATCCCAAATTAGGATATTAATAAATACCTATATCGTAGTTTTTTAGATTCTAAAGGATATTTTCAGGATCTGATTTAATTCAAGCTTAAATAACATACACACAATGTTATGTACTCGTAATTATTATTTTTTTCTACGAATACAAACATAGTGAAGTTAATATTTAATTAATAAGACTTTAACACTTGAAGACGTCTCAAAAACTAGGAAGCACTCAAACTGCCAGTTACAGCCAAAATGTGCAGTTGCAGTAAACTTGCTGCCAGTTATTATTGTATTAAATTCTAATGGCCAACAGACTAACTTGAGACTAGGAGTAATAAAGTTGTCGACACTAACTAGGACGACTAGGTAAGCTGGCGTTAGAATCTATTCGGGAGAATTCCGAATCTAAATTAATTATAATCCCGATAACAGTATTGATACCACAATATCAAGAAAAAAGAAAAATTATTTGCAGCTATAAAAAGAAAAAGAAAATAGAAAGTAAAAAATGGAATTGAGTGAACCTGTGTTCAATGGGAAGATTGTACTATAAACCTGGTTCAATAGACATAAGAAATGCGATAATATAGATCATTCTATATGTAACAAAGCCATTAGCTTCTACTAAGCAAATGTCAGAACCGTCATTGATACGATAGACATTTACCCAGTGACATTATGCAAGCTCATAAAATCCATCTCGGTATAGGTCACCGTTGTAAATGGTACTGTTTCATTTATAAGAGTTTAAATGATTTTCTGATCGTTCTTGAGGCACCAGATTATCTACTGTTATAGATTTTTTGAAAGCGTTTCCGTTTGTAAACTTCAAAGTGGTTTCCGATTGTAATTATCTAAGATAATTTTAAAATTGTCCCGACAAGTATTGTGATTTAATGGACGTATCTAATAACTACAACCAGTCGTTTACCATATCTTCCACATCGTAAACACTGTTGTTCTCACATCGCAAATGCGTCGTGGAACTCCAGTCAAAAGGATTACACCGAATGCTGCCATTGTGCTCAACGCTACGTGGATTCTGACACCAGATACTAAGCTGCTACCATTGTTTTAGTGCAGGGAAATTTACTTGAGCAGTAACGTGTTGGGTTTGAATGTCTAACGAGTAGTGCAGTCAGTATTTATAAAGAGTAGTGCTAAATACTGACGCTTGGAATAAAATGTAAAGATTAAAATTGTGAAAGATGGATGAGATTGAATGTAATGCGATATACAGTAAAGATCATCTTGTAATGTGAAATATTTTTTACACTAAAGTTAAATATATGCACGATGCAGATGATCTTAAAAGTATTACTGCTCAAAAATAATAAAACGATATCAATATAATAATAAAAAGCAGTTAAAAGCATTAATTTAATATAAATATTATCTATAATCGCATCTGATCTTTAAAAGTTATAAAAGGTATGTTACTACGGGCAAGATTATTACACTAGAATAATACCTTCTCCAAGATTACCCATTCTCTTGAACATGTGAATTTCATCGCCCAGAGGCTGTTGGTCTACGTTGTCTTAGCGTTCGAAAGTTTACTTTGGGACAAGATTAAGGGCTAAAGTAAAGTGTGGTCGCTGCCTCTGTTCTACTTTAGGTTTGGGGTCGCCAGTGTTATCTCTGTCAGTTGTAAATCTAGACTAAGAAATGTCTCGATATTGAACAAGGCTTTTTAAGATGTTCGTATTTAATAGGTTTAAATCTCTTGAAACTAGATCTTCTTGTTTAATTTTCTTAAAAGCATAATATGAATCCTTGGTAGCTTTGCATTTTTCTTATGTTATATAACCTACTAGCTTCCGCCAGCAGCTTCGCCCGCGTGATATCTTTATAAATGATTATAGACGATGTTATTCGCTGATAATATAGCACTTTTCTGGTGAAAGAATTTTCTGTAGTTTTTGAGTTTATCCATTACAAACAAACAATAAAATCCTATCTCTTTATAATATTATGATTATGTAATAAGTACAAAGTATAGATATAGATATAATTTCAATATTGACAAACTAATTCATCCATTCTTTACCAAAACAATATACTCGGAAACATCCATAAAATAATAACAAACTAAAATTCCTCTTTACCGTCAAGTGGCAATGGATTAGTCACGTTCA
Organism: Allophyes oxyacanthae; assembly: GCA_932294325.1. NCBI lineage: Eukaryota > Metazoa > Arthropoda > Insecta > Lepidoptera > Noctuidae > Allophyes > Allophyes oxyacanthae. The sequence goes on along the minus strand of OW028614.1, from coordinate 2,646,906 downwards.
TCCCGTTAGGACTAGTTCCCTCGTATATAAGACATTGGCGTGGGCGCTAGAAAGCTAAATCGTCCGGGTGAGGCTCTTAAGACTTGATTACCTGTTCTTGATAGGTTGGAAGGTCTGGGCGTGGAAGTATGTGGTATATAGAAATAAGGGTCAGTACCGGTTGACGATATAGTTTTAGATAACAAAGTGACTGATATTATATTTAAGCATCTTGGGTGTTCTAGAGCTTCTGGTCTTGGTAATGTTACAAAACAGGCTTCTTATCCTTTGGAAATAATATTAGGATCACAAGTAGGTTACTAGTGTAATACAAATGTCACACTATAATTAATATAGGATCACAAATAGAAGTAGGCCAAGTCGTACCTTAACGCTAAATTGGTCCAAAGCGCTAACCAGACAGAATCAAAAAATTCCAATTATACTTTTGGCTTTTCTGAGTTTGAACTACAAAAGTTCTTGCACCTTAAACTTACTTAGCTAACAAGGCTTCAAACCGCTAGCTGACCGCGTGAGAAAAATTGCTTAGAGGTAAGTGGATAGTAGAGAGTACCTACCTACAAAATTCAGGTCGCTGCCCCAAATTCAAGAAATATCCTAGCTTACGGAGGATTAAATAAAATTAATTTTAAATGAAAAAGCCTTTTAGCTCTATTAGAAACTTTTGCTAAGATAGAAGCCTTAATGAATATTACTTACAATATTAGATATTGTTGAACTCGGGTGATCAGAAACATTTTAGAATGATTATACCTAAACTATGTGTAAGGCGATATTACTAATTAGCCCATTTGTTTAACTATAAAGGTAAAGATCATGATATTTTTATTTATTAAAACATAAGTATACACATTGGCATGCAAGATGTAATATAATAATAAGACGAAAGACTGTCATATAAACGACTATTTAGTTTTACCTATAATATTTATTTTCTTTTCTAATTTCACACTACTTATGGTGCCACAAACTTATCTAACCCGATCATGGCGTCGCTGCCGTCACTTTTACCATTGTCATTTCCCTACAAAAATGACATTTTGAAGTCATTTTTGTTCTGTAGCGACGTTAGTTCCAATTTTTGTCACCGGGTCAGGTAAGTTTGTGGAACTATACATAGAAAAATGCAGTTTTCTTGCTGTACTGTAAGTTTGTTTTGATTGATTTAATGGTTGAGTCGTGATTTCACAAAAAAGAAAGAGAATTGGATTTAAATAACTTAACTGAAAACATACACAACGTAACTTTTAGATAATATAAAAGATGAGTTTTGCATCCACTATAAGGATCAAACTTAGTTACAATACAAGAAGTTCATACTAACTTTTAACAAGAACAGTTACAATACAAATAACCATCGCAGGGCCAAACTATTAGTACAATAAACAGTACAGTTATCTCTATTAACTTACTCTACAGTAAAAACTCAAGATTAAATTTTCCGTATTCCCACACAACGACATAAAAGCCACTCCAAGTTTTTGTAAAACATCATTGAACCATTTGAAATAAATTCCATTCTAATTTCACACTGTACTACTATAATAGATGGAAAAACTTGGTCGTTTTTAGACGAAAAAAATCATCTAATCCATGGAGATCGGAGCTCAATAGCTGAGGAACCGGTCCCTCCGATATTAGTTCAGACACCTACACACACAGACGATGTGCGGTTGCGTTGATAGACGATATCTTCATTACTATGGGAGATTTTCATGGATGATTGGATAAAAGTATTGGTTGTGTCTAGTTATAATAAAGAAAGATCTACAATATGTGTGTCTCTTTATTTTGTGGGTAATGGGATTGCGGTTAATGCCCCTAACAAAGCTAAATATGCCAGCGCTATGATAGGGTTGTTTTAGGGTAGTATAATAATATGAACAGACATCATTCTAACATCTATTACAGATATTAAACAACAAAAAATGTGATGACTACGTATAATTATAGGTCAAGTTTGATAGAAACTACTGACAAGCTAGATTTAGACTTATTTTTTATTTTACATAAATTATAAAACTTATAACACTTGGAGATGAATGACAAAAGCCAGCTTAACTCAAAATTTGTGAGTTCTATTTGTAAATCTTTGTGTGATGGAGAGATTGGGATAATAATACCAGACTAATATATTATTATACACATAACAAAACCTTTTATTGATTGGAATTTCATAAATATTGCTAGTATTTTATGTAAACCATCATTGAATGGCACTAGTCATAATTTTAACCAACTTTATGGAAAACATCCTATTATTCATTTTTTTAGCTATAATGAATTTTCTACTTAATTTCAATTCAAACTCAAACAAACTTAGGAAGTACACCAATGAAAATATAGTTATCAAAATCGAATTTCACCGTCGTCAGGTAGAATGGAAACACGCCATTTACTCGTAAGCCCCAGTATCGCTCTCGTCAAATGTTTTCTTGCGTTCACCGGTTCGTGTACATTGTTATTGTTTTTCTAACGTATTATTAAATGAAAATTTCTTATGTAAACATAAAATTAATTTACTAAGAGATGTTATTTATCTTTCGACCTTGTTATTGCATGTGGTTTAGTTCGGATAATGATTGGACCAAAATTGAAAATTGCTTGTTAAAGCTCAGTAATCAATTTCTGCTTTGAGAAAGTACTGTGAAGTAAATTGAAATTTAATTGCTTTGGTACAGGTTTCTACTTGACTTGGATAATGAACTTTATTACTGTAATATCTGGGAATAAAAAACCTACCGATCGGTTGATTCTCACGTACCCATGTCCCGGGGATTGAAACAGATTCATTAAATAGCGTGTGGTTAATCTCCCATGCTTCAATTATTTTTTTATGTAACGATCACTACGATTGCTCCTATATCGTGGGTACAGTTTACAGACTTATTACACAGATCCGCAATAACTGCCTGCAGGTTATACAAATTTCCGTTCCGGCGCGGGAATCAAACTTGCGACATGTAGCCAATCGATTATCCATAGCACCGACCATGCTGTCGTATTTAATTAGAATATCTCAGTTCAAAGCAAACTAAATTATGTGTGATAAATATGTAATTTTTTAAAGAAAATATTATTCCAGAAAACTAGTGAAAATATGTACAGAAGAGAAATCTAAAAAAATGCATGAATCATCTCGTTCACGCCTTATATCAAAACTCTACCTACTACATAATCTCTAAAAGAGTGTAGTAAAATTCAAAATCACGGAGAATCTCCTCGCAAATAACTCGTAAGGCTGTCATCAAACAGTATTGGGATATGGTGGCCGCCCCGGGCTGGTATGGAACGATAACTTAATCCCGGGCTTTTTATCTTGGTAGTGGTGTCCCTAGTAGGGTAACTTGGCGGCGATGTGCCTGTTTGTAATGCATTGATTAGATTTTCTGCGCCATTGTGTTGTACGAGTTAAGAGGGTTGTACGTTGAGGGTATTATGAATGTAAACATTGCTTAAACCTTTACATTGTCTGTCAAACAACCATACTATCATCGAGATAAATCAATTTCTTTTTAACGAGTATCGCACGATACTACATATACAAGGTTAGCTGATTGAACTCCATATGAGATTAACACTTTGGCTTTAATTTGTCAATCCAACGCCCACGCATGTCGCTGTAATTCATTTCCTTAGTTAACTCTAATGAATTACATACGTAGCAAGGTAGGCAAATATTCTATATTATTTCCATTTATTACATGATCAGTAATCCGTGTAAAGGATTTCGGAGGTATACAGTTTAGAGTCGTACTTTACATTTTCTCAACAAAATATGAGGATGTATAAATGTGTTTAGATAAATCAGAAATATAGAATTTGGATGAACAAAAACGCCGCAGTTCCTGTTATTGATGAACTGAATTAGGGAAAAAGAAAGCATTTGTTTGTAATCCATGCCATGGAGAAGGCAATGAAATATCTCCAAGTTCCCGTGTAACTGAAAAATGTCTTGTTTTTATTTTTAAGGAACATTTTTCTAAAGGTTTTTATCTTTTGGTTGGTTTCAACAGCCTCGGTATGATATCTTATAGATACTTAAGAAAATTTGAGAGTATTTTGCAATAATAGTATGATTTACTTCGATGATATAATTATATTTCTTCAGTCAGTTCGCGAAATGATTTGAAGAACTTCCAAAAAATATTATGTACTCCATTAATATAGAGGAAAATGTACTACAATTATGATATATAGATCATTGGAGCGGATATGAAAGGCGTATCATGACAACACTCCTCCGTTTAGGGGATAAAAAGGAAAAAATGTGAAAATATTCTGGAGTGACCCCATATCCAAACAAGCGTAGGAGAAAAAATAGCAAAGCAGGAAAGAAATAATTCCAGAATTCAAATTGATTGGCCCAAGAATTGGTACAATAAAGAGCAAAATATCTGAACAATTTTTGTAACAAATTGGTATGAGATTGCTTGTTATGGAATACGTAAGTATTCTATTCTAGTAATAGGTTGTATACAAAAGCCTGTAAAAAGGACAGTTGAATCTTGAAATGAAATGACGAACTCGAAACATTTTGACGTATAGTAAAGTAAACGTAACCAAATTTTGATTATAAACTACGATGAATTTATTGCATTTTTGTTCAATTTTATGCAACAAACGCACTTGTTTCATGAAAATGTAAAAATATTGCATGTATTTCCAAAAAAATATCAGGGATTAAACGTGTATTTTTGGTTAATTTGCTTACGTTTACGTTACTATACGTCAAAACATTCGTGCTCGGCCCTCAGAGTGATCATTCTATTCAATTGCGACGAGAAACTGGGCGAAGTTTTATATTTTATAGTAGCGTCAATTTAGAAGTGTACTATAAAAACATTAGAAATGCTCCACAGTATAAAAGATTCTCAAGTATCAGAGAATTCAATTTCCATCCTAATAAAGGAAACAGCGAACATTACCCCAAAATCCTTTACAATAAAAAACGAAAGTTCACAACCGAACAAGCAACAACGTTTTCAATTCACCTATTTTGCACTACTTTCCTTAGTCTTAAGGAAAAGTCAAATACAATTTCACAGACGGTCAACTCGACTGTTTATAGCAATCTAGTGTGAGTCGGGACACGTCCGATACAGGTTTCTCGTTTAATTATCACCGGGTTCCGTCCGTTAGTCACTAGTGAACGCGATTAAACCAATCAATTTGTCACGGCACTTTCGACTGACAATTTGGGACATTTAGCTTTACGGTACGAGTGCGATACGACTGCTATTTTAGGTCTGTTGGTGTTATCGAGTGATTTGGTTGATGAATCTGTGTTATTATGACCATTTTTTGTATCCTCTTCTGTGTTTGCGTAATTTTATTTTGCTTATAATTACTTAACCTCTTCTTTGTCAATATACTTCTAGTTAGCTTAAAACTGTTGTGAGTGGCCGAAATAATAGCTGCTATCTACATCTTTATTTGGAAAATCTTCACAAATTTTTGTATCAAAAATTTCATTGGTTTAGTTTCTAACGGGCGGACAATAGTAGGTATGTACGTGACAGCAAATTATTTTTATCACTAGCACTTTTTGTGGGCGAGACAGCTTCGTTAATATTTCATTTCACATAAAACAAATCTATGCTTGACAGAGCTAAAATTTATTTCATTGAAATTAATCCGTACCGAAAACCGAGGTATCAAAAACGATAGCAATATTTACGATCACAATAAAACTATTAAGAACAAAAATAAATCATGTTATCGTGGTTTGGTCAACTACAAATTGTTGCTGAAAGCAGACCCCAATAATTGGAAAGGTCTTAGCCAGACAGGTACGAATGTGTATGGCTGATGCGGTTTCTAATTTATTGCAAAAATAAGGGGCCTGCCCCAGGGGCGATTCGGATGTAAGCAGGTGTTACATCGCCCTCAGTTTTAAACCCTCTGAGGCTCATTGTGTTCACTGAAATATTATAAAACGGGTCTCTTTGGTTTTTTGGAAAAGGGTGAGATTGGAATCTTGTATGACACGTGATATGGGATTTAGTGGGGGTACAGGTTATACCTTTGTTTCTGATAATAATTTTGCTTTCGATGTGTTATCGATCCCTCTCGTTGGGGGAGTGAGGGAATTTTATGAAGGCGACATAATTTTGTGAACGAATGTTGGAGAACATTACTGTGGATTTCGCTTTCTCTTTTAGGAATTATTTTTGTTGATGTATTATCTGTACATGTTTTTAAACAAATGAAGAATTCAGAAATTTATAATCAAATATTACTGAACACAATCTTAAAAATATTATAGTTTAAAAAAAACTATAGAACACGCTTCAGTCTTCCAAACTGAACGTGTATGCAAAATTTCAGCTCAATCGGAAACCGGGAAGTGGGTCAAATTTAACTTCCAAGATTTTCTTACATAGTTAGTTAGTTACAGGTGAAGCTAATAAAAGCGTGTTAAAAATGGAACAACGTTTGGTCAAAAAAAACCATAAAATTCGCATGATATAAAAGGATCTAAACAACCAGGGTTCAGTTCAAGCGAGCACTTAAGATATTGAAACCTGCAATGAAATCATCTTTGGACAGATTCCCAAATCAAGTGAATCATATTTGCCCTTTGTAAATTTGGCACCAGTTTGATCTCGTTCATTTCCGTTATTTTTTAGACGGTTGTGCGTCGTGCCAAAGGATCGTTGTAAGATTGTCTGTATGAATCGCTACATTGTTTTGTGTAGTAGGTAGTTCCGGAGTGACGTCATAAATCGGAGTGAAAATACCAGAACAACGGATTTTAGCGTAATTATTGCCGGTGAAACTCTGCAGCCAAAGAATTTCCGCTACATTTTTGACGAACTTTTTAAGGGTGGCATCAAAGCATTGCATTGCATTCTTATTTTTATTAAAAAGCTTTTCAATATATTGAGTTCCGTTACAATGAACTCATAAAAAATATTTGCAAAGGACCCTAAACTCAAGAAGGTTTCAGATACTCGTTTCAAGAGTTAGGCAAGACAGAACGCACGAACAAAACGTAACACACAAATCAGTGGGATAACGATTGGGGAACAACAACCAACCGATTTTGAGCTTTACCGCTAACATTTTAAAAGCAAACACTCGTAACCAATCTGCAAATATAAGCTTGTATTGTCAAAATTTGTATCGAAGTTGAGATGCTGAGTATTTGTTCTGTTTTAGATCTTATTTTCTTGGTTATAAGAGCGAGGGGTGTTCTTTTGGAGGTGCAAATGTGGCGTTGCATGGGTAAACACTCGAACCGCCAGAGACGCCCTAGAGCAGACGTCAAAAAAGTGCCGTGGAGTTTGCTAACGAGGGAGGGGAAACAATGTGTTTTCCGTTTACAACTTTCGTGTACGCCCTCTTTGAGCTTTAATAGAAATTGATCGTGGGATTTGTCTGAATGAAAGTTGGGTACAGATTGATTGCTTTGTTAAATTAAAATAGAAACAATAAATGATAATAATAAGAGCAGTAAAATCTGTTGATAATCTTAGTTTTCTTTCACTCTCTCTCTGCTACAAGCTACTTTTCGTCGAAACTTCAGTGATTAACAAAAATACAGTAAGAATTTGTGAAACAGGTAATTAATATTAATAAATAAAGGCAAGTTTGAAATACATAAAAAGATTTAATTCAATTGCCTGTATTTCTTTTAATTTCTTTTCATAGTCAACATCCTTTCGTTCTTTCTCTACAGCACTGAATCCACCATCAGCTATCAGACAAATCACAATTCGCACCACCGGCAAACGCGATCCAATCAGCACACACCATCTATTCGGCGCTATTCGAAGTACCAAAACGGAGCACAGCAAGCGATAACAATCTCGCGCCACATTCGACCCGGGGCTCGAATACTAATGCGAACACTCCATACAACGCCACTCGTTATACAACCAACTTTATTCAAGATTCGTTTATTTCAGCGACAAAATAATTTTCAAGTAATATAAGGATTCATAATGTGTGACGTAAACATTCCGAGAGTTTCATAATGGGAGAAGTTCTTAGTTCGGAGTGTAGACTTATTTGGAGAGAAAATTAACAAGGCAATACTTTTGATATGTACGTAGTACTCATGTTTAACAAGGTATGTAGAGTTAATGAGTGGAAATTGGTTTAAGTTAAACGGAGAATTGTAGTTGTAGTTTAACTTGAAATGAGTCTTGAGTAAACTCGTACTATGCATTTGATAAAGTACCATAGTACGTGAGTTCTTGTCTTCGTGTCATTGGTTCTGCAGTAGTTTAAAAATACGTTCAGATTGATTTTCATATACTCCCAACACCTAATATGGTATTGTTTTTTTACATACGTCTTCGTAAAAGCTGTAATTGTGCTTGATTCAACAAGGAAGCATATTAGGACCAAGAATTTGTATAATATAGGTATCTCCTTGAGTTGTTCACGAGAGTAATATTAAGTACCGCCGCAGTATTTCTTAGAAACCAATCCACTTTAGAAACTTAATCTCCTGTATTAAGAGGAACGATATTTTTTTCTTTCTCTGTCATTTGTCTTAATAAATCCCCATATACTTCATTCAGATTATACAAAGATTTTTGAAAGAATACCTTTATTCTCTATTAATAATCCTCCAAAAAATACAGTCCATTAAAATGTAGCGATATCTCATCCTCAGGAAGCTGTCAAACTGATAATAACAGAAAAGGAGGGAGCTATGTGCGAGCGAGCAAACAAAACGCGATCCGTCTTAATATTAATGTAGTTGTTAGGTCGGATGATGAATGGTGACATAGCAAAGCACTTTGCGGTAAACTGGCCCATTATTATTCTTAGCGGGGTGTTTAGTTACCAATTTAGTTAATTTAGATACATTTCCACGTCTAAGCTAAATTTTCAAAATTATTTAAACTTATTTGCAAGTATTATTCGAAATGTTGAAGGACTCGAAAACCGAGCGTACCAATTCAAATAAGTACTAACACGCAGTTTTTAATACGGAACCACATACACAAACTATTAGTTTACCTACAGCAGGCGTAGGCCACCATACAAACGGGTTTTGTCTACGAAAAAATAATCAAAATGACAGATTGTAGAAATATTTCTACTCTTCGGTAGGATATGGTAGATTATCTATATCACAAACTACCTACTTCCCCGTTGCTATGGAAAGAATATTTTGTCTTTGTTTACGTAGAAACGCGTGTCTATATTATGTTGAGAGGGATAGAAAGAGCTTTATCTATTCTTGGAAGAATAGAAATAAAAATGGGCATACTACGGGTGCAGAAAGTTTAATTTGGTTTTTGCGAAGGCATGCGATTACCAGCTTATTAGATTCAATTACTGGCGAACATGGAGGTAGTATATTGTACTATTTCTATGCTGGCGAATAACAATATTATGCTATTGACGTACAAATATCATACCAGCTGTTGCACGCGGTTTCACCTGCGTGTTTTATGTTTATCAAATTAAAATATAGCCTGTTTCACTCAGGGATAGTGTAGCTTCCAATTAGTGAAAAAAATTTAGAATCGGTTCAGTAGTTCCAGAGATTACCACATACAATCAAACAAACTTTTGTCTTTTTATAATATTAGGTACTGATACTGTTAGCCTGTATCATCCCACTGCTGGGCAAAGGCCTCCCTCCTTGATTTCCATGTTGTTCTATCCTGTGCCAGTGATGACCAGTCCTTGCTGAATATGTCTAGTTCGTCCCGCCATCTCTTTCGCGGTCTGTCGCGTCGCCGTTTTGCTGTGTTCGGGCTCCACTGCGTGGTTATATTGGCCCACAGTTCAGACGGCATACGGCAGACGTGGCCTGCCCAATCCCACTTTAGTTTAGCGGCTTTTTGAGCTACGTCAGTGATTTGCGTTTTGGAGCGCAGTGTGGTGTTTCGAACCTTATCCGTTAATTTAACACCCAGGATACTACGCTCCATTGCACGCTGGCAAACAATATTAGTAAAGATGTAAAATATCACATAATGTCATATATAGGTCTTTTATTATAATAATATATGACAATCCGATAATGAAATTTACAGCTAGGTTATAAATGCAGCTCACGGTGTACTAAAAAGATCTAAATATGGAAGGATAGTGTTAATACTATGACGTGATGCGTTTTGAAATTATGCTAGTTAGCGTCCTGCTACCAACTGTATACCTTAGCAACCAAAGCATTTAACCAAAGAGTGGATGATTTGCAGCGAAAAATGGTTCAAAATACTATGAATTTGATCGTTCAGCATTGATCGGTCAGCTAAATTTTCCATGTGCTTCCCAATCCAAAAAAGCCCATTTTATATGAACGTAATTTTCCGCCGGTAAATTTCAAAGTAAGCAAACCTTTTCTGATGCAGGAATGGGGTGTTTTCAAAAACCTTCCGCTTCCAGTGTACCTCAGGAGTGCGCTAACTTAATTTATCGAACTTTTAGACGGTAGCTTAGGTTCTGTAAGCGGTTTTACACTTGGGTTAACTTTGCTTGCTTTAGGCTTTTTAGCTTTCGGTAAATTCTAGTTTGTTTTGGTTTGGGTTAACGATTTGTGAAGCTGTTCAATGGCTTGTTCGGTGACTTGTCAATGTTCCTCTTTATCTATATTGAGATAGAAAAGTGATTTTAGTGCGTGGGTGTAAGTGGGATGATCCAAGACATTCTCTTTGACAATATTGATAAATGTTTTCCATCAGGTATCTTAAGTTTTTTTGGACAAAGATTACATTGATATCTTCTATTTTACCAAGGTATTGTAATATGAGGTAACTCTTTTCAATTATTATTTTAAGTGCGAGGAATAAAAATCTAATAAGCCTTAAAAATATCGAGTTCGAAGTTATTTTAACGATTTACTTACATTATTTCTAGGTAATTATTTTTTTCACTTAATTTCTGAAGGAATATCTTAAGAAATTAACTTCATTATACGTTGATCTTTTGAGTTGTAATAACATTAAAAAACTTCTCAAGGAGGATATTGATACAAAAAAATTCTCTCGTCTCTTCCTTTTAAATTAATCTTGTTCATTCAATTCATTCCGATTCAGATTTTGTTTCATACGTATCTTCTATTACAAAATTCATTTCGTCCGTGTCTTTCATTTCATTTATCTTTTATTCTAAATTCTCCGTTTCATTTATATCGCCAGCTACATTAATACAAGTATTTAATTTTACTCTCGTAACAATGGCGCATTACTCCCATGCCTGATCTATCTTCGTGCACATTTCTTAGATAAAACATGCAATAGTTGCCCGTACGTTCTCAAGCACCATTAAGGGCCCCTCTGTAAACTTTCCGACAAAAACCAAGTTGCACCTGACATTGGTAATTGATATACGACACCATTAATCACTTTGTATTTTGCTGTATAACTTTAGGTACCTACCTGTTTTGTCAGCGACGGGAGTTAGGGTGGTAATTTTGTACGATATTTTGAAATAGAATAGGATAGACTCTTTATTGTATACTTGATGAAAGTGGAGCGATAAACATAATGGTGTCGATCCTGTTGGGCACTTTAACAGGACTAAACTGAAAGAAAGAAAGAAAGAAAAAACATTTATTAGACATCACAAAGTAACCGACACCGAAACAATAAAATAAAACATAAAAAATATTAAGAAAATAAAAAAATAATTAACATAATTATAAAACAAAAAACAACAATTAAAATTAATACATTTAATTCGGCAAAGCAGACTCGGTGTCGTTATGGTGTGTCTAATAGGCCTCAGCTCAGCAAAAAGCTGCAGCTAGCTGATTTTCAGCTGAAGCCCCTGACTGACCTAAGGGCGTTTGTCTCTTTTTGTTTCAATAGAAAAAGAAAGTGACAGATGCGTTTCATCTTGTTTAGTACTTACTGAGAAATGCGCAGTAGAATCCACACCATTATACAATTAACATTTTATGATTTTACAATGGACGGTCTTATCGCAATCGGCGATTTCTTACAGACAACCTTTGGATGGACAGTACAACATGTAAGAACGGATGTATGCCAGCCATTCGCCCCACAAAGTTTCAACTCGTATAAAAAAATTGCGAAGCATTTCGGGACTAATGTGGCATAAATCAAAAACGAGGTTAACTGGTGGTGTTTCATAAACTAATATACTCGTATAGGTAGCTACAGTTTTAGCAATTGTAGTTATAGAACAAAGTCATGGTTTATAACATATTTACAGCTACGTATTGTACTAAAAGCATATTCAAGAGTTTTAATATTCAAAGTACGCCGTATTTTCCGTACGAAAGTACGTTTTAATAATATAAATGTATCGTCCGCGGTTTCGTTCCAGTGACATTTTTGATACTCCCTATCATAAATGGGTAAAGGTTGGTACCGCAAAAGGTTACCCGAGGGTCTAAGCCTCCTTTGATTTGCGCCATATAAATGGATTTAGTATTATGATTTCTCTGTTATTGTTTCATAACATTGAGAATTGAGATACAATGACATTTTAACGAAAAAAAATTACTAGAAGAAAGAAAGAAAGAAAAATAATTTTATTCCGTACGGGTTAATGACGGCGCCACATTGAGAATAGACGAAACACAATAAAAAAGAAATAGGTACACTTCTATTAAAAAATAAAAAATGAAAACATGCCGTCGAGCATGCCCGTACCGAAAAGGTTACCAACTCAGCATATGCTGATCAATCTTGATAGTCTTGGCTATTTTATACTTGTTATCAAAACTCAGAAGTTTATTTTAACTGAAAAGTAGAACTACAAAAATCTAAGCATAGAGACTGAACATACACATAAACTCAACAAGTTTAGCTTCATAATGAAGAAAACTAGCAGCCCTAATTGTGAACATTGTGGAATTGTAGAAGATGTCCATCATTTCTTAGTGGAATGTGTTCGAAACGGAAGAGAAAGAGAAACACTATTGTCTGTGCTGAATATTAATGTTTTAAAATTTAGGTATATCTCAAACAATCTTATCAAATTTTGTTAAGTTTTTTTCTAGGGTACGATGAGCTGGAATAATCTTGATGACTCACATGGAAACCTAGTACACGGACGCAAAGTGAGGCAAATCAACCTGAGCCATAAATGACTAAATCGATCGTAAAAACGTACCTAATCATGTAGGTAGCTATTTATCGCATGCTGCTTACGCACACTATTTACGTTTGTTGCTTCAGTTTTTAGTGGGGAGCATATATGAGATTATCTTTCTATGTATTATTATTACTATGTGCCTCTAAATTCCAAAAAAGAATTTTAATAAAATCTAAGCAATGTTATCAAAAATCTATATTGCGATATGACAATAAACCATACGTCATTTTCTTCCATAGAAACTTTGCGTATCTACAACAAATATCAAGTCGAACTTGAACAACATAATAGAGTTATGATATACGGAGTTTGAACTGCTAATATCAATGAATGGTGCCCCGGGGAGCCGGGCTCACTTAGAAATATCATTGAGGTTACGTAGAGCTGGGATAGGCATGCCGAAATCCCAGATGTATTTAGTATAGCTGTATAGAATGATGGAGGTAAATATATCTGTTTTGGTATTTAGGCGGATGAGAAATATTTAGGAATTGACGCTGGTTTTGGAAGGATTAAAAAACCGTGTCATATTATACTTCTCGAGTAGTTGAGTAAGTAATTTGTAAATAATTTTGAACATTCACGAAGATTTCGTTAGTAAAGAAAGAAAGGAAACATTTATTTGTCACAGAAGCATGAGAGAACATCTTGAAATGATTTACAAACACAAATAAAAGGTACAATTTTAAGACAATGCGTGTTCACGTCTGCGGCAAATTGTGCTCAGTATTATGCTGCACCAAAGTTGCCGAGCGCTGGTTTTTAGCCGAAGCGTTTATAGTGAGTGATACGCGGATATCAAACAGATTAAAATTAAATAAAAAACAAATATATACATATAAACAAAATTGATTAAAGTAATAAATGAAGTTAGAGCATTAAGGAACGGCGTTGAGGAATTTATAAGAATGAAAGATAATTTCGTAAGAAAACATCATTAAGTAAAACAAAGAAAACACAATGAGAAAAAAAAAGATAACATAAAATTTTAAACAAAAATAAAACTGAGTCATGAGAAAAAAATAAAAAAATAAGTCGTTACATACATGGGAGAAAATCCACATTTGCGATCTTCAAACCATACATGCTCTTGCAAAATGTAACTTGGAACAATATTGACATCACTTTATGTTTTTCAGTACCAATTCTGCTAACCCTAAGGAGAGGAAAGCGCGAAAGATGCATATTAGCAATTTGGGGTCATAGTTTAATTGTGTCTGTCCGTAATTGTGGTAAGTAATTAGACAGGAGATAGTCCTCGTTTGATATTTGACCCTTCCTCTGGGCTTGTTAAGATTACTGCTTAAGTTGCTAGACATTGCCCTTCTGAACATTCTAGGTAGATCTCATTAACCCTTATCACTTATGGAGTAAACAGAACGATGCTTTCTTAACTAGGTTAGGATGTAAAGGTCCTTTTCTCGTGATACAAAGAGGTTTTGTTGTCTCGAGATTAAATGATTTACATACTTAAATAACCAACCAACCAAAACGCCACGCCATCATCCCTTTTTAACATAAGGTTAGGTAGAAACATTAGAACGTTACGTGCTATGATCTGCTATATTCCATAAGTACTGTCTCTTCATATCATGTTTGTACCAATCTAAAACAACTGGTATTTTTAAAGGTGGCAAAAATGAAACGTCGACTCCAAGCGGATGAAGTAGATAGTGAGAGAAAGCTAGGTAATATAATAATATATTATGAGATTACGTATTTAAAGGATTGGTTCCAAATTCCCATAGACTGACCTGCTCTGCAGTGGAATATAAGAGACTTATAAAAAAAAGAGAATTTCGTATGGGCCATTATTTTACGGGTAAATCCAATTTATTATGATGATTACAAGTTATCTAAATTCAATTTATTTTGCTGAACATAGGTAATACTCGTACCTTCATTAATTACAGTACATATAGCTCTCCACGTACTAGATAGGTACTTTATTGTCACGCAAAAAAATTAAAAATACAAATAAAATACAAGATGACGTTTTCAATTAAATTACAATTAACTATTGCAGATTCTAATGTAACTTTAGATACAAGACTATTTAAAAATAATCTGTGTTGTCCAGCAAACTTGTGCAAAGCCGATACGGTTCTTCGACAAAGAAAATTGTACGTTGTTTCGGCAATAACTCAAATGCTAGCGATCCTGCAAGAACAGAAGTTAAAAGAACAAAGTATAAAGTTTACACAGATACTTTCATGCTCCGTTTCTTTTACTTTAACTGTGATACGCGTTTCTTCTTCTAGCTTTTATTTTTGTACTGTATCAATAATATTATTAGCATTTATTATTTAGTGATTTACTTTTGAGCTTGCGATATCCCGTTTTCAGTGCTGAAAAGTGTTAGTGACCATAACAGTTTAAAAACTTATTTATGGTCCTACTTTATTAGCGGTGGTCCTTTTAGAGGGTTATAGTATAAACAACTTTTATTATGGGACCAAAGATGAAATGGCGATAAAGAAATCTGCTTTTCGATACATTTAGTCGAGTAATATTGAATTATTTGTACGGAACAGCTGATATTTTTTCGCGATTTCTTAGTAAAAGTTGTTCATAATGAGTACTTAACCCCTTAAAAGAACTTCCGCTAATAAAGTATATAATAGCTTGTTTAATTATAATAGCCTAGAGGTTGAAAGCTTCCCTTCCACTCAGGGGTCTGAGTACGAACCCGGCCCACATCTCTGACTTTTCGAATATACATAATTATTATTATGTGCGGATAGCAATTTTATTATCACTTGCGAAAACGGTGAAGAAAAATATCGTGAGGAAATCTGAGAGAGCCTCATAGAGTCCTCGACGGTGTGTATATCCGCCAACCCGCACTAGGTCAGCATGGTGGACTAACAGCATCATGATGCACATGATGGCTTAACCCTTTTCATTCTGACAAGAAGCCCGTGCCCAGCAGTGGGACAGTTATGGGAAAGATTAACTCATAAAAACGAAACAAAAATTGTTGCCAGTACGCAATAAACTCGACCTAAGTCATAACCAAACCAACGAAGTATTATGAAGGACCGAAGTTTATTAAAAAACAGTTCCACATTCAAAAAATTATTGAATCGTGAACTTTATTTCGTAAGAGCACCATAAATAAGCAATGCAACCCAATGGCTTCCCCGACTTGCCCGCGTATTGTTTCCTTCTCTATTGTTCAAAGTTTCGCCTATAATTGTTCCGGGAATCATTTTATTGCTTACTCTGTTGACTTTTTAAATGTCAATAAATGAGGTTTTTCTTTACGTAACTTTGCAAGATTTTAACTTAGTAAGTAAAAAATCAAGGAAATTATTGAATATGCAAAAGTTTCACTACAAGTCAGCGCAATTGACTAACTAACTAACTAGGAAATAATTAGTTTTGGCTTATCGAGAAAGCGAAATGTAATATAACGAATTGACTGAAAAAAATTATAAATAAAACGTAACAATATAACTAAACACGTAAAATAAAATTAATAAAATGTAACAGGCCAGGTGGAGCGATGACTTACGGAAGATGGCTGCCAGAAAGTGGATGCGGAGAGCCGAACACCGGGCTCAGTGACGCTTACTGGGAGAGGCCTATGTCCAGCAGTGGACGAATATGGGCTGACGATGATGATAATGATGACGATGAAAACGTAACATTTTATTAAAAATAATTAATGCCAGTTACGTTTTATTTATTTTATTATAAAACACGAACGAATTCAACTTATTTATTATGTCTGAAAATAGTTATTTGTTATACAAGAGTGCAAAGTTGCTTTTTAACCGCGTGTTCAATTTTGATGACCGAGCAAGCGAAGGATTCTAAAATTGAATCACGAGCGCAGCGAGTGATTCAAAATTAGAATCCTGAGCGTTAGCGAGGGAATCAAAAGAGCACGAGGTGAAAAATCTTTGCACTCGAGTGCAACACGTAACTTTTCATTCCACCTCAGCGAGGAAATGACTAAATGCAAAAAAAAAACGTTTAATTCACAAACTTAGTGCACACGATGTTCTAAATTCAATTTACTTTATCCTCTAAAGAATAAAAACGGCTTTTCCACTCAGATATTGAAGATTAAAAATACTCTTTCCGAGATGGTGGGATGAAAAATATATTAAAATGACCTTTTAATAATGAGTTTTACATCTTAATCATTTGATGTGTCATGAAAATTACCAATAAATTGATTTATGTTTTATTGTGATTATAAATTTTGGTCTTTTTGTCCTTAGCGTGTTCTTCCCGGTCAAAGTAATAGTTTTTTTTAACTCCCAATCAATTATTAGCCACTACGCCCACTACCTATCCGTCAACATGTTCAAATCAGCTAATTACAACTCAAACCCAATGCAACAAAAACTAACAAGTACCTAAAAGTATAACAACCATACATCACAAGTCATATTTTTTTTAAAGTCATCCAAGCAGATGCTCCAAAAAAAGCAACAAAAAACTTCATTAGTTCTCAATTAAAAGCACAATCCAACGGAAATAATAATGAAATGGGTCATGGAACACAATTAAAAATACATTTCCTCTGTTTTTAACAACTATCCGAACTATCACATTTTAGGGTTCCGCTTGGCGGCAGGTGGAAACCACACGTTACATCTCTATCAGCGAGTACAGTGGGGGCCAGATAAAACGACCGTTACAGGTAATATAAATATTTGGAAGTAAATCGTATTACAAAATACCGTCGGCGATAGTTCAATAGCTGTGCGTAAGTAGTATTGGTAAATACCGCGAAAGTTTCAAACACGAATTTTCTCAGGAGAAAGATCCAACGGGAGCTAATCATCGTCAGCAGTATACTGGCCGGAAATCTCAATTTGACTAATTTTGTTACTTATGCGGTATTTAAGTATGTTATTTACGCGGTATTGATCTATACCCGGCGATATGGTCTATAGCAAGTCTAGTAAAACCCAGGATTTAAATATATCCGTCATTTTCTAACGTCATATAATAAAAAGAGACCCGTCTCTTTCTATCTATCTGCTATCTTAAAACCTAGGTTTTACAAGACTTGTTTTAAACCATCTTTTGTAATAATATAGAATAGGTTTAATATTGAGTTGCAAGAACCAGTTGTATTGATTGATATTTTTTTATAGAGGGAAAGTGGAAGAAACCTGATAATAACACAACCTAACCGTCAAAAACTCCCGACTCCAATTAGAAAAAGCTATAATTTTTGAACGGCTGGTATATTTTGAGCGGCTACTATAATTTTACAAATACTTTCTCCGATGCTATTATGGTATGCCCACGGTATAGGAGGCGACTATATTGTCATCTACCAGGCACAATTCCGAACTCCGAACTCGAGTAGTACTTTTTAGTAGCTACTACTAAATATTTCTTAACAGTAAAACCCCACCTTAGATCCGAACCAATAACTCACGCTCAGTAGCGGAACTTAGGACCACTGCGATGAGATAGTCACAAGTAGTTAGAAATACATCCTTATCTACGTTAAAGTAGCTCGCTAATAACTATATTTAGCCTCTTCGCCTCTCCGCCTCTTCAACTAATTGGTCCCGCCATAGATCCTCTGCATCCAAGACAAGATTTATTGCGTTACTCGTACAGTATCTTAATTAGGGCTTAAAAGGTATTAATGGCTAACACTTTTTCTCTTGTTAGGGAAGCTTGTGACGATATTCTTTGGAAGTGTTCTGACTTATTATATTTTTGATACACAATATTTTTTATCATTTAAGAAACTAAATAGTTTATTGGTCTAGTGCAGAGCTCGACTGCTGATCATGAAGTCCTGGGTGCGATTCTCGCGTCAGACAAACTATTATTGACAATGATGATAAATACGCGAGTGTTCGGAGGAATTGTTTAATATGATGGCAACGGCTACTTTCTACCATCGCACCTCTCGCAATCGGCGGGGAGTTGTTCCGCATACCCTAGATACACACTGGTCTCGTACCATGTGGTTTTAGAAGAGTTCCCTCTCACGCACGGTCAAGTTGTGGAATCCGCTCCCCACTGAGGTTTTCCCAAGATTAGTTGATATTAAAGATCAAATCCTCTAGATAATATCCTTAAGCCTAGTGCAAAAGAGGGGACCATTGGTACAGAGACCTTAACAATAAAAAGTCCATCAATCAAGAAGTGTATGCAAGAATCTCGTAGACATGAAGTACTTCGATGTCAAGTATAACGTAAACAGAAACTAGACATTATAGCGGTTGTTCATAGTGTGCTCTATCTTAGAAGTAGTTATAACCTTGTTAGTTATGCTTTGTGCATAATAATGCACGTTACTGTAACTAAGAGTATTATGGCTCTACTGGTTTATGCTACATATTTCCTGGTTTAGAAGGATACGTAGCTACATAGCTACCGCGCGATCAGTCGAACATTTAGGTAAGGCAGCACTTGCCACGATCAGTCTATGGATGTGTGGGCGTTTCTTCAAACATCGAGACCCCTTCATGCCTTGGAAAACACGTTAAGTAGATGGTCCCGGTTGCATACGAATACCTATGACAGTCGTTATAGGAATCAGCAACCCAGAAAGTCTGGCAACCGGTCTAACTTAGGGTATCGAGTGTCTCCCAGTAATTGGGTGGAGGAGGTCAGATAGCAGTTGTTCAGCGTGAAATAGATAACTAATATTCAGCTGCATCTGCGAAGTTGGGACTCACAAAATTAAGTTTATTACCTGAGTTAATGTTCATTACCATTTTAGTTACGCGGTAGACCTCTGGTTAGACTAGTTAAGAACAGGCTGCCCTTATGTATAGAGGATGTAGAAGGTTTTGTTCTTCCATTGTGTCAGTATGAGTTCACTCATGAGTTTTTTTTTTATACCACTAGCGTGACAAACGTTTGTCGAGGAATGAGGTATGGTGTTCGTCCATTGAAAAGGGAGGATCCTCCGACCAGGCGGGGTGATATTGTTGCGATAAGTGTCGCTACACGTCCATATGGCTCACTTCATGGTAAGCGGTTACTGTAACTTATGGACGTTTGCAGCACCAGGAGCATTAATCAGGCGTTGCCGACCCTACTGCTAGTGCCAACACGATGCTTCCTCAAAGAGCACTGGCGACCTCGCTCACCGTTAGAAATACAACACTGCAAGAGAGCAATGTTATTTGGCTACGATATTCTGCAAGGTGGAGGTACTTTCTCAGACGGGCAGCTCCAATTATGAGCGGAAAGTCCCGCTATAGCCTATGTCTTATGCCGTGGTGTATAGATTAGCCAGTCTAAGGTTTATGATGAGGCTGACCCCAGTGTACTGGTCGCACTTGGGTATCGGAACTAGGAAAGATCCCTCTCACGCATTATTTATTATCCAAGGTTTGCTTACAGATCAGACTGTAGACGTTCATTGTACTTAAATGGTTTTAACTAGTAAAAGTGGTGGCAAGTGGTTTTATTTTAAATAGAATCGTATTTACCATATTATTATAAATATTTGTTTCCTCCGTCCGTTTGTCACTGCAGGGGTGCCAACTGAAAATCTGCGCTGGGTGTTATGGTATATTGCCCAGCAAATGCTGAGTTGGCAACCCGACACTGGAAGTGGTACTGGCATACCGACAGCACATTGTTTTTAATTGTTACTTTTTTGTTTTTTTACTTTTTTATGTTTGTGCACTGTGTTCTCTGATGTCTAGTCCGAATAAATGATTTTTATTTCTTCTTTCAGTTATATAAATTCGAAGACTGAAATCTTCCTTAACTACTTCGGTATTTTCACCCTCAACTTGCAATACACAAAGAATGACCTTCCTTAAAATTCTTTATTGAATTTAATTGATTGTTGGCAACACCACACGTTCCGGTTCCATTAAACCGCGATGTTTCGTATATTCCGTTGCTCGACAGTGTACAAAGGTGAAATAAAACATTAATTGCTGTCAGGCGGCGAGGGGCGAGACAAAAGGTTTTTTTTTCGTAACTATTGTACGTACGGGACCCTCCGTTACGGTACGGAGGCAGCCCTGTTTCGACGCAATGAAAAAGCAATGTTGATCGATATTTTGTTCTACGCTTAGCTTCAGTGGAACATTGTGGCATTTTTATCGTGTTATTAGTACTGACTTTATGTAAAGGTATGATGGGGTCGGTGGTAAGCGACGGCAGTCACTCAGTACAAGAAAATGTATTTTAATTAAATTGGTTGTGAGTTGTGCACTTATAAAGTGAGTGCATCATTAAGTATTGGATTTTTTTAAGGCATTACTTCATAGGTCGACGGTGTAGTTGCCAGCAAAGAATGAACCCTCACAATGATGAATGGTGAGTCTATTCTTCTGCGTGTACACGTGTTGTCAAGTGGTAGATATGGGATTGTGTTTTTAAATCAATAGTCTCCTAATATGGCCCCGATGGATTCTGCTGAGACGATGGGCAGAATGCAAATACTCGTAAAACTATATTACGATCACCTTTTATAATCTGACAAGTATGGTGATTATAATAATTATATTCTCTACGAGTCTTATGACCGTACATTGTAGCTGTTATTAGGAGCCTTATGTCCTACAGTAGACCTTGAACTGGCTGATATTATGATTGGTGTATTGGCTAAGCGATTGGCTTTCTGCGCTACGTGTTGCGGGTTCGATCTCCGCACGGAACAAATATTTGTATGGCATACAGATAGTTGTTCCATGTCGTTAGAAACGTACTGTGGACCATGACCGGTCCATACCGGACCATGTCTGGGTGTGTGTGCATGTGAGATTTATGTATGTAAACTATACCCGCGATACAGGCTTAGACCAAGTAAGGGGTAATGTTTTAAAAAAAAATGCCATCTCTATCTCTTACTCAAGAGAAAGTTATCGATGCAATCACATGACTTCATAAAATGATGCCCACATAAATATTTGAGATATAAAACATAATGTTTATAGAAGGATTTTTATCGATAAGTGCTGTTTAATTAGTAGAATAATAAAATTTAAATTTTACCATCTCAAAAACCAATTAAAAGAAGTTCAAACCGGTTTTTATGGTGGCCCAGTAAAAGGTCTATAACTTTATACATAGCTGAGCGTTGCAAGTGGCATTTTGAGCTAGTGATGTGAAAATGTTCTTATTGAGTGACTCGGGGTAAGTTGAGTGAGTAAAAGATTTGTGAGTTGAATTTAAATTTAGATTGTAGGTACGTGTGAGTGTATGTTTTAAGATGAAAACATATTTACTTCATTGAAACAAGAAAAATCACCTATGTTCACACTCGATCTTGGGACCTGTTTCTATCTATTACCCTTGTGATCTTTAAGCACAGCGAGAAGAACGGAGGGGACGTCTTAACAGTCTTCCTGGGATGTCCCTGGGAGACCTTATTACAGTCTCTCCCCCAAGATGTGTCTTTTATTAGGCGTCGTGGGCTCCAGCGTGGTCTTCTAAGAATTCCCGAAGCCGATCAGGTGCTGAAGTAGGCTAGCGTAGTGAGTTTAGCCGGTAAGAGTCCGGGACATCCTTTAGTCTACCCTATGCGGAAGAGGGTTCCTAAGGATTATCACAACGTAAAAAAGCGGCTTGATAATAAATATTACGATGCCCACAAATTAGCTTGCCAAATCTAGGTATAAAATCTTGTAAATCCCAAGTACACTCAAGTAAAACATACTCAATCCCACATCACTAGTGTACGTAGTTTGACAACGGCGGCGCTAGCGTTGCGTCTGACGTGTTTACGACTGCTAGAGAATTTACAACCTTTTTGTGACTGTCCGATTGGCTGCCCGATAGCTTAACTATATATTACATAACACTAAGTACTGTATTGGGAATTATGTGATCCCGAACCGAACTAGATCGATGGGGTATTGAAATAACGGGAAATAAGTATTCGTTTTTTTGTTCCACTTCATGCCATATTCACCGAAAATGTAACCGATGTTTAGAATGAAATCGGCTGATTGATCAAATCGAATCAAATCAATTTATTAGCTTAAAATGCGGTATAAAAGATGGTAATCATACAATTTAAGAATTCATATTCAAACGATTGATTTTGCTCTAATCTTCTGTTATGTTGTCAGTGAAATTAGGCCTTAGTGTTACATTATGATATGCAAGCATTCAAGGGTTATAGTATTA
This sequence comes from Allophyes oxyacanthae, assembly GCA_932294325.1. Lineage (NCBI taxonomy): Eukaryota > Metazoa > Arthropoda > Insecta > Lepidoptera > Noctuidae > Allophyes > Allophyes oxyacanthae. The sequence continues at coordinate 2,623,779 of OW028614.1, read as the reverse complement.
GTATTATTATACCTAGTGATTTTTTTAAATATAAAAACCACTTGTATTTAGTTCATGAATGAACTAAGTGGATACGATAACATAACATACTACTATTATGGTCGGGATACATAATTGTTATAAGTAATAAGACGCTGTACAGAAGTAGCAACTTTAGTTGACAGAATTGTCAATTTTTTATAGTCATAGTCATAATATTTAATTGGTACCTAACTAATAAGGTACAGATCACCATAATTTAATTAATAATAATAATAAATTAGAAAATAAAATAAAACATAAATAAGTATTTGTTTTTTATACAATATAAGTTTTCACACAACAAGAAGTTTCGGAAACTCGCAGCTAAAGTTGCTATTTCTGCGTAATTTATATAAATTATATGACAATTGTGATAAACAGCATTTACGGGTTGTCAGATGCCGAAATAAATAAATAGCTACGTCTGAACAGCGCCCTATAAGATATCACAATCATGTTATTATAATTTTTATTTATTATTAAGTTTTGTTGATAACCCAGTTATGACTATGTCCAGACAAACAAAGTATTATAGGCAAGGTTATAACAACAAAATAAGATTGAGGCGAATAAGTGACGCATAAAAATAAACAACTATTATCTCTATAATAATTCACACCTAATATACCTTCTCTGGGTGTAATAAAACAAGTAATTATCAGAGTTCTTTGACGCGATAACTACTTGACAAGAATAGCCGGGTTCCAAGTAGTACAATCAATACAGTCTTGTGTAGGCGAGCTATAGATTACTAAAGTCAACTGACACGGCTACAGAGAATATTAAGTAATTTGCTGGTGTTAAATTAAGACTTATTTTCAATGTACCGTAGCAAACAGTCACTTTTTTTGAAAAAAAAAATCATGTGGTCTAATAAGGCCACTTCAGATGAATAATTCATCTAAAGTGGCCTTTTTAGATTTTTTTTGTTATTATTATAATTATGACTGATATTACAAATGTCAGAAATATCGACTTAATTGATGACGCTTAATATCATTTACGTAAGGTTCATATTTAGCAATCATCTTTTTGACAGTTACTATGGAGAATTGTTCAATGTGGCTGGCCGCCTGGGGGCTAAAAAGGCCGCTTTAGATGAATCACAGTATGATTCATATTAAAAATGTTAAAATATCTACTTAATTGACGACTCTTAATGTCATCCGCTTAAGGTTCATATTCAGTTATCATCTGTTTAACAGTTACTATGCAGATCAGTAGATGAATTGTTCAATGTGGCTTTTAAGGCCCCCTGTTCATTTCAGATTTGTTTTATGTGCTGATTAGTGAAATGGTATTGAGATTTTAGAGCAAAGACTTGACTTTGTAGAATAGTGATCACACTATGCAGCAGTGGCGAAGGGTGAAAATGTTAAAAGGATCCGCCTTCCCAAAAAAAGTACATTCACCAATAAATGCTGCAAAATGTAAAATGTCCTCGATAATACAATTTCCGAATTCATGCAGTGACAAAGAGCTGCGGATATATTTTTCGGTCTGTACGTGCTTTTCAGTTGAATTAGCTATGTCTGTAAACCTGCGTGACTCCAAACTAAACTGAATAGTATGCAGGGTATCTGACAAGTCAGTTGAAGTTGAAGGTCAGTTCAGTAGCTTTAACCTTGCGCGTGTAGTGGATGCTATAGCGTGCTGACTCCCGTAACGACTGTCATAAATCTTCGTATGATAATTGTGACCAACTGCTTAACGTGTTTTCTGAAGCACCGAGGGGTCTAGATGTTTCAAGAATCGGTCACCCATCAAAGGAGTGACCGCGTCAAGCGCTGTTCAACCTCGTTGATCAATATTAAACTACGCGATAGCTCTGTAGCTACGAGTCGAATAATACTGAGCCCTCTATGTATGTTATTTTTAAGGAGGCATTCTCAAATTGATTTTGCGCCTCACTAAGATTTCTCCGGTTCAGATTACAAACATACATGTCACATGCACACACACCCAGACCTGGAACAACTATCAGTAGACTGCAGAAATATGCGTTCCGTACGGCGATCGAAGCCTCGATATGTAGCACAGAAACCCAATCGCTTAGCCACTGCGCCAACCGTGCCGATAATCATACATTGATGCACAGTAGTGCAAGCCAAGGTCTAATTCCGACAACGAGTAGTAAGCCATGTTAACAGCCGAACATCGCTGCAGGGCTGTCAAATAAATGTCGAGCGGTTCTCAACATTTTTATAGCGGCGGATATAAACGCTAAACGCTATTTTACGGCGCGATTATGTCTCTTGCGAAAGCCCTGATCCAGATACGTGCTTTAAATATTTTGATTAGGTTTTTATTATAGGAAGTCGTTTTGTTTCCTGAGGTATGCGTTTGCTTGGATTATTTTGGATGTTTCGTTAGTTTGGTTTGGATTTATGTTGATGACAGCTATTATGTAATAAAGACAGCAATTTGAAGAGCTTGCCAGCGAGCCATTAAAGCTTCATGGAATGTTGAATTGAGTGTCAGAGCGATATATATTTTATTTGTTTAGAAAAAAATTGTACTTTGGGCCGAGTAAGTATTGAAGTTTTGTATGGGACAGCTGCTTATTTTTTCGCGATTACGATGTTGGTCCCATAGAGAAAGTTGTTCACACACATCACACATCCTTAAATAACACGCATTGCTGATACACAATGTATTTGTGAATGTTTTACTAGAAGAAACCAAACCGAGGTTATAATTTCTTGCAATATAATATAGTTATGTTGACAGGTTTTGTACCCGAAAGCGTAAAGTACACTGCAACTTTACCCTCATCGTGACACAATTTAAATACAACAGCATCAACAGATCCCAAACTTGTTCACTAGATAATCCACTACATCGGATTTAAGGCACAGGTCACACGTCCGCCTAATCGCGGCCGCACGTGTAACCTAACAAGACCGCAACTAATGTCGCTCGGTTTACACAAACCTAAAGTGGACGTATTCTGTGATGCCATTATCTATTTGGTACGTTAGATCTGCAAGTTATTTTAGTAGGGATTAAGTTAATTAAATAAAATATTCATTATACTCGTAGTCTATAGCCAGTGTGGACCATTCATTATTTACAATCGACAATTTATATTCCTAAACTCTATTCAACCAAATGACTCAACCAAAATAAAAATTGTTCCGAACTCGGTTTCATCTCTGCCACTGCTGTTCGTGATTGTACGTCAAGTTTATGACGTAAAAGCTTTTTGATTGTGGTACTGCAAACATGGATTGTGAACGAGACTCCGAGTGGATTTTGAGTTTAAACGGATTTTCGTATGTACCTAGTGTATCTAGGCAGCGTCCTTTAACCTTATGAGGTTTTTAGGTCACTTTTTTAATCTCGCCCCTTTTAAGGCTCTCCCCCCCTTCCTCCCAATATCTCTTGTAATATTGTATTGAAAAATATTTTGAAAGATTTCAGAACCTGTTTTTAAAAATTACAATAAAATCAGATTAAATCCATAATATTAATTAAAATTGAGAATCTATAGGCATATTATTAATGAGTGAAGAGATAACTTTGTACCCCTTTTTAAGCATATTGTGCGCTCATAGGAATGTGAGATTTGGTATAGTTAAAGTTTATATGGAGAAGGAGTGCAGAATGCTAAAATTTATGTTTATTAGTGGGCGGACGGAAGTATGTCAGCTGTTTTTCAGTGGAACCTCTGTATGTCTGTGGCACATGAACTGTACTGTCATTAAGATCTTCCCTAAAATGTTAAAAAAAAATCTATATTGATACGTGAAGAGAAAACTTTGTACCCCTTTTAAGCATATTGCGCGCACGAAGGAGTATTGTATAGTTAAAGTTTATATGGAGAAGGGAGTGCAGATAGCTAAAATTACGGTCAATTTCGATCACAGGAACTCAGCAAAATGTATGGAACAGCTGATTCCTTTTTCACGATTTCAGGTTTGGTTATATAGTACCTAGAAGTTGTTCATAATGATGAGTAGAATCAACTTTTAAAGGACTAAATCGCCACCCTGTACACACATCTAGGTAAAATACATATTATAATTCTCCGTTTGATGTCTCCTAAAAGCACTAAGAAACATCAAATATCCGTTACATCAGTCGTTGAATTCCCACTTAAGTGTTGTACGATTTTGTCGCTTACCTAAATTGTCAACACAGTCGCAAAAATTTTCTTCAGAAACAGTTCAATGATATAAAAGGAGAAAATATAACTAGACTCACCATCTTGCTTCACCGTATTTCCAAGCGGTCCACAGCTGGCGACCCACACAACTAGTATCCACCGCAACATGAGCCCCGCCCTGCTCCGCTGCAGCTCGGGCTGGTTATGAAAGTGACGAGCAGTCGGCCGCGCCTGCACTGCCATGATGATACCATCAAACGAGGGACCATTTGTGGTGGTAATGGTTCACATTGTTTGGGGACCTGTGGGGGATGGAATGAGTTAGTTTCGTTGGAGGTTGCATATCAAAGTCAAAGATTTTTATTTAAACTGGGCCTTTGCAGGCTCTTTCAAAACGTCGTGATTCTAGGCGCACGGTTCCAAGTGGGTATATCTGTGACAGTCTTAGATTATTGATTAGTTTTCGCTGTTGGAGCGGCAGCGGAAACCAATTAATAATTTAAGGTGACAGTGTTTTGAAATTAGAATAAGAAACTGATAACTATGTCTCTCACTTCATCGGTAAAAAGAGCGTTAAGAGATATTATGGTCATTGTTATCATCATCATTGACAGCCTGTTTCTACCCACTGCTGATTATAGGCCTCCTCCTTTTCAGGCTATGTTTCCCTGGTCTGTCCTAATCGCATCCAGGTCAATAATATGTAAAATAAATGTTTTAGCTTCACAAATAGCCTCTTTACTTCATTAAGTTTTAGTGGTTTGATGGCCAAGCTGTGGGGGTTGAAGATATTGGTAATATGCTTAATTATCTTTATGTAAGAATAAATTGCCTTCCATGCAGGAGGGTATGAGTATGAAATCGCCCAGCACCTCTAATTTTTCGAATTCATGTGCGGATTAGAATTTGATTATCACTTGCGTTACCGGTGAAGGAAAACATCGTGAGGAAACCTACGGATCTGATAGGGCTTCATAAAGTTCTTGATGGAGTTTGTAGTCCACCAACCCGCACCAGGCCAGTGTAGTGGACTAACCTCTTTTCTGTGTTCTGTGGGACTAAGGCCTAAACCCTTCTTATTCTGAGAAGAGGCCCGTGCATAGCCGTGAGTTAGTTAAGGGTTGGATTTATTATTATTAAGAATAAAAACTTAATTTGCAGATGTCGATAACCTTAAAACCTGCAATGACTTATCCACCATAACTCAAAAATTTACCATGTATATCATGACAGCGTATAGGTTATAACTAGTTATAAGTACCTATAGTATAACATTGGTAAATATAAGTTCCGAAAAACGCTTGAAACAGTTTCTTTTCTATGTAAATCTAACTTTATCACTCCAAGCCAAGGTATTTATTTTTAGTTGACCGTTCTAATTTCCTGCCGGTTTAATAAGTACCCACGCATTAACATTTAATACCAAAATAATCTGACCTTAAGCATATTGACATAAAGCGTGAACAGAGCCAAACGTGCCGTATCGGGCCTTAATAAATCTTAAGACTACAGCTGATAAGGTTTCGAAAATGCTTCGAAATCATCATCGTAGAACCTCCGATTCTTATACATTAGAGACCATCCATAAAGTACGTCACACGTTAAGGGGAGAAGGTCGACGAAGTGTGACATTATGTGACAAGAGATGGTAGGGGTCCTAAGTTTCGTGACGTCACATCACAAAATCATTAAAAAAAAAAATTTAAATGGAAATAAAACTAATTTCGAAACTGCTGTTTTAATTTTAATATTTCTAGATGTAAAATTGCAAAATATGTGACGTCACACTAGGGAGCGAACTGTGACAAGGACAGGGGAGGGGTCAAAAAATCACGAAATTAGTGTGACGTACTTTATGGATGACCCCGTATACAAGTTGCGAGAACTGGAAGGTAACGTAAAAATTGACTTTGTTTGGTTATACTTCGCTTGTTATTAATTTTGGAACGGAGACGTGAGATTTGGGTCAAGGTTGAACTTTATTTGTGGAAACCGAGCGGCACTTATTGAAGATACAAAATATTAATATAAAATATTTTTGGTTGGTTTTGTTTTTATGTGCGGTTTAGTTTCCCGTACTTGTGCTTCGAATCTTGTATCAAGATTTAGTCTACTTACTAGAGTATGAGATAACTTCATTATCTATACTAATATTATAAAGAATAAAGTTTTTTTTTTTTTTTTTAAACTTTGCCCCTCTCTAGAATTTCTCCTGTATCGAGGGTACAGTTTACAAACATACATGTCACATGCACACACCACCCAGACCCGAAACAACTATCTGTAGATCATACAAATACTTGTTCCGTGCGGGGATCGAACCCGCGGCACGTAGCGTAAAAGCGCTTAGCCACTGCGCCAACCGTGTCGTCCGTGTCGTTTTGTTTGTAATTATTAAATTATAAGACGATTGAACCGATTTTAAAAGTTCTTTCACCAGTATAATGCTATATTATCACTGACAAGTATAGGTTATATTTTATTTCCAAAAATCACGTAGGTTTCCTTCACTATTAACGCAAGTGATAATCAAGTTCTGATCCGCATATAAATTCGAAAAGTCAGAGGTCGAATTCTGACCCTCCTGCATGGAAGGCAAGCGTTCAACCGCTAGGCTATCACTGCTAGGTATATTGCTTAAATTTGTTTTACATTTAATAAATACATAAAGTACTAAAGTATACAGGGTTATTTGTAAAACACCGGCAACGCTTTAAGGGGTGAAACTACTCATCAATATGAACAACTTTTACTATGGGACAAACCATGAAATCGCGAAAAAAAATTCAAACTTTTCATACAAAAGATTAACCTTGCTCCATCAAAATGTATGAAAAGTTTGAATTTTTTTTCGCGATTTCATGGTTGTTCCCGTAGTAAAAGTTGTTAATATTGATGAGTAGTTTCACCCCGTGAAGCATTGCCGGTGTTTTACAAATAACCCTGTATATTCTATAGTGGACAAGCCATCCAATTATAGTATTAGAAACACTAGATAGATGAAGAAAAAAAAATGTTTGATTCGTTTTTTTTTTTTTTCGATGGTAATTTTTTGAGGGATATTTCCTTTATCTTCATATTCTGTAGCGACACAGTTTCAGTATTGATGTTTTCACGCTGATTTTATCTTCTGTAAGATAAAATCTGGCTTGTAGGCTGTAGACAGGCAGCTTGCCAATACTTGTGGATTGCAGTTTTGAGTTCTGCTTACTACACACTATTACAGCGATAAATTATAATTTTCATGAATCTGTATCAGGATAGTTATTTATTCCCTTGGAATGTGAAACGAAAATAATACAAAATTCTTGATATTTTGCTGAATTTAATAAATGTATTGAATTATGAAGATGTTTTGACTTCACTTACAATTATTATGTTCTGTGGATGTTATCTGAGGAAGCTCAAGAAGCGCGAAATAAAGATTACCGCAATTATATCTGTATTATATCTTTCTCTTTGTATACTGGTACATTCATTATATCATTTTAATAAAGTATTATGAAGAAACACAACGTCTTTTCATTTAAAAATAATATTTTCCGCATGCCCGTACTACCTGCACCACTGTGCGCCGCCCGATCTTTAATGCCTAAGTAAATAATTTGTGAATCTACTACAGCTTTAAATTGATATTCGAAAAGAATTCTAGATACAATGGTATCTGAAACCCTGAAGGTCTTATGAATGCATAAGGCCTAGCTTTAAAATATTTTGCATTATTAAAATAAGATCTTATAACGGAACAATAGTTTTCTGTGCGGAAATCGACTTCCAAGCGTTGTTTCCGCACCACTCTCTCGTTAGGCAGAAATATATTTCGAAGAATCTTTATTATATCCCCTCTTTTTTCTTTATTTTTTATCGTTTTTATTTATCTGTGTCGAATGTGCTGATGTTTGGTCTTCAATGGGGTACCTCGTTTCAGCATCGCAAAATGATATTTCTTATTCTTACACTTTATCATTTTGTACCTAGCTGTTGGGTGGGGATCAGACCATCAAACTAAACAACTTTATCTACAGGCCCAACATCGTAATCGTGATAAAATAATCAGCTGGCTACGTTTGGGTCAAGTAGGAAAGAAGTTTGATATCGGACAGCTGATATTTTTTTTGCGATTACGATGTTGGTCCTATAGAGAAAGTTGTTCAGTTTGATGGTCTGATCCGCACCCTTAAATATGACCACGCATTTCTGATACACGTTGTATATGTTCATATATGATACGTATCCTGGTCTGAAAAAGGCAAAAGTGGTCGGCCTTATGTTGTAGAGACAATTATAGTTATACAAATACCTGTGATTAATTTAATCGTTTTTGCAGAAAGAACAGTCCAATGTCTGTAAATACTTATTATATTTGAATCACCTTAAATGGAAGAGACATTTGGCTTCAGAAGCCACAATGTTTCTCTTCATATTATTATTTATTGGTAGCTTTTATACATATTTTTTGGATGGTATTATCATCAATAATGTGAGAGCCTTAAGAAATTTAAATGGATACGATAGACATCCATGCTTTTAGCTCAGAAAAGATTACATTTCAGACAGATAAAGGTGTACAAAGCTAAACATTTTGCCCTGAAAGCGGGTTTAATATTATAAATTATAAAATATTATTCGAATAAATATCGAAAGCTTCTAACTCGAGGCGTATTTTCTCCGTAATTCGTATTTTCATATTAAAACGAGCACTTTGGTTGATGTTATCGTAATTTTATAATAAACTTTATAAACGGCTGTTGCTGGTTTAGTACTTTAGTTCTCGTTCTTGATTGAGCAATTTTACATTAGTACTGTCGGTTGTAAAACACAGGCTTTTTTGATACTGATTTTTTTAATGAGAACTTTATTATTCTTATGGAACTCAATTACCTATAACATCACTTATATTATTCAAAAGTATTGATTACGAGTTGTAAGAAAATTTCTTATAAGAAAGGAATAAAAAAATGCAACCAAGAAAAAAAAATATTTTAATGGCAACTGAATTATCGTTGAATACTGTAAGGGTTATAAGTCGAAAAAAAGTTACTCTAGCATAAAGCCATCCCAATCATGAAGAAGCGGGAACAATCTTGCAATCATGCGCCAAAGCCTATCGGAATGACCTATAAGCGATCACGCACACCCTAAAATTTATTATCGTAATAGTAATATGATTGAACACATCGCGATCGTAATTTCGAGCGTGGTTCCATGTCTAATAATGTTATTTTTGTTCCACCAATCAGGTGATCGCGTGACGGGGGAATAATCCTCGCCACTTTCAGTTTACGGTTATCGTGAACTTTATCTCGTTCTAACAAGGTTGTAATTTGTACGGCTCGTAGATGTATAAATTTATTCTTTTATCACAAAACTTGGTAGTATAGTGAGTTATCGTGTTGCCATTGTCTCGAAATGTCGCACTGATCGAGTGTTTTATTCTTTACTGGAATTTTAGTGGATCGAAATAGATGGCGTTTATGTTGCAGTACGAGAAACAAAATGCATTGCGGTAGAGACTAGAAATAGTACATATATTATATACTATCTCCATGGGTATAGTTGAGATATAGAAGACGCATTTAGAATTTGCAATTAAAATTAAGGTTTATGTGCGCATTAAGAATTTAGATTGTTTGAGATTATCTAAAAAACTGTATAGTATTAATATGGGAGAAGACACTTACAGTATTAACAGCTTTAGAATAGAATAGATCTTTATTTCATGTAAACCAGATACAGGCACTTATGAAATGTCGAGACTCTAGGTGCAAGGTTCCAAATAGTAGATAAATTGGTAGTAAATTTTGTGACGTCATAAGAGTTCTGCTTATGAAGTTATGAATAAATAATGCAGCGACTTATGTTTTTTATTCTATTAGAATTATTTAATACCAAACTGAAAGTATGCCGTTAAATATTTATAGGAAGATCTTTATATTTTTATGCGTAAGTTGATGGATTAGTAGCTCGTTAATACGTCCTTTATGGTGTTCGTTTTAAGTTAACAGATTTTAAAGGCATCGGAGTTCTTAAAAATGTTATTACCTCGTAAAATATTATTAACGTCAATAAGGTACTAGGCTTATGGAAGTATCCTAGCGACCCGCCCCCGACATCGCACGAGTGTAATTTCTCTTCTATCCTTACACTAAATAAAATAAATAAAAGAAAGTATACACGTAACCCTTCCGGAAGAAATTTCAAAATGATTGTGAAAACCGCATCAAAATCCGTTGTATAGTTCCGAAGAAATTAGCGAACAGAAAGAAATAAAAATAATTTATTTGTCACAAACATAGTACGCGCAAATCTTTATGAGCCCTCGAACTCTCTCCCTCTAGCACCTATAATAGTACGCTTATTATAGGTGCTAGAGGGAGAGAGAGAGAGTTCAGAGCTCAGTTCATGGCTCATAAAGATTTGTGAGTACTATACAAGACACACTAGAATGATAGATATAGGTAATAAGAAGAGGACAGGTGCATAAACAGAGAAGAAATTTTTCTTAGGATGACAACAGTGTAAAGCTATGTAGAAAAAAATATAATTTGAAAAAATAAAAATTATATGGGTATCTATTACTGCACCAACTGAGCAAACAGACAGACGCGACGGGCGAGTTAATTTTATACTATGCAGTGATAGTGTTATCCTAGTGAGTGATGATAGTGATATTTTTGGACTATAGGAATAAGTTGCAAGTAAAGTATGGTTATTATCTAGACTTCAAAAACACAGGATTGAAGATTGTCGTTGTGCACCAAAAGATCATTGCGTTTTTGTCGCCTATAACCAACGAACCATGCAATGATTATTCAAAATCGATACCGAAAAATTATCTCCAAAAAAAACCAACAAAAAATTAGACCACATTTCTTTACACTTCGAAACACCTTTAGAACATAATTGGTTTTTAAAAACATACCTCTCGATAAGAGGCTCAATCATAATAAAAAAAAACAATGATTTTAAGGCCAACACAGCCAATCTTGGACATACTTTTAAATCCATTACTATCTTTGTGAACAAGCCATCTATCGTAGCACTAACAAAACAGTCAATGTACATCAAAGGCAAAGATTGGTGATTGTATAGAATCCATTGATGTTCGGCAGGTAGTTGGGTCGATTCTACAATGGTACGCATGGCCACATATCAAGCTATACGATCCCAGAATAAGCTGAGCTTGCATTTGTATAGGCTATCCGTACAAACAGAGGTCCGCTTATACTGGAAATGCTCACCAAAGAGGTTGCATAATGCATAATCTTCCCATGCCTATTGATATGTCAAAATATTCGAGTGGAGATGAGTCGGAGTAATGCTTTCGAATTGAGATTGTAAGTGGGTTTTGTTAGTTGGAATTTGGTGTGGGAGTGTACTTTTAATGGTTTTGGCTTTCAAAGTCACATTGTATTTTATGGTTTGAATCTTTTTTTATTATAGTTATGCTCCATTCTTGCTACTAGATTTCTCGCTGATCTGGGTCTGATCATGGGGTCTACCGCGTAACTAAAATTGTAATGAACATCGACATCGGTATTAAACTTCAATACGATCGTGAGAGCCTAAAATTTGACCTAACTTGTAAAAAAATTACCTATCATATAGTTGGGACTATTATCTTCATGATCGGTAAAAAAAATACAAGTTAGCTCAAAGTCACATTATTCACGCAGCTCTTACCACAATTGTACTAATCAAGATTGTTTGTAATCTATTATTTTAAAAGATTTTCTATGGAGTTTCTTGCCGGTTCTTCTCCGTAGGACACTATTTGGAACCGCACACCTAGAGTCTCGACGTTTTATAGGTGCCTGTATTTGGTTTATATGAAATAAAGATCTATTCTACAGAGGACTAAAATCTGCTTCAAAGAAACTGAATACACGACAATATAACACTTCGAGGATAATTAAACTGCTCAGTTTCCAGTATGAGCTGACCTCGCACTGTATAGGCTTTTCGTACAATGAAAGGTCAGCTTATACTGGAAATGTCTGGGCGGTTCAACTTCTGCCCTGCTATAAGTGTTTGTAGTAAGCCACCTGGAATCGTTTCTAATATAACAAGCAGAAGCTTATAGTTCCCTGCTGTAGTTTTGATACCAATCCGCGTTTACGATGACAATCATTGTTATTATATCATGTTGAACGGTGATAAAGATTCCCCATTACTGTAATTGATGTCTAATTTTACTGATGTATTGCTTCCGGTGCTAACAATAACATGGGTGCAGCTTAGAAACAGCTGTTTTGTGAAGGTAGAAGTAATTTACAAATCTCAAAGTTTCTGATTTTTATTCTTTTTATTTAAAAAAATATGTACACACATGAAAAGTCACACAAAACATTAAATAGGATAACAAGTACAAAGGTACCTACTGCTTATTTCACAAAAAAAAAGCTCTTCCAGCAGATCTGCGAGAGGAGAATTTAAAACACGAAATGTAGACAGCGATCTACAAGAATAGATCCAAACTAGAAATTTTTATTAATAAATTCATGTTTTTAAATTTGATAAATTTTATCACATTTACAGTCCGCCAAACCTTCATCAGCTATGCTTACAAGCGCCCCGGACAGCATTTTGTCGTCATGACAAGATGATAATGCTTTAAAACCGCACGAGATACTGCGACGACAAATTATGTCGCGGCATTTATGTCAGCCCGGCCAGCGTGGTGGACTAAAGTTCTGAGAAGAGGTGGTGTAACAGTAATAGTATGAATATAATTATTATTACCATACCCTGAACGTGTATAAATATTTGGATGGGATAGTAGAAAAAAATAAGCTTCCAAAAAATGACATGATTAAATAAATTGATGATTGAAATGTAATCTGGCAGGCATTTTAAACATTTCCAAACGCGGATGAGACAAATTTTAAGAGAAAATTTTCTCACATATTTCATCCAAAAAATATTGTTTGTAACTATGATGTTATTTTTGACAGTCTTCTTATAAAACTTACTCGGCTTCGAGTAATCAGTTAATACACAGTATATCATTCTAAATCAGCTTACAAATTAACATACAAACTGTTAATAAAAGAAGAATAAATAAACAATAAAGCCGTCTGCCCACTAATCCGTGTGATTCATGTCGGACCGGTTTGAATGCACCTTTAGTTACAGCATTAGTTAGTTAGGCAGGTGTTTGTGGTCTAACCACGTTTTTTACTTTTTTACGGTTAAATTTATAGTGACGGTTTTGGGAAATGTTTGGTTTTAAAATTCATTTTAACTGTTATAAGCGTGTTGTTATATTTTATAGTTGAATTATAATTTAGAAAGTTTTGTACGTTCGTTGGGATTGTCTCAAAACTGATGATTTATATCGTTGATGGAAAGAGAAAATCACGTTTTTGCTGTTACTGCCACTAAAATTTGAAGAAAAAATCTAGATTTTTTAAGTAGATTCGATAGTTCTTGCAGAGGCCCATTTGAAATAAAAAACTTTGACTTTGTAGTGAAATCACTAGCAAGCCAGCAATGGTCATATAATGGCTGACTACTAAGGTGTGCCCTAGACAATCTTATGTTTCATGTCATTCTCTTTCCTTGCACGACAATAATTAATTTAGTTATTAGATTTAGATGTTTCTCGTTTTGTGTCGAGGGTAGATTTGCATAGTATTAACATGTCTCAAACATACTGCGGATCAGTCTGTAATTATGTTTAGTCTCAATGTCTAAGGCTGACATTCAGAGACGACAGAAACGGGTCTAAGCGTGAACTTACGCTTCCATCTGTCAAAATTTGTTCGTAAGTTTGACATATGGAAGCGTAAGTTCACGCTTAGACTCGTTTCTGTCGTCTCTGAATGTCAGCCGAAGTGCTGTTAAATATGCTTAATGTATTGAAAGGTTCTCAAGTGAAATTTTGTAATTTCTTTTTGAGAAAATAAATTCTTTAACCTTAGATGTACCTATTAGAAATATATTTTATTTAAAACATTATAAAAAAAAATTGTTTTGTTAGTTACCAATCTTTTTATATTTTTTTGTTTTTGTTACTTTATTTTTTGTGCCAAAAAGACAGAAAACATTCAATAGGAGAACAAAGTACAAAGGTACTGCTTATTTCAAAAAAGAAATCTCTTCCAGCAGACCTGCGAGAGGATAATTAACCTAATTATAATTATTATTAATCTACTTTCTTTCTTTCACAAAAAGTCACTGGTGACCCTGTATACCTTTTCTTTGTTAGTGTAGTGTAACTGCCTACAAGTTACTCCTGACTATGAATAGTATGAATACTTCGTTACAACCTACCTATGCATACGGCACTATGCTTGGCACGACTATGTCCTATTGCTATTCCCTTGACATTACCCACGTTTGAATATTAAACAAGATTCAAATCTCCTCACGACAGCCTGCCGTCAAGTAACTATATTTATTTAATAAATTAAAATTCTTAGCATATACTTAAATGTATTGGCAAGTAGCCAAATTAGATGCTAATGTGTAAATGAAGTATGATGTTCCTATTGGTTTTCAAGTAAAATGAAGGTGCAGAATCGTTGACGCAGTGGCTAAGCGAATAGGCTTTATGGGTTACGTGACGCAGGGTCGATCCACGGAACAAATATTTGTACGCAAGTGCGCCACCTAGAGGATATTTCTCTTAAAAAATGATGTCATGTAATTTTCGCAATAAATAATCATCTATATAAAAAGGGTCTTGGTCTTGCATCAGTACACCTGGTCTTGGCCTTGATATTGCATACTCAGAGTCTTGGTTTTGCTGCAAGACTCACAAGTCTTGGTCTAGGTATTGCATACTCAGTACCTATTGGTCTTGGTCTTGCTGCAAAAGTCTAGCAAGTCTTGGGTTTGCTAAAATGCAAGACCAAGCACAAGACTGCGAGACCAAGACTGCAAGACCAAGCCCGATTTTGAGTAATCGTAGGCATTAAAGGAAGAGTCCTGTAGCAGGACTCTAATAGTCCCGTGAGAGTAACAAGTGAACGTGATAAATAGCAAAGAAGATTGGTAATTATATTACCCTCGCCCACAGAAATGGCCCTACCCTTGACTACATAATATACGTGGGAACATGAACAAGTGACGAGCTTTTTCATCTTTAACTATTTAACTAGCGTTTGCCCATGACTATTATAGCGACGATTTACAAAGACGTTTTCGTGGGCGTTTACGAAGTTATGTTACAATTATTCTCCAAAAAAAAGTATAAATTGTGCTCTTTGCTATCAATATAGCTATTAGACTACTTTGCGGATTTAACATACAAATAAAATTCAACTGCTGCCAACACAACTATATCTTCATAATATATCCAGCCATGCGTGAACGTATTATTAGGGTCATTTTGGCCATGGGCATTTTCTTCTTCTTTTAATGCCTCTCTGACTAGCGAAGGTTTACGGAGACGTTTTTGTGGGCCTTTACGAAGTTATAGTATAATTTTTCTAGAACAAAGTTTAAATTGTGCTCTTGCTATCAATATCTATAGCTACTAGATAACATACAAATAAAATTCCACTGCTGCCAACATAACAATATCCTCACATCTCCATATGTCTAGTCATGCGTCAACATGTCCCTTGCATTTCTCGTGCAGTGGTCGTTTGACCGACTTATTTCCAAACGGATTGAGACCCCTCTGTGCGCTTCGATGTGCAATAAAATGTTCTTTTTTACTCTGTAATGAATTTCTTTATTGCTCTTTTGTATTGGATGCGTTTTCGATTTAGTTGCGGCTGCGTTTAGAGGGTTTGTTTGTAGCTGTCACTTGGAATACTTGGAATGTTGGAATGGAACTAGATTTACTCTTTATATACCAATTTCCAACAAGGTTTTTCCATGTTCTGTCTATTAATATTTCACGTTGTTTTGGAATTATCATTTTAACAATGTCTATTTATGATTGATTTGAATAATCAGTTGTGATCTCTATTTCCTGTGCTGGCCGTGTATTTGATGCAGTTATTTTTCACTATACACATAATCTACGTATGTAGATTCGTAATCATCTCTCAGGAGACGTTGAAACCTAGAACTATGTTGAATTCCTCGTATAACGTCACCATTTTGCACATGTGATTCTTTTTCATTCAATTTTTTTTTATCCTTGTCCCTCAATTATTTTTCTCCTGTGTCGAGGGTACAGTGTATAAACATACATCTCACATACACACATACCCAGACCCGAAACATCTATCTGTAGATCATACGTGATTGTTTTACTAGATTCCCAAATTCGAATTAATAAAAGGGTCATAACAAAATTCTCTTACATCATCATTTTTAACCCCCGACGACACAGAGGGGTGTTATAAATTTGTAGTGTGTATTTGTGTGTCTGTCGGTGGCATCGTAGCTCCAAAACCGATGGTTTTATTTTCTTGAAAGCTATTTTTATCGGGTATCAACTTAGCTATGTTTCATTAATATCTGATGAGCCGTTCAACATTTACAGCTCTTTTTCTAGTTGGAGTCGGGGGTTTTTGACGGTTAGGATATATCATCAGCTACGCTACAGCTTACGAGTCAATAACCGATTTATAAAGCAAGTAGTGATTCGATAATTGATTTGTTCCGATATTCGATGTTCTAATACAGAACCGAGACTAATAGAACACGCGATTCGAGATTCTATTTTCAAAATCACAACGGTCGCTATTAATTTAGTAAAATAAAAAAAAGGTAAATTGTTATCAATAAAATTTTGTCTGTGGATAAAATGTGCTTGCTGCTATTAAATATTATTTTGTAAAATTATATAGATTCTTTAATTACTACCAAATATTTGTATGCCTTGAAAGGTGAAACATAGTGGTACATAAAAACTTTTAATTTTCCACCAAGTGAAACTTTTACCTATGTTTATAACAAATAAATTATTTTGATTTGATTTGATTTGCTCAAAAAATCTTGACGATGTGGTCTAGATTCAGGGTCAGGTGAGGAACTTGGTTTTTGGGGGAGAGTTGTACTCGGGTACATTGTTTACTAAGATTTAGTTTACAACTTCAAACAATTGTTTTATCTCACATAAAACCAGTTCAATCATTAGTTATTTACTTTTCATCAGATTTAGCGCTCTGGCATAATATTTTATGTATGTATCGATATCTTATTTTTACTCTCCATCATCGGTTTGTGGTATTATTTTAAAACGATACCTATTTACTTACTATGTGCTATTTATAATTCACAAAAAAAAAATTGCTTTCTATTTTTACCATCAAAATTATTTTATTTCTAATTACTTACCATAATGTAGTACCTACATTCGAACATCTCAACCAATGTGGACACAAATGTAATTAAATGATTCCCAAGATACAGGCTTGCCTAGTGTCTAACGGAAATCCTACTATTTTATGTTTGGAAATAAAGATGTACCTACCTACTTATATGTACCCAAAAATCACAAATGTTATTTACATAATGATCAACGCGCAATGCGGTATTAAAACCAAGACTATGTAAACGTCACAGCGTTTAATTTTAGAAAATGAAACGCACATTTTAGTTTCAAGAGGTGCGGGGAGAGGGATGACGTCACGTGGTCGTGACAGCTTCAGCTTAGCAACTGGGACCGCATCCGCACGTCAATCAAGTGCCGAGAGGGACAAATAAGAGAAATTGTATTGAAGAAGACATTGTACGAAATTATTAAAGTTTTTCGGTTGGAAATTGTTGCTGAGAGTAAATAAGTATGATGTTTTGCGGATTTTCGCTTGTTTTTTCTAATCGATAACCAGTATCAATTATTAATGCCTAAGTTAATTGTACGCAAGGATATTGATAATCACACTATACGAATAATACGTTTGATGACACAGTTGGCGCAGTGGTTATGCGATTAGCTTTATGCGCTACGTGCCGCGGGTTCGATCCCCGCACAGAACAAATATTTTTATTATCTACAGATAGTTGTTTCGGGTCTGGGTGTATGTGAACGATATAAGAGAAATAATAGCATGATTAAAAGTTAAAAAATCTTTTTGAGACTGCTTGTTTTGCCGATGAAGGCGACGAATAATGCCTATCTATATATTATAATCTTAGCGTAACAAACATCGCTACAAAAACCTAATTGATTTAGTTCCCAAAATAACAATGACAGGTCGATCGAAGAATCCAATAATAGGAGCAGCTCAAAAGCTTTTTTGCGCAGAAAAAAATGTTAAGATCATTTATATAGTCGTAATGTATTTTTTTCTTAAGTATCTATCGTATTCAGAAAAAATACATTAATAAGATACGTAATTTATTTCTCTATTTATCTAGCAGAGTATCTTATTGGCTTTGCTTTGTATCATAGACTATCAAAGGATATTTTAGTCGACTTATTACAAAAGGAATTGCGAGTCTATATTGAGTGTACCTAATAAGGGACGCTGTGTGTTTAGGGGCTTATTCTGGGCTTAAAAACAAATGTACATACTAAGTCCAGTACAATATAATGTACAATGATGTTACATGGTTTAAGGTTTTTGGGAGTTGGGATTATTCTAGATTGCATTGACGTTATTTGGTTAAGTCAGAAATTTATGTGGAAGAGTTGAAAAGAAAATAGAAATAGGTATAAAAATCTCGTTATAGGTAATTCGAGATATGATATCAATCTAATATACAATTTAAGTCATGGTATGCGCAGTAGCAGTGGCTTTCTGTGTGACGTCGCAGATTCGATTTTTACACTAAAAAAAAAAACATTATCAGGTCTTATTATAATAATCCAAATTGAATTTGGTGAAGATCTGATGAAGACCTTCGGAGATAGACAATGGAACTCTTAAATGAATAACAGCATACCACTCGCGATTGCTACTGTAATCGCCTGTTTCTGTATTGTTTATGCCACTCAAAATCATTCATATCATGCGCCCCTGTTTTTTTGTTTTAAATCTTATAAGTATTTTTATAAGAAACATTATTTTAGACATTTTAGTACGTTCTAAAAAGGTAGTTCGAATTGGTATACATACCTTATTAAATATTCCTAATAGACAATTTCCCATAAACGGTTCAAGAGATATTCTCGAATAGATCAGTCGCAGTCGCAGGCCTTGTGTGGACTTAAAAATGATATTACCATTCAGTGTTAACCTAACCGTCAAAAACCCCCCGACTCCAATTAGAAAAAGAGCTTTTGAATGGCTGCACAGATTTTCATGAAACATAGATAAGATGATACCCGATTAAACTAGCTTTCAATTAAAAAATGCACTGAAATCGGTGCATCTGTCTTGGAGTTACGATGTACACAGATACACACTACAAACTTATAACACCCTTTTTTTGTACGGGGTTAAAAATATGGAAGAAATGGTTGGTGCCTACAGAAATGGAAATTCATCAGGATTAACACGAGTCCAACACGATATCCAATTTTATGTTGGAACCATTATTATAAAAACCGGGAGTGATACAAACATTCAGATCGGTTAGTGCGGCGTCCATCAAGCTAATGGCGGCATAACACCATTGTTAAACGTATCTATTGTAACCGCAGTATTGTTTATGTTTGTTTGTCGCCTATTTGTTTAAGGGATCTCTTCTGGGTGTTTGGTTTTATCGCCACTAAATACCGTGTCTACAGGGAAACGTATACTATGGGGTGTGTTCGTACGTTCTGTGGTTTTGTCTCATCGCTCCATGTCTTTATCCTTACATAGTATAAAATAAAGTCGCTTCCCGCGTTTCTCTGTCCGCTCTTCTAAACCACGCAACGAATTTTGATGCGGTTTTCACTATCATTTTGAGCGTTTCTTCCGAAAGGGTTATATGTATAAGATTTTCATATTTTATGTAAGGATAGTAGAGAAATTGCATTCGGGGAAACCGGGGGATGGGTCACCAATTTAACTACAATCTTGTCTCGTTGGTGTTGGTTGTCCGTAGTCTGGATAGTGGTGATTAGCAGTGGCTAAGGGTGAAAATTTACATAGGGGAAAGCCGTTCCTCCAAAAAAAAAAAAAAGCCCTCCAAAAAAAAGCACACTCACCAATTAATGCTGCAAGACAAAAATCCATACCGTCTTTTGTAATCTATAGGTACATCGTCATGTCTGGAAGAGCTCGACCTAACTGAATAACATGCCTTTTTTGTCAGTTGAATGAGTAAATAATATTAATATTACGTTGGTCTATGCACTAACCAATTCGTAAAGGGAAGCCGGTGGGAGTCGGGTTGTATGGAGTCTTCGTCACTGGTGATTAGAGATTATATGTCAAAAATATGGTGCGTGCTGAACCTTGCAGCAAAGAATTCAATGCATTCTTCAACAGTACCGCATATGAATTACGGGTGTATTAAAAAAAGGCTATTATTTTTATTGTAACTGCCTCACTGGTCTAGTGGTGTGACTGCTGAGTATGAGGTCTTTGGTTCGATTCCCGGGTCAGGCAAAATGTTATATTTAGTCGAGTATCTAATATTTAATTATTTTATATTATGCAGTGTTATTTATCAGGATTTCAGGGTTGGTACCATAATAAAAGTTGTTCATAATTATGAGTGCAAAAACCCCTTAATTGGGACTAGAAATAGGACCATGTATTTCAACGGGTAGCATATTTTGAGCTCACAAGCTATCTATAGTTTGTGTAACGAATATAACATAAGTATATTATATTGTTATGCATACAAGAAATTACATAAAATACGAGGTTTTTTTTTTCTGAATCACAATGATACTGATACATATTTCGAGATCCCATCAAAATACTATTTCCCGTAATATTTTTACGGCGGCCCTATGGGCATCCGATATTTATTGTGTTTCTTTCTCCCATGGTGAGCGGTGTTATAAATTTTTATGGTTGCTGTAATACCCCATATAATTATCATGGGAATCTGGTATCAAATGATTTGATGGGGAAATTCGTTTATGCTGTGGTTATAAATATCGATCGTTTGATACAATAAAACATTGTATTTGAAACATGGATTATCATTTTAGCCTTTTTTTCAATAGATTCCACGAATGGGGCACCAAATCTAAATTATTATTGTACACACACTTCAATATGTTAATTGGATTGTATAATAAACTTTAAAAAAAAAGTCTGAACCGACTTCAATAAATTAAAAAGTATAAAAAACATCTTAAAAAACAACTCTTATCAGTTTCTGGTGTTAAAAAGGCCGCTTTAGATGAATCACAATATGATTCATATTACAAATTTCAAAATCTGTATATAATTGACAAATCTTAATGTCATCCGCATAAGGTTCATATTCAATAGATAATCATCTGTTTGACAGTTACTATACAGATCACTAGATGAATTGCTCCATGTAGCCTTATTAGGCCCCTGAAGGCGGTGCCACTGCCAAGCTAGGTGCATTGAAGAATTAAAGGCCCTGACTTTAGAAGCTGTTAAGAGTTGTTTTTTAAGAAAAAGAATTTTAATTTTACTTAAAAAAAACATACATTCGAATTAAGAACCTCCTTTTTCGTAGTTGGTTAAAAAGTAACGAGAGTCGTTATTTTAAACGACAAATACTTGTTTGACGCAATCCGCACAAGCTAGCTTGAGCTCATTTTTGTATGCAGCCGATTTGAGATTTATAATTGTTTAGGTCTGCTATTAGAACTACCTACCTACTACAAAATTATTGCCATGACCAACCCACCCACAGAGATTATGAAAATTCCCCTTTCGTCCAGACTGTCAGTTGAGAACGGTGCAACGTTGTGGGGCCGTCCATTGTGGCAATGTATGGGGGGCTTATGTATAAGAGCGGACGCCGCTCGCCCGTATCGATTTTATGAGTACAACTCTAAACAATACTTACAACGGAACCATTAAGTATGAAATAGCAATGGAGTCAGTTTAACAAAATATTTAGTGGTTTTTAAAGATCACATGCCTTTAGGCTCTGTAGTGCCTTTAGGCTCTTTAGTGGCAAATAGTATACAAAATTAAAAGAAGTGTTTTCCGAAACCAATTTTTCATACCAGGTGGTGACGACTGTATCAAATGTATCATACTAAATGAAACCACGTTGTTGGTATTATTTTCTGAAGCCGTATTAAAAAATTCTGTGATTTTCAAGTAAGTTATGATTATGCATGATATTTCACTCTACCCACTAATATTTGTCTAGGTTAAGGGACATCGAAGTAGAAATTAATATCATCTTTATCTGTTCTACAAGTGTAAATAAAAAAAAAATTCGTTAGAAAAGGTTTGAGACTTTTCAAACTTCACCTAGAGATCTTAAGATGTATAAAAATATGAATTTTTATATTGTTCCTGTGACTAAGATACAGATTGATTGGATTTTTTTTTTTTTTTTTGCGGTCATAGAACCCGATACCCGGCTTCATTTCATGTGATACCGTTGCGCTCCTGCGATTATTTGCTTAAAATGCTTTCAACCCAACCCGCCAAGCATAGTGATTATGAAAATTCAAGATGCGCTGTATTTTGCGCAGAATGTATTTAGTAAATTTTAATATTTTTGATTATCAACGAAATAAATAAGTGGATATTAATACACAGAAAGTTGGATATTCGTTATAATTTAGAATCATTACAAGGAATTAGATTTTTATTTTATTACTTAGGACATAACATGTGTTGTCTTGTATATAGCTATTGTGCCCATTCCATCTATTGGTTTGCAACTGCAACCAATTTATAAAAATAAGAAATCCAGCCCATTACTGTACCACTGCTGCGCACGGACCTCTTCTCAGAATGAGAAGGGTTAGGACCTTAGGCTGATATTCAGAGACGACAGAAACGAGTCTAAGCGTGAACTTACGCTTCCATCTGTCAAACTTACGAACAAATTTTGACAGATGGAAGCATAACTTCACGCTTAGACTCGTTTCTGTCGTCTCTGAATGTCAGCCTTAGTCTATCACGCTGGCCTGGTGCGGGTTGGCGGACTACACTACACACACCATCTAGAAATTTATGAAGCCTTCTCAAGTGTGCAGGTTTCCTCACGATGTTTTCCTTCACCGTTAATGCAAGTGATAATCAAATTGCAATCCGCATAATTCGAAAAGTCAGAGGTACGGGTCGGGTTCGGACTCAGACTCTCCTGCATGGATGGCAAGTGTTCAACCGCTAGGCTATCACCGCTATACTATATATAAACTTTATTACTAAATATAAATGTTCTGGTAATTATGAATGTATTATAACTCCCAGATGTTCTTTTATTTCACACGAGTCCTGTCATTCTAGTTAATAAGACCACTGACATTACTAATTGAATACAGAGTAACACGCATCGTTTATTCAAACATTTTTTATTTCAACTTTAGTTTAAGGGTTCGACGTAGGGTTGCCAACCGTAGATACTATAATATATATATATTAGTAGGTACTGTACTATATTTTGAGTCTGCGTTCTATAATATACTGTTGAAGAAATATATATCCGTGACCATGGCGCTTGCAACAGTGCCGAAATATCGGGAACTCAAAACAAGATATTATAAACATGGTAAAAACACCCCGTTTTGAACTCTAATACTAAGAAATATATAGGTAGTATGCAAAAATACTATATTTTCAATACCAAAATCCAACAAAGAAATCAGATGTAGTATCTCATTAATAAAAAATAATGAGCTTTTGATCTAGGTACAATAAAAAAATTGAATGTGATAAAGCATAATAAATTATGACACTTTTATTTTAGACAAAAAATTGTTAATAAGTGCAAGAAGTGCCAAGAAATATAGTTTTTATAAAAAATAGTAACAATGAATATCTTTCTTTACTTTTTGCATAAAATACAATTTTTTAAGTGTAATATATTTATTTTGAGTTTATTTTGAAAAATACTATATTTCCTCGACAAGAAATTGGCAACCCTAGTTCGAAGTGACACGTGCTGTTAGTTCATCTGTATCCCTAATAACACATTGATACTAGCTCTTATTTTCGAGGTAATAGAGTCGATATTATACAGCTTGAATTAACCGTTTAGTAAGGAAATGATGGCCAGACGTAGGTCGTTTTTTCGCATGATTGGGTTTTTTTAGGGTTAAACATTCGACTATGAATGATTGATGCGGGGCGCTGTATTTTGGGGCGCAGGATGTGTTTAGTGAGCTTGCATATATCAACGAAAAAAATAAAATAAACAGGAATAGTGGTTGCCTGGAAAGAGGTTCCCGAGTGACGCTTTAGTAAGTAGGAACCTAATATCGTCGGTGATACTGCAATACCGCGAATCTAACAGTGGATGATACCGTGGAAGTACAAAAGTAGCAAAGAGATTTCGCGGCTATGAGATCATGACGCTGATTGTATGGAATAGAATAGAATATAATAGATAGCATTTATTCGATACAAGACATACATTGTCAGCACATAAAAAATAAAAATTGTATCACAGATTTAACAAAGAAACAAAAAAATAATAACAAACAAGAATAAAAAATAAACACGAGATTTTACTGCACTGACGAGCACGCCCATATTGAAAGGGTTACCAGCCCAGCATTTGCTGGGTGTGGAACACCCAGCGCTGGTTTTCAGTTGACACCCTGGAGTGAGTCACGGACTCACGGTGTATTGGTTGGATTGAATTAGATATTATCATAAAAGTTAAACAAAGCACATTTCTAATTACCTTAAAGTTCAAACAAGTCTAAGATAAGTAGAAGAGGAGATATTTACCTATTTTTTTTGCTCTACTGCAAAGTTCGCACATAAGTTACGCGGTATTGTCTGTTGTTACTTACGCTGTATTGCAGTATCACCGACAATATGTCGGGCGAACTTTTTTTTTTTGGTGAAGACCCATCGTGGGCTCTCTTCCGTCTGCCTCCTTCCCTTCCACCCTGGGATGTGCCGGTCTCCTACCGGCGAAATTCACCAAGGTGGTTCGCTTTCGGCACCAGATGGTGGACTTCGGGAACTGTTAAAGATCCCGCCGAACCCCACGTGCCTCGTCTGTTAGAACACATCTCGGATGGGGCGGGACTGTACGAACCTTGGACTGGGTCCAGAGTATTAATAATTCTCACGAAAAAGCAAGATAGAAGATTTATTTTTCTAGTTTTAATTAGTTTTCTAGTAAGCAAACGCTTAGGTACTAAGGAAGTATCAATGATTACGGCAACCGAATCCTGGCAAATGATAACAATACTAGAGTGTACCAAAAAGGAAAAATTGGACTTTGTTTTGTATATTCTTTTGTCACTCTAAAACGAAACTATTATCCAATCCAAAGCAACACAAAACATCGACTCGATGGAGTTAACTCGATACCTTGTTGACCGACATCAAACAAATGTTAACTTGAATAAAAAAAATGCACCGTATACCGACAGATTGTACTCTCAATCAACTCATACGCATACACGAGAACCAAATGAATATAAAAAAACTTGTTCCATTGTTGATGAACTCAATTATGTTAACAGCGATGAATTTAAAAATGCAGGCTATGTAGAAAACTGTCATCTTTATTGGGTAACTTATTATACTTGGATTTTTTTTTGAGTAAGATACTGAATGTGAGTACATGAAAGGTAATTAAGTAATTGAATTCATTTCACCATTTTGGCTGATGATAAAAGAGAGAAATGATATATGAAATAATGATATAATATGATTATGTGTGAAAGTAAACGAAATGGCTGTAGAGGTTAGACCAAAATTAAGAAAACTTATTTGAAATCTTTGAATATCCTGGTAATAAACTTCAATAATCATAAAGATATAAAATAAATCACGTACAAAATACAATATACCAAAACTATAGTAAACAACTTACTCCAATTTCAAAAACAAACCCAACCAGTAAATAAAATAAACATTGCTTCAATAAAAACGTCTCAACATCGACGCATACGCCTACAAGATCGAAATGAACGTAAGCAGTTAAAAATATGGGATCAGAAGGACCATCTGACATTATAACAAAATAGTGAATACCTATGTGTTCACTATTTTGTCATAATGTCAGATACAATAGTCCAGCAATGGCATCCAAAGTAGCGGCTATTGCGTTCGACATCTGTGGGTCTAAGAATATCGACACTGGTAATAAAATTCAATACGATCGTGAGAGACTAAACTTCGAGCTAACTAGTAAAAAAAAATCCAATCATGATGTTGGGACTCCTATCTTCATGATCGGCAAAAAAATTACAAGGTTGCTCATAGTTTAGTCTTTCACGATCGTATTGAAGTTTATTACCAGTGTCGATGTTCATTACCATTTTAGTTACGTGGTAGACCCGCATGATTTTGCTATCAGACTTTGTATGAGGTGAACCTTTTGTACTTTTTTTTATTTGGTACGTACAAGAACCAGCCTCATTGTTGTAGAATAACCGGTCGTTCTGATAACTTCCGGACGAGAAATAAGTCGTTGGGATAGCTCTCGTGTGTTTTTATTTTAAAACTCGTATGTTTTATTCTATTTTGGCACCGAAGATGTATTGGTCGTTCTTTTTTTGTACTCACGTCCGTTTTTTTATCGTATCCAAATATCATTCTATAGAATTTTATTGAAGAAAGCTTTGATTGTTACGGATTCACTGTTAAAAATAATTCATTCGATTTTTATAAAGTCTACATTCCTCATTATCATATCGAGACGTTTCACCTTTAATGTCTTTAAGGTTATCAGTCAATACGTTATAAGGTTAATGAGTGTACAAATTGCCCAAATTCAGTATCACAGTGTTATTTGCGATAGAATTAGTTAAATAAGTTTTGGGTAGATACTAGGGGTTAGTTATCTATCACGACACTATAATCTTTCTGTTTGTCCTGAAGTTGATTCCTGTCGTCATTTACATTGTACTCCAATGCACTTTCTGTTTAAAAATACCCATTGGCTGCCAACCTCCGATCGATGCACGTTGCTTGCATGCTTGTCCGTTTTTACAACCTAAATGGCTTTCCAACGGTGTCAATGTGAGTTTCGTGAGAACCTTTGAAGCCGTAGACAATAACAGAGCTATTTGACACAAAGGTCAGAGTTAAGCACAAATAATAATGGATAGTAGAATAGCAGTAATTTTAGAACTACATAGTAAAAGTCATGAAACGTGATACGTTGGATATTTAAACCTAGCTAGCGGTACCCAGAATGAGTCCCTGCGGGAACCCTTAAAAGCGTCGGAAGATGTTGGAAAAGGCTATGTGAGAGTCAAGAATCTGAATGAATTTTGATGCACAAAATTTGACGTGAAGAAAACAGAACCTGACAAAACGCCGGTAAACTTTACGAAAAATATAACATTATGGTGCCCTCAACAAAATTTTAAATTATTCCTAGAAAAAAATCGTAAATATCAATCTTTTATCAATTATCATCCTATTGAGAAGGTTTCGACTATTTATTACTTACTTCTACAATGTTTGAGCACAAAAACTTCCAATTTAAACGTAATGTTTGGTTCCTATCCTATTTGGTTATCAAATATTGATATCGATTTGGGTTTACTTCCAAGGTCTAGGTCACGGAATACGGTATTTTGCTTATCTTTTAATATTATGTGCTGGTTTTCATAATAAGGTACTTCTAGATATTCTTTATTATCTAAAATTATTTTTCGATGTTCAGTTGACTTATCTTCATATCTATTGTAATAAGTATCTTAAGGGTAAGTTGAATGTGGGTTGTAAATCCACAATTTTCGAATGACAATCAGAATCAGATCTCTTGTTCTAAAATACATCTAGGATAATTTCAATTTAGTAATTTTAATTAATAAAATATGGCTTTAGGTTACCATGTTAAAACCAATGAAATTTTTTGGTTCGGCTTGTTATAAGCTACATGTTTCCAGTCCAACGAGACCTATTATAAGAGGCAAACTAGTGTGGTTCGCAAAAAAATGTGGTAAGTACTAGGCAGGTTCTGTTATTTATACCCGATGTAGGAAAGTCAACCTTATCATTTAAGTTTTATAGCGGTATTTCAACTCCAACCGCACAAACACTAGGTTACACATCATTATTATAAAGTAGACTAACGTCTAGACTGTAAATAATGTCCATACTAGTCAAATATTTAACTAAAGTACCGGCTTTTTGCTCCTTAGCCCTTTGTGTGAAGTCAACCGAATCCATCCCTTACGTCAGAAAAAACGGAAACTAGGTAATCCGCATATTCTACTTTAAAGTAAGGTTTGCTATAATAAATAGTTGCATTAAAACACAAAAGTATTTTAACGCCACTAAAGTAATCACACTGTGTTTACTAAAAGGCAATCTATTTCTTCAAGTACTTACAACAAATAACCGATTGATTTGAAATTCAAATTCATGTTCGAATCAAGCGAATCTAATGGACCGATTGAGTTCGACAAATCTAAACCTAGATCAGAGGCCCAATTCTCGTAATTAAAAATGTTCAAAATATAGTTCGGATCTCATTCCGATCTACTACCAATGTCATAAATGTCACAAATGGTATTCTCCTACCCTAACAAACCACGTCAAACGTGACATTATATTGTAATGAGATCGAAAGTTGAATAAAAGGCAAATCGGTATTCTGATAACATTTTGAACTGACACAGATAATAAAATTGACACTCTCGACTATACACAAACGTCAAAAATGAGATTGAAATGAGTTTGTAAGATGATTTAATCCAAATCATACTGGAATCGGACTGAACTTTAAGAGGAGTAGAATACATGACTTTTTGTCAATTCATAATATAATCTCAGTTCGGTCAGCTTTCAGTCATATTATAAATTAATTACGAGAATTGGGCTTCTGATATAGACACGTTTACAACTAGGATAGCAGGAAATTAGAGCAAATAGACTATTGGCACAAAGGAAATGACACTACCCGTTCCTATTATGAAGCGAAAATTGTTTGTAATCGAATTTCTCTCAGCAAATTCGTCAACTTTGTAGAATTCTGTTTCGAAATTCGAATTAACAATTAATTCAAACACAGTTGGAGCAATTTAGGTTTGATTATGACAGAATTCGAAACAAAAATTCCAAAATTGAGTTAGAACTGCCACCCTAAGTAACTCACGAAACAGAACAAAACTCAAAGTTGTTAATGAAAATAAATAAAATAGTACGTACAGACGGAAAGGATATAAATTCTGGTAAATTTGCAACACAAATCGCACTGCAGTGTCTAGTGCAGAGCTTTTTGTGTGCGGGTTAAAAGAAACCAACTTATTAGCATATTCCATAGATTTCCACCCCACATTGCGGCTGGCGAACATAATATATTAATATATAACACAAGGAATCCTCAAAGAAAGCACATTACCGATTAAAACACAGTAACAAGCGATTTATCGTAGAAAATGTTTTATATCATTATGGTTGGACGCTGTGTGATGTTCCGTTGCGATAACCACTGAGTCACTGTACGTTTCACTGTTATAGTTAACGAATAACACTTATTGGTACACTGTAGCACTATTGTTATTCACGGTTGGGTTGATTGTTAAGGTTTTGTGGTTTTTTGTTGTGTCTGTGAGGGGACTAAGGACGCGGCGCGCGTGCGTGCGCGGCTAGAACGCGCACTCGACTGAATTAAGGTACCAACCCCTGGCTAGGGTTTACGTCCCGGCCGGCGAACCGACGTTCCATTATACGGGATATATTGATTGTTTGAACCCATACTTTTAGTGAAGCAGTACCTATAATATTAAAATATTTTTCTGATATTATGATTGCAACTGATTGTATAAATTGGTAAAAATAATATATTTCTTTGATACATGGGCTTACAGTAGTTATGGAGGGATCGCATTTATATAAATTATAGACTTTTAAAAGATGTAGCCTTTAACCGTTTATTCAGTTTTATCAGCGCAAGCTGATAGCTATTGCGAAAAGTAATATTATGCAGTCACGCACTTTATTTTATTAATTAAATTATTATAATAATGGAATTTACCCAACATTAAAAATAATAAATCAATTTACCTATTTGCCGTTTTGTGATAGTTCATAGATAAGTCAAGCAAGTATTGTTTATTTTTATATTTTTTTATTATTGTTATTTATTCTTTTAGTTAGTTAAGCGAAGTTAACGAAGTTAACAAAATGTATTTCCCTTCTGTTGGCGAAAAACTTTATTAGCCTTTTAAATTAACTATCCAAAATACTGACATTCAATGAAATAGTTATTTTCCTCAGTTTATTTTTAGAATAGGTAGTATCGTTTATTTTAGTAACAGAAAACCCCTGTGAAATGGAACGTCAATAAACAAGAGCAGAGCTATTTCTGTCTCTTTTACACCATCATTTACAAAAGGTGACAGAGTAGTGCGTGTCCCAACCCTGTATCTACCCTTCTCAATTCACGCTATACCACCAGTGTATCTTGGCCTATATATTGAAACATTTTGTTCTAATTGGAAGGTTTGGTTAGATTAGACGATGTATAGAGTCGCGATTTTAGGGCCAACAAATTAGAAAGGGGAAGATTTTTTTTTCGAATGTTTGGTTTATTGACATTTTGCAGAGCTATAATTAAGGTTTAGCGAGGGCCCAAGTTGTTATCGACACACCGTTAAATTTTAAAAGCCGATTTTGTTTGCAATTAATTTCTTCCAATCGGCTATCAAGGGAAATGCGTGCTGCGATATTTTGAGAAAAAGTCTTGTTTGAATTGATTCTATTAAAAATGTGTTGTTTAGTTAATTAATAAACTTTTATAAAGTTGGTAATTATTATTTTTAATAGTTACGAACACAAAACCATTTTTTTCAATAAAATTAAATTGTTCAGTAATAGGTAACTATATAAATAATAATTTTAATTTTTACTATCCTAGTTAAATAATATTACAGAAGTTTTACTACAAAAATCAAACATACACTATTTACTACATTGAACCATACAATTCACACTATATTAAACTATTTATATTAAAAAAAAAACTATCTATCTATCAACCAAACAGATTGTCTAACATTGACTATTGTTTACGAAATCCATTAAATCTAATGAGAGAAAAATAAACTCATACGGTCTCATTACAAAAGATGTGTTAAACCTGAGTTTAGGCCAGGTCTAACAAGACCAGGTGTCAAATTAAGACCTTGGTTTAAATCTTTCAATACAAATCTGAGGAAAAACTCAGGTTTAGGCTCTGGTTTTAGAAAATTGTTATTACAAAACAAAGTTTAACGAAAAAACTCAGTTTTATCTCGGGTCTAAGATAAACCAGGCCTCCCCCTGGTTTTGCCGTGGTTTAAGTGACATTATCCCGGTCCGAATTACGATAAAAGTAATAATATCGCAAATACGACCAAATTTAATAGTCACAAAATAATAAGGGCTATTGATTATTATTATTAATTGTGACTTTGGTCGGATTCGCGATATTATCACTTTTAGCGCAATTCGGACTGCAGGGTATCACTCCTTTACTTTTGGTTTTCCATTTTATGTAAAAAGACAATTAACTAAAAGCCCCGCAATTTTTTTATGATTTTTTTTTAACTGAATTTGAGATGCGACTTCGACCTACTACTAGGTTTGATGTAAAATTTATAAGATTTTTTTTACTGAAACGATTTTCTGCATTTCCTGAATACAATAAAGATGACGAATAAACCATAAATATAATAAAAAATATATCAACCGTATGCTGACAATACCTTCTAACTAACATTTTTATCCAAATATTTATTTTAGCGCCATCTGTTAGCACATATTATAAATATTCAGATGGCGGGCGCGGCGTTCCAAACAATATTTCGATAAAAATGTTAGCTAGAAGGTATTGTCAGCATACTGTCGATATATTATAATATTCTTTTGGTACCGTAACATAATCTATTGTAAGTTTAAATCGCCATACATAAATTAATGTCGGATTTAAACCAACGTCTTAGTTTGATACCTGGTCTAAACTCAAGTTCATTACAAAATATGTGTTAAACCTGAGTTTAGGCCAGGTCTAACAAGACCAGGTGTCAAATTATGACCTTGGTTTAAATCCGACTTTATTACAAAATCTGTTTTTTCCGAGGTCTACTAAAACCATAGTTTAGACCGAGCTCGGACCAATCACCGTCGAGTATTAGTTTATCATTCACTCATTCACTCCAAAATGCCACAGATAAATACACCAAAGTCACATCCTCGTAGAAATGTTTCGTTTCGTGCAGATTTTATAAGTATGACTTTAAATAAATTGTACCTTACACGATTTGGATCATTAGATTATGATGAAAGTAAATAATTAAGATAATATTAAGTTTGTTTTGACTACAAAGAGTGCGATTAAAAAGCTTTTAGAAGTGTTACGATACCAAAAAGAATATTTATTATAATCACTAGGATTTTTAGGCATTTAATGTATTCAAGAAAACGAAACGTAGGTAGATCACGTCACTTAAACCACGGCAAAACTAGGGGGAGGCCTGGTTTAGCTTAGACCAGAGATAAAACCGAGATTTTTCGTTAAACTATGTTTTGTAATAACAATTTTCTAAAACCAGAGCCTAAACCTGAGTTTTACCTTAGACTTGGTCTAAACCTTGTTCTGTAATAAGACCGATACGGTCTCATTACAAAAGATGTGTTAAACCTGAGTTTAGACCAGGTCTAACAAGACCAGGTGTCAAATTTAGACCTTGGTTTAAATCTTACAATACAAATCTGAGGAAAAACTCAGGTTTAGGCTCTGGTTTTAGAAAATTGTTATTACAAAACAAAGTTTAACGAAAAAACTCAGTTTTATCTCGGGTCTAAGATAAACCAGGCCTCCCCCTGGTTTTGCCGTGGTTTAAGTGACATTATCCCGGTCCGAATTACGATAAGAGATAATATCGCGAATACGACCAAATTTAATAGTCACAAAATAATAAGGGCTATTGAATAATATTATTAATTGTGACTTTGGTCGGATTCGCGATATTATCACTTTTAGCGCAATTCGGACTGCAGGGTATCATTCCTTTACTTTTGGTTTTCCATTTTATGTAATAAGACAATTAACTAAAAGCCCCGCAATTTTTCTATGATTTTTTTTAAAACTGAATTTGAGATGCGGCTTCGGCCTACTACTAGGTTTAATGTAGAATTTATAAGATTTTCTTTTACTTAAACGATTTTCTGCATTTCCGAATACAATAGAGATGACGAAAAAACCATAAAT
Organism: Allophyes oxyacanthae; assembly: GCA_932294325.1. Classification (NCBI taxonomy): domain Eukaryota; kingdom Metazoa; phylum Arthropoda; class Insecta; order Lepidoptera; family Noctuidae; genus Allophyes; species Allophyes oxyacanthae. The sequence continues at coordinate 2,590,577 of OW028614.1, read as the reverse complement.
ATAATAAAAAATATATCGACCGTATGCTGACAATACCTTCTCTAACTAACATTTTTATCCAAATATTTATTTTAGCGCCATCTGTTAGCACGTATTATAAATATTCAGATGGCGCGGCGTTCTAAACAATATTTCGATAAAAATGTTAGTTAGAAGGTATTGTCAGCATACTGTCGATATATTATAATATTCTTTTGGTACCGTAACATAATATATTGTAAGTTTAAATCGCCATACATAAAATAATGTCGGATTTAAACCAACGTCTTAGTTTGATACCTGGTCTAAACTCAAGTTCATTACAAAATATGTGTTAAACCCTGGTTAAACCTGAGTTTAGGCCAGGTCTAACAAGACCAGGTGTCAAATTAAGACCTTGGTTTAAATCCGACTTTATTACAAAATCAGTTTTTTCCGAGGTCTACTAAAACCATAGTTTAGACCGAGCTCGGACCAATCACCGTCAAGTTTTAGTTTATCATTCACTCATTCACTCCAAAATGCCACAGATAAATACTCCAAAGTCACATCCTCGTAGAAATGTTTCGTTTCGTGCAGATTTTATAAGGATGACTTTAAATAAATTGTACCTTACAAGATTTGGATCATTAGATTATGATGAAAGTAAATAATTAAGATAATATTAAGTTTGTTTTGACTACAAAGAGTGCGATTTAAAAGCTTTTAGAAGTGTTACGATACCAAAAAGAATATTTATTATAATCACTAGGATTTTTAGGCATACAATGTATTCAAGAAAACGAAACGTAGGTAGATCACGTCACTACGTAACCACGGCAAAACTAGGGGGAGGCCTGGTTTAGCTTAGACCAGAGATAAAACTGAGATTTTTCGTTAAACTATGTTTTGTAATAACAATTTTCTAAAACCAGAGCCTAAACCTGAGTTTTACCTTAGACTTGGTTTAAACCTTGTTCTGTAATAAGACCGATAGTAGCGCCATCTGTACAAACCCTAAAATACTCACAAAAGACAGTGAAAGTACATTTAGAACTTGTGTGTGTCGATGTTCTCAGTTCTGTACGGCATCTGCAGTTGGTGAGTTAACTTTGTACTTAGTGGTTGCTAAGCAAAGTCGACAGATGTCTCTGTATTCTAAAATAAACCATCTCGCTTGTATTCCTTAAAGGGATCGGCAGAAGCGTGTGAGTACTCTCACGTTTCGCTAACGTCAGTATTGTCCCATGTAATTGCCATTAATACTATGTAATTAATTTAATAATAAGAGGTAACATTTTTTATGTAATTCTCCTTAACAGATTTAAGTTGTTAAATATTGATTTTTAGAATTATTTTAAACTTATTTTTAATAGAATAGAATTGATCATTTCATGTAAACCCTATACAGGGTGTCTGGTAGAACAAGGGAAGCATTGAAGGAGGGTATTGTACTCATCACTATGAACAACTTTTACGATGGGACCAAAGCGGAAATCGCGAAAAAAAAATCTGCTGTTCCATACATTTAGTCGATTAATATTGAATTATTTATATGGAACAGCTGTTTTTTTTAATGATTTCAGGTTCGATTCCATAGTAAAAGTTGTTCTTATTGATGAGTACAACACCCTCCTTCAACGATTCCCTCGTTCTACCAGTCACCCTGTATAGGCACTGATGAAATGTCAACACTCTAGGTGCGCGGTTAAACTCTTTTAAAATAATAGATTACAATCTTGATTAGTACAATGTTGTTGTAAACGTTGCGAGAATAGCGAGAATAATTTAATTTAATAAAAAATAAGAATAGGAAGATAATGCTTTGAAAGAAAGAAAGAAAGAAAAATTAAATAAAATAAAATTTGCCTCTGAATAATATTGCCATGGCAGTTACAAGCTGACTAGCCCCGAAAGATAGACTGCAAATTTGACTAAAGTCGTTAGAACTATTAAAAAACATGTAGATCTACGCTGTACCAATTTTATCCAAATAAAAGAATTTGTATTGAATAATATAACAAATTCTAAACTTAGGCTTACAACTAAGAATTCTTGGAACACCCAATAGCAATTTACCCTACGGCCGCTGTTGCAGGACGCCTGCGATTTACAGTAAAAGTTCACTCGGTGCCGTTTTGTGGAAATGAACTACTATAAATAAGTATTGAAAATACGTGAAAGAAATAAAGAAAGAAAAGAACATTTATTCGGCACAGACATATTGACAACATAAGAGAGAGAAGATAAAAAAAAAAAAACACTTGTCCTTTCCATGGAACCGACGCACGAATTTTCAAAGCAAAGCGACAGCAAAAATATTTTGCTGAAAGCGGAACGCAACTGGACGCATCCTTAACGCGTGCTGCCACCTGTTAACTCATTTTTTGAAAGCCACACATTTATTACAATTTTATGGGTAATAGAGAAATTGTTTCGAACGGGTTCTGGGTGGGCCCCTGATCATCGAAGGACAGTGTCTTCATATAATGATGATCGAACATCACTTACAGGTAAGCTCGTTTGATCACTCATTATACTTCAGACGTCCTTCGATGATCAATATGTAGATGTTTAAAGCTTTATCAAAATTGTAACAAATGTGTAAAAATAAAGATACATTTATCACAATTAAAATGGTCTCTTTATTTTTAATTAAGTAACATAATAATCATGTCAGTCTTATGACTTAGACAGCTATATAACATAGTATTTATGTAGTATTAACTTACAACTTATTTCAACAGTGTATTGTACATAATATATAACACAGTATATTATACTGTATCATACCCTTAGGGCTAAGTGATAGTATACTTAGGTACTTACATTTCTTTGCTTGTAAATGCTTAGAAGCAAAGAAGTGTAAGAATAACATAAAATTTTAAAACAATAAGAGGCTTCTTATCTATTTACTTATTAAGAGATTTAAATTTATTAGTTGTCTCCATCGCTGAATACTGCTTGTGTGAAGTTTTATTCATTATTTATTATAGGTCTATTATAGAACCTTGCAAAAGTCCGTGATTGCGAGGTCCATCCTGCAGTCCTCCTTATCTCATTAGTATTGATACCATTGATTGATACCCTTCCTAGCCGCGGCTGAGACAGACGCGTGTCTTGTACTATATGCAGTGAACAAATTAACATTTATGCTACTGTACTTAAGGGTGTCTTTAATCCATCTACTAATTGTTGGGACTGAGGCCTTTTTAGGTTTTTCGTATTTTTTTTTTTTTTTTACATGTTATTAAAATATTTTTAATATTGTTTCTAAGTTCTTTTGTTCTGTATAAATAAAGGCATATTTTAGGCTTTTTTGGAAGAAAAAGAAGAATTAGGTTGATATCAACCTGGGAAAGTAGTTTTGATGGAATCAGTTGACAATTATGAAAAAAACGAAATAAAATATTTTCAAATAGGTATATGCTGTCAAGCATGCCATGCCGAAAGGCACAACGTGCGGCGTGACAAGACAGTATCTGGGCCTCATATAGAGAAGTAGAGTCAGGATAGTTCTATTATGAGAATTAAAGTTGTATCCCCCAAAGCTAGCAGGTGTACAATAAAGAGTATTTTAATTCTATTCTATTCTAAATCTGTGTTCATTTTGTCAAATAAAATATACAACGTGTATCAGAAATGCATGGTCATATTTATGGGTGTGGATCAGACCATCAAACTGAACAACTTTCTCTATGGGACCAACATCGTAATCGCGATAAAAAAATCGACTGTCCCATACGTTTAGGTCGAGTAGGTATTGAAGTTTTGTATGGGTCGACTCGGCTGATTATTTTTTCGCGATTACGATGTTGGCCCCATACAGAAAGTTGTTCAGTATACTTAATTCTCAAAAGAGTTCTTTATCTCTCCTGGAAAATTTACAGGTTTGTATGTACGAGGTGTCAGATCTAGAGCGACGATATGGGAATGTCAATTATAGATCACTTTGTTCCTTTAATTGCAATTGTGAATTTAATGTAGTGGTGTCTTTCCAACGCGCCGTATAAATATCGTCACAATATAATTAGATCTTCTTTGTCTTTTTATTTAATTAAGTATAGTAGTTTGTTGTATAATCATTAATTAAGTATTTATGTTAAGTTTTGTTATTTATTGTATAAGAGTGACCTTACGAGGCTGGCATGGTCACCACGGTGAACTGAAGCCTCAACAAAAATATAAATAACAAAAAAAAAAAACAAGTAAAATTTCAAATATTTTATTTTTGAAACTTATAGTATAAAAGGGTATACAATTTCTACCACATATCACTTACAATAACTAAGTCTATGTATGTATAAAACACCTATTTATAATATCATTAAAATTTCGCTAAAACTGACTGGTTTTCTTAGTTAATTAGCATACACGTAAAATAGGGAATTTCTTCCCATTCACCCACCGAGAATATTAAACTATACAAACATATAATATACATCAAGATACTCCGATTTAATATTTTGTAGAAAAAACAAACAACTCCCCATTACGCACATAAATTGTAATTAATCTCAATCAATTTAATTATATTTACATTATTTAGTAATACTTATTTTAACAATCACTGCACTTGATTTTTATTTTAACACAAAAAGAAAAACAAAACAAAAATCGAGAAAATAAATAAAAATCTTTACATTTATTTTATGACCTTGTGTAAAGTACATGTACAATTATATTTACTTGTACTTTTATAAACAAAAAATAATTTAAAACTTTATTTACAGCTATTGTTACTTATAACTAAATAAAGCTTATTATGGACGGAAGTAATGGAACTAATGCCTTGTGGCAAGTCTTTTAGTATTAAGTATTATAGTGAGCAAAAATTTCGAAAGAGTAATTTTCTTTAAGTAACACTGGCCTCATTTTACTGAATTCACTTTTAACTAATTTGAGGCAAAACACTTAAATATAATTAAAGTATGAATAAGTCTACTCATGAGGTAGTTTAAACGTTAAACCGTTAATAAAAAATAAAAAAACAGAAAAACTTGTTTTTATAGAAATAAAAAGTAAAATTGTAATTTTTTTTCGCCAATTTCTTATTTACATATTCTATGGAATGTAGACGCACCATTTTAGGGTTAAAGGATAGCTCACATGAAATAATAATTTTTACACTGATTCTAACTGTACAATATTTGTTTAGAGATTGGGAGGTCCCATTGAGTCTTTACCAAGGATGTACAGTCGGCAAAAAAATTGATCTAGCACCCTGCAACTTGTTTGCACGCCATTAAACAAAAAGTCTATATTTTCTTGTCAAAATAATGAAGCTTCCACTATAGAGATATTTTTATTTGATAGGAAGTTCTGTTAAAATTGATATAACGCTTTTTTAGCCGATCGTACCTATTAAAAAAGTAATAAAATACATATCATAGATTGGCTAAAAATATTTCGTGTAAATAAATTGTTTATGAAATCTGCGCACTGCCATAAGTTTAAATTTGGCGAACTCAAATAAAAAAAAACGTCACTGTCTACCACATTCTGATTACTATAAACGTGCTGTTTGCTCTATTTGGTTGCAAGTATCACCCAGCGTGAAGAAACCTTATAGAAATCATACTTTCTACAGAAATCGAGGTGGTTTTATTTTTCTATCATCTAGAAGGGACCAACAAAAAACTCAAGTTCCTCCGACTCTCCAAACAAATTAAATTTATAAAAAGTATACAATCTAACTTAACAATATAGTAAAGGCTATTGCACTTTTTCTTTATCTGTTATGTCGTGTATCACGTGACCGTTCGTGTAGCCATTTTTTAAATGGCCATTGGTTTTCACATGTCCGTTAATTCCATTAGCTTCATGTTTAAGAAAACCATTGAGTTCTCCATTCTTTACATATCCATTTTGGTCCCCATTTTTGATATGTCCATTTAGATCACCATTTTTGATATGTCCATTTAGATCACCATTTTTGATATGTCCATTAAGGTCTCCATTTTTGAGGTGTCCATTTATGGCACCATTTTTGAGGTGTCCATTTAAGTCACCATTTTTAAGGTGTCCATTAAGTTGTCCATTTGTAAGATGTCCATTGGGTTCACCATTTTTGATGTATCCGTTACCCTCACTTTTGATAACTCCGTTAGAAATATGAGCTTCATCGTTGTTGTTATTGATGGCTACTGCTGCAACTTTTCTCCTCGGCCTGTCTCTCTTGTATGCTTGTATGTAGAAGTTCATGAACAGAACGATAAAGATCGTTGAATGAAGAATTAATCCAGCAGCGATGATCCTGAAATAAAGAAGAATATTATTTGAATGATTTCATAACAGAGATGTAATTATTTGCAGCGCTGACTTTCATAATGGGTAAACAATCCTTGGAGTTGATTTAATTCTATCGATAGGCAATTAAATTACGATTTGTTAATAAATATTTATGGTTAGAACGAAATCGTCTTGAAACTTAACAACAATATTTGGGAGTAAAAACCGTATGATTTAGAATATTTCTTTCTACATTTTCTTTGTTGGATGGACGTGCCAATTGTTTGCAAAGAGAAGCGCGTGCTTATTCATAAGATAATAATTATCGTTTCTAATTCTGAGAACATTGTATTGAGTGCAAAATTTTGTAAGAGCAAAATTTCACTTTAGTTGCATCAAAAATAGCTAAGTGCATTTAGATGACTAAATCCAAATGTATGGAGATAAGGAAACAGCTGATGACTGCACCGTTCTTGTTGATTGCGCACGATTCGATGTTAGTAGCTACGTAACGTTAAATCTTTATACATTTAATCTTAACTGACTGGGACTGGGTTTCGTTAATCTGGTAATATTTAATCCAGACAATATCTGATATCACAAAAAATACACTTTCTTGGCCCTGTTAATCAAATCCTTAATTCCACTGACACAGTGTATTAAAAAAGTATAGACATAGTCACAGTATGGAAAAGCACTTACTTTGGATATCCACAGTCGTAGACCAAGGCGCTAATCGAATGGAAGAGCACCATGAAGAATTGGACCTGTAATTAAAAGAAATAATGTTTTAAGTTTGATTAAAATATTTAAATGTCTTCCATATGATATGAAGAATAAAAAAATAAAAAAAATGTCTACGATTATATCTCTAATGGTTTGTTTATAAACGATACATTTATAATAGATTACATTCAAGCAGAACTTCCAATATTAAGAACAATTAAATACGTATCTACCTGTGGATCAAAGAGGACATACTATATTGATGGATCTACTTCTGGATCTAAAAATATAATGTTATTTATATGGCTGTGGTCCAAGCGAACAGCGTGGTTTTTAGTCAACCTCATCATTCTATACTATTTAATTTTAGTATTGATTTCCATTGCAAGCAAGCAATTCTGACGACATGGTTGGCGCAGTGGCTAAGCAATTAGCTTTCTGCGCTACGTGCCGCGGGTTCGATCCCCGCACGGAACAAATATTTGTATGATCTACAGATAGTTGTTTCGGGTCTGGTTGTGTGTGCATGTGACATGTGTGTTTATAAACTGTACCCTCGATACAGGAGAAATCCTAGTGAGGGGAAATTTAATAAAAAAAAATAAAAAAAACTGTCTAGTGGTCTATCGCCCACTTATCCAAGTTTATAGTACGAAGGTAGGCCTTCATTCTTTTTGATAGAGTTAACCGATATACAATATACATTATGTATCGTCATGCTCTTGTCCTAAAACGAGTAGCATAAGTATCACACGTTATGCTAATCCTCTCATTAAATTTCGAAAACTATACGCCAAGAGGGCTTTAATTACTTAGTAAAAAAAAGAGAATAATTTTAAACTTTCTCTGTGGTAAAGTTGGGGCGTGAATGGACTGCATGATTCACAGTTAAAGTGAGAACAAAATATTGTATTAAGGGCTTCCTCGAAATTGATGATGCCAAATGATTTTTTGTTTTACAATCATAATAATTTCGGGTTTGGCTAAAGAAATTGGAATGAGTGAAAATTGCATGCCATTCCATTCCGAATTATATTTAAGTTCGTAAATCATGTGAAATTCGCAATAAAATAAATGACAAACGTGTTATTACTTTTTTATTTGTAGAAATTGCTTTTGTTGATAATACCGAGATGAGTATGGAGTAATTTATTGTGACGGAGAACGAAATTAAGAGGATTTTAAGATTTCGTTCAAGAATATTATTTCCACTACTTGATTTCGAAACTGAAAGTTTTGTTTGTAAGCACTCGACTGATGGTCAATTATAATGTAAAAAAAATCTTAATTAGTGACTGCCGCCGGCGACCGTTAGCAGAATAATAAGGAATTTCACAACTTTAAAGTTACACCGCTATATATTATTATTACGAGTTCCGAAGATCCTGTTCCAAAACTTCTGACAGCACGGTTGGCGCAGTGACCAAATGATTGGCTTAATGTGCTACGTATTGCGGGTTGGATTCTCGCACGGAACAAATATTTGTATGACCTGCAGATAGGTTTTTATTTTATTTTATAAGGCACAACAACAACTTATTCACAATTAGTTACAGAGTGGTTCATGTTCATTATCTTGGTTCCGGATCTGAGTAATTTTACAACTTATTGCGTAAAGATTTTTTTTGATTGCAGTACGTATAAACATTGATAGACAAGCTATCGCGGCTTAGCGGCTATCATAACAAAAAATTATAATACTGTCTTTGTATCGAGCATGATTTAATACTTAGCTCCGCGCTAGAAACAAAATGGCGTCAGATATCCACGTAAATTTAAGTCTAAAACATTTTATAGAACGTGTGTTTGCAATACGGAGAAAGGATACGGCGGGCGTTCCGTTGGCTCGTGTTGTAACTGTGTCTAAATGTTGCCCCCGCGCACGCTCGGTTTGTACTGCGGTTATAGATGTACTTATATGGAGTGGTCAGAGGTTTGTTGCAACTGTCCCCTGATGATAATTCCCGAATTTCCCTTCCAAGAAATTGAAATGGTAAAATCATTTAACAGCTGATTTTATTGACATCTAGTAGGTAGGTATAGTTATCGCAAAACTTTATGAGCTCTCGGAAGTTGAATCCGAGTGACTGCGCAGTACGCTTATTATAGGTGCTAGACAGAGAGTTCAGAGCTCAATTCAGGGCTCATAAAGATTTGCGCGTACTATATCACCTGTTCATTTCTCTCGTGATGTTGACTTTCTGGATTAAATATCACGTGATTATGCCAATTGACCTTGAATTAATATTAGTGTTACGTTTTTTGTGCTGTTCAATTTCATGCTTAGCTTTCAGTTTTGCATATACTCGTATCAATATAGGGTATTTGACCTTTTTTTTATCAATAAAATTAAATCATTTCGCAAATGTGTAAATGTTATATTAATTTTTTAAATATAAAATATGCTCATGTTATAAGCATTTTCAATTACCTAATAGACAGAGAAGGCACTATTTTGTTACGTCATAAGTAGTATATATATACTGTGTCATAAGCTTGTAATGTCATAGTAAATTGTGACAGTTTCATACATAGGTACTCCATTTTGCCGGAAAAGGATGGATAGTGCCTCATGTAGAAAAGCGGTATTTATTCACTGATTTTAGTTGTCAACTATGGTGTTCTTTATCTGCCTACTATAAAAAACTACTGGAAGAAATTTCTTTAGAATTAAGTAGTTCCATTGTGCACATATGTCTGTAACATTTTTATTACCATGTTTCCTTGTGTGTACATTACTAAATAAAATAAATAAATAAAATATTCGACCATTTTTAATAGTAGTCAACCCTATTATGGTTACGAATTTATGTATTTCATAATATTAGATTTAAGTAAGTTATTTTATTTCACAGTTTCGCACACTTTAATTCTACCACATCGCTGTAACTGTACCGTGCGTGGTATATCCTACCAGCTTGCGCAAGCGCAGCTCCGGTCGATAGGAATGCTAGGTGCGGTGCGAACTATCCTTATTGGTGGTTCCATGTCGGTGACGGAAGTATTTGCGTTAAAGATGGTAATTATTTCTTATGAAATAAGGTGAAATTTACTAGATCTTTATACTAGAAAAATATATATAGCAAATCACTCGCAATTGTTGTAATCTTCTAATCACATATTTCTGTATCATCATCTGCCTGGCCTGTATCTCAACTACGTTGGGGTCGGCTCCCAGTCTAACCAGATGCGGCTGAGTAACAGTATTTTATACAGAGCGACTGCCATCTGATCTCCGCCACCCAATTACTGGGAGATACTGATTAGACCGTAATACCGATAAGGTTAGACCGGTTGTCAGACTTTTATTGGGTTGCTGACTCCCGTATCGACTGTCAAAGGTATTCGTATGACAACCGGGACCAACTGCTTAACGTGCTATCCGAGGCACGGAGGGGTCTCGATGTTCGAAGAAATGGTCACATATTTCTGTATGTTACTCAAAATATAAATTAAATAATAAACGAAAATGAAACAAGAAAAGCGATTTAAAATACTAAAACGTGTATTTTTCACTATAAAAACTTAACAGCTTCTAAAGTCAGTACCTTAAATTCTTCAATGCGCCTAAGCTTGGCACCGATACCGACTTCAGAAGCTGTTAAGATTTTTACGTTTTAGTTCTTTTGAAGTCGATTTTACGTTTTTAATTATAGTGACAATTTATTCGGGAGAGGAAGAGTTACTGAGATGACTAAAGAAAAAAGAAAGAAAATATTTAATTAATTTATTCTCTCCAAAAATAGACGTTGCGTAATAGCACTGTAGGTCGGCGACACTTATTTATAAATAAACTGAGCGAGTTTTGACTGAACTGGAGGTCAACCTCAACTGAGAAGGCTAAATGCCTTGACATGGCAGTAAACCCAGCTAAGGAGAATGCAAGGAAGAAAAAGATAGTAATAAGTTTCGTTTATACGATTTGTTAACCGACTTCAAAGAAGGAGGTTCTCAATTCAACTGTATGTGTTTTTTTTTGTATATTTGTTTGTTTTTCGATATCGCCGTAAATTGTGATCCGAGTATAATGATACGTTTTTGTTTGAAAGAGTGCCTTCCCGAGGTGGTCTCATTAAAATTTGGGGAAGATCTGATGAAGACCTTCGGAGATAGACAATGGAACTCTTCAATGGATAACTAAAAATCACTCGCGATTGCTATAATCGCATGTTTATGCAACTCAAAATAGAAAAACAAATAATAAACTTCAAAAAAAATTAAACATCGAAATTAAAGAAAAAATAAACTTAACAGCTTCTGAAGTCGGCCTTTAACTTTTCAATTACACATTGGCTTGGCAGTGGCACCGACTTCAGAAGCTGATAAGTTTCTTGGAAAATTATTTTATACGTTTTAGTTTTTGAAGTCGGTTTTCACTTTTTATTTATTTCTCCTATTTCGTGAGTAGGTACAGTTTACAGTCATAGGTATATCTCACATGTACACCCAGTTCGGAACAATTATTTGTAGGCTATATAAATATTTGTTCCGTGCGGGAATCGAGCCCGCTACCCGCAGCGCAAAAAACCAATCGCTTAGCCATTGCGCCATCAGCTATGACGAATATAAGCATGCTTTCACTTTCTTTGTATTTTATAACGAGGTGTGCCTAAATTGAGCGTACATAGAGGTAAAAAAAAAACAAATTTGCATATAACTGTAAATTAACATTACTTATGAATCTGCTTTTTTATCGCATGTAATATTCTTTTTTGAGTACTTTTAGTATTTTATTAGCGGGCATAATAAGTATTACATACTGAATTTTTAATCTAATTTTAGTACCTATTATAGTTATTTAAATTGCATAATTATGCTTGTTACTTATGCATTTGCACACAACATGGCTATTACCATTGAGTAATGTGCTGTCTAGATTTTTAAAGAGTAATTATCTTGTAAACCGTAATAGTTTGTTACTGAGTTTTGAAGAATGCGGTACTTGTTACACTTCTAAACAAAGTCTCCCAAACAAGGGTATTATAGTGCTTATTTTTTTGTATTCGAAAATGTTGGATTTTTAAATTTCAAACAATTATTTATTGCGCTTTGAAACTACATTAATATAAATATTTGTGGCCAGTACTATTTCTAAAGAGTTTTTATTAATAGTTGATGTAATTAGCTTGTTCCCTAGATATTGTTGAGTAGTTTATTTCCGTAACTGTAATTACCAATATAGTACTGTGTTGTTAAACAATTGACGCAAAAATCCCATGCAGGTTAAATATTTACCTCACAGACAAACTAAATTAGAGACGCGATGAAAATAATAATTCTAAAAGCCATAACAATATTATTTTATTGGGCACAATTCGAATTACTCTAGGATTCAAATTAAGGATTCTAAACGTTTGCAAACTAGGTTTAATAGGTTACTTTAACATAAGGTTTAGCAACAGAACTGGGCTGAGCATTTTGATTATGAAATACAATTAATCTATCGGATTTTAATTTTTTTTTTTATTGAACGAAAAAATAACGCTTGTATTTTTTAAAAATGTCAGGTTAAACGTGTATTTTTTATTCAAAATTTGCTTACGTTAACGTTACAATGACGTCTAAAAAAGTCGTGATCGGACCACAGTGTTTTCAACATCAATAAAATGTCAAAAGGTCAGATGGTATATCGTTATTGCCATGGAAGCTGGGTAGGTCTATGGTGTCGGACGCAACCTGTGTCGACACTCTTGCACCTTCCCATCCTTCTAGCTCGGCGGGCGGTGCTGGCGCTGCTGCTGCAGCAGCAGAGACACTCAAACGACGCAAATATAACGTTATTAGCAGTTATATGTTTGAGCCGTTTGGTGTCGAAACGCTCGGGTCATGGGGTCCGAATGCACGTCTCCTTTTTAGAGATATTGCAAAACGGTTGGTCGACGCTACGCGTGACCCAAGGGCTGGCCTATTCTTTGATCAAAGATTAAGCATTGCCATTCAACGTGGCAATTCTGCCAGTTTTTTTGAGCACGCTACCAATAGACAGCGATGAGGAGGGGTACTTTGACACCTAAGTGCTGAGTTGCACATTTTTATTTTATATTTTAAATAATTAGGCTGTGTACTTACTTAAGTTTAGTTGGGAAATAAAGTTTATATTATCATAAAATGTCAAAGCAAAATAAAATAGCGGCACAAAATAATTATCTAACAATGATGACAAAACCGATGCACACTAATTAAACGATTTCATCGATGCAATCATTATAATTGTAAGTTGTGAAATATTCTAAGAGATTTCTGTTCGTGTCTGTAATTGTTTGGGTAACCACCAAGTAGACCGTGCTAGGAGACTGTTTTATCTAGATATTATAGTGGTTTGGTCTAAGTTATAGTGTAGTATAGTTCTAGTTTTAATTTCTTCAAATTATTATTTTTTCTACTTAGTTTTACACTGTTGCCATCCTAAGAAAAATATCTTCTCTGTCGATGCACCTGTCCTCTTCTTAATACCTATGTCTGTCATTCTAGTGTGTCTTGTATTTGTGGCAAATAAATGATTTTTCTTTCTTTCTTTAAGTTCTGAATGCTTGTTGAAATTAAATGTATTGCTCCGTTGGTCAGTTTGTGGCGAAATACATGGTCTACAGATGTTTCAATGTAACATTCTATTTAGTAACCGAGCGTCATTGTATACAAGGTTACTCGGAAGGGGGGTAATAACCCGGAACAAATTTTAGTATTGGACGAACCCTGAAATCGTGAAAATTGAATCGCGGTTCGGTCGAGTAATATTGAATTGTTTATATATAACAGCTGATTTTATTTCGCGATTTCAGGGTTGGCAGTACAATGACCTCCTTTCGTGTGATTACCCTCATCACGAATAATTTTTTATTGGATTATTTTTAGGAGCCTTGCGCTTATTGGGATATCTACTGCCATTTATGACGTATTTCTTATTTTAAAATTCTGCCGTTAATATTTACTCGTATTCTTTAGACACTTCTTTTTTTCATCTATCGAAAGCCAAAAAAGGAAACCAAAAATAAAAAGATTTTGAGGGTAATCTCGAAATATCAAGAAATTTTCATTTTCATTCGTTCAATCAATTGATTGATCCAGTCTACTAATAAACTGAATGGTTTTAACTAAGTTATTCACATCCAATGCTGCTCGAAGAAGGGATGACTTGTCCAAAGGTGCAGGTGGTATGTTTTTATTCTTTTTAAACTATTTCTCCTGTATCGAAGGTACAGTTTACAAACATACATCCCACATGCACACCCACCCAGACCCGAAACAACTAATCTATAGAGTATAGATCATACAAATATTTGTTCCATGCGGGGACCGAACCAGCGCAACGTAACGCAGAAAGCTAATTGCTTAGCCACTGCGCCAACCGTGTCGTCTATACTCGTCCAAATTATAATAAAATTACAAAAGTGTTACTTACTAGTTGAAGTGTGGTGAGGTGCTTCTTCCACCACAGGTACTTCTGGTACTGGGGTCCCATCGCCGCCAGCATGTAGTAGCCGTACATGATGACATGCACCAAGTTGTTCACGATGTTCGAGAAGGTTCCGTGACCGCCTAGAAAATGTTACAAGTGACATTAGCTATAAGCTTTTAATCTAGACAAAAAGTCTTCCTTATTAAGTATGAAAGTATCATCTATAGGTACTAATATTGTAAAGAGAAAAGATTTGATATTTTGTATGTTTGTTTGTTTTTTTGTAATGGATAAATTCAATAACTACTGGACCGATTTTAAAAAATATTTCACCAGCAGAATGACTCACTATAAGTGAGTAACATAGGCTATAATTTATAAAGATATCACGCAGGCGAAGCCGCTGGCGGAAGTAAGTATAGAATAAAATTAAAAACTACTGCACCGATTTAAAAAAAATCTTTAACCAGTAAAATGCCATATTATCACTGGAAAATATAGGCTATAATTTATTTAAAAAAAAATAGGGATCCATACGAAAACTCCAATAATGTAAAACAAGGTGTAAAAATATGACCTATAAAATTCCATATATCGCGTGCGCTGCGAAAACTATTGCTGATAGAACAAATTATTATCTACAAAAAACTATGATTACGTTTTTATGTTTCTTTTTAATAGAAACGCCTGTATCTTCTTTATCCCGCAATCGATTCACGCGGGGGAAGCCGGGGACAGAAGCTAGTCAATTATAACATTATCTTCTTCTTCTACTATAAAAACGTTGCCTTAAACAACTATATCTTCTGCGTCAAACAATGTCCCACTTAAGATTAAAGTTTTTGCTTTTAAAACAAACCTTATTAGACCGGAACAAATACCTGTAGGCCGTACAAGTATTTGTTCCGCGTGGAAATCGGACCTGCGGTCTTTAGTGTGGTAGGTACTCTATTAATATTTAAAATTATTTTCAGTTATGCACATTCGCCTTACTACTTATTAGCCTTTTACTATACCCAAGTCGATACAAGGTCGTACCTTTCTAATCCGGATCCCTTCAAGGGATTATGTACTGTACTGTTCATCACTACGAGCAAATTTTCCTGATCAACATCGAAATAGCGAAGAAATAGCTGATGTTCCATACATTTAGGTCCAAGTTCACCGACAACATAAAAGACGATTACAGCAAAATCTGCCGTTAATCTTAAAATTTTGTATGGGTAAAGAAAGAAGAAATAAAGAAAGAAAAAGAGTTTATTAGCACAACAAAAAATAAATAAAACCAATAACAAAGAAAACATATAAAATAAAAAGAGTTATTGTGCCAAAAGGCCGCAGCTCAGCATAGTGTCAGGAGGCAGTGATACTGGCCACCTGACGCTGGTTTTCAGCTGCAATCCACGAGTGCCATACGCTCGAATCGGCCAATTTCATCATAAAGATCTGTTATTTTGTCGGTGAAAATGGCCCATAGTCGAGTAATATTTGTATGGATCAGCTAATTTTCAGTGATTTCAGTGTTGGTTCTAAAAGTTGTTCTTAATGATGATTACAATAACGGGATTAGAAAGGTATAGGTGTAGTAACTCTCTTTTACTCCAAAGCCCAATTTATGCAGTATATTCTATACATGGAATGCACACTGTATCAATATTGCGGGCGACAGAGGGGCGACGTATGTTGAAGGGGGGGGACGTGGAATGACAAGTCATCGTTTTCAAGTAGTACAATCAGCACCAAAAATAAGTGATGTTAAGTCGATTTTCAAAATTGCTGTACTAGTATTAGGGTTCGAAACGGGGTATTTACCATGTTTATATCTTGTATTGAGCTCCCGATATTTCGGCACTGTTGCAAGCGCCATGGTCACAAATACAAGATATAAACATGGTTAATACCCCGTTTCGAACTCTAATACTAATGTTAGTGACCATGACAGTTTAAAAACTTATATTGCTGTACTATTAAATGAAGTTATTTGTAACAAATTATTTACCAGTTTTGAAATCAGACTGTTCATCCTCCTGTTACTTTTATTTATATTGACTGTATAGTACTCGCAAATCTTTATGAGCCCTGAACTGAGCTCTAAACTCTCTTCCTCTCCTCTAGCACCTATAATAAGCGTACTATTAAAGGGGCTAGAGGGAGAGAGGGAGAGAATTCAGAGGGATCATAAAGATTTGCGCGTAATATACATAGTAGTAATCTAGGACCACTCAATGAGTGACGATCGATCGATCAAGTACTGAGAACGAATTGCCTACTATTAAAGAGTATAAAATAAATCACTACGATAACCAAATTGTTTTAGTACGATTTATTTGGCCTTGATAGATTAGTCTTGCGTTCTATTCGCCATATTTTCACTTGCAATTCGTTACGCTCGATTTCATTGGCCCGTAACTATTAAAATAAAAGAAAAATTGAATACTCTTATTGATTTCTCATTGCTGTAGATCAATATTTTAATAAAATCACTAAATTGATTCTTTTTTTTTGTGTTTTTTTTTATTGTGGTCATTATGAATTAAGCAAAATCATTTATATTTTTCACGTATTTTTAAATGGCGTTGGCAGTAAATTTAAGCACTTGCCTTCAGAGTAACTTGTTTTGGACATAAAGGACACTTGAGGAATCCTTTTTTTTTCAAAACTGCTAACACCTTTCTCCACTTTCAATTTCAGGACCCAGGACAAGATTAAAGCATATTCAGACATGTGCACTCACCAGCGATGAACTTAACAAGTAGCCACGCCTCGAACGGAGTCAGAGAGTGGTGGTAGATATGCAGCCACGAGATCTGATTCTTCTTCTTCCGGAGCACGAAGAACACGGTGTCTGCGAACTCCGAGAGCTTGGAGAAGTAGTAAACCCAGCATAGATGCAACATCTGCAGGAAAAAGAAAATAGAAATTAGTTCAATAACCTAACCGTCAAAATCCCCCGACTCCAACTAGAAAAAGAGCTGTAACTTTTGAACGGCTGAACAGATTTTCATGAAACATAGCTAAGATGATACCCGATTAAACTAGCTTTTAAATAAAAAACTGCATTGAAATCGGTCCATCCGTTTTGGAACTACGATACCACAGACGGATACACATATAAACAATTCTCAATTCTCAATTCTCAATTCTTTATTGCAATCCATAATGTACACAGTCATACAGGTGGTAAGTATAAAATAAAGAAACAATTATGGACCCTGTCGGGCACAGCAAAAGTTTAAATAAGTAGGAGAGAGGAGGAGCGCTTTAATAATTTTTCATAATATGAAAAATTGAAAATGGTTTCTCTTGTGAAAATATAATATAATATAATTATATATTATCACTTATCATCTATATTATTTGTTTATTCTCTATTTTCTCTATTATTTATTTATTTATTATAATATGTGTAAGCCTATCTATTTATTTACTAATTTGTTATATTAAATTATATATTATTATTATTTATTTATTATTCGCTTAAATATTTTTTATTGCAACAAACAGATCCACACATACACATATAAACAGATCCACAGGTACACATATACACATTACAAACTTATAACACTCCTCTTTTTTGTCGGGGGTTAAAAAACTGTTCTGTTGATGAAACCTTGACGAATCAATCGCGAGAAAGTCATTCAACTTGCCAGTTGAGTAAAAATTTTCCAGCCGAAAGACGGCCAGCAGCGGTACCTGCTTGATAGGATGGGCCCTCCGACTACCAATATCAACATTTGCCCAGTGTTGGGAATACAGGATTTACTTTCTTTCTTGGAAATGTCAATATAAAAGTTTCTTACCCTTTTAATCCCCCTGTAACCCTTGTAACCCTTTATGAGGTTATTTGTACCTACTCATCATTATGAACAACTCTTACTATGTGACTAAAATAAAAAATAAAATTAATAATAAAAATTTAATACTAAAAAAAAAAAAAAAAAAACAGATGTTATAGACGTTTAATTTATAGAAATAGTTCAATATTACTTGACTAAATATCAAAATTTTAGTTGAGTAATATTGAACTATTTCTATGAAACAGCTGATATTTTTTCGCGATTTCAGTGTTTCTTCA
Organism: Allophyes oxyacanthae; assembly: GCA_932294325.1. Lineage (NCBI taxonomy): Eukaryota > Metazoa > Arthropoda > Insecta > Lepidoptera > Noctuidae > Allophyes > Allophyes oxyacanthae. Next base: position 2,572,188 of record OW028614.1, on the reverse strand, counting down.
ATCAGTAAAAGTTGTTCATAGTGATGAGTTCACACAATAACTTCTTGAAGGGATCGGGATATAAAGTAAAGTATATAAAATAAAGTAAAGTAAGTAACCACCATAATAAAGTATTTCACTCTGTTTTAAAAAAAAACGAATTTGTGATCCTTCTAAAATTATAATTGTGAAAGTTTGGATGCGAGTTTATGATTATGAATGTATATTAATCAATCACGCTAATTTGGCATACAACTTAAATACAACCTGGGGAAGAAAGAAATAAATAAGGAAAGAAAGAAAGGAGAAAGAAATAGGGGAAATGGAGAAGGACATAGGATACTTTTTTTTATCACTCAGTTTTTCAGGAAGTCCACGCGGGCGGATTCGCGTGTTCCTACAGCAGCTAGGAGAGAAATTATTTTCTCTACATTAAATAAATCTTTGTTAAAGTAACACTAACGGTACCTAGTTCAATTTTTTTTTTATTATGTATAATTGTATACATTGCTGTAAGTTAGTTATAAAAATTGATAATTAAGTATTTAGATAATTAAATTGATGATTAATTAATTGACTACTAAGGGCACAACAAGACTCTGTAACAATTTATGCTATGTATGGATTTTAATGAGTACTTCGTTTTTGGCATAATGTCTAGACCCTCAATTACTTGTTATTTACTGTAAGCTGTGAAGTTACCTTGTATAAATAAATAAATAAATAAATAAGTTCCGTTACTTTAAATTCTAAAATAACATCATTGTATTTACATTAATATGAATCTGAACTGATTACTTTAAAACATGCAACCAAACCGGAATATCTCGTTCAATGATTGGTTTCTACAATCTTGGACTTTCTTTTTTAAAATTACGAGATGTTATGCATTTGTATGCGTAAGTATTTAGACCAAATATTTAGGTATTAAGGTTATTCTGTTGTCTAGACACAAAATTATTATGTAATTTGTTGTTCACGGTCAATCTCGCGTCTAAATAATGTCGTCTAGCTAGTCAAAGGCCATAAAATAGTCTAAATCGTTCATATTTAAAGGTCTTAGTGACGAGGAAGTTGTTTTGTCATAAATAGGTATTATGACCCAAATGCATCATTTTAATCTTTTTCTTATGCTTTATTGTAGTTTACAAGACTACAATACAAGAAAGAAAGTATATGAAAGAATACAAGAAAGATAGAAATCAAGAAAGAAATAATATGTGTTGATTGAAAATACTATAAAATCCGATCTAATCGTGCGTACTTTCACTTAGCTCAGACTTTTCTAAGCTTAATTTATATGCTTATCTTATATTTTGATTTGGAATTTATAGTCATACCTAACACACAAAAAATTTACTGAGCATATACTAAGACCGACGTAGACAATAAACGAAGTGTAAAAGTCAATGGTTTGAATTGACTTTCCTGTGGAAAGTGGCGCTAAGTGCTGAAATATAGATTTTTAACCTTGTTTAGCAGTGGATAATGTGTGAAAATTAACGTTTATCAGCTATCTGTATACAACATACTGTGAACCAATTTATGGCAATAAAGTTAACCACTTAATTAATAAAGAAAGTACTTCATTCCATATCAAACTCTGAGCAAAGCTTAAGTACGCTCTATATAATCTTAGCCTCAACTCTCTAGTGAAAAGAAAAGTACGATGCTAGAAAAGTGACGCTAAACATGTAGTCTTCTGACTGCATGCCAGCCTTATACCACGATTCTTATCGAAGTCAGATTAAAATAAGTGTAAGAAGACTTTGTCCCTAGGTAGTGTGACTTTAACAATCATCAAATACAAAATTTTCCACCAAATATTTAATTTTCTAGTGTTTTTATCAACCACGGTACTAAATACTATGACCAGTGGTGGATTCACCAGCAAGCTGAGTAGGCTGGGGCCTAGGGCGGTAGATTTTTATGGGTGGCGAATTTGGGGCCAAAATTTTAATATACCTTACCCCGCCTTATTAGTACATGATTGAGCTTTTACAAGCTCAGAAATATACCCAAAAACAATGACATTTTGCTAATCATAACTTTAGAATTTCATTGCCAAAGAAATTGGAATTAATTATTCAAACTAGGATATCAAATTGTAGAGGTCGGTAGGGCTCCAAATGTGCCAGTGATCAGCCACTGACGACAACATCGTTAAAAACATCTTCAAATACAATTTTTTCCACCAAGTATTAATTTTTCTAGGTTTTATAACAACCACAACCAAATACTACAACATCGCAGAACATCTTGACTTACGGTCACAGAAGTTACGTATCTGAAGATGGCAAAGCACTACAACCTTGTCGTACTTGACCGTACCATGAACTTGCTTCCGTATGACAGTGAAAGCCTGTCGGCTCAGCTGTCGTTGCGTCACTATCGGAGCCGCTCGAAAGTGAAACTGACATTGCAACTTGAGCTCGTTTCTTATAGTTTTTATTGATGGCAAAATTGTTTTGTTGGGAAAAGGTACCTATGTGTGAATTTTACTTTGAATGTAAGGTGTGGTTTTGGGTTTTTTGCAAGAGAATTTTGGCGGAATGGTTTATCTAAACTAATATTATAAAGAGATAAGATTTGATTGTTTGTTTGTATGTTTGTTTTGAATGGATAAACTCAAAAACTACTGGACTGATTTTAAAAAATCTTTCACAAGCAGTCTTTCTGAGTAACATAGGCTATAATTTATAGAGATATCACGCGGGCGAAACCGCTGGCGGAAGCTAGCTACAATTTTAGTTATATTTTAAAGTTAGCTTGTCACTGCCATTGCAATCTTATTCAGAGGCAAATAATTATTTTTTATTCACATTAAATTACATTATTCTCGTAGCTCTTACCGCAACATTGTCCTAATCAAGATTATAACCTATTAATTCAAAATTAATGGAGTTTCTTGCCGGTTTTTCTCCATAGGACCTACTATTTGGAACCGCGCACCTAGAGTCTTGACATTTCATAAGTGGTTGTATCTGGTTTACATGAAATAAAGATCTATTCTCTTCTATTCTAAAGACAATGGAGTTTTTATTAGTAAGAGGAAATATTATTAGCGATTACTCATCTTTATCGATAAGCTTCACCCTTTTGAATTGTTCATAATAGGTTATTTGAAAAGCTGTTCAATTTTGTAAAATCCGAATACTAACTAGCGGTGGGGTGGACAGACATTTCTTACAGGGTAGTCAAAAACAACTTATTTAGTATACTACACCAGAATACAGAAATTTTGTAAGTAAAGGAGATTACAATATTAAAGAACAATGGGCGGCCTTATCGCATAAATTGACAAGTTAATTTTTTTGTGATTGGCCACCTCTCCTTAAAGCTTGAAATATTATATGATATTAAAGACATATTAACGTTTGTATTATTAACAGCATGTCTTTTTGGAGTGCACTTCACTGCTAGCTAATACAATAAGTTTAGAGTTCTAACACGACATTATTATTTCCTTGCAAATAACCCAACACAAAGGATAATTCGTACTTGTTGTTGATTCGTAATTGTACGTGCTTTGGTTTATTATCTGCCGAAAAGATGGCTGTGCACAAAAGTTAAATATTAGGATATTCTAGAAAAGGTAAGACATTTCCGTTGCTTGAATCTTAAAAGCTTCTAAGAATGTTCTTCATTCGTTGAAGCTTTAAAGAATGAAGATCATTCTTAGAAGCTTTTAAGTTGTTTGAATTCTTTGATAAATTGAGTACACAAATGTTCAAAAAAATCTATTAGCGTTCCGGATCTAAATTGTGACAATTTGTTGCGTTTCTCTTTTGTAAACCGCGCCTACCCATTGTTTTTCGTGCATTTTGTAAATACTTTCAAATTATTCTCAGTGCTGTTTGGAGAAACTGTAGCTCTGCGTGAACCTGATAGAACGAATAACTTGAGTTTACGAAACTGATAAAAGATAACCTAACCGTCAAAAACCCTCGACTCCAATTACAAAAAGAGCTGTAACTTTTGAACGGCTGAACCGAAAATTATTATCATGTCATACTGACAATGTTTCGTTGCTATGCAATGGATGCAAGGTCTTTCCTATTAGATTTGTAACGTAATTATGCGGTTACAAAATATAATTGACAACTGCATCACTTCCTAGACAACTTCGAAAGATTAGTATTAAAAGTTAGGATTTATTTATTTTATAAAAAATTAACACTTGTTTTGGTTTTCACATATAATGTGAAATCAATAAATCCAGCCCATTACTGTCCCACTGCTGGGCACGGGCTTCTTCTCAGAATGAGAAGGGTGAGGCCTTAGTCTACCACGCTGGCCTGGTGCGGATTGGTGGACAACACACACCATCGAGAACTTTATGAGGCCCTCTCAGATATGCAGATTCCTCATGATGTTTTCCTTCACCGTTATCGCAAATGATAATCAAATTCTAATCCGCACATGAATCTGAAAAGTCAGAGGTGCGGGCCGGGTTCGAACTCAGACCCTCCTGCACGGAAGGCAAGCGTTCAACCGCAAAGTTATCACTGCTTATCACGTTTCTATTATTGTAACAAAAACTTATCCGCTATACATGAGGTCATTGATATGCATATTAGCATATTAGAATAGAATAGAATAGAATAGAATAGAATAGAATAGAATAGAATAGAATAGAATAGAATAGAATAATTAATTTGTGAATCATAGGTATAGGCATAAGCATATTATTTAGGTAATTAGGTAGTCCGCTATGTTTTGCCAATAATGACATACAAATTTATCATAGTTACTTACAGATAACATTCTACATCATATGTTTAATAATATTATTAACTATTATATTATAAGTACCTATAGGGATTCTAATTTTTCAATAGATGATTTATTATATTTTTTGGTAAATTGCCAATGGTATGGTGACACGTTTGAAGGTTGCCCATAATTTTTACGGGTATTATGTCATGTTAAACTTTTTTGTTATATCATTTTCATCAGGTTTTTACAAGTCAAAGAGTTTAATCTTCTAAACCTCTTTACTTTGTAAAATCCCGCCAAATACCGTTGAAAATAGGTACCTACCTACTTAATTTGATTTGATGTTTACATATAGATTTTTTTTTTGCAAAAATATTAAATGTGTTTTTATAATTATTTATTTGAACATAATTTTTATTATACTGATAACACCCGGATCTAGTTTTTTTATTCATTTATTATTATATATTTATATATTATATATAATTAAATAAATAAATAAATAAATATATATTATATATATTTATTTATTTAATTATTTATTAGTTTATAAAAAAATCACCAAAACTCGCAATTCTTAAAAATATTCTCTATATTAGAAGATTTGGGATTTAAGGAGACATTTAAATTTTATCTATCAGGTACTCATTACTAATTACGTATTTCAGAGAAAATTTGTGTGTGACTTTGAGGGAATCTTATGAATTGGAAATTCTTTAACAATATACACCCTGTATATTTAAACAGGACAATTGTACCCATCATTATGAACAACTTTTACTATGGGACCAAAGCCTTAAATCGTGAAAAAATAATTTGCTGTTCCATACAAATAATTAAATATTACTCGATTAAATGTATGGAACAGCAGATTTTTCGCGTTCCGTGTTGATCCCGTAGCAATATTTGTTCATAATGATGTGTACAATACTCTGCTTCAATTATGTCGAATGTTCAACAAATCACCCTGTGTATGTTACATTTCTTTAGATAAAGGTCAAAGATTAATAGGCACATACAGATGTATAAATGTACTGACAGAACTCTAAGATATCCTCTTATGGATAGTGAATATACACAGAGTAGGAAATTACCAAAGTTGCATCTATAATATCTTAAATAATCAGCTAATACTTCACACATTCGTTCGCCTTTTGATTTTCGCTAAATACACAAAGAACTATGAAATTTCACTTTTTGTAAGTATATAAACAAAATATTCGAAAGCCAAAGTGTGTCGAGAAGTCGGTGCCGTTGGACGATCTTGACGGCTCTAGGCATAGATTAACAAATCATACAGATCCGACAATGTATTACCACTTGATTTTAATCATGTTTTTTATATTTGGATAAATATCAATAGCAGTATAATATAGTATTTTTGTCGACACATGTCAACAAAAATACTTGTTGAACAAAAAAAGGAAATACCAGAAGCAAATTTTATTTTCTTTTAAAAAATGAACTCGAATATTTTGTTTAAAGTGCTAATTATTTTTTGAAACGAAAGTTTTGGTTACGTATGTAATGGCTTTTTAATGTCAGAGTATTGTTACGTTTTGGCAGACATACCTACCCCTTTTCAAAATGTCGTTAGCGGATTTAGAAAAGGCTTGGATCAGTATAAAAATGGCTGTTTGCATGCCGAGTTACATAATTGTTATTCATAAATCCATTTTAACTATGATTCCTATTCCTTCAAATAATAAAACACAAAAAAATACGTTCATTCTTTTTTTAAACAACTTTTTTTATTACACAGCCTACTTATTACCACATTTAATATACCGCAATTAATATTAGAAATGTACCCTCTGCATAATAATCTACAATAGTCATTTATAATGGTTACCGTACTTTCTACACCTTAAGATGCGTGGAGAGTAACTCGTTAGGCTTCGATATTTTTTTATAAACGTATGTGTGTTTATGTAGAAAATGTATTGATTTTGTACTAGAGGATATTATTATGTTATGCGAATCTTGAGTTCACACTTGAAAGGATTGGGTTAAATCTTATTTTACTTTCATTAAGCCGGGATTTCACTTGCAGCGGAGCGGGCTCCGTACGGACAACGTTTAACTCGCAACGGTAAACTTCATAGAAGTACTTCCACCAACAAAGAGTCTAGCGGAGAGGACTGAACGAGTAAAAATAGTTATTAACGAACTCTTTCTTCATTTCTCTTTTGCAGTGGAAAGCAATTGTCAAAACTCTTTCTTAATGAAAGTTAAAACCTATTTTAGCTACATGGGGTCCGTTAGATTTTCGCAGTGGAAACCCGGCTTTAGAATAAATGTTATTTTTGTTTACGAAAGAGTTTTTAAATCTCATTAGATTGGTGAGTATATTATTCTAATACTTGGAGTATTGAGTTTTAATACGATTAGTTGAAGATCAACATCCCGGAACGTCAAGCAAGAAATCATTTTCAAATATATACAGGGTATTTTTTTATGTAGTGCGCATAATTTGTAGAGTGATTCAGTCTCTGTTCCTAAATGCAACCGCAGTATCAATACGCTTTAAAACAAAACGAGAATTCGACTTAGTATGGGGGACACGCATAATTTACTAGCGCAAGCCATACAAAATCAATTTTTTATTTAGATTTTGATAGGTTTTTAGTACTGCGGTTGCATTTAGGAACGGACACTGAATAAAACTGCAAATTTTGCGCACTAAAAAAAATATCTTGTATAATATAATAAGTTTAGTGATATAATATTATTATTACGTGTTCTAACCACAATTTTTTATTTACATGAATGTGTAGAACAGATACAGGTGACATCAATTTTTACTTCGATGTCCCTTCACCTAGACAAATGATAGCACAGTGGAATTGATTGCAAAAAAAAACTTGCGTAAATATCGCAGATTTTTTTACTACGGCTTCAGAACATGATGTTTCATTTAATGTGATCTGCGGCATCCTGATTATAAGATAGATATGTTTATGACTCCTACAAAACAGGTGTACAAGAAACATACTATTTCTGTTCGATTCTATCTGCAGGACATTTGGCTAGCCACATAGCATACTGAAACTACTAGACAGACCTCCTAATAGACCGCCTAATTGCATTCTACGTTATATTTGAAGTTGTTACTCACCCGTCTCGCTTTGTCACTGTCGCTGTAATCCACAGGCTGACACGAGAGACTGTAGTCACCCCACCATCCGGACATCAGGTGCTGGAAACAAAACATTACATTACATTAACAATCTCCTTTTAAAACAATATAACTAAGGATGGTCTAGGATTATGAAGACATTGCCGTCGCGAGCGCAAGAGTGGGGGGACTCTGGTGCGCTCTCATCGAAGCGATTCTCGAGAAGACGGCACGTATTGGTCGGTCATGCGCGACGTGCATCGCACAGTGAGGGTACCGGGGGGACGGGGAACCTCTTTACAGAACCCCCAGGACGTGCCTGGAGGGCAATTCTCTTTTCCTGCGAGATCATCTTGGAATGGAGTTTGCACTTCGAGCGATTTTCGACTGTAAAATCTCGCAAATTGCAATTGTTTCCTTCAATCTCTTATTACACTTACGACTTGAAGTATATTTCAATTAATGCTAAAAAAACGAGATTCGCGTAAACAATTCCGGTTTGCAAGATTTTATATTTGAAAAAGCGCTCGTATTGCAAACTTTATTACGAGATGATCTCGCAGGTAACGAGAATTGCCCTCCTGGGGTGAAGATCTCTTGACAGTCCCCGAGAAGTGCCTTAACAGGCGTGGCACCATGATTTTCTTCGGCGCGGTTTTCTAAGAGTACCCGAAGCTCACTGGTAGGTGCCTAAGCGGACCACTGAGTTTAGCCCGTAGGAGTCCGACACACCCCTTCGCCTCCTCCAGGAGGAGCACAGAATAGATATTTTTATTTAAAAAAAATGGTATAATTATTTAAAAAAAAAATAAGCTTGAACTTACAAAATAAATTACCTATAAACTTAACAAAAATAAAACCCCCTATATACCAGTGTATAGTTATATCATTGATACTATAGTAGATATACCGTGCAACGATCAAACTGATCTAGTCTCCGTTTACGTTACAATCAGTTAAAGAATTAACAATCCGCAACACAATAAAGTTTCCGATAGTAATAATAATTATTCGTTAACTTTTTATTTCATGTTATGTCTATTATAGATATCTATTAAATCACCTTGACCGTATTGTTAGGAATTTGAACTATCTATTCGTACGGTTTAGCTTCTAAGATTGCGTAAAATTTGTAATGAGTTTTAGAACTCCTGACATTAATTGTGTTAACGTTGTTTAGTGCAGATGTTAGTTTCGGTTACCATTGTTTAAGATTTTACTTTAATAGTAGAGGTTATTTTAAGGAGTTATTAGTAGGTATCTACTCGGAACTGGTCACATTGTAACTGCCATGGCAATCTTATTCAGAGGCAAATCATTATTATCCTATTTTTCTTTTTTATACACATTAAATTACATAATTCTCGCAGCTCTACCCACAACATTGTACTGATCAAGATTGTAATCTCTTATTTTAAAAAGAGTTTCCATGGAGTTTCTTGCCGGTACTTCTGCATAGGACCTATTATTTGGAACCGCGCACCTAGAGTCTCGACATTTCATTATGTGCCTGTATCTGGTTTACATGAAATAAAGTTCTATTCGAACAACGTTTACCATGGCACGAACTCTGAAATCGCGAAGAAAAATACCGCTGTTTCTTAATTATGTTAAAATTCAATATTACTCGAGTTATATTATATTATATAGTTTTTCAATTTACTATATATCGAGTAACATTAGAATGAAGTTGGGCCTATTATGATAACAGATTAGAAATATTTAAGCGAGTATAACCCTGCAATTTTATATTATCAATAGCGACCCGTCCCCGGCTTCGCATGGCGGTGCAATTTCTCTACGATCCTTAGAATAAATATGAAATCATTATGCATGTAAACATTCCGGAAGAAATACTTAAAGTGAAAACCGCATTAAAATCCGTTGCTAGGTTTAGGAGGAGTTAGCAGATATACAGACAGACAGACAGACGTGGAAAGCGACTTTATTTTATATAAAGACGGAAATTTGACAAACTACAGATATTCGTTTCTTGAAATTTTATTGACTTTAATTGGCTTATATTCAAAATAAGATTAAACTTCGTTTATATGGAGCGCGTTGAGGAGAAGCTTCTTTTAAACTCCCGCAAAAGAAAAAGCACCCTTCCATTTTAATTTGGATAAGAAAGAATCAATTTCTACTTCCACAAATTGCAGTCGCCTTGACCCTATTACTGAGTGACACTATTTGTGCGGTTGCGTAGACGCAGCCAATGAACCATAGACTTCACGCGGTGTGGTTCCGTGTGGCCATAGGTAAGGTTCTTATTTAGCGATGATAAATGCTCTTTGAGAATTACTTTTATTACTTTTGTAGGTAGATATAAGTGGAGCTTGCACTCTTAACTTACTTAGTCCGTATGGTAAGTAATTTCGTCCTTTTTCACCAGTTTGAATTTAGAATAGAATATTATTATTGGTATATATTCTTATATCTCGGCAGAAAATTGCCGGACGTATGGGATAGCACGGGCCGAAGCCAAGTGCTAACCAGAGAATTGGTGATAACGGGATGATGAGATGAGTGGCTCTGACTGTGCGGTGTTTGTCCACTGACTGATATTTGTGTGTGGGGTGTGTTCATGTTTGTGTCATTCTGCAGGAATTTCCTGACAATTCTGCATGTATTTAGTACAGCAGCTTTTTGTAGGTTTAGGTACGTGTAGGGTGCTAAATCTAGTGTTTTTAAAGATTGATGAAGTTATTATTAATAGCCCGTAGTATCCCACTGCAGGGCAAAGGCCTCCCTTCCCTCCTTACACTTTTCCCGGTCTATAGCAATTTGGGGCCAATCAATTATATATATATCCAAGAATAGAATAGTAAACATTTATTCGACACAGAACATAACTTGGCGCACATAAAAAATAAAAATAGAAACATAAAGAAATCACAAAGAAACAAAAATAAACACGATTTTACGAGCATGCCGAAAGAGTCAACAGCTCAGAATAATAATAAAAAAAAAATCCTTCTAAGTTTTTGGTATCGTTAGGGGCATTTTGCTATAAAACTTATGTTACCGCCCAAGTTACTATACTTATGTATAATACTCTAGGATTAAACTGAAAAAACATAACGGCTATAAATAAACAAGATATTGCTATTTACAACCGAGTAACTTGGTTCGGATGGAGCCCGCAAACTTCACGTTTTCCGTGTACTGATCTTTTTAAAAACTCCTCGGTATGTGTGCACTTCTAGCTCATATGAGATAAATTTGATGTAAAATTATTCAATTTGATGACACAAATGTATGTCTATGTATAGACTAATCATAATATCTCTCATATAGGACATTAGGAAAGTGGGTCATATTTTGTCCTACCCTACTTAATCACTCTCTCTCTCTTCCCGACTGTCAATCCCACATGGTGGTGGGGCAGTGGCGAAGAGTCCATACAACCCGATTCCCATCGGCCTCCCTTTAGGTATTGGTTAATGCATAGACCAACGTAATATTACCTATATTATTTACTCATCCAACTGACAAAAAAAAAGCTTGTTATTCAGTTAGGTCGAGCTCTTCCAGACATGATTATATAGTTTACAAGAGACGGTATGGATTTGTCTTGAAGCTTTAATTGCAGCAATTTTTTTAGAGGGCATTTTTGGGACAGCTTCCCCTTTTAAAACTGTCACCCTTCGCCACTGTTAGGGTCAGCCATCCTCGTGTTTGGCTTCCATTTCGCTCTGTTTTTGACATCTGTATCGGAAACTTTGCATGTCGCCATATCTCTATGCACTACATCCATCCACCTGGTTTTAGGTCCCCCTCGAGATCTCCTACCAGGTAAGGACAGCTGCACCTAACCTAATCACTATAAATGTTAAATTAAGATTGTTAGCAGTTAAGAAGTGTCGTTTAAAATCATTACTTAGCAAAAAACACGTCAACATGTGTCACGATATCGATGAGACAATTTATTAACTTTCTCCTGCGACCACACCCGAGTTACTCCTGCCTAAATCTTTAAAGATAGCTTGTCAATACGTCTTCATTAACAGTTTGACACTAACACTAAAAAGAATCTATTACTTTTGACTTTGAACGATAGGATAACAATCAGTTTGTAAACTTGACGTCACGATTGGCGAAATGGCTGAGCGATTGGCTTTTTACGTGTTGCGGGTTCGATCTCTTCACAGAACAAATATTCGTATGGCCTACACATACCCTGCGGTCCGAATTGCGCTAAAAGTGATAATATCGCGAATCCGACCAATGTCAAAATTATTATTATTACTCAATAGCCCTTAAATTTTGTGACTATTAAATTTGGTCGGATTCGCGATATTATCACTTTTAGCGCAATTCGGACCGCAGGGATTGTTTATCCGAATCTGGGTGTGTGTGCATGTGAGATTTGTGTCTGTAAACTGTACCATCAATACAGGAGAAATACTAATGAGGGACAAGGTTTTTTTAAAAACAAAGATAAAGGAATTAAAGAAATTCCATCTTTTTGTCTTACACATCATTGTCAACCGCAGAAGCTCTTTACTGTTTATAAACAATGGGACACAAATGGGACATTTGGAGATCGCAAATGTCCCATTTATCTGTATGGTTAAATGGTATCGCATCAATCTTTATCTTTAAATAATATCGATTACATTTCATTGAAATCAATTTCATTAAAACGCTTTAATTCCATTTCACTTTCAAACATTCTTTGTGCTACAACCTATTCTATCTTTCTCAATCTAATTTAAACTTTAATAGCGTCAATATAAGAATCAAGATTGCATGCAGTGTTTTGTTATGAGCTCATGAAACTGTCAAGCCGCCTTGACATGTTGCTAAACCGTGCGATTCTTAAGCGATTGTGTGTAACAATTGATTAATTGATAATTTCGCGCTTTGTTTGTATGAGAGCATGACTTGAGTATGAATGTGACAAGCTATGGAAGTATTAAGAAAATATAATTATACAAAACACATTATTTAAAAAAAAAGGATTTGATCAAAAGCATGTAGAACTTTACAAGCATACTCGAACTCTTACCAAACTGACTTAAATTCAAACAACCACCTATTAACTGTCAGTAAAAAAAGACGAGCAGACGCGTACAATACATATTTACAATGTCACTTAGTGGTCACATATGAATCGTAAAGCAATAGTTAGGCATATGTATATGAAAGGTACGAAAAAATAAGACATAGGTACAACAAAAAAAATATTGTGGTTGTGGATGCCAATTATATGTACAGTTGCTACTTACGCGTAAAGAGCTAAAAAATCTCGAATATACCATTGGCCACATTAGCGCTCTATCGCTTATATTCATACGCAAACGATTATATTGTACAAACTTTAAGCAAGTTAACAATGGTTTTGGTAATTAGTGGTTGTAATTTATTTGAGCGATTAAGATTGATAAAAAGTTTGCATGACAAATCATGTGAACGGTTGTTATGTATGCTAATTTGGTAGATAATAACTTATTTTGTCCTTTATAAAAAAGCTTTATGATATTTTGCTTGATGAAGGATTTTAGGTAGGACGAACAGTGGACCGGTGATAGAAAAGTTGAGAAGTAACCGTTTGTCGTGGTATGGGCATGTGATGAGGAGGGATGAAAATCATGTAACAAGAAGAGCTTTATGTATGTATGTATGTGGATGGATATAAGAGAAGAGGCAGACCCAAGAAAATAATGTATGTATTGTGTGAAATTTGACATCATCACTACATAGTATAAAATAAATTCCCCGCTGCGTCTGTCTCTCTGTTTGTCCGCTAACTATATACTTCTTAACTTTACAACGGTTTTTGATGCGGTTTTTCACCATCATTTTGAGCGTTGTTCCGGAAGGTTTATATCTAATCGACGGTTAAGAACCAATAGTGTCTATCTCAGTTTTTTACGTTTTTCACTTTTTAATGCAGGTAGATTTAAAGTTTAATTTGGCTTGGCCTACTGAGGCACTTAACTCAAAATTCACAAAATTGTTGTATTTATTCGCTATAGAAATTCCATCTAAGTTAAGAGCGCGTGTATTTTTCTGCCAATACTGTTTTTTTTATCTCCTGATATATTAATACGTGAAGAGAAAACTTTATACCCCTTTTTAAGCATATTGCGCGCACGGAGGAGTGTGACATTTGGAATAGTTAAAGTTTATATAGAGAAGGAGTGCAGAAACCTAAAATTACGGTCGAATTTCGACCACTGGGCGACCACTAGTATGTATAATACTTTCATATTTAATATAAGGATAGTAGAGAAATTGCACCCGTGCAAAGCCGGGGACGGGTCGCTAGTTTTTTATCTTAGTAATACCAACACACACGACACGGCACGACCGACACGACGACGGACGACGACACGGTTGACATGGTTGGCGCAGTGGCTAAGCGATTAGCTTTCTGCGCTACGTGCCACGGGTTCGATCCCCGCACGGAACAAACATTTGTATGATCTACAGATAGTTGTTTCGGGTCTGGTTGTGTGTGCATGTGACATGTATGTTTGTAAACTGTAGAATAGAATAGAATAGATCTTTATTTCATGTAAACCAGATACAGGCACTTATGAAATGTCGAGACTCTAGGTGCACGGTTCCAAATAGTAGATCCTATGGAGAAGAACCGGCAAGAAACTCCATGGAAACTCTTTTCAAATAAATAATAGATCTTGACAATCTTTATCAGTACAATGTTGTGGTAAGATCTGCGAGAATAATGCAATTCAATGCGAATATAAATAAAACTAGGATAATAATGAATTGCCTCTGAATAAGATTGCCATGGCAGTTACGAGCTGACCAGTTCCGACAGACGGCACCCGTTCACGAGCATGATCCTGTATCCTCGATACAGGAGAAATCCTAGTGAGGGGCAACGTTTTTTAAAAAAGAAAAGAAAGAAAGAAATGGTCACTTACCTCATAAAACATATAAGAAGACAGCAACACTTGAAACGCGTTGTACCCAACTAAGGTGTTCTGTATCTGGAACGGCTTCCTGTTGGCCATCCACAGTGGGCCAGCGACCATCACGAAGGCCAGGTACACGATGACCATGCCCACCGTGGGCAGCGGCGTGTCGAAGAGGAACCATCCTTGCACGCGAGGATCTGAGGAACAAAACGGCAGTGTGAATGGTACATTTGAGAGTGTTTTTGTAACTTTTGTAACTTTTTTTTGTTTTTGTAACTTTTGTAAGTGGTTATAGCATACAGGGTGCCAAAGATGTTATCACATTAAATTAATGGAACCGCGTTTTAAGTATCACGTTATATTTTATTTATTTATTAACACGCTTTTATTAGCTTCACCATGTAACTAACTAACTACCTATGTAAGAAAATCTTGGAAGTTAAATTTGACCCACTTCCCGGTTTCCGATTGAGCCGAAATTTTGCATACACGTTCAGTTTGGATGACTAAAGCGTGTTCTATAGTTTTTTTTAAACTGTAATATTTTATATATTATTTATTGTACACCAGTAATACAAATATACATATAAAACTTGCACGAACATGGGTAAGTTTATTTATTTATTTATTTTATTATTTATGTACACACAACAAAAAGAAAAATACATAGAACAAGAAACACTCAAGTAAGTTCTATGACCGTACTCAAAAAATTATTCAATTCAAATCTATAGTTTAGCCACAGGAACTACATAAAAATTTCATAATTTTACACATAATTATTTCATGTATAAAATCATTTCACTATAAATCTTAACAGCTTTTGAAGTCGAGGCCTTTAATTCTTCAATACACCTTAAGCTTGACAGTGGCAGTCGGTCTGTGTAGTCCGCCAACCCGAACCAGGCCAGCGTGGTGGACTAAGGCCTAACCCTTCTCATTCCGAAAAGAGGCCCGTATCTAGCAGTGGGACAGTGGGCTGGCTTTATTTATTTTTATTTTATATAGTGGGCCCGATAATACCTAACCCGAGAAATAATTAAGAACACTAAAATTTTCGTAGTGTCATGGTTGTCATAATTCAAATAAAATTGGATATAATATGACCACAAATGTTTATAAATAAAAAAAGATGCAATGTATCTTTTTTTATTTATAAACATTTGTGGTCATATTGTGTTGGCCTATTGCCAACTAAAATAAGATTGACAACATATAATTATTCTACCTTTCACTGCACTGGTTTTAAAACATTATAATTAAAATCTTTTAAAGATTAATTTTCAAAATTTCTAAAATTTCAGTCTAAATAATTCAAATATGAACTAGGCCTCTGGCACATCGAAAACGTCATTTAAACTTTTTTTAGAAACCACATATTATTATAACAATTAAATTAAAATAGAAAGCCACCGTTGTGTGGATAGCGAAGCAGAGAGAATTCAATTATAGTAAGTAATGACGTAGCGGTTAAAGTAATTACAATTATACTGTACAATTTACAACTTTACTACGAATTATAGCACGACACAACTAAGAAGTTATATCGATGTACCTGTTCGAACAACCAATGGCAGTCGCTCGCTCAGTGATTTTAGAACTTATTACATCAGCGTAAAGATCATGTTTTACTGCAGTACTAATAAACATTCGTGGTCTTGAAGTCGCACTCAGTTCGGAAGTGATCGGTTTTACGAAGTTTGCCGATGCGGGTTCTTGGTTGTATCGGACTGTACTAGCCCTTGAGTGAAAGTATGAATCGAGGTTCTAAAAAGGCCGCTTTACATGAATCAAAATTATGATTCACATTACAAATCTTAGGCTGAGATTTACAAGGTGTAATAAAATAAAAAAAACGCAAGACCAGCGGGTCTACCGCGTAACTAAAATTGTAATGAACATCGACATCGGTATTAAACTTCAATCCGATCGTGAGAGCCTAAACTTTGAGCTAACTTATATTTTTTTACCGATCATGAAGATAATACTCCCAACTATATGATAGGTAATTTTTTTACAAGTTAAAAAGAAAGAAAGAAAGAAAATCAATTTATTTTTTGCACACAGGACACCGAGCATGCACACATAACAAACATAAAGAATAAAAAAACCAGAAAATTACATAAAATAAAAACAATGAAAAATAAAGCATGGAAGTGTGTGTCCCTCATGTGCAAGAAAATGGGCATCGATCAGCTTGTTGTCATTGGCAACACCAATGACGCTGGTTTTCATCGATGACCTACGTCCGCAAGCTAAAGTTAGCTCAAAGTTTAGGCTCTCACGATCGTATTGAAGTTTAATACCGATGTCGATGTTCATTACAATTTTAGATATTGTAATGAGATCGAAAATTGAATAAAAGGCAAATCGGTATTCTGCTAACATTTTGAACCGACACAGATAATAACATTGACACTCTCGTCTATACACAAACGTCAAAAATGAGATTGAAATGAGTCTGTAAGAAGATTGAATCCAAATCATACTGGAATCGGACTGAACTTTAAGAGGAGTACATGACTTTTTGTCAATTCATAATATAATCTCAGTTCGGTCAACTTTCAGTCATATTATAAATTAATTACGAGAATTGGGCTTCTGTTTGACAGTTACAATGGACATTCGTAGATGATTCAATGTGACCGTTTTATGTCCCTTGATTACTGAACAATGTCGGCCATTTTTTACAACAAGTTTGACAAATAAATATGGTCATTGAACAGAAAACGAAAATTAAATCGTTGATACAGTTTAAATGGCAATTATTTCCTTTAAAATTTCACTTTTTAATTATTCACATATTGCGACTCTTGGCTTCGTGTTTCGATATTTTGACATAATATTTAACAATGTTTATGACTGTAAGGTCAGAACGTGATTAATATGATACAAAGTGCACGTAAATAGCACTAAGCCCACGTTATTATTTAAATTTAAAAACATAATATTTAATTTATCAAAATAATGTTGCAATAAAGCATAATGCGGAGCAGATAAATTTAATTTAGATGCAATGCTAACGTTGCTCTTACTTATGATATTATTATAGACATAAATAATCAGTAATTATATGTTTTTATCAACAGTATGATTTAAAAAAGCTATATCGAATTTCTTATTGAAAAGACATCAACGCGTGCATAGAAAGTATTTTTATGTTTTGCTATTGTAAGCAACAAATAAAACAGTTTTAACTGTATAAAAATCTATACATTTCAGATAATAAAAATATAATAATAACATTATATTATATTCTCATATTTATTTTAAAAACATAGATATTAATTTATATTTATAAATATTTTAATTAAAAAAATATAAAAAGTAGTAGCCCACCGGTATCGGCTCAGGGTACAAGCTACCGGTGGTCAGGGCTGCAGTGGGAGGAACCTCCTAACAATACGTGCCGTGTGCAGGAGTTACGCCCTCTGTATCAAGCCCCTAACCAGCTGCCCAACGCGAGCCTCTTAGGTGTTGGTCGATATTGTTATAATCATTATGTTTATTATTATAATATGATAATATTTATTATTATTTTTAGTAAAAATTCACCGTTTTCCGCAAATGAAGTAATTTTTTTGGACAAAATCTGGTATCGTATTGACTTTAAAATATGATAACAGTTATCATAATGTTTGAATATAACCTGTGATCATAACACCGTGGTCAGCGTAGCTTACTGCGTGAAATCAGAATGTGAAAGTGACATATCATTGTTCTGTCCGAAGGTGGTCTAAGATGGGTTGGTATTGCTTTCTAATAAAATGTTTAGGCTATACGCTATGACACTTTATAAATAAAATAAAACTTAATTGAATCATACAATAGTTATACCTTTCTAGTCCCGATAAGGGGTTATTGTACTCATAATTATGAACAACTTTGGTTATGGGAGGAACAATTAAATCGCAAAAAAAAAAAAAAAAACTATGCAATTAACTACTAGATACTAGTGACTTGTTTGTCACTTTATTCCATCCAATGGTTGCCTGGAAGAAATCACTTTAAACGATAAGGCCGCCCATTGTACTTTAATATTGTAATCTCCTATACTTACAAAATTGTTGTATTCGGGTGTACAATAAAGTATATAATAAATAAATAAATAAATTCAAATGTAAGGTTTTTTTTCTTGTTTTTTTAAATACGTTGCCCTTCTCTAGGTTTTCTCCTGTATCGAGGGTACAGTTTACAAACATACATCTTACATACACACACAACTGAATATCTGTAATTCTGTAGATCATACAAATATTTCTTCGGTGCGGGGATCGAACCCGCGGCACGTAGCGCAGAAAGCTAATCGCTTAGCCACTGTGCCAACCGTGTCGTCGTGTGTAGTAGTTTCGGGTCTGGTTGTGTGTGAATGTGACATGTATGTTTGTAAATGGTACCCGCGATTCAGGAGAAATCCTAGTGTGGGCAAGATATTATATAAAAAAATAATTGGAAAATGAATTAGTATGAAGAGATTATTTCGCATTTAATTTATTCATGAGATACTTGATCAAGTATTTGATTATAAATAGTCCTTGACATCATAATCAAGATGTCAATAATTGCATAATATGTTCTTGAGTGTTAATTTTCTGTGTTAACAACCAAAGTATGTAAATAAATTCTCTCAATTAATTAAATATCTCAAAAAATACATCTTATTTATATTAAATTTTTTAACAGTTTATTTTATCATTATATCGAGAGATAGCCTAGTGGTTAAATGCTTGACTTCCATGCAGGATGGTCTGGATTCGAACCCGGCCCGCACCTCTGACTTTTCGAATTTATATGCGGATCAGAATTTGATTACTTCCATTAACGGTGAAGGAAAACTTCGTGAGGAAACCTTCACACCTGTGAGAACCTTATAAAGTTCTCGATGGTGTGTATAGTCCACCAACCCACACTAGGCCAGCGTGGTGGACTAAGGCCTAACTCATTCTGAGAAGAGGCCCGTGCCCGGCAGTGGGACAGTAATGGGCTGGATTTATTTATCTATATCTATATATTAATAGGTGAAGAGAAAACGTTGTACCTCTTTTTAACCATAGCAACACGCAAGGATGAGTGTGAGATTTGGCATTGTTAAAGTTTATATGGAGAAGAAGTGCAGAAAGCTAAAATTACGGTAGAATTTTGACCACTAGGCGACCACTAGTATTTATTATTATCTAACCTTTCGATAACCAATGTACGATAAAAAAAAATACAAAAAAAACACTTTGTTTTTTCAATTTTTATAAAATATAATAAAACGACAACTTTCCACGAATAAACATGCAGGCAGACGTTCTACTTGAAACAACTTTATTTATTCAATTTTCTAAATATCAAGATATATTAATTACGAGGGACGGAGACAGTTCACATAAAAATTATAAATTCATTAGATATAGCTTTGTTTAAAATATAAAAATTGTTGCAATATATAAAACTTGTTATTCTACTATATTAGTTAGTGACATTGAGAACTAAAATTCAGATGTCTGACATTGACACTAAAACCTAGTAATTTAATGTTTTATATTATTTTTAAACCCGCAAATCTTTACTACTACGGAAAGCCGTAAAAAATAGCAGTTATTAATACTTTTTTATATTCAAATTCTACTATTTCCATGATTTTCATTATACCGGGTTACTTTTCAAAGAGTAAGCAAATTTTCAAGTATCATCATCAATCGTTCGTTATGCTGTCGGTGAACCTGCCCCGTAGTCGACTAATATTAAATTATTTGTATGGAAAAGCAGATTTTTTATTTTCTCATGGTAAAAGTTATTATAATTATGAGTACAATATCTACAAAAAAAAATGGCTACCCTTTCAAAAGTAGGTAACCCTGTATGTGCTTATTTTATGGAAAGAATAGGGTTATCTTTATTTATTGTACTTATTACTTGTATTTCCGAAGATAGACGACAATAGCCGAGGCGTATATCTTTAATCGTAGTTACTGTAATAACTATTCTCTAATACAGAAACGTTCTCTGGTTCAAGTATTTACGGCACCCAGCAAGTTATACCAGTTAACTATCTCGTTAACCTATCATCAGTGACAACCGTAACTACGACTAACACACTTTTACAAGTTTTTCCGGTTTCTACGGGAAGTTACTACTCAGTATTTTACTGCATTTTTGTTTCTCTCTCAATTAGTACGATTACTTTTACTAATGTTTACAAATGCGTTTTCTTTTGACTGTAATTTTAAATAATAATTCAGACTATCTGTCCATTGCTGGCCTGGTGCGGGTTGGTGCGGATTAGTGCGGGTTGGTGGACTACACACACCATCGAGAACTTTATGAGGCCCTCTCAGATGTGCAGGTTTCCTCACAATATTTTCTTTCACCGTTACCACAAATGGTGATCGGATTCTGATCCACTCATGAAATCGAAAAGTCAGAGATGCGGTTCGGGATCGAATTCGAAACCTCCTGCATGGAAGGCAAGCGGGCAAATAGGGTATATTATGATAATAATTATGGTAGCGTATATTTTATTTTTATGGCTCATGGCTAATAATACGATAATTAAACCAGCTCACAGTGGAACAGTTATAAGTCCCCCTGAAGGAGGGGGCAGGGGGGGGGTTAATTATTTTATCTACGTAAATTATATTATCCCTTAATTACTTTGGTGAAGAGAAGCTCTCTTTTCATCAACATCATCATCACCTACTGAGACTCGGGCCTTTTCTTTGGAAGCCTAGGCCTTAATTGACCACACAGTCCCATTGCTAATTGATTGAACCAAGTCTTTGAAATTATTGATTTTAAGACGTGACAGTCTCAGTAATAAATTATCATACTACTAATATGTAAGAATAATTACAAGACTTTATTATTGAAAAGAACCTGTCACAAGCAATTGGCTATTGTTGTGTTATGTAACTAGGTAACAGGTTTAATTATCGCGTGACTTGGAACAGGTATTGAAGATAAGTATTTTTATAGAGGATCATTCAGTTCCGATGGAAGAGTATTTAAATTGCTATTTTACGATTTTATGGTCATTGTTATGTCTTGCACAACTATATACATAGTAGAGGTTCAATTCTAGATGTCAATAGCATTATCGAGTGTTGCAATAATAATTATTAATATATTATTTAGGAAAAGCTAAAAGTACATTAAACTTATTTTTCATTACAAAAATAATAAACTAAATTAAAGTATTGGCAATAAAAACTTGCTGAAAAGTGAAAAATTTAAAATAACAGGGAGAGGTATCTTTAAAATAAATTTCTGTGAGATTTGATTGACTATCTGATTTTCTTTTGTTAAATTTGAAGGCAGGTGTGTCAATTAATCATGAAAGTGAACCTACGTCTTATATGCAGTGCTTACGAGGAATAAAATAAACTTTATTCAATTACTTTTATGATCTGTGATGGAAGATAAGATAAGCATATGTATACTTTAGCTCGTTTGTATATAATATATTATTGAATCCTTCATAATAGAAGTAATTATTATCAGAGTTAAAAAAAAGGTTTAGATGACCACCAGTACTTTTTTCTATTTATATTCTTATTATGTTTGTTTTCATATACCTTTGAGATATTTTTACTCGTAATTTTTTCAGTATAATAATATTTATGAAACTTTCTCAAAATTGGATTGTTGGTTCACATAAATATTGTATATTTTTAACACTTGGTAAAATTACCTATATAATATAAGAAAATTAATAAAGATTTAATTACATACCTGAAACTCTTTCTGCTAGCATCCAATATTTGTTTATGATCGTCGTCCAATTGCTGTCCGAATAATAATCGTCTATGGCAATTTTCACAAAACCGGACATTTTTACTAATTTATTTTTTAAGTCACTGAACTATTAATAAAATTATTATTATTATTTCTTCAGTCTCACTTCTCACTAGTCACTGCCACTTCACTAATGAAGTGTTATAACTCGTTGACAGTCCTGGTAACAATTTGCCCAGAGCAAGCTGTCACCTGAAAAAAAAAAGAAAAATTATGTTAAACTATGAAAGTAAGTGAAAGCATACAGTTATAATTATAATTATGTTAGTGCCGTGCAAAATATGATAACATAATCAGCAACTAAATTATTTTAGTAAAAATAATTTATCTGATGAATTTAATTGAAACTAATAAGATTCAAAATTATTGCAAAATATTTACTTGTTTTTTGTAGAAAGTAATTGACTAAATAAGAAAAAAAAAAATAGTATTTGTTTTGAATTATTGTTGCAGAATTGTATGTTTTAATATTTTAAAAACTAAATACAGATTTAAGTTTAAAAATAAATAAATATGTATCTTGAAATTAATTTAAATTAAATATTATTATAGTTATTTTAAAAACGGATTATTTTATCAAAATCATTTTTATTAGACGTTTAAATTGTTCATACCGATGGTATTTTGTCACCAGCATTTTTCATCAATAGAATTACTTATTACCACAATACTAAACACGTGCGCATCTCATCTCAGCAGATGAAAGCGAAAACTTAACTGAAGTTTTGCGAAAGTGCGCCCGCGCCGATATCCGAGCCACAATTGAATAGCCCGCGCTAGCTCCACCAATCACAAACCTTCCTACTCCCACGCCAACACAAGGACACAAGTCACACGACATCGTCAAAGAATATTAAACTTAATGACGTGTGCAAAAAGTCGGTTTTTCCGTGCACCTACTTGAGCGATCAGATTTCTTGTCGAGTTCAAAGTGCATCAATATTTTCCAACTACGTAACACAGTGTTTAGATGTTTATTTTTTTTGTCAATTAGCTTAACATTATTAATACAATAGACACTGGTATTGTGTTCCCACATTCGTAGGTATGAACTATACTGCCTTAAAATTATAAAAAATGCATTGCGACCACTTCTGGGTTTAAGGTTTTTTATAATATAAACAAATAGATATAAACATGGTAAATACCCCGTTTCGAACTCTAATACAAATTTTATAATATTTTATAAAAATATAGATAATTACCCATTTTTTTTTGTTTTAGTTTATTTAAATTACGTAGTTATATTTTTGATAATATATTTTTGTGTAAGTTTATTTAATTAAAATACGTAGATAATATAATTTATATCTTTCGTTAACCCTTCATTAAAAATATTTTATGAGATTGAATAAGACTTTTGTGCTTAAGTTTGCTTCAAGAAAATACTAGGTTAATTAGACAAGATTCATGTGGAAAACCGTGAGAAATAGCCGTAAAAACAATATACGAAATATGTCCATGACACTTCATACCATACATACGCAATAACAAATATACAAAGAATTAAGTATACTCATAGAATTAATATTATAACGCGGTAAAATCTGTTTGTTTGTTTGTTTATTTCAATCTCTGGAACATTCGTCCATAGGTTACGATAACCGCTTACCATGAGGTTGGCTGTATGCTTGTATGCGAACTGAGGGCCATGTTCACCATTTCAACCATTTAACAGATGTTTATAAAGGCATCGCCCGATTACCCATACAAAAATTCATGTATAAACAGCTGATTATGCTCTAATCGATTGTTATGTTGTCGGTGAACTTGAGCTTTAGTAGTATAAAATACAAAATATTAGGTTAATGACCCACCTAACTTTAAAGTAAGTATTAATCTTCTATGACAAACGCTTTCTTTACAGCATAGGTAAGTTAATTTTGTTACCAGCTATTTGTGGTTGTAGTTCTTTGATTAACTGCTTCTGTTATAACTGGTCTGGAAGTGAAGATTTTATACAATAAATAAATGGTAACTATAATATAATAAGTAATTTTTTTAAACATTGCCCCTCACTAGGATTTCTCCTGTATCAAGGGTACAGTTTACAAACATACATGTCACACGCACACACAACCAGACCCGAAACAACTATCTGTAGATCATACAAATATTTGTTCCGTGCGGGGATCGAACCCGCGGCACGTAGCGCAGAAAGCTAATCACTTAGCCACTGCGCCAACCGTGTCGTTGATAAGTAAATGGACCAGCCTGTATATGAATGGAAAAGTTTATCATTTTCGTTTTTGTTTCGTACATACGTCAGCGAAGGAATTATCTTTGTATTCTCAGTGAAGATTAATAAAAGATTTGATATAAGAAATTCAAAAGAATGGACCAAAAAGCTCGTGGAACATACCCGTAAAGCTTTACAAAAAATCCTGATTACGAACTTTGATGATTCTTTTTCTTAGCGGAAACTAAGGGTCATTGCCGTTAGAGTAAAAAAAAAAATCGTATGTAGATCAACATCCTGACCTAGTCATGCGTTTAGATATCAGTATTTTAGCATTTACTTTGTGCTACTCTTCGGGCATGCGCATAACTTAAGTGCGCATTATTCTTTGCGATTGCTATAACAGTAAAAGAACAATCATCATCATCTTGAGCATTTTTGAACTAAAATTTACAAGATTTTTGATACCAATCCGCACTGGACCAGCGTCGTGGATTAATCATAATTATATTTCTTTTATTTGTATACTGTACTAATTTAAAAGTTGTAATGTAAGTTGTTAATTTTGTAATTTTGATGATTTTGTAATTTTGATAATTTTTTAATTTTGATAATTTTGTTTGTGTTGTAATGTAAGATGTAACTTTTTATACGGCCCATTCCTTCTCTAAGAAATCTTCCCAATTCCCAGCAGTGGGAATAAATAAAAGTTGATGATAATAAACATAGAACCATACGGCTCTATCGCCATTTTAGTACATTAACCATGAAACCATAACATTAAAATATGAAAAGGCACTCATAACTCTGTGCTCGCTTCACATCAAAGTCAAATATTGT
Organism: Allophyes oxyacanthae; assembly: GCA_932294325.1. Taxonomy (NCBI): domain Eukaryota; kingdom Metazoa; phylum Arthropoda; class Insecta; order Lepidoptera; family Noctuidae; genus Allophyes; species Allophyes oxyacanthae. Next base: position 2,546,684 of record OW028614.1, on the reverse strand, counting down.
GCAACGTGCACATGGACGCACAAGAGATTGCGATTTAGCAACATATCTTCAGACTCACCGACCTTCAAATGTGAATTTGTAATGTTTACCCGTTACAATAATGTGGACAATTATGATTAGGTACCTACCACATGGCCCCATAACCTTGGGTCAAAATATTATTTTGTTTTTAACCAATGATTGTTTAACTATTGATTGGTGTAGTGATTAAGTTATTATTTATTTAAAATTGCCTAAAAAAATTGATACAAAAAAAAGGAAGTATATTACGAGTATATTGTGTTTTTTTTGTAAATATATAGTATTGTTTACTATTTATCCGGAAATACGTTTGATAAAAACTTTAAAAAAAAAACTATTCATATTTTTAACGACCTACGTGGCTTGAGACTCTGTATATCTAAATATAACTTAATATTATCATAAACACGCACATGAGTCATATTATAGTGTTTATTTGAAGCACGTTGACTCACAAGGGCCTAAAGAAACCAATCTCGTTTTTCCCGTTACTTAATTATAATCATGGGCGAAGGGTAAATAACCTATAGCCAAAACATACCTAAACATAAAAAAGTAGAACACAATGTTTGCGTCACTGGGTCACACAGGTTTAATTTATTATGTAATTATATTTGTATGTTTGTTATTTAGCTACGCCAAAATAAATGGAAAGTATTTTATAAATTTCGGTATCATGAGTAATTTTAATTCGAGCTAACACAATAAGATATAGTAGCTTTCAGGAAAAATTTACAATTATTTATTTATTTATTATAGAGCAGCAACTTTGCTGATATGTTTATTTCACACAGTGTTGAAAATTCACGTTTTATTATTCATAGTTTTTTTTTAAGTCTATGTAACAACAGTGACAGTAATAACATCTTTTAGGAATTTATTCCAGTTGTGGACTACCCTTTTGTAAGGTGGCGCACGGTATTGGTTTTTATTAGTATGCGACACAGTTGCTTATCATGATTACTTTTAAATATGAAAGGGAATAAACTTGAATGCTAAAAAGCTCATTAAATGCACATTTTGATAATTCTGTAAAGTATTATGAATTATGATTATTTAAAGTTATTTTGAGATCTAAATATTAAATAATTTACTTTACATAATACAATTAACACAGTTCACACAGAACTTCAGAATTGTATTATCAAATTTTTTTACGCATCCTTTTAATTTAATGGCCGATTATCCAATTGATACGCAAAAAGATTAATTTACACCATGATATTTTTGACAGCCACAAGTCATAAGTAAAAAAACTAGCAAAACGTGCTTCGTGCGTACCGTGAGAATACCAAGTTAGATGATTTAGGATAGGTCAGTTTTGGTAGAACGCCATGAATTAAATAAGCGACTGTTAACGGTTAAATTGATTCAGGTTTACGGTCTCAGACTGACAGTAAAAACTTGTAACTATATTTATTTCAAAATAAAATTCGTTAAAAAGTACGAGTACCTACGAGATTAATGATCATGGAGGATTATTTTTAAGCTATGCCAAAATAGTTATATTCAAGTTAAATCAATCACTGTTTTAATCCTTTAACATAATTATTAAAAATAACACTGGTGATGATATTGCTACGCCTAAGTTATTAAATTAATTATTTATTGCTAAATTAAAGCTTATTTGAATAATCTAAAACGCACTGCTGTATAAATATAATGTATATTTTATTTATAAATTTGCGTAAGTTTTAGGCCACCTAAATTATAATATTTCCTCATAATTATATCTATGCTAATATTTTTTATGGACATGTTAAATATTGATTAGTATTTATTGTTTTTAGATTTGCATATCAAAACCAAAAATAATCTTAAAGGTTTTTACACCTTTGTCAAGATTCTTAAATAAACATTGTCGAGTGAAATTAAGAAAAAGATTTTTCCCGAATGACGCTAGAAAATAGAGACTCAAAAAGCTTTATGGAAGGTAAAAATAATGAAAAATAACACTAATTTTTTTAAGTGCTATTGACATGGCCAATTTCTGGCAAACTATTTTAAACTAGGGATCGATATGGACAAGAAAAAGAAGAAGAAAATAACACTAACAAACTAAAGACAGTACGAACTATCTCCGGACATATCGCAAACATTCTCCCATCATGTGAACTGTTTTTAGTTCGCCAAAGCTCCGCTAGAAGCGCCACTGGTCGCTTTCACCACAACTATATCTACATTTGTGTGAACTTGTAACACATTTCTCACAGTCAATGTCAGTTGGCTCGGTTTTGTAATAGAAAACGTACATTTATGCATGTTTTGTGCGTATATTTATGAATAATAATTAAGTTGTGTATTCGTAGTTTCCAGAGGTATTAATTGTTTCAAATATTAAATAAACATTAGGTAGAAAAATAACATTTACTGAACGATTAAGCCCTAGATAAATAGAAAAAAAATTGAGATCAATGGACGCAAACCATAAACTTCTTGTCCCCTTCATAAGTGCGTTTTGAGGAATATTATTAATTTTCACGTTAGTCAAAGAAAGTCCTTGGTGATAGAGATATTTCTCAGTGTGATGTATTGTCTTTACTCAATAGATGGATGACAGCTGCTTATTTAACTAAATTACCTATATAAGATCTAACTTTTTTAGCAGAGATTTTATTAAGGGATTAAATGAAAGGAAAAAATTTGAGATTAAAAAAAAAAAAAAAAACTGGAAAATGTAAAATTATCCAAATTTTATTTTTATTTTTTTTAGATTTTTTTGTTACTTTTGTGTTGTCCTGTTTAGACTAAAATTATTTTTCGTCGTTTCTTTCTTTGTTCTAACCATCACTTATGGGTCCAGAATCATGTACCTACTGAATCCATGGTATCAGTTTTCGTTACGATATCACTTATACTCTGTATGTATTATCTTATATTCTTAGTAATTTGTCAGCTTTTAAATGACCGAGGTGTGGAATGGGTACATTTTTGTTGGCTTTTCAAAGTCAAAGTCAAAGTTTTTTATTTCAATTTCAAAATTTCGATATTCAACGTATATATTACATATTCCTAACGTGTATATTAGAGATCCCATTGCTGGATGTTATTATTCATCAATAATGGTTCTGTAATAATTTTCAACATCGTTATGAATATACATCCATTCATTTTAAACAAAATTGGCAAGTTCCTCTGCATAATTTCCTTGCTGGCTGTTAAGTGTGTGATTTATTCAATTTTCATTATGATTTCATTTTATTTGCATAGAGTATTAGATCAAGGCTTTATCAGACGTATGTGCATTTTGATTACTTTGCAACATGCATTTTCAATTATTTATTGTGAAATCGGTAGGGATTGCAAAAGTTATTAAAGTATTAATAAAAATGTAAATATTGACTTATATATTTTGGTAAGATGCTTGTGCAATTTCTTAAGACGTCCTTCAACATAGTTTTATTGGTTAAGTTTTAATCAACTTTCAATAATTAAGTATCATATTTTAAAATCGACTCCAATTGACGACACGGTTGGCGCAGTGGCTAAGCAATTAGCTTTCTGCGCTACGTGCCGCGGGTTCGATCCCCGCACGGAACAAATATTTGTATGATCTACAAATAGTTGTTTCGGGTCTGGTTGTGTATGCATGTGACATGTATGTTTGTAAACTGTACCCTCGATACAGGAGAAATCCTAGTGAGGGGCAATGTTGCTTAAAGAAAAAAAAAAAAAAAAAAAAGGAATTAGTTTTATTGTGTACTGATACGTCATCAAATGAATGACTTTACTATAAAACTACCTAGGTATAAGTGGCGAACTGTAATTTTACCCGGAACACGATAATAGGCGACTATTGACACTTCATAAATTTTTGTTTAGACTACTTTTGCACGGCGGTGACCTCGTTTTATTTTAGTTATTTTTAAACGTTAACACATCTATCTATTTAAAATAAATACACATAAAGTAACAGTAACACATAAAGTTTATTTTACATAGAATGCAATGAATTTGACGACACGATTGGCGCAGTGGCTAAGCGATTAGCCTTCTACGCTACGTGCCGCGGGTTCGATCCCCGCACGGAACAAGTATTTGTATGATCTACAGATAGTTGTTTCGGGTCTGGGTGGTGTGTGCATGTGACATGTATGTTTGTAAACTGTACCCTCGATACAGGAGAAATCCTAGTGAGGGGCAACTATAAAAAAAAAAAAAAAAAAACTTATTCCCATATTCGTTTTTGTTTGTGTTGCGGTCTGTCGGTATACTTAACTTTTCATTGTTTTGTTGTTGCTGGTATGGCAAATGTTTGGTAGGTATGGATGCTGCTATTTGTATTGTATGTGTCGTTTTTGCTGCAGAAATAAAATATTTTTCTTTCTTCTTTTCTTTCTTTACCTTTTCTTTACCTTTCCACTCCTATCGGTTTAAAGATTCCTGCGGTAAATACTTTCGATAAGCATCTAGTTCGTCCCGCCATTTCCTTCTACAGGACTAGCACGGTGGGTGGACGAGCTTGTTTTCTCCATCCTTTGTCTCCTTAATAGAAGACAAAACGAGAAATCGAGAGAGAAAACGGTAAAGATATGGTTTTGTCTCCAATTTTGTTTCTTCCCTTTTTTGCCGTGTTAGCGCTGCTGGGCCTACGGTGACGTCGTCTGACGTTGAGTAGGCTCCATATTAACTCCAATAGCTCTACTGTAGATTAATATTATTATAATTTTATTATAATTAATCTACATCTCTGGAGCTAATATGGAGCCCACTCAACGTCAAATAAGATAAGATATAATTGACAGATAGTAATATATGATTAGTTATTTTTATTTTTTTGACATTCTGGTGAATATAATAAGTCCGATTTCAATAAATTGATTATTGTGACATCTTAAATAATTATAAATTTTGTACCACATATAATGTTGCATGCCTAAATTGGTAGAACATAGTGAACTGCGCATTCACCCAACATCTTGCAATGTTCCACATTGTACCTGTGTTCAGCAATAAAGATTTGATTTGATTTTATGTAGATTAATAATAATTTTTTGCAGATTAATAAAAATAATAATAATTTTATTTATTTAAAATGCTTCATGTACAATGTACAAAGGCGGTCTTAATGCCGTAGGCATTCTCTACCAGACAACCTTAGGGTGATGCAGAGACAATGAAGGTAGATGCACCAAAAAACAAACTTAAATGAGAATTAATAATAATTATAAGTGGATTAATAATAATTATATATAGATTAAATATAATTATAAAAATTTACCTCCTTACTAAAAGCTTTCTGCTTAAGCTCGTTTCGCCGTTGCCTGTCAATTCACATCGACGATTTTTTTTTTTACAAATTCCTAGTTAATTTAAAATTCGAATGACATTTAGACTACTTTAAACAGGTTCATCTACTATCCACATCGTAAAGTTCGGGTATAACATGAATCAGAAATATTTTTTACTAGATTTTTTTACTTGAAATATATCTGGATGTGATATTTTCGGAGCGAGCTTATGTATTGACAATATACATATGTTAAAGAACTCGCATTTTATTTTGTGACTTGTTTTTATGGTTGATAACAAAATATTCTACGACTATTCTCTAAAGTTATATTATTATTATTATTTTCTTTCTTCTTCTTTCTTTCTTTTTTTATAAAACGTTGCCCCTCACTAGGATTTCTCCTGTATCGAGGGTACAGTTTACAAACATACATGTCACATGCACACACCACGCAGACCCGAAACAACTATCTGTAGATCATACAAATACTTGTTCCGTGCGGGGATCGAACCCGCGGCACGTAGCGTAGAAGGTTAATCGCTTAGCCACTGCACCAACCGAAATCTGAACCGAATTCTACATCGTTTTTTTTGACAATTTATCAAATAGAAAGCGAAATACTTAATTAAGGTGTTTGACTCAAATAAGGCCTGGTTACCAATAAGGCCTGTTTTTCAACCCGCGTCCTCACGAATTCCAATTGCCACCAAAGTTTTGTAGAAAGGTGCGTGTAATTATCTAACGCACAGATGCACAGCGTGTGCGTCCGATTTTTTTTTTTAACCTTTTATTTCCCGGGCTGATCAGGGAGCCTTCTCTGCTTAATCGGTCAAGCGGCGAGACCAGAGGGCCTTCAGTCAGGCAAGAATTATTTTTTAAACAACCACACGGTTTTGTGCTCCCCGTAGTGGGACTCGGACGTCGGCTTAAGGCGATGCTGGGAGGACGACAAGGGGAACTTGCTGAAACTATTTAATTTTTTATTATAAATAGATTCACCCATCAAATTATAAAGTAATAATACTTAAAGCCTATGTTACTCAGTGATAATATAGCATTCTGGTGGTGAAAGAATTTATAAAATCGCTACTGTGGTTTTTGAGTTTATACGTTACAAACAATCACACATACAAAAAATCTAATCTTTTTTCTTATAATATTATTATTAGATTAATAAGTATAGTATAGAAGCATAGATTTATTCGGTAGGATGGAAATGTTCCAGTATAGTTTGTTTTGTTGTAATTAATCTTTTTAACAAGCTATTAATCTTTTAGAACAAAGACTTGCATGCAAATGCGTGTACGCACTAGGCATTAAGTGTCTAGATGATGATGTGATGATTGTGTGTTTATGCTGAACTGCGGCCTTTTGGCGCAATAACTCATTTTATTTTATATGGTTTTCTTTGTTATTGGTTTTATTGTTCTTAATTCTTTATTGTACACGAAAACGAGATAAAAGACAAATACAATTGAGATGGTATGTACACAGGCGAGCTTAACCCAAATTTGAGTTTTGTACCAGCAAACCTTTGAGTACCTTTGTTGTGCTAATAAACTCTTTCTCTTTCTTTCTTTGATAAAATACTAAGGATGAAGCTTAGTGGTTCAGCATGTACTCGTAGATAGAATATAAAGAGGAGCCGCGGTTTTACATCATTTTTAACCCCCGACAAAAAAGAGGGGTGTTATTATTTTGTAGTGTGTATCTGTGTATCTGTCTGTAGCATCGCATCGTAACTACAAAACGGATAGACAGATATCAATGCAGTTTTTTCAAATTGAAAGCTAGTTTAATCGAGTATCATCTTAGCTGTGTTTCATGAAAATCTGTTTAGCTGTTCAAAAGTTACAGCTTTTTTTCTGGTTGGAGTCGAGGGTTTTTTATGGTTAGGTTCTTAGAGTATTCATATGTTAGGTTATTATTTTAATTTTTCTGGCAATATTAAGTTAACCAGTTAATATTAACCAGACCGCCTTTGTACATTGTACATGAAGCATTTTAAATAAATAAATAAATTTAATAATTTATTCATGTGTTAAAAATAAACTAATATTTTTAGTATAACCACGTCATCTAAGTTAAACGTGATGCGTATCATATTTTCTTTGACCAAGCAACCTTAACCTACTTGCAGAGCTAAACACTTTGACATTCAATAAAATTCAAATATTTGTCATTTCATCATCATTTAGTCAGATGAAAAACCCGCTTAGTTTAGGAAAATGCAAGTAAAGGCGAGGTTTAAGTTAAGGCGAGGCTGTAGATAATGTTGTGTATGTATTTTTTTGATTTACTAATTTTTTAAATTTTTTTTACCATATAAATTGCAATGCCTTAACAGGCAACTAAGTACTAAGTCCAACAACCTATTGATAACATCTTTAAAATGCTGTACACTTAGTTCGCAATAAAGAATTTGAATTTGAATTTGAATTTAAGATTTGTGGAAGTTACAACAAAAATAGCCAGTAAATTTATACCTAGATCAGAATACTCTAAGACCTAGATTATACAGGGTTATTTTTAATTCATCAATAGTGTGATAAAGTGGTGGAAGTATCAAACCAGATCACGAAAAAAAAAAATCTTTTCAAGCAAAAGGTCAACCTTGCTCAATCGAATAAAGAAAGAAAAAGAAAAGAAAGAAATAAGGTTTATTGGTCAACACAATACATGTTTAAATCACACCATATACAGTAAGAAACAGAATAGCCGGGAGTGACACAGCAATAATTGCACATTGCAGCAGGCTCACTTGCGCACACAAATTTAATGTAAGCTATGACATTAAGTAAACTCACCTACACCGCAAACTTGCACTAATTATGGTTTAGGCAAACTGTCCTTAATCCAGTTAATATTATATAGTTACTTACTTTAATTTCTTCGCTGCTATTCGTACTATATTTTACTGTTTTTATTTTAATTTTTCTCCTTGATTTATCTTTGTTTTTTGTTTCGAGCGTATGGCACCCTGGGTTGCAGCTGAAAACCAGCGTTGGGTGATCAGTATTAACGTACTGACACCCAACATTATGCTGAGCTGCTGGCCCGTTTGGCACAACTACTGATTTTATTTTATTTTTATTTTCTGTGTTTTTAGCATGTATGTGCCAATAAACTTTATTTCTTTCTTTCTTTCTAAATTAGGCTCAGTGTGGTATTGTGGAAATATATATTATTATGAAATTATTGTTTATTTTTTCCCCGATTTCGGGGTTGGTCACATACTAAAAGTAATTCATATTGATGAGTACAATATCATATATCTGTCACAATTTTGTATGACAAAACTTGGCATTAGATTTATGGACTGAACTATGAATGCACTTTCTAATTTACCAATTGAAATGCATAGTTCACGTATTTCGCAGACAAAAACTATTAATCTGATTAATATAGGTGTTGTAAACCTATTATAAATTATATTCTTAATATAACTATCATAAATTTTATTATAATAGATGTTAAGATATAAAACAAAAAAGAAAATAAAAAGCAATTGTAAAGCCTCAGTATTTAATTTAATTTGAATAATGTATGCAAATTATTTCAAAATAATACCTCAGAATTTAGTTATTTATTTATGACATAACTTTGTACTGCGTTTATTAAGCGGCGGATTATTTAAAAAAATATGTAGTGAATTTTAACGACCTCGTTAAATTTTACATAAGTTAACTAATGTGCTAATATTGTGTCGTAGAATACATAGGATAGTACTCCTCCAATACCAATTGAATAATAACACTGTATATTTATTTATTTTGTATGTAAGTGTAATATAATTTTTATGCATATTATTTATCTGTTTATAATATGTATGGTACACTGCAAACTGCCCTTTTTCTATTTCTTCCGAGTCATGTCCATCCAAAGGTTGTCTGGAAGATATCGCTTTTAGCGATAAGACCGCCCATTGTACATGACTGTTTATTGGATCGGTGCCGTTCGTGGAATAGCGTTGGTGCTATTCGTTTTAGTGCCGCTCAGATCAGTGCTATTCGTGGAATACCTCATTTTTATAAGTATTGTATCGTTTTGTATTTCTGGTGTACCATAAAGTTTATTGTATTGTATTGTATTATTATGTAATACATTAATCTTATGTCAAATCTTACACGAAGATTTTGAACACGGAACACAATAAGCACTTAAAATACACGTTCACCATATAATTAAAAACATTATCAGTTGATCCAAAAATTCTATGTAATCGTGTGAACATTGCATAGTAAATCTATGCAAAAAAATACCTTAAATTTGACCTCAAATGCATCCGGGTTGGTTAGTTAATCTATAGTAAGTAAGTATTAGTCACTAACTAATTTTGAGTTTTAAAGTAGGCTATGTAAAACAGATTAACCTGTTTCCATTGTTAATTACATTTTTATAGTAACGTTTAACGTTAATTTTAGTGATTTATAGAAACAATCAGGTTTTTAAATTAAGGAAACTAAGTACAGGGTTTCTTTATTTATTAGATAAAATCACTAGCTTCCGCCAGCGGCTTCGCCCGCGTGATATCTTTATACATTATAGTCTATGTTACTTAGTGATAATATGCTGGTGAAATAATTTTTAAAACAAAGAAACTAGTATCCAAAAAATCTAATCTTTTAGTCTATCTAATCTATCTAATCTAATCTCTAATCTAATATTAGTTTAGACAAGGGAACTACAGTGTTTTGGGTATTGACTTCTATTTTATTGTTCTTCCTAAATTAATAATAGATAAGTCTTGCATCAAAGTCAACATTGTTTTTATTAACTGTAACTTTTTTTTTTACTTTTTTATGTTTTCTGCACTGTTGTCTGATGTCTAGTCCAAATAAATGATTTTTCTTTCTTGTCAATAATGCGTAGCCTAGTGGTTGAACGCGTAACTGTCCCACTGCTAGGCACGGGCCTCTTCTCAGAATGAGAAGGATTAGGCCTTACTCCAGCGCATTGGCCTGGTGTGGGTTGGCGGACTACACACACCATTGAGAACCTCATGAGGCCGTCTCAGATGTGCAGGTTTCCTCACGATGTTTTCCTTCACCGTTCCCGCAAGTGATAATTAAATTCTGATTCGCACATAAATTCTAAAGGTCAGAGGTGCGGGCCGGTTGCAAACTCAGTCACTCGTGCATAAGATTAATGGGCTGGATTATTTTGATTTTGATTTTTCTATTTATCGTAATCCCACATTAGCTTCTCATAATACCTTACCTTAGCTCTGAGGGTACAACTAAAATTACAACAAAGATAATTTGTTAATTATGTACATTTATATTTGAAACGGCTTTCAAACACCCGTCGCCGCTAATTTGTGCGATACGATAATAATTACACCTGACTGGCCAGAACGTTGCAAAATTGATTGAAGGATTATAAGTTCTTGTATTAGTTGAATTATTAGAATAATGTTATTATATCTGCATTAAAACATGGTTTAATACTAGCCTATTATTAGGTCACGGTTGAGATATCCTCTGTATTAACTACTACGACTGCAGGAGTTCTATGTAATAATAATGTTCTGTAATATTGTGTAAATTCTGGTCGAATTTTAGCTAGGGCCGCTCCCGCGGCTCCATATGTTATTGCTAACTTGATTTATGAAAAGAGTATCCATGGAGTTTCTTGCTCGTATCTTCTCCAGGACCAACCCACTTGGAATTGTGCACCGAGAATCACGACGTTTTTAAAGTAAAAAAAAAAAGTGCCTGCAAAGGCCCAGTTGAAATAAAAACCTTTGACTTTGACATTGTTTAGGTATACAATTACGGTTAGGTTTCGCTAACCGTCAAAAACACCCGACTTCAATTAGAAAAAGAGCTGTAACTTTGAACGGCTGAACAGATTTTCATGAAACATAGCTAAGATGATACCTGATTAAACTAGCATTCAATAAAAAAAACTACGTTGAAATCGGTTCTTCCCTTTTGAGCTACGATGCCACAGACAGATACACGGATTTATTTTTCGTATAATTTTTGAATCTCCCTCATTCTTCTAGTTGAAAGGACATCGACGCAGAAATTTATGCATATTTATTTGTTCAACACATGTAAATAAAGATTATTTTGGTTGTAACAACTTAAAAACTTTTCAAGCTTCGCCGGAGTGCTTGAGTTCATGATAATTATTATGAAAAATTTATCCCTCTTCTAAACTACTGATTCGATTTCATTGATTTTTTATGTGTGGTCACAAAACGCGTTTTCATATACGTGGTTTTATTTATTCTGTTCTTCTATTGTTTCAGAGCAAGACGTAATATGTAGTAGTTATTATTGTGTAACAACTGGCCATGGAACCCACCGGCAGGATACCTAATTAAAATATGAGGAACCAGTAATAACAATTAAACAACCAATTGGTGTGCTAGGTTGAGTGTCTTATTTACGAGTAATTGTGTTGTGTATTTCAAGGAGAATCCTTTATAGTTTACGGAAAATATAAATACTTGAAGACTGTGTCGCAAATGTGTTCTTTGAGTATAATTATTATGTGTATTAGAGCATAATTAATCATACTGTTTGTAGGTAGTATGATGAAATCATTTTCGGCTGTTATATTGTTTTTTTTAATGATGTTACATAAAACGTTTTACATATTTAATTAAACATGAAACATTAGTTACTATATTAAAATTATTTACTTATTTACTCTTTTGTTTCGTAATATTGGAGAGTCAGATAGAGCATAAATCATTGTAATATTATTAATTAATAGCTGTGCCCGCGACGCTATCCGCGGGAAGCTGGAATTAATTTGACAAAAAAAAAAATGCCTATGTCCTTTCCCATGATGTACACTATTTCTTTGTCAAATTTAATTAAGATCGGTTCAGCCGTTTAGACGTGAAAAAGTAACAAACAGACGGAGAGATAGAGTTAGTTTCGCATCTCCATAAAGATCTCAATGGTGTGTGTAGTCCACGAACCCACACTAGGCCAGTGTGTGGGACTAAGGCCTAACCCGTTTCATTCTGAGAAGAATCCAGTGCCCAACAGTGAGATGGTAATGGAGTGGATTTATTATTATTATTATAGTTGTAATATAAAGTGTTTATTAATGAATTACCTACTGACATAATTTGTAGCCTTAAGATTTTATTTTTCGATTTTACTAACAATATACAGGGTGGCGATTTAGTCACCTGCATCCTTTATGGAGTTGATTCTACTCGTCATTATAAACAACTTTTATTATACCCTGTAATCTATGATGGGACGGTCTGCCGTCTAAACAGATGCAGCTAATAAAACTAATATTTCTTTCTTTCCTAACTGTGTTTCACTGATTATAATAATATCCTTTCCGTTTCATTACAACTCGTTGGATGAAAATTTGAATAAAATAATAAACAAAATTATAATTTAACTATGCATTTGCAATGCATTTATTTCGCAAGGAGTTGCGTTTGCGCAGCCGTTATCTCGACTTGATTTATTCACTTTGTTTAATGTGCACGTGAGAGGTTTTACATTTAACTAATTAGGTATGGGGAAATTTAACAAATAATTCAATAATATCTACTATTTAATAAGTACAGGATTTTTTTTTATGTAGTGCGCATAACTTATATAGTGATTCAGTCTTTGTTCCTAAATGAAACCACAGTATTGGCATACACTTTAAAAACAAATGAAAATTTGACTTAGTGTGGCGGACACGAATGATTTACCAGCGCAAGCCATACAATTTTTATTTTTGAGTGAATTTTAGTAGGTACTGAAAGAAATATAGTTTATTGGCACATACATGCTAAAAACACAGAAAATAAAAAATAATATAAAATCAGTAGTTTAGTGCCAAACGAGCCAGTAGCTCACTACTGCGGTTGCATATGTGAGCGGATACTGAATCACTCTGCAAAATATGCGCATTACATTAAAACAATATCCTGTATACAGACAAACTGCCGTGTGACCTCTGAAATGGATATAGGTACATTGAATTAGTTTGCAAATAGGTGTCCGGATGACCTAGAAATACCTGTATTATAAAGCGGTCAATGTACTGTTTCCTAAAAAAAAACTACCCAAATTACGTAGTTTAAGAGATAAAAAAAATAAGAAAAAATAAATGCATTACGTACGTACTTAGATGTTTTCTAACCATTGATCAGGAACTGGTCGAAGGTCTCGCGTGCTTTTAATTATGTGTGTGATTGATTGAGATTATGCGTATGATTCGGTGTTCCACTTCAGTGGGTATGCGCCTGCGGTTTGACGTGAAGAATACATGCGCGTTTATCACGATATTTCAGGAAACGGGGAATTACGTCGGTTTTCTTTTGCTACTAGGCTCATCACACACACGCATCTGAAGCCCAATTCTCGTAATGAATTTACACTATGACTGAAGGTTGACCAAACTGAGATTATATTATGAATTGACAAAAAAATTGTATTCTACTCTACTCTAAGTTCAGTCCAATGTCAGTATGATTTGAATTCAATCTTCTTACAGACTCATTTTAATCTCATTTTTGAAGTTTATATATGGACGAGAGTATCAATTTTATTAACTGTGTTCGTTCAAAATGTTACCAGAATACCGATTTGCCTTTATTCAACTTTTGCACTCATTACAATATAATTTCACGTTTGACGTTGTTTGTTAGGGTAGGAGAATACCATTTGTGACATTTATGACATTGGTAGTAGATTGGAATTATATTTTGAACATTTTTTATTACGAGAATTGGGCCTCAGAGTAAAAGCCTGATGCAGCACATTTGTGCAATAAGTGTGTAGCTATCCTACAGTGCACTGCGCCGATGTCTTGCAATTAAAGGCTGGACCACACAGCCGCGTTTTATCGCCGATATTATCGCAGCGATATGTTTTAGTACATTTTGTAGTCACATACGATCTTACACACTGCTACGATAATTTGTCCTAACACAATTTCTACTAAAATTCACAACCACAATACGACAAAATACACACACGCAAACTAATTTTACTGCTTTGCTCGACATCCTTATGTCATAACCGGGATCCAGCAGAATATCAGCGTCAGGTATCATAGCCTGGCACATGCTGAGCTGGACACCCATTTGCTACAGCTAATTTTTATTACTTAATTTTACACTGTTGCCATCCTAAGAAAAATGTCTTCTCTGTCTATGTAGTACCTATCCTCTTCTTATTGCCTATGTCTATCATTCTAGTGTGTCTTGTTTTTGTGGCAAATAAATATTTTTTCTTTCTTTCTTTCTTTCCTTTAAAACCGATAGGTATCTGTGATATTATCGACAGATAATAACGCGGAGTGAATAGAATAGAATAGAATAGATCTTTATTTCATGTAAACCAGATACAGGCACTTATGAAATGTCGAGACTCTAGGTGCACGGTTCCAAATAGTAGACCCTATGGAGAAGAACCGGCAAGAAACTCCATGGTAACTCTTTTAAAAAAATAGATTATAATCTTTATCAGTACAATGTTGTGGTAAGAGCTGCGAGAATAATGTAATTTAATGTGAATAAAAATAAGACTAGGATAAAAATGATTTGCCTCTGAATAAGATTGCCATGGCAGTTACAAGCTGACCAGTTCCGACAGACGGCACCCGTTCACGAGCATGACGCATGCGTCAGCGTCGCCAAGCTCGACCACAATGAAGGGAACTCAACGGCCCGACACACAACGCCACCATCAGCGAGACATTTTAGTGAGCACGACAGACTCATAGTACCAGACAACAGGTAAGTATTTAGAAAATACCTCTAACATTGAGTGTGTTGGATCGCGATTAAGTATGACATTTAGAATTTTTGATTGGGTCAGTTTGATGTCTCAAAATTTGCGTAACAAAGCAAGTCTTTATGCAACAAAATTGATTTATGGGTCTTTAAGATATTTTTCCTAAAGCGTTCGTACGTCACGACTTAATATTCCTATCATTATATTTATGATAATTTATATGTAGACTGTTGAAGATATTAATTTTATTCTAGATGGATTCGTACATGATACTTATAATAATTATAAGACAGTTATTATTTCCGCCATTATAATAATGTGACATACACGTAATGTGTGCATTTGTGTGTGGACATTTGTGTCGGTGATTTTTAGTACGTTTTTCCGATGCAGCCCGAGTTGTAATGTATGAAAATATATTGGTACGAGATGCCACACTGAATCCAGTGCTTTTCAACACGCCAAAACAAGCAATGCAAGCATGCGCATGCACGTCTCTCTACGTATTGCGTTGTTGTCTTCTCTGTCTATGCACCTGTCCTCTTCTTATTACCTATGTCTATCATTCTAGTGCGTCTTGTTTTTGTGGCAAATAAATGAATTTTCTTGCTTTTTTTCTTTCAGTTTACAAAGGTATTGTGTTTAATGTATCTCAGCTTTAAACCGAAGAAACTTAAGACAGTAACATACACACAACAACACAATACAACACAACAACTCTAGGAGAGAAACTGCGGACAACAGCCGGTAAGATTTTTAATTTGGTTTGTTTGACGAAGTTGTTGATTAATCAAAATTATTGTAGATTATGTTACCGGCAATGTATGAAACTGTTTCATATTCGCGGTTCATGGGTGTCCCAAGGGCCACCCCAGTCTCACCTTAACCGACTGTGACACCGTTCATGTGTGGCTGAAATTCTTTTGGTCATATTATAGAATATATCATAGATTTATATTTTAGGAATTGTACACATTTCCTAGGAATTGGTTACAATGACGGATAACATACTTTTTCGTTAACATACACAGAAAAATTGGCCAAGTTCAAGTTTGTGTAATGTTACGCTCTATAAATTTCATTTCAGGCGAATACAGTAGGTACTACGTAACATTTCACAAGCTTTCTTCTTATATGATGTAAAAAAAAGAGGTTCAAGTAATTTACTGTTTGCCAACATTTACTTCATTAATAAGAAATCAAGAAGTGTTTTGTTATACAACGCTTCAAACAGTAGGAGTAAGTAATCTGAATAAAACGTAACGGCTAGAAATAAACAAGATAATGCTATTTACAGCCGAATTACTTGGTTCGGATGGAGACTGCAACGTCATTTTATCCGTGTGTTAAATGAACAAAAGTGCACATCACTTATAATTTAGCCTGCTCTGATAAAATATTATTAATAAAAAGAAGAGAAACTATTATTTATGCAACTTTATGTAAAACCGTCACCTACTGAAAAGCTGATTAAGAACTACCAATTATACAAACAAAAAGCTAAAACAAACGATGACTATTCTATGCCTATCAAAACTAAAAAAAACATAGACCATACAAAGAAAAAAATTGCTAGGCCTTTTGTACGTAAAACAAAATGAATTTCAATGTCATACAACATCTAGGGCATAACATTCGTTTTGACAAGCAGCCTTTTAGAGCTAACTCGGGCATAATCAATTACTATCACATAATACACATTACCACACGGTACAGAATCTTGTGCTTCAAATTCATAAACATGAATTACAAAAGCAGTTTTGTAATCTGACCTTCGTAGTTTGTTGGACCGGTCTGCTTCGCAATGTGGCCCTAATCTAGAAGGTCAGTGTCAAAGCGCCCCAGATTAGGGTCTGAGAACCCATATTGACTTTTACGCATCAATCTTGTGAGGAATGCGCATTTTATTGCAAAGGTCATATTGGAGATATATCTTTGTAGTAGGGTTAAGATGAGATTCGAAGAAATTGTTTGTATTTTTCCTTTTTATTGTATTTAAATTATTAGTTTAAACAAAATTATTTCAAATTTAATTTGATTTTGTTAACTAAGTTGGTAATTTAACTATGCATGCTGTGGTCAGGATAAGTGAAGGAGTACACTTAAACGATAGGTACGTCTTATTTACATACTATAATTATTTTGTGAATGTGTGTGTATATCGTTTGTCGGAGACCCTAAATAAATAAAGATTATTGTTGTGCGGTGCGAGAATGTAGAGTGTTAGGAGGTTCGTTAAATAAGGATCTTATTACACTGGTGATTTGCGAGCGTGTTTCCAGCGAAGCGATTGGTGAACGTGCTCGCTGCGTGTGCAACGCCACGAGTGCGCAACGTGTTCGCCGCGTTTGCGTAATGAGAGCGATTGACGCGAGTGTACAAGAGAGAGCAAGACAAGCGAGTTCGCCGCGTTTTCATAATATTGTACACGGTGAACACGTTGCGCACTCGTAGCGTGCTCACTACGCACACGCAGCGAGCACGTTCACCAATCGCTTCGCTGGAAACACGCCCGCAAAGCGCCAGTGTGGCCCGAGTCAATGTGGGCTTTAAACAAAAGTATATTCAAATGTTCACAAAGGTAAAAATGTTATAAAAGTCAAACTGTTCTAAAGATAATGTTACCTACGTTAGTAAAAGTGTGAAAAGTTTGTGTTTAATAATGTTTGAATGTTATGAACGCACTGGAAAAATTATAGTTTCTTAAAAAAATACAAAATATTTTTTTTAATTATTGGCTAAAGACAAAACATAAATTGTGTTAAAAATCCCGAAGAAAAAGAATTATGCAAATCCGTCCATATATGAAGGAGTTATGCACGAACATACATAAAAAAAGTATAAACATCCGAATTGAGAATTTTCCTCTTTGTAAGTCTGTTAAAAAATATGTATTGCGGCATGATTTTACAATCGGTCTAAACGGATACCGTAAATTGTTCGCAGACTATATTAGTCACCGTGCAGAGTCTAAATATCAGGCCATTACAACATACTTGAAGTATGAGTGCAGAACAAGTTTTTAAGGTTAACGAAATCTTATACCCTGGCTAGGAAGAAAGAAAAAAAAGATTAAGTATATACGACGTGTATTTGAAATGCGTGGTCATATTATTTTAAGGTTGCGGACCAGACCGTCAAACTGACCAACTTTCTCTATGGGACCAACATCGTAATCGCGAAAAAATAATCAGCTGTCCCATTACTACTGTTAGCTTGTATCATCCCACTGCTGGGCAAAGGCCTCCCCCCTTGATTTCCATGCTGTTCTATCCTGTGCCAGTGATGACCAGTCCTTGCTGAATGTGTCTTGTCGTCTTCTAGCTATCCCATACAAAACTTAATATCTATGCGACCCAAACGTATTCTCATTTGAAAATCATCACCTCTTTTCAAGTTAAAGAAGAGATATAGGTAATTCTACTTGCAGTCGGGGGTTTTTGACAGTTAGGTTAAGCCGCTCAGCTCAAGTGGGACTGGGCAGGATATGTCTGCCGTATGCCGGTCGAGCTGTGGGCCCACATAGCACAGAACTGGTGTCTTGAGGCAGTAAGACGGGGTCGCGGCAGACCACGAAGGAGATGGCGGGATGAATTGGATGCCTTCCTTAAAGACTGGCCCGATACAGCGCGGGATCGCGAGAAGTGGAGGAAAGGGAGAGAGGCCGAGTATTGGGACAGCATAGGCTTGTAATAATAATAAGGTTATTAGTTCAGATCTCAAACATGGATGTGAGAGACGCTGATGTCATTATCCTAGTCTATTGGTCGGCAAGATACCAGTTTTAGACACTTTGCGAGGTCATTCAGTTTTTTTGTTGCTTAAATGTGTCTAAAACTCTAAATATCGGTCTAACATGGAAATCACATTTTTTTACAAACCCGTCTCTTGCTAAACGGTTTGTTTCTAGAAGATATACGTAAGTATTTGACCTTACACAAAAAATGATGTTTTATTTCTACCTAGGAAATTTTTTGTGGGTTTCAAAAATGCTAAATTATGTAACAACTCAGATATTTATTAAAAAAAAATTGAATCCGTTTTAGAACCAGTTCGACTTGGGTCCTGAATGAATGGTTTTTCAACAAAGTTCTGTTTTTTATTTTAGACTTAAGATTATAATAAAAATAAAATTAGACTAAGATTTTTTTAATATGAGTAAAGTATTTCCCCTTACTTTCAATCTACTAGAAAAAGTTAGAGGTCACGAGTGAGTCTAACTATAGACAAGAATACAATATTCTTTGTTGCACAACAATTAAAAATCTTAAAAAGTATACAAATAAAAGCGACTGATAAAAGCGTCTTTTTTTTAAGTTAACCTTTAGATGGTCTTGTTTTGTGTAGATTATTAAAGGATTAGGAATAGCGAATGCTCGAATCGACTAGTCAAGTGCTTATGTGCAAGCGTATCAATTTTTTTACCTAATATCTAGAAACGTATCACTATGCATTAATAAAGAACGTGCATTAGAGTGACCATTGTGCAATGCGATCGCACCAGTGGTTACACACGCAATAAGCCGGATATTGCAACCGGCACTCTCAAGGACTGAGGCGAAAACCAAGTGAGTTCCGACAAACGGAAGGCTGTTGGATGTTAAGGATAGCCAGGATAGAACTAGTGCGGTAATGCGCGTAATAAATGTGAGTTATCGTAGTTGTGACATAAGTTCGTTGTTCGTATTTTAAAATGACAGATCGAAATATGAAATTGTATTGTTTTTTGTAATATAACGGGACTGTTCCATGTTTAAAATAGGCAAGCCAGGACTATAGTCCGTAAAATATGTGATAAACCTGTGACAGCTGTCAGCAATGCCGAACCATTTTAAATTATGATGCAATCGGTTGTTATTTTTAGAATGTTCTTTCATAGTTTTGAGAATACGAATAAAATAAAATAAATAATAATTCAAATTATTGTAAAGACGTTTGTTCGTGTTTCGTTGATGACAGCTGTTGCAGATATCAAGCTATATTTTCCGGACTATATTGCAATAATAAATACGCATTAATTTTTCTAAATGAAAAACCTGATTGCGTTCCGTTTCTTATCTATTATTTTGACGAATTAACGGCATCGGGGACATGTGCTTACAAAAGATAATTAAATGCTATAAAAATTGCTTTTTAAATTGAATTGATTTATTAATATAAATGTAAATTTTATTTCAATAAAGTTAATTATGTCATACATAATAAAAAATGATAATTGGTACCGAAATTTATTTGATTTACACGTTCAGCTCACTTGTTCGCACTACACTATAAAAGTTTCCTTACTTGCCCCATGTTATTTTTTCCTGTTTCGCCCCACAGTACAATACAGTTGGCAAACAGATAAAGATATTACAAGCCAAAATACACTGAAATTTTTATGTTTTGTGCGTCATACTGGGCGTAGAAATAAAAACGTTTTCTTTCTTTCTTTCTTTCTTTCTTTGAAATAAATTTTCGACGACACAATTAGCGTTGTTTTCTTTCGTGTTATGAAGTGTCATTTTTTTATACATAATACAGCCCTGTATTGCCACATGTAGTATCAAATACTTACATCGTATTCGGGAACCGGCAGTAGTTCAAAAATTCTTCCGTGAAGTATGGAGGAAACCAATTATTACTTTTTGTAATAATTATCTATTATTACGCAGTTTTGACAAATTTCAGGAGCGGATTGATGACTCAATGTTGTTATTATTAGATATGTAAATTATATCGATTATCTTTGCGTTCGTTTTTGGTATTGCATTTTAAAGTTTTTAATTAAATAAGTGTATTATTTGTTAATTGGTAGGTATTTATTATTAAATGATGCTTCGAACAATCTAGTGAATATTTATTAGGTATAAATAAACTAATCACTTAACTGTCAGGCGCGATTTTTTATTAATCTATAAGGACGATTTTAGTACGAATTAAAAATAAAGACCATCTTCTATAATAAGGCGCCGTTTTTTATTTTAATATAGGAAATTTATATTACTAAGCTTTTAATAGCTTATAATCTAAAAACCACGGGGTTTTGTCCTGTAGTTTTTCCATTGCAATTAGTTCCATGCATGCATGGTATGGCAATTTCGTACATATTGCGTTTGTATAATAGTGGATACGTCATTGTTGCATTAGATAACTTGTAATTTACAATTAATGTTGAGAGATAAAAAACAAACAAATATTATAATAAACCTACAACCATAGATTGAGTCATAACTAAAACTAATAGAGTAAAAGCAATGCACGGTTATTTGAAAATAATTATTACCTAAACTAACCGTCAAAACCTCCGACTCCAACTAAAAAAATAACTGTAAATTTTGAACGGCTCAATAGATTTTCATGAAACATAGCTAGCATACCCGATTAAACTAGCTTTCAATTTAAAAAAACTGCATCGACATCGGTCCATCCGTTTTGCAGATACACACTACAAACTTATAACACCCCTCTTTTTTGTCGGTGGTTAATAATTATTACTAAGAGGTACCACATGCACGATGTGATATATTTGATGCCTTATTAACTACGATATCGTACGTCAAGCGTATGAACTTGACTTTGGGTCAAAGACAATGGATATGCAAAATGTATTAATAATAAATAATAATATAGACTTCAAAATAAGTGACGCTAGTAGTAGGATTACACGTGTATAAAAGTGATTAATGTATGAATTAAAACACGATACATTTATTTTAATAATTAATTATTTATAGCTATCGATCGATTTATATCTCTATACACAAATTGAAATTGAATTGCTTAAAATATGTTATAAAATTTTAAATTATAAACAGATATAATGAGTAGTATATTTTTAAATTCATTTTGACGTGTATTATTTTAAACGCAGTTTTACTAAGCAGTTCACAGAAAGAATCTTCGATACCTAAGGTGCATGTGAGGCGCCCTGAGCAGTTGACTCTCGAACTTTGTCTACTGGCCCATCTTTATACCATACCGTGAACCATTACCATGTGACAGGTCAAGCCAACACGATAGAAGACTACTACTTCATATTGAGATAAGAAGATAAAAATAATTAAAGAACTGATACTTATGTTATATATAGACCAGTGGTTTTAAACCCTCGGATGCCCAGGAGTACGCGAGACAAGTTATAATCCCATAATAAATTTATATTTACGCGGGTGGCTCAAAAATCACATTCATTTTAACACATTTTCATTAGCTTCACCTGTAACTAACTAACTATGTAAGAAAATCTTGGAAGTTAAATTTGACCCACTTCCCGGTTTCTGATTGAGCTGAAATTTTGCATACACGTTCAGCTTGGATGACTGAAGCGTGATCTATAGTTTTCTTTAAACTATAATATGTTATTTAGTTAAAAGTTCTCTGTTATAAAAAAAATATCCAAATATTACTCAAGTTTTCAAGTATCCATCTGCTTAATAAAAGAATTGATCAGAGGACTACTGATCAAAAAATGGTTGACAACCACTGCTGTAGACAGTGTATATAGTACTAAATTGAAGCACACTATAGGAACAAGCAAAAATCTAAATCGAGAAGAAGAAGAAACGCATATATAACTGACGAAAAACCCATAATTATATGAACTGCTAATCTGCTCAGACATTATACAGGTTGTTACAAAAGTGACTAACGACAAATTAATTTCCATCTACAGGAAAATCCCGTCAAAAAGTATGTATGATAATAATAATACAACTAGACGCGCAATTTGATCACAATTCGTCATTACAGCAAAAACTGAATTGTCGAACGTCATCGTTAAGTATTCTGTTTTTCTTATATTCATTTCTTGGGTCTTTGTTGTAACATTAAATTAAAATTCAAAAGTGTTTATTCAAAATGGACTGGTTTGAATACTTTTCGACGCCATAATAAGAAAGCCAGTGAATGTGGAAGTATGTATATCTTCATTTCTCTTTCACCCAAAGGTTTGCTGGAAGAAAACTCATTCTGAGTTCAGCTTTGTGCATATATTTGTAAATTGTATATTTTTTGTTGTTGTGGTTGAACGCTCGCCTTCCATGCAGGAGGGTCTGAGTTCAAACCCGGCCCGCACCTCTGACTTTTCGGATACATGTGCGGATTAGAATTTGATTATCACTTGCGATAACGGTGAAGGGAACCATCGTGAGGAAACCTGCACATCTGAGAGGGCCTCATAAAGTTCTCGATGGTGTGTGTAGTCCGCCAACCCGCACTAGGCCAGCGTGGTGGATTAAGGCCTAAACCTTCTCATTCTGAGGAGAGGCCCGTGCCCAGCAGTGGGACAGTAATGGGCTGAATTTATTTATTTATTTATTATATTTTTTGTATATATTCCATATTTTGTGTACAAGAGAGAATATGAATAAAGCATCCTCAATACGGTGGGCGTACTTCACCGCTTCTGGGCGAAAGAAGTGGCGCAACCAACTCCCCAGCAACACGTCTGTTTGGTATTCTTAATAAGAAAGAAAGAAAGCAAATTGCGTTTATTGGCACAATTAAAATAAAAACACATAACATTGAATACATAAAATTAAGTACATTTATGCCAAAAGGGCCTCAGCTCAGCATAATGTCAGATGGCAACACCAGGTGCTACCATCTGACGCTGATTTTCAGCTGCAACCCACGGGTGCCATACAAGCTGATCGTACAAAATAAGTTTTTATCCAAGTATTAATAAATAAATAAATAAGTACAGTCCTGGGGGTTTACTTCGAGCTTCTATACGAGGGCTGAAATTGAACATCCCAGAATATTCCATAATAAGCTGTCCTTTCATTGTACGAAAAGCCTGTACAGAGCGAGGTCAGTTCATACTGGAAACGTCTGGGCAGTTCAATTTCAGCACTGCTACAAGGGTTCGTAGTAAGACTCTTGGATAGTTAAACCCGTTACGATAAAGGAACATGGTTGACCAGCTAGTTTTTCTACCGTGATCGATTCTCATATCGACAAAAATCCTTGAAAAAAATCTTATAGAACACTAGAGGTAAAAGAGAAATCGGGTGCCAGGAATTAAAAAAAACATTGAATGGAACCCTGAAATAAAAGTAGCCTAAATTACGCCTTATTAACTTCAGCTATTTGCCAATGAAAGTCCCGTCAAAATCGGTCCCGACGTTTCGGAGATTAGAACAAACAGACATACAGGCAGAAAGTAGTAATTTAAAAAATTGTTTTTTGTTATATGTCCCGTATATACTTTCAAGCGTTTTGTAAAAAGATATTGTTTTGACATTACAAACAGACAATTTAATTTAATTTATTTGTATGGATGTATAGATAATACCTAACGTGTTCCAAAATTTCACGCAAAATTCCAAAATATTGCAAATTTTATAAACAATTCTATGAAATTTCACCCAAAAATTTACATAGCTCAAAAACATAATTCTATGAACGGCTATTAAATAATAGACATGAAGAATAGATTGCTTACTCGAAAAAATTCACGGTTATTTACGAATGCCACGATAAAATTTACGAGTGCGAGTTATTTTCAGTATCAAACCGTTGGAAATTATTAGAGTGTGCAATATAATATTTTTGCAATCGAGAAGGTCATGCGCAGGTCTAGTTAATAAGTCTGGTTGCCTTGAGATAAAACAAACATCAAGAATTTCGCACTATCAATTCGTTGATTACGACAGATCATGACATTGTATTTTGCTTTAACTTTGCTGTCTAAACTTAGTAATGCTTAAGTCTGTGAATTAAGGCGTGAGCTAGAGGTGTAACGAAGTTTTTTATAATAGGTATAGGTATTATAATACAAATCACGTATATTCATATTAAGATATGCGAATTTAGAGGATCTACTTATGATAGTATATGTAGAGGATGTTAGGATCTCACGATCGTATTGAAGTTTAATACCAGTGTCGATTTTCATTACAATTTTAGTTACGCGGTAGACCCGGTCATGGCGTCGCTGCCGTCGCTTTTACCAATGTCATCTCCGTACAAAAATGACATTTTATAGTCATTTTTGTTCCGTAGCGACGTTAGTTCTAATTTTGGTCACCGGTTCAGATAAGTTTTTGGCACTATATATAAAAATGTTATAGGTACCTATAATCCTTTGAGTAACACTCAAAGCCTTAACCTCATCAAAAAATATTTATATTAAAAACGGATCAAGTTGTCTTTAAAAACGTGAATAATTACGTTTTATATTAATATGACACCTAATTTGTCATACTATACTAATATGTCAGCACTATTAATAGCAATGTAGTGGTCATTCATAAAGGTTACATAACAAAGAGATTGAAAAAAAATATGAAAAATTATAAACACTAATGTGTTTATAATTTTTACATATTTTTTTTTCAATCTGGCAATTTTACATAAGAAGACAAAAACTAAAATGATTCATTGTTTATGTTTAAAAAATATAGGTACAAGGTGCAATGACACTCCAAAGTCGCTAAAATAATTAATAAATTTTTGTTTGTGTTATTATTATTTATAAAGAATTATTATTACAAACGCTCTCACTATTATTTTTAGGTTAAGGTTCACCTTGTATTTTTAGAAAGAATAAAACATATTCTTCTTGAACAAAGTAAAAGTTAAAATTACGTGTCACAACGTACCCATCCAATGATTTGATTTGAACATTATTAATATTAGCTAATTATTTTAATTTGTCTGAATATTATAACGCTGCACCAAATTATTTACAAATAAAGAATTTATTATTATGTCCTTTATTCATTGATATACATATTTTTTATATTTTTAAATACATATTATAAAACTTAAGAAAATAATAAATAAATAAATATTTATTATTATTATTGTCTGGCAAGTTGAATATGAATGACGTGCAACCAGAGTTTTGGTATTTCTTTATGTGTGCCTGTGTGTGCATAAAACTAGTTTATTAGAAGTAGAATAGAATAGAATAGAATTTTTCTTTATTCGAGTAACCAAGACTCGACAAGATTATTACTAAAACTAAAAAGTAAAATCTATTTTATTCTATTCACATGTAATTGACCAACCTGTATAGACCTTGAAAAATATAAATAATAATTCAGAATATAATTATATTTGTATATTTATTCAGTCACGAGTGTTTGCATAATGTTGAAATACATTGACAAAATTATATTTTCAGTTCGGTTCGTTGATGTCTTTTGCATGCAAACAAAATGTTCTTCGAAAAACGGTGTTTCTGCATTTGACTGATCGTAAAATTAAATTTGTATTACTTGATAATTTACATAGGTCACGAATGTGTATAAAAATATTATTTAATACATTATAATATTTGTAAGTTCGCAGGTTTAGGTGGTAACTGTAAGATCACGAGATTTTTTGGGTTTTTTGAGATTTATATTTTATAAATGGTGTCCTTTTCGATAACATTCACGTTTTGGTATAAGATTGTTGTTTTATGATACTATTCAACGCTAATATTTATTTATTGTGGTACCAATACATTTGAAATATTATTATTAAAAATATTGAGAAATGTAAGTTAAAATTGAAATATTTTAAATAAATATTTTTCATGTCAATATCATGTACCTAATTTTATTTTAAGATTATTATAACTTAAGAAATCATCTTAAATTTTTTGTATTTTTTTAATAAGCTCAAAATTTATTTTTATCTTTAAAAAAATATATTAACATTAATTAAACAAAAATTTTACATACCAATATCTTCTCAAACTCATAATCACAATCACTAATCTCTTGCCAATTTAATCAAACACAAATCAGAAGAGCACATCACTTAATAAATCACTATAAAATATGAAACATTCATAAGTCTCATAAAAGGCTTGATGTTAACTAGAGGTTGTACGACGCTGTATATTTCAATATATACAAATAGTTGCCCGGTTCTGTGTGACGACGGCCTATTACTGTTTGTCATAGACTACTGAATGGTTAGAAGCGGCATGTCATAAGTTAGTTTATAAGGGGGGTAACCTTGATAGTTCTGGAAATATAGTAATTTCTACTGCGTAATTAGTTTCAAGGTGGAAATGTGCATCCTTGTTGAAGAATTTCGTTCGTTAAAATGTGTTTCTAGTTCAATCGTATTCTATTTAGCGAATTTTTATGCGGAACATAATTATGTTACCGTTCTTGTGAAACCACTGCGGTGTTTGTTTTTTACCGTATGCTCCGTTTTGTTACGCGATACTGCATAAGATTAATTCTAATGTTCTGATTACGTCTATGAGAATATCTGTGATAAATCTTTTAGGATATGTTAGACAAAGTTTTTGCGTGTTAAAGTTTACCGTGAGGAATTTTCAATAATACATCAAATTTTCCTGAAAATGCTTATTTTTCTCTCTCCGTCTCTAAAGCTCTTTCAAATATACCAACTGACGGAGTGTTGAATATTAAGGGTATTAGGTATTAATTCCTTTTTTTACAACTTTCAAATGTTATAAATCTAGGTATCAAAAGTATATTCAACATGCACGTTTTGTACGTCATGAAAAAACAACGTCATTTCTACCTCATTCATCGCTCTACTTACTCTTACGAACCTTGTCGTGGTTCCCTGCGGTCCGAATTGCGCTAAAAGTAATAATATCCCGAATCCGACCAAAGTCACAAGTATTATTATTACTCACTAGCCCTTATATTTTGTGACTATTAAATTTGGTCGGATTCGCGATATTATCACTTTTATCGCAATTCGGACCGCAGTGTCTGTGTTTTTGTTGTTCACTGACGTATATCTTGACGCAAATGCAATCTTTGTGTACAATGTTATACAAGGATATTGACATTACGCGATGGCTCTAAAGATAGGTGATGTGACGTTTTCTCTCTTTCTAGTGCTTATCTGTTATATAGCGTTGTCTCATTTTATTAATGCATACAAAACTCTAGTCAAAAAGATCAATGTTCTGTTTGACTCGAGTGCTCGAAAAAACTGGTATTTTCTATATTATTCAATTGTTTTTCTGGGAAAAAACGGCTGGGGTAACCCTTAATTAAATATTGTTTTTTTTTTTAGTACGATGTAATATTTTATGCATGTATCTATGAATTAATTTATATGAGCAAATAAAGATAGATTACATGGTTTGTGTTTAATTTTATTAGTAAAGTATTTTGGTCGAAATACATTAATTTTCTTTATTGTACACCAAACGTGGAATATACAAAATCTCAGTTTAAATATCATGAATTCACAAAAGCGATCTTAAACTCAGAATGAGGTTTCTTGCAGCAAATTTTTGGGTGATAGAGAAATTAAGATATATTAAACAAAAAGTTATGCTACCCCTTTTGTAATTAAATAATTACTAGTTGTCGCCCAGTGGTCGTAATTCGACCGTAATATTAGGTATATACAAATTTTAGCTTTCTGCATTTTTTTTATTTCTTTTTATACTTTGCCCCTCACTAGTATTTCTGCTGTATCGAGGGTACAGTTTACAAACATACATGTCACATGCTCACACAACCAGACCCGAAACAACTATCTGTAGATCATACAAATATTTGTTCCGTGCGGGGTCGAACCCGCGGCACTTAGTGCAGAAAGCTAATCACTTAGCCACTGCGCCACCGTGTCGTCAATTCTTTCTCCATATAAACAAAAAGTAGGCATGCCAAAGCTCGCAAGCCTCGGTGCGCACAATATGCTTAAGCCTTTGACCGGCAGTTCCTGGAAATCTATTATGTTCGAAGGCTGATCTGCCATGCATTGAGTTGAGGGCAAAGGGTTACGTAGTTTTCTCTTTATGTATACAGGATTTTTTTTTTATGTAGTGCGCACAATTTGCAGAGTGATTCAGTCTCTCTTCCTAAATGCAACCGTAGTACTAAAATTCACACAGACTTTAATCCAAATTACAATTTTTTTTATTAACAAGACGATTTGATATCATCACTATGTTTGTCGACGGAAACAATGACGTCGTGTTCGGTCGTTTGGTGTAAATGTCACAATTATCTGGTATAATGACAGGTCTGATTATACAGTACACATTTCAGTGTCACATGGTTCGTGTGGACATTTAAAGACTTTGTTTTTCTGCCGCGTACCGACCGATACGCGGGAATTATGTAGGCTTATCTTAATCTGTTTATTTTTAACCCCCGACAAAGTCAAAATCAAAGATTTTTATTTCAACTGGGCCTTTCAAAACGTAGTGATTCTAGGTGCAGGAAAAAAGTTATAAGTTTGTAGTGCGTATCTGTGCATCTGTGTATCTGTCTGTGGCATCGTAGCCTTAAAACGGGTGGACCGATTTTAATGCAGTTTTTTTAATTCAAAAGCTACTTTATTTGGGTATCATCGTAGCTATGTTTCATGAAAATCTGTTCAGCCGTTCAAAAGTTTCAGCTCTTTTTCTACTTAGAGTTGGGGATTTTTGACGGTTAGGCTATTTTTTTATTTGCTACCGTGGTATCGGCCGGTACGAACTTTGGTCTTAAATTCGGGTAAAACCGGATTATGTAGATTCAGTGCTACTAAAGATTTTTAATCTGGAAATAACAAAAGAATGAATTAATTAAGTGAAAAGTCAGGTCGTTAGAACCGTTTTCTAGAAGCATTAGACTTTTAAATTAAAATTTTATTTTATTTTAACCGTAATTTTGTTTGCAAAATTATCTTGTGTCACGTTAATTATGTACCTAATTTTAAGCTTATTATACTCTTTATTGTTTATTAAATGCAAAAATAATAATTTATCATACATAAATAATTATTTCGTTATGCTTCTTTTTATTTAAACATGCATAATATATTTAAATCTTAATGTGTGTAGAGCCATAGTTAAAAAAACTAAAAGTTGAATATAGTGTTATTAAATTGTGATAAGTACTACGCTTTTTTTAAATCACTTATATTAATTACAGTTATATTATCATCTAGCAGAGTGCGTCTAGACATGTGCAATATGCAACATGCAATAAATCAGTGCATTTGTGTATAGCAATGTAATATGGACGTACGAACACAGGAAATGCTCAATTATGATTTAAAAACACGCGACACGACCAAACAGTCCAAATTAGTGAATTTTTAAGCGCCTTCAAAAAAAGGAGGAGTTTCTCAAATCGACTGTATGTTTTTGTATGTTTGTTACGCCGTTACTCAGCCAGTTGCAGACCGATTTTGAAAAAAAATATTTTTGTTTAAAATGGTATGCTCTTGAGTTGGTTGCATTTTAATTTGTGAAGATCTGATGAAGACCTTCTGATATAGAGAATAGAACTCTTGAATGAATATCATTCGTGCGTGAGTGGCATGTTTATGCCACTCTTAATAGAAAAATAAACAAAAATTTTAAAAAAGTAAAAACCGATATTTACTTTATTTATTTAAAGATTCAAAGATTTATTGCTTACTAAGTGTATGCATTGGTGTTACCTACATTTTGTTTTGGAACTTATAACTTAGTGACCTTTTACAAGCATTGCAATATTGAGGGCTATATTTCTATTATAATTATTGTAAAGTATATTGTTATTATTACAATTGAGCTAGGTACCTATGTGTTTATTCTTATTATATTACATTATTAAAGATTTATGTATATCTAAAATTACAATTGGAATATTCATTCTGCATTTACCTAAAAAGTATAAAATAAATTTCTGAAAAAACTTAACAGCTTCTGAAGTCGGGCCTTTAATTCTTCAATGTACCTAGCTTGGTAGTGGCACTGACTTCAGAAGCTGTCAAGTTTATTAAGAAAATTATATTTCTTTGCACAACTAATAATATTAAAAGTAATATTCCTATCACACCTTAATATTTTAGTTATCATAAGAGGTCAAACCATAATTATTGGGATGATATTATGAAGTATTTATTTGCCGGGACCAATTTTTTTAATGTGATAAGGGTTTTTATATGAATCCATCAAATAAATTATCGTTTAACCGCAGAATATATCCTGTAAGTAATTTATACACACTTTGAACCCGGAAAATATATGAATACAATACAATATATTTGCCCAATCATTATTACTGATTGCTAGTAAATATGTTTTGAAATTTTTTGCTCATCTTTAAGTAAACATAGATTATTATTATGTTCTGTGGTTTAAGTAATGTTTTTTTCTTTGATATTGAGCTTTTTTTTCTGTCAAAAGTACAACGCACTCATGTTTTTGAATTGTCATCTATCTCATAATGTGTTTATCTTTAGATGCGATTATGATTATAATTAGGCAACAAACAACTGTGAGAACATGTATTTTTTAAATTTATTTATTCATATTTTGGTCGTAGTTTCAGTTCACCTTCGTAATTATAGTGCCACAAACTTATCTGACCCAGTCATGGCGTCGCTGCCGTCGCTTTTACCAATGTCATCTCCCTACAAAAATGACATTTTGAAGTCATTTTTGTTCTCAAGTCCGATACAGTTACCGACCTTCCCCCCCTGAACCGTCCAAATCAAAGCCTAGCCTTTGAGGACGATGAAAAGGCCGAGTGCCTAGCCGACAGCCTGGAGACCCAATGCTCGCCAAGCTTACTACCGGTAGACCAAGCCCACCTCGACAATGTGGAAGCCGAGGTTGAACGCAGGTTCACCCTCCCCCCCCACGAGGATCCAGACGAACCCCTCCCCCCAGTAACCCCAGACGAAGTCCTCTCCATAGTGAGACAATTAAAACCCAGGAAAGCTCCTGGCGCAGACGGTATCACCAACAGGGTGATCAAACTCTTCCCAGCCCAACTCATAGTCTTAATGTCAGCCATCTTCAATGCGGCATTGAGTAACAACCTCTTTCCACAAGCATGGAAAGATGCCACTGTCATCGGCTTTCACAAGCCAGGCAAGCCCCCAGCCGAACCGTCCAGCTACCGGCCCATAAGTCTACTCAGCTCCATGGGAAAGATTTATGAACGCCTCATTTTCAAAAGATTAATGGATTTTGCAGAATCCAATAGAATCATCCCCGATGAACAGTTTGGTTTTAGGTCCAAACATTACTGCGTACAGCAGGTTCATCGCATAGTCGAGCACATAAGTGCAGGATTTCAAAGAGGACGCATGACAGGCGCGCTCTTCTTCGATGTGGCGAAGGCATTTGACAAGGTATGGCACGACGGCTTAATATATAAGCTGTATACACTCAACGTGCCAGATCGTCTCGTGCTCATCATACGGGACTTCCTGTCAAATCGCACCTTTCGCTATCGTATTGGAAGCACCCTCTCTTCTCCTCACCCTATACGAGCAGGAGTCCCGCAGGGCTCCGTGCTCTCCCCACTACTGTTTTCACTCTACACGAGCGACATCCCCAAACACAACAAGTGCCAACTAGCGCTTTTCGCTGACGACACTGCCATTTTCTACACAGGTTTTAGCCCAAGTTCAATAGCCCAAAACCTCCAATCCGCAGCTAATGCTCTCGAGCAATGGTTTAAGAAATGGAGGATCGAAATCAATCCCACCAAAAGCGCAGCAGTACTTTTTGTCAAGAAAGGCAAAAACTGCAACGCCCACACTCGCACCCGACCCATCACCATGTCAGACCAACCGATCCCATGGGACACCAAGGCCAAATACCTTGGGGTGACTCTGGACAATAGACTTAAATTCACAGAGCACATTAAAATTGTACGCAACCGCGCAGCCTTTGCGCTCGGTCGCCTCCACGGCCTCCTCAATGCACGCAGTAAACTAGCCCTTAAGTCCAAGGTGCGAATCTATACTGCGTGTATACGCCCCATTATGACATATGCTAGCGTCGTGTTCGCACACGTTGAGCCGTCTCGCTTAGCAAGGATGCAAACCCTCCAGAATCGATTCATGCGCCGTGCCACGGGCTCCCCCTGGTACGTACGCAATGAGCAATTACATGTCGATTTAAATCGACACACGTCACGTCACGCCCCCCCACGGCGTCACGTCGTGTCGTCGTTTCGACGACACGGTTGGCGCAGTGGCTAAGCGATTAGCTTTCTGCGCTACGTGCCGCGGGTTCGATCCCCGCACGGAACAAATATTTGTATGATCTACAGATAGTTGTTTCGGGTCTGGGTGTGTGTGCATGTGACATGTATGTTTGTAAACTGTACCCTCGATACAGGAGAAATCCTAGTGAGGGTCAATGTTATAAAAATAGAAATAGAATAGAATAGAAATATGCCGACCATCAGGCACTTTATGAAAAAAGCTTCTAAACGCTTCTTCGATTCTGCTACTACACACACTAACCCGTTAGTGGCAGCAGCCGCTCGTTACACACCCTCACAAATTTCACGTACACGACGCCCACGACACGCCCTCATCAACAAGGACGATGACATCACTCTCTATCAAGAGAGCTTAAAGTTAGCCTCAAAAACTGGCATCACTACACACGACAGACGCCCTTCTTACTGTACTCGACGGCGAGTACCTCCGCGGCATAGAGTAGCGTACCCAACCCCCCGACCCTTGACCCCGCCAGCCCGCGCTGTGCAAGTAGACCAAAACATGTCCCCAAATAATAATAACTCACCGATTTTGCAAGTCCCTTCTTGTTCAATTACCAATAGCGCCCTAAGCCTAGGTCCGAGCCCCATTATGGGGTGCCCTTAGCTGTGCTATTTTATTTTTAATACTTTACGGTGAGAGACCCTTCTGGTCCCACCAAAGCCCGGTTACGCAGATCTAGCTCACGGAGTTATCTGCAATAGGCCATTTCAAAAAAAAAAAAAAAAAAATCATTTTTGTTCTGTAGCGACGTTAGTTCCAATTTTGGTCACCGGGTCTGATATGTTTGTGGCACTATATGTGCTTTGACATGACAATCTCCGACCGTCAAGAAATACTTCTTCTTCTTCTGTCAGATTGAAATTAACTGTCATTCGGTCACGTCTTAGTAAAAAATATAAGCTATTCCGTACATATAATTCAATATTACTTGACTAAAAATGTATTGAAAAGCGGTGCTTTTGGAAATTTCTGGGTTGGTGCCTTAGTAAAAGTTGTTCATAATGATGAATACAATAACCATAGAAAGATAGGGCCTTGTATAAACTGTATAGTCACCGGTTATATTAACATGTGGCCCTATTAACCTTCTCGTATAACATCGTTTTAGGTTTGAATAATTATTATAATTATTCTTTGAACAATCGTGATTGATTCCTGCTGCAATTGTTTATAAGTTTATTATTACCATTCGTTGAGTACTTGGTAACAGATTTAATTACTAATAATTATTACATAATTAATCGTTAATTTTTACTTGCATACTTAAGTAGTTAACGAAATATTGGATAAAAATATAACGCTCGGGTGAATCTGGTGGTGGTTTAAAGCTTATCTCTCAGAATTATAATGATTGTATAATAGATCCAGCCCATTACTGTCCTACTGCTGGGCATGGGGCCTCTTCTCGGTATGAGAAGGGTTAGGCTATAGTCCGCCACGCTGGCTTAGTGCGGGTTGGCAGACTACATAGAGGACCTTATGAGGCCCTCTCAGGTGTACAGGTTTCCTCACAATGTTTACCTTCACCGTTAATGCAAGTAATAATCAAATTGCGATCCGCACATAATTTACAAAAGTTAGAGGTGCGACCCGGGTTTGATCTCAGACCCTCCTGCATGGAAGGCAAGCGTTCAACCGCTAGGCTATCACTAGTTTAAGTTTTTAAACTGTCATGGTCACTAACATTTGTATTAGAGTTCGAAACGGGGTATTTACCATGTTTATATCTTGTGTTGAGCTCCCG
Source organism: Allophyes oxyacanthae (assembly GCA_932294325.1). Taxonomy (NCBI): domain Eukaryota; kingdom Metazoa; phylum Arthropoda; class Insecta; order Lepidoptera; family Noctuidae; genus Allophyes; species Allophyes oxyacanthae. The sequence goes on along the minus strand of OW028614.1, from coordinate 2,512,045 downwards.
ATATTTCGGCACTTTTTCGGCACCAATATTTTTGTACTTGGTAATCTCAATCGCTTCTCTCACCAGTCTAGGTATATAGTGCCACTATATACCTAGACTGGTGAGAGAAGCGATTGAGATTACCAAGTACAAAAATTTCAATCGCGAGGACGGGTTTCAACTGTCGGTGGCCTGGAACCCAGTGGTTCAACTGTGTAAGAAAAGAAAAAGTGCCGGGAGAAGTGCGCGAGCGGACACAGTGAGTTTCGTTTGTCGAGAACAGAATCGAGTTGTGAGTGACTTAAGTGATAGTGGTACCGGACCCGAGCGCACAAAACGTAACAGAAGGAGGGTAGACCGTTTTGTCTGCCAATAAACATCCACCCGCAAATACTTTTAGTTTATCCGTGACCATGGCGCTTGCAACAGTGCCGAAATATCGGGAGCTCAACACAAGATATAAACATGGTAAATACCCCGTTTCGAACTCTAATACAAATATCACTAGTTTTGTTTGTATTTTTTTTTTTCATGAAGATTATCTGCACTTATGAATAGTCAGACTCTAGTTGCCAATTTCCAAAGTTTTGTTTGTTTATGGAAAAGAACGGACAAGAGACTCCACGAACTGTCCCTACTCTCAGAATTCATCTGCCTTGCCTTTTTCCAACTTCTATGTATGTAATAACACTAATATGAATCGAAAGAAAGAAAGAAAGAAAAAGTATTTATTTGACACAGCACAAAAACGATTTTAAAGATAATATAACAAAAATAAAAGAATAAAACATGTAAAACCAAAAAATAAAAACAAAAATCAAATGTATGTATTAATTTTGATGTGTGATATAATGTATATATTGCGAATTTGTGAAATAATATTGATCGTACTATTAACATGTGACTTTGGGGTAATGAATAAAGAATTGTATTGTATTAATAGTATTGTAATATCAGTATTTTATACGAAGCGACTGCTATCTGTTTCCGCAACCCAATTACTGAGAGACACATATACCCTCAGGTTAGACCGGTTGTCAGACCATCCAAAGACAGACGGCGGCAAGCGCTGCTTAATATAAAAGTTACACTCAGAATTATATTATGTAAATTGTATTGGCACATAATCGGCGGGTCTACCGCGTAACTAAAATTGTAATGAACATCGACATCGGTATTAAACTTCAATACGATCGTGAGAGCCTAAACTTTGAGCTAACTTGTAAAAAAATTACCCATCATATAGTTGGGACTCCTATCTTCATGATCGGTAAAAAAAATACAAGTTAGCTCAAAGTTTAGTCTCTCACGATCGTATTGAAGTTTAATACCGATGTCGATGTTCATTACAATTTTAGTTACGCGGTAGACCCGCCGTTCCACCTATCGTAGGCCCCGTAGGCCTCGTAGGCGTCATAGGGCCAAATTCCGCTTGCGTAGCGACTACGGCGTAGACGGATTATTAGAAAACCTTCACGGACACAATTACTTCGAGAAAACGGTTCGGTATAAGGAAAATGTTTGTGGTGTGAACCAGGCCTTATAGTAAAAGAGCTTCATTATTACTCGTATAATGTGAGCGATGAACAGCAAAAATATTTAGTTTCTATATTAATATTATGCATTAAAGACTGAAATCAAATATAACAGTTATCTAAAAATTTATAACGGTTGGCTTCGATGTAGCTACAGACAGTAAATTATTTGTTCTTATATTATGGAATTAAGTACGTATACCTACTTAATGCTTAAATGAATCTAATTTTAAATGGTGCTATTAACATGCCAAATTATTAACAGTTACGTATAATTTAAAGAACATTTTTGTTTTGTTTTGGAATGAAATTAAGAAAAATACCCAATTATAATTTCAAAAAATTGTGTATTAATTTTATTGCAAAGATCTCATGAACATTTTGCTTGTAATTTTTGCAGCTAATTTAAATCCTTTTGTTATAATATTGAAGTACCTAGAGCTTTAGCTAATTTCTGGTTCCCAGCCTCAGAACAAGGTCATTGCTCTGAGTCTACTCGTTTAAAACTAGATTTAACTCGCGGTTCCGTGTTTCCATTTCACACTGCCTTCAAGTTCAAATTTTCAAAAAACTGGGGGCCTAAAAAGGCCACATTGAGCAATTCATCTAATGATCTGCTTGGTAGCTGTCAAACAGATGATTACTGAATATGAACCTTATGTGGATGACATTAAGAGTCGTCAATTAAGTAGATATTTTGTCATTTGTAATATGAATCATATTATTATTCGTCTAAAGCGGCCTTTTTAGCCCCCCAGTACTTCACAACTCCTACGTAATTTCTAGTCGAAAAATATGTGTTGTAAAAAAAATCACTAAAATCAATTAGCAATTGGCGAGGACCGAAGACAGCTGAACAAACAAGAAAAAGTGGTTAGTCTGTTGGAAGAAATTTCATTCTGAGTTAAGCTACACATCGAATTACTACGAATTAAGTTAACATCTCATTTATAACCCCCGACAAAAAAGTATCTGTGGTTCTGTATCTGTGTATCTGTCTGTAGCATTGTAGCTCCAAAACAGATAGGCCAATTTCAAAGCAGTTTTTGTAAATCCAAAGCTAGTTTAATCGGGAATCATTAGAGCTATGTTTCATAAAAATCTGTTTAGCCGATCAAAAGTTACAGATTTTTTTCTAGTTGGAGTGCGGTCCTTGACGGTTAGGTTATTAATTCTGATAATATCCAAACAAGTTTTTATCCTGAGCCAAGTCGTCGTGGTCGTTGATCTGATATGTCAACCAGTCATTCAGGCAATGTGTTTTGATTATGTATTATTAAAAATGTGAAAGATTATTATTAATATATAATTTTGACATGCTAAAAGACAACTATATAATAATACTTCTTCATATTCAGGGATTCCCTGGCGTTGGTTTTTACCAATAAAAAGTCCTGGGTAATTAGAGAAATGATAGATAGACATACAATTTTAGGGTTCCATAGTGAATTGGTAAAAATGAACCTAAAAAGTTACTTCTGAATGTCTGTCTCTCATGTCCTCGTATAGTGCATGTGAGTTGGCGATGTTTTTTTTGTTTCTTATTTATATTTAGTAAGTGCTATAAATAATCCGTAAAAATAATATTATTGCGAATAGTTCGAACAAAATCCTATCCATTTATTTTTAAATTCAGGCTTAATATTCAAATTAAATTATTGTTTTCTGGATATTTTCTTCATCGTAAGGGTTTAAAAGATGACTATCCTATACAGGATATTTTTTTATGTAGTGCGCATAATTTGTAGTGATTCAGTCTCTGTTCCTAAATGCAACCGCAGTATTGGGAATTGGGTTAAAACAAAACGAAAATTCGACTTAGTAGTCGAATTTGACTACATAAAAAAATTTCCTGTATGTCCATACTAATGGACACGCATAATTTACTTACTAGCGCAAGCCATACATATGTTTTTTTTTGGTGCATCTACCTTCATTGTCTCTGCATCACCCTAAGGTTGTCTGGTAGAGAATGCCTACGGCATTAAGACCGCCTTTGTACATTGTACATGAAGCATTTTAAATAAATAAATAAATACAATTTTTTTTATTTTTATTTTCATTTGGAGTGAATTTTAGTACTGCGTTTGTATCTGGGAACGGATACTGAATCACTGCAAATTTTGCGCACTACATAAAAAAATATCCTGTATTTGAAATATTTCCTTCTTTCTAATAAAAGGAATTTATCCGCATACCCTAGACCCTGGTGTTGTACCGTGCGGTTTCGGAAAAGTTCGTTCCCACGTACACTCAGGTTGTGGAATCAGCTCCCCTCCGTGGTTTTCCCAAGAGGGAGTGAAAATATATTTTATGGTCGGCAACGCGCGATTGATGCCCCTGGTGTTGGAAACATCCATAGACTACAATAAAATGCCAAAATCAATTCAAATTTAATTTTACTCTTTATATGACAACACTGAATGTCTCCGGGTCACATCTATTCAGTGTTGTCATATAAAGAGTAAAATTAAATTTGAATTGATTTTGGCAAGTGGAAGAAAATTGCATCGGCTCTTTCAAAGCCTGGCTCTTTCATACACACCCTCCTCTTCATTTTTTTTCAGGTACAAGCTATTACTTTATTCGCGTTGTTTTAGTAAGGGGGAATCCTTGGTGTCGCAATAAATGTTTCGAATTTTCTAGAATAGAATAGATCTATAATAATATTCATTTAAAACAGATACAGGCACTTAAGAAATGTCGGATTCTATATGCACGGTTCCAAATAGTAGGTCCCATGGAGAAGAACCGACAAGTTTCTAGCTACAGAACCCGTTATGTATATCCGTTATATACCCGTTATGTAGCTCCAACTAGTTTTTTATAAATCTAGACAGGTATTTAGTATTTAGATTGTAATAATATGTGCTGCAAATCACTATTATAAATCAGGGTTATTTATGATAAAAGCCATAAATAAAATAATGAATAGTTTATATCCTTTTTTTTTGTCTAAACAGCTGACTTTGCTGATTGCTGATTATTCGACTAAACAATAACAGATTTTTATTTTCGCGAATTCTTCTTCATAAAATAATGTCATTTTTAGCGCAGTGGGTAAGCGATTAGCCTTCTACGCTACGGACCGCCGCGCTGGTTCGATCCCCGCAAGGAGGAATTATTTGTTTGATCTACAGATGGTTGCTCTAGGTCTGGGTGTGGCGTGCATGTGCCATGTATGTTTGTAAACTCTACCCTCGATACAGGCGAAATCCTAGTGAGGGGCAAAGTTTATTTAAAAAAAAAACAAGAAAGACGTAACAATTAAAATAGAAGAATAAATAGTGCCACAAACTTATCTGACCTGATCATGGCGTCGCTGTCATCGCTTTTACCAATGTCATCTCCCAACAAAAATGACATTTTGAAGTCATTTTTGCGCATTTTTGTTTCGTAGTGACGTTAGTTCCAACTTTGGTCACCGGGTCAGATAAGTTTGTGGCACTGTAGTAATACTCACAAGTGTCAATCAATAAGGCATCGCCCTATGCTGGTGGTAGAACTCGTACTCTTCGTCTTCAGTCAGGGCGCACTCCTCGAAGCACCAGAGCCCGGCGATGGCCAGCAGGATCGTGTAAGTGGCGTAGTAGAATAGGTATACCAAGATGTTGAAAATCATCGTAGAGTAAGCAGAGTGGGTACTGGAACAAGAGAAAATATAGATTAGTGACATTGACCTACGATTACAATAGACATTGGAATAGAATAGATTAGAATAGAAGATTTTCATTTGTCTTTCAAATTACATAGGTAGCAAGGGGATACATCATACAAGAAGGTAAAAGACAAAAAGGTTTTGGACTCAGCATAGTAGTTGGCAGCGCGAGGCATACTCAACTATTGATGTTCTGTCCAAGCCAGTCATAACGCATGACTGGCTTGGACAGAATTCTCCCAATACTAGTGGTGCCCCGAGACAATGATACTGGGAGAGTGCGAGGTATAAACGACAGTCGGGCGCAACGCACAGTGCCCGCTTCCTCAGCCCCCGATTCCTCGGAGCTCGCGCGCGGATCATAGGTATCGGGTAAAAACTATAAGCTGAAGAAAAATACTGCGATCCTTTTTAACACACTTTTATTAGCTTCACTTGTAACTAACTAACAATGAAAGAAAATCTTGGAAGTTAAATTTGACCCACTTCCCGGTTTCCGATTGAGCTGAAATTTTGCATACACGTTCAGTTTGGATGACTAAAGCGTGTTCTGTAGTTTTTTTTACTATAATATTTTATTTATCTTTCAATTTGCAGATTTAAAAGCCGTTTGAAAACGATTAAATCAAGATATTGTATGTCATTTTCCAGGAAAATTTTATAAGTACAATAAATGATGAGAAAAACTAATGTATCTCGTCATCATGACTGCTAATGTTTAGTTTCACGTGTATTGTGCGATTCTTGTGCATGTCTTGAAGACACGTGAATTTAGTTGATAGGTTGATTATAATATTACCGGATATACTGTATATAATTCAGGAATTGTAAACATTTCCCAGAAAATGTTATGGTATATCGAGCTGATTTGTGAAATATATGAAAATTGTGAACACCAGAATCTAATATTTTACATAGAAGTGATTTATGAATAATTTATAATTTTCACACATTTCCTAGTAACGAATTTTTTTTTTTGAGGAAGTAAAATATATTTTTTTATTTATAAAAAAATATTTATAATTTATAAAACTAAATCACTGATAACCTGAGCCTAACACGTATTTTCTGACTGCTGCATAAAAAATAATATACAATTATTAAGAAATATGCATATGTGTATAATGCAATTGATTTTATAAATTTATTTATTTATTATTATTGTTTAGTGACTATGATTGTAATTGCTGTAAATTTAAATGTTTTTCTTGTTAATAAGTATTGTATGCCAACATGGCAGGTCATAGCAGTACATTTATTTATATGTTTAAGAGCTATATTTTTATCCACCTATGTACCATGATACTTAAATAAATTGAATTGAATTGAAATTTTCGGGTGATTTAAGCAATAATAAATACATTTCCTAGGCATTATATGTAATGGCGTATTATACACATTTTCGGTGACATATACAATATACATATAATAATTTTTATGATGAGTACCTAGGTTTGAATTGCGGTTAAGAGTTTTTGTCGAGAATAAATCTTAATTATAGATTGCTGTGAGCATTGTGTGGGATAAAAGCTGGCCGAATAAAAACTCCAGTAACCGTACTGCATGCTAAGCTGCGTTATACAACGTGTTTCAGAAATCACATCACGTCATCAGTCTGTAGCAATCAACTGCTGGACATAGGCCTCTCTTATCGCACGCCATCTAGCTCAATAGTAGCTCGGCTACTCTCATCCAGCTGGTACCATATCGCAGCCACACAGCGAAGATCATCGCTCCACCTAGCCTGAGGGCGTCCTACCCATAAAGTTATTATTCTAGTAATAATAACTTTATGGTCCTACCCTACGTTTGCCGGTTCCCGGTCTCCACTCAAGAACACGCCTACCCTAACGGTCATTGGTTCTGTGGCTAATATGGTCGAACCAGGGCTATTCTCCGTATGGGGGGGGGGGGGGGGCTTGTAGAACTATAATACTCTGTTTTTCGTGCGTAAACAATTTTCACGTCTTTTTATTTGATAGATAGAATAATTCTAATATCACTTTTTCCCAAATCTACATTTGGTAAACGATTTCTTGTATTTTTTATAATATGATTATTTCATTAATGAGTTGTGTGAAGATTGTTTAATAAATAAAGTAAGTAAGTAAAACAGAGTATAGTTTACTGTATGATGCGCTCAAAGACAATTATCGGCACATACAACTAAGTTGTTCATACTACCGCATCATAATAGTTTCCATGACCGCAGTCCTTAGGTACTTTTGACCATTTTGACCAACCGTAACCATAATTATTTATTTTTAAATCACCAAATAACACTGTGACATTGGTATTACGAACACAGTGTCCTCTCGGCTGACTTCTAAATTTAATTCTTTATCTAATAACGAAGTATTAAATAAGGGCCGCCATTTAAATTATAACTTTAAGGCCATAGATACACTAGCTACTTTTTGCAGCAAAATCGCGCATTTTCGCGTTCGGTACTCACTTTTCAACCCCCGACAAAAAAGAGGGATGATATAAGTTTGTAGTTTGTATCTGTGTATCTGTTTGTGGCATCGTAGCTCCAACACGGATGGACCGATATCAATGCAGTTTTTTTTAATACAAAGCTAGTTTAATCGGGTATCATCTTAGTTATGTTTCATGCAAATCGGTTGAGCCATTCAAAAGTTACAGCTTTTTTTCTAGTTGGAGTCGTGGGTTTTAGACAGTTAGGTTATTATAAGCAAAACGCATCCCGCAAACGATTGAACGATGTGATTCTGCTGCAAAATTTAGCTAGTCTGCTATAGCCCTTAATCACATATAATATGTTTCAAATTATTATGATCTTGAAGTTTTTTTAGAGGATCGTGTGGAGGTTGAGGTAATACAGTCAATGTCACATATATAAGTATGAATTTGTCATACGGAAGTAATACTTTTGTGGTTTCTTAATTGGTTTAGGGACTTAAAAAATCAGAAATCATTGAACATTAAAACTAACTCATCCTCGCCGCTCATTATAACCACATTTTATTTATAAAAAAAAACTACTTAACTTTTTATTGTTGACAACTTAAGAAAAATGTCTTCATCCGTCCTCTTCTTATGACCTTTTTATATTATTCTAGTTTGTCTTGTTTTGTGGCAAATAAAAGTTTTTTCTGTCTTTTTCTTTCTAGCTACATCCTTAACCAAAACTTGGTCTCATCGTCTTCGTAGGTATCGTGGGAGGTTATTTGCAGCCGGTTCCTAGATCTTAATAAAGGTTTGTTGTTTTTCCAATATAAATTCTCTACACATTTAGTTCAATAAGCCCCACCAACAGAAACGCTGGTTTATCTGTTGTGAGGCGATCACCCGTTATACAGTCCAAAAACACATTATGTTATATTTTACATTACCTATACATCAGTGGTGAAGGGTGAAAATTTACAAAAGAAAGCCGTCCCAAAAAAGCCCTCCAAAAAAATAGCACACTCACCCATTAATGCTGCAAGACTGTGCAAGACCAAAATCCATACCGTCTCTTGTAATCTATATATAGTCATGTCTGGAAGAGCTCGAGTACCTATATTTGAATTACTTGTTGTTGTTTATTAATATATATATGTTTTTTTTATGTGTGTATGATTTTATTTACTTCCGTCCGTGACTCACTGCAGGGTGCCAACTGAAAACCATCACTGGGTGGGCGTGCTCGTCAGTGCAGTAATATCTCCTGTTTATTTTTTATTCGTGTTTGTTGTTATTTTTGTTTCTTTATGATCCCTGTTTATTTTTTTTATTTTTTTTACTGACAATTTCTGTTTGTATCGAATAAATGCTTTCTATTCTATTCTACCTAACTGAATAACATGCCTTTTTTTAAGTTCGGTAAGTAAATAAATTATAATACATATTAGGTTGGTCCATGCATTAACCAATTCCCATTTGGTACTGGCATTCCGACAGCACGTTGTTTTTATTGTTACCTTTTGCTTTTTTATTTTTACTTTTTTATGTTTGTGCACTGTGTTGTCTGATGTCTAGTCCAAATAAATGACTTTTCTTTCTTCTTTCTTTCTTTCTTTTCTTTAAAGGGAAGCCGATAGGAACTGGTTATATGGACTCTTCGCTTATTCTATGCTATACATTAGGTTGTCTACTTATCCAAAAGGTGGTGAAACTACGTCTTGTACATCTTCACAATTTTTTTAATAAAAAAAAAAATACATTTTACAAACATTCTGGTTTTCTCGGCCTATCTTAAAAAGGTCGAGAAAACCAGAATTTTAATAAAATACAAATACAATTGATTGTTTATAGCATTCTATCTCAGCAGTGGTTTACAATCCTTAAGTAAGTCCAAACTGTACTTAGAAGCTTTAGGTATAACCATAAACATAATAAGACTACCATTGAACTCACAGTGGTAAAAAATCATTAGAAATAAAAATCAACACATGATTTATATGAAAAGACCATGACGTCAATAAGGAAAAAAGATGCAAATTCATCTATTAACCAACCTCTTACTTTGTATCAGAACTTTTTCTAAAATTGCGTGTGCAATAAGTGTATTCATAGAATAAAAAATGGGATATTAGATACATTTATGAGGTCATGATTTGCTAAAAATAATATTTTTTGTTATTATTATCGTTAATTTAGTATGTTCTTTTTGATAACACATGACTGTTCACGTGATGCAAATGGTACAAAGATTTGAACTACAGCGAACAGTTTGTTAATCTAAAGCGAGATTCAAATACAGAGGAACAGGCGCGAACGTGGCGCAAACGTGACGTGGACATGACGATCGTAAGAAACGCCACGTCGCGTCACTGTGCCTTTGTGAATGTCTTGAAAGTCCGTCTATTCTTTGCCACAAATCACAATGGACAGATGTCCGCGCCACGTCCGTATCCAATGTCCATGTATTCCTCTTTGTGTATATATACGACGAGGAAGACGTGGACAGATCCGTAGGAAAACTCGTAGGAGTCTCCTAACATTGCCCTAAAGTCAAGAATTTTAAATTACTCAAAGTTCAAAAAGTGTAACAAGACTATAGATTAATACTTGTATCAAAGTATTTATTTTTAGATTTTCGAAAACTGTTTAGTTAAAATTCAGGTGAATAATAATTGTTGGAGTTTGAAACTGATATTTATCTGCACTGAAAACCAAATCACTATAATGATACCTAAAAACTAAACCATCATTAACGTATTCACCGTAATAATACAAATGGCTGATTACACCATTCACCAGTAATTATAATTACACCATTCACCAGTAGTTATAATTAATGTTTATTATTGTTCAATCAACGCCAGTATGTTTCCACGCCACATAAAAACAACATAGCTTATACGTAGTTTTCCGGACTATGGGAATCCCTCAACAATTCGTCATATAATTATGGGAATTACGTATTAATTTAATGATATTATTGTCTTGCAACAAACTGGTTATATCTAATGATGTTATGACCTTTTTCAAGCGAGATGAATCAACAAAAAATGTAACATCTATTTATGTATACAGGATGGTGACGACGTTACGAAAATAAATGAAACCACGTGTTTGGTATCACGTTCTGTGACCGTATACAAAATATCTATCAAATCCAATCAATATTTTAGTCACAGGAACTAATTAAAATTTTGTTAATTTTACACATATCACGATCTCTAAGTGAAATTTGAAAAGTCTCTGACTTGTTCATACCAAAATAATCTTTATTTACATGAATAGAATAGATAAAACTGACATAAGTTTTTACTTTGATGTCCCTTCACCTAGACGAATGAGAGTAGAGTGAAATATTATGCAAAAAAAATATGCGTGAAAATCGTTGATTTTTTGTGCACGGCTTCAGAACGTGATAGTATATACGTGGTTTCATTTATTGTCGTCATGTGGTCACCACCCTGTATGTTATTATATTATTCTGTAAGATATATTTATCATAATTCAGTTCCTTGTATAACAGGTAAACTATTAATTTACGAATCAATTGTATAATATTATCTTTCTGAATATTATTATTGGTAAAGGTCACTCCAAAAAAAAAAACAAATGACTGTAAATTCTATAAAAACCAAGTCTGAAGGCTCCATCCGAACCAAGTTACTCGGTTGTAAAAAGCAATAACTTGTTTATTTCTAGCTGTTACCTTTTTTTCAGTGTAGAAACTTTTTCATCCCCTTTACATGCGGGCTAACTACGGGCACAGCTAGTTTCATATCATAGAAATATCAACAACAACTTCTACGCGTTTTTTCGTAGCCCTTCGTAGCCCTTTGTAGCGCGCCTACTACGAAAACTGAAGCGGCCGTTCTTCTACTCGAGTTATGAATAATTAGATCACACAAATACTTTAGGACAAAAAGGAGTATAATGGTGGATAAAGTATGAAATTGATTCCCTAATCTGCGAGGAGTCGCAGCTTATATTTTTTTATAGTCTATCAGACATATAGACTAGCCAATATGAGTCCCCCTGTTAAATACAGTCAGAAGAACTGAGACTCTTCAGTCTCCATCATCAGCCCGTAAACGCCCATTACTGATCATGGCATTTCTACAAATAACTAGTTATGGCATTTTACTATAATCACCATAATTGAACCATTCTGAAAAAAAGTTGAGAGACTTTTGTAGACGGTTTGTTGTTTACGGTTATTTTTACGGTTTTCTTTAGAGAATGGAAGTTGTTGTTTTTCTTCAAGTATAATTATTGTAATAGCAGATTACCGTTTCTCAGTATTTTTCCCATGGAAAACAGTTTAAACCAAACCGGTATTTTATTTCTTAGTTACCTATATATTAATACTGATATTATTTTTGTGAAAAATCAGATCCATATTACCAATTTCCTTTCCATAGCATAGATACTGTGACATTTTTAAAGGATAACGACAGCGTACATTATTGGCTATAAGCTGTAAACCTAACAAGTTTCTATCGTTATATCAACCGGTCCTAATATCAGCTCAGTCATTGCCCCGCTAGCCCCGGAATTTAGGATATTATGACCTTAACGGGGTTTTTACATGAAATATACCGTAGAAAAAGATACTGATTAATTATTAAAAATACCGTTTTCAGATAATTTAAAGATGCACAATAACCTACTTATTTACACGCCTTAAAAATTATACTAATATTTCAGACCTGCTATGAGAATAAGAATTAGAATAATAGTTATTTGTTATACAAGAGTGCAAAGTTGCTTTTTAACCGCGTGTTCAATTTTGATGACCGAGCAAGCGAGGGAATCGAAAGAGCACGAGGTGAAAAATCTTTGCACTCGAGTGCAACACGTAACTTTTCATTCCACCTCAGCGAGGAAATGACTAAATGCAAAAAAAAAACGTCTAATTCACAAACTTAGTGCACACGATGTTCTAAATTCAATTTACTTTATCCTCTAGAGAATAAAAACGGCTTTTCCACTCAGATATTGAAGATTAAAAATACTCTTTCCGAGATGGTGGGATGAAAATTTACTTTATCCTCTAGAGAATAAAAACGGCTTTTCCACTCAGATATTGAAGATTAAAAATACTCTTTCCGAGATGGTGGGATGAAAAAATTATTTATTTGCCGGAATATGAGTAAGTATAATAAGTTGACACTGTTAGCAATAAGTTCCGTCATACTCTACCAGATGACTGGTGTGCAAAATATTTTAGTTCCCATTATTATTATATTATATATTATTATCTCAATAGGTATTTGATTGAATTACTAATAATAATTTAATTTCCAATACAAATTGAATGTCAATTCAGTTCAACTAATTTAAAAATTCAATGTCAATATTTAAGCTATTATTAATAATTATACAATATATTAAAATATTAAACATTCAATTTCAATATTTCAGCTAGTATTAATAAACAATATATTAAAGATATGCATACAGGTCACTGGAATCAATAAATAATAACTTTGTTACCTATCATTTATTTACATGATTAAAATTGTGGATAAAAGTTGAAAGTTTCATACTTTTTATACGTTAACATTTATCATTTATTCAAATGATTATTTATAATACAAACAATTATAAATTGATCTATCGACTTAGTTATAATATCATATTCTTTGTTTTTTTTTTCTCTATTTTTATTTAGATTGACAGCTAAAGGGCAAGAAATTAGGTATTTTGATTTCTATATTTTTGTTTACATATTGTGTATAACATATATACATGATGTAAGTGACAATAACAAGACTTTTTTTTTGCCCTAAGTTTTTTTCCACATGGCTATCAATCTATACTAATCTACATAGTATAAGCTGACCTCACACTGTTTAGGCTTTCTGTACAATGAGAGGTCAGCTTATACTGAAAATGTATAGGCAATTTTTCTTATAATTTATTACTAATTTATATTCAATAGCTACGGAAAAATACAAAACTAGGTATCATATTTTTGTGATTCTAGATGGGTCAATGACGCAAGAATGTTATAGATAGGACTAAGCGTATAAATTAGTTTAGAGTCAATTTTATAAGGCTGGGCTTGAGTTGTTATTATGTTTACCTGAGACAGAAAGACATTAATGGAAAAAAAAGGCGATTCTGAAAATATATTTTGATTTGGCAATTAGGTAATTTGCACACAATGCGTTTGCAAACTAATAAAATCTGTGTATTTTTTTTTAAAATAATGTGAAGGTACGAGTATATTCGAGAAATCTAACCATATAATTTTCATTAGATCTAGTGGGTAATCAATTCTATTCACTTTTATCTGATAATAAACTATTTTGTTTGTTTTTTTGCGATACATTGTAACCAGTCGCGCTCTTGGTATTGATAATAATTATAACGTATTCTCAATGGTCAGGGAGCTTTCATGTTAGTTATATTTCATAACTCTTATCTCACCCACTAAGTACTTACAGTACCTACGACACAACTAAGAACTCACATCGGCAAACTTCGTAAAACCGATCACTTCGGCAGCCTGATTATGGACGCAGGTGACAGTTTGCAACAGGCGTAAATTGTACAATTGCTGCTGTCAAACATCATTTTTAGTATTGTACGTAATACCAAAATGATGTTTGACAGCAACAATTGCCCGGTGCGCGGTTCCAAATAGTAGATCCTATGAAGAAGAACCGGCAAGAAACTCCATGGTAACTCTTTTCAAATAATAGATTACAATATTTATCAGTACAAAGTTGTATAGATAAAATTTAAGTGCTAGGCACTTGTCGGTGTATCAATTTCCATTCAGTCCTATCCAATGCCATTTTAAATCTTTATGAGTCTATATTCGCTTTTTCTTTCAGCTGATCAATGTAGTTTCTTCTTGGTCTTCCTCTTTATCTTTTTGCCTCTGTTTTGCCTTCTATAATGTACAGACGTTGGATATAATTGAAATGGCATAACGACACATTTCTGTAACCCTTTCATCCCTCCTCATGCAGATGTACCTATACAGGGTGTAAGTGACATCGTAACGAAAACTCATACCATGGGTTCAAGTACATGATATCTACTGGATCATTCAGCGTTAGAATTTTGCGTCGGTCTATTCAAAAATTTTACGATTTTGTTCGCAGATTTTTTAGTTAGGTATAAAAACTGCGAACAAAATCGTAAAATTTTTGAATAGATCGACGCAAAATTCTTTCGCTTAGTCTTTCAGTATCATGTACTGAACCCATGGTATGAGTTTTCGTTACGATGTCACTTACACCTTGTATTGTGACTGTGGGTTCCCGTGTTTCTTTACGTACGAGTTTTTGTTTCTGTCCTTGTTATATACATATATTTATGAATAGTTTTGTTTTACTATTATTATTAATTTTAATTGTTGTTTTTTGTTATACGTTAATTATTTTTTATTTTCTTAATAATTTTTATGTTTTATTTATTGTTTCGGTGTCGGTTACTTTGTGATGTCTAATAAACGTTTTTCTTTCTTTCTTTCTTTCTCCTACCAACATTCTGGCGACATACTAAAACACAGATATATATGTCCCTTTCATTAGACATTCACGGTACAAATCCGTTGTGAGATTCACGACCGATAAACCCATAGATTAAAAGGACCGGTTTTAGGGGCAAAGGTCCGTAGCCTGACCTTTTTAATGGGTATGCGGGACCTACCATAATACCTGTCTTAACGTTCCGTTTCACAGAATCTGAATTTAATTATGTATGTCTAACCATTTTAATGCTAGCAATGTCTAAGGCTTGTTGTGTTGTATTGTTTTTCCTAAGTAATAAATGTTTCGTTTATAGTTTAGATAGAGTAGAAGCCAATTCTATATTTCAAATTGCGCAAAGGCTGGGATGATATTGACAAGGTGTCAAGTATAATAGTACTATCAAGTATAAGTATGATATACAGGGTGGCCCCGACAGTATCACATTAAATGAAACCGCGTATTTAGTTTCACGTTCTGTGACCGTACACAAAAAATCAATCAAATGTAATCAGTAGATTAGCCACACGAAAAAAAAAAATCTCTTAATTTTACACATATCACGAATGTAGGCGAAATTTAAAAAGTCTATAACCTAAATAATATTTATTTACAAGTATAGAATAGATAAAGGTGACATAAATATTAACTGTCCCTTCACCTAGACAAAAGATAACAAAGTGAAATTTTAAGCAAAAAAAATTTGGTTAAATATTGCAGATTTTTTTGAGTACGGCTTCAGTACTTAATCCAGTCGGCGCCACCCTGTATAAGGTCGTACTGTAGTAGCAGAGATCCTTATAAGGGGTCATTGTATTTAACAATATGAACGACTTTTACAATGGTACCAACACTTAAATCGCGAAAAACAAAATCCTTTGCACAGTGGCGTGCACAGACTTTTAAGACACGGTAGGGAAAAACAATTTAGTGTTGTATTGTCAAGTTAAATGATGTTTGTGATTGACCACGTCATCCTAAGACTTAAATTAACTGATATTACACACATTTGTATTACTTAATATTTAATTTATTAAGGTAGGTAATGTCTTTTTGTCTTTATGGAGTGTACGCCACTGCCTTTGCATATATACACTTAGCTCATTATTCTTCATGCGACGGCAAAATATGGTATGATTATCAGAATAACTACGAACGTTTCGCAAGTACATCAACCTCGGACGAAAGGACATACAGATTTTATATAGAGATAAATCACGAACATTCGTATTATACATGAATGGACGAGATTTGCACGTGCGATTGGACTGGTCCACAGAGTAAGAAACGAATACAGATATCTATTATATTAATACGTGAAGAGAAAACTTTGTACCCTTGTAGACCCAGAAGATTGTGGGATTTGGCATAGAGCAGGAGTGCAGAAAACTAAATTATAATATGTGGTCGAATTTCGACCACTGGGTGACCACTTTTTTTTTTTTTTTTTTTTTAGCTTGGTAAAATCTTCAAATGAATCCTCTCACCCCGGGCAGGGCGGGAGGGACTGTCAGACTTGTACTGACTAAAATCCACGGTGTTCCTTCAATAGCCCTTTACGTTCCGGGGTCACGGTAATGAGATAAGTCCCGCGACCACTGGGTGACCACTAGTATAAATTAAAAGGTGACTGCGGGTTCGCTGAATGGCAAACTATATTTACGGGCCGCTCAACATGCCCGTCAAGGACCTTTTTATTATTATTATTATTATGAGCCCGTAATGTCCCGTAAGGACCTTTATGAAATGAAATTATTCTATATCTAATCACTTCTTTTCTTTGTTCCGTACGATCGCGCACACGCATGTCATGTCTAAATAGTCAATGCGAAACGGGCGAATTGTTCGTCCTTCATTTACTGAATACTCCGTGAACCAGGCGTAATGTTAAATTTTTTTGCTCTTCATAAAATAACGATAAAATATAATTTGTTTTGATAATCTTATGTTTTTGGTCCTTTGGGAACAATATAGCATGATTACATCTTTATTATTATTCTATCCTACATTATTTAAGACGACAGGAAGTCTTTTTTATATTATTTGATTTTAAATTAAACCAAAATTAACAAACTAAAACTAAACAACGGGTGACTGACTTTTAAGTTGTTTGTTCAGTCTAAAATTTTTAGGAGATGCGTCGATATTATGTACTGTTGAGCTAAACACACAACGCCATCATCCGCGAGATATTTTAGTCAGCGACAGACTCATAGTAGGAATAGAATAGAATAGAATAGATCTTTATTTCATGTAAACCAGATACAGGCACTTATGAAATGTCGAGACTCTAGGTGCACGGTTCCAAATAGTAGATCCTATGGAGAAGAACCGGCAAGAAACTCCATGGAAACTCTTTTCAATTATATAATAGATCTTGACAATCTTTATCAGTACAATGTTGTGGTAAGATCTGCGAGAATAATGCAATTCAATGCGAATATAAATAAAACTAGGATAATAATGAATTGCCTCTGAATAAGATTGCCATGGCAGTTACGAGCTGACCAGTTCCGACAGACGGCACCCGTTCACGAGCATGACTCATGTACATAGTATGTACATAGGTGCCAGAACAAGTAGGTATTTAGTAAATATCTATAACACTATAATTACATACATCATGCTCATATTTTACAAGCTTTTTATGCATTCAAATCCTATTTGGGTTCTAACATACACTGTTGTATGAGTAACGTATTTAAGTAAGTATATGTAACAAGGTAAAGTACGTGATCTTTAAAGTACAACAAAGTATGCCATTTAATAGCCGTCATAAAGTTAAGTAAACAATATTTACTTAATTACTCGTTACTTTTGACATATTAATTGTTTAAACAACGTGGACAGTAACACAGTTGGTAACAAAGGTAGTTGAATGTGTTTTATTAATTGATTTATAATCTAGCAAGTATTGTGTATGCAAAAAAACAACATTCAGATGAATTAAGAATTTTTTGTAATCGGTTAAAAATTGTAATTATTAACTTTGATATCGTTTTCAAAATGACAAAAATGTTCTATTATTTCTGTACCAGATTATTCGGATAGATAGCTCCACGGTACTTGCTGACTGGCCTTTCTTTTCACGATAAAGAGTTCACGACAGAAGTGCTACTGAAGGAGCTTCATCATGATACTTATGTAAGTCTCAACTAAACTTGTTCAAATGATAACGCGTGGGTTGTAGAATTATTTGGCATGAGATCATGATCTATCTAGATAAAAAATAAAAATGTAGTGTGGTAAATCAACTCAATGCACAAATGTATTTTAGTTTGTTAGAGGGGCTAACGGGTATAATTTATTCAGAATATCCACATGACATGCATGCTAGACCAAATTAATACCAATATGCCTGAGGTAATAATAAAATTAAAAAATCTAATGACTAGTTACGTATGGTTCATGACACCAATGAAATCAAACAACTTTAATCGACTCCTAGGACCATATAAAAAATCGATTCATATGTTTTCGAGCGCGTGAAATATCATTTTAAAGCATCCTACAAAAGCACGCAAAAATAATATTAAAAAGAGGAAATAATTAAAAGCAAATTACGATATATGCCATAAAACAATTTAGTTAAAAAACGAATATTGAAAAATTGTAAAACGCTTAAAAATGCAAATCAAATTCAACTGTTCCAAGGATAAAACTATAAAAGTCTACTCACACTGCGTCGGAAGCGTTCGTCACGGGCCGCGGTCATTCGGATCTCGCTCCCTATCGCCACAATTCAGTTAGCTAGTGGATATATCTAGAAAGGCAACGTTTCAACATTGTGGTTGCAAAACACTCGTCAATTCCGATGTCGTATGGACCGACTTGTTCCTGGCTTGTAGAATGTTTCGAGATGGATTTAGAAGCCGGTTTAAGTATAGAATTGAATGAAATCGTTAATTTAGTAATTAGGACCTTCCATACGCGATATATGGAATGAAAACGCCGACGCGACGGTTCAGTTGCCAATTTTTAACCTTTAAGAAGAAACATAGGTAATAAATTATTTTCTAAACAAGAACATCTCTCTATTACCGTTGATTATCAGAACCTCGTAATAGACCAAAATACTGCTGGTCTAAAGCGTAGGTACCCAAAAGGGTAATGAACATCGACTCTGGTAGCAAGCTGGTAATAGCTACCTTGTAAAAAAAATATCAATCATGAAGTTAGGACTACTATCTTCATGATCGGTAAAAAGGGACCATGGGCAAATCTGTATGGAATCTGGACCAAACTCTCAACAGTGATGAAACCTATGCCATGTGAGAGCTTTTGGGGTATTATTTAATACATTCTATGGCAGCCAAGTCGAAATCGAGCGCGAACATGGTGTTTTGGAACATTTTCAATATTGAGAAACTTGCTTCTTTTGCGACTACCTACAAGGTACTTCAAAGTTTAATCTCTCACGATCGTATTGAAGTTTTATTACCGGTGTCGAAGTTCATTACCATTTTAGTTACGTGGTAGACCCGCGGATTAGATACTCCATTTTATAATCCAGGGAAGACTGGCAAAAGATCCGACAAAACGGAAAAGATAATTGCTATTGATATACGAGTTTGCTTCTGTTATGAAACTACGACATACGTATCGTTTCAGCCATGTTTTGAGATAGAAAATTCTAGGAATAAATGCTAGGGCATAGTACGACTTTCCACTCAAAACTGGAGCCGCCCGACTGGGGAAGTACCTCCACCTTGCAGCTATATCGTAGCCTGTTATTTGCAGTGTTGTGTTCCGAATCGGCTGTGCAAGTTTAAAACCTAGCAACTGATTATTTTTTTTAAATCTGTGTTTTTGCATTTTTCTCTTGTTAAGATTCTTAGCAAGTGAAAAATGCAAAAACACCGATTTAAAAAAAAATCAGTTGCTAGGTTTTAAAATTGCACAGCCGTAATGGTGAGCAAGGTCGCCAATGCGCCTTAGGGAAGCGTCCCCTACTGCCAACATGACGCTAGTAGTAGGGCGACAACGCGCGAGTGATGCCGCTGGTGTTGCAAGCGTCCCTAGGTTACGGTAACCGCTTACCATCAGGCGGGCCGTATGCTGTTTGCCACATTAAAGATATGAAAAAGACCTCCATCAATATTGTTTTCCAATAAATTCTGACGAAATCAAGCCCCAACTAATTTATAACGTCATTTTGGTATAAAAACATCGCAATTAAGCCAAAAGATTATTAAATAAGCTAGATTATATAATGCAAATAATAAGGATATATAACAAGTTATTTGTCTACCTGTATTGGCAAAAAAACCTATACTTAACATAATAAACATTTCACGTTTATTGGCAAGTATTATTTATGTGTCGTTAATATAGGCAGTACCCAAACTTCCCTATTACTCATTCTAAGAATACTTAATATTATAAATATTAAAGCTAGTATGTCTGTCTGTTCACTGCCTAAATGGCCGACCTGATAGTCAGTCATAGTTTCTTAAATAAAAGTGCGTAGTTTCGATATTTCGCGGTGATACATTTAGCAAACAAAATGCTTTGAACGAATGCGGCCCGCTTAGAGTTAGTAACTCTGCGTTTGGACGCCGGGTGCAAACGATTTTAGCCTTTACATGATGTTCGACCGGAAAATTTCCCGATTGTACACACCTATTACGGGTGCTTTTAATACTTGAAGAATTTAAATGTAATATGAATACTTTGGTAGAGACTTAGGGAGATAGATTGTAATCCAGTGAATTATTTATTAAAATTCAACCTGGAATTAAAAAAAATACACGTGTGTAGACTCTGGTGCATCTAATTATAATGTAGTACCTATAAGTAATTTGTAATTAATACTTAAATTACATTTTGTAATAATTACTTTGTACGAGTATATTATTCTCTGGCAATATAATAATTAAGTGGCTAGTTCGTTAATTATTATGTAAAATACTGTACAACATTGTGAATACTATGTGACTAAAGCGCTGGTTACGTTAATCTAGTCAATTATACCAGCAAGCGTCTAAATTTGAACTGTGCATGTGCGAAAAGCATTGAAAGATCGAAGGCACCTAGTGCTTTTTCTTTTATCATATCGGCAGGAGTTCATACAGAAAAGAAAGAAAGAAAATAGTTATTTGCTATGTAAGGCTGCAAAGTAGTTATTTGGTGCGAGTGCTTGTATTGAATACCGAGCAAGCGAAGGGTTCTAAGAGTGAACTACGAGCGCAGCGAGTGGTTCAAAAATAGAATCCTGAGCGTAGCTAGGGATTCAAAGGCACGAGACGCAAATAATTTTGCAGCCGTGTGAAACACACAACTTTTCATCTCACTAAAGCGAGGAAAATGTTAGATGCCTAATTATATTTGAATTGTTCTTCTTCACCACTCTACACTTGTCCAAGGCGCCAACCCCTCACTCGTGGCAGAATGCTCTCGTGATTACAACAGACTTGGGGCCCAGGTGTGTGCTCTACACCATAGCTCGTCACGTTCGAATTTCAAATAACTTTTCGACGCTAGCGGATAAAATAGACTTTGCGCTCAGATTTCGAAGAATAAAGAAAGACTTTCCGAGCTAGTGAGATGAAGAATAATTTATTCGGTAGCGTAAACTTGACACCGCAATAATTAAAAACAAAACCAAAAAATGAATCAGGTATAATGTGTGGGCCTCACGGGTGCACCAAAAAGGTCCAAACTATAACTCAAAATTTACATTAATGTTATAAAATATCCTGTTTATTAGTACTACTACGTACCTATCTACCTATTATTTATTCTGTCCTTGTAGTCACTAGTCTTAATTCTGCAAAACATAGTGTTTTATCACAAACAAATCTTTGTAGTCGAAACAAGTTTAAGAAAAATATATTTTTAGGCATAACTGCGTACTTTTTGAACAAAATACATCTGACAATGTCAACATCCTTCAACTTGTTCTAGCCAAAATGTGTTTTAGAATACCAATAAGCGTACAACCAGTTACGTTTTAGTATTAATATTCATCTGTATTTTTAAGACTACTTTGATAAGTTTGAGTAGGTGTTTTTTTATCTTGCCTTAAGGCGATGAGCTATTTTGAATACCAGTTTATCAAGATCAGACTTTGTTATTTACCTCTTACTAGTGGGCGCCCATATAAACTTTAACTATGCCAAATCTCATACTTCTCCGTGCCCGCAAAAGTGGTATAAAGATTTCTCTTCACGTAAAAATAAATATATATATTAATATAGCTGACTGTTGCAATTTATTCACTCAAGTATTATCTTCACTTCAAATAAAGATTAGAATCATAAATCATCAAAAGACTTATTTTTAACCCCCGACCAAAACGAGGGGTGTTATAAGTCTGGAATGTGTATCTGTATAATTGTGTCTGTCCGTGACATCGTAGCTCCAAAACGGATGGACCGATTTCAATGCAGTTTTTTTAATTGAAAGCTTCTTTTATCGGGATGGTTCCTAGCTATGTTTCATGAAAATCTGTTCAGCCGTTCAAAAGCTACAGCTCTTTCTCTAGTTGGAGTCGGGGGTTTTTGACAGTTAGGTTATATTTTATTTTGATTTAGCATAATATGGCCAGAATAGCTCTCGGTCCCTCGGAAGGGAATAGAATGATAGACACGACACGACACGGTTGGCGCAGTGGCTAAGCGATTAGCTTTCTGCGCTACGTACCGCGGGTTCGATCCCCGCACGGAACAAATATTTGTATGATCTACAGATAGTTGTTTCGGGTCTGGTTGTATGAGCATGTTTGTAAACTGTACCCTCGATACAGGAGAAATCCTAGTGAGCAACGTTTTAATAAAAAAGAGAAAGAGACAGTACAAACAAATCTGAAGAGCCAAGCCTTCCTTCTTCTTTCCCCCCTTTTTCCTAACACCATCCTAAAAGGTTGGCAACACATCGGTGAATCCTCCGGTGGTGCGGATGTTCATGGGCGGCGGTGATCACTTATAGTTATCGCAAAACTTTATGAGCTCTCGGAAGTTGAACGCGAGTGGCTGCGCAGTACGCTTATTATAGGTGCTAGAGGGAGAGAGGTAGAGAGATCAGAGCTCAGTTAAGGGCTCATAAAGCAAGCTCGTTTGCCCCCTATATTATAAAAAAACATAATAAAAGTTTGACAGATGGAAGCGTAAGTTCACGCTTAGACTCGTTTCTGTCGGCTCTGAATGTCAGCCTTAGGTATAATTTCTGTTTAGAATTGCAACTCTACCAACGTTATTGTTCGACCTAGAGATTCTACGCATAAGCTGCAAATTACCCACAAAAAAAAACCAATCAAAAAAGTTCCGTGTATGAATGTTAATAACCTGATGATGTCTTATTATATCACCTGATTGTCCAAAACACGTTATTTATTATTGCCGTTTGATATTAATTAAATAATCAACTGTATGAATTTGCATATAGGTGACTAAACGCGTACCTAGGTTTAATCTAACCAAAAATGAAATCGACGAAAAAACTAATCTGTTGTTCCAATACAAATAGTTCAATATTACTCGACTAAGGGCTGATTTTTCAGTAGCCAGATAACTTTATCCAAGGGAACTAATTTTCATTTTTGACAGTTTTCCTATACAAAATCTGTAGTGTCTGGATAACATCAGGCGTTTGAAAAATCAGCCATTAAAAATCGAGATCGGCTCAAATTTTTCCACAAATGGGTCTTGTCTGTTATAGTGGCTATGTTCCGCAATAAAACTGAAAAGAAAAGAAAGAAAGAAAAATCATTTATTTGCCACAAAAACAAGACACACTAGAATGACAGACACAGGTAATAAGAAGAGGACAGGTGCATAGACAGAGAAGACATTATTTTAGGATGGCAACAGTGTAAAATTGAGTAGAAAAAATAATAATTTAAAAGAATAAAAAATATGTGGGTATATTGCACCGACTGCGCATCACTGGATTTGTTTTTTACTTTTTAGTTTTTATGAGTGATTTTTTATTTAAAGTTCACTAATTTTTTTTTTATATTAATCACAGAATTTTCACCAGCATTGTATACCTACCTTCTCATATAGTTGTATATCAGTCGCTATCATCTCACGCAAGTTGCATCAGTCAACGACAGAAACTAGTTGTTTTTGCGTCGTAGAGCTAATGCAACCAATGCACTAGTATTACAATCTACAACTCGAATTTGTACCAGACTGACTCACTTATTGCACAAGGTACGTTTTGTATCACTTTAGAAGTATGAAATGACCAGTTTTTTTTTTTTAAATAAACTAGGCTGTGTTACGGTTATCATATGTAGATTAAGATTTTTATTTTTTTTTAAACATTGCCCCTCACTAGGATTTCTCCTGTGTCGAGGGTACAGTTTACAAACATACATGTCACATGCACACACAACCAGACCCGAAACAACTATCTGTAGATCATACAAATATTTGTTCCGTGCGGGGATCGAACCCGGCGGCACGTAGCGCACAAGGCTAATCGCTTAGCCACTGCGCCAACTGTGCCGTCATAATGTATTATGGTAATATATAGTAATATACATTATATTCAAAAATATTTGTATGCCTAATGGCAAAACATAGCTGAACCTAATTAAACTTTCCATCCACTATAACCTATGTTTACAAATAAAGATATTTGATTTGATTTGATAGCCTAGCGGTTGTACGCTTGCCTTTCATGCAGGAGGGTCTGAGTTCGAACCCGGCCCGCACCTTTGTCTTTTCGAATATAAGTGCAGATTAGAATTTCATTATCACTTGCGTTAACGGTGAAGAAAAACATCGTGAGGAAACCTGCACATCTGAGAAGGCTCCATAAAGTTCTCGATGGTGTGTGTAGTTCACCAACCCGCACTAGGCCAACGTGGTGGACTAAGGCCTGGGCCCTAACCCTTCTCATTCTGAGAAGAGAATAAGCATTGCCATTGTGTAACACCGGTTTTTAAATCAAATAATATTAGATAAAAGTAGCTGACTCTGTATAACTTTTCTTGGTTATAAATTACACTCTCTCATTGTTTTGTCATTAACTTCTTATTCACTTATTTACTCTCAGTAGATTGTAGGTTTTTCTAAGTATTACACATTGTTTTTCCTGAAATTATTCAAAACAATACAGGAACAATGTTTGTTTTGGGTTCCAATGATAGGTTATGTTTACAATATTGAAGTTTGACATCTGACAGGTTGTCTATGAGTAAGTTTGTTTTGAAAGTTTGTTTTAGTAATTAGTTTCCGATTCATTTAGTTGAATTTTATTTTATTACAGGAAAGTAATGGAAACTCTTTGTATTTAATTTGTGTTGATAATAAATGTATCAACTTTATTGTCAAAAAGTAATCTATGAAATCATAGAATTATAATTTGTATTGTGGTCTATGGGAATTCGTCTGGCAACCCAGATAGTGATTAGCAGTTTTTGAGACTTTCTTTCTCTTGGAACCGGTGAACAGTAATCATCTAATAATTACGCCTTCTCGGCGCTAATCTTCCAGTTTTGCTGTGTCGTGTGAGTATCTTCTTCATCGGAGAGCATAATCATGCTATTCCTTTCATTGGTAATCATTATATTACGTGATTTCCGTATTTTTGTAGGTTGATCATAGTTCCACTATGATACCGAATTGTGGTTCCATGTCGTTGGAACAGGATTATACCTGAATCCCCCTGAATCTTATCACGTTGGAGATGAGATGACGACGGATTTAATGACTGAATCGTAAAAGTGAGGTTTGAAGATCCCCAAGCCTGGCCTATTTTCTTCGCCGGTATGTATTCAGACTGTGTATCTTTGTTCTGCATCGTTTTCGTAGTTGTTTTGTGGTCCTAATTTGTTGTTCCTTCACAGCGTGTCGCCACCGAGTCGACATCGGGTTGACCTGGAGGACCACGAGGGTTTGGTTCCTCCAAAGCAAAACCCGTTATCCTCACCAGGTATTGTTCAACTCCATGGAACTATTCTGTTTGACTCGATGTTGAAATGTGGTTATAACACTTGATTTTCTCATAGTGTGGCGCACGTCGGGAATTGACATTAGGCCAACAATTGGATCTTCTGATCCCAACATCTATTACCCTCCAAAAGGAGGTGTTTGGACGGGGTTTAGCGCCGATATCCGCAGCAAGGCATACACGCACAGGGCTTGATCATCCTGTGGCGGACGTGTTCGCGGTCAGGGGCTGTGCAGTACCGCAAGTACCCTCGGGTTTTCTTTGACCTTTTGGTCAACCTTGAAATTTTAATTTAAGCTAAAGTCTGCTTTACTGTTAACCAATTGATATAGTAACATATAGGATCAGCCAACACGAACCACCGTTCTCTTAAATAAGAATTCCTTAAAAATTTAATTGTACTAACCACCTGCGGTGTTTACAGGAGGTTAACCCTCCATTTATTGTTACTTGTTTACCACATCTTTCTATATTGTACTGTTTTGTTAGACTCAATTTTCAGTAGCTCATACCCTAATAAAATTATTCTTTATTGAAGTGTTTATTTTTATTTCTTTGTAATCTCCGGGTTGAGCAAACCTTCCCCCGGGGAAAACACTGTTACAATTGGAAGAAAGGGGGGGGGGGGGGGAGGGTGTTCTATTATTTTCCAAGATCGACTTCTCAAACGAGATGCCACATATTTTTTATTCTTTTAAATTATTATTTTTTCTACTCAATTTTACACTGTTGCCATCCCAAGAAAAATGTATTCTCTGTCTATGCAACTGTCCTCTTCTTATTACCTGTGTCTATCATTCTGGTGTGTCTTGTTTTTGTGGCAAATAAAATGATTTTTCTTTTTTTTCTTAGATGTGTCAAATCAAGTAAAATCAACCACACTTAAACCTAATCCCATACTTGATCTGGCTACACCTATGACCTTTCACGGCGCGGCTTAACTTACGCAAATTCGAATCTACCTCAAATGTCTACGAAGTACAGTTATCAGCATATTAATTGCGTGCAAGTAATCTTTCTGATGGTACTGGGTCAAGGATGTGTGCGCATGCCAACATAATTTTTGCTATGTCCGTCCGTTGCGTCACGGTGATAAAGTTTGGTGTAGTATGTATAAAATCATAGATAGCTTTCGTTCGTCACTGTACTTCGTATTTTTTATGCAAAAGGTGCAAATGATGCGCGTCATCTGATTCAGTGAAGTTGTGTTTAAGATTTAGCGGTAGTAAAACACTACATTAGCAGTAGGCTAATTCACGTAACTAAAGCAGTGCAGTTCCCGCGCAGTTGCTGTAAAATTTTGATCAAAATAACATATTTGGTATTCTCTTAACTTCAGTGAGATACGCTCGCGTCAAGTTCGAGCGTCACTGCAATATGATCGGCGCGTCATAAAATTACGTGAATTAGCCCTCTGGTCGGCTGGTCGGTCACAGAACGTGATACAAAATACGCCAGTTTCATGTGAATGTGATTCCGTCGTCGCCATCCTGTGTAGATAATTATATATTCTAAAGCTTTTCATTCAACAAAATTCATTTCACTTTCAGAGTACCTACAAAAAAAATTGTAACTCGGATATAAATTGCATGTAAAAAAAGTATAATGTATAAAAATTATTATATTTAACGTGTGTATAAGTATTATTATTTAATCTGTATTGCATTGAAATTGTATTGACTTGGTAACTTAGGGGTTATGAATAAATAATTGTATTACCTATTTTTTTTTTCATTACGGCTAAACTGACGTGTCGGTGATCAGTCGGCCGTTGGAGCCTTAAATGTTTTTGCCAGTCGATCTCATCTATAGATACATCTACAGCATATTTGTTTATGTACAAATGCAACCGCAGTAAGTTTCAAGATATCACTCCAAATCAAAATAAAAATTTAATTTTGTATGGCTTGCGCTAATAAATTATGCGTGTCATACTAAGTCGAATTTACGTTTTGTTTTAAAGTGTCCCAATACTGCGGTGATTTAGGAACAGTGACTGAATCACTCTACTAATTATGTTCACTAAATAAATAAAAAATCCTGTATTATAAGTTTGCAAATTAATACTCGACGTCACATGCCTGGCATGAGACGCATATACGCATTGCCTAATACATACAGGCTATAAAGTTCATCTAGACGTATTATAATTCGTTGAAAGAATTTTAATTCAAGGTTATCATGTTCATTTCGTAGAGTTCGTGGCTAAATAAGGAAATCATATACAGGGTGACTGGTTGGACGAGGGACATATTGAAGGAGGATATTGTACTCATCATTATGAACAACTTTTATTTATATATTTATTTGAAGGAAAATCTACAGCTAACAGAAACAGAAAGCCAATAACAGATTTTCACATATAGTAAATTGCATAGGTAAGTGATGGTGTTAAAAAAACTATATATAGTCTTAGCAAGCTTTATGATGGGAACAACCCTGAAATCGCAAAATAAAAACAACTGTTCCATACATGTTTTTCCATACTGTTTGTATGGAACAGCGGATTTCTTTATTCGCGGTTTCAGAATTTTTCCCCTTTTTTTTTTTTTTTTTTTTTTTTTGCTTGGTAAAATCATCAAATGAGTACTCCCACCCCGGGCAGGGCGGGAGGGACTGTCAGACTTGTACTGACTAAAATCCACGGTGTTCCTTCAATAGCCCTTTACGTTCCGGGGTCACGGTAATGAGATAAGTCCCGCGACCCCGGCAGGCTTCGGCCCTCTACAGGGGGGGCCCCGTCATCTTGCTGACGTTCTTTAAGGCGCGCGTGGAACACAACGCGCCGTCGACCCGGGCATGGTCCATAGTCGGACAGCGAGTTAGAATTTTTCCCCTAGTAAAAGTTATTCATAATGATGAGTACAATATCCACCTTCAATATGTTCCTCGTCCAACCAGTCACCCTGTATAATTTCTTTCTTTCATTTCTTGAAACATTCCAATTCTACAAATGATCAAATAAAATCTATATATCAATACGTGAAGGGAAAACTTTGTACCCCTTTTGAAGCATATTGCGCGCACGTAGGTGAGTGAGATTTGGCATAGTTAAAGTTTATATGGAGAAGGAGTGCAGGAAGCTAAAATTACGGTCGAATTTCGACCAGTAGGCGACCACTAGTAGAAATAAATGTGCCAGCATTATTCAGCAGTTGGCTTAGTACAAATTGTGTCTAGGCGACTACATACACAATATTTTTGCATTTTTATTCGAATATGGAATCACAACACTATATAATGCTTGTAATAATTACGATTTCGATAAACCGACACATACTGGACAAGTTTTTCTTATTAATAATAAATGCTTTCAAAATGTAATCACGTTTTATCCATATTAATTAATAATTAGTTTAAAAATGATGGTGCTTTATTGTATTATCACGACCTCACTAACCAAGAATGCTTAAAGGTCAATCTTTTGTTTATCATATTGTGGTTCTTTTACTAGTCGTGAGCGCAAGATCTTATTCATCCATTGATGGGCGGAACTAAACGATCATTACCTGAGGCGCGGCGCAGACGTAGCGATTTGATTCGGCAACTGGCAACCCGCACCTAGCAGCTGTTTATGACGATTTTCATAATCTATAAAACTGTGAAAACATAGCAACTTTAGTTACGAGTTTTGGAAACTTCTTGTTGTAAAAAATCTTGTAAATAGTTGACAGATGCTTCAACTAAAGTTGCTACGTGTGCACAACGCCTAGACTTCTGCATGGAACATTAAACTGTCCTAATGTAAATTAATTATTCATTGTGTGATGAAACGCAGACTTAAGTATTTAATTGTTCTCTGCAACAAGTGCTCGCTCTAATGAGTTAATAAATTTAAAGCATTATTCACCCGAAACATAGACATAATTTTAGAAAACTGGCTGTTGCCCGCGATTTTACCTACGCATTTCAAATAAAACATAGCCTACATCACTCAAGGATAGTGTAGTTTCCATTAGTGAAAGAATTTTTAGAATCGGTTCAGTAGTTACAGAGATTAAGCCCTACATACAAACAAACAAAGAAGCAAACAAATATCTCTTTATAATATCGGTATAGACTCGCTGTGCCCACGACTCCGCGTGGACTTCCAGGACAACGGAGTTATTTTCAGGTTTATTTTCATGTCCTTCCCCAGGTTGTATTTAAGTTGTACCTATACCAAATTTCGTTGAAATCAGCTGTTGATTAACAAACATCCAAATTCACAAACCCACAAACATCCAAACAGTTACATTTATAATATTAGTAGTATCTATTGTCTAGGATTCCAGTATCACACTGTATCTTTATTAATTAATCACGTTTTCAACTTTTTTATAACCATTATAATTAAATTTTCACGGTAATCACTGAACATATTAGTAAATTACTTATGACTAATGTAGTGGTCGAATCTGACGTGTTATATTACACGCGAATGTCTGTGAGTACCCGCCCTTAAGAGCGGCCAACCCGTCATAATTCCCATACAAACGCTCGTAAATGATTATGGCGCTATAACAATTTTTCCTCTAGATATTTTGAATACACAGGTATCTTGTGGTCTATATCTAGGTTTCTATGTAATACAAATAGGTAATAATTTTTTGAGTAACAAATTCAGTAAAGTCATCTGAAAATTAGCTTTTTTGCACAAATTTTTTACCCCTTTTTTTATATGGAGAAGGAGTGCAGAAAGCTAAAATGACGGTCGAATGTCGACCACTGGGCGACCACTGACCACACAGTTAGTATAAAAACAAGTCCCTTAATAATAATCCTAACCAGATCCAGTCCCCTCTTGTTGTCCCCCCAGCAATGCCCTAAGCCGAGGTCTGAGTCCCACTATGGGGTACCCTTAACAGTAGCCTTAAAAAGTACTTTCTGTCTGGCTGGAGGTCCTGTGGTCTCACTCGTTGACCAATTAAGCAGGGAAGGATCCAAATGCAGCCCGAGAGAAAGAAGTCAAAAAGGCCACAGGCCACCTAACTTTAAACACAACACTGCAACATTCGGGTTCCAGTTCTGGCGAAACTTATTTAATTAACAATTAATACACACAAAATACGAAGTAGAAATATGAAGTAGGAGCATAAAGTACAAAGGTAGGTACTACTTATGTCTAAAGAAATCAATCAATTCTTAATTCAATCTGCCGGTCATCTTCCAAAATTATTAAAACAATATTAAAGACCACATCTACGATGAATAAAAGCTAAAAACCAAAAAAAACTTCTTCCACGTAAAACCACGATGAGTGCGCATGCGCAATTCTTAGCATTGACCCCGCCCTTTTGACCAAGGCCTACCAAACCAAATATTGCGGGTCTAGTACGTAGGTCGGGCTTGCGAAAACTGTTTTAATGTTGAAATTGATGACATTATCATAGGAATGTACGTCGTTTGATGACGATGTTGGAGTGGTCGAAATTCGACCTTAATTTTAGCTTTCTGCACTCCTTCTCCATATAAATTTTAACTCCGCCTTTTACACTCCTCCTACAAAGTTTTCTTTTCACGTAATCATATAATTGATACCTATTTGAATCAAAGTTTTCTTACGTTAACGTTACGATAAATCAAAAATTCATTCATGGTAGGCCCTCAGGGGCTTTTGTACTTACTTAGTTTTTTAGAGACCATTCATCTACAAAATTACCCAATGTTGTCAGCTGACTCAACAATGAATTACATCAAATCATGATTATTAAACCAGGAAATTAATACGATACTATTTCCTTATGTTCTCGAAATGAAATATTGCCATAAAGAAGTCATTAAGTATGCACGCGGACATCTGCTCCTGTCACAGATTAATATAATAGATGCTACATAGGTGATATACTTACTGCGTGTAAAAGTTAGTATGTATCTGTGTATCTTTGGATCTGTTTCGGTGTATCTGTGGATCTGTGTATCTGTGGATCTGTGTATCTTTCTGTGGCATCGTAGCTCAAAAAAAAAACTTAACAGCTTCTGAAGTCGGGGCCTATAATTCTTCAATTTACCTACTCGTAGCTTGGCAGTGGCCCCGACTTAAGAAGCTGTTAAGTTTTTTAAGAAAATTATTTTATACTTTTTGGTTTTTGAAGTCGGTTTTTACTTTTTTTAAATTCTAGTTGGAGTCTGGGATTTTTTACTGTTAGATTATTACTTATCTAGGCATCTCTTAGAACAATCTCATAAAGCGATAAGTTAGGACAAATAAATCGACTAATTAAATAAATAAACAAAAAAACATACGTATTTTCATAAAATTCCACTTACGCACCAATATCACATTTCAACATAACAACAAACATTGTGCAGGTGACCTTCAATATAAGCTGAGCGAGACAAGTGTCGAGTTAGGCTTGCGACACACCTTGCGACACGCGATCGGACGTTAGACCGGATATCTTGGTGCGGACCAGTTCTTACATACTTTTGGTAGTACCTATGCTAGTTTAGTAGTAAAACTATGCGGACTACGTGAGTAAATACGATACTAGGAGGCTAGGACCGTAGGAAAGCTAGTTTGTTGAAATTGCTTTAGATATTAATAAAATGTATACTATATTATCATATATAATTTCAAGCTAATAAATATATATTTCAGCAGGATATTTTTTGTGTAGTGCGCATAATTAGTAGATTGATTCAGTCGCTGTTGCTAAATGTAACCGCAGTATTGGGATATACCTACCTATTTTAAAACAAAACGAAAATTCGACTTAGTATGGGGGGCATAGTATGGGGGGATAATTTGTAGCCCAAGCCATACAAAATAAATTTTTTTTTTTGAGTGATTTCGGCTGCTTTTGCATTAAAATGTAGTAACAAAACAATGGACTGAAGTCTGAAATTAAACTTTGTTTATTACTAGCTTCCGCCAGCGGCTTCGCTCGCTTGATATCTTTATAAATTATAGCCTATGTTACTCACTGGCAATGTAGCATTCTGCTGGTGAAAGAATTTTTAAAATCGGTTCAGTAGTTTTTGAGTTTAACCATTACAAACAAACATACAAAAAATAAAATCTTTTCTCTTTATAATATTAGTCTAGATTATTATTATTTGGGAACGGACAGTGAATCACTGCAAATTTTGCGCACTACATAAAAAAATATCCTGCATAGAGAAGAGTGCATGTACAAAAAAAAAATTGTGATAAGAAGATTACCAAAACACTTATTAAGTTGCATCAACTAAACGTTATACTTCGTAATGAATATTCTATTTATAAATACATAAGTACTTTGCGTTAACTCTACTAAACAAACAAAAAAACACAACTATAACGTAAAGTTAACTAAATAGAATAGAATAGAATAGAATAGAATTTTTCTTTATTGGAGTAACCAAGACTCAACAAGATTATTAGTAAAACTTATAACTATGTTAGTAAGCACAGAAACAGAACAAAAACAAGGAAAAGTACACACAGAAATCATGGTTGGTCACTGTTGTTGGTTGTGTGTTGTTGTTGTTGTAAATGCTTCTTATTGTCACATATAACACGTATTTTTTTGTAATTAAAACGATATTTATTTCTTGGTGTGTGCACATACCAAAAGGCAGTTTAAATACACATAAACGCAAATACGTATACAGAAATTAATAATAATAATATGAGTAAGACTCATTTATTTTACAAATTAAGTTTTATTATGTTATTGCAAAACTTGCTGTCTAGGAGTGGAATAAGTTGATTGTATATAATTTATCAATGAACGATGAAGTCAATAGTCTTTTGAAAACCCACGCCATTTTTGAAGTAGGTAGTTATACTAAGGCTGGGCATGAATGATGAATTATGGACTAATAGGTAATAGAAATACAAGGATTTGTGTGTACTATTAAATTAAATGAAATTGTTTATTTTGCAATTAGGATTTTTACTACGCGACACGTTTAGTTATGAGTTTCGTGCGTTATACAGAGTGTGAAAAAATAAACTTTCTTTCTTTCTTTCTTATCGTCATAAGGCCCCCGACCCCCTAAGTACCTATTTGACTGGCAAAATGGCAGCTCGAGCAATTCCCATGCGAGTGCCACAAGAAGAATTGTAGTCTTGAGAATTAAAATTTTAATTTTTGTAACAATTTTTTTGTGGAATTACGAATTCCACCACTTACAGGACCCGAACCTGCACCTTTAAGATTCAGTACACCAGTCGCTCTTGCCAATCGAGCCACTACGATTCCTGCTAGCCGAATCAAATTCTTCCCCCACAGAATTATTTTATTTTTGTAGTTTTTGTAATTCAGTATATTTACGGCCCATACTACATTATTTACTATTAAAAAGTGATGATACATAATAATATCATAATAGTTAATAACATGAACACACTCACTCACTCACTAATAATAATACACTCTATAAATGTTCATTTCTCTTTCACCCAAAGGTTTGCTGGAAGAAAACTCATTCTGAGTTAAGCTCGCCTTTGTGCATATATTTTTAAATTGTTTATTTTTTGTATTATTCAATATTTTGTGTACAATAAAGAATAAGAATAAGAATGAACTAAAAAAAACAGAATCTCTCTCACAGTGAATACGGAAATCAATAATAAGATAACCTAACCGTCAAAACTAGTAAAAGAGCTGTAACTTTTGAATGGTTTAACAGATTTACATGAAACATAGCTAAGATGATACCTGATTAAACTAAATTTTAATAAAAAAAACCATTGAAATCGGTCCATTCGTTTTGGAGCTACGATGCTACAGACAGATAGATACACAGATACACACTACAAACTTATAACACCCCTCTTTTTTGTCGGAGGAACATAACAACATAAGTAAGTAGGTATGCTGAAAATTATTATTACGAAAAAATTATCGAATCATAAATCTTTGGTTTGACAAAGTTTTTTTTTTTTTTTTTGATACTTTGTCCCTCTCTATGATTTCTCCTGTATCGAAGGTACAGTTTACAAACATACATGTCACATGCACACACACCCAGACCCGGAACAACTATCTATAGATCATACAAATATTTGTTCCGTGCGGGGATCGAACCCGCGGCACGTAGCGCAGAAAGCTAATCGTTTAGCCACTGCGCCAACCGTGCCGTCAAATCCATTTGATAAAACCCTCTGTACAGCATCCATAACCTTTGTGCCTTTTTGGCCTATCATCGACATTATAAATAGGTAGAATATACCTTTATTTTTTAGTATGTACGTAAATACTACCGGCACACTTCATTTGAACCATAACAAACAACTTTAAAGTCGTTTTTTGAACTCAAAACAACAAACACAACAATAAAAAATGATTCACGATCTCTTACGTTAAATATTGTAGATACCATAAGCAATTATTTTTGAAATACCACTTCTACTTGCCCAATACGACAAGGACACACCAAAGAATAAGTTATCAATATGGCCTATAAATATTCGAGTATCATCTATCTATTAATACATCGATCTCTGTTCATTGCCATAAGTTGCATCATTCAAGAATCTTGCCTTCGATAGGTCTACTGACCCCAAAATTGAATATAACCATAAGTTGGTGTACAGAAATGCTAGGATGACATCGAATATTATTTTTTGACTAAAAAATAAATAAATCAGACTAACAAATATAACACAACACACAACAACACAAAACAACAATAACAACAACAATGAAAAATTTAAACTTTTCATACATTTCGATCGAGCAACGTCGATCTTATGTATGTAATTTTTTTTTTTTTTTGTTTGTGATTTCAGGGTTGGTCCCGTAGTAAAAGTTGTTCGTATTAATGAGTACTTTCACCCCTTAAAGCATTGCCGGTGAATTACAAGTAACCCTGTATAAAGAAACATACCTACTCAACAAAGTTTGCAACACTAAAATTAGTATTAATAGTATTCTCATACACATGTTAATATGTTTTAATAAACATAGATCCCGCCCTGTATTATCGCCTTCAACCGGCGAGTTCGCGTTAGCACTAAGTTGCCAAAACGTTACCGAAACGCGACGCGTTACGTAACATAACAGTCGTTACGACATTGCGACCGCGAAAAATTCGCAATTATTTGCAAATTTGTTAACGGTCTAGCGATTCATGTATAACTTTTGAATGGATTGTTTTATTAATTATTACAGTACTAGTGGTCGCCCTGTGGTCGAACTTCGACCGTAATTTTAGCTTTCTGCACTCCTTCTCCATAATTATAAACTTGAACTATGCCAAATCTCACGCCCTCTCTCTCTCCTCCGTGCGCGCTATATGCTTAAAAATGGGTACAAAGTTTTCTCTTCGTATTATTATATAGATGACGTTTTACTACGTCACTGTAAACTGGAGGTAACCGTAACCAGCTTCATCTTACAGTGCCACAAACTTGTCTGACCCGGTCACCAAAATTGGAACTAACGTCGCCACGGAACTAGGGATTGCAATCAAATTGATTAAAATCAAATTGAAACTACAGATTTTTGTGTAAAAAACAACTTTTAATAAACGTTTCCAATTTTTTACACAAAAATCTGTAGTTTCAATTTGATTTTAAAACATGATTTCAAAGATGCGGGATCCCGCGCTTTGCGGGATTGCAATCCCTATACGGACCAAAAATGACAACAAAATGTCATTTTTGTACGGAGATAACATTGGTAAAAGCGACGGCAGCGACGCCATGACCGGCTCAGATAAGTTTGTGGCACTAAAGTTACTTCCTAAAAATATTATTATCCCCGTCAAAAAATAGGGGTGTTATAAGTTCGTAGTGTGTATCTGTGTATCTGTCTATGTATTACAATCGACAAAAGTGACCACTCGTTGATAAAATTGCCTACGAACGCAAAAATCGTACACAGGTTAAACCATGAGAAAAATCTACAAACAACACTAACACTCCAAAATAGTAACCAAAAGATATAAAAAAATGCATCGTCAGCGGCGAGTTGATGCAAACACTTACAAACTTATCACAAAGAAGGTATTATGTAATATTAGTTGTAACATTTAGCTAATATCATAATGTGCCTGAAATTCTGAGCAATGAGAGCGATTTGGATTTCGTCAGATCTATTATTTTTGTGTTGCAGTCTGTACAATAATGCTTGCTTTGGTAATTATACTTTCTGCTGCAGGAGATTGTCAAAAAGTATTACTCATCCGATGTATACACGCCTTCATATTAAGCAATACATTTCCAGTATAAGCTGACCTGGCATTGTATAAGCTTTCAGTACAATGTACAGCTTATACTGAAACTGTATAGCTTGATATATAGATCACTTTGGCCTATAAAGCAGACTGCGGAGATATACGGAAAAAAAAGACTGCAGTCTCCATCCGAACCAAGTTACTCGGTTGTAAATAGCAATCACTTTTTTTGAGTGCAGAATTTAGAATTGCAATTAGAAGGCATTTTTATTTAATAATAATTATTAGATATTT
The DNA here is from genome assembly GCA_932294325.1 of Allophyes oxyacanthae. Taxonomy (NCBI): domain Eukaryota; kingdom Metazoa; phylum Arthropoda; class Insecta; order Lepidoptera; family Noctuidae; genus Allophyes; species Allophyes oxyacanthae. The sequence goes on along the minus strand of OW028614.1, from coordinate 2,474,696 downwards.
ATTTAAATAAAACATTTACATCTGGCGCTAATAAGCAAAAACTATGTAGTAGATTGCTACTGCACCTTAAAGTGAGAGTCTTCGAGGCATATGCAATGCCCATGCTTACCTACATATGTACATACGTTACCTACATACGTGCGAAGAGCGGAAAAACAGCCCTCTATCCCCATCCGGACTCCGATTGAACTGGACGACAAAGTTGGACCACCGCAAATCGTGGACGCCACTGTGGTTTAGTATAAACTTCCTACTTATAAAATTGTTACCTTTTCAACCTAAACATAAGATTACTATTTGTCACTTAACCTATTCTTGTAAAATCGACACGTATATCTCACACCCAATTCACAAATTTACTGTACTCAACCTACACATCACATACAAACATACACATAACGCATACACCACAAACCATTCATACAGGAAGTGCCTTGCCTATAGACATAAAAACGATTTTTATGCATTTATTATAACATCTATTCATAATTCTGGGACAAATCATTACTGGTTGAATATAATTTTTTATATCGTATTTAAAGAGGTTTTATCACATAAAAACTTAGCCTTATCATATTTTTTAAATCCAATTGCTGACCAAGTTCGTGACACCAAACTCCCCTTAAGCCCAAATCAACAATTATTCTATAGTAATTTAGTAAAATGACAAACTTCTTATCTGAAGAAATTGACAATAGTATTGAACTGGACTGTCACGAAATTGACAAACTTGAAAACTGTCATACCCTTTTGACCTCGAAGTACAACCTAAAGATTTTAACATTTAACATCCGTAGTATACAGCGAAACTTTAATACTTTTTGCATTGCGCTGAAGCGACTGGATATAACATATGACGTTATTGTACTAACGGAGTGCTGGTTAGCAAATGGACCAGTAATTGGGCAAATTCAAGGATACACTTCATACTGTTCAGCAAACAACCTTAACCAAAGCGGAGGAGTTGTAGTTTATGTCAGAGACTACTGGAACGCTTCGGTTTCTGAGCCCGCTCTTCTAGATGCCGAATGTCTCTTAGTAGAACTCTCTAGTAACATATCGTTAATTGCAGTTTACCGTTCCCCATCTCACAAACAAGTTGATAATTTTATCTCCTCTCTTGACAAATTACTAAGCTCAATTGTCAGATATCCAACAATCATAGTTACGGGAGACATTAACATAAATCTTATGTCTACGTCGGATAACTCACACTCCGAATACATCTGCCTAATGGCAGAACATGGTCTGAAGACGGTAATTTCCAAACCCACTAGATTAGAGGCATGCTTAGATCACATTTTCCTTAAATCAAGACACCAGTTTGCCACAGGTCTTGTCTGTGATGTTGATATCACTGATCATCGTATGGTTATGATGGGGTATAATACGCTAATGCCTAGTGGTACAAAATGTCAACATCGCATAATTAATAAAACAAACTACTCCGCGGTAATAGATGAACTCAAAAACACTGACTGGACCGAGGTTATATTTGAGTCCGATGTAAACATTGCGGTCAATGAGTTCCACAAAATTCTAACCAATGCTGTTAAAAAACACACAGTTGAAAAGAAAATTAGCCGCTCAAAATACATTTGGAAGCCCTGGATTACTCCTGGCCTTATTAGATGTATGAATCACAGGGATAAGCTACATCTAGATTCAAAAAAACACCCCAATGATCAAACAAAAAAGCTGATTTATACTCGGTACAGGAATTTTTTCACCAATATTGTGCATAGTCTGAAACAAAAATACGATAGTCAACGGTTGGAAGAGAACAAACACAATACTAAAGTCCTATGGAAAACAATCAGAAATATTAGTGAACATTCTAGTAATAGAAATAATCCTGTTGATCTACTCAAATACAAACCCACTATACAGGACTCAGTAGATAGCTGTAATGCATACTTTAGTTCAGTTGGTAGGGATCTGGCTAGTAAAATTCTTTCGGAAACCAATGAAACCCAGGAATCAATTATTTCCAAACTGAAACTGGGAGAGCCTACCGGCATGAATTTCTTCATGCAACCCACTGACGTTGTTGAGGTTAACAAATTAATTTCAAATATAAAAAGTGATAGTGCCCCTGGTATTGACGGAATTACACCAAAACTAATCAAAGAGATAAAAAATGAAATTGTTATCCCTCTTACACACATAATTAATTTAAGTCTAAGCGCAGGGATATTTCCTAACAATTGGAAAGAGGCCCAGATCACCCCAATTCACAAGAACGGATCAAAACAAAACCCTACGAACTACAGGCCCATATCCCTTTTGGGAATATTTTCCAAAATACTAGAAAAGGTAGTCAATAAAAGAGTAATCTCTTACCTTGACACCAATAAACTGATATCCAGCAAGCAGTTTGGCTTTAGGCATGGTAAATCCACAGAAGACGCAGTAGGTCTACTAACCAAACTAGTATCGTCTTATTTGGATAATAACGATAAATGTATAGGTGTATTCCTCGACCTCGCGAAGGCCTTTGACACTGTTGCAATCCCCATACTACTAAAGAAGCTGGAGAATATTGGAATCAGAGGGTTGTCCCTTAATTGGTTTGAGACTTACCTTTCAGAGAGACGCCAACGCGTGAAGGTAGGTGATTGCATCAGTAGTCAAAAAAAGGTAGATTTCGGTGTGCCTCAGGGTAGTGTCCTTGGTCCGACGCTTTTCATCATCTACATGAATGACATACACCGTGCAATTATCCAAAATGCGGAAATAATTTGCTATGCAGATGACACAGTGATTATTTTTCATAATAAATCCTGGGAATCGGTACATGAAATAGCACAAAATGGCATGTCTCGTATTAAGTCTTGGCTTGACATTAACCTTCTCTCTCTTAATATAAAAAAAACTAATTATATTTGCTTCCACAAAACTCTGGCGTCGGCATCAAAACATTCTTTAAAGATTAAAATTCACACTGCGAAATGCAGATTATGTTCCTGTTCCTGTGAGGAAATCAAAAAGGTGGAATCACTTAAATATTTGGGGGTCTTAATTGATCAACGCCTTTCTTTTAAACCTCATATCGATCTTGTAGCCAAGCGCATCAGGAAGTTGATCCACATAATGAAACTGTTACGTAACACGGCCAATAAAAAGATTCTACACCTTGTGTATGTAGCATTATGTGAGTCAGTTCTCTGTTACTGTATAACTGTATGGGGTGGAGTTGGCGTTTCCACTATGATCCAAATTGAAAGAGCCCAACGATCAGTGCTGAAGGTTATGAATAGGAAACCATTTCGATATCCTACAGATCTCTTATACTCTGAAAGCTCACTACTTAATGTACGACAACTATACATACTTAAAATAGTACTAAAACAGCACAGAAAAATTATTCAATCTGCAGAATATCCTCAACTACTTAAACGTCGAATTTTTAAGTGTCCATTATTTGTAGTACAAACCACGTTCGCTCAACATATGCAAGAATTTATGCTTAGCTTCTTGTACAATAAAGTTACAAAAATATGCGATATAAAATATTGTAGGATAAACCAAGCTAAAAAGACTGTACATAAATGGCTGTTAACACAAACCTACTCAGAAACAGAAAAATTTATTAAGATATTATCATAATGCCAATGCAAATATACCTACTTAAGAATCTCACTCACGCACACATCCGATTACTCATACACACTATCTCACACGCACACAACACACATTCACACTCACACTCACATATTATTATACGTTGCAAACAAAATAAGAATTGTATTTTTTAATTTCAACTTTCTTAATTTTTATTTTTATTAATTTTTATTTTTTATCTCCAGCTGTGTTAATTTTAATTATTGTCACAATTTATAAATTTTATCTATGTTTTTCTTTGGTCAATAATATATTACTCTTGTTTACCTAAAATAATGCATAATTAGAATATAACTATCAAAATATTAATGATAATGTATCGAACCTGGAAAAATGATTAAATAGTTACACCAAAATCAGGGCTCCACGAGACAGGCTCGACCTAGTGTGGAGGCCACAGGACAAACATTTCCTTATTCAAATTAAATTGTTAATTAAGTACCTACCTAGATTTATAAGGAAATGTATATAAATAACTTGTATTCTTTTTGGTAATAAATGATTTTATCTTATCTTATCTTATATGGTATGGAATCTATGGCACCCAATAGGACATCCGTGAAGAAATTCAGAGTCTCGTAGAGAGGCATAGAAAGAGCAATGTTGGGAATCATCATATGTAGTACCTACTCGTATAAAAACCGACTTCAAAAAACAAAAACGTATAAAATAATTTTCGTAAAAAACTTAATAGCTTCTGAAGTCGGTACCACTGCACTGCCACGCTAAGGTGCATCGAAGAATTAAAGGCTTCGACTTCAGAAGCAGATAAGATTTACATGAAAATTATTTTATACGTTTTACTTTTTTGAAGTCGCTTTTACTTTTTTAAAGTCCTTTTTATTTACTTTGTGTAGCATAAATAATACATAAACATGCAATAACAGGAAGCGAGAGTGATTTGGTATAATGGTCCATTGGAAAAAGCCTTATCAACCAAAAAACTGAAAAATCGTATCTATATGTCAACAAACTACAAATTGTAGTCATGTTGTCATGTATTTATGACACAATCATACATGACAACAAACCAAAATACCTTAATGACACGTGACGGGCTTTTTAAACGCACTTAGAGTCAATAACCAATTGTATTCATCCCATTCATTATAGTAAAACTGACCTTGAAGCTGTGACACTGGCTTGAAACATATTGCTTCACAAAACAAAACAATGACAAGTATACGTATTTCCTACAAACGACGATATGTTTTTAATGACAGTTTTGTGACATACTGCAATTTGGTACGATGATTGGATACGTATTATTGAAGAAAAAAAAACACATTACATAAGGGTTGCATCGTAACATCGTGAGGAAACCTATGAGAGGGCCTAGAATAGAATAGATCTTTATTTCATGCCTGATACAGGCACTTATGAAATGTCGAAACTCTAAGTGCACTGTGTATGTTAACCAAATAGGTCCTATGGAGGAAGAACCGGCAAGAAACTCCATGGAAACTCTTTTAAAATAATAGATTACAATCTTCATCAGTACAATGTTGTGGTAAGAGCTGCCAGAATAATGTAATTTAATGTCAATGCGTCATGCTCGTGAACGGGTGCCGTCTGTCGGAACTGGTCAGCTCGTAACTGCCATGGCAATCTTATTCAGAGGCAATTCATTATTATCCTAGTTTTATTTGTATTCGCATTGAATTGCATTATTCTCGCAGATCTTACCACAACATTGTACTGATAACGATTGTCAAGATCTATTATTTATTTGAAAAGAGTTTCCATGGAGTTTCTTGCCGGTTCTTCTCCATAGGATCTACTATTTGGAACCGTGCACCTAGAGTCTCGACATTTCATAAGTGCCTGTATCTGGTTTACATGAAATAAAGATCTATTCTATTCTAATGTGAATAAAAATAAGAATAGGATAATAATGCCTCTGAGAAAGCCATGGCAGTTACAAGCCGACCTGTCGCAATTTTTGTTCTCGACGGTGTGTAGTCCGCCAACTCGTGGTGGACTACGGCCTAACCCATCTCATTCCGAGAAGAGGCTCTTGCCCAGCGGTGGGACAGTAATGGGTATTTCTTTATAAACTTATGACGTTCCTTAATATAGCAGGGAGTAGAAGAACTGAACAGGATACTGTATAGTAGATGAAGAATATGAGTGCCTATATTCAGCAGTAGACATTTACGGGCTGATATTATGTTCTAAGAATCTTTCATAAAATGGTTTAGACTTGTAATTTTCCTAGTCATTAACAATCATTACCATATTTTTTTCTATTGTGTGTAGAGGTCAGATGTAATAAGAAAATTGATTGGAAACGGTTAAAAATAAATAAATTGTTGTATACAATTGTTTATAACATGTTATTAGGATTTTCATTGTTAATCTAGCACGCTAATTAATGTTGTACTTTTTTTATTAGTAAAGTATCTTAGATACAGTATAACTATAATGAATAATTATGTACTATTATGTGTATTATTATGCTGAGCTGCGGCCTTTTGGCACAATAACTCATTTTATGTTTTCTTTGATTTGTTTTATTTATTTTTTATTGTGCTAATAAACTCTTTTTCTTTCTTTACAATTTTATCGTAAGATAAATCGAACAGTTGCAATAGCTAACAAACAGTGCATTTTTATGTGAAGATAAAATTTGTTGTTTAAATAAATAAATAAAAAAGAATAAATAAATAATCCCCGACAAAAAAGAGGGGTGTCATAAGTTTGTATTGTGTATCTGTGTCTGTCTGTGCCATCGTAGCTCCAAAACGGATAGACTTATTTCAATGCAGTTATTTTTAATGAAAAGCTAGTTTAATCGGGAATCATCTTAGCTATATTTCATGAAAATCTGTTCAGCTGTTCAAAAGTTACAGCTCTTTTTCTAGTTGGAGCCGGGGGTTTCCCTTACGTTAACGTTATATTACGTCATTAATATTCATACCTGGTCCTCTGAGCGTTGACATGTCAGTCAGTCCGTTAATTAGCATTTAATTTAACCTATTATACCGTATTACAAATTCTAGCAAGTGGCGAGACGAATGTATGTACTCACGCAAATGTATTACAGATAAATAGTTTCTATGATAGCATTGACTCATGATGCTGAGTGTAGGTACAGGACACATCTCCACATATGACCGTATGTAGCAATAACTACCAGATATAGTATCCACGGTTTATATTGCAATAGTGCATATATTAAGGCAGGTCATTGACTATCCAGTGAATGTTTATTAGTGTAAAGTATAGATATACTAGTGTTTAAAGTTAAGACATTATCTTATTCTATAATGTACACAAAATATGGAATATATAAAAATACATGCACCTAGAGTCTCGAAATTTCATAAGTGCCTGTTTGAAATATGGATCCCGTATTCTATTCTATTATAAATGCAAAAAGGCGATCTTAAATCAGAATGAGTTTTCTTTTCTTTTTTAAAAACGTTGCCCCTCACTAGGATTTCTCCTGTATCGAGGGTACAGTTTACAAACATACATGTCACATGCACACACAACCAGACCCGGAACAACTATCTGTAGATCATACAAATATTTGTTACGTGCGGGGATCGAACCCGCGGCACGTAGCGTAGAAAGCTAATCGCTTAGCCACTGCGCCAACCGTGTCGTCCAAGTTTTCTTCCAGCAAACCTTTTGGGTGAAAGAGTAATAAAGATATAGAGTGAGAAAGTCAAGCGTACAATACAATATTACAACATAGGTGTCACAGAAAGCCTTTTGATTTAAGACCGCGTTTACTCCATGTGAATTGAAGTTAAAAGTGCGACAGGCATACAGCAACTTATTAACCTCCTAATCGCCAGTCCGAACGCATAAACACGAACAGTCACACCTTTACAAATAAGACTTCAATATATTCTTAGCAAGATGACGGGGCCCCCCCTGTAGAGGGCCGAAGCCTGCCGGGGTCGCGGGACTTATCTCATTACCGTGACCCCGGAACGTAAAGGGCTATCGAAGGAACACCGTGGATTTTAGTCAGTACAAGTCTGACAGTCCCTCCCGCCCTGCCCGGGGTGGGAGGACTCATTGGATGATTTTACCACGCTAAAAAAAAAAAAAAAAATCCCCAAAATTTACAACTTTATCATCGGACAATTTAAGCAATTAAAATATTTAAGATGGCTTCCGTCCGCGGCTTCGCCCGCGTGATATCTTAATAAATTATAGCCTATATTACTCAGTGATAATATAACATTCTGCTGGTGAAAGAATTTTTAAAATCGGTCCATTAGTTTTTGAGTTTATCCATTACAAACAAACATACAAAAAATCAAATCTTTTCTCTTTATAATATTAGTTTAGATACGTAAGAGGTCTTCATCGTAGATTTTTGTAGACAGCTTGTCGACATTGGTGGCGATTGTTTTGTTTACAAACTTAACTAATTTAGTATCACTATGTCTCTTTCTAACAAAGAATAGGAGAAAAGGATGGACGATATTTAGTCCTGACAAACTAGTCCACTTGCTGGTTATCAGCGTGAATTTAGTCGACATCGCCAAGTCGCGTCTAATTTCCAGAGGTAGTCATAACGCTTCTAACCCAACAAGGGATAGACTAATTTGACAGTTCTAATTATTTTATGTACAGTAAGGGGACAAAAGTCCAGTGGCATGTTAGAGTTCATAATCGCATGTTACGGGGCGTACGAGCTGTTAGTGTGAGTGATGACTCAACGCACACAACGTAATGAGACGTCACCACACACACTCAGAAGCACTCAGAAGTTAAATAAAACGAAAGAAAGAATACGTCTGTTTCGCTTGTCAGTATGAATGACCTTGGACGGTCCATTCCACTGTTGTAATCCTATAATTCAAGAAATTGCAATAAGCACCAATAGCTGCATGCGTTATGCGTAGGATTTCGATTAACGAGGCGTGTGGGTTCGAATCCTTGACAAAACATTGTATTTCTTTTTTTCATTTTTATTACTTGATGGATTCGCTTAATGATTTAATACTATAAAGTAAGTGATTATTTTCTAGGTCATTAATGCAAAATTAAGAAAAATAAAAAGAATTATAACAAAATACGTTTATTTGTTTTAATTACAATGATAATCCTTACAGTAACACTTATTAGTTATTGAGGTAAGCTTAAAGTATTCGTTTTCTTGACGAAAAGAAGATTGAAACTAAACCTCAATCTTTTAATTCTTTAACTACCGACTAACTTTAATATGGCCAGCAATTATAACTTAAATCTTTTACCCCTCCATCGTTTACTAATACACTCATGGTTAAGTCTATTGTTATCTCTTTTCTTTGATATGAAAATGACAATGAGTGAATAAAAATGAAGTGTTTAATAAGGGGGTAAAGCGCTTGCAAATTTTCAACATTTAGTATGATCTCTATTGTTCTCGATACAGTCAAGTAAGTGTCGACACATTGAGCATAAGATTAAAACATATTAACGTTCCTCTTATATTTTCTCATATCTAAAGAAAAGAAAGAAAGAAAACACATTTATTCAGCACGGACAGTGACAACACACGAGAGAGAAATAAAATAAAAATTAACTTAACCTTTAAACAGTAAAAAATAAAACACACACTGCATGCAATACGACATCATTTAATACTTCCACATAACTATGTATTATTCACTATAGCGTGTGTTATCCTTACACCATAAATGAAGTTTTCCCTTTTGGCTAGATAGAATATTTTTTTCATCTGAAAATATAACTAGTAGTTAATTAAGTGTCTCAGTTGAAGTAAGTATAAATATTCTCTTGCGAAACGTTCTTGATTTTCTATCAAAAAGGGAGCTGGTCTTCGGTGATGCACACCTTCAGCGTGGAGTGCATGGCGAACAGTTAGTAATGACGTGTCGAATACTTCTGCAAAATATTTAGTTGGTATAAAACCACTTGTTTGATGTTTCATATTCGTTCACCATGTGTCGTCGCTGCCCGGCCTTCCACTTCGCTCTCGACTACCAAGGCTACTTTCTTCCTCATAGGTATCTCTTAACCCATCGACTCATAGTATTTTTCTAGAACAATAAAAAGAAATACTATTAAACATCTATAAGCAAAATACTAAAACTGATTACTATTATTATCATATATTCTATATTTAATATTATTTTGTTTCTAAATTATTTATTATAATAATTTAGAAACAAAATAACATTAAATACTTATATTATATAACCTAACTTCCTTTTCTCTGAGGGTCTAGGGCGCCGGGGTCGGGATAATACACCGGGATTTTAAAACTTGTGAAGAAAGTCCGTTTCTATACATTATATTATAATGTATAGAAATAGGTTATATATAAGTATATATTATATATTAATATATAATTAAAAATATATAATTATACTTATATATCTAATAATTAAAGAAACAAAACAATATTAAGAATAAAATTATTAGAATTCTTATTCATCATTCAATAATCTAAATAAATAAACTTATAAATGATGTATCTTTTTCTTTTGTTTTACCTATTTGAACATCATGATCAATAATAATAAACATTTGAAAAATAATTAAAGGATCATCAATCTTTGATTTAGTTTTATGTTGAATAAAATATATAAATTACTCACAGTCAGTCCGATTTCATTCGATATTTGTGTTTTATTTATAACGTCCACTTTTAGGCAGAGCAATAATAGGTATTCGCTCACACTTCGATAATAATACTATTGCCTGTATTTTGAAAAGTTTATTCACATCACCTATATATACACTTATAATAGATTTAACTACAAATCACTAACCAACAATAACTTCCAACAAAGTTTTATTCGATCTAAATGACTGAATCGTAACTGCATCTGTCTACCTTACAGAAATCGAAATAATTTATTAACTTTTTTGTTGTCTACCTACTTACTTTACAATTTATAATTGAACAACACAACGCGGTAGGCTTGTTATTATTATCGAACCACTATGTTAAACTTAATGAATAAATGCCTTAAGACTTAAGAATATTTCATAAAACTTTAAAAAAACTATAACATCACGTAAGATTCGAACCCACCGCATACCTTTGTTTTAACACACCTACCACAGCACCTTACCCGCTACGCTAGCATGCCATATTCTAAGACGATTGAAATTATGAAATACAATCGGTGGTGGTTGCAGACAACAGTGCGTGTGTGTGAGTTTCTATAGTATGAACACGATATCGAGTATAGAAACTCGTAAAGAAGGTCGTAAGTCAACTCATTAGTGTTAATCTATTGCTTTGTGAGACTGCTACTGCATTAATGACCGAGACTGTACCTACTTTTTTTTTTTTCTTTTTTTGTAAGATATAGGTATAGTTTCATTAAAATTAGTTTAGTACGATTTGTAACAGAATAGGCACCAATGTCGATTGTTAAACATCTAATTAATAAAAAAGCAAGAGTGTTTTGCCACCGTAGTCGAAATAACAAAAAACCTTGTAAAAACAATAACATTTCGAAGCAACACGTGTCATTGTCATATTGTTTGTGACGAGAACTCATTAAGTTTGCCATAATTGACTCTGTAAAACCATTACTGTACTGTGACCCCCATAGTGTAGTTAATACAGTAATTCAAGCCTGTTTGAAGCACAGTTCGCATACAGAAGCTCAAGTTAATTGTGTAGTTTTATATTTGTACTGGTTGTTTTCTTTGTAAATAGAATAAAATATCTTTCAAGAAAAGATTTGTAAAAAAATAGGGGATTTTCAGTTTTATTTTAAAGAGACTTTTTTCCGCGCTTTATCCTAAGTAAAAATTCTATTAACTCCCTTGGAATCGACCGCGATCTAAGGTAACATAGTACCTATCAATAAAAATCTATTGATTGTCATTTTATATTTTTGAAAAAGGTATTGCACATTTTTTTTCGCAAATGATTAAGATCACTAGGTTTTCTAAAAAAAAACTAGGTACTATGATGCCACTAGCCTACCTATTTTATATTTCGTCACCACAAATATTTATCAATTTCACCTGAACACTATGTTAGTATTCATAAAAAAGATTAAAAAAAAAATTGAGATGACTGTGATAGGCAATACAAATTGTATAACAAAATGCATTACCCACCACACTCACCTCTCCGTATGAATCCGAATGGCCCACAATAGTAAAGGGCAATCAATTCGGCCAGCAGCAACCCTGAGGATGCCGTTGGTGCTGCCGCGGATCCGGTTCTGCATCGAAGCTGCATTTATGTACGTCATCAAAAATGTGAGAATTGATACTAATAAAAGAATGACATAATCCCAGGTAATCTCCGAATTTTAACAAAATCCGGTCAGTAACTAACTTGACACTAAAGTGAGATTTCGCACTTAATTGTCACCAAGTTTTACAAAAAAAACTGTATACATAATATATAATCCTCAAATTAGCAGCCTATCGTGATCAAGGTAAAGTTGACCATAGTAATCTCTAGTACAGAATTCAAAAGCCTTCAGCGGGTTAAGGAATTGTAGGCACGGCTAATAATGAAACATTTTGTCCCACAAATCATAAATCCCAAAAAACACGTGTAAAAGTTTCCATAATGCAATGAGAATTGCCTCCCAGCGGTGAGACAATATCAGTTTATGTTATAATATTAATCAAGGGGTCTACCGCGTAACAAAATGGTAATGAACATCGACACTGGTAATAAACTTCAATACGATGTATTGAAGAGTATGATGTTCATTACCATATTGTTACGCGGTAGACCCGCTGGTTAGAATGGAAGCTGACCAAACTTCTTGCGAAAAAACTTGTTTTCTGTGGGCCAAGTACGAATGTTTATGATACCTATATCGTAACGTTAACGTGAGCAAATTTTGAATAAAAAATAAGCGTTTAATCTATTTTATATTTTTAAATATATAGGTACTGTGTTTTGCATAATTATTCATAAATTAAGTGTGCATATTGAATAAAATTAAATAAAAATGCGATAAATTTATTATACTTTTGATAAAAAGAATTTTAAATAATAAAAAATAAGGAAGAAAACAAGTTTAGGACTCGCCAAGAAATAAACAATACAAGTACAAAAAAAATATAAACAAAAGAAAAACAATTATTATGCAACCTGACGGCTAATTTACGTAATTTTATGACGCGCCGATCATATTGCAGTGACGCTCGAACTTGACGCGAGCGTATCTCACTGAAGCTAAGAGAATACCAAATGTGTTGTTTCGATCAAAATTTTACTGCAACTGCGCGACAACTGCACTTCTTTAGTTTCGTGAATTAGCCACCAAAAACGAGACCAAAAATGTTACGATACGTTAATTTCATGCTTCGCCCTCTGACTTGTCCTACTGTAACACGCTTCACTATATCTCTACAAAATTAGTAAGTTGTATTATGTCCAACCTTGACCCTTCCCGTCACATGTTATGACATAAATGTCTTCGCGTGTGAGATTTATTTTTGTGTGAAGATACTTCTAGACTTTGTAGCGACATCATTTTGTTGATGTTAGTTGCCGACAGAACAGAGCTAGTATACTGATGAATTAAAAATACAGAACACACAACAGAGTACAATAACCTAAATAACAATCACATGAAAAAAAAGCACAACAATTTACCTTAACCTAAAAAATATTACTCATTGACAATTAAATGCTAACTCATTCTTAATCATCATAAATACACAACATCCCGTACGCCCACTAAAATCAATCCATCAGGTCTTCCCCCTCCCTCAACACGCGCAGACGCATAAAAATCGTCTTCATACTGAACTGAACGCATTCGAATGCTGAGTTACCCCACACTTCCCTCGAAATGCCTATACACACGTGCCTTTTAAATACTAACAATGATGAACCATAATTTTAAATAAAAAGGTTAAAAAAGACAAAAATCTAATAAAAAAATAAAAAATTGGATGAGACTAATTTAAATACTACCCCAAGTCACTCTCTATATTATTATTATAAACTATACACACCCCAAACACTTCATCACAAAAATCAACGACATATATTCTAACACAAAATAAAAATTAAATAAAAAAATCCTCAAGGTCAAGTTCAGTTGCGCCACTTACCCAAGGCCGTTGCGAAGGTCGCCTGCGCAGGAGTTGCACAAATGTTACCGTGGCTCGTTCACTACTGAGAGTTTGAACGCGGCGGCCGGCTTGTTTCACAACCCCAGCTATGTCTTAACTAGTGATTGTCGAAAAGGGATTGTATTAGAATATGTTTCTATATTTCGTAAGGAATTTTTTCGGTGTGAAATTTTCAGGAAATTACGTGTAGATGTAAGGGGTTTTGATGCTTTAAATAAAAAAAATTACCCCGTCAAGGTCACACATAAAATCTTGCATCACATGACATGGAAACATATCCTAACATATTTATTCCCTAGGGATATTATGAGTAGAAATTTGAAACACTATAAAAATTGTATAATAAAAAACTTAAATTCGGAAAATTATAGTACATAAGTAGGTACTATAATTTTCCGAATTTAAGTTTTTCTCTCTTAGTTAGTTGTACAGGTTTTACACACTGTGTATAAATTTTCTGGGCTAATACGGCGGGTGTACAAACCAGTTTCCTCCGCCCTTTGTCTCCTTAAAGAAGAAAAAACAAAAAATCTCCCCTTCGCTTGCATGGCGATGAGAGACAAAAATATTTTATCTCTTTATGACAGTTAACAGTGGACTGAAGTCCCTACTTCCCTAGTATCCGGAGCTAGCACGGCGTGAGAATACGGGAAAGAGATAGTTTTATCCCTGATTTGTCTTTCCCCCCTTTTTTGCTGTGCTAGGTCTGATAGCAGTAATTTCTTTTGCAATTAGCAGTACTGTTTTCCTTATACTCTGTATTTTTAAATTTTTGTATTGTGTACTTAAAAATAAAAATACTACCTACAAGTGTTTAGGAAGATTAATGTAGGTAGATGTCAGCTGAAACAAAACCTCCATAGAATAGAATAATAGAATAGAAAATATTTATTCGATAAATGACACATCGTCTTATTCTTATTCTTTATTGTACACATAAACACAAATAAAATACATAAAAGGAAAAACTTGTACATAGGCGAGCTTAACTCAAAATTCAATTCAATCAATCGTCAGTACAGAAATAAAATAAAATAAAATTTAAACACAGAGATCAGAAAGAAAAAAAAATAATAAAAACATCCTTTCAGTAAACTTTTTAGAATAACAAGGAATAATAAATACAAGTTACAGTGTATGAAAAATATTTGTAAACGTTTTTCAGTATAATAACCTAAACATTTAGGAAGGACATTGCTCGCTGCTCATACATTTCTATCCTATGCACTAAAAGGAATATTATATAACTCGAGATGCTTCATAAATAAAATAAATATCTAGTAAATAAAAATAAAAACATTTTCCTCAATTGAAGACCTAGTGCACAGATGACACGAAAATGAATTACTAACACATTGTTGTAACTTGAGACATGCTTCAGGCTAATTTTACCGTTCTTATTATTTATATTAATTTAAATAAAAACCTTCGATAATAATCTTCTTACCATACTCGTAAAAAGATTGAAAAATATAAATCATAGTGGTGTTTTAAAGTTTCCTATCGAAGGTACCTAATTATTATTTTTTTGTTCAGAATTTCCAATTTTTATATTCAAGTCCAGATACAGTTCCTTTTAAAAAAAAAATGTTGACACACACAATCTTTTCTCCTGTATCCTGGGTACAGTTTACAAATATACATGTCGCATGCACACACACCCAGACCCGGAACAACTATCTGTGGACATACAAATATTTCATCGATAATTTTAGTGGTTCTGCCCAAGGAGTTATAATAATAATAATATCGTTTCTTAGGCCATTAAGACGCATTTAGAAATAACTAAAAATTTTTGTTTTCCTTCATTCGACAAGGCCTAAGACATTATATTTAAAATTATGTGCATTTATTTAAAAATTATTGGTACAATTTTCGATAGTAGGCCAATAATTTTGGACGATATCTTTGACATTGGTTGGCAAATAATGCGCGTGTAGATTTTTTGAATGGACTTCTAAGACGAAAAACGAAAATACGAATTATGTATTTAATTTCGAAACAGATATTTATGTAGAAATTCACTGCATTTAGAAGTAATTCGTCATCGTACTGATAGTGTTCGCACTATAACCTCTACACAAACGATTATGTCGATTTCAAAAAAAGAAATACTTTTGTATTATTGTTGACGTAGGTATCTTTTCTTATCTGTATAATAAATCCAGCCCATTATTGTCCCACTGCTGGGCACGGGCCTCTTCTTAGAATGAGAAGGGTTAGGCCTTAATCCACCACGCTGGCCTAGTGCGGGTTGGCGGACTACACACACCATCGAGAACTTTATGTGGCCCTCTCAGGTGTGCAGGTTTCCTCACGATGTTTTTCCTTCTTATCTGTATACTTAAACATAACCATTATGATTATAGAATAGAATAGATCTTTATTTCATGTATACTAGATACAGGCACTTATGAAATGTCGAGACTCTAGGTGCAGATTATAACATTATCATATTACTTATAACATGAAAAATGATTGAAATGTTTTCATTTAAAATGAAAACGGCGGTGTCTTAATCCTCTGTTATATCGTCGGTGAGACTTAGTTTAGTATCTGTATTATATAAAATATATATAATACAATATATACATATTTAAAATAATTTATGTAGTGCGCAAAACTTGCAGTGAATCAGTGTCCGTCCCAAAATGCAACGGCAGTACTAAAATTCACTCCAAAACAAAATAAAAAATTGATTTTGTATGGCTTGTGCTACTAAATTACGTAGGTCCCCTATACTAAGTCGAATTCGTTTTGTTTTAAAGTGTATCCCAATACTGCGGTTGCATTTAGGAGCAGAGACTAAATCACTCTACAAAATAAGCGCACTACATCAAAAAATATGCTCTAATTACGCATTGTAGATCGGTCACACTCACTTTATTCATTGTTAATAATCTTTATGTCCCAAATTCAGCAGTGCACATTAACTAAAACAGAATATAAAGCACAAAGAAATGATTTAGCAAGGCGCGCGCACCATATCGCAAGTCATGGCACCCATGATGAAATTGTCCAATGCAATTTATTATTATCTCGAGTATTGCTAAATTGTTGTTTGCCATTTGTCACACTTGCACTGTCTGTCCCTTTATGTTTTTTGTTCATTGTTACTCCAGTAATGTATAGTTGACGGCAGTAGAAATGTCTAAAGGTACGTCTACGCTAGACGAGCCGAGCAGAAACGGAGCAGGAGACGAGCACAAATTCGTGTAGTGTGAACCGACTTACAAGCCTCGAACGAGCGCTGTGAGCATTTGGTTCATGCTCGACTGTGCTCCGCTAATTAACGGTTTTTTGATGAACACAGGAGTTTTCATCGCATTGATCTACCTTCGAGGACATTGATCGTTGTAGGTTCGTTGTAAGTCCACACTTGACGCCGCCGCGAACAATTGTTCTAACGATGCCAGAACGGCTCCGCTCGTGCTCGGCTCGTCCAGTGTAGACGCACCTCAACGATTTCATTAGTACTGTCGCACACTGAGCCACTGGTGGTGACAGCTAGCGGATGCCACCTTATTAGGATAATAGAGATCTCTTTATTTATTTATTTAATGCTTTTCATACAAATATGTACAAAGGCGGTCTTAATGCCTAAGGCAACCTTAGGGTGATGCAGAGACAAAAAACATGCTAGATGCACTAGTCATAGCACATGCTCATACACATCACACCACACACACACCCCCACGCTATGCACATGCTATGCATGCATGCATAGCATGTACTCTTTATAGTAGATGTAGATATTTTGGCAACCCTAACTAAACCTGAAGTCACAATGTAGGTAATAAGTACTCCACACTGAATTTGAGTTATATTTAGGTACTTACTCATAACTTGTTGAAGATTGATGTCTCCAAAATGCTTCCAAGTAGGTCATTACTTACTGAGATGCGTTGAATTAGCGGTGACTCGGCCTTCAGTGGTTGTGATAGTTACCTTGGTAATAAGTTGTGTGTAAACAACGACAGATATGTGTCAATCATAGTGTGAAATTTCAAGAAATATGATCTTTTATAGCTACCGTTTTTTTTTGTTTTTTCTCTAGTTTTATAGTTAGGTAAGTACTACACTAACATGTTACTGTACTTAAGCACCAATTGCAGTCTAGCTAATCTATCTTCTACGATAATTCTTAAAATGTGACAAGAATAAGTGTTTAACAAAATATATTTGTTAAAAAAAAGTAAAAACCGATGTCAAAAAACTATTTACAGTTTTTTTTTAGCTTAACAGGTTTTAATTTCGGTTCCTCTGCCAAGCTAAGGTACATTGAAGAATTAAAGGCCCCGACTTCAGAAGCTGTTAAGTTATTTATGAAAATTATTTTATACTTTTTAGTTTTCTTACGATATCGTAAAACAGCATTTCTCCTGTATCGAATACATAAATCTTATGCACAAACACCTTAAAAAATTCCATTGGATTTGATCCAGCGAATCATAGCACCGAAAGCCGTCAATCAAGCCGTTCATTTTTGGTGTTGTAGGAGTGGTAAAATCGACTTTACTAGGTGCAATGAAAATTACTATATTTTAGGAAACAATCAGGTCAATGAAACCGAAAATCTTTCCCCAAGGAACATAAGTCGAAATCTAAAAATGAGAATTGAAATACCTGCAACTGCCATGGCAATCTTATTCAGAGGAAAATCATTAGATGATCAATGCTTATTTTTTATTCA
Source organism: Allophyes oxyacanthae (assembly GCA_932294325.1). Classification (NCBI taxonomy): domain Eukaryota; kingdom Metazoa; phylum Arthropoda; class Insecta; order Lepidoptera; family Noctuidae; genus Allophyes; species Allophyes oxyacanthae. The sequence continues at coordinate 2,456,335 of OW028614.1, read as the reverse complement.
CATCAAATTACATTATTCTCGCAGCTCTTACCATAACATTGTAGTGATCAAGATTGTAATCATTATTTAAAAGAGTTTCCATAGAGTTTCTTCTCCATAGGATCTGCCTGCCTATATCTGCTTATAATTGCTGTGTCACTACCGACTTTTTCACTACTGTATTGTATATGGTGTGATTTAACCATGTATTGTGTTGACCGATAAACCTTATTTCTTTCTTTCCATGAAATTAAGATCTATTCAACTTCTTAGACAAGCGTGACCAGTCCCTTCGTATTAAAAGTCGATTTGCAATTTTGAGTTTTCAACCTCTCCTTGGGGAATGTTGTTCTGTTCCATGGACCCATTTACCTCCTTAAATATGGCTTGTCATTTTTATTTCACGCTGTCTAATATTTTCGTAAGCCGTTATGACTTGTGGGCATGCATTTGGGTCATTACTAAGATGCTCAAACAGCGGTTACGCGACCTTGAGGAACGTGGTTGTAAGTGTGACCTTCATAATAAATCTGTGCATGTCAAACTGTGAGTTTGTAGGAAACTTGTTTGATGACGTGGGCAGAACACGGTTGAGGTGGAGAATTGAACCAGTGAGCTCATTGTTACGACATAGATTACCGAATAGTAGGATATTTATTTATTTAAGGTCTACGAACGTCTGTTACAGCAATACATGATAAATTATACATATAAAATAAGGTTTTAAGATTACTGCACAGTCAATTATAGGTAAACACAGCATGCAATGTGTTTTTTAACTGATTATCCAAAAAGAAAGAGGTTCTCAATTCGGATATTTATATATTTATTTTTATGTATGTTCGGGCATAACTCCGTTATATAGGTATAGACGGATTTGCAATTTTTTTTTTAAACTAAAATCTATATAATATAATTTTCTTAAAAAACTTAACAGCTTCTGAAGTCGGGGCCTTTAATTATTCAATGCACCTAGCTTGGCAGTGGCACCGACTACAGAAGCTGTTGATTTTTAAGAAAATTATTTTATTTTATATTTAATTATTTTCTAGTCAAATTAATGGTTATAATAAGACAAGTCAAAGACATCGAACATGGGTACGCACAGATTATAACTTTGTATTGCGGATAAATGATACTAGACCATCTCCGTGGCTGTCGTTCAGGTCGCTGTATTCATTAAAGAGCCTACTTATGCATGGAATTGGGGAGTTATTGCCAAATTTGGTTCGTCGGAGGGGTGGAGCCAAACGGGAGCCAAGATTTAATTATGCTTCAATGTAGAGGACTGAGGGTTTCAAATTTTACGACCGTATATCACAGCAGTGATTGCCTAGCGGTTGAATGCGTCTTCCATGCAGGAGGGTATGATTTCGTACCCGACTCGCACCTCTTGACTTTTCGAATTTATGTGCGGATCGCAATTTGATCATTTTTTTTTTATTTTTTTTATTTTACTTTTATTAAAACGGTACGAAACCAATTACAATAATAAAAGATAGGCACATAGGTAATTAATTACACATATAAACAAAACAACACAGTCATACAACTCTCTCACAAAAAAGCAGACACTCCGACAATATATCCGCCCATCCATCCGCAAACAAGTCACAGTAAGGATTGTCATCCAGAAGAGCGTTAAGCGCGGAAAGCGTGCGCGGTATGGGTGAGTTGGCCCGGGCCACGGTGCGACACGATGGTACGGCGAACAACTCGTGCCTTCTATTGCGTCGATAGTTGTCGGGAGTATAAAATCATCATGATGCCCTGTCAGGTCTCTCAGATGCGCAGTAGGTTTCCTCACGATGTTTTTCTTCACCCATAACGCAAGTGATAATCAAATTCAAGTCAACACATAAGTCAATAATTTTTATTTCACTATTATTCTGTCTATTCCTTCTAACGTCTCTATTCCACCCAATCCCTTTTTAAATGCCTCTCAAACAATGTTAATAATATAATTATTAATTCCATATATATAATGTGTTATTTTAGAAGGTTTAGGTATAGGTTACAAAGATTCATTTTAGAAAAAAAAATTGGTAGGTATAATTTTTTTATAAGTTTTCACAAATAATTAAAATAAGTAATTGATTTTTCCGTTTACTTAAAACCTTTATTCTTTTATGATTATGAATAGCAGTAAGGTCATGAACTCGACCATAATTATGAATTGGCGGGATCGGCTACTCTGACCACAGAACACAGAAAGAGGACTCTGACACACACAGGAATCGCGTCGCCGCGCCGCATCCTTAATTTCATATTTGAAATTAATTCTATACCATTATTAAAATAAGACCTTATAGGTATAATTAATTTCATTTACAACACGCTGTCGTCAATAACACGTACATATCAACGGTACTTTATTAAATTATTGCCACATCTTGTATTGTGTTTAGTCTATTTATTGTGCAAGACACTAAATAAGAAGCTTTAGCGCATTCTTTTGTATGGCTCATCTTAATACGTCATGTATGTGTAGTACTTATCATCATAATAAACTCTTTGGCAATAGCTTTGGTCTGCTACGGAAGAATAAATAATTATCCTTACCATATATTACTAGTGTAGCGACATCTATCGCCACATAGAAAAACTACTTACAAGTCAGCAAGCTGACAGTAATAGTGGCGTGAAAATATGAATTGACCAATCAGATTACGAGGCCTACATCGCGCAAGGAAAAATAATATCGTATCTAACAAGTGTTAGATACGTATACAACAGCTGTCCGACATCAACCGTCGGGCTTCGGCCCGCCAGGCAATATCACCTCGCCTTGTCGGAGGATCCTCCCTTTTCAATGAACACCATACCTACCTCGTTCCTCCATACTAGCATAACCGTCAAAAACCCCCGACTCCAACTAGAAATAGAGCTGTAACTTTTGAACGGCTGAACAGATTTTCATGAAACATAGCTAAGATGATACCCGATTAAACTAGCTTTCTATATAAAAAAACTGCATTGAAATCGGTCTGTATTTTTTGAAGCTACGATGACACAGACAGATTCACAGATCCATACTCCACACTTAGGCCTAGCGCGCACTGCCTCGCAACGCGGTGCGTTTATTCTACCGTACGGTAAAACAAACGCATTCACGGGGCCGCGCACTGCGGCGAAAAAAACGCACGTTTTGTCATTCGAAGTCCAGCTGTGGCGCACACATGTCATCGTTATGGACTACCATACAAGAGTCACTATCTACGTATATTTATTATTGCGTAAAAAAAGGGTTCCCAAACGGTATTGGGTACATCCTTTGACGGCCTGAAGGCCTATGAAGGGCTTCTTTTTCGATGACTTTACCGCATGCTTTTATTTCACCGCAATGCGCGCACTTCTATGACACTCTATACTTCACAGATTATGAATTTAAAAACGCCAGGCAGTGCGCGCTAGGCCTTAGGTTAGGTTAGGTTATAAGCATGTGGGTGCTAACAAACAATGTTTCTTTCTTTTTTAATGGGATGAAAAACCTTCACGTCCTGCAAAAAGTCAGTTGCAGCAATCAATCAGGAAATCCATTGATCATGTCTTACGCAATCTTCCAAAATATCTGTCAATCCATTCTTAGCTAAATACCAGTTTTCAGAATTGGCATTTTGTAGTAATAACCAAAAATTATCTTAATGAGTTTTGTAAGAATTCCAATCGTTGCTAGATATTATTTTAAACGATCGATTCATACGCTTAAACAATACACTATAACTTTTGAAACTTAACAGTCCGTTAATAGCACATAAATAAGGCTCAAGTTCACCGACAACATAACAATCGATTAGAGCAAAACCAGCTGTTTAAACATGAATTTTTTATGGATAATCGGCCGATTTAATTTTAAACATCTGTTAATTAATCGGTGAAAGTGGCCCTTATAGTTCGTTCATCGAAAACATATATGCTTAAAATAAACAGCCGTTTACTAGTACATTTTAAGCAGTTGGTTTTGTTTTCAACGTCTGTTATTTTGTTGGTGAGAATGGATCATAGATAAAGAAAAAGAAAGAAAGAAAGAAAAAGTTTTTATTTCTACGCCCAGTATGACAACCAGAGAGTATGAGATGTATATGAGTATGAGTATGTGATGCGTCCAGTATGAGATCTGCAACTGCTGAATATGGGCCTCCCAATGAACGAGCATTGGTGATATAAACTTAACTATGACACCTAGCAAACGTATTTATGACAATTACGTGTCTTGTATTATTGGTTAAACCACGCTTATCTGTTGTATTCGTTTTTAAGGTTCCGTACCAAAAAAGGAACCCTTATACAAAATACAATTAAGACACTTTTTCTCAGGAACGCGTGGAGGAATATAAACATTAAGCTGCCACTGAAAACTGTTTACAAAAGATTCAATAACACTTGGCATGACCTATCCAGTCCACCTGACACTCACCAAGACCACCAGCTGCTGTGTGGCTGACGTCTCGCTGGCTGAAAGTTCATAGAATAGAATAGAATAGAGTTCTTTATTTGCCTGAAATATGGTACTTTAACAGATCAATAATTTTACAGTTCTTATATTTATACGCCACTAAGGCCAAACATGACTGCCCTTTTTATACTTTTGTACATCTTGCATGCAAAATTCATGTAAACTCATGTTTCCACAAATAAAGAATCTTATCTTATCTTATCTTCATATTTCGGCTACTTAGTTCAGCATGCAAATTTAACAAAAATTACAATTAACAAACAAAAATACAAAAATTTAAATTACAACATTATTATCAATATTATAAGAGATTATCAAATACATTAATATATTATATTACTAATTCAATGTCAAATTTCTTTGAAAATGGCAACGCAGCAAACGTGAATAATGGTGGGCTATTCTTCAAGTGTCTTTGTCAATGCTCGGTCAAGGCATATTTATGTAGACTTAGGAAATTCATATGTCGGTCAAGTGTAGTCAATTATAAATTGCATATTAACACTTCGTCTTTGGGCGTTTTCGTGTAAGCAGAAATATTACTAATAGACCGCTTGACATTGAATTTTAAATGAACCTAGCTAGCCTAACGAGTGGCGCTATCTATCGGGGATTGATGGAATTACTTTTTGTGAAATAATTTGTGTTATTATTCCTACTTAATAGTGCTTCGTTCTGTTTACCTATATTGGATCTTTATACAAAATTAATCGCAACAGACCTTCAGGATTCTTAACAGTCCCATGCATTTTTAACCACCGACAAAAAAGAGGGGTGTCATAAGTTTGTAGTGGTATCTGTGTAGGTATCAGTTCTTGTCTGTGGCATCGTAGCTCCATAACGGATGGACCAAAGAATTTACAAAAATTTGGTGTTTATTATTTTAGTACTGCGGTTGTATTTGTCACACACTGTAACACTGCAAATTATGCGCACTACATAAAAAAATATTCTGTATGTCGCAGTTAAAAAGACATTAACGAAAACCACTAGTATAAACTGACTTTTTCGCCATAGATATATGCAGTGCCTTGCACATATTGAGCCATAGATGAGGAAACTAGACCAGGCGGTGCAGTATGGCTTTACTATCCTACGTCCAAATCATCTCGGGCATCTAAATCGGCGGCGCTCACGGCATACTGAGCGACAAGTTGCTTAACCCCCTTACATGCCAGATTCTAGACGTCAAAAGTGATTAGTGCCAGCGGCGGCAGACTGCAAAAATTACGTAAATAATAAATAACTTTCAGTTTGCGCAAAAAGGCCGATTTTTTTTTTTTTTTTTATAAATCAAAGCTCCGTATTTATGGAATCTTTTAAGCCATACACGAGGCGAATCGGTCCTGTAGTTTTTATACTATAAAGAATGTAAGCCGACGACGGTGGCAGCCGGCGGTTCATGGCACTCGCACCAAATTCGGCAAAACCGCCGGCTGCCGACTGGCACGCCGCTGGTTAAGCAGGCTTATTGAGTATGGAATTTAGTTATGATCACGCTCGTTTCCCGACAGAGGTAAGTTCAATTCTAAACTACAAAGTTATAAAATGTATATTACATGAGAACGTATATGATGTTCTCAAAGTTGATGTATTTTTACACTGTCTATTATCTATATTTCGCTAAAATATCTCGCTTTTCTATTTTCTATATTTTGTCTATTATATTTATTCGCTTTATGCGATAAGGGCGCCCATTGTACTTTAATATTGGAATGTCCTTTATTTACAAAATTGTTATATTCAGGAGTACAATAAGTTCCATTGTGTTCATAAAACATTTTTATATTTATGTTGGAAACATAAATATAAAAATGTTATATATATGAGCACAGTCGCCTGCTCTTGCTATGCAAATAAATATAAACACGACTTGTCTTGTTCTGTTCCCAGTAGCGCCCTAAGCCTAGGTCCGAGCCCCACTAGGGGGCACCCTTAGCTGCGTTACTTAAACTCAGTTTTTTTTCGGTGAGAGGCCCTTCTGGTCCCGCCAAAGCTCGGTTACGCAGATAAGGCTACCATTATGTATGAAAAAGCTGAAAAAAAAATCGCCTAGAATATATTTTCCATTTGCAAAATTGTTTATTATCATGAGTGAAACCATTCGTTAACGTATCCGTTATCGGTCCCTCGGACTGGGGGTCTTACACTAGGTCTGTCGATGCACCAGAGTGGGGACTCTGGTGCGCTCTCACCGAAGCGACAGAGTCGACCCCCGAGAAGACGGCGCGCACTGGTCGGTCATGCGCGCCGTGCAACGCACAGCGAGGGTACCGGGGGGACCTCTTTACAGTCTCCCCCGGGACGTGCCTGGGAGGGAGACCTTTCTACAGTCTCCCTCCCCGAGAAGTGCCCTAATAGGCGTGGCACCGAGGTGGGCTTCGGCGCGGTCTTTTAAGAGTATCCGAAGCCCATCTGTAGGTGCCGAAGTGGACCACCGTGGTGAGTTTAGCCGGTAGGAGTCCGGCACACTCCTTCGCCCCCCCCAGTTGGAGGACAGCTCTATGATGGGTTCTCACCACGTAAAACAAAAAAAAAACAAAAAAAAAGGTCTGTCTATGCATAGAATTGTATGGGATGGTGGCTGGGTACACTTTGGGTTCCAGTATAAGGTGACCTCACATTGTATAGGCTTTCCGTGCATCAGAGGTCAGCTTATACTGAAACTGTATAGCTTGATATCTGTACGTACTACGTTCTACACGTGTTTAGCCACTGGCTGGTATAAGAACGATTGAATTACCTAATTCCAGTCTAGATAGTTACGAAACAAACACGTTCACTTGAGAGCGAAATAATAATTGTTTTGATGAAATATTCTGTCTTACAATGTTTACTATATAAAACAATATATGAGGACATTGGGAATCGGAAGGATGCACAATTTTTTGTTTTGTGATTTGTAGTAAACAATACTTTTCGTTGGGGATAGTTCAATACATAAACTTATTAAACTTTACCACTAGTAATAATAAGTTTATGGTTCAATACTGCATAAGTAGCATTGGTAGGTACCTACCTAAATACCGTGTAAGTGTCAAATTCAGTATTTTCAGGAGAGATGTATATCGGATGCTAATTAGCATCAGCAGTGCACTGGCGCGAAATCTCAATTTGGCTAACGTTATTACTAGAATCATTACCCCGCCATCCAGTACCAACAACAATCTATAAAATGTAACACGTAGTGACATCTATCGGTACAGCTATGAAACAATTTTTAAGAAAATTATTTTATACTTTTCAGTTTATTGAAGTCGGTTTTTTTATATCAATAACATTATTTGCAAAAGAAAAACTACTATGAAGTTTCCATAATATTTTTACAGTTACCTACATTAAATTATGTGTACATAAATAAATAAAATAAATAAATCTTATCTTATTTCTAAAAACAAAATAAAGTACCTGCTTATCTAATTTACCATCATTTCTGATGCCTCTTTCGGTTTTGTGCCTATATTTAATCATTCTATGCCTAACTAAACACAATTAAAGTATCTATTGCTAACAAAAAATAATTATGTCATTTACCTGAGACATTGTTCCGTTCAAATTGATCGACAGAAGCAAGCATGACGTTTTTTGTCGCGATGCGCAAGAGTTTGTTAGGCAATTGGTTTGTTCATGGTAAGATGAGGACAAAAACCTTTTGATTTAACAGTAAGGTTGCGTTTTCAAAGCAGAAATGAGCGGAGAAAGATGTGCCTGAAACTGAAATTCATAGCTATAAACCATACTATAAACTCAAAGTTATAAACCATTCAGTATTTAATTTTTCTTCTTTTAAATTAACATTATCTCTCTTTGTTTACACACTGTGTCTACGTTTTCTTCTATACCACTATATGAAAAAAAAATGCCAGCAGACCTGCGACTGGAGAAGTCGCAGGTCTGCTGGCATTTTTATTTTCAAATTAACAATACCTTGGTACATAAGTGTTCTAAAGTTTTTTTTTGTTGTGTGTACCTAAATAATACACGCATAATTTACTAGCGTAAGCCATACAAAATCAAATTTTAATTTTGTTTTGGAGTGAATTTTAGTACCTACTGCGGTTGCATTTGGGGACGGACACTGTATCACTCTGCAAATCTTGCGCACTGCATAAAAAAATATCCTATATAATATACAATACAGAAACAAATCGGGGGTGACAGAGCAGTTGCAATTGCAGGATGGGTGGGGCGGGTGTGCAGCAGTGAACCTTAACGGGTATCCTATGGTGACTCTTTTCTGCTTAGCTTATCTCCGCTTCGCTCATCTTTGCGTTAGCATCACCGCGTCTTAATAATACACCGTCTTACAATCAATAGTTATGAAGAATTGCATTGTTACATAGGTTACGAATATTTAATGTTACATTTTGTAATGGTTTTGAAATTATTGTGGAACTTGGCCGTTTTAAAGGTAAGTAAATGTCATGTTTCTATTGTGTTGTTCACGCTTATGTGGTAGAAAGTGGAGGTCAATGATACGGAGGGATTATGACTTCGAATTATAAAAAATAAAAAATAAATCCAGCCCTTTACTGTCCCGCTGCTAGGCGCGGGCCTCTACTCAGAATGAAAAGGATTAGGCCTTAGTCCACCATGCTGGCCGAGTGGGGGCGGACTACACACACCATCGAGAACTTTATGAGGCCATCTCAAGGTGCAGGTTTCCCACGATGTTATCCTTTACCGATAACACAAGTGATAATCAAATTCTGATTCGAAAAGTCAGAGGTGCGGGCCGGTTTCGAACTCAGACCCTCCTCCATGGAAGGCAAACGTTCAACCGCTAGGCTATCACTGTTAATGACTTCAAATAATTAAAAATAAATTCAAATTCATTTAATGCGTAAAAAGGAATTACAAAAGTGAAGTTACAATTAATATAATTGGTATTTCTATGTTCTGCCCTAAGGTATACGGCGCTTATTAAATGAAAGTTATTAAAGCAGAAATAATTCGATAATATCCCAACATTTGGTTTTATGAAAGTGATTCGTATAAACATAGAATAGTGATAGATGTGTAATGTAAATCAGGATTCTAGATCTAGGCAATTTTAGGCGCCTTATAAAATTAATTAGCAAGACGCATACCTAATTATCAAAATTTAAACTTTTATCAGGGGTCTGCCTCTCCAACGAGTAGGTACCTAACGCCATAGGTGCCTGACCTACCGATACATGGCGAGAGGATAACAAATTATACACCTGAACTAACTCTTCGAGGATATCAGGTGCTAAAATATCGATATTTCATAAAGAAATGACCCATCAGCTGGTCTCTCAAAAATATTATGTTTCTGCCTGACAAAAATATTTAGCACCATGATTATATTAGGTATATTGGTGGATGCTAAGCGACCATTACAGGCAATTTTAGCTGGTTTGACAGACAAATGTTAAACTTGTCCTCATAAGGAAAGTCTATTACAAGATCAAAGACATAATTATGACGATGGAGATGTATCGAAGTGATACATGCGGCTTCCCTGGTGACCCACTGCTTCTTGTCTTCACACACTAATTTTAATGACGCTTCCCTTGTATTCGACTACTAGTATTGTTTAAATTATAGTGGTACTTATGATCTTTGCTGTTCTTTTTTGTTTCTTGTAATATTGTGTAAATTCAGGTCGAATTTTAGCCGGGGTCGCTCCTGCAGCCCCAGATAATATTGTAAATTTTGTTTTATGAAAAGAGTATCCATGGAGTTTCTTACCGGTATCTTGTCCAGGAGGAACCCACTTGGAACCATGCACCTAGAATCACGACGTTTTGAAAGTAAGAAAAAATAATACATAATCAGAATAACAATAACAGGGATTAAATTCCCGTTAAAACAAAAACAGTGACTCTAAGCAAGTGTTGGTTATAATTGCGTTCCTGATACCATTGTGTCATCTCATTAAAATACGCACTCATTTAATGTACTTGATACATACGTACCTACCTACTTTCTTTGGAATTACCATTGTGTGTGATACAAGCGTTTTCCTACGGAAGTTCTCGTAAATAAAACAGGACAGCATCACTTCTGTATTCTGCGATGGGCTAGATAGATGTACCTGTACTGTTGTACACACGGGTACATATCAAGTTATACAGTTCTAGTATTATAGCTGACCTCGTATTGAATAGGGTTTCGGAGTAATGAAAGGTCAGTTTATACTGAAAATGTAGAGCTTGATCTTGGCCGTGGGGGTACAACCATATTGTCGACAGTGTTGCCAACTGTTTGCTAGATAAGCGAACTAAATTTGTTTTAAAAAAGCGCTAGAATCATGTGGGTTTTAATAAAAAGCCTAGATAAAAATAAAACAACAGAAACGAAAGAACTTTTAATATTAACAAAATAATTGCAATTATAACTGATTTTTTTATTTTAAAAACACTAGTATCTCAAATTGTCGGATTGTCACCTGTTATCAATCATTGTCACGTTAATTAAATAAGCCCCTGAGAATCGAAATCAGTACCAGCCAGTACCCTCAGTAGCAGCCCTTGCGATAAACAGAAAAATAAGGGAGATACAAAAAAAGAAAATCGTCTATTTGCATCCCAAATGTTGCTTAATCATACATATTCGTTAGTAAGATTAGACGTGCGGTAATTTTTTTTTACTAAATGAAAAAAAAAAAACATTTATAATATATAGTATTAAAAAAACTAAAACATGCTTTTGTCATCCAAACTAAACGTGTATGCAAAATTTCAGCTCAATCGGAAACCGGGAAGTGGGTCAAATTTAACTTCCCAGTTTTTTTACATAGTTAGTTACAGGTGAAGCTAATAAAAGAGTATTAAAAATAAATTATAGAACACAGATAAAACGTAACGTTTTTAACAAAACAACCACTTTATTTTATATATTGAAAAGCAAATAGAACGCACTTTATTAGAATACAATAGGAAATAAGTTGCACCTATTTATACGTGAATATGTATACATTTAATTGTCAAAGATTTCTTTATTTCCACTTCCTTTTATATCTTCATTTGCAGTGAATATCGTGATAGAACTAAACGTAATATGGAGTAAATTGTATTTTTTTTAAAGTGGAAAAAATTTCTATGTCATAATGGATGCAGGATTAAAACATATTGTGGAAGATTTTGGTGTTAACAAAGAGTTTCGTAAGTATTTCTTTTTAAAACAATTTTTTCTCTTTTTTCGTGGAGCAAGTAAATGGAATGGAAAAGAACTACGAAATCGGGTGGAAAAAAAATAGAGAGGAGGCTAATCCAAAATAAATTAAAGAGAGTCTCACTCGGATAAAATAGCGATAATGGTCTGTAGAATGTTCAGTTTTCAGTTTGCAAAAAACGGGTACAATGAATTGTTTTCTGAAATTTCATCAAAAATACCATTAGACTTACGTAAAAGGTCTCAAAGTCAAAGTTTTTTAATGAAATCATTGCCCCTCACTAGGGTTTCTCCTGTATCGAGGATACAGTTTACAACCATACATGTCACATGCACACACACACTCAGACCCGGAACATCTATCTGTAGATCATACAAATATTTGTTCCGTGCGGGGATCGGACCCGCGGCACGTAGCGCAGAAAGCTAATCACTTAGCCATTGCACCAACCGTGTCGTCGTCGACTTGTGTGCCGGGTAAATAAAAAATGTGGCAAGTACTTTTAAATCGTCAAATACTACAGAATTATCTACATTGCTACCAAAATTTCGGTTTCGGACAATACAGGCACTATTTAATTCTACTGCTAACAATGAGAGTTAATATTTTAGTCAAAACTGTGGATCATCATCATCAGCCTACAGTTGAGACACAGCCGCCTGTGGCATAGGTTTATCCTAGTGCAGGCACCTATCAGTATGATACCTATGTTATAATTATGATATAAATTGTGTTTTTTACCATAAGTAATTTTTTGAATTTTATCTTTATCTTTTGAATAAATTTATCTTTATCTTTATCTTTTTGAGACATAGGCCTCTTCTCTTGTTTCTTTAACTTTCTCACTAATAAATAGATGTTATTAGTGTAAAGGCTCAATTATGAAGAAGCGGAAAGTCGCGCCGCTTTTGTGCCGCGCGACTTTCTGTCCCTCCATAATTGAGCCCATAGTCTCTCGCATCCCACAGCTGAAAAAAGGCCTCCTCCCATGATTTCCATGCTGTTTTTGTTATGTTATGTGTATGTTATTATGTGCCAAAGATTTCTTTCGCGGTTTGCCACGACGCCGTTTTGCTGTGTCAGGGTTCCACTGCGTGGTTAGCTTGGCTTCCAATTCAGACGGCATACGGCAGACGTGGCCAGGCCAATCCAATTCCAGTTTAGTTTAGTAGATTTTTGAGCTACGTCAGTGATTTGCATTTAGGAGCGCAGTGTGATGTTTCGAACCTTATCCGATAAGGCGACGGCGGCGGCAGGGATTTCAAGTTTTCTCAGCAATGACAATTATATATTCGGAACTGCTTTATGTACTTCCTATATCATATCTTTGAAATCATTTTAGTAATAGCTTTACATGATTGGTTAACTTTTACAGCAGAGACAAAATATAAAAACTTGTCTTTTAAAACATATTTTTTTATTCTATAGGGAAACGAGTCCTGTTAAAGGTTCTACACTTTAATAATATTGTAATTGGATTTCATAAAATTAACGATAGCCTTTAGTTTTTTTAAAGTACTGTACCTACCAGTATTAAATTTGTCGTTAATAGAAATACTGTTTTGACACAATATGCACAAGCTTCCTCGCTCGCGTTGTTATATATTATACATTATGTACGCCGATTGTTTATCACAGCGTCCCCTTAATTTAACACCCAGGATACTACGCGCCATTTCTATTTATTTCAATAATATTTTGTTTAATTTTTCATATTGATTGTATTGTTCTCTCCAGCGGTTAAGCTTCAGATCACATAATTATCAGCTGTCATAACTCCCTGTCCAGGGTGTTCCGCAGGGTCGCATACGGGGTCCCATAAGACCATAGCCGATCTTTTGTAATTACTCATGACGTCGACGTTTTAAAGGAACAATTAATAACTTAGTCACTTCTTACATTAATTATCTGCAATGACAAAGATTAATTAAGTAAGGAAAACATCGGGAGAACACCTGCACATCTGAGAGAACTCCATAAAGTTCTCGATGGTGTGTGTAGTCGACCAACGGGCACCAGGACAGCATGGTGGACTTAGGCTTAATCCTTCTAATAGAAAAGACCCGTGACTAGCAATGGAACAGTAATGTGCTAAATTATTATTAAGAAAATATATTTTTTAATTACAGAATCATTATCAACATGGACATTGCAAGAAACATGCACAAGCCTAGTTATAGTTCTAGGACTGTACATCGTGTTGGTCGTGAAGATACTACCAGCGTTCATGAAGGACAGACAGCCGTACAAACTGAACAATATAATGTTGGCGTACAACGCGTTTCAAGTCGCCTTCTCTGTTTATTTAGTGTTCATCGTAAGTGTGACTGATTGCTAATATAATTATTCTAGGTATAGTACAACTATACAGACCGCATAAGGAACTCGATACTACGTTCCAAAACACAAATTGCTGATGCAGGCCACACAGCTGCCAAATTAAAATGGAACTGGGCAGGTCACATCTGCCGCATGCCGGAGGAGCTTTGGGCAAAAACAACCACACAGTGGGTCCCTAATAGCAAGAAACGGCAACGCGGCAGGCCCAGAAGGAGATGGCGTGATGAGCTGGACGTCTGTCTAAAGGATTGGCCCCAAATTGCTATAGACCGGGAAAAGTGGAAGGAGGGAAGGGAGGCCTTTGCCCTGCAGTGGGATACTACGGGCTATTAATAATAATAATAATAATAGTACAACTAAGTAGTAACATCGGTGTACCTAATTGAACAACCAATAGCAGGCGCTCGCTTAGATAATTTTACAACTTATTGGGTGATCATGTATCACTGTAGTACTAACATAATATACATTCGCGACCCTGACGACGCACTTAGTACATGTTTATATTTATAAGTATTGTATCTTTTCTTTTTGTATTTCTGGTGTACAATAAAGTTTATTGTATTCTATTGTATTGTAATACATGATTTTCTCTGTTTCAGTACTTAAGATACATCTACAGGTTTAATATAATAACGACGAGGTGTCCACAAGGAGAGGATTTACAGGGGGTACGAAATTTTGGAATTTTTATTCTTAGCTATATTTGAATTATTCTTGCTTTTAAGAATTCGCCATCCAAATCTGTATAAATAAAAATTAAATGCTGTTCGTTGGTAAGCGCATAAGAACGGCTGGACAGATTAGTGACTTTTTTTTAAATTTTCGTAATTTTCCCAATCAGGGTTTTAGGGAAAGAAAAAGTGGTAAATATTTGCCGAGAAAATTGAAAAATTTGGGTAAAACTGAAGGCGCTTTTTTCTATGGGATTTTAGCTACTACGTGTGTAAATGTCGTTTGACAGCTGATCGTCAACAAATTTATTGAAGTTTGGACAGGAAGGCAGAAAATGTACTGCCCAGAAATTTCCAGTATAAGCTGACCTTTCACTGTACGAAAAGCCTATATTGTTCGAGGTCAGCTCATACTGGAAATGTTTGGGCAGTTCAATTTCTGACCTGCTATAAGAGTTCGTAGTAAGGCCCCTGGACAAAGTCTGTCGGGTCAGCTAGTACCTTTGAGTATACTCAAAAGCTAGTACATCAATAATATCATTTGTAATAATATAATAATAATAGTAAAACCTTTATGAACAGACCACAGAGATCCATCACCCTAAGGTTGTCTGGTAGAGAATGCCTACGGCATTAAGACCGCCTTTGTACATTGTACATGAAGCATTTTAAATAAATTAAATAAAAAATAAATAAATCCACACAGTGTCAGTAAGGAAAACTTAAAACTAATGTTAATATCCTAATCATAATCCTATGGTAAAGTATGGAGTCGGACCTCACACTATGCGCGCAGTAAGTAGTACGTACCTGGAGAGGTATGAAGATCTTCATCCAGAATATTCTGCACTTGCAGGTAGTGACAGACATATGTCTGTCACTACCTGCAAGTGCTTCAAACAATATCTCTCTTAATTCAGAACCAAACATCATCATCAATCCAGACAACGTATTTGTGATACCAATTTAAAAATACAATACCATACAATACACTTTATTGCACACCAGAAATAGAAGAAAAGATACAATAATAATTAATTAATAATAATTAATTAATTAATTATTATTTTTGTTATTTGATTTTTGATAAATTATATGAATGTATATATTATTATTATTTTTTGTTGGGTAATATGAACTGCACTATCGAATTGGGTAACTGTTATGGTAGCTGTATGTAAGAACTTAAATAAATAAATAAATAACTAGAAAAAAAGATGTACAAAGGGCACTTATCTTATAGGGCTCTTATCGCACTTGGCGATTTCTACCAGACAACCTTAGGATGGACAGATTTGCAGGTTAAAAGAGAGAGGTAGTTTATGGTGTAACAATAATAATAGGGAAATATTTCGTTTCATAAATATTATACAAAATATAATACATGACAGTATGTCTACATTAAACCTACAGGTACTCACAGATACAACTAAAATAAATCAGATACAACATGATAATTAAAATTCAATTAGTACATTAATAGATAACATACTTTTTTTTTTAGCGTGGTAAAATCTTCAAATTAGTCCTCCCACCCCGGGCAGGGCGGGAGGGACTGTCAGACTTGTACTGACTAAAATCCACGGTGTTCCTTCAATAGCCCTTTACGTTCCGGGGTCACGGTAATGAGATAAGTCCCGCGACCGCGGCAGGCTTCGGCCCTCTACAGGGGGTGCCCCGTCATCTTGCTGACGTTCTTTGAGGCGCGCGTGGAACACAACGCGCCGTCGACCCGGGCATGGTCCAATAGATAACATACTTACATTATATTATGATAGATATAAAAATACCCTCAATAATTTTCAGGTGATCAACGAAATCTACCCATACTTCATAGCGAAGCACTTAGACTTATTAGACACAGTATTCTTCGTCCTCCGTAAGAAGGACAACCAGGTCACCTTCCTCCATCTGTACCACCACACCACCATGGTCACGTGGACCTGGTTGCACTTCATGTACCACCCGACGGACAACTTTGTGGTCGTGGGGATGTTAAACAGTTTTGTCCATGTGCTGATGTATGCGTATTATGGAATCTCGTCGCTTGGACCTGAGTATGCGAAGTATATCTGGTGGAAGAAGCACTTAACTAAAGTTCAGTTGGTGAGTATTTCTCGTTTTGATCATGTATACTAGATACAGGCACTTGTGGAATATCGAGACTACGTGATATCTACGTCAAGGTATATTTTGATTTTGGTGGTAGTAGTGTCTCGCTGGCATGCCAGCATGAATGGGTCGGTACAACTGGGAACAAAAATTCTACCTTCCCACAGAATATCGACGATAAGTAGCAATACTGTTGCGTTTCGTTCGATGAGTGTGGAGCGCCGGAGCCGCAGGCCCAATTTCTCCCTTAGTCCCCATTCTTCTCCTTTCCCTCCCTTTTCCTAACAACATCCTAAAAGATCGGCAATGCATCGGTGATACCTCTGGTGTTGCGGATGTTCATGGGCAGCGGTGATCAGGTACCATCAGGTGAACTGCAAGCTCTTTTGCCCCCGAAACTATAAAAAAAACCTATTTAACCTACGCAACGAATTTACCAATTCGCCTCACCATGAGACGATTAAATGTGAAGGAAGAATTTGACACAGTGAGCGGGCGTCGCGAGCTCGGTTGTGATGAGCAGCTGGTATACGAAACCAGAAGGTCGCAGGTTTGAGACATGCCAGTGGCCGAAAATTTTAGTTTTCTGAACGCTTTCTCCATATAAACTACTAGCGGCCCGTCCCGACTTCGTTCGGGTACAAATTAGCCGGTAGATACTTTTTATTTTTCATCAATTCCTGACCTCTTACAAATCGTTCGGCTTCAAAAAATACGGACTCTCATATAACTATTTCATCCGCTAGGTTGAATTTCGAAAAACACGAAACCGATTTTGTTTTTAATTTTAAACAAAAGCTTAAATACAAAATTTCACGTTTCTAACTTCAAAAACATTTTTCACTCCTTTATCGCCCCTTTGGGGGATGAATTACCAAAAACGCAGAAACACGCGTTTCTTTATTTCTAACCAAAAGCCTAAATCTCAATTTTCACGTTTCTCACTTCAAAAACAATTTCACCCCTATTTCGCCCCTTTAGGGGATGAATTTCCAAAAACGCGGTAACAATTGTTTGTTTATTTCTAACCAAAAGCCGAAACACCAATTCTCACGTTTCTCACTTCAAAAACAATTTATACCCCTATTTCGCCCCTTTAAGGGATGAATTTCCAAAAACGCAGTATCATGTGTTTCTTTATTTCTAACCAAAAGCGTAAATCTCAATTTTCACGTTTCTCACTTCAAAAACTATTTTCACCCTTATTTCGCCCCTTTAGGGGATGAATTTTCAAAAACGCGGTATCACGTGTTTTATTTGTAACCAAAAGCCTAAATCTCAATTTTCACGTTTCTCACTTCAAAAACAATTTTCACCCCTATTTCGCCCCTTTAGGGGATGAATTTCCAAAAACGCAGTATCATGTGTTTCTTTATTTCTAACCAAAAGCGTAAATCTCAATTTTCACGTTTCTCACTTCAAAAACTATTTTCACCCTTATTTCGCCCCTTTAGGGGATGAATTTTCAAAAACGCGGTATCACGTGTATCTTTATTTCTAACCAAAAGCCGAAACATCAATTCTTACGTTTCTCACTTCAAAAACAATCCCAATATTCACGTTTTACACTTCCAAAAACAATTTTCACCCCTATTTCGCCCCTTTAGGGAATGAATTTCCAAAAACGCAGAATCAGGTATTTCTTTATTTGTAACCAAAAGCCTAAATCCCAATTTTCATCTTTCTCACTTCAAAAATTAAGGGACTCCCATACAAACTTTCACCCCCTTTTTCCCCCCTTTAGGGGCTGAATTTTCAAAAATCCCTTCTTATTGCTTGCCTACAATACAAAAGGGACCTACTCTCCAAATTTCGTGACTCTAGCTTCAGTAGTTTCGGCTGTGCGTTGATGATAAGTCAGTCAGTCAGTCAGTCAGTCAATCAGGATTTCTCTCTTTATAATATTACTATGATATGATATGATAACTATTCCAAATCTCACACTCCTCCGTGCGCGCAATATGTTTAAAAGGGGGTACAAAGTTTTCTCAGGTATTATTAAATAGACTACTGGTCGCCCTGTGGTCGAAATTCAACCGTCATTTTAGCATTCTGCACTCCTTCTCCATATAAACTATAACTATGCCAAATCTCACACTCCTCCGTGCGCGCAATATGTTTAAAAAGGGGTACAAAGTTTTCTCAGGTATTATTATATAGATATCTAGCAGTATAAAATTTATCGCTATCATTCAAAAATTTTGCTGAGCTGTAATAATATTTGGCTTATAAACAAATGCCATTGAAAGAGCTTTTGATATTTCAACCAATGACGTAGAAAAGGAATCAGTAATTTAGTTAGCTGTTACTTTTGATGAAGAAATTGACCGTAAGATATCTAGTAATAGTATGGCATTTTCAACGCACATCAAGTTACATAACTTTTGATGACTGACCGTGTGAAATGTCACTTTTCCATGATTGGTTACAAATTGGTAAATAAAGCAATGAAATATTTGCATGACTGATTTATAATTAAAATATATACTGAAGCAACCTGCACATTCTTCCAATCTAAAGATCGTTGCCATGACTTGGTCCAAATACCACCCTGAATCAACTGAAACAGCATTATGTAGAGCTCATCGGATGGATGTATCATTTTACAACATGGGCAAAAAATAAATCACCTACCTATTATTTTTAATCAGTTATTTAGTACTAATTGCCGTATTGCTATATTATTTTGGACGGATACTCTCGGGACGATTTATATGCGGTTTGATTTCTAGACAGAAGTCAACACTTACGACTAAATGCACAAATTTTCATTTCTGGGTGGTTTTTGGACCAAAACTGTTGTTTGGCAATGTCTTTTAAACAAAATGGGTTCATAATATAGGCCCAACTAGAACTTATTATAATGAATTTTTGTCTATCTTTCAGATCCAGTTCATCCTTGTAGTCTCTCATCTCCACTACCAACAGAAGCTTTCTCCGTGCCCTATCCCCGACTTCTTTCACAACTTCTGCATGATCGTCATCAGCTCTTTCTTCGCTTTGTTCATGAAATTCTACATCAACAGCTACAAAAGCAAATCAAAGAAGATTAGAGAACAAGAGAAGACTGGAAATTCAGAGTATATTGGTGACGAGAGATTAATGAAAGCCCGATAAGTTGTGATAACTTTTTCTAGTGTTTAGTTATAAGAATAAAGTATATAGTCCTTGGTTTTTTACTAGACTGTTTACTTCTACTCTGTATGACTCATTATCTACCTTTTTACCCTGTCTACACACACGATGCGTTGCGGCAGTGACGCGACGTCTGAGTCTGTACCGCTGTGGCGTCTTACATAGAAATATCCATGGTTATGTCCACAGAACAAAGAAATACCTCTTTTCTGTGTTCTGTGGTTATGCCTCACGGTTCGCTCCGGCGCCGCGCCGCATGCACCCCGGACTTGCAGCCAACGAGACGAGACAGGGAGCAGTGTACGCCTGCGGTGCCGTAGCAACTCGTTGCGACACCGCACCGCCCGTGTGGCCTCCAATACGGCACTGCAAACCATCGTATGTATGGACCCGCATCAAAAACACGGGCCTTACTTTGTTTTCATACATTTTTGGCTTGACGGTAAGTACAGTCGAGGTCGAGAAGAAAGAAGCCAAAGTCAAAGTTATTTTTTTTATTTCAACCGGGCCTTTGCTCTTGCAAAATGTTGCACTTTCAAAATGTCGAGATTCGTCGTGTTGTAGGAGTCGGCTCCTTATCAAACCATATGGGGCTGAACACACTAAGATTAGACCCGCTGTCACATTTATTGGGCTACTGACTACCCATAACGACTGGCTGTATTCGTATGACAACTGGGACCAACTGCTTAACATGCTTTCGGAGACAATGAGTGGTCCCTATTCGAAAAAATGCCAATACAAGTACCCACAAAATAGATACAGCTGCTAACGGTGAAACCAGTACTAGAGTGAAAACCTGCAAGGAAATTACAAAATCAAACAAAATCACCAACAGCTGACCCAATTTGTATGTAAGGCATTAGGTATTTAGGTCCAATTGCGGCATTTATGTGCGAAATGTTTGCGTTACATAAAAGCACCGACGCGTGAAAGCACCTCTCCCTTTGGATAAACCGCTTGCTGTCGCTTCATAGACAACAGACATGTAGCACTCACTGAATCGTGTTTAGGATTCCATACCTAAAAGATAAAAAGGAATCCTTATGCTGCGACACAGTCCGCCTATACGTCTGTCACAGCACCATGTTTCAACAACTGTTAATGCTATCGATTTGAAATTTGGATTAATTGTAAATATTGCTTACGGAACCTTATTGCAAATGAAAAAAATGCCCGCCTGATGGTAAGCGGTTGCCATAACCTATGGATGCTTGCAATAACAGGAAAATCACTGGGTCGCTGCCGACCCTACTACTAGCATCACGTTCCCCAAGGAGCACTAGCGACCTTGCTCACCGTTAGAAACACAACACTGCATCATTGCAGATTAAAGTACTTGTAATAAGAAACTGCTTATTAAAAAACGCCGGTAGCACGTTTCACTTGTCACAGCGTGTAAGGTCGCAGAAATATATATATCCCATCCAGAATACATTTCGGGCCAATTATTCAATATATGAACAAGTCTAGGAAAAAATAGTAATAAATTCCATTAACTATAGATATTATATTTTATCTAGTCACAGAAAAATCGTGTTAACTTATGTGATTATTATCAATGATTAAAATATAATTGAACCTTAGAAGATAGACTATAAAAGAAAAGAGCATGTGAACATCGTGACTCTAGAAGTAAACAATTAGTAGTAGGTATAAGTAAACAATTTAATACCACGAAAGTTAAATCTATCAGTCATTAAAATAAGCCTATATGCACAATAATCCTTGTAAATTTACTTCAACGATTACCAATAGACAGTGTGGAAATTATAATGCACTAACAAGTTGGTACTAAAGGCTTGTGTACAATCGCGTAAAGTAATATAGATACCTAAGTTGAATTATGGAATAGCTGAATAAATTATTTATCGAATAAAACTATTTACACAATACAAATACACTTTATTGCATACCAGTAATAGAAGAAAAGATACAAAATAAATAAAAATATTTATAAATACGTATTTAAGTTTATGTTTTTTCAGCCAGCCAATCTTGTTTTATTATTTTCGTGGGCAACGGTCAGTATTTTTGATTTTGTTTAATAAATCAATGCGAGTAAAAATCACGTTTTAAACTAATTAATTAAAATACGATTATTATACTATAATTATGATTATATAATAGTTATAATTATATAATTATGATAATTAAAATAAGATTATGTTAATTAAAATTATGTTAATTAAGATCATGATAGATATTATAAAGTGCAGTGGTCGCTTAGCGGTTGAACGCTTGCCTTCCATGCAAGAGTGTATGAGTTCGAACCCAGCCCGTACCTCTAACTTTTCGAACTTATTCGCGGATTGCAATTTGATAATCACTTGCATTTACGGTGAAGGAAAACATCGTGAGGAAACCTGCACATCTGTGAGGGCCTCATAAAGTTCTCGATGGAGTGTGTAGTCCTCCAACCCGCACCAGGCTTGTGTGGTGGACTAAGGCCTAACCCTTCTCATTACGAGAAGAGGCCCGTGCCCAGCAGTGGGTCAATAATGGGCTGGATTTATTTATTTAATATGATCGATCTAAACAACACATTAGTAAACTTTTTTTAATATTCTTATTAGATCAATTTTAACATTGTTACAATTAAACATAACATAATATGTCTATTCTACTATGGAATGCACTCCCCCTTGAAATCAGGATGGCTAACAGTAAGCTACGAAAATACTTTCGTGACAAGACATCGGCAGATTCATCTCGACTCTAATTCTTCTGAATTGTATAGATATATTTATTATTTATATATGTTTATGTTTATTTAGCATATAATTATACATATTTATTTATATATAATTATGTTAATGTTTATGTAAGTTATAATTTATTGTTTTTAAGTATAATAGAATATACCTACCCTCTCATTTAAGTTTGTTTTTTGGTGCATCTACCTTCATTGTCTCTGCATCACCCTAAGGTTGTCTGGTAGAGAATGCCTACGGCATTAAGACCGCCTTTGTACATTGTACATGAAGCATTTTAAATAAATAAATAAATAATATTGTTAGATAATACACACATTAAATACTTATAATAAACTAGTTCTGAAAGTGTAGTGAGCTCTACACCTATATTGTGTATTGTAAACTAGGCTTCATTCATCCGCAGGTTTCGACCGCCTTGCGTGTGCGCAGGTTCTTTCAACAGCCTCAGTTGCCTTCCAATCACCGCGCAAGTCGCTCGTACTACTACTTCCTAGAGCGATTCGAAAATCGCGAGTGATATTGAAATTTTATAAAAAGAAAATATTTTTTTTATAAATTTTCTTAAGTATATTTTGTTTGTATTTTTTACTTGTTCGGCGATCGCTGCAAAAAGCGAAGGTTAGTGCTTTTTCGTTATATAAACTTGTGATTTGTTTTAGAAAGTTAATTTTGATTATATGTGAGAACATCGATAACCTAGATTTGTAATTTTATGCTGAAAGTTATAGTGTTGCACTTGCGTTGGTAGAATTTGTGTGACATTAATAAGACATGTCGACTTGTCAATTTAATGACATTAAGAAATCGTGCTGTAGCCTATCTAGGCATTGATTATGACCGGAAAATTGTTCGAAACTTTACTCGCGCGACTATAATTGGATATCCAAATGAATTGCAGTAAACAACGTCGTTTTTTGTTTTGTTTATATGTCACATAAGTTCTATAGTGTTTATGTCTGAGGTGCTCCACTTTTACCATCTCACAAAAAAGTAACTGCCGATTATTATAGTCAATGTGTCATACGAAAATATTCCATTTTGTATAGCGCTTAACTATGAGAAACCTGTTAGACATTTAGCGCAAGTCCTGGGGGGCAATTCTTGTTCAATCGAAGTAGTATCGAGTGGTAATTATGTTGAGCCATTCTGATAATTGCGTTGTCTGATGTCAAGTCCGAATAAATGATCTTTCTTTCTTTCTTTTCTTTCAAAATTGTTTCGACTGGTCGCTACCGTTCGAGATGTTCATTAAAATTCGAACCATTATAAACCCCAAAAGCGCTCGAAGTGCAACCTCGATTTCGAGATGATCTCGCGGGATACAAAAATTGCCTCCCTGAAAGTTAACTGAAGGATATTCATGAAGATGAGCTAACAGCCTGTTTCTTCAAGGTTCAGCAGCATTATCACAAGCTTTCATTTATTAGTGATAATTTAGGGGTTGAATGTTAGCGGCTTCCAAGGACTGTTAGATTTCAGCTCACATCTGATGTACAAAAGACAGTATAAATTTCTTTTACTATCTCGATTTTTCGTATCGAGCGCGTTATGTGTGCTTATCGGTCTGCCTCGAGCTGTTCACCAACAAAAATTTAGTAGGGCTTCACATCAGAATTTCATTCTAACTTGCTTTAACGGTGAAGGAAAAAATCTCGAGTAAAACACACCCGAATGGGCGGAAAAATGTTTACAATGGTGTCTGTGGTCCTCCAACCTGCACCTAGCCAATAGACTAAGGCCTAAATCCTTCTTATCCTGTTAAGAGGTTCCTGCCCAGAAATGGGTCAGTTGGATTGAATTATTATTAATAATCATAGTTTAGTAGAGGAGAAAAATCTGTCTTTTCTATGTGCAACGCACGCGCAACCTGTCGCCATATGTTATTGTAATATTTACACTGATCAGTTTATTGCAACTGAGAAACTGGTATCATGCGCCGTGTTTAGCAACAGTGCATGTGTTATATGCTCATTGCTTCTAGTAATAACGTTAAAAGCGTGTGGTCGGATATGTTTGTTTGTGGTGTCCATAACAACAATATGCGGAATAATTTTGTCTTCGTAATTCTACTAGTGAACTTACATAAACTTTGCTGTTTTCATCTCCTTTACATTTTTCTAGTAGCTTAGCTTTCTAACAATCTCGTATAGGCACCGCGGCTCATGACGTCATTGCCGTGACTCATTTACATTTATTTACATTTTAATTAATTTTTATTTTCACCGTGTTTTTTTTTTAAATATTTTTTTATTATATTTATTATTAAGCCCCCCCGCCATTATTTACATTTTTTAAAATCATCCGATTCGGCTATTATTAGTTTTTAGTGCGCGCCTACGGGCCCATGGTTAAAGGACGATGGTCGAAAATATAGGGGACGGATGGCGCAGTGACCGATACGTCATTGGAAAGGTCTTTGAAATCACTACAATTGTTACTATGGCCGTCCGGGTCAATTCGTTGTGGGTCTAAAGTTATGGCGTCTCAAAAGTAGTGCGGTGTAGAACTAGTCGTCTGCATACAATATTTAAACTGCCCGGACCCCAATACCGATGCCAGTGCTTTCGATTCCGTTTTTCTTCGTCAGTATCTTCCTATTGTGTTACTTCGTCGACACTTCGAATTGTTTCTAGTTTTTTCCGAAGAGCGACTTACGTTCTAACCCATTAACCTTAAGTGGAATTTGACGATTCCTTTGGCGCAGTGGCTAAGTGATTAGCTTTCTGCGCTATGTGTCACAGGTTCGATTCCCGTACGGGACAAATTTGTATGATCTACAGATAGTTATATCGGGTCTGGATCTGTGTGCATATGAGATGTACCCTCGATACAGGAGAAATCAAAGAGAGGGACAAAGTTAAAAAAAAAAAGATTTGTGAGCCGTCGAATACTCAAACCTTATTGAAGATAAAACAGTATCCAGCTGAACGTAGACCTTTCCCAAAAATCTATATTCAACTCCATTTAAGCAATTTCATGCTTGGACTCCAAATTAGCCAAGTGCTTATTTATATTTTATCATTCTTACTCTTCTTCAACGCTAGTCAGAACGGACAGAGATTTTAACAATAGAGCGAAGTGGAAGCTGATGATAAGGAAGGCTGACACCACCACCATGTGGGATTAACAGTCGGGAAGGGTTTAGGAAATCGCAAAGGGGGAATTTAGAAAACAAATCAGCTGTTCCGTAGAAAGACATATTATGATATATTTTCCATGGTAATCTTCGAGCGACCTCAGAGGCAGCTATAATATATATTTCTATTACGTCATCAAAATATGTTATAGTATAGCTACCACGTATGGGGGCTTGCTATAATGTAATATATAGCTCAGTATATTAATATAAGCTACGTGTGTGACGGGCTAGCGAAATGTATGGAACAGCAGATTTTTTAATCGTGATCTTAAGATTGCCTCCATAGTACAAGTGTATAGATCATGACAAGATCACATCACATCTCATGATACAGATAATTTTAGAATTTTATAACACTAGGTATGCACTATTGTTTGACCTTGAGATAAAGTCACACGAGTGCATCAATAATTAATTGCAGGATATAATGGTTTTGTCTGACCTTTAGCTTATCAAGTTATTATTGCTAGTGTGAATCTTGTCTGTGGTTCGAAATATAAAAATAATAATGTTTTGTATCACCTAGCAGCTATTATTTTCTTGAAGATTACATAATCCCCCGACTCCAACTAGAAAAACATCTGTAACTTTTGAACAGCTAAACAAATTTTCATGAAACATAGCTAAGATGATACCTGATTAAACTAGCTTTCAATTAAAAAATCTGTATTGAAATCGGTCCATCTGTTTTGGAGCTACGATGTCACAGACTGACACACAGATACATTGATACACAGATCCACACTACAGACTTATAACACCCCTCTTTTTGTCAGGGGTTAAAAGTACCTACAACAGTTAAAAAGCTCATTTTTGTATCGGATTCTGAATAAAATACAGACTTTGGGTTATTTTAGGTATTTAGATCTATATTTTTATTTAATTCGTCTATTAAACCCTAAAATACTGCAAAGAATTTATTTTCAAAATCAGAATCCGATTAAAAAATGGGCTCTTTGACTGTTGTATTTTGTAGAGTAATTCAAAATTGATAATGTGTTGACACATCTACATGTCACCAACTGTGACATCATCAATTATGAGGTTCTAAAAACGAAAATTAAAAAAAATAGTCGATAGTTAATGCGTCTATAAATTCTCTGCTAAGCAACATTACCGTTAGGTATTTATTCATTCAATTCAACCTGCCTTGACACCTAATTTTACGCCTAAAACAAATTGAATTACATAATAACAATGCTTAATTTCAAAAAACAATGACAGTTCTGGTTAATTTGATGCAAAATAATTCCGTAATGTAAATGTCAGTTATTTTGATAGATATTTGCGATTCACGTTCGTTTTAACTAAACCTTGGCTTTTTTTGTCATTGAACTATTTGACTTCAGTTTTGTTTTTCTATAATTTTCCAATGGAAACCGAGTAAAAGATTATTATCAAAATTGCTTTTTTTGTAACAGTTTCCAATGTTTTTTTACCTTAATTTCGACGTTCTTCTAATAATTATATTAAAGTCACAACACAAGACAATAAATTATTGTAATAAAAATACATTCATGAATCCCTCTTACAATACTTCAGTTATATAGGGTGTTTCCAAATTAGGTACAAATATTTTAAAGGCTGCTCAAGTACATCGAAACAATCCCGTTATGCTTAAAATAAAAAAGATTTCATATTAAATTCAGTAAAAAAAAATTAAAAATTGTTCATACAATACACAATACAATACAATACACTTTATTGCACACCAGTAATAGAAGAAAAGATACAGTAATTAGAAAAAGAAATGTACAAAGGGCGGTCTTATCGCACGTGGCGATTTCTACCAGACAACCTTAGAGACCTTGTTTTCATATGAGATACGTAAAATAAGTATGTACATCATTCTGTGAAAAATTCACACCTTCAACTAATTTTGGTTTTTATTTTGTGCTGAACGCGATTGGTTTTAAGTAAGTAAGCAGCCCTTAAAATATTTGTACCTAATTTGGAAGCACCTTATATTATCATCTACCAAGTAGCTATCTGTATGTATAACCTTTATGTATGTTGACGCAGTGTTAAACTTGAAAACAGTTGCGTAAAATGTGACATTTAGCTTATCAAGTTATTATTACTAAGGTGAATCTTGTCTGTGGTTCGAAATGTAAAAATATTATTGTTTTGTACCTACCTATAATGTAGAAACTATTATGTTCTTGAAGATTCCATAACCCCCGACTTCAACTAGAAAAAGAGCTGTAACTTTTGAACTGCTGAACAGATTTTCATGAAACATAGCTAAGATGATGCCTGATTAAACTAGCTTTCAATAAAAAATCTGCATTGAAATTGGTTCATCCGTTTTGGAGCTACGATGTCACAGACAGACACCTATATACGTAGATACACACATCCACACATCGATATCATGCGTGAAAATTTGTTATCGATATCGATGCATTATCGGTCCGAACTTTTATAGCAGGGCAGAAATTAAACTACCTACCTAGAAATTTCCAGTGTGAGCTTACCTCGCACTGTATAGGCTTTTCGTACAGTGAAAGGTCAGCTTATACTGGAAATTTCTGGGCAGTTCAATTTCTGCTCTGCGAGCTCGTAGTAGCCTCCGATTTTATTTTATAATAATACTGGCTGTTACCCGCGGTTTCACCCGCATTCTTGGTAAAATTACTTCATGTACCCGGATAAAAAGTATCCTATTAATGATGAAACGATTATACCTATATTAATACGTGAACAGAAAACTTTTTACTCCTTTTTAAACATATTTCGCGCACGGAGGAGTGTGAGATTGGAGAAGGAGCGCAAAAAGCTAATATTTGTATACTCGTCAAAACAAAATAAGGGCCACTTGCAAATTTCGACATTATGGGTGATTTAATGATCATTAACTATAATATCCATGTGGTAAATTGTACAGTGTTGTGTTATCTTAAGTGTTTGCGAACACTTTTACAGCATTCCGCTTGAAAAAACGTTAAAATGGGTAGATTTTATCAACATTTTTGAAAGCAATTAATTTTACACTGTTTTTATCGTGAACTTTAAGCTCATTTAACATTTGTATTGTACTGAGAACAGTTTAGTGTTTCGAGTCAGTGCGTACATCGGCATTTTAAGAACGTAATTCCACAGTTTCGACTTCAAATGGAGTTGACTACAACGACCAGGACCATAACACTCATCCAAGAAGGCAAATCGTAGCGATCTGTAGTTTTACAGCCGAGATTTTCGCAGCGAGCGATTAAGAATGCCTGGAATTGCTTTTATGAGATCCAAAATTTTGTCAGAAGTCAGGAATTAGGCAGAGCCATAGGAATCACCGCTCAGGAAGACCGCTACATAGACTTACATGCACGCAGAGAGAGCACCGTCACTTCCCGCTCTTTGCAAACCCGCTTGTGCCTGGCCACAGGCACGTGACTTAGTGACCAAACAATTAGAAACCAGTTTTATGAAGACCAGCAATTGTCCAGGAGTCAAGTGGTGCGAATTCCATAGACCAGTATTCATCATGCAAATCAATAAACATCCTCAAGGCAACAATTGGACTGTAGCGTAAGTGACTGAAGCACATTGCTTTTTACAGATGAGAGCAAAGTAAAAGTTTTTAGTGTTGACCGTTGCATAAGGGTGTGGAGATGAAAAGGTGACCAATTTGCAGATGCCTGCATCCACAACAATGATCGATTTGGGGGGCCCAATATTATGGTGTGGGAGGCATAAACCAAACTGGAAGAACTGAGCTCATAATTCAGAACCAGGGTACAGTAACAACTTAACACTACATCCAGGAGGTCATAAGACTCTATGTGGTGCCATTTGCATAGCAAGTGGGTGCAGGTTTCAAGCTGTTGCACGGTAATGCACGCGCTTATACTGTTACGGCCACCAGAGAGACACTAGAAGAGGCTTGTATACAAGTGTTGCCGAGGCCAGCGAACAGTTCGGGCTTGAACACAATTGAACACATGTGGGATCTGTTGAAAAGAAGAGTATGAGACACAAATTGATCAGTGGACAATGAAAGACAGCCCTAAACGTCCTAAAATCGGGCTAGGAACAAATCTCACAAGAAACAATGCGGCATCTGATAGAAAATGTCCCCTAGGCTTCAAGAATATGTTCAGAAAAGAGGAGGTTACACCACATATTGATTCAAAAAGGAAGAAGAATAAACGCCGTGGAATTTCATTTTTATTGCATTTTTAGTCCAAGTGTACTTTTTGCTG
The DNA here is from genome assembly GCA_932294325.1 of Allophyes oxyacanthae. Classification (NCBI taxonomy): domain Eukaryota; kingdom Metazoa; phylum Arthropoda; class Insecta; order Lepidoptera; family Noctuidae; genus Allophyes; species Allophyes oxyacanthae. The sequence continues at coordinate 2,426,443 of OW028614.1, read as the reverse complement.
AAATTGCACTTTTTCTTGAAAATGTTTTAAAATTGATTTTCTTCTCTGTGGATTGTGTAAAATTTAAGCCCATTTCATTAAAAACAAATCATTGCAATGAATTTTACAACTTAGAAACCTAGGAACCTCATAATTTGCCCAAAAGATCAAAAATATAAGGTGGCCCTTATTTTGTTTTGACGAGTATATATAAAAAAAATGATTTTTTAATAAAAATATATATTTATATACCTATATATAAATTTCGACAACTGGGCGACCACTAGATTTTTCAATTACCCTGTATTTAAAAAAAAATGCTTTCTCTAGCTATTATAAAATAAGCGGTGTTCTTTCCGGGGTTATAGGTGACTGGATTACATTTGATGTTGTAACAAACAATTAGAAGGACAGACAGGAATTTACATATTAGTAATTCAAATAGAGGTCAATATATAAAAGGTGTTTAAACAAATAAGCACGCTAAAAACGTATGAAATTTGCAAATCAGCCGTTACTGAATTACTCGTGCCAAAACTTCGGACAATTCGTTTCATCAATTTATTAATTAACAAACAAAACAAAATCTTCCTTTAATTAATTAATTTGGAACATTGGATTTTTATGTTATTAATATCTATATATTAATACATGAAGAGAAAACTTTGTACCCTTTTTTAAGCATATTGCGCGTTCGGAGGAGTGTGAGATTTGGCATAGTTAACGTTTATATGGAGAAGGAGTGCAGATTTGCATAAAGCAAAATTTTAAATTTATTATTACGGTCGAATTTCGACCACTAGGCGACCACTAGTTTTTATAATTACGAGATAAAGTTGTTTTTATTGTTGAATATTTATTTGTTAACTTTTTTGTTAGTATATTAGCGTTCGTTCACATTCGATACTTTTAGCAGGAAAATTGCGCGTTTCCGCGTTCGTTGGCTGCGTTTTGCTTACAAAAAGTGAATAACGAACGCGAAAACGCACGATTCTGCTGCTCAAAGTATCGATAGTGGATTGGCCCTTAGAGGAGCTCTTAGCTATAAAGCTAACGAGCAAATCAATCGATCAAGGAGGTTAATCATTGCTTGCCGCGGTTAGTCCTTGGATGGGTGACCGTTCCTTCGAACATCGAAACCACTCCGTACCTCGTAAAGCAAGCTACGCAGTTGGTCCCGGTTGTCATATGAATACCTATGACAGTCGTTACGGGAGTCAGCAACCTTAGGGGGGTATCAGTGTCTCCCAGTAATTGCGTGTCGGGAGTCAGATATCAGTCGCTCCGTGTAAAATACTGATATTCATCCGCACCTGGTTAGACTGGGAGCCGACCCCAACGCAGTCAATTTCGACGAAGGAAGAAACATACTTTATATTTTGTAATAACTGTTAGTAATGCTAGTTGATCGATTGAATAACTAATGCTAGTTGATCCCGATGACTACAAAATTAATTATTGTATATTTTTGTGCTATTTACAGTTCTTGCTTAAAATAGAATAGAATGGATCTTTATTTCATGTAAACCAGATACAGGTACTTATGAAATGTCGAGACTCTAGGTGCGCGGTTCTAAATATAGGTTCTATGGAGAAGAACCGGCAAGAAACTCCATGGAAACTTTTCGAATAATAGATTATAATCTTGATCAGTACAATGTTGTGGTAAGAGCTGCGAGGATAATTTAATTTAATGTGAATAAAAATAAGCATAGGTTAATAATGATTTGCCTCTGAATAAGATTGCCACGGCTGTTACAAGCTTACCAGTAGCTTACATCGCTAACCTCAACCATTATAATGAAAGGAACTCAACAACGAACTTAAAATTACGAAGTTAAAGAAACTTGTGTATAGTTGCAGATTCGGTTTAAATTTGCGGACTTACAGATTTCTTGATTATAATGATTGATAGTTGCACGTCCGTATGTACGGACTCGATTAGCACGTATGTATCAAATACCGTACGTGCCAATCGACAATCGAGAAAAATCTCTTATTAGTAGATAATAATGTGACTTTGTAAACATTATTGAAAATGTTTAATCATCAAAACTGATAATGCTGACATGGGCTTTTATATTTTGCTATTTTATTTGATGTTTATACAAGATATTTTTTTATGTAGTGCGCAAAATTTGCAGAGTGATTCAGTGTCCGTTCCCAAATGCAACCGCAGTACTAAAATTCAATCCAAAACAAAATACAAATTTGAGTATGGCTTGCGCTAGTAAATTATGCGTGTCCCCCAAACTTAGTTGAATTGTCGTTTTGTTTTAAAGTGTATCCCAATACTGCGGTTGCATTTAGGAACAGAGACTGAATCACTCTACAAATTATGCGCACTACATAAAAATATCCCGTATCCCGTAAGGTCCTACCTTTCTAAACCCGATCCCTGTAAGGGATTATTGTACTAATCATTATGAACAAGTGTTACTACGAGAATGACCCTGTAATCGTGAAAAAAAAATCTGCTGTTTGCATTTGTAAGTATCGTATTTATAATTATTATTATGTAGGAACCTATATGAACATTTGTTTCCTCCGTCCGTGTGTCACTGAGGATGCCAACTGAAAATCAGCGCTGGGTGTTCCTATGCCCAGAAAATGTTGAGTTGGCAACCCATTCGGTACTGGGACGACCATGGGACGACGATAGCACATTGCTTTTCGTTCATTGATAATTTTCCTTTTTCTTTTGTTTGTGCATAGTGTTGTATAATGTCTAGTTCGAATAAATGTTTTTCTTTCTTTCATTTAGTTGAGTAATATTGAATTATTTGTACTAGATTTCAGGATTGAAACAAAGTGTTTTTTTCTCCTCTTTATAATATTAGTATATAATAGACACAGCAAGAAGAAAGAAAGACAGAAAGAAAGATGAAAGCTGATGGCTCTCTAGTAAAACAAATAATAACTAAGAGGTTTTATTAATTTTATTTAAATTCATCATTCTTAGTTTCCGAGATATTAAGGTTATATTAAAGTAGGTGACGCTGATTCATTGCTCCCTAGTGTATTTTATCATAACGTCTATTGCATAAAGTTTAAAAATTCATGATATTATACAAGCGGTATAAATTTTGTAAAAACTAACACAAGTATGGTTTCGCAACGGCGGCGCGGCGCGCGCGCATCGTTTCCAAACATCCTTTACTTGCACGCCGGTATCCGGCTGGGGAAAACGTTACCCTTTTAGTTTCGTTTATTCAGTTAAGTGTAACATACCTAATGTTTTGTGGTTTTTGTAATGGTTCATTAACAACGAAATAATTATGAATTAATTCAGTCGTTGATCGCACTTCAACTTGATCGCTTGTCTTTTATGTTTATGAAAGAAGTTTTTATTTGCAAAATATCCAACATGAATGGGAATAAAAAGGCTTCTATTAGTTATTACTAACGAATACAGAAATAATTAGTTATGTCCATATACTGCAATAACGCATTTGCTAAAAATTCGAGAAAGATAGGGCATAACGAGACTTTTCGATCTAAATTGGAGCTGCTTGGCTCGGGAAGTACCTCCACCTTGCAGAATATCGTAGCCAAATAACACTGCTCTTTTGAAGTGTTGTGTTCCTAACGGTGAGCAAGGCCGCCAGTGGTCATTCGGGAAGCGCCGTGTTGGCAGTAGCAACGCGCGAGTGATGCCCCTGGTGTTGCAAGCATCCATAGGAAACGGTATCTGCTTACCATCAGGCGGGCCGTATGTATGTTTGCCACCTTAGTGGTATAAAAATAAAATAAATAAAATATTATAGTTTAAAAAAACTATAGAACACGCTTTAGTCATCCAAACTGAACGTGTATGCAAAATTTCAGCTCAATCGGAAACCGGGAAGTGGTTCAAATTTAACTTCCAAGATTTTCTTACATAGTTAGTTTGTTAGTTACAGGTGAATCTAATAAAAGCGTGTTTATAAAAAGGTGACATTTTGTAACTTATGTTCAAGCTAATTTTATTATTATACACCCTGTAAGTATTATATAAATAGGACACTGCTATAAGAGGTTATTGTACTCGTCATTACAAATAACTTTTACTATAGGACCAATACAGACATCGCGAAAAAAAATCAGCTGTTCCATAAGATAAAAAGTAGTCAGAATTTCATCAAATTGTTGCCCTCATTTTTTATGCCTGACTGATGCAGAATATAAAAATGTAAACAATGAACATGACGTTTGTAAATAAAATATTGACAGACAGTTAGCTCAGTTTTAGCACTTTTGGTTCAATCCGGGTCAAAGTCCCTTTATTTATGTTTTGCTGTCTTGATTTTTCATCGTTTCGGATATGTCAACGAATGATTGTACTGGTAATGGATAACTATGAAAAAGAAAAATTATTTCGCGGCGAAAAAATTATTCGACTTCACATAAAAACTCAAAGTTGTATGGGTACCTGAAATTTTATTTTTCAAAGTTGTTCATTGTCATGAATACAATCATTCACCGTGTACATAAATGTAGCAGGTAATTTGTATGCCTTTCATGTTTCGCCTTTTTACAAAATGGCGGTCAATTTGTAGAATCCGTCGCAATATAAAACGACTAGCTGCTTTTCAAACGCCGTTTACAAAATGCCGCGGCAAATTGAAGTATTGGTCGCATTTTCTAGATTAGGGCACCCCGATAAGATCGGTTAGGTTAGGTTAGAATCGCGATCAAACGCGCGCGAGCCGAGCGAGCGCTTGATCCAAGTTGGTCGCAGTTTCTAGATTAGGGCACCCCAAGCAGGTCGTTGGAAACCATTAGCTGTTTTGTAATGTGACCGGCATTTTGTAAAAAGCGGAATCATGCAAATTGCTTGCGACATAAATATTAGAATAATTTTATTTGATGATGATTTATTCTCAGAAGCATCGATATTCTTCCATATTGCGCAACTTTAAGTCCTATTATTAGCACTAAAAACAGCGACATTGCAGAAATATCGGAAGGTCAAAAGTCAATAAAAGCTAAATTACCCGTTTTTAGTGTTAATAATAGTAGGACGAACTGATCATGATAGTTTAAAATCTTAATTTAAGTACCTACTTAGCTACGTAGACGATGCGTTACTTTCTTGCTCGAATTCTGGAAAGTGATTGTGGTAGCCACTTTTGAGGACTTAATTTTATTTAAGCAATTAATATAAATTGTAGTAGTGACACTGCGAACTAATGCCGACTTTTCCCACAACCGTCTTTTACGTCGCGTGCGCAAGTTACACTTCTGTAATTACGGAATTAAATTGACCGCACTTATGGCTATTCAAAGCGAAAGTTTCATGGATGATGGTCCAGCCTTCTTTATAAAAAGTTATGGTTGAGGATAATGGGCCATAACACTGGCAAGAATCTAACACTTAACCATGGTGACTGAGAGGTGGAATAATAAAATGTATGTTTTATTAGTCAATAAAGGAATAATAATATAATAATTTATTATCAGGTTTCCATGGCTCATAGTAATACCTATACTTTACAAAGTAACATGATTTAAATTAAATGTAAATATTTGTTAATAAGTAAAGAGCATTTTTAGATCAACAAGTCTATATTTCTATGTCGGGCCTATCTATCTACAATCCATGACCATATAATACATGGTGTGCTGACTTCACCTACAAACGTTCTTACATTTAAAGGCAAAGTTCTTGTATAAATTGATTCAGACCATCTTTGAATAAGTCGTGAGATTTGATTGAGGGCAACACATTATAAATGCAGTAGATGGACTTGTGCCTTTTGAAATTATTGCACACTTGCAAGTCTTGCAACCTTTGATCCTCTCTCTACTTGTTAGCTTTTCAACAGATCCGTTTGAATAGCCTCGCGTCCTATTTCTGATAGTGCTTGATGGAGAAATCTAGACGCGACACATTCAGACATTTAATATAAATATATCCTTATCCTAACGATTGCATTATCACTACATATCTATGCTTAAACTTAATAATATATATATATCTACTATTATAATAATGATAACCTACAAATAATATGATATACCTATAATAATATTTAATAATAATTTATATAATATAATCAATAATATTAGAAAGAGAAAAGATCAATTTGATTTTTTGTATGCTTGTTTATTTAAAAACAAAAACTACAGGACCAATTTTAAAAATTCTTTCACCAGCAGAATGCTATACTATCACTAAGTAACATGGGCTATAATAAGGCTATAATTTATAGAAATGGCGGAAGCTAGTATAAAATAAAGTCTCCCGCTGCATCTGTCCGTTTGTTCGATAATTATCTTTGGATTTTGATGCGGTTTTCACCATAACTTTCAGCATTTCTTCCGAAAAGTTCGTATTATGTATGATACTTTAGAGAAATTGCTCCCATGTAAAGCTGGGAGCGGGTCACTAGTACATTATAAGGCCTACGGCTAGAGGAGGTAACAGTGCAAGAGACATCGCAATAGATCTTTACAGGTCACAGTGACTTCACGGGCTTAATACCATACTTTTCCCCCAAAAAATTACTGACTTGCTTAAAGTTTTGGTGTTAAGCGGGCATTAATTATCAAAATCACTGGAAAAACATCAATTTATTAACTAACGGTGCTCTTATGACAAAATGACTTCCCAAAAATAACAAAATAACAGTACTTTTGTTAGGAATAATTATTTTACGGTACAACTCCAAAGATTTGACATAATAGCTTGGTCATATGTAGGTATGTAATTCTTCTACTATCAAGTTTTTTGTACGACTTTCACTGTTGCGTGTCTAAACTATAAGTGATCACATACAAAATATTATGCGGATTTGAAAGAATTACGAAAGCGAAAATTGCTAGGAGAAGGCACCAAAAATTTTTCGGCTCGTCGAAGTCACGTGCTGCTAAGAGAAAAAGATGTAAAAAGAAAACTAGGACAAAACAGGTTATAAAATATGAATTTTGGATCTTAATAAGAAAGAAAGAAAAAGCATTTATTCAGCGCGGACATATTGACAAAACAAGAGAGAGAAGATTAAAGATAAAAAATAACACATTCTAAAAGTTTTATAATAATTTAAAATATATAGGTATGCCTGCAAAGCATGCTATGCCGAAAGGGTAGCCAGCTCAGCATTTGCTGGGCGCGGAGAGCTCAACGCTGATGAATAATTAATCATAATAATATTAATATTTATTGATCTAAGAAGATCAATAAATATTTCATTGGTGATTTGACTGACCGGATCGTCAATTATGTTCTTTGTCCGAACATCTTCATCACATCCTAATAGATTGAATTACTAAACGAAAGAATAGTGTCATTATCATTTGTAACAAACTTAATAACTACGCTTGCATATCACGTCGAGCTAAGAAAAAGGATGTAAAAAGGCATTATTAGAAAATACCCTGATTATAAATTAATAATATGCATTTTGGACTTTAATGAGAAGATCAAAGCCAAAGTTTTTTTATTTCAACTGAACTTTTTTAGGCACTTTCAAAACGTCGTGATTTTACGTGCACGGTCAATATTTCACTAGTGATTTGACTGACCGGATCGTCTATTTTGTTCTTAGGCCTACCATCTTCATCACAGATACCGACTTACGAAATAATAGTTTCATTATCATTTATAACAAACTAATCACAAGTTCTTGCGTATTGCGCATTAGTAGGTACGTATCTACGTATTTTTGTATGTCACATCTGATCTGTCTCGGACACTCCCACTTGTTACCTACAAGTTGTTGTACTTATGCACGGTGCGATCAACATGTCTGCATCGTCACGGTGACACCTGTAGTTTTTGTTTCGGTAACATACTTGAGCTTAATAGCAAAAATATTATAGTGAAAGTAAAATGGTTTATGGTCTTCGTTTTTATCTTTGACACCTTCTGAGCTGTTAGGATGTGTTTCGTTTTTTGATTTGATTTCTGAAATTTACAAGATTAGGTAGTTATTTCAGATGGTTAAACTAAGAAAGAAAGAAAGAAAAAGAGTTTAATAGCACAATAAAAAATAAATAAAACCAATACTTAACAAAGAAAACATAAAATGAGTAATTGTGCCAAAAGGCCACAGTTCAGCATAATGTCAGGAGGCAGCGATACTGGCCACCTGACGCTGGTTTTTAGCTGCAACCCAAAACTACTACTACTAAAAACTAGTTCCATGTAAATAGAATTTCCGAAATAAATTATTGTTTTTAAGTATTTTGTAAAAACAAAATACAACGTATAGTTCCTGACCTTCAGTCAGTGAGCGAAATAGAAATAGACGGCACGGCAGTAAAATTTTATACCTTATGGGAAGTGCATAAGGTTCATTATAAATTAATTTAGCTTCGTGTGTTTGTGTCTGCACGAACGAAGATTCACGACGCGCCTTATTTCTTGTGTCATACAGTAAGGTTAGGATTTTAGGTGTACCAACCTTAAACGATGACTCATCTTCGAAGCCACATTTCTACAGAGTAGGAAAGGGCCTGACCCACAAAAGAAGTACCATGTCATAACGACTACAAGTAATTGTTACCTTACCGATAACTTCTTGCGAACAAACGCTCAATGACGCGGTGGCACGCGAATTTTAAACCATGATACCTTAATTTTAATTTAAAAGAATTTAATCCTTATTCCCTTGGAATAAGTTTCTGTCAAACTGCAATGGGTATGATGGTATTTGTGAACAAAATTGCATCGCAGATTGTGATGTAAATAATATTGGTAATGATTTACTTGATGAACTGTTTTGTGGGTCAGTGTCGCTTGTTTTAGATTATGGAGACCCGACTAATTATATCTTCGATATATTAGGTGTCTACAAGCCTTTTTCTAGACCTCAAATAGCATTATTAATAACAGACAATCATAGCGTAATAACTAGGGACGGAACTCTACAGAATAAGTTTTTATACAGTGCGCATAATTTGCAGTGATTCAGTGTCTGTTCCTAAATACAACTGCAGTATTGACTCATTTGAAAAACAAAACGAAAATTCGTCTTTATATGGAGGACATGCTAAGCCATACAAGATCAAATTTTTATTTTGTTTTGGTGTGAATTTTAGTACTGCGGTTGCATTTGGGAACGGACCATTCTGCAAATTTTGCGTACTACATATTTTTTTTTAATGCGTACTACTTAAAAAAATATCCTTTATAACTCTTCGTTAGCAAAGTCAACCAACAACCATATCAGAAGATAGTCCCGATTCCTATAAGAGGTTATTCTTCTCAACGATATGAACAACTTTTACGATGGGACCAAACCTGAAATAGCGAAAAAAATCTGCTGTTTCATACATTTAGGGCTCTGTTCACCGACAATGTAACAGATGTTTATAATGAAATTGACCGATTACCCATACAAAAATTGATGTATAAACGGCAGATTTAGCTCTAATCGTCTGTTATATAGTCGGTGAACTTCAGCTTTAGTCGAGTAATACCTATTGAATTAGAAGAGGAAACTTTGTACCCCTTTTTAAGCATATTGCGCGCACGGAGGAGTGTGAAAGAAGAAAGAAAGAAAGAAGAAGAAGAAAGTTAAAATTTTATGAGAAGGAGTGCAGAAAGCTAAAATTACGGTCGAATTTCGACCACCTCACCTCACTGTAGATTTTTCTAGTTCAAGTCGGGGGTTTCTGACGGTTAGGTCATTACACTCTGTTTTTATTTCCTTAAGAGTTACATCAGCTAGGCAGAAAACTATTAATGCACCATTAAATATTTAGGAGGAAAAATTCGGACTTTATCTCAACACCCTGCTAACACCAAAATAGAGCGCGCAAAAAGCTAAATAATAAAAAAAATACCTTAAAAAACTTGTAACGAATTTGATAAAATATAACAGTGATAACCAGCTCCAACCATTGTCTAACTGTTTATCAAAATCACAGTGAAAGTCTTCAACGATGCAACGCTATTATAAACTGGTTTATCAAGTGGCTAAACAAACAAAAATAGACAGTATTTTGAGACTAGAAGAGTTAAAAATCGTTTAAACAGATTTGAATGCGGTATTTTTTTGACACTTTTGACTTCTGACATAGTTAGGTACTGTCTGGTGCAAGTCAATAAAATTTATTTGCAAAAGTTTTCAATGCCGTTATTTATTAGCGACGGCATGACCTGAAAGGCGGTTAAGGAAACAGCATCCACAAGTATCAATATTTTTATTATTTAAGAAAGAAAGAAATAAACTTTAGTGGTCAACACAATAATATATGGTTAAATCACACCATATACAATACAGAAACGAAAAAACTGGGAGTGACACAGCAGTAATTGCACATTGCAGCAGGCCTATTTCGGTACATAATTTTACGCTATGAGATTAAATTAGGCTCGGTGTGGTATTGCGTGACCAAAAAAAAGCGTGGCTTCAGCTGAGCATGCTGTAGTAACAATACAGCGCTGATTTTCAGCTGAAAACAAAGGTAGCTGACAGAACAAGTTTCCATAGAATTGCGTAGTAGGTAATAATATTATAATAAACAGGGATATTTAATCCACCTACCGCCACTACGTCTTACCAAGTGTCCTGCCCATCACCATTTCAGAGCCATTACTTTGTACGACGTCTTGGACTTTAGTCCTGCGTCGAATTTCCGTAAACCGGACTCTGTCTCTCAAAGAAATACTTAATATGGCACGCTCCATGGCCCTTTCTGCAACATAAGCTGGTCCATATTCAGTCAAGGTAGCAATGGTAATGCAGTAATTGATTTAGCTAACTGTTTAGCTAAATCAATTACTGCATTACCATTGCTACGTAATGTAACGGTAAATAACAACACTACAATAGAAGAAAACAATGAATATAATGATCTTGTCTTAACAATACTCATAATGCTATAAAAACCGAAACTAGAAACCGATTCATGTGACACACAAACATCTCTAGTTTGGAAAAAAAAACCTAAATACAGCCAGCGACAAAAGTACTTGATCATTTTACAATTTATTACTAGGTAATTTTTTGAATGAAAACTTTTATAATTTCATTATTACAAAATAGCTTAACATTATGAGCCAGTGTAATGTTTAGGAATACAATAATTATCTGCTTTCATAAATTAATTACTAAATGTACTTTGACAAAAATGTACCTACAAAATGTGCTCAGTTTTATATTTGTATTTTCATTTTTATTTTATATTTAAATAATTAGGCTGTGTAAATAATAAAAACCTTATAAGCATAATAATATATTATTATCAAAACGTTTTTTTTTTTTTACAAAATTAACAAATGTTCATCTACTTATGTTGTTGACTGTACCATACTCACACTTTCGCAGAGGAAGCTTAGATTAACTACCAAATTAGAGGAGTACTTTCAAGTCACTGTAACAGAAACGAGGTGTTCTTTTTTTCTTCATAACAGTTACAAGTGTAATAGAAGGCGAAAGTGCTGTTAGGAACCGTTTCCACTGGATGTATGAGGCAATTAATACCTACACACATAAAAAAGAAGTCTGATATCGCTGAATTGAGTTTTTTTTATTTTTATTATAGCTTCTAATAATATGACAAACCTTTTTGAAAGTAGATTTTATGTTTAAAAACACATAAAAAAACATAATTCTTTATTTGTTTTTTATTTGTAACTAACTCAAAATAAAATAAAAAATATACAAAATATATCTAAAATTTTGAGAGACATTCCAAACTCTTTTTGATGTGTGTATAAATCTGCGTCAAAATATTGTAGATGCCAGCATAAAGATAACATAGACATGTGTGCAAATTCGTAATAGACATAAAAGTTACTCAGCTAAGAAAATTGGTACTACAATCATGTTAAGCGTAAGCAAATTTTGCACGAATTCAACATTATGTAAGACAAAATTAATTATTTTGTATTTACCTTGTTTAAATATTTATGATATTAACTCATAATTGTGCAACTCTACTAAAACATAATAAACTAGTTAGGTGATGTGAATGATCGACAAAATATTCGCACACAAATTATTTTGCGAATTTGGTTTGTTATGTAATATGGACGTTTGATTTGTGCAGTGAAAACGGTCTCTAATGATAGCTGGATAATAGAGAAAACGTAGAAAAAATTAAATAAACTTTAAAAAAAAAGTAAAAACCGACTTCAAAAAACTAAAAAGTATAAAATCATTTTCTTAATAAATTTAACAGCTTCTGAAGTCGGGGCCACTGCCAAGCTAGGTGCATTGAAGAATTATAGGCCCCGACTTCAGAAGCTGTTAAATTTTCTAAGAAAATTATTTTATACTTTTTTGAAGTCGGTTTTTACTTATTTTTTAAAGTTTATTTTATTTTTCAATTTTGAGTGGCATAAACAATACATAAACATGAGATTACAGCAATCGCGAGTGATGCGCTGTTATTCATTCATGAGTTCCATTGTCTATCTCCGAAGATCTTCATCAGATCCTCACCAAATTTAAATGGGAACACTTCGAAAGTATACCCTTTCAAACAAAAAAAGAATCATCGAAATCGGTTGACGTGATATTGAGTTATTCGACCATCTGTCGCGCACATACTTAATGTAAATTTAAGACTTATATGGTTTTCTCATGGATCCCACTGTCAGAACTGGACCAAATTAAAATGGGACCATTCGGGAAGCACCAGCTTTCAAATAAAAAAAGGATCATCAAAATCGGTTTACGCAGTCGAGAGATATGAGGTAACAAACATAAAAAAAATAAACATAGGCGTCGAATTGAGAACCTCCTCCTTTTTTTTGAAGTCGGTTAAAAATATTAGTCCCGTCTACTGTCTTATTACAAGGTCCAACCAGTATATCAGTACCAGTCCTGATATTTTTAAGGGATTATTGTACTCATCATAATTATACTTATAAATGCACGTATATTTTATTTTTCTTAACTAATATTATAAAGAGAAAAGATTTTTTTTTTTGCATGTTTGTTTGTAATGGATAAACACACAAACTACGGGACCGATTTAAAAAATTCTTTCACCAGCAGAATGCTACATTATCAGTGAGTAACATAGGCTATAATTTATAAAAATATCACGCGGGCGAAACCGCTGGCGGAAGCTAGTTTTTTTATAGGTACATAATTTTACACTGTTGCCATCCTAAGAAAAATGTCTTTTCTGTACCTGTCCTCTTCTTATTACCTATGGCTATCATTCTAGTGTGTCTTGTTTTTATGGCAAATAAATGATCGTCCTTTCATCGTTATGAACAATTTTACTAACTTTGTATAAACCTGTGGTAATATTTCTATTCAAATGGAGCAAATTTTCAATCTTGTGTATAATTTATTCTGATTTATTATCTCTTGTTTGATGAAGGTTGTGGCTTTATACCCGGAAGGATATTGTATTAATCATTATGAACAACTTTTACTATGGAACCAACAGTGAAATCGCGAAAACACAAATCTGCTGTTCCATGAAAATAATTCAATGTTACTTGACTAAAATGTATGGAGCGAATGTTATTTATTCAATATATTAATTCGTGAAGTGAAAACTTTGTATTCCTTTATAAGCATATTGCGCGCACGGAGGAGTGTGAGATTTAGCTTAGTTAAAGTTTATAAGGAGGAGTGCAAAAAGCTAAAATTTATGTATATCTAATATAATGTGGTCGAATTTCGACCACTGCGACCACTAGTATTTTTTGAAGCTTCAAAAAGATTTTAAATCGAAATCATATCGGTGGAGCAAAGTACTTTTAAGCCTAATTTCTATAACCTTATATGTTCCAGTAATAAAAAACAATATAATAATAATTTCATAACACATCTTGAACCGCACAGTAAACAGACTTCGTTCGTTTCGTTGCAATATAAGTAGGGCATGAGGTTGTCTAGAAATGCCTACCTGTGCGATTACTGCCACCAAATGGTATTTGCTTACTTCGTAACCGTGGTCACAAATAGGCACTCACAGTGCGGAAAATCTGTGTGCTGATTTGGATCTTATTACCATAACTAAAAGGCATGTATTCGCGTTTGTTGAGCGTGGCATAGTCTACAGAATTCAGTGGGTCAATGGTGTGAAATTGATACGGTCGCACAGTGTAATGAAAAGTGAATTTACCTATATTTTTCGCAAAAACAAAAGTGAACTAAAAATTTTTCTTTACGAAATATTTGAATGTGGTACTTATCATTGTAAAATTTTGTTAAAAAAGTGGATAATTAAGGTAATTGCACATTTTACTCTACTTGCAACTTTATCATACATCGTTTAACTATCAAATATTTTTTTCAATTCATTTCCTTAATTTTTTACAATATAAAATAGTTTACATTGGTCTCATCAGATGAGATTAAATCCCTCCACCCCAAGAATATAGTCAATTTTATCACTGACTTACGGCTAGATGGAGTGCTGTTATGACATAAGAGGCGTCACAATAGATCTTCGCAGGTCGTAGTGATAAAGGGGCTTAGGACCCTACCTCTTCTAAATAATGATAATAATAATTGGTCCCAAACTAGGCTAGGCCTATATCTTGGGTACCTATGGTGGTAGTTGATTAAACACGTAAAAATAAGTAAATACAAAAATTGTGTTAGATAATAAGAATTTATTTATGTAACAATTTATTGTGTTAATTTAAAGTGATAGTATATATATAGATAGTATAGTATAGTATAGATAGTAGTAAACTAACGCGTTTGCTTATCCGTAGTTGCACATTTATTAAAATCGGAAACTGGTAGCTTAAAGGCCCCCCACACACATGCGTTGTAGCGATAACACGTCCCGCATTCTTGCCACACGCCAAACAGCTATGTGGTAAGGACGCCGGACGCATTATCGTAATAACGCACTTGCAGAGCTAGTATGGCGAGTGGATAAACCTGTTTTTCCATTCTTTGTCTCGTTGACAGAAGATGAAACAAAAAATCAAGAATGAAAACGCTGAAGAAATGTTTTTGTCACCGGTTTTTCAATCTCGCCTTTTTTGCGTGTGTGTGGTGCCAGCCTTACATGAATGCATATTAGACACCTAAGTTAATAGATTCTTATCAGTATAAAAAAAACGACTCAAAGGCGACTTGTGATGCAATGGTTTTAAAAAAAAAGATAAATAAATCCAGCCTATTACTGTTCCACTGCTGGGTACGGGCCTCTTCTCAGAATGAGAAGGGTTAGGTCTTAGTCCACTACACTGGCCTAGTGCGGTTTGGTGGACTACACACACCATCGAGAACTTAAGAGGTCCTCTCAGACGTGCAAGTTTCCTCACGATGTTTTTCCTTCACCGTAATCGCAAGTGATAATCAAATTCTAATCCAAACATGAATCCGAAAAGTTAAAGGTGCGGGCCGGGTTCGTACTCAGACCCTCCTGCATGGAAGGCAAGCGTTCAAACGTTAGGTTATCACTGTTTTATTAAAAAAAATATAAAGTGGTTGGAAAATTAAAATGCGTGTTATCATATTCGCTGTATTCATCTATTCTGACACACTTAATAAACTAAATTAATACTAAAAACCAGTCAAATTTTTAATAGCTTAGTAACTCCCAATATCATCACGTAACATCCGTAATACTTTCATAGTGTAATTATAAAAGAATTCGGTGACAGCGCGCAATTGACCTACTGACGTCCACTACACTACGCTCGTTTCCCATCAAGATGTATTGAACATTTGAGCATTAGGATTTGCGGAAACCTGTTCTAAGTTAGGTTTAAGTTTTAGTGTTAGGAAACAGCGTGACCTAAATGCTGATATAAGCAACGTGCCGAGGTTTGCCTTGACTAGGCGGGTTCCTTTTCAACAATATGTGCTCAAGTTAAGTAATAGTTTGGAGTGAGATTTTAGGTTCCTGTTTCAGAGCAAACTTTACGTTTCAAAAGAGTTTTAAGTGGTATCAAGATAAATCCCCACATCCTTCTATAGAATACTATGGATGGTTTTTTTTTTAAATTTAAATAAGGAAGTGGTTGAATGCATGCAGAACTAACTTGCGGATGCAGTCAAAGGCAAATTGCATTATCTATTAAAATTTGTATAATATAAAGTCCTGCCTGTCTAGTCCCTGTACTCATCATTATCAACAAATTTTATGTTATATATATAGTATATATATATATTTATTTATTTTTTTTTTTTTTCAAAAATAGCTTACAAATCTAATATTTTGTATTTACATACATAGACTAAATATTTTTTTATTAGTTTCATAATGATGAGTAAAATAACCCCTTCAAGGGACTGGGTATTGTATTTTTGTTGACATTAATAAAATATTATACAGGATATTTTTTTAAGTAGTGCGCGTAATTTGCTGAGTGATTCAGTGTCTGTTCCTAAATACGACCGCAATATAGGGATTAATTTTAAAACAAAACTAAAAAAAAACTTAGTATGGAGGAGACGCTTATTTTATTAACGCAAGCCATACAAAATCAAATTTTTATTTTGTTTTGGTGTGAATTTTAAAACTTCGGTTGCATTTGGGAACGTATACGGAATCATTCTGCAAACTATGCACACTGTATAAAAAAATATCCTGCATGTAGATGTACCGTAAAGAATGTATTGAGCCTATCATAAATATTGATTAACTTTTTTACACAGAAGTAAAAAGCTTGACTTGAGTTGTGGGTCAATATCATTGGCAGATTTTTTTCATGCGTAATATAATAATACCTGTCTACTGGCTAACGGTAAGAAAACCTTGCAAAAAAAATATTAGAGGAGTTATAACTAGGCCAAAAGTATAATATCTTGCGTATGGCGATCGATTACCTCAAATCGGCAAGTAAACTACTATAACGATTAACGATTAATAATAGAGTAAGAAAGAGATAGTGGAAAAAGCAAGCCTATCTGGTAAAAAAAAACACATTAAACAATTCCTAAATGTATTTTATTCTCCAAAATATATTTTACTAGATGTTGCCAGCGGTTTTACCCACGCGTTTGATTTTTTGTATGTTTGTTTGTTTGTTTATACCTAATGGACTAGCTTGCGCCAGCGGCTTCGCCCGCGTGATATCTTTATAAATTATAGTCTATGTTACTCAGTGACAATATAGCACACTGCTAGTGAAAGAATTTTTAAAATCGGTCCCGCAGTTTTTGATTTTATCCATTACAAACAAACAAACACACAAACAAACATACAAAAAATCTAATCTTTTCTCTTTATAATATTAGTTTATAATTCATATTAGGTATGTAAATTTAGATTCTAGCAAATTTTTGTCTGCATAAATATCAGTTATGATACAAAATACTCGCGTTACAGTTTACGTAATCGCTACCAAAATGTGATGTTTTTTCTACGTATAAAAACGCTATAAACTAGTTGCTTTACTTACGGAAGTTACGCCATTGTAAGGGTCGGCCA
Organism: Allophyes oxyacanthae; assembly: GCA_932294325.1. Lineage (NCBI taxonomy): Eukaryota > Metazoa > Arthropoda > Insecta > Lepidoptera > Noctuidae > Allophyes > Allophyes oxyacanthae. Next base: position 2,409,169 of record OW028614.1, on the reverse strand, counting down.
AATTTCGGCACAGTTATGTGTATAGTGAAAACAGAGTAATTGTGAGAAAGCTGAGGTAATACAGCCAATTTAGAGTAAGTGTTTAAAGTAAAGTGATGTATAGTATGACACAACTGAAAAGTCGCATCGGCAAACTTCGTAAAACCCATCTGAGGGCTAATTTACGTAATTTTAAGACGCGCCGATCGTATTGCAGTGACGCTCGAACTTGACGCGAGCGTATCTCACTGAAGCTCAGAGGATACCAAATGGCAGAATAGTCGACATCGGCTCAATTGCCATAACGAAAGAAGAAGAAGAAGATTACCAAATGTGTTGTTTTGATCAATATTTTATTGCAACTGCGCGGCAACTGCACTTCTTTAGTTACGTGAATTAGCCTACAGTTCCAAACTGCGCGTCTGCAAGACCACGAATGTTTATTAGTACTGCAGTAAAACATGATCTTTACGCTGATGCAATAAGTTGTTCATTTATTTAAACGAGTAACTGCCATTGGTTGTTCGATCAGGTACATCTATGATACTTCTTAGTTGTGTCGTACTGTAGCAGTGATTTGATTATATTTTGGCAAGTTTAGGAAGGATTGGATTGGCTCCGTATTGCCATTGACCAAGAAAAGTGGAAGGAAAGAAGAGATGCAGTGGGACAATCAGTCCATCCAAAATTTTAAACTTATATACGTTTGGATCGAGTATTGAAGTTTTGTATGGGACAGCTGATAATTTTTCCGCGATTACGATGTTGGTCCCTTAGAGAAAGTTGTTCTGTTTGATGGTCTGATCCACACCCTTAAATATAACCACATATTTCTGATACGCGTTGTATATACCAAATCCTGGCAATTTCCTTTTGCAAATGGAAATTGCTCATACCGCAGTGGAACTACTATAATAATAATACATATAATTATACTTACCACGCACACTTTTTGGAACCACGCACCTAGGCTTACATTCAGAGACGATAGAAACGAGTCTAAGCGTGAACTTACGCTTCCATCTGTCAAAATTTGTTCGTAAAATTGACATAATATGGAAGCGTAAGTTCACGCTTAGACTTGTTTCTGTCATCTCTGAATGTAAACCCTAGAGTCTGGACATTTCATAAGTGCCTGGTTAACATAAAATAAAGATCTATTCTTTTCTATTTCTACTAGTTATAACAACGATTGTTCTATATTTTGAGAAATAAACAGATCTTTCTTTCTTTCTTTAGTCAGTAAAGTTCGTAACGGGGTAGATTGTTCAGGGTGCGCCGGATATAGGCATTTAATTGTTTCGAGATGGCTCTTTTTGTGCACTCTCTTTGCTATTAAATTTAAATTAATAATAATTTAAAAAAAGGAGGGATGTTATACCTAAGTTTGTAGGTAGTGTGTATCTATGTATCTATGCGTCTGTCTGTGGCATCGTAGCTCCGAAACGGATGGACCGATTTCAATGCAGTTTTTTTAATTGATAGCTAGTTTAATCAGGTATCATATTAGTTATGTTTCATGAAACTCTGTTCGGCCGTTCAAAAGTTACAGCTCTTTTTCTAGTTGGAGTCGGTGGTTTCTGACGATTAGTATAATACAGTTGCAGCGTCGCTTAAGTCTAATGTTGAATCTACGTTCCAGGTCAATAACGCGTATTACAAATTATTTAAACCACTAAACATTTGAGCCTAAGCACTAAACGACCACAGATATGTTTTAACCTAACCACAATTCAGAAACCTAGACATGCAGTTTGTAACCACATGCGCCGTGACCGAGATGTGAAAAACAATGTTTGCTTTTTAAGTATCTTTACCTTACTATTTGAAATGGGTCTGTAACCTCCAAAAGATAAAGGCAAAGCTGTAGGGGCGAGTGTGTATGAAAGAGCCAGGCTTTGAAAGAGCTGATGCAATTTTCTCCCACTTGCAAAAATCAATTCAAATATTTAATTTTGGCAAGTGGGAGAAAATTGCATCGGCTCTTTCAAAGCCTGGCTCTTTCATACACACTCTCCCCTAGCTGTTAGCAAATTATGGTTTTATGCATACCATGTAACAAACTGCAAGTACACTCGAAAGCAACGAATCCGGGTCAATAATTAACCTTAATAATATCTCAGAAACTAAGACTGTTAGCACCAGCTATCTACCAGTGAAACTCCCGTCAAAACCGGTCCTACCGTTTCGAAGATTACCGGGAACAAACACAAGACAGACAAAAATTTTAAACATTGTTTTTTTTCGTTTTATGTACCGTACATACTTTCATATTATAAGCATTTAGTAAAAAGCTGTTATTTTAAAATTACAAAGAGACACTTCAATTTTATTTATTTGTATAGATTATTTACACGGTTCCAAAAAAAATGGTCCTATAGAAAAGACTTATGAATAATAAATATTATAGTTTAAAAAAACTATAGAACACGCTTTAGTCATCCAAACTGAACGTGTATGCAAAATTTCAGCTCAATCGGAAACCGGGAAGTGGGTCAAATTTAACTTCCAAGATTTTTTTACATAGTTATATAGTTACAAGTGAAGCTAATAAAAGCGTTTTTAAAACAGACAACCACTTCTATACGTTAAAATCAGAATTTCCAATTACTTCATTATTTAGGTAGGTACCTATTTCATAACTTGGTATTGGCAATATGCCTTGCTAACTTGGCATTCTGCCATCCAAGATAAAAGAAATCCGGCATAACAACAGCATGATATATTTTGATGTATTCGCCGTTAATATTCATGGCCATATAAAAAGTTATCACGTACTAAACACGCTTAGGACTAGATCTTCATCTTGTCTAGCTCTTACTTTCCCTACGATTATGTTTATGAATCACGTCTGACTCAAATTCTAAATTGGAGAGAATAGAATAGATCTATAATTCATGTAAACCAGATACAGGCACTTAGGCTGACATTCAGAGACGACAGAAACGAGTCTAAGCGTGAACTTACGCTTCCATCTGTCAAAATTTGTTCGTACATAAGTTTGACAGATGGAAGCGTAAGTTCACGCTTAGACTTGTTTCCGTCGTCTCTGAATGTCAGCCTGAGACAATAGGTGCGCGGTTCCAAATAGTAGGTCCTTTAGGGAAGAACCGACAAGAAACTCCATAATAGAGACTTAAGCAGTAAAAATCAAAGTTTATTATTTCAATTGGGTCTTTCCAGGCATTTTCAAAACGTCGTGGTTCTAGGTGCACGGTTCCAAGTGGGTTGGTTCTGGAGAAGATACCGGCAAGAAACTCCATGGATAATCTTTTCAAACAACAAAGTAACAACGCGGCCCCGACCGAAATTCAACCTGAATTTACAGAGAATTTACATTTATTTAAAAAAAAAATGTGTAAAACATACTTAGTCATTGTAACGAGGAAATCCGCTTTGAGTCTTCTGGCCGTTCCTATTGGTTAAAGTTTTCGCGGTTTCCTATGAATAAAACAGCTATTGTCTAGATTTTTTATAAAAATGCTATGTGGCAATCAAAATCGCATTACAGTAAAAATAAAACATCTCTAAGTTTTCGTCGATCGTTAAGAACGCTCTGCAGTATTTTTTTATTAAAAGACAAAAATAAAAAGAGAAAAAGAAAAAAGAAGAGAAAAATAAAAAGAGAAAAAGAAGTTTAAAAGAGTTTCCATACAGGTTCTTGCCAGTTCTTCTCCATAGGACTTACTATTCGAACCACAATGCAACGACAGAGTATAAATATGATATTTATTTAACAGTTTAAGTTCACACAAAATCATCATTCTCCTGCCCTTATCCTATTTTATTTGTTGTCGGCGCAATATGTCATTTTCGTACATTCATCTCTATCAGACGTCATTTCCAGATTTACTTCCTTCACATTCATGTCATGTTTCACACAGTCCATCCAAGAACACCCAAAATGAAAGAATAAATACAAACAAGTAAATGAAGTGAATGAAATAAGTAGTTCCATTGTGCTCATTTGTCTATAACATTTTTAGTACCATGTTTCCTTGTGTGTACATAAATAAATAAAATAAATAAATAAATAATACTAAGAAATAGGAAAGACAACACAAAGGTATTGCTGAATTCGCTACTTATTTATCTAATTTTGTTAATTATGATTTGTTTGCCTATTAACAAAAAACGTCATATATTTTAATGTCATTAAGAAACGGACAAATATTACGTGAACTACTTATGTTCCTATTAGGTATTTAACTTCACTGAGATTTTTTTGTCCAAGTGGGCTTAGGCCCAATTTCACCGACAGTATAACAGACGATTAGTGCAAAATCAGCCGTTTAAATATGAATTTTTGTATGAGTAATCGGCCGATTTTATTTTAAACATCTGTTATTTTGTCGGTGAAAATGGCTCTTAGAACATCAAATAAAATAAAACTTAGCAAATATTTGAGACGTACTTTATTGCTGTTTACTTACGTAATAATAGATTGTGTTGTCATTATAATAATGTATATTCGTTCGTTATGAGTCGTGTAAGTGGTATGATTCCTAATTATTTTTTTAATTGTCAACTAAGCTTACGTATCTACACTACCTAATTATCTTAATCAACATTCCTAATATTTTTTCTGGTTGTCTGACTAAGCTTGTGGTACCAATACAGTCCCTTGGGGTACGCCAGACCTTAATTCAATATTTTACTTGAAAGCTACAATACGACATTGTAAGGAAAACGGATATCATGGATTCAGTACATGATACTGGATCCCTTACCATTAGAATATTGTGGTGATCTCATAAAAAAAAATGATTTTGCCAGTTTTATTGTTAGTTAGTTATAAAAAAGGGTCGTAAAGCTTTTGGAATGTCCGACGCCATATTCTAACCTTGAACTTTTAAAGTTATCTATTATTCATTACTCTTTATCCAACGTTTACTAGTAAGGATATAAGTAATCAATCCTTACCATTATTTCTTATAAAGCGCTTCTATAAACTACAGCTACTACAACAAAAATCCAATGGAATTTTACTACTATGAGTGAAATTAAACGATGGAATTCTTCAAAAATTTGACACACATCCAATCCAACACTACTTCATAGTACATTAGGCTAGTGGTACACCGGCGACAAAGTTACGTTAAATCCAGTTACGCTATGGTAGAACACAAGATGACTACTTTCATTTGGAATAACTGGATTTGGAATTTAATGTTTCGTATTGGTACCGTTAGAAGTTACTGTGATTCATAGTTAATGGTCACTTTAACCTGACGGAGAAGTAGGCTCGTTACGATGTAGATTATAATTTTTATGGTGGTCGAAGATAAGAAATTTAAAATTAATTAATTACTTTAAATGCTTGTAGCTTTTATAAAAACTTCGGGTTTGAAAATTACTCTGTAAGTAACCTTATTAAATGAAGGTTCTTTTGTGGACGGTTTAGTAATGGGATCTAATTTAAGTATATGGCATTAGATTTTTGATGTCCCAAGAGTATTGAGATGGATAACACACGGATCCTTGGGTACGGTAAAAATAAAAATGTTCTAAGAACTATTCCATAAATCCAGATGAAAAAAATATCGTTAAAGATGAAAGTCAAAGCAAAACGAAGTCTTGACACTTACGTACTGTTGCTAGCAGTGCCATACAAATCTACACTAAATAAGGAAGCTCTGGTTACATGCATACGTCCGGGACGCTAACGATACGAACTGGTATATGACCTTTGCGGAGAAAGGGCATTTGCGGTCGTTATGTTTTTGCTAATATTTCCATCAATATGCAGGGAAATAGAGGCTCAGATTTAGATTGCAAGGTTTAAAGAAAGCATAACCTTAGGCAATATCTGTAACGAATTTTCTTTTATTGGAGTTTCTGGATAGTCTTCTTTAATTTAAGAGGTCAGCAAATATCGATAAGTGGGACGTGGAGTCAGTAATCATTGTGCTGGTAGTCGTAACGGCTAATGGCTTAATTGCCAAGAGTCTCGGCCAACACTTCGGAGGCTCTTGCTGGGTGGTTGGATCAAGGGCATGACTCAAAAAGCAGTACTCCTTGACAAGGCGCGCATTTTTAGGAGGTTCCTCTCTCTAGAGCCCTGACCACCAATAACTTGGACCCTGTTCTCAATGCCAGTGGGCTATTAGTCTTAGTTAGTTAGGATCAATCGCGACTGCACTCTATCCTCTGCCTTCTTTTGGCCTCTTGATACGATTTGACTCCTTCCTTCCTTTACTTGTTGTAAAAAGCTTTGTCTAGATCTTCCTCTTGATCTCTTTCGTTCGATTTTTTGCCAAAAAGTATCTGGTTAGTACTGACTGATAAATCTTATAAAAAATATGTCATGTCGTAAAATTTTCATTTATAAAACCGGATCCTACTGACCAAGTCAATGTCCTATTTCGCAAAAATATTGCATTGTTTACTTACTCAATATTTGTTTACAAGTTAGAACACTTGTCTAACAGTACACAACATTATGAAACCAAGACATCACTTAGCATTTAATATTGGTAGACAGTCTTACTGTCGTTTCGAACACTACAACATCAAATGGGGTATCAAAATCACATTAAGAACACGTAGAACAGATACTTATCACTTCAAGAGTGAGAGCAAGGGATTTTCGAATGGCAATCTTTGGACCGAAGTATTTAGGACAGCCAGCGGAGCGAAACACTTGCAACATAGTCTGGACAACACTAATGTGGCCATCTAGTTCAATTTTCACCTCTATGCCAACAAATTACAGTCTTTGGCAACCGCACATATTAAGCCTGTTTGCAAACATAAGACCAGTTGGAAAGAGCTATGCAAATGGATGCGACACTCTGATGTGTTCTGCGTAACTGCGGTATTAAAGGGGAGAGGGATGCCAAGATATGTCGGTCTGTACTTGTAAGGCGTTTTACGATGTTGACTATGAATGACTCGTTCCGTTGCGAAAAATTATATGTGTGACGCAAGGGTTTGTTTTCGTTGAAACGATTGGTTTCGATTTCATCGAAAATTGTACGGAGACAAGAATGAATAAAAAATATTATATAGATATTAGCAATTGATTACCACTTGCATTAACGGTGAAGGAAAAACATCGTAAGGAAACCTGCACATCTGAGAGGGCCTCATAAAGTTCTCGATGGTGTGTGTAGTCCGCCAACCCGCACTAGGCCAGTGTGGCGAACTAAGCCTAACCCTTCTCATTCTGAGAAGAGGCCCGTGCCCAGCAGTGGGACAGTAATGGGCTGAATGATAGAGCCACTTCTTTGTCAAGAAGCCACGCTGGTATTCTGTTAAGGCCTAGACATAGGCGTGTTTGGATATTTTTGTCATCGATGCGCATCGATATAAAAGATGCAGCAACCGATACAGATAGTGCCATCCACGAAGACGCGCCCCACTCTTCTTCCTAATCGCTTACAGTACAAGTGTGCAACATTCCGATAGTGTTTTAGTTTTGTCGTTACACACTAATTACCTATGAGAGCACACGCACACTACGATGAACAGACTAATCACGAGAGCGTTACTGTTAACTGGAAAGATGCGTCAAAAATTAGTGGGGGGCGCGTTTTCATGGATGGCACTATTTGTATCAGCATGGTTATTTTTGGCATCGATGCCTAAAACAATGTTTGTGCTATCAATAATGCAATACGAATCATACGAAGCTGACATTGTTAACAATACGCATCCAACCGAAACCAACGATGTTTAATACAATTAGATGGCACCGGTATCCGTTTTCAACATGAGGCGGCATCCGATATCTGTAAGTGGCATCGATGCCTGCCATCGTTATTCTTGAAATACCCATCTCCACTAAGGACCCCATTATGGAGAGGCAGAAAATAGCGCGGAGAAAGGCGCGTATCTCCGTTCATGGAGACCGAGCGAGAGAGCGACACGCCGCATTGAGCGCCGCGCGACATTCCGTCTTTCCATAATTGAGCCCTAAGACCACAGGTGAAATCGGGTGAATGAAGTACCTAGCTAACAACCTCATTAAAATCATAAATCACGCTACTACAATTAAACACACGAATTAATACAAAGTAGGAGCTTACACAATAATTCCTTCATACAAGCAATCAAAGGATGTGGTGGCTACTTAATGATTGCATTTCTTCCGTTTACAGTCCTGCGTGTTTATAATTTTATTAATTTGCTAATGTTTTGTTTGTTATTTTAATTTGTGAGAATGTAGGCTATTAATAATAATTGTATAATCTAGTGGCCAGGATTATCCATCAGCAACTTGCTTTGCACTATAATCTTGTAGGTCGGGCCCCACAAATGTTACATATCAGTTGTCACATTATTATTGGACAGGTAATTATAGGATCGGTCGTCTAATTAATACAAATTACATAAACCCTAAAAAAATATTAAACTTATTATAATAACGTACGAGGGCGACTTATTAAAGTTGACTCAAAATGTTATTGAAATAACAACACTACCAATATGAAAAAAAAAAACCAACCACTACCAATATGAAAAGGCAGGGGTGGATTGAAGGGGAGCGAACGGTAGGCCGTTAAAACCCCTTTGTACAGGGGTAACTACATCTACAAAATATTTGTTCAGACTGGGGAATGACAATTGACGGGTAGTTAGGGTGTTGTAATTATATTATAACAAAAAAGAAGAATTTTTTTTCTTCTTTTTCATTCAAATTGAATAACTTTGCCGTCGTTGATAAACTATAATGCGTAACCAACATAGCTAAATACCAATGTTTGTTCCTTTAGTAGATACATTGTATGTAGATACTAAAAGAACAAACATTGGGTTTGCGCGTCTAATAGTTACCATTCACAAACCGCTACCTAAAAACGCGTATTTTTATTTTTTTTGGACTTACGCTGTATTTATCTATTTTTTTACGCGGTATGGAACTATGAACAACGTTATGTTTTTGTACACCAATTTTTACTTACACCCCAAGTTAAGTGTATTTCTAGTATGTAGGTAGGTAGGTACCTAATACTAACGATTGCTAAAAATTGTCATATAGGCCGCGCGGCCCATGACGTCATTTACATATATTTACATTTTAATTTTAAAAAAATCATTTTTTTTTTTTTTTTATTATGTTCCCTTTATTATTATTTTTTACATACTTTATGACATTTTTAAATAGTTTTACAAATAAATTAAAAAAAAAACATTTAAAAATATAAAAGTGTACTAGGCCACCGGCATCGGGAACAGGGTCCAAGCTACCGGTGGTCAGGGCTTTAGAGAGAGGAACCTCCTAACAATGCGCGCAGTTTCAAGGAGTATTACATGCAATTATTATATTTATTAGATATTATGCTGGTGCCATTCTTTGCATTTTTAAAAGACATCCGATTCAGCTAAAATTTGTTTTTAGATTACTTACAACTTGGCTTTTTTATCGTTATAGGTACCTATGTGGTAATACCATCCTTTGTACTTTGATCAGTAACTTTGTTTCTCTTCCTCATAGTGTGCAATAAAGCATATTTCTGTTCTGTTCTATGCTTTAACGCGTTTTATTACAAGATAATAATACTTATATAAGAGCCCATTTTAGTGAGGGTTTCATGTTAACCACATAAGCCGCGTTTGTTTGCAGCGCTATTTTCATAACCGCACGAAGATTATCCGTTTCGCTTTCTATGTCATCAGCACCGTCGCAAACCATCATAATATTCGAGTCGCATGAAAATTAACAACCCAAACAATCCTGAATAAAGAAAACACCCTGTTTTCCCAACCTCCCCTAATATTCCCCCACTCCACACGTAACTCCCCGCAGGGGAGGGGGGATAAAAGCTCAGTCGCGCTAACGATTTCTAAGCTCATGCACGCGTCGCGAGTTGGGCTCGCGTTAACAAAACAAATAAAATTATAAATTAAAATGTAAATGATGTTGTGAAAGTTAATCGAAGATAGTGCTTCCCTAATAATGTCTTCCTATAGTGGTTCTTGGAGTAATGGAGATGTGTTAACGTAGTACGTATTATAGGTTAATAGCTGCGGCGTTTTGATCAAGCGTATGGGACCAGTTTTGGGTCATTGGTCCGCGGTGTACGAGAAAGTACGATAGTTAATAGGTCAATTACATTAGCCACCAATTGTATCTGTGTTTATTAAACAATTATGTATTATGATATTTTAAATAGCTATGAGATTAATCTTAAATAAATTATAATTATTGATTTTCTTGTTGCGCTACTGATACCAACAAATTTAGTGGCTTTTTTAAAATGTGTTCCATTACAATGACAACAAAAGAAATAAGGGCCCGTAAAAACTGACTGTTTAGTCTATGAGTGAAAGTGTTTTTCTATATTCTCAAGTGAAGACTCATCTGAAATACGGTGCCTGTTTTAGGAATGGGGCGAGAAATCAAAAGGTCGTCGTATTGCGCAAGCGAAAGTTGCTAGGTTCTACGTCAGAGGCGTTCAATGTATTTCTTTAACATCGATAAAGCTGATATTACATGGTTCAATTTAGGTTCAATATTGCTTTCAATCTAACTGTTTCAATGGCATTGAGACATCTCTTTGAAATACAAAGATCTCGCAATTAATGTTAATAAAGCCTCGAAAAAATGGAAAAAAAAAATCGGTAAACGATTAGCATCGTATTACGCGGTCACAATCCTCAACTAATAATGCTCAAATACCAAAGAGTATCAGTAAACACATTAGCCACACAACTATTCATGTTTTGAGTAGTCTTTCTTGGACAAAGTAGTCAAAACTGGGACCTTGATAAAATAGCGCTGAAAACTTGAGAAGTTAGTTGTTATAGGTGTTAGGTATTGTTGTATACGTTATTCGTTTTTAGATCTCCATTATAGATATTTACAATCTCCAGGTTTCTTTTAGTTCCAGGTTTAGTTTTCATAAGTTTGTTTTCTTTATTGTTACTAGCCCACTATGGATGTCACTTATCCGAAATAAAGTTTTTTTTTTTTTTTTTTTTTGTCATAATTATAAATGAGCTCAAACTGGAACAGTTTTATAGAAATAGAGCCAGTCTCATTATGAAGTTTCCAAACTACGCCAAAACTAATTAGGAGTCAGTAGCTGAGAAAAACTAAAAAACTTCACAGTTTTTGAAGTCGGTGCCAGTACCAAGCTAAGCTGCATTGAAGAATTAAAGGCAGAAGAGGAAAGAGTTGAAAAGTTTCAAAGTAAATTCTATGCATAACAAAATCGTAGTACATTTCAGGGTGTTTTTACCAATCGCGCTACTTTCCATTATTATTATAATTAATTCAGTGCAGTTTATTAAATAAACGAATTAGATTTCAATAGCAAATCGAATAAGGATTCCATTTTCTTTAATATTTTATAATTTATTTATTCAATGTTTATAATAATAAGCCCACCGCCATTTTCATTTTGTAAAATTGTCCGAGTCAGAGGGGGCAATGTTAATGTTTTCTGTGCGAGGCGGGTTAATGTTTTCTGGGTTTTTTTTCATGATTGTGTGTAGGTACATAAATGATTAAATAAATAAAGATTTTAAAATGTACCTAAGTATAGATATTGTTTGGAAACTTCTGATATTCTAATTTTACTAAGATTTCTCTCGATTAGTGAATGAAACTTGATGTTTTTAAGGGTCAGTTTCACCGACAAATTAACAGATGTTTAAAATTAAATCGGCCGATTACCCATACAAAAATTCATGTTTAAACGGCTGATTTTGCTCTAATCGATTGTTATGTTGTCGGTAAACTTGAGCCTAAGTCTGCTGTCGTTTTTTTTTTTGATTTTCTTCTTTCTGATTTTTTCATAAAATGTATCTTTGTTCCAGGCATAACGGATCAGTAATTCAACTATACAATGCGGGGAAGCCTTTCATGACAACTGAGTAGAAGTACACACTGCAGTTAGTACCTGAACCAAATAGAAGATGGCGCTATTCAACAATTCCTTCTCCAGAACCTACCACTGGTTATTTACTGAACTTGCTGGTAAGTGCAATATATTTATCTTGTCTTTCTCCTGTATCGAGGGTACAGTTTACAAACATATGACCACAACAAACCACACCTATATACAGACCACCTGACCGAATTTTAAGACACAGGTAAACCCCAAATTACTTTGACAGCCCTACACAGCCCACCAGCCCCCAAAAAAGGGACAATCTGCGGGACTATATCTCATATACACACACCCAGTCCCGAAACAACTATCTGTAGAACTCGCAGCATGTAGCGTAGATAGGTAATCGCTTAGCCATTGCGCCAGCCGTGTCGTCATGTCTTTCATCTTTCAAATTGCATATCCCTCTTTATTATATATCTCAATCAAACGTACAGACACGATACGTTCCGGTGATACATTTCGCAAACAAAATGCTTTGAACGACTGCGGCTCGCTTAGAGCTCGTAACTCTGCGTTTAGACGCCAAGCGCAAAACTTTTCAGCCTTTAGGATGATCAACCGGAAAAACTGTCGATTGTACATATAATACACAGAAGGTGTTATGATGGTTTCTATTGAGGCAAGATCTTGAGACAATAATATAATATTTATAGCGCCTATAAGCCTGATATAAAAAAAGGCTTCGGTCGCTAAAAAAAAATCCTTAGAGTTATTCTAGCTTATTGCCAAGTTCCTTTTTGTACAACTATAGATTTAATTGCATCATTATAATATATTTTTTCGTCATGCAAGCCGTTTTGGTTTCACAAAAAAAGACAATTACAATCATCTTGGGTTGCATCAATATCAACAATTTTGTAGCATGAGCAAGTAGCGTAGGTATGGCAAAAGACCTAGTTCAGCTACTTCCATTTCTCTCTGCCCTTACAAACACCTATTTGTTAACCTATTTTATCAGATAAGCTATTTTATACCTATATACTCCAATGTTTGCAAGTACCACGGTCATTCAAGTACATCTTAGTAAACTGCTATTCATGCGGTGCATTTATCAAATTAAACCGGTTACGGTATTTTCCGCTATTTTTTACTGGTTTGCTACATGCGAATGAAAAAAGTAATGCAAAATAACTTGCATTCAATGTCACACTTGTCTGGAAATAGCTACGTTTATACCCGACTTAAAAAAAGGAGGAGGTTCTCAATTATTTGACTCTAGGTAAGTTTTTGTTTTCTTTGTTTATTCGCCGTTATTATCCCAATTATGAACTGATTATAATTATTATTTTATTGTTTGGAAGAATCTTCTTCCGATAGAAGATGGAACTCTTCAATGGATAACAGCATATCGTCGGGGATAGTTCAATACCGCATAACTAGCATAAGTAAATACCGCGTAAGTGACGAAATTAGCCGAATTGAGATTTCGCGGCCAGTGCACTGCTGACGCTGATTAGCACCCGTTGAATCTCTCTCCTGAAAAAAATGCTATTTGCCATTTACGCGGTATTTACCAATGCTACTTACGCGGTATTGAACTATCCCCGACGATATCACTCGCGATTGCTGTAATCGCATGTTTATGTATTGTTAATGCCACTCAAAATAGTAAAATAAACTTTAAAAAATAGTAAAAACCGACTTCATTATACTAAACCAATAGCCAATTAGAGAACTCCCTCTAAAAAATTTTTTAATGGTTTTACATAAATGGCTCATGGAGAAGGGCTTCTATGATATTAAGGATTTTTTTAGAAAATAGGTTATTTTCTAATTAGGTTATCATTGTTTGAGTTTAGTGCTTAATACTTACCATATTGGCCGTGAACTTGGACAATAATGTGTTGTATCATAAATATTTGTATGCCAGACCATGGCGAAACATGTAGTCTACGATCATGTTAACTGTAAGACCTTTTATTGTACCATGTTTTTACGCAAATAAATATTATTCTATTATATTCTAAAACATTCAAAATAATTTTCATAAAATAACTTAACAGCTTCTGAAGTCGCCTTTAATTCTTCAGTGTGACTTACCTTGGTAGTGGCACCGGCTTCAAAAACTGTTGTTTTTCTCTGCTACTGTCTCCTATAGTATATAAAAACTACTGCTCTTTACGTTTTCAACTAATTTTTTCCTCGCACAAACAATTTTTAACCCTTGAAACAAAAAAGGGTTGTTATTTATGTTTGACGCCTATGTCTGGCTGTCTGTGGCATCGTAGCTCCCAAACGGATAAACCAAAGCGGTTTCCTTTAATTGAATGCATAGTTTCATCGGGAGGTTTTTTAGTTTTTTTTTTTTTTTAACTTTGCCCCTCACTAGGATTTCTCCTGTATCGAGGGTAGTTTACAAACATACATGTTACATGCACACACAACCAGACCCGAAACAACTATCTGTAGATCACACAAATATTTGTTCCGTGCGGGGATCGAACCCGCGGCACGTAGCGCAGAAGGCTAATCGCTTAGCCACTGCGCTACTCTCTACACTCTGCACTGTTCTAGTGTGTCTTGTTTTTTGTGGCAAATAAATGATTTTTCTTTCTTTCTTTCTTTCTTTCTAACCGTGTCGTCAGTTATGTTTCCTTTAATTGAATGCTAGTTTCATCGGGATGCTTTTTAGTTATGTTTCATGAAAATCTGTTCAGCCGTTCAATAGTTAGGGCTCTTTTTCTAGTTGGAGTTGGGATTTTTGACGGTTAGGTTATGTGTAGAAGAACAGTCGTGTAACAGCTTGTATCTGAAAAACGTTAGAGCTATCTATTTGTTCAGCAAAATTAATCGTTTCACGTTAAATATACATCTATGGAGAAAGTTAAATTAACATAACCTAACCTTCAAAATCCCTTGACTCCAACTAGAAAAAGAGCTATACCTTTTCAACGGCTGAATAAATTTTTATGAAACAGCTAAAATGATACCCGATTAAGCTAGCTTTCAATTAAAAACACTGCATTAAAATGGGTTCATCCGTTTTGAGCTACGATACCACAGACAGATCAACAGATACATATTATAGGTATAAACCGACACACAGGTCCACAGATACACACTACAAACTCATAACACTTCTCTTTTTTAGCGGAGGTTAAAAACAACAATAATACGACACAGTTGACGACACAGTTGACGACACAGTTGGCGCAGTGGCTAAGCGATTAGCTTTCTGCGCCACGTGCCGCGGGTTCGATCCCTGCACGGAATAAATATTTGTATGATCTACAGATAGTTGTTTCGGGTCTGGTTGTATGTGCATGTGAAATGTATGTTTGTAAACTGTACCCTCGATACAGGAGAAATCCTAGTGAGGGGCAACGATTAAAAAAAAAAAAAAAAAAGATTCTATGAAGCTATGAATTTAAAGTGAATTTTCTTAATTCCAGATCCCAGAACAAACGACTGGTTCCTGATCCAAAACCCGGTTCCTGGTCTCACTATCATCGGCCTGTACTTGTACTTCTCACTGAAATGGGGGCCGAGGTACATGGCAGACAAGAAGCCCTTTCAACTACAGAAGACATTAATCGTTTATAACTTTATACAAGTTGTTGTTAGCTGCTGGTTGTTCTATGAGGTATGTTGCTCTTTGTTTTAATTAAATTATGAGCAAAACGCCCTCACTCTTGTAGCATTTTAAAACTAATGTTATTCGAAGGGCCATAGCCATCTTATTATTTTATTGTATGACAGTGAAACATTTATTCATTCATTTCATTCATTTATTTATTCACAAACAATTTACAATTGTATTTGAATTTACACACACGATAAAATAACAGTAAAATAATAACAACAAAATATGACAATATTTTTTTAAATAAAATAACCCATAAATAACACAGTCATCATAATTTCATAATAAGATTTTAAATAATTATACACTACACGGTCAATGATTATTATAAATGTCACAAATATCCAGCAAAAGTGATGTCTATCCGATTTTTTTTTATCGACATGCATTTACCTGGTCGGCCTCAATTATGTTGCCGTTTAATGTTCTTTGTTATAAAAAATATGGCAAAACATAACCCTCCTTCTTGCGCAGTCGGGTAAAAAATAACCGAAGATATGTGTTCCAAATATGTCACAAGATAAACAATCTAAACGCCTGGCCAACAAAAACAAATTAAATAAATAAATCCAGCCCATTACTGTCCCATTGCTGGGCATGGGCCTCTTCTCAAAATGAAAAGGGTTAGGCTTTAGTCTACCACGCTGGCCTGGTGCGGGTTGGCGGACTACACACACCGTCGAGGACTTTATTAGGCCCTCTCAGGTTTGCAGGTTTCCTTACTCCAAGTGATAATCAAATTGCGATCCGCACAGAAATTCGAAAAGTCAGAGGTGCGGGCCGGGTTCGAACTCAGACCCTCCTGCATGGAAGGCAAGTGTTCAGCCGTTAGACTGTCACTGCTGGCCAGAAATACACAAAATAGAGCAAAGTCAGAGGTAGGGATTAGTTCGCTTCGTTCACCAACGTTTCAGGTCAATCTGTAGGCTAATCCATTTAAGTAAAAATGTGCAGTTTCCGCGTAGTTACAGTAAAGTTTTAATAAAGATAAAGATAAAATTTATTCAAAAATTACTTATGGTAAAAAAAAAACAATAAAAATCATAATAATAACATAGGTATCATACTGATAGGTGCCTGTACTAGGATTAACCTGTACCACAGGCGGCAGAAGTGCTTACAATAATGTACCTACTTAAGAGGAACAAAGTTTTTAACAATATTTAACATTAGAAATTAAAATGTAATACAAAAATAAATTAATTTCTTATAATAGACCTAATTAACCTAATTTACTTATTTGACAATGGTTATCAGATCTTCCGTTTGATAATAGGTCAAAGTTTGTAAATGCTTATACAGAGTTAACTTAGAACTAGAATAATTACGGTTATTTATGGATAGTTTTTTATTAAGCTTATTGTAAAGGAAAGGGCCTAAGAATGTGTAAAACCTGTTTGTGAAGACAAACTTTGACTCTGAAAGTGATGTACCTACAAACAAAATCTTTCCGTCGCTTAGTGGTAGAAAGGTTGGCATTATATGTGTGTAATAATCAAAACAACACATTTAGTATTCTCTTAGCTTCAGTGAAATACGCTGCCGTCAAGTTCGAGCGTCACTGCAATTTGATCGGCGCATAATTTAAAGTGAATTTGCCCTCTGTTTGCGCATCGATTTTGATGCATTTTTTAATCGATACCTACATACAAAGATATATTTTTTATGTAATTTGTTTTTTATTTCAGGGCCTCGCCGCAGGTTGGTTGAGGACTTACAGTTGGAAATGTCAACCGGTTGACTTCTCAAAATCACCGGATGCTTTAAGAGTAAGTACCTACTACAAGTATTTAAATTAGAATTGGTTGAATGATAGAATTGAATGGCGAACAAATATGATATCGTGAAAAAAAATCTGCTGTTCCATACTAATAATTTAATATTACTCGACAAAATGTATGGAGCAGCCGTTTTCTTTTTTTTCTCGATTTCATTGTTGGTTGTAAGTAAAAGTTGTTCATAACGACGAGTAGTATAATCCCTTAAAAAGACCTCCATTAATAAATAAGAACCTCCACCAATAAATTAGGACTTTATCTTACCTAACTATGTACTTATAACATGTTTATCTTTACTTTATATATATCGCAGGGATATTGTCAAACCAGTAATGTTATAATTTCACTAGTGAAATTATAATTGCACGACACTTTGTCAACCGCCTCCATTTCTCACAATTTCACGGGCTCATTTCAGTGACATTATAATTCCACTGGACCTACGCAGTGATATTGCAAAGGCAGTAATATTTTGACAATTTCTATTGTGAAACGGTCAATGATTGGTCATAATATAATAACCTATTGAAAACGGACCAATCATTGACCGGATTGACAATAATAGGGCGACATAATTATACCAAGGTAGATGAATTAATTTCATTTAATGTGTCCGATAAATACAACTGCAATGAGCTAAATTTAATTCAAAATAGAAATCTAGCGATCTCGCAAAAGAATATACCAAATATTAAAAAGTAAAAGTAGGTGGTATTCAAATTCTTAATTATACAATCTACGTAGATAGCCGAAGTAACACGGAAAAACTCGAACATCAATAACAACCACTATATTGTTATAATCATAAAGTTATTATTACTAGTGGTAAAGTAATAATAACTTTATGGTTATAATGTTGTCGTGTTAAGCAGTCACCGTTCTTTCCTGCTAACCGTGTTTATATCTATCAAGATGCACGGGTAATTATGAACAAAGTTCACACAGCAGAAACTTGCAGTAAAACATACTAATAGGTCCTTCCATTTATTTACAAAATATTTTTTTGTGCCACAAAGTTATCTGACCCGCAACCTGATTACGGACGCAGCTGACAGTTTGCGACAGGCGTAAATTGCACAATTGCTGCTGTCAAACATAATTTTTTGTATTGTACGCAAGAATATATAATATTCTTGATTGTACGTAGGTAATAACAAAATCATGTTTGACAGCAACAATTGTACAATTTACGCCTGTCGCAAACTGTCAGCTGGTCAACTGCGTCCGTAATCAGGCTGCCGGTCATGGCGTTGCTGCCTAGGTCAATGCTCGCTTAACCAATGTCATCTTCCTTTTTTCCATCACCTTTAACATTGGCAGAATTGTCGACATCGGCACCACTTGCTATAACGAAAAATAGATTAGAATAGAATACAAAAATAACATTTTGAAGTTTGAAGTCATTTTTGTTCTGTAGCGACGTTAGTTCCATTTTTGGTCACCGGGTCAGATAAGTTTGTGGCACTATAAAAGATTCATCTGTAGGTGGTAAAGATGTAACACAAACGATAAGACGATTTAACGACACGGTTGGCGCAGTGGCTAAGCGATTAGCTTTCTACGCTACGTGCCGCGGGTAAATTTCTTTTACTAAGTATATTTTTAATTCTTTTAAAATTATTTGACACACAAAATGTACTGGTTCCTCATTAATTATGTTAGTTTCTACGTAGTATTACTGTTATTGAAGCGGGCGGCGGCATAGCGACGTGAATAATCTTATCATAAATTTATTAAACTGTGGTCAAGTATAATATTTTCATGAATACAGACACCGAAAAAAAGTGCCGCATGACAACAGCGTAAATGAAATAGTTTGCTATATTATTATTTTTTGCTACATAAAATCTATAAATAAATAAATCATATAATGTCAAAACTTGGACCAGATTACATATACGGTATAATTTAGCACAGGCATAGATGGTTTGTTAATCCAGTTAGTGGGTGAAGTACTGTTCTCCTAGCTAGGCTACAGAGTAGCCTGTGTTTAGGAGATACAGGTTCGAACCCTCGAATAGGTTGAATTACAGCACGTGTATAATCCGAGTAAAAACAAGTCATGCGGAAAACAAAAAGAATATTTAAAGAAACATAAAAACAAGTAAATTAGCAGATATTTACATAAAATCTATGCAACCTATAGATACACTACTTAAAATATGTATTTCGTGTATGAATGGAAGGGACCTTAAACAGGATATTTTTTTATGTAGTGCGCAAAATTTGCAGAGTGATTCAGTATCCGTTCCCAAATGCAACCGCAGTACTAAAATTCACTCCAAAACAAAATAAAAATTTGATTTTGTATGGCTTGCGCTAGTACCTAAATTATGCGTGTCCCCCATACTAAGTCGAATTTTCGTTTTGTTTTAAAGTGTATGCCAATACTGTGGTTGCATTTAGGAACAGAGACTGACTTTAATATTGTAATCTCTTTTACTTACAAAATTGTTATATTCAGGTGTACAATAAAGTATTTATAATAAATAATAATAATAATAGATGATTTGTTAGATAATAAACATAGTACGTTGTACCTTGAAGGGTCGAACAAATCTTATACAACCACAATATAAAAGAAAAAACTGTGTTGATTTACTGAATATTCTGTTTTCTATGCTTATAGACACGTTACCACGAGAATTAGATAGCTCAGTAATACCAGTGTTTATGTCTGAAGATTTCCAAGCGTCGAAAGTAGGTAATGTTTTAATTAGTATGAATCTTCATAGTCATTTAGCTTTGTGGTTCTCGCCTAAAACAGAGGGCTAAACACAGCTAAACATTATAATATAAGTAAATTGTAACTAACACCATGAGTCTTGATACTTAAAATAAATGTATTTATTATTATTTTCGTTTATTCAATATTTACACATACTTATTCACATTTATAAATATATTTACAAAAAAATCATATAAAAATATAAAAGAGTAGTAGTAATAGCTGACTGGTATCGGGAACAGAGTCTAAGCCACCGGTGGCTAGGGCTCCAGAGAAAGGAACCTCCTCACAATGCGTGCCGTGTCGAGGAGTACCGCTTTCTGTATCAAGCCTTTGATCCGGCTCCCCAACGAGAGCCTCATAATATTATGTTATTATTATTATAATTAAAAAAACATTAATAATGATCAAAAATCACACACCATAACGTTATTAACAAACCAATGTTCAATTTACAGGTAGCGCAAGGAGTCTACATATACTTCCTGGCGAAAATGTCCGAACTCCTCGATACGGTTTTCTTCGTCATCAGGAAAAAGGATAGACAGATTACCTTCCTCCATATGTACCATCATACAGTAATGCCTATGATATCCTGGGGAGCCACGAAATACTACCCAGGAGGGCATGGCACCCTCATAGGAGTTATCAACTCCTTTGTTCATATAGTCATGTACACGTATTACATGTTCTCAGCCATGGGGCCTCAGTACCAAAGGTACTTGTTCTGGAAGAAATACATCACTACATTGCAAATGGTAAGATTTATAGCTCACTTCTAGATAATAATAAGATTAATGTACAAAAACATGTGTATGGGCTACAGGTTTTAGTAAATCCAAATCTGGATGCGTGTGTAAGTGAACTGTACCCATGATACAAGAGAAATCAAGGCCCTAAGTTAAAAAAACTGTCTATAGTACGACACATTGGGGGTTGGAGTTCATGAAGAAGTTGCGCGATGCGGGAGGGGTGTGACTAGAGATGTCAGTCCCCATGTATTAGCTTAGCCAATAGTAGGCGTGTGTTACCCCAAATTCAGACACGAACCATCTGAGTTAAGTGATCGTACTATAACTAAGTTACTGTTATGCTTATGATGTAAACTTTCTGGCGTACCTACCAATTTTTTTATTTCTACTGTACCTTTATTATGAAATATTTAATCCATACTATAGATCAATAATATTGTGAAAAGCAAAGTTGAGAACATTGAAACCCTCAAGATGATTCATTAAAAATATTTTTCTATGATTTCAGCTCCAGTTTTGCATCGCCTTCCTCCACTCCGCCCAACTTCTGTTCTACGACTGCGGCTACCCTCGCTGGTCCGTTGTCTTCACTCTTCCTAACTCTATCTTCTTCTACTACCTCTTCTACGACTTTTATTACAAGGCTTATGGTAAGCCTACCAAGATAGAAGTTAATGACAAGAAAACAGAATCAAAAGAAATAATGAGCAACGGTCACGCAAATGGCAAAGTCAAGACCAATGGCATTGCTAATGGCACTGCAAATGGTATACCTAATAGCAAAAAGATTAATTAAACAACGAGACCTTACTATCATGTAAATATTTTTGTTGTTTAAGATCCAATACCAATTTTAGTTCAAGCTAATTTTGAATATTGATTACTTATAGAAAAAATCCATGTAACGAATGCTGAACAAATTCTGATTTTAATTCACTTTCTTGTACTCTTATTGGAACAGTAAGTACTTCTCCAACATCTAACACACCTTGTTGTAATCCAATACTGTTTTCAGTACCTGCTTCTAATTTGTTGGATTTTTTGTTTGATAATAATAATAATTATTATTATGTTACGTCTTCAGTTAAAAATAAGAATGTTACGGTGTATATACTATAGATTGTTAATCATGTCTTTAAGAAATTATTGTTTAAAGTTTAGATAGTAACATTGAGTTTAATGCCATGAAACTCGAGGAACTGTGCTTTGTCAACGTCTAATACATAAATAATGTTTCTGAAATGATAAATTTCAATAGCTTTAGCTTTATTATCTCATAAAAGATGAGTGAAGCTTAAAAACATAGGTAATAATAATATTCACATTAACAAAATTAAAGATGAAAATATGTTTATATATTATAGGTATTATTTCTAAGAGGAAAACGTCTCTATGGAAGAAGATACGGCTAAAATTAACTGCGTAGTTTAAAATTTCAATTTCTCTAATCTGCAAATGTGTGATTATGGATTCGTCTATGTTAAGAATACTTAAACCATAAAGTTATTATTACTACTAGTAATAATAACTTTATGACTTAAACAGAGTACTGTCAATTGAACTATTGTAATATAGGTAATATCGTGATAAATGTATAAATTGTCTTCCAATGTATCGTTATATTTCTTCAATGTTTTACTTGATTGCAGTTTAGCTAAAATTTTGTTCTTTATAACTCATAACTATTAGTTATGTACATTGTAAGGTTGCATGATACTCGAAATTGATCATTCGATTTAGGTATACCCAATATGCGAAAGATAACCAACTTGGATGGCCAAGACTGTTCAAAATGGTAGTAAAAGATAAATTTCGATTCGAATTATTATTTTTACATCATCCTTTGCTGACCTATTATTGTCTCTATGAAGACTGCTATTTTCCTCTCCGCAAAGAACAAATCGAATTAGTCAAATAACTGTATAGGTACTTATTTTTTTTTCTAAATAGCAATGAATGATCGATCAAACAGAATACTTTAGCTAGAAACATGACATCTTGTACGAATTTAAAATAAGACTTCTTGATACTTAAAGTACTGTTTTTATACAATTAGCTGACGAACTAGCGTTTTAGATTTTCTAAATGCTAAATACCACAATGATAATATGACTAAAGGTCATACTCACACACTTAATAAACTTTCATGAAACAAATCATCTATCTTGTATCATGTTCTTTGGAAATTAACAGTCAATGCCTTCATCTTCGTTGCAGTTGAGTGTGCTAGTGTCTTAAGAAATGCAATAGCTGAAGACTCTTTCCTAACTGTAGTTGCACGTTTATACATTAAATAATTGTACATTTGCGTAATCGGGTTTGTAATGTTTAATAATATATGTGACTACAACATTTACACGTTGTTTTTTATTTTAAAGTAGGTTGTTTAAGTTTTAAACTAACGTTTTCTATGACAGTCTTGTATTTTTTGTCATTAAGGGGATTACATAGCTCAAACACAGTATTTTTAAAAAGATTGTTAATGAATCCTTGAGTTAATCAGCTATAATAAACATATAATATGTTTTATTAAGGACATCTAGGAACAATTGTATTGATAATTTTTTTATAAAGCCCAATCTTAAAATCAGACCCTTTTTAACCTAAATTGCACATTATCTCTACGGGTCATTATTTTTACTTGAATTCTACACAAAAAAACTGTAATTTCTTATTTGACAATTTGTAATGATATTTTTCTTAATTTTTAAATATATTTGGAAATGACCAATAAACACCCATTTCGGTTGATTTTACACTCGCGGCCCTCATTTGTTGTTCCATTTGCTCATGTGAGGAAATATATGCTGTTATTCCTTTCTGGCACTTCAAGGCCGTTGGGCCAGGTAATCCCCTTAACCAATCAAGTTTCACTACGTGCGGTATTAATTATTATTACTTTAAAACTGACGTCAGTTTGTACACTTGAACGGGCTATTATAATCCCAACATTAATATCTATAAATGCCTACTATTAGCAAAAATCACATAATAATGCTCTATCAGGTAAAGTATTTCCCACAGAATCTTTGTCATCACACAAATTATTTTAAGATTATTTTTGAAAATATTTATAAAGTTAATCTATTAGCGTGGGTTATCATTTTAGATAATGCAAAAATACAAATAATTTTATTTAAATCTAACATTTATTCATCTAAATATTATATTACAAATAATTTTCGTTAACATACCAAACAATAAATAGATTTACATTAAGTTCACGCAAAAAACATTCACAATTATAAATTATTCATTGCAACTTTCATTATAATCACGAATTGTGGTACCATTATTTAAATATACAAATCCAAATAATTACAAAATATAACGACTTTAAAAAAAATCACTAAAACAAAGTAGCTAGTACTATAAAACATGAGTCTCATTAAAGATGACTACTACATTTTTTATCCAACTTGTTTAATGTTCGTCCGCCGTCTACAAAGCCCTAATAAGAGCAATTACGTTTTATAGATTACCTAGATCAAAATTAGGCATCAGTTTCTGTTGTATAATTAACAGTAATGTTTAAATCGAACCCAAACCTTGATATTCATTTAAAATCTAGGACAATCATCACATGAATCGTTATAATAATAATTTTAAAATGTACTAGAATAATGTTTTGCATTTCTATAGATGGACGGTGAACAATCCTTTTAAAATTGAAGTATGAAGCAAGAACTAAAACAATAGAACCTTTTGACGGTTACACAGTTTCGACCTTCGTACTACACAGACTTTAGTAAGCTATATCTTTGATGGTCTTATGATGAGCTAACTTGATTTAAATATTTCTTCCTAAGCCTTACAAAATTTATTTCGTACAATAATCTGAACCCTCCAATCACATCGAAGATTCATATCATCATCATCATCATTATTATCAATAGTCTATTGCAGTCCATAGCCATAGAGATAAATATATCTCGCAAGACGTTTCCCAGCATCCATAATATCAAGGCACTACATTATTTATTACAAAAGTCAATAGGACCTAGACTCTCAATATAACTTCACAGCCTCAAAAATCTTATGAATCTAGCTGCAAACAATTTGGCTTCTTTCGTTTGCTTCCGATATCATCTGCCTGGCCTTTGTCCCAACTACGTTGGGGTCGGCTGACGGGTCCCAGTCTAACCAGATGCGGCTGAATACGAAGCGAAGCTGGTATTTTATACGAAGTGACTGCCATCTGACCTCCGCCACCCAATTATTGGGAGACACTATGGTTAGACCGGTTGTCAGACATTTTGGGTTGCTGGCTCCCGTAACTACTGACAAAGGTATTCGTATGACAACCGGGACCAACTCCTTAACGTGCTATCCGAGGCTCGGAGGGGTCTCGATGTGCGATGAAATGGTCATCCATCCAGGCACTGACCGCAGCTTAACCTCGCTGATCGATGGATCTGCGCGGTAGCTATGTAGCTACAAGCCTACAAGCCCCTCGTCGTCGTTTGCTTCCGATACTGAACTTAGAAAGTCATCATAATATATAAATTATTTGTATGGACTATTCCGGTATTTGAATCTTTACACATTTTTATAGAAGTTTTGAACACTATACAACGAGTGTGATTAAATAAATTTTCAAAATGGCGAAATAATTCCCGTACTACAGCGTCATTGTCATCACATTAATTAATATCACTTATAAATTTTAAAACTCCACTTTAGTCTTCCTTTGGTAAACACAGTGTAGGTAGAGATCCATTACTGACTTTTCCTGTTCTTCTCTTATTGTAGTTCTGGCGGTAAAAGTTGAGGAAGAGAAGGAGAATGACGCTGGTGTTACATGACACGAATATAGCCACGCCTTTAGCGGGGGGACAGTCTGATACTCTGACAGTGGCTATGTATTGGACGATGATGGACACGAACTGAATCTGTAAATATAATAGTATTTGAAGGTTAATAAGATAGGGACTAGCTGGCATGTAACAAAGGAATACTTATTGAAACCTTATTTGTGTTTATTATTATATAAAATATTTTCCTCCAGAGAATACCAAACAGATGTGTTGCTGGGCAGGTTGTTGCGCCACTATATCTTTCTAATTATAACCTATCCGTCAAAAAACCCCAACTCTAACTAGAAAAAGAGGTGTAACTTTTGAACGGCAGAACAGATTTTAATGCAAAATAGGTAAGATGATTTCCGTTTAAATTAGCTTTCAAATAAAAAATGTATTGAAATCGGGCTATCCGTTTTGGAGCTACGATGCCACACATAGATATACACTACAAACTAACACCCCTTTTAATTGTCTGGGGTTAAAAACACTAGGAAGCGGTGAAGCGTAGGCGTCCTTGGGAGGAAACTCCTCTAAAAGTGAACGTACCAGACCAGATTCAGTTGAAAATCAGCGCCGGGCTATGTCTGGCGTACGCTGAACTGAACCTTTTTGGTGCAGCCGTGAGGCCCACACGATTGTGGTATATCCTACATAATTATAAAGGTACTTTATATGATATCTATGTGATTACATTTTTCTTTCTTTCTTTTCTTTCAAACTCCTCGTCATTGGCGAGAGGTGCGATTTTAGAAAGTTTGTAAGTTTACCAAACTTAAGCTTAACTGGTTTTTACCTACATTAATCAATAAATAAAAATCTTCAAAACAAACTTACCAGCTGAAACTTTGTCATATATTTCTTCCACCACAAATATTTGGCCACATTTGGCCCCAAGGCCGCCAACCCGTAGTACGTGTACATAAATACATGGACCAGCGAGTTGAGGAAGCCAATGAAGATGAGGGTATGTGACGGCCAATATTTGAGCAAAGCCCATGTGCCAATTACCATAACTGTATGGTGGTAGAGATGGAGAAACGTTATCTGGTTGGTCTTCTTTCTTAAAACAAAGAAGACTGTATCTAAAAGTTCTGATAGTTTTGCTGCCAGATACAGGTATGTGTCGAACAGGATCTGGAAAATAATGGGAAATGAAATTAGTCGTCTAATCGATGAAATTTACCTACTTATATTGGCCTAGTGGTCCGTTCCGGCTTCGCACGGGTGGACATTTATTTATATTAAACATTTTGTGACAAATAACTCATTTTTTTACACTTTGGATTACATAATGGAGAATACGTAGAGACCCCTAGTTGTTGGAAAATATAATATAGCCTATGGTTTCTCAGTGAAAATATAGCATAGTAATGGTGAAAGAATTATTAAAATCGGTCCTATAGTTTTGAAGTTTATTAATTATAAACAAAAGTACAAAAATACAAATAGGTATTTTCATCCCACCATCTCGGAAAGAGTATTTTTAATCTTCAATATCTGAGTGGAAAAGCCGTTTTTATTCTCTAGAGGATAAAGTAAATTTTCATCCCACCATCTCGGAAAGAGTATTTTTAATCTTCAATATCTGAGTGGAAAAGCCGTTTTTATTCTCTAGAGGATAAAGTAAATTGAATTTAGAACATCGTGTGCACTAAGTTTGTGAATTAATAGTTATTTGTTATACAAGAGTGCAAAGTTGCTTTTTAACCGCGTGTTCAATTTTGATGACCGAGCAAGCGAAGGATTCTAAAATTGAATCACGAGCGCAGCGAGTGATTCAAAATTAGAATCCTGAGCGTTAGCGAGGGAATCAAAAGAGCACGAGGTGAAAAATCTTTGCACTCGAGTGCAACACGTAACTTTTCATTCCACCTCAGCGAGGAAATGACTAAATGCAAAAAAAAAAACGTTTAATTCACAAACTTAGTGCACACGATGTTCTAAATTCAATTTACTTTATCCTCTAGAGAATAAAAACGGCTTTTCCACTCAGATATTGAAGATTAAAAATACTCTTTCCGAGATGGTGGGATGAAAATTTACTTTATCCTCTAGAGAATAAAAACGGCTTTTCCACTCAGATATTGCAGATTAAAAATACTCTTTCCGAGATGGTGGGATGAAAACGTTTTTTTTTTGCATTTAGTCATTTCCTCGCTGAGGTGGAATGAAAAGTTACGTGTTGCACTCGAGTGCAAAGATTTTTCACCTCGTGCTCTTTTGATTCCCTCGCTAACGCTCAGGATTCTAATTTTGAATCACTCGCTGCGCTCGTGATTCAATTTTAGAATTCTTCGCTTGCTCGGTCATCAAAATTGAACACGCGGTTAAAAAGCAACTTTGCACTCTTTTATAACAAATAACTATTTCTCATTTTATTAATAGTGTAGATGTAGATGAATGCATTCCGCCTGCTAACAGCTAGCCAAAGAATTGGTCTACGACCATAAGGTTGTTTGTGTGTACGCTTTTAATAACCTAACTGACAAAAACCCCCGACTCCAACTAAAAAAAGAGCTGTAACTTTTGAAAGGCTGAACAGATTTTCATGAAACATAGCTAAGATGATACCCGAATAAACTAGCTTTCAATTAAAAAAACTGCATTGAAATAGGTCCATCCGTTTCGGAGCTACGATGCCACAGATATACAGATATACACTACAAACTTATACACCTCTTTTTTTTCGGGGGTTAAAAAAAGGTAATAACTTGTTAAAATAATGATATTTTCATGTAATAGGAACTTCTGTTAAAATTAATAAACCACTTTTTTGCCCAACCGTACATAGTCAGTCAAGAATTTTTTTTACTAGATTATTTTGAAAATACTCACTCTACTCCGTGAATTGTCTTCATTCATGTAACATTTTTTGGGCACTAAACCCATGTGTATGAGATCTGAGAGAAACTGTAACCAAAAGGAAATAACACGTATTAGTTTATGGTTAGTCTGAGAGAATAAAACCGATTGATAGGTTAGTAGTTTTTTCACATAACCCCTGAAATTTTCCTCAGAATTCATAAATAATTATTCTAGAAGTCTTTTGAGGTCTTTGGTTCGATTTCCAAGAGTCGCAAAGTGTTAAAACACTGTTGTACCACTGAACAGGACAATCATAAAAAGCCTGACGATTGTTTGTCCTGTTTACGATCGGTGACAGGTTGCTAGTCTAAACTTACAGGCACACTATGCAATACTTTTATGGGTCAGTAAATTCAAAATTGGAAGTAAGAAAACATTGGAATAGACACCAAATTTTTAATTCTCGAAAACAGAATTTTACTGCATTCTTGTTATGTAACCTTCATACAAACGTGATTCGTAAAAGACTTGATTAAACAAATGTTTTATTAATTTAATATAAGAAGTTTGTTTATTGAAGACACAACGGTACACAACACGCCTTTACGTGATATTTTTTATCAGGTCCCGCCTGTTAGTTTAACTTATCTACCGAAAACATTGTCTAACTAGGTGTGACCAACGATTACATTTTCGAAAATACTATTAAGATTTTTATCATGAAAATCTTCCACAGAGTTCAACACCCTAGACATTTTCCAAGTGTTTTGGGGTCGATTTCCAGTGTAACAATTTCGGGTAAGTTAGGCCTACAGTCGAACACTGAACAGATGTCTGAAATTTAGTTGTAGGTACCGACTGCTTGTGATACTGTCATAACGTCGGTGATACTGCAATACCGTGGAACTAACAGTGGATGATACCGCGGAAGTGCAAAAGTAGCAAAGAGACGTCGCGGCTATGAGATCATGACGCTGATTGAATTGATTGGTTGGATTGAATTAGATATTATCATAAAAGTTAAACAAAGCATATTTATAAATACCTTAAAGTACAGACACGTCTAAGATAAGTAGAAGAGGAGATATTTACCTAGCTTTTTTTGCTCTACTCTAAAGTTCGCACATAAGTTACGCGGTATTGTCTGTTGTTACTTACGCTGTATTGCAGTATCACCGACGATAAGGCTTTGTAATGGCATGCAAATATTAAAAAGAAAAAAGATACTTACTCTGTACACCATATACACTGAAATAGCGACTTGTATCGCATTATATACAAGTAACGTATGTGTTAGCTTGTATCCCTCCCGTTTCCTCATGAACACTGGTCCGATCTTCAACACGAATACTAGGTACACTGCCAAAATTGTAAGAACTGGCCCCAAAGACGCCATGAATGGTAGCTCGTCGATTTCTTCATCTGGAAAAGAGATAGTTACGTCTTGACTAATACGAATCTAATATGAGAATACCGGAGAAATGGATATTATACAAGTGGTTTAACGAGGGCAATATTGAATGGCATAATTAAATCATCTATACTTATAATAAAATTGTAACGAAGCGAAAAATGTACATTGAATATATCTTGAAAAAAAAAAAAGGCACGTGCTCTATATTCGACACTGATGCCAAAAATATAGTTTTTAGAATTTTTGTCTGTTTGTCTGTTTGTCTGTTTGTCTGTATCTCTGTCCGAGCTTCACGGCCAAACCGCCGAACAGATCGTCATGAAATTTAAAAGTTAAATCCGTTAATGGCCTGGTCAACATATAGGGTACAAATTATTACGCTATTGTCAAAGGGGGGTGAGCAATAAACCAATATGTCTGTGTACAATTATTAGTCGCTACCTATATGACGAATCCATTTGATGTATATAAATATTGGATGATTGTAGTTAATAGATCCGATTAACATTTTATATACAAATAGAAATCATTTCGCATTGTTTTAAACGTACTTTTTCATTTATTCTTTAGCCTTATATATTTTAATTCGTCTGTTTATACCTAGATGGCATTAGTAGTAATTTATAGGCGAGTTTTTAATTTCCAATATTTTTATAAGCGATTTTTTTATTGATACGGCATCCAAACTCCTGTAGGCCGAGTTCTATTTAATAATTTAATTTGTAACGTTCAAATATCTATACTTATAATAAAATCTATACTACTTATAATAAAATCGTAACGAGGCGAAAACTGTACATTGAATATTTTTCAAAAAAAAATGATTGCTGCGTGTACTAGGAACGATACTGAAGCCAAATCAGATGTTTTTAGAATTTTTGTCTGTTTGTCTGTATATCCGTTTGTCTGTTTATATGTCCGAGCTTCACGCCTATACTACTGGACAGATTTAGTTGAAATTTTGCAGTAATATCTGTCAAAGAGCTGGTCAACATATAGGCTATAAATTATCACGCTATTATCTAAGGAGGGTGAGCTCAAGTGCATTATGCCTGTGTACTATTATGAGCAACCACTTCATTATTAAGAGCCGAATCTTAATGAAATATTGTCTTATTATAATTCATAGGTCCGGTCAAAATATGTAATATAAATCATCACCCTATTCGTTTAGGGGGCTAAACAAAATTAATCTTCGTTTTAGTTTCACAGTTCCTGTGTTCATTATAACTCCTCACTTGATCCCGTTCATAAATTAGTAATTTGGTATATTTAGTAATGCCCAGTATTTTTTTTTACTGATAAACGTTCTTTCTTTGGCATCTTACTTTAAGGTACGTATTTCACTGACTGCTACGTTCCAAAAGGTGAAGCGTGATGAAAGCATACGACATACTCGTAATACCTTACCCACGAGATAATTACTTTTTTAAATGCGCTACCAGATATTTCGACGTAACTTTGATTTCATTATTATTTTATTACATTTTTCTGAAACTAGATGGCGTTAATAGACTTTTTAACCAAGACCGAGTTTTTGTATTTCCAGTAAATATTGAGATAAGATCACTATTAAGACTATTAGGATTGGGTAGAATTTTTTTTTATGCATAGAAGTTATTGGAAACCTGTAGGATGGCCTTATAGGTAATTATGAATTTCAAAGCCTTATTGGCAGTACTATAATGACGTGTGCTTGCTGTTTACTGCTACCATTGCAAATTGATAAGGGCTAACATCGTTTGCATTCTGGAGAACAGCAAATTAGGTTCATAGAACATTCTTTTTACAACATAGTCTTTTGCCTGATACACGGCAGCTGAAAATTCATTGACTTGAGGATGACTAAAATGATCTGTCGGCTACCAATTTCTCACTGAAAATAATAAAATAATGATGACCTTATGTTTCTTTAAATTTTTCTTCAGTCTCCCTAGATAGCGTTGGGACCGAATTATTTGTTCTTTTAATTGGGTTTATGTGTTTACGAAAATGTAAAGTTTATAATTTGGATGTTTTCTCCAAGTATTTTAAATAGCTACTATTGTTAGATTCAAGACGATAAAATCATTACGAGGGGCAGTAACGGTTACCGAATTATCACCGACTACGTCGTTGTCGTTGTTAGTCGTTAGTAGAGTGTAGGCAAAATAAAGGTATCGCTAGATAACCTGCTTTGTATTTATGGGATGAAAGTCTGAGAGCCAACAAAAAAAAAAGAAGTTACCCCACCTCGGGAAAACAGCGAAAAATATTTCAATGAAACTTTACGGTAATTGTATAGATAATAGTCTAACTTAACAACTTTTATTTGCAACAGTAATTGACTAGATCCTTAGATACAGCTTGATCGTTCTATTGTAAGCAGTCCCGTACAAAGCAGAGGTCACGATTGATTAGTTATACAAAATAATGTTGTATTGGACCTACCTTGATGCGACTTTCACTGTAGTATAATTTATAAGGGATCGAGGACTTATAGTAAACATATTTCATCGCACTATCACTCATAGGAGTCGAGCAATGTAACATATTTTGTGTATAATGTATGATGGTTATGAAATGTAAGAATTTAACAATTTCGATAGGACTTTCATAGTAGCGCTACTAAGGGGTCGACTTTTTAACATAAATATGTATTATCACGCTACGCTACGCTCACAGGAACTGAACAGTGTAACATTTTTTTTGTACACACGGCTACTATCAAGTTATACATTTCCAGTAAAAGCTGACCACGTATTGTATAGGCTTCCCTTACAATAAGAGATCAGCTTATTATACTGAAAATTTATAGCTCAATATGTATCCGTGGGTACTAAGGTTGATAGTTAAGAAATTTGTGATTTAAACGAGTTTATTTAACATTTTCGGTAAAAAACCATCACGGAAAATTACTATACATATGAAGGAAACTAGGTATTTTTTCAACATTAGAAATGTTTATTTCGATACCCATCGTAACTAGCTAAGTGGAACGGTAAATAGTAGAATAGAAGCCGAGAAATATCAGGTTCAAATCCGGTCCCCGCGTTGTAACTGTTCTTATTTAATACTAATTGATACAATTTTATATTATTAGAAACATGTATTTTCAAAACATAATTCGAGCAACCCCTACACCACGCGAACGAAGTCGCGGGCACAGCTAGTATTATATAACTCATATTGAGCTTGATAGTTAGGTACTGTTTATTTATTTATTGTGTCTATAGTATATTTTATTTATCAATTTGTTATTTTTATTAAGTGGTACCCTTATTTATGTAGTAGGTATGTGTTATCGTGGTTGTCCGTGGCATCACAACGGTCCTATCCGAAAACCAGCGCTGTGACATTGTATTTATCTGTGGCAGCATATGCTGAGATAGGGGCCATTTTTGGCCAACGAGACCAACAAAACATATGAAACAATTTTTTTTTTTTTTGTTGTTATTATTTTAATGTTTTCTCTGTATTTAATTTCCTGAGCGAGTCCAAAATTAATAAAAAAATATCTTACACATCATTATGAACAACTTTTAATATGGAAAAAAACAGGAAATTGCGTAAAAAAAATCTGCTGTTCCATACTTAGTCAAGTAATATTTAATTATTAAGTGGAACATGGGTTAGTTACTCCTGAATATTTTGACTTAGAAAGGTAGATAACATAGACCAAAAACATTTCGCAATAAATTTTTACTAAACGTCAAAAAAGAGCAATAAAAATGAATCTTTATAATATAAACAAAGATTACTGTCAATATTGACAAATATTAGCGTCAAAGTATAATAAATTACAAAATAATGTAAAAAGATTAAAAAAACAATAATTGAGTATTTGCGTATTAAATTATTGTTTCAACAGTTATTTCATTACATCAAAGGTCAAGGAGACTGTATATTACTGTAGTATTTAAATATCAGAAGAAATCACTGAAAAAACTCACAACATTAAAAATAACTGTTATTTCGATGGCAAATTAATGTTAACTATAAATATTAACGACAATATTTAAAGCTTACACAATATAATAATAATTTCATTGAATAATTAAGCTGTCGAAGATATGCGCAAGAGTAACACTCTGGGAGTAAAATCTTTAGCAGAAAATCTATACAGATGGCAGGTAGGTATATCTGTTTTATAGAGCCCTTATTAATAATAATTAAACAGGATACCTACTCATTATTATGAACAACTTTTACTAAAGAACCAACGCTGAAGTAGTGAAAAAAAATCTGCTGTTTCATAAAAGAATTCAATATTACTCGATTATATTTATGGAACAGCTGATTTCAGTAAGTACAGGCATTTTTCAGAAACAATCTGACTTTTCAGGAATAATATCTACGCCAGATTTTTCAAAAAAATGCCTTTCCCAAGACAAAAGCAATTAAAAAAAAACAAATTATCATCAATCAATAATCGTAATTGGTCCCGAATTGTGCAACAGCGACACGTGTGAGAGAGAGCGAGAGCGCGATATATTAAAAAATGCCTGTCTCAGAACTATGCCGACCGCATGCCTGTCTAAACTCTAAAATACCTGTCGGATGCGGCAAACGCCTGTCATAATAAGAATTGGTAACCTATGCTTAGTCGGAAAATCTGTACGTACCTACTTATGTATTACAAAATATCCTACCCTTTGTCTCTCCAATGACATTCCAGTCAATTCAATGGTTGTCTGGAAGAGATCGCTGTTTGGCGATAAGACCGAAAATTTGTACATGTACCTAGTTATAATGATCATTTACTTTTGTAATGTTGTGCAATAAAGAGCATTATTAATAATATCCTTTGTTCATTTATTTACATACAAATTATATCCGGTATCGGGAACAGGGTCCAAGCCAACGGCAGCTAGGGCTCCAGAGAAAGTAACTTCCTCACAAAATATTATTATTATTACCAGTTTATTAATATTTGTATTTCTGAACATAGGTCTTTGTTTGAGAGCCTGTTAATATTCCACCACACGGGCCCAGAGAACGAGTGGATGTCATATTATGAGTTAAATTTTTTCGTGTTTCTGTCACCGCGACTGTGAGAGCAGCGGCGCTGGATAATGCGCGCGCAGGTCATGAATGAATCTGACCCATTTGGTACAAGCCCGCATGGCTTCGAACCCTTTGACCCACTCCTAAATTAGGGCATGATTACATTGCCATCATTGATAGAATAATAATAGGTACCTACATTGAGAGCAGTACCTAACCTAATAGGACAACATTATATAATAAAATAAATATTACCTATAGTTTAAAAAAAAACTAAAGAAAACGCTTTTGTCAACCAAACTAAACGTGTATGCAAAATTTCAGCTTAACACTTTCAGCGGAGCATCTGGGTATTCCAATTTTTGTTGCCCGGCGCACTATTTTCTCGTACAAAATAAATGACGATTAGTGACGTTCTGCTTTTCATACAAGCAAAGATAATATGAAATGTGACACAACCGTTACTACACGTCGACGTTTATCTATGTTGTGTCATATGCAATCCACGTATAGTACATAAATAAAGAACAGCGTCAACGCTAGAATAGGAGTTACGGGGTGACCCCCTCCATCTAAAGGCAATGGTGGCTCAGGAATTGTTGGGTTGCCGGGGTTGCCTTCTATGTCTAGCAGTGGTGGTGGCTCAGGATTTTCCTGGTTGCTTTTTATGTCTAGAAACGGTGGTGGCTCAGGATTTTCCGGGTTGCCTTCTATGTATAGAAGCGGCGGTGCCTCAGGATTCCCCGGATTGCCTTCTATATCTAGAAGTGGTGGTGGCTCAGGATTTACCGGATTGCCTACTATGTCTAGAAGCGGTGGTGGTTCGGGATTACAGTACAAACCTATAATATCATAATTAAATCATGATTATACTTATAATTTTTTACAAATATAGACGCAAACAATAAGGATAAATAACTTTACGATAAAAATCTACACAAAATAATCAAATACTTACGATAATTCGAAGGCGTAATTTCGAAAAACCACGGCCTTCTTCCCGCTCAAGGCGCGGCGGCGCACCGGACGAAAAGTATGGGAGCGGGGGCACCGAGTGACGTATTATGACGTTGTGAATGTATGCGTAATTAGAATATATGTGTGTGAGTGACCATAAAAATTGTACAAAAAATCTAACGTGGAGTGGCGCTAGCAGTCCGAAATTTTTTTGTGATACGGCGCGATGACGTAGCTTGAAGGAATTGGTATAGGCCGCAGCCGTTTATACACGTTCTTTAAAGCAAGATATATTTTTTGCTGACGTGATTAAACGTTGTGTCAATTAGCGTTTATCAAATTTGACGTATTATAACGTTGCTCCGCTGAAAGTGTTAATCGAAAACCGGGAAGTGGGTCAAATTTAACTACCAAGATTTTTTTACATAGTTGCAGGTGAAGCTAATAAAAGCGTTTTAAAAAGAATGTATTTCATATGTGCATCACAATTTTTAATAGCTAATAGATTACCTACCAAAGATGATAAGGGAGCTCCCATTAAATTACATTATACTCGCAGCTCTTACCACAACATTATACTAATCAAGATTGTAATCTATTATTTTAAAAGAGTTTCCATGGAGTTTCTTGCTGGTTCTTTTCCACAGGACCTACTGTTTGGTAGTGGTGGTGGACTAAAGTCTTGCCCTTGTCATTCTGTGTGAACACGGGCCAGCAGTGAGACAGTAATCTATATATTCATACGTGAAGAGAAAACTTTGTCACGCACGCAGTAATGTGAGATTTGGCATAGATAAAGTTTATCAAGTCTATAATAACTGTTTAGTAAACTAAATTGTATCTACTACTCTACTAATTCTGCATCCATAGATATTGTTTAAAAAAGTAGTCTGTGAGTGTCTATGCGCTCTCGCTCTCTCTTTTGGCCGTGCTGCGCAAGCACACGCATTAAATAATATCACTAAAACAGTCCTCTTTTCTTTTCTTCTCAAGTTATTAGCGGTTAGTTCATAAGCAAGGTGTGCGTAGTTCCTCTGTTTGAAAATATACTTATACAGTCCTCTACATCAAGTTTGGTCCTTCGAGCCGGATTTGAACCAGCGACCTATGGATTATGGAGGAGTTCCGAAAGCTGAAATTTCTATGTAATATGTGGTCGAATTTCGACTACTGGGCGACCACTAGTCAATTATGATTACTATACTATACTTACATTTGCTTTTGTTTAGATCCCAGCTGGGATTCTTAGGACTGAGTCCGATAACGGAGTTCATGTTGATCTACTGTTGTGATGCGTCCCCAGCTCTGCGACTGTAACAATTTAAAAAAGGTTTTGTTTAACAATTTAAAAAAGGTTAAGCATGGACATGTCACATTCCAAACTTTTTATCAGTCAAAAGTATAGTACTCGCAAATCATTATAAGCCCTGAACTGAGCTCTAAACTCTATCTCTCTCTCTCTCCCTCTAGCACCTATAATAAGCGTACTATTATAGGTGCTAGAGGGACAGAGGGAGAGAGTTCGAGGGTTCATAAAGATTTGCGCGTACTATATTTTGGACTGCAAAACAGTCAATATAGTAGGTACTTTGTCTAAAGACGTCGATCAAGAATAGTTTTTCCTAAATATTGGTTAGTTAAAAAAGTCAGCTAGGGTCCTACCAGCGTCAGATAGTAAGTGATTCATTTTCAAGGCATTTCTTTATAAGTTCTTAGTATTCACTGTGTACCAGGGGGCCTAAAAAGGCCACATTGAGCAATTCATCTACTGATCTGCAAAGTAACTGTCAAACAGATGATTACTGAATATGAACCTTAAGCGGATGACATTAAGAGTTGTCAATTAAGTAGATATTTTGATATTTGTATTATGTCATATTGTGATTCATCTAAAAAGGAGGTTTTTGACACTTGTTCCGTCGCGACGGAACAAGTGTCAAAAACCTCCGACTCCAACTAGAAAAAGAGCTGTAACTTTAGATCGGCTGAACTGATTTTCATGAAACATAGCTAACATGATACCCTATTAAACTAGCTTTCAATTATAAAATTGCATTGAAATCGGTTCATCCGTTTTGGAGCTACGATGCCACAGACAGATACACATATATGCAGATCCACAAATACTTACACAGATCCACAGATACTTACACAGATACACACTACAAACTTATAATAACCCTGTTTTTTGTCGGGGGTTAAAAATAAAGTCTCTTTCCGCATCTATCTGTCTGATTATATCCGCTAATTTCTCCTAAACCACGCAACGGATTTTAATGCGGTTTTCACCAACAGTTAGATAATTTTTCACGGAAGGTTTCTATGTATAATATTTTGATATTTTAATGTAAGGATAGTAGAGAAATTGCATCCATGCGAAGCCGGGACGGGTCACTAGTAACTAATTTTAATATTATTTACCTACTAAAAACAGATTTCACAGACTGGTACACTATTACTATCAAAATTAACACTATCACGTTTATAAGTTGTACACAAAATTTACACTATTACTGTTTTAATACAGCACATTATTAAAATAAACATTCACAAAATTCACATTTACAGGACAGTCACAAATTGAGTCAACTCCCCACAAATACTCCGTCATTACTAAATCTATATTGTGGTATTTTACCCTCGTTATCTAATGGGAAGTATATTACACTACGGACAATGCACTGGCATTGGTCATTTTGTATAACAGAACCCAATTAGTGGACTTATAATTAAAATACTATTTTAATTAAGAGTAATATTCATGTTTCCTTGTATTTGATTATGGTGTTCTCGTTATTCGTATCCTTATAATATTTTAGAACGTTAAGGTTCCGGCGAACGGTGCCCACAACTAGAATTCGAAGCGAGTGCAAAAATCGGCCTGAATATTGCTATCTCTGTTTGACTTTAGGTTCGCGCGGTAAGCGGTCACGAGATAGCACTAGAGCCGTTCAGAATTTGTTATAAATTTGATCGTGTTCCGTAACACCAAGAATAATTAATGAAAATTTTATGTTTTTTAATTTTTTTATTTGATAATTCATAATTTGACAATATAAGCTATGTTTTTGTATAAACCAATTTATAAATATTGATGTTTTTAATACAAAACAAATTAGAAGAAAACATGTCATTTACGCCGTACAAACATGCAAAATACAATTAGCTTACATTTCGTTTTAGGCAAATATTTTAAAACTAAAAAGGCCTAGGAATCTAGGTAATACTATCCGAATCTGAATAATATCATAGTATGGTGGAAATTATGCTCGAATCATAAATGATTTCCGTATTGCGTTTCTATGGGCTATGTTTCTATAGGGGTAGTCTTGGTGTACGCGACATTGCCTACAAGCTGCACGAGAGTAGGCTGAGATGGTATGGACATGTAAAGAAAAGACCACCGGATTACGTAGGCAACCTGGCACTGCAGCTGTCCTTACCTGGCAGGAGATCTCGAGGGAGACCTAAAACCAGGTAGATGGATGTAGTGCATAGAGATATGGTGACATGCAAAGTTTCCGACACGGATGTCAAAGACAGAGCGAAGTGGAAGCAAAATACAAAGAAGGCTGACCCCACCACCATGTGGGATTGACAGTCAGGAAGAGAGAGATAGTTTCTATTGGCAACTCAATACTCCTTCGGCTTCTTAAGGCTGAGCAGACGAAGGATTTTTAGTCCGGTGAATTGTCACAGAGAAGAATTATGTATGACAAAAAATTGCCGGGGGCACGAAAATTCGGCACCGACTCATTGCACATGACGGTCATTTTGTTCATAGTTGTCGTTTAAGGCGTAACCACGACCAAAACGCCATTTTGTATCGCCATCTCCTCCGTAATTATACAATATACAAATCAAATAATTTTTTTATGTAGTTTATACTATAGTAATTGACGATTATAACACCTAAATCAGAATTAAACCTTCATCTTCTTCGGAACTTGAAGCTTATTTTATTTCTGATTTTCAACGATAGATAAATAATTCATTTATTTACAAGTTCAACGTTTAATACCCATTTTAAAAAAATATTTTTTTTAATTTATTCACTTTAGTGTCCTCACTAGCAACAACTACCCACCGACAAAAAGTATGTCGTCTGCTTAGTGCCTAACCCTGTGGTTTTGGTAATCAACAATTCTTTGTCATGGGTAAGGTGCTGATAATATCCCATAGATAATATTGTTGCTTGTAGCGGTCTGTAGGAGGCCCAGACTAATCAGTGGAAGTTTACGGACTAATGATGATGTCATCGTTGGAATGGAACTTATTATACCTAATATCAAAATGAGACACTGACAAAATGCAGCGTACCTAATAATTTTTATTTTTATATTTTTTTTGCTGTCGCGAGTACATATCCTATACGAGTGTGACATAGTACACCACATAAGAAGCCAGCACCTCGAAGCCTAATGTCATCAGATGAGATTAAATCCCTCCACCCCAGAAAATATTAGTCAATTTTATGATTGGCTTATGGATAACTAGCAACCCGCTCCCGACTTCGTACGAGTACACTTACTCTACTATCCGTACATTAAATATGAAAGTATTATACTTATTAAACCTTCCGTGAAAAAATATCTAACTGATGGTGAAAACCGCATCAAAATCCGTTGCGTGGTTTAGGAGGAGTTAGCGGATATACAGACAGATGCGGAAAGCGACTTTATTTTATACTATGTAGAGACGAAGATAGGAAGTGCTGTAATAGTGCAAGATTCGTCTTAGATATTCGTAGGTCGCAGTGACCAAAGGGTTTATCACACTACCTCTTCTCCAAGTAATAAATGACGGGCAAGAATCAGTGCAAGGATGGATGTATTTAATTATTTATTTATTAGGCAATTACAACAGGTAACAATCGATTAGTATGAATGTAATTCTATGTAGGTTTAGTACAGATTGAAACCCTAGCGTAATCGCACAGCATAATAGTAAGGTACGTTACTAGACGAGTAGAAATATAATATTAAATGCAATGAAAGCTACAGTAATTTTACACATATTAAAAATAAGATAAAAACCAAAATATAAATATCTGGCAGAAATCAGAGTTCAGAAGACATGCTGCAGCCAATCATGCAAGCAGGACGGCAACATGTCTCCCGAAAACGGCAACACGGGAATCGAAGATATCAATATCATTGTTGTCTCGTGACGATGTAAGAGAAGAGGCAGACCCAAGAAAAGATGGATAGATTGTGTGACATTTGACATGGATTATAAGAACGTAAACTCTGAGATGACGTTTAATAGAGATGAATGGAAGTAGACATATTGCGGCGACCCCAAATAAAATGGGATAAAGGCAGGAGAATGGTGGGCCAGAATCAGTGTATTAGTATCGAGTTAGTGTATTTATCATTCAAAAATACTTATGCGGTCACCGGAACTAGTTATGGAAACTAATTACAAAATTAATTGAAGACAGAGAATTAATTTATTAAGTCATTATTGGAATTCACTATGCTTGTTAATAAAATTCCAAATTGATACTATAAGTAATACCACTTGGGACGACTCACAAACGATGTCAGTGTTAGGTATATAAAGTTTCTAATCCCGATACCTTTAAAGGGTTATTGTACGCATAATTATGAACAACTTTTACTATAAAAAAATAAAAAAAACAGACAGTAAGTACTTCTTGACACGGCACGCATTGTTAGGAGATTCCTTTCTCTGGAGCCCTGACCACCGGTAGCTTGGACCCTATTCTAGATACCGGTGGGCTACTATTTTTTCATATTTTTAAATGTTTTTTAATATAGTTTTGTAAAAATATTTAAAAATATAAATAATATGTATGAAAAATGAATAAAGGAAAACAGACAAAAATATCCATAGGCAAAGCAAGGTTGTTAGTAACAAGAATGTTGCTTGTAACTAATGTTAGTAAATAAAAAAAATAAAAAAAACGAATCTATGGGACTAAAACTGTTGTTCCGTAGTCAAGTAATATTGAATTATGTGAATGGAACAGCTGTTTTTTGTTTTCACGATTTCAGGGATGGCCCCGTAATAAAAAAAGTTGTTCATTGCTTAATGATGAGTAAAGTAACCTCTTCAAGGGACTCGAAACTAAAAACTCTCGGACTCGGACTTGGGACTAGTAAATTAGGACGTTGTATAATTATGTTTATTACAGGAAGAAATTAATTTGTTCTGTTTCAAAATGACAATGAGTAGGGTACCGTTTATCTACGGCACAAAATAAATAAATATTATAGTTTAAAAAAAAACTAAAGAAAACTCTTTTGTCATCCAAACTAAACGTGTATGTAAAATCTAACGTGGAGTGGCGCTAGCAGTCCGAAATTTTTTTGTGATACGGCGCGATGACGTAGCTTGAAGGAATTGGTATAGGCCGCAGCCGTTTATACACGTTCTTTAAAGCAAGATATATTTTTTGCTGACGTGATTAAACGTTGTGTCAATTAGCGTTTATCAAATTTGACGTATTATAACGTTGCTCCGCTGAAAGTGTTAATCGAAAACCGGGAAGTGGGTCAAATTTAACTTCCAAGATTTTTTTACATAGTTAGTTAGTTACAGGTGAAGCTAATAAAAGAGTTTTAAAAATATAAAATATAGACAGTAGGCTAATTCACGTAACTAAAGAAGCGCAGTTGTCGCGCAGTTGCAATAAAATATTGATGAAAACAACACATTTGGTAATCTTCTTCTTCTTCTTTCGTTATGGCAATTGAGCCGATGGTGACTATTCGGCCATTTGGTATCCTCTGAGCTTCAGTGAGATACGCTCGCGTCAAGTTCGAGCGTCACTGCAATACGATCGGCGCGTCTTAAAATTACGTGAATTAGCCCTCAGGACTCGATAAATATATTCTTAAATTTTCCTCGACTTTCTTGAATATCCGTTTCATAAATTATGTTTCCTTCTTATAGTAATAAGGAAAGATCAACGGAAGCGAATATGAAAGGTAAAATTATGAACTCAAAAAATATACAATTTTTTTTACTATAATAGGATGCGACCAGAATATTTTTCTACAAGTCCAAGGTGAATCATTATTATAATTATACCAAATACGAAAATATACAAAAGTAATTACGAATACAGAAGTTTTTACACCGCACATCGATTTTAAGGTTTGAAGGTTGTCAGGTCAACGAGAAACCAATTATAACTTATTACATAAAAGCCTGGTATTATCCATCCTTGCAATGGAACAATGGTCAAAATTATGGTTTTGATGAAACTCGTTTTTTGTCGCCTTCATGGCTGTTCCAAGAGTCAAGGGCATGGCGCATATGGCAATAGAGACAAGACACTTTTTTCTCTTTTTTTTTATAACTTTGCCCCTCACTATGATTTCTCCTGTATCGAGGGTACAGTTTACAAACATACATGTCACATGCACACACAACCAGACCCGAAACAACTATCTGTAGATCATACAAATACTTGTTTCGTGCGGGGACCGAACCCGCGGCACGTAGCGCAGAAAGCTAATCTCTTAGCCACTGCGCCAACCGTGTCGTCCTGACTGTTTTTTTTAACTAGCTAAATTTAATCTTTTCCAAAAAAATATAGCAATTATGTAAAGTAAGAATATGATTTATTTATTTGCAAGAAAAATAAATATAAAAACAAAAGGATATTTTTTTGCTTAATAGACAGAGATGGCACTACTAGCTTGTGATTGTGACGTCATAAGTATAATAATGTCATAGTAAATTGTGACAGTTTCATACATTATATTCCATTTTGCGGGATAAGCATGGATAGTGCTTCATATAGAAATTTCAAAAGCTTATAACTCCGGTGTTTATTCACCGATTTAAATATTTTTTTAACTATGGTGCCTACTCTATGGAAATATAAATAA
The DNA here is from genome assembly GCA_932294325.1 of Allophyes oxyacanthae. Classification (NCBI taxonomy): domain Eukaryota; kingdom Metazoa; phylum Arthropoda; class Insecta; order Lepidoptera; family Noctuidae; genus Allophyes; species Allophyes oxyacanthae. Next base: position 2,365,677 of record OW028614.1, on the reverse strand, counting down.
ATTACCATTTTTAATACGAGTAGTATTCCACTACAATACAATACAAAACACTTTATCCACTCACAGACTCACTCACTCACTCTCTCTTTCACTTTCACTTTTTATTTTTATTTTTTTCCTTTGTTTTCATATTATAGCTGATACGAAACAGTTCTAAAATTTTTTTTGCCCACATACATGAATTTCCACAAACATAATATCATTTTATTAAGAGTTAAAATGCTCACATAGTGATGTGCAATCGTACACTTGAAAATTGGGATTAATAACATAAAAAAGACGTTCTACTAAAAAGCACTTACATGGTGAACTAACATTGAATTGCGACAACGCCCAGCAATTTTGACGTCACCATGTAGAACTTAATCAGTTAATTGTTCTCCCATGTTCTGTATCGCCTGGCGTAATTTTCTGTAAAAAAGCTCGTGTAAGAGCAGTTTTTTATTTGTTTTTTTTTTTTAATTTTATTGTGTTTACCTTCAAAGTCAAAGGCACTTTCAATTGTGATTCTAGGTGCACGGTTCCAAGTGGGTTGGTCCTGGAGAAGATACCGGCAAGAAACTCCATGGATACTCTTTTTATAAATCAAATTAACAATAACATACGGAGCCGCGGGAGCGGCCCTAGCTAAAATTCGACCAGAATTTACACAATATTACAAAAAAATAAAAAAAGAACAGAAAAGAAGCTTCTTTATCGCATTAGGTTTTCTACCTATTAATGATAGATGTAAGTTTGGATTGCAAATAAATAAAAATGAAATCTTTACTATAGATTTCTTCTTATTATTAGTCGGTACCTGCTACATGGGAATCGCAAATGGCGTAGTGGAAGATTGTATACTGTTATTTATTTATTAACTAATTTAGAGCATGGAAAATTTACAGAGCTAATGTAACATAAATAACATCAAATTAGTCGACGGAAAGCCAATAACAAGTTTTCACTTATAGAAGTAGACTAAAAATTCAAATGTGATCAGACAAAGTACAATTTACCATATTAATAATAATTACTCGAGGAACTCTATCAGCGGTAGGTACCTACTCTTCGACACAGCACGCATTGTGAGGAGGTTCCTCTCTCTGGAGCCCTAGCCGCCGGTAGCTTGGACCCTATTCCCGATGTCTTTGGTTCATATTTTTTATACATATTTTTTAATGTGTATTTTATTAAATATTATATTATGTATTTATTAATGCCCTAAAGCTTATGATCGCTTTCTACTGTTAGACTGTATTGTTTTTTTAGGGTAGCTGTAGGTGCCATACGACCACGGCTATCCTCTGAACATCACTATGAATATTTGTATCTATGAATATTTTCTTGTTTCATACCTTTTCAGTAGTCGGGTTTTAGTTTTTGAACTTTTTTTTTTTCAGAGCCCCAAGTTTTCCATATATTGAATATACACAGATGAACATACATACATACATACCGGTCAAACATAATAACCCTCTCCGTAGTCGGGTAAAAATGAATAAAGGAGATAATAATATAATAATTAGATATCGGTTTTTATTTTAGTGCATTTTCTATTAGAACGTATTATCGCAGCAGTGTAAGATCGCATGCCCTCATACAAAATGTACTAAAAACAGATATCGCATTTAACGCATTGCGATAATATCGTCTTTGTAACGCTACTGTGTGTGCCTTTAGTTACATGAAGCGACTACTATCTGATCTGTAATCTAAAACTAGTGGGAGCTGGAGATACCGGCAGTCTATGTTTACATAAACGTTTGATTTTATCTCAGAGTAATTTCCTGAAGGAAACAACACTTCAGTAAAAATCATCAATCTTAAAATAACCCATAGTTACCGACCATAAAGGCATAAAATAATAACAGAGTGGGAACGTGTTATTAGTAACATTAATGACAGGTTGCTTCTCTAATCAAGATAACAATTTGTGTCGTCTAAAATGAATAATACATAATTATGAATGTTTATCAGCATTTTGTATTACTCAATATTTAAAAAAACCATAACAAATTAATGACACTTGAAAGTGTCACTTAAGTACAGCTAGGGGTTGCAGAACCGGTTCATATCTCAGATTTTGACCTTTAAACATTGAGGTGTTTTGCAAAAGAAGCCATTGCAATATCATACAAAATACCGAAAATCCCGAAAGTACCGGGAATAGCTTGCGTCAGTACCGGTGTAGGATATGCATGAATTTCCCAGGTAATTCCAGGATTTTCTGGGACTATGCTCTAAGCACAGCTCACCTAAATTATATTATGTATATAATTTAGGTGTAATATTATAGGATTAATTTTTTTAATCATTTCGGAATAAGGATTCCTCCGTATTACAACACCGTTTGGCAGATGGGTCATTGACCGGAGTCTGATTTTACGGGTGGAACATGCTGTCTGCTCTACTAATTCTACTTCCTTAGGGCACTTTATAATTTTTCGGTGCGGAATCAGTCGGGAATAAATACAAAAAACTCATGGAGCGCGCACATTTTTATACAAATAACAAACCCAAGTACTTAATAATCCAATAGGTTACTATGGGACCAAACATGAAATTGCAAATAAAATAAAAACAGCTGTTTCTTAAGTTTATTTCAGTAATAATTTATTTTTATTTTTTGGGTAATTTTGATGGAACATCAGATTTATTTTTTGGGTAATTTTGAGGAACTTTAATTTTATTAATCTATATATTAATACGTCAAGATAAAACTTTGTACCCCTTTTAAAGGATATTGCGCGCACGGAGGAGTGTGAGATTTGGCATAGATAAAGTTTATATGAAGAAGGAGTAGAGGAGAAGGGACGAGGAAAGACAGAAAGAAAGAGAGAGAGGAGAGAGAAAAGAAAGGAGAGGGAAGAGGACCATTGGGCGACCACTTTTTAAATATCTAAATATCGATAAAGGTGTTCGTCCATGACGCACCTACTAGTTACTACACAGTGTAACAATATCAGTTAAAAAATCTCGGTTAATGATTCACAATTTATCGTTAGTCATAGATATTTACAACACTATTTGTTTTAAGATTATGGATTTTATTTTGAATCATCAATTCATCATTGTTATTGTTATTAGCCCGAAATATGATAGATAAACAAGTTTCTGATAGACCGGGTGGCAAGGAATTGTTGGCAAAGTTTTGTTAATAATATCTATTTATTTATTTATTTTCTATAATAACTAAGAATAAATGGGTATAATGGATTAGTGAAAGATACAGTAATTTTAGTTAATATAACGTGCAAACGAAGAAATGTTTTCATTAAAAATGTATGGAAATGAGTTTTTTGTATATTTCTCAATTTCGTTGGTTATTTGGAAGAAACATTCCTGTTGGAAAAAAGAGTCGATTTAGCCCCACTTAATTTTTTTGAGAAATGTCCATTTTCTCGCTGGCTGTAGTTTTTCCCAAAAAAACCAATAATGGGGATTTTAATATCTTCAAAATTCACATAATTATCTTAAAAATGGAACTCTCTAACTATAACAGAAAGGGTAGCACCCTTAATGCCCTAATATTTTGCGCAACCTGTATACCCAATTATTTACACATAATGTAGTGTAAAATTATTACTTGATTCGGTGATTCAGATTCAAGAAATCTTAAAGGTAAACTTCATACAATTGATTGCAGTTGAGTAGATAATTATAGTCATTATTTTATTTGTAGGAAAGTGACTGCCATTGTAGTCTTGTGGTACTATGCGCGGCTGCTGAAAATGACATCTTGGGTTCAATTCCCAAATCAAGCAAAATATAATTGGTTGTTTGTGGAAGTAAATTCGCAGTAGCACTAGCAGCTTGGAAATGTACGCAGTAGATGGGAATAGCCTCGTACCTTATTAGGCACATGGGACATACCTAATATCGGCATCGACAAAATGGATGTACAAATAACACCTCTGCTTTACCCTTCAATGAATACGGGCGTAATGGCATATGTGTCATTTTCTAAAAGTATACATTATTATGAATTATTGTAGATAAGCACTATTGTAAACACACTATTCGAATAACAATTACGACAACAATATGTGTGAAATTAATTGTACAATTGGCATTGATGTACCGGTAAGTATCTATTGACAATAGGATAGCCTTATCGCATATAGCAATCTCTAACAGACAATCTTTGGATGGTCATGAAAATCGTGAGAAACTGATAATAAAGGTAGCATGATGCATTTACAAACAATTATAGATAAAATAAAATTATTACATTATTATAAAGTATCTAATGCCATTAGGATAACAAGGTAGATTAGGTATTTCAAAATTTTTGTAAGCCAAATATAATGCACGTTTTTATTTCGTGTACCTACTTCTTAGCCGCTCAGCATCCAAATATCGCGAGGCATGTGACGCGAATACTTCACTGCGCATGCCTCAAACTGAGGCAAACGACTTCCGTAGTTCCGTCACAAAATCACTAGTTCACACAGAACGCTCAACATGCACTGAACAGGAGCTGTCGCGTGTCGCTACGAGCATGCGCGGAAAATATCTGTACAGTTCATAGATTTAAAGCGTAGCCGAACTCTATGGTACTGTTGCAGGGAGCATTCATTTTTATCCGACCAGTACGACGCGTAGATGCATTCAAGTTGCATGCCTCACCTATATCAGCAGTACTTGATTGACTTGCCACATCTTTTGAATTCTAAAATACATGCAAAAAGAAGTTGTTTTACAATCACTTCTGTTAAAATACCAAAAAAGTTAAATTCCTTGAAAATCGAGAACTCATGCCAACAGAAGAAGACTACTTTTTTTTCTATTTGTATTTAAATTAGGCACTGCCAATGCTGTTTATAGGGAAGTCTCTCATAAATTTCAGGTCTTTTATTTTTCAGAATTTCTTTAGATACCTACAGTTTGTAAAGCAGACAGACAGATCAATAAACTTACGTCAGACAGACTGGCGCCCGTGACGACATTATAAGGTTTTTTGATATCGGAAAATTGAAGAGGATAAATATAACAAAATATACAACGTGTAACCCTAAACCTGCGGGTCTACCGCGTAACTAAAATTGTAATGAACATCGACATTGGTATTAAACTTCAATACGATCGTGAGAGCCTAAACTTTGAGCTAACTTGTAAAAAAATTACCTATCATATAGTTGGGACTCCTATCTATATGATCGGTAAAAAAAATACAAGTTAGCTCAAAGTTTAGGCTCTCACGATCGTATTGAAGTTTAATACCGATATCGATGTTCATTACAATTTTAGTTACGCGGTAGACCCGCTGTTCGTTCCGTTATCGTGAATATATAGAATGCGTTTTGGAATAAGGAAGACCTTTTTTATTTCTTTGTAGCATTAAATGTGACGTAATTTTGGTTGGATCACTGCTACGCCGAGGGCATTGACCGCACGTCAGCTGGGTCTCCCCGGGATCCGCGGGCGTAAAATGGCCACATTGAGCAATTCACCAACGAATCTCCATAGTAACTGTCAAAAAGATGATTACTGAATATGAACCTTACGCGAACGATATAAAGTCGTTGATTAAGTGCATATTTTGACATTTCTAATTGTGAATCACATTATAATTAACCTACAACGGCGTTTTTAAACCCGCTGGTGGAAGGAAAATATTTTTTTAAAGTTGAAATCTTTATCTTTTGTCATTTTTTTATACACGATTGTTCGGAAAGTGTATCTATATATTAATACGTGAAGAGAAAACTTTGTACCCTTTTATAAGCATATTATTGCGCGCACGGAGGAGTATGAGATTTGGCATAGTTAAAGTTTATATGGAGAAGGAGTGCAGAAAGCTAAAATTACGGTAAAGAGCTAGGGCCCATCCACACACGATACTTTTAGTAGCAGAATCGCCCGTTTTCTCGTTCGTTGGCTGCCTTTTGTTTACAAAATGTAAATAACGAACGCGAAACCGCACGATTCTGCTGCTAAAAGTATCGTGTATGGATGGGCCCTAACTCTTTACGGAACCGACTCACTGATCCGGAGCATTGAAAACAACCTTATATATTATTTCATATGTAAGCGCCTTGGTCATTTTCACATGCATGGATAACGACAAAAAACTGTGAGAGAGTGAGTGATACACAGTTCAATTGGTATCTCTTTCTGACTTGTATACCTAGATTGTAATATGTTACCCGCTCACTCGCGAGTCGCGAGTCAGTAGTAATTGTAGTAAAGTAACTCAGTGTGTCTCAGTCCCTCTCTCGCTCACTGCTCAGTCGGCTCGCAAGTGACGCGTCGCGCGGAAAGAGCACAGAGCAAAGTAATTTATTCAGATCCAAATAATGCGTTTGAAACGTTGTTACTAAACCAACAAAAATAAAATAAAAAATAAATTGAATCATTTCAATGTTTCGGATTAGTGAGTCAATTCTGTAAAGAATTACACACGCCTAGAAGTCGCGCGAGCGCTCGTTGAAGTCGGACCTGTGTCGAATTTTATCGCGCTACACGATAGAGCGTAAACCGTATAGTGCGACTACCTATTTTGATCATGTAAATATTCTTTGTAACTCATTGTTATATTGAACAATTATTTTAGATGAAAAAGCTTATAAAATATTATGTTGACTGGTTATTTTTTTAATACGAATCTTTACTTAGTTACTAACTGTTGTTTATTTCTAGCATGGGTCGAAAAGGTTCCGTATACAGATGTGTTAAAAAGAAAAGATACACACCTATTTTAAGAAATGCAAATGAAGCAAGGTACTACAGCTGTCCTCAATAAACCTATTATAATATCTTATTTTCATGTCTTACTTTTCAGCAATTTATACAGTATTTTATGGGAATGTTTCAGAAAGAATTCCGCCAAGAAATCATTTTCATCTCCGGTAGTTATTATAGAAATCATCGACCTGCGTTAAGAAACCTTTGCCATTAAATATTATTAATATACTTATAACATAAATTTAGTTAATTATAAAGATCGTACTGTTATTACCGTAGGTATTTTTATTTTAGATACCCACCGGCGAAGTTCTTTTGTCATCTACAAACAATTCAAATATAACAGACGAACCGTCAACACCAGCAGGTCGATCGCGTAACTAAAATGGTAATGAACATTGAAACTGGTAGTAAACTTCAATATGATCGTGAGTCTTTTTTTACTGTTCATTAAGAGTCCCAACTTCATGATTGGTAATTTTTTTACTAGTAGCTCGACGTTTAATCTCTCACAGTCGTATTGAAAATGGAATGCAAGAACAGTAACGTGAGAAAGAACCTATTGATTTTTATAAAGCTAACAAGATTTCCTCTTCTCTTATGTTATTAATGAAATAATAATCATTGTTTCAGGAAGCAGATTACGTAGTTCAGGGACGGAGAATAATTGATGCATAGTTTTTTTTAAATCAATTGTTTGATATTGAGAAACATACTGAGAAATAAAATCGGTTTCAAACTGAGTAATATGAAATTAGTGAAAGAAAAACAAAATGGCCTGATATCAACAATTCAACATCTCATTTGAACTAACGTATGAGCGGTTCTATTATAAAATAAAAAACGTGCAACGATACTGATCAAAATTTGATGTAAATGCTGGAGCGGTACCAGGAGTCATTCTAACACGAATTGGATTATCAAGTCTCAACGAACTCAATGCTTCCATGAACTAACCATTAATACCATTTCGTTTCTTTAGCACTACACATAATAATGTTGCTGAGATATTACATAATAAATATCATTCATGTAATAACTAAATATCTGTTTTATTCTTTTTTTTATGGAAATGATTTCTTACTTATTTGATATTTAAAACGTCAATAGACATTTACGAGGCTATAAAAATAAAAATAAAACCTATTTTATCATAGTCTACGCGAAAGACTCCGCGGGCTAAAAGCTGGTAGACCGCAACATATTATGTTGCATTTATATGCACCTAAATACTGCAAGAAGAAAAAGTGTATTAACAAAGCTAAAAATTTTCGCCTAAATTGCTTTTCTAAACCTATTGATTTTTTGAGATACCACCAGTTTTAGTCCCTCCCTGATGATTGAATTATGTACTTATCATTTTTACCAATATTTTAAGTAATATATCTATTATATAGTAGTAATCAATAAGAAAAATTATAACAAATCACTCAATAATAGAAAAAGTATCAAAGTCGTTTAGTCGTAGCTACAGCACTGTCGTGAACTCGTGACGCCGAGCGAGTTTACCCGTGCCCGTGCTATAATAAAAGGTCTTATTTAATTAATGAAAATATTTTAAAACTAGGCCTTATGAATGATATAGAATTAATTTCAAATATGAAATTAAAGCTGCAGTAGATCCAAAAATTATTTAGGCATTAAGCTCGGGGGGCGCGGCGGCGACACGATGCGTGTGTGTCAGAGTTGCCGAGCCCGCCGGGTCATTTGTTCGAGTTCATGGCCTTAGTGCCATTCATAATCATATAGGAACTGAGGAATAAAGGTTTTATGCAAACGGGTACATCAAATAACTTAAATTAGTTTTGAAAACATATAAAAATGGATAATAATAATTATTTTAATATATTTTTTGCTAAAGTACCTCTTTGTTACCTATAGATTTACGTCCTAAAATATTTTGCAATATTATAAAAAGACCTCATAAGGCTCATAAAGGAACCTTGTATATTTTATTTAAAGTTGTAAATGTTTCGTTATCGTAAATCGTTGTCGTGGAGTTCCCTTCATTATGGTTGAGCTTAGCGACGCTGACGCATGCGTCATGCTTGTGAACGGGTGCCGTCTGGCTTTTAACTACCATGGCATTTTTATTCAGAGGCAAATCCTTATTATGATGCATGCCATTTAACGCACCAATGTGATGCGCACCTATTCTAACCGCACCAAGAGTATTCCATATAGCGCACCCACGTGGTGCGCAAATATCCTATTCTTATTTTTTTATTCACATTAAATTTAATGCTATGCTAAATGTTTAATGTTATGCTATTTAATTTAATGCTGTGGTAAGAGCTGCGAAAATAATGTAATTACATTATTTTCGCAGCTCTTACCACAGCATTGTATTAATCAAGATTGTAATCTATTATTTTAAGAGTTTCCATGGAGTTTCTTACCGGTTCTTCTCCGACTTACTATTTGGAACCGCGTACCGAAAGTCTCGACATTTCCTAAGTGTCTGTATTTAGTTTCCATGAAATGAAGATCTATTCTATTCTTAATTATATCTATAACAAAGTAGGTATTTACATGCCCCTTCAGGGTCGAACAGGGTTTGTGTCAGACTGTATGTAACCTATTCGCAATTATTACGACATATTATTATGCAAATTGTTGCTCGTTACGTAATAAATCTACTGGAAGGTCATACCCATTGACCATGGTTAGGTACTTGTTTATAAATTTTCCTTGGTTCATTCATTCCTTTGCAAGGGAAAGAGCTCTTTATTTATTATGTAAATGAATCATTTATTGTTATGAAACACTGTTGCATTCAAAGGAATCTTATAATATCAAGATACATTGTAATAAAATTATATTATATATATATTATATATATCTTGCCGGTATCTTCTCCAGGACTAACCCACTTGGAACCGTGCGCCTAGAATCATGACGTTTTGAAAGTGCCTGCAAAGGCCCAGTTGAAATAAAAATCTTTGACTTTGACTTTGACTTATATATGTATATTATGTATAATTTTTACCTTTCTAGTCCCGATCCCTTGAAGGGGTTATTGTACTCATCATTACGAACAACTTTTACTACAAGAGCAAACCGGAAATCGTGACAAAAAGCAATCTGCTGTTCCATACAAATAATTCAATATTTGACTAAGTGTAGAGATGATAATGATGCATATTAAGATTTTAATAATATTTATTACACGACGTGTCTGCATCCAAAACAGTTTAAGGTTACAGTCAGCTGCAGTTTTTCGTACGAACTGCTCTATATCAGGCTAAACATTTTCAGTATGCTGACCTCTCTTTGTACGAAATACCTATACTCTACTACTCCATTTATGGAGTGCGCAAAATTTGCAGAGTGATTCAGGGTCAGTTCCCAAATGTAACCGCAGTACTAAAATTCACTCCAAAACACCGATAAACTCCGATTCCATTTATTCAATTTATAATTTAATACAATTTAAATATTTGTACGCCTTCAATGGTATAACATGTATCTCTATGAATATGTAACACCATTGCATGCACGTCATTGTAATTTACACATGTTACAGCAAATAAATATATCTTTATCTTTAACAAAATATTTTTTTTTTTATTTTGCTATAGTTTCTAATTTATGTGTGTGCGTACTAAGTCGAATTTTCGTTTTGTTTTAAAGTGTATCCCAATAGGTACTGCGGTTGCATTTAGGAACAAAAACTGAATCACTCTAAAATAAATTATGCGCACTAAATAAAAAATTAACCTGTTTATTGAGGGATCATCTTATACTGGAAATTGTAACTTGATATCTAGCCGTGTGTCTTTTCGGGTTGTGCCAAAAATAAACGCAAACATAAAAATATAATAATTTAAATTATGTCTAAATACCTATTTGTCAGACTTCAATAAAAATCTAGGTAAAACATTATGATGAAGTAAGTACCTATATACTTTGTATGTTAGGTACGAGTACTAAGAAATCCATAGCTACTTAGACTTTTGTTCATGCCATAAAACAATACGTGAGAAATAACAAATCCTATATTTAGGTACTAAAAACTAACAGGTTAGTACATAAGAAAGATTTTATCTTACAAGTGACATGCAACATACTCAATACATAATTGTTATCTATTGTTTATTGACGAATTATGTTATTAACACGTAAATAAAATGAGCACAAGTGAACATTGTTTTAGAGATACCTTTTTTGCGGACAAAAATCTGCTGTTCATTTATATATAATCGAGTAATATCTATTGAATTATTTGTATGATACAGCAGTTCCATAAAAATTATTGAGTATTACTCCAACAAATGTTTGCAACAGCAATTTTTTTTCGTGATTTCCCTATTGATCCCATAGTAAAAGTAGTTCATTATGATGAGTACAATAACACCAGCATGGGAAATATAAGAGTAGGACCTTCATATAATACTAATATAGAGCACATATAATTATTATTATTATATATTATAGGGATGTAAAAACACCAAGATTGTAGATAAACACTTTTAATTAACACTTTGATAATATGCTATCTTTAAGTAAGGGTAAAAACAATTGCACGTGGCGACCGGATCGGCGCGCGGCCCAGCGCGCACATGTGAACTCCGCGGTGTCTTGTGACTCACTGTTTTACTGCCGCGCTAGTCTTAGCGGCATCAGCGCGGGCGCGGACACGAGCAGAGCGTCGACCCGGATGAGGGGGGTGCGGAGCGGTTGTGTCCGTTGGATATGTGGGTGTAGGCGCTATGGGGCCAGTTATAGGGATGTAAAAACACCAAGATTGTAGATAAACACTTTTAATTAACACTTTGATAATATGCTATCTTTAAGTAAGGGTAAAAACAATTGCACGTGGCGACCGGATCGGCGCGCGGCCCAGCGCGCACATGTGAACTCCGCGGTGTCTTGTGACTCACTGTTTTACTGCCGCGCTAGTCTTAGCGGCATCAGCGCGGGCGCGGACACGAGCAGAGCGTCGACCCGGATGAGGGGGGTGCGGAGCGGTTGTGTCCGTTGGATATGTGGGTGTAGGCGCTATAATATATAATTTAATTTTGTTTAGCAGAACAACTTTGAATAAAGATACTCAAAGCCAATGACCAAAGAAGCCTTAACGTCACTGCACAAAGCCAATGACCAAAGAAGCCTCTCAGAACGATGATATTTTTTATTTTTTTAGTATTAATTAAGCTTAGATATTTTTATGTTTTGTGCGTCATACTGGGCGTAGAAATAAAAACTTTTTCTTTCTTTCTTTCTTTCTTATATATAGGGGTATAGGGCACAATGTGAAATCATGAGACGACTGATTACAACTGAGGAGCTGGCTACGGGTCTTGGACATCACGATTCGACAAAAAAATGCTTTTGAATTTTTAGTGGACTACTCCGGTTCTGTTCGCCAGCTCCTCAACTGAGAATTGGTTAATAGAAACTCGAAATAACATTTTGAACTATCGTTCTGTTATACAGGATATTTTTTTATGTAGTGCGCAAAATTTGCAGTCTTTCAGTGTCCGTTCCCGAATGCAACCGCAGTAAGTACTAAAATTCCCTCAAAAACATAATAAAAATTTGATTTTATATGGCTTGCGCTAGTAAATTATGCGTGTCCCCCATACTAAGTCGAATCTTAGTTTTGTTTTGGAGTTTATCCCAATAGGTACTGCCGTTGTAGTTAGGAACAGAGACTGACTCACTCTACAAATTATGCGCACTACATAAAAAAATATTCAGTATCATTACTATCCATAATCACTACATAGTATAAAACAGTCTCTTCCCGCTGTCTGTCTGTCCGTATGCTTAGATCTTTAAAACTACGCAACGGATTTTGATGCGGTTTTTTTTTAATAGATAGAGTGATTCAAGACGAAGGTTTATATGTATAATACTTTCATATTTAATGTAAGGATAGTAGAGAAACTGTATCCGTGCGAAGCCGGGGACGGGTGGCTAGTTGATATATACATATAATCGAAACCAGTACAGAGCTTTCAATGCCCCTAGAGTCTTGACATTTCATAAGTACCTGTATCTGGTTTACATGAAATAAAGATATATTCTTTTCTATTCTAATGGTTTTTCAGGTATCGATATAACAATTTTTTAGCTACAGCTATTAAATATGTACTATACCTATCAGTGGCGAAGAGTCCATACAACCCGATTCCCATCGGCTTCCCTTTAGGAATTGGTCAGTGCATAGACTAACGTAATATGGCTTATTATTCAGTGAGGTCGAGCTCTTCCAGACATGACTATAATATTGATTATAAGAGACGGTATGGATTTTTCTCTTGCAGCATTAATTGCAGCAATTTTTAGAGGGCATTTTTGGGACGGCTTCCCCTTTTAAAACTGTCACCCTTCGCCACTGATACCTATGATCTAAACATGATACATACCTGTAAGCTAAAATCGCGCCGAAGAAGATCGGAATGAACCAGCACAGAAAAAAAGTTATTCACCGTAAGCTAAAACTATACACCCCTATAATAAGATCATCTTTAAATAATAATTCTAAATATTTATAAAATAAAAACTGTCTATCATTAAATCGATACACAGTAAATTGATACACAAAGAATAATAATTCACTTCACTGATACACTGACTTATCGAAGACTGACACTTTTTGACATATTGAGATTTTTTCATTATTATTTTTGGGAGTGTCACTAAAGAGTATTTCGTTAAACTTTCGACTGCTTTTGACGGTTTAAAGCCCGTCACACAAGTAGTTATAATATATATTATAGCAAGACATATTACGATATATTTTCCATAGTAATCTTCGAGCGACCTCAGACGCAGCTATAATATATATTTCTATTACGTCATCAAAATATGTTATAGTATAGCTACCACGTATGGGGGCTTGCTATAATGTAATATATAGCTCAGTATATTAATATATATTATAGCTACGTGTGTGACGGCCTTAACTGCTTTTGTCTTTTGAATTACGGCAGTGATAGCCTTACGGTTGAACGCTTGCCTTCCATGAACAAGGGTCGGAGTTCGAACGCGGCCTCTCGACCTCTGACTTTTCGGATTCATGTGCGGATTAGAATTTGATTATCATTTGCACTTACGGTGAGGGAAAACATCGTAAGGAAACCTGCACATCTGAGAGGGCCTCATAGAGTTCTCGATGGTGTGTGTAGTCCGCCAACCCGCACTAGGCCAGCGCTATGGACTAAAGCCTAACCCTTCTCATTCCGAGAAGACGCCCGTGCCCAGCAGTGGAACAGCAGTGGGCTGGAGTTATTTATTACTGCATGGGGCTAGCCTATAAGGGGTCTTACTCTTGAAAATGATACGCCGTATTTCTGATACATGTTGCATTCTATAGTATATTAATACGTGAAGAGAAAACTTTGTACCCACTTTTGAAAGCATATTGCGCACACGGAGGAGTGTGAGATTTGGCATAGTTAGGCCGGTTTTAATGCTTGACCGACCGTAGGTGTGTACGTCAGTCGCGCTTGTCATTTGTATGAAAATTCACAAGTCGTGACAGTGCTTGACCGACCGTACGCACTGCGTACGAGGGCCGTCGGTCAAGCGCGTCCGCATGCGTGCCGTCGGTCAACCGACGCGCTATGAAAACATGCGTTCAGTGCCACACCGATCGTTGGACCGACCGCACGGATGCGCGTACCATAAAATCGAACCTACTAGTTCAAAACTTCAATAATATTGTTTGATTTTATAGGTATCGTTACCTTTTAGTGATTTACCGGGATCCAGCAGAATATCATCGTCAGGTGTCATAGCCTGGCACATGCTGAGCTGGACACCCATTTGCTACAGCTCGGGACACACACTGAATAGGTGATGCGCACTCGGTGCAGTATACCCACATATTTTTTATTCTTTTAAATTATTATTTTTTCTACTCAATTTTACACTGTTGCCATCCTAAGAAAAATGTATTCTCTGTCTATGCACCTGTCCCCTTCTTATTACCTATGTCTATCATTCTAGTGTGTCTTGTTTTTGTGGCAAATAAACGATTTTTCTTTCTTCTTTCTTTCTTTATTTAAGTACCTAATTTTGATCAAACATATATTGATACCGAACGCCTAATTACCGAAGTTCGACGTCGTGAAGTTCTGTGGGACAAAGGCCACGTGTTATACAAAGTCTTTGTCTTGTAATTTCACTGATAATTCATCAAAACTTTAGATCGACATTCTAAAGTAGTAAAAAAAAAATTTTCATCTTCGCGCAATAATGAATATAAAGTAGTAAATTCCCCTTAAGGTTGTATTTTACGACGATTTCTTACTTTTGAGGGGGTGAAGTATCAGCCTAAGCCCCACCCACTAGGGGAGCTCCGTTCTCGCAATTACGCAATTGACGTATAAGACTGTGTGACACACGTGTCACAGAATAGCAATATTAATTAGCAACCTGCAGTATGACACCAGCAAATACTTGAAAAATATAAATCCATAATATCGTATACCCAGTGTCCTATATTACGCTAGAAAAAGAAATAAGAATTTCTATTCAAAAAATTGTAAATACAAATCGGTTTTTGCGGCTTTCCTGTAAAATACCCCCTTAAAGATTATAAATGGAGAAGGAGAGCAGAAAGATAATTATAATTACCATGACCATTGGGCTACCACTAGTAGAAATAAATCTCCATAGTCAGGTACTCTAAAAATATTATAAATATACAATACAATACACTTTATTGCACACCAGTAATAGAAGAAAAGATACAATAATTAGACAAAGAAATGTACAAAGGGCGGTCTTATCGCACGTGGCGATTTCTACCAGAAAACCTTAGGATGGACAGATTTGAAGGTTAAAAAGGAGGGGTAGTTCACGGTGTAACAATAATATGAATAAAATAATTTGGTTCATAAATACTTTACGAAACATAATAATACATAACAATATGCTACATTATATAGGTACTTACAGATACAACTAAAATAAATAAGATACAACATGATAATTATATAATTCAATTACTACTTAAATAAACAACACACTAACATAATTTATTTGATATAATCACAGTGATAGATAGTGTTCTTTAACTGTTCTCTTAAAAATAGCCAAGGATTGAGCACGTCTCACTGCTACTGGCAACGCATTCCACAGGCGAACAGCCTGGAATATAATAGGTAATGGATCCCAAATATTTCCCTAGCTACTCGTACCTATTATAATTCACTGCTAATGGTATTAAAATTCTGTGTCCCATGGGATAAGGGATAAAGGAGCACTTCGATAATCATGTTAAAATACCCAGACCCCATAAGCAGCTATATCAATTTGTTTCTAGAGAAATGAGTTATGAAAATGTTTCCACAAATCTGGAGGTTAGTTATATACGGTTTATAATAAATTCCTTAATGGATTAAGTTTGTGTCATTACTTCGTGTTTGTTTACGATACGCAAGGTTACACAATTTGCCACGCCTTAGCTGTTCGTTTTAACCCCCGACAAAAAAGAGGGATGTTATAAGTTTGTAGTGTGTATCTGTGTATCTATTAGTCTGTCTGTGATATCGTAGCTCTTTTATGGATGGACCGATTTTAATGCAGTTTTAGTTGAAAGCTAGTTTAATCGGAAATCATCTTAGCTGTGTTTCATGAAAATCTATTCAGCCTTTCAAAAGTTACAGCTCTTTTTCTAGTTGGAATCGGGGGTTTTTGACGGTTAGGTTTTTAAATAGCTGATTATTATTATTTAATAACATTATCAAACGTTAAAATTATCGATAAAACCATCAATACTGTCTTCTGTAAAAAAAATCACAAATGTTTAAACGCAGTCCTCGTCGACCTAGCCTGCTTATATTGCCAAAGGCATGAACAAACTACGCAAAAAAAAAGAAAATACCTACCTTTGAAGAAGCACAGCTATACTATACTAAATTGCCTTCTAATACAAAGAAATTAAGCTCATTTTGTGGTGTTAAGTCTCAGTTATCTCAATATTTATAATTATACATTTTTCATCTACTGTTACTGTTACTGTGCATGCTGCATCATTCCACTGCTGGACAAAGGCCTCCCCCCATTATTTCCAGGCTTTTCGATCTAGACCAGTGTGAACCATTCGTTATTAGTTTCATCAAGTTCGTCCCGCCATATCTTACGTGGTCTGCCGCGTCGCCTTGTCGCCATATCAGGGCTCCACTTAGTGGTTACCTTGGCGCACAGCACATCAGGCATCCGGCAGACATGGCCAGCCCAATTCCACTTCAATTTTGCAGCCTTATGAGCTACGTCAGTAATTTTGATTTGGAGGGCAGTGTTGTGTTTCGAACACGGTCTGTTAATTTTAACACCTAATTAAACCATACGCTCCATAGCACGTTGGCAGACCTTGAGTTTGGACTTTTGGATGTTAGTCAAAGATCAAGTCCGAGCGCCATAGGTCAGAATGGGAAGAATGCACATGTCAATGAGTTTCCGCTTCAGTGACATTTTTCATCTAATATAATATTAATTCCTGATTCTGTCCAAATCTTGTTACACCACACACCCCTCTCAATATTCGCAACTTCGCTGCATGTAACATTTAGATTTAGATTCTTTATTATTATCAAACAAATACAATATATTAAATTATAGGATGTAATTACTTTTTAATACAGTTTGACCTAAACATAACTATAATCTTGTAACTATATTAGTGTTAGTCGGTTCAAATTTTAGTACTAAAGTCCTGGTAATGTTATTTTAACAAAATTAGTAATATATGTTGTTAAACCATCATGCATAACTAATACACATAATTAATACACTTAGAAGGTGTTAAGTGTATTAATTAGTTACCTATGCATGATGGCATTACTAATCTTGTTAAAATAACATTACCAATAGACCACCCTGTGACTTGGTTAGTGTATTTATAGGCAAAAAATTATTTTGTAATAGGGAAAAGCGACAAAATCTATACTAATATAATAAATCTGAAGAGTTTGTTTGAACGGTCTAATCTCTAGAATTACCAGTCGGATTAGAAAAAATCTTTTGTATTTGATAGCCCAATTTTCGAGGAAGGTTATAGGCTATTTAATATCGCGCTACGGCCATTAGGAGACGTGCAAAAAGAAATTAAATCAATTAAGCGCGGGTGAAACCCCGGGGCACAGCTAGTATTTACACACGCACGCACGCTCGTGCGTCACTGAAGGGGTGCCAACTTCAAATCAGAGTTAGGCTTTCCGTGCCCAGCAAATGCTGCAGCAAGCTACCCTTTCAGCATAAGCACCTTTGACAGCATACCTAATTATCTATATATTTTTAAGAATTTTATTTCTTATTTGTCTCTTTTTGTAGTGTTATTTTTTATCTGTAATCTTCTCTCTCTTGGGTTGTCAATGTGCCCGCAGAATAAATAAATGAATTTTCTTTCTTTCCTATTATATAAATTACTTTGCTTTAACACTTTAGTCTTTTATAATGTAATGGAGAATAGAATAGAATATAAATACTCTTTATTGTACACCTGAAAAAAAGGACCAATAAACATAATGATTACAATTAATCATTTTAAGATTGTACAATGGGCGGTATTATTACTATCGGCGATTTCTTACAGTCTTAGAGATGCATCTGTCGTTTAATGACATAAATATGTTTATGTCAGATTATAAATTGGTTATTAATGCAATAGTTTATAAATTAGTATTATTTCCATAAATATAAGCGATGTATCGAAAGACGAATCGGCAGACGTAGAGGACGCCCTCTAGATAATGGAGCAATGTCCTAAAGAAGCCTGTTGTGGCAGACTGGATGTGGAAGGCTGAACCCGGTGATATCGATCGACTTTGAGAGGCCTATGTCCAGCAGTGGACTGCAGCTGACTTTATGATAGGCATGGAAGATTTCACAAGTAGCATTGGAAAATCATATATGAAATGCATTCTCAATGTTACAACTGCAACAATAAAACTAAGAAGGACTAAGCCACTTGGAACCGTGCACCTAAAATCACGACGTTTTGAAAGTGCCTACAAAGGCCCAGTTGACATAAAAAACGTTGACTTTGACTTGGAAGTAACATCGATGTATCTGATCGAACAATCAATGGCAGTCGCTTCTTAAAATAATTGTACAACTTATGGCATCAGCGTAAAGATCATGTTTACTGCAGTAGGTACCTTCTAATAAACATTCGTGATCTTGAAGACGCGCGCCGTTCGGAAGTTATCGGTTTTACGAAGTTTGCCGATGTGACTTTTTAGTTGTGTCGCACTATTCCTTCTAATACGAAGTGTGTCATAAATTACACATATTTAAATCTTATATCGTTCGAATATCATGGTAGGTATATCAAGTACGAGAGAAAGTTCGTTAATTAAAAATAAATACACAGCACAGATGTGATACGTAGATACGTACCTAATTCCTAAATCCGACTCTGTTCCAATTCATATAGCAGCGCCATTGATTAGAATTCACGCCATTGATTTTATAATTCATTCATTTTCAACAGCAAACGGTAGCAAGTGTGACATTAGGGCAGCATGCATGAGAAATCATTGCTTGTAAAATCTCACATGTGAAATCACTGTGAAAACAACAATAATTCATCAAATGAAAATTAATTAAAAGTAGCTATAATTTCCATGCCTAGTAGATTATGTACAATCACCACCACAAAAATGTACCTATATGTCGCAGTAAGATAGGTGATACCCCTAGTAATATAATAAAAATAAAATAAACTACTTTTATTTCAGTACCTCTACCATGAGTTTTCCGTGCCGTCTAACGCTATCGTTCCCATTCAATATTTGTATAGTGACTTTAGTTCACTATTTATACCGCTAGAGGCGCTGAAAAAAATCCCATACAAATATTGCATGTGAACGTGAACGTTAGACGGCACGGAAAACTCATGGTAGAGGTACAGGCAACAATGATGAGCCCATAAAACACAGAAATACAGGAATAACAAAATTTATCTGACACAACTACCTGCATGTTATGCTACAGCAATGTCTGATGTAAGGGCAGTTAAGTCGCCCTGCAATCATCATCAGGGCAGTAATCAAAATATTTCATTGTCCACCTTACAAAAACGATTTTCATTATTTTTATCTTGCGAAAAAGATTCAATACCATTTCCTCGTAAAATTCATTCTGCTCTCATTCGTAAATAAAGGGACAGAGAAAATTTGAATTAATTTCCTGTGGCTAAACTACTGACTAAAGTTGATTGTTTTGTTTTTTGTTTTTTTTGTATACGGTCTCATAACTTGAACCAATTTCACTACATGGTTTCATTTAATGTCGTATCCCGTCATGGTCACGCTGTATAAAATTCTATTAAAAAAAAAAAAAAACAAAAATCCATCAATTCTTTATAAAGTTTCATCCTTATCTGGTGACCAGCTATATAAATACTAAGATCGCATCTATATCTCGGCCTCGGTCTCGGCCATTCTCGGTTAAAAGTTACGTCTCGCTCTCGGCGAAAATTTTGGGAGAATTTCGGCTTCGGCCTAGACTACAAAGACACAATACGAAAGGACATAACGCTGAAAAATTGCTGTTCTAAGCTTATAATACCTATAACCTGTTTATTTTGATTATTAGTTCACGAAACTGATGACATTTAGTGGTAAATTCTCAATTTTTTTAATACTTTGTCATTTCTCGGGTTCGGATTCGGTCTCGACCGAGAATTTATTTTATTCTTGGTCTCGGTCGAGATAAAAAAAATAGTCTCGGTCGGACCCTAATTAGTACCTCCATTCGTCAATGATTTATGTCTGTGGACTACATATTACTACATTCTTTCTCTCGCAAATCATTACGACCATCATCCTTGACTTATTCCAATGTTTCCAAGATTGTCTGATAAACCTAAGATACCGGTATTGTTATCAAAATATCATCAATTTCTGGCTTTTACTTCTGTCATCTCGTATCAACTGTCATAGATATTTGAATCCTTAGATTATTGATAGGTCTCTACCAATCAATAATCTAAGTTTGAATCACAGATATACTGACATGGGTAGGCTGCTTCTGCAAGGTTGCCTGTCCACTGAAGCGGAGCAGAGTGGAGAAAATTTAACTAATAGAATACGCGTAATATCACGTCACATAAATGAGCGGAGAAAAAAGAAATTAAAATTGACTCTTTTCCGTTCTTCACCGCTTCAGTGGGCGGGCAGCCTAATCGGGTGTCAGAGACCCGTCAGTGTATACAACGTGTATCAGAAATGCGTGGTGGTATTTAAGGGTGTGGATCAGACCATCAAACTGAACAACTTTCTCTATGGGACCAACATCATAATAGCGAAAAAATAATCAGCTGTCCCATACAAGCCAGCCAGCCAGCTGTTGCCAGGTGCCATAGGTCCGGCCTTTGTACATCTTTTTTTCTATTTATTGTATCTTTTCTTCTCTTTCTGATAGGATTCAAAACTCAGGCGCGAATACAGGATTTCGATGAAGGTTAATTGTTGTGACTTGACATGTGTTAATTGTTGTGTGTTTTGGATTTTAATTATTTCATGTGGTGACTCATTTATGTAATCAATTATGTAATTTTTCCGTCTTACTTCCTACCATGCCTGTATACCTAAAGTAAATGAGTAGCTAGTATATCCCCACGCCATGCTCTGTAAGCGAAGGCTGTGAATGTACCTGACCTTATATTTAGCCGATGACGTATTAAGTAGGTGAGGGAGGTAAGTCTGTTGCGATAAACCGGGCACAGTAAACCTTAAACTGTTACTGAGAATTTCTTAAGAGAAAAAACCCAAACGCAGACGCTTACAAGGCTGATACAACGATTGTTTTCTGTATGGTAGTATTTTAAGTACCCAGCCTATACAGGGTGACTGGTAGAGCGATGGGCATATTAAAGGAGGGTAACGTATTCATCATTATAAATATCTTTTACTAAGGGACCAAACCTGATATAGCAAAAATAAAAATTTCCTGTTCCATATAAATGTTTCGTCAAGTAATATTGATTTATTTCTTTTATGTAAAAATGTTTGCATGCCAGGTACTGGCGGAACATGTGATGCCACATATCATCACCATTTAACATCATTTTTTTATACCATGAATCAAGCAATTTTTTTATTTTATTAAATTGAATTGAATTTTTTTTTTATGGATCTGCAGATTTTTTTTCGCGATTTCAGTTTTATTCTCATAGTAAGTTGTTGTTGCCCGACTTCGGAATCGAAACCAGGACCTCACGTTCAGCAACGTTTGCGTTAATTTTATTTAACCAAAAACTTGCCGGACATTCAGAGAAAATTTTATACCCGTTTCGAAACATATAGCGCGCACGGAGGAGTGTGCGATTTGGCGAAGATAACGTTTACTAGTGATGGCCTAGTGATCGGAAATCGACCGCAATTTTAGCTTTCTGCACTCCTTCTCCATATAAACTTTAACTATGCCAAATCTCACACTCCTCCGTGCGCGCAATATGTTTAAAAAGGGTTACAAATTTTCTCTATGAAGAAGGATTGCAAAAAGCTAAAATTTCTGTCGAATTTCTTCCACTGGGCGACCACTAGTTTTAATAGATCTACGTAGAGTCGAAGGTCGGTTCCGATAAGGAAAAGTACTGTGGGTAATGTTTATAGGCTATTATTCGTATAGAGTGGAAAGCACTCGACAATTATTAGTCATCGAATTAAGTAGAATACGCCTATAGATAACCAACGGATAATGAAGCATCAAATCCTTAACTTAAGTGAGTCACATGTTACTTAATCATTACTTATTTTTTTATCTATATACTCGTATATAAAAATGAATCCATATTTCCCTTGGTCGTGTCATCACGCGTGAACGGCTGGAACAATTTCGCTAATTATTTTTTTGTTGTGTTTGTTATAATAATGTAAGGAGAAAAGAAAGAAGAAAGAAAGAAAGAAAGAAAATTTGTTTATTGGCACATATAAATCATCAACTACATGATAAGAACTAGCATTTACAATTATTACAAAATAAAAGTGTATAATATAATTAAACATAAATTTGCCGTAGTGCCAAAAGGGTCACAGCTCAGCATAAAGTTAGGAGGCAGTATTACTTGCCACCTAACGCTGGTTTTCAGCTGCAACCCACAAGTGATATACGCTCGATAGGTACTTATAAATATAATAGAACAGATAAGTACTAATAAGATATAATAATATTATTTATGTACTTATATTATTATTATTTATTACTTTATGTACTTAATAATAAAAAATACACTAAAAAAATGTGTGGTGTGTACCTTAGCCATAGTATAATAATATAATAAATAAAACGATATGTGCATTATTCTATCAGTCCAAGGGCACAATAAGGGCTATACCAAGCCGGGCATCCCTACGCCGCTGTTACGCCTATATAGCGGATGAGGTAGCTCGAATATTTTCGTACTGTCTCTGATGTTGGAGTAAAAACGCTTTTAATTTGATTTTAAAAGTTGCGCTACTGTTAGATTGCTTTATTGGTGGTGGGATATTGTTCCAACATTTGGTCGCTGCGTACCTAAAGCTACCTCGAAACGCCGTAGACCTATGACGCGGGATTGAAAGTTGCTGAGCGCAGGTCCTTCCTTCACGCTTGTTGTGCCTGCTTGTCCATGCCAGCTTATTGTAAAGATACAAGGGCGTGTGTGATTTAATAACACCGAACAGTAAGCTCGCTAAATGAAATTTCCGTCTTGCGTTCATTTTTAGAATATTGTGCTTATTAATAAAAGGTGTAACGTGGCTTCTCAACGGGATACTAAAACAAAATCGTGCACAGGCGTTTTGGAGTCTTTGTATCATCCGTTCCATTTTAGATAGTAGCCGTGGGCCATATACTGAGTCAGCATAATTCAGCTTTGACAAAACCAATGACTCCACAAGTAAAATTCGTAGTTCCTCAGACAGATATGGGCGCGCTTTATACAGAACTTTTAGCCTATAAAAACAATTTCTGATCGACTCAGTGACATGTTTCTCAAAACGCATTTCCGCATCCATATTAAGACCTAAATTACGTGCCTCGTAAACGCGTTCGATTGGCTCTCCCTTAACAGAAACGCAAGAAATGCTGGGTTTAATTTTACTTAATTGGGACTTTGTGCCAAAAAGCATATACTTAGTTTTTTTCGGGTTCAGTACCAATGAGTTGAGTTTCGACCATTCTACAATACTTTCTATGTCATCGTTTAGATCCTTTAACGCTTCTTCATAATCCTGTGGTTTGAATGATATGTAAATTTGTGTATCGTCGGCGTATATATGATATTGACATTTATTGATTCTCTTAGTTATGTCAGCACAATACATTATAAATAATATAGGTCCCAATATGGAGCCCTGCGGAACACCTCCACCACCAGAAGGTAGGGTAGGGTAGGTTAGGGTAGGGTAGGTATAGTGAAGCGACCCCCGAGAAGACGGCGCGCACTGGTCGGTCCTGCGCGCCGTGCACCGCACAGCGAGGGTACCGGGGGGATCTCTTTACAGTCTCCCCCGGGACGTGCCTGGGAGGGGGATCTCTTTACAGTCCCCTCCCCGAGAAGTGCCTTAATAGGCGTGGCACCGAGGTGGGCTTCGGTGCGGTCTTTTAAGAGTACCCGAGGCCCACCTGTAGGTGCCGAAGTGGACCACCGTGGTGAGTTTAGCCGGTAGGAGTCCGGCACACCCCTTCGCCCCCCCAGGCGGAGGATAGCCCTATGATGGGTTCTCACCACGCTAATCAAAAAAAAAAAAGGGTAGGTATAGTAGGTAGGGTAGGTTGGTGCACAGTTCTTTTATTGGCGGTATGAAGTTCGCCGGGTCAGCTAGCTCACATTAAATTATATTAATCTCGCACAACATTGTACTCATAAAGATTGTAATCTATTATTTTAAAAAAGTTTCCATGGATTTTCTTGCCGGTTCTTCTCTATGGGACCTTCTATTTGGAACCGCGCACCTCGACATTTCATAAGTGCCTGTATCTGGTTTACATGAAATAAAGATCTATTCTATTCTTTTCTGTTCTACTTCTGTCGTGTTGACATTGACCTGGGGGGGGTGGGGTCCGGACTCCTACCGGCTAACTTCATCACGGTGGTCCAATTCAGCATCTACGGGTGGGCTTCGGGTACTCTTAGAAGACCTCGCCGAAGCCCACCCCTGTGCCACGCCTGTTAGGGCACTTCTCGGAGAGGGAGACTAGCCCCCCAGGCACGTCCCGGGGAGACAGTAAAGAGCTCTCCCCGGTACCCTCACTGAGCGGTGCACGGTGCGCAGGACCGACCAGTGCGCGCCGTCTTCTCGGGGGTCGCTTCGGTGAGAGCGCCACAGAGTCCCGACTCTACGCGCTTGCGACCCCGGAGAACTAACTTAACCTAACCGTCAAAAACCTCCGACTCTAACTAGAAAAAGAGCTGTAACTTTCGAACAGCTGAACAGATTTTTATGAAAAATAGCTAAGATGATACCCGATTATACTAGCTTTCAATTAAAAAACTGCATTGAAATAGATCTAGTCGTTTTGGAGCTACAATGCCACAGACAGATACACAGATACACTCAACAAACACCCCTATTTTTTGTCGGTGGTTAAAAATGTCCGTCGTCTGCGCTGCGGCCCCGCCTACATCTCGTGAGTTTCACGCGCGAAAAACGCACATGTGTGGAGCCGCCTCTATTTAAATTTTCAATGCCATTGGCATTGTGCTCAGGGAAAATGTCATAGATTAGATAAACGAATGAGATAATAAGAAACATTGACTTTCAAGGCCATTTCGTTTCAACGAGATGTGACGGTGTAGTTACTTTGGCACATTATCATAGATATACCGAATGTTTTAGAAATCGTCACGAGTATAGACAAAAAAAAATTGATGATCATTATTATTTATACATCAATGCATTTACATACTATACACCAATGCATTTTGTTACATCAATGGCTATTAATGATCAAAGCATTTTTATACACCAATGCATTTTTATACACCAACACAATCTGATACATCAATGCATATTTATTTAATAAATATACCTACAGTCCGCGCGCGAGCTCCTAGGAATCGGGAGCTGAGGAAGCGAGCACTTTGCCGTCGCTCATACCCCGCACCCTACCAGAACAATTGTTTCGATGGTGAAAGAAAGAAAGAAAAACGATTTATTTTTTACACAAATTACGACACACATAAAAAGTAAAAAAAAATTGAAACAATTAATATAAAAAAGAAGTAAAAAATGAAGACAAAAAATAAAAAGTAAAAAATTAAAAACACGATCCAAAAAGAAAATAAAAGTAACAATTTTTAATAATAAAAGTCTGTGGACTCAATGAGTAGGGATTCTTGTATTCTGGGAGAGTGCCTATTAGCGACCGACCGCGACGACGGTCGGGCGCAGCGCACAGTGTCCGCTTCCTCAGCCCCTGATTCCTCGGAGCTCGCGCGCGGACTATTACATTATGGTTACTTCCATTAACTGTACTGTATATAGTAGGTAAGTATTAATAGCACAATATGTAATATGCCATAATAGTAGATATATTAATAATTATAATTATGTATTTATACATATTACCTTTTAGTAAAGTACATAAATACTCAAGAGCTGAAGAGCCTATTGTTATTATCTAGCACGTGAGCCGGTCATGATAATTACCTATCATATCATAGTCATAGTAATATTATAAAGAAAGAAGACCAGTGACTGACTGACTGACTTATCATCAACGCACAGCCGAAACTACTGAAGCTAGAGTCACGAAATTTGGAGGGTAGGACCCTTTTGTATTGTAGGCAAGCATTAAGAAGGGATTTTTGAAAATTCAGCCCCTAAAGGGGTGAAAAAGGGGGTGAAAGATTGTATGGGAGTCCCTTCATTTTTGTATTCAATATAATGTACATACAAATTATGTAAACTAATAACATTACCTATTGGCTGATTTCATTGTACGGGTGGAATAGTTAAAAATCTTGGTTATTCTGAACCTTGGCCTCCACATAGTTACTGCTAAGAGCAAGTGTCATGAGAGAATAATTACCTATATTGGCGTACGAAACCGTCTGCTCCGATAGGTGAATTTCATGCATATAAAACACTAAACTCTAAAACAATAAATAAAACTGTATTAAAAGATAAAAAACGTTTTACATAAGTTTTATATTATATTCATCATAATGAACAACTTTTACTATGGGACCAAAATTTAAATCGCGAAAAAAAACTGCTGTCCAAATTCAAATAATTTATTTAGTTCGCTACATTTAGTCAAGTAGGTATCTATCAAGTATCTATAGTGCGGCCGCCGAGAGAATGCGTTTTTGACACCTGTCAGTTACGAACAAACGAGAATTTTTTGTTATCGAAACATTATTACATAATAGTAGATATCTATCGTTTACATGCACTACTGATACAAAATTCTATTAAAATTAACCTATAATAAACTAAAATAGTTTAGCGCTAAATATAATCTTTAATAAAAAAGAAACATGTTCAACTGACAGGTGTCAGGAACGCATTCTCTCGGCGGCCGCACTTTAGTTGGTTATCTGTATGGATCAGCAGATTTTTTTTTCTCGGGATTTCAGTACTGCGGGTCTACCGCGTAACTAAAATTGTAATGAACATCGACACTGGTATTAAACTTCAATACGATCGTGAGAGCCTAAACTTTGAGCTAACTTGTATTTTTTTTACCGATCATGAAGATAAGAGTCCCAACTAATATGATAGGTAATTTTTTTACAAGTTAGCTCCAAGTTTAGGCTCTCACGATCGTATTGAAGTTTAATACCAGTGTCGATGTTCATTATAATTTTAGTTACGCGGTAGACCCACTGGTCACTAGTAAAAGGTATTCTTAATGATGAGAACAATAACCCCCTTTCGGCTATTATATACCTTTTAGGTTTAAAGAACTTTATTTCTCATAAAAACAATATTACAGTTCCGAAAGATTTTAATTACATAACATCCTTTTCCGCCTAATATAGTTATAGAGTTGATTGTTTTTGGGATATCAGTGGATGTTACTATCTATCTCCTTAAAATATTATCCCATAGTCAACATTTACAAAACTAGAAGGATTATTATTATTAGCTTTATTATATAGCTTAGATTATTAGCCTACTCTTTACTGAAAGCCACGTAAGCCACCCAAAAATAGAACAATTATGGGCAATTTTTACAGCGCCAGCTATATTATTATATTATACCCTAACCGTCAAAATCCCCCGACTCCAACTAGAATTATATCTCCTAGAAAAGAGGTGATATACCAACGGCTGAACAAATTTTCTTGAAACATAGCTATGAACACCCTCACTAAAGACAGTTTTCAAAATATTTTTTTTTTAATCAAATTCGATTCATCCTTTCAGGAGCTATGCTGCAAGAGATAAACACACAGATACAAACTAGAAACTTAAAACACCCCTCTTTTTCGTCGGGAGTAAAAAATAGTACACCGTAACCTACCACCATAGTGCTATAAAAAATAGCACAGTGTATAAAAGGCTTATCTACAAACACTGACGTAATTCCCATCCCTAAGGGCGTGACCCTACTTTCAACACACACGAACATTTACGCGGCAAATTACCCAATAAAAAAATTCAAATAAGGAATCAATAAAAACGAAGTACTCACTGGCAGAAAAAACACGCACACTTCACTTAAAAAAAAAGAATGCCACAAACTTTTTTCGAATTGCTTTCGAATTATTCAAAAATGACCGCCGGCCGCTGAGTCTGTTTGCAATGTGATGAAAAATTATGGTAACCACTTATTAATACATTAACTGATAGTGTAGTGTCGTGCAAATGTATTCATTCGTATATTTGCTCATTTTGGCGTGAACCATTTACGTATAAAATACAAGCTTGTATGTCTGTGGAGATAATTTCAGATAAGATTTTTATCTTGTCCCAAAATGGGTTAGGTACACCAATAAATACTTACGTTGTACGGTACTGTTATCTTCGTTTTTTAACCACCTGTTTATCTACTAGTGTAATTTTTTTTAGGGCAATCCTTCGTATTGTCCTTGACCTCTAGAGTAGAGGCTAGGGTTGTATTTTTAGATACCATCCCATTAAAATCTCCCTCCGTGTTCGTCCTCAGTTTATGCGGACGGACACCGGGTTTTGTGTTGATAGGCACCTACCGGGGTGTTGCTGATGCATATTTTTTTCACATCAGCGGATGCTGATGCTGATGTTTTATCATTGCCATCAGCAGATGCTGATTTTAATTATTTTCTGAGAAATCTATTATGTTCGGAATGGAAAAGCATGGAAAAAGTAGTGGCCATTAAAAATTTATATCGAATAGTGGCACAGTTTTCCTCGGCGTTGAAATAAAAGATTGATTCAATAATTTTGTGAATTTTCATAAAAATATTTAATCAAACTAAAGTACTTGGCTTCTTGGTAGTCAAGCCTAAGTAGTTTAGTTATAATTAGTGCTACTTATAAGCCTTGCCCTCTCTGCGTTCATATCACCGACTGTCATCGATCAATGCGGATGCAGAGATGCTGATTCTAATGTAGAAAATGATGCTGAAGTTCCGCGGTTACTGATGCTGATGCTGATGTTCGTAACAACCCTGATAGGTACGTACACCTTGCAGGGCTAAAGGAGAGAGATAAAATCGGGGACAAAACCATGTCTTTACCGTTATCACTCTCAATTTTACATTTTGTCTTCTGTCAAGGAGACAAAACGTGAAGAAAATTAGTTAGTCCACTCGCCGTCCTACAAAATGATTCTGAATTTATTTTTCAATTTCAAATTAAGGGTTAAAATGCGATGAAACCCGAGAAATCACTAGGTACTGAGTAATTTTTTTTTCCTATTCATGATGATCACACGGTACTTGTCAGATCACTAAATAATCAACGTGTATCATAAATTAACCCAATTTGATAAAGTTAATAGGTTAACGGTAGCCAATTACCCAATCACATCTCATTGAATTAGGTAATTGCTCGTCCAGCCCGACTAACATGCGGGCCGTGACAAAATTTTGTCGTCATGACAAGACGACAAAATAATGCAAATAATGCAGAGATAATGCCTTTATAAATAAGGAGGGAAGGGAGGCCTTTGCCCTGCAGTGGGATACTACGGGCTATTAATAATAATAAAAAATGCCTTTTAAAAACCTGTTTTGCGCACGAGATAATGCGATGAGAAAATTATGTCGCGGCGCATATTAGCCCGGATGGAGAAGGATATGGGTCGTCAATCCATCCAACGTCGTCCGAATTTGTAGGTAAGGACTAGTTTTAAAAGTATACTAAATTCCATTAAAATAGAACAGAATACTATTTACTAAATACCTACTAGAAGGTGAAAATTATTTTATACTTTTTAGCTTTTTGAAGTCGGTTTTTACTTTTTTAAAAGTTTATTTTATGTTTCTATTTTGTTTGGCATAAAAAATACTGAAATATGTAATTACAGTAATCGCGAGTGATATGCTGTTATTCATTCAAGAGTTCCATTTGTACATCTCCGAAGGTCTTCGTCAGATCTTCACCAAATTTAAATAGGAATACCTCGAAAATAATCGAGAAACGCGTAACAAATATATAAAAAAAAACCTGCTCAAATTGAGAACCTCCTCCTTTCGTGGAAGTCGGTTAACAATGCTTCAAAAACCTTTTAACCCAAATTAATGATTAGGGTATTAGTAAGTCACTTGAAAGACAATTTATTCAAATTTCTGCAAAAAATATTAGAATGTGTTTTTGTTTACCGAGGAATAAAAATCAAGAAGTTAATAATTGTGGATGAATAAAATATTAGTTTTATAACAACAACAATAATCACTATACAGTTGTTACAAAGTTGTTATATTTGTACGCTTTTCTATGGTTTTGGCTACTTTTAACGACCTTCTGATGTACTGCGCACACCGATTCATTTTCTAGTTACCACCACTGAATTCGAACCTGGACCTTTGATAGTCGACAGCTGGCTATGTTATTGGGACTTCGATCTATCGCGTGCCGGATCTATTATTAACAATGGAATCATTGGGTTAAATTCCTATTCCATATGGTTTGAAACACAGAACTATGTTCTGTGGTTTGAAAGAATAAACAAGAGAAATAATATATAAAAATGTGTTTGTTTTATTGAAACCCTATGCCTAAATACCTACTGCAATACTTAGTAACATATTTTGTAACTATTAATTGATTACAGTCTCAAAAAGTTCATAAAATTAAATAACGAAATGGATTTCATCCACATGTAAAATCTTTCCATCCTAAGGTTGTCTGGTAGAAATCGCCAAATGCGCAAAGACCGCCCTTTGTACATTTCTTTTTCTAATTATTGTATCTTTTCTTCTATTACTGGTGTGCGATAAAGTGTATTGTATTGTAGTGTATAATACTTTTCTCTAAAGATAACTGCTTACAATCTAATATGTCTAAATCGATATAAACTATAATAGGTAGATACCACCTACATTAAAATTTCAATTAAAAAATCTAAGTTCTAGTATTTGTATTTTTAATAGCAACACAATCATATAGAAGAATTTAACTTTTGTGTTATTTTCTTGTGACTGTTGTGTTGTCCTATGTGGAATAAATTATA
The DNA here is from genome assembly GCA_932294325.1 of Allophyes oxyacanthae. Classification (NCBI taxonomy): domain Eukaryota; kingdom Metazoa; phylum Arthropoda; class Insecta; order Lepidoptera; family Noctuidae; genus Allophyes; species Allophyes oxyacanthae. The sequence goes on along the minus strand of OW028614.1, from coordinate 2,334,453 downwards.
ATTATTTCTTTCTTTCTTTTGTCTTTAATTCAAAAGTTGCAGCAGAAGACATTCAAACAAAAAACTCAGGTCCATAAAGGGTATTTGAAATTTAATTTCAGAGACGGATACATTTATTTATTTTATTTATAGTTAATTAAAACGGTAACGGTTCCCTCACAAAACAGCAGACACTCTCGCATAATTATACTCCATCCATCCGTAAACACATCACATTCCGGTTTGGCAAGGATTACATAAATCTTCATTTATCACCTACCAACTTAATGTACTCATTATCATGCAAAATAAATTATTCTTCTTCTTATTCTTTGTCTTAAAAGGATTAATGAATCTTGCTTTTCTGAATCAGATCAAATATATTTTTATTCGTGTAAACCAATTCAGGCACTTATGATTAGTCAGATTCTATTTGCCTCATTCCATAATTATATGAAATGATGCAATCATTCTTTGGCGTGTTATTACTAGGTACTAAGATTTATATTATATTTATTAACAAAACAACCAATAAAATGATATAAGGTACATTTAAAACAATGTTTAAGTTTACCACTAGTAATAATAAGTTTATGGTTTAAGTACAGGGACAGATGACTGAACTCTACTGTACCGTTTCAAATTGTACGTATATTAGAAGTACCTACTTTAAAATAATTTATTTGTTAAAAATAGGTATTTTGGTGAAAATCTTAAAAACAATATAGCTGGTGCGCTGTTTTGTCATTCAGATTTCAGGCATACAAATAAGAGGTTAAAACAAATGAGTACGTATTTAAAAAAAATAACGATTCTATGATAATTCTTAGGTAATATTTGATTAGCCTAAGGTTAATATTTTTATTAAAATTTCTTTGTTGATCCCACAGTCAAACTGTTGTGCAGTTTTGTGGGACATTGTATCTAGTTCTTAAGCTTATATTGTATGTTAATTATTAACTAATAAATAATAATGCAGACTTAGTTATTTATGTGTAGGTATTTTCGGATCAAGGTAGAGCGCTACCTAACAATGTTCGTCTGATCTTTGAACTATATATATATATATATATATATATATATATGCATTCTATTGAATTGTATTTCATATTATATTCGTACCTTCTCCCGTTCATTGCGCCGGCCATGGCCATACACTCGCCCATACATAATTTAGAATTATAATATTTTCCTATTTTCTATGATCTTTCATTGTAGCGACACTCGTGCGCATCGTCTTTCATTTTCAAACTGCGCTATGATGTATTGCACTTTGGCGCAAGCGTCAGTTTACTGAATTCAATGTCGCATACTTCATCTTCATATGAATAAAGATAAAGCATGCGACTACATGTACTAGCTTCCGCCAGCGGCTTCGCCCACGTGATAACTTTATAAATTATAGTCTATGTTACTCAGTGTTAATATAGCATTGTGTAGGTGAAAGAATTGTTAAAATCGGCCGAGTAGTTTTTAAGTTTATCCATTACAAACAAACAAACAAACCTACCATTTCTCTTTATAATTACTTTAGATTTAGATTAGATAGTGTAGATCAATGGCGTCATGGGAACCAGGTTTTGCCATAAGGAGCGGGGCATATCAAAAATTAACGACAGTACTAGGCAGTTGCACGTTTCCTCACGATGTTTTCGTAACTGATGATCAAATTGCGATCCGCAAATAAATTCTAAAAGTCAGAGACGCGGGCTTGATTCGAACTCAGACCCTCCTGCATAGAAGGCAAAGGTTCACAATCATGATAGGCAATCGCAGCATAAATTAAAAAAGAAAACTATAGGTAAATAGATAATTTATTTATTATGTACACTTATTAATTACAATATTTTACTAATATTATAAATAAATTAAATTTGTTGAAAATATTTGAATGTTTGTCTCCCAAACACGCATAAGTTTCACATAGAAATAATAAGTACCTAACATGTCTTTAGATTCACACATAGAATACATTTGTAGCGACATCTATCGCCACATAGAATAACTACCTACAAGGCAGCAAGCTGACAACAGTAGTGGCGCGCAAATATGAATTCGACCAATAAGATTACGAAGCCTGCATCGCGCAAGGAAAAAGAATATCATATCTAACACATATACAACTGTCCAACATCGACCGTTGGGCTTCGCCCCGCCAGGCAATATCACCTCGCCTGGTCGGAGGATCCTCCGTTTTCAATGGAGGAATACCATACCTCGTTCTTCCACACATTTTATTCGGATATATGAAGTAGTTCCTCAGAATGCAAGTGAAACCGCGAGCAAAAGTTAGTAGATAATGGTGGCACTTCACTTGGCATATTTGTACAAATATTTGCGTATAGCTAATGCAAAAGAAACATTTGAGTCATATAGAAACCAAAGCAGTAACAACCCATTTTTACACTATGGCAACATTAAATGCAGTTAGGTAAAGTTATCGCAAAACTTTATGAGCTCTCGGAATTTGAACGCGAGTGGCTGCGCAGTACGCATATTATAGGTGCTAGAGAGAGAGAGAGAGAGTTCAGAGCTCAGTTCAGGGCTCATAATGATTTGCGCGTACTATATAGTCCGCGCGGAACTAGTTGGCCGAGCCTTAGGTGGGGATGGGGGTGAGGGCGGTGGGTTGCCTATTGTTTGACGGCGCCGTACTGAGTGATAAAGCACCGAATAGGTGATGCGCAGTCGGTGCAATATACCCACATATTTTTTATTCTTATAAATTATTATTTTTTCTACTCAATTTTACACTGTTGCCATCCTAAAAAAATGTATTCTCTGTCTATGCACCTGTCCTCTTCATATTACCTGTGTCTGTCATTCTAGTGTGTCTTGTTTTTGTGGCAAATAAATGATTTTTCTTTCTTTCTTTTCTAAAGCGCCCCCGCCCCTCCGTCCCACCGCTCACTTACCTGAGGCGCAGCCAACTAGTTGCGCGCGGACTATAGTGCTCTGCCGACTTTGATTGACCAAATATTGTACCAAAACCAGCATTATACAATACATAATAAACGTTAAATTTAGGTTGGTAGCAAAAACGCCATCATCCCTCACAAATTGTGGCAAACGGGTGACGGCACGGTTGGCGCCATAGATTTAGGGAAGCGAAAATATTCTATGTTTATGGTTGGCGCAGTGGCTAAGCTATTAGCTTTCTATGCTACGTGCCGCGGGTTCGATCCCCGCATGGAGCAATTCTTTGTAAGATCTACAGATAGTTGTTTCGGGTCTTGATGTGTGTGCATGTGACATGTATTATTAGTAAACTGTACCCTCGATACAGGAGAAATCATAAAGAGGGGCAAAGTATATAAAAAAAAAAAAGGTATGTGTGTGTTTTAGGTTTTGTTGTGTTGGTAACCCTTATGCAAATAGGTATCTGACTCGAAAATAAATTTTCAAATACATCAGGGCAACGTTTACAATATCTGACATAGTAGAAGCAAGTCAACCGGTATTCACAAAAAACATACCTAACTATTACAAACAAACAAACAAAACATTTATCCGGTCAGTATGTAATTACAAATTAATTTTCATGACTGACTTGATTGATTTAATTTAAATAATTAAAAAACATTATGTAAATAATGTTTACTGATATTATTTTTATTTAGTATTTTTTAAGAATTTTGTGAATGTCAGTGACTGAGTGACATTGGTTCTGATTCTGTTGTTTACAAACGTAAAGTAATTAAATAATTATAGTCTCGCTATGTCTCTTTCTAACCAAAAATATGAGAAAAGGATGGAAGATATCTAATCTTGTGAAATTAATCCATTTGCTTGTTATCAATGTGAATGTCATCGCCATCGCCATAGATCGCATCTAATTTCCCGTGAATGACAAGGGCATGGACTATTTGTCAGTTCTAAATGTATTCTGTCCTTTTTCAATTAGTTTAGTAAGAAAGAGATTTACCGCCGTATAATGAAACACAACTCAATTTTAAGTGATGAAGTCCCGAATATTTAACTGCATCTCAAGTTTAAGTTGCCCTTAACTCTCGTGCTGTCACTGTCACTTTAAGCTGGAAAGTAGCGACAGAATGACTTTTAAGAGTGTCTTAAAATTGAGTTATGTTTCAGTATTCGGGGTAAGACGCTCATAAAAGAGATTATTTCACTACTGTTTACCTTAAACTGAAAGTGATAGCACGAGAGTTAACGGCAACTTAAATTTGAGATGTATTTGAGTATTCGGGGATAGTGTGATTAAATTTAGTTTATTGCGGTAGACAACAGAATCGGCACCACTGACAATAAACGTTTTTTTTGGCCTTACTGACGAGTACTCGATTGCCTTACACAATATCACGTTATTGTCCAAAAGGATGATGGGCGTAGTATAATAAGTAAATATATTATTTAAACTTAAATTCAATTTTAATGATGTTGTACACCAAATCTGCGGGTCTACCGCGTAACTAAAATTGTAATGAACATCGACATCAGTATTAAACTTCAACGATCGTGAGAGCCTAAACTTTGAGCTAACTTGTATTTTTTTACCGATCATGAAGATAGGAGTCCCAACTATATGATAGGTATTTTTTTTACAAGTTAGCTCAAAGTTTAGGCGCTCACGATCGTATTGAAGTTTAATACCAGTGTCGATGTTCATTACAATTTTAGTTACGCGGTAGTCCCGCGCTGGTGGGAAATGGAGCACATTGTATGTTTATTTTATTTTAAAAAATACCTATACTACAACAATGATTCTGATTTCAGGTAAGGCCTTAATTCCTCTTATGTTGATGTCGCGTAGGACATCCTGTGTCATATCGGCAATTTATCCGCCGCTGATCATCAGCGTTGCAATGTGATGCTGTGTTGAACACGCTGTGTATTCGTACGCGCGACCGACATCAGCTTAGGAGAAATTCAGGCCTTTGTCACTAAGTTGGGGGTAGTATCTGGTAGTAGCTACAGATCGATCGATCTAGGAGGCTAAGCTGCATTTGCCGCGGTCAGTATGTGAAGGGTGACGTTCTCGAAACACGGAAAGTATGTTAAGTAGTTGGTTCCAGCTATCATACGAATACGACAGTCGAAACAACAGTCAGGCTGAGATCTATAATGCGTACTTTGACTTAGCTCAGACTTTACTGAAACTTTGCTAAGCATATTGCTTAGCTTATAGTTTGATTTGGAATTTATAGTCATCACACGCTGAAATTGTGCTGAGTATAGGCTAAGACCGATGAACTCAATAAACAAAGTCTAAAAGTCAATAAAGAAAGTATCTAATTCCAAAGCAAAGTCTGAGCAAAGTCTAAGTACGCTCTATAGATATAGCCTTAGTCAGCAACCTTCTAACCGTCTGGTGTATCTCCCAAGAATTGGGTGGTGGAACTTATGTTAGTCACTCCGTGTGAAATACCGATATCGAATACGGATAATTTATGATTATAGTCAGCAATGGGTAGGTACAAGAATGTTGCTGGGTAATGGCTCAATTATGGAGAGGCGAAAAGTCGGGCGGCGCGCAAAGCGGCGCGGCGCCGGCGTGCCGCTCTCTCGCTCACTCTCCACGAACGGAGATACGCGCCTTTCTCCGCGTTGTGCGCCGCTTTGCGATCCGCGCGACTTTCCTCCTATCTATAGTTGAGCCCTAAGCCAGTTGATGACTACAGAGCCCTTTTTTCGTGGTGAAGATGTTGGCAATCACCGGTGAAGGGTTTTGGGATCACCAGAATCACCGTAGTTAGCACGGTGAATACCAAAAAGAGAGTTAGGGCATAGCGGGACTTTCGCTCAAAACTGGAGCTGCCTGACTGGGGAAGTGCCTCCACCTTGCAGAATATCGTAGCCAAATAACACTGCTCTTTTGCAGTGTTGTGTTCCTAATGGTGAGCAAGGTCATTTTGAGGGGTGGAAGTTTAGCAGTATGGAAAATAGGTAAAGAAAAAGAACGGAATTATATGAGAAATAAAATTTACTCCGAAGACGTCAAAAAGAACAGTAAAAATCCAGATGTCAGATTGAAACATCTTTTTAACATGCTGATATAAAACCTCTAATACGCCCCCTTAATCAGCATGTACTCCCAACTCTGTTACGCACTTAATATGCTTACAAACAGGCAAGGCTTTTGTTAGAATATCTGCCAACATGTGATCGGTCGACAAATATTTAAGAACCACTGGTTTGTCCCTGAGTACGTCCCTGATATAATGACATCTTATGTCAATGTGCTTACTACGACTATGAAACACAGGATCTCTTGCTAGACAAATGGCTCCTTGATTGTCTACGTACATTGACACATGTGACATATTACATAAATTAAGTTCGCTAAGTAAGCTATTCAAGTATACTGCTTCCTTCATGGCTTCACTCAAACTTACATACTCCGCCTCAGTGGATGAAGTAGCTACTGTTCTCTGCTTCTGAGATTTCCACGAAATGGCCGCACCACCTAGTATGAATGCGTAACCTGAATATGAACATCTATCCATCAAACAGTTACCCCAATCCGCATCCGCAAAACCTTGCAAACTTTTACTAGTCTTTTTATAAACAAGACAATAATTAATTGTTTTCTTCAAATAACGAAGAATACGTTTCGCCGCAATCCAATGACATTTCTTATGACATGTAGTAAACTGAGCAAGCTTAGAAACAGCATGAGATATGTCAGGCCTCGTTCCTACACTCAAATACATAAGACCACCTATCAGTTCATGATAAGGCCACACTTCGTTCGTGTCTTCCTTATTAATTTCAAACTTTTGTCCTATTTCCAATGGCGTCGAAACAGGATTGCATTTATCCATGTTGTATTTCTTAAGAAGGTCATTAATATACTGCTTTTGCGACAAAGAAATTACATTATCCTTTTTCTCAATCTTAATACCCAAACAGTATTTGGCAGTACCAAAATCTTTTAACTCAAATTTATTAGCTAGATCCTTTTTAAAAGTGTCTATCCACGTTCTATCCTGACTTGCCACTAATATGTCATCGACATATATGGTCACTAAGAGCATTGCACCATCTTCTCTCTTCATGTGATACATACATGGCTCATTTATAGTTCGTTTCAAACCAAACATCTTCAGTTTTTCATCCAACTTTAGATACCATTGCCGACCTGCTTGCTTCAAACCGTACAAAGATCTTTTCAATCGACAGATATTGCCTCCTTCCTCCAGATCTTTGAACATACGCCTAGCGCGCTTTCCTACAGCAGAACTTCGACTTTCTTCCTTCATCAGTTTACGAAGACTATCCTTAAGAAGCTCAGGAACTTGCATGTAAACTTCTTCTTCCAGGGATCCGTTCAAGTATGCCGTATTTATGTCCATTTGATGTATTTCTAGATTTTTTTCAGCAGCAAGAGCACATAGCAATCTGATCGTTTGAAGTCTAGCCACTGGAGCGAAGGTTCTATGGTAGTCAACACCATACTTCTGACTATAGCCCTTTGCTACTAGTCGTGCCTTCTTTTTCTCCGTTCCATCGATGTTTTGTTTTATAGTTAAAACGTATCGACAACCTACGACTCGACGATCCATCGGTTTTTTTACTATATCCCAAGTATCATTCTTCACAAGACTTTTAATTTCAGATAGAATAGCTTCCTCCCAGCCATTGCGTTCATCACTTTTCAATACTTCATCAAGTGAAATTTCTGCTGCCGCTGAAAAGTATTCCATCTCATCATCCTGTTGATTTGGTTCTATATTTGCCTCTTCACTTGTATCTGGTTGCATATGATAAACCTTTTTCGGTCTTCCACATTGACCTTTCAACAGCTTTGGTCTTCCAGGACCACGTTTAAGTCTCGGTGTCCCACCTTCACTAATAGGATTTATATTACTCTCATTAGGTATCTCATCACTATCCACAGTGAACCTATCTGTCAATTGCTGGCTTGAATTGATATCTAATCCTTGATCAACTTGTTCATGATCACCAATATCAATCCTATTATTGGCGTTAGACTGTATTTCTTCGTCAATATTTGACAATTTTATTTGTTTAGGTAAAACTATATCAAATTCTCTATAATTTTCCTCTTCTTTCAATTCATCTTTTTCTTTGGTCACTTCTAATAAAACTTTAGAATCGTTCCTTACTTTAATATTTGAAGAATTTTCATGAAATTTTACGTCTCTGGCAATAACAACTTTATTTTCAGCCGGTACCCAGATTCTGTAACCTTTCGAAGTCTTTGGGTATCCAATCATTACTCCTTCTCGAGCACGAGCATAAAATTTATCTTTTCCTGGTGTCTTGTCTAAAACAAACGCTTTTGTTCCGAAGCTACGAAGGTCTTCTAGTTTCGCTGGTTTTCCATACCACCTTTGATACGGTGTATCGCCATTCAAGCTGCTAGTAGGACATCGGTTTCTTACATAACAAGCGGTCGCTACTGCATCAGCCCAAAAACCTGTAGACAAGCCAGATGATAACAACATGCATCTCGCCATTTCCACCAATGTGCGATTCATACGCTCACTCACCCCGTTCATTTGTGGAGTGTGAGGTACAGTAAGTCTTTGCTGAATACCTTCTTCCTTTAAGAATTGTTCAAATTCTTTATTACAATACTCTCCACCATTATCACTTTGTAGAGATTTAATCTTTCTACCAGTCTGTTTCTCAACATAACTCTTGTAAGTCTTAAACGTGTTTAATACTTCACTTTTCTTGCTTAAAAGGTACACTTCACACCAACGTGTACTGTCATCAATAAAAGTGACAAAGTATTTTGCTCCGCCAAGAGATGTATTTTTCATTGGACCAACTACATCGGAATGTATCAATCTTAATAACTCATTACATGGACCGTTAGACCTCAAAAATGGTAATACACTCATTTTACCTTTCACACAAACACCACAATTATATACTTCTTTTAGATCTTCTTCCCTTACGTCAACACCACTACTATTCAGTAGCTTCATTAGATCTCTTGCATTCAAATGCCCCATACGCTCATGTCATAAACGTAAATCTACATTCCTAGCATTCATCATCACATCGTTTACTTTTCTCACATAATATAAATTTCCTATCCTTTCAGCAGTCATTTTCACAGTGCCATTAGCATCAGTTACATAAGCAGCATCTTTGTCAAAAGTGACTACATGCCCCTTATCCGTGATTTTAGCTACTGATATTAGATTGCTCCTAAGATCAGGAACATATAAGGTGTCACGAAGCTCAATATGTCGCGTATTATTCGTATTCGCAGTGCATAATCTAACGCTACCCTTACCGTTAACATTTGTTGACAGATCACAAGCAAGGTTCAACTTTCCTCCATAAGGTAACAATGTATCATTAAACATGCCTTTGTCGTTACAGAGATGGGATGTACAGCCGCTGTCAAGAACCCATGATTGCTTATTAATCACATCTGAAACATTTAAACAATTAAATACATCTAAACATTCACTTGTTGGTTCTTCTATTTCAGTTGCACACCTTGTCTCCTGGTTTCTTGTCTTTAAGTGACATTCAGAAGCCTTATGTCCGACATTATGACATTTGTAACATTTATACTTGAAACTTTGGTTGGAAATCGTCGTATTCGGGTTTGTTTTCGATTTTCTCTTAGGTCCACTTCGTTTTACGTACATCGCACCTTGTACCTCTGTCGTGCTTGTACTCAACTGTCGCCTTGACATGTCTTCCTCCAGAATTTTTATCTTCAAAAATTCTATATCAGGTAGTTCATCACGCGACTCCATTGCACATCGAAAGGTTGTATATGATTCAGGCAGGCTATATAGCAGCAAAATCGACAATAAATCACTATGAATTTTTATATTCATATCACCGAGTTTATCCACGGCATCTATAAACTTAGATAGGTGATTGCTCATATCGTCACCCTCCTTCATGTGACTTAAAGTAAGTTCCTTCAATAAAATAGCTTTCCTCGCAGGACCTTTGGAAGCATATGTAGCCTCAAGCTTTGACCATATTTCTCTAGATGTGGAACATCCCCGAATATGTTTTAGCTCACTGGGACTGATAGCTAATATTAGGTCTGCCTTCGCCTTTTCATCATTCATCAACCACTTCCTCAGTTCTAATTCATTAGCAGTCTCCTCATCCGGTTTTTCATTTCGCCCACTTACATAGTCCCAATTATCACTTTTTATAAGTAAGGCTCGTACCTGAATTTTCCAAGTGTCGTAATTATTTTTATTTAATAACTCGATCCGCGTCTGCATCGTATCTCCTGGGCCCATAACCTTTTGAGGGGTGGAAGTTTAGCAGTATGGAAAATAGGTAAAGAAAAAGAACGGAATTATATGAGAAATAAAATTTACTCCGAAGACGTCAAAAAGAACAGTAAAAATCCAGATGTCAGATTGAAACATCTTTTTAACATGCTGATATAAAACCTCTAATAGGTCACCCTTGGACACTAGTAGTATCTATCTTCGGCAACGCTTGAGTGATGCCCCTGAGGGCTAATTCCCGTAATTTTATGACGCGCCGATCATATTATTGCAGTGACCCTCGAATTTGATACGAGCGTATCTCAATACCAAATATGTTGATTTGATCAAAATTTTACTGCAACTGCGCGGCAACTGCACTTCTTTAGTTACGTGAATTAGCCCACTGGTTTTAGAAGCGTCCATAGGTTACGGTAACAGCTTACCATCAGGCGGGCTGAGTGCTTGTTTGCCACCTTAGTTGTATAGAAAAAAGGTTGATGTTAAAGTCCACGAAAATTAAATTCTGATTTCAGACCAAATTTTTTTAATTTGTAGTTACCTACCTATCTGTGTTTTTTATCTATCGGGAAAAGGTAAATGCGAATAAAGAATTTTTATAAACCACGCAGGGAGTTCCCGGCTAACAGAATAAAAAAACTTTTTATACAAAAGATCAACCTTGTTCGATCAAAATGTATGAAACGATTGAATGTTTTTTCTCGATTTCAGGGTTGGTCCCATAGTAAAAGTAGTTTTCTATTGATGAGTAGTTTCACCCCTTAAAGCATGGCCGGTGAATTACAATGAATAACCCTGTATATCTAGTTACGTAGCTAATAGTTCTAACCACGGTTCTAACACAAGTCTCGAGTTTTCAGCTACTTAGGCTGACATTCAGAGACGGCATAAACGAGTCTAAGCGTGAACTTACGCTTCCATCTATCAAAATTTGTTCGTAAGTTTAACAGATGGAAGCGTAAGTTCACGCTTAGACTCGTTTCTGTCGTCTCTGAATGTCAGCCTTACACTTTTAGTTAGATTACCACGAAGTATCTTTAAAGTAAAAGATCAGCAACATGGTGCTGGTAGAATATTCCAAGAGACCAACTTAATTGCTAAGAGAAAACAAAAACCGTCTCAGTTAAGAATCAAATCAGCACCTCACAAGATGGTTGGTCTACAAGGTCAAGCAATGTTGTAAGTCTTGGATGGGTGAACGTTGTTTAGGATTTACCTTCTTCAAAAAGCACCTTAAGCTCCGGCTGTTTTTTAAAGAATCAATCAGAAGAATTCAATGTCAGATCAGCTCTCTATGGAAGGCTACTTGCTATAGTTAAGAATATGTATATACCGACTAAATGACGGATATATTAAAAAGAGACCAAGGAATATATTCTTACTAAGGGTAAAAACAATAACCTATCAAACAAAAAAATCCATGCATTCATTCACCATGGTGCTTGCTTCGCTCATTAAGTTTTATGTGTTTATCCATTTTAATATCTCTGATAACGGAAATTTAAACCAGGTAAACATGTTTTTATACTTTTAATGCTCATCTTTATTTTTATTGTTTATAATAATATCGAATATGATACTGTCTGTATCGTATTCTTTTTATAATTTAATTTACATATTTATTTTATTAGTTACATCGATTTGTTTGATTCTAAATTGAACTTTATTCTGTACGCATCATTCACTTTTATAGATGCGCTTGTATTAGTTCCATTGACTCCATTGTCAATTTGTCGTTTGCCATTTCTAACTTTAGTTCCATTTGAATCCATTTCATGTAAATGACTATTAACTCCATTATCCATTTTTATTCCTGCCTTAGAGTTTGTCTTCTTGCTGTAGTTTTTAATATAGAAGGTTCCAAATAGGTAAAGGAATATGGCACCATTGATTGCCATTGCTACAGATATTATATACGATGGTGAGCACTCTGACTTCACCCCGGCGACTGCGTACTGGCATAACACTACGACGAACTGAATCTGGAAAAAAAATTGAAATATTAGGATGCAACCAATGAATTGCTCAATTGACGGGTGATCAGTCTACGACTTCGATCATGAGTAGTACGTGTCTGCGACAAGTTATTTTGTAGTCAAGCGACGCCTTAATTCATGATCCAACTGGAAACATAACTTGCATTTTACTAAGGAAACCAAACCGTCGCAGTACGATGTATGTAAATAAATAAAATAAAGTCTATAATAACCTAACCGTCAAAAATCCCTGACTCTAAGTAGAAAAAGAGCTGTAACTTTTGAACGGCTGAACAGAAAACATGAAGCATAGCTAAGATGTTACCCGATTAAACTAGCTTTCAATTATAAATAACTGCATTAAAATTGGTCCATCCATTTTGGAGCTACGATGCCAGACAGACACACAGATACCTACACAGATTTTTTGTCGGGGGCTAAAAAATAAAGTTCTAGACAACCATTTCTTTTGATATAAGACAAAATAAAATGAATGATTTCCTTGTGAAGACTCCATGTTGCGAAACTTATATATGATTTGTCATACGCTCATGAATATGGCGATAAAGGTACATAATTTAAAGACTTACCAATTGCAAACTAGTAATATACTTTTTCCACCACAAATACTTCGTCAAACTCGGGAACGAAGATAGTCCATAGTAAGTGTACATGATTACATGCACAAACGAGTTCGCAAGTCCCAGGAACGATAGGGTATATGTCGGCTCATACTTCAAGGCTGCCCACGACACCACCACCATGAGAGTGTGGTGGTACACGTGGAGGAAGCTCACTTGGTTATCCTTCTTCCGAAGCACGAAGAATATGGTGTCGAGAAGCTCTGATAATTTGGCCAAATGGTAGCAGTACATGGTTACTAATATCTGGAATTGGATAAAGTGGTACTTATGTGAATATACAGTTCCTGCAACTGCGCGCGTGGTCTTTCTTGTGGTTAGACGTATACACGTACTTTGGGATAGTGTGCGTGCCTACCGCTACCATTACCATTTACCATTGTCACGCACACGTTGATACGTATACAGGGTTTTTTTTTATGTAGTGCACATAATTTGTAGTGATTCATTTTCCGTTTACAAATGCAACCGCAGTACCTACTAAAATTGTTTACAAAATAAAATAAAAAATTGATTTTGTATGGCTTGCATTAGTAAAATTTGCGTGATACGAAGTCGAATTTTCGTTTTGTTTAAAGTGTTTTGTTACTGCGGTTGCATTTAGGAACACACACACTGAATCACTCTACGAATTAAGCGCACTACATAAAAAAATATCCTGTTTAGAACGTCTATATGTCTTTACCACACCCAAGAGCCGCGGGCACTTGTAAATTGCAACTACTTTAAATGAATTTATTACGTCAAATGCTGGTTTAAAGGCATGGGCTGGATGAAGATAGAGGAAATAGAAAAGATCAACAATGACAAACTGTCAAATCGAACGGACTTGTGATTTGTACTTCATTTTTTGACTTGTGGTTTGTGCCACCATAAGTGCCACAAACACAGACCTGCCTTCAGCGGGTCTACCGCGTAACTAAAATTGTAATGAACATCGGCATTGGTATTAAACTTCAATACGATCGCGAGAGCCTAAACTTTGAGCTAACTTGTAAAAAAAATACCTATCATATAGTTGGGACTCCTATCTTCATGATCGATAAAAAAATACAAGTTAGCTCAAAGTTTAGGCTCTCACGATCGTATTGAAGTTTAATACCAATGTCGATGTTCATTACAATTTTAGTTACGCGGTAGACCCGCAGGTCTGTGGCCACAAACTTATCCGACTCGGTGATCAGAATTCGAACTAACGTCGTTACAGAACAAAAATGGCTACGTTCAGTAATTCATTTTTCGGTATGAAAGTCACTCGTGCGATTGTCGCTCGCTCATCGGGAAATGATCGGGAAATATTGAACGGCTTCGGGCGATCCTCAGCTGCGTTACGCGAATGATCAATCGAACGACCTCAAAATATCTGTTGAATCCTAAGACTACTGTCATTGGTCGATTGACAGCAGTGCGACCGAGTGCGACTTTCACTTTACTATTTTACGCAGTGACTGGCGCGATCGCCCGACGACGCTCGCTCAATTAACTGAACGTTTATAGTGTGATCACCCGGACGATAATGCGTCATCGAGCGTCGTCCGCCGTAATAACTGAACACACCCATGAATGACTTCAAAACATACTTCAAATTGTCATGTTATGTTGAATTATCGTGATTCGATATATTATATTTATTGGCTTTTGGGTTTTAACGGGCTTTCATTTGATACAAAATACAGATTCTAAAGTTTTATACAGTCTTACATTAAAATAAATTATTTTAATTAAAAAATAATTAAAAATAAAAATAAATTAAATTTTAATTGAAAACCCAAAGACAATAATATTATTAATGTCTTTGGGTTTTTAATTTATTTTTTGTTTCAAGTTATACCTATTTTTTATTATTTTTTGTATGAATCTTTAGGGCCTGGTTTTTGATTTATGTCCAGCACTGAATTATTATAAAATAGAAGATTCTTAATATAAAGATACAAATAAGACTTCTTACGCTTTTCCTGGTACTTTCTATTTCCATGATGCATGCTTTTGGCACCAATCCATAAGGTGCCATCACTTGATAACCCTGTATTTCAACATAAAACATAGTTATTGTTATCATTTTTTGGAATAAACGAACTAAGTTCATTGATACAAACATGAAACCGTCATGGTCACAATTTTGACGGACAGTGTTAATTCACTTGCAATAGGTAATTGAATTAATTATCTAATTAATTGAACAAACAAAAGCCGCGGTCTTTGTCCTAATTTGCGACTAGCCGATAAAAATCATCATATAATAAACATTCATCTTCCACAGACAAAGTGACGGTCTACACTTACTAACAAATAAAACATTAAAATAAATTAATAGTTAACATAATAATTTTAACATAATATCTAACAGACGCGTGATCTAAAAATGTCGTGACCACAGCCTTACATCCTGGTAAGTGACGATGTGGCCTTATTATCAGCCTATGGTGTCCCACTGCAGGGCAAAGCAGGCTCCCCTCTTTCCAGATTTACCTGTCTGCTGCTGTTAGGGGCCAATCCTTTAGCCCATAGCTCCTCTGGCATGCTGCAGATATGACCAGCCCAGTTCCATTTGAGCTTGGCAGCCGTTTGACCTACATCGGCAATTTTAGTTTTGGAACGCGTACTGCGTTCCAAAACTCAAATTGCAGATGTAGGTTTGCTTTTGAGTTCTTTATGCGATCTGTAAATCTGACTCTGTGAAGTGATGTGGACTTAGTATAAATTTTTTTTCGTTCCGATTTATTCATGGATGTCCTTTGTGTTCCCCATGGCGGACTCTAGGATGTTGTTTTGTTAGTCATTGCAGATTTTCCAGATCCACATTGAAGGACGCGTAATCGAAATATTTGAATTCAATATACATGTCACAGTCAACACAAACTAATTTTGACTGCGGAAATATCGAAATTTCGGTCAAAATAACTTTAAACCTTAGATTATTGATTGATTGTCGCAGCCGCTCCAACTAGATTCCGCCGGCGTACTAATAAAATGTGGCAAAACATACTACGCTAAAGTAGGCGTACTCGAGTGAGTCGGTCAGATTAAAATGCCGGTTTGCGTAGTAAAACTGTGCAAAGACAATACAACCTAAATTAAAAAGACACTGGGATATATACCATCAGTAAGGATTGTATAATTTCAGTAATAATTTCATTATTTCAACGATAAATAACACAAACCATAAATGACAATCACCACATGACAATCACATGTCAAGACGCATTCACAGAGCCGTTTTTCTTAGGTAGTGCGGTATCTAGTTGGAGCGGTCGCGACAACCAATCAATAATCTAAGCTTTAAACTAAAAAAAATGTTTTGGTTAGGCCAAATGACCTAATTGGTTAGGCTAGGTTAGAACTGTGACCACACAACGCACAAGCCATGCGAACAAAGCGAGCGGTACCACGCCAGGGGCCGGCAACTACCAGGGTCGGTTTTAAAAATACACAATATTTTTCAGTCAACACTAACTAACTAGTCTTGACTTAAACTCAACAAAATTTAGTCAAAACTTTGACAAAATTTAGCAGATAAAAACGTGTTTAAGTACGAATAAAAAATCACTTACTTTATATACCAAGAAACACGAATACCACACTTGCACAGCATTGTACAACGGTATAATTGTTTGAAATGTGTATGGCTGCCGTTTCTTCATGTATTCTGGTCCTACCTTCAGCACAAATAGTAGGTATAAACCTAATATAATCGTGATGGGTAGTGGAGATCCCATTAGAGGCCACTCGTCGACGAAGTTTACTGAAACAAAATATATTTTATGTCAAACATTTTTTCTTGTCTAAATAGGCAGGTAATAGTGATTTCGCTATTAGTGGTCCCCAATTGTACCAATACGCTGTTGGAAGTCCATTCAAAAGTTAGAACTCTTTCAATGAAGAGCATCGCCGAAGTCATGTCATGTTTTTCTTTTTCGTTTTTATAAATTAGGTTTACTTGTTAATTTGGTTTTACGTGTTTTGTATATTTGTGGTTTTGCGCTGTCTAATAAACGTATTTCTTTCTTTCTTTCTTTCATGCTTGGCAATAAGGTTGATGATTGAAATGTAGTTATAACAGGTGGATACTATTCCAATATTATAGTCACCTTGTATGATTAAATAATATCTGATTTAGGTACTAACTTGGATGTTCCATTGTCTATAACAATTTCTCACTCAAATTTAAAATAAATAGATTTATTTAACTTTATAATTGTTGCACAAAAATTTAATTTGCCAATAACAATGTTTGGAATAATTTATAATTAATTTTGAACTCGACTAACTAACGATGTATTACATAGCAAGTATGCGATGTTATGTCGTGATCTGGCATTTGGAATTATTATGTATATGTACCTAGTACCTACCCATGAAAGAAAAAACGGTTACATACATTATAAAAGGTCTGTCCAATAAAACGGGCAAGTGTAAGACGAGTGTTGCGTGAATTTGTTCCGTAGCTGATTCAAGGATATACTTAGTAATCTTTTTATCCAAATTAGCAAATTGAAGTAGCAGTAGGCTAGCCATGTCTGTCGAAGAAGCTATGGCCCTTGAGGGGAAACCGCGAATCGGTAAACATAGTATGGGATGCCCCCCAGCCAGGTGGATCGAAGTCCTGAGGAGGGTAGCTGGAACAGACTGGATGCGTAAGGCAGGTCCGGGTGTTATGGTGCAACTTGGGAGAGGCCTATATCCAGCAATGGACTGGAATAGGCTCAGTTGATTGATTGACTGAACTTCAGTTTCGTATAGGCGAGTTTATTAAAGGCAAGTCTGATATGTGGTTTTGTTTGGTAAGCAAAGTGGATACTGCAGTTCTAGTTCAGCGGATCTACCACGTAACTAAAATGGTAATGAACATCAAGTCTGCTAACAAACTACAATACGATCGTGAGAGACTAAACTTTGAACTATCTTGTAAAATTTACCGATCATGGAAATAGGAGTCCTAACTTCATGATTGGTAATTTTTCTACAAATTTGCTCGAAGTTTAGTTTCTCATGATCGTATTGAAGTTTATTACCAGTGTCGATGTTCATTACCATTTTAGTTACGCGGTAGACCCCTGTATGCATAGATGAAGCTGCTGATGGATATGAACCAGAACATTTAGGTCATTCGCATATTAGCATTGCAACATGCAGCGGCGTCTACCTACCATAACCTCTAAAATTTGATCGATTTAATGAGTGACTTATAAACAAACAACCCTTTTTAACAGACTTCAAAAAAAAGGAGGATCTCAATTGGACGCGTATGTTTTTTTTTTTTTTTTCAAAATCTCTTAGGTTAGATTATAAATATTTATAATTTTTGAAGAGGCGTTTTTTTAGGAGGAGCAGTGATATGATAACCTATTGTTCGAACGCTTGCCTTCCATGCAGGAGGGTCTGAGTTGGAACCCGGCCCGCACCTCTGACTTTTCACATTCATGTGCGGATTAGAATTTGATTATCACTTGCTATAATGGTGAAGGAAAAACATCGTGAGGAACCTGTACATCTGAGAGGGCCTCATAAAGTTCTCGATGGTGTGTGTAGTCCGCCAACCCACACTAGGCCAGCATGGTAGAGCTAACACCCTTCTCATTCTGAGAAGAGGCCCGTGCCCAGCAGTGGGACAGTAATGATCTAGATTTATTTTATTTTATTGTTATTTATTTATTTAGGTTTTATATTATAAGTTTTGGTTGACTTCGTAATAAAAAAAACATTAAACTTGCCCAGTTCAATAAAACCTACAGTTTATTCATACAAGAAAATAAAAATATGCCTTAAAATTGCGAATTCGTTTACATGCGTTTAACATAAATTATTTATTAATTAAAAGTAAAAGATGATTGACCGATACCATAATATTGTATTCAGTGGTAAGATTAAGATAGATGATTTTGTTACAATATTTCAACTCGTACAAAACGAAGCACAGTGGGGCTAAAAAGGCCGCTTTAGGTGAATCATAATATGATTCATATTACGAATGTCAAAATATCTATTTAATTGACTACTCTTAATGTCATCCGCATAAGGTTCATTTCAGTAATCATCTGTTTGACAGTTACTATGCAGATCATTAGATGAATTGCTCAATGTGGCCTTTTTAGGCCCCCAGAGGAGAATAGAATAGAATAGAATAGAATAGTCTTTATTCGCTGAATATAGGTAAATATACAATGATGTTACAGATAATATTGATACAGTCCTCTATAGTCTACCATGCGGCATGCAAATATTTTGATTAAAATTACATTGAATTGAAATGATTATACAGTTAATAAATTAGGTATAGAGATTAGCCAATGTCAATTATTTAAATTTGAATGTCAACAAAAAATAATATTAGAACACACAAAGATATCAAACAATATAAAGGGAAAAGCTTTTTTCATTTAGAAAATCGGTAATATTATAATAACATTTGCGTATCAGTAGATCCTTTAGCCGCCTTTTAAACAAAGTAATATTTAATTCTTTGATTTCGCTGGGTATTTTGTTATATATAACGGGACCCATGCAGAATATGCTTTTGTGCATTAATGTTGTATTCGATTTACGTATGCTTAGTTTATCTTTGTCGCGTCTATTGCGACTAACACTGTCCGATAATTTTTCAAAGAGCTTCGGATTGGTCTTAACAAATATCGCTGTTTCAAAAATATACAGACAGGGTAAAGTCATTATTTTAGACTTTATGAAATACGGTCGACAGCTATCTCTAGTTTTTAGTTTATGCATAGCTCTTATACACCGTTTTTGTGCTTTGAACACTATGTCTTTTTGCGTTGAGTTGCCCCAAAAAATGATCCCGTATCTTAGATTTGATTCAGCTACCCCATGATATGCCATTAATAAAGCGTCATTGTTAATAATTGATGCAAGCCTATGTAGTGCATACGCTGATTTACTAATCTTTTTGCACAAGTTATCGGTATGTGGCTTCCAATTCATCTGTCTATCTATTATTAGTCCCAAAAATTTGGTGACTTCCACTTCATCAATTTTATTGTTTTCATAATTTATATTCATATTTCGCTGTGGTACTATTCTTTGGTTAAAATGTATTAATTTAGTCTTACTTAAATTTATTTTTAAATTATTATTTGTCATCCACTCAATTAAATTTGTCAAGGTATTATTAATGTCATTTTCATAAAAGTCATTCATTGTATTGTCTATTACTACAGCACTGTCGTCTGCAAACAGTGACATTGGTTTAGGAGTAGCTTTAGGTAGGTCATTTATATAAATTATGAATAACAAAGGGCCTAGTACGCTACCTTGTGGAACTCCGTACTTGACCACACGCATTTGGGAATTGAAATTTTCTTCATGTCTAGAGGAATTCACTTTTTTTAATTCTGTGTACTGTTTTCTATCACATAAATATGAATTAACAAGTTCTAATACGTTACCTCTTATACCATAGGCATTAAGTTTAGCTAATAAGATTTTATGATCCACATAATCAAAAGCCTGAGTCATATCACAAAAAACTGCACAAGTTGGGATTCTAACGTCTACTTTAGTCATAATGACATTTAAAAAGTCATAAATTGCCCTGTTTATTGTTTTATTTCGTCTGAATCCTTTTTGTTCTTCAGTTAGAATATTATATTTTTCTAGGTAAGCATATATTTGTAAATATAAGTATTTTTCAAATATTTTAGAGAAGATCGGTATTAGCGTTATAGGCCTGTAATGCTCCATAAGTAGTGGATCTTCTTTTTTAAATATTGGTTTAACAATTGATGTTTTTAATCCACTTGGATATACTCCAGCTTCGATACTTAGATTAATTAAATGACTTAAGTGATTAGAGATACAGTCTTTAACAGATTTGATGACTTTAGTAGATATTTCATCATAACCCACACTGTTCCTGTTTGCTAATTGGGTGATGATCGTCGTGATATCTGAAGGATTGCTTGGCACCATAAACATTGATTGACAATTCTCAATAATATGTTTCGTTATCTTCGTTCCATGTCCGGGTAATGGTGTAATTTTGTCTATAAAGTAGTTGTTAAAAGAATTGCATATTGCCTGTGGGTCAGTAATTATATTATTTGTGTCAGTTTTTATTTTTGTTATACTTTCAGGAGATTTACATTGTTTGTTATTTATTATTCGCCAAGTCATTTTATGAATGTTTGAAGATGTTTTTATTGTGTAATTATTCTGGGCAAGTTGCGTCAGCTTAATAATTTTTTTCAGTCGTTGGCTATACTGTATGTAGTTTAGCTTGTTTACGTTAGTGGGTTTCAGTCTCTGGGTCCACAGAAGCTGTCTTTTATTTTTAGTACACTTTTTTATTCCACGAGATAACCATTTAGGTTTCTGTTTCATTTTTTTAGTTATTAATTTAATAGGGAAGCATAAATCATAAAACATTTTAAATGTTTCGTAGAACTTTTTGTAGGCTTCATTCGGATCTGTAATGTCATATATATCACTGAAGGAAATGCTATTCAGACAGTCTTTAAATTTTATAATATTTACTTCACTTAAATCTCGTTGTTTGATACGCCAGAAACATAATTCGTCAATAATTGTATTTATGGGTGTTTCAATTAGTTGCGCGGTGTGATCTGACAAGGCTAGCTCAAGTATCTCCGATTTACATGGTTTTGTTATGTTATGTGCAAAGTTATCGATACATGTTTTACTTTTAATCCTAGTGGGATTGAATATTTCAAGTTTAAGTTTATAGTTTAAGAGCAAACATTCGAAGTCCAAAGTAGTGTTATTTTTCTTCAATATGTCAATGTTGAAATCCCCGGCAATTATTACATTTTTGTTACAGTTGCTAGTAATACATCGAAGAATATCTTCAAGCCTTTCAAAGAACCTGTTGATGTTATTGTATTTTGGTACTCTATATACACATGCTATCGTTGTCTTACTACTTAATATCTCTACAGCACAGCATTCAATTAGCCCAGAAATCGAAAGTTTTGAAATATTTTCTAGCTCTCTATATCGCAGTCCTTTCTTTACCAGAATTGAGTGTAAGCAGGAGTGTAAGCAGGAGTGTAAGCATTTCCATGTCCCGTGATCATAGACAACTTGGTAAAGTTGTTTGTGCCAGTGAATTACATATTACGAATTCGGTGATTGTTTAATTATTGTCTCTGCTCTCTAGCCAATGAACCCGTTAAAACTGCAGTAGCTTGATACCAGCGATATTTTTGATATTTAATCTGATTTCTACAATTTTGTAGGACATAGTTTAATTCAAAAGTTAAATGTTAAATTAATTAATGAATATTCTTTATACATAATTAAACACGAAATCTATATCTATATATCTATTAATACGCGAAAAGAAATCTTTGTACCCCTTTTTAAGCATATTGCGTACACGGAGGAGTGTGAGATTTCGCATAGTTAAAGTTTATATAGGTAGAGAAGGAGTGCAGAATGCTAAAATTACGGTCGAATTTCAACCACTGGGCGACCACTAGTATAATAAATTCGTTAATTATCATAAATTAAAATTTTACCATAACGTTATTTTTTGCACACGAATTCAATATCATCCAAGGGGAAAATTAATGATAATTAATGACTTATTTATTTAACAATAGTTAGTCTACATATTATTTAAGTTTATATAATTATTATGGTTGTATATAGTTATGTAAAATATTTCAAGACACAATTAACATTTCACTTTGAAAATTAATAATAATACAATGTTTGTTTTAAAATATTCAAATAAATGTACGTAGTTCGACGGATGTTGAAAATGATAAAACATTATAGATTCAAGGACGTTAATTAAGATTGTTTTTATATCACCATTTTTAATCTTAAGCAAATAATCAATATCTGTGTACACGTAAGTCTTTTTTGGTTCAAATATGTGTTTTCCAATACTCCGAAACTGCCTTTATTTGACCTTCAGCGGTGTTAAGGTAAAATCAATACATAAAATATGTAATAATAAATTGAATTGCAAATCACCTAACAATTTTTACAGTATTGTTATGTGATAACCATAATCCAGGATTTGTGACTTGTCAACTTTTTACATTGAATCCTTCAAAATTAAATGACAAATCGATGAATGATATAGATTATTGTTACGGCCAATGTCCTCAGTGGTAAGAACCTCGACCAACACCTTTATAGGTTTTGTTGGTAACTGGTTCAAGAGCTTGATGCAGAAGCAGTATTCCTGAACATGGCGCGTTATGAACGTTATTATCTCAAACCTGTGATCTGAGTCTCAAACTCTAAACAACTGTGGCGTGTCCCCTGATTCCAATAGCAGAGGGCTACTATTTCGATTCTTTTTAAAACGCTTTTATTAGCTTCACTTGTAACTAAATATGAAAAAAAATCCTGAAACTTAAATTTGACCCCCTTCCCGGTTTCCGATTGAGCTGAAATTTTGCATACACGTTTAGTTTGGATGACAAAAGCGTTTTCTTTCGTTTTTTTTTAAACTATAATTTTTATTAATGTATGTATTTAGTGAAATCGAAGATACCTACTCAAAAATGGAATGGAAATGTTTGTGATTATACAACATAATATACAATAGGAAGACATTTTTTTTTTTTTTTTTTAACTTTTTAAAGGTAAATTTATTTTTTATTTTATTTCTCTATCGTGTGTTGTCACTATCCGTGCTGAATAAATGTATTTTCTATTTTTCTTTCTTTGATTGTTTTTTTTTTAAATCTACATTGATTAATATAATTCTCTTAAAAATCTTAACAGCTTCTGAACTCAGAGCCAAGCTACTAGTATGTTAGATTGAAAGATTAAAGGTCTCGACTTCACAAGGTGTTACGTTTTTTATTAAAGTTAATTAATGGTTTTAGTCTTTTGAAATCGGTTTTAACTTTTTTAATTTTATTTATGTCCTTTTAGTGAAATAAACAAATACACAAGCCCAAAACTAATACAAAAATCGTGAAAAGCATACTTCAATGACAATCTAGTACTTACCTACCTAATAAAATAAAAAATAAAAAACATACGCGTCGAATATAGAACCTCCTTTTTTTGAAGCCGGTTAAAAATATTATAATAGCGAAATCAGTAAGAAAATAAAAAATAATTATTACTTACCGTATTGATGACGTAATGATGTTATAGTTCCATTATTCATAATAATTGATGTTCCATTGTTTATTTCCATTTTTTTAACAATACCTACAATCGCAAACTGAGCACGACTTAAGGTATCAGTATTTGACCCAAAATTAAAGCAAATAATTAAAGAGCTCTTATTAAATTTGGACATTTATAGTGCGTATAATGGGTATGGTGCCACTAACAGCGTGAGCACGCAAGTATAGAATAGAATAGAATAGAATATTAGTTTATTTGCATAGAATGTAGGTACATAAATGAAGGTGTTAACAAACTTTTCTGATCCTAGTACATTCTACCTTAATTTAGGCATGCAAACATTAGGATAAATTAAATTAAACCTAAAATTTAAACAACAATAACTAGAATTAATAATATTTAAAGGATGTTAGAAACAAAGAAATCAAAAAAAAAAAAATAATTATTATAATATTAATTACCTAGTAATAAATAATAATAAAGTATAGGCTCGCATTTCTATTCTAAAAGCTATTGATACTTAAGAAGTAATTATTACCTATGTAATCCGGTTGCCTGATTTTGCCTGATTATCTATATTCTATACAGGATGTAAGTGACATCGTAACGAAAACTGATACCATGGATTCAGTACATGATTCTGGAAACCTCAGCATACGAATTTTGCGTCGGTCTTTTCAAAAAAATTACGATTTTGTTCGCAGATTTTTTAGGTAGTTAAAAATACTGTGAACAATATCGTAATTTTTACGAAAAACGACGTTCGACGACGTTCGACGTTTCGTTTTCTTTTTTGTGTTTTTTTTGTGTAGTATAGTATCCCTGTGAGCTGCACCTACCTATCCAGAGTATTGAAATAAAAAAACAATATTGTTAGTTATTTTCGTTTGTTAATAAATAACCTAACCGTCAAAAACCCCGACTCCAATCAGAAAAAGACCTGTATTTTGATGAAACATAACTAAGATGATACTTGATTAAACTAGCTTTCAATTAAAAAAACTGCATTGTAATCGGTCCATCAGTTTTTGAGCTACGAGGCCACAGACAGATCCACAGATACACACTACAAATTTATAACACCCCTCTTTTTTGTCGGTGGTTAAAAATAAAGGTAGTTACTCAGATGGGCTATATTGTCCATCAATGGTGACAACCTAATCACTCATCATAAATCTCTTTCACTGAAACCAAACGAAGATTATAATTTATGATAATTATGGGTACCTACACATTTTTATAACGTCAATTAAACATTACTTATTGTTTTCAATGACGCTGTTTTATTATGGAAACTTATGTATGAGCATAAAGAAATTTATACATAATGATAATTATGTAATTCGTAAAAAAAAGTACCTAGTTATAGGAAGGATTTGTACTTATATTTAAGATTTTTTATTATTTTTTTCGGTTTTTCTGCGGAAAGACCCGCCGCCTAATTACGTCTGATAAATATGACAGTTCCCGCGGCCCCACATTTGTTGTGTAGTAAGCTTGATTTATGAAAAGAGTATCCATGGAGTTTCTTGTCGGTATCTTCTCCAGGACCAACTCACTTGGAACCGTGCGCCTAGAATCACGACGTTTTGAAAGTGCCTGCAAAGGCCCAGTTGAAATAAAAATCTTTGACTTTGACTTTGAGTTACCCTCGCACATAAACGTCCTATTCCGTATCCTCTTATGAAAACGTCTATAAGCGAGAAAGGGATCATTGTTTGTTGGTCGCTGTGGCTGTCAGATTTTACTTATGTAATCAAGCAATCATAGCCTAGCGGGTGAACGCTTGCCTTCCATGCAGGAGGGTCTGAGTTCGAACCCGGCCCGCACCTCTGACTTTTCGGATTCATGTACGCATTAGAATTTGATTATCACTTGCGTTAACGGTGAAGGAAAACATCGTGAGGAAACCTGCACACCTGAGACCTCATATAGTTTAGCGCATTAGGCCAGCGTGGTGGACTAATGTTAGCCCTTCTGATTCTGAGAAGAGGCCCGTGCCCAGCAGTGGGACAGTAATGGGCTGGATTTATTAGTCAAGGCGCGGCTTTGCCCTACCTTTCATAAGATGTGCCAAGAAAGTGACTCCACGAGTCGAAACCTGAGACCATCTGGGCCACCCTGGGCAGTCAACCTCGATACCATAATTGGATGGCTTAGTTCTAAAAGTCACTAAGTCCATTTTTATCGATTTTGAGTTAGCCAGTTCAAAATAATTATCTTTATTTTCTCTATCGATTAATCTAATCCTTTTTTCAATTAAATGACTTACGAACTATTGTTTTATTTATTTTCCAAATTTATATAAACAGCCATTACTTTTGAATATGTTTTTTTTTCACTTTAAATTATCATATCTCAAAATGAAGAAAATGGAGTTAGTGACTTTTAGAACTAAGCCATCCAATTATTACTGTTTGCCAAATCGTTCCACTATAGCAAGCTAGTATGGTCTATTGTTTTAATTATACTGTTTACTTAATAGATTACGTACCCTTGATTTTATTTACCCGAGTATGAAGTAGCTAATTACAATAATGTGTATGGTTCTCGTAAACAGCAATGTATTCTGCCTAAGATTGTCAGCCAACTCAGCCCAAAAATTAGAAACGTGTACATGAATAGCGAGAAATATAAACATATATACTTAAAAAGTAAATTAAAAAGTAAAAGAAAAATAAATTGTTGTGCCCGACAGGTTTCATGATGTGAACATATAATTCTTATTATGAAGATCTTGTAAAACACATGTGATATGCAATAAAAAAATGAATTGAATTGAAAAGCACTATTTATGTAAAGATAGTTAAGAATTAGATTAAACTAAGAATGTAACTACCTGGCTGCTAAAGATAAACCACAATGGGTTCCATAAGCAGTCTTCGATTAGAAAAATAAATGTAATTATAAATGTTTAATAAAAAATAATACCTATAGGTACTATAGATTATTTTTATTTTGTACTTAAAATATAAAAACCATGTGATTATTTAGGATTCTTTGTTAGCTCTTATCGCCTGAAACACAGATTTACCTAATTCAGGCACACGTGTTATATTATATCTAAGTAAGACTTTGTATTTGTTAGCTTATTTTGTTGTTACTTAACAATTTTTTGTTTAAATGGTTTGATAGAAAGACTGCGATCACCAATCCACAATCCGTTGACCAAGAGTAATTAGGCCAATATTTATCCGTCGCAAGGAAGTAACGAAACCAGGGATTTCAACGCAGGGGCGCCACTTGCGTCGACGCTCTTGCACCTTCCCATCTTCCTGGCTCGGCAGGCTGTGCTGGCGCTGCAGCTGCAGCCGCAGAGACACTCAAACGGCGCAAATATTATAACCTTATCGGTAGTTTTATATTTGAGCCGTTTGGTGTCGAAACGCTCGGGTCATGGGGACCGAATGCATGTCTCCTCTTCAGAGACATTGCAAAATGGTTGGTCGACGCTACGCGTGACCCGAGGGCTGGCCTATTCTTTGGTCAAAGAATAAGCATTGCCATTCAACGTGGCAATGCTGCCAGTCTTCTGGACACGCTGCCAATTGACAGCGAAGAGGAGGAGTACTTTGACGCCTAGGTACTCAGTTTTATATTCATTTTATTTTATGATTTATTTATTTAATAATAATTAGTGTACATAATTATTTAAGTTTATATTTTATGGTTGTATAAAGTTATGTAAAATAATTCACCTAATAAAGCATAAAGTAAGTAGGGATTTCATGAATTATATCGAATAACGAGAAATAATGTCTATTGTCATCACTTCGATTTCATAATTTTCACTAAAATTCGTTTAAAATTAAAAATAAAGCATAACCAAACGTGGCTTCATTTAGTTACGGCTATTTTTCTAATTTGATTATATTGATTTTGGCTTTTGCCGAGATTTCACAAAATCCCTAGTTTCGTGATTTCCCTGGGACATATCAACGAAAATCCAGTCCATTAGATTATGATCAACACTGCTCTTGTTTCTGCTGAGAAGGCGCAGCTAAGAAACCCATCTTTCCAATTATACCTATTAACGTAAGGAGACGTCATGTCGGGCATTCCAAAAAAATAAATACGTGCAACCTATTGATATAATATTTAATTCCTATTGTATTTTAATGTTGTGCATGTCTCTAATTGATGCAAACCTTGTAAACAGAAGCATTTAGCCATTCATTATTCTTTTCATTGTTTATGTTGTTGACGTGCCTTATAAACAAATAAATGTAAATTTCAATAACAAAGGTGAATACACCGTTGTAAATTTCAAGCAGTTTTTACCAATTACGCTACTTTACAATAAAATTAAAATTAATTCAGTACAGTTTATTAAATAAACTAATAAGATTCCAATAGGAAATTTAATAGGGATTACAATTCCACCACAATTTTTAATTTTATTTCTTTAGTTATTAATAAAATTATCGTTTTCATTTTGAAAAACCATCCGAGTCGGCTAGAATATTTTTTTCGGGTCATCGGATACGACCGAAGGGTTAAATACATACGTTTATATTGTTAACACTCTTCTATTTATCACGAGTAATAAAAATAGGTAACAATTGATGATTTTAGAAAACTAGATAATGTAGCTGGGCTTCCACTGCGAAAGGGTAATGAGCTAGTAATAACTGGATGGATAGGACCCCAACTAGCTAAAATAGGTTTTACCTTCCATTAAAAAAAGAGTTTTAACAATTGTCTTCCACTGCAAAAGAGAAATAAAGAAAGAGTTCGTTATTAACTATTTTTACTCGTTCAGTCCTCTCCGCTAGACTCTTTGTTGGTGGAAGCACTTCTATGAAGTTTACCGTTGCGAGTCAAAACGAGTCCGTACGGAGCGCGTTTCGCTGCCAATGGAAGCCTGACTTTATTCATTATCATCATCAGCCTCCTTATTCCTCATAAATAAGACTAGTTATATACAATCATAAAATATAAACTTAAATATGTACACTAATAATAATCGTTAAATAAATAAATCATAAAATAAAATAAATATAAAACTGAGTACCTAGGCGTCAAAGTACTCCTCCTCTTCGCTGTCAATTGGCAGCGTGCCCAGAAGACTGGCAGCATTGCCACGTTGAATGGCAATGCTTATTCTTTGACCAAAGAATAGGCCAGCCCTCGGGTCACGCGTAGCGTCGACCAACCGTTTTGCAATGTCTCTGAAGAGGAGACATGCATTCGGTCCCCATGGCCCGAGCGTTTCGACACCAAACGGCTCAAATATATAACTACCGATAAGGTTATTATATTTGCGCCGTTTGAGTGTCTCTGCGGCTGCAGCGCCAGCACAGCCTGCCGAGCCAGGAAGATGGGAAGGTGCGAGAGTGTCGACGCAAGTTGCGTCCCACACCATGGGCCTACCCAACTTCCATGGCAATATCGACATACCATCGGGCCTCTTGCCATCGTCGCACGCCAGGCCATTGGGTTCTAAAACAGACTAGTTTATAATTGAATTTGAATGTCTTCTTCCTCCATTCATCTCCATCATACGTCATCTGAGAGTTTACAATCAACATTCTTCTTCTCGTGTCGTCTCTACTTTAACCCTGTTATGTTTTAACCAACACAATTCCTACTTATTTTTACTTCTTATTCTCACAATTCTTCATTTTACATTAATTTCCTTTATGATTTTATAATTCGTTATTTATTTTTATGACTATTATAAGTTTAATTTCAATAAACGCCTTTTATCTATCATTAGCAACCTTAGGAATCAGTTTTCATTGCTGTATCTTTACAAAGAGTCTTAAAAATAGTAACTCAGTGTTTCCCTTGCTTTTGATTCTACCTACTTACGAATAATACAAAATACAAATTTTTCAAAATTAAAGGCGGTTTTAGTTATAACTTTTTCTGAGTGGCGTTTCTTCTCTTGATTTTTCTTGTCAGTATTATGGCTAGAATGTGTGTTCACCTGTTAAAAACACAAAACAACCAAATTCTAACTACTAGAAGCTCAGAATATGATCACAAGATAAAAAATTCTGTTTCGGAGAAAATACTACAAAATAATTAATTTCTTGAAAACTACAAAATATCGTAGAACATACATGGGGGTTCAATCGATGAGTATTAGTGTCCCCTGACCACAGACCTTCGCTGGTACAGGTTTCCTGGGACATCCTGTATACTATCTCCATGTCAAAATTTCATTTTTGTAGAGAGATGACATTGGTAAAAGCGACGGCAGCGACGCGGCGACGCTATGACCGGGTCAGATAAGTTTGTGGCATTATACGAGTATGAACATGCTCTTGTCGTGTTAACAGTTCCTGTTATTAACTAATATGTTTATTATGTCAATTCGTCAAATCTCAATGAGACAAGATGTTCTCACATAATAACTCCTAAGAGGTCAGGTGTGGGCGACGTATGAGCCGCGCGCAACGGTGTTACTACAGCCAAAACACTCCAGCATATGCGACTGTCCCTTTGAGTATCTAGACACTCAAAGGACTGTCCAGATACACATGGCTATATATAAAGCTATACATTTTCAGTAAAAACTGACCTCTCATTGTACGGAAAGCTTATACAAGCTAATTGTTATCTGCGGGGCTAACACGAACGATGCGACATAACTTTCTCGTCTCATTATCTCGTCTTGTCATGACGACAAAACTCTGTCGCGGCGCGCATGTTAGCTTAACTGAACAAAGTAGGGCAGCGGCTGGCCCTCATCTCGGAAAATTTCCGTACTATTAGCGCCAGTTTATTTTAATTAACTAGTTCCTCTGTAATTATTTACTGTGACCTACTTGTATATTCTGGTATTAAAACTGAGTGTAATTGGAATTTTATTATGTTAGTCTAACAGTAATTCTTGTGAAATCTTTGACATACGTACAGTGCCACAAACTTATCTGACCCGGTCGTGCCGTCGCTGCCGTCGCTTTTACCAATGTCATCCCTACTACATTTTGAAGTCACTTTTGTTCTGTAGCGACGTTAGTTCCAATTTTGGTCACCAGTGGGCCGAGCACGAATGTTTTGACGTATAGTAACGTAAACGTAAGAAAATTTTGATTATAAAATACGATGAATCTATCGCATTTTTGTTAAATTTTATGCAACAAACGCACTTGTTTCATGAAAATGTAAAAATATTGCATGTATTTCCAAAAACATATCATGGATTACACGTGTATTTTGGGTTCTGGTTACGTTTACTTTACTATACGTCAAAACATTCGTGCTCGGCCCACGGGTCAGATAAGTTTGTGGCACTATACAACTAAAGGTCAATGTCACAACGTCATATTGCTCGCTTTGCTCGGATATTGCAGAAAATCGGAAGCCAAAATAAGCTTAATTAGATTCCTATTTTTCTTATGCATATTTTTGAGATCAATAGAGGATATTTTTTATGAAGTGCGCAAAATTTGCAGACGTATTCAGTGTCCGTTCCCAAATGCAACCGAAGTACTAAAATTCACTCTAAAACAAAATAAAAATTTGATTTTGTATGGGTAGTATTTAAACGCAAATCAAAAAATATCCTTTTTCTATGCAATAAGATTCCGAATTCCCATCAAAATTACTGATTGCACAGCAAAATATTCAACTCAAAATATCACTAAACACACTATAATTTATTTTCGCAGCGTACAGCGATTTTTCCTAAAGCAAAAGCTTTTTTATCAATGCACAGCTAATAATCTTAATGCACATTATACATGTTAGCTCTTTTTCTTTTAAATATAGCTTCTATTTTTATATTATGTACAGCAGTTTTTCTAAATAAAACAGCATTTTATTAGTCACAGTCGTCTTATTATTTATTAATTACCACATAATGAGATCAGCAAAAAAAATATAAAATTAGATACAAAATTGTAATTTATTGAATTATTAAAGCGGGTCTTGCTTTCGCGGGACGTCCACGCTTCCTTTTTTGCCCAATAGGCACATTTTTAGCTTCTGCAGGTGGCGCCACGTACTTGAGTCGGATCGCAAGTCCGAAGATATGCTTGCACATATAGTTCTTAAAAAAAATGGGGCAGGTGCATTTTCCGTTGACCCAGGCGGTTTGTTGGGTGGGCAAAGCAACTCTCCAATATGCGAAAGCGTTTTTTTTGTAACCATCAAAAGTGTCCCAATCTTGAGTAAATGTCATGTCACTTGCTGTTGAGCTTCCAACTATATAAGTATTTAGTCCGGAATCAAATTCTAAAAATTTTACATTCTTATCAAGTTTCGCCCATTGATACGCAAGAGTCCAGTCTTTCAGTTCTATCGGAGGTAAAGTTTTAAATGTCTCTGGTTTGTGATCTTTCGACCATTCCTTGACCATATTTGTAAGCCGCCAACCTTTTATTCAGTTAATTTGTTCTGCTTTTAGAAATAATGCAATGTAAAAGGATTTTTTTGTTATAATAATCATTAAATTTGCCGAGCATGGCTTCTTGAAAATTAAGACAAATATGATGAACAGGTTTTGTTGTACTTACTGGTTAATATGCGACTGGGATAGTTATTTTGCTATGAAATATGGAAAATTTGCTGTGCAGTCAGTATTTATGCTATGTATGTAGTATTTTTGTACAAAAATAAATTTAACTGTATTGCATTATGAGGAAAAAAGTAATGTTATATTGATGTATAATTTCGAATTATCTGCAGTTTGAGTTTTGTTAAACATTTAGTTTATTTGTAGTGAAGTAAGTTATTAGATGTAAATAAGAATATAAATGATGAGTATGTATTGATAGGCGATTATTTATTTGATATGCAATTTATAATATCCCATTTTGTATGGCTTGCGCTAGTAGGTAAATCATGCGTCCCATACTAAGTCGAATTTTCGTATTGTTTTAAAGTGTATCCCAATACTGCGGTTGCATTTAGGAACAGAGACTGAATCACTCTACAAATTATGCAAACTACATAAAAAAATATCCTGTGTAATTTCGCAAATAAAAAGGAATAAATGAAAATGTACTTACATTTTCCTTTGAAATGCCAAAATGATTCATATTGTGATTGATTCACACAATTGATGCTATTTATACAATCATTCATTTTGAATTATTGAAGCTCTCTGATAGGTAGGTAGCAATCGACAGGAAATGCTAGTAAAATAACTATAATAAATTAGTTTAAATCTATTATTCGGCTAAGGGTATGGTTCCGGTCGCGGGACTTATCTCATTACCGTGACCCCGGAACGTAAAGGGCTATCGAAGGAACACCGTGGATTTTAGTCAGTACAAGTCTGACAGTCCCTCCCGCCCTGCCCGGGGTGGGAGGACTGATTTGATGATTGAACCACGCTAAAAAAAAAAAAAAAAAAGGGTATGGTTCCACCTGCAGCAGTATCGCCTATCATAATTTTCAGTCCGCGATTGAATACGGAATGGAACATGACTGTATACAACGTGTATCAGAAAAGCGTGGTCATATTGAAGGAAGTGGATCCGATCATCAAACTGAACAACTTTCTCTATGGGACCAACATTGTAATCGCGATTTTTTTTTTTTTTTTTTTATCTTTGTCCCTCACTTGGATTTCTCCGAGGGTACAGTTTACAAACATACATGTCACATGCACACACACCCAGACCCGAAATAACTATCTGTAGATCATAGAAATATTAGTTCCGTGCGGGGAACGAACCCGCGGCTCGTAGCACAGAATGCTAATCGCTTAGTCACTGCGCCAACCGTGTCGTCAAAACTGCTACATTTACAGCATACATAGCAAATGTTAAATGAAGTTAAAATGAACTATGAACTGCGATTTCTGAGTAGAAAGTTTCCAAATATATCTTACTTGGATATGTATTATAGTAGCTACGAGTACATACCTAAATATACTTCAATACTAAATTTAAATCTAAGTCGTGCAATTCATAGAGAAATTTTACGCATTTGCTATCAAATTAAGTTGTTTAACCATCGTAACAATCTTTGTGTTATCAACCATAATACTAACGAAGTAGTTGTTGTTAATAAGTCTACTCAGACTGATGCTTTTTCTCCAATATCTAGTTCTGAATCTACATGTAGAGTGCTCGAGAGTAATCAAGCCCAAAACGACAAAACGCCAATTTTTTTTCGTGACCAATAGTCTATCTGTATTACATCAGAATATTAACGGTCTTATCGCGAAATCGGACATGCTAGCTGTTAATATAGAGGAACTCCTCAACAAAAATAAAAAAATTGATGTGGTATGCATAACTGAGCACAACATGATTGAGGATGACGTATGTTATTTGAACATACCTAACTTTCAACTAGCATCATACATCGCGAGAGGAGTCAGATACGGTGGATCCTGTATATTAATCCGATCCGGTCACAAATATGTAACACTTAATGTAATATCCTCTAAGTCAGTTATTAACATCATTGAATGCTCTGCGATTGAACTTATTGAACACAGAACCATAATTGTATGTATATATCGTCCTCCAAAAACTGATAGAAAATCAATAAACCATTTTTTCAACGTTCTTGACAAAATACTTTCTGATGTTTGTCTGCAAGGTCGGAAGAAGATTATACTGTGCGGTGACTATAACATTGACATTCTTAAAAGTAATAATGTTACAAGAGAATTAGAACTTCTACTTCATTGCTATAATTTAAAAATTGCAATTAGAAAGCCAACACGCCTTAGCAGCCGCACCTGCATAGATAATATATTTCATAATCTAGCGAAATGTCAGTGTTCAATCATAGAACTGGCACTGTCTGACCACACAGCACAAATATTCAAATTTCCTGTAAACAAGGTGTGTAGTATCCCCTACTGGTTTATCATAAGGCGTGACTTCTCGCATGAAAATGTCATAAAATTCCAAGAGTGTATTAATAACTTAAAATTTACAGAAGTATATGACACAACAGATCCTGATAAAGCTTTCGACATATTCTTGGAACAATATAAACTTTTTTACGATCTATGTTTCCCGAAAATCAGACTTAAAAGAACGCTGCACAGGAAATCTAAATGGATCTCACAGGGCATCAAATTGTGCAGTAAGCGCAAACGACAAATGTTTTGGCAGGCTAGGTTCTCCACTGACCGACAAAGTAAAATCAAATATAAAATGTACTCAAACACATATAAAAGGATATTGAAACTGACGCAAAAGGCTCAGAATAATCACTATATATACACTTCAAACAACAAGTCTAAGGGGACATGGAAAATAATAAAAGAAAAGCAGATGACACATACTACTGAAGTGATTGAACAAATAAATTACAACGGTAACATAATTAAAGATGCTAACCTTATGGTACAAACCTTTAATAGTCATTTTATAAATCAAGCTACTAATATAAATAATAATAACTATAAACACACTGTGACATGTAATAATCCAAATTCAATATTTTTACCATACATAGACCCTTCTGACATAGTTAATGTTATTAAAAAGTTAAAAAATACAAATTCTGCTGGTATTGATGAAATCACAACAAAAATTATAAAACAAACGTCTCACATAATTGCTCCAGTCCTAAGTTTTATTATAAATTTATCAATAGAGTGGGGTATATTCCCCTCTAAACTAAAAATATCAATTATCAAGCCTATTTTAAAAAAAGGAGATAAATGTTGCATGGATAATTATAGACCCATAGCAATTATTCCTATATTTGCGAAAATATTTGAAAAAATCATACACAATTCTTTATATAAATATTTTGAAACTTTTAACATTCTTAGAGACGAGCAACATGGTTTTAGGAAAAATAAAAATGTCAATTTGGCTATTTACGAGTTTTTGTACAGGGTAATGATCAATCTCGACAAACGAGTACCAGTTTCGGCTGTTTATATGGACCTTACAAAAGCCTTTGACTTCGTCGACCACAGCATATTAATGAAAAAGCTATATACATACGGCATTAGGGGTAATGTTTATAAATTGTTACAATCTTATCTCAGTGATAGACTGCAAGCAACACAAATTACAAAAATTTGCGCTACGTCTATGCTTGAAACAACGTATACATCTACTACAAGCAAAATATTGTATGGTGTACCTCAAGGGTCGGTGCTTGGACCCCTTTTATTTTTGGTCTATATAAACGACATGCCAGAAGCTGTAAACCAAAAAATGGTACTGTTTGCGGACGATAGCACGATAATATTTGAAGGTCATGATATTGGAACTTATGAATCTAAAATAAATCAGGCAATTGGTAACGTTATTGTCTGGCTTGAAAATAATAATTTAAATATAAACCTTGCTAAAACTAAAATCATGCACTTCCGACAAAGGATAAATAAAAATTGTAATAATCCCAAAGTAAACTATCTAGGGCAAAATATAGAACAAACACTTTGTACAAAATTCTTGGGAGTACACATTGACAGCAATATGACATTTAGAACACATGTCAATGAAATCTGTAATAAACTTTCTCGATTCTCTTACGCTCTATATAATTTAGCTAAATATGTAAACCAAAAAGCGGTTATGATTGCTTATCATGGTTATGTGGTGTCGGTGTTAAAGTTTGGCTTAATCTTCTGGGGAAATGCCACCGGTAAGGAACAAGTATTTATAGCGCAAAAAAGATGCATCCGCGCTATTTGCCATCTGCAAAGAACAGATTCGTGTAGACCACATTTTAAACGTCTGGGCTTGCTTACATTTCCTTCATTATACATTTATGAAATTGTCATATTCGTTTGGAATAATTCGCACCTGTTTGAGAAACTTAATAGTAAACGCAATAATAATTCATGCTTGCGAACACTGCCTTGCCAAACAGCTCTACTGCACAAAAGCGTATTCTGCATGGCTATGAAGGTATTTAATAAACTTCCCACAACTCTAAAAGAAACACGTGACTTACACTCTTTTAAAACTAAGGTATATGCTCATTTGGTAGGAAAGACATACTACAGTATTAATGAATTTTTAACTGATAATAATTTATGAATTGAATGTTAGATTTTGTCTTATTGGCGATGGTCACGTTATAGGCTATTTTATATTGACTATTAATTAAATTGATTGAATTATTTATAATATAAAATGTTGACGGGATATAATACTATCATTCATTGTTTGTTCATTGTTTGGTATTTTTAATTTAATTTTAATGTATTGTAATTTAAGCATTTAAAATAACGGACTATGTATTTAACTTTTGTATTTTGTATGCTACAATAGTGGCAGAATATAGAGGCACTCACAATATTTTACCTTACTGTACCTACAACTCACCTATATTCACAAAATAAACATTTTTGACTTTGACTTTGACTTTGATACATTTGGGTCGAGTGGGTATTAAATTTTTTATGGGACAGCCAATTTTTTTTTGGCGATTACGATGTTGATGGAGTTTTTTGTTGTTTTTCTTTTGGTAATGTGTTTTACTGGGAGACACTGATACCCTAAGGTTAGACCGGTTGTCATGACTTTTTGGGCTGCTGATTCCCGTAACTATTGTCACAGGTATTTTATAACCACCAGGAAACTGCTTAGTGCATTCCGAGGCACGGAGGGGCCTCGATGTTTTAAGAAACGGTCACCTATCTATAGTCTGACCACGTCTAGCGCTGCTTAACCTCGCTAATCGAATGATCTGTGCCGGTAGGTCCCATTTGTTCTATGGAACATGACGTAATAGAACAAATTGAGAAAATATTGTCCGTATTTGTACCGTAGACAGAGAAGGATTTGTACTATAGAACAGTTTGTACTTTTTGTATCAAATTGTTCCATAGAACAAAGTAGCGGAGACCGGGGAGCGAATTAACAAAATTTATATTTTCAGTTGTAGCTTCAAAACGCCTTAACATTTTGATATGATTTTTATGTTAAATGATGTCCAAACTATTCAACAACCATATCGTGAGGATTAATTTGATAAAAAATTGGTACATTTTTCAGAAAGTGGATTTTACTCAGAAAAGTCAGAAGTTAATACTTACCCCGCAATCGGGGCTATAATTAACGGTTCCGAGGTAAGTATTAACAAAAGGGGCAACAATTAACATTCTTGGTATTTCCCTCTCTAATCATAGAAAACGCAATATAACAATGATATTTTTTAATTAAGCTATACAATTATCATCAGGCTTAAACAATTATAGCATTTTGTCCCTGCAATAATGTTTTAGCAATATAAATATAAAGAAATAGAAACCCAAACAAAATCTCTCTATAGAAGAACAAAAATCAACAAATTTCTGAATGATTTCTTAATAACAGCAATTTTTACTGTTATATTATTGAAGAAAACGTCAGTTTTCAATAATCACACTTTTTAGTTAGTGGAACAATTAACATTAAGCTTAATAGTTGTAACGCTTTGTTATACAACAATATTTTAGAGATATATGTATATGGATAGAAACAATAACTTAAACAAAATCTCTATAACAATCCTTAAATAATTTCCTTATATAAATTAAATCATTTTGGATTTTGTAAAAAACAGATTTTTTTTTACTTCCGTAGGTAGCAGCCCGAAATAAATATTGGAGCACTTTAATAAATTATCTGCAATTTTATTCTTCTGCTCAGAAGTTTATACTAACCGGGTCTTTTTGTAGCCTACTTCTACTGGAACTCCTGCTTTCTTTTTTTCACAAACCTGAACAGCGTAACGTGACAGATTTGAAATTCTATGGCTACTTCCCTGTAGTTTCGTTTTTCCCCATAATTACTAAAGCAGTTGACTCGTAGACCGCCAGCTAAGTCATGTCTCGAGTAGTTTTTCGCTTGTAAGTCCTCATACATACATTATATATAAATAATTGGGTACCGTGGTGAATATACAAAAAATAGAATCCATAGGTACGAGTATATACTGTTAATACTAACCCCACGTATGGGGTAAGAATTAACATGTTAATACTTGCCCCGTGTGTTTTGTTAATTTTAGCCCCATGGATAATTATTCAATATAAAAAATCGTAATTACGAAATAGTTTATATTAGCGTTTGCAAAGTTATGTAGCATTATTAACAATAAAACGAGCTACTACGAAAAAAAAAAAAATTAAGCCAAAATCAAATACTCAACCCGTAAATCAAAAAATCCTAAGGTGAAAAGTTCTTTACGTGGCCAAAATAGACGTACATCACATAACTCGCTCCTGTGGCGTACTGAGCGGGGCTGATGAGTCTCAGCCTGTACAGCGATGTCGCAGGGACGAATTCCAGCAATCGCCAGTAATGTGCTGTTTATAGTTTTTTAGATATTAGCTTGTTAATACTTACCTCTGTTAATTGAAGCCCCGGCCTCCCCTATATAAAGATAAGCTTTATATATTAGAGATATAAAATAATATTCTTGCATGGGCCCGTGACTGACATCTCGCGTCACACCCCTCCCGCACCGCGCAACTTCATAAACTCCCACAGACCTGCCTTCGCTAACTCTCTGGGTCTGCAGTGGACCTATTTGCTTCGTGCGCTCCGGATTTTGCATGCGCGATGCGCTTTCATTCGCGCACAGAAGCTGTTCAGGATGTCGAAATACTTACCATAATATATTGAAATGATGGGTGGTTTTAAAAGGGAAGAACAGCGTCATAAAATAAAATAAACAATTATTATTTAAACTTTATTAGTTTCTTAAAATTAACATTATTTTGTACTATTGTTAATTGCATTAAAAGTACAAAATCAAAACTATGCTAATTGAAAAAATAATTATTAAATTAACTAATAGTACTTAAGTCTGATAACAAAATTGCGGTTCCTTGAATATGTAACATATTCTGGCAATTTGTCTTAAACCAGTTATACTTAAATCGATAATTTATGAGGATTTTCATACACATGCTGCTTCCATTCTTTCAAATAATTAAGTGGTCCCGCACTACCTACTTGAAGCTGAGTATTGCTTGCTTTGTACCACGGAGTAGTTATCAAATGGATACATATAATATGCGCAGTTGACTTTAAAAATTGCAGAATTATCCCTGTCTATTGACATAGAAACACATGGACCTCAGGTCCAAAAATGTTCGAACCGATTGTAAGGGCCAATTTCTCAATGGCCAGTTAAAAGATATCTATCTGTTATTATGCTATATGTCACCACAATAATAGTCGAATGCGATTTCAATTTAACGAGGAAATATTTATGCATATCTGCAATCCATTTGTTAATTACTCCTTGCTTTGTTCAAAGTACCTACAACATTATTTCCAGATCTAAGCTGTGATCTAGTTGACGCAACAAAAACAGTGCTGCTTGAAATGAAAGCAAAATATAAGTTTTGCAATTGTTTGAAAACATACATATCCATAAAATGAAAAACAATGGTATCATCACAAATTTTACTCTAGCGACTTAAAAAAGCATAGGTAACACTACAAAACATTAAAGACCAATAACCGTAGATGATAGAAGAGTTTCTTTAAGAGAAAAACGCTACGATGAAAGCTTTGAAAGACTACCTCTTACTGGTAAAATTTATAGAACTCTAAAATTAAGAGTCATCGGCATATCTTATAATCCAAGTGGACGGCTGCTTATTGCGATTGAAACGAGGGAAAGTAAAACACTTAATGTTACTGAATAGGCTGTCACTGATTTTCAAGTGCTGTGCACACAATATTTTGCATTGCCTTGAACTTTGTGTAGTTCACAAGTACTTACAATGCTTATTATTTTACAAATTATACATCTCGGCTGTCTCAATTGATATTGAATCAATTGTTCATGTATGAAAGGTCTCAGTTCTAAATTAAAATCTGCCTGCATCGAATAAGTGCACGATTATACTTCACGTATTATATTTACAGCAAATGCTTAACCTTAAAATCTACATTAACAATTGTGCGGTTGGCAATTTATTGTAAATTTAAAGCGTCTTCTCACTGGTACGATAATTTTTTAAATTCATTAATTTTGCAATACGAACTACGATATGCTGTAATTTTAGACTCCACTTGAAAATGAACGGCTCTAACAAATGATATAGCACCAAACCTGGTCCTTTCTTCGATTTGCGAGAGTCCTAGTGAAGCGAATACTTAAGCGTACTTATCTAACTTCCAAACTCCACAAAAATCTTAGGCTTTAACAATACCAATGTCATCACATACATCAGTCTCAATAGAACCGCTAGCTGTAGTCTTTGACCACGATGAATCATTTCTTTATTATACTATCGAAGTCGTATTCGGCGCCAAAAGCCGATTTTGCAGTCCGTCTTGTGAGGAAGAATTTACCGTCTTTGACGTAATCACCGCATGCCTTGTTGACTTCGCAAGGATTCTCCTCTATATTGGAAACACTCTTGCAATCACTCGCATGCACCCCGTTCTCTTTTTTCTGATTGACTCCATTTTTACAAACACCGTTTGTTTTGACGCCATTGTGAGCTCTCTCGTATTCTTCCTTTATTTCCTTTTCAACATTTTTCTTTTCTAAATTTCTCTTCTTGTAGCTCTTAGTATAGAAATTGAGGAATAGAAAGAGGAAGATCATGATGTTGGAGCAGATGAAGTAGGTGAAGCCAGAGGCGTATTGACAGCGCGGGGAGAAGTGCGTCCAGGCGCAGTAGGTTAACATCAGGATAAACTGGATCTGTGAAAAAAAAAACATTTATGTTGGTGAAATCTATAATAACATTTGAATCTACAATGACATCGTTGAAAAACAGCGCTGGGGCGTTGGAAAGCGCCAGTCGCGTTCCAAACCTCAGCAATATGCTGAACGATGACCTATTTTTTGCACAAATGCGACGCATAATGAGTGCAAAGCGTGGACTAAGGAATCCAAGAATCCCTACTCATTGAGTCCACAGACTTTTAATATTTGAAATTGTTATTTTATATTCTTTTTAGAACGTGTTTTTAAATTTTTACTTTTTATTTGTCTTCATTTTTTACTTTTTTTTTATTTGTTTTAATTTTTTTACTTTTTATGAGTGTCGTAATTTGTGTAAAAATAAATTGCTTTTCTTTCTTTCTTTCATTTGTAGTCAGTACAACTACAGGGTAATCATGATACACACTCGTAATCAGGATCGATTTCTTTTTAATATACATTAAGAAAATACATTGCGTTGTTACAATTGTCGACTCGGAAAGACCTGTACAAGATTCGCCCAAAACACAAGAATGATGGAAAAGGGAGGTCGCTGATGGTCTGCCGCTGGACAAAAGATGTGGATGGTATTTCGGGACCATACTTGCCAATAATTATAATTATCTGGGGTCATAGGAATATTATTGTTAATTCGGAGTTAAGCCTTCCGAATGAATGCGTTCATTTCATGAGTTCTACCATTCAATAAAAATCAAGTTGTGG
The DNA here is from genome assembly GCA_932294325.1 of Allophyes oxyacanthae. Taxonomy (NCBI): domain Eukaryota; kingdom Metazoa; phylum Arthropoda; class Insecta; order Lepidoptera; family Noctuidae; genus Allophyes; species Allophyes oxyacanthae. The sequence continues at coordinate 2,292,306 of OW028614.1, read as the reverse complement.
AATCAGTTCCGCACCGTGATTTTTCCAAGAGATGGTTCTTCAAAAGAAAATATTTTTACAGGATCGGCAAAGCGCGAGGTATGCCCGTGGATAAACTTCCATAGGCTACGGCAACCGCTTACCACCAGGCGGGCCGTACGAATGGTTGCCACCACAGTGGTAAAAAAAAAGCAAATAAAAATTATCCATGTATAAAAAAAATAAAAAATTCTCTTACATAGTTGAAAGAAGTCCTTTCATCTATGTTCTTACGCTCATCTCATTTAACTTTCATTGCTTCCTTTTTAGATTTAGACGAACCTCATTCCAAAACCGATTCAATCTCAGACTTACCAGTTGCAGCTTAGTAACATACTTCTTCCACCACAAATACTTCTGGAACCGTGGCCCCAAGCCAGATAGCAGGTAGTACGAATACATGACAACATGGACAACAGAGTTCAGGAGTGCCAGGACTGCTCCTTCACCGCCCGCTGCGAACTTCAGGTAGCTCCAGGAGTAGAGAGCCATGATCACGTGGTGGTACACGTGGAGGAAGGTCACCTGGAAGGATGGTATATATTTGTTAGTAAATTGAATTCTTGTTAACTGGAAGACTCCACTACCTAACCGTCACTGATCTAGTGGTCGGAAGAACGGCTGTCAAACGATAAGTGTTATTGGGTATTTATCCATTAGGGCCATAGGGCCCAAATACCCAATCACCCTTGATACGTTTAGCATCTGTGATTGCATCGATGCTGCATCGCGTTTTGGCGACATGCTGGATTCGATCGTGGTACCAAAATCTGGCGTTTTTGCGATTGCATCGATGCTGCATCGCGATTGCCAAATTGTTGTGTTTAAACGTCGGGTTTGAGATATATTTATTCTCATAAGAATTTAAAATTCACTTACATGAGAACACATAATTATTCGATACAAACATTTTAAAACAGGCTGGCGCACAGATAAATGATAATTAGTAAGCGTGGGGTAGTAGTGAAATAATTTGTTAGTTAGAGAAGTAAACACCCCACAGATCGAGAATATTAATATTATTACATTGAACGAGCGCAACTGGAAGTGGTATCTTAAATTACGGTACGTGGTATGTAAATCGCGCGTTTTGGCGACTCCATCGATGCTAAATCGGTTGGCGAAGAGATAAAGCAAGGGGGATAGTGGGTGGTAGCAAGCGCTTGCTGAGACTGGCATCAAAATCTGTGCGGAGTAAGTAGCGTTCAATCGCTGTATCGAACTTCCGAAAAGCAAATAAATTGCTGATTGCTGATGGTAAAAATAAGCGGGGTTTAAGAGCTTAGTGACTGTGTCAAACTTCTGGAAATTTACTAAATTGCTTGTGATGCTAAAAGTATCGATATGCTATGGCCGTTAGACAACCGAAAATAATGTTATTTGGAAATGGCATTGGAAATCACGGTAAACAAAAAAAAAAGATAATAATCATACTGTGTCTGTCAAACATAGTAATATCGTGATTGTTTTTTTATTGCGGTCAAAAGGAGATTATATTATAGGTATTTTATGCTCAGTTGGATACATATTAGCCGCACTGGTTTCCAGCACAGAAAATCCCACTTCCTTGAGCCCGTGAGTATCGTAAAAGGCGAATAAAGGATTATATTTTCAGAAGAATTTTCCTCATCACCAATTGGTGGCGTACCTACGCCATTGAACCCTTCAGCCTGTGCCGCGTCTTCCACGGCTGGCAACTATATTTGTAATTAAGCCATTGTGCTAGTTGTAAATATTTCTTCACTCCGGCCAAGGCTGTTGTTCGGCATTGGGCTTCTAAAAGATGATAAATGATGAGTATATTTAAAAAAAACTGAAGGTATATTAACTTACCTGTTTATCTTTCTTTCTTAGCACGAAGAACACTGTGTCTAGAAGTTCAGTGAATTTCGCGAAGAAATACCACCAACCCAAGTCTAGTAGCTGAAAAAAACAGAAATAATTAATAGTAAGTTACCTGTAATATTTTTTGAACAGCTGAACAGATTTTCACGGAACATAGCTAAGATGATACCCGTTTAAACTAACTTTCAATAAAAAATTGCATTGAAATCGGTCCATCCGTTTTGAAGCTACGATGCCATAGACAGATACACACTACAAACTTATGACACCGCTCTTTTTGTCAGGGGTTAAAAACACCTCTTAATAATAATTATAATAAGGTTGTCGATATGTGGGACGTGGAGTCCGCAATCATTGTGCCGATAGTCGTAACGGCTAATGGCTTAATTGCCTAGAGTCTCGACCAACACCTCGAGAGGCTCTCGCTAGGTGGCTGGATCAAGGGCCTGATTCAGAAAGCAGTACTCCTTGACACTGCGCGCATTGTTAGGAGGTTTCTCTCTCTAGAGCCCTGACCACCGGTAGCTTGGACCCTGTTCCTGATGCCAGTGGCCTACTACTCTTTTATATTTTTAAATGTTTTTATTATATATTTTTTTATTTACTTGTAAAATTATTTAAAAATATGAAAAAGTGTATTAAAAATTGAATAAAGGTCATAATAATAATTCAGCCCATTACTGTGCCACTGCTGGGCAAGGGATATTTATTAGTTTAATAATAATAGTTCTTACCATAGCATTTTGCGTGTTGGACGGATACCGACACCCTGCATAAATGATGCCGTCTCTGAAGAGATTTAACTTGAAAACCTGAAATTTTACACAAATAGCCTTTAGTACAACACCTGGTTAAATGGTCAATATAGCATATGCCTTTTTTCCTCGAAAGGCGAGGCAAAAAGAGAAAAATGCTTGTCGCGAATGTTTTGCTGTCATCCGTTGAGGAGTTCCCTTCCTACATCTCTTACTCCATGATCAGAATCTGGAGGCCTAAAAAGGCCACATTTAGCAATTCACCTAGGAATCTCCATGGTAACTGTCAAAGGTGATTGCTGAATATGAACCTTACGTGAATGATATTAAGAGTCATCAATTAAGTGGATATCTTGATATTTGTAATGTGAATCATAAATTATGATTCATTTAAAGCGGCCTTTTTAGACCCCCGTGATCTTAACCAATTTTTTATTGAACTACCTTGGGTTTGGCCTTAATTGAATACAGTTTAAACCAATCAAATCAGCTAAGCTGATTCTGAGAAATCGGTGTTTATATATGAAAAAGAAAACCATCGATTCCATAACCTCCTCCTTTATATAAGTCGGTTAAAAATGCATGTTTGGGACTGACGATTAACCTGTTATGACTAAGCTGTTTTAATTTTAAACCATCTAAATGTTTTTTATTGAAGCAAACACAGTTGAATGCAATTTAATAGCAGTCAATTACTAAGTATCAACTATTCGTGGTATTGCATGTTGTGCTTCATGATAAGATCGAAATATTCATTATTTAAGTTTTAGAATTATTACTACGTAGTACTAATAGTATTGGGTGTTATTACTGCATTGCTGTGCCAGATAATATTTATTAAATTGCGCTATAATAGTTTACAATTCTTCACGATTAGTCGAAAAGGGAATACTGGGCCCTAATCCTGCTATTTCAATCGTGTCAGAATGATCACGTAATTGTTGGATTTTGCAGTGTCGTTCAACCTATTTTGACTTCAATTGCGTAGGTAATAGAAATAAAAGTCGGTTATTTTCCAGTTGTTATATATTTTATCCATTTAAAATGCTTCATGTACAATGTACAAAGGCGGTCTGAATGCCGTAAGCATTCTCTACCAGACAACCTTAGAGTGATGCAGAGACAATGAAGATAGATGCACAAAAAACAAAAAACTTAAGTGTCGTTCTATAGATTTTGACTAATATTACCTACGCAATAGAAGTCAAAATAGGTTGAACGACAAAACCCAACAATTACGAGACCATTCTGACACGATAGAAATAGCAGACTCGGGGCCCTGATTGGAGGGTCGTCCTTTTTCAAAAGAAGAATACCTCACTCTTCGAAAAAAAAAAAAAAATATCATCATCATTCTCCTGCCCTTATCCCATTTTATTTGGGGTCCGCACAATATGTATTTCTTATGTCTTCCAAAGAATAAATATGGCTGTTGTCATGTATTAGAAAGTAGGTGATAGTTTTTACGTATTACCCACATTGTACTTCACATATCAGATGACACAATAAAGATCACTCACTCCGTAATTGACCGTGTTTCATTCAATACATTACATTGGCGCAGTCGGTATTTTTGTTTTTTCGAGACGATATTATCATTTTTTGCGTCTAATCATGCCTATAGGTAAAATTGAACAGTTTGAGATTGGGACTCACAATTGGGAAGCTTATTGTAGACGTGTTAAACAATTTATAACTTTGAACAGCATAGCAAAAGAGCTGCACGTAGCTACTTTAGTGACTCATGTGGGTATTGCATGTTACGAGTTGATGTGTGATTTATGTGCACCGAATTTACCGGAGAATAAAACTTTTGAAGAACTTGAATGTATCGTCAAGGAGCACCTCGAACCTAAACGATCGGAAATTGCGGAGCGTCACGTGTTTCGGCAAAGGAAGCAAAGAGAGGCGGAGTCTGTCAATGAGTACTTGCAGAGTTTAAAGCACCTTGCAAAAACCTGCAATTTTGGGAATACTCTCGAAATCAATTTAAGAGACCAGTTTGTGTCTGGACTTCACCAAGAGGATATGAGATCCAGGCTTTTTGCTGAGCGCGAGTTGGATTATAAGCGAGCCGTTGAGCTCGCCCTGGCGTTGGAAGCGGCGGAACGGCACGCGGCAACATCAGCGCCCGGTGCACCTACCGACCGGGAGGTGGCCGGACCCAGCGAGGGATTGCATCGCGTAGCGGCGGCGGCGAAGCGAGGTTATGCGACGCCGCCCGCTGCGCCTGCTCGCGCACAGCGCACGGCTGCGCGCTCCATGGACGCGGCAACAGCGTGTGTGCGTTGCGGCAGGGTTGGCCATGCACCAGCGCGGTGCCGGTTTAAGGCTTACAGTTGTGATCAGTGCGGTGAGAAAGGACACTTGAAGGTAGTGTGTCGTAAGTACAAAAATGATCGTGCACCGGATGTTAAAAATGTTAAAGGTCAGTTATTTTTCAATAATTCAGATTCTGACAGTGATTTAAATTTTTTCCATTTCTGTGACTACAGTTATCGGGATGAACCGTATCATATTGATTTGAAAGTAGAACATCAGGTTATTACTTTTGAAGTCGATACAGGGAGTAAAATTTCAGCAATTTCAAAAATTTGTTACAACCAATTATTTAACAATATAAAATTGAATGACAGAACCATTAAGCTCAATTCTTATGTCGGCGATATCATTCAGCCCATTGGTTATATAACTGTTAATGTTATGTTTAGATCACACCGTCAAAGATTAGATTTATTTGTATTTGAAAACGGCGGCCCACCTTTACTAGGACGAACTTGGATTAGATGTTTACGTTTAAATGTTATGCAATGTTATAATATTAAGCAGGACAATTGTGTTACATCTTTGTTTAAAGAGTTCCCTCAAGTGTTCGCGGACGGATTGGGTACTTTCAAAACCCCTTTACAGTTACATCTTACAGATAAATCTCCAGTTTTTGTAAAAGCTCGCCAGTTACCGTTAGCATTGCGTAACCCTGTAGAACGTGAACTTGAACGTTTACAGAAGGAAAATGTAATTTATAAAGTAGAAAGATCAGATTATGGAACTCCTATTGTTCCCGTTATTAAAAAGAATGGTGCTATCCGCATATGTGGTGATTACAAAATAACGATAAATCCACGTTTAAAGGATTTTCATTACCCTCTTCCACGCATTGAAGATATTTTTGCGACTCTTGCTGGGGGTGAGCAATATTCAAAGTTAGATTTATCGAATGCTTATCAACAATTAACACTTACTGAAGATTCACAACCAATGACAGCGATCACCACACATGTAGGAACTTTTGTGTATAAGCGGGTACCTTTTGGCATTAAATGTATTCCGGAAAATTTCCAAAAACTCATTGAGGAAACTCTTAGTGGGTTACCATCCACTGTAGTGTTTCAAGATGATGTCTGCTGTACAGGTAAAAATAAAGAGATTCATTTTAATAACTTGCGAGCTGTGATAACTAGATTTAAAGATGCGGGTTTGCGTGTAAATTGGTCTAAGTGTGAGTTTTTCAAAGATTGTGTGACGTATCTAGGATATCGTATCGACAAACATGGACTGCACACTGATGACGAGAAGGTGGAAGCTATTGTAGCGGCACCCATACCCAAAGATGTGACACAATTGAAAAGTTTTCTAGGTTTAGTAAACTTTTATGCCAAATTTTGTGCAAATATTAGTAGCGTGTTAAAACCGTTATATGATTTACTCAAAAAGAATGTCAAATGGCACTGGAGTAAACAATGTGAATTCGCGTTCAATAAAATAAAACATATATCGAACCTATAGCCCTCATAAAATGACTTTACGATCACGTGTTAACAAAAATAATTAATAACCTTTTCATTTTTACACAAATGAGAATTTTAAGTTGTCATTGTTTTTGTTCTGTAATCTGAGGTTTTATGACTCATATTACTTTCTAGGAATATGGTGTTGTTTCTGTATAGACAAGTAAGTGTAAGCAAGTGTGTAAGTAGTGTGTATTATCAACAAGTGCTTCTATAGGTATATCTAGTAATTATTCTAAGTATGATTATTAGAGTAGTACAAGTTGAAGTTGTAATAGTAGTTGTAGCTTACTTTATACCTATTAATGTTAAAATATTCTGTAACCTAATTTTGTACCTATACATAATATAACTTTACTGTTTTGGATCTTGGTTATTTAGATGTTAATCTGTTTATGGTTAATTTAAGAAGAGAAAAGTGTCATGTATTAGAAAGTAGGTGATAGTTTTTACGTATTACCCACATTGTACTTCACATATCAGATGACACAATAAAGATCACTCACTCCGTAATTGACCGTGTTTCATTCAATACATTACAGCTGTATACTTAGATTATTGATTGGTTGTCGCGGCCGCTCCAACTAGATACCTACCTAAGAAAAATGGCTCCTTGAATGCGTCAACTCATGTATTGACATCTGATTGTCATGTGGTGATTGTCATTTATGGTTTGGTTGAAATTATGAAATTATTTTGGAAATTATACAATCTTTACTGATGGTACATATCCCAGTGTTTTTTAAAATTTTGGTTGTATTATTTTTGCACAGTTTAACTACGCCAACCGGCATTTTAATCTGACCGACTCACTCGAGTACGCCTATTCTTGCGTAGTATGTTTTGCCGCATTTTATTAGTACGCCGGCGGAATCTAGTTGGAGCGGCTGCAACAACCAATCAATAATCTAAGGCTGTATATTTATATTTATTTACCTTAAAACAAATCATAGTGGCCAAGAAAACTTGCGATGCGTTATAATACGCGATAAGTCTGTTCATTTGCAGCGGTTGTCGATTCTTCATGATTCTTGGGCCGATGCGTATGAGGATCAGGTAGGCTACGACCACTGAAAGTATTGGCATCGGACTCGACATCATGAACCAGGAGTCGACCATGGCACCTGGAATGGGAGAAGATTGTGCTGAGATTTGTGGATATTGGGTTACAAAAGTCATATTTTTGGCAAGATTATGGCAAGAAATAGATGAATTGCATGTTATGAAAATATCTACGCAAAGACATGGAAAGGCCAATCTAAGAATAGAATGGAATAGATCTTTATTTACGTGAACCAAAAAATACAGGCACTTATGAAATGTCGAGACTCTATACTCCCCGAGATCTAAGAAGTCCCTTTTGACAGATATAAAGAACGATAGAATGTAACTTGACAATGTTACTATAGGCTGTGATTTAAAACTACTTTGAATATACAATTGATAATAATTACGAAATTATTTAAAAAAAATAGGATACGTATAAATTAGCATGGTATGTAGTTTCTTATGTATTGTTTTAGCATCGAAATATTTTTAAAATATATGTTTATCTACTGCCGAAATATCATAAAAATGGTTACGTTCTCAATCAATTATTTTTTATATAAAGGGATGTGATCACTAGAATCGTTAAAATCGTTTGAAATATCAGTATAAAATTACGTAGGTATTAAAAACTCTTTAAAGGCTGTATGACACGTACATTCTATTATTATGATTAATTTAATTTCTCTATGATCACAATTTGCTTGACACCGGCAGTAATGACAATGATATCTGTGCAGTTTTTCGCGATTTTTCCGACTAATTGTCCGTTCTCTCTATTTCTCTGATACCTCTGTTTTTGTGATCTGGCTTTGATTTTGGACTGTTCCCGTTTTTTACGTTGACTTAGCTTGGTATACTTGGATTCTAATACTGTGATTTCGGCCGTCCGTTACAATATATTTTTTCAAATTGTCTTTTCGATTTCGTACTGTGAATAGTAAATCGCGCAACTTGGTTTGGAAACTACGTGAGTACTTCGAACGTGAATCAATCTGGTGGGCCATTATTACTGGTACAACAAGTGGATAAATAATTTTGGCATGAAATTATGGATATCTTTTATTATTCTATGAAGATACCTACAGAAATTCGATTTCATATTAAATTCGGTGCCTACTACATTAATAAATTCATTATCAGATGAATTTTCTCGATTTTTTATTCATAGTTTTAAACGATTATACACTCTTAGAATTTTAAATCGATTTATTATAAAAATCGCTATTTTTGGTTACCGATTTATACGCTTCACATCCCAAATTAACTCAAATGATATGTGTCAAAAGTGGCTTTTTAGATCTCGAGGACTATAGGTCCGCGGTTCCAAATAGTAGGTCCTATGGAGAAGAACCGGCAAGAAACTCAATGGAAACTCTTTTAAAATAATAGATTACAATTTTAATTATGCCAATATTGTGGTAACTCCTGCGAGAATAATGTAATTTAATGTGAATAAAAAATAAGAATAGGATAATAATTATTAGCCTCTGAATAAGATTGCCATGTCAGTTACGAGCTGACCAGTCCCGACAGACGACACCCGTTCACTAGCATGACGCATCCGTCAGCATGGCTAAGCTCAACCAAATGAAGGGAACTGAACGAACTTAGGCTGCCTGTCCATTGAAGCGAAGCAGAGCGGTGACTAAATAAAAATAACTAATATTATTCCAATATTTTCTCCGCTCATCTAAGTGACGTGATATTCGAACCTTAATGTGTATTCGTTCATGGTATGGTATGGGATATGTTACATACGCAGGTATGTTTTTTTTAATGCTTGTTATCGTTACCCACGGAATTAGAAAAGTGATTAGAAAGAAAGACAAAAACATTTGTTAGAACTAGGTACCTAACACTACACAACACAATGCACAAATATAAAAACAAAGATTAGCATAAAAAGGAAATAAAAATGGATGTATCGAATGGGTTACCAACTCAGCATTTATTAGAAATAGTTATGCTTCCATTTCATCACGAGCATGTTATGAAGAAAATTAAATATAGGTACTTACTTTTCCCCACTTTCAGGGAATCCAGGTATCGGTCGACTTTCTCCAAGTAACTCATTTTTGCGCCGTTTTCTGTAACGAACAAAAAATAATACAGATAAGCTGTTAAGAATAAAATCCATGAGCAAATTTCATGTGTGGCAGCCATTTTTACATTTATTTTTGATCAATGATTTGTCAAGTTTTTGTTTTATAATTATTTTTTTCTTTTATGCCAGTATCTTTGTAAATGTGTCAACTGAAAAAACATTTTTACAAAAAAGTTTTGAACTTAAAATCTTAACCTCTTTTTTTAATTTAGCGTATCGGGGTCGGGTCAACTGCTGATCTTTATGAACAACTTTTACTACGCGACAAAATATGAAATAGCGAAAAATGAATATGAATAAAAAATGATTATTCAATATTACTCGATTAATTTATGGAACAGCAGTTTATTTTTGTGAGTTTTCGGTTGGTCCCATAGTAAAAGTAGTTCATAATTATCAGTACTTTAACACCTTAAAAAGACTTCCGCTAATAAAGTAGGATTAATCACGAAATGTCGTAGAAAAATTAAGAATGGAATGTTGAGCAACTTGCAAATTCGTAGCCTATAATATATACCACTTACCAGTGAACAAATTAACACAACCAAACAAAGGTGCTATTGAAACAGCACTCCTTTCGTTCGATTACATAATATTAAATGAGGTGAACGTAAAAGATAGCTCGACCATTGTCTACGACAGTTTTACATTTTACCCCACTTCCCCAAATCAGTTCGCGCGACCTTCGCATGAATTTCAGCCAGCCCGGCAAAACTATTGATTTTTACTCAATTTGCAGGTCATGGAAACAGTCATACAAAAACCCCCGACTCCAACTAGAAAAAGAGCTGTAACTTTTGAACGGCTGAACAGATTTTCATGAAACATAGCTAAGATGATACCCAATTAAACTAGCTTTCAATTAAAAAAACTACCTAGAAAACGAAATTTTTAGCTACGATGCCACAAACAGATACACAGACACACAGGTACACACTACATACAGGAGGAGAAACCCTAGTGAGGGGCAATGTTTAAAAAAAAAAAAAACTTATAATACCTCTCTTTTGTGGGGGGTTAAAAAGTAGAAACTAGTAATGAGTAAATAACTGTACATTATTGCGATTACTATCTTTATAGCATCACGCTTATTTCTCTAAGGGATAGGCAGATTGTTGTAGATAGACTGTCGTATCTTCTTCATGGTTCCTATGATAAGGATCATAACCAAGATAGCACTCGCAAGCACTCGCAAGCACTCGCTTGAATGTTTAGTTTGCTCAAAATATGGCTGACTGTAATTGACAATCGAAAAAAGCGCGCGGTTCCAAATTCAAATTTTAGTTAGATGTCCTTTTAAAAATTATGTTATGTTCTTAGATTATGTGGTTATGTTACTATAGTGCCACAAACATATCTGACCCGGTGACCAAAATTGGAACTAACGTCGCTACGGAACAAAAATGCATAGAGATTTAGCGAAGGCAGGTCTGTGATAGAGACAGAAATAATAAGTAGGGCTCCCCTATAGACTTATTAACTAAGTAACGATGGTAACGATAGAGATAATATCATAGAAATAGTATACTATGTATTATCTCTATGGATAATATTAAATAAATTCAATATGTCATTTTTGTAGGGAGATGACAGTGGTAAAAGCATTGACTTATGTGGGTAAAAGCGACGGCACGACCGGGTCAGATAAGTTTGTGGCACTATATCCTCTAAGACTATACCTATGTTCTTATTATTTCGTTCGAGATTTATCTTTTAGAGATTGGATAAAAGCTGCTTATTTCCCTACGGATATTTCGTTATGTAAATTCTGTTCTATTCAATTTTCAGAGACGTGAGGATCTAACGAAATAGAAGAAAGTCAATCTTTGCGTCTACATTTTGGAATTAAAAAAGTAACTTCGTACATTATATTTTCTATCTCGCCTCGATTTAGTAATAGGATCTGTAGGCTAATTCACGTAACTAAAGAAGTGCAGTTGTCGCGCAGTTGCAGTAAAATTTTGATCAAAACTACACATTTGGTATTCTCTTAGCTTCAGTGAATACGCTCGCATCAAGTTATTATATTGCAAGTAAACAATGAATTTAGTAATAAGTAAGAAGCTACTTATTACTAAATTAATTGTTTACATTAAGTAACTTAAAATATTGTTAACTACTTGACAACTTAATACGTATAAATCAGGCACAAGAAACTGCAAAGACCAAGTTGAAATAAAAAGAAAACAGATTTTTCTCTAGGAATTTGCTTATTTTAAATAGAACAGAATAGAATAGATCTTTATTTCATGTAAACCAGATACAGGCACTTATGAAATGTCGGGACGCTAGGTGCGCGGTTCCAAATAGTAGGTAGCTCCTATGGAGAAGAACCGGCAAGAAACTCTATGGAAACTCTTTTAAATACTAGATTACAAGATTGGTACAATGTTGTGGTAAAAGCTGTGAGAATAATGTAATTTAATGTGAATAAAAAATAAGAATATGAAAATAATAATTGTTTGTTTCTGAATCAAGTTCGCGTTTATGGAGCCAAAAGATCATTTTCACAGACCGAATAACAAAATTAAAGCACTCTGAAAGTAGTTTAGAGATAAAAATAGCTTTCCCTAATTCCTAAATGTAAGTAGGTACAATATAGAATATTTTTTTATGTAGTGAGCATAATTTGCAGAGTGATCGAGAGTCCGTTCCCAAATGCACCCGCAGTACTAAAACTCACTCCAAACCAAAATGAAAATTTGATTTTGTATGGCTTGCGCTAGTAGGTAAATTATGCGTGTCCCTCATACTAAGCCGAATTTTCGTTTTGTTTTAAAGTGAATCCTAATACTGCGGTTACATTTAGAAACAGACACTGAATAACTCTGTGTATTATCCGCACTATTTATAAAATTATCCTGTATAAAACAACTGTTGTATATAGGTAAAAAATGCATGTTTCATTTTTTTTTTTCCTGTTTTGTATAAATCCAATTTGCACGCCTCAAGGGGCAGAATATGCTGTAATTAATCTTAAGTTTATAACACCTGTAACAATACCATATTTGAGCAAATAAATAATTTGATTTGATTTGTTCCGACTAACATACATATAACACCCACAAAGTTAATGTTAACATACAATGTCATTCACACATGTCGGTCGTGTTAGAACAGGTCACCTACTCTAGACTTGTACGGCTTCAGTCTAGCCAGCTATAAGTCCTAGTTACATCACAACATTTGACCTAAAAAATTACCTTTAGCTATCGTTGATCGAATAGAATGGAAGCTTATGCTCGTTTGCCGTACTGCGTCAAAATTAGGGTAACTAACTGCAGATGTTCCAAAGTTTATTATCAATCGTACTTTTTAATTACCTTCTGTCAAAGTGAAAGTCAAAGTTTTTTTTAATTTCAATTCGGTCTTTGCAGGCACTTGAAAAACGTCGTGATTTTAAGTGCACAGTTCCAAGTGGGTTGGTCCTGGAGAAGATAACGGCAAGAAACCCCATGGATACTCTTTTCATAATTTTACAAATTTACAATAATACGCAGGAGCGGCCCCGGTTAAAATTCGACCTAAATTTACACAATATTACAAAAAAAAACAGCAAAAATTATAATAAGTACCACTATAATTTAAATAATGCAAGTAGATACATACTTATTACTCAAGCCACCCAATTAAGAAAAGAAGGGAAGCGTCATTGCAATTAGCTTGTGAAGACAGGGTGCAGCGGGTCACCAGGGAAGCCGCATGTGCAGAAGATAATCACTTCCATACGTGTCCATCGGGACGAACTCTACATTAATCCGCACATGAATTTGAAAAGTCTGAGGTGCGGGCCGGTTTTAAACTTAGACCCTCCTGCATCGAAGGCAAGCGATCAACTGCTAGGCTATCACTGCTTTTTACAAGACAAATGACTGTCAAAATAAATAGATAGGTAGGTTCAGGTCAATACTCTTCACCGATTTGTCAACTAACATTTTTTGAAATAGTAACTGTAGTACTAGACAATAGATCAAAAGAATTTATTCCATGTCTGCTCCATATATGACGCAGCGCATCAATCATCAAACTTTCTTGTCTCGATATTTTTTATGATGATAAACAAAGGAGTATCTTCAATATCCATGCGATGTCACGAACGAATGTCTGCCATACAAACGGATAACTGTTTGCTGTTTGCGATACATCTGTATAGTGCCACAAACTTATCTGACCCGGTGACCAAAATTGGAACTAACGTCGCTACGGAACATAAATGACATCAAAATGTCATTTTTGTACGGAGATGACCGGAGATGACATTGGTAAAAGCGACGGTAGCGACGCCACGACCGGGTCTGTTAAGTTTGTGGCACTATAGGTCGAGCTGACATTGCGCATAACGTCAGTCGCCGACAAAATCTTGACTACTGAAAGTTGTTCAAAAGTAGGTACGCTCTTCTGTTCTCATAGATGTATTACTATAGATATACCTAGATTTGTACGCAACAGCAGATTAAATTTCGCGATTTAAATGTTTGTCTCATAATAAAACTTGATCATAATGATGAGTACAATAATAATATATCTAACCTTTTTTGACTCCTATTACAGGCCCTCAATGCTTGTTATCTGTAAATCACAGCTTTCTGTATGATGGTTTTTATAGCACGGATCTCACAATTTGTTTTCCAACTATCGACACAGTTACACGCAGAAGCTATAAGCTGTTCATGATAGCTGATACATCTCGACACGGTGCTTCCGTGACATCAATTTCCTTTGATGCATAAATTCATCCGTATTAGCATTCGATTTCTAACTTTATATGCAAGAAATAAAGTCGCAATTCGATTTGTAGTTTCCATTGTTGGTATAAAGTAATTCTGAAGTGTTTTTGTTGCAATGTGAACTATTGTAGGTTAATTCCTTTAGGTCTCTCTTATCGGCCTAGATTCTATGTATGTCAATGTGCTTGTTAGTCAGCGTATTCAGGTGTAGGATGTTAAGGTTCGAGGCGAAGGCAGAACAATTGACACAGGTTATGCTATAGAATCGTTGGCTATAAAACATCGAAGTGCTATTTTATGGTCAGGTCCTAACTGTGATCCGTGTTGTGTTCGATTCTATTTGAATTGCAAATAGTCAAATCAATCAGATGGAGCGAATAAAATGTTTTATAGAAAGGTCTACCATTCAATACCCTTTGAATCTATGAAAGGTATAAAAATTTAAATCGAACATCCAGAATCAAACTAGTCTATATGCGGGGTCCTTTTTAACTCCCGACAAAAAAGAGGAGTGTTATAAGTTTGAAGTGTGTATCTGTCTGTAGCATCGTAGCTCCAAAACGGATGGACCGAATTTAATGCAGTTTTTTTAATCGAGAACTAGTATAATCGGGTATCATCTTAGCTATTGTTTCCTGAAAATCTGTTCAGCCGTTCAAAATTTACAGCTCATTTTCTAGTTGGAGTCGGGGTTTTTGACGGTTAGGTTATTTCATTGTTGAATATACCGTCAATAATAATAATAGTAGTATGAATTTCTCTCCTGTGAGGAAGGACATCCATGTTGCTTTTAAACCATTAATTTACATTAGCTAGTAGAGTATTCTGCAGAATACATTAGCTGAAAGTAAGTCGACTTGTAATACCCAGAAAATAAAAGTTGCACTGACTGTGAACTAAGTAATATAAAGCAGCCCATTTCGTTCTGAACTTGGCTGGCACTCTGCCATGATTTTAGACATAACATTTTAGGTATTCAGCGAGGCAGATAGACAGTTAGACATCTGCCTGTATTTCGGTAAACTAAACATATATTTTTTTGATAATAAGATGAAAATGGCTAAACTAAAACAGAATAGACAAACATACTACGGATTTATAATCATTTGACTAATATTTATTCAAACAAATACGTACATTATAATCAATATTAGCTGGAGAAATATTTACAGAGAAAATGTAGAAGATGTTATTTTAATGAGCCTTGGAGAATTAGGTGCCCATCACACTTCCCGCGTTACCTCATTTTTTTATAATTACTCGAAAATATTCTAAGTCTATGGATTACAACTCGCTGTCCGACCATGGACCATGCCCGGGTCGACGGCGCGTTGTGTTCCACGCGCGCCTCAAAGAACGTCAGCAAGATGACGGGGATGACGGGCCCTGTAGACGCCGAAGCCTGCCGGGGTCGCGGGACTTATCTCATTACCGTGACCCCGGAACGTCCGATTTTAGTCAGTACAAGTCTGACAGTCCCTCCCGCCCTGCCCGGGGTGGGAGGACTCAATTGATAATTTTACCACGATATAAAAAAAAAAAAAAAAAAAAAACAGTCTATGGATTAATTTATCAATTTTTGACAGTCCCCCCAAGTGACACTACCTGTCCCTAACTCCCACGCCCTGGACAGGCCCTTGCTAACTGGTAAATGTTTCCGCTACAATACAACTTCTTTGTTAGAGCTCAGAACGATAAGACCAAAGAAAAAGCGATTGGACGCCGAAAGCAACGACAAAACGGCGTAGAACGATATGGAGGAGGCTTTTGTCCATGAGTGTGACAAAAGAAGCTAAGAAAGAGAATAAAGTGGTCAAATTTCCTGATGTAAATATTGATTTAATCTTCTGTATATAAAAAGACTTGTCCTGACTGACTGACTGATCTATCAACGCACAGCAAAATCCGCTAGGTACGGCTAGAAACTTGTTTGACCATAGGTTCCTTTTATGACGTAAGCATCCACTAAGAAGGGATTTTTGGAAATTCCACCCCTAAACTGGTAAAACAGGGGACGAAAGTTTGTATTAAAATCCGTCATTTTTAATGTTAGATCCGTAAAATTTGGTATTAGGCGTTGCAGTAAAAATTAAAGAATACCGTGTTTCAGGATTTTCGAAAATTCTGCCTCTAAGGGGGTAAAATAGGGGATGAAAGTTTGTTTGAAATTCTGTTATGTTTCAATTTAATCCGCAATATCGACTTAAACGCGAGATACAGCTAGTATTAACATAATGTCTGTGTAATTGCTACAAAGTAATACCAACATTTTCCTTGACTTAGGTGCACTTGAAATGTATAAATTAGAAAGAGGTCAACAAGTCGTAGAAATGAAGATTGCACGCCGACATTGAAGTGACATGAAAGGCTGTAACGAGTACTATTCGACGCACCAAGTCGATGTGTTGAAAGACTTTCTTTGACGTTTCTATCAAAGTAATACCGGTCTTTCTGTATCTAACTTCATAGTACAGTAATACTTTCGTTACCCTTTGTTTAACCAACTTAAAAACCAGGCATTTATAACTTAGAGTATTAGTCTATAGGTTCTCTAAGATTTTTAATTCGGAGCGTACCTTTCAAACATACAAAATCATAAATGATAAAAAATAGATAATAATTATATTATTTAGACAGGTATTTTTATTGTATGTAAACAATAAAAATACATCCGTATTATGTATTTATATAAATTATTTACACGTATCCTTTACAAACTGTGTCTACATTCTTTTTTTAATCTCTCCTCTCACAGGTCTGCTGGAAGAGATTTCTTTAGAATTATGCAGTACTTTTGTACTTTATGCTCGTACTTCATACTTCTCATGTATTTGATGTGTGCATTAAGTTTTATATAAATAAATCGTTTTTGCACTTGTAAACTAACGGTAAGTTATTTTAGTAAAATGGATTAATTGGATGTGGCATTGTGTATCATTTACATTGACTTGAACAAGTAAAAACCCTTTAAATTTTTATATCTTTTAGATTATCATATCTTATCATAATCTAAAAGATATCAATATATCAGATCTGAGAGATCTCGATGGTGTGTATAGCCCGCCTACCCGCGTCAGATCAGCATGGTGGACTAAGGCCTTACCCGTCTCATATTGAGAAGAGGCCCGTGCCCAGCAGTTGGACGGTAATGGGCTGGATTTATTATTATTTAGATTTTCATTCTCAGCTACATAAGAATTTCCCAATCATATAAGTTTTAGTAAAGGAAATGAAACAGCAATCAAAATAGTCTGTACCTGACAGGCTATAATTGACCCCAGTGACCTATGAAACGCCTTGGCCATTGTCTTTACCGCCTAAAAATAGCCCCATATTGATTCCATGACTACACCATGAACTTCCTATAAATAGTTCCATACGTCATACAACGTTGTTTTAATGTTAATAACAGCAGTTTGATATGAAAATATGATAAGGTAAGTTAGTAGGAGGTCAAGCAGCGTATAGAAGGAACAGCGCCAGAGCAGTGCGGACTAGATGTGTGCGCCGATGCTCGCGGCGGCGTAATCGGCGTCGGCGTGGATGGTGAAAATCTTATTAAAAACAAATTCTTGCAGACTTATTCGCCAAATGACTGTGACGGACGAACTTATCGGCAAAACGCGCTATTTAAATTATGGTCATATAAAAATGGTATTTTATTGAATTTGCGTAAATAAATACGTTGAAATAAACCAATATACATATATTTAGACATGTCTAGTGTTTAGTTTACTAATGTCTGCATTGTATCTAAAACAATCGTATCCGTCCGACCATCCACGCCGATGACGCCGAAGCCGGCATCGGCTCACATGTCTAGTGCGGACTGCAGAGCAGAACACGTTAGAGTGATGTATATAGGCAATTTATTATTTTATTTTAATAAAAATAAAATGCGCGGGTGAAACCGCGTGCAACAGCTATTAAGTAATAAATTCACAAAAAAAAATATTCACAAAACGATTAATTAGCATAAAAATTAAAAGACAATGTATTACGTATGTTAATTATTATTGTCATACATTAATTGTTCAATAAACCCCACAAAGTTCACTCACAAAAAATATTTCCTCTTTTTTGTTAAATTGATGCTAAAAATCTCTCGTTAATAATTTTACTTAAACTGTTCGTTGATTTGAAACAGAAACTTCTAATAACGTATCGAAAATACTCTCCGCTTCGAAATAAATTAATTTCTTGTATTTTATAGTCTTCAGCACGAAGGGCGTACAAATTACTTTGTCATTATGTCGTCACTTCCATGCCGGCTGTCAATTAAAGTACCTAATAATTATTTGAAGGAAACATTTTTATTTAATTTGGTACTTAAGTATTTATTTTTAAAACGCTTTTATTAGCTTCACTTGTAACTATGTAAAAAAATCTTGGAAGTTAAATTTGACCCACTTCCCGGTTTCCGATTGAGCTGAAATTTTGCTTACACGTTTAGTATGGATGATTAAAGCGTTTTCTTTAGTTTTTTTTTTAACTATAATATTTATTACTGTGTCGGTTGCACGAGAATTGTTCCTCAGGCTGGTAATTGGGAGAAACATCCGCGTAAACCTGAAAAAGTCACTACGGGAATGAACTTTTTTTAAAAAGGCCAATGCCCCGATCTTGCATACTGGACAGTAGTGGATTGGGCTCATTTAAAATTTATTGGACGCTTTCTTTACAGCAATAATTATTCATTAACTTAACCGTCAAAAACCCCCGACTCCAACTAGAAAAAGAGCTGTAACTTTTGAACGGCTGAACAGATTTTCATAAAACATAGCTAAGATGATTCCCGATTAAATTAGCTTTCAATTAACAAAACTGCATTGAAATCGGTCCATCCGTTTTGGAACTACGCTGCCACAGACAGATACACAGATACACCTTGCAAACTACATAATTACATCCCTCTTTTTTGTCGGGGGTTAAAACAGCACTGTGTTCCTTCGCACGACCTATCGCTGAGGGTGCGCGGTTCGTTCACGCATTGCATACCCCACAAATTCTTCAACCCTGTCCAAATCTTAGAGAAACATTTATTGCTACCAAATCTACACAATTATATGTATGTAGGTCATAATTTGAATACACCACTTGATCTTATAGCATGTTATATACGACGGCGACGTTCGCGTGTTCATAAACCATAAGAAGGTACTCAAAGCTGAACACTTCGCGAAAAACGAAGTAAATGGATAGAACCATGCGATTTGAATAGAAAAAGTTTTTTTTTTTTTATACCTTTAATCTGGCAAATACGTACACGGTCCCCCTGATCCCCGTCACTCGTTGAGACTCTTTCCTTGCATCCTAAATCTCCATAAGGCGCTATGTAGATAGACAATAGAAGTTATAGAATCCTATGCAGCAATGCTCCCGACAAACAACACGTCCAACGACCAAAACGCCGCTGATGCCTGGCGACGGCGAACGACAGCGGACTTTCTGTCAGCCGTATACGCAATGTCTAAAAATACTTTCTTTCTTAAAAAAAAAGCATTGCCCCTCACTAGGATTTCTCCTGTGTCGAGGGTACAGTTTACAAACATACATGTCACATGCACACACACCCAGACCCGAAACAACTATCTGTAGATCATACAAATATGTGTTCCGTGCGGGGATCAAATCCGCGGCACTTAGCGCAGAAAGCTAATCGCTTAGCCACTGCGCCAACCGTGTCGTCAAAACACAAAATACATGTATAGTATTAGTAATGAGAAGAAGGCTAGTTAAAGGCATACTACTCAGTAAATGAATTTTTGACAGATAAAACTGATGGGTGATTCCACAGAGTCCGATTTCTTCGTTATGACCTTTTATTATTTTGGATGTTCTTGTGTTGATATGTTAGTGTATTTAGAATAATTTAGATAATATAATATAATTTGTACGCCTATCAAGGCAAAAACATAGTGATACTAATAACTATAAATTTACACCATGTCTGTACATAACACCTATGTTTTACAAATAAATAAATTTGAATTTGAATTTAAAAAAATAAGAATTACTTCCTTTTATACAGGATATTTTTTTATTTAGTGCGCAAAATTTGCAGCTTCATTCAGTGTCCGATCACAGTGTGTGTTCATACAATCGCAGTACTAAAATTCAGTCCAAAACAAAATAAAAATTTTATATTGTATGGCTTGCGCTAGTAAATTATGCGTATCCCCCATACTAAGTAGAATTTTCGTATTGTTTTAAAGTGTATCCCAATACTGCGGTTGCATTTAGGAACAGAGACTGAATCACTCTACAGATTATGCGCACAACATAATTTTTTTATTATTATTATTATAAAAAAATATCCTGTGTAATGTTTAGACTTTTGTTAGACAAAGGAATTCCCCTGTTTTCCCATTTCTTTATTGGTCGTTTGTCGCCAGTTTGTCTCGCCACCTTCTGCGTGACCT
The DNA here is from genome assembly GCA_932294325.1 of Allophyes oxyacanthae. Lineage (NCBI taxonomy): Eukaryota > Metazoa > Arthropoda > Insecta > Lepidoptera > Noctuidae > Allophyes > Allophyes oxyacanthae. Next base: position 2,271,597 of record OW028614.1, on the reverse strand, counting down.
ACGCGGTGCCATGCTGTCTACCAAAATATCCGCTATTTTTGCAGCATAAGGGCTTAAGAGCGATTACACCTTTTCTTATATGATATGGATATTCGCACAATGGTATTATATAACTTAGACACGTAGTATTATATAAAATATAATTAAAATAATTATGTACAGACAGCAAAGTAGAATAACATAAGCGCGATATTATAACATGTCCGGGTTATGTACCCCTTATGTTGGGTGTTTTTATCGACAATTATTTTCTATTTTGACCTATTGCTAATAATTAATAGTTGATAGTGTTTAAACACAAATATAATATAGACTGTTTCAAGCGGTACCCTCTACTAAATGGCCCTTGTCCACAAGAGACTTTTAAGAAAAGCTCCTCTCTTAGTTGAGTCTACTTCGCACAAAGCAACAAGATCACTCTTAACTGAGGGAGATAATTCTTTCTTTAAAGTTAAAACCATTAAACTATCTCGACGAGTTTAGTTAGGCTCATAGAAATAATATAACATCCGGAACGAGGAAGTCCGTAGAAGAACTAAAGTAACCAACATAGATCTCGCAGCAGCATAAGATTTGCAAGTTGAAGTGGCAATGGGCAGGCCATGTCGCTCGGTGGATATACAAGCGTTAGAGATAGAAAGTTCTCGAGAGGGGACTGCGGATCAGGAAGTGGAGTATTGGACGGCCCCCCACTAGCTAGACGGACCACCTACTGAAGATCGTGGGGAGTTATTGGATGCAAACAGCTATGCAAGGCATATTTCCAGCAGCGAACGCAGTGATGATGATGAGAGTATAATATAAGTAGTTATTTAGCTCTGTGGAAGAACGAGGTATGATGTTCCTCTATTGAAAAGGGAGGATCCTCCAACCAAGCGAGGTGATATTGCCTGGTAACCTGAAGCCCAATGGTTGACGTCTGATAGTTGTATAAGTCTTAGATGCGATGATCTTTTTTACTTGCGTGAGGCAGGCTTTGTAATCTGATTGGTCGAATTCATATTGTATACGCCCATTGTAGTTTGACTTGCTACGTTACTACTTAGTTACTAGATGTCGCTACAGCTCTATTGCGTGGGCGACGATCTTTGTAATGTGATATCGTTTATCCAGAAAACATGTGCCAGAATGGCTGAGCCTTTAGTATAAAAACAAATCTTTATCTTTTTTTAAAGAGAACAGCGAGCCACCCCCCCTTTTTTTTGACCCCCAGCAACGCTCTAAGCCGAGATCCGAGTCCCACTACGGGTGCACTTAGCCGTGTTGTTGCTATAATGTGACTGTTCCTAGCGTGCACCTAGAATCACGACGTTTTGAAAGTGCCTGCAAAGGCCCAGTTGAAATAAAAACCTTTGACTTTAGCCACCCCAGGCTGAAGAAAATTTCGTATTTCCAACACTTAAAAGAGTTTAGTTGTTAATGCCTTTCCTCAACAAACAAATAATTATTGCTTGTTTGTCATAAGCCGTATCAATAACCAAACTCTTCTAACCCGTGCTTCTAACTAATGGAAAAACTAAATCTTCTTCAGCCTGGGGTGGCTAAGAACAGGTACATTATTTAAAATTAATTCTTGCCTGACTGGAGGCCCTCTGGTCTCGCCGCTTGTTTGATTAAGCAAAGAAGGCCCCTTAAGCCGATTGCGAGAGAAATTACAAAAAAAATAAAATAACCAGAAATCCTTTAATCTGGTATCCGGTGCACAGACTCCTTTTTAACCCCCAAAAAAAAAAGGGGTGTTCTAAGTTTGTAGTGTGTATCTGTGGCATCGTAGCTCCAAAACGGATGCACCGATTTCAATGCAGTTTTTTAATTGAATGCTAGTTTAATTGGAAAATCTGTTCAGCCATTTTTCTAGTCGGATTCGGGGGTTTTTAACGATTAGGTTTATATCAATTTTAGTCAAAAAATGAATATCAGAAATATCTATTTTGTTCGTGAAACGCAAACGAAACAATTCATTCTACAAAATTTATGACAGGTCAAATGTTTGCTCTGGATTTATTAGCAGGCGTTTTAGGTAATAAAATATCGTCATTTTCAGTTCAGACCTGAACGCCTTAGTAAAAACTATTAAGTATAAAATACCTACCAATGTGTCATGCTAATGGTCTTTTTTGACATAGCACGTTTGCGAAGGAACATTTAGCACTGCTTTACTTATAGAAACCGGTAGAACGCTCTTTAACTTAATACTTTGGGGGACTTATGAAGTAGGTTGAGACACATAATAAGTTTTAGTGATAAGTGTCTCAGATTTTTTATTTTTTTTTATTTGTGATAATGCTCGCTATTTGTAAGCCCCGATAAAAAAGAGTGGTGTTATTACTTTGTAATGTATCTGTGTATCTGTTTGTGGCATCCTAGCTCCAAAACGGATGGACCAATTTCAATGCACTTTTTTATATGAAAGCTAGTTTAGTCGCGTATCATCTTAGCTATGTTTCATCAAAATCGTTTCAGCCGTTCGAAAGTTACAGCTCTGTTTCTAGTTGGAGTCGGGGATTTTTGACGGTTAGGTTATTCCTTGGAATAATAAATATACTCGTAAAAGCCGAGTTAGCTAAAACGTGCTCCTATACTAAAATATCGTAACGTGTAGAAATAAAAAAGGGATTGCTATTTACAACCGAATAACTTGGTTCGGGTGGAGCCTGCAAAGTAATTTTCATTTTTTAAATATTTTTTTTGTATTGGATGTAAATCAGGAAATAAACGATTTAATTTTTAGGTTGCAAGGTACTCTTTTTGTAATTTCTCCCTTTAATTACTTATACGGAAAGAAAGTTATTCAAATAAACATCACTAATGACTTCTAACCAATTTACTTTGCACTCACCTTCCAAACCTTACTGGCACCGCTTAACCTCGACGAAGTTCGAGCTTCAATGCAATTATGTCTAAATAAAATATCAGGCGGTAGTCTACAAGTCCGAGTAATGCCGCATTGCGGCACTTGTATAATTCAATAGGCTTAGGCTATGTTCAGATGGTCGCGAGGTGTCGCTACAACGCGCGGTCGACGATTCACAGCACAGCGACCTGTGGTATTAGGTCTCTTGCGCTGCGAATGTTACAAACAATTGACGCCCGCTGTAGCATCTTTATCTCAACCTCTTTTTACATAGTATAAAATAAAATAAAATATTATTGATTTAAAAAAAACTATAGAACACGCATCCAAACTGAACGTGTATGCAAAATTTCAGCTCAATCGGAAACCGGGAAGTGGGTCAAATTTAACTTCCAAGATTTTCTTACATAGTTAGTTACAGGTGTAGCTAATATAAAAGCGTGTTAATAAAGTCGCTTTCCGCGTTTTTTTGTCTGTATATTCTCTAACTCCTCCTGAACCACGCAACGGATTTCTTTCGGAATTTTCATATATGTAAGGATAGTAGAGAAATTGCATCCGTGCGTTTATTTCATGGTCAAAGGCACAGAACACAGAAAAGAGGTGTGTGTGTATCCTCTTTTCTGTGTTCTGTGGTCAAAGGGTACGACAGGGTTTTTTTTTTAAACGAGGAAAGTTATCGCGCCTATTGGGATAGCCTTATAGACCCGATGACCCCACTGCAACTAAAAGATACAATGTATGTGATTATAATAATATATTAGAATTTATATGTATTTTCCTAGTTACGATGATGTTGCAATTCTTGTGGTTTTGATGCTTTCTTTGTAAAAATGTAAAAAAAAAACTGAATTTCTTAACCAATTTTGCAAGACAAATTTTTCTCGACTGTAGCTTTTTTCAGAATTCACGAAGTTTTTGAAATGTATTTTCCATAATCAAATCTTATTTGCATACGACAGAGTAATAATTTTGTTTGTGCCTTATAAAAAGATTAATTTGTTTACGTAAAAAATATAGAGCTACGTGGTAACGTTTTATGTAAATAATTCTGTAATTCTTTAGTTAAAAGGTTGACCTATTTATTTATTTAAACGTAAGTTAAAAAAAAAATATATAAGAAAAAAAACAATAAGAAAACATAAAAATATATCTACTTATTTAAAAAAAATAACCATAATCATACTCAACAATATCAAGCCCTGCTACTTTCATCATTGTCCCAAAAGTGTCCATAGCGGATTTTCATCTGCCAATAAGATTAATTGGATCGCTTATTTGCATGAGAAAGTACTAAAGAGTCCACTCATTGGCTAATTTGCAATCGGTCCATATGGCCCATAGACTCGTTCAAAATAATTCAATGAGTTCAAACTAAAAGTTAGGTACAGAAAAATAAAATTTCACTAAAAATACGACTTGTTGGTCTATACTTTTATTCTATTTCATAATTTTTAACCGACTTCAAAAAAGGAGGAGGTTCTCAATTGGAAAGGTATGTGGCTTATGTATTTAAAAAAAAAAAATCAAATTCGAAGTCAAACTTAATGTCTATGGTTTTTATTTCAACTGGGCCTTTGCAGGCACTTTCAAAACGTCGTGATTCTAGGCGCACGGTTCCAAGTGGGTTAGTTTTATGTTTATAGTTTTTTTTCATGTTTATTACCTCATTACTTTCGACTGGAAGAATCGATTTTATTGTAAAGCTGATCCTTCCCGTGTGGTCCCATTTTAATTTGGTGGAGATCTGATGAAGAATTTTGGAGATATACAATGGATGTCTTTAGATAAATTATATGCAGTAAATGCGAGAGATGAATATATTTTTCCAGTTTTTCTCAATTTACTACGTCAACATAAAATGTATGTATGTACTCACGCTTGTCTCATTAATTTACTTTAATAATTAAAAATGTCTGGGGAAATAATTATTTGGAGGTCCTGTACTCAAGTGACTGTAATCAGTAACAAAAAACAGCTAAACAAAATATGAATAAAAACGGTACCCACGTTTGTCTCATTAATTTACTTTAATAATTAAAAATCTTTCGGTGTTAATAAGTTTTCGGAGGACCTGCGGGCCTAAAAAGGCCACATTAAGCAATTCATCTAAGAATTTCCATAATAACCGTCAAATAGATGACAGCTGATTATGAACCTTACGCGAATGATAATAAGAGTCGTCAAATAGATGGATACTTTGACATAATTATGTAACGTGAATCATAATTATTATGATGCATCTTAAGTGGCCTTTTTAGACCACCTGTAATCAATTGACTGTAATCAGCGACAAAAACAGCTGATCAAAATATGAATAAATAAACCATCTACCTACATAGTTATAAATATAAAATCCAATTTCCATATTACCAAATTTCATTACAGATATGATTGCTTTGTTTTATGAAAAGAGTATCCATGGAGTTTCTTGCCGGTATCTTCTCCAGGACCAACCCACTTGGAACCGTGCACCTAGAATCACGACGTTTTGAAAGTGCCTGCAAAGGCACAGTTGAAATATAAATCTTTAACTTTGACTTTCAATTTATTATAAAATTCATAGATAAGTGTGATTCGTGCTCTCATGCTTTCATGCTAAGTGTGCATGCATGCATGAGTTTCAGACTGTCATGACTCGTGTTATTATGTACCTACTATTAAGTTATTTTTTGTATTAAATTTTTAGTTAATATTTATAAGAAGAGTTGTAAGTATGAATGTGGATGGCTATCAGAGTAGGGGCAGACCAAAGAAAAGATGGATGGACTGTGTCAAACATGACATGAATGAGAAGGAAGTAAATCTGGAAATGACGTCTGATAGAGATGAATGGAAGAAAAAGACATATTGCGCCGAACCCAAATAAAATGGGATAAGGGCAGGAGAATGATGAGTTAATATTTAATTTATTTACAGTGTTATTTTTTTTCCCCGTGTCAGTGTCATTGTTATTAGGTATGTGATGTAAAAACAAATGTTATTCTTTCTTTCTTTTAACTATGAAACACGTGTGAAGAAAGAAAAACAGCTGACGCATGATTTGAAATCATTAATTAAAAAATTAACTATAATGATTTTCAAATTAAACGATGTCACTAACCTGAACCACAATTACGTTATATAAAACATTTCATAACCCAATCTGCATTGAATCAAACGCGACAGTAAATGACCTGATAACACAAATCTATTGTTTATTTATACAAAAATGTGGACACGGCCCTTTCTTTGTTTATACCTACGAATGCATAGGTTATGTTCGGGCCATGGCAGAGTCAGCATAATCGATGAACATTTTGTAATTTAGAAATTAATTATCAAAATGTCGATTAAACGTACCTTGCAATGGTAAATATTCGAAGTTTAGTATATCACTATATCTTAAATGTCGAACTAACGAACTTCTATAGCCATATCTTACATAGGTATTTCAAAATTCGAAATTCTAAAATACAATGGCTTTATGGCCATCAGTTAAGAAAAATATAATGAACCTTGCACAATGACGTATCATGCGGATTCGATATTTTCCCCCAAGCTTATGTTCTAACTATTATCATTATCTTATCTACCATAAATATTAAATAATATATTCACATTTCATTTAAATGAGCACCTATGTATCATTATCCATCTATGGGTAAATCGTGATGGTTTCGTGGAGATATGCATAAACATCATTAAAAGTAATTGTGGCATTATTCGCCCTAGCAACGAAGGTCGTAATGGTTCTATGAAATAGGCTCATTTTCATACTGTGATTTTGCAGACTATTTGTAATGTAAATAACCTTTAACTCCGAATCATAATAACAATATCTGGCGCTCCATAAAGAGAAAATTATACAGGATACATTAATTAAATTTTTCGAATACAATTTGATTATGTCAGAAATGTTGTCAGAAAAACGGAACGGGCCCAAAGTAATTTGCAAGATTCTCGCTTTAACATTTTTGACCAAGCTCCAAAGTGGATTCGGGCTGAAATAAAATTAACATAACATTTATTTAAGAGTTGAAGTTTTTAAACTAGAAGCTTTTTATGCAAGCATTTTTCGAGCTTATTGAGAGGATAGAGTACTCTTTTCAAGATAATTGGACTTGTAGAGCCATTACTGTTATGACGGTAGCAAAACAAATGCGTGGGGGCTTACTATGAACTCTAATAGCAGCGCTGAAATTGAACTGCCCAGATATTTCCAGTATGAACTGACCTCGTACTGTATAGGATTTTCGTACAGTAAAAGGTCAGTTTACTCTGGAACTTTCTGGCGGTTCAATTTCAGCCCTGCTATAAGAGCTTGTATTAAGCCCCCTGTTTTTGTTTCACACGGTAAATATTTATCAGGTGATTATAACTAAATGATTGGCTTATTTACCATCGCCCAGAGCAATGGGCTGAAGTTACAAGCATAAGAACTGCATAGCAGGGGTGAATTAGTATTGGTATCTACTTATTAGGTTTATTATTTTCATCACATTGTGAAAATGCAGATCGAGCTTTTAAAAGAGCATCCGTAGAGATTGTTGCTAGTATCTTCTCCATAGGACCAACTTAAGTTGGTCTAGAATCACGACGTTTTAAAAATGCCTGCAAGGGCCCAGTTGTAATTAAAAACTTTGACATTGCCAGTCTTCTTCTTAGTGTAAATACGCGGTTTCGTATAATGTGTTAACATCTGCACCCTTTAATATAAGGCCTAACCTTTCTAGTCCTGATCCCTTTAAAGGGTTATTGTACTCATCTTTATGAACAACTTTTACTATGGGACCAACACTGAAATCGCGAAACACAAAATCTGCTGTTAAAAATAAATCAATATTACTTACTTGATTAGAATGTATGGAACAGCTAATGTTTTTAACTCAATAAAATTTAAAAAATAACATGTAATTCACAGTGTGGCCAGTATATATAATTAACAAAATATAATCGATTATGATAATATAAGTATTTTTTTACGATATTTCATTGTTTATTAACCACAAACCGTTAATAATCTTATCAAACTTGCCTTATTTTTATTCTATAAAGACTATTTTTAAACCATGAATTATTTTTTACAATTATACGCGGTATATATTTTTTATATGCGCTTAAGTTGCAGACTGATTCCGAAATACAACCGCAGTACAAAAATTCACTCTAAAACAAAATAAAAATTTGATTTTGTATGACTTACGCTAGTAAATTATGCGTGTCCTCCATACTAAGTCGAAGTTTACAGAACAAGCGCTTTCTATGAACAGGGGGGCTAAAAAGGCCGCTTTAGATGAATCATAATATGATTCATATTCCGAATGTCAAAATATCTACTTAATTGACGACTCTTAATGTCATCCGTATAAGGTTCATATTCAGTAATCATCTGTTTGACGGTTACTCAGCAGATCATTAGATGAATTGCTAAATGTGGCCTTTTTAGGCCCCCAGGAGCCGTATTAGCATCCTGACAAGGACCCTCACTGGGCACTGCAAACTAAACAAGCACCTGCAAAAAATGGGCCTTAGTGACACCACAATTTGCAGATTCTGTCGCGAGAAGGATGAGACGCCCATACATATCCTATGCGAGTGTGACGTAGTACACCACACTAGAAGCCAGCACCTGGGGGGCCACCTAATCTAACCAGATGAGATTAAATCCCTCCACCCCAAGAATATAGTCAATTTTATTATTGACTTACGGCTAGAGGGAGTGCTGTAATAATACAAGAGGCGTCACAATAGATCTTCGCAGGTCGCAGTGACAAAGGGGCTTAGTACCCTACCTCTTCAAACAAATAAATAATAATACTAAGTCGAATTTTCGTTTTGTTTTAAAGTGTACCCCAATACAATACTGCGGTTGCGTTTAGGAGCAAAGACTGAATCACTCTATAAATTATGCGCACAACATCAAAAAATATCCTGTATACATTACATAACATTACACATACATACATACATACATATATACACATATATATATACATGTATATATATATATGTATGTATATATACATGTATATATGTATGTATGTGTGTATATATGTATATATATATATGTATATATATATACATATATTATACATTATTACATTGTATAAGTCCCAGAAACAAACTAAAATACTTAATATCAAATCAGCCGATGTAGGCTGAATACGTAGGCTGAAACCATACAAAACTATTTCATACAATTCGTCATACATCCGCTGTGATTTTTGTAAGGCTTCAATTCGGGCAAACGTGTATTTAATACAGGGTTAACATAATTTATTATGTACCTAGTTATTTAGTATCTCTATGTGGAGGGGCTCATATCTAAATAGCTACCGCGCAGTTCAGTCGATCAGCGAGGTTCAGGTGCGGTTTTCGCGGTCAGTCCCTGGATGAGTGACCGCTTCTTCGAACATCGAGACCCCTCCGTGTCTCGGATAGCACGTTAAGCAGTTGGTCCTGGTTGTCATACGAATACCCATGACAGTCGTTACGGGAGTCAGCACCCCAAAAAGTCTGGCAACCGGTCTAACCTTAGGGTGCCAGTGTCTCCCAGAAATTGGGTGGTGGAGGTCAGATGGCAGTCGCTCCGTATAAAATACTTATATTCAGCTGCATCTGGTTAGACTGGGAGCCGACCCCATCGTAGTTGGGTCAAAGGCCAGGCAGATGATGATACATAATTTATTATAGGACAGTATGACCTTCATACTATCAATAACAATTACGTTTGTAGCGTTGCCATTTTGAAAGAACTTTCAGCTAGTGCGTTTGAGACCTATTAAAACTCGTAACCGATCCTAACTGGAGTGCGTATGGGACGTGAAAAGGCCCCTAATAGCCTAGTGGTTTAACGCTTGCCTTCCATGCAGCAGGGTCTGAGTTCGATAAGATATGTCTAGATCTCCTAACGCACTGAATGCAGTCGGGGCCTTTGATTCTTCAATGCACCTTAGCTTGACAGTGGCATCGACTACAGAACCAGTTAAGTTTTGTATAAAAATTATTTTATACGTCTTAGTTTTTTGAAATCGGTTTTGAAATCCATACATTTTGTTTTAGTTTACTCAAAGAATATAGTCTAATTCTGACTATATTCTTAACAGCTTCTGAAGTCAGTGTCACTGCCAAGCTAGGTGCATTGAAGAATTAAAGGCCCCGACTTCAGAAGATGTTAAGTTTTTAAGAAAATTATTTTAAACTTTTTAGTTTTTTGAAGTCGGTTTCTTTTTTTTAAGTTTATTTTATTTTTCTAATTTGAGTGGCATAAACAATACATAAACATGCGATTACAGTAAGTGATATGCTGTTATTCGTTCAAGAGTTCCATTGTATATCTCCGAAATTCTTCATCAGATCTTCACCAAATTTAAATGGGACCACACGGAAAGCACCAGCTTTCAAATAAAAGAAGAATCATCAAAACCGGTTCACCCAGTCGAAACAAAAAACAATGGCCATAGGTACGTGTCGAATTGAGAACCTCCTCCTTTTTTGAAGTCGGTTAAAAATAAGTGACTCCACCCTTAATATGTGAAGCGAATTCATAAATCAAAACTTTATTCTTTTATGTATACCATTTGCAGGTATGCATGTTTATTGGTATATACAAGGAGGCCTATATTCAGCAGTAAATGTTTACCTGCGGATATGGTGATAATGTGATTCATGTTACGATTGTTATGAAATTTTATAAGTTTTAGTTTTTGAAGTTAGTTTTTTTTTTAGTTTACTTTATTTTCTTGTTTTAAGTGCAACAAACAATACATAAACATGCGATTACAGTAACCATGAGCGATTTGCTGTTATTCATTAGACTATTAGAGAGTTCCTTTGATACTCAAAGGAGAGTTCTATTGCCTAAATAACTATAGGTAGGTACATGTTACAATTTTGTTGATTTTCATTTATTTATAAATTATAACCTACACATAGACGAAATAACAAGTTCTTAATCCTGCTAGGAGTGGCCAAACATTTTGACTGCATCCAAGGTAGGAGTCGCCAAACATTTTGACTGCATCCAAGGCCTGTAAGCATCTATGCCTGTAAGGGTTCCAATGTTAAGGGGATTACATAGCTCAAAAAGAGTATTACAAAAAATCGTTGATAAGTCCTTGTGTCCATTAAATAAATAAACCCAGCCCATTATTGTTCCAATGCTAGGCACGGGGCTCTTTTCAGAATGAGAAGGGTTAGGCCTTCGTCCACCTCGCTTGCCTATTGTGGATTGGTGAACTACATGCACCATCGAGACCTTTATGAAGCCCTTTCAGATGTGTGAGTCCATTAGCCATATAAAAAATATTAAGAACATCACGGAAGAATTGCATTATTTTTTTGTAAATTGCCCAGTCTTTTTAGTAAAAAATCTTAAAATAAGGCCATTTTTTGTATTCTCTTTTTTCTTTATTTTTCAAATACATTTGAAAATAACTAATAAAAACTCATTTTGAGCCAATTTTACGCTCGCGGCCCTCTATTGTTGTCTCATTTACAATCTTTTTAGTACAAAATCTTAAAATAAGGCCATTTTTTGTATTAATTTTGTCTTTATTTTTCAAATACAATACATTTGAAAATTTGTAATAAAAACCTTTTTTTAGCCGGTTTGAAGCTCGCGGCCCTTTTTTGTTGTGTCATTTGCTCATGCGACGAAATATAATGCTGCTAGGGATATATATACTCGTATGGTACTTCAAGGCGATTCGGCCAGGTAATCCCCTTAAAAGGATTATGATTATAGTGCCACAAACTTATCTGACCCGGTCATTTCGTCGCTGCCGTCGCTTTTACCAATGTCATCTCCCTACAAAAATGACATTTTAAAGTCATTTTTGTTCCGTAGCGACGTTAGTTCCAATTTTGGTCACCGGGTCAGATAAGCTTGTGGCACTATACACTGTGCTGATTACCAGCGACAACCTTGGTGACGTATAAATAAATAAGGTAATCATCAACTCATCTACCCATACTTTCGGAAAATATATTTTACTCAGATTCGATATAATGATAATGTCATTGCAGCCAAAAAATATCCACTATTAGCTATTATATAGCCGTTAGGGGAATCGCTTTTAGATCCTATAAGCGATAAATCGATGCAAATGTTCATGCGATTAAGGGCCAGACTTGACAACCGACAATCCCGTTATTTACCGTCATTTGCAAGCAAAGGTGAGGTTAGATAAGATTATCTTACGAAGCATAAAATCCGTAGAAAACCTCGAAAGTCTACTAGAAGCAGTTTTTCAGTTATCTTTAAAAGGGATGACCGGGTAAATATATTACAGCAATTTTTCGCAATTTCGTTTAGAATTAAATATAATGACTTGGTTAGTGGATGAACGAGCAGATAACTGTGAAGAGACTATTATATAAGAACAATTTTACAGAATATCGAAGTTTAAAATACCGATTTACGACATGGCTACAGTACTACTGTCCAATGTACATGGTGGTTGTATACTTTTCCGACAAAACTCTTTGTACAGCTCCCGATAAGCTTAACGGCTAGCTAGCTATGTTCACATCTTGCTTCTACCAACTAGGGCCACTTAGTCTTAGGCCCTAATAGGTAGAAACAAAATGTATGCATGGCTAGCTTATCGGCAGCTGTGTAAAGAACTTTGTCGGCAAAGTGTACAACCGCCAAAGTCCTGGATTCTACGTACCTACGTTAGTTCGACAGTCTGTTATTAACGATGTACTAAACTTCGAAAATTTACCATTGCGACGTACGTTTGATCGACAGTTTGTTATTGAGATATACTTAATATCTTACTAGTCACGTCTTTTATTTTCGGGAAATTATTTAATAATCACTGTATTTCCTATATTGTCTATGTATTTCCGTCTTTCGAGATAAGTTTTTTTTCTATTATGCAGGGGCAAACGATCGATAAGTGATCACAGCCGTCTATGAACATCTGAAACATCAGAGGAGTTGATAATGCGATGCCCACCTTTTGTTCCGCTTCTCAAATTGGGAAAGCAGGGCTTCAGTTCGAAATACAGCAACAGTATCACTATACGCCGATATTCTGAGAGAGTACAATACTATACTATTATATATAGTATACTATACTTCGACCGTAGAACCAGCTTATTGACGAGCTAGATACCGACTGGCTAAAGGCATTTAGGTTCTACCACGAATGAACTAAGATTATAACCCTTATTGCCGTTCATAAACCTAGATTAAAAGGAATTTGTGAAGTATTATGAAGAAAGGGGTAGTACTTTTTGTAGGTCATAGGTCAGCTACCGCAGGATTACTGTACTAGGATTAAAGTTCCTCGGTAATCTTCGTATATCTTCGGAAATACGAACGCGCGATGATGATTATCTAAAAAACTCATAGATTTACATAAGCGTAATCGTAAATCTATGAAAAAACTAGTGATAAAAAAATATAAACAATAATAAAAGAATATCTCGTGAGAACTGCCGAGGCACGGACTGCCGCTCATCGATAGCTAATTCGTACTAATTCGGAAACACGAAAATTGCCGAAGCACGTAACTTAAGTTGTGGTATAGTACTACACAACTAAGAAGTCGCATCGGCAAACTTCGTAAAACCGATCACTTCCGAACTGAGTGCGTCTTCAAGACCACGAATGTTTATTAGTACTGCAGTGAAACATGATCTTTACGTTGACACAATAAGTTAACAAAACAGCAACATAAAACCCTGAACAAAGAAGGATTCTAAAAAGCTAAAGAGAATTCTGTTTGGTTGGCTAAGCGTAGACTAGTAGTGTTAAGTATGCAACTACTTGTACTGTTTAAATTGTAGTGGTAGTTTTTTGTAATATTGTGTAAATTATTATTGTCGAATTTTAGCTGGGGCCGCTCCCGCGACTCCATATGTTATTGTTAACTTGATTTATTAAAAGAGTATCCATGGAGTTTCTTGCCGGTATCTTCTCCAGGACCAACCCACTTGGAACCGTGCACCTAAAATCACGACGTTTTGAAAGTGACTGCAAAGGCCCAGTTGAAATAAAAACCTTTGACTTTGAGTACTAAATACTAATGTTAATGTAGATATAGTGCCACAAACTTATCTGACCCGGTGACCAAAATTGGAACTAACGTCGCTACAGAACAAAATTGACTTCAAAACGTCATTTTTGTAAGGAGATGACATTGGTAAAAGCGACGGCAGCGACGCCACGACCGGGTCAGATAAGTTTGTGGCACTGTACTAATGTTAGTGACCATGACAGTTTAAAAACTTATAAGCATAGACTATCTTTCATTCCGTTTTTAGGAGAAGACATCATTACGATCAGTGCTGAATTTGGCCCACCTTATAAAGTAGTCCAATGTTGACTGCATTGGACTACTTTATAAGGTGGCAAGTGTGGAAATATTGTCATAGTAAACGATTAATTGAAATTACCCAGCTACTTGGTATTCCTAATTATATCAACAGTGTTAACTAGAGGGGCTAAATATAACTCTTATTGCCAGTCAAATACCATTCACAAACAGTTTTTTTACACAAAATTACAACTGGCATCTTACTGGTTATGAGGTGGTATTAACACAGCAGTCAGCAGTCATGCTCGTCTCAAATAAATAACTTTTATTTTCTTAATGTGTGTAAATGTAATTCTATGGACTGATGTTTGTTCGAAATAAATGATTTATTAATTTATTATTATTATTAACCGCTCAAAAGGGATTACTGGTTGTTGAGCTGTTCCCTGTGAAAACAAGTCTGAAAAAATCAAATTTTTATCACAAAGTTTTTGGGGTGAATTTGGAAAGGTCAGATGTCAACAAAAGGTCGAATCCTCATCAGCTGATGTAGGTACTTTATGTTTGTCCTTTGAAATCTATGTTCTGGTTATAAATAATTCTGAGAAATGTCTTTGAAGTTTTCAGGTTTTGTAGCTTTTCATGTTATACATACATAAACCGTGCTAGACTTAGGAATCTTATAGAGCTGATTGAAGTCGTAATAAATAATTCACGGTCATACCAAAACAAAATAATTTTCAGCTTGACGAGTTTATATTGGAACAGGGTATATCTGGAGGCGCGGTAGTGCCCCCGTCAAGTTGTTTTCCAGAGTTTTATAATAAATTGTTTACAAAATTTGATAAACAAAAACTTGTTTGATATTAATAAGTATAGATAATCGCCGCTTTTTCCGAGCCAAGTAAAGAATGCGATGTTTAATAGAAATTTTAAATAAAAATAATAATGTTAAAATACATCATAATTAAGTTATAAAACAGCATATTTTTTTTATGTAGTGGGCAGAATTTGCAGAGTGATTCAGTGTCCGAACCAAATGCAACCGCAGTAATAAAATTCACTCCAAAACAAAATAAAAAATTGATATTGTATGGGTTGCGCTTTGAAATTATGCGTGTCTTGTTTTAAAGTACATCCCAATACTGCGGTTGCATTAGAAACAGAGTCTGAATCACTCTACACATTAGGCGCACTACATAGAGAATTATACTGTAAGTTTTTTTTTTTTTTGTATAATTTTTTCTTAGAAGTGGTCATTGGTATTTGTTAAATGCTGAATGCAGTAAACGACTTAACGTTATATAAATTATAATACGTTACCCTCAAACCCAATAATCAAATTGCTACGATAATGATAACTCCAGTTTACAAATTATAATATTTATATCGAAAAACGATAGAATATTATTTTGTTGGGGTTCTAAGTATGTCACAATGTCCGTACACAAACAATAAAAAAATTGGTTGTCAAATGTGAAGTCACTAGTCACTGAAAAAATTACAAAGTATATTTAAATAAACAGTAGGTAGCTGGTTTTAAAATACCTTTATCCTAAATTTAAAAAGTTATCTAAATATCGTGTTATTAAAATTCAAAATATAATAGAATTGCTTCCAGATAGTCTGCCTGTAGGTTTCATGAAAAATATTGTCAAAATGTTGATTTAAAACATTTTTGAAATATTCATAATAATATTCTCTGAATTTTAATTTGTCTGAACTTCAGTGGTTCAGTTCTTTTCACTACAAAATAAAATCAAAACTTTCCGCTGAAGCTTTTTAATGTTTTCTTCATGTACACCATATAGAAATAAATAATTATATTATAAAAATATAGACTACATAATAAACCAGTGAAGATTGTTTTCGATTCCTAATTCATTATCTGAAAGTATTTTTCGTGCTTTAGTATGAACATTTGAAATCGACAAAAAAAATATTGCAATTTTACTAAAAACACTGAAAAATACATAAAAATAATCTTTAATAATTAGTAATGACTGGCGAATCGGGTGAATCGAATTTTCCTCATTTTTTCTTTTGTCTGTAAATCTGTAGCACATTTCATGAAAAAATACTGGCCATTTTTCCGTATTTTATACCAAAAACAAAAAAGAAAGCACATAAAAAATTCAAAAAAGGAACTCACCACGTATTTTCGCACGCAACAGCGGTTGACACGAACTCTTGTTAACTAAACCGACGTTAAACTCAATCCGTGCGTTTAGGTCGGCGCTTTACACAGCACTGCGGCGTATCGACCGACTCAACACATAAAATAAGCGCATAGCACGCGATGTAACAGACATAAGTAGTTACCAGTAGTCCCTAAGATATTGTGTTGTCCTACTTCACTTACGCTTTCATTGTTACCTGGACTAATTAAATATATTTCTGAGTGTAGAACAATGTACTATTTCGTATGTAGACAGTGTTGACGGATTTCAGAGACAATTTCTTTCAGAAGGTAAAAATATTCTTTGTCGATACCTATGTTTAGGGAATTCTTGACGCAAAATGCAGTATTCGAATTGGTAAAAGAAGGATATTATCCGATATGAACACTAGTTGCATTAAGGCTTGCAAATGTAAGAAAAAATTGGTCTATGATACTGTCAAGTGTTTTCAGAGGTTCGCCATTGATTCTACTGATACGATTTTATTTTTGCTGTTAACTTACTGTTGCGTAACTGACCCAACCTAACAGGCTTTTACGCTTAGTAAAAATGGAGTCGCTGTGATCCTAAAATCCTACTATTTTGACTACACTACAGTCATGTCTACTGCTGGAAATAGGTTTCTCACAAGTTGTGTTAAAATACTCGGTCCGTCGTCTTTTAAATTCAGTTAACAAGATGTTGTTTTCTATTTTTTGTTTAGATTTTAAATTGTTTCAAATTTTGTTTGATTCTGTTAGCTTGGTTGGTAATTTTATTGTGCATTCTGTTGACTCCTATGAGTGAAGGAGCACACTATTACGATACCTAATGTATAATATAATTAGTTATAGTATGTGTATATCTTTTGTTGAAAGACCTAAATAAATGAATAACCTAACCGACAAAAACCCGCGACTCCAACTAGAAAAAGAGCTGTACCTTTTGAACGGCTGAAAATAATTTCAAGAAACATAGCTAAAATAATGCCCGTTTGAACTAGCTTTCAATTAAAAAAACTGCATTGATATCGGGTCATCCGTTTTGGAGCTACGATGCCAGAGACAGACACACAAATACACCCCCCCTGTTTTTTGTCAGGGGTTAAAAATAAAATCCCTATCTATCATCACATCGCGGCCTTCAAGAGTGACGAAACATAACATCGTCTGGCGCACCCTGGGCAGTCAGCTCTGATACCACCGCTGCCAACTGGCTAACCTTTCCACTAGCACGTGGTATGAAAGAAAGAAAGAAAAACAATTTATTTCACACAAATTAAAACACATTCCAATAAAGAAAACAACAAGAAAAAGAAAAATAACAATGACTAAATGAATAGGATTCTTTAGCATTATGTTAACAGATAAACACATTTATTGGTAATATAATAGATTACAAGTCAATAATGCAGGTAGGTACAGATCAGTCAATTCCTATGTTTACAATAGGTAAATAATTTTATAAGAAATATTTATTATGACAATGAATAATTTAACATTTTACAATAATTAATCTATTTAACACGTGAAGAGAAAACTTCGTATCCCTTTGACCTATGGTTACACGCTTTTATTAGCTTCACCTATAACTAACTAAGAAAATCTTGGAAGTTAAATTTGACCCACTTCCCGGTTTCCAATTGAGCTGAAATTTTGCATACACGTTTAGTTTGGATGACAATGCATGGTTAGCTAAGTGACGTCATTCTAAATCCAATATGGCGGACTCCCAAAGATGGCGGGCTAGTTATTTATTATGCACTCCCATGTTATGGGTATCAAATGAAAGGATTAGCTGAGGACAATACGAAAAATAAAGTCAAAGTCAAAACCGAAGTCGAAGTCAAAGTTTTTTATTTCAACTGGTCCTTTGCAGGCACTTTCAAATGCGTGTTCTTAGTTTTTTTATCTATAATTTAAAATTTTATTTAACTAAGGATCTTGGCACTTGAAAACGTGAGACCAGTATAAACGAGAATCAGCAATCCTAGTTGAATATTTCTATAATGACAAAGCAGCAGACAGATTCTATTAGTTAATAAACGAGTACCTAAACAACACTGTCTGTCGTCGTGATGACCGATTAGTCGCCTTAACAACACCCACGACCATTTAATGCCCAGTCACACCGAATGCAGGACGTTTGCAGCGCAATAAGTATCTACTTATATCAAGCTATACATTTCCACTTTATGCTGACTTACTAAGGGCCATTTTCACTGACAAAATAACACATGTTTAAAATGAAACCGGTCGTAAAATTCGTGGCTGATTTTGCTCTGTTCGATTGTTATGTTGTCGATGAACTTGAGCCTAAGAGAGTTAGGACATAGCGGGATTTTCCACACAAAATTGGAGCTTCCCGACTGGGGAAGTACCTCCACTTTGCAGAATATCGTAGCCAAATAACACTGCTCTTTGCAGTGTTGTGTTCCTAATGGTGAGCAAGGTCGCCAGTGCTCCTTGGGGAACCGTCGTCGTGTCGACGCTAGTAGTAGGGTCGGCAACGCGCGAGTGATGTCCTGGTGTTGCAAGCGTCTATAGGTTACGGTAACTTCGGTAACCGCTTAGGCGGGTGGTGTGATCACAGTCATTATAATACCAGTAGCAGACCAAAAATTCGCTGAAAATTACGTAGCCATTACGCACACATAGGGACTTACTTTTGAAAGGTCAATCCCGGTGTCTTTTCGTAGTTAGCACTGTCACACCGGTACGCACAGCACTTCATTTTATTATAATATTCTACTATCCCAAACAAGTAATATTTTTCATTTAAACGCGATTTAATAGATAAAATGCGATTGAACTTATATGTCTTATTATTAAGACGGCGCGGGATAAACAAGCTACGCGTCAAATTTTGTCTATGACTGAGGCAGTGTGACAACAGGGAAAAGAACGAGATACTAGTATCCAGTTGTCGCTTAGAACAAAAGAGATATAGAATCCTACCCATCTAATGGATTCATGTTTGGTCTGCTACTGGTATTATGTCTGTGGGTGTGATTGGCTTTTTGTGTGTGCCAGCCTTTAGCTTCTACTTTGAGTCTCAGTAAATTGTGATAGTCATACAGACAGTAATCAAAATAATCACGAGGTTTCTCAGTATACAAAGGTTTGGATACTGGTTTGGTTATTGAACTTAAGGAAAATTAATAGACTTTCTACTTTGAAATGAAAATTCATATTTTAGTACTAGCTGTTGCCTGCGGTTTTACTCGTATTGTATGGAAACTACTTCATGTACCCGGATAAAAAGTATCATTTGTTAACCGACTTCAAAAAAAGAAGGACGTTCTCAATTCGACTTTTTTTTTGTATGTTTGTTACGCGATTTCTACGTCAATAAATTGCAGACCGATTTTCAATATTCTTTTTTGTTTTTTTTTTGCTCTCGAGGTGGTTTTGTTTAAATTTGGTGAAGATCTGATGAAGATCTTCGAAGATATACAATGGAACTCTTGAATGAATAACAGCATATCACTCGCGATTGCTGTAATCGTATGTTTATGTATTGTATAAGCCACTCAAAATACAAATATAAAATAAACTTACAAAAAAGTAAAAACCGACTTCATAAATCTAAAAAGGGGCCTTTTTCTAACCCAGGTCATGGTCTACCTGTGTCCCAAACTTCATCTAAATCTGTTCAGCCGTTATGGCGATATTGATTAACAAACATTCAAATTGACAAACTCACAAATATGTGCAAGGTTGCAAATGTGCAAGGTTGGATAACCTTGCACATTTATAATATGAGTAGGAACACTAGGAACTATGATAACACAATTCTTTTCTTTTTTTTATATGATGTAAAATCAGGTCGAATTTCAGCCGGGGCCGCGGGAGCGGCCCCACATTTATCCTAAGCTTGCTTTATGAAAAGAGTATCCATGGAGTTTCTTGCCGGTATCTTCTCCAGGACCAACCCTCTTGGAACCGTGCGCCTAGAATCACGACGTTTTGAAAGTGCCTGCAAAAGCCCAGTTCAAATAAAAATCTTTGACTTTGACATCATAAAATTGTAAACAATCGACATTCGTCTCCTTCAATGTCCCACTCATCGCTCTGACTTTATTAATTCTATCATCTACGTCCAGTTCATTCTACTATAGAATGCACTTCCCCCAGAAATCAGAATGGCTAACAGTAAGCTCTCCTTTAAATTTAAAGTATGTAAACACTTTCGTGACAAGACGTCGGCAAATTCATCTCGAAATTGATTTTTCTGTATTGTATATAATATTTATTATTTCTGTATATGTATTAGCATATAATACTAATTCATATATGTTGGTATCTAATGTAGTCTCTCACGATCGTATTGATGTTTATTACCAGAGACGATGTTCATTACCATTTTAGTTACGCGGTAGACCCCTGATCAGCTTGTGACTGCCATGGCATACTTATTCAGGTATTGTCATCATCAACAACAATACTATATAAATACAAGAATACAATAAATTAAAAGGTACCTATCCGTTAGAATCTAATAACAGTGCGATGCACTATAAAAATATCGATATAGGTAATATAGTGTAAGTAATATTATGCTTATCGAGTCATAGGACGATTACAGCAATGTCCTTTGCCATTTGTTATAAATAATTTTTTACATGTCGCACCCATAGAGGTTATAATTATGAATACTCTAAGGTCTCACCTTTATTCAAAAAATGTAATAACTCAAAATTTTCATTTTTCAAGTTTTTACCATAAAGTGAATTAACGTCGCACGGAGCATACATTCAGTCGAACAGCCGACTTGATAGGTCTTTAATTATCGTAATTAGTCTAGATATTACCGTTATAAAATAAATAGATAAAAATAACTTCTTAATTCTGTCAACTCTATTAATAATTAAAGTTTTCATTTCGAAATATTTCAGAAGTTTAATAATACCAGGGTATTTATTAGTCTGTCCAATTATCATCTATATCCGCCACCAATATTTAAAGTTTCCACCCCTCCTTGAATTAATTATGTATTTCATTAATCAACAAAGTTCCTATGTTTGTTTTTATATATTTAGATAGATAATTATCTGTATGGTATATTTAGTTCATTGTATTTGTTATCTATGTAGTTTATTTCATAGTTGTGTAATTATTGGATTAGTTTAGTGGTCTAATAAGTTATTTTTTTTGTAATTTTTGCAGACTGTGTCTACGTGTCTATCATCCATATTTCCAGTCACGGGACTACTGGAAGAAATTTCATTAGAAATAAGTAGTTCTATTATGCTCATATATCGGTAACATTTTTATTACCATGTTTCCTTGTGTGTACATAAATAAATAAATAAAGTTGGCGACATGGTTGGCGCAGTGGCTAAGCGATTAGCTTTCTACGCTTCGTGCCGCGGATTCGATCCCCGCACGGAACAGGTATTAATTGTATGATCTACCTATAGATAGTCGTTCCGGGTCAAAAAAGAAAAAAATCCGTAGAAATCGTAGAATCGAAAATTTTCGTAATCGTCAGCATTGTGTACAGGTATGACGTCATGATATTTTTTCTGTAGTTTTTTCAATTTTCGCAAGTGAATACTTTTGCATCTCTACGCTGAAAAAGCTTTGCGAATATGAAAACTTATAGCATTGTCGTACAATAAACCAGTCTTCGACAGAATTACGAGTCACACACAAACAAATAACTCATATCGCTATAATTTATATCGGGAAATACCCATAACGTCTTCTATTAAATTGGTTAAGGCCGGGCTCATATTTCCAACACGTCCGATTGTCTTGATCGGAAGACCTTGACATACTTCCGATAACTTGCTTCAGACAATTTTTCGAACGCACACCATCCGACTCGGACGTCCGATCAGCGGGTCTACCGCGTAACTAAAATGGTAGGTATTGAACATCGACTCTGGTAATGAACTTCAGTACGATCGTGAGAGACTAAACTTTGAGCTACCTTGTAAAAATTTACCGATCATGAAGATATGAGTCCCAATTTCATGATTGGTCTGTTTTGTAGAGTCACGCCTGAAGTTCACTGAACTTTTACTTTTAATAGTTTTAATACAAAGTCGGATCAGACAATCGGATAAGTATATCGGAAATATATACTCAGCCTAAAATTGACATCACAACCCCTCATTCAGACACCCTACTTGCATAGTTCATGAGGTTGCGTGACTCACACAATTTAAATACTGTTATGTAATTGATTAAATCGGACATTTTGTTACCTGTTATGCAAGGATTTGTATTGTTTTATTAGCACGCTATGGCAATCAAGAGTGTGAAATTAGTCATAATACCTATCTATAGTCAGATACCATACAATACAAAGGTACAGTTGGATTAGCTTTGTGCGCTACGTGCCGCGTGTTGGATCCCGCACGGAACAATTTTATTAATCTTTGTATGATCTACAGATAGTAGTTCCGTGTATGTGCATCTGAAATGTATGTTTGTAAACTGTACCCCTCGATAGAGGAGAAATAAAAGGAGGGGCAAAGTTTAAAAAAAATACAATTCACTCTATTGTACACCATAAAGAAAAGATCCAAGTTTAATCCGTTCTAGGGGTCTACCGCGTAATACAATGGTACCTAATTATGAACATCAGACTCTGGTAATAATTTTCAATACGATCGTGAGAGCCTAAATATCGATCTTCCTTGAAAAAAAAAATACCGTTCATAAAGTTGGGACTCCCATCTTTATGATCGGTAAAATGATTACAAAATAGCTCAGAGTTTAATCTCTCACGATCGTATTGAAGTTTAATACCAGAGTCTAAGGTTCATTACCGTTTTAGTTACACGGTACCCTCGATACAGGAGAAATCCTAATGAACGTACCACGTTTTATAATAAAAAATAAAAATAAAGCAGTGACACAGGAAATTTGTTGTGGCTCCACAATTTCAGAACACTTCCCTTGACATCTATAACAGCATTGGGATTCTGGTCATCAACATTTCTAGCAGCGGGTGGTGTGGCGGAGTCCAGTTCCATAGTCATTTTGAGGGTAAGATCAAGCTGGCGTCCAATACCTCGATGACAGTGTGCTCAATATGGCACGGCACTATGGCGATTGTTTTAAAGTGAATTCTAATACTGCGGTCGTATTTACAGGAACAGACATAGAATCACTTTGCAAAACTGTACTTACTTCATAAAAACCTAATATGTATGTACAAGTAACTTATTTTTTTTTTAGCAATTCCCAAGTGAAACATTAGATATTCATGCATGCGACAAGAGAAGAAATGCAGATAAAATTAATATTTGAAAAATAATCTAATAACACTCCCTCTCCCGGATAAACAGGATTTTTTTATGTAGTGCGCATAATTTGTAGAGTGATTCAATCTGCTAAATGCAACAGCAGTATTGGGATACACTTTAAAACAAAACGAAAATTTGACTTAGTATGGGGACACGCATAATTTACTAGCGCAATCCGTACAAAATCAAATTTTTATTTTGTTTCGGAGTGAATTAGTAACTGTACTGCGGTTGCATTTGGGAACGGACACTGGATCACTCTGCAAAATTGAAAAGGAATGACATGAAATAGTTTTTCAAAAAATAGTCAGCGATGAATATGAGTACCAAATTGGTAACCCCAACTGTATACCCTGATATCCTTCGATGGATGATTTGACTGAAGAGTAAGGCGCGGAACACCAGCACGCAAATAAAAGTCATGACACCGTACGAGGCGCTGCGACATGCGATGTATCTTCGTTACGCTAGTTAACGTCAAACATAATAGATGGCGCTGTTCTACTGCACGACATCATAATTATTTAAGTTAGTAGTAGGTATAGATAATGAAAGAAAAGAAGTAAAGAAAAATAATTTATTAGCACACCATAAAATAAATGGAAAAACAAAGAAAATATATAAAATAAGTTGAGTTATTGTGCAGGTTAGTATCTACCATTTTGGTTTATAAGGTTTTACTTTATTAGTGAAGGTTCTTTTAAGGGGTGATAGTATGATCATTATGAATAAAAAATAGCGAAAAAAAGTCAGCTGTTCCATACATTTAGTCGAGTAATATTAAATTACTTGTATGAAACAGCAGTTATATTTTATTTTCGCGATTTCTAAATTGGTCCCATTGTAAAAGTTGTTTGTAATTATGAGTACTTACTATAAACCCTTAAAAGGCACACCGCTATTAAATTAGGATCTCATATGAAAGAAAAGATAATACAGATAATGGAAATGGGTTAAAAAGTGGTCCAATTCAATTCTTCGTCTATTGCGTGTCAATGCTGAGTTACTGTTACTGTTAGCCCATATTATCCTGCGGCTGAGCTTGTATCTCTCACCATGACTTCCAAGGCTTTCGGTCCAGAGCCAGTGTGGACCATTCATTATTTGTTTTAACTAGTTCGTCCTTCTATCTTCTACGTGGACTGCAACGACGTTGCACCGTCTTGCTATGTCAGGGCTCCTACTAGTGATAATTTGGCCCAAAGCTCATTAAGCATACGACAGACGTAGCCAGCCTAATCCCATTTGAGATTTGCGGCTTTCTGAGTTACGTCAATGATTCGTTTTTTGGAGTGCAATGTTTAGAGCATGGACTGTTAATTTTACTCCTAAATTACTACGCTCCGTTGCACGTTAGCAAACTTTGAGTTTGGACTTTTGAAAGTTCGTCAAAGACTAAGTTTGAGGTCCATAGAACATGATGCTACTTTTGTCACTTCTGCGGCATTATATTCTACTAGTGCAGGTGGAGA
This sequence comes from Allophyes oxyacanthae, assembly GCA_932294325.1. Classification (NCBI taxonomy): domain Eukaryota; kingdom Metazoa; phylum Arthropoda; class Insecta; order Lepidoptera; family Noctuidae; genus Allophyes; species Allophyes oxyacanthae. The sequence goes on along the minus strand of OW028614.1, from coordinate 2,246,599 downwards.
ATTATTTTTACTGTAGTTTAGTAATATTAGCTGGTTAATTATGAATGAATGGCTGTCCTGAAATAAAGCTGGTAAAATTAACGGCTATTGTTGCAAAACATGAACGAAAATAGTTTGAAGATACAATAAGTTCGTGAAACTATGGAATCAAAACAGTAGTAATGTTATGATATTTTGAAGGCACAATAACGATTTGTGCGAAAAATTATTACTTGTATCAAACCGTGGTGTTTGGCGACCATACATTGAATAATTAAAACTGGGGTCTTTTCAGGTTGTTCGATCCAAATTGTGATAGGAACTTAACAAAAAATAGAAACAACAGTTATGTACTTAAACATTTTACTAAAATTACTTAATCTATCTTACTCAGTGTATAATAAAACTAAAATTAAATTATTCATTTTTATAATGTTCATGGCAATTCATTTTACATTTGCCAGACACACAATTATGAGATTTCTCTGTGCCGTTTTCCGAAGTAGTAAGATCTTCACTGAATTCTTTTTTATTGCTGTTGTAAGAAACATTATCATGACCGTTGACATGTTTACTTAGATCGTTCTTTACATAACCCAAGTCGTTTTCAAGATTTAATTTATTGAAGCCATTATGGATTTTTGCTTTTGTAACGCCGTTCTTATAAACATTATTTTCGCTATTGTTATTCTGATTGCTCACTTTGACTGTATTCATTTGTGCCCTTTGTTTTGGTTTCTTAACATAAGTTTTGATGTAGAAATCGATGAAGAGAACCAGCATGAACAGATTTTGGGGTAAGAAGATGGCGCTTGTCCAACGAGGATATTCACAATCAGTCTTGAAGACTAAAGTAGCCATATGAACCACACACCAGAAGAACTGCAGCTGAAAATTTAAATGCAAAAATTACAGCCATTTTTTCATAAAAGTGCGTTTTTACGTTAACAACAATATATTGTATGCGTTATGATAATACGTTTGTTTGTGAAATATGATGATTATTATGAAGGCTTGTGAGATAGGTACGTCATGAAAGTCAGCTGAGAAGTGGATAATTTCCAATTAGATATTATTGTAATATTGTTATCATCAATTTGCATCTTATCCAATTTCCGATTTAACCCGCAGGTATCTCGTGTTACTCGTTTTCTGTTGATATATTTTTTACGGTCTTACAAGAAATAGGAAAAATAATTTATTTCTGCAAGAATACGACCGCAGGTACATTAAAAATAGCAGTCGTCCAATGACTGATGAGAAGAGACGAGGTGGTCCATACTTTGCTAGAACCTTGCTGGCCCAGAGAAACGTAAAGCCGAGTACCTACTAGCGAGTCGTAACTGTAACTGAACACGTTAAATAGCGGACAGCCGATTGATCACAATCACTAACACAGCAATTTAGTTGTAATGTGATTTTTAAAAGGTGGGCAACGCGCCGTTTTTGTCCATAGGTTACGATAACCGCATACTATCAGGTGGGCCATAAGCTTGTTAAAGTGATTTAAAAAAATGTAAACCATTGGAATATTGAGTTGGTGTCGTGTGCGCATCTTCTTTATCTTTACATAGTATAAAATCCGCGTCTGTTTGTAGGTATATTCGCTAACTCCTCCTGCACCACGCAACGGATTTTAATGCGGCTTTCAACTTTGAGCATTTGTTCCAGAAGTTTTATATGTGTAATACTTTCATATTTAATGTAAGGATAGTAGAGAATTACAAACGTTACAAGCGAAGCCGGGAGCGGTTTGCTAGTTCTCATACATTCAAGCTATTCATTACGACTAAACTGTTCTGTCGATGTTCAATTGGCGGTCTCTTGTCGCTCATGTGTATCGACGTGGCTCGCGATACGTTACGGTTATAATTACAGCTCGCTTATGAGTACTCAGCTTGAGAAAATTGTCACTAAATGAGTACTTACAATTTGCAACTGAGTTACATGTTTCTTTATCCAAATGGCATTCTTGATGCTCGGCACGGCAACCGTCAATAGGTAGTAGGAGTACATCACGACATGAACAAAGGAGTTGATAACACCAATCAGTGTAGCATGTCCACCTAGAAATTTAATATTTAAAAATTACATAGTTGTAAGTATGAATGTTGATGGCTATCTTCTTTCTTGCCGGTTCTTCTCCATAGGATCTACTATTTGGAACCGTGCACCTAGAGTCTCGACATTTCATAAGTGCCTGTATTTGGTTTACATGAAATAAAGATCTATTCTATCAGAGAAGAGGCAGGCCAAAGAAATGATGGATGGACTGTGTGAAACATGACATGAATATGAAGGAAGTGTATCTGGAAATGACGTCTGATAGAGATGAATGGAAGAAAAAGACATTTTGCGCCGACCCCAAATAAAATGGGGTAAGGCAGGAGAGTGATGATGATGATGATCATTACGTTTATATTCCCTAAAGGATTAGCAAAAGTGTACAGTAACTGTAATTGTACACCCACATTTAACCGGCAGTCACAGCCAAGCGGTTGAACGCTCGCCTTCCATGCAGAACACTATCGATCTTATTACAAAACAAGGTTTAAACCAAGTCTAAGGTAAAACCCAGGTTCAGGCTCTAGTTTTAGAAAGTTATTATTATTAAACAAGGTTTAACGAAAACTTCGTTTTATCGTGTGGTGTAGCTAAACAAGGCCGGACCTACTTTTGCCGTGGTTTAAGAGACATTATCACTCCTTTTCTTTTGATTTTCCATTTTATGTAAAAGGACCTCGCGATAGAAGCTAAGTTTGAGAAGCGCCGCCGAACTACTACTAACTTCTCAATATGAGAAGCGGCCTGTGACCAACATTGGGATAGCGATGGGCTGAAGTATTCAAAAGTAAGGTCTTTGAAAACATAAAATCACGGCAAATAATATTAAAACAGAAATCCTTAGATACGACTATCTAAATTTATGTTTTGAAGGGTTGCAGTACTTAATTATACAATCAAATGTGGCCAGTCACTGAGTATCCAGTCATCGTCAATTTCATTGACTTTTGAACTTAGTTGTCGGGTTTTAGTTTCTGAACCTACTTTTTTTCAACATTCTTTGTTATTTCGTTTATTGTACAAAACATAGCATCAAGCCTATTTCCCAAAGGGTTAGGTAGAAGTGTAACTACTATTTGCATTGGAAAAAGAGAAATTTAAGGCCACCACCCAACTAGCATATGAGTAATATAATATAATTATAATTATTATGCAGCCTGTATTGTAGGTCTAAATCTAAAATAAAATATGTACATATTTAACTTGCCTATTTAAGTTCTCGCCTGAAATACAGGTTTACCTAGTTCAGGCACCCGAGTTATAATAATATATTCTATTTCTAAATGTCACAGCGTTATGCTGAGATGGGGGCCATTTTTGGTCTCGTCCAGGTTGCTTTAATTATTGTTTTTTTCTTTTGTTATTTTTTTATGTTTTATTTTTGTACTTTTTTGTAATTAATTTTATTTGTTCCTGGCGAGTCCAGAATAGAACTGTTTTCTTTCTTTCTTTCATAAGATATTAAAATTATTGTAGGTCTAATATTTGTAAACTTTTATAAGTATAACTATTGTATTAGGTAAACCTGTAATGATAGTTGTATGTGTTTTTAAATAAATAAATAAAGTAAGACTGTTTTTTTGGTTTATTTTTGTTATGTGAATTTATTGAATAAATTATTTGATTTGTTTTGATTTGAGTTAATGTTCCTATTAATTATATCTATTATAAAACTATAATTTATCTACCAATGTACCTACCTTATATTAACAAGGCTAATTTGAACTGACTTTCCTGTGGGAAGTTGCGCCATGCGCTGATATACAGATTTTTAACCTAGTTCGGCAGTGGATGCTGTTCCTAATTTAACGTGTATTATTTCTAGCCCCTTTATTTTCACAACACATTGTGAACCAATTAATGTATGCCAATAAAGTTATTAATAGTATTTATTATTTAAAGAAATAAGGTTTATTTAACACAATACATGCTTAAATCACACCATATACAGTACAGAAACAGAATAGCCAGGAGTGACACAGCAATAATTGCACATTGCAGCAGGCTTACTTGCGCACATAAATGTAAGCTATGACATTAAAATTAGGTTTTTCTGTGCCTTACAGGGTTTATGTTTGTGCCTAACTTTGAGACATATCGACGGTTGAGAAACTATTTGTACCAAGCGCCTTTCTTATGTTACAGGAAAAAAAATAAAGATTTTTTTTTTGAAAATAATAATAAAATAAAAGCAATGTAAAAAAGTAAATATAAAATTATTCCTACACAGGGTGTAATAAAAATCGTCTCAATCCCCTAAACCACACGTTAAAATGAAAAATAATCAATTATTCCCGTTCGTCACACCAACAAAATCAGTAGGACGATCGGGAATAAATTTAATATTATTTTTAGTTCCTGTTCGTCCCACCCGTGGGGACGGTGGCGGTGGGACGAACGGGTGTACACGAGAATAATGTGTGTATCGACGTTCAGCAGAGAAAACCAAGTAAGTGTATAAATAGAATATTGCAGGAGGAATAACCCAAAAAAAATAAAGTTTTTGAAGAAAATTAGATTTACCAAGTTTTCACTTCTGGGCGACGCTGACTGTATGGAATACCTAAGTGAATTTTTTTACCTGGCAAGTAAGTAACTGCTCCCCATATTAACATAACCATTCCGGTGTGATGATAGATATGCAGAAAAGTCACTTGATTGAATTTCTTTCTTAGCACGAAGAACACCTGAAAACATGAATAAGTAGATATCATGTAAGACTGAAAATTATTTCATGGCCGTACTGGCCATGGCCTGAAATCTTAATACAGGGTACAATCACGGATATTGGTGGTTGTACACTTTGCCGACAAAATTATTTACACAACTTCAGCCAATTAAGGCCACTTAGCCTTAGGCATTAAAATAAATCACTTCTTTGTTTTATTAGATTAAAGTCTTAAAACCCAAAATTAGTTTAACATAAATTTACTAAAGATTTTAATACTAATACATGACATAAATCTAATCAAATAAGGAAACTGTATCGTAATAAAACATTTTTCAACACACTTGCTCATAAAATGGCTCTAATTTCACCGCAATTAGGCACATAATGACAGCTGTAATCAAACTGTGACTTTTTCTTTACTATTATTCACAAGTGAGTTATAGGTTTTTTTTTTATTTAAAAAAAATCCTACCAATTAGCAACGCAACCAATTTTGGTTGAGTTGCTTTGTTTTTAAAAAAGTTTCGAAACAAAAAAGATTCTCCGCAATTAGGCACATAATGACACCTGTAATCAAACTGTGACTTTTTCTTTACTATTATTCACAAGTGAGCATAGACTTATTAACTAGGGGAGCCCTACTTATTATTTCTATGCAAGTGAGTTATAGGTTTTTTTTTTTTAATTGGTTGATTTGCTTTGTTTTATAAAAAGTTTCGAAACAAAAAAGATCGTGTTCACAGTTAATTATAATTTTACCAACTGCACATTTACTAATTGTTTCTCTAAATAAACTTTTTACTCACTAAATAAAATGGCTTTTTAGTATTATTTTCTTCACAAGTGTGTTGAAAAACGTCGTATGATACACGTGTGTATTGATGATTACCGCCCTCGGCTCTCTTAAGACCCTCACCTAACGGCTCGGGTCTCAATGGCGCCTCAGCGGTAATCACCAACATTACACACTTGTACCATAATGTACTATTAATTTTATTAAAGTTGCATGTGCATAAAGTCTGTCATTATCATAAACATATTATACAGGATTCATAATTAGAACTAAGTTACGATATGAGTGTAGATAAAATATTATAATCATGAAACAAAAATCTTAAATACTTTTAGAAAAAAAAAGCAAGAAAAGCAATTTATTTTACACAAATTACGATACAAAAAAAATTTAAAAAATAACACGTTCCAAAAAAAAAAAACAATTCCTAATATTAAATGTCTGTGGACTAAATTATGTACGCTGTACGCGTCGCATTTGTGCTAAAAATAGGTCATCGGCACAGACCTGCCTTCGCTAGTTCAGGTCTGTGGTCATCGGTCAGCATATTGCTGAGGTATTGGAACGCAACTGACGCGTTCCAACGCCCCCAGAGCTGTTTTTCAACGATAACCTGTGTGACGCATTAACGCCCACTTCCGGTGAGAGTTTTAGAACCTCTATCTCCTCCTACTTACGACTTTTCGGATTTATGTGCGCATTAGAATTTGATTATCACTTGCGACAACGGTGAAGGAAAACATCGTGAGGAACGTGCACATCTGAGAGGGCCTCATAAAGATCTTGATGATGTGTGTAGTTCACCAATCTGCACTAGGTCAGTATGGTGGACTAAGACCTAACCCTTCTCATTCTGAGAAGAGGCCCGTGCCTAGGAGTGGGACAGTAATGGGCTGGATTTATTTCTACTAATACATTATAAAATAAGACTAAATACTAAGTGCACGCAATGTCGGCGACGTGTTAACCTGAACACGACACCCTTCGGCCAGAATATAATAATAATAATAATAAATAATACTAATAATAAATATAGATGCTGAGTCGAGACCCGCATCGAAAACGATTAGAAATAAACGCGGCGCGACTCCACCGTCTCGACGCTCAAAGAAATGGATAGATAATTACTAAACAAGCATTGTTTGATAATTTCACAGGTCACTGTTGAAGTTCAGCCATGCAAAGCTTGAATAGATTACTTTACATTAATTTTGTGAAGATTGAAATGTGTTTCGTTGTTACAAATATACTAAATTTTTACCTTGGCTTCGCTACACACAATTACGAAATACTAGGCAATGATGAACTTCGCTTTACTCAGCACCATTGGTGTTGATTATTTGCTAACACAATTTTGTATATAACTCATATGTAAAATATGTTTCGTCAACTACCTCCAAAGATACAGTCCATGATACAGGCCTAGCCTAGTTTGGGACCAGGACCGGGACTTGGGACTGGAAGGTATTTTATTGTAAATATATAATTCCATTTTTTGCACATGAGGGACATGGAAGTGCCATTTAGTTTTATATTAGACTACTGTCTATGCAGTGTTATTTTTTTTATTTTCTTCTTCTTTGTTTTAATATTTTGTAATTTTCTGGCTTTTTATTTTATGTATAAAAAATAAATTTATTTTCTTTCTTTCTCGGAGCGCGTGCTCACCAAAGTACAGAATGCAGTGAGACCGTGTATTCTTAGCTAAATTATTGTTGTAAACATAATTTGGTGGGTTTTTTTTTATGTAAGACGATTTCGTCTACTTAACTTTTTGTTCCAAGTGTGCACTACTTTCATTGTCAGTAGTCTGCCTAACTACCGCCGTGAGTATGGTCTACTCAAGCTTTTCTAGTGAGATCAAGTTTAAAGTCTGGATTTCTTCTACCGATTGAGATAATAATTATGTATATTGACCTACAACTGAAGTTCGACGGACTGTTGGAGATATGTCCCGTCGCAGATAAGTCCCGTCGAAGTTAAGTCTTGTTACAGTTCCGTCTTTTGCCGCTGTAGTGTCCGTCGAACTTCAGTCATACACTCTGTATAATAATTAGATCTAATGTTCATCTATTTGCTTCATATCTGTAAAAGTTTAGTTGAAATCCGTCTAAGTGTTCCCATGTGGTGCGCAAACAAACAGACGATAATTTTAACGTAAGAATATATTTACTGTACACGGTATAAATAATTAACTAAATACTGGTTAACTACCCGAGTTGTTGACCGGAAAAGTAACGGTCCTAATTTCGATCCGTATCAACTACGTAGCTACCTAATGTTAGAACTAAACGTAAAAAAATCTATATGATAAAAATCAGTACCTATACGAATTCAGTAACCAAGTTAAATATTATTATAACTAACAATAAGAAAGAAAATACATTTATTCAGCACTGACCGTGACAACACACGAGAGAGAAATAAAATAAAATTAACTTAAACCTTTAAACAGTAAAAAATAAAACAAACAGACACTGAGAACATATTAAAAAAAAAAAAGTTAAATAGTCATCCTATTATTATGTTTATGTCATTATGTTGTCAAGCATGCCAATGCCGAAAGCGTAGCCAGCTCAGCATTTGCTGGGCGCGAAGAGCCCAGCGCTGATTTTCAGTTTGCACCCCTGCAGTGACACACGGACGAAGGCAAGGCAAAAAAGCTAAAATAAATAGACCGCCCATTATACAATTTATATTCATGCAAGTCTTATAATATTATGTGTATATTTATTTATTTTGCTGGTGTACAATAAAGAATATATTAAATAATGAAATGAATGGCGTCTACGATAGACCTAAAATAAAATTATACGCACGCGCCGACTTAATTTAGTTTTGCGTGGTCAGAGTGACTCCCAGATTTCAAAGTTTGTCTTCATTTTTGCAACTGAACCTATCCTATTTACTATGTATAAATAAATAATCTAAAATGTTTCTAGAAATCTAGAATTGTTTGACAAATTCGTGTTTCATATAATTTCGCTAATTTTGGAGATAAACACGGTGCTATTTAAATGATGGATTAAAATATCTAGTTAATCTCCCGTACCGTCGTCGGTTCCGCTTACTAACACAACACACAAACACTCATGCACACAGCACCTCGACCCGGAACAACTATTTATGTAGGTCATACAAATGTTTGTTCCGAGTGAAAATCGAACCCTCGACACATAGCCGCGTCATGCTCGTGAACGGGTGCGTGTCGGAACTGTCAGCTTGTAACTGCCATGGCAATCTTATTCACAGGCAAATCATTATTATCCTATTCTTATTTTTATTCACATTAAATTACATTATCCTCGCAGCTCTTACCACAACATTGTACTGATCAAGATTGTAATCTATTATTTTAAAAGAGTTTCCATGGAGTTTCTTGCCGGTTCTTCTCCATAGAATCTACTATTTAGAACCACGCACCTAGTCTCTATGCCTGTATCTGGTTTACATGAAAAAAAGATCTATTCTATAAATCTATAGCGCAGCAAACCTTGTGCTAAGTGTCGTATCAATTTTAAAGGGGAAAATATTCTTCAAAAATATCTGCGGGTCTACCGCGTAACTAAAATTGTAATGAACATCTACATCGGTATTAAACTTCAATACGATCGAGAGAGCCTAAACTTTGAGCTAACTTGTAAAAAAATTACCTATCATATAGTTGGGACTCCTATCTTCATGATCGGTAAAAAAAAAATACAAGTTAGCTCAAAGTTTAGTCTCTCACGATCGTATTGAAGTTTAATACCGATGTCGATGTTCATTACAATTTTAGTTACGCGGTAGACCCGCTGATGTTGTTTGAATCCAAGAGAGATGAATTAGGTATTTGACTAATTTCTTCGTCCTTTTGGGTTTATGATTATTTAAAATAAAATAAAAACACCAATCGGCTCTTTTCGTTACCAAATAACACACCAGCAATTTTTATCACGACAATAATAGAAAATGCTGGCAGACTTTTTTCTTGATTTTTACCAAGAAGTGATTTTGTGTTTTTAGGTACTGGCATTTCTTTACAAAAGTTTAAAAAAAGACCAATGATCGCGCGCATGTTCGAATGCAAATTAGATAGTGTTTTGCGTATGTTCTTGAAATAATTTGTTCATTGTTTCCTCGCAAATAAGGAGAAAGTACCTACTATGTAAGTTTCAGCTGAAATAGCAATAAATGGCTTCTTCCTTTTAAAATCACTTCGGAAGTACTCGGCTTCTCCTCGTCCTTCCAGTATTCCTCGGTCGTCAATAGCTTTATGGGTCTGGACAGTAATGTACCTACTAGACGTGTGCGCCGATGCCGGCTTCGGCGTCATCGGCATCATCAGCGTGGATGGTCGGACGGATACGGTTGTTTTAGATACAATTTAGACATATACCTACTAGTAAAATAAACACTAGAAATGTCTAAATATATGTTTATTGGTTTATTTCGACGTATTTGTTTACGCAAATTCAATAAAATATCATTTTTATATGATCATAAAATAAACCATAAAATTAAAAAAAAAAAAATTTATAATATTTTCACCATCCACGCCGATGACGCTGCCGCGGGCATCGGCGCACACATTTACTACCTGCTATACTTGGTATATAGAAACAATTTTTTTTGAAATTTTCTGTGCTACCAGAAACAACGGGCATTGAAATATCTGGGGGCTTACTACTAGCAGGGCAGAAATTTAACTGCCCAGACATTTCCAGTATAAGCGGACCTTTCATTGAACGAAAAGCCTATACAGTGCGAGGTCAGCTCTTACTGGAAATGTCTGGGCAGGTCAATTTCTGCCCTGCTATAAGAGTTCGTAGTAACTTAGTAAGCCAGGTCTAGTTAAGCTGAAAAAGCAACACGCTCGTGCAAAAACGATAGGTATATCGTTAATAATATCTAACCTCTGAATGATTGCCTGTAATCGCATTCCAAAGATTTAAATAAATGCAATGTTTACAAAGTAGATACTTAATCAACAATATGTTAAATGCTTGCGACAATCGTCTTGGTTATTTTTAGCACGTATTTACTGACAGGATTGCTAAAAATACTTAGGTATAGTAGTTTACCTATACCTTGATATTCTACTTTTAGTATAGATATTTTTAACCCCCAAAAAAAGGGGTTTTATAAGTTTGTATTGTGTAGGTATCTGTGTATCTGTTTGTGACATCGTAGCTCTAAAACGGATGGATAGATTTCAATGCTGTTTTTTTAATTGAAAGGTAGTTTAATCGGGAATCATCTTAGATATGTTTTATGAAAATCTGTTTAGCCGTTCAAAAGTTACAGCTCTTTTTCTAGTTGGAGTCGGGGGTTTTTGACGGTTAGGTCATTCAGTTACCTATTTGGTTTTAGTAATTGAACATTCGTGACAGACAGTCGAGATATTCCTGGGTCGTTATTCCCTATGACAACGACGTAATTATTCAATTTTGTATGAGAATGACGCAAATGAGCTTTTTTACACGTTTTACTGCTGATTTATATCGATAGGTATGTTTTATTTAATAATGTTGTGAACAAAAAATAGTTCCCATCACTAGAAGAAAATTTTACGTTGGTGCCCTTCGTGGAATAAAATTAATATTATTTTACTATTCCACGAACCGCACCAAACCAAAATTTGGATCGGTGCCGTTCGTGGAATAGCGTTGGTGCTATTCGTTTTAGTGCCGTTCAGATCGGTGCTATTCGTGGAATACCTCTTATTTTTATAGTGAATAATAAATACCCTTGTTATTAGCCGACTACGGAGAGGGTTATATGTTTGACCGGTATGTATGTATGTTCATCTGTTCTCTCATAACTTCTACACTACTTATCATAATTCGACAAATGACATATCGTTGGAAGCGTCTTGATTGTCCGCTGGTTATAGGTTATGTGACGTCACATTAAATTTAATGTAGCGCCCTCTAGAGGATATAAAAACATGAACTAAAAAATATTTTGTTTAATGATGTCGTTTTGTGTAACAAATGAAAGCCTTATTGCAAAAATCTAGAAATATTGCAATCTCACTAACACCACATTCGAACAATTATGATGGGATCTGCGGATATTTACTGAACTAAAGAGATTGAAGTTGGATTTATCCCCATTGAAAATATGATTTTCAAGAGTCAGGTGTGATTTTTAGAAAGGTAACTTTCAAATAGAAGTAATTGTAAGTTAAAAATATACTTACTGTATCTAGAAGATCAATAATTTTCAGCAAATAATAACAATATGTGCATCTTGCAATGTCCAGGGCTCTCGGAGCGTTTGAGAAGTCTACTGGTTCACAAATCCACTTGTAGTCCCAGGCCCATGCTAGGTATAATGCCTGTAAGAAATGTTAATTTTAAGAGAGATACTAGGTGTAAAATTAACGGATCGTGTTCGAAACACTATACCGCGCTCAAAAACGCAGATAGCTGACGTTGCTCTAAAGGCCGCCCAGCTAAAATGGGACAGGGCAGGACACGTCTGCCGCATGCCGAAAGAACTGTGGGCTAACATAGCACAAAACTAGTGCCCTGAGATAATAAAATGAGGTCGCGGCAGACCATGAAAAGATGGCGGGACGAAATGGATACATTTCTTCAAGAATGGAACGAAAAGGCACGGGATCGAGAGAAATGGATAAAATAGAGGGAGGCCTTTGCCCAGGAGTGGACAGCATAGGCTGATAATAAAAGAAGAGAGATGGGCATAGCGGAGCTGCCTGACTCGGGAAGTACCTTCACCTGCAGAATATCGTAGGCAAATAACACTGCTTTATTGCAGTGTCGTGTTCCTAACGATGAGCTAAGTCGCCAGTGCTCCTTGGGAAAGCGTCGTAGTAGGGTTGGCAACGCGCGAGTGATGTTTCTGGTGTTGCAAGCGTCCATAGGTTATGGTAACCGTTACCATCAGGTGGGCCGTGTGCTTGTTTGCAACATTAGGGGTATAAAAATACGAAGTTAGCATTGTAACGGCTGAAATAATAGTAGTTTATGAAACTGTTGCAAAGGTAATAGGGTATTAAAACACGAGTGTTTTAATACCTAGTAATGTGCCGTTTCATACACTACTTTATCTATACTCATGTCAACAAATTTCAAAGTAGGTAAACAAACAGACAGACTAATGGCGCTGAAACAGTCACCACACACGCGCCCTAGTGCGCACTGCCATAGACAATGTGCAACCGCTATAAAAATTGAACTGAAATTTCCTTGGTGGTGGATCCGAAGTGTATAATAGAAAAAAAGTTATTTTATAGCATTGTTTTGATAAGGAAACTGCTGTGTCATAGTAAAACTTTTTAATTTTATTATAGTTGCATGCGCATAAAGTCTGTCAATACTATTTTTGAATTTATAATTAGAACTTTACGATATGAGTGTAGATAAAATTTATAATAATACTAACAGCCAATCTTCTGATGCAGTTATTTTTTACAGTATAGAAATAAAGTGGTACGTGTTTTCACAAGTAAAGAAAATAGGTACTTACATTTATAAATATATACAAGCAAGCGGCTATTTGAAATGCATTATATGCAATAAGAATTTTGTCCACATTGTATGGTTGACGATTTTTCATCCATTTAGGTCCCCATTTTAACACAAACATTAGATATAGGCCGATTAGAGTAAGGCCCTGATATGGCTTAGCTACGAATAACCATCCTTGCGTTCTGGGATCTGAAATTGAATAACCAAATAACAAAATATTGAATAACTTAAAGAAAATCACTTTAATCACTTTTGCCTGCTATTTCACTCGCATCCTCGGAGAACTACTTATGCACTCGAATAAAATATAAGTATTTCATGTGATTTTTTATTTTTCTTATGATAAGTACGCTGTACGTTGTGTACTCTTTCATGATTTATTTTACAGCCTTCATAAAAAATTATCCTAAAAAATTGTAAAGAGATTTTAATATGTTTATTTGATGATCGTTTTACAGCTTATGTTTTTCATGGTAACGTAATTAACTTGATTTCTCAAAATATTATTGTAGAACTTTTTGTTAATTTATAGCAATTTTTTTTTATCACTTTTACCCTCTTTAGGATTTCTCCTGTATCGAGGGTACAGTTTACAAACATACATCTTACATGCACACACACCCAGACCCGAAACAACTATAGTAGATCATACAAATATTTGCTCCGCGCGGGGATCGAACCCGCGGCACGTAGAAAATAAATGTTATTATTGTGAGACTAAAATTATCCGCACTTAATAATATAACAACCAATAATATAATAACTGATATAGAAAGGTGAGCTTAACTCACTGTTGAGTTCTCTTCAACAAACCTTTGGGCGAAAGAGACAACAAACAAATGAAAACAAATGAAAGGATTCTATCTACTGCTAGTAATGTTCGTATTACTAGCAGTAGATAGAATCCTTTCATTTTTAGCATCAACGGCAAAATTATCATGATGACCAATTAATAAAAGTAAGCTTACCAACCAATTCTTCAAACAATAATTTATATCCTTGCCAAGCCTTATTAAGAATTGCTGCCATTTTCACAAATCGCACTGTCCGCTACGTCAGAATGAATTTCTTCTCGCAAAGTTGCTAATTCACCTATTTTTATAATTGTCTTCAATTTCTATATTTCGGCTTTGTTACTTAACTAATCTTCAACGTTAACAATCCTGTCTTCATTATTTACTTTATCTTGTACGTTCGAAATCTTTAATTTACATTTTTTGAGTACCTTCCAGAATGAATACTATCATACGACTAATACGAAGCTAGTATATTTAGTGCGTTAATTGATTCAATGTTAAGGGGTATAAATAAATTTGCATTTTGATTACATTTGCTATCATTGTTACTTAAATAGATAACAAAAGAACAAGTTGGTTATGTCCCCACAGATGCCAAACGGTCATTGTCTAACAGAAATACGTAGATGTTTAGGGTACTATTTGTGTTTATTTTTAAATTACAGTGTTGGGTAATTCTTTTATCAAGTCGGCACCCTCTATCAGCTATCACGAAATCGCTCAAGCTGTAGTCGAATGACTAGCCCGTCCAAAATAGTGGTATCGAAGCTGACGGGTGAAGATGCTCCAGACAATCTTAGGTCATTAAATTGTATAAGTAAATAAAACTTGTATAAATGATACAAAGTCTCAGGATATAAGACTCGATTCTCAGAGAGAAAACTGTTTTATTTAACTAGAAAATATCATTTCAGGAGAGGTGGGACATAGCGGGATTTTCCACTCAAAATTGAAGCTATCCGACTGTGCAAGTACCTGCACCTTGCAGATTATCAACCAAATAACACTGCTCTTACCCAGTTTTGTGTTCCTGACGGTGAGGAAGGTCGCCAGTACTCCTTGGGGAAGTAAAGTCGACAACGCGCGAGTGATGCCTCTGGTGTTGCAAGCGTCCATAGATTACGGTAACCGCTTACCATCAGGCGAGCTGTATGCTTGTTTGCCATCATAGTGGTATGTGCTTAATTTTTTATCTCCCATGATTATTTAGAACTTATTTCAGACTTAGGTAACTTGCACTGCAGTGGCGAAGGGTGACATTTTTAAAAGGGGAAGCCGTCCCAAAAATGCCCTCTAAAAATTGCTGCAAGACAAAAATCCATACCGTCTCTTGTAATCTACATGATAGACATGAATAACGAGCTTAATTTTGTCAGTTGGTTGAATAAATAATATAATATTACGTTGGTCTATGCACTAACCAATTCCTAAAGGCAAGCCGATGGGAATCGGGTTGTATGGACTCTTCGCCACTGTTGCACTGTTCTTCCTGATGGTTTTAAAAATTTCAATTATATGTTACTGTCACATGAGAAGAAATTTTAATTTACATTATATTACTGGGCCTCGTAGCATGTTTTGTTTTAATTATCGATTCAATTGTATTCGAAAATTATCATAAATAGAAGTCATCGTATTTTATAAATCAATTAATGTGTGTCATTAGCATTGTAGAAAGGCGATTTAAAAAACCTCAATTCATTGTAATAAAGAAAGTTCTGTATTACCTATTGTTTTGTTTTCGGTATTAACAAGGGAATCACTTTGCAATTCTTTTTGTTTTTATTGTTTTAAATTACTTTTGTAGGTGGTTAACCCAAGATTAGACACAAAAAAATCAAGCTCTCCAGAAAATATATTAGTCATGTGTCAACTGATTGCGATTGCGACGAATGGCTGACAGATTGATGTAAAAGTTTTGTACACCACATTCTGGTTGATCATGACGGACAAAATATTATACCAATAAACGAACTTAATGTACTCATTATTCATGCAAAATAAATTATTCTTATTCTTAATGTAAAATTCCATTTCATAGTATAGCTTTTCCCTTTAGAGGAAACGCGAAGTACTGGCTGCCTGATTACGTATGACAAATATGACAGTTGTTGTCGCAATGGTACCTACTTTTTTGTTTTTTTTTGTTTTTTAGCGTGTTAAAATCATCGAGTGAGTCCTCCCACCCCGGGCAGGGCGGGAGGGACTGTCAGACTTGTACTGACTAAAATCCACGGTGTTCCTTCAATAGCCCTTTACGTTCCGGGGTCACGGTAATGAGATAAGTCCCGCGACCGTCGCAATGGTACTAGTGGGAACAAAGGAATAAACGTCGTATTCCGAATCCTCTTATGAAAACGTCTATAAGCGAGAAAGAGATGCATTGTTTTTTGGTCGATGTGGAGCTGTCAGATTTTTCTTACGTAATGGCGGGACGAACTTGATAAGACTAATAAGAAATGGTTCACACTGGCTTTAGACCGAGAGGCCTGTAAATCGTGGGAAGGCCTTTGCCCAGCAGTGGGATGATGCGGGCTAACAGTAACAGTAATCAAGGCACGGATTGAATGTTCCTGAAGGGAAGGTCAAAATTCCTCAGATTAAATTGCTTATGTGGTGGTAAAGGCATAAAGCAAATTATTCTGGAGAATCTTCAGTTTCTGTATTAGCATCGGTCCTGACTTAGGGAGCAACCTTTAATCATGCGACGTTTTTAGCCACATTTTAGGCACGTGCATAAAGTCTGTCATCATGGTATTTTTTTTTTAAATTCATAATCAGAACATTCAACACGGACTGGTCATCATTGGCACATGATCGAACAGGGCCCCAAGTCTGCTATTTCAATTGTGTCAGAATGCTTTCGTAATTGTTGTTTTTTGCAGTGTCGATCAACCGATTTTGACTTCTATTGCGTAGTCAAAATCTATAGAACGACACTTAATAACTGGCAAATAACTGACTTCTACTTCTATTACCTACGCAATAGAAGTCAAAATAGGTTGAACGACACTGCGAAACCCAACAATAATTATGATTCTATTGTGCACAGAACACAGAAGCTTCTTTTCTGTGTTCTGTGCATTGGACAGTTGATTATTTTTTCGCGATTACGATGTTGGTCCCATAGAGAAAGTTGTTCAGTTTGATGGTCTGATCTACGCCTTTAAATAAGACCACACATTGCTAATACACGTTGTCTATGAAATAAAAAATAGTTTATTCTGGACTGTGTAATAAAAAATATAATCATTATCTCCCTACTTATTTACAAACAATGATATATTATAACTAAAACCTGCAATGAATTTGCTATCAACATAGAAATGACATGAAAACATGAACCCCCTTATGTGGGTACAGTGCCACAAACTTATCTGACCCGGTGACCAAAATTGGAACTAACGTCGCTACAGAATAAAAATGACTTCAAAATGTCATTTTTGTAGAGAGATGACATTGGTAAAAGCGACGGCAGCGACGCCATGACCGGGTCAGATAAGTTTGTGGCACTGCACACTGTAGGTACGACATAATAAAGCGTTTATTATAAGTAAAAGGAGAAGACAATAATTAAAACCTAAGTTTAGTAACGCCTTGTTGCTACCGCTCGATCACTTATTTGAGAGTAATTTTTTTTAATCTCTGGTAAGATAAGATAAAGATAAGATAAAATTTATTCAAAATTACTTATAGTAAAAAACACAATAATATAAATCATAATAATAACATAGGTATGATACTGATAGGTGCTGGTCACCCAGTCCTGTTGGCAACACTGTTCTCCTATTGTCATTTAGTTGAGAGTCAAGCTGATGATGAGCTGATGTGATATTACCGATCACAAACCTGGGTAAAAGCTATAGGGGTTGGGAGGGTGATACTTATCTCTTCGGACGAGGTGCTTCGTATAATTATGATAGAACTTCACTTGGTAAGTTCGTTTAATCATCTATATATATAATCATCTAATCATCTATCAGTTTAGATATTTCTTCCATGAATAGAAAAACGGTATTTCTCAGACCAATAGAGTAAGTAAGTAGGAATCGTGCACAAAGTGTCTATTTTTTTCGTGCATCTATTATACAGTATGATTCATATTGAAATGAGGGAAACTATGCTTATTTTTATCGACGGAAAAAAATATTTAAAACAACTCAAAAAAAATACAGTAATTTTTATTTTTATTGCATTTTTTTAGCTGCTATAACCCTTGTGTATACGAAACGGTACTTTTAAAATAAATAATGTATCACAATGAAACAAACTCAGTAATGATTGGAAATATTATAATGTCCTCTAAATAAATTAAAGAAAAGAAAATCGCCCTCAATTGAGAATTATGGTGTTTCTTTTAAATAAAAATCAAGAACTATTATTAATAGTTACAATAATTGTAGGTATGTTTTTTTTTAGTTAATTTTTTATATTTTTCCATCGAAAATTGAGTATAGTTTCTCTCATTTCGATATGTGCACATTATGAAGAATCACACTCTATATAGTTTGACCTTTCTAATCCCAATCCCTTTTAAGGGTTCTTGTACTCATCATAATCAATAAATCCCAGAAACAAAAAATCCTGCCAATACAATTATTATTCATTTAGTCGAGTAATATTGAATAATTTTCATGGAACAGCTTATACTCGAAGTGTATAGTTTTTTAAGTAGCCATGTGTTCTACTTATTTAAGAAAGTATAATATACAACATAATATTCCCACACCGTCATTATTATTAACAGCTGTCTTCATACATTTTACACTACATAAAAGAGAGGTAAAAGAATATTGACAGAAAAATATCCTTTTTTTAAATTATTTGAAGGGTTTTGTTGCTTAGCGCCAACGCCTAACTATATTGAAATAGCAAGCACTGAACAATCGTTTTGTAATTAATTTTATAGAAGGATACTTTTTTATCAAACAAAATCAAAGAAATGCGTGGTCAATTGGTCATAATTATTTAAGGACCATCAAACTGAACAACGTTCTCTATGGTACTAATTTTGTAAAAATAATCAGCTGTCCCATACGTTTGAGTGGAGTAAGTATTATACTTTTGTATGGGACAGCTGACAATTTTTTCGCAACTACGATGTTGGTCCCATAGAGAAAGTTGTTCAGTTTGATGGTCTGATCCACACCTATAAATATGATCACGCACTTCTGAAACAAGTTGTATTATGTATAAGTACTCATAAGATTATAAAGAATACCTGGAATGCAGACTACGCGATCAATAGTTACGGCAGGTGTACAATACGCTTATTATGAAGACAAAATTGCAATTATTCCAGGAGTCTGTCAAACTAAACGTGTAAAATATTATGCGGTTTCGAAGTGGGCCTTAATTTTCTTGAGATAAATTAATACCAAAATAATAGATCATGTTTTACACAAACAAATAATTCAAAACATGTCAATAGAGGTCTTATTTCTAAATTTAATCCGCACCTCATTAGTTCACGGAATTAGGTACAAAATGAAGTTTCATACACAGCCACTATTAACAACCACCTTAATATCTACTAACAGCCATAAAACCTGAATCTCTTCAACTTAAAGTTCTTTCTCGGCTATCGTTTCAGTCATCTTATTTTTCTTGCTGCCTTGCATATAGCTGGTGTAGTAGAACTTGCCGAACATATAGAAGAAGGCTAAGCAGTTTAACATGACCAGCCCGCTCAAATACTTGGGGTAGTTGCAACTGCTCGAGGATAGACTATTTACATTCAGGTATACTACGATACAGAATTGGATCTGAAAGAAAGAGAAACAAAGTCAAAGTCAAAGTCAAAAATGCTTATTTTGTAAGTATAGGTGAGTTATAGCTACAGTAAGGTTAAATATTGTGAGTGCCTCTATATTCTGCCACTATAATTGTAGCATACAATATAGCACACAATTGTGGTGATAAATTATAGATTATGTAAGGAAAGAGTTTAGTCAAAATTCTTTAGGCTCAAAAGCTTCCAAGTCGTCTGTCAAGCATTCTGTCACTTTATTGAAACTGTATATTCGGAGTATCTGTGAGGGTACCTATTTAACAAATTTTGAAGATACTAATTAGGTACTCTCTTTTTAGACCAGGGTCGATAATTTTTGAAAACAAAAAAAATAATAGTAGGATGAAACCCATTGGAAAAGGAGGAGAATATTATAAAAATGAAAGGAAAATTAATTTACGGGCGATCTGAGGTCGGGAAGGGGGAGAGGGGGGGGGGGGTTTAAGGGTAAAAAACGGTTTTTCTCGATTTCCGGCAAAACTAAAAGTCCTATGGAAAAAAGTCAAATGGCAAAGTTGTAGGTAATAAAAAGATCTAAAACTTTTTTATTTACACTTTTTTCACATAACCTCAAAATTTATGTGAAAAATTCAAAAAACCAAGTTTTTGGTTTTTTATTTTTATCTTTTACAATTTTTTATTTTTTTTCATCAAATTTGGTGAAAAGTTACCTTTTTATGTGCCAAATACGCTGTAATTTATTTGATTTGAAATATTTATTTTTTCACCTTATCTTGAATTAATATCGAAAAAGTACCCTAATTTTCAATCGAAAATTCACCCGTCAAAATATCAGCTTTTTTCAAAAAGTTGGTGTGCTTTCTGTTCGTTGAAATCTCTACATTCTGATGGTGAAAAAAAAAAAAAAATTACTATAGTAAATCTTCTCAGAAAATGCAAAAAATCGAAAAAAACTTTTTTTTAAGCTATTCCCTCATAACTTCTAAACTACTTATCATAATTCAACAAATGAGGTGTCGTTGGAAGTGTCTTGATTGTCTGCTGGTTATAGGCTATGTGACGTCACATTTAATTTAATATGGCACCCTCTAGAGGAAATAGAGTGATGAACTAAAAAAAAGGAGGACTTGACTGACTTTTTTAATTCTTAGGGAAACAATGTTTTCCCAGTATAAATTTGGGCTTCCACTGGCAGTGGAGCAGGCTCCGTACGGACTACCTCGCAACGGTAAACTTCATAGAAGTGCTTCCACCAACAAAGAGTCTAACGGAGAGGACTGAACGAGTAAAAATAAATATATCAATAGGCAATTGTCAAAACTCTTTCTTAATGGAAGGTAAAACCTATTTTTACTGGTTGGGGTCCGTTCCGTCCAGCTATTACTTGCTCATTACTCTTTTGCAGTGGAAGCCCGGCTTGATGATACAAGAATAACAAGTGTATGATACTATAAATTATTATTATAAAGATGATAAAATATGTTTACCAGCTGCATAGAAGTGAGGTGTTTCTTCCACCACAAGTACTTCTGGTACTGAGGTCCCAGCCCGGAGATCAAGTAGTACGTATACATGACGACGTGGATGAACGCGTTTATTGAACCCTCAGGCACTGCTTGTCCACCTGGAAAATAGAGATCCAAAATGTTTAATAAGGTACTAGGTAGGACTTGCTTTGCTGATCCGAAAAATGGAAATCAGACTATAACAGTCCATGATATCGAGTAGAATGGTCCTGTGGGTTGATATATCTAATCACCACTTGTTATGCGAGTTTCATCAATTTCCTTTAAAGTAGACGCTGTTGCTTTTTTCCTCTTGATAGAATGCCGCAGCAAAGAGGAAGTAAGTCTTTAAAATCTGATCTTGATAATATAGATCAAGAATGTTTAAAGGCACTGATTTTTCGACCAGAGGTCTTAGTCTAAGTTTTTTTAAATAATATTGATTTAACGCATCTACCGTGTTCTGCGTGCCAATTGGCCCGCTCCAGCTATTCACCAATCACAACGCCGAATGCGGTCGCTGCGTAAAATCGAGATTGGTAAAAGTAATTTATATTAGGACCTCAGATTGTTTGTAAGTGTATCGTTTGTTTTACCCACCTGCAGCATATTTGACTCCGATCCATCCAATGATCGGCATGATGGTGTGGTGGTACAGATGCAGGAATGATATCTGCTTGTCTTTCTTCCGAAGTACGAAGAAAACGGTGTCGAGAAGTTCCGTCATCTTCGCGAAGAAGAACCACCAAACGCCTGCTGCCCACTGTAACGAGAACAAGTAACTGTTTAGATACATAGATACAGTAGGCACGCATGGGGGGAGGGGGGTATGGAACAGTTTCATAAACTACTATTATTTATTTATTTATGCATTAATAGTAAACTTACAGCATACACCAAAACGCTAAATAAAAAAAATTAAAATAAAATAACAAAAAAATAATTAATATAATAATTAAATAAAATAATAAATAATTTAATAAATTAAATATATATGTATATGTATTTTTTTTTTAATTTAATTAATTTGGTATTATTTTTTTTTCATTTTTTTTTTTATTATTTATGAAACTGTAGTATAGTATTAAAAAACGAGTGTTTTAATACCT
This sequence comes from Allophyes oxyacanthae, assembly GCA_932294325.1. Classification (NCBI taxonomy): domain Eukaryota; kingdom Metazoa; phylum Arthropoda; class Insecta; order Lepidoptera; family Noctuidae; genus Allophyes; species Allophyes oxyacanthae. The sequence continues at coordinate 2,224,451 of OW028614.1, read as the reverse complement.
TGTTAGGTATGTGCAGGACATTTGCACGTCGTCGCAGTGCGGCAAAATGTATCTGGGTCTTTAATAAGTTACTGTACCATCTATTATAATTCCCTACATTTTAAGCAAATAAATCTATTCTATTCTATTCTGTGCAGTTTCGTTCACTACTTTATCTATACTCATGCTAACAAAATAGAAAGGAAACAAACAATAATGGCGCCGAAACCTAACTGTCACCGCCCTCTTTTCTGTGTTCTGTGGTCACCGCACATGCGCCCTAGCACGCGCCTTCATAAACCATGTGCAACCGCTATAAAAATTGAATTGAAATCTGTTTGGTGGATCCGAAGTGTACGTTAACAAATAAAAGGTATTTTATCTTATCTAATTACCTAAATAATATGCTTATGCCTATACCTATGTTTCACAAATAAATTATTCTATTCTATTCTATTCTAGCATTATTTTGCTAAGAAAACTGTTTCATAATAAAACATTTTAATTTTATTAAGGAGCACGTACATAAAGTCTGTCAATATGGTACTATTTTGGAATTAATAAACAGAACTTTACGAAATGAGGGTAGATAAAAATTTAAAAAATTTGTAACCCAGTCGCATTTACCTACTTAATATAAAAAACCGAACTTTAGGAGAAAATTTACCACAGGCCAAAAAGGTAGGTCAATTTATTTATATATATTTATACATATTTACATATATATAATAATACCAGTGAATGAAAAAACTGAAAAAACAAGCGCAATGGTATGAATAACATTTATTATATTATTATGATTACGTTTCATATTTCGTTAGAACCGCCGTTGGTCAGAGAGATGAAGCAGCAAATGTGTATACCTTAAAAGTTTACTCTAATATGAACCGTAAGATAAGCACTTAAGGTAATTAATCGTAGAAACTCGTCGCTTTCCAGAAAACTTGCTGATCACAGTGAAAAAAATATTCACTGTAGGTGCATTTAGACATACTTAATTTTTTTTTATGATATTAAATTATGTACACATTCATGATTATAACCTTATTTCCTAAAAAAATAAGGTCATTCATTGTCAAGATGACGCACAGACGCACGAAAAACTTGGGTTTTCGTGCGGTCAGAGAATTTTTGTTTTTTTAGCAAAGCAAAAAAATTGGTTTGGGGTTATATTATTATCTTTACGTATTGCTACTATATTAGGTAGTCACTGTTAGACGTCAAACCATTTTTTTTACTGAGAACATTTTTATTTTTTCTTAAATTTTATTATTTTGTAACTCGGTAGCAATACAGCAAAACACATAAAAATTAAGCAGCGCGTGCGCTTCAAAAATCAGCATGTAAAATAATTTCCTCCTCATCGTCATCAACTCTGTGTGCCCTTATTATTAGTTTCTAGTCAATAAAAAATAAATCTGCTGTTCCGTATAAATAATTCAATATTACTCCACTAAATGTATGTAACAGCTGATTATTTTTTCGCGATTTCAGGTTTTTATAGAATATTTAATACTACTCAAATAACATTAATAAAACTTTTTAGTTATTATTTGTTTTAATTATTAAAAACACATAAATTTTATGTAAATATGTAAATTTTGTCGCAATTTTTTTTTAAATGTCCATATTTTACACATCCATAATATTATATTTTTTTCACATTTTAATATTTTGTATTACCTCCGTGTATTGTTAATATAGATGTTATGCGATTCGATATACGGCACAAAGTTTCTGAGGCAATATTGGGGAATATTCTCGCATTACTCTATCAATGCAATTTTCAGCTCTCAAAGCATATTATTTGAGTTGTATTAAATAGGTAGGTCTTTATAATACTTTTTATAATAAGCTACCATTCTTAGTTTCTGAGATAAAGTTTATTATGTTGTGACCCGGACTCATTGTTTCTGAATGTTTTATAAACGCGCTATTGCAGCGGTACAGCCACGCTGCGGCCGCGCGACTCATTGCTGCAAATATTGAAGGCGCCTTTTGGCCGCATCTCGAACCAAGCGAAAGCCGCGCGACAGTAGCTCGGCAGCAGTGCTACAGCCGCGCGGCTTATTCCTGCTAATTTGAAGGCACTTAATGACAAAACTTGTACTACCTATTAGTTAGGTACTTAGTTAGCACTAAGTACCCAAGTAAATACGAATAATAATTAAAATTCAATTACATTTGACATTCCTTCCACTACACAAAGGTTAAGTTTGTTTAAACGATGTGCTTTTTTTGGCGAATTGCATCAATCTTAAGAAATAAGCAATAGAACGTGTGATTTATTATTTACACTTTTTTTTTACATGTTGTATATTGTATAGCAGTTTCCTATCAGCATAAACCAAAGGAAATAGATACATTTTTAACGTTATGCGTATTAAAAATCACCTCCCGCATATTATTTTAAACATTAACATTAAAATAAGGTAATTATACAAGCACCTAAGTTATTTTGCTTTTCATAATCACAGTTTCCGATTTAAATTAAATCATTACCTATAACCTTTGTTCATGAAAATTACTTTCAAAATTTACATAAAATTACTAATTTAAATATTTTCTTGCATAATTTATCTCTACTGGAATAAATATTTGTTGTACCTCTTTCTCGTTATAATTTGTATAGCACTGATTATCTCGAAACCAAAATACTTATATAAAAAGAAAATGGGTAGACATGTAAATAGTTTTAATTTAATTATTTTTTACAAACAAAAAACAAAAAAAAATTGTACATATTGATAGTAATGTTCAGAGGATAGCCGTGATCGTAAGACGTCACATAGCTTATATCCAGCGGATGATCAAGACACTTCCAAAGTAGTTTAGAAGTTATGAGGAAACAGATGAACATAGGTACATACATACCGGTCAAAAACATAGCCCTCACTGTAGTCGGGTAATTAGGCAAACCACTCCTCTCCAGTTCATTTCGGATACACTCCATAGTATGTGAAGCATTAAGATTATGATAATTTCTGAAAATATCCTAGCTTCTTTTAGAATAGAATAGAATAGATCTTTATTTCATGTAAACCAGATACAGGCACTTATGAAATGTCGAGACTCTAGGTGCACGGTTCCAAATAGTAGATCCTATGGAGAAGAACCGGCAAGAAACTCCATGGAAACTCTTTTCAAATAAATAATAGATCTTGACAATCTTTATCAGTACAATGTTGTGGTAAGATCTGCGAGAATAATGCAATTCAATGCGAATACAAATAAAACTAGGATAATAATGAATTGCCTCTGAATAAGATTGCCATGGCAGTTACGAGCTGACCAGTTCCGACAGACGGCACCCGTTCACGAGCATGACGCATGTGTCAGCCTCGCCTCGTTTTAGAACACCATGTACCTATGTAATTAACTAAATAGCTTAGAACTTGGCAACATGAGAACTAAAAATAAATAAAGATGGAGTCCTTGTATTTCCTCGTTATTATAATAAATAATTTTATTATATTTACTGCGACCTCGTAAATTAATATTGATTATAACAGGCAAATATTGAACAGTGCTTGTGTTCTCCACACTATTGTCCTTATGCTAAACAAACTTTTAAATAATATCTTGCTATCTTACGACTCGAAGTACCTATTAACTAAGTAGGTAATTAAAATATTCCAGAAACCTGACCATATACGAGTATGCATTGTTTTAAAAAGTTTATAACACTTTGACAGCCAAGCATTTTGTACAGTGCAATTCCCCTGTACGCCGGCCATTTACGGCATTATTGTAAATTCTATATAAAAAGAACCAAAAAAGTAATGCATGTGCTTCTTTTTGTGTTTTTTAAGTGACTATCAATTTTTTTTATGGTTTTTTGTTTTTGTTTTTCTTGTTTTTTTTTTTTTTAAACTTTGCCCCTCTAGGGTTTCTCCTGTATCGAGGGTACAGTTTACAAACATACATTTCACATGCACACACACCCAGACCCGAAACAACTATCTGTAGATCATACGAATATTTGTTCCGTTCGACGATCGAACCCGCAGCACGTAGCGCAGAAAGCTAATCGCTTAGCCACTGCGCCAACCATGTCGTCGATTGTAATTCATCCGTAGTAAATAATGTAAGAGTTGTAGCAAGTAGCATTCTGTAGTTTTTGCTTACTCTTATAGGAAAAGGTTAATTTTTTAATGATGTATAAAATACACTGGAATACTTTTTTATAGGAGGTAAACGCTCAACGGGGTCGATAATGCCCGAATATTTTTTATATTTACCACCTAAATTATACATTGTGGAACACAATACATATTGTTACAGGATCATTTTTATGTAGTGTGCTTATTTTGTAGTGATTCAGTCTCTGTTCCTAAATGCAACTGCAGTATTAGGATACACTTTAAAACAAAACGAAAATTCAACTTAGTATGACACGCATAAAAATTTACTAGCGCCAGCCGTACAAAATCAAATGTTTATTTTGTTTTGGAGTGAATTTTAGTACTGCGGTTGCATTTGGGAAAGGATATTGAATAAGTCTACAAATTTTGCGCACTACATAAACAAAAATATCGTGTTTATTATAATACGTGAGATTTAGCATAGTTAAAGCTTATATGGAGAAGGAGTGCAGAAAGCTAAAATTTGTAGTATTTATTATGTGGTCGAATTTCGATCACTATGCGACCACTAGTAGAATAGAGTATTGAGTATTATGACCAACACTGACCTGCATCGCTCTGGGACTCTCCAAAAAATCCACGGAATAACATTTGTTTTCATAACTTTCCGACAAAAAATAGCTGATTCCCTGAAAAAATAAATAAGAACATTAAAGACAATAAAAGAAAAAAAAAATAAAGAAAACACGGGACATTGGCATCTATAATTTTTTTTGGTAAAAAGTCCTTACTAATATTATTAAAAATGCGAAAATAATGCCCATTCTCTCTTTCTGTTACTTTTTGTCGACTAAACGGCTAAACAGAGGGATAATTCACGTAGTGTTATACTTATGACGCGCCGATCATATTGCAGTGACGATCGAACTTGACGCGAGCGTATCTCACTGAAGTTAAGAGAATACCAAATGTGTTGTTTGAATCAAATTTTACTGTAACTGCGGAGCAACCGCACTTCTTTAGTTACGTGAATGAATTGGCCTACCTGATCTTAATGAATTGACAAAGAAATAGTGTGAATCATGTGAAACTAGATAGGCTATTGATTTATTTTCTTTCAAAAATTGCAGTTTGCGAAATTCATGCACATGGAGTCGCGAGCACAGCTAGTATAATATATTCAATTTGGAAAATCTCTACATAAGTACATAGTATAAAATAAAGTCGCTTTCCGCGTCTGTCTATATATCCGCTAACTCCTCCTAAGCCACGCAACGGATTTTGATGCGGTTTTCACCACCAGTTAGATAACTTTTCACGGCAGGTTTATATGTATAATACTTTGATATTTAATGTAAGAATAGTAGAGAAATTGCACCCGTGCGATGCCGGAGAAGGGTCATAATATGATCACCACTCAGTATGCTAAACGTTTTGATGCAGTCCAATCGTTTTTTGTAGCGGTATATTTTGACAAGTAATGTGAAAATCCCGTGGGCAGAAATTATTCGATCTTGCGGAATTAAAGCAGTCACCTTGTTGCACACAAAAATAGCTGAAACTAGTGTTTTCGATGGGTCAACGATTAACATACCTATTATGACACGTATATATTGTAAACTACATATCTATTCTGTTAGAAAATTTTGCCGTCTTATTGTCGGTTAATAATTGATGGAATGATTTAGCCGAGCAATATTGAATTATTTCTATGGTACAGCAGATTTTTTTCCAGAGGAAATCGCGTGCTATTTCTAATGCTTTTACAAAACATGTTCTTAACTGATAAGCGATAACAGTTAAGCTGATAAGGATACAATGACAAGTGGTCGTTCCCAGGAATGATAACGTACTATTCACAAAACCGGTAAAGATGACTAAGGTATTAGGTACGCGACAAGGATGGGTAACCGAGTTCTTTTTTTAGAATAGAATACAATAGATCTTTATTTCATGTAGGTAACCCAGAGACAGGCACTTATGAAATATCGAGACTCTAGGGCTGACATCATAGAAATAGTATAGGTACTATGTATTATCTCTATGGCTGACATTCAGAGACGACAGAAACGAGTCTATAGTGCCACAAACTTATCTGACCCGGTGACCAAAATTGGAACTAACGTCGCTACGGAACAAAAATGACATCGAAATGTCATTTTTGTAGTGAGATGACATTAGTAAAAGCAACGGTAGCGACGCCCTTACCGGGTCAGATAAGTTTGTGGCACTATAAGCGTGAACTTACGCTTCCATCTGTCAAACTTACGAACAAATTTTGACAGATGAAAGTATTCACAGACGATCGAACTTGGTTCGGAACGGACCACGAACTGTACGGTGCGGTCTACACAGACTCGTTTCTGTCGTCTCTGAATGTCAGCCTAGGTGCGCAGTTCCAAATAGTAGGTCCTATGGAGAAGAACCGGCAAGAAACTCCATGGAAACTCGTTTAAAATAATAGATTACAATGTTGTGGTAAGAGCTGCGAGTATAATTTAATCCAAACTGAATAAAAACATATGAATAGAAAGATAGAACATGTTACTTACGATAAAAGTGATAAATAGACTGATGGCGATCTGAAACACATTGTGTATCATCAAAACATGTTTCAGGGTGTAGGGTTTCTTGTCCTTCATGTATCGTGGTCCAGCCTTGATACAGAAGTAGAGGTACGTGGCTAATATTGTAAGAAGAGGTCCGGGGCCGGCTACTAGCCACCAGTCCTTTGTCCGAGGGTCTAAAACAAATAAAAAATATACTAACCGCAAATCTCCCGAGTCCCACTAGAATAAGAGCTGTAACTTTTGAACGGCTGAACAGATTGTCATAAAACATAGCTAAAAACTATGCCGATTAAACTAGCTTTCAGATAAAAAAATAGACATTGTAATCGGTTGATCTGTTTGGGAGCTACGATGCCACAGACAAACAGATATAAGCTTCTTACTTATGACACCAGTGTTTTTGTGTGGGAGGTTAAAAATAGTATCTAATTGGTAATGACATGGCCGGGTTATGTACAAATAAAAATAAAATATTATAGTTTAAAAAAAACTATAGAACACGCTTTAGTCATCCAAACTGAACGTGTATGCAAAATTTCAGCTCAATCGGAAACCGGGAAGTGGGTCAAATTTAACTTCCAAGATTTTCTTACATAGTTAGTTTACGTGAAGCTAATAAAAGCGTGTTAAAAAAATGATGACTATAGCATTTTTTCAGCAATTAATCCGGGTCAATATAGCCTTATTAGGTATCTCGGAAACTAAGAAAGTTAGCTTATTCAAATAAACCGGTTTGGTGTCGGTAGTTAATTCTTGTCGTATTTTATGGGGACTTTATTGATCATAAATGTACTTGGTATGGTATAATTAGTTGTAATAATAATTTATGTATAGTATTTATTTTGTAGTAAATATACCTTTTATAATATAATATTGATAGTTTCGAGCGTATGGCACTCGTGAGTTGCAGCTGAAAACCAGCGTCAGGTGGCCAGTATCACTGCCTCCTAACATTATGCTGAGCTGTGGCCTTTTGGCACAATAACTCATTTTATGTTTTCTTTGTTATTGGTTTTATTTATTTTTTATTGTGCTAATAAACTCTTTTTCTTTCTTTCTTATAAAAAGTATTTAATAGACTATTTAATACTACTCAAATAGAATTATTAGATACTAAATTTAAAATGAAGAATCAATAATTAATTAAGTTATTATTTATTTTGTTTTACTTATTTGAAACACATAAATGAAAAATGCGTAAATTTTATCAGTCTATTTGCCACTTTTCTGTGAACATAATTTCGTATTGCAATCAATAATAATAAAAATAATGACTTATGCATATTTATCTGTGTCAGTAACAATTAAATATTTCGTTTTTGTGTTACTGACTTACTTATACCTATTTGATGTCATAGTTATATTACGATGTATAGCAATTAGATTTTATTATAAGTATTTTATATGATGACACGGTTCGCGCAGTGGCTAAGCGATTAACTTTCTACGCTACGTGCCGCGGGTTCGATCTCCGCACGGAACAAATATTAAAATTTGTATGATATACAGATAGTTGTTTCGGGTCTGGATGTGTGTGCATGTGAGATGTATGTTTGTAAACTGTAGCTTCGATACAGGAAAAATAACAGGGAGAGACAATGTTTTAAATAAAATATATTTTTATGACATTGTACGACCTTTTTATACTAAGATAATTAATCTGACTATAATAATAATATAACATATGAAAAGCTTGATTGATTATGAATGTTAATCACGCCGTACATAATTTCATATTACACTCAGGACTCATATAAAGGAGATAATTATGTAATTATTTATGAAACAAAAAGTTGATTTATATGCAGGGTTATTGCGCAAGCTAGGTAGATATAAAATGAACATCTTTATAAGATATCCTTTATTTTAGTTAGTTTACTTGGTAGTTTATTTATTTATTTATTTATACTTTATGCACTAAGTACAGAGGCGGACTTAATGCCGTAGGCATTTTCTACCAGTCAACCTAAGTGTGATGCAGAGAAAAAAGTATGGTAGGTGCACGGACAAGATAATTATACTAAACAAGCAAATTATGCATAGTTACTTATAACTATTTATACATAAAATTTTATATAATATACACTACGTATTATATATACACTATTATACATAAATAAATATATATATAATTATATATACACAAACATACTATAAGTAGTAAGAAAGCGGAGATGATTCTGCCATTTTGGTGCGAAGATGTTCACGCACCAAATTGCGCGTTAGTTTAGTTGGTAGTTGGTATATTTAGTGTTTATGAGTTATGATTATGAGACACTTTATTTAATACACACTAAGAAATGTATGTAAAAAAATACATTAATAACCTAACCGTCAAAAACCCCGGACTATAACTAGAAAAAGAGCTGTAACTTTTGAACGGCTGAACAGATTTTCATGAAACATAGCCAAGATGATTCCCGATTAAACTAACTTTCAATAAAAAATCGGTCCATCCGTTTTCGAGCTACTATGCCACAGACAGACACACAGATACACACTACAAACTTATAACACCCCTCTTTTTTGTCGTGGGTTAAAAAGAGGGAAAGTAACGTATTAAATAAATAAAAAAATCTAACTAACCTGATAATTCTTCAAATACATACTGATATCCTTGCAGTGCTTGTTGTACAACCGCCATTTTTTAACGAATTATTTTATAAAATAAAAAAAATAAAAAACACTATTTTACACAATTTTTTTTCTATTCTATTTTATCCACAAACCAAACAATATAATTTAAGGTAAGTCTTTCTATAAATTTAAACTAAAATTATTGCAATATCGCAATATCCACTTGACTATTCTCCGTATCGTACTTGCCCGCGCTAAAGTCTGTGACAGACTAACTGCAATTAATGTTATTTAAGTTTTATATTTCACCATCTGTAAAGATCGGATACGTAATTTATTTACAAGGTTGTTCTTTTTGAGGAATTAACCATAAATTAGCATTACAATACTATTGAAAACAGTGAAATACCAGGGAAGCGAAAATATCTTAAGTCTATGGAAATACATGAACAGTGAACACACATTAATTTAGTTTTATAAACGTACCGGTAAAACGGGGATATTTGGGATACATTGCGCCATTTGGGACTAACATTTGTATTTAGGAATTCGGTCATAATATTGTCTAAAATAAATCTAAAATACCTTTATAATTTAAAAAAAAAACAATAGTTACTATACCACCGCTTAAAATCCCTTAATCATGAGAAGCACAAATAATTATTTCTCTACTAAATCCATATCACTGTCTAAATTTCTTCTTTTTGAACTCTCCTCTCGCAGGTCTGCTGGAAGAGATTTCTTTAGAAATAAGCAGGTACCTTTGTACTTTATGCTAGCACAACTTTATATTTCTCATGCATTTTATGTGTGCATTAATCGTTAAATAAATAAATCCCGATTGTCCCCGCAGTTCCCAAATAGCCCCATTTTACAGGTACCTACATAAAAAATAATTCGTTAGGCTTTTAATCTTCAGAGAGGGAAAAGAAATTTAAGTACACCATAGCTACTTATGTAGTTCACTGATTATTTGCGATAACGGACGACCGTCTCACGAAAATATAATAATATCACTAATAACAATGCATTGTCCAAATCACTAGAATGCCTCGAATAAACTGGTGATTGCACAATGACGATCAATCTTACAATAAATATGTTTCAAATAATTATAGTTATTTACTATTATCCTTGTATGTTTATAGGTATTTTGATGCTGAATATTATGTATTTATAATAAATTATTATTACTGATACTTCAGTCAAGGTGACAATGCTCGAAAGAGATGTCAAACTGCGCGTTCCGTTTAACTGTGATAGGTTCTTTGAAAAAGATTTTAACCTCCTTTGGGTATCACATAATTAGAAATAAGATGACAATTTGTTTTTCGTAGTTTTTAGAGAGACTATAAATATTTCGTACAAGGGTTTTAGAAAATCAACTGGGCAAAAATAAAATTAAACAACAAAAACATTCATTAAAATTAAAAAAAAAAAACTTCATAACCAACAAACTTGCAGGTTTAATTAATTATTTGATAAGACTTTGACCATATTGCCTTCAAACTTGAATATCCATCGAAGAATTTATTTGATGGGTCTTTTTGTTTTGTTTTTTTTAATGATGTGCTGTTTTTTGTCCTATTCAGTCATTGGTGAGGCCGAGTGCTGAAGCGCAGTATACAGGGAATAGCTTAACCCAAGTTATAAGGGTTCATAAAAACGAGAAAGCACTTCGAGAAAAGTTAGGTTAGCCCTTGCCCTTGCGTTTCATTTGTCTCGTCTTGGCGATAGATTTAATTTTATGTCTGACACGAATTTATCAGTTATTCTATTACTAATATTAGCTACTAATTATTAAATTCTAGTCATTATGATTTTGCTGTCATGATTACTAATTATAAATTATAACAAAGAGGGATTTTCGCGGAACTTATTATTAATATAATAAAATATTAATGAGTACATTAGGTAGGTACTCTATGTGTATGGGGATATTTATAATGATTTATTCCAAAACCTGCATGTTGTTGGCGCGTCAGAATTTCAGATTAGACACTTAATTTTTAAATACTGATTTAATTATTCCTGTTCTTGTCATTTGTATGCCAATGAACAGAGATGGCAATAGCTAGTTTAATTTAAAAATAACGTTTATTCTTCGTTTATTAGTAAGGGGACAATGTCTTTATAATTTGGCCTTCATAGACCTTCGAGGTCGTGATAGTGAGTTCGTTTTTTAACCGACTTAAAAAACGAGGAGGAAATTTTGTCGAGTAATATTTAATTATTTGTATGGAACAGCAAATTTTTTTTTCGCGATTTCCTCTTTGTTCCCGTATTAAAATTTGTTCTTATTGCTGAGTACAGTAAAATCTTAAACGGATCGGGATTAGAAAGGCAGGAAGTTATACTCTTGGAAGCAATAATTTCGGGTCAGTAATAAACCTTAATAACTCGGAAACTAAGAATGTTACCATAATCAAATCAAAAATATTTTATAGACTATTTAATACTTCTCAAATAAAATTAATAAAACTTCTTAGTTATTATTTAAAAACCCATAAATTAAAAAGGCGTATTTTTTTTAAATATCCATGTTTTGCTCATATAAATACTTTTCTCTCATTTTAATACTTTGTATTACCTCCGTGTATTGTTAATACAGGCCATGTTAGGGAATATTCTAATAATTTGTCTTAAGCTGATACAGAAAAGTTGTTGATTGTTCTATGTTAAGCAGTATTTATAATTTTAATTTAGTTGAACATCTTCTATTAGTTCGTTAAGTTAGTCCCTAAAATTATATAAGAAATCTTAGGAAATATTTATACAATAAGTTATTCCTGCACTTTTGATACCTGAGGTACAGGTTTATCCTAGTTCAGGTAAGATCGTATTACATTATACCTTTTTAGATTAAGGCCGTCATTGTAAATAATTATGTAACAAATTATTTAAATAAACAATTTCAATCTTCAATTTCCATTTCAATTCTCGCAAGCCTCTATCAATGCATTTTTCAACTCTCGATGCATATTATTTTTAAATATTATTAAATAGGTCTAATACTTTTTATTTCAACAAGCTATCATTGTTAGTTTCCGGAATATTAAGGTTTATTATGTTGTATGTTGGTGAGCCGGATTTATTGCCTTCGAGTGTATAATATCCGGGCAAAATTGATTTTAAACTGCAGAGCGTACTAATGGGACTGACGATGACGTATCCGGCATATCCCAAGACTTCGATTCTCTTAATAGCATACCCCGTTACGAATAAACGATGATTAAACGATATTTAACTAAACTATGTAGTTAGCTCTAAGTCTATTTGATAAGAGAAACATATAGATCATTTTTAAATACCTATTCAATGATACCCCACTTAATATAGTTCCTCGACTTATTTTTTCTTTTTCACGATATGGCGTCTGGTCGTAAGAGGCTTCTTACGTCATTGCGTCTGGTTGTCGCCATATTGAATTTTGATTACTGTCATGTCTTTAGTGCCGACCTTGACCACTCAAAGGTGTATCTGTCTCTTTCTATGCCCAATTACGTTGAAAGAGATAGATACACCTTTGAAACCGACCTTTAGGCACAGTGAATATGTGCTTTAGGTTTCAGTTAGGTATTAAGGAGTGATAGCTACACTTTATATTTAATTTCGTGGAGAAATTCAATAATATATTCGGTCCTTAGATTATTGATTGGTTTCCGCAGCGGAGACCAATCAATAATCTAAGATTCAGTCCATAAAAAAATACACTCGACATAAAAAAAAAACTTCTGTATCTATTTATTCTCATATTCTTTACAATTTAAATAATTCTATATAAAAACAAAAACGTTTAAAATATATGTCTATTAATAAAAACAAATAATTTTAAAATCTGGTGTAGACTCCATCAGCAGCTATGACGGCACGTAATCTATCGGGCATGGAGGCGACAAAATACACACACAGTGCACAAAGTCCCTCTGATGTCTTCCCATACTCGAGCACAATGTGAGAAAAGAACTTGAGCTTTTCTTTCCTTTTGGGAGTCCCAACGCTGAACCATTAAGCCACATAGATTTTTTGTTACATTAAAATTAGAAGAACGGGCAGGCCACTGAATCAGCCGCATGTTACGATGCAGTTGAACCTCTCCTTCGTCTCCATGTCGCTGGATCCTTTTACGGTGAATCGAGATATATTGAGTTCTCTTGATATAGCACTAATATTCCACCCGTCTTCATGCAAATACATATATTATTTCTGCCTTTTGCTGCAAGGGTTACTTGCACAGAGCGTTAGCGAAGTCAGGTCTGTGGTTACTTGTCATTATTTTATTGAAATACCACTTGAACGTCCACGCCGCGACCTGTAAACTTTTATATTTCTGTTGGCTTACAACTACTTGACAAATGTCAAAATAATATAATTATAAAATATATGAGTTTACGTCATTATTTAATCAAAAAGTCATTGACCGCCTTTTTGCTATGCCAAATACTTCACAATTTTAAAATGTAATATGTTTTTTGATATACTATCTTAGACCTTATTGCGCACAGTTTGAGATAGAATCCAATTTGAAATCTGATAAACATTTTCAGTCCGCGACTGTACATAGGCTGATGAACACATTACCCTCCTTTGCGTTGCGCAGTCGGCTAAATAGGGATACAAAGTTTTCTCTTCACGTGTTAATATGCAGATGTCTTTTGATAGAAAAGAACCAAACCCTTTAGTATTGATCACATTCTGCTCACTTCTACTTAAATTCATTGCCTACTCATTATCATACAAATGACAAGGACAGATAATTATAATTAAATCAATGTTTAAAAATTATAGTCTTTTTAGTCAGGGGTTCTACTAGAGTTAATCCAGCAAAAGACGATTAGTCTATCCGTGACTCACTGCAGGATGCCAACTGAAATCCAGCTCAGGGTGTTCCACACCCAGCAAATGCTGAGCTGGTAACCCTTTCGATATGGGCGTGCTCGTCAGTGCAGTAAAATCTCGTGGTTAATTTTTTTTCGTTCGTGTTTGTTATATTTGTTTGTGATCTCTTTATGTTTCAATTTTTATTTTTTATGTGCTGACAGTGTAGGTATGTCCTGTACCAAATAAATGTATTCTATATTGATTGATACTTTTGATTGACTGATTGATATTGTATTTTTTTAAATAATTTTATGTCATACTTAAAACTTCTAGTTATTTTTTAAATCCCCTCACTAGGATTTCTCCTGTATCGAAGGTACAGTTTACAAACATACATGTCACATGCACACACACCCAGACCCGATACAACTATCTGTAGATCATACAAATATTTGTACCGTGCGGGGATCGAACCCGCGGCACGTAGCGTAGAAATCTAATCGCTTAGCCACTGCGCCAACCGTGTCGTCGTATTATCACGTTAATTTTAGTATGATTGTATGTCATTCTGAGCCAATTGTAAGGCAATTAAGAAAAATGTCGGTTATTAAACTGTAGTTTTATACCTAATCATAGTTTTCAGCTGATCTTTATCTACTTACATAATAATATGTATACCTACAGTTCAAGTTTCAGGCTTTATTTTCATAGAGCGATGCGGCTTTGTATAAAGTGTGGTATGTGCGGGAATCTTTTAAGAATGAAATGTGATTTTATTCGCTATTTTTATAACTGCAAACAAAATCGTAATTTTTTCGAAAAGTCTGATGCAATATTCTTTCGTTGAGGGGTCCAGGGATTGTACCATTGAGCTTTTATGTACTACGTAAGTACTAGAGGAGACACAGCATCTGTGATTTGTATGCGTTGTCTGTAAATCTTACATATACTATTCATATTCCAAACTTACCTTCACTAAACTTAAGAATTCTTGATACTTTTTTTTTTTTTTTAGCGTTGTAAAATTATCAATTGATTCCTCCCACCCCGGGCAGGGCGGGAGGGACTGTCAGACTTGTACTGACCAAAATCCACGCTGTTCCTTCAATAGCTAATACGTTCCGGGGTACGGTAATGAGATAAGTCCCGCGACCAAGAATTCTTGATACTACCAAAGTTGACTGTTACGTGTAAGTACCGTCATATTCCAATAATATTCTCAATGTTTATAAATTGCACTGCTTAGTATAAGTGATTATTACATTTATTACATGTATGAGTGAATTATACGTAAAACATCAGTTTCTAGGAAGAAGAGGACTGTCCTACCGTGATACAGTGATAACTAGTACGGAGGACAGTGTGATTCAAATCCAGTCAATCTGTTTATTTATTTTTATTTATTTATTTATTTATTTAAGGTCTACCAACGTCTGTTACAGCAGTACATAATAAATTTTACAAATACAATAAGGTTTTGAGATTACTGCACAGTCAATTATAGGTAAACACAACATGCAATGTGTTTTATTTTAAATTTTTAATAATACAACACAAGTTTACATTTGTATTTATCTCATTAACAGTTGACATTGTAAGTAGTCACCTATTTGTACTTTCAGCATTGAGCTGAACAATAAGTTATTAAGTAATTGCTAAGCGTTGTATCTTTTTTTGAGATTGTACCTACTGTGTAAAAATTCTAAATAAAGTTTTTATTCTTTTATTTTTTATTGTTAGCACTTCATTGCGCTGTACCAACCATTGTACCTGTTAATAGCGGCTATATCGCCGCACTTCATGAATCTGTTTTACTATACTCCGTTCGAAATAACATTAGAAATTTAAATAACTCCATTTACACTTTATTCAACCGATTTTGACTTCTATTACGTTGGTGACATGACAAATTACAGCTGCAGTAAACATTTGTTATCGTAAATACCTTTTTGCTTTTAATGCCATCCTTATGCGTACGGAATAGAAGTCAAAATCGGTTGAATACACTGTAAAAGGGTTTGTTAAACGTGTCTAATCTTATTTCAAACGGAGTATAGGTATCTCTTTTACCCCGCCACGCCTCTCCTTCCCGCGTGTGATACGTTACGTTTATTTGTCGTGTCGCCTCTATATAGGATAACTCTGGATTCCACTTACAAAGCCACAAGCTTTTTTTTTTTTTTTTTTCAAATTTTTATTGAGGCTTCAGTTCACCGTGGTGACTATGCCAGCCTCGTAAGGTCACTCTTATACAATAAATTCCGGTAATGGCGTCGCTGCCGTCGCTTTTACTACTACTACTAATAATTTCTATAGTATAAAAGAATTTTTGGAAAATAAATTCGCATGTTAGTACCTAGATATTAAGTGGAAGATTTGCATGCTAAGTACAATTCTGGCAAAACATGTAAGCTCTTTATTATAACTATTGTAACACCATGTATACCATGCTTTATGCAAATAAAGACTTTATTATTAGATATTATTTACCAATGTCATCACTCTACAAAAAAATACATTTTGAAGTATTTTTTGTTCTGTAGCGACGCTACTTCCAATTTTGTTCACCGGTCAAATAAGTTTGTGGCACCCATATACGCTCTCAAGTGGTAAGTATGTTTAATGCATAGAAATAGTACAAGTACTGGAACGCTTAATAGTGCCGTAAAGCCGGTCTGAGGGAGAATACTTTGTGGTAGCCGTGTCCTTGTCTAATAGGGTAACCATACATTTTAGTTAAAAGTAGGACATGATAGAAATATTTAATTATGTTATGAGAATAGTTATCAGGTAATTAACTACTGATATCGAATATATATAATAATCATTCAAAATGGCTTACATTGTCAACTTAGTTGTCAACCTATTGTCAACATTCGTGGTTTTCATAGTTCAGAAATAAACGTGATCAAACATTATTTTTGTGCCTAGAATAATTTTTTGGCGACAAGATGGTAAATACTTGAGTTATGATTGGGTGCAAGCGAGAATATTATCCTGGTTGTGGAATATCGTTCCATAGGTAAGTTTCATTGAGTAGTGTGACAATATATTTTTATTTTGTGGGATATAGTTGCTCCAAGTACTTATTTTAGATCGTTTCACATAACATACAGTCCAGTAAGTTAAATAATTTACGTACTTTAATAAATTTGGATTTGTTTTCCATAATCTGTAATGCGTAGCATATTTTCGATGCATTTATTGTTTTGTATAATTTGAGTGATTCCAAGTATAGTATAAGTATACATACAGGGTTATTTGTAAAACACCGGCAATGCTTTAAGGGGTGAAACTACTCATCAATATGAACAACTTTTACTACGGGACCAACCATGAAATCGCGAAAAAAAATTCAAACTTTTCATACATTTTGATGGAGCAAGGTTAATCTTTAGTATGAAAAGTTTGATTTTTTTTTCGCGATTTCATGGTTGTTCCCATAGTAAAAGTTGTTCATATTGATGAGTAGTTTCACCCCTTAAAGCGTTGCCGGTGTTTTACAAATAACCCTGTATGTATACTTATACTATACTTGGAATCACTCAAATTATACAAAACAATAAATGCATCGAAAATATGCTACGCATTACAGATTATGGAAAACAAATCCAAATTTATTAAAGTACGTAAATTATTTAACTTACTGGACTGTATGTTATGTGAAACGATCTAAAATAAGTACTTGGAGCAACTATATCCCACAAAATAAAAATATATTGTCACACTACTCAATGAAACTTACCTATGGAACGATATTCCACAACCAGGATAATATTCTTGCTTGCACCCAATCATAACTCAAGTATTTACCATCTTGTCGCCAAAAAATTATTCTAGGCACAAAAATAATGTTTGATCACGTTTATTTCTGAACTATGAAAACCACGAATGTTGACAATAGGTTGACAACTAAGTTGACAATGTAAGCCATTTTGAATGATGTAGTGTTTCCCGCATGCAAACTTCTTTAACTACTGGTATCCAAATATTGTAATAATCAATCTTATTGAATAACGTATGGAAATAATAATATTTAATATAATATTTAAAGCACGTCAATTATAATTTTTATTATGTTTATTTTGATAGCCGTGGGTAGAAGTTTCATTAGTTCTAATATGTATGTAAAAACGATTCTGAAAATACCAATTTAGTAGATTACTAAGTTGATGAGTAATGGCCATGTGTGCGAGAGGGACACCGCTGAATCTCGGGTGACTTTCATGTGGGCACAAAATTTCGTACAACTAATTATAGCAGTAAGCTCTCTAGTTATAGGTACTATGTATTATCTCTATGGTTTAATGTACGATAATTCATAATATTATAGGGATGAACCGCTAACCGGAAGGAAACGAGCAAAGATAAAAACGTTCGTCCGGCGCCGTAGACAGAGTCTGTCTACGTCCGGCGCACTCTGAGCTGTCAGCCCCTGTCAGCCCCAAATAAAAAATATAAAAAATCTCCAGTCAAAACGACGCTTATCACTACATACTGACGCATGCATCATGCTCGTGAACGGATGCCGTCTGTCGGGCTTGGTCAGCTTGTAACTGCCATAGCATTCTTATTCAGAGGCAAATCATTATCATCCTATTTTTTTTTTTATTCATTTTAAAATTATTTTCACAACTCTTACCACAACATTGTCCTAATCAAGATTGTTTTTTTTTTTTTATGTTTCTATTGAGTTTTTTGCCGGTTCTTTTCCATAGGCCCTACTATTTGAAACTGCGCACCCACCTAGAGTCTCGAAATTTTATAAGTGTTTGTATTTGGTTTACATGAAATAAAGATCTATTCTATTCTACAGGGTTACTGGTAATATGACGGCAATCCGTTATGGGGATGTAGGAGAGATCATTTCCAACCAAATGACTCCTGATGACTCCTAGGCAAATGTCAACCGTTTTCGAGTAATATGTCATTTTATATTTTTTGAAGATATTTACATTATACAACTTTGAACATTGATAAAAAAAAAGCCAATGCATACAATATTTTTATATTAATATTATTTGTTTGCTAACATTTCAGTACATAATATTCAATGATAAAATGACAATTATCTGCAATAGTTTTGAAATCAGAGCTACAAATCGTTACGCATTTCATAATTTTGAGCAGGTCTCGTGACTAAAATGGTCGATTTCTCCAAAATAACACAGAAGTACTTTATCGGCAGAACATTTAGAAAACATGTACAACTTTTCAGCTATCCAACGAGTTACAATAATCTAACAGAAATTAGAATTTGAGTGAACAGTATACAATTATTGTGATAAAGACAAAATCAACTTCAACCAAAATTGCATGCTGTTGTCCGCCTGAGGGGGGCGGAGGGTTGTGCTGGACTCCTACCGGCTAAACTCACCACGGTAGTCCACTTTGGCACCTACAGGTGGGTTTCGGGTACTCTTAGAAAACCGCGCCGAACCTAACCTAACCTAACCTAACCAAAACCTAACCTAACATAAGCTTTTTTTTTTGTTACTTGGTGTAACCGGGGACTGGAGAATCACTGTTCGCCAATGGTTAGACGCCAACTTTCCTAATCGATGGATTGGCAGAGGAGGCCCAATTCCTTGGCCAGCAAGATGCCCAGACTTAACCCAATGTCCGGCACACGCCTCCGCCCCCCCCAGGTGGAGGAAAGACCTATGATGGGTTCTCATCAAGTAAAAAAAAAGCTTAAGTTAGGTTAGGTTAGGTTAGGTTCGGCGCGGTTTTCTAAGTGTACCCGAAACCCATCTGTAGGTGCCGAAGTGGACCACGGTGGTGAGTTTAGCCGGTAGGAGTCCGGCACACCCCTCCGCCCCCCTCAGGCGGAGGACAGCATGCAATTTTGGTTGAAGTTGATTTTGTCTTTATCACAATAATTGTATTCTGTTCACTCAATTTCTGATTTCTGTTAGATTATTGTATCTCGTTGGATAGCTGAAAAGTTGTACATGTTTTCGAAATGTTCTGCCGATAAAGTACTTCCGTGTTATTTTGCAGAAATCGACCATTTTAGTCACAAGACCTACTCAAAATTATGAAATGCGTAACGATTTGTAGCTCTGATTTCAAAACTATTGCAGATAATTGTCATTTTATCATTGAATATTATGTACTGAAATGTTAGCAAACAGATAATACTAATATAAAAATATTGTATGCATTGGATTTTTTTTTATCAATGTTCAAAGTTGCATAATGTAAATATCTTCAAAAAATATAAAATGACATATTACTCGAAAATGGTTGACATTTGCCTAGGAGTCATCAGGAGTCATTTGGTTGGAAATGATCTCTCCTACATCCCCATAACGGATTGCCGTCATATTACCAGTAACCCTGTATACATTTAAAAAAATGGTAGGCGTTATTGACTGGCTCAGATGAAGAACCCACTTACCTACTATGGCTTACGCTAACTAATTGGCTAATGTTTTCACCACAACATCAAAAATCTTACGTGATACCTCAAGCTGGAATTTGTTATTATGTTACCTATTTTTAAAACATGAGCAATGGTAAATTTGAAACAATATTTCTAATAATTATTCCTTGTTTTACCGAAGTGAGTAAGTCATGAATGGAATACCTATAAACAAGATCATTCGGGCATTGCTTGAGAGGGATTAAAAGAAGCCAATCATACGCTTAACCTCTATCAATCAGAGGATTGATAGAGGTAAATAAAATAATACAAAATAGGTACAAGATAGATGGAGATCTATCTTGTATTTTTATTTTATTTTTTTGTATCGAATCAATAACATTTTGCATGCCGATCATTCGGTGAGACATGATGTACCTACTGCTAAAAACCACTAACACCTGTAAAAATACCATGTTCCTTGCAAATAAAAATTCTTTATTCTTTATTCAATCATTCAGTTCTGACATGGTTACAGTTCCAACCTATCCTAATCGAAAACCTCTCAACTTATAGTAAATGAGAATCAAAAACAATGTATAAATCAATTGTATGTAATATCAAAAACGTATAACAACAGCGTTTTTTAGTAAGTGGGATAGAATACATTAGTGCTTATAGCTGTACCTACGACACCGTCCGCCGTCCGTGCAGAGAGATTTTTCCTATAATTTTGAATCCCCATTCCGCCCATAGAGGTTTAATTTTGGAAATACTTTTTACCCTGCGTTTATAGAAAAAACTGCCAAACAAGTTTGCAGGATTTGTAGTTTCTGAGATTTCGTGATGATCGAATGAGTGCGTCAGTGGAATTTTGCGTAAATTATGTTTTTAATTTAATGGAAAATTTTCGATCGAATCGATTATTTTAATGTTTCGTATTTCTCCAAGATTCTGGGAATTTATCATTGGGGGAGTTACGGCGGATATAGCGAGGTTTAAAAAAAAATTAATATATCAAAAAATTGTTTTCATTAGCATATTATATTTAGGGTAAATACCCCGTACCTTTAATACTCAGGTACTAGTACAAAAAAGGAGAAATAGTATCTTCATAAATAACATGTTTATTTTCGTGTG
Organism: Allophyes oxyacanthae; assembly: GCA_932294325.1. Lineage (NCBI taxonomy): Eukaryota > Metazoa > Arthropoda > Insecta > Lepidoptera > Noctuidae > Allophyes > Allophyes oxyacanthae. Next base: position 2,202,912 of record OW028614.1, on the reverse strand, counting down.
CGGTATTTATCTGTCCGATAACCTGTTTTTATGGGTCAATAGAACTGATAGAAATCCCCCTGGCGAACCTTTTGCCTTATTTACATCTGCTTGCATTGTACCACTATTTTACCTGATTTTGAGTCAAAGTCAAAGTCAAAGTCAAAGATTTTTATTTCAACTGGGCCTTTGCAGGCACTTTCAAAACGTCGTGATTCTAGGCGCACGGTTCCAAGTGGGTTGGTCCTGGAGAAGATACCGGCAAGAAACTCCATGGATACTCTTTTCATAAATCAAGCTTAGGTACTACACAACAAATGTGGGGCCGCAGGAGCGGCCCCGGCTAAAATTCGGCCTCAATTTACACAATATTACAATAAAAAAAATAAAAAAAGAACAGCAAAGATCATAAGTACCACTATAATATTATAATTATACAATACTAGTAGGTGCGTACTTAACACTCAAGTCAGTCACCCAATTAAGAATAGGTACCTACCAAAAAGGTACAAGGGAAGCGTTAAAATTAGTGTGTGAAGACAGGAAGCAGTGGGTCACCAGGGAAGCCGCATGTGCAGAAGATAATCACTTCCATACGAGTACATCTCTATCGTCAACATAGTCTTTGATCCTGTAATAGGCCTTCCTTATGAGGATAAGCTTAACACGAGTTTTAAACTTTTTATCAGTAAGCTCGGTAATACTTTTTGGGAGTTTATTATAAAAGCGTACACCGTTACCTAGAAATGATTTGTTTGTTTTGGTCAATCTAAATTTAGGGACCACTATTTTGTACTTATTTCTAGTATTAATTTTATGAATATCGCTATTGATACTAAACATATGCAGGTTTCTTCGGACGAACATAATATTCTCCGAGTGACGATTAGTATACCTGGAAGACATGTCGACGATGCACGCTTGCCTAGAACATACTTATGTACTCGCGACTTGAAGACTAGGATAATAATTATCGGGAAACACAGATTCCGCCAAGAAGTTAGGCATGTAAGGGAGGCTCATCCTGTGACGGTTCAAAACACAACGCTGCACTCCAAAACGCAAATCATTGAAGTAGCCCGAAAAGTCACTAAGCTAAACTGTGCCGTTCATAGACACCTCCCCCCTTACAAAACATGCTTTAAAGCAAGTCTAGTAAAACCAAGGTTTTAAATATATCCGTCACTTTCTAACTTCATACAACAAAAAAAGACGGGGCTACCTTAAAATCTGGGTTTTACAAGACTTGCTTAAAACCATTTTTTGTGATAAGACGGCTCTCTTACAGATAGTTGTACCGGATCAAGGTGTGTCTGCGTGTGAGTTAAGTTTACTTAAACTAGCCTGCGGCAACGTTATTAAAATAACACTATTTATCAGTGGCGAAGAGTCCATACAACCCGATTCCCATCGGCTTCCCTTCAGGAATTTGTTAGTGCATAGACCAACGTAATATGTATTATATTATTTACTCATCCAACTGACAAAAAAAGGCTTGTTATTCAGTTAGGTCGAGCTCTTCCAGACATGACTGTATATAGATTACAAGAGACGGTATGGATTTATGTCTTGCAGCAATTTTTAGAGGGCATTTTTGGGACGGCTTCCCTTTTTAAAACTGTCACCCTTCGCCACTGCTATTTATGATCGAACCTTTCTAGTCCCGTCGCCCGATTACGTATGATACATTGCCATAAACTTATCTGACTCAGTGACCAAAATTGGAACTAACTTCGCTACAGAACAAAAATGACTTTAAAATCGCTTCAAAATAAGTCAAAATATTTATTTTTTGTACTGAGATGACTTTGGTAATAGCGACGGCAGCAACGCCATTACCGGCCGCCTGATTACGTATGGTTAATATGACAGTCGCTATCGCAAATAAACGTCCTATTCCGTATCCTCTCATGACAACGTCTGTAAGCGAGAAAGGGATGCAGTGTCTGTTGGTCGCTGTGGCTGTCAGACTTTTCTTACGTAATCAAGGCGCAGCGCCTTGATCTCTTTGAGGAGTTATTGTACTTATTTCTGTATTATTCCCATAGGAAAATATGTCATTAAATTAATTATGAGAACAATAATCCCAAAGGGATCGGGATTAGAAAGAAATAAGGTTTATTGGTCAACACAATACATGCTTAAATCACACCATATACAATATAGAAACAGAATGGCCGGGAGTGACATAGCAATAATTGCACATTGCAGCAGGCTCACTTGCGCACACAAATGTAAGCTATGACAAAAAACCCTTTCCTTTCCTTTGAAAGGACTTTGAAAACCAGTCAAGTGGAGAAAAGATTTTAAATAATACTTATTAAAATCTATTCGTTGCGCATTCGCAGAAAAATAATATTAATAACGAAACTTAATTTCCTTGAGTTCTTATAAAAACGGATCATTGTATTTTGTTATGATTAGTATGCACATAGCTCTGTAACCTTAGTCATCGTCTTAATGTTATTGCAATAAAATTGCTTACTGTTATCAATTCTCACGTCATGTAATCGTAAACAAAAGTAGGTACAAATTAATTAATAATTGAACGCCATCATTTCATTGTCCGCCCAATGCTGGGAAAAGGCCTCTTCCCTGTATTTGGATGAAAAACCGACTTCAAAAAACCAAAACGTATAATTTTTTCATAAAAACCTTTACAGCTTCTGAAGTGCTTTAAATTTACAATGATACCGACTTCAGAAGCAGACCCGAAATAACTATCTGTAGATCATACAAATATTTGTTCCGTGCGGGGATCGAACCCGCGGCATGTAGCGTAGAAAGCTAATCGCTTAGCCACTGCGCCAACCATGCCATCAATTGACTATGCACTGATTTATCAATATGTGAATGTAGAATACAATGCTGTCTTATTTTTTTTTGTGGTTTGTTTGTTCAGATGGGACTTGCGCAGGAGTGTGGAGACTGGCAGAATTAAGGAGAGACCTACACTCAGCAGTGGGTGAATTCGGGTTGTGGATGATAATGATTATTGTTTCAAAAGATTTTTTTCACAATAAAATATTTTTAATTTTTCATGAATATTTTTACTTAAATTTTCAAATAGGTTCTAAATAAACCTTATGGTGTTTACTGTCCGACACTGAGCCTCTTTCCTTTTCTAGCTGTCTCTCCTTTCACCACTGTGGTCATATCTTCTTTTTTCTTAGAATTTCGGACATAACTCTGATAGTAAAATTTGCTGAACATATACAATATCAAGCTTGTGTTCACGATCAAGAATATGTGGACCATTTTCGGATAGTTGCAGTTGTGGAACAATGCTGTTGTGTTGTGAGCAATTACTATGACGAATTGTACCTGAAAAATAAATGAAAAATCATTAAGATTGTGTTTTTATTCAAGAAAATTTTGATTATACAATGTGTCGGGAAATCCGTGGTCGTATTTAAGGGTGTGGATCAGACCATCATACTAATACTAAACAACTTTCTCTATAGGACCAACATCGTAATCGCGAAAAAATATTCAACTGTAACGTTTGGGTCGATTGGGTATTGAAGTTTTATATTCGCTATTTCAAGGTTGGTCCCATAATATAAGTTGTTCATACCTAATGATCAGTACAATTCCTTTAATTTGTCACGTCTAATCACTTTTATTTTTTATACCACTAAGGTGACAAGTTTACGGCCCGCCTGATGGTAAACGGTTAACGTAACCTATGGACGCTTGCAATACCAGGGGCATCACTCGTGCGTTGCTGACCCTACTACTAGTAGGCATTAAGGAGAGTGCCCTATTGCCAACACGACGACGCTTCCCCAAAGAGCCATGTTATTTGACTACGATATTCTGCAAGGTGGAGGTACTTCATCAGTCGGGCAGCTCCATTGCAATTTTGAGCAGAAAATCTCGCTACAATATAGCGAGATTTCAGCATTCACACAGTCTGTATAATAAGATCATACGTAACATACGATAATTATTTATTTAAGTAAACTCGCTCTCTGTACCTAAGTATCGGGAAGGTAGCAAATATAGGCACAATAAGATTATTTTATATTATAATGTTTAGTTTTTGTTCAAGTCTTAAGCACAAATAAATGCTATATTATCTACTTATGTTTAATTTCCATACGATAATTGCAATATTATGCAATTTAAATATGGCGTTGGTCCTTTACCTATTGTATTGTATAAGTAGTTACCTTATTATATGTAACCCATTGAAGTATTTAAATAAAATTACTTTAATTATGTTGGAATAAAATTGTAAATAGGTATAATATTAATTATTATGTACATATATTTCTGGCTTTTTTTTTTTTTTTTTTTTTTTTTTTTTTATCGTGGTAAAATCATCAAATGAGTCCTCCCACCCCGGGCAGGGCGGGAGGGACTGTCAGACTTGTACTGACTAAAATCCACGGTGTTCCTTCAATAGCCCTTTACGTTCCGGGGTCACGGTAATGAGATAAGCCCCGCGACCCCGGCAGGCATCGGCCCTCTACAGGGGGGGCCCCGTCATCTTGCTGACGTTCTTTGAGGCGCGCGTGGAACACAACGCGCCGTCGACCCGGGCATGGTCCATGGTCGGACAGCGAGTTGCCCTTTACTCGCTGTCCGCATGCCCGCGCCTACGGTGGCCGGAGATCGTCGGCCGGCGCCCGACGCCGTGGGCGACCACCACTGCGGCTGGGCTGGAGGGAGGACGCCATCCTCTCCCTCAAGCGGCCCGCCTCCTCCTTCGATAGCATGACTGCTTCGCAGAAGGAGGCGACCGCTTCCCACTCCGTCTCGCCCCGCAGCATGGCCTCGACCAATGCCGGGCGCGAGAGGTCTCCGCCTATCGCCGCCCTGAGGACACGTCGGTGCTCTGCCCAAGCGGGGCAGTCTTGCACCGTATGCTCTACTGTGTCCTCAGGGCGATCCTCGCAGTGGTGACACCCAGGCGTTTCTGCCTTCCTCATCAGACACAGGTACCTCCCGAAACTTCCGTGTCCGGTGAGGACCTGCGTCACGCGGTAGGTCAGGACGCCGTGCCGCCGATCCAGCCACTCCTCAAAGAGGGGTCTTACCGCCGCGATTGCGGCGTGCCCGGCCGTCGGTTGCGACAATCGTCCCCTCCATACTGCCCCGAGATCGCGTCGGAGCTCTTCCCGCCGCGCCTCGACTTCTTGTGGCAGCAGGGATACGCCCCGGCGCTGCGCCTCCACGCGCCATTCATAGACGCGCTGGAGGGCAGTCGCCTCCAGATCCCAGGGCAGCAATCCGGCAAGGAGGTTGGCCGATTCGCCGGCGATCGTGCGGTATCCCCGGATCATCCGGATAGCCATGACCCTCTGGCATGCGACCAACTTTAGTGGTCGCGTCCGGATGCTCAGGGCCCACACGGGGGCCCCGTAGAGGGCCATGGACCGCACGACGCCGGCGTACAGCCTTCGGCAGGAGGCGTTTGGCCCGCCGAGATTAGGCAGGAGTCGCCTGAGGGCGGCTGCTGCCCGGTTCAGCTTTGGGGCCAAACTCAGGAAATGCTCCCTGAAGTTCCACCGGCTGTCGAGGACGAGTCCCAGGTACTTCATCGTCCTCCCGACGCCGATGCGAACCCCCTCCACCGTTATGTGGGACTCGGACCGTGGCGCGTTCCGACCGCCATGAAAGCACATGGCCTCTGTCTTGTGCAGCGCCACGTCGAGTCCCAGCTGCCGAATCCTATGGGCGACTGTCGCAACCGCTTGCGTCGCCAGATCGGCCGCCGCCTGGTGCGACTCTCCCTGCGCCAGGACGAGCGTGTCGTCGGCGTAACAAATTACGCCGACGCCGTCAGGGAGGTCGCCGCGCAGCACCCAGTCGTATCCGATGTTCCACAGGAGCGGCCCCAAGACCGAACCCTGCGGGACACCGCACGACATCTCTCGCCGGTTCCACTCTCCCCGGTGACCGGGGTAGATTACGGCTCTGTCCGTCAGGTAGTCCTCGACTATGCGACGGAGGTAGGTCGGCACCCGGTGATACCGGAGTGCTTCCCTGATGCAACTCCAGGGCAGGGTGTTAAAGGCATTGGTGATGTCCAAAGACACCGCCAAGACGACCCTGCCCCGGGATACCGCGTCCCCCGTCGTGAGGGCTCTCACGCGCATGATAGCGTCCACCGTGGAGCGCCCCCTGCGGAAGCCAAACTGGCACTCCGCAAGATCCGGGCCCACCCGATTCAGGTGCCCGACGAGGCGGTCTGCAATGACTCTTTCCAAGAGCTTGCCCACCTCGTCGAGCAGCACAATGGGCCGGAAAGCGGACGGAGAGTCCGTAGGGCGCCCGACTTTCTGGATCAGGACCAACTTCCCCGTCTTCCAGCCGAGCGGAAACTGGCCCCTCTCCAGGCATGCGCTAAAGAGCCCCCCCAGTCGAGGCCCGAGAGTTCCCGAGGCCAGGACCCAGGCTTTCCCTGACAGGCCGTCGGGTCCTGGGGCGGTATTTTTGGCCTTGAGCCGTTGTACCGCCACTCTCAAGTCTACCTCGGTCACCTCTGGAGCGTCGTGGACGTCGCCGTCGCTGTGGTCCGCATTTGCGCCAGCTTCGCTGTCAGATTCCGTCAGAGACGGAGCCATGGGCGGGGGAGCATGCTCCTCTCGCGATGGGAACAGGGCGCTCACCACGTCCTCCAAGAACTGAGGCTGGAGACTCTGCGTCAACGGGGGAGCCCAGGGGCGGAGCTTTTCTCGCACCCACTTGTAGGGGCGCCCCCATGGGTTCCCGTCCAGAGTCCCCAGCATCTCCTCACGGGCAAATTCCTTGGCCCGCCAGATCTCGTCTCGGAGGACGGCCTTCGCTGCCCTGTAGCCCTCGTACAGCTCCGCCTCTACAGTCGCCGCATCTGGTGGTCGGGTGCGGCGCCTGCGGAACCTGGTGTATCGGCGTCGCGCCGCAACGCACGCTTCGCGCAGCGCTGCTAGCTCGCGCGACCACCAGTACAGCTGACGCCGGGCGCGTCCTTGCCGGACCCGGGGCATGGCCACGTCGCAGATCTCCGACATGGCCTCCCGGAACCACTCCGCCTCGTCGTTTATGTCGGCAGGCCTGTCCGGTGGTGACACCCAGGCCTGCACGATCGAGGCTTCCAGGAATAGCTCCCGGTCCAGCTGCTTCAGCGCCCATCGCGGACCACTTAGGTTCCGTCGGACCGGCGCGTCTGGGGTCTGGGCGGAGACGTCGAACCGGATATACCGGTGGTCGGAATAGGTCTCCACCTCCTCCACAACGCGCCAGTCGGTGACGCGCGGTGACAGGCTGGGGGTGGCGAACGTAATGTCCACCACCGACTCGCCCGTAAACCGCACGCACGTGGGGACAGAACCCCGGTTCTCGATCACCAGGCCCTGCGCACGGGCCCAGTGCTCGAGCATCCTACCCCGCGTATAGTCCGTGGACCGGGAACCCCAAGCCGGACTTTTGGCGTTGAAGTCCCCAAGGACGAGCGCGGGGAGGGAACCGAGGGCGACGACGACGTCTCCCAGCTCCGTTAGGGAGTCCCGGAACTCGGCGAGAGATCGGTTCGGGGAGAAATAAACGCCTACAACGGCGATCTCCCCGAACCGTGCCGCGACGATCCCACGCCCTCTCTTGACGCGATCGAGGGGCGGGGTACCGGCGGCGGCCGATGAAATGAGGGTCACCGAGCCGTCCAGGTCCGCCACCCAGTCATTCCTGGGCAGGACAAAATACGGCTCGGCGACCACGGCGACGTTGATCAACCACTGCGCCATGCTCTGGAGCAAGAGATCCTGAGCAGCGGCGCAGTGGTTGATGTTCGCCTGGAGGAAGCGCAATGGGGCCATTAATCGGAATCCATTGCAACCTCCTCCAGGGCCCCTCGCGGGGGTTCAGCCACGACAGCAGCGGCGGCGGCGGCAACAGTAGCGGCGGCGGCGGCGGCGGCGGTGGCGGAAACGGCGGCAGCAGAGGGCCTAGCTCTGCGCCTAGCTTTGGTGGATGGGGCGCAGGACTTGCCCCCAGCCCGGTGATCGGCCGGCTTGCCAGCCGCCTCACATGCGAAGCAGTGAGACGGGGCGGAGCACGAGCCGGCCTTGTGACCGGGCTGACCGCAGCGGAAGCACCTATCGCTGCGGTCTACCTCCGAGGTGCACACACATGCCGCATGGTTGCCCACTTGGCAGCGGAAACACCTCAGGGGTCTGGGGTCCAGGACTTTCACCTGCGCAGACACCCAACCAACCAGGAGCCTTCGGCCCTCCTGTATCTTTTTTGCCGCCGAGACGGGGCAGCTAACCGTGATGGTTTGCAACCCCGTGAAGCCAGGACGCAGGGCGCCCGCCCTCACCTGATCGGGAGGGCACCCCCCAGTCCCGGCAACGGCTGCCACCACGTCCTCGACCGTCACGGAGTCATCCAGACCCAATATGCGCACGTCTGCGCGCTTGGTGGGTCTAGAGACTCGGGCCTCCTCCGCGTTTAAGGACGCTCTGAGCCATTCGGCCAGAGCGTCAGCGGTAGGGCCACTGGCCGCGCCGGGGATCTCTAGCATCCGAGCCCCCGTCGCAGTGACCCGGTAACGGAGGCCGCCGACGATGCCGAGCTCCGTGAGGTCTACCGCCTCCCGCGCCTTCGCAAGCAAGTCGCGGTACGACACGCCCCTATTCACTGCGTCCGGCTGCAGTGTAATCACCACAGCCGCGGTCTTGGGGGCGCGCAATCGCGCCGCGGCGTCTCGCTCCCTGCGCCGCCGCCGTCTCTCCCTTCGCCTCGACGACCTGGCCGCGCTTGCAGCCTTCCTCTTCTCCCCGGCCACCTGCCAGTCGGCGTCGGCCAAAGGAGTCTCTGGAGGAGGCTGCTGGGACGGCTGGTTCCCAGCCTGGGCCTTCTCCTTTTTGGCCGCCTGTTTCGGCCCCGCAGGTGTCGGGGTCGGAGGCGGCTTTGATGAGCCCGGTTTCGCCTGACTAGGCTTGGCCGGGGCCGTCTTTGCCTTCGCAGGAGCCGCCGTCGCCGGGGCCGTCCGCACAGTGGCCGTCTTCGCCTGAGGCGGCCTCGTCGTCGTCGGGGGGGGTTTGGACGCGGCCGCAGCCGCGTACGAAGGCGCCGCCAGCGGGGGTCGCAGCACGCGGCTCTCCAATACGGAGAACCGCTGCCGGAAGGCGGTCAGCTCCTGTCGCACCAGGTCGAGAACAGAATTCTCCGCTGGTGTGGGCTGGCCTTTCTCCTTTTGGCCCCGCGGCGGCGCCTTCCGCTGGCCGTCTCCCCGGATTGCGGTCAGGTCCGCCTTGAGGGCGGCGTTCTCCCTCTGGAGAGCCTCCATGGCGGCAGTCAGGCGGGTGACCTCCGACCGCAGTTCGGACATATCGTCCCTTGCAGCCGGAGCCCCGCCGTAAGTCCGCACGGCCGCCATGATGGAGGCCGTGGCTTCGCTGATCGCACCCTCCTTGCTGCTTCTCTTCCGCTTCAGGTTTACGATACGGATGGCAGCTACCACGGCCTCTGCTAGTTTGGCCTCGTTCGAGGCCAGACCAGTGTTGGGCTCTCCAGAGGAAAGCCCCCTCCCCGAGGTCCTGCCTCGGCCTTTACCCCGCACGCTCGCGGGGATCTTGCGGGCCGAGACAGGCCCTTCCCCCGACGACGACGAGACGTCCTCGCGGGAGCGCTTGAGGAAATCCCTCCTCCTATCGGCGCCCCCCTCGTCGCTCCTCACTACGCTTCCAGAGACTACGCTCTGGAAGCTCACGGCGTCTGATGCCGAGTCGGACTCCGACTCGAGCACCAGCGCCCCCTTCCTCCGCGGAGCGGCACTCTGTGCCCGCTCGATGTTCGGTGCCGGTGAGTCGGACGTACTGGACAAGTCCAGTGACTCCTCCTCACGGGCACGTGAGCCTCCCTGGCTCGATGCGGCGACTGCCGGTGCGAAAACTGGGTAAAAGTTGTTGTTGTCCCCCCCAGAGTACGATGGGACTGACCGGACGTGTCCGGTGCCGGATTCCCCAGCTGAAGAGCAGCTGGGACCCGCCTGGGTAGCTTTACCAAAAACTTTGTGCTCCATGTTGTTAACTTTTTTAGAGAGGTGAGTTCCTCTGTCCCTACACCCCATTTCCCATCCCCTGGTTCACTTCACGGTTACGTCTAAAGATTAGACGCGTACCGGGAGTGAATCTTTCCCCCCTTTGACCCAATCTCTGAGACTGGGCCCCGCGCCGTCTAGAAGCTCGAGCTAACTGCTCGATCCTCCAGGCGGCGCGCCTTTCCCCGGTGTGTCCCTCTTGGTCTGGTTTCTCCCTCTGGGCCCGTCCGGCATGAGTGCCTCTACCGGCATGGCCCCAGAGATCACTGAAACACGCAAGCCCCCCCACGACAACAACGTGGGGACACAGTTGGGGGGGATATATTTCTGGCTTGGACAATTTCTACAAGCGTAGGTAACGAAGGATAACAGATTATTTTGGTATGGCATCAACAATTCGTTTAATTAGTATGGTGACCTTAGGATTGACCTTCCTTCTGTATGCCTTTTTGTAGCAGTCGGCTAGGGTTTGCTAACTAGTAACAATGCGATCATAACTATAGCTCATATAGCATAACTATAGTTTTTACTTTTGGTAACGTTGACGTAAGCAAATTTTCATTAAGTAGCCTAACCGTCAAAAAACCCCCGACCAGTCAACTAGAAAAAGAGCTGTAACTTTTGAACACAAACATAACTAAGATGATACCTTCAATTATAAAAACTGCATTGACTTCAAAAACAGAGATTTTCATTCTACAGGTAAAGGAGCCCGACTTATGCCTCTAAATTATCTGTAAAATAACTATCTGTATAAGTTTAAACTGACACGTCTAATAAGGTAATTGGATTTTATATAATATTATCCATAGTCTTTATTTTTAACGACAAATATTTTTTTGACGCAATACGCACAAGTTAGCTCGCGCGCGTTTTTGTATGCAGCCGATTTATAATAATTAACTCGTGGTCGTCCAGTTGTCGAAATTCGACCGTAATTTTAGCTTACTGCACTTTTTCTCCATATAAACTTTGACTATGCCAAATCTAACAATTTTTTTTTGTTATATGGTGTAAATTCATGTCAAATTTTAGCCGACATATTGTTATTGTAAACTTAATTTATGAAAAGAGTTTCCATGGAGTTTCTTGTCGGTATCTTCTCCAGGACCAACCCACTTGGAACCGTGCACCTAGAATCACGACGTTTTGAAACTGCCTGCAAAGGCCCAGTTGAAATAAATATCTTTGACTTTGACTTTGACAATATACTTTAAAATAATTATAATAGAAATATAGCCCTCAATATTGCAATGCTTGTAAAAGGCCACTAAGTTATAAGTTCCAAAACAAAATGTAGGTAATACCAATGTATACATTTAGTAAGCAATAAATCGTTGAATCTTTGAATCTTTGACCTCCATCCGCGCAATACTTCATAGATTGTTTACCACTGCGACTAATCTTTAGAACGACTCGATTTAACTTTGCTTACCATTTGAATCTCAGTCATGTGTTTCTTCCACCACAAGTACTTTTTGAACTGTGGACCCAGGTTGGCGATGAAGTAGTAAGAATACATCAGGATATGGACGAAGGAGTTCATGGTACCAACCAGAACTATTGGGCCACCTGTAAAGATAGTTCATAGTTATTTATTGGTAATAATATTACGGGTCAAAGAGAGGTAGGGTATAGCGGGATTTTCCACTCCAAATTGGAGCTGCTCGACTGGGGAAGTATCTCCATCTTGCAGAATATCGTAGCCAAATAACACTGCTATGTTGCATTATTTTATTTCGCGATTACGATGTTGCTCCTATAGAAAAAGTTGTTCAGTTTGATGGTCTGATCTACACACTTAAATATGATCACGCATTACTGATACACGTGTTTAGATGTTTGGATATAGGTAATTATATTATGTTTGTTATTTTGCTGTTACTCAACCACCGTAACAGCTAAAAGTAAATTGAATACTGGTAATATTTTTAACACGCTTTTATTAGCTTCACCTGTAACTAACTATGTAAGAAAATCTTGGAAGTAAAATTTGACCCACTTCCCGGTTTCCGATTGAGCTGAAATTTTGCATACACGTTCAGTTTGGATGACTAAAGCGTGTTATATAGTTTTTTTTAAACTATAATATTTTATTTTTATTTATAAACATGAATATCAACAAAATGGAATGTAAACAAAATATCATGAAAGAAAATTAATAAATTAAAAATTGACTTACCTGGAATATATTTCGTTGCCATCCAAGATGAGATGGTGACCAAAGAGTGGTGATATAAATGAAGGGTCGAGATCTGTCTGTCCTTCTTTCTTAACACAAAGAATACGGTATCGAGGAGCTCTGTCATTTTGCCGAAGAAATACCACCAGGAGTTTACTGCTAGCTGCAAAAACATCACGGGAATTAGATAAAAAATAAATAATACAGAAAAAAAAAAAAAAAAAAACGCTTTTGTCATTCAAACTAAACGTGTATGCAATATTTCAGCTCAATCGGAAACCGGGAAGTGGGTCAAATTTAACTTCCAAGATTTTTTTACATAGTTAGTTAGTTACAGGTGAAGCTAATAAAAGCGTTTTAATATAGGTATTTTCATAAACAAATAAGGTGACAATCAAGCATACAGCCTGCGGCCCGCAGAACACGACGGTTTGCCAAGGAGCACTGGCGACCTTCATCACCATTATGAACAAAACAGTGCAAAAGAGCAGTGTTAATTCACTACGATATTCTGCAAGGTAGATGTGCTTCCCCAGTTGGGCACAATTTTGTGCAGAATGTCCCGCTATTCTCTGCCTCTCTTAAAAAGGTCATAAAAGACATCATGTACGTGTAAAAGTAAGTACTTGGTAGTAGTAGCTAAGTGTAAAGGGTTAATATAATTCTAGTTTCTTAGTTCAAGAAGAAGTCAGCAAAATGTGGACATGGAATTTTAAAAAAGTTTGCGCTTACTGTAGATTCAAACGTAATACATGTTAAAAGTCATATCGGTATTGTCCAAATTAGGAAAGAAATATATTTTACTACAATTTGTTTAAGATATTGCCCACGTCATACGTATGTAGTTCAAGTTCATTCATTGAATTATGGAGCGACTAATGTTTGGAATTTCTTTGAAGAATTCGAAATTGGATTATCCATAGAAGAACTAGAGTCACTGACATAGCTTAAAGTAGTAGCAAACTTAAGTGACACGGCTGGTCATGCCTTTTTTAAGAATGACGGCCGCTAATGAGTCTGTAGGTGGACACTGAGAATCTGAAATTAGATTATCTAGAGAAGAACTAGAGTCACTGACATAGCTTAAAGTATTAGCAAACTGAAGTGGCAGGGGGCTGGTTATTTCTTTTGAAAGAATGACAGCCGTTAATGAGTCTGCAGGTGGACACCGAGAATCCGAAATTAGATTTTCCAGAGAAGAACTGGAGTCACTGAAAAAGCGTAAAGTATTAGCAAACTTAAATGTCAGGGGGCTGGTTATTTCTTTTGAAGGAATGACGGCCGCTAATGAGTCTGCAGGTGGATACCGAGAATCAGCAAATGTAGCCTCTAGCCAAAAACACCGATGACTTAAAGAAAGCAGCCAAGGTGGACTGGATGAGGATAGAAAGGATCGAATCATTAAACTTTGACCAGCACTAGACTGCAGTAGATTGATGAACTGGGCACAATTTACAAACCCCGTGATACTACTGTATTTTTTACAAAAAGCACCGATAAGTGCACCATAAAAATAAGCACCCATACCAATGTCATGTTATAATGTGGAGGACAATAGCCGCTTTTGCGAGCCTGAGGCGGATGGGAGTAACCAATGGTTTACATAAATACGTATGAATTTATAAAGTCGAAAACTTACTCTTGTTGAACGAGGATCTTCTGTCAGAACAATGGGATCACAAACAAAATTGTAATCCTTAGAAAGTAGATAAAGTAGACCCTGAAAAAGAAAATACTAAATGTACTTTTATTGATAGTTATTTAGTGGTCACCCAGAGGTCGAAATTCGACCGTAATTATAGCTTTCTGCAATCCTTCTCCATTTATATACTTTAACTATGCCAAATCTCACACTCCTCCATGCGCGCAATATGCTTAAAAAGGAGTACAAAGTTTTCTCTTGTATAGATAAATTAAGAAAAATCTAATGTAGGTATTTCCATTTCAATGTAGAAAGTATTTTCTATCATAAAGCGCCTGTAGAAATAATTACATTAATTTCACATAAGTGAGTTTTTTATTTAATAATTGAAAAAGGAGTTGAATGCTATAAAGAGAAGAATAACCATTACATAAGGCTGATCTCTGCAAAGATGATACTTTGAAGGAATGAAATATTAATTGTGATGATACACTAGCTTTAACAAATTCAGGTCTTGATGGGATACCGCAGGGGACCGTTATTAGAGTTCAAGATACGCAACAACATGATTCAGAAAAGTTTTCAATAAAATTAATTACTGGGCAAATATCTAAAACTATTAATCTTGCGTTCTGAGAGCATTTTCACTTAGTTTAAGGTTCCTACTAATTACATAATTAATTAGAAATTCGTGTTGTATAAAATTGTTTACGGTTTCTAAAGCAATTCACATACGAGTATATCTATGTTACTGTATGTTCAATATTTTTAGACACTGACAAGTGAAATTTATTTTAGAATTAACTTTTGGTGCTTCACCAAAAAAAAAATGCTTTCTTGCTGGAAATGAGCACGATGATAATGATGGCGGATCTTGATCTACAAATAATTTATAGATACACTTGCCTCATAAACTAAAAATGCATTGAATAATATTTGGAATACGTTATACGCCATTATCGGATATTTCAATTCATACGGCTTCCAATTCTTCATGAATCGCGGTCCATAGTCCGTGCAGAATTTGAGGTATATTATTACTGTTAAAATCACTGTTATTGGACTTGACATTAATGGCAGATTTTTCGTTCTTGCATCTGGAAAGAAAGATGATGATGTATTTGCTAATCTAAGTATAACATAGATCAAAGTTACTTTCATTTTTTAACTATAATACGTACCTCCCAAATCATCAATCACATAGTGATATGT
This sequence comes from Allophyes oxyacanthae, assembly GCA_932294325.1. Lineage (NCBI taxonomy): Eukaryota > Metazoa > Arthropoda > Insecta > Lepidoptera > Noctuidae > Allophyes > Allophyes oxyacanthae. Next base: position 2,187,867 of record OW028614.1, on the reverse strand, counting down.
ATCAACTATATTGTTCACAATTCCAGCCATTTTTAAGAACAATTTGTTCTTCTACTTCATAAAAATATCACTTTATCTTAGAAATTAGTTATTTAATATTAAATTAAAAGGAGCTACTACTATGTGTTGATACCCAACCCACTTTATGAAAGTAGCAACCTAAATAACAATTAAAATGAATCAAAGTAACGCGAACTAATTATTAATTAACTTATATGCAAATTGGTTCGTATCGATCACGTGAAGAATGATTTGCAATATAGCATGAGCAAAAATTTTTGAAATACGTTTCAGGTTTTGTTGTAAGTGTTCCGTATGTACCTAACCCCTTTTATGACCTTACGAGCTGTTTACTCGCGGTTTCACTCGCATCCTAGGAAAATTACTTCAGGTACCCGGATAAAAATTACCTATCCTATATCCAGACCATGGTCTAATTGCTTGTCAAATTTCATCCAAATCCGTTCAACGGTTAAGGCGTGATTGATTATCATCTAACTCATATACCCAAATTCACAAATTCACAAACACCCAAACTTTCACATTTATGATATTAGTAGGATGATGGCACTAACCCTTTAGGCCACAGGTATATTTGTTGAATCTTAAGACTTACATTTCAACTCATCCACAGCGGAACGGAAATTGATATAAAGAGTTTGAATGAAGCGCCAGTTGCAGAAAAGTTGAGGAGCAACAAATATTATTGTAGGAACCTGTGTAGTACCATGAGGAGTAGTTATGGTATGAATGAAAATGGGTGTAAGATCAAAGAAAATGTGGATGAAATGCGTGAAAGATGACATAGGTTAACAGGAAACAAATACTGCGACACGACGAGGCTACAGCTGATCGAGATAGTGTTAGAGAAGTAGACGATGAAGTAGCTAAAGATGTCTCATACCATATTATATACCATACCATGGTGGCGTTGTGTGTCGGGTCGTTGAGTTCCCTTCATTGTGGTCGAGCTTGGCGAGGCTGACACATGCGTCATGCTCGTGAACGGGTGCCGTCTGTCGGAACTGGTCAGCTCGTAACTGCCATGGCAATCTTATTCAGAGGCAATTCATTATTATCCTAGTCTTATTTGTATTCGCATTGAATTTCATTATTCTCGCAGCTCTTACCACAACATTGTACTGATAAAGATTGTCAAGATCTATTATTTGTTTGAAAAGAGTTTCCATGGAGTTTCTTGCCGGTTCTTCTCCATAGGATCTACTATTTGGAACCGTGCACCTAGAGTCTCGACATTTCATAAGTGCCTGTATCTGGTTTACATGAAATAAAGATCTATTCTATTCTATTCTATACACCATACTACTGTATTTATTATGTACTGTATTTATTCACATGTTTTATTTTTACTAGCGATGTATCTTTTATTATCCTGTTTTATGTGTTTATTTAATTGCCTTCGTCCGTGTGTCACTGCAGGGGTGCCAACTGAAAATCAGCGTTGGGTGTCCCACGCCTAGCACATGCTGAGTTGGTAACCTTTTTTACATGGGCATGCTAGACAGCACATTTAGGTAGGTATATTTACCAATATAAAATATTACTTTTGAGTTATTAATTTCTTGTGACTGTTGTGTTGTCCTATGTGGAATAAATTATTTTTCTTTCTTTATTTCTTTCTTTCATGTACCTATTAGGTAAACCACCTAATAGGGGTTTTTATTCCTTTTAGTAGACTACTATTTTAATCTAATCAGATTATAAACCAAATAGTATGATCGATATTATCAACACGTTTATAGAAATTTCTAGTGATTTTCATGTTAGAAGCTATTTCTTTTGTATGTACCGTAGACTAAATACCGTATCGAAAAGGTATGACCGCAAGACATTTAAGGATATGCTTGCCCATATCTATACGATAAAAATGACTTTGCAGGCTCCATCTGAACCAATTTATTCGGTTGAAAATAGCAATGACTTGTTTATTTCTAGCTGTTAAGTTTTTTCAGTGTAAGTAGGTTATCCTCATTAACCTTATGCTAACTATGTTAGGGTCGATTTCCAGTCTAACCAGATGCAGTGGAGTATCAGTATTTACACGGAATGACAGTAATTTGACCTCCCGCCTTCACATTAAAATAATTCGGACCAAATTGAAATTCTTTGCTTGCTCATCCTGGCAATTATCCTTTGTTCGTTACTTTCAACTATTGTATTAAAATGTAATGTAAATCAATTGAAAATGTTTATGTCATTACCTACTTCATATTGCATATTCTGAATTGTAACATTCCATTGTATAAGTATGCAAATACTAGTCTACTTACTGATTTAGTTTAAATACTTACGGTTTAATACCAAAAATATTTACTCCGTTTCGCTAATGTATCATCATCGTATAGCCATCGATCCAGGTTCTGTAGTATAACTGGTTCTTTGGGACAAGAACGCTAATGTTGACCATCAGCTTGTGAGGACTTATTACTGGAAAACTCCTTCATCCCTGGCCACTTCATGCTTCCAAAATTACAATTTGAATTTGGAACGTTGCGCTGGATCATCATTTTTATTTTTTATTTTCGTCATTCCTTCCAATTCCTTCTCCAACTCTGAATAGAAACACAGCCATTGTCAACATTTATTCTTTTATAATTTTACAATGTAAATCCTATATCTAAAAGTTTATTTACGTGCAATATTATTATTATTTTATCTTCAAGAAGTGTAAGTTTCGTATGTAACAAAATTAACAATAAACCCGTTTTCCAAGTGATATTTTTACTCCTGGTACCACATCTACTCTGCTGCTTTTCCACAATTCAACGTTGTTCTCGTGACTCCTTCCTCCCGAAGGCTAGTCGAGGCACGTAGAGGGAGAGACTCCGGGACAAGCTTTATTCCTAGATCTAACAGGTCTGACAGATTTCCGGATTATAATTCGTACATCATTCCAACTGGGCATAAAGTTCGAAATCCATGTTATGAAGGAGTTCCAAAAATATTAATTATACTTTAGCTTACAGCCGCTAGACCAATAAGGGGAATACTTACCTCCTTACATGCCAGATTCTAAACGCCAAAAGTGATTAGTGCCAGCGGTGGCAGACTGCAAAAATTACGACCGGAAGTAACTTTTGGTTTGCACAAAAATGCTGATTATATTTTAATTTTTTTTTATGAATGAAAAAGCTCCGTATTTATCTGATCTTTTAAGCCATACACGAGGCGAATCGGTCCAGTAGTTTTTATACTGACGCGCCGGCCGCGTCAGCCGGCGACGGTGGCCGCCGGCGGTGAGTGGCACTCGCACCAAATTCGGCAAAACCGCCGGCTGCCGACTGGCACGCCGCTGGGAGTAGGTTCAGTTAAGGCCTGATTTTCCAATGACCAGATAAAAAATATCTACTTGTCAATTTTGAACTAGAATTACAGACATATCCCAGGTTAATCCAGCTTTTGAAAAATTTGCTCTTCTGACTAATAACTGATAGAAAAAAGCCCCTAGAGGAGATTCATCATCCATCTGATGAATCTTATCCATTTTTTCAATGACAAGTCCTTTTTTTATTCAACTAAATGGCTGTTTGATTTATTTTTGAGATTTTACACTTATTGCTTTAAATTAGCATTCTTTCATTTATCTTGTAAGAAATAAAAAGTTGTATTTCATAAATTACGTTGGATTTATGAAATACATAATATTTTTAATAGTCATAACGTATTTAATTATGAAATCGCTACATTTCTTCATTTCAACTTGCCTTGCATTATTTTTGTCATAAAAATCATAATCATTGTACGGAAGTAACAATCTTGTTTATTGATTTTTATGATAAATTGGAAACTATCAATATGCTTTAATCTTGTTTGAGCTTGCTGTAAGCTAAGTTATTTTATGCCGTAATTTAATATAGTACTTATTCGAATGAATTTCCTGCCAGGATTTGTATGAACTCTGGTCCCACCCTCCAATAGCTACGTGTCATACTCATACATCGTTGGATAGGTATTTTTGAGCTGAACAAAAGTTACTATGGCGCCAAGTTTCAAATCGTAGTCCGTTCAGAGTTATGCATTATTAAACATGTCAGTTTAACAATGGTTAAACATAATGCTTTTCCCTAATACAATACAGTTTTTGAATTAATACTAGTATTATATACCTATCTACAGTTATCATCAGAGTCGTAAGGACGAGTGAGGACGAGTAAGGTGTGAGGCGAGGAGGACCGTTTCCTCAGGTGCTGATTCCTCAGAGCTCGTGCGCGGACTATACCTTACCATTGTGTTTCATTTCTAAAAAACCCTCCTTACGACTCTGATGATAACGGTAGATGGGTATCTAATACTAGTAGGTATTAATTCAAAAACTGTATTATATTAGGGGAAAGAATTATGCTTGACTATTGTTAAACTGACATGTTTAATAATGCATAACTCTAAACGGACTAAGATTTGAATCTTGGCGCCATAGTAACTTTTATTCAGCTACAAAATACCTATCCAACGATGTATGACACGTCGCTATTGGAGGGTGGGACCAAAATTGGCATCATCCTTTGGTAAAATTTTTTTTTACCTGTCCCTTGATAGCATATATTAAGTTATCGAACAAAATGGTACCTACATACTTTAGTTAAATGTAAATAAACTATATTAAAAAATGTTTTGAATTTTCTTATAAAATGCGAAGAAACTTTTCCCCCAACCTAATATAATCAAGAGGAATTTTGGCATAGTAAAAAAAAAACAAAAAATAACTAACAACATTTTGGTAACTTTAATTTCTATTGTCATCATAGTAGTAGAACAATAAACACTATAAAATATTATATATATTATGTACGTAGGTATATAATTATAATTATTAGTCACTCATTCACATTTTGATCAAACAATCGATTGGACATTCACAAACTGTAATCATTTCGTGACAAAAGTTGATTCATTAGATAGGTAGTTTCAATTGAGTACCTATAATAAAATATACAGAGTAATTGAAAATATACTCAAAATCCATTAGCACTAACTGTTTATGAACCCTGAACAACATTTTGTTCTACAACTTCTCTTAATTTGAAACGTTTTTTTTCATACAAAAATAATAAAATCATTCTCCTTCCTTCCTTCTCATTCCTTCGATCATTTTGTACGTTAGACTTAGTACATATTATTAGGTTATAAGTGGTGTTTTACGCACGAAATCATTTTCTTTTGTTAACTGTTTAGGTTTGATCAAAGTCGTAGAACAAACGTTGTTCAGGATCTTAATACGAAGTTAGTACCTACTATGAGGTATCGGGTATTTTTTTAAATCACCATAATTATATTGGAACATAATTCGACACCAGTAATGAACACTACGCTAACTTGAAAAAGTCGATTTTACACCAGAGTCAGTTGAAGCGTAATACATATCGGGCGATTACAAAGATTACATTCACATAGCGTTGTGTTTAGTTCAAAACTTCTTTATTTTTTGGAATTTCCATATTATGATTTATATTGTATTAATTTATAGTCCATACGATAAACAATTTGGCATAAACACGGAAATTGCCCAAAATTCAAGTTGGCGTAGTGTTAATTGCTGATATCTTAAATCCTAAAATAAGTTTTTTTTTGTTAGTTATCGTGACTTCTCTGCAACTTTTCTTCTCATGCCATAATTGCTAACATTGCTGGATATAGGAGCGACTTTTTTGCTTTCCAATGCAGCTTTACTCTTATTTTCTTTGTAACTGTTGATGTAGAATTTCCCGAACATGTACATGAAGGCTAAGGAATTGATAATACTCAAAACATTAAGGACTTTAGGAAAGCTGCATTCGTAGAAGAAGACAGCGGAGTTGTGAACGAAGATAATGGAGAATTGAATCTGGAAAGAAAAAGAAAAAGAATTAGAAAATACGGCAATGAATACTACGCTAACTTGAATTTTGGGTGTCGTAGATGTTGTCACATTAAATGAAACCACATATGTAGTAGGTATCATGTTCTGCAGCAGTACACAAAAAATCCACGACTTCTACGCAAGTTTTTTTTGCATCATATTTCCCTCTGCTATCATTAGACTAGGCGAAGGAACATCGAAGTAGAAATTCATATCACATTTATCTGTTGTACATGTGTATATAAAAAATAAATTGTTAGAATAGGTTGGAGACTTTACAAGCTTTGCCTAAAGATAGGTAAGTGTAAAATTATGAAATTTTTATGTCTTTCCTGTGGCTAAACTTCAGATTGGATTTGATTATTTTTTTATATACTAAATACGCGATTCCATTTAGGTAATATTAGAACATTTGCGGCACCCTGTAAGCTTGAAAATCAGATCAAAGTCTGGAAGGGAACAAACAAAAAGTAAGTCTTACCAATTGTATCATAGTGACATGCTTCTTCCACCAGACGTATTTCTGGTATTCAGGCCCAAGACCCGAGATCAGGTAGTAGGCGTACATGATGACGTGAACGATGGAATTCAAGTATCCCAATAAAATTGTATGACCTCCTGTAAATATAATAGAAAGTATGAAAGTAACACCTTTACATTATTTTTAGTATATGCGAAACGATATCCACTCATCATTAAAAACAACTATTTAGTACGGGACTTTTATTGGAGTAATATTGAATTATTTGTATGGAACATCAAAATTTTCTATCGCGATTTCCGTTTTGGCCTTATAGTAAAAGTTGTTCATAATGATGAGCAGAATAACCCCTTTCAGTTTTCTTTATTTATTAATTATACGCTCACGTAAGAAAATATATAATGCTATCTCTTTTTTACTATTAGGTGTTAAATTGTCAGCGCTTTAGGCCTCTGCCTGGAACTTTGCGGGCAGCGGGGCGGCAGCGGCGGCGGCGCGGGAGCGGCGCGATCAACGCAGACCCGTTCTCGAAACCAGCGGGTAGATCGCGCGGCGCGCGTGTTGTGTTCTTGGTTGTGTCATCGAGATATTTGTTTTTATTCGCTAACAAAATGTCTGAACAACGGCAACAACATCTTTTTGATTCAAATTTATTCCTATGATAAATCGAGCGCGATTTATTTATTCGACGTCACAAAAATAAATTGCACAACACTGCAATGCATACGCGCGGGCGGTCACCGCTTGACTGGAGCGCACCGCTCGTTGCCCGCCGCCGCACCGCTGCCGCGCCGCTGTTTTCGAGGGTCGGTCCATTTGATTGTACGCATTTAGATCCCGCCGCTCCCGCGCCGCCGCCGCTCCCGCGCCGCTGCCCGCAAAATTCCAGGCAAAGGCCTTATAGGTATTCTCTTGTCTCGTCATAACAACGAAATTCTGTCGCATCGCTCATGTCAGCCTTGTAGGTTGGCGGACGTTTTACGTGAGGTATACAAAAATATATCATTATTATGGAGATCAGTTGATCAGCGAGGTTAAGCTGCGGTTGTCGCGGTCAGTCCCTGGATGGGTGACCCTTTCTTCGAACATCGAGACCCCTCCGTGCCTCGGATAGCACGCTAAGCAGTTGGTCCCAATTGTCATAGGAATACCTTTGACAGTCTTTACGCGAGTCAGCACCGCAAAAAGTCTGACAACCGATCTAACCCTAAGGTTATAATATGTACAAGTAGTAATTATATAGTAGTAAGTAGTAATATATATGTATAAGTGCGACACCAGCAATGAACACTACGCTAACTTGAAAAAGTAGATTTTACACCAGAGTCAATTGAAGCGTAATACATATCGGGTGATTACAAAAATTACATTCACTTAGCGTTGTGTTTAGTTCAAAACTTCTTTATTTTTTGGAATTTCCATATGATTTATTTTGTATTATTTTAAAGTCCATACGATAAACAATTTGGCATTAAAAACGGGAATTGCCCAAAATTCAACTTAGCGTAGTGTTAGTTGCTGATATCTTAAATCCTAAAATTAGTTTTTTTTTGTTAGTTATCGTGACTTCTCTGCAACTTTTCTTCTCATGCCATAATTGCTAACATTGCTGGATATAGGAGCGACTTTTTGCTTATAGTGTGTCGAGTGTCTCCCAGTAATTGGGTGGCGGAGGTCAGATGGCAGTCGCACCGTATAAAATACTGATACTCAGCCGCATCTGGTTAGACTGGGAGCCGACCCCAACCTAGTTGGGACAAAGATGATGATGTACCTGGGAAGTATTTCACTCCCATCCAAACCACCAGTGACATCAAAGTGTGATGGTAGACATGAAGGAACGTCACTTGCTTGTATTTCTTCCGTAAGATGAAGAACACAGTGTCCAGGAGTTCGGTGATCTTTGCAAAGAAGTAAAACCATGCTGCGGAAGCTACCTGAAATTGTAAAGATTTTGGCTTTGACGTTCATTGATATTTTTATTTTGATATTTCAGGTGATGATGTCTTTAAAATGTTCAACAATTTTTTCTGTCTAAAAAAATGTCTAAGAGTATGCAATACTGAGCATCTAGATTCCACTTTTTAGAAAAACTATTTTAGTTTTTCTAAAATCCCGACCTCTGATGTAGGTACTGTGCCATTTTATTTATTATAATCATGTAGGAAATAAAGTAATATCATATAAAAAAAATACTATCACCTACAAATCTTTCGGATGTTACATAGATTAGTGAAAACGTAATTGGAAATACTAATAGTACATTAATAATTTATAATACACATAATTTATAATAATTATTATTATTTACACATAAAAAAAAAATAAAAAAAAATACAACTATATCATGTAGGTAGATTTTCTACGGTTAAAAATTAGTTGCAATAACCACCAAATTCAAAAACATTTAGAAATTATTTTTAAAATTATCTTACATTGAGTGCTCTAGGATTGTTTGAGTAATCGATTGGTTCACACGCTAGGTTGTAATCCTTAGAAAATATGTATTCACTTCCCTGTAAGAAAAAATTAATGCATTAGAAGTCAATTTGGTGGTCCGGCCTGTAGCTCTACCCTGAGTTTTCCGTGCCGTCTAACGTTCACGTGCAATATTTGTATGGGAAATTTTTTCAGCGCCTCTAGCGGTATAAATAGTGAACTAAAGTCACTATACAAATATTGCATGTGAACGTGAACGTTAGACGGCACGGAAAACTCATGGTAGAGGTACTGATGAGTTCTCCCCTAGTCTGCTATTTCAATCGTGTCAGATTGGTCTCGTAATTGTTGGTTGTGCAGTGTAGTTCAACCTATTTTAACTTCTATTGCGTAGGTAATAGAAATAAAAGTCGGTTATTTGCCAGTTATTAAGCTGTTCTATAAATTTCGACTACTATTACCTACGCAATAGAAGTCAAAATAGATTGAACGACACTGCAAAAATCAACAATTACGAAACCATTCTGTTACAATTGAAATAGCAGACTTGGGGTACTGGATAGTAGGAAATCGATAACAGAACAATAGTTTATTCAACAATGGTTGACGTAAATAATATCTTATGAATCTCCAATAATTAATTATGAAACAAATTGAAGAGAATGCCAAAACGAAATGTATGATCATGATAACTGCTGACATTTGAAATGATATAATTATTGTTTATTCTATGAAAAGGTATTTATAAATATTATTGTCATATTTTATAAACTAGGTCAAGGTTCAAGGTCAAACATGTCATGTTGTATGTTAATCTCTCATCTGAAAAACAGACTTTCGTGGCTACTTGTGATCAGAATGTGAGAACAATTAATGGTCCCACCTTCCAATTAGATTGGGCGCTTTAACCCTTTGAGCTCCAATTCTGAGAAATCTATTATGTTCGTAATTTAATCGGACTTTAATTGAGTGGGGAGGTCACGGGGTTATTACTATCGGCAAATACGTAATACTCGTAATAAAGTGATGTTTGACAGCAGCAGGCTACCGCGCGATTTACGCCTGTCGCAAACTGTCTGCTACTTCGATAATTAGGGTGCTGGTCGTCCCGCACGGACCTATGCATCAATCATCATGATAGTTTAACCTATTTTCCCAGACCAGTCTAAAGAGGTAGGCGCCATTTACCCATGCGCTCCGGACTTTAAAATGTTTTAGCGAGGGACACAGACATTTCTTTTGTACTCTGAGGGAATTCACAATGAAAGCATTACATGAATACGAGTATGTTACACAGAATTGTGCGATACACCAAAATTTTAAGTACTTTCTTATAACTGTAGTCTGCGCGCGAACTCCGGGGAATCGGGGGCTGAGGAAGCGAGCACTTTGCGCTGCGCCCGATCGTCGCTCATACTCCGCACTCTCCAGTACCAGTGCAGTGCTACCCCGAGACAATGGTACTGGGAGAGTGGGGTATGAGCGACGGTCGGCCGCAGTGCAAAGTGTCCGCTTCCTCAGCCCCCGTATTCCTCGGAACTCGCGCGCGGACTATAGATTAGACACAACGCTCTTGCATTAGGATAGTACCTGTAAAAATAGTCGTAAGTTTGGAAAATAAATAAATAAAGAATAATTTTAGTTGATTTTAGACAAAATTTTCAGTGGTACACAATTTGCTATGTCATAATATTATGTAAGTCGTTCATTCATATTAATGCTGCCCATAAGGTCAAGTTGAGTGTCAGTAACAATAAATAGTAAGTAGTAACCACAACGTGACTATGGAATAAATACATTAAACCATTTACCCAATACGTGATATTGGGTAAATGGTATATTGTATTGGTCTAGGATATAAAAAAAACTATAGGTAAATTAACAATTTTTGTGGACAGAATGATTCTACCGCGAGGAGGATACGAACTTGCGACCTTTTGGTACTAGCACTAGTAGGTACTATAAAAATAATTGAAGTGACATTGTTTGTTTTTAATATAAAAAATCGAATAGAAGTCAGACTATCTCATAAAGTGCCGATAATTGGGTACTTTACCCTATATACCAGTCGCTCTTGTCAACCGAGCTACCGCGACCAGGGGGCCTAAAAAGGCCACATTGAGCAATTCATCTAATGATCTGCTTAGTAACTGTCAAACAGATGATTACTGAATATGAACCTTATGCGGATGACATTAAGAGTCGTCAATTAAGGAGATATTTTGACATTCGTAATATGAATCATATTATGATTCATCTAAAGCGGCCTTTTTAGCCCCCCAGCTCGCAATGTCGAAATCTTCCTCCATATTTAATTGTTTTATGGTGACGGTGGATAAATATGCTGGTAGAGTTAATATTAGTTAACTCCATCACCAGAAGCTACCGCACCGTAGGTGCTCAATGGGGAAAACATTTTTTTTGTTCCTCGTTGAGCACCAAGTTAATTTACCAATTGGTGTTCAAAGAGGAATACATTAGGTGCTCAATGAGGAATACCGATTTTTTTGTATATTATAAATAATTATTTAATTAATGAGTTGTGTGAAGATTGTTTACTAAACAACAAGTAAGAAAAAACAGAGTATAGTCAGTAGTAACAGAGAGGTGCAGAGTAATGATGTTAATCCATTATAATATGGGGCTCCGATATTTTTCGGAAATTTCCCAAAAATAACCGGTTTTTCTCCGGTTAAAACCGATGGACATTTAGGGCCATGTTCTATTATGATGAATTCAAACAAAATACTTACCCGATAAACCAAGTACAAGCTAAATAAAACTTGAAAAGAGTTGTATAGCAGAAGTGTGTTCTTCAATTCGAACGGTTTTCTGTTCTCCATAAATCGAGGACCGAGATACTTGCAGAAGTATAGGTAGGACGAAGTGATTGACAAGATCACAAGGGGATTTGATATACCCCACCAGCCTGCCGTTCTGGGATCTGAAAAATTAAAAAAAAAATTGTTACACAATGGTGCCGATTCGGTTGCACGGCGAACTAAACCAATCCTGTCCAATCTCAATCCTTTTTTTATTACCTAGTGTACAATAAAGAGTATAAACAAATAAATAATTTTATTACTAACCTAATCAAGAAAATAAAATAAAAAACACTTTTTATTCGTAATCCACACCTAAGCAATCGTTTTCTCTTCCAGTCTTGTACCTAAGTCGACTTACAATGGAAGTATTTGAAATAATATTTACAATAATCAGAGAAAGTCCGTTCACAAAAATATACATATTAGTTACACATTAAAAAAATACAAAAAATTGTTTACTCACCCGCCAAATCATGAATCCAATAATGATATTTCTCAGATATACTCTCCAGAATTCCCGCCATATTGGAAAAACAAATTAAACGTGCCAACCAATGTGAGACCGCTTTTGTTATGAAACTTACTAGCAGACTGCCAACTCACTTACTTAATAATTAATTGAATCAAATTCCACTGACGTAATTAATCAAGGATTATGAACCTTCGATATTTATATGTAACGGTATTTAGTGTTCTATTTGTTATTCCAACAGTGATTTGCAAAATCGTAAGAAAAGAGGTCAACGACGTTTGCCCTCCGCGAATCTGAATTTCAAATACTCAAAATGTGCCCGTAATTTATTATTATAAGTCACTATTTAAAATTTTGCAAGACACGATGAGTCTATAGAAATTAGTTATAACGTCTATAGGTGTAGTGTCACGAAACGTTTTAAAGTCATTACCACATCCTGCTGAGGTTAAATACCATAACTAAATTGATTCATTTGGTTGATCATTATTAATAGATCAAATTAGATAATGAAACTAATAGATTCACCCGTAAGTGGGTTTCATGTTTTATGTTAAGCATTTCTGACATTCTTACTATAGTCACAATAACGTCACTTTAGCGTTAAAAGCTAGGGAATGCAATTTTAGCAATTTTTATTTTAGAACATGTTTGGAAAGAAAACCTCGCGACATGAGTCACAAGAAAACATCTAATAACCTAGTCAAAGTATCCAAAATCTACACTAAAACACATAATTGAATAAGCTTGGATACTATAAGTTAGAAGTGAGACGTGATTTGGCACTAGCAAAATATATGTTTGAGGTGTTCCGCTGTAGGCTAAATAACCCAGACGTGTTGGCATCGCTGAGGCTGCTTGCTCCTAACACCAGGCTGCGGCGGGAGCCGAGGGAGAGGCTGTTTGAGATGCCGGCGGCTCGCACTAATCTAGCCAAGTTCGCTCCGGGAGCGAGAGCCACGCGAATATTGAACAGTATCTCACAAAGGCTGGACATTTTTAACTGTTCATTGGCGGAATTCGTTAGGGTGACCATAGATTGGCTAATTTATCGTATTGGGTGTATACCTGTGAAGATAAAATTTGTTGTTTAAAAATAAATAAAAATAAAGCTATAGTAATACAATTTTACAGGGCAAAGTATAATTTTTTTTGCTCCTGTAGAGCTAGCACGCCTGGTGAGCAAATCCGTTTTCTCCACCTTTGTCTACTTGACAGAAGACAAGACGAGATCTCAATTGACTCTAATACATATAAATAATAATATATGGTCTCAAAATGTTTTCGTAATTGTTGGTTTTTACAATATCGTTCAACCGATTTTGACTTCTATTGCGTGGTAATAGTAGTCAAAATCTATAGAACGGCACTCAATAACTGGCAAATAATCGACTTTTACTTCTATTACCTACGCAATAGAAGTCAAAACGGGTTGAACGACACTGCAAAAAACCAACAATTACGAGACCATTCTGACACGATTGAGACAAGATATAGCAGAATTAAGGCCCTGGGCGTTCTTCATAGTTTATAGGGATTTCTGGTGTAAAATAAAAAAATAATTGATTATTAATTTAATTTAATAAGTAAAACAAAGTCAACATTTTTTTATTATTATAACATACTTACGACTTACTTACTTTTAGATTTTATTTCAAGTAAGCGATGTCCTCAGATTACAGTTATCTGAGGATATGACATATACAACGTGTATCAAAAATGCGTGGTCAAATGCTGATTACATTTTCGCGATTACGATGTTGGTTCTATAGAGAAAGTTGTTGAGTTTGATGGTCTGATACACACCCTTAAAATATATATGACCACGTATTTCTGATTCAGTCCTATTTTAATAGCGGTGGTCCTTTTAAGGGGTAAGTGAAATCGCGAAATAAAAATCTGCGGTTCCCTTACATTTAGTCGAGTAATATTGAATAATTTATATGAAGCAGTTGATTATTATAACGCAATTTCTGGTTTGCTCCAATAGTAAAAGTTGTTCATACTGATGAGTACTATAACTCCTTGAAAGGTCTTCCGTTATTAAAGTAATGATATTGCCTAAGTATATCCAACTTGCATCAAAATAGACCCAACCTCCTGCAATTTGGTTGTAATATCTCGTCTTCTGCAGGTTTATTAACACCCTTACAAATACTACTATTCATTTCATATAAATAGATTATAGCCTACAATCACTGTCTACGACCAGGTATGACTCACAATAACGTCTATTGGAGAAGGTTGAGGAAACTTAAAAAAAGGATAAACCTGTGGAGAAACCTATGGAGAACATTGAAATGAAGTACCTGTGGACAAAGTTAAGGAGGCTGCAGTTATAAAGTGTAAAAATACCCTTAACGAAACCGAGAGCCATGTATTCCAACATTAAAATTATTTTTTGTACCGGGCTATTTAAGGTCTTATTTTAATAATCCAAAATATTTTAAGCTAGGCTCTATGAATGGTATAGAATTCATTTCAAATATCAAATTAAAGCTGCAGTATGTAGGCATTAAGATCTGGCGGCGTGGCGACGCGATGCGTGTCTGTGTCAGAGTAGCCGAGTCCGCCAGGTCATGAAGTCGAACACATTACCTTAGTGCCATTCATAATCATAGAGGAATAAAGGTTTTATGTAAACGAAAACGCCAATTATTTAAATTAATTTTGAAAACTGAATTTTTTTATGATACCATTTTTTTTTTTTGCTCAATAGAATAGAATAACCTATAGATTTACTTCTTAAAATAAGACCTTTTATTAGCTGGGAACCGACTGCATATTATGTAGTTATTAAATGTCAATGTCACAGTTTTTGCCGTTATCTATTTATTATATTATATTATTACTAAATTTTCTTACGTGTTCTCAATATGCTTAAAAAGCGATACAAAGTTTTCACTTCACGTATTAATAGATATAATATATTAATCCGATGATCGCGGCAGTTTAGTCGCTAACTGTGAATCACATCCGGTCGCAGCCTATCCATCTTCAGTTGAATCCTATGACTAGTTTAACTCTTAAGATAGGGAATAAAATTTCTCTAAAAAAAGAAACTATCTAATCATTTTACTTTAGACTTTTCAGTAAACGTTTTTACGCTGCCACTTTTGCAGTTTTTTTGTTCATTTTTAATATAGTTTACGTAATAAAAGTTCCCAAACATATACAGGAACTGAAGACTGTGAATGCAGAGTACGGTGGAAATCCATCTTGGGTAGGCACATTCTAAGAAGAGAGGTATCAAGTTGTGAATGAAGATTACTCCAAACTGGACCTGAAAAGGCAGAAACAAAATATATAAAAATGACATCGGGAGTCAAAAATAAAAAGCTTTCACGATACGTAACTGGTCGATTATTCTAATCCAATACTTAAATTTATTTTTATTTATTTAATTTATCACTGTTATATTAATGTTATCTATGTATATAGAGGATGGTGCCAACGTTACGACATTAAATTAAACCACGTAATTGGTATCACACTCTGTGACCGTACACAAAAAATCTATCGAATCTATTCAGAAGTTTAGCCACAGGAACAATTTTTTTTTTAAATTTAACTTAATCACGATCTCTAGGCGAAATTTTAAAAGTCTCTAACCTGGGATCCAAATCCGGCAAATTTCTGTTACCTCAATCGTGTCAGAATGGTCTCATAATTGTTGATTTTTACAAAGTCTCAACCGATTTTGATTTCTATTGTGTAGGACATAGTGGTCAAAATCTATAGAACGACAATTAATAACTGGCAAATAACAGACTTTTACTTCTATTACCTACGCAATAGAAGGCAAAAAAGGTTGAATGTTACTGCAAAAACCAAGAGACAATTCTGACACGATTGAGAAAGCAGAAATTTGCAGACTTGGGGCCTTGTTCTTACCAAAATTATATTTTCTACACAAATCTATCAACAATAAACAGATTTTCAATTGTAATTTATTATACTTTTATTTAATACTAGCGGCCCGTCCCGACTTCGTACGGGTAGGCACAAAGTTAGCGGTAGATACTTTTTAATATTCATCAATTCGTGACCTCTTTTAGTGTCAACTTTCAAAGAACTTTTAATTTCTCTTAAACCATCGATCGTTTCTCACTTCAAAAACAATTTTCACCCCTATTTAGCACCTTTAGGGGATGAATTTCCAAAAACGCACGAACACGTGTTTCTTTAATTCTAAACAAAAGCCTAAATCCCAATTTTCACGTTTCTCACTTCAAAAATAATTTTCACCCCTATTTTGCCCTTTCAGGGGATAAATTCACAAAAACCCAAAAATACGTGTTTCTTTATTTCTAACCAAAAGCCTAAATCCCAATTTTCACGTTTATCACTTCAAAAATAATTTTCACCCCTATTTCGCCCCTTTAGGGGATGAATTTCCAAAAACGCGGTAACACGTGTTTCTTTATTTCTAACCAAAAGCCTAAATCTCAATTTTCACGTTTCTAACTTCAAAAATGGAGTTTCATGCCGGTATCTTCTCCAGGACCAACCCACTTGGAACCGTGCGCCTAGAATCACGACGTTTTGAAAGTGCCTGCAAAGGCCCAGTTGAAATAAAAATCTTTGACTTTGACTTTGACTTTGACTTTTGAAACAATTTTCACCCCTATTTCGCCCTTTTAGGGGATGAAATTGCAAAAACACATGTTTCTTTATTTCTAACCAAAAGCCGAAATACCAATTTTCACGTTTCTCACTTCAAAAACAATCCCAATATCTACGTTTTATACTTCAAAAACAATTTTCACCCCTATTTCGCCCCTTTAGGGAATGAATTTCCAAAAACGCAGAATCACGATTTTCTTTATTTGTAACCAAAAGCCTAAATCCAAATTTTCATCTTTCTCACTTCAAAAATTAAGGGACTCCCATACAAACTTTCACCCCCTTTTTCCCCCCTTTAGGGGCTGAATTTTCAATAATCCCTTCTTATTGCTTGCCTACAATACAAAAGGGACCTACTCTCCAAATTTCGTGACTCTAGCTTCAATAGTTTCGGCTGTGCGTTGATGATAATTCAGTCAGTCAGTCAGTCAATCAGGATTTCTCTCTTTATAATATTACTATGATAGTATCTAATTAGGTACTATTAATTTAAATTTGTACGCCACTAAAGGCTAGACACAGCGATCCCTATATTTTATATTTCTTAACATCCACTACCTATGTTCTACAAATAAAGATTTTAACTTTGACACAACACAACAGGCATAAAAAATTTCAAAGCTATCCATTGGTATTTTATTATTTTTTGTAAAATTTTATGGGATTTTTATGACTGCATACTCTTTACTAACTTCTAAATCCGCCGCACAATGTTGTGTCGACTCGTTATCACTTATTAATTATTTGTAGGGTGGCTTCGCGGACCACTTCGGGTGCTTCCAGGGACCACCAGTGGTCCGCGGACCACCTGAACATAGACTAATGAGACTAAAAAATAAAATGACTGAATATTGTAGATTTTCTAGACTGAAATTGTCCGTGGCTTTACCTTTGGGGTGCCATTAGAATACCAGCACTGCAGTATTAAAAATGTTAGATAGAAATGAACGTCAAAATAGTCCAGCGTCGTACAGTTAGATCTTAGAAAATTTTAATATCTACAACAACAGAATATATTGTTTTTTGTTTATCGTTATCTGTGCATGTCTATAATAAACACTATTTCTTTCTTCTTCTTGTTCATAAGTGTTAGAATCTTTATGAGAACAAAATTCACGAACTACTAGATTCGGAGCAAATTGTTAATGGAATCAAACCCTTGACTTGGTTGACTTACCAACTGCATGGTTGTGAGGTGCTTCTTCCACCAGAGGTACTTCTGGTATTTCGGTCCAAGACCTGATATGAGGTAGTAGGTGTACATGACAACGTGGACGATACAGTTGATTAAGCCGAGAAGAGTCGCGTGGCCATCTGTGAAAATAATAGCGTTCTTGAACATAATTTCTTTAACATCATCGACTGAAATGGCCATGACATGACATGAAATGATGATTGAAGCTATATCCTTTTCCGTTCTCAAATAAATGACAGTAACAGAAGTAGAGTTATAGCTAGGATCATCCAAGGCATCGATATTCTTAGGATGATCTTGGTTCAGCAGGCCATACGAGAAACTAGATTGTATTTCTAATACCTAATATATGAACTGTCAGTAAATTTTTCCAAAGGTTCCAATTTGGTCATTACTGATCTGCAAGGTCAATGCTCTTATTTTGAATTTCGCCTTTTATATGTCTGTAATAATTCTACTTACTCGGGAAATATTTGAGTGCAATATACGAAGCAATAGGCATCGCGGAATGATGAAACACGTGTAGGAACGATATCTGTCTATCTTTCTTTCTCAATACGAAAAACACTGTGTCCATCAAATCTATTAGCTTCACTACCGTGTACCACCAGACGGCATTCAGCATCTGTAAAGTGGAAAGCAAGAAAAACATTAACAGCATATTTTTTTGATACTGCGCCAATTTTTTTGCCATCCGCTTCTGCGCTAGATTTGTCGTATCATAAAACTTGTCGAAAGTATATCCTAAAACGCTTTGAATCTTATCTTTGTACCTGTTCTTACATGCACCGAAACATAAGTTCTATGTGGTAGGTATGTGGAAACATAAGTTTAATACTTCTAAGGTGACAAACGGTCGTACGGCCCGCCTGGTGGTAAGCAGTTACGCTTGCAACACCAACTACGTTACTCTACGATGCGATACGTGATTACATGATATAAATAAATCCAGCCTATTACTGTCCCACTGCTGGGCAGGGACTTCTTCTCAGAATGAGAAGGGTTAGGCCTTATTTCACCACGCTGGCGTAGTGCAGATTGGTGTACTACACCATCGAGAACTTTATGAGGCCCCCTCAGATGTGCAGGTTTCCTCACGATGTTTTCCTTCACCGTTAAGAGGAAATTCGGAAGGAGAGACCTCTCATCCGCACGTGAATTCAAAAAGTCAGAGATGTGGGCCGGGTTCGAACTCAGACCCTCCTGCATGAAAGGCGAGCGTTCAACCACTAAACTATCACACTTTACGTAAACTAGTTTTGTTTTTATTATTAAATCTTCTTACCCTCTTAGTACTTAGGTTTTCGGTCATGTCTACTGGCTGACAAGTCAAACTATATTCATTCAACCATCCACCGGCTAAACCCTGTGAACAATTTACAAATGAAACAAAAATCTGCTGGAATAGATTTCTTTAGAAATAAGTAGTACAGTCGCAGCATAAATTCGTACACTAATTTCCTATTCAATATTTTTGTCTTAATTTCTGTGTGTATATAGCTAATTATTTTGCTTGCGTACATAACTATACATTGCCATAATCCATTAATTGAAAATTGCGTTTCATACATACAATATTGTCACGAGATTTGCACAAGTGCGCAAAGGTTTTTTTTTTCTTTTTTATAACATTGCCCCTCACTAGGATTTCTCCTGTATCGTGGGTACAGTTTACAAACATACATGATGTCACATGCACACACCCAGACCTGGAAGAACTATCTGTAGATTACCTATACAAATATTTTGTTATTGTTAAACTTGGTCAGTGGGTCATCTTAGGGGCGGAACTTAAGTACTGTGAATCATGGTATCTAAATTGAAAACGGAAACCAAAAAATGTTTACCAACCACAAAAAATATGTATCCGCTTATAAATATTTGAAATATATTATAAGCGAATATAGTATTTTTCAATTTGAACGGCTTCTCATGTTTCATGAGCCGAGGGCCCAAGATTTTTGAGAAATATACATAGGACGGTATTATGATAAACAATACTATTGGCGATGGAAATAAGTCCCTCGTTCTGTAATCTGTAAAGAAAAATAACATTAAAATTTCTTCCAATTTCATTCGCCTGGCGCTTTTCTTCTTCGGGTTTGTAAAATGTACGACATAATATGACTTAATAATTCAACATTGTTTTTATTCACAAGTATGATCTTTAGCCCCGATGCGTCTGAAATTATTCAGATTTATTTTTGAATTAGTTTTCACACATTGAAATTTTTGAATTTTTGAATTTTTGAGTTTGTTATTGCTGGCTAATTTAAACTGTCTCGTGGAAATTCAATAAGTATTGACCTTCAGCTCTATCATTCACGTTTGCGGGTCGAGCGCGTAACTAAAACGGTAATGAACATCAACTCTGGTAATAAACTTCAATACGATCGTGAGACTAAACTCCGAGCTACCTTGTAACAAAATTTACCGATCACGAAGATGGGAGTCCTAACCTCATGATCGGTAAAATAATATAATTATTTATTGTCGCGAATAAATACTACTGTCCTATATAAAACTTTAATACCTACTCAACCCAAACGGACATTTGATTATTTTTTCGCTATTACGATGTCCGTCAGTCGAAAGTTGTTCTGTTTGATGGTCTGATCCACACCCATGCATTTTTACCGACTGCATTTTCGAGTGTATGTACGAGTATGTTAAGTATATTTCTTTGGCACGCTCTGTAGCCTAATCAGCTTAATGAATTTTAGCTTGAGGAACAAACCTAACGATACCTCGTTAGATTTGTCTTAATTGTGAGAGTGACACTGGGTATATCAAAATTATAAAAATTGAAATGGGCGATTTCTGGCGTCATATTTTATCTTCAAATTTTTTATTTCCTCTAAACCTATCGAACGCGGTATCAAAATAAAGGGTTTTATAAATGGCTTACAAAAATATTAATAACTTATAATTATGTTTAAATGTAATTTAGAATGAGAAATACTGCTTATAAAGTGAAATATAAATAAGAAATCACTTTAAATAAAAACTGAAAAGAAAAACACAAGTCCAGTAGAATTATAGCGACTTTAACAGTCGGGACCCATTATGGGGAAGATTTGAGCCGGCCACGATATTAAATGGGTCCCGACTGTTAAAGTCGCCATGTTCCGCATTAGAATTCCTTTCAGTTTTTATTTAAAGTGATTTTTTTAAAGTACACTTTTTAACCAGTCGTGTTTTTTATTATTTTTATTATCTATTTTTAATGCACGTTGTATTATGACGCGATTATATGAAAACCATCTTTAACAAAAAATTCAACACTACTATAAATTGAGTTTTTTCATCAAGTTTTTTCTATAAATTGTACCTATGTTCTATACTCTAATTTACTAAATGCAATTTACGTCACATCTTACCACATAAATCATAAAATATAAAATCATAGGACTCCTTCATCTTTGCCAAAAGTACCGCCATTGTCACACCAAGTATTTTAGAAATAAATACCAAAAATTTATTATAATTTCACAATCAAATTTATACGTAAGAAATAAACCAAGTTTAACGTTACACTACTTCATTAAAACTAAACGAACAACACCATTGTTCATTCATTTTATTATAAATTTAAATTAGGCAGGCATTCCTTACATAGGTATAGGTAGGTAAATGTTAACATGACTTGCCAAATAAAGAATCAAATTTTTGGATAATTTTAATTTAAATTATACGCAACATTACCCTAAGTTTTCCGTATTAATTGATTTTGACCGACTACTAAAAACGGAGGACGTTCTCAATTCGACTGTACGTTTTTTGTATATTTGTTCAGCCATAAATATCTTTGCCAATTGTTAATCGATTTTAATTGTTTTTTTGTTTGAAAGAAGATTTTTCACATGTCTCCTCTCCACACAGCTTCTGAAGTCGAAGCCTTTAATTCTTCAATGCACCTTAGCTTTACAGTGTCACCAAATTCAGAAGGCGGTAAATACCGTGCGGTATGACGCAAGTATTGGAAACATTCATTTTTAACTCGTACTTACCCCGCATCCTTCTGTGCTCGCAGTGTTCGAATATCTAAAATCTAGAAAATTGCAATATACACTCGGGAGCAAAGAATCCGGGTCACTAACATAATGAACCTTAATATCTCGGAAACTAAGAATGATAGCTCATTCAAATAAAGAGTATTTTTTAGACTATTTAATATTACACAAGTTATAATACGCTTCGAGAGCTTGAAATTGTATTGATAGAGGAATGTGAGAATATTCCCCAACATCGCCTCAAACACTTTGTGCCGTATGAATCGCATGACATCTGTATTGACAACACACGGAGGTAATACAAAGTACTAAAAGTGAGAATATGATATAAGTTTCTATTAAAAGTGGGGATATAAAAAAAAATGAAATATTTATGCATTTTTAAATAATGTATTTTTAATAAGTAAAATAAATAATAACTAAGAAGTTTTATTAATTTTATTTAAGTAATAGATATTAAGTAGTCTATAAAATACTTTTAATTAGATTATGCTAACATTCTTAGTTTCCGAGATATTAAGATTTATTTGGTGACCCGGATTCATTGCTCTCGAGTGTAGTTTAAGTATCCCCAATTGTTACTTGTATAAGTAAAAAATCATTTTTGAAAACTTCCATACTTCCGAAGTTTTGCAAGTTTTCGGGAATATTTTCGGAAAACTTCCAAAACTTCGGTAACTTTCCGAAGTTTTCACCTCTAGTAGCGTTGTTCTAAGCTCGCAGTGTTGCATGCTGAACTAGGTGCGTAGAATAGAATAGTACAATCTCACTAATTCGGTTCAATACACGTACATTTCCAGTAATCCAGCACAGTATTAGCTCGCATTTTTTAACCGACTTCCAAACAGGAGGAGGTTCTATGTTCATCGCGTATGTATTTTTTTTTTGTGTATGAACATCGATAGTTTCACCAATTGTGAACCGATTTTTTTATTACCAGGTTAGTGTTCTCACAAAAGGGCTAGTGGGCAAAAAATAAAAGGTCATGATAGATTATTTCAAGAAATATTAAGTTCGTTTTATTTGAAACAAGAAATTAATTAATACTTATACACACATGTCCCAATTTTTGCATTATTTTCACATATTCCACTATCCGATACCAGTGTGTCTGAATTAATGCCAGATTGTATTTTTATTTCATGTAAACCAGATACAAGCACTGCAGTGGCGTGCCTAGGGGTTGACTATAGGGCATGCCCGACAAACCTACTGGACTATAATATATTATGTGTGCGTGTCTTAAAATATGAGTTCCTTTTATAGTCAGTTTATTTCACTCAATTTAACAACATCTAGCGACACGCTAACACGGTTTTATAGATTTGTTGTAGTTTACATGAATTGATAATAGATGGCAGTATAATTCCTCATACATGTAATAAACAATTTACGCCATCTAATTAAATCATTATAAAAATATAAATAAAGATATTTAGTTGAAACCGAATTCATAAAAAATAGAAAAGGCACCCAGTTCACTTTTAAAGTTTCTACCTTTCCGACTGCGTCAATGATTTAACTTTAACCTCACTTATAGAACCCGGTTAAATTTAAGCATTTGAATGACAACTATACACACATCTTTGGGATTATTATTTTGTTAAACACAGCGAGATATTTCTCTTAAAATCACGGTGAAAATGTAATCTACTAATAAGAGCAACAGCTGAACACTTTATAAACCATCACAAAGAACAAACAATTAATACGTTTGTTTCCGCAGTCATTTTCTTCATCACAACATAAATGTTATATCTCTAAATCAACACAAATAGGTACTACACAAAAATAACGATATGAAATTGCAACACCAATATTTCGTTCAAAACAAAAATACATCTGAAGTATGCAACAGAACGTTAACTCAACTCCAACTGCTTCAACTTAACAGGAATGCATGCCCGGCTTTTTCCTAGTACAAATTGGACCTTATCTATAGGAGATCTATAGATGTAATGTCACTAGTTTTGTTCTGCGCTAGAGCGAGAGGTCGGGGTTAAATGAGGTCAGCAAAAGCCCGAATCTGAAAGCGCAAGTGCGAGCGTGACGCATGACTCTACTCTTTTCGTTCGAAATATTGATAGAGGGTGAATGTATTACTGGCGGGCGAGTCGACACATTTGGCGCGCAATATTTAAAATATTATTTTATCACGCGAATGAATAAGTTCGTTTCGGATTAGGGCATTTGCTTTTGCATAGGCTTTTGGGCTTGTATGGAGGTACCGCCACTGAAGCACTGTCGATTGAAAATCAGAAAAATGACAAGATTCTAGGTGCGCGGTTGACAATTTACCGATTTTGAATTCATTGGGCGTGTCCAGGCAAAAAAGGCGCGCCGACCTATCTAACCGTTTTTTCTGTATCTTATTTAGTTTTTGAAATACATGTACCTATATGCTTCCTTTTAGTAGATTATAAAAAAATAAAATTAATGAGGACAATTTTTGCGATTTTCTCAAAAATCTGTGTTGTCTGAAGGCTGCCTTATAAAGAATCATGGCAATATAGTTACGTAATTACCCGTTGACAAATTTAAGGAGGCTGCAGTTATTACATGTAAAAATCGCTTAAAAAAGCCGAAAGCCACGTATTCCAACATTATAATGGTTTTTTTTTGTACTGGGCTATAAAAATTAATAAATAAATCGAGCCCATTACTGTCCCACTGCTGGGCACGGACCTCGTCTCAGAATTAGAACCCATGGAGTACATTGCTGTACTCCATGGTTAGACCTTAGTCCTCCACGCTGGGCTGTATAAGGTCTTATTTTAATAATCCAGAATACTTTAAAGCTACGCCCTATGAATGGTATAGAATTCATTTCAAATATCAAACTAAAGCAGCAGTAGATTAATAAATGGCGGCGGCGCGGGCGGCGACGCGATGCATGTGTGTGTGTCAGAGTAGCCGGACTCACCAGGTTATGTGGTGAGACCTTAGTGCAATTCATAATCATAGAGGAATAAAGGTTTTATGTTAACGAAAACAACAATTATTTTTATTAATTTTGGAAACGCATAAAAATAATTTATAATAATTACCTATCTATTAACTTATTAAATTCTTTATTACAAAAAAAATATCTTTGTAACCTATACATTTACTTCTTAAAATAAGACCTTATATTTTACATATATCTGGGAACCGACTCGTTAAGTACCTAGTTATTGAAGGTCAGTCACAATTTTTTTTTTACTTTTTTTCCTATATCCATTTTAGAAATTATTATATTTTTAAGTACTAAACTTTCTTACGTGTTCTCCATAATTATAAACTTAAGCCAATATGCCTAAAAAGCAGTACAAAGTTTTCTCTTCATGTATTAATATAATAGATTAATCCGATGATCGTGGCGGTTAAGTCTCTAATTGTGATGATTCACAGTTAGCGACTTAACCGCCACGATCCTAAAGATAGATAGGCTGCAACCGGATGTGATCATCCGGTTGCAGCCTATCTATCTTTAGGATCTTTAGAATACTATGACTAGTATAATTCTTTTGATAGGGAATAAAATTTCTCTAAATCAAAGAAACTATGTCATTTTACTTTAGACTTTTCAGTAAACGTTTTTACACTGCCATTTCTTCTGTCTTTTTTTCCATTTTTAACATAAGTTACGTAATAAAAGTCCCCAAACATGTACAGGAACATAAGGCTACCAATGCAGAGTACAGTTGAAATCCATCTTGGGTAGTCACATTCTATGAAATGAGGTATCAAGTTGTGAATGAAGAATATTCCAAACTGGACCTGAAAAGGCAGAAACAAATATAAAAATGTCGTCGCGAGTAGACTGTAGTAGACTTTCACGATACGTAACTAGTTAATTATTCTAATTCAATATTTAAATTACCTATTTTATCATTATTATATTTATATTTTAACGGAAAAGTATGTAATCCGTCATTGTATACAATTCCTAGGAAATGTGTAAACTTCCTAAAATAGATAGGAAATCTATGATATATTTTGTTATAATTATGACTAAAAGAATTTCAGCCACACATGAACTCTGCCACTGTAGGTTAAGGTGCTATCTCAATCGTGTCAGAATGGTCTCATAATTGTTGGATTTTACAACGTCGTTCAACTGATTTTGACTTCTATTGCGTAGGAAATAGTAGTCAAAATCTATAGAACAGCACTTAATAACTGGCAAATAACCGACTTTTAGGTACTTCTATTACCTACGCAATAGAAGTCAAAATTGTTTGAACAAAAAACATAATAAAAAAAAAACAAAAATTAATAATAAAACAATAATAAACATAGCAAAAACCAATAATTACGAAACCAGTCTGACCATTCTGTTCTTATCAAAATAATCTTTTTTACCGTATAGAATAGATAAAGATTACACTACTGCCCAGCCTAGTACACGTGCGTGCGTGTGCGCGCGTGCGCGTTAGTCTGAACACTCTACTACTCACTTCTCTACTCATTTCTATACAAACAATCGACGCGAATTCGCCTGCATCACACGGCAGTGCGGGCGGCACGCGGGCGGGTTTGCACCAGTTTGTTTGGTGTCCCTTCAACTAAACTAATGAGGGTAGAATGATGTTGATGATGCGAAAATAAAATGCTTGAAAATCGTAGATTTTTAAGACTGTAATCGTTCGTGGCTTAATTACTTTTGGGGTGCCATAATATCAGAATACCAGCTCTGCAGTGTTAATATTTTAGATAAGAATGAACGACGTCAGAATAATCTGGCGTCATACAGTTAAATTATTATATAGTGCCACAAACTTATCTGACCCGGTGACCAAAATTGGAACTAACGTCGCTACGGAACAAAAATGACATTGGTAAAAGCGACGGCAGCGACGCCACGACCGGGTCAGATAAGTTTGTGGCACTGTGATTTTTCTGTGTTATTCTGTTGTTTGGTGTATAATGTTATCTGTGCATGACTAGAACATACACTAATTCTTTCTTTTTCTTTTTCATAGAATAATTAAACGACCAAAATTCATGAACTTCCAGATTCGGAGCAAACCCTTGACTTGGTTGACTTACCAACTGCATGGTTGTGAGGCTCTTCTTCCACCAGAGGTACTTCTGGTATTTCGGTCCAAGACCTGATATGAGGTAGTAGGTGTACATGACAACGTGGACGATACAGTTGACTAAACCGACAAGAGTCCCATGGCCATCTGTGAAAATAATAGCGTTCTTGATTTATACATAATCCACTAAAATGACTAGATTGTATTTCGAATCATTTATGAACTTTTAGTAACTTTCTTCAAATGTTCCAGTTTTATCATTACTGTCTGCAAGATCACACTTATTTTGAAAAAAAAATTTTGCCTTGTGAAAGCCTGTAATAATTCTACTTACTCGGATAATATTTGAGTCCAATATAAGAAGCAATAGGCATCCCGAAATGATGAAACACGTGTAGGAACGATATCTGTCTATCTTTCTTCCTCAATACGAAAAACACTGTGTCCATCAAATCTATTAGCTTCACTACCGTGTACCACCAGACGGTATTCAGCGCCTATAAAGTGGAAAGCAAGAAAAACTTTAACAGGGTGTTTTTGATACTGCGCCAAATTTTTTGCCAGCCGCATCAGCGCTATATTTGTCGTATCACAAAACTTGTCGAAAGTATATCCTAAAACGCGTTGAATCTTATCTCTGTGCCTGTTCTGACATGCACAGAAATATAAGATTTCTCTGTTCTGTGATGTTTCACAGATTTTTTTATACTTCTAAGGTGACAAACGGTCGTACGGCCCGCCTGGTGGTTAGCAGTTACGCTTGAAACACCAACTACGTTACTCTACGATGCGATGCGCGACAGATATCGTTCCTACACGTGTAGGAACGATATCTGTCTATCTTTCTTCCTCAATACGAAAAACACTGTATCCATCAAATCTATTAGCTTCACTATCATGTACCACCAGAAGGCATTCATTATCTGTAAAGTGGAAAGCAAGAAAAACTTTATTACAGGATTTTGTTTTGATACTGCTCCAATTTTTTTTGCTAGCCTCATCAGCCCTTCATTTGTATCACAAAACCAGTTGAAAGTATATCCTAAACGCGTTGGATATTATCTCTGTGCCTGTTATTACATGCACAGTGTTATAACATCTCTGTGGTTCTGTAATATTTCACAGAGTCTTTTAAACCACTAAGGTGGCAAATAAGCATACGGCCCGCCTGGTGGTAAGCGGTTACCGTGAGTGACCTATGGAAGTATGGACGCTTGCAACATCAATTACGCTATTCTCGAAGCGATACGCGATTCTATGCTACGATTTATTTTGCGATTACGATTACGATTTACGATGCATTTTGATTTTGTCTTTCATACTCTTCTGTTACAGAAATGTAAAATTTACGGTATTAGAGGTCAGCCAAACTCATGGTTAAATAGCTATCTGAATTCTGAGTGGCAGAAAACAGTTTCTAGAAATTTGTAACATGGAAGAGAATATGGAAGAAATAGTGTATAAATGTAAAACAATGGAAAACAAAGTAGGAGTTCCACAAGGTAGTATATTGGGACATTTGCTTTTTATGATCTATAAATGATTTACCTCACGTGACAAAGTACCATTGCTCATTGTTTGCTGATGATATTTCAGTTGTTATTCGCTGTCAATCTCGCCAAACTTATAACGAAGATATTAACAGCTACATTAACAATATTGTAGACTGGTTGCAGAATAATTACCTTAAAGTTAACTTGACAAAAAAACTATATTTATACAATTTGGACACAGACAAACGAAAAAACAATACTTAGAATTATGTTAGGTACCAAAAATATAAGCTGGTTGAGGCTGGTAGGTGCTGGATGATTGTTGCTCTTGGAAACAACATGTTGGTAAAGTCTGCTCAAAAATAAATCACTTTGCTTATGCTCTTTGGCGTCTGCAACTGCCCTAAAAACATACCATGGCTACGTGGCATCAAATTTAAGATAAAGCATTCTATTGTGGGATAATTCTGTAAAGCTTGAAAGCGCATTCATCTAACAAAAATAATACAACAGGGTTATTTGTGACGTAAATAAGGTAACTAGATGTAGGTCCTATTTAAATAATCTAAAATTACTTACACTTCCAAGTACCTATTTACATTTATGAACAACTCTCGCTTAACACTCGGTATCTAGGTTATTACTGTCAGGACTCAAAACGGATATCTCGGGTAGGAATTCTTATAACATGTCCGTAAAAATATTCAACCATCACACAACACACATGAATTCGAAAAGACAGAGATGCGGGCTAAATTCGAACTTAGACCTTCTTGTATGGAAGGCGAGCATTCAACCGCTAAACTAGCAAAGGTTACGTAAAAAGGATTAAAAAAAAACTTCTTACTCTCTTAGTATTTGGGTTTTCGGTCATGTCTACTGGCTGACAAATCCAATTATATTTATTAAACCATCCGGCGGATAAAGCCTGTGAACAATTTACAGATGAAATAAAAATCTGCTCGAATAAATTTCTTAAAAAATAAGCAGTAGGTACCTACATTCGTACAAGAATTTCCTACTCAATATTTTCGACTTATTTCATTTTTTTAATAATTTATTTATGTACACACAGAAAACATTAAATAGGAGAACAAAGTACAAAGGTACTGCTTATTTCACAAAATAAATCTCTTCCAGCAGACCTGCGAGAGGAGAATTTAAAACACGAAATGTAGACAGCGATGTAGAAGAATAGATCAAAACTATAAATTAAATTTATTAATATAAACATAAGTAGGATAGATACCTACTTCAAACAAATATACATAAATATATAAATATAAACACATACATACATAAATTGCAAACAGAAGTTATTATGACAGGGAGAGATAATGCTCTTTTACACGTTTCTAGGTTGAGATAGTTTTACAGTCCCTTATCTCAGGTGGACGTGAGTTCCACAATCTAACCCCATGCCCAGATAGGGAATAGGAATAGAAGTAGTTTTGTGGGATGGGAATGTAAGAAGAGTACGGAGGTGTGACCTGCAGGACGAGTCAGGAGAACGAGCGTAGGAAAAGCGTTCCCGCCATCGATGTCTATAGATACGCTCTGTCATACAAAGGGAAGCTAAAAAAATGAGACGTATTTTTTGAAGACGTCAAATTTTAAATTCAGCAATGTTCGAATTATATTTAAATAGAACAGCGATACATGCACTAATGGAATAGCTACTGTTATTATATATTTTTTATTCAATACACAAATTAATAATTATGTTTGTAAACGGCATTTGACAAGTGATCAACCACTCCATTTTTCTGAAAATGGAGTACCTGACACGTCTCACTTTTTGAGTTCACTAAGCATATCTATAGACATCGATGGTTGAGAGTTTTGCGAAAGTTGGAGACTTGATCATACTTTCTGAGATTAAAGACCAATCGGATACACAAATTTTGCAGTCTCTCAAGTTTATTTAAAAGCTCCTCGGTCACATCCAGATAGCTGGCGTCCACGAAGTCAATAATGGGCTGAATGAGCGTTTGAGCAAGATAAATTTTGGTTTTCAATGGCAAGAAGCTTTGGAGACACTTCAGCGAATGAAAGGCATAATGAACTTTTTTGCTAACGTTAGCTACCTGGGCACCCCAAGACAAATTGGATTCGATAATAACTCCTAGGTGATTAGCGCAATCTGCATAGGCAATTTGAACACCATCAAAACAGAGTGGAGAAAGGGACGCAATATTGAGTCTGTTACGGATGTACCACCTGCCTATGATCATGGCCTGGGACTTGGCAGGATTGATACGCAAGTCGAAGGATCTAGCCCAAATGCTAATGCATTCAAGGTCATGGTTCATTTCGGCAATAGCACTCCCTACCTCAACCCCAGGGATGTGTTGGTAAAGCTGCAAGTCATCAGCGTAGAGATGGAAGTTGGATGAGATCACTTTGGTGACCGAGTTGATATAAACAGAGAAAAGAAGAGGAGAGAGGACGCCACCCTGAGGAACACCCACAGACGGGCCACGCCAATCAGAGGAGAGCTCATCAAGGCGTACACACTGTGAGCGACCCCGAAGATAAGAATTAAACCAAGCTAAGGAGGAAGAAGAAAGATTTACAGATTCAAGGATACGAAGGAGGATATCAAAATCACGGAATTGATCGCACTGCTGCAGTCTAGTAAAACCAGGAAATTTGATTTATTACATTATTATATTTTTATTTATGTTAGAATAATAATTATTACTGAAAGGAGTTATTTGCATATGTACAAAACTTAACATTGCCATAGCGCATTATTTCAAAATTGCATTTCATACATATATTATTGTCACGAGGTTTGCATAAGTCCGCAAAGGTTAAACTAAAGGTAGGTACTGAGAATCACGATATCTAAAGTGAAAATGGAAACCAAAAAATGTTTACCAACCTCAAAAATTAAGTATCCGCATATACATATTTGAAATATATTATAAACTAATATAGTATTTCTCAATTTGAACGGCTTCTTATCTTTCATGAGCCGAGGGCCCAAGATTTTTGAGAAATATACATAGGACGGCAAAATGATGAACAAGACTATGGGCGATGGAAATAAGTCCCTTGTTCTGTAATCTGTAAAGAAAAATAACATTAAAATTCCTACCAATTTCATTCTTACTGAAACGCCTGGCGCTTTTCTCATTTCATAATTACATATCTAATATGACTTAATAATTCAATATTGTTTTTATTCACAACTCTGTGGGGCGAGCACGAATGTGTTAAGGTATCGTACCGTTAATGTAAGGAAATTTAGAATAAAAAATACACGTTCAAATCCATGTTATTTTTTGAAAATATATGCAGTATTTTTACATTTTCATGAAACAAGTGTGTATGTTGCATAAGATTGAACAAAAATGCGATAGATTAATTGTATTTTATCATCAAAATTCATACGTCAAAACATTCGTGCTTGCCCCTACGATCTTTTGCCCTGACGCGTATGAAATTATTCAGATTTATTTTTGGATTACTTTTCACACATTGTTGTTGCTGGCTAAATTAAACTTTCTCGTGGAAATTCAATAAGTATTGACCTTCAGCTCTGTCATTCACATCCGTGGGTCTATCGCGTAACTAAAATGGTAATGAACATCGACTCTGGTAATAAACTTAACCTAACTTCAATACGATCGTGAGACTAAACATCGACTCTGGTAATAAACTTAACCTAACTTCAATACGATCGTGAGACTAAACCTCGAGCTACCTTTTAACAAAATTTACCTATCATGAAGATGGGAGTCCTAACTTCATGATCGGTAAATTTATTACAATGTAGCTCGAAGGTTAGTCTGGTGACAGAATATTGGCCGTATCAGTACGCTTGTAGAACAAAGTTGTTACAAGCTCGTTGGAACTGACTATTGGCTATTTTTCAAGCCTGTAGTGTCCCACTTCAGGGCAAAGGCCTCCTTTCCTTCCTTCCACGTTTCACGGTCTATGGCAATTTGGGGGCAAATCATTATAATCATTTTCTTATTTTTTATTCACATTAATTTCATCATTCCATGGAGTTTCTTGCCGGTTCTTCTCCATAGGACCTACTATTTGGAACCGCGCACCTAGAGTCTCGATATTTCATAAGTGTCTTTATCTGGTTTACATGACATAAAGATCTATTCTATTCTATTCTGTAGATAAGAGTCTAATAAAATTCATCACGCTCTTCTTTTGAGTCTACTGCGTTGCCGTTTCCTGCTATTTGGTTTGTATTGTATTGCCAAACTTGATCTAACTACGATATATAAGATCCAACCTTTCTAGTCCGGATCTCCTTAAGGGGTTATTATACTCATCAATATGAAAAAAAAATATTATAGGACAGAAAGACAACACAGAAATGGTAAAAAAAATCTGCTGTTTGATACAAATGATATTATTTGACTAAATGTAAGAAACGGCAGATGTTTCTTTCGCGTTTTCCGCTTTGTTCCCTTAGTAAAAGCTATTCATAAAATAGAGAAAGAAAGAAAAAGTTTTTATTTTTACGCCCAGTATGACTCATGAAATATAGTAGGTGTACAAGTTTAGATGGAGAACATTTACAAATGAAGCGAAAACTAAAATCTTCATCGATTTAAAGATGTGCAGGTGTACAGGTGTACAGGTACCTAGTTATCTACTTTAAGAGTTTCATTATAATCTAAAGTACCTATTAATTTTTAGTATCACATACTTAACAGCTTATACAGCGTGTATCAGAAATGCGTGGTCATATTAAAGGGTGTGGATCAGACCATCAAACTGATAAATTTTTTTTCAATATACATCGTTTTCGCGAAAAAAATATCAGCGATCCCATTTAAAACTTCAATACCTACTTAACCCAAAAGTAAGGGATAGCTGATTATTTTTCGCGATTAGAATGTTGGTCACATAGAGAAAGTTGTTCAGTTTGTTGGTCTGATCCACACCCTTAAATATGACCACGTATTTCTGATACAATAATTATTAAAAGCAATTATTGTCACATCTTACCACATAAATCATAAAATATAAAATCATAGGACTCCTTCATCTTTGCCAAAAGTACCGCCATTGTCACACCAATTACTTTTTTTAGAAATAAATACCAAAAATATATTACAATTTCACAATAAAATTTATACGTAAGAAATAAACCAGGTCTAACGACACACTACTTCATGAAAACTAAACGAACACCACCATTGCTCATTCATTTTATTATAAAGTTAAATTACGCAAACATTCCTTGAATTTAGGTAGGTAAATGTTAACATGACTTGCCAAATGAAGCATATAAAACATAATTATATTATGTAACATTAGCCTAAGTAAGTGCTACATATTAATTGTTTTTAACCGACTTCCAAAAAAGGAGGAGGTTCTCAATTCGACTGTACCTACGTTTGTTTTTGTACGTAGCTATACCTTCGCCAATAGGGAATATGCATGTTTTTTTTTATTTCTTAAATAATCATTTACGTCTTTATAACATAGATTTTTTTTTAATAGGATTGAAAATTGTCAAATTTTTGTTCAAAGTGAAATTTAAAACATTGAATAAATTTGAGCCGCTCAAACGCCACCATTTTGCGCGCCATTTTGATGAAGTCATTGTATGTGTCCCGTGTTTGTTTTCTATAGCGTTTTAGTTCATACTTATTTTCAGTTTTAATTGCTATAAAAATCATGGAAGAAGTTAAAAAACCTTCTTACAATTAAGGTATGGTACCGAAGTGCAACAATACTATTAGCGAAAGTACGAAAAAAATGGTGTAAGATGATGAGAAGGGATAGTGGAATAATGTATCTCCATAGTCGATTGTATTTTTGTTGTGAAGATCATTTTAACGTAAGTATGCTATATTTATGTACA
Source organism: Allophyes oxyacanthae (assembly GCA_932294325.1). Classification (NCBI taxonomy): domain Eukaryota; kingdom Metazoa; phylum Arthropoda; class Insecta; order Lepidoptera; family Noctuidae; genus Allophyes; species Allophyes oxyacanthae. The sequence goes on along the minus strand of OW028614.1, from coordinate 2,153,600 downwards.
GCTTAGTGTGAATTAGCTATTAATCAGATCTGAAACACTTGAGTGAGCTTCAATAATACAATATTACGTGTAAATTATAATGACATAGACGTAAATTAGGAGTTTGGAACAATTTTAATGACAAATGGTTATGTATAGGTTATGTTTTGTTGTAAGTATTATTTAAACATTTATGAAAAAAAATCTATGTTTTGGACTAAAATATACCGTATAACATATTAATTACCTTGCAGCTTTCATTCCTTTGATCTTTGCGCTCGTAAAATCGAGATTTGATGCAAAATATGCTGACATCATAAATGATAAATGCATTTATTTTCGGATCATCCGATTGTGCTTTGACAAAACCAATTTCTGTCATCGTCCTAGATTGACTACAAATATATATTCACAAGTAATCACACAGGAATACAGTTTTAAACAATTTTTCTCACAAACACTACTAACACAGTATGAATATCGACGCCGATAAATCCAAAGACGTGACTATTGACGTCACATTTCGTTTCGACCAATGGTGACGTGTTTTGTAGTACGTAGTTTGAATTTCCCTCCGTTATTTATCACTTTCTATATACTTAATATTTTCTGGGTTTAAATAATAACTAAATAAAAAAAATACCTTTTAAGTATAGGTAATGTAAAGATGATAAAGAATCTAGAAAAAAATATTTGAGACTAATTTAAATTATATGCATATTCCCTATTGTTAAGCGGTTTTATTTTATTTTACAGCTTCTGAAGCCTTTAATTCTTCACTGCACCTTAGTTTCTCAATGTCACCTAATTCAGAAGCTGTTTAAGTCTTTTAAGAAAATTATTTTATACGTTTTAGTTTTTTAATGGAGATTACTCATTTGTACACCTTCATAGGTACTTATAACATGTTGGACTATAATTTCATAAATATCAAAAATACTTTGTAACAATGTATTATCACCCATGTTTAGCACAAATAAAATGATTTGATTTGATTTAATTTAATGTCCGTTTGAACTTATTTTTAAAGTTTATTTTATTTTTCTATTTTGAATGGCTTAATCAATACATAAACATTAAACATGCGATTACAGCAATTATGAGTGATTTGCTAATATCCATTGAAGAGTTCCATTGTCCATCTCCGAAGGTCTTCATTTTCACCAAATTTAAATGGGAAGAATACTTTAAAAAAAAGAAACATTAAGATCAGATAACAATTAGCGAAGGCATCACTGATACAAAAAAAAGAACCATAGTCGACTTATGAACCTCCTTTTTTGGAAGTCGATTAAAAAGGAAATAACGATCAATGCAGCACGTGTATAGGTAGGTGCAAGAACCTTAGGGTAGGTGACATTCGTTGACACATTATTGTATCACTCAGTGACTTTGTATTATTCTGATTATTAAGTGAACTATGTGATTACATAATTAACATTCCTTAGCATTGTATTGCTGTGTGTGTCAAGTACACACAACAATACGTAGTGTATGTCTTATCCGTTTTGTTTCCTACTATTTATCCTGCATCGTGGGTACGGGGGGCTTAGGTACTACGAGCTCTTATAGCAGGGCAGAAAGTGAACTGCCCAGGAATTCCAGTATAAGCCGACCTTTCATTGTACGAAAAGCCTATACAATGCGAGGTCAGTTCATACTGGAAATATCTGAACGGTTCAATTTTTGCTTTGCTTTTAGAGTTAGTAGCAAGCCCCAGAGTCAGACATAATCTCACACTGACATATCCAGACCCGGGGCTATACGAATATAGTGAGAAAGTCCCGCTATGCCCTACCTACGTCTCTCTACGTGCCCCCGTTCCGTGCGTTCCCCGCACGGAACGGGGGCATAAGTGATATAAGAAATATATATTTTTAAACGGCGCGTGTGTCTCCTCACGCTACAGGTAGTTTATAAAAAAACAACAGATATATAAAATTACCCATATATTTCAGATCCTCTTAAAATAACAAGTCTTGTTTGTGTGTTGTACAGTTTTGTATCAAAAACTTCTATAAAAATATAATTCAATCTAGATATGTAGAATAATCTTTACAAAATGAAAACTCGAGCTTTTATGTTTATTGCCATCTCTATTCATTGGTATATAAGTGACAAGGACAGGTATATTTTGATCAGTATTTAAAAATTAGAGTTTTTATTAGTAAGAGATTAAAACTATTATATTTTCTTATTATTATTCAATAAAAAATACATTGAACCGACAACACGATTTATTGAATACCTACAGAATGACGAGTTTTTTTATTAAAAATATCTTAAACTTATTGATATTTATCAACATTACCGTGCACCTGGAACCGTGCACCTAGAGTCTCGACATTTCATAAGTGCCTGTATCTGGTTTACATGAAATAAAGATCTATTCTATTCTATTATAATTATCAAAAAATATTAGCTTATAAACAAAATGTAATAAATTAAAAATATTCCAGCAATACCTACAATTTTTCAACAAGTTGGAAATAATAAACAATATAACAGCATTGTCGAAAACGAGATTTATTAACAATAGAATTTGTACCTACTACAACTGCAATTTATATATATATATATTTTTTTTTTCTTTCACTGTTTGTTTGTTTTACCTAATTATTACATCTTCATTAAAAGCACCAATATTGAGAAACAATGTTGAAAATTTTCATTTACGTGTTTTTAACATCATAGGGAATTTGTTATATCTACCCATTTTATACAAAATAGATAAATAATATTATAGTATTTGCAAATCTTTATGAGCCCTGAACTGAGCTCTGAAGTCTCTCTCTCTCTCTCTCCCTCTAGCACCTATAATAAACGTACTATTATAGGTGCTAGAGGGAGAGAGGCAGAGTTCAGAAGGCTCATAAAGATTTGCGCGTACTATAATAATCTTAAGATATGATTTCAATGTACTAAAACAAATGAAATACACGACGGACGTGTCGTCGACGTATGATGGATTAAAATTTTATTAAAGTAAACAAAAGACTTGCTAGAAAGTCAAGGAATGAGGAACATGAAGAAATTGAGCCGAAAGACTTACGCATAGAGTCACAAGACATCAATCACCATGAACGAAGTAAACAATTGTTTATTCCTATACTCCGTTTGAAATAAGATTAGACACGTTTAACAAACCCTTTTACAGTGTATTCAACCGATTTTGACTTCTATTCCGTACGCATAAGGATGGCATTAAAAGCAAAAACGTATTTACGATAACAAATGTTTACTGCAGCTGTAATATGTCATGTCACCAACGTAATAGAAGTCAAAATCGGTTGAATAAAGTGTAAATGGAGTTATTTAAATTTCTAATGTTATTTCGAACGGAGTATAAATACCTATAACAATAATAAAAGGTTCGAGCAGTGCCACAATTAGTCTTAAATTATATATATTTTTTTACAGCTAATAGAATTTTAGTAACACATATTCTAATTAGCGTAACAAGAGAGATTTACAAATAGTTTTCGTTGATATAATAATATATTATATCTTAGCCAAAAGTATTAACGATTTGTACAAATATACAGTCATTAAACATAAATGTATAAGAAATAGTAAAAGTCTATATGAATGTTTATTATTAACGTACTAATTTTATGTGTTTAGAATTTTGCAATATTTTTTTGTATTGACTTAAGAATAAAGATTTCTAAATCAAATAGGTTGTAAAAAAAATTATAGTCTATCTCAGCCTTTATATAAATATATTTACGAAAAATATAGTAACATTTTTCTTCAGTGCACTTCAAGAAAATTGATTACAAAAGTTAAAAAGATAAAAATCATTAAAAGGAAAAGTTCGTTTCTATGTTGCAAAACCCTAATCACAAAAATCTATCACATAACTAGCCAAAACCTAGCTATAATTAAACTTTAACTCAACTAAAATGATCACAATATTTTAAAGTCTTTATACTAGCACTCTTTTGTTTTTCCATTCGCCGTAACCTGGACACTTTGGACAGACTTCTTGTTTTTGATGTAGTTTATGTAGTAAAAGTTACCAAACATGTAAAGAAAGAGACCAGCATTGAGGGAAAGCAAGAAGTTGATGCCTTTAGGGTAGTTACAGTCGCCAAACATGACAGTGAAGTTATGATAGAAGATGATGCAGAACTGGATCTGAAATGAGAAAACATAATATATGTTAGTTTATTGGAGAAACATGATACAGGAGTAGATTAGTAGGTCAGATCAGCTGTTTAATAATTAGCAAGTTATCATTAAATTGAGGTAGATACTATCATGTTGTAACAATTTCAAAATGATCGACAAAAATCTGGATTGTTAATGGTAAGTAATATTTTGTAATCAAAAATTATTTATTAAATTCAATACCTAATATTGTTAAATCGACATCCAAATTCTCAGAAACGATTAACACAGTTTTTTGTTTCGAGTTTAATTGTGTTATCAGTAATAATAATATACTCTAGGAGCAGCAAGATATTACATATACATAAGATACATACTTTATGCTGTTTGAATTCATTAAAATATCAAAGTCAAAATACATTTTTAGCATCCCCAACATTGGATGAAAATTGTCTTTGTGGCCTACGAGCTAATAACCATTAGCTAGTTCTTAGGTTATAAGTAGTATCTAACTTACCAGCTGCATTGTAGTGAGGTGCTTCTTCCACCACAAGTACTTCTGGTACTGAGGTCCTAGCCCGGAGATCAAGTAGTACGTATACATGACGATGTGGATGAAAGAGTTGATCACCCCGAGGAGAGTTCCGTGACCACCTAGAATTAGAACGTTTGAGGTAAGATAAAGTTTGATACACAGTTTGATACAATAAAGAGGATACTTTTTAATTTATAGTGAAATATTTGTTTAGGTACCAATTTCTCAAAATACGAATTAATAATTTCTTCTCGTGTTACTGCAAATATCTCTCTTTGATGGTGATAGGTTTTTTGGTACTAAAGCACAATTTAGTTTTTATATAATAAAGACTACGCCTGTCTGAGAAGTCCCTGGATAAAAAATATCTATAGGTTCTAGTTCAAGAAATATTATTTCTTTTTGTCTTTATCTCGCCATTCAAATGTAATCTCCGTAACAGCATCAGGAAGAAACGGACATCCACAGTTTTGTCGTTTATATTTTTATAATTCTTCATCATCATCAGCCCACATTCGTCCACTGCTGGATATAGGCTTCTCCCAGTAAGCGCAACTGAACCCGGTACTCCGCATCCAATTTCTGCCAGCCACTTTTCGCAAGTTGTCGCTCCACCTAGCTGGAAGGCGCCCCACAGTACGTCTGCCTACTCGCGGTCTCCACTCGAGAACACGTCTACCCCAATGGTCATCGGTTCTTTGACTTATGTGACCAGCCCACTGTCACTTCAGCTCACTAATCCTGTGGACTATGTCGATTACCTTGGTCCTCTGTCGGATAATCTCGTTGCCAAGAGTGACTCCGAGCAATGCCCGCTCCATAGCTCGCTGAGTAACTTTGAATTAGTGGACTAGTCGCACCGTAAGTGTCCATGTTTCGGCACCATAGGTTATGACAGGTAGGACGCACTGATTGAAGACGAAAGTCTTCAGGCATTGTGGTATAGGCGACGAAGAGACTCGACGTAATTTCCCGAAGGCAGCCCAACCCAACTGAATTCTTCTCCTGGCTTCCTTCTCGAAGTTGTTTTTACCTAACTGCCCTATCTGCCCGAGGTAGACGTACTCCTTAACAACACGACGACTGGTTCCGGGTATATAGTAGATAATTACATGGATTATAATAATGCATTATTATAATCATTTATTTAAAAACAACAGAGATTCGTCACATTTAAAGATCATTATGCACAAATTAAACTTGAAATATCATGGTCTTTAAACTGTCATGGTCACTAACATTAGTATTAGAGATCAAAACGAACATGAACATGGTAAATGCCCCGTTTTGAAATATAGTCATCAAAATTCAAAATTAAATTAAATTAAAAGCTATTAAATGATACATAAAACAGATTTTGTTCGTTCTATAATTTTCCATAGCAAACGGTTATCGTGTCTGTTTGCAACAACTCACCGGATGCTGTCTCGCAGTTTATACCAGTGAGAGATTCCTATGTAGCATGAGTGCGTATTCAAGTTACCTGGCAAGAACTTGACGCCGATCCAAGCGCAGATGGGCATCATGAAGTGGTGGTACAGATGAAGGAAGGTGATCTGCCTGTTTTTCTTTCTCAATACAAAGAAGATTGTGTCCAGGAGTTCGATGACCTTAGCTGCGAAGTACCACCATACAGCTGCTGCCATCTATAAAAGATTTTACATGAAGTTTAAACAAATGTCGAACATGCAAATATTTATCACTAGTAGATCAATATTTTTATCTGATATAATAGCCTTTTCGAACAAAAAATTTGTTGTATTAATTGAATTTATGTATGTAAATAACGTATTTTTGTTGGATTGGTCATAGAATTAGAAGGTACTTACTCTTTGAGCCTTGGGATTATTCGAGTAGTCTACTGGCTGACATGACAAGTTGTAGTCGTTCCACCATCCAGAGACCAAACCCTGAAATTAAAAAAGTTCGTATTAAAAAATATTATATTCTTTCATCTTTCATCAAACCAGAGAAATGGTCTCGGCATGCCTGTCCGGAAAATTGTAATTATTAAAGATGCTGATTGCTGAGTTATCAAACTGAGCAAGCAAGTTCTGAAACCGAACACAAAAAATCTGCGAATTTTATGAAAGTTTTTTTGCATCATATTTCACTCCGCTATCATTCGACTAAGTAAAGGAACATCGAAGTAGAAAATGTCACATTTATCTGTTCTACACGTGTAATTATTAATAATTTTGGTTAGAATAGGTTGGAGACTTAACAAACTTTGCTTAAAGATCCGTGATAAGGGTAAAATTATGAATTTTTTATGTAGTTCCTGTGGCTAAGTTACAAATTAGATTGGATTGATTTTTTGTGTACGATCACAGAACGTGATACTAAATACGCAGTTTTATTTAATTTGCGGCGTCCTGTATTTGTACGTACCTCATATACCAGATACATGCTCATCAATATCTGTGACACGTTGTATAGTATCATAGTGTTCTTCAGGTTATAGGGCTTCCTGTCTCTCATGTACCGAGGCCCGACTGAGGTGCAGAAGTAGACGTACGTAGCAAGGACGGTGAGTAGTAGTCCTGGTCCCGACATCAGCAACCAGTTCTCCGTACGAGGATCTGTAAACAAAATGAAGACCATTCATATTTTGAGCAAAGACCACGTCAATTCTGAAGAGAGTATCATTAAGTTTTTTAACACGCTTTTAATTAGCTTCACCTGTAACTAATTATGCAAAAAAATTGGATATATACGGTTTCCGATTGAGCTGAAATTTTGCATACCTACACGTGTAGCAACATCTATCGCCACATAGAATAACTACTAGCAAGACAGCAAGCTGACATCAGTAGTGGCGCGAAAATATGAATCGATCAATCAGATTACGAGGCCTACTTCACGCAAGGAAAAATAATATCGTATCTAGCATAATATATACAACTGTCCGACATCAACCGTTGGGCTTCGGCCCACCAGGTAATATCACCTCCACACACGTTTAGTTTGGATGACAAAAGCGTGTTTTTTTTTTTTTTTTTAAACAATAATACCTATTTCATTTTTCAGTAGGTATGTTCGGAGTGGAGTGGAATGTGGAATATACTGATAACTTAGAAGTTGAACGCTTGCCTTCCATGCAGGAGGATCTGAGTTCAAACCCGGCCCGCACTTCTGACTTTTGGAACTTATATGCGGATCATGATTTGATTATCACTTGCGTTAACGGTGAAGGAAAACATCTTGAGGAAACTTGCACACCTAAAAGTTTTTGATGTTATGTGTAGTCCGCCAACCTGCACCAGGCCAGCGTGGAGGACTAAGGCCTAACTCTTCTCATTCTGGGAAGAGGCCCGTGCCCAGCAATGGGACAGTAATGGGCTAGATTTATTTATATTCGGAGTCTTTATTGTAAACGATAAATGGCGAAAAACTCGTTTTGTCACATCACTTCTCACTCGATCATTCGGGTTTACTGGAGATATTATTTACGTTTTAATTATCATCGTTATTTTAATTTATTTAGTTATGTTAATTTATCATGCTTCCATTATCTCTTTTTCATGTATACTAAAATCTACATTTTTTTTATGATTGTGTCTGAAGTCACGGTTAATAAGTAAATTACAGTTTCTAAAGATAGAAACTTTGTTAATTTATTTATTTATTTTTACAAATAATATCATCAGATTTCTTTCAAAAGTTAAGCAAAAGCTACTGTCGAACGAAATTCATCATCATCATTCTCCTGCCCTTATCCCATTTTAGGGTCGGCGCAATGTCTTTTTTTACATTCATCTCTATTAGACATCATTTCTGGATTATCTTCCCTCACATTCGTCATGTTTCACACAGCCCATCCATCTTTCCTTTGGTATCTTCTCTGATAGCCATAAACATTCATACTTACAACTCTTCTTATAACATGATCCTAATTTCAACATAACATGTCCATACCACGACAGCTGGTTAGTTTGCAGCTTTTCTGTAACTGATGCCACTTTCATTCTTCTTCTTCTTCTTCTTAGAGTGTCTCTCTGACTAGCGAAGGTTGGCAGTCAGCTCTGCATATTTCTTTCTGTCTCTTGTATATATAATCTATCTATCTTATTATATAATCTATTTATCTTTTATTTCTCTTATTTTCTTTATTACTTTCATTCTAGACAAACGTAATTCGTTTAAAAAAATTAATTGAATATTCATTCGAATTCTAATCGCTTAGTGACCTTTGCACTCAAAGCAGAGGAATGCGCAAATTATAAGTTACGTCAATTGTGTGAAAATGAGATGGTAACAAAAACATACGAATGCGTTAGCTGCCATTGTTTAGACTTTAATTTGGTTTACTACCTATATCATTAGCATTTGCTTTTGAACCTGTTTTAGCTCTGTTTTATGAAGCGCAAAAGTTTGTTAAAGTACTTATGGAATTACTTTTATCTTTATTTTCCATGAGTATCGTAATAATCAGATTAGAAATTATATTCGTTGTCATCATCAGCAGTCTGAGCACAAAAAAATGAACTGCGATCATTATTCATCATCTCATCCAATGTGGACATGTGTAATTAATTGGTTCCCAAGATACAGGCTTGCCTAGTTTGGGGCCAATAGAAATCCTACTATTTTATGTATTTTTTGGAAATAAAGAATTGAAGATTTGAATTTGAATTTGAATTTATTATAGGTATACTAAAAAAGTAAGAATTAATAGAAAATATTTTTTCTATAAAATAATAATATTATGACCATATATAATTTTATGTAATTTAATAGACACAGTGCTTCCTCTCTGCTACATCGGTGTATCCGGTGGGTTCCTTAATGACCGAAATGATTGTCATTTTATCACCTAAATGACATTGTGAAACGCAATAAATATTGAGTATTGACTATTAAGAAAAACGTTTATTATACCGGAGAGGATGATTGTGGTTACTCCATAGTCATCCAATGATGTGCTGCGTTCAGAAGATGTTCCTTAATAGACATATATGCAGGAACGAGGTATGGTGTTCCTCCATTGAAAAGTGAGGATCCTCCGACCAGGCGAGGTGATATTGCTTGGCGGGCCGAAGCCCGACAGTTGTTATCGGACAGTTGTATAAGTGTTACAAATTTAGGTAGTCTGTACAATGCACAAAGAATGTTTGCTGTTGTTCTAAATAAATGAAATTCAAATTGAATCATATTTAAATATGAATTAATTCTAAGTGCTCATTTCATATATACCTACTAGTTTTTTTTTTTTATTGATAAGGCAGTGTTCATAGTTAAGTTCAGGTTATATACCTACCTAGTAGATATATTAATTTATACTTAATTGTATTACATGTGATATTTTGACAGAAAATTTTAATATTCATATTTTTAAGAATATAAAATTAATTACAAACCACAATTACAGTTGCCAATATAAAAAGTTAGTTTATTCATCAAAATTCAACGGGTGATCGAATTAAAACAAATGAACAAACAAACATCTGATATTGGGTTAGTCAATATGAACCTTTGAGTATAGGTATGAACGTAAATAAACAAAATGTCTGTTACAACTATTTTATTCCGGTTCACTACGAAGTACATCATACATGCCTAGATGAGGCAGACATACCATAAACATTTTTTTTTTATCCCCGTTTAACCAAGAAATCTATGAAGATACACTACTGACTGAACTAAATTTATCTAGCCTATATTACGTATCAAAAAGGCGGAAACAACACCTGTTCATTATAATAATAATCATATTTGTTTGCGCGGCGTTGTGCTCGCGCATTCGCGCTCGTATGTTATGGTCATTTATTATGCTGCTATTGAATCATACGCATGTCGTAAACTAAGATCGTGGTACTGATTTAAGAGCTTTATAGACGATAGGAACAAAAACATTTCCGAATATATCTATTTCTATGTTGAAACGCTCGGGTCATGGGGTCCGATTGTCCGAATGCACGTCTCCTTTTCAGAGATATTGCAAAACGGTTGGTCGATGCTACGCGTGACCCGAGGGCTGGCCTATTCTTTGGTCAAAGAATAAGCATTGCCATTCAACGTGGCAATGCTGCCAGTCTTCTGGGCACGCTACCAATTGACAGCGATGAGGAGGAGTACTTTGACGCCTAGGTGCTCAGATTTATATTTGTTTTTTTTTTATGTTTTATATATATAATTACATAGTAATAATTAGGCTGTGTACATATTTATTTATAGTTGTAATTCATGAATAAATACCATTTGTGACCATGAGAATAAATCTATTTCTGAAATTTGACTGACACTGTATCAATGAATCTACGCATGATTGATTTTTCTCCTAACTTCAGATCTAGTCAAATTCCCTGGAATATTTTTTATTGTTACAGTTTGAACTTGTAAGCAACTCTATTGGTATTGGTATTGGTAACGCGGGCGAGTTTCCGCAACTTCACGTCGATGCGCGTATTTTGCGTAAGGGTGGGACTAGATCGTTTTATTCTAGCCAACCCAGCTCCTCGAGGAAAGCCAGCAGACACTTGATGTTGCCGGCGATTTCTCGGAGAGTACTCAGGTTACTGAAGTACATGGGTCCTGTAAGTGGCGATTTCTGGGCAGTTTAGCAGCACGTGGGCCGCTGTTTCTCTGTGGGCCGTTGGTAAGCAACTCTATTCAATTTATTGGTCCTTTGACATTATAATAATGTACTTAGACATATCACAAGGACGGATGAAAGGCAATGCATGCAGCGGAGATGCAAATGTTGAGAGGGACGTGTGGTGTAACAAGATTGTATAGAATCAGGAATGAGAATATTAGAGGAAGTATGAAAGTGGCACCAGTTACAGAAAATCTGCAAAGTAACAGATTGTCATGGTTTGGACATGTAATGCGGAGAGATGAAAATCATGTTATAAGAAGAGTTGTAAGTATGAATGTTGATGGCTATCAGAGAAGAGGCAGACCAAAGAAAAGATGGATGGACTGTGTGAAATATGACATGAATGTGAAGGAAGTAAATCTGGAAATGACGTCTGATAGAGATGAATGGAAGAAAAAGACATATTGCGCCGACCACAAATAAAATGGGATAAGGGCAGGAGAATGATGACTTAGATATTAGACATGTCACAGAGTAAAATAATACTAAAATCAAAACTTCAATACCTACTCGATCCAAACGTATGGGACGACTGATAATTAAGTATGTATTCCGCGATTACGATGTTGGTCCCATAGAGAAAGTTGTTCTGTTTCACGGTCTGATCCATACCATTAAATATGTCCACGCATGTCTGATACCCGTTGTAGAATTGCAATTCATCTGGTTTTTCTTTCTTTTTATAACGCTTTTATTAGCTTCACTTATAACTATGTAAAAAAATCTTGGAAGTTAAATTTAACCCACTTCCCGGTTTCCGATTGAGCTGAAATTTTGCATACACGTTTAGTTTGGATGACAAAAGCGTTTTCTTGAATTTTTTTTAAACTATATTATTCTTTGTGAATTGCTATTTAAATTTCTGTTCTTCTAAGGAGCATTATAAGGAACTCGACAGGCAAACAAGGCTTCAAAATGATCCAAAACAATAACATGTAAGTACTTAGACCTACCACTACGACTGTAGTTTATATTCTTCTCACGAAATGTCAATAAATATAAGGACGACAAAACTACTAAATCAAGATATCACGTACGATATCAATGTTTATTAATATTGTCTTACATGCTATCATTCAGAAAAAAAATCACAAGGTGGGATGACTGAGTAAAATGTTTCTTATCACAGAAAAAGTTGGAATAAATAAATATAAAATAAAAAAAATAAAAAAAAACTTAAGTTCTTCATATTTAAATCCAGTCTGTCCTTTATAATTAAATCTTCAATCACAAGGATAACTAAAAAAAAATTATTTATAGTGTCAATCTTTTAAATTGCAGTACTGCAAAGATAAATTATACAAATTAATAGATATAATAATAAAGTAATTAAAAAATGGAATTAGCCAATTTTTTAAAAACTATTTGGTGTTTCTTGACTATTCGCCCTACAAACATCGATTTAAAAAAAAGTTACCTATCATTAGATACTGTACATTTTATGAATGTTATGTATCATACATGTTATATAAGATACTGTTATGTATCAGATTATTATTCAGGTATGAAGTTCCAAAAATAGAAATAAAATTGTATATATTTATAAATAGTTATAAATATTATATTAAAATTTAGGTACCTAATAAAAGTCCTCATTCTGAGTTAAGGTCGCCTTTGTGCATATATTTGTAAATTGTTTATTTTTTGTATATTCCATATTTTGTCTACAATAAAGAATAAGAATAAAAAAAAAGTTCTTAGATACTTGAAAACATTAATATTTGAACTTCGAACGCGCGCTCTAACGAAAATCTTGAAGCGCGCGCTTGACGGGCGCTTGGCTAAAAGCTATATATTTAAACTGTGCTAAAAGCGCGCGCTTGACTCGCATTAATCGCTGATAGTCATGTAGGTAGCCATTGATGCCACCCGTGTGAGCACATATTTATTTGTATTCAGACTAAATTTAAAATCGCATTGAGTTTATTGCAATCACATAGGTTAGCACACACACAGGTAGGCACACATTGTGAGTACTAAATCGGTTTATATAATAGGAATGATATAATTATTTTAAATAGCAATTAACACAGTTCGTATAAATTATGTAATTGATCTAACTCTGGGTGGCATGGTGATGTGGTATGGTATTTATAACTCGATTAGTCGTTATGACGAATACGATGCAATGTCGATGGCTATGCAGGTGCTGTTAGCCGATTAACATTCAGAGTATACCGGCATTCTTACGAGGAGTTACGAATTGGCTAAATTGAATTCGTTTGCCGAATTAAATAAAATAAAACTTGAAAAAAAAGTAAAAAACGACTATAAAAGCCTAAAAAGTATAAAATAATATTCTTAAAATACTTATCAACTTCTGAAGTCAGTGCCACTGCCATGCTAGGTGCATTGAAGAATTAAAGGTCCCGACTTCAGAAGCTGATAAGTTTTTAGAAAATTATTTTATACTTTTTAGTTTTTGAAGTCGGTTTTAACTTTTTTTAAAGTTTATTTCTATCCTCTCATAGCTTACTTAGCAAATTAATAGTAGGTAATTAATTTTGGTAATTCCTCCAATCAAACTAAATATTCTAGTACTCAGAGGTGGTTCACATCGGTTATAGTAATAATACGAGTAAGTTATTAATAGAGCCGTATTTACAGATTTTTTTATTCACGCGAAATATCCGTTGAATTAACGGGGAGGTCATTGTCCGCGAAATAGCGGTGCATGCTTTTTATGTCAGTGTCAAGGATTCAGTTCCTAACATAGAGATAATATATAGTGTACTTGTAATATTTCTATGGTTCCTAATCATGACAATAGCATGTTGCATTACAGTGGATTATTTACCACGTAGGCATGATCATTTTGAGATTTTATAAATCAGTACCGATTTTCCAAAATCTACTTATAAACAAATTTTGGTAGCTGTAATTTTAAAATTGGAACAGTTTCACCAAACATAAAATAACTTATTTAAGGTTTATCTACCTACAAAAAAAACAGCATTAAGATTCGATACATCAAAAAATATTGTACCTTTTGAATTATTAAAGGTACAAAAAAAAAATCCGAACACAAAACAGTCGGTGTTCAAACAAAATAAAGTTTGTTAATACTTGAATAAATACATATTAATAACCTATAGTTCCGCATCGAAACCATCTGACGGTGTGAAATTGGCCTTGGATTTGAGTGATTATTTTAATTAGCATTTACACTTTATTAAATTATTAGCGTCTATGGTTAGTCAAATATATGTATTCATCAGACTATCATAGGATGAACATAGTATAGAATTCTTTATTTTCCTTTCTTAATATATGGGTGTAGGAAGACCGGCGGCCAGATGGACAGATGACGTGCAAAGAATCGCGGGAAAGACCTTGATGCGATTAGGACAGACCAGGGAAACATGGCATGAAAAGGAGAAGGCATAGGCCTTCTCCTTTTCATGCCATGTTTCCCTGGTCTGTCAGCTTGTTTCTACCCACTGCTGAGTATAGACTCAGCAGTGGGTAGAAACAAGCTGTCAATGATGATGATGAATAGGTGTGCAAGATAGATCCCTCTACGTGAGATCTTCTGGTGAACCCTGGGCAGTCAGCTTCGATACTATAATTATTGACTGGATAATCTTTTCACTCATGAGCGATTAGAATAAAACAGATCTTTATTTCATGTAAACCAGATACAGGCACATATGAAATGTCGAGACTCTAGGTGCGCGGTTCCAAATAGTAGGTCCCATGGAGAAGAACCGACAAGAAACGTCATGGAAACTCTTTTAAAATAATGGATTACAATCTTGATCAGTACAATGTTGTGGTTAGAGCTGCGAGAATAATGTAATTTAATGTGAATAAAAATAAGAATAGGTTAATAATGATTTGCATCTGATTAAGATTGCCATGGCAGTTACAAGCCGATCGGTTCCGATGGCACCTATTTACAAGCAGATTCCAATGAGATAGCTCATGCCGACCCGATGGAAGCAGGAGACGGGACATAAGCCTCTCCCAGATAGCAGATTGCTCCGTAGGCTTCACAATGAGCTCGGAGTTCCACTTATTGCATTGCAATTTTCAATTGACATTGACAACACGGTTGTCGCAGTGGCTAAGCGATTAGCTTTCTACGCTACGTGCCATGGGTTAGATCCCCGCACGGAGCAATTATTTGTATGATCTATAGATAGTTGTTCGGGGTCTGGGTGTGTGTGCATGTGACATGTATGTTTGTAAACTGTACCTTCGATACAGGAGAAATCCAAGAGACAAAGTTATTAAAAAAATAAAAATTAGAATGTATCTGGGATAATACAAGGTCCTTCCTTTCTAGTCCTGACGCCTTTAAGAGATTATTTTACTCATAATTATGAACAACTTTTACTATGGGACCAACCCTAAAATTGTGACAAAAAAATCTGTGACTGAGTCGAGTAGGTAGGTATAAGTTTTGTATGGCACAACTGATAACTTTTTCCCATGCCAAGCGATACCACGCTTTTTTTTTTTTTTTTTTACCTTTGTACCTATTTGGATTACCAAAGAGTTCTGTTTACATGTAGAATTCTTAACTTTTTTAAATATTACCTTACTTTATTGGCCAGTTCTAAAAACTTTCAGTGTATTATAATTTATATAGACCATGGTCATACGCATCATAATTCGCTCGCATGATGATAATCATTTCTTGGTGTTACAAGGGAAGCTATGAGCCAGTCACTAACCATAATACGAATTATAATTATTTTAATCGTTTATCATTACGTAATGACGTTACAAATATTTGGTAACCTACACTACAAGTATATTCAAGCATGGCTTAATTGTACCACATTTCGTTCTAAAACAGACCAGAAAGCTAAAATTTAAAAAATTTGGATACGTGTTTACGATGCCATCGCTGTTCTAGTTTGAGCAGAATAGGTGATAGTGGTACCTAACATAAATAAAATTTAATGCACTATGGTAACAAACTACCAGAAAAAAACTGTTTTAAATATTCCAAAGAACAAATAGCAGTCAACCCCAACTTACAACCAAATTTTCTTAACCTGCATTTGGGTGGTAGGAACAACTAGCAACAATTTGATGCAGTTTCAGATGGTGTAGTGTAATGAGAATGAACAGCCATTTGCAAACTCCAAAAAAAAAAGATAAAGTGACGCAATGATTCTCAATGGAGAATTAGCCGTCAAAAACCAAAATTACTACCAAACATCTGATTATGGCCAAGAGGCCAATTACAGAAAGAGAAAAATAAGAGAAAAAATAATTGCAAACTCCATCTCTCCGTAGATAAGAAGTTTCAAACTACCATACGTAGTGTTTGTTTGAAAGTGGTGGCCGTGACAGAAAGGTTGACAAGCAACCGATTGTCGGATATAACTTATTGCGTAAAGATGAGAAGCATGTTTTAAGACTATTTTTTGACTATTAACGTACCCAATAAAAGGAAGACAGGCCGATAGATGGACATAGACGAAAGAATATAGACGAATAGCTAATACCTAGTTAAAGACGAATGAAACAGAAGACATATTTCGCTAACCCCAAGTAAAATGGTACATGGAGAAAGAAGGACAACGATGATCAAATACTAGAATAAAGAAATTTATTAATTTTAGCTTGATCGTAAAGACGATTCAAATAAACATAATAGCCAAATTGTAATAAAAAAAAATACTTCGCCTAATGATGAGACTGTCTGCATAAAATAATCGTGATACAGCCATTTTATTTATTTAACATCTATGACAAATTCGATTAAACGAATGTGAACAATTACAGATTTTATCGCATCATTTCATAAATGTCATGATTTTGTTATGCGCTTGAGCAAGAGATTCAACGATAATGTGATTCTTGTTTCATTGTTTGCCATTTGACCTCTCTGAGATGCATTTTCTTGTATATTGTTGACTAGCTGACCCGGCGAACTTCGTACCGCCAATAAAAGAACTGTGCATCTACCTACCTACCCTACCTACCTACCTACCCTACCTACCTACCTACCCTACCTACCTACCCTACCTACCTACCTACCTACCTACCCTACCTACCTACCTACCCTACCTACCTACCTACTTATTTTATTTTATTTGGGAAAACCAACAATTGTACATTATGTCTGTGGAAGAACGAGGTATGGTGTTCCTCCATTGAAAAGGGAGGATCCTCCGACCAGGTGAGGTGATATTGCCTGGTGGGCCGAACCCCGGTGACACGGTTGATGTCGGACATTTGTATATGTGTTAGATACGATTATCTTTTTCCTTGCGCGATACAGGCTGCGTAATCTGATTGGCCGATTTCATATTTTTGCGCCACTATTACTGTCAGCTTGCTGACTTATAAGCAGCTATTTTATGTGGCGATAGATGTCGCTACATCTTTTACATCTAAATACACGATAAAGGTAGGTTAACGTACAATCCACAACGTTTCCACGAAACGTTACCTACCCTAGCCTATATACCATACCTACCCTACTCCCTACCCTATCTGTAATTTTATTTTTGTACGTAGATTATATTATATACTATTATGTAATCTCTGTATTAGAATTGGCTGTATCGTGGTTCTATTTCATAGATACTCCTTCCAAAATCGGAGTACTTAAATATATATTACGCCATGGAAAAATCCCATGCAAAATATGTTGGTCTTCTTATAAAACCTTTGTGCCCTTGAAAAATAGGCATAAATCAACATTTCTAATTTATATTACCACTTTTCTCCATAATATAATAATTAAAACAATAAGCCGGTACACATCCATACTTATAAATTATACGGCTATGGATTTAAACTTTGCTTAACTATGTTTTTTATCCTGGATATTTGTTTTTTTTTATAATTAAACAAAATAAAAATTCTAGACATGAAAACCAAATTCATCATATTAAAGTATCTAGGGCTTTTAAATAGATATTACCGATAAATTAACTAAAGCCAAAAAAAAGCTGTTGCGATATCTATACGGTACACACAATTAAATTCATTCATAACACGTAACATTTACCGGCAATAAATAGCGGATTGCTACCTTATTGCGGACCTTAGAGACCTTAATATATGACCGTAACATTTCAAGGCCAAGGAAAGAAAATTATAAAAAAAAAATACGAATTTTCAAAAACGAAGACCACACAAACACAAAATAAAAACTTACCGCTGTTGCGTTCCATGAATTTCCGGTAGGAGTCTACGATCGACATGGTTGAATTTGGACCTGAAAAAAAGCAAAGAAATATTAACACTTCAGTCCAATTACTTAAAAATATTAAAGGAATCAAACCAAAAAATATCAAAACAATTAAAAAGGCTTTTTTCATCAAAACAGAACAATATTATATTTTTTATTTTAAACGTAAGTATTTTTTTATACAAAATCTCCTTTTCTTTAAACTTAAACCTTAAACGAATATTTAAATAATAAATACCACAGCCCTACACACCTAATAAATTTAAAAATAATCCAAAGGTACAAACTAAACCACTGCAAAAAAAAAAAAAACATAAAAAAATAACCGAAAACGCTGAAACAAAACGCACTCCTCAGTCAAACAGCGATAGAAAACTGACATTCAAACAATATTTAATTTAAAAGTAAATTAGTATATTGCGAAAATACATAATTACCCTTGAGACGACACTGGCCGACTTGTTAGGTGACTCATGCGCCTATTAGAGTAGCTAAAAGCTTTGTTTGTGGTTTAACTGCGGTTTTTCCGAGAGCCTTACGAAGATTTTGTTCATTGGTACCATTTTAAAACTTAAAAATTGTATCATAAATAAATAATCACAGAACTGAGTTCTGTGATTAAGCCAGGGAGCACACAGTTCTATTGCTCTTTCACAACATTCAATTTTTATCACACATTTAACGAATATCATAGCATTTTAAATATTATTGCAATTGTGAAATTATATTCACTTCAAGGCAATTTTTTATTAAAGCAATATAAGCTTTAAGCATAATGCGTTTTTAAAATGACGGCAATTGTAATAATATTGATTCGCGAATTACGTTTATCTGCGAAATAAGTTTTTATTGATTGGTAAAGTCAGGTTTATTTATTATTTCTGTGTTCTTTATTCAGCATAATGGTGCTTTAACGTTGTAGGAAAAACTGTCTGTATTCTACTTACAATTGTTTGATGCTGCAAAAGCGCCAAAATTAAAATGTATGTACTTTATTTACTTTTATTCTTCATAGTAATGGGAAAAACTAATAGATAAAGTATTTTTTTTTTTTTTTTTTTTTTTACTTTAATCTTTCTTGCCAAAAATGATTCAGGAATTAGTAGAAAAGGGAAAATTTTGTTATTTTGATAAATAGCGACGCAATCAACTGGCAAAATAAATAACAAAAAAGGTAAGTATTTAAATTATTCATTATTTATTATAATAGGCACTCAGTACTCATTCATAAATTAAAATGATTGCATCATTAAAATGTACTTACATACAAATTGATACAGTTCTCCGAAATTAGTTCGGTACTAGGTACTTGTATGGCAAATTAAAGAATTTCAAGATTGCCACGTAAATTAAGTAATTAATTAAACTGTTATTGTACTGTGGTTATTAATAATTTTACATGTATGCAACCATTGCGTTCGTATTTGCAATGGGATACGCAGAATTGCTAGTGAGTTTGCGTAAATATAAACTGTTACTCATTATAATAAAAATTGCATTGCACTAATTTTTCCAACTCGTGTGACCATACCTTTGTGCGTTCGGCATACCCTGGGTACATAAGTTTGCTGACGGGTATGAATCATACCAACACAGCATCAGAGCACACGACAAAATAGATGCATAATAATAATTAATTAATAATAATAGGTCTCTGAGAAGAGCCCTGTGCAAAGTAGAGGTATGGTTATGGACTGCATTTTTTATATATTTTTTATTTTAGTTATCATAGTTAATAATAAAATTAGCACTATAATAAATAAAGTTTATATTCAGACTTCAGACCATAGTTTTGTTAGTACTTTTTTGTACTATGTAGGCAGCCATAAATTTATTAAAAATTTAAAAAATAAAAATTGTTGTACGCTGGGAACGGCAGGATTTTATGGAATTATATATTTTTGACTTTGTAAGAGTATTCTAACAAATAAATACATTATTATTGATAACATAATAATGTATTTATTTGTTAGAATACTCTAAAGTGGATTCAGTTAACAAACCCTATTTTTTTTCATATTTTCTTTCGTCACAGCTAATACAAATAAGTGTATTCGTTTAAAAGTCCAAGTAATAAATATTTCATTTCGTAAATTAAAATCGACCACAAATTAATGTACCTACTGCAACATCAGCGTCACTGCGTGAAGAAATAAAACAAACAAACTGAACGATAATGCTATTCCACTCATTCTTTCTATATTGTAACGCACTATTTAGCACATTAAATATTTGAAATTAAGCCCTAAAACTTTATGATAGAGTAAATTTTTCTTTGTCAATAAGCATTTCTGATAGGACTTTCTGGGTCGTCATAAGGTTGGCTGTCGTGAGAATATTCTTATCGAAAACTAAGGTTATTAAGGTCTAGTAGACAGGACTACGCCGCCCGTGACAACATACAATGTGTGAATGCGGTGACAAAAATACTAATTTCCTACTGAAAATTAAATCGTGCGGTTGGCGCAGTGGTTATAAGCGATTAGCTTTCTGCGCTACGTAGGTATCCCGGATTCGATCCCCGCACGGAACAAATATTTGTATGATCACAAATAGAGTTGTTCCAGGTCCGGGTGTGTATGCATGTGAGATGTACGTTTGTAAACTGTACGTCGATACACGATACAACAAAAAGCCAAAGACCTTCAAAAAAGTATTAAAAAAAATTAATACTATTTTTCGATGCACAGTTGCCAATTCACAAAGTCGAGGTTTGGAATTATATAACCTGTTTGTTTTTACAAAATCATAATTTTACATATTTTTTAATATAAACACTTATATGTTTTAATAATAGAATATTATGCTAATTTCATGGTTTTGTATGAAATGAGAAATGAAATGACCTAGGTCAAGATTTGTTTACTGCAAGGACAAAGTAAAAAAATAAATAAAAAATGCGTGTGTATTTAAAAAACATTTATCAACATGCAAATATCTATATATTATGTATAACAGATTTATTATTGCGCGTACATTATTATATATTCCGATCAGAAACTAATATTAGTCTGTGTTAGGAAACTGTGAGAGCAGAAATTAAGGTTTTTTTTGTTCTTATATTTATAGATAAAAATTATATTAAATAATGTGCCGTCTCTCTGTGCCTTTTTTATGTGTTCTTCATACGTTTAAGAGGATCCTAAAATATTTGATTTTTCTGCATCAGAAGCGCAATTCTCGTAATTAATTTACACGATGACTGAAAGTTGACTGAACTGAGATTATAATTTTATTTATTTATTTTTTATTTAGGGTCTCCAACAAAAGATATACACACACATTCACAAAATAATTTTGGTATCCATACAATACGTATCGTTTAGTTGTACTCCTTCACTTATAGGGGACCACAGCATGCACAGTTAAATTACCAACTAAGCTAACAAAATCAAATTACTTAAATTTGAAAACAATGAATAATAATGAATTGACAAAAAATCGGTATTCTACTCCTATCAAAATTCAGTATGATTTTTCTTCAATCTCAGACACACTCATTACAGACTCATTTTAATCTTATTTTTAACGTTTATGTATGGACGAGAATACCAATTTTATTATCTGTGTCGGTTCAAAATGTTAGCAGAATACCGATTTGGCTTCATTCAACTTTCAACCATATTTTATATTATAATTTTTATTATATTTTTTACAATATAACAACCCGGAACCAACAGCTTAGCAATACTTTCCAAGGCACAGTGGGGTCTCGGCGCCGTGTAAAGAGCGATCACCCATCCAAGGACTGACCATGGCAAAGTAGCCATGTACCTAGAGCCCTTCTAAAACGTATCGATAATAATAAATTATGAATCGAAATAAATATTATTTATTTTTGTTATGAATCGACCCAATTCGTGCCCAACCACAGATATAGATCTGTGTGCCCAACACTAACAGATCGTACGATCGCTCACGAATTTTCTCTCAACCTCCATTTGTGACTTATAAAAATCTAATTAAACATTGCAACAGCCAATAGCACGTGCTAGTGCGTGCCAGTGACATTCAAATAATTAAAGATCGCTAAAATGGAACATAACTGCGACTGCGACGGTGCGGCCTCGATTTGATAGTTGGGTTCCGTATGATATGGTGGTCGTAATTTCATGCTTAGTTCTTGTGTCTTTATTATGCGTGTAGAGGAAAACGCCACAAAAATATTCTATTTAAGAAATTCAAATTCAAATAATTTGAAATTCGAATGAAATCTGACGAATATTTAGCTAAAATTAGGCGGATATTAGATGGATAAACAGATTTGTTTTTGCATCTATTTTCGGCATTAGTATGCAAATTGATGTATCAATTTCTAGGTACCTACCTATTTAAAAATAAAATTCGTTTATATAAGATTTTTGTGCCCAGTATACTCTTCTCGTGTAGAATAACAAGAATGTTTTCGAGACAACGACCTTTAAAGGCTTGTTCATCTACTTAAATCTAGAATTAATATTAATTAAATTTTTCTTTTCATCAATGTACATATATCTTCTTTTATATTTTGTTGTATTATTTGTGGAGGTGGGATGCAGTCCCACTCCGTATAATATAGGTAATAGCTGCATCATAGAATGATAGCCAACCCTAAATAAATTGAAAAAAGGCTAGGATAAGTGAATTGCAATATTTCAAAATCAAAGTCGAAAGATTTTTTATTTCTACTGGGCTGTTACCAGGCACTTTCAAAAAGTCATGATTTTATGTGCACCGTTCCAAGTGTGTTGGTCCTATGGAGATGATACCGGCGAAAAACTCCATGGATACAAAAATACATTTACAATAATATCTGGGGGTCGGTAGCCAAAGTTATGAATTTACATAATGTGATAAAAAAAAGAACAACAAAAAACATAATATGTACCACTAAAGTTATACAATACAAGCACATAACACAAGCCACCCAATTATGTAAACAATGATGAAAAGGAATCAAAATTGAAAACTGAAAATAATACACTCGAGAGCAATGAATCCGGGTCACCAAGATAATAAACTTTAATATCTTGGAAACTAAGAATGACAGCTTATTCAAATAAAAAGTATTTTATAGACCTATATAATACTACTCAAATACTACGCATCGAGAGCTGATAATTGCATTGATAGAGGAATGCGAGAATATTCTCAAACATTTCCTTAGAAACTTTGTGCCGTATACCGAATCGCAAGACATTTGTATTGACAGGACACGGAAGTAATACAAAGTATTAAAATGTGAGAAAATGATATATCTGTAAAAATATTATGGATATTTCAAACAAAAATTGCGATAAAATTTACGCATTTTTAATTTGTGTATTTTTAATAAGTAAAACAAATAATAAATAAGACGTTTTATTAATTTTATTTCAGTAGTATTAAATAGTCTATAAAATACTGTTTATTTGAATAGACTAACATTCTTAGTTTTTGAGATATTAAGGTTTATTTGGTGACCCGAATTAATTGCTCTCCAGTGTAGAATAGAATAGATCTTTATTTCATGTAAACCAGATACAGGCACTTATGAAATGTCGAGACTCTAGGTGTACGGTTCCAAATAGTAGATCCTATGGAGAAGAACCAGCAAGAAACTCCATGGTAACTCTTTTCAAATAATAGATTACAATCTTTATCAGTACAATTTTGTGATAAGAGTTGCGAGAATAATGTCATTTAATGTGAATAAAAATAAGACTAGGATGATTTGCCAGTGAATAAGATTGCCATGGCAGTTACAAGCTGACCAGTTCCGACCCATGTTCCGATAAAGTTTCAGAATCAGTTAGTTATTAGAAAGATAGAAAGAAAACATTGATTGGTCACAAAGACATGACACATCTCGAAATGATATAGGTAAATAAAACGCACAAATTACTTATGAAGTACTTTGATACTTTTGATAATACATCCATCAAAAACCAACACTAAATCAACCTACCAATAGCCAATTACACAAATCTAAGCTAAAATTACTTAAGCTCACAATTTACGACTAACAACCTAATATTACGACAGACAAAGGAAAATTTCTTAATAAAGAATTAAAGAGTACCTCAGACAATGAGTAATGGTCATTGGGCGTAGTACGAGAAAATTGCCCTTACATTGGATTAACAACTACCTTACCGCCTTTTTTAGACAGGATTGTATTTGGAGGTCTTCATAGTAAGATTGATGACACGGTTGGCGCAGTGGATAAGCGATTAGCCTTCTACGCTACGTGCCGCGGGTTCAATCCCCGCACGGAACAAAATGATCTACAGATAGTAGTTTCGGGTCAGGTTGTGTGTCCATGTGACATGTATGTTTGTAAAGCTGTACCCTCGATACAGGAGAAATCCTAGCAAGGGGCAATGTCTATAAAAAATAGCTGTCGTGTAGATCAATCGATCAACGAGGATAAGCAGAGCTTGCCGCAATCAATCCTTGAATGGGTAACCGTTTTTTCTAACATTGAGACCATTCTGTGCCTCGGAAAGCACGTTAAGCAGTTGGTTCCGGTTGTCATACGAACAGTGAACACCTATGACAGACGTTACGAGAGTCAGCAGCGCAAAAAGTCTGACAACCCGATTACCCGTATAACCTTAGAGTATTAGTGTCTCCCAGTAATTGGGTGGCGGAGGTCAGATAGCAGTCGCTCCGTGGAAAATACTGATATTTAGCTGTATCTGGTTAGACTGGGAGCTGACCACAACGTAGTTGATTAAAAGCCAGGCAGATGATGGCAGATGATAATCGTATTTGAAGATAAGAATACTGAAAATGAAGAAATTGTGATCGTGTCTAATATAATCGGCCCAACAAAATCGCATCGGCTACGTTGGCTCGTTCTTATCAAACGCATGGGGAGGATCGAGGAGCCAAGAAAGCATATATGGGCCGTCCGGCTGGATGCAGACCAGTGGACCGATAATTCATAGAGGCTGGTCTTTTTGAGATTAAAGCCAGTAATTGACGAGAACCTGGGCATGATCATGCAAAGTGAACAGTTTTCGTTTCTGAGGCAAAGACTCACTTCAGGTCGTCACTACACCCATACTATTGGTAAAACGGTATTGTATATCATGTCATATGTATAAATCATCGATATTTTAAAATCATTTTGTCATGCAGTGACAACGACAAAATCATTAATGGTTAAAATCATCACTCGATATTGGCCATGACTGAATGAACTTCAGTGTCGGTTGTGACAATGACAAGATGACAACATGCAATGTGTGAATGCGGTGACAGTTAGAAAAAATTATTGATGATTTTGTCATTGTTCCCGTCATTGATATTTTTTGGCTACATAAAATGGCTACAGTTTAGATTGATAAATCTAGTAGTGGACAGTCCTTGGATGGGTGAGCGTTATTTATATATCGAAGAGACCTTACCAGGTCTTGGTTTTCAGTATTGGAGAGAAATAATTTACTTCATCACGTATGTAAGCCACGCCAATAATAATTATACTTGATAAATGTTTGCCTAATTAATTCTACGCAATACTCGTTAACTGACAAATTCCTCATTTGTCAGTTATCGAGTATTATAATATACTACTAATATACCTACTTAGTTGACATACTCTATCTGATGGCTGTATTTTTTATTCAGTTTTGATTAAGTTTTAAAGTTAGACAATACCAAATGCAGCATGTTTGCTTTATATATCCTATTTTGAGGGTTGTTCTAAGTGTAAGATGGTATTTATCTACCTTGAAATTATATTTTTTTTTACAAAAAGTAAAATTATAAGTACAACTTAAATATTACTTGTTAGCTTTGCTGTTACCACGGATCTATGGTCGTTACTCATCAAGTGACGAAATACAAACATTAGTACTTTTCAAGGGCTCATATTGTGGCCGGTTGCAATTAGAAAGGGCATTAAATGGGTAATAAGTAGATACATTTTTTATCGAAGTATGAATATTTATTTATTTTTATTTATTTATGTACACTCAAGGAAACGTGGTAATAAAAATGTTACAGACATATGAGCACAATGGAACGCCTCGCGATCAATACATCTACAAATAATCAAAATGTCTATTTAGCAATACGTCTAATTAACAAATTGTCTTTAAAGCAAAACGTCCAACTATCGAAATGTCTATGTAGCAGAAAGTCCAATCTTTCTTTCTTACTTTTTTAAAAACATTGCCCCTCACTAGGATTGCTCCTGTATCGAGGGTACAGTTTACAAACATACATGTCACATGCACACACCACCCAGACCCGAAACAACTATCTGTAGATCATACAAATATTTGTTCCGTGCGGGGATCGAACCCGCGGCACGTAGCGCAGAAGGCTAAAATCGCTTAGCCATTACGCCAACCGTGTCGTCAATGAGCAAATAGTCTATTTCTCATAATGCCTGGACACATAAGCACGAAAATAATAGGATTAGTTATTGAGATCAGTTAAATTAAATACGTTAACTTTTTAGTCAGCAAGTAGGTAGCTCCCAATGTTTGATTATCACTTAACTCATATCTCAATACAAAAAAAATAAGGAATACTACTTATTTCTAATGAAACTTCTTCCAGTAGTACCGCGACTGGAAATAGGTTTGATGTGTAGGTATGTTACCAATTTTCATTTATTTTAAATTGCGGTTGCCTAGAGAATGCTTTCATGACATCTGTAAATTGTCAGCCAGTGCAATGGTTCTTAGCAAATTATCACTTGATTTACGGGTGTATAATCATGGCTCAAATTGAATGTCGTAACCGTATGAGTAGATACCTACTTCAAGGAGTAATTATTACAAAGCTATAATTTTGAATGCCGTTCTACAGCTGGCAATGTTTACAGAGAATTTTATTGACCGTGGTAATTGACGGTAGTATAATAGACAGGTACGAACGGTCAAAAAAGTCGTCTATCAATTGTAAAAGAAATTCCTTTCAAATGAAAATATTACTAAAGTTAAAACTTCATTATTTTGACAAGAGAATAGAACTCTTTGTTTTATGGCGTACAAAAAATTGCAAACTTATGATAGTTAATTTGTAGTTAATGTTATGTGTCATACGGGATATTTTTTTATGTAGCGCGCAAAATTTTTAGTGTTTCAGTGTCCATTCCCAAATGCAACCACAGTACTAAAATTCACTCCAAAACAAAATAAAAAATTGATCTTGTATGGCTTGCGCTAGTACTTTTCGTTTTGTTTTAAAGTGTATCCCAATAATGCGGTTGCATTTAGGAACAGTACGTACAGAAACAGAAGCGTAAACTAAAGTAGGTAGGTACCTATATTTCTTTTTTTGAACGGCTATAAGCTGCACTGAAAAAAAGCAACCAAAGCACAGCTTTGTCTACTAGTTACATAAATTAAATGATAATCAAACTATGCGAACAAAAAAAAAAACAAAAATAACCGAAACAGTTCGGTTATTTTTTTTTTCAGTGTAATGGCACGGCTACGCATACAGCATTTCAGGGTTATACATTATTTACCAAACATACTGTACATGAACCCGCAGTTCAAAAAACTTAATTTCAGTTTGGTATTTTAAGTTTTTTTTTTTTTTGTTCTTTTTGTTTTTTGTTTTTTTTTTTTTTTGCATGTGGTGCCTTTATTTTGCTTCCAAATAAATTATATTTCTTTCTTTCTGTTCCGAAAGCTAATCGTATAGCTACTGCGTGAATCGAGTCGACAATACACATGTTTTTTTAAATCCGTATACTATGACTAATCATGTTGCGTCCAGTCCGCGAAACGAATGCTCTTGGCCTTGACCTGTCGGCTTAACGGAAGCTGAAGTAATCAATCGTTAAATATGCTAGAAGTAAACTTACACTTTTTAAACTACAGTTATTATGAAACGTTTTTTTGGAGTCTACAAAAATCATTTTTTTTTTTTCATCATTTAGAAGTCTACATATATATAAATGAATATATATGTATATATGTAGAGTATATATATATATATATATAAATGAATTCTCTTTAGCTCTTCTCAGACACCTTGCCTCTTCGTCACACAATGGATGATTATATTTAAATTTAACTTTATATAAAAAGGGCCCCCAGAAGTGAGTTTTTGTTTCTGCATCACCAAGGCATAATCATCAAGCAATCATCACCTGCATCATGAAGGTATACAGTTATATATTAAGTATTATATATATATATATATATTATATATTATTTATATATTAAGTATTCTCTGCCATACTATATAGTATGGCAGAGAATACTTAATGCATTAAGACGGCCTTTGTATGAGAAGTATTATATAAATATTTAAAATTAGAAAAAACAAGGTCATGATTACTCGCAGCATCTCTTCTCTATCTCTACATAGTATAAAATAAAGTCGCTTTCCGCGTCTGTCTGTATATCCGCTAACTCCTCCTAAACTACGCAACGGATTTTGATGCGGTTTTCACCATCAGAGAGATAATTTTTCACGGACGATTTATATGTATAATACTTTGGGATAGTAGAAATATTGTACCCGTGCGAAGCCGGGGACGGGTCGCTAGTCTAAACTAATATTATAAACAGAAAAGATTTCATTTTTGTATGTCTGTTTCTAATGGATAAACTCAAAAACTACTGGACTGATTTTAAAAATTCTTTCACCAGCAGTATGCTACATTATAAAGAAAGAAAGAAATAAGTATTTATTTGACACAGCACAAAAACAATTTTAAAGATAAAGTAACAAAAAATAAAAGAATAAAACATGTAAAAGAAAAAAAAGAAAAAATATTTATCTAAAATAACAAATGAGTATGGCATGGGTATGGTATGGGCATGGGTATGGGTATGGGTATGGTATTATCAGTGAGTAACAAAGGGTATAATTTATAAAGATATCACGCTGGCGAAGCCGCTGGCGGAAGCTAATACTGTAATATACCTACATATAAAAAGTGCGTCGTCAGCTCAACGTGTTGCCCGCGTTTTTAAAAAAGAAGAAAAGAAAAAAAAATGTTAATTAGACAGCACCTAACTACAAATATAAAAAACAAAAGAAAACAAGTAAACATAATATATAAAGTAAAAACGAAAAATAAAACTTACTACCTACTAAATTTAAAATCGAGTTTTATCTTCTCAAGTCCTCGATTTTATTATATTCATTTATCAATTGGACACACCTGCCTCTTTATATATCACTTTTGATTTCTATACAACGATTATCCAAGTGGGTTTAGCATTTACTGTGATGGATGATTTGAATAGTATGTCAAGTAGGTAAGTAGGTACCTAGATAGAAGGTCTAGGATTTTGTAATTTATTGTATCTTCTCATTTTTATACAAATATTATGAGACTTGAAGTATCGTTCACATTGAGAACGTAATGAAGTGTTTGCACAGATTCGGTAAAAAAAAACATCTTGAATCTATGGCTGATATTAATTATACGAATATTTTTTTTATGTAGTGCGCAAAATTTGCAGAGTGATTCAGTGTCCGTTCCCAAATGCAACCGCAGTACTAAAATTCACTCCAAAACAAAATAAAAATTTGATTTTGTATGGCTTGCGCTAGTAAATTACCTATGCGTGTCCCCCATACTAAGACGAATTTTCGTTTTGTTTTAAAGTGTATTCTAATACTGCGGTTGCATTTAGGAACACAGACTGAATCAATCTACAAATTATGCGCACTACATAAAAAAATATCCTGTTTATTTGATACATCTTCTGAAGTAAGATAAAAAAAAATAGAAACCGCGTTGCCGAGGTCTGCTCTGGATTTTGCTGCCGAACTTGGGATCATACCACTAGGCAGTATAAAACATGTTCAATGCCTATTAGGACCCAACAAAAAATAGCACTATTGTATGTTCCACTCACAAATCAATAAAACTTAACCAACCATAAATACATTCGCAACGCACACAATTCAAATGTTGCGAAACAGACATTGAACTTAAGCAAACCATTTAATGTTTTAAATAGGAATTTGCTGCGGCAGCATTTCTGTACGGCATATCGTCACGTTTTGGAGGACCTGGCAGAAGGCCATTGAAGACATTTGATAGAGAGTGAAGAAGTTCAGTACCCTTTGACAAAAAAGCCTAAATCAAATCAAATCCTTTTATTTGCTTGAAATATGGTACAGGCATAAATGTAGTAGTAAAGTTTATGGGTAGGTACATGTAAAGATGTTAAATAGATTAAAATTGATATTCTCATTTCATCATTATTCAAAGAAACATAATATATCAGGCAATAAGAAAGTATTAAAAAAAAAAACATCACAAATTTTAAACTCAGCTGCAATATACTTTTACCCACAGTGTAGTTAATTAAGAGGAAATGTGGTCGCCAAAACATTTTGAAGAAAAATTAAATAAAAATTAAATCCAGCCCATTACTGTTGGGCACGAGCCTCTTTGCAGAATGAGAAAGGTTAGGCCTTATTCCACCACGCTGGCCAAGTGCGGGTTGGCGGACTAAACCCACTATCGAGGACTTTATGAGGCCCCCTTAGGTGAGGTTTCCTCACGATGTTTTCTTTCACTGTTAATGCAAGTGATAATCATATTGCGATCCGCACATAAATTCGAAAAATCTGCGGTGCGGGTTGCCTGAACAAAACGCCGCCAGTGTTTCCTCTTAACAGTTAATAAGCTAGTAAACGATTATGGTATGGTCGAAAATTCTTGTATGGGGATTGCTAATGTGTTATTATAGTAGGTACGGTTCTATAATCAAGGTGTATAAAATATAAACTAATTTATCTATTCTGAAGGAAGCGTGCAACATCCTTAAACGAATAGTGAGTGTCAATGTCATGTTTTTTTTACGCTTATGTTATCATTAGCGTAAACCTGTGGTCGCGGGACTTATCTCATTACCGTGACCCCGGAACATAAAGGGCTATCGAAGGAACACCGTGGATTTTAGTCAGTACAAGTCTGACAGTCCCTCCCGCCCTGGCCGGGGTGGGAGGATTCATTTGACGATTTTACCACGCAAAAAAAAAAAAAAAAAAAGCGTAAACCTATAATAATAATGTAGATAATATACTTATTGTGATCCCGTGTTTTTTTACGTACAAGTTTTTGGTTCTGTCCTTGTTAAGTATGTTTATGAATAGTTTTACTATTATAATTAATTTTAATTGTTGTTTTTGAACTTATAAGTTAATTATTTTTTATGTTATATTTTATTGCTTCGGTGTCGGTTACTTTGTGATGTCTAATAAACGACTTTTCTTTCTTTTTTCTTCTTCTTTCTATAATTAAAAATGTATTACTTATTTCAAAAGAAATTTCTGCCAGCAGACCTGCTGCGAGAAAGGGTATTGAAGAAAACGTAGACATGTGTATGTATGTGTAACACTAAGAACGGAGAGGGAAAGACTAATATTAAAAAAATATAGATAATAATTAAATACACCTAAATAATAGAGAGGTAGGGACAATGAGCCTTTCGCTCAATTGGCGCTGCCCGACGGACGACGGAACTACCTCCTTGCAGAATATCGTAGCCAAATAAAGTGTTATTTGGCTACGATATTCTGCAAAGAGCAGTGGCTCTTTTGCAGTATATGTACTTTAGGAAGTAAGTTAGGTCGCCAGTGCTTCTTGAGAAAGCGCGTACTGCCAATATGACGCTATTGGTACCGACAGACGACGGAAGTACCTCCTTGCAGAATATCGTAGCCAAATAAAGTGTTATTTGGCTACGATATTCTGCAAAGAGCAGTGGCTCTTTTGAAGTATTGTGTACTTTAGGAAGTAAGCTAGGTCGCCAGTGCTTCTTGAGAAAGCGCGTACTGCCAATATGACGCTATTGGTAGGGTCCGCAACGCGCAAGTGATGCGCCTGGTGTTGCAAGCGGCCATAGGTTACTGTAACCGCTTACCATCAAGCGAACCGTATGATTGTTTACCACGTTACTAGAACTTATAAAAAATATAGTAAATATACATAGTTCTTTTTTATCGCGAATAAAACTGCTCGATAACAATGCCTTGATCTATTTTCCCACATTAATGTTGGTGTAAAATGATAGACGTTATAATTGTTATTCATAGCTTATTGTTTAGTCTTAATTATCCTTAATGATTTAAGTATTCCCAGAGGTTAAATATTCATAGGTATACCGTTGATAAAGGACCGGAGTAAATTATAATTCTGCCGGAAACGTAAAAATATATTTTAGGAGAGTACGTACGGCTATATAATATCGTGTTATAACTACATTTTCAGTATAAGAAGGAAAGAAATAAAGTTCATTGGTCAACACAATACCTACATGGTTAAATCACACCATAGGCATATCGTCGGTGATACTGCAATACAGCGTAAGTAACAACAGACAATACCGCGTAACTTATGTACGAACTTTACACTAGAGCAAAAAAAACTAGGTAAATATGTACATATAACACCCCTCTTTTTTATAATTGAAAGCTAGTTTAATCGGTAATCATCTTAGATATGTTTCATGAAAATCTGTTCAGCTGTTCAAAAGTTACAGCTCTTTTTCTAGTTGGAGTCGAGGGTTTTTGACGGTTCGGTTATCAAAAATCGCAGCATCCAAAATCCACACGGACGTATTCGCGGGCACAGCTAGTATAATTCAACTATATCTATTTTCTATGATAAACAGGTTTCCAAGACCAGAAGTATGTTAATTACGTCAAAATGTTAATGATATTGCTGCCTTTATGTAATAGGCAGATACATATTATTTATTTAAATAACAATGCTACTAAGACTGGTCAACACAAATGACGTAGTTAGTATTAACACATTTACTGTCCGCTAGAGGTGAATCCGATATCATGGTAAACGTATAAATCATAAATATTTTAAAATCATTCTATTTCTATTTCTTTCAATGCCTAAAATCATTGTTGTATTTAAAATAAATAAGAATTTCTTATTAGCTATGGACTCTGTAATAGTTCTTTTATTTTACTGTTTGTTTGTTGCTGTGGTAATCTCTTTTCCATTAAAGCTGCTACTACATTATTTCAATATACTTTTATTGAATACTTATTAAAATAACAATCATCACTCGATATTGGCCATGACTGAATGAACGTGAATTTTGGTTTCGGCTGTGACATGCCAATGACAAGATGCAATGTGTGACAGAAAAAATCAAGACTCAGTCAGAAAGTCGTTTTTGTGTGGGACAGCTGATAATTTTTTCGCGATTATAACATTGGTCTCATAGAGAAAGTTGATCACTTTTATGACCACGCATTTCTGATAGAAAGAAAGAGAGAAAGAAAGAAAGAAAATACATTTATTCAGCACGGACAGTGACAACATACGAGAGAGAAATAAAATAAAAATTAACTTAACCTCTAGACAGTAAAAAATAAAAAATAAAACAGACACTGAGAACAAAACTGATCAGCTTCAGCGGAACTGGTCAGCTTGTAACTGCCATGGCAATCTTATTCACAGGCAATTCATTATTATCCTAGTCTTATTTTTAATTACATTATTCTCGCAGCTCTTACCACAACATTGTACTGATAAAGATTATAATCTATTTTTTGAAAAGAGTTACCATGGAGTTTCTTGCCGGTTCTTCTCCATAGGGTCTACTATTTGGAACCGTGCACCTAGAGTCTCGACATTTCATAAGTGCCTGTATCTGGTTTACATGAAATAAAGATCTATTCTATTCTAAAATAAAAAAAGTAAAATAGTCATCCTATTGTACCTATATAGAAAGAAAGAAAGAAGAAAGAAAGAAAAGAACATTTATTCGGCACAGACACATTGACAACATAAGAGAGAGAAGATAAAAAAAAAAAAACATCAAAAGTTGACAATTATGAAAATATTTTTAAATAGGTATATTGTTGTCAAGCATGCCGAAAGGGTAGCCAGCTCAGCATTTGCTGGACGCGATACACATGTTTCTACTAATATTTCGTCCTCTTTGTTATTTCTCGAGCCTTATTTTGCTCCTGCTTGGTTCTTGGCACACAATTTCTAGCCTTGAGTGTCAAATTAACCAAAATCGTAAGTATAAAGAAACCAATGACTTCACTTTCACGTTTCATTATTATTATTGTAAGCAATCACATTATAAAAGTAACTAGTTAACTGAGGGTACTAAGGCCTAAGTTCACCGACAACTTAACAGACGATTATGAATTTTTGTGTAGCTATAGGCCGATTTCATCTTAAACCACTGTTATATTGTCAGTGAACATGACCCTAAATAGTACCAAGCGCTCGTGAACTGAAACATAAAATTAATCTGAGTCTAGAATTCTATAGATACTTACATACATTATAAATTTATGATGGCACTTAATTCAATAATTAATACTAAAAACGGAATAAATTTATTCAAATCAATGTATATCATGTCATTGGTATTATTTTTTTTAAATTTAGCTGGTCAATGACCCTATTCAGAGTTTGAATATTTTACTTTGTAAGTTTTTGTGGATAGAGGAACTGAGTATTACGTAAAAAAAATTGACGATTACTATGACTATTATAGAAGGTATGAAAATATTTTATATACAGGATAGTTTTTTAAGTAGTGCGCATAATTTGTAGAGTGATTCAGTCTCTGGTCCTAAATGCAACCGCAGTACTAAAATTCACTCCAAAACCAAATAAAAAATTGATTTTGTATGGTTTGCGCTAGAAAATTTTGGGTGTCCTCCATACTAAGTCGAATTTTCATTTCGTTTTAAAGTGTATCCTAATACTGCGTTGCATTTAGGAACAGAGACTGAATCACTCTGCAAAATTTGCACACTACATAAAAAAAATATCCTGTAAAATATAATGCATCAATAAAATAATAAATGAAACAGACGGAAGGTGATCCTTACTTCAGCAAGGCAACATTTAGTACAAGAAAACAAAATCCAACAATTTAAATGAATAAATAGCGTTTGATTCGAAAGAGTCCAGTCAAAAAGAGCCAATCTCGTATTTTCAAAAATCAACCAAACTTATTTCATAATTTGACCATGGAAGTCACAACAAGGGCAAGAAATCTTAGAATTAACCAATGACCAAGTCAAAGTTAAAAAAGTAAGATAAACTTCGATCGCATCCAGTCAATCAACTGCGCTTTTAAAATAAGTATTTCCAAATATCAACCAAACTTTCGACTTAAATTGATCGTGCGCAAGCGCAAGAAAACTAAAAACTTCATCTACTCCAGTGTCAAGTAACGTGCAATGCGCGTCTATTTCATTGATAACTTCAATTAGAGAGGCCTTGGCGCCTCTATAATGATCCGTTACTATAATCGTAGTAAACGGTCACTATAGTAAGAATAGTTTGCATGTCATTGGGTCTAAAACCCATGGGTTTTCCGAATAGTATCATTATGGTGACACGTGATGGTGGTCTGTATTTGTTTCCTCTTCATCTAGTTCTAAGCCTTATTTGCTAACACATTTTTTGTAATTTTTGTATTTAACTTATATGTATAATATGTATCGTCAATTACCCCCAAAGGTGCCCAAGATACAGGCCTAGCCTAGTTTGGGACCAATGGAAGGTATTTTATATTGTAAATATTTATTGAAATAAATTGAAAAAAAATATTGAAATTGATCTATATCATGAGCCCTTGCAACAGTCTGTTTTCGATCCACCTTATTTATGGGTTCAAATATTCTAGTACTGATCGCGTTATTCCCATTACCTTAGTAAAATAAGGTTGTTCTGGCAGTGGACTAAACAAAGTTTATTATTTTGGTAATTTCTCTCATAGATGGCTCTCTCGCGTTCACTGTTAACCGATCAATAGCGAGACCTGAAGGACCAAGGATAATATAACCCGTAAAGACGCGAATAAAATGCTGATTCTTTTAATGGGTAACAAATCAAGAAGCAAAGGCAAAAAAAAAACGTTGCCAGTTATAATAGTACCTACTATTAATAATAATACTAAGTATGGTAGACTACTTAAAGCGTTGCTGAGAGAGGAACAAGAAGTGACATACTGGAACTGGTTTTGATTATTTGTGGACGTGTTTAATACTACTGGCTCAGAGCGAGCTGGCATGAGCGAAGGTTGGACAGGACATGGAACGAGACATCGCGATGGGCCTCGCCAAAGAAGATGCTATGACGGTCGGTAGTGAGTAGGAACTGTTGGTAAAGTTCAACGAAAGATTTGAATAGGAATTATCAGCATTACAGTCAAGTCAAGTTGGCAAGACATAATGACGCTAGGTGGAGTAGAGCCCTAACAGAATGACTACCGATAGACGGTAGAAGAAGTGTTGGAAGACCAGCAGCCAGTAGGACAGATGACCTGCAAATAATCGCGGGAAAGACCTGGACGTGATTAGCACAGACCAGGGAAACATGGCATGAAAAGAAGGAGGCCTATTACTCAGCAGTGGGTAGAAACAGCTGTCAATGATGATGATGAGTCTTACAGTCACTGTTTATGGATCTACGGTGTAGGACATCTAGATCAACTTGGATGATGATTTTATTGCTACTCGATACCTATCTATCTTCAGCGGATTTCATAAGTCACCTATGCAAATGAATCAAGGAAACTTGTGTACTATAAATCTAGGAAATATATTATATGCCTACTCACAAGCGAACAATGGAGGATTATAATTATGGAAACGCATTCATGCACTTCGGACTAATTTACGAGCATTGACACTTACCCCACCACACTTACTTACACCCCCACACCACTCGCACACGAATTGTACACATGAGACTGTTTTTCTTTTTTGTTTATCTTTTCCTTTATGCTCCATTGTACTAATTTAATACTAAAACTAACACCGCGTCCCCTGTTGCACTGTAACTCAATGAGCTAAATCCTAATGCAAAAGCGCTGGTACCCATAACACAAGTTAAATCTAACCTTGGGTTCTGGCACCCAAGGTTCAACAAAACTCCATAACTTGTTATATTGTACTAAAATCTGTAATCTACAAAATTGTGAGTGTATATTGTACAACATTTTTTGGAAAATATTTTTTTATAGATTTATTATTTATATTTAAACCTATTGTGATTTCACAGATCGTACTGTGATCATCAGCCTACATTGAATTTTAATAAGCCACAATGGACAAAGGTTAAGATTTGGATTTTTTGTTGGGGTAGGCCAAGTTCTAGTATATCCATAGATTTTTTTACTTTTCGGCTAGACTTCAGACATTTTAGAGTTTTTTCATTGGTTTCTGGGAGTCGATAGAATTTAGGCCATGTTTATGTTTATCTTCTGTTTACAATTTATGTATATTTATGTGTATTTGTTTTATGCAGTAAGTATTTACTTATATTTGTATTATTATATTTAGTTTTGATCTATTCTTGTATATCGCTGTCTACATTTCGTGTTTTAAATTCTCCTCTTACAGGTCTGCTGGAAGAGATTTCTTTTGTGAATTATGCAGTAGGCTTTGTTTATTGTTCTCCTATTTAATGTTTTCTGTGTGTTTTCACGTGTGTACATAAATGATTCGATGTATGTCAAAATCAAATCAAAATCAAATCAAATCATTTATTCGCCAAAAGATATCGATGTTCATTACCATTTTAATTACGCGGTAGACCCCCAGCTGGAAGTAGGTAAGTACGGAACGTGGGACTCCATCATGCTTTGAGCATAATAGAGCAAAATAGAGATCAACTAATCCACAAAATTATGGGAAGGAGCCACGACCCTCAACATTCAAAGACTTAAGAGGAGAAGGTGGATATCGCTAGGAAAAAAGTAAAAAAACAACATCAACAAACAGAAAAAGTATGAAAAAAAATCGGAAAAAACTTATCAGATTCTTTTTTTTTTTAACATTGCCCCTCTAGGATTTCTCCTGTATCGAGGGTACAGTTTACAAACAAACATGTCACATGCACACACAACCAGACCCGAAACAACTATCTGTAGATCATACAAATATTTGTTCCGTGCGGGGATCGAACCCGCGGCACGTAGCGCAGAAAGCTAATCACTTAGCCACTACGCCAACCGTGTCGTCTGAAGTCCGTTCTGAAGTCGGTGCCAGTGCTAAGCTAAGGTGTATTGAAGAATTAAAGGCCCCGACTTCCGATGCTGTTGCTGAGAGGTTACTGTACTCGTCATTATGAACAATCATACTAATGAGTACATTAACCCCATAAATAAAGGCAAGGTGATGCTTAGTCGGCGCAATAGATACATATTTTTTACTTTTTTAAATTACAATTTTTTCTACTTAATTTTACACTATTGTCATCCTAAGAAAAATGTCTTCTCTGTCTATGCATCTATCCTCTTCTTCTAACCAATGTCTATCATTCTAGAGTGTTTTGTTTTTGTGACAAATAAATGATATTTCTTTCTTTCTTTCATAAAGCAGGTGTCTTGTTTAAATCCTCCAGCCCTACGACGAAATCTTACCCAGAGAGACTTGAGGTATTGTACCGACAGATGGCACCCGATCACGAGCATTCGGACAACTGTATCGCATACCAATCAACACTGCAAACCACACCCTTAGCAATAGGATGTTCCAAAAATGGAACAAACTATGTACAAGATGTTGTTACTAACATCTCGAGAAATTCATTCAATAATTTAGTCAACAACTGGGTAAAGATAAATAAACTCTCGTTAAAAATGAATGAATACAAAATAATTAAAAAATAATAAGTCACTAAGAAATCATTTTACAAAAACATTTTTGCTGAAGCCACCTATTGAGTTTTATTTTAAATTGCCGTATCGGCAACTTTCTCAAACACTTAGTTATAAATTTTAAGAAGATATTATGACATATCAGCAAAATTGCTGCTCGTCTATAATAAGTAAATAAATAAATCTACCTACAAATAATATTATTAAACAGGATAATAATATTATATGTTATATTGGAATGGTACGAGTTTGCGGGTCACCTTGTAAACGATTAGCCACAACCTATTACGGATGCATTGGTTGGAATGCTTTGAGTTTCGGTAATTTTACTGACCGGGTTTTTTCTATTATAGTAGGTACACTTCGGTTCCACTAAGGAGCTTTCAATTCAATTTTTATAGCAGCCACACATTGTCTATGGTGGCGCGGCTAGGGCGCATGCGCGTGTACTGCTGGGTTTCAGTGCCATTTTTGTTTATTTATATCAATAATGCGTTAACTACCTATTGCATGAATATAGATAAAGTAGTGTATGGTTTGTTTTTACGAATTATGTTTCCTTCCTTATGAAACATAGTTAATATTGTTATAATTAAATTTTGCGTGTAATCTGCTTCGAGTATGCGGAAAAAATAATTATAATAGTCATAATATTTTTATAAAGGTATTATATATTTTTGCATAGGGAAAAAACATTGATTTGTAGAAATAAACCTATACATTTTTGCTATAAACAGGTATTTCATTCGCTTAAAAAACTGGAACTATTTATTTCACGTCTGACAAGTTTTAGAGAATTTTATTATTTTAGATCCGATGAATTCGTTTTTAATTTCTTTTACTTTGCATAACGAAGCTTCACAATTTTGAATATTGGTATTTAAATAAACAAGCAGTTATAACCTAGCGGTTAAACGCTTGCCTTCCATGCAGGAGGGTCTGAGTTCAAACCACACCTCCACTCAACCACCACAACCACACCTCGGACTTTTGGAATTTATGTGTGTCTCACAGTTTGGTTGTCACTTGCGTTTATGGTGAAGGAAAAACATCTTCAGGAGACCTGCATACCTGAAAGTATCTCATGAAGGCTTTGATGGTGTGTGTAGTCCGCCAACCTGCAGACCAGTGTGGTGGACTAAGGCTTCATCCTTCTCATTCTGAGTAGAGACCCGTGCCCAGCAGTGAGACAGTAAGGGGTTGGATATTTTATATAAATTGGATATTTATTAATATAAATAAATTAGTATCAGATATACAGGATAGGTACCGCAGACGTTATCACATTAAATATTATTATTATTCCCTTTATTTAATTTTTAACATACTTTTATATATTTTTAAATAATTTTACAATTAAATAAAAATAAAAAATATAAAAACATTTAAAATACAAAAGAGTAGGTAGTAGGCCACCGGCATCGGGAACAGGGTCCAAGCTACCGGCGGCTAGGGCTGCAGAGAAAGGAACCTCCTCACAATGCGTGCCGTGTCGAGGAGTACCGCTTTCTGTATCAAGCCCTTGATCCAGCCCCCCAACGAGAGCCTCATAAGATGTTGATCGAGGCTCTTGGCTATTAAGCCATTGGCCGTCACAACTATCGGTAACAATTATTATTATTTAAATATTTTCTATTCTATTCTTTCTATTCTATTAAATTAAACCACTTATTTGGTATCTTCTTCCGAAGCCGTACACAAAAAACTGCGGGTTTTACGTAAGTTGTTTTTGCATCATGTTTCACTCAGCTATTATTCGACTTGGTGAAGGAAAATCGAAGTAAAAATTTGTGTCCCATTTATCTATTCTACACGTGTAAATAAAAATAAATTTGGTTAGAATAGGTTGGAGACTTTAAAAGCTTTGCCTAAAGATCGTGATAAGTGTAAAATTATGAAATTTAAATTATGTAGTTCCTGTGGCTAAACTACAGATTATTATTTTTTCAGCTTAGTTTTACCTACACTGTTGCCATCCTAAAATTATATTCTCTGTCTATGCACCTGTCATCTTCTTAATATCTATGTCTATCATTCTAGTGCGTCTTGTGTTTCTGGCATGATTTTTCTTTCTTTCTTTCTTTAGATTGGACTTGATAGATTTCGGTTTCATTTAATCTGATAACATCTGCCGCACCCTGAATTTTTTTTTTTTTTTTTTTTTAACATTGCTAGGATTTCTCCTGTATCGAGGGTACAGTTTACAAACATACATGTCACAAGCACACACAATCAGACCCCTAAAAAGGAAAAGCCTATTAAGGAATCCTAAAGCATCAAGAATGCTGCGTTTTTAATGTCATTAAGATATTGTATCAAGACAATTAGCTATAAGTTACTGTCTATAACAAGAGGTTGCACATCAAAGAAAAAGGTGGAATGTTACACGCATAATGGGAACAACTTTAATAATCACCTTTGATTAATAGTTGCTCCAAGAAAATCTCAAACAATTATGTAATTAACAATAGCTTACCGTTCATGTTTGTGAATTCCAACACTGATTACGAATTGTTCAAAACCACAACAAAAATTACACTAATTCAAGTTATTTTCTGTCAAACACTACACTTTTAAATAACACATGCAATTTAATTTATCAATAAATAAATTATTTTCTTTAAAGTAATTTAAGTAGGTACAACCCAATTTCGGTTGTACGTATTTTTTTAAATATCGAATATATTTTCGAAATATTACTAAAGGCTGCGTGCGAGCGCGCTTGTCGTTAGATCAGAATAAAATGCAAAGGAATTGCGCAGGCGACGTTGTAATAAACATTCGGCGCGCGCGCCACGATAATGATTCTGTAGATCACTGTACGTGACGTTACGTGTTATCTACGTAAAATAATTCAATAGGCGTTCTGTAATTATTACTGAACAATAAATTTGGTGGTCTTCCTTGGAAGACGACCTCACGGTATAAAGTATAGACTTTTAAAAATTAGGTATTTGAAGAAACTATCGCTGTCGCTCTGAGAGCGGTCCGCCCCCAAATTCGTGCGATAAGGACAACTGCAGATCCGACTGAATAGCCTAAGTAAAACGGTCATAATTCTAAGTTTGGCTCCCGCCTATGTCCTGCTCCAATATTGGACCAATTTAAAAGATATTAAATAAACTAAATAAGAAGGACATATTATACAGTGTCCCTATGTTTTTTCTTTTTCATTAATAGTTGTCAAATTTGTACACTAGGACTCTGATGACAGCGGTCTAAATAGGCAACTTTGAGCATTTTTTTGAGGGTTCTGTACTTATAAAAATAATAATTTATCAAAAAGGAAATGAATAAATACATAATTATAAATATTATAAGGTTTTTATCGTTAAAAAATGTTGATATTATATTGTTTTGTTTAATAAGGAAATACATTTATATCACATTTTCAGAAATAAAATTTAGTAAATCCAGAAAAAATATTTTTTCGTTTTTCATAAAAAAAAATCAAGAGTGTGAAAAACAGATTTTTGTTTTTTTTTTCTATGCTCATCTCTACTAATGTTACCGGATAAACGGTAACGGATGACGGACAGGTGTGCCAAATTACATACAAATCTGTTTAATTATTGTTTATCCATGAACAACCAAACATCTTCATAAAATAATATCAATTATTCATTTTTATAATGATAATGTGATGAATTCATGATAACAACCAGTTATTTCTGTACTTTATTAAAAAATACGCTCATATAATTTATTTATAGAATAGAATAATAATATAATCGATATTTATTTCTTATAACCAGATACAGGCACTTATGAAATATCGAGACTCTAGGCGCACAGTTCCAAATAGTAGATCCTGTGGAGAAGAACCAGCAATAAATTTCTATTAAACTCTTTTAAAATAATCGATTACAATCTTGATTATAATTTTGTGGTAAGAGCTGCGAGAATACTGTAATTAAATGGGAATAAAAAATAAGAATAGGATTAGCCTATGAATAAGAATTATGGCAGTTACAAACTGACCAATCCCGACAGATGGCACCCGTTCACGAGCATGACACATGCGTCAGCATCGCCAAGCTCAACCTAAATGAAGGGAACTCAACGACCTGACATACTGGAGTTTCTTGCCGGTTCTTCTCCATAGGGTCTACTATTTGGAACCGTGCACCTAGAGTCTCGACATTTCATAAGTGCCTGTATCTGGTTTACATGAAATAAAGATCTATTCTATTCTATACAACGCCACCATCAGCGGGATACTTATATTTGACAGACCAAACAACAGGCAAGTGTTTAGTAAATAAATCACTTATTAAATTAACTTAAATTGTATCAGGGGTCACTGCACTGCTCGAGCAGTTAAAACCTACATAGGTCCAATGTAAACTCATTAACATAACTATTTTTTAATAATAATTTGATTATTATATAAGTTAACTTATGAGTGTGTGCGTGAATCGATGTAACTTTAAGAGACTTTTCATTGTAATAATGTTTTTATAATAGGTCATATAATTATAATTATGTAACTGTAGTTTTCCAACGACCTGAACAGAATAGGCCGAAGAAATTTCCAGAACAATGTCGTCTTTATATCAGCATGTAAA
Source organism: Allophyes oxyacanthae (assembly GCA_932294325.1). Taxonomy (NCBI): domain Eukaryota; kingdom Metazoa; phylum Arthropoda; class Insecta; order Lepidoptera; family Noctuidae; genus Allophyes; species Allophyes oxyacanthae. Next base: position 2,110,084 of record OW028614.1, on the reverse strand, counting down.
CGACTACTGCTGAATATGAGCCTTGACATAGACTGACACAATACGGTTGTTAGGGAACATCGTTATCACAACACTTCGCAAACAGATTTTGAATGCACGGTGCATTGGCTAAGCGATGGGTTTCGGCGCTAAGGCTTACATTCAGAGACGACAGAAACGAGTCTAAGCGTGAACTTACGCTTCCGTATGTCAAACTTACGAACAAATTTTGACAGATGGAAGCGTAAGTTCACGCTCAGACTCGTTTCTGTCGTCTCTGAATGTAAGCCTAAGTGTCGCTGATTCGATCCTTACACGTATCGAATATTTTGTATGGCCTACTGATAGTTTGGCCACCTGATTACGTATCGTACATCCTATTCTGTATCCTCTTATGAAAACATCTCTAAGTGAGAAAGGGATGCATTGTTTTTGGTCGCTGTGATTGTCAGATTTTTCTTACGTTATCAAGGTCTGGGTATGTTTGCATGTGACATGTATGTTTGTAAACTTTCCCCACGATAAAAGGGCAATATTAGTGTGAGTTATTAGTTAATAAAAAAAAGTTTACCATGAGTTAGAACTGCGATCCATAGCTACTACAGATTATGATGTGAATGGCAAATGTTTAATATATTTATTAAACATTATTATTTTATTCAGTGTAGGAAAAATCGTATCAGGAGAACCCATAATAAATTATTACAGTATACAAAATACTGTTTACAAGAAGAAATGACGGATAATAATAATAACAATCAATTTCAATGAAATATCGAAATTATCTAAAATGTCGGTTTTCATAAATTCAATACCGGTATTTAAATTCAACATTGTTACTAAATTTACTCTGATATTTTGGTATTTTCGATATTCGAGATTCCGGTATTCAAATCCTAGTTAGGACATTTCAAAGAAGAAAGCGAACTATATTATGTGTCCAATAGGAAACTAGGCAATAAAACCGATGGGTTGGCAGGCAACATGCTCTTAGTTTTAAAAGAGAAAGGACTATTATAGCCTGGCAAGGTGCCTAACTCCTAGACTAGCAATAATATAAACAACAGAGACATGTATGATAAAAAATTCTAAATAAAGTATGCTTCTTCTCAGAATGAGACAAATTAAGGCCTCAGTCCCAGCTGGCCTGGTACGGGGTTATCTCTTGAAATACCTATAATAAAATAAATAATTCATAAAAACCTCATTAGTGTAGATACCAATATTATACTGGCTGTAACATAAATCGTGTAAATCCCTTAGACCACGCGTTCTACTGCCATAGGATCAAACGTGAAATCGCGAAATTTCTTCTTATACTAAGGGCACCTACTTATTATTTCTATGGTTAACACAAACCGTTTCCGTCAACTTGACGTGCGATGGAGCCACTTTATCCGTTCGTAATTCGAAAATCGCGCGCGGCTATGGGCGGGTTATAGCGCGAAAAGCATAGACTAAACAGGTGTCCGCTTCCTCTATCCCGAGTTTATTTCCAGTCTGTACTAAAATTTAAAATGTTGCGAGTTGTGTAGTTATTACAGTGTTGTGTGTGGCTACGTGCCTGTTCGATCCCCGCATGGAACAAATATATTTTGTATGATCTACAGATAGTTGTTCCGGTTCTGGGTGTGTATGCATGTGACATTTATGTTTGTAAACTGTACCCTCGATACAGGAGAAATCCTAGTGAAGGGCAACGCATTATAAAAAGAAAAAGCAAATAGGCAAAGCTATATAAAAAAAAAAACAAAGAAAAAAAATGATCTCAAATTGCTAATGAGAATAGAATATGTAGGCTCACCTTTTTGGTTAAAATAGGTCTAGGCCTAACATTTCGTATTCCTCGCTCTTATACAGTGTGTAATCTAATAGGTCAATGAAGTAATTGAAACAATAGGGATCACATTGTTGTTTTTCGAAAGCAAGTGCAGTGCGCACACTTGTCATGTTGAAACATTTTCTCATAGATTGTCAGTATGACGTTACTTCATTTCATATAATCAATTCTCGTTTGACATTTCGTTCGTAATTAAATAATCGGTTAATAAGACTCTAAATTGAGCAAATGGAGTGTTTGGAACACATGCCAACCAATTTACATTAAAGCTTTTGCAATCTATGAACATCATTCAATGTCGGATCCTGTTGCAGGATACACTTTATTTATCAAAAGAACAATATACTATATTTTTCAACAAGCTAATGGCCCAATTTCTTCTTGTTCCTTACGTCTACTTTAACCATCTGCGTTATTCACCCAAACTATTAGGTCTTATATTTATATTTCTTATTTCTTATTCTTTATTGTACCTACACATAAACACAAATAAACACAAATAAAATACATAAAAGGAAAAACTTGTACATAGGCGAGCTTAACTCAAAATTGAGTTTTCTTACAGCAAACCAAAAAAAATATTTATGTACACACAAGGAAACATGGTAATAAAAATGTTACAGACAAATGAGCACAATGAAACTACTTATTTCTAAAGAAATTTCTTCCAGTAGTCCCGCGATTGGAAATAATAATATTCGTCCATCGATTTATTATAAAGTGTAGGCAATGCATATCTAAAAATAGAGGTCATTTCAATCATTTGCTTTAAAAAATAAATAATCTATGCTTAAATCTATGTTCAATTTATTGTGTTTTTTATTTGTTTTATTCTGGTTCTTTAATTTAGTAAACTTGTTATTTTACTTAGCAGAGTGTCGGGTGATGGGGCCCCTGTAGAGGGCCGAAGCCTGCCGGGGTCGCGGGACTTATTTCATTACCGTGACCCCGGAACGTAAAGGGCTATTGAAGGAACACCGTGGATTTTAGTCAGTACAAGTCTGACAGTCCCTCCCGCCCTGCCCGGGGTGGGAGGACTCATTTGATGATTTTACCACGAAAAAAAAAAAAAAAAAAAAAAAAACAGAGTGTCGGTACCTATGTCAAAACAATCTTGGAATTATAAAAAAAATCGTTCGATGTATGCCATTTGTACAGCTCAAGTGAGTACCTACATTTTTTAATATGATGACCTATTCCTTGCCAAATTAAAGGACATTTCTCGACGTCCATACATTTCTATCCTATGCACTAAATAGATCTTTATTTTATGTAAACCAGATATAGGCACTTATGAAATGTCGAGACTCTAGGTGCACGGTTCCAAATAGTAGATCCTATGGAGAAGAACCGGCAAGAAACTCCATGGAAACTCTTTTCAAATAAATAATAGATCTTGACAATCTTTATCAGTACAATGTTGTGGTAAGATCTGCAAGAATAATGCAATTCAATGCGAATACAAATAAAACTAGGATAATAATGAATTGCCTCTGAATAAGATTGCCATGGCAGTTACGAGCTGACCAGTTCCGACAGACGGCACCCGTTCACGAGCATGACGCATGTGTCAGCCTCGCCAAGCTCGACCACAATGAAGGGAACTCAACGACCCGACACACAACGCCACCATCAGCGAGACATTTTAGTGAGCATGACAGACTCATAGTACCAGACAACATGTAGGTAGGTATTTAGTAAATATATCTATAAAATTATTACTTACATCATGCTCACAGTTTACAAGTTTTTGTATGCATTTGAATTTACAATTATATAAGATTAGGTATTAAAATAAAACATTTGGTACACCAAAAATAATTTCAAAATATAAAAATTAATAGGGACATTATAAAAGGAACTTTATTCAAGACTGCCCTTTGTACATTTCTTTTTCTAATTATTGTATCTTTTCCTCTGGTGGTTTTTTTACTGGTGTGCAATAAAGTGTATTGTATTGTATCAACTCGAGATGCGTCATAAATCAATACTATACTATTAAAACCGAATTAGAATCGCTGACACCTCTCTTTAGTGCGAGTAATTTTCAAAATAGATTACATTAGAAAAAAAAAAATCAAAGTTTTCTTTTTAACCCAATAATAGTTTTGGGAAAATATTGAAGTTTAATTATTTGTTTGACAAGATTTTGTTTTTACTTTTTGACAGTCGATTCAAAATCTCGTGTCGATTTTGGTGTTTTCTTACTACTTACTTATTAACTTATTTATAAGTGTTTCCTACCAAATTGTCGCTGTTAGCAGACTAAAATCAGACATAATTTAGAGACATCCTAGTACGAAGTGAATAATTATGATCCATATTAGAACTTATAACAAAATGCCTTGGAAAATTTTCCGTTTGCTATTCAACGCTGACATGGGTTGCTATTGAAGTCATTTCACAACTTCATCACACATGATGTCACATTAAAAAAAAACAGAATGGAATAACGCTAAGCTAAAAAAACAAACTATTATAAAGTTTGCGTAACTCCGCATAATTATGGCACACTCGCTCCGCGTACTTGACCTTTCCTCTTGTGGTTTATATTCCATGGTGTATTACATACCTACTACGTCTATCTATATATATATTATACAGGGTGACTGGTAGAACGAGGGAATCATTGAAGGAGGGTATTTTACCTACTCATCATTATGAACAACTTTCACTATGGAAAAAAAATTAAAACGTGAAAAAAAATCAGCTGTTCTTTACATTTAGTCGAATATGATAGTTTTTTTTTTTTTTTTTTTTTTTTTTTTTAAAACATTGCCCCTCACTAGGATTTCTCCTGTATCGAGGGTACAGTTTACAAACATGCATATGACATGCACACACAACCAGACCCGAAACAACTATCTGTAGATCATACAAATATTTGTTCCGTGCGGGGATCGAACCCGCGGCACGTAGCGCAGAAGGCTAATCGCTTAGCCACTACGCCAACCGTGTCGTCATTATTTATATGGAACTTTCGCGATTTCTGGTTTGGTCCCATAGTAAAAATTGTTCATAATGTTGAGTACAATACCCTTCTTCGTTGATTCCCTCGTTCAACCAGTCATCCCTGTATAGCCCGTATTATGACAATGACAATGCCTTCTTGTTAATTTTAAAAGGCTTGTCTACTATTGACTCTATCTAGTAACTTGATTTAACACTCACATGCAAATATTATACATAAAATATGGTTTTTCCGTGTTTGTTTAAAAAATTATAGCTTCCATTTGTATAAAATTACTTACATAAGTCAATATTGTTAAAACAGGGTTCTGGTCATTAAGAAAATAGAAAATATTGTACTTACATAATATACGCCGTTTTTACACTGGAATCTTTTGACCATTTCCAAGTTGACAAATTCTGTGTATCCAGTTTAAGATAACTTTTGTAAGAATATTGATGTATTATTATTTATTTATTAAACTAGATGCTGCAAATGTTACCACATTAAATGAAACCACGTCTTTAGTATCATGTTCTGAAGGTGTACTAAAAAATCTGCGATTTTTACTAAGTTTTTTTTTGCAATAAATTTCACTCTGCTAAAAGGACATCGAAGTAGAAATGTATGTCACCTTTATCTGTTCTACACGTGTAAATAAAAATAATTTTGGTTAGAATACGTTGGAGACTTTTCAAACTTAGCCCACAGATCGTGATATGTGTAAATTTATGAAATTTTAAATTCGTTCCTGTGGCTTAACTACTGATTGGATTTGATTGTTTTTTTTATACAATGTACGGTCACAGAACGTGATACTAAATACGGATAACAATCTGCAGCACCCTGTATACTAATAAATAATGATAGGTATATCATTCGTCTGCCACCTTAAGCTTCAGCTGAAAATCAGTGTTCTAGTTACATGCAGCAATATGCTGAGCTGAGGCCCGCACGGCGTGGCGTCGGTGTGGTATTGAGACACGCAATACCACACCGAGCCTGCCACGCATCGCACAAACTATCAGGGCAGCCTCAAAGCGTTAATTATTGTTACTTACTTCTTTTGTTGTTTATGTCTTATTATTTCTGTGTGCGTAATTTTATTGTTTTTATTTTTATTTTTTATTTTAGTGTGTGTTGATTTTTGTTATTTCTAATAAATGTGCACCTAGAATCTCGACATTTCATAAGTGCCTTTCTGGTTTACATGAGTTAAATATCTATTCTATGTATTTTCTTTCTTTCTTTGATTGACGAGAAAATTTAGTCAAACTAGCTATCAGATGAGCATTGCATCGCACAGTGGAAAGATCAACGCTTAGAAGTGACGCATTCTATGTCAAGTGTATCTTGCCATATTTGATAATTAAGTATTAGTGATTTTGACGTGTAATGAAAAAGACCAATAAATTGATTTATGATTTGAACTTTGGACAAGTGATAGTGTACATAAGCCTTACACGACAAGCTCGACTTTTACGATGCGGTTAGTGTTCGCAGAACGGATCATTATGGCTATTATTTTAGAAATATATTAATTACATTTATAAGATAAGTATTGAAGGTTTTTTCTCGGATAGGGGGATGCTGCAGTCCATTCTCTTAGGGTAATATTTTATTCTTATTCTTTATTGTACACAAAATATGAAACCTTATCAACAGATATATATTTGAGCCGTTTGGCATAGAAACGCTCGGGTTATGGGGTCAGAATGCACGTCGCCTTTTTAGAGTATGGTCAAAACGGTTGGTCAACGCTACACGTGACCCGAGGGCTGGCCTATTCTTTGGTCAAAAACTAAGCATTACCATTCAACGTGGCAATGCTGCCAGTCTTCTGGACACGATACCAATTGACAGCGATGAGGAGAAGTACTTTGACGCCTAGGTGCTCTGATTGTATTTTTATTTTACAAATAATTAGGCTGGTACACAGTTAATGTTTATTGGCAAAAAAAGTTGAGAAATTGAGCAAAAAAATAAATATTATTTACAAAAATACATATACAACAGCGAGCTTGACTCAGAATGCAATTTCAGCAAACCTTTAGAGTCAAAGAGAAATGAAGATAATAGAGTGAGAAAGTCAAGGTACAATACAGTTACGATACAACTACGATACAGCTTAGGTATCATTAATATAGTAGATACATTTGACATATATATATTATATATATATATTTATATTATTATATATATTTTTATATATATATATACAGTGGTGGTCATATAATTAGAAACACAGAGTCACTTGGTAGTGTTCATTACTTTTCATGTTTTAATTGCAATTAATTGGAGGTAAAAGATTCATTTACCACATTAAAATGTACACTCGTAACTCTAGTTTAAAAACTATCACTAACATTCTGTTCACTACTTAATAAAAAATAAAAGTATATGACTTGGAAAAAAACTATCAATTTCTTTCGTAGTGTGGCAGTCGGACAACTAATTAGAAACACAAGAAATGAACACTAAAAACTTAAACAAAACTCCAATAATTTGGATTAATCGTGAAATGGATACCATCGAATACCTTATTCATAACCGATTAGTACTTGGTTGGGTAGCCTCTGTTGTCGATTACAGCTTTACAACGACGTGGCATTGACTCTATCAATTTTTCACTTGTTCCCAATGGAATATCTCTCCAAACATCAAAGAATGCGTCGTAAAGTTGGTTGACGTTAGTGATATGTTTATCCGACAGTGTTTTCATCATGATGTGCCACAAATTCACTATCGGATTTAAATCCGGACTATTGGCAAGCCACACCAACATTGTGACCGATTGATATCTAAGAAACACTTTTACGCTGTTTGCTGATGCTTTGGATCATTAACGTATTGAAATATCCAAGTACCTGCCAAATTTTCATCGGAATATGGGGTCATTGTTTCCTTTAAGATGTCTCTGTACTGATACTGACCCTAAAGCCCTTCAATCTTTCTTACGGGACCAACCCCATATCCCGAAAAACATCCCCACACTTTAACATTTCCACCGCAGTGCTTAACTGTCTTTTTGATGTACTTATTATTCAAAGCCTCGTTAATCGGTCGTCGTACATATCGTTTTCCGTCAGAATTTACTAAATTTATTTTAGTTTCATCTGAAAATAAAACATTTTTCCATTGATAAACAGTCCAACTGCCATATTTTCTAGCGAAGGCTAGACAATTTTCTCTATGTTGCCTGGTCAGAAGTGGTACGTTCCTAGCAAGTCTTCCAAACAATTTCCCTTCAATCAACCGCCTACGGACCAGTCTTGTGGACTCGTTTCGAAGGTCATCCTGTGAAAATACTTCTTTTCGAATAACATTAGAACCTTGGAAGAGTTCCGTCTCAGCCAAATAAATCATAAGCTTGTGTTCTTGAATTGTGGTCTTCCTTAGCCGAACTTTTCTAGGCACATTATCCGATGTTCCATGCTGTTTGTAATGTGCTATGGCGTTAAATAACACCTTTACGGAACACTCTAAGTGAGCGACTATTTTTCTGTGAGCTCATTTGCGATTGAAATGAAAATTCACAATATTTTTTCTTGTTACTGCATTACAGCTCTTGTTTTTACCCATTTTTTATAATTGAATCACTCAGAATGTAACCTAATTAAATAAATAAGAAAAGGCGGCATACTGCTTATTGTGATGACAATATGAAAGATGTTTTGTAGTTTCAAAATTAAATTCCAGAAAATAAGTTACACAAATATCGAATGAAATCGGACTGACTGTGAGTAATTTATATATTTTATTAAACATAAAACTAAATCAAAGATTGATGATCCTTTAATTATTTTTCAAATGTTTATTATTGATCATGATGTTCAAATAAAACAAAAGAAAAAGATAAATCATTTATAAGTTTATTTATTTAGATTATTGAATGATGAATAAGAATTCTAATAACTTTATTCTTAATATTGTTTTGTTTCTTTAATTATTAGATATATAAGTATAATTATATATTTTTATTATATATTAATATATAATATATACTTATATATAACCTATTTCTTCACAAGTTTTAAAATCCCAGTGTATTATCCCGACCCCGGCGCCCTAGACCCTCAGGGAAAAGGAAGTTAGGTTATATAAGTATTTAATGTTATTTTGTTTCTAAATTATTATAATATAATAATTTAGAAACAAAATAATATTAAATATAGAATATATAATAATAATAGTAATCAGTTTTAGTATTTTGCTTATAGATGTTTAATAGTATTTCTTTTTATTGTTCTAGAAAAATACTATGAGTCGATGGGTTAAGAGATACCTATGAGGAAGAAAGTAGCCTTGGTAGTCGAGAGCGAAGTGGAAGGCCGGGCAGCGACGACACATGGTGAACGAATATGAAACATCAAACAAGTGGTTTTATACCAACTAAATATTTTGCAGAAGTATTCGACACGACATTAATAACTGTTCGCCATGCACTCCACGCTGAAGGTGTGCATCACCGAAGACCAGCTCCCTTTTTGACAGAAAATCAAGAACGTTTCGCAAGAGAATATTTATACTTACTTCAACTGAGACACTTAATTAACTACTATATTTTCAGATGAAAAAAATATTCTATCTAGCCAAAAGGGAAAACTTCATTTATGGTGTAAGGATAACACACGCTATAGTGAATAATACATAGTTATGTGGAAGTATTATGTCGTATTGCATGCAGTGTCTGTTTTATTTTTATATTTTACTGTTTAAAGGTTAAGTTAATTTTTATTTTATTTCTCTCTCGTGTGTTGTCACTGTCCGTGCTGAATAAGTGTGTTTTCTTTCTTTCTTTTCTTTAGATATGAGAAAATATAAGAGGAACGTAAATATGTTTTAATCTTGTGCTCAATGTATCGACACTTACTTGACTGTATCGAGAACAATGGAGATCATACTAAATGTTGAAAATTTGCAAGTGCTTTACCCCCTTATTAAACACTTCATTTTTATTCACTCATTGTCATTTTCATATCAAAGAAAAGAGATAACAATAAACTTAACCATAAGTTTATTAGTAAACGATGGAGGGGTAAAAGATTTAAGTTGTAATTGCTGGCCATATTAAAGTTAGTCGGTAGTTAAAGAATTAAAAGATTGAGGTTTAGTTTCAATCTTCTTTTCGTCAAGAAAACGAATACTTTAAGCTTACCTCAATAACTAATAAGTGTTACTGTAAGGATTATTATTGTAATTAAAACAAATAAACGTATTTTGTTATAATTCTTTTTATTTTTCTTAATTTTGCATTAATGACCTAGAAAATAATCACTTACTTTATAGTATTAAATCATTAAGCGAATCCATCAATTAATAAAAATGAAAAAAAGAAATACAATGTTTTGTCAAGGATTCGAACCCACATGCCTCGTAAATCGGAATCCTACGCATAACGCATACAGCTATAGTTGCTTATTGCAATTTCTTGAATTATAGAATTACAACAGTGGAATGGACCGTCCAAGGTCATACATACTGACAAGCGAAACAGACGTATTCTTTCTTTCGTTTTATTTAACTTCTGAGTGTGTGTGGTGACGTCTCATTACGTTGTGTGCGTTGAGTCATCACTCACACAAACAGCGCGTACGCCCCGTAGCACGCGATTATGAACTCTAACATGCCACTGGACTTTTGTCCCCTTACTGTACCTAAACATAATTTGTAAAAACGAAAAATAAAAACTTCGTAACTACTAAATTAAAAGTTGAGTTTTTTTTACCTAGTATGTTCAATGTGGCAAAAGGAGTTAGAAAGAAAAGAAAACGGAGAAAGATAAATAATTAATGCCACATAGGACAACACAAGAGGCATAAGAAATTAACAACACAAAAGTACAATAATTTTAAATTGGTAAATATACCTAAATATGCTATCGAGTATGCCTAATGCCAATCTTAATTGGGTGACTTGAGTGTTAAGTATACTAGTATTGTTTAAATTGTAGTGGTACATAAATGATCTTTGCTGTTCTTTTTTTTGTAATATTGTGTAAATTCAGGTCGAATTTTAGCCGGGGACGCTCCTGCGGCCCCACATATTATTGTATACTTTATTTATGAAAAGAGTATCCATGGAGTTTCTTGCCGGTATCTTCTCCAGGACCAACCCACTTGGAACCGTGCGCCTAGAATCACGACGTATTGAAAGTGCCTGCAAAGGCCCAATTGAAATAAAAATCTTTGACTTTGACATGTAGAAAACTTTACCAACTCAGCATGTGCTAGGCGTGGGACACCCAGCGCTGATTTTCAGTTGACTCCCCTGCAGTGACACATGGACGAAGGCAATTAAATAAACACATAAAAAGGAGAACAAAAGATACATCGCTAATAATAATAAAATATGTGAATAAATATGGTATAAAAATATTCAGTAGATTACTAAGACATGACAAGAGCATTTTCACAGCATAAGTTATCGTATTTCGATTCCTCAAATATCAACCGACGCTAAGACTGAGATTCCAATCGATATGCGAGATGTTTTTACGTAATAACTATGCTGATCTCATTTACGTAAGGGACTGGTCAAACTGAGGATAACCCCGTGCGGGATCATTGACGGGATTACATACATGGAATTTCTTGCCGGTTCACCTCCATAGGACCTACTATTTGGAACCGTGCACCTAGAGTCTCGACATTTCATAAGTGCCTGAATCTGATTTACATGAAATAAAGATCTACCTACCAGTGGCGAAGGGTGAAAATTTTCAAAAGGGAAGCCGTCCCAAATGTCTTTCAAACAAAACACACTAACCAATTAGTGCGGCAAGACAAAAATCCATACGTCTGGAAGAGCTCGACCTAACTGAATAACATGCCTTTTTTGTCAGTTGGGAAGAATAAGTAATATAATATTACGTTAGTCTATGCATTATCCCATGTCTAAAGGGAAGCCGATGGGAATCGGGTTGTATGGACTCTTCGCTACTGCTACCTACCTATTCTATTCTATTCATTCATTTCTATGAAGTATATTCACAGTTATTTTCATTCTTATCAATAATTTTTCACCCCATAAAATATATTTAAAGGACTGGTCCAACTGGGGGAATTCCTCGCGTCAAGTTGCTATCGGTATTGGTAGCGGGCAAGTTTCCCCGACTCCACGTCGATGCGCGTATTTTGGGTATGGGTAGGAGTTTTATTCTAGCCAACCCAACTCCTCGAAAGTGACCAGCAAACATTTAATTTTGGTGTCCATCTCGCGGTGTCGCATCAACTTCGTCATCGCATTCATTTTCCTGGCGCGAGCAAATTACGGAGCGCGGGATTCGCATCAGTTTAACCAAACATTTAAAAATCACGTTTAATTTTCTCTTTTTTTAGAATTTAAGACGTCCCGTAACATCCTATATTTTATGTAGGTATAAGAACGACTTAGGTGTTTTTTTGTTCGATTTCAAGCGACCGGTTTTTTGTTTAAATAGCGTTTTGACAGAAAAACAGCGAAATAATTTTAGATTTAGATACAGACAAAGTATACACGTGTTTTTAAAAATGGATAAATACTTTCGTAAATGTAAAATTCCATGAAAGTAACCAAATGACGGTAAGAAGAAACAATCAACAAAAACACTCATTTCTGATAAAAGAATTTGCTAATTGGACTTCCGGAATACGAAAGTGGTTAAGTTTAAAAGTTTGATGTCAGTGTTGTTCCCTACACTATTTTATGGAATACTAGGCGATAATTTGAAATAAAATCATAAGTTTGTATTCCATGCCAAATTATAAGAAGATTCTGGTTGAGAGAGAAAGAGAAAGAGAGAAGAAAGAGTCAATCAGTTTGGTTTGAGTATAAAGCGCATATCTACCATATCTACCGCTAATAGCACGTCGTATGCACTGGCAGTCGTGGTTGGGGATAAAAAATAAATTTAAAAAGTAATTTAGTTTATTAGTTTATGATTAAAATGATTGTTTACGTTCTAATTTAAAAAATAAAATAATAATCTTACTTATTTTTGTACGATTTAGTACAGCCAGCAACAAAGGTAGATTAGTCAAAATAACAAAAAATAAACACTTTATCTAACTAATCATAATATAAATTACACGTCATCACTGGTCACATTCTACATAATTATTATTGCATTCAAAATATTAGCATTGAATTTAACATAGAAATTAATAATAAAACTTAATAATTAAACGATTCCAGTAAAAAAAACTAATTTAAAAATTAACATCATTGAAAAACAGAACATAACTGAAAATGAAACATACTTAGAAATTAACACATGTATAATATTTAATTTAATTATATAGATATTTAATATTCTAAATCATTAGATACATAGGCGATTTGATACAGTGTCAGTGCAATATTACCCAGTTCTACTGTGTGTGCGTACTTTTAGTCACTTCTGCTGCCAACGCACCACCTGGCGGAACATCTTGACGTGGTAATCTTTGTCTGGCCAAATTTTCAAAAGATTGCAAGATTTTTCTTACGGAATACTAATATTTTCATTTTATCTGTGTCAATTGAATGGAATTTTAAACATCCAATTAGAACGTCATTACTAAATCATTATACCACGTGAGAAACTGTGAAGATTTAGTGGTAATAATATAGCCATTACAAACCATTTCGTTGATAATAATGTCATCTTCTTTGAAATGCTTGCGTGACTAAATTATTAAAAAATAAAAGCCTTGTAAAGAAAGAATCATTATTGCTTGTTAAGGATTAAAATAATTATAGCTACTCACATCTCTGTAATATGGTGGAAAGCGAAACATAATTATAAAAAACACTTATTTATTTCAAAAATGTGTAAATTTCGTGAATCATCGTAATTACATAATTAGAAAGAAAGAAATAAACTGGATTTATTATACACACACCACACAGTAATTTAATAACAAAATAAAAAAGCCCACATTTGAACAAAAAAAGGGCCTATGTCCAGCAGTGGACTACGACATGCTGAATTAATTGATTGATTGAAAGTACTTTGACCCTGCTTAATTATCTGTTTCTTTGACTGTAAATTCTGAAATCATAAGTTCTGTTCTTCTCATATCAGCCCGTATGATAAATAGTCTGCTGCTGATAGTGGGCATTTATTACTCATACTTTTGGATTTGGCCATACACTGACATCTTATAAATTTACTATAGATACACTATACCTACAGTTAGTCAGGGATAATGAAAGGCTAAAATAATAATGAAGTCATCAACTTTATCAACTTTATTTATTTCTCACCACAATACCTATACATAAATTATTTTACATAGGTCAGATTCGACAATGATATACAATTCAGGTAAGTATATATTGTGGGAGACTGGTGTCTAAGCTAGGCTCGTGGCCTGTGTTTCAGGACACCAGGATCCCACCCCTTTACATTTTCATTTTATGGATTATGTACTAAGCGCGCTGACAGAATGTAAGTAAGTAATCATACGACATTGAATTCTTTCAATTCAAGATTGATTCTGAGTCACCTCTAAATAAACGTCCTTATAGCATTTATATAAAACTAGATTGGGTCAAGGTCATTTTTACTTTCATCATGTCACGATGTGGGGGTTTTTGGTATTTACAATTTTGTACCATTTTGTATTTTGGTCCTTCGAGCCGGATTTGAACTAGCAACGTGTAGGTGGAAAATATGAAAAAGCAGCTGACTCCACCAATCAGCATAATGTCCCTTCAATACTTATATTTTGTTCCACCGCAAAAATCTGCTGTTCCATACATTTAGTCAAGTAATATTTAGTTATTTATATGAAACAGCAGATTTTTATTTCGCAATTTCACGTGTCGTGTTTAATTACCTGTATAAACTCTTCAGAGGGAAAAAAAGAAACCTCGAATCATAGTTTCTATTAGTCATCACTTGAAATACTAAGTAAGTATAGTACGACACAACTAAGAAGTAACATTTACCTAATCGAACTACCAATGGCAGTCGCTCATTTAAATAATTGTACAACTTATTGCATAGGCGTTTTTGTGGTCTTGAAGACGCGCGCAGTTCGGAACTTCGTGCAGTTCGGTTTTACGGTTCCTTTAACTTCATTATGTATAAATATTTCTATTATAGCTTTGTTTGGTATTCCTTTTTTAGCTGGCGTTTATTTAAAGGATTTAATTGTAGAATTTGTTACATTTAGTAATATAAGTATAATCGTTTTTTTCTGACATTATTTTTCAACAGGTTTAACTATATTTTATACTTTTCGTATATAATTAATAATTATAATTTATTAAGTATTTACGAAGTTTGCCGATGCGACTTCTTAATTGTGCCGTTCTATACCTACTTGTTAAATATTTAAAACTGTTCGGGTTAAGGCCAAATCTTTCATCGTGTCACGATTAATGGTGAGACTATCATAGATATAATATATAGTACATATTTCTATGGAGACTATTCAATTAGTTTATAAACTGACAGTTCTCTAGCAAGCAAGAGGATGAAAAATTGTTATACATTATAAAAGGGAGGTGACAGGTCGCTTTGTGTACAATAAGTATTGCTTTTAGAAGCATCTCTTAGATTGCAAGTCGACCTCAACATAAATAAATCCAGCCCATTACTGTCCCACTGCTGAGCACAAGCCTCTTCTCAAAATGATTTAGGGTTGATGGGTTAGGCCTTAAGTCACCACGCTGGCCTAGAGCGGGGTGGCGAACTACACACACCATCGAGAACTTTATGAGGCCGTCTCTGATGTGCAGGTTTCCTCACGATGTTTTCCTTCACCGTTAACGCAAGTGATAATCAAATTGCAATCCGCACATAGTTAAATTCGAAAAGTCAGAGAATATTTTTTTATAAAATATAATTATAGCAAAAAAAAAAACATGTTTTATAACCTATGTCGTAATAAAAAAAAACCGTGAAAATCGTTGATTGCGTCCGAGGGGGGCCACTACTGGGGAGGCTCACGTGTGAGGTATTATTTAACCTAAAGATAATACCTACTAATAAAATTTATCTCAAGTATTTTTGCCTGTCCTAAGCCGGGTTTGAAGTATGAAGCGAAAGGGGATCATACTTACCTGCCGTATCAAAGTTCATTCGCTGTGCGCAATCGCGTGCGCAAGGGGTGTAGCCACAATGCGAATTTTATTACAATATTGTCAGTATGGTTTTCATTATGATTTAGAAGTATTTTATTTTTATTTACTATTTTATTCGTTACATGTGAGCATGGTTATCATGTCCTTGAATTTGTCCTTCAACTGTCCAGTCATATTTTATAATTAAACGTGCAATTTTTGTACTGAATGAAAGGTAATCAAAATATTTATAATAATAAATAACACGCAAAAAATCTCTACAGAGAAGGGTTCCTAGTTCCTACTTTATT
This sequence comes from Allophyes oxyacanthae, assembly GCA_932294325.1. Classification (NCBI taxonomy): domain Eukaryota; kingdom Metazoa; phylum Arthropoda; class Insecta; order Lepidoptera; family Noctuidae; genus Allophyes; species Allophyes oxyacanthae. Next base: position 2,093,970 of record OW028614.1, on the reverse strand, counting down.
AACGACTTTTCTTTTATTAATATTGACGCAAATAAAAATTATTTGTGATGAATTAGTAATTTAGGTTTTTGTAGATTGATGACTTAGGTATAGACTTCATTATTTGAGAGTGTTAGGTTTGTCAAAACAACGCTCAGCGGTGACTTCTATTTGAGCAGTCTTTAAGTAAAATATGAAATGACAGACTTAACAAATCTGTGCTCAACCTTAGTGGAATAATCTAAAAAACAATAAAAATACCACTAAGTATCTCACATTGTACGATTCTTTTTTAAGGAAATTTTTCTGTTTCCCTGAAAAATAAATAAAATCCGGTCAAGTTAGAGTTTTAATTTCGATCTGAGGGTTTGGTACCGATAATTAAAGAGTATCCATAATGATTCCGTCACAAATTCGTGCGTGAATCATAATGGTGATCTATCAGGCGAAAGCGAGTAAGACATGTTGGCTGAAAAAAAAACAAAATGCCTATAATCCCCATTAATGAGTGGATACCATACTTTTGTTTTCTTTTTTATAAAAGATCCAAAATCCAAATTAATACCTCAATTTCAACAGGCATTGTTTTTTTTTTATTCAGTTTCTGATCCACCTTCGTAGAGTTCAAGGCTTTATTTTAATACCCCATTTAGAAGTCTCAATGTGCGAGAAATCAAGGAGATATAAGAATGAAACTCCTGAAATTGTTTAACTACAAATCAATCAAACTAAATATAAATTGTAAGCCTCTTGTAAGCCTAATTTAATATTAAATTAATTTTAATTGTCACTGTCGTACGTGAGGACCATTGACCTTTACCTTCGCGATACTGCGACGTGTGTCCACGAATCGTTTGAGCTGCAACAACATTGCACAACAAACACAATGATGGATCGGAAGCAAAGTGTTTCTTTCAAGCGCATAGACAGAATGTTGTGGCACAACATGATGTCATCGGTTTCTTGAGTCTATGGGCAGCAAAGGGAGTCCTTTGCTGGTATTATAGTAACTTGAATTATTTATTCTGTTATGTACAATGGCATGCACAGACATTTCTTACAGGGTAGAAACAACTTAGTGTTATATTGTCAAGTTTAATTATGTTTGTGATTGGCCACTTCAACTCTATCCTTAAATTAACCGATAATACAGACATTATAGCTTGTATTATTTAATAAAGAAAGGAAATATTGTTTATTAGTAGACAAAATCACACAAACAGTAATAAGAACTAATGGTCGCCCTATGGTCAAAATTCGACGGTGATTTTAGCTTTCTGCACTTCTTCTTCATATAAACTTTATCTATGCCAAATCTCATACTCCTCCGTGCGCGGAGTATGCTTATCAAGGGGAACAAAGTTTTCTCTTATATAGATAACACACAAAAAGAATTTAAAAAAAACAACTGAAAACAAGACAGTGAGTCCCCGAATTCCCGACATCGCTATCAAATGACAAATACTAAAATTTATTAGGGTCTGCAGTGTCTTTTTCTCTTTTTGGAATACCACTGGTTATTATGATTGTGATAACTGTTAGGCCGTTCACCTGGTGTCGCTGAATGATTCGCCGCCGACGTTACCGCGACTCAGACTGATCATTTGAATTAATTTTCTGAACTTATGATTGTTAACATTATCTCCTAGACTCTCTCTTAGACTGAGATATTATAGTACGTTAAACTTTGCTAAGTGTAACGTTACGTATAAGCTAAAGTTTAACGTATAATAAAGTTTGAGCAAACTCAAAGTACGCAATTATAGATCTCAACTGCAGAGGACGTCTGACTCCCAACAGTGGGCATAATAAGTAGGCTCATGATAATGGCTAACAAATCGTGTTATTACCGTATAGGAGACATACTTACCATTCTCTAGAAGTAACTCTTAGATTACGTTGACTGACGTCACAAGAACACGAGGGCTTGGCAATTTTTTTGCCAGAAAACCATTTCGGGGAATAACCATAATTAATCTGATTTTTTAGTAAAGCTTTTAATTTATTCATAGGTAATTGACCGATGATGAGATAATAATTACCTACCTGCATGAAATTAAGGTTAGATTTTTTATGAAAATATACGCATGAAGTACGTCAGTGTCAGTTAATGATTATTTGGGGCTATTTTGGAATTATGGCATAATGGCGTTTTCATTTATCTATCCTGATATTATAGAGTGATGTTTGTTTGTTTGTATGTAGGGGGAAATCTGGAATCTCAAACTACGGAATTAGTTCAATCTGAGACACTACCGTAACATTTTTGATGCAGCAGATTCTTAAATATTATTTTGCTTAAATAAATTAACTTCCTGTTTTTATTCTCATTTACAAATTACAAATATTTCCGCAAGCACTTTAAAACAGGGCCCTACGAAAATGCGATAGAAGATGGTTGTGATTTTAGCGCTATCTATATCCTTAATGCCTTCTGTAGTTCTTCCATAGGGTTGTCACCTCCAGAGCGCACGTTAATACAACGTTTTTATAATACGTTGTACACCAGGATGTCTGCTGTATCGTGAGTACAATTTACAAACATGCACATCTGACATTCACACACATCCAGACCCGGGATAATTAATTATCTGGCCATACAAATATTTGTTCCATGCGGGGATCGAACCTGTAACTCTTAGCACAGAAAGTCGCTTAGTCACTACACTACAATCGTGTGGGCCTCACGGCTGCACCAAAAAGGTTTTGTTGTGTGTGCACCAAATGCCCGGCGCTGATTTTCAATTAAACCCGTTGTAGCTAGTATCATAGGCCATAGCCAAAGATAGGATTTTCCAAATCCATTCACAAACTTTCTAATGTGCATACCTTTTGAATACATTCATATGTATTACCATTTGGCAACAAATAGACGATAAATTATTTGCAGCCTCTTACAAATAATTCGGCTCACGAATCTTATTCATAACTCAACTACTCATTAATTTTTAAGTACACACAATTAAAACAGTCACCCGTTTTAATATCCCACAATAAATTCTAGAACATATCTTTCTTTGTCAAACAGAAATATTACCATACTTAACTATATTCAAATGGGACAAAACAAAGTATGTATTGCCTATGATGCCATGATTTATGGTGTAAAAATGCCGGCTGTAAACATAGCAAGGACAGGCCTTTCACTTGACAAAGTATTGCTAAGGTTCGGCGCAGATTTGGCTACTATGTGTCAGTGAAGAGTTGCAAGAAACTGTGAACTGTTTATTCTTTGTTATTACGTGCTAATTTATTTTTTGGTCCTTTGAGCCGGATTTCATACATTAATCTAGTGAATGCTTTATGCAGCTAATATAATAATTGAATGTAGTAAAATTTCATTTTTGTTTATTTTTGTTATTCAAAACAGTGTCTGCAAATAAATTCCAAATAATGTAATAATTATAAATTATTATTAGAGTTAAGAACGGGGTATTTACCATGTAATGTAATATGACTGCGTGATGCAGGCTTTGTAATCTGATTGGTCAAATTATGATTCTATACGCCCATTTTAGTTAGCTTGCTTTGTTGGTACGTAGTTATTCCATATAGCACCAGGTGTCGCTACAGTATTTTGACTACAATTATGTAGGTATTGGCCGTTTAGATCCTGAGCTGTAAATATTCATGTTGCTATAATTTACAAGTTAAGTTTAAACTTGCAAGTTGACGTTGTCATTTTAGAGTGATTTTATTTCCTACGGTATAGAATAAATAATAATCATAATCATAAATCTTTATTTCTCTCTTAATGAACATTGATTGATATTTATCACAGTAACTGTTGCTCTATCTGCGTCTTTAGCAGTTAAGAGCTGCGGTTAGACGAGCAATTATAAGCAGGCGGTCAATCATACTTGACACACTAAATGTTGTTGCTACAGGTTTAGAACAAAGCCTTGGCTACAAACTATTTATTTTGCTGTCGGAGATGATTTTGTTGCAGTCTTTAGTGACATCAATTTGAGCTAAATATTGCATGGTGAACGTGAATATGAATAACTTTTACTATGGAAACAAACCTGACATCTCGAAAATAAAATCTACTATTTCATACAAATTCCGTTATTGTCATTATGAATAACTTTTATAATGGTACCAACAAAGAAATCGCAAGTTTGATACAAGTCGAGTAATATTGAATTGTTTGTATGGAACAGACAATTAATTTTTTGGTGATTTCTAAGTTGTTCCCATAGTAAAAGTTGTTCGTAATGATAAGTATAATAACCTCCTAAGAGGATCGGCACTAGAATGGTTGTACCTTATAACATAGTTGCCATTGACAAGAAAAGATGAAGAAGCACCTACAAGAAGTAGTCGCAAACCACATGCCCTTCTAGGGCCGAAAGGCTAAGAGTGCCTACTAAGGCGGAGGTCACTAATCCAATGGGTAACCAAACCAAATATTGATTGTATTGTCCACGTACATGTAATTGGCTGTCTCTATTACACCTTGTTGTATTGACATTGATCATGACATTAAAAACTGTTGAAACACCATTACCTTTACTGACAGCTCAATAATAATTAGCGTTTGATGGTATACTTACCAACGGACTGTTGTTTTGGTATGTTAAGTATATTGTATGCATTTGATTGTAACCTTATAATATTTTTCTAGGTTTCGTAAAAGAAAAAAGCATAAATAAATAATCTTGTAACTGCAAAATAAATTATTACAAGAAAAACAAAGTTCTAATATAACTATGCCAAATCTCACACTCCTCCGTGCGCGCAATATCTTATATAGGGATACAAAGTTTTCTCGTCACGTATTATTTTAATTATAGATTGTTGATCCCATAATAAATAAATCATGTTGATTTTACTTTAAATTGTTTGTATATATATTTATAACTGAGTAGTCTTGGCGGGATACTCAAGAAATTGGGTACGAGATTTATCAAAACTCGAGAAAAAAAGATGTTGAGAAATCAGAAACCCTTTTTGGGCCCAAAACAAAAAAGTCGTGAAAATATCTATACATTTAGTCGAGGATCGAGGATTAATTTGTACCTATGGAACAGCAGATATATTTTTCGCAATTTCTGGTTGCGGCATATTATGATAGATAATACCGCGAATCTTAAAAATAATGCAGAACTCCAAATTACCATTATTATTTTATTAGCTGTTACCCGCGGTTTCACCCACACATTTAACTTTTGTCAAAATAAAATATAGCTTATATCTCCTAGGGATAGCGTAGCTTTCGAATAGTGAAAGAATTTTTAGAATCGGATAAGTAAGTCCAGAGATTATCCTCTACACACAAACAAATACTAGTATAGATATAAATAATCTGAAAGAAAGAAAGAAAGAAAATGTTTTTATTTTTACGCCCAGTATGACGCTCGAAACTTAAATAAACTCAAAACCTTACACCAAGATCACTTAATACTAAATATTATCATCTGCAATATTAAACAAATGTAAAAAGGTGCGTTTTGAATATTTGGAAAGTGATTCAGGTTATACAAAAAAGACACCATGATTTTGTTTTGGTGGTGGCAAGGTCAGTGTTTTGAACTTAGATACTTACTGACTTCATAAAGATTTTTACCCGATCGACTCGAATGTAATGCGGTTTTTGGCAAGAGATTTTTAGTAATTCTTTTGAACCAAAAAGGACATGTTTTTGTACATGAAATCGAGAAAAAAAACATCTGCTGTTCTATACATGTCGAGTAATATTAAATTATTTTAGTTTATTCAATTTCATCCTATATTTACCATAAAAAATCGCGGGAAAATTACACCGGACCTCTAATCTATAATAAATACCATTTTTAAACTACAATACGGCCAATAAGTATGATAGATCTTTTGTTTTAGAAGCTATTTAATGTGTTAAGCGCTATCTATTGTGAACAGGTGTAACTAATCAGTGAGTATTTATGAGGAGGATCAGTGTACCTCCAGCAAGTGAGAGGAAGTTTCACTACCAGTAGTAACCTGTTTGACCGTATAGTATGCCTAATATTTTATAGATGGCGCTTTTTACATTAAAGGAAATTATGTATCCAGGCTGATATAGAATTTGAACGTAGTCTTGAGGGCATAGAGCACAACCGGCTTGAGGATCTTCATTCGCTATGACAACCGCACTCCTCATCTTGCTCCAATCTGTGAAATTTTGTATGAGAATGACGCAGATCAGCGTGGTATCGAGACATGTTATTCTCATAGGAATTACGGAATAAGGTGACTGATAGGATTCCATTTTATTTTTTTATTTATAAACCATATAAACAAAAAAATTCAATTAATATGATCAGGTGCAGAGAAACCTAGTTCTTAATAAATTTATGAAGCCGGTTGATTGATAATTCACAACCACAAAATAAATCGTTGACTTTCTGGTTTTCATTATAATTATTTTAATTAAAAAGGTTACAGCTTTATTTGCTCACATATTGCATTTGCTATTTTTGTCAATTAACTCGTCGTATTGTTTCAAAATTAACCAAACATGATAAATTATTATCAGATTTTTTCATAGACCTTATAAGACAGCTTGTCGATGGATAGTATTCAAAATCGAATAAATCAAAATTAAACAAGCCAAACATCTACCATCCTACCCACTTAAATATCCAGAATAACAGAAACAGTTAATTTGTAAATTTGAACTAACTAGGAAAGTGTTGGAGTGCTAACTTTGTTGGAGAAAGTTTTTATTCACAAAACAACCCTCGCCGTAGCCCATTAGACGAACAAAATTAACTTAGTAATAAAACATAGGGGAGACAGATGAAAGCGTGGCCGCAGATGGCAGTAGGTAGGTACTTCGATATTCTTTTAAATCAGCTTGGTCCTCTTGTACTACGACTTCACACAAATGTATGTACATACATTTACACAATGTTAGTTTGTACCTTTATGTACTGACCCAAAGAATAAATAAAAGTTGGTGTACCAATGATAGTGTACACACAAATATTTATTTATTTTTTGGTCCTTCGAGACGGATTTTTCCGACTAATCTAGCGAACCCTGTATATAATACGATGGCTGACGAGAACATCTTCTACTTGACCACCGATTTCATGACGTGAGATTGGCCTTCATTATGTATCCAACAACGACTAAATGTTAAAAGTACTAAACAACATAATGTGACGTTTAGGAGACGCCTTTTTTCACGTAATGACTAGAAAATGTTGATTAATTTACTTTCTACAGCTACCTAATAGCCTTTCATTATTATTCTATATCTGCACATGCCAATTTAATGCACGATTTTATATCGATAATTTTACAATCATAATTCTGCATGGTTAAAATTTCAAGAATTATTATTTAATATTAATACGTGAAGAGAAAACTTTGTACCCCTTTTTACGCATATTGCGCGCACGGAGGATTGTGAGATTTGGCATAGTTAAACTTTACATGGAGAAGGAGTGCAGAAAGCTAAAATTACGGTTGAATTTCGACCATAGGGCAACCACTAGTTATAATTATTATTTTTCTGTCCGCTTGATAATCAGTTAATTACCGGCCACAGTACCATTTCAGTATGTTTCCATTTTGAGTTCGACCGAAAACTGAAAACAGTTCTCGAAATAAAGTCCCTGACACACCAGCGCGCTTTGCATAAACAGACCCTTTATCAAAACTCCGGATTATATTTTAGTAAAATAACGCCGCAAATATTAATTTTAGCAATTCGTTTTAATATATTTGCAATTTACAGCGCAATATTGCCCATCCCCGGCTATTAGTTGGCTTTGTAACGTAAATATAAATTGCGCCTATGATAAAATGATTAGCAATTAGTTTCAAATGTGCTTGTTATTTTTTAGTAGGCGCATAAAATTAATGTTACAATGTTGCTTTGTTTAGTTTATTACAATTTAAGCTGTAAATTGTTTAGAAAGTATTTTTTAAATGTATCCCATTTAAACATTTTTCGCATATTTATTTAAATTAGATCTGTATAAGAAGGCAGCGACAGGTAAAAATAAAAACATAATTAGGTATGTTTATGTGCGTACTGCGACGCAAAACTATGATGTATGGATAACGTGTCCTTGGGACCTCACGATACAGGCTTGCCTAGTGCGGGAACCACGGCAAATAAGATCTGTCTTCACTCATAATATACAAAATACATAGATTGATTATGATCTTAATGATCATATAGAAAACTTGTTTTTTTTTCAATTATGCAATATCCGCTGATCTTGTGGCGCTACTTGGGAGATGTATAACAATGTTCTTAATTCATTATAAAATGTATACCTACTTGGGTTCCAATACATCAAAATGATTTATTGAAGCTAGCCTAAAAGGCGAGGCTCAACATTTCATCATTAATACGATGGTAGGAGATTCGTTAAAATCTGGACTTCTGGAGGTACGAAATAATGAAGATCATCCTGTGCGTAGTACGGACTGATATTAAATCGCCTCTGGTTTGACTGAAAGATGACCCAAACATAATTAACAAACGATAAATGATGATAACGCCCTGTATCCTTGCTTATACAACATGTATCAGAAATGCGTGGTCATATTAATAAGAGTGTGGATCAGACCGTCGAACTGAACAACTTTCTCTATGGGACCAACATCATAAACGTTAAGGGGGTATTTTACAGGAATGCCGCAAAAACCGATTTGTATTTACAATTTTTTGAATAGAAATTCTTATTTCTTTGTCCCGAAAAAAATATATATCAAACTTGAAGATGTGACAATCTCTGCACGGTTGTCCGATACATGATTGAATGAAGTTGGCTCGATAAAAAAAAATCGCAAAGTTACCCCTTTTAAAAAAGTGTTTACAAGATTATTTCTAAAACATGATAATATTATTTCAAATAATTTTTACATCACAATATTGGTCGCAAATATACCAACGAAAATCGGTTGTTATTTTTTTATAATATTACGTATATTGGTCACAATTTGATAAAAACCACAAAATTCGTGATTTCTGTCATCTCTGCCATCAATCAGTCGCGTTTCGGCGCGCATCGAGGTCGGACCTGTGCAATTTTTTTTGACTTTCCTGCGCTTACACTTTATTCAAAACCAAAAGAAAGAATGACAGTAAAATCATTAAAAAATTTATTAAAAAGCAACAGGAAGTACCTATAAGTAACTTGCCTTTTATTCAGAAAATCTAAGTATTTCGTTTATAAAAATCAATATGCTAAAATAATTTCTTGACATCTCCGTCAAGAATTCATTTTATAGGATGTAGTATAGAAAAATCAGTACGACAATTTGTAGTGTTGAGAACAAAGAGTATAAAGTTTTATATACACCATGTCCCAAAATTCAACGATAAGCGGGCATCAGAGAGTTGACCAGCTCATGACTATTAGAGAACAAAAAAAAAATTAAAAAATCTCAATTTTTAAGAAGTTACATAAAAAAATTGAAATCCTTCATTTACAATTATTTATCACCCTAAAATTTTGAAAGATTTTTACATTTGATTGATTTTGATGTCAAATCTACAGGCATTCTGGGATTTTTAAGGATTGTGGTGGATAGCAGTGCTACTTAGGTTGCCGGTACAAAAAGAAATTCAGAAATATCTGAAACATTGTGGTCATGGTAATTAAAAATATCTTAAGGGGTGTAAATTTTTGAAGGATTTCAATTATTTTATGTAACTTCTTAAAAATTGAGATTTTTTTTATTTTATTTTTTTCTCGGGTAGTCATGAGCTGGTCAAACCTCTGGTGCCCGTTTATCGTTGAATTTTGGGACATGTTGTATATTCTATTTACCTACTTTTATAGAACAATATTCATAGTTACTAGTGTACTTATATCATTTTGATATATCGTCTGATACTATTAAAAATCTCGCCTGCGGCTCGATTTTTAAACACACTGATGTTTTAATACCCCCTATTATGCAACAGTTTCATAAACTACTATTATTTCGTATTGAACTGATCTACGTTTCCTTAGATTTTGTATAATTTTGTTCCTTATTAAACGCTGACATTTTAAAATGTGTCGGTCGGCCCTATAGGTACCGATTTGCCGGTGGCCCAACCTAATTTTACTTCTTTTAATTTTATTTCTTTATGGGCTTTGCAGTCCACTAGAAAAATGATTCACCAATTTAAATTATAATCTTTACCTTTATTTATGTATTATGGGTTATCGTGGTTGTCCGTGGCATCACCACGGTCCTATCCGAAAACCAGCGCTGCGGTATTTATTTTATCTGTCAGGATTAACTGTCAGGATATGCTGAGTTAGGGACTTTCTTTGGCCTCTTGCAGGACTTTTTTAACCCCCGACAAAATAGAGGGGTGATATAAGTTTATAATGTGTATCTGTGTATCTATGTATCTGTGAATCTGTGTGTCTGTCTGTGGCATCGAAGCTTCAAAGCGGATGGACCGATTTCAATGCAGTTTTTTTAAATTGAAAGCTAGTTTAATCGGGATGGTTCTTAAAATCTGTTCAGCTGTTCAAAAGTTACACCTCTTTTTCTAGTTAGAGTCGAGGGTTTTAGACGGTTAAGTTATTGTTATCATTATTTGAATTTTTTGTGTGTTTATGTAATTTCGTGTGCGAGTCCGATTTAAATGTTTTTTCTTTCTTTCTTTCAATTTTGAAGCTCTTCATCTGCATACATAGCGAGGAATCTGAACTAGGAATATGGTTTTGATCTATGAATATGCAATTTCTTTTTTGGTAAAAAAGCAACCCTGTGAACATACTTAAGTAGGTATGACTACGGAAACGGACGACTCCTACAGGTGTGGGTGAGAGTAGGTTATTATCTCAAGGCATGGATTTGAGTTGACTTATTCTTCTAACATTACACATACATTGGCAGTGTCATCAGGTTTGTCATGCCGATATATCGGTTTCGTTACGGCATTATTGGCTTAGTGTGAAAATGCCCAATGTTGGTCGAGACAATTATGTGCACTTGCATAAACTCATACACAATAGGTATGACTGATAGTTTATAAGTAGATAGTTAAATAGGTATAAAATCTACAAATACAAAACGGAGGAACAGATTTTCTAGCGTAATATAGGACACTGGGTATACGATATTATGGATTTATATTTTTCAAGTATTTGCTGGTGTCATACTGCATGTTGCTAATTAATATTGCTATTCTGTGACACGTGTGTCACACAGTCTGATACGTCAATTGCGTAATTGCGAGAACGGAGCTCCCCTAGTGGGTGGGGCTTAGGCTGATACTTCACCCCCTCAAAAGTAAGAAATCGTCGTAAAATACAACCTTAAAAAAAAATCTGCTGTCTTCACAATTGTGTCAAGTAAGTATTGAAGAGTTATGTATTCATTGAAACAGCAATCAGCTATTTCGAGATTACAGTGTTGGACCCATGTAAAATTGATAATAATTATGAGGACAATTAGCCCTTAAAGAGATCTGGACTAGAAAGGTAAGATCTTGCAGTACCTACAAAATTATCTCTTTAAAAAAATCTATTGATAAATTGAAATAACGAGTGTATTGATACTATGTTATGAGGCCTTTGTTGATTGACTATAAACCGAAAAACTGAGTACCAAGCCAAACTTCACGACTTTTAAAATGTATTTTCTATGTTTGACCTAGTTACGTAGGTACTACAAAACTTTTGTACAAGTTTTGTAGTACTTAAGTACTACAAAACTTTACTAGCTCGATGTTCTCAGCTCAAGTTACAAAAACCTAATCTAGAAAATGATTATGTGATGTGGGCATTTATTAGTTTCCTTCATACCAAATTCACGTCTGTTTACTATTCGTACAAGACCTACAATAATAAAGGCATAAATTCCACCAATCAAGTTTGAATCTGATAGCTTTATACCTACCATTCTCTGATTTTAATCTTCTATCCAAAATTTAAGTGATAGGCACTTATCAGTGTAGCAATTTCCATTTAGTCCTATTCACTTCCAGTGCTAAATCTTTTAATTCTTTTTGTTTCCACATTTGCTTTTTCTTTTAGATGATTAACGTAGGTTTTCCTGTAGTTTCTTCTTGGTCTTAATTTTAATCTTTTATTATACAAAAACTTTTCATAATTTAACAGCTAAATTGATTATCATAATCTTGTCCAAATTAGTCTTCACGAATAAACTGTTCCACAATTCTTTCTCGGGACCATCTTTCACATCCAGTCTAGTCCATAACAGAAAACAATGTAATTTAATTTTCAGTTCGTACGTCTGCTTCTAAAATCAATCTTCAAATAAAAATCTAACAAATTTAGCACACTATAATACGTACGTACAGAAATACGAAATTACTTAGTGAATAATGGAATCCTCTAATAAATGGTGTACCGAACAAGAAGCGAACAAATGGGCCTACAGTTCAAAGGTCCAAGAATCTGAATTAATCAGTTATAGAAGCACCCGACAGTTTGTTAGCGTGAAGATAAAAAGTTCACTATGAAGGAAGAAAATTGAATTTGATGATGTTGAATGAGTAAGAGAAAATATAGATCTGTTATAAAACAATAAAAAATACTTATATTTATGTGTTTTTCCATAAAATATTACAGGTACAGAAATAGAGCAATATATCTCTTTTTGTAGAGCTTGTTAGGAAATACTTCTTAAAAATGATATTCAGAATCTGCCTATAATGGCAGCAAAAGCATTTTACGTAGAACCAAAATCTTGCGGTATAGTTTAAAAAGCCCTCATTTCAGCAATTATTATAAGAAAGAAAAGCACGACTACTTTACCAAACTGTACATCCTGTTCAATATCAATAATAAGCAAAACAATTGTTTGATAATTTAGGTTAGCAGCACGAACATAACATGAGCTTAGCTCTGGCAATATTTTAACATTTTTATAAAATTGCAACGCTGCATTTTCTTTCTGCTAATGGCTTCTCTCAATTTGTACCTACTGCATGTGGTAGATTCAAAATTAAACTTATAAATCCCGGTATAGAAGTTAAAAGCACGTATTTTAAATAATACAAATCCTGGTAACTGTTCAAGACAATTTTCAAGATAAATCCCGACATTAAATTGGAAAATACGTATCTAAATATAGCTGTCTTTCTACAAAATGGCGCGGAGCAATTTGCGTCAAAAGAGTAATAACATTGTACTCTGAAAATGATATTGTTCACGGTGCATAACCGCTATATAACGCGTTTATGGTGTAAGTAAACAACTTTTATGCCCACTACATTACGTAAACTGTTCCCTGATGCAAACTTATGATAAGAATAACAAGTACTTAATGTTTGTCAAAGTTTTAAATTGCTGAAGTTTAGCTGTTTTGGAGATTTCTGGTGTTGGATTTAAGTTAATGTCTAGAATGTGATCTTCTAAACTGCAGTTCGTTTTATTGATCTGATGGCATAAAATATATATTAAGCTTCTACGTTTCTAGTCCCGTTCCCTTTAATTCACTCCTTCCCTCCTTCCTTCCTTTAATTTAAACAACTCTTACTGTGGGACCAACCATGAAAATATCACGAAAACAAAATCTACAGATCCATAAATTTAGTCGAGTAATATTGAATTATTTGACTGGAACAGCTGTTTCTTTTTTCACGATTTTAGGATTGGTTTTGATAATGATGAGTACCTACATTAACCCCGGATCGGGACTAAAAAGGATAAAAATCTTTGTATATTATACACAGACTTAGATGGTCAAAGTTTCCCGGCTCTCTTTAAGATTCCTGGAATAGTCGGATAGTGAAATTGAAAATTTCTCAGATTAGAATTCTGCTCAATAAAAAGTGGCATACTTACTTGTACTTGACTGGAGCACGGTTCATATACGGCATATTATTCTGGATTCAGTATAAAGCCATCATTTTAATTAAGATAGTTAGGTAGGTACTTCATAGAAATTCTTCGAGGGAACTTACTTCCGCATCTTATGTTTGCCAAACATACTACGTAGTTTCAATCTCAGAAGCAGTTAACGTTTGATAAAGGAAGTTTGTTGGTGCCGCAAGAAGTCATGCACATAGAACTAAATTAGGGCAATAGCCCCGTACTAACACAAAGCGGGCTAAAGTGGCTTCAAGCTACGCAAGGCAAAATTAATGAAGTGCGGCAACTGGTAGCAAGTACGTGTGATTAGTTTAGTAGTTAGTCAAATTTAGTTAAACTTAATGTGTATAGATTATAACATAATAATTAGATGATGTTTTATTCTCTCGTGCTTGTAATCAAGGAGTCAGCTGATCATAATTAATAAATATAGGTATTTGAATAATAAAAGTTTGGCAGTCAGCTTGTAACTGCCATGGCAATCTTATTCAGAGGCAAATCGTTAATCCTAGTCTTATTTTTATTCACATTAAATTACATTATTCTCGCAGCTTTTACCACAACATTATACTGATCAAGATTGTAATCTATTATTTTATAAGAGTTTCCATGGAGTTTCTTGCCGGTTCTTCTCCATAGGATCTACTATTTGGAACCGTGTACCTAGAGTATCGACATTTCATAAGTGCCTGGTTTAAATGAAATAAAGATCTATTCTATTCTATTCAACATACTGCACGAATCAAACTTATTAGAGATCCAACTATACATAATATCGTGCTTGCATGTGATAAATATTGTTACACATCTAATGGGTTATTGGTTACGCAGGAGAATAGTGGACTCTCAGTGGACGCTAAGGAAAATACCAAAATATAACAGATACCAAAACTATCAGTATCGTATTGTATAATTGTATCAAACAGAATCTTTTAATCATACTCCATTCTTAGCTCATGTAACAATAAAAAATGTCAAAGCGACATCTCTTCATAACACAGATAACAACTATCTGATACTGACATTTTCAGGCCAGTTAATAACGTCACAGTTTCCAAGACCCAGTAACTAAGCTATCTGTGTTCTAACTTAGTTCAGTTGCTATCTCATTCACCATCAGGAACTCTGTCGATCTATTGAAAATAATATTTTGAGCTTAACATGTTTTGAGAAGTCAGGCTTAGACTGATTTGAATTAGGTAAATATTGTAACAGTGTAAAATAGAAATGGTCTTGTTGGATTAAATAGACTTATCTTAGGGATATCAGCAAGTGGCGATTAAATAACAGTTTGCATCACATCGAGCGTTTCGAGCGTATGGCACTCGTGGGTTGCAGCTGAAAACCAGCGTCAGGTGGCCAGTATCACTGCCTCCTGACATTACGCTGAGCTGCGGCCTTTTGGCACAACAACTCTTTTATTTTATATGTTTTCTTTGTTATTGGTTTTATTTATTTTTTGTTGTGCTAATAAAGTATTTTTCTTTCTTTCTTTCACATTTATGAGGTTTTACAAGAATATTGTAAATTGGGATGCATATTTAAATTAAATATTATTTGGAAATACTTAAACTAGACTGAGATTAAAAACTGTGTAAACATTGGAGATGCAAATGTTTATAATCATTATAAGAAGCGTTTACATCGATGATTGGATGGACATCGACACAAAAAACAATATCATCAAAGTTAAAACTTTTAATAACACCATCAATATTTTAGGTAAAAAAGGTGATATTATTATCAAGGCCGTCATATTATTATGACAAGGGTCAAAGTGGCAGCTTTCATTAACGTGTCGGATACCTTAACATGATGTTTTTTAGTAAATTTTGTTCTTTTATTTATTAGACAAAGGGACGTATTTTGGATTGTAACAAGCTAGGATAAACTAGACAGGAAGAGAAAATGTGATTTTTAATTCATTTATCGCGGTTTAGGTCCTGGCAAGGCATACCCCTCCTCTTTTCTTTCATTTTTAGGTTTCTTAAAAGACAACTAAGGTATTATTTGTCAAGGGGATGGCTAGCAACGTATCTCGGATGAGCTTATATCAACAATACGCCAAGCGTAGTGATTAAAGCAGTGTCCCATGACCATTCATTATACCGGTTATTACGAAGCCCATGTTCAGCAGCATAGAATTACGTTAACTGACATGTATCGTTAGAAATGACATCCACATAATTGGTGCTCGTTATTTTTTCCTCAACTTTAGATGTTTTTATTCATGTAGACCTTAAACATAAAGGTACCTATTTAAGGAAAGTTAGACTCTACGTGCCACGTTCCAAAGTGTACAGACTACCTATGAAGAAGAACGGATAAGAAATGCCATGGTTACTCTTTTATATTAAGAATTTCATTGCTCTCGAAAAGTTCTGAGGACAATGTAGAAAAAAGTCACAGATATCTAAAGGAATTTTACACGCTCGGAGGACAACATTTAAACTAAACAAGCCTGATTATAAAATGAATGAGAAATTATTGATAAAATTGCCATGGCAGTTACGAGCTGACCAGTCCCAATAGACGACACCCGTTCATGAGTATGAAGCATGTAACAGCATCGCTCAACACAACCATAATGCAGGGAACTCAACGACTTGAGGAGGAAGAGAAAACATTTTAATATGTTTTAGATGACATTTCGATTTAATTAGTTGTAGAAGTGAGTCTAACGGCTTTCATAATTAAATAAATTACCTTTAAATCCAATAACTGTCATGATTTCATTATTTATCTGTTTTGGAACAAAATAATAAATCCAGCTCATTACTGACCCAATGCTGAGCAAGGGCCTCTTCTTAGAATGAGAAGAGTTAGGCCTTACTCCACCACAAATGGCCTAGCGCGGGTTAGAGGATTATACATACATTATCGAAAATTTTATAAGGCCTTCTCAGATGTGCAGGTTTCCTAACGATGTTATCCTTGACTGTTAACGCAAGTAGTAATCAAATTCTGATCCGAACATAAATTCGAAAGGTCAGAGGTGCAGGCCAGATTCTAAGTTAGACCCTCCTGCATGCAAGCGTTCAACCGCTAGGCTATCCAGTGATAGCCAAGAATTTACCAAAACTTTCCAAAACAACAGTCTATTTTGGAAAGTTATGGTAAATATGGTGACTTTTTGTCCATCCAAAGGTTGTCTAGAAAAGATCGCTTTAAGTGATAAGACCGCCCATTGTGCATTGTTTTACACTTTTTCTATTGTATGTTTTATTTATGTAGGTGTGCAATAAAGCATATTTCTATTCTATTATATTCTATTCTAAATCTTAATCACAATATTCAATTTTACCGAGACTAATATTATCTGCAAGGGGAGGATTGTAAAAATTATACCGTCCAAGTTGTAACCGCAGATGGTACTGATGTCACTTCAAGTCTAGTTTTTATTATATTTCAGACTGGCTCGTGTTATTAGACAAGTTTAAAGTTTTGTTTCATATCCGCGTGTCACTATAAAGGTTTCAGCTGGAAACCAGCGCTCGGCAACTATGGTGCCCGGCATAATGCTGAGCTGAATGCCTATTTGGCGCAGACGTGAAACACGCATGATTAAATTTTTTCCTTTTTTTTTAATATAGCTAAGTACTTTTTTTTTATATATACCTATCATCATTTCTAGATGTTGTCTCATGCTCTGTGACACATAAATGTTTTCTTTGTTTTAAATGTTGCGGATATACAGACAGACCGATAGACAGACAGACGCGAAAAGCGACTTTATTTTATATACCTAATAGTATATAAAATAAAGTAATTTTCAGCGTCTGACTTGTTGTTTATTTGTCTGTCTGTGTGTTGTTGTTTGTTTGTTTGCGCGTGTGTTGTTTGTAGATATATTATATACTATATATATGTATATATAATTATGTAGACATAGACATGCTTCTATTTTGAAACCAGTAACACGTTTGCGTATGATTACCTACCCATATTATATTTGTCTCCTTAATTACGCATAAAATCAACTAAATCCACACAAACAACATGTAAATGTTTCTGCACATCTGTTTACCTTTATTATAATCATGAATAATTACAATTTGACTTGTAAAATATATGTATTATGAATATTTATCAACTCCCTGTAGGTACAACGTCTTTAACTTAATTGCTTCTAGTTATGTAGTTGGATATATTGACATAGATTGAGTTTCTCTATTTAAGAGGAGTTTCCCCACAGACCGCAGGGATGCATTAGGTATTTGAACAAGGTCTTGCCGTGTCTGTGGAACGTCGCCAGCCCACGCGCGCAAATGTGCGAGAGCATTTTGCAACATTTCTGCGCATAATTTTTGTATTTTGTAATTTGACGATTATTCGATTAATATGGTAGATATGGCGATAAACTTTTGAATACAGGATATTCATATATTTTTCTATGTCTCTGCCTTTTTTAAATTGTTCTAAATTTATTTAATTTCTTATAACAATAGGATGGAGTCGGGCTAATTTTGATCGAAAATTACAAATATTTGAGCGAGTGTAACTTTGAAATTTGTATTTTAACGTAATTCTGGCAAACAACAGACACAGATATTAGTTTCTAGATTGTGTTTACAAAATTTCATTAATTGGTTTATGTTTAAAATACGATCAAACATCCTTTGTATGAAGCGCGCTAGGGATAATTCATTTGGTTATAGCTATGTTGGAATTTCCTGTTTTGTCTCTTCTGTCAGGGGATTTACTACGAACTCTTATAGCAGGGCAGAACTTGAACTGCCCAGACATTTCCAGTATGAGCTGACCTCGCACTGTATAGACTTTTCGTACACATGAAAGGTCAGCTTATATTGGAAATGTCTGGGCAGTTCAATCTCTGCCCTGCAAAGAGAGCTGGTAATAAGCCCCGTAGACACAGAAAGCGGAGGTCCGAGTCATCACTCTTGGGACATCACTTTTGGAAGTCTTTTCGCTGAGAGAGGCTGTCAACTATCAGGAGTAAACTTCTGTTCATTCACCATATATGTATAAAACTCGTTACTCCCGTGAGAGTATAAAAATACGGAACATAAAAGAAAGTAAAAACCGATTAAAACTAAAAAGTTTATAATAATTTTCTTAGCAAACTTAGCGGCTTCTGAAGTCGGTGCCACTGCCAAGCTAGGGGCATTGAAGAATTAAAGGCCCCGGCCTATTAAAATAGGACCACACGGGCAGCACCAGCTTAAAAATAAAAAAAGAATCATCAAAATCGGTTCAGCCAGTCGAAAGTTCTGAGGTAACAAACAAAAAAATAAATAAAAACATACGTGTCGAATTGAGAACCTCCTCCTTTTTTCAAGTCGGTTAAAAATAAAAGTAATTTTTCGAAGGGCGAGAAAGAAAGAAATTGGAAATCTACTTTGAGGGGTGCGTGGTATCGCTGGTGGTTGCATTGTGGTTGCGATGTGGTCGGTATCGTGCACACGGTTCAATTTGACGGCAGAATGTGGTCCGTGTGAATTAAACTATTAATTATCATTTATTTAATAAACGATAATTAATAATTATTATTAGCGCCAGCCCACGTGTTGTCATTATGGTGTGGTTGTGCCGGTTGTGGTACGTGTGGAACAAGCCTAATTATAAGTTATTTTCTTACTAAGACAATGGATTTTTTGTTGTCCGTAATAAAGATAAAGATAAAATAGATATATTTATTATGTAAAACATGAGTAAACAATACAGAGTAATTATTCAAATTAAAAGAAATTTTATTTATTATTTATGTACACACATACACATGACAAAGAAAATAAGTAAAGATATCAAGTACAAAGGTACTGCTTATTTCTAAAGAAATTTCTGCGCAGACCTGCGACAGGAAAGAGTGAAAAGAAAAGTAGACACTGTGTGTAACTAAAGGAAACAAGATTTAAAAATAATAAAATTTGATTTTGATTTTAATTTGAATATAACTAGCGCTTTTCTACTTTCCTGACATTCTAAATCTGTATCCAAAAACCTATTCAAACAGGCTCGTCCTCGAAGCTAAGTAACTAAGTAGGTTAAATAAAAACTTTCAAATCCGTCCGTACAAAATAATATATTAAATTTAAAACTTGGACGCTAATTCTAAACTAATTTTCTGGTCCAATAATTCTGTTTAGAAATTTGAAAACCTGTTGGCAATTTAGTTATTGGTTGTTAGACAAAATAGAAGCGCGAAAAGCCGGAGAAAAGTGAATAAGACGTAAATCTACTTATTAATAAATATACAATTATGGCCCATTTTAGCAAAGAAATATAATAAACATTCGCCATTTTAAATTGCAGACATATAATTCGCAAAAAGTTTCAATATCGGTATTTTTACTGTAGAAAGAAAGAAACATGATAATCGATGCCGAAAAAAAAAAGACTTCGTTTTCGAAATTCATATACGAACGCTTAAAAACGTTGCCCAATCCTAATGTCTCCCCTGTGTCTTGAATACAGTTTAGATATATAAATGTCGCATGCGCTCATCTGTAAGTCATACAAATATTTGTTCTATGAGGGAATCAAACTCGCAACTCGTAGCGCAGAAAACCAGTCACTTAACCGCTGCGCCAAAGTAGCTAGCTGTTAGCTATTGCCGCTTTTTTTAGGTAGTGCCCTTTTAAAATATCTTAGTGCCTAATTTGCACCTATGTAACGTAAAGTATTGTCATCATAATATGCTCACTTTAAAGCATCTAGATCTCAATGCAATATCGCTTCTTTGGCAAGCGACGTGCTTTATCTGCTGTGGAAGGAAAAAATGTTTTGATACTTGTATTTTTTAATATTTCTGTCAAATATACCTACCAAGACGTGTTCGATAGATACAAGATCATTTGTTGGTTGTAAGATGGTTTGGTGGTGTATCACTTTAGTGATCCAAAATTGCCAGTTTTACTCAGTTAATGAAACCTTTAAAATATGATACAATGAAAACCGTGTTTCTAAATGAGATGTATGTTTATCAGGAACTGGTTGTATCACATGCTTAACTGTAAATTACTTTCAGTAATTTGCCACGGTCTGACGGTGATTTAAAGGAAATTTTAATTATGATTCCGTCTATAATACTAAAAAGTACTAAGAATATCACATACTATTCTTTCTGAAACCAACCAAATATATAAACCCTCGGGATTCCCAAAATTCTAGTCATTTTTCAGAAGTGAAAAAAGATTTATAGCCAACAATATATGAAAGTATCAAGACTGCTTGCGAACACATCTGTACAACGAACTCTATTGTTAACCGCACAAAAAAGATCAACAATTGTTGGATTCAGATGTGACATTCGATTTTTCTCTGTGCTGGCAAAAATAGTTCTAATAAACTATTCCATAAGATTCCTTTCCTATTATGATGAGGATTAAACCCTTCTCATTTTAAGAAGATGCCCATGGTCAGGTGTCTGACCCTAATGGGCTGGGTTTATTTATATTTACTTAAAAACCTATCCTGATAGATTACCTAGTTCGCAAATCTGCCAACGTAGCTTGTAACCCTGTTGATTTGAGAAGTTACTGAATCCCAAACTACGTTTACCGATACGTGGTCCATACCAATCAAGATACCAATCAAGGTCTCGCTGCTGGAAATATCGATCCTTCGTTAGACACTCATTATAGTCAGCCCACTGCCACTTCAACTTGCTAAGCCTTAATTCGGTGAATTCAGTGTTCGGAGAATCCGAGCATAGGTCGTTCCTTTAATTGTTGAGCACCTTTTTTCTGGACTACCCCAAATGTGTAATAGGCAGAATGCACTAGTTGACATAAAGAAGAAAGAAAATGTGTTTATTGGTATTTAAAAACAACAACAATAAAATGAACACAAAAGACCTACAATTAAAAATAAAGATCATCAAGTTACGAAATGAAAAACTATTCACGTTCTAAATTAAACTTTCTGAACCATACCTATTGTCACATCTGCTCCCAAACTCTTTGACCCAACTACATCCCTTTTCGATACAACGTTTATATTAAAACTCGATGCGTCCAGGAAATTGCTATCATACTTGATCTCAAACTGTCACTATGATGCGCCTGCGACGCGTGGCGGGCGGAGCGGGGATTAGTTTGAGATAGTGGTGAACAAATTAAAGTGTAAAGGCGACTTTTCTGCCAGTGTCAAAAGAAACTAATCTTGCTGACTCAGAGAGGTCATTTAACGATAGTGACAGTTATCTTAAATAAGACTTATATATCTTGGTACACTGTCATTAAACTTAAATTCGGAAATAAAATATCAGATTCAGTACATTTCAATTTTGTGCACGTGTGTCAAATTATGCTGGTCAATTAATGTTAAAGATTGAAAGAAAGAAAGAAACAAACAAACTTACTTTAACTTCCTGTGCTAGATTTCTGAATTGAAGAGCAGTAAAAGCTCTTGACATAAATGTAGATAATCAGTGATGATACACAGGAATAACAACTACAAAGATTTGGTAAAAAAAAAAAAAAAAACCATAAAAATCTTAACCGCTTTCGAAGTCGGTGCTACCGGTTCGGCTTTCGAATCGGTGCCAACCAAGATGCATTGAAGAATTAAAGGACTTCAGAAGCTGTTAAGATTGAACGACTTTATAGAAACGAATTTTTCATATATTTATTTTTGATAGGGCTGTCAAGACAGATGAAGTATGAACAAAGGGTCTACGAGAATTCTTCACTTTTAAGAACGTAAACACTAGAATGCAGTCTATATACGCAAGCTCTCAAGAGTAAGTCTTGGATGCAATATTGTTGCATTAGATAGTTGCAAGAATATTTATTAAAACGCTCTGCTCTTATCCTTCTTTTCCAACAACAAAACCTCATTCTAAGAGCTTTGTAACGCTTTTCAACCCAATCAATTTCCAACACTACGCGCCAACACATAAGATTCCTTTTCGCAAATCCAGCACGTATCAATGGGGATGTTCATAAAATAGAAACCGTAAGCCCGTCGACAGATCAGAAAGTGTTTAGCTTTGTTGCATTGTGAAGTGCCAGGGGTATCTGGGATGCTTGACATAGCAACTGGTTGCTATTGGCAATCGCTATGAATTTTGACAATACGTAACTCTTTATTCGGATGTTGGGTAGTGTAGAATTTGTGACAAATTGGACACTAATAAAAGAAAATAGTGAAGTGTTTTGCCTTTGATCAAAATGGTTGTTATAAAAAAATCATAAGTCTAAAGGCATTTATTTTACTTAGCGTTAGATAATTAGAGAAATCATAATTTAATAACTAAACGCAGTTTATTATTTCTGCACTTAATTAGGTATGTGTTCAAATAAAAAATGGCAACTCCAATTTTGTAAGCTAACAATGCTAAGCAGAGTGAAAAAAGAATTGGTGTGTACAACTGTATGGTCTATAAACCGTAATAACGAATAAATTCTTTCTGTTTCTTTATCCTCACCAGCGGCTGAGCTATTAGGAACAGGTGAATTGTAAAAAAAATCCGTAAAACTTAGGTAGATATTCTAAAAGGGAAATTTTTCATCATAGTGTTTCTACAAGAATAATGTAAAAAACTTTACAAATATTCCTGAGAAGTCTTTCAACTAAGTTGAAACTTTTGATATTTATTGTTGGAGTTTGCTATTTAAAGTGAGAGTATCTGATTGGAAGTCAACGCCCTTAGTTTATGGTCTAGTAGCACATAACCTTTATGATTGTGATCTCCAAAGCTATACGCAGAGGTATACCAGCTACGCTATTACGGGCCAATTCTGCAGTGGCAAGATAAAAGCTATATTATCATCAGCATCATCATTATCATCCACCAATTTCACCAACTGCTGGGTATAGGCTTCTCTTTGATTATGACAGACTCTATACTCCTGCGCCAGATACAAACTTACTAGCTGTTAATTTAATATTAGATCAGTTTTGTATGGACTTATTCAGAATTCAGAATTTATATAAGCAACTATTGAAAAATCTGTTCTAAGATTATTTTTACTACTAAGTTTGTCAACAAGCATACGGCCTGCCTGATGATAAGCAGCGTAACCTATGGACGCTTGCAACATCAGGGGCATCACTCTCGCGTTGCCGATACTACTTGCAACACGACGCTTCCCCAAGGAGCACTGGCAATCTTGCTCACCGTTAACAACACAACACTGCAAAAGAGCAGTGTTATTTGGCTACGATATTCTGCAAGGTGGAGGTATTTCCCCAGTCGGACAGATCCAATTTTCAGCAGAATTTCCCGCTATGCCCTATACATCTTAGTACCAAAGTAAGTGATGATCAGTAGAACTTCGAAGTTGAAGTGTTCATTAAAGTGAATGTAACATAATGATTTACCAGTTTTGACGTCAAAATTATTATAATTTTACTTTGGATGTTGACTATACCTGACAAATAAACAAACGAATCTACCGTTACGTTCTTCTGTTAAATTAAGTGTAAGATAAACTTTGTTTCGAACAGATTCTTGACAAGGAGAAAGCCGCGTGTCACCTAATGGAAATATCGTCCCATATTCCGAGAAATTACCATAAAATTGACATAAACACATTAACATTTTCCTCAAACGTAGATATGTATACCTATACGTATGGATAAAGGTGATATTTCGCCTTCATAGCAACAAAGGTTTGTTATTTGAAGTTCGAAGACACGAATCGAACAATGGCGAAGGCTTCTTGTGGGTTTAGTGTAGCAGATTTGAATTCACATGTAGCATCACCACAAAAACTTAATCAGGTGAATAAGTGGTTTTTGGAATAATAAAAAAACTACAGTTTATTTAGTTCGCAATTCTATTTTGGGGAAAATTCATAAAAAGATAAAGCTTACAGAAGTTTTCGTTTGCGATTCAGCGCGATTTACTATCACAACAACAAATCTTTCATCTTTCTTCTCAAAAATACTCCTTCGTCACAAACAAGACAAAGACAAAGACGATCGTCATAAGAGATAAAGGAAAATTTTCTTAAATTCCAACTGGATTTGCAAGTATTTTATATAAATCAGGCTTTATTGGCATCTAGAGAGCCGTATCATTTTAGTAGATATCTATTCAGAGGCTATGCCAACCGTACGTGGTAGGAATACCAACTATTACTAAGCAGACTTACATTTGCAGTCTTGAAACTAAAAATGCACATAACAAAAACCTTAATGCAAAAGAAAAAAGGTTGATTTTTGAAAAACAAAAGATTATAGCACCAGAAGATGATGAGGGTGGATTTGCACAATGTACCCAACACTATCTGTCAAACCATGATATAAAGTGCGAATAAATCGAGATATTTATACGATTGTTAAATTCTGAATGTTCTTTAATTCGGTTCAGATGTATGGAGATTCATGAATGGTCTTACATTTAAATATGCAGTTAGAATTGGGTTCTAAAAGTCTAATATCGACAGTTATGGAGTTCAGTTAAGAGCAGAGTATCTTTACTAACTTTTTTGGATAACTTGAAAGATAAATTACCTCGAAAGTGGAAGTCAATAGCGGAATTTAGATTTATAGAGAGCTCTTAGTTAGTGTATGCTTTGTAGTCAAGAAGTATCTTAAATAATTATTACTTATATGTAGATACAAAGTTGGTATGCTTTGTTACATAGCTCAAGTAGCCGCATCGTTGGTCTCATATACTTGCACTAAGGATGAACGCTCACTTTCCGAGCTTAAATTATGAAGGTTCCTATCATTCCTTATGTATAGTTCTTATCATCAACGATGACTATGACGACAAGTCAGAAAATAAATAAATATGAATGGTGAAGTTTTCTTTGGCCATGTTAAAAATTAATTAATTATTGGAAGCTCATTATTCTAGGAATCTAGGTGCATTTGCATCACTTACGATAGCGTATGTAACGTGAACCAACTTTTGTTTGTTTCTTGATGCGCCGAGCGCTTTTGACCACCTGCGATTATTGATCAAGGGTTTAGTGTAGTACCTACACAGTAAACTCTAATAGCTATAAGTTGTAATATACCTATTTAAAACTTACGTTCTCTTTAATTCTCAAATTAAATATAAATAAGTGCTACCAGAGCATCAGCAGAAATAAATCAAAACAATCCTTTGTTACTATCTTAAAATTCAGCAAATCTCCACTCCTGTAAACGAAAACAATATACAAAGCGATAACAGTTGGAATCTGTCCATACGACATTGTACGAATGTGCAGTTACACTGTAAAACTGCAGTATCAACTACAAACAGCCGTAAAGTTTTGAGCTCTTATACATATTAAGATGATCATTTTGTTAAATGTTTGGTAACGCTATTTATAAAGATTTAGATATTAGAGTTAAGAATACACCATTTCATGTCTTCCGATTGATTATGGAAGAAGCACTAAAGTGATTTTATCTGATGGAAAATATAAAGCAGCATCCTCCATCCCAATAATTTTGAATTATATTATATTAACATAACCTTATATAATTCGATTTTATTTTATAATAATTTGCTAAATTATATAAAATAAAGGATGCATGTTATATTAACTACTTACATAATTTTATTTGACGATACGGTTGTTGTATTGGCTCACCGATTGGTTTTCTGCGTTACGTTTCGCGGGTGCGATCTCTGTAACAAAGAAAGAAATAAGGTTAAGGTCAACCCAATACATGGTTAAATCACACTGACCATATACAATACAGGGACACAAGAACCGGGAGTGATAAAGCACAACATGATAAGCTAGCGCGCGTGCATGCGCTCTGCCAGGAATGAATATTTGTATGACCTATAGATAGTCGTTCCTTGTCTGGATGTGAGTACGAGTGATATATTTTGTAAACTGTACCCACGATACATGAAAAACCATAGTGGGTGTCACGTTTAAAAAAATGTTTCTTTAGTTTAACCTAACATCTGGCGAAAACCAGACTTTAATGCTCCAGGCCATTTGTAAACAGAAAGGTCGTCTTTTACTTCGCTTTACTAATAATGACGAAGAAAGTGGAAGTAGCTGTGATAGGAAAAGCATTACTATCATTTTCCCTCACGTACCGTAATAACATTTAACACCATAGTCCGTAAGTGACAAGATGTCCCATCGAACATAAACACCCGAACCCTGTCCCCAAATTCAAACAATTTGCACGATCCAAACATAGCAATTGTCCTTTATGTCCCAAAACCTTTCGAGAAACTATATCACTTCTACGAACATTAATAATAACCTTGAAAATAGTCTTGTGCGGGCTTAGTACTTCATACTTTGAGTAAATAACATTTATCCAGAAGTCTAAATGACTTGGCCGCCAGTTCCAACCCCTAATTACCGATATAGCAGATAGTTTGCGACAGGCGTAAGTCGCACGGTAGCTGCTTTCGAACATCACTTTAGTATTACGTACCTATTTACCGGTAGCGATGCGACAGCTACGGTTTACGGTTTCGCTCTCTGGCGGATAATAAACGAACTAAAAAGTGCATACTTGGCGCCTGCAAACGCGAAAAGTAACGACAGTTGGACTGGCGTACATAATACGAATTTGTTTGACACTTCGCGACCGATCTGCTGTCGCGTGGCTGTCGGGTTGCTGTCAGGTGATTTTTACGTATGTAATTAGGGTTCTTAGTTTTTTTTTTTTTCATTTTTTATACTTAGATGTCTGCAATACAGAGAAAATTATTGTGATAACAAGACTATCATAATGCTTAGCAAGTTGAGTCAACTAAACGTTAGTAAACCCATAATTAATATTCTATTTATAAATACCTACATTATTTGCGTTAACTTCACATTTTTTTATTATTATTTACTACTACAAGGTAATATTTAAACATGTTTCTTGTTGTCACATACAGCACGAGAATTTTTGTAATTACAACGAGATTTATTCTAAATTTAGTTGCTTCATTATATTTCCTAACCATTACTAAAAAGAAAACATGTTTTTTTTGTCCTAGAGCATTATCGCCATTAAATTAATTTTGTAATACTCTTAAAATAAATGTTCCTACCTAATAAGTTTTTACCTATATCGCTACATGAACTACAAACTGGAAAGCAACCTAGAACATCCAGATGGCGTACTAAAATGAACACTTTTCACAGTGAACTAAAATGCAGGCTTGGTCTACCACGAACACCAATAACAACCCTCAGAAGAGCAATAAAAATCATCCCAATATCAAACCTGGGTAGAGCATTTACAAAAATTTACAATGCATTTAAAATTTAACTGCACTCATTTTGTTTGTGTGCCAAAAATACGCCGTCGTTCCGCAGGGCATTTCAACTTCGCTATGATTTCTTGGCCACATTACAAACTTAAGTTTGCTGTTGGGGAAATTCTTAAGGTTTAAATAACGTTAAAGTTTGCATTCAAAACTAAATCGGCTTTCGCGCATTTTTTGAATCACTATTTACCATTCCAATGACGTTATTATGTTCCAGTCTGATAGTTGATCTAATGTCATTTATTGGGCATAGTTCCAATCACGAGCTGTTCTTTAAGAGAGTTTTTCTCAACTTTAACCACAGTGTCTGTTCCGAAGATCGGGTCTTGCTTTTTCGCCATATGAATATGATATAATAATTTTCCATCTTCCGCCATCTTGACTATCTTATCTTTCTTCCACTACTAAAACTAAAAAGGGTGATAATAGAGAAATGTTACTATAATATAATTGACTTTTTTAATGATAAATTTTGATTGTTTTTCTTTTATTTAATTTATAATTTTGACATATCAATATAATATATTTGACGTAATTAATGATAAACTCCGATTCCATTTATACAATTTATAATTGAATACAATTTCAATATTTTTACGCCTTCAATGGTATAACATGAAGCTCTATTAATATCTAACACCAATGCATGCACTTCATTGTAGTCTACACATGTTACAGCAAATAAATATTTATCTTTATCAACAGCCATTTTCTATCCATCCAACCAAACTGTAAAGATATTATATGTATATATTATACGTGCAAGATATTTTAGGGACTGCAACATAACTTTGTTGTCCGTATGTGCAACTCGGAAGGGGATAAATACGGCGTAAGGCAAGGAAACCGCGTCCATAACAGTAAATGGTGCGTCCACAAACGAATACATTAGCAACTTTATCGTCCGGATACGAGGTGCTGATATTACTTGTATGACTTCAATATTTTTGTAGAGAGGAAAAAATTGTAATGTTTATGTTAATTTTGTTGGCATTAGCCATCTGTTTTCATAGTTTGGGATTAAGATTCGTTATTTTGGTTGAGTATTTCATTTTTTTTTTTTTTTATATACTTTGTTATCACTGTTATTTCTCCTGTATCGAGCGTACAGTTTACAAACAATCAAACATACATGTCACATGCACACAGACCCGGAAGAACTATCTGTAGATCATACAAATAATTGCTCCGTGCGGGGATTGAACCCGCGGCATGTAGCGTAGAAAGCTAATCGCTTAGCCACTGCGCCAAACGTGTAGTCAATGTCGTTTTTGTTCAACAATAACTTTTTAAATACCAGCAATCCTTCACACCTAGTGACGTGCAACTTACACGAAATTACTATTAATGAATCAGCTGATACATTCATCGTTTTTATGAACTCCCAGATGGTTGATTCATATTCAATATATTCGTAAATACGTTCTAAGAAGAGGTTAAATAAACAGAAAACAAAAAACTGACTGAAATCCAAATATTTAGCTGTTCACACTAACGATATGTTTTGTTTCAAAATATATTAAATCCAACCTTACTTAAAAGTAGGGTGACCAGATGTTTTAATTTTTTAGGTTTATGGCACACGTTCTCCATGGTCCCACGGGGATAACTAATGAAAATATGATTTAAAATAGGGTACGGTGATCATACGACCATCGTAATAATTTCCCGAACTATGTAGCTGCTTATCTACATCTACACAGACACTAAATTATAAAGAGAAAATAATTATTTTTTTGTTTGTAATTAATAAATAAAAACCACTGGACCGATTTTAAAAATTCTTTGACCAGTAGAATGCTATATTATCACTGAGAAACAATGGCAATTTTTTTTTTAAATGGGGTTATCTACGGAAACTGCAATACTGTAAAAAAAATACCTATAAAATACCTTAAATCGCGTGCGCTGCGAAATTTATTGATGATGGAACAAAATTATTATTATTATTATTTAATATAAATAAATTTTCGAGACTGGCCGCTATTTTATATGTTATTATTTAGTGTTTTGCTTGCTTTCATCTATCTAATGCAGACCATAATATTGAGATATTGCACTGGTTCGGCTTCTTGCCAGACTCCGCTATCGTACAATTTACACTTTGCTTAGTCTTGTGCATCCTTGTGCAAGTTTGTTGGCTCACAACATCTAGCCGAGAACTATTATGATAATATGCAAATTATTATCAGAACATAAACGTGACTTATAAACCAAACTGGTTAGCTTTACTCTAGATTATCAGTAATCACAGAATAACAGAATTTTTATGGCCAGTCCCGACTAGCGATTTATTTTAATCATAATTCTTGAAATGTTTAAAATTTTTTTGGTGTTTTTAGACTCTGTAGTCTTAACAAAAACTTTACAAAAACACCAACAAACATTTCAAGAATATAATTAAAATAAATCCGGACGAATAAGTCCGGACTGGCCCGAAAATTCGAACTCTTGGTCACCCTACTAACCAGTAAAATGTTCCATGTTCCCTGTAACCACATGTTCAGTTATTTTTTTACTAGTTCTTTGTGCATTTTTTGCATTGAACTTTGAAACGTCTTACACATGTCAAATACTTAATTTCTTTAGGATTTATAACTCTACAGTCTGAGTATTAGGCCCAGAATAGACGGATCCTTAACTACCGCATAATTTATCTATTTGCAAACCTAATTTATTTATTTAAAATGCTTCATGTACAATGTACAAAGGCGGTCTTAATGCCGTAGGCATTCTCTACCAGAAAACCTTAGGGTGATGCAGAGACAATGAAGGTAGATGCACCAAAAATTAATTACTTACTAATTCCAACGTAGATATAAATATTTATTCGCCAAAGATATGGTACAAAAGTTGTTATTCATAATAGTTTTCCCAACACATCCGCCACTTTATGAGGCATACGAATATTTTCATAATTTATAGTATATAAAATATTAAAATGTATACTACCTATTGTTATTATTATAACACAGTAAAATACAGGCCGACCAGCGGTATAGTATGCAACAAGGCAGGAGTACGGGGGACATATTTTTTTATACCTACTGAATTTTACACTGTTGCCATCCTAAAAAAATGTATTCTCTGTCTATGCACCTGTCCTCCTCTTATTACCTGTGTCTGTCATTCTAGTGTGTCTTGTTTTTGTGGCAAATAAATGATTTTTCTTTCTTTCTTTATATTATGAGGCGCGACATTGCCAAAGCCGAAACCCTTCGACCGGCAATTGCGAGTGGTGAACAAGCACGTGACTTATATGTAAGTCTTGTGCTAGTTCAACTGCCCTCTTCCCCCACGCTTCTGCCTTGTCGATATTATGCTCTAACTTCTCACAGCTACTGCAATCACTGTCTATGTTGATGACTTTTCAGACGTAGTCACCTTCATCATTATAGGAATCTAAAGTTTTCAAATTGTCATCAATTTACGTGTTTAGTTGACTACACATTGAGCATGCGTTCGTTCACACTTGATACTTTTAGTAGCAGAATCACCCAATTCGCGTTCGTTGCTGCCTTTTGCTTAAAAAGCAAATAACGAACGCGAAAACACGCGATTCTGCTACTTAAAGTATCGATTGTGGATGGGCCCTTAACGTCAGGATTATTATCAGCAAATTTCTCTGTTCATCGCTTACGAACTGCAACAGGCGAGTGGTTCGTGTGAAGCGGTCTTAAGTTTTTTAAGTTACAGTCATGTGATATTGATTTGCCACGGTTTTTGTGTTATGGCTCAATTTGTTCGCCGGAGTCAATTAAACAGAAGCTCACGGCTCTTTAAAGAAATAAATATTTCATTTTGTTTCGTTAACCCTTTATATGCCTTAAACGAATTAACTTCTAAAGGCTGCGTTATTATGGGTCAATATTAAAGCAGATATATTATTCTTTTTAGCTGATTTTGTATTAGAACGCATGCGATCTTACAGACTGCTGCGTTAATGTGTATTATTTGTGTGTGTAAGTTCAATACCTACTTACTCGACCCAAACATATGGCACAGCTGAATATTTTGTCGTGATTACGATGTTGGTCCCTTTAAGAAAGTGGTTCAAATTGATGGTCTGATCCACACCCTTAAATATGACCACGCATTTCTGATACACGCTGTATACGGGATATTTTTTTATGTAGTGCGCAAAATTTGCAATTCTGCGATTCAGTGTCCTTTCCTAAATGCAACCGCAGTACAAGATTTTGTATGGCTAACGGTAGTAAATTATACGTATCCCCCATACTAAGTCGAATTTTTGTTTTGTTTCAAAGTTTATCCCAATACTGCGGTTGCATTTAGGAACAGAGACTGAACCACTCTACAAATTATGCGCACTACATAAAAAAATATCCTGTAGGTATACAGGGTGTCCCAGGAAACCTGTACCAGCGAAGGTCTGTGGTCAGGGGACACTAATACTCATCGATTGAACCCCCATGTATGTTCTACGATATTTTGTAGTGTTCGAGAAATTTATTATTTTGTAATATTTTCAGATTTTTCAAAATTGTAGGCGGTTTTAGTTATCATTTTTTCTGAGTGGCGTTTCTTTGAGATTGTCAGTATTATGGCACATATTCTAGCCATAATACTGACAAGAAAAATCCCCTGATGTCCCCTGACCACAGACCTTCGCTGGTACAGGTTTCCTGGGACAAGCTGTATTTAGTTTATCAGAACCTAACATTATATTTGAACTAGTCTAAGAGTAAACTTGCCAGCTAGCATACATACATTACAGTACCGCTATAAATATGAGAACCAGTATCTAGCTGGCGAGTCATCGGCCAACTCAAACAAACTAAGCTTACACTCAGTCGGTAACTAAGCCGCTTTTATTTGCTCAGGCTGGCGTTTATAACGGACATCGTTTTCTAAATGAACAAACAAACTTATGTGTATGAACGTGTATATGTAATTTTAGGTACAGATGCGCTGGACGAGGTATTTATGGGAGGTAGGGCATAGCGGGACTTTCCGCTCAAAATTGGGGCTGCCCGACTGGGGAAGTACCTCCACCTTGCAGAATATCGTAGCCAAATAACACTGCTCTTTTGCAGTGTTGTATTTCTAATGGTGAACAAGGTCGCTAGTGCTTCTTGGGGGAGCTATTAGTAGAGTACGCAACGCGTGAGTGATGCCCCTGGTGTTACGAGAGTCTATACGTTACGGTAAACGCTTACCACCAGGCGAGCCGTATGATTGCTTGTTCGACGACACGGTTGGCACAGTGGCTAAGCGATTAGCTTTCTGCGCTACGTGCCGCGGGTTCGATCCCCGCACGGAACATATATATGTATGATCTACAGATAGTTTTTTCGGGTCGGGGTGTGTGTGCATGTGAGATGTATGTTTGTAACCTGTACCCTCAATACAGGAGAAATCTTAGTGAGGTGCAACTATTCGTCTCCGGAGGTGAATCAGCGAATTTTAAGTGTCACTTTAAAGTGGACTGAAGTGGCAGCATGATCTTAAAGTTAAGATGCGTTTTAGAATTCTACTCACAGCCCAGAGGAGAAAAGCCGTAATCAATGTATAATTGTCGATTTTTATTCATGTATTGCGTCCTAAACCACAAAAGGAAATTCGATTCGCATTCATTATTACGACCACGAATGCGTTGCGGTCGATTTTCTCGCAATAATTATTTTCTCGCTGCTGCGAATTTATGCAAGTATCCTCAAAATTTAATGAGAAATGGCCACGATATCCGCTCTTGTTCGTTTTTGGTTCAGAAAATATTGCTCACCATACAACGAAGTAACGCGACAAGTGTGACGGGTGACTTTAACTCACTAAAAAAAAAAAAAAAAAAAAAAAACATAAAAAAAAAACAAATCAAATTATATTTTTTGTATTTTCTCTGTAAATATTTTTCCGTCAAATACCAAATATTGTACAGGATATTTTTTCATGTAGTGAGCATATTTTGTACAGTGATTCAGTGTCCATTCATTATATGCAACTGCAGTACTACAATTATACACACCAAAACAAAAAAAAAACATTTTGTATGGCTTGCGCTATTATGCGTGTCCTCCATACAAAGACGAATTTTCGTTTTGTTTTAAAGTGTATCCTAATACTGCGGTTGCATTTAGGAACAGAGACTGAATCAATCTACAAATTATGCACACTACATAAAAAATATATCCTGTATATGTCCAAAACCCTAGTTGAATTTTCTCAATATTCGCGTTCGTAACAGTAACGCACATTTATAATTTAAAGAGACTAGCTCAAAGACAAATTATAAATAATCACCAAGATATATTTTTAAAAATAACTCTTCTATAACCATTTCACGGCTAAAGGTCAAAACTTAGAATTTCTCTTTGAGAAAAAGCATTTTTTTTTATCCCATTTATAATACGTTTTTGACATCCGACTAGATACTATGAACGGAAATTAATTTTCATACTGTAATTTGAATTTTTCATTCACATCAAAAATCGCCCACTATCATACTGAATTATTCATCGACACTTTAATTGAGGGGGTTGGGTGGTGTCAATAGTGTTGCCAGAGTGGAGATAAAAGTAACTCGAAAGCTTAAAAAATACTTAATAAATCCCGTGAGAAAATTATTCCGCATTATTTTTGGAAAGTTACGGATTAGAATCCATATAGGGAGTGGGAATTTTTTGAGGCTAAAAATATACAGCGTGTATAAGACATGCGTGGTCATATTTAAGGGTGTGGATCAGACCATCACACTGTCCAACTTTCTCTATGGGACCAACATCGTAATCGCGAAAAAATTATCAGCTGTCCCATACGTTTGGGTCGAATATGACGTATTGAAGTATTTTATGGGGCAGCAGATTTTTTTTGCGATTACTATGTTGATTCTGTAAAGAAAGTTGTTCAGTTTGATGGTCTGATCCACACCCTTAAATATGACCACGCATTTCTGATACACGCTGTATACAATGCGATTATAAGTATTCCGTAAGAGATAGCTTAAGGATTTCGTCGTCATGAAAAACAAATTGAAAATCTAGTAATACGGTACCTACTTACTAAATATTCAGTATAAAATGACCTCTCATTGTACGGAAAGCCTATACAATGCGAGGTCATATACTGGAAATTTATAGCTTGATTTGTCGCCCTGTTTACGATCTTGCAATGTGGAACATAACATTATTTACTCTGGTCCTTATTAATTATCAACACAGCACTACACAGTAAGGCTGATGGGTCTTCCAGCAGTACCATTTATTTTATATGTCTATGACAATAAAGTGTACTTCAACGAATATTGTAACTATAATATTCTATTTCATTAAACAGTTTATTTGCGATAGTTGTTTCATTCATTTAAACAAGCCGAAAAATATGTCATCCATTTAATTACAAATCGAAAATTTCCCGTCACCTGGCTACCCAGAGTGCCAGTTTAATTTACTCCTTCACGCCGGATGGGCCCACAAAGAGCTTTATTGGAATTTTTACCGACGTCCACCTTTTGAGTCAAAGGTGAGGTTATGATTGAGATGCAGTGCTCACCAGTACTAATGGCGTTTTTAGGAAGCGGAAGGTGTCATTAAAACTGAAGTTTTAAGGGTCGTTTTCATCAGGTTTTCAAAGGAACCATTCGAATTTCTACCGCAATCACGCGATCGCGTGTATCTAGATATAGCATTTTTTTTATTTTTCAAGTTTATTACGATATACAGAGAATTGTTTGCGGAACTAAGTGGAATGAGGTCATAACGATATGACAACACTATCAGAAAACCACGAATGTAGAACAAAGTAGGATAAGTAGTTCCATTGTGCTCATATGTCTGTAACATTTTTATTACCATGTTTCCTTGTGTGTATATAATTGTGGAATTTGTGGAAAAATAATTTTAAAATGCCCACTGCTGGACTAAGCAATGGGACATGATAGATACAGTAACAACAATATTATGGCTTTGACTAACTAGATGCAGTGTGAAATCAGCATTTTTAAAAAAGACTGTAGCTGAAAAATATTCACATAAAATGACTGTGTTTTTGGTTTTGTGGTAACCATAAAAGTTATAGTAATGATGCGTGGATTGTAGATTCGAAATGCGGAATTGATGTGTCGCGGTTTCGAATCCGGCCGTGTATTAATGTGTTTTTGAACGAATGAAACTCACGGTCGTTCATTCAGATAAAATTTATGGTGTGCAGCTTAAACTGCGGTAATATAACGTGTATCAAAAATGCGTGGTCCTATTTAAGGGTGTGGATCAGACCATCAAACTGAACAACTTTCTCTATGGGACCAACATCGTAATCGCGAAATAATAATCAGCCATCTCATACGTTTGGGTCGAGTAGACATTGAAGTTTTGTATGTGACAGCTGATAATTTTTTCGCGAATACCATGTTGGTCCGATAGAGAAAGTTGTCCAGTTTGATGGTCTGGTCCATACCCTTAAATATACCAGCGTATTTCTGATAAACTTTGTTTAATAAGCTTTATAGCTTAATATACAAAGTTTATCAGAAATACACGGTAATAATGAAGTTACGGATTTGCTCCACAGGTTGGGCACTATTTGGGCAATAAGCAGAAATTGTGTAAATGCCCCAAAATACAAAGATATTTTTAATATAAAAGAATGTTAAAAAGTATATTTAATTAGTATAGCTATTGAACACAAAACTCCATGTTTCCATACAGTAGGCGTACCGTCTGGTAGATAACAGTTACACGAACACGCTCCGACTCTGGACTGCGAAACTTTCCCTGCGACGAACTTGGACGCTCACTTGCCCTACATTTTGTGTCTTGCTCGTTATTTAGGGCCATACAAAATGCGAGGTATTAGTACCTACTTAGTTAAAATAAAAAATAAATCCAGCCCATTACTGTCCCGCTGCTGGGCACGGACCTCTTCTCAGAATCAGAAGGGTTAAGTCTTAGTCCACCACGCTGGCCTGGTGCGGGTTGGCGGAATATCAACACCATTGAGAACCTTATGAGGCCCTCTCAGATGTGCAGCTTTCCTCACGATGTTTTCCTTCATCGTTATTGAAATAAAGAAAATATTTTTATTCTGGACTCGCCAGGAACAAATAAAAGTACAAAGGTACAAAAATAAAATAAATTAAACTTAAAAAAATAACAAAAGAAAAATAATAATCAAAGCAACCTGAACGAGACTAAAAATGGCCCCCATCTCAGCATAATGCTGTGGCATTATTTATTGCAATGTGATAATCAAATTCTAATCGCGCAAACGCGCAAATAATAATAATTTTGTTAAATTCCACGCGGATTAAATCGCGGGCACAGCTAGTTATTAATATTTATAATGTACTTTTTATCAGGTTCCACAGTTTCAGTGTAAATTAAATAAGTCTGTCCTTTGTTCCCATCTTCGTGGCCCAACGTTTAAAGAATATGGGCGCCTACGAAATTTTCATATTCCGTAAAGTAGAATATTTTACGTCGCTAAGTGCATTTCGCAAAGTCTAACTTTCGTAGTTCTGAAAAAGATTTGCAAACTTTTATTTGCAGTCAACAAACTTTGTTTATTTTTTAAGAATAATGTGACACATTATTTTATTGATGAATAGTGGGAATACTTATAAATAAAATAAATATTTAGAACAAAATGGACGGAAAACTTTTTTGTGGTAAAAGATGAAATAGGTTTTGGTGTAATAAATTAAATTATTATGTATAAACTCGTATAATCTATTGTATTGTCTTGTTTGTTGTGGTCGTTATTGACCTTAGATGTTACAAAGCGAGCGAATATAAAAAAAAAAAAAAAAAGGTTTTATTCAATCAAAATGATTTATGGAAATTTGTTTTAAATCCATCCAAATGTATATCAGAGTATGTCCACTGGTAGACCAATTTTCTCCACCTGGCTTTACTTGCCACGAAAATTCATCTTTCAGTTTACATCTCCAAACACACAGCGCCTGAGAAAGACAAACTCAACTAACACTACGTGTAGCAAGCCAATCTCCGTAATACACGCTTTTGAACAAAGCGGAACGCTATCTAGTAAACAATTCTAAAAGATAATTAACTGCTGAACAAGACAGCAGAGCGCCAATAAGAGTAGTAGATTTGCATTCCTAGTCTGTTGTATGCACGCTGATAAGAAGTGCCCTACTATGGTAGTGTGCGAGTTTATTTACCTGTGAGATATATCGTCAAGATAGCAGTGGCGCGTGAAAATTTTCATAGGGGAAGCCGTCCCAAAAAAGTAACCAATGAATGCTGCAAGACATCCAAAATCCATACCGTCTCTTGTAATCTATAGAAGAAGAAGTTCGAGCTAACTGAATAACAAGCCTCTTTTATTAGTAGGATGAATAAATAATATAATATTACGTTGGTCTATGCATTAACCAATTCCTAAAGGGAAGCCGATGGGAATCGGGTTGTATAGACTCTACGCCACTGCAAGATAGATATATAGATAGATCGTCTTTTCCGCGGTCAATAATTTTTCCAATCTGAGATGCCACTCTGAGGAAGAAGCTGTGGGCCGACCACGAATGTTTTGACGTATAGTAACGTAAACGTAACCAAATTTAGAACCAAAAATAAGTTTAATTTTTTGGAAATACATGCAATATATTTACATTTTCATGAAACAAGTGCGTTTGTTGCATGAAATTGAATAAAAATGTGATAGATTCATCGTATTTTATAATCAAAATTTGCTTACGTTTACGTTACTGTAGGTCAAAACATTCGTGCTCGGCCCTCTGATCTTTAACTTACCGAGTCCAGTGCGTATTTCTTCATGTCGAAAGTCTTGAATTTTTGGGTATTCAATCATGTCATTTTTCTCACGTGGTTTTGGTAGTCTTGCTGGTTTAATCGCAATGATTTTCTCCACCATAGAGCAGTGAATATGAATACTGCGCACATGATTCATTAATAAATTTTAACATTCTGTTCAGAATAGAATAGAATAGATCTTTGTGTCATGGAAATCAGATACAGACACTTATGAAATATCGAGACTCTAGGTGCGCTGTTCCAAATGGTAAGTCCTATGGATAAGACCTGGCAAGAAACTCCATGGAAACTTTTTTATAATAATAGATCTTGGTTAGTACAATGTTGTGGTAAGAGCTGTGAGAATTATGTAATTTAATGTGAATAAAAAATAAGAGATACTAAGAAGAGTAAAAGAGAAAAGACAAATATTGAAACACATAGAAAAAAGAAGAGGAAGCATGATTGGTCACTTGATTAGGAACGATAAGTTTGCTACTAACGTATAGAAGGGAAAATAGAGGCAGAAAGAAAAAGAGGAAGACCAAGAAGAAACTACATTGATCAGCTGAAAGAAAAAGCGAATATTGAAACATTTAAAAGATTTGGCATTAGATAGGACTGGATGGAAACTGCTACACTGACAACTGCCTAGCACTTAAATTTTGGATAGATGGAAAAAATAAGAATAGGATAATAATGATATGCAGATTTATCATTATTAACATAAAACTTTTTCTAGAATTTACTATGTAGGTACAAAAACCAAAACAATGTCACTTTCTATATACATAGATCAACATCGACGAACTTTCGAGACAGGTGATATAACGCCGCTTGGTGGCTGCAATTGACTCAATTTCCAAACATAGTTTGTTGCAGTTTGACAACAGCGAACAGGACAACCTCTCCGAAACTGTTGGCAACAATCCCTAACTCTAAGTATGCCAATAGCCTGATTAAACAACTTGAACGGTAGAGGCAGCCGTACTCCTTTCTGAATTTGCTCGTCAAATTGTTATTCACTCATTAGAAGAGTTTTTAGAAAAAAACAATGTACTGAAATGTAGGTACTGAGTAGCGTAGCCAGATCTGTTTTTCCAAATATCGGGACTGAAATAAAAAAGAACGGGACTGGGAAGAAAAAGTCGGGACTTTGAAAAAATGCATAACAATGGTTACAATTCTTTAATTCAAAATCACAGACTTTAATCAGATCCATCCTACTGTTACTTATTCAAACTGCGCTAAATTGGCTACTTAGACGAAAAAGCGGGATTTTGGGCGTCCCGCTCAGGGTGCTGGCGGGACGTGTCCTGAGAGCGCTGAAAATCGAGACATCCCGCTAAAAACAGGACATCTGTATCAGTACATAGGTACTAATAATTGTAGTTAGGTACTGTTAAAATGCTATTTTACCATAAATTTTACAGTACCTAGTCAAGTCGCGAAATAATTAGATGGTAATATCGTTTTTTTTTTTTACAATGGCGCCTATTTTTTATTTATGTATTTTAACTTAATCCAAGCGTGCAATAAACAAACGCGTACGTAAGTATATTGCACGTATATGTTAATTGCATGTAAGCACGGGATTTTGCGTAAAAAATATGCTAAGACAACGATGTTCAGAGATTGACAAATGCACATAACACTACATTAATTGTTAACAAGTACCTACGCCAATATACTAGTCAAATATCTACAAAACAGCAAGACAGTGACTTAGCTTCGAGTTCTCGAAGCTAAAGCTTTGGTTATCGTGAACACCCCCTGTTATGCAGATTCCATTAAACAGCTCTGCACACATGCGTGCACACGTGTTGACACGCTTGCATGGGGAAATTGTGGTGTGACGTCATCGATTGTGGAGAGAAAAACAGTTAAGGATGGGATGTGTATTAGTAAAATTCAGATAAACACCTGTAATTTTTAACCGACTTCAAATATAATAGTTTTCTTTAAACAGCTTCTGAAGTCGGTTCCACTAACAAGCTAAGGAGCATTGAAGATTTTTTTAAATCGGTTCACAATTGGCGAAATTATCGAGGAACATTAAAAAAATTACATACGGCGAACATAGAACCTCCTCTCTCCTCTACAAATAATTCAATATAAATACACAATTTTTTTTTTTTTTAAATAAAATATTACTCGACCAAATGTATGGAACAGCTTTTTTTCGGACCTTGTATAATTTTCTCATGTCCTACAATTTTCAATACATATGAAGGGCATGTTCGATCACCTCGTGCTCGAGTTATCTGAAGTCTTATTGTTTTTATAAGTTAAATAAACTTGAAGAAGGCAGAACGCCTTGTAGATTGATAACGCTATTGGTTGTTATAATATATTACAGTTTTGGGACAGTCAGGTTTGTAGATATAGATCAAATGGAACGACTATTTTTAGATAATTGTTAAAAAAGTAAACTTTGTAAAAAGATAATTTGGTTTCCGGAAACGAATAGGTCACTCTCTTTCCTCACGTTAATGGCCTAAAAAGTACCTATTTTATAGACCAATACTACTCAAAAAATACGCTTCGACAGCCGCTGATAATAAAATTGTATTGTTATAGAAATGCGAGAATATTCCCCAACCCCAATCTGTATTAACAATACGCGGAGGTAATTAATTATGTGAAAAAAAAACGAACATTTAAAAAAATCTTGCTTTGAAATTTATGCATTTTTATTTTAAGTGTTTTTAAAAAGGAAAAAAAAATTACTAAGAAGTTTTATTAATTTGATTTGAGTAGTATTAAATAGTCTATAAAATACTTTTTATTTGAATAAGCTAACATTCTTAGTTTCCGAGATATTATGGTTTATTATGACACGGATTAATTTCTTCCGAGTGTACAATGTACTATTTAACTTGCTTTAGTTCCCTTCAATGCATCCCGAAATCGATTTATTTCTCACTTGTACTTTAGCGTGCTGCATCTAGCAATAGTTTATCTTTGTCCCGTCTAGATCTGTATGCATTGGCTTGCCAGCCCTATTTGTTCGGCCCGTGTAGATCGCCATATCTCACGCTGACGCGCCATTGATCAAATACATACTTACAGCATGTGTTCCAATACTTTTGATAACTTGCAAGATTTAAGTTTTGGATTCAGTTTATTTATAAATAAAATAAAGCATTGCACCTGCATTGTCTGAAGTTTTTGGTAATGGACTTCGTCGATGCCGATGTTATAGGCCATCACACACGGCAGCTATATATTTCAAGCAAAACAGCATATTATCTTGCGATATCCGATTAAACTAGCTTTCGATTAAAAAACCTGCATTGAAATCGGTCCATCCGTGTTGGAGCTACGATGCCACAGATACACACTACAAACTTAGAAAGAACACCCATTTTTTGTCGGGGGTTAAAAATACACGTTTAATCCATCATATATTTTGAAAACACATGCATTATTTTTACATTTTCATGAAACAAGTGTATATGTTGCATAAACATTGTTGAACAAAAATGCGATAGATTCATTATATATTTAACCATCGACAAAAAAGAGGGATGTTATAAGTTTCTAGTATGTATCTGTGTGTCTATCTGTGGCATCGTACCGCCAAAACGGATGGACCGATTTCAATGCAGATTTTTATAATTAAAAGTTAGTTTAATCGGGTGTCATCTTAGCTATGTTTCTTGAAAATCTGTTTCGCCGTTCAAAAGTTACAGCTGTTTTTCTAGTTGGAGTCGGGGGTTTTTGACAGTTAGGTTAAGTCATCGAATCATTTGCTTACAATATCGTTATCATACGTCCTAACATTCGTGATCGGCTCTCTAGTACTCAAATAGTTGTGAAATTTCACGAGGCAATGACAAGTTGCCAGTCCATTATCAATTAACTAACGAAACTCAGTATTCACATTTCAAACTAAACAAAGGGACATAAAGGATTTTCGCTCAGTCCTTTTTAGCTACAACGAACGTTTTACACTTTCCAAGCTTCGGTTAACAGGGCTTTTACCTTTCAAAGTACGTACTATGAGGTAATGCGGACATTCCTGGCCTTCACTTAGGACTGTACCTAAATAACTGCGCATTTCCCTTGGGAATTTACACCGGTTCTTAAAGACCTATGGTCATTACAACCCCCCCTACCCCCCCATTATTTCCCGTGTCGCTAGCGGACGCGTGCCTGGAATAGTGAACCGATGCTTATTGAAATACACCTTTACTTTTGCATTTTATTTATCCTTAACATAGAGTATTAGAGTTGAATTTTGCTTGTTTCAGCTGTGAGTAGTTTTTGGTGATAGAGCACAGCAATCACAGATCTTTAGGGACCATTACAAACAAGAGTCTTTGTATGTGTTATGCTGGTCTGCTTTTACGGTGTAGTTCTATTGTTATCTTATTAAGTTTACATTTGGTTTAGTCTCCAGAGAGTCGTGGTAACGCGGACTTTGTTGCTGTGTTGTCATGTGGAAGTACGGATAGTAATGAACTCTGTTTGCACCTGGTGGAAGGAAATTTAATAACTTTAAGAGACAGCCATAGTTTTATGCTGTACCTCATATTCATGTTTTTTATTTGCAGTTCCGTGATGTTGGT
Organism: Allophyes oxyacanthae; assembly: GCA_932294325.1. Lineage (NCBI taxonomy): Eukaryota > Metazoa > Arthropoda > Insecta > Lepidoptera > Noctuidae > Allophyes > Allophyes oxyacanthae. The sequence goes on along the minus strand of OW028614.1, from coordinate 2,050,775 downwards.
AAACTTAAAAGATGACGACACGTTTGGCAAGTGATTACCTTTCTGCGCTACATGCCCCAGCTTCGGACCCCGGACGGATCAAAAATACAATACAATACACTTTACTGCACATCAGAAAGAGAAGAAAAGATACAATAAAGAGAAAAAGAGATGTACAAAGGGCGGTCTTATCGCACTTGGCGATTTCTGCCAGACAACCTTGGGATGGATAGATTTGAAAAAGAGAGGCGTAGTTCGCGGTGTAACAGTAATCATACGTATATATTATGTTACTTAAAAAGTATACAAAAGAATAATGCTCAAAATGTATGGATGAAATACCCAAAATCAATTAGCATCGATCACAACAATACAAGCCAGTGCCACTTACACTGATTTACTTACTGATTATAACTCATTAATTGGCCATAGTATTGTCGTGAGCGATGCTAATTGATTTAGGATATATCGACAATACATTTTGAGCACTACATCCTGTATGTCTCCTATACCCCATGGATTTAGCCGGTGCCACTTACACTGATTTAATTACTGATTATAACTCATTAATTGGCTTACCTTTAATTTGATCGAATAACATTGAATTTCTGGGTATGTTTTGAGCATTGTCCTTTAATACGTAATAGATAATATATCCACATTTACAACTTACAAATACCTACAATTAAAATAAATAAAATACAACATGATATAACTACTATCTAATATTTGTATGATCTACGAATAGTTGTTCCGGGTCTGGGTGTGTGTGCATGTGAGATGTATGTTTGTAAACGACCGTTATTCCATACAAAAGATCATGTTAAACTGCTGATCACATTATTATGTTATATTGTTGGTGAACGCTATTCAAACCCTGAGGTAGCTCAAATAGGCTAAATAAATAAATCCAGCCCATTACTGTCCCCCTGCTGGGCACGGGCCTCTTCTCCAAATGAGAAGCGTTAGGCCTTAGTCAACCACGCTGGCCTAGTGCGAGTTGGCGGACTACACACACCATCGAGAACTTTAAGAGGCGCTCTCAGGTGTGCAGGTTTCTTCACGATGTTTTCCTTCACCGTTAATGCAAGTGATAATTAAATTGTGATTCGCATATAAATTCGAAAAGTCAGAGGTGCGGGCCGAGTTCGAACTCAGCCCTTGCATGGAAGGCAAGTATTCATCCACTAGGTTAAGCACAATTAATTTATGAGGCTTAATAGAATTCAGTGTACCTACCACTGTCTGTAATACCGCAGATCCCGCGACGCGATTACTAACGGGATAACTATAAATAATTGAGGATTATCCTGTTTTGGGGACCTATTACGAAAACGTAAGGAGTTTTCTGATGTCTCAGTTTTGTTCGGCTTACCTCATCTTGGGAACATAAATCCCGAATAAGATCAATGTGGTTACCAAAATAATAAAATGGATTTTCTTCTATTGTATTTTTATAAGCGAGGTATAAGCTTTCCAATGTGAATAAAAAATTAAGAATAGAATAAAAATGTAATTATTATTAGTGTACATATTAAATTTAAGCTTAAATAATATTATGGTTGTAAATAGTTTAATGTTTCATTATACGGATTAATTTTAAGATGGCCGCAAGCTAATAAAAGTATATTTATACTATTATTATCTTATAATATTAATGTTTATCTATATCGACTAAATTCACAGGGGCTTGTAGCTACATAGCTACCGCGCAGATCAGCCCATCAGCGAGGGTAAGCAGTACCTGCTGCGGTCAGTCCTTGGATGGGTAACCGTTTCATCGAACATCGAGACCTCTCGGTGCCTCGTTTTGATTGTCATACGAAAACCTATGACCGTCGTTACGGGAGTCAGCAGCCCAAAAAGTCTGACAACCGGTCTAACCTTAGGGTATCAGTGTCTCCCAGTAATTGGGTGGCGGAGGTCAGATGGCAGTCGCTCCGTGTAAAATACTGATACTCAGCCGTTACATACTCAATGTGGAATTGCATTTAGGAATTTGTGATCCTATAACAAGAAACTAAACGTTTTATTATATTTTTCTTATTTTCAAAAGTTATAGAATGATTTGACTTAGATTTTTTTTTTACCTTTGAACCATTTGGGACCATTATTTCGTGGTTTTTAACCCCCGACAAAAAAGAGGGGTGTTACCTATAAGTTTTTACTGTGTATTTGTGTGTCTGTCTTTGGCATCGTAGCTCCAAAACGGATCGACCGATTTCAATGCATTTTTTTCATTGAAAGCTAGTTTAATCAGGAATCATCATAGCTATGTTTAATGAAAATCTGTTCATCCGTTCAAAATTTACAGGTCTTTTTCTAGCGGGGGTTTTTGACGGTTAGGTTATGTTATGGTATAAATAAAAGCATGAACATGGTAAGTTCTTGAAAACTGTAGCATCTAAGTAATAACTAAGTTGTATTACCATCCGGTGCCTTATAAACTACACAGTAATGTAGTTGACGGAGCAATCTCTTGGAAAGTCTTTCATATAAGAGTTTATAAATAGAGTAGTTTGTGTGAACTAACACAAGGCACTTGCTCTCCTTATAATATTCATCATAATAATCATGTACTGAATACATGCTATCAGTTTTCGTTACAATTTCACTACACCCTGTATTGTTATTATTCTTTCCTTTATTCAATTAATCACATACCTACTTTTTTAAATTTATTAATATTTTTACAAAAAAATAATATAAAAACATTTAAAAATATATAAGAGTAGTAGTTGTACCCTCCGCCATCGGGAACAGGTCCAAGCTACCGGTGGCTAGGGCTCCACAGAAAGGAACCTCCTCACAATGCGTGCCGTGTCGAGGAGTACCGCTTTCTGTATCAAGCCTTGATCCAGCCCCCCAACGAGAGCCTAATAAGATGTTGGTCAAGGCTCTTTCTCTCTTCTTCTTATTCTTATTCTTTATTATACACAAAATCTAGAATATACAAAAAATACAATTTACATATGTAATATATAGCACAAAGGCGAATGAGTTTTCTTCCAGCGAACCTTTGGGTGAAATAGAAATGGAGATATATATAGAGTGTGAAAGTCAAGCGTACCTACAATACAATTACATACAACACAACACAACACAAAACACAACACAACACAACATTACAATTAAATTGTTATTAGTTGATAATGCTTCTGTTCATCTCCATGTCATAACGAGTCACTTTTTCTTTCTCAGGATTTCTGGAATCACACGGCCTCATCCCCCATGGGAAATCAGACGTTTGGAGTATCATATTATATTAGTATGACAATCATTTTTGTGGTTTTCATGCCTGAGGACATTATTTAATTTTAATTTTGTGGAAATATTATTTCGTAACTTTCGACTGACATAGCAAGGATCTGAAGGTAGCAATGAATGAAGTCGGGCCTCAGAAATGAATAGGTTAATTAGCGTATAGCAGAGACGATTTCTACTGCGGTGAGAGTAAAAGAAAGAAAAAGTTTTTATTTCTACGCCCAGTATGACGCATAAAACATAAATAAACTCACACCAAGATCACTTAATACTAAAAATTGTCATTGTTCCTAATAAATGTGTGCTGAATGCTTAGAATAGATCTTTATTTTATATAAACCAGATACAGGCACTTATGAAATGTCGAGACTCTAGGTGCACAGCTCCAAATGGTAGGTCTGAGCACGTCCTGGTTATAGGTCGGGTTATACAGGATAATTTTTTATGTAGTGCGCATAATTTGTAGACTGATTCAGTCTCTGTTGCTAAATGTAACCGCAGTATTGGGATACGCTTTAAAACAAAACGTAAATTCGACTTAGTATGAGAGACACGCATAATTTACAGCCAATACAAAATCAAATTATTATTTTGTTTAGGAGTGAATTTAGTACTGTGATTGCATTTCGGAACGGACACTGAATTGTAACATGGGTTCCTGCTCGCCCGGAAACGACAGGCTTCCCATGTACAAAGATAAAGAAGAATGTGTACCTAATTGTTCCAGCTGCGAGATGGTCACACAAATAAAACAACTTCAGTACACTTAAAGATATAATTTATTTAATTAGGCATTTGGTATGTTGCAGATGTTGACATTGTAGTTACCCACTATATAGTTACTTGTACGAGTTAGTACTTAAGAATAACTAATAAAAGTTTTTGAGGTTATCTAGGAACACATGTTAAATTGAAGTGGCACTCGCTGACACAAAACAACTTGTCTGCGGTAAACTCTCTAAATTGCAGCACTACCTATCCCTACGACATAAGTCTTGGGATCGACTGTGATCAACCCAAGTGTCAATAAGTAGTACTGCAAAGTTAGAGCTCGGTGACAACCTAGGTTGCTAAACCCAATCTAAAATATAAGTTCCACCAAGATTTCCTTTGCAGCTATGCCACCAGAACACACTAAGAATTTAACCTTATAATTGTTTTAGCCAATTAAATTATCAAACGTAAGAATAAAAACCACACATAATACTTTGAAATATAGCTCAACGGTAAAGAAGGTTCTGGTTTAATTACAGAAAAATGTAGTCTAAAAGACTATGCAATAATATTATATTTTCCTAACATGCTGTGGGAGTTCTACTACCCATTTCTATAAGAAAGCATGAACAGTTGTGAACAATTTGTAAACCACTCATATAAATAGGTACCAATTTACACCAATATATACCACCAACCTAACATTATTTTAATGATAGATTATCTTGATTCTAAGTTAATAATAAAATTAGATCCAACCTGAAGCTGTAGCTGTAGAAGCAGAAAGTGCAGTTCAAACCATGTAATGATTGCCACGCGACATGCCAACGTGGTCAATGTGCAAAGCTTTGTGTAAGCATTTCTCCACTCATTAACGGCAATAAGCGATTTCCATCTTATTTAATAAGTATGCAACAGCGGCCTGAAAGTCACAGAAACAACCATGTCAGAACAAAGCATTAAAATAACTTCGTGAAATGGCGTTTAAACAAAAGCAAAGCAACTCACCATACATAAGGTATTTCACTGCATAATATAAATTTGTTGGACGATTCACAACATTAATAATTTATATGGGAACTAGCCCAATTTCTCCATTTCTACAAATCCATTGTAATTTCCTCTGACTAGGAACAAATTATTCGGGAATAATAAATCTGCGTGTGAGCACTTCACGTCTCTTGGGAAAAGGAAAGCCACAAGGGCGACCACCCTGAGATCTAAAATCTACCAACGATTTTGACAGTTTATGAAATCTATGGTAACTACCAAGCTATGACTTTATAAAATTAATGAAAACAAACTGAGAAAAACCCCGTATCTAAATCAATGAAATGAGAATAATAATTCTACATTTCTTGAAGTTTGAAACCACAAATAAACTAACAACCTGACAAAATCATGTACCTCCAAGATAACCAAAATTCTACCATTTGGCAGACTATAAACTACTATTGGCAACATTCAGACAACTGTTTTCACATGAGTTGTCAAATGCAACCAATCAGCTATCAACGAATATTCCATATCAGAAACATAAGCCAATGTCAAGCGGCCACGAAATTCGTCATTAAGAGCGCGCTTTTTGAAATTCGCACAGATTACACAACGTTACAGAATCACTCTGAAAATTTTACGGTCCACATAAAGAAAATCCTGTATATCTTATCACAATAATGCATCACCCGTCTCCGCTAGCGCTTATGCTACACAGAAAATACCCGATTTCAAAAGATAGGGTCCTAGGGACTGAAAGTAGCTTTTAAAGTACGTACTTAGACGGGCTCAGACTAGCGGAAACTCGTCACAAACTCGTCAACAACTTGTTTACAAGAAAATGACTCGAGTTGACATGTCTGACACGCGAAAGTATGTATTTAAGTAGACGGGTGAAGTGAAATGCGGTTTGAGGATGAAGGAGAAACTTCATTGAAATAAAGAGAAGGATTGCCAACCACTTGTCTGGTAATGATAACGTCTAATCCTAAAGTTACTGTGGAACGAGGAGATTCCTCATAGACCGCGCGGCTGCGTTTGAATCCGTCTCGTTTCCCTGTAGAATGAAAATCTCTGTGTAATTGCAGTTTTTAAATTTTTCTCTACTGTAAAAGTTAACCAATCATGTAAGGGCTCAATTAAGGAGAGGCGGAAAGACGCGCGGTGCGCAAAGCGGCGTGTCGCTCTCTCGCTCTCTCTCCATTAACGGAGATACGCGCCTTTCTCCGCGTTGCGCGCCGCTTTTAACTCCGCGCAACTTTCCGCCACTCCATAATTGAGCCCTAAAGCAATTACTATAACTAAACCGTCAAAACGTACTCGAACTAGTAAAAGAACGTAACTTTTGAACAGCTGAACAGATTTTCATGAAACATAGCTAAAGGTGATACCCGATTAAACTAGCTTTCGATTAAAAAAACCTACATTTAAATTGGTCCATCCGTTTTGGAGCTACGATGCCACAGACAGACACACAGATACATAGATACACACTTAAAACTTATACACCCCTCTATTTTGTCTGGAGTTTTAATGATATCAAAGACATGATAAATTAAGTACATAAATATTTATCTGAATATTTTGTAATTTCTGAGGAAAATTGAGATTCCTCTCGCCAACATTTTCAATTCTTCGCCTAAAATACCCAAAATTCAACCAAAAACACCGCAATATTACCTGCCACACACGTTAATGTTTTTCTTAATTAAGCTGGCAACACCAACAGTATCTTATTTCCTTTAAACAAGTAGTTAGTGTTACAAGCCTTTTTGTTCAGCATTTTTGCTGTTCAGTAATTGGAATTTTCATGGCCTGTTTGCGGCTTGTCGGTTGTTTTAACATGGCCGCACGTACGAGCAATACTGTTAAATGTTACTTTGTTTCCAGTTTTTTGTTATATGCACGGCAATAGGTACTAATGGACAGTGCATTGTATGGTTTGCCGCACATTGACGGGCTTGGCTTTGCTGTTCATTAGTAGGAAAGTGGGTGTGACAGACAATTTTTTTATGTAGTGGATAATTTTTTATGTAGTGCGGTGTGATTCAGTGTCCGTTCCCAAATGCAAACGTAGTAATAAAATTCACTCCAAAACAAAATAAAAATTAGATTTTGTATGGCTTGTGCAGTAAATTATGCGTGTTCCCCATACTAAGTCGAATTTTCGTTTTTTTTTTAAGTGTATGTGTGTAAGCGGTTGCTTTTAGGAACAGACACTGAATCACTCTACAAATTATGCGCACTACATAAAAAATATCCTGTAGAAGAACTTCTTTCATGCACGTACCTAATAGAAAAATTCAAATTCAATTCAAATATTTCTTTACTTTAAATAGGTATGGTTACAATTGGTGATGCTTATAATAAACTACAGTAGCTTAGCATCTTTCAATATTATTACTATAAATTTTTTTACATCATGAGGACACAATATCAACATCGAGAGGAAACCTGCACATCTGAGAGGACCTCATAAAGCTCTCGATGGTGTGTGTAGTCCGCCAACCTGCACTAGGCCAGCGTGGTGGACTAAGGCCTAATTCTTCTTCTTATCTCGTCGTAAATAAGCAAAATATTTTCATATTCATTTTTATTTATCATATCATAGTAATATCATAAAGAGAGAAATCCTGATTGACTGACTGACTGACTGACTGACTGACTGACTGACTGACTGACTGACTTATCATCAACGCACAGTCGAAACTACTGAAGCTAGAGTCACGAAATTTGGAGAGTAGGTCCCTTTTGTATTGTAGGCAAGCAATAAGAAGGGATTTTGGAAAATTCAGCCCCTAAAGGGGGGAAAAAGGGGGTGAAAGTTTGTATGGGAGTCCCTTAATTTTTGAAGTGAGAAAGATGAAAATTGGGATTTAGGCTTTTGGTTACAAACAAAGAAACACGTGATTCTTCGTTTTTGGAAATTCATCCCCTAACGGGGCGAAATAGGGGTGAAAATTATTTTTGAAGTGTAAAACGTGAATATTGGGATTGTTTTTGAAGTGAGAAACGTGAAAATTGAGATTTAGGCTTTTGGTTAGAAATAAAGAAACACGTGTTACCGCGTTATTGGAAATTCATCCCCTAAAGGGGCAAAATAGGGGTGAAAATTGTTTTTGAAGTGAGAAGCGTGAAAATTGAGATTTAGACTATTGGTTACAAATAAAGAAACACGTGTTACCGCGTTTTTGGAAATTCATCCCCTAAAGGGGCGAAATAGGGGTGAAAATTGTTTTTCGTGTTAGAAACGTGAAAATTGAGATTTAGGCTTTTGGTTAGAAATAAAGAAACACGTGATACCGCGTTTTTGGAAATTCATCCCCTAAAGGGGCGAAATAGGGGTGAAAATTGTTTTTGAAGTGAGAAACGTGAAAATTGAGATTTAGGCTTTTGGTTAGAAATAAAGAAACACGTGTTACCGCGTTATTGGAAATTCATCCCCTAAAGGGGCGAAATAGGGGTGAAAATTGTTTTTGAAGTGAGAAGCGTGAAAATTGAGATTTAGGCTTTTGGTTAGAAATAAAGAAATACGTGTTACCGCGTTTTTGGAAATTCATCCCCTAAAGGGGCGAAATAGGGGTAAAAATTGTTTTTGAAGTGAGAGACGTGAGAATTGGTGTTTCGGCTTTTGGTTAGAAATAAAAAAACACGTGTTACCGCGTTTTTGGAAATTCATCCCCTAAAGGGGCGAAATAGGGGTTAAATTGTTTTTGAAGTGAGAAACGTGAAAATTGACATTTAGGCTTTTGGTATGAAATAAAGAAACACGTGTCACCGCGATTTTGAAAATTCATTCCCTATAGGGGCGAAATAGGGGTGAAAATTGTTTTTGAAGTGCGAAACGTGAAAATTGAAATTTAAGCTTTTGGTTAGAAATAAAGAAACACGTGTTACTGCGTTTTTGGAAATTCATCCGCTAAAGGGTCGATAAAGGAGTGAAAAATGTTTTTGAAGTTAGAAACGTGAAATTATGTATTTAAGCTTTTGTTTAAAATTAAAAACAAAATAGGTTTCGTGTTTTTCAAAATTCAACCTCTAAGCGGATGAAATAGTTATATGAGAGTCTGTATTTTTTGAAGCCGAAGCATTTGTAAGAGGTCAGGAATTGATGAAAATTAAAAAGTATCTACCGGCTAATTTGTACCCGAACGAAGTCGGGACGGGCCGCTAGTTATTTTATATAATGCTTTATGCACAGGTAAAAAAAATACTGTACAAAGTCTAGTAATAATAAGTTTATGGTACAAAGGCGGACTTAATGCCAGTCTACCTTAGGGCTTATAATATGTTTGTTGAAGGTGTGAAATTCGACCTTATTGTTTTCGTTGTCTCGTGAGATAGAAGTGAGGTAATATTTACACACAGACGAAAAAATCCTCGGTTATTTCACCGCAGGTAACGAGTAAATACAATATTCAGTATTATTTGAGAAAACGGTAGACAAGCGTCTTTTGTAAATATTATTAGGGCGCGTACATACGAAGCAGTTAGAACGTCGCGTTTTCTCAACGATACAATCGGTCTATTCTTTTTCTGTGTAGGGTGCCAACTGAAAACCAGCGCTGGGTGTTCTCATGCCCAGCAAATGCTGAGTTGGTAACCCATTCGGTACTGGCATACCGACAACATGTTTTTAAAACGCTTTTATTAGCTTCACTAACTAACTAACTATGTAAAAAAATCTTGGAAGTTAAATTTTACCCACTTCCCGGTTTCCGATTGAGCTGAAATTTTGCATACACGTTTAGTTTGGATGACAAAAGCGTTTTCTTTAGTTTTTTATAAACTATAATATTTTATTCATGTCTTTTTGCCAATCTTTTTTTTTTCTTTCATTCATTGTATGGTCTATTGTCTAGTCCCAATAAATGTATTTTCTTAATTTTTTTCTTAACCTGGTTTTTTATCCAGTTGCATCAATGTCTATATTTATTTTTTTATTTTTTTATCCTTGTGTACTTTGCATCAAAAATGTTTTTTTTTCTTTCGGATAATTTCTTTTCCTTCCACCAATCAGACCTATTCTATATAATTATATCGACTACTATGCTATTGGAGTTTGTTTTCACGACTCTTGCTGGTAATTATACATTGTTTTGTTTTACGGGGCGATAATCATCTAATTGAAGACCGTAAATTCACAGATAAATTGGGGCTGCCCTAAACCTCTGCCATGAATTATCTTAGGGGAACAATACACCGAGCACCATAATTACCTTGCTTGGTAAGCAAAACAGTCGCAATGAGATGTTATCAATGCCCAGATGTATTGCCCATTTACTCATTACAAATTCTATTGTTACTACACTCATCGCAAGAAACGGGATGGCATTTTCGAAGGTTTCATATCGGCTTGCATTTATAAGTCACATTTTGTAGGTTATGCGAAATGTCGAGTACTTGTTATACTCGTCATTTCGCATAACGTCTATCCGCATAACTTGATTAGGCATAATGACAGTGTTTCTTCGCGGCATTGCGCACCTTATCCTACTGTAACAGTGTTTCGCTTCGATTAAACCAATAAACTCACAAACAATTACGGCAATAATAATTATTCGAAAAAACTTTATACCAAATAATTTTATGACAATAAAAAATATGCGAATTAAGGGAATTACATTTTTGAAAGGAGAGACTTCTTGATAAATTCCAATTAATAATCATAGCAGACGAATTGGTGTTGTTCTTGGTCAGATATTTAATATCTGACCAAGAACAACCCCAATTTTCGTCATCAGTCGTCATTCGTCAACAGCAATAAAAATCCCTTAAACACCTTTACGACACCCACAAGCTTATAGAAGGGGCCGATTTCGTGTCCGAAAACACATGATTGTTAAATAAACACACCGGCTACAATAATTATAATGCACTAATTCAAAGCGCACACATTTCTATGCACAGCTGCAGTTGAACAACCGCATTACAACCGCCTCATCTCCGCCCGGCTTTATTATCTAGAACGCACAAGAGCGTTTATTAGTGATTTCCCAGCGGTTCCGTACACCCGCAGGGTTTTATTGTCTTTACCAACCCTATTGTACCAAGTTTATCCTATGTAAGTGTGGTTGTTGCTAAACGTGTCCTAACAATACTTGCTTATGTAAAAGCAGCCTTATTAGGTTATTGTTAGCTGGAGACTGTTGTTGTTTGTAGCAATTTTGTTCAAGACATACTTACTTATTTACTCCGTTGGCTTAGCGACCCAAAGTGTCTTAGCCTTCGATACGAGAGAACGTCACTCAAGTCGATTATTGGCAACTTCTTGCCAATCATTAGCTTGGAGCGCCTGAAGATTCTTCCTTCTTAGTCGTGCACTCTTGGCAGAATGGTCGTAGAAGCAAGCAGCTTTTGCAATGCGTCTCCAGTAAGCCCTATTATTAGCGTTGCGAGAACATTCAGTTAACGAGTGGATTGCATCATATTCTTAATAGGTAAGGTCTGACCAGCGCATTGTAGAGCGACCACGGGATCTTTTCCCTTCCTATTCTGCCTTGCCACTACCAAACGTTCTATTATGTCTTCATTCTGGATAACATGACCGAAGAACTTGAGTATTCGTATTTGAACAGTCGACGTAAATTTTTGTTTAATATTAAGCTCTTTTAAAATCGATACGTTAGTTTGTTGCGCCATTCAGAGGATCCTTAATAGGCACCTTCAACACCAGATCCCGAAGATCAGCTACTAAATCATTCCAGCGATACCTAAGTCAACCGGGACGCGCCCCGTCGATCGGCTCAGATAGGTCGATCTTCTCTCATTTTCCCAATGTAGCCGAACCAATGGAGTCTGTAGGCTTTCGTCTCCCCAATGACGATGTTAATGATGATGTTCAAGACATACGCACATATATACATGATTTATTTAATTGACACTTAGCCTTAGAATCTAAATTTGTTGGCAAGGTATACAACCGCCAAAATCGTTGATTGTGTATCCAACCACGAAGAAGAAGGTTCATAACGGGGCTAACTGCCTAAGACATCTTACACAGCTTAGACTGGACGTACTTAAATTAGGTATGATTATTCGAAATACTTTTCATGTAACTTAGTATTCACTCCGTAGTTCCTTTTAATTATTTTTTCACTGTCAACCAAATTTTCGACCTCAAACGTTTCTCAGCCAATTACCCTCTATAACCGGAGTTTAAAACCAAAATTAAATTCGCCAGTCATTCCTTATCTTCAAACAATTCAGTTCACGCAATGAGTTAATTGGGCACGAGGGAATTAAGTAAATTGTCACCTCTGGGAGTGCCACCAACAAAATTTATATAAAATTGAAACGTGACTTGGTTTTAGTAAGCTTAAGTGTACTAAATGTCGTTTAGTAAGTTAGTTAAACTGTTATCTCTAGGTGACAAACTGATAAACTTTTCGTTGACGCGATAAAGTTACGACTAAAATTTAAAAATATAATTGTTTTATTATATCACGTGTAGGAGAAATGCGTGGTCATATTATTTAAGGCGGTGGAACAGACCATCAACTTGAACAACTTTTTCTTTGGAACCAACATCATAAACGCAAAATAATAATCAGCTTTCCCATACGTTTGGGTCGAGTAGATATAGAAGTTTTGTATGGGACAGCAGATATTTTTTTGTGGTTACAGTCTTGTTCTCTTAGAGAAACTTGTTCAGATTGTTAGTCTGACCCACTCCCTTAAACATGACAACGCATTACTGATAGGTGTTGTATTTTCAGGTACATACCTACAGCTAAATAATTGGTGATCCACTATAAATACCAGGAAAATCAATTTTTGGAAAAAAAAATTTGTTTACAATGGGTACCAAATGTACCAATTTTGAAATCGAAGAATACTGGTAAATTAAAGTAAAAAAAATTACCTATGTTATAGTATTTTTAATGCGCTTTCATTAGCTTTGTCTGTAACTAACTATGTAAAAAAACTTGGAAGTTAAATTTGACCCACTTCCCGGTTTTCGATTGAGCTGAAATTTTGCATACACGTTAAGTTTGGCGTATGTTTAGTTTTTTTAAATATATATAATATTGTTTATATCCAACTTAGCCCTAACGAGTTTCTCTTCTAGCCCCATTTTCCGTAAGCAATATGCAAAACACATGTACACCAATGTACACGGTACGGTTGTTAGATAGTCAGACACACGTCCGTCCCAGAAATTAGTCTGTTTACATGTCAACGTGTTGTGGGACTTGTTCTGGCTTGTCTTGAGTTAGGGAAGTTTCAATTAAGTGTCTCTGTCCGTTCATACTGAGGTGTGCTGAGGAACATTGAGGTGTGGCTGTGTGACTTCAAGTAAGTTAAAATTATACGGGTCGTTTTATCATAAAGATATCTAATAATTATAAATAATAACTTTATGAACACCTACTAAACATACAACAATAATCACCGTTATAACCAAAAAATGGCATATGCCAGTACCTGACACAATGAGGATACATTTGCAGGTAAAATAATATTTACTTCTTAACATGTCTGCATGTTTGTTCACAATTATCATTTGATATTTGGTAAAAAAAAAAACCAGCTACAGGTATGCCAGATTAACACAATCACATGATAGTAGCTGGCACGTGCAAGGAGCTGGTATGCCATTGTGAAAGGGACAGGTAAAGGCATGTTGTGTATTCCGGCCTTAATAATAATACGCTTTACCTGATAAAGTATTAGCGACATCGGCTTGTTGATATCCTATGATGTTCCCTGGATACTATCAAACATGACTATGTCTTTACATGAGACAGACTCGCAGACTCTCATACAGTTACAAAACACATACAGTGTGACAAACATTTCATCAACAACATGCCTAACACCTACAAAACCGATCCATTCTGAGGAAGTTAATCCATAATTTCACACAATAGCTTCTTAATCAGTGACTTGGTTATCTTCGAGCCAGACAATCGGGCAACTATGTACATAATAGCAGTAACAGTTGAAATACGACTGCACACAATGCACCGCGGAAGTCTTTGCAAGATATCTAGCGCTCACCTCACACGCTGACAGACGAGGCCAGGAAACCAGCGGGGAAGGTAGAATAGTATAGAGTAAACATTTATTTGGACACAAAAAAATGAGACACTACATACAGAATTATCACATAAAGAAAACACCGGGAAGGGAATGGCATAAAATTAAATAAAAAAAAGAAAAATACATGGGCAAGTGTCTCAAAGTTGGACCATATAGGTCCCCAAATCAGTACAGAGTTGCACTTTGCATTTGTAGTGGTAGTAAAAGGTAGGGTAGCATCTGGTGACATCGGTTCCCGTACAAACGGTGGATGATCGTCTTTCTAACCTCTTTCTGTGTTCTGTGGCTTGCGCTATTAAATTATGCTACGACTAGTAAGTCGAATTTTCGTGTGCTTTCAAAGTGTATTCCAATACTGCGGTTGCATTTAGCAACAGAGACCGAATCAGACTACAAATTATGCGTACTACATAAAAAAATATCCTGTACTTATAACCCGGAGGTGCTCAGACCTACTATTTGGATTTAGAGACTCTAGGTGCACGATTCCAAATAGTAGGTCCTATGAAGAAGAACTGGCAATAAACTCCATGGAAATGCTTTTAAAATAATAGATTACAATCTTGTTCAGTACAATGTTATGGTAAGAGCTGCGAGGACAATATAATTTTATATGAGTAAAAAATAAGAATAGGATAATAATGATTTGCCTTTGAATAAGATTGCCATGGCAGTTACAGTAAAGATAGGAGGAATGAAGAAAGTGATTTTATCGTTGATGGGGAAAGAGTGAGGATAAAGTCAATTGAACAAGTGGGTTGGAAGTCTCAGTAAGATAGCTTTTACCTCACGCGCTGACAGATCAGGCCAAGAAAACAGCGAGGAATCTATGGAGTGATTTTATTAATGATTAAGATAAAGACAAGGTAAAGTTAAAAATTATTGAAAACATCCACATACTCGTAAATTCATTAGAGAGTGATCTTATAAACGTTGATCCAGATGAAGTGGACAAAAAAACAACTTTGATCAAAATTAGAGGATTGAATTCGTTGGTAAACAACCACAAAAGTGGAGATTTGCTTACGAAAAACAGTAATAACATCTATTTTATAGCGTACCGCCATTTTTGTTGCCATACCGAACCTGTGAACGGAACAACCGGCATGATTCCATTCATCACGTCGCCTGCTCCGTTGCTAAAGCATTTTATTAATTTATCTACCGCGAGTCTTGCTACCCGTTACGGGCTGGCTTTTGTGAATCTTAAACTTGTTATATCCTTTGAGATATTTCTGAACTTTAGCATTTTCTGTAAAATCATTTTAAGTTGCAAAATTACAATTTGTTTTAAATCACAACTTTATTATCGTTACATCGTAAGTACTAGGAACCAAGAACCATGAACCAAGAACTTTTTCCTCGAAGCCTTTTCCGAATGTCAACTTAAATTATGGGTCAATGTAACTTATTGTTCATAACGTCGCTCTAGATGTGACACCTCGTCAGCGCTGCAATAATTGGTCAGTTTTATGTTTTGATGCAAAAATATACATAGTGTAATTTTGCATCTTTTTAGTGATACCTTGTATATACAAGAGACATAATTCACAAAAAACTGACTGTTAGTAACCTCTCTTAGACCTAACTAGACTTTAGAAGCACTTTTTAAGAGGGATCTCGTCAATCAAACTTTTTCAATACAGTTATGAAATCAATGCAATTGTAAAAACTGTTTTTATCTCTCCTGGATAATTGACAGGTTTATATATAAAAGGTGTCACATCTAGAGCGACAATAAAAGGATTTGTCAGATTGATTGGTTGTAAAGCAATTGGAAGCTTCCTGATCTAAAGTTATCTGTACCTCTATTCCGTCCAAATCTAGATCATTTTAGGTTGGTAGTAAAATATTTAAATCTAAACTGGTTACCTAATAAAATATGGACCGGTGTCCCGCAACGGACGTTCTGAAATTCTGCGCCGCTCTTTGGGTATAGGAATTTGAAACTGGTAAAGTTTTAAGGGATGAAAAACCACGAGATGAAATGCTGTTGAAATATGCATGGTGTGCCACGTTATGAAATTTGTGTGAACTGTCGTTATGGATGCTTTAGCGTGCGGCTTTTTGATGGTTGTTTGATGAATTAGAATTTTTGATGAAGTGGAAAATATATTGGATTTTGAATTTTAGATGCACGTGATATAACCTAACCGTCAAAGACCCCCAACTCCAATTAGATAAAGAGCTGTAACTTTTGAAAGGCTGCATTTAAGAACAGAGACTGAATCACTCTACAAATTATGCACGTTACATAAAAAAATATCCCGTAGATGCTATTTATTTATTAAACCTTTTTATAATACCCGCAGGAATGATACGTATTCTGTTCTCAGCCCGAGATATATCCGAAATGTCAACACCAAAGCCAAATTAATTACAAACTCGCTTTAAGAATTCTCATCCCAACATTCTGGACCTCTCGAGGTCCAAAACAATGTTTCATAAATTCTATTAATACATTTGACATACAAGTACAGTTTACATAAAATGTCGTGCGCTAACAAATACGGTAATTCAATTAGTTTTCCAGCAATTGAATGGAGAACTGTACAATGCAAGATAAACAAAACATTAGCCAGTGCGTTGGACCCAGTTGGTAGTGTTTTGATGGGGGAAAGACTAGCAAACATGAGTAAATGAGTATTCTGGTGAGTATAATGTACTGGAGTTATTAGTACATGTTAGGATCGGTGTACAACTGGCACTTGTTTTGTGGACGCTACTAAGCAATACAGGATATTTTTTTATGTAGTGCGCATTTGCAATGTGATTCAGTGTCCGTTCCCAAATGCAAACGCAGTATTAAAATTCACTCCAAAACAAAATAAAATCTGATTTTGTATGGCTTGCGCTAGTAAATTATGTAAGTCAAATTTTCGTTTTGTTTTAAAGTGTGTCCCAATACTGCGGTTTCATTTAGGAACAGAGACTGAATAACTCTACAAATTATGCGCCTTACATAAAAAAAATTCCTGTATAGAATTCAGAATAGCAACGCCTAATGTAATGCAAATTGAAAACATCAAAGTGCCTATCATCTGCTTCATTGTTTTTATGGTCCAAGTACAAAGTATTATTGGTTTTTTGGTAGGATTTCAGCAGCAGTCTAAAGTTAGAAACTGTCTCCGTTGAAGGCAATAGTCTTGACACCTATTACAGAAAGAATGAACAATGGCACATGGCAATGAAAAAACCATTTTTGTTTCTAAATTAAATTCAGTTCATGCGCTCCAGGCATGTTCGTTCATATTGATAAGTACTTTTATCTCTTATAGCACTGCCGTTGAATTACAAATAACTAGATAATAAATATTAAAAATACAAACTGGAGGTTATCAGCAACCTGGGGCTTCGCACGAGTGCAATTTCTCTACTATCCTTAAATTAAATATCAAAGTATAATACATATAAACCTTCCGTGAAAAATTATCTAACTGATGGTGAAAACCGCATCAACATCCGTTGCGTGGTGTAGGAGGAGTTAGCGGATATATAGACAGACAGACGCGGAAAGCGACTTTATTTTATACTATGTAGAGATAGACAAGTTCCAGTTTAACGTTGATATGAATAACTGGTATTCGTCCCCACAATACCCAGTGTTCGTCGAAGCTTTTGTTCCTTATTCAGCATCTATTTGGAACTGATCCGTTTAGCATGTATTTGTGGGAATGGCGATGTATTCTGTCCAATATATTGCATTGACACGTCTGAGGTTTCCTGAGATTGTTACTGAGCACTCAATGTGAATTTTGGTATTCAAAATTCAGCCATCCAGTATGGTACACTCAAGTCAGTGTGTCCATTTTGGCACTATGGCAAAATAATGTATATCAATATTATAAAATTTTATTTTTTAATTATAAATCGCTTGTTCTTTTATTTTTGTTGAGACAGGGATGTGCCGGACCAACTAAACTCACCACGTTGGTCCGCTTTCGGCACCTAATGGTGGACTTAGGGAACTCTTAAAGACCGCACCGAAGCCCACCATGGTGCCACGCCTATTAGGGCACATCTTGGACTGTAAAATCGTCCCCCTCAGGCACCTCCCAAAGACCACTGTATAGAGGTCCCCATGATAACCTCACCGCTGGTGGTGTTTATGCATTCATTATTTAGATTTCAAAAGTAGAACCTCATAAAAATAATACGAGCGATTCAAAAATCGAGCAACTTTTTCTGAACCGCATCACAAAAGACATGCAGTACCAATAGACTGCACTATTCAAACTGTCAACATACAAACTGTGAATGTAAATATAGTTTTAAAATCAGCAGCCAGGTGAGATGAATAATTCAGACGACGCAGTAGCATCGCTCGCTCTTGCTTCAATATTAAATCTTTGACATCGATGCGCTGAAAACAATGTGCATATTATGACTAACGATTTTATTACGATTTTAAATTATCAGCCACTTGCAGTTGAAGAAGATCTTTTGAAATGATGTTTTAATATGAGAGCGTTTTAAACTACTAAATAATATGTCAATGATCTATTGCCACCCACTATAATTATTATCGATGGCAACAAGAGCTTCTCATCTGCCACCAGTATAAGCATAATATATAAGAAATTTTCTATTGTCACCAGTGGTGTTGGAGTTAGTGGTAACACTAGGACTAGGTATATGTATTTTTTTCGATTGCCACAGTAAGCTGATGAGAATAATACAACTTTCTATCACCAGCCACCAGTCACCGCTTTTAAGAATTGTCTTCTCAAGTGTTCGCAGTACATTTTTTGGAGGAGGAGGAAGAATAAAACTATCACCAATGCATACAACCGACCGTCATACCGTCCTCGCCGACAAGGCCCATTGCGATCCTCTACTCCATGGCCACTACAACCCTTGCTCGTGGCAGCCTGCGTTAAGCCATTAGTCTAAAAACAAATCCCATAATCATAACCAGATCCAATAAGTCCTCTCTTGCTGTTCCCCCAGCAACGCTCTAAGCCGAGGCCAACCAATATGGAGCGCCTTTAGCCGTGTTGTTGCTTAAATTCTTGTCAGGCTGGAGGCCCTCTGGTCTCACCACTGGACCGATTAAGCAGAAAGGCTCTCTGCAGTGCTAGCACGGCAGATGGACAAACCCGTTTTCTCCAACCTTTGTCTCCTCGACAGAAGACAAAACGAAAAATGGAGATAGAAATTGATGGTTTTGCCCCCGATTTTCTCTCTCCCATTTTTTGCCGTATTTGTCCTGACTCCTGAGCCGCCTGCAAGATATGCAACAAAAACATACATTTCCATATCGTTCCACGCGATAACCCCACTAACAATACTGTCGCCTTTCCCCGGCGGCTGAGCCGTAGCGATATCAACCTTCGAGAGAGCTCTCGCAGCATTCAAACGCTCATTATTTACTACTGAATCACTATCCACTTACTTATACGCGTTGAGGCTTAGCCTGATCTTTTATACTGGAAAAATACTATTATCTTTTAGATATTTATACTGTATTATTTATTATTAAAAACCTACTCAATACAAGCTTTAATTTATATGACATACGATATTTCATGGAAACATATTTACAGAAAAAAAAATATAGATATATTTTTAGGGTTCCGTACCCAAAGATAAAAGACTATTACTAAGACTCCGCTGTCCATCCGTCCGTTCATCCGTCCGTCCGTCCGTCTGTCACCAGGCTGTATCTCATGAACCGTGATAATTAGACAGTTGAAATTTTCACAGATGATGTAATTCTGTTGCCGCTATAACAACAAATACTAAAAAATCTGAATAAAGTAAATATTTAAGGGGGCTCCCATACAATAAACATGATTTATTTTTGCCGTTTTCATAGATTATGGCACGGAACCCTTCGTGCGCGAGTCCGACTCGCACTTGGACGGTTTTTTAATGTAATTTCGGTCTTTTTCTGACTAAAACCAAACGGAGTTTCTCGATATAACTGTAATGCTCGAGACACGGGATTCGTTCGAGCATCCACCGCACCTCCAGCAGATTTTGTGTACCCGTAGAAAATAATAAAACGCAAGAGTTAAGAAGAACAAATCCAAAATACTCTAGGAGCTAGTCAAACATTTCCTAACAACACAATTTATTTTACGACAACCTAAAAATGTTCCAGTTTCGAGACAAGGACTAGACATCGCAGACATGTGGGACAAATATAGTGAAATGGAACATATTACATGGTCTGGCACTCTTCAGCAGTTTGTGAGTTATGGTCCACAAGCCGGACTAAACTAGATGCTTTGTGATATAAAAGTTACAACTTTTATTTCGAAACAGGAATTTGATCCGTTGCAATTTATTTTGTGGAATATACATTTTTATGAAGAGCTGATAAGTATTATGTATTTTGTCTTTGTCATAATTACCTAATTTCAGTATATTTTTCAGCTATGTAATTTAATGTTTATGAGGGAACCAATGACGCTAGCATAGTCACCAAGATACATTGAAGACTCAAGAAAACATGAATAAAAAGATGGTTACGAAATTTACGATCACGATCATAATTGGGTGGCTTGAGTGTTAAGTATGTACGTACTTGTAGTGTTTAAATTATAGTGGTACTTATTATGATCTTGGCTGTTCTTTTTTATATTGTAATATTGTGTAAATTCAGGTCGAATTTTAGCCGGGGCCGCTCCTGCGGCCTCAGATATTATTGTAAATCTGTTTTGTGAAAAGAGTTTCTTGGAGTTTCTTGCCGGTATCTTCTCCAGGACAAAACCGCTTGGAACCGTGCACCAAGAATCACGACGTTTTGAAAGTGCCTGCAAAGGCCAAGTTAAAATAATAAACTTTGACTTTGACTATACGAAATTTTGTTTTTCGTTAGAAACGGAGACATGTATTTTTTTTAATTCGATTCTTATTTTAATTATTTATTTAGCATAAAAACGCGTGATGTCGTGTCTGGTATTACGCTGAACTGAACCTTTTTGGTGCAACCTTGAGGCCCATACATTTCGAGACACCACATACAATAATTTACATAAATACATACATATGTATATATGGATGTATGTATGTTGCATACATACATAAATACATTAATATATGTTTTAACATGTTTATGCATGACTGTATGTATGTTGTACATATGTACAACATACATACATACATGTAATTAACATAAACATTAGTACCTACCTACCTACTAGACATAAAGTTTTTTTTTTTGTTTATTAAAATAAATTCTCTATCTTTCTAAACAATTATGGTCGCTTTAAAAAAAAAGAAATCTCCGATGAAGTTCGCCGGCCTGGATTCAAACTTATGACCTACTCTGGTGGTTTATGGGTGCTGTAATTTTTTATGCCTGTTTAAAAATTACAGCACCCATAAACAAAATGTCAAACACCAATGAAATATTGAGCTTGTGTCAATCCAGTACATTTCATAGACTTAGATATTGTAATGACGTCACTACATTGTGTGATAATGTGATCTCGTAATTTGATGTACCATCTAACTGTTAATGTAACAAGTTGGTTAGCCCTAGTACTTCGATGTCACGGTATGTTCGTTCAAACCCAATCGTCATAACGTTCGTCTTTTTGTAATTGTTTTCTATTCAAATTCTAACTGCATTATAAAATTAATGAATATAAGAATGACCGGGAGTTTGAAGGTGACATACCAGGTCGGACACTTGCAAGAGGCAGATGTGTGTCGCTTGGTATCGAAATTGATTGAGTTCTACCGTCATAAAAATAATATTTATAGTGAAATATTTGTGATCGCAGATAAGATCATATAGATTGTTTTGTGAACAGTTTCAATAAAAAAAGGGGTGAGTTAGCTTAGATTTATGTTTAAACTTGTGTTTTAGTTTGTGCGCCAAGTTTAGGTGATATTACAATATTGTTGTAAATTGTTTCAGTCTACCGTCACGCCCTTTTTATATCTGGAAGTTTGAACCCATGATCTTCGTGGATCAACCGTATGTACATTTGTTCATCTTGCTTATAAATCCATTCAAGGATCCTCGTCGAGGTGAAGAGTCTCACGCCAGCCTGACCGGTGGCATTAGGTTTGGTAGGATTCCTCACTCGAACATCTGGGTGGAAATCCTCCTGGCGCCCTCTATTTTCTAAGTGTAGTTATAGGGTTAGAATATAAGGTAAATTAACGTCACTTAGTTTATAATAACATTAATAAAATTTTGTGTAGTACATTTCTTGTTTAATTGGCATACCACCAAATTGGCACATAACATGGCGCCTAACGTTAAAATGTTTTTTGGTGGTTTGCGAAGTGAACATCATCATTATTAGGTTACTGCCGACTATACTCATGTTTGTGATTGTTAGTTGTTGATGCTGTTTATCATTAGCGCTAGTGTAATCCTAAGTTAGTGGATGTTAATGTTGTATTTATTATCTCAAGTGGTTGCCTAAGGATTGAACTTTCGATAAACCATGATACAGAGCCTTTAAAAATTATTGCAAAAATATTAATAATACAGGGTGTAAAAAAAAAAAAAAAAAAAAAAAAAATATATATATATATATATATATATATATATACAGCGTGTAAAAAAAAAAAAGTTTTTTTTTATATCTTATTTTATTCCTCAGTCACTTGAGGTTCTTTTATGTTGGGTTAGGGTGTTCGTTTTGGATTATTTTGAATCTTTATAGATATTTGTTGTAATTATAATTCACAACTGGATTTTATGAAACAAAACAGTTTTAAATATTAGTATTTGTGTTGATATTATTAATATCAATATAAGATGGATCCGTGTTACCTATTGAAAGATGAATTGGAGTTTGAGCTTGCTTGTCGGGGAATTGGTGTGAAGGCCGTGGTTTCTGTATTAAGGAAATTGCTAAAGGAGTTATTAGTAAGTGAACAAGCGGGTGGTTATTCTCATGAAATTAAAGCACCAGTTCAGTGTTTAGAGGGTCCGTCAGTAGAATTAGAAATATGCTCATCTAAATTAAATATACTGGCTCAGTATATTACAGAATTATCAGATAAGCCGGATAAAAATTTATTTAGGCGGTTGGTGTCTAGATTGTTTCATGTGCAAAATAGGCTTGAGTTTATTGTTCCATCATCAGTAGGGGAGACAAGTTTAACTTCGGAACTTAAAAAAAAAGTCAATGCTCTGTTATCACAGTTAGAAGAGAGCGATGAATTACCTGAAGAAGGAAATTTGACAGCTGAGGACAAGGATAACTTGGTAGAAACTTTAGGTGACATCGGAATCAAGATCATAAAAAAAATTGAGGAAAGTAATAATTTGGGTATAACGGAAAAAGAAGTAGATCAGGCTGAGGTCCAAGGTAAAGCTTGTCAATGTGAGTCGGACTATGTTGTTGATAAAAATAAATTGTCTAAATTATTCCGAACTTCGACCATTGATGACAATGGATCCAAACGTAAACTTGTGCCGATTAGTAATTGGGGCATAAAATTTTCAGGTAGGAATAATTTGAGTGTTAATGCTTTCATAGAACGAGTGGAAGAAATTAAAGAGGCGCGTAATGCTACTAAAGATGATTTGTGGACATATGCTATAGACTTTTTTGAGGGAGATGCGCTGGTATGGTATAGGGCAAATAAGGAAAATGTGTGTGACTGGGAAGAATTGGTATTCCTTCTCAAACATACATTTCAGTCTCCTTATTATCAAGAAGATCTATTAGATGAAATTAAGGGTAGGACACAGGGCAAAGAAGAGTCGGCAGTTATTTACATTTTTGTGATGCAGAACATGTTCAACAGACTGCCTAACAAAATTACAGAGGGTGAGAAGATCGCAATTATATTAAAAAATCTTCAGCCATATTACCAAAGAGCGGTGTGCAGGGATATATTTTTATCTGTTACAGAGCTGGTGAATATTTTACGAATCTTAGAAAGAACTAAACAGAATTGTGACAATTTTCAAGAGCCACAAAGTCATAAATTTAAGCTAGAACCAGATTTGGCTTACAAACCCAGCTCTTACAGTGTTAATCAGGATATCAAAGTACCTCCAGTAATTGCAGAAGTAAAAAATATTAAATCTATAGGTAGTCGTTGCTGGAATTGTAGAGAAGTAGGACACTTATTTCGTACCTGTACCCTACCTAAGCGACGCATATTTTGCTATAAATGCGGTCGTTATGGTGTTACTTCAAAAGATTGTACCTGTAGGGGAAACGCCGCAGGGGAAGATACGAAGCCTGTCAAGTAGTTCTTCCCCTACAAAAACAGAGTAAAGAATGGCAGGACTGGTTACAAACTATACAGCATTTCCTCAAATATAAGGAAATCTGCAAGGTTTTCCTCAATAACAACGATAATCGTAATTATATTAGTCTTAAGGTCATGGGATACGATTGTGTGGGTATGTTAGACAGTGGAGCTAACCTTACAGTGATAAATTCTAAGTTTGCAAAAACCTTAAATACATTAGGATTACATTCGTATATGTTACCAGGAGCTAGGTTGGCCACGGCTGATGGAACTTATCACACTATAACTAAAGCTTTCGATGTTCCTGTATCATTTGATAGCCAATTCCATATTATTGCGATGTTGGTTATGCCAGGTTTGTCGCAGGATCTACTATTGGGTAAGGATTTTTTCGATATGTTTGGCATTCAGTTAAAGCTAAAAAGCGATTGTCTATCCGATGACGCGGAGATTACTGTGCTGGCTACAGACAAATCATCGATTGTGTCCAAGGAAGATTTAAGTGTTAGGCAGCAAAGAGACTTGTATAACTTGGTTACAGAAATGAAGAATTGCATTGGCTCAGGTTTAGGTAGAACACATATACTAAAACACAATATAGATACTGGAAGCCATAGGGCCGCATACCAAAAACAATATAATTTTTCTCCAACCATACGAAAACAAATTGAGATAGAGATCGATGACATGCTTAGAAATGATGTTATTGAACCGTCCAATAGTCCTTGGTGTTCTCCAGTGCTTTTAGTTAAAAAGCCTAATGGAGAAAACAGACTTTGTTTAGATAGTAGGCAGTTAAACAAAGTAACAAAACGAGACTCATATCCTTTGCCTAGAGTTACAACTATTATTGATAATTTACGCAGTGCAAAATATTTGAGCACATTGGACCTTAAATCTGCATTTTGGCAAATTCCTTTAGAAGAGTCTAGTAAAGAAAAGACAACTTTTGCCGTACCCGGTAGAGGGTTGTTTCAATTCAAAGTTATGCCATTTGGCTTAGTAAATGCGTCTCAGACACAGCAAAGATTGATGGATATTCTCTTCCAAGTACATGAGGATAAGGTTTGGGCGTATTTAGATGATATCATTATTTGCACTTCTTCTTTTGAGGAACATTTAGAAGTTTTAAAGAAGGTGATGGTCATTTTGAAGGAAGCTAATCTGAGTATTAATGTAGATAAGTGTAAATTTGCTAGGTCAAGTTTGAAATTTTTAGGATATATTGTAGACAGAGACGGTTTGAGAACGGATCCGGATAAAGTTACGGCTATCTTAAATTTTTCAAGGCCTAAAAATATAACGGAATTGAAAAGATTTATAGGTTTGGCTAGCTGGTACAGACGTTTTGTGCAAAACTTCTCTCTAATTGCAGCACCCTTACATAATCTCACTAAGGGCAAAAATAAATCAAAATTTATATGGACGCAAGACGCTGAGGAAGCATTTTTGACCCTGAAGACTCTGCTTACATCGGCACCCGTAATGTCGTGTCCAGATTACAGTAAACCCTTTATTATTCAATGTGATGCTTCCAATGAGGGTATTGGAGCAGTTCTGTGCCAAAAAGCTGGTGATTCGGATCAACCGGTAGCTTATCTTAGTAGAAAACTTAATGATTGTGAGAAACGTTACACGGCTTCCGAGAAGGAGCTATTAAGTGTGGTTTATGCAATAGAGAAGTTTAGACCATACATTGATGGTGTACATTTTACAGTCATAACTGACCATAGGGCATTGTTGTGGCTTCATAAAATGAAAGATCCCCATGGAAGATTAGCAAGATGGGCGATGAAACTACAACAATTTTCATTTGATATTATTCATAGACCAGGCAAACTTAATGTTGTACCTGATGCTTTATCTAGGTCAGTAGATGTTAATATATTAGAGTCAAACTTCATAAAAGTTCTAGATAAACACAAAGACGTTTGGTACAATAATAAAGTGAATCAGATTACTAGTTGTCGCAACAAAAATACTAATTGGGCTGTTTTTAAGGGGTTACTTTTCAGAAAAGTTCTATTAAAACAATATCCTACTGATTGTTTTAATTGGAAATTGTTTATTCCTGATCAACTTAAAGATGAGGTGCTAAAAGAAAGTCATGATAATATTAAAACTGGACATTTAGGTATTCGCAAAACATATTATAGAATCAAAAAGGATTATTTTTGGTTTAACATGTTGAGTGACGTAAAGAAATATGTTAACGCATGTGAGACGTGTGCGAAATATAAAGTATCACAACAACATCCTTTTGGGTTAATGGGTCAACACAGGGATGTATCTCAGCCGTGGCAGGTGATCTCTTTGGATCTAATGGGTCCGTTTCCCCGAAGCAAAACAGGAAATACTATGTTATTGGTCATATCGTGTTGGTTTAGTAAATTGGTTCTAGTGTTTCCTTTAAGAACAGGAAAAGCAGACAAAATTTGTGAAATAGTAGAACATCAAATTTTATTGTATGGGGCTCCTAAGGCAATAATCTGTGATAATGGCAAACAGTTTGAGTCGCAATTATTTAAGGAATTGGCTGCAAGGTATCAGTATAGGTTATGGTACACACCACTTTATCATCCACAAAGTAACCCTACTGAACGGGTAAATAGGGTTGTAGGCACGTTGATAGCGGCAAATTTATCTGCAAAGAAACATAATGAGTGGGATGTTCACTTACCAGAAATAGAACACTCCATCAATACAGCTGTACATGAGGCTACAGGTTATACGCCTTCATACTTGTTCTTTGGCAGGGAAGTTTCAGTTCCAACTATTGATGTTTCGACAGTACACCAAAGTGTTTTAGATCTAAGCAAGCCTTTAAATTGTCAATACGAAAATTTTATAATACAAACTAAGAAAAGGGAAAAATTGTTCGAATTTGTTCAAATAAAATTAAGGAAAGCACATAACAATAGTAGCAAATATTATAATAAGATTCATATACCAAAGACATTTATAGAAGGGGATATTGTGTGGAAAAAAACGAAGTATTTATCTAACGCTAGTAACAAATTTATGGCCAAGCTAGCCCCTAAATTTGAAAAGGCTAAAATTGTACAGAAACTTTCAAATAATGTATATCGTCTACAAAACATGCATGGCAAAAATATAGGAGTATGGCATGCTAAGGATTTAAAATGTTAAAAAAAATATATATATGAATATATTTTTTAAGACGAATGGGGACATTTGTAATGACGTCACTACATTGTGTGATAATGTGATCTCGTAATTTGATGTACCATCTAACTGTTAATGTAACAAGTTGGTTAGCCCTAGTACTTCGATGTCACGGTATGTTCGTTCAAACCCAATCGTCATAACGTTCGTCTTTTTGTAATTGTTTTCTATTCAAATTCTAACTGCATTATAAAATTAATGAATATAAGAATGACCGGGAGTTTGAAGGTGACATACCAGGTCGGACACTTGCAAGAGGCAGATGTGTGTCGCTTGGTATCGAAATTGATTGAGTTCTACCGTCATAAAAATAATATTTATAGTGAAATATTTGTGATCGCAGATAAGATCATATAGATTGTTTTGTGAACAGTTTCAATAAAAAAAGGGGTGAGTTAGCTTAGATTTATGTTTAAACTTGTGTTTTAGTTTGTGCGCCAAGTTTAGGTGATATTACAATATTGTTGTAAATTGTTTCAGTCTACCGTCACGCCCTTTTTATATCTGGAAGTTTGAACCCATGATCTTCGTGGATCAACCGTATGTACATTTGTTCATCTTGCTTATAAATCCATTCAAGGATCCTCGTCGAGGTGAAGAGTCTCACGCCAGCCTGACCGGTGGCATTAGGTTTGGTAGGATTCCTCACTCGAACATCTGGGTGGAAATCCTCCTGGCGCCCTCTATTTTCTAAGTGTAGTTATAGGGTTAGAATATAAGGTAAAATAACGTCACTTAGTTTATAATAACATTAATAAAATTTTGTGTAGTACATTTCTTGTTTAATTGGCATACCACCAAATTGGCACATAACAATATATTTCTCTTTGTCTGAAAATCTTGTTCGATAGCACTCCTGGATATTTCTCTCTCCAATTTCCATTCATTAGACACGACTTAGGTTATAGCCAGCTACGAACTTGTGTGACTATACATCCTGATCGATTCCATTTGAGTCCTATTATTCGTCTCCAACGTCTTGGATCTTTGTGCGACGACCACAAATAGACCTCGTAATCAGTCGAATAGTTTGATCACAATGGGAGAACTTCTATTTGGATGGCTTAGTTCTAAAAGTCACTAAGTCCATTTTTATCGATTTTGAGTTAACCAGTTCAAAATAATTATCTTTATTTTCTCTATCGATTAATCTAATCCTTTTTTCATTTAAATGACTTACGAACTATTGTTTTATTTATTTTCCAAATTTATACAGCCATTACTTTTAAATATGTTTTTTTTTCACTTTAAATTATCATATCTCAAAATGAAGAAAATGGAGTTAGTGACTTTTAGAACTAAGCCATCCATTTATAGGTACCTACCTATATGTGGCGCAGAGACATTGTCAAACGAGTGATATTATTATTTCACTAGTGAAATTATAATTGCACGAAATTATAGTATCACTGGTTTGACAATATCCCTGCGACATATGCATATAAATGTCATAGGGAAATGACGGAATCGGGGATTTCGTGAAATCCCTGGAATTGTCCAATATCGATAAATAAAAATCTATTAAAATCACTTCGATTTCATCATAGGCAAAAGCGTGAATATTTATAAACTTTATGTTAACCAGCCCTTTATCAAAATATTACTAAATTTTAAGTAAATCTGTCTAGTAGTATTGGTGTGAAGCTGCTAAATACATCATTATTTTTTTATTTTTTTTACCTTATTATATAATTAAACAAACAAAAGGACATACAGAAAAACGGGCAAAAATTCGAAATAGTTTTTCTATATTGTATATACGTAGGTATAGAAAAACTTCTGTTTTGGCTTCAGTATCGTTCCTAGTAGGTATACGTCGCAATCAATATTTCGCAAAAAATTATTAATGTACTGTTTTAGTCTACTTACGATTTTATTATGTACCTATAGATTTAAGTAAGTTCAAAGAAAATCCCACAGTAGAAACCAGTGAA
Organism: Allophyes oxyacanthae; assembly: GCA_932294325.1. Lineage (NCBI taxonomy): Eukaryota > Metazoa > Arthropoda > Insecta > Lepidoptera > Noctuidae > Allophyes > Allophyes oxyacanthae. The sequence goes on along the minus strand of OW028614.1, from coordinate 2,021,475 downwards.
TATAAACCTAAAGGGCATAAAAATAGAGTACAAAATACAATAAGTCATAACACAGTTGAGTCGTGCATTCAATTCCTAAGGATCACACCATATTTGCTGATTACAAATTCATTGAATCCGCTCCGGTGCAACCTTCCTCGATCTCAAAGAAAATTCAAAAACGACCAGAATTTCTTTGATTTTATGTGCGCAACATATAAATGTTGATTTGACGGTTTGAGCTCTATTGAGTGTAATGTTGTTGGCTTTATTAAATGAACTTAGTATTTCACAAAGTAAGGACTCATTTAATCTTTATTGCATGCTTATGTTGTCCAGAAGTTATCCAATTATATTAATATGTGAAGAGAAAACTTTGTACCTACTTCTTTTTAAGCATATTGCGCGCACGGAGGAGTGTGAGATTTGGCATAGTTAAAATTTATATGGAGAATGAGTGCAGAAACCTAAAATTTATAGAGAATAGAATAGAAGATTTTTATTTGTCTATAAAATTACATAGGTAGCAAGGGGATACATTATACAAGAAGGTAAAATACAAAAAGGTCTTGGACTCAGCATAGTAGTTGGCAGCGCGCGGCATGCTCAACTGCTGATATTCTGAAAACATAAAGTGAAGAGAGTGTGAGTGAGTGATGATATCATAGAGTTACGACACTAATCTTCACGATCGGTAAAAAAATTACAAGCTAGCTCAAAGTTTAGTCTTTCACGATCGTATTGAAGTTTATTACCAGAGTCGATGTCAGTACCATTTTCATTACGCGGTAGACTGTACATATAGAAGCGGGTGGCCATCTCAAACATACACACATAGAAACTTATTATAGAATTCGAGTGTCGCTTTTTGATCTACAAAACCACTAGGTTTCGCACTTACTCTGTGACACGAATCGTGAGCAATAGTGAGGTTCGTGATGTGGTAATCTTGTATTCATTGGCTTGGAGTGCACGAGCGACGTCATCTGAGTTGCCTGTAAAATATTTGAACAGTACTGGAATTGAGGTAGGAGATCAATGTTTGAGTAAAAGAAATATAACCTAACCGCCAAAAACCCCTGACTCCAACTAGAATTAGATCTCTTCATTAACTAGAAAAGAGGTGATGATCTCCAAACGGCTGAGCAGATTTTCTTGAAATATAGTTACGAACACTCTCGATTATGATACCTTTCACATATAATCAAAATTATGTGCGTTAGTATAATATTGATTATGATAATTATGTATGTAATTACCAGCAAATTGGATTTTATGATCTGATAATAAATGATCGAATTTCAAAACCGGTTCATTCGTGCGGGAGCTACGATGCCACAGACAGACACACAGCTATAAATAGATACACACACAAACTTATAACATCCCTCTTTTTCATTGGGGGTTAAAAAGAAAGAAATAAGGTTTATTGGCCACCACAATACCTAATTAAATCATACCATATACAAACACTTCAATATTAGATATTCGGCTATAATAGAACTAAGAACAGCTATTTTTTTCGCTATTTCAGGATAGGTCCTATAGTAAAAGTTGTTCATAATGATGATAAAAATAACCCCTTGAAGCAGGCGTCCAGTTTAAATATTATACGTCCTGTTTGAATATATTAATCCTGAATAATTTATCAGGGCTACCTACATAAAAGCTGCAATCCAACGTCAATGGCTTTGGTTTATTTAAAAGTAATATTTAACACGAACTCTGCAACTGAAACTAAAAACATCAACCATTAATTTTTACGATGCGGTTACAATATTTTATGCTGAACTTAACGATTATTACAGCACGAAGTTAAAATAATATTTGTAATAACTAGTTTGCGCTGAAAAAGTAGATGAACGTTTTATTAATAATTATTTCAAATTATAGGTTACAATATTACACATTACCATTTCATATCGTCACATAAATCATTCATAATCACAAAACCATATTATTAACATTATCAACATTAATTATTGTATTACATTAAATTATAATCAAATTACCTAATTAAGTACCTACCTACAATTTGGAACCGCGCACCTAGAGTCTCGACATTTCATAAGTGCTCGTATTTGGTTTAGATGAAATAAAGATCTATTCTATTCTATTCTAATTAAATTTATCTACAAATACAACAAAAAATCAACAAAGTATTGATATCCGCACTTTTTTAGAGCAGTCATTCTATTCACCAAAACGATTTTAGATTTACCCAAATGAAATCACAAAACGCGGAACAATTGTAACAATTTATATCACTTAAGCAGATTTCGTCAAGCGCTTTAAGATATTTAATTATGCATATCGGTGTCGTTACCTCCTTAATTCTATATAGCTTGTACCATTCGCAAATTTAACAGGAGTCTTTTATAGAGATTGTGGTTGTGTCAGGCCAGGCAAACAGCGGTGATGCAGCGCCTTTGGGGCAGATTTACGTTAATTATTTATTTATTATTTATGTACACACATACACATGACAAAGAAAATAAGTAAAGATATCAAGTACAAAGGTGCTGCTTATTTCTAAAGAAATTTCTGCCAGCAGCCCTGCGACAGGAAAGAGTGAAAAGAAAAGAAGGACACAGTGTGTAACTACAGGAAACAAGGTAAGTAGATGATAAGGAAAAAAAATAAAAAATAATACAACATATTTTATACTTACGTATTATAAAGATACATATAGATACCTAAATAAACGAATACATTCAATGAATATAGTCATAAACATACAAATGTATAAATAATAAAAGGATAAGTAATGTTCTTTAACGCGTTTTTTGAAAGAGGATATAGTTTTTGATCCGCGAATGTTAGGCGGAAGTGAGTTCCACAGTCTGACTTCATGGACAGAGAAGGAAAAAGAATGGAAATTGATTTTAAGGGATTGAAATTTAAGAAGGGTTTTTAGGTTGGATCTACAATAGAGTTTTGTAGTTAGTCCCATAGTAAAAGTTTTTCTGTAGATTTAGCCATCGTGATTTCATTCATGATTCATCATTATGTCAAAAATTATCTCACTGTAGGCACGTAGGTAAATTATATTTTACTAGTGGTCGCTCAGTGGTCGAAATTCGACTTCATACTATAAATGTCAGCTTTCTACACTCCTTATCCATATAAACTTTAACTATATCAAATCTCACACACCTCCGTGCGCACAATATAAAAAGGGGTACAAAGTTTTCTCTTTACGTATTAATATTATTGGTACTTTAAATAAAATATGATAAAATTATATATTATTATTATAATATCATGCTATACATTTGAATAATGTGGCTTTTGCGAGTCGAAAAAACATGGCAGCAATATAAATCGGTTTAAATAAAATGGTTCACTGTCAATTTGCGAAACAGATTTTCCATGGAACATGCGGTAATGATTTTCCATTCAAAATGCACCTAACGTTTATATTTAAATTCGTAAATTATTACTGCAAGTCAAATTTTATATTAAATTCGGTAATCGGTTTAAGCTGATATTAAATTTTTGATCCATGTGTTTTTGGAATTAAAGCTGGCTTTACGTATTATTTGGCGTTTGTATTACGTTTAAAATGTTCACAAGTGTTCACGTTGTTCCCGGAAAAATACTGCATCCTGTATTTCTTCAAAAATTTTGCAGAGGTATTCTTCTGTACAGTTACGAGCACAGATAATAATATGTGTACTTATACATAAAAAAAAACCTATAAATAAATAAAATACAAGTAGCGAAATACAAAAATAAATTTTAGGAGTACTAGTGATTCAAATCTTCATATATCTTCAATAAAGTGAATACATTTAAACAAGAAAATAATGAACAAACATAAAAAAAAAACATACTGCCGTCGGAGCGAAAAAAGGCACAACTTAAATTTATTAAATTGAGTTTTTACATGTATACAGTAATCCTTTTTTTCCTGATATTGAACATGAACAAAATTCAATAAAAAAAAAAAAAAAATTGTGTCTATTTTCTTTCCGAAGGCAGCATACACGTCGATTGTCCCACAGTGTAACCCAACACACGCGGTGTCAATGCTTTATGAAAAGTATCCTCAATCTCTTACTTCGTGGCCTGCTCGTTAAATCGTTGGTTATACCACTTATCGTTGGGCGCAGCTCGCTGTGATGTTCCCGTTACTGTAACAATTTCACTTCCCTACTGGAGCTATCCTATCCTGTAAAGTGATAGGATGGCAAATGTTTATTGCAGAAAGGATGGTTGGTTGCCCCGGCTAAGAGTAACCAGCTCTATTAGCTGAGTAAAAACGTAGCATTAGTAGCATGTAGCATTTCTTATATACTATTTATTATAGAATAGAATAGAAACACTCTTTATTTTACAACTGATAAAAAAGGAGCAATTAATATAATAATTACAATTAATCATTTTTAGATTGTACCTACAAGGGGCGGTCTTATTGCAATCGGCGATTTCTTACAGACAAGTGACAACCTTTGGATGGACAGTACAGCATTACAATATGTATAAAACTAAAAACTAATATTTATTTATTGTTTTATATACTAACAATAGTTGTGTGTGTATTGTTAGGTTTCTATAAAAATGCAAACAAAAATGTATATAATTACATAAACTACAAATTAGTTTATATAATTATATACAGTAGAATCCGGATATAACGACCCTCAAGGGACCGGCCACACGCTGTCGTTCTAACCGGACGACGCACAAAACGGCCTACCTATTACCTACGTACCTAACTATGAAACCTAACTTGAGTTTACATCGTCGTCTCTAAAAACGGTTAGCCATTACTTATAATTACTTTTTTAAATGCGCTACCAGATATTTCGACGTAACTGTGATTTCATTATTTTTTTATTACATTTTTCTGAAACTAGATGGCGTTAATAGACTTTTTAACTAAGACCGAGATTAATTTTGCTTAGCCCCCTAGACGAATAGGGTGATGATTATTATTACATATTTTGACCGGACCTATGAATTATAATAATACAATATTTCATTAAGATTTGGCTCTTAATAATGAAGTGGTAGCTCATAATAGTATACAGGCGTAATGCACTTTAGCTCACCCCCCATAGATAATAGCGTGATAATTTATAGCCTATATGTTGACCAGCCCTTTGAAAGATATTACTGCAAAATTTCATGAAAGTCTGTTCAGCGGTTTGGCCGTGAAGCTCGGACAGACAAACAGACAAAAATTCTAAAAACTATATTTTTGGCATCAGTGTCGATTATAGATCACATAGAAGTTTTTTTTATTTTTTAAATATTCAATGTACAGTTTTCGCTTCGTTACGATTTTATTATAAGTATAGAAGATTACACTATTTGATATCCGCGTGTAATGGTTTCAGCTGAAAACCAGCGCTTGGGAACTTTGGTGCCTTAATGCTGAGCTATTACTTTTATAGTATAGACAACGGTATACATAACATGGTGTATTGACTGTGGTGACATGTTGTTAGGTATTACCTAATCTAGTGTCAGTCGTGGTTGGATGCTTGATACCCGATTAACTAGAGTGTGCCACTATAGTGCCAATCTATTAACCATCTATATTCTGAAGTACCATGATCCTATCTACATTGTAGATGATGCATAGTATCTGAGTTTTACGTGGTTTAGATGATAACATAATTAAAAGTTTGTATAAAAAGCAAATAACTAAATAATTTAATATTTTTTTTTATCTTTTTTATTTTCTTAGTGTTGTGTCCTGCAAATCAAAAATTTTTCTTTTGTTTTATTTAAGCAGGACACCTGCTTTAAATTATTATTAGTACTCGTCACTAAGAACAACCTTTAATGTTAGACCAACCTTGAAATCGCAAAAGCTGTCCCATACATTTAATCGAGTAATTAATATTGAACTGTATGGAAAAGCAATTTTTTACGCGAATATTATCCCTTTATTTAGAATTCGAAAATTAAGTAGATATCATAAGATTACTTTTCTAGTTGCATTTTGTACACAACTACCAACCATAAATAAGCCATCACTAAACTTTTGTACCATATTTTTGGCGAATAAATATTATCTTTGTCTTTGTCATAAATAAGCCCTCACTAAAAACGTTAGGTACCTACTTACTATTTTTTTTTACTTTTAATTGTCTTGATCTCAATAAATTTATGCGTACACAATTTAATTCTTGAATCTAAAACTGATAATGCGGGTTAGTGCCCGAAGTACACTCGAGTTTTTCGAGTGTACTTCGGGCACTAACCCGCATTATCAGTTTAGTCTATAAATAACAAAAGCGTTTCCTTTTCTAGGTTTAAGATTAAGAATTAAGTGATATTATCAGTTCTTAAAGCTTAAGTGGTCACCCTAATGACTATAATTGGCTTCGATTGGCTGGCCTAATTACTGACGTCGCCCATTCAATGGACCCCGATAGACTGTCGGTGTTGGCCCAGATTAAATTTAGATTCTAGTTACATATTCATTAGGTATATTTTGTATACCATTTTTTTACTAGTTTGTTTGTTTTAACATCTATCTGTATATCATAACAGGGATCCAGCAGAATATCATCGTCTGGCGTCATAGTCCGGCAGATGCTGAGCTAGACAACCATTTGTTACACCTCGGGACAGACACCGAATAAGCAAATATCAAATTAAAGCTGCAATAGATTAAAAAATAATGTAGGTTATATGATTGGGCAGCGCGGCGACGCGATTCGTGTGTGTGTCAGAGTAGCCGAGCCCGCCAGGTCATGTGGCCGAGTTCATGACCTTAGTGCCATTCATAGTCATAGAGAAATAAAGGTTTTATGCAAACGGAAACATCAATTATTTTAATTGATTTTGAAAACGTATAATTTTAATTTTGTTTTTGTTAAAACGAGACTTTGTAACCTATATAGATTTAGCTCCTAAAATATTTATTTATTATTTATGTACACACATACACATGACAAAGAAAATAAGTAAAGATATCAAGTACAAAGGTACTGCTTATTTCTAAAGAAACTGCCAGCAGACCTGCGACAGGAAAGAGTGAAAAGAAAAGAAGATTAGACACAGTGTGTAACTAAAGGAAACAAGGTAGAAAATACTTTGCAATATTAAAAAAAAAACCTTATTTATATACTACTTTTTTTCTTCATTTCTTTTAATTTTTTTAATAATTTGACCTGTTCAGTATTCTACGCACTGCACCAGAGGACACTAGGGTTCAGATAACTCTCGATCTTTTCTACCTCGGAACATATTTCTGCCTCTTAACTCAGTATTTTACCCTCATCTTGGGGCGTGTACTCCCCAAGGAAGCACGGGCGCAGTTTAAATTCGAACTGATTTATGTCACCCTGGTCAAGCAGCTCAGATTTCTGGAATATGATATTTTATTTATTTATAATTTTACTTGTTATGGTCGCAACTGGGACTGCTGAGCGCGAGGTCTCAAGTTCGATTCCTGAGCTGGATAAACGGTTCTGGGTTTTTCTGTATAGAAATTTTCAGTAGAATCTGGGGATAGGAATGGTCCCCGATAGATGATATTAAGGTCACCCGGCGCCCCACATGGGACCCGCTGCATTTAAAATACTGACAGTCAACCGCATCTTGCCGACTCAAGTCAGCATGGAAAAGGCCGGAAAAAAGGCCCCCTTATTACAGATGATAAATATGACAGTTGCTGTCGCAAATAAACCTCCTATTCTACGGAATAGGACGTTTATTTGAAAGGATACGTCCTCTTATGAAAACGTCTATAAGCGAGAAAGGGATGCATTGTTTGTTGGTGGCTATACTCGCTATGGCTGTCAGATTTTTCTTTCGTAATCAAGACGCAGCCTTAAGGCCTGATTGATTAACGAACATACAAATTCACAAAGTCACTTACATCCAAACTTTCACATTTATTACACACCACACTTCACCCTTTCACTTTTTTTTATTTTTTTTTTTCTTTTTTTTTTATTTTTTTTTAGGAGGACTAAGAATAATTGTTGGCCATAATCTACGAAATTTCCGTTGCCGCGTGAAAAACCACATTTGCAAAATTACATCATTAACTCATTTAATACTTGACCAGCGTCACGTAAAGGTCTGCTTATTTGTGCAGGGGGGACGTGAGCCGAATGGCGAAGGCAGGGAGAGATTAATTCGCGTATAGTTGGCGACAACACCACGGCTACGTGCTCATAATTCATTATAACTAGATTTGTTTGCGACTGAACGGTACTGAGAGATGAGTCTTGGTGTAATTTACAAGCTAGTAATAATATAGGTAGATATCGTAGTTGATAGATCCTTACCGAGAAATACCGCGGATCTAGAAAAAAAAACGAAATTGAGTTCAAACTCAAACTCAAACAGGTTTTTTAGGTTTCAACATGAAACCCTGTAAGGGTACAGCAACTTATAACTATGTACTTAACTATAATAATATTATGTATAAGTAGGATTACACGGTAAATTTAATAACTAGGTAGTGGTATTTAAATTATATTGAATTGCAAGTATAATATTATGTATTTTATTTTATTTTATTTTTATTATCATGTATTTTAATTGTTTTATGTCATATTTGTATATAACTTTATAGTAATTATGTGTATTATTCGATTATAAGTATCATGTAATTTTAATTGGTTTATGTTATATATATTTATTTATAGTAAATATGTATTTTATAGGCTATTATTTATTTGCTATAATTATTATTTAGTTAGTTTTCTCGAATATTAAATGCCATTCACAACCAGCTACCTACAGACGAGTAATGTAATTTTTTCTTACTTACAATAACTCCATAAAGTGATCGGGAGTAGAATGGTTGAACCTTATTTAAAGGTATTTTCTCCAGTTACACTCCTGTCTTGATTTACGAGGGGTGTTCTGAAAACGACGCCATGAACCAAAGGGTGCGACAACATAATTGTAATTATTTATCACCCATTGTACAGGAAGCTAGCAATTATGGTTGATATAATTATAATATATGGATGACATTGTTTTTAAAAAATCGCGTTGATTGAAAGAAATGTTTGTATTTTTAACACGCTTTTATTAGCTTCACCTGTAACTAACTAACTAACTAACCATGTAAGAAAATCCTGGAAGTTAAATTTGACCCACTTCCCGGTTTCCGATTGAGCTGAAATTTTGCATACACGTTCATTTTGGATGACTAAAGCGTGTTCTATAGTTTTTTTTAAACTATAATATTTTATTATACTAGATTTCAATTAAAAACAATGCATTGAAATAGGTCTATCCGTTTTGGAGCTCCGATGCCACAGACAGGAAGAAAAGAATGAAAAATAATTTATTTGGTTGCAAAATTAAGGCAAAAAAATGAAAAAAAAAAACAACAGGAAAAACAAAAATTATAAAACAATTTTTTTAATAATCGCATAGATATTATATAGAGTATGTATGTAGGTTATACCACAATCATGTGGGCCTCACAGCTGCACCAAAAAGGATACGCAGATACACAGATACACAATTACACACTACAAACTTATTAAAATACCCCTCTTTTATGTTGGGGGTTAAAAAACGTGTTAGGTATATCAAAGCAAATCATCATCTCTACAGTCTTTATTTTTATTTCTGTAATTAAGTCTTTGTAATTTTCAGACTATGTGGTGAAATGCAATATATCGTGTTTTTTGCCAAATCTATTCGACGTTGTCCAATGCCTTTGTTTTTTAATTAAAAGCAATAAAGCTTTTCGCAGACGCAATGGTATTTTCTTTTTTGTGTTATCTCCAACGATTTTATCTGTAATTAGTCTCTTTGGGACCAAAATGTTTCGTGACAAAATAAATGATGCGGCTAAAGGTTACTTCAATTATTTGTTACATAAAGGTCAGACTTTTTCTGCTGATGATTGTCCTTAACGATTGTCATAGTTATTCGTATAACAATCGAGAATCGACTGCTTCGTGTGCTATCCGACTCGGATGCACAGAGCGGTTTTGATGTGTAAAGACAGGTCACTATACATGGACACATCAACCGATATACAAAGAAAGAAAGAAAGAAAAAATAAATTAGCACAACATAAATAAACGGATAAACAAAGAAATGATATAAAATAAGTTGAGTTATTGTTCTAAAGGGGCCGCGGCTCTTCATAATATCAGGAGGCAGTGCTGGTACTAGCCAACTGACGCTGATTTTCAGCTGCAACCCATGAGTGCTATACACGGTAACTATGTAGCTAGCTACAAACGTCACTCATATGAATGAATGAATGAATATATTTATTTGCTGTAAGTATTGGTACAGTTCGGTCTTATTAAAATACTTAGATCCATAACACTTAGTCATAGTGGTGACATGCAAATATCAAGATGTACATTAATAATATTATTATTATATTTGTTATTTTTACCAAACATAATTAATTTGATTACATTAATAGCAGGTTATTATAAATTAAGATAAGATGCATAAAGACATTATATTAGGCATTAACAAATCCTATAAGCGCATTGTCAGATAAATCATTATTTTTTTATATATAATTATTTATCTCATAATTATAATCATAATTATTTATCTACAATCCTTAAAAAAAACTAACTACCCTGTTCGGTTTGAAACTAATTCGTCACTCTGTCATTTGGTCACGTAGCATAACTGGGCCGGTGACGTCACGGCACACCACTTCATTACGAACGTCGCCGTGTCGTGTGCGCGCATAATGGAGCTGAGTGAAAAATGCACGCCCTCACACTAGAAACAGTTATTATGTCGCAAAAGCTTTTACTTAGACGGTGGCGCATTTCCTAGTTTTCTTTGTGGGTAGTTTTTGTTTTATTTAAGTGGGTGTTTTTAACCGACTTCAAAAAAGGAAGAGGTTCTTAATTCGGATGTTTATATTTTTTTTTATGTTTGTTCGGGCATGTCTCCGTCATATATAGACGCAAAATATATATTTGCAAAATTCTTTTTTGTTCGAAAGGGGTTTATTTCGAAATGATCCCATTTAAATTTGGTAAAGATCTGATGAAGACTTTCGGAGATATACAATGGAACTCTTGAATGAATAACAGCATATCACTTGCGATTGCTGTAATCGTATGTTTATGTATTGTGTATGCCACTCAAAATAGAAAAATAAAATAAACTTTAAAAAAAAGCAAAAACCGACTTTGAAATACTAAAACGTATAGGTAAAATAATTGTCTTAAAAACCTTCTGAAGTCGGGGCCTATTATTAGAACATATAGGAACTTTTTAGGTATAAACGCAACCCAATCCTGTAAGTCACTTTTATGTCATCCGTAATGTCGGTTATTGTGCTATGGTCTTCTTATAAATATATCTGTTGTAATCTCGGTCAGTTGTTCTTAATTTACCAATAATCTAACAGGTTATGGGCCCAGGACCAGAAAATGAATCTAGATTATTATATATTATATAATATAATTATTATAATATTATTCATGATCTAGACCAAGAACAAAATGGCTGCTACGAATTTGACGACGACTCCACTTCAATGTATCGACAAACTAAGAGGTATTGAGAATTATTCAACATGGAAATTTATGATGAAAATGATCTTAATCCATGAAGATCTCTGGGAATGTATTGAAGGAGGTAACGCAGATGATAAAGATTATAAGAAAAAGTCGCAGAAAGCATTAGCAAAAATTTGTCTATCGGTCCATTCAAGTGCATTTTCACACGTAAGGAATACAAGTGATGCGCGAGAAGCGTGGTCTAATCTTAGCAAAGCATATGAGGATAAAGGTCTGTGTCGTAGACTAGGTCTATTACGGTCGTTATTTAGCACAAAATTAAGTGAAAATGATCACATGGATGGCTACTTGACCAAATTATCTGACTTATCACAGCAATTGCAAGATATAGGTGCGCCGTTAGACGACGAATTTTTAGCTATAATTATGCTAAGTGGATTACCAAGTAACTATGATCCTCTGATAATGGCTCTGGAGAATTCAAGTCTAAAACTTTCCAGTGATACAGTAAAAGGGAAGTTGTTACTGGAATATGATCGTCGTGATCATAAAACCAGTGAGGCGTCAGCATTGGCAGCGACCCGGAAGCAACCGAAATGTTTTCGATGTAACAAGATTGGACACTATATAAAAGATTGCAAAAAAGGCTACAAGAAGCCAAGCAAAGACCAGAAGGACAAGGTGGTAAAGGATTCACCCAACACTCTCTTAACAGCATTATCAGCATGCATCAACCGTGATGTGTGGTATGCAGATAGTGGAGCTGCAACTCACATGTGTAATAATAAAGACATTCTACATGATATTGTGTACACAAATTCATTACAAGTAAGTACAGCAAATGGAGAGAAGATGTGGACCGCAGGACTAGGTAATGTCCAAGTTAATTTGAAAGACTGTGTTAGGACAATAAAGAATGTTTATTATGTACCTAATCTTTCAGCAAATTTACTTTCAGTAAGCACCTTGGTGTCCAAAAATTATAAGGTTGTCTTTAATAAAAATAAATGTATCATATCAGCTGATGATGAGGAAGTTCTAGCGACTGCAACTCTAACAAATGGCATATATCAACTCGATGTCATTAGTCAGCCTCTGAGTATAGTTAGGGGCAACAGTTTTGTTTCTTACAGTGCAGTTACAGCGGAAAAGGAGCCTCAGTCATCGACTGGATCGGTAGGTAAAGATGCAGGAGCATCTCAGGAAACGTGGCACCGACGTTTGGGCCACCTGAACTCCAGGAGCATGACATTACTGAATAAGAAAGGTATGGTCACAGGTATTAAATATAATTCAGATGTTTTTAATCCCTGTATTGCATGTATTGAGGGCAAACAAACTAGGCGAGTTTTTCCTAAGAAATCTTATACTAGAGCTAGTACTGTCCTAGGCCTAATACATACAGATGTGTGTGGCCCCATGCCATGTGTCTCTTTCAGTGGAGCTAAATACTTTCTCACCTTTATAGATGACTACACGAGAAAAACATTTGTGTACTTCTTGAAGACTAAAGATGAAGTATTTGACCACTTCAAGAATTTCAAAGCATTAGTAGAAAATGAAACTAATCATAAAATTAAAATTCTTCGAAGTGATAATGGGGGTGAATTTGTTAATTCCAGATTACAGGCGTTTCTGAGTGAGAATGGGATAAAACATCAGACAACAGTCCCGTATTCTCCACAGCAAAATGGTGTGGCAGAGAGGGCCAACAGGACTATTGTGGAGAAAACGAGATGCATGTTACGTGATGCTGGGCTGCCTAACAAATTCTGGGCAGAAGCGGTTAATACTGCGGTTTATCTCAAGAATAGAACGCCAACCAAAGCAGTGCTCGGGCAGGTACCCGAGGTGAAATGGAGCAACAAAAAGGTGAATGTAAGCCATTTACGAGTTTTTGGCTGTATAGCTTATGCTGTTTCACAGAATCGAAAAACTAAATTACAGCCAAAATCTAAACAGTATATTTTTGTTGGGTACTGTGAAAATACAAAAGGATACAGGATTCTGGATCCTTTAAATGCATACAAATGCATCAAGGCCAGAGATGTGATTTTCTTAGAAAATAGGTTCTATGAAAATTGGTCAAATGATGAGAAGGATAACTTTGTCTCAAATGGTGTTCCTAAAAATGAAAATATTAGGGATACTGTAGGTGTGGTTCATTTTCCGCAACTATTACCGGAAAAGGTTCAGCAAATACAGTCAAGTGGACTGTCTGAGCCATCTGCTGTAATTTCAGAGACATCTGATGACCAAATAAGAGAAAGGGTTAGCACAATTACAGTAAATGACTCGGATAGTGAAAATGACTCGTTAGAGTCAAATAGTCTCGATGATCCAACCTACGTTCCAGGTAATTCAACCTTGGAAGAGATGTCTTCAGACACATCATATGAAGACACAGAAACTGTTCAACAGGCAGTACTGTTAGTGAAGAAATTATGCAGTAATGATGAGCCAGAAACTGTGGAGGAAGCCATCACCAGTGCAGAAGCAGCTGAATGGAGAACAGCCATGTCAGATGAGTATGAATCTTTCATTAAGAATAAATGCTGGATACTCACAGAAAGGCCAAAAGGTCAAAAACCAATTAAGTGTAAATGGGTTTTTAAAAAGAAAAATGATCTTAATGGTAAATTGTTAAGATACAAGGCACGACTTGTAGCTAAAGGTTACACACAAAAATATGGGGTGGATTATGAGGAAACATTCTCTCCAGTAGTGAGACATTCTACCATTAGAATTTTACTTGCGATTGCTGCAGAATATGATATGGATATTGATCACCTTGACGTAAAAACTGCGTTTTTAAATGGTAATCTTGAAGAAAAAGTTTATATGGAACAACCAGAGGGTTTCAAAATAAAAGGCAAAGAACATATGGTTTATAGATTAAAGAAGGCCATATATGGTTTGAAACAAGCTTCAAAGATGTGGTACGAAAGAATAAATGAGGTTTTAATGAAAAAAATGTTTTTCAGAAAAACTTCATCAGAGCCATGTGTTTATTTTAAAAAAACACAAGGTGAATTGATTGTTATTGCCTTGTACGTAGACGATATTTTATTATTCAGTACACATAATTCAACTTTAAGGAATAAAGTGAAGAATGAGCTGATGAATGAGTTCGAGATGAGAGATCTAGGTCCTGTTCATCATATTCTAGGAATGAGAGTTCGCAAAAGTAAAAATCAAATAACTCTTGATCAATCTAGTTATATATTAAAAGTTTTAGAAAAATTTCATATGACAGATTGTAAACCAGCAAAAACTCCCATGGAAAAGGGATTAAAGTTGCCAAAATGTAAAGAGAAGGAAGAAAAATATAGCTATCGGAATCTGATAGGTTGCCTCATGTATGTAGCGGTATGCAGCAGACCAGACATTGCCCATACTGTAAGTATACTCAGTCAATTTAATGATTGTTATTCTGAAATTCATTGGAAAGCGGCAAAACGGGTTCTTCGCTATCTCAAAGGTACTTTAAACCATTGTTTGGTGTTTAAAAATAGTGGTTTAAATGTCACTGCATATGTTGATGCTGATTGGGCAGGTAATGAAGTAGACCGTAGGTCATATACTGGTTTTGTTTTTATGATTGGTAAGTCATCAGTCTCATGGGAAAGTAGAAAACAAAAAACAGTTGCCCTTTCTAGCACAGAGGCTGAATATATGGCATTATCAGATGCTTGTAAAGAAGCGTTATTTGTTCGTAATTTCCTGTATGAATTGTTGGAAATGGATAATAAAGTTTGTATGTATAATGACAACCAATCTGCACAAAAGTTAACTGTTAATTATATGTATCACAGTAGAACAAAACACATAGATGTAAGACATCATTTCATTAGAGAAATTATAAATAAAAACTTAATTGAAGTTAAATATTTGTCAACAAATTCTATGATTGCAGATATTTTGACAAAACCTTTAACAAAGGAAAAACATGAGCAGTTTGTTAAAGATTTAAGTTTATGTAGCTTGTAGTAAGTGGTGTACTTTTCAAGTTGTTTTGTGTATGTTTCAGGTTTGAAATGTGTTTTGTTATTAATTTAGTAAGTGATGTGCTGTGTTTGTTTTAGTTGTTCTTTTGTGTTTGTTTAGGTGTTGAGCACCTAATAAGTATGTGACAGGAGAATTTATACGGTATTAAGGGCCAGTTTAACCTGTGTTATTCTATATTAGATTGTATTGGTTTAAGGGCCAGTATTAGAACATATAGGAACTTTTTAGGTATAAACGCAACCCAATCCTGTAAGTCACTTTTATGTCATCCGTAATGTCGGTTATTGTGCTATGGTCTTCTTATAAATATATCTGTTGTAATCTCGGTCAGTTGTTCTTAATTTACCAATAATCTAACACCTATAACATTCAATGCACCTAGTTTGGCAGTGGCACCGACTTCTGAAGGTGTTGTTTTTTAAGACAATTATTTTACACTTTTTAGTTTTTTGAAGTCGGTTTTTACTTTTTTTAAATTATGATTACTATGAACGGACATGACTGTGACGTCATGGTTGGCGCCGTGACTAAACGATTGGCTTTCTGCGCTTCGTGTTGCGGGTTCGATCCTCGCACGGACCAAATATTTGTATGACCTACAAATAGTTGTTTGTGTTTAACTAGCACACGCCCACGTGTTATTGTTGGGTGTAGTTGTGGTACGTGTGAAAGCTTAACCCCTCCCCTGTACTTGAATTTACGGGCAAAATTTTTAAATGTACGACCAATGCGCATGCTCATGACGTCATCCGTGCCGTATCACTTGTAACGCTGATTATATATCATTATATAATATTTAGAATTGCTTTATGGGGTTCTTGTACTCATCATTATGATGAGTACAAGAACCAATAACCCTGTCAAAATTTTATTAATTACCTAAGAACTAAACACATTTAATATGCACAATAAGCAATCAATATTAATCAAGGAACAATCATGGTAAACGCTAAGTAAGCAGAAATGTTAATAATCTACAATATACATACGACCACTAATCTGTTATAGATGTTTGACTACACGCTGTCCTTACGCATGGTATAATCTTGCTTAGTTCTGCTTGCCTATAAATAAATAAATCCAGCCAATTGCTGTCCCACTGCTGGGCACGGGCCTCTTCTCTGAATGAGAAGGGCTAATTAGGCCTTAGTCCACCACGCTGGCCTAGTGCGGGTTGGCGGACTACACACACCATCGAGAACTTTATGAGGCCCTCTCAGATGTGCAGGTTTCCTCAAGATGTTTTCCTTCACCGTTATCGCAAGTGATAATCAAATTGTAATCCGCACATGAATCCGAAAAGTCACAGGTGCGGGCCGGGTTCAAACTCAGACCCTCCTGCACGGAAGGCAAGCGTTCTACCGCTAGGCTATCACTGCTTCTTTGCTTGCCTATACCTAGATTATTTTATTATAACAAAGTCATATAGAAACAAAGGCAGCAACATCCACTTCTACTGAAAAAGATATATTATAATGAAACAAAAACACTTAAAATTAATCAACTATATAATTATCCTTAAAACGTGTACTCTAATAAGAAAAATCATTACATAAAATACACACTCGCAATTACAGTTTAACAAAAAACACATACCTACATATACAGGGTGGAATTTTCGAAGCGTACCTGGAGGAAAAGTACTCTAAATACTGAAGACAGCTAATTTTACTCAAAGGAAACATTCCTTTATTTTTAAAAAGAAACAAAACTGCATTTAAAGATTTTTGAAAATACCGTTTCCACACCCGGGAATCGAACCGACTAAAATCTGAAAGTAATGTTAATAACCATTTTAATACCTGGATTAGTACAAACGGCACAATCAGATGGCCTACAAGATCTCCAGATCTCACCCCTTTAGATTTTTTTATGGGGATATGTAAAACATCAAATTTACCAAAAATCCTATACAAACGAGCTAAAAATTTGGTTCACAATACAATTTTCAATATTCACCACAACACGCTACTAAAAGTTACTCAAAATGAATTCCTTAAAAGAATAAATTTGTGCATCCAAGAAAATGGAGCTCATTTCCAGCAAGCGTATTTTCAAAAATATTTAAATGCAGTTTTGTTTCTTTTTAAAAATAAAGGAATGTTTCCTTTGAATAAAATTTGCTGTCTTCAGTATTTAGAGTACTTTTCCTCCAGGTACGCTTCGAAAATTCCACCCTGTATATAACACAAGACGACCAAACAAACTAGAATTACCAAATCCCAGAACCAATTATGGAAAGAAGAATATACTATATGAGGGACACAGCTTTATAATAACATACCCGAGGAAATCATTAAAAGCAAAAATTTATTTATATTTTAAAAACGCCTAGAAGAATATGTTAGAAAACAATACTATACCAAATACATACTATGTTCTATTCTTAGTCTATAAGATCTACAAATTTATGCATGATGTTTTTATATGTAAGTATAGATTATCAATATATGTATCTACTTGTCTCAAACTAAGTGAACTGTAACTATAGAATAGAATAGAATATATCTTTATTTCTCATCATCACAGAAACATACATTATTAGAAATACACGTAAAATAGAGACTGGTGTCTGATGTACCTAGGTAGAACCTGTATTACAGATCACCAGGCTAATCCTGCTCTTATCTGAGAATTAAATGTCTATAAACCGAAAAAGGTTAAGTTTATAATGTGTCTCCGCACGGAACTATTGCGATCCAATCGACCGCGCACCGCTCGCGGCATTCGTCGCCTGACCACTCCGTGTGTTATTTGCATAGATGATACAGCACAATCTGTTTGCTAACTCGTTTATAGACTAAACGTGATGAAATTGACCGTAGTATGGACACTACGATCACTTACAAGACCGACGTCACAAGTCACGTATCAGGAATGAACAATCACCTCAATCTGTGTCATACAAGGCACATAACTATCCGAGGCAAACGCCCATTGAAAGTTATGGACTCGACTCGATCTGGTCACAATACTGTTCAAAGTGTTCAAATGTTCACTGCTCTGATAAATGGGTTGACGTGGTCGTGTGTTGCGTGAATGAAACGTTATTGATGTTAACGGGCATTGTCGGGTTTATTGTTTTATCATCAGGTTTTTGAATAGCTTTCAGAGCAAGAGAGTGATATAAGATTGATATGGCAATAAATTAACAAATATTTTTAAGTTTTGTAGTAATTTCTTGAATTACCGTTATATCTTAAGTTTATGCAATCTGTGTTCACATCTAGTAGATGTCAATTATAATAACGTGTAATTATCTCGAATTAATTTTAAGTGAGATTGAACATCAGTTTTGTGAATTAAATAAAAAATATATTTTTAATTTCAGTAGCGGGCCAGTAACAATTATTTTAAAAAAAATCGGCAGTTCCATACATAGTGTCGAGGAATATTTTTTAAACTACCCCCACACTATAGGGCTTCGATTGGGTACAGTTTACAAACATAGTTATCATTTTCGTTTTGTTTTAAAGTGTATCCCATACTGCGGTTGCATTTAGAAACAGAGACTGAATCACTCTACAAATTATACGAACTACATAAAAAATAATCCTGTATAGTTAACAGTAAGTTGGCTATTCATATTTCTGCACCCCGATCCTAGACACATACGATTTCAGATCAGTATAAACTCTCAATAGACCAATATTCATTCCACAGTCTCTCAAAAAGAAATAACACAGAACACACGACAGTATTTTCTCGGTACAACGTAGTACTACTTTCAACAGACAGTAATCATGTTACCCGGAGGACTGAGAGGTCACCAGTACAAATGACGGACAATTAGCTGCTCCTATTATGTTGATTGCGGATAGAGGCACGTCGTTCGCCTCGTGCGGATATACGAGTATTTTATGCAGGAGTTGTAAAGCTTAGTGCAGTATTGTCTTGTGTTGAGTGGTGAGTTTGCTATTTATTAACTACTAAATTCTATCGTATGGATCGTTTCCGGGATAAAAAGTATCCTTTCCGATCCTGTCCTTCCCAATGACATTTTGGGCAAAATTTGGACACTGACATTTTGGACATTGAAATTTTGAACATTTGGACATTGACATTTTGGACATTTAGGTAGTTTTTTTTTTTTTTTTTTTGCACTTTATTTAGCTTCTATTGTCAAAGAGTAGGTACCTATACCTCTGTAATCATTGAATATATTTTTTTAGATATTTTCTATTATATCAGCTGCGAGCGTGTACAAATATCTACGTCATAAGCGTGTGTTGTTTGCAAAAAAAAATTATATTGTAAGTAACAGTTAAAAAAATGCAATTATAGCTTGTATTCGTATGTTTTTTTAACTTTTTCTAATATAAAATTTTACCTCTCTCCATTCCTCCATAAAAACTATATCTATGCCAAATCTCACACTCATCCGTGCGCGCAATATGCTTAAAAAGGGGCACAAAGTTTTCTCTTCACGTATTATTATATAGAAGATAGATACATGACTGTAGATAAATTTAGGTGGGAAGATACACATTACGTAGACCCGTGGGAGGACACAAATGGTGTACAATTAACTCTAGCTAATGTGCTGATTGCGGACACACCTCGCCACGTGTTTTGTATTGTAAGTGCCAGTTACCCCAAGCTCGAACATTTCGGTAGGAAACACGTTAGAGCGATCGTAGCGTAGCTTGGTGTGTGTGAGACATGTGTTTATGGTGTAAATGTTTGTGTGGGACAAAGGGTTTAGTTTACTTAAAGGTGTAGGTACGCATATTTTCTCCGCACCAAACGAAACGAATTTTTATCCCCCGACAGAAAAGAGGGGTGTTATAAGTTTGTAGTGTGTATGTCTGTGGCATCGTAGCTCCAAAACGGATGGATTGATTTCAATGCAGGTTTTTTAACTGAAAGCTAGTTTATTCAGGTGTCATCTTAGTTAAGTATCATAAAAATCTGTTCAGCCGTTCAAAAGTTACATCTCTTTTCTAGTTGGAGTCGGGGGTTTTTGACGGTTAGGTTATTATTTTTATAGAATATAATAATAAATTTAATTCAGATTTCTGGAAATAATGTTCAATTCAATTTTTACTGACAGTTATCCTCATATTTCCTTTTCTTAGAAATGATATTGACAAAAATAATGAAAATTTCTCGGTAATTGTGAGGTTTCGTTTTCAGGACGAATATTTTTTTTCCTGTTTACCGAATACGAGATTTCAGCATTATAGCAACGCCTGTACTCGTATTTCCTGAAGAATTTGGCAGAAATGTACGATATTGGCCATAGGCATAATTGACAAGTTATTGCAATATTTTATAATGACTATTTTAATTTTTCCTTTTTTAGGGTTCCGTACCCAAAGGGTAAAACGGGACGTAGTACGTCATTAAATTGCAAAAGGATTAGATCAATCGATAGAGAAAAAAAAGAGAATTATTTTGAACTGGCTAACTCAAAATCGATAAAAATGGACTTAGTGACTAAATTCGAACTAAGGCATTCAATTTGTTCATGTCTCTCTTCGCTTATAGAGACACTGGTCAATACTGCTCATTACACTTGACAACCCTAGCTAAACAATTAGAGCAAACAAAACACAACTCTATTTCCTCAGCTATAGAGACGTTTATATCTGTACAAAGGTCATTAAGAGTACAAAATTAAGGCTGCAACCGAGTCACACGAAAAAGAACTTTAGTGTTACAGCAATAATAGTGGGTGTCACTGTTTTTTTTAAAGTGGTATCTGGGGAAGGATTAACGACAGGCGAAGCTAAAGGACAGGAGCAAAGAGGTTGCAGGCGGCTTTGTCTTGGGAGCCATTGGTCTTTTGAAATAATATTGTGAAAGTGTCGGAATATTATCTACGAGGTTTAAAGATTGAAATGGACTGTGGGAACTATTGGAGAGTCTGTAAGGTAGTTTTCTTATAGTTTACCTCATAATAATGGTGTTAGCTTCATTAACCTGAAAATGATAGACGACAGAACTGACACTATTCTGCTTCGTAGTTATACTAAACTACATGATTTGGTCCGGTAAGCCTGCGGTGTGGGGAAGGGCAACGTAATTATTCTTTTTTTTTTTCTTTTTGCTAACTTCTTAAATATATAGGTACTAAGCAAAATTGTTACTAGCAAAATTAGCTATGGGCTGTTTTGTCTGAGAAAAAAAGTTTTTTTTTTTTTTTTTTTTTAATTTTACTGGCCCAAAGATACGTACAAAATGTAGTTTAAACAATAGTAGGTATTCTAATAACTAGGTTTGTTTGTTTTCATTACTACCACCGACATAATAATTATATCGATTCGGCGACGTTTGTTACGGTAAATCGCTTAGTAGATAATAACAATAGGTACCTATCCATATTGAAAAGCGTTGTAAAAATATGGGTAATTTAGACAATGACTGATATTGCTCCGTCTCTTCATGAATTATAAACTGACTACTTTAATTTGGGCTCTCTTTATATTTACGAATACTGAATACGTAATGAAAAAAAAGATTTGAAATGGGAGTAGGTAGGTTTATGTTTTTTTTTTCTGAAAGACGTAATATTCTCAAGTGAATTATGAATACAGGGTTTTTTTTATGTAGTGTAGATTATTTACAAAATTATTCCATGTCTGTTCCTAACTGCAAACGCTAAAATTCACTTCAAAACAAAATGAAAATATGATCAAAAGTTAATAATGCGTTTTTAATCGAATTTTAAGTGAATTTTAACATTGTGGTTGCAATTAAGAACAGACATTGTATAATTTTGCAAATTATAATTATGTACCTAATACATAAAAAAATATCCTGTGTAAAAAGTACGATATACCTTTTCCTAAGCTTATTTTGAGACCTTGCGTTTCATTCCTATAGGAACTGGTAAACGCTTCTGGCAGGCCAGTAACAAACCTTTCCAATTTAAAAATATTTTCACCATGGTATGGATAACTCTCATCCCGACAAAACATAAGAAGATAGTAGGACGTCTCATTTAATTTGTAGATAGTATAGTATCCGCAAGACGCTCCTGGAATGAAATAGCTTCGCCTATTAAAAGTAAAACAAAGAAAACAGTTTTTTTAAAAATTATTTATTAACCTTGACATTGCCTTAACAGTACATAACCAATATGACAGTGTAAGTATTATTAACTACTAATACATTTAAGTGCAGTATCCGTGAATTTCATCAAAGAGCATGTGAAAATGTCAAGATCTTCATCTTCGCAATTCTATCTTGTAATTGGCGCTTGCTGTAGCATATTAGTCCTAGCGGTCGGCACCGAAAACGAAGAGAGTCGCCGCCCACGGAGATAGTTATCCGGTTACTTAAACTACAAAAGAATAAAATATACTATTAATATAATCATTAAAAAAAAAAACTTAAAATCGTGCTTATTTTAAGCTGTTGTTTAAGAGCACCGTCCGGTCCATACATCATACAATATATCAAACCATGTTCACTCAGAGAAGGACGTAATTAAATCGGTCGCGTTACACTCGGTCCTCTGTCAACGGATAACGAATGGATATTTCGTTTTCGTCATAAAAGTACAAGCTTTTCGCATTTATTCGTTTATTCGATTATGATGGTCGCAGTGATTATTTGGACAGTTTTCGTTTAAAGATTCAAAATGAAAACGATGAAAGATAATTTCAAAGGAAAGGTAGTTTCTGCATTTTTAGGCATCTTTATTCTAAATACTTAAGTTTTTTTCAACCCATGCTGTCCCACTGCTGGGCTAACGTCTCTCCCACAGTCTTCCACGCCTCTCGCTTTAATCGATTTTTAAATACTCCAAAATAATTTACAGTTATAGAATTGAAAGAGCAGAAGGTATGGAATAATATAAAAGAAGCTTAGAGTCTTAGATTATTGATTGGTTGTCGCGGCCGCTCCAACTAGATTCCGCCGGCGGGCGTACTAATAAAATGCGGCAAAACATACTACGCAAGAATAGGCGTACTTAAGTGAATCGGTCAGATTAAAATGCCGGTTTGCGTAGTAAAACTGTGCAAAAACAATACAAACAAAATTAAAAAAAACACTGGGATATGTACCATCTGTAAAGATTGTATAATTTCGGAAATAATTTCAAAATTTCAACAATAAATAAACAAACCATAAATGGCAATCACCACATGACAATCACATGTCAAATGAGTTGACGCATTCAAGGAGCCATTTTTCTTAGGTAGTGCCAAGAACCTTATTCTATAAGTTTCTTGGGTAGTGCGGTATCTAGTTGGAGCGGCCGCGACAACCAATCAATAATCTAAGCTTAGAGTCTTGAATAAAATAGTATCTAACAAAAGGATGAGTAAGATCAAAATTTATTATTTATACCTATGACGGAAGCATAATCTCTGCGAGAAAATAAAATAGATTCTAAAACAAAAACAAAAAATAGCCCAAAAAAAGCTCGTATGGACGCGAACAGCCATCCCTTCACTAAAAGATAAACTATTAGGTAATAAATAATTTATTCACTAGTCAGACGAGGGTTAGACGATCGCACTTCAATGGCTTTACTAACCTTCTAAGCCTAATAGCTCTTGGATGAGGTCACTAAACCCCGAGCCCGAATCGAAACAATACGAAACAGAATAAATGCGAACATAAAAACAATGAAACGAAAGTTACTTGTTACAAACAAAAGATTGTATAAGGAAAAATCATCAAAACCCGTGAGATTTCACTAAAATAAAAGGAAAAGAACAAACGGATACAGTGTTCTGAGTATACATACACCAAATAAATAGAGAAAGAAGCCTTACTCGAAACTGCTAAGTCCCTGCACTTTTCTTCAATCACATTGGTTTGAGCTCCCAAATATTAATTACTCATGCCATAGGTAGTTTATTATTTTTCATTTTTACTTTCTTTACTTGTTTGGTTTCCTTTCCTTTTTTATGTGTGTGGTTTAGTGCTGTCTAAGAAACGATTTCTTTCTTTCTTTCCATGAAGAAAACATTAGCCAGGCGGCAGAGCTGTCTGAAGATTCGGTCAGCCACTATTTAGGCTGGATTTACATCGATCACTATAACTCACAATTGTTAAGAGTAGACCTTTTGGATATTTTGTGTATATTAACATATCTCCTGCCAACTAATGGTGTACGTGAATAAAAACAGACCTGTATTATATGGGCTAGTAGTTTAAAAGGTAAGAATCCCTCGAGAATGTTTCGTAATAGATAGAAAAACTAGGAATGTAAGGAGTACTTAGAAATTTGTATAAACAGCTGCAACTATGCCACTAGAGCAATAATGGGGTTCTTCAAATAGGGAGTGAAAATATTTTTACTGGGTCGGTGATGCACGACATGTTGATAGATTTACCATACAAAATCTGTCAAAATGAGCAATTATGATGTAAATGTGGAAAATTTTGATACAATTAAAATAGCAGACTCGGGGCCCTGAATTTTGTTTAAAAACTTTAATTATTTTAAGCAGCAGAAACTTCCAACTTTTTGTTGTATTTTTATTTTTATAAAGCCGGGCTTCCACTGGCAGCGGAGCGGGCTCCGTACGGACTTGGCGATCCACTTTCGGCACCTGATGACGGACTTCGGGAACTCTTAAAGACCGCGCCAAAGCGCTCCACTGTGCCACGCACAGGGTGCATTTCGGGGGAGACTGTAAAGTGGTCGTTACATGTAATCATTAGGCATCAGCTGAAAATCAGCCCTGCAGTTACATGCAGCAATATGCCTATTAGACACGCATTACCACACCGAGCCTGCCACACAGCGCACAAACTATCGGTAGCCTGATACCGTCGATTATTGTTGTTGTACTTCTTTGTTGTTTATGTCTTATCCTTTCTGTGTGCGTAGTAATTTTTATAGTTTTGTTTTGTGTGTTGGTTTTTGTGATGTCTAATAAATGTATTTTCTTTCTTTCTTTCTTTCTTCTTTCTAATTAGTACCATCTCAAATCCTGAACTACACAACCTAATTCCTAATGAAGAAACGAATATTTTTCCACACTGTTTCTAATTAAGCCTTACACAAACAAAGCCTAAATAAATACGAACTAACTAATTTGTTGTACAAGACATCTCCGTTCCAAATATTTGTTTCAACCTGTACCAAGACCTTCGTGGAACAAATATTGTGACTATTCCTAAGCCTCGCCGTACACTGGCCACTCGCGACAGCCATAAAACGCCGTCACTGAGTTGCGGACTAGAATAAAATAGATCTTTATTACATGTAAACCAGATACAGGCACTTATGAAATGTCGAGAGACTCTAGGTGCGTGGTTCCAAGTAGTAGGTCCTACGGAGAAGAACCGACAAGAAACTCCATGGAAATTCTTTTAAAATAATAGATTACAATCTTGATCAGTACAATGTTGTGGTAAGAGCTCCAAGAATAATAT
Source organism: Allophyes oxyacanthae (assembly GCA_932294325.1). Lineage (NCBI taxonomy): Eukaryota > Metazoa > Arthropoda > Insecta > Lepidoptera > Noctuidae > Allophyes > Allophyes oxyacanthae. Next base: position 1,995,700 of record OW028614.1, on the reverse strand, counting down.
AATTTAATGTAAATAAAAATAAGAATAGGATAATAATGATTTGCCTCTGAATAAGATTGCCATGGTCGTCACAACCTGACCAGTTCACATATATCTATACAAATAAATAAAACTAAAGTGTCAGTTTGTTATACGAGTAATATCAAAATAACAGCTTTTTACTAAATGCATATAAAAGTAAACGGTATATCTAAAAAAAACCATGTAAAAAAAAATGTCTTTCTGTCTGTTTGTTCCGCCTAATCTCCGAAACGGCCGGACCGATTTTGACGGGACTTTCACTGGCAGATAGCTAATGTTATAAGGAGTAACCTGGGCTAAAAATAAATTAATTAGAAAGAAAAAAATGTCTAATTCCACGTGAACGAAGTCGCGGGTACAGCTAGTTTTATATAAACTCGTAGCACACGGTTGTCGTCGGCGGCAGCGGTCGCTACACAGCAGCTGCAAATGGCGGCGCGGCGGCGCGGTGGCGCGGCGTTTTGTGGCGTCGCGAGTGGCCCGTATGCGGCGACGCTTATTATCTAGTTGCGTAGTTCTAAACAATACTGTCACGCAAGTCTGAACGCCTAGTAGCTGTAAATTAAATTGAAATACATTTGTCTCAGAATTTTGAAGGTCAAGGTTCTTGAGAAAGTTCACACGTCTATAGAAACACCTTTCTTTGTGTTACAAGCCTGTTTGTCTTCAACATAGTTGAAGGGGAAATTAATGTAAAATAGAATAAAATAGAATTAACAGTTACTTGGACACAACAAAATGGACCACAACATACAAACATCGGTGAAAAACATACCTACACAAAGTCGAATTGAGAACCTCCTTCCTTTCAAAGTCAAAGTCAAAGATTTTTATTTCAACTGGGCCTTTGCAGGCACCTTCAAAACGTCGTGATTCTAGGTGCACGGTGCTTTTTTGAAGTCCGTTAAAAATACATACAGTAGTAATAAGAACCTCCACCTTTTTTGAAGTCAGCTAAAAATATAAACACCTTTCTTCTTTAATTTGCACGTAGAAGTCGCGTAAACGAACTTGTAAATAGGTACAACAGAGAAAACTCCAGTGTACATAGTAAAATAGTTAGGTATTTGTCCCAACCTCGTGGACCGTGTCTACCTTTAAAACAAACATTGCTGATTGTCGCTAAACAACTGGTTAGCATCTAGTTCTAAACAAAACAAAACTCAGTTACCTGCTCGTGCCAGATCTAAATGAAGTTCCCTTGTTTAACTAGCTAAACATAGCTACTTTTAACTAAATGTTACTTGGCTGGTACGACGAAGACCCAAATTCACAAACAAGGGCCAAAACAAATGAACTGATGATGTTTGGACAGCACTATGCCTGTATTGTTACTCAGGAACACTTTATATCGAACGAAAGGAGACACGCTCAATACTTAGACATGGCTTAGACATATTATACTTAGCTTAGACATGGATAAAGATTACTATTATTTATTTACTTTTTATTATACTATTAGTCGCCAAGTGGTCGAGATTCCACCACATATCTTGACGCGGCGGCCAATAGAACTTAAATCTATTATTGATCAAATCTGATAAAGGCACAGCAGTCATGTTTTAGTATGATCCACCGGCTGGAATAAGTACGTAACTACACGTAGCTTAATACATAATAATAATAATAAACTCTTTATTCGGACAACAAGAGACACAATACACAAATTAAACTATAAAAAAAAATAAGAATACAAGAAAAAACGACAAAAAGCAATTAAAATTAAAAATGACAATAATCATATTTTACAACACGGGGCATGTGTCTCACGGTTGCCCAAAAAGGAATAATTATTAGAAATAATTGAACCGCAATAGTCGCCTGTACCATATAACTTATGTTTAAACTTTACACTAATTTGCACTTAATTACACTTATGTGGTTATGCTTAACGCTTTACCCTTCCGAGTCTAGATATTATTAATAAACTTTAGCTCTCCGCACTCCTTCTCATAATAAACTTTAACTATGCCAAATCTCACATTCGTCCGTGCGTGCAATATGCTTAAAAAGGGGTACAAAGTTTTCTCTTCACGTATTAATGTACAGACAGACAGAAATTCTGATATTTCAATCTTATTTCAATTGCGTCAAAATGGTCTCGTAATTGTTGGTTTTCATAATTTCGTTTAACCTATTTTGACTTCTATTGCGTAGGTAATAGAAGTAAGTAGCCTTTTCCCAATGATGTTAGTTTTAGCTCCCAGTCTAACCATATATTAATTTCAGTACACGGAACGACTGCCATCTGACCTCCTTTACGCCACCAAATTACTGGGAGACTGTTATTCTTAGGTTAGACAGGTTGTCAGACCTTTTGGGTTGCTGGCTCCCGTAACGACTGTCATAGGCATGACAACCGGGATCAACTGCTTAACGTGCTTTCCGAGGCACGGAAGCACGGCAGCAGGAGTCTTGATGTTCGAAGAAATGGTCACCTATCAAAGGATTTACCGCTGCAAGCGTTGCTTGACCTCGCTGATGGACTGATATGTGTGATAAGTATGTAGCTACAAGTCTGTCACGTTATATCGTTGATACATCTATAGGAAGACGTAAGAATTCCTCTCATCTTCCATGCATCATGAGATTGCCTTTTGAATCTCTCATTCTATCTATTGTTCAGAATTACCATCGAAAAAACAAAACGGTTTTATCAAAGGAACGAAGCGAAGGCGCTGGAGATAAAAGATAACGTATTTTAAAGAATCTCATACCTCCCAAGGATATCATATAAAAACTTATTTGCGCCCCGTTTATTATATAAAAAAATACCTAATTTTCCCGTTTCAACCACGAACAAATTTCTTGGTAAATCCCCGAACGATCCGAGCAATGAGCTAGGGGCGCACTGCTAGCGGGAAGGTTTACCTAGTGTAGAACCAGAATTTGATTATCACTTGCGACCATCGAGAACTTAAGTTCTCTCAGATGTTCCTGGTTCCTCACGATGTTTTCCTTCACGGTTAACGCAAGTGATCTAATTCTGATCTGGAAATAATTTCAAAAAGTCCAGAGGTACGGGCTGGCTTCGGAAGACAAGCGTTTATCCGCTAGACTCTCATTGCTAACAACCATATAGTCTTCTTTCAAATCGCTAACCGCTTCCACTGTAACCTCAACTTAGAGCTTAAATGGGACTTAATTCACTAAAATACAATCCAGCGGGAGCGGTAACTTGGCGGGGAGATCGCGAGACTAGCTCTGACTTATAATAGATACGTTTCCTCTACCGCTGCCTTTGCGCGGCCTATTACTGGGATCCGCTTAGAAACAAAGATTTGTTGCTGTTGTCTTTAGAAAAATAGTTGTATCACGATTCCTACGCGTTTGTTTTTTTTTTCCCTTTTTTTACCCTTTCAGCTAGTCGGAAAGGGTATAAAATGCCGAAACTTACCATTACTCTGGCATCACTACACACGACAGACGCCCTTCTTACCGTACTCGACGGCGAGTACCTCCGCGGCATAGAGTAGCGTACCCAACCCCCCGACCCTTGACCCCGCCAGCCCGCGCTGTGCAAGTAGACCAAAACATGTCCCCAAATAATAATAACTCACCGATTTTGCAAGTCCCTTCTTGTTCAATTACCAATAGCGCCCTAAGCCTAGGTCCGAGCCCCATTATGGGGTGCCCTTAGCTGTGCTATTTTAGTTTTAATACTTTACGGTGAGAGACCCTTCTGGTCCCACCAAAGCCCGGTTACGCAGATCTAGCTCACGGAGTTATCTGCAATAGGCCACTTCAAAAAAAAAAAAAAAAAAATTACTCATCATCATCATTATTGCATTCATCAATAAGAACAATTTTTGCTAAGGGACTAAATCGCTTAAAACAAAAATTGGTGTTCCATGTTCCATACGGTTTCGTGGGACTATGCCAATTCAATGTACAAATTGTGTATTTTTCAATAAAGTAATAGGTACTTATTGAATTATTTGTATGGAACAGCTGATTTCAGGGTTAGTCCCATAGTAAAAATAGTTCATAATGTAATCATTATGAACAACTTTTACTATAAAGCGGTACACACCACCAGATTTAAATGACCAGAAAAAAAATCTGACCAAGCCCGACAGACGGCACCCGTTGACGAGCATGACGCATGCGTCAGCATCGCCAAGCTCAACCATAATAACGGAAACTCAACCCAAATCTTCAAAAGTCTTAGGTATTGTCCTCTATGACTATGCATATGAGATTTTATTGAAGACATCATCTAGATAAAGTTGACAGATACCTACTAGAGATGTTTGTTTTGGGCTTTTTTGTGGCTCTAAATGGAATACATAGTTTCCATTATCAAATTAAAAGCTCACCTGGATCGCAAAATTCAGCATACCATTAACAAAAGGTAATAAAAACGCAACATGTCAGGTCACATCAAGTCCGTCCATGCAGAGAAATGCTTTTAAATTTCCATGGGTAATGGTTATTTGATGGGCTGCCGTTGTATTCTTGATACAAGATTGATGCTCCGGAATATTAGCAGGGAGGTAATGAGTTTTGGGTTCACTGACTTCTGAAATGGGGTTTGAATTAGATGTTACCTATTTCCGTGGTGGATGAATGGATGTCTTAACAATTCGGGTGAAGTGAAGGTTTCTATAGACCTTTCCGAATTAGCGTATTATTCTTACTTAAGATCGTGATGTCTGCTGCGATCCGAGAGAACTGTGGGCGCAAAAAAACTGGTGCCTAGAGAGAGAGTAATATGGGGTCGCGGCAGACCACTTTTTGCCAAATTTCATGAGTCTAGGTCAATTGGAAGTACCATACGACGACACGGTTGGCGCAGTGGTTAAGCAATTAGCTTTCTACGCTACGTGCCACGGGTTCGATCCCCGCAGGGACAAATATTTGTATGATCTACAGATAGTTGTTTCGGGTCTGGTTGTGTGTGCATGTGACATGTATGTTTGTAAACTGTACCTTCGATACAGGAGAAATCCTAGTGAGGGGCAACGTTTCTTAAAAAAACAAAAAATGCATACAGGTTTTGATGAGTGAGATTGTATTTATTTTAACCATTTTACACCTCCAAAGGATCATTCACTGTAGTATCTGATATTAATTTCAACTTGATATCTTTACCCGTTCCTGAGAAAACGCGTCTTAACAGATGGACGAACGGACGGATGGTCAACAAAGTGAAGTGTTGAACGGTTCTGATTTTTCCTTTTGAGGTACGGAACCCTAAACATCATGAGCATTTCAGGTGATTCAGGGTTGGCAGAATAAAATGATTAATAAGCGTCTGCCACAATCAGATACCTGTTTTATACCGACCCTAGCAAAGATGAGTAATGGTTTTTTTTACTATTTCCTCAGAGACCCCTTAGATAACCGTCGAAATTTTTTGTTGTATAATATTTCCACAATTTTATACATTCCACGCAAAATACCCTAAAGTTTCTTTTGTTTATAAATAGACGACTAAGTTGCTGTTTGCTGCTTTTGAAAGAAAATGTTGTTTACAAAAGTAAGTTAGTAAAAAAAATATTTGGAGCAGACTGTAAGTTAGGTGAAAGATAAAAAAAAAACCTAATCTACGTGAAAAATATTTAGAATGAATTCAATTCAACACGTTTCTCTTCGTCTCCAGAGATGAAAATAGTCAAAGTACCACAAATTCCATTGGCACCGTAGCTCTGTCTGGCAGTAAGTGATAGTTTTAAAACCTCTATAGAACCATAAAATAGACATTTTTATATTATAGGGGGGCTAATCGAGCTTGTGGTTTACCTGATGGTAAGTGATCACCGCCGCCCATGAACATCCGCAACACCAGAGGAGTCACCGATGCATTGCCGACCTTTTGGGATGGTGTTAGGGAAAAGGGAGGGAAAGGAGAAGGAAGGGGACTAAGGGAGGAATTGGGCCTCCGGCGCTCCACACTCACCGAATGAAAAGCAACAGTACCTATGCATACTGCTACTTAACGTCGAATATCTGTGGGAGGATAGTACTTCCCCGGTCGTGCCGAACTGCCGACCCATTCATTTACCACCAAACTTGACTTGGGCTAAACTGTTGCCTATCCAAAAGTTTTCACAATATCATCCACAAACTCGGATGCAGCCACGATTAGCTTATTTTCTTACACAATAGAAATACTAATTCAATACTAACAAAACTTTAGCTATGTACCCTTAATTATCTTAAACAAACTATTTCAGAAACAACCTTTTTACTGCAGATTACATCAGACCCGAGTCTAAATCGCGATAACAAAATTATCTAACTTCTTAATATAAATTGAAGTTGCCAGAATCTTTAGCTAAAATCCCGTCTGAGCCCTGTTTAGTGCGTTCATAGGTATTTTAAATGTAGGTTAAGTAATTCTATTTGTTAAAGCCTTGAAGGAGTAGGGTTTCGTGTCTGATTATTCTTCAGATGAAGGAAAGGTGAGCTAGTCAACAAGGTTCCTAATAGCAGACTATAAAGAAGTTCTCTCCCAGGCACGTCTCGGGGGAGACTGTAAAAAAGTCCACCCGTTACCCTCGCTGTGTAGTGCACGGCGACGCATGACCATAATGCGTCGCCATCTTCACGGGGGCCGCTTGGTGAGAGCGCAACAGAGTCCCCACTCTGTGTGCTCGCAACCCCAGAGGTCACCGTACCGGCGTTGTTCGCACCGAGCCGATTGCTCCTCAATGCCTTCTTCTCCAAGCGGAATTGGCGCTCTCTCGGTCCCGCTCTGCGGCCTCTTTCTGGAGCCTAACGGCTTCACAGAAAGAGACCATTGCTCTCTGCCAGCATAGCCAATACTACTCTTAGCAAATGGAGATGTTGCCCGAAGAGCTGCGATCTATCTCAAAACACTTATTCTATCAAGTCGGCAAGAGCGGTCACATGAACACTGGAAATCGCTCATACAGTGATGAAAAGATTAGCTAAAAATTCGAAACGGGGCTATCTGCTCAGTGTGGGCCAAATGTAATTAGATATCGTCCCTTAAGGAGACTCTCTGTACACCCTAACACACTCGGATGCTTATACCTATTTCTCTTCTTCATTATATTTAATAACCTCATCCTACAACATTTTGAGGGCTTGTTCTAGTTATATTTTTGCTCCAATTATTCCACCATCCTCATTGACCTGATTATTATAAAATTAAATACGTTCTGTCGCGTGTGAAAGTAATTTACGCGCCATAGGGGACTTCGATATCAGATAAATTGTATTACATCCAGTACAACCAGCTGTTCATTATGCAGATTTATGGAAGGCTTAATTATTATTTGGTATAATGTAGGTAATCATTTACAACATCATTCAAAATGCCAATGGAGTAAGTAAGTGCTACTAGCAAATAACGAAGAAATTGGCGATGATAAGTACTAATATTTTCCTCTCTCACAACATTAGTCATATTTCCGTATGTATGGGTCCAACTGTGTTAAATTAACAGACCGTGTTCGAAACACCACACTGTTCCAAAACACAAATTACTGACGTAGATGATAAAGCTGAAAAATTTGTGGGATTTGAATGACCACGTCTGGCGGATACCTAATGAGCTGTGGGCCAAGGTAACCACCAAGTGGAGCCCTGATATGGCGAGAAGGCGTCACGGCAGACCACGAAAGAGATGGCGGGATGAACTTGATAAAACAAATAATGAATGATCCACACTGGCTTTAAACCGAAAGTTCTGAAAATCATGGAGGGAGGCCTTTTGCCAGTAGTGGGATGATGCAGGCTAGCAGTAACAGAAACAGTACCGGTTCAACTAAATGGAGTGTCAGCCTAATAATTGCTATGCCATGGTGTTTCTGCTACAAAAGCTCTAGTATTACAACGAACCGCCACCATTACCTGCCTTACTAATAAAACGCTGAACATATTTTGGAACAGTGTCAACACATTAACACGATAAATGAGCTGCAGTGTTATTCTGTGAAATTCACATCGCAAATTACATCTCACTCATATTTTGAATGAAAACGTTTTTGGTTACTTAACATTATTTAGGGTATTGACACTCCAATAAATAAATAAGGGTGGTTTAATAATACGACCTTAAGATCCTGGACTGGAAAAACATGCGAGGCGATGAGAAAATGAATATACTTGCGCTGAACAAAAGACCCAACGACGATCATGATTCATAGTAAATAGGAACCGCTAAAGAGGAGCCACCAGCAAACTTGCTTTGAAGTACAATCTTGTGGATTCCGAAGCACCATACTACAGGTATTTGCCCGACCCAGCTTTCGAAAATGTTCATGTCATCGATCTATCATCACTGACAGGACGGTTGTCGCTAATAAGCTCGAAATAGTGGTGATGGATAGATCAGCACGCCGTGCAATGATTGTTGACGTTACCATCCCACGTGACGAAAACCATCGATGTTAGTTTGCATCCTTTATTTCCTAAAATGAGCGATTACCTTAACTACATTATAAATAGAACTGCGGATGCCATTGTTGCGATTTCACTGCGGATACAGAAGTGGAAAGTAAATGTAGCTACAGAATAGCCGTACTGCTGTTCATACGAGCTATATTATGAACATTGCAGTTTGTTTGATAAGCTTATTACTGTAATTGTTTTAACGATGGCGATATCGAAATATCAATGTATTCGCGTGTATTGGATTTCAATGTTTGGTTGGATGAACTAGTGTTTCAATTTCAAGAGATTGCTTTTGGTATAACACGTGAAGTTTTTATTGCATAAAATGAAGTATGCAATTTTGTTGCAGCCTATACGACTCTTAGAGCAAATGTTTCCCTGCTTTGCTTCCGAATCTCTCATTGTTGGGCAAATTCTTGCTATATCTCATCGTCGTGATCTACTACAGCGATTTCTCCATCGTGTGTCCATTGAGCCATAATCTTAGGTCAGTATGCATACGATTGACATAATCTGATACCCTATGGAGCAAGGAAAAGTGTGCTCCATGGCCTTCTAGGCTTGCTGGCTGGCTTAGTATATGGGTATGTACTCCAATTGGATTCGCTGTCAAATCACAGTATTGCTAGGATTTGTAATCAAGATAGTTCTTGTATTTTGCCAATATTTAATATCTATATTATTATTCTGATTTGTACTATGTTTTAATTTCAATTTAATTGTTTGTTTTGTATCACGCCCATAACTACCATAATATTGTTGAATCGAATATTTGCACAATGCATACTGCATAATATTATAAGACTTTTTGTAACAAATGTTCCTGCGAATAAATGTTTATTTCTATTTCTAATAAAAGTTCTATTTTTTCTCCCTTATCTCCCTGTTCAATTTATTTATTAAGAACTAGCTTTACAATATTATTAACTACATAATTATTAACCATTGTGGTTTTGATATAATTATGTATGGTTCTTCAAGTCACTGTTAGTCGTTAGTCACGCACTGTTTACACGGGCATGTCAGCTAACCCCATTTAACCCCATTAAGTTAATACTGCAAATGTATTGCGTGCATAACCCTAACATTTAGCGCTAATAAGTCTCGCGTCATAATCCACACGCGAATTGCTTTTAACCCTTTCTGACTCATTGCGGTGAGTCATGATTTGTTTTTAATCTGGCAACAATGTCACATACGATTGAAAGAATCGTAAAGTCCGTTTTTCTTTTTCTTGTAATGTAAACAAACTTGTGGTATCTTTTAACATGTTAAGGAATAAGTTTATGAAGATAAAGATAAAGAATAAGGACGACACGGTTGGCGCAGTGGCTAAGCTTTCTACGCTACGTGATGCGGATGATTTGATTCCCGCATGGAACAAAATATATTTGTTCTTACAGATAATTTTTCCGGGTCGGGGTGCGTGAGATATATGTTTGTAAACTGTACCGTCGATACAGCGTGTATAATAGCATATTAGCAAATTAAATTCAATCAAATTCAAGCATAATGTGACAATGAAATGGAGATCATTTACCTTGTCAAACTGCCCACTTTCCACTAAATAGGTTTAATATCCAACATAATTTCGGTTGGTTGATCCCAATCATACATATTAATTTATATTTCAGATCAATTTCAACCGATTGGATTTAAATGAAATACACCGGATAACTTGTGACGTTCAGTCGAGTGATTAAAACAAAATGGCATGGTGGCAAATTAAATGGAAAGGATTTATTTTATTGAATGCTATTTTTTTAATGAGAATAATATTTATCTCTAGTCTCTTCTCTACATAGTATAAAATATCGTATTTCCGCGTTTATCTGTATATTCGGTAACTCCTTCTTAACCACGCAACGGATTTTGGTGCCGCTGTCAACATCAGTTAGATAATTTTTCACGGAAGGTTTATAATAACACTTTGATATCTAATGTAAGGATAGTAGAGAAGTTGCACCCGTGCGAAGCCAGGAACGGGTCGCTAGTTCAGTATAAACTTACATATTGCAAAACGGTTGGTCGATGCTACGCGTGACCCGAGGGCTGGCCTATTCTTTGGTCAAAGAATAAGCATTGCTATTCAACGTGGCAATGCTGCCAGTCTTCTAGGCACGCTACCAATTGACAGCGATGAGGAGGAGTACTTTGACGCCTAAGTGCTCAGTTTTATATTTGTATTTTAGGCTGTGCACATAGTTAAGTTTAGTTGCAAATATAGTTTAACTATCATAGATAATATAAAAAAAAACTTACTATAATATTAATTAAGCGATAGGCAAGTTATTATTCTTAATTCCATGCAAAAACTGTTCCAATTTGAAATTAAACAGCTCTTTTATCTATACCCATTTGTAATCCAATCCAAAAAAATACACATTTTTATCTTGACCTAGATTAAGACGTATCCTATAGAATGACTGACCACCTGAAGAAACCAGATGCGAAGACTGAATGTAAAAAGTAGACCGGATGTAGTGGATCAATTTGCTAGAAGTACTTACTTCAGTCCAAATTGGAAAAAAATTGTGATAGTCTAGTGGTTGAACGCTTGCCTTCCATATAGGAAGGTCTGAGTTGGAACCTGGCCCGCACCTCTGACTTTTAGAATTCATTTGCGGATCAGAATTTGAATATCACTAGCGTTAACGGTGAAGGAAAACATCGTGAGGAAACCTGCACATCTGATAGGAATCCATAAAGTTCTCGATAGTGTGTGAGGCCGCCTGACCCTACTCATTATGAGAAGAGGCCCGTGCCGCAGTGGGATATTAATGAGCTGGATTTTTACTAACGTAGAATAGAATAAACATTTATTTGGACACATTTATTTGTATTAAATAGGTCCATAAAATACTTTTTATTTGAATAAGGTATCTATCATTCCTTTCCTAGATATTAAGGTTTATTATGTTGGTGACCCGGATTCATTGCTTCCTAGTGTAGATAAAACAAAATATCTACAGGTTTATTCTTAAAATAAAACCTTCATACAATCAAACGAAATTATTTAACTGTCGATTAAGTCGTAGATTTCGTATACAACTAAATTAAATTACTTAATCCCAATTGACCGTTTAAGACAAGTTATCATGACCAGTTAATCAAACTTGTATTAACTGAATGTTTTGAAAGTTTACGGTGTTTCTGACACCGACCCTCAAGGTCTGAACTTCCAATCTTGGGTAGTTTATAATTAGTCTAATTTCATGGATTGTTTTTGACATGCAACTTCGTTTTGGAAACAAATTAACCATGATGGATGGATAGGTTGATAGAATCTTCTTAAACTAATTAAAAAACAAATAATTCTATATATTAAAACGTCAAGAGAAAACTTAGTACCCCTTTTTAGGCATATTGCCCCCGAGAAGTGTGAGATTTGGCATACAATACAATACAATACAATACACTTTGTTGCACACCAGTAATAGAAGAAAAGATACAATAATTAGAAAAAGTAATGTACAAAGGGCGGTCATACCTAGTTAAAGTTTATAATTATGGAGAAGGAGTGCAGAAAGCTAATATTATGGTCGAATTTCGACCACTGGGCGACCACTAGTTCATTCAAAATGACTTGTCCTGCAATCAGGACAAAAAGAAAAGAAAAAAAAGTTTTGACTTAGATCAGTCAATACTGATCTATTAACACACAGTCTAAACCGTTAAACGGCTAGAAACTTGAAATTTTGATAGTAGGTTCCTTTTATGTCGTCGGCACCCATTAAGATTGTAGATATATGTTGATAAGTGATGTTTTCTTTACCAGAACAATGATTTATATGTATTATTATGATGATGATAATGATTTATGTGATATTATGTATGTATGTTCATCTGTTCCCTCATAACTTCTGAACTACTTATCATAATTTGACAAATGAGGTATCGTTGGAAGCGTCTTAATTGTCCGCTGGTTATGTGACGTCACATGAAATTTAATATGGCGCCCTATAAAGGACATAAAGTAATGAACTAAAATATTTTTTTATGAGTAATGCCGTGTTAGGTATCAAATGCAAAAATATAGGTATATATTGAAAGCAGTTGCTCGCGGCTCTGAAAAAAAAATTAAGTTCAAGAACTAAAACCCGACTACTGAAAAGGTATGAAACAAGAAAATATTAATAGATACATATTCATAGTGATGTTCAGAGGATAGCCGTGGTCATATGCCACCTACAACTACCCTAACAATACAGTCCAACAGTAATAAGCGATCATAAGCTTTAGGGCCAAGTTTGTTTCATAAAACAAATTTACAATAATATCTGGGCTCTCGGGATTAGACTCCCACTATCCCTAAAGTCAACATAAAATATAAACCTAGAGACCACTAAGAAGCAACAAAACATCCCAAACACGACCTCAACAGATTTTCTCAACAAAATTAAAGAAAGCTCCTACACTCATTACCTCGTGTCATGTCGATACAGAAAGTTCTCCCAAAGCGAAACTTGGGGACATTTTGATGACAAAAGTGAACAAGATTACGGCAAGAAACTTTTCTGCCGCGGTACAATTCTTTGGAAATACCAATTGAAAAGTCCGACTGCAACCCGCCTTGTTAGAGAAATTCTTTGTGAGTTCTTCAAGATCGCGGGGTTGTGATCTTTGTTAAGAATAGCAAGAGCCAGAACTTTGTAGTTATTGCTGACTTGCTGAATGCTGATGCTAAGTGAATGCGAGGAAGTTTTGGTAACGATTTCTGGTGTTTGCAGTTTTGAATTTATGACTAAGGCTGAAAGAAAGAAAATATATTTATTGTACATCACAAAAACCAACACACACTAAAAAAAAAAAAAATAGCAATAAAAATTACGCACACAGAAAGAATAAGACATAAAAAACAAAAAAAGTACAACAACAATAATCGACGGTATCATACTACCCTGATAATTTTAGAATGACGCACGGCTGTGATCTCTATTTGAGCAGTTTTTGAGTAATGTATTTGTATGAAATGACAGTGTAGCGACATCTAGTGCTAACAAGATGACAATAGACTACGCCAGCGCCGCCTATCAGAATATAGCGGCAACTTAGATCCTACATCACACTATGAAAATGTTCACGGATATCCTAACCGTCAAAAACCCTTAACTTCAACTAGAAAAAGAGCTATAACGTTCGAACGGCTGAACAGATTTTCATGAAACATAGCTATGAGGATACCTGATAAAACTAACTTTCGATTAAATAAATTGCATTGAAATCGGTCCATCTATTTTGGAGCTACGATGTCACACAGATACACAAATACACTGATAAACTCTACAACTTGTAACACCCTTCTTTTTTGTCGGGGGCTAAAAAAATGCCTATAATACGACTGTGCGCCATGAACCGCTGGACTTCAGTCCGCCAGGCAATATCACCTCGCTTAGTCAGAGGATCCTCTCTTGTCAATGTATGAAATCCATACCTTGTTCTTCCACAGACTCAAATCTGCGCTTAAATAAGGAGCATCGCTGGGCATCATTCTGCATTACGGAATGGCTTTTAAGTGAATTAGAAGGTGATACACTAGGATTAGCTGAGCTTTATAGCCATTTTGTCAATTTTTTTACCAGATTATACGGTAAATCATATTATTAAATATATAAATATTCCATGAAGCAACGTTTTTACTCAAAATTTGTTTATTTAAAACACGAAATATCACTTTGACGAGCTTGTTCTCTTAACAACAGTAGTGTGACAAGGATAGAATATAATTCTATCTCCTCCATCCTCTTTTATATAATGAGGAAAAAAGTTTCCTAGTACTTTGACAAGATAAAGCGTCAACAGTTGTAAGGTACTTAATTCCTGAAGGGACTGCCAGTAAAAGCAACTAATCTTAATTTAAAGACATTAATTTAATTATTCATTATGATGATCAAGAATTTTCAAGTTCTGTGACAATTTGTCGGCTATAAACGTAGTTTGGAATTCACGCTTTGCGAGCTGTGATTAAAATTACAACTTAATTATTATCTTTATGGTCCATTTCGGAGTTCTTCGAGCTTCGTTGAATGCTATAACAATTTTGATCTATGAAAACTTAGCAAAATCTGTTTATTACTATAAGACCAACCACAGAATACAGAAAAGAGGTCTTTCTGTGTTCTGTGAGACCAACTGCTTTACTGAGACGGTCGGTGCCTGAGGTTATGAAAAAGTTGCACGATGCGGGACGTGTGATGCGAGATGTCAGTCACAGGCTCATGATACGCACTAGCCGTGAGGCGTATTTATCGTCACAGTTAAAAATAACAGATATTTAAAGATAGCAATTGTTCCTGCCATTGCCAATTAGGTATCTGATAAAATAAATAACAGACACTTTCATTCACAGCTAACCTTACTTGTTATTTTGTTAAATAACAGTTTTGCTCTCATTCCTACTAACTGGACTGACGATTGCTAGAAAGAGATACACCTAGTACTTAATACATAAACAGATATAAGTACTTAGTGGATTATAGTGTGGTAGTATGAAAATGGTAGGCTGTTATTTAGTAACAGATTTTTTAACACAATTGACTGTTACAACCCATCGCTAATACCCACCATAAAGCTTAGCTTAGCCAACAGTAGGCGTGCGTCACACCTCCCCCCGCATCGCGCAACTACCTCAACTTTAGACACCAACCGGCGGTTGGCCTATAGCTGTGCCCGTAACTCCATCTGAGTGGACTTTGGAGAATACCGTATAATGTTAACATACAATACTTTTATCCGGGTACATGTGGCAGTTTACACGAAAAAATATGACTTTCCAGGCTCCATCCGAACCAAGTTTCAGTTGTAAATATGTTGTAAATAGGAATAGCTTGTTCATTTCTAACTGTTGCGGTATTTCAGTATAGATAATATTGAGTTAACTTTACAGACTCCATCAGAACCAAGTACTCGGATGTAAATAGAAATAAATTGCTTAGGTACTTTTTTATTTATTATAATTTTTTGTTTGTCTTGTCCTTTTTGTTTTTGTTTTCCTTTTTTTTTCTTGCATGTGTCACGTGCTTTAATTTAGAAACCAAATAAATTATTTTCTACTAAACTAAAATATTTTTCAGTGTCAGTATTTTTCCTATGAACCAAATTCCATCAATGTTATTTAATATCATGTAATATTTAACGTATGTATTATTTATTTTGTAAATAAAAAAAATAAAAAATTATGAACTAATTAATGCTACGTTTAATATATTATGCAGCATGCGATGTTACGCTGGTCGTTTTTTTTTCTTTTGTTTATTTGTTTTGTTATTGTGTTTTACTTTAGTTTTTCTGTAACTTTCAATATTTATTTGTTCGTTATTGCATATTCGTAATTGTGTGTGTGTGTGTTTTTGTGGATAATAAATGTACTAGTAGTTTCGTTCGTTTAGCGCTAAGTATAAAATCAACGCCAATTTAATTAACCCCTAAAACATTCCTATTATCATAATAAAGGTGTATTTAAAACTCATAGTAGACATTGTGCCAGTTTTCTTTTGTACCCCAAACTTTAGGAATAATTACCGACGCTCATTTAAATACTTTTTTACTTTCCAACTGTTGTGTAACCGACTTTATACGTGGTGTAGATTTTATTCATTCATATAATGAATAAAGAAAATAAACATATTATCATAATATTATATTTTTTTAATTTAATAGTTATACCTCTCATTTAAGTTTGTTTTTTGGTGCATCTACCTTAATTGTCTCTGCATCACTCTAAGGTTGTCTGGTATAGAATGCCTATGGCATTGAGACCACCTTTGTACATGAAGCATTTTAAATAAATAGATAAATAAATATTAAGAAAACATGAAATTTTTGAACAAGAATTTGTAGATTTTGCAGTAAAACCTCTGCAAATTACTTCCACATCAGCGAGGACACTAGTATCTTTCACGCAATGTAGTTTCGGATACCACAATTCCGAATATATTATAATTTCTTCCAAAAATACAACACGTCTCGGATGCAGCCATAGATAAATTATGTTATATAACAAATGGACTTCGAAGGGTGATTTATGCCATAAGGGTTGCGCCATCATAATTCATTGTCATTTCCCGTACTTTTGTACATCTTTATGAACATGATATGTTCATAAAATGTTCAAAACATTGTGTTCATTATTATAATGATATAGCTTTTGTGTTTAAATGCCCCGTGACTTTGTTTGTATCGAAAATTAACTGCCTAGGGGCAGCCCTGAAAAAGTTTTCAAAATCTCTTCTTTGTAAGTGTGTACGCCATTTGCAGTATCTGTGTGCTTTGCGTGTCTCATTGCTTTGATCTGTCATCTTCTTCTGCTTAGCGTTAATTATCCTGGCTTTTGCCAGAGTCTGCTTTTTAAATATTTTTCTTCCTTTTGCCCGGTCTTCAACATCCTTTGTAGACAGTTTATCGATAAATCTGTTAGTTGGTCTGGCTTTATATAATGTTCTTCTTCGTTCTAGCTTTCTTCTTCGTTATTTACGAGCATGCTGTTACCAGCAATTGCCTGTTAGTTTGGTTCATATATTAGTAATACCTTAACTATTGGCTATTGTAGCATAACAGTCAATACTTGATACAAGAATACTTATTATTCTTGCGCTAAGGATAAATTCATTAAAGTATTTCAATTGCCTCTGAATTACCAAGCGCTAACATCAAAGTTAATGACGAATTAAAGTTAAATTATTATCGATACGTTTTTTGGAACTAAATTCTCAATTGTTTTCTGGCACAAATGGTAAATCTGTGTTCCTCCACAGAGACTTTAGTTTCAAGTTTAAGTTTATCTACGTGTCGTATGACGTATCTATAGTTTAGTAAAAGTTAACTTTACTTTATTATTCTTTATTCAATTCCAAATTAATATTACGAATCCATGACCATTTATAATTCTATAATTCTTCAAGAATAGTCAAAGCTCTTTTTATTCATTTCGACATTTACAATTCTGTTTCTACGTAGCCAAAGATAAAATATTCGTTCCATAGCAACGGGGAAGTAACTACTTCCCCGTACAACTCTTCAGTAGGATTTGGTAGAATAACTGCATCACTAATTATTACTAGTGATGCAGTTATTCTACCAAATCCTACTGAAGAGTTAATATTAATACAATCTGTCATTCTGTCTATTCTTCCGTAAACAAAACCCGTTCTTATGGTGGTTATGCTACGCCTGTATGCGATACTAAATCGTTATTGATGCGCACAATTCATATTTGAAATTCCGTCTACCGCACTTCCGCAAACCTATCTATTGTATACAAACTCTAACATCCCTTCGATATGATCCTCAAATCCCTTCACATCCAAAGAAAACAAACTTCTTTTTAAACGCCACTAGAATAACCAAACGGAACAGAGCAGCCGAAACTCTTTGGACTGTTTCTCAATTCATTTTGCGTTGCAATCTAACAAACATCCGAAAGTTATTAAGCTGTTTAAGTACTTGTTGAAGAGAGGGATGGAATGACTTCTATCTCTTTCTAATGCCCGGTCACGTACGAGATTCTTCACACGTAGTTCCAAGACTTAATAGGTCATATTCGGATTATTTGGCACAGAGTTGTTGAAAGTGTTGCTCGGTTTACCGTTGTGTGTAGAATTAATTATTGTAACTGAGAAGATTTCTTCTCGTACCACTGATGGGCATGGGCCTCTTCTCAGAATATCAAGGGTTAAGACCTTAGTCCACTACGCTGGACTGGTGCCGGTGAACTAAATAAACTATCAAGGACTATATGGACCCCTCTCAGGTGTGCAGGCTGCAGGTGTCCACTCAATGTTTTCTTTCATCCTAGACGCGAGTGATAAGGAAGTATTGATAGCTTAGTGGTTGAAAGCTTGCCTTCCAAGCAGGAGAGTCTGAGTTCGATTCCAGCTAGGGTTGCCAACCACTCTGTTAAAACAGTGTTATACTGTTTACCGCTCATTAACGTTTACTGTTCATCAAAAATAAAGTATGAAAAATACTATTTGTTTTATCACCAATATAAAAATGTTTTTTCGGACAGTCGACAGTTGACAGTTAGCGCTGAATGCAAGAAGCACCGGTGGAGAGAAAAAAAATATGCAACAAGCTTTCGTAGAAGGAAATACTGTTCAAAATGTTCAAATAATGTTCATAACTTCTCACACCTAAATTACTTTATTTTTTGTTCACAAAGTTGGCAACCCTAATCCCAGCCGGAACCTCAGACTTTTCGAATTCACGTGGGGATAAGTCTATGACTTTGATTTGGCATGAAACAAAGAGTACTTCTAAGAGTGGACTGAATAATACTAAATAACAGATACCTTCGTAAATCATCTTTATAATAACAAAACTGTTATATTCTAACTAAAACTTGGTACAAACTTCCTTCCCACATCCAACTTGCATAAAGGTTTAGATGCGACGGATCCTCGCTTACTAACGCTAAGTACAGATGTGAAAGTTTCTCAGTTTATCTAGATAAGGAGAATATTAGATACGTGTTCTAGATTTTAGTTAAATTCCCATGATTTTGTATGGTTTTACAAGGATTTTGAATGACTTAATTTCACAATATTCTAAAACCCTGTGGTGATTTGGCGTTGGTTATCGTAAAGGGCATCGCGAATTCTTAGGCCAATTTGAGTAAGCCTAACTGCATTTCTTGTTTAACCACTCATGATTTATCGGTACTAGATATCACCTAGGGGGGACCTCGTCATACAGTCTCAACCTCCCCAAAAGGTGCCCAGACGTGGCCTTTATGAGTTACTGAAGTTGCACCATGAGGTGCTACGGACTAAGTGAGTTTAGCCGGTAGCCGTTAGTCTCCCCATAATGGGATCTCATATTCACGATAGTAAAAAAAAGGTATCTTCCCTCGAGGCAGCTCTTGCACTCCAAAGATAAACATTAGACCTCTATAGAACCACTATAACGCACAAATAATTATGCGTTCCATGTTAAAATAAAGTTAAGTTTTAAAAATTTGCTGGAAAATCTTTAGAAACAGGAATCTGCACAAACTAAACCTAACCTGAAAATTAAGCTATCCAAAAGTTGCATTGAAACTATGTTTGGTAACACCACTACTACTACACACTTAGATCTGCCAGGATTACATTAACGAAGTACATTTGCGCAAGTGATTCATCAAGAAAAGTTAGAACATTTAGTTCTATCCATGTTAAAGAACATGTTCATTTTAAAACAGTATTTATAAACAGTGTCTACTACTAGCTAGTTTTTGTATCAGAATCGCCCGATTTCGCGTTCGTCGGCTGCCTTTTTCTTACAAAAAAGTGAATAACGAACGCGAAAACCCGCGATTCTGCTTCAAAAAGTGGCTAGTGTTATATGGCCCTAACCTCTTATATCTTCTGTCGATTCGCCAAGAGCTATCACGTGGAATTTACTCATGTTGTAGTCGAAAGATTAGCAGGTCAACAATGCTATCGGTACTGACTGCCCAAGGGCCCAGGGTGCACCAAAAGATCTCTGGTTTCGTCACTCGTAGTAGATTTTTACTTGCATCCCACATGAACACTGAACTTTTAAGGGATGTGGGGCATAGCAGGACTTTCTGGTTAAAATTGGAGCTGCCCGACTGGAGAAGTACTTCCACTTTGTAAAATATCGTAACCAAATAACAGTGCTCATTTGCAGTGTTGTGTTCCTAACGGTGAGCAGGGTCGCTAATGCTCTTTGAAGAAGTGTCGTGTTAGCAGTATGGTTCCCCTCTAATGCCATCACGACGCTAGTAGTGGGATCAGGAACGCGCGAGTGATGCTCTTGGTGTTGCAAGTGCCTGCACTAACAACCTAATATGCCATATAAATATTCTTTCCTAACGGCTATGGAACCCACAATGCGAGGTGAGGCGATGCAGATCTGGTGTCAGGGTGATATGTGTCCGTCAATCTTAAAGCCAATCGGTTAGCCACTGCATCATACCGCGTTCTGAATTAAGGATTCTTCGTATTTCTTTTCTCTTCTTTACTCTTGTCAGTGTAGATGATGTAGCTCTCTCCATATTTCCCTCTCCAGTGCAGACTCCATAACCATCCATACATGACAGCAACCTTTTATTTTATTTGGCTTATGTAACTTAACATGGCCTTTCGCTTCCTCTTTTTCCATCTATCTTTTCTTCTATTAAATTTTTAATGAAACTATCGTGTCGTATAAGATGGCCTTTCGTCTCCTATTTTTTAACACGCTTTTATTAGCTTCACCTGTAACTAACTATGTAAGAAAATCTTGGAAGTTAAATTCAACCCACTTCCTGGTTTCTGATTGAACTGAAATTTTGCATACACGTTCAGTTTGGATGACTAAAGCGTGTTCTATAGTTTTTTTTAAACTAGAATTTATGTAGTTTTCCTAATAATGAGTTGCATTATATATTTGTGTCGGGTTTGCGGAGTTCAGTGCGCAGTCGTAAGTTCTGAGCACATACTCTTCGTTAAGCTTAGTACAGGCCAGCTGCCGAAGTTTACCAGTTCATCAAGAAAAGTTAGAACATTAGTTCTGTTCATGTTAATGAACTACTTGTGTTGCTCTAGTGGTCTGGTCAAACTTTGTATTGTCTGGATATAGATTAGTTTCGATGACTAGGCTATTTTACAAGGAGAAGATTATACTTTAGGGTGTATCTACTTGAGTACTTTTTTATTTTTATTTCTTGCTTCATTTATAGGAGAGAATCAGTTAAGAATTGTACACACGGTTACCTATCAAGCTATTCATTTCCAGTATAAGCTGACCTCAAATTGTATAGGCTTCTCGTACAATGAGAGCCGAGTGTACCGAGTGGATTTTTGATAGGTACATAATTTTAAAATTACTAAGAGTATAATTTTAATGTTTAAAAAATATGGCTTTTCGAAGGGTTCCGGATACCAGAAACTCCTAACTTCACAGACGAAAGAATTAGTAGTTTCACAATGTGATTCCTGTCACGGTCACCATTTTTTAACTGGTCACGCGATGACGGGGAAATAGATCAAGTGAAAGTCCAGCCTACGTCTTCCAGCAGGAAAGTCTGCTGAAAGAGGTTATCTGTGGTTTAAGTAGTCCAAGAACGTATACTGACTTCAGCATCAAAAATATCCTTTTCGAATAATGAAGAACCACCATTCCATTTATTTGCGAATCGGTATGGAAAGAAATTCGCAAGCAAAAAAGCATTCCTGCCTGTAAATAAATATGCTACAAAAATCATTTTTGCTTCTACAGAAGTTCGAACCTTTTCCATCTGATTTATATTTTCGCAGCGTGCATTGTCATGGGATTCTCAGTGAAAAATGTAAAATATTTCATCTCACGTACACATTGTCCAGGGTTGCAGCTTATTACGGATGCTGTGTTGCAAATTTTACTTCAGGGAGTGAATTACCGATAATACAGCAAAAAATTGCAAGGTCGGTTGTGTTAAACGAGGGGGTACAGTAGGAGTGACGTGCAGTAAATCAAGTTCTTTATTAGCGAAATAACCTAACCACCAAAACCCCCGACTCCAACTAGAAAAAGAGCTGTAA
Source organism: Allophyes oxyacanthae (assembly GCA_932294325.1). Classification (NCBI taxonomy): domain Eukaryota; kingdom Metazoa; phylum Arthropoda; class Insecta; order Lepidoptera; family Noctuidae; genus Allophyes; species Allophyes oxyacanthae. The sequence goes on along the minus strand of OW028614.1, from coordinate 1,973,807 downwards.
CTTTTGAACAGCTGAACAGATTTTCATGAAACATAGATAAGACGTTTCCTGATTAAACAACCTTTCAACTAAAAAAAGTGTCTTGAAATCAGTCCATCCGTTTTGGACCCACGATGCCGCAGACAGACACACAGATACACACTACAAACTTATAACAACCTTCTTTTTTTCCGAAGATTAAAAGCTTGTATTTGCTTTTGTATTTGTATTTATTTGTAATTATTGCGACTTTTTCTTAGCAAGAAACGAATGGTCCTTGAATAGTATGGAAAACTTGTCAGTTGGAAATGACAATAATTAAAAAACATAAGCACAGTACCACAAGGCGTCGCTGCGGTCGCTTTTATCAATGTCATCTCCGTACAAAAATGACATTTTGAAGTCAGTTTTGTTCTGTAGCGACGTTAGTTCCTATTTTGGTCACCAAGTTTGTGGCACTATAGTTATGTGTATGTTTTCTAATGAATGTCAGTTTCGACATTATCACCATCAGCATCGTATCAGCCAAAAAGTTGACCGCTGAACATTTACCTTCTTATAGGATAGTTGATAGATTAGTTCGACAAATCGTCATTAAAGCCATCATCCTTGAAACTGTGAATTTGATTTACTCTTTTCCCTCTACTGTGGCAAGTGGTTTCAGCAGTAGCTCAAAAACTTTTTCAGTGTGCGCCTGAGTCTGTAACGAGTTGTCGAAACTAGCGGTAATGGTCTGAACGGGGCTGAGTTCCCAACTCTCGTACGATTTGTTCGCGCCTGTGTTCAACACTGCGATACCTACTATTAAACAGTTTTTAATGTCGCGATATTCCGCTAAAGCTGTTTTATGCAAAAACTTTAGTTGTGTAAGCTGTAAACGTTTTTGACGTGACTTTGGAGTATGCGCATATACGAGCGGTTTTCTACCCTTCATAGTTTGTGGGGTGAAGTTTGAAAAGTTGGTTTTTCGAGTGCAGAAATGGGATACGTGATGCAATATGTCTCGGCTATGAGGGTCTAGGGTTTGTTTGTTTATATTAAAGTATTAAAAAAAATCCTTGTACCTAAATACAGGATAATTTTTTACTAGTGCGCATAATTCGTAGAGTGATTCAGTCTCTGTTCCTAAATGCAACCGCAGTATTGGGATATACTTTATGACAAAACGAAAATTCGACTTAGTATCGGACACGAATAATTTAATAGCGCAAGCCATAGAAAATCAATTTATTATTTTGTTTAGGGGTGAATTTTCATACTGCGGTTGCATTTAGGAACGGACACTGAATCACTCTGCTTTTGCGCACTACATAAAAATGATTCTAAGAAGAGGACTACTTTATTTGAACCTCAAGCACTATCCGGACACTACACTTATGGTAGGCCTAATCTAGTCCCTTGAGAGTCAAACGTTACATAATTGAGTACCAACAGGTACGGCATCTTCGCACTTCACTGACCTCCTTAATTGTGGGGACACTGTAGCTAGTGACGGCCTAGTAGCGTTGGTATCTGCAATCACAAGTCATCAAATCGACTGTAACCAAGGCGTAAGACTCAATAAACGCTCGGCCGATCACGTACGGAGATAGCTGCTAGAATTGGTATCGATATACACCTACACACAAATAAACATTTACATTATACAGGGTATTTTTTTATGTAGTTCTCATAATTATTTGAAGAGTGATTCAGTTTCTGTTCCGAAATACAACCGCAGTACTAAAATGTTTTCAAGTGTATCCCAATACTGCGGTTGCATTTAGAAACGGAGACTGAATCACTCTACAAATTATAAGCACTACATAAAAAAATATCTGGCGTAGTAGAATGGAATAGATCTTTATTTCATGTAAACCAAATACAGGCACTTACGAAATGTCGAGACTCCAGGTGCACGGTTCCAAATAGTAGGTCCTATGGAGACTACCAGTGGCTTGTGCCTAGTGGCTCAGCGATTGTCTTAATGCGCTATGGATTCGGTTTAGATAGCCGTGCGGAACAAATCGTTTTTCCATGTCTGGGGGTACATACACATGTATGTGAGATTGATGTCTGTAAATTGCACTTACGATACAGGAGAATACTAGAGAGAGATTTAAATTGCCCCAAAAATGCGAAAGCGAAACCATACTTTAGAAAGAAAACCAAAACGTTTCATCGAAACAAAATAAGACCATAATCCAATGCTCATTTACTTTCTAAAGTCAAGCAACAATTTCACTTCGCGGAAGGTCCATTCTTGGAACCTTCACGAGGATTTCTCTCCATAATGACCGGCTCTCCGAACCGACTGTCGGTCAAAATGTGAATTTTATCACTAGCCCGGATTAATTCGGAATCAATTACGGCCGACGGCGCCTCCATTACATAAACAGAGAACTCATTTAACGTGAACCGGGAGGGATTTACACCGTAGTGTGCCAAAGGGAAATTGGAAAATATTCGCGAGCATTTTCTTTAAGAGCTGTATTTACTTATTTATTTAATGTTTTTCATACAAATATGTACAAAGGCGGTCTTAATGCCTAAGGCATTCTCTGCCAGACTGCTTTAGTGTGATAAATAAAACTAAATCATTTTATGTTAGCATAGCTCTCCACCTACTGTTTGCAGCAGAACCACGCGTTTGCAATAAGTAGCTAGTACCTAATGCTTTTTCTAAGGAAACTATGTTCATTGTTCTTACACGACCAATCATTTTATCTGTGATATCTCTTGCTGTATAAGGTTCAGATAAACCAAATTAGTTTCGGTTGATGCAAAAAGAGACGAAGGTAGAAGGTATTGTTAGCAAGGGGCACGTAGTAAGTTGTAATCAAAATTCTTAATTGCTCGGGAAGCGCTCTGCTTCTGGCTAACGAAGATCTGAAATTCAAAAGATTCAGGGATAACTTAGGCCCGTCAAGATAAACTTATCCGGTGTGCTGTTTATGATACTTTCAACTTATTCGAAGAACCTTTATAGTGGACTAGCTGTTGTGTGCACTTGTGCAGTTTCACAAGCGCGTTTTATTTTTATCACTAACCTAACCGTCAAAAACGACTCCAATTAGAAAAAGAGCTGTAACTTTTGAACGGCTGTACAGATTTTCATGAAACATAGCTAAGATGATACCCGATTAAACTAGCTTTCGATTAAAAAACTGCATTGAAATCGGTTTATCCGTTTTGGAGACAGATACGCATATCCATAGATACACAGATATACACACTACAAATTTATAACACCCCTATTTTTTGTCGGGGGTTAAATACTATTTTGGGTCACTTGGGTGTGATAGGCGGTCGAACTGACCTTAGCCCTACAAAGAGGTCAGCAAATAATTGCAGCTGGCAATTTTATTTTATTTCGCCTCTGATTTCCACTATTCAATTATCTGTATGGCTGAGTGCTGATGTGATTGGATGTGGAGCTTTACGGAGCATTTCACGGGTTTATGGAGAAAGTGGAGGATAACATGTAAGAGCAGATTTAAGAGTAAGTGTCATAATAAAAACATATTTCTATTTCCGTACATGTGGGTCGTGGATAGGTGCTGCTTAGATTCAGGTTGCTTGGCCAATTTCTATGAAAAATTGGGTTCCGGAACTCGCGATTTTTTTTGGCTATAGAGGATGGTATTAAGCTTCTACTTGGGAACATGTTTGACGACACAGTTGGCACATTGGCTAAGCGATTAGTTTTCTGCGCTACGTGCCGCGGGTTCAATCCTCACACGGGACAAATATTTGTATGATCTACAGATAGTTATTTCTGGTCTGGGTGTGTATGCATGTGACATGTAAAAGAAAGAAAGAAAGAAGTTTCTTTCTTTCTGTCTACAGATAGGTATTTCGGGTCTGGGTGTGTGTGCATGTGACATGTATGTTTGTAAGCTGCACACTCGACTGATCGCGCTCCGTCTGCTGTCGCGTGGCTGTCTGGTCGCTGCCAGGTATTTTTTCGTAATAGCCATACGGAGATCAAGACTACTTACGAGTAGCTAGAAATAATAAATAGTTTCAAGAATATTTATGAATTTGAACTATTTGTGACTTGAAATATTTAAAAAATATAACATCATGCTTGTCAAGCAAGATGTTTACAAGCCAAGTAAAAATTCATACTTCGCAATACCAGTTAAAAGCGCCGCGTACTTCGAACATCAATTTCAAGAAAGGCAAACAAAGCGGTAAGCCCTGTGCCGTCATAAAAGGGTGAGACGTGTTTATTTACAAAATTCAAAAACCGACGTTTACTTGGGTAAAGGGAAGATAAACAAAAAATATATTACCCGCCGGGTAAGTAAGTATAGTTGGGTAGAAACTGAAAAAAATTGCTTATCTATATTCTACTCGTAGAATAGAGGAAGAGTTCTGGATAGAAAAAATGACCAATGAAGAAATACTATGAAGATTAAAAGAGAAAAGATAAATTTTGTTACACATGGATAAAAGAAAAGGAGGCATGATTGATTACATAATTAGACACGATTGCCAACATTATAGAAGAGAAAATAGAAGCAAAAACAATTATGGTATAAAAAGTAAAATAACTTAGACATAACTTTGCCATATGTGACTCTAATGCCAAAAGTACTGAAGGCAAATAAAAAAATGTGAATATAGGATAGTCAGTCGGTTGGTTGGACGCTACAAAAAAATTAAAACATCTGCCTAATACAGTCAAAGAATCAAATAAATAAATAAATAAAATATAATAATTAAAATAATTAAATTAAATAATTAAAATAATAATTAAATAAAATATAGACATAATCCAAACTGAATTAGCAAACTCCGTTGTTTCGAATATCCCAACAATATTTTTTCTTGAAATAATTTAAAACATGGAATTCTCTCTAAACATTTTAATTCCTTTTATACGAAATTAAACACGGAACGGCTTTTTAACGCTCAAGGGGTCTCTTTCATACCCTCCAGTTGAATGTAATGGTTGTATTGTGAAAATAGTGGAATCACGGGTAAAAATATAAGTCGGGCACGTTCATATTTTATCGAATCATTCTTTGTCTTGTAAGGATTTTTTTTTCAAATAGCAGCCGTAATTAATAATTTTTAAATGTTATTAGTCATAAAAGATCACTCTGAAAATTTTAGCACCTACATTCAATTATCAAGTAAAAGCAGTTTAATAATGTTTTTGGTTCTAGTAGTGTCTCCCTGGCATGCCAGCATACCAGCATGAATAGATGAATAGATGACCAGCACGACCAGGGAAGTACTATTGTGGGAGGGCCACAGAATATCGACGTTAACTAGCAGCATGCATAGTGTGGAGCGCCGGAGGTCCAATTCCTCCCTTAGTCCCCTTCCTTCTCCTTTCCCTCCCTTTTCCTAACACCATCCTAAAAGGTCGACAACTCATCGGTGACTGCGTGTTGCGAATGTTCATGGCCGGCGGTGATCCCTTACCATCAGGTGAACCGCAAGCGCGTTTACCACCTATGCTATAAAAAAAAAAAAAGTAGGAAATTAATTTTTGGACATCAAAAATCCATAAACATTACTCGTACGGCGACGCGCAAATTACACACCCGTATATTCCACGTAATTTTATCGAAAAAAAAAAACATTGGTTTTAACAGTACCTCCTAATGTTTGGGTTCTTAATTCATTAGTTTTGTCTAAATCACCAATAAATTCCCTGAGCCCTCGTTACGAGTGATCGCATAGACATTTATTTGCACGCTACCGTTTAGGAGTGGACCATTACCTTTCGATTAGTGATGCTTATTGAAAATTAGGGGGAATGAATATTTATTTGGTCTTTTGCATTAATTTAGTAGTCTTCTTCTGTAATGACGCCTTGAGGTGTCATATTAAAACTCTTGTATACTACGTGTATCAAACATGCGTGGTCATATTTAAGGGTGTGGATCAGACCATCAAACTGAACAACTTTCTCAATGGGACCAACATCGTTATCACGAAAAAAATTATCAGCTGTCTCATACGTTCTGGTCGAGTGGGTATTGAAGTTTTGTATGGGACAGCTAATTTTATTTTGTCTCGATTACGATGTTGGTCCCAGAAAGTTGTTCAGTTTGATGGTCTGATCCACATCTTTAAAATGACCACGCATTTCTGAAACAATATATAGAAGGTGCTTATAGAATCTCAAGATAATAATGTTGAAAAGAATAACCTATCCGTCAAATACCCCCGACTCCAACTAGAAAAAGGGCTGTAACTTTTGAACGGCTAAACAAATTTTCATGAAACATAGCTAAGATGATACCCGATAAAACAAGCTTTCAATTAAAAAAAACTGCATTGAAATCAGTTCATCTGTTTTGGAGCTATGATGACACAGATACCAAAGTTCACAGATACACACTACAAAATTATACTTCGTTGCTGCATCCTATGAGATTTAATAAACCATGTAGTCCGTCTTCTGTTGTACTGCATCATCACACGAATTTTAGATCTTAAATAAAATCAAGAGTTAAAAACTAGTCACTAACTGACTCCACTACGTAGTGTTCCCACTTGTCAACAGATGGCGCTATTTTCATTCGTCTTTTCGTGTCGTACGCGATTCGCATCATCCGTGTCGTACTCTCCGAAATATTCTTATTTTGTTGAAATCTTTGAGTTTTTAGTGAATATTTACAGTGAAAGTGTTAGAAAGGAAGCTAAGGATGAGTTTAGATACAAAATTCAACGCTTGGAAAAGGAATTGCAGTTCCGACAAAAACCGCCGGCGTAATATCAAAGTGAAGTTACCTACTAACTAATAGCTGTGCTTATGTTTCGTAATAAGTTTACCGCTTACACTCAGAATAATTGTATTATTATGGTAGGTATAGTACAGTGTACATTATTATAGTGGTGATCAAGAAATAACCTTAACGTGGCGTGATGCCACCCAAAAAGTTAGTACCTACCTATTATTATTACTACAAAAAATAATTAAAGAAAGGCCGTAGCCTTTATAATCACAACTGGCCGCACGAGGCCATGAACAAGTGTCGACGTGTGTCACAACATGAATTTCGCCTCTGGATGTGATAATTTTCCCAGTGGTCCATTATTTCCTAAGTGGTGGCACGCGATGTCATCCGGAAATAAAAATACTTTCTTCCTTAATGTGGTGCCACGAGATGTCATCCAGGAAGTAAAAATACTTTCTTCCTTAATGTGGTGCCACGAGATGTCACCCAGGAAGTAAAGATCACGCTGATTTAGCCTTGTTCCCCTATTGAATCCTGAATAACAGCCAAAGGAAACCTTTAGGAAGAAGATACCCGGAGGTCTCTAAACGCTGGGGTATAATCCTACTCGAAGGCCTAACAAAGGATCAAAAGGAGAAGTTGTTGACCTGTTCGACCAATACAATGAAAAACTTTAGCTGGCTAAAGAGCTCACACCTCTAATGCCGAATGCCACGGTGCGGAGGGACAACAACTCCCCCCCCCCCGTCAACCGGGGAGCGGCGCAAACGCCGCATCGCCTCCGCCGCGCCGCGCACCGCTGGCGACGAGCCGCGGCCCGCGGACCGCCCGCCGCCGCCGCGCCGCAGCCGTGAGCCGCCGCGCCGCCGCGCCGGCCGCCGCCAGCGGCCGCTAGAGGTACCTACCAAACACTTGTCGTATTCTTACACAATTGGTTGAACATAACTACGCCGAATATAGGATGATACCTATAATAAAAGGTTATAAATTACCATTTACTAGAACTTGTGAAACTATGTAACCCACCTTGTTCAAGGACCGAAATGTTTAAGTTTATTGAGAAACTTGAAAGATTAAGGTCTATTGTGCCATGTACCGATCGATTATGATGGTCAATTTATTTCCCCTATTATTATTTTTTCTAAATCCAAAAAGTAGGTAACGGATCTTACCTATATTATTAAGACATAAGTGAATTCTTATCTGTAACATTAGTTATACACCTAACAACTTCACATTGCCGGCTATAAGAACGTTAAAATAATTCAAGGGGAATAACGTCGATAACCGAAATGCATTGTCTAGTTCGGCTACAGATGCTGATTCATTTATTTGTAAAAAATATACCAAGTTGTTTGTTAGGTAGTATTCCTTCCTGATAAATGAAAATATTATTTATTTTACCGATTTATTCTTAACTAGCTGTAGCCCGCGGTTTCACGCGGATTTAGTTTTTTCAGCATAGGTAGTTATAAACATAAGCTATATCCCTCAGGGATAATGTAGCTTTCTATAAATGAAAGAACTAGGTATTAGTTTTAGGGATTAAACATCCCGTATGATTTAGTGGCTAGGATACCTGGCTTTCACCCAAGAAGCTTGGGTTCGATTCCCGGTACGGGAACCACTAATAATTTATAAATTTACATAAACATTCAGTATTACATGATATTCGCACAGCATCATAATTTTTATTTAATGAATCAGAATCATTTATTTGTCAGAATGTAGTATTACATAGTATGGTGTTAAATGAAGCGTATATGGCAACAATACATCCCAAGATGAATATTTTTTGTGACTGGATAGTCATGGATATAAATCGTGCAGAAAATATCTACCCACTAACGATTTCGTTTTATGAATTTTTTTATGAATTCACCTACCTACGGTAGTATAGTGGTAAGTATTCCCGCCTATCACGCGGGAGACCGGAGTTCGATTTCCCGCCGGAAAATCGTACCTACGCAGCTAGTTGTCGCAGCAGTTTGGTAGTACTTAGGTGATCCGTAGTGTATGGCATAACTACGTTTCACGTATAAATATGATAATAATAACTGCTTATAATCTGGAGTGTTTGTTTCTTAATAATTAAGAAAAAAGTGTTCTCATACGTCGCAAATTTCTTAGATTGCGTCCCCAGTACCTACCTATAACTATTATTTTATGTTTAGTATTACCAAAGGAAATACGTTGCAAAATACATAAAACTATTCGAAATAAATCTGCTAAATCATCAATTGCGATGAGAGAATTTGCTTAGTTTATAGGTAGTATAACAGCTTCATGTCCAACCGTAGCTTACGGCTGACTATACTAAGTGCTTGGAAAGAGAAAAATACCTCGCACTGTTCTCGAAATATCAAGATGTAAATTTAGCCCATCCCTTAGAGATTATATTTTATAAAAAAAAAAAAAAAAAAAAATCCTAACAGCTGTTCTCTATAACTGGAGATTTCTTCGGAATCCCCTCTTTCGGGGTTGGGAACTTTCTTCAATGGGGTAATAGCGGTTACCGGTCACAAGAAGAAAGAGATAAGCTCATCAATAATTATTTGTACTTATTAGTCTTTATCGGAGTTCATTGCCTTTGTCAAACCATCACCAATTCGGATCTGTTGCTAAGAATTGACAACACCACCGCTATAATCTTATACCTATCAATAGCAATGGTTGGACGTGTTCTCTGAATTCTCTCACTTCAATTATATAACTCGAGAGACATGACTGTGTTGCTGTTCATATTTGTTTCCTATATAAGAAAGCCTCGAGGTTTCTCGAACATTAATACGGAGCGGGAATTACACATGGATCTTGTTTCCAAGATATAGTACACTCGCCGAATTCACTAATTCGGTCGACCAGAAAAAGATGTGATTACCTCTCGAATTAATTTTAAATACTCAAATTTGGATCTTGGAAATGAGATCCGAACGCCTACAACATATTACGTATTTCTGTTTACGCTATTAAGATGTGTCAAATTTCCTTTTTACGTAGGTATTCGAAAAATGAGGCATATTAGTAGCACCTTATTGGCCAAACCAACCTTGGTCCCCGCTGTATATGTCCTTTACCATTTCAAAAATACTATATTTGGAGCCACACATGAAAAAATATTGCTTTCTCCTTCCAAAACCCCGCCCCTTTTATGGCCGAGCCACCTGTTTTGCGCAACGCTATACGGGTAGCGTTCGTCGAAAAATCATGAGATAATAATTCCATAGATATAATCACGCAGTTGTTATCATATACCAATTACTTTGCAATAGTATCTAAATTATGATTTGTTTTTTTGTAAAGACATTAATTTAGATTTTTTCAAACTATCAATGATTTTTTAAATACGACTCTTTAAATTCATATAAATCAGCATTATCACGCGTCACATGTAAAGAAACTTGTGTAATTGACTGCGATTGCCGATTTTAGTACAGGCCTTATTTGTCTAAAGATAAAAATACTAACGTGGCGTTGTCTTACCTATCTGATAAAACTAATGAATCGTTAACTCTAGATTGATCACTAAAACTAACTTGCAAACGCTAACATTTATCAAGATCAATAAACATTTCGTTCTGTGAAGCAGGTGTTCACAGAATTGTATTCGAAATTATTAAGCCATCAGCACCCAATAGGGCGAATCCTAAATTGATAACTCCATTCCATCACGAACAACCAAATATTTGCCCAGCGAAAGTTCTCTCTGCTTATCTACCTAAATAGAACGAGAGAATCTCGAAATAAATCGTGGACAGATAGATTAATCTTAACTATTAAAAAGCTACCCTAATTGCCAGTTCCCAGTCCACAAATCAATGGATTAAACAAGTCCTTAAGAATAGCGGAATCGATGTCGGGTTTACTCGCCACACAATAGGCACGCTACACGCTTCGACGTCCGTCGCCGCGTCGGTGGCAAAGTGTGCGTCTCTGTAAAATGTCAGCAAGCATGCGAGTGGCTCGACTGCCAAATCTCTATGCTTCGCTAAATTCGATAACTTACCCTTGACAAATATATAGCAGGACAGAGCTTTCGTTACGCTGCACGTAATATGGATAACTAGGTGGTTCGTTGATTTACAGTTCATGAGTATTGGAAGAAAGGATTATTAAAATAAAAGTGTAATAGATAGTAATTTAGGATCCCCGATCCCTATTGCCTTTTCTTACATGAACTTGATTTTCAATACTAGTTGGTATATAAAAATCTACTTATTTGTCATTCCACAATTACCTAGGCGCTAAACATCTACATGGTTTATTAAATCTCATAGGATGCAGCAACGAAGTATAATTTATGGTTAATGGAACTTACCTTAAGTGAACTTCAACCATAATTATACGAGTTGCTGCATCCGTAGAGATTTAAGATCCCGCCCTCCCTAAATATATATCCCCAAAGTAATTGAAAAATGACAAATTGGATGTTACTCTGAAACGAATGAAAATAGCGCCATCTGTTGACAAGTGGGAACACTACGTAGTGGAGTCAGTTAGTGACTAGTTTTTAACTCTTGATTTTATTTAAGATCTAAAATTCGTGTGATGATGCAGTACAACAGAAGACGGACTACATGGTTTATTAAATCTCTACGGATGCAGCAACTCGTATAATTATGGTTGAAGTTCACTTAAGGTAAGTTCCATTAACCATAAATAACACTCCTCTTTTTTGTCGGGAGTTAATAAACGGGTTAGATCAGGACTTGGAACATTTATCTATACAGATTGTGCCGTCAGTCGGACACTCAGGGGAATTACCCGAGTACAACCGGGTTACGCGCTTCATCGGTCATGTGAACTTTTTTTTTATTTCTAGTGGCCTGTAATAACGTTGGGCAAACGGTTACAGAATCAACTCCTTGTTTATCGCCTTTTCGCAGCCGACTTCCTTATTTAAGCGTTTTGTTTCAAGATTGGAATTTAGTGGAATCAACGAGATCTTTGTAATTTGTTTCGTCTTTTCTTTGGAAATAGCTAAGTACCTATAATCACAGTTTTCAGTATTATAGACTGCATGAAAAGAACCTACCGAAGCGACGGTATTTATAGGTACCTACGTATAGTATGCATGGATGTACCTGATTGAACCACTAATGGCTGTCGCTCGCTTTGAATATTTTATAACTAGAAAGAAACACAGAAAAAAAAAGGATTTATTTAACACAGCACAAAAACGTTTTTAAAGATAACTTAACAGAAAAATAAAAAATAAAACATGTACCTAAGACAAAAATAAAAATATTTATCTTAAAAAAAATGGATTGTACTTACGTCGCAGCTGTGTCAAAAAGGCTTCCGCTCAGCATATTATGCTACCGCGCTGCGAGCAACCCGATAGCGCCGATTTTCAGTGGAAGCCACACTAATTGCATCAGTGTAAAGATAATTTTTTACTGCATTACTAATAAACATTCGTGGTCTTGAAGACGCACTCAGTTCGGAAGTGATCGGTTTGACGAAGTTTGCCGATGCGACTTCTTTGTGTCCTTTCTTTACTATATTTTTAGGGTCTAGTAATACTTAAGTCAGTAAGCCTCGTTATAAATCTTTCTGACTAGCATGATAGGTGGTATAAGAAAATCTCATGCAAGAGACAATTCCGACAGCTGGCATACTTTCCTCACATTACTGACATTCCTGGTCCTGGTATACAGGATAATTTTTTATGTAGTGCGCAAAATTTGCAGAGTGATTCAGTGTCCGTTCCCAAATGCAACCGCAGTACCAAAATTCACTCCAAAACAAAATTAAAATTTGATTTTGTATGGCTTGCGCTAGTAAATTATGGATGTCCCCCATACTAAGTCGAATTTTCGTTTTGTTTTAAAGTGTATCCCAATACTGCGATTGCATTTAGGAACAGAGACTGAATCACTTTACAAATTATGCGCACTACATAAAAAAATATCCTGTATAGGTACGAGGATATACCTTTCTAGTCTCGATCCCTTTAAGGGGTAGTACTCATCATTAAGAACACCTTATAATATGGGACCAACCCTGAAATCGTGATAAAAAAATAAGCCGTTCCATATGATACATCTAGTCCAGTAGAGTAGTATTAAAAGTTGTACGGACAAGCTGCTTTTTTTCGCGAATTCGGGGTTGGTCCCATGATAAAAACTGTTCATAATTATACAATTAGGTACCACTTAAAGGTATCGGAACTAGAAATATCTATACTTATAATAAAATCGTAACGAGGCGAAAACTGTACATTGAATATTTTTCAAAAAAAATGATTGCTACGTGTACTAGGAACGATACTGAAGCCAAATCAGATGTTTTTAGAATTTTTGTCTGTTTGTCTGTATGTCCGTTTGTCTGTTTATTTGTCCGAGCTTCACGCCTATACTACTGGACAGATTTAGTTGAAATTTTGCAGTAATATCTGTCAAAGGGCTGGTCAACATATAGGCTATAAATTATCACGCTATTATCTAAGGGGGATGAGCTAAAGTACATTATGCCTGTTTACTATTATGAGCAACCACTTCATTATTAAGAGCCGAATCTTAATGAAATATTGTCTTATTATAATTCATAGGTCCGGTCAAAATATGTAATATAAATCATCACCCTATTCGTCTAGGGGGCTAAGCAAAATTAATCTTCGTTTTAGTTTCACAGTTCCTGTGTTCATTTTAACTCCTCACTTGATCCAGTTCTTAAATTAGTAAAATGGTATATTTAGTAATGCCCAGTATTTTTTTTTTTTACTGATAAACGTTCTTTCTTTGGCATCTTACTTTAAGGTACGTATTTCACTGACTGCTATGTTCCAAAAGGTGAAGCGTGATGAAAGCATACGACATAATACCTTACTCACGAGATAATTACTTTTTTAAATGCGCTATTTCGACGTAACTTTCATTTCATTATTTTTTTATTACATTTTTCTGAAACTAGATGGCGTTAATAGACTTTTTAACCAAAACCAAGTTTTTGTATTTCCAGTAAATATTGAGATAAGATAATTATTAAGATTTTATTAGGATTGGGTAGAATTTTTTTTTATCCATAGAATTTATCGGAAACCTGTAGGATGGGCTTTTTTAATTTTTAATCTAATAGGTAATTAGGAATTTAAAAGCCTTACTGGCAGTATTAAAATGCCGTGTGCTTGCTGTTTACTGCTACCATTGCAAATTGATAAGGGCTAACATCGTTTGCATTCTGGAGAACAGCAAATTAGGTTCATACAACATTCTTTTTACAACATAGTCTTTTGCCTGATGCACGGCAGCTGAAAATTCATTGACTTGAGGATGACTAGAATGATCTGTCGACTACCAATTTCTCAGTGAAAGTATTAAAATAATTATTACCTATTTTTTTATTTTTTTCAGCACACACAAAACATAATAATTAAATAATAAAATTATATAATAAAATAAAATAAAAATAAAATAATAATTAAATTAATAAATATTATTGTGTTTCTTTTAATTTGTCTTCAGTCTCCCTAGATACCGTTGGGATCGAAATATTTGTTCTTTTAATTGGGTTTATGTGTTTACGAAAATGTGAAGTTTATAATTTGGATGTTTTCTCCAAGTATTTTAAATAGCTACTATTGCTAGATTCATATAAAATCATTACAAAGGGCAGTAACAGTTACCGAATTCTCACCGACTACGTCGTTGTCGTTGTTAGTCGTTAGTAGAGTGGAGGCAAAATGAAGGTATCGCTAGATCACCCACTTTGTATTTATGGGATGAAAGTCTGAGAGCCAACAAAAAAAAAGAAGTTACCCCATCTCACGAAAACAGTGAAAAATATTTCAATGAAACTTTACAGTAATTGTATAGATAATAGTCTAATTGTATAGATAATAGTCTAACTTAACAACTTTCATTTGCAACAGTTGATTAGATCTTTAGATACAGCTTGATCGCTCTATTGTAAGCGGTCCCATACAAAGCAGAGGTCACGATTGATTGGTTATACAAAATAATGTTGTATTGGACCTACTTTGATCCGACTTTCATTGTAGTTTAATTTATTAGGGATCGAGATGTTATAGTAAACATATTTCATCGCACTATCACTCATAGGAGTCGAGCAATGTAACATATTTTGTGTATAATGTATGATGGATATGAAACGTAAGAATTTAACAATTTCGATAGGACTTTCACAGTAGCGCTACTAAGGGACCGACTTTTTAACATAAATATGTATCATCACGCTACGCTACGCTCACAGGAACTGAACAGTGTAACATTTTTTTTTGTATACACACGGCTACTATCAAGCTATACATTTCCAGTAAAAGCTGACCAGGTATTGTATTGGCTTCCCTTACAATAAGAGGTCAGCTTATTTTACTGAAAATTTATAGCTCGATATGTATCCGTGGATACTATGGTCGAAAGTTAAGCAATTTGTGATTTAAACGAGTTTATTTGACATGTTCGGTAAAAAACCATTACGACAAATTACTATATGAAGGAAACTAGATAGTTTTTCAGCATTAGAAATGTTTATTTCGACACCCATCGTAACTAGCTAAGTGGAGCGGTAAATAGTAGAATAAAAGCCGACAAATATCAGGTTCAAATCCGGTTCCCGTGTTTTTACTTTTTGTAATTGATAACATTTTATGTTATTAGAAACATGTATTTTCAAAACAATTCGAGCACCCCTACACCACGCGAACGAAGTCGCGGGCACAGCTAGTAGGATATAAACCTTCTTAGTTTCTTCTATAAACAAAAGAGTGCCGACTACTCTAATTTACTTTTTACTCCATCTATTTTGTACGAAGCATCCCATAGTATTTTTCGCACGTTTTTTTTCATCTTATTTCTACTCTTATAGCCTTGATAATACCATCTCTCATATTACTTTTTAATTCGAGTGATTCTTGTTTTGAATTCGTATTCGTTTCAATAATCTGAAAGTAAGCGAAAATGTATTTTGAACCTTAAGTGAGACGCCCAGAGCTTAAAGTCGTAGATTACATTTGAGACTTAACATATTGTACTCGTGGATTTTATATTTGCTGTTATAGAGTTTTATTTTTATTTTTGACTTGCCAGTCTTAACTAAATACAAGTAACAAAAAATCTGTATTAAAAACGGAAGCCGCTTATGGTGGTTCTTATAACAGCACTAGCTGTACCCTCGACTTCATCCGCGTGGTGTAGGGATGTTCGAATTTTGTTTTTGAAAATACATTTTCGGCTCTTCTCGGTGATGCTCGGTTGTCGACGGGCGACCCGCCGCGTCGCATCGCCCGCTCGCACTGTTACTTCGTCTTCAATTGCCGTTCTTTTTGCTCGGCTCCTAAGAGTTGTATCGTGATGTTAAATAGCCTATAACCTTCATCAAGAATTGGCCTACCCAATGGAAAAAGATTTTTTTCAAATCCGACGTTCCAGAAATTAGCTTGTTCAAATAAACAAACAGCTTAATTATATTAGTATAGATTTGACCAGCAGTTGGAAAAGATTTCTTAGATATTAGTAGTAGGTACAGTTTTTATTCCATAACATAACATATTTTAATTTTTTATGTGCTTACAACTGTGTCCTGTATTAAATAAATGTTTTCTATTCTATACAGGGTGTAAGTGGCGTCGTAACGAAAACTGATACCTTAGATTCAGTACATGATTCTGGACCCATCAGCATTAGAATTTTGTGTCGGTCTTTTCAAAAATATTACAATTTTGATCGCAGTTTTTATAACTAACTAAAGAATCTACGAACAAAATTGTAAAATATATGAAAAGACTGACGCCAAATTCTAACCCTGAGGGGACCAAAATCGTATACTGAATCCGTTTTATCAGTTTTTGTTACGATGACACTTACACCCTGTATAGGTAGGTACCTATGATTTCGAAAAGTAATTTTCCTTAATCATTTGCGTGCATATAGTGAGACAAAAAGCCAAAATAGATTTGCCATACATACGCCTTCAATAACAGTCAAAACAATAATACTGTTACTTCATTCGAATTTTTAATTATAATTACATTGACGGCTCTTTTCATTAGAGAACAGAATTTCCTTTGAAGAAATATTATAGGTACGCAATGGAGGGCTGCTAATCCTCTTACCTTTAATACATTCCTCAGAATGTAAGCCTACTTGGGGTAGATGTATATCTAAGAACAGGTAAGTCTATAATCTGTAAGACAAAAATAATCTACTTGATTTAATTAATGAGAGATTATTTTGTATATTTAATTAAGTTAAGCTCAATTCATATTTCACTACATATCTAGTATAAAACAAAGTCGCTTCCCGCTGTCTGTCCCTATGTATGCTTAGATCTTTAAAACTACGCAACGGATTTTGATGCGGTTTTTTTAATAGATAGAGTGATTCAAGAGGAAGGTTTATATGTATAATACTTTCATATTTAATGTAAGGATAGTAGAGAAACTGCATCCGTGCGAAGCCGGGTACGGGTCGCTAGTTGCTTATATCTAAGAACTAGCTTCCGTCAGCGGCCTCAACCATATGTTACTCAGAGATAATTATATTATCACTGACTAACCCCAGATACACAGTAGGTACAAACTTATAACACCCCTCTTTTTTGTCGGGGGTTAAAATGGAACGACCAGCAGTAGGACAGTAATGGGCTGGATTTATCGAATATTCTTAGCATTGTCCAACGTATGCCACGTTGGACAATGCTAAGAATAAGATGAAGATGATGCATTCGAAGATGGTGCAGGCTTGTCTAGAAGTAACCTATTCACTCACGCCTTGAAGAATTATGCTATTACATTTTTATTCACATTAAATTACTTTAATCTCGCAGCTACAACATTGTACTAATCAAGATTGTAATCTATTATTTTAAAAGAGTTTCCATGGAGTTTCTTGCCGGTTCTTCTCCATAGAACCTACTATTTGAAATCGCAATCAATCTCGAAATTTCATAAGTGCCTGTATTTGGTTTACATGAAATAAAGATCTATTCTATTAGCGTTTCCTGCATCAATAGAAGAGATAATTTAACAATTTCTACCCTGAAATGCAACACAAAACTATTTTACCCAACAACAAAGATGGATTCTATGTCACATAAGAAGCTCCCCTGATTATTTCAACGAACCGCTACAAAAACAGAGGACCCTAGAGATCTGTCTGTTTACTTTGTCGGATTGAATCCTCTAAGGACATCGGGTCAGGCTTTTTTGTACCGAATTGTACATTGTTTTCGCGATCGATGTCTTGTTGTTGAATCTTTGCAGTCGGTAGGATGTTTTCGAATACGATGACATTTGTAGATACCCCTACAAACATCTATAGCATGTACTTCCTTTATTTCTATAGCGGATTTTACTTCATCAATAAAATAATAGAGCGAGTTGAATTAGTGAGTTGACTGAATGAGTTGAATGAGTGAGTTGACTGAATGAGTTGAATGAGATTATGAGGTTATGTTTTTAATTCAAGTTAGGGTAGTAGTGGTTTACTCCTAGTAAAGCACTACTACCCATGCTCTTGAAGCAATCTATGATACTTAGCGATAATTAATACATAGTCGATTACAATTTTTATCACAACAAACAGCAAGTACCTATTTACCTAATCTCGGTAGAAGAGAAATATTTCTAGAACCAACTAACGCAATTCCATTATTTGTAATCCAAGTTTTTTCAATCACAAATAATTGATACTACTAAATAGCGGCGCCATGTTTAACCCCAACACACTCTTGTTACTTAATATACAATACCTTCCATAAAATCGCAAAAAGTTCTCCTCAATCTCCTAAGGCCGGCTAATTGGCGTTCTAGCCACAATCTGCAGGTAAATGCGCCCAGATTAAATGGACCTCCGCCTTCCTCTCAATAGGGTCACATAAAAAGCGGCTCAGAAGGCTAAAGGCTATTTACATCGGTATATCTATAATATACGCTTCATTGAATTAGAATAAATCTTTATGTCATGTAAACCAGATACAGGCACTTATGAAATGTTGAGACTCTAGGTGCGCGGTTCCAAATAGTAGGTCCTATGAAGAAGAACCAGCAAGAACCTCCATGGAAACTCTTTTAAAATAATAGATTACAATCTTGAATAGTACGTGGTAAGCTATGAGAATAATGTAATTTAATGTGAATAAGAAATAACTTAAGATAATAATGATGCCTCTGAATAAGATTGCCATGCACGTACAAGCTGACCAGTCCCGACAGACGGCACTCGATTACATGTATGCCTGTTTAAAAATCTGTCTGTTTATCTAAAATTGTGTTCTAAAACCCAATACATAAAGCTGCAAGTTGCATATTCATGAATATCTTGGTGATCCTGGCTAAGTGGCGGTAGAAAGAAGAAAAAAGAAAAACTATTTATTTAGCACGGATACAGTGACAACAACATTTGAAGATATAAAATAAAACACCAAAAAGAAAAATTAAAAAAAATTGGTATGCTGTGTCGAATGGAGGCGCATCCATGTCGAAAGGGTAGCCAGCGCACCATTCGCGAGGCGTGAAGAGCCCATCTAATTTGCAGTTGGCATCCTGTTTGACACCCAAATATAATCATCGTACCTTCGTATTTCCGAAGTTTGACGATGGTTGCCGAGGTGCATAACTTTTATCATACAGTGCCACAAACTTATCTGACCCCGTAATGGCGTCGCTGCCTTCGCTTTTATCAATGTCATCTCTCTAAAAAAAATACATTTTGATGTCATTTTTGTTCTGTAGCGACGTTAGTTCCAATTTTGGTCACTGGGTCAGATAAGTTTGTGGCACTGTTATAGGCATTATAATTGTGTGTAATTGTTTCTAAAGTTTTTAAGCCGCGTTTGTATGACTGGATTTTCTGTACTTTCTTATTCTGTATCACGGGCTTGAAAGTTATTGAGCGGAATGGTTCTGTTTTAATTTCATTTTGGTTTTCAATCTCCTCGTTATAATGTTAGGCCGGCGAGTAATTCGCTTGATTAAAGTTAATGAGTAAATAATAATGGAGGTTAAACCGGAATGGCAGATGTTCAGGCCTTTTGCCAGATTCAGATATTTAGGCAGAGTTTTTTAATTATACTACCAAGATCGTACAAGGAAAGAAAGAAAGAAAGATCAGTTTGTGTGTCAAAATATAGTACAATCTACCATTATTATACTATACTAGCGACCCATCCCCGACTTCGCATGGATGCAATTTCTCTACTATCCTTACATTAAATATGAAAGTATTAATACATATTGACCTTTCGGAAGAAATGCTCTAAATTATGGTGAAAACCGCATCACAATCCGTGGCGTGGTTAAGGAGGAGTTAGCGGATATACAGACAGACAGATAGACGCGGAAAGTGACTTCATTTTATAGGTACGGTTAAGGAGGAGTTAGCGGATATACAGACAGACAGACAGATAGACGCGGAAAGTGACTTTATTTTATACTATGTAAAGAAGGATTCTTCCATTTCTGGTGTACAAATATTTCCATTTCTATTAATAAATTATTTTACTTACTAAACGAAATTAAGTTTTTGTTACAAAGTATATTCGTACATAATAAAAGTGGATTGCCCATTCTTCTTGTGCTTTATATTCTATGGTCGGTAGTCTGACTATGCTTATCACCGAGCTTCGTAGGACATGTCCTTTGAAGGTCCCCAAAGTTCAATAGATTGCCCACGCAAGCACCTAAGAGTGCTTAATGGATTTGTTCAGCCAAATAACAGGATCATCTCACTCGAAGTGACAGTTTAGTTGCGCTGGATTAGTGCATTCGACTAGAAAGGTGAAAGAAAATCTTTAGATTATTTGTAGAATAGAATAGAAGATTTTATTTATCTTTCAAATTACATAAGTAGCAAGGAGATACATCATATAAGAAGGTAAAAGACAAAAAGGTCTTGGACTCAGCATAGTAGCTGGCAGCGCGAGGCATGCTCAACTGCTGATATTCTGTGCAAGCCAGTTATGCGTTGAATAGATATTTTTTATATACACAATTTTTATATATATACGTAGGTAGTATTATATAGGTAAAATCTATACATAAAAATGCCGTAATATAATGTAAACAATGAAATGGATGTACCAAGGACAAACGCCGCAAATTTTAAAATTGAGTCCCAGAAACCAATGAGATCTTTTATCTAAGATTTTCGATAAAATTTATTATAAATATGAGAGGTTTTTTATATACATATATCACTAAGGTGGCAAACAAACATACGGCCCGCTTGATGGTAAGCGGTTACCGTAACCTATGGGCGCTTGCAACACCAGGGGCATCAGTCTCGCGTTGCCGACCCTACTACTGATCTAGGAGCACTGGCGACCTTGCTCACCGTTAGGAACACAACACTGCTAAAGAGTAGTATTATTTGGCTACGATATTCTGCAAGGTGGAGATACTTCCAAAGTCGGGCAGCTCCAATTTTGAGTGTAATGTCCCACTACGCCCTACCTCTTGAAGATAAGTTTTTAATAGCAATATATAATTATTGCAAAATTTTATCCAAATTGACAGGCTTGTGGTCAAATTAATTTACCTATAAATAAATGCTCTCATGTCACCAGGAAGCGTGGTCGACTAATGTGCTGGATGGTGATCGGCTGTTGCAAATGTTTCAATATAACTACATATTTAATTATTCATCTTTGTAATTTATCACAGTATTGTTATACCCACGGAGGAGAGATCTCCTCCGTGGTTATACCTTAATTATTGGCACAGTTTAAAAAAATACATTTATCTATATCTCACCTCTATACTATTAACCAATATTATTTATTAATATACTTAGTATCTGTTGATAAATTTCATCTGTGTGTACCAACAGGGGTGCCAACTGAAAATCAGCACTGAGTCGGTACTAGTCGGGACGCCCAGCACATGCTCAGTTGTAACGGGTTCAGTTGAAAAGCATTGCCAAGCATTCATATCTGGCATTACGCTGAACTGAACCTTTCAATTCAATTCTCAATTCTTTATTGCAATCCATAATGTACACAGTCATACAGGTGGGTTTTTGGTGCAGTCGTGAGGCCCATACTTTAAATCTGTGTTTTATTTTTAATTACTTTGTTGTCTTGCTTATGCTACCAAATAAATTATTTTTCTTTCTTTCTAACCTTTCCGGTAATACAGCAATTTTTTAATTGGATGTAAACTTATCTTTTTATAAATCGTTATTGTAAATTGTAGTGCTGTCATTATCCCGTACTTATAGAATAAAATTAATTTTCTTTTTTTGATTGCATGGAATGGTGGAATCGATTTTTAAATAAAATATTTCTCTTCACTAAGATCACCATGATGCAAATGCACCAGTGCATATACACCTGGCGGTCCGAAACAACTATAAATATGTAGGCTTTACAATTACAAGTCCCATGAGTGAATCGAATCGAATCACGCGATCTAGCTTAGCGTGGACCAATCACGGCGTCCAAATTTAATTCCATCGTTGAAATCTCCTAACCAAAACAACCAAAGAACATCTCCATAAACAACGTATATTCCCAACCTAAACTTCCATTAAAGAAACATTTATTGCTCCCTTTCGACCATTCCACCAACAGAACCGTAAATCACATATAACAGTTAATTCTCCAGCCGACCATTTGTTCGAGTTTTGATTAGCTACACGCTCGCCTGTAAGTGGCCGACAATCGGGGAGGCGCTCATTTAGACCGGATTAAGAATTAATTCCCGGGTCCCGAATCCGCGATTAATTTCTGTAAGCTCCCGCGGTTTCGCATCACTAGTCGCAGGGGCGGATTAGGGTAGCAGAGGTGCGATTAGCTGAGTATACTATTGATGATTATCATCATTATCATATCACCATAATACAGACTACTGCTGAACATAGGCCTCCTAATATCCCGCTATATTCCATTAAGCGTTACTTTACTTCAAATTTATATTTTCACTCGCGTCTAAGTTTAGTGTAGGTATCTGCTCCAGCGAAATTGTTACTATGCGTGCATCACAGTATTATACCGCTGCACCAAATTATTTACAAATAAAGAATTTATTATTACTAAAAAAAAAAAAAAAAAACACTATGCTAGTAATTTGTGATGACATGTAATTGGCTTACAATTGTATTTTTTTTTGTTTTTTTTTTATGAATTCGTGCTGTACCTATCTCTTTCTGAAAAATAATAAATAAATGTTATGTAATCGATGTATAATTATTGGTGATTACAGGAAAGATGTTGATGCCCACCGGTGTATGTGTTACAGTATCCTTTAGTCGCTCTTTATGACACCTGCGATGAGAGAGAAGGTTATTCTTTTCAGTGAACAAGAGGAACAAATAATTACATACATAAATCATAATATGTAGATTCACATTGAATGTTTTTCTGGCTTTACAAGCTCTTTTTAAAATGTTAGGAGAATCTTATCAGTACACGCAGAGAATTCGTCCTATGGAGACGATACTGGCAAGAAACTCCAAGGATAATCTAAGGCCTAAAGCCTGAATTCTTCCTACGCTGATGTTGGTCGCGCACCATCGGTCGCGTAGGACATCCTGTGTCGGATCGGAAATTTATGCGCCGCTGACATCAGCGTTGCAATATTCGTACGCTCGACCGACATCAGCATAGGAGGAATTTAAGCCTACTGTACTGTACTAGCATTGTTTTATTTACAAGCTCTAGCAGTATAAACTAACACATAATAAATAACTATGTCTACTCCAGTTATACCTACGATAATAAAATAGCTAACATAATATCTAAATGTTTCACCGTTTTATTTGCAAAGAGCTCCAACATTATCAATACCAGATGCATTCAAGTGTAAAAAACACTTTTGCTGTGTTGTTCAAGAACCATTTCGATCAGAAAAGTTGCAAGAAAAACTCTCGTCGGATGAGAAGCATCTGTTACTCAATGTTTTTCTCCAATTCGCAGATAAGATAAACTTCGAAAAAACAAAATAACAAACTGCACAGGAAAATATTTACGAAGAGCAGGTGCAGTTTCTGTCCTAGATTCAGCTCTGGCAATATAGATGAAGCGGATTAGGTGGTTCAATTCGATCGAATTGAATTTTAATTAAATTACCTGCTTGCTACTGTGAGGTTTAATTTTCTTCAAAAGAAATGAGGGCAGTTGTGAAGGATTTGGTTTTAAATTATACCTACACGGCGGATAATTCTGTGATTTGGTGTGATTAGAAATTGGACGATATTTACGTGTTTTATTCCCATAGAGAGTAAAGAGGGAGCATAAAACCAGCAAATTTTCGAATTTCAGAGTGAAATAGAATTATGCTCGAAGTACGCGTGACATGCGACACAAAAAAATGTAGTAAGCGACAAAAGAATTAATTTGATCTCCATAACTATGTAAATTCTAGTAATAAAAACAATTCGCTAAGACTTCAGTAATATTATATATTCAGATTTTCGTCTAAAAATCCACACCATAGTGAGAAAAACATGAAAAAATAATAATATTAAGGTAACAAAGCGATATTTTTATCGAAAGAATTTTATTAAAATGTTTTCGACCAATGTGAGACCTTGTAAAGGTAAATGCATCCATATTTTTTATTTTGTCAATTAAGGATTTGATTTACTAAAGTTAAAATCTAAGAAAATCGTGCAGACAAGAAATGTTCCTTATCTCTTTTCTTAAAGCCATAAGGATGGCTGGCTCCAGTAGAGTGGGAGAGATTTTTTTTACTTTAGTATCAATTCCGAATAATAGACATTTAACAAGTATTTTATGTCACCTGTAGCCTGAGCGGTTAAAGTCAGCATTTCTTCGTTCTAAAACCATCATTAGGATCTTCAACCCACTTCGGAACCGCGACCACAAAGTGATTACTTTGAACCGGCTTGCAGTTGGATTTAATGACAGCCGATGTCCAACGTGCTGAATATTGGTTCTAGTCGCCAACTCAGCGTTCGCAAACCATTTTAAACTTTATCCATTTTGAAGTCATTTTTATTCCTCTATGGGCTTGGCTGAATTCCAACTACTTACATTGACAGGTACCTTTAGGTATACTAGTGATTTTGAGTGTAAATTGTGAAGGAATCTACCAGAAAAAATATGTAAATACAGTGGTAAGTAGGCTCATAAACTATGGGAGGTTTACGCTATTAATAAATCCAGCCCATTACTGTCCTATTGCTGGACACGGGCCTCTTCTCAGAATGAAAAGAGTTAGGCCTAAGTCCACCACGCTGGCTTGTTGCGGGTTGGCGGACTACACACATCATCCAGGACTTTATGAGGCCCTCTCATATATACAGGTTTCCTCACGACGTTTTTTGATGATCAAATTGCGATCCACACGTAAAGGCAAACGCCCACTCTTGGCCAGTAGGTAGGCAGGTTCGTTACACCAATGTGAAAAATACAAAAAAAAATCTTATTTAGTAACGAAAATATTGTTACTATTTATTTGTTTGTAACACTCGGGAATTAAAAACTTATATTAAAAAGATATTCAATCAAATAAGCATGTGATGCAATCTTCATTTCCGCACGGTATGTCAATCTTAAAAGTAGTGATGGCAAATGTCACAAAAATCGAAATCAAATAAATCGAGAACTGAATGATATTCTGAAAAACTTTTTTCTTTTGTTTCGCTTCCCATATTAAAACGTTTAATTTCTATAGAATAGGTAAAATAAATGTCTATTGATTGTCTTCCGAAATCTATGCAGTGCTGGTTCAAGTTTATTAAAAATATCGATTCATAGCTCTACAACATCGGTTTTTGATAAATCGATGCCGAATCGCCATCACTACGTCAATGATAATTGAAATTGACAGTCTATGTTGACAGTTACCATAGGTTACCATTTTGTTTGTTGCGGGTTGTTTGTTGTGCTTGTTGAGTTGTGATTTTTCCTCCACGGTTTTGCTATTTTCTATCCGATGACTTTGATTAGTATTATGGCGATGACAACCTTCGCTTTACATTGGATTCCGTACCCGCTTACCACGACGACACTGGCTTGCCAGTCAACTCCATGTTTGTTTTATATCAACCTTGAATTTTTTTCATAAAATTTTAAAATTCTGTCCAAGTTCTATGTAAAAAATTGTGGTTGATTTTGTGTCTATGATTTCAACCCTAATGCCTATGATTTGCTGTATTTATGGACGCCACTTGGCCAAAACCTCCTTAACGAATGGGCATATCCCTTTTAAAGGCCAGAGATGCGGGCTAATTTTTGAACACAGATTCCTGTATTGATGGTAAGCGTTCAACGGCTAGGCTATCACTGATTTTACGCTATTATCTAATAATAATTACGTTTGTTCGTTTTCATGTCTTGTGCACCACACATCATAATAATTATGGTGATCGGATTGCTTACTTAAATGTATATTGATGTTATAATCACAGTCGCAGCTTATCACACCCTAGGAAACTGGGATTACCCAGTTCCCTTACGATGGGATCACTATAGAAATTATAATTACACGGTTAGTCAGAAAGGGTACATACAGAAGAATTAGGATTATTGATATGGGTGTATGTGTAACTTTTGTGCCTTGCCTGAGATAAAGACATTTTAATTTAATTTTTATTTTATTTTATTGTACTTATGATTATGAGCTGCTTTTACTATGGGAGCAACACTGAAATCGCAAAATACAATACAATAGCAGTGTTGTTTTTGGAGTTTTGACAGTTGGTGTCATAGTAAAAGTTTTTTTTTTTTTTTTTTAATCTTTAATTTTATTCGAGGCTTTTATCCATAATGGCATGTCAGCCTCATCGTAACTTAACCTAGGTATAATTCTAATATTAAAATTAACACTGAATCACTGATGATACACAAACAGCTCAGTAAGTAAGTCTGCAGTCTGAGGTGTAGGATGTGCCAACATGTTGATATATGGTGCAACATCATACTTACTTAATTTTATTGTGCTCATCAGTGATTCTCTTTCCTTACTGTTTGTAAGACATTCTATAAGTAGATGGTGAACATCTTCAACAGTTCCGCAAGTTAGGCAATTTAGAGAATCCACTTTCTTCATTAAGAAGCCAAATTTTCGAGATGGGTAGTGACATAGTAAAAGTTATTCATAACGATTTCGGCGAAATGCGTGGTCATATTTAAGGGTGTGGATCAGACCATCAAACTGAACCACTTTCTCCATGGGACCAAACTTGTAATCTTTTTTTTCGCGATTACGATGTTGGTCCTAAAGAGAAAGTTGTTCAGTTTGATGGTCGGATCCACACCTTTATTTATAAGACTACGCATTTCTGATACACGTTAAATAGGATCCTACAAAGTTTATCTATCGATTGTACACTGCCCACCTTTTCAGTATAATTATTTGTGCTAACTTCACTTCCGAAACTAAAGCCTTCAGAACAATGGAAGCAGAATAACTAGACGTGCTACAAATTAATTTAGAATTGTTACCTACTATTTTTTAGATTAAATCCGGTAATCCGAGAACTGCTTTCTTTCATAAAGGCAAATCATTATTATTATCCTATTCTAATTTATTTAAATTCGCATTAAATTACATTATTCTCGCAGCTCTTACCACAACATTATACTAATCAAGATTGTAATCTATTATTTTAGAAGAGTTTCCATGGAGTTTCTTGTCGGTTCTTCTTCATAGGACCTACTATTTGGAACCGCGCACCTAGAGTCTCGACTTTTCATCATTAGCTTAATGTCCCCACTGGTCGGACTTGGTCATTCCCTCTGAGAGAGGGAACGGGTTTTTGATTCTAGAACAAGCCAGGTTGTGTGAATTAGTTGACGTTTAAAATATGAGCCAAAAATGCTTCTACTAATATAATGTAACCATTGGTGAATTGAACAAATAAGCAACGAAAGTGTTGGTGCTAACAATATCTGCGGATCTACCGTGTAACTAAAATGGTAATGAACATCGACTCTGGTAATAAACTTCAATACGATCGTGAGAGACTAAACTGTGAGCTACCTTGTAAAAATATCACCAATTATGAAGATGGGAGTCCTAACAGCATGACCTTTAACTCAAAGCTTATCCTCTCACGATCGTATTGAAGTTTATTACCAGAGTCGATGTTCATTACCATTTTAGTTACGCAGTGGACTCCCTGCTGTTGTAAGCACCAAAACATTCAGTTCAACGAATGTCTTTTTATTAATTAGTTACAGAAGACATTTTTTTTTTTTTGTGGATTCGTGGTGTTTTCTCTCTTTTTGAAATGTGAGGTCATTTCCAGTTAAATTCTAAGTCTTCTTTTAGTTCAACCGGTAAACAATCTAACTGCGTTAATACTTAAGCTTAAAACTAATCTCAACTGACTTATCCGCTCCTCAGTGCCGGATATAAGTGTTATTAAACTTAAATTAGCTGCAGCACCTCACTATCTGCTTTTACCTACTTAATCCCCGTTTTAATGCAGACTAAGGGCCAAGTTCTCCGGAAATATAATAGATGTTTAAAATTAAATCGGTCGTTTACTCATACAAAAATTCATGCCTAAACTGCTGATTTTGCTCTAATCGTCTGTCAAATTGTTGGTGAATCGACCGATTTAATTTTAAATATTTATTTATTTAATGGAATGTTTATGAGGAATCAATAAAAGCTTTTTTATTTAAATCTACAAACAAGCAATGATTTTTCTTTAACAAAATTTAAAAATTAGTTCTTCTTACCATGCCGAGGAAAATAAAGTCAGAAGCACTCCAGTCAGTTATAACTCTATTAATAAATAGCAATTACCGCTCGACCGGGAAAAACTTAACTTAGTTGGTTAGATGCAAATCCCCACTATAAATTGGCGAAGCGCGGACGGATTCGAAGCATTAATTTGTGGTAAATCGCGTGGAAAATGGAAATTTTGTGCAGCCTCCGGCTTCCAAGGTTTGACAATCTTATATTTTCCTTCAGCCCAACCCTAACTTCATACTCTACCATTTAAACTTCAACCTTATGTCTTTAAAATTAAGGTGTTGTTTTGATGTTTACAGTGTTTAGTGATGGCAAATAAGGGACCCCAAAAGCACCGCGTGATGAGAATATGCGCACCGTTTTTAATGAGGATCGCAGGTTTTATTTATAAATATGACGTAAACAATTTTATTAAAATAAATGATGACGAGTCTTGTATTGTATTAAAGTGGATGTGTTAACTGGGCTAAAATTAAACTGGTCAACAAAATTTTGTAACAAGAAATGTAGAATAGATGTTTATTTCATGTAAACCAGATACAGGCACTTATAAAATGTCGAGACCCTAGGTGCACGGTTCCAAATAGTCAAAGTCAAAGATTTTTATTTCAACTGGGACTTTGCAGGCACTTTCAAAACGTCGTGATTCTAGGTGCACGGTTCCAAGTGGGTTGGTCCTGGAGAAGATACCGGCAAGAAACGCCATGGATAGGTACTCTTTTCATAAATCAAGCTTACTACACAACAATGCCGTAAATTATTCAATCATGTGAAGAAAACCAAATTGACATGATAAATGAAGTACATAAAATATCAGTTCCGAATGTTTTATAATTGCTGAGAAAAATTGAGATCCTTGACGCCAACATTTTCAATTAGTTGCCTTAAAAAGTAAGTAATCTATTCTGCACGTCCATTGTGCCACCACAATGGACGTGCAGAATAGATTACTTACTCAAACTTACTTAAGCGTCAGTTTATTTTCCATTACAGTCAGTATTAACCTAACCGTCACAAACCCCCGACTTCAACTAGAAAAAGAGCTGTCACTTTTTAACGGCTAAACAGATTTTCATAAAACACAGCTAAGATGATTGTCGATTAAACTAGCTTTCAATAAAAAAATATTCCATTGAAATCGGTCAATCCGTTTTGGAGCTACGATGCCACCAACAGACACACAGATAAACAGATACACATTACAAACTTATAATACCCCTCTTTTTTGTCGGGGGTTAAAAATGATATTAAAGAGATGATAAATGAAGTACTTTAATATCAGTTCCGAATGGTTTATAATTGCTGAGGAAAACTAAGATCCCTGTCGCCAACATTTTTAGGTAATTCTGTAAGGGCCCGTTCACACGAGCTACTTCTAGCACGGTGACTAGCGATTTTGCCATAGCATCGATGTTGAATCGCGTTTTAGCGACTGCTGCGTCCGATCGAGGTTGCTAAATCGCGCGATTTAGCGACTGCATCGGTGCGGCATCACGATTTGGCGACTCACTGCGTCCGATCGCGGTTGCTAAAAGTATCGCGAATGAACGGGGTAGCGATCGACCGCTGCATCTGGCTTCCGATTGCTAGTCGCCGATGCTAAAAGTAACTCGTGTGAACGGGCCTCAGAGTCGCTAGTCGCCGACAGTAAAAGTATCGCATGTGAACGGGGTAGCGATCGATCACTGCATCTAGCTTCCGAAAAGCGACTGAATCGCTAGTCGCCGGTGCTAAAAGTAGCTCATGTGAACGGGCCCTAATCTATTCTGCACGTCCGTTATGGTGGAAAGCGTTAGTTTATTTTCCATTACAGTCAGTAAAAAAACCAACGAACTTTTCATATTTTCCTTTCTAGGTCACACTGGATGGATCCTCAAAATTCCTGGTCCAAAACTAAACAGACTTTGCTAATTTATGGAAAATTTCGCTACCGACGCAGCTCCAGGCTTTATGAAATGCGTCTTCTAATTCAGGGCTTATTATCATTTTATCCGTGTCCACAATCAAAATTCACGTCCCACTGCCCCTGAGTGACGTGCGGCTAACGACCGACAGTCGCCACATTTGGGGTGTGCGCGGAGTGGTAGCGGGTAGCGGGGGAGGTCACCTTTTTCCACGGACCTTTTTCCTATTAAGTATATTAGTGTGACCTAACTTTTGGCCTGGATTTCGTTCGAGTGGCGAGTGGGTTCGTACCAGTTCGCCCATTTACTGGTCAAATGTTTGAAGATCGTTTTTTAACACGCTTTTATTAGCATCACCTGTAACTAACTATGTAAAAAAATCTTGGAAGTTAAATTTGACCCACTTTCCGGTTTCCGATTGAGCTGAAATTTTGCATACACGTAAAATTTTGATAACAAAAGCGTTTTCTTTAGTTTCTTTTAAACTATAATATTTATTTCTATTATGTATATTAGTGTGACCTACCTTTTGGCCTAGATTTCGTCCGCGTGGCGAGTGGGTTCGTACCAGTTCGCCCATTTCCTGGTCAAATGTTTGAAGAACCTTTTTTAGAAGTACTGTGCGATAGTAAACCTATGTTACTATTCTCAACTAGCAGCTGTTTGACCAGAATTCACGTAATTTCATGACGCGCCGGTCATATTGCAGTGACGCTCGAACTTGACGCGAGCGTATCTTACTGAAGCTACGAGAATACCAAATGTGTTGTTTCGACTTTCGATCAAAATTTTACTGCAACTGTACTTCTTTAGTTACGTGAAATGTCACATGTGTGTCAGTTGTTCCTAACTGTCTTAGGTCGCAGCATTAGGTATGTTGTGATGGGGGGGCCATTTTTATGGTCTCGTACAGGTTGGTTTTTTTTAGTATTTTTTTTCTTGTGCCTTTTCAAAATAAAACTGTTTTCTTCTTCAGTCATTTTCATTGGAAGTAAGAAAATTACTTCAGGAATCAAACACCGTATCGCTTCCTCCAAAGCTTTGCTAACACTAGCTCCATTCGACCAAATGGATCTGTATACATTAACCTATTTTACTAAGTATTTGTCGTTTGTGGTAGATTTCAGTAGAAAAATTAATATTCCCCCAGGGGTGACTCACGCCATAAACTAACTGCCTTCGGTCACGCGTTCGGTTCCAGGTTGAATCACTGTTTAATCGGTGTGGGTGACTTGTTTAATGGGTATTTTTTCGGCATTTTATTATTGGGTCGATGTTGATGATACTATGATACTTTGATGCCGACGCGATACATAGATAGATGGATATTACGAATTACAGCTGAAATATAAATTATCAAATACGTAAAATCGTTGAAAAACAGCGCTGGGGCCGTTGGACCGCGTCAGTTGCGTTCCAATACCTCAGCAATATGCTGAACGATGACCTGGGGGTCTCAAAAGGCCACATTAAGCAATTCACCATGAATCTCCATGGTTACCGTCAAACAGGTGATTGCTGAATATGAACCTTACGCATGCTATGAATCATCAATCAAGTGGATATTTTGACATTTGTAATATGAATCATATTATGATTCATTTCAAGCGGCCTTTTTAAACCGGCCTATTTTTGCACAAATGCGGCGCATACCTAATGCTAAAAAATCCTATTCATTTAGTCATTGTTATTTAATTTTTTCTTGTTATTTTCTTTATTGGAACGGGTTTTAATTTTTTAACTGACTTCAAAAAAGGAGTGGTTTCTTAATTCGATTTTATGTTGTTTTTTTTTTGTACGTTTGTTCCGCCACACTCCTTCTGAAGTCGGAGCCTATAACTCTCCAATGCACCTAGCTTGGCAGTGGACTTCAGATTTTAAGACAATTATTTTATAATTTTAAATTTATTGAAGTCGGTTTTTACTTTTTTTTAAAGTTTATTTTGTGTCGTAATTTGTTTGAATTAAATTGTTTTTCTTTCTTGTATTTGATAAAATGATAATCGACATTAAATACTCAATGCATAGGAAGATGAATGGCAAAATGAGTTGATGACATCAATATGTTTTGTTGGAATAATCCGGGAAGCTATTCTGTAAGAATATCTCTCATCTCGATTCGAATCTCACGCTTATCGTCACTTGATATTCGAACTGATATACGATAGTAAACGTGTAACTTAATAACAGTGGACCGAGTACGAATGTTTTGACGTATCGTAACGTTAACGTAACCAAAGGGATATGCCCATTCGTTAAGGAGGTTTTGGCCAAGTGGCGTCCACAAATACAGCAAATCATAGGCATTAGGGTTGACATCATAGAAACAAAATCAAACACAATTTTTTACATAAAACTTGGACAGACTTTTAAAATTGTATGAAAAAAATTCAAGGTTGATATAAAACAAACATGGAGTTGACTGGCAAGCCAGTGTCGTCGTGGTAAGCGGGTACGGAATCCAATGTAAAGCCAAGGTTGTCATCGCCATAATACTAATCAAAGTCATCGGATAGAAAATAGCAAAACCGTGTAGGAAAAATCACAATTCACAAAGCACAACAAACAACCCGCAGAAACAAAATGTTAACTGTCAATACAGACTGTCAATTTCAATTATCATTGACGTAGTGATGGCGATTCGGCATCGATTTATCAAAAACCGATGTTATAGAGCTATGAATCGATATTTTTAATAAACTTGAACCAGCACTGCATAGATTTCGGAAGACAATCAATAGACATTTATTTTACCTATTCTATAGAAATTAAACGTATTATTATAGGAAGCGAAACAAAAGAAAAAAGATTTTCAGAAGATCATTCAGTTCTCGATTTATTTGATTTCGATTTTTTGTGACATTGGCCATCACTACTTTTATAAGATTGACATACCGTGCGGAAATGAAGATTGCATCACATGCATAATTGATTGAATGTCTTTTTAATATAAGTTTTTAATTCCCGAGTGTTACAAACAAATAAATAATAACAATATTTTAGTTACTAAATAAGATTTTTCTTTGTATTTTTCACATTGGTGTAACGAACCTGCCTACCTACTGGCCAAGAGTGGGCATTTGCCTTTAGAACCAAAAATACACGTTTAATCTATGATATTTTTTTAAAATACATGCAATGTTTTTTCATTTTCATGATTAAGTGTGTTTGTTGCATAAAACTGATCAAAAACGCGATAGATTCATCGTATTTTATAATCAAAACTAGAGGTCGCGCGGTGCGCGGGCCGCGAGCGGCCCGCGAGGGCTTTTCGGGTGGAGCTTGTAACATTACTCAAAATAAATATGATATTTGATTTTGTATGGCAGCCATGTTTTTTTGTATGGAAGCCATCTTTTTTTCACCGGCTCGTCAAACGGCCCAAGGTCCTTGACATTTTTAGTTCCGGCGGTATAGGTTTGCGACTTTTAATTTTCACTTCACTGGGCCTCCCTCTGTACGACTCCCACACAAGACTTTTACCCCCCATGACTCCTTCTGGGAGAACAATTGTTCCAAAAGATGCGTTTGTATGGCGGCCATATTGAAAAATCGCGGAAAAAAAAAGTCGGTCCCGGACCAATTTTCAGCCAGATCGGACCATATTTTTTGTTGGCCGCCATTTTGAATCCGCCATCTTGGATTTTTATCACGACCACCGAAAAGCCCCTCTCGTCCTCTATGATATTTGGTCGAGCACCCCGACTCTATCTCTAACGGTTTCGAAACGGTGAGGGTTTAAAAAGGTTAGAGGTCGCGCGGTGCGCGGGCCACGGGCGGCCCGCGGTGGTAGTGGTGGAGCTCTTAAATTAACTTAAAAAAAATAAAAACACGATTTTGAAAGTGCCTGCATAGGCTCAGTTGTAATAAAAAACTTTGACTTCAGTCTCGGCTTCTGCTTCGGCCTCGTCTTTGGCTTCGACCTCAGTCTCGGCTTCGGCTTCGGCCTCGGTTTTGGCCTTTGACTTTGTCTTTGACTTTGACTTGGACTTTGATTTTAACTTTGGCTTTGACTTTGACTTTGACTTTGACTTTGACTTTGACTTTGACTTTGACTTTGACTTTGACTTTGACTTCGACATCGACTTTGACTTTATTTTTCGTTTTCTTCCCAGCAGACCCTTTCATTTGATACCCATATTATCATGATGGTAGATAAGAAAATTTTGTCTACCATCTTGGGGCGTCCGCCATATTGAATAAAGTATGACGTTATATTAGTTTTCGTAGTCTTCTCAGCAAACCCTTTCATTTGATACTCATATCATGGTAGTGCATAATACATAAGTAGTCCGCCATATTGGATTTAGAATGACGTCAGTTATCTAACTATGCATTGTCATCCTAAGTAAACGCGTGTGCAAAATCTCACCTCAATCGGAAACCGCGAAGTGGGTCAAATGTAACTTCCAAGATTTTCTTACATAGTTAGTTACAGGTGAAGCTAATAAAAGCGTGTTAAGAAGCGTTTATATGGCGGCCATGTTTTTTTGTATGCAAGCCATTTTTTTTTACCAGCTCGTCAATCGACCTAAGATCCTACACATTTTTAGTTCGGGCAGTATGGGTGTGCGACTTCTCATTTTCGAGATCCGTGGGGCAGTTCCCGTCAGCGTTCCACTTTCAGGTCTTTTCGGACTTTTCCTAAACTCAATGGGCACCCCTCTATACGACTCCCATACATGACTTTTACCCCCGACGGCTCCTTCTGGGAGAACAATTGTGTGATAATCCAAAATGAACACTTGTATGGCGGCCATGTTTTTTTGTATGGAAGCCATCTTTTTTCACCGGCTCGTCGATCGGCCCAGGGTCTTTGACATTTTTAGTTCCGGCTTAGTGGGTGTGCGACTTATAGTATTTGAGATCCGTAGGGCAGTTCCAGTAAGCGTTCCATTTTCAGGTCATTTCGGACTTTTCCTGAACTCGCTGGACCTCTCTCTATACGACTCTCGTACATGACTTTTACCCCCCGCGGCTCCTTCCAGGAGAACAATTGCTCCAAAAGAAGCGTTTGTATGGCGGCCATGTTTTTTTGTATGGAAGCCATATTTTTTTCACCGGCTCGACGATCTGATCAGGGTCCTCGACATTTTTAATTTCGGCAGTGTGGGTGTGCGATTTGCCATTTTTGAGATCCACAGGGCAGTTCTGGTCAGGGTACCACGTTCAGATCATTTCGGACTTTTCCTGATCTCCCTGGACCTCCCTCTATACGACTCCCATACATGACTTTTACCCCCCGCGGCTCCTTCTGGGAGAACAATTGGGTGAAAATCCAAAATGAACACTTGTATGGCGGCCATATTGGAAAATGGCGGAAAGAAAAATTTGATCCCGGATTCTGAATCGGATCGGACCATATTATTTTTAGGCCTCCATTTTGAATCCGCTGACTTGGATTTTTATCACTACCAGTGGAAAGCCCCCCTCGTTCTGTATGATATTTGGTCGAGCCCCTCTATCTAACGGTATCGGAACGGTGAGGGTTTTGAAAAAGTAGAGGTCGCGCAGTGAGCGGGCCGCAAGCGGCCCGCGGATGGCGGTTTTGGTGGAGCTCTTAAATAAACTTAAAAAAAATAAAAACACGCTTTTGAATGTGCCTGCAAAGGCTGTTGTAATAAAAAACTTGGACTTGGACTTGGACTTCGACTTTCACTTTGACTTTATTTTTCGTTTTCTTCCCAGCAGACCCTTTCATTTGATACCCATATCATGATGGTAGATAAAAAAAATGTCGACCATCTTGGGGCGTCCGCCATATTGAATTAAGTGTGACTTTATTTTAGTTTCGTAGTCTTCTCAGCAAACCCTTTCATTTGATACCCATATCATGGTAGTGTAGTGCATAATACATAAGTAGTCCGCCATATTGGATTTAGAATGTGCGACTTCTCATTTTCGAGATCCGTGGGGCAGTTCCGGTCAGCGTTCCACTTTCAGGTCTATTCGGACTTTTCCTAATCTCAATGGGCACCCCTCTATACGACTCCCATACATGACTTTTACCCCCGACGGCTCCTTCTGGGTGAACAATTGTGTGAAAATCCAAAATGAACACCTGTATGGCAGCCATGTTTTTTTGTATGGAAGCCATCTTTTTTTCACCGACAGGACAATGGACCCAGGGTCCTCGACATTTTTAGTTCCGGCATCGTGCATCTGCGACTTGCCGTTTTCGAGATCCGTAGGGCAGTTCCGGTCTGCGTTCCACTTTCAGGTCATTCTGGACATTTTCTAAACTCTTAAGACCCCGTTCTATATGACTCCCATACATGACTTTTACCTCCCACGTCTCCTTCTGGGAGAACAATTGGGTGATAATCCAAAATGAACACTTGTATGGCGGCCATGTTTTTTTGTATAGAAGTCATCTTTTTATCACCGGCTCGTCCATCGGCCCAGGGTCCTTGACATTTTTAGTTCCGGCAGTATGGGTGTGCACCTTCTCATTTTCGAAATCCTTAGGGCAGTTCCGGTCAGCGTTCCACTTTCAGGTCATTTCGACTTTTTTCTGAATTCAATGGGCACCCCTCTCTACAACTCCCATACATCACTTTTACCCCCTACGACTCCTTCTGGGAGAACAACTGCTCATAAAGAAATACTTGTATGGCGGCCATATTGAAAAATGGCGGAAAAAAAAAGGCGGTCCCGGACTATGAATTGGTGCCCCCGAAAACCCCCGGGCGCCAATTTTCAGCCAGCTCGGACCATATTTTTTTTTGGCCGCCATTTTGAATCCGCCATCTTGGATTTTTATGACCCCCACCGGAAAGCCCCCGTCGTCCTCTATGACATTTGGTCGAACACCCCCCCACTATCTCCAACGGTTTCGGAACGGTGAGCGTTTCTATTTTGTATGGCCGCCATCTTTTTTTGTATGGACGCCATCTTTTTTTCACCGGCTCGTCAAACGGCCCAGGGTTCTTGACATTTTTAGTTCAAGCACTATAGGTCTGCGACTTGTAATTTTCGAGATCCGTAGGGCAGTTCCGGTCAGGGTTCCACTTTCAGGTCATTTCGGATTTTTCCCGGACTCACTGGACCTCAAGGTTTACGACTCCCATACATTACTTTAACCCCCCACGGCTCCTTCTGGGAGAACAATTATGTCAATGAGTGAGTCAGTGAGTCAGTGGTAATCGAGCTTTATATAAGTAAACTAGAGGTCGCGCGGGTGCGCGGGCCGCATGCGGCCCGCGTGGGCTTTTTGGGTGGAGTTTGTAACATAACTAAAAAAAATTTGGTTTTTTGATTTTGTATGGCAGCAATTTTTTTTTGTATGGAAACCATCTTTTTTTCACCGGCTCATCAAACGGCCCAGGGTCCTCGACATTTTTAGTTCCGGCAGTGTGGGTGTTCGACTTGCCGTTTTCGAGATCCGTAGGGCAGTTCTGGTCAGCGTTCCACTTTCAGGTCATTTCGGACTTTTCCTAAACTCACAGAAACCCCCTCTATACGACTCCCATACATCACTTTTACCCCCCACGGCTCCTTCTGGGAGATCAATTGGGTCAAAATCCGAAATGAACACTTGTATGGCGGCCATATTGAAAAATGGCGGAAAAAAATAATTGATGCCGGATTATGAATTGGTGTCCCCGAAAACCCCCCGACGCCAATTTTCAGCCGGCTCGGACCATATTTTTTTTTGGCCGCCATTTTGAATCCGCCATCTTGGATTTTTATGACCCCCACCGGAAAGCCCCCGTCGTCCTCTATGGCATTTGGTCGAACACCCCCCCACTATCTCCAATGGTTTCGGAACGGTGAGCGTTTCAATTTTGTATGGCCGCCATCTTTTTTTGTATGGACGCCATCTTTTTTTCACCGGCTCGTCAAACGGCCCAGGGTTCTTGACATTTTTAGTTGTGGCAGTGTGGGTGTTCGACTTGCCATTTTCGAGATCCGTAGGGCAGTTCCGGTCAGGGTTCCACTTTCAGGTCATTTCGGATTTTTCCCGGACTCACTGGACCTCAAGGTTTACGACCCCGATACATGACTTTTACCCCCCACGGCTCCTTCTGGGAGAACAATTGTGTCAATGAGTCAGTCAGTCAGTCAGTCAGTCAGTGGTAATCGAGCTTTATATATATAGTCAATTTGCTTACGTTGTTTTACCATACGTCAAAACATTCGTGCTCGGCCCTCTAGAGCTGTGAACATGATGATACCGATATATAATTGCATCAGGAAAATGATACGTGTGAAGGTGGCTTAACTCTCTATCCAAAGATAAAGTGCTTTATTATGATACTAGTGGTAGAAATTAGACCGTAATTTTAGCTTTCTGAACTCGTTCTCCATAAACTATAACTATGCCAAACTCAAACTCTTTCGTTCGCGCAATATGCTTGAAAACGGGGACAAAGCTTTTTTTTTCTTTAATAAAACTTTGACCCTCACTAGGATTTCTCCTGTATCGAGGGTACAGTTTCCAAATATACATGTCACATGCACACACACCTAGACCCGGAACAACCATCATGCAAATAATTGCTCCGTGCAGAGATCGAACCCGCGGCACGTAGCGTAGAAAGCTAATCGCTTAGCCACTGCGCCAACCGTGTCATCGAGTTTTCTCTTCCCGTAGTAATATATAGATATCAATGGTGAAGGGTGAATATTTTTCGAAAGGAAATCGTCAAAAAGATTGCATGGTTGGGTGTGCCACATGCTGTGCAGTATTATAATGTAGGTAACTGTGGCTTGAACTCATGAAGCAACTTACCTACCTTCACATATTTATTAATAGGTAATATGGATACCTACTAATGGCCACGTTTAGAAAGGGAAGCCGATGGGAATCGTGTCATAAAGACCCTTCACCACTGATAGAACTGAACAAAATACGGGTGACATAATTTGCGACAATACAAGCTTCTTAAAATTCATTTATTCTAGGATCCAGATAACTGAGTTTCCTCAAGACGTTCTCCTTTGTGAATTGCAAGCACGATTGTTAAATAGAATTATGTGTGTACATATGGTCAAAGAGACATTGTTGCAGGCTTGTGTTCGAACAAAGGAAAATTGCATGTCGACTTCAGACGCTGATCCAAAGGGCCATCAATGTGAGACATGAATGGGTAAGTATCTGTGATATATGGATACCTATTTGTAGCATAAAAAAAATCCAGCCTATTGCTGTCCCACTACTGGGCACGGGCCTCTTCTCATAATGAGAAGGGTTAGGCCTCAGTCCACCACGCTTGCCTAGTGCGGGTTGGTGGACTACACACACTATTGAGAACTTTATGAGGCCCTCTTAGATGTGCAGGTTTCCTCACGATGTTTTTCCTTCACCGTTATCGTTTATCGTTATCGTTATTATTTGTAGCATATGGACCTTTAAAAGTAGTGGGCTATAAGAGGAACTTTTGAGATACGATGAAATGACAAAAATTCAGATCTTTGTCTAGAAAAAGACAATATTCTCAACTCCACCAACCTTATGCTCTATCTTCTCTCTTATCCTGGATCAGCAGTTCTACCGCGTAACAAAATGGTAATGAACATCAGAATCTGGTAATAAACTTCAATACGATCGTGAGAGATTATACCTCGAACTACCTTCTAAAAAAATTATCGATCATGAAGATGAGAGTCCTAACTTT
The DNA here is from genome assembly GCA_932294325.1 of Allophyes oxyacanthae. Classification (NCBI taxonomy): domain Eukaryota; kingdom Metazoa; phylum Arthropoda; class Insecta; order Lepidoptera; family Noctuidae; genus Allophyes; species Allophyes oxyacanthae. The sequence goes on along the minus strand of OW028614.1, from coordinate 1,933,990 downwards.
ATGATCAGTATTTTTTACAAGGTAGCTTGAAGTTTAAGCTCTCACGATCGTATTGAAGTTTATTACCAGATTCTGATGTTCATTACCATTTTGTTACGCGGTAGAGCCCCAGATCAGGTTTGCAAAAGCAGCTCGCTCCAGCGTAGAAGGATGTGACGTCACGATGTGACTTCTAGAAAATCTCCCGGGATCCAAATTGTAGGCACACACAAACATCAAAGTTTGTTCTGATACGATCAGAAAGCACTATTCACTGTAATAGTTTAACGAAAAGTCAGACTGTAGGCTAATTCACGTAACTAAAGAAGTGCAGTTGCCGCGCAGTTGCAGTAAAGTTTTGATCAAAACAACACATTTGGTATTCTCTTAGCTTCATTCTGTGAGATACGCTCGCGTTAAGTTCGAGCGTCACTGCAATATGATCGACGTGTTATAAAATTACGTGAATTACCCCTCAGTTCTATGTGGATTTAGATCCATAGGCATGCACGGCACCGAGACACAGCTTCCTTTTCAGTAGTCGAACATCGACTTAATGATTCGCCAAGATGGCTGCGTCTGCCCATCACTTCACTAGAAGTGAAGGTAGAAAGAATAATATTAAATGAAGCTAAAAACCCTTTTGAACGCCATTGTCACATATATGTGACAAACGAAATCTTTCCCTGAATGCCAACGTAACAAATATATGACAAAATCATATGACAGTAAAAGTGGCCTGGCATCAGGGGTACGGCGATACGTTTATACTCTGGCGTTCAAAAGGTTAAACTAATCAAGGATCGAACACTATTCATAGATTGAGAATAGATTTTCGTTGTTCATAATGGGCCACCAAAACTTGGCTAAAATGAGTTTTATAATAGTCCAGATTTGCTTCATTGAATATTAGGTAGTAATTGATAGTGGACTAGGCTATTAAAACTGGACAAATATTTTATATTCCCATAAAATGGGTAAATAATGAAAAAATCCAGTAGTATCAGCTTTTAAAATTTCTATATTTTTTTTACTAAATTATTAATAGCGCAATGGGCATAGTGTGTGTAGTGTGTTCCATAGGATATTTAAATAAAATCCGGAAAAATTACTGTCGCATGCCCATAACAGGTGGAACATGATGTCCCTCTAATATTGTAACATCCCACCATGTTTCTTGCAAATAAACATTTCTATTGCTATGCTATGAGGCACATCTTCTTGTTCTTTTTTATTATTTGATGTATCTATGAGGTAGCTCTAGAGTCATATTTTGAAGGGCTTAAATAAAATAACCGGGATTTAATCACGCATATCATTTTATTAATAGTGTTGTAGCTAGGCTCTCTTCTATTTTTTTCAATTAATTACACATTAATTGACAATAATATAAATTATCCTTACAATTAAGGGTACAAAAATAAAATGTAAAAAATTACAAACTATCTACATACGTAAAGTTATTTTACGGGAGAATTTTCGTCAATTAATTTTTACTATGCAACTTATGGGGATAAATTTGAAAGCCAATTATTATTATGAATATTAAATTAGAAAATTTATTTATTAGCACTCTATGTTACTTAAAATTAGGTAATTATTTTAATTTTATAAAAAAAAAAAAAAACAACTTTTAAACCAGGATACTCGTACGGATATTTAGGTTTGGGATAGTTTAAATTTAAAATGAACGCGGGGGATTTCTTACATAACAAAATAATTGCATAAAATTCATTTTACTTTAGTGATTTTTTTTAATTTGAATTCTATTGAAAAAACATTCATGACACAATAATTTATTATGGTAAAATTAACCAATTATTTACCGGAATATTAAATCCAATCTAAGTAAATCAAAACCTAGAAAGTTTCTTTAAAATAATGTGGTATTTCAATAATTATATCTTGTTGCAAAACAAATATTTTTAATAAAAGAGGCAATTTTATTATGTATATTTTTTCTATCTACAACAAACTTCGTAAGTATCTAATTCATTAACTCCTATTAGATTACAAAGTCTTTCTGCTTTCTAAGTGTTTTATTTTTTTATTTCAACAAACCTTAAAATTATTTTCTATGTATTATACAAATCTTGAATTTTATTGGCATTTTTTTTCTTAATTGTATACCTACATAATAGTACAAAATCAATTAATTATTTACACACACATTTAAAGAGATACAATATAAACTTAATCAAATACATAAGGTATACAATTCACACACAAGTAAAGGTGTTGTAAGGTGTACAATAATTAGGACGACATGGTTGGCGCAGTCGCTAAGCGATTAGCCTTCTGCGCTACGTGCCGCGGGTTCGATCCCCGCACGGAACAAATATTTGTATGATCTACAGATAGTTGTTTCGGGTCTATTTGTGTGTGCATGTGACATGTATGTTTGTAAACTGTACCCTCGATAAAGGAGAAATCCTAGTGAGGGGCAATGTTTAAAAAAAATAAAAAAAATTGTATTGCTATTTTTATTTAAATGTTTAAGTTATAATCTAGAAATCTAATTCTGCGGTTTATATTGGTGGCGATTCTGTTGCGCACTTTGATAGGACCAATCTAAGGGCATTTGTCTCTTTTTGTTTCAATAGAAAAAGAAAGTAACGAGTGATGTGTAATGTATTTAATTTAAATCTAGTTTAGTACTGTCAAAATTTGCAACTAAATCAACAACATTATTTGTTTATACAAAACTTAAATAATGCCAATAAAATTAAGAAAATCACGCTGAATTCCTATGCCAGTAGAGATAGGTGACAAGTTCACTAGAAATAGACCAGTTATTGTAAAGTACTATACAGTTTACAATTATAAATTCTCTAAATACCTACTTATATTTAAAATCGCTATCAGTCTGATTTCAACAACAATAATGCTAAATAATTATTATATTATATACATTTTATATTTGGAGAGAGTATTTTTTATTACTTTAGGTACTATTTATAAAAAAGAAATTATTTTTGAATTAAAAATCTTAATTGATATTACAAATACAATAAAACTGTAGAAATAATTTTATTTGTGGAAATATATATGTATCAAGTTATGTAATGAATTCAGTATCCAGTTTCAGCATTCTATTTAATTTACAAATAGTTGTGTTATTTCCAAATTAAATTAAACAAAATTATATAAAACTAAAATGTTACAAACAAGAAATTTTCTTAATTAAACAAAAAGAATATTGCTTTTAAAACATCTTTGGTAAAATTCGAAATAATGCTTGGTGAAGACATAAAATGAATACAAGACGAAGTATTTTTACAATAAAACTTACTGAAATAATTTCGCGATATAAAATGAAATAAGTATTATTTATATACAATTTTAATCATGTATATTTAAAACAGATTTTCATAAGCTGCAAAGCTGCTCATAGGGATATTAAAATTTCATAGATACTCCCATTTTTTTTCACGAATCTACGTACCACAAATCTAGCATTCAAATTATGTGTCCCTACATTATTTCAATACTTAGGCACATTACGGGATTATAAAACAACGATTTAACCTATAACATTTATCTAATTTATTGATACCTAAGATTACAATAATTATATTTTACAAAATCGTCTTTGGCGATTACATCTCTAGTATTTTTATCTTTAAGATCTTAACTTAATTATACGTTGACTTCCATGTATTTTTTTTAATCCAGTTACCATACGCTTTAGTGACTAAAGTGTATGACAAAAGCTTATACCCTTGACATTCTGAGAAAAGGCCCATGCCCAGCAGTGGGCTGAATTTGTTTTACTTATTTATTATTTACTAATTGTGATACTAAACATAAAAATCAACCAGAGTCTAGTCTATTTTATGTCGTGAGTTTTACGAAAGGTAATTAATAATAATACACTTTATCTGATCTTTTCCACAAATGTTGAATTATTTTATTTTTAATAAACAGAACTCTTGTCTATAATTATTTTCGGCTTGTTTTTTTTTTTTTTTTATCTACTCCTACTGAATTTCAAACGGTGGCATGTCTATATGCTTTAGTTTATTTTTTTAAACTAAGTCTTTACATGAGACACAAATGAAATCAGTGGGGCAATAATGTAGTTATAACGATGAAATCATAATTTGTCAAATCCATGATTTTATCACTACCAATATTATACGCATAGAGAATTATCTAATTTTATATAATTTACATTTATTATTTGCACCATTTCTATAAAAATTATGTGGACGCCTTAAATAAAATTATGATACTAAAATTCATTATTTATGAATTATTATGAATTCCTCATATTTCCTGTTCTTTAATTAGACCTGAGACTTAGATCAAAAGTTTTTTTTTATATATTAAAAATTGTACAGTCGCAACTTCATTAAAGAATATTCTTTTTATAAATCAACTAAGGCAAAAATTATTATTTTTTACCTTTTTTCCGCTCACAATTTTAACGGTAAAGGCTCAAAGCTTACCTTATCTAATATTATCATCCAATAACTAATAAGTATTATAATAATTATTTACAATCCTAAAAATAATGTTAAGTACTAGATAATTAATACGAGTAACACGGCCGTATGAAATAGGTACTTAAAGCTAAATGTTTAATAGTCTTTGGCGTGGTTTCACTAAAGTCGGGTTATACACTAAATAGTCTTTGTCACTATACTACTGTCACTCGGGCTTGAGCTGTCATCAAGACGCTGGTTCCTCAATTCCTGTAACAAAAAAGCACTCCTTATCATAAAATATTTTCATATTTTGTTGTAGCTATGTAATACGCCCAATCTACCTTTCATTACTTTATTACAAAGAGTAAAAAATCTCGTAATTAAACAATGCTCATGTGACAACAAGAAGCATTTAGTAAACTTTATCTTTTTGTTGTAAATCACTTTTTATTTTGTAAACTTAATGCAAAAGACGTATTTATAAATACAATATTCATTATGGAGTACTAACTAAGTACTAATGCAACTTACTAAGCGTTCTTGTCTTAGGGCCGTATTAATAAACCAATCTCAGTTCTGAGTAGGCTCTTAAGTAACCACATAAGATGCTGGACTATATAGTTCCAGCATCTTATGTGGTTACTTAAGAGCCTACTCAAAACTGAGATTGGTTTATTAATACGGCCCTTAGTCTTGTTATTACAATATTTTTTACCGTGTATTAAATCATCTCTTACCCCTAATTACTCATTTACTCTCATTCCACTACTGATAGCCAACCTACAAAGCAAGCCATTATGCCAGCTTTATCAATACGCCATGCGATAATTTTTCATCTATAGTAATTTAGTATCCAATTTTTCAACAACTGCTGTTGATGTTACATAAATTTATATAAAAAATACGAAATAATCTTCTGTTTTGTCCTAAACGGTAACATTAAAATGTATCACTTTTTCACGTTTGCTTACATTCTTAACACAAAAGAGAAAGTCGTCACTTAACATAATTTGCTTTGTCAAAAGGATCAATTTACTGGAGCAAAAAAGCAAAGAATTGTCATTCACTTGCAGAGCCGACAATTCTTTGTCATTCAGAAAACGTACCATTATTGGGTTCATACGGAATTTTACATTCATTATATTATTTGAATGTGTTCGCCGTTGTAAAATATACAGTAGCTTTTGGGAATTCTTTTGTGTTTTTAGACGACTATGAAATATTATACAGAGTTGAGTGGTTGTTTGTGATTCCTTGTGTATGCAATAAAGTTTAAAAATGCGGGTAAAGGATTTTTTGTGTGACAGGGTTTGTTAGCTCAATTTGTTTACAGGCGAGTATAGCAACACCTAAGTCTCAAAGACAGTTATACTGTATTCTATTTTCTTGTAATTTATCGTGAGCTAGATAATTTGAGTTCATTCATCCAAAATATCATGTTGTTAGTTGGGCAGTCCACTGCCCTGCCCAATAGGCGAATGTTGTTTTTGATGATATTAATGTACGTTGCTACCTAATTTATACCTATTGTCACATCTTGAACTAGGCTTATTTATTCTTTTAGCTAGATATCTAAAACTATCTCTCTACTCAGTGCTATAAAACATTCGTCACTTTACCCACATTAACACAAGCGCTCTTAGCCAATAAATTATTATTTACCATCAAAGTATTTATCAATCTTACCCTTGACGTGACGAGCCTCTGTACGATGATCTCGAGCCTATCACCAGCAGACGCGATTAGGGGCACCGTCAGGCAGCAGTCATAGTCCACCGTCCTAGTTCCGTTAACCTGATAACCAAGAAACATGACACAGGTGATAAAATTGTTCATGATGAAATAGCAAATGAACAAGGCAGATCGGTAACCATAGAAACTCTTTGGAAATTCTGGAGAAAATAATAATCTTGTAGTGTGTGACGAGGTTCAGCAGTAACAGGAAATTGTCACCATTCTTATTACAATACAAGGCACTTAAAAAAAGGAGACGAATCAAAAAGAGAAAAATAGTAGAAAAGGAAAAAGAAAAGAAAGACAGAAGAAAAAGAAAGGAAAAGGAAAGGAAGGAAGCCGGAGGAGCTTCAAGGAGTTCAATAATAAAAAGATACGTTCCAATAAACTTGGTATAATGATGACTTAGAAGTAGAACTATTTGATTAGATACTACGTCATGTGGCATAAGTATACTCACTGACTAAGGCTCAAGTTCACCGACAACATAACAGATGATTAGGGCAAAATAAGTTTAAACATCAATTTTTGTGTGGGTAATCGGCCGATTTAATCTTAACCATCTGTTATATTGTCTGTGAAAATGGCCGTAAGACATATTATAACAAATGTGGTTATAAGTAAATTAATGACAAGTGAGTTGATTTCAAAATTAAAGACCTAAATTTCCTTTGAAAGTAACAAAAGGTCGAAAACAGGGCACAACATTAGGTACACCTGTACGACGTAATTGAGCAAAATTACTTTCCTTTGTAGAGTCTAATTTGAAATACAAAATTATGATTAAACGTGTTCGTGCCTTATTTGTAATATACAAAGTTCAATTTAATCTGGCTAGTATAAATTGATTGAAATTTTAACAAGTCCAACAAACTTTATTTAGTATTTAAGTTGTTAATAAAATATTATAATTTTATATTCTTAATATTTTTGAAAGATTATAATTTGATTATGGATGGTTTCATTGGGAATACTCTATTATAGGACTCCAACTAACCAGATAATGTAGTTTTCAGTTTATCTTAAAAACAATTAATGGGATTTACTTTATCATCAACATAAGGAAAATCGATTTTATATTTCAGATAGTAATTTTGCTGTTTATCTTTTTCGTGTCAAAATATTAAACACTTATATTTCCGATCAATATGTAGCAATCTCAACGGTCCTGTCATTTGCCATATTTAAATCCTCCAAGGTTAGTAAGAATCAGAAGAAAGACCATCACAAAAGAAATTAAAATCATTAGATTTTGACACACGGCTTATTTGCCCGTCTTTAGCTGTAAGAAAAACGATCAAAATAGTATCACAAACCTGCAAAATTCTATCATACGGCCTCAACAACCCAACAATATCGGCAGGACCTCCCTTCCGAATTCGGTTGATGTATACCCCTCGCTCATACAGCCCATCTGATACTGAAAATCCATAGTCATCGTAGATCGCGTCTTTGTATAAGATGACGTGATGGATGGACCCTCGAGCAGGAGATACTGCTTCTGTGCTGTAGAGCCCTGCAAGGATAGATAAAGTTATTGATAAAAGTGGTGAAAATGCCTTTCTTTTTTACGAAAACACTCGCTTCGGTCCACCTTTTTTAGAAGACATTGAATGCAAAGGAGATGACAAGTTGTTTCCTTAAATTGACTACTGGGTACAGAAGTCAATTAATTTATTCTAAATGCTCATCGTTATTGTAAACTTCAACAATACACAATAATGGTTATAAATAAAATGTTCAATATGCAAATCACTAAACAAAGGTAGAAACAAAGTTTAATCAGCGTATTAATAAGGACCATTTACATTTAACATTGAAATACTATACAAATGTAATTTTGCTGTATATTTACCTGGCACTTCATTTTCATAAATTGGACTCGTCGAAAACTGAAAGCTGGTTCCCGGAACGCCAGGCTTCAACGGGGACTTTTGTGGCGTTGTTACTGTATAAATTCCATTATTTAAATAATCATTGTCCCAATTAGGTCTCCTTGTTTTTGGCGACACAATTCCATATGGACCCATTTGAACGTAGTCACATTTACATGAAGACCTTTCCATGTTATGCAACTGGCAATCTTTCATGTTTGAAGTGAGAATCTCAATTTGCTGTACATCGTCCTCTCTAGTGATGTTCTGTTTATTTTTTAGAGTATTTTCCGGAATGATACACGTATTTTCGTAGTGGAAAGTTTTTAAGGAATTGTTCAAGGAATAGTTTGGTAATGGTAAGTCATTAATGCTGTATGGTGCCGCTGAATTGAAGTTTGATGCCATGAGCTTATCTTCATCAGTTGGGGAGTAAGGCTGCTTATCCATCATTCTGGTCTTATCTGGTACTGCGTATTCTATTACTTCGGAGTTACCTATAACATAAACTGTATCCATTATGAATGCGGCAGTATCCTTGTATTCCTCACACAGTATTCCTATGTCAAATTAATAGCGGATTTAAAATGAGTTTAAAGCATCTGCGGTTGTAACCATGAATAGAAAATGACGTAGTTTTACTAAACCATTACAATCACAACATGGAATCATTGAGTATCCAGAACCATGGAATCCATGAAACCGACCTTCAACATTTTATAATTTTCTATCCAAGCACTAAATTATACTAATAATTTAAATTATAAATTGCTTGGTGCTGATTCTATTGTTTACAAACTAAACTAATTTAGTCTCACTATGTCTCTTTCTAACAAAAAATATGATAAAAGGATGGAAGATATGAGTCCTGACAAATTAGTCCACGTCTTACTTGTCACGTCTAATTTCCCGTAAATTACAAGGACGTAGACTAATTTAACAGTTCTAAATATTTTCTGTCCTTTTTCAATTATTTTAGTAAGAAAGAGATATGGTGTGATTAACCATTTTGTAAGAATTAAAATATGTATTTTAATATTATTATTTAGGTAGTCGCTACAGTATACCAATAACTGCTGATAGATTATTTCGCGTCTTACCACAATTAGCACTGGTTCTGACTGGCGTGTTCTGATCCCAGGATTCAACAGCGCTATCGTTGGATAATCCGGGGCTTGACGTAGAATGACTTGAGTCTCTCGCACTGGATTCTGCACTTTCAAGCGATCCTACAGTGAAGAAGATTAATGATTAATTAGCTGTGTATTTAATAAAACCTTGTGACGTATTTATTTTTTTCCATACTAAAAGAAATTACCTTATCTATATTTTAAAAGTTTTTTTACCAAGAACCACTTTTAGTATAGTGTCAATTAACTGAAAATTCAGAATATTGGATACTAGTAACCATTAGATTATAATTATTATTTCTTTTTCCGATCATAAATGTAGTTAAGTATATGCCAGAAGTATTTTAACGGAGGACCACTATACCTCGTTCCGACACAGTGGTGACCCCGACGTGATAACATTCGTCACAGTGATAACATTCTGAATTCTATTTTTGGAAACTAACCTGAAACTTTTCTGCAAAGTTGCAACTGGACTCTTTGACCACTCTGCTGTAATAGTTTGATTGCCTCAGATAAGGGTTTATTTAGAACACTTTCACCGTTTATAGTAAGCATTTCATCGCCTATTGCTAGTTTCCCACATTTTTCAGCAACACCACCTGTAATAATGTCATCAAATTAATTTTTAAGAGCAAGAATTTTGGTATTCTTTCTGGTCTTTTCCTCCGTTTTTCTAATTATATCTAAATTAAGAGTACCTTCCACAAGTCCACTCAATAGTATAGGCTGTGTAACATCTTCGCTCCCAGCAATAGTCAAGCCTAAGGGCCCATTCTCTTGCTTTATCAGCTCAACTGTAAACACAGCAGTATTACTATTTTCATTGCTTCCATGACTTCTTTCACTTTCTTTAGCGCTATTATTAGGACTTTCTGTATGATGACCAGAATCTTCACCGCTATGGACTACAGCTTTGGTTTCTATGTTGCTAAAGCTTTGAAGAGTCAGTTTGGCGTTATTTTTATGAATGTTAGACCAATCTTCTGTAAGGTCCCTTTTACGGACTTTAAGAGTGATGATATCTTCTGGTGAATTTTGGAGAATATTAAATGCTGTATCCTGAAAAATAAGTAAAAGTTTAAGTATAGTAATAGTAAACAAAAAAACTATATCGTTTAAACATATTTTTATAGACATCATGGACTACAATATGAACCATAAATAAATACATAGGATCATAGGATAGGATATACTGAAATTGCAGTTTGATCCGTAATTGACGATCCAGTTAACCTCATCAACTAAGCGAAATGCCCCTATATTCGAAACGAGTTCACTACAATAGGATAGATTCGACCTAACGATTCTCGATTGGGAACAGCGACCCACATTTAGTCCTTTGAGATATCAAGTCTTAGATTCTAGATTATTTTCACACCAACCACGAATGATTTTATTAGAACCAAAGCTCGCGTAGTAATATGAAAGTGTGCGTGCGTTTTGATATTACTTTGAAGTAATAATTAAACTATAAGTTGTTAATTACTTTATATAATACCTAGATCTTTTCTTAGAAATTAAATTTCATTTACAAATTTGTTTAAATCTTTAAATAATTTGGCTTTAATCAACTGATATCTTTATAATTTATTAATATGTAGTCACTAAAATTATATTTATTTAAAATTTATATAAAGGGGTTCGTTCAGACTTTAAAGTTATAATAAATACAAAATGGAGTTTAAATATTACTACTTGGACGTTCATAGTAACTACTTTGATTTTATCATAACTTGGCTGGAAGATGAGATCTCTGTTTTTTGGGAAGAGACAAGAATAATGATGATACTAAAATGAGCAAATACTTACCAATGATAAATTATGCAGTGGTTGTCCATTAATAGCAAGGAGTTGATCTCCAGGCGCTAAAGCTCCACTTCGATGAGCCACAGATCCTGGTTTTATGTCTGATATCACCATAGGTTCTTCATTGCTCAGTAGCTTTTGCTTGCAGCCTGTGGAAACATCAATCTTACAAAGAAGAACAAGATTCTAAACTTGTACATTAGTTTTGTTAGGATTGTTGTGATGAGGACTCGGGTGCCTAGTACGTTATGTGTAGCAAGCATTATGTATACACGATCCAACGTACCATGACATGACTTATGCACGTCTGATTGGCTAACGCAGCTTGATTGTGCAGCCATGTTGCTTAGTGTAGTATCTGCCAAAAAGATTTTTATGAACCCATCTATATAGAAACCATAAACACTTTTCTCCTTATAAAAAGTATCAAGAACCACTCGAAGCCACATGCTAGAAAAAAAACTCTCGACAAAAATATAGGTAAACATAGCAATGTGGAAGAGATGGAGACTCAGTTCTGATTCAACACTGAAGTAAACGCTCAAGAACATACCTGTAATAGTAACGCCCAATCCAGCAGTAGTTTTAGCCAGTTTCACACTGAAGACCCCACTAGAAGCTTCTATAGTGTTCGGCATACTGAATTCCACATTCAGGGTCAAGTATTTAGGGTTGTGGGAATCGTTTCTTCGCTGCAGGATCTCGTTGGCAACATCCACTGTTAAGTTCTCGTGGCCATTGATCGACATCACCCTGTCTCGTATTTGGAGGCAACCCGACCTGAAACGAAGAAACGGTGAAAGGTTTTGGAATCAGATAGTCTATCGTTTGTTTTTGTATGGTATTAGACAAGAAAAGAATGTTGGAGGTATAAGACCTTGGGTTCCGATAAACGATGAGCATTTGCCTTACTACCGTTATGGGCAAATTGCGATGATGTGGTTTATTTCTTTTGAGTCGTGAAAACTTATTATAATATTAAAGAGAGGAGACGTAGCAGCACAAAAAATAAAAATCCAAGAAATTGTGAAGCTGTTATTATTTTGCATAAAACTTTCAAGTCAAGTGAAAATCATCGAGTCTGAGTTTAATAGTATTTGTTTCTTTCATCATATACAGGATATTTTTTATGTAGTAAAATAAAATAAATAATAAATGCAACCTTAATAGTAAAATTCGCTCCAAAACAAAATAAAAATTTGATTTTGTGTGGCTTGCGCTAGTAAACGATGCGTATCCCCCATACTTAATCGAATTTTCGTTTTGTTTTAAAGTATATCCCAATATTGCGGTTGCATTTAGGAACAGAGACTAAATCACTACAAATTATGCGCACTACATAAAAAATTGTCCTGTATTAACTTTTGTGTAAAATACAGCAAAATTCTGCCAAAACAATCAATAAACAACCACTTACCTGTACGCCGGCGACTGCGCAGCGACATGGGATATCACCAACATGGCATTGTCTTCGTGGACAGCGAGACCTGAACTCTGGCCAGGTGGAACCTCCAGCTGTATGTTCAACGACTCCGTCCTGGTACAAACTCCCATACTCATGTAGTTTTGTTGACTGTCTGTTGAGAAAAAATAAAATATTATAGTTTAAAAAAAACTATAGAACAGGCTTTAGTCATTCAAACTGAATTTGTATGCAAAATTTCAGCTCAATCGGAAACCGGGAAGTGGGTCAAATTTGTTTCCGGGTCTGGGTGTGTGTGCGTGTGACATGTATGTTTGTAAATTGTACCGTCGGTACAGGACAAATCCAAATGAGGGGAAAAGTTTAAAAACAAAAAAACTTTTGTCTAATTATTGAAAACAGATGCACTGGACAGATGACCTAGATAAGGACGGAAAGACAAAATTAATACCTATAAGTAGCAACAAATAAATTTTCGTTATGAAGGTTTTCGAACGCCGGATATCCGGCAGTTTTATAATCAGGACGTGTTTTTTCTCGTTTTCTGAGGCCCTATGGATTACGCATCGACCGCGTTCTGCGAGTCGATTGGTCCGCTGCAAGCTCTTCGCCAATTGGTGCGCCGAACGTGGTCAAGACGTCAAAATTAATTTTATTTGAAAATGTTCACATTTCCACATGTCTGCCTCCGGCTTCCTATTGAAATCCACGTTGCTTAGCAACATTACGTCAGATTCCTAACTAGCCTATTGCAAGCTCTGGAATTAATTAACATAATGTTTTACACCAACAAGCGAGGAAGTTTGAACAAACTAGGAAGTTGCAGGTCCTAAACAAATATACGCGGGAGATATACGAAACTCTGTTTTTCTGGTACACAGTAATTACTGCGCCTACCTAACCTTCTCGCGTTGTTTGGGGAAAGTTGGGATGATTTTGTTTACAATGATTTACATGTTGGATTTCCGGTAATAATAGTGGTCAGAAAAATGTGGCTTGATAAAGTCAGTGACCTGATTTTTAACCCCCGACAAGAACGAGGGATGTTATAAGTTTGTACTGTGTATCGGTGTATATGTGAATCTTTGTATCTGTCTGTGGCGTCGTAGCTCCAAAACGAATGGACCGATTTCAATGCAGTTTCTAATTGAAAGCTAGTTTAATCGGGTATCATCTTGGCTATAATTTCATGAAAATCTGTTCAGCCGTTCAAAAGTTACAGCTCTTTTTCTAGTTAGAGTCGGGGGTTTTTGACGGTTAGGTTACGTAGTAACACTACAATTTAGAACTTTACGGGTCGGTGTGAATTAAAGATTTATAATTATTGCAGAAAGGTGGCCTTGGAGTTAAAAAAATACTTTATTTCATGTATGGGAAATACAATATCTCTCATCAATACGAGAAGGCATAATAATTAACATCAACTACAAATTAAAGCTTGATCCGATGATCGATTAATCACGTTTTAATGGCGCCACTGTCATTTGTTGCTTAATTAGTGGAGTCGGTATGTGAAGTAGCGGAGTCATTAGCATCATTAATTTTGAACCACCGGAAACCATACTCCAAACAAAACATAGATTGTTTAGTCTACCTATGTTTTTTAGAAATATAGATTGTTCTCTTTTTTTCAAAACATAGATTGTTATATTTATGTTTTTTTGAAAATATAGATTGTTATATAGGTATTATTTTTGAAAATATAGAGTTTTTTTTTTTTTTTGTATTTGTAGATTGTTATGTTATGTTGTTATATTCAATGTTTTGAAAATATGGATTGATTAATCTATATTTTTTTAAAATATAGGTTTTTAAGTGTATACTTTTTGAAAATATAGATTGTTTAGTAGATAATATTTTTTTGTCTAGTAGGTATAGAATAAACAATTTATATTTTGTGTTTGTATAATATTGTTCGACAAAAAAGCCTAAACTCAGATAATTTTCTGATAGTGTTTGATTACTCCAAATACTTGAGTGCTCATCTGGACTCATTTGAAGGATCTCTCGATTAATAAAAATATAGCTAGCGAACACTGAAGAGGTTCCAGTTCCGATACACTTGTGTTCAAGTATGGAGGATTTAATATATTTTATTTATCAAGTTCGTTAAAAATGATCCGGAATATCCGGAATAGTGTTGTCGTGATAGACTGATGTTCCACTCACTAATCAAAATGTCAAAGTAAAGGAAAGAAAGAAAGTCGACGGGCAATAAAAAAAAATGATAATGCATAACTAACTTGTGGCCTTTGCCCTGCAGTGGGACATCACAGGCATGATGATAATAATAATATTATTATGATCCCTTTCTCTTTTATATTTTTTAATGTTTTTATTGTTTTGTTAAAATTCGATGCCGGTAGTATTTATTACTCTTTTTATTTAAATGTCTTTATTATCAAAAAAAAATCTTTGTATCAATATTTAAAAATACATAATTATAAGTGTTTTGTACAATTTAATAAAGGAAAATAATAATAATAATGCATAACTAGTCCAAGAGTATGCGACACGGCCCTTATGTTATCATTGTTATTTGAAATTGTACATTGTAGGTACATGCCCTAGTTTTACACAAGAAACCATTTAGGAATCGCGAAAACGCATCTGAATTGCACACAGTACACATAATTTAATAAGCTGTACACAAGGCGCAGTGTTTCTTCATTCTATAAAGTTACCTATTTCGCATTGTATAGTCTGATACCGTTAACACAACAGAACAGTGTTAAATACCGTGTATGTATTATTAATTGCCATTTACAATCAGCTACATAAAGACGAGAAAATTCAGTGGGGATTTTTTTTAGTTACGCGTAGAGGAGTTAATAAAAAAAACGATTTTTTTTCTGAAATGAAAATAATATACTGTTTTTCTTAATAAAAAAACCGATATCTTTTCTGAGATGAAATATACTGTTTTTTTTCAGGGGTAGATTTTTTCAATAGTCCTTTTTTTATGCTTATTAAATTTATTTTCATTAAACATAATTTGACATTCATCACATTTGGTGTTTCATTCCATTGTATTCCAACTTATCAGAAAAATTACTAGATTTAGAAAAAGATTCGCCAAGTTCTTCTTCATGTTATTTTTTTCAAGATTGTAAAAGTTTTTTTTTTTTTTTTTTCTATTTGCATCTCTAGTTACACGGTACCCTATCAACGCCTATCAACGACGACCCTATCAAAGACGATATGAGATATTTATGTTTCCATTTTCAAACTAACGTATCTACATAAAACTACCTGCACTCCATTACGTCACACCATCTATTTTCCAAGTTCCATCGCTTTAGTTTACAAACTCGTGATCGATCTTGCTATAATGATAATACAATCGATACTCCATCCAATATCTTACCATAATCGTCTTGTAAACCTAGTTTGGGCATCGAGCTCTGCCTGTAGTTTCTCTGGCGATGTTTCTTAGTGTTCAACGTCGACGTGCCCGATATTGAATTTTCTGGAACAAAGTGTAAGTTTAAAGCATTTGTTGCGAACATTTTTATACTTTTCACTATAGTTTATGTTGACTTATTCTACTCGTTTTCTTTATACAATTTACTTGAGTAAACTGTTGATGAACGTAGATTTGAATGCACTAAATTCATTTATTATGTTAATCTAATTTGAATATACGGTTTTATTTTATTCACTGACAATGCTTTAAGGCAACGGTTAGCAACAGGCGGACCGCGAAAGGTCGAACCTCGGACCGCCAAATATTGTAATGTATTGTATTCCAAGTATAAATTTCGAATTTTCTGTTCTTCTCGAGAACCAAACTATAAAAAACTGACCGTCGACAGACATTTGTCGACTGACAGTTTCTCATATTAATTTTAGGTCTTATGTTTTATAATTCAGAATTTTATTTGAAACCATAAAATAAACAGGAGCACTTAATTATATGAGTTGATTTTTTCTGGACCTCGTTAAAATTTTCCCACTGCAGTATCCGGACCCCACCTAAAACTACTTGCCGACCCCTGCTTTAAGGGGTGAAAGTACTCGTCAATATGAACAACTTTTACTATGGGATCAACCCGGAAATCACGCAAAAAAACTTTTCATACAAAAGATCAATTTTGCTCGATCAAAATGTGTTTTTTAAAAAATATGCTTTCGATTAATGAAAGAATTTTTAGAATCGGTTCAGGAATGAGTATTTCCTATACGCTACCCCCTACATACAAACAAACAAATACCTTACCTTTATAATAATAAGTAGACCGTATAGCATCCATAGAATTCTCGTTTCAACCAAATAATATTATATCATATTCTTTAGAATTTGCATCAGAAATGGAATCTTACTAACTTTGAAATACGTTATTTTGACAGTACCTGCATTAACCAGACATATCGCAATTCCGAACTTCCAAAAATATTATAATAACTCAACCGCTTCAAAGAGAACTCTAAATAAGTGCTCTAAACTGAAGTTTAAACTTGGATTAACGTACGTACTCTGTACATTAGTGGAAGCATATTATAGACATCAGAACTTGAGCCTTGAGTTATATGAGCAAAGTTTGATGTTCGTATATTCGTTCATGTTAATTGTGGTTTAAGCTATGGAAGGTGGATTCTAAAGGTTAAGCGAGGGCACTAAGTTTTTCCATTTTTAAACCCCGACAAAAAAGGGGTGTTTTAAGTTTGTAGTGTGTATCTGTGTATCTGTCTGTGGCATCGTAGCTCTTTTTAATTGAAAGCTAGTTTAATCAGGTATCATCTTAGCTATGTTTCATGAAAATCTGTACAGCCGTTCAAAAGTTACAGCTCTTTTTCTAGTTGGAGTGGGGGTTTTTGACGGTTAGGTTATAATAAGTATAAAATTGATGCGCCAGATCTCCATGACGAGCTGTCTCGATTTTATACTCCCGACAACTATCGACGCAATAGAAGGCACGAGTTGTTCGCCGTACCATCGTGTCGCACCGTGGCCCGGGCCAACTCACCCATACCGCGCACGCTTTCCGCGCTTAACGCTCTTCTGGATGACAATCCTTACTGTGACTTGTTTGCGGATGGATGGGCGGATATATTGTCAGAGTGTCTGCTTTATTGTGAGAGAGTTGTATGACTGTGTTGTTTTGTTTATATGTGTAATTAATTACCTATGTGACTATCTTTTATTATTGTAATTGGTTTCGTACCGTTTTAATAAAAGTAAAAAATAAATAAATAAAAATAAATAAATACAGTTTTTTTTTATTATTTTTTATTGAAAAATCCACATATTCATAAATACCACGAATGTACTCAAGTTCTTTAAAGTACACACAACTACATAACTAGCTATATATTTCCAGTATAAGCTGACCCCGCACTGTATAGGCTTTCCGTACAGTGAGAGGTCAACGAGCCTAAAGGATAAGCCTATAAGCCCGTTGGCCCGCGCTAAAAACAAATTATAGCCGAATCGGATGATTTAAAAAAATGCAAATAATGGCGGGGAGCTTAATAATAAATATATTAAATAAATAATAATAATAAAAAAAATTACAATAAATGTAAATGAATTGTAAATGACGTCATGGGCCGCGCGGCCTATATGAGATTGTATCATACTGAAAATGTATAGCTTGGTATATTGTAGTCATGCGTACAAGCTTCTAACTTGCGGAACTCTAGTTCTTGTCAAGTTCGGCCATTCAGCGCAAGTTCGCCGCAGGCTTGCGAAGAATTAACCCGGTAATTATTATACCCCGGAATTGCTTCCAAAAGGTGCTATTGCAGAAATTTTGGAGCAGAGAAATGGCATTAAAGTTTCCAGACGGAATTTTGCCTCCAATTATACCGTGAATAATTTTCGACAACGGACTGTATTGTTCTTGTTATGCAAATATTTTTGGAAAAATATTTTTTGCTTGAAGAAATTAAGGATGTAGGTATGTTAGTATTGAAGAGAAGTATAGCGGGACTTTCCACTAAAAATTGGAGCTGGACTGGAGAAGTACCTCCACCTTGTAGAATATTGTAGCCAATAACACTGCACTTTTGCAGTGTTGTGTTCCTACGTCTTGGCAACGTGTGAGTGATGCCCCTAGTGTTGCAAGCGTCCATAGGTTACGGTAACCGGTTATCATCAGGCGGACCGTACACTTGTTTGTCAACTAGTGCCCGTCATAATGAACAACTTTTAGTGTGGAACAAAAAAAACTGCTGTTCCGTACAAATAATTCAATATTACTCGACTAAATGTATGGAGCAATAAATTTATTTTCGCGATTTCAATGTTGTTTCCATAGTAAAAGTTGTTCATAATGATGAGTACTTATCACCCCTTGAAAAGTCTTCTGATATTGATCCGCAGGATGAACTTTGTACGTAGGGTTTCAAGTAATGAAAAAGGGTAAAGTTTAGTCATTCACAAAAGGACTAGACAATAAGATCCTAAAAAGTACACTTTTGTGTACACAATTCTCACCTCTAGTATACCTCCCAGTCCCACAATGTCCAACAACATGTCTGGGAGCCACATGGAGCCGCGTGAAGCCACCCTCACAGTTCTCCAGGTAGCACATGACCTCCTCAGCAGTATAGTTGTTGCCGTCGATCACATGGTCGTCAAACGCCAGGATCTGATCACCAGGATGGAGAGCTCCGCATCTAGAATGGGAAGAATTTTGAATATCGAAGGTTCAGTGTTCTGGATTTAGGGATTTCCCGATGTAAGTCTGAAATTAGGTAATGCTAATTTGGTTTTGACTGAAGGAAATGGTTTTGTCAATATTAATAAACTCTGGCTTTTTAACGGTATAGTGAGTTTCAGGTTCTACGAAAAACTGCTACAGTCAGATCTTAATGTAATTGTCGAAATAAAATATTCTTAAAACAAACGGTGTAGAGGATATTTTTACACTATCAATGTATTTTAAAAGAGGCAAAGCGGGTCTTTCCGAGCTAAATTAGAGCTGCCCGACTGGGGACCTTCACCTTGCAGAATATCGTAGTCAAATAACACTGCTATTATGCAATGTTGTGTTGCTAACGGTGAGCAAGGTCGCCAGTGGTCTTTGGGAACGCACGAGTAATAATGCCCCTGGTGTTACAAGTGTCAGCGTAAATTCTGATTACCATCAGGCAGGCCGCATGCATGTTTGTCACGTCAGTGGTAAAAACAAACTATTCCTATTGCGAGAGAGATACCTATGCAATGTGTTAACTTCTCGATTAAGAAACACAAATGGCGAACCGATACGAAGTCCTTAAGCCGGGTTTCCACTGCGAAAAGGTAATGAGCAAGTAATGGCTTGACGGAACGGACCCTAAATAGCTAAAATAGGTTTTACCTTCCATTAGGAAAGAGTTTTGACAATTGCCCTCCACTGCAAATGAAAAATGAAGAAAGATTTCGTTATTGACTATTTTTACTCGTTCAGTTCTCTCCGCTAGACACTTTGTTGGTGGAAGCACTTTTATGAAGTTTACCGTTGCAATTGCGAGTCAAATGGAGTCCTTACGGAGTCCGCTCCGCTGCCAGTGGAAGACCGGCTATAATATAGACACGTTTGTTTTGTCAAAGAAGCAACTATTACGAAGAACACTTAAAAATTCGCAATGCGCCTGCGAATCTCTTCAGGCTTAGTTTAAGCTCAATGCGATCTCACAGCTTACTCTAAGCCTAGTCTTGCAATCAACGGCATTAAATGGATCTCTATTCGTATAACTTTAAGCTTTGGTTAGGCTTTAAAGTTGTTTAAAAGTAACATAATGAAGTTGTGGTTTAAAGCGGGAGTAGAAAGTATCATAAAACCAACATAAGTCAACTTAGCAACGTGTAGACCACATTCTTCTCCTAATAATAGTCCTCGGGGAAGGCTTTACATGGTTACTGGTAACTCGAGGTATTCTTGTCCTCCCTTGTAGTAAGGGAGCTGAAATGCAACAAATTTAATGATCCTGTACTACATAGTACAGGATCTAGAGTAGTAGTTTTGTAAATATGTTTTGTTTTACTTAAAAAAGGTCTCTATTTGATAGTATATGAAGTTTATTGTACTGGCTTTGCCCGCGACTGCGTTCGCGTGGAGATCCATGTTATCTGAGTTATTTTCCCGGATAAAAAGTATCTTATGTCCTGCCCCAGATTGTATTTAAGTTATATACGTTTTTTTTTATATCCGTTCATGAAATAAGGCTTGTTTGATTAACAAGCATCCAAATTCACTAAATCACAAACATTCACTTTCACTTAAAATTTTAGTAGGATTCCCCATATGGTAAATACGGAGAAGTACTATCATCCTTAGAACACACTCAGTAGGCAATAAAATGCCTTCAAGTTCTATAGAACAAACTGCATCTAATTTAGCGCATATTGTTTTTATTATTTCTCAAGGAAGGATATTTATAAACAAATTAAAACTAGACGGTGCAACTTTCAAACTATTTAATTCAAACAAAACGAGTTTCTTAAAGCATTAACTGAACATTAAAATGTCTCACAATATTAGTGAAGTGCGAAGTAGCGAGTTGAGCGCTCCCTTGTGCAAGAAGTTTCTAATTTATAGCAATTTCTTTAAGAGCCGACAATATTTAGTTGCCAGGTAGAGAACAATTCAGATGCTGCATAGTTCTGAAGAGAGGCGATTAATGAAAGGAATATATAACGCGAATGGAAGTGGGAATGCCGTAAGGGACCCCTAGAAGGACTCATAATGACCTTAATGGTGATAACGTTCACACAGCTTAGCCATCTGATTACGTATGATAAGTATGACATTAAAATTTGCTTTAGTATTAGAGTTCAAAACGGAGTATTTACCATGTTTATTTATATTGGTTTGAGTTCCCGATATCTCAGCACTTTGTTGGTCACGGATAAACTAAAAGTATTTGCGGGTGGATGTTTATTGGCAGACAAAACGGTCTACCCTCCTTTTGTTACGTTTTGTGCACTCGGGTCCGGTACCACTATCACTTAAGTAACTCACAGCTCGATTTAAAAACTTAAAATTTGGTGTCGCAAATAAACGTCCTATTCCGTATCCTCTTATGAAAACGTCTATAAGCGAGAAAGGGATGCATTGTTTGTTGGTCGCCGTGGCTGTCAGATTTTTCTTACGTAATCAAGGCCGGTGTGTAGTATAAGTAAGTAATGTATTTATTTGTCAGAATATTGTTACAAAGATGTTAAAATAATAAAATGTCCATAATATTCTGCTGATAGATAGTTTATACTTGTTACTCCTAACCAGCGTGCTTGTATAAAATAAAGGATGGGTGTCTATAAAATCGACATCAAGCCGCAATATATTTAGGGGACCTAGAAAAAACCCATGGAACTTAGGGCATACACCCAACGGTATAAAAAAAAAGTTTTATGGTTTTTTTTTTTTTTTTTTTTTTTCCATAATGCCGAAAGAACAATTAACGGCCTCGTTTAGTTATAAAGGATCCGGCTGGCGCCTCTTCCTTTTAAAAAGACTTCGGGAGTACTCGGCTTCACCTCGTCCTTTGAATATTACTCGGCCGAGAATTACTTATATTCAAGCCTGGATCGCATAATGTACTTTTAACTTTAAAAAAAAGGTGGCAATCTTGTACCATTCCGCACGATTTCCGGATTGATGGATGACACAAGTAAAGGAAAGAAAGAAAGAAAGAAAGAAAAGAACATAAGAAAATGAATGGAGAAAGGGGATGGAAAGGAAGGTGGGAAGGGGTGTGGGGGGGGGGGGGTAGGAAGGGGGGTGGTGGGTGATGGGAAGGAATGGTAGGATATAGAGATCATGATATTGTATTTTTAACACCTTTTGTAACCTATGTTCACAAATAAATAAATTGAAATTGAAATTGAACATTTATTCGGCACAGACATATTGACAACATAAGAGAGAGAAGAGAAAAAAAACATCAATACTTGACAAATAAGAAATAAAATATTTTTAAATAGGTATACGCTGTCAAGCATGCCCATGCCGAAAGGGTAGCCAGCTCAGCATTTGCTGGGCGCAGAGAGCCCAAGTCTTCGAATGTTTTTATTCTGACACATGCTAAAAATGTTTTCATCACTATTAGAATCTAGTGATAAGGTGGTAGTAGCCCGACAGCCGGTAAGGGACTTGGTAAATAACCTAACCGGACCGTCAAAAACCCCCGACTACAACTAAACAAAGAGCCGTAACTTTTGAACGACCTAACAGATTTTCATTAAACACAGCTAAGATGATTCCCGGTTAAACAAGCTTTCAGTTAAAAAAACTGCATTAAAATCGTTCCATCCGTTTTGGAGCTACGACACACGATACGCAGATACACACTACAAACTTATAACACCCCTCTTTTTTGTCGGGGGTTAAAAACTCAAAATTCCCTGCAGCAAAGTAGCCGAGAGAAAGCTTTTCGTTGCAATTTACAGTGCAAATTTTATCTCCCATAAAGAACATAGTTGGTTATTTCTACGTTGAATGCCCAAAGGGACGCTAAAGATGAGTGAATTTATAATACTGGAGAAAATGTTACATAAGCGACAAATGGAAAGCAATTCATTTTTCTTTCCTTTTTAATTGGTTAAAATTAATCCCATTGGCTTGGCAAATTGGGATTTCCTTTGACTTTAAATCCGGGTAATCGACTTATATCGTTTAGCTAAGCGAAAATATTTAAATTATCATCCGAAGTGGGTGGTCTATGCATGACTTTTGTATTTAGGTTTATTGGTATAATTAAAGGAGTGGGGCTCGTAGCTACATAGCTACCGCGCAGATCAGTCGATCAGCGAGGTTAAGCTGCGGTTGCCACGGTCAGTCCCTGGTTGGGTGACCATTTCTTCGAAGATCGAGACCCCTCCGTGCCTCGGATAGCACGTTAAGCAGTTGGTCCCGGTTGTCATACGAATAACTATGACAGTCGTTACGGGAGTCAGCAACCCAAAAAGTCTGACAACCGGTCTAATCTTAGGGTATCAGTGTCTCCCAGTAATTGGGTGGCGGAGGTCAGATAGCAGTCGCTCCGTATAAAATACTGTTACTCAGCCGCATCTGGTTAGACTGGGAGCCGACCACAACGTAGTTGGGATAAAGGCCAGGCAGATGATGATGGTATAATTAAAGGTTCTTCCCTTCATTACAAGGCGTACTATAATTTTCGAGGAGACTGTCATCTGATCTCCACAATCTCAAAGAAATTTCTGTTAACATCTCATCTCGTCAACGTTGAGATGAGAACTAAAACTTTTTCATTTTCTAGGCTTTTAATAGCAGGAATAAAGCAAAAGCGTACTAAGAAGTAAAACTTGAGTTCCCTTCATGATGGTTGAGCTTAGCGATGCGTCATACTCGTGAACGTGTGCCGTCTGTCGGGACTCAGTCAGCTTATAACTTCCATAGCAATCTTATAGCATGGAGTCTCTTGCCGGTATCTTCTCCAGGATCAACCCACTTGGAACCGTGCACCTAGAATCACGATGTTTTGAAAGTGCCTGCAAAGGCCCAGTTGAAATAAAAACCTTTGAGTTTGACTTTGATTCATTTTTCCCCAGCTCTTACCACAACATTGTATTAATCAAGATTGTATCTATTATTTTAAAAGTGTTTCCATGGAGTTTCTTGCCGTTTCTTCTCCATAGGATCTACTATTTGGAACCACGCACTTAGAGTTTCGATATTTCATAAGTGACTACGAGTATATCTGGTTGACATGAAATAAAAATTTCTATATTGTTTTTCAAAGAACTGGCGGAAAAGAAAAAATAATGAAAAATGCTACCAAAATCCGACTATTAAATTTATCAAGGTTTGTAATAAAAAAATAATGTACATTATTCATGGGATCAAGTGCTATCAAAACACCTGTGTTGAAAGTTTTGTTCGTCCTCAAAGGAACATGACAGCACATATTGAATCTATTCCTTTTAAAAATACAATTGGGCACTGACCCGGCGAGAAGACATCGAAGGTTGACAAGGGTCAAGCATCCCTTAGGAGCGAAGGGTTTTTACAGAATGACGTATGAAGATTCATGTTATATTTTTAAATTCTCAGCACTGTTTCATAATGGCTGTGTAGGTGTTTTGTTGAACGATGTTTTTACATCTGGGATTTTAGGCTTGTCAGAGACGTAATACATTCAAGAGAATTTTATTAGTTTACGTCGAGCAAGTTAAGGCAAGCTAAAGCCTAACCCTTCTCATTCTGAGAAGAGGCCCGTGCCCAGCAGTGGGACAGTAATGGGCTGGATTTATTTATTTATTTTATGTCGATCAAAGAGATTGACATCTGGATTGGCGCAGTGGTTGAGCGATTGAATGCTGCGCTACGTGTCGCGGATTCAATCCCCGCACGGAACAAATATTTTTATGGCCTACGGATAGTTGTTCCGGGTCTGGGTGTGTGTATGTGACATGTATGTTTGTAAACTATACCCTCGATACAGGAGAAATCCTAGTAAAGGGCAATGTTTTTTAAAAATAATAATTTAATAACAGTTTTTTTAGACATCATCAAAAATCCTTCATCAACAAACGGTTATACGCGGTCCGTATACAATAACGAAATAACTTTTTATACACTGAAATTTTTTTTTCGCAATACTTTTTCTACTAGTTACCTACACAAATTAAATGACAATCAATCTATATGCGAACACATAACAAAAGGTGGTTATTAAGTTTGGTGCCTATTAAGTAAGCCAGAGTGCTATTTCAAATAAACTTTGTTAATGACTAAACAAATTTCCTGAAATAACCGAAACAGTTCGGTTATTTCTTTTTTTCAGTGTACGTTCAAGGAACGACCGACGAGTCCGACTCGCACTTGGCCGGTTTTTTTTCCTACGGCATTGAGCTGAAACTAGGCTAAGCCTGTCTTGTGATCCAATTAAAATATCGATAGCTCACCTGTTATGATCGTGTCACTAATTATGTACCGCTGTGAGGCTTGAACTCCGTGCTTTGATGATTAATGTGATTTCTAGTAGTAATATATAATAATTAACTACTACGTTACAATATGCTCAAAATATACCTATTAGTTTCGAGATTAATTGAAACAAGGTATTTGATATTAATTATGAGAAGTTACAACTGTTACAAGGTATTTCTGTGAAATGGATTATATATTTAATTTAATTTTTTATTTCTTTTGTGTCTCTCTTGTGTGTGTGAATTTGATTCATCATGAGGAAACCTGCACATCTGAGAGGGCCTCATAAAGTTCTCGATGGTGTGTGTCGTCCGCCAACCTGCACTAGGCCAGCGTGGTGGACTAAATAAAGCCTAACACTTCTCATTGGGCTCCTCTTAGCATTGGGACAGTAATGAATGGGCTGGTTTTTTTTTTTATATCAATTATGAGAATTTATAAGGTATGTATGAAATGGATACCCATAATAATATTTTAAGGAATTTAGTTTTTATTTCATATTTGTGTCTTTTATAGTGTTTTATTTTTTATCTTTAATCTTCTCTCTCTTGTTGTCAATGTATACGTGTTGAATAAATGATTTTCTTTTTCTAAATGTAATCCTAAGTTGTACTATTTAGTACCTACAAATTTATGGATTGTAGGTACCAAACATCGTTTCATTTTTGGTCAGCACTGGACAAAATCCCATACTAACGTTAGGAATGTCTATAAATATACAGGATAATATTTTTTTTATGTAGTGCGCTTATATTTTGTAGAGTGATTCAGTCTCCGTTCCTAAATGCAACCGCAGTATTGGGATACATTTTAGAACAAAACGAAAATTCGACTTAGTATGGGGAACACGCATAATTTACTAGCGCAAGCCATACAAAATCATTTTTTTTATTTTGTTTGGAGTGAATTTCAGTACTGCGGTTGTATTTAGGAACGGACACTGAATCACTGCACATTTTGCGCACTTCATAAAAAAATATCCTGTATAATTATATAGGTATACCCCGTTCGAAATAACATTAGAAATTTAAATAACTCCATTTACACTTTATTCAACCGATTTTGACTTCTATTACGTTGGTGACATGACAAATTACAGCTGCAGTAAACATTTGTTATCGTAAATACCTTTTTGCTTTTAATGCTATCCTTATGCGTACGGAATAGAAGTCAAAATCGGTTGAATACACTGTAAAAGGGTTTGTTAAACGTGTCTAATCTTATTTCAAACGGAGTATAGATACTTTTAAAACCAACTCACCTGTCACTTATACTTGCTGGTAATATACTATCAATGTAAATCGCATTACAGGTCCCAACTCTCTGGTACGTATCCGATCCGGAACTGTACACGTCATCAGATGAACACCTCAGGTTGGTCAAGAACAGCCCCAAGTCCTCGTTGCAAGGCCTTTCGATCTCTATGAGGAGAGGTCCTGTGGCGAGCTTGACTGACTCCATGATAGAAACGTCATACTCTATCGTGAGACTGGTTAGTTGTGGACAGTTCTGCAGGATGTTGTGGACTTCTGAGAGTGTTTTGTTGGTGAGGGATACCTGAGGACAAAAGTTTTGTTGTAATTTATGCCTATACAGACTGTCGTTAGTAGTACGACAACTGCGCCTGGAGATATTATCATCGATACTGCCAAAATAGAAAAACATGTCAGAAATAAGAAAAAAAAATACTTGGTCTAATTTCATCATAAACATAAATAGTTATTCCTTGCTAATAAGAGATAATTAAAATAAAGTAAACTAATAATATTATTTAACTAAACTAGCTTTTAAGTTTATTGCCATCTCTAATCCTAGCATACAAAAGACAAGGACAAGATAAAGAAAAAAAAAAAAAAAAAAAAAAAAAGTGTTTAAAAATTAAAAGTTTTTAGTAAGTCTACATAGGTAATTCAATATTTTTATTTTGTACCAAAAATAATAAGCCATCCGACATAATCTTGTGGTTTTTCAACGTGGATTTCTGTTTGAATCTTTAAAACATCGTTGGTAAAAATAATATATGTATCATAATGAGAATTTTTTCTAAATGCGCATTCTCATATTTTTATTTTTATTTCTACTTTAACTTTGCACTGGAAATATGTCTTTTCTGTCTATGTATCTGTCCTCTTCTCATTATGTCTATCATTCTACTGTGTCTTGTTTTGTGGAAAGAAATATTCTTCTATCTTTACTTTTTTATATTAGCCATCGACACTACTAACTTTCTTCAGTAACTTATTGAAACACTTACATGGTCAACCTTCAGCAGCCTATCTCCAGGCTTGATCCTGGACGTTTGATACGCAGCACCACCAGGTCTGACATGCGTCACAACCAGTGGCTGAGCATCCAAAGACCGGCTGTTCAACACCAGATCAGCGCTGGGGGCCGAGTTCTCTGGGAGACCTCCACGGATGGTGATGCCGAGAGATCCATTGATCTTCTCGACTGGAACCTCTGCTAGCTTCGTCGTGATGTACAGGGAGTTTTGGGATGCTGGAACAAAGATTTTAAATAAGTTGGTTTGTCTAAAAATACCGCTATGACAGTCGTTAACGGTCAGCAGGTCAAAAAATATATCTGTATCTTCCACTAACTGGGTTGTGGAGGACAGATGTTAGTCGGTCCCCGTAAAATATTTATAGGTACTATTATATAACATGACAACACGGTTAAGGAGTATGCATTAGAAATGCCGTTATTAAGTCCCATTATATTATGAGGCGAGCCTGATGCCATATGCCAGGAAAAAATTAAATTCCAAGTTGCTTCAAAAAAAAACCAGCCCTTTCTTGTCCCACTGCTAGGCACTGGCCTCTTCTCTGAATAAGAAGGATTAGGCCTTAATCCACCACACTGACCTGATTGGTGGGTTACTTCAAAGAACTAACAAAAAAAAGCAAAAAGCACTGCACCACCTGGCAATAGAATTCAAGACCTTACGCTCAATAGTTGCGCTTGCGATGACTTATCCAATGAAGCAGTCGCATATCAACCTGAAATTTTATGACGCCTAACGACCGAAATTGAAGGAAAATATGAACTCTATGGGCTATTTCGGTGCGCATCCGAAGACGCATCGGAAGTTCTTGCTCAACGTGACAGGTGGCGCTATATTTATCCATTCTCGGGAAGTTAAAAATATCTCTTAATTAAAATTTAAAGATAACTTCATCAAATCAGTAGGGCTAGTACGGTAGAAAAGGAAAAGGGGAAGAGAAAAACTGGGAAGAAATCCATTTCTTGGTCGTTTTCTCTCTCGATTTTTCGTTTAGTCTTCTGTCAAGGAGACAAAGAGCGGAGAATATGGGTTTGTTTACTCGCCGTGTTAGGCTTGACGGGGTTGTAAAGCTTTTCAGCTGTTTCTCATCTCGTACTGTATATTATGTCACTTTTCTCAAATGACGCAACTATAATAATCTTATCAGCAGTTATACAATTTTAGCCATGTTAAAACAAATAAATACAGTAATAACGCATATTACCCCATAATAAATCACTGCGTGCTATACAAAATAATTCTACAATTCCCAAAATTAGGACTAGGAGAGTACGATTAATGACCACAACCACAGAAAGAGGTGTGTCAGTAACAAAATAAATTGTGTTCTTGTCTTGTGCGACATGAAATACGATTCGCGTAGTTCAATTTATACTGGTTGTTTTAGTTTCAATTACGAATTCAAACATAATAATATCTTGCCTCAAAACTTTTTGTGCTGGACCCATGTCTCCGCGTAAGTCTATCAAAATATGTTCTTACGTACCGAGTAGTCAAACGCGTGCGTGATAAATATTAATAATGAAGAAAAGAAGAAGAAGAAGATTGAACCTTCGGCTTCGGCTAAAGTTTATCGTGGAAGCCGAATAATCGGCTCGGCCAAAATCTGTCCTTCGGTCGGACATTCGTCCCCAGCTATCGGTGTGGATTATCTGGTCATCTATCTACCCAGGAAATTTGCTAAATATGCTGATTCGGTTTAAAGACATTTATTGCTCAGATAAGAACAGTTACAGTTCACTTAATTTGAGAAAAGTAGATATAATAATCATGCATAAATCTGTGGATCTTAAAGACTAAGAATAGAACATAGTATGATGTATTTGGTATCAGTATTGTTTTCTAACATATTCTTGTAGGCGTTTGATTCGATTGTGGGGAAAAATACCCTACAGTCCATTGGCTGGTATACATCGGTATACCAGCCAATGGACTGTAGGGTAAACTGCATCGGCAGTTTCAAGTTATACGTTAAATTGTCTTGTAACTTATCCAGTAAGAAATTAATCACAAAACAATGTTTACTCTGATGGCATTTATTTATTTAATTTTACCAACTTAACACAAAGACCAAACTTGTTCAACATTAATACTAAGACATTCGTCTTAAATCTAATTCAGTCCTGAATGTTTTATAAGACCTCGAATTTCTCCGACAAGTTTATATTCCTAAACTCATTCGGTCCATCAAAATAATCCAGAAAGCACTTAAAATTGGTACTCCAAACTTAATTTCAATTGACAATACCTAATCTGTGCGAAACTATCCGAATAAATTAATCTCAGACCGATACCGATTCTGAGAATACATTATTATTATTTAGGCCCTGCGAAAATGGCGGACTTTGACGACCATAGAGCTTATGAAATCCTATGCAACTACGCACACGGCGAACAGAAAATCCGCCGATACGATATGACAACAGATTTTCAAACTATTTTTGATTTCTCTTAGAAAAGCGTACATATAGAATTCTTTTTTTTTATAAACTTCATTTCACTCACCATAGTTAGGCATATAATATTCCACCTCCAGCGACGCCCTTTCTTCCACATTGTCGAGGAGTCGTAACACCTCATCGTTTGTGAGCCTCGCTGTGGAGATGCCGTTGACGCTGCAGATCCTGTCTCCTGGAGCCAGCCGGTCTGACTCGTGGGCTACTGAGTCTTTAGTGAAGCCCACGATGGAAGGTACGATGCCGGGTTCCGAACGTCCTGTAAACAAAAGAAAACTTGTTGAAAATGGTGGTATTATTTAATAAGTTAACCGTCAAAAACCCTCGACTCCAAGTAGAAAAAGAGCTGTAACTTTTGAACTGCTAAACAGATTTTCATGAAACATAGCTAAGATGATACCCGATTAAACTAGCTTTCAATTAAAAGAAATTGCATTGAAATCGGTCCACCGTATTGGAGCTACGAATGCTACGATGCCACAGACAGATTTATAGACACAAATCCACAGACACACTACAAAAGCCCCTGTTTTCAATCGGGGGTTAAAATAGGTTTAAAAGATCCATCATAAAGTAAAAAATCCATTCAAATTTTAAAGTCCGGTACCAAAACCGCAAGAGTTGATGAAAAGTAAGTATAATTTCTCATAACAAGTTCAATAGATTAGTGGCCTTCCCATCTCTACTTCAAGTTAAAACTGATAACACAATTTTCGCTGTTCAAGATTGCCTTAAGTGTGATGAATTCATTAAAATAGAAATTAGTTTGTTCTCTAGTCTTCTTATAATTGAGTTTAACGATTCAACACAATCACATTTACCCTAAATCATCTGCCTGACTTTTATCCGAACTACGTTAGGGTCGGCTCGCAGTCTAACCAGATGCGGCTGAATATCAGTATTTTATACAGAGCGACTGCCATCTGACCTCCGCCACCCAATTACTGGGAGACACTGATACCCTAAGCTTAGACCGGTAGTCAGACTTTTTGGGTTGCTGACTCCGGTAACGACTGTCAAAGGTATTCGTATGACAACCAAAATCACATTTACCCTAAAAACAGACTTAAAAGCCTTCTCAACCTAAAAATAAGAACCAAACGACGTTGTACACCCCACCCCCGAAGTTCTAAAAGCTATGCGACAACAGAGTAACAATAATGCGGACTTTGAAGTGCTAGTGTATGGGCTGGCCATGCTAACTGAGTCTAACATGCTGCTGTTGAAACCTTCATAAAAGTACCATAATGGCTCGTAAATATGGAATGGCACTTTCTACGAGCGGTCATTTTATAGCGTGCAGATGTAAAGTAGCTAGTTTTTGTATAGAGGAGCAATTTTGGATGTATTCTTCCTCTAATAGTTTTCGAGTATCATTTTTTTATGATTTAGGAGGCATACGAGCTTGCGGTCCCCCTGATGGTAAGTGATCATCGCCGCCCATGAACATCCGCATCACCAGAGGAGACACCGATGCGTTGCCGACCTTGTAAGATGGTGTTAGGAGAAAGGGAGGGACAGGAGAAGGAAGGGGACTAAGGGAGGAATTGGGCCTCCAGCGCTCCACACTCACCGACCGAAACGCAACAATATGCATACTGCTACTTAACGTCCATATTCCGTCGGAGGGTAGTACTTCACCGGTCGTGCAGACATTTAAAAAAGATAAAAAAACTATAACATGCTAATTCAAACCGTATTATCATTAGTAAACAGTTTAATTTTATTTGCGACAATTAATCAGCCTATTCAACTTTTTCACAATATAGTAGCCGATTTTTGACGTGTATTCTGTCAGTTGACAAAAAAGAGACTGGCGCGCGATTATACGACCTTTTTGATTTTGGAACTCTTTTGGTTTGGACACCTTTGAGCCATGTCCATTGTTAGAAAGGCAATGCAAAATAATGTTTTTTTAAGAAGTTTTGATATAAATAGATCATGCTATCGTGGCAACAAAATTATAGCAGACAATATTAAGATACACAAACATAGAATAACTTAAATTATCTCTGCGTCTAATTCCTATATTAACAAGCCTATATAGCATCCTGGTAGCCGCCGAATTGGGACTTACAAGCAGGCTAAAGTATGTCTGGTCTCGTAAAAAATATATACAAAATTATGTTAAATAATACATACATTTGATATAGAAACAGCCAGACGATTTGACAGTCATGTCGCACCCACGTCAAGGGACCTATATTCCCAATGAAATAAAACTGTAACTCTTTATCGATTTGTTATCATCACATATATTATGTATTAGGTATATTTCACGCTTCGGGAATGTGTTCGGAAATTGGAAACATTTTTTGAATACTTGAGTATTTGTTTGTTTTGAAGATTAAGGTAAAAAGCACAGAATAGATATCTCCAGAAGGCTGCCTCCGTATAACAAACGATAACGGATGCACGCAAACTAGTGATGAGCGTTCAATGAACGGACTAGTTAAATCGACCGTCCACGTACAATCAACGCATGGACGGTTCACTGTCACTCAACCGACTAGTCGATTTCATAGACGGCTAAATTGAGAGTCTACAACGTTCCTATCGACGTGACGGGCAAAACGATGACGACGCGTGAACGTAGTCGGTTAATAGTTTAATAGAATATAATAGATCTTTATTTCATGTAAACCAGATACAGGCACTTATGAAATGTCGAGACTCTAGGTGCACGGTTCCAAATAGTAGATCCTATGGAGAAGAACCGGCAAGAAACTCCATGGAAACTCTTTTCAAATAAATAATAGATCTTGACAATCTTTATCAGTACAATGTTGTGGTAAGATCTGCGAGAATAATGCAATTCAATGCGAATATAAATAAAACTAGGATAATAATGAATTGCCTCTGAATAAGATTGCCATGGCAGTTACGAGCTGACCAGTTCCGACAGACGGCACCCGTTCACGAGCATGACGCATGTGTCAGCCTCGCCAAGCTCGACCACAATGAAGGCAACTCAACGACCCGACACACAACGCCACCATCAGCGAGACATTTTAGTGAGCATGACAGACTCATAGTACCAGACAACATGTAGGTAGGTATTTAGTAAATATATCTATAACATTATTACTTACATCATGCTCACAGTTTACAAGTTTTTGTATGCATTTGAATTTACAATTATATAAGATTAGGTATTAAAATAAAACATTTGGTACACCAAAAATAATTTCAAAATATAAAAATTAATAGGGACATTATACACAATGTCACAAAATAAGTTTGTAAACCAATTAAATACTCAATTTAATCACCAATATAAATAAATTACTCCATCGTAATAATAGTAAAGATTAATGCGATTAATCGCATTTTAATTATGTAAATACCTACATACAAAATTTCAGACAGTGCCAGAGGGTCGCAGTGTGCAGGACGGAATCGTACGCCAGACATCTTTATCTTCGATGTACTGATTTATGGTGTAATAGGCTTTGGACATTAAAGTTTGCTTAATAAATGCTTTAAACTTTATATCTGGTAATTCAGTAATGCAAGTTGGAATTTTGTTATAGAACCTAACACTGTTTCCCATAAACGACTTGCTAGTTTTGCTAAGTCTAATACCAGGTACAACTAGCTTGTTTCTATTGCGAGTATTCAAGTTATGTATGTCACTTAACTTATCAAAATTAACTATGTTTTTACGGATATACATAATGTTTTGTAAAATATACATCGACGGTAGTGTAATTAAATTAATTTCTTTAAATATTTCACGGAGCGAGTCACGTGATCTTAAATTATAGATAGCTCGTACTGCTCTTTTTTGTAATATAAAGACAGTCTCAATATCAGCAGTAGATCCCCACAGTAAAAGACCGTAGGACATGATACTATGAAAGTACGCAAAATAAACTATCCTAGCCGTAGCCACATCTGTGACCTGTCTTATTTTCCTAACTGCAAATGCAGCAGAGCTCAGTTTGCCTGCAAGAGCCTTGATATGAGGTCCCCATTGCAGTTTAGAGTCTACTGTTATGCCCAAGAAGACAGTGGAGGAAACTAAATCTAACACTTTGCCGTCAAGTTTTACATGAGTATCAATGTGAGTTACATTTGGGGCCGAAAATTTAATACATTTCGTTTTCTCTGCATTTAGGAGAAGGTTATTAACAGAGAACCAATTTGATACTGTATTCAGTGTATTGTTAGGTTCTACAAGATCCCTATCCTTTCTATTTACTTTAAATATGAGTGATGTGTCATCGGCAAATAGGACTATATTTGACATAGTATCCTTGATCATGTGAGGGAGGTCATTAATATAAACAAGGAACAGAAAAGGGCCCAAAATTGATCCTTGTGGTACTCCAATTTTAACTTTTGAGCCGGTAGAAGTAACGTTACCAACTGCCACCTTTTGTTCCCGATTCGACAAGTATGATGTTACAAGGTCTATTGATCGATCACGAACTCCGTAGTGTTTAAGTTTCAGGATGAGTGTGTGATGGTCCACGCAGTCAAACGCCTTCGAAAGGTCACAGAATACTCCTACAGCATCTTGTTTCTGTTCCCAGGCCCCCAATACAGTTTTAATTAGCATGGATCCAGCATCCATCCTCTGTAGATCGCCCCCTCGTAAATCCGAACTGTTTCTCATGCAGTATCCCATTTTTGTTAATTCAATTCAATAAAAGTCCATTTGTTCTTTGAAATACCTAACATCGTCGATCAAATAAATTGGTACTCCTAATCATCTGAAACAGATTTGATATTTGATAGGGCCGGATATTTTGTTATTTTGAACGAAAAAAAATTAATGAAGCAAAGTCACGATCACAAATTTTGAAAACACTGCCATTTTCACGTGTTATGGCAGTTGTCGAAATTTATTAAATTTCAAATCAACGTGGTAATAAGACTGGTCTAGCGTTTAATGTCGACTCGAGCAACTTCACGACCACGTCAACCCGTAGATAGACTAGACATCGTCGCGAAGTTTAGACAGTCGAGCTACGTGAACTAGTCGACGAATTCAACTAGTCGATGGACTAGTCCATGAACGAAAATGAACGGTGTCGTTTCGTTAACCAGAAATGCGTGGATGACCCATCGCTAACGCGCACCTAGGTGCGTTTTGCCGTACAATTTGAACTAGTAATCAAATAATCCGCCCCTATTTTCCACTTCAGGGATACTAAACAGCTATGTTAATAAATTAATTATACTACACTTAACACCCCTCTGATAATGTAGCGTAATTATAGATACACAAGTCGAACACGGCTATTGAATAACTGGGTTAATATTGTGGGTTAATGATATCCGGGGTAATAACCATTATTTTAGAATAGAATAGATCGTTATTTCATGTAAACCAGATACAGGCACTGAAACTTGACATTTCATGCGCGGTTCCAAATAGTAGGTCCTATGGAGAAGAACCAGAAAGAAACTCTATGGAAACTCTTTTAAAATAATAGGTAGATTTTAAAATAATAGCTCGTACGAGTAGATTACAATCTTGATTAGTACAATATTTTAGAGAAAAAAACATAGAGAAATAATGATTTGCTTCTGAAAAAGATTGCTATGTGTATGTGTGATTAAAATTTTGAAACGATTGGTCGTGTTTTCTGGCAAACATATTAATAGCCCCCCATCATAAACTAAGGTTTTAATTATTATAAGCCTATACACTGTTATGTAAAGCTGAAAGGGGTTTATTATACTTATCAACATGGATCAAAATAGAAATTGCAACAAAAAAACAGCTGTTCCATACATGTAGTCGAGTAATATTTAACTATTTATATGGAACAGCAGATTTTTTATTTTCATTCTTTCTTAAGGAGATAGGGACTAGATTGGACCTTATAGGGGTCCATCTCATCACGCCACCTCCTTCGAGGCTTGCCGCGTAGCCGTTTTCTACTACTTCGATCCGACTGATAGTAATGATTGTACTATTAATAATTGAGACTGAGAATTTGTTTTTCAGCTGAAGTTTAGTATCTAATAATATCATATAGTATCTAAATTGTTATGAGTAGACAAACAAAATTACTAAATTTAATAATTAACCTATATACCCTTCAAACAATGTAGAACCTTTGAAACTAAGACCTAGATTTTGGAGAATATCTTAAACATTGTCTAGAATTGTTGCCTGAGCGGTCTCATTTAAATAGATTACGATTGCTGAGATGTTAAAAGTGAGATTGTTATACGTAAATGGAGGTAGGTACCTCGTATCGATCCACAAGGACAGACTAATTCCTAATCAAAATTCTCCTAGGCAGAGAGATGACATAATAATAACGGCAGCTATTAAACTATGTACTATAATTACACTAAAAAACGTAATGGCTAGAAATTAACAAGTCATGGCTATTTATAACCGAGAACTTAGTTCAGATAAACCCTTTAAAGTTAACGCTTATAAATGGTAAATATCTTGTTCCATACTAAGACGGACTATGATAGTGATTATGGCTATGATCTATTTAAGCAAAACTTAATTCATGTTTTTGATTTAGTTATCATGAGCCGTTTGGCGTCGGAAAGCTCGGGTTATGGGGTACGAATGCACGTCTCCTTTTTAGAGACATTGCAAAACGGTTGGTCGACGCTACGCGTGACTCGAGACTGGCCTTTTCTTTGGTCAAAGAATAAGCATTGCCATTCAACATGGCAATGCTACCAGTCTTCTGGGCACGCTGCTAAGACAGCGATGATGAGGAGTACAGTGCTTGGTTTTTTTTGTTTTTTTTTTGTTTTAAATAATTAGGTAAGTTTAGTTGGAAAAGGTATAATTCAGATATGGAATAGGCTAAAATCAAATACGAATTGCGTCATGAACTGTGGTATAATGCGGGTTTTGATTATGTAGGTAGTATTATTTTGTGGAGATTTATATAGGGACCAAACCACAGCGATATATCCCGACAAAATATGTGGAACATAAATTATAATTTCCGCAGTTGTTCCAGGAAACGGGAAAGCATAGACCAGAACGATAGAATATATCGTTCGATTCCGACATATTTTGTTATAGGTACAAGGTTACTTATTATTTTTTGTCAATGCCTACGTTTGGTTTAACTTCATGGAATGTAAGACGATCATCATAATCAAGGTTACCGTTTCGATCGACTATTGTATCAAATCACTCAGTATTAGATTAATATAACCAGTTAATTTCTAACGGAATCGGTGGAATTCGGTTATTCAACTAAAAGGACATTGAACTTGGGATTAGGGTCGGTCGTTCCGATACTAGTAAATACGAGTAAGTACTCGATACTTTGGTTTCGATACCAAGTAATTTCAGCATCGAATCAATTTTGCGATACTCACACGGTATCGAAACGAAAGTACTTGGTATCGAATCGAATCAGACTGAACGAATGTTACTTTACAATATTTAATTGTTTATTTGTTCCAAGTGAGTTATTTTCCAAAGCCGGAGCAACGATGGCGCAAGCAAGGAACAGATTGCCCCCAAATTACCTGGAGCAGTTACTGTTTTTGGGCAATCTGGATGCAACAGAGTTACTTCGAAATTAATAAAAGATGATTCATTTAATACCTTTACTTACTTTTAAATGTAAATTTAAAAAAAAACAGAATAACAACCTCTCTCAAGAATATTTTCCTAGTAGGTATATCAGTCTCATAAAAAAATCTAAAAAGTATCAATATGAGTAAGTATCGATACTTTAGTACTACTCTACTCTACTCATATTATGAGTAGTATCGAAAAATCCAAAATAAAAAGTCTTTAAGGTATCGGAACATCCCTACTTGGGATGTTTTTTGTGTTTGTGTCAAATAGACATGTTTTCTTTCTTTCATTTACATTAAAATTATTTTTATTAAGAAAAAAGAACAAGAATGAAAGTAATTAATTTCATGCGTACCGATACCTGCCCCCACCCACCTCTTGCCCCGCGGGCGATATGCCAGTTATACAGTCCGACTATGCTACGGACTGTAGGTACCTGTGTTACGTCTAATAAATCCAATTTCTTTCTTTCTTTCGTTCTAATATTATAATATAATTCTATACATAAATAGGTAATCAAATTTTGCAACGCAGCCCTCTTCCTCTCTCCTAATTTTTGCTGTGCCCGACAGGGTTCATAATGATCAATTTTATACTTTATAGTCCACCTTTGTAACACATTATGGAATGCAATAAAATTTTGAGTTTGAGTTTGAGTTAATATAGAATATCGATTCGATATCCCAACTACGAGTGTTAAAACAACATAACACATTCTCGTTCAATTCCAAAATCCAATTAAATTCCCATACATGGCGGCTCAACGTCGTAACAAAGTTACCGCAATTTCCTAAAGTCCGTCATCCTAGGAATAGCCAAGTTTTTGACCTGCTGTCTATTGGAGCTTATTTCCTATAATAATATAAAACTTTATGAAAGCACCATTATAGGTAAATAGTAATTTTTCTTGGTTCCGTTGTAATAAGTATAGTACTCGCAAATCTATATGAGCCTAGCACCTATAATAAGCGTACTATTATAGGTGCTAGAGGGAGAGAGTTCAGAGAGCTCATAAAGATTTGCGCGTACTATAAGTGAAAACAAGATGTGGACATTTTTAGTTAATCAACGTAAGCAGTGATAGCATAGCGGTTGAACGCTTACCTTCCATGCAGGAGGGTCTGAGTACGAACCCGGCCCGCACCTCTGACTTTTAGAATTTTTGTGCGGATCGCAATTTGATTACCACTGAAAAAACAAAAACATCGTGAAGAAACCTGCACACCTGAGAGGGCCTCATAAAGTTCTCAATGGTGTGTGTTGTCCACCAACCCGCACTAGGCCTGCGTGGTAGACTAATGCCTAACCCTTCTCATTTTGAGAAGAGGCCCGTGCCCAGCAGTTGGACAGTAATGGGCTGAATTTATTTATTTAATGTAATCGGAACACATGGCAGTAGTTACGTTTTTACCTTTTTAACCCTCGACAAAGAAGAATGCTGAACAACAGACAATTCTAGGATGCAAAAGAAATGCATACATATTTGTAGTTGTGCTTGGATGTGTAGCAAACTGCATTGTTCTGCGGAACGGTGCGATTTCACGATGGAAACTTTTGTGGTTTCCGAACCCAATGTCCGAACGCTTGTTAAAACGTAGTACCGCTACAAATGCTGATCTTAGCTTTGGACCAATTCCTGCTGTTTCCAAGTACGCAAAATTCACTGCAATCTATTTTATGTCAGCGCGGCGTTGATTTTAATGTGTTCTGTATTAGCTTTTTAAATCCTCAGGACTGAACTAATTCGCAATTGAACCGGTTTACATAATTATATCCTTTATCCAATTCCAATTTTTTTATTCACATTAAATTACCTTATTCTCGCAGCTCTTACCACAACATTGTACTAATTATGATTGTAGTCTATTGTTTTAAAAGAGTTTCCATGGAGTTTCTTACCGGTTCTTTTCCATAAGATCTACTATTTGGAACCACGCGCCTAGAGTCTCGACATTTCATAGGATATCTGGTTTACATGAAATATATAATAATATGTCTATTCGATATACTTTTTGTGGGTCCCTAAAGTCAACCACAGATTTTGTCAATGACAAATTCTCTGTAGGTCGTAAATCACAACGTTCGATTTAAAATTTCCTGTCATCGTCAACTCGATGGTCTGGAATATAACTGAACATTTTTGAAAAAGTCTGCTTTCTAATTTTATATTTAAAAAATAATCCACAAGAATATTGCGAGCGGCGGGCGATATTGCCGAAAATTGTTCAATCTCCTACCGTAAACGGCGAATATCATTGTTCTGCCAGGTCGGTGAGCACCCGGGATTATAGTAGCATTTCTGACTTCCGAAAGCAAACGAAGGCTATTTATTTGGGCCCCGTAAACATAAGGCTTATTTATTTAATTCTTCCGTTGAACAAAAATATTTTCGATATTTTGTATATATTTTCCATGAGTTCTGTTTTTATTGGACCAATATTTTGGCTGGCATTTGGATCATCTTCTTGTTATACAGGTTGCTGCAGATGTTAAAACAATAATAATGAAACCGCGTATTGGTATCATGATCCGTGGCTGTACACCAAAATTCAAACAAATCCAGTCTGTAGTTTAGCCACAGGAACTATATAAAAATTTCATTACTTTACACTTATCACGATCTTTAGGCAAAGTTTGTATAGTCTCCAATCTATTCTAACTAAAATTATTTTTATTTACACGTGTAGAACAGATAAATGTGGCATAAATTTCTACTTCGATGCTCCTTCCCCTAGTCGAATGATAGCAGAATAAAATATGATACAAAAATAACTTGCGTAGAGATCGCAGGTTTTTAAGAACATGATACTAAATACGTCGTTTCATTTAATGTGATAACTTTTGCGGCACCTGTATAGCCTTAATTATACTTTCGTTTATTCGTACATTCCGACTGACTCTTCTCCACTTTCCTAGGTCTTTGGCATCCGCAACAGTAAGCTTCATTGGTATAATTACAATTTTTAGTAGACCTACTACTTAAATGGCGCGATTAATATTGGAGTGTTTCCATCATGATCAATTGTTTATAGGAGCCATAAAATTACATTTCCTCCGCTCCCACATTATCATGTAAATGGACCTCATAAAATCCACTAATTTTATGGTAAAACCGTTCAGAGACGCCATAATCCGTTCACATTCTAATAAAACCACCCCCAAGATTCAATAAAGCTTGTAATAAAATTTATTCAAAGCGAAATCAGTTGAATTTAGTCTCTAACGACCGGATTCGACATCGGCATACGATCACAGTTTGCTCCCTGTAACATGCAGTTTGCGGACTCAACGACTCGCTACTGTCCCTAACAGAGCTGTTTGAATCTCGTCCAAAGCGCGCTGTGCATGTAATAGCATCGTATTATCGGTTATTCGAACGATCACAACAAGCAATGTATGATTGTTAACTAGTTTAACGGCGTCTGTGGTTGTCACGAATGGGCTATGTTGAAAGATCGCGTCTTGCCGAATGGAAATTTTTGGTTTCTCTTATTTTCAATTTTATGTAGAAGAGTTGGTGTTCATCTAGGCTATGTTGTATGTGATTCTTAAGGTATTATTTAGTCTTGATGACCTATAAGACTTTGCTTAAGTACTCCTAGATATAAAAGAGGATTAAATTTAGCTCATATGGCACACCTAAATCTTAACCGTAGTAATTCAAAATTATGATTTTTTGGATAGTAATTTTTTCGTATACTGAAAACGAAGTTACACGAGGCAACAAAACAGATTTATCATATACATTTTTTTTTATGAATAAGCTCTTCTTTCCATAACAAAACGGTTGCGTCTTTAGTTTAGCCCAGACAACAAGAAAAACGTAAGTCGTCAGTAATATTATTTGCTACATCGATTACTAAAATAGAAATACTTGATTTTTGGATATACACTAAAATCTACGCTGAAAATGATAGTCATTCCGTCAGCCGGGCTTCCACTGCGAGAGGGTAATGAGCAAGTTACAGCTGGATGGAACGGACCCAACTAGCCAAAATAGGTTTTACCTTTCATTAAGAAAGAGTTTGACAATTGCCTTCCACTGCAAAAGTTTCAGCTCAGTCCTCTCCGTTAGACTCTTTGCTGGTGGAAGCCTTCTATGAAGTTAACCGTTGCGAGTTAAACGGAGTCTGTACGGAGCCCGCTCCGCTAACAGTGGAAGTCCGGCTCTCGACCTCGGTTCGTAGGCTATGGTATGCTAGATTTGACTTCAAGCCATGGCACCTGTCATGTGTTTTCAAGCGCCATTACACCTTGTATTGATACTGGTTAAACATGAGCTAAACAAAAGGTGTCTTTAGGTCATATCGGGGTGTATTTCATGCGAGTATTATATCAGACTGGTCTACACCGAAGGAAACCATGAAAGTCTTGGATGTATAAAGAGTTCAAGACCTATTTGGATCTTTATCATCATCATTCTCGTGATTTTATCCCATTTCATTTGGGGTTGGCGCAATATGTCTTCTTCTTCCATTCATCTCTATGAGACGTCATCTCAAATTTTACATTGTCTCAAAACGTATTGTGACTGTACAATGTACTTACATACATAGTCAAAAGGCAAGGTGATGCTCAGTCGGTGCAGTATACCCACATATTTTAAACTGTTGCCATATCTATGGGTACAATCCTAAAAAAAATGTCTTCTCTGTCTATGCACCTGTCCTCTTCTTATTACCTATGTCTATCATTCTAGTGTCTCTTGTATTTGTGGCAAATAAATACCGCCTTTGTTCCATCTTATATGTGACAAACCTTCAGACAAAACGTTTATGATACAAACGTCCAAACAACGAAATAACACCGCAATTATTTCCCCTTAAAATTTCTCAGTTCGAACATCGATGGATACATAATTCATTCGGTCGCATTCTGCTCGTGTTTCCATCGATAATGCTTCAGTTAATGAAGGTT
Organism: Allophyes oxyacanthae; assembly: GCA_932294325.1. Classification (NCBI taxonomy): domain Eukaryota; kingdom Metazoa; phylum Arthropoda; class Insecta; order Lepidoptera; family Noctuidae; genus Allophyes; species Allophyes oxyacanthae. The sequence continues at coordinate 1,891,548 of OW028614.1, read as the reverse complement.
GATTGTACATTTGTACCGCTAATATGCCAATATTAGTAATTTGCCAAATTCCATGCGTTTTATAGGTGTGAAGGCACAGTTAAACTGATTTGTCGGCACAAATTGGTATCGAATGTATTCGATCAAATTGTTGCGTGAATCTGATTTTCCGTTGGGTTGATCGAATGATTTTGTGTCGGATGGGTATAATTTTTCGGTTGGGAAAAAAATTCTTGGAGTTCTGTCCTTTGTGGTGATTATATCTCTGATTTGTATTAACAATACAGTTCGAAAAAGATTTTTTTTGTTAAAGAATTTATTAGCTTTTGTATAAGTGATTGTTAAGACTTTATTCATAAATGCCTAAATACAGTCATTATTGAATATATTAGAACAATAAAATATAATAAACAATAAATACGTCATTATTAAGAATTGAAAGGCCAGCAAAAGTAAAAAAAAAAAACATTCAGGTAATCGTTAGTTCAATAGTAGCATTTATGTACTTAGTAAAAAGTTGTAGTAAACTCACTCTGTATTACGCCATAGAATAAAAACATACGATAATATATTATTGACTTATTTTCTTATTACCGTAACACACTGTGAACCCATAAAAGCAAAAAACACAATTTTTCAAAAACATTGACTTATTTCCTTTTTCCTTGATGCCACAGAATTATTACTTTGATTATGTCTTTGAAAGAAAAGAAAGAAAGAAAGAAAAAATCATTTATTTGCCACAAAAACAAGACACACTAGAATGATAGACATAGGTAATAAGAAGAGGACAGGTGCATAGACAGAGAATACATTTTTTTAGGATGGCAACAGTATAAAATTGAGTAGAAAAAATAATAATATAAAAGAATAAAAAATATGTGGGTATACTGCACCGAGTGCGCATCACCTATTCAGTGTGTGAGTGTGTCTTTCGCCATCTGTTGTTCAAAATATAATCTTTAGTTCTCCGCAATACTCTTCAAGTGTTTTAATTCTCTACAATATTCTTTATTTCGTTGCAATAGGTATAAAATTGATACCCAACTTTCATATTTTTTATGTAACATCGATTCTGCCGATTTCCCCTTACACAGGACCACTCATGCGTGAAAATTGGCAGTTGAAATGATTTTCCTTCTCCCGTTAACTCATAGAGACGTTAAAAATAGGTTTCCATAAAAATATGCGTGTTTTCCTTGAGTTAATCTTTTTATCCCGTGGGATTAAATAGCCAATATTTTATTTGCATAATTTTTAACTCTAACTCAAAACAAAATCTTTATTGCGATCTGTTCATCATCATCTGCCTGGCCTGTATCCCAACTACGTTGGGGTCAGCGCCCAGTCTAACCAGATGCGGCTGAGTAACAGTATTTTATACAGAGCGACTGCCATCTGACCTCCAACACCCAATTACTGGGAGACACTGATACCCTAAGGTTAGACCGGTTATCAGACTTGTTTTTTTTTTGGGTTTCTGACTCCCGTTACGACTGTCAAAGGTATTCGTATGACAACCGGGACCAACTGCTTAACGTGCTATCCGAGGCACGGAGGGGTCTCAATGTTCGAAGAAATGGTCACCCATCCAGGGACTGACCGCGGCAACCGCAGCTTAACCTCCGATCTGTTCATAGGTTGACAAAAAAATTGGTGTGTAGGTATCATTAAGAAACCCTGTTAAGGCACAGCAATTTTACTATTGTAAAATAATAATAACAGGTATTTCTTACATTACACTGTTGCACACAATTTATTATCTATGTTTATTTGTAATTGTAATTTATCGTCTGTTTTTCTTTACGTTTATTAATTGACCGAATTATTGGTTGTCCCCTATAATTAGCGTTAGGTATTAAGGCCCATGTTCATCGACAACATAACAGACGTTAATCGTCGTAATAAAATCTGCCGTTTAAACATGAATTCTTGTATAGGTAATCCTTCGATCAATAATTAATGTAGATATTTGATCGAAGAGGTAATCGGCCGATTTCATTTTAACATCTATTATATTGTCAACATGACCCTAAATATACATTTAACCAGAATATTAAAATTAATTAGAGACGTTTAAAATAAAGAGATTAATTTATCACTAGATACAAAAAAACATTTTAAATGGCTGTCATAAATATCTGTTATTTTGTTAGAAGCTTTTCCCGTAAGTTCAGCTAGTTCAAAATGGTGATTTATTCCATTTAATTTTAGTTTAGATATGCGATCCGCAAATAAATTCTAAACGTCAGGGGTGCGGGCCGGGTTTTGAACTCAGACCCTCCTGCATGGAAGGCATGCATTCAATCGCTAGGCTATCTCAGCTTCGACCATAATCTATTAAAAAAAATGTGCGTGTGTCTCTGTGACATATATAGGTACAATCTTCTTTTTTTTTGTAAAATATTGATATAAATCGTCACAATTGATCTTCATAGGTCACAGTGACAAAGGGGCCTAGTACCCTACCTCTTCTAAAATAATAATAATAATTGATATAAACTTCAAACCATATAGGTACCTATACCTACCTCTATCCTATTTCTTTTCTTCCAAAAGAAAAACAACTCTAAACAAAGTCTTTACCGTTGAAAAGTCCATTAACATCCATCAATAGTTCTCCATTCTTCGACAAACACAATGTATTGTACAAACTAAGCGTTCGAAACTATTTTGTGAACTAAACCAATAAAAGGCTAAAACTAACTATTGCTTGCTCTTAGATACAGTTAAACTTCGCTATTAGTTACCGCTGTAATGTAAACTTTGTAATGTTACATTGCGATAGACAAAGCAAATTAATATCGCAAAGTTTTGTATATTTTTGCTGTAGTTATAACATAAAACCAACAAATATTTTTATTTTATTATTAATACGCTTTTATTAGCTTCACCTGTAACTAACTATAATATGTAAGAAAATCCTGGAAGTTAAATTTTACTCACTTCCCGGTTTCCGATTGAGCTGAAATTTTGCATACACGTTCAGTTTGGACGACTAAAGCGTGTTCTATAGTTTTTTTAAAATATAATATTTTATTTATTAGTTTGGACCCATCAGGAAATATCAGGATGGTTTTACAACACGGTCTGATATTTACGTCCTTTAAACTAGTGGCGTGCACAGACATTTCCTACAGGATAGGCAAAAACAATTGTATTGTCAACTTAAATGATGTTTCTGATTGGCCACCTTACCCTAACCTTGATTTATTCATTGAATTATTCTGATTGCATAATTATTGACGTGTAATCTTATTGTTATCTATAAATTGACTATGATTATGAATATGACTATGAAAAGAAGGTGAAAAGATTCAATTCAATTCAATAAATTTATTGTTTGTCACAGGTGAACATACAGATATTACTGTCGTACATCAAGGGGGGAGGCCTTTGCCCAGCAGTGGGATGATACAGGCTATTAGTAGCAGTAACATCATAAATATTCTAGAAATAGTGCAGATAGTATAATATAGTTATACAGGGTGGTGATGACATTACGACATTAAATGAAACCACGTATTTGGTATCACGGTCTGAAGCCGTGCACAAAAAATCAACGATTTTCACGCATATAATTTTTGCATAATATTTCACTCTACTCTCATCGGTCTAGCTCTAGAAGAAGGGACATCAAAGTAGAAACTTATGTCATCTTTATCTATTGTTTTCGTGTAAATAAAGATTACTTTGGTAAGAACAACTCAGAGACTTTTTTCACTTAGAGATCGTGATATGTGTAAAATTAAGAAAATTTAAATTAGTTCCTGTGGCTAAACTACTGATTGAAATTGATCGATTTTTTGTGTATCTACGATCACAGAACGTGATACCAAATACGTGGTTTTATTTATTGTCGTAACGTCGCCACCTTGTATAAGGATATGCGGTGTGACAATCAAAAATAAACGTAGGTAAATGATGATGATTGGCCTCATAATAATAGTTGTTCTTAATGATAAGTACAATGACTCCCTGTCAGGGTAATATAACCTATATGACTTTCCGATTGAGTTGTAGTTCTATCTCTACCTATAGCAAAGCTGACAAATCTACATAAACGACAATAATAGCAGGATATACCAACGTGATGGTAGCGTTTGGGACCGTTTCACATGTAAATGCGATGCAGGCTACATCGACACGTGACGTTCCGGCTTGCGACTGAATTGAGAAGGTGATTGATATTGTTTGAGGATGGGGCGAGCAGAATTATTGTAGTACCCTCGGACGTCGGTCGTCGGATGAAAACCAGCGTCATTGGTGTTGCCGATGACAACAAGCTGATCGATGCCCATTTTTTTGCACATGAGGGAAACACACTTCCATGCATTATTTTTTACCCGACTACGGAGAGGCTTATATGTTTGACCGGTACGTATGTATGTTCATTATATTTTTCTTTTCTATCATCATTGTTTTCATAAAAGTAATTTTCTGGTTTATTTTTATATTTGTTATGTGTGCATGCTATTGTGATTTCAGTGTCCTGTGTGCAAAGAATAAATTGAATTTCTTTCTTTCTTTCTTTCTTTAAATATTTAATTTATTATGTTGAACTAGCGACTCGTCGCCGGCTTCGCATGGGTGCAATTTCTCTTTTATCCTTACATTAAATATCAAAGTATTATACATATAAATCTTCCGTGAAAAATGATCTAACTGATGGTGAAAATCGCATCAAAATCCGTTGCGTTGTTGTCCGGAGTAGTTAGCGGGTATACAGACAGACAGACGTGGAAAGTGACTTTATTTTATACTATATAGAGATAGTGCTAGGCAGTAGAAGGCAAAAAAAAATACACTTACGGAAAAAAGGAGCATTTCAAACAATCTTGTTTTAAAGTGTTAGGTACAGTAAAGATGCTATCAATTAGAATAGAATAGATCTTTATTCCATCTAAACCAGATACAGACACTTATGAAATGTCGAAACTCTAATAGCGCGGTTCCAAATAGCAGGTTCTATGGAGAAGAACCAGCAAGAAACTCAGGAAACTCTTTTAAAATAACAGATTACAATCTTGATTAATACAATGTTGTGGTAAGAGCTGTGAGAATAATGTAATTTAATAAGATCAGATAAGTTTGTAGTGTGTATCTGTGTATAATAGGCTGTCTGTGGCATCGTAGCTCCAAAACGGATAGACCGATTTCAATACAGTTTTTTTGCTTGGAACCGTGCACCTAGAATCACGACATTTTGAAAGTGCCTGCAAAAGCCCAGTTGAAATAAAAACCTTTGACATTGACTTTTTTTAAATCGAAAGCTAGTTTAATCGGGTATCATCTGAGGAGCTGGCGAACAGAACCGGAGTATACGGCTGAATAGATTTTCATGAAACATAGCTAAGACAGCTATGTTTCATGAAAATCTATTCAGCCGACCAAAAGTTACAGCTCTTTTTCTAGTTGGAGTCGGGGGTTTTTGACGGTTAGGTTTTTGAATGCAGCCGATTTAAGAAAAAAAAATTACTGCCTTCAAACATAGATTTCCTAGAATAAAATAATTTCCGAACAAATCGCAAGCTCCGCCATATCTTTAATTCAAAGGATTCCCCCTTTTACCGCTAAAGTGATCTGCTTCCACAATGTGAATTGAGTTTTAAAACTTCGTCAATCGTTCGTTACTAAGCAGTTAACCGGAGTTTAGAGCGGGTTGAGAATTTTAAAGGTGGATTTAATTAAGTTGGGTGTTTTGTTCGGCTGTTGCTTAAGCACGGTGGAGTTTTGAAGAAATATATTGTAGGCTTCCGAAGAAAAGTGGATTATTTTTAATCGGTAAGTTTATTTCAGTTTAAAAATATACTAGTGGTCATCCATAAACAAATTTTATCTTTCCGCTTTCCTTCTCCGTATAAACTTTAACAACGCCAAATCACGCACACCTCTGTCCGCGCAACATGCTTAAAAAGGAGTACAAAGTTTTCTCTAATTTTTTTTGACATTTTCTGGTTACCTTTTATGTCCTTCACGGGGGCTAGATGACAACTATAAATAATGATCCTACATAATTTTGTCTCATCTATCGGTTATAAAAAAGTAATGATAGCCTAGCGGTTGAATGCTTGCCTTCCATGCAGGAGGGTCTGAGATAGAACCCTGGGCACGGGCCTCTTCCTAAAATGAGAAAGGTTAGGCCTTAGTCCACCGCACTGGCCTAGGGCGGGTTAGTGGACGACACGCACCATCGAGAACTTTATGAAGCCCTCTCAGATAATATGCAAGTTTCCGCACGATGTTTTCCTTAAACGTTAACGAAAGTGATAATCAAATTCTGATCCGCCCATGAATTCGAAAAGTCAGAGGTACGGGCCGGTTTTGAATTCAGACTTTCTTGCACAGAAGGCAAGCGTTCAACCATTAGGCTATCACTGCACTGCACTGCAAGAGAAAAAAAATATGATTTTATTTTTATTACATTTTTTATATTTAAGTTTTTCTAACATAACCTGTCCCTCTTAGCATAGCAACCTATGAGATAAGATATGATACATGTAGTCAAGATTCCAAGATGACGTCAAGACAAAACACACTCGTAGTTTTTACAATAACAAAACAGAAATCTGGTAGCATATCAAAACATTCATTGACTCTAGTGACTCGTCTCCTGAATATTACATAAGTTACGCTCACAAACCCGTACTGGATTGTACTTCCAAGTTCCATCCACATCAATCTCTCAACGCCAATGATTTATTAAGACCAGCAGCCGATATCATTCGTATCAGTAGTCAAACCTCAATATCCTAACCGTCAAAAATCCCGACTCCGACTAGAAAAAGAGCTGTAACTTTTGAACGGCTGAACAAATCATGAAACATAGCTAAAATGATACTCGATGAAACTAGCTTTAATTTATAATTCAATATTACTCGACTAAGGGCCAAGTTCACCGACAATTTAACAGATTTTTAAAATGAAACAAGCCAATTACCTATACAAAAATTCATCTTTAAACGGCTGATTGTCCTAAAATCGTCTGTTATGTTCTCTAGCTAAGATTATACCACAATGAACTAGCTTTCAATTAAAAGAAACTGCATTGAAATCGGTGCATCCATTTTGGAGCTGCAATGCCACAGACAGATACACAGATACACGCTACAAACTTATAACACCCCCTCTTTTTTGTCAGTGGTTATAAATTCGACGAAGAACACCATGATCTCCTGCATATTACATAAGTTACGTCCACAGAATTGTACCCTACATTTCCAATCCACATCAATCTCTCAACGGCGATAATTTATTAAGACCAGCAAACATCACTAGTAGTACGATACATCACAATGAGTCAACTTGCAGTGAATCATATCAACGGAGTCTGTACGTGTGCTATCTTTAATTCAGTAGCTCAGTGAACGAGGGAATGGTGTAAGAGATGAGAGAACTGCGAATTCGTTCGGGAATTGGAATTGATGTTCGGAATTTGAAGTAGAAGAAGCTGGAGTCTATTAGTTCGTAGAGGAGAAAGTATTATTTATTTCCATCTGGTGATCCTGTAAGTAGACAGGCACACCACAATTTTTAACATTTTATTTATTTTTATTTCTTCTCTAGGATAAAATATTTTATCATTTAATCTATATATTAATACGTGAAAAGAAAATTTTGTACCCCTTTTGAAGCATATTGCGCGCACGGAGGAATGTGATATTTGGTATAGTTAAAGTTTGTATAGAGAAGCCGTGCGCACAATATGTTTAAAAATGGGTACAAAGTTTTCTCTTACAGGATATTTTTGTATATAGTGCTCATAATTTGTAGAGTCATTCAGTCTCTATTCCTAAATGTAACCGCAGTATTGGGATACACTTTAAAACAAGACAAAAAATCGACTTAGTATGGCGGAAACGTATTAATACAAAATTTTATTTTGTTTTGGAGTGAATTTTAGTACTGCGATTGCATTTGAAAACGGACAATGAAGCAACCTACAAATTTTGCGCATTGAAACATAAAAAAATATCCTGTATATAGGTTTTTGACCGTAAAAGGTTTTCGTTCATTCTACGTAAGCTGTTGTTATTCCAAGCAATAGAAAGAATACATACAGTATTTCATTTATATGATAAAATATATAGGTATAACCCGTGTGTAGAAGTATTGTTAGATATAAATCGTATCATTGTAAACATACTTAATCATTTTATTGTTTTTCTGTAATCCCCAAATCGGCAGAAGTACAACCGAATAAATACAAATAAATAAATAAGTAGGTAAAGCTGGATGGCGCTTAAATACATTAATTTATTTACGGATACCCACACGGTAGATAAACCGAATAATTTATTACATAAAAAGTACCAAAATTTGTTCAAAACAACTCATACATTATCTAGAATTGGCTGGCGTTCATATTTACAAACAAAACATAATAGAATCGCTTCCGCCCATACATTAAAACATGAATATATTATGACATTCTTGTTTCTCCAATGCTCTTGTATTTCAATATTTTTCACGCGAAACGAATTGGGATAACTAGAACGAGAGAATCACAATGTTGCTAGATTTTTTATCATTCTCATTTCGAGGCAATTTTCGGGAAATTTTCTTCAATAATTCGTGTAAATAAAATGATTCGGTTTTTCTTTTGGAACGGTAGATAAAGTAAAAATCTCGCTGTTTCTTTTGTTAAGTAGCAAATGAATAAGGTTTTTGGATAACTGATGGAGGGTGCTGATCGTAATGTAAAGATTGTAATCAGAAGAATAAATTGTGGTTGTTAATAATGTTAATAAGATCTGTACCTAATCTGGCGCATGCCAAAAGGGAGTAATGTTTTGTTTGTCCTATTTATCGATTGTAGTAATTGATTATAAATAGCTCCCATATTTAGGTATTTATTTATTTATTTATACAAGATAACTTCACAGCTTACAGTAAATAACATGTAATTGAGGGTATGTTTTAGTAAGATCAAGGATAAAGTCATTGATTGGTACTACACCCAGAGGCGGATTGAAAATGTCGACAGCGCCTTAGGCTAGCACCTCATCGGCGCCCGTCTGGCAATAAATTATAACTTTTTATTTTGCAAATAAACTATATTAATATAATCTATTATAAAAGTGAAATCCACTCACTCATCACGGAATCTCTGAAACTATAAAGCTTACAAACTTGAAATTTGGCAGACTGTATCTTATAACATGTAGGCGTCCACTAAGAAAGGATTTTTGGAAAGTCTGTTTTTAAAGAAGTAGTTTATACCTAATAATAGTTAATTGCAGAATAATTAGGTAGGCCAGCACACGTGTAACAACCCTTAACCCTTATTGTTTTCTTTTAACAACTTCCTAGCGCATCCCTTTGTAGCCTCGCGCCCCTAGGCACGTATCTAGTTTGCCTTATGGATAATCTGCAACTGACTATACCAGTACGTAATAATACAAATAGATACCAAAAAATAATGCAACAGCCAATAAACATTCAGCATATTATTCGACCAATAATATGCGGTGATACGCACTTCTTTTCGGCATGATAGCATTCCCTATGTAATTTATAAATCACATTATGGTTGACCCATAGACTTAGAATATTTTCGCTTCTATGGGTTGACCACAGGCCTGTCAATTTCATTTCCTAGACTATTTTTGACAACAAATTGAAGTTATTATTGTATGTAGTAAGCATACAGGATATTTTTTTATGTAGCGCGCAAAATTTTATGAGTAATTCGGTGTCCGTACCCGAATGCAACCGCAGCAATATAATTCACTCCAAAACAAAATAAAAATTTGATTTTGTATGGCTTGCGCTAGTAAATTATTATGCGTGTCCCCCATACTAAGTCGAATTTTCGTTTTGTTTGAAAGTGTATCCCAATACTGCAGTTGCATTTAGGAACAGAGACTGAATCACTCTACAAATTATGAGCACTACATCAAAAAATGTCCTGTTCTCATATAAAATAATATACATATATAAATCTGGTGCGTATGCGAGAATACTCACTGCGACCAACATACGACTGAAGAAGATAATCATTTTGCAAGTTTCTCCACACTGTATCGAAGGACAAAACCTTGACATAGTACCTATTACACGTTACCTAACGCGTTTGATACCGCGTCATTAATATACTACTTCGCTCGAGGAGAAATAGGGGGTTTAGTTTTGTTGAGAATTAATTACCAATGTTGTTGATTTGCTTTAGTTGAAATGCGTCTCGTGAGAATGGTAGATTTCACTGGAATTTGGAAACGTAATGAAGGCAATATTTTGGGCGGGCGCGTTAGTTACCAAAGAAAATTAAAGATGGTGGCGAATGATGGCCGTGATGGTGGCGGTTAATGGTGGCGGTGGCGGTGGTGGTGTTTGTGAATGGTGGTCGTTACGATGGTGGCGGTGGTGAATAACGGTGGCGGCGGTGGGCAAAATTTCCTCCCATAATTTACTACTTCCCTGTAAAATTTCATCAAGATCAAGGAGGCCTAAAAAGGTCACATTGAGCAATTCATCTACTGATCTGCATGGTAACCGTCAAACAGGTGATTACTGAATATGAACCTTATGCGGATGACATTAAGAGTCGTCAATTAAGTAGATATTTTGACATTCGTAATATGAATCATATTGTGATTCATCTAAAGCGGCCTTTTTAGCCCCCCTGTTCAAGTGTTCAGCCATTATTCGTGAAAATGTAACAAACAGACAAAGAGATAGACAGAGAGGCAGAGAGGCAGTTACCTTCGCATTTAATAAATTCCAACCTAATTAGACTCCAAATCCGCTCCCGCCTTCATTATCCTACCGTGTATCACAAAATGCTATATCAAGCCTCGGTTGATTGAACCCGAAGATTACCGTAAGGCACATATCGGCACAATGCCGGTAATTGGCGTAATAACTAACTTATGCGTCGGTATTAGGAAGTGAACGCTTATCAATTTAGTGGGGTGTAGGTACTTATGAGGTCGAATTTTGGTGAATACCTAATATGAAGCTAAATAGCGTTCTTACATAATTATATAGATATACAGGATAGCTTTTTATGTAGTGCGCAAAATTTATAGAGTGATTCAGTGTCCGTTCCCAAATGCAACCGCAGTACTAAAATTCACTCCAAAACAAAATAAAAAAATGATTTTGTATGGCTTGCGCTAGTAAATTATGCGTCCCCCCCATAATAAGTCGAATTTTCGTTTTGTTTTAAAATGTATCCTAATACTGTGGTTGCATTTAGGAACAGAGACTGAATTACTCTACAAATTATACGCACTACATAAAATATAATTAAGTAGGTATAACGTGTGAACCCCACATATTTTTTTATTTTTTCAAATTATTATTTTTCTGCTTAGTTTTACACTGTTGCCATCCTAAAATTGTATTCTCTGTCTATGCACCTGTCTTCTTCTTAGTATCTATGCCTATCATTCTAGTGCGTCTTGTGTTTGTGGCAAATAAATGATATTTCTTTCTAAGATGAAAAAAATGAAAAATTGTTTATTTACCGTTAATTTTTTTTTACAATGTTTGATTACAATTCCCACACTAGGTCTTGCCTGTATCGTGGAAAACCGGAACTACGATTACCAGTATTTGGATAGGTACATTAATTTGCATGACGAATAACAAAATGTCAAAATATTTTTTTTAAATATCCTTTTTTTTTGCTTTTAACACCATAAAATCTAGAAAATACATGATATTGCTGAACATCATTCTATACCTAAGTTAAGATATATAAATAATCAATTTTTTAATAAGTTTAAAGACAAGTTACACGCAAACAGTCGCTTATAGCTTTTGTTTCTTTTAGTAAACAATAAAATAAAACCTTGAAAAGTCAAAATAGATATTAATATTAAGAATATATTATATATAATATAATATACGTAAAATTTTTACGTACGTTATTGACCTCATAAAGTCCGTTTACCCGAAATAACGTATAATACTTTATTATATAACCCTCTCCGTAGTCGGGTAAAAGTACGGGTGGCAACCCTAAGGTAAATCCACAGCATGTTTAGTTTAAAAATGTGGTTTTTACATAAACAAACCGATTTTAGGTGTAACAATAAAATAAAAAAGACATTAATTCTTAACAGAGTTATAAATATGTTAACGGCCCGATTCACAGAAAACATTCAGAATCAAACGGCCCATCATATTGATATATGAGTTTTTAGCCTTAAAGTTTTTAAATTATATTATATATACTTGGAAAAAATGGAAATTGGAAAAAAATATGGAAAAAATTGGAAATGGAGAAAATGGAGGGAGGCCTTTGCCCAGGAGTGGGACAGCATAGGCTGATAATAAATAAATAAATAAAATATACTTACATTCAAAAGAAATCATACAATATCTACATCAGAAATCGCATCATTTCTTCGAGAAAAGTCATTTATCTTCTTGTGGGTAACAGGTGAATATACTCTATGTATATATATCTTTTTTAACCCCTGACAAAAAGAGGGGTGTTATAAGTTGTAGTGTGTATCTGTGTATCTGTCTGTGGCATTGTACTTCCAAAACAGATGGACCGATTTCAGTGCAGTTTATTTTTGTTGAAAGCTAGTTTATTCGGTTATCATCGCTAGGTTTCACGAAAAACTTTTCAGCCGTTCAAAAGTTATACATCTTTTTCTAGTTGGAATCAGAGGTTTCTGACGGTTAGGTTATTATAAAAATTGAGTGAAATTCCACACGGGTCCACTTTCCCTTATGATGAAGTTGTGTTATGTACTTATTACTGGAAATCTCCTTCATTACTGGCCACTTCATGATTCCAAAATCACAATTCGATTTTAGAAAGTTGCGCTGGATCATCATTTAAAAAAAAAAGGGGTACGAAGTTATCTCTTCACGTATTAATATAATATAGATTCTATTCTATTCTAATACCTACCTACCCCTACCCTGTACCTATTTCTTTTTTATTGTGTTTTGTCTATTGTGAATGTGGCGCCGTCATTATCCCGTACGGAATAAAATTATTTTTCTTTCTTTCTTTCTTTCTTCTTTCTTTCTAATATCAAGACAGCGATGAGGAGGAGTACATTTTTTTAGTTTTAAATTTGTATTTTTTTTTTTTTTTTTTTTATCTAACAATAATTAGTATACCTACATATTTATGTTTATATAATAATATTATGGTTGTAAATAGTTTGATGTTTCTTAATAAAAACTAATATCAAGATAATTTGTAAAATCAACCAAATGAAAATCGGTAACTTATAGGGACGTAAATCTTCTTACAAAAATCGTATATCATAAAAGACATGAATATTATAAATTACAGTTGAAATCAAAACGGCATATTACGAAGAATCGCCATCCTCGATCCTCGATTACAGACATCGTTGCGCGACCAATGAATCGTTTTAATCGATTTAATCGTTTCCTGTATGAATGTGCTCTCAAATCGTCGTTAATAACCTTTTAGTGAATGGTAAGCTAATTTTATTGTTCATGTGTTTTTATTTAGGAGGTTAAATTCATGGGTGTTATATAAGTTATAATCATGGCTTTTTAGTGTACATCATTGGTGTTAGATTCTTTTTTGGTACATACAAAGTGTATCCGAAATGCGTGATCATATATAAGTTTGGATCAGATCATCAACTGAACAACTTTCTTTAAGGGACCAACATCGTAATAGCGAAAAAAATATCAGCTGTCTCATACTTTTGGGTCGAGTAGGTATTGAAGTTTTGTATGGGACAACTGATTATTTCTTCTCGATTACGATGTTGGTAATCAATAGAATAGATCTTTATTTCATGTAAACCAAATACAGGCACATAAGAAATGTTGAGACTCTAGGTGCCCGGTTCCAAATAGTAGGTCCTATGGAGAAGAACCGACAAGAAATTCCATAGAAACTCTTTTAAAATAATAGATTACAATCCTGATTAATACAATGTTGTGGTAAGAGCTGCGAAAATAATTTAATGTAATACAAACTAAGAATAGGATAATTATTATTCTTCTCTGAAAAAGGTTAGGTACCATGGCAGTTACAAGCTGACCCGACAGACGACACCCATTGCTAGGTAATGTTAATTTCTACAAATACATAATTCCTTCACAACCTCATATTTCTTTCACCTAACTTTCCTTCCTACCCAATCCCCACCTAATGACTATTCAATACCAAGCGCATCTGCCCCAATTTCGGCCATCGTTTATTATTAAAAGCCCCCCAGTTTCAGCTCGTAACAGATATTTATTGAAGCCATCCTTATAAACAATGACTAAAATCTAATACGCTGGTGTTTCCAAACGTTAGTACAATCACGCTCAAAATTATATTTAATACTGTAATTTCGAGAAAATTGCGCTGATTCAGAAATGGTGCGAGACATAAACTGTTGACAATTAGGATCAGTGTTGTTAGTGTAACTGTTGTTTTAATGTTCAGTTCTCTTAGTAGATATTCATAGTACCTACCATCAATTACAGTTTTCACGTAGATTTGGGAAAGAAGGAAGCCTTTTTTGACCCGACTACGGCGAGGGTTATAATATTATGTTTGACTAGTATGTATGTATGTATGTTCATCTGTCCCCTAATAACTTCTAAACTACTTATCATAATTTGACAAATGAGGTGTCGTTGGAAGCGTCTTGATGTCCGCTGGTTATAGGCTATATGACATTACATTATATTTAATATGGTGCCCTCTAGAAGAAATAAGGCACGAACTAAAAAACATTTTTGGGTATCAAAGTAAATAATTAACACATTTCAAAAATATACATATTGTTAGATGTTATTATCTACAGGTTTTGAAAAAAAAAAAATAAGTTCAAAAACTAAATCCCGACTACTGAAAAAGTATGAAACACGAAGAAAAGTGATATTCAGAGGATAACTGTAGACCACAGCTATCCTCTGAATACCTATCACTTTAGAGATGATTTAGAAATGGTCCATCGCCGACAATCCTTTGCCTCCGCCAAGAAATATACGTGGACATTGGTCCACGTATATTTCTTGCTCTTGGGATCCATTAATCAATGTTACGTTTGCTAAAGGATCCCGATTCTCGAACCGCTACAGCTCCTATCTTACGCCGTACAAATTAAAGATTGCAAGTGGTAAATTCAGCAAGTTGTTCGCTCGACAGGCCGGACATCGGCACTCTGAACAGATGGCCAGCTTAAAGTTTCGCAGCGACTATAGATACGTACCGAAACATCTTCAGTACGTATTAAATTCGCTTGACTATAGATACTAACGATGTTGGGCCAGTTAAGAGGGAGTTTCGCTTCGTAGTAGTTTTATTTAGTTGAACGTTATTGATCGTGTTCTTGCGTTTAGTAACATTGATGTGTTACCGTTAGTATGTGGAATGTGTTAATGTGCGCATTGACTAGATAATCTGGTGATTACCGGTCCCCTATAAATTACCCATGTAGCAGACAGTTTGCGAGTTGGCGTAAATCGCGCGGTAGCGGCTGTCAAACATCACTTTGGTATTACGTATTTGCCGATAGCGACGCGACAGCCACCGCTTATGGGTTCGCCCTCTGGTGGACAATAAACGAACTAAAAAGTGCATACTTGGCGCTGCAAACGCGACAAGTAGCCACAGGCGGACGAATGCCAAACATAATACGAATTTTTCGACAGTTCGCGACCGATCGCGCTACGTCTGCTGTCGCGTGACTGTCAAAACAGACAAATTAAAGTCAACGTTTATAATGAACTGTAATGTTTAATTTATGCAAAGAACCTATTCTCTTCACTTTAACAAATTCTTGGTCATGACTATAAATATGACCTAGAGAATCTGAACATTATCCAGTTTATCAGAGAATCCAATCAATTTATCGCCTTTATACGGACTCAGCCAGGTAATCTGCACATTATTCAGTTAATATGCACTCTAAGTAATTAACATAGGTATCTACATTAATGGTAACAAATGCATAGTGTTGTTGGACTTAGTTTTTTTATGATTAGTAACAACAATTAATAGCATAGACATATATTATTATGAAGTGTTGATGGTCCTTCAAAGTAACAAGAAAATCGTTGTAGATTCACAAGGTTATCCACAGTCAACTCTTGAAAATCCACATCACCATGAGCTATACGAAAACCAAGCTTAGTCGAGTAAGGCGCCAACGCAGGTTTAGCTTAAGCCTTCAATTCCCTTTGAGTACGGAGATTAAACGCGTATGCTTAGGAATTTTGTCATACATACAGGGAATTTTTGATTTGGAGTGTGCAAATTAAGACCACATTGTTTGATTGTAACACGGACAGAAAATAAGCATAGCTCTGTGATTACGTCCTCTGAATAGAATAGAATAGATCTTTATTTCATGTAAACCAAATGCAGGCACTTATGAAATGTCGAGATTGTATGTCCGCGGTTTCAAATATTAGGTCCTATGGAGAAGAACCGGCAAGAAACTCCATGGATACTCTTTTAAAATAATAGATTACAATCTTGATTAGTACAGAGCTGCGAGAATAATGTAATTTAATGTGAATAAAAATAAATTAAAATTGGATAATAATAATGATTTGCCTTCATTTATGAATATAGTTCTCTAGATTATGTCAGCATTTATCGTTTCAATCAGGTGATTTTATCAGGTTTAGAAAGTGCAAAAAATCTTATTCTATAGTTGGACTTTTACTTCGATAATTTGGCATTTCAAAGCAATTTTTTTAATAGCGATATATCATGTTTTTATCCTCAAGTTATTAAATTCAATAATAAGTTTTCAGATAATAATAAATCTAGTCCATTACTGTCCCACTGCTGGGCACAACTTTTTGTGCGGATTGCAATTTCATTATCTCTTGCGTTAACGGTGAAGGAAAAACATCGTGAGGAAACCTGCACATCTGAGAGTGCCTCATAAAGTCCTCGATGTTGTGTATAGTCCGCCCACCCGCACTAGGCCAGCGTGGTGGACTAAGGCCTAACTTTTCTCATTCCGAGAGCCCGTGCCCAGCAGTGGGACAGTGATGACGATTGATTGATTGAGTGATGTGGATTTATTAATTTATTACATATAAAGCTTTAAAAATACCGGTTTAGTAGACCGCCACTGCCACTGCTATACCTATTTGTTGAACTGCCATGATAGTTTTTCCGATTATTTATTAACTCATGTTTTCTAACAAGTAACTTTCAAAGACAAACGATACCTGAACCCTTAATCCGCTAACACGTTAACACCTTTCAACCCTAAAAAAGCACGAACACAACATAAAACAACAATTTACTGCGGACAATACAATAGTTTACGCAAAGTTTCCTCGTACGGAAAACCCCCCCTTAACTAGTGCGTAACCGTAGCCTTAACAATGAATTTGGCAACTGTCAACCTAACCGACGTTTTGGCTCCATAAATATTTCTATTTGCGGTCCAAAGGTGGCACCATCCACTTGAAAAGGGTTCACGTGGTAGATAAAGTAAGTTTGTGGTTAGAAATTCGGATTTCTGTAATTAAATTCTGTTTTATATACTTTACGCACAGAATAAATCAGTTACGTTGGTTTTTTGTTCCGTGGGACACTTATACAATACACTGTTATTTGGAAAGTGTATAAAGGATGTTTGGCGCATGGACCGACACAATTTTTTGGGGCGTTGGGAGGGTCATTTGCAAGGTTTTCACCAAAAGACCGCATGTCCTAAGTGTCAAGGTTATGGAGATATGATTTTTTTAGATTTTTTCCCAAGATTACCCCGGAATCTCGCCTTTAAATCGTAATTACTGTTATAGCCCACGCGGAACTAGTTGGCCGCGCCTTAGGTATGTGAGCGGTGGGACGGAGGGGAGGGACGCTTCGTCATTACTCAGTACGGCGCGCCTTCAACAATAGACAACCCGCCGCCCTCACCCCCGTGCACACCTAAGGCGCGGCCAACTAGTTCCGCGCGAACTATAGCAAATAAAGTATACTTACTTTTAACTTCAAGAACTTTGAAGTAATGTCGTAAAAAAACACCAAAAGAAAAATATAACAATGATGATCGCTCACATTTCAACAGCTGCTAAAATATTCTTCTCGCACAAGAAAATGCACAGTCAATAACAAAAGTCATTTGGTTTTTATTTTATTTCGCTCTCTCGTAGTGTACTCGGGTAGAAACAACTGTCATTCGCACTCAGAAATGTAACGTCAAAGTTTACTTTGCTCATTTTTAACGTTTTTAGGGTTCAACCGCATCAAAGAAAAACCTTTTTGGCCGCTTTATTTGCTTCTGTTTGTACTTGATCAATGAAACCTAAAATAGCTGCAGGTTTTTATGAGCGACTCGGTTTTGATGAGGGTATAAAAATGTAGGTTTATAACGCACATAAAATATAAATATTATTAGATTATTATTATAATATTACGCATTAAACGTGTTATTCGTTACACTCCATAAATTATTGTAAATTTTAAATGTTGAAATTGAATCTAGGATATAAAATCAACTACGTACAATTTGTGTTGTAATATTTTTTTAAGGTATTGTTTAATAATATGCTTTACAATTATACGTGTTTAATAGATTGACATTGCAAAGTACTCGAAATAAAACCCATAGTTTAACTTCTTCTCCAGTTGACGTTAATCCCAGTTTTTTCCAGGGTCTACCTTCTTATTCTATTTACTCCACCACATCTACATAATATGTAGGTATGTGTTCCCATGGTCAATTTCACTGAACTAGACACCAGTCAAATCACAAGCATGAGAATTATATAACCTAACCTTCAAAAACCCCCGACTTCAACTAAAAAAGGGCTGTAACTTTTGAACATCTATACAGATTTTCTTGAAACATAACTAAGATGATTTCCAATCAAACTAGCATTCAAATAAAAAAAACTGCATTGAAATCGGTCCATCCGTTTTGGAGCTACGATGCCACAAACAGACACAGATACACATAATACACACCACAAATTTAAAACACCGCATTTTTGTCGGGGTTAAAAAACAAACTCACTTCACAGTTTAGCCGAGACCTTTGATAAAAGTCAATTGTCAGTCAAATCAAGCGTGTTAGTGGTACAGTCGTGCACAACGATTAATTGTCGCTTCTAAAACCGTCAGCTGACTTGACAGATGACAATTCGTGGTCACAACTGTCAATTACATAACGTACTGACGTTTAGAGCCTTTCGTCTGGGATTTTAGACTTTTATTCTTGGTCATTTAAATGAGGAATTAGGTATTCAACTATGAATATCATAGGTATATAGGATCACGTGGCAAACATTCAGTAACAAGCAACTGCATTCAAATATTCTGATTGAGGATTTATCACAATACAAATACGACATGATTAATGCAGTCGCTAAGGCCTTGGCTTCCTGCGCTGCGGGTCACGGCTTCGATTCCCGGATGGATCAAATATTTATCTAGTCTTCAGATAATTGTTCTGAGTCAAGGTGTGTGTGCAATGTGTGATGTATATTTGTAAATTTTACCCACGATACAAGAGAAATCCTAGGGAATATAAAAAAAAATGTTTAAATAAAAATTATTAAGCATTAATTTGCGAGAAGCAGGACTGAAGTATTTTGACATAAACAAGAGTCATTTTTAACTTTAGATTTATAAACTGAAGATTCGGTATTGAACATCTGCTTTATTTCGGCGTCGGCTCGACGCTTTAATTTGATCAATAATAATTCTCAGTTCTGAGAATTCATCTCAACTAATTTTGCACAGTCTAGTTAGTAGTTAAGCATCATCTATTAGCCATTTTAAGGTCATTGATATTGTCAAGTAGTCTTTTAATTTTGCTTTACTATTAATAGGACGACGCTCTAATTCTCTTAACAGTTACAAGTGAAACACATCTTTGATATTTGTTTTATTCTACTTAACTGTTGTAAAAAAAAATAAAAAATATAGGTAGGTACATATTTTTTTAAAGAAAGAAAGAATATACAGTTATTCAGCCCGGACCGAGTTGTCTCTGTCCTTGCTGAATAACTGTATATTCTTTGAAGAAAAATAAAATAAAAGATAACAAACCTGTAAACAAAACAAAACGGACACTTATGAGAATAAAAAAAAAAAAAAAAAACTTCATAAAATACTGCATTATGCTGTCAAGTATGCCCAAAGGGTTTTACATTTTTAAATACATATTAAAATTTTATGGTATATTTTCTTAATTTTAATGAAGAGATAAACTTATTTTAAAGGGCGATGAAAAAAGCATGTTTGAAACATATTTTGACTACTTCAAAGTATGTTCAATTATGACTTGAACTGCGACAGTGGATACTAAAAAACTTCAAAATATCATGCCTTTATTTTCTGTGAAATTAAGTTACGGTATAACAGATAAATTGCTTTAAAATCCCCTTTATAACCGTTTTCAAGATTGACAGCGCCACTCACAGTAACTGACACTCACAACTAGGTAACTTATGTAACAGACAATTTATCCCAAAAGGATAATATATAAATAAACTTTCAGTAACTTATACTACCTACTTGAATGTAATAAAATAATTATTGCAGATACGTTATTTTCAGATAAGATAGCATTGAAATATTACTTTGTAATAGAATGAAGCACAATTGGATGGCTTAGTTCTAAAAGTCACTAAGTCCATTTTTATCGATTTTGAGTTAGACAGTTGAAAATAATTATCTTTATTTTCTCTATCGATTAATCTAATCCTTTTTTCAATTAAATGACTTACGAACTATTGTTTTATTTATTTTCCAAATTTATATAAACAGCCATTACTTTTAAATATGTTTTTTTTTCACTTTAAATTATCATATCCCAAAATGAAGAAAATGGAGTTAATGACTTTCAGAACTAAGCCATCCAATTGGATTCAAACCGTATGTATATCAGAACAGTTTCTGTAGTTTTGTTTACTATGCGAGCAATGCAGTCTCAGATTCCATCTAATACTCCGGTGAAATGCACGTATTACACATTTACAAGTCAGCGTTTAACCGACCTAACCTATTTCCAGGCTGTAAATTTATTTCCAGTCGAGAAACGGGGGTTTCAGAAATTTCATTTCGCGGAACCCAAAATTGAATTCCTTTACGACTGCTCCGATAATCAAATGAATAATCCATTTACGGTCGCCTCGCGGGGTGTCTGCGTAAGAAAAAAAAACTTTTTTCACAAACTCCAGGCAGCTATGGTCCAAATTTTATTTTCAATGTATTTTATTGTATTCGTATTTCGTTGGTCCATTAAGCCGGCAGGTGAGAAAGGTGTATCAAGTGGAATTTTTAATATGGTCTCCGGAATGAGACTGTCGCTGACTGTACGTGGTTACAATTCTTTATGAGGTCGGGAGAGTAACTTATTGTTTTTCGAAGAGAAATTTCAGTCGGGAATTTTCGCCGTTGTTTCTAGAATTAGAAATTTTATTGAGTTCACTACCCTATAAGACGTCAATATAAGGAATAAAAACTCGAATCTTCATTGAGTTGGCAGCCCTGGTGAATATTGTATTTTTTTTATCTTTTATCAGAATTGATTGCGTATTGGGGAGATGAATAAAGATTGCTTTAGGTACTGTACTTTGTATTAATTAATTCCCAAAATCACGAAATTCCTTCAGTTAAACTACCTTAGCTTTTGAAGTATTTGTTCTGTTTGTTATACTGTGTTCGATTCTCCGCCATACAGTGTAGATATTATGTATTCAGACGATTCACTGTATAGCTGTTGGTTATTGATTCCCTCTACATACATCACACAGGACTACATATACATCTATGTATTACTCTACATTGAACTATTCCTCAATTCAGAGCTCTTTATCGTGTCTGTTTAGTTTCAATCCAGACTATTACCTTTTTGGTTTAACTTCATCTTCCAAGTAATGAATTGCTTTTATATATCTAGCATATTGTTATGTATTTTTATATTAAATATGTATTATATCGTCGGCTTAAGTCGTTAACCTGCTAAGTACGTTTTGACATAGTTTACAGGACGAAGAAAAATCTGAATAATATCTCTATTAATTTAGCAATCAAAATTCTGAAAATCCCGTGGGTTTTTATAATTTTTCTTGATATTTTAACACTATATGTAGTAGCATAACTTATACACATTTTATAAAATTTAGGAAAAAAAATATATTTAGCAGTTTGTCGAATGAAGTTTCAATATGTTTGAGGACTTAACAGTTTTTTATTTAAATTTAGTATGGTGTATGAACTGTGCAGTAAAACGAATTCAATCAGTACCTAATCAAAGTATTTATTATAAAAAATTAAACAATCAGTCTTCTTTAATAGGAAACAGGGTTAAAATATCTAAGATAGGCTCTTTTCATAAACAATCTGTAATTGTTTTGTTTTGTCAGTACAAAACTGAGGCCCTCCAACAGGATTTAGCAGGTTTGCGTTGTGGAGATTGACTGGCAGTCAGAAAGCAGTTGTTCGGGCATAGCATATTTGTCACCTTTTTTGGCTAATATCACTGTTATTCCTTAAACGATACGGTAGATATTAGATTGAACTTTTTAATAGGTATAAAAAGTAAATTTTGCCAAAAAATTGACTTAGCAGGTTAACGAGTTAGACCGACGATATTATCTTCTTTATTCCGACCTAATCTATTTATATTGATTCTTTTTTCTTTACCTGTTTCGAAGCTTTTCATCTTTCACCCAAAGGTTGATTGACAGAAAATGCCTCATGGCATTAAGTCCATCTCATATACTGCTATTGTACATTTAAATAAATAAATAAATCCAGCCCATTACTCCCCCACTGCTGGGCACGGGCCTCTTCTCGGAATGAGAAGGGTTAAGCCTTAGTCCACCACGCTGGCCTAGTGTGAGTTGGCGGACTACACACACCATCGAGAACTTTATGAAGCTCTCTCAGATGTGCTGGTTTCCTCACGATGTTTTCCTTCACCGTTATCCCAAGTGATAATTAAATTCTAATCCGCACATGAATCCGAAAAGTCAGAGGTGCGGGCCGGGTTCGAACTCAGACCCTCCTGCACGGCAGGCAAGCGAATGACCGCTAGGATATCACTTCAGCAAAAGTAAAATAAATTTCACAAAATTCTCTTTATTCAGCCTTTACAGTGTACGTTCATATTTTCATCTTACTTGCCAAATCCCAATGCACAATAGAGGCAAAAAATCATACTTCAACAAAACCCCACGGTTAAATTTTAATTTCAGTAAGTAGTTCACAAAACGAGTTGTATAAACCAGCCAAACATAACTCATCTCCCGGTGGCCGTAAAGAATCTTCCACAGAGAACAATCGTCTCACTGCATTATTCTCATTACCATAATCCCAATTACTTACCATTCCCTGGGTATAATTTACTGGGTTGCTTACAGGACCTAGTTTAGTATGCATTCTTTGCACAAACTGCCTGGGAACTTCGTCAGTTGTGATTTAAAAATTTAGGAGCTGTAAAAAAGTTTTTTCTCTGTGCGTTTTATGGAGTGTCGTTATTAGTCTAGGGTTAAAGGCTTTTTTTAGGGTCAATTTTAAACAAATGGATTTTTTTATGTTCACTAAATTTTTCTTTGTCAACGTGTTTTGACAAGTGGACTATTCAATCATCATTTCATCAGCCGTAAGATGATCAGTGATGTTGATGTTGTGCTAAGGTCACTCTTAACTATTTTGTGATTTGATCAAACAACAAATTTAGTCACATATAGGTAGATAAAAGAAGAAGACGCATGACTGGTCACTTGATTAGACACGATAAAGTTTATTACAATGCCACAAACTTATCTGACCCGGTGATCAAAATTGGAACTAACGTCGCTACAGAACAATAATGACTTCAAAATGTCATTTTTGTAGGGAGATGACATTGGTAAAAGCGACGGCAGCCACGCCATGACTGGCTCAGGGGTCAGATAAGTTTAAGGCACTATACCACCATTATACATAGAAGGGAATATAGACGCAAAAAGAAAAAGAGGAAGACAAAGAAGAAAGTACATTGATCTACTGAAAGAAAAAGCAAATGTAGAAACATGTAAAGAATTTAAAGATTTAGCATTGGATAGAACTAAATGGAAATTTCTACACCGACAAGTACCTAGCACTTAAATATTTTGGATATAGATGATCAAACAAGGTGTCTAAGTAATAATAGGTAAATAAAGTAGTACCTATTAGGTAATTTTATTTTATTTCTGTTGATTTCACTATAAATATGATTTCATTTATAACTTTTGGTATACTGTATTCGAGCTTGCAAGTGTTCAAAATATTATACGTTGTTCTTATTATTTATGTACCATTTCAATACTATTACCGCTTCAATCATATAATGTAATTACATTATAATTTACAACCGAATTACTATTACGAATAGGCAATTAATATGAACACGAACCATAATATACAATCCCACATTGTATTACTAAGCTAATCGAATACCTATCATTGAACAACTTGAATAATTGCGTCTAACTTATGTATATCGATCAAGTTGGATCGTTTATCAAAAACATCGCTACTTATTATGATAATACGATTCGGTTCGCCTTTGTCTTTTATTATTTCTGGGAAGAATTCTTCTCCACTTATTCATCTTCATTACATTAGTATGCTGGATTATATCAATATATTATTTTGAGTGATTTTTATTATGAGTGACTTTTGTTCTCGATTGTACTTGTTTCGTCTATTTTTATTGCCAATTCTTTTGGTTTGGATGATAATTATTATGACGACGAAAAATAATTTAGAAAGAAAATTAAATTAATTCTACATAGGACAACATAATTCGTTGTTTTAAGTATGTAATTGGATGGATGTAAGAGAAGAGGCAGACCCAAGAAAAGATGGATGGATTGTGTGAAATTTGACATGGATTATAAGAACGTAAACTCTGAGATGACGTCTATTAAAGATGAATAGAAGAAGAAGACATATTGCGCCGACCCCAAATAAAATGGGATAAGGGCAGGAGAATGATGATAGGACAACACAACAGTCACAATAAGATAACACAAAAATATAATTTTACATTGGTAAATGTAAATTTGCCTTAGAAATGAGCACATTTCTAAGGCAAATTCCACCCTCACCTTTTCTACATGGGCATGCTCGACAGCAGTCGAGCATGCCCATGTAGAAAAGGTGAGGTGGATTTACGAATGCTTTGTCTTATGCTTAGACAGAGGAGAATAAGCTTGACTTGTGAACTGGCTGGAAGCTGGAACTTCACAAAACTTCTTACTGTTACTGTTACATCATCCCACTGCTGGGCAAAGGCCTCCCCCATGATTTCCAGGCTTTTCGGTCTAGAGCCAATTTAAACCATTCGTTATTAGTTTTATCAAGTTCTTCCCGCCATCTCTTTCGTGGTCTGCCGCGTCGCCTTATCACCATATCAGGGCTCCACTTAGAGGTTACCTTGGTGCACAGCACATCAGGCATCCGGCAGACGTGGCCAGCCCAATCCCACTTCAATTTTGCAGCCTTATGAGCTACGTCAGTAATTAATGTTTTGGAGCGCAGTGTAGTGTTTCGAAACAAAACTTCTTAGCAATACTATATTACAGTGCCACAAACTTATCTGACCCGGTTACCAAAAGTGGAATTAACGTCGCTACGGAACAAAAATGACTTCAAAATGTCATTTTTGTAGGGAGATGATATTGGTAAAAGCGAAGGCAGCGACGCCATGACCGGGTCAGATAAGTTTGTGGCACTTTATAGTAATCTTACTTTAAAGATAATTTATATTACGAAATTTCGATGTAAGATTGAAACAATACTGCTTTAGGAGATGGTAGTAGGCCCCAGGGAAGTTTCACAATAATACACTATGCGGTAGGAACAGAACTCGCTAGAGAACGTGCTCTAGTCAATCCTTTGAGATTGGTTATTGCGGTTTGGATCAAATTGGTCTCGTCTCGTCTAATAAACCTATGTGAAGCGAAGGACATTATTATGTGTGATAAACAAGGATTTCTCATCATTTCCCTAAAAAAATTACTTTTTAACATAATATTTTATCCAACCCTTACACTGCTACAAAAGGTCTGATTGTCATTTTAGGCGTAAGACTGAAAACATAATATACCTTTGTGCCCCACGTGGTGCGCCATCTGGTGTCAGAGATGTCGAGCCGAGAAAACGGGTGAGCTATAAAATTGGTAACGATTTAGGCTGTGTGTGGATAGGACGCAACAGATGCGATGTCTTGTTACTGTCTTTGATTTTTGTTTTATGATATTGTTTATTATGAAACATACAATTATTTATACGTATTTGCAGAGCTAACTCAGCCGGTGGACAAACCAGTTTTCTCCTCCCTTCGTCTCCTTGATAGAAAATGAAACGCAAAATCTAGTGAGAAATCGGTAAAGAGAAGATTTTGTGCCCGACTGTTTCGTGGACAAATCCGTTTTCTCCAAACTTTGTCTCCTTGATAGAAGACGAAACGCAAAATGTAGAAAGAAATCGGTAAAGAGAAGATTTTGTACCCGACTTTTACGTGGACTAATCCGTTTTCTCCAAACATTGTCTCCTTGATAGAAGAGAAAACGAAAATTCGGGAGAGGAAACTGGTTTTGTCTCCAATTTTCTCTATTTCCTTTTTTGCCGTGGGTATATAGGAAATACCAGCTAAATGAAAGTTTTTTTTTCTTTAAAATCAGAACACGAATGTACATAACCAGTCAAACTATTTTTATACTGATAGCAGATATTTAAGGCTTCAAACTTTGATAACTTTACAGTACTACTGGTGTTGCCAGTATTGCACTGGGCGTCACCACAGCATTATGCTGAGCGACCCTTTTTTGCACAGATGAGGCGCACCGTTACTTGGTAGCCTGTAACTGCCATGGCAATCTTATTCAGAGGCAAATCATTATTATCCTAGTCTTATTTTTATTCACATTAAATTACATTATTCTCGCAGCTCTTACCACAACATAGTACTGATAAAGATTTATTTATTAAAATGCTTCATGTACAATGTACAAAGGCGGTCTTAATGCCGTATGCATTCTCTACCAGACAACCTTAGGGTGATGCAGAGACAAAAAAAAAGAAAAGATTGTAATCTATTATTTGAAAAGAGTTACCATGGAGTTTCTTGCCGGTTCTTTTCCATAGGATCTACTATTTGGAACCGTACACCTAGAGTCTCGACATTCATAAGTGCCTGTATCTGGTTTACATGAAATAAAGATCTATTCTGTTCGATATTATGTATTTAATTTATTTTAATCCTTTCGTCCTATCTTTTAACGATTTGTTCTTTCGTCGTGTTTTGTTAGTTATTGTTTGCGTCTTCATCAAGCAAATATAAATAATGTTTTCTTTTTTTTCTTGTACTTCGCTTCAGTGCTATTTTAAAAGCATAAATAAACCACCTACATACATTTAAAAAAATACATAACAAAATTATGCTACGAATGACTTACTTTTTTGAAGTAAATTAAAAACATCTCATGCATCTTTTTTTTTCAGAACCTATCTCAACATCGCAGCGTCTTCTCCACGTATGACCTTAGCTTTATTGGGGGCACATGTTCGTTGGTTTTCAAGGCACGTGGGCCGGATCGACGCGTTAGTGCCGGGTCACAGGACTTGAGACTGGAATTTGGGCCCCGCCGTGGTCTTTTACGGGTTGACGCGCCTGTTGAAAGGTTTGACGTACGTTATGGTGATTTGTGATGTTTTATTGGCAGATATGATGGAAAGGAATCAATTTGATAGAAAAGGCGTCGGTACAAAAAAGGCATACGTCATTGATCGATTATACAATGTGTATCAGAATTGCGTGGTTATATTTAAGGGTGTGGATCAGATCATTATACTAAACAACTTTCTAGGGACCAAAATCGTAATCGCGAAAAAATAATCAGCTGTTCCATACGTTTGGGTCGAGTATTGAAATTTTGTATCCAATAGAGCAGATTATTTTTTCGCGTTTACGATTTTGGCCCCGTTGAGAAATTTGTTCAGTTTGATGCATTTCCTGTTACCTACTGAAGCTATAAATTATTTAAGAAAATTATTTTATACTTTATAGTTTTTTGAAGTCGGTTTTTACTTTTCCTTAAAGTTATTTTTTTTAGGTGATAGTTCTATGTATTTTAGATTTTTAAAACAATTCACTGTAACGTTAAATTAAAGACTGACACATTTCTGTGACAGACGAACACAACAAAACAAAAAGGGTTCCTTATTTAGAACGGAACCATAAAAAGCCCGCCGTATTTTTCCGAGCGTTCATTTGCCAAGAAAAAGAGTCGGTCATAACACTCATCCTCAGTCTTCGGTATGGCCCAAGTCCAATGAGTCCATAATTAAGGCCGACTTACGTAATACTCTCTAAATAACTGGCCCTCTCAATGGGAGCTTCGACGGCTCACTGACGGACAGATGGTAATAGAAGCGGTATTATAGAGGTTGGACAAGTTTTTCCCGTGAATTTGCTTGTTTTAAAATAACCTAACCGTCAAAAACCCCCGACTCCAACTAGAAAAATAGCTGTAACTTTTGAACCGCTGAACAGATTTTCATGAAACATAGCTAAGATGATTTCCGATTAAAATAGCAATCTTTAAAGTGAAATCATTTCATCCGTTTTGGAGTTATGATGCCACAGACAAACACACAGATACACGGATCCGCACTACAGACTTATAACACTCTTATTTTGTGTCGGTGGTTAAAAAGTACAATGTATTGGATTTAGGACTATTATGGGCCAAACACACTCATAAAAATATGATATAAAGTTTATAGATCATTTCAAATCCAACAGAATAATTAATGGTGATGGTGTAAAACCACATCTGTTGGATGAAATTATTCTAGAATTTCCTGTATAGCAGAAAAATGTACCAGATTATACCTATAATTGCAATGTTCAATTATCCAAGACGAAAGAGACTATCTTCCACGATACAGGGAATACTAAAGTTTCCACATTCCCAATTGGGAATAACAATATAATAATTGGGAACAATTGGCTCTAGCGGAAGCTATAGCCAATTGTTGCAGTAAGTTTATTAAAACATTAAAGTTTTTATTATTATTTCCTTTATTACTTTCACTGGCAGATAGCTGATGTTATAAGGAGTAACTGTTAGGTTAATTTTACTGTAAAGATAAACTCTACTCTATACTCTACACACACTCTTTCACACCTCTACGACCCACTCTCTACCTCTACTTCTCTCCGACTCTATATTATGTTCATTTCTCTTTCACCCAAAGGTTTGCTGGAGGAAAACTCACATTATGATTTAAGCTCACCTTTGTGCATATATTTGTAAATTGTATCTAAACTAAGATTATAAAGACATTGTTTGTTTGTATGGGATAAATTCAAAAACTATTGGACCGATTTAAAAAATTCTTTCACCAGCAGAATGCTACATTATCAGTGAGCAATATAGGCTATAATTTATAAAGATATCACGTGGGTGAAGCCGCTGGCGGAAGCTATAGTGCGGCCGCCGAGAGAATGCGTTTTTGACACCTGTCAGTTACGAACAAACGAGAATTTTTTGTTATCGAAACATTATTACATAATAGTAGATATCTATCGTTTACATGCAGTACTGATACAAAATTCTATTAAAATTAACCTATAATAAACTAAAATAGTTTAGCGCTAAATATAATCTTTAATAAAAAAGAAACATGTTCAACTGACAGGTGTCAGGAACGCATTCTCTCGGCGGCCGCACTTTAGTATTCTATATTTTGTGTACAATAAAGATTATGAATAAGAATGAATAAATTAATTCAGTTAAATTTCACGCAAACGATGTCACGGGCAGAGCTAGTTGTAATATCGGCCACATTTTGTGCGACGAACAGACAGATTTTTCTTTAATATAGAGGTTTATTTAGAACCGCTTTCAAGTCTCGGTGATCGCCATTTCTCTATCGCTGCTCTCCCGTGACGTCATAATGATGATTTATGAGCTGGGACAGGCTTAGTTTACAATGAATATTTGTGATTATATTTTTTTAACTCTGAGAAATGTAGTTAAATACAAAAATATAATACCAATTTATTGAACATTCGTTTCACTTCGGCAAAGGAATAAAATAAATAAACAGGATAATTTTTTATGTAGTGCGCATAATTTGTAGAGTGATTCAGCCTCTGTTCCTAAATGCAACCGCAGCATTGGGATACACTTTAAACAAAACGAAAATTTGAATAATTAGTATGTGGAACACGAATAATTGACTAGCGCAAGCTATACAAAATCAAATTTTTATTTTGTTTTGGAGTGAATTTTAGTACTGCGGTTGCATTTGGGAACGGACACTGAATCACTCTGCAAATTTTGCGCATTACATAAAAAAATATCCTGTGGAATAAATATAATATTATCCATGTTTAAAGCAGTTGCTAATTATTATTATCTAGATACTAGAAGAGAAAGAGCCTCCTCGCATGACGTACACTGTATATACAGTCCATACGTTGCGGTGATAGGTACATTTCGCAATCAAAATGATTTGAACGAATGCGGCCCGCGGTTTTAAGAAAGAAAGAAAAGAAAGAAAGAAATAATGTTGATGTCTGAAGTTGAGGTAGTTGCGCGATGCGGAGGGAGGTGTGACACACGCCTATTGGCTAAGCGGCGAAACCAGAGGACTTCCAGTCAGGTAAAGATTAATTTTCATAGATCAAGTATGTAGGTAAGTCATTATACCATAATCATGTGGGCCTCACGGCTGCACCAAAAAGGTTCACTTTAGTGTAATGCCAGACATCAATGCCCGCCACTGATTTTCAACTGAACACGTTTGTGACTCACGGATATCAGAGAGTTCTATTTTCAATTGGTAAACAACCACTCACAACATGAGTTTCAGTATCAAATCAAACCGTAACTGGGAAAACGTGAGGTTATTCGACTCAATAGAAAATAGATATAGCGCCACTCGCCTCTAAATGTAAAGCCGCGAGCCCACTGCGGCGTACATGTCAGAGCATTTTATGTGCTGAAGTAAGCCTGCTGCAATTTGCAACTGCTATTTCACTGCCGGTTTTTGTGTTTCTGTGTTGTACATATATATGGTGTGATTTAACGATGCATTGACGACACGGTCGGTGATTGGCTTTCTTCCTCGCACGGTACAAATATTTGTATGATCTACAGATACACTCGGAAGCAATGAATCCGGGTCACCAACGTAATAAACCTTAAAATCTCGGTAATTAAATTCTTAATTTCCGAGATTTTAAAGTTTTATTACGTTGAGCTATCATTCGATAGCTCAAATAAAAAGTATTTTATAGACCTATTATACTACTCAAATAATATGCTTCGAGAGCTGAAAATTGCTTTGATAGAGGAATGCGAAAATATTCCCCAACATCGGGTCAGAAACTTTGTGCCGTATACAGAATCGCATGACATCTGTATTAACAATACATGGAGGTAATACAAAGTATTAAAATGTGAGAAAATTATATACCTATGTGTAAAAATGGTTTTATTTAAAAAGAAATGCGATAAAATTTACGCGTTTTTTTATGTGTTTTTAATAAGTAAAATAAATAATAACTAATAATTTTTATTCATTTTATTTGAAGTCTATAAAATACTCTTTATTGAACTAACCTAACATTCTTAGTTTCCGAGACATTAAGGTTTATTATTGACCCGGATTCATTGCTTCCGAGTTTAGTTATTTCGGGTCTGGATGTTTGTGCAAGTGAAGATTTGTGTTTGTAAACGCACCCACGATACAGGACTAGATAAAAGAGTGGGGCAATGATTAAAAAAAAATTATTGACCAGTAAACCTTCTTTCTTTCATACGCCGTTGTAAATACCAATAACTTGTTTGTTACGCTGTTTCTGTGTAAGTATTTTAGCTTTGCAGGCTTCATTTGAAACAAGAACTTATTTAATTACAGCCGTTAGGTTTTTTCATTGTGCATTGTGTGTTCACATAGCTGTATAGTTATACCATATGTATGTATAGCATACGCTGCAATGGAAAGATCGATACACGCAGCCGTACAACTGGAGCGTGTCTATGTACATCGTTCGCCGCAGTGGGTCGGCACCTTAAGCCCTCACGAAACGATTTCGAGTGCACACACTGGACTGACACTCGATTCCAATTTCTACATATTCGTGTATATCGAATTTATATTACATTTTCACGTTTTTTGATTTTGGGTGAACTTTTGTAACTTG
This sequence comes from Allophyes oxyacanthae, assembly GCA_932294325.1. Lineage (NCBI taxonomy): Eukaryota > Metazoa > Arthropoda > Insecta > Lepidoptera > Noctuidae > Allophyes > Allophyes oxyacanthae. The sequence continues at coordinate 1,859,443 of OW028614.1, read as the reverse complement.
GATCTTGACGGTTGGAAAGTTTATAATTGACACTTCGTTGGAAAACAATATGTTTTAGATTGTTACTTATCAAAATCGTAGGTAAAAAGTTCAAAAATCTACACATTTTGATCATCATCAATATTGGCAAAGAATACCACCTTCGGGGCATTATATGAAGGCATGTTGCTATATTAAGTAAAGGCGCATAGAATCGTCAACGACTTTACCTTTGTTGATACAAATAAATACCAGAGCAAAAAAGCCGCGCGCGCCCGCACATTTCCACAACATCTTAGGAAAATGTAAGATTTTGATATCAAGATATCAATTGATTTTAAAATAGTGTATACCGCTTAAATTCCAGTGGGACGTTTATATATACACTTGTATACTATTGTATCCTAAGTCGATAGTATAATAAGGGGCATTAGAGGCTAGATCGGCCATGGAATTAGGTCGCTCGAGAAATGCCTAGGATATTCATAATTACCTAGCTCCCGGCTAATGCTTGGAGTTTATGATTTTATGTGGTTAGGAGCACAGAAACACTCTATATATTATTATATTCTGTGGTCTAACTTTTTTACTAATTATTAACTTACTAGTTTAATAAGGTGACAGTTTCCTATTTCAAAACGTGTGTTGCTGTTGTGTTGACCTATACATTAAAACGAAAAAATCATAACATTAAAATGATTGTTAAAATACTACTACACCCAAGCCTCACGCTTACGACGCAAAAAATTGAAGAAAAAAAACAAAAAAAATGGTAAAATGTTCGGGTACATACGGGTCAGTATCGGGTATATATGGGTCAGTATCGGGTACATATGGGTCAGTATCGGGTAAATATGGGTACTAATGTACCCATTGCTCCAAAATAAAATATCTTTTATACAATCGTTTTAATGTTTGCATGCGATTAGAGTTCAATTCAATTAAGGTTTATGTCGTGTTTGGTACTTATCGGTAATCTATATTTATTAATACGTGAAGAGAAAACTTTGTACCCTTTTTAAGCATAATGTGCATACGGAGGAGTGTAAGATTTGGCAAAGTTAACGTTTATATGGAGAAGGAGTGCAGAAAGATAAAATTTATTTACAATATGTGGTCGAATTACGACCACTGGGCGACCACTAGTATTCTATTCTCTCACCCTGTTTATTGTAGCTTGTGTATATTTTATGTACCTATATCTAGTATTTATTTTGTAGTAAGTATACCTTAAGTATACCTATATATTGATAGTTTCGAGCGTATGACACTCGTGGGTTGCAGCTGAAAACCAGCGTCAGGTGGCCAGTATCTCTGCCTCCTGACATTATGCTGAGCTGCGGCCTTTTGGCACAATAACTCATTTTATGTTTTCTTTGATTTGTTTTATTTATTTTTTATTGTGCTAATAAACTCTTTTTCTTTCTTTCTTTCTATAAAAAAAGTAAGTCAAACGAAAATAGTAGATAAGTATTGTTATTAAAACGCTTTTATTAGCTTCACTTGTAACAGTTGTAACTAACTATGTAAAAAAAAATTTGGACGTTAAATTTGACCCACTTCCCGGTTTCCGATTGAGCTGAAATTTTGCATACACGTTTAGTTTGGATGACAAAAGCGTTTTCTTTAGTTTTTTTTTTAAACTATAATATTTATTTTTTAAAGATTAATTTAGGCATCGCCGTCGCGGCATACCACGTACTAGATAGCGAGATGAATTTGAGGTAGTTACGCGGTGCTGGGGGGGTGACATACTCGTACGTGTACTATTGGCTAAGCTAAGCTTTATGGTAAACAAGAAACTCTAATAAAGCCACCTCCACCAACATCAAAGTTCAATCAAAAACACCACAATATTTGCATAAACTAACAGCGATTCCTCGAACACCTCAAGCTAACCACATTAACCATTGATTTTCTATCGGAATTTAATTTGCAGTAAACCGAAGTTTCAATATACAACGTGTATTAGAAATGCGTAATCTTAATATCTACGGGTGTGCATCACACCATCAAACTCAACAACTTTCTCTATGGGACAAACATCGTAATTGTGACAAAATTATTAAAAATTCAGTTTGCTGATCTGGTGGTTTAAAAAGGCCGCTTTAGATGAATCAAAATAATAGAATGATTCACGTTAAAAATGTTAAAATATCCACATAATTGACGACTCTTAATATCATTGTCGTAAGGTGCATATTCAGCAATCATTTCTTTGACAGTTACTATGGAGTTTCATAGATGAATTATTGCTCAATGTGGCCTTTGTAAGCCCCTGATCCACACCCTTAAATATGACTACGCATTTCTGATACACGTATTATGACGTTCAGAAACGTCATAATCATCATCATCATTGCGGCCCATGTTGTACCCATTTTTGGGTTTAGGCCTCCTCCAAATTCCTCCACTCCTGGCGGTCTTGAGCCCTTACCATCCAATCCGGACCTGCGTGTCGCCGAATGTCATCCACCCATCGTTTAGGTCGTCGTCCTCGCGGTCTGGTATGCTGACGTGGTCGCCATTCCAACAGTCTCCGCGTCCATCGTTCCTTTTCCATTCGAGCAATGTGTCCCGCCCATCTCCATTTGTGTCTGGCTATAATGGATACTATGTCCTGGGTTTCCGTCTTGGACCGTACCCATTCGTTCGTCTTACGGTCACGTAAGGTGATAGCATAGCTCTCTCAGAAACGTCATAATACTGTGCATTTAATATGAAACAACTGACAGGCCGGGATTTTCCGAACGCAATCTGAAGCCCAATTCTCGTAATTAATTTATAATATGACTGAAAGTTGACCGAACTGAGATTATATTATGAATTGACAAAAAGTCAGGTATTCTACTTCTCTTAAAGTTCAGTCCGATTCCAGTATGATTTGGATTCAATCTTCTTACAAACTCATTTAAATCTCATTTTTGACGTTTGTGTATAGACGAAAGTGTCAATTTTATTATCTGTGTCAGTTCAAAATGTTAGCAGAATACCGATTTGCCTAAATATTCAACTTTCGATCTCATTACAATATAATGTCACGTTTGACGTTGTTTGTTAGGGTAGGAGAATACCATTTGTGACATTTATGACATTGGTAGTAGATCGGAATGAGATCCGAACTATATTTTGAACATTTTTAATTACGAGAATTGGGCCTCTGTTTACCCGCAAGAACGCAATCAATTCCACCACGTACGGCAACAAGTTATAAATAGCCAAGTATTTGTAAACAAACCGTTATTGGGGCAACCTACACCTCGCTGTTCTCATTAGAAACAGATTTCTGGTTTAAGACTTTATTTCTCAAAAAAAGAGTACTAACCACTTATTAATGAGAAAATAGGTACTGTTAGAATCTCATGTTATCTTTTTCTATTCTACCTATATGTGTAAATAAATATATTATTATTTTTGGTTAGAACACGATAGAGACTTCAAAAACTGCCTAGAGATCGTGAATTGTGCAAAATTAAGAAAAAATAAATTGGTTTCTGTGGCTAAACTGCTGATTGAATTTGATTGATTTTTTGTGTATAGTCACAGAACGTGATACCAGAAAGAAAGAAAAATCATTTATTTGCCACAAAAACAAGACACACTAGAATGACAGACATAGGTAATAAGAAGAGGACAGGTGCATAGACAGAGAATACATTTTTTACGATGGCAACAGTGTAAAACTGAGTAGAAAATATAATAAAAAATATGTGGGTATACTGCACCGACTGCGCATCACCTATTCAGTGTGTGTCCCGCTCAGCATGTGCCAGACTATGACACCTGACGCTGATATTCTGCTGGATCCCGGTTATGACATACCAAATATACTCGTCAAAACAAAATAAGGGCCACCTTATATTTTTGATCTTCTGGGCAAATTATGAGGTTCCTAGGTTTCTAAGTTGTAAAATTCATTGCAATGATTTGTTTTTAATGAAATGGGTTTAAATTTTACACAATCCACTGAAAAGAAAAACAATTTTACAACATTTTCAAGAAAAAGTGCAATTTCAGCAAAAAGTACACTTGGACTAAAAATGCAATTAAAAATGAAATTCCACGGCGTTTATTCTTCTTCCTTTTTGAATCAATATCTGGTGTAACCTCCTCTTTTCTGAGCATATTCTTGAAGCCTAGAGGGCATTTTCTATCAGATGCCGCATTGTTTCTTGAGAGATTTGTTCCTTGCTCGATTTTAGGACGTTTAAGGGCTGTCTTTCATTGTCCACTGATCAATTTGTGTCTCATACTCTTTTTTTCTACAGATCCCACATGATTGTGTTCAATTGTGTTCAAGCCCGAACTGTTCGCTGGCCTCGGCAACACTTGTATACAAGCCTCTTCTAGTGTCTCTCTGGTGACTCTAACAGTATAAGCGCGTGCATTGCCGTGCAACACCTTGAAACGTGCACCCACTTGCTATGCAAATGGCACCACATAGAGTCTTATGACCTCCTGGATGTATCGTTAAGTTGTTACTGTACCCTGGTTCTGAATTATGAGCTCAGTACTTCCAGTTTGGCGTATGCCTCCCCACACCATAATATTGGGCCCCCCAAATCGATCATTGTTGTGGATGCAGGCATCTGCAAGTTGCTCCCTTTTCATCTCCACACCCTTATGCAACGGTCAACACTAAAAACTTTTACTTTGCTCTCATCTGTAAAGAGCAATGTGCTTCAGTCACTTACGCTACAGTCCAATTGTTGCCTTGCGGATGTTTATTGATTTGCATGATGAATACTGGTCTATAGAATTCGCACCACTTGACTCCTGGACAATTGCTGGTCTTCATAAAACTGATTTCTAATTGTTTGGTCACTTAGTCACGTGCCTGTGGCCAGGCACAAGCGGGTTTGCACAGAGCGGGAAGTGATGGTGCTCTCTCTGCGTGCATGTAAGTCTATGTAGCGGTTTTCCTGAGCGGTGATTCCTCTGGCTCTACCTAATTCCTGACTTCTGACAAAATTTTGGATCTCATAAAAGCAATTCCAGGCATTCTGAATCGCTCCCTGCGAAAATCTCTGCTGTAAAACTACAGATCGCTACGAATAGCCTCCTTGGATGAGTGTTATGGTCCAGGTCGTTGTAGTCAAGTCTATTTGAAGTCGAACCTGTGGAATTACGTTCTTAAAATGCCGATGTACGCAATGACTTGACACACTAAACTGTTTTCAGTACAATTCTAATGTTAAATGAGCTTAAAGTTCACGTTAAAAACAGGGTAAAATGAATTGGTTTCAAAAAAGTTGATAAAATCTACCCATTTTAACGGTTTTTCAAGCGGAATGCTGTAAAAGTGTTCGCAAACACTTAAAATAACACAACGCTGTACAATTTACCACATGGATATAGTTAATGATCATTAAATCATCCATAATGTCGAAATTTGCAAGTGGCCCTTATTTTGTTTTGACGAGTATACATGGCTTCATTTAATGTCGTAACGTCGTCACCACCCTGTATATAGACGTCACATAAGTTCATCTGTTAGCGCCTTTACAATAATTTAGGTTGCCTATCAACAGTATCATCCTCAATCAATTTACACCATTATTGATTGTCGTTGCCCAACTAGGAATTAATACAGATTAAGGCCGATTACTACCGAGGGAATAGGCTTCTAACTAGACTTGATAATTATTGTATGTACCCGGTATTGATTTCGATACGATTGGGTGAACCGCTCCACGTGACATATCTAAGTACGTTTGGCGTAACTTGAGTAATGAACATTGCTGATAAGCTAATCTTTCCACTTCCATTAGAAATTTCTATGTGAGAGCAGAACACAACTAAAGAAGGCGATTTATTGATTTAAATTTTTTACCATTTGAATTAACAAAATGTCGACTTTTTTATCTTTATAATAATACGTGAAGAGAAAACTTTGTATCCCTTTTTAAGCATATTGCGCGCACGGAGGAGTGTGAGATTTGGCGTTGTTAAAGTTTATATTATGGAGAAGGAGCGCAGAAAGCTAAATTTAGGTCGAATTTCGACCACTAGGCGACCACTAGTAGTAATGAAAGTGTCAAACAAGCATAATTGGCTTGTCTGATGGTAAGCGGTTACCGTAACCTATGGAAGGTTGCAGGACCAAGGGCATCACACGCGCGTTGCCAACCCTAGTACCAGCGTCTTGCCAACACGACACTAACCCAAGGAGCACTGGCAATCTTGCTCATCGTTAGGAACACAACACTGCAAAAGAGCAATGTTATTTGGCTACGATATTCTGCAAGGTGGAGGTACTTCCCGAGTCGGGCAGCTCAAATTTTGAGCGGAAAGTACCGCAATACCCTACCTCGCTTACATCCCATTGTATCATAAATTTAAGCTTTTATTTCTTGATTTCTGAAAATTTGTCCACGGTATCTCGCTACCCCCATAGTTTGCATAGTAACGGTATGAGGTGTTCAGCAATACTATCTTAACTTAAACTTGAACGACAAAGTTACATACACATAATTCACCGATCCTCCTAAACGTAAGATTGTTAGCAATTCCAGTTCCATTGAACGTTCCTAGATATCTGCAATACAAAGCCGGCAATAGAGATGCGGCGTTGCAAACTTGGAATAAACGTACGCCTCTGTACGTCAGTCACGCGCGTTGAAATGCAAACTAAGACACCTGCGTTTCCCCTCTCTAATCAAAACTGTCAACAGTAGAAACAATCCTCGTACCAGAGCGGATTGAGAGCAGAATCGCTCGACTCCGATTTACACAAATACCAACCGCATTGCAAGGCTCATTCCGTATTTCGCGACGCATCGTATTAACAGAAACATCTAATTTTGAAGTTTGTTGGTACGAAACGAACAAACAGACGCCCGCACCTCATTAAGCCGTGTTTATTTTCACATTATACAAATATAAGCTGCGTTATAGCGAAACTTACGTCTTTGATGTCGTCTCACGCGAGACAAAGTTGGAGTTTTCGGCGGTTTGGTTTTTACACTCCTGTAGCAGTAAACAGGTTCTTCCTTATTCGATTTTTGCTTGAGCATTGGCAGTTTGAAATTAGAGAACATTTCAGTTGGCACATCACTAACACTTTTGAAAAAAGAACACTTCACTGTCACGTAAGTGAGGAATCCATTTTTGAAATCGATGGAATACACGGTTGGTAGGAGCGTGCGTTCCCGCGTCGGTTTCTAAATATTGTGACTTGTTGTTTTCTGAGCACGCGGGTTGTTTAAATTTAGAACGCACGCGTCTGGTGTCGGCTCTGGCCGTCCGTTATACGTATACATTCGTTTTTAATAAATAAAACTCGATACAAATATTACCGGTAATAAAGTATTATAAATAGTTTCGGTTCTTTTATCTCGGCTTAATGGATCGTTTTTGGTACACGTGTGTGATTGGTCTTGTTCAGTAGACAGATGTTCGTTTGTTATTAATGGTTTGTATCAATGCTGATTTGGGATGTAGGTACCTATGACGCAAGGTATATACATTAGTACACATACCTATTTGACGTGAATAGGTTTTCGTAGTAGCTAGTAATTTATTTTAGATAGTTAACCTCATACCTAATAGGTACGTAAACAATTTCAAAACGAAAGCACGATTCCTATTTGAAAAAAAAAAATTAAATATTTGAAAATTATTAATTCTATCTGTATTCGAAATCTAAATTCAAATAAAGAGAAAAACAAGTGAATAATAATATCTACACCAGACACAAATGAACATTATCACTGTGACTCTGACGTTAGTCATCCATTTCTAGGAAACTCGAGACATGTCTGACTGGGAACCGTCTAGGCGTATCTCCTTATACCAGATGTCGGTAGTATAAGAATAATTATGTTAGGGATTATTATTTAATCTCTCAGACAGACAAACTTCCACTTTTTTCGGAGTTTAGATAACTTTTTGCAAGGAAAAAAATTCAATCATCAAGATTCGCTAAAATCCCTTCGATTCCCGTGCAGAAGACTTACAGCAGGGACATCCACAAACTGCCCTTAAAATGGCAAGAGTGCGTAAATATTATTATTGCGTTTAGATAAATATTTCAATTAATTATAGATTGGTATTCTTTTTTATAAACAAAGCATAAAAATATGTTTTGAATTTTCCTATACAATACGTCAATTTCACAGGTAAAGACCTAATAGTTCAGTTCAGTAGTTTTTCTTTGTGTTGATGGTATCAACCATCGATGTCTATAGATATACTTAGTGAACTCAAAAAGTGAGACGTGTCAGGTACTCCATTTTCAGAAAAATAGAGTGGTTGCTCACCAGGCAACACAGGCCGTTTACAAACATAATTATTAATTTGTGTATTGAATAAAAAATATATAATAACAGTAGCTATTCCATTAGTGCATTTATCGCTGTTCTATTTTTAAATATAATTCGAACATTGTTGAATTCAGAATTTGACGTCTTCAAAAAATATGTCTAATTTTTTTAGCTTCCCTTTGTATGACAGAGCGTATCTATAGACATCATAGATGGTATCAACTTTGAAATCACATCAGCATTTCGAATCTCTGCCGCTGGGTATTTGACATAACGTAACTTTCATGACTGTGATAGCTCCTGCCAACATGAGAACGTTACAGAAGAAGACCAAGTAGCTATGTGGTTCAAAAATAATCGTACATTTACTAAAGTGAATTCTACCATTTCTTTTTTAATAGTATTATGGGCAAACGAACTTGCGGTTCACCTGATGGTAAGTGATCACCGCCGCCCATGAACATCCGCAACACCAGAGAAGTCACTGATGCGTTGCCGAACTTGTAGGATGGTGTTAGGGAAAAGGGAGGGAAAGGAGAAGGAAGGGGACTAAGGGAGAAATTGGCCCTCCACACTCACCGAACGAAACGCAACAGTATGCATACTGCTACATAACGTCGATATTCTGTGGGAGGGTAGTACTTCCCCGGTCGTGCCGACCTATTCATTCGAACAATAGTACTAGATATCCGATGAGCGCTTCAAAAATGGCCCGAAAAATAAGACCACAAATAACATCGTGGTCTTAATAGTATTTTTATTTTTTATAATTATGATATATGAGCCAGGTGGCAACTATTCTGCAGAGTCACGTGTTATCTGTATATTAATACGTAAAGAGAAAGCTTTGTCCCCCTTTTTAAGCTTATTGCGCGCACAGTGGAGTGTGAGATTTGGCATAGATATAGTTTATATGGAGAAGGAGTGCAGAAAGCTAACATTATGGTCGAATTTCGACCACTTGGCGACCTCTAGTTTGTAATTGATATGGTCCTACCTTAGTGAATATCAAAACATCGAAATACCACAGTACACGTTCAAAAACTGTGAAATTAACCACCGCAACGTACAAAATTTTACAACGAAACCTTAGTAACAGCAAAAATAACGTTACTTAGATGAAAATGTTGTATTTTCTACATAAAACCTCTGTTATTCTATACTCTTTATATTTCCCCGTACCGTTTCTGAACGGTTCAGTCAAAGTTACCGTGGATATAACATTTATTGGTGGTATATTTTCCTTTAGCAACGTGAGAAGAGTTCGGTCCATAACACTAATAAAATAAAAGAGCGAAGTAACATCTTGATCTGGTTTCTTTAATAAAGAAATAGGATATTTTGCGAGATCTTATCATTTTGGGTTATTGTTTCTATGATGGATATTCAAAATGAAATAGGTAATGTAGGTTATATTACTTCCAAAGATTCGGTTACCTGGTACAGTCAAACAAATAAATAGTTATGGTCACCAGAATTATAGATGGAAGTTGTTTAAAAACTGATGATGGATTTATTTTAAACGCTGTCAATCATTTGTAGATAAGTCCACTGATTCCTTTTTAGGGTTCCGTACCCGAGCCAATAATGTAATTTAATGTAAATAAAAAATTGGAATAGGATAATAATGATTTGCCTCTGAATAAGATTGCCGTGGGAGTTACAAGCTGACCAGTTCCGATGGACGGCACTCGTTCACGAGCATGACGCATGCGTCAGCATCGCTCGACCATAATGAAGGGAACTCAACGACCTGACACAACGACACCATCAGCGAGACATTTTAGTGAACATGACAGACTCATAGTACCAGACAGCAAGTAGGTTTTTAGTAATCATCTATACCATTGTATGATGTCTATATGGGTTTCCTACACGCAGGCTGCGTACAGTGCCCTCCGTGTCCAGTACAACAACGCGTTCAGGGCAATATTGGGGCTGCCACGCTTCTGCAGTGCCTCGGGCATGTTTGCCGAAGCGCGCACCGACTGTTTTCACACCACCATGCGCAAGCGGTGCGCTTCCTTGGTGCGCAGGGTGTGGGCCAGCTCCAATACTGCCCTGATGATGATTGCTGGGCGACTTAACTGCCCTTATATCAGACATTGCTGTAGCAGACATGCAGGTAGTTGTGTCTGATATATTTTGTTAAATGTATTTTCTATTTATTAATTTTTTCTAGTTATTCTGTATTTATGTGTTTTATGGGCTCACCATTGTTGCCTGAAATAAAATAATTTTATTTTATTTTTTATTTATTAAATTTAACTTCTGTATTTTAAAAACCACAACCCAATAATATAAGAATGACGAAACATTTACATTATTACATAAAATGTACAAGTATCTACCAGCCACTTTGGCACAAAAGATCACAGTTGACTCAATGTCATCAAATAGAATGATGCCAAGCCTCGTCATCGTTGTGAAGAAAAACACACTGAAAATAATCGGTTGCGGTCCACACCGGAAGTCGGCCATCTTGGAAATACGTCAGCGGATAAAATTATGTATTTTTTTAAGTAGGTTAGTTGGAGAAGAAACGTCTAGGAGTTTGTTAGTAGTTGTATAAGAGGAAAATAGTCTATATTTAAATAACCCCTACAAAAAAGACTGTTATAAGTTTGCAGTGTCTGTCTGTGGCATTATAGCACCAAAACAGATGAACCGATATCAATACAAATTTTTAAAATTGAAATCTTGTCTGGTATCATCTTAGCTATGTTTCATGAAAATCTGTTTAGCCGTTCAAAAGTTACTGCTCTTTTTGTAGTTCGAGTCGGGAATTTTTGCCGGTTAGGTTATTATATGAAGTTAGTTAAGTTATAGTTTGCAACTTTCACTAATAATAATTAAACCCAAAAATAATATTATTAGATAGGTTGTTATAACTATGTATTACCAATAATTTAGTTCAGTTGAGCACAGTATATTTTGTGTTATAATTTATTTCATAATTAATAAAAAAAAAAAAAAATGTAAAAACACATTTTTAAATTGAAATGAATGAATTAATGATTGAATTGAAGTTAATTATTGATTAAATATTAATAACCATTTTAATTTTTACAAGTTATTAGGTAACGTACTCCAAAAAAAACAAATGTATACAATACTAGCTGTACCCGAGGCTTTGCCCACGTGACAATATTCGATTAAACTATGATAGTCACTTGAAATTAACAAAAAGAAAACATAGCCTTCAAAATTTATATTGACAAAAACTTACAACAATGAGATCTTTACAAACAATGAGGTGTATTATGGGAGTGACAACTATCTACACTTTACTTGGATGGGTGATCGTTCTTTACTTGAGACCCCTTAAAGAGAACGACAGGTTGCTTTCACGACTATTTTAAATGAATAATATCTATGATAGTCGTAATGGTTAGGCACTCAAAAAGGCAATACCGTGCCTTCTGGTTTATGGCCTTCACGCTATTTTGTGGGTTGTAAGATATCATCTCATACCTACATAGATAATAATCTAGGAAACCCTTAATTTTGCGTACACTGCGTTTTGTTGTTATAAAAGTTTATAAAACTTTGATTCTCCGTTATGAAACAATGGGAAGAATCAATTTATAGTTTAATTTATTGTATGAATATTGTCGACGAAATGGTTAGTAAGCGCGAAGTCTGCTGCCAATTGTTGTAACAACACCTTGATGACATCAACAATCTCATCTGATAGTAATTCTATCCGGCGCTTCCTAGGCAGTGAGCTCTGTTACGAATATTGCGGACTTATTATACTTAGATCCACTATGGCATGTGCCAATCCAATATGAACACTCATGGCGAGACGATAGAAGAAGATAATGATTCAGCTGTTCTCCAGATTGCAAATGATAGTCCTTGTTGTTTGTGTCGATGGTACGTCCCTAGGTTTGTATACGCCGCAAATTTTATCACCTCCAAGGTACATCGATGTAACTTCTTAGTTCTGTCGTACTTATACTTCTTGTTGTTTAATTTAATTTTCATAAAATGGTTTTTTAAAGTTAACGCTCTGTCAAGGGTGACTTGCAGGGGTATTGCTGTGATCAATTTCGAACCCTACCCAGGTGAATTCTGTCCTGAACCCATTAAAAAACTGAACTTCGACAAACTCTTCTTCAACAGACGCCGTTCCAACACTCCGACATTACCCTACTCCTGAACCGTGAACAATAAAATCTGTAAAAAGTAGCAGTCGACGAACTCTGCCTGCAGGCGCCTGAACGCCAAAAAATCACATTAAAAAAAATATATATATAAAAACTCGCCTATAAATTACTACTAACCCCATCTAGCTATAAACGGGTGAATTAAAAATTTATAAGACTAAAGCTTAAACGAAACAGCACGTTTATAAAATATTTCTAGTGGTTTAGGGATAACTGTCGAATCATTTCATCACGCTTTGTATTTTTGGAACAAGACAGTGAGTGTTATACTCGTCCCATCCATCCAAAATTTAAGTGCTAAGCACTTGTCGGTGTAGCAATTTCCATTCGGTCCTATCTAATGCCAAATCTTTTAAATCTTTATATGTTTCTATATTCGCTTTTTCTTTCAGCTGATCAATGTAGTTTCTTCTTGGTCTTCCTCTTTTTCTTTTTGCCTCTATTTTTCCTTCTATAATGTTGGTAATGAACTTATCGTGCCTAATCAAGTGACCAATCATGTTTCCTCGTCTTTTTTCTATGTGTTTCAATATTTGTTATACTCGTACATAATAATAATATGTAAAAGTAAGATGCCAATGACCGAACGTCTAATAATTTATTTTAATTTTTATGTAAATATACCTTTTACTGTGCCATTCTGTGTTACTGGACCCAGTAAAGACTGGATTATTTACTGGATCACTCGTGGAGTTTAAATTTATAGGGAATTTGTGAAACTGAAACTAACATTTACTTTGCTCACCTCCCAACAAAAGTAGCGTAATGATTTGTTTTATATATAATTGTGTTCATCGGATCTATTAGCTACAATCGTCTTTTTTTTTAATCGATTCGTCATGTATTTATTGCGTAATAATTGTACGTAGACATAAATATCTATTGCTCACACCCCCCTTTGACAATAGCGTGATAATTTGTACCCTATATGTTGGCCAGGCTTTTAGCGGATGTTACTTTAAAATTTCATGAAAGTCTGTTCAGCGGTTTGGCCGTGAAGCTCGGACAGACAAACAGACAAACAGACAAACAGACAAACAGAAAAACAGAAAAACAGACAAAAATTCTAAAAACTATATTTTTGGCATCAATGTCGATTATAGATCACGTAGCAGTTTTTTTTTTTTTATCTTCAATCAAACAAACCGACAAACCGACAAACAGACAAAAATTCTAAAAATGTATGTTTCGGTTTCTGTATCGTTCCTAGTATACGTAGCACTTTTCTGTATCGTTCCTAGTATACGTAGCACTTACTTTTTTTTATATTCAATGTACAGATTTAGCCTCGTTACGATTTTATATACATTTAGAGGTACTATATTGAAGACTGCTTTTATTCAATAGATGTCACTGTACATTCGTGGCGTCTTTCTGAATGGCGGTGTTAAGATTTTCCGCAGTTTAGTTGGGTCTGTTTGAACTAATTTGTTTTGTCACTCTGGTTTCCCTTCAAAACGCAAAAATGTTTCGCCTTTTACTAAAAATTTAGCCTCGTTACGATTTTATTATAAGTATAGATAATAATAGTTTGTATTCAAAACATCTACCATCTCACTGGACCGTTAGTAGAATCTAGTCGTATTAGTTGAGGTTAAGGTAATAATAGTGGTGTACGGAACAGATGTTCAATAGAGATGGGACGTGATTAAGTCATTTGATTTGTTAGTCGATTTTATTAGAGTCAAGTCAAAGTTGATAAATTAAGTCTTTATACAAAATGTTGTCGATGACTCTTATGATTACGCATTCTGTTATAGTTTTAATATACACTTTAATAATGAATTATAAATTAATCTATTACGGATATTGTTTTGAAAGTATTATTAATACTGACATTTTATTCAAAATACTTATGTAACTATAATGAATTATCGATTTTAAAATATGTAGGTAATATTCTAATATTACTAGATATAGGTATTTGTATGCCGCAAGTTCGAAATTTTGAATATGGCGATACTTTTTTATCTTATAACACCTATGTAAAAATAGCCCATTTTTCGCAAAAACAATGAATTGAATATAAAATAACCAAGGTCAAGGTCAATCTTGGTTATTGTATATTCAATTCTCGCATCTTACCGTAAAAGTCAAGGTCACTAACTTTAAATCTCGCAAGTATAAAGTTCACTGGCAGCTAGCATATAAAATCAAAGTCTGACATCAACCGTAGGGCCACAGAACACAGAAACCTCTTTTCAGTGTTCTGTGCGTAGGGCCCTAGCCCATGGCTTAATACTCTACTTACTTTCATTAGGTGATCCCCACGGGGTCGTTGAAAGGTTATTGTTCTTTGACGCAACGTGAGAAAAGATGAAACACTATATTAGCTAATGGAAAATAGCGTACTTACATATTTTAACCTTATTATAGCTTAACATATCGGAGAAACGCTAAAAGCTATATAGGATAATTTTTTATGTAGTGCGCATAATTTGTTTGTTTTTGTTTTGGAGTGATTTTTAGTACTACGGTTGCCTTTGGTAACGGGCACTGAATCACTCTGCAAATTTTGCACACTACATAAAAAAATATCCTGTATACAAAACACGTGTTTCAATCTAACTAAAACTTGACTACACATTAAGACTAACTCAGAGTCGACTAAAATGTAGTCGACTATCTAAGAACATCACTATGTACAGTGCTGTAGGGACCAAGAATGGACTCATGAACATGCGGCAGGTATAATTACACACTTAACGAGGCCGATGTCGCGTCGTTAAGTCTATGTTCACGCCAGGTAGTCGTTGACAGTTGGAAATGGTAAAACTTTTGCTATTTTCCCTCAGTGTTTTTGTTTTTGCGGTTCTCGTATGGTTTTTGGATATTTCGTGGTACAACCCTAAACTTTATAGGTTAGGATCGAGTAAATGAATGTGGAAAAGTTTGGTGTATTATTGTGATTTTGATGGTCGTGGGTTACGTGTAGTTTTAGTTTTGTGCTCGTGATTATTAAAGCTGTAATTAATGTGCTATAGTTTTGGATACCTATATACGTTACTTTTATAATGGATCCTTTACTTTGATGTCTAAAGTGTTCAAATGTTCGTTAGAGTATCATCATTCTCCTGCCCTTATCCCATTTTATTTGTGGTCGGCGCAATATGTCTTTTTCTTCCATTCATCTCTATCAGACGTCATTTCCAGATTTACTACCTTCACATTCATGTCATGTTTCACACAGTCCATCCATCTTTTCTCTGATAGCCATCCACATTCATACTTACAACTTTTCTTATAACATAATTTTCATCTCTTCGCATTACATGTCCCTTACCACGACAATCGGTTAGTTTTCAGCTTTTCTGTAACTGGTGCCACTTTCATACTTCCTCTAATATACTCATTCTGGATTCTGTCCAATCTTGTTACACCACACATCCCTCTCAACATTCGCATCTCCGCTGCGTGCAATTGCCTTTCATCCGTCCCTTTTGTGGCCCAACATCCTGATCCATACAAGGCAGCAGGTCTTATCATCGTCTTGTAAATTTTTCCCTTTAGTTTAAGTTTAAATGTTCGTTAGAGTACCTATATTATTATTATTATCAGCCTACGGTGTCCCACTGCAGGGCAAAGGCCTGCCTTTGCTCGTTCCACTTTCCATGTCTGCTGCTGTTAGGGGCCAATCCAATAAATATGAGTCTAACTATAACCTATCTAACACATATATCTAACTATAACCGCCATTTCAAAACAGTAGGGGCAAAATGCCTTGTTATGGTGGATTTGTCGATAAAATTGATCATATTGCTTCGCCTTAACAGGCCGGTCACCGGTGACCAGACACATTGTATATAATCATAGTAATCATAGTAATATTATAAAGAGAGAAATCCTGATTGACTGACTGACTGACTGACTGACTGACTGACTGACTGACTTATCATCAACGCACAGCCGAAACTACTGAAGCTAGAGTCACGAAATTTGGAGAGTAGGTCCCTTTTGTATTGTAGGCAAGCAATAAGAAGGGATTTTTGAAAATTCAGCCCCTAAAGGGGGGAAAAAGGGGGTGAAAGTTTGTATGGGAGTCCCTTAATATTTGAAGTGAGAAAGATGAAAATTGGGATTTAGGCTTTTGGTTACAAATAAAGAAAATCGTGATTCTGCGTTTTTGGAAATTCATCCCCTAAAGGGGCGAAATAGGGGAGAAAATTGTTTTTGAAGTATAAAACGTAGATATTGGGATTGTTTTTGAAGTGAGAAACGTGAAAATTGGTATTTCGGCTTTTGGTTAGAAATAAAGAAACATGTATTTCTGCGTTTTTGCAATTTCATCCCCTAAAAGGGCGAAATAGGGGTAAAAATTGTTTTTGAAGTTAGAAACGTGAAAATTGAGATTTAGGCTTTTGGTTAGAAATAAAGAAACACGTGTTACCGCGTTTTTGGAAATTCATCCCCTAAAGGGGCGAAATAGGGGTGAAAATTATTTTTGAATTGAGAAACGTGAAAATTGAGATTTAGGCTTTTGGTTAGAAATAAAGAAACACGTGTTACCGCGTTTTTGGAAATTCATCCCCTAAAGGGGCAAAACAGGGGTGAAAATAGTTTTTGAAGTGTAAAACGTGAATATTGGGATTGGTTTTGAAGTGAGAAATGTGAAAATTGATGTTTTGGGCTTTTGTTTAGAAATAAAGAAACACTGTGTTACCGCGTTATTGAGAATTCATCCCCTAAAGGGGGCGAAATAGGGGTGAAAATTGTTTTTGAAGTGCGAAACGTGAAAATTGGGGTTTAGGCTTTTGGTTAGAAATAAAGAAACACGTGTTTCTGCGTTTTTGGAAATTCATTCCCTAAAGGGGCGAAATAGGGGTGAAAATTGTATTTGAAGTGAGAAACGTGAAATTTTGTATTTAAGCTTTTGGTTAAAATTTAAGAAACAATATTTAATTAACGTTTACAATTGAAGTGAATTGGTTTCGCGTTTTTCGGAATTCAACGTCTAAGCGGATGAAATATTTATACATATATTATATGAGTCCGTATTTTTTTTAAAGAGGAAAATGAGCATTATTATTTACTCTATTGGATCAAAATTCAGAGATACGTGTTAACGCGTTTTTGGAAATTCAAGCCCGCAGGGGGTGAAATATCGGAGGAAAATTGTATGTGAGTCCCTTTGTTTTTGAAGTCAGAAATATGAGTATGGGTACTTAGGCTTTTAGTCCAATATTAAAGAATACCTACAAGAGGGTAAAATAGGGGCATCTTTATATTGGGCCTATCGAGATCAGGGTCTGCTGTAGAGAGTCAATATATTGAATCCGCGTAAAAATTGTACTAAAAAGGCATTTTGAGAAATACTAAAATGATGTCTCAGTAAAAATAGTAAAATATTTATATAATTTTTTAGGGCTAATTTAATCTACTAAAATGATTGGAATATTTAATGGGGCATTAATGATTACTTACGTATTACCTAATGTTAAGCGTTTTCTGCAGATTAGAATTGCCTTTTACATCTCAGAAGAGAGAGAATAAAGAAGTACTTCTTTATTGGTCTGAGTTTTACACTTTTTATAATTTGAATAGATGGTTTAAGAGAAATTATAAGTTTCTTAAAAGTTTACATTAATTTTACATAACCTAAGGACCGCGACGTTGTGATGTACAGTGCGATGTATTCGAGAACGGGAACGCTTTGTAAGAGGTCAAGAATTGATGAAAATTAAAAAGTATCTACCGGCTACTTTGTACCCGGACGAAGTCGGGACGGGCCACTAGTAGATAATAAAATCAAAAACTCACAAACAAAGCTTGTAAAAGCTACACACATTCCTAAAGTGGTCACTACTATGAAGAAAGAAGGAAATAAAAAGAAAGAAAGAAGAAAAGAGAAAGAACAAATGAAGAATAGAAGGAGAAACCTCCTCATTTCCTGAAAGAAATTGCTTTATGCAATAAGGCCGCCCATTGTACTATATTATTGTAATCTCCTTTACCTACAAACCTAATACATTCAGTAAAGTCATACAATAAAGTCTAAAATAAATAATAATGAATATTCAAATCAACACAAACACACATTCAACGTGATCCGTCTCAACTAGTAAAATTAATTTCAAAACTTAATTTGGCGAGTTATAGTTGTAAATCACTGAACTAAATCCCCTCAGACAAGTTTAATTAACTCTAAGAACTTATTACCCACCTAGGAAGGCGTATCAATGGGAGCCCTCGGAAATTTGAACAAAACTATTCATTAATGTTAGCTCTACGACTAGATTATTGTTTATTGTTGGCAGCTAACAATGTATAAAGTTTCTATTATATTGGTTTTGGGTTCGTCCTGACTCGTCCGTATAATTATTATTTGGACACGGTTGGTGCAGCGGCTAGGCTTTCTGCGGTACGTGCCGCGGGTTCGATACCACACGGAAAAAATATTTGTAGGATCTACAGAATGATATAATTGTTTCTAGTCTGGGTGTGTGTGCATGTGACGTGTACAGGAGAAATCATTGTGACGGGTAATTTTTGTATTTTTTTTTAATAATAATTGAATGTGATGATGGGAAATGTTTCCTTAGTCGTACAGAATACAACAAAAATCGTGGAAATCCTTTAAACCAGGAGCTCTGCTGCTTATTGCTGTGTAAATTCTGGTCGAATTTTAGCCGGGGCTGCTCCAGCGGCTCCCGATTATTATTGTAAAGTTTTATGAAATCACCCTGAAATCACGTAAAATAAAATCTGCTATTCCACAAATAATTTAATATTACTCGACTAGGATTAGAAGGCTGAAGTGGCAGTGGGCTGGTCACAACCGAAGAAACAATATTCGTTGGGGTACACTAGTTCTCGAGTGGAGAGCGCGAGTAAGCAGACGTAGTGTGGGGCACCTCCCGGACAAATGAAACGACTTGCGAAAGGTGACTGGTAGAAAGTGGACGCGAAGAGCTGAAGACCGGGCTCAGTGGCGCTTATTGGGAGATGCCTATCTCCAGCAGTGGACGAATGGGCTGATTATGATGATGATGTTGACTCGATTCGTATGTAAGTACGTGTGATTTATACGATTATTGTTACAACCTGTATAATGTTGAATAAGCTATAATTCTTAGTTTCCGAGATATTAAGGTTTATTTTGGTGACCCAGATTTATTGCTTCCAAGTGTGTTTGCCCCTAAAATATCTCTATAACATATAAATACATTTTAGCTGTTTATTTTAACTCAATAAGTATATTACATCCGACGCCATTGACAAAATTGTTCAAATTGCTATTACGAGATTATCATCGAACTTAAATTACGAGAAAATTCCTTTAATCCATTAACTTTCCAGCCTGAATTAATTAAATAAATAGATAAAGAAAACCATTGAGATCCTTTTAATCCTTGAAGAAGTCGAACTAAGTTCACAGATAGTACTCGTAGTATATTTCATCTGGCTGCGAGTAATCCTTTATTGGAGTCAGCCGATAAATAGAATTGATGGACTTTGCGAGTGCTAAGAACCCTGTCTAGTAGGGTAGATTCTGAGTACATTCCTTTAGAATGGTCTTGATTAAGATGGTAAATGTTAAGTTATAATGAGATTTTTTTCCAAATGGACGTTCTCATATTTTTATTTATGTTTCTACTTTGACTTTGCACTGGAAATATGCTTCTTCTGTCAATGAATCTGTCCTCTTTTCATTATATCTATCATTCTAGTGTGTCTTGTTTAGTGGCAAATAAATGTTTCTCCTTTCTTCCTATTGTCTTTGATATTAGCCATCAACACGATGCTGATACGTTGGTAGGAGTAACAAAATGATCTAAAAATATTATCGTTGTCGATGTCGATATAGTAAGAAAGCGGTTAGTAATTTTATAAGATTGTTTGCCTATCGTTGCTGTCGGTACTGTGAAAGTTTTATGGAATCGATTAACCCTCTCTAATTAAAAGTTGGCAGTAAATATACGGCGTCCGCCTTTAAATTCTGTTTAAATATTTTAGGCAGAGTATTTCTAGTAAGTGTTAGTAAAGGTTTTTTCTTTAGAACTTAGAACGCCTCCATCTGCTGAAGTATGCAAATATCATTTACTTTCAGCAATCTCCATTATTTCATTCCTGAGTTCCTGTTCCTGACAAATCCCGTTGCTAAAGTACCCTGCAATCCCCAATGAAGTTATAATTATTAAGACTAAACCAGTTTCCTCCTAAATTTCAATAATCTAGACAATGATATAAATTTTGCACTCCAACGAACCAATAAAATTTATGAAACTATCGATAAATTTTGTGGTAAGGAAGTTATTTGCACACTATGTAGAGATTTGCTCATAAACGCAATATTGTAGGTTATTACCTGAATTATTTGAGATACTCTTTATATTGTTGCTAATAGTTTGTTTATCTTTGTTATTATGATAACTATAACTTTTAAGACAGTGTGCATGATTGGATTTTTTCCAGCGATGCATAACATTAATTGTTAATCAATCGACTATTTCACCTATTTATGCGATACCGCTGATTTACGTGATACTCAAAGACTAACCCAGTTGGAACCGTGCGCCTAGAATCACGACGTTTTGAAATTGCCTGCAAAGGCCCAGTTGAAATAAAAATCTTTGACTTTGACTTTGACTAAATCGTCTGATAATCTTATTGTTATACGTGAACTAATTAATAATTCTTCTAAAAATTGTAGCAATAATTCAATATTTTATAGTTTGTGTTTGTTGGTAAATCAATTCAGAAATGCAACAGTACATAAATGAACGCGCTTTAGAAAACTATGAGATGCTCGACCTTCTGCTTTTGAACTCGTTTGAAAAATATAAAAAATTCAACCTCATTCAAATAAAAAACTTAAAGTAATACTTGCGGTGGAAATTCCACTAAGTAACATGAATATATTCTATTCATAAAGATTTTAAATAAAAAATATGCTTCAAGAGGCAATGGAGCTTGAAATTTCAGAAGTGTTATATGAAAAGTTTTACTTTTTATATGGAGATTTCACAGACAAGCGTAATAAGAAAATTATTTAAATGTATTCCAGCTTATTACTGCAGATATATTCTGCTATTGATAGTCGTTTTCTCATAGTAATAAATAGTACATTTCAGATTAAACATTTGACTCGAGTTTAAATAACGCTAGTCTATTTTCTAGGCTTAGCTTTGACTTTACCTAAAGCATTATGAATGACTGATTTGATGTGAGGCTATAGTTCAAGTTCTACCTTGTTGAACTTGTGATAACTTGCTCCAAAGTTAGACATAGCTTAATTGGAGACGTTATAAGGAACAGCTTGTAAATTATTGTGTATATTTTGCATCACTTCTCACACAAAATGCGATTTATTTGTTCTAGATTGGCTTACACTTAAGTTATTGGATATTACATTGAACAGTCTCGCAGACTGATTGATCTCGACAATAGCTATTCACTCAAGAGCTTCTCAAATTTCCTAAGTAATGTGAAGAATTAATCTGAAACTTTTCCATCCACTAAATTCCATCTACAAAAAACAAGTCCAAAGAATTGAAGTGGTGGAAAAAATTTACAACATTCGCCACTGACAGCCAATTCGGGCGTGTATGATAAAATTGCCGCACAAGCCTAGAATTGTCTCTACGATCACCCTTATTTACAACCGAGTAAGATTCACAATAGTTTGAATTTCAGTCGGAATAGTGTTGTACAATTTTATCGACACTAACACTCTTATTTATAGCGTGATAAGGTTCACAATTGCTTGTATTTTATTCGTGATATAGTTGTACGGTTTACTATCATAGTACGCCTGTTCGCCTTTATGGCGACAACTAATATGAAAGAATCAAGTTTTTGTAAGTACCGTGGATTGTTTGTTATTGTTTGTCGAAACGATTTAGTGTTAAAATGTTTTGTTGCTTGTATTACTGGTTGTACAGATATATAAATATTCTCGAGATAGTTTGTAAATATTTATTTGATGATCTGGAAAGCGTATCATCTGGTCATCGTCTTACTCAATGTAGATATCGATGGGAAGAAATGGCCAGCTTTGTGTAGGTAAGGAAAATGTTCAATCTATTTTAACATTTTTGGAAATGTTTGAATTTAGTGCTACAGCTGTTGTAAATGGTCCAGATACTAAGATAATAGAAAACAATGTTACAAAAGAACTTAATAAAAGTCGGACAAAGTCGTGAGAAGAACTAAATTTAGCTGAAAAGAACACTGAAGAATTGGGAAATATAAATAGATTCGAGAAAGATTTCGCTACGCCTTGTATGTAGTTTACGCAGGCCCAATGATAATGGTGAACGACCAAGCATTTTGAATTTGTTTGTTTTAGAGGCTGATTCTAACATTGATAATGCCCATAAGCGAATCACAGATAGCCCAACTGAACATGAAAACAATAACTTACAAAAGTCACTCATAAGAAACGAAGCCATAAATAGACAAAAAAGAAGAAAAAATGCTCCTATCACGCAAACAGGCCATGAGTTTGGCTCACCCCCCGTTTACATAAGTCTGATTTATGCGAGCTATGTCGGAGCCAAAGTTGTTTAGTACAATGTGCTTGTTATTTACATACATTTGTGTAAATATTACAAGTTACAGACGTAGAATTATGTTGAATTGTAATAGTGGAGTTGGGACTAGTTTCGGGACTTGGTAAGGTTCAATTGTGTTGTGTGGTCTCCGTCTATTATTCCACTTCCAAACTTCGAAATCTGAAGAAAATATTAAATTATTTTACTATCCTTAATAATATTATAATTGCAAAAGTAACTATCTTTCTATTTGTTACCTTTTCAGGACTAAATAGTGTCATTTGCTCAGCAGTGAGTTGATATAGGCTGGCACGGTGGCAGTAACAGTAACACTTCAATCTAGGTAAGTGAAAGAGATCCCGCGTGAGTCCAACCATAAATATATTGTAAAGAACAGATCTCGATGTACTGACTATTTTTCTTGTATCGTCATCGTCAATCACAATATTCAGAATGATCAAATTGAGGAATATGGTTAACATGCTATATTTGTAGATAAAATGCGTCGAATTCAAATAATACATTTCGCGATTCTACAAACCCTAGTATAAATTGATCCGAGAGTTCCAATTGTAGGCTCTGAGAAGATTGCTGTAGTCGAAACTGGAGCGCAATTAGTAATAAATTGCTGGTCGAACGTTGCGTAGCCGTTTCGCACAAATTACAATTGGGCATTACAATAGAATCTTCTAAATCCTCAATACTCTAAGCAATACATACATACATTATTTTACTAACACTTTGCGGGACACTCGTTGAACAATAGATGTTTTATTGTTATCACGTCTATACGATGTCAGTGTCCCGCAAAGTTAATCTAATGCTAGATCATAATTAAATTTCATGATTTGCTGCCAGCTATTATGCTGAGTCCAAGACCTTTTTGTCTTTTACCTTCTTATATGATGTATCTCTTTACTACCTATGTAATTTGAAAGACAAATAAAAATTTTCTATTCTATTCTATAGATTACTTTAAAATCAATTTTACTAATAAAATATTATCAGGTGACTTTATGTAATTATCCAATAAAATAAAAATTTGAATCTGACTTATTAAGCGACAGCAATAAAACTTGCCAAAATCTACTTATTGGAGCTTAATTATACCCACTATCTCCTTAAAATATTTTAATACCGGAACATTTCACTAAATCTCATTATAAAAAGAGATCACATACCACCAATAAAGAACACATATTACCATAAAATATAGCCTCACAAACTGCCAGTAAATTCAGTTAAACTTCCACGGTATGAAGCTAGGGGGGATGGTAGAAAGAAGTCCGCTCTATATCATTATCAAAAAGTTATTAAGGCGGTTCTTGAAGCGTTTCGTCAATTTATTACCAGCAAAATCGCTGTAGCCGCCAACTTAAGCGTGATCATTATAGTTTATTAGAACAGCCGTAGTGATAATAATTTTGAATAAAAATTATGTTTTGGTAGTGTTCGGTGCTGGATATAAAATGCAAGTTGGTAGTTTTGTAAATTCGTGATTGGAACTATGCCCGGTTGATGAAAAGGCACCACAGCATCCGGATTTAACTTTGTCGTCAACAAACTGCAGATTTAACTTAGCATAATATAGTTGAAAAAGTTGCAGCTTTTGTTAAGATAAAACCAGGCTAAAACTCTTTTGACTCCAGCTGCAAAGGTTAAATAATTCAAAAGGCTAGAAAATTTCATTGACATTGTAATTTGTGTGTATCTATTGTGGTATAAGTAGGTACTTGTGTGGGATGCCCAAAAATAACAATGGATTACACCCACTATATAACTTTTATTACATTTAAAATTCTGTAGAAAACACGGCAGCCTATAGGATTACAGCGATAGTTTCCCAGCGGATACGAGCCTTCGCATCCTCACCTTTTTGGCACAATTTTATGGGCAACTAAGCCTCCCCGCATGCCTTAATGGCCAAAGTCACTTAGTCTCTTGATCCATAATAAACTGAATAGGTATAGGCTTTTGTATAGACCATTATGAACCAATTTTTGTAGGCATGTTTTTTAAAATTCTATTAAAGTGGTAAACAAGCCTTTGGCCCACCTGATGGTAAGCGGATACCGAAACCTATTGACGCTTGCAACACCAAGGGCATCACTCGCGCGTTGCCGACCCTACTGCTAGCGTCTCTTCCATACTGCCAACGCGACGCTTCCCAAGGGAGCATTAGCGACCTTGCTCACCGATATTCTGCAAGGTGGAGGTACTTTCCCAGTCGGGCAACTCCAATTATGAGCGGAAAGTTGAGTATGTGTATATTAGCTGGTATTTTTTGGAATTATAAGTGCTTTTTTTCCATAGGTTACAAAATGTTTTAGTGATCATTATCACCACTGCGGCCGTCAAAATATTGACCGACGGACTGAAGAAATTAGCTGATGAAGACTGGATTTTAAGTTACTTAAGACTGATAGACCATGTTATATTGAATATTTAGCTTATGGTAGTAAGAATAAGACCTACCTACTTTGATGATAATTCTTGAAGATCTACCCGATTGAACTAAATTAATAGTGATACAGCATTATGACAAATAAATATTTGCAAAGATTATGGACTTAGTAGAGAGAAAAATAAAAGAATTACCTAATAAGACCTGTTAATTTTTTTTTTAAGAGTTTTTTCTTTGATTACTTTTATGTATAAAATATTATACTTATCTCGAATCGTAACAGTAATTCCCAGTACATCAAACAGCACATCCTAATATTCCACTCAAATTATGTACCGAGTTATTTCTCTGGAGAATCGGAATTACTGGCGGAAATTTACCGGACGATCGTTATTGAAACCGGAGATGTATCGTCTATGGAACGTGTCGCAGTGAGATTGGATACTTGTTTAACTTTTATATGTGTTTTAAGTCTAATAACCTTATTAATTTTAAGTTTAAATCCAATATCGATATGTATTGGATCTGGTAAATAAATTTAAAGAGAAGAAATAATATCATTTGCTATCTATCCTCTCTAAAAGCGGGACTGGGTTTCTAATCCACCACGTGGGCCCAATACGGATTTGGTGGATGCATAGAAATAGTACAAGTACTATACTACATATAATATTTATATCTATGGGTGGATGTCAATAGAAGTTTTTGGTTTATTGTAGAATATTTATATAACGGACCTGTCAAAACTGTAGGTTAATTCACGTAACAAAAGAAGTTTAGTTGCCGCACAGTTGCAATAAAATTTTGATCAAAACAACACATTTGGTATTTTCTTAGCTTCAGTGAGATACGCTCGCGTCAAGTTGGAGCGTCACTGCAATATGATCGGCGCGTCACAAAATTACATGAATTAGCCCTCTGAGGGCTAATATGATAATGATATTGTTACGTTGGAGCTACAGCACTCGACTCTGGGTTATATTATTATATTATTTTTTATTTTAGAAGTCTAGTCTAGTTAGAAGTTTAATTCTGGAAGTCATGGGGGGAGGCCTTTGCTCAGCAGTGGGATGATATAGGCTAACAACAACAAGTAAAGACCGATCTACTGACTGTTTGTTTAAAACCAATATTACTTGTTTCAAGACTTTAACTCTAACAGCGTATTATATCATCAGAAACATTGTCATGGCTTTTAACTGTGCCTCATAAAACTAAAGGTAGGGCATAGCGAGACTATCCGCTCAAAACTAGAACCTTGCAGAATACCTATCGTACCAAATAATACTGCTCTTTTGCAGTGCTGTGTTCCTAACGGCGAGCATGGTTGCCAGTTCTCCTCGGAGAAGTGCCCCTACTGCCAACACGACGCTAGTAATAGGGTCGCGAGTGATGCCCCTAGTGTTGAGAACATTCATGGGTTACGATAACCACTTACCATCAGGCGGGCCGTAGGCTTGTTTGCCACCTAAAAAAAAAAAACCAAAACAAATTAACACCTAAAATAAATTGATTTTCTTTCTTTCTTCTTCTTTCTTTCTTTCCACCTTAGTAATATAAATAACCAGCCGTCAAAATCCCCAACTCTAACTAGAAAAAGGGCTGTAACTTTTAAATGGCTAAACAAATTTTCATGAATCATAGCTAAGCTGATACCCGATTAAACTAGCTTTCAATAAAAAACTGTATTGAAATCGGTCCATCCGTTTTGGTGCTACGATGCCACAGACAGATTCACAGGTACACACTACAAACTTATAATACCCTTCTTTTTTATCGGGAGTAAAAAAATCAAAATCTAACCTTTGCCAATTCATTTTGTAGTAATAAACGTAATGTTTCTATATGTACCGTTCGTCGGCGAGACATGATGTACTTATACAACATTTGAACAACCTGTAGCCATGTTTCCTGTGAATAAATATTTTTCTATTTTCTATTTTATTATAGCTGCTTCATGTATTTACTCGCGTTCAATTCTGTGACCCGTTCAGCCACGTTTAACTACGGCACATAACAGCGCTGTGACGCAGTGACTGGCCCACTCGGGATCAACCGTACTCGCTACGTTCGTCACCAGTTAATATATTGGTGGTTTAGCTCTATTGGGATTCTGGGTTAGGTATTCGCTAATTATATTGGCTTTGTTTACTTCAATCTGATATTTAGGTACATAAACGGCTGACCCATACAATTAATTCCATACTACTCAACTAAATGTATGGAACAGCAGAGTTTTAACACGCTTTTATTAGCTTCACCTGTAACCAACTAACTATGTAAGAAAATCTTGGAAGTTAAATTTGACCCACTTCCCGGTTTCCGATTGAGCTGAAATTTTGCATACACTTTCAGTTTGGATGACTAAAGCGTGTTCTATAGTTTTTTTTAAACTATAATATATTTTTATTATTTTTCGCGATTTCTGTGTTTGTCCCATAGTAAAAGTTGTTTATAATTATGAGTACAGTAACGCCTTAAAATCTCCCAAATTTCCAGCACTTGCCTTCCGCATCTAGTTGATCCCAGTTACCTTTTTAGATCGTAGAACCATTAACTGTATTATATATAGTATAATATATAAAAAATTGCTTTAATTATTGTTTTTCAGTTGTTTTTTTTTTTTTTTTTGTACTTTTGTAATTTTATTTGTTCCTGGCGAGTCCAGTATAAAACTGTTTTTTTTCTTCTTTCTTTTCTATCTGGCCAGTGTCTACGTTTGCCTATCCACGATTTCCACTGGAAGCCTTATCTGCTCCAATGGCTATCGGACTTTCGATAGACATGGCCAGCCCACTTCAACTTCAGCTTGCTTATTCTGAAAGCTATCTTGTGTTGTCTGCTCTTTTCCGAATAATCTCATTTAGGATCTTATCTGCCGAATAACTAAACCATTAAACATTTGAACAAAATCCAAGGTACGTGGGTAGGTACTAATCGATTCCCAAAGTATTTGTCAAAGAGCTATTACGCAAGCCTCCGGGGCCGGAAGTGGCGTAAGTAAAGCAAATATGGCGGGCGGATGTGGATCGTAAGTCACGCCGCAAATACCCGGCCTGACATCCGGGCGACTGATACAAGACTGTGAGCATGTTTGTTTGTCTCGCTCTACTTGGTCCATTGGTGATTCACTAATTGTTCATATTGTTTATTTATGTATAAAGAAAGAAAGAAAAGAAAGAAAGAAAAATAATTTTATTCCGTACGGGATAAAGACGGCGCCACATTCACAATAGACGAAAAAAAATAAAAAAAATTGGTACACTTCTAATAAAAAACACGTATACGTTGTGTATACAATACCTCTACCATGAGTTTTCCGTGCCGTCTAAAGTTCACGTTCACGTGCAATATTTCTATAGGAATTTTTTCAGCGCCTCTAGCGGTATATATAGTGAACTAAAGTCACTATACAAATATTGCATGTGAACGTGAACGTTAGACAGCACGGAAAACTCATGGTAGAGGTACAGACAATGTGTGCAAAGCACCTATATCACTACGGTAATTTCTTTTTATATGGTTTCTAGCCTTATCTCACAGCACGATAGTTAATATAGTCTTATATAAATATATATCTAATATTAAGAAAGCGTCAGTATTTTACAAGAATTAAAATCTATACCTATATTAATATGTGAAGAGAAAACTTTGTAGTATATTGCGCGCACGGAGGAGTGTGAGATTTGACATAGTTATAGTTTATATGGAGAAGGAGTGCAGAAAGCTATAATTGCGGTCGAATTTTGACCAATGGGTAACCACTAGCCACTAGTATAAATAAATATATCACACAGAAATTAGAGTTCAAAAGAAATGCCACAGCCAATCAGACGAGCAGCGGCAAGATGTCTCCTGAAAACGGCAGCACGGGAATCAAAGATAATTATCATTAACATTATAATGTAAACTTTTATCTTTGTGAATCATAACTGTGATTGTAGTGTTGTCCAACTTCATATTGTTATGATTGGTTAACTAAAATCAACATCCAATTCAACAACCAATCATAATTATGACGGCACAGTTGGCGCAGTAGCTACGCGATTGGCATTCTGCGCTGCGTCTGATGGGTTCCATCCCCGCACGGAACGAATATTTGTATGGCGTACTGGGTCTGTGTGCATGTGAGATGTATGTTTGTAAACTATACCCACGATACAGAAGAAATCCTAGGGAGGGGAAAAGAGGACAAAAAAAATAACCTAACCGTCAAAACCGGCGACCGCTGAGCACGAGCCTCTTCTCAGAATGAGAATAGTAAGACCTAAATCCACCACGTGGCCTGGTGTGGCTTAGCGGACACAGCTAACCCAACGTACCTGCGTCGCTGATTCAGGCCGATCGCGATCGATACAACACTCCGATCATGTGTCATGAGACCTAACCTAACCGTCAAAAACCCCTGACTCCAACTAGAAAAAGATCTGTAACTTTTGAACAGCTGAACAGATTTTCATAAAACATAGCTAAGATGATACCCGATTATACTAGCTTTAAATAAATAAAACTGCATTGTAATCTGTCTATCCGTTTCGGAGCTACTATGCCACAGGCAGATACACAGATCAACAGATACACACTCCAAACTTAAAACACCGCTGTTTTTTTTTTGAAGTTTAAAAAAAATAATTATTGTCTGTTGACATCTGATTTTACTGCAGATTTATAAATCAGAGATTTGATCATTCTTTGAGCAAACGGGTGAAAGTCTACCAGTTCTTAACCCCCACGTTCCGGCAATACATAACCCTGTGCTGATACATTCAGTATTGAACTTAAAGGTTCCACTTGATTTATGTTCAGCCCGTGCCTGAAATAGCCATTTAATTCTGTACCTACAACTAAAACCCACGTGTATTGGGGTAACGGTCATTATTGTGACTTATTTGGTGTTGTAGTGGATGAGTTCACAGTTTTAAAGGGGTATCCGGCAAAGGATGAACCATGAGTATCGTCCTAGTAGTAGTAGGAGCCAGTCAGAACAAATTTTACTTTTTTAAATTGCCGTCATATTTCTGAGTCATCTTTCGTTGACCAGACTAATAAAAATAATACAAAAAATAAACAATAACATTTTACTCCACCTGAAAGAGATACTGGCCACCTGACGCTGGTTTTCAGCTGCAACCCACGAGTGCCATACGCTCGAAACTATCAATATATAGGTATAATTACTACAAAATAAATACTAGATATAGGTACATAAAATATACACAAGCTTCAATAAACAGGGTGAGAGGATAGAACTGTATAACCAACTTATATTAGGGACCTATTATAGATTGGATTCGATTCAATTCCTAGACCTGGATATCGAACCCAGAACATCACATTCAGTAGCCGCACTTCCAACCACTAGATCCAGACAGTCATAACAAAATTAACATAATATCAACATTATAAGGCTTGTTACATAATGGCGGATAGAACCAGAACATAAGAACTTAAGTCTGTGCATATGTTATTAGCTTAATGGATACTTACGGGATGATGGGATGAGAGATAGGATTAGTTTTTATAAAGACGAATATTTTTTGTACACATTTTCATAAATGGGAGTAAGCTTTAATGGTGCACGGAAAAACCCTCTCCAAGTCTCAACGTCCGGCGCAATTTTACAGTTAGTTGTTTCGAACCTTATAATACAAACAAGCTTCCGCCAGTGGCTTCGCCCGCGTGATTTCTTTATAAAATATTGCCTTGGTTACTCAGTGATAATATAGCATTCTACTGGTGAAAGAATTTTCAAAATCGGTCTACAATTGACGGAGTAATTAGGTAACAAAATTGCAAAAAAAACATAGGTACATTCGAATTGAGAACCTCCTCTTTTTTTTTTGAAGTCGGATGTGCATTTTTGTTATAAAGGGTAACGTTACAGAATAATTTGCATAAATATTTAGTTTAGTGTCAAACATTTTTAGACTGTCAATACGTAAGGTGGTATTACTTATCGCTATTTTCAGGGCATTACCCATTCAGTTTTATTATCAACATAAAAAAATATGTGCTTCATGTGCAAATAAAAATGTGAAGATAGGGAGGGTAGGTAATAGTAAAAGGGCTTTTACATATTGATGAAGAAATTAGACGCCATTTTTAACCGACTTCAAAAAAGGAGGAGGTTCTCTATTCGGAAGTTTTTTTTATGAACGTTTTATAGACGGGTTTCAAAATTCTGCTGTAATCGCATGTTTACGTATGGTTTATGCCACTCAAAATTAAAAAATAAAATAAACTTTAAAAAAAAGTAAAAACCGACTTCAGAAAACTATAAGTTAAGTTTTTTAAGAAAATTATTTTATTCGTTATAGATTGTTGAAGTCGGTTTTTACTTTTTTTTTAAGTTTATTTTATTAAATACAGCGACGAAAAAAGTAACGGTAAATATCGAATTATCTAAATTCGATATTTACCGTTACTTTTTTTCTTAATTCCAATTCTTAATTTAACTGTTTTTCTTTTCCTCTTCCTTGAAGTCCTCAAGGTATTATTATAAATATCCTTACATGTGGCAGTCAAAATCAATGTTTTTTTAAATAATATAGGGCCAAACGAGTATGTGGATTAACCATACGGTAAATGATATTATCTGTCACCTACGCACTGAGATTGAATACTCACTGTTGCCGAGGTTTAGAGCGACGAGATACTCTTTTACTGAAAGAAAGCCCTCATGTTGTATGTATCGGGAAATCTGCTGATGGAAGTTAATTATAATTTGATGGTGCGAGGCAAAATTATCTAGCCTGGTCGGAGGATCCTCCCTTTCCAATGGAGGAACACCATACCTCGTTCCACAATGTTCAAATAGATTCAAGTCAAAATTTTACTCAAAATGTTCATCTACCTTATATTTTATTCACAAGTGAAAAGAGCCAGCTTTGTCTATCAATTTCGCAATAATGGTTTTGTTCACTTCACTTACCGTACAATTTCAATATCCGAATCCTATCCGAATTTTGAGGATGATAAATTATCCAATGGATGAAGTCATCCGCAGTACAATTTGCTTATTAAAACCGATAGCTGTGAGTGTATGTGCGGATTTATTGTGTAGGATAATGATGGATCGTTTTAGTTCTTCAATCTTTTGGTTTCAAGAGTTACCGTCAAAATTGCGTTAGTTAATTTAACAGAGTAAATTAATGACTTGTTAGCTTATAATTTTCTTCTATGGAAAAAAACAATATTTTTTTAAATAAATCCAGTCCATTACTGTACCGCTGCTGGCCAAGGGTCTCGTCTCAGAATGACAAGAACTAGGCCTTAGTCTACCACGCTGGCCTGGTGCGGGTTGACGAACTACACACACCATCGAAATTTTTATTTGTTCTAACTTTTTAATTAGGTGCAGCGGTGGTAGAAAAACCGGATACACCAATATAGCTTGCAGATTAAGCATGTTGAAGTGGCAATGGTCTGGCCATGTCTGTCGAAGGACCAATAGCCGATGGAGCAAACGAGACCTTGAGTGGAGACCGCGAATCTGATACCCAGGTGGACGACCTGAGGAGGTTAGCTGGATCAGACTGGATACGGAAGGCGGAAAACCGGATGTTATGGCTTAATTTAGGAGATGCCTATATCCAGCAGTGGACTGCGATAGGCTAAGTTGATTGATTGATTGAATTCGGTGATATATTGGAAGTTCAGTGTTGACATAAGCTCGTTCTTCACAACAATATAAAGAAACCAATCACTGACTCGGGTAAGACTCCTTGCACTAGCATTTCAGTGGAAGCTTGCACACGTCCACCCAAGTTAATTTGTATTAATATTGATAGAGTAGATTCGTGTGAGAATGAATTTAGTGCCGATGACTACTCATTACTTCAACTTTAAACATAAAAACGGACATTTTGACGAAATGATTGGCACAGTGGCTAAGTGATTGGTTTACTGCACTTCCTATCGCAGGATTGATTCTTTTACGGAACATCATGGCCTACAAACAGGATATTTTTTTATGTAGTGCGCAAAATTTCCAGACTGATTCAGTGTCCGTTCCCAAATGCAACCGCAGTACTAAAATTCACTCCAAAACAAAATAAAAAATTGATTTTTGATGGCTTGCGCTAATAAATTATACGTGTCCCCCATAGTCAAATTTTCGTTTTGTTTTGCAGTTGCATTTGAAAACAAACTTTACTCTCGACACATAAGAATTTCGAATGGAATATAATAAGAAAATGATAATTCAACTTCAAACACGACAGCTGACATTTTATCATATTTTTTTTAGCAATATTCATACCCATTGTAATAATTAAACGTATGACCCGTATCATCTCATTCACTCCCGATCAGTTTCCATACCAATACCGTGTCAAAGAGATTTTAATGAAGGTAATATTGACAGTGACGATCACAGGCGGGAATACAGTAATTATTAAAAAATTCACGGTGGCTACCCGATTGGTTATAATAATTATTATGATGTACGTTTCATATCAATGTACCGTATTGCACACATTGAACTATTTATTTATGGAAAAAGATAATGAGCCCAGTTTCATTATTGTTCAATTGTAAATAATAATCGTGTGTATTTCTGGGTATTGGAAATGAACTTTTGGAACACTGATAAAATATTATCATTGTTGGAATTCCGTTTCGTTTTTTTAATAACGTTGACCCTCACTAGGATTTCTCCTGTATCGAGGGTACAGTTTACAAACATAAATGTCACATGCACACACACCCTGACCCGGAACAACTATCTGTAGATTATACAAATATGTACTCCGTGCGGGGATCGAACCCACGGCAAGTAGCTCAAAGCTTATCGCTTAGCCACTGCGCCAACCATGTCGTCGTATCTACATATTTCCCCCTATAGTAAAGCTTCAAAGTCCCTTGACATGCCTGTATATAAATAAAATGTTACATAAACAAGAATCTCTATTAAATGCTTACGTGTACGCTCTCTATTCTCATCAGATGGCTTTAAAAATTAGATTGCAAGGATTTCTTAGTTCACAAATGATTACTCCAAAAATAAATTCACAAAGCAGTCCAACCTTTTCAAGACCGACATCTGGACAGTTTTGAGTGTTCCCAAAATTTCCCGAAAGATTTATACACGAAACTTGTTCAACTACACGACGTTGATTTACTTTGTTTTCTAGCAGGCTGACACGCTGATTGTGCGATAACATCTTTGAAACTAAATTTTTGAAAAGTTCTTCGAAGGAGGTTGAAAGATGAAAGTTCTAGTTTATAAGACTGCCAAACTCTCGATTTTATTAATAGCACGAAGTCTTGCTATTGATTCTGAAGGCTGTCGAGTTTCGATATTGTTTGATTAATTTGGATTCTCAGAAGAATTCAGATTACAAAGGGTTGGGAACATAAGCCCTGAGTACACATCTACCCATCTCAAGGTTGTCTGGCAGAAATCGCCAAGTTTGATAAGACTATTTGTACATCTCTTTTTCTATTTATTGTATCTTTTCTTCTCTTTCTGGTGTGCTATAAAGTGTATTGTATTTTAATTTCTAGAAGAAGAAATATTTTTAGCTTGTTACATAGAATAACATAAATATTATGTGGATCAAAACCATCACTATTGGTTAATTAAATAATATTAATGATTTCATTTAGAAGAAAATTGACAGATGTTTTAAGCAATATGTTCTTGCTGTAATTTTTTCTAAAACATTTCAAATAAGCATAATTTAATGCTGTATTCTGCATAAAAAGAAAAAGCCACCATAGAGCATAAAATCAAACAACAACATACTTTGTGGGTAAACGATACTACACCACTTGTACACTGCGGGACATGTCTAAAAGTTATAATGAAAGTCTGTCCGGTAGAATATGGAACTTTACATACGAAATGTCACGACAGTTACCTACTACTTTAGTTTTGACAGCTATTGAATTATCTTCATGAAATGTGTTGTCAGCAGTGATGATAAGCTTACTTTTATCATCTTTATCTATTTCCAATGCCCAGATTCTAAATAAAAGAACAAGCTCAAAGTTTAAGCACTTTAGGGAGCGTGGTATGTCGTCTCACTTTTTGTATTAGTCTCCAAAGACATGTGTCCTCCTAATTTTCTTCTTTAGAGTGTCATTTCTTCTGATATTGACTAGCGACCCTTGTAATAAAATATCTACGCCTCACAACATCGCAAACGATCTAGATCTACGAAAATCTACAAAGATAACTTTTACAACCATCCCAAACTATAACAGGCTATATTCCCTTCAAAATAGAGTTCATGCCGACCGAAACTGCTTTTGGTAATTTACGATCACATCAAAATAGACGAGCTCTCAAAGAGAAATCAACTTTATGGTTTCCTGAATTAAGTTCGAATTGCTTTGGGTTCGTAAATGGAAGTTTCACACCCGTATAGGGCCCAACAAGTACATACATAATGCTTGAATGGCGACAGATATTCGTTTTAGTATTCGCTGAGTTCCAAAAAAATCTGATAATATTTGTATGGGTTTCGGAATGGTAGTCCTCTATAAAACTTATCAAGCACTTAAAGATTTGATCAGTCAAAGATTTGGTTTTCGAGATGTGGAACAGAATTTGACACATTTTTAAAATTTAGGATTTCCTTTGCTTTTAGGTAAGCAAAGAAAATCCGAAGTATCTTTATTAATTAATTTTCAATAATTCAATCACAAATCTATTTAAAATATTTGCTTGCGTATTTTTTTATTGAAATATTTTCCTTTTTCAAATCATTGTCTAATAGTATAAAACATCGCTGCTGTGTAACTTATTTTAGTGAATAATCTTAAACACTTCTCATTTCTATAAAGATTTCAAGAGCTATCTTTTTTCTGTTAACAAAGTACCTACGGTATTAAATTTCTGCTGTCGGTAGGACCTCAAATCTTATTCGGCTGATTTCTATCAAGTTAGCAAGGGTATGCAAAAATGCTCATAATATTTTATTGATATTACCAACTGCTATTGCGTTTCGCTTGATCAATACGAGGGCTAGCAAGGAAATTTTTACGGCAATTTTTATGAGGTCCTTTCGATTCCGAATTGGTGGGAAAAAGATCTATCATCTTAGCCATTAATTTTCTCCACGCTTGTTTTGATTAAAGGATCTTTTTTGAAATTAAGTTTATCGGTAATTTTAGTTTCACTCGGGTTCCTTTACATTCCACTATGACTAAAGTTAGGTCATAAAGTTTATTCTGTCTGCTCTCCGGTTTTATTTATCTTTTGTCTTCAAGATTTTTGGCTTTACCATCATCTTGTGTCATGACTCATGACTTGCTGCTGCTGTTTTCAACGTACCTACTCCTTGGTACTTAACGCCATACAGATTGATGGAAGATCGTGATTTCATGTTGCTTAAGTTTATAAAGAATCAATTAATATTTATTTATTTAAGCACTTTATTTCTGGCAATTTAAACTGTTAGTTTTGGCTATGTGGCAATTAAGTTCCCTCCCTCCTTTAAAAGGACTATTAAGATAAACAACACTTTTATACGACCACCCACTATAATCCCAGCAAAACTTATCGCCCATCCGAGAAAAGCTCTGAGAACTTAAACTAAAAACCGTTTCTTAAACACAATAATTTTTACTTACAGTAGTGGCAGCGAAACTAACTTATACAATAACGGCAACTCGACACGTTAATGTGAAAAGTTGCAATTTTTATCGAGCCATAAATCATTATTAAACGGTTCAGAGCCCCGTATCTCTATTTTCCAAAGATGCAATTTTAAAAATGTTATTTGTCGCGAGATTGGCAATGTTGCCTGGAGCCTTCGCAGGGCTGCTTCTGGAAATATTTACGGCTACTTGAGAAATGTGTGCAATAACATGGCAGGTAATTTTGAAGTGTTTGGTTTATGGTTTGTAATACTAACAGCAGAGATTGTTTCTCTTACTGCGATAGTTCCAATCTGTATTTTCATAATTTATTTATTTATTTAAACTTAAATGGACGACGGTCAGTCGACCTTTTGGTGAAAGATGAATAGCCTTAAAACAGGTACAGATTTTTTTTATCAATTTAGGTAGATCAGGTTGGATATTGGTAGGCCTTGGATGTTGTAAAGGACAAGACAGCTGAAAATCTTACCGTGGATAGAAGACCGAATGAAATGGTCCATGGCAACAGGCTGGAATAACGTGCGGTAGAAACAAAAGTTATTTGGGTATCTTACAAAAACCTGTACAAAAACGGACCCAAACGCCTAGATAGGTTTCAGGCAAGTATTGGATATCTGTAGGTACCATATAAACAAATCAAGAAACTGGTCTGGGTATAAAACTGAAATTTCTTGAGGACTTCTCTAATTCGGGTAAAATATGGATATGTTATTTTGAATAAAGCTGTCTACTCTCTTTATTTGTGTCATAGTTTATAATACTGCCTTAGTGGACTTCTCACTATCATAAAAATCTTTTATTCATGTTTTTGTCGAGCCTTTGACTATGCCTTTTATTGTTATACATTTATTTATCCAAAAATATACTTGAATTATTAATATGACAAAGTTAAAATTTAAGACAAAAAGAAAAGTCTCTTTAAGAAAAATTGTGCCATTTTATAAATTGCAATAGAAAAAAACTTGTAACCTATTTTCAAATATTATTGTTCAAGCCAGCATCACTTCTCAACCCTGTGCTAGTTATGTGTTCCGCCATCATGCAGCGCCGTTCCGTCATCCACATCTTTCACTACTTTGCCATTACGCTATACCCTTCGTGCTATTGCAATATCCTCCAGTGGTTTTGGATCATCTTAAAGCAGCAAATTAACAATCTAAATATTATACCTAAATAATACTAAATATTAACAATCTATTAGTATGGGCAGACAACGCACGCTTTTGATAAACATTGTCGAGAGAACGTTTCTTCCAGAAAGGTGTAGGTAAACTTACGACCATTTTCAATAACCTATCTGTAGTTTGCTCCATTAGAGATAGAAATTTGACATAAACTCCATATTCGTAATATTTTATTTCCTAGTCTGGTATAGTATATCGAACGGCAGATAGCTTATTGAAAATAGCGACGCTGGGTTGGTGTCCGTCACTAACAAACGAGGTGTCCTACAATCTATCGATCTTTAGAACTTTAGCAGATTGACAATTTCAGAAGCATCACGTTTACCGCTTCGCCTTACATCACTAGTATTGTTCAACACATCGTAGCCTAGTGTAGGATTTAAGGCTTCACCCTATTTGTGACTTACTGCGATAATAATGATTTGGTTGTCAACGTTATGAAAATCCATCGATGACGTACGACAATGCATATCAGTTTCTACCTAATCAATACATTCCCTTGTCTCGATATAGCTTTGTCAAAACAATATTATATTTAATGTTGCTCTATTTAGATTATTTAAGGAGTTAAAACAATAATTCTGTCTCACTGGTTCGATCTCAACGAGGGCCCAGGTGAATGCCCTACAGACAAAACGTTGATATTTTAGTTATTTTATTTGTCTCCATGCGAAAACATTATGTATCAATATAATCATATGACAAGCTATCCTGGCATTATTTTTTCTAAAGATGCGACGGGGAAAATAAATGTTATAATTTAGAATTAGGTACCTTTTTTATTTTTTTACCAAATGCTATGGTGGCGCTGTAATCGTGGCCTACACTTACCTAGTATTCTTAGATCATGGATTCAAATGGTAGTTGGTCGCGCACCAACGGTTCTAGAATTAATATTGGTAAGTACAAGAATACCGCTCTTATGGTAGCTATCAGTGCACTCGTTATTGTTAATATTATCTAAAAATACTTACTCCTAGTGTTATAAGTCAAAGCATGCTGTTTATGATGACTAAATGGGCTTGAACTATTCTACCATGTAACACCCATTCTATGTAACCTATTTATAGCAAATAAAGAATTTGAATTTGACTCTAAAAAGGCAGACTAAAGATAAAAATCGATGGCTTGTGTATAACATGACATGATTGTTAAGAAATCGAACTCGAAAATGAAGTGGGATGGAGATGAATGGAAGAAAAACTTATAGCGCTGCTCCTGAATAAAATATAAACAGGACAGGAGGCTGATGCTGATTGTGGAAATGTGAATAAAGATGCAGGTATGTCTACATATAAATTTTCCCATACATTTCCCTAATGAGCGGAAAGTAAAGCAGGTAAGTACCTGAAGCACTTCACCCTCCTCAAACGTCTAAGTGTCAATACAGCTGACCAAACATTTTTGTGAAAAACATGAAGAAAACGTTTCTTTGTTGTTAGGTTTTACTTTTAACATGCAAAAGTATAATGTAGTACGTGTAAGTAATCTAATGTAACTTATGTTTTTGAAGTTTTTGGTAAGTAGAAAATAATATGCTGAAAGAAGAAATCATATGGATGTGATTAAAAAAGGACATGTTAGCCCTTTCTACTAATCTGTCTTTGGATGAAGATTTTTTTTCTTTTAAAATATGACATCGTCTTCCAGAAAATTTGTTTTATCAATAATAATTATGTTAAATGCAGTCCGACGAAGTTAAATAATAATTATTCATAGCATAATGAGAAATCGGATTGGATAAGCCACGTCTGCGGCGATGGTAAATATGGGCTGTGAGCCAAGGTAACCGCTAAGTGGACACCTGATACGGCGAGCAGACCACAAAGGAGATGGCGGAACGATTTTTTTTTTTCCTTTTTTTATGGACTTTGTTGCTGATGGCATTATGTATAACTGAGGGCTAATAAATTCACGTAATTTTAAGACGCGCCGATCGTATTGCAGTGACTCTCGAACTTGACGCGAGCGTATCTCACTGAAGCTCAGAAGATACCAAATGGCAGAATAGTCGACATCGGCTCAATTGCCATAACGAAAGAAGAAGAAGAAGATTACCAAATGTGTTGTTTTGATCAATATTTTATTGCAACTGCGCGGCAACTGCACTTCTTTAGTTACGTGAATTAGCCTACAACACGAATTTAATCAAGTAAATGGTAATGAATGGTTCACACTGACTCTAGACCGAAAGGTCTGGATATCAAAGGAAGAGGAGTTTGCGTAGCTGTAGCATGATGGTGTGGCTAACGGCAATAGCAACATATGAGTATTGCTCATGCCGTGTTAGAAAGATGACTCAGTCAGCGGGGCTCATAACGGAACATTGCCGTCTGTTAGCCTAGTCAGCTTGTAACTGCCCTAGCATTCTTATTTAAAGGCAAATCATTATTATTATCCTATACTAATTTATTTTTATTCACATTAATTTATATTATTCTCGCAGCTCTTACCACACCATTGTACTAATCCAGATTATAATCTATTATTTTAAAAGAGTTTCCATGGAGTTTCTTGCTGGTTCTTCTCCGTAGGACCTACTATTTGGAACGCGCACCTAGAGTCTCGACATTTCATAAGTGCCTGTATTTGGTTTACATGAAATAAAGATCTATTCTATTAAATAATATGAATATATTGTATAGTTTCAAAATGATTAGATACACATACAAGCAAAATAATATACAATGCTTTAATCACAGTGCTCACTCTATAGCTAATCGGCTTAACAAAGTCGGTGTTACGCCATGCAGAATGCGAGATGCGTGTAGCGCTAAGATTATGTACATTTCTATAATATCCTCAAGTGTATTGTTTCATATTTAAGTCGTTTGCTAAGAAAAGGATTATGCTTATGTTGGTACAGTGCTAGTTCCGCTAACGAGTCAAAATTTAGAGCTTAAATGCCTTCCATGTAGGATTTGAGATCGAAACCAGCCCACTACCCTGACATTTTTAAATTTAATTTAATTATAACTTGCGTTAATGTTGAAGGAAAACATCGCGAGGAAAGCTACGTGCCTGAGAGGGCCTCATAGAATCCTCGTTGGTGTGTGTCCTTAGTTCGCCAACCCTTACCAGGCCAGCGTGGTGGACCAAGGCCTTACCATTCTATATAAAAAGCATTTATGAAATACAATTATTTTTCTTTGTTCTCATACCGATATTGCCTTAATCCAGCTTCTTTTTCCTATTGTGCCGATGGCAAATTAAATCGATTTTGCACAATATTTCAACACGTGGACTGCGTCTTCGATAGCGATCTTTAGCTACTCACGCTTACTTGCCTCACCTCAGCTGATAGGGTAGTAACTCGGCTTCTGGAGTACTCTACGGGACTACGAGAGATAGAATAGTTAATATCCTTAATGCGAAATAAGTCGAGATTATCATCCCGACATCGTAAAAGCGTGCGCGGCGCGACGAAGCAAGCGACCGACCTTTCCGTGGACTGACCACATTTCACTCGGAAGCACCACCAGATACATAGGTACGTGACAATTCTGCCTATCCTCTCAATAAACCAGCACTTATAATAATACAGTCCACTTTTACTTAAAACCACCCTTATAGCGCAAATCACGACTATATTATGAATGCATGCTACTGCGACACACGGCGAATAATAATGCATTTGCATTAGTAGCCTGCGACACACGGCGAATAATAATAATAGCTATAATCGCAACGCATGGTGGTGGATTAGCAATAGCTAGTTTTAACATTGTTATTATCTTTGTTGTTGAATCAACTCAACACCAAGGTTTTCCTAAGAGACTACATCATGGAGTTCTTCAAAAAGAAAGTGAAAAGATTTTTAAAGGATCGCCTCTGCTCCTGATGTTAGGGGTCGAGTACTACCAACACGACGCTAGTAGTAGGGTCGGCAACGCGCGAGTGATGCCCCTGGTGTTGCTAGCATCCATAGGCTACGGTAACCACTTACCATCAGGCGGGCAAACAAGCTTGCTTCCAACATTAGCAGTATAGAAGATATTGTACGCTGGCAACGCTGCTGCTCCTCTTAACATAAGCCCAGGAGTGGGAGACGAGGTAGCATTTCCTTTGAAATGTAACATAGGTAATATAAAAACGCGAAAGAAAAGTAATCAACAAAACAATCACTCAATGAAATCTTAATGATACGTCCCCCAACAATCCACTTAGATTAAGCAAATGAGATAAAAAGTAAGATTAAATAACCTTAGACTGGAGCACTCTAACACACAATAAGAACACTTGAGTTCATTTAATTGAAAAACTTTTTGTTGTTTAAGAAAAAAGAGCTTTAATTTCATTAACGTGGAATGACTTCGCTTTGTTCTGTTGTACTATTCCGGACAAAAAAAAAAGAAAACTCATAGCGACTTGATTGCCGAAAGAAATTGGGAGTTTGTCGCTATAATTGTGTTTATAAAGATAGGCTAATAAGTTTGGTCA
Organism: Allophyes oxyacanthae; assembly: GCA_932294325.1. NCBI lineage: Eukaryota > Metazoa > Arthropoda > Insecta > Lepidoptera > Noctuidae > Allophyes > Allophyes oxyacanthae. The sequence continues at coordinate 1,816,897 of OW028614.1, read as the reverse complement.
GTTGTGTAGAAAGTGATTTTTGTTCATAGATTAGGATAAAGCATCAAATTTCTAGTCCCCCTGGACTAGAAATCTGATGCTTACTATTAGCTCATAAGATAGCAGGGCAGAAATTGAACAGCCCAGAAATTCCCAGAATAAGCACTTTCAAAATTTCGTGATTCTAGGTGCACGGTTCCAAGTGCGTTGGTCCTGGAGAAGATACCAGTAAGAATCTCCCCAATAATAAATTCTATAATTATTATATTAATTACTATCCAATAATCGAATGTAATCTGTCTGGCTGTCACAACTGTCATATTTCATACAGAAACCGACTTTGCTACGAGCTTTGGAGGCATGGAGAGGTCTTCATGAAAAAAAATGGTCAACCATCCAAAGATTGACCTTGGCAAGTGCAGCTTAACCTCACAGGTACAATAATACACAGCAAAATCATTAAACCTATTCATTATAAGTAATGACGAAGCTTTTTTCTTGATACTTCAAACATTGTCTTGATACCTTGGATCCTTACGGATAATCTGGTAAAGCTACCAAGCCATTTCCTGGACTTAATCCATCCACAAATAGGATAAGACCCATCGAGTTGGAACGAATCGAATAAATCGAGGATCGAATTACTCGCTAAGATACTTGAAACCTTTAATTTGTTTCCTATGTTCGGCATGATTTGTTAAGATAGATTGGAAGTGTCTTAACTAGAATTGTCTTGCAAACTGATTGGTTAGGTTCGGTTAGTTAATTTGGGCGATATATCATCAACTGTATTTTTGTACCACGTATTAATTGCAACTAATGATAAAAAATATTAATTGTTATCAAATTATAAATTGCCATTCAACGTTGCAATGCTGCCAATCTTCTGGGCACGCTGCCAATTGACAGTGAGGTGTACTGGGTACTTTAACGCCTAAGTGCTCATTTTTATATTTATGTTTTTATTATAATTTTATGTTTCAGATAATTAGGTAGAGACATAGTAAGTTTAGTATTATTAAGAACGATGTTCCATTTTAATAAATAAATACTTATTATAAATTATATTTTATTTATAAAAAAGTCAAGTGTATTTCGTCAATGAAGTTAACTAACTTCCAATCAACAAATTGTGGTACCTATTGAATTAATAATTGTAAGTACAACGTTCTTAATTTAAAAACAACACTGGCATCTTCAATAAATTTATTTACTTTCAAATTACTTTAAGCTTTAAAACAATTTGTTCTAATTGAGATGCTCCTAAAAATACACCGCAGTGCAACCAAAATAAACAGCAGCGTTTAAAAATACAATGTCGTCCAAATAAAATGAGCTGTTACGATACTCCGTACAATTTTACGCAAAGAAACAGTGAGTGGCCAGAAAAAATGCATATATAACGTATAAATTCACACAATTTCTGACGGCCACGGTTGATTTGTGGCTGCGGGAATCCACTATAAATCTCCGTTCTTTTCTTTTTTTAATTAAGTTATAAGCTTGGAGCGGGTGTACTGTGGAAGCGATAAATATTTTAATGTTAGCTTTACTCGTACGTATCTATAAAAACGTTAGGGCTCAGGTTTTAAATGCTTTCATTTATTTTGTTTATTTATTTATCTTCTGACCAGCTTGCCAGCACAAATGATCACAGACAGCAGATCACAGCAGAAATGTCACTGTTTTTTATTTAAACTAAGTCTTTTGCAAGTACTTTTAAAACGTCGTGATTCTAGGTGCAGTTTCAAAAATCTGTTAGTTATAAATAGAGAAAAGACTGGCGAGAAAGTCCATGGCTCTGATAGTATCATAACTTGTCGTAAAGTACTAGTTCTGCGGTGAGCACCAGAATCTTTTCGGGAGACGTTTATTTTCAGCACTTGATTGTGATGGGCGCCTTCAAAAATACGACGATAGTCAATAAAAATTGGGCATTTTGACTTATTCCTACCAGCTATTCTCCCTACTATAAAGAGTGGGATTTTTTATACCTAACGTATTTTTTTACAAGCCTTTAATGTCCCACTGCTGCGCAAAAGCGCCTGTCTCCCTTCCATCCTTCCACTATAGAAGTCCAGCAGATCCTTCTGGGCTTGCCGCGTTGCTGTTTCCTGCCATTTGCGACCTACTGTGTGTTTTATTTACCCAAAGCTCATCCGGCGTACGGCAGACAAATGACCAGCCCAATTCCATTTTAGTTTGTTAGCTGTGTGGCCTGCGTTCGCAATTTGTGTTTTGGAACGTAGTATCAAGTTCTTTATGCGGTCCGTAAGCTAGACCCCTAGGATGCTATACCCTATTACTCTTTGGCGGACCTTTAGGGTGTGGACTTTTAACACAAAGTAAGCGACCACATCTTCCTTCCGCATTGCGACTAGTTAATATTTCACACGGTGACGTGCACAGACTCTTCTTACAGGGTAGACAAAAACAACTAAGAAGTATTGTCAAGTTATATGATGTTTGTGATTGGCCACCACACCCTAAGACTTATATTAACTGACAAGGAACTCACCCTCCAAGTTTCAGGTCTCTACGATCAGCGGTTTAGGCTGTGCGTTGATCCGTCAGTCAGTAGTTCAGGACAAAGCCTTTTATATGTATATTAGATATTACAGACATAATAATGTTTTTATTACTTAATTTATTAGGGTAGGCAGTGTCTTTTTGTCTTTATGGAGGGCATGCCAATGTTTTCACACCATTATCGCCTGTGTCTTCTATCTTACCCCACACCATGGAGGCATTCCCATTGTTCCGTGCGCGAGTTTATTATTAAAATGTTATTAGGAAGCAGAGTGGATACTGCCATAGCTTATGACTTGGCAGACACTGTATATTACTTTTTTTAGCCTACTTCAAAAGGAGGTCTTTCCCACTTGTTTCGTTCTACAATTGACATTACAAAACAGTAGCTTTTTGGTTTGTTCGGCGAGAAGAAAAGCCCGTTTTAATATGAATAGTTTCGTATTGTGTTAGCTTTTCTTTCGTTGATATTGTTCTTATCGTGAGCAGTGAAAAGAGGCGGTTTTACATTACGACTAATACGAGTATAGACAAATTACTTTACATTAAATTAAATTACTTCTTTATCGTAGTATTTTCTCACTTACAAATATTTGACGTGGAAATGTTTCCAATTTATGTACAAACTGATATTTGGATTAAATTCTACAGAAGTATCTCATTTAGAAAATAAGTAATTACCTAGTTTAGCAACTGAGAAAATGTTTACAACAAAACATATTGTACACTATGTAGACATTGTATAATGTATTGTAAACGGACTGGGTTTAAATCTAGGCTTAAAAGGCTTTTTCGGGAAATTGGGTCTATTAATTACTTGTGGCTCTCACCTAATGTTGAACCTAGGTTGCGTCCTATTTACTCTGCTCCAACACATGTAACTCAACAATATTTCCACTTTGGCATGATTATTGAGCTACCGACAGATATAAAAAGAACCGAAAATAAATTTTAAAATCAGCGGAAAATGTCGTTATTAAATTAAAAACTATGACGAATAAGAAACGGCACTCCAAAAAAAATCACTAATACCCAAGACATAGAAGAAGAACCAAACACAGCTTTTAAAAGTATAGCGGAATATGTCGTTGTTAAATTAAAAACTATGATAAAGAAGAAATGGGACTACAAAATTAAAAATCATTAACACACAAGACATACAGAAGAAGAAACGTACACAACTTTTAAAAGTAAAGCGGAATATGTCGTTGTTAAATTAAAAACTATGATGGAGAAGAAGCAGAACTATAAAATAAAAAAATATCAATTTTACTTCCAGTTTGCAAAGTCCACATTGCAGACCGAAAAATATTTACCTGAACAAACAGCCCCATACAACACGGCATTGTTTGGAGTACACCGAGCAATAAAATAAACGGGCAACATTTTGTCAGCAAAAAAGAAAGTGCTAATGTCACACCCGTTAATAAAAGTTGTTTGTGCGAATATTAGGACAGTTTGGATCCATCATTTTAATAGCTTGTTTGTTTTATAAATACAGAGTATATTATGAAAGCAGGACACCTTATTATTATTATACCTACTCATCATTATGAACAACTTTTGGTTACGGGGATTTTCTGTCAGGAAATACGCTCTAGCAGCCTCGGTTGAGCGTATATAAGATCTTACTTTAATAGCAGAGGTTATTTCAAGGGGTTATTATGAAAACCTTTTACTTAGAGACCAAACTGAAAATCGTCTGTTCCATACAAATAATTCGGTATTATTCAACTACCTCAATGTATGGAACAGCAGATTTTTTATTATTTTCGATCTGGAAATACTCAGTGCCTCATGTTTACAACAGTGTGACCAGTAGACCAATGATACATAATAGTCACAAAATGTCAGTTTTTCGTCAGCTACCGAAGAGAAAGGACGTGGTAATATAATCGGCGTCAGTCTCTATAAATTATAAATATCACGAACAGAACAAACAATAAAAACCACACGTTTATGCTGACTACTAAAAAAATTACATTAGCAAATATAATTTTAACGTAACCATCGCGACCCACTTCACATTTGTTCCCGTGTCGGACATTAAAAATAAGCGTGCTTTTATTTTTATTGCGTTTATTGCCCATACGTTTTTACGTGGCGTTGTGCTTATTATTTATTTCTACTGTTTTGGACCCCAGAGCATCTGGTCCAGAAATTTTAGTGGAGTCACGTTTGTGACGTAACTAATGGTCAGTGGTATGACCTTAATTTGCGTTCTCTAGAGACTATTAATTGAATTGGTCATACGTGAATGGGACGGGTTTTAAAGGAAATATAAAGGATCTATTGGTCAATTCAGCATTTGTTGAAGACAACTTTAAATAAAATGTGAAGTAGGGAAGTACCTAAACCTTGCAAAATATCGTAGCTTACATTAATACACTGGTCTTTTGCAATTTTGTGTTCTTAACGATGAGCAAGGTCACCAGTGCTCCTTAGGGAGGCGTCATTTTGATCATTTTGATAGTAGGGGTCGGGTACTGCCAACACGACGCTAGTAGTAGGGTCAGCAACGCGCGAGTGATGCCCCTGATATTGCAAGCGTCCGTAGGTTACGGTAACCGCTTACCATCACGCGGGTTTGCCATCTTAGAAGTACTAAAAAATATATTTTTCAAAATGTGAATCTACATTCGCCTGAATTATAAATGAAGATAGTAGCTTATTCTAAATAGAAAGACCAAAAGTCATAAGGGAGGTAGTAGGCTAGATATTGAAGGAACCGTTTATACTTGTTAATAAGTCGACTTTATGAAACCAAAAGAAACTTCTTTGGTTTAATTTAATGTATCCGTTCACTTTAATTGGTCATTGATTCAGAATTCAATCTAACAATGTTACCATTACATGAAACAGGTCTATCTAATAAAGTTCTATGATAAAAAAACGGAAGCTGGTTTGATAGACGAAATAATTTCTGATAGGTTCTCATCTTTTTTAAGAACTCGCGATTATTTTATATTGGCTTTTGGCACATGTAATAGAGAAGCATATTGATGTCTAGTTTAGGTATATTACTCATAAAATAAGGTTATCCTCGGGGGTAAAGGAGTTTTTGACACAAAATTTGAGGGCAATGACAGCTATAATGTGAATGATTGTTTTGTTCATACGTTTTTATCATCTATGCCCCCAATTCAGTTACGAGAACTTACTTGTCATTTATAAGAAAATCTAAGAAGTAGAAAGATTTTAAAAATATAGAAAGATATAGCATTGGATAGGACTAGATGGAAATTGTTACACCGGTAAGTGCCAAGCACTTAAATTTTGTATGGATAAGAAAATGTATTCAGTTAGGTTTCAATGTTTGGGTTTGTAGAACAACGGATTTGTCGATGGCTTAATAGCTTTCATGTAAGCACGTACTCGATCGACTTATCTAAACCGTTGTTTACTCACAAACAGCAGCTTCACCATTCACAATCGAGCATTAAGTCGATCCTCAACCCGGGCCTAAAATCCGATCAAGAACCTACATAACACCGATTCCGGACTTCCTCATAAATATAAAAACTGGCATACATAATTTAACAATGATATAGAGCATAATAAAAAATCGGGGGTAGAAATCCATTCAGATCAGTCGCAGACCCGTACCCTCGCTAATCCTCACATAAAATTGGCGAAGAAAAAGCCTGTAATCGAAGTACCCGGTCGTAACTCCGGACCGTCACTTACAAGGGTTTTAGAATGGCACGTTCTTGAAATAGGCTATACATTTTAGGACAACTGACAGCCTATTAATGGCCTAGCTGGAAATGGATAATTTTGTGCCTTAAAGTCCTTTTTGTTAAGTTTTTGGATACAAATGGGCTAATTTATGCCTCTCCAGGGAAATCCCTGGCTCTAAGTAGTAAAAAGCAGCTAAAGGATTTAAAAGAGGACGGGTAAAGGTTGTTATGTACTGCAAAAGTTGACTTTTATACCTAGACAACAGAAGAAGCCATCTCTACTCTGAGGCAATTTTTTTAGGACGATATTAACCGACCACTTTTGGAAGAACCTAAGACGATAACAATAACATTATCGTCTTATTATTTTGCCTAATAAGGTGTTCACAAAGATATAAAAATATTGAAGGGAGTGTTAAGGTACGCTCTAAGAATAAAAATAATACGTTTCTATTTTTTCCAAGGCGAGGCGAACTGATACCAAACATCCCTTACATTGGGCCCTTAAATATTTAAATCGAGCCCAGTAAACTGTCGGTCGAATAACTGGAATTTTATTCATAGCATTCCGCGGGGTTTTTCGAAAGCAATTTTCGTTGTTATCATAAATTAGTAGTCCATTTGCGTCGCCTTGTCGACTCATGGACGAATAAGGTTCGTTATGGAATTACTGCCTCACGCCTTTTCACCGTCTCCGAGAAATGCTTGATGGGTAATCGTATTAAAATTTTGTAGATTAATTGAAAAACGGGCAATTCTGAGTAAACAAGTTGGTTGATTTTTGTATAAATTCTGAAATTTTCGTACAATTTTTACTTTTGATTTAGAGACCTCCAACTATAGTAGCTGCAACTACTAATATCATCGAAACTAGTAACGATAATGTTTATTGGTCTAAAATAAACGTTATACCAATCAGTTACAATAAAATTGAAATGAAAAGTAGATAACTCGATGGTGCTCCAGAATGATGAACAAAGGTCCTCATTGCCAATTACTAAAACAATACAGTAAAAGCTCCAAAACCATTGTTACAAATTACTAAGCCGGGACAAATACGTATAAATTAGTTCTATTTGAACTCGCCTTTTGTACCATACCTAATAATAAGCTTATGAGTGATATTATTTTAGGTACCTAAAATTGATCAACAGTAACTAATAAAGAGCATTTAGTTTCAGCCCGCAGACCAGGTAATAACTGTAATAATTCTTGCATTTACTGACTAAAGTTAATTAATGATCAGTTTTTGATAACAATAAGTATACTATTTAACGATATAATATAGTCTGCTGTAGTGAAATAGTTTCAATCAATTATGTTTTTCCAAAAGACATTATTTCTTGTTACTTCCAGACAAGTAGCAGCAAGGTCTAAAATAAAAAATTCAAACTTAATAACACTCTTTGCTATGAAAAGAAAATAGTGAATGTAATGCAATAAATCCTTTACAAAAAGCCAATTTATTTTGACGCAACAAAATGTATTTGTATAAATTTGGTTACAGAGAAAAAGACGTTTGTGAAAATCTAAAATTAGATATCAAGTATGTTATGTATAGAATATTTAATACGCATTTCAGTCCCCATATATATTTTATTCAGTTTTCTAGGTCTAATATTTAGTCCATCTTCATAATTTTCTAAATTGATAACATAATAAATTGTTATCTCTTAAATCGACACACGACCTTTATCACCATGCATTCCTCAGAATATATTTTTTCAGCTTAAACAGACAAGTTGAATGCAAGACATTTTAAAGGAAGTCAAAATATTTTGTTTCCAACTTGAATCAAGAAATATTTGAAATGCTTGAATATATTACACGTCTTTTCTCTGTCGTAGCTTGCATTTAGTTAAAGCGAAAACGTTGCTTTATGTCTACATTCTTTGGCGGCGACTTAAACGTTTCTGTTCATCACACAGGCACTCATGTGAATGTGCCAGAAAAGAAAATGTATGCTGCATTGATCTACGAAAGGGTTTTCACCAGATAGTTATAGAAATTGGTTTTCTATCGTAGCAAAATAAAAGTAATATTTTACATATTAGTAGATATAAAAATAATATGATACAAGATTAATCTGTGAAATAAATAAAAACAATTACAGTATTGACTTTCAGAAATATTTATTTGTTTTAACTATTGCCATATTTATGTCGATGATATTATATTATTTTTATCTCGCATAGATTTTTTCATTACTTAGTGCGTGGGATATGATTTACCTGGAAAAACATGGGTGACATTAACGTGTATTTTCATTTATCTGGCATAAAATTTTCTAACAATATTTCGCGAAAACGTCAATTAAATTACTCTACCTCTGTAACATCTACGAATCCTATTCCAAACAACAAAGAACCTTTTAAACTCATCACAAGTACATCTTTTATTGTCAAGAAACCTATGACATAACAAGAAAATATCAAATACCGCCACTTTCGACATCAAAGTATATTTTTCCAAATACGAGTAGGTATGTTGGGACTGCGAAGCAAAGATTACAAAATAACTGGGTGAGGGTGGTGGGTCGGCCTCTCACTCGTTGAATAGCCTTTCGCCATTCGCGAAAATATGTTATTCGAAAGGTAGAATATTTTTAAATATGATTTTGAACTAGTGAAGATTCTTTAGTGTGCGAATAACACTTTCGAAAACATTGTAAATACCTATTATTTTTTAAGCTGATAAATTTTGATGTCACTCAGCAGAGATTGCAGTAGTAAATAAAACGTGTTCGAGAAAATATTTTTTAAAAATGATTAACCGAAGTGGTAATTTATACATTTATGTATTTATTTTAAAGAATTAATTCTCCTTATCACCCCTTTGTGTACCTACTGATTATTATATTTTAATAGATGAATATGAAAATGTATTAGGTAGGCGACCTGATGCAGCTTTAACTGGTGCACTGACAATAATACGGCTTATTGTTAAAAATGCAGCAATTTTTTGACTCCTTTTTTAACAGTTTGATTTTGGTGTTTCCTCACATACACACACCCAGACCCGGAACAACTATCTGTCGGTCATACAAATATTTGTTCCGTGCGGGGATCGAACCCGCGACACCTAGCACAGAAAGCCAATCGCTTAGCCACTGCGCCAAACATTCCGTACACTATAGGTATCAATACTTTAAAAAATAATCCTGTTATGCAAAAGCCTGCAAGGTGAGAACAACTTTGTGGGCTCATGGCTTTTACCACAATATATTCGACGAGAAAGCAGCTTTTCCCCATTTTACAAATATTTTAAGTCTCAGAGGGAATTCGCGATACAGACAATGGAAAGGCGAGAGCTTCAAAAAATTGGATCAACAATTTCGGTACAGCTAAAAGGTTCTGTACAGCTCATTGGAATATAAAATTGGCTTTTTGGAATAAACTGTAAACTGTTGTAAGGCCGTTGCTTTTATGTTGCGAGTCAGTTAAAATTTTCGGAACGCGAAATTAAATTTTGGTATATTTTAAATGGCTTTTTCTCATGATCCTTTGGTAAAAATTTGCGCCGTATGATGTACTTACAATTAACTAAATGACTTATAGTCGTATTTTTAATTAGACGAAGTCAACTGACGTTTACTGTGTTGTCAGTTTTTGATGAAATAAAAATAGTGTTGTGACAAAGTGAATGATTGAAAAACTCCTGAATGAATGAAATTGCCTCGATTGTCTAGTGAGTAGTTAGTGTGCCGAACTGCCGATACGAGGTTCGAATTTTAGTCGTGCTTTGTACATACCAATGAGTTTTCGACGACTATGTTTCTATAGTACGAGTATCTACTTATACTGAATACCGAGTGTTTTAAACATTGTAGTTACATACTACTAGTAACTTATATCAGAGCACTTTTATACAATTTTATTGTAAAATAGAAATAATATTATTTTATAGTTTGAAATGATTAACTATTCACACTCATTGTTCATTCATCTGATTGAACGAGAACTGAACGCATCACTATTACTTTAAATATGGCAACATTATTTTACAAAGTGACATTAGCTACTGTCAGTTGGCTTCGTCTAATTAAAAATACGACTATAGTTAACTTTTACTAGTGGTCGCCCAGTGCTCGAAACTCGACCGTAATTTTAGCTTTCTGTAGTCCTCCTCCATTATACGAGTATGTACCTAATCTATAACTATGCTTAAAAAGAGGTACAAAGTTAATAATAGGTAGGGGTAATATATTTATAGTAGGTATTATAAATTTTAGTTAATAATAGGTATGTATAGTTGTGCACTTGACTTTACCCTCATTTACTATCATACTTTCTCTATCTCTCAAAGGTTTGCTGGTAGAAAACTCAAATTTGGGTTAAGCTCGCCTGTGTACCTACATATCGTGTACAATAAAGAATTAAGAATTAAGAATGTACCTAGATGACTGTTTTAGCACAAAACTACTTTGAGTACTATTATCAGTGAGCTCAAAAAGTACATGTCAATAAATAATAATATCATTTACAGACACCATTATCTGTCCCACAGTAAAAAAAACCTTCACAGTTTTGTTAATTGAATAGGTAATTTGTATATCTCTCTTGTTTCAGTTAATAGGCAATTCAAGATAAAAAAATTGGTAACTTAATTTTTTGTTCACTACTTTTCCCATTTTTTCCGCCATTTTTCAAAACGGATTTTCTTCCCTTCACCCAAAATTTAAAATGCAAACAAAATTCGATGTGATGAATGAATGATTTAAATCCACAAACCTAATTAAGCAAAGGGCGTTTTAAACAAACAAGGAACCTTAAAAAACATTTTTTGCCGGAAATTATTTTAGCCGAGTGGAAAATCCAAGTTCACGCCTTGCGGCGATTTTTTAATATTATTTTACTCTTTTTTTCCTGTCTTGGGTATCACGATGGTAATGTAGATAACATTTATAAAGTATAACTAGCTCAGTAAGGTGCTCAGTTATATCATAAAGAAAAATCAAGAATCTTTTAGCTTTTGGTAAGCATCTATTTAGTTTAATACAGACATGTAGAGTTTCACCTTCGTTTGCGATGTTGAATATTTTTATAGAATTTCCTTTTGAAAACATTTAATATTGTTTACAGCCCAAAGGTTTAGTTAGTTGGCCCCAAGGTCAACTAACTAAAACTATAAAAAAATCGAGTTATACAAGGTTAGTCGAAATCGCGTAAAAAAAGTACTGTTCCAGCACTGTTGTGCTTAGGCCCAAGATCACCGACAACATAACAGACGATTAGAGCAAAATCAGTCGTTTAAACATGATTTTTTGTGTGGGTAATAGGCCGATTTCATTATAAACATCTGTTATTTACCTAGTAATACTGAACTATTTGTATGTAACAGCATTTATAACGCATTTTAATTTTGGTCCATTACTAGAAAGAATAAAAAGAAAATAATGTATTTGGATGCAAAAATTAAAAATTAAAAAGATAACAAAAACAACAAAAATATAATATAGGTACTAAAAGTTGTTCGTAATTTATTTTTTCCTTTGCCTTTGTTACATCCTAGGATGCACCCTAATCTTACTACAATCTACCCTTGTAATTAGGCTTATACCTAAGTAATGTAAATTCTTCTCCTTCTTTTCCTCTCTCCTACCAAACCATGCTGTGCCCGACAGGGTCCATAATTGATCCATAGATTAAGCCTACCATCTGTTTTAACTTTACATTATGGAATGCAATAAAGATTTGATTTGATTTAAATTATAAAGTAAACTATGTAATTGAATTATACTAAGATTATGTCCAATAGTACTTTTTTTATTGTCTCTGTTAAGGCAAAGACACTTTGTTCGTGTGTTCTTGAATAGAAGATGACTACAATAATCCCCCGAGTTTATATGCTATTTCTTTCTAACCTTGTATTGAGGTCACAAAATAATTAAGAAGCCGATGTTTTTATTATAATAATAATTGTTCGCAAAACTTAAAACAACACGAAATTCAACAAAGACTTGTTTACCCTATTTTCTTTAATCAAGTCTTATGTCTTTTATACACTAATTTATGAACATAATTCAGGTCGTTATCTAATAGATCAAGGTATAAACTTTCCAGACAGTAAATTGGTTATGAACGTGCTGAGAATTTATAAAATTAAATCAATCTACATTCTACACTAATAATTATTATAAAGAAAAAAGATTTATTATTTTTGTTTGTAATGAATAAATTCAAAAGGTGCTTGACCGATTTTAAAAATTCTTTCACCAGTAGAATGCTATTCACTGAGAGACATAGACAATTTTTTTAAATATTATTCCCTACCTTATTTCCAATAATGTAACCTAAGGAAAACAAACAAAATCCCATAATGTTGCCTATAAAATTCGCTGCGAAAACTCAATAGCTTTAGTTTTTTTTTTTTCTGTTTTATAATCAATTTTATAGAACAAAATTATTATTACGACGTTTGAAAGGCTATATTTAAGCGAGATTATTTTTTTATTTAATTTACAAAAACAATTAAACAAAATTGAAAAAATAAGTACAAAATAAATCTCACTTAGATCAAATAGCCTTTCAACCGTCGAATAATATAAATATAATAAAAAATACCCACCCGTGCGAAACCGGGACGGGTTGCTAGTACCTACATAATGAAAATTATTTTATCGGTTCTACGAAAACGAAAGCTTTTGTTTTGTTAGCTATTATATTACAAATTAAATAACAATAACCTACCTGTACAATCAACATGACAACAAAATTGCGTTTGTTGAATTGAGTCCCGAAATCTGTTAGCGTTTGTCTAAGTACTGGGAATTTGTTAGTACTATTTCAATTTGATTATAATTCTTGGAAAAGGGGAAAATTCGTGTCAATATAGGATTGTAGGCCTGGATAGGTAGAAGTACCTAGATTTACTTAGGTATATGGATTGGTGTGTACCTATTTTGATTAAAAACAAATGTCTAGGTAATTATTTTTTTGTGTTTTTTTTATTATATGTGGTTAAAAATAAATTTCTTTAGGATTGGACCACTTCCTACATGTTTACTTTACTCCAGTGGGCCGAGCACGAATGTTTTGACGTATAGTAAAGTAAACGTAACCAAATTTAGAACCCAAAATACACGTTTAATCCATGATATTTTTTTGGAAATTCATGCAATTTTTTTTCATTTTCATGAAACAAGTGTGTTTGTTGCATAAAATTGAACAAAAATGGGATAGATTCATCGTATTTTATAATCAAAATTTGCTTACGTTTACGTTACTATACGTCAAAACATTCGTGCTCGGCCCACTGTACTTTGATGTGAACACATCAGCAAGCGTACTGCTCGTCCATAATTAAATAATAATAATAATTGGTGTAGGTACTTTTTATATTTTTAAATGTTTTTTTTTATTATTTAAAAATTAATATTTGTGTGATAAATGAATAAAGGAATCACTTCTTTGCAATTTTTGGCCCTAACATTTTTGAAACTTGCTATGTATGTATAATATATTAGAATGATGACAAACTTTTTACTGGTGTCTTCCATCTTTTCAATGTTCATTATAATTTACCTGAAACAAAAAAAAAAAACTATTATGTATACAGTTATATCGTGTAAGGGTAGAGTCGGTAATTTTTCCAGTTGATCATCCTCATGGCTAATGTGTGTATTAAGAAATTCAAAAAGCTTATAACTTAGGCATATTTACAAATACTAGGGGTCGCCTAGTGGTCGAAATTCGACCGTAATTTTAGTTTTCTGCACTCCTCCATATAAACTTCAACTATGCCAAATCTCACATTCCTCCGTGCGCGCCATATGCTTAAAAAGGGGTACAAAGTTATCTCTTCACGTAGTAATATAATATAGAATTAATTTATTTTTACACTATTGCTTAATCGCGCGATCCGATGGGAATAACCCAGATTTTCGGACAAAATTCATTTTCGCAGATAAAAAAATTACAATCAAATACCCTATTGACGGCGTCCATTTGTGGCATAACCAGTTATTATCACAGACAGTTATTAATAGCACAAATCAATGCTTTGCGATCATATATCACGCTATTGTCTCACGGCGCTGACAGGTGCTCGCGTCGATCAATCAAACATTGCATTATCTGTGAAGCTGATAGAGAAAAATGGCTTTCTGGCATTTCAGAGGTTGCATTTATTGCCGAGTCATTTTGAGAAGTAATTTTGTTTTTTGACGTTTGTTTCTACTTAGTTTTTGATGGACATCTGTGTTATGATAGGGCAACAGTTTAGTTATTTTTTGGAAGGTTAAAAACTTTTAATGCCGCCTCTAAACGATGGACTATCATGATGGGTCAACACTGTGGCCTATCATATAGAAAGCATGGTGGCGTGGTGGCAGCTGTGATGGCCTGTGATGACGTCTAATTGCCGTGTTGTTGATTTTCCAGGAGCACATAAATGACATTGGCTGTAGAATCGGCGCGTAGGTATCAACACGATTGCCCATCATTCATTTATTTATATTTATAATATTTATTTTCTTTTTTATAAAACTCACTAGCATTTCTCCTGTATCGTGGGTACAGTTTACAATCACACATGTCACATGCACACACACCCAGTCCCGGAACAACTATCAGTAGGCCATGCAAATATTCGTAGCGTGCGGGGATTGAACCCGCGGCACGTAGCGGAGAAAGCTGATCACTTAGCCACTGCGCAATCCGTCCTGTTAAACGTCACCTTACAGTAATGTACTGTACATACAATGTTGAGGAATAGAATAGAATAGAAAAAATCTTTAATTCATGTAAACCAGATACAGGCACTTATGAAGTATCGAGACGAGGTGCGCGGTTCCAAATAGTAGCATGGTTGGTAAATACCAGCTCTATAGCTGTATGTATCAAAGGTGATGAGCTTATCAATAAACATGGTTATTCTATTCCCGTGGCTCAGTCCTATTTGACGGCTGCAAATGTCAAAGGAAACCATATACCGAGAAACGAGGTGAAAGACCTCTTTGATTCGAAGAATAAATTTATCCTGTAAATTCAGTTCAATAGACAAGATCTATGATACAAAATGGCTTAAGAAGTTATTGGCATTGTAATTATCCGGGTTTAATAAGAATGAAAGAACGAAAAAGTATTTCTAAGCACAACAAAAAATTAAAGGAAATACAAAGAAATCATAAAATTAAATTAGTTATTGTGCTAAAGGACGAACTCAGCATAATGTCTGTACTACTACTACATAATACAGTTTACAAAGTATATCTCACATGCACACACACCCAGACCCGAAAAAACTATCTGTAGATCATACAAATATTTGTTCCGTGCGGGGATCGAACCCGCGGCACATAGCGCAGAAAGCTAATCGCTTAGCCACTGCGCCAACCGTGTCGTCAAATTTATTTATAATAGATTAGAAGATATATTGGTAGGTTCAATTCTATTCACGTTCAAATTTGCATCCAAAAAATACGTCATCATGAAGTTAAATTAATCACTCTTTTATTCAAGCACCCAAAGGCTAAATTACTGCGACCCAACTTTGGGCTGACGTGGACCACATAACAGATTTAATTTTCATAACCTCTTCATAATTCTAAATTCATCCATAAATTAACTGAAAACAAACTCGACCGCAAAACATTGGCGTCTGCCCAAACTGGCCCTGAAAAACTTCATCTGAATTTCAAATGCGAGACATCCACGTTACCAAAATGTTATTTCACCGCAAACACTTTTGGATGAAACGAGCAACTATCACCTTTATTTTATAAGTGATAAAGTTCACGCGAAGTGTTTGTTTATGCTGGTAATTGGCTAAGCGCTCGGATGGACTACATTTTCATTTTCTGTGGATAGAATTGTGTAAGCTATTACGTTATAGGACGATGGGTGTGCAACTGCGACAGTCACAGTAGATTTAAATCTAAAGATTCATATTCCAGAACCAAGTGTATTTTTGGAAGAGGTGGAAATTATGTCAATTCTGTTCAAGAGAACTGAAAATATTTAGTTCTATGGTAACGTCTCCGAAGGGCTGATGCAGAAGAAGAGGCAAAGTTAAGACTTCTTTGACTTTGCCATACATACATACGTTTCTGCCCAATATCCGTACCATACTATGACCATAATAGTAACGTAACAGGTTAAACAAATATTCGTCATATAGATTTGTATGAGGCAAAACAAAACCGTTTTCGCACAGGCAGTGCCATGACCGGCCCCCAAATTACCAATGTAGTAGACAGTTTGCGACAGGCGTAAATCGCGTGGTAGCTGCTGTTTACATCACTTTGGTATTAGGTATTTGCCGAGAGCGACGTAGCAGCCTCCACTTATGGGTTCGCTCTCTGGCTGAGAATAAACGAACTAAAAAGTGCATACTTGGTGCTGCAAGCGCGACAAGTAACCAGAGGCGGACGAATGCCGTACATAATATGAATTTGTTTGACAGTTCGCGACCGATCGCGCTCCGTCTGCTGTCGCATGGCTATCAGGTAGCTGACAGGTGATTTTTACTTAATTAGGGTGCCGAGCAGCTCGTTTCGTAAACAAATAAAAAACAACTTTATACAGTTGATTTTAGAGCCTGATTTAATAGATGATAGTAATTTATTTGACTGATATGGCAGATACCAACTGCCTTCTCTCTTAAAAATTGCTGGTGGCAGTATAGGATCCACTTTGACATGGACGGTGAGATTACTATCGTCAATCGATGACATGTTGTTCAATACAGACAACTGAAAACTACATTCAGTGACCTCGGAATCAATATAGCATATACCATCGTACTTTATAATTTACGTAACGATAATTTCACTAAAAGTCCGGTCTATAACAAAAGAAATTACCTCCTCATGAAAACAATTTAAGAAACTGCTCCAAGCTATTATCTCGCAACAGTTGCAACAGCAAGTTACAAAGTTAGTGCATTTACAATTTAAAAAACAAAGAGCAAGCGTCGCTAAGTGCACATGCTGACTCCTGCAATGTATTTGTTTTTGTTACATTGTCGAGTTTGTACGTATCGCTGTTTATCGTCACTACAGGGAACGGCCAATCGAGAGTAAACAACGGGTTTTTGTCGCTTTTGTTTAGAACGGTAGTAACCTTGTGATTGGCACTGCTTATTTTTGTTAGTGTCCTCGGTTTTATAACATATCGTCGTTGATAGCGCCGTACAAATTAGAATAGATCTTTATTTCATGTAAACCAAATACAGGCATTTATGATAATATATGTCGAGAGTAGGTGCACGGTTCCAAATAGTAGGTCCTATGGAGAAGAACCGGCAAGAAACTCAATGGAAACTATTTTAAAATAATAGATTACAATCTTGATTAATACAATGTTGTGGTAAGAGCTGAGAGAATAAAGTAATTTACAGGGCACGGCACGTCATTTAACGGCTTATCCAACATTGTTAAATACCGCGTATGTTTTGTGTGGAATAGCTTTTTCGCGATTACGATCTTGGTCCGATAGAGACATTTGTTCAGTTTGATAGTCTGATCCACACTCTTAAAATATGATCACGTATTTCTAATATTGTATATAAAACCTCCACAACATGAACTATATAAAATCCTTTCAGAATAAAACATAAAAATGTTAGTGCTCTGTATTGATGTACTAACAAACGGTCAGTTTCCATGATTATGCTAATTAAACTGCTCCAATGGCTACACTCGGCAAGCTTTTAGATAATGAAATCAACGGTAACCGCATCTCATTTAGTCTGTTTGCTTTGTTAATAAAGCTAATGTTCACAATTGTTACTGGTATTATTCCTCCTAAACCACTTCTCTACTGAAAGAATAGATTATTAGTACGAGCGTTGTGTAGTATTTACTTGTTCCCGTGGGATTCAATTACGATGTTTTGTTCCTATGCTTATATTTCATCAGTATCTGTTATTCCCGGTTTCTTCGCATCCTTGGGGAACTGCTTATGTACCCAGATAATAACCTAACCTTCAAAAACTCCCGACTCCTACACTAGAAAAAGACCTGCAACTTTTGATCGGCTGACCAGAATTTTCATGAAACATAGCCAAGATGATACCCGATTAAACTAGCTTTCGATTAAAAAACTGCATTGAAATCGATCCATCTATTTTGGAGCTACGATCCTACAGACAGATACGCAGATATACTGATACATAGATACACACTATCACCCCTCTTTTTTGTAGGGGGTTAAAAATAACACAAATGAACGAAGGTATATTGTCAGTTTACTTTTTAGCACTCTGAGCTATCAGTAGCATCCATTAGCTCTTCCAGCGTGCAGGTGTTACGCCGGTCACGCTGTAACAATATACCATCGTTATATTGTCAGTATCACTGCGCTTGGCAGAGTAGTACTTGTGCCCAAGATGTAATATAACACAGTAGGTGCTCCACCCACAAGAATCCATTACTCAACTTCCACTCCAACCAAAAACATTGTAGCAGCTGAGACCTACTCAGGTTACTACAAAAATAAACAACAACAAGTAAACATAGGCAACTTTACTGTCAAACGTCAAATTTAATGCTATAAATAAAACCTCAATTTTGAAACCAAGACGTATTATTATTGTACAGAGTTAAATTCAGAGAAAACAATGTGTAATTAGCTATAAAAACAAACAAAACAATATACGGAAAGGAAACGAGTGACTACAAAGTCAAAGAAAAAGTTTTTTTTTCAACTGGGCCTTTGCAGGCGCTTTCAAAACGTCGTGATTCTAGGTGCACGGTTCCAAGTGGGTTGGTCCTGGAGAAGATACCGGCAAGAAACTTCATGGATACTCTTTTCATAAAACAAATTTACAATAATATCTGGGACCGACTATAATTGAATGCATAAGTCAGTGAGAAAACAATGAGAGATTATAATGTATAAACAAGATATTTGATAGAGGTTCAGTAAACTTTATTAAATTTATCTAAAGGACAAAACGGTGTTATGATCTCAAAAGCATTTTCGAAGATTACTATTTATCTTAAAATACTACTGATCTACAAGAAAGAAAAGATAATATTCATATTGTTTCTTCATTATACTTTCATCCACAGAGAAATATAAGGGATGAAGATTTAGAAAAAGACGAAGCTGTCACCGAAGACGCGAGTTCATACGTAATCAAGCGTGGGTCGTTTTATGCTCGTAACACGCGAGGCATCGTCTCCGTACGAAATTAACCATTCTATGTCACGCCAATTTTGAATTTTAACAAACGCATTTATATGCATGAGCTGTAGGATTTTCATCGAATCCGTTCGTCGCCTTATCCTTTATTTATTTTCCTGGAAATTCATGAATCTCACGTTGCCATATTATGAGTTATAAACGGTTTTATGTTTGTGCGATGTTCGCGTTGATATACGACGGGAATCGAGTGAAAATGATCTGTCGTCATCGAGAGGCGCTGCACCGAGTTGATAGCCGCTCGTATGAAGTGTCATATCTCATGTAACATGTTCCATGATGTTAAATTTATCACTTGCTTCGATGATAGAGGAAAATATAAGTACGTATTTTGCTGCCAGTAAATACAAAACGACTTTAACGCTGATGAGGAGCTTTACATTTTTCTCTGCGTTGTGGGAAATTATTATATCAAGGATTCAGTTATGACTTATAGTATCTTGCACGATTTTCTTTTGTCTCTATTATAAACCAGCCTCATTTGCAACATATCAGTTTACATAAATATACCACCTTATTTAGTTGTGCTTGTTAATTAAACACAAAAACAATTAGGATAAAATGGACAAAGGCAATGGGCCGGAAAACATTAGAGTGGAGATGAGATGATGATATCGTCCAAATAAATCAATATCTTATCCTTATTTTCCCACTTCCCGACTTAAGATTCGTAATATTGCGCCTAAGCCATCATTGTCACTGTTAATAATCGTATTATTGGACCCATAAAATTTGATGTTTACCATTATCGTTTGGAATCGATGGTTCGACGGGCCTCTTTGTCTGTGTCATTATTCCCAAGTATTCGTTATACGCACGATTCTGATTCTAATATTAGTACCTAGTTAATTCGCCTTGAATTTTTGGTAGACATTTAGATTGAGTATAAATGTTTAGTTTCACTGTGAGTACTTAGTATCAGTGGCTCCTTACCTTCATTCTGTAATTCATTGTTCTTATGGTAGATTTATAGTTTTATTTTCTCGAAGTTTGATGTTCATATTCTGAACAATTTCTACCTATTTCAGTTTAGATAATAGGTAGATATCTATACTGAAATAGGTATTTCTTTAATTTCAAAATGTCATTGTATTGTTATTTTTTATAACTCTGTGAAATGTTTCAACCATTTTAGCTGGATAATATGTATTTATGTTATTGTATATAAAACTATACAATAATGCTGATCATGAATACGTCATTATAGTCTTCAGAAAAAAATTTCACAAAACATCAAAATGAAAGCTTAATTACTTCATAGATCATATAAACCAGGCTAGTCAACTTAAACCAGATTTAGTCAATTACTCATTTCTTAAAACACCTTCAAGACGACACCCGGCCTATTTTTACTCGATTCGTAATTCGACGCTTTCGCAAAATTATCTGAGACGTTCAATTTTCCCCAAGGTCTGTAACATTATATTTTATTCTCCGCAAATTCGCTCCGACACCCTGCATTCATCAAAAGCATTTCGCTAAACACATCAGTGTACGAAAGAGTGAACAAAAAATGTCAACTTTTGTTCCTCAGAAATAATATAGTAGGCATGACTTCAGTAGGTACCATTGTGATGCAACTCGCTTAAGTTTCCGCTCCAGACACTCTGGGCGTCACTACTGAGTCTCATGAATAAGATAAGAACAACATTTGAGTTCTGCTATACGAACTGAATGTTATTTCGCTTTAAATGTTTTTGTAGATACTGAGTTGAATCAAACGAGTCACTGAGTGAGGCTGGGTCAACTGTACGTGGTCCGAATGTAATTTCCCTTGACCCTGATGTGTTTAAAGAAACATAAGCTAATGACATAGTAAGCAGCTATGTAGCTCGTCTGATTGATGAACGCCATTGGACTAACTAAACCAGTTAATGCACGTCTAGCGAGCGTAATCGATATAAAGATTAGGAATTGCATGGTGAATGAATATCATAGCAATACTTGAAACTTTTAAAAATTTGAACTTTTAAAAGTTTCAAGTATTGCTATGATATTCATTCACCATGCAATTCCTAATCTTTATATCTATTACGCTCGCTAATGGCCAATATAATTACGTAGCTAATATTAAATTCAATATTTATCTATATTGACTGCCTCATAATTTGTTTATTTCACTCTAGTCCAACCAATGGTTACCTGGAAGAAATCGCCGTGCGCGATAAGGCCACCCATTGTACAATTCATATTCATGCAAATTTGTATAAGTGCATACAAATTTTTATTTGTTCTACTGGTCTACAATAAAGGATATAATATACCTAAATAAATAACCTCACTTTAAATTTATAAAACAAAAGAGTACACCTGAAACTTAACACAAAAACACGCCAACCATATAACAAAATTAACCCCTATAATGTAAACACACGAGAAATTGACGACTTTCGACACCGTGGTAACACGTTGCCACTTGAGGCTGCCATCTCTTTTTGCACGGTTATTACACATGACACGCTACGCTTAGCGTACGTCCCGAGCTGCCACCCTCTAATTTTATTTAGCATATGAAATTTTATCTCCAACACATCAAAGGGACTTTGAAGTTTCAGGAACTTTGAAACCTTGTCTCGTCTCGTCAGTTGATTGTTTTTCGCGTACATTTTTTGTGTTGAGAGACTTTTAGTTTTCAATGAGGGTTTTAATTAGGTAATGTTTTACGGTTATTTTTAATCCTTTTGCTGTGTCACGTTTAGCTTTCGGCAGTTGTTCTACAGAGGATAACTTTTGTAATTTAAAGTCACATACCTTATCGTTTATTTGTATGTGAGATTTTAATTCTGTACTTACCTGAATATTAAATTCGTCATTACTGTTATGTACACTGCTGTAACTGATTCAATTGCAATAAGTACTTTACAGATTCCCATAATGTTCAATATTATGTAGTATATTTTCCGATATAAAAATTTAGAAGTCAATTTACCTTTCAATCGAGGTGATTGTTGTATTATCTATCAGTTCTGATGATAATTGATGGCTTTATAAGAATCTATCTATAAAGTAAGTCACATATACCAAAGTCAAAGTTTTATTATATGTCTTAATTTTTCCCTTTATCAGCAATGTCGTCATTCATAACCATAATCACTGTTCCATCTACCTCTTTCATACAATAATCATACGCGTATTAGTTATACCCAAGAACATCCACTCATATTTCATCTCTGAGCACATTTCCATTAAGAAATTTCATTTAGAATATTACAAGAGGTTGTTTGGGGACGACGACCTGGCACCGTTGGCAAAGAACTTAAGTTTTTATTTACATGAAGGATGATAATAAAACCTAACACCGAATCACAATGAGAGTTCATTTTCTTTTAGAAAATTGTTTTCGAGATTATCTCCTTCGCTGGTGAGCTTTTTGCACTATCCTCTTACGAGTATGTGAGATGCAGCGAAATGATAAATTGTATTTTTGCTTCGTTCCAGAACTGAACGAAAACCCAAAATACATCAGTTCATCAACATCTCGAGCAAGTTGTAAATCTAGACTGAGGAGAAGGTTTACTATTGTATGTACAGAACAGAGAGCAATTTTGTTGCTCCAGTGGATAGACAATGGGCTGACAACATGTCACTTGCACTGTGATAAGCTAATTTATAAAGATTCGACCTTTCACATTTGTTTCAAAGTCAGGTTGATTGAAACAGATTGGTAGAACTACATAGGTAATTGATTTTTGGCAGATGTTTCAAATTATAAGATACCAAACTTGATACCATTTATTTGTCTTAACTCATAACCTTACAACGCTACTTATATTACGTTTGGGAACACTGTCTTTGTTCCCTCATAAGATAGATTGTCCATCTGTGCTGGATCTGAAATAAACGCATAATTACTTAATTAATTTATGTGGTGTCATTTCAATATAACAAGAATATTTTATAAATACAAAAAGTAACCAAAGCAAAGAAATAAAAAGTATCAACTTCAAACATCTTCCTCCATTTCACACATCAGCTCAATCGTAAGCAAGTTCTACGTCTATTTTCCACGTTTTAACATTAAACAAGTAGAACAACGAATCCCAGAGGTACAAAATAAAAAAGGAGACTAAATTGGCATTCAACTGCAACGCGCGCATTCCCCAAGTGGACAGAGCTATCAGAATTTCCGATGAGTACGTCTGTTAGTTCGATTCCCGCTTTGTTATCGGTCCCTAAACGTGGGGCGGTTTCAGTTCCCGATACCCTTTTCACTCCTTCTCATGTGAGTTTACATTCTTGCAGTCTTTATCGAATACGTTTTGAATTCAAGAAAATTGTTCACGTATTTGCTGACGGGAAATTTTGTTAGAATAGGAATGCTAGAAAATATTCATTCGTAGTGTTGTTTTTTGTCATGATCCAGGAAATGGATTGAAAAGGAGAAGTTGCTTATTATTTAATACCATTTGGCAATAAAGTTGACAAGTTAACTCCCAGAATTGGAGAAGTTAAAACTTCTGAAATGTCATAATTTTTATCTATTCTAACTACGTGTTCTTTTGCCCATAAAATGCTGCGTTAGCAACCCATTCGTTATTGGCATGTCAACAGCACATGTATTTTTTAATTATTTTCTTTTGCCAATTTTTAATTTTTTCCGTGCATTGTGTTGTCTGGTGTCTAGTCAAAATAATTGTATTTTCTTCCTTTCTATGAAACGGCAAATTTTAAGCGAAAGCGAGACTCTTAAGTAAAACACAACCAATTTTCTAAAGACCTTCCGTTACTGGCCAAACAGAATCTTTCTACAACCCATGGCTAATTATAAATCATATCAGCAAACATTAGCAGGAAACACTTAAATTCATGCCATTAAAGTGGGCGCGGGCTGAACAATCAAAGGTAAATAAACAGAAGAAATATGTAGGACGGCATAAACATGGCGTGTGCGGCCGACATCTGAATGTACGGGACATGCTTGGTGGTAGGGCTGCTGCAGCTGCAATGAGCCCGCTAAATATTCATTATTATGACTTCAATACCTTCATAAAGGAACCTACAAATAAATAAAATATTAATAAAATTCGTATATGAAATCGTGGTAGGTACTTGTTGTAAAATAAATAAACATGTCAAAAAGAAACATGATGTACTTGTGATCGTGTTGAATGTGATTCTCAACTAACTTGAGGGTAAACCGGTGGGTGTGAGCGCGATGCGTAATGAGTACCCACATTTTGTTTAATCGACTGTCGACGAATCAATGGTGTACAGAAAAACCTAATGTGGTTTATGTTTACACCATAAGGAGCTGTCTATTATTGTCCAAGTATTAATAATTAATAAATAAATAAATAAAAGACTAGCTAAAAAAGAAGAAATAAATATGGGAATCATTTTACACAATATTTAAGCTAAAAAACATTTTTAGCATAACAGAAGAATGTCGTAAAAATGGTCTTACGATAGACGCGTCGATTTTTAATTTTATCTTTGAATGCGTTTGGCAAGCCCTCTCCTCAGGGTTCTTGAGTTTGTCTAAACAAGCGATAAGAGAATGCGTTAAAGCAGCAGCATCCATCTTGTATACTGTATTACTTGCCGGTTCTTCTTTGTAGGTAACCTTTTTTGTTTTGGAAGCCTTTTTATATTTGAGATATCGATAATTGGCTTTATTGGAAAAATAATTATATTCTATTCTCATCTAATGCTATCGTCAAGCGATGTGATCACAATTTTCAGGCCCGCTCAATATAGCGACCTACAACGGCTACAACGATCATATTCAAGAGCAGCCGTCTACGAACTGAAATACTAATTCCAGAGAAAATAAATCGAGAATTCTGTATATTAGCTAAGACCACAAACACAAGAAACCATTTAAAAAAAATCTAATTACAACGCGCCATCCCTGGCTGCAATTGCAATGTGTAATTAGAAGCGATGTGAAATAAACGCGCAAACCGCTTTCAAAACCGAAACAATCGTGGTCGAGGAATAACTAGAAATACTGTAATTTACGTTACATTTGTAACAAAGTAGCTTTTATGTGCTACTATGTAAGGCGACAACGAGAGATTTCCGAAACGTTCGCCATTTTTAACCGACTTCAAACAAGGATATTTATTTTGTATGTTTGTTACGCGTTTAGATTTTGTTTTTTTTTTGTTTAAAAGTGTTGTTTCTCTAGGTGGAGACCTTTGGGATAGATAATGGAACTCTTGAATGAATAGCAGCATATCACTCGCGATTGCTGTAATCGTATATTTATGTTTTTATTTATGCCACTCAAAAGAGATAAATAAAATAAACTTCTCCATAGGATCTACTATTTGGAACCGTGCACCTAGAGTCTCGACATTTCATAAGTGCCTGTATTTGGTTTACATGAAATAAAGATCTATTCTATTCTATTCTAAAATTTAAAAAAGTAACAACCGACTTCAAAAACTAAAAAGTATAAAATAATTTTCTTAAAAAAGTTGGGGCCTTCAATTCTTCAATACACCTTAGCTTGGCACGCACTGACACCAACTTCAGTTTTTTGAAGTCGGTTTTGACTTTTTGTATAAATAATTGCAAATGTATTTATGTGCTTATTTTTGGTGTGGACTTGGTCCCACTCTGTTGTCACAGTAGCTAAGACGCAAACAAGTCACAAGTAGGTTTTGTAGATTAAAAAAAACGAAGATTCCAACCAGTATTAATCAATTAGACTGCAAGGTTGTCACAGTGGCTATGCGATTGGCTTTCTGCGCTACGTGCCGCGGGTTCGATCATCTCACGCAACAAATATTTTTATAGCCTATTATAGGTAGTCGTTTCAACCCCCTAATTAGTGATATAGCAAACAGTTTGCGACAGGCGTAAATCGCGCGGAAGCTTCTGTCAAAAATCACTTTGGTATTACGTATTTGCCGATAGCGACGCGACAGCCACTGCTTACGGATTCGCCCTCTGGCGGACAATAAACGAACTATAAACTGCTTACTTGGCGCTGCAAACGCGACAAGTAGCCACAGGCGGATGATTTGACAGTTCGCGACCAATCGCATTCCGTCTGCCCCCGCGTGGCTGTTGGGACGTTGTCAGGTAATTTTTACGAAATTAGGGTGTGGGTCTGGTATGTGCAATTGTGCATGTGACATGTATGTTTGTAAACTGTAGGTACTACAGATAATAATATACTGTGACCACGATACAGAAGAAAACCAAGAGAGTGGCAACGTTTAAAAAATAAAGAAAAAGAAAATCCTTTAGAAAGCTTTATAGGCATTAATTTTCAGATTCAATAAATATATTACACCGCTCAGACGGATCAGGTTTCTTTCAAATCAATATAAATCCAATAGAATATGATTGATATGATTTCAACTTTTCGTGACGTGTTTGAGGTATGGCTTTACTGATTTAATCGTGACTGTATGATTACTCATATTATAGGTATCTATCTACTTCGGCAAAAGATGATCGCTGAAAAAAAGCCATAGTAAGTACCTATACATATTAATAATCTTTCGGTTGTGTTTTTCAACTCGGAACATCATGGAACAGCACATTTTTTTTTCGCGATTTGTGTGTTGATCCTGTAGGAAAAGTTGTTCATAATGATGAAGATCAACTTTTATTATGAGAACAAACAGGAATTCGCGAAAAAAAATAGAAAGAAAGAAAGAAAAGCAATATATTTTTACACAAAAAAAAATGAAAAATGGCTTTTCCATAGAAATTTTGTCTATTATTATATATATATTATTTTTCGCGATTTCAGTTGTTGTTCCTATACTAAATATTGATCATAATGATGAGTACTATAAGATCTCTTTAAGGGGAAGGGGGGTGCCCCCTTTCTCCTTAAAGAGATCGGTACTAGACAACATACCAAAAATACCGCTCAGATCTTTTAATTTCCTACTATTCATACTATGAAGTCCTAGTTTGAAGGCAGAAACCTTATTTTGTGATGAAAAAGAAACCTGTGAAACTAGGACTGTCTGAACGTAAAATAAAAATAAATTGCTTATTGCCTCGGTAATATTCAGTTATGGTTGCTACCTTCGGATTAGAGTTGGGGTATTTTTTTGAATTACCAAGGATTTTGTGGATTATGTTGGGTTTATATTTGGAAAAGAATTTATTTTGTAAGCAGCAAAAGATTACGTGTTAGCTACTGAAAAGGATCGAGTGGACAAGGCCCAGTAGAGCAAAAAACTTAAGACTACAGTACGACACAACTAAGAAGTAACATCCCATCATCTACCTTCATTAATATAGTTCGAAAATTTTATTATCAGGTAATAATTCTTTATTTACATATTTAGTTTACATAGTTATTTTAAGCACATTCGAGCGTATGGCACCCGTGGGTTGCAGCTGAAAATCTGTGTCAGGTGGTAGCACCTGGTGTTGCCATCTGACATTATGCTGAGCCCTTTTGGCATAAATGTACTTTATTTTTCTTCTATTATAAGTAATGTGTTTTAATTTTAATTGTGCCAATAAACGCAATTTTCTTTCTTTCTTTCTTTTATCGATGTATGTTCGATGTCGAACAACAGCAGTCGCTCGCCTAAGCAGGTTAAAAATTATCTTTACGAAGTTTGCCGATACGACTTCTTAGTTGCGTCGTACTATACGGCTTTACCTTTTGAAGAGGCAAACAGAGCTGAATATTTGAATGTTTAGGCACTAGGGAATATGTCAATAGAAAATAAACTTATTAGTGCCGTAAATAATTCGTATACTCATGATGCTTGTTGTATAAACGACGAATGTTTGGACGACAACATTGCAACAAGTGATACGAAATCAATAATAAATCCTAAAGGAGAGGTTATAGTACTTTTTGATTTTTCTGGACCTCTGTAAATCTAACTTTAATGTCAATATTGCGCAAAAACAAAACAATTTTATTATATTTAGGAACAGAGACTGAATAACTCTACAAATTATGGGCACTACATAAAAAATATTCTGCATAGGTGTATTTTTTTTTCTATGAATTTAAAAATAGAGTATATCGAGCAGTTTAATCGCTCGCGCCCGACGTCCGGCGCCCTACATGACACACCGTAAAATAAACCTTATTTACTGAGAATAAAGTACATTAATTAACACCGCAATTCACTGTACTATAGGGCCTTAAGAAATATAATACTACACATAAAGCTTCCATGTAAATTAATTTTCATAAACACACTCGTTACCTACAAGAAGATACTTTATCAACATAACACAAGTATTCACCAAGAAAATGACCGTAATAAAATCTTCGAAAACAATTTTATCTCAACCATAAATCCACATTTAAAACCATTCTACTCAACAAACGCGTTTATCCAAATTCTTTTCGCCACATCAAAGCCTGGATCAAGGCGCATTTGAAATTCTGATGCGGTTTTCTTGTTTGCTTCACTAACGGCCGTAGTGTGGCCAGGCATTGCATAAAGACACATTTCCGTAGATTGGTATTTGCTTTTACAAGGTTTTTCTGCCTGTAGGTGAGACAGTTTCTACAGATTTTTTGGTAATAGGTAGCTCTGCAATTGGTTGTTTGTTAAACAGTTGACTTCGAGCAAACATGCTTATCCAAACTGTTCCTTTTCTACCTGTTATCTTTTTATTTATCTTTTGCTATTCGTGAGTCACAAGCGGGTTCAGTTGAAAATCAACGCCAGGCATTGATGTCTGGCATTACGGTGAACTGAACCTTTTTGGTGCAGTCATGAGGCCCATACATTATAGGTTTTAATTATTGGTTTTTTTAGGTGTCTCTCTTATGCTAACGAATAAAATAAATTTTATTTCTTTCTTTCTTCTTTTTTTATTCTTCCTTTGAAAATAAAGTACTTAAAGAGGTGGGTAGTTTGTTGACTTCATTTGAGAAGTTAGATTGCTAAGATTTCTACGAATTCGTGATATTAGGAATTATCAGCCTCGTAATAATATATACAGTACAATCCTTTAATTAAAGCACTTCAATGAATTAAAGAATAGAATATGAAAACCTTTATTCCACACAGGACATAAAAATACAAAAAGAGAACACAACGATGAAACAAAAATAACAAATTCAACCAAAAAAAAAAATTACTGATATTTTATAAAGGCTTTGGTATGTAATTTGTATAGTCCGTAGGCCTATGCCGAAAATATAATACATTTTAAACACCGACTTTCACAATAAACGTACATTTCAATATTTGGTTATGAGCAAAATTTGCCATCAAATATAGGAGGCTACTCAATAGTAAGTGACTTGTTTTATACCTACTTTCATTGACCATAGATATGAAAACTGTGTCTACCAAATTGTCAGTAGTCAGTCCAAGCATACGATCGCACAATTTGAGCTGATGATTAGAACTTCAAGCATGACTGACTGTCAAACGCAGTGTTGGCCATTCAATGAGCTCAAAGCAGAAAGCAAAATGTACTGTAATGGGTTGCCTACTGATTGTTTCGGTCGCGCCTTTGTAACTGCAGGATAAATTTACAAGGCAGGTTGTTGATTTGTTAGAGTTTCATGTCAGTGCATGCCATCAAATAAAGAAAAAAAAAAAATTATTCCGAATAAAGGTCGTATAGTACTACAAACTTTACTGACCCGGTGACCAAAATTAGAACTAACGTCGCTACAGAACAAAATTAACTTCAAAATGTAATTTTTGTAGGGATGATAGATGATGACATTGGTAAAAGCGACGGCAGCGACGCCACGATGCGACGTATCGCGATTTTTTACGAAGCTCTCTGTAGATGTCCACAACACGAAATCGCATCGCGACACGACGTTGTAACATGCCATGATACAAACTATCCTTTGCATGAGTTTTGGCCCTAAGAACTAAACGACATTAATTAGCTAATTCTCTGTAAGTTTCCTTCACATCTCGGGCATATCTCTTGGAATTAAATCCTTTTCCCGTACAGCGTTTACAAAGCATACGTGTTTAGTTTGCAAAGTTAATAATTTGAATAAGATTTTCCATGTAAATAATGCAAAGTTGGGTGGGAGTTTTGATGCTGTTGTGGAAGTTCATTAAGAAAGAGAACGGCGTGGGGCACGTGAGCACGTGAACACGTGCGATAGTTTGCCAAACGCGCTGCTAGGATTCTTAGTATTCAAATACACGGCCCGGAAGTTTGCGATCTAACGCTGCATTAGACGACAGGTTTATGATGAACTTGTTTATGTTCTAGAAGCTTTGTTTATGTTTATAAATAAGAAGAAGATAAAGCATTTATTCAGTATGGACACAGCGATAACACAAGAGAGAAATATTAAAAATTCAATCAAGATTGTAATCTATTATTTCAAAAGAGTTTCTATGGAGTTTCTTACCAGTTCTTCACGATAGGATCTACTATTTCACATAAGGTGGCTGAAAAGGCTGGCTGTAATGGACCTAAGCAACTTGGACATGTGGCCTAAAGCATAATAAGGAGGGAATTCTCGCTGGAGAAACACTCTGCACCACCAATACATAGCAACAAATTTGCTTATAGTCCAAGGATCTACTATTTGGAAACCGCGTACTTGGAGTCTCGACATTTCATAAGTGCCTGTCTATTCAATTCTATTCAAGAGAAAACTAGAATATGCGTTAGTCACTTTTATGCTGCATATCATTCTCATACTAAAATCATACGAACAGAATTATTCGCAATTCTATTCTATTTTATACGCCAGTATCTAATTACACTTCATTCTTATCCTAGTTTTACAGAACTCTCTCACTCGTAGACTCCGTGTAACTATGTTAGAATACGCCGTGCCTTCGTTACAGTCAGGTGCTGACGTAATCCGGTTATCTTCAAGTCACACGACAATAGAAGTCACGATGTTAAAGAGATTTTGATCTTTTTGACTTGAAAATCTGGTACCGATTGTGATCATAATAGGTACTATTTTTCAGTACCTACATTTTTTTAAATGAATACTGATGACCATTCAAATTTATTGAGGTTTGGGTTATTATTATAACTTATAATAATTACAAGCCAAGATTGTTAAATCTTCTTTTTTTTTTGTTACTACTAAGGTGGCAAACAAGTATGTTTACGGCCCGCCTGATGGTAAGCGGTTCCCGTAACCTATGGACGCTTGCAACATCAGAGGCATAACTTGCGCGTTCTCGACCCTACTATAAGCGTCGTGTTGGCAGAATAGTTATGTGGACCTCAACTGCCAACACGACGCTTCCCCAAGGAGCACTGGCGACCTTGCTCACCGTAGGAACACAATACTGCAAAAAAGCTGTGTTATTTGGCTACGATATTCTGCAAGGTGGTGTTATTTCCCCAGACGGGCAGCTCCAATTTTGAGTGAGTCCCGCTATGGTCTCATAATGAGGTCATATAACAAAAAGAATACAAGTTTCTACCTTTACAAAGGCTGAAGATTTCTCAAAAGATATAAACTGTAGTACACCGAATTAGTTTCAAAGAAACTTCCAACCACCTTAAATAAATACCACATCCCGTAATGACTACCAAGTTAGGCATTAGCAACAGCCCAAAAAAGAACCCGACCACAGACAAAACTTTACTGAACGAAACGAAAACCTAGAAACTTTCTTTTTAGTCCGAAACGAAAACGTCCAAACGCGTATTTACTCGTACCTACTCGTAGTGAGCTAACTTTTTCAGTGGAAGCCTCTTTTGAAGTCCCTGACATGTTTACTAATGCTATTGAATTCCGTCCACTGGTCTCGACTGGTATTGACGGAGGATCTACGGGGAGCTAGGTCTGGTTAGTGCGATTTTTCATCATCGAAAAAAAAGAGGGGTAAGTTTGTAGTGTGTATCTGTGTATCTTACCTGCAACACGGATGGACCGGTTTCAATGCAGTTTTTTTTAGTGTAACCTAATTTAATCTGTTCAGCCGTTCAAAAGTTACAGCTCTTTTTCTAGTTGAAGTCGGGGGTTTTTGACGGTTAGGTTTATGTAGTATTTGCATGCACTAGCGGTATTTTTGTATTTTTCAATGTGCCATAATTTGTTGCTGTGGCCAGCATGGCTAAGATCCTTTCGTCTGATTAGGTATTCAAATCAACGCCTTACCCATCCCTAAATTGGCATTATTACATCTTATGTAATTATGGTTATAGACAATTATTTATGGTCATAGATAATTTTAATTATTGTACCAACGTTCTTTATAAATCAAGCTTCAAATAAATTCTAAAGGGATACTTATTCGAAAATTTAATTTGTTTCTTTATTTATTTTATTTTATTATTTATTTATATACATACACATGACAAAAAAAGAAGTAAAGTTATCTAAGTACAAAGGTACTGCTTATTTCTAAAGAAATTATTTCTAACTTCTCTTTGCATTCTCATTCATATACTTCGCAGACGATATAAGTTTTTAAACTGTCATGGTCACTAACACTAGTATTAGAGTTCAAAACGGGGTATTTACCATGTTTATATCTTGTATTGAGCTCCCGATATTTCGGCACTGTTGCAAGCGCCATGGTCACGGATAAACTAAAAGTATAAGTAAGTAAGTAGTGGAAAAGTGCCGTGAGAAGTGCGCGAGCGGACACAGTTAGTTTCGTTTGTCGAGAACAGAATCGAGTTGTGAGTGACTTAAGTGATATTGGTACCGGACCCGAAAGCACAAAACGTAACAGAAGGAGGGTAGACCGTTTTGTCTGCCAATAAAAATCCACCCGCAAATACTTTTAGTTTATCCGTGACCATGGCGCTTGCAACAGTGCCGAAATATCGGGAACTCAATACAAGATATAAACATGGTAAATACTTCGCAGACGATATACGTACTCCTCAAAACTACTTAAAAAAAACAGCCAAGAATACTTACGTGACTTTTCTGCAAACGCGAACTTGTACAAAGAATATGTTTATTTTCTCCAGCTTTACTGTAGTTTGTTTAAAACTGAAATACTTAAGCCGTTATATTTTTCTTCCTGCAACTATCACGTAACTAACATCAGAAGAACTTATTACGTACAAAGAGGATTTACTTGAAAACTTCAATCCCAAAGATTAACACTCATGAAGTTAAGAGGAGAATTTTCACAAAGAAAATTAACTACGAACAACAAACTTCGGTGCGGCGCCGGCTAAAATGTACCTATGTACCGTACAGATCGACTCTACTTACAGGGCTGTCACCTGTCATATAAAAGAGAACTTTATGACACCTTGAATAAATTTAATTCGCAGCGTGAAGATAACAAGCAACGTTAATGGATTACAGAAAGATAATTTATTAAGGATAAAAAGGTAAAATGCCTCTAGGTACGTGTCTATCGATATAAGTACGACTAAAATCAATTTGTAAACTTAACAATACGTGCAGCATGATAAACCCATTTGAAACACCCGAATCCATGCAAAAACAGCCCGAAAATCGAAAATATCAAAATAAATAATCTTATATACTGAAATTTCTTTGCACATTCCATCTCCATCCAAATGACTATTTTAAGATTTATCGTGAAATCTAAATATCACTACAGAGCTTCCCGAATCACGAATCTGACATTAGCAACCATTCATGCACAAAATTTTAGCAAAACTCGTTGATACCCTGAATAATAACCAAAATACTAAGTCTAAATTGGAGTAATCAAAAATCTAAAACGCATGTAACACAAACACACAACGAAACGTAGCAGCCCTGAACCGTACAACCGGCTGGAACTAGTTTAAACTAGTATTATAACGATAAGACAGAGAGCGGGCGTTTGTTCTGTGTGACGTATGAAAGCACTTCGCGAGAAACGTTGCTCGGTGGCTTGCTCATACGCTTGTACAAGCGGCAAGAGCAATTGTGATTTATATAAAACGAACTGAAACTGACTAACTGCCTAATTGAGCGAGTCTGCTGGGATGTGATGATGAAGATAATGAATAATAAATCGGTTCACAATTGGCGAAAATAACGATGAACACACACAAAAAAAAAACAAAAAAAATACGCGACGATCATAGTACCTCCTTATTTTTGGAAGTCGGTAAAAATAGGATTGGCCACTATTATAACAGACTTCATATTCAGCGAAATGTACGTGTACAACAGCCTCTGCTTGAACCGTCAAGGACTGCAAGCGTGGTGCTATGAATATTACAAAAAAAGTAAATAACAGAATTGAATGCTCTGTAACAAAAATTTTGCAACTAAATAGGTAAGATGTTTTTTTTGCACATAAATATTGTTAATCATCGGAGCGCTGTAAACTCAGCCTTAAATCAGCAAAACATTCAGAAAGTTTCAAAAGGAATATTAGCTGACCACAAAATGAAGTTCCTAGTAGGTTAAGACAGAATTGTAAGTCAGACAGATAAAATATCTATTAACAAATTAACTATTCAAATTAGATGGTCGCAATTTTCTTCACGATATAAATTCTTTAATAACGTTAAAGTATTTTTGGAATGCAACATGTTACCTAACGAAACCGTACGGCAACATCTAATTTTAGAGGTATCAATTACATACCTACTTCCCACCTTTCATCAAAATAAATTAATTTTCGTATTATTAATAATTTCTGGAACACTATACGTTGCGAGTTCGCGACTGTACGAAATTTGCTTGAAATTGAAACAAGCGTTACTATGGCATCGCTAATAGAAGCTATGGCAGGACCATTTGTAAGTTAAGCGTCGTATTATTTATGACACACGGATAAAAATCGACCATCCACAGATTTTTGTAAATATATAAATGCTAATACACAAAAAATACGGTGGTTGCATTGGAAAGAGCAACAAAAAATCTTACGAACGATACGTGCATACGACTACATAATTTCAAGCTATTATATTTCCAGTCTAAGCTGACCTCGCATTGTATAGGCTTTTCTTATAAACAGAGGTGAGCTTATACTGAAAATTTATACCTTGATATGTAGCTATGCGTACAATACCAATTTTCATTGATCAGTGTAATTGTAAATTTAAATTTATACGCTTGTTATGTTTTACTGTATGTTTAACTAGCTTGTTACGGTATTGACGAGCCGCGGCAGGAGAGCGATGAGTGAAATGTTAATATTTGTGATAAGTCTGACAGGTGAATGACGTGAAATTTAATTTAACCTATAGCATTTCCACTACGTTGTTTCAGAGAAAATAGCAAATAAAACCGATAGTAGTCATAGTTGTATAAGTGGGGTAGTAGAAAAAAATTGTACAATTGAAATAAAGTTACAGTTAGAAGGGATCGGTTAAAAAGGGAAGGAGACATCTCTGAAATGAAAGAGAACTACGTATCAATTTATAGCTTGAATACCATAGAAATATAGAAAAGTAATAAAGCTGAAAAAACGACAGGACCATCGATGAGCAGGATCATGGAACATAGAGTGTAATGACAAAGAGTAGACTGTTTTTCACCATTTTCCTGTAACAAATACCATTGTAGCCACCTAGCGCCACCAAAACACACCTCCATACTATAAATTCAAACTATATTCAGTAAAAAGTACCGAAATATTTGTCTTTAAATCGAATGTCAATCATGGAGAGAATGGCTGTCACTCGATGTTTCGATGTCGCGCCCATCCAAGCCCAGCGTGACGTATGACGCAGTTTATCACTGCTCATCAATTTGTCCCATAAATAGGACAACACAGATAGTCTCGTGAAAGATATCGTCTATATATTATTGTGTGCATCAAAAACGGGGCAATACTTTGATAGTCTCGTGGAAAAATATCGTCCGGATATGGGCGGTTATGATAAACACATCATTATATTAAGAGATTGCAAGGAAAAGACTCCACGAGAAACGAAACCTGTACCATGGACAATCAGCTCCGAAACCACCTTTGCGAATTGGCCAATGTTTCCACTACAACATGAGCGATTGAAATGGTGATAACGTATTACCTTACCGACACGACAGAAAAAGAACCATAGACACGAAATCTGAGATCGTTTTGCGTACCAAGGGCACTCAGCCCCTAAAACATCTTTGCGGATTGGCCAATGTTTCCACTACAGTATGAGCAATTCATATAACTGTGATAACTTATTACCTTACCGTCACGACACACACGTTCACAATTGGGGACGATAAAGGTGAACAAACAGACAAAAAATGTAGTTGAATTGAGAACCTCCTCCTTTTTTGAAGACGGATAAAAACATGCTAACTTCCCAAAACTTTACCCTGCCGTCATCTAAAACTAAAACAAGATTTAAATCCCCGAAAGGAAAACACAGCAAATCCAAAGCGCCAATTCCTTAAAAAACTCAATTGGACTTGTGATGCAAATTCGCAAATCTACTTTACCGCTCCACGAAGCTCCAGTGAATTAAACTCTATTTAGATATCCGCGTTTTGCTGAGTGATCTAACTCGTCCATGAAGTGGTTTCAACTTATTTTGCACGGAATTGGTTTTCAAATGAGACTAAGTTTAAATTACTCGTCTTGTATTTGTGGGGCTTTTTTTCCATTGGGACTGAAAGGGGTGAGAGAGCTTGTCAAAAAGTGAACAAAGTTTAGTGATTTGATGGAAATTAGGATGATTTGAAGTCATATAAGAAAGTGAGATTAAGAAAGAAAAAAAAATCATTTAGTCAGACTAGATACAAGACAACACAACGCACAAACAGAGGAAAAGAAAAGATAATCAAAAAAGAGAAGGAAATCATGTGCTGTCAGCACGCCAGTACCGAATGGGTGGCCAACTCAGCATTTACTGAGCGTAAGAAAACCCAGCACTGATTTCCAGTTGGCACCCTTGCAGATGCCATGCTTTAAGTTGAACTAACCACGGTCAGTTCTTGAATGTGTGAGTTTTCTTAAAAGGCACGTACGTCTGACGACGGTAGCAGCCAGGGCAGTCATAGGTCGGAAATCGCTGACAACCAGTCTAACCGAGAGATTAGGTATCCCTCGGTAATTGGCTATAAACCTCAGACTAACTGTTATCATCTGGTTAGACCAGAAGCATCCAATCAAAGCAAAAGGCTACACGAAGACTGGCATGGCTATTGATCAGACCCTTGTATCAGAAACAAAATGTATGTTCTCTCAACTCTTTATTAATAGGAAATGTGTAATAAATACGCTTGCAAAGCCACTGAAGTTTAATTGTCGTGTAGGAGACCCGAATTTATCTAAGTATAGCCTGCGGTGTGGAACGTGCAATTTGAGTTTGTTGAACAACTTTCGTTGATATACGACGACATAATTATTTGCGCACTTCGAAAATTCAGTTATAGTTATTTACATTTTTATGTGCCGTTCTTCTTTGATATTTTATTCTTCGCTTTCTGCTTCAATAAGTCATCCAAGGGTATTTTTTTTTTATGAATTTTCATGTACTGTTGTCCTAGGCAAAGTAGCTATAGCTATACGGATAAAGTTAAAGCTATCGTGGGAAAATTCTGCTATGAAAATATTTAGAATCGAATCTTCTAGTATACCTTTTATCATAGACATATCAATAGAACGAATCGTTATAATTTAAAAAAGATAGGGACTTTAGTATTGGGATATTTTAATTTTCCTCATCCAATGCTCTAAAGCCTACCCGCGGTCTTGCCTGGTCGAAAAGATTTCTCCAGACGGAGCTATTTCTCTGTATTTCCTTTCAGCGCGTTATCTCGATGATGGTCTTGTTCGACGCCGTCCAAACACCTGAGCTTGGGAGACTTCTGTGAATTTCGCATTTTGCTTCAAGCAGTAGTCGGTGTTCTTACCTCACATTCGAAAGGAATGCCCTCGCATTCAAATCGATTTTCGTAAAATTATTATTATTAATTATTATTATTATTAAATTGAATTTCGTAAAATATCGATTCGCTAGTACGGGAATCGATATTATTATTCATTGTTGCATTCATAATGATACTGCAAAAACTTGTCTGAATGTTAACCCCTATTTAACAATACCAAACAGAGATGCACGACGATGAGACGGGCATGCTCGGCGGCATGTTTTCAATTTTTTATTAGAATTAGTGTACCTATTTCTTTTTTGTTGTGTTTTGTCTATTGTGAATGTGGCGCCGTCATTATCCCGTACGGAATAAAATTATATTATATCTTTCTTCTTTCTTAGATGTACGATTCGAAGAGTATCATAAAACTACTCGCCGGAACTATACTAATGTAAATGTAATTCGGTATCAAAATGTAGGGTACTCATAAATTTTAATAAAACGCGGATGTTTAATCCGCTCTCGGACGTGTCTGCCCCAAACTTGTGCTTGCTCGTGATATCATATTTTATTCATATTGTTATATTTCGGATTTTAATGGGATTTTCGTGATTTAGAAATTTACTGGAGAGTGAGGTTATCAGCGGGTTACCATCCCGTGTATAAACTATCTCAATAATAGAATAATTTGATGTTAGATAAAATAATGTAGGATTTTGTTATGCTCATTTTCTAAAGGCATTTTATTTAGATGTAAAGTTCTACTATTTATATTGTAATTCTTTTCTTTTATTACTGTCTTTTAATTTTAATTACGAGCTATGTCAACGAGTAGCATTTCCTGAACCTTTGTTTTCTCTTAGTAGAGTGATGGTCATGTCTATCTTCAATTCCAGTTAAGCTTTTTTGAACCTTTTTTTTAGTAATGTTGAACCCAAAGGTTGTTTAGCAAAAAATGCTTCATGGCATTAAGTCCACCTTTACCATTTTTCTACATGAAGTATAAATAAATCAACATAATCTGATCTTATTCCTTCAGTCTACTCTCTCAACTGCTTTTATATTTTAAAATACCGAATGTAATCTTTCCCGGATCATCCACATCATTAAAAATTTCACTTATAACACAACTGTAAGTATCAGTGGACAGATTTAAATTTAAATTTTATAAATCACATCTTGCTCTGGACAATTCACTGCACGTCTCATTAAAAGTCGGACGTGCGGTCGCCGTACTTGCTAAGCCGTATCGCTCGTGCTATGAAATTAAAATACTGACCCGTTTGTAACCTAGGAACCCCAGATAAAGATGGGGGTGGGTTTATTGCCTGCAGATTTACTGAGTTAGTATGTCTATCTAAATGGGTATTTATAAAATAAAGCTGATTAACAGACTGACTTACTGATAATAATTATATTAACAACGCAGGTCAAACTACTTAAGCTAGAAACGAATGGTACATGATGAATAAATGGTTTTGGGATGTCAAGTTGATATCTGACATCATAAAAACTGAATGTCTTCTGTGTTATTGCTAAAAATGAATCTTTGAAAATTCGACACGAAAGGGCGTAAAATGGTTACAAAATCAATTTCCACCCGGACGAAGTTGCAGGCCAAAACCAGTGTGTTAGAAACACTTGCATCATCACTGCAAGTGGATAGGATATTGATCGAAAATTTATATTAAAGGTAAAAAGAGTTAATATAAAAAAGTCAAATTCGACTTCAAAAACTAAAAAATGGATAAAATAATTTTCATAAAAAACTTAACATCTTCTGATATCGGTGCTATGCCAAGAAAGATAGAAGAAGATACTTAACAGCTTCTTACTTTCTTACTTATCAGCATTGAAAGAATTAAACGCCCGAATTCAGAAGCTAATAAGTATTTTAATGAAAATATTTTTTTTCGATTTTTGTTTTTAGAAGTCGGTTTTTTTTAAATTATTTGTCCTTTTTTATTGGAGTAAACAATTACACAAGCCCAAGACGATAGCAAATTTAAACAAAATAATATTTACCGAGATCGATTTACTTTGGAGAGACCATGTGATATTGATGACATCATCCAGATAGGCAGAGTGTATTAAACACATTATTATTGAAACTAGTTTAAAAACGATTCAAACAAAATCATATATGGGACCAAGGGGTTGGTTACCTTTAACAAACAATACAGAAATATCCGAGAAATCGGTGTAGAAACAAGATTTTTTTTTCTTATTTCGTTTAAAAAGTAATATTTGGGCGTAGTATAAAATATTTCGTCCGTACAGCTTTTTGCTCAGTATTCGTTCAGTGACAGCCTGTTAATTCAATGTTTTCGAACTGTTCATGTTCAATACGGAATACAGATATCCAATTTTCTCATTTGGCACTCATAGCATACAGTGTACATTCATTCAACAAAAAATGCCTACCTGTACAATACCTTTACGTTGATACTTTGAAATAATAATTGCTGCAATCATTGCAAATTGTTTACTCAACGGCAACAATATGGCAGTCACATCCCGGTCGTAATTTTAATTTGTATGTGGTTTTATCCTGCTAATGGCAAAATTGTCGTGGTGTTCTGTACACTTAGCATTTTTTTTTTTTGTGTATTATTTATTTCAAAATGTGCAAGAAATCAACGTGAGGAAACCTGCACATCTGAGAGGGCCTCACAAAGTTCTCGATGGTGTGTGTAGTCCACCAACCCACACTAGGCCAGCGTGGTGGATTAAAGCCTAACCCTGCTCGTCCCGAGAAGAGACCCGTGCTCAGTAGTGGTACAGTAATGGGCTGGATTTATTTTTAGAGTGAAGTTTTCCTTTTTTTTTGTGTTTAATTGACATCAGTGAGGCACTTATGAAATATCGAGACTCTAGGTGCGCGGTTCCACATAGGAGGTCTTATGGAGAAGAACAGGCAAGAAACTCCAACGAAACGTTTTTATAAATAATAGATTACAATCTTGATTAATACAATGTTGTGGTAAGAGCTGCGAAAATAATTTTATTTGATGTGAATACAAATAAGAATAAGATAATAATAAATAAGAGAATATGATCAACCCTCTGAATAAGATCGCCATGGCAGTTACAAGCTGACCAGTCCCAACAGACGGCACCCGTTCGAACGAATTTTTTATTCAAACATTATGCACAATAAATTAATGTTAACTCTCCTAACATAATTTAACTCCAACTCTGTATAGTATATTCTACATGAAAAAAGTACTACAATTTATATAACTTTAAAGCCAGCAAAAAGCATAAAATTAAATAAAATGAAGCCAGAAAGGACCTCTCTCCTACACATAAATTTTGAACTTACATAGAAAATACAGGTCCCATTTACAAAACTTACGTAACATCCAAGTACGGAGCTAAATAATCATAATTTATATCTCGCCACATATAAATTAACGCAGGAAGTCATTATCAGGCAAACAGATGACAAGCGAAGCATTAAAGTCTAAAATTGTACAAAACTAATTACCGCAAAGACCGTTTGTAAAGGTGGCCGCTATGTAGCTGTAATGGGAGTCGAGGCTAAGTTTAGGTGGGTTGTAAACTTGCGATTTGTCGCTAAAAAGTTGCAGGAGCTAGTTATACAGGACTTAAATACTGTACCTACCAAATTTTGTATATTCTTGGGCGAAAAGAGAAAATCCTGCTTATTTATAACACAAAAATTTAAATATATATATGTATTTAAATATATATATCAATATAGAAGCTAATTATTAATCGTCTAAGGAAAATGAGCCAGCTCTTCACAATGATGTAGGTAGTGAAAATAAAATCAATTAGCCAAAGTCTTTTATATTGCCATAGACGGAGAAAAATCGAAGGAGGGAAAGGAGTTCGTTGCCCTGTAGAGAGACAATATAGGCTAGTAAAAAACACAATGCTTTCCAGCGATTTTGACATATTATTCCAATATCCTGACATACGACGAGCCTGGGACGAGCTAGAGGCCTATTGGAAAGCCGCAGAAATCTTTAAACCTACCTTTTCTCTGCAGTGGGAAAATCACCGTTGAATAATAAATTCCAATATCAATTATGTGTTCATGGTTTTGCGAGCCATAATCAGAAATTCACATACTGCTGTTTTGTCTACAACTTTTTAGGAAAAAATATCACTACCTCAAACGCTGTAAGCGCTATGAAATCCATTCTTAGCATAATCTATGCACTATTTTCAGTTACAACTCATAAAATGTCTAACGTTTGCAAAAACCTTAACGCTCCCCCTTTAGAGACACTATATTAGAGCGTAACAACTAAAGATGTACTGGTCTTTGAAGTAGATGAAGAAGACGACGGAAATGCGGCTAGTGGTGATAAATATCTGGTTAATGGTGCACCGTGGCCAATCGGCACGGTTGGTCTGTTAGACACGGTTGATTTAAATAAGACGTTATCACATAAAGGCATTGGCAAAAATGGAATAGCTAATAATGATATGTATAGTATAATACATAAACATAGTATTAATTTTGTAAAGAGTTAATTTATTAAAGACGACGAAAAGTTTAATATTATTCTATTATATAATTCAGATCTTATTAACATGGAGATTGAATTGTAATTTTTACTCTCTGATGCTGTATAGTAATTTAATAAACATAGTTTAATCTAAAGGTGAGTTTTGCAAGTATGGGTATTCCATTAAAATGTATTTCAAAGTCTGCAGTTACCTCAGCTTACCGAGAATCTATTAATACTAGATTATTCACAAGCAATATTCCCCTTTGAGAGATAAAATACGTGCAAATTTCATATTTGATACTCACACAGACGCGATGAGAGTCTGTATAAGTTTCCGCAAAGTAAATCCTTCTTTATATTTTATGCATCATATTTTGCATCATCTGAAAACAAATCTATCTTGCTAGTCCTAAATTAGAGTAATTTTCGTAGGTATAGATTATGAAGAAAATGTGCAAATGAAATGCTTGATTTTTTATCTAAAATTTTAAAAGATTTCGAACATAATGGATATTTATTATACAATATCGTCAGTTTAATAGTAAGTATAAGTATACTGAACATAAGGATTGAAAATAATATAAAAGCTGAACCACTTCGTAGTGATTGTCTTAACAATACAATGTTTAATTGAAAAACTTACCGTAATAAACAAAATAAATATGAAATAAGATGACAGCAAGCAACGTTAGGTATAAAACCTATACTTTTTACAGGAATGTAAAAAGCCTGAACATGTCTGAAAATAACTGAAAACCCTAATTTGAGTCTAACTGTACGGCGTCTATTCATTCCAAACGCTTGAATCCAAAAAAGATGACCAAAAACCTATGCTATTCCAAAATGGACCATGAGTTTCGGTAGCAAGATTTCATACAGTTTGCAAATAATTCTATACTGTATGTTTCTTTACAGATCATTCAAATTTGGTGCTTAAGTTGCTGAGTATATGGTTCAGAGTTCTTTGAAATTCTTTTCGGTTTGGTTTTACCGCCCGCACGTGCAGAACACCTGAATTATGCACCTTTGAGAATCGCGTCGAGTTTCTAAACTGGATTGACAAACATATCTAAAGGACAACTTCTCTATGAAATTACTAGTAACGGAACTAAAAACGAAGAAATGGTTCGGAGCACAAATATGCGTTTTAGATTTTTTCTGGCTGCGTTTTTGTTTTACTTTGTACCTGAATGAAAGGTTTTAACTTTGAATAGAAAAAATGGAGCGTTGAATGATAGTATAAAAATCGTATGACACAAAGTCTTACTTTTGCAGTCCCGATCTGTTTAAGAGGTCATCGTACTCATCATTATGAACAACTATGGCAATATCTACACATGGTAAGAATTTTAGCTTAATAGATGTCTCCATTGCATTGAATGTTAAAAAGTACGCTTAATTTTTCCTGTAAAGGATAGTGTGGCAGCGCCCGCAGCCTTGTTCTAGGACTTTAGCCAGGCCGCTACCGTGGCCCCTGATGATACGAGTACTACGTCACTGAGCACTGCAACGTAAAACGTTAACAATTTCGACCAAATCGAATATCTAACCCCAATGTCCGTCATGACACTATCGATATTCCTCACTTTGGTTTTCACTTAATTTCACGCTGGTCAAAGTAAGTGGGTCCCGCAAGGTTCACCGCTTGGTCCGCTAGTTTTTCAATTTGCCATGTTGCTATGCACCGCACGTGGGCAATATTGCGATTTTATTCACTCCACCGTTCAGTATGAAGTGGGACGTTTTAGATTGCTGCAATAGAGATAGACTTTTGACTGGCAGTATTTGTGTTATTAAAAGATAGCAATGCGAAGCGGGGAAAAGGAAGCATTTTGATAATTGAAAATACTTGTGCACAGTTTCGCTATTTGAAGTCAAATTGATACTTGCATCAGGTACAGTTGCGAATTACATCAATACAGTTCTAAATCTGAATGTTGAGATTTATCTAGAAATGAAATTAATAGAAGTTCTAGTTTACATTAAACAATGTTTTATCGTTCCAAAGCCCTTTCTATATTTAGTTTCAGTTTAGTTTTAGAACTAAATGTCGTATTATATATA
The DNA here is from genome assembly GCA_932294325.1 of Allophyes oxyacanthae. Classification (NCBI taxonomy): domain Eukaryota; kingdom Metazoa; phylum Arthropoda; class Insecta; order Lepidoptera; family Noctuidae; genus Allophyes; species Allophyes oxyacanthae. Next base: position 1,772,412 of record OW028614.1, on the reverse strand, counting down.
TTTACGGAGTTTCAATAATTATATATATATATCCATTAACCAATTTTAGTTATTAAAGCAGATTCAAATATTAAAAAAAACCACGTTCATTGGAAAATGTTACAAAAATACGTGAATAGCTATCTCAAATAGAAATTTCCATAACCAAATATGTACTTAAAGTTGACAAATCAGAGAAAGATTAGAAGCAGTAAGAAAACCTGAAAACACAATTATGTCACCGAAGGCAGCAAAATTTTAATACCTATAAGGAAAGTCAAAACCGCTGATATTAAAACAATAATTTGAAAACTTTTTCCTAATAATGAAGGCTTCTTTCACCCTTCGCAAACAATTTGGGAAAAAACCCTTCGGTCTCCACTAATGTAATAAGTGCGACGTCTTTTCAAGCTATCGAAATTCTGATCCGGCTCGAAGGACCAAGTTGCAACTGAGTCCCCTTTGGAAATGTGCCAATATAATGATAAAACGGTATCCCGGCTTTCCGTTATCCGGCCTTTTGTTGCTAAATGCTTCGCATGGCCCGTTGATGTTAATGAGCCTAAAAGTTTTGGCCTAAATAAGTCAACTTAGTTAGAAAAATCAGGAATATGAAGATAAATGAATGGAGTTAAAGAAATTGGTATCGAACTAAATTTTTAGCAACCTTAATAGCTTAGTGACTTGGCATCTTTCAGCTTTCTATAACGCTAAGTGTTTAATTTATTCTCAAGAGGCATACTTAAATGTATATTATTTCTATATTCAGTTTAATCCACGAAACTAATTCTTATGAATGTATTAGTGTTAAAAAATCAAATCAAAATCAAAATTTCTTTATTTAGGACCACAAAAGATCCATTGTGTTAGTAAGAAAAATGACTTATAATATGTTAAGTATTGGTATTATTTTTTATATACTTGAATCGAATTTTACCTCGTTATTACGTTTTTATCCAACTTCACACAGTTCACACATAACATTTGCTGTTACAAAAGTTATTGATATTTATACTACACACAGTCCCTAATCTTTTCTCATAAAAAAGTTATTTTATTATTCATCTACAGCGCTTCTACGTGGCAAGTATTCATTTGGTTATCTCAAAACAAAACGAAAATGAAACAGCCTTTTGAGACATTCAGGCTGTTATATAACGCAATATATTTTATATTATACAATATTTTTTTAATTTCGGAGCAACTAACATATTAAGTTATTTGCATTTCCTCATTCCTTCTTCAGATTATCTCGATCATAATAATGGCGTCCATTTTTCACAGGGAAAAAACTGCCCATGCTAATCTGGAGAATAAGAAAAACAGTATACATGCTTATCTAAATGAAAGAAATTATTTTCCTGTCCAACTTGGATGAAATAATCAGGGAAAACAGGCTAAGATGGTGCAAAAGATCTGGCAACAATAATTTATCATTATGTTTTTATCTAAGTATCATGACGATCTTCTAGTCTAATGGCATAATTACCAGTTGACTTACTGCCTAAAAAGAGGAAAAGTTAGTAACTTAACTTACTTTTGCCTCTACTAACATCCCAATTGGTACTGTTAGTCATCAATTCGTCTTTTCAAAATTGACTCGGGATTAAAAAGGAATCGCATATTGTGTTTTTAAAAATAAATTTACGTTTGGTTTGGTTTTTTATTGAATCTGCCTATTCCACTTGTAAATTATTTGTAACTTGACATGAAAGCAATTTTTCAGAATTTGAATATACTTCTGACATTGTACTTTAGTCTGTCATAAAGTAGATGTAGGGTTAAAGTAATAAATATTGTAGATTTTGAGCAATATCTAACACTACTTTATCTGTTACTAATTCAAGTTCTATAGTTTATTCTTAAGAGAAAATTGAATCGAAATAGTTAGTAACAAGAATAAATATATGATTATTCTGCGATTCGATTAATCTGGTAAATATAATCTGCTAATTAATATTTCGATATAGTCGTCTTGGTTTGTGGTATCGTAAATTTAACTTTCTACATCATAACGTAATTGAGAATGTTATGTAAGTTAGTATGTAAGTAGCGTAAGACACAACAATCTGGTCACCTCAGATGGACAACACTGAGGAAATAACAATAGACGTGGTTGGATAGAGAACCTTGGCAACAAGCCGGGATCGCGGGACAACGTTAAAGCTATGTGGATACATAATGATTCATGTTTCTAATCTCTTTTTTGTTGCAAACTCGCATGTTGCATTAGAGCTTAGTAAATTAAAATTACAACATAGAATGCAGTCTTTACAAGGAAACGTTTAAAACATTTTAATCTTGAATATAATATCGTTGGTCATTTCATTAACGGCGCTGTTATAGGAATTTGTAAGGATTTTGCTCCGCTAGCTTTTCTTTTGTCCTCTGTTGGTATTGTTATAGCAAACGCAGCCACTTACAAATAAAATAGGTAACTATATAAAACTAACATTCTTTATAACGTCTCTATAGTTTAATATTCTTAAAGTTCTATGCGGGTTTATTTTCTTTGTAGGCTTTTATGTTGAGAGAAAGTTGCTTCCGTTGCATTTCCTTCTTGCAGAGTGGAGCCTAACAATTAGCCAATTTAAAATATATGAGCCCTTCAGTTGTTTCCATCGTTGCATGATTATAATAAATAGCGATAAAATCATAGATATCCGGAGATATGCCTTCACTCTACATTTGTTCAATTTCAAGTGTCGCCACTTTTTCCCCACTCCTAAAACGGATGAAGGGTTGGTATAAATATTTTATCGATAAAAATATCGATAAAAACTGACTGCAAAAAAGAGAAGTGTTTTTTTTTGGCGTATTTTATAGTGTAAATATCGCTATATAGACACTTTAAGAGAGGCTAACCAAAGACTAACGATTTTAATATAATTTAAAGAATTTGAGAAAGGAAGATAGATAATACAGGGAGTTCTAACTTGGGACAAAGTACTCACCTCAATTTGTGTTTATTAGTCTATAAATATTTTAAAATATTACATAAATAATAATTAAAAAAAGTACAGAATAGTAAAGATTTAAGATTTTTGTCTACACTCATATCGTAAAGTTCTAATTATGAATTCAAAAATAGTACTTTATTGACAGACTTTATGCACATGCAACTACATAATTATAATAAAATTAAAAAGTTTTATAATGACAGTTCTTTTTTTAAAATTATGCTATAAAATAACTTCATTTCAATTTTCTTTTCTTTTCAAAAAAAAAAAGTACATTTCGGTTCTTCCAAGAAGTTTTCATATCAATTTTTATAGCAGCCGCACATTATCTATGATGGGCTAGGGCGCAATTGTGTTAGATACGATAATATTTTTATTAGCGCGATGCAGGCCTCGTAATCTGATTGGTCGAATTCATCTATCATCCATTTATTTTTTATTTCTGCATCTTTCAGGAAACTAAAATAAAATGTATTCATTCTTGTAAAACAGGGTTCTCAAGATGTTCTCAAGTATAATTACTTATTTAAATCCTTTTCAAACAATATAACTACAAGGATTAGTAAAATAAAAAGAAACCTATAAAATCTTTAAATTTAGCCTAATAAGCAAATACTACAAAAATAATAGATAACATTATTTTTTATTATTAAGCAAATGTTAATAATAATTAAATAATTCCGTAAGAACAACTATCAATTAATTATATCGATATCCCTCAGCGCTGTGCAACACTAATACCCTGCGGTCCGAATTGCGCTAAAAGTGATATCGCGAATCCGACCAAAGTCAAAATTATTATTATTACTTAATAGCCCTTATATTTTGTGACTATTAAATTTGGTCGGATTCGCGATATTATCACTTTTATCGCAATTCGGACTGCAGGGATACATTGATTTGACAATTTTGACATGGGTCACTCAATAAATCATCAATAAATGATTAGCCTGACGCCTGTCAAAATTAATTCACAACTAGATATTTGTAAAATCTTTAAATAATATAATTAATGCAGTGATGTTTTACATACCGGTGGTAGGACACCCCACTTGTCTTAAGGTTTGTTGTAATAGTCCTATTTTTGCAAATAAGAACAGAACAATTCGGCATTTTGTAAAAATACGAAATCACACTACACGTTCGGATGCAAACATATGACTAATAGATGCTCATTGACGTCACACGTACTTTGGGTCAATCCGAGCTGATGGAGGCGACAAGTGTCACGCCTACAAGCCATATCCCTCGATATCCGTGGATAAAATCATCAAAATCAATTAATTTATAAACATACAAGGCACATGTACGCACACTTAGACCCGGAAAAATCTATAGGCCATACAAATATTTGTTAAACAAAATACAATTTCTACGCAACATTCAAATTTATTTCCCTAAAGATAAAAGGTATCTATTTCCGAGAGACTTAAAAAGGATGCTAATGAATGTCATCAACAGACAAACAGAGAAACATTTGCACATAATAGATAGAGACACAAAATTTATCACGGCTGTACTGGACGTATACGGTGCTAATTTGTTCGGCCAAATGGGACTATGCCCCAAGGGTATAACTCGACTAATTTATAAAGAGATGTAGGTGCTTTGTGATGTTGTATTTTATGCTGTACTTGTATTTGGTAAGGTAATATAATAAACAAATGAAAGGAAATATTGAAATAGAATATTAATTTTATAAGTTACCTTATTGCGTTGGTTCGGCATTTTGTACCCACCTTCCTCAAATATTGGCGAAAAGAAAATTGTATAAGTTGAACAAGGGTAAGTAAATAATATGCTTTTCTTTCTTGTTTTGTATTTAACCAAATATATTTCAACAATAACCTGTTAGTGCTTCGAGAGTGAAAAAACAGGAGAAAACGAATTCAAGAACTAAAACACAATAATTTTAATATTAACCCAAAGGAAGTTAAGTGTCCATATATTTCGTATTCTGTATAGTTTTATAATTTTTTTGACATCTATACGTGAAGAGAAAATTTTGTACCCCGTTAAAAACATATTGCGCGCACGGAGGAGTGTGAAATTTGACATAGTTAAAGTTTATATAGAAAAGGAGTGCAGAAAGCTCAAATTTAAATATAATATGTGGTCGAATTTCGACCACTGGACGAGCAGTAGTCCAATTAAAAATACAAGCTTATTGCATTTTATGAATGTTACAAAAGTATAAAAATATGTTTTTCTGTACGAGCGTTGGTAAAAGCTTCTCATTGCGGTCGCGTTGTTAAGTAAAAATATGCGTAACGAGTTTACCATTTAGTTGCTAGCTTACTGTAGTTAGTTCAGATTTTAACTTTGGCCGGAGCCGCTGCCGTGACCTCAGATATTATTGTAAATTTGTTTTGTGAAAAAAGTATCCATGGAGTTTCTCGCCGGTATCTTCTCCAGGACCAACCCACTTGGAACCGTGCACCTATAATCACGACGTTTTGAAAGTGCCTGCAAAGGTCCAGTTGAAATAAAAATCTTTGACGTTGAGTCTAATAATAATTGGGTTTGCAGTCCATGACGAAGAAAATATTTACCCTTTGAAAATAGTTAAGTCGACTAATATCAGTCTATCCGGCAGGTTATCTGTAACCGCGAAGATTGTTATCAATTAAGCAATAATTACAGTCAGAGATATACTACTCTACTACCTACTGAAGCTTATTAATTGATGGCAACGATTGTTGCAATCGTTTCCTTGAAGTTGTAACCTTATGTACCACAGATGACAGATAAGATAATACCGCAACTGTGATTGATATTTTTAAAGACAAAAAAGGCCGAAGGCATTTGTTTTGCAAGAAGTACAAGAACTTGTGTTGTAGATGACAATACTAAAATGCATTGTAACTTATGTCGGGATAACGTTAAATGTGCCTCGATTGGCGCACTGGATTTGATTCGCACTTCAATATTTGTATGCCTACAGAAGTGCAAATATTAGTTCTGAATCTGTTTGTACGCAGTTTATTTATATCTGTAACTGCATGTATGAAAAACTGAAAACAAGTGACGAATATGACGGGACTGTTGACGATGTGGCCAAGCGATTAGCTTTCTGCGCTATGTGGCAAGGTTTCAACAAATATTTGTAAGGCCAACAGATAGTTGTTTCGGGTCTAGGTGTGTGTGCATGTGAGATGTTTGTTTGTAAACTGTATGCATGATGCAGGGGAAATCATAGTCAACGTTTTATATACTAAAAAAAAATCCGTTAGCCTGCAGAAAACCAATTAAAATGTATAATGACAACCTTAAAATTAATAATGTTATTTCCGCAATGACCAACATTTTATATTCATAATAGGACGTGGCCAGAGCCACAGTCTATGGTATTAAACGCAATGCGTTTCCATAAACGCTAGGAGTAAACAAAAATGACGCTAATCCCAAAGGGTTGGATGGTGGCGTTTGTCACACGTCAGATATGTCACTTGGTTTAAGCGAATGTTTAAATATTTGTGATGAGGATATTTTAAATTAATGAACAGCATGAAAAAAATAATTGAGAGTGAATTCTGGAACATTTTCTTTTATTCCAACCAAATCTGGATAGGAAATCGCTCTATTAAGATGAATCCATATTTTCTTAGAGTTAAGATTCGATAATTATGGTTATGTGCGAAAACATATGTTATTTCTGTGCCTATGACTAAAAAAATGTAAAAATATTCCAGCAAACATAAAAAGAATTATAAGATACAATAAAAATAATGTTACTATTCTCACATTACGACGTTCTAAATACCAATTCGATATATAGCCGTGTGTACGGGAAAATAATGCAGACATTACAGAATCAGGTATATCATTGAAAACTGTATTTTTATTATCATATTCTAAATTAAGGTACACAGAAGGTGAGCTTAAGTGGTCATTATTAAGCGTTAATAATGCAAAATTTATGAATTGCCGCATTAAAGGGTTTAATATAAGATAAGGAATGATTAATGAGTTGGATCTTTCAAAATACACCTCTTTGCTTTGCAAGCGCCGTGAGAAATGTAGATACTAACATCCCGTCGTCGGGTCTGACCGAGATAGGATAATAAAAATAAATAAATCCTCATACCACTACGCAGAGAAAATAGCCGAACTGCCCCAAGATTAATCTAGCCCTCATCTTCTGCAGGTGTTCTTATAATGAATTGATGAGACTTCATTTTGCTGATGCCTTATCGACATGTCTATTAAAGAAAGTTAAAACAAAACTTATAAAACAAGACATAGAAATAGCTGCTTCTACCAGCACACTAATTTATATCTACCTTTATACACGTTTCTAACTCCAATACTGCTAACAAAGCAAAAACTTATTTATTGTTAATCCGAGCACATGATGCGTAATCTTCCCGTAAAGTCGAGCGTAAGGAGATAAAACAAACGGTACTGTTTAGTAAGCGAGAAAATCGTTGCCCATACTAAGGATCACAGTACAACGCGCTTTGACGGAAATATTTTTGATGTGGTGGTATAGTTCTGTAGTATAGTCATAATGGAGTGAATAGACCACTGGAGTGGTGGTTAGATGATATATTATTATAGTTGGAAAAGTTTGGCAATTGAAGAGCACATGCAGGACCGTCAGGGAACAGGTATAAGATTATTACAAGGTCGGCAACGCGCGGATGATGCCCCTGGTGTTGCAAGCGTCTATAGGCTTCAGTAACCGCTTAAAATCAGACGAGCCATATGCTGGTTTTCCACCTTAATGGAATAAAAAAGGGAGGAGGCTCAAACACAGTGGATGGATGAAGATTGAAATGTTGATGATAAATATGAGAATTAAAGAAAGAAATGAGTCTAATAAGCCAGCCGATGTTCATCAAGCCCATAATGCCATCAGCATTATGGGCTTGAAATGAAGAAAGAGAAGCAAGCTACACTAGCTCATGATAAAGTGAAGATTTGGATAGCAATGTAGTTATAGAATCAGTTATTTAAAATGCCAATGTTCACCAATAGACGTTCATGAGCTGATGTGATGATGATGCAGTTAAAATTTTCCTCAAATCAGTTAACCTTGTAGTGGATGAAATTAGTCATTCTCTTATATTCAAACTTGGAAGTATTTCTAGTAAAATGAAGCGGAACTTATAAAAAAAATAGAGGTGATAATGGAAATAAATAAGAAATGTTAGTAACAGTTTTTAAACGTTAAGTCGGGCTATATTCTTCAACTTATTTCGCAGAACTCATGAAAGGCAAATCGATAATAACTTTGATTTATTCAGAATACTGAATACTTAAATTTTATTGCTTCATCCCTGTTTTATACTTTGTGAGTCGATCAGTTTTCCAAACTGGTCTTATTTGAAGTCTCTCAACTGTATAGGACTCCATCTATGTTTAATAATACTTACTTCCTTAATACCTTATATCATCCATATCACTCGTCGTATCATTGTTTAGTGTAACTTTGATCAAAGAAATTTGAACTTTTAATCTAATATAACTAACAACAATTTCATATGTTTTTTGTTTCAATGAACTAGCACCAAATCTTCAACAATGGGATTGGACTAAGATATCGGATGAGTGGAATAGGTACCACACAATGGGTAATTTTAACGTAATTGTTCCTCTTTTCATATAAATAGGTACCTACACTTTGAATAAGTAGGTACTCGCTTGAAAGAAACTAACTAATTACCATGTATGATTGCTCAATTTTTTTTCTATAATATTTAACTAAAGCCGGGCCTATATTTTCGATGTGCTTTCCCGATTATTGCATCCAATAATTCAGATACTCTGGCCAATTCGATCCGGGAGTCGGATAGCAAGTGTCTGTCATGATCGCAATAACAATATTAACCGGAGTGACTGGTTAAACAAGGGATATATTATTGAAAGAGGTTATTGTATTCATCATTATGAACAACTTTTACAATATGTAGAATCAACCCTAAAATCGCGAGAAACATATCAGCTGTTCCATACATTTCGTCGAGTAATAGGTATTGCACTCCTTCAACCAGTTACTCTATTTAATCCAAACTTCAGATACCTTTAGACTATCCTATCGTGTATCGGATCAGAAAATTCAAAATAATTTTCTTGACTTTAGACTATAATAATTATGACCCCTAATAATTAGCAATTCAGTCATAGTGGTCACTTTAATACGTACGTCGACGTTCATACTTTAATAAAATACATTTTTACCCCAAAAATTCCCAACAGAACAGTACCACTGTTATATATTATTTGAAGTTGTAGAAATGCCAGCCGTAATACTTTCTCTTATCCTCCTAAGACCTCTTGTACGACAATTCAGTCCGTAAAAATACTTCTTACAGCTAAGCCAAAAATATACGTACTTTAATTGGGGCCTCCAATACCTAAAATAGGCGTCTTGTCAGCGTGAAGAGCGTTTGAAACGCCCTGACTTGAAATTTTGAAGCGTTGAACACTTCCCCAGTTTGTTAGCTGACGTCAGACTACTTGAGGCGACGGTCCCTGCTCACAGTGGAGCGAGAGTCGATAAGTTAACTCATTTATAAATTAACTAGGAAACTGGCAGCGGCTTTGCATGCATAGAATACATGGAAAACTTTGCTCAAACAATGTCTAAGTGATGATAAAAACCATATCAAAATTCATACAGCAGTTTTTGAAGTAAACATAAATATTTGTGCAGGTCTGTTTACAGTGAAAGGTGTTTTTAATTCTAACGCTATAGTTGATATTATTGAACCACTTGATTATAATTTTGTAGACAATAATACAAGAAAAGAAATCCAGTGGATTCGTAAAAAACACTGTGCAAAATAATAACTTAATACGTTTATGAAACATGGCCACAACAACAAGATTAAATAAAAGAACTTCAAAAACATTTCCTACGAACAGCAAAACTTTAAAACTAAGCCAAAATTCAATTTCCTATAAGACGATTGAATTTAGTTCACTTAAAGCTGCGAACGTGACCTCATTATAATTTTTCACGAGTTCGATACATTCCATGTTCAGGAAAGTGTTTAGAAAGGAACAGAATCAAGTAAAGAAAGAAATAAACTGGACAACAGCCAAGCCAAATAGCGGGATCTTAAGGGATTTCTGCGTGATAGTTATTGGGTTGAAAAGGGAAAAGTGCCAATGTAATGGGATATTTAGGATATCGCTGTAGCGCTGTCTGTGCGATATTTTATTAGATTTGTCATATTGTAACTGCTGAAAGACATATTGATGTGTCCGTGATCTTGTCTATAAATATTTGTGTATTTATCTTCAGCTGTCGATAGACATCTATCTATGTATAGCTTCGGTTTCTTGCGGAAGAGCAATACCATGTTTTAATTATACTTGTGCCCATGTATTACATTTTTCTTATTTGTTTATATATGTATCATCCCACATTTTTTTAAAAAGGTAGCAATTTATTTTGCTTTGGATTATCATCCACAAGCACCATAACATTTTTGATTACTACGGAAAGTATAAGTTGATACATAATGTTGTTTTCCTTTTCCAGATCAGAATAAAATATTTCTGTAGATACTTTCCACACAATGTGAACGAAAATCAAGATTTTTTCACCGTCGTAAAGTAATGTAGAGTGTCAATTCATAGTTAGAAGGGGAGAGGTTAATTTTCTCGAAAGGTCCTTTTTTAAACTAAATTCTAAAAATAGGACGTCGGCACTTTGCTGCTGTACTAAAAATGGGTGTTCTGGTTTTTTACAGATTGAGTTCAGAATTATTGTTGGAAGTTAATTATCCTTGACACTTGATATCTTTGCGGAATAAATCCAAAAATTTATTCCACGAGGAGGATTGGAGCACATCGTATTTAATAAACGAGAATAAGCACCTTTACTTTGTGCTCCTACTTCTGATGTATTTGATATAGTGTCCATTCATTGTTAAATAAATAAATGATTTTAATTTACCAGAAGTTACGGACATTAATGATAAGCACACAATTCTTGTGGTTGTTGTAGATTGTAATTAGAAAATGGAATTTAGGGAATTAGATATTTGATTTCATGTAAATCAAATACAGGCACTTATGAAATGTTGAGACCAAATAGTAGGTCCTATGGAGAAGAACCGGCAAGAAACTCCATGGAAACTCTTTTAAAATAATAGATTACAATCTTGATTAGTACAATGTTGTGTTATGACTTATGAGCTACGAGAGTAATGTAATTTAAAGTGAATAAAAAATAAGAATAGGATAATAATGATTTGTTTGTTGATCCTGATGTAATCATAGCCAGGGTTAATAATGTCATAGCGATACGAGATTACTAACAAATGTAATAACAGCCCTTTTCAAGAACTCGTGTCAAGAAAGATTTTATATTACCTTTTTCGAAGACGTGCAAACAAAAGAAAATTAAAATTTGTTCGTGGCCTAGTTGAGTCAATTATTCACCAAGTAATGTCTTTACCGTACCTGTAACAAAAGGAAATTAGACTCTATTAGTAAAGCTATTCATAAAAATTCAAATTCAAATAAAGTAGTTAATGAAAGTTTATAAAGAAATGAAATAAATTTCTATAATTCACAAGACAATTTTCGGGACAATACAAATTGTAATAAAACATAATTTAGGACCTTGACATAATGTGTATCAAAAGATATTTTCTCGATGTTTCATGTACAAAATATTAAATCTTTGAACTACGTGTCAACCAACGTTGGGATGAAGGAATGTTATCAGCCATATAAGTGCCTCATAAGTAAAAGTAGTGACAGATATTTCTTGTCACCTGTCACTGAATGATTTTCATTTCTTTACTAGGGACGCACTGATAGCAATCTTGTTCCTTTTTATTATATCCCAATTCCAACATCACGCTGAAAGAATAAGCGAACTGGCCAACAGTACTTTGTTTTGCCACCTGGCACTTTATACAGATGTATAATATGGCATGACATGGTATAGCATGGTATGGTATGGCAGTTTCTAGTAGTAGTATATTCATATTGAAAATGATAATTATATATTATTGAAGCAGCATGATAATCCTATAAATAGACAACACGTCAAACCGAGCCTTGTTCAGAAAATTCGTGACAAAAATCAGAACGTGAAAGCCACTTGTGACGGCGACGTGACAACAGCGCGTTTTGACTTGGATGACGCGAATCGAGAGGCCTCAAGCGCTGGACCGCAAACGCTGACGCATTCACTTTGAAGCCAAACGAGTTGGCTCTTAAAAGATCCGCAAGTTTGACGTCAGTGTCCAAGTGCCCTCGAGCCTTCAGCGAGAACGTGTCTCGTCAGTTTTTTGATACGCCCACTTACATAAAAGAAGAGGTTATTGATCAAAGTGGAAGTACGGAAAAAAATCGAGTCAGTAATGGTGGAGGATGCGATGTTTCAACGACGAAAATAGATGTCAGAAAGTTAACAATTGTTCCAGGTCTGTCAAGGAGATTCAGGGAGTGTTCTGCTTATTTGAGTACATAGAAGTGAAAACCAAAATTGTGTAAGAATCTAGTAAGAATGAAATGAAACACTTGATTACTAACAAGTAATTCTACATATTCTTACAAATTGTCACCTTTTTATTTTTTTAAATCTCTAACTGATATTCCTTAAATAAGATAACAATGACGTGAATATTTCTTTAGTTCTCTAAATATTTCCAACTTTCATTACGTGCCAATTTGCCAAGGGAGTTCTCTGTACCCGTAATGATGTTCAGGTGGATTAGAAATGGAAATTGAGGAAGAAACCGAAGTAATTTGTTTTGTTTCATTACTCAGTTATATTTTGTTAAAATTCTCCTGTCATTTTAGCAACAGCTTCACTGATTAAAAGTTTCTTCCTGGTCTAATTTAAATTTGTTTGGGAAAAATGTTAATGGAATTTCGAGTTAGTTCACTTAATTAAATGGAAGAAAAGGTTAAGGTTTATTTGTGTTCTGTATTTAAATTGTAAGAAAAAGGTTTACGTTTGTAAGTGGACTGGTTATTTCTTATTCAAGTATGGCTTTATTTATTTCTACATTTTATTGTAATTAATTTCAATTTGAATAAAGAGTTGTCTTTAGAATAATAAACGAAGATTTGAATATCATAAATATTATGTACATCACAAAACGTCTAAGAGTTTCTTTGTTAATAAGGTCTGTGAGAAGAAAATGCTTCTACTATTTCCCAGAATAGAGAGAAATATTATGAGAATCTGCCATGTAAACTATTATTGTTGCTTGTTCCCATCCATTATTGTACAATATTATTCATCCATCTTCCATTGCCGCGGTGTGTTACAGTTGGACAAACTTGATTGCGTAAATTACCGTCACCAATCTTAGAGCGATTCTTGGTATTGAGGATTCGATCACTAAGATTCAAACCCACTCAATACGCTTAACTGCATCGCCTTTCGGTAAACTTCGGGTTTGATTGAACACTGTAAGATAGGATCGACGCATAAGTAGAGATAGAATATTATCCGATTCATTTGTTGTTTATAATGGTAACCCATTTTATATAACTTGTAGTTAATATGACTTATACAGGGCAAGTAAATTATTACCGGCCCGATGTTTTGGTGACACTCCGCCAAAAAATACGTTTGTTTTTTGGTTCACTTTTATCTATTTTTGTTGCCATAATTCTTTCATAAATACATTATTTAACTTGTTTCCAAGAAATTTCTCTTGGGGTTCCACGTAATTTTACCTTTCTAATAAAAATACATATTTTTATAAATTTCAGCAGTCCAAATTCTATACAGACATCAAAGGTTAGATAGATTCTTAGATCAAGATTACTTACAAAAGGTCTCTTCGTAGATTTATCATCTTCTTAGAAATGCCGGTACACTTTTGCATCAAAACCGTCACCCACAAATTCAAAGAGCTTTTCATATAAACAAAACTAAGTTCTTGCATCCATCCTCATTAAAATTGTATTGCATTAAAACGAAGGAAAGGATACTGACAGACAAACGATGGATACTCTCTTACAAATACATACAATTTATCTAACATGATCTTTATTTTTGAGCAGTAAAGTTGATATTTGAATGAATAAAGTATATAATTATGTTGGTAAGGCAACAATGTTAAGAGATGTCAAAGGAGTGACATGAAAGCGACGAAAGACGAAGTTACATCAAAGCATGCCCTTGTTTTTGGTATGATTATGAGTCATGCGTAAGAATGTTTGATGATTCGATTCTAATCAAATCTGAAATATCTTTTTGGAAGATGAAATAAATATGCGATATTATGGTAAGTTTACATAAGCAGGTATGTATATATATTCGGCAACAGGTAAAATAACGTTGATATTGAAATCTTTTATCTAAACAAGCCTTGATTATGTCTGTAATATTTATGACGTTCCTGCCAGTCCTCTTATATATTTAAAAAAAGATAAAATATGAAAGATTAAAGATATAATAATAAAAACATCTAAACGCAAAAACCAAAGCAAATAAAATCTTTGGGTCTCCATAGCATTCACTGTAGGATAAACACTGAATTAACAATGCTTCAGTTAAAACACAAAACCGCGAGTTTCCGCTTTAAAACATCATGTCCATATAAACCAGGTGTGTCAGATGCAACTAAAAACTAAACGCATTGTATTCCAACAACAAATTACATTTCACACCTAAAATAACACGTACGCCGTAGAGTTTTAGATCCAATTTCCATTGTCGAAACTGACTCAGTTAATTTGAAGTTTTTCATAGGAATAGTGGAATGCAATTTTACTTTAGACAAAAGACTGAATTAACCATTCCGTGATATCAGCGTTTTAAAGTTTAACAAAGGTTTTATTTAATGCAAATTGTTTGGTTTTTGAGGTGCGATAAGAACGAGGATTTTAACAAAAGAATAACGGCTCACGGGGTTTCAGGCTGTGAATGTGCTCAGAATAGAAATAAACACTTAAGTTATGTATGGTACAATTGGTTAGAAGGAAGTTGGAAAGTGTTTTAAAGTAACTTTAACATTAACATAACACTAAAAGAAAATAAAGAATAAAATAGGACTAATAGGGAAAACCTCGGCTCTTTTACACTCATTTGCTTAAATGGCGTAAATGACTTGAAAGTACTATTAAAACTTTGTACATTTATAGAATACGAAATGGTTACTTGTTTAATTTTCAGAAACCTCGATATTGACACTCTTCGGTCGGACAATCTTAACTCACTTATAGAGCCAATTTCAGGCGAAACGATGACGTAATATATACCATTATAGAGGTACGCCTTACTGATCCACCCAAGTCTATAACCAACTTAAATATCATATTGGATCAACAAGCACTGAGATCAATTGAAGGCCTCTCACCTACATCTTGGATGGTTGTATTTTGATACATACTTGAAACATTGTACCTTGTACCGTCTCATTATGTCAAATTGTTAGTCTGCTACAAAGTGGAACTAGACTATGAACTAATTAACAATAATTAATACTATGACTGTGTTATAGGTAAGAGCAGAAATGGTATAGCCCGTTATACCTAGAAGCCATCCAGAGACCTTATAGTGTAATATTTTAACATTTACGACTTTAGGCATCGAATACGTTCTGTGTACCGATTGGCCCGCTCCGAACTCTTCACCAATCGAAAGTGCGAACGCGGTCGATGCGACAAATCGAGATTGTTATAAGAAACTTACACTAAGACCTCTGAATTTGGTACATTGGTTTTGGTCTTCCTCGGTTGGGATAAGCTCTCATATGGGAATTGCTCTTGCTTTTTTGGAAGATTTGCGAGTTAGCGCAAGGCTTGCATCGAGGCTGTCTATCCAGGTGCACTAGACATAGGCACATAGGTATCGTCCCTCGGGGATCCGCAACCTAGGTACATTCGTGTGGAGTTCCTATCCCAATCTAATATTCATAGCTAACTACAATTCATTTTCATTTGTTTAAAGTGTAAATTTGGATTCCCGTTATGGTAATTTTTCAGCCCTTGCGAGGTATGGGCATATTCAAGATGAGAGTTTTGGCCTTAGTCCAACACTAGCTTGGTGCGGTTTTGAGGACTACACACACTAACGAAACCTTTTTGGAGCCCTCTCAGGTGTTGCTTCACAACTTTTTCTTTCACCGTTACGCAAGTGATAATCAAATTCTAATCCGCATATGAATTCGAGAAGTTTGAAGTGCAACCCGAGTTCTAACTCAAACCCTCTTGCATGGTAAGCGTATATCTGCTAGGCTATCACCGCTCTCTTAATTTCACTCTCTGCTTTCAGCCATAAATAAAATCTAAACTTCATAATGTTTCGTCTTTGGGCAGTAGCAAGGTAAACATCGACTTAATAAATATATAAATTACATTTACTTTAGGAGCTCTGCACAAGATTTACGATCAAGTTAATGGCTTTCAATTACTCCAATTAACAACGTATTTCGAATAATGGGAACAAAAGACCGAAGAATGAGAGAAAAGTTAAGGATCCACTAAAAGTAAATGTCATAATTTTGCATAATCATTCAAGTCGGAAATTTACCGCTACGCAAGGATAAAAGATCAAACCAGAGCCATATTTTTAACACCTCAACAAAGTCTAACCGCTATAAAATCGCGGTTACCTCTCCAACGGATAAAATGACAGGGAAAAACGTGAAACATATCACCGATGTTATCAACGTAACGTGTCTCCATTTATCACCAGCGTGAGGTATTGCGTATTATTCGTACAATATCGGGTGGGTGTAAGGAGAGAGAGGTAGCGGACGCGATTAACAGCCATGATGAAGCGTATGAGATGATATGGGAACAGGTAAAGTGATTAACGAACTAATGAAACTACTGTTAGGTTTCTGGGACAAGAGCAGCAAACTGATAGCTGTTTCTTTAGTAAATAAGCAATTAGAATCTGAAAATCTGAAAAACGCCAAATTTAAATCTATATTCCCAAGAAAAACAGAAGAAACTGTACCCTCATTTACCATCATACTTTCTCTATCACTCAAAGGTGTACTGATAGAAAACTCAATTGTATTTGTTTTATAATCTTATTTCGAGTAACTAAGCCTAACGTCTATCGCTTGAAGGGCACGAAAGATTCTAGCTGCAAAAAGCGACCGGTCAATGCGGTGTCATCTATACTCAATAATTATTCTGTGATAACGATTCAAATAATAATCATTAAAGTAAAATAGGCTGACGTTGAATTAATTTGCGATGGGTTATAAATTTCCTTAATGACAGGCTGTCATAAATATAACCTTTTCTATAACGTTTCGTTATTTGACCTTGCTATCATAAATAATCTACCCAGTTGACCGACGTAAATTTATTCGGCTTTATTGCAATATGCAAGGAAAGTTCTCCGTAAGATGTTGGGTTCAGCAAGAACACAGAATGGTAGTTGGAGAGTTGGGAAGAATACCAAAGGAGCTATTGAGGAGCTTGCGGCCGAGCCTGATATAGGCGCGACGAAATCGCATTGGTTATGTTGGCTCGGCTACATCAAACGCATGGGGAAGGATCGAGGAGTCAAGAAAGCATAATATGGGTCGATAGACCGAGTGCAGACCAGTGAGCCGCTCCAGATAACGCTGGTGTGTGATATCGTGAAAGCTGATCAAGAAACTGCGCAAGTCCGCGAAAAGTAACAAGCTCTTGTTTCGGAGGCCAAGACTCGCTTCGGGTCACAGAGCCAGAGGAGAAAGTTTGATATCTCATACTATGTATGTTTCGATTCAATATATTTTACGTCAGGTCTTATAACTTGCACCCTATCCGTTGTTTCAAGCCGTAGAGTGCGTATATAATGTATCCTAGCCGTGCATAATATTAACTGTAATATATCAGTGGTTGAGAGAGTGCCTTCCTCTTACACCTGTAATTCTCGAAGGCATATAATATATTATCGGGGTAACCACAGTTAGTACCGACCTTTGTCTATGTCTGTTTTATTGATACAGCTTTAATTTCAAAGTATAATTAATCCTTTTTTTTTATTCAATTATGATGGCTTATTTGTA
The DNA here is from genome assembly GCA_932294325.1 of Allophyes oxyacanthae. Taxonomy (NCBI): domain Eukaryota; kingdom Metazoa; phylum Arthropoda; class Insecta; order Lepidoptera; family Noctuidae; genus Allophyes; species Allophyes oxyacanthae. The sequence goes on along the minus strand of OW028614.1, from coordinate 1,754,528 downwards.
TTGTAGATAGAGTCTTGCCAGCTCTTCTCCGTAAGACAATCGAAAACTTTCTAACTATACACGCAATTTCTTTCCATGTCATAAACATTTTGTAATATCCCATTTTTTATTATGCATTTCCAAGAAAAATGCTCTCGATTTTTTTCTCCTCCTTGCATAGACTGTTAAATTTAAGATGTTTTTATTTTGTATATTTTTTTCTTTCCCTGAATCTGATAAATCTTTATTTTCTTTCTTTGTATGATTAGGTCTTTCTTCTATTTAAACTTATTTGTTATAGACAAAAAGTTCTTGAGTGATTTTCACTACCACAAAGTCTTCCTTATCTCTTTTAACTTGCGCCAAAAGCCTGCGTGCTTCAAGCTTCGAGAGTGTACGTAATGTATCCTAGCCTACATAATATCGAGCGCAATATATCAAGAGCTGAGCGAATGCCTTTCGCTTTGCTCGACCTTGCATTAGTATTCCTTATGTTTTTCCAGTCACTTCATTCCTTAGCTTATTCGTCTGTTTCTTGAAAGACTAGCTAGTCATGAACTTAAATAAAGTATTACTATAGGATTGTCGTCATTGTCTCTTTATTGAGTTTCTAGACAAAAGATTGATGTGCTACAGGTTCTTTTAAAATTGCGCTATCATCTTTCACAAAAATGTCAACGTCTAGACGCTTTTTATTCTTTTTTCAACTCAAACCATCAAATAGCGTACGTGAGGTAATAATTACTATGCATACACATGAAATCTGACGCTGCTTCATTAGGTATATTCAAATAAAAATCTGTTTCACAATACTCAGACCTACCACAAACGATAGACTTTTGTGTGATCTAGTTCGTAGCGCTATTGTGCGGGACGATCAGCCCACTCTACCTGCATACAACGTTGTGCACGTTTTATGCAGCTAGAGTCGCCTGATCTTCAAATAAGTGTAACATTAGAAACAGTAAAGAAAGAGAATCACTAATGAGTACAATAAAATTTAATAAGTAGGTATGATATTGCTATTGGTCTAAGGCCTAAATCTCATTCCCACAAGGGGCCCATGCCCAACAGTGGGACAGTAATGGGTTGAATTTATTTATATAATTATTTATTTATGATATTGCTGCTTATATAAACATATTGGAACATCCTACACCTCAGACTGTAAACTTACTTACTGAGTTATATAAGCATCATCAGTAATTCAAAATGGTAATTTTAATATAGTTTACGTTACGATGAGGCTGACTTGCCATTAAAGATAAAAGACTCATATAAAATTATAGAATTAAAAAAATTGGTAATAATTGTCACTTTCTGGTAGTACTTAAAAAACCTCCTCGTCTGTCTCTTTCCTGTTGAAAGGTCAGTTTTATCGAAAAAGAGTACACACGGTTTTGTTAGACTTTTTATGCACCACGAACTATCGCACAAAAATTCTATCATCTGCGGTAGGCCTTACAAACATCAACAATATTATGAGCTTAATATTAAGTTTAGATAATTTTATATAAAGTCTGTAAATTGAGAACGCTTGATTATTCCTAAGATAATTCTGAAAATTGATGCCTCTATTTTAACTTCATGAGAAAACAAAGATTATGTAATTAATATAAACTCTAATTATTTTAACAAAATTAACTGAAAGCAGCTTAGATATCATGAGCAAACTCAGACATATTCAAACAAGTAATTAGTGAAGACACAATATTAGGTTCCAAATTAGGCCCCAGAATAACGAAATGAACAAATTAATTCTGTCCTGCGCAAACTTTGCTAAGCAAACTATACGCAATATTTGTACTCTGTGTCTGAGAAATTTTTCTCTAAAACGATTCTGTTTTATCGTTTTAGGTCGAAGAAATTATATTAAGAAGTCCAAGTTCTTACAGTGCTAAAATATTAAGAAAAGAATTTAGTTTTAATTATTGTGACTGCTGGTAAGTAAAATAGGTGTCAGATGAAATTATCAAGTCTGGTATAACGGGTATCAGAAATGCATGGTCATATTAATTAAGGGTGTGGATTAAACCATCAAACTCTATGGCACCAAAATTGTAATCGCGAAAATATAATCAGCTGTCCCATACAAAACTTCAATACCTACTCGACCCAAACGTATGGGATATGTTTTTTTTTCGCGATTACGATGGTGTTCCTATAGAGAAAGTTGTTCAGTTTGATGGTCTGTTGCACACTCTTAAATAAGACTACGCATTTCTGATACATGTTGTTAAATAATATTTATAAGAGTAAACTTACGTGGCTGTATAGTCACCATGGTGCACCGAAGCCTCAACAAGAAAAAAAAATCAATACAGATGGACCTGACTATGCGTAAAGTCAAAAGCTTGAAATGATAATCAATATCAACGAAAGATTTAATTCATTAAGCTGTGAGCAAACAATGGATTTTCTATAGTCTACTTTGAGTCTCTTGGTAAGTTAATTACACAAACATCATATACTAGAAACAGAGAAAATATAGAACTACCTACAATTAGAACCTTGTATGGACAGAAAAATATACAATTTGTGGGAGCTATACAGGACATTTTTTTATGTAATTCGTAAAATTTGCAGAATCATTCAGTGTCCATACCCAAATGCAACAGCAGTAATAAAACTTATTACAAAAAAAAAATGTATAGGTACCTTGCGCTAGTAAATGATGTGTTTCTCTCATACTAAGTCGAATTTTCATTTTGTTTTAAAGTGTATCCCAATACTGCGGTTGCATTTAGGAACAGAGAAAAATTATCATGTATAAAAAGTTACCAAAATATATATATAAAAGAATCTGAATCCATAATTATTTTTTTTTAAAGATTGGACGTGTACCTACCTAATTAATAAGTTTTTTTTTTTTTTTTTTCCTAGTTTATTTGCGATCAGTATTTATTACTATGAGCAAATTTTATGTTTTTTCCCCTTTTTATTTCGGGTGAAGTACACTCCTGCACTCGCACCCTTGTGCTTCGTCTTCAATTATGTCTCTGCGCTTCAACCTTCTCCGATAGGTAGGATTCAAGAGCTGCCGTGCCAATTGGTTGGGGTGGTTAACCAGTTTTTCCCGGTATGTCTTTATATTGCTATATATTTCTTCAGCAACTGTATTTATCTCAAGTATCTCGTACAGTTCTGTGTTCCTTATAAACCAGGGTGCATTCGATATTGTCTTCAGAACCCCACTTTGGAAGCGCTGAATCATGTTAGTATTGGAGGTGCAGGCCGAGCCCCACAACTGGATGCCATACGTCCATATTGGCTTGAGAACAGTTTTATAGATAAGCAGCTTGTTGTGGACAGAAAGTTTTGAGTTTCTGTCAAGCAGCCAGTGGAGATCTCTGTATTTCAAGTTGAGTTGCTCTCTTTTCTTCTGGAGGTGTTTTTTCCACGTGAGTCGGCGGTCTAAGTGCATGCCCAGATATTTAACGGAGTCATGGTGTGGGAGAGGATGAGTTCCCAGGTTTACAGGTGGACAGTCACCTCTTTTTAATGTGAATGTAACATGCACTGACTTGGATGCACTTGCCCTGATCCTCCATTTCTTTAGCCAGGCGTCTACATTGTTGAGGATGTTTTGCAGCCGTTCTGAGGCTTCCTGTGGGTCTTTGCTCTTCGCTAAGATTGCTGTATCATCGGCGTAGGTTGCTATGGTTACATTCTGTGTTTGTGGCAGGTCAGCTGTAAATATGGTGTAAAGGACACTATAGTCTATAGTCTACTTTGAGTCTCTTGGTACTCGTAAGTTAATTACACAAACATCATATACTAGAAACAGAGAAAATATAGAACTACCTACAATTAGAACCTTGTATGGACAGAAAAATATACAATTTGTGGGAGCTATACAGGACATTTTTTTATGTAATTCGTAAAATTTGCAGAATCATTCAGTGTCCATACCCAAATGCAACAGCAGTAATAAAACTTATTACAAAAAAAAAATGTATAGGTACCTTGCGCTAGTAAATGATGTGTTTCTCTCATACTAAGTCGAATTTTCATTTTGTTTTAAAGTGTATCCCAATACTGCGGTTGCATTTAGAAACAGAGAAAAATTATCATGTATAAAAAGTTACCAAAATATATATATAAAAGAGTCTGTATCCATAATTTTTTTTTAAAAAAGATTGAACATGTACCTACCTAATTAATAACTAATACTTTTTAATTACTAAGTAAATCGAATTGCTCACCCAAATGATTGTGGTTCGTACTTTTACTACGATAGCCACGTCAATAGTTAAACATTTTGTTTGTTTAACGACGAGCAGACGATGCGAGAGATCATAGCAGAAAAATTTAAATTTATTAAGATACCTATAGTTAATATGTAACAACTGATTTTGTACAAGATAGGTATAATTACCTATGTGTATACGTTCTTTTGAACATAATAGTCGCACTATATTTTTTCTGGTACTTTAAGTATTTTTAATAAATGATATCACCAAAGCAGCAATACACAATAGAAATTTTTGTTTACTAAAACCTGCGTGCCATTATTTATCAGATTCCACATTTACATTTCCAAAACCTTTCATCGTCGACAGAGGCACAAAAAAGGAAAATGACAAATCACCAGAAGATGTTCATCCATTACCAATTTTACCTAGAATATTCAAAGCCCTCTTTCTTCATACAAAAACATCGGTTCCCATAAAAATTATAGAAGAAATAACAGTTAGATTTCGTGTGCAGCAAAACAATGATGAACGTTAAGAATATTAGTGGGAATGTATATCAACCTTTTGTTCTACGGGTCGAGAATGCGCATTAAGTGTGTGGGACACACGGCTTGGGAACGTGAAGAGCACTGTTATAATTTTCTTGACCTTTCTTTATGGTATTCGTAACAGGTTTCTTTTAATACCAGGTAAGCTTCCGTTTGATCTCTATCTCCAGATGTTAAGCAAAGATGTGGTTGATGATGAAGCATACTTATCTAGAAGATACTATTTCACTCGTGAACTGAAGACTAAGGCTTACATTCAGAGACGACAGAAACGAGTCTAAGCGTGAACTTACGCTTCCATCTGTCAAACTTACGAACAAATTTTGACAGATGGAAACGTAAGTTCACGCTTAGACTCGTTTCTGTCGTCTCTGAATGTCAGCCTTATAGTACGACCACTTAACTCAGAGGGTTGGTGTATGAATTTGAGGCAGTTCTGCGATGGGTGACACACGCCTACTATTGGCTAAGCTAAGCTTTATGGTGCGTATCATGGGCCTGTGACTGACATCTCGCGTCACACCCTGCCTACGTCTCGCAACTTCTTCATATAAACTCCGGCACCAACCGTCTCAATTAAGCGGTCGTAGGTACTACAGTTTAACATAAGATGAGCAGTTTAAATGGAGTTGTTTTTTAATGAATCAGCGATGATTCAAAATTGAATGAAGTAAAGTCAAGACACTAGGCCATTTAATACCCTTATAACAATCCCCAGCTTATATAACCAAAACGAAACAGTGATACAGAAAGAAAAATTCTTGTAGAAGCTCCCACTGTAGCATCGTTGTCATATTATGTGATATCAACCTGAACAAGGCACTGCACATAGTTTCAACGAACCACAAACTTTTGGTCCCGTGTGCAGTTCTGCTCGCTTCATAAGGCAAAGCGTGAAAATCCAAGCCAGTGAGCATGAGCAAACTCGATTACTTTAAGGATATTCATGAAAGTTACTGTACTTACGATACTAGTTCCCGACGCCGTTTATTAGTGGCTGTAAGTGCGAACTAATATCAAAGTTGCAACGATGAACGTCTATATTAAATCGCTGCAGCGTTGTAAAGTGTCTAATAGTACGTTGTTAAGCATTGTGGATCCGTTTTATATTATTTCTATTGGTTGTGAGTAATGGAGAATGTTTCGATAACTGGATCGATAGGTATTGCATTGCATTCGCTGTATTTGTTGGGAACAATTTCATGATATATGTTTGGATGATAAACGCAAGAATTTGTAACTTTGGTGAACCACGTTCTTGTATTCCAAGTAAGTATTATTATATGCATCGTATAGTTTGTACACTCTGAACATCTTTGTAAAAAAACAATCTGAGAAGAATTTAAGGCTGGACTCACCCATCCGGAATGTCTCACTGAATTCATAATCTGAATTCATATTATTAATTAAGAAAGCTCGGAATTGCATACTATTTAATAATGCTCCACACACATTCTGATTTTTTCAGATCGATCTGAAGAATGACACTGATGAGGATTCTGAATTCCGGATCGGAATATAATATCCAAGACGTTTGCCTGAGCCGAGAAACACTAAACTACTGATTTATCTGAATTTTTAAGATATGTGTGAGGCAGCTTGCTGGAATTCAAATTATGAATTCCGACTCTGAATTCAGAGAGGAATTCCAGATGTGTGAGTCCAGCCTAAAAGCAAACAAAAAAAAGTCGGGGCTTCTAAAAATGTGCGTCCAAAATGTTTTCCTTGACCTTGAAGCTATTTTTGCTGGCTGTCCCCCCAGTGCCTATGTACGGCATAATAATGGAACACTCGCATAATAAATGGCGACACGTTCGTAAGGTAACATCGCTCTTTCATTTTTCTCACGGTCGATTAATCTTCTAGCGTGGGGATGCTTCTGGTTATTCGACGAGTATATCGACAAATGGCCGGGAATTTATTGTGCGCGGTTGAATGGTTTTCGGAGTATGGTAAGTATTAAGGTCTAGTAAGAGGATCGTTGCTAGTTTTATATTTTTGGCTTGAGCGTTCGAGTAGAACTATATTTTATTTTTAGTGTACCTACATAAGAGCGGTGGGCAAGGATTCATAGAATATCGGCAGGCTATTTATTGAATTATTGTCACATCAGACCACCTCTTCCTATGAATTTTTGGATAGTTGATCTCCATTAGCTTTGGTCTGTGGCTTGATGGAGTGCCAGGTTCACCGTTACGTCCATTTGTCCCGACATCTGGTTTGACCATCGCTTTGGGCTGCATCCTCTCCGTCTTTTGCCTTCATCATTGGACCAGCAAGTGTCGAAATTACTTGCAATTCCAAAAAATCACACATAGATATACAAACTTGTGGTAGTCCGACGCTCGATTTCCTTAGCTTTCTTTAGCTTTGGATAATCTTATCATAATAATGTATGTGGTGTGCGACAAAGGACATTAATGTCCTCTGGTAATGTAAGGAAGCTGTCAAGATTATTAGAGATTTTATCTTCATCCTCATAAACGAGGTAATTGAAAATAATATACACCCGAAACTTCTTAGCACCTTGTGTTACGATCCTAAACAAACTCTTCTCTACGACTTTTCATAATTCGAAACTTGTTGTTTTTCATACCAATATAAGAAATTAATATATTGGTATGAAAAACAAAATTTTGAAAATTGTATGGAACAAAATTTTGAAATTTTGGCGCATCAATTTTGTATGTTCAAATTGAGACAGCCGAAAAATAGAATGAAATGCAAGACAAGATCCTTTGATCATTATGTACGTTAGTCTTAGTACCTACTATGAGAAATTCTGTGGTTTTTCACGTAAATTTTACACACGATAAACATTGTTTTTTGACTTACTTGTTTACTTTTAGTCAAAGTCATAAAACAAACGTTGTTCAGGATCATGATAGTTAGTATTTTTCAATAACAATGTTTTTTAACGATAAACTAGAAAAATATTTGGTCCATAAAAAATAATTTAACAATGACAACGGTCTCGTTCCAAAACCTAAATGAAATGCAGGTCCCAATTAGCATAACTATGCAAATTGAAGCTAAACAATTATTGAGGATTAATGTCACAAATCCAGCAAACGTTGTTTTGTCAAATTTCACAGTACGGAATACTGATCAAACAGAACGAATAATTGGAATGAATTTCAATCGGTCAGTTGACTGTTAATGCCATCAATTTTGATTCTATTTCATTGGTTCAAATATTAATATCAATTATCCAAATGACGACATGGTTGGCGCAGTGGTTAAGCGATTAGCTTTCTGCGCTACGTGCCGCGGGTTCGATCCCCGCACGGAACAAATATTTGTATGATCTACAGATTGTTGTTTCTGGTCTGGTTATGTGTGCATGTAACATGCATGTTTGTAAACTGTACCCTCGATACAGGAGAAATCCTAGTGAGGGGCAAAGTAATAAAAAATAAAAATAAGCATTACATTCGATGTGTCGTCTACTCTGGGAATCAAACTATAATAGGTAATGCAGCTGGTGTCTGTTAAAACATTCAACTACATATAAGTAGTGAAGCAATTTCTCGCAGTAGTTAATGGTGAATATGATAATATTAATGGTGATGGTGATGAAGCTAATAAAACATCACAACCTATTGCAGTTGTGATTAGATATTAACGCAAACTTACATTTTTAACCACCGACATAAAAGAGAGGTTTTATAATTAGCCTCTGACAAAAAAGAGGGATGATGTAAGTTAGTAGTGTGTATCGGGGTATCTGTGGATCTGTGTATCTGATTGTGGCATCGTAGCTCCAAAACGGATGGACCGATTTTAATGCAGTTTTAATTGAAAGCTAGTTTAATCGAGTATCATTTTAAGCTACCTATGTTTCATGAAAAGATGTTCAGCCATTCAAAAGTTACAGCTCTTTTTCTAGTTGGAGTCGGGGGTTTTTGACGGTTAGGTTATAATGTAAATACACTCGAATGCAATGAATCCGGGTCATTAATAAACCTTAATATCTCGGAAACTAAAAATGTTAGCTTATTCAAATAAAAAGCATTTCATAGACCATTTAATACCACTCAAATAAAATTAATAAAAGAACTTAGTTATCATTTGTTTTACTTATTAAAAATACATAAATTAAAAATGCGAAAATTTTAATGCAAGTTTTTTTTTAAATTTCAATTTTTTTCAAATATATCATTTTCTCACATTTTAATACTTTGTATTACCTCCGTGTATTGTTAATACAGATGTCATGCGATTCGGTATACGGCACAAAGTTTCTGAGCCGAAGTTGGGGAATATTCTCGCATTCCTCTATCAACGCAATGATCAGCTCTCGAATCGTATTATTTAAGTAGTATTAAATAGGTCTATAAAATACTTTTTATTTGAACAAGCTAACATTCTTAGTTTCCGAGATATTAAAGTTTATTATCTTGGTGACCCGGATTCATTGCTCTCGAGTGTAGTTTAATATTATTAGAGGTGTTGTTACTGAAATTATTTTCAAATCTTTGTATGTTTTGTTTAGCCAAGCGCCAAAATTATACTCAAAACTCAACATACTTGTTTAAAATTTATGCACGAAATCTTTACCATCTTCAATAACATGTTCTCAAACTTTTCCGACCTCTGCAAAATTTTTCGTCAACACGAAAGCAGAAGTGTCCAAGTACAATTTTAAAAGTTTTTCTGTATATTTTTGTTCTTTGTTTTGTATATTCAAAATTCTATTATCAAGTTTTTCTGTCAACTTGGGTGGCGGTGCTCATTCTCAAATATTCGATGGTGTATTTATGATTAAACTTCGGGATAATAGACTGGTCTTAGAATGGAATAATTTTACTGAAATCATACCAGGAAAACATTTATATCATGAGTCATTCTTGTTCCGTATTTACGTTTTGTTTTATTTTCCATGTGCTTTTTTGTAGCATTATTCAGGGTGTCTAGTTGAACCAGGGAAACAATGAAGTAGGGTATTGTTGTACTGATTATTATGAACAACTTTTACTACGGGAAATCGCGAAAAATAAACTGCAGTTCCGTAGCAATAGTCGAGTAACATTAAACTATTTAATAGTTGATATATTTTTATTTCTGGGTTTATCCCATGGTAAAAGTTATTCATAATGATGACTAAAGCAAGCTTTCATAAAATTCTGACTATCTATAACTACAATACGAATAATTTATATCTTTCTATTAGGAATGCTTTTTCAAAATATATATTCTATAATACAGTAATTTTTAATATTCCGTTCTGTATGAAGGATAAATTCTGTGTTTTAACACCTACCTACCTAGAGGTTATTTACACTGGCTACTTTCTGCAGCACGAACACGTATAATGTTTTTGTAAGCAAAAGGCAGCCAATGAACGCGCAAACGTGCGATTCAGCTGCAAAAAAGTAGCCTAGTGTACTTATCGATCAATCAATTAGTGATAATCCTAGGCAGTATGCGATAAATTTGTTATTGTTCACTCACTTCGAAATAAAGTATCGGCTCGTTGAATTCCCTTCATTATGGTTAGCGAAATAGCGATGCTGACGTACGCGTCAATCTTATTCAGAGGAAAATCATTATTATCCTATTCTTATGTTTTATTCACATTAAATTACATTATTTTCGCAAGTTTTACCACAATACTGTATTTTTTTTCTTCTTTTCGTTCTTAAGTAGATACCTGAATCTGGTTTATATAAAATATATACTATATATTAGGTCTTTACCTATGAAATTGCCGTTTTGTCGAACTGGATACTTTGAATTAAAATATCTTCGGTTTGACTAGGAATTTTAAATTGAAATAAATTTTAATTGTTTGGCACGTTATTCTTTTTGTAAAAAACATAATTCATTTGTTTTTTTATTTTTTATTTTCCCTTCAATTTTATAAGATTTACAACCATGGGCTCTAAGAAAACTCGTGCTATTTTCGAATATAAGTTCTGGCGTGGAAATAATGCATCTCAACGAGCACACAATATTAACGACGTGTATGGACCCAACACTGCTAACGAATGAACAATTCGTTATTGGGTTAATCGTTTTCGTTCTGGAAATTTTGATCCGTCAAACCAACCCCGTGGACGCCCGGAGAACAAGATTGATAATGACGAATTGGAGGCGATAGTGGGAGCGGATCAATCTGAAACTACGTCTGAGCTGGCTTCGGCCTTTGATGTTACTGTCAAAACAATAGTAATTCATTTGTGACAAATCGGCAAAATAAAGAAGCTTGACAAATGGGTACCTCACGAACTGACCTATCCTCAACGAGAAACCCGCTTCCAAGCCTGCATCAAATTACTGAATCGACATAGAAACGAGTGAATTTTGAATCGAATTGTTACCTACGATGAAAAGTGGATGCTATACGATAATCGTAAACGTTTATCACAATGGTCAGATACAGGTGCCCAAGCCAAACAGTGCCCAAAACGCAAGATTAGCCAGAATAACCTTATGGTGACAGTTTGGTGGACCAGTGCTGGTGTTATTCAGTACAGCTTCTTGCCATCTGATGCCACAATTACTGCTGACTGTTACCGTCAAGAATTGCAAATAACGATGGAGAACCTTGCAGTCTTACAACCGAGACTGGTGAACTGTTCTTCGCCATTGCTACATCATGACAACGCCCGGCCACATACTGCACAACAGACGTTGGTAAAATTGCAAGATTTGAAGCTGGAGACTCTTCTTCATTCACCATATTCCCCAGATCTTGCCCCAACAGACTTTCACTTTTTTCGGAGTTTAGATAACTTTTTGTAAGGAAAAAACTTCAATTCTCAAGACTCGCTGAAAGACGCCTTCGAAAAGTTCATCGATTCCCGTGCAGAAGACTTTTACAGCACGGGCATCCACAAACTGCCCACAAAATGGCAAGAGTGCGTAAATAGTTTAGGTAAATATATCGATTGAATAAAGACATCTTTCTAGAAAAAAATATTTTTTTGAATTTTCCTATACAATACGGCAATTTCATAGGTAAAGACCTGATAGAATATTTTTTTAAGTAGTGTGCAGAATTCGTAAAGTCATTCGGTGTCTGTTCTTAAATCGAACCACAGTATCGGGATTCACTTCAAAACAAGACAAAAAATTGACTTAGTATTGAAAACACGCAAAATTTTCTAGCGCAAGTCATACAAAATCAAAATTTTATTTTAGTTTAGAGTGAATTTTAGTACTGCGGTCGCATTTGGGAACGGACTCTCAATCACTCTGCAAATTATGTGCTCTACATAAAAAAATATCCTGTATTTCTATTTTAATACAACATTTCTGTGATTACAGCTGTGTTTTCATATTATATGCCAGAATTTATACCATACACAATCTTATACTTAACACTGTAAGTATACGTTCCTTATACTAAATGGATGTGGCCCTTCCTTGTATCCAGGACATCATTATTAGTCAGTATATTATTGCTCTCAATCTAAGATTATCTGAGCAAGGCGGCTGACATTCCAAGGAAATACGTGATCACCCGTCAGCTTCAATATTTATAAATTCCTGAAACTTACGTGACCGACCTCTTACTTCTGCTGAAATTGAGGCAATATTTTATTAAGCTACCTATGTTTTGTGAGCAAACGTAATAAACGAACTATGCATGGATAAATGATAAGATTTATCTATTCTATAGGTGTAAATAAAGATTATTTTGGCAAGAACAGGGTCTATAGAGACTTTTCAAATTTTGCCGAGAGATAGTGTTATGTGTAAAATGAAGAAAATTTAAATTAAATCCTGTGGCTAAAATACAAGAGAAGATAGAAGAGGAAGCATGATTGGACACTTGATTAGGCACGATACGTTCATTACCAACATTATAGAAGGGAGAATAGAGGCAAAAAGAAAAGGAGGAATACCAAGAAGTAACTACATTGATCAGCTGAAAGAAAAAGCGAATATAAATATTTGAAAGATTTGGCATTGGATAGGACTGGATGGAAATTGCTACACCGACAAGTGCCTAGCACTTAAATTTTGGATGGATGGCTAAAATACTGATTGGATTTGATTGATTTTTTTGTGTATGGTCACAGAACGTGATACTCTTTTCTGTTTTTTTTCTTTTTTTAAAACGTTGCCCCCCACTAGGATTTCTCCTGTATCGAGGGTACAGTTTACAAACATACATGTCACATGCACACACAACCAGACCCGAAATAACTATCTGTAGATCATACAAATCGCATTGTTCCGTGCGGTGATCGAACCCGCGGCACGTAGCGCAGAAGGCTAATCGCTGGTTATACTAAATATTACGTTGTTTCATTTAATGTTGTAACATCGTCATCAGCTTTTATAGATAATGTCTATGACAAGCACTTTACCCTTAACATAATTTTCTTAGTACTTTACTACTAGCGCCGAAAACCGAATTCATGCTTCTCATAATCAATGCCATTGGACTATTCTCGAAAATATCCGTATCAAGCGGGAAATGTCAGGACGCACTCAGCAATGCCCCCATGTATACGGTCCATAAATTCCGTACATTCCCTAAAACACTCATGAACATTATTCTTGGGCCAAATACGGATTTTGAACTATACCTATAAAACAAGGATGCGGATTACATCGGGCCGAGACAAAAATGTATGGAAATACATGTAGGTAGGCCACGAGATATTTGGGAAACAAAATCTTTGCATTTTTTTATTAATTTGTCACCAAATCTCAGCCTAATAAATACTTTGACTTTGTATCATTTAAAGAGGCTTTGACTTGAGACTTTTTTTTTTTTTTTTTTTTTTTTTTATCGTGGTAAAATCATCAAATGAGTCCTCCCACCCCGGGCAGGGCGGGAGGGACTGTCAGACTTGTACTGACTAAAATCCACGGTGTTCCTTCAATAGCCCTTTACGTTCCGGGGTCACGGTAATGAGATAAGCCCCGCGACCCCGGCAGGCTTCGGCCCTCTACAGGGGGGGCCCCGTCATCTTGCTGACGTTCTTTGAGGCGCGCGTGGAACACAACGCGCCGTCGACCCGGGCATGGTCCATGGTCGGACAGCGAGTTGCCCTTTACTCGCTGTCCGCATGCCCGCGCCTACGGTGGCCGGAGATCGTCGGCCGGCGCCCGACGCCGTGGGCGACCACCACTGCGGCTGGGCTGGAGGGAGGACGCCATCCTCTCCCTCAAGCGGCCCGCCTCCTCCTTCGATAGCATGACTGCTTCGCAGAAGGAGGCGACCGCTTCCCACTCCGTCTCGCCCCGCAGCATGGCCTCGACCAATGCCGGGCGCGAGAGGTCTCCGCCTATCGCCGCCCTGAGGACACGTCGGTGCTCTGCCCAAGCGGGGCAGTCTTGCACCGTATGCTCTACTGTGTCCTCAGGGCGATCCTCGCAGTGGTGACACCCAGGCGTTTCTGCCTTCCTCATCAGACACAGGTACCTCCCGAAACTTCCGTGTCCGGTGAGGACCTGCGTCACGCGGTAGGTCAGGACGCCGTGCCGCCGATCCAGCCACTCCTCAAAGAGGGGTCTTACCGCCGCGATTGCGGCGTGCCCGTTGACTTGAGACTTGGATTGAATTTACTTAATAATGAATGTTGTTACGTTATGAGACATACCCTAGATTTGTGTGTTTAATATGCTCAGTTGGAATTATTAAAGGAGCTTCACGGCTGTTTTATTACCTTGATTTGAGAGGATGCTCAAATATGAAAATTTGGTAGTTTAATTAAATTTCAATACTCAAATCCAGTGCTGAACATATTTATTATTTAGATATTCATTAACTGATATCTTATTGCTAACAGACAAGTCCTTACGCAATAAGTGATGATTATGTTACATTATAATAATTAAAGTTATATATAAAAAAAAATGAATGGTATAAAACCACATAATTAACTATTGTATAACATAAAATATAAAAATGTAGGTATAATTTAATTAGAAAAAATCTGTAAAAATGAAATTGTTGTGTAAAAGACTGTATACGTTAAAATTATTGTAAATATTATCCAAATAAGGTAAGGTAACGTAGGTTTCTTTCAAAAACATTTTTAACGAAGATTTAAAAAGAGTAAAAATTTAAGCCTGTTGTAAGAACAAAGAATGCAAGTAAAGTCAAGGAAAACAAATGCAGGAATTTTATGGTTGATGGACCACTTATTCTAACAAGTGAATGAAATTGTAAGTGATGTGCTTTTAGTAGGGACGGAAGGTACAATTGCTGTAGAAAGAGTGAGTGCAGGAAATTAAGTAAATGGTCCGCTGAAGCTACTAGCCGGCAATAACATAAGTCCCGAGGAGCTCCGGGAATATATAGCGAGAATGATAGATAGAGATTATAGCTGCCATAATGCAGCTGTAGTTTACAAAGTGGTCTCAGCTACAAGTAAACTAAGCCGTCCTTTCCCGTGGGTGCCGTGAGATACGGTAAAAGGGATCAATGGTAAACGGAAGGGACGCATCTTATACCTGAAGTACCTACGAACGACGTTGAACTTCTAACTATACAGGTATACCTTTCTAGTCCCGATCCCTTTAAGGGTTTGTTGAACTTATCATTATGAACAACTTTTACTATGGGACCAACCATGGAATCCCGAAAATGAAATCAGCTGTTACATACATTTAGTCGAGTCATATCAAATTATTTATAAGGGTGCAATTTCTGTACTATCCTTACATTTGAATATCAAAGTATACATATAAATCTTTCGTAAAAAAATATCTAAATGATGGCGAAAACCGCATCAAAATCCGTTGCGTGGTTTAGGAGGAGTTAGCGCCTTAGCATCCGCTAAGGCGCTAAAAAAAAAAAAAAAAAAAAAAAAAAAAAAAGTAAAAAGTAGCTTTCCGCGTCTGTCTGTATATCCATACAGCTACAAAGCTACTTTATTATAAACTATGTAGAGATATGAATTTCAACCGGGCCTTTGCAGATACTTTCAAAACGTGATTCCAAGTGGGTTGGTCCTGGAGAAGACACTGTATACCAAATACGCTGCATGAAGCTTCAATCAAATTACAATTAACTGTTTTATTTATCTCACAGCATTTGGACGCTATCTTGAAAGCATCTTAACCACTTACAAAAGACCCAACGGTTCTGTTTATCCCCACAAAGTTTGGTGAACGCAATTTACTAATTAAATAAATGCTCCAGTTTAACTAGTTTGTTTAGAATGACGTGTGGGTGTTAGTGGGTGAGGGAAATAGTGTTGGGCAGTAATTGAATTGGCCGAGGCCGAGATACTGAGCTGAGAACGAATGAAAGGCGTTGATTGTATAACTATCATCGACAGGTAGAGAGCTCAGGCGATTGACTAACAATTTTTCTGTACCAATGGGACAACAGGCTGTCGTTTGTAATAGACGAAAATATTTATTCTTGTGCGTACAGTTTATGAAATGATCGATTGATCTAAAAAAAGTTATTGGATACTCGCCTGGCAGGAAAGTGACACTTATAAGTAATTCTACAAATCAAATGTGTAATTTGGAAATGGTTGAATCATCTTGAAACAAATCCAATTATGTTTCTTGATCTTGAAAAGTATAGAAAAAATTCAATCGGCTTCATGTCGGCTGTAATTTAGTACCATTCTTCGAAAGGAACATGAACAAGATAAATTCTTATCGTCACGTACATTGTATTCGTAGAATGAACACAATTTCAAGCATCTTTTACGTAACGAAAAGGCTAAAGTGTATCTTTTATTCCGACATCAAGATAGTCGATTTAACTCCGGTTTCTGAAAGGCTGGTCAAATATCTGATCATGTTAAATCCCATGTTAGTAACTGTTGTGATTGGTTGACCAACATCAAGAATCAATTCATCAACTAATCATATCACTTGATATGAGATTTGACGGTTGGTCAAATTTGATTAGCCTTACATGATACTTACTTCGATTTCACAAGCAAAATTCGACAAAATATACACACCCAAACTATTTTTACTGCTTTGCTCGACATCCGTATGTCGTAACCGGGATTCAGCAGAATATCAGCGTCAGGTGTCATAGCCTGGCACATGCTGAGCTGGACACCCATTTGCTAGGACACACACCGAATAGTCAAAAGGCAAGGTGATGCTCAGTTGGTGCAGTATACCCACTTTTTTTTTCTACTTAATTTTACACTGTTGCCATCCTTAGAAAAATGTCTTCTCTGTCTATGCACCTGTTCTCTTCTTATTATCTATGTAAATCATTCTAGTGTGTCTTGTTTTTTGTGGCAACAAAAATGATTTTTTTTTTCTTCATCCTTTGAGAAACTGGGTGTGCATAAATTAAATCGGCAGGCCGAATTTTCCCCAGAATCGAATGGGCTATCTCTAAAAACCGAACATTCTCACACGAATTGTGTAATCCACTCGATTCGGGACTTGATCAAGATGTTTTAAACACTTGATATATTAAAGGTTCTTAGTTACTTTCAAAGTTAATGTTGGTTGTTTGTCGGTTCTCTAATTGTTGTTTGTTTAAATTTGATTACTGAGTTGGTACAAAGTTTTATCGAAAGTATGGTACACTGAACATTATTATTTAGTGAAAGGTAAGATTGCTTTATATTCAAGTACTTAAATTTATACGCTTGGATGGCTTAAATTACTATCGTGGTTAAGTTATTTTGGAAAACAATTTCATCTCCAATAAGTTTGTTAATTTAATGAAATTCTTAAGTCCTTGTGTGACTTTAGGGTCCAATAATTTAAGAAAAATATTCAGTCTAAGACCCAGATCACTGAAATTGGATGCTCGATAAGGCTCAGCATTTAAGACACTAAATTAAGATTCAGATTAAGATTTTTATTGTATATATTATTACAGTCACATAGTTTAATAGTATAGTCATAATAATTATAATAGTAAAATTTATTTAATAAAATTACCTAATGAATCAAATTAATTGATTCATAGTATAAAATAAAAAATAAAAGAACTTCACAAAAATAAAAAATATTACTCGATAATTTTTGTAATGAATTCTTCAATGCTATACGGTGCCATAAATCATCAACTCTAGGTTACAATGGAAAATAGTGCTTTTAAAAAAAATCCTTGCCCCTCTCTATGATTTCTCCTGTATCGAGGGTACAGTTTACAAACATACATGTCACATGCACACACAACCAGACCCGAAACAACTATCTGTAGATCATACAAATACTTGTTCCGTGCGGGTATCGAACCCGCGGCACGTAGCGCAGAAAGCTAATCGCTTAGCCACTGCACCGACCGTGTCGACAAACTTACAATACGTGTATGTATGTATGCAACATAGTGTAGTCATTGATTTGAAACCAAACACAGACCCAAGCTTAATACCGTTGCCCTAAATTATAATCTTTAAATCCTCATTCCCTAGAAAGCTCGGCTCGGCTTATAATAATAAGCGGATTTCAGCTCACTACGCGCGCTATTTCTGTTTGGTCTTAGGTATTAAATGCTACTATGTTGTTTAAGAGTTTGAGGGTAAAATAACCTTTATTTCTAGTGTTGCTAGCTTTTGGACTTAGTGCTAAATTTCGTGTTATTAACTGACCTTCAGACTAACCAAAAGTTTACTAACTATTCGGTGAGAATAAATCTGTGCCTTAGGGTGCGAGTGAAACAGCTAGTACAATAGTGTAATAAATTGCTTTTCTTTCTTTCTTCTTTCTTTCTAGTGACACATGAGTCATGCTCGTGAACGGCGCCCTAATTACGTAAAAATCACCTGACAGCGACCCGACAGCCACGCGACAGCAGACGGAGTGCGATCTGTCCCGAACCGTCAAACAAATTGGTATTATGTACAGCATTCATCCGCCTGTGGTTACTTGTCACATTGGCAGCGCCAGGTAGGCACTTTTTAGTCCGTTTATTGTCCGCTAGAGGGCGAATCCGTAAGCGGTGGCTGTCGCGTGGCTATCGGCAAATACGTAATACCAAAGTGATGTTTGACAGCAGCTACCGCGCGATTTACGCAAACTGTCTGGTACATCGGTAATTAGGGAGCGGGTGCCGTCTGTCAGGCCTGGTCAGCTTGTAACTGCCATGGCAATCTTATTTAAAGGCAAATCATTATTATTATCCTATTCAAATTTATTTTTATTCACAGTAAATTGCATTGTTCTCACAGCTCTATCCCCAACATTTTTCTAATCAACATTTTAATAGAGTTTCCTAGGAGTTTCTTGCCGGTTCTTCTCCATAAGACCTAATATTAGGAACCGCGCACCTAGAGTCTCGATATTTCATAAGTGCCTGTATTTGGTTTACATTAAATAAAGATCTATTCTATTCTATTACAAATCTTCTTTATTTACCAGTAACTCATTCATCTGTGACTGATTTGAATTTTGTATTCTCTTTATTTTAAGAGGAAGTAGATGTTTTTATCACTTCACACATACATTCATCATTTTCATTCATTTGTCTGAAGGTTTCTATTTTTAGTTTGTAGTGTCTATCTGTGTATCTATGGCATTGTAGCTCCAAAACGGTTGGACCGATGTTAATGCAGTTTTTATAATTGAAAGCTAGTTTAATCGGTAATCATCTTAGCTATGTTTCATGAAAATCTGTTCAGTCGTTCAAAAGTTACAGCTCTTTTTCTAACTGGAGTCGGGGGTTTTTGACGGTTAGATTATCACATAAGTCGTTCATAGATGTACCGTTTTTTTTTTTTTTTTGCGTGGTAAAATCATCAAATGAGTCCTCCCACCCCGGGCAGGGCGGGAGGGACTGTCAGACTTGTACTGACTAAAATCCACGGTATTCCTTCAATAGCCCTTTACGTTCCGGGGTCACGGTAATGAGATAAGTCCCGCGACCCCGGCAGGCTTCGGCCCTCTACAGGGGGGCCCCGTCATCTTGCTGACGTTCTTTGAGGCGCGCGTGGAACACAACGCGCCGTCGACCCGGGCATGGTCCATACATGTACCCTTAATATAATACTCTAATTTGCCTATTTTCGGTAAAGATTATATTCTGACCCTTTCATCACAACCCAACTAAGCATCATATATCTTGGAATGAAAATTAAAATCGCCTAATCCTGCTCAATGCTAATCTCATGGCATACAAATTACTTTCGCACCCGACACATTATCCAAAGTTGGGGTCCGAAGTACCCCAATCACACGTTATAGAGGTCCAGAAGATGTAGGGCCCGACTAATTCCGGATTTAATCATTATAATCGGCTGCGGTCACGGCTACATTTGAATACAGGAGTGATTCGAACTTAGATTAGTGAAATGTTGGATATGATTGCTTCAAAGGACAAGTTTTGGATTCGATTTAGATGTTGATAAGCATGTAGTTAATTTTGATGGAAGAGCCTTGATTTATTGCTATGTGCTAACTAAAAATGTATGTGACAGTCCCAAAATGTTTTTTAGACTTTTGTGACAGATATATTTTATATTTATTCATTCTCAAGTGGGTGATCGTGTAAAGTATAGATTGATGGTTTGATAAATCCGACCGCAAAATATCCAGATATTTTTATTTGCGGCATCAATATTGTCAATCCAAGGATTGAACTGATGCTAAATTAAGCACCTAATTGACACCTGAGAAAAAAAAAAAACATAAAAATTTTACTTTAGCGTTTTGATAATATACGATATTCATAAAAAATATGGGAATGTGTAAAAGACGTCCTATAAATTTGATCCGTAAAGAAGTTTAAGCTATTAATTTTGATAAGTTATTAACGCACTTTGCCTCTTTAGACCTAAAATTAAGTATTATAATTTATTAAGCAACTTTAGCTATCATTCACATCCAGTCTTCACAATTCTAAGTTATCCAGTGTGTAAGGTTGTGACCCACAAAAGTTGTGAACGATGAGGGTAGTTGAGTATTGGCTCGCTTCACTTATGGTAGATCATATTGTTTTTGTTTCTAAGGTTGGGATTATGCGATAAATAATAATGTTGTATGTCACTTCTATTTCAAAACATTTGTTGTCTCTGTGTATTGTTGTATTTCCTCATTCCAGACACAAACAGTTACTTCATTACCCGACTGCGCCAGCAGGAGGGTTATGTTTTTCGAGTGTATGTATGTTTGTAACGCTCTGTAGCCTGCACGGCTTAATTGATGGATTTCAGCTTAAGAGGTGTCGTTTGATTCATTTTAATAGTGAGAGTGACACTGGCTATATCAAAATTATAAAAATTTAATAGGACGATTTTTGGCGTAACGTAATTTTTTTTTTCTTTATTATTCTTTTTGTGTATCAAATTATAGAGTTATATAAATAGCTTAGAAAAATATATACAACTTACATGTTTAAATGTAATTTCGAATGAGAAATGCTAACTAAAAAGTAAAACATAAAAAAGTTAATTTATAAAATTAAAAAACCCCGACAGCTTAAAAAGGGAACTTTAAATAAAAATTGAATAGAAAAAAACAAGTCCAGTAGATTTCTAATGTGGAACATAGCAGGACCCATTACAAATCGAGACCGGCTCAAATCATCACAATCATTAGAATTCTACTGGACTTGTTTTTTCTTTTCAGTTTTTATTTAAAGTTCACTTTTTAAGCAGTCGGGATTTTATTATTATTATTATTATTAAATTATGGACGAGCAGCAGGCTTGCTGATGTGTCCACATCAAAGTACTGGAGTAAAGTCTATTTCACATGTAGTAGTCCAATGCATAAAATTCTGTTTTTAATAATTTAAATAGTCATATTCAGCCACGGGTTTGCTTTACGCCACTTGTCTAGGCGACATTTAAAACTATTCACTGAATTAGCAGACACTACACTTTCCGTGGAGAGGGATTTAGATATTTTAAATTTTTATTTTTAATCCCTTTTAGTGTAAACAGTACAAGTTCCTGACACTTGCGACGCAATTTGTGTCGCGGCCTGAATTCAGTTTAATAGTGTCGGGATAACCCGTCTAAAACTACTAACACTGACAACTTGTATGGCCATCATTCACATTTTCCAATTAGAGTTCTCCAACTCTGTAACTTTTATTAGAATTAATGTCGTACCACGAGGAATGTTAGCGCTTGAAACTAATAGCGAAATCGTATTGGGTTTTAAAACTGTCGAAACTTTAAAATATACTGCCAATAAGGCAGCTCATCATTTAAGGGTCCGGTTTAAATTTTACGGTTCTTGGGGTTAACATTGGGTTGACTTCTAAAACTTGTTTGGGAGAGTCTGCTATAAGCTTCAAATGCTAATCTTGTTGCTTGGCCTTTCTGAAGATTTAGCTAAGATGGGAGTTTACATTTTAGATTCACAAATATTTTCTTAATGACCACTACGGGTTTTGTAAAATCTGGTCGTGTTTTTAAAAATCGGGTAAATCTGGTAAAATTCGGATTTTGCGAAATTTTCAGTGCCTAATAAATATTAGATTAGATAGATAGATATAATAATATAATCTTTATTTATATGAAACATAGTATATGACAGACCTTAATATAAAGTTGGTTTCGCATATTTCGCCTATTTATGCAACTTTTTAACGTAAGTTTAATCAATCGAATCTTATAATCTAATTATTAATAGGTACTTAATTAAAATTAATAGCAAATTAAAATTACTTAAATAAATTTATAGCCAATTAAAATTAAATAAATTAATAGCAAATTAAAATTACTTAAATAAATTTATAGCCAATTAAAATTAAATAAATTAATAGCAAATTAAAATTAAATAAATTAATAGCAAATTCGATAGAATTAGATCTTCGAAACTTCAGCTTAATAATACCTAAGTACATTTTTAAATGTATCCTCATTTCTGAAAAGCTCGCTCCCTCCAACAATTTCAACTAAATTTTAGTTTTCAACGCGAGACTTCATATCCTGTCCTCATTAATTTACGTTATCTGTGGCACCCAAGTTGTTGTGACCTACTAAACTTGCCAGCGCTGGTAGAGCACCGAAATATTTCAACGCGTCTTGTGTCAGATTATTTTTGTTTTTGGTGAAACAAAGATTGGTTAGAGTGTAAAATTTTATGTCTAAATAGTGGAGATGTCTATATTTGGTATTTACAACGAATAGATAAGTTGGTCCTCTTAAATTTTGCCCATGAGCACCTACCTGGTACCCGAACTCTTTTTTACAACACCTATGACTATATTATAATGACCCATCTAACTTCAGGGTATTTGGTAATTGGTACATATTTTCTGAAATTGAGATGTGGTAGATAAATGATAGTTGCTTAACCTGAGAGCCAAGCATGAATTTTTTTGACGTATCGTAACTTTGATGTCAGCAAATTTGTCTTATTAAAAATACACGCATAATCAATAATATTTTTTTGAAAATACATGCATTGTTTTTTTAAATTTTCATGAAACCGTGTGTATATTTTTTTCCAAATACGAAGGGTATAATTTCTATGTCAGTATAAAAACTGTCAAATAAAACAAAACATCTCTACTGTTGAGGATTCTCGTAATTGAAACTCGTAGAACTTCAACTTACTGTATTTATTCTTGTACCATAATATGAATATCAACATTACACAGAATATGAAGAACCGACTTATGTAAATAACATATAAACTAGTGAACTGTAAATTGTAAAACCCGTGTGTTTGCGCAGCACGGCCGGGGAGAGAGCGAGCACAGACAACAATTAACTTTTTTATAGATTATCTATGGACAAAGAATAGTGGTGCAGAATTTCTAAGGTAAAATTAATTTAGTTTGCTAAACATCTGCAGCCGTTTTAATTCTATCAAACCGCGACCATTTAAGCCAACTACAAACACGACTGCATGTAACCAGCACAGGTTTACAAAGAGAGCATTTTGCTCGTAATAAGTACAAAATAAATTGCTCGTAAACGTATTCGAGAGCTACTTAATTTTACGACCAGGTGTTTTGCTGTTTTTCTCTCTTTTCCTCTTAAGCATAAACACAAATATTGAAAGATGCAAATAGAGGTAGCTTATAGAGTATGTTTTAATATTAGGTCCTTACATTTGAAATTGGCGTTTTAAATGGAAGTTATAGGCAGTTCACTGTTTCCTTTGCTGAAAAAATTGTGGAAGCGAGAATCAATAAAATCTTTGAAGGCGGTTTTGACTGCGTCATCGGAATTGAATTTTATTCCTTGCAAGAAAATGTCCAAATTCCGAAAGAGTTAAATAGGAAGCCTATGATAACATGTATTTTAATTCCAATTCTTTTTACAGTCAAGTAAGACTTTTATCTGTCATTGAACAATATTTGTTTCAAGACCCCTGTAGCTCTTTGTATGTGAAATATATTAAAAATCTAATTATAAATACAATGGTGGCGGGCATACACACGCATCTAACAAAAGGAGATCTTACTAGAAGTCCCATATTCTTAGCTTGTAATGTAAAGTAGGGGCGTCGAAACCATTAATATTATTTCATACCAAGTACCTAATTAGCAAACTTGGTTTGAAGACCGCAACAGCACATAAATTCTAACAAAGTACACTGTTTTGCAGAGTAAATATTATATTTTGGTCTTAAATGCTCAGGATCACACAACATTATATTTAACATGGGTACTTTATTCATCTACTCAGATTTTACGAGTAGTCAGGCGACTAGAACTGCGAGGTACTGAGACCGCAGTCCTAGTCACCGATATGTGAAGAATCAGTCTGCATAGATTCCCTTTACAGTTGGTATCTTTCTCCAAAAAATCCTCCTCTGCTAAGATATCGGTAACAGTAACCCCGAGTGCGATAGACAAATACGTAGCTATTACGCCATTTTATTTAAAAAAATCGTCTGATTGTAAATTGTCTTCATCATCTGTTACAGGATAATAAAATTGTCTATTGTTTACACTCATTTACTTTTTATATTTTTCGGATCTTTCTATAGAAACTATACCAAAACTCGCTCTTACGCCAGCCATAGCCTTTTTGAATTTCCCGAGTAGAGAGCATAACACCATATTATCGTAGCGTTTTACTAAACATCGCAAAATACTTTAGCCGTAAACGAGAACAGAATCCTCAGCTTTACGACACTAGTTTTGCTCGTATTTTTCTGTCGGTAAAACAGAAAAATTTAAAACCAGTGGAAATGTCTCGACAGCTGCACGGTGTTAAATGTAACGTAGAGATAGAGACGACAGATGTGGCTTTAAACTCTGAAATTATAAAAAGCTCAGAAAAAGCGATAGCTGAGGAAGTGTCGCTAAGAATTTGTTACATGGCTATGGTTTCTCATGAAAACTGCCAAGGAGTGACATTCTCTGCTGTCTGTATTCCCTGATTCGTATAATCTAAGAATCTTCAAGGCGAGAGGGAATAGGCATTATTTGAGCTAGCATGATCCTCGGCACCATTGTCACTTACCATCAAGTGAGGTGTTGCAAACGCATTTAAATAATTAACATTAATAATAAACGGCCAATGGCTTAATAGTCAAGAGCCCCGGCCAACATCAACGATCTTAATAGGTTGATAATTTTATAATATATCAACATTCTTCAAATAAGTGGGGATTACCCGGAATTTGAATTTAGAAATAATTATCTTACCTGTCTCTTCGAAAGGAAACAAATAAAAAACTAAAGTAACTAAAACAAGAACGTCTATATACGACACCGTATCAAAATTACTATTTTAAAGTAAACTACTGTCTTACCTAGCCTAGCCGCATCCAGCGAATTCTCCCGACCATATTCCATCAAAACACATGAAACTATTTTTACTCCCCCACACGCACAAATTTAGTCTCACTTAGTAGCTGTGGGGTACTAATTGACGCTTTAAATCTGTCCACGCCCTTAGTGTACTTGTCGTACGTTTATGATTTTATACTCAAGTAAATGTTTGCCATGACTTTGCTTGCAGAGATGAATGAACTCTGTAATTTCTTTAATGTTTGGTGAAAGAAAGAAAGAAAGAAGAAAGGAAAAAGCATTTATTCAGCACGAACACATTGACAACACAAGAGAGAAGATTAAAGATAATAAGAACACACTACAAAGAGAGACAAATAAGAAATTAAATAAAAAAAATCATAATAATTATATAGCTGAGGTGGTGATCGGTGAGTGACTTCTGTTCCTTGTGAAATTTCATTTATTTATGTATACACAAGGAAATATGGTACTAAAAATGATCCAGCTATATGAGCATAATGGAACTACTTATTTCGAATGAAATTTCTTCCAGTAGTCCCACGACTGGAAATATGGATGATAGACACGTAGACATAGTGTGTAAAAATGACAAAAATAACTTATTTAGTTTTATATCCATTTTATAAAATACACAGTGTACCCTTCTTCGATAGTATTCTTTACTTCTGTATGATTTGATGAATAATTTCTTAGATCTGGGTTTTTGTGCACGTGGAATGCATGTCTGTAAATGCGTAAATGCCCTCAATATAATACACGAGAAAAAAGTATTATTATTTTCTGCAAATAATTCCTTTTTAAAGGAGGATAATGTGTTTATCACCCTATGTATGTATGTATGTTTGTTCCTTCGTGGCACTCTAAACACCAAACGCGTGGGCAGATTTTGATGATTCTTACGTCAATCGATTTGTCTTAATATTGCAAGTGTCGCTAAAAACATAACAGTAACCAAAATTCAATATGGCGACAAACAGACGCCACATTGTGAAAAAAAAATAAAAAAAATCAACGAACTATGTTAAGTGTGTATCATTGAATAGGTATTTGAAAATCATTTTTAGGTTTCTTTTATCATTTTTCATTCCGAATGACCATTTAGGACTTATAACGATTTAAAGATGGTTAGCAACCATATTTTTCTCGAATCGATATAAACAAATGAGATTCCTATGATTCGTCTAAAAAGCGCAAATGACACTGGCAGTCGGGTTTTTTTTTACAAGTCTTTATACTACGAAAAACTCAAGAAAAGAAAAAAGTCTTGATACTATTATCCGAGAAGGTTTATTTTATTTTAAATCCGTTCATCCATTTTCAAGTCTTCAAAAACACTGAACTTAGCACTGAAAGTTTCTCAACTGCAAGCAGTTTTAGCTCATAAACTTGACAGACAAACAAAACTTTTATCTCATAACATTAACTCTCTAACGTTGTGGTTAATTATGGTTTTCTTTGGTTATAACAAGTTTACGACCGAGTTTCCTGTTTAGACTGGTCCCGTTGGTTACCTGTTCAGAAATTAATATTCTTAAGTTAAACTTTGGTTTAAACATTATGTGAAATTTTAATGAGAATGGAATTAAATTTGGAATTCATTGGCTATCATTGTTAGCAGTAGTGATTGTATTGGATGTAAATAAAAAATATGTAATTTGTTTCTGATTTTCAAAGAAAGAAAGAATAAAAGCAAAATCAAAGACAAATATAAATTTCAATGAGTTATTCTGCAAAAAGGCTGCAGCTCAGCATAAAGTCAGGAGGCAGTGTCGCTGGCCACCTGACGCTGCTTTTCAGCTGCAACCCACAAGTGCCATACGCTTGAAACTATCAATTATAAAATATTATGTTATAATAGGTATACCTATTAAAAATAAATACTTAGATACTACTATTATTGCATACATACATGAGTACATAAATAATGATCAATACAATCCGTATAAAACACAACAAGAATCAATACCGACACCAAACCTGTCGTCGGCTTTTTTCTGTATAGAAGGAACAGTTACACTAAAGGCCAGTTTACACCGAAGCATTCCATTGAAGATGTCGAACCTCCTCCACATGTGCTGACAAGTCATCCTCCGTATTCGTAGTGGGTAATGTATGTCATTAAAAATTTCACGTCAATGTCATTTCGGTTGTTGGTGCAAGAAATGATTAAAGTATTGACACAGTATTGAAGTGCATTTTTTTTTAGATTTTCATATCATCATCATTATTCTCCTGCCCTTATCCCATTTTATTTGTGGTCGGCGCAATATGTCTTTTTCTTCCATTCATCTCTATCAGACGTCATTTCCAGATTTACTTCCTTCACATTCATGTCATGCATGTTTCACATAGTCCATCCCAATAACATTTTACAAATAGACGCGTTGCCCGCGCTCTATATTGGCAAGATAAATGCAAGGCAAATGCCCTGCACCGACTGAGATAATAAGCATGCAGCAGCTAATGCCACGTAACTATATTCATCTTTTTCTAACAACCGACCGACCGGGAAAGAAAATGAAAGCCACCATACATGGCGTATGGTGGCTTTCATTTTCTTTCCCTTTCTTCGCGCGCTGTATAATTATATGTACTGCTATGTAGCTATAGTAAAGATTACGCCATTTTGTAGTGCATTAATGTTGGTGTATGGCCCGTCTATTTGTAAAATGTCATTGGTCCATCCATCTTTTCTTTGGTCTGCCTCTACTCTGATAGCCATCAACATTTTCGATTTCCAAATAAGCTTTTTCTTTGAATCTCAAAACCAATAAATTGTCTGTCAATAATCTGAACGTCGAGCTAAACCGAAAAGTAGATATAGTATTTGACTAACTTTACCTAGTTACAACTGCAGTAATGTTTACCGCCGCCGACTGTTTATGTCTAAAAAACTTGCCAAGATGTAGAACGGAAACCGCATTTGTAAGGAAGTCAAAGATATTGTAAACTCGTTTCTAATTTGAGTGAACACTTTTGCTTGCCAGACATATCACTGCGGGCGGTACACTACACCACATCGTAGTAGGATAGCAGTAGTACCTATAGATTGACACAATGGTTTGCTAATTAATCATATTCATATTCTTTATTTGCATTCCACAATGTACATAAGGTAATCACAAGTTTTCAGTTGTTTAAAACGGTTTTCAAACTCTGGTTTTTTTTATTGATAGGACATTCAGTATGTCTTATAAGCCTAATGTACAATAAAGAGTAATTGAATCCATCTAACTTGATTCGACTCTAATATTTCTAATCGGTTTGTTAATTAGTTAAAAGCCAGAAAATAACCTAATCGTCAAAAACCCCCGACTGCAACTAGAAATCAAGCTGTAACTTGAACGCCTGAACAGATTTGAATGAAACATAGTTAAGATGATACCCGATTAAACTAGCTTTCAATGAAAAAAACTGCATTGAAATCTATCCATCCGATTTGGAGCTACGATGCTACAGATACACACTACAAACTTTATAACACCCCTTTTTTTGTCGGGGGTTAAAAATATCAGTCAACACTTTATGTGGGATCAAAATATCAGTCAACACTTTATGTGGGATCAAAATATTCCTTAGCATGTTATCTACTAGTGTATTTAATAGCACCAAATAATCTAAAACGAGAAAATGTAGCCAAATTTTGTAGTCTTTTAGCCTAATATTTTAGAAGATTAATTATTACGTACTTAGCTCTACTTCAACCAAAAACCCGAGATATTTTGTTGAAATCTAAAGCAAAATTGTCCTTTGCTAATTCTTGCGTTCTCTCCGCGCTTAGTTTACTTCATTCAGTAGAGCATTTACTCTTCGCTTTATAGCTTACTCCTTTTGTTCAGAACAGACCTTCGTCCATTGTTTTGATTGCGTGAAGTGCATAGCGTATGTCCAGATTTAGCGTCGGTATCGTTTGACGCGGTAATTACACCGTAAATCCTCAAGCGGACGAAATTAACTCACTCTCCTGAACATGTTATGAAAATGCACACCATTGTACACTGTAATATGCTTAAGAAATTTGTGTAGTTTGATGGGTGAGTTTTTTGGCACGGTTTGTATTTTTGGGCCAAACTCACAGCAGAGCCACGACTTTTCTTTTGTTATCATGTTTCTTAGTGGAAGTGGGATGTCTATTAAAAGCTATTTTTAACCCCCGACAAATAAGAGGGGTGTTTGTAGTGAATATCTCTATATCTGCTTAATTGTGTATCTACGTATCTGTCTGTGGCATCGTACCGTCAAAACGGATGAACCGATTTCAATTTAAGTTTTTTTAATCGAAAGCTAGTTTAACCGATAGGCCTGTAGACGCGCGCTAAAAACTAATTATAGCCGAATCGGATGATTTTTAAAAATGCAAATAATGGCGGGGGGGGGGCTTAGTAATAAAAATATATAATAAATAAATAATAATAAAAAATAAAAAAATAAAACAAAAATGGTGAAAATAAAAATTCATTAAAATGTAAATAAATGTTGACGAGTCATGCAAATGACGTCATGAGCCGCGTGGCCTATACGCGATTGCACGAGTTAATCAGGTATCATCTTAGCTATGTTTCATGCAAATCTGTTCAGTTGTTCAAAAGTTACAGCTCTTCTTCTAGTTGAAGTTGGGGGTTTTTGACGGTTAGGTTATTTACCATTAATGTGGTAAACAAGCATACGGCCCGCGGTTACCGTAGCCTATGTACGCTTGCAGTACCAGAGACATGCCTCGCACATTGCTGACCCTGTAAAATTCTGTTCACTCCTCTTTTGAAGAACTTTATGCTGTAGTCTCTTGGAAACAACTGGGTGAGGAGATGATTCCACAACCTGAGCGTGCGTGGGAGGCAACTCATCTGAAACCGCAGGATACGAGACCATTTGAGCTCTATGAGTTTACAGATGAACCACTTAGAGGTGTAATGGTAAATACATAGTGGCCATTGATGTCATATCAAACCGTTCCTCAGAACTCTGTCCGTTGTAAAAGTGGTAGAACACACACACAGAAGCAAAGTCTCTCTTCAGACTTCAGCTTGCTTTCCTTTCATGGAGTTTCTTGCCGGTTTTATGGAGTTTCTTGCCGGTTTTATGGACTTTCTTGCCGGTTCTTCTCAATAGGATCTACTATTTGGAACCGTGCACCTAGAGTCTCGACATTTCATAAGTGATATCTGGGTTACATGAAATAAAGATCTATTGTATTCTATTTCCACTCAGTTTTATTTTTCTTTCCCAAATCTTTCAACAAAGTTAATATAATAAATACGAACTTCATTTCGTACTTTCAATTCGATACACCCAACAACTCCATTAACCTTTAAAGCTAAAAATAACTTCGCTCACAGTACATTCAGTAAGTTAACAAAGAAAAGCTTCATACAATCTTAGAAGTAACAACAGTAATACATTTCTATATTAAATTAACTGAGAAGGTCGAAAAAAAAATCCCTCCATCAAACATAGATTTTTGTACGATAAATCATGATTTTTAGCCCAATCTAGTTCCCCAGGAAAATGTTATACGATTTGTTATGAGGGAATAAAGGCAATTTTCTATCATTACTGATGTTGGGAATTAAAATAGGTAAAAACGTTAAGCTAATCATAAAATGGAGCTTTGTCTGTACGCTGTTTAGTCTCTATTTCCTGCCTAATAAGCCTCTATTTCTGAAGTTCCTGTTTTAGAAAATTTAGCAACGTGTGTTCTTTAACTGATTTTTTTTTTTTGTTTTTCGGGCCTGTTTACACGGGCTTTAGCGTTAGCAATACGTTTAACGTTGAATAAAATATTACTTTTATTGTCAACGTTAAAAACTAACCACACATCAGAGCAGACGCCGCGATGGCGTTGAATTTTCATACGGGGAGCGTTAATGTTGGTGCTATGAACGAAGTAGGATTTTCGTTCTATGGTTACTTTTTGAAAAAGTTGATTTCTCATAGCACTCAAGACAGGTGGCTACGTGAGGATTTCTCTTTCTAGCGCCTAGCAGTCCTATAGTGTTGTCTCACTCACTCACACCAATCACATTGCTTCAGTATCATTGCTAAGTAATTGACCTGCCATGAATACAAATTCGAAGTACAAGTGAAAATTAAACCTTCCAAACAAAGGAACTCCATCCTATTGACCCTATTAGATTTCTAGCACCTCAGAATCCCTTGCATAAAATTAACACCATCAGAATGTAGATCACCAGATAACACAACAAATATTAATTCACCGATCATCACGACCGGGAATTAACATTTTAAATACATTTACAACGAAGTCCGGAGCATGCCCAATCGCAATCAAACCCGAAAGTTGGTCCTTATCGATTAGGCACCGCATCTGTCCGGGGAGCATCCAATAAATATGTAAATTTGCTTTGGATTAACCCCGATTGGAAAAGAAGCTTGCTCGTGTAAATTCCGGAGGACTTGGTGTGAGTAATCATCTTTTGAGCGTTATTAAATGCGTTATATTACTTTTTTGGGGGTGCTAAAAATGTTAATGCCTCATTTAAATTCGCACCTCGGACGGTTTAGAAAGTAAGAAAACAATAACAGGAAGAGAAGCAAATAACTGATATTTTTGCTTATTTATGTATTAGCTGATACTGTTTTCAATAATACCCGCAATAATAAAGCTAGCCATGTGACAGTTATCGAAGCAGCCGAGTCCACTGAAGTTAACCTGGAGATGGTAACTGAAGTAGACGTCATTCAAGAGGATAAAAAATTTGTTTCTTAATGCAACTGGCAAAAGCCTACTATAAAGCTGTGCTGGCTGATTCTATAGATCTTCTGATCTCTATTTCATGTAAACCAGATACAGGCACTTATGAAATGTCGAGACTAGGTGCGCGGTTTTAAATAATAGGTCTGATTACAATCTTGATTAGTACAACGTTGTGGTAAGAGCTACAAGAATAATGTATTTTAATGTGAATAATTATGTTTTATTCACATTAAAATACATTATTCTTAGGATATCATTGTTATAGTTGATCATTGGATTAGGTACTTATTTTATTCTGATTTACTTCTGTTTATTTACCAGCAAACGGATAACAGCTTGCTAATAGATTGTTATTACACCAATCCATTGAATCCCATAAATGCACCAAAGAGTAATCGTTCACAAAATACCCATTCGCTTGAAGAGATAAACCACGGAAATATGCTTTTAATTCCAGCGGGCGAAAGAATTCAGTGGTCATAAGATTTATGGGACCCGAACAATTTATGTGCGGCAACACACGGTGCCTATGTGAAGCAAACCATGGTATTACGGTAGCATTTACTCCGAGCAAGTCCATTGTTTTTATGATAGTATTTCATGTTAGGAAGGGAGTAACGACTTTGGGATGGAAAAGGGATGCGGTGGTTTTGGGACCTTGTTTATGGTTTTTAGCTCTGTGTTTTGTGAGGAACATTACATGTCCCGGTGAAGAATAGGCTACCATAGAAACAAGTCTCTTGTGCTCTGTGAACTACTCCTCTCATAACGTGGATGTTGTTAAAGGCGGCTTTGTCTGTCTCCCTTGTTACATCTTTTTCTTTCATGTATCTTTCTTACGTGAGATAATTAACAGTACCCCTATACCGAGTTTGACCGTAGTTCGACCTTGACCGTAGTTACCGTAAAGCCAAAAAAAATAAAAAAAGTGTGCACATGTTTTCTATAGATACAATGTTGTTGTAATGTGTGCGCACGTTGTTTTCATACATTTTTGGCTTGACGGTAACTTTGGTCAAGGTCAAGGTCGAGAAAAACTCGATATATGGGTCCAGTACTCGGTTCCCTAAGTAACGACGCTAAAATGAATACCTAACCTAAATAAGAAATTGTGACTGATGAAGACCGTAGAAACAATTATTTTTTTTTCAATCAGAAGAGTTAATCCCTCTTCATACGAAGTGTGAAAAATATTTATACTATGAAACCGTATATTATACGAAGTGTCATTAATCGAGTGACACAGCACATTACGGCAATACGGCGCGTGCGTGACGTCACAGGCGTGAAAAACAGCTCGCATTCCCCTATTTATGCACGTGGAAAACGATTTATCTTGTGAGTTAATTTTTGAGTTAAAAACGTAGTTCTTTTCATGTATACCTTTAATTCATGTTCCCAGTTCACAATTATTATGTTTTTGTATTCGCTATGGGAATTTTAAAATCAAGTTTCAATTAAAAATAAAATTAATAAATCCAGCCCAAAACTGTCCCACTGGTAGGCCCGGGCCTTTTCTCAGAATGAGTTTTTTCATTCTGAGAAGAGCCCCGTGCGTTAAGTCTTAGTCCACCACGCTGGCCTAATGCGAGTTGGCGGTCTACACATACCATCGAGAACTTTATGAGGCCCAGATGTACAGGTTTCCTCACGACGTTTTCCTTCACCGTTATCGCATGTGATAATCAAATTCTAATCCGCACATGAATCCGAAAAGTCAGAAGTGTGGGCCGGGTTTAAACTTATACCCTCCTGCATGGAAAGCGAGCGTTTAACCGATAGGCTATCAGTACTAACAATTCAAGGTTTAATTAGTCAACTTAATCTACCGCTATGCATGGCTGAACATAGTGTTCTCCTCAGTTGCGTCACAACAGTTGGTTCTCCATATTTCGCTTCCAATACGCCCCAGCTGCCTTCCTATTAAGGTACTAGGAAAACGTCTTCACGCATGACAAATCATTAGATCGTCTAGCGAACCCTGAGGAGTCAGCTTCGATACCACTATTGCTGACTGGCTTATCTTTCCATTACGGCATTTAGCGAGTCCAATGTGATAGCTTGTGACACGACAAAAGAAGGTGAAAGACCAAAAAAAAAACTTAAAGCCTAAACAGCCACGGGACTAAATATAATTGGTACCCACGAATGCTGCACGGTCATATTTTAGACCATAGCAGTACCCAGGAATGTTGCACGGTCATATTTTAGACCGTAGCGGTACCCAAGCATGCTGCACGATCATATTTGAGACCATAGCGGTACCCACGAATGCTGCACGGTTATATTTTAGACCGTAGCGGTACCTACAAATACTGCACGGTCATATTTTAGACCGTAGCGGTACCCACGAATGCTGCACGGTCATATTTTGGACCGTAGCGGTACCCACGAATTCTGCACGGTCATATTTTAGTCCGTAGCGATACCCACGAATGCTGCACAGTCATATTTTAGACCGTAGCGGTACCCACGAATGCTGCACGGTCATATTTTAGACCGTAGCGGTACCTACAAATACTGCACGGTCATATTTGAGACCGTAGCGATACCCACGAATGCTGAATGATCATATTTTACACAGTAGTGGTAGGCAATGGGTTGAAGCAAAATACTAAAGAGAAAGAAAGGTAATTTGTCCGAAATGATTTTTTTCTTAATGTTAATAGTCTCATTATTTAATAATAGCTAATCCTCACTCCTTGGAAATTTCTTTTGATTTATGTAGCATGAAAATTTCTCAAAGCTATGCATGTCAGTCATCTTATAGTTTCATTTTAGTACTTAGAATATCGTATAGACTATCACAAAGACTATAAGTAACTACATCTTACACGAGAAATCTCCTTTGCTTGTGTTACTTCAGTCTTCCAACTAATGATGTCGAGGCTTTGACGGGAAGCTTATATAAGATTTATGTTCGATTCTTGTTACAAATATGTATTTTTATTTAAAAAAAAAATAGTTTTTTTATATCATTAAATGTCTGAATGATACTCACTGAACTGAACTGAACAAACCCCGAGGATTTTTAAGATTGAATGTCTGTTATGAATGACAATTAAGTTTATAAAAAATAACAATCCTGGATAGCTGAGATAATTATTATACGGTACTAAATATTTTATAACAAAACTCTTATAAAATATTAAAAAAAAAACTATAATTAACATAACCAAAGAACTTATCATTCTTTAGCTATGTTAATTACAGCAAAAATAATATACAATATAATAATTATTATGGATTATTTTTTATGTAATACGCATAATTTGTAGTCATTCAGTCTTTGTTCCTAAATGGAACCGCAGTATTAGGATACACTTTAAAACAAAACGAAAATTCGACTTAGTATGGAAGACACCGGGCACGCCGCAATCGCGGCGGTAAGACCCCTCTTTGAGGAGTGGCTGGATCGGCGGCACGGCGTCCTGACCTACCGCGTGACGCAGGTCCTCACCGGACACGGAAGTTTCGGGAGGTACCTGTGTCTGATGAGGAAGGCAGAAACGCCTGGGTGTCACCACTGCGAGGATCGCCCTGAGGACACAGTAGAGCATACGGTGCAAGACTGCCCCGCTTGGGCAGAGCACCGACGTGTCCTCAGGGCGGCGATAGGCGGAGACCTCTCGCGCCCGGCATTGGTCGAGGCCATGCTGCGGGGCGAGACGGAGTGGGAAGCGGTCGCCTCCTTCTGCGAAGCAGTCATGCTATCGAAGGAGGAGGCGGGCCGCTTGAGGGAGAGGATGGCGTCCTCCCTCCAGCCCAGCCGCAGTGGTGGTCGCCCACGGCGTCGGGCGCCGGCCGACGATCTCCGGCCACCGTAGGCGCGGGCATGCGGACAGCGAGTAAAGGGCAACTCGCTGTCCGACCATGGACCATGCCCGGGTCGACGGCGCGTTGTGTTCCACGCGCGCCTCAAAGAACGTCAGCAAGATGACGGGGCCCCCCCTGTAGAGGGCCGAAGCCTGCCGGGGTCGCGGGGCTTATCTCATTACCGTGACCCCGGAACGTAAAGGGCTATTGAAGGAACACCGTGGATTTTAGTCAGTACAAGTCTGACAGTCCCTCCCGCCCTGCCCGGGGTGGGAGGACTCATTTGATGATTTTACCACGATAAAAAAAAAAAAAAAAAAAAAAAAAAAAAAAAAAAAAAGTATGGAAGACACGCATAATTTACTAGTCCAAGCCATACAAAATCAAAATTTTATTTTGTTTTGGTGTGAATTTTAGTACTGCAGTTGCATTTGGGAATGGACACTGAATCACACTGCATATTTTGTGCACTACATAAAAAATTGTCCTGTATAATAGAACATGTAAATTATAAACTATAGGACAGTACCTGCCAGTTTAAGTCCAATGCGTTTCCCCGGAGGCTTAATTAGTTCTATGTGGGTTCTTCGCAACCCTCGCTCGGTGCACAGCCCGGAGTCAGTCGACAGGGATGTTTGCGATTTGAACACTGGAACAGACAGATTTTGTTATTGTAGTATACGTAACCATATTAGTAAAGGGGTCATCTTTTTTAAGTGTCGTTAAAATGATATTAATTATATACTATTGATTCATTTTTTCGTCTTTTCTCCTTTTCTCATTTAAATGTCGTAAAACAACCATAATAATTATTGCTACATTTAAATTTTGACATCATCAGACAAACTAATTACTAAAAAAAACGTGATTTCACGCTTTTTCCGAAAGTAAAAGTTGTTCATAATGATGAGTACAATACCCGCTTTCAATATGTCCATTGGTCAACCAGTCACCCTGTATATTTATAGCAGTTTTATTAAACAGAGTTTCGGTTAAAAATATTTGAAAATTTCGTATCTGGTAATATTCCAACCAACAGAATGTATTTTAGCTTGCATAATACCTGTAAAACAATCCTTATATTTCCGTGATTTATTCCAAAAAATAACCTGCAATTTTCCCAGCGATACGATACCCCGAAACTGGACCGTAACGAAACATTTAACTAGTGGGCACACAAATCTCCGCCCGCTCGTTTGTGCCCAACTTTTACTGTAACTGCACTTGTAAACTGCCGTCTCTAAAATAATACCAGCCCCAATGCTATCGATAGTGACTTGTGGCAGTTTGCAAACTAATAAACGAGTTAACTTTATTATGAGGAAGAAATCGATGTTCTGACGTCAGCATACCGATATTACCTTACAAAAAGTATTGGAAGTGCAGCAACAGAGTATGGCGACAATCGATGGTGCGAAAAATCTGATTATGATCGACTTCATCCTCCATCGATCGCCACAATTTTTTTAAGTTTGTGTACATCATTCTACCCATGTTATGTAATAATATATATAATGTGATATCTCGTAATTAATTTTAATAATAATAATGAAATGGTGACATAATAATAAGTAAAACTGGATGTGTATAATTGTATTGTATTTTCGCATGTCTATTAAAAGGCAAGATATGACGGACCTATGTACCTACTTAATAATAATGTAACATCTTCATGTACGATATCTTTTGGCGAATAAATGATTTGATTTGATGTTTTATTAAGAGACCAACTATGAAGTCGACAAAACAATACAGCTGTTCCATACAAAAGTGAATCAAACTGGGTTGAAATAGGATATCCAGTGGAGCAGACAATTTTTTGTCACGATTTCAGATTTGTTCCCATAATAATAGTTGTGTAGTATGAGCACAAAATGCCATATTTTTACCGGTCAGAAAAAAAATAAGTGGCGTTTTATATAGGTACACTAATGCACTGAAAAAACCCTACATCTATTGGCCTTTGTTTTCGTCCACTAATAGATTGTCAGGAGGATGGCACAATAATGTTTAAAGTCTCTCAATAATGTTAAATGTCTCGTAAAGTAATAAAAACAAATGGTTTTTACAAAAAAGTGCCGTTTTAAAGACTCTTAATTGATAGACAAAATTAAGGGCCGCTTGTTACAATCGCTGCTCGTAAGAGAATAGTTTCGATTATGTAAGGTGTAGGTGTTTGTCGATAAGTAGTACCTAATCTTAACATATTTAAGCATTTTCATAAATAAAGTCTTAAAAACTTAAGACTTTAATCCTTGTCTAAAAACATTATGAATTTCCGTGCCAATAACTATTTATTAAAACATTAATCACACAAAATGGGATCATGGTAAATATTTTTTTCAAAGCCGAATCAATATATTTTTAGCGCGCCTTATCTATAGTGCAAGTCACAAATGAAAGCGGATGCAGTGTCATCTAGCTAGCTGCTGTCAAACATCACTTTGGTATTACGTATTTGCCGATAGCAACGCGACACCACTTAAGGGTTCGCTCTCTGGCGGACAATCAACAAACTAAAAAGTGCATACTTGGCGCTGTAAATGCGACAAGAAGCCACAGGCTGACGAATGCGTACTTAATACGAATTTGTTTGACAATTCGCGACCGATCCGATATGGTCTAAGAACTTTTATTATATGTACCACCCCATGTATACCCATATTAGGGCAAATAAATGATTTGATTTGATTTTGATTTGATTTGATCGCGCTCCGTCTGCTGTCGCGTGGCTGTCGGGTCGCTGTCAGGTGATTTTTACGTAATTAGGGTGCGGGTCTTCTCCTGAGAGAGATTGACATCCATCACGCGGGTGGATTGGAGGTTGGAGTTGCAGGTGATAGAAGCAACATTTTTTTTCTTCTAAACTTTGCTTTTGACCTGGAAGTCATGGGGGGAGGCCTTTGCTCAGGAGTGGGATGATATAGGCTAACATCATCATCATCAAACTTTGCTTTTATTTTATTTATTTACTAACTGTGCCCGCCACTTCGTCCGCGTGGAGTTCGGGTGCTCGAATGTTGTTTTTAGGGTTCCGTACCTAAAGGGTAAAACGGGACCCTATTACTAAGGCTTCGCTGTCTGTCTGTCCGTCTGTCACCAGGCTGTATGTCATGAACCGTGATAGTTGGATACTTTAAGTACAAAAATGGTATGATATGGTGCACTTAAGGCCATGAGGCATTTTTTGCCAATAAACCATTGGATTTAAAAATACTACGAAAAAGGTACAAAGAAAACAAGGCTGGATTTGAAGAATAGAGTACCTAACTAACAAAGTAATCAACTTAAATTATACTACACAAATAAGGTAAAGTTAGGTACTATATTTTTAATTGTCCCTATTTGTAGTGTTTTATTTATTATCTTCAATTTTCTCTCTTGTGTGGTCAATGTATCTGAATAAATGTTTTTACTTTCTTTCTAACTATTCAATAATTATGTAGCTATGGCCATAAGCTCCTCAACTATTATTATTGTTACTATTGGTATTGGTAACGCGGGCGAGTTTCCGCAACTCCACGTCGATGCGCGTATTTTGCGTAAGGGTGGGACTAGATCGTTTTATTCTAGCCAACCCAGCTCCTCGAGGAAGGCCAGCAGACATTTGATGTTGCCGGCGATCTCCCGGAGTGTACTCAGGTTACCGAAGTACATGGTCCTGTAAGTGGCGATTTCTGGGCAGTTTAGCAGCACGTGGGCCGCTGTTTCGTCAGCCTCCACGCATGCTCGGCATAGGGGGCTGTCTGTAATTATTATTGTATTGTACAGTATTGTCTGTATTGTTACTATATGATAAAGATACAATTT
Organism: Allophyes oxyacanthae; assembly: GCA_932294325.1. Lineage (NCBI taxonomy): Eukaryota > Metazoa > Arthropoda > Insecta > Lepidoptera > Noctuidae > Allophyes > Allophyes oxyacanthae. Next base: position 1,714,896 of record OW028614.1, on the reverse strand, counting down.
AAAATCCGTACAAAACACAATTGGAAAAGCTAACAAAAATCTGCATAATTAAATTTAAACCCGCTAACGCTTGTAACTCAACCAATTATATTCTGAATTGTTGTTTGCAAATTTCAGCGGCTTCGCAAGGTTGTTAGTAAATCTTGGCGTTTCATTTTAAAAAAGAAGGATTGCTTTTTATCCATCTCTAATTTGCTACGGAAGATCTCGTCTAACTTTTTCTCTCGTTTTCACAATTTCTGTCCTCCCTTTATGTAATTATTCTTATAACGAATGTCATTAATATTCTGAAGTAAAGCCTTTGTTGGTGTCTTTTATGTTTTTATCCCTTCAGCATTATGATGGATTTAATTTACGCTTGTTTTAGGGTTATTGACGGGATTAAATGCTTTATTGTATTCGTGATTTTCCGGTTTGGTATCAAAGATCTACCAAGAGTTAATTCTACTCGACGTCGCTTACGCACTTTCTTTTGAGTGCTACTATACTCTTTCCTGTGGGCGTTGTCACTCTGAGGGGTTTTGTCTAAGATCGCAACATTCTTCTGCTAAATATTACAAATCCAATCCTCCTAATCCTTTTTTTGTTTTTTTATCATTTGTTCTTTCGTCGTGTTCTGTTAGTTTTTGTTCATGCAAAAATATAATTGTTTTTTCTTGCATTTCTATTTTCAAAATATCAAGCGTAATCACCAATTCGTAAGCCGGCCGTGGTGACTATAATAACCACAGGCTCTCTCAATATTTTTATCCGGAAATTATAAATACTAAGGACTCATACAAGTAGATATTTACTCGTGTATTAATAATTGGCGTCTTTTGTTATGGTAATTACGGCTTTAAAACAATAGCCAATTACGTAAGAATAGAAATCATTTGTGATTGTTCTAGTGAGAATAACCCTTTTCAATTTTACAAGCATTGTTACAGATTTTCATACGCAAAATAAACTAGGTACGAAATTATACACGGGAATTTTTTGTGGTTCATAATAAACAACTAAGTTAATATAGCTAGCGAGTTTACTAGTGATAATGATTGATTATATAAAGATTGATTACAAAGTATCACGCCGTAACTCCCCAAAGTGTAAGGCATAGGTGTAGATACTGTAATACGGCTACGTATCAAGTAAACTTCCAGTATAAGCCGATCTCACGTTGTGTTAGCTTTTCGTACAATGAGGGGTCAGCTTATACTGAAATGTCTAGATATGTAGCTATGAGTACACCACCGGCCATATTTCCAAATTTCGAATTGTTACTGAGAATTCTCTCACGGGAATCCCAATATCAAATTTCCGCACCTAGGAATCGAATCCAAGACATCACGCGCAACAACTGCGTTTGATTACTAGACAAAAAAGCAGTCATGTTAAAGACAATACAGAATTAAAAACATAACTCATAGAAACAACAGAAAAACATAACTCGGAAACAACTGAAAATACATTACTCAGAAACTACTGAAAATACATTACTCAGAAACTACTGATAAAACATAGGTAACTCATAGAAACAACCGAAAAATATAAGCCATAAAAATCTAGACAATATAACTCATAGAAACTAAAAAAATATAATTCATAGAAACAACTAAAATAACTCATTTATAGGTACAACTGAAAAAACATAACTCATATAATCATCTAAGAAAACATAACTCATAGAAACAAAAAAATAAATTTTTGAGGAGAGCGTTGTCAGTTATAGCTGATGAATACGTAATAAGTTGATTAAGGGCCCATTCACACTCGATACTTTTAGAAGCTGCAGAATCGCGCGATTTCGCGTTCGTTATCCACTTTTCGTAAGCAAAAGGCAGCCAACGAACGCGAAATCACGCGATTCTGCTGCTAAAAGTATTGAGTGTGAACGAACGCTAAAAGAACTCGTGAAAACATGGAACCCATACCGATGTGTTAATTGTTAATCCGTTGATCGACATCTTCCCTTTGGAGATTACAGTACAGTAAATCCAGCCCATTACTGTCTCACTGCTGGGCACGGGCCTCCTCTCAAAATGAGAAGGGTTCGGGACCACGCTGGCCTAGTGCGGGTTGGTAGACTACGCACACCATTAAGGACTTTATGAGACCCTCTCAGATGTACAGATTTCCTCAAGTTTTCCTTCACAGTGAACGCAAGTGATAATCAAATTCTGACCCACATATAAATACGAGAACTCAGAGTTCACCGGGTTCGAACTATGACGGACTCCTGCATGGAAGGCAAGCGTTCAACCGCTAGGCTATCACTGCTATTACTAGATTACGGTACTTATTACGTTCTGGTTCATTCTACATAATTATTTAAACTAGTGATCGCCAAGTGGTCGAAATTCGACCGTAATTTTAGCTTTCTGCACTCTTTCTCTAAACTTTAACTACGCCAAATCAGACACTCCTTCGTTCGCGCAATATGCTTAAAAAGGGGTACAAAGTTTTCTCTTCACGTATTAATATAAATAGATAATCCAGAACAACAGTGACTGTACAAACAAATGTAAATAAAACAATTGTGTAAAGGCCTCAACCCCGAACTGGGGAATTAGCCGGCATTCCTCGACATATCATTTGTCAAGAGGTCGAAATAAGAAGTACAAACATAAGAAAATTGCGAGCTCTCGTTAAAACCACTCAAAGGGTGGGGTTCTAATTTCAATGAAAGACCGGTAAAATGGCTGATAATATGGATTTGAGAATGAAAATTAAATAAAATAAAAGAATAATTATATATATATATACTAGCGGCCCGTCCCGACTTCGTTCGGGTACAAATTAGCCGGTAGATACTTTTTAATTTTCATCAATTCCTGACCTCTTACAAATCGTTCGGCTTCAAAAAATACGGACTCTCATATAACTATTTCATCCGCTTAGAGGTTGGATTTCGAAAAACACGAAACCGATTTTGATTTTAATTTTAAACAAAAGCTTAAATACAAAATTTCACGTTTCTAACTTCAAAAACATTTTTCACTCCTTTATCGCCCCTTTGGGGGATGAATTACCAAAAACGCAGAAACACGTGTTTCTTTATTTCTAACCAAAAGCCTAAATCTCAATTTTCACGTCTCTCACTTCAAAAACAATTTTCACCCCTATTCCGCCCCTTTAGGGGATGAATTTCCAAAACCGCGGTAACACGTGTTTCTTTATTTCTAATCAAAAGCCTAAATCTCAATTTACACGTTTCGCACTTCAAAAATAATTTTCACCCCTATTTCGACCCTTTAGCGGATGAATTTCCAAAAACGCGGTAACACGTGTTTCTTTATTTCTAACCAAAAGCTTAAATTTCAATTTTCACGTTTCACACTTCAAAAACAATTTTCACCCCTATTTCGCCCCTATAGGGGATACATTTTCAAAATCGCGGTGACACGTGTTTCTTTATTTCATACCAAAAGCCTAAATGTCAATTTTCACGTTTCTCACTTCAAAAACAATTTAACCCCTATTTCGCCCCTTTAGGGGATGAATTTCCAAAAACGCGGTAACACGTGTTTTTTTATTTCTAACCAAAAGCCGAAACACCAATTCTCACGTCTCTCACTTCAAAAACAATTTTTAACCCTATTTCGCCCCTTTAGGGGATGAATTTTCAAAAACGCGGTGTCACGTGTTTCTTTATTTCTAACCAAAAGCCTATATCTCAATTTTCACGTTTCTCACTTGAAAAACAATTCTCACCCCTATTTCGCCCCTTTAGGGGATGAATTTCCAAAAACGCGGTGTCACGTGTTTCTTTATTTCTAACCAAAAGCCTAAATCTCAATTTTCACGTTTCTAACTTCAAAAACAATTTTTACCCCTATTTCGCCCCTTTAGGGGATGAATTTCCAAAAATGCGGTAACATGTGTTTCTTTATTTGTAACCAAAAGCCTAAATCTCAATTTTCACGTTTATCACTTCAAAAATAATTTTCACCCCTATTTCGCCCCTTTAGGGGATGAATTTCCAATAACGCGGTAACACGTGTTTCTTTATTTCTAACCAAAAGCCTAAATCTCAATTTTCACGTTTCTCACTTCAAAAACAATTTTCACCCCTATTTTGGCCCTTTAGGGGATGAATTTCCAAAAACGCGGTATCACATGTTTCTTTATTTCTAACCAAAAGCCTAAATCTCAATTTTCACGTTTCTAACTGCAAAAACAATTTTCACCCCTATTTCGCCCCTTTAGGGGATGAATTTCCAAAAACGCGGTATCACTTGTTTCTTTATTTCTAACCAAAAGCCTAAATCTCAATTTTCACGTTTCTCACTTCAAAAACAATTTTCACCCCTATTTCGCCCCTTTAGGGGATGAATTTCCAATAACGTGGTAACACGTGTTTCTTTATTTCTAACCAAAAGCCGAAACACCAATTCTCACGTTTCTCACTTCAAAAACAATCCCAATATTCACGTTTTACACTTCAAAAACAATTTTCACCCCTATTTCGCCCCTTTAGGGGATGAATTTCCAAAAACGAAGAATCACGTGTTTCTTTGTTTGTAACCAAAAGCCTAAATCCCAATTTTCATCTTTCTCACTTCAAAAATTAAGGGACTCCCATACAAACTTTCACCCCCTCTTTCCCCCCTTTAGGGGCTGAATTTTCCAAAATCCCTTCTTATTGCTTGCCTACAATACAAAAGGGACCTACTCTCCAAATTTCGTGACTCTAGCTTCAGTAGTTTCGGCTGTGCGTTGATGATAAGTCAGTCAGTCAGTCAGTCAGTCAGTCAGTCAGTCAGTCAATCAGGATTTCTCTCTTTATAATATTACTATGATGATATACAGGGTGTCCCAGGAAACCTGTACCAGCGAAGGTCTGTGGTCAGGGGACACTAATACTCATCGATTGAACCCCCATGTATGTTCTACGATATTTTGTAGTTTTCGAGAAATTAATTATTTTGTAATATTTTCAGATTTTTCAAAATTGTAGGCGGTTTTAGTTATAACTTTTTCTGAGTGGCGTTTCTTTGAGATTTTTCTTGTCAGTATTATGGCTAGAATGTGTGTTCACCTGTTAAAAACACAAAACAACCAAATTCTAACTACTAGTAGCTCAGAATATGATCACAAGATAAAAAATTCTGTTTCGGAGAAATATTACACTTGACTTCAACATGAAAAAAAAAATACTTACACCTGACTGAATGATTTGTAAATAATTTTAAAAACTTTATGAATTCCTTAGGTCTCAAAACAACACAAAAATGTTGGTACTTTATGGGACATGTTTTCGAGAAAACATAGTTCAAAGTTGATAAGGTCAAAAATAGTGAAATTTATTTCATGCATTTGAAATGACTTTTCTTACATTTTTGCGATTGATATGGAGAATACTTGGATGTTAGGTAAAGGTACAATAGTGCAATTCAATTCTACTAATTATTATAACTTTTTCACTTTTATTGTGATAATAAATAAAACAACAGAAATACCTCGAATACCTAATCATTTACTAAATGGTTTTTCCAGGAAACGTGTCAAGTTATTTTTCCAGTGTCTTAAAATGTCTAATTTAGAAAAGCAAATCGAAAGTTCAAAACACAAACCAAGTACAAAAAATCCAATAAAATACAGCAAATGCAAGTTTAAATTATAGTGAGAGAAGCGTAGGCTTCGCTTATGTCATTTTTACTCCATTTCGAGCCCGCCTTAGAATAAGTAGGTTTACTTTATCTATGGAGCCCGCCGAACCTAACCTAACCTTTTTTTTTTTAACGTGTGGGATCCGTGTGCCTTGGACGCCAGGCAATTGGGGCCCCTCGGCCAATCGACATTTTCGACATTGGAGGAATTAAACAAAAATTAACGGAAGCACAAGCAGAGATAAGAGAAAAAGAGCACGCTTTTCGAGACTTGCCCAGAATTTTTTTGCGACGGTGCCGTCTATTTATTGAGGCTGGTGGCAGACACTTTGAGCATTTAATGTAAAAACCATTTAGTAAATGATTAGGTATTCGAGATATTTCTGTTGTTTTGTTTATCACAATAAAAGTGAAAAAGTTATAATGATTAGTAGAATTGAATTGCACTATTGTAAGTACCTTTACCTAACATCCAAGTATTCTCCATATCAATCGCAAAAATGTAAGAAAAGTCATTTCAAATGCATGAAATAAATTTCACTATTTCTGACCTTATCAACTTTGAACTATGTTTTCTCGAAAATATGTCCCATAAAGTACCAACTTTTTTGTGTAGTTTTGAGACCTAAGGAATTCATAAAGTTTTTAAAATTATTTACAAATCATGCAGTCAGGTGTAAGTATTTTTTTTTTCAAGTTGAAATCACGTGTAATATTTCTCCGAAACAGATTTTTTTATATTGTGATCATATTCTGAGCTACTAGTAGTTAGAATTTGGTTGTTTTGTGTTTTTAACAGGTGAACACACATTCTAGCCATAATACTGACAAGAAAAATCTCAAAGAAACGCCACTCAGAAAAAGTTATAACTAAAACTGCCTACAATTTTGAAAAATCTGAAAATATTACAAAATAATTAATTTCTCGAAAACTACAAAATATCGTAGAACATACATGGGGGTTCAATCGATGAGTATTAGTGTCCCCTGACCACAGACCTTCGCTGGTACAGGTTTCCTGGGACACCCTGTATATATAATTAAATATAGGAAATATTTTTTCATAAGAATATACTTGTAACTTTTATAACGAAAAACGTAGGGCGCATGCAATAGATGTAAGTACTCGAATTTCGACCACTAGTCTTCCAAAATGGTACTAATTAGGTACTAATTTTCGCGCACCGCTTATAAATTCCGCTCACACTGCTACCATCCAAAAAAAACTATCTCTTTTGGCACGCCACACATCCAAAATGTGCCGTTACGGCATTCGGCTGACACTGACACCGCAAATACCCGCATTTATTTCTGGTCAGTACAACTTTGGCTTAATTAAAATACTTCTGTATTTTACTAAATTAATTGGGCCATGAACCGGATCAACTAAATCCGCTCTCGCAATTTACTAACATTATTCATTTGACGAACCACTTTTCATGATTCATGGAACGGATAATCCTCTAGAGCTAATAATTTATTGTATAAATTTTCATTTGGAATATTTCTATGTAAATCTGAGGCTATAATATAGAAATGTTGAATACTTTATACACTCGGTGAAGCGAAGTTATAGTCAAATGAATCAGCCTAAGGGTAATTTTGATCGCTCTATTATCCCGCGATGTAGTGACCATTTTAGTACTATTGGCGAATAGTAAGGGGCAACGTTTGGATTGTGAAAAAAAAAAAGAACACCTACCCATACTAAGGTTTTTTTTTTTCTCTCCCTGTTGGCTCAGGGAGCCTATCGCTAGGGTGCAACCAGATAGGAATTGCTGTGTCTGGTTCTGGTTAGTATTATTATTAAGGGACGTGTTTAAGACTACTGATTCAGCACGGGCTGGATGAGCTAGGGTAGGGGAGGAAATACCAAATAGCTTGACGAATTTATATGGGATCATAGGCCTCATACTAGTTGCGCCACAATACTAGATTTTAGCCTTTTACATCCACACAACCCCTCAGCTGCCTTTAGTTGATCAGTCCACTCACTTGTGCCTATTTTGTACAAAAGTCAATAAAATATAATTGATATCCTTTCATTCTGTAACCGTCATTAGAATATTTTTGCGATTTCAACGTCTTCTCTATGACTGAAGAGATCACACACACTATGACTAAGGTGTTGGTGATCTGTGACTGGGATGATTGTAACAATAGTTACCATCAAATTAGCATTGTTTTCATTTTTAACATCTGGGAGTCTTCAAATCACAAATCTAAGGCAAGGGTGCTCCATCGTAGACCGTATCTTTACTATAGTATCTGAACGTATCGACCGTATCGTATCGCATGAGATAGTGGTCGACCGCAAGATTTTCCTATTGTAAAAAATCGATTGCAAAATTGTACCGCACAGACAAACAGACACGCAAGAAAGCGAGTAAAAACGTGCTAAAAAACGTGCTACATTTGTTCCCTGTGTATCAAGTAAATCGATCTTTGTAAAAAGATTACTACTATAAACATTCAAAAACAACCCAAAACACCAAAAACCTTTTAACGAACAAAATGTTCTTTGCACATACATTTTCTTATTCCCTAATATTTTCCCCCTAATTGGCATTTTAGATACAACCCTAAAACGCAAACTTTTGTACAATTTAGGAACAAGTTGTCTGCATAAATTCGTGGTCATAACTTTTGTTAACGAGTTGGGGTTGCATTCATTTGTTCTGAACTCCCCGAAGTTCGGGGAATCAATGTAACCGCCCTTTGTTACCCCGAGGTGGGTAAGCTGACGTGTATTGTTCACAGCTTTTTCCTCAAGTGCTAAATAAGATTTTGGTGCAAACGACTTAGGGCTGAGATTGAAATCAAGTGGACCAAATTGTATTGTGAAGAATGCTGTGGCACGGACAACTCAATTGTTGTACATAAGTACTTACTTGTGAAGCTTTCCGTGAAAATTTGCATGAAATGATACAATACACTCAGTTGATGATGAATGATACTCAGTTTTTGCTATAGTATCTATATAATAAGTACGTGAAGAGAAAACTTTGTACCCCTTTTTAAGCATATTGTGCGCACGGAGGAGTGTGAGATTTGACATAGTTAAAGTTTATAATAATTATGGAGAAGGAGTGCAGAAAGCTAAAATTACGGTCGAATTTCGTCTACTGGGTGACCACCCCGATAGACAAATTAATTTAAGCATTGATCATAATATTAAAACATAAAATTTTCGTTTTTCTTTCGCCTATACAGGATTTTTTTTTATGTAGTGCGCATCAGTTGTAGAGTGATTCAGTCTGTGTTCCTAAATGCAACCGCAGTATTGCCGATACACTTGAAAAAAAATGAATATTTCGACTTAGTATGGGGGAAACGCTTATCTAACTAGCGCAAAGGCAAACCATACAAAATCAAATTATTATTTTGTTTTGGAGTGAATTTTAGTACTGCGGTTGCATTTGGGAACGGACAGTGAAGCACATGTGCAAATTTTGCGCACTACATAAAAAAATATCCTGTATAGTATAACCTGTATTTATTGGGAATATAATTTTATCAATTTCAAATTACAATACACCTCAACAATAATAAACATTGTTTACAAAATAAAAACAAAACATGTAACGTCTGTAACCTGTATTTTTTGAAGAGTTAGGGCCGAGTCACACCGGAATGAAGTGAATTAATTTTGAACTTTATCTACATACTTTAAAGATCAGTATCGCTTGAAAAGCTTGAAAGGTCGCGAGGCCGCCCGCGGCTGCCAGCGGCGACGCGAGGCTGCTCGCGTCACCGAGGGCGGCCGCGCGCTCCTCACTAAGCGCATGGGGTCTGGAGGTCGCCGCCGGCCGCTACCATTCCGGTGTGATTACTGTAATTGGACACTCATTGCCGTTTACCAGATACACCTCCATATGCCGAGCTGTAATTGGACATTCATTGCCATTTGCCAATTATACACTTCCATATTCCAAGCCGGAATTGGACACTCATTGCCATTCACCACATACACTTCCATATTCCAACCAGGAATTGGACACTCATTGCCGTTTACCAGATACACCTCCATTATATGGAGTTGTAATTGGACACTCATTGCCATTCGCCAGGTACACTTCCATATTCCAAGCCGGACTTGGACACTCATTGCCATTCGCCAGATAGGTACACTTCCATACACCAAGGCTGCTATTGAGAATTTTGTAACAGAAATCCCCTAACACATTTTGCCTGATCTGGGAACTGAAACCAAGACTTCAGCAGAAACTCAGAATCTTGTGAGCACTAAACCAAAGTCAACTACAAATCAACTGTAATAATTCAATAAACATACGTTATTTCATAAGGAGCCCTTAGATACAATACGCATTATACGCCCAAAAATTCCATCTAATACGAAACAAGATACCCAAACAAAAACCAAAACAAGGAAATCCATCTGTCTTTCATTAGATGCTTTATTAATCCCCCCAACAATACGTACTTTAAAACTGGGACATGCCCTATGATCCTCGTTTACTCGACTCTATAGAACTTCTGTGCTGTGAGACGGGATCACGTAATCCATTACCATGGAAGAACGTGACTCTTTCAGACGGGTACAGTCTGTAGGTAATTTTATTTACCTTCTTGGAGATGTTGTGGTGTAAGCCATGAGACGTTGCGATGTGATGCGCAGAGGTTCTGAAACGTTGCACTTCTGAATAAAATTTTATATCTTCTGACCCCTTTCTGTATTTATGTCCTAACCGTGATTTTATTTTATTTATTTAAAATGCTTCATATACAATGTACAAAGGTGGTTTTAATGCAGTAGGCATTCTCTATCAGACAACCTTAGGATGATGCAGAGACGATGATGGTAGATGCACCAAAAACCAAATTATGTGATCTCTCATCTAGCGGTTCAACGTGTATCAGAAATGCGTGGTCATATTATTAAGTGTGTGGATCAGATCATCAAATTGAACAACTTTCTCTGTAGGACCAACATCGTAACCACGAAAAAATAATTAGCTGTCCCATACGTTTGGGTCGAGTAAGTGGGTATTGAAGTTTTGTATAGGATAGCTGATAATTTTATCGCAATTACGATGTTTGTCCCATAAAAAAAGTTGTTCAGTTCGATGATCTGATTTACACTTTTCAATATGACCACATAATTCTTATTTTAATTTTAATATAATTAAATGTTGTTATAAGTTTTTAAACTGTCATGTTCACTAACATTAGTATTAGAGTTCAAAACGGGGTATAGATTGTTTTGAGCTTCCAATATTTTGGCGCTGTTGCAAGCGCCATGGTCACGGATAAACTTAAACATACCTATTTGCAGGTGGGTGTTTATTGGCAGACAAAACGGTCGACCCTCCTTCTGTTACGCTTTGTGTGCTCGGGTTCGGTACCACTATTACTTATGTCACTCACAACTCGATTCTGTTCCCGACAACAACGAAACGTTGCTTTCCCAAAAAGAGAAAAATCAGGACTAATTTGCTTTTTAATAAATACAGGAATAATTTCGATGCGGTTTTATGGATTTGGGCAGTACAGAAAAAGCCTTCCCGAGGGACAATACTGAAATATGTCTGGTGCATTATGGGCAATCACCCCTTTTACAAACCTTGCTCAAAGGCTATTCTTTCCACTAGAGCTTCAGTATTTCCCATGTAAAGAAGAAGATAAATATCGAGTCCGCTTGTAACTTGCACGCCAATCTTCAACGGAAACTTGTTTCGTTTTGTTTGTCACGCGAAACTTTTCGAAGTTTACGCGATGTACAGTAGTCTTGCTAAATTTTTTATGCTTGCTTTACGTGATACAAGAAAAAGTTGCCTTTGTTTACTCTTGTTTTCCTGTAAATATAGTATTGAAATCAATGTAAATTAATTTGATTTTATTTGCACATGTTATCAAAATTGTAACTTTGTGATGAAAGAAGAACAGATATGAACTGTTTTCGAAGTGATTATCTTTAGCTCTCTATCGAACAATTATTGACATTGCTAGTTTATTTATTGACATTATGTATTATTTATCAAAATTTGATCTTTAAATATTCCTTTTAATTATATCGTCGTAGATAATCCCATACCGCGTAATGAATATTGCTAAAAAACGTAGGTACAATTTTTTTTTTTCAAATTGAATTTTCACGTCTATTAATTTCCATTCTCAATCAGCTTCTTCTGACCCGAAAACTCAAGTTTGCGTGATTCAGGCTTCGTTATCTGATTGGTTGAATTCGTATTGTATACGCCCATTCTAGTTAGCTTGATCCGTTGCTTGCTACGTAGTTCCTTACTGAAGCGCTAGATGACGCTACACGCTCGTTATTGGAATCGATAACATTATGACAGTTCAAGGATGTTTATCGCGTTGTTCTAATTGTGTATTAGAATTATTTTTGAAGATTCGATTCCAATTAGGTGCGTGTATTTGTACAGTGCTATTCCTAAATTAGACGTTTTAAATAAAAATACTTATTAATAAAAATGTTCTTTAATGCCTCCATCTTAGATTGCTTTCCCTAATTATATCACAGCTATTAAGCAAAAGGTAAATTAATTATGCTAATTAGCTCAAAAGGGAAGGTCTCGTTTTGGCTTTTGACCTTTTTGGGGCACCCAAGTCAAGCGAACCGATTTATTTATAAATGATGTTTTTAGGGTTCCGTACCAAAAAAGGTAAAAAGGAGCCCATAAATTTCGACTCCGTCCATCCGACTGTGACTGCCGAGTGGCATATTTCAGCAACTACAAATTCTTAAAATTTAGATTTTAGTTGCCAAATTTGCTGAAATTGGGGCACGAAATTTCAAACTCTAGCTCCTAGTTATGTAAGCTATTATGATGAAAGGGTTTCATTTGCACATTCCAAAAGAGTTTTTTGTTTTTTCTCATGCCGCGTTCTTGTCTTCTTACGATAAATTAAAAAAAAAAAATACCACCCCTTATCTCCGATGATCCTTCACAAACAAACTTAGTTATGCGGCCATAACTTGTTATACGTCGAAATGTACGGAGCCCTCGATGCGCGAGTCCGACTCGCACTTGGCGGTTTTTTCAAAAACGTTTTAATTTCTATTATTTATATCAGTTCGTTAAGTTTAACTGAAGACGGAGTTCTTTTAGACTTCAAAGGAAGTCTGAAAAACTCGTTTGCAACTAGGGTTAAGAGAAAACTTTGTACCCCTTTTTAAGCATATTGCGCGCAAGGAGGAATATGAGATTCGGCATAGTTAATTTATATGGAGAAGGAGTGCAAAAAGCTAAAATTTATGTATTATATGGGATTAAGGCCTAAACCTTCTCATTCTGAGGAGAGGCCCGTGCCCAGCAGTGGGACAGTAATGGGCTGAATTTATTTATTTATTTTATATGTGATCGAATTTTAACGACTGGTCAACCACTAGTTAATAGTCTTACGAGTGAACCTAATAATGGATATACAGCATATTTTTTTATATAGTGCGCAAAATATGCAAAGTGTTTCAGTGTCCGTTCCCAAGTGCAACCGCAGTACAAAAATTCAGTCCAAAACAAAATAAAATTCGATTTTGTATGGCTTGCGCTAGTAAATTATGCGTGTCCCCCCATACTTAGTCGAATTTTCGTTTTGTTTTAAAGTGTATCCCAATACTGCGGTTGCATTTAAGAACAGACTGAATCACTAAATTATGCGCACTACATAAAAAAGTATCCGTATATTAATACGTTGTTTAAACACATGGCGCATTACTATTATGATAGTTAAATCATGTAAACTAAGCCAAAATGTGCTTATGTAAACAGTTGGTTGACCGCTTTCCGGGTGGGCGAAATGGGTGTTATTGTGCTGGGAATAACTGAATTAAAATCATTGAACTATACGGATTTGAAACCTTTCAATCAATCAACATTGCAGATCATACTGACCTGTATTCGTAACTTATGTATAAAATGAAATAAATAAACCCAGCTCATTACTGTCCCACTGTTGGACACGAGGCTCTTCTCAGAATGAGAAGGGTTAGGCCTTAGTCCACCACGCTGGCCTGGTGCGGGTTGGTGGTCTACACACACCATCGAGAACTTTATGAGGCCCTCTCATATGTGCAGGTTTCCTCACGATGTAACGGTGAAGGAACTTATGTATACAAAAGATAATCCACTTTTGCATTTTGTTTTAGTTTTCGGAAGTCTGTTTTTCCTTTTCTTTAAAGTTGATTATTTATTTTTCTATTTTGCGTGGCATAAACAATACATACACACACAATAAAAGCAATCTCGAGTGATTTGCTGTTATCCATTGAATCGTCCCACTGTCTATATCCGAAAGTCTTCATCAGATCTTCACCAAAAAATGTAAAAATAAGGGAAGAATATTCTTAAAAAAACATCGGTTCACAATTTTATTGGCGACGATATCGCTGAATAAACAAAACAAAAAAAATACAGTCGAATTGAGAACTTCCCTTTTGACGTCGCTTAATAACCGTCAAAAACCCCCGACTCCGACTAGAAAAAGAGCGAACGAAGAGAGAACTTTTGAACGGCTAAACAGATTTTCATGAAACATGGCTAAGAAAACTCGGGATAAAATTATCTATAACATAAAAAAAACTAAACGAAAATCGGTTCATCCGTTTGGGAGCGATACCACAGACAAATACACAGATACACAGTCAGACACGTTAAACTTATAACACCCCTCTTTTTTGTCCGGGGTTACAAATGAAGCGAATACACCAAGTGGAAACCGAATACCTACTGCAGTGGGTGGAAGTAAAACGTAAATAATAATATCTAACATTCGACGTCGCAGGTAAACATTTTTCAATTACGATGTCTGGAACCACCGGAGCCATAAGTGACTCACCTGTCCTTTATGACAACCCACGCATTACGTGATCGGTGCTTTCTCTGCTTTAATTAAATTCCACAGTAATTGTGTGTGTTTTCGGGATACTTCGGTATGTAATTAAACCTTAAACAAAATATTTTTTGTGTTATACTAGCTTCCGTTAGCGGTTTCGCCCGCATGATATCTTTATAAATTATAACCTGTGTTTCTTAATGATAATATAATAATAATAATAATAAATCATTTATTTCGAACAAACATCAGTCCATAGAATTACATTTACACACATTAAGAAAAGTTATTTAATTGAGACGAGCATGGCTGCTGGCTTGTGCACAGTCAGCCAGTGTCTCATGATAACACTCTCGAAATCCTGGGCCACAATAGCCAGAAGACTATAATATATAGCTGATGAAAGAATTTTTAAAATCGGTCCAATAGTTTTTGAGTTTATCCATTACAAATAAACATACAAAAAATCAAATATTTTCTCTTTATAAAATAAGTTTAGATTTAGATGTATAAATTTCCTCATTTTTTTTCATAAAAGCGTCGAAAATTTTCACTTTGCTCCTCACTGACAACAATAAATTATTCAAAAAGCAACTAAAACGCCAACTTGAGCTCTAAAAGCTGCAATTCCGCGTCAAGAACATAGTACTTTGAATTTCTTTCTGCCATTATGACACGTGATCTATGAATGGAGCTCTTTCGTCGTAAAATTTCAAATTAGCTCGTTTTCCTTTCATATTTTCTTGAACTAGTGGCGAAAGATTAAGAGTAATAAGAAAAATAGTGCATTTTATGATTTCGTTACGTCATTACATTACTTAACTGAGTACTGAATTGATTGACGACACGGTTGGCGCAGTGGCTTAGCGATTAGCCTTCTACGCTACGTGCCGCGGGTTCGATCCCCGCACGGAACAAGTATTTGTAAGATCTACAGATAGTTGTTTCGGGTCTGGGTGGTGTGTGCATGTGACATGTATGTTTGAAAACTGTACCCTCGATACAGGAGAAATCCTAGTGAGGGCAACGTATTTAAAAAAAAAAAAAAAAAAAAAACTGAAAGATTTGGTGATTAGATATTTATAAATTCGTATGTATAAATAGTTATAAGTACCAACTGTGCTTATTTTACTTTACTCAGTATAATTAACTTGTCCGTGCACCTACCATCTTTTTTTTTTCTGCATCACCCTTAGGTTGACTGGTAGAAAATGCCTAAGGCATTAAGTCCACCTCTGTATTATGCATAAAGAATAAATAAATAAATATTAATTTTGTAGGAAGAAAAATTCAACCGCGGCCAGGACTAAAGGTGGGTAGGATATTGACTTTAATTTTCTGCAAATGTTATCAAATATCTTCATTTTGTCTCTAACAATCCTTAGGGCTCAATTATGGAGAGGCGAAAGGTCGCGCGGAGCGCAAAGCGGCGCGCAACGTGGAGAAAGACGCGTATCTCCGTTCATGGAGAGCGAGCGAGAGAGCAACACGCTGCATTGCGCGCCGCGCGACTTTCCGCCTCTCCATAGGCTTCAGCTCATTTAATTACAGGAAGTTAGTTCATTGAAGTGTTAAATAAGACAATGGCAATATTTTTTTATGAAGCACTTGTTTTTTATTGTTTTACTCAGAAAACTCATAGACAGTGTCACTGAATTCAAATTCAATGTAAATGCCGGTTATTCAATAAAATAATTCGGAAAATTGTTTTGTCCGCAGCGACAGATTCCTTTGTGTCTGAAGTTAATAGTTATGAGCAAAACAATGGATTCGCGTTATGATAATAAAGTAATAACTTTTTAGAAAATTTGGACAAATGAGAATTAAAATATATCTAACGATTCATTTACACAATTGTTTTTAATGCTAATAATGAATATTAAGTTAACGTTAGGGTGTTTATTTCTTTGTTATAAAAACATTATTATAGATTTTAATGTAGAAATGAATATCTCTGTTTTAAATTTAATCAAAACAGAACTAAACAGGAAAATGAGTTATCTTTTGAGGAATTTTGACGACTCATTTAATAACTCAAAGTATATCAAAGTAAGGGAGGAAAAAGATAATGTAAATATCTGTATTAACTTTAACCAAAGAAAAATCAAACCAGAACTAGAGAGCAATTTAACTTTCCTCCTTCTCCAATGTCGGTCCTTCAATGTTGAGGATCGTGACCCCTTCCCATGATCTTCCTTTGCTTGATCTCCATTTGCTGCGGTCTATGGCTTGGTGGAGTGCCATGTTCACCGGTACTTCCAGTTGCTCCGACACCTGGCTTGACCACGTCTTCGGGCTGCGTCCTCTCGGTCTCATGCCTTCTATTTTGCCGTCACAATAAGTCTCTCGATATTATCGGTGTGTCTGCGGGCAATGTGGCCAAAGTATTTTAATATTCTGTGCAGGGAAACAGCAGAAAAGCGATTTTGCTAGTCTAGCTTCAACTAACAATCAAACTCAATCAGCTTCAATTTAACTTTAACCAAAGTAAAATAAAAAAAACATAACTATTGAGAAGATCTTCTATGTATTCTGACGACTCATTTGATAACTTAAAGTATCTCAAAGAAAGAAACGAAAAAGATTATAAAGATGATAATCCTAAATATAATGTAATTCTTTAAAATTGTTTTTACAAACACGATGAGGAGAATTATCATTTCACCATACCTAGTACAAATTCTACAATTAGCTACAAAACACAAAACAAGTTTAATTGCCAAGCATTTTTAGTTTTTAACCATTCCGTTTATAAAGTTCATAATTACAGCTCGTTTCTACACCAACTTACGCGTTAATATTTCACAGAAATAATATCAGAACTTTAGAGGACACAAAGCTAACGCCGCTTTTATAATTAGTCACCAAAGCTCGTGAATCATTCAGACATCCTGCCTTGCTAAGAGGAATTCATATTGAACGCGGATTGACAAAAAGGATCAACGCCGTACACTCCAAAAATATAATGTTCCCGGTACGGTAGGAACTATAAAAAGAAGATAGACGGATCTATCTTAATTTAGAGTGTGGGTAGTGACAGTTTGTTAGTCTATCGCTTGCAATAAATAAGTCTTGATGCTTTTGCTTGCTTACTGAAAATCAGCGCTGGTTCTTCGTGCCCTACAAATGCTGAGCTAGCTACCCTTTCGGCATGGTATGCTTGACAGCATACCTATATATTTTTAAGAATTTTATTTCTTATTTGTCTCTTTTTGTAGTGTAATTTTTTACCTATTAAGTATCTAATCTTCTCTGTCTTGTGTTGTCAATGTGTCCGTGCTAAATAATTGTTTCTTTCTTTCTTTCCACTTTATTAAAGTCCTTACTCTAAGGTCTTACCTATCTTCTTAATCAGTAACATATACTAAAGTTTGTTGTTTTTTTATTTAAGATAGGGATTTGACCAATTTGACACTTCTAAAACATCAAATTGCAATGTTATTACGACAAAAATAGAATATCAATTTAAAAAAAAACTACATTTTTCTTATATCTCATAATCCTTGTATCATTAAGATTTCACTGATTATTTTTTTAAATAGATAATGGAATTTTGCTTCCTGGAATTGTCTATCTTTTTTAAGAGTTGATGTTTCATAATATTTTTATGAAAATATATCTATTTTCTTCGATGAATACCACACGTACAATACGATTATCAAAGTTATTCAACCATAGATTACCTACAATAGTCATTATTTCTTCACAATCCTTAATGCGTTCCTCGTCTACAGACTCCATAATCTACGTTGACAGCCAAGAGTCAAGACTTTTTGTTCCAACGTGCTTGTTTAATTCATTTCTAATTAGCGAAGCGCCACGGTTACGAAGGAAAAAGTGTGCTCGGAATTATGTACGTAGCGTGTGAATTTTAGTAGGGTTAATATTCTAGAGGATGTTACATGGAATTGTTAATATAGTTCGGAAAGCTGGTGTTTAATCACTGTTGGTTAACAAGGTTTCGAAATAATTAACACATGCATTTCTTGTAATTATTACATGAGCAAAATCAAATAAATGTATATCAAAAATATTTTTTACATTTTTCGATTGACGGGGGTGGATTTTTTAATAACAATGCGCATTCCTGAATAGTATAAATATGTCGACCTTTCTTCTCCCGATCCTGGGATATAAGGGGTTATTGTAATTATAATTATAATCAACTATTCCCACGGGAAAAAATGAAATCGCAAAAAAAATATTTGTTCCATAAGTAGATAATATTGAATTATTTGTATTGATCAGTTGATTTTTTTTTTCTCGATTTCAAGTTTGGTCCAATAGTCAAAGTTGTTCATATGAGTACAATAACCCCTTAAAGGGGTCGAGATTAGAAAGGTACACTACGACTTTATTATAGGTCGTAAAGATTTTTTGCTAAAATATCAAAACGCTAAATAATGTACACGCCTTAATCAATAGCATATCACAGTCCACTGCTATATAAATGCGCCTTCAAGCTTAGCAAGTAAATCATGAACTCAAAATGTTCTTGAATTCACTTTAACTTGATTTATTACATTTACGTGATTGTGAATTGTTGAACGTTCAACAATAATAAAATAAATCTTTTTCTATTTCTATACTTAGATAAGTTTCAGTGTACAGAATGTTTTATGATGCTTAATCACACGCTCAGCTGCTCACGTCTCGTTTACGTCATGTTTGCTGTCTTCATTGACCTTTCTGTCACTTACACTTTATATATCATTATTACAGTATACTGAACCTTCGATACAAGCTGTACTAAGAATTAAATCACTAACTTCATTAATAAGTCTTAGTACAGTCACCAAAGGCAAAGGCCCAGTTGAAATAAAAATCTTTGACTTTGACTTTGACTTTGACCAAGTCATGCAGAGTCATTACTCCACCATTTGTATTTATAAATTCATTTCAATTAACAATAATACCCTTGACACAAAGTAATGAATGCCGTGGAAATAGATCTGAACATAATTCCGTTGCAAATTCGTTTGATGGTCTTACTTTGTCATAAATTTACAAGTTAATAATTCATTATCACCGTTCAATTCGATGTTTTAGGATGATCCGAATTGGAACGGGCTGGGAATTTCAGAATTAATTTTTTATGGCAAGTTTTCCTTTTAGTGTTGGGAATATTTATTTAATCTGACTTGTACTGTGGATTTATTTTTTCGCTGGTAGCTACTAACCATTCCGCTTCTTTGCAGTCATGTAGTCAGCCAACTGCCCAGTACTGCCCGGTTCTCAAACATACAATTGCATTCTCATTGTCCATGACCAGTGTTTTTTTTTAAAGCTTTGTGCTACTTCTTTATTTTCTGTATCGTGGGTACAGTTTACAAACATACATGTCACATGCACACACCCAGGCCAGAATCAACTATGTAAGCCATACAAATATTCAGAAGTTCTGTGCGGGAATCGAACCTGCAGCATGTAGCGCAGAAAGCCTATGGCTAGCCACTGTGCTTACCGTGCCGTCAACTTTCAATGTCACTTTGTTAGTTAATAAGTATTTAGTATCTCATTTACGGTGAATTGTGACCAAAATCTTTTTTGCTTTATGAATAAACATATAACCTAACCGTCAAAAACCCCCGACTCCAACTAGAAAAAGAGCTGTAACTAAGGCTGAACAAATTTTCATGAAACACAGCTAAGATGATTTCCGATTATACTAGCTTTCAATTAATAAAACTGCATTGTAATCATTCCATCCGTTTTGGAGCTACGATGCCACGAACAGATACACAGAATACAGATACACACTACAAACATAAAACACCTCTTTTTGTCGGGGGTTAAAAACATAATATCGGCACCCAGCCGTTCATTATACAAATCATAAAGCAGAATGTTATTTATTTTCTTTATTATTTTCATCAAAATTTTATGCCACCCTCCCGACTACCCGCACAATACTCAACGGTTCATCCGCCAAATTTAACCAATACCCATCTTCGAAATTTTAGTAATCACAGTGAGCAGCTGCGAATTATCGCTTTAGAGACACGAATTATCAAGCAGAAAGCTACAGAAGTCTAGGTTCATACAATATGAACGAAATAAAAAATACTTCTCAGACGTGTGCCAACGGAGACTGATTTATTATAATTTAAATTCTTCATGTACAAAGGCGGTCTTAATGCCTAAGGCATTTTCTACCAGATGACCTTAGGGTGACGCAGAGACAATGAAGGTAGCTGCACTAAAAAAAACACTTAAACAATAGATAATAAATTTAATAAGGGGTGCCAACTGAAAATCAGCGCTGGGCTCTTCGCGCCCAGCAAATGCTGAGCTGGCTACCCTCTCGGCATACTTGACAACATAATGCAATATATTATCATGACAATTTTTTTTTTGTTCTCTTATGTTTCTGTTTTTATTTCTTTTATTTTTTATTGTTTAAAGATTAAAGTTAACTTTTTTTTTTTTTCTCTCGTGTGTTGTCACTGTCCGTGCTGAATAAATGTATTTTCTTTCTTTGTAGACTTATTTGCAGACCGATTTATATTTGGTCCCATTTATATTTGGTGAAAATCTGATAAAGACCTTCGAAGATAGACAATAAATTGAATAAATAACAGCATATCACTCCCAATTGCTGTAATCGTATGTTTATGTATTGTTTATGCCACTCAAAATAGAAAAATAAAATAAACATTTAAAAAAGTAAAAACTGACTTCAAAAAACTACAAAGCTTTTTTTTTTTTTAACTTACCAACTTCTTAAGTCCTGGCCTTTCATTCTCCAATGCACCTAGCTTGGCAGTGGCGCCGCCTTCAGAAGTTTTTAAGATTTTTTTTTTATACTTTTTAGTTTTTTGAAGCCGGCTTTTACTTTTTTAAAGTTGATCTACATAATGTTTACGGGGGTTTTATAATTTTTTTGTTAGTGAGCCTTTGGTTATTTTTTATTTCCCAACAAAATGAGAACTAGCACCTGCTTTTGACACTAAACAATATCTGTTGCGTCTCATTATGGAAATGTGTGTCGTTTAAAATAATTTTACTGCCGAGTCCCCGTTAGACTTCATTATCGTAAATATGTGACAGCCGTTAAGCTTAGCAGATACCCGTTCATGTTATTGTGGATTTAGATAAAGGGACGATGATGTAAAAATTTATTAGTGCATATTTTAGGGTTAATTGTCGGATTAGCATTCCGATGGTGATTTAAGAATTAATTAATTTCATCACTCAATATCATCATTATTTATTATTCTTTTTATTCAAGTTTTTAACATTCTTTTACATATTTTAAATAATTTTACATTTTTTTATTATTTTTATTTAATATAGGCTCCAAGCTACCGGTGGTCATGGCTCTAGAGAGAGAAACCTCCTAACAATGCGCGCTGTGTCAAGGAGTACTGCTTTCTGAATCAGGCCCTTGATCCAGCCGGTCGAGACTCTTGGCAATTAAGCCATTAACTTAGCCATTAACTATGATACTTTATTATACACCCGAATGTAGGATAAAATTTTGTTAGTAAAGCAGATTACAATAATATAGTACATTAAACCTACATTAAGCGGCCTTATCGCATAAAGCAATTTCTTCCAGGCAACCTTTGGATGGAATACAGTGACAGAAATAAGTAATTCATTCTTCATTCATTATTTATTTACTAGAGGTCGTCTAGTGGTCGCAATTCGACCGTAAGATTATTATAAATATATTTTAGGTTTCTGCTCTCCTCCAAATAAACTTTAGCGATGCCAAATCTAACACTCCTTCGTGCGCGCAATATGCTTGTAAAGCAGTACAGAGGCTTCTGAACTGCCCAGAGGTAGCTGTCTTCAGGGCCAAGTACTTCGGTAACCAGAGTGCTCTCCGGGAGATTGCCAGTAACATCAAATATTTGCTGGCCTTCCTCGAGGAGTTGGGTTGGCTGGAATAAAAGTATTCCCACCCATACGCAAAATACGCGCATCGTCGTGGAATTACGGAAACTCGCCCGTTTTAATAATGAAGGTAAGTAAATATAAACAAAAAAAAAAAAGTCGCACCAAAAAAATGTACAAAAGAAACACGAAAAGCTTTCCAATCGTGCAATAAGTACAAAGTGAAAGGACCACTTAGGTTTTCAGAGCAGTTTTAATTTACAGATAATATTACCCACAAAAGTTTTTTTACGAAACTTCCAGCAGCGAACTTCGGGTTGAATTTTGAGATCATTTTTGCGAGACCTCTAAAAAGTTTTAATGTGAAGTCCACAGTTCTTTTAACCATGAAATTTGGAAAAAATGTCTATAATAATATTTTTAAGACATTTTTTTGGACGTAAAAAGTAAATTAATCAAAAAGTTCAATGAAAAAAGCGCCATTGAATGTCAGGGTCGTAAAAAATTATTGCGATAAAAATGTCACCATGGATTTAGTTTTGTCTTATCAGAAACGGATTTTGTCGAATTTCAAGAAATAAGAACGTCAGAGATGGCCTTAAACTGGAGTTCTTTTTATGAAATGAATAGCTGTTGCCCACGGCTTTGGTCGCGTGGAAGTCGATATAACGGATTTAATTAAAACATGACATGAGAAAACATGACTTTCAAACAAACTTTCATCCCATATTTTACTCTTCAGGGTTGGAATTTTTGGAAACTCTAAAACATATTTCTTAATTTTTAACCGAAACGCTAAATCCCTATTCCCTCCCATCCCTTAATGGATGTAACTTCAAAAATGTCGCATTTTCATATAATCTTTCAGTCTCTGTTTTTATGGAGCCCTCCATGTTCAATATAATAATGCGTTCAGAAAACTGATGGGACTGCCCTGGCGTTGCAGTGCGTCAGGAATGTTTGCTGACGCGCGCGTTAACTGCTTTCACACCACAATGCGCAAGCGCGCCGCCTCACTTGTGGGTCGAGTTAGGGCCAGCCCCAACAGGGTCCTGAACATGATAGCTGACAGAGTGGATTGTCCATACATAGTTCACTGCTGTCAGTTACATGTATAAAAACGATGTACCTATGTTTTAGATAATTATTTTTACTAACACTTATGTATAAGAAAATTGTTACTAACCCTATGAGCCTTGTTCTCGAATTAAAGTTTTTCTATTCTATTCTATTCTATTTACACTTTTAGGGGTCGAATTTCCAAAAAAAAAATTCATAGTAGATGCCTACGTCATGAAAGGAACCTACTATCAAAATTAAATGTTTTTAGAGGGTGTGTTTTGATAGATCAGTCAGTCAATCAGGACAAATCTTTTTATATGTATAGAATTTTATTCATAATATAAATTATAACATGACTACTTAATATTGCATTCAAAATATTGTATTGAATTTAATATTAAAAATTATTCCAGTACATAAACATAATTGAAAATTAAAAAATAATAATACATAACTGAAAATGAAACAATTCAAATGTATCATATATACCCATATTTTTTTATAAACAGCTGCTGTTTATAAATAGCCAAATCCATTTCATCTTCGAGTTGATATAGGTATATAAATGAATAGAGTTTCCCGGTACCGATAAGCATAAAATCAACTGAATACAGCCTTTGACGAACCAAGTTGGCTATTCATGTAACATCACAGACGTATTCAATAATCTTCATTAAAATAACAATATAAGAAATAGGTTTGCTAATATTTTTTGTTACTTTTTCAACTTTTCCTCACCCTATGTTTTCTCCTGTATCGTGGGTATAGTTTACAAACATACATGTCACATGCACACACACTCAGAACCGACACAACTATCTGTATGCCATACAAATATTTGTACCGTGCGGGGATCGAACCCGTGGCACGTAGCGCAGAAATCCAATCTTTGTTTTCCAAGTTCTTCGTTGATTACCAAGTCAATCTTTAATCCACTCATGGGTATCGTAACATTTACACTTATATAACGTAGTAGTGTGTGGTGTGTGTAGTCCGCCAACCCGCACCGCCAGCGTGGTGGACTAAGGCCTAACCCTTCTCACACTAAGAAGAGGCCCATGCCCAACAGTAGATTTATAACTTACTGAATCACGAGCAGTATTCACGAGAAACAGTCACGACTCACGGAGGTGACCGCTACCTTAATGCCTCTTAGAGCCACTTACAGCAGTGAATTATTGGTTAGTTGGTTGTTCACTCACCGACAAGCTTCCCTCTAACCCCTTTGTCTACTTGCACAGAATAATAAGTAGCTAATACTGTGATTTTCTTATATTCCCTAACTTCGAGTAATGCGATCCAAGAATTGGATAATTTTTATTTATTTATTATTTATTTATTTAAGTTCTTACATACAGCTACCATTACAGTTACCCAATTCGATAGTGCAGTTCATATTACCCAACAAAAAATAATAATAATATATACATTCATATAAATTATCAAAAATTATCTACATTCATAAGTAACACATTCACATTCATAAATAACACAATCACAATTAATAACATAATACATGCAACGTTACCCTTACGAATTCGCTCAGTGAACATGACAATAAATCAATTTTTTCTGCGACTATATTAAGTGTGTGCATCGTTCGCGTGAGGGGGGCGTTGTCCAACAGTTTAGTTCTACCGCGCGGCACCGCGAACAACTTGGGTCGTCGTCTCCGCTGTACGTACCCATCGGGGACACTTAAGCCTATACACTGCAATAATGTTCTTACTAGTACATTAAAATTTAAAAAAATTATTAATGAACATTCCTAAGAGGTATTTTTATCACACTTACTTCTCACTTTTCATGGGTTTAATTAGAAGCAACAGTCATATTATTATCAGCCCGTAAACGTATCCTGCTGAAATGATGAAGAAACTTACTTCTCACTTTTCATGGGTTTAATTAGAAGCAACAGTCATATTATTATCAGCCCGTAAACGTATCCTGCTGAAATGATGAAGAAATAGCCTATGTCTTTCCTCATGAATTCATGATACACACTTGTTTCTTGTCAAATTTCACCAATATCGGTATAGCAGTTTAATCGTGAAAAGGTAACAAACAGATAGAGAAACAGAGTTACTTTCGCATTTATAAAACTAGGGTCTGTACAGATCTGGCGAATGCACAGCAGGAGCAGCGCGAACAGATCGCACTACGTAATCCACGCCTACAGCTCGCGAGCCTTTCGCAAACATGCGCATTCGTCAGATGTGTACGCACCCTTATAGGAAGGATAGAAAACTGTCCTTACATCAACCTAAAAATAAAACTGTCTCTATAGAATGCTCATTGTCTGTACCTACAACCATTATTCTTAGCAAATCGCACTTAAAACTCAATCCGCCAATAAACTTCCAGCCCAAAGCGTCGTTATTACGAAGATAAACATACATTCCACATTTTATTATCCAAAGGCAGAAAAACCTTTCTTCCCTCATTTAGAAGCTTTTAGCTGTAATTCCGACGGTGTCCCGGAGTGGCGCACTAACGTCTAGGTTTTCATGTTTAATGAAAGTCTTCGCTAATTAGTTAGCACTACCATACCTAAAGCTAGGAAATGCAAGGATGTCGGAGGATATTTTTGTTCTTGTAACCGAATTTTGAAGACTTTTTAAGGTCGTTATTTTAGCTGTAGTAGATCTCATTTTTAAAATCTTGTATTTTTTTAAAGCTACCGGCAATTATAACTTTTTCTGGTTTTAAAGATAAAGATAAAGATATTTTTATTTTGCAAACATGGGTAATACTTAAAAGCATGGTGGAATAGAAAAATTTGGGCTCAGCCATGTTTTACCAGTAGGCGTGCAAAACATTAGAAAGAAACAGTGCAAGTGTAGTATATACACTGATCGCTTGTTCTATCATAAAATAATTATTACATTGAATCTATAATATCATTCAGGGTAATTACATATTAAAACTAAACAAAAAAATATAAAAAATGCAACATTATATAAATTCTTATTCAATATAATTATTTAACAAAATTTCTTTCACTTAGAAATTCATTAATATTATAATATACCTTGTCTGCTAAAAATGTTCGCAACCTTTTTTTGAATAGATTCCTGTCTAGATCTCTCCAACACTTAGGTAATTTATTGTATATGACCGGTGCCATGCAGCAAACACTTTTGCTCATTAGGGTTGTTCTAGCACTATGAAGACATAGCCTACTATTGTCGCGTCTATTTCGTGGAACTGCGTCGGCCATAAGTTCGAAGCGATTCAGATTAGACCTCACAAACACAGCCACTTCTAAAATGTAGATAGAAGGTAAAGTTAAAATTTTATACTGTTTAAAGTACGGCTTGCAACTATCGGTAGGTTTTAACTTAAACATGGACCGTATGCATCTTTTTTGAGTCTTAAATGCTGCTTCTTTTTCCGTTGAGTTACCCCAGAATATAATACCATATCGCAAGTGGGATTCGACAATACCATAATAGGCAGTAAGAAGCGCATCCGTATCAATTTTTGACGATAGTGTATGTAGAGCATATGCGGATTTACTAATTTTTTTACAAAGAATTTCTATATGTGATTTCCAATTTAATTTTTTATCTATGTTCAGCCCCAAAAACTTTGTACTATCTACTTCATCTACAATGTCATTATTATAATGTATGTGAAGGTTACTTAGGCGGGGCATACGTTGACTGAAGTGGACAATTTTAGTTTTATTTAAATTAATTTTTAAATTGTTATCGTCTAACCATTTTATAATCGAACTTAAAGAATTATTTATATTAGTTTCATATGTATCTACACTTTTACAAGGTATTGTTATTGTACTATCGTCCGCAAAAAGAGTTAAAGGTTGGTCTATGCATATTGGCAAGTCATTAATGTATAAAATAAATAGTAGAGGGCCCAGCACGCTCCCCTGTGGTACCCCAAACCTAACTTTACGTTCCGATGATCGAAATATTTCTTCGTTTTTTTTGACAACGTTAATTCTGTTAATTTCAGTGAATTGTTTTCTGTTACACAAGTAAGATTTGATAAGGCTAAGAATATTTCCTCTGATGCCGTAGGCTTCAAGTTTATTTAAAAGGGTAGTGTAGTGGACATAATCAAACGCCTGGGTCATGTCGCAAAATATGGCACAGACTGGTGTTCGTTTATCTACGTAATTAATAACATTGTGTATAAAATCAAATATTGCCATATTAATTGTTCTGCCTTGCCGAAATCCCTTCTGTTCCTCACATAGTACACTATTTTTTTCCATGTATTTATACAATTCATTATAAATGTATTTTTCGAAAACTTTTGAGATTATGGGAATTAGTGAAATCGGCCTATAATATTCCATTAACTCTCTATTTTGTTTCTTGAACAATGGCTTTATTATGGAGGTTTTTAAGGCATCTGGATAATAACCAGCACAAATACTAAGGTTAATTATGTGACTTAAGTGGCAACATATCTCATTAGCTGTAGATTTTAGAATCTTTGTAGAGACGCCATCGTAACCTACGCTGCTTGTATTTTTCAGCGACATTATAATTTTATGTATATCATATGGTGTGCTTGGTTGTTCAATAGTTTGTTTTTGTGAGGATTATCGTATTATCTAGGTACCCAAAATATCGAAATAAAACTGGCGGCAGATATAAGCTTACCTCATAGAAATATTACAAGGTACTATATATTATCTCTATGGGTTACCTGTACTCCATTTGAAATAACATTAGACACGTTTAACAAACCCTTTTACAGTGTATTCAACCGATTTTGACTTCTATTCCGTACGCATAAGGATGGCATTCAAAGCAAAAACGTATTTACGATAACAAAAGTTTACTGCAGCTGTACTTGTCATGTCACCAACGTAGTAGAAGTCAAAATCGGTTGAATAAAGTGTAAATGGAGTTATTTAAATTTCTTATGTTATTTCGAACGGAGTATAGTAGAAAAAATAAAGTCGGTGTTGTAGTACCATAATGATTATATTTACCCCAGGATTCTGAAAGGATGGTTGATGTTAAATCTCAAGTTTATTTATTAGCTGTGGTGGTCGGTTGACCAATAATCAATCATATCACATGACATGAGGTTTGACGGATCAGGCTCACAGAAACTGGGTGACAGACTAACAACTAAACGAACATGAGATTGGATTATGCCGCATGAAACAAAAATGACCATCCATATTTTAAGAGGTAACCAGGTCCATGAAACTGAACAACTTTCCCCAAGGAACCTAGGTCGAAATCAGAAAGAGAAAATTCAACTTCTCATATAAAAGTGAGTCATTTAAATAGTAATTTTGTATGTAAAGTCGTTCTTCAATTTTGAGATTTCGATCTACATATGTTCCTTGGGGAAAATTTGTTCAGTTTCATGGTTCTGATTACCTCTTAAAATATGGATGGTAAATTTTTTTCACGCTGCTTATTGGATAAGTACCTTCTGCGTGATATCTTTATAAATTATAGACTATGTTACTCACTGATAAAGCAGCATTCTGATGGTGAACGAATTTTAAAATTCGGTCCAGTAGTTTTTGAATTTATACATTACAAACAATAATACAAAAAACCAAATCTTTTCTCTTTATTATTAGTTTAGAAAATCCAAACGAAAATTCTAAAAAGAAGAAGATATTGTCTTGTATTTTCCTTTCTTGGTAAACTTTTAACAGTTGCCATAATAATTACGACTTTGTACAAAAATAGATTACGAAAAACCGTACGTAAAATTACAAAAAATATTTACCAAAACAACAACTCGTCAAACTGAATAATAAAGAATACTAAAAACAAAATACAATTTTGCAATATTTACGATGTAACAAGGATAAAATACTTTATTAGTGACACGGTCCCCGGGCTACTGTTTTGTGTTTGTACTATAATGGATGACGCTACATAATTTGTATCTGTCTTGAAATACGCATGTAGAAAATATGTAGGTATATAAAATATGAAACATTACTGAGTTATATCACTAAAGTGTCGGTGTCTTTGCTCTAGATAAAACATATCCCTACCGTTTGTTGCTGAAGATAGTATAAATCATTATCAATAAAATACCTAAACATAGCGTTCTTGATAAGTGGCTAAACGAAATAACCGTGATTATTATTAGATATTATTATTATAAGCCTATGCTGTCCCAATACTGGGCAAAGGCGTCCCTCCCTTTCCTCCACTTCTCGCGATCCCGCGCTGTATCGGGCCAGTTTTTAAGGAAGACGTCCAATTCGTCCCGCCATCTCCTTCGTGGTCTGCCGCGACCCCGCCTTACTGAAGGAAGAAAAAAAATTACGATGTTTTTAAAGAAACGGTCACCCATCCAAGAACTAACCGCGGCAAGCGCTGCTGAACCTCGGTAAATGATTGATCTATAACGTAGCTACAAGCCCTGAGTGAGCACACACAAAAAAAAACTATAGAACCTAAATATATTGAATCTGAGTAGGTAGTATCCGTATTAATTTAATTATAATAGAAACATCTTAACCTAAATATTTTACTATAATAAAAATAAATCAGTTCAAATTACCATATTATTTACCATGTTTATAATAATTATATTGTTTTGAGTTCCCGATATTTCGGCACTGTTGCAAGTGCCATGGTCACGGATAAACTAAAAGTATTTGTGGATGGATGTTTATTGGCAGACAAAACGGTCTACCCTCCTTCTGTTACGTTTTGTACGCTCGGGTCCGGTACCACTATCACTTAAGTCACTCACAAGTCACAACTCGATTCTGTTCCCGACACATGAAATTCACTGTGTCCGCTCGCGCTCTTTTCACGGCACTTTTCCTGTTCTTACACAATTGAACCACTGGATTCCAGGCAGGGACCGGATTACCGATATTTATTTATACCGATATAAAAATATCGATATAATACCGATATACTGGTATTTTTTTATCGATATCGGTACCGATATTTAATTTCAGTACATAAATATCGATACTTTAATTTGTCTATATTTGTATCAATACCGATATTAAAATCAGTATTGAGTTTCGATATAAATATCGATAACTTAATACCGGTACTTAAAAAAGCGATATTTTGTATCGATATTTTACCGATACTTGAATATACCGATATATTTGTAAAATATCGGTATTTTACAGCCGAATATCGATATTTCTAAAATATCGGTATCCGTCCCTGATTCCAGGCCCCCGATTGAAACCCGTCAATCCGTTTTGAACTCTCATACTAATGTTAGTGACCATGACAGTTTAAAAACTTAAATCCTTTAATACACTGTTCTCTACAAAACAGTCCAAATTTATTGTACCTACAAAACGTATGTCTTTTTTATCTTTTAAAATTTATGCTAACGACTGGACAGAATGAAGAATGGCTTAATGCAAAATCCAAGGGATCCCATAATTATATTCGTGTCCTGTAAAAGCACAGCACACGGTATAATTCATAGACTTATTATTTATGGATAAGGTATTTTCTTTGAGTGTCATAATATTTTCATATTTTATGATATGAGTATATTAGAGGAAGTATGAAAGTGGCACCAGTTACAGAAAAGCTGCAAAGTAACCGACTGTCGCGGTATGGACATGAAATGCGGAGATGAGAATCAGTTATATGAAGAGTTGTAAGTATGAATGTTGATGGCTATCAGAGAAGAGGCAGACCAAAGAAAAGATGGAAGAGCTGTGTGAAACATGACATGTATGTGAAGTAAGCGAATCTGGAAATGACGTTTGATAGAGATGAATGGAAGAGAAAGACATAATTACGTCGACCCCAAATAAAATGGGATAGGTAAGGGCAGGAGAATGATGATCAAAATATTTTCGTATTTTAGTACCTAGTGAAATTATTATTCTTCTACTAAACTACTACCAGTCTCTAGAAAAAAATTATGCTAATATATTTGCTAAAAAACCATTTGAGGCGTTCAAAAAACTTTCAGTTGAAGTTAACTATTTGTGTAAGAGCTAGTAATCAAGTCAAATAAAAAAAAAATACTCATTTCATTTTCGTGGTATCATAACGCTGCATCCTGTTACGTACAACTTCATATTATAATCATATTTCTAGTAAAATGTCCCATCAAATAACCATCACGCTAATGCCGTCTCTGCAGAGCCCGGCTAGGTCTCCAGCGTTACTTAACGTACTCATGCATGCTCTTTCGTTAAAAGAGTTTTTCATTTCAGCATCATTTGGCTGAGGTCCAAATTGTTCTAGATACTCTCAATTCATCTTACTCAGCAAAATGTTGTTAAAAAACTTCTCAAGACTTGGCCAATATTTATTATTTATCTTCAGAATCTTTTTTATTGTGAAGTCAATAAAGCTCTTAGTAATTCAAGCAGATGTTGATTCAAGATCAAAGTTATATAAAAGAAGTAATGGATTGGTTTTAAGACTCCATTACGTGCATATAAACAGCAAGATATTTTTGGAGGTCATATTGAAGAGCTTTGTCGAAATATGAATGAAAAAAATTCATAATATCAAGACAAGCCTTCGTAAATGCCCAAAAATATTTTCCTACAAAACATTCCGGCTGACACTGCTTACGATGTGACTAAGAAATATTATTCTAAAATCCCTCTCACAAATGAACACAGACCCACTTAAAAACACGTGCGAATACTTCGTCAAAAAATCCGCCCTTGGACAATTAAATTCACTCATCGCAACACCGGGTCATTTTAGCCGGGTTTTCCTCCAATTTTTTACGTGTTACCCCACAAAAATAAGCTTGAGACAAAAACAAATCATCCTTTGTGGCCCCTCCTTTTGTCGCCTGTCCCAAAAATGATACAGAGGGGGATCTTAATTAAGAAACTGGGATATTCTGTTAAAGTGTGCCTCATTTTGCTATGGTAATGTAAGGTGTTTTGATTTTTGATGTCAAAATGATAATAATGGTGTGTTTATTTTGTATTTAAAGTGGTGTTACAGTTTAAATTGTATTTCTTAAGCATTCATTTCGATGGTACCTCTTTATTTTTATACAGAATCACAGGATTTTTCCTTTGCTTAAAAATTCCAGTCTCCATATTATTTGCGTCCAAATTTTCCCTAATGTTGAAATGGGTCACGCCAGTCCACTCCTCCCGTCTCGTTTGTCGTCCAGTCGGTCAAAGTAGGTTACACGTCCTCAATATTTTGTATATGAGAAACACAGGCAGTCAGATGTCAACGACCTACGAAATTGCTTATTGTCACGCTTTCACTATTGTCTTCGCTTAGGGTAGCGACTCCGATACTTGTATTGAGCCAAATACTTCTAAGGCTTTCCTTTTTATCCTAAATAGTAACATAACTTATAGGAGGCTTGCTTTTATTATGAAGAATATAACTAGAAACAAGAAGATAAATCTCCTCCTAGTTCAAGAAACTGGAGCAAAGGTAAATCCTGAAGTTACTGGAGACGAGTCTTGAACAACGCAACGTCGAGTATGTAATGGATTTGCTAATTGTCAAGCTTGCAATTACGTGCGTTAGACAGGTGCAGCTATTACTGCAGCTCCCATAATTACGACATAACCTTAAGGCACGGTTTGATGACATAAGAAGGGTATAAAATATAGGCAAGCTTGATCAAAATGATTGTAAATAATAATGTTTCTGAATTCAAAACAATAAAGTAGGTACCTACCGAACAACTTAACATTGACCAAACATAACCACAGACTCAATATTAATTTACTATAAAAGATTCACAAAAATAATATATCAAGAATTTGTTAACTATGCAAAAAACTTAAAATAAAAAAATGCGTTTTGAAAACCAAATATAGAATCTCAAACAAAATTGCATTTGTTATTTTAAATTCGCCAAGTCCTCAATATAAGAGAATATTCAAAGGCAAGTCTAGAACGAAATTGCCAAATCATTGCATACCTACTTGGGCAACGTTTAGTTTAGCACGGACTTTATTGGATTCTGGAACTGTACTTTTGGATAAGATATTTAAAATTAGCTTCAATATGTTATTTTCTTGAGAATTTTTAGATTCTGCTTTTATTTGAACATTTTCCTATATTGAAATGGAGATTGTGATATCATTTTTGATCAGGGAGTGAAGTTTTTCAAGAACTAGGTATAAAAATCTTCCTTTTTTGCTTCTGAATTGAGGTATAGTAAACTGGTTCCGAGCTGATGATTCTGCAATTCTTATTTGTTACCTTGATAGTTTTCTGAGAAAAAGAAGAGGGGTGTTTTAAGTTTGTAGTGTGTATCTGTGCTTGTGTCTCTGTGTATATATGTATCTGTCTGTGGCATTGTAGCTCCAAAACGGATAAACCGATTTCGATGTTTTTTTGATAGCTCGTTTAATTAGGAATCATCTTAACTATGTTTCATGAAAATATGTTCAGCCGTTCGAAAGTTACAGCTCTTTTTCTAGTTGAAGTCGGAGGTTTTTGACGGTTAGGTTATTAAACTTGTTTTGTTACAAAGACATACTCGCAAGAGTCTAGAGATTTAATAGAGAAATGAGCTACTCAAGTAACAACAAGTAATAAGATTTCACATTTGATACAAGCGAAAGTACGTTTCTTATTTCTTTCCCCAACTCATTGACATCGACTGACAAAATAAAGTCTCTCCTTGTAGTATTTTATATAATCACTTTGATCTTCAATACGAAAAAATCGTTCAAATGAAGTCCCTTCCCCGTACTCATCAATAAACATAAAGTCCTTATCTGTCATAACATAGCCTGTATCCCTTCCCAAAACAACATAAAAAACATAATTAAAAACAACACGACGAGGAAATTTTATAAACAACGCTTTTCTCCAATTACCTTGCCTATGAAACCGAAATATTTGCTTTGATGTCACGAGTTAGGCACGGCCCAGCGATAACCCGTTGATTAAAAATTAGGAGAAAAAAGCCTTTCATCATACCACCGACGAATAAAGGCTCCGGCACGAGTTTGATTTTTGTTCGGGTAATAGTTTGGTCGGCGTTTAAATATTTATAAAAAGAGTAAGCAGAACAGGATGTTTTAAAATTCAGAAGCTGTACTAAGCTATAGATATGCGTGTTCTACAAAGATACACAGATAACGATATAGAGGTATTTACCCAAGCATCATGATCAATTAAATTTGACATAGACTGGGTCGCTTTGAGTAGACATACGTTTCATTAAGTATTTAGGTACAAAACTAAATCAAGCTTATTATCTGATTTTGTACAAGCTGTAACGGCTTGGAGCAATTACCGATATTCGTTTTTAAATAGTTTTGTATTAGGTATTCTTTGTTGATTCTACTAAACTCGGTGTAAGTGACATGGTAATGAAAACTGATACCATGTATTCAATTTCTCAATTTGGATCCCTCAGCGTTACAAATTAACTAAAATCGTCATTTTCCAAAATTTTACGTCTTTGTTCGCAGTTTATATAACTAACTAAATAACTGTGAACAAAATCGTCCCATAATTCTTTTGGTGTGGGGTTCAAAATAAGGTACGAAATCCATGGTATCAGTTTTTGTTACGATGTCACTTACACTAAGTATAATCAAATAAAAAGTTGTCATGCTAAAGTATGATGAACATCAACAATCAAAACGTGGGTCAATCCTTTGTCATCTGAACTAAGACAGGAGGTCAACTGTGTGTCTGACCCTTAAGCGCTATGAGGAAAAATTGAAATTTGACCGAAATGAGTTTACAGAGGGTAGGCAATATTTTTTTATGTCCCTAAATTGACAGGCTTTATGTTTTTAGGGCATGGGTTTGTGTGGTATATACTTATCAGAGACATATCCACGCACTTTTAAATTTATTGACCGCGTGTTTTAATTATAAATACTTATAGGTCCAGAAACCATGTTTGTTACATCATTATTGTTTACTGTTGGTTCAGGCATATCTATATCTAGCAATTGATCAATATTTAACTTAACAAAGACCCATTAAATATCTCGAAACAAATTCTTATGTCATCAATGTAGCATCCGCCACATTCATATGCCCTTGTGAAATTGTCCCTCCATTATACGTCACCAATTTTTTGTCAATGACAGCATCTTGTCTATCTTCTTAGTTTGATAAATGATGTCTTTTATCATCGTAAATGTTTTTTATGGCTTATAGTCTAAAAGTGATTAACGAGTAGAAAATCAGTAGAGCGTCTGGGAATGTAGAAATAGTTTCAATAAGCACAGCTGAAATTTTATGTTCTCACATCAGATTGATTGAAAAAGTTAAATTATAATGTGTTGCAACTTGTAAAAAATATTACCTATTAACTCGATCGATCGAATTTCAAAGTTCGGCATAATTATTGCAGACTATGTTATATTTAAATGAATGAAACCATAGATCTGTTAGAATATTTTTATGCGAGGTGAATATTTGTGGGCGAATGTGGCATAAATCGATTTTTCACTCGCATTCATGTGTATGTTGAAGTCAACGATACGTTTTAAAGCAAGTTTGCTATTGAATACAGTATTATCAGGAAAGCTTTTCGTCATTAGTATACTTAACGTTCACTTGCTGGGTGTGAGTTAACCTGTCACAATGTTCAAATGTCATCGGGAATGAGCAGCTATATCTTAACATACCACCTTACTATTGTTCGCCTAAATTACTTAACAATTAATTAAACTCACCATCCAACTCATATCCTTGCCCACCCCACTGTGGCAACTCCTGAGAGTAAGACTTGGGGTCACTCCGACTGCCTATGGATATCTTGAGGCTTTTCCACAACTTCATCTTGACCACATATTTGTACACAACACTGTCAACACTATACGGTCACAACACGTCACTGAATCATTTTGTCACACACACTGTCACTCGGAGTCAGGAAAATCTGAAACGGAAGAGAAATACGTTAAATTTTATAGCAGTGATAGCATAGAAGAGTTCATATCTCTTGCAGTGGATGTAGAACACAATTATATCAGAGAGATGGACAGCATAATGGCTATTGATAATATTAACAGTATTCTGCTAGTATTAATGGTGAACATAATTAAATTGTGCTTTGCCGACAAGCAACTTGAAGTTAACGATACTGTAATATCGTGATTAAAGGAGATGGCCATACACTTGCTAACGAGTATACTTTTAATAAAAACGAGCCCCTGGAAACAGCCCAAGAAAATGCTAGGATAATGATAACGACTGTAATCAAGTATTTAGGTACGTAATTTATAAATGTCAACTCAAAGAAATGTAGGCGAAGATATATTAAAGCAAGTGTAACCTAAATTGATTATAATTAATTACAAAACCGATATCTCGAAATCGGATTTACAAATTGCATCGGACGAAGTATTAATAGGAATTGTTTGCCATGTCCATCGTCACGGGTCACTAAAGGCCGTCAATCAAGAGACAACGACACGGTTCCTTGAATACAATGGAACTCAAACATCTACTTTTTAATGGCGCCGACATACTTCCATGAATATAAAATGACTTTGTAAATAAATTGTTCATAACTCAAACTGTGATGAATGAATATAATATTGGGAATAAAGGTTATTTGTCAGAATCAAGGGCAGATGGTCTGTCTACGTCAATGCGTAATTTTGTGATTAGGACGTCGAGGGAAATTACGATTTCTATTTAGATGGAGAACTTCGATGTAATTTTCAACAATTTTTTATCCAAAACCTTTGTTTCTACAGCTCATTACGTTGATAAATGAGATATATTATTCACGTGTAGTTCATTAATGCAGTGAATTATTAACTAACGTCTTAGTACATAGTCATATTGGTAAATTAAATTATAATTAGCGATGACCTTGTTTATAGATGTTTTGACCTTAACACAAAATATTATACCCGATAAAGAGAGCTCTTATCTCTTATTCGTTTTCACATACTAAAATAAAACCATCATTCTTGGAACTGGAATATATTTTCTTTTTCATATAAACATACGGCATATAATTGACTGTTCATAATCCAAGGCTTCCTTCATTTTTTATGTATTTATGGGTAATCATACCCAATACGTTTTACCGAAGAAAGCTCACGCTTTCTTTTTTATTTACCCTACTTTGAGTGACTTGCAGAATCGAACGTCTTTCAGAAATATATTCTGGTAGAGATGTGAATAATATAGTCGATTATCGTGCAGTAATTTTGAAGGAAACAATTTACTTCTTTTTCACACATCTTGGTCTATTGTCTATAAGATTATGTTCAAGAACACAACAGTTTCCTATACCAATGATATTTTGTTAGTGATCTATATTCATAGCATCAAAGTCCTACGAGACATGTAAAATACAAAATATATTTCGCCTCGCTCAGTCGTTATAAGCTTATATAACTATGAAGCTCTTTATCCCCTGAAAGAATTACATAAAACATATTTTAACGTAGCGAGAAGAATTTTTTGTAGCTACCGCTCCTGCATTCGTTCTAGAAAATATTTTTTTGCGAATCGATAACGATTTTGATTCATGTCGATAAGAAACCAAGTCCCTATTCTTCCAGACTTACCCAAGTCGAACAAAGTAAAGCCGGGGATCAGCCAAGTGTAACAGTGCAGAATCATAGTGATGTACGAAAACACGGGCCCCACTTGCGATGCGAGCAAGAAAACTGTTCAACAACAATGATATGTGACACTCAGAATTATTAGTTATTAGGTTTAATCGTTATGTTATTTGCATTTGAGTGAATGTAGAGAATATACCAAGAATTTTGATCGATAAAGTCATGGAAACGATAAATGATGAAATGGTGTTTGTTTAAACATAATATAATCATCATATATAAATTGTCTTTATATATTTTAACCGTACGCATTATTACTTTAATCATGTTGTAGAATTACTCGAAGTTAAATTTAATGTAATGTTAAAGAATGGACTTTTTACAAATGCAATAAATGCTGTCTCAAGTGTCGCCGAAAGACCTAATGACGTACCTAAATTACTATAGTCAACACAATTAGTCAAAGTAATAACTTTAGTACTCTCTAACTGAGCGTATATTTCTATTTTCTTTTACATTTCTCTAATTATAATCTTCCATTAAAATAATACAATTTAATTTCTATTTTATTCACCTTGTCGCTTTTAAGTCAAATTAAATAACAGGTCCCAGTTCGTCTATAAATTTTCTCGACTATTACAGCATTCATGAAGATAAATATTAAAATGGTTTGTTGTTGATAAATAAAATAAAAGTTCTTCGAAAAAATGATCAAGCGATTGAGAAAGTGGAGGATGGGCCAGGTTCTAGTAGTAAGTCAGATTTTCTTAAATATTCAAATAAATTGACGAATGTTTCTGTTTTAATTCAAACTTTAAAAACTGCCGTAGCCTCGATAGCGTAGACAAATTGCAGGTGTATAATTGGAACATATCACGGTGGGCCAATAATTACTGAAATAGCGGGGAAAAAATTGATGGAGATTTCCCAGAATACGAAGAAATGGAGTGGGCTAGGGGAGGCTTTAACGCAAAAAGGGTCCGTGTAAAAATAAACAGCAATACTACAACCTAACACTTATCCAACATAGAATAAGAATCAAACTTACTAACAGCATAATTTTATTTGAAGTATAATTAATCATAGGAGCATATTATTATTTGAATGATCATGCTATTTTAATACATAATAATTATTATCATTTCAAGGGAAATCGAAAAGGCAAAGGCATGGGGAAACACATAATCACAAAACTAACGATAAGCATAGATCTGATATATATTATGTATGTTAAGATAAAGAATGATAAAACACAGATACAATTCAGACTAATATCCAGCTTTATATTAAAAAAAAGACTGCATAATATTACCTAAACATGTAGTTAAATTTATCACACACGCTTACGTAAGCCGACAACGTAAAGGTACAACTTAACGAGTTCTAACTACGGGTACGTAACTCAAGTTAGAGAGACCAAGGGTAATCAGTTAACTGGCGTCCTCTCGTTACAGGAGGTCGCGCGGTCGACCGGATTAGCGTTGCCAGGCAACGAACCTCTATTGTGACCTCTTTTTTCTATTATTATTTTAATTATGAAGCTAGAGGGATTGAGGGTGAAAAAAAGGAAGCTGGAGAAGTAAATGGATTGTTAGCTGGAAACTAAATTGTAGCTATTAGTGATGAAAATCGAGGTAGACATAATAATTGTTCTTGAGAAATTCTAGTTGGTTCTCTCAGTTTGAAATTCTGAATTGGGACTTTTACTTTAAACTACAGTTAGAATTATGTATGATGGGTATCATAATGACAATGTGGAGATTTACTTGAGTTCTCGCTCATTTGTTTAAAGTAAGGCTCTACAAATTCTTTAAGTAAAAGTAAAATAAGATAATATAAAAAAATCTGACGGTTTCATTCGGATGGAAGTTGAATTATTTCTGACAAGGGCTTCAATAAGAAGGATTACTTATAGTTGACAACCTCATTGATCATCAGTATTCTCACCAATGACTTCCAATCCCCAAGTCCCAAATACCGCGTTGGATGAAAAATATTCCTTTTCAATAAACTTCCCTGCCATAAAATGATTTACGATATAATTAGACGACCTCAATATTTTTTGGTTGAATTTTCTATTACGGAAAAGGGAATTTGTGACATATTTTTATAAATAATCACTTAGGTTTAATAAACATCAATAACGTAATATCTCAAAATATATGCTACAATTATATTCGTTTAGATTTTTACATGTTCTTTGGGGTTTGCATTATAAAACATACTTGTGGAATATCCTACATCATAAATTATTATTTCTATTATGTTATATCTAGGTATTTATTTATTTATTATAATATACTTTATTGTACACCTGAATAAAACAATTTTGTAAGTAAAGGAGATTACAATATTAAAGTACAATGGGCGGCCTACTCATCTCAGTGAATATTATTATGTTATTTACACTTTTAAATTTTACTTTATCAATATGGATTCAATTCTATGCTTTTACCTTATTTCTGCTTTTCATATAAATAGAATATTTCATTTTTGTTGCTGACAGATCAATTTCATCTCTCACTTTTCCTGTTCCAACAAAATTATTTGCGGGCAACGTCGCGGTAAACGAAAGGCTTTCACGCAAAACACGGTTATTAACTCAAGCCGAGGTAAAAACGAAACTTATAATTGCCGGTTGAGACAAATTTGAAAAGTTGAACCAAGTTCGGCGAACGCATCTGTTAACTTGAAACATTAAAAGCAGATGATGGAACGTTCGGATCGAGGTTTCGGTATAAAATTATAATAACGTTAAGGTGTTGGATGTGTTTCCTGTGAGGGTCGCTAAAAATAGAACGATAATGGTACACCCAAAGGAAGCCCCTTGGATTCCCCCAATGTCTTTCATCGTAACAATCTATGGGAAAAGTTTTGGGTTAGCAGTCCAAAAGTTGACATACATGTAATATGTATGTCAACTGAAGGGTATGTTAGCTAAAGAAAAGATATTCAAGTTTAAAGTACAGTAGGTAAATATAATTTCTCATAAGATATTATAATAAATGTCTATAATAATATAACGAAAGCAAAAAATATGTGCAATATTGAAAAGCACTCATCAAAAAGTTTTACAGATTATAAAATAAATAGCA
The DNA here is from genome assembly GCA_932294325.1 of Allophyes oxyacanthae. Lineage (NCBI taxonomy): Eukaryota > Metazoa > Arthropoda > Insecta > Lepidoptera > Noctuidae > Allophyes > Allophyes oxyacanthae. The sequence goes on along the minus strand of OW028614.1, from coordinate 1,674,040 downwards.
AACACTTCTATAAAGACCTCGTTCTAAGCCGTTTATTGAGTGAAAGATCGTTGCATTCACTGAGATCGTAATCCAACTTCAAGTGATTTTACGGTCTACACCTCAATTACTCTGACTCCCAAGTCCGAAGTCTAACGTATTTTATTCAATCTATCTTTCTCAGAAAGTCCATCGCTTTTCTAGTTGAGTCCGATATTATTTGTCACAATTGTATAAATCATCGATATTTTAAAATCATTTCGTCATGCAGTGACTACGACAATTATAATCATCAATGGCTAGAATCATCACTCTATAATGACCATGACTGAATGAAAGTTAACTTTGGCTTCGGCTGTGACATGACAATGACAAGCTAACAACATGCAATGCGTGAATGCAGTGACAGTTAGAGAACAATCATTGATGATTGTGTGACAAAAAATATCGTTATAGGGAACAATCCCGATAACGATATTTTTTGTCACTGTCATGTAATCATTGATATCAAAAATTCAGCATTCAGCCCATCTCTATTTTCTAGCTAAAAACAGCGGCTTTACAAAAATTATACCTATATAAAAATTTTATTATCCATAAACAATTTACGATCCCTTATGAAAAATATACCAGAACAATTAATGTTGCGTTTGATGACAAATAAAACAGCATTAGTAGCGGACCCCGTTTACTGAAAATTTAATGATTTCACGCTAATCGTACGGCACTGTCAGTTAACGATAAAGACCGGTATAAACGTACCCACATACTGAATGTGGATGATACAGAGTTTGTGGGTATGGAAGGGGCTCATTTGTCATCTATTCTAAATACATACTATATTCTATGTTATGAACTTATATTACGCAAGTTGGGTAAACTTAGCAGAGGGTATTAAGCTCATAGCTGCCATGGCAAAACTTATCAATAATTTCTCATTCATTTCATATGCTCGTTTAGTTTAGACTTTGTTCTGTATTGTCCTCACGTAACTTTTCGAAAACAATGTACCTAATTTTATAAATATTGTGCCTATTGTGAATTTAAAAGAGTAACCATGGAGTTTCTTGTCTGTAATCTCTATAGGAAGTCTACAGTTAGGAACGTGGCACCTAGAGTTTGACTATTCATAAGTATTTTCTATACGGATTACGGTACAAAAATACTATAGTGAAGGAAAGTCCTACAGTCGGTATAACCTTGAGAACAATTAGAGAATTGCTAGAAAAACAAGGGACCAGTGATGAGCCCCTGAGGAACACTAAAAATGAGATATTAAGTGCTAAAAACGATTTAAGATCTCGTAATAAAATAATCTCCTGATAAATGATTAGGATTATTTTCCTAAGCGATATCAAAATGGACGTTAACAGTGGCTGTTTTTTTAACAATACCAAATATTTTATACCTTCAAACGGCTCACATAGTACTAACAAAGGAAACATGAGTATCAAACAGGCGAAAATTTTAAACCTTTTGAAACTCTTTACATCCCCGTAAAATTCTCGGGATAATTAAAATAATTATAATGTGTCGTTTATTCTAAAAGGAAGGGACCCTCATACATTAGGAGGATTAACGCTTACGTTATAACGAGGTAAACGCACTCAGCTGTACAATTACTTGCTAATTAGTTTAATTATATCATTTATAACATCATTTTAATTATTCATAACCTGTCTTGGAGAATTAGAGTTAAGTATATATAAACTCAAACATACCCTACGACTAAAGTGGAAATGGGCTGGTCATATTTCATAGAGCAACATTCTCATGTTTGACAAAGATCTAAAAATAAAGAGAGAAAAAAAAAAGTACAAAAGATGGACTTATCAGACTACAAAATGGACGGGACCATGAGGAAAAAGGGAAATTGGAAGACCAAAACAATGGTGGGTCGATGACATAATCGCAGTTACTGGAAAAACTGGATGATTAATGTTAAAAGTAGAGAAATATGGATGAAGATCGAGGACGTCTATACCCTACAAAGAGCGCAAATCATTAAAAAGAAAAAATAATAATACTCACAACAATTTTAAAAGAATTAGATACATACAATACTAACACATTTGAAATGTAAAATACTTAGATATGGGTACCTACAAAGAGGAAATATTAACAGAATATAATTATTTAAAAAAAATAAGTAAGCTCATCAGATGATCAGACCGCTCAGACAATAAAATATTACATCCATGAAATACATCTATCTATAGACACTATAGACAGCTTCCACGCTGTCTTTGTATTTCAGGGAAGTCTTTTTGGTTCAAAAGTTTATTTGACAATTACATATTGGTGCACCATACTGTGCAACGTATTGATATTAACATGTAATGTGGTACGTGTAAATTTAATTTAATAAATAAATACTTTGTGCCTGCTCCATTTTTTCTGTTTGTGTTGTATAAATGATTGTTCGACAATCGCATACACCATAATTTTCAATTACGCTACTATAAGTACGTCTAAGTTAGCTTGTTTACAAGAGCAGACCTAAAAATACACAGACAGTCACAAAGGCATCTTGTATATTTTGTAGATCTGCGTAATAAGTTGGAGTATAATTGGTACTAGAGGTCGCCAAGTAGTCGAAATTCGCTTAGCTTTCTGCACTCCTTCTCCATATAAACTTTATCTATGCCAAATCTCAGACTCCTCCGTGCGCGCAATATGCTTAAAAAGGGGCACAAAGCTTTCTCTTCACGTATTAATATATAGATAATCACCACGATAGATTCCAATTCAGTATTTTTTGTCATTTCTGATAACTGATATTAATTAGTCACTACCTACGATACTCACACCTACGGAGATAATAAGCAATAGTTATTTGTTATACAAGAGTGCAAAGTTGCTTTTTAACCGCGTGTTCAATTTTGATGACCGAGCAAGCGAAGGATTCTAAAATTGAATCACGAGCGCAGCGAGTGATTCAAAATTAGAATCCTGAGCGTTAGCGAGGGAATCAAAAGAGCACGAGGTGAAAAATCTTTGCACTCGAGTGCAACACGTAACTTTTCATTCCACCTCAGCGAGGAAATGACTAAATGCAAAAAAAAAACGTTTAATTCACAAACTTAGTGCACACGATGTTCTAAATTCAATTTACTTTATCCTCTAGAGAATAAAAACGGCTTTTCCACTCAGATATTGAAGATTAAAAATACTCTTTCCGAGATGGTGGGATGAAAATTTAGTTTATCCTCTAGAGAATAAAAACGGCTTTTCCACTCAGATATTGAAGATTAAAAATACTCTTTCCGAGATGGTGGGATGAAAAATAAATTAACAATTTGTTTGCTGATTTCATAGAATAATAATTGTTATCCAGATAAACTTACAATAAAAGATATATATATATATATATATATATATCTTTTATATATGTATATACATATATACACACCCTGTATATACACAGGGTGACTGGTAGAACGAGGGAAGCATTGAAGGAGGGTATCCTTCAATGCTTCCCTCGTTCTAACAGTCATTCTGTATAAGTATAACCATAAATGTAAAGAGTATGTTTGAAACTTCATGAGCGAGGAAGTTTCGAATCTTGGAAAACGGAATAAAATCACTGGTTAAGTAGACATTAGCTATAGATATTCCATATTAACAAACAAAATCAGACTTAAAATGACTCGAGATAAGGTTGAAATTGAAGTGAAAAATATACATTCTAGATTCGTTAATTGTAACAAATCGTTTGAGATCAAACTTAGTGATTCATGTGTTGGAATAGAGCCAGTACAAAATGTGTTTCAAAATTACCTAAAGTGTAACTTGTAACAGCGCGAGCTTTTAATTTTAGCATTCGTTTTATGAAAGTATTGTTGGAATGATTTCATTTTAAGAATTCGATGGACTTGATTAGAAAAGTTATCATGCTGCAGGGAAAGGGGCAAAATGGCGGAGTATAGTCCAGAAGAAGGTGATACATACATAGAGGTCCCGACCCTCATCAGTGAGGAAAACGACTCATGGAGGAGGTGATTAAAATATAATAAAGGATTACAACATGAATCGCAGATATGCCTAATATAAAGTTCCATATAATTTCATCTTTGTTTGGTTGTTTATCTCTTACTACTGACAGTGACAACCACGCACCAAGCTAAAGATTTATTATAAGTGCCTTTTCCTCGCTAATTCCTAAGTGAGTAACGAGGTTTGCTGACTCCCATTCAAATATAGCCCGTGTTAGTTAAAACGCGTCGTATAAACCGGTCCACAGAAAACTAACGGCTCTGGATGAGGCTGTGGGACGTTTAAAACAAAGCCGAATGGATATATGGGTGACGACCTCGATTTACGATGCTGAAATTGTGAATGACGAACCTAACCTGCAGTGTCGAAAAATAATTTTCAATTTTATATACAAAGGGTCCTGTGATATCAATAAATGGCTTACTGTTTCAAATTGATAATGAAGACAACTATGAAAGAGCTAGACAGGTTATAATTACTCTACAGCGTTATACTAATAGGTCAATTTGGTTTGGGCCAAAAACTACAAGTGTCCGATGTTAATGAAATAACGATTATCATACACGATAAGACTGAAGCTTGAAATAAATTTTCTCATGATCAGATATTAGTAACACTTAACAGTTGACATGAAACACAACCCACAATCTGAAACACTAAAGGACGTTGTGTTGCATTTCAAAATCCGTTAATTTGAGTTGAGGATAATGTAACAAGTCACTTAACGAAATGATCGGATTATGTTTCATTGACAGCACAACGCATGATTCATGTTCAGCTGGCGAGCGGCCAAGCAGTGCGCTTAAATAGACGAGAGCGTACTAGATTAGGTTGTGTTGGGTACGGATAGTTGGTACCACTGCAAAATACAGTAGAGATGTCCTGTTTTACTTCTACAGTTTTCTGATGACTGAGAACTCAGTCAGCCCTGGATTGTTACTGTAACGGAGAGTATGGTTTTTACAAATAAACACAATTACTCGTTTTGTAATTTTGGATATCATTGTTTTTATGCTTTTGTATTTAGCAAACTAAATATTTATCTCTATAACAACACTGGAGATATTATTTGCTTCAGAATATAAGCCATAGCTTACAAATGATCTTTGTGATTTAAATATGTAATGTGTTGGCCAATAAATCTTATTTCTTTCTTTCTTTCTATCTCAGAAAAAGTCTTGTAAAATTTATGGACATAAATAATGATCTTTTATATACAGAGCTTTTGTCCATGCACCTGAAATTACCCATGGTCCAGAAAAAGGAATTCTAGTGGTTACAACTAAGCCAGAATAATTCACAATCGCATCACGTGCAGTAGTAATGACTTTGACGTTAATGATCACATTATGCATAAGTACCATTGCATTGCACGTAGTACAAGACGTGTAATTACACTGTAATGAAACCGCTGTAGCAGGAAAGTCTGATTATTGTCTTAGATTACATAAACTTGGAATGCTATAAATCCAAGAAACATGATGAATCTTTATGAAAAGATAAATTAAAAAGCAAGAGGATTTGATTCGAACTTTTTTTCAAGGCCTTCTAAATTTGTTCTACAGCATAAAAAAGAAAAAATAAGAACGTGTGTAGGCATTCTTAAATGATTTGATCTTTTGACTCAGCACTGCAGGTCCAAACTGCACTAACTTATTTATGACACCATTAACACTTCTAAGGACATCATAAACCAACTGAACCGTAACAATAACAAAGCACATGGAGTCATAACCTGACCTAACATCCATTACTCACTTTTTATCAATTTTATTACATCACATAAAACGATTTAGCCAACAGATTTCCAACGGTAAACAATCGATTAAAATAAATCATTCGCTGTCTGCCGCGGTATTCTTGTGGCGATGTGCGGTCGCGTCGAAAAATATTTTGATTGCGAAAATTCTGCAACGATTTACAGACTTTGTGGAATTTCTTCATTTAATGGACCTTTTTCGTGAAAAATCTGCTCTTTCATAGTTCTTTTGTAAGTTTTTAATAGAACTTTAGTTTTATGGGTAAACAAGGTTTAAACCACGGATGTGCTTGTGCTTCAGGGATATAATACTTTGTTTATTATTTTTTTACTATGTGAATAAATCTGTCTTTGTATAAATAAATTTGTCTTTGATGCTGAATTATTACACAATGGTAAGAAGAGTGCAGTGGGCGTCAGTGTCCTCCTGTATGCTAATAAGTTACTGCAACTACCAATAAATTAGTATAATTTAACTTGTCTTTTAAACTTGTCTTTTAAACTTGTTAATTATTTATGCCTATCACGTGATGATGGAGCGTGCACATGCCGAGAGGTACTAGTTTTTCTATTCAGTTACCTTTTGTTTTGAAATTGGTATTTATAATAGTGTCTTGGCTACCCTCATCTCGTTGGCAACTAGGATGGTTTACAACTTAGTAAATACATGTATTCAACGTAGAATAAGTTAATTTTGCATGATTTAACATTTTCTTTTGAAGAAAAAACTCCTAAATATTTAATAAATAAATTTTTAATTGTTAAATACTTTTTATTGTTCATTGTGTTGTCTAGTGTATTATAGTCCGAATAAAATTATTTATTTCTTCTTCAATCCATCTGCCAAGCATAGTGATTATGACGACACTTATAAAGCCAACACGCGCGCGCAACGCGGAGAAAGGCGCGTATCTCCGTTCATGGAGACCGAGCGAGAGTGACACGCCGCTTTGCGCGCCGCGCGACTTTCCGCCTCTCTATAATAGAGCCCTAGGGCCTCCCAAGGTACTTTCCAGTAAAACCAGATTGAGGTTGAATATAATTTCATATTGCCGTCTGAAATCACAGCTGAAGGTCAAAAAATAACCCGGTATTTGTAAATTCTTGGTATTCAAGCTAACCTTCATCTCCCTTACAATTTACGCTTAACTTGACAGTTGGTGCAAGTGATCGTCGTTCTCAGAAAATCAAATCCCTGTTATTTGGTGCCTTCACCGCCTTCATTGTTAATTCTAAGAATTTGGCTTTCCATTAAATTATAAGATTGTTCCTTCCAGGAAGCGTTGGGCACCCAGAAACCAAGTATTTACAGAAGACAATATAAATTTTATTACCACTTATTTGCCTGGCTGGAGTTTCTCTACAGACCTATCATAGTGGGTGGACAAATTCGTTTTCTCCTCCCTTTTGTCTCCTTGACAGAAGACAAAACGAAATATCGAGTGAGAAAACGGTAAAGAGATGGTTTTGTCCCCGATTTTCTCTTCTCCTTTATGCCGTTATGAGGTCCTCTTAGATGCACAGGTTGACTTACGATGTTCTCCTTCATCGTTAACGCAAGCTGGATGGATTAGACCTGCAGGGCTGCAGTGCGAGTGCGGCGTCTCTCCGCAAACCATGGCCCACCTTCCATCCTGCGCCGCATGCCTTACCACCTGCACGCGTGAGGAGCTTATGTCTGCAACTGATTCTGCTATTTGCGTGGCGGAATACTGGGAGTATATTTAATTTGCTTTAAACACACTAAGAAGCAGAATGCAAGGGATAATCAAAGAAGAAGAATATATTTAACTATCTACAACGCTGCATTATGCATTACAAATTTACAATATGTGACATGAGATATGCAACAAAGAATTTGCCCGTGCGTCTAATCGCAAATTGAAAGGGGATAACAAATCGAACTAATGTACTTATTGAGTGATGCATCTCCAAAAGATTCTACACGGCTTTTCCCAACCTAATATATACACTTTACCGCACACCAGTGGGCCGAGCACGAATGTTTTGACGTATAGTAAAGTAAACGTAACCAAATTTAGAACCAAAAATACACGTTTAATCCATGATATTTTTTTGGAAAGACATGCAATATTTTTACATTTTGATGAAACAAGTGCGTTTGTTGCATAAAATTGAACAAAAATGCGATAGATTCATCGTATTTTATAATCAAAATTAGCTTACGTTTACGTTACTATACGTCAAAACATTCGTGCTCGGCCCACAGAAAGAAAACAAAAAATACAATACATAGAAAAAGTGAACCAAATGTAACCGGATATTTTTCCTCTACCCCTGTGGTCTGTACCAGAGAGTATCAAATAGAGCTGTAATCAATAATTACGATCGACCCCTATTCTATCACCCTTTCAACGCTAATTTTATGTTACAATATTCGCGTACGATTCGAATTACAATAGGAAACAATATCTCCCGTATGTTTGTAGCATCATATTACAACACTCCTTCTTACATTATAAGTTATTATAAGAGGTTCATAATCGATACCTCATATTATAAGGATCATCTTTCCAGTCCCGGCCCCTTTAAAGGGTTATTGTACATTATGAACAACTTTTACAATGGGACCAAAAAATCAGCTAGGTCATACATTTACTCGTACCTAATCGAGTAATATTGAATTAATTCTTCTCTTTTTTTTCTCTTTTTTAACATTGCCCCTCACTAGGATTTCTCCTGTATCGAGGGTACAGTTTACAAACATACATGTCACATGCACATACAACCAGACCCGAAACAACTATCTGTAGATCATACAAATATTTGTTCCGTGCGGGGATCGAACCCGCGGCACGTAGCGCAGAAAGCTAATCGCTTAGCCACTGCGCCAACCGTGTCGTCAAATTTTGTACCTATAGAACAGCAGATTTTTTTGTTTTCGCTATTACAGTGTTGGTCCCATAGTAAAAGTTGTTCATAATCATGAGTACAATAACCCCTTAATGCATCTACGTCATATTGCTGAGATACATTTTTGATAATATTATTATACAAATCTTTTATAAAACTTTTCGCTTTAATATCCCGTGAAACCTTAAAATATTAATAATAAAAAACACAGAAAGCAAACTTTTTAATTATGTCACCAAACCCTCAAAACTCCTTATAATATAAAACAAACAATCCATAATTAATTTATTCAATTTTATATCCCAAACCAACCCTTGACAGGTCACCTTTATCAGTCACCACGCCACGTCACCATCTGTTTTCGTCACATCAGACGCGTTTATATTATAATTATAATTACTTTCCAGTGGCGCCCTCCCACGGAGTTTACGTGTCCCTATACACGTCGATAATTTGGTTGAAGGCTTGAAATAGATTTTTTTATTGTAGGTATAAGGATTTTATGGTTATTGACTTTCGATTATATTTTTATGAGTGGTGCAGGAAGTTCCAAGTTTGTTATAGAAAAAAAGAATAATGTACCTATTAATATTTAAGATATTACAGATTTTTTGGGTATATGTAGTTCTACATGTTCCGCCTATGATGAGACATGCAAAAATACATAAATCTTATGCTAAGCTAACGTTATGTATAACCAGTAAACACATACATAATAAGAATATTTTGCACTAAGACCACCTTTGTACATATTTGTATGAAAAGCATTAAATAAAATAAAACTTAAATACCTTACACAATAATATCATATCTAAACTTGAAATAAATAATAATAAAAAAGATATGCATTATATATTGCTTTCCATTTTTTTTTTGCTTTCATTTGTTCCTGGCGAATCCAGAATAAAACTGTTTTCTTTCTTTCTTTCTCTCAACTTTTATCTGAATATTGCCTTTTAGCTAGGCAATATTCAGATAAAAGTTTAATTTTCCTCCACTAGATATCAAACTCAAAACCTTTAGGATTTTTAAAATAGTCTCTGATATTACAAAAATCATAAAACCCGAGATCAATTTCATCAGAAAATGTACTCAATTTCGCTACACTGATATAATATAATTATATACATATAATTACGCTATAATAATAACGATTATGTATGAAAATCACTTCATTGTCATATTCAAAGCGATAGTCGACCCCTAATATAGATAATGAATGAGATACCCATAGGAGATTGTATCGGGTTGTAATTTCCGTGCGAATTGGATAGGATTATATTTATAGACAATAATATAATAGTGGTTTATTATCGTGGTGGTTGCAGCCGATGGGTTAACCGTCCAATACTTGTATCATTGGTGGACTTGGTAAAACTGTAGAATATTGTGGATAAAAATTGAAGTAACTAATTAAAATTATATCTTAAAATCCGTGAAGTTAGGTTTTCGTTTATTTTGAATTACTTGTTGTAGTTTTTTTTTTTTTTTTATTATATAAATATTTAATATGATTTTATTTACCTCCGTCCGTGACTCACTGCAGGGTGCCAACTGAAAACCAGCGCTGGGTGTTCCACACCCAGCAAATGCTGAGCTAGCAACCCTTTCGTTATGGGCGTGCTCGTCAGTGCAGTAAAATCAACTATATATTTTTTATCCGTGTTTGTTTGTTATTATTTCTTATTATTATTTTTGTTTCTTTCTGATCTCTGTTTCAATTTTATTTTATTTTTGTACTAACGATGTATGTCATTTATCGAATAAATATTTTCTATTCTATTCTAAAATACTTGTTCTTTTTTCATATACGAGTACCTAATCAATATTAATATTTTAATCTGATAACTAAGTACTCAATATGGTTTCTTAATAATACAAGTAAGACTGTACCTCATAGTTGCGACGAACAAACGACCGACAAACGAAACTTGCCGAAAATCAAAACATTAATAGAGATTGTCCAGATTACATATTAGGGTGAAAGTACGTGTTCTCGTGGTGTAAATGGCAAAATTATTTGTTAAAGTTAAAAAATGAGGGAGAGTTTTTAATTAAGGTAATATTTTATTTTATTAATTTAATCAAAGTTACATGACAACAACAGATTGTGATTTAATTTGATTGATGCGAGACTAAAAATATCCAAAAATGTCATTACTTACCCACATGATTAAAGTTCAAACACGAGTCTCTTGGAAATTCAAGAGTGATGGATTGCCGTCCTTTAATTCACCTTTTTTCTTATAAACGATTTGTAACAAAACACAATAATTATTTTGATTGAGCTTATGTGACCTTTTATCACATCGAATCTAAAACGATGTTGTTGATGACGTCATGTATCTATTGTATCTACTACAACCTCAAAGCAAAAACGATAAAAATAGCAGAAGATTTAAAAATAACAAAAAAAAATAGGTACGTATGAAAACTATGCAATTTATATTATTTTAAATAACAATTTATCATGTAAATAGCGTAACGTTATCGATCGGTATGATGATTTGCTAAAAACAATTATTATTTTATTTGAAAATTTTCTAAATTACAATTTCTCTTCATCGAGGTACTTATGACGCTGACTGTACATCATAGGAATATGCAATTCTGACAGTTACATCATAATTTAAAGTAATTACAACTAATGTTAATACTGTTTGAGATAGCTGATCTAACAAGGCAATAAACCGCAGCATTACATCACACATTCATCATATTGACGGCGCGGGCGCCACTTAACTATCTGTATCACAGTTGCGGCCAGCAATTAGCCAGTCTAAACATGTTTCCCTCTATTCAATTCAAATACATAATACAATCTTGAGTAAGCACTTACGTTTATAGATCAAAGAGACATCATCAATTTGAGGTCTGCTTTAATTAATGTGCCCTTAAGATGTACCCTAGCGTTTGCACGAAAAAGTAAGTTTCAATTGACGCTATATAGGGGTCAATTGTCTGATGCGATCATTACTGAAACTTCTATTAACACGCGACTTTATTCTTTAGTGAGAAAGAATATAGAGCATGAAATTCCTTGATAATTTTTGTGACGGACGATAATTGTTCGATTCACCTCACTTATTTATCCATTAATATTATTAAATAAAGTTGTAAGTTTATCAAGATATTATTTTTATTGTGACAAAGGGTGATTTTTATATTGATGGGGTACTTAGTGTGTGGTGGGGTTTTTATTGATTGATGGACTATTCTGACATACTGATTATATCAGCTTGACAAGTGTTTTGTTATCTTTAATCATGTAATTTGACAGTTCACTGGGTGTTAAAATGAATTGACATGGTTAGTGGTCTTTCTTTATCTGATTAAGGGCCGATTTTATCAACATCATGTAAGCTCTTAGGGCTCTTAAATCTGTTTTTACTCTGGAGTAGTCTACTCCAGAGTAATAACAGATTTTACCCGAGAGTAGACAACATTTTCATTCCACCAACAAATTTAAGTTACTTACGCGAGAGTAATTCATTTTACCGCCAATTTCGGCGGTATAATGGTGTCCGGCGTTATTGGACAGAATTATATTGAATTAAATAAATTAAAAAAACAGATCATAGATATTTAATAAAAAAAAGTAAAAACCGACTTCAAAAAACTAAAAAGTATAAGAAAGAAAGAAAGAAAAGTATTTTATTTCTGCAGCAAATATTTTATTTGTGCCGCTGACAAGCTAGGTGCATTGAAGAATTAAAGCCACCGACTTCAGAAGCTGATAAGTTTTTAAAGAAAATTATTTTATACTTTTTAGTTTATTCATTCAAGAGTTCCATTGTCTATCTCCGCAGGTCTTCATCAGATCTTTATGAAATTTAAATGAGACCATTTCGACATAAACTACTTTCAAACAAAAAAGAGTTTTGCATATATTCCCAAACATACATAAAAAAATATTAACAATTTTGAAGCCGGTTAAAAATAAAATACGAGTAAATATAGTAGGTACAAATATAATACATATACAAATATATATACAGAGAGAGAGAGAGCACTACAAAAACCATAGCAGGTGTAGCAAAATTAAAGCGACAAGTAATGTATGTGTGAAACAATAGGATGCGGGTTGCACGCATGCGGGTCAGACACGCATGCGGGCGGAAATGCTTACGGCAGGACAAAGGCTCACTACAGTAGTCTTTACTCCTGTCTACACAGGCCTTAAAATTTAGGAATGTCATTCACCAGATGAACATAAAACTCATGTTGTGATTTTCCACGTAGGTACAAAATGTTCTGAGAACCGGGAATTAATAGACTTTAGAACAATCAGCGGCAATTCACGGAAACTATAAATACAAGCATCCAGGATGTCACGATGAGGAGTCGTTAGAGTATCTCCTACCCTTTTCTCTCATAGCATATTTTGTACTTTTGTCTCTGTCGCATGTGAGTGACCTAGAAGGCGCGTTTCGGTTTTCGTGTCCGGACTATTTTCGTTTTGTAGTTCGAACTTCGAAATACAATCTTAAGTGGTTTTTTGATATGTTTGTACTTTAAAGTGCCTCAGTTTTAAGTTATTTTTAATTAAAATTCTTTCGTGTTTTCTCTAATTGGTTGAATATTAATAATTCAGATGATTTTATTCAAATTCACACTTATCTTATTATTATTATTTTTTAACAATGCCCCTCACTAGGATTTCTCCTGTATCGAGGGAACACTTTACAAACATACATGTCACATGCACACACAAGCACAACACAACCAGACCCGAAACAACTATCTGAAGAACATACAAATATTTAAAAATAATAATTTAATTTTTTAATCATGTTGATGAAGTATATGCATGCATATTTTCATAACTGAGCCGGTGAACGAACTATACGCCGCACGCGCCATATGAATCGAATTTTTGTGTTCTTTGTATAAAAATACCGATCATGAAGTTAGGACTCCGATCTTCATGATCGGTAATTTTTTACAAAGTAGCTCAAAGTTGAATCTCTCACGATCGTATTTAAGTTTATTACCAGAGTCGATGTTCATTACCATTTTAGTTACGCGGAAGACCAGCGGACATATATTTAGTCCATCTTTAAGACACATGCCCATGAAGCTTTTGTTCTTTTTATTTAATTTTATTCCATTTTGATGCCTTAGTTCTAAAAGTCACTAAGTCCATTTTTAATCGCTTCGCCATTGCACCAACCGTGTTTACGAATATATAGTCTGCCTAAGCTAAAGACACAGACCACCTATTCATTTACATACGGCAATGCATCCAATAAGCAAGTTACTTTGAAACTTTTCTATGCACCACATCTATAAGTTTCTCGGTCTGCTGGACATCAGACTTCAAAGGGCGATGTGGACTTATTAATTTACTTTCATGTTGTCTGTCTGTCCGTTTATGATATTATATTAATAAGTATGTATAATTTGAGCTATAAAAGAGTGATAAATATTCTAGTTAGTCGCAATACGAAGGAAGATTTTTTAAAGTTTTTTTGGGTTAAAATCGTGAAGAAACGTATAGGAATTCTTCCGTTTGTCTCATGGGACTATAAAAACGGAGGTATGTAAATATTTTTATGTTAGAGGAATACGGTTTATTGTCAATTCACACTGTTGTATCGATACTAGTCTATTGTCTGTCGATAGAATAGAATAGAATAGAAAATATTTTTATTATATATTTTATTTTTTCGATACGTTTTTCTTCTCAGACATCATCACTCCGTCGCGTCTGTCTGTCTTTTCACCATCATTTTGAACATTTATTCCGGAAGGTTTGTAATTATATATGTATAATACTTTTATATTGAATATAAGGATAGTAGCACACTTGCGAAACCGGGGGCGGGTCGCTATTTTTAATAATCTATTTCTATATTAGGATTGTGTCGTCATATCTATCAGGCCGTTAATTTCCATTGTTTAATATGTAAGTACCTACCTCGTTGTAATTGAACTATAATAATAGATATCAAAAAAAATCTCTTCATCATTGGAAATAAATTATCTTTAAAGTCTGCCACCTCCACGAGCAATCTAAGTCTTTTTGACTACGTTTTTTTCTTATACTTTGAAAGTCACAAGTAACAACATTTTTATAGATACATTCTGTAGAAATTGAGGAAACGTTGCCTGAAATCGTCGCATGTAAGATATCTATATATAAGCACAGTCATCCCCCACTGCTCCAAGCTCTCGCTTTTAAACGGCTATCGTCTCAGTAGACTCAAAATATTCACTTTAAACGTCTCTAAGTGGAACTCAGAAGTGCCAGTTTCCAGCCAGGAGACGGCAATTTTTTTTTGTAGGCTATTTGTTTGTGTGGCTTTTTTTCTTGATAATGAAAAGTCAAGGATTCCAACACTCTGCCAAAATTTTGGGAGATGGACATACAAAAGAGAATCATACCATATATTTCATTTCATACTTTAAATGAATACTAAAATCATACTTTATATAAAAACGTACCTATCTTAAAATAATTTTGAAAATGCATTTTACTTTTATACCACCACAGAAAGTATAAAAAAACACTCATGTATTTTTGGCAAAGAACGCAAGGATTAAAAAAAAATTGAGATTATAAGCGTTGATACACAAGCCGATGGACGAAACAAGATCTCAATAGATTTTCTTGGTACCTTTTTGTTACGGAACCCTAAAAGCAACCATTTCTTTTCCTTTTCGTATTGTTCAGTGCTTCGCGTGAGAAGACGTCTTCAGCTGGCTTATCTGTATGCTGCATAATTTTATACAAACGCCTACGAATTTCTTCCTCCTCTATTTGAATAATGTTAAGTCGGCTGCTTATTAAATTCACTGTGTTTTGTAGTAACGTGCGTATGTGTATCGATATATCGAATAAAAGATTCGAATGGTAACGATTATTTTCTTACTTAATCGGTTTTGGATAAAAATAAATGCGTCTATACAATTTAGATGAAAATTTAATATACTGTTGGAGAGAATGTATTCTTTCCAACAGTATCATTTGCAGTATCTGTAGTCCAATTATTATTATTCAATGTCTTTTGAGAATCAATGATACCAATATTGTTATAAGAATCGTAAGAGAAAAGTTTACCTGTTCAACAAGAACAGGTAAACTCTATTTTTCGTACTATAAATTTAATAATATTCGGATCGGAATTTTATTATCATTTGCGTTAAGGGTGAAGGAAAATATCGTGAGGAAACCTGTGTATCTGTGAGGGCCCCATGAAGTTCTCAATGGTGTGTGTAGTCCATCAACCCGCTCTAGACTAGCGTGTGGTGGACTTAAGGTCTAACCTAGTTCATTCTGAGAAGAGGCCCGTGCCCAGCAGTGGAGCAGTAATGGGCTGGATTTATTAATAGTAACATCCAAATTACTAAGCAAACAATCTTGAGCATTTCGTTAAATTGAACCCAAAATTAATACTATAACATGAAAAGCTGTAGAGAAAACTAGTGTTGAGATTTGGAGTTAAGATAAAACTTGTATAAGCGTACAGTATCCCAACATAAGCTCCACATGTTTTTAGCAAACGAGATCTTAAACGATGTACCATCGCAGCTCTACCAGATTTGAAATAACAGTGCTATTACTGATAGATATAGTACGCAGTTATCGAAAGTGGCATCGTAAAGGATCATGTAGATTGTTATTACAGAACGAGCTATGGCTCAAGTTGAGACACGAAAGACTTATCTACGGCGTTTACCTGATACGAGAACATTTTGTAGAATATTTTCAACGTAATATTCGACGTGATATGGAAATTGTTGACTAGTATTAGGAGATTCTAAAAGTCAAGTGAAGGATGTGTCATTGACAAAAATGTCTAGATTGTTGGAGTAAACAATGGCTTTAAAGATAACGATATCTATGGTATAAGTTTTTAAACTTTTATAGTCACTAACATTATTATTACAGTTAAGTACGAGATATTTACCATGTTTATTCCAACGGTAGATCGTTTTGTCTGCCAATAAACACCCACCCGCAAATACTTTTATTTTATCCGTGACCATGGCGCTTGCAACAGTGCTGAAATATCGGAAGTTTGCAACTAAGTATAAACATGGAAAATACCCAGTTCTTAACTCTAATGATATCTATGGTTATAAGCAAAAACTGCAAGGAAAGAGAGGGAGGAGAGAAGAGGAGAGAGCGCTGCAAGGAAGAATCTTCCATAAGTAACGAAACCTGAGATCATCTGGCGCTCCTTAGGCAGTCAGTGTCGATATCAACGTTGCTTACTTGATATATAATCTTTCTACTGCAGTATAAGCAATTCCCATGTGACAGGTCGTTCCAATAAAAGATTGAATCTATTATTTGAAAAGAGTTTCCATGGAGTTTCTTGCCGGTTCTTCTCCATAGGATCTACTATTTGGAACCGTGCATCTAGAGTCTCGACATTTTATAAGTGCCTGTATCTGGTTTACATGAAATGAAGATCTATTCTATTCTATTCAACTCGACAAAAGGAACAAAGTGTAAAAAGTTTTAGATTTTGTACCTCAGCATAATTCAATAACAAGCACTTTATTTGAGAACACTCTTCAACTAAATACTAAACAAATAGTTCGTCCAACGAAACTAGCACTCGGAAATCTTTAAAATAATTAAAATAGGTCTCCAATTCGGTCAAAATTTAATCTCCCTTCTTAAGTCGATTCTCAGCTCAGTCCGATTCTCAATCGATTCAAGCTCTCCGCCCTACTCGTAAATAAATAGCCCGACTTATACTGTGTATGTGGATTTACGTATTTTTTCCCAACTCCGCCCAGTCCGGTTCGATACATCGTAAATCCGTAATCCGGAAAAATTGGCCGCGGTCGCACCGGCACGGATATGTTGGTACCGGGTTCGGGTTTTACACTTCATTTGTTTGACGGATCGTTCCGGATTTCCGAGTGCTAGTTTCGTAGGACGAATTTGTATAGTATTTAATTGAAGAGTGTTCTTAAATAAGGCGCTTGTTATTGAAAATTATAATTGGGTCATTGATTAGAAATTCTAGAACTTTCTAAACCTTTTACTAATTCTTTCTTTTGCAAAGTTTTATTTATTTACCTAATTAATGCTTTTAATACAAATATGTACAAAGGCCGTCTTAATGCCTAAGGCATTCTCTGCCAGACAACCTTAAGGCGATGCAGAGACAAAAACATGGTAGATGCACTAGTTATTATTATTAGGAGAGGTTAATATACTTAAGTAGAACCTAAGTAATTCAATACACCTAAACTACATAGTTGAGTTAATCGCTCATGCATTAGTGGAAAGATAAGTTAGTCACTGGAATGGTGGTATCGAGGTTATCTTTAAGATAGGTAGGGCATAGAGGGACTTAAAATCGGAGCGGCCCGACCCGAAAAGTACCTCCTCCTTGCAGAATATCGTAGCCAAATAACACTGCTCTTTTGCAGTGTTGTGTTTCTAACGGTGAGCAAGGTCGCCGGTGTTCCTTGGGGTTCCCCAAGGAATACTGGAGTCCTTGCTATTTAAATCAATATTATTATAAGTCCTGTCTCAGTTCTGTTGGACACTTAAAAATATGTATACATAGAATACGTGTCCGTTTTCCCAACGTTGATGCCCAAAATCAAATCTATACCTTTGCAAACCAAACTACGCAATAACACGCTTGTTAGAAAACCACGTGACGTACTCGAAAAGTTTCCACAAAACATTAATTGGACTTTGACAAGCGTTAGCAAGTTGGACAGGTACACGTGTCACTCATAACGAATTCGACAGTTTTTGCCGAAAAATGCCAAGTTTTTAAATATATTTATGCTGGTGGATTCTGGTGTAAAATGCGAGTCTCTGTTGAAATTCATTTTTTGATTCGAGAATAATTGAAATAATATTAACCACATTTTGATTTTAGATTTCAAATTGTGTTATATTTAATTTTGTTAGCTTAGTTGTTAATTTAATTATGCATGTTTTAGTCTCTCCTATAATATAATTGAAGGAGTCCATTTAAACGATACATAATGTACTATCTCAAGAGCGGTAAGGTATAGCGGGACTTTCCGCTAAAAATTGGAGCTGCTCGACTAGGGAAGTAACCTCCACCTTGCAGAATATCGTAGCCAGAAAACACTCCTCTTTTGCAGTGTTGTGTTTCTAAAGGTGAGCTAGAACGCCAGTGCTCCTTGGGGAAGCGTCGTTCTAGCAAATAGGCGTCATGTCAGGGATGACTCGAGCGTTGACGCTACTGTTAACAGTAGGGATACTGTCAACAGTAGCGTCAACGCTCGAGTGTTGCCCCTGATAATTGCAAACGTCCATCCGCTTACCATCAGGCCGGCCATATGCTTGTTTGTCACGTCTCTTGTAGGTTACAAACCGGCCATTCGACTGTCATTTCTTTTTCTTTTTTGTGATAATCGTTTCTAAGTTCTTAACTTCCTCTCCGAGGACCAAAGGGTTCTCTATGTGTAAAGGATGGTCACCGCACCCTAGGAACTGAGCCACGAATACCTCAAATATTTTCCTTCAAAATAATTTATCTAGTAAAGTATGTAGATAGGGACTGTACCTAACCGCGGCCTACAAGTATAAGCCCGATTTTGACCTAAGCTGGGACAAAGCGAAAACGTAATTAATGGAAAGCTTTTACGTGAAGGATTTCTTAACAGGCTTTTTTGACCACTGAAAAATGTTTGAATAGGAATATTATAAAAATTCTAACTATACCTACAGGATATTTTTTTATGTAGTGCGCATAATTTGTAAAATGATTCAGTCTCTGTTCCTAAATGCAACTGAAGTATTGGGATACACTTTAAAACAAAACGAAAATTCGACTTAGTATGGGAGACACGCATAATTTACTGGAGCAAGCCATACAAAAAAATTTTTGTTTTGGAGTGAATTTTAATACTACGGTTGCATTTGGGATCGGACACTGCAAATTTTGCGCACTACATACAAACTATATACTGATAAAATAAAACATAATAAAAAAAAACTTCATCTCTACCTAAGAGATGACGATTTTTTTTTTATTATGTTGGTTTTCCTATTTTTATAATAAGGCTGTACCTATATTGTGAGATTTTATGTCATTATTTAAAAATCTGAATCTGAAGCTGATATAAAATTCATATTATTTTTTTCTGAGATGAAAAGAAAAGATTGATAATAACATGAAAACACATTGTTATTTCCTCTGGTCTAAATTTTAGGCGTACGTTATTTTAGTATCTAACAGTAGTTACTTATTCATTTTGTTAAGTTCGCAGGAAACTTGTTCAAAGAAATTATCTTTTTACTGACAATTCCTTAGTACCTGTATTTCCAGTCTGTTTAACGCAAAAGAAGTTGCTGGGAACTTGGTGGGCGCTCATTAACAAGTGCACGACCAATTAGTTCTAGGCCACTTGGTAGGAAGGTTTCTGTTTTACTGTCGTCTGACCTCCGAGAACTTTAGGGACGCTGAGAATGCTAGCATTTCCAAGTATAATGTAATGAACACGTGAATACCGGTCTCCTTCTTGTTCACCCTAGCCAAAGTACACATTTCAAGTGCATCTTCATTAAACTGGTTATTGGGAAATTTTAGAAAAAAGAGATAAAATGCTTTTATTCGGATTAAACACTCAACAATTTATTTTGAAAACAGTGTTCTCTTCTCCTACTTTAATGCGTCATCCAATATGATTTTTAGTTCTCATTGGGAAATCGATTGCTTTTTTCAGTTGTAGTAGTATTTATATTCCAAGTGGTTATCCATTTTCTACTACAATATAATTAGATTTTATCATCGAAACGTTTCGTTGAAAGAAAGAAAAAAAATTGCATTTATTGGCAGAATAAAAATAAAAATACATCGCATTTAATATAAAAGTTAAGATAAAATGTTTATACCAAAAGGACCTCAGCTCAGAATAATGTCAGATGTCAACACTAGCTGCTAACACCTGATGCTTATTTTAATAATTATTTTCTTTATTAAGTACCTACTCTTGCCCTTACTCTTGACAATAATTGTGATCGATAAAATTTATGTAAGTTTTTACCTCCACCTACGCCACGTGTGTCAACGTTTGAGGATATCAGCGAATATTTACTGAAAGAAAGAACATTTTAAGTAGAAGACATTAGAATTGAATTGATATTGAAATTATTTTGCAGAGTATCCTTATCCGCTTTCAAATTGTCTATTTACCCTAGGGATACCTTTCAGAATGTGATTATCCACAGGTCTCCTTATAATCCCTTGAGTCGTTTCTGTTAGTGTCTCTACACTGTCTGGAGACAATGACAAAGCTCGTATTAAGAATCTTGATTTGAACCACAATATTGTCTTTATTATTATTGACATCTTTATATCCTATCTTAGCAGGACCACAATAACTAACTTAATTACTTTTATAGTTGGCGCTAAATCTGTCACTAATGTACGGTTGTAATCTTGTAACTGGATATTTTATTGGTAATGTTGCTACGATTTGAGGCACAATATTTACAGCCATTTAATTACATGGACATTACGGGTGTGTAATGACTAATGAATCTTTTTTTTTTTTGTATTATTGGGGGCAAACCAGCTTATAGTTCACCTGATGGTAAGTGATCACCGCCGCCCATGAACATCCGTAACACCAGAGGAGTCACCGATACGTTGCCTACCTTTTAGGATTGTGTTAGGAAAAGGCAGGGAAAGCAGAAGGAAGGGGACTAAGGGAGGAATTTGGCCTCCGGCGCTCCACACTCACCGAACGAAGCGGAACAGTATACATACTGTTACTTAACGTCGATATTCTGTGGGAGGGTAGTACATTCCTGGTCGTGCCGACCCATTCATGCTGACATGCCAGCAAGACACTACTACTACTATGAATCTCTTGAAAGCATAGTCTTTGTACTCCCGTTTAAACATTAGTGTTCCTAGGAACACTAATTTAGAAAGGGCCAATTCTGCTGGTAATGTAATTTATTTTATCAACATTATTAAAATTTATAACGAAAACGACGGATACAGAAGGGTATTACTCATCTATCCTTTGTCCGTGTCCACAGTTCTATCATATTCGGATGTTTTAGGCAAAAGTTGCAAATTACACATTAAAACTTTTCATTCAATTTTCGATCTTATTACCACGAGCCAAAGAAGAAAATTCTTTAAAACTTACGCTAAAATGATTATAGAAGTCTTCCGCGGAGAAAATTTCAGCAAGAATTTCTCGTTTACATTAAAATTTAGATAAGAAGAGGAAGGCGATACATCACAGTCCTTAAATTACCTGAGGATAGCCTTACAGGTAATATTTGGACGAAATATTACCTAGATTTATATCAACTAAAATTAATGTAGGTGCCTAATATAAGCAAGGCTGCTCGTAATTTGCAGGTTAAGGGTATCCGGATGAAAGGCGATATTGTGATAATGATAATAGTGGACCCAATTTCGAGCGTAAAGCAACAAACGATACAAGTAATTAATAACTTGAGGATTAATGCATTGGTAGCAAAACGAAAAATCATTAACTAATAGTGAAACTCATAATATCAAAAGTTTGAATAGAAATAAAATTCTTACTTATAGAAGTTATAGAAGCTATTGGTAATATTCTTTGTTAATATTCTATATTCGACAAATAAGTCTAAGACTTTGAATGCAATGGTTCAGTTTTAACTATTGATCATGTTTTACGAGCAGTTAATTAATGGTAAAGTCTATTTTTTTTAAGACGGGCTCGTCTTAAAAAAAATAGACTTATTACTAAGTCGTCTATCCTTTTACTCTTTGGACTATTTCACACCAAATATAAAATTTCTACGAAAAACTATGAATTACGAAACTTTGTTTACACAAAGAAAATTCAATTTATATAACGATCAAAGCTTTAATTTATTTTTTTTGGCTGCTGAAGTTTCAGTCATCTCGTAAACACGTTTCATGCTTCTTAAACAAGTTGATGTCAAAAATGAGTAAAAAATAAATATTATTTATGTGTATGATTGCGATTTTCAACCGAACCAAGTCAAAGTAAAGGATTTTGATAGTCATAAACATTAAACATGTCAAGAATATGTGTTGTAACACTAAATTAAACAAGATTTCGGCTCATTTCTAGGAGACGAAGGTGAAGACGTCATTCGAGAATCATCATGAAAATTAAATTCTAAGTCTTACGATAAAAACGAAATCATAAAAGTAATTCTTAGTAGTTTCAGTACCTACAAGATAAGTACTCTCATTTGCACAGCAATTTACTAGAACGAAATTTAAAACATTACTGAGTGAGGCAACACCACTAAATTCACGGTCACCAGTCACATTTTTATGAAACGCTGACAATAAAAAAACACAACAAGGGTATTTCGCTGAAAATAAAAACGAACCACAAAAGCGAAGTATGGAAACTCAGCAGAATGTAGGGTAACATAAAATATGAACAATTTACAATATCCCTAGAGATTTATGCAAGGTTAATAAAATTAACAATTTGCTTTCAAGCGTTGATTTAGTGTTTTAATTCAAAACGTTACTCCGTTGATTTGTTCCGTAAATTCTTGTACTCTTTTATGGATGACAAGGGAATTGATTGCAGCGATTTCTTGTTTTAACAGGAATGGGCTTGACATTGATTGAAAACAATTGTTGCTGGGGTAAAGCGTTTTGATTATTATTATATTTATATCAACCTGTGTCACCTCACTGCGGGGTAAAGGCGTACCACTCCTTTTTCCACTCACTTTTGGTTTTTGCTCGTAACTACAGTCTTGTTGGTAGAAATCAAGCTCGTCCCGCCATTATCGCAGTGGTCTGCCGTAATGCCGTTTAAAATTTACTGGGAGGTACTCAGTAGTTCTTTTGCCCAAATGTCGTCAGACATGTGACAGACGTGACCAGCCCAGTCTCAGTAGGGGGGATTTTGATTAACTGGTCAGAAACATAAACGCATACCCATAGCATGATGTATATTATCATGATAAAAATATAACATAACATGGCTCAAACTATTTGACGAGCTATACTTCTAAGGAACAAATGGAACAAAAACAAAGAAAACCTAATTTAAAAGGTAATAGGTTTTCATTTTTGTGCTTTAACATCTATTTCACAATACAAATCCTTTTACAAACCAATCTACAAAACTTTACGTTGACAACAGTCGATCCATAAAACAAAGAAACAAGACAGTCCGCTTTAAAAGACAAGCAAAGCCGGTTCTCGCAAAAAAGCTAATAACAAAGTTGAAAAGACTATCGATCACAAATCAGCGAAGTAATTTCCATCCGCAGCTTCGCTTCCTGGATTATGAACTACACTCTTTACAAGAGATAAATTAAAAACGATTTTTCAAGTAATTCCCTAGTGGCGGGCGGGGCGGACAATGTAATATAAACAAATTGGACGAGCACGCCACGCGTTGATACATCAATAGAGGATAGCTTCATGCCATTTTTGTTTATTCCATTGATGGGGTATTAATATTTGCATATCAGTTTCCCGTACAAAATAACGATTGAAAAATGATGAGCTGATGGATTGTCGTGAGAAGCTTTTGGGAATTGATACTACATATAAAATGTCGAAAATGTTTTATGGATATTTAAATTCTGAAAATTGCATGATACAGAAAATAAAATGTTAGCCTGTTTCCTATGAAGTTACGTTAGTCAAAAACATTTTAGAATTTTGTTACAAAGAAAACACGGCAATAAATTGGACAACAATTTTTGTATTTGGAAAGGATTTTTAGCCAATAAGAGTCATGACCATTTACCGGAAACAGTCTGACCCAAATGTCCATACAATACGGTGGTGTATCAATAAAAATCTAATATTGCAAAAAGTCCGGAAAAGAAAATGTCTTTTATCTCCTGAATACAACAGAACAAACTTAATAAAATCAATACTTCCGCCCAACAAAGATTAGATCCCAAATATAATATCGTTCATGACAGGAAAACCAGAAGACGTACCATCATTACCTATCAAAGAGACTTCTACGCAATATCCGGCAGTGACATTTGGTCTCTTTTTTCGATACCGGCCCCAGTAATTTGAGTGACTGTTTCATCCGGGTTCAACGGATCAACAGTTTAACCGTCCTTTTCTGTTACTAACTACTTTCCCGACTCTAAAGGGTAGTGTCCACTTTGTTTTTTGCAAGTTGCTCTTTGGTTTTTGTTTGTTATTTAGCTGCGGTTA
Source organism: Allophyes oxyacanthae (assembly GCA_932294325.1). NCBI lineage: Eukaryota > Metazoa > Arthropoda > Insecta > Lepidoptera > Noctuidae > Allophyes > Allophyes oxyacanthae. The sequence continues at coordinate 1,649,287 of OW028614.1, read as the reverse complement.
GTAATTATTTGAATTTTCAAGTTTAACTGAGTTAATTTATCCAGTTTTAAAACTTGAATTTATTTACGTATTTGTTTACTCTCAATATCATAATTTTAATTAGACATTGTTTTAATTAGTCTTTTGGTGCTCAGTGTTACTAATGGAACACTATCTTGATAATGTTGATGTATTTTAGTAAAATTATTCTTTGAAACTCCTTTGAAGACTATTCTCTGAAATATTGAAGGATGAAATAGATCACCTAAAACTTTCATAGCATCGTTCAACATTTTACGACAGCATTGACAAGTATTAATTAAGGTCTTAAAAAATATTAAATATTATAAAATTACCCGGTGTTTGATGGAACAAATTTAATTAACCTTACTGCGAATTAGTTTTACCATAAAAATCATCTTTTCAATTTAAAAGAAAATTATCTTCAGTTGTTTTAAAGCCTTGTTTAGTTTTACGACCTGTCATTACTTGCAGAAGTAAAGCATAAAAATTTGGTGAGTTTGTAAAAAGGCTATACATTTCCTCCCAAGTTGGGTTACACAATTTACGTTATGTTACAGTGTTCTTTAGTAGGGTTTGGGTTGTAAATTTGAACCCAGTGGATTCAAACTTGAACTATGTAGACGGGAAGGCGGGTCCGGTGGAAAGGATTAGTTTGTAGTAGTAACAGGTTGCATATCGCGGAAACCCATGTCACTACATTAAGTTCTACCTCGCAAATTGTACGGGAAGTTATCCTTTTTGCCACTAAGAAATGTCTTTTGTCCAGGGCATGGAAATATTCCGAAAAATATACTTTGTGAAGAATTATATTTGAACAAAACTAAAATTAATCACTCATGTTTACATTTAGATGAAAAATCAATACACTATGACTTACAGAATTGATAACAGCAACTTAATTATTTTCGTCAGAAGTAACTGAATTATTGTAGAGTGTATACTATTTACATTATACAAACTATTGTTCCCTCGTACACTCCTCCAATATACAATATAATTATAATACCTCCAATGTACAATACCTTAATTAAATTAGTACTTAAGTCTTTAATTAGGATTCATCATCATCATTGACACCCTGTTTCTACCCACTGCTGAGTATAGGCCTCCTCCTTTTCATGCCATGTTTCCCTGGTCTGTGCTAATCACATCCAGGTCTTTCCCGCGATTCTTTGCAGGTCATCTGTCCATCTGGCTGTCGGTCTTCCAACACTTCTTCTACCGTCTATCGGTAGCCATTCTGTTAGGGCACTACTCCACCTAACGTCATTATGTCTTGCCAAGTGTTAATTAGGATTATGATCCTTATAATAATATTTATGTATAAATGTTATGTTATATTAACGCCTATTATTTTGCATACCATTTAAATGGTCAAAGGTGGCAACTTATTGTGGCTATGTAATAAGAATAGTAACAACCTATACTTCCTGCAAATAGGGAACATTCTGATTCTGATTCCGATCAGTCATAGGTAAATTTCTAGAAACTAAAACATGTGCATTCCACTTTGTATTAAAACGTTCATCTGCCCCCAGCATTGTATCCTCAACATAAGCTCCCGTTCAATACGCTGAACCTCTAAGATGTGATTTTCGACTTTTACCCCAAGTTTTATTTCGACATCCTTGTCTAGGGCTGGGGTTTGTATCGATTGTACGGAAATTGATTTAACAATAATGTCCGATAACATCAAAGTGTCCCATTTCTCATTATTGTTATTAAACACTCATTATTTAACTGTATTGGTACGAACATACTCATCTGGGAACATTTGAATAAAACTAATAATAATTTTCTATTGCGTTCCATTAGAACATGTATTTATAATTATATCCTTTATGTTGTTCTCTTGTATAAATTAAGTTTGGTTAAGTTCTTTTAAATAATATAGTACAATGGGTGGCCTTATCGCGTAAAGCGACTTTTAAATATTTTATTTATTCCTTGTACTCCACTTCATTTTGCACTATTACCAAAATAAGAAAAATTTCTTCTCTGTCCATATTATATCTATCCCCTTCCTATTACCTATGTCTATCATTCTAGTATGTCTTGTTTTGTGGCAAATAAATGCTTCTTATTCTTTCTTTTTTTTTTCTTTTCCTGGCACCCTATGAATAGAAGAAACATGAACAGGACAAATAGTTTATCTGCTTGGAAATTAAAAAACAATTTGAAATCTTAAACTTCCGTTTAAGTCAATTACACCACAGCGATAAAAAAACCGTATGAAATTATATCCAACCAATTTTAATTGCCCGATAACTCCAACGCATCGATGCCTGTATTCTGTATTCGATACTGTTTAAACCATCTGTTTCCCTACTCGACATATTGGAAGGAAAGAGTTTATTACTTCTCTTTGTTGCGACTCGAACAAAAAGCGGGTTCGTCCAGTGTTTACTGTGTAGCGAGAAAATATCTTATTGTGGCTGTCGAATCGATTTATGAGTCGTTAAGCGATGTTGGCGTTTTTGGAAGCTATTCGAACGTTTTGGGTGAAATTGTTTGATAGCTGTCTTTTAGTTGACAAACAATAGAATATGTTTTTTTTTCTTTAGGTTATTTTTTATTGAGGGAAACTCGGAATTATAAAAATGAAACAGTTGATTACAAAGCTAAGCAAAGAGTATAGAATAGAATGAAATGCATTCATCTTATCGTCATAACTTTTTTACTATTTTGAAGTCAGAATTACTGAAGAATCTGATAGTCTAAAGTTAGCTAGTTAACAGGTTTTTAGACCTTTGCCTCACGTAAAGACTATCTTAAGAAAATAGCATTCATACTATGTATAACTTAAAGCAATTGATACTTAAAAAGCTTTTGATTTGAATTCACGACGCTGCCTTGACAGAAGACACACACCATCGATGATTTTTTGAAATCATCTTTGGATACACCAAAGGTATCGGCTTTCTTCAAGATTAAAAAAATCAATATCGTTTATTTCTCTGAAATTTCTTGTTACAATAAATAATTTCTAGTGGTCCCACACTAGGCTAGGCCTGTATCTTGGGCAACTTTAGTTGGTAGCTGCCATAGGTAGTGTACCTACAGTTAAGGTTGCGACATTCAAACGAGTATTGTGTTAACAATATTTTCATCACTGATAAAGCAAGTGATAATCATAGTCTGATGCGCACATGAATTCTGTATTTTTTTTTTCTTTTTTACATTATTCCGACCTCTTGCCAGCTCGTTTTAATAAATAATTCCACGTATAAATTTAAAATAAAAAAGGTTTCTTTTTTTATTCTGATTTATTCCACCGCTAAATTATATTCAAGTTGTAACTAAGTTTGTTCACCCTGTGTTTGATCACTGTTTTAATTTATATTCACGGCTGCAAATTTCTATTTTGTTACCAATCATATTTCTAGTTGTTTTTTTGTCTAGACTTAGAAAAATGAAAATGCAAAACTTAGGATAATTAAGTTCGTTACTACTTGAATGCAGACATAACAAGTGCTCTTGTCAACATTATATTAAATTTTAAGCCCGTCACAGACGTAGCTATAGTTATAATAATATACTGTGGTTTAAATTATATTATAGCAAGCCACCACACACGGTAACTATACTATAATATATACTCGTCAAAACAAAATAAGGGCCACCTTATATTTTTGATCTTCTGGGCAAATTATGAGGTTCCTAGGTTTCTAAGTTGTAAAATTCATTGCAATGATTTATTTTTAATGAAATGGGTTTAAATTTTACACAATCCACAGAAAAGAAAAACAATTTTACAACATTTTCAAGAAAAAGTGCAATTTTAGCAAAAAGTACACTTGGACTAAAAATGCAATTAAAAATGAAATTCCACGGCGTTTATTCTTCTTCCTTTTTGAATCAATATCTGGTGTAACCTCCTCTTTTCTGAACATATTCTTGAAGCCTAGAGGGCATTTTCTATCAGATGCCGCATTGTTTCTTGAGAGATTTGTTCCTAGCTCGATTTTAGGACGATTAAGGGCTGTCTTTCATTATCCACTGATCAATTTGTGTCTCATACTCTTCTTTTCAACAGATCCCACATGTGTTCAATTGTGTTCAAGCCGGAACTGTTCGCTGGCCTCGGCAACACTTGTATACAAGCCTCTTCTAGTGTCTCTCTGGTGGCTCTAACATTATAAGCGCGTGCATTGCCGTGCAACAGCTTGAAACCTGCACCCACTTGCTATGCAAATGGCACCACATAGAGTCTTATGACCTCCTGGATGTATCGTAAAGTTGTTATTGTAGCCTGGTTCTGAATTATGAGCTCAGTTCTTCCATTTTGGCTTATGCCTCCCCACACCATAACATTGGGCCCCCCAAATCAATCATTGCTGTGGATGCAGGCATCTGCAAATTGCTCCCTTTTCATCTCCACACCCTTATGCAACGGTCAACACTAAAAACTTTTACTTTGCTCTCATCTGTAAAAAGCAATGTGCTTCAGTCACTTACGCTACAGTCCAATTGTTGCCTTGTGGATGTTTACTGATTTGCATGATGAATACTGGTCTATGGAATTCGCACCACTTGACTCCTGGACAATTGCTGGTCTTCATAAAACTGGTTTCTAATTGTTTGGGCACTTAGTCACGTGCCTGTGGCCAGGCACAAGCGGGTTTGCACAGAGCGGGAAGTGACGGTGCTCTCTCTGCGTGCATTTAAGTCTATGTAGCGGTCTTCCTGAGCGGTGATTCCTCTAGCTCTGCCTAATTCCTGACTTCTGACAAAATTTTGGATCTCATAAAAGCAATTCCAGTCATTCTGAATCACTCGCTGCGAAAACCTCGGCTGTAAAACTACAGATCGCTACGAATAGCCTTCTTGGATGAGTGTTATGGTCCTGGTCGTTGTAGTCAAGTCCATTTCAAGTCGAACCTGTGGAATTACGTTCTTAAAAGGCCGATGTACGCACTGAATCGACACACTAAACTGTTTTCAGTACAATACAAATGTTAAATGAGCTTAAAGTTCACGTTAAAAACAGGGTAAAATTAATTGATTTCAAAAAAGTTGATAAAATCTACCCATTTTAACGGTTTTTCAAGCGGAATGCTGTAAAAGTGTTCGCAAACACTTAAAATAACACAACGCTGTACAATTTACCACATGGATATAGTTAATGATCATTAAATTATCCATAATGTCGAAATTTGCAAGTGGCCCTTATTTTGTTTTGACGAGTATATATTTTTGCCTTCATTTGGTCTGCGGTCGTCGAACCATAATATATATTATATTAATATGTCTTGCTGTATCTATCCACATATTTTGATAACTTAATAGAAATATGTATATTACAGCTCCGTCTGAGGTCGCTCGAAGATTACTAGGTATGGAAAATATATCGTAATATGTCTTGCTATAATATATAAATGAAAGCTACGTCTGTGACCCCATCACAGACGTAGCTTTCATTTATCTTTCATTTATATTTTGTATCTATGATATAGCCTGCACCCATAGATAATAATTTAAGTAGAGACTAAGGAGCGGGCTGAAAACCAGCGTTGATCCGTGCTGTAGCCATGCTGCACACGGATCAACATCCGCTGAGCCCACTCCTATTGCCATACTACACAGTTTTAATTTTAAGATGTGTATTAGAGATTAGTTTATTTTTTGTTAATGTGGCAATAAACATTTTTTCTTTCTTTCTTTTCTTTAAAATTCCAAAGTCTGTTAAAATTTTATTGTCTTAGTATTTACTTTACGAAAGATTTTTTTTTCTTCAAAATGCACGTGAAATGAAAATTAATTGGCAACTCGTGTCTAATGTAATGAACGCAGTGTGGTTTTGGCTACAAATGGATCACGCTATCAATTCCCGCGGGCGTCGTGAGAGGCGGGTGACGGGTAAGGTCATGAGGATGGGTAGCATCCAACTGGAACTTGGTACCATCTAACTATTTTATTGGACTAAATAAATAATGAATAGGAGATACATACTCATACTCGTTAGTACATAGCTACCGCGTAACTAAAATGGTAATGAACATCAACTCTGGTAATAAACTTCAGTACGATCCTGAGGGACTAAACTTTGAGCTAGTGTTGGAAAAAGGCTAGGCGTATGACGATGAGGATAATAATAATCGTGTTTTTTTTTTATAAATTCCAATGCTTAGTTCATCATTTAATTAATTTATAATAATAATATTTACTGGGATCCACTCAGTTGTTCTTTTGGCCCATATCTCGTCAGACATGCGACAGACGTGTCCAGCCCAATCCCACTTGAGCTTGGCAGCTTTTTATCGACATCGCGGCAGACCGATGCGAAGATGGCGGGACGAGCTTGACTCCTACCGAAAAAACTGGTCCGTACCAGCAAAAACCAGAAGTGAGTGGAAAAAGGAGAGGGACGCCTTTGCCCTGCAGTGGGACAACACAGGCTGAAAATAATAACAATAATATTTTTTTTTATTCATGGCAAGGGCCCAAAAGTTTGTTAGTAACAACTTATACTTAATTCTAATGATACATATCCTCACACACACACTCTCATATCACACTCAACTATTTCGCTCTAACAAGTACGCTCACAGCATTTATCAGCCTATTAATAGTTGTAACTTTAAATGGTTATATTATATCAACCTTATCAGAATCCATTCTATAATTTGGAAGCTACCTAGCTCTATAATTTTTATAGACATGTTTTTCTTTTTTATTTTCGTTCCTTTAGACTTTCAATAAAAATATACGAAACCTTATTACATCTAATAGCTAGCAATAGATATAGAAATAGAAATCATACAAATTCGTCAGTTCTCGAAATAGAAAGTCGCGTAAACGAGTTCTATTCATTGTCAAAATTGGAATAGGGATGTCAATCAACGCGAATAATAGAAAAAGAACGAATGGATTAGATTTACGAGTTACATGTCACAGCTCTACAGAGCCGAATGGTAGCAGATCGCTTGTGCCTATTGACGTTTTAAAATGAACGTTCCTAAAGCCTCTGTCACACGAAGCGATTTTTCACACATCGATCTACTCGTGGCGAATAAACACGCGCGTTTTACGCTTTTCTGCTATTGCAGAAAATGAGTGGTGCCCTTGCAGCGGTGATAATGAACAATGAATATGCTCAATTTGCAGTAGTAGGTACCTAGTCCTTCAAACTATATTTCATTGGAGTTGTTGTGTTTCAAGATTTTTATTTCTGTTTAAATTAATATAATATTAACACTTGAAAGAAAAAATATTTATTCCACATAGGACAACACAAAAGTCACAAAAAATTAACAACACAAAAGTAAAATTTTACGTTGGTAAATATAGGTACTTAAATGTGCTGTCGAGCATGCCCATGTAGAAAAGGTCAGCATCAGCACTTGCTATTACTATTAAGATCTTTTTTGTATTTACCTGTGACAAACAACAAATAACAATTATTCTATTCTATTCTTTTATAAATTTAACGCGCGTTGATTTTACGACGAATAAATTTTCGTCGCAGCGAGTAACTTGTCACACTAACTGAGTTTCGTCGCGGCGATTTCATTCGCAGCAAGTATTCGCTCAGTATGACTGAGGCTTTAGCTTTGTGCTTTTTTCAGGATGAACCATCTTTATCAGCTATGTGTATCAACATTGTTTGAAGCCAAATAGATATAAGAGATCAAAAGAGTGTAATTCCGCAGATTGTAGGCAAAACAACTGTTATGTTGAACTGTGTACTTATTATGAAAGTAAACCCAGTATAGGTTAATTAATTAACCACTGAATAAACAATGTATTTGTAAAGTTCAGTCAAATGGTTGAAGCTGTATACTGAGATCATAAAAACAAAGGCGATGAGATCATGATTTCTCGCCGCAGTTTCAAACTGGAACGTTTGGATATGCTGTCAGTTTGGTGCTGTGCTGACTAGATGACACGCTTCATATACTGTTTATATTCAAATCAAATCAAACATTATAGGTAGACAGGTGGTACAAATCATGTTATTAACAATAACTAGTATTCGTATATTTGTCATCACTATTATGCGTTAATTTAAGAATAAATTACAATTTATCTATCTACATTATCAATGGAATTATTTAATAAACATTACAAATATATCATAGCTATTTTATCTATACAGAATATTTTTTATGTACTGCGCAAAATTCGCAGAGTTATTCAGTGTCCGTTCCTAATTGCAACCGCAGTACAAAAATTCACTCCAAAACAAAAAACAAAAATTGATTTCGTATGGCTTGCGCTAGTAATTTATGCGTGTCCCCCATACTAAGTCGAATTTTCGTTTTGTTTTAAAGTGTATCCTAATACTGCGGTTGCACTTAGGAACAGAAACTGAATCGCTCTACAAATTATGTGCACTACATATAAAAATATCCTGTATACGTGAAGAGAAAACTTTGAAAAGTCTCTCTGTAGAAGAGTGTCTGTCTCTCTTTGGTCTATTAGTAAAGTCACGTTGTAGAAGCAACAATAGGTATTGACTGAAGACAATGTGACAATACTGTGGGTGATAGATACTGTGGGTGTGGTGTGTGTGGGATGTGGGTGTGTGGGGGTGTGTTTGAAGACACGGTTGGCGCAGTGGCTAAGCTATTAGCTTTCTGCGCTACGTGCCGCGGGTTCGATCCCCGCACGGAACAAATATTTGTATGATCTACAGATACTTGTTTCGGGTATGGTTATATGTGCATGTGACATGTATGTTTGTAAACTGTACCCTCGATACAGGAGAAATCCTAGTGAGGGTAAAGTATAAAAAAAAAGAAAAACAAAAAAAGATGTACCTCAGAACATCAGGAGACTTGAATTTAAAAGACTTAAAACGAAAGGATTTAACTATATTTTCATTCTTCAACGCTTGGTCTACATCTGATACATATTCATCTAACGTTGTCTATACATTTTTTTTATAAAATAAGAAATTCAAACACAGACGCCGTTTATTTACGTCGACCTTTAGCTAAAGAATGTTGACTCAATCCATAAAACCTCAACAATACTCATAGCGTATCTACTGCATATCATAGTATCAATGCCTGTTCAATATCTACTTATACTTTACTTACTACTCCGACAACCTTAATAGAAGTGGGGTGATCAGTAGGAACACAAAAATCTGCTACAAAATGTCAACTCTCAGAATTTCTTTCCCTCTCAAACCTTGGACCACTCAATGTATCTTTGCCATTCTTTCAAGATTACCCATTGTAGCCGCGAGGGATCAATAATCTCATGCCTCAGCGACATTGGAAGCCGAATTTAAAGAGAGTACACCTAAATCCCTTTTGTATTGATTTTCCTTATGGTTTTTCCTTGTAACGATTGTCAAACAAGAAATGCTGCGTGTACTCATCATGATATTATTTTATTGTTACTTTTTGTTGGAGATTTTTCTGGCAATCTGTAAGCCTATTAGACGAGTTACTGGTTTCCTTGTATTTTAAGCTGAAAATCTTTTTCTAGATTGAATTAAGTGATTCATTAGGTAATTATAGATGGTGGTCGAATAGGTCTATTGCTTCAGTTAGAAATACTAATTTGTCAGGGGTTAATGCTCAAATTTACCAACAAATGGACTCTACACTAAGGCATTCATAATAGCTTCTTCTAACTTCACTTTCATGTGAATAAACCTTGTTATTTTGAACACACATTTAAAAAACTTAGGCATCTGTTAGTATCAGGTGTTTCTTGATTTTTCAGGGACGAATCTCATCTTCAAACTCACATGCATCCAATCACGCTAAGGTGTTAGACACCAAAACAATAGTGTTTTGGCCTGTCTGCTAATACAGTCCTATCCCAGAAATATCCTTTTAAAATTTATATTTCTAATTCACTTCTAAATCACCGAAAGTAATTTAAAATTAATCAAGAAAAATTCTTCAAAAAAGATGGAATTAAACTCTTATAGCCTCCAGTACGGACACAAGATTCTAAAAGGTTTCTTAATTCAATTCGTCAAGCTCTAAGTCTACTCTGACCAAATGAGCGAATTCACCAACAAATAGTGCCCCATTGACCTCAGTTTATCTCCTTAGGCGCTTTTTCCGAGATGCCCCTAAGCCCGGAACGAAGCGCGGTCTTTGTCTAACACTGAGATAAGAGGAACATCTGATTTGAATTAGGAAATTGAGGCACCGGATCAGGGTTACGCTGTAAAAGCCATTTATTCGCAAATAATTTGGAGGTTGAATTAAATCTGGTCATGTTTTTAAAGCAATTTATTTTCAGGATATCCAATTATTTGTTTGTAGATGTTAAGTTAAATAAAGGCCGTTATGTAGAAATAATGTTGAATTATACTTTTTAGCTAACAGCGCCCCTTTTATGTTGGATCATTTAGAATAAAATATTGTTAAAAATGAGGATATTGTTTTTTTTTTTTTTATTCTCTTGTTGCCCCATCAGCGTCGCCCTAAGCCGAGGCCCGTGTTCCACTAGGGATGCCCTTAGTTGCGTCACGCTTATTTTTTTTTTTTAAATAGGTCGGAGACTATCTTGCTTCACCGAAAATCCAGTTATTAAATACAATAAAGGCTCAATGAGCAACTTGTGAAAGAAATTTAAAAAAAAAGTTTACTCCCCTACAGAAATTAACTGGAAAATCGTAGAATCCGTCTTCGTTAAACTATTGAACCCACTCTTTATAAGTACCCTCAGTTTAATTGGAGGAGTTAACAAGCGTACCTACCTATTAGGAATAGATCAATGGCTTCAATAAAATAAAAAATAGTTATTAGAAATAATAACACCATTACAGTTTTAAAACAAATCGATGCTATAAGTAATATGACTAAGACAAAACACATTTTAACATTATTACGTAATAAGTTAGTCTCTTCACGTTCTCCACACATTGTTCGTTGCTTCTATGAATTTCGACTGGCTACAATGAAATGTCCAAGGTCCAACGTTGCTAGCCCCGATCCCTGTAAGGCAACTTTTACTATGGGACCAACAATGAAATCTAAAAAAGTACGTTCCATACATTTAGTCGAGTAATACTCAATTATTTGAAAGAAAAAAAAAAAAAAGTATTTATTTGACACAGCACAAAAACAATTTTAAAGATAAAGTAACAAAAAATAAAAGAATAAAACATGTAAAAGAAAAAAAAGAAATATATATAATATATATTTGATTGCAGTTCATTTGTTTTTCGCGTTTTCAAGGTTGGTTCTATAGTAAAAGTTGTTCATAATTATAAGTACACTAACCCCTTATAGGGATTCGGTGATTGGTAGACCTTTCATTTGAGGTGTACATTTTAAATTAGATTAAATTTTACGTTAAATGGAAACAATTTGAATCTAATCAAAGTATAAAATTAAAAATGACAAAAAGAAAATTATAGTTTATGAAATTTTGGAAATATTTTAAAGATGTTAGAATATTTTTACAAACAAACTTTAATCTGGTACAGAACCTATAAAATGTAACCCATAATGGCCGTAATACCGTACAAATCATAAAAGTCCAATGAAAGAAATATTCCATTTTATGTATGTTCCAGATTGACTTACATTGTTTCACGTTATACTTGCTTTTCTAGCTTAGTTAAGTTGTGTACTTAGTTCTTCTCCTAAATGTACATATACCTACTTCATAATTTCGCAAATTGAGAATTTTGCTTTCTTTTCCTCGTTTTCAATTCTATCTATTGAAAAGTTTATTTTTGTTTGATCTTTATCACAGAAAGATCACCATTCTCCAAGGTATCATTAAATGCTACCAGAGCTTCAGAGAGACTGGATGATCAATAGCGATCATCAAAATGGTAATCATCTGACCTCTGCAATCTCTGGACATCTAGGTTACTTGGGCCAATCTCAAAGAGTTTCAGAGGTCGAGCGGCGTAAGCTTATTCTAAAACCAAGAACCGACTGTTCCTCACTTATATTAGAAATCTCTTAGTACGAGTTAGTAGTCTTAGAATATCAGTGTCTCCTAGATATTGGTTTGCAGGAGTGAGATGGCAGTCGCTTCTCGTAAAATGCTGATATTCAGCCGCATCTGGTTAGACTGGGAGTCGACCCCAAAGTAGATGATGATGGCTGTCTTTGCCTCAATGTTCTGTGATTTTGAACACTCGCTCCATTTCATACCGAATTTAATTGTACTATATTTCTTGTATGAAATCTTACCAAGTTTAATAGTTATATGATAGCCAACAAACCACACTAACTGTACGTACTCCTAATGTTACCCAAAGGAATCATTGTTATTGTGGGCACTAAAATAGTTGGAGCATAACATTCGTCCGGGCGTGACATGTCTTTACAAGGACTATTTACTATATGCACTTTTGTAAGCTATTATGGGTCTTATGTAGAGCGAAATAGAGTCTTTAGTGACTGCAGAGGTTTCAGGTCTATATGCTCTTGTGACTTTTATTGCAAAGTGTTTACTCACGGGAAAATAATAACTTTTGCGATGTGAGGACCAAATTTAGATATTTTGATCCTCGTTTTAAATTAACCGCTGCGAAACGGATTTTTATGGTTTGTGTGATTTGCCCCGTTTACATTGCGATATTTTACAGTAGACAGAAATTGTAATACAGGGTGTGAGTAACATCGTAACGAAAACAGATACCATGGATTCCGTACGTGATTCAGGACTCTTCGGAGATAGGATGAATAGTGGGAATTTAAAAAAAAATACGATTTTGATCGCATTAGTTACGTTATAAAAACTACGAACGAAATCGCAAAACTCTAATAAGTTTAGGCCAGTTTGGTGCCAGCCCACGCTGAGCCATTAGTCTAAAAATAATTCCCTTAATTATCATAACTAGATCAAGCAAGTTCCCTCTTGTCCCCACAACAACGCCCTAACCCGAGGCCCGAGTCCCACTATGGAGCGCCCTTAGCCGTGTTGTTGCTGAAATTCTTGCTTGGCTTGGAGACACTGGCCAAGACGAAGAAGCACCAAAAAGAAACTAACCTTACAGTCAAAAACCCCCGACTCCAACTAGAAAAAGAGCTGTAACTTTTGAACGGCTCAACAGATTTTCATGAAACATAGCTAAAATGATACCCGTTTAAACTAGATTACAATTTAAAAAAACTGTATTAAAATCGGTCCATCTGTTTTTGAGCTACGATGCCACAAAAAGATAAACAGATATACACTAAAATCTTATAGCAACTTTCTTTTTTGTTGGGGGTTAGAAACAAGCTCTTCCATCAGTTCCCATAAAACAAGCACCAGCAAGTTAATGATTTGAGAGGAACACAGTAACTTGAAAAAAAAAATCCATCAGTAATAATTTGCTACGCAATTTTATTATTATTTCCACTTACTTTTTCAGATGACGGGCACATTTTTTTCTTTCTTCTTCCCCACACAAAAATTAACGTCTTAAAAACCTTCATAATTATTTATTTTTCCCCAAACAAATTACGATACTGTTGACTACACACAGACAAAGTTTCGAACAACTTTTTGCTATCAAACAAAACTCAACAGGGCTTTGATACTCAGGGAAATATACGGAACATCTTCAATTACATTTCAAATGTTTAAGTACTACAAATAGATCAATAGCTTCAAATCGCTCACACAACGTAAAATTATCTTTATCATCTAAATTATAAAGTTCATTATAGTGTACCACATAACCTGTAGTGTACAAAGGTGAAGATCGTAATACATGTCTATCAAACGAACTGTTTTAGTAATTAACACTTTCTTGATTATGAACAAAAGGTTAGTTTACACTGAACTTTGGGCTTTTTTGTTTATTTTTATATATTTTAATGTTATCCTAATGTATACGGGCACGTGTTTTGTGTGGGTTGTTGTACCTTATGTAAAACCATCCTGACCGTAAAATGTTTTTCGTATCCTATATATAGAAAAACATTCTAGGAAACGGAACTCTTAACAATAACATGATCAGGCGTGTTAGTACGGTTTAAACAACATACCTACCAGTGGCGAAGAGTCCATACAACCGATTCCCATCGGCTGCCCTTTAGGAATTGTCTAATGCATAGACCAGCGTAATATTATATTATTTACTCAGCCTACTGATAAAAAAAGGCTTGTTAATTAGGTCGTGCTCTTCCAGACATGACTATACAATATATACTCGTCAAAACAAAATAAGGGCCACTTGCAAATATCGACATTATGGATGATTTAATGATCATTAACTATATCCATGTGGTAAATTGTACAGCGTTGTGTTATTTTAAGTGTTTGCGAACACTTTTACAGTATTCCGCTTGAAAAACCGTTAAAATGGGTAGATTTTATCAACTTTTTTGAAACCAATTAATTTTACCCTGTTTTTAACGTGAACTTTAATTTAAGCTCATTTAACATTTGTATTGTACTGAAAACAGTTTAGTGTGTCAAGTCAGTGCGTACATCGGCATTTTAAGAACGCAATTCCACAGGTTCGACTTCAAATGGACTTAACTACAACGACCAGGACCATAACACTCATCCAAGAAGGCTATTCGTAGCGATCTGTAGTTTTGCAGCCGAGATTTTCGCAGTGAACGATTCAGAATGCCTGGAATTGCTATTATGAGATCCAAAATTTTGTCAGAAGTCAGGAATTAGCCAGAACCAGAGGAATCACCGCTCAGGAAGACCGCTACATAGACTTACATGCACGCAGAGAGAGCACCGTCACTTCCCGCTCTGTGCAAACCCGCTTGTGCCCGGCCACAGGCACGTGACTTAGTGACCAAACAATTAGAAACCAGTTTTATGAAGACCAGCAATTGTCCAGGAGTCAAGTGGTGCGAATTCTATAGACCAGTATTCATCATGCATATCAATAAACATCCGCAAGGCAACAATTGGACTGTAGCGTAAGTGACTGATGCACATTGCTTTTTACAGATGAGAGCAAAGTAAAAGTTTTTAGTGTTGACCGTTGCATAAGGGTGTGGAGATGAAAAGGGAGCAATTTGCCGATGCCTGCATCCACAACAATGATCGATTTGGGGGGTCCAATGTTATGGTGTGGGGAGGCATAAGCCAAACTGGAAGAACTGAGCTCATAATTCAGAACCAGGGTACAGTAACAACTTAACGATACATCCAGGAGGTCATAAGACTCTATGTGGTGCCATTTGCATAGCAAGTGGGTGCAGGTTTCAAGCTGTTGCACGGCAATGCACGCGCTTATACTGTTAGAGCCACCAGAGAGACACTAGAAGAGGCTTGTATACAAGTGTTGCCGAGGCCTGCGAACAGTTCGGGCTTGAACACAATTGAACACGTGTGGGATCTGTTGAAAAGAAGAGTATGAGACACAAATTGATCAGTGTACAATGAAAGACAGCCCTTAAACGTCCTAAAATCGAGCTAGGAACAAATCTCTCAAGAAACAATGCGGCATCTGATAGAAAATGTCCTCTAGGCTTCAAGAATATGTTCAGAAAAGAGGAGGTTACACCAGATATTGATTCAAAAAGGAATAATAATAAACGCCGTAGAATTTCATTTTTAATTGCATTTTTAGTCCAAGTGTACTTTTTGCTGCAATTGCGCTTTTTCTTGAAAATATTGTAAAATTGTTTTTTTTTTCTGTGGATTGTGTAAAATTTAAACCCATTTCATTAAAAACAAATCATTGCAATGAATTTTACAACTTAGAAACCTAGGAACCTCATAATTTGCCCAGAAGATCAAAAATATAAGGTGGCCCTTATTTTGTTTTGACGAGTATACATACGAGTAGATTACAAGACACGGTATGGATTTTTGTCTTGCAGCAGTAATTGCAGCTATTTTTGGGACGGCTTTCCCTTTTAAAACTGTCTCCCTTCGCCACTGATACCTGGAGCAGATTTTTTTATAATTAATTGTAGAGTACAACACTACTAAGAAGTAACATCGATGTACCTGATCGAATTACCAATGGCAGTCACTCGTTTAAATAATTGTACAACTTATTGCGTCAACGTAAAGATCATGTTTTACTGCAGTACTAATAAACATTCGTGGTCTAGAAGACGCACTCAGTTCGGAAGAGATCGGTTTTACGAAGTTTGCCGATGTGACTTCTTAGTACTATAAAGGCATATAATTATATTTTTTAAAACGAGAACAATTAAATATTTCTGAACGTTTTAAAACTATTGGTTTTCCAAAACGTATTACATTGCTACCGACAAAATGCAACGCTTTACAGTAGGTAAACGACATCAAAGCATTTTTTTGTAAATGAAGTCCTCTATTGATTCCGTTTTGTCGCATTTTATTTATACAATGGACATTTCATTGAGACTCAATTTTATCGTGGTACTTCACACAGAAATATTTCAATATTCGATTGAAATAAAATATTCGACGACATTTTCTATTTAAGTTTCGGAACAGTAAAGTGTTGCCGGATTTTGTAAAATTCAATAAGTCAACAATTATTTACATGGAACAGCGGATTTTTTTTCGGGATTTCATGGTTGGTCCCATAGTAAAAGTTGTTTTTAATGATGAGTACAATATCGTCCTCCAATGTTTTCCTCGTTCAATTCTCATAGTAAAACACCAAAACCACTCTACTACCGTTTTTATAGTGTAAGGTACTAATCACTAACTCACTAATGTGACAAACCCCTTAATGTGTCAACCATGATATAATTGCACATAATTATGTATTGTACATCGAACCAACGCCTCGATTCTCGACGAACTAGAAATTACCGTCAGGCTCTCCACAACATGTCTCCGCAGGGTACTCGAATTCTTCGAGCACATTGGCAAGGAAACGTGGTGATAACTTGGAGAAAATGCTCATGACAGGCAAGGTGGAAGGGAAAAGACCCAGAGGATGGAGCCCACCCAATGCGTTGGACTGACCAGATCCGCTCGACGCTCGACACTCGACTCCAGTGTGAGCGACGCCTTCCATGCTGCAGGGAACAGGGCAAAATGGCGGAGTATACTCCAGAAGAAAGTGCTAGTGTGATTTCGGTGTCCTGTGTGGAAAGAATAAATTGATTTACGTTCTTTCTTTCTACATATACATAGAGGTCACAACCCTCATCAATGAGAAAAACGAATCATGGAGGAGGATGTTTGTACATGGCATTCAGCATGATGTAAGTTGATTATTTTAACAATCTGAAACAGTGTTACATAATTCAATTTACACTCATATCGTTAAAACATATTTATTTAGTCGAATTACATGATGTAGTTACGTCTGTAATACACATCAGTGGGGCACAGTCTGTCTATATTCCACTGTTGGGCAAAACAGGCTCTGCTTAAGTCCCGAGCTGCTTTTTACGATGCGGGATGTGGTATTCAGGCTGGCACATTCAGAATAGAATAGATCTTTATTTCATGTAAACCAAATACAGTCACTTATGAAATGTCGAGACTCTAGGTGCGCGGTTCCAAATAGTAGGTCTTATGGAGAAGAACCGGAAAGAAACTCCATGGAAACTCTTTTAAAATAGGTAATAGATTACAATTAATCTTGATCAGTACAATGTTTTGGTAAGAGTCGCGAGAATAATGTAATTTAATGTGAATAAAAATAAATTAGAATAGGATGATAATAATGATTTACCTTTAAGATCATGAAACGAACTTAGAGGTTTTCAGTATTTTTTCAATTGCCCTGTACAAGATCTTGTATATTGTATAATTTGCTTACTATGTCTAGGGACCCAATAATGAAAAGAATAATGTTTTTTAGGTATTCAAATTCCTAGAAATAAATGGACCCATCCTCCATCTCCAAAGCTACACTGTTACAACTCTTATTTTTTTCTTAAAATTACGATGGTTTATTCCTATTGCTATTATCATAAGTCATCATAAACATTATGCTGTATTACGTATGCACCCCTAAATGTTACGCAAAACATTGAAGCCGTAATTTACTTATAAACACAAATTACATAAAGCAATAGCAAAATGGAAACAATTTCCATGGGTAAATAAAATCAGGCAAATAAATTATCAGCTGATGTCCAATATACAACAGAATCTGAACAATGTTTCGGCCTTAATCGGAGTTTAGGGTAGCCGTTTATTAGGACTAGTGGCGAGACGAGTTAAGTCGAATTGATTCGATTAAACTGTGTATTATCCTTAAAGTATTATACATACTTTCGGCTTTATACAACGTTGTTGCGTCGAAAGTATTGTACTTATCAATAAAAACAAATTTTACTATGGGATCGAGCTTGAAAATAGTTATTCCACACAAATAATTCAATATTACTAGACTAAATATAAGGAACAGAAGATTTTATTTCGCGATTGAATTCTTGGTACCGTAGTCAAAGTTGTCCATAATGATATGTAGATCTATTCGTGTTTTTCGATGACACGAATATTCATTTCCCATCACTATCTTAACCCTATCGTAAAATAACAGATAATGTGTGTCTGTAATTTATTTTACGCACCATAAAACAAAACCCTTGAAGATAAACAATGTGTGTAATATAAAAAGTGATATGTTTATCTGTAAGTGTTTCCAATTCAATAAATCCGTCATCAAGTTTGCACCCTTTCTTCTAGTCTATCTTAACTACTGTATTATACTAGGGAGATAGTAGTATACTCAGTATTATTTCCATTATTCAATTATTTACATTTTAAAATTTATAAATATTTTTACAAAAAAAAAATACAAAATCATTCAAAAATATAAAAAAGTCATGGTTAGCCACCGGCGCGGCGGCTAGGGGTCCAGAGAAAGGAACCTCCTCACAATGCGTGCCGTGTCGCGGAGTACCGCTTTCTGTATCAAGCCTTTGATGCAGCCCTCCAAGGAAAGCCTCATAAGATATTGGTTGAGACTCTTGGCAATTAAGCCATTGGCCGTAACAATTATCGGCCCTATGACTGCTGAGTCCACATCCCACATGTCGACAACCTCGTATGCAAATCAGTAAATATTATTATTATTATTTTCATCCTCAGAAATGTTTTCTTTATTTGAGGACAATGAGTAATCTTCTAGAATTTCAAGAACCAGTTCTTTAAAATCAGTAGCTTTGGTTGCTAACAATTTCTGTAGTATACTGCTAGAGTTAGGCAGAATTTTGCATTGCCTTTAATACAGATACTCATCAATTCACGTGGCTTAAAATCATTTAAGGCCTACTTGCGTCAAAGCGGGTTATCTCTTAACCCAGAATTAACCTGACAGAAGTGTTAATTTTCTTAACTTTAGTACTGGTTAAAGGTAACTCGCGTTGATGCAAGTGACCCTAAGAATCTAAGTACTTGTAGTAATGACTATCTTCCGCCAGCAGCTACGCCCGCGTGATATCTTTATAAATTATAGCCTATGTTACACAGTGATAATAAAACAATCAGCTGGTGAAATAATTTTTAAAATCGGTCCAGTAGTTTTTGATTTTATCAACTACAAACAAACATTAAAAAAATCTTATCTTTTCTCTTTATACTATTAGTTTAGAAATATAGTTTCCAGATTGCTTATTTAAGCAAAGGGATAAGTTTTCCTAATTGTGCCAGTTTCAAGGGCAGGAATAAATGGCTTATCTATATTTTGTTAACTAAACATCTTCAATCCTTCTAACACTCAAGTACAAACATTTGTTTAAAATTATAACTAGTCTAAGTTACTTAAGTTTTGTTTGAGTTACTTAGTAAATTCTCAAGATTCTTGAAGACCAGACTCGGATCAAAACAAAAACATTAAAATTTAAAACCTTTGAGTCTACTTCAGTCTATCAGTATAGAACACACTCACACTCACACACACACCCCCACTCACACTCACACTCTCCTCTCGCAGGTCTGCTGGAAGAGATTTCTTTAGAAATAAGCAGTACTTTTGTGTCATCTTTCCTATTTAATTGTAATTATTCTTCTTTCTGAGTGTACATAAATTGTTAAATAAATAAATAAAACACAACAAAAACTAAATAAGAAAAAAGCTGTAAAGCGGCTTCATTATTTGCGAGTTTCCCAAGGAGATGTTTATGATCTTATCAGAAAAATATAAACCAAAATGTTTTTCATAGTAGTGCAGAATTTTACGTGAAAATATTTTATGAAGCCCAACCCGGAAGAATCTCTCCTTGAAGTATGTAATATTATTTCAGTTTTCTTTTGATTGGAATGAAAACGCAAGGTGCGTCAGGAGATATGTTGAACGAAGTGGAAAAAATATACGAAAAAACACAAATTGTTTCTACTTATGTGCGCAGTTCAGCCGAAGTACGAAATTCAGCGTAAATATTACAATAGGAATCTTTATTTTAAATGAAATCCTCATTATGAAAGTAAAAATCCACAATAGAGTTTGAACAGCGGTAATTAGCAGTGGCGTGCACAGACATTTCTTACAAGGTAGGCAAAAATAACTTAGTGCAGTATTTTCAAGTTAAGTGTTTTTTGTGATTGGCCACCTCACCCTAAGACTTAAATTGGCTAATATTACAGACATGTCATCGTTTGTATTACTTAATATCTACTTAATTTATAAGAGTAGACAGTGTCTTTTTGTCTTTATGTAGTGCAGGCCACTAGTAATTAGCACTATGCTAACTACGAGTAGGTACTTCGGCAAATTCTCAGAAAACATTTTACTACAAAATGTCTTGAGACTCTTAGCAGTGGTAACGCTTTGCTTTGCGATTCATTTTATAAAGGCAAAATGAATTATCATGCTTAAATGATCTCCAATGAATCAGGCAGAGGTGTAGGCACTGTCGTGCACCCCACAAAACAATAATATGTATAACGATTTTAAACATTATGTAGCAAGGGGAAAACAAATTGCTATTTACTGAGCACAAATAGATATAAACCCAGGCTATAACTAAGATTTTTATTACAGAAAAACTTTATTACCCAAATTGGCTCGTATATCAAACTCAGAACACCAAACAAGATTAGCAGACGCACTAGCCTTATTGGTCAAAATAATACAGCAGTTGAACTAAATAATAATTCAGCCCATTACTGTCCCACTGTAACTATTGGGCAGGCCTCTTCTCAGAATAAGAAGGGTTAGGCCATAAAATAGAATAGATCTTTATTTCATGTAAACCAAATACAGGCACTTATGAAATGTCGAGACTCTAGGTGCGCGGTTCCTAATAGTAGTTCCTATGGAGAAGAACCGGTAAGAACTCTTTTAAAATAATAGATTACAATCTTGATTAGTATAATGTTGTGGTAAGAGCTACGAGAATAATGCAATTTAATGTTAATAAAAATAAATTAGAATAGGATAATAATAATGATTTCCCTTTATATAAGAATGCAATGGCAGTTACAAGCTGACCAGGCCTGACAGATGGCACCCATTCACGAGCATGACTCATGTGTCAGCATCGATAAGCTCAACTATAATGAAGGGAACTCCACCATACTCCAAGACTCTGGTCTGATGCGGGTTAGCAGACTACACACCATTGAGAACTTTATGGAGCCGTCTCAAGTGCTTCCTTACGATATTTACCTTCATAATATCAATAACCAAATTGTGATCCACACAATGAATTTGAAAAGTCAGAGATATGAGCAGGTTTTGATTTCGAACCCTCCTGCGTGGAATGCAAGCGTTCAACCGCTAGGCTATCACTAGTCTAGCTAAATACAAGGTCTTATAACAAAGTATATTATCCAATCCTTGGTCTGACATTAATAGATTAGTCAATGGATAAATAATAATCAGTAGAAAAAAACAATAGAGTACCTACTAACGTATCACAAGGAGGAGGAAAGCTATAATACAAAAAGTTTAATTACAAATATCGCTAGGGACTGTCCGGAGTCAAATTGAATGTTGTTTGTTTTGTACCGATCGGACTGTTTCGTTTTATGTAAATAGTAATGGTTCAAAACACATCTAAAATTGTTCAATATTTTTCCGTTTTGTTTTTGGAGACAGTAGTGTTAAGTTTTATAAACAAAATTAGTTAAATCTGCCCCCTATAGATGGCGTTGTGCCTATGACGCGTTTTTGTACATAGCGGTGTCAAGAGTTTTCTCGAGTTAACGACTCTCCGGCACTGTATTTAATAAATGCTCTCGACCTGACCTAGATGTTTTCTTTGATTCCATCATAAATACCTGGGCACCCTGTGAGATCATTTTGGGAACTGAACATGGTCCTTCGAGCCGGATGACAAAGAGTTGGAAGCGGAAAATTGGATCGGAGAAGCCACGAAATTGCCGAGAACTGAAAAAGTAGAATTTCAAGAGACCTCAATAATAATCAAAGCATGATCATTGATCTGTCCTATACAATGCCTAGAGAAAAACTATTAAAAGGACTCCGATGGTCTGAGTTTCCCAAAAAGGGGATCATCTAAGGCTCATCAGTTATATAAAAATTTCTTAGTGTCTTTCAGCTACAAAAAAGGTCG
Source organism: Allophyes oxyacanthae (assembly GCA_932294325.1). Taxonomy (NCBI): domain Eukaryota; kingdom Metazoa; phylum Arthropoda; class Insecta; order Lepidoptera; family Noctuidae; genus Allophyes; species Allophyes oxyacanthae. The sequence continues at coordinate 1,626,965 of OW028614.1, read as the reverse complement.
ACTTTATAAGCTTGTACTATTAAGAGCCTTCTTGAAGTTAAGTTTGGTTTTTGTAAGTCCCTGGATATTATTTCTTCGATTTTAGCCTTTTTCTCTTGATTTTAGCATTCTTGAAGTTTTGTGTTGTAAATCCCTTGATTTTATTTAAAGCAAAATCTACCAAAAATATAGCGTTTAAAAAATACTATCACAGCGCATTGCAGAAATGAGTTTCGTCACACCCCGCTGACTCACTCCCCCACGCAAGAAAGCGAAAGTGATACATTTCTTTTACATCGAGATTTTTATCACAAGATTACTTTGATAATTTAATAGCTGCCACTAAAAATAATCACACTTCACATACGAAGAATATTGTACCTTAACTTTTAGCTGCTAAAGTTCAAATTCAAATACTAGACGCTACCCTTCTAGAGCTTCCCTTCAATAACTTGAGAGAAGAAATCGACAGAATGTCCCCTAAACATTTCCCTCGTGTTTTTATATGGGATTCCCATTAAATTAAACATCAGCGTACCCTAGCCTCTTGCCCTAAAACAATAATATCTGTGCGGGCAATAAAATGACACTTTCTTTGTTTTATTATTCTTAAAAATTTATTTATGTTGTCGATGTGTTTTTTGTTACATAAAATGTTTGTTGAAAGTATGCGTCATATAAAGCGAAGCTGGAATGACTAGGGAGGGATCGGTTACAAAGTGGAATTTTTAGCAAGTTAGAAATATGTAGTTCAAAATATTGTGTTCTAAATTCTCAACCGGGACGTTTTCATCGTGATATGCTGCAACTGTCTTACTCTCTCGTCAGTGTGATGTAAATGTTTTGGTGTTGTTGGTACAAAAATATCATCTTGCCAAATTTGTATACATGAAAATGATAATAATAAATCCAGCCCACTACTGTCCCACTACTGGGCACGGGTTTCTTCTCGGAATGAAATGGGTTAGGCCCATCACGCTGGACTAGTGCGGGTTGGCGGACTGCACACACTATCGAGTACTTATGAGGCCCTCTCAGATGCACAGGTTTTCTCACGATGTTTCCCCTCACCGCTAATACAATACATGTGATAATCAAATTGCGATCTGCACATAAATTCGAAAATACCTCTGTCTTTTCGAATTTATGTGCATCTGTGTACGGATCGGGTTCGAACTCAGACCCTCTTGCATGAAAGGCAAGCGTTCAATCGCTAGGCTGTCATTGCTTAAAATGATAATGCTAATCTAAAAATAACAATACATTAGGACGTAAATAAAAACTTTAACACTTCAAAATAACATATTGCAAACGTGTTTCCACGTCTAAATAGAGAACAGCGCACTTCTCTTGGCGAGCAAGTAATAAGTCCTAGAGAAACTGGCCACAGACGGTGACATATTGTTACGACCCTTTTAAACAATGGTTTTATTTCTACATCTGGTTTGAAATGGTGCTAAAAAGTTTTAGAGATCTCAGTATATCTAAGAAATCAAAGTCATGTTGATTAGGTGAGAGACTTACAAAAGTTTTGTAGATCATCTCCCTAAACAATTACTTGCTAAACCAATAGTGGAAGTACATTGCTTGGTAATATTAATTATCAGAATTATATGGTTCTAAGATTAGAAGTTATCAGCTAGTCATATTATGTACTAGTTTTTTCATATTTAGTGCTATTATTTATCGCAGTAAAGGATTTTATGATGATAATACCATAATCACCCTACAAAGTAAACCAATTAGTATTGTTCAAAAAAATTGACTGCGATCATAACACTCAAATGTGTTTACTCATTCTGAAAAGTAAAATCATATTGAATGCCTTTAGCAACTCTGCAACACCGTGCCTAAGGCATGAAGTCCGCCATTGTACATTTTTATAATGGCAAGTTTAATAAATAAAAATAAAATATTGCAGAACCAGTAACAGACGTCTACAAATCCTATAACTAAATACCCGGAACTACGCAAATGGTATTCACCGACTTAATAGTTAAAATGTATTGAAATATAATAACAGCAGCAACTGGAAGTTGCACAAAGCGGATAGAACAGTACTACGAACAAAGAAAACTTTGTGCAGCCGTAGTATTACGGAATAGAAACGATTTTGCTAATTCCAAACTCGGATAGGGGCAATTGATTTGTATAATTTTGCAGTTCTACGGAAAATGTTGATGGTCACAGCTTTCGGATATTGAATTACTTAAGAAATGGCTTTCATTTGACGATATCTTTTGTTTACTGGAAGAATGTGCTGAACATTGTTTTACTGTCAAAGATAGCGATGAACTTAATGGCGATAATACAAAATTGTTAAGTGTGAATTTCGAAATAGATATAATAAAGCATGATTTGGTTATATTCGCCCCCAAACTGAGTGTATTCACGCAACCAAGTGTAACTACATTCATAATGACAATACAGTGGATGCAGTGTGCTTGTAGCATCTAATTAGTACACCTATAGGACATAGAATTGGCCGCTGCAACATGACTATGAAACTTTGTCACCTAGTGGAACTTACCTATTTATGTACAACATCTTATACCTGTATCTACATTAAAGGCAAATAAAATAATTCTGATTCTGATTATAAAGAATTATGTCTGGCGAATTTTATAGTTGTGTTTCAGTCCCAAATGTTGCTACTACCGACATTTTGAAACTAGATAGGAGACTTAACCTGACTATGGTCTTTAAGCCATCACAGAGTATAAGGCAAAAAATGTCACACACAATATTGTTCTTACATTCACAAAGCAAAGAACAAAATTAAATGAACTTACGAACAACGTAAAACATTTGCAATATGTTCCCCGTATTTTTACGTTCCAGCAAAGTAGCAGAAACAGAAGTTAAAACTATAAAATACTATTAAAGGAGTTACAGAGCTGACAGCTTGATGCTGCAGAGAAAGTTTCCATTAAAAGCAAAGCCTTGCATTTGTAACAAAAAATATTATTCTTTGTGGAATCGCCGGGAACAGTAGTACCGGGAACAGAGCAAAAGAATTTATTAAAATTGTTCCTTTTAGTGTTGCTAGGTAAATTGATAGTTGGAAATCTTATGTATGTATTGCATTATAAAATGTTCTTGTAGTTAATAACCATGTCCTAGATGGAATGAAAATGTAATTTACTTAAAGCATAGTTTCTGAGAATTTATATATTTTTATTTCTTTGGCTATTTGTACCAAACATGTAGAAATGAAACGATTTACTTTAGTATATTTTTGGCATTGCCAGTATTCCAGTTGGTATTATGATAAATTAATCATGAAAATGGATTTAAATAAGAACCAGTTATGAGTCAATATTCTATAATCAACCAAACATTAGAATTTGTAAGCAGTTATTTACAGATATTTCATATTTGCAACCACCAAGTCAATTCACATCGCAAAATTGACTAACAGCCAATTGGAAATAGTGCAAACAACGGTTGACGTCAAAAAATAATTTGAATCTAAAAATACAAAACCCGGGTTCTCTCATTGTATGCATCGCCCACAGTTACCGTAGAATCGGGATTAAATATCTACGGAAGTTCTACTTTAAACATAACATGCTGACTCACGGACGCCATAAGAGCTCAATCTCGAATCATGGATACAACAGAAGAGAGGCATAGAAACGACGAACAAAAGATCGGTTTGGCAACCAACCCATTGTGTTGTGGTGAACCCATTTTTATTAGAAGCAAATAGATTTTAGTTTTACCAACCAAATCTGAAAGGTTTCAGATTAGTAAAAAACTTGCTAATGTACATTTTTATACCAATAACAATTATACTTGCAGTGGTTCAATACTTATTTGGTTTTCTTTAATCGTCTTTTGTACTACTACTACTAGTACTTTTAGCAACTTCTACTACTAAATTATTATGTGAGAGATCAATAGCTTAAGTTGTAGAGTTGAAGTGCATGAAAAGAGCCTCCTTGAAGCCAGGCTTCCACTGGCAGCAGAGCGGGCTCCGTACGGACTCCGTTTGACTCGCAACGGTAAACTTCGTAGAAGTGCTTCCACCAACAAAGAGTCTAACGGAGAGGACTAAACGAATAAAAATAGTTAATAACGAACTCTTTCTTCATTTCTCTTTAGCGGTGTAAGGCAATTGTCAAAACTCTTTTTTAATGGAAGTTAAAACCTATTTTAGTTATTTGTGTCCATTCCATCCAGCTATTATTTGCTCCTTACCCTTTCGCAATGGAAGCCCGGCTTAATGACCCTGGGTTATCTCATTATTTGTCTTATAACAAGACATGGTTTAAAGCATGTCTTGTAAAACCCAGGTTTTAAGATAGCCGCGTCTCTTTTTGTTACATGACGTTAGAAAGTGATGGATATATTTAAAACCTGAGTTTTACTAGACTTGCTGTAAAACCATATTTTTTATTAAGAGCCTGAATTAGCAATTTTTGTATGATAGCTCATTCCAACCCAACAAAAAATAGAAGCTTTAGTTGTTAAAAGTGGACGTTCTATAACTTCGTATTCCATGGTAACTTTACCAAGTTTTCTACTTTTACGTGTTAACTGTTTATTTTATTGACGGATGGGGATTTGGGATTTGAAAGTCTAATGTGTGAACGTGCGATGATCACATCGAAGTATTGAGGTGTTATAAATGGAAGTTTTATTTCTTCTTGAACGTTAATCATTTTGTTTGCTTCAGCCTTTAATGATAACGTACTAATACTAACTTTATTGCATACTTTATAAAGTTGAGTTTTAATTTTAAAAGCGATTTCATTAGGTAAAGTAAAAGTATCATTATACGCACCCAATACACAATTAGTCGATTCCCGCACCAACCTGGAAACAAATTAAATATAATATGTTAAATTATGTTTATCGATGCAAGTTGTAATTAAGAGTTGGTTCATCAAACAATAATGTTTGATCTACACGATTTATAAGAAGAAAAGAATCGATTAAATTATTGTTTCAAGCTTAATCATATTTATCAGATAAATAGAAATTAAATTACCCAGTGGTTCAATAATAATTGTGTAAGAACAGAAAAAGTGCCATGAGAAGTGCGCGAGCGGACACAGTGAGTTTCGTGTGTCGGGAACATAATCGAGTTGTGAGTGACTTAAATGATAGTGGTATCGGACCCGCGCGCACAAAACGTCACAGAAGGAGGGTAGACCGTTTTGTCTGCTAATAAACACCCACCCGCAAATACTTTTAGTTTATCCGTGACCATGGCGCTTGCAAGTTTCTTGCCGGCATCTTCTCCAGGACCAACCCACTGGGAACCGTGCACCTAGAATCACGATGTTTTGACAGTACCTGCAAAGGCCCAGTTGAAATAAAAACCTTTGACTTTGACTTTGCAACAGTGCCGAAATATCGAAAGCTCGTAACAAACTATAAACATGGTAAAAACCGTTCTTAACTCTAATGATAAACTAAATATTTACTATCCAAAGAAATGCAGGCTAAAAAAACATTGTGAAGAATTGCAGCACATGCATCCATAGGCTTTACAAATAAAACAGTATAATTAAACTCAAGCATGTAGTTTAATGCGATGCTAGCGGTATTATTCCACAGTGAACGCACTAGCTCCATAAAAGAATTTATTTTTACTGTGGACGCTACTATCCGTTCGAGGTTATCTTTAGGGTTCGGCCCAACTTATTCAACGTATTCGATCTTATGTAAAATATTCGCATCTCCTTACGAAGGAAGACAAATTGCCACTTAATTTTGGATTTGAATTTTTTTCTTCGACTTATCTTCAAGGTCTTTTGCTAAAACTTAAATTTTCTTAGGCTTGTAGAGGTAAAACGGCATTAGTGGTATGTAAAGCAAGGAACCTATGTCATTGTTAAAAAACTTCCCCTAAGCTTGTACTAATGAGTGCCAAGACAACTCCTGAAGCTGGCCCTAACAATATGCTAAGTAAACCTTGGTAGATAACCAGATCCTCAATTTTTTTTCTGTACATATGTAATTGTGTTACTAGTTTGATGTTTCTTTTTGTCTGAGATGAAAAAAAATTTTTGTTGAAAAAAAGCAGTTTAGATATTTTTCTCGAGTAGGTTTTTTCTATAACACGAAAATAAAAAATATGATAACGTTTTTATCGTTAACTTGAGTTGATATCATTTTTTTTGTTTAAGTTTATTTGTAAATATATTTCAGCAGGTTTGAGGTTAAAATACAGATTTTGTTGTTATCATAATCATATACCTCATGTTGCCTTAAATCCCTCAGTTGACTCTGGCAGCAATTTCTCTATGTTATTAAAACTTTATAATGTATTTAATTATGTAGGTATATGTGATAAATGGCAAATACCTGACACATCGTACATATTTATTTATTTATTTGATGCTTTATACACAACTAAAAAGAACTGAACAATGGCGGACTTAATTCCATAGGCATTTTCTGCCAGTCCACTTTAGCCCTTATGCCTTACCTTATATTTCTTCAATACCATCTTATAATTTCGTATAAGTTTGAAGCGTAACTACATACTTAATAATACCTTCTAATTTGCGCCCTAAAGGGAAGCGGACACGTCAATACCCACTCTCAACACCTCTCACTTAATCTCATTCTCAAAGAAAATACTGAATAGGTTCGTTTTCGATAAACCATCTTTGGCAGATCTCAATTTATCCACGCTTCGGCATTCTGTACGTGGGCTTAGGATCTCCCCTCGCCGTCCGCGAAGGAATTTTTATTATCAATATCATGGTGTTGAACTATGGCGATGTTTATGTGCTCGTATTATTTATAGTTTTCGCTATTTGTGGGGTCCTCTTCTGTTTATTTATAATGTTTGTTGTTCGCAGTAAATTGGATTACGAGTTTGGGTTTCTCCGGCGTGTTTTATGGTGTGATCAACAGTGTTTCCAGATTTGTGAGATAGAAATAAAGTGGGAATAAATGTTTCATTTTATTTGGGATTGAAACGATTTGTGGGGCGAAAATAAAATGGCTGGTAGACTTAGATAGATTGGAGATTGACGACGACTCATAAAACATAGTCTAAGGTAAATGACATTTTGTGAGTAGTTCGATCAAATGGCGGCAAAGTACGTAAGTACTATAGATTTCTGTAATACCTTCGAGTTTTTGTACAGATTTATTGTCATTAGCGTCTAGTGTTTGAACAAGATTAATGATATTGTTTACTGAATTTGGAGACCATTTCAAACTAAAACCATAAAAAAAAGAAATTAATCTAGTGTTAAAAATAACTTTAGATACTTACTCATTTTTATTTTTATTTGCAATCGTACATTCTTCATTCATAAAAGGCATTTGTATTAAAATGTAAAACAGACACAACTCATCTGATTCTGCATAATGCATATATTTAAAAATATCCTATATATTTAAAATTTTCTTTGTCTTCGAATTCAAGCCATGCATTTTTCTCGACCCGGATTACTCAAGCATATTAAATTCTAAAGTACAGACAATTGAAAATAGTTGTGAAGGATCTATGTGAGTTCTAACACTATTTCGCAATCACAAAAAAGAAGGAATTTTATGTAATCTATTTGAAACTCTCTTTGCATACTGATCTGCAAATGGAAAATATAGTTCAGCTGCATATAATCTTGTAGAAACTATAGAAAATAAAAAGAGGAACGATAAAAATAACAAAGCTGAGCAACAACGACACACTAGTTAATAGGTAAAATTTAAAGCGCCATAATATAACAAAAATTTTAACTCTATAAACGTTGCCAAAAAGAAACAAACAGTTATAAAGCTTACCATCAAACATTTTACAAGTACCAATAAAAACAATGATGCAGAACAATGGAAACTGTTAGTTTTATCGCCAAACGTATATTATGCAATAATTCAAGCGGGGAATGCAAGTGTTGAGAAAGTTCCGTAAACTGCTACTACTGTTCCAGTAGTTTCCAAGTTGTTCGTTTGGCTGACTTGCGAGAGCTGGCCTCGACGAAATTCACAGAAAATGAAGTAATTTAAAAGTTCCCTAGTGGTATTAAGTTTTGCATCATTGGTGCCTGTCGAACCGCAAGGATAAGCATTTTATTTTTGATATAGTATGAGAAAGAATTTTTGTTTCTTATAAAATGTATGTCTCAGTTAGATGAAAATGGAGATATCTCTCATGGAGTAAAAGAACAGACGTTTTGTTATCAACTATGAGGTATAACATAACCTATAAGTTATACTGTATCCGACCGTTTGGGATGAACAAAACCTAAACAGAAAGTGGCTCCAGGTTAAGTTCAGAATATTGCTAGAAATTTGCTTTTCTATATATTTTCTTGTGAAAATATATTTAAACGGTCTGAATAAATGTTTTGGAACACATAAACGATGGGCTATGACTGAACATGAAATGGGAAATCTCTTGAATATTCTAGATTGTAAAAACAAAATATATCAGAAGCTAAGACCCAATCCATTTAGGTGTCTCAAAGGAAAACAAAAAGATAAAATAAAGTTTAGACTATAAGAAATTAATCACCTGTATTCCACAGAAAAGATTGAAGAAGCTCTTTTTGCTAACGGTATGAAAATCGATTATCTGTTAGTAGCCATAGCTTTGATCACCGTACCGAACCATCCTCTTGACTTATAACATCCTAAGGAGCAGGAACAAGAATTTATGCATGCAAAAGTTATTCATACCGCTATCTTCAAACTTTGACCGTTCTCAGGTAAAATGGATCCATTGAAATTTCAATTTAGCTAAGAAAATATGTTGAATGGAGAAAAATTGGTTGACGTAGGCAAGGTAATAGCCATTAAAAATCCAATTTAATTGACTTAAGGGCTGTTTGCAGATCCTCTAAAATTAGTCGCATGGGAAATTTGTACAAAAACATTTATTTGATAAATCGTCTTTTATTATCTGAAGCTTACAAAAAATTTGAACTTTCGTTTTTTTAAAGATATTTTCAATATAATAATAAGAGATTTAAGGTCTCTATTTTCCATTTTTTTACTTCTTAGCAGCTGGAGCTACCAACCTCTATGGTGGTATGGTGGTGGTGGTGGGTGGGGTGGAATGGTGGTGGTGGTGGTGGGTGCTGGGTTTGGTTGCTTTAATACCTATTACCTATACATAAAATGTTGATAAAATCACATATTTATAAGAAGACTCATTCAATTTTTAATCTAATATTACGGCTATATAATATTTTTGTTTAATAAGATTATCTTTTCCCCTTCACAACTACTTGATACAATTTACATAACAAATACCTCGCACTAGACCAAATAAAAACAAAAAATTATTAGTCAACGACCTTTTTTGCTGTTGCCTCTAAATATATTACCCAATCTCAATTTTAGTTAGCCTATTTTATTTCTAGTGTTTTTTTTCATGTTTTATGCGACAAAGAATGTTTTCAAGTTCCAACATTTTTCCTTTAGACTCTGGCGAAGTGCCAGGTTCTACCTTTCGGCTGAAGTTTCTACTTAGCCAGATTTGTGGAAACTGATACTGACATTTTCAACTCCAGCCTTGGAGATGACAAATTTCATGGACTAGATAAAATTCCTTTACATTTTCAACAAAATCAAAAGTCCTATATCTAAAACATAAAATTATAATAAAAAATACAAATATGAAACTATACAAAATGAGCACTTAGGCGTCAAAGATTTCACAGAAGACTGCCATCATTGCCACGTTGAATAGCAATGCTTATTCTTTGACCAAGGAATAGGCTAGCTCTCTGGTAAGGCATAGTCTCGACCAACAATGCAATGTCTCCTAAACGGAGATCATTTATATAATATACAGAAGAATATAATAAATAAGAGCTATTTGTTTCTTCGTATATAGGGGGTATACACTGGAACAATTATGCCGATTCAAAAAATTCTTTCACTAATACCTAAAAAGCCCTGAGTGATATAGACCGAATTTTATTTTGATACAAATAAAATGCTCAATGTTTAATAATAATATTGTCTGTAAGAAATCGCGGATTGCTATAAGACCGTCCATTGTTACAATCTTAAAATGTATTTAATTAATTGTAATTATTATGATAATTGCTCGTTTTTTATCAGGTGTACAATAAAGAGTATTTGAAAGAAACAAAGAAAAAATGTTTATTGCCACATTAACAAAAAGGAAGAAAACTTAAAACTCTAATACACGTCTTAAAATTAAAATTATGTAGTATAGCAATAGGAGTGGGCTCAGCGGATGTTGATCCGTGTGCAGCATGGCTACAGCACGGATCAACGCTGGTTTTCAGCCCGCCCCTTAGTCTCTACTTAACTTATTAATTATCTATGGGTGCGGGGGCATGTGCAACAACATCTATCATTTCTATTTTATTCTATTCTATGCTCATCAGAAACTGCGGGCAACAGCTAGTTGTATTAAAATATAGAGGTACGTTCTACTGAAAACAGTTTATAAGGTATTGGCAAACGAGCTTCCGGGTCACCTGAGGGTAAGCAATTTACTGATGCTTCACAGACTTAAGACCTTAGTTGGAATGCTTTGTGTTCGAGTAATTTACCTGGCACTGCCAACCCTACAGCCTCTAAGCTTACAAAATACACGTATTTGTTATTGTAAGTAATATAGGTAGAATCGTAGTACAGTCCCAATTGAGCCCGTTACATGAAACTGTCGTGCCAAGGGCTGAATATGTAAATAATTAGTGCTATTTATTTATTTTCTTATACCACTCACAAACAAGCATATGGCCCGCCTGATGATAAGCGGTTACTACCTATGTACGCTTGCAACACCAGGGACATCACTTGCGCGTTGCTGGCCCTACTACTAACACCGTGATACCAGTAAGGGCTGACACTTCCCCAAAGAGCACTGGCAACCTGCTCACAGTTAGGAACACAATACTGCAAAAGAGCAGTGTTATTTGGCTACGATATTCTGCAAGGTACTTCCCCGGTCGGGCAGCTCCAATTTTTTGCAGTAAATCCCGCTCTACACCGAGTCTAATAGCTTACATTTGTGTGCGCAAGTGAGCCTCCTGCAATGTGCAATTATTGCTGTGTCACTCCCGGCTATTTTGTTTCTGTACTGTATATATGGTGTGATTTAAACATGTATTGTGTTGGCCAATAAAACTTATTTCTTTCTTTTTTACTTTCTCTACGCTACCTCTCTTACTTCTTAGTCTACAAATAATTTCGCAATAATGTCACCGTAAAAATGATTCATACTTAGTTTTATTAGTAAAAAAAGGAAAATTTCATATTTTGGACACATTTATAGAAACGAAAAATATAATATTCTTAGGAAGATACTGGAAGGCAAGATAGATGGCAAAAGGAGCAGGGGAAGAAGGAAATTAGCCTGGATTGATAACATAAAAAGCTGGACCAACATCAATGACGCTGCCAGTCTGTGCAGACTGGCGCAAGATAGAGACGAGTTCCGTGTGGTGGTCGCCGACATCCGCTGAGGATATGGCACATGAGGAAGGGAAGTTTTATTAGTAAAAAAGAAAGAAAGAAAGAAAAATAATTTTATTCTACACGGAACAGCTCAACAGTCACAATAAATTACACAAAAATAAAAAATAAAATTTACATTGATTTATCGAGCATGAACATACAGAAATGGTTACAAACTCAGGCTAAGCGTGGGACACCCAGCGCTGATTTTGAATTGACAACCCTGCAGTGACACACGGACGAAGGTAATTAACACAGATAAAAAGAATATCAAGAGATAAATAATATTTGTGAATAATAATAAAATATGTAAATAAATACGGTATAAGAATATTCAGTTAATTAGTAAGATAAGTAATAAAAAAAAATTGGTAAAACTTCGTAACTTTGCCCAGAATCCTAATTTTTCCTGGTACAATATCGATAAATCTGCGCGCCTGGTACTTGTACTTTGTACTACTTGTGTAGTACTTTGTACTTAGTACTAATACTAGTCCCTTTACTTAATACGTATATTAAAAGATTTGCAACAGCCAATCACCATCCAGCATATTAGTTTTTCATCTGCGTAAGCCTTACAGCAATGACCCTAAAAAAATAATTGATTGTACGTTCCATAGATTCAACAAACCCTAAGCTTCTAAATGCGTAATTTCCTTCCCACCTGAATATTTATATTCCATTATAACCTTACCCATTTCTCTAATATTTATAAACGCGTAAATTTAATAAACTTCCCTGTACACTCATAATTTCTGTAGTTGACTTCGAATTTCGCTAGACGATTCGGTTTTTCTAGGATCCTAAAGTAACAACCTTTGGGTTCTAAGTTATTCCGACCCGTTTTTCACGTAAGCACCCCACAGAGACCTTTGATATACGAGTCTGTTCACCCAGATATTTGATTATCCTTACCTGCGAAGGACAACGATTTTTTCACGGTTATGAAGAAAAATTTCCGTGGTTTTTTTTTTTTCATTTTGTCTGACGACGGTTTTCATATTATGGATTTATTTCGGTTAAATAAGTTTGGGGTACACGGAGTTTTAAATTAAAATTGTGGTGTTCGCAATTCAAAAATTAAGCTTTCTTTCTGGTTTTTATTATAATACAGAATTTATTTTTTGTATAGGCTGTTTTCATATTTTTCATCTTCTGTTTGACAATATCAAGAAATCTTAGTATTTTGGACACTGTACATGTAAAGGGATGTAGTGTGTAGTTAGGATTTATCTAAGTAGGTATAAGGCTTTTATCAAGTCTGCTTTCCAGCCCAACCTTATCTACTTTACCTGGCTTAAAATTTCATATCCGATTAGAATATCGAATATTGTGTCTACATAAATAAAAATATATTTTATCTGTAACAAGATTGATTTAGCCCTGAATCCTCATCTTTTGAGAATAATTAAATCTGTATGGATATAACGATACAGGGTAGAACAAAATTTTGGGCCACTAAGGTGGCTATCCTTTCTATTATAGTTGGAGAGTTCTAATCTTAGGAAACGTTAGGCGAATTTTGAAAATATTATAAACGCCATTAATAGTTTAAAAAAAAAAAGTAATCGGCGAAAAAATATAAACTACTCTAAAAACTAAAGTGGACTATTTCCCAACAGGAATGTTTCTTCCAAACAACCGAAGAATTCGTACTTGCCAAAGATAAGAAAAATACAAAAACCTATTTCCCATAAATTTTCTATGAAAACACATTTGTATTGACGTAATCTAAAATTACTTTACCTTACACTGATCCATTATGTTTATTGTTGCCCCAAAATTTTGCGCCGCCCTGTATAGAACAGATTTGAAGAAGCACACAACACCACAACCTAATTTAGATAGGTCAGTTTTGAGATAAAGTTAAGCACTTTAGTGTCTAATCTTATGTTATTTAAGGGCAAAGATAGCTAAATAACGTTTCCTTTACTCCGCGACCAGAAGTAGGGTGGGTCTATCTAAACTAGTACAGACACGTCTACGTTATTTACATTATTTTTCATAAGAACATGTTCATTCATTTCATAGGTGTTGCCGCGGTTTCATTATCATTAATAACGACTAATAATACCACGCTTGGGAAATTAATTGATTTTTGTTTGGTTTAGTATGGAAAGAAAGAAGAAAGAAAGAAAGAAAAATCATTTATTCAGACTAGACATAGGACAACACAGTGCACAAACATAAAAAAGTAAAAAAATACTAAAATTAACAATTAACGCAATCAAAGTGCTGTCGGTATGCCAGTACCGATTATGTAAGTAGTATAAGTTTTTAACGTGAAATCGCGTACCATATGACCTCAAATAATCTTCATTTTATAGAATAGAATAAAAAAATACTCTTTGTTGTACACCTGATAAAAGAGGAGCAATAATCATAATAATTACAATTAATAAATTTTAAGATTGCACAATGGGCGGTCTTATTGCAATCGGCGATTTCTTACAGACAACCTTTACAACCATTTTATGTTCCAACTATTTTAAAAGAAACATGTATTATGGTACTATGTCTTGACGTAACAACTATAAATAATTCCGGACCCAACGTTAAGCTCTGACAAAAACTCTGAAAAGAGTAGACTCAATAAAAAGTTAAAGAAGCACTGAACGTTTCTGTTACTATCAACCTTAATGCCCGTTGTACGTGATCCATTAAGGAGTAGGTAGTAGTCGAGGATACTAATTTAAGAAAAGAAAATGGTCAGCAAAAAATCGGTAATGAAAGATGTAGTTTTGAAACGTTATATCGAAAGGTGATAAATATCATGATCAATTTGATTTACGGCGTGCAAAAATACTTAATTCTTTATCCGCAAAGGTAGAGATTGTGATAGAATGAAACACTCTTTATTGTACACCGATAAATTTTTGACACTAAATATGCACATAAAAGATAATGTACAAAGAGCGGTCTTATCACAGTTGGCGATCTCTTCCAGACAACCTTAAGATGGACAAGAACAGATGGTGAAAAGAAAACGGCAGTCTGTGATGTGACAATTAAAAATAGACTTATAAAAATACATTTAAGTACTAAATAATTGAGGAGAGGTAAAGGTATTTTTGCTATAGAATAGTTTGCTATTTTATATGTTTATAATAGGTACGTATGTACGTATGTACCTAGATGTGAAAACTAAAGAAACGGGAACAGAAAAAGACAAAATTTCCTTTAAAAATTCAAAGGCTGAACCACTTTAACGCTAGGAAAGACACTGTGGTACGATAACAAGGATAACGAGGATAACGTACATGGTGAATAAATAATGAACATAAGTATACGCACACAACAGTATAGTAAGTACACTATAAAGTTCCAAAATAGCTTTCCATAACAATAAAAGGGCCCGTAAAGTGAAGCCACAGATTTGTGTGAAGCCCTACGGGGCTATATTTGTAAAAATAAATGCTTTTATCTATTTAGAATTGAATTGAGTGAGAACACATAAGGAACTTTACGAAAGCAGTTTTAAAAGCCATTCTTAGATACAAATAGATTGGATCAATTTTGTTTACGTATCTACTACTCAAGTATTTCTTGAAACGTGAGATGGTCCAAAGACATACTTATAAAAGCTGGATAAGAAAGATGTAATCAGCATGAGGAGGTCTCTATCCATGAAAAAGAACTGCAAGAAATAAATGACAATCTTATGGCAAATGATGACTAGTGTTTAGATATCAAACATCAGCTTCTACCCATACCTACCATGTCCTACTTGATCTAAATTGAATAGTTGCAAAATAATTAATGAAGTCAAACTTTTTCTTTCTATAGAATAATATGATGACAAATATTTAGATGAACTCCCGTCCATCCAAATATTGGTTGTTTGAGCACCAATTTACAATACATAATATAAAATATTGCTTAGCTGTGTGTTATTGAAGAAGATACCTAGTCTGAATTTACAAAACTGAAAGTAAAACGATACAGCTATTATAGAATTCGTTGAAAATCAAACTACAAAAGCAAAACAATTCACAACTGTTATTTAAACTTACCTAAAACCACTTAAAACAATAACATTTCGAGGCCGTAAATCAGTTTTAGGTATACAAATCATAACAGATTGTTAGTTGTTACCCCATCGCGTACAAAAACAATAATAAATTGTTTCTCTCCATCAACCCTTGGAGTAACTATACTCGTAGATGTTTCAATTTTAGATCTACACGAAGAGTTTAGTAGGGTAGCCTCGAATTTGTACGTCTGTAGGTAAGTTAAGGCGATGACTCCCTTTGAAAGGTCACGTAACAAACTGTTACAGTTTCTTGTAGTATGATTAATTAGGATGACTTTTTATATTATTATCTACAAATTAATCCAAAAATTTACTAGAAATGCAATCAGCAATCAACAACAAAGACTTTTAAAACATTTTTGTTTTAATTTAGTGCAGGCAGTTTTTATTTTTTTGCTGCGAATTCATCTGTCCACGTACATTTAATATAATAAATCGACTCGGTTTTTTTGGTCATATCATAGGTGAGTTTGATTTAATAGAGTGGACATTTAAAGCACGCATGCAATATTTTACGGGCTTTTTTTTGAAGCGATGATTGCCTATCCGTTTTAAATATCGAATGAAATAACGCTAATACAGGATGTGATTGCAATTTCAAGTGGAAGACCAAAATATGCATACGTTGTGTGAACAATTAAACTAAACGCAGGAAAAACATATGGGGATCGATCGGGTCCAAGAAGAAGCAACTAAGTGTGGTTCTAAGGAAGGTATATTTTAAAAGCAGCATTTTTTTATACATTGGTAGTAATGATACCAACAATGAAAATCCTTAAATCCCATAGTTTGTGTTTTGAGATACAGAATTATATCAAACTGCTGTCGATTTGCGAATACGAGAAGCTTGCTTCCATTGAAAGTATATTAATATACAATGAGTCAACACTTTTAATACATCTAATATTTTTGCAATTCGGACATTATTTAGTTCATCAAATTATACACCTACGTGTTTTACGTGAAATCGCTTGGCAGCTCACGTCATCGATAAAATGGTAGCAGTGGCAGCATGACCTCACAAACAATTTGTCATTTCAATTAACTCTTCAACAATATTGCCATTTTTGAATTCTCGGTAATCCATCCAGATTGTCGAGTCGAGAATAGCAAAATGAAATCAACTTTGCGGATTAATTCTGAATTTATGATCTGCAATTAATAAAACAAAATGTATTTGTTGCTCTATTTTCAGCTCACGTGAAGCTTCGCTGCAGTGAGCAACTTAAGTTTTTAATCGCTCTTATAACCCTGAACACACATCCGTACATGGCTCATTATGGGAATGTGACGTAACATGAAAGTAAACAAAATGTACTTGTTGCTTTTTTTCAGCTTAAGTTAAGTTTTGTCTCGATTAGATACTGTAATTTAGTTCTTGTAATTCCAAAACACATCTTCGTGTGAATCGTATTTTCTGTGACTTGTCCAAACTGCCGGAATTATAAGTTTAAAATGTGGGTGAAGATTGCGGGCTTTACTGGTATTAGATTAGGTTGTATACTCAACACTCGTCCCTTAAATTTCGCCCTTTTTAGTAAAATGTACCACTCGCCCCGTTTTAAGAGTTCCCACTCGTACCTTACGACGCGGAGGAGCGTTTTTTTTTTTTTTTAATTATTTGTAATGGAATATCTCTGGTTCTGGTTCTGATGCTTGATTTGGTTTTGGTTCTGGTGGTTGGTGGTTTCTGGTTGCTCATTGGATATAATCTGTGATGATTATCAGCAGACATTTAATGTTAAATCTTTTTATCACAATATAAAACATTATCCGTGTGTGTATACAATATTTAACAATAAAATTATTAAACAAGAATCCCTATAGCTACCTACCAAAACATCTTAAAGACCGAATCTGAATTTCAACTTAACTCGGATAGCTCTTGACAATACTTGGCTGTAAATCACAGACTTTAGTCGTCTGAACTCAAAACAATCTGTTATTGAATAGTTGAATAGGTCAGACTTATTAATATTAAGCCTAATTCTGCGGTTAACGCCTAATATTTAGCTCCATTTTCTTGTGAAATAATACGAAATTTAATTTTTTTGGTAGATTATACAAAGGCGTTCTCAAGTAATTGAAGTATTTTCATTTTTGGTGCTGAAATTATAATTGAGATTTAAGTAATTGCTCCAAGAAGTGGAAAAATTAATTAAGAAGACAGTTTATCTGTAAACTAATTTATAAATCATGGCTAATATTTTGATAATACAAACTTTGACTTTATGCCTATTAAATTCTAGAGTAGACCCCCTAAAAGAAATCATCTTTTCCATCAGAAAAATACTGACAAAAAGATTTTTTGACGACCTTTGCTGCCAACAGGAAGATCAACGCCAAAAGGTAATTTACAAAAAAATACATTTCAATTTCCTCCTATGACATGAAAATATCGGAATATCCTTCTATTTTTCACCTGATAAATATGTATTGAGGTAAAAACGTTGAACGTACTGAACACATCGACAGTACAAACACATTATCGCTTGAACTTCTAACCGAGGAGAAGCAAGGTGCGGAAGCGAGCGGGGAGGATGTCGTAAAAAATAATGTATTTTATAATAGTACGGGTAAAGCAAGAGAGCTAGGTAAAATAAGTGCATTAATACAGATGGAATTTAATGCAGCAGATAAACGGTCCAAGGATTATGTTTCCTTACAAGATAAAACCGAACCCTCATAGAAAGAGATCAAAGAAAACATACTATAATTATTATGTGTCTTTAGAGGCAACTTAATAAATAATTCTGTAAACCGCGTGCTTGCTCACACGTTGTTTCCTTTTTCACTAACATCAGAAAAGGAGTAGTATCTTGATTCATCTGCACATTTTTGTTATGATTGTTCAGCGATGTCGTCGCCAATTAAGGACCGATTTTAATGGTTGGTTGTTTTTTGTTTGAAAGTGTATTTTCTCGAAGTGATCTCATTTAAATTAGGTGAAGATCTGACGAAAACCTTTGGAGATAGACAATGGAACTCTTCAATGGATAACAGCAATTCACTCGCGATTGCTGTAATCGCATGTTTATGTATTAACGCCATTCAAAATAGAAAAATAAATAATAAACTCAAAGAAGTAAAAACCGACTTCAATAATAACAGCTTCTAAAATCGGGCCTTTTGTTCAATGCACTTTAGCTTGGCAGTGATATCGACTTCAGAAGCTTTTTTTTTTTTAGCTTTTTTTTAGCGTGGTATAATCATCAAATGAGTCCTCCCACCCCGGGCAGGGCGGGAGGGACTGTCAGACTTGTACTGACTAAAATCCACGGTGTTCCTTCAATAGCCCTTTACGTTCCGGGGTCACGGTAATGAGATAAGTCCCGCGACCCCGGCAGGCTTCGGCCCTCTACAGGGGGGGCCCCGTCATCTTGCTGACGTTCTTTGAGGCGCGCGTGGAACACAACGCGCCGTCGACCCGGGCATGGTCCATGGTCGGACAACGAGTTGCCCTTTACTCGCTGTCCGAATGCCCGCGCCTACGGTGGCCGGAGATCGTCGACCGGCGCCCGACGCCGTGGGTGACTACCACTGCGGCTGGGCTGGAGGGGGGACGCCATCCTCTCCCTCACGCGGCCCGCCTCCTCCTTCGATAGCATGACTGCTTCGCAGAAGGAGGCGACCGCTTCCCACTCCGGACTTCAGAAGCTAGTAAGTATTTTATGAAAATTATATCATACTAGTTAGTTTAGTGATTTGAAGTCTGATTTTACATTTTTGTCCAAGATGCCATACTACTAATCTCAGTGATACCATGATAAACTTGATTGAAAAAACGAAAGCCGCTGTAAGCTGTGCTGATCCACCGCTATTAAACGGACCAATTCACAAATTCTCTCCCCATACTTGAGTGACTGTTTCAATACTTAGCTTTCCTTTACATAACCGTACGTTGAAGTGTTATGGCCTTCGAGTTTCAGTTAGAAAGAAATGTTATTTGATCGACTGTGAAACTTCTTCATTCGACCGTTATACCAACCCATTCTCAGGATCAGATTTGCTTAAAGGATTGAGACGTGATTTTTGAAGAAAATACTTTGAGAATGGCCATAAATCTTTTTTCATATAAACTATTTCTACCATTAAAGGGTAGTATAAAAGTTTGCTAAACATAATATGCTTATTTTCAAGTACTATTATAAATTCAAACATGGATAAGCAAAACTTAAGTTACTTGATATGTATATCGGGTAAAACTAATACCTACATAGTTTTCAAAGCAAATGTAGATGCTTCTGCATACTCAGCTGATAAAATCCCTTCGTCGCTTCTAACAAGACTCTTGATAGCTAAAGTGTCTTTTGTAGCTAGAGACTAGGTATATATTATACACGCTGAGTATAGCGACTTCATATCAGTAGTACTATCGATTAGTATGGTAAAATGTATTTTTAACAAAACTTAAAGATCTCGGACTTGTACCTAATATTAGAATATTTTCCACATTTGCAAAAAAATATATAAAAATAAAAATTACCATCCTAATCGATAGCTCTACTGCCTGATATGAAGTTGCTACACTGCGAAATGCAAGCGATATAAAACTCAGCATGTACGAGTAGGTATACGAAACAAACTTGATATCCAACTTAGACATTCCAGCGAATTTTCCAATAGTTCACAATTTTTATCGCATTCAGAGCTTTATGATTGGCCGGAACTATAACTCAATTTAAGAACAAGGATTTACTTAACTCAATCATGTGATTTGATTTAGTGAGTCCGGTTCACAATTTGATTATTAGATTTCCTTAGTTGAATCGTTTTACTGATTAAACTTCACCTTCGTAGTTGGTTTCAAATTGTTTAGATTTATCAAGTTGACCAATTAAGACATAGTTTTGTTGTAGACGCATAATTTTGCTAGTCAATTTGAATAATGGAGCAGCTTGACCTTATCTGTAGCATCTTTAAGTTAATACGTGAAGAAAAAACTATGTACCCTTTTTTAAGCATATTGCGTGCACAGAGGAGTGGTAGATTTGGCATAGTTAAAGTTCATATGGAGAAAGAGTGCGGAAAGCCAAAATTTCGGTAAAATTTCAACCACTGGATGACCACTAGTAATAATAATTATATTATGTTAAGGTAACTTGGAGTATCTATACATAGAAGTTGTATTATTTGTGTAATAATAATATAAACAGTGATCATCAATACACCCGACCCTAGTTGTACCAGACTACCAAAAATGTCAAAGACTAGATGAGATGGACTGTTATGTAATTATTGTTAAGAGTTATTAAATTTTTACACTACTGTGCTAAACAGTTTTATTTGTATCGATACCTGAGGCCCAATTCTCGTAATTAAAAATGTTCAAAATATAGTTCGGATCTCATTCCGATCTACTACCAATGTCATAAATGTCACAAATGGTATTCTCCTACCCTAACAAACAACGTCAAACGTGACATTATATTGTAATGAGATCGAAAGTTGATTAGAAGGCAAATCGGTATTCTGCTAACATTTTGAACTGACACAGATAATAAAATTGACACTCTCGTCCATAGACATAGAACAACCTCGTCTATACACAAACGTCAAAAATGAGATTGAAACGAGTTTGTAAGAAGATTGAATCCAAATCATACTGGAATCGGACTGAACTTTAAGAGGAGTAGAATACATGACTTTTTGTCAATTCATAATATAATCTCAGTTCGGTCAACTTTCAGTCATATTATAAATTAATTACGAGAATTGGGCTTCTGGTGTATTACTAGAGAACTTTAATTTTAATATGACTCAATACGAAAAATATACAACAAGAGATTAATGTAAGAATAGTATAAAGATGAGAGAGGTTAAAGATGAAAGTAGTAGAAAACGTAACAGAGTTAAAGCTAAATGCGCTACTATAAATAAAGCTAACCACATTTTCCACTGTAACCACTACACTTTTCCAGTAAACAGTACTGAGGCAAGTGCGTCCGTGTTTAAACTTTCTGTTCGAGTGGAGAGTCAAGTGGTAAGGTTGCGACGCGACGCTCCGAAAACACAATGGTGCTTGATGGTGGAACGCTCTATAATGTTTCTCCTTTTAAAATAGTTGAGACGGAAATATGTGTACTATTGTGGTACGATTCAAAATATTTTTAAAAGATCGAGAGTAGTGGACCATACTTTGTAGAAAAGCAGACAAAGGAAATGGGTATCGTAAGTGCTATGAATAAGAAGATGAAGAAAATACGATTTTATTTATTGAAAAAGGAATGTGTTTGTTTTGCCCTTTGCTATGCTCTGTACCCATTTCATACAAGCATCACTAAAACCAATACTTATATAAAGAAAAATAATATATTTTTTAAAGAATGAAAATGAGATTTTTTGGCTCAACATAAAATAAAAGCAAAAACATAAAATAAGTTATTAAGCCAAAGGGGCCTCGGCTCAGCATATTGTTAGTAGGCAGTAATACTGGCCACCTGACGCTGGTTTTCAGCTGCAACCCAAGAGTGTCCTACGCTCGAAACTAATACTAAATAAGTACTTACATAATACAAAATAAATTCATAAAATAATTCAGACTTTATAACAAATTCTACAAAGATTCTTCTAAGACTTGAAAGTTCATCTAGAAAATAGAGAAAAATGTTCAAATACATTATGCGGGCTGGTTGTTTAATGCCTTGGAATGGCTCCAACTGAATTTTGGGTTCGGTAAGTGCATTTAAAATTGTAACACGCTTTAGTTTAATACGTGTGACAACTCATAAGATGAACGTATGATATGCTACAGAATAAGCTTTCATCCGCGACTTCGTCCGTAGGTATAGAAGTAATTTTTCCATACACCGCATTTCAGTACGCATTTTCAAAAATCCTTTATTGTTTATTAGTAGTTACGTTATAAAACCCATGTAATGTTCTTTAACTCTCTAGCTTCACCCGTTTGGTCTGTGCGTCCAGGCGTTGATATGACAGTCATAATCATTTTATCTACCTCGATCACCATACCCTTGGGGTGTGAATAAAGAGGCTCTACGAGTGACGAAGCATGAGATCCGTCCTGGACAGTCAGCTTCGATACCACCATTGCTGACTGGGAAATCTTTTCACTACGGTATGGCGGCAGTTCATGATGAATTGACATAAGAAGAATCAAACCCTCTGCCAAGCGTACCCAGTTTTAAATTGATTAAGGAGCTATTCTATTTCTAAAATATTTATAACCACATAACCTAACCGTCAATAACCCCGACTCCAACTAAAACAAGAGCTATAACTTTTGAACGGCTATCAGATTGTCATGAAACATACTCGTAGCTAAAATGATACCCAACTAAACTAGCTTTCAACAAAAAAATCCGTCCATCCGTTTTGGGCCTACGATGTCACAGCCAGATACACAGATCCACAAATACACACTACAAACTTATAACACCCCTCTTTTTTGTCAGGGATTGAATATTACATACCTAACTTAAACCTACAATGGAATTTGTGGTAACATAAATCCTATAAAAAATCATTACGCAAAAAATATATGCCTTAAACCCTGTTAAGCTTAGATTACAGTTTAGGTACTCGGTATTTATATTAAAAAATACCTTGTATATAATAATATTGGAGGCCATAAAACTAATATATAATTTGACGTTTCTAGAGTCAACATAATTTGCGAGTTTATAAGAAAAATATTACTTTTCTGATATCAACCGGTAATCTTAATACAACTTTTTTTTTATTTCGGCCACGCTTTTTGAATAAAACTTAGCTTCGTAAAAGTTATCACAAGTTTTTCTAACTTAAATTAAATAAGTACTTCAGTTGGAATCATGTTTATTCGTATTTGGCAAAACTTGTGTACTGCCCGCATCTTTGTCCAACTAGTTTTTTTTGCCTGTTTTTTGAAACACATGTGTGCTCTCTGCGGTTTTGAAGTAAATAGAGTGAACAAAAGCAAAAATACTTTTAGAAACGGTTATGTTCTCTGTTTTAAAATTAGAATGATGTGCTCCTTATAGAAGCGTCGTGTTGGCAGTAGTAGGGTCGGCAACGCACGAATATTGCCTCTGGTTTTGCCACCGTCCATAGGCTACGGTAACCGCTTACCATCAGGCGGGCCGTATGCTTGATTGCCACCAATTTTTTTTTTTCTTTTTAATTTTCCCAGATTTTTCAACTACATTTATCTTGGCCAATATTTCGATCAACCTGCATAGAAAATAGCATATCTGGGGGCCTAAAAGAAAAGGCAGCTATATTTGGTCATAATAGGATACTATTACGATTCCATTTTCAAATCACAAAATAGCGAGGTATTCCAGGAAGGGCACCAAAGTAAAATTTGTAGCAGTGCCGTTCAAATCAGTGCTCTTCGTGTAATACCTCTTTATCCACATGAAGACATTCATTATTATGATTCATACCTAATATGATTCCTAATCAGAACCTCATCGGTAATCAAACATACAGATAACGATAATTCTCAATGAATCTGAGTCTCTGAGGTTTTAATAACTATTTCCATCTCACATTTCATTTCTTATTTTTATTATCAATCGCTCCAAAGAATGCATTCAAAAATTCCTTTGAAATTATTCCGTCGTGTCCAATATTCAATCGCGAGTGTTCATAAACGTAATATGCTTCCACATGTCCTGAGGATCCATTGTGAGACGAGTTCATTTCAGATACGAGAGCTTTTATATAAAGTCCTTCTCGACGGACAGCGCTAGTGTTTGATTCAATTCCATTCTAGAAACGAGATTGGCAGGAATGTGGTCTGCTGAATTGGAAATTCATTTATTAAATCGAGTCAATACATTATGGGAGCCAGTAGGTATATCTATGTATATATCTATGTACTATCTCCAACCGTGTAAATTTATCTCAACTTAAGGTTTGTACTACTATTAAACTACTATTAATTAAATTATATTGTTCACAAATTTGGTGTCCACAGGGCTCCATGATAATTCTTGCTGGGTTGCCTCGGATACAACTCACTAGAGGTAAGGCGAGCTCGAGATCAGCTCACAATAGCCTGTAAGACGCTCCGTGGCGCTATTGACGCTCCTTATCTGCTTGAAGTGCTGGCGCGTTTCTTTGTCCCAGACAATTACTGCCGGGGCAGAAAGCACAGGCTGTTTGCCGTGCCTCCATGTCGTACTGTGGCACGTGCTAAGGCGCCAATTCCTCGCACTCTGGCCGCGCTTAATGATCTCTTGGATTCTAATCCAACAGTCGATCTGTTTGCGGATGGATGGGTGAAGATTTTATTGGTATGCCAGAAGTACTGTGAGAGGAATTTATGAAAGTGTTGTTAACCCTCCTTTATTATATTTATGTTTTCACTTAAAATTTTACTTTAATTTGTTTCTTTTTACTTTAATTTTGTTAAATACTCAATGTGTTTTTATTTACTGTAATTGGTTTTTACACAACCGTTTTAATTAAATAAATAAATGAGACAGGCTCGACTTAGTGTGGATTCCACAGGACAAAAATTTCCTTGTCCAAACCAAATAGTTATTTTAATAATTTGGTACCTATCTACCTAACCTACCTACCAGGTATCAATAAATAAAAGTTTGTTTTCTAATCTTGCCCCTCCAAGATTTCTCTTGTATCGATGGTACAGTTTACAACCATACATCTCACATGCACACACACCCAGACCCGAAACAACTATCCGTAGTTCATACGTATGTCCTATACAAACCTTCAATATTTCAACCCAACAGTACGGGACAGCCTATTATTTTTTCGCGATTACGTCCACATCCTTAAGACCACGCATTTCTGATACACATTATAGAGGACCATATTTCTAGGTCACGAATAAGTCGGTATGGGAAAAATATTCCAAGAATTTTTTTCACGTCATGTGTTAAAAATCCAGCTGTAACGTGTAGGTTTATTATGTTAGTCTATGTAACTTAAAGATAAACAATGACGTAGATCATATGATTACTACCGCACATAGCAACTCAGTTTTAGTAACTAATCGTCCAAGAACACGCTTTTCTTTGCCGTCCTTCTGACACTCACAACACCAAAGTATTACCACCATAACGTCGGCAAATAGTTCACATTTTGTGTTCCCTCTGTATTTGATTTCTGACAAGAACAAGACGTGCAAACAAAATTTATTAATGTACCTAAAAATGTGTGATTTTTGATCCCGTGGAAGTTAAAACCTCAGAAAAGCCACTGGAATATTTGACAGCACCTAGTGGTCCAATCCAATCAATAGCGGTGTTGAAAAATTTTCAGTTCAAAAATGGTTTATTTGTCGCTAAAACTTTTTGGCTACGTCGGTCGATGTCCAATTTAATAAAATTCGTGTCGGTCTGATTTATGTGCGTAGGTAACAGTTTTTAAATGCGAGTCATCAGAACGACCGTTTTAATATTTTTTAACTTCGTGGCACTTTTGTTTGTGGTGATTAGAACTCTTTGCTGAGGAACGCAAGTTTCTATATAATTCAAATTAATTAATTTGAAACGAAAGAAAAGAAAAAAATTGGTATTTATTTGACACAGCACAAAAACGATTTTAAAGATTTATACTTAAAAGAAAAATAAAAATAAAACATGTAAAATAAAAATATATTTTAAATAAAATGGATTGTACGTCGCAGCTGTGTCAAAAAGGCTTCCGCTCAGCATATGCTGCCGCGCTGCGAACAACCCGACAGCGCTGGTTTACAGCGGTAGCCGCATCGAGTGACGGTATGTGTGCCTACGTGTACAGAAAATAAATAAATTAAATATGAATTAAAAACTAAAAGAACTTGAGTGTTGAATTGGCCTATTCTATTGTTTGATACCGATGATAGGTAGGTACATTGTTTGTACTATTGATTATAACAATAAGCTAATAATGAAAACATTTGAATGTTTTCAGTTTACTTGTTTATTGTTTACAGATGAAAGCACTCCTTTATTTGTAAACAGACATTACAGATTACACCCACGTCACCTCGTCTAGAGAAATACATCGAAGGTTTCAAAAGATGTCTTTCAAAATAAAAAATTGTAAAGGGATGAACGCAATTCATTGTAGGTACATCTAACGTGAAAAACAACCAGTGATAAAATATTTGAAAAACGAACATAACATATTTTATTATAAAACAAACATTAAAAGATGCAACTGCATTGTTATAACTCTGTTTTTTAATCATTTTTTAAACTTTGAAACCATTACTGTATAATATTTCTCTGTTAACAAAAATTTACACAAATCCATTATAAAACATAACTTTTTAATATAAAGCAACAAAATGCAAAGTCGGCACTGTTTTCGACATTTCATAACGGAAAATACACCATTTCAACGAAAAATTTCGCCCGAATGAGCAGCGCCATACAAAGAGAAGAATAACAATTCAATTTATGTAATAACTACTTTTGACTGGATTCCGTGATCCATAGATTAAATAGAACATGAGTAGCTGTAATTCTATATGCTACTTAATCTAGATTTGAAATATTAACGTCCAATATTAGTGGGATAGGCAGCTTTTTTGAATAGAATGGAATCTTTATTACATGTAAACCAGAATACGGAAAAAACGATATTATGATCAGTTTTAGCTGGCCATATCATGAAATACAAACATTTCATGAAATGGTCGGCCATATCATGAAGTGATCAATTATAAGATCTGGCCACGATATGCTACGCGTAAATGATAGGTAGTGGAAATGAAGGCGAATGCGCGGTTTACTCTCCGAGTACGCACTGTCGTCCGCGCGCACTTAACGACCTTATTGATAAGCTAGATCAGCAAAAAGGTTTTCAAATTCAATCGAACAATTAATAACCTTACCGTCAAAAACCCCCGACTCCAACTAGAAAAAGAGCTGTAACTTTTGAACGGCCGAACAGATTTTCATGAAACATGCCTAAAATAATACCTGATTAAACTAGCTTTCAATTTAAAAAACTGCATTGAAATCGGTCTATCCGTTTTGGAGCTACGATGCCACAGACAGATACACTCTACATATTTATAAGACCCCACTTTTTTGTCACAGGTTAAAAAGTAAAGTTAAATAAATATTATTCGTTTGTATTCGTACCTATACCCGTAAGCCATCCTAGCTACTAGCTCGTTTTATCAAGCACAAAAGTAATAATATTTTTGGTCAAAAGCAAAATATTAATTTATTATTCTATGAATACTAAATATATCTACCAACAATTAGTGGTTTTTGTTTGACTATAACAATACCGTACAAAATTATACAACACTGGATAAATAGCATGCAGCGCTTAATTAATTAACAAAGAAAATAAAAACACCGCGAGCCTGAGCACTTATGAAGAAACTCGACTGTTTATGAATTAGAGAGAAATAAAATGAATGTATTTTTGCAACAAAAGAGATGCATTTGGTAAGCTATATTAAAAGAATTAAGTTCAAAAACTAAAACCCAACTATTGAAAAGGTATGAAACAAGAAAATATTAACACATATTCATCTAGTGATGTTCAGAGGATAGCCGTGGTCGTATGCGTAAAATATAGCTAGCTCAGCATTATTATTATTATTATATCCTACTAGTAGATATTTATAGTAAAATTTTATTTATTTATTTATTTATATATTCTTTATTGTACACCAGTAAAACAAATATACACATAAAACTTGCACAAACATGGGTAAATTGTACAATGGGCGGCCTTATCGCACACGGCGATTTCTTCCAGGCAACCTTTGGATGGACAAGAGTAAAATTAATAAGTTATGGGGCAGTCAGTTTTGTGGAATAAATAGCACTGCACATTGCCTGGCAATATAAGATAAACTGAAAATATGAATAAATATTCAATATACTACATAGTATATATCTCACATACATACATACACATAGATAATATATACAATACATATAAATATATATATATATATAAATAGTACGATGCATACAATAAGGAAATAAACTACAAGAGAAAATGATTACCATTGAAAACAATTACAGCGACAAATAATATTCCCTCACGAGCCTTTTAAACACTGGCAATGACTGAGCACGCCTAATAGGAACCGGTAAAGCATTCCACAAACGAGCGGCCTGAACAGTAAAGGATTTGTCAACAAATGTTGTGGAATGCATTGGCAAATTTAGTTTTAGGTTTTCTGATGATCTAAGGAATCGCGTGTGGGTGTCACCAAGAAATTCGAACCGTTTTTTGAGGTATAGCGGAGTAGATGGAATGAAGAGTATATTATACAGTAAAGAAAGTATACGAGCATTCCAACGAAGGCGAATTGGTAACCACTTGAGCTTAGTACGAAATTCTGAAACATGGTCATATTTGCGCAAACCAAATATGAATCTAATACTAAAGTTTTGGAGTCGCTCAAGCTTGTTTAGTTGGTCCTCTGTGAGATCAAGATAGCTGGCGTCAGCGTAGTCCAAGATAGGAAGGAGTAGGGATTGGGCAAGCGCAATCTTAGTGGCAGTTGGTAGGAAATTGCGTAATCTTCTCAAAGACCCTGCCGATGCAAACATCTTACGACTTACTTCTTTTAGCTGAGCAGTCCAGGATAAGTCTCTATCAATGAATATCCCCAAGTTCTTAACTTTCTCGCTTATAGGAATTGATACGCCGTCAAAAGAAACCTGAGGAAGCCTCGACCAGTCGATTCTGGATATCATCCTGGAACTACCCACCACGATAACCTGGGTCTTCGTGGGATTGACTTGTAGCCCATGTCTATTACTCCAGTCACATATATGACCCAAATCTTGATTTATGGCGTCAATGGCTTCTGATATTTTTGGAAGAGGAGCTTGGTAGTAAATTTGAAGATCATCTGCATAAAGGTGATAGGAAGAAATTAGTTTACTAGAGATAGAATTAATAAACATTGCGAAAAGTAAAGGTGATAAAACGCCACCCTGTGGCACACCAACTGTAGTACTGCACCATGAAGACGATATGTCCTCAAGGCAAATACGTTGCCGGCGACCAAACAGGTAACTACGGAACCAGTCAACCACCGATGGAGATATGTTAAGTGAGCATAATATGCCAAGCATAATATCGAAATCAACGGTATTAAAGGCATTACTAAAATCCAGTAATACCAGAACCGTTAGATTACCGATTTCCATGCCTGACCTGATATCATCCGTAATATTGATAAGGGCTGTGGTAGTGCTGTGACCAGCACGAAAACCAGATTGAAAGGGATTTAGGAGGTTATTTTTGGAAAGGAAACTGCTCATCTGATCGTGAATAAGTCGTTCCAGAACTTTGGAGAGAAACGGTAGAATAGATATGGGACGATATTCAGAAAAGGATACAGGATTAGACTTTTTAGGTAGTGGAATAATCTGGGCTTCTTTCCATACACATGGAAAGACGCCACTGGAAATGGAACAATTGAGGATATGACAAATGACTGGAAGGATTATGTCAAGGATAGGAAGGATCATACTACGACTGATACAGTCACTTCCAACTGCGTTAGAAGTTATTGATTTTTTGTACTAATTTTCAACATTTAAGCAATTTGGGTGATTAATCATACTGAAAGAAAAACACATATAACATAAATAATGTATTTGAAACCAGCATCATAAATCTTTTCTATCCACTTAACAAAGACTAAGAAGTATACAGTGACACTTTGAAACATGAATAACCGAACAAAAGAGTTTCCTTACATAATAAGAATACAGAGAAGAATGCATCGCAAATCTAATACCGCCGACTCCACGTACAATCTTTGTAAAAGGAACTGTCACGTAAAAATAAGCACAAAGACATCATAAAACCTGTTTCGAGTTTTATTTAACTGTACAACACTGAGGACTGAGGGAATCGGCCACGAAGATGTTCGAGATATCGGAGTACTAGATGTTCTAGCATTGCAAGATGTCACATCGTCGGTGCTCTTGCCAAATCTGACATGTGCATTTGAAGAACTTTTCAGGACAACAAAAAACAACAAAATATTACATTTATTCATTATCATTCATTTATTTTTATTCAAAAAATTATTACATTTGTGTATGAGAGCAAATATTTTTTTATTATCTTAGTCTAAATTAGATATTTTTTGCCATATTTTGTTGTTACACATCATCATACAATCTGATTATGGCTGAATTAGCCGATGGCAGATAACAGAAGGGAGAAAAAAAAATTTTTGTTGTTGTCCTGAAAAGTTCTTCAAATGCACATTGCACATGTCAGATTTGGCAAGCGCACCGACGACATACAGATTTTTGAAAATAATAATAGGATCGAGAGAAAGAATTAATGAAACGTATAATAGACATCTCACTGTAAACGACACCGAAATAATAATAAAAAAAATATTTAAAACAAAAAATAACAATTAATAAAATTTATAATAATAGTAAAACTACTTAAAAATATACGCAATTAGGATAGAAACAACAAACAAATAACATGGGAACACACAGTCAAGACATAAATACATTTATATACAACACACATAGGTACATTTATTTATTCACCGTCACTCCCTTCACATTTTTCAGTGTAATAGAATAGATCTTTATTTCATGTAAGTAAACTAAATACAGGCACTTACGAAATGTTGAGGCTCTAAGTGCGTACATATATAATAGAGTACCTACTTCAATTGTAATGCTTTTCTAGGTTATTAATATTCGTTTTTATTGGAATAATAATTGTTGTATGACAAAAAAAAAAGGAGAAAAACGTCGGTTTGACACGTAACGAGTTGAGTTGGCACAAAAGCAAACATTTTTTCAGAGATTTTTACTGAAAAATACCCACTAAGATATTCGGATACCCGCATGTACTTAATAAATAACGGGTGTAATGTTCTGAAAACAGCAATAAGACCTGTTAAATTGAGCATGAAAAATCTAACGTAAGTATCCATCCATAAAATTATTGTAAGCGTGAAAATATGTATAAGGGTTAACACATATTTCCCACTTCCAATTTTATGTAATAATATTATTCTGTGAATTTTAGTGCAGTAATATATTCTTTGTTATTGCCGAGATGCCAGATGACGTACTTTTTGTAGGCTAATATAAATTGCCGGTTACCGATTTTTTTGACTTTATTTTTCTTTAGCCTTCACCTGAGATTTAAACCTGGCATTTAAAACATTTAACTTAATGTTGTCGCAAGTTATCAATATGATTCAATAAACTATAAAAAGTAAAAACCGATATCGATAGCTTGTTCACTAAGTGATAATTTTCGGCCACAGGAGTCACCTCAATCATTGCCAATTGATACCAGATTACGCATTTTTAACCGACTGAAGATCTGATGAGAACTTCGGAGATAGATAATGAAACACCGCAATGAATAACAGAAAATTTCTCGCGATTGCTGTAATCTCATGTCGATGTGTTGTTTATGTAATTTAAAATAGAAAAAAAAACTTAAAAAAAGAGGAAAAACGAACGGATTCTGAAGTCGGTGCCACTGCCAAGCTAAGGAGCATTAAAAATTTAAGGCCCCGACTTCAGAACAGTTAAGTTTAAAAGAAAATTAAGTATTTAATACGTTTTAATGTTTTGAAGTCGTTTTTCCTCTTTTTTTAAGTTTTTTTTTTCTATTTTAAATGACATAAACAACAACATGAGATTACAGCAATCGCGAGAAATTTTCTGTTATTCATTGCAGCATTTCATTGTCTATCTCCAAAGTTCTCATGAGATCTTCAGTCGGTTAAAAATGCGTAATCTGATATCAATTGGCAATGATTGAGGTGACTCCTGTGGCCGAACATTATCACTTAATGAACAAGCTATCGATTATATTATCGATTATCGAAATATTGTTGATAGTTTGATTTTATTTGAACATTAATTTAATTTATATCAACTTAATCTATTTTGCATAAATTATGCATTGATGTATTTTATCAATATTATTTTTCTGTGATCTACAGTATAATTTTTGCATTGCTTATACGAATGCCGTGCACGCCTGTCATTGGTATGCATATCAGAATTGGGACCATTGTCCTATCATATCTGTCAATTTATTCATATCTATACTGTTGGTGTGCCTATATAAATAAATAAACAAGCTGCAATGTCACTTCTCGTTCACCAGTTATATCTACGACACATTCCGCTCTCGACTCAGCTAGAGTGTGGTTTGATACAGCGAATGTCACTACTCCGCTACTACATGACAGCTTTCGCTTTAAATTGAGCGCACTTGTTTTAAACTTACCGCATCTAGTTATAAGATATCGGTGATTGATGAGCCGTCAAAAATTTCCATTTGTTTGTCCGTGTTGTATATGGTTTGGGAATGGAAAATGTTCTTATGTATTGGTTCGATATTAATTTCGTGAATAGAATTTATAATTTAGGCGACGATTTCTTCCGCTTGTAGCTTTTAGAATTATGTACGGGTAAACTGTAGGTAGTACCTATTTTAGTATTTCGCAAAGTTATCTTAATAATTATGAAGTTTATAGCTAGCAATTTTTTTTTTGTCTTAACGATTTTAGTCTTAAATGTGGTCGACCAGAAATATTTCCGATTGTACTTACATACTCGTACATATAATAAATCTAAGAAATATTAGAGGCAATATTAATAAAAATAAAAATAATTTAACACAAAATGTTCACTAGCACTACAAAGGCTTTTAATAATGCCTTCGCCAAAGCATCTCAATTTAATAAAGAAATATGCAACAATGTTAAAACAAAATGTTCATAAAACAACATTGCTAAATTAATAAAAATGTGACCTAGTCACTGTGTACATTGCGGGCCATTGTGATGGGGCCAACAAAAGAGTTTAATATAACTCAGTGTACAATAATATTGAGCTGAAACGCAATATTCAATGTGGCCAGACAATACAAATTGTGAGCCATTCAGTTCTACTTACAGTGCACGTTTTTATTATGAGTAATTTTTTCGGTATTTGAGATGGGTTGATGATAGGCTGGTTTATGTATTTATACTCATTACTTTAATGAAATATCACGCCTTAATTAAATAAATAAATCCAGCCCATTACTGTGCCAATGCTTGGCAGGGGCCTCTTCTCAGCATGAGAAGGGTTAGGCCTTAGTCCACCACGCTGGCCTAGTGTGGGCTGGCGGACTACTCACACCATCGAGAACTTTATGAGGCCCTCTCAGATGTGCAGGTTTCCTCACGATGTTTTCCTTCACCGTTATCCCAAGTGATAATTAAATTCTAATCCGCACAATAATCCGAAAAGTCAGAGGTGCGGGCCGGGTTCGAACTCAAACCTTCCTGCATGGCAGGCGAGCGATCACCGCTAGGCTATCACTGCTTAACGCCTTAATTAATTAAAAAAAAACTATTTCTTTCTTTCTTTCTAATTATTCGAAGGGTTTAGGTACCATTTGTGCCTACATTTCGTCAACGCCGTTATTGAGTCCCATAAAGCAAGGAGCGAGCCTATTATCATCAACCGGGCTCTATTCTAAACTTCAGGCTGCTATAAAGAATTTCCTAACAAAAAAAACGCAATAGATTACGCCCGATCTTGTTGATTACTGTGTATTTTTTTCTGATAAAATAACTCTACAAATAACGTAAAAACTGGTTACAAAGTTACTCAGTTCTATAGAAGCGAAAATATTCTAAGTTTATGGTTCTATAGGTTTTTTTTATGTACCTGCATTTGGTCTAAACTTACTAATAAAACCATAAATATCTTATCATAATGTTGCAGTTTTCACTGCAGTTTCAGAAGTGAGATGGTTACTGA
Source organism: Allophyes oxyacanthae (assembly GCA_932294325.1). Lineage (NCBI taxonomy): Eukaryota > Metazoa > Arthropoda > Insecta > Lepidoptera > Noctuidae > Allophyes > Allophyes oxyacanthae. Next base: position 1,592,837 of record OW028614.1, on the reverse strand, counting down.
ATAGCAGAGCTGCTGCCTATGCTCTAGACCAGTGGTGACCAACTAAGGTATGACTGGTTGATCGCGGCTATTAATCCAGTCGATCGTGGCAAGGCAAAAACCATATAAGTTTAATATACATATTCATTTAAAAATTCTAGAAGTATATAATTGGTAAATCACAAAGGATTTCGTCAGTAAACAGTAGATCTTGGGTCTAATCTGGTTGGCCACCCCTGCTCTAGACATTCCTTAGTCTCCAATACTCCACCTACGGGAAAGACCTAGTCTTTGCCGGAGACAACACAGACTTTAATTTAACTTGATTTTCTTCAAAATGCTGTTGACACATTCTTAACTTGTACGAACATTAAATAAAGGTAATTACCAACGTTCATAAGTTCACAGTCACAATTAATATTAACTGAATTACAAATTAACTAGCAGAATTTCATTCCCGACTTCACAGGCGCCACGTCTGCTCCAAATGAGAATACACACTAGCTTGGTAACATTATTAAAATTGTTATTTTTTTGTGTGGCAACACTACTGTTGTTGTAATGTTAGATTATAATTATATTCAGCGAAGTAGGGTCTATGTATTTTTCATAATTATAACAGACTGACATCAGATAAAAATTAGGTATGTGTGAACTTAGCCTTGTTAAACAATTGATGAAAACGAATATACGTATGAAGTTTTTTTGCTGAATTATAGTTATGGGGATAGTAATTTCATTCTTTGCAAAAGAAATTCTCTGTTAGTTAACGAGAAAACTAAAATTTTCTTTTATTAATATTTTTAAACAAGAAAATAATGTAATAGCATAATATAAATAAAATATAGCATTACACGCTGAATAAATAAGAAAAAAAAATCATCAGCATTATTCTAACTTTCAAGTAGCATAAATATTTAAAAAAAAATCTACTTCGGTGTCTTTTATATTAAAGTACTTACTGTAGTATAGTTAGTGTCATTTACCTCAAAATAAAAGTAATTTGTAAAAAGCTTTTTACGAAAAATATCTTTTCAGAATATTTTAAAGTTACCCAAGAGTCCAGTTCTATATTACACAAATAATTTAGCCAGCAGGCTATTGTCTACAAATTACGACTTAAAACATTCAATTTGATCTCGAGATGACCCTTTAGAAGGTCAGAAAAACAAACGGGCCATACAATTGCTGGTAGAATCGTTGTAGGACAACGTAATGTTATTCAGCACACTAACATTATACGCTGTGTTTTTGTCTAAGCCTACTTTGCAAGGGATGGAATCTAAGACTTGTTTTGAGATGGGAGCGGGCGCGAGTAAGAATAGAATAGAAGATTTTTATTTGTCTTTCAAATTACATAGGTAGCAAGGGGTTAAATCATACAAGAAGATAAAAGACAAAAGGTCCTGGACTCAGCATAGTAGTTGGCAGCGCGAGGCATGCTCAACTGCTGATGTTCTGTCCAAGCCAGTCATGCGTTGAATAGAACACAATTTTTATAGTGAGAACAGTTGTAGAGATAAACTACGATAACATGGCGCGCCCTTCCAAAATTCAAAACGTTTGAAAGCATTTTTGAAAGTTTTTAACAAGCGCCACCAAGACTCACAACGCATGTGTGCGTACTGAGACGGCCGTCAAACAAAATAAATCCAAGGATTTGTTGCTCGGTAAGGTATTTTCCTTTTATGTATTTTATTTGTGTTTGTGTACAATAAAGAATAAGAATAAAAATCTTTTGAGTTCGTTTATTGTTGTTTTTTATTAATTAGTTTTATTTACGTTGTATTCGGTTTCCATACATTATTCTTTGGGCCATACGACGAAGCAAAATGGCGCGCATTTCGCGTCGCAATAATGGACGTAACCAAATTACTTGACGCAAAAATGTGACTCAAACAAAATTGCGCTCATCTAGCATCAGAATAAGCAGCATTTAGTAATAATCTATATATTAATACGAGTAGAAAACAATTTGTACCCCTTTTTAAGCATATTGCGCGCACTGAGGAGTGTCTAATTTGGCATAGTTAAAGTTTATGTGGAGAAGGAGTGCAGAATTATATATAATATGTGGTCGATTTTCGACCATTGGGCGACCACTAGTAATATTAAATATTGGGACTAAAAGCAAAATTCAACAAGTTATTTGAAATCAAAATAAGTCTCTCAGAGAATACTAAGTCCAAATAAAACTTACCGACTTGCAAATTTCTTCTCACTTAACACCGTCACTTCAGCTGATAAGGGTTGACAATGCGAGACTATACCCACTTGGAATTGTTGGGAGCAATTCAATAAATAAACTAGGACACAAAATTAAATTTCAACTTAACAGCTAAACGAAAAAAATAATTTTGACATCGCAAATAAAGAGAAACAATTTCAGTGTCAAGACAATGAAAGTAATACAATTTATATTATCATCAAAATAAACACAAAGCTTTAGATTTTTATGACAAAAAAATTGTAGGGCTTACTCGAAATTATAATAACACGGTATTAACCTCAGATCACAGAAACAAGGGTATCAGGCTATAAGAAAAAAATATCTTTTACGAAAAATAATTAAAAAATATAATAATAATAATATGGGACTCCCAACTTCATGATCGGTAATGTTTTTACAAGGTAGCTCGAAGTTTAGTCTCCCAATCGTATTGAAGTTTATTACCAGTGCCGATGTTCATTACCATTTAGTTACGCGGTAGTCGTACGTATACGTCGGAGACTTTTGAAACTTTGCCTAGAGATCAACGATATGTGTAAAATTATGAAATTTTAAATTAGTTCCTGTGGCTAAAATAATGATTGGATTTCATTGTTTTTTTGTGTACGGCACAGAACCTGATACTGAATACGTGGTTCCATTTAATGTGGTAACATCTGCGCCATCCTGTATAAAATATTTAATTTATACTATTCTCATTTACCGTTAATTCAAGTAGAAATTGGTACAATAACCATAATTCATATATTATTTATTGATTATATTACTCTGTATTCATAGTAAAACAGCTTATTAAACCAATAACACTGTGTGGTATGTAGATGACATAATTTTGCACTGAATTGTAAAGAATCGATCACCTGCCTTTCATTAAGACATTTTCTTTTTATTCATCACAAGATCTAAGATCATCAAAGTCTTTTGACCAAGTCAATAATCAATCCAGATAAAAATAAAATCGCTATTTCAATAGAGATTTTTCCTTGGAAAATTTGAGAAAAGCTCAAACGCTGACAGACCTTTTGTGATGTCAGCCATTGAAGTGAACAAAGAACGATGAACTGGATCATACGATACGTGTATTATGATTATAATAGTTCATGGAATTTCCCTTTTTGCGTTTCATGTTCACTTATTTGTCATTGTTTAATAAACATCAGTATTCCTTTTAGCGTCTGTTAAATTCTTATTTCAATCAGGGGGTCTACCGTGTAACTAAAATGGTAATGAACATCGACTCTGGTAATAAACTTCAGTACGATCGTGAGAGACTAAACTGTGAGCTAACTAATAAATAAGTTACTAATCATGAAGTTGGGACTCTTTGTCATGTACGGTATTTTTTTTTCGCATTTTTGTTACACGGTAGACCCGCCGATTGTCTTCAAATATTTCTAGGCTTTACTTTGTTTTAATTTGGTTTAACAAATTTATAATGGCTATAATGGCTATAGTTTATGGTTATAGTTTTATCCTTTCACGTTTTATTGTGGCTGTGAGTATAATGCGATTTTTGTAGTATTTTTTTCTTGTTTAATTGAAATCGATTTTCGAATTTTCTTGTTCTGATTTTATTCAATTAGTGATCAAATAAACAACACTATGTTTTAAGGTTTATTGATAAAAAAGATGCATTTACGTCAAGGTGTTTTATTAAATTACTACAATAAAAATCTTAGTTTTCTTTATAGTAGGTACTTATATGGGTGAACGTGTTTTAAGTTAATGAAACGAATTCATTTTGATGCGTTTCCTTTACCCTGCCTGAACATAAAAATAACTAGGTATAAAAGGGTTTAAAATATTCAATTATATTAGTTAACAGATGTTTAACAAGATGTAGAAGATAGATATTCTAAACAATAGAGTTTATAACAAATCAAATCAGGAACAACTGAGATTAGATAATTTCTAATTTCGTGACTACATGGATACTACCTGATGTCAATATATCAGGGATTAGTATCAACACGTCAAGGCTCAGCGGGATTTAAGTTTAGACTCAACTTTGCATAACCGAAGACATAATATAGTAAGTACCTAATCTCTAAGGACAAAGTGAAACTAAGATCGTACTTTGGCAGAGTATAATATATTTACCATAAATGTATTAAAGTCTGAATGTGACCTGGCTAAGAATAGACTACTCCATTTCTACCCCTGGGTAACGTATGAGGTGACTTGGAATTAGTAGGAGCAAATTAGCCTCCCTAAGTGACGTTACCTTGTAACAAAGTCCTGCTTCATCAGCAGTTCATCACTTAGTACTGGCAATCTTCTTCATCAATGGTCACTCCATTCTTCTAAATTTAAATTTGAATTGGTAACCTTTTCGGTACGGGCATGCTCGACGGCATGTTTTAATTTTTTTAATTTTTTATTGGAAGTGTAGGTACCTCTACGATTATTTTTTTTGTTTCCTCTATTGTGAATGTGGCGCCGACATTATCCCGTACGGAATAAAATGATATTTCATTCTTTCTTTCTTCTTACATGTTTTTTTCATCATTAGCCGGGTCCAGACCGGCCGAGCCGTTTTCCCCGAGGAATTATAAGTTTTAATTCTATTGGAGATTATTAAATATTGTTTCCTTCAGAAGGCTAGCTGAGAAACATAGAGGGAGGTACTCCAGGATAACCTAATTATGTCCGTAAAGATTATCTGGCAGTCGCCAATTTTTTCTAGTACATTATGAACAATTTCCACAAGAAAGCTCTGAGAGACACAACAGTACTAGAAAAGGAGCATGCGCAGAAATAATGGCCAACAGCAGAATACTTCCCAAAACCTAATTACTCCAAGAGTTGTGGAGTAGTCACTCATAACAAAATTAAAACACACCTACCAAAAAATAAATAATTGACTCTTTGCTAAAAGTATCAGCAGAATCTTCAACTATACAGATAGTTGTAGAATAGAATAGAATAGATCTGTATTTCATGTAAACCAGATACAGGAACTTATGAAATGTCGAGACTCTAGGTGCGCGTTTCCAAATAGTAGATCCTATGGAGAAGAACCCGCAAGAAACTCGTTTAACTTAAAAAATATAAATCGAAAAGCGAAACAAGAATCCAATATCCCTATCGATATTGGCTACAAGAATGATGTAACTTCGTTATTACGGAAGGCTCACCAATCCGTAATATCTTGTGAGGCGGAAATAAAACTCATATAGCATAAATTTTGGTGCGTAACCAAAAATGGAGATCTCTATCTTCAAGTTCTTTTCTTTAGCAGGATAAGCAGCATTCCTGGTTATTCACTTGATTTTATGATTAAATTGTACAAATAGTTAAATGAAAGATTATGTCTTGTAATATTGCTAAGCCCTGAAAGTTTTACCTGCTATATGTATTATCCTAGTAAAACATGCATTTACCATTTTACTTTAAATTTAACACCATTGTATACCATGTTTCATACAAATAAATGATTTATTCATTTTATACAAATATTGCTTAAATAAAAATAATAAAAATATACACATTTAAAAACATATTAATTATTAATAAATACCCTAATACATTTTTCAGTCACTGGTTTGGTATCTCCGTCTATCTTCAAGGTCTTTTTTTTAACAGGATCAGCAAAGTACTAGGATGGTATCCGTTACAAGTAGGTATTAAGATACTTTCCAATAGATTTTGGAACTTTACATTATTGATTCTTATGGCACTAATTATTATGAAATATTCAAAAATCTTTAAAATAAACCTTTGTTATCAAAATAGAGCAGAAACAACATTTACAGCTATAAAATGTAACCATTGGTGGACTCAACAAATAAGCACTGTGGCAAAGTTTTTAGTAGCATGTAGCACAGCTTGCCGGTATTTCAAATTCTTCTCCAAAAGACCAACTTTTATGAAACTGTACATCTAGTCTTTAACATTTCAAAAGTGCCTAATATTTGGTTTATTTGAAATAAAAACTTTTCAATTCTATTCTATTCCCATAGAATGGTGTCTACGTTTATGAATAGTATGGGGTCTACGTTTAACAACAAAAATAACGAACGATTTTGAAGGAATAACGAATCTTTGAAGGACCTCCTAATAAGTGTTTATGTGAACTATTGACATTACGTGGAAATGCATGAAAAAAAAAAAAAAAACATACCCGTCGAATTGAGTACTTCCTCCTTTTTTTGAAGTCGGTTAAAAACAGTCACTTAGCAAATATTTACTTGAATATCATTTGTCTACAAGCAGTTGATAAGCGTAATTACTAGACTTAGAAATATTACTGACATTTAATCAAGAAACCACTCAAGATGTTTATATTTAACTAGAAATTCTCGCATGGTTAGCCTTTCTTAATGTGCTTAATGCTATAGAGCTATTTGTCTTCACTGCGGTTCAAGAAAACAAACCATTAATCTTTTGTGTTCAAAAATTTCGGGGTTGAAAATAAGTCTTGAGATTGCGTTAGTAATTCTGATAAAATCTGTGAAGAGTTGGCAAAGCGACAGAACTGTAATCTTTAATAGGTGGCTAAACCTTGGAGGAGACTTGCAAGATTTTGCATTCCCTGAATTGAATCAGAATACCAGAGTACAGACGTCTATTTATGAAGTTAACAGACCTATAGATCTACGAATACAAAACATAACTAAATTATTACCGATTTTTAACCCCCGACAACAAAGAGGGGTGTTATAAATTTGTAGTGTGTATCTGTGTATCTGTCTGTGGCATCTTAGCTCCAAAACGGATGGACTAATTTCAATGCAGGTTTTTTTTTTGAAAGCTAGTTTAATCGGGTATCATCATAGCTATGTTTCATGAAAATCTGTTTAGCCGTTCAAAAGTTACAGCTCTTTTTCTAGTTGAAGTCGGGGGTTTTTTTGAACAAATGCAAAGCACACAGAAAAATTTAATAGATGGACACACGAAGATGGATATTATATAAAGTGAGCGTGAATCTGGAATGAACAAATCGTCTTTAGCATCAAATTATGTACTTTATACGTCCACTTTTTGAGCCTTCTATTAATCTGAACAATTTTCCTGTTAATTTGAAGCATTTATTATAACTAATCATAAGGCACCAGTAAAAGGTTTCTTTCTGATCGCCTGAAGGCAAAATAAAAGCAGATTAATAACGTCCCGGAAGTTCCACAAAAAAACAACATAATAAGAATTATTTTCTCCTTTTTCTCAATTGAGGATATTATTATTTTTAATAATAGGTACTCTGTTACTGATAAGAAAGAGCTAAAATATTTCATTGATTGTATTTAGAACATTAAAATTGTTGAATATCATGTTATTCTTGATAAAACAAACATTCATATTTCAGAAATGCTTAAGCAATTCTTGCCTGCAAATATTTCAGCTCCCTATCTATCAGCTTTTACGATTTAAGATTCAATAGCATTCTCAAAACAATAAATAAACACGTCTCATTACTATTCCCCTAAAGCAATCTCATAGTTTAAGTATCAAGTATCTATAACTTGAATCTACAGCAATTTCGATTCCAGAATTTCGAAATCACAAATCAAGCTTATCCACGACACGAATGCAAAGGAACACACATCTAAATCTCAGTTGGAAAACGGTCGTAAATTCTGGACACAATTCACTAGGATCCCTACTGACTGACAATGAACTGGAAACGACACTAAACACAGAGCCCCGTAGAGTCTTGATGGGCTTACAGCCAAATGTACTGATTAGATTGACACTGTGTCCACGATTTAATTTGGCAATTGTTTTTGGGACGGACTTTTATGGGACTATTTTTAGTGAAACGACTTTACATACCAATAGATAGTACTTCAAGATTAATACTATAAGAACACATAGTAAGGTTCGACCCACAGCGGTCAAAATTTCGATCGACCAACAATCAAATGTTTTTCATATTCCGTTTACTGAGTGAACAAAAATATTTAAGAGATGTTCTTGGATATGAAAGTTAAACTATAATCAATTCAGGGTTTGTTCCCACTAGTTCTACTAAACAGACCTACGATAGAACTAATGGGACTTCTTTTTTCATTAGTTCTACGATTTATCTTGTTACAAAATAGTAGAACTAGTGGGAGTAGGGATTCCCACTTGTTCTACCACAGTTCTACGGTAGAACTAATGGGAGTTTTTTTTTTCTCATGCAAACTAATAACTCAATACATGAACTGATATTCATCTCTCATCAAGCCGTAAGCATATGAACCATGTTACTACATACCTACCTACCTATGTTCATTTTAAATCTTCCTTCCAACATCAAAAACTAAAACGCTGTCAGATTAACCATTACCTTCTTCAAGGGGGATATTCCATATACCTTTTGTATAGGTAGATACGATCGCTACATCGTGGTACTCTAGAAACATTTCGCATAGTCGCTCTCAAGAGTAGGGGATGTCAATACGTTGAAGTGACTGCCAAAGTGACTGATGTGGAAACATGCGGCTTTTCTGACTATACTCGTATTATATCGTGTATATTGTTACAAGTACTATACAACATGTATCGGAAATGTGTGGTCATATTTAAGGAAGTGGATTAGACCTCAAACCGAACAAATTTCTCTCTATAGGAGCAACATCGTAATCGCGAACAAAAATCAGTTATCCCATAGTTTTGGGTCAAGTAGGCACTAGGTAATATTAAAGTTTTGTATGGGACAGCTGATTTAATTTTTTCGTGATTACCATGTTGGTCCCATTGAGAAACTTGTTCAGTTTGATGATCTAATCCACACCCATAATTAACATGACCATGCATTTCTGATGCACGTTTTAGATTCTCTTCATGTTATCTTTACAAAGAATAATAGGATCGTTTAAAAAGTTTACCTATCTGTATAACATTCTTGTCCTTCGGTAAATAATTGTAAGCAATATGTTTCGTTTAGATTATATAAATGAAATTATCATTTTAGTTATTCTAGACAAAATATTATGCTTTACAAATGAAATTAAAACAAATGAACTTTTAGGTGAGTATGAAAATGCAATAAATCATTCAAACACAGAAAGAACTAGAGAGATAAAAAGTTTACTTAAAAACTACAGAATTCGTTGTTACATAGTTATAGTGTTATAGTTGTATATTGTTTACATTAGTCCTTTCCGAAATCCCCTAAAAAGTAGTAAAGATAAAACTAACAAATTCGAGTATGCCTGGGAGGATTAAAGATTATAATTGTGAACAAATAGAGTTAGATTGATCACCTATCCCTCAGGGATCACCGCGATCAATGATTGAGCAATAGACAAAGTTGTTTTAACTATGAGTATGTTTACAGAGTTACCTGCACAGGATATTTTTTTATGTAGTGCGCATAATTTGTAGTGCGCATAATTTGTAGTGTGATTCAGTGTCTGTTCCTAAATGCAACCGCAATATTGGGATACACTTTAAAACAAAACGAAAATTCGGCTTAGTATGCACACGCATAATTTACTAGCGCAAGCTATACAAAATCAAATTTTTATTTTGTTTTGGAGTGAATTTTAGTGCAACGGTTGCATTTGGGAACGGACACTGAATCACTCTACAAATTTAGCGCGCCACATAAAAAGATATCCTGTATTCAATGTTATTATAATTTTTTTGTTTTTGATTGATTTTTCATTTTTATTATTGCATAATATGGGACCTCAATTTTGCAACCAAATAAATTATTTTTCTTTGTATTCTTCTTTCTTTCTTTATAACAAAATAATAATTAAAAGAATCCAATCAATAACTTTCCGAGCTTCAAGTAAAAGCTCTTGATTCTCGATTGACTTATACAATTTGACAAGAACCCGACACATTTCATTTTATTTTCCCCCAAGGAGCGAGGAAAGGAAACGTAAATTTATTTTACATTTTTATACGGAAATTGACAATGACATTTTAATAGACGGACGTTTTGAATGATTTGCCTGCCTGCCTGTTTATTTTAGTAGGCCCAGTCAAATAGCTTACACCTTCTACTGCTATGATTAGTAGTTTTCTAGTGAAATTGAAATATAAATTTTTAGCTTTTAACAAGGCGATGTCCACTTTTGGAGATACTTTAAATTCCCTCATTTCATAAGAATGTTTAAGTATAAATATTGCAATGCAAGCAGCACTATTATCAAAATCTATCTAGTTTTTATGTATGTCGCAGGAATATTGTCAAACTAGTGATATTATAATTTCACTAGGGATATTTTTTCATTTTTTTATACATTTTTTTTATGATATTGATTTCATTGGCCTTCTCATAATTTAACGACCTTGCATATACAGTAAAATTGTCTAAATATTACTGCCTTGCAATATCACTGCGTGAGTCCAGTGGAATTATAATGTCACTGAAATGAGCCCATGAAATTGTGAGAAATGGAGGCAATTGACAAAGTTTCGTGCAATTATAATTACGAATTTTACTGATTTGACAATAACACGGCAACATGTGTAAGACATACTATTAGAAGTATTTAGCTGTCCTATATCGTAAAAATAAGTAACTTTTTTTAAGGATTATTATTTATTACTTTTATTCGTCGTGTTGTTTCTACGGAAATAAAAACCTCCTCCCTATTTCAAGTTGGCTTGAAATAGAGTAGATTCTGCTGGATCAATAAATGATCCAGCAGAATCTTCATTGTGTATCAGAACATCATAATCAATGCGTTTGCCAATGGCAGTAATTATTATAATATACAATATATATATATAATATTTATAAAAGCAGTCTATAGGGAGATAATTTACAACTCAGTGTATCTAAATTATTAAGTTATTATTTTAATAATACAAAATATTTTAAAGCTAGGCTCTATGAATGGTATAGAATTAATTTCAAATATCAAATTAAAGCTGCAGTAGATTAAAAATTAAGTAAGCATTAAGACCGGGCGGCGCAGCGACGCAATGCGTGTGTGTGTCAGAGTAGCCGAGCCCGGTAGGTCATGTGGTCGAGATCATGACCTTAGTGCCAATCATAATCATAGAAGAATAAAGGTTTTATGCAAAAAGAAACATCATATTTTATCCAAGAGAACACGTATTGAAAATAATGACATCTTATTCACAACCAAAGAATGGAAGGCAATGACAGCCAATTAAAGCAGAATGCTTCATTTGACAAATTTAATTGCCTTAAATTTCATTTACAACATTGTAGTAATCTTCGTTTCTACAAGAACAATGCAATATAGAGATAATGAAATTTGAATACATAATTGAGATGGTGAGGACGAATTCGGTGTAAACAACGTGCCTTGAAAAGCCAAAGGTCAACCCGACAAATTAAAGTTTGACCCTTGAAAAAGAAATAAGTGGGAAAGTTCGAGATCAAACGAAAGAAAAACATCAACCTAAAAAAACGTAAGTCAACTTAATGGAATTTGTCAAAATCCATTGAAAAAAAATATACCACAGAAAAAAAATTGCCGTTGGTTATTACGGAATACAAACGATTAATTTATTATTAGAACTTAATCACACAAATAATAGCAAATAGCACTCCAGCAAATGCCAAAAATCCTACAGAAGTCCTCAATAAATCACATAATGTAACTCAACATAATCCTTTGACTTTACCAAAGCGTTCGAACGTGTGATCCTAGTTCAACAACAGGAACGAATTGCTACCGTGTAGCATTATACGTGCAAATTAAACTTGATTCACGAAATTAGAACCTCCAACTTTCAAGTCCGTATGGATTTTGCAACGATAATTAAATTCTGTATGAATCTACATTCATTTTATTAGTTGGAGAATATATGGGAAGACTTTGCATATCTCCATAAGCTTAAATTTGATACGGTTACGTTAAAGTATTCCTCTTTGAACACCAAATTTTGCAAATGAGCACCCGTAGTTTGAGCATCTAAGGTTTTCCTCATTGAGCAGTTGAGCACCTACGGTCCGATAGCTTCTAGCGATGGAGTTAATAAAAAAATATTGACAGTAATAAACAATTCATTAAAACTGATTTAATAAATAAGAAAACTGCAATTTTTTTATTGATATGTTTACCACACCGTAGGTTCTCAGTGAGGAAATACCTTAGGTGCTCAATCCACGGGTGCTCAAAGAGGAATACTTCGTTAAATTATCCATTTGGAAATAAAGACGCCATGATAATAAATTATGGAAATGTTGAGTTTTACTCGTGAATTTACATTAGAGGAAATTTTGCTGTGCATGGATTAATGAATTTGAATGAATTTCAATGTATGCGGATTTCACACAGCTATTTCATGCGACATAGCTACCGCGTACATTAGGCGATCAACGAGGTTAAGCTGAGTTTTCCGCGGTCAGTCCTTTGATGGGTGACCGTTTCCGCAAACATCGAGACCCCTCCGTGCCTCGGAAAGCACATTGAGCAGCTGGTCCTGGTTGTCATACGAATACCTATGACAGTTGTTACGGGAGTCAGCAACCCAAAAATTGTGACATTCCGTCTAATCTAAGGGTACCTAGGTATCAGTGTTTCCCAGTAATTGGGTGACGGAGGTCAGTTGTCAGTTGGTCTATGTAAAATTATTCTGATATTCAGCCGCATCTGGTTAGACTGGGAGCCGACCCCAACTTAGTAGGGATAAGGCTACGCAGATGATTTTGAAGCTAAACTGAAATCTTTATTGCATTAATGTGTTCTATTATTTCATAATTACGTTTGTTCATATTCAAACTACAATGGTTTCGCGAAATTTGGGTATGGTAATTATGGTAATACAAAGCCAAATTTCCTGTGAATAGAAACATTATTATAATTATTGAGCTATAAGTACATTTGGGGCTAAATTATCAAAGTAGACACTATTGCAAATACGTTGGTTTATTTATCATTCAATGGACTATTAATATTTATACCAACCAAACATTGTTTCTATTAGTATTAGCACTAATCAAATTGTATCCTGTACCTCTACCACGAGATTTCCGTGCCGTCTAACGTTCACGTTCACATCCAACATTTGTATGGGAATTTTTTCAGCGCCTCTAGCGGTATAAATAGTGAACTACAGTCACTATACAAATATTGCATGTGAACGTGAACGTTAGACGGCACGGAAAACTCATGGTAGAGGTACTGTTTAGTGTTAATATTTTGTATCTACATCATCAACGAATGTGATTGATAACAGTTTTGTGTTATGTGTGATTGAATAACTTAGATTTTTATTTTATTTGAAATTGCTGTGTGGTCCTCACATAAATTGTCTCCATAAATAGGTACTCAGAAACTTTAAAGATACTGTATCTTCATTTGAATCGACTAATTAAATGCAATCCATGTCTCTAGATGTGGTAGAAGTTGCAATACAGTTTTCACACGTATTGGTAATATCAAACTAAAATAATGTCAATGACAACAAAAAAAAAACAAATCATTTCCCAACATAGACGGGCCTAAAGTTGTACCTACAACAGATAACTCAGCTAAATTAAATCGTCGTTTTTTAAATAAGTATTTAATTATTGACATAGAAAAATAAAGAAAAAATAATAATTTTATTCCGTACGGGATTTAATGATGGCGCAAAATTCACAATAGGTAAACGAAACACAAAAGAAAAATAGGTACACATATAATAAATAATATATTAGGCCGTCGAACATGGCCCATTGCCCGCACCGAAAATATTACCATAACAGCATATTAAAAAAATATATAAAAAATATGCTGGATGTCACCCAGCGCTGATTTTCAGTTGGCATCCAGTGACACATGAACACACGGACATCTTTCAGTTTTTTTTATATCGAAACACTTTTAATTTCTTAGTCTGTAATAAAACGATTCTGATCACTATTTATTTCTAGACCATATTAATTTAGTCCTGTGTGCCTACCTATGTTTCAAAAAAGCAATTTGTTATCTCGATTACACTTTGATAGAAATCTGTTCCGTACAATTTGGTCCAATCATAAAAATCCAATTGTAGTGAAGGGTGACCCGCGTCATCGGCACGAATTGATTTATCGTATAAAACTAGATTTTCGCCGGGATAATCGCAAATGAATATTTTTCCGATTCCTTTTAGCCACACGTTTCGTCAAAATGTTGAAAGCATGTGAGAATGACAGCAATAAAATTCAAAACAACTTTGAATCACCCGAAATTATAAATAAACACATCACATTTCAAACAGAGAACGTCACCAGTTATTAATGTGCCGAATCAATTTTCGTCGAAACGGTTCGTGACGGTTCTGACCGATCTCTGAAGTCTGAACTCCCGGCCTGTCGATCTATGTACCCTCAGATATGCCTCGCCTTTGATCGGTGAATTTTCATGAATATTTTCATTTACATTTGCATCCTATAAACCGTGTTTACTTTGGAATGTTTATTGGAATTTTCCCCTTTGAAGTCCTTATATTATGGGTGCAATATTGGAAATAAAATTACACATAATTAACAATGTCGACACGGTTGGCGCAGTGGCTAAGCGATTAGCCTTCTAAGCTACGTGCCGCGGCGCGGGTTCTGTCCCCGCACGGAACAAGTTTTGTATGATCTACAGATAGTTGTTTCGGGTCTGGGTGTGTGTGCCTGTGCATGTGACATGTATGTTTGTAAACTGTACCCTCGATACAGGAGAAATCCTAGTGAGGGGCAAAATTTAAAAAAAATAAAAAAATGTGAACTCGTAGCTACTCAGTTACCGCGCAGATCAGTCGATCAACGAGATTAAGCAGCACTTGCCGCGGTCAATCCTTAGATGGGTGACCGTTTCTATGAACATCAAGAGTCCTCCGTGCCTCGGAAAGCATGTTAAGCAGTTGGTCGCGCTTGTCATATAATTACCTATAACAGCCGTTACGGGAGTCAGCAGCCCGAAAAGTCTGACAATCGGTCTAAACTTAGGGTATCAGTGTCGCCCAGTAATTGGGTGGCGGAGGTCAGATGGCAGTCGCTCCGTGAAAAATACTGATATTCAGCCGCGTCTGGTTAGACTGGAAGCTGACCCCAACTTAGTCGGGAAAAGGTTAGGCAGATGATGATATCAATGTGAAATGGTTGGAGTAAATAACGTACCTAATGTTGACTTTAAATTATGATTGATCAAGTAAAATAATAATTAAACAAAATATCAAAATGTTGCAAACAATACCACAACCTACGAAAACTCTGTCCTAAACAACACCGCTTATTAATATTAATTAGAGCCTGGAAAATGATTTTGTAAAATCCTTTATTCAACTTAGAAATAACGGTAACGAGTTTAATATTTGCAACAAACGAAATATTAATTAAACTTGACATTAATCTCGATAACAAAATATGGTATTAAATTAAAACACTGTAACTAATTATAATACAAGGTGTTAAAAGACTGACTACTAGAGATGAGTTCGATATAATGTTACACGTACAAATCATCGATATTTTAAAATCATTTCGTCATGCAGTGACAACGACAAAATCATCAATGCTTAAAATCATCACTCGATATTGGTCATGATTAAATGAACGTGAACTTTGTTTCGGCTGTGACTTGACAATGACATGCGAGGTGTGCATGCGGTGACAGTTCGAAAAAAAATCATTTATGATTTTGTCATTGTTCCCACCATCGATATTTTTTGTCAAAAATCATCACCCAGCATCTACTGACTACTCACTTTTCTTTCGGAAAATCCTCTCCAAATAAATCAAAAGTACCCTCTCAAACTTGACGCAACTGTACAAATTCACTTCATACAAAGTTTCACTAAACAATGTACTAGTCACTTTCACTTCATATACAAATATAGATAACCATCAAATAGACGTTACTATTTTCGTAACACAACTTGAAAACGGGACGAGCGTCCTACCCCGACGGCGGTCAGGATCAAACTGAGTTGTGTCGTTATACAGTGCACCGAAAACGAGCAAAGATTCAAGTCGGTTCAGCCAAGCAGCAAACTTATTGAAGCATAAACAGGATAATGCTATAAATCTGAGGTTGGTCATATGGTTGTAAACTCGCATGTAGTTAAACAAGCTTTGATCTAACATCGTGGTCTGTTTCAATAATATTTTTATAACGCGACTGAATTCTCAGAGTTTATTTTGCGGTCTTTCAGTAAAGTTAAAAAGCTTTGCCAACTTCTCCTTTGTATCATCTTGTGTTACTTAACATGATTTCTTGTTATTTTTGGGTGATAGAATTACTTCTACGAAATATAATGTCAACATTGCTCGAGGAGAAATAAGTACTTGATTAAATTAATAATTCAACATTTCTCATTCTAAGATTGAAAAATAAATTGTTTTTAATACGTCTTAATCATCTTGAAAATAAATTAATTCTTAGATTTCCAAATCGACTTAAAATACCATTATGAAAATTGAAATCGGAATATTTACCATGTAAACAGGATTTTTGTTTTATAGTACGCAAAATTTGATTCAGTATCCGTTCCCAAATGTAACCCCTATTACAATTTACTCCGATAAAAAAAAATGATTTTGTATGTCTTGCGCTAGTAAATTATGCGTGTCCCCCATACTAAGTATAATTTTCGTTTTGTTTTAAAGTGTATCCCAATACAGCGGTTGCATTTAGGAACAGAGACTGAATCAGTTTACAAATTATTCGCACTACATAAAAAAATATCCTGTATAAAAAAAAAAAACCAACGAAGAGATACTAAGAAGAGTAAATGAGAAAAGACAAATATTGAAACACATAGAAAAAAGACGAGGAAACATGTTAAGTCACTTGATTAGGCACGATAAGTTCATTACCAACATTATAGAAGGAAAAATAGAGGCAAAAAGAAAAAGAGGAAGACCAAGAAGAAACTACATTGATCAGCTGAAAGAAAAAGCGAATATACAAACATATAAAGATTTAAAAGATTTGGCATTAGATAGGACCGAATGGAAATTGCTACACCGACAAGTGCTTAGCACTTAAATTTTGGATGGATGAGTGAGACTAATGTCAACTTTAAATCATATTAAAATATACAACGTACAATTGTGCCAAAAATAATTTTGTCTTGCAGCAAATTGAAGTCAGCGGTCAGCATTTACATAAATGATCGAACCTTTTAGCCAGATATTAAATTTTGCGTCTCCTCCACAATTTGAAAGCAAAAGTTTAATGGGAACAAATCAATCAGAATGATACGATATCTCAAATTGAAATGGCTGCGATCAATTACGTTACAACTTTTAAAGGGGTCCCATGCGCTACCCTTTCAACTTTCTCATTCTCAAAGGCTTAGAACTTCGCAAAAGTTATCTCGTAGTGATTTTATTAGAATATTTAAAAGACCAGTGAATGTAGACCCACGGGTCTTGACGCTTAATTGAGGGTGTTAAATCAAAAGTGCCAAAGATGTCGGCCTAGCAAAACTGGACGCAAGAAGCTGTTTCGAAGCGACATACCTGAGGTTTACAAAACTGAATCGTGAAAATCTTAATTCAGAACAAAATTTCTGTCTTATTCGCATAATTTTCTAACATTGGAAAGTTTAAGATGTCCTTTATTAAAGTAATCATTTGTGAATATTTTGGTAGGCGAAATTAAATTGACAAGTTTTGACATTTTCAATGAGAATTTTAATTGAATTCGTGTTTAATTTCTTCACAGACTTATCAGCTGCATAAATAATATGATATTTGAATCTGTATTAGTATTTTTTTGCAATTTACACATAGTAACATTAATATACAGGTTTTTTTTTTTATGTAGTGCGCAAAATTTGCAGTGTGATTTAATCTCTGTTCCTAAATGCAACCGCAGTATTGGGATACACTTTAAAACAAAATGAAAATTTTACTTAATATGGGGGACACGCATAATTTACTAGCGCAAATGATACAAAATCATTTTTTTATTTTGTTCTGGAGTGAATTTTTTACTGCGGTTGCATTTGGGAACGGACACTGAATCATTTTGCAAATTATGCGCACTAAATAAAAAAATATCCTGTATAAATCGCAAATTGGCTGCAAAACCGAATTAAGGGGACGAATTGATAATATTGGCGGCAGGGATCTCAATTTTTCTCAGCAATTAAAAACATTCGGAACTGATATTTTACCTAGTTAACTTTACATAAAATATCTTAGATATCATTTTGGTAATTGCTTTACATGATCGATTACTTTTACAGCAGAGAAAAAATATCAAAAACGGCTCTTTAAAAACAGAGATTTCCGTTCTACAGGGAAACGTGACCGACTTGGGCCTCTAAATTATCTGTATAGATTAGTCTAAACACACATTTCAATATAGTAATTGGATTTTATAAATGTATATACATATATAGATATAAATACCTATACATAATCTTTATTTTAATTTTAAACGACAAATACTGTTTTGACGTAATACGCACAAGCTAACTCGCGCGCAGTTTTTTATGCAGCCGATTTGAGATTAAAATAATAAATTATTTACCACTGCGTCGCCTTAAGTTGTATAAGTACTTGTATTTAATTATGATTTTGTCATTCAATATGGTTGAAACCTGAAAAACCGAGTACCAAAAATACGGTTTAGAATTTAATTAAAATTGTCTGCTCGAAGTTTTATATTAAATTCGCTAAAATGAGAGAAAACATATTGAAAACTTAATTCCATTAGAGTGGATAAAATTTATAATTATGTTGTTGGGTGAAAAAGTTTATAGAATTTATTAGAATTTTGGCTTAATAAAAGGTATCTTGAAATATAGTATAATATATGATATACCTATAATAATATCACCCTAAGGTTGTCTGGTAGAGAATGCTTACGGCATTAAGGCTGACATTCAGAGACGACAGAAACGAGTCTAAGCGTGAACTTACGCTTCCATCTGTCAAAATTAGTTCGTAAGTTTGACAGATGGAAGCGTAAGTTCACGCTTAGACTCGTTTCTGTCGTCTCTGAATGTCAGCCTAAGACCGCCTTTGTACGTTGTACATGAAGCATTTTAAATAAATAAATAGTACCTACCTACGACACAACTAAGAAGTAACATCGATGTACCTAATCGAACAACTACCTAATGGTAGTCGCTCGTTTAAATAATTGTACAACTTATTGCATCAGCTTAAAGAACATGTTTTACTGCAGTACTAATCAATATTCGTAGTCTTCAAGACGCGCGCAGTTCGGAACTGACCGGTGTTACGAAGTTTGCCGATGCGACATCTTATTGCGTCGTACTATACATATAAACACTGAATTATAACCAAAAATTTTTTTGATTGATTATTTTTTTACCCGACAGCGCCAGAAGGAGGTTATGGTTATGTTAGTTTGAGTTTGACTACAGGAATGATGTTAGATGAAATATCTCAAACAAAGAAAGTTCTTCACAATTTAGCAAATAAAGTAACCCTTTCATCTCGAACTGACGTAGTAGGACATAAGTTATATCTCATCATCTCTTAGAGGTGTAACGAATATATTCATAATAGGTATAGGTATCTATTATAATACAAGGCGCGTATATTTACATTAAGATATGCGAACATAGAGTAGCAGGTTACTAGGTATTAGTCAAATAATAGGAAAGACGCATAATAGCGAGGCAACCCGTTTCACTAGGTTAACGGTATTCGTGGATAACCGTGCATATTCACGAGTTCTTGTATTTTATATTAATATTCTTTATATTTTTGGAGAATAGGTAATACCTAAGCATAGTATAAATATTAGACTAAATTAGATTGATAGAGAATATTGAATCGGTTCACTATTATTGGACTAATATCCAGTAATAGGTATGTATCATAATATGAGATAACGAATATATTCAATATTAGGAATATTTAAAAATGACCCTAATATAACATCTCTATCATCTCTCTAAACCACTTGACACACTCGTGCAAACTCCCACAGCATCACACATGCCGCTCCACTCGAACATCTCTGCTTATTTTCACATTGTGAGGCGCATTGATCGCGTCAGACGGACGACAAATCGCGGTCGCAATTACGGCAGGACTGAAATGAGGATATCGACGGAATAAAGGTCGGATTTAAGTTGGTGAATCAAAGTGCACAGATGATTTTGATATTGATTGTTTCGGATAAATATCAGACAATAAATCACCAGTGCTGAACATAGGGAGTAAATAAAGGTGGCTAAAAAAAAAAAAAAAATTGTGTATATAAGGTCAATCTTTGTACCCCCGATCATGGTAATATAGTTGTTGTACTCCTCGCTATGAACAACTTTTACTATGGTACCAATACTGAAATTGCGAAAAAATAAATCACCTGGTCCATACAAATAATTCAACATTTACTGGACTAAATGCTTGGAACAGCAGATATTTTATTTCGCGATTCCAGTGTTGGTCTTATTCTTATAGGGAAAATTTTTCACAATGATTGAATGATGAGTTACTAGAACTAGATAATTATGTGCGCCGATGCCCATGGCGGCGTCATCGGCGTCATCGGCGTGGATGGTGAAAATCTTATTACAAACAAAATATGGCAGACTTATTCACCAAATGACTGTGACGGACTAAGTTATCGGCAAAACGCGCTATTTAAATTATTAATTAAAAATGTTATTTTATTGAATTTGCGTAAAAAAATACGTCGAAATAAACCAATAAGCATACATTTAGACATTTCTAGTGTTTAGTTTACTAGTATATGTCTGTATTGTATCTAAAACAACCAAATCCGTCCGACAATCCACGCCGATGATGTCGATGACGCCGAAGCCGGCATCGACGCACACGTTTACTTGAAACCCCTTACAGGGATCGAGACTAGAAAGGTAGCACCTTGTTTATTTGTTTCCAATTTAGAAGTAAATGTTCTGATGAAGGGCATTTAATAGCAACAAATATTTCAGAAACCAAATTCACTCTATCACATTTATTGTCAGAACTCTAACAAACGCATTTACTACCAAAAATCCTTCTGTTTAAAAGTATCTCCTTTAACGACCTAACCCAAACGGAAATACTAACCAAAATAATTTTATTGACTACAATACTCACAAACATTCCTTTTAAAAGCACAGCTAACGAACTTGAGCCCAAAATTCTTATTAAAACCCGATGTATATTTAGAATACTATTTTTATAACTGTCTTACAGTACGATAAAACTAAGAAGTTACATCGATGTAGCTGATCGAACAACTAATGGCAGTCGCTCGCTTAGATAATGTTACAACTTATTACGTCAGCGTCGGTCTACCGCGTAACAAAATGATAATGAACATCAAACTCTGGAAATAAACTTCAATACGATTACGAGAGACTAAACTTTGAGCTACCGTGCAAAAAATCTTCCGATCATAAAGTTGGGACTCCCATCTTCATGATTGGTAATTTTTTTATAAGTTAGTTCGAAGTTTATTCTCTCACGATCGTATTGAAGTTTATTACCAGAGTCTGAAGTTCATTACCATTTTATTACAGACCCCCAAATCATGTGTCACTGCAGTACTAATAAAAATTCGTGGTCTTGAAGTCGCACTCAGTTCGGAAGTGATCGGTTTTACGAAGTTTGCCGATGCGACTTGTTAGTTGTGTCGTACTATACGCCCCTTTGAAAGACGGTTAATGTAGCAACGTACCTATAAAGGAACCGGTACAAAGTAACTTGATCCATAACTCAGATAAGTTGGAGCCAAAAAATCTCCCTAATAGGCCATTTTCTTCAACTTTGACCTTTAAAACAGGGAGTAAATTATAATTTATATGGTGTAGCTTCGCCTATTATGACGAAGTTTTGAGCTGTTTTGTTTTATGAGTGAAGAAACGTGTGTATATTTTGCGGCTTAAGAGATGGAATGGTAGATCATTTTGGGGAAACGAAGACAAGTTGAGGTAACGGATTTACCATGATTATCGGTGTTACTTTTCCGAAGTAAATAGGAAATGCCGACTGAAATGTAACATAACGACTTGTAGGTAAAAGTTATTTTACAAACCTAATTACAACATAAATTAATATTTCATTTGGTTTCGTTGTAGATACTATACTTATATGTTTCTTTAGTAAGTAGAGTCTGCCGTAAAATTTGTCTACAACCGCTTACAATTTGTTTGTACGCCATTAAATAATAATAAAATATTATAGCTTAAAAAAAACTATAGAACACGCTTTAGTCATCCAAACTGAACGTGTATGCAAAATTTCAGGTCAATCGGAAACCGTGTAGTGGGTCAAATTTAACTTCCAAGATTTTCTTACATTATTATTTAGTTAGTTAGTTATAGGTATAGCTAATAAAAGCGTGTTAAAAAGGTCTATATTCTCTTGTCAATATGACATTTTTACTTATTATTTCTATGCATTTTTATTTGATAGGAAGTTTTGTTAAAATTGATAGACCACTTTTTGGCCAACCGTACCTACCAGAATAGATACTTCCTGAAATTAAAAGGTGGAGCAGATTTATGTGGATAGGTGTAATACATTGCTATTAATAATTTTCCATTATCAATAAGAAATTTATTGCTACTAGATCAATATTAACTTTACAAATTTTTGTCAAATCTAATTATGTTACCTTAATTGAAAAAAATATGATTGGCAGCGCCATCTATCAGCTTGACTTTGAACCTTAGGCGTGACGTAGATGTATCGAATATCAAGAATTTAAATTCAATACGTTGATTAATATATTTCTGTCTACCTCCCCACATTCTTGATCAGCAGGCAAATAAATATGGGCGTTAATGTTATATTTTTACTTTTATTTACTTTTGGATATTTTTGTAAGACTTAAGTAAAAAGTATTAACATCCAGTCAGACCTACAGACCTTTGTTTTAATCAATATAGTATGTAAACTAAAACATTAACTCCGTAAGTAAGTTACCGAAATACTAACAAATAGTTGGCCATAAAACATTTCTGCCACGTCAAATGTTTGACCAAACATCGGTTGGTGGGGAGTGTCTGGCAGCCCGCCAATAAACATGAATCATCGCGCTCGGCACAAACCACCGGCGATTTGTCAGCATTACAGTAGGGAGGCGACATGAGGGACATGTGTGAATGAAGTGAGGGGCTTTTTTTAACGGTTTGTAAGTTTTGTACTTCGATCATTAGTGATGGTGATAAAAAATCAATAAGCCAACACTCCAACACTCATCTGGTGAAGCGGGCATTATTATGACTAATCTGCTATTTGTCCAGTAATTTTATTTGAAGCGATTATATTTAATTTTTGATTCTGTAAAGTATTGTTATACTTTTTATTGACAGTGAGAATAAACTGTAGGTAATAAATCTATATGTCTTTCCAATTATGCCTGTATATAGTCTTCAGTACCACTCTATTTCAGCGACGCATACCTACCTACTGAGTCAATCGACCCTTCCATGCACAGAATCTCATACAAAATATATCTCAAGTCACAACTCTAACTGTCATTACTACGCATGTAATTTTAGCCACACAAGTATGAAACAGTATCTAAGTGTCGCAGTAATTTTTTAAGACATCTTAAACTGATCTCCCACATTCTATTCGAGCCGGGTAATCTGTGGAGCCAGCCCATCTCCTTTCGTAAAGACGAAAAGACTTAGGGAACATTTGATGTCTGCATAAAAAAAAAATGTATGCTGTTTCTTTCTATTGTTTGCATGTATGTATTTAGATAATATTTATGTAATTTATGTACGAGTATCTACTATATTTATGATAGGTACCTAAGTAGTTGTAATTGTATTGTACTCTTGACTTTTTCACTCTATATCTTAATTTCTTTTTCACCCAAAAGGTTTGCTAGAAGAAATATCATTCCGAGTTAAGCTCGCTTTTGTGCATTCATTTTTTTAGCTGTATTAATTTTATATATTCTATTAAAAAAAAAGTGTGCAATAAAGAGAATAATATAAGAATGATAAGTTTAATTCCATACAAACATGAGAAATTTACCTTTCCATACAAATAACGGCACATCTCTAGAGACATTACGGCGCGACTAGTTTCAGCCACGCATGTGTGATATGACAAGTGTCGGAGTCTTTTTTGCCGCGCCATATCACGAACATCTTTTTGCAGTTGTCATTTACGCCTTTTTTCACGTGTCCCTAATGAATTCTGTTTTATTAGTTAATCGTTTTAAACGAGGCACGGGGCTCTTTGAAGAGGTTATTTTAATGTGGTTTAGAGATACGATATATTTAAGTGTTGATTTACGTTCTTTTTGTGGCTCTAATGTGTGTGATTTTTTTCGAAGAGCTGTAACGATAAATATATCGATAGTGGTAAGGTAAAATGACTAACGTTACAGGGCACATTTGAAAAAATTATATTTATTTCTGTAAAACGTATATTACTACTAGTACTTAAAACATAATAGGTATGATTTATTAGAAATGTCCGTTTTACAGAAAATAGCCCCATTAGATAAATTTACAATGAAGAATAAGAATACAATATTTTTTAAACACTTCCTCCACTTAATCGTACAAAGAAAGAAAAAACATTTATTTGCCACAAACACAAGACGCACTAGAATGATAGACATAGATATTAAGAAGAGGACAGGTGCATAGACAGGTGCATAGACAGAGAATACAATTTTAGGATGGCAACAGTGTAAAACTAAGCAGAAAAAATAATAATAGGATTTTTTTTAAATATGTGTGTTTCACCGACTGAACATCAACAGCCTTTTGACTACAGTCACTTTCACAGTCCACTCAACGCACAGAACTCCACAATTTTGCAACTAACTGCACTAGTTACTGCAACACTATCCTGCAATTAGCAACAAGATTAACAAAGTAATGTCCTACGTTAGCAAAGGAAGTTCTAAAGTTAACAGCGAAGATAACATAACGAGCTGCGAATGCAATAATAACCGGAATTCTCTAGCTGAATTCCTGCTGTATTATTTTAGACGACACGGTTGGCGCAGTGGCTAAGCGATTAGACTTCTGCGCTACATGCCGCGGGTTCGATCCCCGCACGGAACAAATATTTGTATGATCTACAGATAGTTGTTTCGGGTCTGGGTGTGTGTGCATGTGACATGTATGTTTGTAAACTGTACCCTCGATACAGGAGAAATCATAGTGAGGGGCAATAAAAAAAATAAAAAAATCTCAAAGATAATATCATCAAGTATCTAAAAATAACTAACTTCTTTTTTAAAAGTATATCTTAAAGCTACGTATCTATATATTACTCAAACTTTAATACAACCCTTATTTCCATACAATTCCGTCGTCGCTATTCAAAATTTCAGTCACAATGTCCAACACAAAAGATCATTAACACACACACACAAACTCACAAACATGGCGCGTCTCGACACCGCGAGTGCAAATAAATGCAATTAGAATTCACTTGCGCCACGTGAGAAATATCTTTGAAGATGAGAGAAGATATGGTACTATTGAAGAGATAAAGCGAGAAAATTACTTATTATTTGACATCCGTAAGTCACAAACGGGTTTAGATGAAAATCAGCGCCGAGCGTTGATGTCTGGGATAAGCTGAACTGAACCTTTTTGGTGTAGTCATGAGGCCCATACATTATAGCTGTTTTATTTTTGGTATTGTTTTTAATTACTGTGGTGTCTCGCTTAAGCTACCAAATAAATTATTTTTCTTTCTTTCTTTATACATAAACAACATAAGTAACTGATTGTTGGCCTGATTTGTTGTCAATCACAAAGTCCCAAACGTCAAATTTTCAGAGTCTTTGAGAACCTTGCGCTATTAAGATGAATTTGCTCATAGTTTGCTCACTTCCTTACACATATACACTGCCGCGCTTCCAGTTATGCAACGGATGAACTTGACTGCACCTTTCTTCGTGCGCCCACCGTACTCCTATTGTATCCGGCTCAGAGGACCATATTATGGTCCTTCGAGCCGGATACAACAAATTATATTATAATTTATTGAAACCGGTGGACAAAGTGGTCTATTTATCCCAACCTTCAATCGAACAGGCACCAAGCAATCATGGATCAATCTGCATAAGGTTTTCAATATTTGCCTAGTCAACTAACGGAAGATGTAAATGTACATTTTTGTAGATTCGTAGCACTTTCGTAGAACCGTAGCAACAATTCTCGAGCTCCATTCGCGCAATCTACGACTATAATTATACAGACCCAAACCCTTGTATCCGCCTAAAAATACTACCCTCCTTACAAAGATTAGCCATTACAGAGATCGTTGCCCTCAAAATCCTTCTGCGTTATCTTTCACCGAATCTAACAAGCCATGGAAACTCCAAAACCAATGAGGCGTCTTCATAGCCTGGCAGCTTAATATAATGGGCTATAAAAAAGGTTTAAGGCCGTTCACGAATTGGCGACTAAGTACTGGATTTAAGTGCTTGTTATTAGAAATGTATTATGGTGTTTTAGATGGATGGACCTGTCGTTTGGGCGATGATTTGGAGGTATGGATGAGTAGGTAAAGAGCGCATTGACGAGAATTCAATGATAATACTTCCAATGATCACCAACAATGCACTTACAAAAAATCTTAAATTACACAATATGAAGAAACCGCGGTAAGCGCATCAGTTATAGGTGAGCACAACATTGAATTACAAAACAATTCCAATAAAACAGCCGAGCCGCTCCATTCAAAATCCAATGAACGAGATACTAAAAAAATAAATGAGAAATAAAAACAACATTGGAGAAAATTAACACTAAAAATTATGTAAATATAAATATTTCTTCGTTTTTCAAAATTCAATGTCTTGTTGGCAGTATCCTAATTTTACACCAATTTATTTGGATTTTGGAAGAAGTATTTATAGGACTAGATTGTTCCATGGGGTGCACAGAAAGTGTTTCTTCGAGTGCGTGTACATGGAGCAACCTGAGCAGATACTTCCGTGACGAACCTTTGTGACTATCTGATCAATTCACCTAATTTCCATGCGAGACCCCAGCCAACACGACAGTTCAGAAATGGGTGGTGACGGAAATGTGGTCTAAAAGTGGACCGATTTTTATGTTTTTTTCACCTACTGTATTGGAAAACATTTCTATGACTCTACATTTTGCTTTTTACTAATTATAAAAAGGTAAATAAAGGGACATTTTAGTGGTCAAATCTATATTATTATATGAAGAAAACAATTTGCTAGAAACAAAATCCAGAGAGCAATTCAGGAAATACGTTTGTATCGAAAAATCACTGCCCGCGTTTTTAATCCCTGATAAAAATAGGGATGTTATAAAGTTTGTAGTGTGTATCTGTGTATCTGCTGGTTTTTAATTGCAAGCTAGTTTCAATAAAAAAATATTAAAGCTAGTATCATTTTACCCTTGTTTCATGAAAATCTGTTCAGCGGTTCAAAAGTTACACCTCTTTTCTAGTTGGAATGGGGGATTTTGACGGTTAGGTTATCTCTTAAAATTTATGCATTTATTATGCTTTGCTACTGAATTTCAGCGATGGAATTCCTGCCTTTCTCACAAGCGTCGGGTTTAGATAAAACTCATTGAGTCATAATAACCAATGTGTAGGTATGGAAATGCCATTAAAACGGCCATACGGGGCGCCATTTTCATATGAACTAACGACGCGATGAATACCCGAGAATTGGCAGCATTGGGTTCAATTTTGGAAATGTATTCTATAACAGGTGATAGATAGGTCTTATCACATTTACCTAAAAGCGGAAACGATTAACTAAATATGGAACAAAAATGTTCTGTAGTTGCTTCGGCAGTACATAATACTAAAATTGGAACGGTACAGAGATTAGCATGGCCCTTGCGCAAGGATGACACGCAAAATCGTGCAGCGATCCACATTTTTTACAAAAACAAGAATAAAAGAAATAAAAAATAATAAAATATTATAGTTTAAATAAAACAATAGAACACGCTTTAGTTATCCAAACTGAACGTGTATGCAAAATTTCAGCTCAATCGGAAACCGGGAAGTGGGTCAAATTTAACTTCCAAGATTTTCTTACATAGTTAGTTACAGGTGAAGCTAATAAAAGCGTGTTAATAAAAAATGTTCTATTCTACATCGTTCAGTGCCACGTACCAATCAATACCTATAATATGATACATCACGATTCTCAATACTTGCTTGGTTGAACGCTTGCCTTCCATGCTCTGACTTTTAGAATTTATGTGCGGGTCACAAGTTGATTATTACTTGCGTTAACGGTGAAAGAAAAACATCGCGAGGAAACCTGCACACCTGAGAAGGCCTCATAAAGTTCTCAATGATGTGTGTAGTCCGCCAACCCGCACTAGGCCAGCGTGGTGGACTACGGCCTCACCCTTCTCATTCTGTGAAGGGGCCCGTGCCCAGCAGTGGGACAGTAATGGGCTGAATTTATTTATTTTTATATTAATTCATTATTATGCCAGGTATTAGGAATAACAGGGATCAGGAATTGTCATACCGAATCAGGCTATGTGACTTAGGGTCATGTTGACTGGCAATAATTATAACAGATGATAAATGAAATCGGCCAATTACCCATGCAAAAAGATTTTACTCTAATCGACTGTTATGCTGTCGGTGAAATAGGGTCTAAATGTGACTTTTTTAAAAGAGCGATGCCATCTGACCTTCGTAACTCAATAAAATATTACATTATTTACTTCGTTTTTATAGATCCTTGCATTAAGAATAACCTAGGTCTAGACGAATAAACATACCTAAAGGACTTTTAAAATAAAAATGCTATCAAGTACCTACTTACTTAGTTTATAACGATTTAAGCTAGGTATTCTTTATATTACTTTAATATGGTTTTCAAGTTCAATGTTAAGATAAAGTAGTAAAAACTTAGATCAACTGAAATGGCTTTTAATCTAGAGCGAACGGAAAACTATTTACTAAATAAAAAAAATATTACAGTTGAACTTTGAAGCTTATAATAACAACGTGTATCAAAACTGTGTGGTCATATTTAAGGGTGTGGATCAGACCATCAAACTAAACAACTTTCTCTATGGACCAACATCATAATCGCGAAAAAGTTATCAACTGTCCCATACAAACGTTCCATACCTACTCGACCCAAACGTATGGAACAGCAGATAATATTTTTTTCTCTATTACGATATTGGGTGATGAGGTAACAAAAGACAGAAAGATAAACAAAAATTCTAAAAAAAATTGTATCGTGTTCTATTGCGTATTTCTGGTCTCCCTGCCACTTAATTAATTTAATTATATTTGGTTTAGCAGAACAATGATAATATTTGGTTATTTTGGTCTTGGTGTAAGGTTTTGAGTTTATTTATGTTTCGTGCGTCATACTGGGCGTAAAAATAAAAACTTTTTCTATCTTTTCTTTTTCTTTTCTTTTCTTTAGTTGTCGCTAATTCATTTTATCAAAGAGTTAATGACGGTTTATTATTATTAAAGGGGTATGCAGTAGTAAATACATATATACTACATAGAGTAGTTCCCTTCAAGCTTTTATCTTAAGAACAAAGAAAGTCACCACAATGCTAGCTTACAATATGTATTTTATACAACGCTTTCATTGCACTATGTACACATAACATTGTACACCTCGCTTCATTGCAAATGGAAAATACGGGCAATGGACGAATAAACTTTTATAATATCACAGATAACAGAATATATACAACACGGATTAAAAATGATGACGTCAGGCAATATATTGCTATGGCAACGGAATGCTGCGGAGTATTTAAGTAAATGAAGTACTTACATACTTATGACTTTGTTTAAGGTACTCGCGTAATATTTTGAATGGAGAAAGAAAAAAAGAAAGAAGAAACATTTATTTGCTACAAACACAAGACGCACTAGAATGATAGATATAGATATTAAGAAGAGGACAGGTGCATAGACAGAGAATACAACTTTAGGATGGCAACAGTGGAACAGTGGTGATGGTGGAGTGGTGTGGTTGGAGAAACATCACTGCTTGATAATGATATACCTGCTAGCATTTTGGTTTTGTTTTAATAATAATTATCATAATGTCTTTAGGGATACAACCAAATCACGGAAAATGCCGAATATTCCCCAATAATGAGGGCTCCCGAAACGATTTGATTTCATCATGTTTATTACGTCATACTTTACTGATTATTATAAATAACAAGAGCCACGGTTTGTTTTTAAAATTTGATAATTATATGGTATGGGTCTAGTTACTAGTTTTCTATTTTGAATGGCATAAACAACATATAAACATGCGGTTACAGTAAAATACAATAAAATACAGTAAAATAAATATAAAAAAGTATTTATTTATTTGACACAGCACAAAAACAAGTTTAAAGAAGCAATCAATCGCAAGTGATTAAGTAACATTGTATATCTCCGAATGCCTTCGTCAGATCTTCACCAAATTTAAATGGAACCACCTCGGAAAATACTCGTACTCTGTCAAACAAAAATTGTTATTAACATCGTCTCATTATTGGTGAAGATAATCGCTTAACAAGGATACAAAAATCATACTTATAGTCAAATTGAGAACATCCTTATTTTTTGAAGTCGGTTAAAAACACGCCATATTTATGTCACAGGGAAATGACGAAACATAACAGCTTCTGAAGTCGGGACCTTTATTTCTTCAACGCACTTTAGCTTGACTATGGCACCGACTTCAGAAGCTGTGAAGTTTATGAAACTAATTTATACGTTTTTTGAAATCAGTTTTTACTTTATTTTTTTGTTTTTTATATTTGACAGGATAACACAGAATTGATAAAGAAACAAACCATGAAAAGTTATATAATATTCTATTCATAAACAAAAAGGCAATATCGCGTATGAATGAGTGATAGACCAACCGTCGAACAAAAAATAACAGTTAATTCTTTGAACGTACATACAATGTGGTTTAAACCGAATAATAGTGCTTTTTTTTTTCATCAATATTTGTTTTGCTGCACAAAATGACTTCGCGAATCACGAGCTTAGATCAAACAAGGTGGTAGACCAATTTGTCACGGATTACCTACGACCTGTTTGTTCAGCGATAGGAAATAATTGGCGTTTACTAAACCGTAGGCCCGAGGTACCCGAAAGATTTTAACCACGCCTTTCTGATGGTATCATTAGTCAATAATGTTATATCAACATAAGACCAATTTTTGAAAACTTTTGTTGTTTGATACCAAACAACAAAACCATCCGACAACAACAACAACAACAAACAACAACAACAACATGCCATCTGACATTATGCTGAGCTGAGGCCCTTTTGGCATAAATGTACTTAATTTTATGTATTAAATGTTATGTGTTTTTATTTTAATTGTGCCAATAAACGCAATTTTCTTTCTTTCTTTTCAAACTTTTTATGAAAAAGATGACAAGGTACTAACTGGCAGGTAAGCTTGTATTTTCTGCTTCCGCTACAGGCTACAGATAAAGAAACACTTCCCGCGGATAGAGTGACAACGTCGCGTTCATAGGGTTTGTTGTCCTAGAGATTTTTTGACTTGTGAATTTCTATAAATAATGAATATCTCGAAAATTAAGCTTTATTCAGCAAACTAAGTATATACTACTTTTTCTTTTCCAATTAGGCATCGGTCTCGATGATTAAAATCTTTCGGGCCTCGGGCCCACGGTGTATAATTTTGGTACACCACTGGACAGCTATCTGACAGAACCATATAAGCTTATTTTAATTATGTTGTATTTTTTTTTGTTTTTTCAGCCAGCAATTTTTCCTCATGGATCTGAAATGAAAAAAGAAATCTTTTTTACTCAGTTTCCCCGAGCTTAGCAAGACTTACTTTATTTATTTTCTTGTAGGTAATTGTTTATCCGTACGAGTGAAAATAAATTACTTTTAATATCTTTCTTCCAGTTTATTAAAATATAAACCTTCATAGCCGTATTTGAAGTACTTACAGAAATTAATTTGTACACAGTATGTTCCGTGATATTAATTTCCTTGAGTTCCCTATAATTTTTGAAAGTAATTTGACTCGAATAAAAATTTCCTTTGGACTAATTAAGTTTCTAATATAATATCACATCATAATTTTTTTTTTCTTCTATATTCCTAATAACGACAGATACGCGTACATTTTCTTGATAAGGTAGGTAGTTCTTTGTTCTTTTTTATTAAGATTAATTTCCTTTTTTTCA
Source organism: Allophyes oxyacanthae (assembly GCA_932294325.1). Classification (NCBI taxonomy): domain Eukaryota; kingdom Metazoa; phylum Arthropoda; class Insecta; order Lepidoptera; family Noctuidae; genus Allophyes; species Allophyes oxyacanthae. The sequence goes on along the minus strand of OW028614.1, from coordinate 1,560,651 downwards.
GTTCATAAGTATATCTACACTAATAATATAAAAACGACGACACGGTTGGCGCAGTGGCTAAGCGATTAGCCTTCTACGCTACGTGCCGCGGGTTCGATCCCCGCACGGAACAAGTATTTGTATGATCTACAGATAGTTGTTTCGGGTCTGGGTGGTGTGTGCATGTGACATGTATGTTTGTAAACTGTCCCTCGATACAGGAGAAATCCTAGTGAGGGGCAAAGTTAAAAAAAAAAAAAAAAAAAAAAAAAAAAAGGGATTTGTTTGTTTGTATATGATAATCTCTGGAACTACATAACTGATTCAATTTATTTTCACTAATAGATTGAACTTGATTATCATTTACGTTTACGGTGAAGAAAGAAAGAATTTATTTGCATAAATAAGGTAGAGAAAGTTCTTAAGATAATTACATCGATCACTTATTATGCCAGTAGGTAAAATGTCGGCGTGCTTACATACTCTTAAATATTATTTTTTAAATTAATTAATTAACTTGAATAATGCATGCGATTAGTTCATTACCTATACCATATTAAATTAAATTTGGTAACAATTAATTCATAAATTACATTAAATATGAAGGAAAACATCGTGACGAAACCTGCACATCTGAGAGAGCCTCATAAAGTTCTCGATGGTGTGTGTAGTCCACCAACCCACACCAGGCTAGCGTGGTGTATTAAGGCCTAACCCTTTCATACTGAGAAGAGGCCCGTGCCCAACAATGGAAAATGGACTGGATTTATTTTATTTTGACGACACGGTAGGCGCAGTGGCTAAGCGATTAGCCTTCTGCGCTACGTGCCGCGGGTTCGATCCCCTCACGGAACAAATATTTGTATGATCTACAGATAGTTGTTTCGTGTCTGGTTGTGTGTATGTGACATGTATGTTTGAAAACTGTACCCTCGATACAGGAGAAATCCTAGTGAGGGGCAATGTTTTATTTTAAAAAAAAAGTATTTGAAAGCTACATTATCCCTGAGACCCTGACTGATATATTCTAGTATTTAGTGCTATATTAATTATTTTCATAAAATTAAAACGCGTGGATGACACCGCGAGCAACAGCTAGTTAATTCATAAAACAAAATTATACAAAACTTGCTAATACAAAATCCCAGCAAAACATTTAAAAAAATAAGTTTCCGCTAAACCAATGCCTAAATCCACTACTTACTCTTTGTAATACAGATATTAAATAGGTAATCAAATCAAGTTTATAGGTACTGGAAACGCGGCACGTGTAGAGAGGCCACTCGATATTGGCTGGTATCGACAGCTATCTCGATTAAAATACTCGGTACTCAACTAAATCTGTAATATACAGGAATACTCATTGGTTTAGAGCACAGTTCGCAGTAAGCCTGTTGTATCGATCTAGTGGTTGAAGATTCTTATTGGTATGAATGGCCTTTTCGAACAATCTTGACGATTATAATGTCCCGTGTTTTTAATGATCTTCTGTCCAACGTGCAAATCCAGAATTTTTTTTTTCCGACTTACATTCCTAGCTAATTTAAAAAAAAGGACTTGTATCTATAGTTTTTAGGGTTCCGTACCCAAAGGGTAAGACGGGACCTTATTACTAAGAATCCGCTGTCCGTCTGTCACCAGGCTGTATCTCATGAACCGTGATAGTTATACAGTTGAAATTTTCACAGATGATGTATTTCTGTTGCCGCTGTAACAACAAATTCAAAAAAATAGAATAAAATAAATATTTAAGGGGTCCCCCATACAACAAACGTGATTTTTTTGACGTTTTTATAGATAATGGTACGGAACCCTTCGTACGCGCGTCCTACTCGAACTTGGCCGGTTTTTATAAGTAGATATAGTAAAAAGTTTAAAATCAAAGTCAAAGTTTTTATTTCAACTTAGCATTTGCAGGCACTTTCAAAACATTGTGATCCTAAGTGCACGAGTCAAAATGAGTTGGTAAGATATTTTTTATATTTTAATAATAAACGAAATAAAATAAAATACTCATTTCTCAGCTAATTCCGTAATATCTGGCGAAGGAAATGCACCAGTAGATTAATGGACTTTTTCTTCAGATTATAACGCAGCTCGGAAGCACTTAGCTTTTTCTACATTGTTCCCAGTACAATCAGAAGTCTTTGTGGGGTTCTTTCTTAATGCCAGTATTGTTTTCTTAGTGAATAAGGTCAAAGAAATGGTTTTTAATGCTGTTTTTGCAGTTAAATGGCCATGTTCCGTCGTGGGATTAATTTTTTCTATATGTTCAAATTCCAATAAAAATATTGTAGGTTACTAAATTTGTCAGTGTTGTCAGAGCAAAAAATAGGCCTACTTTCATTTCTACTTTATATTTATTTATTTTGCTAGAGTAACATGGTTCAGGAAAATTCTATCGTCCCGAAACGAGCTGAATTAAGATAAAGATTTGACTTGATTGATTGATTGATTGATTTGATTTGATTTGAATTTGACGACACGGTTGGCGCAGTGGCTAAGCGATTATCCTTCTGCGCTACGTGCCGCGGGTTCGATCCCCGCACGGAACAAATATTTGTATGATCTACAGATAGTTGTTTCGGGTCTGGTCGTGTGTGCATGTGACATGTATGTTTGTAAACTGTACCCTCGATACAGGAGAAATCATAGTGAGTGGCAATGTTTTTAAAAAAAAAAAAGCAGAAAGATAAAAGATAAAATTTATTCAAAATTACTATGGTAAAAGTAAAAACAAAATACAATACAAATATTATGGGTATCATACTGATTGGTATAAAGTAGCGTAAAAGAAGGAAGTATTGCTATGGCGTTGGAGAACGAGATCCTTTTTGAGTTGCCGAGCCAGCGAGACTATACTTACTACCCGAAATCTAGATATTAAACCTATTGAAATTTCTTTCTGTTATAATTTTTGTGTTGAATTTCAGACTTATTATATAAAAATCCCATTTTCTTCAAGTAATTTATTAGTATCTATCAACAAAACACATTATTAGTAACGACATTTTCTGTACTAGAAGAAGGACGAAGGAGTTATATGTGTATATTTTTTTTTTTTTTTACTTTTGTACAATAAAGAATATATAAATAAATAATAAATAAATAAATAAGGATACTATGATATTGACATTAATATCGTCTAACCACAGACAAATCTATAATAATAATTAAATTCATATGTGAAGAGAAAACTTTGTACCCCTTTTTAAGCACATTGCGCGCGAGGAGTATGAGATATGGCATAGTTAAACTTTACATGGAGAAGTAATGCAGAAAGCTAAAATTACGATTGAATTTAGACCACCGGGCGATCACTACTTATTATAATTCCAAGGATAATTCCCACTTGACACGAATCCAGATTCAAATAACTAAATTGAATCCACTAGCTCTTATAACCTATTTTCCACAGCATCTTGATAATACAATAAAAGTCATTCAAATACTAGTGGAGAACCCTCAAAAAATCATCAACGTGTATAATAAGAATATAAGAGAGTATAAGGAAAATCGTATGATATCACCACTGATGGGTTCTGACAGCCTGGTACTCAGTCCATTAGTTAGCGAAGGTTATGGGTAAGAAAATAACTCTATGACTTGTTTATACTTTTTACATCGGGTAATATTTTTTCTGCTGACGGCAAACATTTGTGGAGGATTTTGGTGTATGAATCTAATAAATCCTATTTTTTATCGTTTGTTGCAGGTTTGTGTTTTTTTTTTTATTTTTTTTAATTTTGCCTGTCTTTATGTTTCCTCCTATATCGAGGGCCCCGACTTCAGAAGCTGATAAGTTTTTTAAGAAAATCATATCTCTAAAATCACTTTTTAGTTTATTGAAGTCGGGTTTTTTACTTTTTTTTTAAGGTCATTTTATTTTTCTATTTTGAGTGGCAATACCTAAACATGCGATTACAGCAATCGAAAGTGATATGCTGTTATTCATTCAAGAGCTCCATTGTCTATCTCCGAAGGTCTTCATCGGATCTTTATGAAAAAATGGAACCATTTCGAAATAAACCCATTTCGAACAAAAAAAGAATTTTGCAAATCCGTCTGTATATCACGGAGTAGGCCGAAAATACATAGATACATAAAAAGAAATATAAACATCCGAATTGAGAACCTCCTCCGTAAACGTTCCGTTCATATACGCACTATGCTAGCGATATCATAAGCGCGTAGTCATTGTTGCGTTAGCGTTCTACGATCATTCGTATTGTAACAGTTTACCGGAGCGGCCTATGATATATAATTACAATCATGTCTTGTTAATCATGATTATTATAATTACCACCTATGCATATCAAAGTCAATTATAATTAAATGCATAAGTGGAGGGTTACAAACAAAGATGATTGAACTTTGTAGGCAATTGTTACATAGCTTAGACTATTTTGAATATATTACTCATGTTCAGACGAATTTGTATCATGTGTGTTTCAATCATGGTGTTTTGTGGTTTTGTCGACAAATAATTAGCGTCACGTCTACTGATTTTTATTATATTATAGTATATTTTTTTATGTAGTGTGCAAAATTTGCAGCGTGATTCAGTGTCCGTTCCCAAATGCAACCGCAGTGCTAAACTTCAATCCAAAACAAAATAATAATTTCATATTGTATGGCTTGCGCTAGTATGTCCCCCCATACTAAGTCGAATTTTCGTTTTGTTTTAAAGTGTATCCCAATACTGCGGTTGCATTTGGTAACAGAGACTGAATCACTCTACAAACCAACCTGCTGTCAAAAGCACCACTCACCCGCACAATATATGTACTAAACGAATTGCATAAGAGAATTGACTTATTTTGAAAGAAAGAAAGAAAGAAAAATAATTTAATAATTTTTTTTAATTTTTTTTCGTGCAATCTGAGTGAATTCGCAAGTGTTTTGTTGAATTTTATTAGTTATATTTAAATAGTAGTTAAGTATTAGCTGTAAGTTTATTTTTCAATTTATTTGGTTAGGGATTGCAAACCACTATTGTATTGGGATCAACCTATAAAGATAGTGTGTAAGTTTTAATAATAAATAAAATACAAATTATGGGCACTACATAGAAAATTATCCTGTATAGATATAGATTTCAGATTTTCTCGTATCATGGAACAAAAACGGATTGTAAGAACATCACTTCTATATGTTTTCCGATAGCATGTAATACCCTCGTGCTAACACCCCTAAAAATCGGTACCTATCCTAAGAATCACGAAAACATCAACAAGATTTGACTCACCAAATTAGACATACTATTCAACCCGACTATGATTGTAGGGTCAGTTGCCCCAAGTCTTCGCCCTAGCAGTAATTTTGATATCAATCATATATTGTATAGTAATGAGGCATTTGTTTGGGGTGAGCAAAATAACCGCGTATGGGGGAGTGTAATGATACCGAAAGATGGGAGACGTGTATTGACGAAAATATTATAATACTTAGTCGAATCCAGTCAAAATAATGGCTTGTTAAAATATACAGAATGGGTTTATTTTTGTCTTCGCACGCGCCGTATATTTTTTTTCATGTGAATTAAATAACATTTTCTTTGAAGTCTTAAACTGAAAAGCAGCTTATGATACAAACAAAATAAAATTAATAATATTTTGAGAATTTAACTTTACGTGAAAACTCATGCCACTACAAAAGCATCAAAAAAATGTAAAACAATAATATATTCTACAATACAAATAGTCTTTTAAAATATTCATCGAGTGCAATTTCAACGTTTTCAAATCATCAGCTGTTATACAGGATGAGTTTTTAAACAAAGGACCCTTATTGAACGTGTCCAGAAATTCAATCGTTTCAGCTTTTTGCGATCCATTGCTAGACGTAATTGACTCTCATTCCAAATAATGAAAAATAAACATGACCTTTATTTTTGTTGTTTTTTTAAAATAGTTTCCAACTCTATTAAAATTTACTCACATTCTTAATAAGCAGATTAATAACTAAGTACAAGTCGATATTAAAAATCGTCAAATGGGATGCGCATTCGGCCGCTGAAAGCATACACAACCATGCCTTTTTGGATTTCAAAGGAGACCATTTTTTGTCGTATGGAGAATAGGCCACCCCACTCATTCCAACGAATACGAACGAAGCACGCGTCATTTTGATCTTCATATTTTTTATATTTCAATGATATTTATAATCTTTACCATTTCTAACCGGAATATTGAGAAATACGACTTTAAAAATATCCAATTATTTTATAATTATATAAAAAGCGTCTCTTTTAAAAGAAATGCTTATAATAATGTTTCTTTTAAACTTTGCCCTACTTTGCGTTTTCTCCTGTCCTATCGTAGGTAGATACTAGTACAGTTTACAAACATAGATTAATGTCACATGTTCACACATCCAGACCCGGAACAACTATCTGTAGGCAATAGAAAAAAAAAACCGTCCGGAGATCGAACTCGATATTTTAGTTTTTTTTTTTCTTGAAAAATGGATACAATCTCACATAATGGAATACGTCTCCCGTTCGAAAACACACGCTGTATTATAGTAGCACGATGTCGGTGTTTTCATAAAGTTGTTTTTTAATATTTACTAACCCATCCATCATTGTAGGGTAATTAAGTTAGCTTTGGTGCTTCAGACAAGAAGATTAAAAAGTCGGGCTGCTTAACATTCATGGAACATATGCTGCTTTGTATTAAAATACTGACGTCAACGATTTTGTTGAGTAAACGAAAGAATAATATACTAGTTATTGGCCGCGATTTGACCCGCGCGTTTTATTATTATTAAAATAAAATATAGCCTATATCACACAAGGATATACTAGCTTTCTATACGTGAAACAATTTTTAGAATCGGTTCATTAGTTCCAGAGAGTACCTAACCACTTGAAAGTCAGGTGCCACTTGAGTTTCCAAAAAGTTTTTGTCATCTTACGTTAGGGTACACTACAGTGTCGACTATAGGAATTAATGAAAATCAGCTTTAAAACCCTTTAATAAAGCTCCTTTTTGCAATGTTACTGGCGTTTCGGACGCGGAACTAAACGTAGTTGGCACTGACATGTGGACATTTTACATTGAAATGATTCATGCCAATGGTGCATGATTAAATGTTTACTATAGCTGGATTAGACGCGGACACAGTCAGAGTATTTGCTAGTAAATAATAGTATTGACCCATATTATGACCAGCAAAGGTCAACGATGTAACATTCTTGAATATTTATTGGCATTAAGTTTATTGTTAAGGTGCGTCCTCACTGCAAACATTCGTCAGCAAAATTCGACAGCGAGCATACGGAGTTATAAAAATTCTTTCACAAGCCAGGATTTGTTTGCGCGCCTGTTGCTCATGATTTTAACTGTTATGAGCCTGTATCATCCCACTGCTGGGCAAAAGCCTCTCCTGTTGGTTTCCATGCTGTTCGATCATGTGCCAATGATGACCAGTCCTTGTTGAATGTGTCTAGTTCATCCCGTCATCGCTTCCGCGGTCTGCTGCTTCGCCGTTTTGCTGTGTCAGGGCTCCATTGATTTTCACGTCAAATAAGAAATAAAATACTGAATAAAGAACTGCACGTGTGCTTTTCTTGATGGATAGACTGTTACTGAAGTAATCTGGGTACACTGTCATGTCTGTCACTCAAGTTTTGTAAACTGCTCAATTTTTGAAAGCGAGCAAATAACCAGTAACTTGTAACATCTTCTCCTGTAGTGAGGACGCCCCTTTATAAAGTTCGCGTATAGACATAATTTTTATTCGTCATATAAAAGCTGGGAAATTTATGCGTTGCAGTTAAGCGAGGTACATTATTGCTGTACTACCTCTTGTAGTATATGATGACTGGTAAAATTATGAAGCAAAATAGATCTTGGCAGTAAAATGAATACATAATACATTCAGCTATACAGTATACTACTGGCAAAGAAAGCAAATAAAACGAATACAACTGTACTGTGTGTGTGTGTGTGTGTACTGTGTGTGTATTACTGTATGTATGTACTGTGTATTAATTTTTTTTTTTTTTCATAATTGTCAACTTTTGATGTGTGTTTTTTTTTTTTTTTTATCTTCTCTCTCTTATGTTGTCAATGTGTCTGTGCTGAATAAATGTTCTTTTCTTTCTTTCTTTTTCTTTCTTTCTTATATTGAAATATATGTATAAGGTTGGTTGAATATTGGACATATTGGAAGGGGGTATTTTACTCATAATTATGAACGATTTTTAGTATAGAAACAATATGGATCCCTTAGTTCTAAAAGTCACTAAGGGCCATGTTCACGGACAATATAACAGATGTTTAAGATTAAATCGGCCGATTACCCATACAAAAATTGATGTTTAAATTGATTTTGCCCTAATCATCTGTTATGTTGTCGGTGAACTTGGGCCTAAGTCTATTTTTATGGATTTTGAGTTAGCCAGTTCAAAATAATTCTTTTTTTTTTCTCCTCTATAGATTGGTCTAATCCTTTTTTCAATTTAATGAAGTACGAAGAATTGTTTTATTTTTTTCCAAATTTATTTATAGGTACAGCCATTTCTTTTAAATATATATTTTTGGCACTTTCAATGATCATAATACTTAGATCTCAAAACGAAGAAAATGGAGTTAGTGACTTTTAGAACTAAGGCATCCATATTGAAATCGCGAAAATAAAATTTTTGCTCCATACATTTAGTCAAGTAATATTAAATTATTTGTATGGAACAACTTTGTCACGAATTTTCGTACACTAATCAAAACCGCACCCGTATTTTCAACTAAACCGATAGATAACTAATTCATTCACTGTGTATAATAATTAATCAGTTCAAATGGAATAGTTGTTGTTAATCGTAATCAACGCGTACTAGGTGCAAGCTCTAATGGATTTTAAAGCCTCATGATAAATTAACGAGAGCTTAATTAAAACATACATTTGAATAGACCTGGGAGGTGCACTTGTTATACAGCCAATACGGATTGGATTGGCCTGAAGGGCTTAACAACAGCATAAATTACACTGCTGTAGAGATTTTTAACAAACTTCAAAAAGGAGGAGGTTCTCAATTCAATTGGCTTTTTTTAAAACGCTTTTATTAGCTTCATTTGTAATTATCTAACTAACTAGGTAAAAAAATCTTGGAAGTTAAATTTGACCCACTTCCCGGTTTCCGATTGAGCTGAAATTTTGCAAACACGTTTAGTTTGGATGACAAAAGCGTTTTCTTTAGTTTTTTTTTTTTAAACTATAATATTTTTATTGTATGTTTGTTCAGCGTTATTGTTTTTTTTGTTTGATGTATTTTCCCGCCGTGGTCTGATTTAAATTCGATGAAGATCTGAACTTCGGAGATAGACAATGGAACTCTTCAATGACAAGAAACTGTAGATGCGACAACCTAAGAGCTGTGTCGTATCTTCTTATGTATAAGATACCTCACTACAGCAATCACTACGGTTCACAATTATAATTGTTGATTAATAAAAACAAAATTGATTACTGCAAATTATTCGCGATTGCTCTTATCGCATGTTTATGTATCTATTGATTCTGCCACTCAAAATAGAAAAATAAATAAAAAACTTGAAAAATAAGTAAAAAATTACATCAGAAAGCTAAAACGTAGATATATAATAATTTTCATAAAAACTTAACAGCCTATAAGAGTTATCAATTTCACGGTCTAAAAACAGAAAATGACTTCTTTTTTAACCCCGACAAAAAAGAGGGGTGTTACTATTTTAACGTGTCTGTCGGTGTATCTGTGTATCTGTCAGTGGTATCGTAGCTCCCAAACGGATGAACCGATTACATAAGTAACGACGTACAACCTGATGTAGGTAATTATTCACACAATGAGGTTTAATTATAACACATGGTTGAATAGATAGGCCGCCATAGCCTTCCGTTCAATTCAGTTAACCGTAAAATCGGTGACAATATAAATTTTCTGGTTTATTCACGAATTAAACTGAAATAAGCCGTTATAACTTTATTTAAGCAACACACCTATTTTGAAGTGTACGTTTCTGTACTGCCAAATTTTTCCATCGTGTCGGTAATAACGTGATAACTAACAGAATAGGGTATTTTACTGTTTTTTTATATTATGCAAAAATGAAGCATTTCCGAAAAACTTAAGCAATAGCGTAAAAATAAGAAATATTTGTAAATATGCATAAGTTATATCTATTTAAATTTCTTAATAGACAGAGATGGCGCTACTCAATTGTGACGTCATAAACTATTAATGCCATAGTAAATTGTGACAGTTGCATGGAAAAAGATGGATCTAGTCTCTTGTTCTTCAATTATTCCGATTTCTTCATGATGGATGTAAGAGAAGAAGCAGACCCAAGAAAAGATGGATGGATTGTGTGAAATTTGACATGGTTTATAAGAACGTAAACTGTGAGATGACCTCTGATAGAGATGAATCGGATAAACTAACCGTCAAAAACCCCCGACTCCAACTAGAAAAAGAGCTGTACATTTTGAACGGCTGAACAGATTTTCATGAAACATAGCTAAGACGATTCCTGATTAAACCAGATTTCAATTAAGAAAACTGCATTGAAATTTGTGTATCCTTTTCGGAGCTACGATCCCACAGACAGATGCACATATACACCTTACAAACTTATAACACTTTTTTTTTTGTTGGGAGTTAAAAACAACGCGTTTGCTTCCAGCAGAGATTCAACAAAGTTAGTTTAATGCTTTTATGAACCATAACGGTCAATTAAGATGAGCTAAAAGTCTGCTTGAAGGAAGTTTTATGTTTTACTTTTTACTTGTTGGGAAACGGTGTTGGCTTTTAATGTTTTCTTAAAAAATCTTTAAAAAAATTCAATTCCTGAAAGCTTTGCTGCCAGACTTAAAGCTTTTTTGTTCAAAAATCATCATCATCTGCCTGGCCTTTATCCCAACTACGTTGGGGTCGGCTCCCAGTCTAACCAGATGCGGCTGAGTAACAGTATTTTATACGGAGCGACTGCAATCTGACCTCCGCCACCCAATTACTAGGAGACACTGATACCCTAAGGTTAGACCGGTTGTCAGACTTTTTGGGTTGCTGACTCCCGTAACGAGTACCTACGTTTTTTGTTAAAAAATGTAGTAAATAAATAAATCCAGCCTATTATTGTCCGACTGCTAGCCAAAGGTCTCTACTCGGAATGAGAAGGATTAGGCCTTAGTCCACCAAGCTGGCTTTGTGCGGGTTGGCGGACTACACAGACCATCGAGGACTTTATGAGGCCCTCTCAGATGTGCCGGTTTCCTCACGATGTTTTTCCTTCACCGTTATAGGCCGACCACTTAACTGAGACGGTCGGTGCCTCAGCTTATGATATGATACCCAATTAAACTAGCTTTCAATTTAAAAAACTGCATTAAAATCGGTCCATCCGTTTTGGAGCTACGATGCCACAGACAGACACTACACTACAAACTTATAACATCCCTCTTTTTTGCCGGGGGTTGAAAAAAGATTTTTCAAAATCGATCTGCAAATGACGGAGTAATTGCGTAACAAACATACAGTCGAATTGAGAACCTCCTCCTTTTTTTGAAGTCGGTTAAAAAGGTTAAAAATCAACAAGTACATTGAAGTTTAATGTAAGCTAGCTACAGTGAAGTATGACGGTCGCAGATGCCGCTATCGATCATCCATCCGTCACGAATCCCAGTGACGCTCTCATCAATCATGCGCCTCTAATCACGAAGAGCTCGGTTTGAGTCTTGGAGGGTTGAATTAAGATTTTAGGTCTATGTTACAAATAAAACCATAATTTACCATGTTTTTCAAAGTTTTACGTGACTAGAAATGGAGGCCAACATCATCAAATCATTATAATCAGAAGCCCAATTCTCGTAATTATTACACTATGACTGAAAGTTGACCGAACTGAGATAAATAAATTAAGAATTGACAAAAAATCGGTATTCTACTCCTCTTAAATTTCCGTCCGATTTCAGTATGATTTGAATTCAATCTTCTTACAGACTCATTTCAATCTCATTTTTGACGTTTATACAGGGTTATTTGAAAAACACCGGCAATGCTTTAAGGGGTGAAACTACTCATTAATATGAACAACTTTTACTACGGGACCAACCATGAAATCGCGAAAAAAAATTCAAACTTTTCATACATCTTGATGGAGCAAGGTTAATCTTTTGTATGAAAAGTTTGAATTTTTTTTCGCGATTTCATGGTTTGTCCCGTAGTAAAAGTTGTTCATATTGATGAGTAGTTTCACCCCTTAAAACGTTCCCGGTGTTTTACAAATAACCCTGTATTAATGAACGAGAATACCTATTTGACTATATATCTGTGTCGCTTCAAAATGTTAGCAGAATACCGTTTCAATCAACATTCGACCTCATTACAATATAATTTGGCAGATAAGCGGCAAGTAAGATCACTAGCGAAACGTGGCCTTTTATAATCTTCTCAAGAACTAAACCACAAAAACGTTCATGAGCTAGTTACAGCTGCCCAAACACCATATAAATAACATTGCTTATCTACCAAACTTCTAACATCTTGTAATAGGGGTGGGACATCGCGCGTATCGCTGCGATCTGGACAGATGAACATTTGTCTTGTTTGGCTGGCCATAGGACATAGACCACTAAATAGATAAGTACAGAAAGGTCACATTTTAGTAATAAAGATTTTTTTTTTAAGACTGCGCACAACATGTTAATACTCGTATCATGTTAGCTACACAGCTAACACCAAGTGTGCCTCACGGCCAGCTCACACGGCCGTGCAATAAGGTCTAGTTCAGCATTACAAATAGCACAGCAATATAATTGGTAATGCTGATTTTTAACTGAAAGAAGAAATAAAAGAAAGTTTATCAATATAATAATAATACATGAAGAGATAATTTTGTACCCCTTTTTAAGCATATTGTGCGCACGGAGGAGTATGAGATTTGGCATAGTTTACGTATATATGGAAAAGGAGTGCAGAAAACTAAAATTTATATATAATTTCTGTGGTCGAATTTCGATCACTGGGCGACCACTAGTTCAGTTTATTCAGCCAGTCACAAAAGGAACACAATTTAAATAAAAAACATTATGAGCATACAAAACAGGTTAAATTGTGCCTACTGACTTTTGAACGCAAATTTTAATCTACCAGAGGGAAAAATATGTCTGTTAGTCCAGAGTACCCTGGACAGACTCTTAGAAACCTAAATGGCTGGATAATTTATCCAGTAAGGAATGTGCAATTTACATGTGAAAGTTCTTGCCGATGTCACAGAAGAAGAAGTGGACCTTCTGTACCATCTTATTCTTTGCAAAGACAGAACCAAGGCCGAAAGCTGATTGTAAACGGACATTGTAGGACTTTTTGCTAGTATAATAAAGGTTTTTGTTTATTGAAATCTTGAGGGATTAATCTGGTTGTGATTGATGATTTTGTAGGAGGCAGTCAAAGAAAATTGTGTCAGCTGGGTATTGTCGCTGGTCTTGTGAGGATTTTAGGCAATCTATCATAAATGCGCGTGCACTAAAATATTGTAAAAAAATCTTTTTAACCGATTTCAAAAAAGGAGGAGGTTCTATGAGGTTCTATGTTCATCTGTATGTATTTTTTTTTTGTGTATGTTCATCGATATTTTCGGAAGAGTATACTTCCGAGGTGGTCCCACTTAAATTTGGTGAAGATCTGATGAAGTCCTTCAGAGATATACAATGGAACTCTTGAATGAATAACAGCACATCACTCGCGATTGCTATAATCTCATGTTTATATATAGTTTATGCCACTCAAAATTGAAAAATAAAATAAACTTTAAAAATAAGTAAAAATAAAAACCGACTTCGAAAACTAAAAGTATAAAATATTTTTCTTAAAAATCTTAACAGCTTCTGAAGTCGGGGCCTATAATTATTCTACAATGCACCTAGCATGGCAGTGGCACCGACTTCAGAAGCTATATTTTTAAGAAAATTATTCTTTTTAGATTTTTGAAGTCGGTTTTAAGCCCCCAGGTTGTCTAAACGTCCTTGCTGACTGGATTATGGAATGGACAAAAATATACCAATAAAATTCCTAAAACTACTTAAAATTTTTAAACTACCCCAAAATTCTGCCCCACAATTCCTTATTTTTCTCTCCATTTCTAACACAACACAGCAACTTACTTCAATTTGCAACGTCAAGTTTATTGCAAACCGATAAAATTGTTTCCTAGTGTACAGAACTTTCAGTGAACAAATTCCTAAGTATAAAGTGCAATAATATTATATTAAAACGTCAATTTTGTAATGAGAAAAGGAATTTATTGTGGTACGCTCCCGAGTTAAGATTTTTCTCCAATTTAAAAGTCTAGTTATGGCCAGGAAATAAAGATTGCACGTGCTAGTGTCGGATTTTTAGTGGAATATTCTTTACGAAGGTGTAAATGGAAATATAATGCATTCCGCTCACCCTCGGGTGAGAGTGGCCCACGCCATATTTTTCAAAGAATGTCTCTTGCTTCGTAACATTCTCTTGGAAAAGGGGTATAGTTTTAAAGATGCATTTCATGGATTCAAAGCTACAAAAACGTCTACATTTCAGGCTCGAATAATATTCAGCGCGCTAGTGAGCAGCTTGGCTGTAATTCTGCCATTTCTATTGTATATCAGAATAGTCTCGAAATACTTGGTTTTTGTAGTGTCGTTCAACCTATTTTGACTTTTATTGCATAGGTTATTTGCCAGTTACTAAGTGTCGTTCTATAGATTTTGACTACTAATACCTGCGCAATAGAAGTCCTAATAATGTACAATTTATTTTTATTTTTAGATAATCGTAAAGATTCAAGGGTAAAATAAGCATTTAAGGTTGTCTGGTAGAGAATGCCTACGGCATTAAGACCGCCTTTGTACATTGTACATGAAGCATTTTAAATAAATAAATAAAATATTAAAAACAAAATAAGTAATAGATAATAATATCATAAATAAAAATATGACTATCAAATGTTCGCGCCAAAACACAGAGTTACGTGACATGACGCCATTGCATTGCTCGTTCATAGCGTGTGAATTTATGTTTACCAAGGAAACACGAATACCTCCATAATTTTTGTTAATAGATTATATTTGTTTAGTACATTGCCTCGCACTTGGTTTCCTCCTGAATCATGGGAACAGTTTCCAAACACACACACCCAGACCCAGAACAACTATCTGTAGACCAAACAAATATTCGATCCGCGCGGGGTTCGAACCCGCGGCACGTAGCGCAGAGAGCCAATCGCTTAGCTATTGCGCGAACCACGCTGTCAAATAATAAAGAAAGAAAAAGTAAGAAAGAAAAACAATTTATTTTTTACACAAATTACGACACACATAAAAAGTAAAAACAAAATAAAACAAATAAAAAAAAGAAGTAAAAAATGAAGACAAAAAATAAAAAGTAAAGATAAAAACACGATCCAAAAAGAATATAAAAATAACAATTTTTAATAATAAAAGTCTGTGGACTCAATGAGTAGGGATTAAAGGCGTCATCTTTGTTCAAGCATACAAGCACACGAAAATGTAGACGACCAAAAATTGCTAAAATATAGGAAACACTAACTTAGTATAAATTCGCAAGCAAGCTAGCAAGCTCATAACTCGTATATTTATGATGTTTGTGCATTCCGTATGCATTACCTACGTCCGCACACGTTTGTTGGCAACGCACCGCTCTACGTAATTCATATCGATATGGTAGCAATCGAATAGAAAATTATACTTCGCATATAATTTGGTCAGATGGATATACATTTTTCTGCATTGCAACAACTCTACATGAAAATGTTTCGCGTCCTGAGAGAAGATTCAGAGTTATTTGGGTTTGTTCCCACTTGTTCATAGGATGAGATATATTTTAAGCCCCGACAAAAAAGAGGGGTATCTGTGTATCTATGTATCTGTCTGTGTCATCGTAGCCCCAAAACGGATGGACTGATTTCAATGCAGTTTATTTATTAAAAAAGTAAAAACCGGCTTAAAAAACTATAAAATAATTTTCTTAAAAAACTTATCAGCTTCTGAAGTTGGTGCCACTGCCAAGCTAGGTGCATTGAAGAATTAAAGGCCCCGACTTCAGAAGCTGATACTTAAGTTTTTTAAGAAAATTATTTTATACTTTTTGAAATCGGTTTTAACTTTTTTTATTGCTGTATGATATTATCGCATCGATGATAATGGCAAACATAAAGCTCTTGTTACATATTTCTTCTCTAATTAGTTGCTAAAAGCTAATATTTTGGCCACACAAAACGCCAATAAATAACTTTGAAGAAGAAAGCCCGGACTAACCTAACCTCCAATCTCTCTCGCGGGACTAATAGAGAATTCATTATCCTTTGTTCCGCGTTCCCTTTACACCTTGGGCCTGACTATGGGCGATAAGGGCATTGATAAAAACACCACAAATTTCTCATGACGCCTGCCCGTACTAAGCCTGGCCGCACACGTCCGGTTTTCGCATCAGGTTCCCTGATCAGGGCACCCGAAGGCGTACTCGCCATACAATTTGTATGTAGCGCCGCACACGTTCGGTTTCTAACCGTACGGTTTGAAAACCTAACGTCAGGTTCGAATGCACGGGCAGTGCCTCATTACAAATAAATATGAGTACCTACCTACCTACTCTATTAAAAACCGCAGCGTATATTGCAAGAATTTGGTCATATTTATTATGCATAGCAAACGCATCGCATAGAATGCAATTAGGAGCTAGTAGATTGCTTATCGAAATAACCTAACCGTCAAAAACCCCCGACTCCCACTAGAAAAAGAGCTGTAACTTTTGAACGGCTGAACAGATTTTCATGAAACATAGCTGAGATGATACCCGATTAAACTAGCTCATTGAAATCGGTCCATCCGTTTTGGAGCTACGATGCCACAGACAGATACACAGCTACACAGATACACCGATACACAGATACACACTGAAAACTTATAACACCCCTCTTTTCAGTCGGGGGTTAAAAATAAATATGAGTACCTACTCTATCAAAACTAGGGCGTAAATTGCAAGAATTTGGTCATATTTAATACATAGCAAGCGTATCGCATAGAATGCAATTAGGTGGGACCCATTGCCTAAAGAAAAAAGTTGATGAAACAGCTACACACACAATACTACAACAGACTATGTTCGCTAAGTACATAGTTTTAGTAGTGGGAACTCGAACTATTAGAAATACTTTCCCTTTCAAAGAGAATCACAAAGAAAACAAAATCATTTACCACACAGATGGTAGAATATTTCTAATACTTATTTAATATTATTTTTTACACAAATATTTTAGAAATCGTTAAAAAACTAAAGAATAATTAATTATCTTAAGTTTTTTAACGATTTGTAAGTGTAAACTTTGTTTTACATAGACCTTAAATAATAGATATACATTAAGGTATTTCTAAGGTCTATGTAAAACAAAGTTTCGAGTCTGATACTTAATAGGATTTTTTTATTTTATTTTAATTAGCACTCGATACCCAATTTGATATAACATAGAACAAACTTGACAGATCTGCATTATCTCGCAGACTGACCCGTTTGAGTATAGTGACATCTATAAAGTTATATTGGAACTAAAATATTGAAGGCTTGGACTCTTACAAAAACGGAAGACTTGTAGTTTTCCACTGCATTATCTCGCAGACTGACCCGTTTGAGTATAGTGACATCTATAAAGTTATATTAGAACTAAAATATTGAAGGCTTGTAGGTACTCTTCTTACAAAAACGAAAGACTTGTAGTTTGCCAAGTTTTTAGGTAGCTGTGTTGGTTGTTCATAGATGGCGATTTTCAGAGGCCTTCGTAGGCCGCTTCCAATCGAAAACACAAAAACATTAATTTAACTAAACTAACCATCTAGTAGTCGAGTTACACTGCTCTACTAATTTCCCAATGACTTAAAGAATAATTATGGGCACAAACCTTCGAATGGTATACTCCGAAGAAGTTATAAAGATATGCGGATAACTTTTTTTTATTTTTTTTTTTATTTATTTTTTATTCTGTGGTGTCTGGCATAAGCTACTGAATAAATTATTTTTCTTTCTTTTTTCTTTATATAGGTAACCACTTTTCAGCTTTATATACCGTTTACGACAAACAGTGTACGTTTATACGCAATTTGTAAGTACCTACCCATTTATTATCTACGTAAGTATGTATTCGTATTCAAAATATGTTAATATTACAATGTATAAAATATTATCATCATTTGTCATGTCTGTCATTAGGAGTAGCTACTATATCATAGATACTTATGTTATCAAAATTATTATAAGCTGTCGTGTATTAAAAATGGTGAAATTACATTTTACAACCACAATTTGTGAAATTGACAATAAAATTTTAGGTATCTATCTTATTGTCACAGGTAGTTACCACAGCCATAGGCCAGAAGTAAATAAGTATCGACACTAGAAAAGCAAAATGGCTTAAGTGCCAATATATTGTAGTCTTTAAAGGAGCACATTATTTTATAAGTTTTATTTTTAAAGGAGCATATTTATAAGTTTTATTTTTATTTTCTGTAAACCTTATATTCTAGTACCTAAATCTTATTATGATTTATTAGAATATAGGTACGTTTTGCACAAAATTATGTAAAAGATAAAATATGAATTTGTTCGTAAAAAAAACCTTTAAAATCTGTTCCTGTTTTACATAATTATTATTGGCACTTTGCTTTAACGTCTCCAGCTCCATCCACAGTTATAATGGAATCAGTGGAAAAAAGTGAATACTTATTACTTATCCACAAAAAAAAAAAAAAACTAAGTTGATATTTTTTTTAATACATCTAATTTGGCAAGCAAGCATACAGCCCGCCTGATGATAAGCGGTTACCGTAACCTATGGACGGTTGCAACAACAGGGGACATCAGTCGCGCGTCGCCGACCCTACAACTACCGTCGTGTTGTAAGCAGGGATCCTCCTGCTGACAACACGACGCTTCCCTAACTGGAGCACTGGCGACCTTGCTCACCGTTAGGAACACAATACTGCAAAAGAGCAGTGTTATTTGGCTATAATATCCTCCAAGGTGGAGGTGAAAAGTACCTCCACCTTGCCAATAATAGATCAATCTTGATCAGTACAATGTTGTGGCTGCGAAAATAATGTAATTTAATGCGAATAAAAATAGGATAATAAAGATTTGCCTCTGAATAAGATTGCCATGGCAGTTACAAGCTGACCAGTTCCGACAGACGGCACCCGTTCACGAACATGACGCAATTTTCGAATGTCAAGGTTATTTAAAACAGGAGAATGTTGAGGATGGTCGGTAAAATAGCGCAGAAAGTGTCTTCTCTGGTTCAGTTACCTAAAAAGGACACCACAACATTGAAGTTAGTATTTAATAAAATTAAATTTGACTACCTTCTTTTACTCTCAAAAGCTGTCCTTTAAAAAGGCCATGGCCACACGACTAACTTCCGTGGTTGTCTGGACCAACTTCCGCAAAATACAATACTAATTCACTTTGAAATATATTTATGCTAATTTTTTTTCTAACATTAGTGTAATGCCAACTCTTCGTGAGTTGGCATTGAATTTTATATAATAACTAGAGGTCGCGCGCTGCGCGGGCCGCGAGCGGCCCGCGAGGTGGTTTTAGGTGGAGGTTGTACCTTGCAACCCCCCCTCTATCTCTAACGGTTTCGGAACGGTGAGCGTTTGAATTTTGTATGGCGGCCATGTTTTTTTGTATAGTAGCCATGATTTTTCACCAGTTCGTCAATCGACCCAAGGTCCTAGACATTTTTAGTTCTCGCAGTATGGGCTTGCGACTTCTCGTTTTCGAGATCCGTAGGGCTGTTCCAGTCAGGGTTCGACTTTCAGGTCATTTCTCACTGGGCCTCCCTCTTTACGACTCCCACACATGACTTGTACCCCCCATGACTCCTTCTGGGAGAACAATTGCTCCAAAAGATGCGTTTGTATGGCGGCCATATTGAAAAATGGCGGAAACAAAAATTTGATCCCGGATTATGAATCGGTGCCCCCGAAAACCCCCGGATGCCCATTTTCAGCCGGCTCGGACCATTATTTTTTTGGCCGCCATTTTGAATCCGCCATCTTGGATTTTTATGACCACCACTGGAAAGCCCCCCCATCTTCTATGAAATTGGTTCGAGCACCCCCCCGCTATCTCTAACAGTTTCGGAACGGTGACCGTTTCTATTTTGTATGGCGGCCATGTTTTTTTTCTATGGAAGCCATCTTTCTTTCACCGGCTCGTCAAACGGCCCAGGGTCCTTGACATTTTTAGTTCCAGCAGTGTATGTCTGCGACTTGTAATTTTCGAGATCCGTAGGGCAGTTCCGGTCAGCGTTCCACTTTTAGGTCATTTCGGACTTTTCCTAAACTCATCAGACCCCCCTCTATACGACCCTCATATATGATTTTTACCCCCGACGGCTCCTTCTGGGAGAACAATTGGGTGATAATCCAAAATGAACACTTGTATGGCAGCCATGTTTTTTTGTATGAAAACCATCTTTTTTCACCGGCTCGTCAATTGTCCCAAGGTCCTTGACATTTTTAGTTCCGGCGGTATAGCTTTGTGACTTGTAATTTTCGAGATCCGTGGGGCAGTTCCGGTCATCGTTCCACTTTCAGGTCATTTCGAACTTTTTCGGAACTAACTGGACTTGTAACCTCCCCTCTATCTCTAACAGTTTCGGAACGGTGAGCGTTTAAATTTTGTATGGTATTTTTTTTTTTTGCATGTTAATAAAAAAAATCACCGGCTCGTCAAACGGCCCAGGATCCTTGACATTTTTAGTTACGGCAGTATGGGTGTGCGACTTGCCGTTTTCGAAATCCCTATGGCTGTTCCGGTCAGGGTCCCTGTCAGGTCATTTCTCACTGGATCTCCCTCTATACGACTGTCATACATGAGTTTTACCCCCGCGCCTCCTTCTGGGAGAACAAATGTTTCAAAAAAGCGTTTGTATGGCGGCCATATTGAAAAATGGCGGAGAAAAAAAGTCGATCCCAGATTATGAATCGGTGCCTCCGAAAACCACCAGCCGCCAATTTTCAGTCGAGTACGACTTGCTGTTTTCGAGATCCGTAGGGTGGTACTGGTCAGGGTTCCACTTTCAGGTCATTTCGGTTTTTTTCTGAACTCACTGGACCCTTCCCTATACGACTTTCATACATAACTTTTACCTCTCACGCCTCCTTCTGGGAGAACAATTGAGTGAAAAACCAAAAATGAACAGTTGTATGGCGGCCATGTTTTATTGTATGGAAGCCATATTTTTTTCACCGGTTCGTCAAACGGCCCAGGGTCCTTGACATTTTTAGTTCCGGCGGTAAAGGTTTGCGACTTTTAATTTTCGAGATCCGTAGGGCAGTTCCAGCAGCGTTCCACTTTCAGGTAATTTCGGACTTTTCCTTAACTCACAGGACCCCTATACGACTCCCATACATGACTTTTACCACCCCCCACGGCTCCTTCTGGGAGAACAATTGGGTGAAAATCCAAAATGAACACTTGTATGGCGGCCATCTTGAAAAATGGCGGAAAGAAAAATTTGATCCCGGATTATGTATCGGTGCCCCCGAAAACCCCCGGACGCCAATTTTCAGCCGGCTCGGACCATCTTTTTTTTGGCCGCCATTTTGAATCCGCCATCTTGGATTTTTATGACCCCCACCGGAAAGCCCCTGTCGTCCTCTACGACATTTGGTCGAACACCCCCCCACTATCTCTAAAGGTTTTGGAACGGTGAGCGTTTCTATTTTGTATGGCAGCCATGTTTTTTTGTATGGAAGCCATCTTTTTTTCACCGGCTCGTCAATTGGCCCAGGGTCTTTGACATTTTTAGTTCAGGCACTACATGTCTGCGAATTCTCATTTTCGAGATCCGTGGGGCAGTTCTGGTCAGCGTTCCACTTTCAGGTTATTTTGGACTTTTCCTGAACTCACAGGACCCCCCTCTATATGACTCCGATACATCACTTTTACCCCCCATTGCTCCTTCTGGGAGAACAATTGGGTGAAAATCCAAAATGAACACTTGTATGGCGGCCATCTTGAAAAATGGCGGAAAGAAAAATTTGATCCCGGATTATGAATCGGTGCTCCCGGAAACCCCCGGATGCCAATTTTCAGCCGGCTCGGACCATTTTTTTTTTGGCCGCCATTTTGAATCCGCCATCTTGGATTTTTATGACCCCCACCGGAAAGCCCCCATCGTCCTCTATGACATTTGGTCGATTACCCCCCCGCTATCTCCAGCGGTTTCGGAACGGTGAGCGTTTCCATTTTGTATGGCCGCCATCTTTTTTTGTATGGAAGCCATCTTTTTTTCACCGGCTCGTCAATCGACCCAGGGTCCTCGACATTTTTAGTTCCAGCAGTATGGGTGTGCGACTTGTAATTTTCGAGATCCGTAGGGCAGTTCCGGTCAGCGTTCCACTTTCAGGTCATTTCGGATTTTTCCCGGACTCACTGGACCTCAAGGTTTATGACTTTATGTATGACTTGTACCCCCCACGGCTCCATCTGGGAGATCAATTCTGTCAATCAGTGAGTCAGTGAGTGAGTCAGTGGTAATCGAGCTTTATATATTAGAGATTATTTTAATGTGCGTCGAACTTTGTTACCGAATTTTTTTTAACTACAACCGGATTTTTTGTTGTCTTGTCTTTTTGAGTTGTCTAGCTAGCCACTTTATTAAAGTCAGTAGTGTTTTGTTTGTTTAGGCTGTTAGTTGTTACATAACACGTTTGAATTTCGCACTTCAATTTATTTGAAGCCGAACCATTTTTACTGTTTTTTCTATAAAAATATTAACCGTAGTGTTACTCAAGTTTAAAAAAAAAAAAAATTGTTCTGTATTTGTGTTTAGAAGCAAAATAAAATAAAAATTCTTTCTTCCTATTTAATTTGATTTACAAATATGATCTGGCAATTATTTGTGTGTGTGGTTATAATCTATTGCTTGGTGTTACGATGGAAAGCGAGGCACAGGATAAAGTTTGCGAAACTATTCAAAAATGATATCAAGTCTGTGCCAGTGCTGGGACATTCGTATTGGTTTATCAAATGTAAAAACGATAGTGGTAAGTTTTGTTTGTATTGTGAATCTATATTTTTAAGAGACAAAAAAACGGAGGAGGACATAATGGACACGCATGGTTTAAAAAAAAAAAGGATTTTCACCGTTTTTTCGGAATCGGAATAACCAATTTGGTTGGTTTAAACTGTATCCCGAGGTGGTCCCATATAATTTTCTGTGACATGAATTAACATAGATACTGTTTTTCAGAATATCCGAAAAAAATATGATTTTAGATTGTCATTTTATTTTGTTTGTTATTGTATTATTTGTGTGTCGCTCACAGGTTTAAGTTCTTTACAATAAAGAACTCGGTCTTTTAGAAGAGGTAACTGTTCTAAAAGACCGAGTTCCTTTTTAAGAACCGAGTCTCCGAGTCCGAGTTTTTTTGTAAGAATTACTCTACGTAAGTAGAGAAATTCTTCGAAAACGCAGAGGATCTTTGCAGTATTTTATTCAAAAGCGGGATGAGTCACTATCCAGGAATGGCCCTATGGCTTCACCGTAGAAATTCGGTTACGAGCTATCCCTAGTGGCTGTAGGACTAATTGCGGAATATAATACTTAGCTAAAATAGATAATTGCTATTGGACCCATAGCAAGTTTTTTTTTTTGACCATTTTTTCTTTTTCTAGATCGATGGAGTTTATTGGAGATGTTTGGTCGCGAGGCCCTGAAACAAGGTGGTGTCACGACATCATGGAACTTGCACAGACTTTATTTACGTAAGTAGATGTTAAACTTTGAATAATTATTAAAAAATATGAAAATATAGTTATGGTTAATAAAAACTCAGTTTTCCCAAATAGCAGATAACCCATTTTTTCCATAGAAAATAGACAAAAAGTAAAAATGAAAGAAAATAGTTTCCGGAATTAGTATTTCGAATCTGAGATAGGAAAAAGGTAGGATGAAGTGGTCCTATCAGTAAACGATAAAAACAATGATAATAATAATTATAAGGTACTCGTAATTCTAAAAAGCAATGGAACGGAGTATTCTGGGTATGCAATTTGTAGACCGGTGTTATGAATATTTTATTTTATTTATTTATTTATTTAAAACACATACAACTATCATTACAGGTTTCCCTAATAAAATAGTTATAGTTTTGAGGTTACTAATATTAGATAATAAGGGTAATTTTAAAAAATGCGGCCTGTGTGAATTCACTCAGACTACAATTGAAGCAGTCAATCTGTTGTGACACCATATTGAGTGCATGCAGAGCGCGCGTCAGCGGCGCGTGCTGCAGCAGGTTGGTACGAGCGGGATATAATAATCCATCCCATGACAAAAATAACTGACGTCACTAGGAAAGCTGCTACTTGGGCTGGACACATCTGCCGCATGTCAAACGACCAATGGGCCAAACTCACGACCCGATAGGGCCCTCTACATGGCAAGCGAAATCGCGGCAGACCCAGCCGGAGATGGCCGGATGAGCTGGATTCTTTTAATAAAGACTGGTCCTTAGTAGCTTCAGATAGAGAGAAGTGGAGAGAGAGTAGGGAGGCCTTTACCCTGCAGTGGGACAATTCAGGCTAGTAATAATAATAATTCTAATTGTTCTTTAATCTACAGTTGTAGCTGATCCCGTAGTAGCAGAATGTGTTATGAAGCACTGCCTTGAAAAAGACGACTCAATGAAACTCACTTTGGGCTTAATCGGAAACGGTAGTGCTGTTGCTGATGGTAAGAAGCCTACCATACTATATTATCTTTATGATCGTATTTCTAGAAGACTTCTTTTTAACACCCGACAAAAAAGGGGTGTTATAAATTTGTAATCTGTATCTGTGTATCCGTGTATCTGTGTCTATTTGTGCTATTGTAGCTCTAAAACGGATAGCTCGATTTCAATGTAGTTTTTTTATTGATATCTAGTTTAATCGGGTATCATCTTAGCTATGTTTCATGAAAATCTGTTTAGCCGTTCAAAAGTAACAGCTCTTTTTCTAGTTGGAGTCGGGGGTTTTTGACGGTTAGGTTAGTTACCAAAATGTTTCATTGCCACAGTTCCAATCTGGCGTCCCCGTCGCAAGGTCCTGGTGCCGACCTTCAGCCCAAAGAACCTGCTTCACTTCGTCGACATATTTTCGAAGCAGAGCAGGATCATGGTAGAACAATTGCAGGAAGTGGCTGGCAAGGAAAGCTTCTCCTTGTCTAAATACATTATGGCGTATGCTATGGATTCTGTTTGTGGTAAGTTTCAACCATAGAGATTTTTTTTACTATTGGCAACCTTAGGAGTTCTCCTGTACTGTGGGTACAGTTTATAAACACAGGTATATTTCGCAAACACACACATCCAGTCCCAGGACAAGTATTTGTAGGAAGCATTTGTAGGCCACACTTACATTATTTGAAACGTAATTATTCTGAAAGTCTAGTGCGTAGACACAACGCCAATGGTGACGTCATTAATAAAAAATTACCATCATTATTTAGAGTAATTAACAGCAAAGAATACACAAGTTGTAACGAATCTTAAAAGACTTGGGCCACAACAAGACGATGAGCAATTCTTAAAGGAAGAACACTGGTGCCATCTGTCGGAACTGATGAGATTTTCGCAGCTCTTCCCACAACATTGTACTAATCAAGAATGTAATCTATTATCTTAAAAGAGTTTCCGTGGAGTTTCGTGCCGGTTATTCTCTAAGAACTTACTATTTGGAACCACGTATTTAGAGTCTTGACATTTTTTAAGTGCCTGTATCTGATTTGCATGAAATTAAGATACAGGCTATTCTAAACAACACCGTCCTTTTAAAAAAGGTATGTATTTATCTAATCTCCCTAAAATCCCTTCTCGATTTCAGAAACTGCGCTAGGCATCACAGCGAATGCTCAACAGAATCCAGACCAGAAGCTGTTAGGAGCATTCACGGGCTCTTGCCAACTGATATCAGACCGCATCATCAAACCATGGCTCCACTTCAACCCTATATACAAGCTGACCCCAGAGTACGCTCAATTCATGGTATATGTGGATATAATAACCCGGTTCATTACTGAGGTAAACATTATTATTTATTTATTTTTATTATGAACTCTTATCTAAGAGCTCTTGCCTTCTGCAGCCAGAACAGTACGAATGTCTTCGTTTCGTCATTTACCGGGTTTATCCCTCTTTGAACAATCATCGGAGTCGAGATCGTGAATGTAATGATTAATTCACGAACACATAGAATGGGAAATATCAACTACAACAACAAAAAATTACAATTAGGTTAACTAACTATTGGAGGCGTCACTGTTTCCTTCCTGATTAGTAATTTGAATACTAAGTAGGAAATTTTAATTTATAATGTAATTTTGCTTTAATATGACAATTTGAACAGAGGCGAACAAACTGAACCAATCGGCGGGCCGCGCAATCGAGAAAAAATATACTAAGCGCCTATAGCCATGCTAATAGCAATCCACAGCTGAACAACAATTTGCTGACTCCTATTACAATATTGCATTATTATTATTACAAGCCTATGCTGTCCCAATACTGGGCAAAGGCCTCCCTCCCTTTCCTCCACTTCTCGCGATCCCGCGCTGTATCGGGCCAGTCTTTAAGGAAGGCGTTCAATTCGTCCCGCCATCTCCTTCGTGGTCTGCCGCGACCCCGTCTTACTGTCTCAGGACACCAATTCTGTGCTATGTGGGCCCACAGTTCGACCGGCATACGGCAGACATGTCCTGCCCAGTCCCACTTAAGCTGAGCGGCCTTCTGAGCTACATCAATTATCTGCGTTTTGGAGCGCAGTAAGGTGTTTCGAACTCGATCCGTTAATTTAACACCGAGTATACTGCGCTCCATTGCTCTTTGGCAAACCTTGAGTTTGGACTTCTGGGCATTAGTCAAAGACCAGACTTGCGCTCCGTAATATTGTACAATATTGCATTATTTTCTATAATTCCAGGTAATTCAAGATAAACGTAAAGAACTAGCAGAGAACAAAAATGTTAAAACAGAAGATAAAGGTAAAAGGAAATTTATTTATACATTTGACTATAATTAAACTGATGGTCTCGTTTCCTACAATAATCTCCTCGGCTTCTATCCGGTCATTTGAAACTATGAACTAAGCAATATCGATAGGTTCGATCCCCGCACGGAACAAATATTTGTATAATCTACAGATAGTTGTTTCGGGTCTGGTTGTGTGTGCATGTGACATGTATGTTTGTAAACTGTACCCTCGATACAAAAGAAATCCCAGAGAGGGGCTGTTTCGTACACGTATTTAAATTTACTATTTTAATCCGCGCGCCGAAAGCTGGGTAATATTCTGGTTCGATATATTGGCTCACGACATGGTTTCCTTTACCTATCAGAACGTATACTCCTTTGAGAATACTATTGCGTTGTCTCGCTCCCACCTTCGGCGTCGCATACGAGCGCCAACCATCGACAATCCTCTCGCTCGCACAAAAAAACAAAACAATAGAAGACTTTCCGCGCGAACTCTTGAACTAACATCGAAACTTGTGCACAAAAAGAAAATCTAATAATATTGAGTGTGACTATGTTATAAATAATTAATAACGACCTGCAAGTGAAATCTATAGTGGAATAAACAGGAATCAATAATAAACCGGTGATCAGCTGAAATCTGAACAATTTTCAAACACTCTTTGGCGGCAACAATTGAAACGAAGGAAAGGTTAGTGAAAAACGTATTATATTCTGGTTAGGTTTAGGTATACTTATGCGTGACCATTTATCGACCAGCTTTTATACGGCGATCGGCAGTCAATACATTCTTTCTCGCGGACTGAACCATATGTGTACGGACAAATCTATTTCCTAAACGGGTTCGTCACAGGGGCATTCTTAAAAAAAAAAAAAAACATATATAAACCAATTAAAACTAGATTTTTCATGTAGTGCGCAAAATTTCCTGAGTGATTCAGTGTCCGTACCCAAATGCAATCGCAGTACTAAAATTCACTACAAAACAAGATAAAAATTTGATTTTGTATGGCTTGCGCTCGTAAATTATAGGTACGTGTCCGCTCATACTAAATCGAATTTTCGTTTTTTAGGGTTCCGTAACTGGGGTAAAACGGGACCCTATTACTAAGACTCCGCTGTCCGTCTGTCACCAGGCTGTATCTCATGAACCGTGATAGTTAGACAGTTGAAATTTTCACAGATGATGTAGGTAAAAAACAGAATACAATAAACGTAATTTTTTTGCCGTTTTTATAGATAATGGTACGGAACCCTTCGTGCGCGAGTCGGACTCGCACTTGGCCGGTTTTTTTTAAGTGTATCCCAATACTGCGGTTTCATTTAGAAACAGAAACTGAATCGCTACAAAATATGCTACATAAATTAATATTACCCTGTATTTTAACTGCGAACAAAATTGTAAAAAAGTCACCTGTATAATTAATTCTATTAATGGTGTGTGTGATGTGTGCCTTTTTTAACTAGAGCAAATAATTCAATCAAGAATCAAAATTTAATTTCAGCTAATTTTAAACCTTATCTTTATTTTATTTCAGACGAAGACCGCCTCAAATCCTTTCTAGAACTCATGATAGAGGCTTCAGGAGGTGAAGAGGGGTACAGTGACACAGAACTTCGAGAAGAGACCGTGGTGATCTTTACTGCTGGCACTGATACTTCGACTCTTGGCTCTTCGTTCACCAGTGTGCTGTTAGCAAGGCATCCTGATGTACAAGAGAAAGTTTACCAAGAGTAAGTTCTTGGAACATTGAACTAATTTTGATTTGATGATAATATGGGTTAGTGTTTTGTTTTGTCAGATAGGGTTTGCATCTAGCATAGATCTTTATTTCATGTAAACCAAATACAGGCACTTATGAAATGTCGAGACTCTAGGTGCGCGGTTACAAATAGTAAGTAGAATACCTTTAGGATTCTAAACTATGCTGCTTATAAAGATTAGTACAACTTAGAAAAAATCTTAAAAAAATGGCAGCCTTTTAAAAAGACGATACCTAGTAACATTTGGGTTAACAAATATTTCATCATCAACAGGTTAAAAGATGTCTTCGGTGACTCAGACCGACCGGTCGTAGCTGAAGATCTACCTCATCTCAAGTATCTGGATGCTGTTATCAAGGAGAGCTTGCGGCTGTACCCGCCAGCACCATCTTTGCTGAGGAAAGTTGATAAGGACGTTGTTCTTCGTAAGTCAAAGAGTTTAA
Organism: Allophyes oxyacanthae; assembly: GCA_932294325.1. Classification (NCBI taxonomy): domain Eukaryota; kingdom Metazoa; phylum Arthropoda; class Insecta; order Lepidoptera; family Noctuidae; genus Allophyes; species Allophyes oxyacanthae. The sequence goes on along the minus strand of OW028614.1, from coordinate 1,531,408 downwards.
TTACCATCATTTTCGTCTCATAATTGACTAGTGGCCCGTTCCGGCTTCGCACGGGTAGACATTTTTACACCTTATTGGAGATTCGTAGGTGGGTGAGTCTTTGAACATGTGCATATTACGCGGCCCTCCCCATATAACTACTTAGTGAGATATAAAGTTATGTTTTTTTTTATTTGACGTAAAATATTCTTCCAGCACTATATGATTCCTTTATCCTAACTCCCAACCTCTCCTAACCCTCCCCCCTCCCTCCTCTCTCCTCCCCCTCTTCTCTCCTTCCTTTATCTTATTTTTTTTTTCCTTTATTGTATTTTTATTCTCTTATTGTTTTTTATTCCTTTATTTTTATTTATTGTATCCTTAATTTTTCTACTACTATCCTTACATTAAATATGAAAGTATTATACCTACATATAAACCTTCCAAAAGAAATCGAAATCCGTTGCGTGGTTTAGGAGGAGTAAGCGGATATACAGACAGAAGCGGAAAGCGACTTTATTAACACGCTTTTATTAGCTTCACCTGTACTTAACTAACTATGTAAGAAAATCTTGGAAGTTAAATTTGACCCACTTCCCGGTTTCGGATTGAGCTGAAATTTTGCATACACGTTCAGTTTGGATGACTAAAGCGTGTTCTATAGTTTTTTTTTTAACTATAATATTTTTTTAATACTACGTAGTGTTAGACGGATGAAAACCGACAACCGTAATAGAGTGCAGAGGCGCGGCACTAGTTACCGGTCGCCGTAGATGTCGCGTCACCTCACTATTTATGACAGTTCACTCTATGCTTTTTCCCGCGGTGTTATATACCTGTTGCTAACTTGTAAAATATATGTTTTAAAAGTATCTTTCAGTTTAGTTATTAGTAGAGAAGAGATAGAAATACATTTTTCATGCAAGCTATTTCTTTTACAGCATCTGGAGTGATCGTCCCCGAAGGCACGGGAATTTTCTTGAGCTTATTCGCAGCACACCGCAACCCTCGGTACTGGGGACACGACGCGGAGCTGTTCCGACCTGAACGGTTCATCGACACGCCGCTCCAGCATCCCGCTGCCTTCTTGTCTTTCAGTTATGGCCCTAGGAACTGTGTTGGTAAGTTGATTTATTGTCTACTTCTTCGTCTATGTTGATTATATTGGGAATCAAACGTGTTCGATTTCTTGTGAGACACATTAGCCGTTTCAGCCTAAATATTAGTTGAGAACCACGTCATACAGGATAGTTTTTTATGTAGTGCGCATAATTTGTAGAGTGATTCTGTCTGTTTCTAAATGCAACTGCAGTATTAGGATTATACTTTAAAACAAAACGAAAATTCGACTTAGTATGGGGACACGCATGATTTACTGGCGCAAGCTATACAAAAACAGAATTCATTTTGTTTTGGAGTTTAGTACTGCGGTTGCATTTGGGACCGGACACTGAATCACTTTGCAAATTTTGCGCACTGCATAAAAAATATCCTGTATTAGATCGATTCAATGATCACAAAGGCTATGACTAAAGCTATTCTCATTAAATTGTTATGGTATGCATCCCATTACTGTCTCACTGCTGGGCACGGACCTCTTCTTGGAATGAGAAAGGTTAGACCGTAGTCCACCACGCTGGCCTAGTGCGGATTGGCGGACTACACACACCATCGAGGACTCTATGAGGCCCTATCAGGTGTGCAGGTTTCCTCACAATGTTTTTCCTGCACTGTTAACACAAGTGATAATCAAATTGCGATCCGCACATAAATTCGAAAAGTAAAAAACACGGGCTGGGTTTGAACTCAGAGGTTCCTGCATGGAAGGCAAACGTTCAACCACTATACTCCGTTCGAAATAACATTAGAAATTTAAATAACTCCATTTACACTTTATTCAACCGATTTTGACTTCTATTACGTTGGTGACATGACAAATTACAGCTGCAGTAAACATTTGTTATCGTAAATACGTTTTTGCTTTTAATGCCATCCTTATGCGTAAGTACGGAATAGAAGTCAAAATCGGTTGAATACACTGTAAAAGGGTTTGTTAAACGTGTCTAATCTTATTTCAAATGGAGTATAGACTATCACTGCTTACTGGTATGGTACTTAAGTTTTCAATTTTCCTCCCCAGGCTACCGTTACGCAATGATGTCAATGAAGACAATGCTAGCAACTCTTTTGCGACGATACCGAGTCTTACCCATCTCCAAAATGGACTTAGGAAAGCCATTGGACTTGAAGTTTGATATCATGTTGAGAGCTGCAGACGACTTCCAGGTCATATTGGAACCTAGAGTTTGAAAATACGTTACATTATTTATTTGTATAATCCTTAAATTGTATTTGTTTTGTACCGATGGATTACTTCGTTCCTAATAAATTAATGTTGTTTATTGTTGTTTAGAGGGAAGTTTTATTTGTATAAGTAGTATTTTGTAGATTAAAAAAAGGTTAAAATCGACTTTAAAAAATCTAAAAAGTATTAAAAAAATATTTAATCTTAATTCTTAATAGCTTCTTAAGACGGTGCCACTAATGCACTGCTAAGCTAAGGGTGGGGTGGGTTGCTGACTCCCGTAAAAATTCGTATGACAATCAGGACCAACTACTTAACGTGCTATCCGAGGCACGGAGGGTCTCGATGTTCGAAAAAACGGTCACCCATCCAGGGACTGACCGCGGCAACCGCAGCAATCGACTGATCTGCGCGGTAGCTATGTAGCTACGAACCCCTCCCATTTTCCTCACACCTTGTGTGGGCCAATATTGTCCACAGTGTAACGAACTAAGTATAACGATTTACAAAGCTGTGCTACTAAGTTTTTTTAGCATCTATCAATAGGCTGAAAATAAATATTCATTTAGTTCGATAACACGTCGATACGATAGGATGCTATTAAATCCAGGGAATCAGGTTTGTTTAGTAATTAATTCAAACTTCTACATAAACGCAGTGTGATCTGCTGCAAATGTAGAGTTACTAGCTATTATCATTCGATTTTTTCCTAGCCTATTAAGTGTCCCACTGCTGGGTAAAGGCCTCCCCCGACAAAAACGAGGTGTGTTATATATTTTTAGTGTGTATCTGTCGATCTGTGTATCTGGCTATGGCATCGTAGCTCCAAAACGGATGGACCAATTTCAATGCAATTTTTTTTAATTGAAAGCTATTTTAATCGGGTATCATTTTAGCTATGTTTCTTAAAAATCTGTTCAGCCGTTCAAAACTTACAGCTCTTTTTCTAGTTGGAGTCGGGGTTTTGGACGGTTAGGTTATTGCACATGAAGTATTTAAATAAATAAATACCTATTGATAACTTAGAAAAATTATAAAACCTATAAGTTTTTAAACTGTCATGGTCACTAACATTACTACCTATTAGAGACCAAACGCGCGCGGGAGTGTGTGCGCGAGCGAACACAGTGAGTTTAGTGTCGCGAACAGAATCGAGTTTTGAGTGACATAAGTGATAGTGGTACCGAACCCGAACGCACAAAACGTAACAGAAGGAGGGTAGACCGTTTTGTCTGCCAATAAACATCCACCCGCAAATACTTTTAGTTTATCCGTGACCATGGCGCTTGCAACAGTGCCGAAATATCGGAAGCTCAAATCAATCTTTAAACATGGTAAATATCCCGTTTTGAACTCTAATACTAATTATAAAGCCAGTTAAACATTATTAGAACCATAACAGCAAGACTATAACCCGATCATCATTTCTTGAACCCCATATCACAAACGCATACAGCAAGCAAAAAAATACCATTTTATTCATACACTCGAACCATTCCTTCCTACCCAAAAAATAAGGTCCCTATTCACCCCACTTATCCGCATTAGTTTAATGGTATAATGGCCACAGATCCGGACATCAGAAGTCTAGTAGTTCCCGACAAGACAAGTTGCTGTTTAATTCTAGACAGGGGAGCTAAAGCTTTGGTATCAAAGTAATTGATTAGACAAAGCTTTAAAAAATGGTGAAAATCACCTTCAAAATTCTAAGACGTAGGTATAATAGATTCTGAAGTCGGTACTAGGTACTGCCAAGCTAAGGTGCATTGAATAAGGCCCCAACTTCAAAATCTGTTAAGTTTTTAAGAATATTATTTTATGGGTTTTAGATTCTTCACAGATGTGGACTGTCTTAAGTGTGTTGAACATAGCCAAGGCGATGATTGACAACCGGGAGCCACTTTTTTTTTTCCATTATATTGTAGCGACATCTATCGCCACATAGAAGAACTACTTAGTAAGGCAGCAAAAGCTAACTATAGTGGCGCGAAAATATGAATTGATCAATCAGATTACGAGGCCTGCATCGCGCAAGGAAAAATAATATCGTTTCTAACATATATATATACAACTGTCCGACATCAACCGTCGGGCTTCGGCCCGCCAGGCAATATCATCTCGCCTGATCGGAGGATCCTCCCTTTTCAATGGAGGAACACCATACCTCATTCCTCCGCAATATTATTTCGTCAGAGCCACAGTAATGAACCATGCTTAGGTTAGTTGGAACGATGGATAAAAAAGTAAATTTCCTTGGTCACGATTATGATTCTTAGTATTCCTATGGATGCGAAAGATTCTTTAGAGATAGGGTAGTGCAGAATCTTCATCCGTAGATCGAGGTAGATACAAGCAATCTATAAGTCTAAAGGTTGTCTGTAAAAAAGCGCCGCCGATTGCGATAAGACCGCCCATTGTACAATCTTAAAATGATTAGTTATTATATTGTAGTTGACCGTAATAGACTCTGACAGTCTATTACGGTCAACCTGTGCGGTCAACTACAATATAATAACTAATCATCAATAATACTAGTCATCAATAATACTGCCGTGCTAAGCTCAAAAGCGGTATCTCAAAAAAAAAACGTAATGCCGATTTATGTCATCGGATAGCTTATAAACTAATCATTTTTGATATTTTGACCATATGACAAAAAAAAATACCCAATATAATGTATAAAATCCATTTAATAAGAAAAAAAATCAATCTGTAAAGTAAAAAGAAAACTATATTTACAAAACTTAAATCTCGAAACTAGCTTTCCTTGAGATACCGCTTTTGCGTTTAGCACGGCAGAATATTAGTGTTTAATCTATGTAATAGACGGAGTTCGAGTTAAAATTTTATTTTTTGTTTTGCTCTGTCAGTCAGTGTTGCCACTTCATTAATTTAAATAAGTTTTGTTTAGCAGAACAATGATTATGTTTTAGTATTAGGTGGACTTGATGTAAGGTTATAATTAAGTTTCGTGCGTCATAATGGGCGTAAAAATATTTTTTTTTTCTTTTTTTTTATTGCTCCTTTTTATCAGGTGTACAATAAAGATTATTTCTATTCCATTCTATCCACCCACCTACTGGATACTATACTGTATTGCTTGTACCAATTTCTGATATATCATTTTCGCATCATAAGATCTTATTTATTTTAAATGTTCCGTGTACAATGTACAAAGGCGGTCTTAATCCCGTAGGTCTGATCAGGGGGTTTTTCTCAAAAGCAGTAATCTGATATATAAAAATGAATGTTTATTTATATGGTAGTCTTATATGTGTTCCTATACCATTCATCCGATTACGATGAAACTTTGTGTGTTCTGGAGCGCAGATTAAGTACCTACTGATAATAATATTATCTATGCCGTGTGTAACCGGGTAGTGGGTCAAATTTAACTTCCAAGATTTTTTTACATAGCGAGTTAGTTACAGGTGAAGCTAATAAAAACGTATTAAAAAGAGGCATTGCAAGACATGCCGGGTACAGCTAGTTGACTATAAAATTACTTTGTGTTATCCCCTACTAAGTACCTACATGTCTACATGACCATCAATCACCTCATCTTGTTCGTAGCTATCGTAACGGCGGTTTTTTTTTTTATCATCAAGTCAAAATATCTTTCTTTTGGTCCAAGAAAACCATCATCATCTAAAGCAAACAATCTATTATCCCTCATAAGCTTGGCCACCCCTGTCTCAGTTCAGTCGAGTTCAGTCAACCTTCCAAGCGCTTCCCGGTTGCATCTCGCCACTCCTGCGCAACTAGTCGCACCGTGAACGCGATCCACGGAACACTATCAAGGTGAGTAATTTTATCAATCCAGTGTTTTATTGTGTTTTCCAGAAATTTAACTTATGGTTATATGAGGCCAAGATTACCGTGTTTTTCCAGATTCCTGACGTAGGTCATCTCTCTTTCTGTTGATAACAATTTAAGGATTAAATGAGATAGATAGCAGCATCCGCCTATACTACATGAATATTATTATTATGTTTGGATTCCCTAGATATGGCTATTGTACCGATGAACCAAGACTTCTAAGTTTTTTGTTCACTTGTCTATACAATTGATATCTGTAAACTACTCACCGGAAGCTAAAATAGAAATAGCGTTTATTCGAAATAGATTATTAATTTTAGTTCTTTTTCTCAAGACATCACCTTTATAGGATCACCCTTCATCGATTTTTTGTGTTTACGCTGGGAAGAAGGAGTAGCAAAAAAGTAAAGAGATTTATTAAAAGGAAAGTTTCGTTTACTTTTTTTTTGTAAAACAGTGATTTATCATCTTCGTTTTACATAGAATGCTTTGTTCAATTAAGCGTGCTTGTACTTAGTACAAGCCATCACTTCTGCCGACCGCAAACCGGCTTCTAGGCCAGTAGGCCGGATTACTTTTACACGTTGCAGCGTTGTTATTGTTAATAGACATTACAATCAAATGAATTATCATTGTAGTTATTAGCATTAGATCACCAATAATTCTACTTCAATTAGATTGTATTTTCCATTACATTGTTCAGTATTTAAAGTTAATCTCTCTTTTACAGATGCAGTGTTTCATCTGCGTCACGTATATGATAATTTTATGCAGTGCAGGTCCAATGAAAACTCGAGAAATTGCTACAACCCACGAGAAACGTTCTTTGTTCCGCGATGTAATAGAATCTCTGAGAATCCATTCTAAATTACCTGAGGATATAAACCAAAACGACGAGAATAACTTGTCTCAAAATTATGCGAGATATGGATACGAGAACGAACCATCTCATTTACCGAGCGACGCTGACTACATTCCTAGAAGAAACGATAGAATCGAAATGCCATCGATGAAGTATCGCTTCCCAAAAAGCATGGATACTAATTCAAATGATGAAATTAAGTCAAGAGAAGAAGTAGTTGTGTTTATAGATACTAATAAACATAAACTGACAACCCCTAAACCTAAAAAGGATAAACGTCCTCGGCCAAATACGAATAAAGTCAAAAATCTAAATAAGAACAAAGAAAATGAAGATGACGTTAACATGGAAAGTGATACTGATACTGATGATTATACTCCGCTAACCAACACAATGGCTGGGCAAAGTCAGATTGGGAATAGAGAATCTCAAACAGTACTGAAGCCAACAGTTATAGTCAACATTCGAGGTTCTGTTAACCACAGAGATAGTGATATTAAACTTGAGGGAAGAGAAAACATTGAAAACAGAACCGAACCACTTCAGAACATATTTAATATTAACCAAGAAATCAAGATCGAAAGGGAAGGATATAAGAAAAATCCTTCAAGTGTGAAACAAGAAGTTCAAATGGTGGCTGAGAAAGAAAAAGCTAAAAGCGAAGAAGACATGATGATGTGTGAGACTGCTACATGGAAACCTGACGATAACCAGGAGACGCGTAAATTCGATAATGTTCTGCAAATTCTGTTCTCTATTTAGAACAAGATTTTTGAAGATGTTGTATCAGTGATAATTTTAATGGTAGCGTAGATATCAATATTTAAAAAAAAATGTATTTTAATTTTAAATTGAATGATTGTGATAGATTGAAAAACTAGTGATAAAATATTCAATAATAAAATCTCCCAACTTTATATTAGTCAAACTAACTTTATCAAGTTAAATCTCAATTGTTGTATTTAATTAATATTATAAATATTGTACCTATCTTACAGTAGGTGGTGTATCATTGACAACATAATTCATATAAATTGATGATTCTTGTATTGATATAATAAAGGTTGAAGCTTTTAACATGATTATTAATTACAGTTATACTCGTAGCTCTATCCAAACATATGAATTGCCTTTCACTCCTATAAAGTTAAAAGTTAATTTTGAACCGTAGCTTTATGGAGTTTAAGATTGTCTTATTTAGCCACACGCGTGTCTAAATTAAAGAATGAAGTGAAACTTGAATGAATGCCGTATGTATGTTTGTTTTTTCTGTGTTCTGTAGGGAGATTTATGATACGATGCGAAATATCACTAAAATCTTTTTTAAACAATTGATAAAAACAACAAATCTAAGAAAACTAAACTTAACTGCTTCCTAAATAACTAAAATAAAAATACAAATATAAAAGTAATAAAATTGAATTCTTAGGCGTCAAAGTACTCCTCTTCGCCGTCAATTGACAGCATGCCCAGAAGACTGGCAACATTGCATTGATAAAATATATGCAAAGAATATATTTTTTGTTAAAATGCCATAACAGAACCATTAGGTTCCATATCCACTACAACTAAATGATTCTCATTCACTAGGTACTGTTTTCGTCAGGTCATCGACCAACATTACCTAAAATAATAACAATGCTATATTACACACTAATAAAGCATTTTCTCATCAACGGCCAACACCTTATTTTCAGTGGGCGCGGGATATCTCGCTTTTGTTCCCAAAACGTTACTACGTGTTCAATTTATACCAAATTTTATAGTAGGTAGGCGTCATCAGTATTTATAACCAAGTTGAGTGGTGTGGTAATAAGGTTTTTTTGTAATTTTTGAGGCAAACAAGCATAGAGCCCGCTTGATGGTAAGCGGTTACCGTAACTTATAAACGCTTGCAACACCAGGGGCATCACTCGCGCATTGCCAACCCTACTACCAGCAACGCTTCCCCAAGGAGCACTGGCGACCTTGTTCACTGTTAGGAACACATCACTGCAAAAGAGCAGTGTAATTTGACTACGATATTCTGGAAGGTGGAAGTACTTCCTCAGCAGGGCAGCTCCAATTTTGAGCGGAAAATCCCGAACGACGAAAGTACCTCTCTTTAAAGGTAACTATGGTCTAATAAGAGATATATTTTATACCTGATTAAGGATACAGTGATCCTAATCGATCAGCTGTTAATTATAGGGATACTGATCAATTTTTGACTTTTAATATTATTATTAATTTTTTGCTTACCTACGTAAGCACTTTATTGTAAAATGATTGAAAACATCCATATGCAAAAACTATTATGGTGGCCAGTGGCCATACTTGGCTTATAATCCTGCTACGTTCATCTGTATTTAATACACTTTACCGTTACCAGCCTACGCTTGCATGTCCAAAATATCAGGAACTATTATAATATTAACCTTGTTTAGCCTTACTTGAATGTTTCTTTCTTTTTTAATTAACGTAACAAGACTAGGTAATTTTTTTGCCTATAGTGCTTATTTAATTTTAGATGAACAACATATCAGGACATTGAACTTTTATATTTTTATCATAGCGTTTTCTTCTCTGCTATTTGCTTTAACAATTATGTCATCATATTTGTTGGAATTACTATCTTCTGACAATATTGATATTCTGCCGCATCTGGTTAAACTGGGAGCCGAACCCAACGTAGTTAAGTATTGTTTTTTACTGAACTTTCCTTCCAAGCCATATTAGTAAGTATATTTTTTTTTAAAGATATGTTTTAGGTCACTGTGGTTTCCGTAGGCTTGAATTTTGGATTTATGCACATAATGAGATAGTCAATTATGAACATTCTGGGAAAAGAAATGATCGTAGTCTAGTTTATGTAATCCACGATCTCAACAGTGAAACAAAAGGTCTGGTTGATTTAATTTACCCTGATCTTTCAGATCCGTATGAATTAATTAAACCGTATCTTATTTTATTAACCCCTGACAAAAAAGACTGTTATAAGTTATAAGTTTCTGTGTATATGTGTATTAATTTGTGTATCTGTGTGTCTATCTGTGGCATCGTTGCTCCAAAACGGATGGACAGATTTCAATGCAGTTTTTTTTAATAACAAGCTAGTTTAATCGGGTATCATCTTAGCTATGTTTCATGAAAATCAGTTCAGCCATTCAAAAGTTACAGCTCTTTTCTAGTTGGATTTTTGACGGTTAGGTTATTTAGTTCCGGGTTAACGGAACAACAATGAAATACTATTGACGTATTGAAATGTCAAATGATCATAGTATGTAAATCAATTAATTGAAATTAAGGAAGTGCCCACTGCCCAGGCTTGCAAACGTACGTATGACTTTCAAACGTTATCTGCTACCAATAATTAAATCTTGATGACTTACACCTTGACATTTTTTTGTCTCAAACGTATTCTTGTGCTTATAAACCCCAATACTTCGACATCATGATCCAGTTCTATATTAATATAAACGCTACCTTCCAACTAATATTATTATAAGCTTTTTATTCAGACCAACTTAGTATCTATTTACAAAGTATTAAAAAGTATGAGTATGGATATACAAACAAATATATTTTGTAGCTAAACTAATCTTATTCTATTCTATTCTAATACTTAATTACTTTCTGTAGGTCTGTTTGCCAATCGGCAAAGGCCTCCTCCAACCTTTTCCATTCCTGTCTATCTTGGGCCACTCTATTTCGCGTTACTCCTGCTACTTGCCTAATCTCATCTTCCCACCTTTTCTGTGGTCTGCCCCTTTTCCTTTTCCCTTCTCTAGGGTACCATCGTGTCACAATTTTGATTCCAACCAATAAGCTATCATAATTTTGTGCTTCACAATGTCATGAAGCAGTAGGTAATATCTTCCTGATGTCAGTGTACCAGTCTCTTTGCAAGGCCGCTTACATCAAATACCGATCTAATTCATTTAAATATAGAGCAAGATAGATCTGAATCAGAGAAATAACAAAGAAAGAAGGTAAATGTCATGGTAAAAAATGTACTTACAAAAGGTTTTCTTCAACTAGATTCTGCTTTGCCAAAAAGAACAATCAGATATGGCGCTTAATTTCTATAACTCTAAGTTACGTCATGTTATTTTTAGTATTGTTATTGAAGAATGTGTTGATCTCATTCCCCTATCTTATTCGATAAAATTAAGTAATGAAGCAACATCAATAGTTGTTAATTTGTGTAAAATTATATCCTCGAACAGTTTCAATTAAAATTCAGATCAAGATTTGGTACTAATAAATAAAACGGTATCACTCATAAAACTTTAAAATAACTCGATCTCTCCGTTACTTAATACTAGATAATAATATTTACGAAGGAGAGGAAGGTAATAAAAACATAAAATATATCAACTTGCCATTACGCTGAGAACCTATAGAGCCAAAGAATCAGAGAGATTCCATACCTAAAATGAAAAACTGTATCATGATCGCATGACACTATTTTGATCAACCTCTCGATTAAGGGCCGATTAATTTAATAATATAATAGATTTCCAGGAACTGGTGGTCAAAGAGAGAGTAAACCTAAATGTACAATAGATGTATATTAGGCGGACTCCATAAGGCTTTCTTTGCCAGTCAACCTTTGGATGAAAAATTCCTGAAAAACTTCATAACAGTTACAGAAAAGGAATCAATTTAGATAAATATCATGTCGGACAAAGAAGATTTCACTTCTTTTGGTTCGAACCAATCATACTCTAAAATAGACGATAAAAAACGGTAGCTAACCAGCAGTCATTTTTATAGTTAGCTGTAGCTAATCATTAATCATGCAAATTCAAAATCTAGCTCATCTAGATCTAGCTAGCTAGATCCATTATTATCCTGAAACACAGAAAACTATATACCCAAGGACCTTAAGTGTTACAATCAAAGTCATACAGGATGCGATTGGTCACCACTCCAAAAATGAATTCGTTTATGTGACAAACAAAACTTTCTTTTTTATGAGGATGAAGGCGTATCGACTGCTACTTAATAATAAAAGTCCATTAATGAACTGTAGATTAAGACAAACCGCTCTTTGCCTTCGATGAAACCTAAACAGGATAATTAGTTCACTGATTTGGGAATTCCCTATTTGAGTGATCCATCGGTTTCGGTAAATAATACGTCATTTGCTACAACAGAACAAAGGACTCGCAGTTGAAGACTGCAGGCTACTGAGATATTGTAGGCGATGACCATCTAGCCTGGCATTATACTATTCTGGGTTATCATGATCTTAAAAAGCAACCTCCAGATCTTTTTGAACTTCTTCTCAAATCAAAATGACGTCGTTATCACAATTGATTGGCAACAAGTTACAAAATTGATAAAGAAAGAATTTATGAGAAAGGTTTAATAAAACTCGGTTCATGTCGAAAATAAGAACAAATATATAAATCAAGATCATTAACCCTACTTACAAGTTTCGGAAACACGAAGTAATAAAATAGATAAGATAATGATTATAAAAATCTAAAGATGATGAATATGTATGGTGTTGATATAAAAACAAAATAAATGAAAATAAATTTCCAATCATTCAGTCTATTACAATCATGTTCAGTTAAAATTATCTTTTTTAATATTTTCCGATGATGATAAGTTGTTAATTAAAATATAAATCAAGAATTTACCGTAGTCATAATTTAATCGTGATTTATTGATGACTAATACATCAAAGATATTATCTGTCTAAATAGTAGTTCAGTGGATAGTTCATTTACAAAAAAACAATCAAGCCTTCACATAGCATCTGAACATCATCCTGTTTCCAAAATTGATTGAATACCATTAGTCATAACCGTTATCAAACAAGTTATAGACAAAGTTGAGGGTTAGCTCTCTTGCACTGGCGATACTGCTGATATCAACCAGCCCGTGGTATTTGCACTAAAAAAGTGTATCCTAGGATATCTCGCTATTTCTGGGATATTAGCAGTTCAGCACCTCATTGGTCGACAGAGCTCACCACCAATCACGAGCAGTGACGGTGAGCTTATTTGACTTGGGAAGTTAAATGTTGCGCACTTTTTACAAACCTTACCACAATAGGAATATTAAATGTCACTTGCTAGGTTAAATAGAAATGTGAAGCAAATCTTAACGATAAAGAAAGTTGTTTAGTAGGAGCTTCTACTAAAATATGGAATGATATAAATTCTTGATGATCAACATCGGAGAAAACACGTGGTTGACATAGAAATGTATTCGAACTACGTAACACTAGCGAGTGAACGAGTATTGAGAGTATCATTTAACTTAGGGCTACAGGGGCTACAACACATTAGATACTTTTTGCAGTAGAATCGTGCGTTTAGGCGTTTATTGTCTGCCTTTTGCTTACAAACAGTGAATAATAAACGCGAAAACACGGGGTTCTACTGCAGAAAGTAGCTAGTCTGCTATGGCCCTTACTCGACTTCAAACATAAAGCACCTTTTTAAATTACTACTGGTAGTTGCACATTGGTGTTCCTTTTCATCCCTTCAACTACATACGCTTAATTATACAAGTAGATTATCTTCAATCCTGCAACAGTAGGGATTTGAATTTCTTCGATATCAATATTTATAAGAGCTTTACAGACTTCTGCTTCTGACCTCTCATTTGCCAGTCTGACTCCTTCAAATTTAAATACACTATTAAAATAATTATTTTCTTTAAGAATCTTATTTTCCTGTTTCTTATATCTTCTCTTTGTTACGTCCTACGATTCTTCAATAGACTTTTTCATACAAGATTAATTTCGAGCGTCATTCAAATGTCAAAGCACAACCCAAATACCAATTACTTGTTCTTCTTTTACACCGGTACATGCATAATTAGCCATGTCTAAAGGAACACCTATATTTTTATTGTTCATAACAGTTTCCAATAATTTATAATAATTACAATTTATAAACAAAAACTCGACGTTGATATTTGGGTCAGCAGTCTTTAAAGTCCAAGGTCAAGTTCATGTATAGTTAATATAAAAGTGATTGTAATACGGTACTCAAAGTAGTGGTGAGCTGGTGCCGTATCGATATCGATTTTAATTAAGAATACTAGAACACTATTCTATATTTTCTTCTCTTTCTGGTATGTAATAAAGTGTATTGCATTGTTTTGTGTATTGTACTTAGCTATAAGTACGAGTACATCTATTTGTGAATTTATTTAAAGTTAAATAATTTTGCGACATCATTCCCCATTTGCGCTCTCAATATCATAAAAAAGTTTGACTCTTGTTGGTGTATCATTTTCCATTCTTGTCTCTTTTCCACCAGTTCTTTTACTTCTTTGTAGGTACATCTTGACGTCCAGCTTTTCCTTTATCTGGTCTACGTAGCTCGTTCTAGGTCTTCCTCTTCCTCTGTTTCCTTTGCGCTGTATTCCGATAAAACTTATCTCCTCGATCACCAGTCAAATATCTTTGTTATGCTTTTGTCTTTTAAATATCGATATCAATTGACTATAATTATTTTACGCATACATAATTATTACATATTTTAACGACCTAAACGGCGTAGAGGCAGATTTTTCGCCTTTTGCTAATATAAATTTTTTCTGTAATCAGGGTGTTATAAGTGGTTTGTTGGTAACAGTCACATCATAGAACCAAGAATAGGACTAAGAGGCGTTAGACTTTAAATAATATTTAATTAAAGTAGGCAATAAAATATAATTGGCAACAAGCTTATTTAATAGCTGATACACAACTTTACTACACGAAAGTAATTCAATTGATCCGATTAGATCTCACAAGAACAAGATGTATAATTTGTAACTAATTGATAGATGTATCTCCGTCGATTCAATAAAGAAATAAATAAGTAAAAATTGCTGTCTTTTTTATAACAGCAATTAAAAAGGTTCGATAAATTTTCGATGGACATAAAATATATACCTAATAAGCCTACACTTCACATAAATCAAATAAAAAAAAAAGTAACATAGACAAAAAAAAAAAAAACTTGTTTTTAATTATAATAGCCAAAATTATTGAAGATTCAAGATAAATGACCAGTTCTGAGGATATTTATGACAAGACATCGACAAATTTGTAAAGGATCAATTTAAACAGAGCATCCACTTTCACAATTCGCAACCCTGTTTCATATTACTGTTGAAACTCGAAACTTAATCATATTGATAAAATCTAAGTTGTTCACGTATGTGGAAATGGCATTATCTTATGGTTTTAAACTCGTAAAATAATTTTCCTGTGCTTTATGTGGTAAGTTGTATGCATCACGTAAAGGTCTTCTTCGTGCCTAGGAAAAGTGAGAAGTAACTCGAATGTATTTTGTGTGTGTCATGTGGTTTTTAGGTGATCATTTCAAATATTTTATTAACTTATATTACCTAGTGTTCTTATGTGTATTTCTTATCGTAACCCAAAAATAACATCAAAATAAAATCGATTTTCTAATAACAATACTTGTAGCGACACCTAGTGCTATATGTAATAACTACGTAGCAACGTAGCAAGCTAACTAAAATGAGGTTATACAAAACAAATTCGACTAATCAGATTACGAAGCCTGCATCACGCAAGTAAAAAGATTATCGTATCTAATACAATCAACTGTCCAACATCAACCGTCGAGGTTCGGCCCGCCAGGCAATATCACCTCGCCTGGTCGGAGGATCCTCCCTTTTCAATGGAGGAACACTATACCTCGTTCCTCCACGAAACTTATTTGGCAGCCAAAGATGTTGATTTTAGTCCTTATCTAAACATGTCAAACCCTTAAAAACAAATTATTATTATTTAAATAAAAACGTTTAAAAAAAAATATTATACATAGGTACAACTCATTTTCCAATCGAAAACTTTTACGATCGAGAAGTGAACTCGTAGTAAATCCATTTCCAACGTCAAGCAAAAAGCTGGCGATTTGGTCCAAGCTCCGAACTTGCCAGTGGACCGCGCGAGTGACCACACGTGTTCCTTATTCAAATTAAAAATACCAATATTGGATTTCTCGAAATAACGTGATATTTTTATTTTCGGCAAAATGATGCGACCTTATCTGTTTGGGATTGTGGTGAGTTGTTTTTTTTATTTATTTTTCAAGTGATTCAAATTACTGGATGATAACATTTTTAATAACAATGACTCTTAAATTATGAATGAATTAGCAATTTGTTGCGGAACTCGTTTATTTTTTGGTGATTTCTCATCTTTTGGTAACAAATTATCAATCACTACTTATGAAATAATTAGCAGAGAGTAAAATTTGCTACAGGTAGTAACTTCTTATACAGCTGCCAGCTCATCGTCTCATCAAGTCACCCCACCTGCAATATATTCAAATCTGCTAAATACTATCGTAACTACTAACTAATCATAAGTAAAAATAATTTAAGTTTCTTAAATTCAACAAAATAATTAACTCGTATTTGAAAACAATGTTTAATTTAATTTTTCAGAATAATCTTGGTTCTATTTATTTACAATATGATTAGTTTTGATAAAATATTCTATTTTCCATTCAAATCAATACCATATTATTTTACTTCTATAATTGAGCTAAGCTTAATATTTCTTTGAAATGCCAAGAAAATCTCAATTTTTACTAGAGAAGTCCTTTTTACCATTGTTGAATTAGGACGTCAAACACTGTGTGCCTTAGTTTCCACACTTGAAAGATTTTGACAAGAAAATGAAGAAATTCAGTTAAAATAAATTGAAAGCTTCTAAGTACAAAACGGTTAACACTTGTCTGCACATAGATATGCATGTAAGTGTGACGTTGTTTACAAAATTTGTTAGCTGTTCTAGTTGCATTGGAGACTCACACTTGACCATTTTATCAGTCAGTTGACGCTCTATTTACATGCTGCTTGTACTTGCACTGTAAGATTCTATTAACAGGTACCTAATATTTATTTATTTATTGTTTGGAATACTTACAGAGTAATAATGAGAACATTATCATAGATAGTATTCGCTTTTCTTACTATGAAAAAGCTATTTAATATTTTCTGCGAATGTTAAAAAAAACCTTAAAAGATTGGCAACGTATCAGTGACTCCCTTGGTTTTGTGGATATTATGCATACTCTTTTGCTCCCAAAATTATAAAAAAAGCCAAACAAGAGATACTTCAGGAACATCCACCTTCCTTTCGACTGTTAATACCATGCCCTGGCGTTTTAGGGTTGCAAAGATCTGGAAAAGCACTTACGTAAAATCAAAATGGCCTTATCACAGTTAGGGGTGTGACTCTTCTAGTTGTTAGTGTTAGTAGTAGTTGAGGCCTGCCGGAGGTGCAGCAGAATACAGTTGTGTATCCCACACTCCGGCCAAAGGGCAGGCGTAAGGAGCACCGTGGGTATTAAATCGGTTCTTCCGAGGATTTAACTGCATAAAAAAAAAGAATTAGTGACCAGGGGCACTCGATTGAGTGAAGATCACTTCCAAGTAAAGTGGAACCTTTAGTCACAGGACCGAAAATGAACGCCTTAAAATTTAACAGAATTTCGAGGATATCATATCATAGGTACAGTCAGCGAAAAAAATAGCTAATCATTGTATAAAGTTTTATAAGGCTTTTATGAATGAAAACTTGCATTTTGTAATCAATTATATCAAAGAATGGTGTAACTTCATCGACTAATATAATAGTTAGTTAAGACCAAAATATAATATTTTCTTTTATTCATTTTGTTGAGGCTTCAGTGCGTTTTGGTGACTAACTATGCCAGCCTCCTAGATTCACTCTTTATACAAATAAATATTAAAATTTACGTAAATCTACTTATGTCGCTGACTGTACACAAGAAACAACAACAAACAAGACAACAACACTGAGCTTTAAAAAGCTGACATTTTGCAAATAAGTAGGTTATGCGTCAAGTCATTCTATATCTAGGAATTAAAAGTAAACATATGACCAATTTGTAAGCTAATTATAAAGATAAAAAACCAAGATGTTTATCATTCTTTTCAACGTGTATAACTGCCAATAAACGGAATGGGTTGCTCAAAATATGTAGACTAGTATGTAAAACTATTAATGTCACTATTTTGCACTATTGCTTTTGTTTGTTTGTACTATATTTTTAATTTTTTATTACCGTGGTTAAATCTTATCCTGGGCTATCCTCCACCTGGAGGGGCGAAGGGGTGGCCCAAACTTCTGCCGGCTAAACTCACCACGGTATTATGCTTTCGGCACCTCTACCACCTCTTCGAGAACTCTTAACGACCGTGCCGAAGTCCACCACGATCCCACGTCTGTTAGGGCACATCTCGGTAGGGGGAGGGAGACTGGTACACCTTGTCCTTTACACTTGATATCAGTCGGTATTGCTATCCTAACCTTATAGTAGTCTTCCTCATCGTCATCCCCTTCATGTATTTGCATTTTTACGTCCACAGCCAGTCATAGGCTTCCCCCATACATTTTGACGAGTTTAAAACAGTACGGCTCAACAATAGAAAGAACTACCAAGATACCCCAAAACCCTTTCTATCCTTTACGCAAACTTTAGTTTTTCGGTACCTACCGTCAATATTTTTTGTGCACACAATTTTACTTGTACAGTGTGTTGTTTTTACGGAGCTAAATGATATTTATTAAGTTCATTGACTGCAACTACAACCAAGGTAAAATTCTGATTTTTTTTCTACCTAATTATGTTCATTTCTTGACAACCAAGCTGCCGTCAGGTATCTTAAGTACCTTTAGCTACTTTAAAGCAAAGGCAATTTCTACAGAAATCATAAAGGAATAATGGTAAAAAATGGCAATGATAGTAGTATGGAGGTGGTTAGTGGTTAATGGTTTTATATTCTTGCATATTCTTGTTACAATTTTAACATTCTTTTTACTTTATACTTGACTTGATTACAATAATAATTAATGTACCAACAAAAGAAAAAGAAAAGAACATCATTATTTTTTAACATTCAGACATGGTTAACTTGACGACTCGGTTGGTGCAGGGGCTTAGCAATTAGCTTTCTGCGCTACGTGCTGCGGGTTCGATCCCCGCACGTAACAAATATTTGTATGATCTACAGATAGTTGTTCCAGGTCTGGTTGTGTGTGCATGTGACATGTATGTTTGTAAACTGTACCCTCGATACAGGAGAAATCATAGAGAGGGGCAAGGCTTTAAAAAAAAAACTTCCAATGTCACGACGACTATCTTGGTCAAACATGTTACTGTTTACTAGCCCTGGAAACCTTTCGGTTCACACATGAACAAGCACTTTCTATCTCATCTCATGTCACCATAACTCTACACTAGTTCGTTCTAAGACATTATAAACATTGCGTGTTTACTCGTTGCCCTCTTTACCACACGTGCCCATGCGCACATTTTCAACTTTCCACTATCTATGCGACAACTTTTCCAGTGTGTGACATATCACTTTTACTTTTAATATTGCTTTTATATTTTCAACTTTTTTCTGATGTGAGAGAAAAATACAACTGCAATTCTTTTTAATTCTACTTTTGTTACTGACGATCACTTTTGTGAGATTTTGCGGCTTGCGACTTCGGGACTCGTGAGCTTTTATTTCGAAGTCGCAAGAAGAATAAGTCGCAGTCGTCCCAGTTAAAAAGTGATATTTTAACTGGCTAACTAAATTGGTGATGAATAATTATTAAATAAGGAATTATAATATAACTTCTATAACGTCAAAGAATTTTAAAATTTATTTTTAATGACATGTAATAATTACTATTACCAATAAATAATTAATCTAATCTAATCTATATCTATACACACCTACTTAAATTTTTACATTGTTATATGGAGGAAATATATACTAAAATTTTTACATTGATATATGGCATTAGATAGGATTGAATGGAAATTGCTACACCGACAAGTGCTTAGCACTTAAATTTTGGATGGATGGATATGGAGGAAGAAGAAACCCTCCGTTACCGTAAGTGTCATTAAAGGTAACTTAAAGATATTTTAAGAATAAAGGAAGTAGCCTCGTGTTAAAATCTAGGTCACTGTTAATAAAATATCAATTTATGAATTTATTAACAGAATTTCTTTAAATAATGAATGAATTTATTTATATCTTTTGTATGTTTCTCAAAAGTTGTGACTCGTATTAATATTATGTTCGAATTATTTAAATTAGGCATTTTCTATACATTATAGCAAAACAGCATTAGTATTCAGATCATTCAAAAGTAATGGTCGGATTTTGCAAGACTTTCACGGTTGCTAAGTCAATATAGTCACCGAACTTGACTATGATACTCTGCTCCAGATAAATATCACTGTAAACATACGATAATCAAATAAAATAGAAATATCTTATAATAAATGTCAAACATTAAGTACAAAAAATTAAATGATCAATTTACGTGTCTAACATGCCTAATTATTTTTTTAAAGAGCTTTTCGTATTTTTAGTATTCTTCCAATTCCAAATTATGATAATGGCTCCATCGTTATTCGATGATTCTGCCAAGGTCAAGGTTGAAAAGACACTGTGTGATTGATAAGTATTAAAAAAAAGAAGAACTCAAATGTCAGACCATTTCAATTTATTTAGATGAATTATTGTAATTATTCGATCTGACAACAAAAAAAATATTTATAAAAGTATAATCATGGGAATCTTTAATTATTATTTTTCGCGATTTATAACTCACATAGTAAAAGTTGTTCATAATGATGAGTACAAAAACCCCTGAAAGGGATCGAGACTAGAAAGGTAGGATCTTGTATTGTCTACCAATATCTTAAAGAATTACAAGCGTAATGATACTCACTTAATATTCATTGGCTCTTGAAGTTAAAACAACACAAAAAAACAATTAAGATTTACAAGCGATCAAATCAGCGAGACATGATCTAAGATTAGATTCCAAATTGGTATGCAAGCTTGCATATGACCGGTTTGCCCTCCATATGTAGCAGGAACTAAGTTTGTTGTAATTTATAACCTAACCGTCAAAAACCCGCGACTCTAACTAGAAAAACAGCTGTAACTTTTGAACGGCTGAACGGATTTTCATAAAACATAGCTAAGATGATACCCGACTTAACTAGCTTTCAATTAAAAAACTGCATTGAAATCGGGTTATTCGTTTTGGAGCTACGATGCAACAGACAGATACACAAATACACAGATACACACTACAAACTTATAACACCCCTCATTTTTGTCGGGGGTTAAAAATGGGCTTTAGTCTGCTTTATTTTCTTGGGCTTCGCTATTATTAAACAAAGTGTAATAATTGATGTTTATTTGTAAGTCTTGCAATTCATCAGCATCGTTAATTTTCTTACCGCTAGCCTAGGCACACCGTTAGTCGGTGTAGGCAACATTTTTCTAAGGAAAAAAATTATTATAAGGACAATGGAATTTGAAGACCGACATTAAATTTCTTTTGTGAAAAAAAATTATACCAAATAGCTTTATTTTTAATGGGGAAAGTTCTTGATGATAGTGTAGATAGATTTATGTTAATGACACTTTAAAAAGAGACAACTCTAAATGTCTTGTTATCTCTAACATTATGTGGTGCATCAAGTGACATCTTAGATAATCTTGTAAGTTCATAAATGAAAGTTTCGTATAACCTGTTGCCCTTCGAGATAACTTTGAGATAAGGTGTGTTTTCATTAAGATTCGCGCTGCTCTCTTAAATTATGTAGATTTTATGGCTAGGTGTTTTGATTAAACTCTTATCTTTCATTGTTAATTATCAATGTTAATTATATTAAGCTAAATAAAGGCATAGTTTATTTATTTATTTAACAATTTAAGCACACACAGAAAGAAGAATAATTACAATTAAATAGGAAAGATGACACAAAGGTACAAAAAAACAAATCAAAGGGGCTTATTTCTAAAGAAATCTCTTCCAGCAGACCTGAGAGAGGAGAGTTTGAAAAAAAGAAATGTAGACTATAGTGTAGAATTAATACTAAATAAAACTGATGACATTATATTACATCCTAATAAAATTAATATTATATTCCTAATTATATTCTTTTATTTAGGAAAATTTAATCCGTTAGATAGACATAGAATGAAATATAAGTTTTTAAACTGTCATGGACACTAACATTATTAAGAGAGTTAAGAATGGGGTATTTACCATGTTTATACTTGGTTGCAAGCTTCAGTCTATTCGTGATCATGGCGCTCGGAACAGTGCCGAAATATTGGAAGCTCGCAAGAAACACATAAACATGAGATAAACATGGTAAATAACCCGCAGCCTGATTACGGATGCACCTGACAGTTTGCGACAGGCGTAAATTGCACAATCGCTGCTGTCAAACATCATTTTTTGTATTATACGTAATACCAAAATGATGTTTGACAGCAGTCCAGCTGTCAGCTGCGTCCGTAATCAGGCTGCGGTTCTTAACTCAAATAATATAAATGACGTCAAGAAATCATAATGACTAACACTTGATAAAGTACTATTACGGAGGAAGATAAATACTTGCAAAAATATTATAGTTTAAAAAAAACTAAAGAAAACGCTTTTGTCATCCAAACTAAACGTGTATGCAAAATTTCAGCTCAATCGGAAACCGGGAAGTGGGTCAAATTTAACTTCCAAGAGTTTTTTACATAGTTAGTTAGTTAGTTACAGGTGAAGCTAATAAAAGCGTTTTAATTAAACAAACATTATAAATTCGAATGTAACTCTGTCTTTCTGTCTATTTGTTACCTTTTAATAACTAAACGGCTAACTGATCTTAATGAAAGAGAAGGAAATTGTATTGTAAAGGATTTTTTTATTTCATAAATCACATCACCCGATATCCACGCGGATGGAGTCGTAGGCGCAGCTGGTACTTATATAAAAACAAAAAACACATCAAAGAAAGCACTCACTGCCCGTCTCTAAATAGCCTTTACACAGTCATCAAGCGGTGGTGGCCCAATTTTTTATGTTCTCTATTTGGCAATATGTACAAATAAGTAAAACTAACGGTACTGCTGCCAAATACCAACACAATAAGTATACGCGACCCAGTAATTTCCTTCTAAGGTGAGCGTCGTTTGAAGTAAGGCGATGTCTTAACGTTGGGTGCAACTGTATCATTCGCTGACTTTTACTGTCTTTTCTTGATATGTTGTTACTCCTTTGACCGTGACAGAAGAGACAGTTCAGAATATTATGTCCCCTGTGAACAAACTCTAAATTCTCTCTTTTTCTAAAGTCTTTGATCACAAGCCGTCCCTGAACTTTTCCCTTATAAACACTCTGTCAACGTATTCATCGGGTACCTATTTATTTGTAGAGGTAGGGTACTTAAGCCTCTTGGTCACTGCGATCTACGAAGATCTATTGTGACGATCGGGTACTTGCTACTTACAGCTAATACAACAAAAACTCTGTAACATAAAAGATGCTACATACATGTTTTCGTGATGGCTCAGCCTCGCTTAGCTTTCGATGTAACCTCGCCTTGCTCGGGCCGTTCGTTCGCCAAAACAGCATCAACATTTGACACAGTTACCTTTATCGACACATTATCTGTATTTGTTTTTGTTTCCGTTATAACTTATACTTCCGACTCACCTTTTCGTTAAATTGGTTTGTTATTTGAAATGTTATTATTACTCGCCTAACTCCTAATTTGTCAATTGTTTATTTGTGGTACTTTTGTGTACTGTTTTGTTGATTTATATAAAACATCTAAATGAGAACCGTATGATATTAGGTAATATCAACGTTAATCAACGAATCTTCTTTTGATATTTTTTCCGGATGGTAATTTTTATGGCAAGTGTTCTGCCAAACCAGACACCAGACCTATTTAAGCCCCCGCGCCCTTTCAACTTCATTCCATAGTACAAGACAAACACGTTTCCATTAAAAAAGCTATTTAACGCACAATTGTTTGTCGAACACTCGGAACCGGTACATGCTCAAGCGCCACAGAATTTCACTTTGATCGTAAATCGGTTTACTTTCTTTTGGTCTAGATTAGAAAAAAACATCGATTCTTTAGAGACATCAAATGCATTATATTATTCTGATATGAAATGAGCACTAAATACATGTTTCGATGATGATTTAGTGACTTCTGGTTTGTAGGATATAATAAAATATGGTGAAATTAATGTTTCATTAAAATTTGTGTTTTTAGCTGATGCACTACTTTCACTAGAAAGCGATAATGTATCGGATATTAAAAAGAGCTCAGTAGCCTGTTATTATGTTTGTTTTGGTTCTGCAATGCTGCACGAACAACATAAGTTAACTGTGGAAAGAGTATTTGTATTAGTAGATGAGCTAGCAAACTGTCAGTTAAGGGTGCAATTTTCTCAACGATAACCTATTCAAGACTGATGTAGAATTGCTCTAGAACTTGTTTACTTTGGAAGAGAAATCACCAATAGAGAAACTGTTCCATGATTTAATACACCTTTTGGTTATCGTTCCGAAACTATTAATAAATTGGAAGAATTGACTAGCGGATGATATCCGCTGCACTAATTTTGGGAGATTTGTTGGATTTTCTGAATGAATTCAAAATAACTTCATTCCTTGCAAGGCTTTTGATTTCCTTTGCGATATCATGAGGCGTTCCTCAAGGGACAACTCAATAATTGTCCTGTAAATAAAATCTTACTCGATAATTGTCCTGTAAAACAATTCTTATTAAACTTTTCTCATTTCAGGTGCTGCTTGCGTGTTTCTGCCTGGAGGTATCTTCAAAACCAAATTCGTCGAATAACGAGTAAGTTTCATACTAATAAAATATAATAATTGTAGATAATATTAAATAACGTTAACGTTACGTTTTAAGTAACTATACATACATGACACGAACTAATCATTAATTTTTATTTTGAAACTGATTTCATTGTCATCATATTCGTTTAGAGTGACATATGGTTCATTCATTGGGATACCTGGGAACATTTAACCTGCAGAGTAATTACTTTACTAAATATTTTAGTAACTTTAATATATTCTACCCCTAAAGGTGTATTATTCCTGAATTATTTAAAACTAGTATAATTATTGACTTGTCGATTCAATGATGTCAGTTTCTTATGTATTCAAATGCGTATTTACAACTTATAAATAACTTGAACTTTCGTATAAATATTGATTAAAATTATTAACTACGGTTTTATGTTAGTAGACACATGCACACTTAGAAAAAGCACAACTAACTGTAGTAAAGAGCTTAAAAACTTTGTGACAATCTACACGGGATCCGCAGTAGTTCAGGTATGGTTCACTTTAAATATTATATTACGTGCTTGAACACCGCTTATTGATTTACACGCAAAAAAAATAATGCTTATGGATAAAGGTATCACAAATAATGTAGAAATCAAAAACTATAATTACTAAGATAAAACTATGTACATTTCAGATCGACGTCGCCTATCGAAGAAATAACAGGAACCTCCAACGAAAAAGAAAGATCTCTAACTTATGATGAAACTAATACAGAAAACGAATATACTACTAAAGAGATATTGGAAAAAATAAAAGCTATTAACGATGCTCTAAAGAAGCCGAGCAGACGAAATCAGTTCCAATGGAATGCACCGCACCAAAGTGGAGGTGAATACGTCCTAGACAAGGAAGTTCTAGAAAAACTTCAACAAGTCATCGCTTCTGGCAAACTGAATTCTTATTCTAACAACGTACAACAGCAAGAAAGTAATACAATCAACAATGAAAATCTATATGATAACAGATACTCCAGACAGCTAGCATCTCTCTTTGCTGGAAACCAAGCGCAAATGGCGGTAGTACCTACGCCATACATAATGAATATGCCTGTTCTCATCATGCCATCAATGAAAAATATGTATAGCTACGATAATGCCATGGACTATTATGCCTCTAAAATTCAAACTAAGGAAGGTCCATCACCATCACCGTTTCCATCTTTTCCGTCATCAATTCAATGGCCCTTTGCTTCTTTTTTTCCCATACTCATAAGAGACCCGCTACTTAGCATCATGAATGGAGGAGGATGGAACAACTTCATAGAAACTGGTCAAAGTGCTGATGTTTGCAGAAAACAAAAATCAAACGAACAAAATAATAAGGAATTAACTGAAAATCAAGATGACGTTAAAAACGCTGGTAATTTTTTGTACCCAACAGGCGAAACAAAATCCAGACAAAAAAGGGCAGTTAAAAAACGCACGGTGACTAATGGAAGTCAATTACAAGATATTGATGCAGCTAAACTTAAAAAATTCTTCTCTATCAAACCTACTACTACTACTGCGAAGCCTGCTAAGCAGGACCCTGTCAAGCAAGATACTAAAACTAATGCTGAAAATGAAGATGGAGACTTGCGTTTTAATTTCCTAAACTTGTTTGGGAACAAATACAGGCAACCAACTGGACCTGGTTTCTTCATAAACAGATTAAAGGTCAGAAGAGGAGGTGTTGCTATTGCTGGGCCAGGAGGAGTGGCGACTGCTGGCAGAGGTGGGACCGCAATCGTAGGCCCTGGTGGCCTGGCTTACACCCAACCAGGAGGAGTCGCCGTAGCTGGACCGGCCGCGCGAGTTGTAGCCCTATCTTCCGATGCTGACTTAACATCAATTGTCAATCGTCTACAGGCACAAAGTATAATAGATGGTTCTATACCCCAATTATTACAAGCTATACCTGAAGGAAAAATTGTTGCTACTGGTCCTATTATTTATCACCATCTTAACAAACGATAGCCTATTCTAACTAACCCACATCTTTCATATTCTTTCTCATAAACTTTTCTTTTTCTCATTCATTAGATTCCAACGCGGACAAGGATGGGGACGAAACAGACTATGGAGCAGAAACAGAAAGCGATCAGATGAATACAGATATGATGGAATGAATTTCCAAGAAGGGCCCTTGAAATTTGAAGATACAACATTTATGCTGTTTATAAAACCAATAGCTCACGCTTTGAGTTCTAAAGGTACAGCTTTAGCGAATCCCATCTCCCAAGTTGTTATTGCCAAGGACCAGAAAGGAACTATATTTCATGCGCCTATAGCAACTGCCGTGGCTGGCCCTGGTGGTGTGGCCCACGCACAATCAGACCTTTATCTTTACGAATATGTAACTCAAAGAAAATAGTGTATTATTAACTTTTTAGTATAATAAGTTATTGTTTGATCTTCGGAAATTAATTTCGACTGTTAACTTGAAAATGATTTCCGGATTGACTGTAACTTGAAATAATATAAGATTGATGTAAAATATGACAATACAATAAATGTGAATTTTATGTTGATAATGTTTGTTTTATTTTATCTTGAAACTTTTGTTATAATGTCATGGTCGAAAAACCAATATTTATATTAGATCGAGTCAATAACAAAATGTCGGAAACTATTTGAAAGACATGACAATACTTATAAGTAGTTTATGCCGATGAACGATGAATATGTATAAATAATACATAACGTGATATATCTTGACCACTAGTTTTGATGAATAAATTAATTGTAGCTGTAGTTAAGATGAAGAGATGAGTTTTTGAAGATGAAGTTAATAATTATGTAGATTATTCATATTTTTGATAGGCTATTGTTAGCCTAAATATTCTACATAATGGTCGCTCACTTATACAGATACCATAGAAATATTACTATATAATTATTATCTCTATGACAGATACTGCTTGCTGGTGAATTAGGTAAAGTTGTTCACACACAATAATTAATAAATTGATAATTGGGGTTCAATTCCCAGGTCAGGCCCAAAGTTATTGGGTTTTTCCGTTAGGAACTCTTAGTAGGTTGATGGCAAGTGGATCTTCAACACTGGCGAGATAATTATATTATACATTAGTTGTTGGAATTACTCAATCTATAAATCGATATTGAAATGCGTCACTACTTGTATGAATAAATATTTGTAGACAGCACATAACATCCCTTACACTTATTTTCCTCTGTAAGCCAATATTTCTTATGATCTTACTAAATAAGGTCACACCATTACTATTTCTATGGTTCACACACACAATGCAAATAATGGTTTTGCACAAAAAAAAAAATATCTTTAGAAATTAAATTTTCTCAAAATAATAAAGATTTACACATGATTTTTATTTTCCACCTTTATAGAGCATCGGTCCATTACATACCATTCTACGGGGGAGGCAAAGGGCAATACTTGGAAATAAAGAAAGACAACATTGGCAGAATCACGAGCGAGAAAATAGTTTCAGAAGAAAACATTAGCAGCGACAACATAGTTAAAAATAGTGATGAGAGCCTTATTTCAAAAGTCATGGCTGCGAACTTGCAAAAGCTAAGAACTCTTTCAACAAATCTATTAAAATTGCATAATCTTGGTCGAAAGACTGGGTCTTTGGGAATGAATGAAAAGGCTAGATTTAAGACTCAACTGGCATCCTTGGGTGAAGCTGCCTCGAACATGATTAAGCTGATTGAAGAAGTAGATGATGTTGACATGTTGTTCAAGAAGAACGCCACTGTTAGGACTAAGGATGATGATGATACTGAAGATGATGATTATGTAAGTTTGTATAGTCTTTTGTATGATTGTGAGATAAGAAATAGTTAACGCATCACTTTCAGTACATGATGCAAAAGGTAAATAAAAAATTCCTGAACAGAACATCTGTACGTAAACATCACATTGATTGCCTTACTATAGTTTTAGGCATACTCGTGAAGACTTTTACATGGCTTTTAAATTTGTTTTCCTCGTTATGTAAAAGGATTTTTGAGATACTTTGACATACTTCAAATAAAATGGCGCTGGTTTTATAGCTTACTGAATAAAATCTGTAATAAATAGGAGAGACTTAAAACTGGAACTTTTAAGTGAGGACTAAGACATACGATAACATGTGTTGTATTCAGATTGCAGAAGAGGGCGTTGGCATCGACGCTTCGAATGACGAAGACGCTGGTGCTGAGGGCTTCCTTGAAAAGGGCACCATCGCTGAAGCTAAGCCTGTTGGTAAGTCGTTTAATTATTTTTAACTTCTCAATCAAGATGTTCATTTAATTACATAAAAATTACCGTCCAGTGCTGCCAACGAAAGATTATAGAAACTATAGAATTGCTGCGTGTGTAGCATAGATGGCGCTAGTAGTTGCATATTTGGCTCAGAAGCGTTATCTTCAGCTGTAAGATGTCGCTATTCTACTTGTTCACTGGTCTAGTGGTTATAAGGTATAGCATGGCATGGTGGAACTTGAGCATATAGGTTCGATGCCCAAGTTGAAAAGTCCAACAAAAAGTAGGATAATAGTTTTCTTTTTATGGAATAGTAACATGACTGACAAATTTTTATTTCTTAAAGTCAAGGTAAAATTATGTTTTTTGTTGGTTATTCAATACTAATACTTGTACATTTTTTTGCCGGATATCCTAGGGCCGATTTTAATGCGGTTTGGTTTCCTAACATAAGTCGACGTAAGCGACAAAATTCACATAATTCCATTTCTAGGCGACATTTGGACCAAATTCCAAGTAAGATTAGCAATGTCCTTTAAATTGAAATAATACAATAATAAATTTTATTTATCTACAGGTTTAGCAGTCATTGGCGCGAACGGTTTAGCAGCATCCAGACCAATGGCCACAGCTGTAGCTTTGTCTGGAGTGGCGCTTGCCCGACCCATAGCCACAGCCATCGCTGGGGTAGACCCTGCAGCGTTGGGTATCAACTTCCAAATCAACCATCATTCAAAGAAATCAAAACCATCAAAATCATAATCATGCTATACATTATGTTGCGCCTGAAGATTACCCGTTGTCCATCTTGACTGAATGGGTGATCACATAAGCAGTAATACTTTGACCGAGACTCAAAGTTTCAACTGTTTGCCCCAATGAATTTCGTAAAATGTCATTGGTTTACCCACTTAGGTTAAGTTAGACCGTGTGATCGTTTACCCTTATGTGCACAGACATTCGCAAACCCGTACTGGCAAGTCGAGGTAAGCCCTGCAATCCTGCAAATCAGGACTTGTGTATTGTGTAAGTGGATGATGTACCGATTTCCTGCATATGATGTAAAATTGGAACGGCTGTTGATATTGTAAGAAATTATAAATTTTGCCATAATTGTGTGAAAGTGTGATAGTAATGTCTTAAAAAGACAAAAAAAAATGTATTTATTTTTAATTTATAATAAAATTTTCAATGCGATTGTCGTCTTATTTACAATGGTGTTCACACCCTCATTTCTACGCCGATTTTGAGTCCCTGCATAGAACTATAGCGGTGATAGCCTAGAGGTCGAACACTTGCCTTCCATGCAGGAGGGTTTGAGTTCGAACCCGGCCCAGACCTCTGTCTTTTCGACTTTATGTGCGGATCGTAATTTGATTATCACTTGCATTAACGGTGAAGGAAAACATCGTGAGGAAACCTGCACATCTGAGAGGGCCTCATAAAGTTCTCGATGGTGTGTGTAGTCCGCCAATCCGCACTAGGCCAGCGTGGTGGACTAAGGCCTAACTCTTCTTATTCTGAGAAAAGGCCCGTGTCCAGCAGTGGAACAGTAATGGGCTGGATTTATTTATTATTTTATGGGACTATAGGGGGCGAAACTATTGCTACCATATATGCTATTGGGTACAATTCCAAATTACGAGCTGCTGAAAACCCTCCAGCCCAGCCGCAGTGGTAGTCGCCCACGGCGTCGGGCGCCGGCCGACGATCTCCGGCTACCGTAGGCGCGGGCATTCGGACAGCGAGTAAAGGGCAACTCGCTGTCCGACCATGGACCATGCCCGGGTCGACGGCGCGTTGTGTTCCACGCGCGCCTCAAAGAACGTCAGCAAAATGACGGGGCCCCCCCTGTAGAGGGCCGAAGCCTGCTGGGGTCGCGGGACTTATCTCATCACCGTGACCCCGGAACGTAAAGGGCTATTGAAGGAACACCGTGGATTTTAGTCAGTACAAGTCTGACAGTCCCTCCCGCCCTGCCCGGGGTGGGAGGACTCATTTGATGATTTTACCACGCTAAAAAAAAAAAAAAAAAAAGCGACTACTTGTCTAGTCAATTATTATTATTAATAGCCCGTAGTATCCCACTGCAGGGCAAAGGCCTCCCTTCCCTCCTTCCACTTTTCCCGGTCTATAGCAATTTGGGGCCAATCCTTTAGACAGACGTTCAGCTCATCACACCATCTTCACATCACACCTTCTGGGCCTGCCGCGTTGCAAGTTGACTAGTCAAGTTTGCTTTTATTTCCATACTGGAAAAATTACAATTTAACCTTATTACTCAAGTCTGTAACAGGAAATACTAAGCATGCAAATGGCATTCAATACCTAATAATGATGCAAATACCATACACTCACTGCATTTAGGAAATTCCCTTGTGTTTTAGTTCCTAAAACTGAAGTACTAACTGATTTTAATCTGGTCTGACTTAGTCATATTATTGATAGTATAAAAGAAACGTTTCTCGAATAATCCTTACAAGAATAATAATTGATCCGTCTACTGTCTATCTGCAATCTGCATGTTACAGTTAAACTATGGAATGTATTTGACCAAATCACGCGTAGCGTCGACCAACCGTATATAACAGATATATATAATATTATAATTGTTACACCGTCAACTACCCCTCTCTTTTAACCTGCAATTTTTTTTTTTTTTTTTCTATTTTATTCTTTGTACATTTATTTTTCTTGTATCTTTTTTTTATTACTGGTGTGCAATAAAGTGAATTGTATTGTATTTTATTGTAATATCTTACTCTTGTTTGTTCAGTCTAAACACATACACACGCCGAAACCAAGATACGATATAATTACAGCCAAGTAATTCAAAGAACACTTTACACAATTATGACCACACCTTGTTTATTTAAAGACTAAGATCTAGATATCATTGCGTAGTAAAATGAATTAATAAGCTATTTATTAAAGAAACTATTACCAATACCACGTGCTTAAGAATTTGCATTTTTATATGGTCTGTTGTGGAATACGCATGTAGATAATAGCGTGTGATACACTTTTTTTTCGATACTGGGGAGCTATTCTGTAAGAACATAATAATTATCGCATTTCGATTCAAATCCACTCTTATTATTGGTTGATATTTGACAAATTAACATTCGATAATAATCGTGTAACTTAATAACAGGCGTTGTGAACATAACTAGAGCATTTTTACGACTCCATTATTAAGTTATCGTATGCTAAATTTATTTAAGGCTAATCAATTTCCATTAAAAGAATCGACTACACTATTCAGCTTTGACCAACTTCTTTCCTTTCTGGGTCCACTTGGGTTCGTTACCTAATAGATATTATATAGCTCTTACATAATAGTGAACTTAGGCGATATAGTAAGTATTATTATGAAAACGTAGATCATATTAACAATTTGTTTTTCTAACAGTTCCTTGTTATATCTAGCTTAACGTCGATCTTCTTTATATGATGGTCTGGAAACAATACGTATTTTAACCATGCCCTTCACTCGTATACCGAGAATAGAAAAGAAAGAAAGAAAAGTAATGTTTTTGGTAACTTAAATGTGACACAACATGAAATAAAAATATATTATAATAAAATCGAAAATAAATACAGTAGTGTGGGACTCACAGTTGCACCTAAAAGGAGAAAGACTAGTCCTAATTGACACAGGTCAGACTCGATATCCGTGGGTCAGACTATTGACGTAAGTACCCAGTCACACGTCAACCAGACGATCATACTCGCTTATTTACAGGAACATGGTAGGTGACCGCAAAATAAGTAACTTTGTGAGTCAACACTCAAAATGCTTCAAGAAGAATGACTTGCAAGCCTGCAACATGATTCTAGGAAAAATATTCAAACTGAATTACCAGTTTACCTACAAACAGGAATTTGACTTTAACAAGCTTAAAATGTGAGGCAAATTAAACATCCTAATTATTTAATTCCTTATTCATAATTCACGTTTAAGGAATCGCACTGTTAAGTGGTTAAGTAAACTGTTTTTAAATGTCGACGGCATAACTGCAATTTTAGGGATTAAAAATACATACAGGATATTTTTTTATGTAGTGCGCATAATTTGTAGAGTGATTCAGTCTCTGTTCCTAAAAGCAACCGCAGTACTAAAATTCACTCGAAAACAAAATTAAAATTTGATTTTGTTCGGCTTGCGCTAGTAAATTATGCGTGTCCATACTAAGTCGAATTTTCGTTTTGTTTTAAAGTGTATCCCAATACTGCGGTTGCATTTCGGAACAGAGACTGAATCAGTCTCGCGCACTACATAAAAAATATCCTGTATTAAAAAAACTGATGAATACTTTGAGATGACGTCTAATAGAGATGAATGGAAGAAGAAGACATTGCGCCGACCCCAAATAAATTAGAATAAGGGCAGGAGAATGATGAGAAGATAGATATTTTTTGTAGAAAAGCTTCAATTTCATCATTATACAAGAAATATCGTGTACCTACAAGCCCTAAATTTGAAACTCTATTGCAACAGCTGTCAAATCACATACAATCATAATAAATTCTCTACTCCACACCTCTAATTATTCCATTGAACAGATCCGTGAAAATATTCGTCTTTTGACGTTCCCATTGTAAAGGGAACAAAGAAATATCTAGAGCCGCCTGCTTATTACTGCCGCCATTATTTCGTTTAGTCTACATAACTGGTGTATTTACGTAATTTACATAGTCGGTACTCTAGAGAAACAAACATGAAGTTTGTATTGTACAGGTAACAGGTCAACGACACGATATCTCATATATTATAACTAAATGAAACTGTATGGTAATGAGACAATATGGTGGCGGAATCGATTTGAAAACGCACTTAATTTTTATTGCTACAATTTATGGAAAGCTTTTTCTCTATTATATTCTTCAATGAGCTTTGAGCGGTGCACTTTTCTTTAATTTATCTTGAAATCGTATAAAAATAACATTTCTTATAGTATTGTATAGAAGCACACGTTTGTTTTTTGTTTCGAGCGTATGGCACCCTGGGTTGCAGCTGAAAACCAGCGTTGGGTAATCAGTATTAACGTACTGACACCCAACATTATGCTGAGCTGCTGGCCCGTTTGGCACAACTACTGATTTTATTTTATTTTTATTTTCTGTGTTTTTAGCATTTATGTGCCAATAAACTTTATTTCTTTCTTTCTTTCTTTCTTCTTTCACACCAGACCGAGAGGACGACCACCTAAACGATGGGTGGATGACGTTCGGCGATCCCCTGCGATTACAAATGTCAAAGTATCCATCTATTTGACGACTCTTATTATCATTCGCGTAATGTTCATATTCAGCTGTCATCTGTTTGACAGTTATTTTGGAAATTCTTAATGAATTGCTTAATGTGGCCTTTTTAGGCCCGCAGGAGCCGTAACCATGACTAGAGCATGTTCACAGACCCGCCCCCTGATGACATATGATAAATATGACAGTTACTGTCGCAAATGAACGTCCTATTCCGTATCCTCTTTTGAAAACATCTATAAGCGAGAAAGGGATGCATTTTTTGTTGGTCACTGTGACTGTCAGATTTTATTTACGTCATCAAGGTGCCGTTATTGAGTTACAACCGACTATAGGAGTGAGATTCGAATCGAGATACGAAATGTTCTTACCGAATAGCTATACTGATGACTAAGATGAAAATAATAGTCCCTTTCATTACTTCCGACTAAAATTACATTACAATGACTCTCATCTGCCTAGTTTGGGATCCTGCCAAGTACTGCTCATATAAGGACCTAGGAGACTGTTTGCTTGATTGTGCATAATCTTCCGATACAGCTCATCGTTTACCTATTTAATATATCAACATTTCCTACTCCTTGTCTATGTGCTGATGAAGATGTATTGGCTACCTATCAAGAATAATTGATAATGGGTGTTCGAGACATGGTAACGAAAACTGATACCAAGGATTCAGTACATTATTCTAGAACCCTCAGCGATAGAAACCAGGGTCGTTCTTTCCAAAAATTTTACTATTTTGTTTGCAGTTTTAAAAAAATGACTCGGCAAATGTTCACTTCAAGAAATCCTCTTACGCAAACTGCTCCAAATATTTATTGTCTGCACACGAGGCTAAGTATATATACTCGTCAAAACAAAATAAGGGCCACTTGCAAATTTCGACATTATGGGTGATTTAATGATCATTAACTATATCCATGTGGTAAATTGTACAGCGTTGTGTTATCTTAAGAGTTTGCGAACACTTATATAGCATTCCGCTTGAAAAACCGTTAAAATGGGTAGGTTTTATCAACTTTTTTGAAAGCAATTAATTTTACCCTGTTTCTATCGTGAACTTTAAGGTCATTTAACATTTGTATTGTACTGAGAACAGTTTAGTGTTTCGAGTCAGTGCGTACATCGGCATTTTACGAACGTAATTCCACAGGTTCGACTTCAAATGGAGTTGACTACAACGACCAGGACCATAACACTCATCCAAGAAGGCTAATCGTAGCGATCTGTAGTTTTACAGCCGAGATTTTCGCAGCGAGCGATTCAGGATGCCTGGAATTGCTTTTATGAGATCCAAAAATTTGTCAGAAGTCAGGAATTAGGCAGAGCCAGAAGAATCACCGCTCAGGAAGACCGCTACATAGACTTACATGCACGCAGAGAAAGCACCGTCACTTCCCGCTCTTTGCAAACCCGCTTGTGCCTGGCCACAGGCACGCGACTTAGTGACCAAACAATTAGAAACCAGTTCTATGAAAACCAGCAATTGTCCAGGAGTCAAGTGGTGGGAATTCCATAGACCAGTATTCATCATGCAAATCAATAAACATCCGCAAGGCAACAATTGGACTGTAGCGTAAGTGACTGAAGCACATTGCTTTTTACAGATGAGAGCAAAGTAAAAGTTTTTAGTGTTGACCGTTGCATAAGGGTGTGGAGATGAAAAGGTGAGCAATTTGCAGATGCCTGCATCCACAACAATGATCGATTTGGAGGGTCCAATGTTATGGTGTGGGAGGCATAAGCCAAACTGGAAGAACTGAGCTCATAATTCAGAACCAGG
Organism: Allophyes oxyacanthae; assembly: GCA_932294325.1. NCBI lineage: Eukaryota > Metazoa > Arthropoda > Insecta > Lepidoptera > Noctuidae > Allophyes > Allophyes oxyacanthae. The sequence continues at coordinate 1,495,482 of OW028614.1, read as the reverse complement.
GTACAGTAACAACTTAACAACACATCCAGGAGGTCATAAGACTCTATGTGGTGCCATTTGCATAGCAAGTGGGTGCAGGTTTCAAGCTGTTGCACGACAATACACGCGCTTATACTGTTACAGCCACCAGAGAGACACTAGAAGAGGCTTGTATACAAGTGTTGCCGAGGCCAGCGAACAGTTCGGGCTTGAACACAATTGAACACATGTGGGATCTGTTCAAAAGAAGAGTATGAGACACAAATTGATCAGTGGACAATGAGAGACAGCCCTTAAACGTCCTAAAATCGAGCTAGGAACAAATCTCTCAAGAAACAATGCGGCATCTGATAGAAAATGTCCTCTAGGCTTCAAGAATATGTTCAGAAAAGAGGAGGTTGCACCAGATATTGATTCAAAAAGGAAGAAGAATAAACGCCGTGGAATTTCATTTTTATTGCATTTTTAGTCCAAGTGTACTTTTTGCTGAAATTGCACTTTTTCTTGAAAATGTTGTAAAATTGATTTAATTTTTTGTGGATTGTGTAAAATTTAAGCCCATTTCATTAAAAACAAATCATTGCAATGAATTTTACAACTTAGAAACCTAGGAACCTCATAATTTGCCCAGAAGATCAAAAATATAAGGTGGCCCTTATTTTGTTTTGACGAGTATATATTGTACCGTATTGTAAGCACTCCTGCCGTCTGTGGCACAGGTTTATCCTAGTACAGGCACCTATCAGTATGATACCTATGTTATTACTAAGATTTATATTGCTTTGTGTTTTTACCATGGTAATTTTGAATAAATTTTATCTTTATCTTTTATCAGAGGATCAGAAATTCAGCATCAAAATTACAAAGAGAACAAATTCCTCTTCTGCTGTATGTATATTGCATAGAGTAGCCTTATTGCTACACTGAAAAATCTACTGCAGTCTCCATCCAAACCAAGTTATTCGGTTATAAATACCTATAACTTGTATACTACTATACACTAACTTGTGTACTATATAAAGCCAGCAGTGGCGAAGAGTCCATACAACCCGATTCCCATCGGCTTTAGGAATTGGTTAGTGCATACACCAACGTAATATGGCTTGTTATTCAGTTAGGTCGAGCTCTTCCAGACATGACTATATGTATATAGATTACAAGAGACGGTATGGATTTTTGTCTTGCAGCATTAATTGCAGCAATTTTGAGAGGGCATTTTTGGGACTGCTTCCCCTTTTAAAACTGTCACCCTTCGCCGCTGAAAGCCATTATGTTATTTCAGTGTAGATAATTATTACATTAACTTTGCATCCGACCCAAGTACACAGTTTTAAATAACAATAACTTTATTTTTAGCCGCTACGTGTTTTAATGGATATCCGGATATTTGCTACTGGAAATATTACGTAGCCTCGGATATAGATTTTTTCGAATAGACCCTAGATCTGCCCATAAGCTACGAGGTGTATAATTTATCCCTATAGCGTCGTACACGCAATCCTCGCGTCTCATATAAGTGTGCGCTGACCGGCGCCCGCGCATTGTTACACTGTACTTAGTAGTGCGCGGGTCAAACAAAGTGTGAAAAATGGCAGTTAATTTCGTAAGTTACTTTTTTTAGTTTCTTTTTCGTATTGTAGTCGTTTCCGGTTTATAGAGAAAAATCACTTTAAAAAACTATAATTTTTTAACACTAAACCATTTATTTCTTATTTAAAAATAACGATCCTAATTTCAGCACAGTATAAAAATAAAATACGTACCTATTAAATAATTACAAATATAAAATATTCTAATATGATTTTTTTTCTAACAAAAAAATGTCCTTATTCTTACATTAAACTTTCAGTTAGACGTGCTATTTCCTAGTCAAACTGTGTAATAAAACAGTATAAACCTTAGTTAACAAAAGCTGGAAGGTTATTAACCCGAGCGGGTTATTCAGTTTCAGTATAGAATAGATAATAGTTTAGTTTGTGAAGGAATCGGCCTTTATACAATAAACTTTATTGTACACCAGAAATACAAAAATAACAAAAAAAAATTACAAAAATATTGTGATAACCAGACTATCAGAACGCTTAGTAAGTTGCATAAACTAAACGTTATTATTCCATAGGTAGTGAATATTCTATTCATAAATACGTAAACTTTACAAAAAATAATTGTAATTATAAATACAAGGTAAAGTTTACTGAATGCTTTTTGTTATCACATATAACACGAGGAATTTTGTAATTACAACGGTTTTTTTTTCTCGGTGTATAAAACCATAAAAGGTTCGGTTATTATCGGCACCAACCCTTAAAGCGCTTCCTCAAAGATAATATTTTTTAACATTTCTTCGAACTAAGTTTTTCAGTGTGTGTGTGTGTGTGTGAGAATAGTGTTCAGACATAAATCTCGCAACACACATACACCCAGACCTGGATCAACTATCGGTAGTCCATACAAATATTTCTTTGAAGCAATACCTACACAATAACCTAACACTAACAATAATCTAAAGCGAATAACACACGGAGCGGAGCGGCGCCACCTGCCGCTGCGATTCATAATCGATCGCATAGAAACAGTACCGCGCGAAAACGCGGTGCCATATACCAAGACTCGTCGGATTACCTACAGAGTGATACAAGATTCGACCACACACCGCTCCGCGTGGAATTCGCTAAGGCTTGTTTTATTTAGTCCATAACTCGATCAATGGATATTATTTAGTGTGCAAAACAATAGCTGTTTAATTGTTGGATACAATTGTGAGTGACATTCCTGATTGTGCATATGGCATGAGTGTGAACGGTCTGATTCATGTACAATGTTTGGGTTTAACCTAGTTTACAACTTTGTTGGGAATCCTCGAAATATACACACAAGTACCACCATAATTATGACACACTCCAGACATCCCTACCTACTTTTGTTGATCGAAGCCTACGTCTCATTAAAACTTGTAACAAAAAATGACATGAAAATTAAGTTAAACGGTTCTAGTGGAAAAGCCGGGGCTTATTGCAGTGTAAGCTCTAAATGCAACTTGCTAAGAGGTATATCGCCCTAAATTAACTAACCTTTTTACCAGATTGCGCGACAGCAGAGGCAGGGTTAGGTATGTTTTAGGGTAGAGACCTATTCAATAAACTAAAATCATCCAAGGATGATTTAACTCTACTTCTGTAACTTATTTGTTTGATAATGAAAAGGATAAAGCATCACTGTCACTTTAATCTAAATCACAAAGGTTTATTGTACGGAAGTAACATATAACTGAAAATTATGAATAAAACATGAATGTGCTCGTAAGAAAAGACATCAGAATGGAATAGAATATATCTATATTTCATGTAAACCAGATACATGCACTTATTAAATGTCGAGACTCTAGGTGCGCAGTTCCAAATAGTAGGTCCTATGGAGAAGTAATTGCCAATCTTACTATGGGACTTAATCCAAATCCCGCCCAGAAATGGTCTGGAAATCAAACCGCATTAAAATAGGTCCGAAGGTATCCGCAATTACCTAACACAGAATAATTGCTACAAAATTATTGTTACTATTTACACTTTGGGAGATAAAAATATCTTTGTATCGGTCATATTATTATTAATCCTACATTTTGGCACAAGATTTACACACATTACAAAGACAATAAAAGTTACTATCCGTATCCTGGTAATGTCTTTTCGAATTTGGTTTAATAAAGTAAAAACAATCGCAAATAAGACGTATAAATAATAATTTTAGCAGAGCGTGGTTTCGATCCACGGACCTCTGGGTTATGGGCCCAGCACGCTTCCACTGCGCCACTCTGCTTATACTAACGAAGGGCGAAATACTTCGCTATATTTACCGAAAGGCGCGAACACTGCAAAAAGTTACTAAATCAAAGCAAATTCTGTATTCACATACGGACATAACTTTGTTCTTCTTTGTACTTCTTTCTTCTTTACTAAGTCTTCCTTCTCCAATAAACTAAACATGCATGTGTTGAGTGAGCTCTATTATATTAGCAACGACTGGGGTTCGAACCTTGAACCTAACGACTTCGCGATCGCTATCAACGTTTAGCCATTTTGGCCCTTGTCACTTAATTCCTCAAAACTCTATAAAAGCATTTACCTAGAAAACCACAACACTAACATACTCAAGCAACACTAAACCGGGTCGCATAAGGCGCTGCGCAAACTTAGACACATTTTGTTACTAATACGGGACACTATCACAGGAAACCATGGTTGCAGTACCCAGTAACGGCAACTGGACACAGTCGCCAGTTGCTAGTGCTGGACACCGGGAATAGTACCGTGGTTGTGTTCCGCCAGTGTCACAATGGATGTCGACGAAGTATTTCTATGGAAATTTATTATCATTGCTTGTGTTTTCCACTAAATACTGTTTAGTGTCTAGTTGCTAACACTAAACACATTTTGATCGGCGATCGGTGGGTCTCAAGTGGAAGCAACTGGAAACCACAGTAGTTGCGTCTCCGTATGAAGTGGTCGACTTCTTAGTTATTCTGCCTGGCCTTTATCCCAACTACGATGGGGTCAGCTCCCAGTCTAACCAGATGCGGCTTAATAGCAGTATTTCATACGGAGCGACTGCCATCTGACCTCCGCCACCCAATTACTGGGACACACTGATACCCTAAGGTTACACCGGGTGCCAGACGTATTCCGTCTTATTACAAAAAATGGTTTAAAACAAGTCTTGTAAAACTCAGGTTTTATGATAGGCCCGTCTCTTTTTGTCATATTACGTTAGAAAGTGACGGATATATTTAAATCCTCGGTTTTACTAGACTTGGTTTATACCATCCTTGGTAATAAGGGGGTTTGTGTTGCTGACTCTCGTAACGACTGTCAAAGGTCTATATATGAAAATAAAATATTTACTGCTAGTTGCCGGTTGCTTGTATCCAACACAAGTACACAGTGTCTACGTTTGCGCAGCGCCTAAGAGTAGTATGGAGGCAACCAGCGACGCGCGTCCCTAACTGTCCTCACACATAATTACGACAAAATTACACTTTTCGAGCTTGCGTTATGTGTCGCAATAAAAGGAATCATTCGGACACTCACTTACATGCCGCGTGGCTAAGTGCGTGTGACAGTTTCAATGTGTCATTGTTTGCTATTGCAATAATTTCGCAACATGTACCATGTTAGGGAAACTGTGCATTAAAGTTATCTTGATGAATAACTGGTTTGATAGCTATGTCGTTTTAGGTGGTTAGAGGACGGATAAAAAGATTCTAGTTCTTCTATTTTTGAGCTAAAGTGGCGTAATATGAAATATTTTTATAACATTTTAATAGCAGCTATGTGACTCGTATATAAATGGCCAGCCTTATAGCAAGCTGAGGAAATTACGAGTCGACATTTTGTTCAAAACGTCAAAAAAATTGTTGCTAGAAACATTTCTAGTGTTCAAGATTTGCCACTTTGCCATTTCTCATTCCTTCCATATTTTTGCAATGTGTCCCAAACATGTTCGAATTAAAACGATGTGTTTTTTATAACTCAACTTAGTTTAAATTTTGACAAGAAGCACAAAAGTTGAAAATGATTATTTACGAATAAAAAAACTGGTTTATTTAACTATTTCTCTCTCAGACAATGCGGATGATACAATTAACTTATCAACCTTGTGTAGTTCTGACTGCACTGATTTAACTGTAGGACGAAGTTGAACGATCCCTTGATGTGTCACTCAGACGAAATGAGCACCAGGGTCAAGGGCACCGTGTTACATGAATACATCATAAAAGAACATGTTATGTAAAGTTATTGTTTCGAGGAAAATTTCGTTTAGAATTTAAGTTCAATGTCTGCGATTTTCTTGTAATTCTTTGTAAATTTTGAACGTCTTTGCAATTTTCTGGTAATGCATCATAAAATACACGTTTATTCTTAACAATTAATTACCAATAAAGAAGAAATAAATTTTCTAGAATTTTAAAAATGTTAAAATATTATTTTGACCTCTCAACTGCTGAAATAAATCGCAATTCTTTATTATGTTTAAATTAAGATAAATGGCGGTTATCTTTATCTATAAAGGATTAACTTTATCATGTTTGAAATATGTAATTTCGACTGAGCGGCCTTTATAAATTTCGAGAAAACCACCAATAAAAGACAAAGCACTATAATGTAATTAAATAATTTAAAAATATAGATCTAACAGCGCATTGACTGATTTGAAACTTGCATAGTTTTCTGAGAAACCAGAGGTCATTCAATAGGAACTTTTAAAAAAAAATCTTTTCACAATTTTTTTATAATTTTAGCATTTTCAAAATAAAACGAGTTTTTTTTTTAAAGTTCTTATAGAAGCGAGAATTGCTCCCAATAACAGCAAGGCCGCAAAGTGTGCGTTCCGTTTACGTTTGCAATGACCACGGTAGATGATATAGTAAAGTGGGTGAAGGTACGGACGTCTGTCACATACTAATGAGACGGCTACTTACCTACCGGCTTCCTTCCGTTACGGGCAATCAAATTACTTATTAAAAGTCCGGTGGGTTAAGATGATAGGAATTATGGTGATGATGTATGTCCGTGTTCTGTGTTAAAATAGAAATTATCAGAAGCCGAGAGGCGAAGATTAAAAATAATACAGGGTGACTGGTTTAACGAGGGACAAATTGAAGGACGAATCGTACTCGTCATTATGAACAACTTTTACTATGGGACCAAACCTGAAATCGCGAATAAAAAATCTGCTGTTCCATAAATTTAGTCGAGTAGGTAATATTAAATTATTTATATGGAATAGTTGTTTTTTTCGCGATTTCAGGGTTTATCCAAATGTAAAAGTTGTTCATAGAGATGAGTATAATACCGTCCTTCAATGTTTCCAACGTTCAACAAGTCACCCTGTATAATCATTTGAATAGGCAAGAAGAACAAAGGGCGAGTGGTTGCTGAAATTCCTGCAAAGCTTAGAAAGAAAGAAAGGAAAAGAAAGAAAAAAACATTTATTCAGCACAGACATATTGGCAACATAAGAAAAGATAAAAAAAAACACGTCTATAGTTGACAAATAAGAAATAAAATATTTTTAAATAGGTATATAGGCTTAGGTCAACCTTCATAAAGCTTGGTGTTGTAAAAAAAATCTACGGGATATCCAAGAGGTTTTCTATCGTGTCAATTATTAATTACTCTTTATGATATAATATAATAATTACTTTTTATATGACAACACTGAATAGCTGTGAAGACACATTCAGTGTTGTCATATAAAGAGTAAAATTAAATTTGAATTGATTTTGGCAAGTGGGAGAAAAGTGCATCGGCTCTTTCAAAGCCTGGCTCTTTCATACACACACTCCCCTACTTCGCGAAAGTGTGATATAGGGTGAAAGAAGGTAATATTTTCAAAAGATCTTGTACACTTGTAAAGCAGTTGATTGCGATAGGCTAAGCCGTAAATAGACGTGCGTGAGCGCATCATGCGGTAGTTCCGTATGCCAATAATATAAATCACAGTGAAAATTACATTATTTCCTCGTCCATTGTAGCGGGACGATGAAATAATAGCTTTGTTACGTATGCAAATGGTACGCAACCAAATAACTTATTAACTTCAATACATAACGATAATAACAGTCATTCTACGGTTATTCTTCCTTATATTATTTTACTACAATACAATACAATAGGATAGCCCTCTATTACATGGGACTATTACGTCATATACTATGATGATGTCATCCAAGCCAATGTAGCGACATCTATCGCCACATAGAATAACTACTTAGCAAGGCAACAAAAGCTAACTACAGTGGCGCGAAAATATGAATTCGACCAATCAGATTACGAGGCCTGCATCACGCAAGGAAAATGAATATTGTATCTAACACATACAACTGTCCGATATCAACCGTCGGGCTTCGACGCGCCAGGCACCCTGTATAATAAATAACCTTTTTTTTAACGTCGATAGAAGATACGGAACCATTGGTGCACGAGTTCGACTCGCAATTGACTGTGATTTTTTTTTTCTCTTTTGTCTTACTATTGAGACTGCATCCATTATTTAACAAAACCGAAATAATTAAATATTGAATACAGTCTTAAAGGGGATAACAAAAAATACAGCCATTACTGTCCCACTGCTGGCCGCGGGCCTCTTCTCAGAGAGAGGGGTTAGGCCTTAGTCCACCACGCTGGCCTAGTGCGGGTTGGCGGACTACACACACCATCGAGAACTTTATGAGGCCCTCTCACGTGTGCAGGTTTTCACGATGTTTTCCTTCACCGTTATCGCGAGTGATAAGTAATCAAATTCTAATCCACACATGAATCCAAAAAGTCTGAGGTGCGGGCCGGGTTTGAACTCAGACCCTGCTTGGAAGGCAAGCGTTCAACCGCTAGGCTATCACTGCTTTGGGATTAGTTAATAAAAACTTTAACACTGTTATGATCGCAGTAAATAAGTAGCGCTTGACGTTACGAGTTAAAATAATAATAAATGAGCCATAATAGCGGATAACTGCAGTTTACCGTCATCAATAAACCAATAAAAGTCGCTACAACTTGAGCGGCATGACAATCAGCGGACACATGTTGTTGTTTGTACTGAACATAATTTAAAACAGCACATTACATAAATCATTATATATAGGTAAACAACACGCATCATCGATGAACTCTATCGATTAACGCCATAGGTAGGCATTTGATCCCGTGTTAGTGAGTAATCGTGATCTGCCGAATACATTTACAATTATAAATGATAATGTGGGATAGAAAAGTATGTTTTTTTTTTTAAATTTGCTTCTCACTAGGTTTTCTCCTGTATTGAGGGTACAGTTTACAAACATACATGTCACATGCACACACCCCAGACCCGGAGCAACTATCTATAGATCATACAAATAATTGTTCCGTGCGGGGATCGAACCCGCGGCCGGCGGCACGTAGCGTAGAAAGTGTGTCGTGTCGTGTCTTTTTAGGGTTCTGTACCCAAAGGGTAAAACGGGACCCTATTAGTAAGACTCCGCTGTCCGTCCGTCTGTCTGTCTGTCTGTCTGTCTGTCGGTCTGGCATATTTAAGGGCTCCCATACAAAAACGTGATTTTTTTGCCGTTTTAATAGATAATGGTACGGAACCCTTCGTGCGCGAGTCCGACTCGCACTTGGCCGGTTTTATTTATTACATAACATACCAAGCAGTAGCGCAAGCAGTGATAGCATAGCGGTTGAACGCTTGCCTTCCATTCAGGAGGGTATGCGTTCAAACCCGGCCCGCACCTCTGTCTTGTCGAGTTCAGAATCAGATCAGAATCGCGGATCAGAATTTGATTATCACCTGCGTTTACGATAAAGGAAAACATCGCGAGGAAACCTGCACACCTGAGAGGGCCTTATAAAGTTCTCGATGGTGTATGTAGTCCACCAACCCGCACCAGGCCAGCGTGGTGGACTAAGGCCTAACCCTTCTCATTCTGAGAAGAGGCCCATACCCAGCAGTGGGACAGTAATGAGCTGGAATTATTTATTTATACAGAAAATACCATCACGCTTGTATTTCCCGAACGGTTATGCAGAGGACTAACCCCATGAAATAGGAGACGAGACTAATGCCGTCTACCAGACAAAATTCCAAGCTCCGTACTTCTAGAACGAAGGAAAGAGGAAGCAGTCCGAATATCGAATTGATCTATTTGGATTCTTAATCCATGTCAGCATGACAGTTTGGATCTATCGCACGTACTCAGGCAGATGGCCTATTGATGTTAGCGTTGAGTGTCGAGTCGTTGGCGTCTCTACTATTATCGTTGAGCCTAGCTATATTATAAAATTTGCGAAGATGAAGATCTCGACATTTTCCCATGTTCTTTGATGAAATTCACGGATACTGCACTTAAATGTATTAGTAGTTAAGAATACTCACACTGTCGTATTGGTTATGTACTGTAAAGGCAATGTAAAGGTTAATAAATAAATAAATATTAAATCATTATTATTATTGTTCTTGCGTTTTTACTTCACACAATAACCTATATTGCTTTAGGGACGTGAAGTGGAGTGGTAACGTAGTGAACTATGTCTATAAGTCACTGTTTCAAATCCGGCTCAAAGGACCAATTTTAGGGTCCACTATTTCATTTCACATACCAATAGGACTATCTTGGTCTCGCATATTTTTTATGTATAACTTATTAAACATCGTATTGTAACACTATTATTTTAAAAGAATAGTGTATACTTTGATTCTTGATGATTTCTTCTCAATACTCAACACAAATTATGGAGCCCTGGGCATGCACCTCGACGTTCTAAGAGAGCGCATAGAAGGATGCGGGTCCCATCCTATTGATATAATACCTTCCCTTTGTCGGAATTCACACGACTTCCTATAATAATATAAACTATCAAACACTACACACTATTTTCTAAAACACGCAATATTAAGGAAACAAACTTCAAATATTCTAAACAAGGAAAACCAACAACAATTATAATTCCCAATACATTAGTGATGGGTCAAATTTTGCGAGTGGCATCGGGTGATCGTATCATAGTTATAGCATGCAATGACTCGGCCTTAGCTTACCAACCTGTATGAAGGCTAGTTAGACAGGCGCACTGAATTATAATGGCATGAGATGTGGTGTAAAGATAACAAGGTGATTTGAAATGTCCTTCATTTTATGCCTATTCTTTTTTGAAAATTTTTCCGGCCTTTAAATGATAGGAATCATTTTCATCATCATTCGTTCAGTAATTCATTTTTAGGTGTGAATGTCACCCATGCGTATGTCGCTTGCTCATCGGGAATAATCATAGACATAATATACTACGGTGCGAATTTCGCTTGCTCATGGGGAATAATCATAGACTGACTACTAGAATAAATCTATGGGAATAATTGAACGGTTTCGGGCGGCCCACAGCTGCGTTAAGCGAGTGACCAATCAAACCCTCAAAATATTTGTCAGATCAATTAATGACTATAGCCATTGGTCGGTTGACAGCAGTATAACTTTCACCTTACTATCTTCGATGATTGGTGCGATCGCCCGACGAAGCCCGTTCAAATAACTGAAAGGTTGGAAAGAAGACTATTATTCGGACTAGACATCAGACAACACAGTGCACAAACAAAAAAAAGTAAAAAAACAAAAAAGTAACAATTAAAAACAATGTGCTGTCGGTATGCCAGTACCAAATGGGTTGCCAACTCAGCATTTGCTGGGTATAGGTACGAACACCCAGCGCCATATTCCCAGCTCCTGTTATTAAATTACACGAGTGTTAACGTATGTCAATTCGAGAAATATCGACCGACATTGTGAGTGAGATTCGAATAGAGATGCGAAATGTTCTTACAGTATAGCTCCTTAGTTTCATCGGTTTCACAACACTAGAAATAAACATGAAGAATACCTAACACACATGAATTATCATCATCAAACTAACCTTACTATAAAACCGGTAATAGTATTAATTTTCTTTTATTTCCAGTACTTGATAGCAGCAATGGTTGCGGCAGTGACCGCCGCTCCCCCCGGCCCGCAGCGGTACCAACAACCAGCTCCGCTGCATCAGCTCAACCCGTAAATACTCCATACTACCATAAATTATAATAATATACACCGATAATGTCCACTGCTGACCAGCATCCGTTTATAGACCGCTACAGTGAGCAGTAAACGTCCTGTTTATTAAAACAGGACACCTAGGTACTTGAAGGGGTTTTTTTACTCATCATTATGAACAACTTTATGGATATAGAAGAAAGAAAGAAAGAGAAATAAATTATCATTTAGTGTATTATGCTAATAACTTAATAACAGATAAACATTTTTATTGATAATTCAATTCAAATTATAAGTCAGGGTATCATACATACAATCATAGGCATTAATATAATCATAGACATCAAATTAACATACATTATTGCATTACATTACATAATTATTTAATTTAATTTAATTCAATTTTACAATCTATTTAATATTCTAATTGGGGTGTATGAGATCTTGCGAATATCTTTAGAATGTACTTATTTTTCATTATACTTTCCGTTTATTACAGACTGGATTACTATTTGGAGCAACCTGTAGATAACTACTATAGGCCCGCTGAACATAAGCAAGGTAAGTTCTAAAGAGATTGAAATAATATAAATATATTTTGTTAATTTTTTATTATTATTATTTCATACAAGGTCCTTCCTTTCTAGTCCCGATATTGTACTCACCATTATGAATAACTTTTAATATGGGACCAAACATGAAATCACGGAAAAAAATCCGCTGTTTCATACATTTGATTAGAGTAATTGTGAATTATTTGTAGGGAACAACAGATTTTTTATCACGATTTCAGCGGTGGTCCCATAATAAAGTTCATAATGATGAGTAGGTACCAGTGGCGAAGGGTGACAGTTTTAAAAGGGGAAGCCATCCCAAAAATGCCCTCTAAAAATTGCTGCAATTAATGCTGCAAGACAAAAATCCATACCGTCTCTTGTAATCTATATAATTATTATTATAGTCATGTCTGAAAGAGCTCGACCTAACTGAATAACAAGCCATATTACGTTGGTCTATGTACTAACCAATTCTTATAGGGAAGCCAATGGGAATCGGGTTGTATGGACTCTTCCCTACTGGTAGGTACAAATGGGACTAGAAATGTAGAACCTAGTATATTCTTTGTAATATTTTTAAAAAATCCGTTCTTCGTCGGATCATGGTATACGATGTTTCTTGCAGATGAGTAGTTCTATATTTCTATTAATGCTGATAAGGATTAAGGGAAGGAAAATATAAGGGAGAACCCACGCGTCTATGACACAAACATGCATTTCCCGTTAAATATTTATTTTTTTACCATAAGGAGAAACCACGCGACCTTCACGAAAAATCCGTCAGCGTCTATAAAATGATTCAATTTCCACCAAACAATTTTTACTCTGAATGGAATGAAAATCCGAGAATACTGTTACCTTAAAAATAATATTATTCAATTTGTACACATCAAGATCACTTGGTCAGTGGTCAACTGTCGAACTGTGAAGGAAAATCTTGCTCGAAAACATCACGTCGACAATAAATAGTAAACGTGTGTGGTATATTATGAATGATGATTATTACGAGTATTGTGTCATCACAGGTAATGCGTTGCCGTAAGCAGTCGAAAACGCCAACATTACCAACAAACATCACAACATCATCTTCGCCAACATTTCTGAATTGATTTATATATGTTTATGTTTATTTAAGATATAATAATACATATTTATTTATATATAATTATGTTAATGTTTATGTAAGTTTATAATTATAGTTGTTTTTAAGTATAATAGAATATACCTACCCTCTCATTTAAGTTTGTTTTTTGGTGCATCTACCTTCATTGTCTCTGCATCACCCTAAGGTTGTCTGGTAGAGAATGCCTACGGGATTAAGACCGTCTTTGTACATTGTACATGAAGCATTTTAATTAATTAATTAATTACCTAGCTATCTATTCCCGAGGATATCGTAAAAGTGGAATAACCTAACCGTCAAATACCCCCGACTCCAACTAGAAAAAGAGCTGAAACTTTTGAAAATCTGAACAGATTTTCATGAAGCATAGCTAATTTATTACCGGATTAAACTAGCTTTTGATTAAAAAAACTGCATTGACATTGGTCCATCCACTACAAACTTATAACCGCCCCTTTTTTGTAGGGGGTTAAAAAGAAGAATAGATGGTTTAGTCCAGGTATTTTTTTTATACTACTAAGTTGGCAAATAAGCATACGGCCCGCCTGATGTTAAGCGGTTACCGTAACCTATGGACGCTTGCAACACCAGGGGCATCACTCGCGTGCTGTCGATCCTAACTTCTAGCGACAATGCCCCAAGAAGCACTGGTGACCTCGCTTACCGTTAGGAACACAACACTGCAAAAGAGCAGTGTTATTTGGCTACGATATTCTGCAAGGTGGAGGTACTTCCCCAGTCGCGCAGCTCCAATTTTGAGCCAAAAAATTCATGCTTATAACGCCAAATTATCGATGGTCCCATTTTCAAAACTGCAGCCTATCTATCATGGCAACTGTACGCGCACTCGTTAAAAGTACCCTTTCACCATAGCCAACCACAAAAAAAGGTTGGAAAATTAATAGAATAAAATAAAGAAGTAGGTACAAGAAACCCATCAACTCATTAATAAAGTCCTCGCTCGAGAATAAAACTGTCTACACTTCGCTACTAATGCTCGACAAATTATGAAAACCAGTCTTTTTTATTTTTACAGTAAGTGTGAACGGTCCCAATGGTGCGCCTGCACGCCTGGAGTCTTTGGAGCCTGACAGCGAAGTAGAACTAGTGCCGGGAGTACAACAGCCACAACAGCCTCCACAACAAGTAATAAAAATAACTTTACTTGGATTTAGAGAACAATCTTCTTTAAAGTTGATATTAAAAAAAACGCTTGATTAGTAAGCATGATGATACTCGTCCCTGCCAAAAGTATATAGCAAACAAACGTAAAACTTCTATCTCTATATCCAATAATTGATTCAGGCAACAAATCATCACTGTATGCAAATGCAAACCTAATTATTTATTATTTTATTTTCAGAATCCAGTAGCTCCAAATGTTCCCGGTCTATTGCCCGGACAACGAGTGTTCATAGTGCACATGCCAGTGCCAGGATACAGGTAAATACATTTTATATATCTACAAACTGAACGAAATCAAAATTTAGCGCAATCCACAGCAAAAGTGATACTCAAAAAGAATCCAATCATATCAAAGCTAAAGACTACGAATGGGTATAATTGTGATATCGTAAAAGAAGACTAAGGGATTGTCAAAAGAATAGGTAACAGAATATTTCTATTCACATTTGTGAATAACATAACGCGTGTGAATCTGTTTGCTCCGGGATTTTGTAGAACAATATTCCATCAGAAAGGAAACGATAGCAGTGTATTGTTAGTTAAGAAATGATGGTGAATAGATTAATTCTCTGTTTCAGTCCCGGCAGCATAGGCGGCTACCAGCCCGTGTACATAGTTGCTGCAGGCCCTCAAGGAAACCCCCGATTCCCAGGCAATGGTAAGTCTATTTGGAAATTTTCACTAAAAGTAGGTTCCGTTTCTTTACTAATAACTTAGTAATAATTTTGTCTAGTCTTATTCTTATCTTAGTATATTTAGTACGATATATTTTACCTAGGTTCATCTCAATCTGCACCATAACTAGTTGATGTCACTGTATTCCATCCAAAGTTTGCATGGTAAATATTTATTGATGTGATATGGCCGCCCATTTTGTTGTACTATATATTTCTAATGTACCCACCAGTTCTCATCACCTCTGAGTCTAAAATCCACAAAATTAAGAAAACTAGCTTCTACTCAAGCTGTTTCATAAAATGTTATTCTTCTATCCTTACTTCTCCAGGTTTCCAGAACGCCGTACTCCTAGACCCATCAGGCCAGGGAGTCGTGAATCCGTTCTTGGGCTACCAAAGAGGTGTTTACCAGCAACAAATCCTGGGGGCCCCCTTAACGTACCCCAACAGACCTTATGAACTTGTGTACCAAGATTCTGGACTAGTAAATGGGTAAGTTATTCATAATTTTAGAACATTTACTCGTTAAATGTAACTAAAATATGTTTCGGAAACTAGCGTCAGACTCACAGGTAAAAAGAACATTTTGTAGGTAAAATATTTTTAATTTTTTATTTTTTATTTTATTTATTTATGTACACACAAGGAAACATGGTAATAAAAATGTTACAGACAAATGAGCACAATGGAACTACTTATTTCTAAAGAAATTTCTTCCAGTAGTCCCGCGATTGGAAATAAGGATGATAGACACGTAGACACAGTGTGTAAAAATTACAAAGTAACTACTTTAGACTACTTAAACTTATGGTATACTAAACTAAACCAATAACTAAATACCTATGAAATAAACTACATAGATAACAAATACAATGAACTACATATACCGTACGAATAAATACCTATCTAAATATATAAAAACAAATACTTATATATAGGAATTATGTATATATATATTGTAATGGACAATCATTGTAAAGAAGAAAGGTAATGGTCTTTGACACATTTCTTGAAAACAGAAATAGATTTTGAGTCACGTATGTTAGGCGGAAGCGAGTTCCACAATCTCACCGCATGGACAGAAAAAGAATAAGAATAAAAATCCGTTTTGTGTGAAGAAAATTTAAGGTGGGATCTGCTAGGAGCATCAGCAGCCCGAGAATACGAGAAGCGTTCTCTCAGGTACTGGGGATACGCCGGGTTGTGAAGGATATTTATATTTAATATGTGAAGTTCTTCGCTTATAAGGATTTCTAGCATATTTATGACGAGTGATAATTTAATATGAAATTAAATGATACTTCATCAAACGTTTTCGATAAATTTGAATTACCTACCATAATAAATAAAATTGATTGATGAAAATTTAATTTTTATTTATACCATATATAAATAAAAATTGAATTAATTAAATTTATATATATTTTTTTATTATTTTTCCGAGATATTAAATGGATAGTTTTTAAAATCAAAATATCGTTTTACTGGTGCTACGTTCCGCAACTTTCGACTTTCTTCAGAATATTTTCATTTCACCAGCTTCATCAGGTTAATTGCAATGTTGTATTTTTTCATATTTTCCTTTCACAGCGGTCAAGTTGGACAGCAACAACTACAAGGAGACGCTGGTAGATCGCCCATTCATTTCTCACAATCAGTAGGACTCCAAGGACCAATCAACCCTGCCGCCTACCAAGGACCAGTTGCCCAACTTAGCCATCAAGGACCAGCGCCCAACACGAGAGGGCCTAATGGTAATTACAATATTCCTGGTAACTATGTCTAGTCTATATTCTACTTTGTTATACAAATTGTAGCTGCTACTTCTCGAATGATTTAAAAGAGCAGTAAATCAGATATTTTATACCACTAAGATTGCAAACACTCATACGGCCTTCCTGATGGTAACCAGTTACGGTAGCCTATGGACGCTTACAACACCAAGGGAATCAATCGTGTGTTGCCGACCCTGTAAAAATCTTTTCACTCCCTTTTTGAAGAACCCCATATAGTCTCTTGGGAAAACCTCGGTGGGGAGCTGATTCTACAACCGGAGTGTGCGTTACAAGAAACTCTTTTGAAACCGCAAAGTATGAAACCAATGGTGAGAAGTGCGATGGTAAAAGTAGCCGTTGGCATTATATCAAGCATAATAATTTAGATGTTATCAAACAATTCCTATTATTAGATATTTCCCGCCGTGCAACCTAAACCACCAATAATTAAATTTATCATGTCCAGTCGATCAGTGGCCAAGACTGGCCAAGATGTGTTTATCTAAGACATTATTGATGATAAATATTCTTATTTTAGGTGCCCCATCCCAGTTAAAACAAGGTCCAGGAAGTGATGAAACCAAAGAAGCCGTGGAAGGCAAGTCGAACCACAGGGCACAAGCACTTACACGAAACAAAGCGTAAATTAACAAAACCAAGTAGTTTACTGTGATTAAACAAATGGAATCTCAAATAGAAATTATATAAACGCCAATATTTGATTCAGATGATACATTACTGAATGAAATTGTTTTAGATTTAACATTACGATAGAACGTAATATTATTTTTGTTACCAAGTGTTAAACAGCAATGCAATATAGTTTCTTATATTTATTTTGAAAATTAAACGTTTGATACTTAAATTGTTTCTTTTATATTCAACTTACACTGAAAACTCTTTTATTCGCATAGACCATAAAAAGGCTGGTTCAGTAAGTAATGCGATAGGGAAGAACGACCAAGACAATGGTTACTATGATGAAATATCGCCCGTGTTACCGGTATTTTCAGTGATTTTCTGTCTCCTAGCCTCTTCTTGTCCTATTGTTATAGTCATTGCATTATAATTTAAGCATGATGACAACATCATGCTTAAATTATAATTATAATTCTAAGGATATTTGTAATTGATTTTAAAACACTTCATTTAAATTTTAATGATTCTAAAATATAATTATTTGGTACAGCGTCCATCGAATGTTCGATCTTCATTTAAAATAAAAATTAAATATCGGACGTTGCCGTCGTATATGCTGACATCACTATAAACCAAAGCTATAAACAAAAGCAACCCAGCATGATTCCATCGACTCAGTCATATAAGAATTAAATAATAACAAAATATCCTCAAGGAATTTGAAGTCATTATTATATTCCTAATTCCTATTACCTGTCTCTTCTCTTCATTTTAGCTGTTGCAAAATATGCGTATTACGCGTTTCGATTTTAAATATTGGCACGCCCATGACAAAACTTCTTATTTATTCTTAAATCTAAGGTCAAGTCAATGACGTTTTTAATAGATTTCCTTCCTATACGATTATTGACTCAAATATATTTTGTCTTATCACGTTACGTATGTTGTACAGTAGGCTAATTCACGTAACTAAAGAAGTGCAGTTGCCGCGCAGTTGCAATAAAATATTGATCAAAATAACACATTTGGTAATCTTCTTCTTCTTCTTTCGTTATGGCAATTGAGCCGATGTCGACTATTCTGCCATTTGGTATCCTCTGGGCTTCAGTGAGATACGCTCGCGTCAAGTTCGAGCATCACTGCAATACGATCGGCGCGTCTTAAAATTACGTGAATTAGCCCTCTGATTGATACAAGACAATCACCTGCATCCTGAGGCTTTAGCTGAAAATCAGCGCTTTAGATATCTGCAGCATTTGCTGAGCTGCGGCTTTTTTAACACC
Source organism: Allophyes oxyacanthae (assembly GCA_932294325.1). NCBI lineage: Eukaryota > Metazoa > Arthropoda > Insecta > Lepidoptera > Noctuidae > Allophyes > Allophyes oxyacanthae. Next base: position 1,476,710 of record OW028614.1, on the reverse strand, counting down.
CAATTCCATACTTATTTGTGCACAGTAACCGTAACATGTTCTACTCTTGTTCTTTTCTGTCTTTTCATATTTGAATATTATTTTTCTACTTCATTGTCCAATTGTATGTTGTTCTGTACTGTGGATTGTGTCAATAAACGTCTCTTTATTTCTTCTTTGTATAATTCCATAACATAGTATACATACGCAAGTGCATTTAAAATCGTAGTCTTACAACCTCTTCATTTCATAAATTCTCTTCCATTTGTATTACCGTAAGCAAGAGCCCTTCTACAAAGCTTAAGTAAACAGTAATTTCCAGTAAATTCCTTAGGAAATCAGCACTAGCAACTGTACAACCGATATGGAGCGACATCGCCCTACTACCGGCAGGACTGGCAGCTTTCTCCTATAATAAATTAACGATCTTCGCGAATTACGGTGCTATCTATCAGATAAGTGACTGGTAACACAGGTAAAATTACCCAAGATTTATTATCAGCACCATTTTCCCTTACAAGGTGAAAAACGGTTACACTAAATATGTCAGATTCATTCATTGCATGCAACAAGATTAATGAATTGAGATCGAGGCTTTCAATATTCCAGTCATACTAAATTATTATACTTGACTAGTTGCAAATCCGTCAAGAATGTTTATAGTCTTCACTTGGCTTTTATGGTCCTTTGAGCCGAACGAAACAAAATATTGTAAGTACTGCTTCATCGATGTTCATTTAATTTTGGGTTTTTGTTTCTAATCTCAGAACTAGATCTCAAATTATAACTAAAATTGGAACTGGAATGGAATGCTCTGCTCAGTCCTTTAATTAAGTTATTTTACTTGTGACAATTAAATTAACTGTGGATTGGTAACCTAAACATTTAAACTCGAAATTACTTACTTTAATTCTTGAAACTCATACAACGTGTTTCAAAAATACGTGGTCATATTCAAGGGTGTGGATCAGACCTTCAAACTGAACAACTTTCTGTATGAGACCAAAATCGTTAATGCGAAATATTTTATCTGCTATCCCATACAAAACTTCAATACCCTACTCGATACAAACGTATGGGACAGCTGATGATTTTATCGTGGTAACGATATTGATCCTATACAGAAAAATGTTCAGTTTGATGTTCTGATTCACACCCTCAAATATGGCCACGCATTTCTGATACACGTTTTATACCTAAGTTGCGAAGTTACTAAGACTACGATTTTATAATTGCAGCCCTACTATCATAATTTCCAGTAATTTCTACTACAAAAGGTACCCTCGTCTGAACTATATTTTCATGGCAGCTGTCATTTGTGTGTATTTTTATTCCCATAGCACGAAATCTTCCCACAAAATCCAAAAACGAAAGCGTCCGAAAACTTGTTTGTACCGAAACTTAATGATTCTACCAACACAACATATCCATAAAAATAAACAATTCTAATTAACACTTCCTCAAGTGAAATTGCCGTCATTAACAATATTAATACTTCCTTGTGGAGTCTAAGTTTTATCTGCGAAACTGCTACCGTTAGCACATAAGCTGCATTTTATCGTATCTAACGGAGCCTCATCCTGTGGTGGCGTCCAATCCTATAAAGTATAACGTACGCCTACTTGTATTTACCATCCTGAAATATCCTACTTGACTCCAATCTCCTCCAAATAAGTTCCATATTACTTCAGCAATAATTTCTGGAGCTGCAATAGTAAATTTGTCAAGTTCCAAGAATGGTTACCAGTTTATGATCTGCAAAGGAATCGGACGTATAATTATGGCCAATTGGAAATGTGATTGGACATAAATAACGGATAATTGACTCAAGATAGACGTGGATGATTTAATTCAATTAAATTGTAATTCAGTTTCAATTATTGTGTGTTCCGCCATTAGTCTTTCGCGTTGGTTGGGATTTTGTAGTGACTTTCGTGAACTAGAGAAATGATGGATGTGGAATGATGACTTGCAGTAAATTAATTTGCAAGATACATTAAAATGCCACTTTATTTTTATTATTCATGAACTTTGATGACAATAATAAAAATACATACATACCGGTCAAACATATAACCCTCTCCGTAGTCGGGTAATTATAGCCTCCGTTATTGCAGATCAGCTATTAAATTATTTTGATACATAGTATTGACTGATAAAAACCGAATCATTGGGAAAGAACACCGATCGTAACAACTTTTCTAAGCAGAATTTTAAAGAAAGTACATAAATTACTACTCTTTAAATTTTAAAACCAAAACTCTTGTCTTTGATGATTTCTATTTTAAAAGCTTCGTCGTCATTCTTTATATATGCATTTTCACCAAAATAATACCCATATAACATATCGAATTATTAAACACCTAAAACTCTTCTCATATTACTAAAATAAAAAGTCTGAATTCGTTCCAGCTAATTGCCATCAAAATTTCTATCATTAAAAACAAATAAAAGCTAAGAACAATAGGAAAGAGCCCACAAACCGCATTTTGTTTATTTTCGTTGACCCGCATTATATGGCCTTGATACTGCATCATTATATTACAATCAATCACGTACACGAGCTGATCATGATGGATGGCCATAAATATGATTTAAAACCACTTTTGCAGTAATGTGCAAATTGTATCACCTCACCTGCTCAAACGAAATTGGTCCTTAGAGCCTAAAAGTTAAGGTTCACTGCATTATCACAACATTGACAGAATCGCATCAGTATCTTTTTATTACTTAAACTTTAATGGCCGATTTAAAACCAATCGAACTTGAGCTATCTCAATGTTCGTAGACACCTGACTCAAAACAAATTTCATGGAGAACACACGTCGAGGAAGATCATCAAATTTTGGGCATCAGATAATGATGACTCATAAGAATTAAGATAGAATCGCTTTCCAAAGGAAAGGTGTCGAGAGATCGTTGCAATTATCAGGCCTTCGGTACGATGCGAGGCAATTATGATCTTTTTGCTGTGGACCCGTTATCTTGGCTTAGATGCGCGGCAAAAACGCAACTGGCGCAGTGTGAAGTCTTTCGTCGCCGTGGGCGCACGCTACCGCCTCGTGTACTTACTGTAACAATATGTCACCTCGGGCTGTGATCGTGCTCGTCGCTATAGCCTGTATAGCGCAGGCAGCGGCCCGGCCGGTGAAGAAAACCCTCAACTTCAACATGTTTTTACTCCGACCGAAAGAAGGAGCTTCTGACAGATTCTTGCTGTCAACTGACGGTGTGTCAAGATTTGGACCAATATTGGAGATGTTCGTCCAACGTTTCCAAGGTTTGATGTCTGTGAAGCTGCCTCAAGACCAGATGAACGGTATATATTCTGAAGGATCAGCAAGTGTGAAAGGTGAGGTGCCTGTTGGTAATAATGCGGAGAACGAGGTTGATGGAGTGCAAGAATCCAAAATGCCCGGAATAGTGGTGAGGCCTTCGCGCACTAAGCCGGGGACTTACGAAGTGGAAATCGATATGGTTGTTGATGATGGACAGCCGGAAGAGAAGACAAAGTAGCTGATAAGTTATATGGTGGATCCTGTCCAAAAAGCACAAATGGATATGGATACAATTTTGTATAATAAGAAATAAAGCTTATTCGTAAGTTAAGGAGACATACAAATAATAATTAAACTATTTTATGAATAAGTAGTTGTTGTCATCTCTGTTTACACTATTGTATTAGCAAATGTTAAAAATTGGTTGCTCAAAAATTTTCATAGCATTATATAATTTACTTCTGTACATTGTTCGGTTTGTTCATCGTAATATTATTATAACTGCATTTATTACAATAATTTAGTTTGTAAGCCACAGTCGTAGTATTATTTATTTTGGTTATTCTTGCCATATGATTAAGGTTTAGATTTCGTAATAAATTATTTTACTTTTTCAAGTTGTTTATTTTTGTGTATTGTATAGTTCAAAATAATGTAAGTATTTGTATGGCCTACTGATAGTTGTTTCTGATCTGGGTGTGCTTGCATTTAAGATCTATGTTTTTAAACTGTACCTGCGATACAGGAGAAATACAAGCGTGAGGCAATGTTTAAAAAAAGTTATTGTAAACAGTTTTGTGATTTTTATAATTAACAATTTCACTAAATAGCTATTTGTATTTTCTCTTAAAATTTTTTCACTGTATTCTATTGCTACAAAGTCTTTAACAAGTCTGTCAATTGTCTCAAAGATTCTATATCTATCTGTCCTAAACTTAACAATGTAACACAGCCTAATTAGCTAAAATAAAAATGTCTCAATGTGTTAATTTGTAAACAGACTTATTGTCCACCTTGTTGCCATCGAGTACACTGTCCAACTAAATAATATTTTACCTACATAAAAAATTAGAGCTAACTGAAAGTCAGCAATTATTAAGAGTATCGTAATCTCCAGAACTAGTTCTCTGCTTACCTCATCAAACATTAAGTATTGCTATATAGTCATCATCATTCTCCTGCCCTTATCCCATTTTCAGTCGACGCAATACCTATGTCTTTTTCTTCCATTCATCTCTATGAAACGACATTTCAAAATTCACTTCCTTCACATTCATGTCATGTTTCACACAGTCCATCCATTTTTTCTTTTGTCTGCCTCTTCTCTGATAACCGTCAACATTCGAACTTACAACTCTTCTTATAACATGATTCTCATGTCTCCGCATTACATGTCCATACAATGACAATAGGTTACTTTGCAGCTTTTCTGTAACTAGTATTGTGTGCTATGTAGTTATAGTAATATTATATCAAAGTTATAACGTCATAACTTATCTATTCATTTCACTCTTGTCCATCCAAAGGTTGCGGAAGAAATCGCAGTGCGCGGTAAGGCCGCCCATTATACAGTTTAAGTTCATGCAAGTCTTATGTGTATATTTGTTTTAGTGTACAATAAAGAACATAATATATAAATAAACGTCGCTGATAGTCCCATACCGTGTAACAAAATATGTACCTACTAAGAAAATCATATTTTATAACCGTCTGTACCATAACCAATTCAATTCAATTCCAAATATTTATTTCGGACTATACAACCGTAATATACTAGTATAATAAGTTTATGGTCTATTTATGTAGCTGATTGTCAATGAAAATAATTAATAGACACAAAAATTCACCTTTGACTTTTTTAAATAGACGCTAAAGCTGGTAGACTATATATATATACCTATATATATATATTTCTTTTTTAAGTAAGTACCTATTTTATTTTAGTTATTGCATCGGAAGCCTAAAACACTTATTAATGTACGCGAGAATGGACAGTAATAGTCTAATATAAACAAAAGAATACCTATTTTCAATCCTCTAACCGGCAGAACAGTTAGTAATACTCGTAAATAACCAACTAACATCGTTGTGGTCGCAGAAATAACCACACATTAACGGTACGCGTAGTTACTAAACCCCTCCAAATTACCTACCTGATTGTGTTTCCCGGCTGTTAACGTCAGTAGGACTGCCTGTAGTTAGCAATAATTAACAATATCGGAATAAGCAAGGAGAATTTTATTTAGTGGTGTTCGTAGCTACATAGCTTAGGTACTTGCCACGGTCAGTCCTTAGATGGGTGACCGTTTCAAACATCGAGATTGCTCCGTGCCTCGGAAAGCACGTTCAACAGTTGTTCCCGGTTGTCATACGAATACCTATAGGTATGACAGACATTACGGGAGTCAGTAGCCCAAAAAAAAGTTTAGATACCAGTCTAACCTTAAGGAATCAGTATCTCCCAGTAACCGTAATAAAAATGGTAATGAACATCGACACTGGTAATAAACTTCAATACGATCGTGAGACAAAACTTCGAGCTACCTTGTATAAAAGTTACCAATCATGAAGTTGGGACGCCTATCTTCATGATCGGTAATTATTAATAAGATAGCTCAACGTTTTTTCTGATAATGGTGCCCAAGATACAGGCCTAGCCTAGTTTGGGACCAATAGAAAATATTGATTGTAAAATATTTCATGGGAATAAATGATTTTGATTTTGATTTGATTTTGATAACCATTGGCTAATGGGCTACCACCATTCCTAACTAGATTTAAAAGTTTGGGATAATACAGGACATTTTTTATGTAGCGCTCATGTAGAGTGATTCAGGGGCTGTTCCCAAACGCAACTGCAGAACTGAAATTCATTCCAAAACAAAATAAAAAATTGGCTTGCGCTAGTAAATTATGCATCCCCCCCTTACTAAGTCGAATTTTTGTTTTGTTTGAAAGTGTATCCCAATACTGCGCTTGCATTTAGGAACAGAGACTGAATCACTCTACAAATTATGCGCACTATATAAAAAAAAATCCTGTATGTATCTACAATATTTATGTAATTTGTCACTTGCTTCGAACCGTACTGTAAAAACGTAATGCAAACTAACGGGTCTGTAATGATTACATGTAGCATGTAATGAATGTACCTAATAAGCACTTACTTTTTTCATAGTAAATGAGAAGCCATTATAGACAGTTATGCGCATAATATTTCACCTTGTATTAACGCCCACATAAAATCTACAGTACTTTTTTGAGTTATGTCAATTTGCAAAGATAATGCTTTGTTTAGAAGTCATAAAGGGTGTTTGAATTTGGTCTAACATTAGAAAAATTTGGGTACAATAGGCATCTTAGCACAAATCATTAAAATCTAATATGCAAAGTAAAATAAGAATTTTTATTTTACTATGCAAGAGTCATTGCGTTGCGGAACCCGTAGATATTAAATTTAAAAATTAAAAACCTACTTCAAAGATCTAAAAAGTATAAAATATTTTTTCCTTAAAAAACTCAATAGCTTCTGAAGTCGGGGCCTTTAATTCTTCAATGCACCTTAGCTTGGCAGTGGCAAATTGGTGAATTGAGAACCTCCTTTTTTTGAAGTCGGTAAAAAATACTGGCTGCCCAAAAAAAATGATTTCTTTATAAATTTTTACTAAACTTACTTACTTTTCCTAATTAAATCAAGAATTAATATTAGTAAAAATCTAGAGCTATGCCAAACGGTCTCGAGAGAATTGAAATTACATGATCTTAATCATTCTATATATTGATACGTGAAGAGAAAACTTTGTACCCCTTTTTAAGCATATTGCGCGCACGGAGGAGTGTGGGATTTGGCATAGTTCAAATTTATGTGGAGGAGTGCAGAAAGCTAAAATTACGGTCGAATTTCGACCACGGGTCAACCACTAGTATACTCAATTCTGCTCAATACCTCTCATCAATAGCTATTACTATTCGATACGTAAGTACTTATAAGTGTCACTTTCAGACAAGTCTCATGTATTATTTAATCTTGACCACCCAGAATGGCACACCCGTGAAGATTGCGCATTCTGAGAATATTGCTCCAACGTTGCAACGGGACAACGATTTTTGGAGAATTTTTGTTCCGAGTATAGTGTATGTTATGGCACCCATTTAAGGTCCTATCTTTCTAATCCCGCCGCCTGATTACGTATAGTAAATATCGCACACCTAGATCAACACTCAAAAAAGACATTTTTCAGTAGACAACAAAATCAAATACTCAATTTATGTTACTAAAGTCAAGAAACAAAATAGCATTTTAGGACTTTTTGAGTTGTCTTAGTTTTGATCTAGGTGCGCAATATGACAGTTGCTGTCGTAAAATAACGTCCTATTCCGTATCCTCATATGAAAACGTCTATAAGCGAGAAAGGGATGCATTGTTTGTTGGTCGCTGTGGCTGTCAGATTTTTCTTACGTAATCAAGGCGCCGATCCCTTCAAAAGGGTTACTCATCACTATGAACAAATTTTATATGAGACCAACCTAAAAATCGCGAACAAAAAATCTGCTTTTATACATTTATAGTCGATGAGAACAATAATCGCATATAGGGTTTGGGATTAAAAAAACTTAATTTAAACTAGTGGTCGCCCAGTGGTCGAAATTCGACCGTAATTTTAGCTTTCTGCACTCTTTCTCCATATAAACTTTGACTATGCCAAATCTCACACTCCTCAGTGCGAGTTCTTGGAAATTTATTATGTTTTCAATTTAATCGGACCTTAATCGAGCGGAGAAGTTGAAAAGGGGTACAAAGTTTTCTCTTCACGTATTAATATATAGATAAATAACGGTACATAATACAAAAATCATTTAGAATAATGGTGAAATCAATCCGTTTCGGATAGTTTTATCTATTTACCCACAGAACACAGAATAGAGTTTCTGTGTTCTGTGTATTTACCTATAAATGTTCAATTTGCAAGAAAGAAATAGTTATGTTTACGACACGTAATGACTTTCGAAATTAGAATTTATGTAACGCATTTTTCACTAACCTTTGATCCTTCGGTATGATGCCGCCAAAATAGTTGTATGTATTCGCTGTTCAGACAATTCAGGTAATCACCGATAAGTTCACAATCACAACCACTACACTACAGTCCAGTTCAAAGAAAAAAAAGAACTTTCTACTAGTACGCACTCAATTTTTTGTTTTTTATTTTAATAAGTCGCGGGAGGCGTGCGCCATCTTCTTCCAAGAAGAGATAACGCACGTGATCCAATATCGAATCGAAATTATAACCCAGCTTTCGACGCACGATATTTATATAAATAAGAAATAAAAGTAGAATTTGAAAAACACATAATTGCGTTTCAATTTAAAAAAATCATAAATCAATTTTGAACACACCTTTTACATAGTTTTCAAACATTGAACCCCAAAAAAGAAAGCAATGTCTGACTAAGGTCAGGGCTGGCAGTCAGTAGGTCGCTGTCACAACATGAATAATAACACAGGACCGAACGCACATACATACATACACTTCCTTACCGCCAGACAAACGGACGCTACCGCACTTCCTACCGTAGGAGATTATAAAAAAAAGTAATAAAAAAAAAGTTTGAAAAAATCTGTGATTGAACTGTCAAACTTTTCGCGCCAAAACAAGTTTTGACATATCGGTTTTTTTATGTTGCAACGGGAATTAATGTGTTCATCCTGTGCGTTTTGCTATTGAAGTTCAATTCGCAACGGTCACGCGTGACACAGAAACAAGGGCCTGCAAAACTTTAATACAACCATTCAAACCGCTAGTTCAGTACAGTAGAGGACTACAGAGTAAAACAAAAGCCAAAGGAAAGGCCGAACAATCGACAAAAATACGTTAAAAAAAATAAGAAAGAAAATTAAAGATTGAATCTAAATTCCCGTGCTTCATCGTTCCATATTTAAATCACCACAGTAGTGTTGTTCATAATCAAAGTGAGTGCAAAAATGAATAACAAATTGGTTGTAGTGTTGTACCTGTGCGTTACTTCAGTATACAGTGCTCCAATACAACTGCAGCTGCTACCAATGCAGTATGGGATGCAGCCTCAACTACCTTTTTTAAGGCAGATGGTCCCGAATATGCAGTCTCCTCCTGCGATGTAAGTACTATTTTGTATTACTAATTACAAAACTTATCAAGCCGCGCGAAGTGACTCAATAATTGACTCTTGACGATAAGAGTCGCCGGTTCGATCTCTGTACGTCACAATCAGTGGCATGATTGCAGATTTGTGTTTGTGATTTTTGAATTGCAAAATGCACGTGTAGGTAACACTTTCTTAATTCTTTATGTACTTTTGTTATTTTTCATATCTTAAACGAAGTATGTAAGCAAGAGCCACTCGAGAAGTATAATATACTTCTCGAGTGGCTAAATGTGCATTTTGGGGTTGTCTTATGTTGACGTCAAAAGTACAAAACTAGTCTATTTTGAATAAACATTTTTGAATTTCGAATAGTTTCTTGCCTAGTTTTCCCTGATCAAAGAAGCATGGCCAGTAATGTAATACATAGTTGACTTAAACTATAACATAAATAATGAATGAAGTTACTGGAGACTTGACAAAGGTTTACTAATGCACATATAATTTTTTTTTAATGTGCCATTCCTCTTCTATTTATTTACTGCCTATTTATTCGCACAGTTACCGTAGTATATTAAAATAACAAAAATCCGATGGGATTTCATTCACTTGTGGTCGTGATGTACAATAGACTTAAAAAAAACAATTATCTTGGGTACTTACTACTTGTGACTTCGAATTTCTTTTTCCATCTTTTCCTGACACCCTGTATATTTTATTTATTGATAAAGTTACTTAGCGATCATTCACATATTAATATAATTATATTACCCAAAATCACCCATTTTTTATATAATTTCAGGTACCCACAACAGCCAATGATGATTTTCCTACCGAACATGGCACCAAATGCAGTAGCTGATGACAGATACGTAAACCTTAACGAACAAGAAGCAACAGATAAGCTCAAAAGTAACACAGGACACATAGACGAAAACAAAGATGCTGTAGTTATAGATGCTAATCCAAAAACCACAGAACCGCAGACCAAAAATGCCCTAGTTTACCTTCCTGAAGAAGGAAGATTCTCTCTAGGCCAAATCATTTCATACATTCCCTTCCTGCCTATTGAAATCAATGTCCCTGATACGATATCCTGGATTGGTAGCCTCATCACTGGGGGATGGTTTAGACCACAAACACCGGCACCGACTGCAAATGTAAAGAGGTTTTCCACTAAAGGTCCTATGCCAGTCTTCATGATGCCATACCCAGGATCCATGCCTCAGGTTTGAATAACAAATTGAGTGGATTTTGTGTTCTCTGTGAGTAAGGAAGACTGATTATAAATTATTTTAATGTAATTTTTGATAGCAATAATGGTTCTGCTAATCTGAATGTGGTTGTTTCCATAATATATTGAGTGTTTAAAAAAATGTATCTTTGTTTTTTATCTCTCTTTAGATCTAGCGTGACGGTAGATACTATTAATGTCTGTTTCGTCACTACTTCCAATATCCATATTTGCTGCTTTGGTCATAAATACAAAAGTAATAACACATTTATTATGCAAAATGCTTTATTATTACAAAATAATAATCATTACAAATTGCTGGCATTAACTGAGGTCTTAAATAATAATACATATTTTACATTATATCTAAAGAAGTTATGGTAACAAAACTTAACCTTTAGCATGGCTGAGTTCAAGAGTCTAACCGTAAGTAAACAAAGATTAAATTCATAAAAAGAAATGTTTTAGTGCTATTGTAAAATTTAAAGTGCTTCAGGTTACACTTTCAAACTCGAACCATGCGAATATTAATTAATCCAAAGTAGCACATAGATAAATTGAAATAGACAAAATATAAACGAAAAAAAAAGAAACCATAAAATATGGCCACAAATCATTCAATTCGACTTTCAAATATGCTACTTCGGACCAAAAGCAGCGAAGCGACAGTATCGCTCCTAAAATGGCAACGCATAATTATAGTACAGGCCGATAATCTAAAGACAATAGTATTTAGTATAGTTATGCCACAAGGGTCATACAAACTACCTCATTAGACTATCGTCAAGGTAAGGGACTCATAAAACTAATATCTTGATGGCCGCTTTTGGTTTCAACCTACTGAACTATCAGTAGGCGAAACCAAATTAAAGATGGCAAAGAAAGTTTTGTACTAGTTGAGTCTTGAATGGACTGCACTTTTACTACTAAACAAAACAAGATTTAGTACTAAAAGAGCAATCCTAAATTTTAGGTACTAAAACAAGTATTAGTTTCGATACCTACATAATTTTCTATAACTAGACAAAACTTTCTGCCTCGAACTCGATATGACTTAAAAACTAGACATTTTGAAACAAAACGCAAATAATAAAAACGTAAACTTAAAGCAAATCAAATTTTGCCCAAAAATGTCAAGTGTGAATCGTTTATTGCCTGGCGATGCCGATGGTGTCGTGGTCTACTGGGTAACCAGAAGCGCTCTGCTCTTTCTTGGGGACGATGATGGAGACGGGGTAGTCAAAGCTGTAGAAGAAGCCGCGAGGAGGACCCTAGAAATAAAGAGATTGAATGAATTAAAAACAAAATTCTTGGTTTATTCAACATTACAATATAACTAAATATAAAAACTTAAATCTATTACTAAACAAATATAATTAAACATTAGGATCTACAAATAAAAAATCTCTTCTAGCGCACGGTTGCGGGGCATAGTGCCTAGGAGGCTGGCAGCGTTACCTCGTTGGATGGCTAAACTGATTCATTGGTCGAGGTAGCTGCCAGCTCTCTTGTCGCCTGTGGCTTCAATGAGGCGCGACGAAAGTTCTTTAAAGAATTGACGTGCCTCATTAATTTTTTTTTTTTTTTTTTATTTGCTTTATTTACATAGATACCGTTTGTTACAACGATAATCATTTTGATTATCATATTTTTTTTTCTTTTAATTCTAACTTTTTTCTTATGCAAACGCACTTGGAACTGCCATGTATTGCTTCAGTTTGTAAATGTGTACACAATGGAACCATTACTTGTTTGTTTCTCTTAGACTATCCTAAAACTTATTTATTATTATTAATACATAAGTACAACTTTTAGTATTTATCTCTCTCTCTTGTTTTTTCTGTATTTAGTGTGTTTTTATTTTTTAGTATTTGTCTTTTAGTTGTTCTCTAATACTCGTATTGTCCTACTTAAATATACGCTACATATCAATTATTATACAATTATTTTTAGTTTATGGTTCGGTATTCTATAAACAGAAACTCCTTTTTAATTAAGATGCATTTTAAATTACACGCTGACTAATTTATCTTAAATCCAGTAGTATTTATTTTAATAAGTCATAATCTCAAAAATTATATATCACACTATACTCACGGTAGGTTCCGGCTCTTCGTATTTGCCATCTTGTCCAAGTTGTTGCTGCTGGCCATATTGCTGTTGCTGTCCATATTGCTGCTGTTGTCCATACTGCTGCTGTTGTCCGTACTGTTGTTGTTGGCTTCCTTGGTACTTGGTGTAGTCGTTTTGTGACCCAGCATAGGCTTTGCCCTCACGAACTGGGCCCTCTTCTGGGGCTGGGGCGGAGACCACGACACCTTCGGGCTCGGAAGCTTGGGCTTGGTACTGGCCGTATTGTCTGGAGATAATAGATAAAGCATTTAGATTTTTAAGTAGATATTTAGAATAGGATATAATAGTTTTGTAGGAGTCATAAACATTATACATTCGGGTAGTCTTATCACCATCGGCGATTCCTTGCAGACAACCTTTGGATGGGCAGTATTACATGTCAAAAACTAAAATAGTCCGCGGTGTAAAAATAAATTTAGAACTAGAAGCTGTATAAATTATTATCTATATAATATTATTACGTGAAGAGAAAACTTTGTATCCCTTTTTAAGCATATTGCGCGCACGGAGGAGTGTGAGATTTGGCATAGTTAAAGTTTATATGGAGAAGGAGTGCAGAAAGCTAAAGTTTACACATGAATTTCGACCACTGGGCGACCACTAGTAATTTTATTTAAACACAAAATAAATGTTAGATTGTTGTTCAAGAAATCTGAATTACAACACAGTGTTAAAAAATAAAACTCTACCAGTTAAAATCACACACTACTTGCAGTTTACACACATAATGTGTCTCCTCAAACTGTGAAACTGCAAATACATTTAATTCTATGTTTCATAATTTTGTTGTGTTTTTTTTATCCTGGCTTTCAGGAACCATAGATGAAATAGAATGGATCTAAGAACTGTTATGTTTACTTAAAAATCACTTACTGGTTAATAGGGGGCTGGACTGTGGGTTGCTTGGAGTTGGCTTCAGCTGCCTCCTTCCATGCCTTCTCGAACGCAAGACGAGCATCCCTCAGAGCAGGGGTCTCTTCTGCGGGCTTCAGTACTACCTTGGGAATGTTGTCTTCCTGGTGGAAACCTTGGCTGTCAGCCCAGTAGCGGACCTGGAAATTTTAACATAAATAGCTTGAACACTCCAAACACATGGTGATAAGATTTTGCCCTTCAATTTTTTTTTAAACTTTGCTTCTGTATCGAGGGTACAGTTTACAAACATACATGTCATATGTACACACATCCAGACCCGGAACAACTATCTATAGATCATACAAATAATTGCTCCGTGCGGGGATTGAACCCGCGGCCGCGGCACTTAGCATAGGAAGCTAATCGCTTATCTACGCCAGAACCGTATCGTCAAAATATAACAATATAACACTGTACGCCACTAAGCCCGGTTCTTTTTTAACCCCGACGAAAAAGAGAGGTGTTATATGATTGTAATGTATATATGTGTGTCTGTGTGTGCGTATGCGGCAAAGTAGCTCCAAAACGGATGGATTTCAATGCGGTTTCTTTTAATTAAAAGCTAGTTTAATCGGGATGGTTCTTAGCTATTTCATGAAAATTTGTTCAGCCGTTCAAAAGTTACAGCTCTTTTTTTAGTTGGGGTCGGGGTTTTTAACGGCTAGGTTATTAATATGATCTTTACCTGGATATCGGGATTGCCAGGGGACTTGTAGACGTAGGATCCTTTCACAACGCCGGAACCCTCACGGTTCTCAACCTTGGAGGACTCGGGGGTTTCATAGCCGTAGGCGTATTGACCTAGACCGTCCTGGCCGTGGTACTGAGCTGCGTTGTAGACCTGGAAAACAAGTGACATAATGAGTTTGATACATCAGTCTCAGGCAAGAGAAATAATATACTACGTGGTCGCCCAGTAGTTAAAATTCAACCGTAATTCTACAGGATATTTTTTATGTAGTGCGCAGTGTCCGTTCCCAAATGCACATGCAGTACTAAAATTCACTCCAAAAAAGAAAATTCTGTATTGCTTGCGCTAGTAAACTATGCGTCCCCCCATACCAAGTCGAATTTTCATTTTCATTTAAAGTGTATCCCAAGAAACTGAATCACTCTACAAATTATGCGCAATACATAAAAAAATATCCTGAATAAATTTGAGCTTTCTGCACTTCGTCTCTATATAAATTTTAACTATGCCAAATCTCACACACCTTCGTGCATGGAATATGCTTAAAAAGGGGTACAAAGTTTTCTCTTCACGTATTATTCTATAGATTATTTACCTCTTCAACGTAGTCCTCTGTGTTCTGGATCTCTTGTCCGTTCTTCCAGTAGTGGCCGAGGGTTGGGCCAGCCTCAGCTGCACGAAACCTAGGGTCATCGTAACGGACCTAGAGGAATAATAAGGTAATCAAAACGTGTATTACTAACAGTCCTCGACGGATGGTATAGTAAAACTCCTAAATTATAATATAGCGATTATATAGGACGGTTTATAAGAGGTCAATCGTGATACATGTTGTCTCTGTTACTGTTACGCAAAAATAACAGGATGAAATACCTGTTACTAAATAATAGTCTGTTATTTTCATACTACCAGGTACTGAAAAAGTGACAAGTACTGACAAGACAACGTGTACGTATTACGTACATATTAGTGACCAAATAAAGGAGACATACATAGTTTCCTATATCTATTTTGCAAATCCACCACTTATATTTGTTAAAGTATTAAATACTAGTATTTCTCAGTAGTATTTTTTTTAGTGTCTCTCTTTTTAGCAAGCATTAACCCAGGTGGTAACAATGAGAGCAAAACTGTTATTTAACAAGGTATAGCATCGACCGCGTCCTGTGAATAGTTTTGTATCTGCCATTTGTAGTAACAGATAATTGGCACTGGAAGGAACAATTGTTAACTGTTATGTTTAAATACCTGTTATTTTTAACTGTGACTATAAATACTTCTCATCTCTACTATAATATAATAATGGTGTGGAAAGAACGAAGTATGGTGTTCCTCCATTCAAAAAGGGAGGATCATCATTGTAAAGACTAGTTTGCTAGTGCTAAATTGGTAACTTAAAAATATTTTCAAGCATTTTCGTTAAATCTTTCACCATATCCTTTTCATCATGAACTTACCAGGGGCAAGACAGCAGTTCTTCCAGAGAGCTGGGGTTCGGTGAAAGGTAGGGACTTAAGGTACTGCTGCGCCTCTTCGGGCGTGATGTCGTTCTTGAAGATGAAGTTGGACTGAGGAGCGCCGGTCGCGAAGACCGCCTGAAATAAAGAGAAGAGAATTTTATTAACAGGTTCTATAGCAGTCAAAAAGAAAATCGATATTTCAAATTCCGGGTTATAAGTTTTTGATGATCTATACAGAGTAACTTGTTGAACAAGGGAAAGATTGAAGGGTATTGTCCTCCTCATTTTGAACAACTGTTACCATGAGAACTGAAATCGCGAAAAAAAATCTGCTGTCCCACAAATTTAGTCGAGTAAGTAATATTGAATTATTTATATGGAACAGCAGATTTTTTTCACGATTTCAGTGGTGGTCACATAGTAAAAGTTGTTCATAATGATGAGTATAATACCCTCCCTCAATGTTTCCCTCGTTGAACCAGTCACTCTGTATTATCATAAAGTTTATGTTGCAGTTTTAGTCGAGGCATGCAATTTAGCGCACCAATCTGATGTGCACCTAAAAAAAAAGAAAGAAAGAAAGAAAATACATTTAGGTATTCACCTATTCTAACCGCATGCCTCCTATGGAGAAAATCCGGCAAAAAAACTCCGTACCATTGCATACCGATATACAGTGAGACATGGTGCACGATGTACCAATTTTATATAACACCATATAACGATAGCTCTATATGTACCTATAATAAGATTCTCACAAATAACTATTATTAATCTAAAAGAAACTTTATTCATGAACTGTAAGAATCCATTATTTTGTTAGAACTCTTAAAACAGCATAATCTTTACTTTTAATTTTCCGTTCTATAACCTGATTTGCAGGTTGATATCATTATAATAGGTTTTCAATCATACACCAATCGCAAAATACACTTAAAATTTCATCATCCTCTACCTAATAATGAAATAAATTATAATGCTAAGCAGGATACCAAACCATTTCAAGGTTACAATCGTAACGAGGTATGAGATGATCCCAAAATAATCAGTTACTACAGCTGACTCATCAACGGGTTTGGAGGCCAGTTCATTCACAACCGGACTTTGAAATTGATGTTAGAAGATGATTAGAAGTGTATTCTTAAATAAAATCTCATTTGCCTTTTCGTGGAAATTCTGAAATGAGATATATGATTTATTTATTTATTTAACAATTAATGCACACATAAAATACATGAGAAATATGAAGTAGGAGCATAAAGTACAAAGGTACTGCTTATTTCTAAAGAAATCTCTTCCAGCAGACCTGCGAGAGGAGAGATTAAAAAGAAGAAATGTAGACACAGTGTAAAGGATACATATAAATAATTTACATAAAATACATACCTAACACGGAAGAATACAAATACATACAATAAATACCATCTAATTACTATCTAATTAAATATAAAACTAAATGTATAAATAAAATACAAACTATGTCGCAGAGGAAAGGTAGTGCTTTTTTAAACGTGATTAGGTATTTGGGCAAAGTCAATGCAGATGGTGTTTTTTTAATAATAATAATTAATAATTTGCCCCCACCAACTTACAACTGATGAAGTTACTGAAGGTAACTGAAACCTTCAGTAATTCCATCAGGATGGAGTTTGGTGTGGACAAATGCGCAGTCATGCATGTGAAGCGAGGTGTGATTGTGGAATCAGATGGATTTCATCTTTCGGATTCCACAAACCTACGATCCCTCTCTTCAACTGAGACCTATAAATACTTGGGTATGTCGGAGGCGTTAGGCATCAGTGAGGCTGATATGAGGCAATCATTGAAGGAGCGCTTCTTTGGCCGCCTAAAAAAAGTACTTAAAAGTCTTTTGTCAGGCGGAAATAAGGTGCGCGCCTACAACGGTTGGGTCATGCCAGTCTTAATGTACTCCTTCGGCATACTCAAATGGACTCAAACAGAACTGGATACCCTGGATAGAAGGGTCCGAACATTGCTGACCACAAATCGCATGCATCACCCACGTTCTTCGGTAATGAGATTGTACATCCCACGGAAATGTGGGGGTCGAGGCTTTTTAAATGCCAAAACCCTACACAACTGTGAGGTGTACAATCTTAGAGAATATTTTCTCCACGCCGACGTGGGGATGCACCGAGATGTGGTCGCAGTGGACAAAGGGCTCACCCCTCTCTCATTGGCTAAAGAGAACTGGCGCAAACCTGTAATACTTACTACTAATGATCGCAAGGAAGTATGGCAGAGCAAGGAACTACACGGACGCTTTTATCGGGCCCTTCATGGGCCCGATGTTGACTTATTAGCGTCCGTATCCTGGTTACGTTTCGGGGACCTATTCGGGGAAACCGAAGGTTTTGTATGTGCAATAATGGACGAAGTTATCATGACGAATAATTACCGGAGGTATATTGTGAAGGACGGCACGGTTGACATCTGTCGGGCATGCCACCGCCCAGGTGAGTCCCTTAGACACATTATCTCTGGTTGTTCACGTCTTGCTAACGGCGAATATTTGCACAGGCATAACCAAGTAGCCAGGATTATTCACCAGCAACTCGCTTTAAAATACAACCTTGTGGATTTTGAAGTACCGTACTATAGGTATGTGCCCGACCCAGTTCTCGAAAATGGTCATGCCACGTTGTACTGGGACCGATCTATCATCACTGACAGGACTATTGTTGCCAATAAGCCTGATATAGTGGTGATAGATCGGTCAGCGCGCCGCACGATGATTGTTGATGTTACTATCCCACATGATGAGAATCTCGTGAAAGCCGAGAAAGATAAACAAATTAAATATCTTGACTTGGCTCACGAGGTTGTCGACATGTGGGATGTGGACTCAGCAATCATAGTGCCGATAGTTGTGACGGCCAATGGCTTAATTGCCAAGAGCCTCGATCAACATCTTATGAGGCTCTCGTTGGGGGGCTGGATCAAGGGCTTGATACAGAAAGCGGTACTCCTCGACACGGCACGCATTGTGAGGAGGTTCCTTTCTCTGCAGCCCTAGCCGCCGGTGGCTTGGACCCTGTTCCCGATGCCGGTGGCCTACTACCTACTCTTTTGTATTTTTAAATGTTTTTATTAATTTTTTTATTTGTAAAATTATTTAAAAATATGAATGAATGTAAGTATAAAAATTGAATAAAGGTCATAATAATAATAATAAATCCTTTATTTGCATAAAACATGGTATAAAATGGTGTAAAAATATAATTATAATGGCACAAACATGTTTAGCTAGTATAAAACATAGCAAGCAAAATTTTAGAGTTTCTGAAAATGAAAACTTACATCAACATTTTCCATCCAAAAATTCTTTTAAATTATAGAAGTTGCACTCATTCAACCACTTGTACAACTTTATCTTAAATAATCTAGAATTTAATGTTTTGAATTGGCTTGGTATCTTGTTATAAATACGCACGCACATTGCTAGGCAATTTTTGTTGTATTTGGTAAGTCTTGGCAAATCATTCAGCACTAATTTATATGGATCTCGTCTTTATAGCACTAATGTGGCTTACAAGCATACGGCCTGCCTGATGGTAAGCAAATACCGTAACCAATGGACGCTTGCATCACCAGCAGCGGCGTCAGACAAGAAATAAATTTAAGTTTTTAAACTGTCATGGTCACTAACATTAGTATTAGAGTTCGAAACAGGGTATTTACCATGTTTATATCTTGTGTTGAGCTCCCGATATTTCGGCACTGTTGCAAGCGCCGGGATCTCAACACAAGATATAAACATGGTAAATACCCCGTTTCGAACTCTAATACTAAGAAATAAATTGCCATTTAAATACATTTTAGCGACTCCAGTTAGAAACATCCATTTATATATTCCAAAATTCGATCATATTCCAAAGTAGTTTGCTTAGGTCGCTGAGAATTATTTTAGGACAGTATTTTTGACTATACGTAGACTAAATCACACAGAAATCTGCTGATACCTATTATCACAGAACACAGAAAGAGGTTCACCTCTTTTCTGTGTTCTGTGCCTATTATCAATAAACCCTCAGTAAGCTTTCAGATTAACCAGGAAGAAATAAGTAGCAAGCTCTAGATCAATATGGAAGAAATAAGTGCAATAAAACGCCCGACTCCAACTAGAAAAAGAGCTGTAACTTTTGAACGGCTAAACTAATTTTCATTAAACATAGCTAAGATGATACCCGTTTAAACTAGCTTTCAATTTTAAAAAACTGCTTTGAGATCGGTCTATCCGTTTTAGAGCTACGATGCTACAGTCAGATACACAGACAAACTTATAATACCCCTCTTTGTTTTGGAAGGTAAAAAAAGCAGTAACGACAGACACTGCTACTGAGATGTATGATTGAACATACATCGCGGCCTTAACACAATAAATTCATACAACTTCACATAATCAAGAACAAAGATGACCAGGTGACGTCATAACTCGTATTGACAATGACAACTTACGCTAATACGCGGATAAACAAGTTTCACTAATAACGTGAACAAATATCTTGATACTTGAATTATAAATGTAGATAATTAATTTAGTTCTACTGCATTCTTTGAAACACGTGTTTATTATGTTAATTTAAAATGCAGGATGTTTTGATACCTGTTATATTTTGATAGGCTGAGGTCATTTGTTTGTTTGTGCATCTTTCTATATGTCATATTTATTTATAACCTTTGAATTGTTAATGCTCTTTAACGTTGAAAAGGATATAAGTCTATAACATGTTTCATCTTTATGCATCTACTATCCATATCCACTCTTTACATAATACTTCTTTATTTTGTAACTAGTTTATAATTATGTCTCAGAAACCTGTTTTATTTAGAACTATTGTCTAGAACTAACCAGACCTGATACATGTTATTCAAAATACCATAATAAATTAATTATTGTCTATCAATTTAAATGTTGAAAAATTTTAAGATTTTTTTATTATTATAGAAAATGAAACATGATTGCCTTGTCAGTGAATATAAATACCTATAGTCGATGCTAAATCCGTACTAATAGATATTATAATTGTGAAAGTAACTCTGTCTGTCTGTTTGTTACCTTTTCACGACTAAATGGAAGAACTGATCTTGATATTTGACAAGGAAATGTTGTGCATTATGAGGAAGGAAATAGGCTATTTTGTTTTTCAAAAATCACAGCTCACAAAGTCCACTCGCACGGATTCTTATAATGTTAGATGGCTTGTCTTTCTCATTTAAATAAAATCTGTAGTTAAAAAAAAACAAGGGAGATTGAATTACTTTTGGAAGTCATACTATATCAGCCTATAAACTTCTGATGAATGCTGAACATGGGCTTTCTCGAAGGTTGCTAAAGTTAATGATGATAAAGGATTGTTGCCAAACCACCAAGCTTGTGAAATGTTCAGCTGGTGATTCCCATAGGTATTTTATCACCGCGTAGAAGGATACCTGACTTTTCTTTGGCATTACGACTGCCTTTGTAGGATTTGTATGAAAACAATTATATAAATAATTAAATGCCTAAGTTGATTATCACCGTAAAAGAATTTTATGCACTCCTTAATTATAAAAATAGTTTAATTGCTTGAGCGCATATTTTAACCTTATAAATCTTATAATTACGTCGTTAAGACATAAAGTACATAGTAACGACTCATTATGAGTTTCACATACATTTTATGTATATCACGTATGATTTACAATTAATTAATGGTAATTCGGTTGATATGTAACTCATGAGTTACTTGATGTGAGATTTGTTACCTTTAAAAAAACTGCCCAAATAGACAAGATGACATTCTAGGTATTGCCTGAAGTCGAAGTCAAAGTCAAAGTTTTTTATTTCAACTGGGCCTTTGCAGGCACTTTCAAAACGTCGTGATTCTAGGTGCACGGTTCCAAGTGGGTTGGTCCTGGAGAAGATACCGGCAAGAAACTGCATGGATACTCTTTTCACAAAACAAATTTACTATAATATCTGAAATAGAGAAGGGGAAACGCCTCATCACTTGCGGGAAGCAAGGAGGTAACCTCGTGACCTATTGTCATCCCGAGAATACCACAAAATAGAGTTAAGTGAGGTAGGGCATAGCGGAACTTTCCGCTCAAAATTTGAGCTGCCCGACTGGGGAAGTACCTCCATCTTGCAGAACATTGTAGCTAAGAAACACTGCTCTTTTGTAGTGTTGTGTTCCTAACGGTAAGCAAGGTCGCCAGTGCCCCTTAGAGAAGCGTCGTGTTGACAGTAGTGTCCCCCCTACTGCCAACACGTCACTAGTAGTAGAGACGGCAACGCAAGAGTGATGCCCTTGGTGTTGCAATAGTCCATAGGTTATAATATATTCATAATCTTTATTCTGGATTTATTGTAATACGAATACCTTTGACAGTCGTTACGGGAGTCAACAACCTAAAAAGTCTGACAGCCGGTCTAACCTTAGGGTATCAGTGTCTCCCAGTAATTGTGTGGCGGAGGTCAGATGGCAGTCGCTCCGTATAAAATACTGTTATTCAGCCGCAACTGGTTGGACTGGGAGCCGACCCCAAAATAATTGTAGTTGAGACAAAGGCCAGGCAGTTGATGAATCTTTATTGTAGAATTGGATCATAGGTAGGTATAGGATACGGATTTTCTTATGATACAGTTTGAGATCAGCTATATACCGCCTTCTAAGCATACAATAAACAATAGAAATTATATAACTCAAATGTAACAGAATTCGGTAGGCACGTATGTCATTGATCATCAAAGGTATAATAGCAAAACTAGTGGTCGCCCAGCGGTCGAAATTCGATCGTAATTTTAGCATTGTGCACTCCTTCTCCTTATAAACTTGAACTATGCCAGTTCTCACATTCCTCCGTGCGCGCAATATGCTTGAAAAGGGGTACAAAGTTTTCTCTTCAGGTATTAATATAAAGATAATTACATTACGGTAACCGCTTACTATCAGGCAGGTAAGTATGTTTGCCACCATAGAGGAATAAAAAAAAATAGAAACAGAAGAGGTAAGACACTTGACTGAAAAAGTATACAATCTCATTACAAGTCATATCAGTCAAATTGATCTCTGCATTTATAATAGAAAAATAAAAATAATCACGTTTTTGATATTCCCGCACGTCATAGCATTATTGTTTATAAAAACTTAATGTATTTTAAATCTGATATTCATTTTATTATAACATACAAAAGTTATTCTAGAATTTATATTGTTCTGGAAAACACGAGATCGTGTTGAAAATAAAAATAAATTAATCTGTGACATGATTTTTTCTTTTTTTCGTCATACAATATTGAATAATTTTGCATAATAATAAAACTACTTACGCAACTTTTTTTCTTGTATAACAGGATGTGCCGAGTTATAATAAATTGTGATTCATATTCGTATGCATTCTATTAAATGACTCTAGTGTCAAAATTAAATGACAATCTCATTCTAGAATGACTTTGTCATTTGACTCGAATCTTCTCGAGAATGCGGAACCAAGGTTATTGTTTAATTTAAAGTTTGTTAATTTTAAAAGCGTTTTTAATTTGTACTATGACAAAGAAAGTTACCTAAATACAGACGAAAACATTCTAAGTTTATGAGATAGACTATGCATGTTGGTCGAAAGTGAACCTAGAGACTAAAGTAATAGAGAATATACTCGTACTAGATATGGCTCCGGTTAACAATTATCTTTACTGGATACATGTAAACGGTACATAGTGCATTGAACTACTCCATTCGTAGAAACGTCATGCGATATACATGATGTTGTAATTAATACCAATAATATTATTATATTAACGTATTTTTTGAACATCCAAAAATATTTTTTACTGGGCTTTTTTAACCGTTTAATATTATCAAATTTTCTATAAGTAACTTATGACTATTAAATTAATGTATTTTTTGAACATCCAAAAATATTTTTTACTGGGCTTTTTTAACCGTTTAATATTATCAAATTTTCTATAAGTAACTTATGACTATTAAATTAATGTATTTTTTGAACATCCAAAAATATTTTTTACTGGGCTTTTTTAACCGTTTAATATTATCATCTAAAAGTAACATATGACTCATTGACCGATATAAGATCACCAGTTTACTGACATAACGTAACGGCTAGAAATAAACAAGTTATTGCTATTTACAACCGAGTACTTGGTTCGGATGGAGACTGCAAAATTAGCATAAGAACTTAGAAATCTATTAAAACTAGTGGTCGCCTAGTGGTCGAAATTCGACCGTAATTTTAGCTTTTTACACTCCTTCTCCATATATATACTTTAACTATGCCAAATCTTACACTCCTCCGTGCGCGCAATATGCTTGAAAAGGGGTACAAAGATTTCTTTTCACGTATTAATATATAGATTCTCCCAGATAACAGAAATAAATGATAATATACCTATTATAACAGGTAATAATAACTGTTAAACAGACGTTACCGCACTTTTAGTTCTAAAAACACATTTAAAATTATGTTTGTAGTTTGCCAATATTTCTCATATATTTTGTACAGTAACGGCTGTAGTGTAAGTGACCGATATAGCTTTGTTCACCGCTGACCCGTAATGAAAAGGATTCGCCACACATCATGACTCGGTGATTTAAATACTATTGTACAACATTATTTCTGACAACTGAATTATTCAACGACTACTATTATCTCTCAGATACTGAGATCAATTGGATCTTAGTTTTTGTAGAATTGTAGTTAAAGGATAATCATTAATATCGCAAGAAAATCTGATATCATTTTGTGTTAAGTTATGCCCTTTAACTATTTCGTCTTCTTTGTTATTCTTATAGTTGTAAATGTTCTATACAGGATAATGTTATAAGTAGTGCGCAAAATTTGCTCTGTGATTCAGTGTCCGTTCCCAAATGCAACCGCAGCACTAAAATTCACTCTAAAACGAAATAAAAATTTGATTTTGTATGGCTTGCGCTAATAAATTATGCGTCCCTCCGTCCCTCCCACACTAAGTCGAATTTTCGTTTTGTTTTAAAGTGTACCCCAATACTGCGGTTGCATTTAGAAACAGAGACTTAATCACTCTACAAATTATGCGCACTATATATAAAAGTATCCGGTATAATAGAAATTTTCATCAAAATTGTATTACCTAAGCCCACAAATAGGAGTATAATCATTGGAATTTGTTGTCAGCAGTCACGACCAAATCCTAATAATTATGGACCCTAGCTTTGTATTTATTCGATAAAGCTAAATATTGATAATTTTATTATGTATAGCT
The DNA here is from genome assembly GCA_932294325.1 of Allophyes oxyacanthae. Classification (NCBI taxonomy): domain Eukaryota; kingdom Metazoa; phylum Arthropoda; class Insecta; order Lepidoptera; family Noctuidae; genus Allophyes; species Allophyes oxyacanthae. The sequence goes on along the minus strand of OW028614.1, from coordinate 1,451,632 downwards.
TCTACCCACGACTTCATCCGCATCCCGTGTCCTTCCGCAGGTACAACTTTGAAGTTTAATCTCAAATTTCGTTGAAATCGGTTCCGGAATTGACTCTTCAAGAAGGACCAAGCAAACAAACTAACAAACATAAATATTCGTATTTATATATTAGTATGAATTTATTTACAAACGCCCAAAACATCGACTACTAACTTTGATATTTTTTTTGTTTTATGGACTTAAAAATATCACGAGCATCAAATTACAATATTTAATTTGTTTTGATTGTTAATGTTATAAAATTTATTCTAACTTCATCTCTTGAATGGAGCTATTATTTCAGTATTTTTTGTAATTTATTGTAATACTTTTTGCTGGTATCTATTATGTATTTATATCACAAACAAGTGATCATAATTAAATTACAAAAACAATTTAATTACCACGCATAAAGCCTTTTGATAGATACAATATAATTATGATTAAATAAAGAAATAAAAAAAGAATTGTAAAAACCAAAAACTAATTCTATCTTTCATGGTGACTTTAGTCCAGTAGATCACGATACCCACTCGTAATCGGGAGAGATTCACTTTTGATAATTTAAGAATGTAAGTACATTGAGTTGTTCGAATTGTCGTTCAAAATATTTTTTAAAGCATACTGCGCAATGTACATTGTTGAACTGTCAAAATTGAATTGATTCTCATTTCTAGCATGCATCGTGATTACCCTGCAGAAAAAGATCCAGTTTAGCATTTTTGGAGAAAAATCATAACACCTAGGTAGACTATCTGTCAGCCTGAGCTCATGTTTATACCTCCTATAGTGCGTCACAAACTTCACAGTTAAAAAAAGACAATCAGACTTCAATAACACGTTGTAAAAACTAAAAACAATTCTTAATTACGTTGTAACTTTTTATATTAAATCCACAACGACAGCAAATCTGTTAAATAAAAAATAACTATTATTCTATCTAAGAGTTTTTGCGTAAATAATATAGATAGCGGTTAACGATAGATTGATGTGAATGATATGGTCATTATATTGTATGTATGTACGTAAAACGTGTGATTTTTTACTTAGTCACATAAATATTATGTAAAGCTTACCTAAACATACATATGACTTGTTTTCTCATCCGGGACTTCAAAATATGAGTCAATCGGTCGTGTTACTCGTGACATATTGAGTGATTTTTGATAAATAGTAGATACGTCATAATGGGTCATAATATTTATATTATTAATCATCATGATGATTAGTTCACCGCGTTTGCAAATGTTCACTGGTCAATTTATGTGCAACAAACAGCAATTCCGTCAAGTTTGCCGTCATCTGCGAGGAACAATTTTTACAATAATAATGTCATGAAAGATGGGCAGATGACCTGCAAAAAATCGTGGGAAAGACCTGGATGCGATTGGCACAGACCAGGGAAACATGGCATGAAAAGAAGGAGGCCTATACTCAGCAGTGGGTAGAAACAGGCTGCCAATGATGATGATGATGAATGTCATGAACGTATATAGATCCAAATAAGCCTTCGGAAATACGAGAGCTAAGGTAAATTAATATTAGCAAGATACACACACAGCTAAAATGAATCTAATAATGCTCTAAGGATATATGATGCTATAAGCAATATCATCACGAAAAGAAAACTTTTTACCTCTTTGGGATATTGTGCGCACGGAGGAGTGTGAGATTTGGCATAGCTAAAGTTTATATAGAATAGAATAATCTTTATTTGTGAAAACATAGGTACATAAATAGGTCTTTCAATTAATGGTGTGAAGTTTCCAATATGTTCTGCCATACAAGGCGTACAAATATTTTTTTACAAATATTTATTAATTACAATTTTTTCAATTACAAATATTAATATTTATTATATTATTATTTGTACAAATATTTTATGGAGAAGGAGCGCAGAAAGCTAAAATTACGGCCGAATTTCGACCACTGGGCGACTGCTAGTAGTTACAAGAATTAAATAGACAAATGACTAAAGATATAGAAATCTTTATATCTAGCGATTGATGATACGTTCAAAAAGAGAACGAAACCAATAATTTTGGATCTCCAGAATCCATTTATTCTCGTTCCTCCATTAAATACACTAGTTATTAATATAAGAAAAGCCGCAATTCAATTCGTATCACCAAGGACGTCCAATGACGTAATTACTGTCACAAACGCTACGTATCTAATAAATAAAACAACTGGTCAAGGCGTCCTACGTGAACGACTCCATATCACCGCAAAGGACAGCAGAGGAAGTTAGTTCCGTTATTATGAATAATATTAATGCTAAAATACTAGAATTACTATAGTGAGTAAAATTGGCCTTGGGTTGAAACAGCATTATTATCTGAAATAACTTGGTAGTATAAAAGATTACACCGATTTCAACGATGAATAAAATCATGGATTTTATCCTTAGCTACCCTTTTTTTCTTCTTATTTTTGCTAGTATATTTTTTTATTTAAATGCTTTATGCACAGGTAAAAAAAAACACTGCACAAAGGCGGACTTAATGCCATAGACATTTTCTGCCAGTCTACCTTAGGGTGATGCAGAGACAAACATGATGGGTGCAACGTAAAATAAACGATAATTTGAAGTATTTTCCAGCCTGTTGCCAGGAACATCTTTATAAATAAGTTTACTCTTTCTTGGGCTTTTAACATCATCAGCAGACCGGCCGCCTGGTTACGTACGATAAATATGACAGTTGCTGTCGCAAATAAACGCCCTATTCCGTATCCTCTTATAAAAACGTCTATAAGCGAAAAAGAGATGCATTGTTTGTTGGTCGCTGTGGTTGTCAGATTGTTCTTACGTAATCAAGGCGTCTTCTTATGTCGTCCTTCAATTTAAGGCGCTGATAAACCCGAGCATTCGTTTGTAACGAGCATTCTAGCGAATGTTACATTATAAAATTTTGTTTGTTACATTCTAGCAAAGATTACATAAACATTTAATAAAATATTATAGTTTAAAAAAAACTATAGAACACGCTTTAGTCATCCAAACTGAACGTGTATGCAAAATTTCAGCTCAATCGGAAACCGGGAAGTGGGTTAAATTTAACTTCCAAGATTTTCTTACATATTTAGAATAGAATAGAATAGAAATACTCTTTATTGTACACCTGATAAAAAAGGAGCAATTGACATAATAATTACAACTAATCATTTAAGATTGTACAATGGGCGGTCTTATCGCAATCGGCGATTTCTTACAGACAACCTTTAAGTTAACAAGTTAGTTACAGGTGAAGCTAATAAAAGCGTGTTAAAAACAGCGAATGCCCTATGTTCTGTTTCAAGATAATGCTCAGGTTTATTAGCACCTATAGAGGCTTCGATCGAGATGCTACTTCACTAAAAGAGTTTCGATATTAGAATATCAGATACCTACAATAATTCTAATCGACAGTAGTTTGATAACGATATAATTTTAATCTTACAAAAATCCTGCTTAAATTTTATAGAACAAGAAAAATTAAATGACATAGTAATAATATTTGAATAAAAAAGGTAGGTAGACGCGTCACCAAGTAGTATAAATATTTCAAGTTTTATAATTTCCTACACGTGACTTCAAATAAGGAAAATCTATAAGCGAGATGCATAAAAACTAAAGATTAATTATTCATAGCACAGTAGGTATTTTTCACATAGTTACGACCTAAGCTAGGGTCAATACAATTAAGTATTAATAGTTGTATCTACTTATCATTAATTACAAAAATGCCTTTGTAATTCTATTAAAAGCTCGCATAACAATCATGGTGAATAAATTAATTAGATTAACAAAATTAAAAATTCTTTACATAAAGGTTTTTTTTCTTTATTAATCACCTTATTAGGTAGTCTACAATACATTTTATAGAAATAAAAACCAATGCTAATAATAAGTTTTATAAATAATCAAATTAATCTCAAAAAAAAAACGCTCTGTTGAATTGTATAGGATTATTATGTAACACAAAATATGATTTCTAAGATAGATATTGCCTTGAGAACAATTTATTAAACGTATGGATCCCAAATTAACTTACTAATTCATTAGGTCTTTTATAATTTAAACAAATTATAAATAAAAGAAGCATATTATACAGATTTTTTTTATTGTTTTCTCAATTTTTTGACCTGCAGATTAAACACTCAATATTTTTTTACCACACGAGAATATAAAATTATTTGAAAATTCAATGATAAAGTTACTGTCTTTAAAATAAAATAAATAAATAAATAAATACTCAAAAAGTAACATAAGTTATAGTCTCAAGCAGTATTTAAAACTTTGTCTTAAAATACTTTACAACTTTTTTTGTTTTTTTTCGAAGCTTTCTACTGCCCGATTATTTAGGAATAGAATTTTATCAATTTCTTTTTCCCCTCAATGCAAATCTTATGCAAAAGAATTTCTTGCAGATCCGTGATAAAGTTTAACTTGCGTCACTAGTTTTAAACAAAGTCCTTTAATTTTACGCATTGTATCCTTGTTTTCTTTTTCTAAATGATTTATGAACTATTTAAATAATATGCAGACACGATTGACCTTTGAATTTCCAAAAATTATTGTCTGTCTACCTATACTATAAATTATATATTATAAAAAAATGCTGACTTAAGTGAATTGTTAGTTGTTTTGTCAGTCGATAAATTTATAAATGAATCCTTAGTATTATCGTACCATTCTAATAATTTTCCATTTGCCAAACGTCGAGTTGGTCGCGAATTAGCATAATAGACGTTTCTACTTTTCTATAGATAGACAGTCGTTACCTCGTGACACTCAAGGAAATCCAATCGTCACTGTCACACTTACTAAGTAATTAACGGTAAGGTAACCCATCAAACAGTGAAATGAAGACTAAAAACTAACCTAACCGTCAAAAACCTCCGACTCCAACTAGAAAAAGAGCTGTAACTTTTGAACGACAGAACAGATTTTCATTAAACATAGATAAGATGATTCCCGATTAAACTAGGTTTCAATTAAAAAAAACTGCATTGAAAATGGTCTATCCGTTTTGGAGCTACGATGCCACAGACAGATACATACTAAAAACTTATAACACCGCTCTTTTTTGTCGGGGATTAAAGAAATAGCTTGCGGCTCCCGAAACCCAAGTTCTTCTTCATCGTTCCCTCACTGATGAAGATTGTAATCACATACAAAACGCCTATAAACTATACGGTCTTCTGCTTTGACAGCCATCGTTATGGTGTCCCAACTATCTTACTTGATGAACTTTTAAGTAGGCTTTATTGTAAATCAGAAAAGTCTTCTCTAGGTTTTTAACACGCTTTTATTAGCTTTGTTAAATTTGACCCACTTCCCGGTATCCGATTGCGCTGAAATTTTGCATACACGTTCAGTTTGGATGACTAAAGCGTGTTCTATAGTTTTTTTTAAACTATATTTTTTTATTTTTTTTCATCTGTGTTCAGTGGAACACAGATAAAGATAAAAAAAAGTAAAAAGTAGTGACTTTGATACATCCATAGACATAATACTTATTATTTCTATGGATCCATCCGATAATCTTAAAAAGCAAAAGCATAGAGCAGTCTACGTGAACAATTTCCACTAGTTCACACTTTCAAATAATGTATTTCTTGTTTCAATAAATCAAATGATTGCCTCAGAAACACACAATTATACGTAACAAGTTTGATTTAAAGGCTGTTACGTCACATCTAGAAAGGTAAGAGGCACAAAAAGCACAAATCACGGTGTCTCAAGAGTTTGTTCAAACTGGTTTGTTACCATGAACTTGAACGGGGAATAATGCAAGCGAGTTGCGTGTACAGCTGTGAGAACAGCGGATAGAGAAACGGTGTTTTGGATAATTTACTTTTTTGGATAAAATAAAATTGAGAAAGAAAAACAAACTATAAAAGCTTTATGAGAAACTAGCTTCTGTCCGTGACTTCACCCGCGTGATATCTATATAATATTATAGCCTATACTCACTGATAACATAGCATACCGCGGTAGAAAGAATTTTTAAATTCGGTCCTGTAATTTTTGAGCCTATCCATTACAAATAAATAATCAAATCCTTTCCCTTTATAATAAAATAAAATAGGATATGATGATGAGTAGTATAGATATAGATAAGTAATAAGTATAAGTATACATAGATAGACTGAGGACTAACCTTAACAAAGCATAAGGAAATATAACAGAAGAATCGTATTTAGGTACTAGCTGTTCCGAGTGTTAAATCAAGGCCAATTAGCGCTAGGCATGATTGTCAACGGACCTCAAAGGGCCCGTTCATACTCTATACTTTTAGCAGTAGAACTGCGAGTTTTCGCGTTCGTTGGCTGTCTTTTGCTTACAAAAAGTGGATAACTAACGCGAAAACGCGTGATTTTGCTGCTAAAAGAATCTATAGTGTGGATAGGCTAAAAGTTATAAAATATTGATGACAAAGTTACTTAAAAACAATATTGGCAAAGAAAATGTCACCGAATGTTTTAAGAAATTCGAACCCAATGGCCCAAGACCGCCGAAATACGACCTTATAATAATACTTGTTAGTATTCTATGTTTTTCTAGACCAGACCGTTTGATGGACGTGAATCCTTATTTACAACACCGAACAATCCTACTTTTAGAATTACGATCGTTAAAGAATGTAGAAAAACTAATAGAATTTTATAGAGAGATAGAGTTGTACTTCCAGTATCAAATAGCATATTAATATGCCTTTATAGATATCTAGAATACGAGGAATATGATAACTTTGTAAGATAAAGTACATTTTTGTACAGATTTAAAACAATTTGCACTGGAGCTCATTAAGTTAAAAGCTCGGTATTATTAACGGCAGTTTGGCTGATACACCTTTTTTTTCGATACGGAAATTACTATTAAATTTTTATAATCTCAAGTCTCCCAAAATTGGGAATTATACAAAATATCTCAGAATCAATCAGCACCAAATCTCAGAAGTATCCTGAATAACAGCCAGGCTTTTCAACTGACATGAGCACTTAATAACAGGGTCCAAGACACCCATTAGCCCGCAAGGTTCACTCGAAGGTCTTCAGGAACAGCCGATGACTCATGAATATGAATGAACGTCAATAAATAAGCAAATGTCTCCTCATCGCGTTTATCATTTCAACACTATTGTGAGTAAACAATAACTGATGGCTTGATGTTATCCTTGTGGAAATTGAATTAGCATTGTATGGGATTAATAATGATTAAATAGTACCTAACATAATGTTATATGCAACATTTATAATACCTACATTTCCGGTAGAGTTTGTAAAAATTACTTTATCTACACTCATATCGTGAAGTTCTGATTATTCATTCTAAAATAGAAGCTACCATAATGACAGACTTTATACACGTGCAACTCTAATAAAATTAAAAAGCATTATTTTGTTAAGAAAATTATGATACAGTTTTCTTAACAAAATAATGCTATAAAATAACTTTTTTTCTATTAAAGTACCCTTGGGATCCACTAAGGAGATTTCAATTCAATTTTTATAGCGGCTGCACATTGTCTATGGTGGCCCGCGCTAGGGCGCATGCGCGGTGACTGTTAGGTTTCGGCGCCATTATTATTTTTATAATTTGTTAACATGAGTACTTATAGATAAAATAGTGTATGAAACTGCACGTAACTATGCATTAAAACACTCGTGTTTTAATACCCGTATTATGCAACAGTTTCATAAACTACTAATATTATCTAACTGAACGTAAATTTTCTTCAAAACATTTTTTTTTATTTATCTACAAGGAACATTTGAGTACAATTTAAACGTACTGCTTATTTCAAAAGAAATTATTATAAATATGCCCGCGATTAAGTAATATAGTATAAAGTATTTCTCCGGCAAATGAATTCTATTATTTTTGAGAAATAATAAATTCATTACGTACAATCTTATACCTGTTTAAATGAAATTATAATACTTTTTTTACAGCAAAGGATTATAATATTCAATAAAAAGACGATTATTGGCACTGGAAAATAATGAGCTCGTATTGAGTATGGCACCTGGAAAAACCGTAAAGATTTCAAAACAAAAACACAGAACTACATAAATCGCGATTCGTATTTTATTAAAATTGTTCCGTATAATAATTTATTATCTGTTCTTTAAAATTTTCGCTATTTTTTTATCATCTAGAAAAACTCCAGTAATAATAATTATTCCGCTTAGAAACTTTATTTATCTATAATTATCTATCTATACTTCTGTATATAAAGAGATAAAAGTTTGCTTGTATGTAGCAGGTAATCTCTGGAACTACTGAACCGATTCTAAAAATTCTTTAACTCTTTAAAATTCTTCTTCTTTAAAATTCTTTAACTAATAGAAAGCTACAATATCCTTGAGTGATATAGGCTATATTTTATTTTGATAAAAATAAAATGCGCGGGTGAAATCGCGGGCAACAGCTAGTTTTCAAATATTCCCTCAGTTTTAATAGCTTCAAGACCTTGTTACTCGGTTTCTTTAATTTTGTTTGACTTTTTGACTGACAGACAGACATGAAGATGTCAAGACTGTAACTGACAGACAGACAGTTACCGAGTGAAATAAATATATAGCATATTTCCAGTCGCGGGACTACTGGAAGAAATTTCATTAGAAATAAGTAGTTCCATTGTGCTCATATGTCTGTAACATTTTTATTACCATGTTTCCTTGTGTGCACATAAATAAATAAAATAAATAATTCCCATAATTTTGTACTGAACTCTAAATACTGATGCCCTATAGTCGATAACATTTTTTGTTCACAACATAATTAGTTTCACGGATATCTACTAAAAGTTGATTGATGTTCTTAAATTATATTATTGTAATTTATTTATGTTTTTCATTGTAAGGTTATATTTGTTGTTTTTTATTACACAATTGGACGTAATTACACGAAAAGAATCCAACCCATGTTGAGCTGAGATATTTAATTTTAAAAACATCGTAATTTTTCATTGATACAGTGGTGTAATATTTTTTTTACATTTTTAAGTTTGAAATGTGTTTTTTAGGTTTGGTTTCATATTTTATGTAATACTAACGACCCGTCCCCGGCTTCGTACGGGTCCAATTTCTCTACTACCCTTACATTCAATGTCAAAGTATTATACATATAAACCTTCCGTGAAAAATTATCTAACTGATGGTGAAAACCGCATCAAAATCCGTTGCGTGGTTTAGGAGGAGTTAGCGGATATACAGACAGCAGCAGAAAGTGACAATATTTTATACTAGGTATGTAGAGATTATAAAATTAAACATTTCAAAAGCTTTGCTAGATGTTGGGTCGAATCCTTTTAAACGAAATACGTCCAATTATAACTTGTTGTAACCTGTTATTGACGTTGATGATGTAGGTAAACTGTGATAAACATGTTTTCAAAAACAACTTTATGTCAAAAATACTTCAACTCTGATGAAGAAGCTGCGGCACGATTTTTCGTGTTGATATTATATTACTAACAGCTACAATTTTTTGTATATATAGCGAATTTATCCTTTTATTTTACGGCCTATTGCCAGGGTCTTCTATGCTGAGAATGACAACATGTGGGAAGAATCTAATAAGATATTCGTTAATTATGTATCCCAAGTAGTATAAAACCAAAAATTAGGCATGATAGTGACACTGTGGTGAATAAAATGATATATAATACCATCATAGAAATAGTACAAGTACTGGAACGCTTAATAGTGCCGTAAAGCCGGTCTGAGGGAGAATACTTTGTGGTAACCGTGTCCTTGTCTAATAGGGTAACCATACATTTTAGTTAAAAGTAGGACATGATAGAAATATTTAATTATGTTATGAGAATAGTTATCAGGTAATTAACTACTGATATCGAATAGTAAGAATTGTTTTTTTACTAGTTAATAGTGAAATATACGGTCCATACAGTGTATCTAAACGTTCTTACAAATATACATACACCCTTTTGGTTATAATCAGAGTCACAGGCAAGGCATAATATATAAATAGGCATATGCAAGGTTACTATTTATTAAAAAAGAAAATTTAGAGAAAATTTCGGACATTGCGGAAAAATCCGGACATTTTCTTATACACAGATTACGTGTATAATAAAATGTCATGCGTGAATATTCCGGACATCTGGCAGCTCTAGTCATAGGAAACATTAGATTTTAACATTTTAAGATACAAATTTAATTCCTCTTCTACTTTTTCTTTCTTTTTTCTTTTTCTCTTTTAGCTTTGCGACCATCCTACGACCTTTCTTTATGAGATCTTTCCTATTATAGCAGAAAGGGTAACCCATGCTTAGTGCTGCAGAATCGAATATCACTTATTATAATATTCTTGTTTGGCAAACTCAAGTATAATCATCATTCACAACATTAAGCAATAAAACACAATGAATGAAAGTCAAAGCAAAACATTTTTTAATTTCAAATCGGCATAAAAAGGTCGTCGTCGTTTCGTCAAAACGTTGAGATTCTAGATGCACGGTTCCAAAGTGGGCCGGGTTCTATGGAGAAGAGACCGGCTAGAAACTTAATGGTTGATTGTAATTTTAATTGTGTTGGCATTATAGTTGTATTTTGGGTTTATGTACTTGTTTCCTCTTGCTTTACTTTCTTATTTGGTGGTTCACTGGAAACTGCAACATCTTCCCATTTACTACAAGATCCTACATGCCCTGATTCACCAGATGTTCCTGCACGTACAATTTATTTTGCACGTACAGTTTTTTTTCTTTTTGTGGCTATCTGTAATGTCAAAAATGATCTTCATTATGGCACAATATCTAAGTACAATATCCAATCCAGTAAAAGTTTAATCCATCTAACTATACTAATAGGAAAATATTAAACACAAATAAACAATAAGCAAAGTGTGTGAATCTTAAGTTTGTGCAATGTGTTATACTTTATATTAGTATAAACTATTACAGACCAGACAATTACACACAACATTATACAACAGACACATACAACAACTGATAATTATTAAACATATTACAATAGTACCTATGGTAATATTGAAGGAACTGCTTCAGGTTTTAATTTTATTTTTGCTGCTGTTAAATAATTCATTATCTTTAAAATTTACGCCACAAACACATGCGAACTTTTACACACTAATGTCAAGGTTCGTGGCTGTTATCCATAACACCCTCTGCTTATTATCAGCTGGAATCCTGAAAAAAACAAACATGGAATTTTAATAAAGTCTATCATTTTATGAGAGATACAAAAAAACATTATTATCTATTCGGCACAACAAACAACAAATGATTTCAACAAATTAACTTAAACTATATACAGGGTTATTTGTAAAACACCGGCAATGCTTTAAGGGGTGAAACTACTCATCAATATGAACAACTTTTACTACGGGACCAACCATGAAATCGCGAAAAAAATTTCAAACTTTTCATACATTTTGATGGAGCAAGGTTAATCTTTTGTATGAAAAGTTTGATTTTATTTTCGCGATTTCATGGTTGTTCCCATAGTAAAAGTTGTTCATATTGATGAGTAGTTTCACCCCTTAAAGCGTTGCCGGTGTTTTACAAATAACCCTGTATGTATACTTATACTATACTTGGAATCACTCAAATTATACAAAACAATAAATGCATCGAAAATATGCTACGCATTACAGATTATGGAAAACAAATCCAAATTTATTAAAGTACGTAAATTATTTAACTTAGTGGACTGTATGTTATGTGAAACGATCTAAAATAAGTACTTGGAGCAACTATATCCCACAAAATAAAAATATATTGTCACACTACTCAATGAAACTTACCTATGGAACGATATTCCACAACCAGGATAATATTCTCGCTTGCACCCAATCATAACTCAAGTATTTACCATCTTGTCGCCAAAAAATTATTCTAGGCACAAAAATAATGTTTGATCACGTTTATTTCTGAACTATGAAAACCACGAATGTTGACAATAGGTTGACAACTAAGTTGACAATGTAAGCCATTTTGAATGATGTAGTGTTTCCCGCATGCAAACTTCTTTAACTACTGGTATCCAAATATTGTAATAATCAATCTTATTGAATAACGTATGGAAATAATAATATTTAATATAATATTTAAAGCACGTCAATTATAATTTTTATTATGTTTATTTTGATAGCCGTGGGTAGAAGTTTCATTAGTTCTAATATGTATGTAAAAACGATTCTGAAAATACCAATTTAGTAGATTACTAAGTTGATGAGTAATGGCCATGTGTGCGAGAGGGACACCGCTAAATCTCGGGTGACTTTCATGTGGGCACAAAATTTCGTACAACTAATTATAGCAGTAAGCTCTCTAGTTATAGGTACTATGTATTATCTCTATGAATACCATCGATACAAAGTAAAAAAAAAAAATTGGGTGTTTGCAGGCACTTTCAAAACGTTGTGATTCTAGGCTTACGGTTCCTAGTGGGTTGTTCCGGCTTCTTTGGTCATTGGTTGGTCCTGGAGAAGATACCGGCAAGAAATTCCATGAATACTCTTTTCATAAAACAAAACTATAATATCTGGGGCCGTAGGAGCGGCCCCGGCTAAAATTCGACCTGAATTAACAAAATAGTTATCTACTATAAAAAGAACAGCAAAGATCATAATAAGTACCACAGATTGGGAAAATTATTGAGTTATATTGATGTCATCGTCTATAATAATATCTACGTTTAAATAATACCTACGTATCTACAGATTTTTAATTGCATCTAGGTACTGACCCTAACTAAGGAAAAAACAAGGCTGATGAAAATGGTTGACAATTTACAGGGTGTAACAAAAATCGAGTAAATCCCTAGCACTAGATTTTTTGTGGCTGTGATTAACGATCACATTACTTAAAATTCAGCTCTTTGCAAACAGAAGTGTGATCAATGTACTTATCAGGATCTCTTCATTAAAACAAAGAAGAAAATTATTCATTTTTCCAGTCAGACATCTTGGACTATTAGCTTGTCAACGTTACCTTCTGACGACACTCGTTTTACAACAAAACGCGGTAAAACTAAACGACTCATTTTAAAATATGGAAACACGTTTTGTGAGGATAAAGTGCCTGTTTACTTGAATTATGAAGGAAGTAGAAAATATTTGATTTATTTTGAGAAGCGGAAGTGTTATTGTTTGATCAATCTGCGTATTTCTAAGAAATGGCAAGACTTGTTTAATTACGACTTCTTGCTAATGATTTTTAGTATTTGTCTGTAACCAAGGTCATGGTAATCGATTTTTAACCCGCAAAAAAATAGAGGTGTGTTATGTTTGAAGTGTGTATCTGTGTGTCTGTATGTGGAATCGTAGCTCCAGCTTTATTAATAAAAAGCAAGTTTAATCAAGAATCATCTTAGCTATTTATTATGAAAATCTGTTCAACCCATAAAGTTATTATTACTAGTTACCACTAATAATAACTTTATGGTTCAACCATTCAAAAGTTACAGCTCTTTTTCTAGTTTGAGTCGGGGGTTCTTGACGGTTAGGTTATATTGGAATTGAAGGGAAAACGTGTTTTTATTTTTAACTTTAAAATGTGCACAGTGCACACTACAAAGTTATAAAACCCCTCTTTTTTGTCGAGGGTTAAAAACCAATAAATTTACAGCACTACATCAATAATGTACTAATGTGTGTGCAATAGTGTGTGTGGACTATTACACATGTGTAATGTACCTATGTGTTTTATGGGCTCATCATTGTTGCCTGAAATAAAAGTATTTTATTTTATTTATTTATTTAATAAAGAAATAGGATATTAACTTTAAAATTAAATATCTGGAAACTAGGAAAACTAGCACAATGTTGGTCCTTTTTGTGAGTTTTTTTGTGTTTAACATCTTTTTCTGCAATAAGTTCTCATAACAACTTGTCAAACTATTTACTCTTCATCTTTTATTCCAGTCACCACTTAGTGTCAGCTTGTCAACCACTAGCAAAAATGTCAGAAAACTGTAAAATGTAAAATTATTGTGAATTAAATCTATAGTTACTGTTTTCTTTCGACGATCATTATCAGGTGCGTAGAAAACTATTTATTTTTGTATTTCTGTAGAATCGCGGTAAATATTTTCCCAATCTCTTGAAAGAGTCGAATGGGGTGCATGGGTGCATGGCATGCATCAGGTGCATGTCAAAGTGTACAATCAATGATCGTATGATGATAATGCTACAGCATCACGCAAATTAATTCACTCACCTTGACAAGCGGGTTAGTGATCGCGGTAATTAATGATAATTGACGTGAATAATAATTGACGATTAATAGGAGCTCATCGATGCAGGAACCTATCAATACTGATAGAGACCGGCTAGCTCAGGCTAGCTAATCACGATGCACGCTCGTAATCGGAATCGACTCAATTTTGACACTACAACAGTGTTCATTGCGTTGCTCCAATTGTCGGGCGGAGTGATATTAAAAGCATACCGCGCAATGTAGTTTGTTGGACTGTCAAAATTTAATCGAGTCCGATTGCGAGTGTGATTACCCTGCAGATGCCTATCTACCTAATCGATGCCTTACAGTCGCCTTTGTGACTCACTATAAAAGTTTCGATTTAAATATATTTTTATTGTAGACTACTTCTTAGAGACTATACTGCCTGATCGGTGCCTTAAAAATGCCTTTTTGACCCATTACAAAAACATTCCATTTAAATTTACAAACAATAATTGTGTAAGAATTTAAATTTTTGAACATAATGTCAGTATTTTTTGTAAAAAGTAATAATTAAATAATAATTATTTCTATTGTGAACTACCTCTATTTATAGTAGGCTAATAGCTTGGGCACAAAATTACTAGGTGCTATTTTGCAATAATAATTCAGGAGTAATGGCAAGTCTCGCCCTGTACCACATAAGACCTAATATTTATATTAGGTCTTACCTGACCTAATATTTATACTAGGACCTAATATTATTATAATATTCTAATATTAATATTTATATTACCGAATTTGTCAGGTTCATGGCCGTGAACTATAGAATAATCATTAGTTTATGTCTATAAATCTCCCAATCTCGCAATAGACTTCTATTATCTTGATTAAGATCTACGCGTATAATAATATACCACAAACAAAAATGTTTTGCCCTAGAGCGTGCGTGTGCGCATCGGCGCTAGAAAATGAGTTTCCGGTCACGAAGATACTTTTACTCTTTAATTTACATAATAAAGATTCATAACATATCTGAAAGGTTTCTCTTAATAATTACTACCAAATAATAGTAAAAACTTTAAAATTTGGATTGAGAAAATAAACCGGTCGGTAATTTAAAAAAAATTGTAGATCATATTATACTTTTGTACGACCAGAAATCGAGTCCAAGACCTCAAGGTCGATTTACTAATAAATATGCAACGTTATTTCTAGAAATTCACACTTTGTCGTAAACACGAAGATGTCGTATACTGTAGCCATGACACTGAATTTAGACTTAAATGTCAGATTCATTATCACCTGATTTAGTCAGATAAAAAGAAAAAAATCTATTCGTAATCAATTCCTATTTCTACTGGTATTTACCTACCAGTATCACTTTATAGATCCCACACATAACGTCACTCGATGTGGCTCCCGCTGAAAACCAGCGCTGTCGGGCTGCTCGCAGCGCGTCAGCTTAAGCTGAGCGGAAGCCTTTTTGACACAGCTGCGACGTACAACCCATTTGTTATTTTAGATAAATAATTTTTCTTTTTTTTCTTTTACATGTTTTATTCCTTTATTTTTTGTTACTTTATCTTTAAAATTGTTTTTGTGCTGTGTCAAATAAATACTTTTTTCTTTCTTTTCTTTCACACAACCGCGATATAACGCCGATATTATCGCAATGCGTTATATCGCGATAACTGGTTTTAGTGCATTTTGTATTAAGACGCATGCGATCTTACGCACTGCTGCGATAATGCGTCCTAAATTCCTAATACAAAATATACTTTCAACATAGAGAGGGATGTCAATACTTTTATACATTTACGAACTACAATCTTAATCAGTCAAGCAACGTAAAATACCTAGATAATAGATATAACATAGAAAATCTATTATTTACGGGCGACCATTATCAGCTTACTACATTAGAAAAAAATCAAAGTAAAATCAGATAATGCTATATTTATAATCAAATTATCATCTCAATAAAAAGCACTAGGAATCATTTTCATTAAACAAACAAAAAATATTGTAGGTATAATGAATATTGATTTATTCATAATCACTCCGATCACGTTAATCCTCACGTGCGTATGTTTATATAGACACCATAATTATATCACATGGATGTGTGTATATTCTGTTCTACAAATTACTCTCACTCAACATAATATTGTCAATCATTTATTCAGCATCTATGATAAGATATTGTAATTCAGAAATTATGAATTGGGATATTGCAGACTGCATGGCGAGTTGGCCACTATATCGCCTACGAACGGAATAATTATACGCAGGAAAAAAATAGTAAACAAGAAAGAAAGAATAAGAGTTTATTAGCACAGCAAAAAATAAAATATAAAACAATTAAAAAAAAGTAAAAACCGACTTCAAAAACCTAAAAAGTATAAAATAATTTTCTTAAAAAACTTAACAGCTTCTGAAGTCGGTGCCACTGCGAAGCTAGGTCCAACTTCGGAAGCCGTTAAGTTTTTTAAGAAAATTATTTTATACATTTTAGTTTATTGAAGTCGGTTTTTACTTTTTTTTAAAGTTTATTTTATTTTTCTGGGTGAAACGATCTTTCTATACGGTTGGAGTTGCGGGTGCAGTTAGTGTAAAATAAACGGCCATGGTAGAATATAGCCATAATTTTTTTTTGCCGAAAATTTCTATCTCAAGCAGGATTCGAACCTGCGACATTCTGGTTCAGTTCACCAGCTGGTCTTGCCAGCCAAGCTACCGCAACTTCTAGGATCATGGTCATGCCCGGGGTAGAATTTTTGATTCCACAAAAAATTCGCGTGCGTGTCATGTGTCCTTCCATATCGACAGTTGAAAGGCTACTTGACCTAAGCGACATTTTTGTTGTATATATTTTTTTTTTTTTTTTCGTAAAATAAATAAAAAGTACATGAAAAATGTCGCTTAGACCAAATAGCTTTTCAACCGTCAATATAAGTATTGCTGCTTATAGCTAAGTCCATGCACATTAAGAGATTACAATAATTTAATATTAAAAACAATGAGTAAGTACATTTGATAATTAATAAATTTAAAACAATTTACATTTCAATAAATATTTTAAATTATCAATCTTAAAAATTGACTAGAATGGTTATTCTAGAAGTTGTCAACTTTTTACTGCCACATAATTCAATTTCAGGTGATTTCAGGTGGACGTTTGAGCATGTCACAAAATATAGGGCAAATGCGCTCTTTTTGCCATTAATTGTAATTTATAACCCTTCTTATTTTTCTTGGGGATAAATATAAACTTGATTATCTCATTAACATAAACCTAAGGTGGACCTCTCATGCAAACTAATAAAGATATTTTTAAGTTCATAAGTTAAAAACAGATTTTTCCCTAAAATCATAAACATAGCTACACATCCATTTATAGATATAGCTATTATATTATATTATCACCTTATCTACTTGTACCTAACCTTAGCCTATTGAGGAAAACTGTAAACGACCATAAGTTTTCAGTCTCAATGTTAAATTTTATAATAATTTTCAATATTTTATGAATTTTCATTCAAAATCTACCCCTAATGTCTAGAAAATTAAGTCTAGTTTCCAAAAACTCACCACTGCTGCTAATATCACGAACCGTAGCATTTTCACGTTCACTATAACTTTGTTCTCACACAATTCAAATATACTAATATACAACCGTCAGGTGCGCCGGCGCATCTCCTATATACCGTCGCAGCCTCCTCTGACATCATCCCCCCGCACCCCGCCGAACTCGTTCCAAGACCCATCTTCGCGACATTTGACCTTCGTTTTACTTACATCGATGTTTTTGAACGGACGATATATTAGTTTATTTTGAAGGCAGCGGTGTATGACGTGCAAAGTAAACAAGCGATTCGGTGTGACTATGCCCGGATTTTTTTTAACTTTTTTACTATGTATGCTATGATCTAGTTCATTTAAATTCGTGTCTATTTTTATACATAAAGGTAAAATATACCTCCTCAGGTCATTGGCCAGCTAAAGATGCCGCCAGCTTAAAATATTTTATGGAGATAACCTCCAAGGAATTAATGTGCAATGATTGTGACTTTTAAAAGGGTAACGTAAGATTTAATATAAAAGCTACACAAAATACTGATGTCCATATAAATATGTCGAGACTGGATGCGACGCAAAGCTCTATAAATAACCTAACCATCAAAAAACCCCGATTCCAACTAGAAAAAGAGCTGTAACTTTTGAACAGCTGAACATATTTTCTTGAAACTTAGCTAAGATGATACCCGATTAAACAAGCTTTCGAAAAAAAATACTGAATTTAAATCAGTCTATCCGTTTTGGAGCTACGATGCCATAGACTGATACACAGATAAAGAAAGAAAAAATATTTATTTGTATGCAAAATTAAGGCACCACATGCAAGAAAAAAAAAACTACAAGAACAGAAATAAAAAAAACACAAAAATTACGATAATCACATAGGTATATAGATCAGACTATCGATACACACTGCAAACTTATAACACCCCTCTTTTTTATCGGTGGTTAAAAAAGGTAGAATTATGGCGATGACAAATCTAAAATAAACACCACTATAATTACAAAAATCTGTATTTTATGGCCGTTAATAATAAACAAACATACTCATACATTTATTACAATTTTATTTATAAAACGAAACTGCTCTTCGAGGCTTCAGTTTGTTTTATAAATTCTCAGTATCTAACTACGTAACTATTGTCAATATTATTCTATTAGTGTTGGTCTATTTTAAGATATTGGTCTCATTATTTTTTGGGAGGCATAAACACACACTCAACACTCAAGTATGATAGTAAAAGACCTCAAACTATGTTATTTTCAGCATTTACTGACCCATGATTACTGAATCTAAGTTCTTTTGCCCTAATTCCATAGTAATGCAATCTGTGACTACTGCGTGTTGAACTCAGCGTAACGCAGTTCACTGCTGGATATAGGACTGCCACAAAATGTCTTGCGTGACTTTTGGGAATGCCCAAAGCTAGCGCCCTTAATTTTTTTTTTTCTACCTTTTCCTTCACCCTTCTGCGCAAAGGTTTCCCCCATAGCTCTTCACTCCTCTCTTTGTATTGCCTTCCACTCCTCTCTTTGTATTGCCTTCCACTCCTCTATTTGTATTGCCTTCCACTCCTCTCTTTGTATTGCCTTCCACTCCCCCCTCTGTATTGCCTTCCACTCCTCTCTTTGTATTGCTTTCCCCTCCTGTCTTTGTGCTGCCTTCTCTGGCTAATTTTCTGTGAAAGCATCTATATCGTCACGTCAGTGTTCGTATCGAAACGCAGGCCCTTCATTAACACTGGAACAACACCCTAGAGCCATCTTTATCGTGCCGACACAAGCTGCCACTTGAGAATCGTTCGTGTCATAGTAGAAAGATTAGCCCGACAGCAATTGTATCAACGCTGACTGCCCAGCGTGCACCAGACGATCTCAGGATTCATCATTCGTGAAGAATAGAATAGAATAGATCTTTGTTTCATGTAAACCAAATACAGGCACTTATGAAATGTCGAGACTCTAGGTGCGAAGTTCCAAATAGTAGGTCCTATAGAGAAGAATCAGCAAGAAACTCCAATCTTGATTAGTACAATGTTGTGGAGAGCTGCGAGAATAATGTAATTTAATGGGAATAAAAATATATTAGAATAGGATAATGGTAATGATTTGCCTTTAAATAAGAATGCTATGGCAGTTACAAGCTGCCCAGGCCCGACAGATGGCACTAGTTCACGAGCTTGGTCTCCTCGAAGGTCTGCTTACACCCCACTTAAGGAAACTCTTTCCTTGATAACTGAAGGTTAGCTATACACACGAATAACGCTGTTACTCGTAATAGCCCGCTGCAACAAGGCTGGTTAAGCTATTTAAAAAAATAGCTTAACCCATTCGTTCCATACGGGGATTGAAACCGCTACCCGTAGCGCAGAAACCCAGTCGCTTAGCCACTGCGCCAACCGTGGCGTCACTTTGTTTTATTACTTTTAAGATTATAATAAAATATTTCTCTGTTCATCTCAAAGGGCTATAAGACTTCCTTAATTGGCTGCTTCCGTGTATGAAAATAAACCCGGTGTCTTCATTATAATTAAAATGCTTGTGTTTTCTTCACATAAATCAGCTATCGAAGGGACTCAGACGAGGAAGAAATTATTGTGCTCTGAAGCTACCGAGGGACAGAGGTTCTAAATCATTTAAAATTCTTTTTCAAATTCCGAAATTGTGATAAAAAATAACTGAAAATATTTTTCGATGTGTAGGTAGTCCAGCCAGAATTGACATATAGGATAATTTTTCAAATTCCGAAATTGTAATAAAAGAAAATCAAAAACCAGTTGGAACTGTAACTATCAATTTTGCATTTGCATATCTTTGGAAACCAGGTTTATTTATACAGGTAGGTTTATTTGTTACCAAATTCTTTAAGGCCCATCTTTTCATTTTTGAGGATAGGAGGCTTTTGCCCTATAGCGGGCATCACAGGTTCATAATAATATTAATAAGTTCCCTTATCAAACGATAATTATTGACAGCTTTCTGCGCAGTGCGTTATTGTTGACAATCCGCATCCAACAGAAGGCGCCGGCATCCGTTTTAAATATGTCACGGCATCCGATATCTGTAAGTGGCATGGATGCCTGGCATCGAAATTCTAAAAACGCCCATTTCTACTTACGGATTCGATGTTCACAATTGTTTTGAAAGTGTGTACATTTGAATGTAGGTCTAACAAGAGAAACTCAAGAATTGATAATATAGGGCGTTAGTTCTTTCAATGATGAGAAGTTTTAAATTCGTGGCGAGGGTCAGAACACAATGCGCTGTTCAGCAGTCATTTACAAAATGTTATAGTGATCATTTTTCCTTAAAAAAATATCATGTTTCAATTTAGTATAGTATTGAATTATTACTCAATTAATCTTTACTGATTCAATAATATTTGTTTAAAACAAATATTTATTAGGTTCTCGTGTCATAAAGGACAGTGTAATAAACTTAATACTTTATCGACACTCATTCATATTTATATTTTTTATTAATTTTGATATCGGTCGAATACCTGATAAATCAAATAACAAACGATTTTGTTGAGAATAGGAATAATTTATTTACAATACAGCATTTATATAGATAATTAGAGAACTATTGTCTACAAAATTGATAGCTAGGGTGACAATGATTTCTTAAGAATGATTTAATGGAATCAATAAAAGGAAAATAAAAAGGAAAAAAAAAATTGTCGATGATGAGCATCGGAGCTAGAACTGCCCATCTTATTAAATTTATCTTTATTTATCTTTATCTTATCTTTAACTTTATTTTTACCTTTATCATACAATTATATGAGTCAGAGCGTCCATTCCCCTTAAACGGCTGCCTAGTTCTATTTAAATGTAGTTTTCTGGCCCAAAAAAGTACTTTTCCAGTTCCCGGCAGAATAACCCAATAACACTGCGAGACCAAATTGAACACTGACGCTCAGCTGCCACGTTTGCGACCAATAGGGCAATAAGGAAGAGGACATTTCGAGATTCCTTATTTAAAAATAAACCAACCGAAAAGTTTGAGATACATTGCATCCGGGTACTCATAAAACTGTTTTGTATTGTACCGTCGCGTCGACAGCTTCTTTTTTTAAAAGGCTGTTTTACTGGACATTGCTGTGGTGCTAATAACGCAAAATGGCAATTTAATGCATAGTTTAACATAAAGTTTGTAGTTACAAGAAAATTCATTTCATAAATATCCTGAATACCTCATTTGTTTCCACTTTTGTCTCGGTTTGTTTCTTTAAAATTAAATGTCATCGGTTTGTTATCAGGTTTTATTGATTGAAACCAAGCTGGAGGCTTTAAATTTTTAATATTTTACTCATAAAGTTATTATTACTAGTGGCTAGTAATAATAACTTTATGATTTTACTATTATAGATACGTTAGAGACATTATTTTGTTGGATACACTCCAATTTTTTTATTTCCAGCATTATTTTAAATGAATCTAGAAAAAAAAAATTGCTTTTCATACAAAATCTATGCAGAAACCGAGAATATTTTGTTTAAAATTAGATGTCTTGTAATTGAAAACACTGAAAATTAATTTCAAATTGACTGAGTGCTCATTTCTCTCCGAGGAGAGCAGTCCCAAGCCCTAGCGGTGATAATATTACCGGATCAAATTGGTAAAATAAGTTAACTAGGTAGGTACTTATCATCTACTGCTACTATCTACTACTTACTTACTTATTATCTTTTATACTATAAAAATTGTGTTCTATTCAACGCATGACTGGCTTAGACAGAATATCAGTGCAGTTGAGCATGCCTCGCGCTGCCAGCTATTATGCTGAGTCCAAGACCTTTTTGTCTTTTACCTTCTTGTATGATGTATCTCCTTGCTACCTATGTAATTTGAAAGACAAATAAAAATCTTCTATTCTTATTTTATCAATTTATTTCCGATTAAAGAAAATGTATGTATTAATTTAGCATGAATCAAAGAATGAAAAAAAGAATTGACTCCGAGAATTGAACTTAAGATGGTATAAAAAATTAAAAGTCCGTACTCTAAAAAACACTATTAAAAGTCCCTTGAACTACTAAAATTAGGTACTTAATAAACGCGATGACAAAATGCGCTATTTTGACTTTATTTACTGATAAACAATCTTGAATTTTTATTTTACAAGCATGTTATCATAAGATTAATTAGTTTTGAATAAAATGTTGTTATAAGTATTTAATCACAAACAAGTACCTAAGGTTTTTCATTCATAATCGTCATCATCACACGCCTTGTACTTCAGAAGGTGACCCTCCTTCACTAAAGTGTGGTCATCGGAGCGGAACACCCATTTCTCCATACCGCTAAATATTCAAGCATATTTTTGCTATATGGCCCTTTTGTTCTCCTGTCATGTCGCTAATGTCCACCTCAAAGGGACAGTAAAAGCGTAAGAGATAGAAGCTCCTTAAGTGTCATTTTACAGTTTTACAGCCTAACCTTTGCCAATCGCGGTACCCCTTTTGTCTTATATAAAACCAAAACTAATTATTGAGAAAACAACTAAAATAAAAATATATCCTTTTTGCCAAATCGATGCAAATATTTACTTAAAAATACTCCTGAATAAATTACATTTAATATTAATTTACATTACTCTGGATATTAATATACAATAATGTTTTTTTTTTTGATAACTTTCGTAAATCACAATTCTATGTTAAACGGAACGCAGGAGCATTGCCCTCGGCCTTTTGTTGCCAAAATGGCGGACCACCTGCGGACCTAATACATCTTCTTATAATGCGATACATCATCTAGTTTAAATCTGATATTGTCATTACTAACTGTGACAAAAAATTAAATCGAAAATAATGTCGTGTACAATGGCTTTATGTATAAGGTTGGTGAATATTAAAAGCTTCCTTATATAACTTAACCGTCAAAAACCCCCGAATCCTTTCAGAGAAAAGAGCTGTAACTTTTGAACGGCTGAACAGATTTCCATGAAACATAGCTGAGATGATACCCGATTAAACTAGCTTTCGATTAAAACAACTGCATTGAAATCGGTCTATCCGTTTTGGAGCTACGATGCCACAGACAGATACGCAGATACACAGATAGGTACACCTATACACAGATACACATTTCAAACTTATAACACCTCTCTTTTTGTCGGGGATTAAAAAGATTTAGGCAGAACATTTGTCATAGGAATTGTAAAATATCGTTCAAATGTTCCATGAATATTTCTGACCCAAAGAATCTATCGACTTTTAGCTTTTTTGCTATTAGATTATATTCAGTAAAACAAGGCGTTTAAAATGTATACCTACCCAATTACTACTCGGTCTTTACCTAGTTTCGAAATTCATACTCTGGAAAGCATATCTTGGTACTCAATCAATCAACTCAACCGCATCCTGTCTAGATGTAGAAGACGCAGAGCTGTGTTCTGAGGTAGACCTTCTTTTAAAGTTGTTAGACTAGACGAAATAGTCGATGGATAAAATAAATTGGTACCCTCATGAATCCTCGGCAATGTTCCTGCGAATAAATTTCTATTTCTATTTCTATTATATTTCTATTTCCTGTCTCCTGTAATCTCACACATTCATTTCTCGCACGATCACACGTGATTCCAATGTGAAGCTGTGGTAGAACCAAAATACCTACTCGACATTACTAAAATCAATAGGTATTTATCAGGAATTTCTGAACGTTTATTCGGATAGTTGTCTTCCAATAATAAATAGTGGCATCCTTAACCTCTGTCGCCGTAGACCGATTACATCGGCTGACTAGCCAAAGTTCAAGGTTGCGACTCGAAAGACCATGCGTATACACAGCCACAGAGCAATACATTATTGTGAATGCCCCCCGACTCCAACTAGAAAAAGAGCTGAAACTTTTGAACAGATATTTTTTCACAGATACACAATACAAACTTATAACCCCTCTTTTTGTCGGGGGTTAAAAAGAAGCACAACCAAATAATTCAGGCCTGAGACGCATAGCTGAAATCTGCCATGGCACTAGCACTTTCCTCCAAAAGCCAGCACATACGTTGACTTACATACATTGTTCTTAAAAATCTATAAATTGTATGAAAGAAAGAGAAAGAAAGAAAGAAAAAGAATTTATCTCTGCAAAAACACTGTATCACTAACGATATTTAAAAAAGTAATCATGGAGTTTGTTGCTGGTTCTTCTCCATGGAATGATTTGGTATTGAACCAGCTCAACGATTTGTTAGTGCCATAAGGTATATTCTTCACGATTAAAAAAGTATTAAGTTTGAGTAGCGTCAACAGTACGAGAGCTATCTTCGATTCCCAACCCCAGAGTGAGTCCCTTCTTAAGGAGAGGCTTTCTCCCAGCTGGTAGTATACCTACGATAAGGCTGATTAATTCATCATGAGTGGTATTGGTTGTCGTTTCCGATAAGCCATTTTTTAAGCGTGACCGGGCATCATATTTTTTTTTATGCCAATTACTTGGGTGCCGGCGACGCTACGCCAAAGTTCAAGGTTGAGAGATGAAAGATCGCTGCGTGCGCGTACGTCGTAGGGAATGCGCGCCGGAAGACGCAGGTACGAATAAATTAGAAAGATTAATTAAGTGTCTTGAGATAGAAATATTGTGCTATCACGCTTGGGATCGAAAAAGAGTAAATTATTGTTCTATAAAACTATTGGTCTGTCTAAAATCTACGTATAGGTACTAATATAAATTCTATGTTGAGTTAAATATTTAAATAAGTAGTAAGACCGAAAATTTGCGATCATCGCCTAAAAAGTACACTCAAAGGTCGTTAAATAAAAAAAATACATTAATTTTAGCAGAACTCTTCGTAAAAAGCCCATATTCCGACCATGACGTACTTGTACCCACCTAACTACTTTAAAATATATTTCACAACGAATCCAACATATTATAAGGTAAACATTTTTACAATTAGGATGAATGACTAACATTTTATTTCTAGTTAAACACATGGGAATTCCTCATGTCGTATTAAAACATTACCGAGTCAGCAATCAAAACAAAATGTGGCTAACTTTTTCCTGGGTCTTAAGAGTAGATATCAAATCAGAGTATATTATAAACATACATGTCACATGCACACACCACCCAGACCCGAAACAACTATCTGTAGATCATACAAATATATACTTGTTCCGTGCGGGGATCGAACCCGCGGCACGTAGCGTAGAAGGCTAATCGCTTAGCCACTGCACCAACCGTGTCGTCACATTATCGACATTACATTAGTTAGCTCAAAGTTTAGGCTCTCACGATCGTATTAAAGTTTAATACCATTGTCGATGTTCATTACAATTTTAGTTACGCGGTGGACCCGCAGATCCTCAAAGCCCTGGGTACGCCGGTAGAAGACAGTACACAGGATATTTTTTATGTACTGCGCATAATTTGTAGAGCTATTCAGTCTCTGTTCCTAAATTCGATCCCTGTACGAAACAAATATTTGTATGGCCGACAGATAGTTGTGTGGGGTCTGGGTATGTACGCATGTGGGATGTATATTTTGTTAACTGTACCCACGATACAGGAGAAATCCTAGGTGTATCACAAAATAGGAAGAAGAACCACATTCACGTACCAAATGAATGTTTTTAAAGATATTAGTAATCGCAATTTTATACGAATTTTGCGGTTTTTTAGATATACATCATAATGTGACATTTATGTAAGGTCAACTTGAATTAATATCTAAGTAGTAGGAAAATGAATTTGAAAAATTATATTGTAAGTATTGGTACCTACTAACGCACACCTGTGATTTATAACAGAGGAATAATTAATTCAATAACAATAATTTGAGCCATTCACAGGCAATATATTAAAAGAGATTGTGGTTTGGTTGGCGTTATATTTCAAGTAAAAACTTGGATTGACATAATCAATACAAAACTGAAAACTTTGATTTTGTGACTGAAATTAATAACTGCCACTGCCAAGCATTAAAGGATTAAAGGCCCCAACTTCAGAACCTGTTAAGTTTTATAAGAAAATTATTTTATACTTCTTAGTATTTTAAAGACGGTTTTTACTTTTTTAAATGTTTATTTTATTTTTCTATTTTGAGTGGCATAAACAACACATAAACATGCGTTACAGCTGCAATCGCGAGTGATGTGCTGTTATTCATTCAAGAGTTCCATTGTCTATCTCCGAAGGTCTTCATCAGATCTTCATCAAATTTAAATGGACCCATGGGTAAACCCTTGGAGTAAACCATTTCAAACAGAAAAATCATTTTCAAAATCTGTCTGCAATTGGCGGAGTACCTAATCGCGTTAAAAAAAACATGCAGTCGAATTGAGATCCTCCTCCTTTTTTTTAAAGTCGGTTAAAGAGATCAAATCATTTGGAATGTAATCCGAACCCATATCCAGCCTCTTTTGAAACAATTCCCCGCGGCCATTCGAGTCTGGAATCGACAATCGTAGGTCCCTACCTACCTATTAAACTATTACATCATTGACTCGATGATTGTAGCTTTTAGACATGAATAATCGGTTCGTATGTTGATGAAACTGGTGAGAATTTAGTATAATTTTTGTATAACTTCCAATTTATGTATTGATGAATGGAAAAGGAAATACTTGAAAAGATTCAGATTTCCTTAGGTGAGGCAACCTAATGCTTTGTTAGAAATGCTGAAAGTAACCAAATTACCTACCTAATTTATTTTGACAAGCACTAAGCAGGCAATATCAATAGGAACGCTGGGAAACACTAAATAATTCGTTAAGCTGCAAATATTATATAGATTAAAAAATTAATTGGTACGATAAATTAAAATGCATACAGACGAATATAGAACCTCCTCCATTTTGGAAGTCTGTTAAAAAATAGATTTTCTATTGTGTCAACGTTGCGTCGCTTGAAGGAAAAGGGAAAGGAAGGGGAAAGGGAAGGTTGTAATATTTGCGAAATTTGGACACTTTTAACTACGCACTAATTAATAGAAATAACCTAACCATCAAAAACCCCCGACTCCAACTAGAAAAAAGAGCTGTAACTTTTGAACGGCTGAACGGATTTTCATGAAACATTCCCGATTAAACTAGCTTTCAATGTAAAAAAAAACTTTTAAATCGGTTCATCCGTTTTGGAGCTACGATGCCAACAGACAGATACACAGATACGTACTACAAACTTATAACTCCCTCTCTTTTTCGGTGGTTAATGAGTTATGAACGACATAACTAACGTGACAATATACAATAGGATGACTATTTTACTTTTATTTTTTTTATTTTGTTCTCAGTGTCTGTTTTATTTTTAATTTTTTACTGTTTAAAGGTTAAAAGGTTAAGTAAATTTTTATTTTATTTTTCTCTCGTGTGTTGTCACTCTCCGTGCTGAATAACTGTATTTTCTTTCTTTCTTTCATTCGGCCTGTTTTGAACGGGACCGTCCCTTTTTTCGATACTCTGTCCCAGTGTCCCCTAAGAAGGACACAAAATTGTCCCGTTATCCAGCCAGCGTCGTTTTCAATTAATTATCGCTACACAAAATTGCACCGAAAAATAAAATTGCCTGGCATAAATGCACCAGAAGAACGGGTCTTTTATTTGATAATTCAATTGTGGACAGCTGAAAAATCTTACAGGTTTCGGTTTTTAAGCCAGTATTGATAACCGAGGAAAATATTTAAAACCGTGCCCAGAAATTTGTTCACACTTAGAATCATCCTGGGATCTTAGAATCATCCTCATTAATAGGTACAAAGTTCCTCTAATGAATAAAAAATAATTAAAAACTAATATTGCTGGAACAAGGTTGATGTCTCATTTTAAACAACATAATAAATTAATGGACACGTTAGAAATGACCCGAATTTCCAATCAGATTTTTCCTTCCAATTATACCGACAAAACGTGTTGTCTTCTTTCTGTATAATTGTTTCATCTATTGACTAATGAACCCGGAACTGTCTACTAAATTCTTAAAACAATGTAGGTATAAAATATCTAATACCTACCCGTCTAAATAGCTACCTAATTATCATGCCTATTTATATGGTTGACAACCTGATCAGGTAACAAAGTATCGTGTTCGCATCTTTGTTAAAAAAATCATCAATTTTCTTATAAAATCGAATGACGCAAATTTTGAAGTCTGCGCATACGCAGTTTTTATGTTCTTTTTCTTTTTTCGTTGGTCGTGTAATGACTACAACAAGGATACAAAATTTTATTACTGTGTTGACAATTTACAGGTTTGTAAAACTTAAAACGTAAGCTGTTCTTATCACATCGCACAGTTAATAAAATTATCTTCTTGGGTGCGCCCGCGCCGCCCGTTGTGCACAGACTTCCTTTCCGAAAGCCAGGTGGCAAGAATGCCTTAGGTCTGCTAAGAAAACAAAGGCGCCGCGTCACGACAAAAATTTCTCATCATGGCAAGACGAGAAATAGTAAAAATATTTAAAAATATCAAAAAGTATGTAAAAAATTGAATAAAGGGAATATAAAAAATATAAAAAATTAAATAAAAAATTATGATGAAATTGTAATCCTTATGAAATTTCCTATTGGAATTTTATAAGTTTATTATACCTATAAGTAAATTTAATAAAGGTCTTGAAAAATTAAGGAGAGGGAAGCACTGTAGTTACGTACCTACATTTGGTTTTTCTTATCAGTAACCTAAACTCGCAAACGGTGTAGATATAGATGACCGATATTGTTTTAAAAACAGGCTGATCTCTAGGTACATACGTGCTATGATTAGGTACCTACTTTTATTAATTACCTATTTTCTTAAGGCAGGTATTCAAAATGGGTGCCGGCCAATCAGTTAGAGCGACGCACTTCCAACGACCTAAAGCGACCTCCACGGAATCCCTCGCCGAAGAATTGCCAGACGATCACCATATCAGCATCTCTAATAAAATGGTTTGTATAGCACATGGCAGTATAAGGGTCGGTACTTATCTGACGGAAAATGCGTCGCTTATTATCGGTTGCGTAACGCCAGAACAGACAATTATAATTGATAAAACATTCAACCTTTCACACTCAACCGATGATGCGTTAGTGCGTCTCTCAACCAATGATGATACGCTCGACGCATTTTCCGTCAGATATGAACCGACCCTAACTAATAAACTGGCTAAAATAGTATACACAGACGCTCTGGGTATCGGCGTAGCGGTGCGGGGGAGAGGGGCTGCTGCCTCCCATACATTTAGCTGATTTATGTTCCTATGCGTAAGTAATTTCCCGATTCCCCCCTAGGCCTAAAGTTGGTCTATGCCAAAGTAAATTCCTGATTTGCTCCCCTAGGCCAAAAGCTGGGTCGTCTATGGCTTTGTATATAAACGTCTATGGCTTTGTATATAAACGTCTATGGCTTTGGGGTAAAGATCCCGCTTATCTAGCACGGTATTAGTAGAACTTTCGGATAGCTCTCGACGTGATAATTTTAACCGTGGATCCTCAGCGCAAGCCTCAATCGACCTGTCAATTGATTGATTGATATTCATCACATCAGTTCATAAACTTTCACTTCTGAACGTGCTGTGTTCGATTAATAAAATTATCATTGTCTTATCATTATCACGTTAGGCAAAAACTGTTGGTATTCGCAGCAAGATGCCAATAAAGAAAGAAAATTGCGTTTATAGGCACAATAAAAACACTTCGCATTTAATAGAGAAAAGACAAATGTTTATGCCAAAAGAGCCTCAGCTCAGCTTTCTACGCTACGTGCCGCGGGTTCGATACCCGCACGGAACAAGTATTTGTATGATCTACAGATAGTTGTTCCGCGTCTGGTTGTGTGTGTATGTGACATGTATGTTTGTAAACTGTATCCTCGATACAGGAGAAATCCAAGTGAGGGGCAAAGGTTTTTTTTATAGAAAAGAAAATGAATAAATCTCCAACATCATTTCAGATGGCAACACTAGGTGCGGAGCGGTAGTACATAGGTGTGTGTCTGTTATCGCCCAGGACTAATCTTCCGCCCATCCTCTTGAAATAAGTGTTCCTATACTGAATAACTGTATAATTTTTAAAGATTTGCATGTTTAAAATAAATTCAGTTACATTTAAAAAAAAAAAAATCTATGGTTAAATTTTTGGATGTGGTGTTTACCTAGTCAAATTGTACACTCAGGTCGTAACTACTACAAATGTAGTTAGTATATTCAACCTTTGTATGTATTTGTGTGTAACAATTGTTGGTGAACCAAATAAATAAATAAGAGATATCCTTCACTGTCCAGGTGGAGCGATTAGTAGAAGATGCGACATTTGCCGGTGGAGCGGCGGCGGCGACTGCGCAGCCCACGCCACGCGGTGACTTCAGGGACAAGATTTACATAGAGAAGCTCAAGTGCATGGATGAGAGCCATTCTGAGAGAACCGGGTACTTAAGTCAATATCCAATACCGTATCAACCCAGCTCTAATGTTGAAGGAAAATATCGTGAGGGAACCAGCATCCTAGCTGACCTCTCATTGTACGGAAAGCCTATACAATGCGAGGTCAAATGCGCGTATATAGCTTGATATGTAATAGTGTGTACGCTATAGGTACAATGGAATTAAATTTGCCTTAATTGGTTTCATTAATAACCCTAGGAATGATGGGGTTGCTGATAGTGAATTATTCGCTTGCTTATGGGCCGTTACAGACGGACGACATAATATTTGCGTCAATGGTACCTATTACCTACGGTCATTGGCGTCAACGGTAACTGCAGCACTCAATCGTCAGCGACAGCCGTTGACTATTTCGGCCGCCAGATTAGATCTTACCGTAGACTGAAATAGACTAGTTGAGAACAAGATAGGTACCTAGGCAATTAAATTATAACTCTGTACTGTAGGTTTCCCATACTCAGCTGTTATTCATTAATATATTTTTGTTGAATTCTAAATCTTATCTCTTAACGCAATTATGTACCTACATAATAATTGTCAGTATCAATATCGAAGTACATAATCCTAACCCTCAAAAACCCTCGACTCCAACTAGAAACAGAGCTGTAACTTTTGAACTGCTGAATAGATTTTCATGAAACATAGCTAATATGATATACCCTATTAAACAAGCTTTCAATTTTAAAAAACTACATTGAAATCGGTCCATCCGTTTTGTAGCTGCGATTTCACAGACAGATACACCGATATACAGACACACACTACAAATGTACAACACCCCTCTTTTTGGTCGGGGGTTAAAAATACGTGGCTGTAATTTTTTTTTCGTGCTGGCCGACATTATTTTTCTGCTCAGACTGCTGATAAAACGTCTATTTAAAAAGCTAATGATAAAATGCGCGTCAACAGCGCACGTGGCGTACTGCTGCACCTGCACGGCCCGCCATTGGCCCGCGGTTGTCGATGGCGCGTCGTCGCTGGCACCCGACGGCTGACACTGACGGGCAGCAACCCCAGTTACATTTGACGTCATGCCGTTCGTCTGTAAGCGCACTAAGGGAAGTTGGAGTTTACTGTAAACACCGTCAAGGCTTGAGCACCGATGGAAGGTATAAATAGGTAGGGGCAATACGTCATTCACATAAATAACCTAAACTTAACCTGAAAAGAACATCACTAAATTTGCAGTAGGTAGAGGAATAATTATACAGGATATTTTTAATTTAGTGCGCATAATTTCTAGTGATTCAGTCTCTGTTCCTAAATGCAACCGCAGTATTGGGATACACTTTGAAACAAAAGGAAAATTCGACTTAGTATGGGGGACACGCATAATTTACTAGCACAAGCCATACAAAATCAAATTTTTATTTTGTTTTGTAGTGAATTTTAGTATCTAAGTACTTAGGTTGCATTTAGGAACGGACACTGAATCACTCTGCAACTTATGCGCACTACATAAAAAAATGTCCTGTTTAATTCAATACATAGGGCGTCTTGAAGCCTGAATTATTAGTTTTAATAATTCTCATGATCAGTAATACTGACTCTTTGTTCCAGGATAACTGTAGACGATCTAAACGCGATAGCGGCCCGCATAGAAATGCGAACATCCAACATGGTGAGCGTAGAGCCGGTATGTGCTGATTGCCAGCAGAAGGTCATTGAATGCTATCAGAACACTGAAATGGCTTCTGATATCATCAAGTGTTGGGATACTGTGGGTGAGTTTATCTTGTATCTTTAAAAGTTAAATGGGCCATTCAAGTTACCTAGCACCTAGGTAGGTATTACGTAAAAACCAAAGGGGAGTGGAGGGTCTTTGCTTTGCTTATTTTTGAAAACACGCGGGACGTCCGGTCTGGATGGTGATTACGTCATGATATTTTTTTGGAAATACATGCAGTATTTTTAGATTTTCATGAAACAAGACTGTATGTTGCGTAAAATTAAACAAAAATGCGATACAATTATTGTACTTATGATTTGCTTGAAATTTGCTTACGTTATCGTTCTGATGCGTTAAAAATATTAGTGGTAGGCCCCTAGACCCGCCTACCCAACGGTGACCATGGGCAGTGGCTACCGTTTCAGGAGAGACTGCAAATCGACGATGAAGTAGCGCAGGAACTCCTAACTGACATTTTATCATTTTAAGCTTTTTACGTTGATATAGGTACTTTAAACAATCATTTGCGTAAACTAGCAAGAACAGTTTATATATATTTCCTATTTTATTGCAAGTAATATATTAGCAAAGTTTTTTTTTTTCACACATTAAGTTCTAAAGAATGAAACGTTTTTTTCGCTTCCTGTAAAATTGAGTTTTGGCAGATAGAAGTTAATAATAGCTATTAATAATATTTGATGGAAGGTGGGTTCGTAATTTCGTAATAATAATAATTTTTCATCATCGTCTTTCTAGGTGCGTTCACCAAGTGCGTGCAAGACGCAGCGACGCAACGCCTGCGCGCGCGCACACAACGAGAGGCGCGGGAGCGAGCACGACGCACCCGACACATTGCGCATGCTCGGGAACATGCGCTACGTGACCTCTCTTCTAATTAAATACAGTTTGATAATTTTAAGACATTCGAAAGATTTGGAATACTCTGTACGATATTCTGACAATACAATCAGCTTGCTTGGAAGAATTTAAATAATACTATCATAAACTAAAGATAATAGTCTTGGAAAGATGGCGCTATTATATTTGATTAGTCCTATATGATTCCTAGTGTAGCCTTCCAGCTTATCCGTGACTATCAATTTATTTTGCCATTTAATTGTCCACCAATCTTGAAATCGATGCTCTGCCTGTGAAATATTAATATTAACTCCGTCCCAAAACCCGCGTTTATAGATTCTACTTCAAAACGTGAAAATCAGTATAGGCTTTTTATTGCGATCGGGAAAGTTAGCTAGTATCGCGAACTACATTATCTTGGTACTAACTACTTGGTCAAGATTGTAAATCCTCGAATGCATTACATGCTGTTCATCATGGTCATCCTAACAGCGCATCCTTACTAGACAGTGACGTAACATCACGAGAAAAAAAAACACGGAATAGAACATGTTTTTTATTCCGTGACATAAAAGGAAAAATGGATAAAAATTTGAAAAATTCTAGTTTTTATAGAAATCGCAAATACTTTTTGATTGGATTTTGAATCTTGCCAAAATGACGGCACGGCACGCGCCATTTGTTAAGGCCGTGTAGTGTTCGTGTTATAACAGTGCCAATTTTTTTTCTACCTCATGGACGTAAAAACTATACCTACCTAATACTAAACGTGGGCTTTAAATAACCCAATAGGAATTGATTAACTACTACACAAAATAAAAAAATGTGAACTTAATTTTAGAATAAAATTTTATTTAACAGCATTTATTTCTTAGGACCATACTAACATCTTGCTCTACAAATAAAAATCACGATTACCAGTAATATTTATATTTGACATGTTTCTGTACTTTAGAAATTACGATAAAAATATATACTTGAAACATATTTGTACTGTAATGAATATTGGATGTAAATATGTTTGCAGTCGTAAATAAAAGTTGCCATACTGTTCAATTGTTTATTTATTTATTTCTATAGCTAATTAAATAATTATATTGTGGTTTTGCAGTGTGATAAATGACCCGAAAAACGGACATCTCTTTTTATTTCTTTATTAAATACTATAATATTAAACTATTTGAAATGTGAGTAGAACTCCTGAAAGTCAAATATACTTCAAACTAGATTTATGACCATTTTAAAACTTTTGTATATATTTTGAAAATTTTCAATAGGTATATGTATTATGTTAAACATCTCACAGGATCTGGGAGTAATATGCTACTAAACAATTTTCCGATTTCTCGGGTTTTAGGGGTGTCACACCCAATCTCAGATGAAGAAGAACCCGCTTACGCTAACATCCAGTTATTCGCACTGGTTGATGGATTACTGGGAATATGGAGAATATATTATAACGCAATTGTTTTGCGACTTCATGTTTAAGGCGAGGTTATAGTACCTACTATTTATTATTTATTAAACCTCTGTCATTCTTACTAATGTAACTATTGCGTAAAAACAAAATCATTGTGACTCATAAGAATTGGCTCGTTAATAGATTTATTCATCTTCAAGGACATCAATGTCTTCCGTTGTTAAAATTTTATCATAATTCAATTCATCGTATTCTACGAGATCAATAGTTTCTTCATCAGCTTCACTCAACTCTGGATCATCTGCTGGAACCTCATATGGTTTTAATAATTGTAATACTTCGACTAGAATTGACTGGCGCTTAAGTATTTTCAATCTTTCTTGGAGTCGGACATTGGATATAAACGGATCAGAAGACTCAAGTGCCCTGTTAAATAAATCTAGCATCCTCTCTTCACGATCTATCTTCCTTGTATGATGTTCGCGGTCATACCTCCAAAACTTGTTCCTAGCTTCATCTGCTTGTTCTGGTAATAAACCTACGGGTAGTGCCGAATTTTTAATAATTTCTTTGCTATGAACCAGTATCTTATGCAGTGTAACAGTCATCGGGTACCACGGATATTCACTGACATATTTATTAGCTACAATTCTACAGAAATCACCGAATTTGTCTGCATTCACAGGTAATTCACAAGATAGAACTACTAATATTATATGCAGATCGTCCACTAACCATTGACGGAGTCCCAAGATTTCGGCAAACGCGGCACGATTTTTATCCGATAGAGCAGTCCTTGCAGTATTACCATCATTGGTAGTCCCCGAATTCGGTCGCACTACGTCCACTAGAAGTCCCAATTTAGTCCTTATCTCTTCCTGAATACGTTTTTTTGTTTCCTCGACTACGCGCGCTTCTGGAGAATTTTTCGGCACTCTCCATTTCTTTACTGGATTCTTATACGCTAATTGCAATAAAAATTCTAACATATGAATCCAAGCTTGCACAGGATTGAGTCCATATTTCAGAAGGGATTCGTCGGTGGCTTTGGAAAACACTAAATCTAAATCATTGAATTGACTCGAAGTTGATTTACAAAAAGGGCATCGAAGTTGTGTTGTTGTATTTGTTATAATATTTAGCACTTTTTCGTCTGTTATTGTCAAATAAATTTGAAATGTTGCTCTTATTATTTGTTTGTTGGAAGTCTCAGTAATGCATGTTCGGAGTTCTTCGATTCGATCTTCAATTAACTTTTTTTCTGCTATAATTAAATCTTTCGTTTCTTTTCTATAATGAATACGAAGAGGACGGCAATACCTGAAGGATTTTGGGTTAGGATTTAACCACAAAACTTGGCCACATTCCGTTTTGATTTGCAACGGAATAAATGTTGTAGCTAAGAGACTACTATCGTCTTCTTGGCTTTGGGAAAACTTTTGTTCGTAGAGAGATTGGCCTGTACTACCATCAAACCCCCAAGACCCTTCAAATACACATTTCAATCTGTTAAGCTTCTTTTGACTGCAGTAATGAGAGAAGGTTGCGTCACATGACTGAACTATTCTTTTGAAAGTGTGAGAAAGTAAGCTAGACAGTGATATGGATGCTTCCCTTTCAGACACATTAACCGGATCAGACGGGTAACATAGTCTTTTTGCCTTCCGAACTTGATCATATGACGGAAAGACATTAAAGTCATGTTCCTTTAGATCTTGTTGCAAAAAATCGTAAGTCTCTACCGAAAATTTTCTATCTATATAGATAGCTAGAGCTTCTTCAGGAGTATAAGGAGTTGGATTCGTTCGAAGTTTAGTGGCTACTTTGGTCGGTCTAGTTGGGTTTTCCAAACATGAATTGAATACATATTCCAAGTCTTTTGTAGTACTTTTCTTGAGTTTATGCCCATCTACTTCCACTGTGTTTGCAAAAACTCTAACAATTTTTTTTGATGGTTCTTTTTCCAAATAATCTTGAATGCATTTACGAGTTCTTCGTTGTTGTCTTTGGCTAAAAACTTCATTAGTAGCCACAGGCGATAACAAGGAACTAGGACCAGGTTTAGATCTTGGATCCGAGTCGAGAATTGAACTAGGACCAGGTTCAAGAATGACATTAGAACCAAGTATGAAACAAGATTCAGGTTGAGGTTTTGGATCGGCGGAACTAGGACCAGGAAGTCTGGGATCAGAGTCGAGAATGAAAGAACCGGGTTCAGGAACGAAATTGGAATTTGGGATGGAACTAAAATCAGAATCATTCGAGTCGAGAATGAGAGTAGAACCAGGTCTGTGGAGTGGATTAGAACTTGAACTAATAATGAAAGGGTTAACTGATACTTTGTGCCTCAAGAATTCCGAAGTAAAATCTGCATTCAACCATTTCTCATGCTTTTTCGTGAAAAACTTTAAATTATATTTACATTTCTTGTATAATGCTTCACATTTGTAAGTAAATGTTCCTAAAAAGGTTTTCAAACCCTCGTCATTTTTTAAATTGGACGTTATACCAAGAGCTTGCAGTACAGCAGCCGTTCGATCATGTATAGATACTTCTGTTGGACGGACTTTTTTTCCAGACTTTTTTGCTAGTTGAACCAGTATTTGGTAAGCTTTTAGCCTGGTTAAATGAGATGGTAAACCACCAGCTTCTCCTTGCGTACTTGCGGATACTCTCGGAGGTTGAAGAGTACCGGCTGTAGCGCGATCTACAGCTTCAATTGCCACTCGTGGACCAACAAGAGGGTCGGCGCCCCCTTGCCCTCCTAGCAGTAAGTCAGCCGGTCGGAGCCCGGACAGACATCCCCCAACAGACTGGGTCAGGTCCTGTTGAGGCGACGTGGTACCATGGGTCTTTGACGGCTCCATGGTGCCTCACCCCCGTTCCTCCAGAGATTATGTAAAGGCACAGGGTTTTAGTTTCAACCTAACGAGGGCGGACCCCTTCCCTATACCACATAATACCTTCATTGGAAAATACCCACTTCCAATGTGAATAGTTTTTAATTAATAAAAAAAATTGTTACAACAAGATAGTATGTTCTCTGTCGGTATTAGGGCGCTTTTTCAATTTTTGCTATAAACTACGAATATTTTTTGACACCATCAGCAGATCAACACAATGTCTTCACAATATTGTTTTGTCATCGCACTACATTATTTATGCAAAATTTGTACCAAGTTATTATTAACACAGATATTATCGCTAAATCAGTTTACGAACAAATATTCAATCGTTCTTATAAAAAATAAACTGCAAATTATAAATTATTGTGAGTTAGTATGGTAAGTATCAACCCAAGGCATTATTTTTAAATCTTAATAACTCCTGATTCCTACGTAATTAGGATACGATATTTTAAATGACATATTAAGAGGAGTCTAAAGAATATTTCATTTAAAAATGAAATCCAATTGCTATAAGATATAAGAGTTATTAAATAATATATGTAATTACGAATATAAGGTAAAAAATGACATGGCTCTTTTTTTATTACAGCTAAAACCGATTTATAATGCAAAAGAAAGCTGATTTATGATTTTACAATATTTTGAATAAAAACAAAAAATTGTTGAGAATTTCTCGTTATACAGCAATTTCTATGTTCTCTTTGACAGCCATAGAAAAAATATTAAAATTGTAATAAATCCGGCTCTAAGTACATTTGACCTTCGGGAGTTTCACTCATAATATATTTGAAATAGTTTATAGTATAATAAATAAATAAAAAGGGGATGTCCGTTTTTGGGGTCATTTTCCATAGCTACTGTTTTGATGTAAGAATCAT
The DNA here is from genome assembly GCA_932294325.1 of Allophyes oxyacanthae. NCBI lineage: Eukaryota > Metazoa > Arthropoda > Insecta > Lepidoptera > Noctuidae > Allophyes > Allophyes oxyacanthae. Next base: position 1,412,765 of record OW028614.1, on the reverse strand, counting down.
ATATTATAAGATCAAAGAAATTGACTACAATGTTACCATCTGACATGATTTTCATAGATATATACAATATTTTTGCTATCTTTAAAACATTGCTTAACTAACACAATGTAATGTGTGTTGTTGTCGCAGTTCACCAAAAAACGAGAATCATTTTAATTTAAACTTTATGTCAGTAACATGATCCAGCTGTATCAAATACTCAACTAAAGGTTCGCCTGCTTATTATCGACCAGTGGCATGCACTCCTTATAGACAATAACCCTCTCCGTAGTCGGGTAAAAAGAGCCCTGTCTACCCTAATAAATTAAGTATTAAATAATACAAACATTAATGTGTCTGTAATATCAGTTAATTTAAGTCTTAGGGTGAGGTGGCCAATCACAAACATCATTTAACTTGACAATACAATACTAAGTTATTTTTGCCTGCCCTGTAAGAAATGAAGTTTCTTGCTCCATAGGGTCTACTATTTGGAACCGTGCACCTAGAGTTTCGACATTTCATAAGTGCCTGTATCTGGTTTACATGAAATAAAGATCTATTCTAATGTCTGTGCATGCCACTGTTGTTGACTAAGAAGGAACCGTATCTAACTTTATTCTCAATATGCTTAAGTTATAGATTACTTACAATTACATCAATTAAAGGACACTTTCTTCTTAACATCTTCCGGGGTAAGTTTACTTCTAACTTGTACGGCAACTTTAGGTATAGGAATATCGGTCTTATTGTGTTGACCGTTAGTGTCAGGTTTGTTTGCGGGGGAGCTGCTCTGTTTGGCGGCGCTGGCGGTGAGCAAGGCGAGCTTCCTGCGCAGTTCGCGCACTTGGGCCGCGCTCGCTAGTTGAGCGGCGCCACGGGATAAAACTTCGGCTCTGAGCTGCTCGCATTCAGATCTGAAAACAATTAAGTTTGATTGGCTAAGAAAAGATAGGTATTGAGGGACTTAAACTCGTAAGTTTGATTAAATTCTAATCGAGTTTTTTGGTAAATTAATAGAGTTAAAGCATGTATTTATTCAAAATAATACTGAACATCGTCATTGGACTGTAGGTAGGACTACCAGACCAAAAAAAAAGAAAACCCGGATATTGCAGAAAACGCCGGACATTTTCTTTAAAATTTCTTACTTGGCGGTATTTCGGTTTCTTGCGTGAAGCGATGCATGTGGTGCGCGTACCCACTCCGTTCATTTGTGTCAAATTTCCGGACATGTCAGGAAAATCCCGGATGTATGTACATTCTACATTTATAAATACACCGACGGTGATCGCGACAAATGACATGTTACAACATGCATTCGTACCGCGGTATGTTACAGAATTGAAGTGTTCCCGGCCAGCCGGCCTCACGCGCTATGGGCGCCTTCACTATCTATATTAGAAAACTTGGGAGAGGAATCCAAGCCTATTGGCTCAGTAAACAGTAAATAAGTATACATACTTCAAATGATCCAACACTCCCGGTAGCCATCCATTAGCAGTAGGTTCACACAGCTTGCCGAACCATCGCGCCAGTTCGCGCCGTTGTTTCTCGCAAGCCCCTTCTAGTTGAGTAATGCGTTCCTCATACCCTTCTGCAATGGTGAAGTTTCAGCTTATTACGAGAACAAGCCATGTGATTCCCGGCGAATAACCTAACTGGCATAAACCCCCGACTTCAACTAGAAAGAGAACTGTAACTTTTGAATGGATGAACAAATTTTCATGAAACATAACTAAGATGATACCCCGATTAAACAAGCTTTCAATTAAAAAATCTGTATTGAAATTGGTCCATCTCTTTTGGAGCTACAATGCCAGAAAGATACACAGATCCATAGATACACTGAAACAGATACACTCTACAAACTTATAACACCCCTCTTTTTCATCGAGGGTTAAAAATAGGCCACAGCCTTTCTTATTCGGGGAGTCCTTAAATAATCCTACTTTGTACAATCATTAGTTACTTTTGATGCTAATTTACATTAAGATTCTTCACCTCTCAAATCGACTTTTCCATCTGACCAAACTACAGTAGAACCCGAATATACTTTGCTTATAACAGCTAACTGTTTTTAGCGACGACGATATTGTATGTAAACTCAAGTTAGGTTTCACGTAAGTACGTAGGTCATAGGTAGGCCGTTTTGTGCGTCGTCCGGTTAGTACGACAGAGTGTCGCCGGCCCCTTGAGGGTCATTATATCCGGATTCTAGTGTATTAGCATTATAAGGGGTACATGCTTACCAATAAGTTCCCTATCATAGTGAGCCGATGCTCCTGCCTGCAGTTCCCATACATTATGTTTTTCATGTAGCAAGGCATCCACTTCAGCTTGCTTATTGGCCAGCTCTCTTCTCAACTGAAATTGTAAAATGAGGTCTTATTACATTAAATATTTATGATGAACTTATGTAAAAAAATGGGAGCTTTTTTTATTTGGTACTTTTGTTCAGCCAGCAGTTTCAGTTACACTTTTATTTTTAACTAGCTTTGCCGGTGACTCCCTTTGAGGAATTGGGAGCTGTGATTTAAAATACTAGATACACTCCATAGCACATTGGCAAACCCTGAGTCTGAACTTTTGGATGCTAAGCAAAGACCAAGTCTGAGTTTGTCTTGTAAAATAAATAAATAATAAAGATTACCCTAGAATTAGTTTGTTTCATATGTATGAGGTTCTTTGCCATCTCCTGCCTCTTGTCTTCTACCTCAGCAAATATGGAGTTACCCTTAGCAGCTGAAAAGTAAAAAAAAAAATCTTTTACATAAAGTAACCAGTTGTGTTGTAGGTGTTCATCATCTTAACATAGTCCACTAGATGCCATTTAATACGCCAAGCAAGGGTGGATGAGTTGGCCTATTCCTTGCCGAGAATCATGGGTGGTAAACAATATTAACCTTCTCTTTGATGGGAACCACACAACAGAAAGATGTGGTCACATACTTTGTCTGTGATAACATGAAGTAAAAAATGTTAATTGTTACCATGGGGTTGTTGCTCCTGTTGTGAGTCTGTGCACTGATGCAGCATAACTCTGGCTTCAGCTAACTCAGCGAGCGCCGTCGCTTCCCTCTCACCAGCCGCCCTCAGTTCCTCCCTACGCAAGTCAGCCGCTGCACGCATCTCACCCATTTCTGATATCAACTCTTCAGCCTTACAGCGCCACGATGCAATTTCCATCCTCGCTTCGTCAAGCGCTACTTTTGCTGCAGTCGCATCAGATAGTGCGCTTTTCGCTATACTCTGGATCTCTTCCAATTCTGAATTATCCCGAATTGGTTCAGGACTTTCCTGCGCTTTCAACGATTGTTCCTCTTTCAAATTTCGAATAAGCGTTTCAAACTTTTTTACTTCCACCGTATGTCGTTCGGTAATTTCTGTCCGCTCTTCTCGAAGCACGGAAATCTCATCCTGTAGTGATGTTAAGCGATTAGTAAAGTCACTTTTCCGACGTGCTTCATCAGCCTGATAACTTTCTAGCTCTGCGTTCAAATGCCTCTGTATATCCAAAGCTGTTTGATAACTTCGTCTCGCTTCGTGTAATTCTTGTTTGGTGGCTTCATAGCTGCTCGAAAGGTTGTCGTACTGTTTCTTGAGTAAATAATACCGTTCACTTAGCTCACCGTTGGTTAATTCCTCTGCTTCGGTATAGTTGGTCTTATTGCTGATAGTAGAGTAATCCATTTCAAAAATACATAAAAAATTATTTGACTGCACGATTTTTCTGTGAATTTGTGAAAAGAAAACGGACTTTTGGAATTCAAAAATGACAATGACAATTAATTGACTGATGTCACCCGACCAGTATTGCCAGAAGATGAACAAAAAAATGGCCGATACCCTGGGCTGAAAATGGCTACGTTCAGTAATTCAGTTTTCGGTGCGAAAGTCACTCGGGCGAATGTCGCTCGCTCATCGGGAATAATTGAACGATCCACAACTGCGTTACGCGAGTGACCAATCCGGACCAATCGAACGATTTCAAATTATCTGCTGCTGTATCCTATGACTACAGTCATTGGTCGGTTGATAGCAGTGCGACCGAGTGCGACTTTCACCCTACTAATTCACGGAGTGACCAGAGCGATCGTCCGACGACGCTCGCTCAAATAACTGAACGGTTTAGTGTGATCGCCCGCGTCGTCGAGCGTCGTCCGGCGTAATAACTGAACACACCCATTGGCAAACTTTCGGCAGTAAAAGCCGATATACATAGAAATATAAAACTTAATTTTACATAATAGAATAACTACTTATTTTTAAATAGCTGTTGCCCGCATTTTTACTCGCATCCTAGGGGAACTACTCCATGTAAGTACCTGGATATAAAGTATCCTATCACTTTCTATGTGGTTTATCTGTGTGCGAAATTACCAAATATCGAAATCGTTTTAGCCGTTATGGCGTGATTGCTACCAAACATCCAAATTCACAAACTCGCAAATATCCAAACTTTCACATTTATAATTTATTAATTATAGGACATTTCAAGGGCATTATAGTTTCAAACGATGCGATGGCTCGAAATGTATTATGCCACCATAGTTTTCTACACCTGCAGTTGTCGTTACGAAACTATTGTCTCAGATTAGTTCGGCTGTCTGTTTTTATCCTTATAAGTTTTAAATACACGTTCTACGCTCGCGTTACAAAATGGGAGAACCAGCAGCAAGCCAATTAGTTTTTGTAAATGTATGCCAATTATATACTTCCAAACTAATATTTTGGATGGCTTCGCTGTCTAACAAAGGCATAAAGGCTGATCAAAGGCTGAGGGCTGTGGAAGGCTGTCAAAGGTTCAGAAAGGCCGATAATCAGCCCCCCAGGGTCTGTTCTGGCAACACTCTTTGTTCGACTGACGTGACATTTGTACATTCAAAGCAATGATTCAAAGCAAGTACCGAGGGGACATGTAGTCTATGGGGACATGACATTTTTCTGCCCATTGTTTCTGACATAATCTAAGGCAGTTTCTGCCTGTCGTAGTCCACAGCATCAGCTGCACTTTGACGGCACGATTGGTACAGTGGCTAAGCGACTAACTATGTACGCTGTGTGTCACTCGTGGATTCGATTCCCTTAGCTTTTAATTTTCTAACATAAAATCGTGCTTTAAATATTATAGGCAATTTTCTAGCCTTCTCTGTCTACGCAATTTTCCAAGCTATTTCTGAACTGGGGACCAAAAAAAATATTGACAGCTGAGTCTGACACTTTGACAGTTTGACTTTTGTTTGACAGTTTTGTTTGATGCAAGGGGCGGAGGCGGACCGCGGAATGAATTAGATAAAAATTATCACAAAAATAAGGAAAATCAACGTAATAAAACCATAAAGTTAAACAATGTCCTCTCCTCCTCCTACTAAACCCCCTCGGGGGGTTAAACAAGGAAAAGAAACAGTGAGTATTCAGTAATGTAATAACACCAATCATGTATTCTCATGCTAAAGTAAGGAATTTCTAAAAAAATTTATGCTTTTGATCTAATTTCTCCACTTTCTTCGTGTAAAAACGCTTTTATTACCTTCGATACACGCATAGTTTTCCCACCAAACAGTGGTATTAATGTAGACTACTATAATCAGCTGTTATAATGAAATTAAAGCAATATTACTCATTAAAAGTTTTACAGCGGACATAAAGCCACACATTCGCTATAATATAATTTATTATATAATGATGTATTGTTCACCCAAATATAACAGTAACAATAACGTAATTAAATGAAAACAAAAACAAAATCATTTTTTAGAATAGAATAAAAATATTCTTTATTGCACACCTGATAAAAAAGGAGCAATAAACATAATAATTACAATTAATCACTATAAGATGTTGATGTTGTTTAATTTTTTTCATTCAATGTTCAACAGAGTGGTCTGCTCATGTCAGTCATCCGTACACTCTCAGCGAGTGAGACAAACGAACAGCGAGAGAAAGAGAGGGCTAAGCTAGAGAAGGAGTACAAGAAGAGTGATGCAAGACTTGATGAGCTGGTCGCAGCACATGCACTGGAGATTATGGATGTTATGCAGGTAAACATAAACATAATATAATGCCTTATTGGCTACAATTTCTACTACTACCTAAATGCTGGCACAAAACTAAACTCTTCCCATTGAACAATCTGTTCAATTTAAAGAAAACATATTCCGACATGCTCGCAGGGACCGGTTGCGACTTGCGCGCGAATCAGCTGTAAACGAAGCGTCACGGAAATATCCGAATACTCCCGAAACCGTGATAGGCTCAGCCAACTAATTGGCCGACTAATCGGTCTTTTTTAAACGACTTATCGGCTAGTCGGCCAAAGACATAGTTGGCACATGTCTAATTATTACCTCTTTCTTCTCCTGACCACAACATCATTCAGTTCATTTCTAAAGCCATTTGGCAAGCTGCTCTCACTTTATTACAGTACAGTACAACACAAACCAGAGGTCCACTGAGCCAATTCCGACACAGCCAAATTTTTCAGATTGAAATGCGAGTATGAAATTGAAAATTTAAATGAAATTAGGCTGTGACTGACGGCATTAGCCAATGGAACTTGTAGTTTGTGTTGTATTGTAACATAACATAGTATCAATAATGTTAAAATCCTTTGTTTTATTTCCTCCAGAAATTCAGCAGCGTAGTATCTGCACTATCAGTATGGGGACAGCACTGTGACGCTGTAGTAGCCCGGCTGGGCGCGTGCCGCGGCCTGCTGCGCCTGCGACGCGACGATCTGCGGCGACTGTGGGCCGACGCGCGCACGCATCACTATGCGCTGCAGATGTTGACTGACATGTGAGCAGAAAATAAGTTATATTACTTATCATGAAACAACTCAATAAATATCTTTGGGTCATAGAATTCTTTTTTGTCTTAAATCAGCTTGTGAAAACTGATTGTGAATTACTTAGCATTAAAATGTGTGATTCATAGCGATGTAATACCTACATTTTTATCTACTAACCTTTATTTGTCTTTTTTAATACCTAACTATTAAGCCGGGCTTCCACTGGCAGTGGATCGGGCTCCGTACGGACTCCATTTGACTCACAACGGTAATCTTCATAGAAGTGCTTCCACCAAAAAAGAGTCTAGCGGAGAGGATTGAACGAGTAAAAATTGTTAATAACGAACTCTTTCTTCATTTCTCTTTTGCAGTGGAAGGCAATTGTCAAAACTCTTTCTTAATGGAAGGTAAAACCTATTTTAAATGTTTGGGGTCGGTTCCGTCCAACTATTACTTGCTCATTACCCTTGCGCAGTGGAAGCCCGGCTTTAATAATTATTATGTATTATTATGTCTACAGCGAACGCGTAGTAGTATCGGAGCGTGAAACTCGCGAATCCCTCTCTGCAGGGCGAGTGCTAGCGGCCGCACTCACACTGAAGGGAGCCCTCGACACCGCCGACACCACGCTGTCGCATGTCGACGCTCTCAACGGCACTAGGCAACATCTACAGGTAACCTATCAGAATAAATTCCTTTATATTGATCTTGTAGCGACATCTATCGCCACATAGAATAACTACTTACAAGTCAGCAAACTGACAACAGTAGCGGCGCGAAAATATGAATTGATCAATCAGATTACGAGGCCTGCATCGCCCAAGGAAAAATAATATCGTATCTAACATATATACAACTGTCCGACATCAACCGTCGTGTTCGGCTCGTCAGGCAATATCACCTCGCCTGGTCGGAGGATCCTCCCTTTTCAATGAAGGAACACCATACCTCGTTCCTCCACAATCTCACCATTTTTACGTATGCAAGAAAGTAATCTAAGAGAAATCTATTGTTTTTATAAAAATCTAACAGTATAGTGCCCGCCAGATGCCATGGCAATACAGTGCATTGACCTTTCTATCAGGAGTTTTAAGGAATTTTGTAAATGTAACGAAATGCTCCAATAATCCCTGACTCCAACTAGAAAAAGAGCTGTAACTTTTGAACGTAAATGTCTACTTTCAGTTAAAGAAACGCGAGCTAGTAGAAGTAATAGTACGTCGGCTTAGCGAAGCAGTGTATAGAGATGAACGAGCGCCTCTGACGAGACGCGTGTCTGCAAGAAGACGTACTGCACTCTTATTGGCCGGTGAGAACATCCTTAACCACGCTCATTATTATTATTTATTTATTTTACTTTAAATAGAACGGCTAATACCCATTAAACTATTATAAAGACAACTATTAAAAACATTAAATATCACAAGAAACACATTCATGCATTCTTCTCACAATACTTCATACATTCCGACAGAATCGTCTTCCATGCATCCGCAAACAAATCAAAGTCTGGGTTTGAGTCCAGGAGTACTCATGGCATGAACATCATGATGGTCATGAACTCGACCACATGACCTGGCGGACTCGGCTACTCTGACACACACAAGCATCGCGAAGCCGCGCCGCCCGATCTTAATGCCTACATAATTTATGAATCTACTACAGCTTTAATTGGATATTTGAAATAAAATTTATACCATTCATAGAGCCTAGCTTTAAAATATTTTGCATTATTAAAATAAGACCTTATATAATATTAGTATATATTAGAAGAAACATTTCTGTAATGCCCAATTTTAATCTAGCATCACTAATAACAACTACATTTTCAGAATTAACGAAAAGCGAAGAAGTTACGGACGCGTACTTACAGGAAGTAACGCCGGAATTCGAAGCCTCTTTGTCTGAAGAGGACAAGACCTTCGAGACAACCGTCATGATATCCCTCGAGGCTTTAGGGGTTCTGGAGCAGCTGAAAGAAGCCACTGAGGTATGCTAGGTTCTTCACTCTATCGTAGCGACACATGCTGCAACACTGTCAGTATTTATGTACACACACACATGTGCGGATAGGCTGGTGCGCATGAGTGTACGGCCTACACTCATGCGCACCTATGCCTACATTGTAGGCGATCAAATCTGTTTGTTGGTACCACTACGGAGTGTATTAAGTGTGGTCCCGAAAATAATGACTATTAACAATTCTATAGGGAGTGAAATTATGAAGTCAAAGTCAAAGTCTTTTATTTCAACTGGGCCTTTGCAGGCACTTTCATAACGTCGTGATTCTAGGTGCACAGTTCCAAATGGGCCAACCCACTTGGAACTGTGCACCTAGAATCACGACAATTATAAAAACAAGGGAAGCGTAAACTTAGCTTGTGAACACTGGAAGCAGTGGGTCACCAGGGAAGCCGCATGTGCAGAAGATAATCAGTCCTATACTTCTCCATTACAACATAGTCTTTGATCTTATAATAGGCTTTCCTTATGAGGACAAGTTTAACACGGGTTTTGACAAAGTTTTGTCTTTTCCAGAAATTCAAAGTCCAAATCCAACACGAATTACTAGAAGTAATAGACTCTGTGTCTCGTCGTATCATCGAAGAGGGAGAAGTGGAAGCCGATGCTGATGTAGACGAGGATGGCGAGATACCGGACAGCGAGGGTGTGACAGAGACGGGGCGACCGCTCGCGAGGCTCGTCACCAGTCTCGGTGAGGAGTTTAGAGCGTGCGCTACCAGGAACAAGAGGTATGATGTGTAAAGAGGAAGGAGTATAGGATAACGAAGGAGTGAGAGAGACAATGAGTCCTTGCGAGGTTTTTCCCTGCCTTACAACCGGTTTCTGAAAGGCTCATTAAATCTTACCAACCCTCACATTGATTGTTAACGTTGGTCGTTTCACGGAATATAAAACACAAGAGATAAGAGAAGGTAAGTAGGCGGAGCCAGGGTGCCATAATTATGCGTAGTTACGCAAACTTTGCAATACTTTGTTTTTTTAGCTTTGCGTTACTCCATTCGGATTTTTTTAAGGTAAAATTGCGTTAGTGACTTGTAAATGCGTGAGAGTTGTGAATGTATAACTTTAGCGAAACCAGGGGACCTAAAAAGGCCACATTAAGCAATTCATCTACTGATTTGCATGGTAACTGTCAAACAGATGATTACTGAATATGAACCTTTTGCGAATGACATTAAGAGTCATCAATTAAGTAGATATTTTGACATTCATAATATGAATCATATTGTGATTCATCTGGGGGGCTAAAAAGGCCGCTTTAGATGAATCACAATATGATTCATATTACGAATGTCAAAATATCTATTTAATTGACGACTCTTAATGTAATCCGCTTAAGGTTCATATTCAGTAATCATCTGTTTGACAGTTACTATGCAGATCAGTAGATGAATTGCTCAATGTGGCCTTTTTAGGCCCCCTGAAGCGGCCTTTTTAGCCCCCAGGGTTCTCGTAGACAAGGTATCAATGCCCCTTCCTTTTATATTTCGTGGGTCACCAATTATAGCTAAAAAAGAAAAAAAAAATCATTTGGCTCCCACCTACACACAAAGACATAACAGTACGACGACAATTAATACGAGATTTCAAATCCTTTCACAAACCAGAGTTAAATAGGTTAGACTGAGGAACAAAAAAATAAGATTAGCTACATTGATTGGCATCGGAGTCTTAGTATTCCGAAGTGCTATTATATTTTATATTTCAGACTGTTGCAGCTATGGAGGGCTTCGTTACAAAAATATCGCTTACCCGATTCCTGTCTACATACGGAACAGCATTACTGGAGCGCAGTGCAACAAGTGGTAAGTATAAAAACCTAACCGGCAAAAACCCCCGACTCCAACTAGAAAAAGAGCTGTAACTTTTGAACGGCTCAACAGAGTTTAATGAAACATAGCGAAGATGATACCTGATTAAATTATATTACAATTAAAAAATACTCGGTTCGGATGATTGAAAAATGCTTGCAATTTTTCTTTTATATTATTTTCTGTTTGTTTTAAATTATCTGTATGCGATATTGGATTTTCGTGACAATCCGCTTCAGGGAGTCAACTGTGTATGTATACACGGCTACATATCAAGCTATAAATTTCCATTATAACTTGACCTCGGAATGTATAGGCTTTCTATACGAAGGCCGGTCAGTTTATACTGAAAATGTTTAGCTTGAATAAGAATAAGAATAAGAATAATTTATTTGCATGAAATATGGTTACATCGGTGTTAACATTTATGTTGTAATTTGTACAGCATATCTCGCCGTATATACGGCATGCAGAACTGATTTACCTGGTTACTAATTAGGATTATAATAAGATATTATGATTATAATAAACAGGTACCTGCTTAAATCTTTACAAAAATAGAAAATTATAAAACTAACAAAAAAGAAAATTAAAAAGTGTATATAAAATTACTTTGGCAAAAATTTAAATAAAGAAAATTAAAATTACATAGTATACTTAAAAAAAAAAAAAATAGAACATTAAAAAGTTTACCTACCTACGATTTTGACAATAAAATATGTACTTATTACGACATGGTAATTGTAAAATTACAGTTAGATGCACCTTAAAATACTCCATTGTTATAATTAAGACATGAATTCTTTGATACTGTAGAAACATTTTTCTGTAAGCCATTTTTTGAGAATATATTTAAAGCGTGAAAGAGGTAGTTCTCGAATGGATTTTGGTATTTTGTTAAAAACTTGAATTGCCATACAACTACAGTTTCTTTTATACAAAGTGGTCGATATCAAAGTGGTTGATATGTAGTCGTTCGTACATTCGCAAGCCATATAAACGTGACATTACGTGTGATTGAAATAAGCACGACTTCTTTCTTCAACGTGATTTAATTAAAGGTATTGAATTGAATATAGTGAAACTGCCAATTTATACATTTATAATTGTTCGCAACCATGCTACTTGATTAACGCAGCTCTGGAACGGCCGGCCGCCATTTATTATATAAACTCTCTACCAACTTGCTCCCGACGGAGCGCATGCGCACAATTTTGTACTACAAAGAAACTTGTACATCTGATATTTTCTACTTATTACACTTATAATTTCTACTTTTGCTACGCTGGCTGTTTTTCTAATCTAACCTCGAACATCGGACCTGCCGGCGTTTGAACAATAATATTGCCGCGATTATACATTTATGGCCGCGGCCATTGAGCAGAGTATTTAATCTAATAATGTGTTGTTGGCGCGCCGGCTCCTCGCGCAGTGTCGGCGCGGTGCCCCCCCCCCCCGTAGTGTTGTGCCGCGCGTGTGCACTTTGGCGTGCACAACCTGATAGATTTCCTTATTCTTTTATTCATACTAATAAACCCGTTCCAGCTACAACTGCTGCTAACGGAGTACCTGGAGATAGAGAGCGTGACGCTGGCGGCGCAGCGCTCGGCGGGCAGCGCGGCGGCCGACACGGCGGAGCTGCGCCTGCCCGACTACTTCGCCAGGAAGCGGCCGCAGCGGAGGCGGCCCAAGCTGTTCAAGTTGTCTGGTAAGGGGCCAGACGCGGCCATCTTGGATTTGGAAAATAACAATATAGCTATTAAATACCTCATAATCGACACCCATATCGAAAAATTACACAATCTTATCGGCAGCTATCTTGGATTTGAAAATGGATGCCTATTTTCTATTTTGTATTCCGCACTCCGAAAAACCTCGAAATTGACACCCATATCATCTTACAAAAAAAAAAATTGCCCGCCATCTTGTATTTGAAAATAAGTGTTATTTTCGTTATCAGCACCCTGAGAAGCCTTGAAATTCACACCTATACCATTTTATTAAAAAAAATTATGTCAGCCATCTTGGATTTGAAAATGGATGCCATTTTTGTAATCAGCACCTCCAGAAACCTCGAAATTAACACCCATATAGTTTTATTAAATAATTAATGTCCGCTATATTAGATTTGGAAATGGATGCCATTTTTGTAATCAGCACCCTGAGAAACCATTTAATTGAAACCCATATAATTTTATTAAATAATGAATGTCAGCCATCTTGGATTTGAAAATGGATGCCATTTTTGTAATCAGCACCTCCAGAAACCTCGAAATTAACACCCATATAGTTTTATTAAATAATGAATGTCCGCCATCTTGGATTTGAAAATGGATGCCATTTTTGTAATCAGCACCCTGAGAAACCTCGAAATTGACACCCATATAATTTTATTAAATAATGAATGTCCGCCATCTTGGATTTGAAAATGGATGCCATTTTTGTCATCAGCACCTCGAGAAATCTCGAAAGTGACACCCACATATCATTTTATTTAAAAAAATGTCCGCCGTTAGTATTCAGCGCCCTGAGATACTCCGAAACACTCTTGTCGTGTGCGACTCTATAGTCGTATTTTTAATTAGACGAAGCCAACTGACAGTAGCTAATGTCACTTTGTAAAATAATGTTGCCATATTTAAAGTAATAGTGATGCGTTCAGTTCTCGTTCAATCAGATGAATGAACAATGAGTGTGAACAGTTAATCATTTCAAACTATAAAAGAATATTATTTCTATTTTACAATAAAATTGTATAAAAGTGCTCTGATATAAGTTACTAGTAGTATGTAACTACAATGTTTAAAACACTCGGTATTCAGTATAGGTAGATACTATAGGAACATAGTCGTCGAAAACCCGTTGGTATGTACAAAGCACGACTAAAATTCGAACCCCGTAGCGGCAGTTCGGCACACTAACTATTCACTAGACAATCGAGGCAATTTCATTCATTGAGGAGTTTTTTCAATCATTCACTTTGTCACAACACTATTTTTATTTCATCAAAAACTGACAACACAGTAAACGTCAGCTGACTTCGTCTAATTAAAAATACGACTATATATCTTTTACATCCGCCATTTTGTTAATGCGAGAGATGACCACTTGCAATCTCTCACAGCACACGTCGTAAGCAACATTCTACAGTCGACAGGACGATCGTGCGGGGCGTTAGGGTGAGACGCGGGTAGGAGAGCCCGAGCTGGCTACACGCCCGTTTGTTTTAATTGCTACACAATTATAATCCGCGCGCGAGCTCCGAGGAATCGGCGCCTAAAACAGGCACTGTACGCTGCGCCCGACTGTCGCTCATACCCCTCACCCAGTATCGTCCTGTTTAGACGTGTTCTTCGGATGACTGTATGGTCCGTAGTAAGGTCCCTGTATGTCCGCTGCAGGCCCGGCGTGCGTGTCGCCCAGCCTGTCGGCCCGCCGGCACAGCTACCCGCTGGTGTGCCGCCCCGACCCGGCGCACCTGCACGCCGTGCTGCCCGCGCTGCACCCGCTGTGCGCTCACATCGAGCCCGTCACTGGGTGAGTCTAAGCCTGCCGCCCGCCGGCACAGCTACCCGCTGGTGTGCCGCCCCGACCCGGCGCACCTGCACGCCGTGCTGCCCGCGCTGCACCCGCTGTGCGCTCACATCGAGCCCGTCACTGGGTGAGTCTAAGCCTGCCGCCCGCCGGCACAGCTACCCGCTGGTGTGCCGCCCCGACCCGGCGCACCTGCACGCCGTGCTGCCCGCGCTGCACCCGCTGTGCGCTCACATCGAGCCCGTCACTGGGTGAGTCTGAGCCTGCCGCCCGCCGGCACAGCTACCCGCTGGTGTGCCGCCCCGACCCGGCGCACCTGCACGCCGTGCTGCCCGCGCTGCACCCGCTGTGCGCTCACATCGAGCCCGTCACTGGGTGAGTCTAAGCCTGCCGCCCGCCGGCACAGCTACCCGCTGGTGTGCCGCCCCGACCCGGCGCACCTGCACGCCGTGCTGCCCGCGCTGCACCCGCTGTGCGCTCACATCGAGCCCGTCACTGGGTGAGTCTGAGCCTGCCGCCCGCCGGCACAGCTACCCGCTGGTGTGCCGCCCCGACCCGGCGCACCTGCACGCCGTGCTGCCCGCGCTGCACCCGCTGTGCGCTCACATCGAGCCCGTCACTGGGTGAGTCTAAGCCTGCCGCCCGCCGGCACAGCTACCCGCTGGTGTGCCGCCCCGACCCGGCGCACCTGCACGCCGTGCTGCCCGCGCTGCACCCGCTGTGCGCTCACATCGAGCCCGTCACTGGGTGAGTCTGAGCCTGCCGCCCGCCGGCACAGCTACCCGCTGGTGTGCCGCCCCGACCCGGCGCACCTGCACGCCGTGCTGCCCGCGCTGCACCCGCTGTGCGCTCACATCGAGCCCGTCACTGGGTGAGTCTAAGCCTGCCGCCCGCCGGCACAGCTACCCGCTGGTGTGCCGCCCCGACCCGGCGCACCTGCACGCCGTGCTGCCCGCGCTGCACCCGCTGTGCGCTCACATCGAGCCCGTCACTGGGTGAGTCTAAGCCTGCCGCCCGCCGGCACAGCTACCCGCTGGTGTGCCGCCCCGACCCGGCGCACCTGCACGCCGTGCTGCCCGCGCTGCACCCGCTGTGCGCTCACATCGAGCCCGTCACTGGGTGAGTCTAAGCCTGCCGCCCGCCGGCACAGCTACCCGCTGGTGTGCCGCCCCGACCCGGCGCACCTGCACGCCGTGCTGCCCGCGCTGCACCCGCTGTGCGCTCACATCGAGCCCGTCACTGGGTGAGTCTAAGCCTGCCGCCCGCCGGCACAGCTACCCGCTGGTGTGCCGCCCCGACCCGGCGCACCTGCACGCCGTGCTGCCCGCGCTGCACCCGCTGTGCGCTCACATCGAGCCCGTCACTGGGTGAGTCTAAGCCTGCCGCCCGCCGGCACAGCTACCCGCTGGTGTGCCGCCCCGACCCGGCGCACCTGCACGCCGTGCTGCCCGCGCTGCACCCGCTGTGCGCTCACATCGAGCCCGTCACTGGGTGAGTCTGAGCCTGCCGCCCGCCGGCACAGCTACCCGCTGGTGTGCCGCCCCGACCCGGCGCACCTGCACGCCGTGCTGCCCGCGCTGCACCCGCTGTGCGCTCACATCGAGCCCGTCACTGGGTGAGTCTGTCTTGTACAGCGAGCGTCAATGCTTATGGCGGCTCGGGCCACTCCGAATACAGCTGCGTACCGATGCGCACAACGCGTATGAGCGGGACGGACGTACGTTGTGGAGGAGCGAGCGGGCGGTTAACGTCTACATTTAGGACCGAGATAAACAATGACGCGAACTAAGTGAATTTTTTTTATTTCAACTGAACCTGATTTTTAAAATGTTGTGATTCTGGGAGTCGTGCGATTAGCAGCTTAGTGTAAAATGGGTCTAAATACGTTTATTTGTTTGCCAGTGGTGGCGAGTGTTCTCTCCGCGCGTTCATAACGGACTACGTGCGCTCGGGCGAGAGCGAGCGCCTGGCCGCCGCCGCGCGCGCCTGCCTCGAGCGCGACATGCGCGCGCCCGGCGCCTGGCGCGAGCGGGGCGCGCCGCCCGCTACTGCCACCAGCGGGTACGTGAGAGCTAATTACGTAGTCTTTATTGTTTTTGGCTACCATAGAATGACATTATGAAAACTTGCATTATTTTTATTCGTTTTGTTCTAGATCGCGTCACCGTACGATCTTCTCGTGCTGCGGCAGCGGCTGGCGCGCCGTGTGCGAGACGGCACGTGCAGCGCGGCGCTGCGGCACGTGCGGCGGGGCCGAGGCGCTGCGCGCGACTGCTGCGGGGCTGGCCGCGCTGGCCGCGCACTGCAAGGCTGCGCACGCGCGCCTGTGCCCTACTACTGCACAAGGTCGGTACTGCCAGGCGCTGCGCGCGACTGCTGCGGGGCTGGCCGCGCTGGCCGCGCACTGCAAGGCTGCGCACGCGCGCCTGTGCCCTACTACTGCACAAGGTCGGTACTGCCAGGCGCTGCGCGCGACTGCTGCGGGGCTGGCCGCGCTGGCCGCGCACTGCAAGGCTGCGCACGCGCGCCTGTGCCCTACTACTGCACAAGGTCGGTACTGCCAGGCGCTGCGCGCGACTGCTGCGGGGCTGGCCGCGCTGGCCGCGCACTGCAAGGCTGCGCACGCGCGCCTGTGCCCTACTACTGCACAAGGTCGGTACTGCCAGGCGCTGCGCGCGACTGCTGCGGGGCTGGCCGCGCTGGCCGCGCACTGCAAGGCTGCGCACGCGCGCCTGTGCCCTACTACTGCACAAGGTCGGTACTGCCAGGCGCTGCGCGCGACTGCTGCGGGGCTGGCCGCGCTGGCCGCGCACTGCAAGGCTGCGCACGCGCGCCTGTGCCCTACTACTGCACAAGGTCGGTACTGCCAGGCGCTGCGCGCGACTGCTGCGGGGCTGGCCGCGCTGGCCGCGCACTGCAAGGCTGCGCACGCGCGCCTGTGCCCTACTACTGCACAAGGTCGGTACTGCCAGGCGCTGCGCGCGACTGCTGCGGGGCTGGCCGCGCTGGCCGCGCACTGCAAGGCTGCGCACGCGCGCCTGTGCCCTACTACTGCACAAGGTCGGTACTGCCAGGCGCTGCGCGCGACTGCTGCGGGGCTGGCCGCGCTGGCCGCGCACTGCAAGGCTGCGCACGCGCGCCTGTGCCCTACTACTGCACAAGGTCGGTACTGCCAGGCGCTGCGCGCGACTGCTGCGGGGCTGGCCGCGCTGGCCGCGCACTGCAAGGCTGCGCACGCGCGCCTGTGCCCTACTACTGCACAAGGTCGGTACTGCCAGGCGCTGCGCGCGACTGCTGCGGGGCTGGCCGCGCTGGCCGCGCACTGCAAGGCTGCGCACGCGCGCCTGTGCCCTACTACTGCACAAGGTCGGTACTGCCAGGCGCTGCGCGCGACTGCTGCGGGGCTGGCCGCGCTGGCCGCGCACTGCAAGGCTGCGCACGCGCGCCTGTGCCCTACTACTGCACAAGGTCGGTACTGCCAGGCGCTGCGCGCGACTGCTGCGGGGCTGGCCGCGCTGGCCGCGCACTGCAAGGCTGCGCACGCGCGCCTGTGCCCTACTACTGCACAAGGTCGGTACTGCCAGGCGCTGCGCGCGACTGCTGCGGGGCTGGCCGCGCTGGCCGCGCACTGCAAGGCTGCGCACGCGCGCCTGTGCCCTACTACTGCACAAGGTCGGTACTGCCAGGCGCTGCGCGCGACTGCTGCGGGGCTGGCCGCGCTGGCCGCGCACTGCAAGGCTGCGCACGCGCGCCTGTGCCCTACTACTGCACAAGGTCGGTACTGCCAGGCGCTGCGCGCGACTGCTGCGGGGCTGGCCGCGCTGGCCGCGCACTGCAAGGCTGCGCACGCGCGCCTGTGCCCTACTACTGCACAAGGTCGGTACTGCCAGGCGCTGCGCGCGACTGCTGCGGGGCTGGCCGCGCTGGCCGCGCACTGCAAGGCTGCGCACGCGCGCCTGTGCCCTACTACTGCACAAGGTCGGTACTGCCAGGCGCTGCGCGCGACTGCTGCGGGGCTGGCCGCGCTGGCCGCGCACTGCAAGGCTGCGCACGCGCGCCTGTGCCCTACTACTGCACAAGGTCGGTACTGCCAGGCGCTGCGCGCGACTGCTGCGGGGCTGGCCGCGCTGGCCGCGCACTGCAAGGCTGCGCACGCGCGCCTGTGCCCTACTACTGCACAAGGTCGGTACTGCCAGGCGCTGCGCGCGACTGCTGCGGGGCTGGCCGCGCTGGCCGCGCACTGCAAGGCTGCGCACGCGCGCCTGTGCCCTACTACTGCACAAGGTCGGTACTGCCAGGCGCTGCGCGCGACTGCTGCGGGGCTGGCCGCGCTGGCCGCGCACTGCAAGGCTGCGCACGCGCGCCTGTGCCCTACTACTGCACAAGGTCGGTACTGCCAGGCGCTGCGCGCGACTGCTGCGGGGCTGGCCGCGCTGGCCGCGCACTGCAAGGCTGCGCACGCGCGCCTGTGCCCTACTACTGCACAAGGTCGGTACTGCCAGTCAGCACGGGTCCACTCACATACGCCCCACTCTCCCAATACCATCAGTACCCCGAGACACAGGTACTGTGAGAGTGCGGGGTATGAGCGACGGTCGGGCACAACGCAAAGTGCTCGTTTCCTCGGACGCCGATGCCTCGGAGCTCGCGCGCGGACTGTACCTCTCTCAAACAAACAAACACACCACATTTGCAGCACTAAATGCGCGACATTCTGTCCTCATACATTTGTGAATGTACGTAAGTTATTGTAAGACTATCAGTAGTACCGCAGCGTGAGCAACCGCAGTGATCGAGAGAGACAACACTATTTATTTATGCAGAGAAAAAAGATGGTAGGTGCACGGACAAATTAATTTTACTGAACAAAGTAAATTGTGCATAGTTAATTATAACTATTTATACATAAAAATTTATGTCGCTATCGCTCAACAAAACAAATCACAAGCGCACGGTATATTTAGGGCTTATGACCGATTGCAGTTACATAAAACTTAACTTTTATTGAAAACTTAACTATTTGTTTTTTCTCTTTAAAGGACCACCAAGGGCTCAGCGGTGGTTAGCTGATGACGACATAGTTCGGTTCCTGCAATCTCTACCGAACTGGACCGCTGCTATTCAACAAGACGCGAAGCTAAGTGCAGATGTAAGTATATCTATACTAATATTATAAATCGGTAAAATTTGTTTATCTATCCTCATATCATAAAGTTCTAATTATGAATTCAATAATAATACTATAATGACGGACTTTATGCACATGCAACTATAATAAAATTAAAAAGTTTTATTATAATCCAGTTTTCCTAACAAAACAATGCTATAAAATAACTTTTATTCCATTATAGTACACCATAGACTTATTATACTACTGTATAATAAATCTATGTAGTAAACTTCGATTCCACCAAGGAGTTTTCAATTAAATTTTTATAGCAGCCGTACATTGTCTATGGTGGCGCGGCTAGGGCGCATGCGCGGCGCGCTGAGTTCCGGCGACATTTTATTTATTTACATTATTAATGCTTTAACTACCTATTGCATGAGTATAGATAAAGTAGTGTATGAAACTGCACATAACTAGGTATTAAAACACTCGTGTGATACTGTGAAAATTCTCGCCTGCGGCTCGATTATTAAACACACCCGTGTTTAATAATCACCCTGAGTGATATCTGATAGGCTATTTTATTTTGTTAAAAATAAAACGTACGGGTAAAATCGCGGGCAGCAGCTAGTATGTAATATACTTGTAATAAAACAAATTAAAAACCAAAAACCTGACTGCAAAAAAACTAACTAAATATAGTCGTATTTTTAATTAGACGAAGTCAACTGACGTTTGCTGTGTTGTCAGTTTTTGATGAAATAAAAATAGTGTTGTGACAAAGTGAATGATTGAAAAAACTCCTCAATGAATGAAATTGCCTCGATTGTCTAGTGAATAGTTAGTGTGCCGAACTGCCGATACGGGTTTCGAATTTTAGTCGTGCTTTGTACATACCAACGAGTTTTCGACGACTATGTTCCTATAGTATCTACCTATACTGAATACCGAGTGTTTTAAACATTGTAGTTACATACTACTAGTAACTTATATCAGAGCACTTTTATACAATTTTATCGTAAAATAGAAATAATATTCTTTTATAGTTTGAAATGATTAACTATTCACACTCATTGTTCATTCATCTGATTGAACGAGAACTGAACGCATCACTATTACTTTAAATATGGCAACATTATTTTACAAAGTGACATTAGCTACTGTCAGTTGGCTTCGTCTAATTAAAAATACGACTATAGATGGAAACAAGATGAACAGAAAACCGGATATCGTTTATCAAAAATTATAACATGCATGTTTTGCGGCGTTCGTTACATCCTAGATGCTTACGACCAAAACGTGTGAACTTAAACCTGTAAGTATTCCTAAAGTCGAAAGCGGTTGGCTAATGTCACAGATAATGATATTTCTAACTTTCTGCAGCCTTCTAATTGGACCACTACTTCGGAAAATGATGCAAAGCATATCGCTAATGTAAATATAATTTGAGTTCTAAATAGAAAAAAAATGTTAGAAAGAAATGGTGCATGCATATTCCGTAGTGACGTACAGGTAGATACACAGACGGTTGTCGTATACAACGTGTATAGTACGCGCAAATCTTTATGAGCCCTCTGAACTCTCTCCCTCTCTGGATCTAGCACTTATAATAGTACGCTTATTATAAGTGCTAGCGGGAGCGAGTTCATGGGGGCTAAAAAGGCCGCTTTATATGAACCACAATATGATTCATATTAGAAATGTCAAAATATTGACTTAATTGACAACTCTTAATATCATCCGCATAAGGTTCATATTCAGTAATCATCTGTTTGACAGTTACTATGCAGATCAGTTGTAGATGAATTGCTCAATGTGGCCTTTTTCGGCCTGCAGGGCTCAGTTCAGGGCTCATAAAGATTTGCGAGTACTATATCAGAAATGCGCGATAATATTTAAAGGTGTGGATTAGACCATCAAACTGAACAACTTTCTCCATGTAACCAACATCGTAATCGCGAAAAAATCTGCTGTCCCATACAAAAATTCAAAACCCACTCGACACCAGATGTTTAAAAAAAATCCTCAAAATTTATTATATTATTTATTTAATTTTCGCGATTACGATGTTGGTCCCATAGAGAAAGTTGTTCAGTTTGATGGTCTGATCCACACCTTTAAATATGACCACGCATTTCTGATACACGTTGTATGAATCCTTAACCAACGAATAACTACCACTTTTTTTCCACTAGGACCTAAAACAAGCATACGAGCGTGAAGCCGAGATTTTAGGCTCAAGTTTAGGCGACGGAGCTGTCACGCGCAAGGAAATCATATCTGACATCAACGCGCTCGCCGACCTAGCTGTGTTGTGTGAAACTATGGTAAGTAATGCTCAGCTTGTAACTTTTTTTTTGTTATATTGTGTGAATTCTGGTCGAATTTTAGCCGGGGCCGCTCCCGCGGCTCCATATGTTATTGTTAACTTGATTTATGAAAAGAGTATCCATGGAGTTTCTTGCCGGTATCTTCTCCAGGACCAACCCACTTGGAACCGTGCACCTAGAATCACGACGTTTTGAAAGTGCCTGCAAAGGCCCAGTTGAAATAAAAACCTTTGACTTTGACTGCCCCGGCAATCTTATTCAGAGGCTAATCATTATTATCCTATTCTTATTTTTTATTCACATTAAATTACATTATTCTCGCAGCTCTTACCACCACATTGTACTAATCAAGATTGTAATATATTATTTTAAAAGAGTTTCCATGGAGTTTCTTCTCCATACGACCTACTTATTTGGAACCGCGCACCTAGAGTCTCGACATTTCATAAGTGCCTGTATCTGGTTTACATAAAATGAAGACTTTATTCTATTCTATTATAATGTGGGTAAGACTTACACATTCACCATGTATCCGGAGTATTCCATTGTCTGTTCATGTTACGTCAGGACTGGCTGAGCGCCAACATACGGAGCCTGCCATCAATGCTGGGCGGTCAGGGCGGACTCACCAAGCTGTCGGATAAGTTCCTCAACGATATATCCTCCGCTGCCATGATATTCGACGAGATCTCGCACAAATGCCTGCTGTTCTTGCATTTGGAGGTGGGTTTTTATATCTTTCTCTTTACCCCCGACCGAAAAAACGAGTGTTTATAAGTTTTAACCCCCGACAAAATATGTTTTGTCTCAACAGATGCGTATCGAGTGCTTCCACTACCTGGGCCAGGAGGAGCGCGGCTCTGACAGCAGCGACGGCGACGAGCAGATCGGCGGCGCCGCGCACCTCGCGCACGCGCTGCTCGCCTTCCACGAGCATGCCGCCCCAGTGCTCGCGCCGCACCGCCTCGCGGTAACGTACTGACACATACACCTCGCGCACGCGCTGCTCGCCTTCCACGAGCATGCCGCCCCAGTGCTCGCGCCGCACCGCCTCGCGGTAACGTACTGACACATACACCTCGCGCACGCGCTGCTCGCCTTCCACGAGCATGCCGCCCCAGTGCTCGCGCCGCACCGCCTCGCGGTAACGTACTGACACATACACCTCGCGCACGCGCTGCTCGCCTTCCACGAGCATGCCGCCCCAGTGCTCGCGCCGCACCGCCTCGCGGTAACGTACTGACACATACACCTCGCGCACGCGCTGCTCGCCTTCCACGAGCATGCCGCCCCAGTGCTCGCGCCGCACCGCCTCGCGGTAACGTACTGACACATACACCTCGCGCACGCGCTGCTCGCCTTCCACGAGCATGCCGCCCCAGTGCTCGCGCCGCACCGCCTCGCGGTAACGTACTGACACATACACCTCGCGCACGCGCTGCTCGCCTTCCACGAGCATGCCGCCCCAGTGCTCGCGCCGCACCGCCTCGCGGTAACGTACTGACACATACACCTCGCGCACGCGCTGCTCGCCTTCCACGAGCATGCCGCCCCAGTGCTCGCGCCGCACCGCCTCGCGGTAACGTACTGACACATACACCTCGCGCACGCGCTGCTCGCCTTCCACGAGCATGCCGCCCCAGTGCTCGCGCCGCACCGCCTCGCGGTAACGTACTGACACATACACCTCGCGCACGCGCTGCTCGCCTTCCACGAGCATGCCGCCCCAGTGCTCGCGCCGCACCGCCTCGCGGTAACGTACTGACACATACACCTCGCGCACGCGCTGCTCGCCTTCCACGAGCATGCCGCCCCAGTGCTCGCGCCGCACCGCCTCGCGGTAACGTACTGACACATACACCTCGCGCACGCGCTGCTCGCCTTCCACGAGCATGCCGCCCCAGTGCTCGCGCCGCACCGCCTCGCGGTAACGTACTGACACATACACCTCGCGCACGCGCTGCTCGCCTTCCACGAGCATGCCGCCCCAGTGCTCGCGCCGCACCGCCTCGCGGTAACGTACTGACACATACACCTCGCGCACGCGCTGCTCGCCTTCCACGAGCATGCCGCCCCAGTGCTCGCGCCGCACCGCCTCGCGGTAACGTACTGACACATACACCTCGCGCACGCGCTGCTCGCCTTCCACGAGCATGCCGCCCCAGTGCTCGCGCCGCACCGCCTCGCGGTAACGTACTGACACATACACCTCGCGCACGCGCTGCTCGCCTTCCACGAGCATGCCGCCCCAGTGCTCGCGCCGCACCGCCTCGCGGTAACGTACTGACACATACACCTCGCGCACGCGCTGCTCGCCTTCCACGAGCATGCCGCCCCAGTGCTCGCGCCGCACCGCCTCGCGGTAACGTACTGACACATACACCTCGCGCACGCGCTGCTCGCCTTCCACGAGCATGCCGCCCCAGTGCTCGCGCCGCACCGCCTCGCGGTGACGCACGCATTGCGCTCTGAGCACTTCAGAACGGCAATAAAGATTGACGCAAGCTGTACACTGGCGACACTACGTCACTGTTCTTATAATATGTTCCCTTTACCCTCAGTACATCATGAACGGCGTAGGCGAGATGATGTCGGCGGGTGTGGTGTGGCGCTGGCAGGGGGAGGCGGGGGCGAGGGGAGATGACGCGCGGCTGGCCACGCTGCGCCACTGCCTGGCCGCGCTGGCGCTGCCGCACCGCGGCCTGCACCGCGCGCACACCTACCTGCACCTGCTCACGTGCACGCCGGAGGTGAGCACCCGCAGCACATACCGCTCCACACAGACACGCGCGGCTGGCCACGCTGCGCCACTGCCTGGCCGCGCTGGCGCTGCCGCACCGCGGCCTGCACCGCGCGCACACCTACCTGCACCTGCTCACGTGCACGCCGGAGGTGAGCACCCGCAGCACATACCGCTCCACACAGACACGCGCGGCTGGCCACGCTGCGCCACTGCCTGGCCGCGCTGGCGCTGCCGCACCGCGGCCTGCACCGCGCGCACACCTACCTGCACCTGCTCACGTGCACGCCGGAGGTGAGCACCCGCAGCACATACCGCTCCACACAGACACGCGCGGCTGGCCACGCTGCGCCACTGCCTGGCCGCGCTGGCGCTGCCGCACCGCGGCCTGCACCGCGCGCACACCTACCTGCACCTGCTCACGTGCACGCCGGAGGTGAGCACCCGCAGCACATACCGCTCCACACAGACACGCGCGGCTGGCCACGCTGCGCCACTGCCTGGCCGCGCTGGCGCTGCCGCACCGCGGCCTGCACCGCGCGCACACCTACCTGCACCTGCTCACGTGCACGCCGGAGGTGAGCACCCGCAGCACATACCGCTCCACACAGACACGCGCGGCTGGCCACGCTGCGCCACTGCCTGGCCGCGCTGGCGCTGCCGCACCGCGGCCTGCACCGCGCGCACACCTACCTGCACCTGCTCACGTGCACGCCGGAGGTGAGCACCCGCAGCACATACCGCTCCACACAGACACGCGCGGCTGGCCACGCTGCGCCACTGCCTGGCCGCGCTGGCGCTGCCGCACCGCGGCCTGCACCGCGCGCACACCTACCTGCACCTGCTCACGTGCACGCCGGAGGTGAGCACCCGCAGCACATACCGCTCCACACAGACACGCGCGGCTGGCCACGCTGCGCCACTGCCTGGCCGCGCTGGCGCTGCCGCACCGCGGCCTGCACCGCGCGCACACCTACCTGCACCTGCTCACGTGCACGCCGGAGGTGAGCACCCGCAGCACATACCGCTCCACACAGACACGCGCGGCTGGCCACGCTGCGCCACTGCCTGGCCGCGCTGGCGCTGCCGCACCGCGGCCTGCACCGCGCGCACACCTACCTGCACCTGCTCACGTGCACGCCGGAGGTGAGCACCCGCAGCACATACCGCTCCACACAGACACGCGCGGCTGGCCACGCTGCGCCACTGCCTGGCCGCGCTGGCGCTGCCGCACCGCGGCCTGCACCGCGCGCACACCTACCTGCACCTGCTCACGTGCACGCCGGAGGTGAGCACCCGCAGCACATACCGCTCCACACAGACGGACGCCATCATCGCAACGTATTGTGACTGCACATTGGGATTGGGACAAAGCGACGTATAACGGAACGTACTAACGAACGCGGTGCCGCCGTCGGTGTATCACAATCATCATAATTTATGTATCTTTTTCTCAAAATAAAAAACTAATATTTATTTTCTCATCAACAGGAAATAATAACATCAGTCCGCGAAAAAGGAGCTCAGTTCACAGAGCTAGAATACTTGAACGCGTTCAAAGTGATCGAGACGCGTCGTGGAATATCACCGACTGATATGAAAATGCATCTCAAGCAACTGTCGGCTGCGTTGGGACATGTTGGAGTCACGGTATAGAGTAAAAAAAAAATGGTCAACACTGGTGTGATTACTGAAAAATTACCAACAACAGATTTGTAGAAATAAAATGGTCATGGTATTAAACGATCTTCATTTAATTTTATTTATGGAAAATACTTACAACATTTATTTGTATGCTTTGTGTGCCTTAGCAATGTTATTTAAAAGATATTTAATATTTTGTTAGAAAAGACAATTATGTTTACATTATTAGAAGCTTATTTTAAAGATAGTAAGATTATCATGTATTACTATAACATTTATTCTAGTTTTTAAGTGCAATTTACATTATTATTTCCAATAAAAATTGAATAAACTAAAGAATGTATTTTACTTGAAATAACTACCGATCATCCCTTCCATCCTCCATCGTGGGAATGGTCTATGTCCAGCCCTAGTTCAGCCAATATATAAATTTAAAAAATCTGAAGCTTTGCTCAATTGCTCACTGAATATACACTGCATAACGGAGTTGATACAATTTAATATTCAAGGATTATTATATAGTATCATCTCCGTTTATGAATTTATTGTATACTCGGTGAGGACTGGTGAGGACAGCTTCAGATTTCTTAAATTGCCGCCCTTTTTCTTGGCTAATGCAATGACCAGTAACGTTATGAATAGAGGATTTTTTGGTCATTGGCAATGACCAAAGAATCCTCTGGCTAATGCTGTGGAGGATCAGCGGGTCTACCGCTCTAAAGTTGGGACTCCCATCTTTAAGATCAGTAATTTTTTTATGAAGTAGTTTTTTTGTTTTATAAAATAATAAAATCTTTATTTGTACACATAAAAAACTAAATTATAAAATAAACAGAGTTCGAAGTTTAGTCTCTCACGATCGTGTTGAAGAAGATTCTTTGGTCATTGTGTTGAAGTTTATTAACAGATAGTCCATTTCACTACGCGGTAGGCCCTTCTCTGATTATTTTAAAATTATACACATAAGAAATATTTTAAGTATTTAGATTACCATTGGCCTCTAAATACAAATTACGTGTACGTGTGTCGTAAGCGAAATCCTAAAGTGTATGGCTTAGAGCATTTTACGTTCGAGAGAATAAAGTTAGAAATTAGAAGTTTATAAAAAAACGCACTTGGTTGTATAAAATAAATATCTTTGTCTCAGCAATACCACCGCTTATATAAAAAGTGAATGTCAAATCTGTCAAAGTCAAATGTGAAAATACAATATGGCGGGAATTGTTTGAGTGATCTGTTTTGCAGCCTTTACTTTATTTTTTTATTTCAGTAATATATATTACATTCAGATAAGTAGTAGTAAATACTCATAGATTAGAATTGTAAACAATGGCCGATACTGATTTAGCAGAATTAAGAAAACAGTGCATAACAAGCCTGTATTTGTGTACGGATAACGTATCAAAATATTTAGATAGTGAAAAAGATGCCGAATTCGACAAACTCAAGATGTGTGTCCAACAGTATTGCACTTTAGAAGCTCAGCAAAATGTTACTATTACAGCTATGGAGAAAGCAACGGTAAATTAATAGATTTTAGGTTATACCTACTTACTTTTATATTTTTTGTCGATATATTTTTTGATATCATAAAGTTATTATTACTAGTGGTAATTTTTTTCTGATAATTTGGCTAGTTTTTCATACTATACAGCCATAGAGGTTATATGAATACTCTAAGTATACAGCTTGTCGATCGTATTTTTCCATTCATATTCTCAACCTAAAACCAAAATTACTACCAAACATCTTATTATGGCCAAGTGGCTGATTACAGATAGAGAAAAATAAGAGGAAAAGAAAATCTCAGCCCCTATATAGAAAGATTGACTATTTCTTCCTATATGACAACCCTTCAAAAGGCTGTTGAATAAATCATGTAAATTGTCTCACTTGTAGATTTATATGTGTTTGAGGTATTCCAAAAACATTTGAAACATACTTATCAATTATTATTTTTCTAGCGTGAGACTGATACATCTAATGTGGATTCACTGGAGGAGAGATTTAAATCCCATCTTAGCAGTTTAGCAGTCAAGAGACTGAGGGTTGACAATCATCCTTATATGATGGAGTTCAACAAGAGATTTCAAAAGGGACTGGAAAGTGCTACACGTAAGATGTTGATCATAATGATCTTTGTATCCATAATGGACCAAGCTAAATTTCCTTTGGATGTTTGAGTGTAATGCTTTTTTTTTCCACATTTAAATGGGGCTATTATTATGAAGAGCTTCTGCTTGTGGCTTCGCCCATGTGGATTGTTTCCGGGATAAAACATATCCTAGGTCTTTCCCCAGGTTATATTTAAAACTTTGTGGGACAGTGTATGAGACAATAGAAATTTAATTGTTATCACATTCAAACCGTTTAAGGTCCCATAATGTGTAAAATTGTATGCCAAATTTTGTTGAATTCTGTTCCGTATTTGAGGCGCCAAGCAGAAACCAACAGACACACTTTTGGATTTTTATTATTAGTGTGGAAGTATGTATTTGAATTTGTTTACTAATAAATTTCAGATAACTTGGATGAATCTGACTTGGCCATTACTGAATCGCAGGACCAATATGTGAGTATACCACTTATTTGAAAACTGAGAATTGTTTGCAAGTTAAAGTTAGTTACTTTGTTTTCAACTTTGGTACCTACTAATCAGTTATAAGAGAGATTTAGAGCTTAAAATTTCGCTGATGCTGAAATGTGCAGCCCGGAACCTTTTATAATTTGTATATCAAGTATACAATTAGTTAATTAATTGTTTATGACATCTATGTGCAAAATATCTCTAGTCTA
Source organism: Allophyes oxyacanthae (assembly GCA_932294325.1). Classification (NCBI taxonomy): domain Eukaryota; kingdom Metazoa; phylum Arthropoda; class Insecta; order Lepidoptera; family Noctuidae; genus Allophyes; species Allophyes oxyacanthae. Next base: position 1,384,003 of record OW028614.1, on the reverse strand, counting down.
TATATTTGTTCACAGTTGGACCCCATAACAAAACGGCCCATCACAGATCCAGTGAAGAACACAGTGTGTGGCCACATCTATGAGAGAGATGCTATCATGAACTTGATCTCCACCAAACACAGGACTAAATGTCCAGGTAAATAATTATGAAAGTTATATAACAAAATCTAGTTAGCCATTGCCTACTCACTCATTACCACTCCCTTGTATTCAGTGGTGGATTTATCAGCAGGCTGAGTAAACTGGAGCCTAGGGCGGCAAACTTAATTTAGGCATACCTTACCCCGCCTTATTAGTAGTACAAGGTTGAGCTTTTATTAGCTCAGAAATATACCGAAAAACTATTTCATGGGCAATCATAATTAAATCGTTGGGTTGTAAAAATAATCTAGGAACTGACACATTGATCCCCTAGTTCACAATCATACTAATTACGGGAAAAAGGTGGTGTAATTAGGATGATAGTACTTAAATCATTACGCACCGTCGTCGTAAAGTTGCAGAAACTCGTCCGCTTTACCAATACCAACTTTGTATCATTGCAGTGGCTGGCTGCGGCAACCGAGGCCCCATACTGAAGGAGCACCTCATATCGGACGAGGAGCTCAAGTTCCGCATGACGATCACGAAGCACTCCACCATGATACAGGAGAGATCCTTCATGGACCTGGATACTACATGATTCCACACTCGCTACCCAACATAAAGAGTGCCAGCTGGGTTATTCTCGGAAATAATTATTGTCATACAATTTGGTATGCAGTTTCGGCATTCTTTTTTAAGCATCTTCTGTTCGTATTTTATAACATTGCCTCTCTGAAGTTAGTCATGCTTGCGCAAACGTCGATTGGCAGTGGCGTGCACAGACATTTCTTACAAGGTAGGCAAAAACAACAGTTTTTTTTTATTGTCTTCGATGATTTATTAAAAATGCTGTTAATTAATATAGATCAAAAACCTCATTATCATTAGTATTCGAGTTCAAAACACTGACAGTTTAAAAACTTATAATCCTCATTATCGTTTCATTTAACCCTTTGTAAATATTACAAATAAATACTTTTATATACATCTTCGATTTTATTTTTAAAACGCTTTTATTAGCTTCACCTGTAACTAACTATGTAAAAAGCCTTGGAAGTTAAATTTGACCCACTTCCCGGTTTCCGATTGAGCGGAAATTTTGCATACACGTTTAGTTTGGATGACAAAAGCGTTTTCTTTAGTTTTTTTAAAACTAATATTATTTATAAAGAAGCTAGGTAAAATGAAACACCAGATACATGTAGAATATAATGTATTTTAGCGAAAATCTATTAATATCTATAACAATGCATCATCTTATTTAAATACATTTATCATCAAGATTAGGTCCACTTCAATAAAACTATAATATGATATATATTACTTTATTTGATTGAAATTAATATTATACTAAATCAATTACTATATTATAGGTACCTACATAATTTCTCAAAATTGCTGAATTAATAAAATGAAAAAATATTTACAGAGGTATTAGAGAATGAATGCCATCAAGAGTGAAAACGGTGACCATGATTAGAGAGATGGTTAAATTGATTGATTTAGATTTGATCATTAGATTTTAGTCTGGTTTTAAAATTACACGAGTTAACTAGCGTTCTAGGCGTCACGGACATTTTATGTTTACAATATACCTATATGATTTTTTTAATACAATCACAATTTATTTTTTGTAGGTATGTAAAACTTTAACAAAGTAAGCGTTATTAAAAATATATCTTATAAAAAATCAGAAAATCATGTTTTTGGAAATCTAGAATTACTATGATTGAAAGAGGCTACAATCTTGATGACAAAGTATTAATAATAATCATTTATAAATATTGGTCCATAAAACTATATCAATAAAAGTGCATTAACAAGATTAATGTTTAACACTAATAAACTGTGAAGCTCAATATGCTAATAATTAAAATCGACCAGAAACAAAATGCTGTGAGTGTACTGACCGAGGTATTAGTTTGCAGAGCCATACGCTGCCATAATGTCGGTGGGGATTTCTTGTACCGACTCGTATGTACACATTTTAAATTAGAAAACATATCGACACTGGAAAAGCAAAATTACTAAAGCGCCAATATTACGTAAACTTTACAGGGGCACATGCTAAAGATTTTTTTTGTATAACTGTATTCTAGTACTTAAATCATAACATGATTTATTAGACTATATACGTTTTACAGAAAATTATCCATTTGATAAATTCATTTATATACGTATTTGTTAAAAAAAATTATCTTAAAATGTTGCCTTGTAAAGTTTACATATTGGCACTTTAGCCATTTGCTTTTCCAGTGTCGATATGGACAGGGAGCCATTTTGTAATCTGGGGACCTATTCTGTAAGAACATCTCGAATCGAATCTCACTTTTATTGTCGGTTTATATTTGACAAATTGACTTACGTTAATAAACGTGTAACTTAATAACAGGAGCTGTGTACATAACAGAGCATGTTCACAGAGTTAAGAGTTAGTTAGAGCAACGAACAAATCTTGGTTTGAACCTATTTTTAGTTGTGTTGACATGAATACTGACGACGGTTTCTTTCTAGAAAGACACTTGATACTATAATATTCCGTAAATCTAGATTATATATTATAATTATATCGTATTTTCACTGGAGACGTATTAATCAGAGTGGGTTTTGGGTGTTATATTTTATTTTATTTTATGGATAATAATAATTAAATAATTGATCAGTACACTATTATGACAGAATTATTGTAAAAGGGCGTTAACAATTAAGAAGTTATCACTGACGAGGGTCTTACAATTTCATTTAATTTATTTCTGGTCGAACTACAATAAATTACAAAAAACTATTTCAAGTATCACACTAAATATGGCGTGTGTATCGAAAATAATTGAAAATAGCACTTTTATACGTAAATCTAAAGTATTGGTGGTTTCATCACATCTACAAAATAACCGAGTTGTCACAGTTGATAGCTGCATACTTATTCTGTAAGAATATCTCGCATCTCACTAAACCGATTCGAATCTCACTCCTATGGTTGATAGATATTTGACGAATTGTCGAAATCTACCTATCCGATAGTTTAAAGTTAAGTAAAGACTTAGCTGTCCGAGAGAAATTTTTATACAATTAATGAATTATTGACATATAAACACAAATGACATAGCTAATCTGACTTTTATAATTTAATTCTCAATATAATTTAATACTCTGTACCTACTTGAATTATTTGCGTGCCTGCGTGCTGCATGTTTGCATGCCTTTATGGCAAAATATGTAACCCTGAAATATACCTATATACCTAACACCGATATTTTGTGCAAATACTTGAATTTGAATTGATATACGATAATTTAATAACGAAGCTGTGGACATGCTCTAGTCATGTTCACAGCTCCTGGGCCCCAAGTCTGCTAATTTCTGTTATCTCAATCGTGTCTGAATGGTCTCGTAATTGTCGTTCAATCGATTTTGACTTCTATTGCCTAGGAAATAGTAGTCAAAATCTATAGAAACGACACTTAATAACTGGCAAATAACCGACTTTTACTTGTGTTACGTACGCAATAGAAGTCATAATTGGTTGAATGATACTGAAAAATCCAACAATTACGAGACCATTTTGCCCCAATTTAGATAGCAGAAATTAGCATACTTGGGGCCTTGTTATTAAGTTACACGTATACTATCGTATGTTAATAAGTCAAATATCAATCGACAATAAGAGTAGAATAGAATAGAACAGATCTTTATTTCATGTAAACCAAATACAGGCACTTATGAAATGTCGAGACTAGGTGCACGGTTCCAAATAGTAGATCCTATGGAGTGACATTCGAATCGAGTTACGAGATGTTCTTACAGAATAACTATGCTGATATTTAATTTTAGGCCTTAACCGAGTGAAAAAGGCATGTAAGCCCTTACTCATAAAAGGCCTTCATAAAAGCAGTAAGTATTAAAGGTTTAAAAAATAAAGTTTATTTCACGATATTCATCTGCAAATAAAGTGTTGCCAGATTAACTACAAAAGTGAGCTACTAATTGCAACTATAAAATATATTGTATAATTTATTGATTTGCAAATACAAAATTTAATACACAGTAAAAATAACTACCATACACAAGTATGCATACATAGCAATTCTAAAACTAAATTCCCTAAAAATCCTGATCTGGCAATGCTTAAACAATGATATTAACAATAGAATTGACAAAAAGACCAAATAAAACTAATATATTAGTGAACACACAAATATTTAGCGTAGTCTAAACATCTAGGGTATCTAATTGTACACTTTCACGAGTCAAGCGTCAATTCAAACTATTCAATAAGTGCACTATCGGATTATCAAAAATCTTACGATTAAAGTGATAGTTATATGAAACACGCCTCAGTTTCGCGTAACTATTTCAATTGTGTCGATTCTGTTGTGCATTTTTAACCCCCGACAAAAAGAGGGGTGTTATAATTAAGTTTGTAGTGTGTATGTATATGTGTAGTGTCTGCGGCATCGTAGGTCCTAAAACGGATGGACCGATTTCAATGCAGTTTTATTAATTGAAAGCTAGGTAGTTTAATCGGGTATCGTCTTAGCTATGTTTCATGAAAATCTGTTCAGCCGTTTTTCTAGTTGGAGTCGGGGGTTTGTGACGGTTAGGTTATGACAGTACTAAACTAGATATCTGTCTCTTTCTTTTTCTATTGAAACAGAAGGAGACAAACGCCCTTAGTTTAGTCCTGTTAAAGTGCACAACAGAGTCGACACTATTATCTAAATGTCAAGTAAGTGTCGCGACTCAAAAAATTGCTGTGCTGTCGACCGACGTACGCTGCACAGTCAGCCTTGGTTCTTTGAAACCTTGTCTGGATAGCAGTGGCGAAAAGTCCAATATAACCCGATTCCCATCGGCTTCCCTTTAGGAATTGGTTAGTGCATAGACCAACGTAATATGGCTTGTTATTCAGTTAGGTCAAGCTCTTCCAGACATGACTATATATAGATTACAAGAGACGGTATGGATTTTTGACTTGCAGCATTAATTGCAGCTATTTTTAGAGGGCGTTTTTGGGACGGCTTCCCCTTTTAAAACTGTCACCCTTCGCCACTGCTGGATAGGTATAATCTTTTCATTGGGCATTTTAATTATGATTATTTTCAAAAACAAGAGACGTGTTCTCACAAATGTCGTAACTATGACGTATATTAAGCAATATTTGCAGACTAAATATTTAAAATTGAAATATTTTATATTACAGTATAATTCACTATGTGAAACTACATTGTACTTTGAGTATTTCATCAGTATTGCTATTTTTGTATGTGATTAGTTTTTAATACAACCATAAATTTTGACTTGATCAGAAATCATGAATACCATAGTTATTTTTGAACCTCCAAATAGTTCTACCAAAGTAAGGTAAAATATACTTAGATAAATAGCTTCATTACTTCTATAATACCCAGTGCTTTGTATCACAAGCATTTCAAGTGCTTCTACTTCACAATTGCGATATGCATGAAAAATTATATTACATTTTCTCTGGCGAAGAGGGCGTGAATAAAGTTTACTTAAAAACAATAATTGACGTAGAAACACATGTCAATTTTAAAAAACAGTTACATGTTACCAAAATTAAAATCGAAAGTCATAAATTTCTGATCAAGTCGACAAGCAAGCTATCATAGATTATATTAATAACATTGACAGTATAAAAAGGCAAAGTTTAAAAGGTTGGAATGTAAAAATTCGAGAGAATCGCAAAAATAAATGTCTTATATACGAAAAATATGCTTAAACATTACACAGTAAGTTTAAATGCACAAAATTCTAGCAATTACCCAAGTAGAGAAAGTTAAAACTATGACTAGAAAGAGTTTTAAAAAGCTTACAAAAATTTAGGAGGATTTTTTCCAATATCTTGATTCACTAGACCCATTAGTTTTAGAATATTTATTAAAATTATATTAGAGATAATAACCATTTAACCTTAAAGAAAATGTTTAATTTTTATCATGATTATCACACATGCAATAGACTAAGAATTGATTAAATAATTGATCTAAAAAGAATTATGTCCCCGCATGATTTTATTTAGGCTGCAGCCAGATATTGCTCATATAATGTCCCCAGACCTTTTTCCTGTCGTGCGCATTTGCGCCCGCGTGCGTGTCCGACCCGTATCCGCCGGCATCCTATCGTTTCATACATGCGCATCCTGTACTGCATGTGTACCCATAGATTATACAGACCAGCTGATATGCACGCAGGCGAATATCCGCGTGACAGGAAAAAGGTCCTTAGCAAGCATTAGGGCCATAGATTAGTTAACAAATAAAGACCGCATGTGCAAGTATATATTAGCCTCATTAGGCCTCAAATTACACAGCGTTTTTTTTAAGGTAATATTATATATTTACTCATTTTCTCGCCACAATTTATCACGCTAATACAGATATCACAACAAACAGGTTAGTATATTGTGGGAGACTGGTGCCGAAACTAGGCTTGCGACCTGTATTTAAGGACACCAGTTCAAAAGGTATTATATTGACGCAAGCACTACTAATCGTTTTGATAATATGCACCTTATAATTTGGAAAAAATAAATTGTTGAATAATCTGTTGCTGAAGCACATATCTGGCTGCAAACTGATAGTTTTGTTCCAAATCACTAGGAACAAAACTTTTTGGAGCCCATAACATTAAAATAACATTCAATGTTCACATAATCCGTCAACAAAATCGGCCAGATACTTTGGTGTTACTCCTTAGACAAGTTTGGCAGAGTGGACCGAAACAAATTAATCCTCATTCCCATTGTTAGATATTGCTGAGATCACTCCAGAAATACAAGCAATCATATCACCGGTCAAATCATTTCTTGAATCAGAAAATTTCTTCAGACATTCGTGGACTTTAGCTTCTTTATAATCAAAGGCCACTTTGTTGTTCTTGGATGTTATATCCAAAAACGCGAGCAAATTCTCTGCTACTTCAACAGGCATCTTCGCGCAGTTAGTATCTACGAGAATTGTTACGTGCTTACCGATTTCCGACTTTATTAGCTGGGCGACAAAGTTCTTTTCGTAGTCGTAGTCTGTTTCGCTGTCAGGCGACAGTTTCTGGAGAGATTGTATTGCGAGAAGCGTAAGGGCGAGGATCGCTTCGTTCTGCATCAGCGAGTGGGATGCTACTAGCATGTTCACCAGACTTGATATGCAGCCATCAACCTAAAAGGCATATGGACAACAGTTTACATGGTGCCACTTCATTCCACATACACAGGGCTCAGCAAGGGTAGCAAGGGAGAAACCCTTTTTCCAGTTTACCTAGGCGTACAGTGCCCAGTTGCCGCTGATCGATCTGGTTCTACTATCCATCGATCTTGCCAGTCAGAACCAGTATTGGGCTACCAACGCAGGTTACGGACAGTAGCGTCAGCGCTGGCAGTCTGGCACAGCAGGCAATAAACTTACCTATACTCTATTCCAGGAACGAAAAAAATTTGAAGTAAACAACATTTGACTACTCTTAACAAAAATATTTTATGTAAAATATTTCAAAACATTAATTTCTAACAAAAAGAAATTGTGTGATGATAATCTACTTGAAATACTTCTTCATGAAGTGTGGAATTTTTCATTGCCTAGTTTCGTATCTCGCCACAAAAGGACATAGTACGATGGTTTATATTTTGTTTTTTCCTTCCTTGAATAGGGTAAGTATAGTATCGCCATTTTTTCAGAAGTGTATGTCTAGCAGTGGTTACCTGCACGATGTGCCTCCAGTGGTAGTGGTGGCGCAGCTGCTTGGCGGCCCAGGCCAGCAGTCGCGGGGCCTCTCCCGCTGCTCCCGCGTACTCGGCCGCGTGTCCCCAGCGCGCGATGCTGGACAGCGCGTTCGAGTTGCTAGCTAGAAGCTTCGCTACGCCCTCTGTAGTGACAAAGCGAGAAACGCGATTGCTTTACGATAAGTCAAATATACAGGCTGTAACAAAAATCGTGTAAATCCCTTAAACCAAGCGTTCTATTGCTTAATATGAACAACTTTTACTAAGAGACCAAACAAGATAACGTGAAAAAAACATCTGCTGTTCCATTGACCTACTATTAAAATGAACGGTAGGTCTAGAACAAAATTCAAGAAAAATGTGTCCTAAGTCAACCTATTTATGCGTAGGTACATTTAAAATAATATCATAAAATATAACATCTTAATTCAAACCGTATCGTCATTAATAAACAGCTTAATTTTACTTACGACAATTTATGAACCTATTCAACTTTACCAAACAGTAATTTTTGACATGTATTCTGTCGGTTGACAAAACAAAAACTGGCGCGCGATTGGAACTCTTTTTTTCGTTTTGGAATTCTTTTGCCTCGGACACTTTTGAGCTTGGACCTAATGTCCATTTTAGTAGGAGGTTTTTTTTTTTCTTTTTTTTTTTAAACATTGCCCCTCACTAGGATTTCTCTTGTATCGAGGGTACAGTTTACAAACATACATGTCACATGCACACACAACCAGACCCGAAACAACTATCTGTAGATCATACAAATATTTGTTCCGTGCGGGGATCGAACCCGCAGCACGTAGCGTAGAAAGCTGTCTTACTTAGCCACTGCGCCAACCGTGTCGTCAAAGGTTAATGTGCTGTTCCATACAAATAATTCAATGTTTCTCGACGAAAATTGGAACATTTTTTTTCGCGATTGAATTGATTGTCGCATTGTAAACTCATTAGAGCACGTGGCATAAAGATTTGGACGTGGATTTACACGATTTTTTGTTACAACCTGTATTATTGGGCTATTAAAACTGGAGGTGCGATCATAATTATAAGAATAGGTCTATTTCTTATCCTAAGTAGTTTGAAATTTGTTACATACGTACAACCAGTTCACACGACTATAGTCAGTATTTTCGGTAGTTTACTTTCGCCAAAAGTTTGTAATCGAAAGTCACCGAGTAGTTAGTAAATAGAGTGCTTATTATACGCATGTTTCTCTACGAATTCTACTCTCCGAATTTGTGTAGAGGCAAAAAAATATCAGTCATAAAGTCAAAAAACGAGGCCAAGGATCGTCCTATGACTCATAGGACGATCCTTGGCCTCGCTTTTGTAGTAAAAACTATTTAAACCTTATCACACAGGGTAATTTAAAAAATACCCAAACCTCTTAGCTCTAACTTTGTGTTATGACCCCCAGGTTAGTTCTACGACTTTTCATAATTTGAAACTTTTTTTTCATACAAAAATATCAAAGTCCTCTGTACTTCACATAATCTAACTGAGATAGCCGAAAATTTTCATTTATTTTATTGTTTTATTTATTTTAAATGGAGAAGAAGACCCTTTGATCATTCTGTACGTTAGTCTTAGTACCTACTATTAGCTATTATGTGGATAAATAAGTAAACATTCAAATTAAACTAGCTTTCAATAAAAAAAACTGCATTGAAATCGTTCCATCCGTTTTGGAACTACGATGCTCAGACAGATACACTGGTAGTGTGTTACAACACTCCGCTTTTTGTCGGGGGTTATAAATGGCAATGACCACACCGGACTTACCTTGCCCATCCACCAGCATCCTGATCGCCGCCAGCATCTTATAAGCCACATGATGATCTTCAACGCTGGGCAACGCATTCAATAGTATCGGTGCGGCCCTGCCCTGGGCAGCCGCGACCCTCTTATTGGCCACCGGCACCGTCAAGTTGCGGAGCGCGGACAGCACCGCGTGTTGGATTTTGGTCACTGTGATAGTGTCAATAGGGTGCATTTTCTCTGGCTCCTTTTGCATTTTGACCCCAAAGCTGTTGTAGATTTCGAATATATCTGCAATGCGAATTAGAAGAAATTCGTGATTTGGAATAATTGATTCTGTTATTTGATATAATTTTTGTCAACACTGGTGCTATTCAATGAGGAATTGTCTAGTCTGTTTCTATGAGGAATATTCTAATTTTTATTCACATTCAATTACATTATTCTCGCAGCTCTTACCACAACTTTGTACTGATAAAGATTGTAATCTATTATTTGAAAAGGGTTACCATGGAGTTTCTTGCCAGTTCTTCTCCATAGGGTCTACTATTTGGAACTGTGCACCTAGAGTCTCGACATTTCATAAGTGCCTGTATCTGGTTTACATGAAATAAAGATATATTTTATTCTATTCTAATATAAATGAGATATCAGTTAAATTAAAAGGAATACTCTTCGAAAACAATTTCGTCCCACAATTAACATTAGATATTTCAAACGTGATCTGGAAATACGAGTACAGATGACTAAATAATTTACCGTACTATTACCCCTTATAGTACGACACAGCTAACTAACATGTACCTGATCGAACAACCAATGGCAGTCGCTCGCTTAATCGTGCGCACTTCGGAACTGATGGGTTTTACGAAGTTTGCCGATGTAATTTTCTAGTTTTATACAATAATTAATTAAATAATAAAATATATAAGTACAGGCCTCAGTCTACTATGCTGGCCTAGTGTAGTTTGGCAGACTACACACACCATGGAGGACTTTATGAGGCCCTCTTAAGTGTAGGGTTCCTTCACCGTTTAATGCAAGTGATATTCAAATTGTAGGCTGCACATAAATTCCAAAAATCTGTGGTGCTGGCCATGTACGTATTCAGACCCTCCAACATGGAAGGCAAGTGTTCAACCGCTAGGTCATTTCTATGCTTTGGCATACAAAAGTTTTTATAAGTAAGGGTATTATTGTCCTGATCAAAGGTGTCAACTTCATTAACTCACCTAGCAGCTTATCAAATATCTTGTCTTGCATCATCTGCATGCAGTAATTGTCTTGCCTCGCAAAGTTGCCTATAGCGAGGACCGCAGTGGTCAATAGTTGGTAGTTTGAGGATTCCAGCCATTTCACCATTGTAAGGTATACATCACCAACGCCATTGTTATAGAGGATGTGCATCGCTTCATCTGGAGATAGAAGCAGTTATTAATTTTGGATGGCTGTACCCAGACTTATAATAAGATGTCTTTTTGATAAGTATGTAAGTAAGTATAAAGTGAAAGTAAATACTTATTATACTACAGAAAAAATTAGTACCACATTTAAAAAAAATGTGGTTCCTAATACCACACCATGGAACTCGGACGAAAGGCTTGAAAATAATGGATGCTCTAATTTCTATAATTTTAATTTAGATAGTGGAAAAGTAAAATGACTAACGCGCCAATTCGAAATCTTTACAGGGGCACATTTTAAAGTTTTATTTTTATTTCTGTAAAATGTATATTCTCATACATATAATAATTATGATTTATTAGAAATGTATGTAAAATTATCCATTAGATAAAATTATAATAATAATTATGAATTTTGTTGTAAAAAACATTAAAATGTGATCCTGTAAGTTTATGAATTGGCACATTAGTCATTTTACTTTTCCACTATCAATATACTGATAGTGCGGTTACTCTTCACAAAACAAGAGTTGTTTCTTCTCTCTTCTGCCCCTATCTTTTCTTGTGTGATGCTACAACATAGGAAGAAGTCTGTGTGCTCAAATGTAATATTCTTCACCTCATTCATATGCTAGTAATTTATCATCTATATCTAATTAAAAATAACCTTTACCTCCAGTCAGCACAATGATGACCAGATCACAGGCTTGCTTCATGATAGCTTCCACTTCAGAGGCGTCAACATTTAGTTCCCCTGCATCATGTCTCATCACCAACTGCTCCAGGCGACAGCACACCAGCTGGACTCCTCCTTCATTGGCTAGTAATGTTTTTACGGAATCTGCAAAAGAATATATTTTAAGAGTTAGGTTATAGCAAATCAGGAATTTACTTATGCGTAGGCCAGCTATTGGCCTAGGGGGAGATGGCGGCAATAAGGAATTTACTTAGGCATAGGCACATAAATCAGCTAATTGAGTGGCAGGCAGGCCAGGGCTAGGGGGGGGGCAGCACCTCCTCCCTGGCTCTCCTATGACTGTACTTTGAATTGTAATAATATGACTGTATTCCCGTGAAATAGATTGTTAAAGATAAAGTCTCATATAAGTTTAGACTATTTAGCAGTGGCGAAGACTCCATACAACCCGATTCCCATCGGCTTCCCTTTGGGAATTGGTTAGTGCATAGACCAACTTAATATGGCTTGTTATTCAGTTAGGTCGAGCTCTTCCAGACACGACTATATATAGATTACAAGAGACGGTTTGGATTTTTGTCTTGCAGCATTAATTGCAGCAATTTTTAGAGGGCATTTTTGGGACGGCTTCCCCTTTTAAAACTGTCACCCTTCGCCACTGCTATTTAGTTCAAAAACTTACCATGTTCAGCTTGTGCATGCAAAAGATCCAGACACAGTTCAGAGATCTCCACATTTGAAGTCTCTCTCAGTACCTCCAAAACGGTCTTATTAACATCTTCATTGTACAGGAACTCCGGTGTGTTATCATTTATCACACTCAATATCAACAAGCAGGTTGAGACAGTATCGTCATCATATTCTACCTTAAACAGTTCCTTATTCAACATTCTATGGAGAACATCTATCAAACCTCCTTGGACGATTGACTCCGAGAACTGTGGGCCTCCGATAGCATAGTTGAGAAGTAATTTAGTTGATAGCATTTGGATCTCTTCTAGTTGCATGTCTATGCTTTTTTGGAGCAGTTTTATGAGGACCGGGATACCCTCCAGGTCGAGAATTGTTTGTCTAGCGGTATCACAGTCACAGCACAAATTGCCAAGAGCTCTGCAGCACTGTTTGACTATCTCAATGTTGTCTGAAGTGGTTTCTTTGTGTAATATGTTCAGTATAGGACCTATTATATCCTTGTCCGCGTACGTCTCGCGTTTGTCTTCACATTTCACAAGTTCTGAGATCGCTTGTATACTTAACAGCACTATGTCTTGGTCACTGCTGATAACCAAAGATTTTATACAAGAAGAAACGTCATATTCGTAATCTTTCCCGGTTTTAATGATGTCGTTAAGTTTTGCTTTCAATTCGTTTACATTGGTTATGTTCTGAATGACCAACTTCTCGAAGGATGTAGATTTCTTAGCAGAAGGCCCTAGAATAATTAAAATATGTAATAACAATTAGGTTTAATACAAAAACCGACCTATTTCGTTAACCCTTACCGTCCATTGTAGAAATTTAACGAATGGATAGTAGAAGACAAGAAGCGTGGTAAAAAGTAAGTATTATAGAGTGGCAGTTTCTTTAATATACATAATTTAATTTAGTAAAATAATACAGAAAAATACAAAGCAAATTGGTTGACAAGATCCAATCAATCGAAAACTGTCAATGTCAAAAACGTTATGTTTTTGCGCTAGAAATCGTAATCTCGACGTTTCGTTATCGATTATCACTAACGTTATCTTTTTGCGCTAGAAAGTAGAAACTAAAAAATTTAATGTAGTAGCTACGTTTCGTTATCGTTCAACAAATTAAAACACCATGTTTTATTTATGTGCGTAACGATTGCATAATAAAGGCTCGTAGTTATATAGCTAACACGCAGGTCTATCCATCTGCGAGGTTGAACCACTTGGCTGCCATTGTCTTGATTCTCCAATCTGAGAACTTTTCAGATTGTTGGAAGAAGTCTTGCCTGATGATATTAATAATTATAATCAGCAGTCCGGAGCTCGCTCCCGAGCTGTTTAATACCTAAACGTTATACAGAGTGTCGCCGACTATATTCCATTAAATGAAACCACGTATTTGGTACCTGTAATGTTTTTATAAATCCATTAAAAAAAATCTGCGATTTTCATAGGCATGTTATTTTTTTTTGCTTAGTATTACACTCTGCTATCATTCGTCTAGGTGAAGGGAAATCGAAGTAGTTCACCTTTTCTATTGTACACGTCTAAATAACAATAATTTTGGTTTCGCCTAGAGATCGTGATAACATTGTAAAATTATTAAATTTTAAAGTAGTTCCTGTGGCTAATCTGGTAGATACCGATTTGATTTTATTGTTTTTGATATACGGTCACAGAACGTGATACTAAATACCTACATGTGATAATGGTCAGCGCCATCCTGTATAATATAGGTACGTATCTAATGTTTTTCATGCTTACGTAATCAATACGATTTCCTTCATTTTTCAAAATATTTTTAGAGATCGGTAGGTACTTGATAGCTAAATGTTAAAATTAGGTATCATGTTATAGACACCTATCTATCCGGTTGTAAAATTTTCCACACCTAATAATGTAACAGCCTGTAGAAATATTTAATGTTTATTTTCTACTGAAAAAACATGACCTAAGTTTATTTAGCAAAAGTAGTACAAGTCGTTGATTACGAAATTTAAAAAATAATTAAATCCCTATTATTCTTCCCTAGTCTCATTATAAAAACTATATTTTTTCTTATTTTTGTACCTACCTACTTACGACAAGTTAGGTATTGAAAACGATTTTTAAATCCTGGGCCTTAGATACCGTACCTACCATAATTATTATAACTTTTTGTCACCATACAAGCCTTAGGGTTAAAGCCTAAGTTGCTCATACGTTAATAAATTCCCATAACACCCTTTGAACACCAATTCTGAGAAATCTATTAGGTTTTCGATTTACTCGGACCTAAATTGAGTAGAGAGGTTGAAACTCATTCAGTTGGAAAATTCTGATGATCAGAGTTCACTCCAACTTGTTACGAAATCTATGACGCAACTAGGTAGATACCTAATAGGATTGTCACGCTCGTGTTGAAAAATTATCCAATGTGATTGTTTTTCATAACCTTGACGGTAAAATTTTATAACTGCCATATGGTGGAAAATCGTAGGCGTATCAATAAAAAAAGCTCATAAAATACCGCAGGGCATATTGGTCGTATAAAATACCACAGACTTGCAATAATTTACAATGAGTTTATGACTTCATGTTTTGGCAATAAATAAATCGAGCCTCATTTTTCATAGATCGTTACAAGAAATTGTTTATAATGAGAATAGCCACAGAATTATTTATTGTGCTCTGTTATTTAGTATTCCTACGTTTGGTTAATTGTAAAATGTTTCAAAACAAAAAGATGAATCACACTGCTTCAGTTCAGCAAGACATGTGAGTATGCAAATTTATTTGACTATTGCGTATGTAGCCAATAGTTGAATAGTAGACAACGATCTAATTTTCTTAAAATGTACTTCTTTTAGAACCTAACCGTCAAAAACCCCCGACTAGAAAAAGAGCTGTAACTTTTGGACGGCTAAACACATTTTCATGAAACATAGCTAAGATGATACCCGATTAAACTAGCTTCAATAAAAACAAAACTGCATTGAAATCGGTCCATTCATTTTGGAGCTACGATGTCACAGACAGATACACAGATCCACAGATACACAGTTATACAGATAGACACTACAAACTTATAAAACCCCCCTTTTTGGTCGGGGGTTAAAAATAATATCTCAAACACTGTACAGTACACCTACTTAGTTCTTACTGTAGCAGATGGCGCTGCCGTCACGGATATTTGGGTATGTTTAGATAATTACCTATCTTATATAACCGCAAGAGTGTGGCCAGATGGCAATAGACCTAAAGAAGATAGGTTAGGTCAGGCTGGGTGTGGAAGGCGGAGAGTTGGGTGTTATGTCGCAATTTGGAAGAGGCTCACATCCTGAAGACTGTGATAGGCCGAAGAGAATAGCTAGTATCCATGATAAAATAAACACATCATCAACATAACAACATCATGTCATACATTTCCACCGCTGACTCCTCCAGGATCTGCAAAGGTCTCCAAAGATTCCCAGCTCGGTGTAGCTCATCAGTTTACTTGTTACAGTTTCCTGCATGCCATAGATAAACCTCTCCCACTGAAATTTTAGTAACAGACATAGCTTAGAATAGATCTCACTATCTCTCTCTCTTTCGTATCCTTGATGCTGCGCGTCAGGATTTAATGATAGCCCTAGGTTAATAGGTAATAATCCTGGCTTGTCAGTAGCGGGATTTACTGGATGTGCACATGACTTTTGGAGAAGCGTGTTCCATTAACAATCTTCTCTCCATTTATAAAACACGATTTCTGTGTGTAATTAACTCGCTATCTATCTTTCTAAATTTTATCGCAATTACCTAATAAAATTTAGAAACCTAGATTCTTTTCGATGAACCTTTTAAGGTACCGCCCTACGTATCATTTTGCTTGTGAAGGAAGTTCCACCGAGGAACGAGGTATGGTGTTCCTTCATTGAAAAGGAAGTATCCTCCGACCAGGCGAGGTGATATTACCTGGCGGGCCAAAGCCCAACAGTTGATGTCGCACAGTTGTATATGTGTTAGATACGATAATCTTTTTCCTTGCGCGATGCAGGCCTCGTAATCTGATTGGTCGAATTCATATTTACGCGCCACTGTAGTTAGCGTGCTGTCTTGCTAAGTAGTTATGCTATGTGGCGATAGATGTCGCTACATCCTGTACTATCTGGAGCCGAAGCAGTGACTTAGGTTCAGTGGGTAGTTTATTACTGACTGAACTTTTTGGGCTAACGCCAGCGTTGGTCCACACACCAGCCTTTATAAGATTAGAAGCAAAATGCACCATACATATTCTTTGACAAAAGTATTTCTTCCAGTCCGAACCAAGGCTGGATGCTGGACGACCGACCTGCCCACCCGGAGCCTCTGCCAACCGACCCACCACAGAAAGGCTTCGTGCTCTCTCCGTACAAAGCATTGTTTCAAGGAGTCCGCTACCCCAATGATACCAGAGTGTTCAGGAAGCGGTTTGATTATGAAGCCATGATTCGTGGACAGCAAGTCACCTGCCAAGGGCTGTTTGATTGCATAGTAAGTTGAATCGTGTTTTACGTACCTTTTGAAAAAACGGGTTGATTGATCTTTAAAATTAGGTACCTGCGATTTTTTCATCATCATAAATGATTGTTATGCACTTTTTTAAAATTTAATATCTCATTTATCATAAAATATTAAAGACTGCACATTTTTTTTATTTTGAATGCCGTATATCGTCTACGCCATTAAGGGCCAAGTTTACCGAAAACAATACCTAACAGATGTTTAAAATGAAATCGGCCGATTATACATACAAAAATTCATGTTTAAACGATTGATTTTGCTCTAACTGCTGATAAGTTGTCGGTGTACTAGGCCTAACACGCTTAAACATGTATCGAATTTTGATGAGAACAGATGATTAAAATTAAAATTCCATTCCGTGTAAAAGCCATGTATGATGTTATAATAGTTTCCCATCCACTGGTCGTTGGGCCTCTATATCTTGTAAGATAAGGGTTGAATGTTCCCTTTGGCCTGATTATAGTTTTACTATTTTTAGCAATTGCCAAGTAAGCAAATATCTTATTTATATT
This sequence comes from Allophyes oxyacanthae, assembly GCA_932294325.1. Lineage (NCBI taxonomy): Eukaryota > Metazoa > Arthropoda > Insecta > Lepidoptera > Noctuidae > Allophyes > Allophyes oxyacanthae. Next base: position 1,366,592 of record OW028614.1, on the reverse strand, counting down.
TGCGTAGCTAGCTGAGGGCACTGCCTACTTTTTTAAATTATTCCTGTCTATGAGAACTGGGATTTTTTGGAGCACTTATTTCAATGCCAGATTTTTAGTTTTCAACAAAATTCCAAAATATGACTGGAGGAAATTATTAATAATCTTAGAACACAATGTTTCCTTTTACTTATGCGTTTTTAAATTCATCTTTCAGTAGTTTAGTTCGGTTTACCTATACTAAATGGGCTAATTAAAACTTGTTAGACACTACACCAGTAATAAAATTATCATAGAGATTATAGTACCTTTCCTACAAAACCAACTAGGAAGAACAAACCTGATACATGTATAATAATTGTACAGTATGACCCAAAAAATGAGGCGCGTCGAGAATCTTCGTCCGCGACACGAGAACGTACACACGATTATCACCGACAACATCCGAAGCTAAATCAATTTATCAACCTTATGCAATGCTCTTAAGGTGTAAAAATTGACTGCCGTACCGTCTATTTCTATTTCGCTCACTGACTGAAGGTTACGTCCATTGCATGGCGCAGCGACGATGCTTTCTGATTGGTTGATCAATTTCGGTACATCGGTAAGCCATATAAGTTGTGTCGTGCTGCATCTAGCTTTCTTTTATTTCCTCAGATTTCCTACATAGCGATAGAGTCAACCGAAGCAATTCCCGTGCTGCTGAGAGGCGGCGCCGGCTACAGGCACTTTACGGCGATCCTGAAGGCCAAGCCACACCGGGAGCTGAAAGGCCAGGTCCGGGCCTACTGCAGGGGTAACTATGTAGCACCAGCGCCTGAGAGGAAGGCTGGGGATGTGCCCCGAAGAAGATTTTATTTCGGAGAACTTGAAGATCATGAAAATTATGTAGAATAATTTATTAGTAACATTTTAAAGTGTATCTGCTCTATGTTAACCCTAGGTAGCTATCTATACTTAACTTAGGTAAGACTACCAGCACCCGGCCGGATCAGGGCATGCACTTACTCCGTTTTTGGCACGGGGAGGGTTATCGAAAATTTCAGGAGTATAATTCAGTAGCTAAATATAGTATAAGGTCTTATTTTAATAATGCAAAATATTTTAGGAGGTAAATCTATAGGTTAAACAGATTGATTGGGGCAAAAAAAAAACCAATTTATTTTTCGTTTCTAAATTAATCACTATAATGATGTTTTCGTTTACATAAAACCTTTATTACTCTATGATTATGAATGGCACTAAGATCATGAACTCGACCACATGAGTCATGACCTGGAAGGCTCGGTTACTCTGACACAAACACGCATCGCGTCGCCGCGCCGCCCGATCTTAATGCCTACTTAATTTAATTTATGAATCTACTGCAGCTTTAATTTGATATTTGGAAAGAATTCTATACCATTCATAGGCTGACATTCAGAGACGACAGAAATGAGTTTAAGCGTGACCTTACGCTTCCATCTGTCAAAATTTGTTCATAAGTTTGACAGATGGAAGCGTAAGTTCACGCTTAGACTCGTTTCTGTTGTCTCTGAATGTAAGCCATAGAGCCTAGCTTTAAAATATTTTGCATGTTTAAAATAAGACCTTATATGGTGGGACGCTGGAAGATTTCAGGAGTGGCAGGCCAGGTCCAGGAGGGGGGCAGCTATCCCCTATGACAACGCCCATAGATCATGGTAGGCTACGGTATATTATACAGAAACCTCATACCTTGTTACCTATACATAAGTAATGGAGAAAACAAGGGAACCTATAGTCATTAATGTATGGGGTTTGGGAAAATAAGTATTTTTTCTAGTAAATCTTATTTAGTTTTATTTATGGTTTAAATTATTAAAATTTGCTTTACCTATTTTTATCCCAGTATATCCTGACAAAGAAATATCCTGGCTGTACAGCCCTAACCCACGATCGTCATAATTGCTTTCATCATCACATCACTACCTTTCCCCCAAACCTCCAATATTATGACGGGGCCCCCCCTGTAGAGGGCCGGAGCCTGCCGGGGTCGCGGGACTTATCTCATTACCGTGACCCCGGAACGTAAAGGGCTATTGAAGGAACACCGTGGATTTTAGTCAGTACAAGTCTGACAGTCCCTCCCGCCCTGCCCGGGGTGGGAGGACTCATTTGAAGATTTTACGACGCTAAAAAAAAAAAAAAAAACCTCCAATATTCAACATGGGACATTCCGAGATTATCTCTTGTACGCATTATCGCTTTGCGTCTACCCTCGACAAGACATGAGACGAATCTATGAGTTAGAGCGACTGGACATTGTCTCGTGTCTTATGAGAAAATTTCTAGGCACTATTAGGATATGTATTCAAATGGGACCACCTCGAAAATAACCTTTCAAACAAAAAAATATTTTTCATAATCTCAATCAGTTTTAAAAAAAAATTGACGACACGGTTGGTGCATTGGCTAAACGATAAGCTTTCTGCGCTACGTGTCGCGGGTACGATTCCCGCACGGAGCAAATATTTGTATGATCTACCTACAGATAGTTGTTTCGGGTGTGTGTGCATTTGAGATGTAGGTATGTTTGTAAACTATACCCTCGATACAGGAGAAATCAAAGTGAGAGGCAAGGTTTTAAAAAAAAACGGTCTGCAATTGGCAGAGTAATCGCGTAGCAAACATACAAAAAAAAAACAGTAGAAATGAGAATCCTCCCCTTTTTTTGAAGTCGGTTAAAAATCGAGAGAGAAAACAGTAAAGAGATGGTTTTGTCCCCGACTTTTTCTCTCTCCTTTTCAGGGTTCCGTACCCACAGGGTAAAACGGGACCCTATTACTAAGACTCCGCTGTCCGTCCGCCTGTCAGTCTGTCACCAGGCTGTATCTCATGAACCGTGATAGTTAGACAGTTGAAATTTTCACAGATGATGTATTTCTGTTGCCGCTATAACAACAAATACTAAAAAACAGAATAAAATCAATATTTAAGGGCTCCCATACAACAAACGTGTTTTTTTTGCCGTTATTATAGATAATGGTACGAAACCCTTCGTGCGCGAGTCCGATTCGCACATGGCTGGTTTTTAATCGTAGATCCTGCTTCTGTTATGAACTCATTAGGTAAGTAACAAGTAACAACTATAGTCGGTTAAGTATTATCCCACATAATTATCAGTGACCCACTTGTAATGACACCGTTATCAGACGTGTTTACAATAATTATAACGTTAATCGTAAGCACTTAGGGCATACCTGCTAAAGTTCATTCACTTGAGAGTTTTAGGCCCAAGTTCACCGACAACATAACGGAAGATTAGAGCCAAATCAGCCGTTTAAATATGAATTTTAGTATGGGTAATCGGCCGATTTCGTCGGTGAACTTGGCTCTTAGGCATACAATCAGAGACGACAGAAACGAGTCTAAGCGTGAACTTACGCTTCCATCTGTCACAATTTGTTCGTAAAGACAGATGGAAGCGTAAGTTCACGCTTAGACTCGTTTCTGTCGTCTCTGAATGTCAGCCTGAGTCCATCGTGTGTGCAGGCACAGATTAACTAATAGTTACGTCAGGGGCAGTAGAATTGGATCACACACCACCTTATTATAGGTATCTTTGTATTGGGTTTATTCTTAATACCTACGAGTATCTACTTCCTTCTCAAAAATCGAGATCAATAAATGCAGACCATTAACATGGTTCGAGGATTCATGTGGCTGGTTACGATTAGAAAGGCTATCTACAGGGTTATTTGTAAAACACCGGCAATGCTTTAAGGGGTGAAACTACTCATCAATATGAACAACTTTTACTACGGGACCAACCGTGAAATCGCGAAAAAAAATTCAAACTTTTCATACATTTTGATGGAGCAAGGTTAATCTTTTGTATGAAAAGTTTGAATTTTTTTTCGCGATAAATTGTTTGTCCCATAGTAAAAGTTGTTCCTATTGATGAGTAGTTTCAGCCCTTAAAGCATTGCCGGTGTTTTACAAATAATCCTGTATACTATCTACAGTATCAGCAGTTCTCATACCTATGAGCATCGATGCACCACCCATACCAAAACCACAGAAGAAGAAAATTTATGGGACGAAAAATTACTAAGTAGGTTAGGTACTTTGTTTCTTGAAACTACACAATGTTTTTGTGCTCGATATAATAATATACTCAAAACAAATATCAGGTCAAAACATCACGAATTCACGATTCATGATAATTGGAGCCAAACAACATAAATTCGTCTCAATTCATTTAAATGTTTTACTCACTAATTTGTTTTTGAACCAATTCTCGTCAATCTAAATTCGTAAATGTAATGGAATGAAGATGTAGATTGTAAAAGTTACAAAAAACAACTAATGTAAAATTCTCGCCACAAATAATGTATGTGGACAAAAATAGTGCAGTATATTACAGTAAGTTGTCTACGTCGTAGATGACCTACTGTCGTAGACTCTACGATATCGCTCATCCTATTTCTAGGTAAAACTACAACGGTCCCATCAGAATACCAGCGCTGTGACATTTCCTATTGCTGAGATGGGGACCATTTTTGGTCTCGTCCAGCAGGGCTTACATGCGACGCGTGAGATAATTTTCTCGTCTAGTTATCCTATTCATCAGACGATATAATATATTATGATCGGTTGCTTTAATTATTGTTTTTCTTTTTTTTTGTACTTTTATTTGTTCCTGGCGAGTTTAGAAAAAAACTATTTTATTTCTTTCTTTAAAAAAAGTAGTCTTAACTCTTAACTGGTAAACTGACTATTAAAGCCGAACTGAGCTTTGGTCAACATGCAACGTTCTGGTTCTTCTAAAGAGTTCAGATAGATGCCGCTATAACTTTACTCATAAAATAATCCCCGTACTGAAAAATTTAGTTTTTCTGTCAGAAAATTGTGAGTAATAGCGCGGAGTTTGCAAGTATGCCCAACGATGGCAACAGGTTCACTATGCTCGCTCCCTATTGGCATGGGTGAAATGCGGGTGTACAACAGTAGGTACTTACAGCTCTGCTTAACACTACGGGAAATTCAGCCGTGATGCTATGTTGACATCTCTTGAAATGTTGATACGAATAACGTATCTTCAGTTGCCAAATACGTAGTATCACTGGTTAAACGAGAGAGAGACTGATGAGACATAATGAAGGATACGATAATTCATGCTCACATGTAACAAATAAATATGTAAATATAAATAAAACACTTATCACAATGGAAACACTAATGAAAATATTGAAATGAGATTCGCAAAGTGTGGGTACACCTGAAAACGCGTGTGCGCACAGCGAATAAACTTTGATTAGGTAGGCAGGTATGATTCCTTTTCCCTTCATACTTCAAATCTGGCTTAGGATAGATAAAAATACTTTTGGTACTTAAATTTTATTAGACAGGTGAAATAACAAACTGATATTTTTTAACCCCCGACAAAAAAGAGGGGTGTTACAAGTTTGTAGTGTGTATCTGTGTATCTGTTTGTTTGTGTATCTGTCTGCTGCATCGTAGCTCCAAAACGGATGGACCGATTTCAATGTAGTTTTTTGAATTGTAAGCTAGTTTAATCGGGTATCATCTTAGCTATGTTTCATGAAAATCTGTTCAGCCCTACAAAAGTTACAGCTCTTTTTCTAGTTGGAGTCCGGGGTTTTTGACGGTTAGGTTATGACAGTGATAATCTTGTGATAATATTATATCCCTGAAAAGAACTTTGTTATGTCTAATAACGGCGTTGATGAAATAAATGCCTTTGATCATTCTACAAATCTTCATCATCGAAACTAACCATATCGATTGCTGTTCAATAGAGCGAGCCATTATTAGTGGTGTGGACGCACGTCCAAGTGGTATGAAGTAACGTTAACAATTAATAGTATTTGGTTCCTTCGGGATTGAAGCGGTTTTAACTAACGTGCTCACTGCTCAGCTACAGCGGGTTCAAAATTGATATCCCTTAAGATTATAATTATATCGACCGGTTGAAAGGCTATTTGTAGATACTAAGCGGCAATTATTTGTATTTAAGATTTTTTCATTGTTTTTCGAAAAGCGTTTTTAATAAATATAAAAAAAAATCGCATAGAACAAATAGCTTTTCAACCATAGATATAATAGCAGCCAGGCCCGCCTGCGCACGGATGGACGTTTATTTATATTAAACAATAATAATTATTATAATTTTGTTCTATCATCAATAGTTTTTGCAGCGCATGCGATGTAAGCTGATGTAAGGAATTTTATAGGTAATTTTTTTATTACACCTTAGGTGTAAAAAAAATCTATATTCGCATTGCGTTTTTTATGGTGATCTATTTAATATAATAAAGCCTTATGTTATTAATAGATAGGTATACAATGGCTCACCATAAAAAAACACATTTTTTTTAATACAAACATAATTGCCTTTTTTAGGCGTTGCAAAAGTATTCATAATTAAATAATTTGCTAATAAAGACTTCATGGTTTACCAAAGTTTTAATAGGCTGACAAAACCCGCAGGGTAATCACGATACACACTCGCAATCGGAATAGATTCAATTTTGACAGTCCAACAAAATACATTGCGCGTTATGCTTTTAAAACCACTACGCCTTACAATTTGAGCAACGCAATGAACACTGTTGTAGTGTCAAAATTGAGTCGATTCCGATTACGAGCGTGCATCGTGATTAGGTAGCAGGTTTGGGTCAGACCAAATTTTTTATATTCGTCACGTCCATCCATAGCGTAGGTATAATAACCTCACCAATATTGGAAAATATACTGACTGTCACCGCCTATCAGTGCTTTAATAACCCGAAATACTACTTATGTAAAATCTACTTATGAAATAGGATTATGTGAGTTATTCCGTAATAAAAACTATTTTCCACATCCTGTGCAGTCTCAATGATTCTTGTAGTTATTAAGACACAGCACTATCGGCCACAATGTCACTCAGTTTGGTGCAATACCCTCCGGTGATTTGTTTGTTATTTTGTTAAAACTATTATTAAATCGTTTTATTTGTGAACTTACTGTGAAAGAAATGAGTGTATATATGTGTGGTATTTCTGACTTCTTTCGGAAACGGCGGCCGAATATTGAAAGGGTGAGTTTTAAATGTTTATAACTGATAGGTATGTATAGGTCAGTTCACGGTATTAAGAGAAAAGTGGAGATATTCACTGTTTGTTATTTAACTTTTATAGGTAATTTACATATTCTTGTTTTTTCTAAATATATAATTATTATCAGTTTGCACCTAAATATTATCTATTGGAATTTGAACAACCAAGGTAAACAAAAAGGTATCTATCTATTTATGAATTAAATTTAAATTTAGGAATAAGTATTTCAATTTGTTTCAAATTTTAATGAAACCCATCGAAGAAGTAGAAGTTATAAAACGTAGACGTAATACAGCTAATAGGGACCATTGTTCTTTGTCCTGACAATTAATGCAATGAAACAATAAATGAAACTACCTATTCGTTCAAACAAAGTTTAATTTGTAGGGACCTATAGATAGGTCGCAACCACAGGAATCTAAATAATAAGATAAACGAATAAACTAAGCTTTTCCGTCATGAAAATTGGTGATGATACGATATGATGATGACAAACAAGCGACGCAAAGTAGACACAATAAAAAATCTATTTTTTGCGGGCCTGCGACCGTAGCTTCATATAATATAATAATCAGAAAGGTCCCAAGGACCCATTAGATCACGGGTCTTCAACCTTTTTGACGTTAAGGGTTGAGAATATTTGCTACTAGAATAGTAGGTACTCGTAGGCCGCAACACATGGGAAAACTTATTCTAATAAAAAATTACAAGTAAATAAAAACAATTCAAGCTATCGCTGCCTGGGCCACGAACGAAGGTTCCGCGGGCCGCATGCAGCCGGGAGGTGCGTGTTGAAGACCTTTGAATAGGATAATTATATTACTAGTGGTCGAAATTCGACCGTAAAAAAATATGTAAATTTTAGCTTTCTGCATATCTCCTATAACCTGCATATAAACTTTAACTATGCCAAATCTCACACTCATCTGTGCGCGTAATAGTTTTCACTTCACGTATTGATATAATATTAGTGTAATTATATTAGATTACTTTCATTACAGAGGTATTTGTTTTGCTACATAATTATTGAATGTTGTCGTTATTATATCAACCCTCTCAATCATTATCGCGTCTATTTGTAAATATTGTATGAATGAATGAACTGTTGACCTCAAATTGTGCCGTAGTCTTCATCTGAGATTAACTTCGAGCTACCTTGTAAAAAATTACCGATCATGAAGTTGGGACTCCTATCTTCATGATCGGTAATTTTGTTACAAGGTAGCTCAGCCTCTCGCGGTCGTATTGAAGTTTATTACCAGTGTCGATGTTCATTACCGTTTTTGTTACGCGGTAGACCCGCTGGGCAGTCAGCCTCGAAACCACTACTGCTGACTGACTATTCGGAAAGATTACGAGACTACGACATAATCAATTTCCACGTACTCGTTCGTGCATATTCAGAAGAAGAATTAAAGACCCCGACTTCAGATTCAGTTATGTTTTTTATTTAAATTATGTTTTGGAAGTTTTAAATTTTTAATTCCCGACAAAAAAGAGAGTTGTTATAAGTTTGTAGTGTATCTGTATATCTGTTTATGGCATCGTAACTCCAAAACGGGTGGACCGATTTCAATGCAGTTTTTTTAATTGAAAGCTAGTTTCATCGGGTATCATATTAAATATGAATCATGAAAATCTGTTCAGCCGTTCAAAAGTTACAGCTCTTTTTATAGTTAGGGTTTTTGACGGTTAGGTTATTTAGAGTTTATTTATTTGTCCATTTTTAGTGGCATATGTTTGGGTCGAGTAGGTATTGAAATTTGTATTACTGCTTATTTCGAACAGCTGATAATTTCTTCGCGATTACGATGTTGGTCCCATATCGAAAGTTATTCAGTTTGAGGGTCTGATCCACACCCTTAAATATGACCACGCATTTCTGATACAAATTGTATTATAGAAGTCATTTCAGAATTAGTCCAACTATTCTCTGGAAGTTAGACCATTTTACAGACATAAATACACCAGAATATTGAGCACATTATATTCTGTAGTAACTCAATTTTATTAAGTACAAACATTAGTCTGCCCACATAGATGTAAACCGTGAGATTATTCCTTCAGCATCGCGATATATAACAAGAAGCAGTTCTCTAATAACATTTCATTACTGAAATGAAAGATGTATGATCATGTACCTAAAATCTAGTTGTACTAGAAAATAATTTATTTTTCTGTGATACAGAATTGTAATTCATAATGTGACTATTTTGGATTGAATGCTGTAAAGGCGGGTCCGACTCCGAACGCATGTAGGTAATACTCGTAGATGTGGGCGCCGATGCCCGCGGCGGCGGCGGCGTCATTGGCGTCATCGACGTGGATGGTGAAAATCTTATTAAAACAAAATATATGGCAGACTTATTCGCCAAATGACTGTGACGGACGAAATTATCGGCAAAACGCGCTATTTAAATTATGGTCGTATAAAAATAATGGTATTTTATTGATTTAAAAACCCTCGACTCCAACTCGAAAAAGAGCTGTAACTTTTGAACTGCTGAAAATGTTTCATGAAACATACATAAACCCGATGGATCAGCGCGAGTCACGCGTTACATGTAATTGCCTTAGTACTGTTATTTATAATTCACCTTCATTTTAAAAGTGAAGAAAGAATATTTTTTTAAATTATAATTTTTACTTATAAATACCTACCAAGGGTTAGGAAGAAAAGAGTTTTAAAAAGGCCGCCCCATATTTTATTTTCGATGACGCATGACGTAATTGGCAATAAAGACCAAAACACCCTTCAAAATCTATTCACCTTATAAGATTTTAGGTGATTGAACTGCCTTATCGTCTGGCCGGACTGGGTGCGTGCCCCTTTTCGCTATCTGTGAAAGGTCAAGGCTGTTTGGATAAAAATCCGATTTACCCTTTGGCACCCAAATTACTGAACCCCAGGCCGTCTAAATTTATTGCTACTACCCATTTTATAAGTCTATTTTCGTACCGACCTGGAATCGTAAGGAGACGTAGGAGTTTCTCAATAATCTTGTTCATTTGCATTGTTTATTAAATCGATTAAAAAGATGAACTATATAGGTAGGTACATATACATGCCGTAAGCCATTTAAGTTAAGATGAACTATAACTGAAACTCTTTATTGCATTCATGGATACATAGGTGTTACTCAGATGAACTTTTTTTTTTTGTTTATTTGAAATTGTTTATTTAAATAATTTTTGTTTTACATAAATATTTACAATGACGGCCTTAATCTAAAAAGGTATAATGTAATACGATCCTACCTGAACTAGGATTAAACCTGTACCTCAGGTATCAAAAGTGCAGGAATAACTTACTATAACCCAATATTATTATTTAATTGAAGAGGTAGGGTACTAAGCATAAAGTTATTATTACTCCACTAGTAATAATAACTTTATGGTACTAAGCCCCTTTGTCACTGCGACCTGCAAAGATCTAATATTATGACGCCTCTTGTTTTATTACAGCACTCCCTCTAGCCGTAAGTTAATGATAAAATTGACTATATTCTTGGGGTGGAGGAATTTAATCTCATCTGGTGAGATTAAGTGGCCTCCCAGGTGCTGGCTTCTAGTGTGGTGTACTACGTCACACTCGCATAGGATATGTATGCGTCTCATCCTTCTCGCGAAAGAATCAATAAATTGTGGTGTCACTAAGCTCCATTTTTTGCAGGTGCTTGTTTAGTTTGCAGTGCCACACACATTTTTAATTTTAAAACGTGTATTAGAGATTTTGTTTTTTTTTTGTTAATGTGGCAATAAACATTTTTTCTTTCTTTCTTTCTTTTATAGATGTTATTGTTTGGTCCAAAAGAAGCGCATTAATTTTTCGGTTACATCAACCTTCTTTCCTCTTTCTTTCTTTGTCTATGGACTTAAAACTCCCTCTTCTTTTTCCGAAAATTTGAAACCCCCTAGTCTACCTACAATACCCACAGAAGATCTAGTAACCAAGATCCAACTACATATAACTTTATAACATAAACTGTTAGTCTAGACTCATCTGTGTTTGTAATCTAGGAAGTAGCTGTCGATAAACGACTTGGTCTCATCGTAAACAGTTGATATTTATTGACAGCATGATTTATGGCTTGAGCATTACCTATTTCGATTTGATCTGTATTGACAAAAGTACCAGAATAATTCGAAATATTACGGATCTATGTATAAAGAATAAGGCTGACATTCAGAGACGACAGAAACGAGTCTAAGCATGAACTTACGCTTCCATCTGTCACAATTTGTTCGTAAGTTTGACAGATGGAAGCGTAAGTTCACTCGTTTCTGTCGTCTTTGAATGTCAGCCTTTTTTTTTTTTTTTTTTTTTTTCTTTAATTAATGGCAACTGAATGTCAGCCTTAGAGAGGTAGGGCATAGCGGGACTTCCCGCTTAAAATTGGAGCTGTCCGACCGGGGAAGTACCTCCGCCTTACAGAATATCGTAGCCAAATAACACTGCTCTTTTCCAGTGTTGTGTTCCTAACGGTGAGCAAGGTCGCCAGTGCTCCTTGGGGAAGCGTCGTGTTGGCAGTAAGGACCCCCTATTGCCAACACGATGCTAGTAGTAGGTTCAGTAACTCGCGAGTGATCACCGCTTACCACCGGGCGGGCCGTATGCTTGTCAGCCACAAAAGCGGAATTAAATAATAATAAAAAAATTGACAACTTTCAAGTTATGTATGAGAATGTCGCACACGTGGTTTAGTCTTTAGTCGTGACAAGACACGTTATTGTCATAAGGAATAAAGTCTCTTGTTTATGAACGTTACCATGAACGTTACGTATGTGTACGATACAAAAACTAACCAGAGACCATAAAATTATGCTCTTGAAAGTGTCCATACGTGTGTAAGCATGGTGTTATGTTAGTTCTTTTGAGCGATACATTAAATCAAATGAGTCTGCATTTAGATTGACAAAAATATATAATAACACGAACACGAACACAAAAGTGTAGAGATGTCAACAAACTGTGATAGTCCGGGAGCAGGGCTCGTGTATTTGTGCCAAACTATTTTTTTTGTATATTTATTTTATTTATACAGATTTTTTTTTATGTAGTGGGTATTCTTTTTCGGTTATTAAGTCTCTGTTCCTAAATGCAACCGCAGTATTGGGATACACTTTAAAACAAAACGAAAATTCGACTTAGTATGGGGGACACGCATAATTTACTAGCGCAAGCCATACAAAATCATTTTTTTATGTTTTGGAGTGAATTTTAGTTCTGCGGTTGTATTTGGGAACGGACACTGAATCGGCCGGCAAATTTTTCGCACTACATAAAAAAATATCCAGTATATGGCTAAAAAAAGTATTAGATAATATTATGTAATTTTATTATAATGATCGTAAGAAACACAATCTTGTCGGAAGTTTTGCCTTATCCGCTACATTTGAACTATGCAAAACTGTCGATTTCACTTAGGCCTGCCTGTTCGTGTGCCTGAAAAAATTCAGAGTTAAATAACTTGGTTATAATAGATATTAATTTTGGATAACATAATCTTATCTTCGAAAAGAAACGCCAGTTCGTTGTTATTTTTCGTAATGTTAAAACCCTCAAAGTACGTAGCAGATGGTCTAAGAATAAGTATTTAGTTGGAGATTGTTATTTCATCCCAATCACCAGTTACTCGTCGCCTCAGTGGCCAGTGCTTATGTGTTCAATCTACCAATGATACATTTTTATAGTAGACGGTTTTTTTGGCTCTTTTAGCATCGATGTCTATAGATACGCTCTGTCATATTTGTATGACAGAGCGTATCTATAGACATCGATGCTGCGAAGATCAAGCAGCGAGCGAAGAGCTGTGATGGTGTGATGATGGGAAGGTAAAAAAAAGAGACGTATTTTTTGAAGACGTCAAATTCTAAATTAAACAATGTTCGAATTATATTTAATTAGAACAGCGATACATGCACTAATGGAATAGCTACTGTTATTATATATTTTTTATTCAATACACAAATTAATAAATATGTTTGTAAACGACATTTGACGGGTGATCAACCACTCCATTTTTCTGAAAATGGAGTACCTGACACGTCTCACTTTCTGAGTTCACTAAGCATATCTATAGACATCGATGCTATTTACAAAACAAAACCTTACTTTTAAAGATTTTTGAATTAGTGCCTTATGAATCAATAGTGTAAAGATCACAAACTTTTAAAATGAAACTTTGTTTTCAAAATAGAGTAAAAAAACCTACTATAAAAATATGTAACCATTCGTGGATTGAACAGAGAAGCACTGAGACGACGTACTGGTAATTGAACGGTAATAGAGGTGCCCTAAGGTTAATACGTACCTTACTATCATGCTGTGCGATTACGGTAGAAAGAAAAGAAAGAAAGAAAGAAAAATAATTTTATTCCGTACGGGATAATGACGGCGCCACATTCACAACAGACGAAACACACTACACTACACTAATTCTAATAAAAAATTGAAAACATGCCGCCGAGCATGCCCGTACCCGCCCGGTAGCCGGTAGCCGGTGCCCGGTAGGGTCTCAATCTGTACTAAACCTATATATAATTAAATTCATAATCATCGATGGCTACCTGTTGTAATTGGTTATTAAATAAATAAATAATGTGTGACACTTGTACATCGTAAATAATGATAAATAAAAGAAAAATATCACTCATAGGTTCATCACGAAATCTCAGGAACTATATAAAGCCTAAAATCTTCTTGATCTAAAAAGCATCCGCTAAGAAAGTATAAAATTCAATCGCTAAGAGAGTGAAGCGGGGATTCATAGTTTTTTCTGAAAAATACAGTAAATTCTACGAAGATTTTATCGTAAGAGAATGAAGTATTATCTATTCTATTATTGTAGTATACGAACAAAATGTAAACGATCGTTTCCATTTTCTAATGTTATTAGCACTTTAATTTATCTTTTAACCTTTCTCTCGTCCACTTAATGTATTTTCAGTTACAATTTGTGTTTATAGATTCTCAAGAGCACTTAGGTAATGCTTTAAAATCTATACAATTGTTTATTTTCGCGAAAAATTAAAACCCGCCGCGCGCCGTCCCGTCTCCTGCAGCAGTCTACGCACTGTCTGATCCAATTTTAAATGTCAGATAGATAATTGTGCAACGTTTTGGCGACCGATCAACACACGCAGACCTGTCTCACACCGAAACACTTTGGTTCAGTTCATTTCTTGATTCTTAGCGAGCGGCTGCCGCACGGCCCGACCGCCCGAACGCGCGTCTCGAACGCCGTCATTAATATTTTTTATAGTCCTGTTTTCGTTCCAAAATAAACCTGTGGCAGTGACAATAATGTTCCTATAGTTGTTATATCAAGTGTTTCGGGACTTTTTAATACAAAATGGAAAAAATGGAAAGGAAAAGGTGATTTGTTTGTGGAGAAATGCAATCAATTTTAATTGTCAATGATTAAAAGATTTTTGTCTCAATTATCGATTCAAAATACTTGTATATTTGTCTCTATCATTTGTATATAATATCACATACCCACTCTAATGAAAAAATAATACCGATTGTAAACATTATTCACAAAATTAATCAATAACGAACGTCCTAAGTTGCTCAATCAAACATCAAACTGATCCATGCTTATTAAAAAAAAATCATAAACAATCACAAGATAGCTTATCATTTTCATAAAATAACTTACCCACATGAATTATGATTCACCTCCATGTCTTCTCCATATCATGTTATACCTAGATATTGAAGAAAACACATTATAATATACATAGGAAGCCATCATTATGCCCTCGGGTCTATCACTAATATGCTAATTAATTTTAAACAAGACATTTGACATGAACCATAAATCTCTTAATACATAATAATTATATTTTCGTAACCTCATTGAAACATTGAGCAGAAATTCTCATAAACCACTCTGATTCTATTTATCATCACTTTAAAATGACTTTGGCCTTGATTTAATAATTTCAGTGTAAATACCTGTTCGTTTTACGAAGCTTACATTGTTTTTAGCACGTCAATGTAATTAAATTATATTAGATAAATGTCCTACTTATGTTTGCTGTAGAATGATATTTTTTATAGTTTCTGTAATTGAAACATATTTGATTGAAGATACATTTTACAGCATTTTACAGCATTTTGATTAAGTATTAGTCGTTTCCGATTCCCAGTTTATACCCAACTAGCGACCCGTCCCCGGCTTCGCACGAGTGCAATTTCTCTACTATCCTTACATTAAATATGAAAGTGTTATACATATAAACCTTCTGGAAGAAATGCTTAAAATGATGGTAAAAACCGAATCAAAATGCGTTCCGTGGTTTAGGAGGAGTTAGCAGACAGACAGACAGACAGATAGACGCGGAAAGTGAATTTATTTTATACTAAGTATATAAAGATGGTCGCGGGACTTATCTGGTCGCGGGACTTATCTCATTACCGTGACCCCGGAACGTAAAGGGCTATTGAAGGAACACCGTGGATTTTAGTCAGTACAAGTCTGACAGTCCCTCCCGCCCTGCCCGGGGTGGGAGGACTCATTTGATAATTTTACCACGCTAAAAAAAAAAAAAATGTATATATAGATAAAGAAGTTATAGATTGACAGTACGGTTGGCGCATTAAGCGATTAGCTTTCTACGCTACGTGCCGCGGGTTCGATCCCCGCACGGAACAAATATTTCTATGATCTACAGATAGTTGTTTCGGGTCTGGGTGTGTGTGCCTATGAGATGTATGTTTCTAAACTGTACCCTCGATACAGGAGAAAATATAGTTAGTAGAACAGACTGGATATGAAGAAAACTTACAATGATAACAATCCTATGAATTTTCTGCCAGGGGAGTATTTTGTAATGTGAGATAAACTAGACAAGTGTTTTTTTATGTTTACATAGGTTTAAGTACATATTATTATTTCACAATACCTAATAACAATGCTCATCTTCTTGGTTATAATTATAATTCCCCTAAAATAATGATTAATTCCTGAACTGTCTGATGTGAGAAACCCAAATACAATTTAGTTTATCTCTGTTTCACAACACTGCACAGCCCAGCCCTATTGTAATGAATTACACTGTTCGCGATCTGATTTTGAGTAGTTATAAATGCGAACTTAAATCATGCAATTATGATAAGTCAATTATTGCAATCCATTATTACGTATTACGTTTACTATATTAAAATACTCAATACTCGTACATAATAAATGATTGGTGATACGATGTCAACTTTTTAGTTTGAAACATACTTTCATTAGCGTACCGAGGGACTGGGGGAGCCCCCCATGCACCTGGCCTGCTATCCCTGAACCTTCCTGCCCCCCATGCATTTAGCTGGTTAATTAAGTGCCTATACCTACTTAATTACTGTTGTAAATTTTTGGTTTGCATCCCCCTAGGCTAATTTGATGGGGCCCCCGGCAAAGCTGGGTACTATGATAATTTAATAATTTCAAGACCCTTATACCTACTCTATTTATACAGTTTAGCGTAGTTTTACTTTTACTAATTTCATATTGTTAAAATAGTGTGATAGAAGAATAGAAAAGAAAGAATAAAAGAATTCGTTAACCTGTGTCCGGCTATTATAGGTAATTGCCAGTAGCCGGCGAGCATTGCGGTCGGCCGAGTAGGGCAGAAAGTTGAGCATGCTCCAGTCAGCGAGCATACAAAAAGCAACCATTGAAGTTTTCTATTCGTCATGTAGTTTGAGTATTATATATGTATATAGGAACTATTAATATTCAGTTAACCATTCCATCCACTTTAATGGTTTATCAGACACTTAAAATTTAAAATCGTTTTAGCGGAGAATCATTTCATTTTATGATTTAATTACTTGTACTTTATTAATACAGCTAATCACCAAAAAAAAAACCAGCAACATCATCTTAACACCAATCTACAAATAATTGCTAATAACCGAGTTTGAAATGTTTCGTCCGTCGCTGTTGCGTGGCGCGAGTTTCGACTCAGCTGAAGTGTCCGGCTATGGAATTGCCAGGAGCCGGCGAGCGTCGCTGTCGGCCGAGCAGCGCCGAAAGTTGAGCATGCTGCGCTCGGCGAGCATCCCCTCCCCCTTGACGCCGGTGAGCCACATTTACCATTTGGTACCCTGCCCGAGAAAAGACTGTAATCAGGTATAGTTTAGTACCCTTGATTTGTGTGTATTGTGGCTAAGTGAGTGTTCGCTTTTTATGTGGGTATAGTTGTGTTAATCGGTGTTGGTTGAGTATGTTTGATATACGCGCTCAGTTTTCGGGTGCAGTAATTTAGATGTACTCTAAATAAAATAAAGGTTATTAATAGATAATAATTTTAACACTGTTCGTATTTAATATTTTGTTAAGTCTATTGCTTTTTTGCGGTTGAGTTGTACGGTTAGATCGTTGAGTAGATATTTAAATAAGAAAATTAACGAGTTTTAACTGAGGCATGATTTGAAAATTCAAGTTATATTCATGTTCAGCCTTTGTAAAAACTAAAAACTTAAGTGGAAGTTTAGTTATTTTAAATAGTTTAGAGGAGTCTTATCAAAATATTATTTTAATTGAATGGTAACTAACTAGTTTCTAATTTGAATTAAAGTGCTTTCCATTATAATTTTTGGTCCAGATTTCTCGATTTTCTGACAAACTTTACTGGACTTATCCACTAAGAAATTCTCCCTTACAATTTCCTAAAATATCCGATATTGCTTATGAGGCTTGCCCACAACATGGGACCTAGACCGCTAGCTTAGAAATATCGATATACTGAGAAAAAATATCGTTGTATTTACAAAAATTCTCGTGATATATTTCATGTTTTGTTTTTTTATTTTTTTCATGTTTTTTTTTTTTTACATTGCCCCTCACTATGATTTCTCCTGTATCGAGGGTACAGTTTACAAACATACATGTCACATGCACAGACAACCAGACCCGAAACAACTATCTGTAGATCATACAAATATTTGTTCCGTGCGGGGATCGAACCCGCGGCACGTAGCGCAGAAGGCTAATCGCTTAGCCACTGCGCCAACCGTGTCGTTATACGAGTATGTGACAGTAAGAAGCATTTAGTAAACTTTACCTTGCTGCTGTAATTATTTTTTTTTGTAAATATATCGCAATTATTGTATTTATAAATATGATATTCACTATGGAGTACTAACGTTTAGTTGGTGCAACTTACTAAGCGTTCTGGTACTGTTGTTATCACAACTTTTTCACACACTTCTGCCTATTCCTATAATGTACACAGGCGTGATATTAGGTTTATTGTGATACTCCATATTGTTAGTAGTGACCCACTTGCATTTAGCCACAAAACTCAGACATAACCCAAATACAATTAACACAAAAGATTAACAAAACGTCAAACGTAATGTTTTTCAGTAAACCATTCACAATATTGGAATGATCGATGCTTTGACGTACGTTAGTTATAGTTACAATGGCGTTAGCCAAATATTGAGCAGACTAAACAGTCGGCCATTAAGTTTATGTTCCTATATTCAGCGGTGCACCTGCTAACAATGAACCGTTTATATCGGCTTTATGGGGTAATTAGTGTCGTAAAGATAGCATTTTTTCAGTACTAGCCAACCACTGAAAAATATTGTTTCCGGCAGACAACGGTTCATCTTTACTTTTAAATCTTTCTTGATTATGGCTCATGGCAATATTTCCTACGATTGTTCATTGTTATTACAACCATTGTTACCATTGTAATAGAGAGGTAGCAGGACTTTCCGCTGAAAATTGGAGCTGCCCAACTGGGGAAGTACCTCCACCTTGCAGAATATCGTAGCCAAATAACACTGCTCTTTTGCAATGTTGTGTTCTTAACGGTGAGCAAGGTCGCCAGTGCTTCTTGGGGAAATAGTAGGGTCGGGAACACGTGATGCCCCTGGTGTTGCAAGCGTCCATAGGTTACGGTAACCGATTACCATCAGACGCGTATGCTTGTTTGCCGGCTTATTGAAATATGAAGCTTATATAATGCAGTGAACGTTTTACGGTTGATATAATTTGAAGATTTTCTATATTATATTTATACGTGAAGAGAAAACTTTGTATCCCCTTTTTAAGCATATTGCGCGCACGGAGGGGTGTGAGATTTGGCACAGTTAAATTTCATATGGAGAAGGAGCGCAGGAAGCTAAAATTACGGTCGAATTTCGACCATGCATTGCGCGCCCACTAGCTTTTATTAACACACAGATTTTTTCATGTGAATTCAGCATTTTTTTTTACTTTTAACCCTTATAATATTTTGATCCCCACTACTATATATGACTACGCATTTCATTAAACTCGTTGTATACGGATATAAATCGTACACTTGGACTTGACCAACTAAACGAGAAATACTCAAACATTCAGCAACATAATACACCGTTTACTGTCTGTCAATAAACACATTCGATGCCAACAGTATTCTACACACCGCTTAAACGAAATCAATAGTGTAAAGGCCTAATAACACCGCTTATTTTTAACACTATCCATTGCCAGCACTAAAAGTTCGAATAAATAATTTGTAGCACAATATGCTCATTGTCGCGACAGATTTAGACCGCTGGCAACTCCAGGGTCTGTGCTGACGTCACCACCTTTATTGTAAACGTTTACATTATTGTTTTAGATATCCCGTAGGTTATTCTTTGTTTGGGTTTTAAATGGGAATCGAATATTTATGAGGTTTTATGATTGTGTTAAGTGTTAGGCAATTTATTGAGTGTCATTAATTCCTAATGCTGGATACAATTGTTTGTATAAACAGACTCGTTTTCGAATAATTTTGATAGTGTGTGTTGTTCAAATGGGTAAGCCTTAACCTCAGACTAAAAGAATATAATAATCTTTATTCTTTTGGTCGGAGACCGTAGCCCAATGATGGGCAAACTTCGGCCTGCGAATGGTTTTGATCCGGCTCGCCAGTATCCATAGCTGTGTATCGATAGCTCACGAATAGTTTCGAAAATATGTAGAAACTTCATCGTGTTTGCGTCGACACAAATCAATGGTAAGGTAATTATGATAAAAAGAAGTTAATTTAAAAAATAAAAAAGCCAGACTGCTAAAAAGTGAATTTTAAATAAAAACTGAAAAGAAAAAAACAAGTCCAGTAGAATTCTAATGTGGAACATAACGACTTTAACAGTCGGGACCCATTATTGGGAAGATTTGAGCCGGTCTCGATTTTAATCCCGGGCAATTTTAAATAATATTATTACTCAAATCCATCCATCTACCATTAAATAAAAAAACATCTACCATTAATGATAAAAACCCTGTATATCATCTGGCTCTTTTTTCGACTGTACGTAATGATGAATACTAATATAAATCAAATTATAATAAGCATAATATCCTGTCTAGGTTTTACGACACACACGATGAAACTTATCATTCCCTACTTTTAAAATGACGCACACACAAACAAATTATCTGCTACAATGATATTAGTAAATTATTTTTTTACTTCTACACTTCAAATATGTAGTTATATAAATAATTTGAAGAAATAAATTATATAAACTACAGCGAAATCTATGATATGTAAACGATAAAGAAGTTTAATTTACAAAAAAGATAATAAGCAGAACAAAAAATTACAACTTAAAATAATTATAAGTGTTAGAATTAATTACATAGTAAGTTTACCTAAATCTATCTATTATTTAGGTATTTAGTATTCATTTTGATGTAGCAGTTTTTTTATATTTATTACAGTCACTAAGTAAAAACATATTTCCATAAAAATAGGCGTATTTATGGCACTTATAGCTTTTTTAACCGACTTCAAAATAGGTGGAGGTTCTCAATTCGACTCTGTTTTTGTATGTTTGTTCAGAGGTAGAGGTAGAACAGTATTCTCTCCTAGTGGCTCCTTTAAATTTGGTAAGGATCTGATGAAGACCTTCGGAGATAGACCATGGAACGCTTCAATGGATCATATCAATCGTGATTACTGTAATCGCTTGTTTTTGCCACCTAAAATAGGAAAATAAAATAAACTTGAAAAAAGTAGACACCAACTCCAAAAACTAAAAAGTATAGGTAAAATAATTTTCTTAAAAAACTTAACAGCTTCTAAAGTCGGGGCCTTTAATTCTTCAATGCACCTTAGCTTGCAGCAGTGGCAAGAAATTCAGAAGCTGTAAGTTTTTTAAGAAAATTAATTTATTCTGTTAGGATTTTGACATCGGTTTTTAGGTACTTCTTTTTTAAAGTTCATTCGCTTAGAAGATATTTGAGAATTATTTTTTGCAGTATGCAGGGTAATCATAATTTAGGATTTCTTTATTGATAACGTGTTGATAACATTCAAAATAGTAATCCGATTTCTTATAGATCCATCTGGAACCCACTTACTTGGGCCGTGCGCCTAGAATCACGACGTTTTGAAAGTGCCTGCAAAGGCCCAGTTGAAATAAAAATCGTTGACTTTGACTTTGATATTCACCATATTATTAGCGGTGAAATTAGACAGTAACGTTGTCACAATAATAATGTGCTGTGCACAGACAAAAGAAGAAGGTGTGTATAAATATTTTTATGCCAGACCATGGCGAAACATGTAGTCCACGATCACGTTAATTGTAAAGACCTTTTATTGTGCCATGTTTTTATACAAATAAATATTATTCTATTATTCTATTCATTCTAATCACTATCATTGAAAAACAACGCACCAAGAAACCAAGACAAAAATACTGACAATCTCTGACGTATGGGAAGTCTCAGGCCGTTCCCAGAGCAAACTGTCTGTACATCCGTACATCCCGCGCATGTTTATAAATTATGTCATTCTTAATTATTTTTTTATTGGTGTTGGTATCAATTGCTGTTGCTATGTTTTGTGACCGGAAAAATGAACTGCGCATGTACAAGCGGATGTACGTAAAATAGCGGCTCGTGTGTCCACTCCTGAATAAAACAGATAGCTACAATAAGACCAAGTATTTAACGAAGCTGAGAGGAACGGAGATGTGTCGTAGAGTCTGATCAACGAAAGGTGTCCCGGAAAAAG
Organism: Allophyes oxyacanthae; assembly: GCA_932294325.1. Lineage (NCBI taxonomy): Eukaryota > Metazoa > Arthropoda > Insecta > Lepidoptera > Noctuidae > Allophyes > Allophyes oxyacanthae. The sequence goes on along the minus strand of OW028614.1, from coordinate 1,344,516 downwards.
GGTGGCATTTTAATTTAACTGAAGCTGTTCTCACTGAACATACACTGCAGATTTTTTTCTGTGATTTCAGGTTAGTCCCATAATAAAAGTTGCTCATAATGATAAGTACTATAACCCCTTAAAGGGACCAGTATTAAATAGTCTTTTTAATACTTTTTATTTGATCAAGCTAACATTCTTAGTTTCCGAGATATTATGGCTTATTATTGATCCGGATTCATTGTCTCAGAGTGTAGGTATTTAGTAGATTCATTATTAACTGTTAGATTAAATATATTAGCAATTATAAAAGACAACAGTTCACAACATAAACATATTATACTTTACTACTAGTTTTATAAGTTTATGGTTCACAATATACCGGAAGAGGAAGTAAGTATGTGTGACAGTTGACAGTTCACAGACGTCATGTTGACGTAATACAAAAGATGTCGTACAAAAACCTAAAATAACAGAATAAGTGTTCACACTTTTAGTTTTGTCTCACCTTGAACTTCTACTAACATCTCCAACGATCGCGTCTGGAGGTCTAGAACTTTGGCTCAGGGTGTTCTTGGTTCAGAGAGAAGTCCTGTACAATTGAACCCCAAGCCGTGACGTGGGGCAGCTATGTCGCCGCTGTCGCGTCTCACGTGTCCGCTAAAGTCTAGGGCATAGGCACTCTGAGAAACCTGCTACGATTTAGCGGTACACGTTCCCTAAGCTCTCATGTCTTACTCAATCATAAAACAACGTCCTACGAAGGCCAACTGCCATTCAGCGAGACATGCTGAATCCAGTTTTGGTTTTCACCAATTTCAAGGGAGATAGTACGTTAATGTTAGTGTAAGGTTATTGACACATTTTTTCGCAGCAAAAGACGCCTTGCATTTCCACAACAACAACATCAGTTAAAAATCTGTCTGTCATTGCATCGGTTCGTTTGACATCTTCAGTGTAGCAGGCAGATATTCGAGAGAATGTATTAGCAAAGTGACGATTGACACTTATGTACTTTTTCTGTTCTCCGGCTGCCGTGACGCGTTTCCCGTTAATAGCTTTTATTTCTGAATGTTAGACTTCAACCACAGTAAAAACGTTTGCTTTGTTTTTTAACGTGTATTTACGCAGACTTTTGGGATTAGACGGATTTCAAAATTCAAACGCGATTGTCAGATGCAGTATTTCGAGAAGCGTAAGTCTATGCAGTTTTACTTCTGCAGATATATACTATTTACCAAATTACACATATAATTCTTCGCCTTTCGCATTTTGGCAATGATCAGGTTGTTATATTAATATAACACTGTGTCGTACAGTGAGGTGTTTCGCTTGTTATCTTCCGGGAGCTTATTTTAATTTTATTCTTACTGTTTCTTCTTTGTGTCGATGGTGACTTATCATAATCCGCTGAATGAGAGCCACTTTACCGCTTTTGCGCATCGGGTTTACCTGGTCTTCCATTTTGCTGGTATAATTATTCGGAATATGTTTCTTCGAAAGATGCTAATTAATAAATGAAATGAAAGGTATTATCATGTAACTATTCAAAATATCCGCAGCACGCGGTGCATCCCGTAACGGACCAATGAGTTTTGATGACTGATACATGGCACCTACCGATATAACCATCCGATTTGACTCAGACCTCATTAGCCTCCCTTTTTGAAAAGCCTACGTCCTCTAGTGGATCGTGTTTGTCTAGACAAATTGTTGTATTCCGCTAATGTAAAGTGTAAAATGTTATGAACGTAGCTATTTTAGTATAACAAAGTGTAAAACGAAGCGTGCCAGCAAAGTCGCGATTATAGCGTGGATCATAAATGTTAAGTTCGCACTTCGGGCACATCCGTAACATCACGAACAAATTATAGCATTACTAAAATAATCATTTATTATATTATTATTATAGTATATTTTTGTTTGCTCAGCTCGGAGTGTGTGAGCGTATCGTCCCACATTATTGCGTCGGAGAGAAATGTTTTTCTTGTTTGTGTCCGAATAATATCTTCTTCTTTATATTTTTATGCCTCATTGTGAACAGCTTTGCTTAAAGAAACCGACTCTAGCTTGTTAACAGTTATGTCACGACCAAATCTTTTACCTATGATATTCAGGGTTTTGCATTTAACTGCAGTGACTGCTGGTAAATCTTTAGGGAACGCAAATATTGTTTGTAAAAAATATATATTTTGAGAGGGATTATGAATTGTTTTACCGTTTGTCAGTTGATAGAGATAAGATGATTATATGTATTTTTTTTTAATACATAAGGAGTCGTTGTAGATGAATGGCACTTACCTAATAATAATCGAGCTAGTTCTTTATAACTTTTCTTTTTTCGCTGTCTACATTTCTGGTTTTAAATTCTCCTCTCGCAGGTCTGCTGGAAGAGATTTCTTCTGTGAAATAAGCAGTACCTTTGTACTTTGTCTTCTATTTAATGTTTTCTGTGTTGTTTTTCATGTGTGTACATAAATTATTAAATAAACTCATGGAGCTAGCAAGAAAACCTCCAAGATTTATTTTTAAAAGCTATCGTTTCGATAAAATGGCTCTTTGATAAATATATTGCTACTGAGATATATTTTGCAGTCGAAATCGCACACAATACACCAACTTGTCTTTAACTGAAACCTTTCACATATAGGACAGAAGGTAGTTTCAGATTCAAACAATAGGGCAATAAAGTTTTAAAGTCCATAAGACGTAGTAGAACGTCAAACAGTCGGCATACTATTAATATTAAGTTTACAAAACGCAGCAATTGAAAGCATAACTCAAAGAGAGACAATAAATGTCCAAATGTACAGTTGTGTGGTTTATGGCGTGTATAAATAGGTGCTAAATCATACTGTATGTCTAGGCTAGACTACTGCACTAACAATATCGATTCAGAAGCTTCGTGCTGTCTCGATTCATCTTGGACTTCAAACTTACGATTGCACTATTGAATTTCGATTATGCCAACATTACACGGATCAACCAAATTGAAACAATTCCATTGAAAAGCATTGAACATTGCACATTGAAAGAAATTGAAAGCATTCGGTGAATGAGATTGCGCAATCGCATTGAAAGCAATATTGAATCATGTAATATCAACTTAAGATAATTTTAAAGCTGTCTTACTGAAGATGTGAGTAGCAATGTATTCAGTTAAAGAGGATTTTTGTTTTAGCTAGGGATTTAGTAGATGGTTGATTTTGGCTTTGATTTAGTTTAGAAAGTACATAATATGCATGTTTGTCCTTTACTAATACAGTGTTTTCAAGCTTATACGTCAAAAAATTATGGTTCTAAGATGCTTTTTTCACGATATTACTTTATAGGAAGTGGGACAGCGTCAAGGGGGTAAAAACGTATGTAATTATACTGAATTTATTCATGACAACTTTATTCCATGTTGCAATGTAAAAGTATCTGGACGTCTGGAATCTGGAAACGAAGCAGGAGATGAACCCAAGCCTACGGGATACTATACCTGAGTTGATTGAATCTTTGACTAGACTATTTAGTTCCACTCCGTGGTTCCACTGTAGCGGCTATTTATGATTGAGTGCAGTGTTGCGCGTTACGGAGTGGATTTTCTGCACCTTGTTTTAGTGTTAGGCATGTGTAGGCTACACTAGTCGCATTATTTGGCAGCGAGGGGTAACGTTGACAAGATCACGTGCCTGCATAGGGCTGGCACTGTCTGTATTTGTTTTTACGTTTTATCCTTGGCCCGAATTAGAAGTTCATCCCTCTTTTTTATAAATACTTTCAAAGGCTTATTGTTTTCGAGGGAAGCAATGTATGCCATATTTTTTACCTTTGCTTTGTTTTGCCAAAAATTTGGAGGAGGTAATACCTACAGTACCAAGTTTCTGATTTTGTATAATGTGCCAACGTATCTAGAAAGCTTTTGTCATTATGGACTATGGAAATAAGCCTAGCTGTTTCTACGGTTTGTAGTAGACTTTGAGGAGGTTTATTTACAGCCCGATGTCATACATCTACACTGATTTGTACCAAGACATTTCCTTTTAAATTCATATCAGCCCTGAAGCCATCACGTCCAGCATATTGGGATCCAATGACTCCTATATACTTACTTGTTTTTAAATCTGCACTATTTAGATATAATATATTATTATGATTTGTTAACACACTATTTCCTTGTCAAACACCAAGATAGGTTTAGCTGTTTAGTCGTGGAACGGTAACAAACAGACAGACGGACAGTTAATTTTGCTTTCATAATATACTAGTGGTCGCCGAGTGGTCGAAATTCGACCAAATTTTAGCTTTCTGCACTCCTTCTCCATATAAACTTTAACTATGCCAAATCTCACACTCCTCCGTGCGCGCAGTATGCTTAAAAAGGGGTAGGTACAAAGTTTTCGCTTTACGTATTAATATACAAGATTAGTGTAATGGCTACCTACGTACAACGTAGCTTTACAACATGGATAATATGTTCCTATATGTATGTATGTATGTATGTATGTTGTTATGTGTTGTGTAATATGTTGTATGTGTGTGTATGTGTGTGTATGTGTGTGTGTGTATATGTTCTTTAAAAAAACTAGGAGAGAAAATGCAACGAAACTTGTTCCTAATTTTAAGTGGCAAATAAACATCGAATTTGTAGACAGTTGTCATTACGTTTAAAACAAACAAGCAAAACAATCGTAAAGTCAGTCGTGACCATCAAAAGATAGTGTTTATTGGCTTAACAACAAATAGCTAACGTTTGTTTACAATACCTACTGGTGAGTACCAGAAATTGAACTGACAGGAATGTATTTAAGTTTTGTCTTTTCTATTTTCAACAAATAAATAAGGACTAAGAACAACTTACAACAATAATACTAACTTGCGATTCTGTCCTTGGTTTCTGAAAGCGTATTCAATTGTGAGTTGAAGAATGGTATTTTGTAGAGATGGGCCGATTATGGGTTTTGTATTTGTATGGTTTTGATGAACCCAGGCGTGTCGTTAACATAAGTTCTGATCAGCGATTTGTTTACGCTCATAAAATGATCCCGGATGTTAGCGCAGTGTAAAAAATGCAAGTGGGAAGTGCTTAGCAACTGCGCGAACCGTCTAACATGTGAATGCGTTTATTCTTCTTCTACGTGACGTATATTTCGAGTTGTTTAATTTTCAGGGAGATTGACAGAGGAAGGCGTGTGTAGGTAGTGATAAAATCTTTATTTACGTACAAAAACCAACGGATAACATTGTTTGTTTACAATTTGCTCGTACGTTTAACGTTTTGTTGTAGTGTTTAACGATGTTCGAATAGTGTTACATATTTTTTTTCGGTTTTGAAAGTAAAATATTTTTATTTGAATATGGCTTTACAGGTGCTTTTACATTGGAAAGAATTTAAGAACACGGTTAACAAATTAATATTTGTTGATTAGGAGAACAGACGGGCAAGAAACTATGTATGGAATTGCTTAAATAAATAAAAAAAAAAAAAAAAAAAAGCCTCTTTATTCTACCATAAACCTTGGAACAATTTCTAGAATACTATTTCGCGTAGTTACATTTCAATAAAATTAATTAATTTCCGTTTATCTTAATGGAATTGCTTAAATAGGTTCTTTTTAAATAATAATGCTTTCAAAAATAATGTCATTTTGAGGTATCCTTTCACGTAACTCGCCGCTGGTGTAGTTGACGTTCACTTCAGTTTAGATGAATTCAGGAAGTTATTAAATGTCGGATATCTCATAAAATATATTGCTTTAGCCGGCCCAACTAACTAGCGGTCCCAAAAATCCAAAATAAATATTGCAATAACTAGAGTTTATTTCACTTGGATGTTCATTTGTTTCTTGCCCGTTCTTCTCAAGAATATTAGATTGGTTCTTCTCTATAGGAAGTCTATACTTTGGGACGAGGTACCTAGCATAAACATAATATTATTCTAGTATAATATATAAGTTTATGGTACCTAGATTCTGACGTATACGGTCAACATGAATAAAAACATTATCATAACTATTTACATATTTACTATAAAATAAATAGATAATCGTGGTTATACGCGTGTCTAGTATTTGTAAAACTTTCTTCAAAGATCAAAGAAATAACATCATTAATTTTCGGAGTTACCAATGACATAATCCAAACTACCAACTCATCGGCACCTGTTTTCTTTTAATTAATATGATATAAAAATTACGCCAAAGCGTCGGAGTAAAACATTTTACGATACGATGTGTAAAATGTTTATATTTACGGTGTAAATACTGAGCTAACCACAAACGAGTTTCGGAACACCTGGGTCGGTTTATTGATATTTTTCACATAAGACAGTCTTTGATGTTATGACGTAGAAGTAATTATAGCTGTTCTGCGTAAGTCATACGGTACTGATGTACTGACTAATGTGCTTTTTGAAGAGTACAAGGTTTTATTGACTGTAGTTTGATACTGTTTTCAGTAAGTACGTTTTTGTGTTTATTACCTCTTTCTTGTTTTGATGCAAGCATAGATATTTTGTAAGAACATACTCGCATCTCGATTTCAATCTCATTGTTGGTTGATATTAATTGTCATACGATAACTTAATAACGTGAACATACTCTAGTCATGTTCACAGCTCCTAGGGGCTTACCACGAATGTTTTTTTGACTTATTAACTAAGCAAAATTTTAATCAATTATACACGCTAAATCCATGATGTTTTTTGGAAATACAGCAGTATTTTTAGATTTTCATGAAACAAGCGTGTATGTTGCGTAAAATTAAACAAAAATGTGATAGAATTTATTCTAAATTTGAAAGAAAGAAAGAAAGAAAGAAAATCAATTTATTTTTTGCACACAGGACACCGAGCATGCACACATAACAAACATAAAAAATAAACCAGAAAATTACATAAAATAAAAACAATGAAAAATAAAGCATGGAAGTGTGTGTGTGTGCATTTGCTTACGTTATCGTTACGATACGTCAAAAACATTCATTGTTAGGCCCCCTGTCACTAAGTTACACGTTTATTATCGTATGACAATTCGTCAAATATCAACCGACAAATCAAAGTGAGATTCGAATCGAGATGCGAGATGTTCTTACAGAATAGTACCCAAGTATAATGTTCTATCGCTAAGTATAGCGTAATTTTCTCACTGTTTCTCCTTTGAAAATGGGCTCCTTCTTCGAAAATCGAACTTGTTGGTTAAGAGTGTCTTCTTTGTATCTTGAAATGTAAAACTTGTATCAATTATATCTATAATCTATACCGACCCATTTTTTTATTATTATTTATATTTTTTTAAAAGACAATGGTAAAACACAATACAATATAAATCTTATCAGTAATAGTAATAATATAGGTATGACACTGATAGATGCTTGTACTAGGATAAACCTGTGCCAAGCGGCAGGAGAGCTTACAGCAAGGAACAGAGTTTTTAACAATATTTAACATTAAAAATAATATTGTTTAGTTTGATCTTTTAGTTTAATGACAAGCTCTTCTAAACGCATAATTTAGTGTAATGTTTAACGAGCCGCGACGACTTTACCACGAAAACTATTTTTTCTCTTGACTTTTACAACTTGCATAAAAATTGAAACAGCTGATGTTTTATCGGCTTGTATTTCAATTTCAGAATTACATGGCTGCTATAAAAATAAAAACGAATATATAAATACTTATCTATTATAAACATTGAAAATATTGGCGCATTGAAATTATTTATACTCTTAACACGTCCAACGTAAAAGTGGGATTATATGAAGATAGTTTTTATAAATAGATTTGTATTTAAGAAGTAAACTCATTTATATTAAAAGTCAGTCCATTGGCTATGAAAATAAGATAATGGTGCCAATTCTGTTGAACATCGCACTAAATTAATTTTAATCTCATTATATCTCTTATTATTTTAACAAAGTTTATTGAAAAAGGACAGAAAATATTTAGATCTGTCAAATTAGTCTGTGGTTTAACATTTACGGAAAATTAGACGCGACCTATTGCGATGTCGACTAAATTCACGTTGATAACAAGCAAGTGGACTAATTTAACAAGACTAAATATCTTACATCCTTTTCTTTTGTTTTATCAGAGACTAAATTGGTTTAGGGTTCATCTACACTCGAAACTTTTAGGAGCAGAATCGTGCGTTTCCGCGTTCGTTATTCACTTTTTGTAAGCAAACGGCAGCCAACGAACGCGAAAACTCGCGATTCTGCTGCTAAAAGTATTGAGTGTGAAGTTTGGAAACAACAGAATCAGCACCATTGTTAATCTATTACGAAATGTTAATGGTTCTTTCTTCCGAGGAATTCATATAAATTACCAGGTTTTAATATTAATATTTTTTTCTGTTCTGATTTTTCTCGTCATAAACACGTTGATTTATGTTACTTACAAAGTTATAACTCTTTCTGAGTAGGAAATACTTCCTTCTTCTTCTCTCGTGTTAGCACGAGCTATTACCTACCAGAAAATCTCATCACCTAGCAAGATTGGTTGGGGCCCTTACTGGTACTTACATAAATAAATACTTGCTGTGAAATTGACATAATCAATTCTTTTATTTCTCATTGTATACCAATCGGAAGCGAGTTCTTTATCTGAGTTGAGATTCTAGACCGAATTGTGATTGCGAAGTAAGTCCTACCCATTTCATTGTTTAATCTTTGCCCCTCACTAGGATTTCTCCTGTATTTGAGGGTACAGTTTACAAGCAAACATCTATATGCACAAATATCCAGACCCGGAACAACTGTCTACAGATCATACAAATATATTTGCTCCGTGCGGAGATCGAACCTGCGGCACGTAGCGCAGAAAGCTAATCGCTTAGCTACTGCGCTAACCGTGTCGTCAAAGTAATTTAGCTCGTCTGCGGTTTAAGTTCAGTCTTTGAGTTAGTTGTCCAGCTTCCCGTCACGTTGTGAGAGCTTGGATCACTGTGTCAGAGTTTATTCTTTCCTGCCGACTGCCGTGTGGGAAAGTGCGTCTCATTGGTCTAATCCATGATTGGTGTTTGATGAAGTTGAATGCGAGTATCCTTCCAAAAGCATAAACTAGAATTCATGTGTTTGGTAAACTGTACCGTCTAAAAGTATGCTATACTTACCATCATGTTTTTATTTTACATTTTTCGGCATGTAACACCACGCTTCGCGCTCTGCGTCCGCGCACCAATAGAATAATTGCATGCGACAGAAATGATTTACTTATTTTTAGACTCGCCTCCTCATGTCGTTTGCGTTGTAAAAATAGTTCTGTTTTATGAATGTGTTGAAAAGAGTTATTTTGTTTCTTTTGTGGCTTCATCAGAGGTAATTTCTTGTTTCATTTGAATATATGAATTAGGTACAAGCTTGATACAACTGTGTCATCTACATTTCATAAGAGTCTTATTGGTTAATGCTCTGCTTCTTGTTGATCAAGATAATTGTAATCTATTATTTTAAAAGAGTTTCCATGGAGTTTCTTGCCGGTTCTTCTCCATAGGATCTACTATTTGGAACCGCGCACCTAGAGTCTCGACATTTCATAAGTGCATGTATCTGGTTTACATGAAATAAAGATCTATTCTTCTCATCATAATCAGATCTCTTCTTACTTGGTCCCTCACATTTCTGAGGGTCTAGAAGAGTTTCTTTATCTGTCTCTCTCTTTCCTGCTGAGAAAATATTTTAATTTGACATTTCACTCATTTTTCCTCATTTTCTCCTCTTATTTTGTTGAATCCGTGTCGTTGTCGGTAACATAGTAGATTGTTTGTGCCTCTGCTTCTAGGATAGGTTATGTTGTGAACACTTATTTTATATTCGTATTTTAGTAGCTCGTACCTAATTCATTTAGCTACCAATCCAAATTGTACCCATCTATCAAGTTCTGTCACATGGAAGATTTTCTCATTATCTAATGAACACAATGTTTAGCTAAAGAGCACAATTCGTCATTGTCAACTTCATTTGAGATTATTTACGTCTATTGAAGATTTGAGGTTTCTCCTGAAACAAAAGTTTGTTCAACACTTATAAATATAAATATGTTTATGTATACCAACATCAACATCAACATGTTGATTTCATGTTATCAACATTTGTATCAAAATGCATTAACTTATTTACATGATATCTGCTAAACTATATTGGTATATTTTTGTTTGTCCACCAGTAGGCCGGCCAAGTGTGATATTAATGAAAAACATTTTTTTTATACCAATTAGGGCCATTTTCACCGACAAAATAACAGATCTTTAAATAATATCGGCCGGTTACCCATACAAAAATTCATGTTAAACGTCTGATTTTGCTGTAATCGTCTGTTATGTTGTCAGTGAGCTTGGACCTTAGTTGGTAAACAAACATATGGTGTGGTGAGCGGTTACCGTAACCTATGGACGCTTGCAACACCTGATGCATCAGTCGCACATTGTCGACCCTATAAAAATCTTTTCACCCCCTATTTGAAGAATTTAATGTTAAAGTTTTTTGGGAAAACCTCGCTGATTTCACAACCTGAGCGGGCATGGGAGAAACTCGACAGTTTACGTCCAAATACAAACAAAGACCATACTCCACTACCAGAGCTAGGACCAAAATACTTCCAGCAGAATATACCTTTCTTGAATTTATTGGCTTATAATGGATTGAAATCAAACGCAATATTTCAAATTCCGCAGACGTAGTCAGGACACAACTTCTAGGTACAAACAAACAAATCAACAGCTATTATTACGTGGGTATGCGATTGCACAATGGCAAATAGCCCAGTGGCTTACATTGGGCCAATTACGCTGGAAATATGTCTCCTGCGCTAAGAATAGAGGCGGGCGAGCCCCCGATGGAAGGTAATCAACTTGTTTGCTTTTGCTTTGTCAAAGAGTAAGATAAGACACGACTCTAGATGCTTACTGAATTTATACGGAACGGTCAGATTTCTGCCAAGCATTCTGCGATCAGCCTGCTTGGCTTCCACAAATCAGAACGCAGAACTTGATCGCAGTCTGTTTGCGCGAGTTCTGGGAGTACTTTCTGCAGGTCAAATTTATCAGGGTTCGGTTTAGGATGATAAAATTGGGTAAATGTTTTCATCAAATTAAATTATGATCTGTGGATTTCAATCGTAATTGTGAGATTGGGGCGCTCGGTCTAACCAAGGGACTTCGATGTGAGAAAAAAATATTCGGTTTGGAAGTTATAACGTGGTCAAAATATTGTAGGTATATACTTATGTATAGAGCCATTAGAATGATAACTCATAGAAGCCTTAAAATTGCCTAGAAAATTGGAACTAACTTCGCTACGCAACAAAAATGACTTCAAAATGTAATTTTTTTAAGGATTACATTGGTAAAAGCGACGGCAGCGACGCCATGACCGGGTCAGATAAGTTTGTGGCACTTGGTGGCACTGTAACTACCTTTTTGGCTTTCTGCGATAGGTTGTGCAGTAGTCGATTTATAATGTAAGTTCTCTTATATTAATGATCTTTGCCCATCCGAGGATGGTAGATCGAAGCTAAAAAGGAAGTCTTCTTGACTTCAGTGCTGGCACAGTCTCGTGATGCAATTGTCAATCAACGTGAATGGATCATAATCGTTTTTATATTGTTTAGGAGACGAACTGAAGGTCGTTTGTTATTAAAGCGCATGTGGTCTGTTCAATGTGGGCATCCATCAAATATTGCTACCATGAATAGTTATCAAAAGATTGTAGCGTTTTCACCATGGGATATGAAGTCTGTGAGTAGGTTTTTTTATACCTACCGATAAAGTGAAATTTAAAAAAAGATCACATTAAATAAATACTGAAAAGAAAAAAAACAAGGCCAGTAGAATTCTCGCGGAACATAGCGGCTTCATTATTGGGAAGTTTTGAGCCGGTTCCGACTTTAAAGTCGCTATGTTCCGCATTAGAATTCTACTGGACTTTTTTTCTTTTCAGTTTTTTATTTAAAGTTCACTTTTTAAGCAGTCGGGATTTTTTTTTTATTAAATTAAATAGCTACATGAGGAATATGGTACCTATTGAAATATATTTTTATCTTTAATCTTTTTGTTTCTTGTGTTGTCGCTGTATCTTTTTTTTTTTCTTTTACTTTCTTTCTTTCAATCTTATAATTACTTGCGATCTTTGCAATAGCCTAAACAAAACGCTTGACGCGACGCCAAGCGGCAAGCGCTAAAATTACGCCGTCCACTGAAAGTTCAAGTTCACTGAAACTGAACACACTGAAATACTAGTGAAGCTTCTGGGAAACTGAAAAAGGTGGCGCTAGGTATGCACTAGTTGTGCTGTAGTAAATTTCTATGGTAATTCATTCGTCTATTTATTATTACGTACTACAAAGAAAACTTGAAAAATGATTGACACGAACAGGACTCGGGTCTTTCGTGGAGGATGAAAGCTCTTTATTTTTATTTATTTATTTTATTAACCATCTTACATTTACAGTTATTACTAAACATGTAAGTTATCAGCCAAATTACAGGGACATATAAGCATAGATTCTATACAATTTGCATCGCTATCTACGTTACACTACCCAGCCAATATATTGGAACTCATGTGGAAGAGCGATGGATGGCACGGGTCGCCAGAGGATTCGGTTTCGATTCCCGCTAATTCTTCAAGTTTTCTTTGTAGTATTTCTATAAAGGCCACACATGTTTAAGTTGTGTAAGATATTAAAATGTGCTGTATGTATAGGTAAGCTACAAATATAAAAAAGATCAACCTCCTAAGATGGAGGTATTCCACGAATAGCACCGGTCTGAACGGCACTAAAACGAATAGCACCGACGCTATTCCACGAACGGCACCGATCCAAATTTTGGTTTGGTGCGGTTCGTGGTATAGTAAAATAATATTAATTTTATTCCACGAAGGGCACCAACGTAAAATTTTCTTCTAGTGATGGGAACTATTTTTTGTTCACAACACTATTAAATAAAACATATCGATATAAATCAGCAGTAAGTACGTTTATTGATCATATTATTTTTTTACGTTAATTTTTATTATTAATAGATATAACAATCAGTTTTCTTAACTATTTGGGTCACTTGCAAAAACAGCCTTAAGTTATTTATTACCTACTTACTATAAATACCTAAAATCAAATCACATTCTTTTATCACAATTTCTCTTAGGATCACATTTTTTTCATATAAATAAACTTTTTTCTACTTATAATTTTGTATATTTTTTTTTTACTTTCTACTGCTGCGCTTTCTATTCCTCCGTGCGCGCAATATGTTTAAAAAGGGGTACACAGTTTTCTCTTCTCGTAATATACTTATAGAAGATTTAGTGATACAATATAAACAAGTAATAACATAATATATATTTTCACGTTTTCACAAAACATATCCCTAAAATATCTTCGAAACTAAAAACGACTATAAGGTATTTTTTTACTCCGGGACAGACAAATTATTAAATTATTTTTAAAAAGGGGTACTTTTTGTTCTAGAGAATGCAATAATACGAGTTTCTAAGAACTATTTATTTTTTTACTATCTAATACTTGGTGCGCATGACCACTATTCTTACAAAATCTTCCAGCTAAGCAGTGATAGGTTAGAACTCTAGATTCCCCAGACAATACTTCGCTTGGGTCAGTTGCCTGCTAATTTATCTTGTTCCAATTTGGCTATCCGATTTCAAACCAATTGTCTACCTTCCATTCCTAATTGGTAACTAGATTAAGCTAGACTGATGCTGATTACATTTGGTTTGACTGATACTGTCTCAGTGTATCAAAACACAGCCTCACACAAGACACTTGCGCCACCAGTCCTAATTTTGTTATTTCTTTAAAAAAAAATCTTTTTCTTTACGTTTTTAACCCCCGACACAAAAAGATATATAGGTATATATATGTTATAAGTTTAACGTGTCTGTCTGTGTATCTGTGTATCTGTCTGTGGTATCGTAGCTTCCAAACGGATGAACCGATTTTCGTTTAGTTTTTTTTTGTGTCATAGATAATTTTATCCCCAGTGTTCTTAGCTATCTACGACACGGTTGGCGCAGTGGCTAAGCGATTAGCCTTCTGCGCTACGTGCCGCGGGTTCGATCCCCGCACGGAACAAATATTTGTATGATCTACAGATAGTTGTTTCGGGTCTGGTTGTGTGTGCATGTGACATGTATGTTTGTAAACTGTACCCTCGATACAGGAGAAATCCTAGTGAGGGGCAATGTTTTTTTAACAAAAAAAAAAAAAAAACTTTCATGATAATTTGTTTAGCCGTTCAAAAGTTACAGCTCTTTTTCTAGTTGGAGTCGGGGGTTTTTGACGGTTAGGTTACTCTACTCAAATTCCTACCACTTACCTACCATTACATAATGGTATATAGGTACTTTGTTATTGGTCTATATACAGGATAATTTTTTTTTAGTGCTGTCAATTTGCAGACTCTTTCAGTGTCCGTTTCCTAATGCAACTGCAGTATTCAAATTCACTTACACAAATTCACTAAATAAAAGTTTGATTTTGTGTAGCTTGCGCTAGTAAATAATGCGTGTCCTCCATACTAAGTAGAATTTTCGTTTTGTTTTAAAGTGTATCCCAATACTGCGGTTGCATTAGGCACAGTGACTGAATCACTCTACAAATTATGCGCACTACATAAAAAAATACCCTTATATTTAATTTACTTCGCGGAGCGAGGCCTCTTACGGCCAGAATAATGGGTACGAATGTGTTAGGCCGTATAATCTCGGGTCTCAGTCACCACAAAAAGAGCTTTCTCTTTTCATAATTCCGTCCCGGATGATCTTGACAAGTACTTCCAAACATAAAACATCCATCCCTTCTTCCGTAACTATATCTATCTGTCTTTTTCTTGCGTAGCGGTGCCCCGGTGCGGGAAGGATGCCGTAATTACGGCCCGACCTAATTACGAAGCAATTGAGAGCTGGGCCTCAATATAGGTAGCTACCTATGTTGTCTACTGGCTTTCTATATCTATTCACTTTGGTTGACTTTGTTTATTGTGCTAAAAATGTCCAGCGATACAGAGTGTGAAAAAAACAATCCAGTCCTACCTTTCTAGCCCCTATCCCTTTAAGGGGTTTAAGGGGTTGTCCTCATCATGAGTAACATTTACTATGGGACCAATCCCGAAATTGCCCAAAAGAAATCTGCTGTTCTAGGTATACATTTAGTTGAGTAATATTGAATTATTTGTATGGAACCGCTGTTTTATTTCCATAGTGGGTTAGTCCTATAGTAAAAGTTGTTTATAATGATTAGTATCTACTATAAAAGGATCTCCACTAGTAAAGTAGGACATCATACAAAAATGGTATGAAAATACATTATAATTATCAAATATTAGATAATTCTGCGTGTCTGTGTCAAATAAACATTTTTTTCCCGTGTCGACTTCTCCAGACAATACGGCGACCAGTACCCTAAGGCAGAGATTACAAGAGTTATCCACTCATGTTTACTTATAAAAAATATATTGTTGTTGGTTCCTCGCTCATAATTCCATTCAATACATCAGAGCAACCGACCATATCGTAACCGCGTTAAGAATAGCTCCTCCCACACCGCGGTCCATAATTTAGCGCAATTGGACACAAACTAGAAGTGCTATTAGCAAGTGGAACGAAGTACATTGTTTCGTTACGGGTCGATTGTTAGATTTTTAGTGAGTAATTATTGTGTTGGTAGAAACTGCGTAGCCAAAAACGACCAGCTTCGTGTGATAAAACTGCGAAAACTTTAAAAGGAAGGACTTTCTTCGCAACTTCTTAGGTTCGATCCCCGCACGGAACAAATATTTGTATGGCGTACAAAGGGCCTTACTACTTGTTTACTACGAGCTCTTATAGCAGGGCAGAAATTGGACTGCCCAGATAGTTCCAGTATAAGCTGACCTTTAATTGTACGAAAAACCTATACAGTGCGAGGTCAGCTCATACTGGAAATGTCTGGGCAGTTCAATTTCTAACCTGCTATAATAAGTCACCCAACGTTTAATAAAAAAAACAAGAAAAATATACCATTTTCATGGACTACGCGTTTTATTATTACAATTATGTATTAATTTTATTGTGAACTTCCGATATTTTGGCGTTATCTCGGGTTTTTTACGTCTATTCTAATATTATAAAGAGAAAAGATTTGATTGTTTGTTTTTAATAGAGAAACTCAAAAACTACTGGACAGATTTTAAAATATTTTATATTTTAGAATCTGCCTGCAACGGCTTATTTGAAATAAAAACCTTAGACTTTATGTTCAATGGTTGGTTTTGAGTAGAGGTAGAAAAGCCTTGCACCATTTTCCCCCACAAAATATTTTCCGCTGTAAAATGGTAACTTTTTTTTACGTCTTTCTGAATGTATTCCCAAAAGGGCTGCAATTAAAGCGTAAATCAATTTAACTGACAGCAGAAGTTGATGCTGGCGTACTTCCCTGTAATGTTATTTGTGAGTTATGCTTATATTTTGAACTGTGCATACATTAATGACAATACATTGCTGCGTACTAAGGAACAACTTGAAAAAGTGAGCGATGAGTTATTGTAAAAATGTATACAGTATTTATTTAGATTAGTAAATAACTCATAGTTATTAATATATACGCCGTTTATTCGGGATATCGTTGATAATAACCCCATAGCGCGTAACTGTACATTCATAAACACCACGGATGTAGGTAGGTTATAACAAATAAATTTAAATAAAAGTAAAAACCGACTTTAAAAAACTAAAAAGTGTTTTTTTTTTTTTTTAAACTTAACTGCTTCCAATTTCGGTCCCACTGCCAAGCTGAAATAAAGGCTCCGACTCCAGGAGCTGTTCAGTTTTTATGTACTTTTTTTATACTTTTTCCTTTGTCGGTTTTTACGTTTTTTGAAAGTTTACCTATTTTTTATTTCTATCTTGAGTGGCATAAACAATACATAACCATGTGACTACAGTAATCACGAGTGATATGCTGTTATCCATTGAAGAGTTTCACTGTCTATCTCCGAAGATCTTCATCATATCACCAATTGGGACCACCTCGAGAGTATATCCTTTCAATCAACAAAGAATTTTTTAAATCGGTGTGTAATTGGCCGAGTAATCGTAACAAACATACAAAAAGCTCATTATTTTTATTTGAAGTCAGATAAAAATCAAAATTGAGTTTTCGCTTCTGAAGCCATTTAATAGATGCGAAAACTCAATTTAATTATTTTTATTCAGTATACCGTTTTAATAATGTTAGTTACGCGGTATGCTATCAACGGCGATATGATTTTCGTGGTAGATAAGGCTCGGCGCACATGGAGGCTAGTGTCAGCGGGCGGTTGTGATTGGCCGGATAGGGATAGCGCGCACTAGCGGTTTTAAATTAGCGATCAAATGCCCGCCTTCATAGAACGTATGACATTGTACTGAATTTACACATTACTTTATATTTTTTAAATGCGACATGTACCTACTTTGAGTCTTTGGGGCAGGACAAAGCCCGCGCGCGGTTCGCGGTTTTATTTCAAATTACTTTTATTGGATTATTCGTGTGGAACGTTTGTCGATTGATTTCATTAGCGTCCTGCACGCTTTTACTTAAAACGACAATTTTTTAAAGGTGGCCGATTAATTTATAGTCCATAGAGTCCATACGTGCCTAAGCCTAGGTAAGTCTTATTTACGATCATCCAAGATTATATCAAGGTCTATCTTCAGATAAATCAAAAGAAAATCATGTCATTTCTCATAAACCATATAGTTACTTTACCTTAATATTTCCACGTTTCCGTGAATGAATGAACTTCTTGGAAACCGTGGTGTTTGTATAAATACCTACTGTATATATGTATAATAATATAAAGTAAATAAACCCAATCAGATGTATCCTGTAAAGATATTTAGATTCAATGTATGGACTACCTTCTAGTTTACTCCTCGTTGAATACTATACGTGACTCTAAACACGCTGGCCGTCGACCACAAGTAGGTAGAAATTGCAAAGCTGTTCTTTAGATCGCTAAGCTAATCTTCATCTAAACAGCGCCAAATCACGCTGACCTGTAACCTGTTCACGCTGCTTAGAGCTCCGTAGTTGAAGCAGATATCTATTTTTTTTTTTTTTTTTTTTTTTTTTTTTTTTATCACACTTACAAACGATTTCTCAAGCGTTGATCAAATCCAACCAGCCAGGGGCAACGTATCAAATCACGTTGCCCTTATTAAAGTGTCGTCCATATACAATCGAGAGGCAAAAAGCCCTAAAAAACTAAAATTAACCAGGAATCACATATTATGGCATACAAGACTGGTTGTTGAATTAATTGTTGATGAACCAATAACAAGAGCTAAAATGAGATTTGAAATTATCAAAGATTTGTCTAGCCTTTCAGAAACAGGGAGTTAGCCAGACTAATCCGACGTGCTTATCGTTCGGTACTTTAAGCCACGGACTGGCTTCATAGTGTTGTGACTTCATATCAATAGTCCTGTACCTACGTGACTCTAAGCACGGTGGCATACAACATCCTATTGATTCGGTTTCGAAGTTTCGTTTTATAGTAAAATGGTAGATAAAAGCTTGCTCATTTTTTTCAAAACGAACCTTCTTTTTTTACTTTTGCTGACGGGTAATCTACCTACTAATCAGATCAATATTATTGAAATAAAGATAAAATAAATGTAAAAAATAAAGTAAAACAGTTTTATGTTCGACAACCCCTGGTAACTTAATATGAAAAGGTCATGAGCGTACATTTTATCATGTTTATCTACATATTGAATTTTCCACTCACTGATAGACGCTATTAAACAATGAAGAAGCCGCAGCGTATACTGGGAGTTTTAAACGCTCAAAGCTTGGTATCATGCGGTCCATCCATCCAAAATTTAAGTGATAGGCACTTGTCGGTGTAGCAATTTCCATCCAGCCCTATCCAATGACAAATGTTTTAAATCTTTATATCATGCCGTAAAATGGTTAAATTTTCTTAGTCTTTCTTTATTGTAATTTGTAAGTGGTTAATTATAGCTTTTAATAAGTTCACTTGGAATTCTAATCGACTACAGTTCTTAATAAATAATTATTGTAAAGAAATGAAACTGTATCCCACGATATACTCGACTAATGAGACCAAACCATAGATTTTCAATCAACTTCGACATCTGCTTAGAGTCTCCCCCAGATGCTTTCTTCAAGTCATTTATACCTCACACCTTATAAATTTTAAGTTAAGCCCTTGATTATACGAATAGAGTAGTATAAATAAAAAATATTTTTATTTCAAGTTCTTAAAAAAAATGTCTTGGTACCTACCGTCGTTTTTTTTCTAAATTAATGTTTTTTTAGAAGTGAAATAAAATAACTGAAATTTAATAAAACACTACTTAAAAGTGATGAATATCAAATTAATGATGTATAAGTCAATGAAATTATAGATATTTACAATAATGCTAGAAATTAGAATCACCTGTATCAGTAGTGGTACCTAGGCCCGTTCTATCGACATTGGAATAACTGTCATTTATGTAAACTTCAGCACCTAAGTATTGCCAATTATTTTGAGCGGTTTATCTACTATTTAACAAAAAAGAAAATAATATTTCCTTATTAAACAAAAATTAATTAATATCAACTCATATTTACCTTATCATATTTTTAATTTCATATTTTTGAAATAAAAATATTCCAATTTTTTTTTTCACATTTGTTTAAACTTTTTTTTCATCTCCAAAAAAAGAAACATTTTTATAGATCTCTAAAGCAACGCTGATAAAAATATGTTGCATTTTTTAAATCATTTAAGTCGTTGAGTTTATCCATTACAAGTATGTAGTAGTCGTAGTACATTACAAGTAGTTGAGTTTATCCATTACAAACAAACAAACATACAAAAAATCTAATCTTTTCTTTATAATGTTAGTTTCGATAATGTAACATAATTGATAAATACGTCACTTAGACATACTAATAATACAATTATCTAATAATAAGTTCCATAAAACAGGGACTCTTATAAAAACGCTGTAAAAAAAACCGAGCGTTTTTCTGACTAACTGTCCGTCGTGGCTATGTATACGGCTTCCCTCTATAGCCGCGGTTCCTTCATTGCATTCCCGCCTCTCCCGTATGCTGGACGTTTCCACTCCATCTAATTTATTATCCTCCACAATTTATTAGAAGTTAGTGCTATGTCTGAAACAGAAGAAAAAGGTGTGCAGGTATGTTTCCCAAAAGATTTTTTTTGTTAGTCATGTTTGAGATATAGGTCATAGGTTCAGTTTATTTTTGTTTTGATGTTGTTTGGATTCGTTAGTAACTGTTGACGTGGGTTCGTTCGGTACGAATATAGATGTGTTTCGGATGTGTTTTAAATAGTTTATAAATGTTGCAAGTTCATCTTGTTTTCCGATACGTAAACATTTTGATAGATTATGATGATTGAGTTTAAAAAAATATTTTATTAGATTTTTAGTGCTTTATTTTATTAAAATGCTTGTTTATATTCTGATTTTAATCCGGTTATTTATGGAAGAAATATTAAATCTAACGTTAAAGACGTGGGCAATGAATCAAAATATTCACAAACTGTTTTTTGTGTGTTTGATTTGTTGTTTATAAAGTTTTATTACTCTTATGTACTTACAAAATATACCAAAACGAAGTGCGTAGTTTATGAAATTTTAACTCAAGACGTCCTTGACGTGTTTCATACATGAGACTGATCAAGACTCGTAGCTGTTAGGCTGGAACAAAGTTAGACTGAAATATAATACTAACAAGACAAGTTTGACTATCTGAAATTTGTAGTATTTCCCGTAATTTTGACTGTCCAAAAGGATTAATTATATCTTTTATTTATTTCAACAGAAGAATATAATTATTATTATTTACACAGCCTTATTATTTACACATTAAAATAAAAAATATAAAACTGAGCACCTAGGCGTCAAAGTACTCCTCATTGTTGTCAATTGGTAGCGTGTCCAGAAGACTGGCAGCATTGCCACGTTGAATGGCAATGCTTATTCTTTGACCAAAGAATAGGTCAGTCCTCGGGTCACGCGTAGCGTCGACTAGGTGCTCAGCTTTTGATTCAAAGGATTTTATGAAATATACAAATGCTTTTGCTTCATCATACATTGCGTCATGAGAACCACCATTCTTGAAGTCGGTCAAATATTAGTCTGAGCCCATAAATCCGTATTTAATTACCACATTATGAACGCTGAATACATAGAAACGTAATTCAGTTGATGACCGTTTGACTCAGTCGGCAGAACTTACTGTTTTGTGCCAAGGATACGCGTTCGATACCCGCGTTAAATCGTTTGTTTTGTTGAGTTATGATAATGTTGAAATAAATTGTTTTGGGGGAAACTTGTTGAAAGGAAAACAATTGGGCGAACCTATAATAATAATTTAGCTTATTACCGTACCACAGCTGGGCGCGGGTTTCTTATCACAATGAAAAAAAAAATTGTTTGATACATTAAGTAAAGTAATATTGAGTTATTTTTGTACAACTGCAGATTAATTTATCGCGATTTTATGGTTGGTTTCATAGTAAATTTATTCTTAATGATGAGTACAATGGTTATTGTATTTATTCGGCTTTAATAAGTATACCCTACTGCGTATTTGATAGTCTTTGTGAGTTTCTTGGTCTTTCTTTTTATAAACAAATATGGCACCTCACTCTACTGCGCAATGAGACGTTTCTAGCTTACGTCTTCAGCGATATAAGATGAACGTTCATTGTAGCGGACAATTACGATGCCCATATTCAGCAGTGTGCACAATTGCGGCCTGATACGGAATATTATTCAACGATCTGTATGTTATTACATTACATTATATTATAGTACATTATTTTTATTATTATTATATATATATTATATATTATATATATATATATATATTATATATATATATATTTTTATTTATTATAGTACATTATTACTTGTAAAACATCTTACAAGATTTATCTCCACTTTTGTATCTAACTACCTGTTACTGTTAGCCCGCATCATCCCACTGCTGGGCAAAGGCCTCCCCCCATGATATCTATATCGACCGAGAAGAAAGTGCATTGACCAAATGCAAGAAAAAGCAAATGTAGAGACAAAAGATTTAGCATTGCACAGAACAAGATGGAAATTGCTACACCGTTATGTGGGTTAGTCATGTGGCCAGAAATTCTAGACTGTCTGCTGAAAAAGGAACAGCTATCACACTACGGAGACGACAACACATCTCTACATAGTATAAAATAAATATTATAGTTTAAAAAAAAACTAAAGAAAACGCTTTTGTCATCCAAACTAAACGTGTACCTATGCAAAATTTCAGCTCAATCGGAAACCGGGAAGTGAGTCAAATTTAACTTCCAAGATTTTTTTACATAGTTACGGGTGAAGCTAATAAAAGCGTTTTAAGGTTGTATTTTACGACGATTTCTTACTTTTGAGGGGGTGAAGTATCAGCCTAAGCCCCGCCCACTAGGGGAGCTCCGTTCACGCATATCGTTTGTATTGCGCAATTGACGTATCAGACTGTGTGACACACGTGTCACAGAATACCAATATTAATAAGCAACATGCAGTATGACACCAGCAAATACTTGAAAAATATAAATCCATAATATCGTATACCCAGTGTCCTATATTACGATAGAACATCTGTTAGTCCGTTTTGTATTTGTAGATTTTATGCCCATTTATCTATCTACTTATAAACTATTGGTCATACCTATTGTGTATGAGTTTATGCAAGTGCATATAATTGTCTCGACCAACATTGGGCATTTTCACATTAAGCCGATAATGCCGTAACGAAACCGATATATCGGCAAGACAAAGCTGATGACACTGCCAATGTGTGTGTAATGTTAGAAGAATAAGCCAACTCAAATCCATGCCTTGAGACAATAACCTACCCTCACCCACACCTGTAGGCGTCGTCCGTTTCCGAAGTCATAGTCATACCTACTTAAGTTCGTTCACAGGATTGCTTTTTTACCAAAAAAAGAAATTGCATATTCATAGTATTCAAAACCATATTCCTAGTTCAGATTCCTCGCTATGTATGCAGGTGAAGAGCTTCAAAATTGAAAGAAAGAAAGAAAAAATATTTATTTCAGACTCGCACACGAAATGCCTAAGGCATTAAGTCTGCCTTTGTACATAGTCCCTAAAGTATAAATAAATTACATAAACACACAAAAAATTCAAATAATGATAACAATAACCTAACCGTCAAAAACTAGAAAAAGAGGTGTAAATTTTGAACGGCTGAACAGATTTTAAGAACCATCCCGATTTGTTGTATTTAAAATAAATAAGAACTTTCTTATTGGCTATGGACTCAAAATCAAATAACATAGTTTCTTGGGCTTTACTACATTGGCCATGAAAGTTTGGCCATTTAATGAAAAATCCAGTAATCTTTCCTCACAACACACAGGGGTATCTAACTTAGTCTATCACCTGACACATGGCATAGCTTATATTCTCATAAAAGCAACTCAGAATGCCTTATAATCATTTACTGAGTCTCAAACAATTAACATACTCGTAACACATATAACTCAGTAATGGCAGCGTTGCATTGCGTAACAAACAATACTTAAAGTCCAATCATCTAATCTTAATAAAATATCCGGAATTCAGCTACCTACTACAATTAATGTATTAGTCTACAATTACAACTAGTAATGGACCATCGACGGACCAACGGTGCATGGAAAAACCTAACAAATGGTTATATACTCGTCAAAACAAAATAAGGGCCACTTGCAAATTTCGACATTATGGGTGATTTAATGACCATTAACTATATCCATGTGGTAAATTGTACAGCGTTGTATTATCTTAAGTGTTTGCGAACATTTTAACAGCATTCCGCTTGAAAAACCGTTAAAATGGATAGATTTTATATTTTTTTTTGAAACCAATTAATTTTACCCTGTTTTTAACGTGAACTTTAGGCTCATTTAACATTTGTATTGTGCTGAGAATAATTAAGTGTGTCAAGTTAGTGCCTACATCAGCATTTTAAGAATGTAATTCCACAGGTTCAACTTCAAATAGACTTGACTACAACGACCAGGGACCATAACACTCATCGAAGAAGGCTATTCGTAGCGATCTGTAGTTTTACAGCCGAGATTTTCGCAGCGAGCGATTCAGAATGCCTGGAATTGCTTTTATGAGATCCAAAATTTTGTCAGAAGTCAGGAATTAGGCAGAGCCAGAGGAACCACCGCTCAGGAAGACCGCTACATAGACTTACATGCACGCAGAGAGGGCACCGTCACTTCCCGCTGTTTGCAAACCCGCTTGTGCCTGACCACAGGCACGTGACTTAGTGACCAAACAATTAGAAACCAGTTTTATGAAGACCAGCAATTGTCCAGGAGTCAAGTGGTGTGAATTCCATAGACCAGTATTCATCATGCAAATCAATAAACATCCGCAAGACAACAATTGGACTGTAGCGTAAGTAACTGAAGCACATTGCTTTTTACAGATGAGAGCAAAGTAAAAGTTTTTAGTGTTGACCGTTGCATAAGGGTGTGGAGATGAAAAGGGAGCAATTTGCAGAAGCCTGCATCCACAACAGTGATCGATTTGGGGGGCCCAATATTATGGTGTGGGGAGGCATAAGCCAAACTGGAAGAACTGAGCCTATAATTCAGCACCAGGGTACAGTAACAACTTAACGATACATCCAGGAGGTCATAAGACTCTATGTGGTGCCATTTGCAAAGCAAGTGGGTGTAGGTTTCAAGCTGTTGCACGGCAATGCACGCGCTTATACTGTTAGAGCCACGAGAGAGACACTAGAAGAGGCTTGTATACAAGTGTTGCCGAGGCCAGCGAACAGTTCGGGCTTGAACAGAATTGAACACATGTGGGATCTGTTGAAAAGAAGAGTTTGAGACACAGATTGATCACTGGACAATGAAAGACAGCTCTTAAACGTCCTAAAATCGAGCTAGGAACAAATCTCTCAAGAAACAATGCGCCATCTGATAGAAAATGCCCTCTAGGCTTCATGAATATGTTCAGAAAAGAGGAGGGTACACCAGATATTGATTCAAAAAGGAAGAAGAATAAACGCCCTGGAATTTAATTTTTAATTGCATTTTTAGTCCAAGTGTACTTTTTGCTGAAATTGCACCTTTTCTCGAAAAAGTTGTAAAATTGTTTTTCTTTCCTGTGGATTGTGTAAAATTTAAGCCCATTTCATTAAAAACAAATCATTGCAATGAATTTTACAACTTAGAAACCTAGGAACCTCATAATTTGCTCAGAAGATCAAAAATATAAGGTGGCCCTTATTTTGTTTTGACGAGTATAGTTTATTAAATTTTATTTATGTATTTTTCATTAGTCTGTATAAAAAAATTGTATGACTAATAAATAATATATGTTATAGTATAGAAAAAAATCCAATTCAACTGGTTCTCTCGGTAGACAAGTCAATTACGAGGTTTACAAAAGTTGATAAATATACGTTCATTAGTAGCGGGAATATTTGTCGGAGTTCCATCGCTATTTTTATATAAACTGGATAATATTGTTCTATAAGTAAATAGAATATAAATAAAACTTCATACTCTTTCTTCTCAACACTACAAATTGTCATACTGATTTTTCTATACTATATCCTATAAAATGAATTCTTGACGGAGATGTCAAGAAATTATTTTATCATATTGATTTTATAAACGAAATACTTAGATTTTCTGAATAAAAGGCAAGTTACTTATACTTCCTATTTCTTTTTAATATTTTTTTTAATAATTATACTGTCATTCTTTCTTTTGGTTTTTAATAAAGGGTAAGCGCAGGAACTTATAAAAATTAGCACAGGTCCGACCTCGATGCGCGCCGAAACGCGACTGATTGATGGCGGAGATGACAGAAATCACGAATTTTGTGGTTTTTCTCAAATTGTGACCAATATACGTAATATTATGAAAAAATAACGACCGACTTGCCTTGGTATACTTGCGACCAATATTGTGATGTAAAAATTATTTGAAATAATATAATATTTTAGAAATAATCTTGTAAAAATATTTTTAAAAGGGGTAACTTTGCGATTTTTTTTTATCGAGCCAACTTTGTCCAATCATGTATCGGACGACCGAAAAATCCTTGTTACATTTTCAAGTTTAATATATATTTTTTTCGGGGCAAAAAAATAAGAATTTCTATTCAAAAAATTGTAAATACAAATCGGTTTTTGCGGCATTTCTGTAAAGGACCCCCTTAATAAAGTCGCTTTCCGCGTCTGTCTGTCTATATATCCACTAACTCCTCCTAAACCAAGCAACGGATTTTGATACGGTTTTCACCATCAGTTAGAAAATTTTGCACGGAAGATTTATATGTATAATACTTTGATATTTAATGTAAGGATGGTAGAGAAATTGCACCCGTGCGAACCCGGGGACGGGTCGGTAGTCGTTGAATATTTTAAATTTATTTTTGAATGTAAATCGTTTATTGTAATTGTTGTGCTGAAAAAAATATTTTAATGTTTTTCTTTTTTTAGGGAATATCTACTTGTTGTTCTTTTTGAAGTCAAGCAATAAATTGTTATTTTTATAGAACGCGTGGCACACCAATATATCTAATTCAAAGAACTACTAAATAACAAACAACTAAATATTAGTTTCTATTTCTACCACCGCAACCACGGACCTTGAAAGAAAGAAAGAAGAAAGAAAAGAAAGAAAAATAATTTTATTCCGTACGGGATAATGACGGCGCCACATTCACAATAGACAAAACACAATAAAAAAGAAATAGGTACACTAATTCTAATAAAAAATTGAAAACAAGCCGTCGAGCATGCCCGTACCGAAAAGGTTACCAACTCAGCATATGCTGGATGTGAGACACCCAGCGCTGATTTTCAGTTGGCACCCCCTGCAGTTGCGGTTTTAGGTTTGCTAACTAGTTCCGCAACCACTTTAAAATAATATAAAATAACTTTATTTCACGCCATAACACCTATATATCACATTACGAAGCAATTCATTATAAATATTATCTTTTGAAATAAAATTATACATTAGGTAGATACATTAAAAACAAAATTAATTAATTATAATAATAAAACCTTTTATTTCGGACAAAATTACAACAATAAAAAATATAACTAGTGGCCGCCCAGTTATCTAAATTCGACCACATCTATACTTATAATATATTTAATATAAATTTTAGCTTTCTGCACTCCTTCTCCATATAAACTTTAACTATGTCAAATGTCACACTTCTTCGTGCGCGCAATATGCTTATAAGGGGGTACAAAGTTAAATAGATTAAATTAAGTTAAAACAACATTAAATCGGACACACACATTAGTATTTAATCAGTTACTATCGGATCTTCATATTTTCCAGCTTCGAAATTACTTTAAAACAATGTAGCTTTAAATTTTATAAGGAAAATAAATTTTCCGTTAAACTAATTCAATGTCCACGTCTTATGGATATTAATTATCACTCATTCTTTCATTCATCGTTTATCAGTTCTAAATCCGGATAAGCAGCTTAAGAACGAAGAATCTTCCTCCCTTTGAGATCCGGAATTCTTCCGGTTTGACCTTTGACCTTTGCGACCCAAATCTGTGGCTTATAGCACTTGTAGGTACGCGTGTTACAAATGACGGTGTAGATTGAATATGTTCATGGGATTTTCCTTTGTGAAGAAAAGTTTGACTGTCATGGAAAAAGCGGAATTCTATTATTAGGATTGCGTGGTTTTTAAGTTCAAAGCATTTACTTTTGCCTTGATCTATATTCGTTTAAATTGGTTTTGAGTTTGGTTTTCACCTTTTCTTTCGTATTTTTGTTTGCTTTTCAATTCTGTACCGGCAGAAGTAAACGCCCTTCCTTAAAATTTGAGAAAGACTGTCGTTATTAAAGTTCGCGCAGTCGACTATCACGAATGTAACATAATGACTTTGTATTTGAAATAATATTTACTTTAATAATAACTTATCCTGTACAAGCTTAACAGATATTGTTTTAATGTAAAATTAAATGTAAATATTTTATTCTTTAGCCAAAATTATTGAGTTGTGTATACATGTTCGCTGCCCCACCTTAACCTACTCCATCAGTGTTTCGCTTCGATCAAATCATTAAGCCAAGAAACAATTATGTCAATAATAGTTATGCGAAAAAACTTTATACCAAACATTTTATGCAAATCAATATTATGACAATCAAAATTATGAGAATGAAGGGGTTAAAATAGTCAAAATTTTATTATTGTAGACTTAATTGCAGGGCCCAAACTGGGTCCACGTTTTGGAAACAATAGTTTAAACATCAATGTGTACCACATGAAGAAATACTGATTCTATTATCTAATTTTGATGCGCCCACGTTGTCATTTCTTAGCCCAAAGACTTCCGCTACTAATAATGAGTCTCTTCATCTCCTACATAGACCGCTATACAGGATGGTGCCGACGTTACGACATTAAATTGAACTATCACGTTTTGTGACCGTACACAAAAAACCAATCAAATCCAATCAGTAGTATAGCCACAGAAAATAATTAAAATTTTCTTAATTTTACACGTATCACTATCTTTAGCCGAAATTTGAAAAGTTTCTAACCTGTTCTTATCAAAATAATCTTTACTAGTGTACTACTACTGGGCGACTCCCAGTGGTCTAAATTCGACCATATAGTTGAAAATAAATTTTAGCTTTCTGCACTCCTTCTCCATAGAAACTTTATCTATGCCAAATCTCACGCGCAATAGTTTTACTTAAAAATGGGTACAAAATTTTATATTTACGTATATATAGATTTCCACGTATATATAGATTTCCACGTATAGAATAGATAAAAATGACAAAAGTTTCGACTTTGATATCCCTTTACCTAGATGATTTTATTGTGATAACGCCGTCCGTCGCCACCCTGTATAGTTATAATCTACTGTTACTACTGTACATCCTTTAAGTGCCTCTTTCATCACCGGTATCCTATTTTTAGCTTATAGGGGTCCCCACGGCCTAAATAATACCATAAACTACTAGAGTGGGAGTATTGTTCGTTTTGACCCAGATTGCTAACTGAGATGTTTCCGAACGAAGTAATCTTTTTAATGTCCACAAGAATGCCAGCAATCATGTTCTGATTATAAAACGGATGTAAAATTGTTTATTTATTTATTTAATAATTTATGTACACACATGAAAAGACAGAAAACATTAAATAGGAGAACAAAATACAAAGGTACTGCTTATTTTACAGAAGAAATCTCTTCCAGCAGACCTGCGAGAGGAGAAATTAAGACACGAAATGTAGACAGTGATCATGGAGATAGTATACATATAGCGATGAATAAGAATATTTACAATAGACAAGAATACAATATACTTTAATGCACACCAGAAGGGGTAGCACGGCAAAAAAGGGGAAGAGAAATCGGGGTCAAAACCACCACCACCACCACCACACCACTTTACCGTTTTCTCTCTCGGTTTTTCGTTTTGTCTTCTGTGAAGGAGACAAAGGGAGGAGAAAACAGATTTTTCCACCCACCGTGTTAGTCCTGTAGAAAGAGAAGAAAAGAAATATTAAATAATAAAAGAGATGTACAAAAGGCGGTCTTATCACACTTGGTGATTTCTGCTTTGTTATAGATAGGTATGTTTTCACTGGGTTGTTCCCATTGGACCGAGTGATCCGTTGCTTGTTGCATCTGATATCGGAGAAACTTCCCATCTGATCGCGCGATCAGATGCAACTCCAAAAATAAAAAAAACATTGGCTCATCTGATCACGGTTCTAAGCTTTAGGAATTTTACACACTTGATGAATTGTCACATGAGAATTGGCTCCGCTGTGGAAATATTTGTCAATCAGCACCTTTTCCGTGCACCCCGATAAGAGAAAGGTTGCCCTCTTTCTTGATAAATATAAAGTGCTGTTACTTAGATGATGTTGTTTATGAACGGTTAAAAATGCATTGCCTATTAGCATATTATAATTGGCAACATCTAGGTTGTTCTAAGAGACAAGAACAATGAAGAATAAATTAGTTCTTTACCAAAGCTTGCTGAGTGCACAGTAAAATGTGTCAAAAGGAAATTGCTTGTGATTTAATAACTTTAGTCCGTCTGCTCGAATAAGTCTAGAAATTTATCTGAGCAATTATTAGAAGCTTTTACTTAAGTAGAAGCTTTACAATTCTACGATAAAAGTTATGCTCTTCGGCAATGTTCGTGTTTCCGAATTAGTACGAATATGCAACTAATGTCCGACCAGTCTGCGCCGGATCTGTCAGTCCCGAGATATTCTTTGTATGATTTTGTAGAGTAACGAGGTATGGTGTTCGTCCATTGAAAAGGGAGGATCCTTCGACCAGGCAAGGTGTTTATTACCCGGCAGGCCGAAGCCCGACGGTTGATGTCGGACAGTTGTATATATTGTGTTACTTCCTTGCGCGATGCAGGCCTCGTAATCTGATTGGTCGAATTCATATTTACGCGCCACTGTAGTTAGCTTCCTGTCTGACTAAGTAGTTACCCTATGTGGCGATAGATGTCGCTACAATATTATCACTATAATTCGTATTTCCGAAGATAAACGAATATTGCCGAGGCACTTTGTTTCTCCGTCCACGGTACTGTTACATAAAACTTGTGGCACGCAGTCACAGTTTGCTCTGCTGATTCTCTAAAAGCATCTGTACAATCCATTTGTCTCTACTAACATGTTGCGCAGGGTAACAAACCAGCACGATTTTCATAAAGCTGTTCAAACTCTTTGAAATTTATAATTTAATTTTCCACCCAAACCTTTTATTCTTAACGGTTTTTATTACATAACACAGCATCAGGCCTGTGTTCCCCAAAGGGGTAGGTAGAGGTTTTGTATTCTCATTTCGCTAATGCGTTTATTAAGCTATATGTAATAGGTGGCGAGCTCCCCTATTTGCAGGGCACAATTCAAACATTGGCTACTGAAAATTTGCCAATCGAAAGTCCTAATAAGTTTTTACCTAATCCGGTAATTGAATCAAAAACTTCACGTTCACAGCCGCTCTTGCGATCACAAGATCAACGAGGTTATTTTTTCAATAAATAAAACCAACCAGTGGTTTGTATGAAACAGTTATTATTAAAGTTTACACCCAATATAAACGGGAATGTTGTGCAAATATAAGATGTTTGGGAGATGGTAATTCAACAATCATTGTTGCTAAGTTAGTAACTGCATCGTTAAGTTTTAACGTTTCAATTCGTATTAATATCAATGTAAATCCATAACATTGCTTGTTATTTTTAACCGACTTCCTAAAAAGGAGGAGGTTATCAATTCGACTGTATATTTTTTGTAATTCAGCGATATCATTGCCAATTGGTAACCGATTTTCATGATTCTTTTTTGCTTGAAAGAGTATTCTCCCAAAGTAGACCTATTTCATTTATTTGGCGAAGATCTGATCAAGACCTTCGGCGATAGACAATGGAACTTTTCAATGGATAATAGCAAATCACTTGCTTTCTGTAATCACATGTTCATGTAGATACTGTTTATGCCACTCAAAATAGAAAAATAAAAGAAACTTTAAAGAAAAGTATAATCCGACTTCAAAAATCTAAAACGTAAAAATAATATTCTTAGAAAACTTAACAGCTTATGAAGTCGGGGCCTTTAATTCTTCAATGCAGTTAGCTTGGCAGTCAGTGGCACCGACTTCACAAGCTGTAATTTTTTGAAGAATATTATTTAATACGTCTACACTTCCGTTTTTTGAAGTCGGTTGTTACTTTTTAAAATTAAATACTTCGTTATCTTCTAATTGGTGTTTTCCGTAAAAATGGATCTCGTTAGCCGTGTCTCCTTAGGGTATCAGTATCTCCCAGTAATTGGGTGGCGGAGCTTACCTAAATGGCAAACTTTCCATATAAAATACTGATATTCAGCCGCATCTGGTTAGATTGGGAGACGACCCCATGTAGATGGGATAAGGCAACGCAGGTAGTGGATTTATTCGGCCGTGGCTTGAGCATGGCATGGCATGTTCAATTCTGTGAATTTCAGTTCACAAAGCTAAGTTCACCAGCATTACGAATAGCATATGCGGCTCGCTGTCTGCGATGGAAAAATGTTGTATGTTTAACCCCCGACAAAAAAGAGGGGTGGTATAAGTTTGTAGTGTGTGTCTGTTTATCTCTGTATGTGTGTATCTGTGTATCTGTCTTTGGCATCGTAGTTCCAAAACGGATGGAGTGATTTCAATCCAGTTTTATTTAAATTGAAAGCTAGTTTTTTCGGGTATCATCTTAGCTATGTTTAATGAAAATCTGTTTAGTCGTTCAAAAGTTAGAGCTCTTTATCTAGTTGGATTCTGGGATTTTTGACGGTTAAGTTTTTACATTATACAGACAACAAGGGCAAGCAAATTGGTTCCACTTTTATTCCGTGTAGTTTTGATTTCCATTCCGGTGGGATGGATCAGATGGACGACTGAGTAAACGCCAATTAACCCCGTCAATTCCTGTTAACCGGGCACCGGCACTCAGGCATTATAGTCTAGCAAGATGCTAGTATAGATAGACATGCCTTCTTAAAGTATTAATAAGACAAGCTATACAAAGCTAAAATGTCTCGGAGATAACATTCACACAAAAAAATACATCCTGTCTGTGACATGTCTCTGACAACACTAGCGAGTAGTGTCATGCCTTATTTTTGACTGCTGGCAACCCGGCAGAAATCGAACGCTGCGATTTGAAAGACCGACATGTTGTTATGCAATGACCAAAGAATCCTCTCTCTCTTTGTTATGTCGTCGACGTAAAATTCAATATAGAATCTGACATTTTTTATACAATCCACATAATTGCATACATAATTAACTTGTGTAGGACAGAATTTTATCGGTTTATAATGATTAAGAACATGTAAATTCATAAACTGAGCCTGGAATAGTTGGGAATAAGATTTTGGTCGATGTTGTTCTTATTTATTTATTTATTTAAAATGCTTCATGTACAATGTACAAAGGCGGTCTTATTAGTGTTGAGGTTAATGTTGAAGATGGATTACTTGTTTGTCGTTTACGCAAACTGTTGTTACGCCCTACGAGTATGAAAAGAGACTTTATTCTGTGAACTCTTTTTTAGATTTTTGTTCAATATTCCATAGATTGGTCTCATATAATAATGATAATCTTTGTCTTGTACATTGCACCAGAATCGAAAGTCCACAGGGTATGGAAAGTTGGGGCGTTCTATAGCTTGTTTTATGCTCTTAGTCCACTTAGATACTTCCGATATATCTTTGCTCGAAATTATAGGCTACAGGTTAGGTTAGGTTATTAGGTTTCAAATGGTGTAGTAGTACGAGTATGTTCCAATGTAGATATATCGTGGTGGATCGTGTGAACGTCGGATGTTTGTATGAGAACCGTTCTCAGGCAGTTTGGATACATTGTGTTTACGTTGGCCGTTGGGCCTGTGATGTTCCTGAAATTGGTCTTTTGTTTTCAATGTTATGTTGAGTTGTATCCACATTTGCATTGGAGGTCGAGATAGGCCTAGTGCGGGTTGACGGACTACAAACACCATCGAGAACTTTATCCTCTCTTAGATGTGCAGGTTTCATCACAATGTTTTCCTTCACCGTTATCGCAAATGATAATCAAATTCTAATCCGCACATAAATCTGAAAAGTCAGAGGTGCGGGCTGGGTTTGAACACGGACCCTACTGTATGGAAGGCGAGCTTTTAACCGCTAGAATAATACTGCTTATGATATTGACATTTATTTACTTGTATGATTTGCAATTTGCAAACCCAGTTTGTAGTCTATCGGGTCAGAACTAGAGTATCGATTTGTGCCAAAAATAAACATACCGAGTGTTAGTCGGACTTGGAATGTTTCAATTTTTGCTTTGTTTTCTGATGATTTATACGCTATCGACTACTTGTTTACGATAGTATTATAACAATAAATGGTCTAGTTTCTTTGCTCTCTTATTGGAATGTTTCGTGTCTAGGTGCAAACCTTGCTATTCCAAAAATTCTTCTGTAACTATTTTGTAGATCATTAATTGACAAACAATCCAACAAGATTTAGAAAGAAAAATTAATATTAAATTATACGACTTCGTGGCTTCTCAGTTTTTTCTGAGGAGATGGAAAAAATGGGGTTGGCTCCTCAGTCTAGACGACCTCAATATTTCAATTGAAGATTTTATTGACTTAGGATTGGATTTGTAATAGGATATCTGTACCTACCTCTCACTAGGTAGTTCATCTGCGGATATAAGATAGTGTACTTGTTGAAAAAGCTATGCCAATGATAAAGGATTAATAACGTGAAAATGAGAAGTTGGAATAGTAGAATATATTTATTTATTTATTTGAAGAAAAATCTACAGCTAACCATACAGTTGTAGTGGTAGTGGATATGAACAGAAAGCCGATAACAGATTTTCACATATAGTAAATTGTGTAGGTAAGTGATGGTGTTTACAATATAGTCTTAGCAAGTTAAGTTTATACCTAGAAAGAAAGAAAGAAAGAAAGAAATAAAGTTTATTGGCACATAAATGCTAAAAATACAGAAAATAAAAATAAAACCCTGATGTAAGAGTTTATATAATACAATAATTTTGAACTAAAATTCAGAGTTAAGGAATGCAAAAGGGTATTGCTACAAGCCTATGAAAGAAAAATACTATATCTACCAATAACAATCGTTTGAAAGTAAGAGTACGTAAGTATTCGATTCAGAATTTGTTGACATCACGTTTCATTTCATTTGATAGGCACACAACATCTTCTAGCTGTATGAAAGCTAGTAACGTAGTCTTTATATAAAGTTGTTTAGCAAAAGGTCATCGACACAAGATTTTACAGAAAAAAGTTGCTCGAAATTACGGTAAAGCAAGATTCGCGTCTGTTTCCTAAAATATAGTTGTTTACAAACACCCGCACCTTGACCGCGAAGATGCCAATGTATTGAGTTAGTATAGAATTCCTGAAATTACTAGAAATTAAAAGCAACTCCAATTTTTTTAAACATTTTGAAGTGATTTGCTCAATAAAAACCTTAGTGAGGGTCATTTTGATGTAACTATAACCGATTGTGTGTTCATTAAGAATTGATTTACCAATTTTTTCATTAATTGTTAAGTTTCCAGTTT
Organism: Allophyes oxyacanthae; assembly: GCA_932294325.1. Lineage (NCBI taxonomy): Eukaryota > Metazoa > Arthropoda > Insecta > Lepidoptera > Noctuidae > Allophyes > Allophyes oxyacanthae. Next base: position 1,309,376 of record OW028614.1, on the reverse strand, counting down.
TACAAATATGTAAATATCTTCAAGAGTCCCAACATAAATATTTAAAATTTTAAAAAAATTGGTCCTTTATTGTCCCACTGCTGGGCACGGGCCTCTTCCACTATAATAATATTACCCTTTTATTCTGAATTGGTCTCTGTTTTAGTATGTATAGCATTCGGTGTAGCATAGGAAACTCGTTGTTAAAGCACGTCTCTCAATCCAGCATGCCTCTTGGCAAAGTCGTCCTCTAGTTGCGTCCATTGAGTTCTATCACGAGCCAGTCTCCTCCATTTCGGGCCCACTGTAAATTATAAGTCGTCCTCCCATCTCTTCTGTTTCTTTCCGCAGCTCCATCTACTGTTTCTAGAACACCAATCTGTTATTATTTAATACAATTTCTCCTGGTTTGCTCTTATCGTGTGACCTTCATATTTGCTGGTCAATTCTGGTTAAGATGTCCTTCTCTTTTGTTTTAAGCTCTCTTGGGTGTTCATTTCTTATTCGATCCATTTTACGTGTTTCTGTCATGCTTCGTTCCATATCTCTTTGGTATTATTGTAGTTTATTTCTATATTTTTTGGTTCCATCATAATATGAATGTTTTATTATAAGCCTCTCCAACTTTTCCGAACAATAATTAATAACATCTTATCTTTGTATTGAAGCTTTGTTTTTCAGCGGTCTTCTGTTTTGTGTCTTGCAGCGATAATGCAAATAATATTGTTTGGAGTTTGAGCTTAATCAAAACATCAAATATTTATAGCTTTATCCCTATGTTCTAGAAATTGAAGGAACAATTAACACCTTCCCGATGTACATAACCTAGAATTGGTCGTTCCGCTTTATATTGGAAAGATTTCTCCTAAAAAGGCCAGACTTCTAACAACCATCTGTAGACCATACAAATATTTTTTCCGTGTGAAAATTGAACCCGCAGCACGTAGAGCAGCAGTTGATCGCTCAAGCACTGGGCCAACCGTGCCGTCATTCGAAATGAATTATTTATTCAGTGTTATATTTGAAGCTTGCTAGTTATTAAAAGCTTGCTAGTTATTAAAAGCTTTTTGTTCTCTATTACCCAGTTATCTTTTATAGATTTTAATTATTGTTTTTTTTAAATTGGCTAAAACAAACCGGCTGTGTTGCGAGCAAGAGCAAAAAAAGGCCCTTGGTGTAAGAACACCGTATTTTTAAACTCAATTCCAAATATTCTTAATGTTACGTTATTAAAAATAATTCTCCAACAGTATTAACTCCTATACCCCATAACCTCTCCATTAAACTATAACCTATAACACCATAAAAACGCCCGCTGAGTTGCGCATGCGCACCGATCTATTTCTGTACCGCCTGTAAACACGCATTGTTGGTCTAATGTTGTTTGTTTACTCGACGGCTGCTGACCGCGTAACGGCGTACAAGTTGCCAACGATAGGCTGGATCTAGATGCTAGACTTTTGGTTTCGAAAGTGATGGGATTTACAATATATCAACAACTCAAAGTCAAAGTTTTTTATTTGAAGTGGGCTTTTGCAGGCTCTCAGGATTAATAACTGTGCTTGGATGAGTAATAGCAACAGTATCCGCGCATTCGTCTATTTGCCTTTTCCAAACAAATCTACATTAATAATTATTATTAATTTTAATAATATGAATAGTACATTTTTTTGTCATGATGTTATTATAATAAAATATTAGAAGCATAAACGTACCTAATGTTTCTTGCCTCGAAAGGGTGTGGTAGAAGTAAGCGAAGCTATGATAAGAACGGATCCAATTCTAATTTGGTCTTCCAGTACCAGACTGAGAATTATATTAGCAGTCATACTTTAAGCCTGCGTTTGGAATGGCGTCAAGGCTACCATTCGTGCTCGTAGTAAACTAACACCAAATTACTGATCAAACCACTACCAATTCCTAGATTTTTTTCTACCAGGTCTACCAATAGGTATTCGAATACCTACCAGCGATACAAACCTGCCATTTGCCTCACTATTCCTTCTAGTCGTACGTTTAGGATCATAAAACTCCAAATGTCAGTAGTATTCCCGTAAAACAAACGGCTATAACTAGCCAGTTAACCCCAATACCGACCCACTTGGCTGGACGTCTTAATATTTGTGGTTTGGGACGCGAATCTGGGACGTGATAATTGGAAGGGTAAGACTGAAAGGTTCTTGGGTAAACATTTGTCTATGACGATTAGATTATGTAATGATGGAGCTATGTGAGAAACAATTCAATCTTTCTCTTATTACATTAGCAGCTCTCCAGTTTATTGTTATTTTGTCAAGGACGGTTTTGGTCCTTCGATCATTATTATGCTGACGACACATGATGATGATGTAAACATGATTTAGGGCCACAATGGTTAACGACATTTTATCATTTACTTATTGTGGCTGTTAAGAAGATAGACGTTTGGCAGGACTTATGTCTAGGTCTTGTGCCAAGGGCGGATCCAAAGGGATCATAGGGTTTAAGTGAAACAAGGAGCTGGGAGAATAATGTCGTTTTTTTTGCGTACATAGGTACATACTACCGCAAGTTGCATATCGCAAAATATCATACAATTAACATCGATTGAAAATGAACGTGAGTGAATCGTCTTGTTCATCTCTGGCTATCCGACTTACGTGCGATGGGTCCGTCCTCCTCTTGCATACTGACGTATGTAGCGTACAATTATTTTTTATTAGTTATTCTATGTCAATGGTGGAGGTCAAATGGCAGTCGCTCCGTGTAAAATACGTGATATTCAGCCGCATCTGGTTAGATTGTGAGTCGACCCCGACATAGTTGGGAAAAGGCTAGGCAGATTTATTTATTTAATACTAACCTTTTTGAGTCATGAGGTTTGATCATAGGCTTGCCTTAGAACATCTTCCATCTGACGCTGATCAATCTGATAATCTTATAGATAGTTTTTAAATTGTAGGTAGACTAGGTTCGACAGAATTTCAAGCACATGATATCATCACAATACATCAGAAATATGACCGCTATCGATCTGTTTACATTGAAGCGTGAAATGCAGACTAAACGCTATTAGCGAAATCGAGTTAATCTCGTAATGCCATTAAACGGAACCCTGTTTCATGGATCGACGGTTATTTGGAAACAGTAAGTTCGTAAATTTAACCAAACGTTAGGCGTTGACGTTAAGCGTAAATTTTAGGCTGTTTTCAAGCGAGTATGTTGTGAAGATTATGAAATTGCAATTTTCTGTAAACTAACTTGTAAACTTGACTTGAACTTGTTGTGAATTTAGAATGTTTTTTTTTGTTGTACTATTTACGTGGTATACAAGCATAGGGCCTACCTGATGGTAAGTAGTTACGGTTACCTGTGGACATGCAATACCAGAGGCATCACTCGCGCGTTGCCGACCTTTCTTCGAGCGTCGTCCCCTACTGCCAACACGTCGTCGCTTCCCCAAGGACCACTGGCGACCTTGGTCACCGTTAGGACCACAACACTGCAAAACAGTAGTGTTATTTGGCTACGATATTCTGCTAGGTACCCTACCCCAACACACACACAACACAAATGTTTGTGATGGGAGTCGAAATCCCAACTTTATGATCAGTATTTTTTTTACAAGTTGGCTCGAAGTTGGTTCTCACGATCGTATTGTATTGTAGTTTATTACCAGAGTCCGATGTTCATTACCATTTTGTTATGCGGTAGACCCCTGATTACCTCTTAAAATATGGCTGGTCATTTTTATTTCACGCTGTATGTTCTAGGTTCCTTTGTTCCGTAGTACGAGAAGGCAATAGGGTGTTTGAATTTCCATCTGTTTGAACACATAAAATAGGAATGCGACGAAACGCAATTTAGCATACAATCCATCCAAATCGTACGTCAATCGACTGTTAGTTGGATTGGTGTTCAGCTGCGACTAGATAACTCCGACAAATTTATAATACCGGTCGCTTTGTTGATTGATTACTTATGTTGTAGGAAAAATTGTATAATTTGTTTCGTAAGTCAAAACTTTTACTGATTGATGCGAAAAAGAAATAAGTAAAGCTCTTGGGTAAAGATTTACAAGAGCCCTTACATTTAACAACCATTGTTATAAGTCTATAAAATAATATTATGATTAAAAAACATATAGATTAAAGTTGGTCTTTAGGTACGAGCCTTAATAAAAATAAAATAAATAAGATAGGTGTATTCCAAATTGTATCCAATGTCGGTGGCTTAGTAACTTGTTTGTGCTAATGGATTACTACAATCAGTAATCACTAATCTGCTTTTGCAATGATTGGCTTCTTGACTAAGTAATGCGTTTGTGTTGTCCGTATATATTTTACTCGTACATGTTTATTGTATTCTTAATACGATTTAGATGACTTATCTAATCAGAAAATACATTGTGATTATCTTCTACATTTTTCTGACCAGAATAGCCACTAATTATTAATTTGCCACAATGTTCATCAAAATGATTGTCATTTTCAGTCTTTTGATGAGCAGGCACCGTAAATTTACCTGTGGAAAAATATTGTTATATTATGATTTGTTGTATCAAATTAGTTGAAAATATGTTTCCTTTGTTTCAGAAATATGTCGTCAGTACAGATCGGAGTGGTGACATCCATGTACATGTTCAAGTAAGTTAGAGAATTATAGATATTATTGTAAAATGTAAGTCTGTTAATTCAGTTTAGGGTACAGTTTCTAACCCGAGGGTATACATAAGTTAAACTTGACTAAGAAATGAAAAGGGAAAGGGGGGTAGGAGGGAAGTCTTTGCCCTGCAATGGGACACCGTCGGCTAATAATAATAAAAATGTATAAAAGTATGTTGAAAAATTGAATAAAGGAGATAATAATAACACCTTAGGAGGCTCGCGTTGGGCAGTTGGGTCGGGGCTTGATAAAGAGGGCGGTATTCCCGGACACGACGCGTATGGTTAGGAGGTTTCTGTGTCTCTGCGGCCCTGACCACTGGTAGCTTGGACCCTGTCCCGATACCAGTGGGCTACGACTTTTAAACTTTTTTATAAAAATATTTAAAAATGTAAATTTGTATGTGTCAAAAAATATAGAGAATAATAATAATAGACCTGACTAAGAAGGCAAGTTTAACTCCAACTTCAAGTAATCGGTAATTCTACCTAGCTATGATTACAATGGCCTTGAACCATAAATTCGTCGATCAATTTTATAATCCAGTGGTAGAGTAGGTACGTATATATTTAAATCAAGTATCATTGAATCAACAAATAATTTAAATTCATATCTCAAAATCAACCCAATATCTCAATGTAATTCTTCAGACTGTAAATCCAGATATTACCTTGTCACCAGTTCTAAGTCTATGTTGTCACCCAACAAAATGAAATGAAAATTATCCACCTGACATTTCAATTCCCCTTGACTTTTGGCAGGAAATGCTTATTGACGCCATTTTACCACCATAAATTAAAACTGAGAAAATTTGGTGCCGTCTGAGGTAATCGGCTAAGTAGATAATAATAAAATTGCAAAAAATTCTCTTATTAAAACGTTGCTATTTTTATTTCGAAGCTGTTTATGAACATATTTATAGTAGTGTAGACAGCAGTGGCTATGGTTCTGACTTATTGATATACGAAGGGTCAGACTTTATTCATGACTTATCAAGTTATCACTGATGAATAATGTCGTTAGACGGTACGTAAGCTTTCTTCTAGATGTTTTCTTTGTCTGTCATATTCAGCATGTTCCAAAACCATCTAGAACCAAAAAATCGAAGACTGACAATCCGGTTCCCATTGGACCCCCCACTCCACCAGATTAAAAACCAGCATCTTTCTCTGAGACGAGACTTATAACCTAGCTGTTGTAATGCAAACCCCGAAATGTACCACCTCTCTACCCATATTAAGAGAGTAAATGATTTGATTTGATTTGATGAATAGTGTAACAGTAATAAGTGTATTACAAATAGGAACCTTCAATTGTTTTTAGAGTTCTACTGTAGTTCGTTCTAGTTGATGTCATAGCGTTTCTATTTCTACATTGTATTTAGCACGCAACTGGGGAGTGGTTTGTTTACATTTTAGATTAATTTTCTGTTCTGTTTTGGTTAGTATCCATCCATATGCTCACATAATATACCTTATATTATGTAGTTAGAAGATGGTTCCTACTGTGAGCGATGGTTCTAAATATCTACCGAATTAATGTGTACAAGCTACGTTTACTTTTTTTTTCGGTATGAAAAGTTTGTATTTTGTTCTGTTCCCCGGTTTTTGAAACCCCAGGTATGTTTCTTGCAATCGGAGGCAAGAACTAGTAGACTTTATTTATGTATTATTATGGGTACCTATACAAGTATTAAAGATAGTGTTTGTTAAAGTAAACGAAGACATTCGTATTGTGCTAGCAAGAGGCATAACACCGCTTAGAGAATTAAATAATAAAACAATAGGTAATCTAGGAGTGAATACATTTAACGAGAAATTTATTTGAAAAGACCTTCCATTTACATTTAGGTAATGAGTTTGAGTGAATTTGGACCGCATTTTAATCAACACCTGATCAAAATGTTACTAGTATTTACACATCAGAAATTGAAGATGGTAGGTACCTATTCACACGTTGACATTTTTCTTTTTTTTCTGCTAACCAGGGAATACTACCACAACAAAACCGGGTAAGTGACAAATTGTATGAAAGTGTGTGTTTTCTTCAACATTTTGTTCGTCATATTCTGTAATACATTCATTATTTTTATCAAGATAATGTGTCAAATTAAATAACATGATATGAGAAAAGCCATTGACGTCACCTACATTAATATACCTAGACATTCGAGACTTGCTAGATAGGAAGACAGGCGTTGAGCCACAGAATAAAAATATACAGAAGGACCATTTTGAACAACGCGCAATAAAGCACTCACATGAACACTAAAGTATTACTGTATTGGCAAAATGGTACAGATTCGAAATACTGCAGTCGCTGGTTGTCCGCTTTGCAGCGTAATACTTCGACATAATTGTATGACAGCCGTGTGGGATACAAAGACACAAGAAATATGCCACACGAGACACTAGAATCGAGAGAAAAGTAATGAGAGAGGAAAACAACTTATGGCTAAGTCAGGCCGCATATGCTATAATAGAACCATGACTTCCACTTCAGCATAGATGCTTGCAGCGATTGAATACGGTTAATCAGATGAAGTTCTACAAATAAATGTCGAAGACCAAACTTTATAAAACTAACAGCGCCACCAAATTGATGGCACATACATTTAATTGGGGAACCGTCCATAGAGCTGCATGACACATAATTGATTTTGCAGTGCATCAAGCGGTACCATGAAATGCTGGTAGTCTTCGGTAGAGTATTTTTGTTTCATTTTGCGTTTATATTAGTTTCTTATCGCGTGTTAAACTGCTCCTTCTGTCTGTATCTATCCTGTGGTAAAGCATAAAGCTTTGTCGTCATACCTCACAACATTACGTATTCCTTTGAGAGTCGAGTGTATTGTTATTGCTCCACAAAAACCAATAGACGTCGGATGATCACCTACTTGTATTTCTTTCTCCACATGTGTGTGTGTAGTGTCAGATTCTATCTTGATCTAGGTATAAAACATGCCTAGGCAGGTACTTCATTAATTTTTTGTGTTTTTTTTGTTACCGTTCATTTTTGATAAATATTAATGACTGTAAACGCAATAATCTTTCTGAGTTCTAATTAAATGATATTGCAAACACGAATCCGTTTGCTGAAAATTCTGATTTCAGCGGTAGGGATTGAACTTGGAAACGTTTCTTGAAGTATTATATTGTATAGACCCAGTAGTCACCCTTACAATTTGTTATTTTTCCGATAAAAAATTTTGGTCCTTTGGTCCGAAATGTTTAACTTAACTTTGATAGATTTCTCCAACATGTTCACTCGCAATACTTATGCCTAACTTAATTCTTTATCAAAACACAAAATAATTGCCAATGTGTATGTTGCATTTTAATCCATTCCTGACCTTAAATGATAGTTTTGTAGATCTAGGGCAGGGTACTAGACTGACACTTACATCGTTACCGGTGGATAAGAAATTGGATATTTCGTCGTGTACAGCAAACCTTAATGTACTTTTTCAACTTTCAGGGGGATCTAAGCCAACAAGATAAGCGATGCGTCTTCGTGACAGTCCATGACCTTGGGACCAATCGTGAGTATTATATATAATTATTAAAGACTTTGATTACTTCTCATCCAATAAAAAAGTCTTCGCGTTCGTCATTCACTTTTTGTAAGCAAAAGGCGCAATGAACGCGAAAATGCGACTTTGCTGCAAAAAATAGTTAGCTGGTGTGCTAGGGCTCATTTTTTTTTATATTATCATAGCTTTTTCTTTTCCTATTTATGAAAGGTCCTAAAGCTGTCTACTGTAGCGAGACACTTTAATTATTGAAATAAACGTGATTCAGCAAAGTGTTTCGATTTTATTGATTCCATAAAGTCTGTTTTATTTCGACAGGCGATGCTTGAATGATTGCCAATATGAGTAATGTTTAGTAAAGACCGTTAATAGCTGCTCTAATTACGCTTACAGTAGCTATACTAGCTACTGTACATTATGACCGTGGTTGACGTACTTCAGTATTCATCGGTGGATTAGTAGTTTCTTTGATGGTCCTTTTGTACGCGAGGGAAGCGATGGATCGAATAAGATCTTTACATGGTAGGTCCGATATTAAATTCAAATTATTTTGATAATTATGAAGCTCTTGTTTCAGAAAGAGAAACGTGTTAAGTTCTAAATGAATTGTTTCAACTGGTTCTTTTCCTACGTTGATATAGTCAACTATACAATATCTAATAGATTCGAATGCGCGGATGGGGCATTTTCAATAATTTAATTTTTTTCTTGTATTAAATGCCATTCGCCTATTGCCAGAATACGTCTCAAGTCTTCTGAATTTGATTCAGTAGGTCTGAAATAAGCGATGTGCTCAGTTTTATAACAGTGGTTTGCTTATCTCAGACTCGAGTATGGTGGACTTCGTGAACAGTCCAGCCATGTCGGAGATTAAGGAGCGCTCCTGCTTCATCCACGTGGACGTACCCGGACACGAGGAGAGCTCGCCAGACCTGCCAGATTCGTGAGTTGAACCTACTATACTTATATGTATACCTTACCTAGATTATCTGTATTCATACTAACACTATGTTTCCGCATACAAAGTGCCAATACCAATGGTTTTATAATGGATGAATTTTATAAAACATAAAAGTTAAATTGAAACCTGTAACGAAAGAAACTGGGAATGAAAATATATTTATCGATTTGCAAGTCAAAGGGAAATTAAAATACCCAAGGCTCCAGTGAGACTATTCTGGAAGTCAAATGAACTACTGTGAGAAAAACGGAGTATAAATTCGAAAGCTTTGTATTGTAAGCTCTTTGCATTATAATAACAAAGGAATAAATCATAAAGTTAATAATAATAAGTCTGGAATGTAAATACTATGTTTCAGGAAACTAAATCTCAAACAATTCTTAGCACTAGCTACCTACCATAGTATTTTTTTCCACAGTAAGCACTAACGAAGAGCCCCGTGCCCAGCAGTTGGACAGTAATGGGCTGGATTTATTATATTTATTAAGCGTTACCTTCCAAAATAGAGTTGACTAGGATTATACATAATTGAACATCAAAGAAAATTAAAGCATGTCGGTATTTCTTCCCGATCACCGATGGACGGAGAAAACTTGTGGATAGGGTTTAGCAAACCATAGGGCGAAAAGAAAACAATAATAATTAGGTACTACAAAAAAACTAAACACTATTATTCTCTCCACAGTTACCAGTTTCCATCACTCCAAACGCTAGGCGAAGACCTGATAACAGTCCTAGACTTTCTCCACGTCCGCTACGCAGTTGGCTTAGGCGAGGGTGCTGGAGCAAACGTTCTAGCCAGATGTGGGCTGGCCCATCCTAGGCGTCTCCTAGGCCTGATTCTTGTCAACTGCACGGCCTCCACCTCTTCAGTAGCCGATGCTTTCCGCAGTAGGTTTTCAAGATGGCGAGGGACCGACATCTCCCAATCCGAGGAGGATTTTCTCATCTACCACAAGTTTGGCCACGTGAGTTTTGTGCACGAACAGCTTGATTTTAGCTATCAGGTATACCTTCTTCTGTTTTTGTTACTAATTATTCTACTAATTGCTCGGTATGAGCTTCCTTGAGGTAAGAATGTGGTTTGCGATTTTCCGAAATTATTTTGACTGAGATGAAGTTTAAAATTTATTCTGAGTAGTGAACTAGTGATATCTTGAAATTACTTGTATTGTCGTTGCTATGAACTTAGATATACTAGTCTGTTTTCAATTATTTTATAAAAATACTTACCAATGTATGCAACTGTATAAAGGTCCTACCTTTCTATAGTCTCGATCCCTTTAAGGATTGCACTCATCATTAGGAACAACTTTTAGAATGGGACGAAACCTAAGATCGCGTAAAAAAAATACTGTTCCATACATTTAGTCGAGTAATATTGAATTATTTGTATGGAACAGCAGTTTTTTCTTTTCGAGATTTCAGGGTCGGTCTCAGAATAAAACTTGTTCATAATGATGATTACAAGTAACCCCATAAAGGAATCGGGACACCTTGTATAATAGTTACTATTCTATATTATTTTTATCACTAAATAACATTTTCTTGCTACCTGTGATTTATTTCTGAAGATGGCAGCACCTCTTCTATTTGTGTGGAGTTATTTTAATACTTATATAATTAATTATAGTTCCCATTAATTGAATTAAAATAATTTCACTATCTTCTGTGCCTGTAGACGCGTCTTTCTTAATTCGACTAACAAACTAACAGAAACTATTAGTTGTAGATTTTGCTTTTAGATCGCTTGTGTTTTTTATTCTCCCTCTTAATGTTTGTTCTTGTAATAATTCATATCAATTACCATATTATGTTTTTTTATTTTCTTAACTTCTTTGTGCTTTTCTATATTTAATCGGTTTTTATAGAAACCTTGCTTATTAACTTAAATATTTAATATCTATATATAAAAATAATTAATATTTTTTTAAATAAAATATTGTTCATTGAATGTATCAGCTGCTTATTGTCCGTATTTATTATGTACGGATTGCACTTCCATAATAACTAACTCTGTAATTAACTCTGCTAGAGCTGTAGCTCTAAAAGTATAGTGTAGTGTGCTCTGAAGTGTACTTCATTTTCTATTGCTAAGATATTTCTAACATAATAGTAGCGTTTAGTTAAGCCTTGTTCTATCATGGGTTGCTCTTAAATATAGCCATTGTGAAGATTCTACTAAACATTTGATGAACAAATTATACCTTTGTAGTTTTATTACCTAGCAAACTTTCTATCACAATAGTGCACTAAGTTCGTATAATGACCGCAATGCACTTAAGTCATGGTCTGAAACTGTCGTAAGCTTTGCCGTATTGCCATCGTAAACGGCTGGAAATTGCAATAGTTTTATGGCTTTAGGTACCTATTTATTACGACACTTAAGTGCTGGGATAAAACTTTCTGAATGAAATCTTTAAAATTTTATTATTTGTGAAATCCTTTTGTTTTGTATGAAAGGATCTTTGTTGTGGTATGTTTCCTATACAGGTAATTGTGAACAGTAAACAATGAGCTTGTATTTAGACATAACTAAAATAACTAGTGGTGGCCCAGTGGTCGAAATTCGACCATCATTTTAGCTTTCGGCACTCCTTCTCCATATAAACTTTAACTATGCTAAATCTCACACTTCTCCGTTCGCGAAATTAAGCTTAAAAAGGGGTACAAAGTTTTCTCTGCATGTATTAATATACATATAGATGTTGCTCTTTAAACGTTAGACTAAAGTTATAGTTTCCAAGGCAATCATCTATAAAAACACTCGTTTCTCTATATTGTTTCTTATATCTATCTCAATATTTCAAGCATCTGGTTCATTCAACACCTTTATTTATTGTTTCTTTCTTCAAATATTATAATATCTATAACCTAATACCATTATTTGTAACAGCAAATATCCAGTGATTCCTGTGAGGTGGGCGAGCGCGACCGCATGTTGGCGGAGTACCGCTCGCGCCTGCGCGGTAACCTCAACACTCACAACATCAAGCAGTACGTCAGGGCGTTTATCAAGTGAGTGGAAATTATAATCATTATTATCTTCATCATCATTGATAGCATTTCCAATCATTGCTGAGAATATCCTCTTTTTCTCCCATCTCGATGTTATCCTGTCCATAGATTAAGTATTAAGACAGGTTTTGGGGACTGCAGAGCTCTACCAATATGGAGCGTTCCAACTAATACCTCCCGTACAGCTTATTCCGCTCCTCATCTCCGATGCTTTTTTTTATTTTGTACGCTTTCGCGTTTTCCCTTTGAACCATACATTTTACTTCTATGATAATAGTGATAATTATCTAGGATATACGATCTCCTATTTAAAATGTATGGAAAATCATTTAACTAATCATTTACTTAGTTTTCATGAATTTCTTTCTCCACATTCCAGTCGCAAGGATCTGGTCCTCCGCGGATGCCAGCCCGACATTCTCCTCATTACGGGCATGCGGAGTCCATACTCCTCCGTTGTTGAGAAGATGTACAAGGAACTGGACAAGGAGAGAGTCACCATACTCAAGATGGATAAAGTCGGCGATGTGCTGGCTGAAGCTGTAAGTATTGATAGTTTTTTTTTTAAGATTAATGTATGACAAGAATAACATCTGTACTCACCTACTTTACCTATGTTCCACAAATAAAAATATTTGTATTCGTACCTCTGCCCTACAGTGGGGCAACATAAGGCTTTTAAACGTGGGGAATAGAGGAAAATTCCGAATAAAATATGTGCCAGTCAGGTCTATAACCCACAATATTTTAGTTTTTTTTTTACTTTTCTCCATTAATTAAAATAATTTATAATATTTTTTTTTTCCTTTAATTAAATTAAATTACGAACTCCTTAAAATTTATTAAATTACATATCGTGAACCTTGCATCATTAATTTGAAGATTTTGTCACACAAAAATGCAAAGTAGAATATGACCTATTTTATTATTCAACATTCATAGTAGATTTCAAGACATTACACAACTTTACCACTTCCTAAGATGACTTTATTACTACTCTACTGATATTACGTAAATACTACGTCGATCATCGTCCAACTGCGCCAGCGCATGCGAATCTTGCCCCACCTGTGCAACCGTCACAACGCAATCCCTTCCGCTGTTACACCAAAGTAAAAGTACGACCTCTGTGTTCATTGACTCACAGAGAACCTTTCCGAAGGTACGCGAACCAAGTTTTTAAATACATTAGAACCTAAACTTTATAGTAGAAGTTTAGTTTATAAAGTTTCGTGAACGGACGGTTCCAATTAGGACCATGTTAAATTAAAAACCGTGCCAAAACTCGCCAAGATGTCTGTGATTCTGTTGATAATCGAAATTATTATTATCGGTGGCATGATAGTTGGACTGTACCAGAAGAATACTAACTTAGTGTGCAAATCAAAGAAGAGGTACGATGGCAAGACAGTGTTAGTGACCGGCGGGACCGCGGGCATGGGCCTCGAGATTGCCGCGGATTTTGCGCACAGAGGCGCCAGAGTTATCGTCGCGTGCCCTTACGAAGCCGAAGGGTTGCATGGCAGGAAACTCATCATAAGGAGCTCTGGCAACGAAAATGTAGTCTTCAAACTCCTAGATCTTTCATCTCTGGAGTCTGTAAGAAACTTCGCAGCAGACATCTTAAAGACAGAAGATAGATTGGATATTTTAGTGAACAACGCCGGCGTTGGGATCCCGGGAGACTTCCTCACATCCGACGGAATGAACTTCATAATGCAAGTGAACTACTTCGGCACGTTTCTGCTGACTCTGTTGCTCCTACCGCTTCTGAAGAAGACGGCAACTACGTCTGATCCGAGTAGGATTGTAAACACGTCGTCTGTTTTGCACAAGTTTGGCAAAATTGATTTTGACAAGTGGAACAAGACTGGATATTTGTCGAAAACGCGGATATATGGGAACAGCAAATTGTGTTTGGTGCTCTTTACCCGAGAACTGGCAAGAAGGATGAAAAATCTCAATGTTATTGTAAACATTGTTGATCCGGGAGCTGTTGGCACGAAGATTTTTAAAAGTTCAGGGATCGTGTGGGCTAGTTTTGTGTCGTTCATCTTATTGATCCTGTTTAAGCATCCGTGGGAAGGAGCACAGACCGCTTTGTATGCTGCCACTAGTAACAAAGCTGGTCAGTTCAGTGGAGAGTATTTCAAGAATTGCCAGCGAGTTCGTGCTGGTGAACTGGCTTACGATGAGAAACTAGCAACGAGGGTGTGGGAGGAATCAGTGAGATTTGTGAAACTAAGTGATGATAAACTAAATCAGTGCTTTAGTTCCTCGATATGAGGAACATTTTGAACTCACTTATTGGTATCTACATATTTTTTAATTAAACATGTTAGTTGTGAATAAAAATTTAATTTATTCAGTGTAATTTTCATTCAGGATGTTGATGTTAATTTTTGTTGACTTGAATTGAAATAGTAGCTTATTGGAAGCAATAATAGCATGTTGCGTGCTCCCGTTCTGCTCCGATGGATGGCCGGTTGCTTTTCTACGTACGCACCTTTAATTATGCTCCTATAAAAAAGCTAGAGGTTAATTGATATTGAGAAAATATTAATTGGTGTATTCATTACATGAATGACTACTTTAAAAGTCATATATATTTGATTCAATGAGTATGATTTTAATGCCATGATATCTATGGTACAAAAAAAAATAAGTTCAAAAACTAAAACCCGACTACTAAAAAAGTATGAAACAAGAAAATATTAATAGATTCATATTCATAGTGATGTTCAGAGGATAGCCGTGGTCGTAGTCGGGTAAAAATTGCGTAGAATTTATCTGACCTTTGATGTTTTTGTGTAGTAAGATTTATTGGGTATACCTCAAATTGAGACGCCTAAATTAAAAATAACCTTCAACTGCAAACTGGATTTAGGAACAAATTCGTAGCGAAGTTAATAGATTCCTAACTGGTCATACAGTTACATTTAAAAGTTAAGCAACTCTAAATTCAATGTTTTTAATTCTGCATTGATCAATGATAGTCTGTATTGTAAAAAAGGTATGATTATTATCGTAAGGCCGAACACAGTCATGGTTAATGAAAGGTCTATATAAAAAATTAAGTTAGTGTGACGATACCCGGCCTCAAAATAATTCTAAATGATAAATATTAAACTTACTATATTTTAATCAAATTCTATTCCAGCCGGCCAAGGTGGCGCAATCTCTCCTCCTCTTCTGCCAAGGCCAGGGTCTCCTCACTTCCCTGCCACCTCCCGGGGTGGAGCGTCGCATGTCCCGAGCCATGTCCATGGAAGAGTACGACAAGCCCAACATCCGGCGGCTGTCGCTCACACCGAGCGTGTCCGAGTCGCCCCCGCATAGGAAGTTGTAGCTGAAGAGAACCGACTCCTTGCTAGAGGAGACGGTGTGAGAGGAGGATTGGAGGGCGTTTAGAATTGAATCAGTCTTATTTGTGAATGCGTATAAAATGTATTGGTGTAATTAGAAAATGATAATGTCGTATTACTGCTATCTTTGTAATTTTAAAAGCGTTGACTGTCCAGGCGGTTCTGAATGCAGTTCCTGGTCCGTCCAAGGGATTTTTCGATTTTAAGTGCATATGAAGAGCAGTTGATTACTACTGCGTAATTTTAGTGGGGGCCTGAATTTCAACATGCATTGCATGTAATTCACTGATGTCTCGGCTAACTTTTCGTAGATCAGCCCAGGAAACGTCATTCAGGTAACATAGGCTAATGCATTACATGTAATGCACGAACTTTGAAGCAAAATCGAAAATGGATTACATGTAATGCACGGCCAGTCAATGAGGTTAATGGTGTAAATATAAAATTGTACCAAAAAATTTGGATATTATAATTATCATAGATTTGCACACCATTAGCACAAATTACACGTGATTACGACACAATTTTGGTTTTTAATGTAGTTAAAAACTACAGCATTTTAAATTGTCTAACCTTCATAAGTAAATAATTGTCTAACTTTCACATGTTTGGGTAATATTAAATAATGTTGCATGTACTCGTTAGTAAAATAGTATTTAATATTATTCATAATTCATTATTTTACGGCAAGACATTTAGTAATTGTATTTGACGCTTCAAAAAAATAGGGCAATTTTATCGTTTTAATATCGTTAATCTGCATTGGAATAATAGTTAAAGAATTTCATTGTTATTATTTGTAATTATACAGGTTTCACCGTACGCCTTTTACTGCTTGATTCTGATAATGATTGATATTGATTAAAACTTATGTACCTAGTGCGCATAATTTGTAAAGTGATTCAGTCTCTGTTCCTAAATGCAACCGCAGTATTGGGATACACTTTAAAACAAAACGAAAATTCGACTTAGTATGGGGGACACGCATAATTTACTTTTTTATTTAGTTTTGGAGTGAATTTTAGTACTGCGGTTGCATTTGGGAACGGACACCGAATCACTCTGCAAATTTTGCGCACTAGATAAAAAAATATCCTGTATTCGGTACCTACTTGATACTTGTGTTGAATCCACTTGTCTCAACTCTCACTCACTCACAACCAGTCACAAACAGGGCACAAGTCACATGTATCTTGTGTTGTGTTGCTGTCTTGTGTTGTTGTGTTGTGTTGTGCTAATGAGGTGATGCTATGACGCAATCTGAATGTGAACAGAATGTGAAATAAATGAGTGGAAATTAATAACAGTTCGATTTTGATGAGAGTGCAAATTAAATGTGCGGGCGCACCGTACAGCAATCTTGCCATTATTGCAATGAAGAGTTAGCTTTGCCAGACTAAGGCCCAAGTTCACCGACAACTTAACAGACGATTAGTGCAGAATTATCCGTTTAAACACGACTTTTTGTATGGGTAATCGGCCTATGTTATTTTAAACATCAGTTGTTTTGTCGGTGAAAATGGCCCTAAACGCATTGTAGCATGCTTCAACGCGTATATTAAGGCGTTGTTTAACGTGTTAGATTAGTTATGAGTCTGGCGAACGAAACCAGACCAAGAAATAGTGCGGCAGTTTAAAAAATCTGTAGTTGTTCTCACTGAATGTACACTGCATAACGGGGTTGATACAATTTAATTTACTGTTTACTGTTAGCCTGTATCATCCCACTGCTGGGCATAGACCCCCCTTAATTTCCATGCTGTTTGATCATGTGCCAATGATGACCAGTCCTTATTGAATGTGTCTAGTTCGATATCTAATTACAATTTAATATTCAAGAAATATTCATGAATATAGTATCAACTCCGTATATGCAGTGTATATTGAGAGAGAAAAGCTACAGAATTTTTAAATAGCCGCCTTTTTTCTTGAACAGTTTCGTTGGCCAGACTCTTAGACTCTAGTATAAAATGTTATAAGTACTATGTTATGTACTTCTTAGTATAATACTGCTGTTATGAGTACACTAGCCGCCATCTTGATTCTAAACGCCCTATTAATTACCTATAATTAAAAATGTCTACACTGCTGTCATGTGTGATGTAGAATATTTTACTGCAAACGTTAGATTAAATATATCGGTGTTGCATTAGTACGAACATAACATATCTAAGACATTGTTATTAAATGTCTTTTATATAAATAATTTTTATTTTAGTATACAGAACTTTTATTTTTTTTGACTAAGGGCTCGTTTTTCAATCGCCAGATGTTTTATCCTACGAATAAATTTGACGTTTGACAGATTTGACAACTGTCAAAAATTCAAATTTATTCCCTTTGATAACGTTAACTGGCGATTGAAAAATCAACCCTAAGAGTAATTAATTATTCGAATTTGTTACGTATACCGTTTATGTAAAAGTTGAATTGTATTTAGTATTTACACAAGACGTATCTTAGGTGTAACAAACATCACGCTTTGGCCTCGTGGGGTTCGCAGGCACTTGTAAAATAGTCCTTTTATTAGCGGCACTTGACTTGGCGTATTTGTCCAAATATTCGCGGTATTTGGCCGAAGTAAAATCACATTTGTGTAGTTTACAAAAGGTTAGTTTTGTATTGGGTATAACGGGAATATTTGAACAAATCCGCCAAATGAAGTGCCAACATACAAATAGATATCAATGTAAAAACGTATATTATTCTTAGAATATAAATTAATATACCCCTTGTCCTATAGGGGCAGACAAAGTCCCTTGTGTTATCACTGTTATCAGGTACAAATGTGCAAACAAAGCTATGGTTGTCGCTCATTCGGCTACACCTTGCAATCTTACCAACAATTTTAATTAGTTACTTTCTTATCTAATTTGGTGTTTCTAGTTCTATAGTAACATGATTGGTTGGTAGTTTGCAAAGCTTTTTATGTACCTACGACATACTCCATAGGTAAGAATAAAGCTTGGTAAAGCTTGTTTACAAAAAAGTATTTATGCAAGAACGGCAGTCGTAACTTTAAGCTCGCATGCTTGATGCGGCAACATTGAGTGAGCGACAACCACCCTTACATATATCTGAATCCTGTTATTTTTTAAATAATCTGTATTTTCTTTATTACGAAATTCTATATTTTGATAGAGCTTTAATTTTAGGAAACTTGGGAAGAAATGATTTTTTAATTATACAGGGTGCCAGAGGTTATCACATTAAATGAAACCACATCACGTTCTGTGACCGTACACCAAAAATCAATCAAATCCAATCTGTAGTTTAAGCCACAGGAACTACATAAAAATTTCATAATTTTACACTTATCACGACAACTGACACAACTGTCTCCACCCTATTCTAACCAAAATATTTTTTATTTACACGTGTAGAACAGATAAATGTGACATAATGTGTTAATTCTATCCTTCACCTAGTCGAATGATAATTGATAGCAGAGTGAAATATGATGCAAAAAACAAACTTGCGTAAAAATCGCAGATTTTTTGTGTACGGTTTCAGAACATGTACCAAATACGTGGTTTCATTTAATGTGGCACCCTGTATAGGTAACAATGAGTGGATATTGCCGATTTCGTATAGAAGTTTGGGCCTATTTTGTTTCTCATAATTCGGGCAGAAATGGGCCCAAAAGGTCATCCTTCGATAGTTTTGCCCAAAAATATGTAGGGTGTATGGACCAATGTCTATATTATCACAAAATTAAATATTTTACGTATGATGATTGTTAAGGATTATATTAAATCTTAGAAAGTATTGAGAAGCTATTGTAACGGTTTTAACATGCTACTGGTAGTAGTTACGATCGTTAGTCTCAATTGCTTACGCTTTATAAAAAAATTAAAGAGAGATTTTGTTGCAGTTTTTGTTCTTGTAAAGAATATTTTATTATGTTATGAAAACAACGTATTCTAGTATTATGTACAAAGTACCTAAAGTGTTGAATAGAATTTATAAATAAAAAATAGATTGTATGTGTATTTCAGAATAAATATTTACATGTAGACAGGTGAGTATTATTTAATTTTCTTGTATAACGCGGTCTTATTGCGCACACTGCGTTCGAAGCAAGCGGCCAAATAGTACGAGTACGATCATACAGAATCGTGTCCGTATGGATTGAGGAGCCACATGTGATTTTTAAACGCGAATACTATCTTTATTTAGTAGGATATGAGCCGATTTTGTAGACCCAATCCTGGAATTTGTAGGAAAACCCTTAAAAAGTTACATGACGTTAAAGGTGGCTCCTCAATCCAGACGTTTGAACTGAGTAGCCACTATAGAACTCGAAAAGTAGACGATGGATGTTTTTGAAAATTATGTAGGATTTAGTAGGCATTATGTACAATATGTACGAAAAATTTGAGTTTTGTAGTTCTTAATTTGACATAACTACAATAGTTTGATTGTGGCTCCTCAATCTAAACGTTGGCCTATTCATGCAATGCGTTGGTTTTCATAAACTAAGCGGCTAATCAGAACATATTTTTAGTATCATTTAGTAGTACAGTTATCCTAATTTGTAGTATAAAAATACGATCGTAAAACGATTTAAATTTGGTTATAAAACACATTTTATGTGGCTCCTCAATCCTGACGTTTCTTTATGAAAATATGTACGTAACTCCTAAAGCTGTTAATGGAATCGAAAAACAATAACATGGCCATTTAGTAGAAAATTCTACTAAATATACGTGCAATCTTACTTTGTACATAATCAGTATTTCTAAAGATATCAATTATTTGAAAATTCCTTAGCAATTTGGTGTGTAGGGTGACCATAAATGACTCAAACCAGGATAATAAAAGGAATTTTAATTGCAGCTACATAAATTATTCGTGATATACCTATTCAAAGACCTTTATATACTTACACAACCATCGTTATAATATAATAAATTAATAAGAAGTTCCAGTAAAATAAATAAGGAACAAAAAATACACATAATGCGCGCCATGTATTTTTTTTTTTTTATTCTATCGAGCTTCTGTTTCTGCATGGCATACAGCCAAAAAAATATTAATACCTCTTTACACATTGAAATTGCTTACGTAAATGTATCTAACAAAATCTCTTTCCGTATATAGAAATATCAAATAACATCACAAATAGGGATTTTCATAGGAAATTGCCGGTGTGATAATGATGATATCCAATAAAATTTCATTATTTTATTTTACGATTTCATTATGTACAATGTAGGATTGCACGTATATTTAGTAGAAATTTCTACTAAATGGCCGTGTTATTGTTTTTCGATTCCATTAACAGCTTTGGTAGTTATGGACATATTTTCATAAAGAAACGTCAGGATTGAGGAGCCAGATAAAATGTGTTTTATAACCACATTTAGATCGTTTTACGATCGTATTTTTATACTACAAACTAGCTGTGCCCGCGACTTCGTTCGCGTGGTGTAGGGGTGCTCGAATTGTTTTGAAAATACATGTTTCTAATAACATAAAATGTTATCAATTAGTATTAAATACAAAAAGTAAAAACACGGGAACCGGATTTGAACCTGATATTTGTCGGCTTTTATTCTACTATTTACCGCTCCACTTAGCTAGTTACGATGGGTGTCGAAATAAACATTTCTAATGCTGAAAAACTATCTAGTTTCCTTCATATGTATAGTAATTTGTCGTAAACTATCGACCATAGTATCCACGGATACATATCGATACTACAAATTAGGATAAATGTACTACTAAATGATACTAAAAATATGTTTTGATTAGCCGCTTAGTTTATGAAAAACAACTCATTGCATGAATAGGCCAACGTTTAGATTGAGGAGCCACAATCAAAGTATTGTAGTTATGTCAAATTAAGAACTACAAAACTCAAATTTTTCGTACATATTGTACATAATGCCTACTAAATCCTACATAATTTTCAAAAACATCCATTGTCTACTTTTCGAGTTCTATAGTGGCTACTCAGTTCAAACGTCTGGATTGAGGAGCCACCTTTAACGTCATGTAACTTTTTAAGGGTTTTCCTACAAATTCCAGGATTGAGTCTACAAAATCGGCTCATATCCTACTAAATAAAGATAATATTCGCGTTTAAAAATCACATGTGGCTCCTCAATCCATACGGACACACAGAATCAGTGCACTTGTGATATCACAATATCCTCTCGGATATCACTTGCCTTGCCAACAAACAGCTGTCAGATGCCAAACGTTCAACCCCCGACAAAAAAGATGGATAATAAGTTTGTAGTGTGTATCTGTGCGTCTGTGGCATCGTAGCTACAAAACGGATGGACCGATGTCAATGCAGTTTTTTTAATTGAAAGCTAGTTTAATCGGGAATCATCTTAGTTATGTTTCATGAAAATCTGTTCAGCCGTTCATAAGTTACAGCTCTTTTTTAGTTGCGAGTTGGGGGTTTTTGACGGTTAGGTTATTTTTGGTTATTTACATTAATTTGGTAACAAAATGCAATAAATTGAGAGAACGTTTGAAATTTGTCAGACAGTTTGTCACACTAATGTTGAAATCATAGTTGAAATGAAAGCTATCTCGAAGAGCTACAAGAATTTGTAATTAGGTAAATTAATTTCAACCAAAAATGAAAAACGTAAATGGAAATAAACTGGACATTTTATTGCGACAAGAACATCAGACGGTACACTGTTAAACTTTTTCAATCATTTTAACAAACACAGACGGACGTACACAAATACTAAACATTACACTTACATCAATAGCGCCGCATTCACACCACACACTTACGCGATTCGCCACAAAACACGTCCAAATAATTTCTATCAAGTGTAAAAATAAAAAAAATATAAAAACTTAGGCATTTCTCCGTCGAGTATTTGCAGTAAAAATTTAACAAAATATTCCAAAAAAAAAAAAACTTAAAAAATAACGTCGCAAGACTGCTCGACGGAGAAACTATTGATGAGTGGCGAGGGAGCCCAACTCTGACACGCCACGCAGCCATTGGTACTTCAGTGGTAGGCACAAGCAACTCGAGCATCATCCGACCTCCGCGGACATTTTCGAACCTTTATAATAAATTTTCACAGTTCTGCAATAATCAATATCAATAAACGTGCGGCCGCGGTTTTGTGGCGTCCGCTTCGGCGGCGACGCTGCGTAGCCGCCATGTTTATGGCCGGTTCCCATTACCATCTATCGGCAGTTCGACCTTAGAAAATTTTGGGGTAGACCAAACCACCAATAGACAGAACATTCGGTTCCAGCGTTAGACACGCACAGATCAACCACAGCACATGAGTTGCAGGTTACCGAAAACTGTGCACCGAAATTCGATGTGATTCATTGTCTCTGTCAATCATTGGCTACAAATTTAAGACCACCTGTGCAATATACAGCAGAAACGTGCACCCAAGCCTGTGCACTCTGGCCTGTGCAACTGTGCATGTGCATCGTGGTCGTAGTGCAGGCCTGGCGCAGCTGCACGGCAGCGGGCGCGGTCTGCGGCGAGCGGCGGGGGTGCGGCGCGGGGGGCGCGGGGGGCGCGGCGCCGCGCGGGCCCCGTGACGTCATAGCTCGTCGTCGCAGCCGGGCTGCATGTCCGACGTCTCGATGGCCACTTCGTCGTAATCTCTCTCTAGTGCTGCGAGGTCTTCTCGCGCTTCTGAGAACTCACCCTCCTCCATGCCTTCGCCTACATACCTGGGTGATGAGAATAGGACATGTTAGGGTTTTACACACATCTACTTAAAGAAGTAGAAGTAGGTTTGTAGGGGTCTTGCATAGGGTTCTCAAAGTCAATGGCCGTCTATCCACCAGAGTCGAGTGAAAGTAACGGGATTGTGTAACGGACTCTTACCAAAGCGAAGCAGTGTTGAGCGAGGTTTCTTTAACTAGTAAAACTATGGCTACATTGCTCAATATTCAGGTAAGTATGCAAATAGACCATGCAGCTAAAATAGCTGAACCAAGCGACGACGAAAGGAAAATGCGATAATGTCTGTAAACATTTCCCAGATCTACTCTCCGTAACAAACTCACAACGCTCCGCACTAATGGATAGCCAGGAATAAGACTCGAGTTTCCTTAGGAGCACCAAAACTCAAGAATGACTTAGGCACCAAACAGTTTTTCACTGACCGAGCTGCCTTAGGAATACCAAACCTCAAGGATGTCCTGGGCACCAAATAATCTTTCACTAACTACTAACCAGTGCACAAACGCTCGCTTGGAGTACATGAGGTCGAACTTGTGGTCGAGCTTGCCCCACGCCTCGGCGATGGCGGTGGTGTTGCTGAGCATGGACGCGGCGCGCTTCACCTGCGCCAGGTCGCCGCCCGCCACCACGGACGGCGGCTGGTAGTTGATGCCCACCTGCACGACACAGTAAGGGTCAATCATGTAATAATAATAATAATCGTTACGGCCAATGGCTTAATAGCCAAGAGCCTCGACCAACATCTTATGAGGCTCTCGTTGGGGGGCTGGATCAAGGGCTTGATGCAGAAGGCGGTACTCCTCGACACGGCACGCATTGTGAGGAGGTTCCTCTCTCTGGAGCCCTAGCCGCCGGTAGCTTGGACCCTGTTACCGATGCCGGTGGCCTACTACTCTTTTATATTTTTAAATGTTTTTATTACCTATTATTTATTTATTTACTTGTAAAATTATTTAAAAATATGAAAAAGTGTATTAAAAATTGAATAAAGGTCATAATAATATAATAATAAATTTGTTCAGTTCTGCGTTACATTGTATGTGATCTTAATTTTAGGTGTACAGAATTTTTTAAAAACATTATTACATCTTGTAACTTAACACAATTGTTGTGGTATTGTTGGACGGCGGCCCCCAAACTAGGCGTTCGCCTGTATCTTGGGAGCCAGAGTATGTGCATCTACAAACTAAGTATTAAGGGAGAAAGTCAAGAGAACAGCCAAATAAAAATTTCTGGAAGTAGAGACTTATAAAAAATTAATAAAGTATCTTTTGTGTATCTCAAGAGTATCAAACCAGAAACCTGTTCAGGGGGCTTACCACGAGCTCTTAGAGCAGGGCTGAAATTGAACTGCCCAGAAATTTCCAGAATAAGCTGACCTTTCACTGTAAGAAAAGCCTATCCAGTGCGAGGTCAGCTCATACTGGAAATATCTGGGCAATTCAATTTAAGCCCTGCTATTATTACGAGGTTATAGTAAGCCCCCTGTTCATACATAGAAAACCAAACTATAATCCAGCTACCAATTCAGCTTTCTATTTCTTCCCCCCATTAAAGCCAACGTCCATATTCCCGGCACTATAATATCTCACCACAATACGCAGGACCATTGCACTTTTAAAAAACCTTTTTAAAATTGAACCTCTACTGCATCACGAAGACTTAACTATGAATAAACCAACCTTAAATCCAGTGGGACACCAGTCCACGAACCGTATGCCAGCCCTGCCCTTCATGGCCGCAATAGCAGCGTTCACATCTTTAGGCACCACATCCCCGCGGTACAGGAGGCAGCACGCCATGTACTTGCCGTCGCGAGGGTCACATTTCACCATCTGGTTCTGTGGCTCGAACAGCTCCGCTGTGATCTCTGACACTGACATGCCTTCGTGGTAAGCCTGCGAGAAGTTGCTTGGTTAGATAAGTATACGAACGAGGGTTAAAAGAAGATAGTAAATCCTAAGTGAGCTCCTTTTGTAATTTCGGCATGAGATCTCATTTGGAAATATCGATCATAATATATACTGTGCGAGGGTGGTAACGGGTAGACTGACCAGGATGAGCAGGAGTACTTAGGTACGTTACTCGAGGAGACTTTCCGTGTAGCCTATTTGTGCAACCGAATTATGACTATTGAAATAATTAAAGAAAGGACCATAGGTTTGAGAGATCCTGAAACTTGGGTGTTCGGCAAGAAATAGGACAGATATTTATCAATTGAAATTCCATCATTTAGACGAAATTGGACGAAACGTACCTACATTGTAAGTATTGAATAATGAGGCAATGCCAAGGAAGTACCTATCCTATGTGAGCGACGAATAAGATGCGACGCGACACGATGCCATGCGACGCGGTGTTATCCGTGACAAGTGTCCTACGTGATTTTGGTCATTACTTCTCAAATCATGGAGAAATACAGTACAATTTTGCTTGAAAGTTAATATTTAAAGTACAGACTTTTAAAAAAATATCGTAAAAAACACAAAGAAAACAAATATAATATTTATAATTCAACGCTTCTGAATCAACCATTTCGTAGTTCGTGGTGTCTCGTCTGGTCGCGCTCAAAACAAGTACGCGTTACGTCGCGTCTCGCCGCACTGTCATATAGGCCGCAAGCAAGGTAGGCCTTTGAGTTGATCGCGTTCGTCGCGTTCGCAGCGTCGCGTCGCGTCGTATTCGTCGCTCACGCAGGACACCGCGTAACATGCGCGCCGCGACAAGTTTGTCGTCATGACCAGACGAGATAATGCCTCTAAAAACCTGTTTCCGAAAGAGATAATGCGACGACAAAATCATGTCGCGGCGCTCATGTTATCCCGGCTGGTATATATTAATTTCTCACCTTATCGGCTGAGACAACGGGCGCGTAGGCGGCGAGTGGGAAGTGTATGCGCGGGTAAGGCACCAGGTTTGTCTGGAACTCTGTCAGGTCCACGTTCAGCGCGCCGTCGAACCGCAGCGACGCTGTGATTGACGACACCACCTGCGCAGAATCAGGCAGTAAACTTATTATTAGGAGTCTCTTTGGACGATTGCAGAAGCGGTGAAGAGCAACAGTGATTTACGTTCGCTTTTGAAATCGAGGGTAAATAAAGAAATTGACCATTCCATGGCGGGATATTGTGAAATTGTGTGTGAATTTCCATTAAGATTTCTAGGCATGATCCGTAGGAACATAAAATGTGAAGAAATGTTTCGTGATATTCCGGATATCTGAATCCAAAACTAAAAAATAAACATCTTCTCACTTGTGAAATAAGCCTGTTGAGATTGGCATACGAGGGCCTCTCTATGGACAGCCGCCGCCTGCAGATGTCGTATATGGCCTCGTTGTCCACCATAAATGCGCAGTCCGAGTGGCCGATGGTCGCGTGTGTGGTGAGCACCGCGTTATAGGGCTCCACCACTGCTGTGGAAACCTGGGTGCAAAGCAAAGTACTTATACCCTTTAAATATTCGTTGAATGGTAGGTACGAACATTTTCGGCTTCAAGTCTTCCAATGGATGTCGTAAAGGGTGACTTACTGCTAGCTCCAATAAGTGTTGAAGTAGATTTTTGACTCCGTATTGTCAAGTTTCTATTCTGGACCAATAATGAAGAAGTTTCCAAGGCTAGATATTACAACCTTTTCCCACGAATGCCGCAAAATGTGACTTAAAGGGTAAGCAACCCTTTTATGCCGTGGTTAGACGGCTAAATTACTGTTATTCGCATGGTAATGTAAATCATCTAAGAAAATAGTGTATGCATACTTGTGGTGCTGGATAGATAGCAAACTCCAGTTTGCTCTTCTTGCCGAATTCTTCTGAGAGTTTCTCCATGAGCAGCGAGGTGAAGCCGGACCCTGTTCCGCCGCCGAAGGAATGGAACACGAAGAAACCCTGGATGAGGAGTTAGTTGATGAGAATAGATACAAGATAAATCTAATTCTAATCAGAATTCAATGCCTGTTCTGTGTATAGGAAGATAATCATAGTATTTCCGAGAACTTAAAGGATTTAAAGATAAAAGAACTTTTAAAATTAGCGAGAATTTTAGTAGTTACCTACTATTGGAAAAAAATATAGTTCATAGGAATAAAAACTGCACTGTAAGAAACACTCATAATAACGGAAGCAGAAAATTATTAGCTGTGTTTAACCGCAAAACAAATGCTAATGTAACTTTTGTTACATCCTACAAATAAGTCCAAGTTAAAAAATATTTACACCCTTTCCAAGTTCAATTCTATTCACCTGTAGACCGGTGCATTGGTCAGCCAACTTCCTGACTCTCTCCATGACAGGGCCGAGTACTTCACGGCCGGTGGAGTAATGGCCACGCGCGTAGTTGTTAGCCGCGTCCTCCTTGCCCGTGATCAGCTGCTCAGGGTGGTACAGCTGCCGGTATTCACCTGAACGGACCTCATCTGGAAGATTTATGATCAAATTATGAACCAAATGCAGATTTTTCAAGTCTGAATACCAAGTAATACACGAAAAAATCAGTGCAAATTGATCGATCATATTGACTGTTAAAATCTTAATAATATGGTCTCTCCTGATCAGCTTCAGTAAAGGTATGAAAGCAGGAATCTACTGGTCCATACGGCTAATTATTTGTTTAAAATTCAATAGTGGTACATAAGGCGGATTTTATGCCATGAGGCATTCTCTACCAGTAAGGGACCTACGAGTCCTGTATGGAAAGCACTGGTGCTTCAGGCATTGGTTTCTCCGCTTCAAACTATTGAATAAAGGGGACAGGAAGTAGCAGCAGAACTCCAAGCAGAACCTCACTAGTGGAGCTGAAAAATTTACCAGCTTGTTATAGAGACTTACCAATAACAGTGGCTTCTAAATCCACCATGACAACTCTCGGCACCATTTTCCCTCGATCAGCTTCAGAAAAAAACGTATTGAAGCAGGAGTCGGCCGCGTTAGGGTCTTGCTCGCAGGCCGGCAGGGTCCCATCAGGACGGATGCCGTGCTCCAAACAGTACAGCTGCCAGCACGCCACCCCCATCTGCACTCCCGCCTGCCCGACGTGCACTGAGATGCACTCCCTCTGCTCGCGTCCAAAGAGGTAGCACGTTATTGACATTTATAATAAGGCAAACTGGATTGAAGCGATGAGATTGGTTGGTTTGAATTTTGTTTTTTTTTATTAAGAAAGGATTAAGTAATGTTCCACTGAGAAACTTCTTTAAGCCCAAAAATAATGTCATTTTGAAATTTCAGTTACCGCAAATTGTTATAGAAAAAAAGATAAGGCCTATGGTCACAAGGGCGTGGTAAAGCTGATCGAAGATAATGACAAAAAACTTCATCTAAAATGGCCGTCAACTGACATTTCTGGAACATCAATTATGTTAGCACCCAACACACCCAATATCAAAATATCAAATCCAAATAAACATAAGCTCTACCAAGACTTCAAACTTCACGAGAAGTAAGGAATGAGGAACATTTATAATCAAACAATTTCTTAAAAAATCATCAGTAAGTAGGTAATAATACCACAATATCCAAAATCAATCAAAAGAAACTAAACAGCTACAGAGAAACAATGCTCTACGAAGTAAAACAAGAACTAAATCTAGTAAACCAACAATTACCTGAAGACACACACCAAGTCCAAAAACCAAAGTTATCTATCTACATACAAATTCACTTACCATGATAGATACTGGTAATTTTGACGATCCTGTGCGAAAAAATATAATATAAAAAAACTGTATAAAAAACTATTACTGTACAAAAATTTTGAAACCGACTGAAATTTTGAAAAAAATTGCGAATCAGCGCCCGTCTGATGGGCCGCTTGGATCTATTGTTAATTTTTATTCCACGTTCGAATTTCCATATGGCGTGCTGTTATATTTTTTTATGCCAGCTTCAGAATTTTTTATTTTTGAACAAAAAGTTTTTATACGTATTTTTATTACGTAAAAAGGTTTACTTATTTTTATTTCTTCTGTCTGAAATTCACGTTGTCTTTCCATGAGTAACTATGAGTGGTTATTGAAAGAAGTGGAATAATATTAGATGGATCCTCCTGTGTGCTAAGAACTGTACTCAACATCAATACTCATCAGTCTTATCAAGTACTTTTTTTTGTTATTAATGTAATGTATGAATGCAGGGAGTGACATTTTCCCAGATGAGTAAATGATTATCGATAAATAAGACAATATACAACTATTTCATAAATCGGTTATCATGTATTTCAATCGCCCTCTTTAAATAAGGTGTTCATCCACATATGAAATCAAGGTGACATGCCTACGCACTTAGGTTTCAGTAAGGTCCCGTGAATATAATTAGTCTGAATAATAATGAGGTCTCTCTCGGTATAAAAGCTCGGTTTTACAGAGCTTTAACACATACCGACCACATTCGTGGAACAGTAACCTCCTTACATCCTTCAACATCACATTTGAACCCTTTGGGTCAATTGATCAGTAGTTCAAAATCCAAGAAAACATCAGTCATCATGAAATTGTGTTTGGTGCTTGTTCTGTTTGCGGCGTGCGTTTGGTCCTCTGAGGCGCAAAATGGTGCTAACTTCTACTGCGGGCGACAGTTTTCAGAAATGGTGGCGACTCTCTGTTGGGGCTCCGAGGAGGTGAAACGTGATGCTGGCTGGTGGAATTCAGCAGGCGCTGCGCGGGCGCTGGGCGGCGCACGCGGCAAACGCGGCCCTGTCGACGAGTGCTGCGAGAAGCCTTGCACTATCGACGAACTGCTCACGTACTGCTAACCATACACCAATGTTTGGTAGACATTAACGATTGTTATACGAGTATTATGTTGCTGTAAATAAATAATGAAGTTACCAAATTATAGAATCGATATTTTCACTACTTCCAGTTAAGTCAAAGTCAAAGTCAAAGATTTTTATTTCAACTGGGCCTTTGCAGGCACTTTCAAAACGTCGTGATTCTAGGCGCACGGTTCCAAGTGGGTTGGTCCTGGAGAAGATACCGGCAAGAAACTCCATGGATACTCTTTTCATAAATCAAGCTTAGGTACTACACAACAAATGTGGGGCCGCAGGAGCGGCCCCGGCTAAAATTCGACCTCAATTTACACAATATTACAATAAAAAAAATAAAAAAAGAACAGCAAAGATCATAAGTACCACTATAATATTATAATTATACAATACTAGTAGGTGCGTACTTAACACTCAAGTCAGTCACCCAATTAAGAATAGGTTAGTTATCTGTGTGAATTAGGATTAGAATGTGATTAGAGATTCGACACAAGAAAAAAAAAATTGAATATTACATCTAATAACCTACTACAATGATTTATCGACTTAACTTTCATTATCATCGGCCCAAACTTTTCTAAGTAGGAATCCTCTGAATATATTTATTTTATTGGGCTATAATATTTAAAATAGGTAATTTTAAATATTATAGCCCAATAATATAGCTTCAGTTGTAAAATTCAGTTCAGTTAATAATAGACTTTGAACCCTGAGTTTGATTCGGCGTTTCTTTGTAGTCATCATAAAAAAATGCATTTAATTCAGATACCGTATAACCCATATACAAAAGACAAGTTTAAAAAAGTTACAAAAGTTACAGTCATGGAAACGCTGGCGCTATCTAGTATTTGAAAACGGCTAAAAATTATTGAAAACTCCATTTCGAGCTTTGTAGATTAAATGTCTCTTCACTAGCATTAACATCATAATAGTCCTGCTGAAAATGGGCCTCTTGATGACTGATCATGATCTGTCATATTTAATCTTCGACATAATTTCTCAAAAGTCCACCAGTCCTGTCTTTCCAAAAGCTAAGTACCTACATTTAAAATCGAGGGTGGCAAGTACGTCACAAGTAGGGCACTAAGATAGGGTGGCTGCTATTAGGGCAACAAGGGATAGGGTGAATGGGGCGGGCAGCTTGGCGTTCACCCCTCTTGTGTGGACGTCGTAAGTTGATTTGCATTTTTGTGCTCGTTAGTTTGGAATTTCTATTAGTTTCTGTAAATCATAGAAGTATTTTTTGGCCTAGTCTTACTGCAGGGCAAAGGCCTCTCTTTCCGTTTTTATTTTCGTCCCGCTTTTAGCACATAAATATATTAATATATTCAATTTAAACAACAACAATATTAGTTAAAGAATAAGCTCAAGCAATGGGTGCCAAAGCATTTAGACACTAGGTTATTTCTCAAATATTGACTCCAAGGACCAAAATCTGCTTCAAATTAACTCAGGCCTAAGAAAAAATTGAAACAACTATTAATTGTTACTGTAAACATTAAAGCATGTTTACTTATTTTACATTTAAAATTAGCCATGACAACACAAACCAAATTCTCCACCAAAGTCAATTACATTAATCCGTGTCCACAATAAATCAAATCATTGTCTTTTTAACACCTAATCCGGTCACAGTCGACCGCGTTGTTAATCCTTTACATGCAAATGTTAAGTATTGTCAAGTGTTCACATTATTTTGAATATATAATTGCGTGATATTGTTGTAGTGTGTAAATAAAAAGGAGCGGTATTATCGATTTGTTTCGCTTGTGGATGCGTGTAGTGAAAAAGGGCCATATTTTTAGTTTGTTTAATAATTTGGTTTAATAATTCTAAGTAAGTTCTAGATACTCAAAGTTGGGAATAATATTAGGACTCAAAATGGCTGGCCTGTTAGATTTTTAGTTTTGAAAACATAAAGAAAATCGAATGTCACCGACTTACCGTCAAATTTGACAAATAACTGTCACCCAACTGGCGGGGGTAGATCAAAGTAAATGATATTATTGTGAAACCTGATTCTTATCTCTAGGATTATCGCTAATGTGCCGAGATATCATCTTAAAAGAGGGACGAATGCGGATTTATGTTGCAGAACTGCACTGAATGTGTTAGGTATGGTTTTTATTTTTAATTTACCTACTATTTACATCGAAGTTGTTGTTCGATGAGTTACAATGTAACAAAAGTTACGTGTTTTGCTAACACATTTTATTTGCAACCTATCGAGATGAAGAATAATTAGAAGACTCCTTCGGAATACTCTTGTTACATAACATAGTTTAACGAACTTAAGACCTATCTATATTCGTCACAGAATCTTCGATACTTGACTAAACAACTACAGGAGTGAAAAGTAAGATTAGCATAAATGGGTCATTCTCCGAGAGGTCGATTTTGGTGGTCACACAGCAATATCTCCGTAGTTATTAAAGATACAGCATTGAATTTTTTTTATATATTTCTTCACTTATTACTGCAACTAAAAAATATACTTTAATCCAAATCATTTAAAAAGAAATTGCCATAAACTAAATCAAAATACAAAAAACGGGGCTCATTTCGCAATTCTTGGCGTGTCACACTGCCCGCTTGCTTCAAACAATCGTGTATATATTCTCAATGATATAATGAACACCTATGTATTGTATATCAGAATACTTGTTATTAGTTGTAGAATTCGTAAAAAAAATATATTTCATATTCCATAAGTTGTTTAAAAGTTATGAGACAAAATGTATCGGTCACACGATGTGTAGGTAAGTTTCGTGGACACTAAGTTTTACCTATTAATAGATTTTTTAAACAATTAAGGTTGGCTATAAGTTAGCATAAATAATCGAGATTTTGATAAGGTACCTGGAGTTGCAATTATGTCTTTAATTACATAGTTATTTCAGATTATTGTGAAAATTCATCAGTTACGTGGCATTGGTGGTGTCCATGAAAATGACTTATCAACCCATAAAATAGATTTTCTACTTTTAACATGCTTTTCATTATTTATTTTGTTAATAACGTTGAAAACTAATTGGTTTTTTATTTTCTTAGCTTTCATTAACATTATTTTATTGCTAAATAAGTTGGTTTGAGATTTCCTGTATGTGGAAAACGATTATCGAGGATAAATAACTCATAGTGTTTTTTGTTTAGAATGGTGATGTCTTTGTAATATTTGGTTAGTTATTACGTAACTAACAGTGTTTTTGGGTCGATCTAGGTGGTTTTTTGGGTATTTTAAATTGTTAACAAACCTTTTATCCAGTTGTATTTTAATACTAATAGGTACCTACTATTAGAAAATGTATAAAATTGAAGTAAACATGATTGTATAAAATATTCTACTAAGAAGTTCTTAAATGACTACTATGTATTTAAGGTTTTTTTTACAAAGATGAAAAGTTCTATTGGACGTGACTATTAATTAAAATTAAAAAAACCTTCATAATTCGCTTAAGGTGATGATAAACTTGAGAGTACACTTGTAATTAGCATTCTAACTAATGTTACATTACATTACAGGTATTCTGTTGAGCATTTCCTCGAGCGTTCGCTAGAATGCTTGACAAAAGATCATACCGACGTTTGGTTCTATTCGTCGCCGATATGCGACTCGCGGTTACTTTGCGTTAGAAAGGTTGGCATATACGTAAGGGATCTGTGCTGTTATAGTACAATATGCATTATTTGGGGTACTGGTAATACATTACAACTTTCATACAATACGCGTGTAGGAAAAAGGAATGGACTTCAGGATTGCTCTTTGGGTTCATTCAATAGTTAGCATTAAGTTTTTTGGGGCACCTCCCCAAGAAGTAATGTAGTATTGGACCTGTTTAATTAATTTGTTATCCGCAATATAGCACAGGTTTTTCAAGATGAATGTTAACTTACGTATTCTATTCGCTGAAGTGGCAATATTCTGTTTAAAAGAAAGAGTTTCGTCGTATAAAATACCAAGTTATTTATTAGAGCTAGTGTTTTTAATAATAGGATAAGTGAAAACAACTACCAGGGGGGTTGTGACAAATGTTAGATACATAGTTTGAGCTACTATATAATGCGTAATTAGATAATTATTAAGTCGGTAGACAATATTATAAAAATGTAAGTCTTGCTT
The DNA here is from genome assembly GCA_932294325.1 of Allophyes oxyacanthae. Lineage (NCBI taxonomy): Eukaryota > Metazoa > Arthropoda > Insecta > Lepidoptera > Noctuidae > Allophyes > Allophyes oxyacanthae. The sequence goes on along the minus strand of OW028614.1, from coordinate 1,275,301 downwards.
CGTCTAAAAGCAGGGATTGCTTAGCGACTTTTAGTATCGATATTACCATCATAAGTTACTGTATCATTTTCGTGGTTTGCTCCGTCATTTTGGTGGAATCAAAATTTTCTAAATTGAATTCTGTCTTTATTTTTTATCTAATTTTGTTGTTATACATATCAATGAACTTGTATTATTGTAAATTTTAATATTTTGAAGTTAGTTAATTAAAAAAATTAAAAATGAAAATTGCCATGAATATGACGCCGAGAATCCTGCTCGGAGAATGACCCAAATACAAATAAAGCAAAATTTGCCACAAAAATAGTTACGGGTGTTGGTTTCGACTACGCAAAAACTGAGAATAAATACATTTATTTTCAATAAAAAGAATAAAGTTTTCCAGCCCAATGACAATCCACGTACAATAGCCCGAGGTGTGGTGCAAATAAAAAAGCCCATTTGGTCCACAGAGGCGGAATAATGACCGCTTTTTACCGGTATAATCCGGATCAGATAGCTGGGGACTATGCGATGCCCGTTTGATATTCATGATCATTCCCGGTAGATTTAGGGATTAAAATAGTGCAAATTTGGTGCAGATACATTAGTTGGTTGTTTTAGAGTTTTACTGAGTACTGTGTAGTGTGAGTAATCGGTAAAAATCGAATTTGCAGGTTGTATCCGAACCAAGTTATTTGGTTGCATATAGCAATAACTTGTATTTATTTAAATAGGAGTTCAGTTATCACCTTTTTTATTTCAATTAAGCCGGCTGCAGACCTTCAGTTTTTACTGTTCAGTTAAAACGTACGTGTGAAGGCAAAGCAGTTCAACTGTACAGTTTCCAGTTTTGCCTACACATGTACGTTTTAACTGAACAGTTCGACTGTTCAGTTAAAACTGTGCAATTGAAACTGAAGGTCTGTAGCCGGCTTTAGGTGTTAAGCGGTTACTGTAACCTATGGACGCTTGAAGCACCAGAGGCATCACTAGTGCATTGCCGAATCTTTTCACTCCCTTTTTGTAGAACCCATATTTTTCACCTTACTAGAAAGATGTAAAATCTGTATCATGTAGACAGATTATATGGGGATTGGCTTGAGGTCTGGGAGTATCTGGCAACTGACGGAACTGGAACTGTACTAAACTGATACATATCGTAATCGTAATTTCCACGCATTAGTCCAAGCTGGCGTAGTTTAGCCTAATCAAAATTAGCCTGTTTATGTGGCTACCTAATAACTAAAATAGAGAATTGAATAGCTATTGAGATAATGATTGAATAACAGGAATATAAGATCCAACCATTCCCGATCCCTTTTTATTGTACTCATCATTATGAACAACTTTTACTACCGTAACAAACCCGAAACCGCGAAAACAATCTGCTGGTCCTAATAATTCAATATTAGGTACTCGACTAAATGTTTGAAACAGCATTTATTTTCACGTTTTTAGATTTGGTCCTATATATATATACAACCTGTAACAGAATAAACGCAAGACCTGAAAGTTGTTTGTTCAGAATCGGCTTCTGAATCGATTTCCATCATAATTTATATATGTTAATTTTTCCCTAAAAAATCTTTTATTTATCTTAAATTAGAACCACCGCGTCGTAACAAGTTAATAAAATCTTTGCTTTAAGAAAATTTAAGCCTTATTCCAAAGTAATAAAGCCTTCTTGAATGCACGAGCGAATTTGTAGTTCGTTCATAGATATCCATACACACACGTAAATAATATCAATGCATTTTACATTTGAGGTAGTGTGCATTAAATAAAATAGTTAATTTAAGGAAATTTAACCCTTATTACCAACCAATAAGGCTTATTTAAATGCACGACAGAATTTGTAGTTCGCATTTCACAAAGTTTTTCAAAATGTTTTTTGCAATAGTAAGAATAATGTGAAAGAGCGAGATGCATTCTTCTTCTTCTTCTTCGTTCGATATGGCAATTGAGCCGATGTCGATTTACCAGCTACCCCTTTGACGTTTGACATGTTTGACATGTTTCAGTGGTTGTGTTTCGTTGTTGTTGTCACATTTTATTGTTTACGCGCGCGATGGCTTTCCGTTATACCAATATCCAGTACACGGAGATGGTGAGGACACTGGCTCGTTGTGACGATAATGTCGAGTTAGCTTGTCGAGTGATGAATGAACGATATGGCACCAGAGTGAGCGCCAGGACGATGCTAAGTGCAACTCAGCGTCTGAGGGACTCCGGGACGTTTCGTCCTAACACGGCCTTGGATAGAGGGACAAATGTGCGCAGTACTCGTTTGCAAGCAAACATTCTCGATTATTTCGACGAGCATCCAGAGAGTAGCACGAGAGAGGCAGCGCCATTGTTCGACTGCAGTCACATGTACGTGTGGCGAACATTACATGCTGATGGAGAACACCCGTTCCACCTACGACGTTGTCAGGAGCTAACGCCGAGCGACTACTTGCCACGTCTAGAGTTTTGTAGATGGGTGTTGGAGAACTGGCAACAAAATATTATTTGGACCGACGAGAGTACATTCACTCGTGTTGGGATGTACAACCAACATAATCAACATTTGTGGAGGCACGAGAATCCACATGCATGCCGTGTGGATTCATTCCAGCACAGATTCTCTGTAAACGTGTGGGCGGGCGTCATCGGTACACACGTACTCGGCCCCGTTTTTCTACCGAGGTTGACTGGAGATACCTACCTACAGTTCTTGCAGGAGACATTGCCGGTGTTATTAGACGACGTCCCTCTCGTACTTTTACGACAAGTCTTTTACCAACACGATGGTGCTCCCGCGCATTTCACGTGGACCGTTCGACGGCATCTTGATGCGGAATATGGCACGCGTTGGATTGGTCGTGGGGGACCTGTACAGTGGCCTCCCAGATCGGCTGACCTAACGCCGTTAGACTTTTATTTGTGGGGTCGAATAAAATCCCTTGTGTATGTAAACGAGGCAACAAGTGTCGATGACCTCAAACAAAAAATCGAACACGCATTTGTGATAGTGAAAAATGACACTGAGGTTCTTAGCAAACTAAAATTAAATTTAAGAAAGCGTGCTACAAAGTGCATCGAACAAGGCGGTGGTCATTTTGAAAGTTTAATGAAAATGGGACGAAGAAGTAGTGTAAATTAGTGTAAATTCTGTAAGTACCTATTAATACGATTTTATTTTAATTACCTACTGTAAATATTATGATTCAAATCTTTTAAACACGCCGACTTTGAATATTTTTTACACGTAATAAACGGTAAACACGACTTATCAGGGTTTAGAGGGTAATGTCGCGAAAGTTACGCGTCTGAGATAAAAAAGTTCTGCGTTCCCCGGTGTCCGATGATAGTACCTACCTACACGTGTCGGCGCGGCGGCCGGCGGCGCGCGTCGGTGGGCGCGCGATTGGCGGCGCGGGCGCCGCCGCCCGGGTGCTCCGCCCTACTTTACTGATACATCACAGTCGGGCAAAATGTCGCTTGGTTTAAAAATACATCCCCGTTACTAAGCCTAATATCTTAGATTCGTATTGCTAATGTAGATTATTTAATACAATCGTAAAATTAAATTAAATTATTCAAAACCGCCAGTCCAAAGCCTGTGAAAGTGTGATGGAAAGATGGAATCATAATTTTCGGTCATTGAACTGACGTACCTAGTGACTACACTTGCAGTGCTTAGCCAGCTGATGGCGGGCGAACTGATGTGCGCTGGTGTGCGCTCGCCGCTATAAACATTGCTATGAGTGTGTGCGTAGAGAATAGTATGCTCAAACGTTTTACGTTTAGTCAGGACAACTATTTTATATTATGTGATTTGGTTTGGTTTAACTAAATTAAATTACAGATGTTATTTTAGTTTTATAATTTAATAATATTCTAATTGGCGTGTCTGAGATCTTGCGTTTATTCCGTTACATATTGTATAGTAAAAGTTGTTCATAATGATGAGTACAATAATCCCATATAGGGATCGAGATTAGAAAGGTTGGATGGTTGGACCTGTCATAATGATTTTTCCTATGTATCCGTCATTTAAATAGATAAACTTAAGTACCTATATAGGATGTTACAAAATTAACTTAAGAATTTTGTGAAGTAGTTTTACTCATGATTAACCAGAAGAAACCTGAAATCGCGAAGAAAAAAACAGCTGTTCCATACATTTAGTCGAGTAACTTTGAATAAGTATGGAACAGCTGATCTTTTTTTGCGATTTCGCGTTTCTTCCCATAATAAGTTGTTCTTATTGATGAGTAGAACAACTTCATGAAATTCTTAGAGTTCATTTTTTAACACCTCGTATAATTTATTATCTCCACCTACCAATTGCACAAAATTTGGCGGGGCGGCAGAAGGGATATGGGTACAAGTATAAGGGACCAGATTCCAAAAACAGATATTCCTAATGCATCAGAACGCATAGGTAAGGTAAGCATATATGTGGACGTTTCCAAAAACTGACTGATGATTTTTCTTCCAGTTGTAAATGCAATGAGGGTGACTGGATGCGATAGATGGAGCACCAGGCGGCCGAAGTTGTAAGTGGTCTTTCGCCAACTATAGATTGGGAAAGTCTGAATGGATTGATTGTTGATGAAAGAAAACATAGAAAATAAGGTAGCCTCCATAATTTATTTACATCAGAACATTACAATCAGTCATGCCTATCAAACATTAGTGTATGTATAGCTAGCAGTACGTGAGCAGTTCGTCAATAGTACAAGGCTTGTCGCAGCACTCATCGACGGGGCCGCGCTTGCCGCGTGCACCACCTAGCGCTCGCGCATCACCCGCTGACTGCCACCAGCCAGCATCACGCTTCACCTCTTCGGAGCCCCAGCAAAGGGTCGCCAGCACTTCTGAAAGCCGTCGCCCGCAGTAGTAGTTAGCACCATTTTGCGCCTCAGAGGACCAAACGCACGCCACAAACAGAACAAGTACCAAACACAATTTCATGATGACTGATGTTTTCTTGGATGTTGAACTACTAATCAATTGACCCAAAGGGTTCAAATGGGATGTTGAAGGATGTAAGGAGGTTACTGTTCCACGAATGTGGTCCGAATGTGTTAAAGCTCTGTAAAAGCGAGCTTTTATACAGGGAGAGAGCTCATTAATATTCAGACTAATTATATTCACGGGACCTAACTGAAACCTAAGTGCGTAGGTTATGGAAAATTTACCTCAGAAAGCATCTTGACTTTACAGGTGAATGAGCATCTTTCCGAAAGTGGGCGACATATGAACAGCAGGGTTAAATTAAGATTTGTTAACTTTGTCGTGTACGATACATTGAAATTAGAATCCATATAAACCAGAAGATAGGTAATTTAAAATATTGATGGGAATTTATGAAAAACAAGCAGTTTCAGATAAAGTTGGAGTCAAAGGCCCTAGTGTAAATGTCTTTTAACATCTCGATTTTACGCATCGATCGTATTCGGCGCTCCGATTGGTGAAGAGCTCGGAGTGGGCCAATCGGAAGGCACAACGTGGACTATGCGTAAAATGGAAACTGTCATAAGATACTTACAGTTCCCCAGTTCTAAAAAGTAGACTCAGATAAACAAAGAAAAATTTAGAATTTTGCAGTATTTTCTTCATAGGCTTTCATAGTTGGCTTGATATAAATACTTCTAAAAGATTTAAAGGAGTAGGCATTAAGTTACCACGTCTAATGAACTAGCAACATCTTAAATGAGAACAGACTAGAAAACTGGGTAATGTATTTAATTACATACACCTACCTACGTGTAATCATTTCACCATCACTATGAGCAAGCTTGCAACATCGAACATAACTTTTCAACCAAGAAAATGTTGCATACACGTTATCCACTGACACGTTACTTATTCATGGCTTTGAACTTTGAACAGTCATAAAGTTTGTAGCTTCTGTATAACCATAAGACTTAAATGGGACATACTGGTTATCGCATGGTATTTATCTAACATCATATCATTCATATCCAAGTTCTTCTTAGGTCTTCATAACGACTGCAAAACTGAACGTACGGGAATACCCTACTTACTATGCGTTGCAAGCAGATTGGTGTATGGTATCTTTTTCACCCAGAAGGATGCCACTGCCCATTCCATACTTACATAATCATTAATAAAATACTTAAAATAAAATTGTTTATTTAGAAAAAGATTTCTATCTACAATGTACCTATATCGAACTCATATTCCCAGGCTAGGACTAAGAAAATGTGAAGCTTAGTAATAACTCTAAATGAAAAAATAAATAAAAATATAGGTTCAATTAAGATAGCTCAAACTAAACCATCTAAAACCAAGTAATAAAAGTAAACAGTAGCGGTAACCATAAAGGCCGGTAATTAAATCTTAAGGGCTCCGCACTAAGGGTCTGAGCGAGGGTGCACAACACAAAAGGACCGTAGGACCAGGGTTATAAGGCCAGGTGCCCGCTCGTGTACAATAGCTTTAGTTGACTTTATTTTATTTGTGATTTAGTGGTGCTGGGTCGGTGGTGTGTGCAATATTGCATTTATATACTAAATAAATATTATGGTGTGTGCAATATTGCATTTATATACTAAATAAATATTATTATATGGTATAAAGTTTCTACGTTTGATAATATTTTGGTCTTCTTAAGGTTTTAAAAAGGCAAAATAAAATCATGATCATTCAGATAATATTTCTAAACGTTACCACTAGTTCTATAAAAATTAAGAAGCAAATACTTGTAAACGAATAATAAAATTATGGTAGATTTCTCAGAATTGGAGATCAAAGGGTTAGTAAAATTAAAGTCGTTAACGAGTCCCTAAACGAAATTATTGTAAACAAAGTAATAAATGACCGGAATCTTTGAATTTCAGACTAATAGAAAGCACACTTTGAAACGGAGATAAAAAAATAAAAAAAACACCACAAAAAGTCTCTAAGCCAGCTTTGCCTGCATAACCCAATTACATTTTTCAATAACCAACACAAAATATCCCCCCTCTATACTCTACTTACAACCAACTTTCACTGCATACAATTTTTTGGCCCGAAATCCATTTTTTCCGATAAAAAAATTCGCCTCATGAATGCCACCATTGTTCGCAGTGCATCCATGCATCGTGACAGATGGGGATATGGCGTTCTATGGTGTTCTATGGTGTCGGATATAAGCGATAAGGGTAAACGGTTTGACACCGCGACAATCGGTCAAATTATTCTCTACATGGATTTTGATGGTGATAGTAATAATAAAAGAGAAAGTTAACAAAGACTTAAATCACATTCTACCTTGGAATTCAAAATTTCTAAAATCCTCCAAAGTCTTAGAGCGAAATTAATATAAAAGTAAGGATAATAATTATGTCATATACCTATTAGCGCAATCAAGTGAGTTAATTTGCAAATCCGACTATTCGGGACTAATTGAGAATAAGCCAAGATAACGGCTATAATGCTAAAGTTTACGATTTGTCCATTATGATATTTCAAATCGAAGCAGGAAGAATTTTGTTTATTCACAAAATTTTGCTATGTAAGCACATAGACCACTCCAATTAGCATAAACTTTGTATATTTTCGCTTGAATCCTAAATCTATGCCAATTAGTGTGAAAGTATTGCACAGTGCACTGACCAAAAGCACCACGAGCATTATCTAGCTCTTGAGTAGGTGACCATAGAGCTGCCAAAATGCCCTTCATCAGTTTAGGTTAACTTCAGCTGTCATCTCCATAAATAAACCCTACACGTCTCTCCATTTTTAATATTCCTATTAATTCCAAATTCCATGATTAAATTCCAGCTCAGTAGCTCGTAGCTCCAATTAAGCGGTGACAAGCGTGACATCAGCGTGTTATTGGCAAATTCGACATGCGTGGGAGTCGAGCCGCAGATTCTATTTAATGTTTACTTATTTGTGTTAATTTGACGCTTGTTAGCGAAACGTTTGGTCCTAAGGTACGAATATCACCCCCGTTTTTTTTATACCACTAAGTTTTCAAACAAGCATACGGCCTACCTAATAACCTGGCTTGGCATCACTCGCGCGTAACTGACCCTGCTACTACTTCCCCGAAGAGCACTGGCAACCTCTCTCACCGTTAGGAACACAACACTGCAAAACATCAGACCATATTAGTCATAGATATTCTGCAAGGTATTTCTACAATCGGGCAGTTAAAATTTTAAGCGGATAGTCCCGCTATGCCTTACCTCTTTTAAAATCAGTCGATCATCGGTTTTGAGTTTGCTTTGCACATCTGAAGATTGTAAACATTAATAATATTAATATTATTTATTATACTGTATACATATTTCTTATACTAAATAACCCATCTGCAGCTACTACAAAAATAAATTTAACAAATCCGCCCACATGGTCACTTATACTCTTCTACTTGATACTCAAATAAAACACCTAATTTGTCGCCAATCTGTGTATTATAAACAGTTTATGGTAACCATACCGTCCGGCACGCGGTCGGCACGAGACCGACACGTTTTTACACTCAAGATACGCGCTAAAGCGTAATAGATGCATCATTTGTAAAGCATTCATGATGTGTGTTGTTTTTAAGTAATATTATTGAATGATGATGAAATATAGCACTTGTCGAGCTTGAAAAGACTGATGTTTTTTAAAAAAAATATTGTGAATTTGTCATCTTTTGTCTTCTATCTCGCCTGATGGAAAGTCTCCAAAGTACAACCTGTACCTGTGTAGCCCGACAGGCTAGCAACGTTTAGCCCATGTTATAGGCTGTGCAGCTTGGTCATCAACGCCTCGTCGCCTATGAGTCTTTTAGCTCTGCGTTCTATCGAATCAAATGTTGGTAATTTGCCGAGCCGTCCTATAAATGGCTGCAATATTCCATATAAGATCGGTCCTGCGCTTTGTAGAGATTAAGAAGCTGCTGCCCAGGTGCAAAGTAAGTATCGCTTCACTTTATTTAGGACCCCAGCTTTTTGGCTGCAGTCCGTGCTTTGCTGCTCGTCCAAAGTGATCGGAAGTGAATCGGTATTAGCTGTCAAAGCTTATTCTATTAATATAAGAAAATAGATAATTTATTATCTAAGCATACTTTGAGCAGCAGAATCGCGCCTTTTCGCGTTCATTGGGTGCCTTTTGCTTACAAAAAGTAAATAACGAACGCGTAAACGAGGATGGCCCCTGACATCTGCCCTCTACTTCTTCATTTAATAACTACTCAAATAAACTAATAATTAAATATACAATCTGGGTATCATACCAGTTGATACGCCACACGTGTCGCCTCGTGTCCGTCACGTGTCTGGTATTACGTCACACTTGCCAACTGTTGGTAAACCGTGACGTGTGCCTGTAATTATACGCCTATTTACACTTACCCTTCCGTCCTTTCCTGCGTGTCTTGTGTAATAATCTGATTTTACAGATCCTTAGCAGTGGTAATAAATAAAAAAATAAAAAAAAATTGTGACGTCATAGAAATAACAGCTTGGTGTAACGGTGCTCTGTTTTTAGTTTTGAAACAAAAATACCTAAGCTGATCATACTTGGATTGTTAATGTTAGGATGATCTAAGGCCATGTGATATTTAACTTAGTAGCGTAGCGCATCGCTGTTGTCGGACCTTTTTTAAAACGCTTTTATTAGCTTCACCTGTAACTAACTAACTGACTAACTAACTAACTATGTAAAAAAAAATTGGAAGTTAAATTTGACCCACTTCCCGGTTTCCGATTGAGATGAAATTATACATACACGTTTAGTTTGGATGAAAAAACGTTTTTAAAAAAAAATAATTAAACTATAATATTCATTTTTACCCTTGATCTAAAATCTGTAATATAATAATGATGATCGAAAAAACCCGTGTGAACACTAGGTACATATTTTTGTCACAGACAATATTTGTAATCCGCAAGCCTAAAATGACACTTGAAGTTAGCATAATCGGTACTTTTTGCCACTAAATATGACACGCACAGTCTCAAGTGGGATAAACATTAACAATTACACAATATTTAAAAAGCCATGAGCGTTGATAGGGTTAATTTTGTCATTGTCAACGTGTGAATCTTTTTATGGTATTTTTATAGGATCGTGATTTTTAAGTGTTTAATCTAGTGGTACTTAGAAATTGGTACTTTATTGATCGTGAGAAATTTTATGAATTGGACCGAAACGAGGATTTAAAAAAATATAATTATGTAGGTACTCAAGTTTTCTTTGGAGTAATTCTCAATCACACTTGATTATCGTTATCCTATTCCTTTTTGTGTTGACACTATTGAAACCTTCAAGAACCTATCAATTTTTTTATGTTTTAAACGCATAATTTTATTATTCCGAAACCTACACCTCAATTAGAATATCTAGTTAAAAACATAATAACCAAAACTTAAGGTTTTTAAAGATTATTATTATAAAATACTTCTAACTATTGAAAAAACTAAATTTTAATCAGCCTGGGGTGGCTAAGAACAAGTTAGAACAGTCACATAATGGAGTTTTGAGCCTAGCTTTACTTATTGCCTTTAAAATTGCGTCTAACTGTCATGAAATAAGATTTAATTTCTATTGGCTCAATCGAGCGTAAATTTAGCGAATTTCATATATATTTTTTAAAATAACTTAAAAGTTACTGAAATCGATAGTAGTCAATTAAACTGTGTATATTTTAATAGTTTTCAGAAGAACCACTTTACTTATTTTTATTGATAATCAACATGATACCTAATAAATAATTATCTTTTTGGTTGAGCTACTAATCCATATAAAATGATTACCAAAACTAGGTACAGATGTACACTCGACTCGATAACGTAACTCGTATTATTCCAACAAACAAACACACAAAGATATAGTTAGTTTTCAATCAACCTCAAGTGGTTAGGCTCGACCATCGTACCAAATGTTATAACTTGGGACAACCCTAGTAAATAAAATCGAGCAAAAATCGCTCTTATATTGTGAGGCAATAAGTTGAAAGTCCATCACTGAAAAAAAATAAGTCTAGGTGCATGTAGTTCAGTCGAGAATAGACTTTATTGAGTAAGAAATAAGATGTAATTTAAACTGAAAGGCAAAGATAAATGAAAGGTTTTCAAGTGTTTACGCTTGGTGTAAAATAAACTTATCAAGTATATGAAATGCAATGGTTTTGCTTGTTTAAAATTACTGACAGTTGCGTAGTTGGTCAGTTAGCCATCTACGCGCAAAGTGACAGTCATATTAAGTACAATGTAATGGTTCTTGGCACTAATGTGGTAAATCATAGAGAGACTTTACGATATAAACACTTAGGCTGACATTCAGAGACGACAGAAACGAGTCTAAGCGTGAACTTACGCTTCCATCTGTCAAACTTACGAACAAATTTTGACAGATGGCTTTTTAAGCGCGCGCTTTAAAACGCCTAACGTGTAACAACACGTTAGGCGTTTTAAAGCGCGCGCTTTGGTGATGCGCATTTTATGTTACGGGATAATAGTAGATAGGTATTTGGTATTGGTATTGGTAAAACGGGCGAGTTTCCGCAACTCCACGGCGATGCGCGTATTTTGCGTATGGGTGGGAATCATTTTATTCCAGCCAACCCAACTCCTCGAGGAAGGCCAGCAAACATTTGATGTTACTGGCGATCTCCCGGAGAGCACTCTGGTTACCGAAGTACTTGGCCCTGAAGACAGCTACCTCTGGGCAGTTCAGAAGTACGTGGGCCGTTGTTTCGTCCACCTCCATGCAAGCTCGACATAGAGGACTGTCTGTAACTCCTATAACATAGAGATGTTTATTAAAGGTACCGTGGCCCGTTAGGGCCCCTGTTACTATGCGTAATTGTTGTTTATTCAACCTAAGCAGCTGTTTGGTGATGCGGAGGTCAATAGCGGGTAGGGCTGTTTTTGCTTGTCTGCACTCACCGTGATTCTGCCAAGAGTTGTTGTGTTTAGTTCTAGTTCGTTGCCTTACCAGGGTGCGTAGGTGTCCGAAGGGTAGTGGTATCAAGGGTTCGGGGCCTACTGCAACCATGCTGGAGCCCCTTCTAGCGAGCTCATCGGCTGCGTCATTGCCCCGTGAGCCGCTGTGTCCTTTGATCCATTGTAAGGTTAATTTAGTGAGGTTGCCTACCTTGTTTAGGTTTTGGTGACACTCGTAGATTAGCCCGGAGTTAACTGAGTAGCTATTTAGGGCTTGTAGAACTGACATGCTGTCGGAGAGTATACGGATGGGGTATCCTTTTACTTCCCGAGCTAGCACCGCTGATGCGGCTAGGGTGATACCCATGCACTCTGCCTGGAATACTGTGTTGTGGATCCCTAGTGGTGCTGATAGGTGTATATTGAGGTCCTCTGAAAATATACCTGATCCGGTACCTGTACTTGTTTTAGATCCGTCCGTGAAGATCCTGAGTTCTGCGGGGTTGAGGCCCTCGCATCTATGGTCTTCATGTAGTTGGATCTTGTATTTCTTGTCAAATACGAACCTTTTGGGTATGCGGTCATTTATGGCCTGCATAATAGGGAAATCCTCAAAAAGTTCATCTAGGATCGCTGTATGTGGCGTGCTATTGTCCCTCCATAGCGCCAGCGTATTTAGACGAAGCGCTGTCATCGCCGCTTCCTGCTTCATAAAGAGGTGTAGTGGTGGTAGGTCCAGGAGGGCTTCCATGGCTGCGGTGGGGGTAGTTCTCATGCAGCCTGTTATAGCCATACAGGCCTGTCTCTGGACGCGCTGTAGTTTGTTGACTGCTGTACCAATGTTGGTTCTGGGCCACCATACTACAGCCCCGTATGCTAGCATAGGTCTAATCACCGTCTTATACAGCCACAGGATAATTTTCGGGGATATACCCCATCTTTTCCCCATCATTCTTTTGCACTGCCAGAAGATGATGCTGGCCTTTTTTGTTTTATTGTCCAGGTGACTGCTCCATTTTAGTTTGCTGTCCAGGAGTACTCCTAGGTACTTGACTTCCGTGGACAGCTGGAGTTCTGTGTTGAACAGTTTGGGTAGTTGGAAAGATCCAAGTATCCTTTTTTGGGTGAACATGACTAATTCGGTTTTTGTTGGGTTTACCGATAGGTCATATTCCCCGCACCATCGTTCAACTATACGAAGCGCCTGCTGTGTTAGGTTGCATACAGTGCTGGTATCCTTCCCTGAAATTAGGATGGCCAGGTCATCTGCATATCCTATAGTGTAGTCGTGATTACGGTTTAGTTTAGTGATAAGGTCGTTGATGACCAGGTTCCATGACAGTAGATAGGTATGCAGCATAGACAAATAGGTACACACTCAAACGCGCGCTTTTAGCGTTAAAAGCAAAGTAAATTTGGTGAATATCTGATGAAGGACCTCCTATCTTCGAAGGACTTCATCAATGTATTACAGCGAATCACTCTTAATTGGAGTGCTGTAATCGCCTGTTTATGTATTGCTTATGCCACGTTTTTATGAGAATTATTTTATACGTTTTAGATTTTTGAAGTTGGTTTTTACTTTTTTAAACATCGCAGTCCACTGCAGGCCCTCTGCCCCAAGTTGCGCTTGCGCCATAACATTCATTCGATCGTATTTTACATCCAGTCTACCATTGCAGCCTTTCTCAGGTCTTTGGTCCATCTGGCTGGTAAATTATACTGAATCTGAACACTGAGTAAAAGTTCGATAACCACCAACAATATTCTATTGATCGAATACACCATCTAATATTTACAATAAATAATTTACAATATTTGCTCTACGTCAAATCACTAAGCTCTTCTCCCTAACTTACTTGCACCAATATAATAAGACCTCTATCAAATCCTAGTCACTCTTTCTTTGACCAATTTTGTTCATACACAGGGGCTGACGAGAGCTCTTTCTGTACTGGTGACATGATCGTTAACTCTTTGAATGATTTTAAACTCTATACAGATGACTATGGGTGTAATTTTGAATGGTAATAAGAAGGTAAATTAAACGTCAGCTGGATTGCCAATTTGTGGTGATGCCAATTCATCTTGTGGTATTAAATGCGGAGAATGACAGAATTGATACTTTTTCATATTAGTATCTATAATGTTTGGGATTAGATTTATTGGGAAGCATGAATATTTTGCACAGAGTTTTTTTTGTAACATTCATTGCACGTAAGCTTGGTGCAGTCAGAAGTTGGAGAGAGAGATCGGTACGATATAGATCTTGTACCACCCATTCTATGCAAATAAACACTTTTTGACTTTTAAAAAACAATAAACATCTTATCTTCACGGCTTTATTCGATAAGTATTAAGTTTATTCGGTAGGGTAGGCGTACTGTGAGTTTTACAAGTACTACATTTTACTGTGTCATTGTATCAAGTTCCACGTCAAGGAGGCGAGCATAGAGCAAGGCTCAGCAACCAAGAATTTTCCAAACCAATACAGTTAGCACGACCAGAGAATCGAATTGTGATCGATCGCGCTTGCAACCACTACACCAGAGAGGCATTTATTAGTTAAATAGAAATTGGAATGAATAGTGGTACAAAATAAGACTTATTTCTAGAAAAAAAATCATAAAATCACTACTGACTCAATAAAAATAAAATTCAAAAGCGACTATATAAAAATCAAATAAAACCACCCTTCCATTAAAAACTTAAACAAACGAGTATATTAGCTTAGTGGACTAAACAAATACTGGCCCGGGGCCGGGATGAATTTTAAACAAAATCAGACAGACAGACAAACAAACAAGCAGCACCAATTAGCCCAGGGCTAAGTTTCTGGACATACGATAGCGGACATGTGTTTGGTGTTTGATCATAGTTTTTTATAGAATTTGAAGGTAGGTGCAACGGATGAATTTAAGGGGACTTTTACTTAAACTACTGGATCAATAAGAGTGCGGTAGTGTATTAAAATTATTTCGAGTCATGTCATCCCTCCATGAGGTCGTGACCTCCTGAAAATCAGCGCTAGGTGTCCCACATCCAGCATATGCTGAGTTGGTAACCTTTTCGGTACGGGCATGCTCGACGGCATGTTTTAATTTTTTATTAGAAGTGTACCTATTTCTTTTTTTTTTGTGTTTCGTCTATTATGAATGTGGCGCCGTCATTATCCCGTCCGGAATAAAATTATTTTTCTTTCTTTCTATGTATGTAGTACCTTCTTCTGGACTATACTCCGCCATTTTGCCCTGTTCCCTGCAGCATGGATGGCGTCGCTCACACTGGAGTCGCGTGTCGAGCGGATCAGTCCAACTGGTCAGTCCAACGCATAGGCTTCGTCCCTCAGTCTTTTCCCTTCCACCTTGCCTTTCATGAGCATCTTCTCCTAGTTATCACCACGTTTCCTTGCGTGCCCGAAGAATTCGAGTACCCTGCGGAGGCATGTTGTATTCAACAATTATTACTGAGCAACGACTTCTCGATGATAGCTTTTGGACCCTCGTCGGCGTTATTCTAATTTTACGGCCTAATAGATATGCCAGTGCCCATAGCCAAGAAAGGAGAAGCTAATTAAAAAATAAAGTAAGCAAATTTATTTAGCCAGTCATGTAAGGGACAAAATAAAATAAAATAAAATAAGTGCATATAAAAAAAACAGCTAATTGTGTGCTTCACGGCTGCGCTAAATGTGCCAGGTTTTCTATCTAGTCATATTTTAACAAAAATCTTGGAGACGTGAATACAAATGTCAGATTTGCACCCGCTGTCGTTAGGCCAACGAGCCAAAAATTCTTCTCACATAAAGCCGATATATAAAATTGATTGGTTTTACTGCATTGGGGTGGAATCCGAATGCATTGGATTAATAGGCGCTGGTGGAGTAACGGCAGATTTGTGGGGAGATATTGCTAAGTACCGCATTTTAGTAGTCTCGATGTTAATTTGTGTAATATAACTGTATTTGATAAGAGCTGGAATGATAAATTAGATTTTTTTTTAAAGCAGCAATGATGTAATCTAAAATAAATCAAGGTTCAGAGTCAACAAAGTTTTATGTTCTTATAACTTGCATATAAATAAGTTAAAAATTGTCGTCGCTGGACTCAATGTTAGATTTATTTCTGCAGTTTTGATAGTTTTTCGCGAATAATTCAAAGATGTCGTATATTACAGCGTTGTTTTACTAAATTTTTATTTATAATGAAAATTAATAATTTATGAGGCGCTTTTACTTACAATTTTGGCCAAAATTAAATTTATTATAGATTATAATTGCTCTAAATACATATTTTCCAAATTCCTTTATTTCGAATTTAGTCTATCTACATAATTTGCGCCCTTATCTACATTACTCTAAGGACTAGTTTACCATACCATGTTTTTAAATGTAAAATTGGGGTGCAAGATACCTAACAATATTTAGCTTCTGTTGGGAGCCGTGATAATCCGTCGGTCTCGCTACATTGTGTATGGACACGGCTGTTCCACCGTGTCATTCGGTGTTCTGGTGTCAATGGAGTTAAATAAACGTGGTTTGTGACCAGAAAGACCAGAAAATTGCAATAGGCGTGAGTTTTGTCTGATTAGACCAGCTGATTATATATTATTATGTTTTTTACTTATTTGTTTTCATTTCCAACTTACGTTATAATTTTCTCATTTATCTTTGAAGTGGCACCCAAGTGTCTCGGGTTTTGCGGCGCGACTGCCGTTTCTTGAGACAAGTTTTCCTAAATACGATTCACTTTATATCTACTTGCCTTTTGTTTCCGACATAGGAAGAGATGACGTCACAGATTACTGATAGTAATTACAATGAGTGATGTTTCCCTTTGTTAAACTAACAGACGCATGGCCTAATTATATACAGTAGCATATTTTCTGAAGGTGACGGATTTCCCATCAAAATCATAAACTCCATTGAAAAACAGAACCGAAATTAACTCTTAGTCGGAAGCTAATTTCCTGTTTGCACCATTTCGAATCAGAGCTCCCGTGCAATGGTGCGTGACGAAAGCGCAGATTTGTTCTGTAATTATTGTAATTTTGAGTGACAGTTGGACACCAGGTGATATTTGTTGATAATATAAGTAGAACTCAGCTTGGTTTGTGTTAGGGCTTGGACAGTCGTGCACCGGCATCGTTCGTAGTTGATTGATAGTCATATTAAAAAAACCTAGATACATTTGATAATGGATAGTTTATGGAGCTCTAGCTTAACTTGTTATATTTGGAAGTGTGTAATATGACAGACTGACCCGCGAATACTCAATCACATCTCAAGTTTAAGTTGCCATTAACTCTCGTGCTGTCACTGTCATTTTTAGGTGGGCAGTAGCGACAGAATAGCTTTTAAGAGCGACTTAAAATTGAGTTGTGTTTCAGTATTCAGCGGTGTGCTGCTTAATAGAAGAAGACTACGATTATATAAATCACCAAAAATAATAAGAAACTAAACTTTACTGACAGAAAATTATTATGTATGCTAGAAAGACTTCAGTATATCTCACCAGAAGGGATGTTTCAAAATTTTGTTGGACCCAAACAGCGACAGTGATCGAAAAAATATGACATCTAAATAATTGGAGCAAACACGGACATCCAGTAACAATACCCGTAACGAATTTCCAAAGCAAACATTAGTTTTCGAAAATTGTAACTCGATCCAAACGGGTGCCCCTATTTTCAAGTAACAAAGTTCCTTTATCAGTTGGGTTAGACTTTATTTCAATGCCATATGGCTTATTTTAGTTAGATTTGTGTGTAACATTAATGCGGTTGATTTTCTATAGGGCCTGAACAAAGCTGCTATAGGGGTGCGCATAAGCATTCACAACTTTTCGCTCTTTAAGGTTCATTGTTCCTATTTGATTTATATTCATGGTGCTTACTTGTATTATTACACAGTGGTAAATCATGCGTCAATTTCTCCCTTTCTGGACTACCGTTTATTTGCTATTGTTTAAAAACAAGACAGATCGATACGTTACAAACTTCCATTGTTTGAAGATTTATCATCTGAGTACTTACGGGCAATGTTCACTAAAGTAAGAATCGAGATGCGAGTGAGATTCTTAACAGGTGCAGTGGATCATTAGCTAGTCAAGATCAAGATCATTATTTTATCACTAGCTTCTTTATACTCCTGTATAATTATCTTGATCTCTTTAACATCTACTAGGTACTTCTAAAACACTCTTGTGTAACTTTTTTCAATAAAACAAGTAATTACAAATATAAAAAGGATTTTTTTATTTCACAAAAATGACTAGCAAAATAGACTTAGAAAACCGACTTACCCTAAATATAAAATTTATTGTCTTTGGTATAGTACAATTAATTATTTGCTTAAAACTAATTTGTATAATTATATCAAAATATTTTGTACACAATGACTAGAATATACGACATCAAATTTGAGCATTCACAACACTTGGAGCTCTATTATAAAAGTTTCTGTAACACCTTTGATCATTATAATAATAGCTATTTTGTAAATAATCATTAGTGTTTCCACTATAACACGTAGTTGGATTGTACCCAAACACAGAGTCATTATATTTCCCATAGTTATAATCTTCAGTCTTCTCGACCTTTCTATTTTTCGCAGTATCAAAAGCATTCTTGAATATATCGTAATTCTTCTGATTAAAATATTGTCCATTTACTGAATTTGTATCATAAGCACCTTCATTATATGTGTTAGCTTCATATCTTTGGTAGTGATAGGTTTGCTGGTTCATATCTTCACCGAAACTAGAAGGATGTGTAAAGAATCCAGTCCCGGTAGTTGACGTGATACAGTTTCCACCTTTATTATTCACAGACACTGTAACGTTCCCAACATTTATAAGAACACCTTCAGTAGTCTGCATAAAGTTAGATCCATTAGGAAAAGGCCTGCTGAATCCTTGGAAGTTCCTATAACTGCCATCGCTACATCCTTCTTCAGTTTTATTAGGAAGCATGAATATATCTCTGAAAGCGTCCTTTGTGACCTTTTCACCGGCTATAGGATAGTTTTGTAACTTTTCACAGTTTAATGTAAATGCTTCTGGTGGGATTTGTCCAGAATTGATATTGTCTAGGGATTCTAACGTTTGACTTAGAGCGAAAATATAATTGTGCGCGAATCGTAAAGTTTCTATTTTAGTCAACTTTGTGTCTTCAGGAAATGTTGGAAGCACACAGCGTAGTCTGTCTAAAGCTTCGTTTAACATGTGCATTCTGTTCCTTTCTCTATCATTGGCTTTCATTCTTCGGTTTCTCTTAATCTTCATAAGCTGAGTAGGACTTTTACATCTTGAAATTCTGTTCTTTCCATTGGCATATTTTCTTTTAGGTTTGTTTGGGTCTTTTGGTTTTTTCTCTTTTTTAGGTGTGGATGTGTTCGTTGCTTGCACGTTTTCCTCAAATATTTTTACGTCATCAACATGTTCTTGGAAGGGATCGTAGTCATTGTTGAAGAGTTTTCTCTTCGCATTTTTTATTGGTGTAAGGGAAATTCCATGGTCAGAAGTATCGTGTTTTATTGGAGTGGTATTTATAGAAGTTGCAAAAGAATCTGTGTAAGATCTGTCGATGCCAGAGTCGTTGCTGCAGATGCTGTCGTTGAAATCGCAGTAGTCGTCGAAGTCGGTGCTAAACATCGTAGAAATCTGTAAAGAAAAGAAGAGATATTGAATGGAATTTCATCGATAATATTTTGAAAGGGAATCCATATTTCAGCTTGTAATTTTATTTGTTGAACCCAAATTGATATGATTTCCTAATCTACAATAAGACTGTACCTACTTTTCATCAAAGAACCTCCTACATTTATTAGTACTTACGGACGCACTATTTGAATTCTAAATAATGTTTATTTATTTATTTAATCAACATTATAAGAAATTATGAAAATGCAACATGATGAACATGTGGATGCTGATGATTTAATTAAAACATCGTCTTTCAAGCACTACTTCCTAATGCTACACAGTTTCCTACACTAAGACAGAATGAAAGAAAGACAATTTATTTTACACAAACTAGTGGTTTTATTTATTTATTTATTTATTTATTACATTTGGGAAAACAAACAGTAGTATATTAAACATTAACAGTGTTGTCTTAAAATTAAACTTATTAAATATACTACCCACAACATTTTCCACAGATTACCATTTTATATAATAAAAAACAAGCTGTTAGCAAACGTTAACTGTAACAGGGCTAGCTTATTGAAAAAGAAGAAGATACAAAAACGGTAATAGTTATTTGTTATACAAGAGTGCAAAGTTGCTTTTTAACCGCGTGCTCAGTTTTGATGACAGAGCAAGCGAAGGATTCTAAAATTATAAATTTAAAACCCATGGAGCCTACTGCCGATACTTTATTTTAGAATTTTAATTATTTCACTTTTAAATTTATATCTGCTTAGAAATAATATGTCTATTGCACCAAAACGCGTATTGTATGTGTCGACCAGGCGGTGTAGCGGTGAGCGCACACCAGCATTGGATCTACAAAAGCTGGTAGCGAACAGTCGCCTGGTGCGTACCTCCCGTCCATGTACTCCGTATGTGTTTCCCTAACTCCTATCCTTTTCTAGTGACCCTCCAACCCTCGTTGTTTGTCTTGCACCAATTACCACATGTTGCAGGACAGGTGACCCACCCCACAGCCAGACATTGCGTGACCAACACCATACAAGTCAGTTGCTGTTGAACTTTATCACTTCCTACTTCCGGAGACATTTCCGATTTAGGGTGATCGTATACGCCCTAGATTGATCGTTTTGTATGGCGAAATGATCATAACTTTTATGTTACGTAAAATAATACTGGTGGCGGAAGACTGATACTAAAAATATAATTGAAGCTCTGATATATTTTTGGTTAAATTCTAGAGCTTCACAACAACAGACACCACACCTACAACAATCTAGCTTCACTCTGAGTCATCTCCGTGGCCTGTCATGGTTTCTAAATAAGTATCTCGCTATTATGTTTTACTATTACTACTCTAATAAGAAAATAGTTGCGCGATAATATTTTTGAAATTTTATGTGAAGAATTGGTCCCAAACTATAGACCGAAAAAAGTGGAAGGAGAGAGGCCTTTGTCCTGAAAAGACTCTACAAGCTCATAAAAAAAGCCTACTAAAGAATAATTATGTCTCAAACATCAATGCCATTGGCGACAATATCGCCCCAAAGTCCCATTAGCCTCAAAGTTGCATTACTTAAGTTAACTTGTACTCAATAACTTAATCGGCAACATGATCGGCGTGACGCCACCTGTTAGTGCCACGTGACCGGCACGCTACGCGTCGCGTGCCGGACGCTCTACCATACGGCATAATTCACTTTGGTTTTGCAGAGCACTTGGTCCTGGATTTGAGCTAAGCTAGGTGCTTCAGAGTAGATTATGAGTAGAGACAGAAACAAGTACCTATTAATTTTCTTCCATACTACAGTAGGTATATTATGTAGTAGATAAAATAAAAAATCCGATTGAACGTATCTTACAATGCAGTCCAAAGGATATTGCGTCAATTTAAGACAGAATATGCAAATAATAGGTAGTATCAGTATCAAGAATTATTCTCAGCCAAAATAGGTAAATCACACACATAAATACAGATACAGTAGGTAAATCTCTTTGAAAATATAGTCTTAATCAATCTAACACGCAAGTTAAGTTAAGGGTTGGCCACCTGTATACAACACGCGTCCGGCACGCGACGACAAGTCACCCACATTTGTTCGTACCATGACCAGCGAACTGTGACCGAGTAGGGAAGTTAATTGCAATGGAATTGTTATGTGTTTTAGATTATGAGTTGTTGTAATAATAGTTGGGAGTTTTGAGCGGGAAAAGAAGATAATTAAGTAACGTTCAAAAAATAAAGTAACAAGTGTAACAACACAGTTTTTAGATTACTACTGTGTTCATAATGAGTGAGATTGAGAATGAGAGTTCATAATCAGTGAGATTCTCCAGACATTGCACTCCATTGGGATGTTAAGGTAATTTAGCAATCACTCCGCGCTTATTTATTTTTATTAAAGCCCACAAGAAGGTTGCACGGTAATTTAAAATATAACATAGGCTTTATTGCAAATAGTAATTTGACTCACTGCCTGATTTCTAATAAGTACGGAATAATTACTACTATTTACTTTGTATTTACAACTTGATATGAAAACTCTTACGAAATACAGTAATCAAATACGTAACTCACTTTGCGATTAAAACCTCCAGTTAAATTGCTCAGTCTATTCCAATGATCACAATCACAACACTACAGTCTATACAAAAATATCAGTACAAAAATATTTTAGTAAAAATTTAAGTTATTTAATTTTGTCCACCATGGCTGGATAGTGTGAGCACGGTGTGGCCGCGCGTGCGTCGCATACTGGGGGCTGGGACGGTATGTACCCTGCTTTATGAGCTCCGAGGCCTGCGGCTCCTATAGGGCGGACGAAGCTCCGCCCACAACACTTGATTATTTAGAGGTTTTGGAAAATTATAGATTTTGTAACATACCTAAAGTCAAGTGGATTAATTGGAGTAATTTTCTACTGATTCATACCTATGTGATAATACCTAGATACCTACTATGTAAGGTATTTCTTATTTAAATTAGTGTTATTCTTATTAGAAGTTTTTCGAAGGTTCTTGGTAAATTTCTCGCAATGTGTAGTAGCTTACCAATAGTATAACACACAACTCACAAGGTACAATTATGAAACCCACAACTCTTGTGGGTTTCATAATTCAATGTCGTCAGATAGAACTTGTTTTTCAGCCTAGTTTGTGTCCCACTGCTGGGCAAAGACCTCCCCTATTTCCTTCCAAACATCTCTATTTTGAGCCACGTCTTGCCATGTCTCCCTTGCATACACGTTTTATAGGTACCTCGAACTAAATCCAATAACAAAATATTTTTGGACCAAAAAGATCACGTAACCCTTCCATTGCTACGGATAAATTGTAACAAGCCAAATGTGACTGGTGTTACATTTATGGTGTAATCTAGTTACAACGGACACCTTGCTTTACCATTACACATTGCTTCGCTTTAATATATTTAATAGTTTAATAGCGCGTGCAAACTGCATCGTTTTTTATTGCCAAACCCTTTTGTCGATATTGACACGCAATAAATTATATAAATATTTGATCAGACACGCGTTTTGGCGATGTATTTGTTGAATGGTTCGGGACCTTTAGTGCAAAAAAAATTCTATATCTTGATTTTCTATTGGACAAGACTGCTTCTTAGATGAATATATTTTTTGAATTAAAATATTTCGCGCTATAGGAAACTAACATTCCAATGACTAGATGCTTAGTTTGAGGTACCTACAGCAAGCACATTTGGATGGCTTAATTCTAAAAGTCACTAAGTCCATTTTCATCGATTTCGAGATAGCCAGTTCAAAATAATTATCTTTTTTTTCTCTATCGATTAATCTAATCCTTTTTTCAATTAAATGACGTACGAACTATTGTTTTATTTATTTTCCAAATTTATATAAACAGCCATTACTTTTAAATATGTTTTTTTTTCACTTTAAATTATCATATCTCAAAATGAAGAAAATGGAGTTATTGACTTTTAGAACTAAGCCATCCATTTGTTCAATATTAGGAGAAAATTAATAATTTATTTTCCGTTTACTGAAACTTAGTTCATACTTATTCAAATATTGGGTAGGAAACGGCATATCATATAAATAATTCCACTCTTCGATTCGTCATAACCGTTTCCGGATGATTGGATGACAAATAGTCGTACAAAGCAACGTTTTAACACCAAATGTCGCCCGTCACGGCTCAATGACGATTCTTGGTAATATGTTGACAAACTGCGTCACGGTAACGTGCTAAAGGGTTAGAAAAATGTGTTAGTGATTAGGTAAAATATGATGAGCATCGGCAATCTGACAGTAAGGACCATAGTATAGCACGCTAGATATTTTCTGCAGCACAATCGCGTGTTTTTGAAAGAAAGAAAAATAAAGAAAAACTGTTTTTATTTGACACAGCGCAAAAACCATTCTAAAGATAACTTATCAGAAAAATAAAAATGTAAACATGTAAAACTAAAATAAAAATATTTAACTTAAATAAAATGGATTGTACGTCGCGTTTTGCGTTCTTTTATTTACAAAAAAGTGAATAATGAACGCGAAAATGCGCGATTCTGTTGCAAAAAGTTCTTAGCTAATATGCTGATGCTATGGCCCTAACAGACAAAATATGGAATTATCATAATTTTATCTTGTGCAAGTAGTAAAACGCCGCACAGTGCATCAGCATCTAATACAATCCCAGTTTTAATCTCATAAGCTTTGAATCCGAACATTTTTTGGTCATATCTTAATACCTAGACCTACCTAAAGAATTTAAAAACACCACATAGATCAAAACTAAAGCTTGATTCATTATATAGGGTAAAAGCATTTTTTTAAAAGAGTGTGTGATTGGTGTAAATATTTTCGAGTGTTTCTTAAAATATTTATTCTCAGATCTTCCATTTTTTTCGACAGTTCACAGCAGTAGCATACAGGTGGCAACCTAGCAACTCAATTCACTGCCAGCTAAGACCCAAATCTCAAAAGTATACCAGCCCTGTTTAAAATAATAAATAAAAAGCGAACGTTAGGGTAGACTAGTTTAGTTACTAGTTACTATGCAGTTGCCACGCTCGAGAGACCATGAATGCATTAAATGTTCCTACATACATTGAAGGGTTAATACTGTGATTTTAATGTTGTAGCCTTGTCACATCCATTTTGTCGATAATACTTAATTCTGATTAAAGAAAGATTATTTTTTTGTAACTTCCCCAGTTGGAATTAGATTAAAGAATTCATGGGATTAGGATTAAATATTTGCATGGAAACATTTAGTTAAATACTTACCTAATACACATAAGCTATCAGAAATAACTTTGGCCTTTAGAAATGAAAGGACATTTCCAGGATTTGTTCAACCCTTCTAGTCCGGTCGGGACTTTAAGAGGTTATTGTACTCATCATTATGAACAACTTTTGCAATGGGACCAAACCGGAAATCGTGAAAAAAAATCAGCTGTTCCGTCATTTTTTTTTATTTTTTTTTTATCGTGGTAAAATCATCAAATTAGTCCTCCCACCCCGGGCAGGGCGGGAGGGACTGTCAGACTTGTACTGACTAGGCCCTCTACAGGGGGTTTCTTTTCGTGATTTCATGGTTGGTCCTGTAGTAAAAGTTGTTTATAATGATCCCCTTTAAGAGGTTATTGTACTAATCATTATGAACAACTTTTACTATAGAACCAACCCGGAAATCGAGAAAAAAAATCTGCTGTTCCGTCCATTTAGTCGAGTAATATTGAATTATTTCTATAGACCAGCAGATATTTATTCGTGGTTTCATGGTTGGTCCTGTAGTAAAAGTTGTTTATAATGTTGAGTACAATAAACCCGGGACAGAGATTGGAACTAGAAAGGTAACCTTATATAGGTAGGTACTGTAATGGGCGGCATTTGAACCAAATCCGATGATAAGATTGACAATATTCTTTTTAATTTTCTTTGCATTCGTCGCATTTGTAGGATCTTAACCACACATGACATTCTTTTTCTTGTTTCTCTATGGTATGATGATGAATCTGCACAATATTCGCCTAAATAAATTTGAATAATAAGTGAATACAATATGAATAATAATTATGAACATTTTGAAAATGGATGTCTTCGCAAATATTTTGCAAAAAATATATAATTACTTATGTTTTTTTTAAATTCTTCGTTATATCGATAGTCAACATCCCTAGTCTGTTCAACCCCATCGCACGCGCCCCTCGCACCACCAAACACTGGCTCGCCACCGAGCATAATTCTGCGGACTTAGCACGTGCGATAGAGATAATTATTTGCTTGTTTCAGACTTATCTTGGTCTCAAATAATTATTAATTATTTATTTATTTATTTATCAATTTGGCTCCTCACAAAATGAGTACACCGTTACATATACACAGGAACGATAGATATTAGAACTAGAGAGTTCTTGAATTAAGACGGTAAAAAGGCAAAATAATAAATATAGTCTGGATTTTTTCTAGCTAGCTGAGTTGACGATACTGGATTACAGTGGATGCAGAATGGAAATTTACTGGATTTTATCACCTAAAGATGAAATTACATCTTTACAGTTTACACTACATGTCTTATAGTTAGAGGATGTTAAATTACAGAAATATTTGCATTGTGTACCGCGCATGATGTAAATCCAAACAAAAAAAACTACGTTTAATGCCATTAGAATTAATATTTCATCTCGGACGAGTGATGATAAATTATACAGCTAATAATATACTTGAAGAATCAAATCTTTTGTATAAATAAAAACATTTTAAATCTAAAAAATATTTACCTATACTAAAACGCAATAACATGACGCTAATCTTTTAAATATTAAAACATTTATACAGAAGAGTTGCATAATCCTTGCTGGTAGAAAAAATTCAATACATCATCCATTGTGGGTCGCAGTTTTAAAATGTTAAAAAGGTTTGTTGTTAAGGGTTTATCCGAAGGGGTTGTAAATAATGACGGTGCAAGTCTTTATAGAAAACTAAACGGTCGCTAAAAGGGTTGCTTTAGTAAGCTGAGTGCAAGTTTTAACAAAAAATGTTGTAAAAGTTAGTGTAACATTACGCACAAAAGAAAATTTTGTATATCTGTCTGGATTGCGATAAGGAGGTTTTACTTTTGAGTTGCGTTCGTTTTACTAAGAATCAAATTTTATAATTGTGAATAATTTTTTGACACCGGAAATTTTCAACAATTCCTTCATTTTTCGTTTTTTTTTTTTATTAAAATAATGATATATTTGTTTTTTTTATTTGAATATAAAACTAGCATCATATTTATCTTCAATCGTCTCTAATATCTGACCGCTGGGCATGTCAATAGTAACACAATATTCTTCGCCCTGCATATCAAATGCAACTAACACGACGTTATCTTGACACATTATTGACAAGTCGTCAAAATTTGTCACTTTTATTAATATTTTATATAAAAAAAGAAGTCTGAACAAGCGAAAATGTAAACAATACGCATATTTGTAGCAACAAATCAAAACCCAAAAGGAATAATTATTAAAATATTCCGCATTATTGTCGATAAAACCGTGAGAAAATAATTCTTGAGACCACATGGCAGCTGATAGCGGGTTTCATTAATTTTTGCAATATTATATTTTTTGTGCAAATCGTGATTTTGCGCCAGTTGCGTTCGCAATTTGTAGCACTGTGTGATTACTGTTGTATTGTTTTGCAAATATTAATATTAGTAGATATTATTGTTATTTCTAGTCGCTACTGATATAAGACTGATTTAAATCAGTTTGAGACCTAATCATTTATATCAGTTTATCATCAAACAGCACCAACTTTATTTGCGAAGCACTTTGACGCAGAGTGAAATGATTTAAACAACTACATAAACTTACATAAATATTATCATTAATGTTTTATGATATTTTATATTAGGTACTTTCTTATGTAAAAGGCTTCTCGATTAGATTTTAATTTTCATGCATAATATTACAACCTAATAACTTTAAACACGCGGATTTGGTATCAAAAACATCCGAGATTTATTTTCAAATTTTGCTGTGATAGAATTTGAAGCGGCCGTTCTTATATTTTATTACTATAATGTTTATATAACAAAACATTTTTTCATTCATATGAAATATGAATTGAATTTTTTCGAAATAAAAACGTGGTCGCATGATACAGAATGTATAATATTTTTTCATAGTCATTGACTTCAAAGCAGGTTAAAATGCTCATTCGTTGACTGACTACGAGGATACACTCGCTACGTGTGACTACGTAGCACACCAAATGGTTTAAACATAACCCGCACGTTCTTGCAAATGAGTTAATATTTTTTGCAGAGTATTTAATAACCATAGGTACAATTTTTGTAAGCCTTTTAATTATTTCTTTTTTATAAATCAGACCCACTATGTATCGTAATATGAAGGTAATGTAATGTCTAGTGAGATAGGAACTGCAGGCATCGCGCATTTTCATCGTAGCATCGCTCTACGCGGCGCGCGCAAACGTCAGGCGGCGCGTGAGTTTATGGATAAGCGGACCCAAAACATTCGAAATATATCAAATAATAATATAAAAAGCTAAAAATAATGTATCTAATACAAATAGTAGGAAAGAATCGCACTTATTTGCACAATTGTTCAATACAACCCGCGCCGCTCGTAAAACTCGTTCAAAAATAATTCCTGGCTACAATAAAACTGATAATCGTGCTAATCCTTATTTACACTGAAGGTGGGTGAAGTGGGTGCCCTGATAAGCTGGCAGGTAGACTGAATCAGCAATTTCTATTGGTGAATTTTTTAGTTCATATCGCTACGTTGAACTCGCCCTGGCGATTCTTGTAGCACAAATGGAGGGTTATTTTATCACGAATATTGTTATATTTATTCATTTGAAATGTGTAAATTAATCAATAAAATGATACGCAATTTGTTCGCTAATGTCCCTTTTTCAGTTTAAAATTGGCGCGCGAATGATTACGTGGCCCGCTCGCGCGCTTATTTAGCTACTACTAGCGCCGCGTAGCGGTGACATTTAGCTTTAAAACTGCGTTTATAGAATATTTTTCCGTCTTTCATGTACCTACCTAGTTAGAATCTCCGATTCTACTAACTTTTCGATTAGTTAAGTACAATTTTTCTATTAGAATATCTCGTCTATGCCTAAAAATTGCCGTATCTAAAGCAACTAAGCACTGTATATCATCGTGAGAATACATTTTACGCTCTTTTACTGTCGTTAGCTACAGTAAATAGAAAATTTATTTCCCTAAAATAATTGAAAATCCATCGAGTAGAAGTAATACAAGTCAGTTCTAATAATTATGTTCCATTGTATTTCTCTAAAATGCTCGAGACAATAGTGGATGGGAAGCAACATATTTTAATAATGAGTTTTAAAATAACGTGATCTATCACTTAGATCTTACATAAGTGCGGGTCTACCGCGTAACTAAAATGGTAATGAACAACGGCTCTGGTAATAAACTTCAATACGATCGTGACAGACTAAACTTTGAGCTTACTGCTAGCCTGCATAATCCCACTGCTGGGCAAAGGTCTCTCCCCATGATTTCCAGGGTTTTCGGTCTAGAGCCAGTTTGAACCATTCATTATTTGTTTTATCAAGTTCGTTCCGCCATCTCTGTCGTGGCCTGCCGCGTCGCCTTCTCGCTATATCAGGGGTCCACTTACCTGGTGGTTACTTTGGGTCATAGCTCATCAGGCATACGGCAGAAGTGGCCAGCCCAATCCCACTTTAATTTTGCAGCTTATTAATTACGTGTGTTTTAGAGCGCATTGTAGTGTTTCGAACACGGTGTGTTAATTTAACACCTAAAAAACTACGTTCCATAGCTACAAACGTAATTAATAAAAAGATTCGTTCTTCTTATTTGCTGCACCTATAATCTACCGCCTCAGGCAAAGAATACTAACTATTAATACATACTTACGTGCCTTAGGCACCTACTCAGCCTGCTGGTAAGTCCGCCGCTGACTAGATAATCAGCAGTATTCTCTGCCTGCGATAGTACGGAACTTTAAAGTGATTTATGCTTATATATTGACCTTTATGGACTGATTTGGTAACCCTTCTGGTACCACTGTAGAATGTAGATTCAATGTTCACAGTTATCCTGCCTACACAATTACACAATTATTTTTACAAATACACATTAGATTATAAATTGTTATGTTAAAAATAGTAAAGCAAAAGCGTCTTTTTGTGTATTTGCTATTTAATTTTATCAGGCGTTTTGAAAACGTATCAAATCAAAAGTACTAATTAATTCCTCACAGGTGTAGTGGTTGCAAATGTAGCTCTTAAGCATGAAGTCCTGCCTTCGATTCCCAGGTTATGCAAAGTGTTATTGAGGTTTTCTGTTAAGATAATATTGTCAGTAGGGAGCAGGCCGGAGTTTGAAATTGTGCCCGGTAGATGCCAATAGGCTCGCCGTCCATTCCATGTACTGTGTATGCCACAGAGGTGTACTTGTATTATATACCACAAGTAACACCTCTGCTTATTAACCCTTCAAGGAGTAAAGGCGTGATGCCAGTGTTGCTATGTTACTCGTGGAAGTCTAATAGGTAGGATTTGACAGGTGTCAAAATACTCTGTGTAGTAGGTAGTTATCTTAAGTAGGTACCTAATTTAAAGTCAAGTTTCACTTTAAATTAGCCATAATCCTAAAAGAATTAAACTTGTGATTTTTTCTACCTACTCTGATGTCTCTCTGTTGCGCGCATTGACAAGACTAAACTAAAATAAAGGCGTTTGTCTCTTTCTGTTTCAATTTTGCTCGTAGGTTTCAATAGAAAAATAAAGTGACAGATGCTTTTAGTCTAGTATAATACTGTCAAAAATATCTGTTAAAAATTTAGTTAAGCAAATAAAATGTCAATAGAATAAAACAAAAAATTGCAGTTTTTAAAAATTACACCGCGTTATTACAATATTATTTTGTCCAATTTTTAGTTATCACATCAATCACATCCAATGCAGCCAAAGTGTAAAATCACATTTATGCCATAAAATGTTGCCCACAATAAAAAAAACATGTTAACACGTTGACGGACAGTACTACCCCACTAGTTTTAGCTGCTAAGACGGTACTCATTTTCATACATTGCCTAGAGGCGTAGCGACATATCGCGTGGTTAAAAAAAACATGTAGTATGACAGAACGGAAACAGGCGTAAACGTCGTAAGGCGTTCTGTAACATATAATATGACCACGATTCCTCTGTAGCAGGTGTGTCTGATCTCCTAGCACTCACATTGACAGGATTTGGCTCACAAGAGATATCTCGGGACACATTAGGATCTTGTTCGTCATCCAGAGGCAAATCAGTTATTTATTGTGAGAACTGAGTTTCATCTTCAGAACTACTGGATTCCATACCAGATGGTTGGTATTCCAAGTCAGATCCATATTCTCCATCATCAGCCAACGGGTCTTGACTTGATTCAGGAGTAGAAGCTGCATCAAACAGATCCTGTATTCGTTTTTGTTCTCGTACATACGAGTCCCGAGACATCATGTGCAAAAAATATTACTTTTGAATTTGATATAACAAAACCGTTTCTAAATATACATTAGCAATGTAAATAAGTTGTTTAGATGTCACACTAGACTTGAATTCATATTTTGTAAGCATAAAACAATAAAAATATGTTGAAAACAAACAGTACTTAACTTCTAAATAACGATTGCGCGCGAAAACATGCAGCGACACACAGACGCACCGGAGCGCGACAGTCCTCGACTAATCGTACGCAATTCCGACGTCCAAAGGTGTAGTGTGCGTATGGAGGGGACCATAAAAATGTGTATGTGTGCGTGGAGGTACTTTCTTTGGACGAGTTTTTAACAATGTGTTGTGCCAGTACGACGATCTTATTTCTACCTTTGGTGACAGTAGGACATGCCGTGCCATAAGATAGTATGAAAAATCGACCGTCGTGTAACGTACTGATTTTATACAAGTAAAAATTTGAACGTCGACCGACGTACTGTCATATTATTTTTTTCGCCTTGACGCTTGTAGACGGTACTGTCCGTCAACGTGTTAATCATAAAAACAAATCATGCATGATAAATACCTACCTACAGCCTACTCTTCCGAAACAAGGATAATCTAAGAGCAAATTAGTATTTGCTCTTAGAGGATAATAATCCTTGTTATTGTTTCGGAAGTGTGGGATTTTACAATAATAAATAGGTAAGTAGTGATGTAGAAATTGTAATGAGGAAAATAGACAAGATGATAAATTATTACCTATTTAAGTAAGTTATATTTGTTTTTTGCATCAGTCAGATTATAGCTTCAACTAAGGCAATGTACATTGTAAGAACAGTTGTAGGAAAGATTGTGCTTCGCACGAAGCAAAATGTGAGGTGTTTTTCATCATTTGACAGCTCATTGGTAAGTCTAAAGTCTGTTTAAGTTTGTTTATAGGCGGCAAAGGATTATTGACCTTTGACCGCTTAAAACTTTCTTCTTTCTCTTTCTATCTTCGTATGTCTTTCCTTGTCTGATTGACATGACATTAGCCATCAGTCCATTACTCCATTCCATATTTCCATCATAAAATTTTCGAAGTGATCAAGTGGCCGATATGCAAATTTTTTGTATCAGTAGAAATATCTATTCAAGTCACAAGTGTTAAAGAGACGACAGACTTAGTGCGTGTTTTGCTATAAATCAGGTAGAATTTGTGATTATAGTTCTAATAAAATAACCTAACAATTATTAACCGACTACAAAACAATCTGTTGTGTAAATATTGTTCTAAAGTTTAAATAATTTATATGAATATTTGGTGGGGTCGGAGTGCCATTAATTATTTCTTACAATTCAAAACACAATCATTATGGATCACATGGATGGAGTAAGTCAGAAAGTATAATTATATTTTCTCAACTTTTAGAAAGATACATTATATAAGTTTCTAAGCGTTGCGACAGAGGATGCACAGTGCACAGTCATTTATAATTTTTATTAATCTTTTATTTACTATATTTTGGTGCAGGAGGGATTTATTTAAACTTCTTCGGTTCATAGTGTAACTATTTAAGGTCAGGTTATACCTGTTTATAAAATTTAATGTTTCTACATAATATCTTAGAATAGATCTTTATTTCATTTATAAACCAGATACAGGCTCTTATGGAATGTAGAAACTCTTAGGTGCGAAGAATCTAGATTACAACTTCTATAGTAAGCCTATGTTATTAGTACATTATTTCTAGGTATATTTGAGCATAAGTCATCTTTTAGACCAATAGCTTTTTCTATAATAAATCTTCTATATTCATCTTCTAAATGAATGAATTAAACCCCTATAGACATAATATTTCAATAAATGTACAATGCTTTGCCTCCAATAAACTGTCAACTATATTTTATGTAACTAGAAAATGTTGTGTGTTGTCTATCTCATTTAATGAAGTACAAAAAGAATTAAAATAATTCAACAAACAGTTCAGAGAAATTGACCGGTTTCTGTATGCACTTCATCGGCCTAGTCTTTTTCTAAATGTTGGGATTGGCTTCCAGCCTAACTGAATGGGGCCGACTATCAGTACCCAAACATGGAAAGTCCTAAATGCCAAATACCAGCTATCCCCGAACATAATTATTTTCTTGTAATATGTATTCACTTTCTTTAGGAATCTTTTAAAGCAATTCCTTAAAATAAGTTATCCCTTTTTGTCTATTGCTTGCCTTGCCTTCATCAGTGTTACTGTAGGGGTGTCAACTGTAATTTATCAGCATTGGGCTGTGCGCAGTGTGCGCCCAGCTAATGCTGAGCTGGCTACCCTTTTGGCATGGGCATGCTAGACATCATAATATTATACAATAAATAATTTTATTTATATACTAAAAAAAAGAAACTTGTGTGAAATTTTGTTATCTTTTTTTTCTCTCTTGTATTGTCACAGTGTCCATGCAGAATAACTGTATTTTCTTTCTTTCTTTTATTTATAGTATTTCTTTACTTGCAGGAAAGCCCAGTAGTTGCAGTGAAGCAAGGTAAACTAAAGGGTTCGGTCAAGAAGTGTTTAGATGGCAGCCCTTACTATAGTTTCAAGGGTATCCCGTACGCTCAACCACCTGTTGGAGAGTTGAGGTTTAGGGTAAGGCAAATACTTTACTTTTTGATATTTATAACTATTTAATGTCTTACAGACAGAGTTTTTGTTTCAAAATTGTCTTATTAATATAATTTTTTAAAGAAATTAAATGTAATCTATTAGTTGGTTATATTTGGTACCAAACTGTTAGAGTAGGCAGTAAAATGATAAAAAATTAGCAGATTTCTAATAAATATAATACTTGTCTTGCTTGACAACCATCACACTCTCAATTTTTAAGAAAAATTAACATTTATAGCAGGCTATGCAATACCTTTAAAATTTACTATTCGATATAAACAATATTCAGTGAGTCTTTAGTCTACTATAATGAGTTACCAAACCATATTTAATTTAAATGTGATTTCAGGCTCCGTTACCAGCTAAACCATGGATAGGCATACGCGAAGCAGTAGAGCATGGGCCGGTGTGTCCCCAATTCGATATGACTGCTGTAGATATTGTAGAAGGAAACGAAGATTGCCTCTTTTTGAATGTGTACACAAAGTCTCTGCAACCTAGCTCCAAAATCCCTGTAATGGTCTACATTCATGGAGGTGCCTTTCTATCAGGTTCTGGAAATTCTAACACATATGGCCCTGAATATTTGTTACAACATGATGTCATTATAGTCACTGTAAACTACAGGCTTGAAGCACTGGGCTTCCTTTGTTTAGATACTCCTGAAGTGCCAGGAAATGCTGGCATGAAGGACCAAGTTATAGCCTTGCGATGGGTTAAAGAAAACATTAGCAAGTTTGGAGGAGACGTTGATAATATCACTATATTTGGAGAAAGTGCTGGTGCAAGTGCTATTACTTATCACATGCTATCACCTATGTCGAAGGGATTGTTTAACAGAGCGATAGCACAAAGTGGCGTTTGCTTGTCATATTGGTCGATGGCACATCAGCCCGTGGAACGAGCGTTTAGAGTAGGCAAAGTTTTAGGAAAAGAAACAAAAAATCCTAACGAACTAATAGACTATCTAAGAGGGCTCCCTGCTATAGAATTAGCAAGAATCAGCATGAAAACAAGAACAATAGATGAGAAATTTAGAGGTATACCTATTTATTTCACTCCAACAGTGGAAAAGAAATTCGAGGGTCAAGAACAATTTTTGACCGAGGACCCTATAGATTTGATATTAACAGGAAAAGTTAATAAAGTGCCGTTGTTAATTGGTTACAATTCTGCAGAAGGAATATTGATAGTCAATGATCATGCAAAGAAAGTAGACGTTCTGAATAAAGATCCGTCACATTTAGTACCTAGGGATATAGCGACGAAAGTTTCTGCAGAAAAATTAAAAGAATTTGGTGCACGCATCAAGAAATTTTATACCGGAGACAAAGAATTTAACGATGAAATTGTTCAAGCTGATGTCGATTTGCATACCGACATAAACTTCTCCTACCAAGCACATAGATTTTCCCATTTCTATCATAGTTTGGCTCCTACATACATGTATAGATTTGACTATTCAACCAAATTGAACATCTTCAAAGGTTTGTTCGGTTTGGCAGATATAAAAGGTGCATGCCACGCTGAAGATTTGTTCTATCTGTTCTGCAATAAAATTACTCACAATATTTATGAAGAACATGAGAATTTAAGAAAAATTGTCTATCAGATGACCAAATTCTGGGTTGATTTTGCCAAAACTGGGTGAGTGTTATTTTTTTACTTTCTCTTTTTAACACGCCTTTATTAGCATCACCTGTAACTAACTAACTATGTAAGAAAATCTTGGAAGTTAAAGTTGACCCACTTCTCGGTTTCCGATTGAGCTGAAATTTTGCATACACGTTCAGTTTGGATGACTAAAGCGTGTTCTATAGTTTTTTTTAACTATAATATTTATAAGTCTTTAAGTTTACATACACAGCATCACACCATCATTCTCCGAAGGTGTAAGCAGAGGTTTTCTGTTGTACAATATTGTACACACGGCTACAGATCAAGCTATAAATTTCCAGTATAAGCTGATCTCGCATTGTAAAGGCTTTCTGTACAATGAGAGGTCAGCTTATATTGAAAATCTATAGCTTGATAAGTATATAGATTTATGTAGCCGTGCGTACAGTCAGCCAAAGAATTGGTCTACCAACCTAAGGTTGCAATTTATTTGCACGACATATAACAACATGATTGGTCATCATCATCTTGCTTGATTGGGCATGGCATAGATTATAAATTCATTTTTTTATTTTTCTTTTTGTGTTGCGGTCGGTATATTACGGTTTTACGAAGGGTGGTCTTATCGTTTATAGCAATCTTCTAGACAACCTTTGGATGAATAAGAAAGTCTTTGAAAAATGGAATCTGATAGTTTGTGGTGTTTACAACGTGTAATTTAATTAACGCCAAACCTCACACAGCCCAATTAGAATAGGTATCTAGTTGAAAGCATAATTCATCAACCAAAACGTTTTTTAAGTTTTTCAAAGTTAGGTAACTATTATTTTTAAGAAAATAGTAGTGAGCCTAGTATTACTTAGTGCATTTAGAATTGAGTCTTATTTCGTTGAAATAAGATTTAATTTTCTTTGGCTCAATCTAGGGTAGGTTTGGCGAATTTCTTGTTTTGAAAAAAATGCCTATATTAAATAAAAGTAACAGAAAATTATAAACAGACTATTTTTAGGTATAAGGTCCAACCTTTCTACCCCCCATCCCTTTATGTGGTTATTGTACTCATATTATGAACAACTTTTACTATGGGATCAAATCAGAAACCACGATAAAAAACCCCACGCGGACGAAGCCGCGGCCAAACATTTGTATATTTTATAAAGTAGGAAATGATCTGATACCTTCTTGGGAGAATCCAAGA
Source organism: Allophyes oxyacanthae (assembly GCA_932294325.1). Classification (NCBI taxonomy): domain Eukaryota; kingdom Metazoa; phylum Arthropoda; class Insecta; order Lepidoptera; family Noctuidae; genus Allophyes; species Allophyes oxyacanthae. The sequence continues at coordinate 1,238,840 of OW028614.1, read as the reverse complement.
TAAAAACGTGACTATAAGTGGAAGTCCTCGGTTTATACCGGCAGCGAATTAAATATTAATTAAAATAAATTTATCCTTCCTTTCAATTAATAAGCGTTAGTCAGGCTTGGTGACTATAGATAGTATTAAAGTAAGGTGGCATCTCCCTGCGGACTGCCGCATTATTCTATTATTATTACTAAATGAAGCGAATAAATTTATAAAAAAAAAAAAATTGTGGGTCCTCGTTCGGCCTCGTTCGGATACAGTCTCCTATATACTAGATATATATATGGCGCAAAATTTTGGGGTATTAAGGGTGACTTATTTTGTTATGTTAGAGAGTTCCGGCCTTAGGAACCTTTAGGTAAATTTTGAAGATATTAAATACCCTATTATTCGTTCTTTTGGAAAAGTTACAGTCAGTAAGAAAATTGACATTTTTCAAATAACTTAAGTAACTCAATCGACTCTATTTCTTAACGGGGAAGTTTTCTCCAAACAACCGACGAAATCGTAATTACCGAATTCGAGAAAAATACCAAAATCTATTTCCCATACATTTTCTATGAAAACATACCTTCGTCTGCACGTAATCTAAAATCACTGTACCTTACACTGATCTATTAAATTTATTGTTCTACATAGAGATCCAAACTTAAAGATATTTAAATCCTTATTATTAGGGATTTTAATATCTTCAAAATTCACAAGTTTCCTTAGACCAGAACTCTCTAACTAGAACACAAAGGGTAGCCACCCTTAGTGCCCCAACATTTTACGCCACCCTGTATGTAGTTATAATTTTGTTTAGAGGTGTGAATGCTCGATTATATATTTTTATCTATTACTTTTTGTCCATCCAAAGGTTATCTAGAAAAGATTGCTATAAGCGATAAGAACGACCACTGTGCATTCATTATACTTTGTTTTTCTTGTATGTTTTTTAAGTTGGTGTGCAATAAAGCATATTTCTATTGTATTCTAAATTTAACTACATAATCAGGGGCCGAAACTGGTCAGTAAAGTCAGTAAAAGTCAGTATTTTTAACATTGGTCAGTATAAGTCAGTTTTTTCTAAAAATGGTCAGTAAAGTCAGTATTTAAGGCACCTACGTTCCTTTCGCTACAGATTTTCTTGTACAGACTGACCCAGAAGTCGACGCCAAGTTGGAAACGGGTGATAGGCCATGTCATAACAGTTATCAGAAAAATACAAAAATTATCTAAGTTGTTTAATTTTAAAATTACAGGCATTTAAAAATCAATCGAAAAGATCTACACCCTGTGATGGTCTTTTAACTCCTGTTACTATAAATCTTTATTTTTATTCTATTTTTTATTTAATAAGGAATCCTGAATAATGCTTGTAATGTAAATTTTTGCCTAAAATTTAAAGCCAACTAGCTCCAGCTTGGAAGAAAATGTCACTTTTAGCCCAACCAAGTATTCTAAATTAATACTTTGTCTAATATTAACTGACTGTATTAAAAAACAATTGTTCTACGCTAGTTTGGCAAGTAACTTTAAAAGTTGGCGCATATACTAAGGATTCCAAAATGGTATGACACTTGCTAGATTATTACTTTATTTATAGACAATTATATTTTTGTAAAGAAATCCAGTTTTGAACCAATTTCTCTTACTTACTTAAAATGATTCTAGTGTTCCCAAGGCTTTCGTTTTCGTCAAGGCCGTAACTTTAAGATTCTAGTTTGAGCGAGACGAAGAGTCGTTTTACGAAGCGTAACGTGCGAGACAGAAATCCTGTTTCCAAATAGTCCAAGCGCACCACGGGCCTTAGTAATGTTAGAAAAGTTTTAAATTACGCATAAATTATTGGATTCTAAGATTAATACATTTAAAACAAAGTTTAAACTGCCTTCCTTCAGCCGCAATACAAGCTCGACATCTTCTTAAAAAAGAACGGGTTATCAGACAGGCGAATCTTCTGTAATTAACAAATTCAATTGCTTCCGCTATTCTTTGCCGTAGCTCAGCTAAATTTTCGATTGGCTTTGATTAAACTTTTTCTTGCACCGCTACCCAGTAAAAAAAAACTAGTAGATTTAAGTCAGGTGAACAAGCTGGCCACGAGATTGTACCAGACCGCCCTATCCATCTGCCTAGGTATTCCTCATCGAGATATTCTCCAAAAATCCAAATAAACTTTACCATTCTAGACCCCTCAAAAGGTTCAATGATTCACCCATTTAAAATCGTGTCTCTCCGTCTGATATAGTGGCATCACTATCTGTCTCGCTCACACTTCGTAAAATGATTCTCTCCGTCTCACTCAAACTAGAATCATTTTAAGTAAAATCGTAAAAAATTGGGTATCTTAAAAAAAAATAAAAAAAAATAATGAATAATTTAGCAAGTGTCATACCATTTTGGAATCCTTATTAAATACGCCAACTTTTAAAATTACTTGCTAAACTAGCGTGGTGCATTTTTTTCAGTACAGTCAATTATTATTGGGCGAAGTATTCATTTTGAATAACTACTCGTATGTAGTGACATTTTCTTCCAAGCTGGAGCAGTTGGCTTTACATTTTAGGTAACAATTTACAACATTATTCAGGATTAGTCATAATAAAAATTAAATTGCAAAAAGTAATGCTTTGTAGTAACGGGAGATAAAGACCATCACAGCGTGTAGATTTCCTCATTTTTTTTATGCCTATAATTTTAAAAATGCGTAACTTAGATATTTTTTTTTTTCTGATTACTGTTATGACTTGGCCTATCATCCGTTTCAGACTAGACGTCGACTACATTTTATACAGAGTGTCTCACAAGACATCCGGTATAAAATGTTTGACAGTGAGAACAGAAGAAATGTATAATATTATATGAATTAAGATAATTTCTTAAATCTACCTTTTTATGATAGAATTCAGTATTGTGAAACAAATTTAAAAAAATAAAAAAACATGGCTCAATGATGTGATGATGGTCGCTCCACCCACGACCAAGCCTGGTTCGCAAACCTGGCTGATAAGCCTGTCAAAAGACATCTCACTTCCACTTACCCATTACAGTCCATTTGCGTGCAGTTTCAAAGCAGAGTATGCGCTAACACTAGAATAAGATGTATTTTTTGGCCAGTTTAGCTAAGAATTAGTATATTTGTCCGCTTTTATAAAAAAAAATGACTTTAATAACTCTATGTTATTACTTGTTACATAATTTAATATGGTGGTGCAGGTTGGCTATGGGGATAGTGGAGCCAAACACAAAATAAATAAATTTTTACTTATTACCACCCACTGTCTGAAGTCCCCTTATTCACACATTCAGACTTTGACATTAAGTCAGTAATAGGTCAGTATTTTTGAGTCGTACAGTCAGTAAAATCAGTATTTTTGACCATGTAATCAGTTTCGACCCCTGTACATAATATTTAATTACCAAGTTTCTCATGTAAGCTAATTAGATTATTTTAATATATTATAATGTTTCTTAAACCAAATATATTAATTTCCTGTTTCTATTCCTTAGCAACCATAGATTCTCATCTCATTCATTCATTTGGTACTAGCTATTAATAATAATATATTATTTATAACTATGATAACATTTAGGCCCAATGTTATGCAATTCTGATAACCAGAAAATCTCAATATCTGCCCAAACACTCAGCAGCCGCGCTTGCGCAAACTATAATTCAAATTCAAATCTTTATTTCTAAAAAATACAAAAAATAGTAGGATTTCTAATAAAGCCAGACACACAGATGCGTTATATTATATCGGTCGATATTATCGCAATAAGATATTGCGATACCTTTTTTTACTACAACTTGTATTAGATCGCATGCGATCTTTACACTGCTGCGATAATAATGACGCCCTAGAAATTCAAATTTATTTATTTTTAACACGCTTTTATTAACTTCACCTGTAACTAAATAACTAACTATGTAAGAAAATCTTGGAAGTTAAATTTGACCCACTTCCCGGTTTCCGATTGAGCTTTACTTTTGCAATCCCCTTTCAGTTTGGATGACTAAAGCGTGTTCTATAGCTTTTTTAAACTATAATATTTTTTTATTGAACATAGTTACTTAAAAGATGTTAAAATAATTATAAATAAGTACAATATCCATATATCAGTGGCGTGCATTCCATATAGACATCATAAATTAAGTATTAAGTAAATACAAACGTTGATATATCTGTAATATCAGATAATTTAAGGATATTTGGGTCGGTATGCCATTTAGGGTGAGGTGGCCAATCACAAACATCATTTAACTTGATAATACAACACAAAGTTGTTTTTGCTTACCCTGTAATTTTCTGTGCAAGCCACTTCCATCTACGATCCGCCGATAGGTATACAAATTTTCCAAAACAAAAGAAGTAGGACATCAGTCGCATATATTTTTACTAAGATTTATATTATATTGTGTTTTTACCATTGTAATTTTGAATAAATGTTATTATGTATGTATTATTATTATATAACGTATTGCGATAATATAAAGAAAGAAACAAAGAAAAAGTTTTTATTTTCACGCCCAGTATGACGCACAAAACATAAATAAACCTACACCAAGATCACTTAATACTAAAAATTGTCATTGTTCTGCTTTGAGTACCTAATATCTATACTCAAAGTTGTTCTGCTAAACAAAACATAAATTAAATTAATTAAGTGGCAGCACCGAGTAATACTGACAGTCTATTATGGATATTAATATCGACGGATATAACGTAACAGTGTGGTGGAGCCTTATACTAATGAGGCAGTATCAGTATAATAATTTGTGTTTCTTCTTCAGGAACCCAACACCGACGAAAGAGCCGATAGAATGGCGGCCATACACAGCAGCAACTAAAGAATCCATGATACTAGACCATGAAATGAAACTAGCAAGCTACGCAGACAAGGAAAGAATAGAGTTTTGGAACAAAATGTACTCTGATGCTGGCATGCCTTGTATTACTAAATCTAATATTTAGATAACTTGATAATCCTAGTTTTAATTTCTTTTTATTTGACAACTTTTGTGAGTTATATTCATGTGTGTGTATACAGGTGGCGCAAAATTTTGGAGCTTTGAGGGTGGCTACTCTTTCCGTTATAGTTAGAGAGTTCTGGTCTTAGGAAGCTAGGTGAATTTGGAAGATATTAAAAACCACAAAGTTTTTTGAAAAAAAAGTACATAATCAGTCGGCGAAAAAAATTACATTTTTCAGAAAACTTAATTAGGGCTCAATCGACTCTTATTTCTCAACAGGAATGTTTCCTCCAAACAACCGACGTGTTGTATTTCAAAATATGAACGTAGCGCCACCTATATCAAAACTTATAATTATAAGAAGAATAAATTCTTTTGTCTGGTTCAGATTGTCAAACTAAAAAGAGTGGTTTTATTTTACGACGAAACCGTACTTACCGAATTTGCGAACAATACAAAAACAACTTCCCATACATTTTCTATACACAATTTTTTTTTGAGAAATTACAATTTTGACGCTGACTATACATTAAAAAAAAAAACGGATTTTTCTATCTTCAAAGTTCACCCTATAGTTTCCTAAGACCAGAATTCTATAACTATAACGCTAAGGGTAACCACCCATCCCCCCTGTAGAGGGCCGAAGCCTGCCGGGGTCGCGGGACTTATCTCATTACCGTGACCCCGGAACGTAAAGGGCTATTGAAGGAACACCGTGGATTTTAGTCAGTACAAGTCTGACAGTCCCTCCCGCCCTGCCCGGGGTGGGAGGACTCATTTGATGATTTTACCAAGCAAAAAATAAATAAATAAAAGGGTATCCACCCATAATGCTCCAAAATTTTGCGCCACTCTGTAAGTATAATGATATAGGTACGGCTTTACTCCAGCGCATTTTTCGGTTATTTCCGACTGGTTTGTCTTTATTTATTCTGTTCATACGGCGAGATCGCAGGACGATTTCTATTCTATTTTTATACCTATTTGTATATGTGGGGGCCGGTTTTTAACAGTGGTGAATCCAAGAAAGTGATATTTTGGATTGGTGTCATTTATGGATCTTTTTAACCCCCGACAAAAAAGAGGGGTGTTATAAGTTTATGGTGTGGATCTGTGTATCTGGCTGTGGCATCGTAGCTCCAAAACGGATGGACCTATTTTAATGCAGTTTCTTTAATTGAAAGCTAGTTTAATCGGGTATCATCTTAGCTACGTTTCATGAAAATCTGTTCAGCCGTTCAAAAGTTACAGCTCTTTTCCTTGTTGGAGTCAGGGGTTTTTAACTGTTAGATTTAGATATTAAAGCCGATTCCGTGGTTGTGCCTTATAGTTATAAGATTTGGGGATCCAATTTGAAAGAAATAATGGATACCTCCTTGGTGAGCATTATAATTAAAAAAAATAGGTTAAAAAGGGTATATTTTTGTGATACAAAAAAAATAATACAGACGAGGTTTGTCCACTCGTTTAGTTATCAGGGTGAGTTTAAAAAACTTCACTCTCGATTTTAGCTTTAGTTGAGAGAGTATTTTTAAGATGTGGTTAGAAGTACCTAAATCAAATCAAATCAAATCAAATCAAATCAATTCAATTTATTTGCTATAAATGTTGGTACAATTTCGGTCTTAACATAAATAAGTAATCAAATCAAGTAAGTAATCTAAGTGTCATTTTGATATTATTTTGTGCTTAGATTTTGTGTATCTATGTGATAGGTACTATATCTTTTTAAATTGCATTTAAGCGTAGGCTTGGAAAAACATGTAAGCACACAACATAATATTAAGATATATTCATTGGAAATACATTTTAAATTATGTATTGTGTCAACCATAGTGTCAAAATTACATAATGTGACAGCGTTGGCTGTCACATTATGTAATTTTGACAAATATAGCGAGTGCTTTTCAACAGTTACAACTAACTGTTGAAAAGCAACTTTTGTTAACGGAATAAGGTTTATTTTTCCTTACTGTTACCGTAATTATGACCACTTTGACAAGATATAGATAGATACTATAATTATGACACTGTTCCACTACATTTGAATAGTTTTCTGACCCAAAGATAACGAGTACTTACTTACCTTGGATGTTTTGTTCCATTTGGACACCTTGACCGTTCCAGTGTATTTGACAAAACTAACTTATTTGTAATTAATTTATTAGTACTTAAGTATAATAATTTTTATTATAAGTAGCTGGAGTTAAAATTAACATTGAAAATGTTATTAATTTATTGTTTAGTAAGTTTTTTTTACATTTTAATATTTTTATATAAATCGTAGAAACCTTGTTTTTTTTTTTAATAAAATTTATACAATGTTTCACATCTTTTTTTAAATAAAATATCGAAACCAACAAGGATCATGAACTAGTTCATATTTAATGACACAGATGGCGCTATAAACAGATAAACTAGGGAAAATGACATACCTAATTACCTATTAAATAAAGAATCGACGCAACGGTGAAGTGATAAGAACTTCTACCAAAATCTCAGATAGAACCATAAAGTTATTATTACTAGTATAGAACCCGCTTACCAAAACCTAAGACCTAAACCTTAGGGCATACTCAAAGACCAAAACTCAATTTTACAGGAAACGATAAAAAAAAAAAACATTATCAAGTTAGCTGTTCTTACTAGCTTACATAAACGATTATTTAAAGTCTATCGAGGTAAAAGGCTTAAAATAGCCAAAATGTCAGTTATTTATTAGTTCTTGTCACTTTATCGTCGATATTATAATATATTAGTAGTTTCTATTTTCATTGCAAGTTTTGTCAAGTATAAAATTATTCTGTAATATTTGCTTGACTAGCGACATCTATTATTCAATGAAACATCAAACCAACGAGGGGCACGAAGAAGTTCATATTTAATGACACAGATGGCGCTATATACAAAATAGACTAGGGAAATAAGATTATCGTGGTACTTAGTAATTTAAGTATATCCACCGAAAACTAGATCAGATACAGTGTTTTAAATCTGAAAAGTTTATTGAAATTGAAGTCTGTACAATACCACACGCTAATATTAAAAATGCAAAACTAAGTGTCTCTCGGCTGAACCGATCTTGATGAAATTTGACAAGGATATAGTGTGCATATTGGAAGGATATAGGCAATTATTTTTTCGGTCTACGGTAAGGCCTATTTCTAATGTGGACGTGATGATGGGTGAGGGATGACGGGTTGCCACTTGCCACCCGTAGGTACTTTATAATAAAGTACCTATTGTACGTTATTTCGGGCAAACGTAGGTAGGTACTTTAAGAGAGCAATTATAAAGTACCTACGTGAAAATACTTTATTATGTCTGTTTAAGGTTTTATTTTATTGTTTACTAAAGGAATCAAAAGTGCATTTTTCAAAAGACATTTTTTGCGTATAACCTGTCCTTAGACTTAATAAAAAAAATGTTATTTAAACCTACATCTTAACTGAGACATAGAATGTAAAGATGCTGTCAAGGTGTTCACCATTAACCAAGTATTTTTTTGAAGTTGCTAAAAGTAACTAAAAAATCATATGGAAAAAAATTGCAATTCGAATAAATACCTAATAGGTACTTTATTTTCACGTGTTGTACTTTATTTTTTACCTTAGAAAAGTAAATAATAATATACTTTATTTACTCAAAAAAAGGTGGCAAAGCCCTAGTGATGATGACGATGTAGTTATACACACTATACTTTGTTATACTTGTTACTTATACTTGTCTTACTATTGGACCTTCATTTCGTATCTACCTACCGTATGCAACCATCTAAGTCGTTGAGAAGTGCTTCAACAATATAGGACAATGTACCAGTATAGGTACCAGCTTAGAAAAAATAACTAGAATAGAATAGATCTTTATTTCATGTAAACCACCATCAAAGACATTAAATTATATAGGTTTAATCTCTTTGACCACCATCGATGTCTATAGATACGCTCTGTCATACAAATGGAAGCTAAAAAAATGAGACGTATTTTTTGAAGACGTCAAATTTTAAATTCAACAATGTTCGAATTATATTTAAAAAGAACAGCGATACATGCTCTAATGGAATAGCTACTGTTATTATATATTTTTTATTCAATACACAAATTAATAATTATGTTTGTAAACGGCATTTGACTAGTGATCAACCCGGATCAACCACTCCATTTTTTTGAAAATGGAGTACCTGACACCTCTCACTTTTTGAGTTCACTAAGCATATCTATAGACATCGATGTAAACCACAGATCATGTATTACAGGCAGGTATGAAATGTTGAAACAATATAAATTAATGACGAATCATGTAATTACTTCTCTTTAGTAGGTAAATCTAACAGATTTAATGTTTTTGTGGGGATAAGTAATTACATACATAGATTTACTTTGGTAATTATTATCAAAGTAATTAACAATATTGTTTCATTTGCTGACCTCAATCACAAGTGTAATTATAAGTGGGTACTTAACTGATATTTCTATGTAATTATTTGAATAAAATGACAGTTAAAACAACATTTACATTAACTATTTCTTGATCTTTACCCCTTTGGGGGTAAAAACAACTTTGAATAGGTTCTACGAAAAAGCCATGATAGGTAGGTAGATACCTATTCGGTAATAAAGTAGGTAACTATACCTTCTACACTTTATCCAAAAAGGCTTGAGAAAAAGAAAAATATGTAGTTTTCATTATTTATTTATTGGACCTCCAACAAAGGCTATACAGATACATGGAATATTATAAAATTACATTGAATGATAATTATGGAGTAGAATAGAATACCTACCTACTCGATAAAAATAAAAATTATTGTTAAAAAAAAAAACTAAAGTAAGCGCTTTTGTCATCCAAACTAAACGTGTATGCAAAATTTCAGCTCAATCGGAAACCGGGAAGTGGGTCAAATTTAACTTCCAAGATTTTTTTACATAGTTAGTTAGTTGCAAGTGAAGCTAAAAAAATATTTTCTTTCGTTCTCTCTTAATTTTTTTTTGACACAAATTCTGCTTATTGACTGATGTTATTTACTGACTATTACTGACTGTATCTGTAATGTGATGATGAGAAAATAAACATTTATATACTTAAAAAAAATGAACGTTATGTACAAGGGGAGGTCTTATCGAAGTCGGCGATTTCAAGACAAACTTAGGGTGGACAAGAGCAGAAGGTGAAAAGGCAAGGATAGTCTGCGTTGAGACTGTTAAAAATAACAATCTTGCTAGATACTTATGTCCTTTTGTGGTGAAATACGAAATAAGGCCATGAAAACTTCGAAACACAGATACCTGCATGCTACAGTATAAGAAGTGATTCAATCAGACAATTTATTTCTGTTAAATATTAATGTTTTGATATATTTTTAACCTCCGACGATAAAGAGGGGTGTTATAAAGTATCGTGTGTCTGTCTGTGGCATTGTAGGTCCAAAACGGATGGACCGATTTCAATCCAGTTTTTTTAAATTGAAAGCTAGTTTATATACAATAATATTATTATATTATCTAGTAATATTATTCGTGAGTTATTGACTCTGAATGTGTGATAATCAATCACGCCTTACCACCAGCGGGTCTACCGCGTAACTAAAATTGGATGAACATCGACATCGGTATTAAACTTCAATACGATCGTGAGAGCCTAAACTTTGAGCTAACTTGTATTTTTTTTACCGATCATGAAGATAAGTGTCCCAACTATATGATAGGTAATTTTTTTACAAGTTAGCTCAAAGTTTAGGCTCTCACTATCGTATTGAAGTTTAATACCGATGTCGATGTTCATACAATTTTAGTTACGCGGTAGGGGTGCTGATCGGATTTCAACGTAACTTGGCATACAACTTAAATATAACATGGAGAAGGATACTTTTAACCCGGAAAATAACTCAGTTTTCCAAGAAGTCCACTCGGACGAAGTTACGGGCACAGCAGGTAGTTAATTTTTTTCCAAAATTTAAACAAAGTTCATAAAGGATGATTGTTAGTAATGTTTTTTGTACTACACCTGCTCGGAAAATCCCAAAGTAGGTACTTTTTTACAAATGAGTTAGAATGGACGTCATTAGGTACTCGGACAATTAATAATGGGGGCAGAAAAAGTATAAATATTAAAATACATTTTTAAATTTTGGTTAATATCAGTCGGTAACCTATTTGAGATTTTATAGTGCCAAAAGATTTTTTTCTATCTCCCAAGTCCGCAAAATGATACTGGCTACCTACTTACTTTTTCTGAACATTAGGTACCTATTGGTTTCTCCGTGGACGGAGAGTCTACGGGTTTCTCTGTCTACGGGTACCACCTACCTAAAAAAAAGAAAATAATATGGAAACAAGTGAAAATCGCGTGAGAGCGAATTGCTTTCTTTTTTCTTTCTGAAATTTATATTTGTGTTTGTTACATAAATTGTTTTTATTTTCCTCGTAGGTAGGTATCTATAGTTTAAAGCACTATGTATGTATCACTCTGAAGAAAGTGCGATTCCCAACTCGTGTGTAATAAGGTGCCGCTGTATTTAGTAAGTATAACGTTTTGTGACCGTACACAAAAAATCAATCAAATTCAATCTGTAGTTTAGCCGCAGGAACTATAGAATTTCATAATATTACACTTATCATGATCGTTAGGGAAAGTTTGTAGTCTCCAATCTATTAAAAACAAAGTTATTTTTATTTACACTTGTAGATCAGATAAATACGACATAAATTTCTACTTCGATGTTCCTTCACCTCGAATGGATAGCATAGTGAAATATTATGCAAAAAAAACTTGAGTAAAAATCCCAGATTTTTTGTGTACCGCTTCAGAACATAATACCAAATACGGGGTATCTTATTTTAATGTGATAACATCTGCTATGTATATTTATTTTCTTGACCGACACAACTGCTGGTATATAAGGCAAAACTCCGCACCTACGTCACAGTGCATTACGCGAAGTCCGTCTTCGAGGCCGGACATTAACGATGTTGTGGATTTTCTTCCTCTCTGTTGTGATACTATGGCTGGCAGCCAGAAGGTATAGAATTAGGCGGTTAGTACAGGTGTCCAACAAAATAAAATGTGCTGTGAAGAGCTATCCTCTTGTGGGGCACGCGCATATGTTTGTGGGGGATGGAGCGAGTGAGTAATATTCTTGTGAAGGTAATTTCGATTAAGGGCTGTTTGGTGTCGGTCAGGGTAAAAGTATAGGCTACTTTTACCCTTCCTCTTTCCTGTTGATGTTGGAAAAGCAATTAAGGGATTTGTATCCCAAGAGAATGAGCATGCTACGCATCCACATGTGCGCTTACAATACATCCGTTTACGTTATACAGGATAGGACACATTGAAGGAGCGTACTGTACTCATCATTATGACCTACCTACTTTTATTATAGGAATAAAGCTGAAATCGTGAAAAAATATGCTGTTCCGTACTAAAATTCAATCGAGTAATATTATAATAATTGTATGGAACAGATGTTTTTTTTTTTTGCTATTTCTAATTTGGTCCCATAGTATAAGTTGTTCATAATGATGAGTACAATACCTATCCTCCTTCAATATGTCCAGCGTTCAACCAGTTACCCCATGGGCTGCCACATGCCAAAGGAACTATGTGCGAAGAAAAATACACAGTGGGTTCCCAGGAGATGTCGTGATGAGGTGCCTAGCTCCAGATAGCATCAGGCAGGACAAAAATTGGCGATGGTCGATACCATCTGTCATTTTTTAATTTTTGGTATCCCTTTAGTTTTTTTTGGGAGATAATTATCACCATAGGCTAATGAAAATATGTCCCCAATGCTGGAATCAGGCCTCTCTGAGAGAAGAATTTTCAAAGTCAAAGTCAAAGATTTTCAAAACGTCGTGATTCTAGGCGCACGGTTCCAAGTGGGTTGGTCCTGGAGAAGATACCGGGAAGAAACTCCATGGATACTCTTTTCATAAATCAAGCTTAGGTACTAGCTACACAACAAATGTGGGTCCGCGGGAGCGGCTCCGGCTAAAATTCGACCTCAATTTACACAATACTACAATAAAAAAAAAAGAACAGCAAAGATCATAAGTACCACTATAATATTATATACAATACTAGTAGGTGCGTACCACAAACTATATAGCGTACTTAACACTCACACTTTTGCCGGATTGGTCGAGTTTTTGGCTGTAGGAGATTGTCAAAGTTCATTCAACGTTAGATTCGTAGTTATGAATAATAGATAGATACAATATGTTAATGATAATTAACAATCATCTAAAAAGAACACTACAAATTATATTTTAATTGTACATAGGTAGTAAAATATCTAATTAGTGTCTGATCTTATAACTTGTTACAGCTCGAATGCGAACATTCGAAATCTTTGGTCGTGAAGCAATTAAAAATGGCGGACTCACGAATTTGTGGTTGGTAGAGAAATATTTTGTTGGTAAGTTTATTTATTTATGATTATTGTTATACCGCGATCTACCCCTCTCTTATAACCTGCAGACCTGGCCATTCCAAGGTTGTCTGGCAGAAATCGCCAAGTGCGATAAGACCGACCTTTAAACACGTCTTTTTAACCGACTTAAAAAAAAATGAGGAGGTTCTCAATTCGACGCGTATTTTTGTTTTTTTTAACTATTGTATTTTTTCTTTTTCTGGTTTTTGTGGTATTGTAATTATAGAATACCACAAAAACCAGTAGAAGAAACTACTACTTACTTATTATAGTAGATACGTAATTTACGGCTTTACGTGTCTTGCTTCTTTATGTATTCCATAAAAGTTAATTTTAATCAGATTGGCTCCTATGGAGTTAATGGTTTATACCATAGACTTAGAATATTTTCGCTTCCGTTTATACAATTGATTAAATATAGTGATCATACCAGGGTTTCTCTGGTTTTCCTAATGAAGACCGTTGAAGGAAATGCCACTTTAAAGGAAGCTTGTTATTGTTTCTTAAGCGCAAGTCTAATTGATAAACATTTTTGTAGTTGTCGTAGATCCAGTGGATTTAGAAGTCATACTGAAGACTTCATTAGAAAAAGATGATGTTATGCAGTTTGCAAGGAACCTCATCGGCAACGGGACCATATTTGCACCAGGTAAGGAACAATTTTGGATACTTCTGCACTACGTCCTTAAAAATAGGTTAGGATGAGACATTCTATAATAAAAAAAATTATACTTTAAATTTTTGGTAAAAGCAGAATAGATGCCCCTGTGGGAGACATGCCCAAATTTATTTAAACCTTACTTCAAAAATCTAAAGCCACACTGTTATTTCTCCTGTAAGTTGGTTAAATTTTTTTAACTGTCATACGTACTTTTGTTTTGTGCGGGATTCGAATTCGGGGCTGATAGCTCAGAATGCCAAACGCTGCGAGCTACTGCGCCAATCGTGCTGATATCATAAAGTTTATATTCTGTGGTCTATCATCATCATCCATAGCCTGAATCTAATCACTGCTGAGTATAAGCCTCTTTTTGCTTAGGCGACTTTCCTCGGTTCTGTGCATCGCATGCACATTGCACATCGCAACTCTGCGATTTTCTTTATTTCCTCCACCCATTGCGCTGCTGGACTGTGGTGTACAAGTAAGATCAATTAATATTCTCTTCCTAGTATGGATCTGGCGTCCTCGTCGCAAGGTCCTAGCTCCGATCTTCACTCCGAAGAACTTGAACAACTTCGTGGAGATATTCTCCCGTCAGAGCGGAGTGATGATGGAGCAGCTGCGGTCGGTCGAGGGTAGGGGAGCCTTCTCCGTGTGGAAGTATCTTACTAGTTACACCATGGACTCGGTTTGTGGTAAGTAATTTATGTTATAAATACCTGTATTAATTACATTCGACTGGTGACGTAGGTCTTATGTAACTTAACTGGTGACGCCTGACAGGCCGATAGTATACCTACAGGGTTATTGGTAATTAACTAATAGTGCTTTAAGGGGTTCTTGTACTCATCAACATAAACAAGTTTTACTATGGGACCAAGCATGAAATCGCAAAAGAAAATCAGCTGTTCCATAAACTAAGGGCTATTTTCACCAACAAAATAACAGATGTTTAAAATGAAATCAACCGATTTCCTATTCAAAAATTCGTGTTTAAACGGCTGATTTTGCTCTTATCGTCTATTATGTTGTCGGTGAACTTGAGCCTTAGTCGAGTACATTAATAAGTATTGATTTTTTCTGTAGATTATTTTGGTCTATTTTCACCCATTGTCGTTCGTGCTCTTTATCTAGGGACACATTGTACACAATATAATTATGTTTAAGTTGCTTATTTTTCCATTACACCGTAATCATGGAAGAACTCCACATTGGAGCAGATTTGTGAGATTCCATCGTCCTACGATCCTCTCAAATTATCCTTAACTCTGCTCTTAATTTGTTACAGAAACAGCCTTAGGAGTGAAAGTGGACGCCCAGAAGAGCACAGACGAGCCCTTCTTGAAGGCTTTCGAAGAATGTTGCAACTTGATAGCTGCTCGTATGGTGCAGCCCTGGTTGTACTCGGATGCAGTGTATAGACTGCTGTCCTATCATGACAGGTTTGAGGCGTGCAAGAACGTCATCTGTAGCTTTGTTGAAAAGGTAACATTATTTCCGACTACTGGTATCCTCAAAACGCCATTCCAGACGCAACCCTTCATTGTTCTCTCTTAGTGCCTTACAAAAGTCAGTTTGGACTTTAAAATAAACCTTGGCCCCTGAGTTTGTTTCGGTGTTTCTTCTCAGAGGTAGTTTTAAGAAATGTTGGCACCATCTAGTATAAATATACATATAGGTATAATAAAAAAACTGGTCAATTGCGAGTCGGACTCGCGCACGAAGGGTTCCGTATGGTACGGAATCCTTACGGTATCTATAAAAACGGCAAAAAATCACGTTTGTTGTATTTCGACTGTCTAACTACTACTGTTCATGAGATACAGCCTGGTGACAGACGGCCAGACAGACAGACAGAGGGACGGACAGCGGAGTCTTAGTAATAGGGTCCCGTTTTACCCTTTAGGTACGGAACCCTAAAAAGACCTGTAAAAGTGGTTGCAAATTATACAATTTCAGAATGCTTCAAACTTCAATTTGATTTTAATTTTATGTAGTTACATGGCGTGTATTACTAATACTAATTATACGTTTTTTTACTAACACAATGGATCTTTTTGCTGTCCGTAATAAAATAATTATTTCGCGACCCAGAAATAGGTAGCAATTTGTACTCGCTTCCTTTTAAACTATTATAAAAACAACTTGTATTTCAGGTGATCAAATCAAAACGAAAAACAATGCAGGAAAACGACATTGATCTGAAAAAAAGTAAGTTTGTTTTATCTTTTTCTTTTTTTATAATGGAGTGGTGAAAAGTGATCTCGTTCGCCCTTGAATATCAGCAACATAAGAGGAATCGCTCAGGCGCGGCGCAGATGATGGATATTTTGTCTGCCGTCGTCGCCGGATACTTCTAGCGGTAAGTATATATACCAGCAGACTTTTTACCCATCGTGTGTATAGGATTCAATAAGCTTTATCGACGACAAAAAGTTCGGCAGGCAAAAAATCCATCGTATGCTCAAGGCCTTATTCTCAAACACAGCAACAAAATTTTGATACTTTACCTTGTACCTATATTCTGTAAGAGAGAATGGTACATATCTAACTATCATTCAGCCCACGTTTACCCACTGCTGAGTATACGCCTTCCTCTTTTTATATCACTTATGCTGGTCTTGAGCTAGTCTCATCCATCATCCGTCGTCCGGCCATCGTTTAGGTGTTTGTCTTTCCCTTGGCTATCACACAGTTTTTGCCTTACCCACCTTCCATCCTACCTTGTCAAGTGCTATGCTTATTATTTATGACCTGAATTCAACTACCTACTGTCTACAGCTTGGGTATACAATGTGAAAATCTGCTTCCTATTGTCTTCCTTCATGATTTCTGACACGAACACATTCACTTAGGCACACTATTATAATTTATTCTAATCTCCTTTTCCAAGAAATGCATCCGTAGTCTCAACTATACCGGGTGACGACGTTACGACATTTAATGTGACAATTTTTTAAGTCTTAGACAAAAAATCAACGATTTTCACGCATTTTATTATTGCATCATATTTCACTCTGCTCTCCTTCATCTAGATGAAGGGACATCAAAGTAGAAACTTATTTCATCTTTATCTATTCTATACGTGTAAATAAATATTACTTTGGTAAGAACAGGTTAGAGACTTTTCAAATTAGGTCTAGAGATCGTGATAAATAAATAATAAATAAATTTGACTGATTGTTTCTGTACGATCATAGAAAGTGATACCAAAAATATAATGTGGTTTGAATTAATGTCGTAAAGTTGTCAACAAGCCTGTATTACTATTTACTTTTATTACTTCATGTACTTTGCACTGGTCGGCTATACGAGTATGAGTTAATAACGGGCCAAGTATAGTGCCCTGTGGTAAACGCAGGTTAACCGCTTGCTAATAGACATAATTACACAACCTTGGGGTGCGATCCATAAAAATACTAGTCATGAATAATTTAATAGATGTAGGTGGTCTATTATGAGTAGTTAATTATTATGTACACGTGAGAATCTGCACGGTTAGATATTTATCTTTGGCATATTTAAGATTTTAGGGGCTTACAGTAGTAATAATAATTCTAAAAAACCTTAAATACCGTTCCAGATTCCACACATAACATGAAGACGTTTCTAGAACTTCTGATAGAGGGGTCTGGCGGTGACCGTGGGTATTCCGACGTGGAGCTACAGGAAGAAACCCTGGTCATCGTAGTGGCTGGCACTGATACCTCGGCCGTTGGAGCATCATTCACCGTGTCGATGCTGGCCAGGCATCCTGATGTTCAGGAGTTGGTGTATAAGGAGTAAGTTAGACTGTATTTTTTTTTAGCTTTTAAATACCGTTGGCTGTTGGTGGGACGCGTCACCAATGCGAAACTAAATCCAATTACTTCCCATCCAGCGTGATGGGCAATGCTTTGTGAGGACTACCACTTGGTAATATCAGTGGCAGTGGGCTAGCCATGTGAGTCGAAGGATCAATGATCTTTGGACCAGACGAGTCCTTGAGTGTAGACTGCGAACCTTCAAGTATCGTGGCTGACAATGAGAGTAAGGTTGAATGGATGCGGAAAATGGAGGACCAAGTGTTGTGGAACAATTTGGGAGTGGCCTATATATTCTAACAGTGGAATCTTTGGAATACGAACGGCTGAGTTGAATAAAACATAAAATACATTTTGAAAATAGTGATCATTACGATTACAGCACCGGTGATCACTGTAAAATTTGGTGTTGTTTTTTTGTGTTTGTTAAATAAGTTTCATCTTTGTGTTCTCTTTATGTTTCTATTTTTATTTTTATGTGCTGTCTACTATGTCCTGTGTCGAATTAATGATTTTCTATTCTATTCATATTTTTCAAAATGTGTTATTGTGTATGTTTCATGTGTACCTATTGTATTGTGTGTGTGGGTTTCGGATACTAAACCAAAATTTTAATAAAATAATTGAAGTCAAGAGTCACCAAGCTTCAACCTGAAATAAAAGAATATAACGTCTTCTATATACGATGTCTTTTTTGCTGCAGGTTGCTGGAAGTGTTCGGCGACTCCAACCGGCCAGTGACGTTTGAGGACCTGCCTCGTCTGAAGTACCTGGACGCAGTGCTCCGGGAGACGCTGCGGCTGTACCCACCTGTACCTATCGTTGTTAGGAAAATCCAAAAGGATATAGCACTTCGTATGTATTTCTTTTCATCAGTCCGTACACGTCCACTACCTACTGACTCTTCTAAGCATAGGAATCCGTATTGCCTGCTGTTTAAATCAACGTTCGCGATATAATTTTGCCATAAACACCAGGCTTTTGCATTTTTGATTATAGTTACTTGGCGCACATGGAGGAACTAGCTATGAATGCCGTGCTTACGAACAGCGCATTATACGAGAACACATCTGTCCCTACTTTTAAAAGGAACTTTATATTTTTGTAACTTGTATTTCAGAGATACGTACCTAACATAATTATTCCCCTTCCCAAGACGAACATTAGAATTTTTTCCGTCTCACGAAGGTTTTCCATTGGCCCCACACTTCTACGGCACTGTCTTGGACTCCATCCCGAGATCTCTTTCTTTTGTTCTGGTTTTTAAGTTCTAGTTTTGCTATTCACGTATTTAATTCTTACATAATCTCATTACAGCTTCAGGTATAACCTTGGCTGAAGGTTGTGGAGTGATCGTCCACATCTGGGGCACGCAGCGCAACCCTCGGTACTGGGGACACGACGCGGAGCAGTTCCGACCTGAACGGTTCATCGACTCGCCGCTCAAGCATCCCGCTGCCTTCATGGCGTTTAGTCATGGACCTAGAAATTGTCTAGGTTAGTAGGATTGCCAGTTTGGTCGAGAATCTTTAGCCATTAATTGAAGGCCATCTCAATTGTATTTGTCTTTTATCTCATTTTCGTGTACAATAAAGGATTAAAGAAGGTACATCTTAAAAAAATTAAGGTGGTTTTGATGGTTAGGTATTTGCCTTGACTTGCTTATTTAAGGCACCTTTAGGAGGCCATAATCAAACGGTTGGCTTATATTTTTCATGAGTTTCGTAAGAGACAACTATGCCAAATAAATAGTGTGAATATAACTTCACAATTTAAACTCAGCAGAGAAAACTTGGACTTGATTGCAGACGTTGGATGTTCAATCCATAAAAATCGACTACAGAACATGGACATCCTATTGATTGCTACAATGAAAGATCGTGGAGATGTTGCCATAGAAATAGATAATTATAATTGCTTTAAAAAAGGCGACTTACACCTGCTTTAGACACAGAAGAATGAATTGTATAACACTACATTAAAGTCCAATTTTCAAGAGCCTTAAATAAGATATCTAGCCGCTCTAAGTTTTCAGATGACTCCCTCATCCAAGGTTTGTCTTTCTTTTATGTAAAATGTTTGACTAATTTCAGGGTACCAATACGCAATGATGTCAATGAAGACAGCGCTGGCGTCTCTTCTACGAACATACCGAGTTTCTTTGGACAACAGTAATGGCTGTACAGAGGATAAACCTTTTAAAGTAACTTTTGATATTATGATGAAGGATGTCGATAGATTTACCGTACAGTTGGAGAGAAGGAAAAACTAAAAAAAATAATATTTATTAATTATTTATTTATAGAAAATATCTTAATGCAATAGCGTTGTATCTTTTATCTTAACAAAATAAAATCTAATCTAGGTAGGTATAATCTAAACTTATTAAATGTAATTATAATATCTAATACATGTGATATTTTTAAATAAGCACGATCAATTATAGAATGGGATTGTAAATAGCGACAACACTATTCGCATGTGTACGAGCGAAAGACCAGGGGGCCTAAAAAGGCCACATTGAGCAATTCATCTAATGATCGTAGCTGTCAAACAGATGATTACTGAATATGAACCTTATGCGGATGACATTAAGAGTCGTCAATTAAGTAGATATTTTAACATTCGTAATATGAATCATATTATGATTCATCTAAAGCGGCCTTTTTAGCCCCCCAGATCAAGGACTTGATACAGGAGGCGGTACTCCTCGACACGGCACGCATTGTGACGAGGTTTCTCTCTCTGGAGACCTAATCGCCGGTAGCTTGGACTGTTCCCGATGCCAGTTGGTCCCTATTTCTATGTTTTTAAATGTGTTAGGTAGTATTTTAAATAATATTTTTAAGTATTTAAACATGTAAAACAAGATAATTATGTACATAAAGTGAATAAAGGAAATTATAACAATTTGTTCAGCTCATTACTGTCCATCTGCTGGGCACGGGCCTCTTCTTATAATGGCCTAAGTCCACCATGCTGGCTAAGTGCGGGTTGGCAAACAACACACCTCCGAGAAGGTTTCCTTACCGTGTATTGTTTCACCGTTAACGCAAGAGATAATCAAATTCTGATAATAACACGAATTCGATAAGAGTTGCGGGTCGGATTTGAACTCAGACCCTCCTGTATGGAAGGCAAGCGAATTATTTATGAAGAATTAGCATATTTTTTATTGTTTTGTCTAAATGACGTAGCTACAGCGAATAATTCAATATTATTCGGCCAAATATATAGATCAGCTGATTTTATTCGCGATTTCAAGGTTGTTCCCTTAGTAAAAGTTGTCCACAATGATGAGTACAATAACCGGGTACCGTTACCAAATAACCTTGTATAATATTCAAAATATACCTTACAATATAATAAATATTTTCTTGACAAACCAGGATCCATAACTGCTGGTATATAAGGCAAAACTCCGGACCTACGTCACAGTGCATTACGCGAAGTCCGTCTTCGAGGCCGGACATTAACGATGTTGTGGATTTTCTTCTTCTCTGTTGTGGTACTATGGCTGGCAGTCAGAAGGTATAGAATTAGGCGGTTAGTACAGGTGTCCAACAAAATAAAATGTGCTGTGAAGAGCTATCCTCTTGTGGGGCATGCGCATATGTTTGTGGGGGATGGAGCGAGTGAGTAATATTCTTGTGAAGGTAATTTAGATTAAGGGCTGTTTGGTTTCTGTGAGGAAGGGTAAAAGTAGCCTATACTTTTACCCTTATGTTGGAAAATCAATTAATGCTTCGGTGATACGGAGCGAATATTCCGCGAAAAATTTTGCTTGTTGTGACAAACTATTCGCTGCAACTACAGGGGATAACCTCTTAAGATTGCCGCGAATAGATCGCTCCGAGCAAACTCGCTTCGTGTGACCGAGGCTTAAGGGTGTATTTCAAGAGAATGCGGACCAGTAGTAGCTAATGTGCGCTTAGAGATAAATTACGATAGCATGGCGCGCCACTCCAAGTTACTGTTTCAATGTGTGTAGTCACATCCTTACCGAGCAACGAATCCTTGGATTTATTTTTGTTTGACGGCTGTCTCAGTACGCACACATGCGTTGTGAGTCTTGGTGGTGCTTTGTAAATACTTTCAAACGTTTTGCTTTTTGGAGGGGCGCGCGCGCTTCCGTTTACCTATGTTATGACATATTTTTAGACAGTCTAACGTTAGCTTAAGTAGGCTACAGAAGCATACAGCACCCAGATTGGGCTACCACGTGCCAGAGGTGTTATGTGCAAAGACAAATAAACAGTGGGTTCCAAGGAGATGGCGTGATGAGTTAACTGGCTCAAAAAGGCATGAGAACGAGAAAATGGCAGAGGGTACTGAGCTCTGCCTTGTAGTGGGACATATTATCACAATGGGCTAATGACAATATGTCCCGCAAATGTTCCCAATGCTGGACGGACGTCAGACATGTCCGCGGGCTGCCTGTACCGGCAATCATGTCGTCGCGATATACTACACAGACCTATTATAGTTTGTTTTAGAAAAATGCAACGGGTAGTCTGCCGGACCGCCCACGACTGTCCAGACATAGGAAAGATCTATTAGTCGCGAAGTCAACATGCCCGCGGGATAATCTGTAAGTGCATTCCCCGCTTAAGGCCACCTCCCCGAGAGAGGGATTGAGCCGCCTTTGTTAATGCCACAATTCTTCGAGTTGTTGGTTGTGGGAGATTGTCAAAGTTAATATTAAAAAAAAAAGACCTTGGTATCAGATCTTATAACTTGTTACAGCTCGAATGCAATCATTCCAAATCTTTGGTCGTGAGGCCATTAGAAATGGCGGTGTCACTAATATGTGGTTGGGAGAAAAATATTATGCTGGTAAGTTAATTATCTATTACTAGGTATTGCCCGCAGTTTGACCCGCGCGTTTTATTATATAATTCTGGGAAAGTGTAGCGTTCTTGCCAGGGAAATAATTTTTGGAATCGGTTCATTAATTCTAGAGGTAACCCCTAACATACAAACAAATAGTATTAGTATAGAAGTATCTCTTCTCTATCTCTACATAGTTTAAAATAAAGTCACTTTCTGCGTCTATCTGTCTGTCTGTAGGTATATCCGTTAACTTCTCTTAAACCACGCTACGGATTTTGATAGATATGGTTTTCACCATCAGTTAGAATTTTTTTCACGAAAGGCTTATTTATGTGTAAAGTATTATTACTTTGACATTTAATGTAAGGGTGGTAGAGAAATGCACTGATGCGAAGCCGGAGACGGGTCGCGGGTGGATAATTATTTTATTTATTTATTTATACTTTATGCACTATATGTACATAGGCAGACTTAATGTTTTAGACAATTGACGGCTTTTTGGGTCCTTCTTCTGTTTGTATTCCATTCAAGATAATGGAAATGGAATGGCTTCTGTGTGGTTCATGGTTTATCGAGCCATTACCACAAAAATTTCCATAATGAAGAGTATTGAAGGAAATTTCACTTTATAGGAAGCCCGTTATTATTTCTTGAGCGCAAGTCTAATTGATACACACGTTTGCAGTTATCGTAGATCCAGTGGATTTAGAAGTCATACTGAAAACTTCACTTGAAAAAGATGATGTTATGCGGTTTTCAAGGAACCTCATTGGCAACGGGACTGTATTTGCACCAGGTAAGGAGTTCTTACGGTTAGTTCCTTGATCAAAAGTAACGGGTAAAGTAACGTCAAAAAGTTAAGGAACTATGGCAGGATTTTACCTAAGTGTTTCAAGAGGCATCTACAAATGTGACTTGTGCAGTCTGCAGAACTCAATTATTCAATTTATTCGTTTGTTCAACTAATGATCACAGACTAATACATTATATTTATAATAGAAGTCCTTAGTCAATAGTCAATATTAGTAATTTAGTATTGACTGATTTTCGTAATCAAAATTAATTCTCGACTCTGTTTAAAGTTGGGTCAGTTGGGTGTTGTAAGATAAGACTAGATTTTGAAAAGGATTTAGAGCAGGGAGTATCTATATTAAAAAAAAAACATTATATCACAATGCAGTAATGTGCACACACCCAGACCCGGAACAACTAGCCAGGCCATACAAGTATTTGTTCCGTGCGAGAATTGAACCCGAGATACGTTGCTCAGAAAACTAAGTACAAGGCACTGCGCCAAACGTGACGTTGTCATAAAGTTTATATTCTGTGGTGTATTATCATTTCACAATTTCCTAGTATCAATCTGGCGTCCTCGTCGCAAGGTCCTGGCTCCAATCTTCACTCCGAAGAATTTGAACAACTTTGTGGAGATATTCTCCCGTCAGAGCGGAGTGATGATGGAGCAGCTGCGGTCGGTCGAGGGTAGGGGAGCCTTCTCCGTGTGGAAGTATCTTACTAGTTACACCATGGACTCGGTTTGTGGTAAGTAATCTATACATATAATATATTAATAGGTGAAGAGAAAACTTTGTACCCCTTTTTAAGCATACTGCGCGCACGGCGGAGTGTGTGATTTGGCATAGTCAAAGTCAAAAGTTAAAGAAGTGCAGAAAGCTAAAATTACGATTGAATTTCGACCACAGGGCGAACACTAGTTTATATTAATAAGTATACAGGATGGCGACGACGTTACAACATTAAATGGAACCACATAATTATATGGTATCTCGTTCTGAAGCCGTAAACAAAAAATGTTAGTTTTGCATAATATTTGGGAGAAGTCCAACATGAGAGAAAGTTGTGTGAAATTCGACCTTAAGGTGCCACAATTTCTTCCAATTATGTTAAAGCTCTGTTTTTTATTGTTTCAGAAACAGCCTTAGGAGTGAATGTGGATGCCCAGAAGAACACGGACGAGCCCTTCCTGAAGGCGTTCCAGGACAGCTGCGACTTGATAGCTGCTCGTATGGTGCAGCCCTGGTTGTACTCGGATGCAGTGTATAGACTGCTGTCCTATCATGACAGGTTTGAGGCGTGCAAGAAGGTCATCCGTAGCTTTGTCGAAGAGGTAACATCATCACCGACTGCTGGAAACATACAGGATATTTTTATGTAGTGCGCAAAATTTGCTGTGTTTCAGTGTACGTTCCCAAATTCAATCGCAGTAGGTACTAAAATTTACTCCAAAATAGAATATAAATTAGATTTTGTATGGCTTGCGGTAGTAAATTAAATTGTCTCCCATGCTAAATCGAATTATCGTATTGTTTTAAAGTGTATCCCAATACTGCGGTTGCATTTAGGAACAGAGACTGAATCTAGGTACAAATTAGGCGCACTACATAAAAAATATCCTGTATAGAATTAGGAATGTTGAGGATATGGCCCGTTTTTTCACATTATTTTAGCCAGGAAATCTACAAAGTTAAACGAGAGTATAATGCAAATGGGCGGCTTATCGCTGAGCATCATTAAGCAGATGACGTCAACACTAGGCATTCATTTTTTTGACCTTTTAATAATGTTACCCACTATCGAATCAGTTCTTATTACTAAATAACTTTATGATTGAAGTTCACACTGTTCTAAACAGCTGACTGAAGGCCGTGTTTCAGGTGATAAAATCAAAACGAAAAGTAATGCTGGAAAACAATAGTAATCAGAAAAAAGGTAAGTTTCTAGTAAATCTTCTTTGTAATAAAGGGCACACGAGGAAGTGGTTCACCTGGTGGTCATGAAGAGGAATTCCTCAAAGGGGCTCAAACAGCATCCCCTCGGATATTCTGTATGAGAGTCGAGAGATCCTATCTATTCAGCCCACTTTTAAATACATGAAAATGACATTGTTTATTTTGCAAATAGGATTTTTCAATTAGGATTCGCAACCTAAAACACCAAATCAACCTTAGGGGTCAAAGTCTATCTTAAAGTCCAGACTAATTATCGTAAGGCTCTGTGCGAGGACAATGTAGGATAGCTTCTGGAATGGCTTTTTGAGGAAAGCGTAAGCAGGCATCAGTCATCATTATTAGCTAGACCTTATTTTAGGGAGATCAACGACCCGACGCACAACAGTACCTACTGATCATCCACAGGATCATAGAAGTAGAAATTAACTACTTAAACCGCCAGACATTACCGAATCTATAAGTGTTCAGCCTAAATAACACTCTCATTAATGTATAATTAAATATAAGTCTCCATATACCGTTCCAGACACCACACACAACATGAAGACGTTTCTAGAACTTCTGATAGAGGGGTCTGGCGGTGACCGTGGGTATTCCGACGTGGAGCTACAGGAAGAAACCCTGGTCATCGTAGTGGCTGGTACTGACACCTCAGCCGTTGGAGCATCATTCACCGTGTCGATGCTGGCCAGGCATCCTGATATTCAGGAGTTGGTGTATAAGGAGTAAGTTTAGGTGTTACTATTTTTGGTTTTCTAAATAGTGAACGCGAGCAGCTTCTCTTCTTCATCGTTCCCTCACTGATGAGGATCGCGACCACATACAACGCGCCTCCAAGCCATGCGGTCTTCCGTTGCGTGGACCGCCTTGTGCATGCTGCCTCCACCAACCCTCCTTATTACATCCGACCATCTTATCGGCGCTCTGCCTTGAGTGCGTTTACCGTCCAGCCGGCCCACTATCATAAGTTTTTCCAGACTATGCCTAGATGACCGCATTATATGTCCGAAAAAACCGAGGGCACGCTCCCGGCAAACTGTGGAAAGTCGCTTGGTGATGTTGAGCTCCTTCAGAATGGAATCATTGGTTCTCATAGCTGTCCATGGTATACGAAGCAACCTACGCCAACACCACATCTCGAAAGCATCGATCTTACTGCTATCACGACTTTTTATGCACCACGTTTCCGCACCATATAGAAATATTGAGAAGACCAGAGCACGCACCAATCGCACCTTGGTCATACGGCGAATACCACGGTTCTTCCAGATTTTGTCGAGTTTTGCCATTGCACTCCTAGCCATACCGGATCTACGGCAGATTTCTTCAGAGCAGCTGCCCTCACTGGTTATCAGTGACCCAAGATACACGAATTCACTGACTTTCTCATACCCGTCTAGTAGATTAGAACGTGGAAGTGTTCCCGACCTGTCCACCACCATTATCTTCGTCTTCGAATGGTTGATTTTAAGACCGAGTTTAGCACTCTCTGCTTCTATATGATTTAGCAAGTTCGCCATCTCTTCTACACTAGACGCAATTATAGTGGTATCATCCGCGTACCTTAGGTTCGTGAGTCTTTCACCGCCTATACTAATTCCGCCGTGCCAGCCATCAAGTGCTTTTCGCATAATATGAGCATATTATTAAATAGTAATAAATTAAATATAAATATATAAATTAAATTAATTAAATAATAATAATCCCATATATATTAAATAGCTTTGGCGACAGTATGCATCCTTGACGCACGCCTCGTTCCGTGTGGAAAGACTTGGATTTTTGGTTTTCCAGTTTCACAAAGCTGGTGCCATCAAGGTACAAATTCTGGATCAGGAAGGTAAGGTGCGTGGGGACGCCCATTTCAATAAGCACATCGAACATAGTTTCCCATTGTACGCAGTCAAACGCCTTAGCGTAATCTATAAAGCACAGGACCAGTGGTACGTTAAATTCTCGACATTTCTCGATGAGAATGCGGACGTTCAATATTTGCTCACGAGTTCCCTTTCCGGCAAGAAATCCAGATTGTTCCCTCGGTATCTGGTGGTCTACATATGCTGATAGCCTGGCGTTAATTATGCGTAGGAGGATTTTACTTGCATGGGACATCAGTGATAAAGTTCTGTAATTCCCACATTTCTTAGTGGAGCCTTTCTTGTGAAGAGGGATAACAGCAGACTGTGTCCAATCACCCGGCCATTGGCCTGTCTTCCAGATCTTGTTGCATAACTGTTGGATGATTTTCGTACCCTCATCACCAAGATTTTGAAGCATAGCTGCAGAAACTCCATCGGGACCAACTGCGTTACGCTTCAGCTTTTTGATAGCATCATTAATCTCCGACAACAGTATGTCTGGTTCTTCATCATGGTCATCCCATCTCCTCTCAGTACAAGGTCCATCGTCATACCGATACAGCTCGTAACAGTAGTCACTCCATCTATCCAAAACATGTTCCAGTTCTGTCAAGATGTTACCTCTACTGTCTTCTAGCGCCCAGCACTTCGGTTTGAAGGTACCCGTAAGCTGTTTCACTTTCATGAAGAGATCCTTAGATTGTGCCTTAAATGAATGTCCCTCAATTTCCTCGCAGACATCGTTGATGTGCCTATCCCTGTCCCTCCGAGTTGATCTCTGTACCTCAGCATGCAGCTGGCTGTATCGAATTTTCTGACTGTCAGATTGGAGGCCTACTAACTTCAGCTGTTTCCTCTCCTCAATTAATTTCCACGAGTCCTTGCTGAGCCACTCTTCCTTCTTCCGCACAGTTCTGAAAAGATCACGACTGACTTCGGCAGACTCCAAAACAATGTTCTTGAGGCCCCTCCAGTCGGCTTCAGTAGAGTCAAATGGGTCTAATTCTAGTGACTCGATTTTTTTGCCAATAGTTCTGCGAAAGTGGTCTAGAGCTGGTTTATTCAAGGATACGTTAACTTGGGATTTACGTCTGGTGGTTTTTAAACGCAGTCTAAAGTCCGTAACTAGCAGTTGGTGGTCACTGCCACAGTCTGCGCCCGGCAGTGTTTTGGCATTAGTGACCGATGAACGCCATCTGGACTTAACCGTAATAAAGTCAATCTGGTTTCTATGCCCTGTTGGTGAAGTCCATGTGTATAGCCTCCTTGGATGATTTTGAAACCAGGTGTTCATGATAGCTAGCTGATTTTCCATGCAATATTGTAGAAATTTTTCGCCTCTGTCATTTCTTTTACCAAGACCATAGGAGCCAACGACTGTGCCCTGTAGAGGGTCTCCTGTAGTGCTTCCCAATTTAGCATTCCAATCGCCTTGTACGATCAGTATTTCCCTAGATGGAATGGTGCGCAACAAGGCGTCCAAGTCAGAATAGAACCGATCAGAAATTTCCTCATCAGATTGCGCAGTAGGAGCGTACACCTGTATAATATTTATTGGCACAGGTTTTGCGTCCAGCTTAATGGCAATAATTCGATCATTTGGGATTTGGTAGCCTTTAACACTGCTCTGCAGTTTCTGTGGTATTAAGAAGGCTACTCCATTACCGCTATGATGTTCGGCTCCCGTATAATACATGATGTTCCCGTTACTAGTCTTAAAATGACCATTGCCTCTTTTATGAACTTCACTCAGCCCCAAGATGTCAATTCTGTTTCTTTTCATCTCCTTTTCCACTGTTTCCAACTTACCAGGTCTCAACAACCCTCTGACATTCCAAGTTCCCAAGCGTATGGGTCTTCTCAATTGAGTTTTATTTTTGCCTGGACCTTGACCAGTTGCATAATTTCCACTCCCTGCCTGGTGGTCTACATTGAAGTGGCCGGTAACATACTTCCCACCATGCAACCCGGAATCGCGATGGCGCCGAGGGTCAGTCGGATCGCATGACAATACCCTTAACTCTTTAGAACTGTTCATGTGGTTTTCTTGGGAAAATAGTGCAGTGGTTTCCCCTTGCCTTCTGCACCAGACATTTTAGGGGATATTTAAGCCCCAAGGCCGCTGTAGCCTCTACCGCACGGTTACCCGACGGGTGTATGGTTATACCGCCATTGCTCGGCCGCCAGAGCCTTGTTTGTTATCTAGCAGGGGGCACCGCGACAGTCAGGCGACTGTCGCCGTTGGCTATTCATACGAACCGCCAACGCGTGCAGGTAAGGTTGACATTTGGGCAGGCTAAGTTGTTATTGCCGTTCTCCCCTTACCTCCCGAGCACTACCCCTTACGCGAGCAGCTAGGTGATGGCAAAAGCTTCGACAGTGTGAAAGCAAATCTTATTTCAGCCCACCCACTGTGATGAGTAATTATGGCTATAAGGGGCCATTTGATACTGCCAGTGGCAATAGGCTGGCCATGGCTGTTAAACAACCGAGCCAAACCGACCTTTGGAGCACATGTGAGTCCTTTAGGTGAGACCATGAATTAGCAAGGAGCGTGGGGATGGGAGATGTCTTCCAGCCCGATGCAATCTAAAAATGGTAGTAGGGGTGGACTGGACGCAGAAGCTGAAGGACTCGGTATTGTGGCACAATTTGGGAGTGGCCTATTTCCAGCAGTGGTATCTGTGGAATACAAAAGGCTGAGTTCCGCTCAACATTCGAGCTGCCCGACTGCGGAAGTACCTCCACCTGCAAAATATCATAGTCAAATAACACTGTTATTTAGCAGTGTTGTATTCGTCACAAGTAGTAGAGTTGGCAACGCGCAAGTGATGCGCCTGGTGTTGCAAGCGTCCATAGGTTACGGTAGCCGCTTACCATCAGGCGGGCCGTATGCTTGTTATCTAACGTAGTACCTAGTATAAGAAAAATAAAAAAAATTAAAAGGAAAAGATTTACACATTTTGGAAGCAGTGCATCTACAATGTTGTTGTCATTAATAACCGAAAAATTTAGTAGAAAAATCTATAATCATAAAATCGCCATTTTTCAACCTGTAAGAAAATCTATATAAAATATAAATCCGTGAAGAGAAAACTTTGTTATCCTTTTTAAGCACATTGCGCGCACGGAGGTGTGTGAGAATTGGCATGGTTAAATTTTATATGGAGAAGGAGCGCCGAAAGCTAAATTTATTTAATTACGGTCGAATTTCGACCACTGAGTGACCACTAGTAATAATTATAAAGTCTTTCACATACAACGTTATTTGCTGCAGGTTGCAGGAAGTGTTCGGCGACTCCGACAGGCCAGTGACGTTTGAGGACCTGCCTCGTCTGAAGTACCTGGACGCAGTGCTCCGGGAGACGCTGCGGCTGTACCCACCTGTACCTATCACTGTTAGAAAAATCCAAAGGGATTTAACACTTCGTATGTATACAGTCTGCAAATGTCCACTATCTACTGACCATAGGCGTTGGCATTGTCACTATTTAAGAGGGCGCATAAAGTAAAATGCTGACTCATCACACATCAACATGATGCACATGCTGAGTTGGTAACCTTTTCTACATGGGCATGCTCAACAGCACATTTAGGTATATTTGCCAATGTAAAATTTTACTTTCGTGTTATTTTCTTATGACTGTTATGTAGTCCTATGTGGAATAAATTATTTTTCTTCCTTTTAGAATGCCAATGCTGGGTTCGATTTTAACCAAGAAAACCAAATCCAAAATTGACAAAATTTGGAATATGGATACTTAAATAAACCGCATACTTTATTATACGAGGCTGTACGGATATTACAAAAACAGATTTTTATTGACAATCTTATAAATTAATTATTTAATAAAAAAAAGGTGTCACACGATAAGTCTTCTCCTGCATGCACTCATCTGTTGATCGCTACTCATATCTAGCCATTCCTTCTTCTTGGACTCCATCTCCCGAGATTTCTTTCCTTTGATCACTAATTGTAGTAGTAGTGTCAAGTGTTGTTGTCCATATTACATATACATAATTAGGAAAGGTAAAAAAGAATAAATATTTTTTTCATGTAAACCAGATACAGGCACTTATGAAATGTTGAGACTCTAGGTGCGCGGCTCCAAATAGTAGGTCCTACAAGAACAGGCAAGAAACCCCATGGAAATTCTTTTAAAATAATAGATTAAAATCTTGATTAATACAATTGGTAAGAGCTGCGAGAA
The DNA here is from genome assembly GCA_932294325.1 of Allophyes oxyacanthae. NCBI lineage: Eukaryota > Metazoa > Arthropoda > Insecta > Lepidoptera > Noctuidae > Allophyes > Allophyes oxyacanthae. The sequence continues at coordinate 1,207,347 of OW028614.1, read as the reverse complement.
TAATGTAATTTAATGTGAATAAAAAATAAGAATAGGATAACAATGATTGCCATGGCAGTTACAGGCTGATCAATTCATTCCTACATACATCATTACAGCTTCAGGTATAACCTTGGGTGAAGGTTGCGGAGTGATCGTCCACATCTGGGGCACGCAGCGCAACCCTCGGTACTGGGGACACGACGCGGAGCAGTTCCGACCTCAACGGTTCATCGACACGCCGCTTAAGCATCCCGCTGCCTTCATGGCGTTCAGTCATGGACCTAGGAACTGTCTAGGTTAGTAGGATACCCAGTTTGATTGCGAGTCTTTGGTTAGTATTTCAAGATAGCTCTTTGTAAAGGGTTTCTTTGATGCTTAGGAATTTGCCTTGAGTTGCCACGAAACCTTTAGGTGTCAATACCCAAACAGTTGCCTTATATTTCCGTAAGGGACAACTGAGGAGCGACGTAAAAAACCCTTAATGATCAGGAAAAGGTTTTGTACTGTACTCGAAGGAATGGTTCAAAAGATATTCGTGCCCTGATAGGCCACTTTTGTCTATTGTTATAATAAATAGAAAGAAACAAATTAAATAAATTATTTTTTTGCACAAAGGAGACAAGGATAGATAAATAGAATAGAATAGAATAGAAAAACTTTAATTCGAGAACAAGGCTCATAGGGTTAGTAACAATTTTCTTATACATAAGTGTTAGTAAAAATAATTATCTAAAACATACATCGTTTTTATACATGTAACTGACAGCAGTGAACTATGTATGGACAATCCACTCTGTCAGCTATCATGTTCAGGACCTTGTTGGGGCTGGCCCTAACTCGACCCACAAGTGAGGCGGCGCGCTTGCGCATTGTGGTGTAAAAGCAGTTAACGCGTGCGTCAGCAAACATCCCTGACGCACTGCAACGCCAGGGCAGTCCCATCAGTTTTCAATAAATAAATATAAATACAAATATCAAATTAATACGATTTTATTAAAACATTGAACGAAACTGGATGGAAGACCAGGTTGACATAAAACAGAGTAACTATGTTCCGGGTAAATGGAATAGATATTCCTGAGGGCTTTCTACGAACTCTTATAATAGCAGGCCAGAAATTGAACTGCCCAGACATTTCCAGTATGAGCTGACCTCGCACTGTATAGGCGTTTCTGTGCAGCGGTGTAGTTGATGTGTTGATTAGGTGCTGGTAAATAGTAGTGCCGAGGAAGAGGAATAAAACGGTGGACATGAAAATATATACTTCTGTATTCGACCGATGCACAGATTGGAAGGGCTGTGTTGCTACAGTTTTTATTACATTTTACTTAATTAAAATATTTAATGTTGGGGTTGTAATTAGGGATTGCAAATATTCGATATTTTTCGGTATTCGAATATTCGAATAATTTTTCAGCCCTATTCGAACTATTCGAATAATATTCGAATATTTCAGAAAAATTAAATATTTATATAATTTGTCACATTTTTATAGCCTTACAAACTGGTATCATATTTTTATGTAAGTTCGCCTAACATCCCCAATCATTACCAATATTTAAACATCAAACTTGTAATCAAATGAAATAATTTTAACAAATTCTTAATACAAATGTCGTCCAGTGAAGTTTTCTATTCACGTATTAATATATAAATAGTTAGAAGTAATATGAACTTCGACCATAACCAGAAAATCAAAATTTCACAAATAAAATCAAATAAACATTTTTTTTTTTCAAATTGTCCTCCAAAACTCATAGTGGACGTAATCAAAACAATGCCACCAGTATCATTCAATTACCTTCCATTGAAAATTGTTGAAACCAAATAATACACCTAATTAATCATAATGTTCATGAAATAAAAAATTCTAAATTCTTAAAAAATGATAGGAAACCTACTTGGTAGGAAAAACAATTAGAATCTCACTTGAAAAGTCAAACAATATGTTAATAAACTTTATACAACATACAAAGTAAAAGTAGCAAAAAGGTATTGTATTATCAATTTCATAAGGATAATTAGAAACGCGATCAAAATTACAAAAAGAATGCACTGATAACTAGCACCTAAGGAGATATTTAAATTGCAAGTGCACGCAATCAGTTAAATTGAAAGTTATGAGATCCAAGTGATCCAACGCGGTAAATACCAATTATAATTAAATAAATGTGCGGTGATCGGATAGGCACATAATAAAATTATTCTTATTTACGAATCCTTTGAAAGTGTGACGTAAGAAAACTTAAAGAGTTAACGGAATTATCATTTAATTTACATCTGAGATGATTGCATTATATTTGGTAGAAGAAAATACCCTTTCGCACTCTACGCTATAGGTGGTGGAATGCATATTAGCACGTCATACATAGGAATGACTTAGGTGTCTTGGCGTACCTGTGTCACTTATGTCCCATGCAAGTAAAATCCTCTTGCGCATAATTAACTCTGGACTATCAGCACATGTAGACCACCAGATATCGAGGGAACAATATGGTTTTGTTGCCGGAAAGGGAACTCGTGAGCAAATATTGAATGTCTGCATTCTTATCGAGAAATGTCGTGAATTTAACGTGCCACTGGTCCTGTGCTGTATAGATTACGCAAAGGCATTTGACTACGTACAATGGCAAACTATTTTCGATGTGCTTATTGAGATGGGCGTCCCCACGCACCTTACTTTCCTGATTCAGTATTTCTACCTTGATGGCACTAGCACTGTGAAACTGGAAAACCAAGAATCTAGGTCTTTCCACACGGAACCAGGCGTGCGTCAAGGATGTATACTGTCGCCAAAGTTATTTAACCTATATGGGGAACATATTATGCGAAAAGGAAATAGAATAGAAAATAAATTAGTATAGGCAGAGAAAGACTCACGAACCTAAGGTACGCGGATAATACCACTATAATTGTGTCTAGTGTAGAACAGATGGCGAACCTGCTAAAGCATATACGGGAACACTTCCACGTTCTAATCTACTTGACGGGTACGAGAAAGTCAGCGAGTTCGTGTATCTTGGGTCACTGATAACTAGTGAGGGCAGCTGCCGTAGATCCGGTATGGCTAAGAGTGCAATGGCAAAACTCGACAAAATTTGGAAGAAACGTGGTATTCACCGTATGACCACCAAAGTGCGATTGATGCGTCCTCTGGTCTTCTCAATATATTTATATGGCGCGGAAACGTGGTGCATAGAAAGTCATGATAGCAGTAATATCGATGCTTTTGAGATGTGGTGTTGGCGCAGATTGCTTCATATACCCTGGACTGCTATGAGAACTAATGAATCCATTCTGTAGGAGCTCAACATCGCCATTCGCCAAGCTACTTTCCACAGTTTGCCGGGAGCGTGCCCTCGGTTTTTTCGGACATATCATGCGGTCTTCTAAGCATTGTCTGGAAAACCTTATAATAGTGGGCCGGCTGGAAGGGAAACCCACTCAAGGCAGAGCGCCGGTAAGATGGTCGGATGCAATAAGGAGAGCTGGTGGAGGCAGCATGCAGAAAGCGGTCCACACAACGAAAGACCGCATGGTTTGGAGGCGCGTTGTATGTGGTCGCGATTCTCATCAGTGAGGGAACGATGATGAAGAGGGGGACCTGTGTCATATAGAACCATCCGCATTTTTATTGATGTTTCCAGATCATGATGTTCGCAAGTGACCGTTGATTGGTCGAATGGCCGTCAATCTGAGCAGTGCCGATCTATTCGAAGATTTGACGACCACGCGTTAGACTTCGCGTTAATAATAAACAAATAATGCTGTAACCTTAATTGTTGTGGTAATATTCGAATGTTCGAATATTTTATAATTTACTATTCGAATATGAATTTCAAATTGATATTCGAATAATTCGAATATTCGAATATCGAATTGCAATCCCTAGTTGTAATAATCATAATATAAAATCCCCAACAGTTTCGTACAATGAAAGGTCAGCTTATTCTGGAAGTTTCTGGACAGTTCAATTCATCCCTGCTGTATGACCTCGTAGTAACGCCCCTGTTGTAACTTATTAGAGAAATAATTGTATATAATCTTGTTTATCTGTTTATTGAAAATCGGCTCAAAGCAAAAATCTTTGACTAATTTCAGGGTACCAATACGCTATGATGTCAATGAAGACAGCGCTGGCGTCTCTTCTACGAAGATACCGAGTTTCTTCGGACAGCAACAGTAATGGCTGTACAGAGGATAAACCTTTTAAAGTCACTTTTGATATTATGATGAAGGATGTCGATGGATTCACCGTGCACTTGGAGAGAAGGAAAAACTAAAAAAAATGACGTTAAAAATGAAAACAGTGATGTCGATTCTGGTGCGCCTTTTGATAATTCTAAATACTAAACGAATCTGTCATTTCATCTCTTTTTCTATTGAAACAGTAAGAGACAAATTAATGCCAATAATGTAATTATTTATTTAATAAAAAATACAATAGTTAAAAAAAAACTATAGAACACGCTTTAGTCATCCAAACTGAACGTGTATGCAAAATTTCAGCTCAATCGGAAACCGGGAAGTGGGTCAAATTTAACTTCCAAGATTTTCTTACATAGTTAGTTACAGGTGAAGCTAATAAAAGCGTATTAAAAATACATCTTTAATTTAAATTATTCACATTTATTTATGTTACCTTTTTTGCCTTGTCTTCGTCCGTGTGTCAATGAAAGGGGTGCCAACTGTAAATCAGCGTTGGACTCTCCGCGCCCAGCAAATGTTGAACTGGCTACCTTTTCGGCATGGGCATACTTGACAACGTAATGCATTATTTTTAACACGCTCTTATTAGCTTCACCTGTAACTAACTAACTATGTAAGAAAATCTTGGAAGTTAAATTTGACCCACTTCCTGGATTCCGATTGAGCTGAAATTTTGCATAAGTACACGTGCAGTTTGGATGACTAAAGCGTGTTCTATAGTTTTTTTTTAAACTATAACATTTTATTATACTTTTTTTACTTACTTGATTACTTTTCTTCTTTTTTTTTTATATGTTCTCTCATTTCTTTTTTTTTGTTAAAATTGTATGTTACCCATCTTTTATTTTATTTTTTCTCTCGTGTGTCCGTCGTACTGAATAAATGTATTTATTTAATTTCTTCTTTGTCGAATCGGCACCATTGTCATGTTTTTAAACAATCACAACTATAGAATGGGATTGTAAATTTATAGTGACTCCACTATTCGCCTGTCAGCCGCACAGCATGTGTGTGAGCGAGATGCTGATAACTAGGACCAAAGAAGAATCGCCATTTTAAATCCAATTGTACCAAATAAATGAAAACGAAAATAATATTCATAATTATTGTGTTTCTTATGAGTTTACCACTTTTTGTTGGAAAATTAAGGACTATAAAATAAAGAGCATATAAATCTTAATATTTTTTTAAATTGACTGTAATTTTTTCTAGAAATCATGGCTTTTGCCTAGCAGTGGTGGTAAAAAATTAAGTTCAAAAACTAAAACCCGACTACGGAAAAGGTATGAAACAAGAAAATATTAATACATATTCATAGTGATGTTCAGAGGATAGCCGTGGTCGTATGCCACCTACAGCTACCCTAACAAAACAATACAGTCTAACAGTAGTAAGCGATCATAAGCTTTAGGGCAAAGTAGCATACGACATAGCATCCTCTGAACATCACTATGAATATGTATTAATATTTTCTTGTTTCATACCTTTTCAGTAGTCGGGTTTTAGTTTTTGAACTTATTTTTTTTTATTTAAGGCAATGTTACGAATGAACGTAAAGGACATCTAGTTGTTTCCAAAAAAATATGGCTCTCCCATGCCTCCAGATTAGCTAGTTATTATTTCATTGAATGCACATGAAATGCTAAAAACAAATACATAATTACTGTTGTTCTTACTACAGTATGCGAAACAGTGTTTTTAATATAAAAATCAATTTTAGTAATATGCGTGTAATTTAATAATAGCGCTAACCAACAACAAAATACAAAAAAAGCTATTAAATACAATACCTACGACGTTTTACTATTATATTTATTAAATTTTGTGCTATAATGCGATTATGAAGCTAATAAAAATAATTGGTGATCTTTTGTAGAAAATGAACAACAACAATTAATAATTCACGTTTTATGGTGTCATCATCCATGTCAATAGATACGCTCTGTTATACAAAGGGAAGCTAAAAATATTAGACATATTTTATGAATGGACCGATAATTTAAATTTTTCCAAATGGAACACTATTCTTGTACAAATTGAATACATAATATTATATAAAGTTACTTAATAAAAATAAAATAGAAAGCATTTTTTTTTTTTTTTTAATAAAACCCTTTCTAGTCCCGATCCCTTAATAGGTTATACTCATCATTAAGAACAACTTTTACTATGGGACCAAACGAGAAATCGCGAAAATCGGATACGGGCAGAAGAATGATGGGAATAAATTATGTTGTACGTGTCCAAACAGAAACATACCTAAGTATCATAAGTTTTTAATTGACAAATTCATTAACATACACTGTTTTATCAATTAACCGATTTCTTAATATTCTATTAAATAAGCGATACCTTAATTTTTTATGTCCTCTGGTATCTTGTTATTTATTCCACATTTATTTTTATTTTTTTATAGCTTGATAAAAAAATAAAATGGAATATGTTTCTTCTTGGAACTTTAGGTACGACTGTAATATTCTACGGCGATCTTTTGTAAGAGAATGAAAAAAAAACTCTTGCAAAAAGAAATTGATCAGAATTTTGTTGGAATTTGAGGAATTTGAGGAATTCGTCGGATATACAGGCACATACTAGTATCTTTGAGTATCTAGAACAGTATGCTAGGTAAAGTAAGAAGTTTTAACTTTCTGAACAAAGTTTTACAAGATTCTAGGGTGAATACGACTACACGCATCATGCATTTTTGCATCGCACCGAATTAGGTATAAAATTTAAATCCAGCATAAAACTCGTTACCTTATTATTCATGTTTGAAATGTCATCGCATTGCTGTCTGTCAATTAAATAAGATTCTAAACGACCAACGTCTGACTACGGATATAGTATTGCTCCAACTTTCATAACAATAATTTTAATAATTGCATGGAATAATGACGTATCTCTAAGCCAATCAAGTCAATATAAAATTGACGTATCGACAATATCTTTATAGTTAACGAAGCACTCGAAGAAACAACACAGAAATGTTGGTGGAATTATTAATTTTAATTGCTATTGTTTTGTTGTTATACCAACACTGGTCCAAAAGAGAAGTGTTCAAGTTAGGGAAACAGCTGAATTCTGGAGTGAGGACTTTGCCTTTAGTGGGACATAGTTATTTGTTCCTTGGCGACAATCAAAGTAAGTTTTATATGTTTATTTATATATATATATATTTTTTTTTTTGCCCCTCTCTAGGATTTCTCCTGTATCGAGGGTACAGTTTACAACATACATGTCACATGCACACACAACCAGACCCGAAACAACTATCTGTAGATCATACAAATATTTGTTCCATGCGGGGATCGAACCCGCGGCACGTAGCGCAGAAGGCTAATCGCTTAGCCACTGCGCCAACCGTGTCGTCATTATACGGTTGTTGAGGGTAGTGCCCACCCTTGTCCCTCCCCCCCTTGTTACGCCCATGATTCTATTTCTATTCAGGGTGGATTCCAGGGTTTCCCATTGACATCCTAATACATGTTTTACACTGTATAACTAACTACTAAGGTTGTCTGGTAGAAATCGCCACGTGCGATAAGACCGCCCTTTATACATTTCTTTGTCTAATTATTGTATCTTTTCGTCTATTACTGGTGTGCAATAAAGTGTACTTATTGTATTGTATTTTGTGTACTGTATTTATTTATAAGAACACCAATAGCAACGTTACAGTAACCCTAAATCGATGCTATAGATGTAAATATACTTATTAAAATTACACCTAAAATTACCTAGAATAGAATAAACATTTATTTGGACACAGCAAAATGAGACACAACATACATAATTAACACAAAGAAACCACTTGTTCATCTTATGCTAAAAAATTAAATAAAGAGGTAATCGTTCCACTGTTTGTTATTTAATTATCTAATTAATTTCATGTTTATTATTATATTCATCATACAACTATAAAAGCTATTATTAAACAAATATAATTAAATATTAGGATCTACAAATAAAAAATCTCTTCTAGCGCACGTTTGCGGGGCATAGTGCCTAGGAGGCTGGCAGCGTTACCTCGTTGGATAGCTAAACTGATTCTTTGGCCGAGGTAGCTGCCAGCTCTCTTGTCGGCTGTGGCTTCAATGAGGCGCGACGAAAGTTCTTTAAAGAATTGTCGCGCCTCTGGCCCCCACGGACCCATGGTCTCAACTCCAAACGGTACAAACATGAAACCCTCACCGAGATCCGCATATTTGCGCCATTAATTAATTAATTGTTATTTCAGGACGAATGAAAGCATTTCAAAAACTTGGCCGTGACGCAATTAGAAAAGACGATGGTTTGACATCTATGTGGCATGGAAGTTATCTTTATACAAGTAAGATTATTATTTCTATCAGAAAAATTATATTGTGTGGTTCTGTAAGAATACGCAGAAAGTTTTAAAGAATAAAATATTATAGTTTAAAAAAAAACTATAGAACACGCTTTAGTCATCCAAACTGCACGTGTATGCAAAATTTCAGCTCAATCGGAAACCGGGAAGTGGGTCAAAGGGATATGCCCATTCGTTAAGGAGGTTTTGGCCAAGTGGCGTCCATAAATACAGCAAATCATAGGCATTAGGGTTGAAATCATAGACACAAAATCAACCACAATTTTTTACATAGAACTTGGACAGAATTTTAAAATTGTATGAAAAAAATTCAAGGTTGATATAAAACAAACATGGAGTTGACTGGCAAGTCAGTGTCGTCGTGGTAAGCGGGTACGGAATCCAATGTAAAGCGAAGGTTGTCATCGCCATAATACTAATCAAAGTCATCGGATAGAAAATAGCAAAACCGTGGAGGAAAAGTCACAACTCAACAAGCACAACAAACAACCCGCAACAAACAAAATGGTAACTGTCAACACAGACTGTCAATTTCAATTATTATTGACGTAGTGATGGCGATTCGGCATCGATTTATCAAAAACCGATGTTATAGCTATGAATCGATATTTTTAATAAACTTGAACCAGCACTGCATAGATTTCGGAAGACAATCAATAGACATTTATTTTACCTATTCTATAGAAATTAAACGTTTTAATATGGGAAGCGAAACAAAAGAAAAAAGTTTTTCAAAATATCATTCAGTTCTCGATTTATTTGATTTCGATTTTTGTGACATTTGCCATCACTACTTTTATAAGATTGACATACCGTGCAGAAATGAAGATTGCATCACATGCTTATTTGATTGAATATCTTTTTAATATAAGTTTTTAATTCCCGAGTGTTACAAACAAATAAATAATAACAATATTTTAGTTACTAAATAAGATATTTTTTTTGTATTTTTCACATTGGTGTAACGAACCTGCCTACATACTGGCCAAGAGTGGGCGTTTGCCTTTAACTTCCAAGATTTTCTTACATAGTTAGTTAGTTAGTACAGGTGAAGCTAATGAAAGCGTGTTAAAAAAGAAAGAAAACATAGATAATATTATGAAAGTACAAAAAAGAAACAAAAGGAAATCAATAATTAAGCAACGTGGACGAGACCAAAAATGGCCCCCAACTCAGCATAATTGTGTGGCATTTGGAAAATGTCACAGCGCTGGTATTCTGATGATACCGTTGTAGTGACTGACCGCCGTGTGTTTCATCATAATGGTGCATTTCCATCATCGTGATTCAACTTTGGTTCATCGTTCTGTATTTTTTAGTATTTATTTCACCTACATTTGATTGTTCTCCCCTAATTAGCCCACTTATATTGGTTCCATATTGGCTCGCATATAATTATAAGTCATATTTTTTTGTCGCATAACTATACTTGTCATACTCGTTATTTCGCATAACGTCTATACGCACAACCTAATTAAGCATAATGAGTGTTCGCGTTTGGCAAAAATTATTTTGTGTACAGGACAGGCCACCCCGGCTACACCTTAACCTACTGTAACTGTGTTTCGATTCGATGAAACCATTATGCTCACAAACAATTATGCCAAGAATAATTATACGAAATAACTTTTATGCCAATCAATAATAAGACAATCAAAATTATACGAATGAACAGGATATCCACAATATGAAGGTACTATTCAAGATCGTAAAAACATTATTTTAAAAGAGTTTTATGAAGTTTCTTGATGGTTCTTCTACATAGAATTATTTTGGGACCGTGCACCTACAACTTTTTAACAATTTGAAACAGATTATTTGTAAAAGAAACTATTTTATATGTTGTGCCCTGTTTTGCCCTGTTATCCTTTTGTATCTATATTGCCCAATTCATTTATCCTCCTGTACCTATAATACTTAATTCATTTATTCTTCTGTACCTATACAATACAATTCATTTATCCGTACCTATATAACCCAATCGATTTCACTCACAGTGATAGGAGAGCCTAACGCCGCGGAGGTAGTTCTGAAGACATGCCTTGAAAAGGACGACATTATGAGGATGGCAAAGCTCTACCTAGGAAATGGCTCGATATTCGCTCCAGGTGGGTAATAGTACGATAAGACTGACTTTTTCATAATAAAACCCTTGTGCAAACCAAATTGTTATATTTTACTGATAATTTTTAAGGGAATGTTGATGTTCGATGCTTGAGCAGTCTTGTAAATAACACATTGCTGTATTGTTAGGATTTTGCTTTTGCTTTTGTTTCTCATAAGTCTAGAAATCTGGAATATATTTCCGTTGTCCTCATTATTATACGACTAATATTATTGTTTTCGCTGTCCTATCTGAATTTGTTAATGCTGTAATTTTTTTGTTTTATAAGTGGAAACTTTTTATTGGCCATTTATTACTTTATTTAATTGCATACTAAACTGCGCTAGCAGTAAGTTTTCCTAAAAAAATACCTATTCGAAGAGGCTCCAAAAAAGCAATGAAACAGCTGATAACTTTAACTTTAAATATTACAGTGTCAATCTGGCGTCAACGTCGCAAGGTCCTGGTTCCAAGCTTTGGCACGAAGAACATGAAGCAATTCATGTCAATATTCGTCAAACAGAGTAGGATCCTTGTGCAACAGATAAAGAAAGTGGCGGATACTGGCCCAGTGCCCATGTGGAGGCACTTTACTGCGTACACTATGGATTCGATTTCTGGTAATGATTATGTCAATTATTTTGCTTTATTGCAAATAATTTAAATTTCTATAAAAAAATTGTAGGAGAATTGTATAAAATTATACATATTACAAAGCAGCGTTTTTTTGTAAGCACCTAATTGACGTCCAGCCGGAAAATCTTTACCTACAATACTTTCTATAAAACGGCCACCATCGTTTAACCATATTGTTAACAGAGGGCTAATTCACGTAATATTATGATTCGCCGATCATATTTCAGCGACGCCAAAGTATCTCACTGAAGCTACGAGAATACCAAATGTGTTTTTTTGATCAAAATTTCACTGCAACTGCGCGGCAACTGCATTTCTTTAGTTACGTGAATTAGCCTAGAGATTACAATGAAATATTTTTGACTGAATAATTTAGGTTATTAACCTAATAACCCAAATTATTCAGTCAAAAATGTTTACAACCACAGATATAGATATAATTTAAATAGATATAATATAAATAGATACAATCTATCTAATATCTGTGGGTAGTACTTTACAAGTGCAGTTTTAAATATTTCAATTCAAAGAAGTTGATTGTTCGTTTCTGGCGCTCGCTGTAAACGTACTGAGTGAATTTCCTCAAAAACGAAATAATAAACTAGATCCTATTTTAATTCCAGAGGCAACACTAGGTTACGAAATGGATGCCCAAAAGGATTCGGGTCATCATTTCCTGAAAGCATTTGATGAAGGGCTATCAAGTAGTGCAAAGCGTATCTGCCAACCGTGGCTACATAGTGACCTAATATATAATTACTTGCCAGTGTACTACAGACTGCTGAAGTTTAAAAAATACATGTGGGATTTCATTGATGGGGTAATTAAAAACAATAGTTATATTCTTTGATGAATTATATAATTTCAAAATTATGTAAATTTTATCCACTTATGTTGCTGACTTTACAATTTTATTTATTTTGTAGATAAATGCATCGAGTGTAGTTGGGTAATTAATGTATTTTAATTGCGCGCACGGAAGAGTTTGAAATTGGGCATAGTTAAAGCTTATATGGAGGAGTGCAGAAAGCTAAAATTATGGTCGAATTTCGACCTCTGGGCGACCGCTAGTTAGACATGCAGTGGTTTTTATGGATCTATATTTAGCAAATGCTCGGCTCTCTCTGTAGATTCGTACAATAGAACGAATGTGCAAACTTTGAAAATAAAAATACAACTTCGCTTATGATTTCAGTTGATAAAATCGAAACGAAAGGAGATAAAAGAAGAAAATGCAAGACAAGAATGCGATCAAGGTGAGAATTGAGATGATTGATAATTACAATTAAATAATTACAATCCTACTGTATATACAGTATAATTTTTTATGTATTATGTGCGCAGCAGAGTGATTCAGTGTCCGTTCCCAAATGCAATCGCGGTACTAAAACTCAATAAAAATAAAAATTGATTTTGTATGGCTTGCGCTAGTAAAATAAGCGTGTCCCCCATACTAAGTCGAATTTTCGTTTTGTTTTAAAGTATCCCAATACTGCGGTTGTATGTAGGAACAGAGACTGAATAAGTCTACAAATTATGCGCAGTACATTAAAAATATCCTGTATAATAAATGTGAAAGTTTGGATGTTTGATAATCAGTTACGTCGTAACGGCTGAACGGATTTAGATGAAATTTGGCTCACAGTTAGACCGTGAACTGGATTAGTTTATAAGATACTTTATATCCGGGTACATGGAGAATATCCCCTAGGATGCGAGTAAAACCGCGGGCAACAGCTAGTCAAATAATAATTTTGAGCTGTGTCTGTTATTGTAGTAAAGCAACTTGACGCTTGTTAGTGCAAATAACCGAACGATTTATGGGCTTCCGCAAGTCAATTCAATTCACAGTGAATCCCATTCACATTCACTGTAAATAATAATTTAAAAAAAACTGTGGTAAAAATCGTTATACATATTAATGTATATCGATTTTTACCATGTCTCATTGGTCAAATGGTCACAAGCGCTGAGCTGGTCCTACTGGTTTCGATTCCCGGATCGGGCAGTGTTATTTGGTTTTTCTGTATAGAAATAGAATAATCTGGTAGATAGCAATAGGCAGTGACGACACGGCTACCGCAGTGGTTTCTACGCTACGTGCCGCGGGTCCGATCCCCGCACGGAACAAATATTTGTATGATCTGTATACAGATAGTTGTTTCGGGTCTGGGTGTATGTGCATGTGAAATGTTTGTTTGTAAACTATGCCCTCGATACAGGAGATTATTAAATAATTTCATAGTAAGGGGATTTTTTTTTAAATAATAAGAAATTGGCTCGCTTCATGGGAATTGCGTTAGTGAAATGTTGGTGGACAACAAGGTACACTTCCATGGAGTACAAGCGGGATGTTATTCCAATTTTAACCCTAAGAATTGAATATTCCCCAGAAGGAAGTTTGAAGACATTCCTCGAGTTGCTGATTAGGTCATCAGGCGGTGACGACGGGTACACCGACGTCGAAATTACAGAAGAGGCGATGGTCATAATGATAGCCGGGAATGACACCTCGGCGGTTGGAGCTTCGTTTACAACCGTGATGCTCTCCAGACATCCTGATGTGCAGGAAAAAGTTTATGAAGAGTAAGTTATTATTTTTAACCGACTTCAAAAAAGGAGGAGGTTCTCAATTCGACTGTATGTTTGTTACGTGATAAGTCCGCCAGTAGCAGACCGATTTTGATTTTCTTTTGTTTGAAATGGTATACTCTCGAGGTGGTTCCATTTAAATTTGGTGAAGATCTGATGAAGAACTTCGGAGATATACAATGGAACTCTTGAATGAATAACAGCATATCGCTCGCGATTGCTGTAATCGCATGTTTATGTATTGTTTTTATCACTCAAAATAAAAAAATAAAATAATCTTTAAAAAAAAGTAAAAAACGACTCTACGAATTTATAAAGTTTAAAATAATTTTCTTAAAAAACTTAACAGCTTCTGAAGTCGGGGTCTTCAATTCTGCAATGCACCTAGCTTGGCAGTGGTACCGACTTCAGAAGCTTGTTGGAAGCGCCAGGGTCAGAGATAAAAAATTAGGTAAATGGTAAATACCCTGTTTTTAATGCTAATAACAGTGTTAGTGACCATGACAATTTAAAAAATTGAGACATTCTATTAAATAAACTGTAAATTTCAATAGAAAATACAGCTTCCTAAAATATTACTGAAATATGTATTCACGTTTGGCACAGCTGTGAAAGTATTTCCAATAGATCGAATGCCAAATGTTCGTAATACTTAACAATGATATTATGTGGTTTCTCATGTCTTAAATCTTTGTAATGTTCTTTTGAGAAATAAAATCTCAATTTCAATTGAATCGAAAAGCCTCCCGAATGGGGATATATATACGTAATGCGCACGAGCAGCCAGCCCCGATAAAAATCCAGCTGACTAGCCAATCCGCACTACGGCTTGAGAAAGTTCATGTTGACACGACAGACGAAGAAAGACCAACAGCCTTCATCTGTTTACTTAGGTTGCAGGAAGTGTTCGGCGACTCCGATAGACCAGCAACGTTTGATGACCTGCCTCGTCTCAAGTACCTGGAAGCAGTAATTAAGGAAACGCTGCGGCTGTACCCACCTGTACCTATGATAACCAGAAGTGTTGATAAAGATGTTGTTTTACGTAAGTTCACTTGGGATATTAACTAAGTTGTCTGCGCCATTTATTACTCATTATAATAAATTTAAACTAAAATGATATAAAACTGAAATGTTAAATTTCACTACTCATTTTTTATTTTTTCAAAAGAGTTTGTTTGAGATGTTACTTAGGCTGACATTCAGAGACGACAGAAACGAGTCTAAGCGTGAACTTACGCTTCCATCTGTCAAAATTTGTTCGTAAGTTTGACAGATGGAAGCGTAAGTTCACGCTTAGACTCGTTTCTGTCGTCTCTGAATGTAAGCCTTACTCCTGTTCCTCCGTCCGTAAGTAACCTAAGTTTTTAAACTGTCATGGTCACTAACATTATCTACTATTATGTCGTTTTAGTTTATCCGTGACTAATTTCTATTCAATTCGTATCTACTAATACCATGGATAATTATGATTGTATCTGATTTTCTTAACAGCCACAGGCATAAAGATTGTGCCTGGCACTGGAGTCATGGTCAACATCTGGGCTATACACCGCAACCCTCGGTACTGGGGAGACGACGCGGAGCAGTTCCGACCTGAACGGTTCATCGACACGCCGCTCAAGCATCCCGCTGCCTTCATGCCGTTCAGTTATGGACCGAGGAATTGTGTTGGTGAGAAATTGGATTTAAAGTCAAATTCATATGCCTAATTGGTGTAGTGGTAGCAAGTTCGACTGCTGAACGTGAGATGTTGGGTTCGATTCCCAGGCCATGAAACGTGTTATTGAATTTTTCTGTTATATTATGACTTTGAGCGCTAATCCTAGGATAATTACGGTGCACATAACGCGTGTTACAGACACGTGTAAACACAGATCAAAATAAGAATGTCATGTACTTTTGCAATATCTAATTATTCGGACATACATTTTTATATTAACAAATGTTATCCGTAGATATCGTTATTCGTAAAAAGATATACCTACATCACAGTTAGAACTATTATGATGATTAATTAAGACAACAGCAGTTATGGTGGAAAATTTATTCCTTTTTTAGTTGTGATATTAACGTTATGCCAAATAATGAGTATTACAAATAAAATTATGCGAATACAGATTATGACTTCAACTTTATGCTTAATGCGAATATGTAAAAAGAACCCCGTTTCCGTTTTCACAGGCTACCAGTTTGCGATGACGTCGATGAAGACAGTGATGTCTTCTCTGCTGCGACAGTACAAGATCCTGCCGGCCACTGCACCGAACTCAAACTCTGAACACCCACCATTACGACTCAAGTTTGATCTCATGATGAAGGATCAGGATGACTATCAAGTTCAGATAGAATCTAGATGTAAATGATTAATTAAACATTATTCTATATTATGAGAATGAACGCTTTTTACTGGCCAAGTAAAGCATTCTCCTCGCATATTAAAGTATTATTTTTAAAACGCTTTTATTAGCTGCACTTGTAACTAACTAACTAACTAACTATGTAAAAAAATCTTGGAAGTTAAATTTGACCCACTTCCCGGTTTCCGATTGAGCTGAAATTTTGAAATACACGTTTAGTTAGAATGACAAAAGTATTTTCTTTAGTTTTTTTTTAAACTATAATATTATGTAGATATATTAGTAAAGTTTTAGCAAGAGTTTCTTTTTCTTGTTTTAGTAATTTTTAACCCATTTTTATTGCCCTTCCATTAGACGCAAAAATACTGCAAATACTTATGTCCCATTTAGACGCAGGACGTTGAAGTCGTTTACAAAAATTGATGTTTGTAAATCGATTGTCTTTTTACAAAATTACTGCAAAATCTCCAAAACAACGGCACGGTTGGCGCAGTGCCGCGGGTTCGATTCCCGCACGGAATAAATATTTGTAAGCCTATAGATAGTTGTTCCGGGTCTGGATGTGTATGCATGTGACATGTATGTTTTTAAACTGTAACCACGTGGTACAGGACAAAAAAAAAGTGAGGGGAATAGTAAAAAATAATCTATTAAGTAGGTAAGTACTATAATGGCCGATTCTCATAAGGAAATTGGATAGGTACCCCATTTATTCGCATAATTTTGTTTGTCATAGGTAATATTTATTGGCATCTTTTCCTGTACCTAATAAAACAACTATGCCCAAATTGAAAGAGGGCGACATTTTTATAGAGCCATAAATTGCCGTAAAGGTTTTTCGCATAATTATTATTGCCATAAGTAATTGTTTGTGAGCATAATGGTTTCAGGGCCACCCCAATGCCATAAACATTTATAAGTACATACAAAAGTATTTTGGTCAAACGCGCTCAGTCATTATGCCTAATCAGGTTTTGTGGATAGACTTTATGCGAAATGACAAGTATGACAAGTACAGTTATGCGACTACAAATATAACTTAAAACTATATGTGAGCCAATATAGAACCTAGGACATTGGACTTACAATATCAAATATTTTTATGTTGCAAGTCAATGCATGAGGCCAATTCGTTGAATGGCTAATAATAATTATCAAAAGAAAAACTTTAAAAAAAAAGTACTAATTCACAAAATAGCCAATATTCAAAATTATTTTGAGTGATTACGATAAGAAAAAAAAAATAGCCAAACAAGTATCCCCGAAAAATGCACGAAGACAAAGTAGGTAATATCGTTCGTTCTTTAAAAGTAAACACGTCATAATTTTTTTTAAATAGGCCTGTTTTATAATAAATAGTTGCCTAAATTTTATTCATCAGTCAGTACACAAGTATTTCGCACTGGTGCAACGTTTATGATAAAGCATTATTTTAACTTCCGCTAAGTATGTTGGGGTTCATTTTATTAGCACTTATAACAGTTTGGCTGGTTTTCTTAAAGTGGAAAAGAAGAAAATTGGTCGCGTTGTACAATCAGATCCCTTGTGGCTTCACATATCTGCCTATCATAGGAAATACAATCAGAATAATTGGAAATTCTGAACGTAAGTAATTTTATATTTCTCCCCTTTTTTTGTGTTCGCGGCAGAACCTTCTCCGGTGATAATAATAATATATTATTTATTTATTTCTCTCACAATGTAGTACATAATATAGATACCACAGAACACAGAAAGAGAAGAGGTCTTTTCTGTGTTCTGTGATAGATACAGTAGGTGTTAATTACAGTTATCTGTTTGACTGTACGTCTTGAGCGGCCGGCGTCTGTGTTCGCTGATTCGTATAATTATTATGGAATCGTGAATTGACATTATTTGAGTTTAAGTCGTCCATCCTCGATAGCATCGTCACTTACCATCAGGGCCCTAATTCTACTACGTATTTCAATCGTGTCAGAATCCCCTGGAACCTTTGCCTGGAACCGTTGACAAATACGTTTAGTAAGATTATTTGTCTTGGACAGGATAAAAACTCGCAAATAATTCTTTATTTAGTACAAGTTCACATTGCAACGTTTTTGGACGCGACATAGTTAAAAATATTTGGTCAACTTTAATGCTAATGCAGGTACGCCCATGATATTCTTACCTGATGTTAAGCGACCCAAGCAGCCAAACAGGTCACGATTAAATCTAAAATGTCTGTAAAATATCGTATTTTTGATTTGGCCAAGATAAATTTTGCTAAAGAGAGTATTTATAAATTCAAGTCGTCCTAAAATTGAAAATAGATTTTCTAATACGGTCTTCAGGACTGCTTAAGTTTACTTAGAATTTTAAAATCCATTTAGTATAAACTAAGTCTTAAGTGTGTCCATGATAAATGTTACATAGGTAAGCATAAATTTTCTGGACACAGAATTTTTAAAGATATTGTTAATACCTACTTATTTAAATTATGAAGAATGACTTACATCTATATGATGCCAAACTGTCTGAAATAGGTTTTAACGTTTTGTTAAGTCATTCATGCATCAAAGTTTCTTTAAAATTCTAGCGAAATGTCAATTTAAGTGTTTATATCCTTAAATAATCCTGTGGCAGTATCAATAGCCTTAAACGGACGTGTTTATTCGAAACGTTTTCATTCTGAATAAGTTAATTAGGTATCTACATAGTTAGATTTGACTGGAATAAACAATGTGCAAAAGGCAAGTGTAAAAAATAAAGAGATCTGGGAATTTTCGACGTTGTGTTCGAAGGTACTAAAAAAAAAGTAAAATGTGTAATGTTTGTAATGGTATGTAAATTTCAATAATATAGAAGATTGTGCCAGCCAGGCTACCGACAGTTCGGGTGCAAGTACTGCAATAATTCTAGAGAAAAATCTTCCGAATTCATCGTGTTTACATTGTTCATTGAGAACGAGAGCATTGAAACGAGTAGCAAAAACTCCCGACTCTAAAACGAACACCGAAACGAACCAAAAGTTTGAGTACGAATTTAAGGGGGTATTTTACAGGAATGCCGCAAAAACCGATTTGTATTTACAATTTTTTGAATAGAAATTCTTATTTCTTTGTCCCGAAAAAAAAATATATCAAACTTGAACATGTGACAATCTCTGCACGGTTGTCCGATACATGATTGGATGAAGTTGGCTCGATAAAAAAAAATCGCAAAGTTACCCCTTTTATAAAAGTGTTTACAAGATTATTTCTAAAACATGATATTATTTCAAATAATTTTTACATCACAATATTGGTCGCAAATATACCAACGAAAATCGGTTGTTATTTTTTTATAATATTACGTATATTGGTCACAATTTGATAAAAACCACAAAATTCGTGATTTCTGTCATCTCTGCCATCAATCAGTCGCGTTTCGGCGCGCATCGAGGTCGGACCTGTGCAATTTTTTTTGACTTTCCTGCGCTTACACTTTATTCAAAACCAAAAGAAAGAATGACAGCAAAATCATTAAAAAAATTATTAAAAAGCAACAGGAAGTATAAGTAACTTGCCTTTTATTCAGAAAATCTAAGTATTTCGTTTATAAAAATCAATATGCTAAAATAATTTCTTGACATCTCCGTCAAGAATTCATTTTATAGGATGTAGTATAGAAAAATCAGTACGACAATTTGTAGTGTTGAGAACAAAGAGTATGAAGTTTTATATACACCATGTCCCAAAATTCAACGATAAGCGGGCACCAGAGGGTTGACCAGCTCATGACAACTCGAGAACAAAAAATTTTTTAAAAAAATCTCAATTTTTAAGAAGTTTCATAAAAAAATTTAAATCCTTCAAAAATTTACACCCCTTAAGATATGACCACAATGTTTCAGATATTTCTGAATTTCTTTTTGTACCGGCAACCTAAGTAGCACTGCTATCCACCACAATCCTTAAAAATCCCAGAATGCCTGTAGATTTGACACAAAAATCAATCAAAATTATTTTTCACCCTAAAATTTTGAAAGATTTTTACTTTTGGTCCACTTTCACTCATCGTGGTGTAAAAAAAAAGTACAGACACTACCATGGCAAGTTTTTTAAAAAATTGACGCAACTATCCAAGATTCCAAAATGGTATAATAATCTAGGAAAACTAGCCTCAAAAAATTGAAATGCGTACTATTTCTGAACAAGAACCAAATTTCATAACTTTTACTATGTGGTTTTTTGTTGTAAATTCTTCGAATTTGAATGATACATGTCCGTAGTTAATAAAATTTAGAAGTTAAAGAGAGATAGATAGATAATATGTAAAGAAGGAAAGAAAACGTTTTTAAAAATTATACTTCGTTTCTCCACAACTACAACAGTCTGCTAGTACGTCTGTGGCATACCATCACCTGTCATCCCACTTAGGATTTCAGGAGTGAAAGTGGA
Organism: Allophyes oxyacanthae; assembly: GCA_932294325.1. Taxonomy (NCBI): domain Eukaryota; kingdom Metazoa; phylum Arthropoda; class Insecta; order Lepidoptera; family Noctuidae; genus Allophyes; species Allophyes oxyacanthae. Next base: position 1,186,716 of record OW028614.1, on the reverse strand, counting down.
CCAAAAGTAAAAATCTTTCAAAATTTTAGGGTGAAAAATAATTTTGATTGATTTTTGTGTCAAATCTACAGGCATTCTGGGATTTTTAAGGATTGTGGTGGATAGCAGTGCTACTTAGGTTGCCGGTACAAAAAGAAATTCAGAAATATCTGAAACATTGTGGTCATGGTAATTAAAAATATCTTAAGGGGTGTAAATTTTTGAAGGATTTCAATTATTTTATGTAACTTCTTAAAAATTTAGATTTTTTTTTAATATTTTTTTGTTCTTGGGTAGTCATGAGCTGATCAACCCTCTGGTGCCCGCTTATCGTTGAATTTTGGGACATGTTGTATATTCTATTTACCTACTTTTATAGAACAATATTCATAGTACTTATATCATTTTGATATATCGTCTGATACTATTAAAAATCTCGCCTGCGGCTCGATTTTTAAACACACTGATGTTTTAATACCCCCTATTATGCAACAGTTTCATAAACTACTATTATTTCGTATTGAACTGATCTAAGTTTCCTTAGATTTTGTATAATTTTGTTCCTTATTAAACGCTGACATTTTAAAATGTGTCGGTCGGCCCTATAGGTACCGATTTTCCGGTGGCCCAACCTAATTTTACTTCTTTTAATTTTATTTCTTTATGGGCTTTGCAGTCCACTAGAAAAATGATTCACCAATCTAAATTATAATCTTTACCTTTATTTATGTATTATGGGTTATCGTGGTTGTCCGTGGCATCACCACGGTCCTATCCGAAAACCAGCGCTGCGGTATTTATTTTATCTGTCAGGATATGCTGAGATAGGGACTTTCTTTGGCCTCTTGCAGGACTTTTTTAACCCCCGACAAAATAGAGGGGTGATATAAGTTTATAATGTGTATCTGTGTATTTATGCATCTTTGAATCTGTGTGTCTGTCTGTGGCACCGAAGCTTCAAAGCGGATGGACCGATTTCAATGCAGTTTTTTTTAATTGAAAGCTAGTTTAATCGGGATGGTTCTTAAAATCTGTTCAGCTGTTCAAAAGTTACACCTCTTTTTCTAGTTAGAGTCGAGGGTTTTAGATGGTTAGGTTATTGTTATCATTATTTGAATTTTTTGTGTGTTTATGTAATTTCGTGTGCGAGTCCGATTTAAATGTTTTTTTCTTTCTTTCTTTCAATTTTGAAGCTCTTCATCTGCATACATAGCGAGGAATCTGAACTAGGAATATGGTTTTGATCTATGAATATGCAATTTCTTTTTTGGTAAAAAAGCAACCCTGTGAACATACTTAAGTAGGTATGACTACGGAAACGGACGACTCCTACAGGTGTGGGTGAGAGTAGGTTATTATCTCAAGGCATGGATTTGAGTTGGCTTATTCTTCTAACATTACACACACATTGGCAGTGTCATCAGGTTTGTCATGCCGATATATCGGTTTCGTTACAGCATTATTGGCTTAGTGTGAAAATGCCCAATGTTGGTCGAGACAATTATGTGCACTTGCATAAACTCATACACAATAGGTATGACTGATAGTTTATAAGTAGATAGTTAAATAGGTATAAAATCTACAAATACAAAACGGAGGAACAGATTTTCTAGCGTAATATAGGACACTGGGTATACGATATTATGGATTTATATTTTTCAAGTATTTGCTGGTGTCATACTGCATGTTGCTAATTAATATTGCTATTCTGTGACACGTGTGTCACACAGTTTGATACGTCAATTGCGTAATTGCGAGAACGGAGCTCCCCTAGTAGGTGGGGCTTAGGCTGATACTTCACCCCCTCAAAAGTAAGAAATCGTCGTAAAATACAACCTTAAACAACCAATTTAATTAAAAGTGACGTCTATCATTTTTATTAAGTAGGTATCGTTCCTACTTCATATGATTATTAGATATTATTATTATTACAAGCCTATGCTGTCCCAATACTGGGCAAAGGCCTCCCTCCCTTTCCTCCACTTCTCGCGATCCCGCGCTGTATCGGGCCACCCGCCATCTCCTTCGTGGTCTGCCGCGACCCCGTCTTACTGTCCCAGGACACCAATTCTGTGCTATGCGGGCTCACAGTTCGACCGGTATACGGCAGACATGTCCTGCCCAGTCCCACTTAAGCTGAGCTACATCAATTATTATCTGCGTTTTGGAGCGCAGTAAGGTGTTTCGAACTCGATCCGTTAATTTAACTTCATATGATATGATCAAATAAATGAATTGCGTATAAGGAATTGCGTATATTTTGCATAACCCATACATACTTCGCGGAAAGCATTATATTAATTAATTAATGACAGGATAAGGAAATAACAAAAAGTTGGTATTGCAAAATATATTTTGAGAATCAATTAAAACCTCCTGGTATTAACTTGTATTATAATAAGTTAACTTACAGTACAACTTAAGTAAAACATTTCCTAAGAAATGATAAATCATTATTCTAAAATCACTTAATTCATTCCTAACTCTGACTTACTAAAACCATATTGTCTTTACTCGTATCTACTTAGTTCAGATAATATGATTTAACGCCATTTTGAAAGTTATGTTGTTTATGAACATGTATGTATTAGGGTATTAGTTATCAATTTTGTTATTCGTCATTTTAGGCTCTTTTTTTATATAACACAATTTTACAACGTATCACGGAACGTACCTAATACACATAAATACTGAACATTGAATTATGATTCGGTTTTTTTTTATTTTTTTTTACTTTTTTGTAATATTAATATTTAATTACTTTGTAGAATTTGAAGCCCATCGGTTTTTAAAAAATATCTGTTCCTTATAAACCATAAACTATTGTGGGTTTGAATTTAATGTGTATCTAAGATTAGACAAAGCAACAGCTTACAAAATGGGTAATAATTATTAGAGAACCATTTTATTTTGCATCTGTTTTAGAATACTAAGTTGTAAAATTATACCACCACATTATACACCAAGTCTGAGATTAGTGAGTCAAGTTTCAAGTTAGTTTATAAGTCTTGTTTAATTCGCTTCGGTAATTTTGGATATTCTTAACTTGGTATTGTAGATAACATATATACCAATATCTTGAAGATAAAAGGAAAAAGAACACCAATGCTATCACTCTTTAATCGTACTAAAGTTTATCTGTAAAGTAGTATGAAATCTTTCTTAACTTATTCTGTAAACCTGTGATCATTTTTGCTTAACTCTCCCTTGGTGGATATCCTGAAGATATCTTGGAGTCGATATGGTTTTAACCAAGACAATGGCCAATAATTTTGTTATCGCCTCGAAGATATCTAAGTACAATACCTTTTTAAGACAAGTTGGTGCTACTTGGGGAGGATGCAGTCGAAGAGTAAATTTTGAGAAAAACTTTAGATTGTGCAGCATGGTTAGGTTAGGTTAGGTTAGATTACTGACCGGGGTCGCGAGCGCACAGAGTGGGGACTCTGTGACGCTCTCACCGAAGCGACCCGAGAAGACGGCGCGCACTGGTCGGTCCTGCGCGCCGTGCACCGCACAGCGAGGGTACCGGGGGGACATCTTTACAGTCTCCAGGGCCCCGAGAAGTGCCCTAATAGGCGTGGCACCGAGGTGGGCTTCGGTGCGGTCTTTTAAGAGTACCCGAAGCCCACCTGTAGGTGCCGAAGTGCACCACCGTGGTGAGTTTAGCCGGTAGGAGTCCGGCACACCCCTTCGCCCCCCCAGGCGGAGGACAGCCCTGTGATGGGTTCTCACCACGTTAAACAAAAAATAAAAAGGTTAGATTACTGAATAGTTTGTACATAATGCTACAATGAATCCTTCGCGTTCTGAGGAGAGGCCGGGCGAACCCAGCTATGGATCAATAACCTTTGCCTACTATCGTACATTTGGCCTTGCCCCTAAATTACATTTTTACGACCTTGTATGTACATTAGTATAAATGAATATGAAATATGGAAATATTGTTCATGGTTTACTGGCCATCTGTGACCAGAGGAATGAAGGATATCTAGGTAGCTGGCACCTAGCAAAGTGTCTCAGCTCAGTGCGCATTTACATAAATATGTGTTACTTAATTTGCGTGGTAGTATTTTTATTATAACACTCCATTTCCTATAAGGTATCGATACCAACTCATATAAGTACTACTCAAATCATTTTTCCATACTACTCATATGAGTACGCCTAACATATCGATAGTTTTTAGTTTTTTTTATGTGACTGATTTCATTTCATATTAAAAAAAAAATATTTTTGAACTAACGATGGCAGTTTATCGACATTTCAGATCAAATGAAAGCGTTGCAGCTGTACGGTACAGCGTCTACCAGAAAAGGAGGAGTGATTGGATTGTGGCACGTCTTCAGACTTTATATCAGTAAGTTAATTATTAACCCCCTACAAAAAAGAGGAGTGTTTGTAGTGTTTACCTGTGTATCTGTCTGTGGCATCGTGGCTCCAATACGGATGGACCGATGTCAATGCAGTTAGATTGAAAGCTAGTTTATTCCGGTATCATCTTAGCTATGTTTCATGAAAATCTGTTCAGCCGTTCAAAAGTTACAGCTCTTTTTATAGTTGGAGTCGGGGTTTTTGCCGGAGGGTAGATAAAACGGTGAACAATAATTGCAACACTTAACTAATACCTGGAAAAGAATTCCAGAGTAAGGCGCTCAACCCACTGCACCGCGCCCCGTCGCGTAGCGCGGGATTACCATTGTATGGCGGGGCGCCTTCCCGTGCATTTCCGCGTCGGCAGTGGGTTGTGCTAGGCGTGATTTCTATATAAATTGAGATACTTGCATACAATGGTAAAATCTGCCATCCCGCGCTACGCGACCGGGCGCGGTGCAGTGGGTGGAGCGCCTAAGTGCACGTCTCACAGACTGCAGACTTGATTCAAGAATGTCAAACTTCAACTGCTTACATTTTTTATTAACGGTATTGCTCGCTCGCCACAGGAACGTAACGTGATGAACGTCACACTCTGGTAATAAACTTCAATACGCCGGTCATGAAGATGGGAATCCTAACTTCATTATTAGTAATTTTTTTATAACGTAGCTCAAACTTTAATCTCTCATGATCGTACTGAAGTTTATTACCAGTGTCGATGTTCATTACCATTTTAGTTACGCGGTAGACACACGGGTAGAAATAAACTAGGAGGTGGGAAGGAAACCGCCTTTCATTCAATAGGTTAAATGAATAAAAAACTGTTTTTATTCTTTACTTATGATAATTTATTACTACTGTCTCCACAGTGTTACTTTATCATTTTAGCGTTAGCTTCCTCATCATCGTCTACATTAGTAAACTTACCATAGTTAAAGTAATTTTCTATTTCTTGTAGAGTCCTATCTTTCGTTTCTGGCATTATGAAGTACAGTATAAAAAGACATATTGCCATAAGACTTCCATAAACAGCAAAGAATCCATACACTTTGATGCTTGCGATCAAATATGGCGTCGATTTGAGTCCTATCATTAAACATATTGATATCCAGACCCCAGACAGAGCTAATCCTACTCCTCTGTGGGCTAAAGGGAACAGTTCTCCAACTAAAGCTAAAGGTATAGGTGCGCAGCCCAAATTGGCAAGTAAGAAATATATAACAAGAAAAAATATAGGTACCAATGGACGATCAGCAGGTATTATGTCTCTAGAAGCCAAGAAAAGATACGTACACACTGCCACGAGTACCCCGAAAGCAGCAAAACCTGTAGTGAAAAGCATGGTGCGTCTTTTCATCATCTTCACAAGGATTGATGCAGAGAGGGCGCTAGCTGTGATGAGTATATCAATGCCTAGGGTGTAGTAATAAGACTGAAAAGTTTCTCCTGTGATCTCGGCCATAATTTGAAGAGCGTACACTGGAAATATATGCCTCCCACTCAATTCTAGCACCAAAATCGCCAATATCATAATACAAAAAGGTTTCAAAAAGTCCTTCTGCGTGAACTTTCTGAAAAAGTTCATGATTATGTTGGAGTAACTTAATTTTGGATTCGGTTTTGACATTCGATCCTTCTGGGCCTTGATGGTGTGTTGTAGTTCTTTGCGGGAGGCTACGCTCTTCCCTCGCAGCCAAAAGAAGGCTTCCTCGCTTTTCTCGTACTGCTGTTTGGAAAGCAGCCATGCAGGGCTTTCTGGCCACGTGTAGACTATGATCAGAGCCACGAAGAGAGGTATTAAGGCTACTAATGCTATCGTCCTCCAATGAAGAAACCGGCTTATAGCATGCATGAACAGGGCTCCCATGCAGACCGAGACATTCTTCAGGTAAAGAAATACACCTCTGTATTTTGGACTGGTGTATTCTCCTATCACAATGGCTCCGAGAGATACGGTAGCAGCGGACGACACTCCACCCAGAAACCTTCCAACCATCAGGGTCGTGACGTCATTCGCGAAGTATATGAGTAACCAGCAGCTCACTCCTGGCAGTATCACCAGCCCATGAGTAATTCTTCTCCCGTAGAGGTCCATTAGCAGTGACGATATTAAGAACCCTGGTATACCGGCGACGCCAACTATTGAACCTAGAAGTTAAGGCCATCTGACTGACTATTTTATGTTAATTTTGATGATACTTAAGCCGGGCTTCCACTGCAAAAGGGTAATGAGCAAGTAATAGCTGGACGGAACGGACCCCAAATAGCTAAAATAGGCTTTATCTTCCACTAAGAAAGAGCTTTGACAATTGCCTTCCCCTGCAATATAGAAATGAAGAACGAGTTCGTTATTAACAATTTTTACACGTTCAGTCCTCTCCGCTGGAGTCTTTGTTGGTGGAAGCACTTCTATGAAGTTTACCGTTGCGAGTTAAACGGAGTCCGTACGGAGCCCGCTCCGCTGCCAGTGGAAGCCCGGCTTTGGCTATGGGTTTGCAAAGATAAGATGACGAGTACCTATGTGACCGATATTATTTTCAGAATTGGCAAGTTATTGTTTCCATTTATTTATTTAAAACAAATCCAGTCCATACATTACCGTCCCACTGCTGGGCACGGGCCTCTTCTCAGAGTGAGAAGGGTTAGGCTTTAGTTCACCACGTTAGCCTGGTGCAGGTTGGCGGACTACACATACCATCGAGAACTTTATGAGGCCCACTCAGATGCACAGGTTTCCTCACGATTTTTCTTCAGCGTGAATATACTCGTCAAAACAAAATAAGGGCCACTTGCAAATTTCGACATTATGGGTGATTTAATGATCATTAACTATATCCATGTGGTAAATTGTACAGTGTTGTGTTATCTTAAGTGTTTGCGAACACTTTAACAGCATTCCGCTTGAAAAACCGTCAATATGGGTAGGTTTTATCAACTTTATTGAAGCCAATTACTTTTACCCTGTTTTTAACGTGAACTTTAAGCTCATTTAACATTTTTATTGTACTGAAAACAGTTTAGTGTGTCGAGTCAGTGCGTACATCGGCATTTTAAGAACGTAATTCCACAGGTTCGACTTCAAATGGAGTTGACTTCAACGACCAGGACCATAACACTCATCCAAGAAGGCTATTCGTAGCGATTTGTAGTTTTACAGCCGAGATTTTCGCAGTCAGCGATTCAGAATGCCTGGAATTGCTTTTATGAGATCCAAAAATTTGTCAGAAGTCAGGAATTAGGCAGAGCCAGAGGAATCACCGCTCAGGAAGACCGCTACATAGACTTACATGCACGCAGAGAGAGCACCGTCACGTCCCGTTCTTTGCAAACCCGCTTGTGCCTGGCCACAACTGACTTAGTGACTGAAGGCTGACTTAGTGACCAAACAATTAGAAACCAGTTTTATGAAGACTAGCATTTGTCCAGGAGTCAAGTGGTGCGAATTCCATAGACCAGTATTCATCATGCAAATCAATAAACATCCGCAAGGCAACGATTGGACTGTAGCATAAGTGACTGAAGCACATTGCTTTTTACAGATGAGAGCAAAGTAAAAGTTTTTAGTGTTGACCGTTGCATAAGGTTGTGGAGATGAAAAAGTGAGCAATTTGCAGATGCCTGCATCCACAACAATGATCGATTTGGGGGGCCCAATGTTATGGTGTGGGGAGGCATAAGCCAAACTGGAAGAACTGAGCTTATAACTCAGAACCAGGGTACAGTAACAACTTAACGATACATCCAGGAGGTCATAAGACTCTATGTGGTGCCATTTGCATAGCAAGTGGGTGCAGGTTTCAAGTTGTTGCACGGCAATGCACGCGCTTATACTGTTAGAGCCACCAGAGAGTCACTAGAAGAGGCTTGTATACAAGGGTTGCCGAGGCCAGCGAACAGTTCGGGCTTGAATACAATTGAACACATGTGGGATCTGTTGAAAAGAAGAGTTTGAGACACAAATTGATCAGTGGACAATGAAAGACAGCCCTTAAACGTCCTAAAATCGAGCTAGGAACAAATCTCTCAAGAAACAATGCGGCATCTGATAGAAAATATCCTCTAGGCTTCAAGAATATGATCAGAAAAGAGGAGGTTACACCAGATATTGATTCAAAAAGGAAGAAGAATAAACGCTGTGGAATTTAATTTTTAATTGCATTTTTAGTCCAAGTGTACTTTTTGCTGAAATTGCACTTTTTCTTGAAAATGTTGTAAAACTGATTTTCTTTTCTGTGGATTGCGTAAAATTTAAGCCCATTTCATTAAAAATAAATCATTGCAATGAATTTTACAACTAGGAACCTTATAATTTGCCCAGAAGATCAAAAATATAAGGTGGCCCTTATTTTGTTTTGACAAGTATATAAGTGATAATCAAATTCTGACCTACATTATATTTTACTAGCTTCCGCCAGCGGCTTCGTCCGCGTTATATCTTTATAAATTATAGCCTATGTTACTCACTGATAATATAGCATTCAGCTGGTGAAGGAATTTACAAAATCGGTCGAGTAGTTTTTGAGTTTATCCATTACAAGAAAAACAAACAAACATACAAAAAATCAAATCTTTTCTCTATATAATATTAGTTTAGATAATTACCTAGCCAAGATGCCGTATGCAGGTCAACTTTGATGGGGGAGTCAGGGTGGCTGAGGGCTGGCAGCAGGCTGGACGGGTAGCTCAGAGCCAACCCCTGCGCGAACATGTTGATCAGCACTCCTGACACGGTCCATGACTGGAACAACAGAAATTTACTTAACAACGTCATTTGAAATAGTTTTTTTTTTTTGTTAACTATGGATGACTTACAGCTAATATAAAACAAACAGAATAAAAAATAGTATGTGAGACTGACAGCCAATTACAAGTCATCACTTCTAAAAACAGATTGTAAAGAAAGAGTGTGAACAGCACAAAACACACAAAAAAAGAGGAGAAAAAAATAAAAAACTGTGTAACATTCACGTTTAACCTAAATTAACATTTAATATTCAATACAAGAGTAAAAACCTGAACATACAAAATCTTAATTAAAAAAGCCAAGGCTCAGGCAATTTCTGGCCGAGGACACACCTGTTATGAAAGGATCAAAATCATGCCGTTTACACATGTAAAGTTTTATTGTTTTAGAGGTCGCCGAGCGTGACGGAGGTTTGATTTTCACGCTAAGCAATGTTATTGGATTCAATTTAGCTGCCGTGATTTCACACACTCACACAAAGAGCAGCAAAATGTAGCATAATTAAAAAGAAATTAGAAAAAATTGATTTAGGAATTAATTAGAAGGAAAAACATTTTATTTCTACAAAAATAACGACGAACATACAATAAAAAAAAGTAGATATTATGTTTACCATTTTTTTTAGCTCGTAATTTGGCGAGCCATCATACGGTTCGCCTGAGGGTAAGCGGTTACCGTAACCTACGGACGATTACACGTTTGCAACATCAGGGGCATCACTCACGCGTTGCTGACCCCACTGTAGGCTAATTCACGTAACTAAAGAAGTGCAGTTGCCGCGCAGTTGCAATAAAATATTAATCAAAACAACACATTTGGTAATCTTCTTCTTCTTCTTTCGTTATGGCAATTGAGCCGATGTCGACTATTCTGCCATTTGGTATCCTCTGAGCTTCAGTGAGATACGCTCGCGTCAAGTTCGAGCGTCACTGCAATACGATCAGCGTGTCTTAAAATTACATGAATTAGCCCTCTGGCCAATACAACGGTTCTCCAAGGAGCACTGGCGACCTTGCTCACCGGTAGGAACACAACACTGCAAAAGAGTAGAGTTACTTGGCTACGATATTCTGCAAGGCGGAGTTACTTCCCCAGTCGGACAGCTCCATCTTCTAGCGAAAAATCCCTATAGCACTGCCTCTTTAAAAAATCTAATGCACTGGTTGCGTCGCATCTGTGCAAAAATGTCGTTCAGTATATTGCTGAGGTGTTGGTATCTACGCAACAACACCCCCAGCGCTGTTTCTCAACGATAACCTGCCGGTTACCTACGTATTAACGTCTTCTTCCGATGAGAATTTAAGATTACCTTACGATAATTTAAGGGTTCTTTCTTTTGTCGAGTCGGCACGAGCATATCACATGAGAATCACGCATGTCGTATAGAAAAATAAACATAAAAAAAGTAAAAACAGACCTCAAAAAAGTTTTTTTTTTTTTTTTTTTAAACTTAACTGCTTCTTTTGGCGGTGCGGTGGATAAACAGCACGGGCTCAAAAAAAAATAAAAATCATGAACCATCCCCTGATGTCAGACTTATTTATTCAAGGAACGAAAAAACTAAATGTAAACAACATTAATTTAACTACTCTTAATAAAAAGATTTTCTCAAAAATATTTCAAAACATTAATTTTTGATAAAAATAAAAATTGCGTGATTGCGTGATGATTCTACTAGAAACACTTCTTCTTGAAATAAGTTTCGAATATTTCATTGCTTAATTTCGTATTTCACCACAAAAGGACATGGCAAGTTTGTTTATTTATGTTTATTCTTTTCTTGAATAGGTTATAGGTGAAAGAAAGAAAGAAAAAACATTTATTCAGCACAGACATATACATATAGGTAGGTTGTGCTGGTGATAGTGTTAGTATTACTAACATAATCTTGCTTACACAATTTTGTATTTACTTAAATATAAATAAATGTTCGTTTATAAGGTGTAAACACCGAAATAAATTATTATTATTATCTATTAATTATAATATCAAGAAACCACCACGAAGAAAAAGACCAAGAAGAAACTACATTCATTCATTCTTGGTCTTTTTCAGCTCAAAGAAAAAAAAAGCGAATATAGAAACATATTTTAAAAGATAGCTTTAAAAGATTTGGCATTGGATAGGACTGGATGGAAAATATACACCGACAAATGCCTAGCACTTAAATTTTGGATGAATTAATTATAATATTTAATAAAATACAAATTACCTGTCTTAACAACGGAGTCGACATTTTTCTAAAAGTGTGATATGTTAATCCAACAGTTAGACAAACTTTGACATAACTCACGTAAAACCAGCTGTTTTATAAAATTATAACATGAAAGGAAATAATATTAAAGGTATGAACATATTAGCGTGTTGTAAACAATCGAAACTCGTTGTCAATGACAATCAAATCAACGCACTGTTGAACAAAATCTTTTGATTGGGCAGCTGGACTGCGAAAGGGTAATGATCAAATGAGCAAAAATAGCTGGACGGAACGGACCCAAACTAGCTGAAATAGGTTTTACCTTCCATTAAGAAATAATTTTGACTTGCCTTCCACTCAAAAGAGAAATGACACAAATAATTGCTATTTACAACCGAATAACTTGGGTCTGATGAAGCCTGCAAAGTAGTTTTTTCTGTGTAGGTAACTACATCATTGTTCTCCATTAATAGATTGTCTAGTACCATAGTTACACAGGATGTTCTTCAAGTAGGTGATTAACATCCGGCCGTGTGAAGACGACTCGCTTGGCTTACTATTTATTTTATTTTGATAAATATCTATCTCACTAGTCTCATCGAGCCTTTAATGTTAAACTGGACTTTCGGAGAGGCAAGAAGGAGAAAAGTAAATTGAAGCGTAACGCAGCTAAGGGCGTCCCATAGTGCGACACGGGCTTCGGCTTAGGGCGACGCTGATGGGGCAACAAGAGAAAGCTTGTTATGTCTGTGTTGAATTATTATTATTAGGGACGTTTAAATCTATCGACTCAGCACGGGCTGGCGCGAGCGAGGGTCGTGGAGGACCCTGGCTTACTCGTGCGCATTAAATTTTATCCTAATTATTTTTCAGTGATCACCGATCCAGTAGCGGCCGAGGTTGTCCTTAAAACTTGTCTCAACAAAGAAGACGCACTAAAAGTCACTCAACTTGTGCTTGGGAACGGCAGTATATTTGCATCAGGTAAATTCAAATTCAAATTCATTTATTTATTTCAGACTTATTTATCCATACAAACAAACACAAAAAATAAAAAATATACAAAAAATAATAAAAAAATTGTTAGTAACACTATGTTAGTATTCATAAAAGGTTGAGATGACTGTGATAGGCAATGCAAATTGTATAACACATTGCATTACCCACCACACTCGCCTCTCCGTATGAAGCCGAATGGCCCGCAACAGTAAAGGGCAATGAATTCGGCCAGCAACAACCCTAAGGATGCCGTCAATGCTACCGCAGATCCGGCTCAGCATCGAAGCTGCCCTTTTCCTAAGAATGGCATGAAAGCCATCAGTGCGAGCCTCGGCAAACACATAAGTTTATCCGACGCTGACGTATTCTATTTGAGATTCAATTATTCCAAAAAGCAGGCGCTGGCATCGGAGTTGAATAATAGCAGGTTTTTCTCCACAGTTCCAATATGGCGTCCTCGTCGCAAGATCCTCGCTCCAACATTTAGTCCCAAGAACCTGGACAGCTTTGTAGAGATATTTTCGCGGCAGAGCACCATATTGTCGGAGCACTTGAAGTCTGCAGCTGGGAATGGCCCCGTGTCTATGTGGAATTACTTGAACACCTACGCCATGGATGCTGTTTGTGGTGGGTGAAACCTACCAAACGTTACAAAAGCAAATTTTTAAGACCCTCATCATCTTGTATGGTATGCAGTCCACTACCGTACGATTCACGCGCCGGTTTTTGCTATGCATCACGAAACTGTGGAATCAACTACCATCTGCGGACCTTTAAAAAAAAAAGGGCCTACAACATCTTAACCTTGCCTTTTTGCCGTGCCTCCGTGTCGTACTGTGGCACGTGCTAAGGCGCGAATTCCTCGAACTCTGGCCGCGCTTAATGATCTCTTGGATTCTAATCCAACAGGCGATCTGTTTGCGGATGGATGGACGAAAATTTTATTAGTATATCCGAAGTAATGTGAGAGGAATTTATGAAAGCTCTATAAGGTGAACCACACGTTCGTTTGACCCCTATTAAAATAGTATAAAATACTATTAAAAAGAGACGGTCTTTTTCGTGTGTTTTATTCAAATTATACATCATGATCCTGAAAAAATTAAAAACTTGCCATAATGATAATCTAATGTTAAGAAGATTGATATTGAACATTTTATTTCTAGAAACTACTATGGGGGTTAAAGTGGAATCACAAAAGAATCCGGACAATCCATTTCTGAAGTGTTTGGACAAGCTGTTTGAACTGGCAGCGATGAGAATAACTCAGCCCTGGCTGCGAACCGACTTCGTGTTCACGAAGCTACCGTATTACACCACTGCGTTGAAATGCAGGACATTAGTTTACGGATTTGTCGATAAGGTATTTTTTTAAATCCATTCCCTTTCTTCAATATTGCTGAAGACGTGATCACTCACCATTCATAAAATACCTATATTATATTCCCATCCTAGAGCTAATAATCTAAATCCTAAATTACAAGAGCCATTTGGCAAAGTTTCTAATAAACTTCAAATTATGATAAGCGGAGTATAATATAGAATACTCGAATTAATAAAAACATCAGTAACCAAGCTGGTCGTGTCTTTTTAGATAATACAACAAAAAAGAAATGCTACGATAGAAACGGATACTAAAACACCAGAAAATGTTAAAGGTACGTTATCTTTATGGTTTTAAATTTTCAGAAGCTCTGGAATAATAATTATAATATGTACACATATAAAAAGATCTAGGTATAAGTTACTCTTAAATTAAATGATATTCGAGAACAATCACAACTTTCTACAATTTTTGAGATGAATGCAAAGAAAACTTACTACTTGTCAACTCTTCAATGCACATAATATCTTAGTAAAAATTTTAAAAGTTATTTGAAATTTTGAGCACTGCAGTAATCTTGTTTTTTCCAGAAGTCAAACCAGAGATCTCAAAATCGTTTATAGACCTGCTGATCGAGTCATCAAGTAAAAATACTTCAGGAGGGTATACGGACCTGGAACTGAGAGAAGAGATCTTTGTGTTACTCTGCTGGCACTGACACGTCAGCTGTGGGTGCCGCGTTCACTCTAGTGATGATGTCCAGGCATCCTGATGTACAAGAGAAGGTTTACCAAGAGTTAGTAAATCCTTTATTTCATCAAGCTACGTAAGAGTCCCGGAATCTGCAACCAATAGATTTTTTATGGTATCTACGATGCTTGAAGGGATAAATTGCGTCTATTATGAATATCGATTTGTTTTGTTGGATACCTGATGACCAGAATAAAAACAGGAAGCTTGCTAAGTTTAATTTACAATACGCTTTATTTACAGATTGCAAGCAGTACTTGGCGATTCTGGCAGAAATATAGATGCTGAAGACTTACCTCGTCTAAAATACTTAGACGCAGTCCTTAAAGAGACCCTAAGATTGTATCCACCGGTACCAATCATAGGAAGAAAAGTGGAAAGTGATGTTAAATTACGTAAGAATGATTTTCATAAATATTTTTCTTCAATTGGAGAAAAATGTTGCCCAAGAAATATTATTTACGAAAGAAGCAATAATAACAGCATTATCATCCACAGCTCACTGAATCTACCCACTGCTGACAAGCCTTTCTTTGTTTTTGCCACAATCCTCGGTTATCGTCATATCTAGTACATTTAGTTTCCATGGAGTTTCTTGCCGTTTCTTCTCCATAGAACCTACTATTTGAAACCGCGCAACTAGAATCTCGATATTTCATAACTCATAAGTGCCTGAACCTGATTTACATGAAATAAAGATTTATTCTATTCCTGTTTCTAGTGTTTAGTTTCTCAAATGGCGAAGTTCAGTCAACAGTTTTCTTTTTTCATGTCGACAACATAATGCACTCAAATGGAATCCGTGGTGGAATGATTAGCAATTTAACAAGGTTATCAGCCAGTTTTTGTCTCAAGCGGGTCCTTTCTACAATATTTCCTCGTGACATCACTTTTGTTGAATTGAAATCATCTAATGATCCACTGCCTTCTACGTGATTATTTACTTCTCAAATAGAAATAACAGTTTCTTCTTCTTCCACTTTTTGCAGGGGTTCACTTCCTATAACAAAATTTTCTTTATTTTTAGTTCAGGATTTTTTTCTCATATAATTTTTTGCTTCGTTACAGCATCAGGAATAACTTTAGTAGATAATTGTAGTGTTGTAATCAACATTTGGGGAATTCACCGGAACCCTCTGTACTGGGGAGATGACGCGGAGCAGTTCCGACCTGAACGGTTCATCGACACGCCGCTCAAGCATCCCGCTGCCTTCATGCCGTTCAGTCATGGACCGAGGGGTTGCTTAGGTGAGCGCTTTATTTGGGCATCAGCTATAGCTAGCACCTTCTAACCGTCACTTACATGTGATGCACCGATATAATGCGTGACCATTAACCCTCCAACTGACAGATGAACATGTTTAATTAAGATTTTTCGACTCCAAAAATACTTTGCGGACTTTTTGCTAAACTCAAAATTTCTAGCCAATACATAATTATTTCCATCTTATAGATTGCAATGCCTGTCGAAAGTCGCTAAGGGAAAGTTAAACAGGTTTCTTTTTTAATGTAGTGAGCATAATTTGTAGAGTGATTCAGTTTCTGTTCCTAAATGCAACCGCGGTATTGGGATATACTTTAAAACAAAATCCAGCAATTGAGTCGCCAATGTGATCAAAGACTATGTTTATTGTTTCTTTACCATTCACTGTTTCTTACCCCGTAGAAAATAACACATTCCTAATAACCAATGATTTAAAAAGTATTATAGATCTGTTTTTATTTACTCACAGGTTATCAATATGCTATGATGTCAATGAAAACAGCTTTAGCAACCATTCTTCGGAGATACAAGATTCTGCCCGTAGAAGACAACATTCCAGGAGATTCAAATAGACCTTTGCGGGTTAAATTCAATTTTATGATGAGACATGTGGATAATTATACCGTCCAGTTAGAATATAGATCTTAATTACCTATACAGGATATGTTTTTATGTAGTGCGCATAATTTGTTGAGTGATTCAGTCTCTGTTCCTAAATGCAACCGCAGTACTGAGATACACTTTAAAACAAAACGAAAATTCGACTTAGTACGGGGGACACGCATGATTTACTAGCGCAAGCCATACAAAATCAAATTTTTATTTTGTTTTGGAGTAAATTTTATTACTGCGATTGCATTTGGGAACGGACACTGAATCATTCTGCAAATTTTGCGCACTACTTAAAAAATATCCTGTATATACTTACTATACGGATTATATTCTGCAAGCATTTGGTGGTTTATGTTAACACCTTAATGAGCTGTCTTATATGTATATATATATCTTTTGTCCAAGTATAATATTTTTATTTTTTATTTTTTTTTCTAAGACACTTTACACAATTTACATTCTGGTTTTAGCCTCGCAACGAAAACCTCTCAGGGTTTACCTGTGAGCGGCGATCCGTTCAAATATTTTTTATAAAAATGTTACATACTGCAATGGAAATAATTTTAAAATGATAATAATAATTTGTGGGTACACTATTAGTACATACATACATTAGGAGACATTTTGTGTAAGGAAACGCTTTAATTTGTACTTATAACTTTTCGATTTCATAAATAAATAAATAAAAATTTACTTATATGTTTAATTTTAATTTGTAAAGCAATCCTCCGTCGTGTTCCTCATTACTGAGGGTGGTGATTCTCCCATGGAATCATTTTTCCCTGACGATCATGCGCCACCGGTCTTTGGCAACGTGAAAAGGCTCGTGGAGTTTCGTGTCCAGATATTTTTGGATTTGGTCAGACCATTTGATAGGGCTTCGACCTCTGGAAAGCAATATTCATAAATAAATATATATTTTATTATAAACAGCCTCTCTTTGATGGCCTCTCCTCTCTTGAGAGAAGATGGGCAGTAGTATTGATTTTTTGTGCCAAGTGTCGCAAGTTTGATTTCAAATATTTGTGTGACCTACAGATGGTTGTTTCGAATATTTGTGTGCATGTCTGATGTATGTCTGTAAACTGTTTCCACGTCCCAGGATAAAGGAGAAAGAACGGTGTGAGACAAAGATATACGGGGGCATGTATGTTTGTAAACTGTACCCACGATACAAGAGAAAAACAAGTATGGGGAAAAGTTAAAAAAAAAACAATTATGCAGTAGAATGGCCGATTCTTATAAGGAAATTGGATACCCCATTGATTCGAATAATTTTGATTGGCATAATATAGATTGGCATAAAATGTTTGTCATAAATCATCGCATGATTATTATTGCCACAAGTAATTATTGTTTGAGAGCATAATGGTTTCAGGGCCACCCCAACTCCACGAACATGTATACATATAAAAATATTTTGGCCAAACTAGAACACTGTCATTATGCATTCAGGTAATGTGGAGTTGTGGACAGACTTTATGCAAAATATGTATGACAAGTACTGCAGTTATTAAATGCGTATACAAAAAATATGTCTTATAATTAGGATGGCTAACAGTCGGCCTTCTTTTAAAATCAAGTTACTTAAGCACTTTCGTGATAAGATTTTGGCGGATTCATCTGGACTTTCAATTCTCAATTCAATTCTCAATTCTTTATTGCAATCCATAATGTACACAGTCATACAGGTGGTAAGTATAAAATAAAGAAACAATTATGGACCCTGTCGGGCACAGCAAAAGTTTAAATAACTAGGAGAGAGGAGGAGCGCTTTAATAATTTTTCATAATAATTGAAAAATTGAAAATGGTTTCTCTTATGAAAATATAATATAATATAATTATATATTATCACTTATCATCTATATTATTTGTTTATTCTCTATTTTCTCTATTATTTATTTATTTATTATAATATGTGTAAGCCTATCTATTTATTTACTAATTTGTTATATTAAATTATATATTATTATTATTTATTTATTACTTTGATTTATCTTGTTATTATAGATAATAATATTAAGTATGTATATTATTTTTATAGTATGTAAGTACGTGTATGTAGTATGTAGTATGTGTAGCCCATTTGTATAATGTATATTATATGTGTATTAAAATACTTTATATAAACCTCACCTAATATTAATAATGACTAGTGCATCTACCATATTATTTTATTGTCTCTGCATCACCCTAAGGTTGTCTCGCAGAGAATGCCTTTGGCATTAAGACCGCCTTTGTACATATTTGTATGAAAAGCATTAAATAAATAAATAATTGCGAGCTAATATGGAACTGAGGACATGGACTTACCATATCAAGTAATATTTTTATATTGTAAGTCAATGCATGATATTCTCAAAACATAAAGGGCAATACTAAAAAAATATTTTATGTGATCACGATAGGAAAAATAAAAAAGGATAGCCATTAGAAACATTTAGTTGTACAGTACCCCCGAAAAATGCAAGTAGATAAATTAAATTAAAATTAAAATTCATTTATTTCAGATAACTCAGATCCATACATTCCTATAAATAATCCAATAAAAATAAAAATAAAATATAAAATACAGAATACAACACAATACACTTAAATTACCCGCTTAATAAAGGATGTCCATAGCGGCGAAGAGATTCTATCTGCCACAGTCTTCAGAATTCCGTTGCAGCTGCCACGCATTCTGCAGATCAGGGATGCAGTTCTCTTGCGAACAACGGCATGAAAGCCATCGGTGCGGTACAGCGCAAACATCCCCGATGCACTGCAGAAGCGAGGCAGCACCAACATCATCCTGAAGATGTTATTATACTGGATGCGCAGGACATCCAGCGATCTTTTGGTATGACTGACCCACAGATTTCCCGTAATTATCATTTCTCGTTTTCAATTTCCTTTTACACGTTAATTGCCTGGCAATAGTCACAATAGAAAAATAATTGTTTGACGTCATCAAGTGGTTATTGTACTTTCTGGACGTCATCGGTGACCTTATAGTGATCTGTAGTTTTCTTTTCAATTGTAATTGTATTGAATTATGCGGTTACGTCGCATCATTTTTGGTTATTTAATCAACTATTTATTATAAATGTAGTCTAAATGTTATTCATATATTAGTCAGCAAACAACTCTTTCGCACTGGTGCAACGTTTATGATAAAGCATTATTTTAACTTCCGCTAAGTATGTTGGGGTTCATTTTATTAGCTCTTATAACAGTTTGGCTGGTTTTCTTAAAGTGGAAAAGAAGAAAATTGGTCGCGTTGTACAATCAGATCCCTTGTGGCTTCACATATCTGCCTATCATAGGAAATACAATCAGAGTAATTGGAAATTCTGAACGTAAGTAATTTTATATTTGTCCCTTTTTTTTTTAATTCACGGAATAAATTTTCTATAGTATACAGACATTACTATCTATCCAGGGTCAGTAATGGACTAAGTAAAAATGTTTTTATTTAAATAAATTATTTCTTTGTGTTTTATTTTTATTTTATTTACCTATTAAGGTTTGCTGGTAGAAAACTCAAATTTTGGTTAAGCTCGCCTGTGTACATACCATCTGAATTGTATTTGTCTTTTATCTCATTTTAGTGTACAATAATGAATTAAGAATTATATCTACTTAATTCTATTTTACCGTTTTTTTCAATGACATGTTTGTCAGAAGATAATGTTATTTATGAGTCAATATGTAACTCCATAAATATTTTTCAATTTAAATTCAATAATTATGTATAATAATTAAATAGATATAAATAATATTATTATTTAGTTATTGATTAAAGTTTTTCTACTTTAAATAATTGTTGTTTGTGTACAGTTGTAATAAAAATAAATAAGTATCTAATAATTATGTAAAAATTTGGATGTCAGACATATCGTTTCTTCCGACAAAGTATGTGAGCCTAAAATATATTTATTTTTATTTATTTATTTATTTAAGGTCTACCAACGTCTGTTACAGCAATACATGATAAATTTTAATTATTAATTTTAAGGTTTTGAGATAACTGCACAGTCATTATAGGTAAACACAACATGCAATGTGTCTTATTTTAAATTTATAATAATAATAATATCTAATATATATCTACCAACCTATCTTTAATTTACTCTACATCATCGAGCAAATAAATTTCAGTAGGTAGGTACATCTATAATTAATCTATACTTATAATATATACGTTAAGGGAAAGCTTTGTACCCCTTTTTAAGCATATTGTGCGCACGAAGGAGTGTGAGATTTGGCATAGTTAAAGTTTATATGGAGAAGGAGTACAGACGGCTAAAATTACGGTCGGATTTCGACCACTTGGCGACCTCTTGTAAAAATAAATGGAATAACAATGTTTGAAATTACAGATCAAATGAACGCGTTGCAGATGTTTGCTAGAGAGTCTATCAGAAAAGGAGGAGTGGTTGGAATTTGGCACATCTTCCGACTTTACATCAGTAAGTTTATTTACTTACCTACTAGCTGTTGCCCGCGGCTTCAATCGCATTCTAGGGAAACTATTTCGGAAGAAAGAGAGAAAGAAAAAGGAAGCACCCAGATGATGATGTGCCAAACAGGTAGTTTAATTTTTATTTTATTTCTCTCTCGTGTGTGATCAATGTCCGTGCTCAATAAATGTCTTTTCATTCTTTCTTTCTTTCAAATAAAAAGACTTTGACTTTGACTATGAAGACTCGCGTGGCTTACTTTTTCTTTTAAACAAATGTGTTTCTGACTTGGCTCATCGAGCCTTTAATGTTTAACCGGACTGTCGAAGAGGACTTAGTCATGTGCGCCGATCGGCGTGGCGCACGCCGCCGGTAATTTCAGCCGCGCCGCCGCCGCGCCGCCTCCGCCGCCGATGTTTTCTTCGGCGTGATCGGCGTCAAGGTCATTGTATGTAATATTCTAGTTTTAGGTACAATGCAGATATATACTAGTAAACTAAACACTGGAAATGTCTAAATATATGCTTATTGGTTTATTTCGATGTATTTGTTTACGCAAATTTAATAAAAAACCATTTATAAATGAGCACAATTTAAATAGCGCGTTTTGCCGATAACTTACGAACTTCGTTCGTCACAACTCACAGTCATTCGGCCAGTAAATCTGCCATATTTTGATTATATTAAGATTTTAAAGTTCATCTTGGACGAAGCGTGTCTCATACTATGTATTTTTTTTTGTATTTTTTTATATTTTGTTGTTGTATAGTATAGTTAGTTTACTGGGAGAGGCCTATGTCCAGCAGTGGGCGAATATGTGCTGATGATGATAATATTTTGGTTTGATTTAAATGTTACTTTTAATTTCACCACCCACGCCGATGACGCCGATGACGCCGCCGCCGCCGACTAATTTGACGTCGAACGCCGCCGCCGGTAAAAAAGGCATCGGCGCACACATCTAAGAGGACAGAAGGGGCTGCGCGCTTTAAAAAAAAAGTGAATTTAAGCGTACCTAACGCAGCTAAGGGCGTCTCTTAGTGGGACACGGGGCTTGGCTTAGGGCGACGCGGATATGGCCCCAAAAGAAGGCTTGCTGTGTCTGTGTTGAATTATTATTAGGGACGGTTAAATCTATCAACTCATCACGGGCAGGCGCGAGCGAGGGTCGGGTAGTACCACTTACGTGCGCATTAAATTTTATCCTGCCAGCAAAACTGTTGCCTTGTAATCCCCAAATGAATTATTTTTCAGTGATCACCGATCCAGTAGCGGCCGAGGTTGTCCTTAAAACTTGTCTCAGTAAAGAAGACGCAGTAAAAGTCACTCAAGTTGTGCTTGGGAACGGCAGTATATTTGCATCAGGTAAATGAACATCTCGTTTCAAACTTTGGATTGGATTTCGAATTTTTCCCATACAAACTTCAATATCCCGTTGAACGTCTAACGTGTTGAGATTAACTCAAAAAGCCCATGAAACGAAACTTTTGTCGTGGTCATTATCTATATACTAATACGTAACGCCGGTTCACACTCGGTTCACACTTTTAGCAGCAGAATCGCGCATCTTCGCGTTCATGCAAATTAAAATTCATTTATTTGCACAAAATATGGTTATAATCGGTGTTAGTATAGTTGTAGGATCACATATTTTGCCATAAAGGCATGCAAACACGCAGCATGCAGGCATGCAAATGGTTACGTACGGACTTTGAGTATCATACTCAAAGCGTACAGAGTATTAAATTATATTACATTATAATGAGAATTAAATTATAAAAGTCAGGTTAGGTCAGGTCGTCGACTGCTTTTTGCTTACAAAAAGTGAATAACGAACGTGAAAACGCACTATTCTGCTTCTAAAAGTATCGAGTGTGGATGGGCTCTGAAGAGAAAACTTTATAACCCTTTTTAAGTACACAGGATATTTTTTTATGGCAGATTCTTTCAGTGTCCGTTCCAAAATGCAACCGCAGTATTAAAATTCACACCAAAATAAAATAAAAAATGCAAAATGCAACCGTAGTATTTAAAATTCACACCTAAAAATATAATAAAATATGTTTTTGTATGGCTTGCGCTATTATGCGTGTCCCCCATACTAAGTCGAATTTTCGTTTTGTTTTAAAGTGTATCCCAATTCCCAATACTGCGGTTGCATTTAGGAACAGATATTAAATCGCTCTACAAATTATGTGCACTACATAAAAAAATATCCTGTATCGCGCGCACGAAGAAGTTTGTATGGAGAAGAAAAAATAACAAAATGTTGCCAGCAAATAATTACTGATAGATTGACTGAATGACCTGTGAATTCTGATCTTTTGGGTGATTTCAAATGTTCCTTCTTTAATAGTCTGTGGAGTGTATGTCGAGGCAAAACAGCGTTCATTTTATATTTTCTATAACTAATTTATTTTTAAGCAAGCTGTATTTCACTTTCAACTGCAAATTAACCTAAGAACACTGATATAGACGTGAAATATGAGAAAAATAAGTTTTCTATAGATTCCTCATAACCCGTTTTTAAATCAGTGTCTTCAAATATATATTTGGGAACCTAAATATTCTGTAATCCAATCGAACACACTACCTTAAGAATATTTTGATTTACAAATTATTTTGGTATTCCGTTTTGTATGTTCAAACAAACAAACACAAACAAAGTTTTACGCATGCTCCGCCGGCCTCTTAATGAATCACGGTCGAATTTCGACCTCTAGGCGACCACTAGTGTAATAATGATCACTACCCGTTGTTTACCACAACGGGTAACGGGGAAAAGTCATAACATGTTCATAATTTCATGTTTCAACTTCGACACCGACAAATTCTATAATTTAACGCGACATAATAAAATTCGTCGGAGTGGAATTATAACAAGCGTTGGCGATAATAGACGCCTTATGTTTATCCGACGCTGACGTATTCAATTAGAGATTCAATTATTCTAAAAAGCAGGCGCTGGCATCGGAGTTGAATAATAGCTGATTTATCTCCACAGTTCCAATATGGCGTCCACGTCGCAAGATCCTCGCTCCAACATTTAGTCCCAAGAACCTGGACAGCTTTGTAGAGATATTTTCGCGGCAGAGCACCATATTGTCGGAGCACTTGAAGTCTGCAGCTGGGAAGGGCCCCGTGTCTATGTGGAATTACTTGAACACCTACGCCATGGATGCTGTCTGTGGTGGGTGAAACAATCCAAGCGTAACATAAGCTAATTTTGAAGACCCTCATCATCTTGACTGTATATGGTTCACTACCGTACAATTCAAGCGCCAGTTGTTGCCACGCACCACGAAACTGTGGAATCAACTACCATTAGCGGTTTTACTGAAGATATACGACATGGAAACCTTCAAAAAAAGAGGCTACACCATCTTAAAAGGTCGTAACGTATTGGTGACTTCTCTGGTAATGCATATATTTATGGCCGGCAGTAATCAGTTACCGTCAGGTGAATAGAAAGCGCGGTCGCCACTAAATAAAATAAATAAAAAATACTTAGTAAATAGTTTAATAATAATTGATTCAGCCCAATGCTGTCTCGCTGCTGGGTACGGGTTACTTCTTAGAATGAGAAGGGTTAGGGCTTAGTCCACCGCGCTGGGTCGCTACGGTTGGCGGACCATACACACCATCGAAAACTTTTTAGAGCCGTCTCAGGTGTACAGTTTTTCTCACGGTGTTTTCCTTCATCGTTAATACAAGGAATACTCAATTATTGATCCGCACATGAATCTGAAAATGTATGCGCTGATCTTTTGTATGGAAGGCAAGCATTCGTTCGTAGGTTTTGTCAGTTTTAGATCTTAACATCAATAGATTTCGATGATTGATCTTCAAGACCTCATTATGAGGACCTATTATTTTCCATTAAACGAGCACAGCAGTAATAGCTTAGTGGTAGAACGCTCGCCTTCCATGCAGGAGGGTCTGAGTTCGAACCTGGCCCGCACATCTGACTTTTCGGACTTATTTGCGGATCCAAATTTAATTAGGTATCACTTGTAATAACGGGAAAGAAAAACATCGTGAGGAAACCGGCACATCTCAGAGATCTTCATATAGTTCTCGATGGTGTGTGTAGCCCGCCAACCCACACCAGGCCAGCGTGTTGGACTAAGGCCCTTCTCATTTCGAGATGAGAACCTTGCCCAACGGTGGAACTACAATGGGTTGAATTAATAAGCACAGTTCTAATATCAAGTTTTAAAAGAGTATTTTTCTAGTAGAAATACCCAATTTTCCGAAATATAAAACAAGGCCTATAAGATTTGGACTTTGGAATTAGGAATTTGACCAAAGACACGGTCTTTTGTCACAAAATTATACATCATGATCCCGAGAAAATTCTAAAGTTGCCATAATGATATTGTAGTGTTAAAAAGATTGATAGATCGTAATTTCTATTTCTAGAAACTACAATGGGCATAAAAGTGGAAACACAAAAGAACCCGAACTATCCATTTCTGAAGTGTTTGGACAAGCTGTTTGAACTGGCAGCGATGAGAATAACTCAGCCCTGGCTGCGAACCGACTTCGTGTTCACGAAGCTACCGTATTACACCACTGTGTTAAAATGCAGGACATTAGTTTACAGATTTGTCGATAAGGTTTTTTTTTTTTCAAATTGATTGCCTTTCTTGAATATTGCTGACTTGATCGACTTACCATTCGTTAAATATTTATTCCCATCCTAGAGCCTATACTACATTCTAATTTACAAGAGTGCAAAGATTTTAATAAACTTCAAAGCGGAGTATAATATAGAATCCTCGAATTAATAAAAACATCAGTAACCAACCAGGTCGTGTCTTTTTAGATAATACAAGAAAAAAGAAATTCTATGATAGAAACAGATAATAAAATACCAGAAAATGTTAAAGGTACGTTATCTTTACGTTTTTTATTTTTCAGAAGCTCTATAATAATGATTAAATCTATGTATACTGTTAAATTCAAATACAATCGTGAACAATCTCAACTTTCCACAACTTTTGAGATGAATGCAAAGAAAATTGATTACTTGACAACTCTTTAATGCACATACCTACGTTCAGAATTAAGTCATTTGAAAGGAGCACTGCAGTAATCCTGTTTTTTCCAGCAGTCAAACAGGAGATCTCAAAATCGTTCATAGACCTGCTGATCGAGTCATCAAGCAAAAATACTTCAGGAGGGTATACCGACCTGGAACTGAGAGAAGAGATCTTAGTAATACTTGGTGCTGGTACTGACACGTCAGCTGTGGGTGCTGCGTTCACTCTAGTGATGATGTCCAGACATCCTGATGTACAGGAGAAGGTTTACCAAGAGTTAGTAAATCCTTTAATTCATTATGCTACGTAAGAGTCCTGGAACCCACAAACAATAAAAAATATATGGTGACTACGTTGCTTGAAGGGTTAAAACGCGTTTAATAAGAAAATGGATTCGTTTTGTTGGATACCTGATGACCAGAATTAAAACGGGAAAGCTTGCTAAGTTTAATTAACAATACGCTTTATTTACAGATTGCAAGCAGTACTTGGCGATTCTGGCAGAAATGTAGATGTTGAAGACTTACCTCGTCTAAAATACTTAGACGCAGTCGTTAAAGAGACCCTAAGATTGTATCCACCGGTACCAATCATAGGAAGGAAAGTGGAAAGTGATGTTAAATTACGTAAGAATGGTTTTCATAAATATTTTTCTTCAATTGGAGTAGCTAAGAAAACTGTTGCCCAAGAAATATTACTTACGAAAGAAGCAGTAATAACAGCATTATCATCCACAGCCCACTGAATCTACTCACTGCTGGCAGGCCTCTCTTTGTTTCTATCACATTCGATCATCGTCATACCTTATTTCTTTTAAATTTTACATTTATTTTAAAAGAGTTTCCATGGAGTTTCCTACTGGTTCTTCTTCATAGGACCTACTATTTGGAACCGCGCAGCTAGAATCTCGAAATGTCTTAAGTGGTTGAACCTGCTTTATATGAAGTGAAGTTAATTATATTTTATTCTATTCCTGTGTTCCTACTGTGTAATACTTTCGTTTCTCAAATAAACTTAACTTCGTTTCGCGAAATTCACTAACAAATTTTTTTTCTTGTCCACAACAAGAGCAATCAAATGGAATCCGTGGTGGAATGATTAGCAAATTAGCAAGGTTATCAGCCAGTTTTTTTTCTCAAGGGAGCCTTTCTACGGTATCTCCTTATGACACCACTATTGTTGAAACCATATAATGATCCTTTACCTTGGTTGGTTCTTGTACGTGATTATTTACTTCTAAAATAGTATTATCGGTTTCTTCTTCTTCCACTTTTTGCCAGGGTCCACTTTCTTTAACTAAATATTCTTTATTTTCAGTTCAGGATTCTTTTCTTATAATTTTTTTGCTTTGTTACAGCGTCAGGAGTAACTTTAGTCGATGATTGTAGTGTTGTAATCAACATTTGGGGAATTCACCGCAACCCTCGATACTGGGGAGATGACGCGGAGCAGTTCCGACCTGAGCGGTTCATCGACACGCCGCTCAAGCATCCCGCTGCCTTCATGCCGTTCAGTTATGGACCGAGGGGATGTTTAGGTGAGCGCTTTATTTGGGCATCAGCTATAGCTAGCACCTTCTAACCGTCACTTGCATATGGTTTACCGATATAATGCGTGACCATTAACCCTCCAACTGACAGATGAGCTTGATTAAATAAGATTTTTTGACCCCAAAAAGATTTTGCGGATATTTTATAGCTTTCGCTAAGGCATAGTTATGTAAGACCTAAGCAAAAGGCTAAGTCTATGGTACGACCAATGTGCATTTACAATAAAGATACCAATCTGCTCTTACAATAAAGATACCAATGGAAAATGCACATAAAATGAAGATTGTAATTTGAATTACACAGGGTGACTGCTTGAACGAGGGACATATTGAAAGATGGTAGTTTCTAATGGGAGCTCCTATCCCATCCCAATACGTTTAGGTCGAGTAGGTATTGCACTTTTGTATGAGACAGCTGATTATTTTTTCGCGATTACGATGTTGGACCTATAGGGAAAGTCGTTCAGTTTGATGGTTTGATCCACACCCTTGAATATGACCACGCATTTCTGATACTCCTTATTTATTTAATAGATATTTAGCGCTAATTCAAACAAAACTTGGTTATTTGCTAGTTTAATCTTGCAAATCTTAATAAAATACATGGTAATTATAGACTATGGAGTAGGTATTCCCGTACTGTTTATAAGACCAAAAAGTTAGTATGACGCACTTGGCAGAACGCATTTTTTTAAACGGGTTTGGTTTAAAACTGGTTTCGTGGTCTAGCGTGTATCATTGATCATTGCTGTAGACTGTAGTAAGGGTCTATTCACATTGGTGCAAAGCCTAGCCGCTGCGCTGCAATAACGCGGCTACGTGCGAATACGTGTGAGACTGGAACCGCACCTACTGTTACGTATATGAGCGTTTTTGGATAGTTTTGTCATCGATGCGCATCGATATGCATACATACATGCGGCATCCGATATGAGCATCGTTATTTATGGCATCTGTAAGTGGCATCGATGCCTGGCATTGTTATTTTAAAAACGCTTTTCTCTACTGTAACGTCGTTACCAGAAGCCGAATTCTCGTAATTAAAAATATCAAAATAAGATATATATATGTGGGAATGGTTTTGATGATAAGAAGTGAATCTCATAAATTAAATCATTTATTTTAGTTTGCACACAAAAAATAATCCTCTCAACACAATACATCATATTTTGACAATCTCTTTTTGACAAATCAAATGACACTAGTCTGTGTTGCTACTCATAAACTTAAAAATAAAAACATCAACCGACACGGCCGTCCTGTTCATTCATCTGTCCCAGATGAATTATCTTCTGACGCAATCCAGGGCTTCATAAGATCAGCGGAACTTGTCGTGTTAATTGGACCTTCGCTGTTTCCAATTTTCTTCACGACGTATCTATCGTTTCCTTTGTTCTTCATTACTTCGTAAGGTCCTAAGAATTTAGGAAATAATTTACTTCCTTGCGAAAATTGAGTCTTTTTGATGGCTACCAAATCGCCAATATTATACAAAGTAGCTTCCTTTCTTTTCCTATTATAATTTCTTATGTTTTCTTCTTGTATTTTCTGTATTGATTCTTTCGCCTTCTCTCTCAGTTCTTGTCTTCGTTCATTAAAGATCTTTATGTTTTCGTCTTCTATTAGTTTCTGAAGTTCATCATCTTTATCTCTTATTTTGGAGCCAAAAAGTAACTCAAACGGCGTCATTCCTATACTTCGTTGATATGTCCCATTCAAACAGCGTTGTACTCTGGACACTCGGCGATACCATTTGGTCGGATCATCTGCACTGAGCTTGCTCAACGCGGCGATGATAATTTGATGCACTCTCTCGACCTGACCGTTTCCTCTGGGTTGTCCAGTAGTGATCGTGTAGTGACAAATGTTTTCATTTCCACAATACTCTTTAAAATCATTTGAAGTAAATGCGGCGTTTCGATCAGTGATAATCCTTTCTGGCGAACCAAAACTTTGTTGTTGTAGTCTTAATTTTTCTAACGTTTCTTCGGTAGTTAGAGTCTTGACAGGGTAAATCCAAGTAAATTTAGTATAAGCGTCTACAACGGTGAGAATGTATTTGTAATTCTTATGAGTTGATGTCAATGGTCCAAGATGATCAACGTGGTATGTCGATAATGGAACATCACCTTT
Source organism: Allophyes oxyacanthae (assembly GCA_932294325.1). Lineage (NCBI taxonomy): Eukaryota > Metazoa > Arthropoda > Insecta > Lepidoptera > Noctuidae > Allophyes > Allophyes oxyacanthae. The sequence continues at coordinate 1,157,296 of OW028614.1, read as the reverse complement.
GTCGATTGGGTGTAGAAGTCCTTCTTTTTTACCCCTCTTGTGTGATATAAGAATGCACTCAACACAATTGCTAATGACTTTTCTTATCTTTTCTAGTAAATTCTCAATATAATACTCTCTGTTAATTAATTCTTCTGTTTTTGTGATACCAAAATGTCCTCTTCCATGGTTCTTCCGAATTATCTCATATTGCATCTTCTTAGGTACAACAATTAGTCTATTTCCATTTTTTTCTTTGTAAAGTATTTCTTTCTGTATGACGTAGTCTTGATACTGTTCTTTCTCTAAAATTTTCTTCAATAATTTTATATGGTCATCTTCATCCTGAGCTTTCTTCAAACGAGCTGTAGTTTCGGTGAGTATCAAACAGGCAGGATATCTGCTCAATGCGTCAGCGTGCTTCATTCTAGTTCCTGGTCTGTGCTCAATGACGTAGTCGTATTCCTCTAGAAGCAGAGCCCAGCGAGCAACTCTTGGTGGTAAATCCTTTTTCTGCAGTGTCATAATCAGAGCGGAGCAATCGGTCACTATCTTAAATCTAATGCCCAGAAGATATACTCGGAATTTCTTTATTGCGGTAACAATAGCTAAAATTTCTAAATAGTAGCTATGGTACTTCATCTCAGCTGAAGTTGTTTTCTTGCTCATGTAATGTACTGGATGAAGTTGATTGTCTTTAGGACTTCTCTGTAGGAGAACAGCTCCATACCCATCAGCACTAGCGTCTGTGTGTAGTTCCGTCTCTAATTCAGGATTGTAAATTCGGAGAACAGGAGAACTACATAATATTCGCTTCAATTCTATAAAGGCACTTTCGCATCTTTCATCAAAGTTAAATATGGCATCCTTCTTCAACATATCCGTCATTGGTTTTGCAATCAGGGAATACTTTAGAATAAACTTCCTGAAATAACCTGTCAACCCAAGGAATGATTGAAGTGTCTTCACGTTATTCGGCTTCTTAAATTTAGCTACAGCGTTAATCTTCTCTTCAGAGGGCCGGACTTCGTTGTCACAAATAATGTAGCCCAGATATTGAATTTCCTTCTTCAAAAAATGGCATTTCTTCCAATTGAACTCTAGTCCAAATTCTTCAGCTCTCTTAAATACTTCTTTTAACTTTCTTAGTCCTTCTTCTTCTGACTTCGATGGAATTATTAAATCGTCTAGATAAATCAGCAGAGTACCATCAGCAATTAGATCGTGGAAAATATCGTTGATAAATCTTTGGAATACAGATGGCGCTGTACACAAACCAAACGGCATTTTGAGGAATTCATATTGTCCTTGAGGAGTTACAAATGAGGTGTACTTTTGACTGTCCTTATGAACTTTTACGTGTAGGAAGCCATTTTTTAAATCGAGAGATGTAAATACTTTTGCTTCCTTCAGCTTGTCTATCTGATCCTCTATTATGGGTAGCGGAAATCGTTCCATGATAACTTTCTTATTTAATCTTCGAAAGTCCATACACATTCGACGTGATCCATCTTTCTTGTCAGCTAAAACTATCGGACATGCAAAATCAAACTTGCTATGTTTGATTATTCCTTGATCCAACCATTCTTTTACTTGCTTATTTACAATATCCATCTCTAAAGGTGACAGACGTCTTGGATTTTGGAAAACAGGGTCTTCATCGGTAAGTATTATTTTTAATTGAACATTGCTTTCTTTCTTTTTCTCGTTAGGCTTATAATCTTCACACATTTTATAAATCATGTCTTTGTATGTAGTATCTTTAATGTCATATCTTTGATCATCATTCTTCTCTTCCATTAAAAGTGTAAGATGCATAATCTTCTCCATGTAGACACCATCGGGGGTGAATTTAACTTCAAAATCTTTTAATATTGGATTTCCAATTATTACGCTAACTGGTAACTCGTTGACTTTAACGACATGAAACTTGACGTCTATGTAGTAATTATCAATCTGTACACTGGTAGTGAATGTACCTTCTGTGTAAATCTTCTGCTCGGCTATTCCTGTTAGACATATTGTTGTTTCTGTATCGTAGTTCGTAATTCCTTCTTTAATCTTTTCAAGTTCTGATGTTGTCATTAAATTGACGTCGCTTCCTGTATCTATCAGAGATATCATGTCTATTCCGTTAATTTTAATCTTCTTGTAGGGAACTTTCTCTTCTTCATTTTTACTTTGAATATTCAATGACTTCTTAGGTTTAGCATTAGTACAGTCCATCGATTTGTGACCATATTCGTTACACTTAAAGCATTTGATTCCCTTTGGACATGCAGGTGATTGATGATCTAAATCACCACAGTTATAACATCTTTTCACATGGGCTGTGGGTGCTTGGTTCGGCTTGCGGACTGAATGACTAGCAGATGAGTGGCCAGAATGTGCAGGTTTACCAGACATTTTCTTCCTGAAGTCACTATAGATGTCCAACTTCTTACGAAAATCTTTTAAGTCAGACGCACCGTATAAGATTGCTTTGTTTGTCTCGATGTCACGAATACCATCTATGACGTATTCTATAAGTGCTGCATCTTCAACCTTACCATGCAATGCTAATTCTTTCATAGACAGGAAATATTGTTGATAAGTCTCGTCGGTTTTCATCTTACGAGAAGCGAGTTTCTTGTGAATAATTGCGCTGTTTATTTTAGGTCCGAATTCTTCTCTGAGCGCCTTCTTCAAGCTCGCATAGTCTTTCACTCTTCCCAAAGATCGTAAAAACAGCTTGGCAGTTCCATTTAAGAGTCTCTTGGCATAAATCAACTTTTCCACTTTACTCCAATTCATAATTTGTGCAATGTCTTCAAATTCATCAATAAAACTCTCAATCGGATAAGTGTCATCTCCGGTGAAAATTGTCATCGACTTCTCTAAATCTCTGAATGAAATCTGTACTTCACACTCCTGTTCTTTAGCTTCAACATCCTGTTCGTCTTTTTTCGGCGGCATTGTGATACTGGTATTCAAATTACTCTTACTCTTAGGACTTCTAATAGACCTTATTTTACTCGTCGTGCAAAACGATAGTCTTCTAGAGCTCATTAAATAATCCTTTTAAATCTTTAATCTTCAATCTTCAAAAATCAACGTCTTCATTTGCATCATCAAAATCGACCATTTTCATTTGAGTTTCATAAGGTGACAACACTTTTTACCATAGATCAGTCAAAAGTGAATAAAAGTTCCTTGGTCGATCTTAAACAATCATAGACCTCAGAGCAAGTCGGTAAAGCAGAATGTCATTATGGCAGACAAATCAGATAACGTCAGCCATACGTCAGTAAAGCAGTTTTAATGGCGGCACCTGAAGTTATAACCGGCACAATTTGTAGGTTAGGCTTTGGATGACTTACTTCTTGAATTTCATCTTCAGTCTTCGATCTACTTCATATCAATAATTGTACATATCCCGGACGAGCCCCCAAAGATGTGGGAATGGTTTTGATGATAAGAAGTGAATCTCATAAATTAAATCATTTATTTTAGTTTGCACACAAAAAATAATCCTCTCAACATGTGCACGACAGACCATCAAACCCGGGACACGATTGAGCCCAACTAATGTGATTATAGTGCTAAGTTAATATATCAATGTTTAAGTAGTATATAAATGTGTTAATGTTGTTATTTAAGTCTGATTATATACTCTTTTAGTAACACCAATGATGTATGATTGTATTTGAACTGTTCTACACCTTTGTTAACCTTTTATGTATACCTATGTGAGTAAATGTACTTAGACTATGTACATAGGATAGTACATAACAATAATAGAGCTGCAATAGTACATAGATGTGCCTCCTGCGCCGCTCGGGCGAGTAATGGTAGCTCTGCGGGAAAACGCGTGGTTATATTTATAACCTCGGTACGCGGCAGATAAGGAACAATGCCGTTACCACGCGTTATCCCGCAGTGACCGAGCGATGCAGGGGGACAATCTGCACATGACACAACTTTTAATAATTGTCAAATTAGGTCATGTGCAGGTGTAGAGTCATTATTAGCCAAAAGTGGCTCGGTAAGGGCTGGACCAATCCTGAGCATGTACGCGAGTTTGCTTTGGACCGCTGGCCAGCTCTTTCCGAGCCGACTATAAATATGGGAACAATAGAAATGATTATTCAGTGTCTTCTTGTTCGCAATACTATGACGTAATGTCTTATTGACCGAAAAAGTATCTTCTTTTATTAATTAATTGTTTGATTGTTTACCTGTGTACTTAAATCTCTGTGTAATAATAAATAATGTGTCAAGAGAATAAATCGGTGTGATAAACAAGTCCGTGTCGTTTAACTTATCCTGAGTTCCCGATAGAACCGTTACGTCTCCGAGTGGAGAACCAGCTCTGCTGAGTATCTATAACAGTGGTCCTTCGCGAGCCGAATCTTCAGAAAATGGTGGTCACACGGAGCCGCAGCGGAGACTCAGGACAGGAACAGGCCCAGCAAAATCCTTCGGTGGCCGTCAGACCGGGGTCTAGCGAACCAGCCCCGGCGTCTGGCACGAGTCAGGTCACTGAAACGGATACGGTTAGCGGGTCAGAAGGAACGACCGGCACCGGTACAACTCAGACTACGAGTGACACCACAGAGAGAGACGATGCCGAGGCTACCAGCTCGCATAAAACGCTGAAGCCCGGCAGCATCCGGTCACGCCGCACCACAGCCTCTAAGAAGAAGCTTCTGACAGAGCTCGAAGCTAGAGAGCGGCTAGCCGAGATGAAGGTGAAACAGGCACAGGCAGAACAAGAGCTACAAGAGCTCCGCCTGCGACGTATAAGAGCAGAAGCGGACTCCAGTGAAGAAGATGACCAAGAAGACCTCACCTCCGTACGAATAGGGACGTGGCTAGCGCGAACGGCGCCGCCACCGGAGGGCGAAGCCCCACCGCCGCCCCAGGACGCTGGCGGCGGGAGGCCTACGGCTGAGTCAACGAAGATTAACGCCGTCGAAAGTGTATATCCAGTAAATACAGTGAATATGGTGCATACAGAAAATGAAAATGCAGTGAATAACAAGATGATCGACGTGAGTACGCTCGCTGCGGCGCTGGCGCAGGCCACGCGCAGCACGCGCGAGCCGCCTAAGTATATACAGCAGCTGCCATTCTTCGATGGAAAGCCCGGTGAGTGGATATCTTATAAGGCCGCGTATCGTGACTCACACATTTATTTTTCTAAAATAGAAAATGTTGCTAGGATTAGGATGAGTGTAAAAGGTGCTGCCAAAGAGGCGGCCGGCTGCCTGCTTTTCAGTCAGCCCGATCCCGAAGTCGTCATAAACGCATTAGAGAGACGTTTTGGTAGACCTGAATCCCTAATACTAGCAGAATTAGATAAAATAAAGTTGTTACCTAAATTAAATGATAATCCTAGGGATATATGTATATTCGCGAGTCGTATAGCGAACACGGTGGGTACGGTAGAGGCGTTAAAACGTGTGCATTATCTACATAGCCCCGAGATGTCAAGAGTTATAGTAGAAAAGTTAACGCCTATACTTAGAAATAAATGGTATGATTACGCCGCGAATAAAAAGGGTGAAGATATACCCGAACTTAAACGACTGTCTACCTTTTTGAACGACGAGGCGGACAAGTGCGGCGCGTACGCGCAGCCAGAGCGCAATTATGACGAACCCAGCGGGGTACGGCAGCGGCGCAAGACAGAGCGCACGTTTAATGTGCACAGGGAAGCGGCGACACAAAGTGAGCGTTGTCCGGCGTGCAAACAATATGGGCACAAGCTACCCGACTGTGCTAAATTTAAACAGATGTCAGTAGAGTCTCGCTGGGAAATTGCTAAAACTAGTAACTTGTGTTTTAAATGTTTAATAAATAAACATAGGCGATATTTATGTAAGGCGCCCACATGTAATGTAAATGAATGCAAAATGAATCACTACAAGTTGCTACATCAGGAGCGGAAAATACAGGAGCCACTCAACGTCGCGACGTCTGTATCGACACATGAATCTGTGACGTCAGCGAGAGAGATAGTGACGGCGACCACCCCCCTCCAACGCCGAGCTTATCTGAAAATAGTGCCAGTAACACTTAGCGGACCGCATGCGACTATAGATACGTACGCTCTGTTAGACGACGGTAGCACGGTTACACTATTAGATGCATCGATAGCCGACGTTCTAGGTGCAGACGGCCCAACCCAGGCTATGTGGATACAGGGCATCGGCGCAGAAGTCAAACACGAGCGCAGCCGAATGGTCAACTTATATGTGCGAGGCAAACATCAGTCTGACATATTTAAAATAGATGCGGCGCGCACAGTAGACAGACTCGAGATCACGTCACAAACAATAACAACCGAGAACATAGAAAGCTGCGAACATCTGAAAGATATAAGAGATGTGCTAATATATGAACACGCGCGGCCTATGATTCTGATCGGTCAGGACAACTGGCATTTGTTAATGTCTCAAGACACACGCGTCGGACAGCGAGATCAACCTGTAGCATCGTACACTAAACTAGGCTGGGTACTACATGGCTGCCAGTATTCAGCCAACAGAGTTATGACAGTGTTCTGTGGCCATATTAAAACTAAAGACCACGATGATTCAATAGAAGCGCAGATGAAGAATTTCTTCAAATTAGAATCATTAGGAATTGAACCTAGAACGCCTAAAGACGATCCTCAACAGAGAGCACTGCAGATATTGGAGCAGACAAGTCGCAGGTTACCTAATGGAAGCTTCGAAACGGGACTACTATGGAAGCAGGATGAACCTAGGATACCTAACAACTATCTAGGTGCCCTAAAAAGGCTAGATAATCTAGAAAAACGCCTAGACCGAGATCCTGACTTAAAAGTGAAATATGTAGAACGTTTAGATAACCTTTTCACTTCGGGGTATGCAGAGAAGGCGGACAGTACACCAACAAAGGACAAGACTTGGTATTTACCTCACTTTCCAGTGGTTAACCCATCTAAACCACATAAACCGCCACGTCTAGTGCACGACGCCGCAGCAAGAACAGCGGGTCTGTGCCTAAACGATCTACTTCTCTCTGGACCCGACCTGTTACAATCACTGCCCGGAGTATTGATGCGTTTCCGACAAGACAAGATAGCCGTGTCAGCCGACATCAAGGAAATGTTCATGAGGATTAAAATAAGGCAAGAAGATCGCGACGCGCTTAGGTTTTTATGGCGAGGAGACCGGCGGGAGGGAACGCCGGAAGAATATCGCATGACATCAGTTATCTTCGGTGCGACGTCGTCCCCATGTACAGCGTTGTACATAAAGGATCGCAACGCTAACGACTACGCCGATAGGTACCCAGCAGCGGTGTCAGCTATCAAACATAACCATTATATGGATGATTACCTTCAGAGCTTTCCCAGTGAAACAGAAGCTGAAAAGGTAATCGAGCAAGTCGATTATGTGCACAGTCAAGCTAATTTTCACCTGTGCGGATGGACATCGAACAACATGAACATCCTGAATGCCAGCGCAGCGCCTATCCGCGACACAAAAGTACTAGGCGGTAACGATGAAGAGAAGGCCTTGGGACTGCGTTGGAACACAAAAGATGACTGTTTTACATTTAGGATAAATAGTAACAAAACGCCTGACGAGTTACTAAGAAACACGCGCCCACCGACCAAACGTGAGGCGCTGAGCATTATCATGGCCATTTTTGACCCACTAGGATTGATATCACCTATCACTATCCCAGCCAAAAGGATACTGCAACACACGTGGCGATATAAAACCGAGTGGGACAAGCCACTACCTGAAGAACTACAACCGCAATGGAAACAATGGATGGAGTCGCTACGCAATATAGAGAAATTACGAATACCACGCTGTTACTATTATGGAGACGTCACCGCTCGCGAACTACATACGTTCGTGGACGCGAGCGAGGAGGCCTACGCAGCGGCGGTATATTGGCGAACAGAGCGACCGGATGGTACCATTCATGTAGCATTAGCAGCGGCTAAGAGTAGGGTGGCACCTCTGAAACCCATATCAGTGCCGAGGCTGGAACTTCAAGCGGCCTTGTTGGGAGCGCGACTCACAAGAACTGTCGCCCTCGAGCACGACTATGCGGTCGGAGACGAAACATACTGGAGCGACTCAACAACAGCGCTGGCGTGGATAAGGGCAGAGCCACGTACGTTCAAAACGTTCGTCGCCCATCGCATAGCCGAGATCGAGGAGCTCACTAAAAAGAACCAATGGCGATGGCTCCCTTCGCGTCACAACGTAGCTGATGACGCCACACGCGCTACACCCGATAATTTTGGATCGGATCACAGATGGTACCGCGGCCCGGAGTACCTGTACAAGGACCGGAGCGAGTGGCCAAAGGAAAAGTCAACAGCCGCGGCACGAGATACGGGAGAAGAGCGAGTAAAATGTAACGTACAAACAGCTCAAAACTCAAACGGTCATCTGCCGGACATAACGCGCTTTTCAAAATGGACAAGGTTAATAAGAACGACAGCGCGTGTCCTTCAATTTGTAAACAACTGTAGAAAAAATAAACAAACAGTAGAGTACAAGCGCACTAAGAAAAACGCGGATAAAGACCCAACGTGGGTGAAAATTAAGAAGAAACCCGTAGACGAGATAAAAAAGCCGAGCAGTGAACAAAATAAAACCAAATATGTACCTCTGCCGGCCGAGTATACACTAAAAGCTGAACAACTATGGATAAAATGCGCGCAAAAAGATAGCTTTGTCAAGGAAATAAGCGCCATAAAATCCAACGTAGCGCCGCCGAGCGATAGCAAGCTAACCGCGCTAAGTATATACCTAGATAACGAAGGGACTCTACGTCTACGAGGTCGCGTAACAGCCGCCAAAGGAATAGGCGAAGAAACAAAAAATCCGCGTATACTTGACGGTGGGCACAAGTACACGAGAATGTACATAAGCTATGTACACGAAAGTCTGCACCACGGAGGCACGGAAATAACGGTGAACGAGTTAAGACAGCGGCTGTGGATAGTTAGACTACGCCCGTCCGTTAAAGACGCGATAAAAAACTGCTTACCGTGTAGATTGCGAAAGGCGAAGCCAGCCAACCCCTCCACCGGCAATTTACCGTACCCCCGTTTAGCTTATAACGAACGACCTTTCACTTTTACGGGACTCGATTATTTCGGACCAATGTCCATAACAGTAGGTAGACATAAAGAAAAGAGGTATGGGGCGCTATTTACTTGCTTAACTTGTAGGGCTGTACATATTGAGGTAGCACAATCACTGAGTGCGGACTCAGCACTCAGGCGATTTATAGCTAGAAGGGGTTGTCCAAAAGAAATATGGAGCGACAACGCTACTTGCTTTAAAGCGGCCGATAGGGAGTTAGGTGAGAGCGCCTTAAGCGCATTAGAGTGTGAGTCCGATGCGCGGTCCATAAGATGGAGATACATACCTCCCGCATCGCCATTCATGGGCGGAGCATGGGAGAGGATGGTAAGAGCAGTAAAGGAGGCGCTTCACATAACATTAAAGGAGGTTCACCCTACAGAAGAAACACTCTATACTTTGTTAGTAGAAGTGGAGAATACCGTCAACTCAAGACCGTTGACGCATGTAACTGTGGCACCAGACGAACCTGAAGCCCTCACGCCGAATCATATTTTGATCGGCCCCAACTCTCACGTGCCATCACCGGGCACATTCACCAGTGAAGACCTAACAGCTCGCCAGCAGTGGCGGCGCGCACAAGCCCTCGCCGACGTCTTTTGGCGACGATGGGTGCGCGAGTACCTGCCGCTACTGCAAAACCGGCGGGAGCCCCACGGGAGCGGTGTACCACCCAAGGTCGGCGACGTAGTCGTGATCTGCGACTCTAACCTCCCGCGCAATACCTGGCCCAAGGGACGCATAATCAAGGTGCTCCCGGGCGCGGACGGTGAGGTTAGGGTGGTCGACGTAGTCACCAAGGGTGGCCACATCCTGCGGAGGCCTACCAAGCGTGTCGTCGTGCTACCCACCGAGTCGCCTGAAGGCGACGGCGGGAGATGTGTGCACGACAGACCATCAAACCCGGGACACGATTGAGCCCAACTAATGTGATTATAGTGCTAAGTTAATATATCAATGTTTAAGTAGTATATAAATGTGTTAATGTTGTTATTTAAGTCTGATTATATACTCTTTTAGTAACACCAATGATGTATGATTGTATTTGAACTGTTCTACACCTTTGTTAACCTTTTATGTATACCTATGTGAGTAAATGTACTTAGACTATGTACATAGGATAGTACATAACAATAATAGAGCTGCAATAGTACATAGATGTGCCTCCTGCGCCGCTCGGGCGAGTAATGGTAGCTCTGCGGGAAAACGCGTGGTTATATTTATAACCTCGGTACGCGGCAGATAAGGAACAATGCCGTTACCACGCGTTATCCCGCAGTGACCGAGCGATGCAGGGGGACAATCTGCACATGACACAACTTTTAATAATTGTCAAATTAGGTCATGTGCAGGTGTAGAGTCATTATTAGCCAAAAGTGGCTCGGTAAGGGCTGGACCAATCCTGAGCATGTACGCGAGTTTGCTTTGGACCGCTGGCCAGCTCTTTCCGAGCCGACTATAAATATGGGAACAATAGAAATGATTATTCAGTGTCTTCTTGTTCGCAATACTATGACGTAATGTCTTATTGACCGAAAAAGTATCTTCTTTTATTAATTAATTGTTTGATTGTTTACCTGTGTACTTTAATCTCTGTGTAATAATAAATAATGTGTCAAGAGAATAAATCGGTGTGATAAACAAGTCCGTGTCGTTTAACTTATCCTGAGTTCCCGATAGAACCGTTACGTCTCCGAGTGGAGAACCAGCTCTGCTGAGTATCTTTAACACAACACAATACATCATATTTTGACAATCTCTTTTTGACAAATCAAATGACACTAGTCTGTGTTGCTACTCATAAACTTAAAAATAAAAAACATCAACCGACATATATAATAGTTCCGATCTTGATAAATAATGTCATAAATGTCACAAATGGTATTCTCCTACACTAACAAACGACGTCAAACGTGAAAATTTTATAGGGCCTACAGATAGTTGTTCCGGGTCTGAGTTGTGTGTGCATGTGACATGTCTGTTTGTAAACTGTACCCACGATACAGGAGAAATAGTAGTGTGAGTTATCATTAAAAAAAACTCAGTAATTTTTCGTATCTTCTTGGACGCCCGGTAGCTCGAGCGAAAGTTCGCGATCCGTGAAATGTTTCCTTCAGCTTCCAATAAGAAGCCAGCAAACAAACACCAGTTGAGTTGCCAATGTGATCGAAGCCTATGTATTTTGTTTCTAATCCCTCATAAAATAACACATTGTTTTATTACCATTGATTTTTTTTATTTTTTTTTATTCACATTTTTGTTGAGGCTTCAGTTCACCATGGTGACTATGCCAGCCAAAAAGTATTATAGATCTGTTTTTATTTATTCACAGGTTATCAATATGCTATGATGTCAATGAAAACAGCTTTAGCAACCGTTCTTCGTAGATACAAGATTCTGCCCGTAGAAGACAACATTCCAGGAGATTCAAATAGACCTTTGCGGGTTAAATTTAATATCATGATGAGACATGTGGATAATTATACCGTTCAGTTAGAATATAGATCATAAATACCTAATACCATTATTAATAATAATATCTATTATTATTAAATACCTAATACCTATACAGAGTGCCGCAGATTAATATTAAATAAATAATCATTAAATGGAACCACGTTTTTAGTATCACGTTCTGTGACCAAGAAAACAATCAAATCCAGTCAGTAGTTTAGTCACAGGAACTAATTTAATATTTTATACTTTTACACGATCTCTAGGCAAAGTTTGACAAGTCTACAACGTGCCTACTCTAACCAAAATGATATTTATTTACACGCGTAGAACAGATAAAGGTGACATAAACTTCTACTTTGATGTCCCTTCACCTGGATGAATGAAAGCAGAGTGAAATTTATTGCAAAAAAACTTGCTTTAAAATCGCTTATTTTTTGAGTACGGCTTCTACCAAATACGTGGTTTTATTTAATGTGATAAGAAATTTGGCACCCTGGATAGGTACTGATTATATCATGGAGTACAGTAACATGGTTATTGTACTCCATGGATTATATCTACGGATTATATTCTGCAAGCATTTATAATGTTTATAGCAATATTCATAAATATATATTATAATAATATTTTATTTTAATCGGCCTCTCCTTGATGGTCTCTCCTCTCTTGAGAGAGGATGGGTAGTATAGTATAGTCGCAGGTTTGATTCCTGTACGGTTCAAATATTTGAATGACCTACAGATAGTTGGATCGGATCCATTTCGAATCTATGTGTACATGTGTGATGTATGTCTGTAAGTTTTATCCACGTCCCGGGAGACAGGACAAAGAACATTGTGGGGCAAAGATATATAAAAAAGAAGATCGCTAATCTGTTGATGTGATCATGGCAATATGGGCCAAGGACTTAAATTACAGCGGTAAGGGCCACCACTTTCACCAGTAACCATAAACGTACAAGTATAATCATTATGTTTTTCGGTCTTTGATTGACCTTGGTATCCACGATACAGCCTGTAGAAAGTGGACCACTTATACAGAATGTAAAAAGACCTTTAACGAAACCGAAGTCTACATAACGACGACACTAATCAATAGGATGACTATTTTACTTTATTTTTTATTTTTACTTTGTTCTGTCTGTCTTATTTTTTTATTTTTTACTGTTTAAAGGTTTAAGTTATTTTTTATTTTATTTCTCTCTCGTGTGTTGTCAATGTCCGTGCTGAATAAATGTATTTTCTTTCTTTTCTTTTTTTTACATCAAAGCCAAGTAATATTGTGCAAAAATATTAGCTGGGAAACTACTTTTATTTTAAGGTATTAAAAAAATAAGCTATTTTGTGTAGCTCGCAATGTAACGCGCGCCACACACTGTACTAACTGTGTGTAGAACTGGACGCGTGGGTGGTGAGTTTAAGCACGTAAAAAAATTTTGTAATCTTCATAAATACATACATACCGGTCAAACATATAACCCTCTCCGTAGTCGGGTAAAAATGAACCTTCCGCATGGTTTAACATGATGTTTTTACACAACGTTGCATTATAATAGAAGAGTATTTTTATATATTTCTTATTCCGAAGTTCCCACGGCAACGGGAAATTCCAAGCGCTTTGAGAGGTTTAGATAAAAACAAAGATAAATACATACCGGTCAAACGTATAACCCTCTCCGTAGTCGGGTAAAAAAATGATTTCTTATGCTAAATACCCATATCTAGTATCATCATTCTCCTGCCCTTATCCCATTTTATTTGGGGTCGGCGCAATATGTCTTTTTCTTCCATTCATCTCTATCAGACGTCATTTCCAGATTTACTTCCTTCTCATTCATGTCATGTTTCACACAGTCCATCCATCTTTTCTTTGGTCTGCCCCTACTCCGATAGCCATCCACATTCATACTCACAACTCTTCTTGTAACATGATTTTCATCTCTCCGCATTACATGTCCATACCACGACAATCGGTTACTTTGCAGCTTTTCTGTAACTGGTGCCACTTTCATACTTTCTCTAATATACTCATTCCGGATTCTGTCCAATCTTGTCACATCCACACATCCCTCTCAACATTCGCATCTCCGCTGCATGCAATTGCCTTTCATCCGTCCCTTTTGTAGCCCAACATCCTGATCCATACAAGGATAAATACCCATATCTAGTATTTAAAAGGATCTGAAAGATTAAAAATAAATTCAATAGGAATAAAAATCAAATCCTTTAATATACATTACTTCTCCAATAATTGATATAAGCGAAGTGTGACAGAATTTAGCTAGAAATATATAAAAACTGATTTCGGCAAAAACGCTAAATAAATTGTGTCTCTGACCTACAATATCTGTATATTTTTATTATTATTTATTTAATTCAGACAACAATGATACAGCGTGTTAGTAAACCATAACTTAATTATTAGTTTGAAAACAATAGAGAAGAAGACAGAATAAATAATATTGTGAAAAGGACATCCCCAAGCTTAGTGATTGTCCTTCTCCTTGTATATCCTATCAGTGCCCCCTTGACTTTTTCTGTACCCGCCATAGCAGCTGTTTGTTGCAGATAGTGACTCCGGTGTACATGAATCATCATAAATCAATTTATTGGTAATTTCCATTACACGTCAAAACCATTGATAATTTCATACAATTCAAAATAGTGGCTAGTTAGCTAATATAAGATAATATAGATACATTACAATCACGACATAATATTTAAGTTCACTTCAATTGTAAACGTTAATTAAATATTGTAACTATTATGTTCATTGTAGAAATAAACACGCCATAATTAGAATTAATCATTGACTTGCTTGGTCAATTCCACTGCTATTATTTAAGTGGAGTTACAATGTAAGACTAGGTAGTAGGACGAGTAGGTACTTATTAAGTCATTTGTAACCTATGAAGTCAATATAATTGGTTGTTGATCTTGACTCAACCTTAACTTTTTATATTACTTGATATCACAAAATAATAAAAGTGTTTGCTTCATAATAATATGCTTCGTTGCTTCGTATATCATCGCTTTGGAGGTGAAAAGTGTCAAAGTCAACGTCAAAATCTTTATTTGTACAACATAGGTATAAAACGGGTTGTTGACGCATGCGTCATGCTTGTGAACGATAAGGTCTGTCCGGTCAGCGGGTACGAAAAAGTAGTTCGAAGTTTATTCTACACAAATAAATTATAATATAATATCAGTTAGGTCAACTTTCAGCCATCGTGTAGTTTACGAGAATTGGGCTTCCGATCGATCGGGCTTGATCGATCGGCGAAGTGTCTCAAGCTCGACGTACTGAATACGTTTTGGATCCAATAATGTAGCTATTCCACAAAGGACATGCTGTAATTTCCTTTTCAAATTTTTAAATAATTGGCAGCTTGAAAAATTTAAATACTCTGTATGTTTTATTATTATATTTTCACTTTAGTTTCACTATTCTATCCTTCTGTCATTTGTAGATACAAAAAATATTTTATTTTCTCTCTTTCTTTCTTTCCTAACTAAGGGATAGTGTCAAGAAAATGGGCAAAAGCATCCTATTCGTTCGCTAAAACAATGTGATTACCAGTAGGTTAGCCAAGTGTAATGATCATGGCAATTTCCTTGCACGAACGTTTATTAAAGGAGGAGGTCCGTTACCAGCAGTGTATCTCCGGGCTGATAACAATAATTACACGACGAATAGAGAATTTCTCTCCATTGTTATGTGACGTATGACAGAAGAACGTACAAAAAGGCCTTGGTTATAATGAATATTATAGGAACCTTTAATGGATACGCCACTGTGGCATTAACAACAATTTTGATTACATGATTAAATAACACGTTATTAATATAACATGTCATTTTCTAAATTGCTTCATAAGTTAAACATATACCTGCAACACAATCACGCTTGTGAATCCGGCGGGGATGGGCAGATATACACTTACTTACTCCTTTGGTTCAGTGGCCCGAAGTAGGCCTCCGAAACGAGAGCTTTCCACTATGCGCGATCGTGCGCAGTTTGTCGCCAATTAGTCGCTTGAATCTCACGCAGATCAGCCCCCACGATATGACACCAGCGGTATCTGGGGCGGTAATTTCGAAAACGTATTTTTTTTTAAATATTATTTTACTTTGTCTTTTTAACCAATTGATTTACCTCCTAAAATATTTTGGATTATTAAAATAAGACCAGCAGATATACAAGTGTGACAAAAATCGTGTAAATCCTTTAAACCACGCATTCTACTGTATTACTATAGGACTAGTTGGTCCACCAGTAAAAGTTGTTTTTCGATTTCAGGAAGCAGAAATCGCGAAAAAAAAAACTGCTGTTTCATAAAAATTATTCAACTTACTCGACTAAATGTCTATGTAACAGCAGATTGTTTTTTCCGCGATTTCAAGGTTTATCCCATAGTAAAAGTTGTTTATATTATGCAGTATTATAGGGCGTGGTTGATGGGATTTTGGTGCCCAAGATACAGGCCTAGCCTAGTTTGGGACCAATAGAAAATATTGATTGGAAAAATATTTCATGGGAATAAATGATTTTGAATTTTGAATTTAAAGGATGTTTGTTTCGTTCTGTAGTCATCATCTAGCCTTTTCCTAGACTAACCAGATGCGGCTAAATAGCAGTAGGTATGTTTGGCAGCGGACTGCTTAACGTGCTCTTTGTTGTACAAGGAACGGTTACCCATCCAAGGATAGACCGCGTAAGGCAAGGTTCTTTTTTCAAAAACGATGCCCCTAACTAGGATTTCTCCTGTATCGAGGGTACAGTTTACAAACATACATCTCACATGCACACACACCCAGACCAGAAACAACTATCTGTAGATCACACATATAATTGCTCCGTGCGGGGTTCGAACCCGCGGCACGTAGCGTAGAAAGCTATTCGCTTAGCCACTGCGTCAGCCTTGTCGTCGAATTTATACATCTGTTAAATTCTCGAAAATCACTACACATTTAAACTAATATTATAAAGAGAAAAGAATTAGATTTTTTGTATGTTTTTTTGTTTGTTTGTATATGGATAAACTCAAAAACTACTGGACCGATTTTAAAAATTCTTTCGCCAGCATAATGCTCTATTATCACTGAGTATCATGGGTTATAATTTATAAAAATGTCACGCGGGCGAATCCGCTAGCGGAAGCTAGTAATTTATAATTTGCGATAATACTGGCTACTGAAGATTTAAAATTAAAGTATGAAAGAGCGAATGAAGTCAATGTCAACCTCGTGTTTAAATTAGTAGCGTAAGCGGGTTGTTTAATTAAGTAATAAACATTTACATGTGAAATTATTTGTATTTTTGTTGTTTTAAGAGTGATAAGACTGACCAACGGTTACGCAAATTACATCCTGTTTGAAGCCGAAAATTTATAGGTGAGGTACGCAACTTAGTTGTGGAACAACCATTCTAGGACTGAGGTAACTGGTGTGCGGACGAGATGGCCACACCCTCCGGAAGAAATTTACTTACAATTTTAATTACAACAGCCTCCCGAAAAGTGGGAAAAAAAAAGGATTTTATGGTAAATTGATATTTTTGTATTGATAGCTTTCCTGTTTTTGAAACTAAGCCAACGCACTAAAACTGTTCACCATCTTACACTGAGCATTTTACAATTAGTAGTTGACCTGTTTAACCCAAAATTAAAATAAATTAACATTAAATAGAACTTCTTCTAAATCATAATAATAACATTGAACAAACTTCCATAAATTATAATAAAATTATTTCACGTATTATGTACAAGATCTTATTCAACTTGCAATGTTTGTAAACGTATCAAGGTTATAAAAAAAAAAGAGATTTTTAAATAATACGACTGCTTTTTCCTTTATATAAACACTATGTTGTTTCAAATGGTTTGCCAAATAAAAAGGACGTTTTATCCAATGTAAAAGTATAACAATTATATCCCAATATCTTTACAGTTATCTTATTTTAATATATTATATATACCTTCAGAGTAATATAACCGTTACAAAATTATTCTATAGCGATTTAAAGCACTGGTCTAATTCATCTTCTGTTAATTTTACTAGTCTCACAGATTCTTCCCAAAGCACTTTGGCAGTCTCATCACAGTATGCACGTCTCACTGCTGCGTTAATCTCACAGTTCTTGTAGTACGCCCCACTCACTTCACCAGCTTTCTTGTCTAATGCTACATGTAGAGCGGTCTGAGCACCTTGCCACGGGGTCTTGTAGAACGCCAGGCATAAAACTGTTAAAATTGTGCCAAAAACCTTGTTTACCGAGTCAAAGATCCTAGTGCCAACTAATCCAGGATCAACATTATTTATCACGACATTAGAACTATTCAGTCTTTTCGTCAGTTCATTTGCGAATAAAACGAGACATATCTTGCTATTTCCATACATCTGTATTTTATACCAATAGTTTGGTCTATTTAAATTCTGAACATCTACCTTTCCAGTCATATGAAGGAATGATGCTGTTGTCAATATCCTGCTGGGTTCATTAGGCATTCCTGTCTTTTTCAAAAGTGGCAGAAGTAAGAGAGTTAGTAAGAATGCTCCGTAATAGTTCACTTGCATTATGACACTCATTCCATCGGCTGTGAGGGAATCTGACGGGATACCAACGCCGGCGTTGTTCACTAAAATGTGTAATCTATCTTCAGTCTTTAAGATGTCTGCAGCAAATTGTCTTATAGATTTCAAAGACGCCAGATCCAGGAGTTTGAACACCACATTTTTATTTTCCGTTTCTTGTACTATTTGTTTTCTTGCGTTAGTTCCTTCGTCTTCGAAGGGGCAGGCGATGATGACTCTCGCTCCTCTGTGGGCTAAGTCTGTGGCTATGTGAAGGCCCATTCCTGCAGTACCCCCGGTCACTATCACTGTTTGGCCATCTAGTCTTTTTCTTGAGAGGCATATTGCGTTCGTATTCTTTTGGTATACGGCGAAAATGAGCGCAATTATAATAACGATAGCTATAATTAATAAAAGTCCGTACATTGTAGCGGTGCCGAAGCCGAATGTCAACGCAATGGCGATCAACTATTCAAAATTGTATTATAAAGCCAGCGCTGGGAAAAATATTTCTTCTTTAACCTGAATTAATGCCATCCTATAATATAAAAATTAATTAGACATAAATAATGAATAAGTTTAGTTTTTGTTAATATTTCAATTATATTAGTTTGTTAAATCTCATCTTTACTCGTTAAGTTTTTACAAATTTAAGTCACAAATTAATTCATGGTCATTACACAGATAGGTAACTAACTATTATAGTCGAAATTTCCCACGAAAGATATTCTTGACGTTGTGAATACATTATCAGCTGGTAACCACAAGTATTGTTAAAAGAATACCTACATAATTTGACTTGGAACAGCTTCGAAACAATTTCTAGATTATAAAGTAATTACGCAATACTAAGTACCTACATTGCATCTCTTTCTAACATGTTTTGCTTTTACGCAGGTTACCATAGAAACAAGGTAAATTGGACACGATTGGCGCAGTGCGCAGTGGCTAGGTTTATACGCTACGTGTCGTTGCGGGTTCGATTCCCTCACGGAATGATCATTTATATAGCCTACGGATAGTTGTTCCGCGTCTGCGTGTGGGCATGTGAGATTTATGTCTATAAACAAGGGGGGCGATTTTCGAATTCGAGAAAATATTCGAAGTTGAACTTTTCACGACTGGTCATTTAAGTTGAGCTATTCTGGAAAAGTAGAACCCGATAACTATTTCATTCGATTTCGACATTTATCGAAGAAAACCCGCTCGAATTGTTTGGACAGGTCGGTACCGTTCGAGACGTACATTTCGAATTCGAACCATCATAGACGTCAAAGAGTGTTCTAAGTGCAAAATCGGTTTCATTTGACGACACGGTTGGCGCAGTGGCTAAGCGATTAGCTTTCTGCGCCACGTGCCGCGGGTTCGATTCCCGCACGGAACAAATATTTGTATGATCTACAGATAGTTGTTTCGGGTCTGGGTGTGTGTGCATGTGAGATGTATGTTTGTAAACTGTATCTTCGATACAGGAGAAATCCTAGTGAGGGGCAAAGCTTTATTATTATTGTTAATTTAAAAAAAAAACACTGTTCATACTGTGCCCTGTGCACTGTGTGCCTTTAATGACAAAACATGTAAGCACTTCCTCAAACTTAACACCTTATGCACTTGTACTGTGGCCCCACAGAACACAGAATACCTCTTTTCTGTGTTCTGTGTGTGGCCCGAAGTTGGCCTCCGAAACGAGAGCTTTCCACTATGCGCAGTCGTGCGCAGTTTTTCGACAATTATTGGCTTGAATCTCACGCAGATCAGCCCCCACGATATGACACCATAGCGGTATCTAGGGCGGTAATTTCGAAAACGTATTTTTTTTTAAATATTATTTTACTTTGTTTTTGCTAAAAATTGACATTTTAACCTATTGATTTACCTCCTAAAATATTTTGGATAAAATAAGACCAGCTATTACCAGATATTAATAAGAACAACTATTACTATAGGACTGGTTGGTCCACCAGTAAAAGTTGTTTTTAATGATAAACTCCGATTCCATTTATTCAATTTATAATTTAATACAATTTAAATATTTGTACGCCTTCAATGGTATAACATGTAGCTCTATGAATATGTAACACCATTGCATGCACGTCGTTGTAATTTACACATGTTACAGCAAATAAATATATCTTTATCTTGATTTCAGGAAGTAGAAATCGCGGAAAAAATACTGCAGTTCCATAAAAATAATTCAACTTATTCGACTAAATGTATGTAACAGCAGATTGGTTTTTCCGCGATTTCAAGGTTTATCCCATAGTAAAAGTTGTTTAAACGAGTATTATGCAGTATTATAGCGCGTGGTTGATGGCATTTAACAACAAACATGACGCCGTCATCTACTGTGCAGCAGTAGTTAAAAATTTATTGTTATTAACTATGTAATATGTATTAGCTTGTTAATTTATTGTTTTATATTTGTGTAAATTTTTGTATTTTATTGTATGGGCCAAGTTGCCTGAAATAAATGGAATATTATTATTATTATTTAAATGATGTTTGTTTCGTTCTTCAGTCATCATCTAGCCTTTTCCTAGACGAACCAGATGCGGCTAAATAGCAGTATGTTTTACAGCGGACTGCTTAACGTGCTCTTTGTTGTACAAGGAACGGTTACCCATCCAAGGACCGACCGCGAAAGGCAAGGTTCTTTTTTTAAAAACGTTGCCCCTATCTAGGATTTCTCCTGTATCGAGAGTACAATTTACAAACATACATCACACATGCACACACACCCAGATCCGAAACAACTATCTGTAGATCATACAAATAATTGCTCCGTGCGGGGTTCAAACCCGTGGCACGTAGCGTAGAAAGCTAATCGCTTAACAACTGTGTCAGCCTTGTCGAATTTATACATCTGTTAAATTCTCGAAAATCACTACACATCTAAACTAATATTAAAAAGAGAAAAGATTAGTTTTTTTGTATGCGCGCGGGCGAATCCGCTGGCGGAAGCTAGTAATTTATAATTTGAGATGATACTGGCCACTGAAGATTTAAAATTAAAGTATGAAAGAGCGAATGAAGTCAATGCCAACCTCGTGTTTAAATTAGTATCGTAAGCGGGTTGTTTATCTAAGTAATAAACATTTACATGTGAAAGTATTCGTATTTGTGTCACTGCAGGGGTGCCAACTGAAAATCAGCGCTGAATAGAATAGATTTATTTGCTTAAAATGTAGGTATTATAATAGATGGTACAGTAACTTATTAAAGACCCAGATACATTTTGCCGCACTGCGACGTGCAAATGTTATTTTTACAATTTCGCTGGGTGTTCGTATGCCCAGCAAATGCTGAGTTGGCAACCCATTTGGTACTGGCATTCCGACAGCACGTTGTTTTTATTGCTACGTTTTGCTTTTTTTTATTTTTACTTTTTTATGTTTGTGCTTTGTGTTGTCTGATGTCTAGTCCAAATAAATGATTTTTCTTTCTTTTTCTTCTTTCTATTTTTGTTGTTTTGAGAGTGATAAGACTGACCAACGGTTACGCAACTTACATCCTGTTTGAAGCCGAAAATGTATAGTTACCAGTGGCGAAGAGTCCATACAATCCGATTCCCATCGGCTTCCGTCAGTGCATAGACCAACGTAATAATAAATTATTTACTGATCCAACTGATAAAAAGGCTTGTTATTCAGTTAGGTCGAGCTCTTCCAGACATAACTAATGACTATAATTATAGATGAGTAGGTACAAGAGACGGTATGGGTTTTTGTCTTGCAGCATTAGATTAGGCACGATACGTTCATTACCAACATTATAGAAGGGAGAATCGAGGCAAAAAGAAAAAGAGGAAGACCAAGAAGAAACTACATGGATCAGCTGAAAGAAAAAGCGAATATAGAAACATACAAAGATTTGAAAGATTTGGCATTGGATAGGACTGGATTGAAATGGATGGAGCATTAATTGGTGGGTGTGCTTTTTTTTTGGAGGGCCATTTTGGGAAGGGTTCTATGAAAATGTTCACACTTCGCCACTGATAGGTACCCAACTTAGTTGTGGAACAACCATTCTAGGACTAAGGTAACTGGTGTGCGGATGAGATGGCCACACCCTCAGAAATAACGTTTTACTTACAATTTTAATTACAACAGCCTCCCGAAAAGTGGAAAAAAAAGGATATTATGGTAATCAGATTTAACCTGATTATAATCCATATTTTTGTATTGATAGCAATGCACTGAAATGTTCACCATCTTACACTGAGCATTTTACAATTAGTACTTGACCTGTCTAACCCAAAATTAAAATAAATTAACATTAAATAGAACTTCTTCTAAATCATAATAATAACATTGAATAAATTTACATAAATTATATTATAATTATGTCTTATTCAACTTGAACGTATAAAGGTTATCTTCAAAAAAAAAATGAGATTCTTAAATAATACGACTGCTTTTTCTTTTTTATAAACACTATGTTGTTTCAAATGGTGTACAAAATAAAAAGGATATTTTATCTAATGTAAAAGTATAACAATTATATCACAATATCTTTACCTTTATCTTATTTTAATATACCTTCAGAGTAATGGTCATCGTTACAAAATTATTCTATAGCGATTTAAAGCACTGGTCTAATTCATCTTCTGTTAATTTTACTAGTCTCACAGATTCTTCCCAAAGCACTTTGGCAGTCTCATCACAGTATGCATGACTCACTGCTGCGTTAATCTCACAGTTCTTGAAGTACGCCCCACTCACTTCACCAGCTTTCTTGTCTAACGCTACATGTAGAGCGGTCTGAGCACCTTGCCACGGGGTCTTGTAGAACGCCAGGCATAAAACTGTTAAAATTGTGCCAAAAACCTTGTTTACCGAGTCAAAGATCCTAGTGCCAACTGCTCCAGGATCAACATTATTTATCACGACGTTAGAACCTTTCAGTCTTTTTGTCAGTTCATTTGCGAATAAAACGAGACATATCTTGCTATTTCCATACATCTGTATTTTATACCAATAGTTTGGTGTATTTAAATTCTGAACATCTACCTTTCCAGTCATATGAAGGACTGATGCTGTTGTCAATATCCTGCTGGGCTCACTAGGTTTTCCTGTCTTTTTCAAAAGTGGCAGAAGTAAGAGAGTTAGTAAGAATGCTCCGTAATAGTTCACTTGCATTATGAAACTCATTCCATCGGCTGTGAGGGAATCTGACGGGATACCAACGCCGGCGTTGTTCACTAAAATGTGTAATCTATCTTCAGTCTTTAAGATGTCTGCAGCAAATTGTCTTATAGATTTCAAAGACGCCAGATCCAGGAGTTTGAACACCACATTTTCATTTTCCGTTTCTTGTACTATTTGTTTTCTTGCGTTAGTGCCTTCGTCTTCGAAGGGGCAGGCGATGATGACTCTAGCTCCTCTGTGGGCTAAGTCTGTGGCTATGTGGAGGCCCATTCCTGCAGTACCCCCGGTCACTATCACTGTTTGGCCATCTAGTCTTTTTCTTGAGAGGCATATTGCGTTTGTGTTCTTCTGGTATAATGCGACAGTGAGCGCTATTATGATAACGATGGCTATAATGAATAGAATTCCGTACATTGTAGCGGCGTCGGAGCCGACTGTAAACACACTGTAAGGTAAAGGAGGGCGACACCTGATTATAAAGCACTCAACTTATCGATAGCGATAATCTACTCTGTATTATGTTTGTTACAAATTACTGACGTAGCTCATAAGGCTGCAAAGTTGAAGTGGGATTGGGCTGGCCATGTCTGCCGGATGCCCGATGAACTGTGGGCCAAGGTAACCACTAAGTAGAGCCCTGACATAACGAGAAGGCGACGTGGCAGACCACGAAAGAGATGGCGGGATGAACTTGATAACACGAACAACGAATGGTTCACACTGGCTCTAGACCGAAAAGCCTGGAAATCATGGGGGGAGGCCTTTGCCCAGCAGTGGGATGATGCGGGCTGACAGTAACAGTAATTATGTTTGTGGTGGGATGAATAATTCTTCCTTAATTAATTATATCTATCTCGTATAATGTAAGTATGAAATTCCATGTTGATAAGTATTTATGGAATATATGAACTAAAAAAATAAAAACAAAAACAGTCAATACGCTTTCTATTTGGCACAATTTACTTGAAATTAGTAAACTTTTTTATGAAAAACATTTCTTAGCGGACGGAGTTGTGAGTACAACTTGTATATTTATGAATGCCTCAGTGTTGCAACAGAGTAAGGGGAATTGGTACATATTAATTTTATTTTAATTTGACATTTCATTTAATAAAAATCGGTATCAATATTTATAATTGAGTGAAATCTTGGAGAAATAAAATGTGGATTTAATTTATGTTATTTTATATCGCCCCACAAAGTTTTTCCTCGCATAAAAATATCCTATTTCGCCTCACTAATTATTCTTCTTTTTGCCTCCAAACCTATTTTTATTGTTTCAATTCTGTTTTACCTCATTTTTTGCTCCTTATTCGCCTTGGTGTTTTTTGTACGACTTATACAGTTTTAGTACAGATAGAGTAAAAAGCATTAATTTATAAATGAAAATATTTATATTTATTAAACTTTTATAGTTAGCTTGATATGGGATTGACTAAGGTATGTTGTGCGTGTTCAAGTGCGTATTAAACTTCAATTTTGATACTTATAATAAAGGGACCTATTTAATTAAAATTTGCTAGTGGTACAGTGAGATAGGTATTTACGGTTTAATTAATTTATTATCTACTTATAAAGAAAAAAGTTCAATTTATATTTATTTATTTATTTATTTAACAATTAATGCACACATAAAATACATGAGAAATATGAAGTAGGAAATAATTATAATATTTTAACTACAGATATCGAATTCGTTAAAAAAAAATTATCCTAATATTTTGCCGGATCTGGTTAGACTGGAAGCGGACTCGGAAAAAGGTAGGCAGATAATTATACAGATAATACAAATATTTATTCCGTGCGGGAATCGAACCTACGATCCGTAGCGCAGCAACCGAGTGCTCAGCCAATACGGTAAACGTGTCGTCGAAAATTATTTCAGTGAGTTTTGACTGGTATTATCTTTATTTTTTGGCAACTGTACTTTACAAGTTAGTACCTAGTAGTAGTAGTAGTTACTTATAGGTAATGTGGGGTGAAACAGGAAATAATTAACGTGGGGCAAATACGGAAACTTTTGGAATGTCGGGCGAACAAGCGAGGCGAATGTGGCGTAAATAAAAATGTGCTCTATGTTCATTCGTCGACGCTGGAAAATTATTTACATAATTTAATTCAGTGTCACCTCCAACCTCTCGAACTTATCCTGTTTTAAATTCCAATTACAGCTACCGTTAACTACACAATGAATAATGTTCCAAAACTGATAGTTTCTATAAAGTAATGTTAAAAGAAATTTTTAACAAGCATTGAGCAGTACCTCGTAGTTGCTTTATTAAATTAAAAAAAAAATACTATTTTAATTTTGATTTTGCCCATTTTGTTTACAGGTCGTTAAACTATCATTAGCTTAATATACCTACTCCCTCGTCTTGGATCGTGGTCGTAATAATAAACAAGAAAAGAAGCGGAGCTGCGGCGAGTGCTTCATTGCTGCTCCTTCGAGCGGTACCTACTTTAAATACAGTGATAAAGATGGACGTACAAATTTGCGTAAATTGATGTTTTTTAGCGTAAGTAGCCGTTTATCGATGCTATCACTGTGGCGTCCATTATGAAACTTGGACATTCATCGCTCACTATCAAACATGTACAAATCGGCACCGCACTGTTCAGCGGTGCGTCTGGTCCATCGCGCAGTCACCGTTTGTACAAAGTAAATAACCTAACCGTCAAAAACTCCCGACTCCAACTAGAAAAAGAGCTGTAACTTTTGAACGGCTGAACAGATTTTCATGAAACATAGCTAAGGTGATTAAACTAGCTTTCAAATAAAATAAAAACTACATTGAATTCGGTCCAAACGTTTTGGACCTACGTTGCCACATCTGTGGATGTGTCTACACAGATACACACTACAAACTTAAAACACCCCTCTTTTTTGTTGGGGGTTAAACTACAACCGCTCGCTTCAAATCATGTATTACTGTGAACTGTTGCGTCCACAACAAGCAACGAACACGCACCGAAATGATTGCGACGATCGACGGCAGTCGCTGACGACAGCCAACGACTGTCGGTAACGATTATCAACATGAAGTGTCGTTCGTCTGCTAGCTCCCTTAATGTTCTTGCCAATTTGACGACTGGTTCATCGGTCTAATCATCGAAATTTCTAAAGTAGGTTCAATTTCTAGCTTGGGCTCAGATAGAACCCAGGATTAGTAGGTACCTATATCTTAATAAGCGGAAATAGGGCACTTTAGCCCTAAACGAATATGAACCATGAGAGATTCGGTAGTAGTCGGCAACCTTCGGAGATTACAGATGTGAAGCATAACACAAAGCTGAGCACAAGTTAGAAAAACAAAGTGATTAACTCATGTTTTCGATGGAATAGTTTACGCAAAATGTAAACCGAGTCTCAAAAACATTTCAGATACATGAACAACTTTTGCAATAGGACCAACCCTGAAATTGCAAAAAAATTCGTTGTCCCATACATTTGATGATGTTAATGATGTCCTCCCTAACATACGGTCAGTCGAGTAATATTAAATTATTTGTATGGAACAGCTGATTTTATTTCGCGATTTCAGGGTTGGTCCCGTTGTAAAAGTTGTTCTTAATGATGGGTACTTTAAAGCAGGTACCCCTATATACCCCTGCATGTAAATTGAACTAGAGCCAAGTCTAGAGCTCTTTCTATATAAATTTTATTTACTCTGAAAACATTATTCTCAATTGACTCCAAGTTCTCCTTCTCTAGTAATACCGTCAGTCACTCGATTCAACATATTTCGACAATTCAACGTCGCGGTACATAATAAATGCGGACAGCAAGGAAAAATAAAACGAACATCAATTTTTAATTGATTTCCAAACCGGTTAGAACTTGTAATACCTATATGATTTTGTTTTTATTATGTATTAAAATATACTCAGGAGCAATGAATCCGGGTCAGCAACATAATATAATAAACATTAATATCTCGGAAACTAAGAATGATAGCATTAAATGAAGAGTATTTTATAGATCTATTTAATACTACTCAATTATTATGCTTCGAGAGCTGAAAATTGCATTGACAGAGGAATGCTCGAAGATTACGTAACGATGATGACGTAATAGAAATATATATTATAGCTGCATCTGAATGCAGTTATAATATATATTTCTATTACGTCATCAAAATATGTTATAGTATAGCTACCACGTATGGGGGCTTGCTATAATGAAGGTAATATAATAGCTCAGTATATTAATATATATTATAGCTACGTGTGTGACGGGCTTTAAAAACACACGGAGTTAATACAACGTACTAAAACGTGAGAAAATGATATACCTATAAAAAATTGGGATATTTTTATAAAAGATGTTACAAAATTTTCGGATTTTTTATTGATTTATTATTAGCAATAAATAAAACGGAAGGATTTTTTTAACTTACCTACTTGAAGCAGTATTACATAGCCTATAAAAAACTTTTTATTTGACTATGGTAACATTCTTAGTTTGCGAGATATTAAAGTTTATTGTTGACCCGGATTCATTGCTCCCAAGTGTACCTACAGCCGTAGTATATTTTATGACATTCTTAAATAACCCAAACTTGAATTTTTTTCTATCAACATGTTCGTCCAATGTAAAAGTATATTGTAGATATCTTCAGAGTAATAGTTACCAAAACAAAATTATTCTAAGGTGAGTTAAAGCACTGGTCTATTTCATCTTCAGATAATTTCACTAGCCTCACAGATTCTTTCCAAAGCGCTTTGGCAGTCTTATCACAGTATGCACGTCTCACTGCTGCGTTAATCTCACAATTCTTGAAGTACGCCCCACTCACTTCACCAGCTTTCATGTCTAACGCTACATGTAGAGCGGTCTGAGCACCTTGCCACGGGGTCTTATAGAACGCCAGGCATAAAACTGTTATAATTGTGCCAAAAACCTTGTTTACCGAGTCAAAGATCCTAGTGCCAACTATTCCAGGATCAACATTATTTATCACGACATTAGAACTATTCAGTCTTTTCGTCAGTTCATTTGCGAATAAAACGAGACATATCTTGCTATTTCCATACATCTGTATTTTATACCAATAGTTTGGTCTATTTAAATTCTGAACATCTACCTTTCCAGTCATATGAAGGAATGATGCTGTTGTCAATATCCTGCTAGGTTCACTAGGCTTTCCTGTCTTTTTCAAAAGTGGCAGAAGTAAGAGAGTTAGTAAGAATGCTCCGTAATAGTTCACTTGCATTATGAAACTCATTCCATCGGCTGTGAGGGAATCTGACGGGATACCAACGCCGGCGTTGTTCACTAAAATGTGTAATCTATCTTCAGTCTTTAAGATGTCTGCAACAAATTGTCTTACAGATTTCAAAGATGCCAGATCCAGGAGTTTGAACACCACATTTTCATTTTCCGTTTCTTGTACTATTTGTTCTCTTGCATTAGTTCCTTCGTCTTCGAAGGGGCAGGCGATGAGGACTCTCGCTCCTCTGTGGGCTAAGTCTGTGGCTATGTGGAGGCCCATTCCTGCAGTACCCCCGGTCACTATCACTGTTTGGCCATCTAGTCTTTTTCTTGAGAGGCATATTGCGTTTGTGTTCTTCTGGTATAATGCGACAGTGAGCGCTATTATGATAACGATGGCTATAATTAATAGAATTCCGTACATTGTAGCGGCGCCGGAGCCGACTGTAAACACACTGCAATGTAAAGTTGCGCGACACCTTATTATAATGCACTCAACTTATCAATAGCTATAATTAATATACTCTGTATTATGTTTGTGGTGGGATGAATAATTATTCCTTAATTAATTATTTGATTTATATCTCGTATAATGTAAGTATGAAATTCCATGTAGATAAGTAAAATTTATGGAATATATGAACTAAAAAAACAAAAACAGTCAATAAATTAGTAAACATTTTGTATGAAAAACATTTCTTAGCGGACGGAGTTGTGAGTACAACTTGTATATTTATGAATGCCTCAGTGTTGCAACAGAGTAAGGGGAATTGGTAAAGGTTAATTTTATTTTATAATTTGACATTTCGTTCAATAAAAATCGGTATCAATATTTATAATTGAGTGAAATCTTGGAGAAATAAAATGTGGATTTAATTTATGTTACTTTATATCGTACCACAAAGTTTCGCCTCGCATAAAAATATCCTATTTCGCCTCACTAATTATTCTTTTTTTTGCCTCCAAACCTATTTTTATTGTTTCAATTCTGTTTTACCTCATTTTTTGCTCCTTATTCGCCTTGGTGTTTTTTGTACGACTTATACAGTTTTAGTACAGATAGAGTAAAAAGCATTAATTTATAAATGAAAATATTTATATTTATTAAACTTTTATAGTTAGCTTGATATGGGATTGACTAAGGTATGTTGTGCGTGTTCAAGTGCGTATTAAACTTCAATTTTGATACTTATAATAAAGGAACCTATTTAATTAAAATTTGCTAGTGGTACAGTGAGATAGGTATTTACGGTTTAATTAATTTATTATCTAGGTACTTATAAAGAAAAAAGTTCAATTTATATTTATTTATTTATTTAACAATTAATGCACACATAAAATACATGAGAAATATGAAGTAGGAAATAATTATAATATTTTAACTACAGGTATCGAATTCGGTAAAAAAAAATATTATCCTCATATTTTGCCGGATCTGGTTAGACTGGAAGCTGACTCGGAAATAGGTAGGCAGATAATGATACAGATAATACAAATATTTATTCCGTACGGGAATCGAACCTACGATCCGTAGCGCAACAACCGATTACTCAGCCAATACGGTAAACGTGTCGTCGAAAATATATTTCGCTGAGTTTTGACTGGTAATATCTTAATTTTTTTGGCAACTGTACTTTACAAGTTAGTACCTGTTATAGGTAATGTGGGGTGAAACAGGAAATAATTAACGTGGGGCAAATACGGAAACTTTTGGAATGTCGGGCGAACAAGCGAGGCGAATGTGGCGTAAATAAAAATGTGCTCTATGTTCATTCGTCGACGCTGGAAAATTATTTACATAATTTAATTCAGTGTCACCTCCAACCTCTCGAACTTATCCTGTTTTAAATTCCAATTACAGCTACCGTTAACTACACAATGAATAATGTTCCAAAACTGATAGTTTCTATAAAGTAATGTTAAAAGAAATTTTTAACAAGCATTGAGCAGTACCTCGTAGTTGCTTTATTAAATTAAAAAAAAAATACTATTTTAATTTTGATTTTGCCCATTTTGTTTACAGGTCGTTAAACTATCATTAGCTTAATATACCTACTCCCTCGTCTTGGATCGTGGTCGTAATAATAAACAAGAAAAGAAGCGGAGCTGCGGCGAGCGCTTCTTTGCTGCGCCTTCGAGCGGTACCTACTTTAAAAGTTTAAATACAGTTTTTATATTATTTTTATTTTTTATTATTTTAAACATTGCCCCTCACTAGGATTTCTCCTGTATCGAGGGTACAGTTTACAAGCATACATGTCACATGCACACACAACCAGACCCGAAACAACTATCTGTAGATCATACAAATATTTGTTCCGTGCGGGGGTCGAACCCGCGGCACGTAGCGTAGAAAGCTAATCGCTTAGCCACTGTGCCAACCGTGTCGTCAAAGACAGTGATAAAGATGGACGTACAGATTTGCGTAAATTGATGTTTTATAGCGTAAGTAGCCGTTTATCGATGCTATCACTGTGGCGTCCATTATGAAACTTGGACATTCATCGCTTACTATCAAACAGGTACAAATCGGCACCGCACTGTTCAGCGGTGCGTCTGGTCCATCGCGCAGTCACCGTGTGTACAAAGTAAATAACCTAACCGTCAAAAACTCCCGACTCCAACTAGAAAAAGAGCTGTAACTTTTGAACGGCTGAACAGATTTTCATGAAAAATAGCTAAGGTGATTAAACTAGCTTTCAAATAAAATAAAAACTACATTGAATTCGGTCCAAACGTTTTGGACCTACGATGCCACATCTGTGGATGTGTCTACACAGATACACAAATACACATTACAATCATAAAACACCCCTCTTTTTTGTTGGGGGTTAAAATACGACCGCTCGCTTCAAATCATCTATTACTGTGAACTGTTGCGTCCACAACAAGCACCGAACACGCACCGAAATGACTGCTACGATCGACAGCGGTCGCAGCCGACAGCCAACGACTGTTGGTAACGATCATCAACATGAAGTGTCGTTCGTCTGCTAGCTCCTTTAATGTTCTTGCCAATTTGACGACTGGTTCATCGGTCTAACCATCGAAATTTCTAAAGTAGGTTCAACTTCTAGCTTGGGCTCAGATAGAACCCAGGATTAGTAGGTACCTATATCTTATTAAGCGGAAATAGGGCACTTTAGCCCTAAACGAATATGAACCATGAGAGATTCGGTAGTAGTCGGCAACCTTCGGAGATTACAGATGTGAAGCATAACACAAAGCTGAGCACAAGTTAGAAAAACAAAATGTCAAAATGTCAAAACTCATGTCTTCGATGGAATAGTTTACGCAAAATGTAAACCGAGTCTCAAAAACATTTCAGATACATGAACAACTTTTGCAATAGGACCAACCATGAAATCGCAAAAAAATTAGCTGTCCCATACATTTGATGATGTTAATGATGTCCTCCCTAACATACGGTCAGTCGAGTAATATTAAATTATTTGTATGGAACAGCTGATTTAATTTCGCGATTTCAGGGTTGGTCCCGTTGTAAAAGTTGTTCTTAATGATGGGTACTTTAAAGCAGGTACCCCTATATACCCCTGCATGTAAATTGAACTAGAGCCAAGTCTAGAGCTCTTTCTCTATATAGGTATTTTATTTACTCTGAAACCATTATTCTCAATTGACTCCAAGTTCTCCTTCTCTAGTAATACCGTCAGTCACTCGATTCAACATATTTCGACAATTCAACGTCGCGGTATATAATAAATGCGGACAGCAAGGAAAAATAAAACGAAGATCAATTTTTAATTGAATTCCAAACCGGTTGGAACTTGTAATACCTATATGATCTTGTTTTTATTATTTATTAAAATACACTCAGGAGCAATGAATCCGGGTCAGCAACATAATAAACATTAATATCTCGGAAACTAAGAATGATAGCATTAAATGAAAACTATTTTATAGACCTATTTAATACTACTCAATTAATAAGCTTCGAGAGCTGAAAATTGCATTGACAGAGGAATGCGAGAATAATCCCCATCATCGTCTCAGAAACTTTGTGCCGTATGCCGAATCGCTTGACATCAGTATTAAAAACACACGCAGGTAATACAACGTACTAAAACGTGGGAAAATGATACTACCTATAAAAAATTTGGATAATTTTAAAAAAGATGTTAAATATTTACGGATTTTTTATTTATTTATTTTTATTAAATAAAACCAAATCCAACAACACCCAAATTCTCTGGCTAAGCCACTAATGGAGAATCACAACAAAGCGCGACGATTAAAGCACAAAATACCTCAAGACCTAATCCAATCACAGTAAATAGAACTACTGTCTAAACAATGAGGATGTGACACAGGTCACATCCTGAGCGAGCCAGCGATAGCACCAACCAACATACTTCTGAATGTCCCACGAAGGAGCCAGATAGTAGTAAATAAAGAACAAAAAAAAAAAAAAAACAAAATGATTTTTTTAACTTTATTCGAGAAGTATTACATTGCCTATAAAATAATTTAATTGATTTGACTATAGTAACCTTATTAACAATAAATAAAACGGAAGGATTTTTTTAACTTACTTGAAGCTGTATTACATAGCCTATAAAATACTTTTTATTTGACTATGGTAACATTCCTAGTTTGCGAGATATTAAAGTTTATTATTGACCCGGATTCATTGCTCCCAAGTGTATCTATTTTTATGATATTCTTATATAATCCAACCTTGAATTTTTTTCTATGAACACGAAACTTTGCGGTTTGCAAAACAAAACGGATCTTTTCGTCCAATATAAAAGTATATTAGATACCTTCAGAGTAATAGTGACCAAAACAAAATTATTCTAAGGTGAGTGAAAGCACTGGTCTATTTCATCTTCAGATAATTTCACTAGCCTCACAGATTCTTTCCAAAGCGCTTTGGCAGTCTTATCACAGTATGCACGTCTCACTGCTGCGTTAATCTCACAGTTCTTGAAGTACGCCCCACTCACTTCACCAGCTTTCTTGTCTAACGCTACATGTAGAGCGGTCTGGGCACCTTGCCACGGGGTTTTGTAGAACGCCAGGCATAAAACTGTTATAATTGTGCCAAAAACCTTGTTTATTGAGTCAAAGATCCTAGTGCCAACTGCTCCAGGATCAACATTATTTATCACGACGTTAGAACCTTTCAGTCTTTTCGTCAGTTCATTTGCGAAAAAAACGAGGCATATCTTGCTATTTCCATACATCTGTATTTTGTTCCAATAGTTTAGTCTATTTGAATTCTGAATATCTACCTTTCCAGCCATATGAAAGACTGATGCTGTTGTCAATATCCTGGTGGGTTCACTGGGTTTACCTGTCTTCTTCAAAAGTGGCAGAAGTAAGAGAGTTAGTAAGAATGCTCCATAATAGTTCACTTGCATTATGAAGCTCATTCCATCGGCTGTGAGGAAATCTGTTGGAAATCCAACGCCAGCATTGTTCACTAAAATGTGTAATCTATCTTCAGTCTTTAAGATGTCTGCAGCAAATTGTCTTACAGATTTCAAAGACGCCAGATCCAGGAGCTTGAACACCACATTTTCATTTTCCGTTTCTTGTACTATTTGTTCTCTTGCATTAGTTCCTTCGTCTTCGAAGGGGCAGGCGATGATGACTCTCGCTCCTCTGTGGGCTAAGTCTGTGGCTATGTGGAGGCCCATTCCTGCAGTACCCCCGGTCACTATCACTGTTTGGCCATCTAGTCTTTTTCTTGAGAGGCATATTGCGTTCGTGTTCTTCTGGTATAATGCGACACTGAGCGCGATTATGATAACGATGGCTATAATTATTAATAGAATTCCGTACATTGTAGCGGCGCCGGAGCCGACTGTAAGCACACTGAAATGTAAAATGACTACCAAGATGTCTCCCCACTTTCGCGATAAGTTGAATGCTTTATAATATTAAAGCATTCAACTTATTGATGGCGGTGATCCACTCTGTATGTTTGTGGTGGGATAAATAATTCTTCCATAATTAAGCATTAATTTGATTTTTATCTCGTAAGTATTAGGTATGAAACGCCATGTATATAAGTAAATAAAAAAAAAAACATAATGAAATACATGTATGTGAACTAAAAAAATAAGACAAAAACGGTCAATACAGCTTCTATTTGGCACTTGACAGTATTTCCTCAAAATTAGTAAACTTTTAGCGGACAGAGTCTTGAGTACAACTTGTATATTATATTATTTTTTATGCATCAGTGTTGGAATAAGAAGGTAAGAGTAATTGGTAAACATTTATTTTATTTTAATTTGACATTTCGTTTAGTTAAAATCAGTATCAATAAATTAGAATGAGTGAAATCCCGGAGAAACAAAATGTGCTCTATGTGGCATTCGTCGAGATTGGACAATTATTTAAATAATTTAATTCGGTGTCACCTCCAACATCTCAAACTCAACCTATTTTAAATTCCTATTATAAAACCGTTATTCGTTAACCACACGATGAATAATGTTGCAAAACTGATAGTTCTCATGAATCAATAATGTTTTACACTGTTACACATGATTTTTAACAAGCATTTAGCAGTTCGTCGAACTTTCTTCATTAAATTATAAAAAAAACTATTTTAAGTTTGATATGCCTATTTTGTTTACAAGTTGTTACACTATCATCAATCTATTAATATTATATTCCCTGATCTCAGGTCTTAATATATTTGGTTCTAGTTATGTAGACGTAAATCCAGAGCATAGTGGACCATGTTAAAATGTATCATCATACTTAATAATATTACTATCATCATAGTTATTTTCTTGATATTTAATAAAGTCCCACTGCAGACCAAAGGTTAACACAAGAAGCGGTGCGATGCAGCGCCGCCTGCCGCGGCTGCGCGCGATTGAACGGATTCGTCCAGCCTTGCTTGACACAAATCACCGAACCACATCTGCGCATCGCAGCTGCGGCGCGAGCTAGATTGTCGCTCCTTCGAGCGGTACTTAAAAAATAGCCATATGGAAGGAAAAAAAGCGGAGCTTCAGCGCGTGTTTCATTGCCGCTCCTTCGAGCAGTAAACGACAAGGATGTACAGACTTGCGTACACAAATATTTAATAGCGTAATATTTATTGTTCGCTATGGATTTTGATATCGATTTAGAATTGATGCTATCGATGCTATCCTGTGGCGTCCACTTTTCTCACTCTCTTCCTCCATATAAAGCGGCATCGCGCACTCCAGCGGTATGTCCACTACATCGCGAAGTCTGTTGACTTTTGGTTGGTCCCATCCCCATCATAAAGTTGTTCATAATTATGAGTACCATAAATCAGGTGTCCTGTTTTAATATACATACAGGATGTAAACTGAACTAGAGCCAAGTCTAGAGCTTAGAAAGAAAGAAAGAAAAATCATTTATTTGCCACAAAAACAAGACACACTAGAATGATAGACATAGGTAATAAGAAGAAGACAGGTGCATAGACAGAGAATACATTTTTCTTAGGATGGCAACAGTGTAAAATTGAGAAGAAAGATATCATTTAAAAGAATAAATAATATGTGAGTATACTACACCGACTGCGCATCACCTATTCAGTGTGTGTCCCGAGCTGTAGCAAATGGGTGTCCAGCTCACCATGTGCCAGGCTATGACACCTGACGCTGATATTCTGCTGGATCCCGGTTATGACATACGGATGTCGAGCAAAGCAGTAAAAAGAGTTTTCGTGTGTGTATTTTGTCGAATTTTGTGAAATCGAAGTAAGTATCATGTTCATTCTTTTACTTATGAACGATGATTAAACGTTATTCAACTGAGGTAGCTGGAAAATAAAATTAAATAAAAATACCTTTGGGTGTTATTAACATCATAATTAGTGACACTGAATTAGCTAAATATTCAATAAGGAAATAATAATAAAAATATTAATTTGTTTATAATAATAATTAGTTAGACATCATCTCTATAATTATATTTTATTTAGTCTGAAAACATTATCTTTCGTAACAGCGTCAGTACCTACAGTTCGACCACGTTATCCGTGAACTGAGTGATGGCGCTGTTGGCTAAGAAAAAGCATTTTTGACAAGACTTCAACTGTCAAATCGTATGAATTTGTTGTAGTTCCATTTTCTGCCACTTCACAGATAAGTTGGTAGTACTGTACTAGTGTTGATGATTCGACATAATTTGACGATGCGACGTCGCGCTAAAAAATTAATGCGGACATGCAAGGAAAATCAAAATGTACATCAATTTTAAATGGATTTTCAAGCTAGTTAGAACTTATTATATACGGTTTTGTATATATTATGAATATCTACAGACGTCGTATTTTTACGATATTCTTCAATAACACAACCACGGTTTTCTTCTATCAACACTATAGTTTTCGGTTTGCAAAATAAAACGGATCTGTTCTTCCAATGTAAAAGTAATATAATAATATGTCCCAATATTTTAACAGTTATCTTATTTTAATATATTGTTAACACCTTCAGAGTAATAGTTACCATAGCCAAATTATTATGGTTATTTAAAGCACTGGTCTATTTCATCTTCTGTTAATTTTACTAGTCTCACAGATTCTTCCCAAAGCACTTTGGCAGTCTTATCACAGTATGCATGTCTCACTGCTGCGTTAATCTCACAGTTCTTGTAGTACGCCCCACTCACTTCACCAGCCTTCTTATCTAACGCTACATGTAGAGCGGTCTGGGCACCTTGCCACGGCGTTTTGTAGAAAATTTGGCAAAAAACTGTTGCAATTGTTCCAAAAACCTTGTTTACTGAGTCATAGATCCTAGTGCCAACTGCTCCAGGATCAACATTATTTATCACGACGTTAGAACCTTTCAGTCTTTTCGTCAGTTCATTTGCGAATAAAACGAGGCATATCTTGCTATTTCCATACGTCTGTACTTTATACCAATAGTTTGGTCTATTAAAATTCTGAATATTTACCTTTCCAGTCATATGAAGGACAGATGCTGTTGTCAATATCCTGCTGGGCTCACTAGGTTTTCCTGTCTTTTTCAAAAGTGGCAGAAGTAAGAGAGTTAGTAAGAATGCTCCATAATAGTTCACTTGCATTATAAAGCTCATTCCATCGGCTGTGAGGAAATCTGTTGGAAATGCAACGCCAGCATTGTTCACTAAAATGTCTAACTTGTCTTCAGACTTCAAAATATTTCCAGCAAATTGTCTTATAGATTTCAAAGACGCCAGATCCAGGAGTTTGAACACCACATTTTCATTTTCCGTTTCTTGTACTATTTGTTTTCTTGCGTTAGTTCCTTCGTCTTCGAAGGGGCAGGCGATGATGACTCTAGCTCCTCTGTGGGCTAAGTCTGTGGCTATGTGGAGGCCCATTCCTGCAGTACCCCCGGTCACTATCACTGTTTGGCCATCTAGCCTTTTTCTTGAGAGGCATATTGCGTTCGTATTCTTTTGGTATACGGCGAGAATGAGCGCAATTATGATAACGATAGCTATAATTAATAAAAGTCCGTACATTGTAGCGGTGCCGAAGCTGAATGTGAACGCAATGGCGATTAATTAGTCAAAATTGTATTATAAAGCCAGTCCTGGAAAAAATATTTCTTATTAAACCTGAATGAATGCCATGCTTTATCATAAAAAATAATTTGACATAAATAATGAATAAGTTTAGTTTTTGTTAATATTTTAATTACAATATCTATTTTTTTTTTATCTCTACTTTATTAGTTAAGTTTGTACAAATTTAAGGTCTAAATTAATTTATGGTCATTACACAGATAGGTAACTAACTATTGTAGTCGAAATTTCCCACGAAATATATTCTTGACGTTGTGAATACATTATAATTATCAACTGGTAACACAAGTATTGTTAAAACAGTACATAATTTGACATGGAACAGCTTCGAAACAATTTCTAGATTATAAAGTAATTACGCAATCTTATGTACCAGTACCATCGATGTCTATAGATACGCTCTGTCATACAAAGGGAAGCTAAAAAAATGAGACGTATTTTTTGAAGACGTCAAATTCTAAATTCAACAATGTTCGAATTATATTCAAATAGAACAGCGATACATGCACTAATGGAATAGCTACTGTTATTATATATTTTTTATTCAATACAAAAATTAATAATTATGTTTGTAAACGGCATTTGACTGGTGATCAACCACTCCATTTTTCTGAAAATGGAGTACCTGACACGTCTCACTTTTTGAGTTCACTAAGCATATCTATAGACATCGATGACCAGTACAATGAGTCCAGTCCAATAATGCTTTCAAGATGTTGTTGAGACTGCCTCGTTACTGCAGTGCGTTAGAAATGTTTGCGCAAGCTCGTACTGACGGATTTAACGCGATTATTCGCAAGAAAACAGCTTCGCTACTGAGGAGAGTGAGAGACAGTCATAACAAGAGAACT
This sequence comes from Allophyes oxyacanthae, assembly GCA_932294325.1. Classification (NCBI taxonomy): domain Eukaryota; kingdom Metazoa; phylum Arthropoda; class Insecta; order Lepidoptera; family Noctuidae; genus Allophyes; species Allophyes oxyacanthae. The sequence continues at coordinate 1,118,413 of OW028614.1, read as the reverse complement.
GTAGCGGAGAGCTTCAGTTCTCCAATTGTAAAAGAATGTGTGGGAAGGGTGATAAGTACTAACTACTAACACTAGATAATAAGTTACCATGTTACTAACACTCTATGGATATTACTTCCGATTTTTTTTAAATTATTATTATGTATATTGCATCTTTTTCTAACATGTTTTTCTTTTACGCTGGTTACCATGGAAACAAGGTAACTTTGACATGATTGGCGCAGTGGCTAGGCGATTAGCTTTATGCGCTACGCGTCGTCGCGGGTTCGATTCCCTCACGGAATAAATATTTGTATAGCCGACAGATAGTTGTTCAGCGTCTGCGTGTGTGCATGTGAGATTTATGTCTATAAACAAGGGGGGCAATTTTCGCTCGAGTTCGAGAAAAAGTTCCAAGTTGAACTTTTAACGACTGGTCATTTAAGTTGATCTATTCTGGAAAAGACGAACCCGATATTTCATTCGATTTCGACATTTTTCGAAGAAAACCCGCTCGAATTGTTTCGAGAGGTCGGTACCGTTCGAGACGTACATTTCGAATTCGAACCATCGAACATTTCGAGGTAATCTGACAGTAAACGAGAATTGGAGAATTTATGATTTATTCAACAAACTGCGAAACACGAAACGCCTATAAGCGTGACATGAAGCACGAGTGAACAATCAGAATAAAAACGAACAAAAGGTAGGTTTTTAACATCAAATGCAAACAATTTTTTTTACTTAGTAAGTCATAAAAAAAAGTTTCGAGCGGGGATCGAATCCGTCATACATAGCAGAAAGGCATTCGCTTAGCCAGCCACTGCGCCCGTGCCGTCAATATATCAATATTTTGAGGTTGCGCGTTGAGGAAGTGTTAAAAACTACATATGGATAGTAAACAAAACAATTTAGAGTTGTCGGTAATTTTTTAATTACCATGAAACACATATTTTTTATAAAAACACCGATTATGTAAATTGACCATGGTAATTTGTAATATAATAACTAGTGGTCATCTAGTGGTGGAAATTCGACCGTAATTTTTGCTTTCTGCACTCCTTCTCCATATAAACTCTATGCCAAATCTCATACTCCGTTCGCGCAATATGCTAAAAAAGGGGTACAAAGTTGTCTCTTCACGTATTAATATATACATTTTTGCCAAAATACAATTGTTAATACCTAATCTAATGACAAAAAAAAAACTTTTACGTCGGTTCTTATAGTAGATAATTAAAACAAGGATGCATACATGCTGAAATCATAATAATTAGATAGTTGGTTGTTGAAATAGTAAGCTTTTTTAACATTAGCTGTAAGTTAAACAACATTATTTTTAGTTTAAATGCAAAAACCGAAAAGGCTTTATTGTACTAATTGGCGATTCTGACGCATGCGTCATGCTCGTCAACGGGTGTCATCTGTCGGAACTGGTCAGCTCGTAATTCCCATGGCCACATGGCAATCTTACTCTGAGGCAAATAATTAATTATTATCCTAGTCTTATTTTTATTCACATTAAATAACATTATTCTCGTAGCTCTTGTACTGATAAAGATTGTACCTAATCTATTATTTTAAAAGAGTTACCATGGAGTTTCTTGCCGGTTCTTCTCCATAGGGTGTACTATTTGGAACCGTGCACCTAGAGTCTCGACATTTCATTAGTGCCTGTATCTGGTTTACATGAAATAAAGATCTATTCTATTAGAATACATAGAATAGATCTTTATTTCATGTGGTGTTGGTCCTATTATATTGGAACAACACCGAAATCGCGAAAAATAAAATCAGCTATTCCATACATTTGTGTTCACATAAATGAGCAAAATGTGTGGAACAGCTGGATTTTTTATTTCGCGATCTTGTGTTTTGTCCTATGGTAAAAGCTGTTCATAATGATGAGTACAGTAACCACTTTCCGGTTTTTGCATAAACTAAAAATAATGTTGTATAGTATTTTAATGCATAAGTCTATGGGTTAATCATATTACTTTATAATTTAATCAAAAAATATGGCAGTTCATGATAATAACTCACATTTAAACGACAAAATGATCAATGTAAATACATTTAATCTTTAGCTTGTAAAAACTCACGGAAATTGGTTATTCACAATTTTAATATAAATAAGTATTATTAAAAACGGTCTTAAAGTTCGGATTGTGAGTGCCGCGAATAGATCGCACGGGGCAGAATCGGGTTTTTACTCCGAAAAATTAAACCATTACGGATAAGATATTTTCCCACACCATCTTAATAACTTCCTGTTACTTTAGCTAGATCACAACATAAATAAAAATCTATTTATAATGTCTTAAAACACTGTTCTAAGTCACTGTCTTTTAACTGCACTAATTTCACAGATTCCTTCCAAAGTATTTTTTCAGTTTTTTCGCAGTAAGCCCGTTGCGCAGCCTTGCTTAACTCACAATTCTGAAAGTATCCCCCACTCACTTCACCGGCTTTCTTGTCTAGAGCTACATGTAAAGCCGTCTGCGCACCTTGCCATGCCGTCTTAAACATGCTATTCACTATGATTTTCAAGAAAAATCCTATAAATCTGTTTCCAGAATCAAAGATCCTGGTACCAACTGCTCCCGGGTCAACATTATTTACCACAACGTTGGCACCTCTTAGTCTGTTCGCGAGTTCATTTCCGAAAAGCACAAGACATAACTTACTGTTGCCATAGATCTGTATTCTGAACCAATAGTTGGTTCGATTAATGTTTTCGATATCTATCTTTCCAATTTTATGCAGAACTGATGTTGTCAACAATATCCTGCTTGGTTCCCTTGCATTCCCCGTCTTCTTCAAAAGTGGGAGCAGCAAAAGGGTCAATAAAAATGTCCCGTAGTAATTTACTTGCATTATGAAGTTCATGCCATCCGATGTGAGGAAGTCTCCGGGAACTCCAACACCAGCATTGTTTATCAGAACGTCCAACCTATCTTCTGAATTCAAGATGTCTGCCGCAAATCGTCTTATAGATATTAAAGATCCCAGATCCAAGTGTTTGAGCACCACGTTTTCATTTTTCGTTTTATTAACAATTTGATTTCTAGCGCCAATACCTTCGTCTTCAAAAGGGCAGGCTATGATGACCCTTGCTCCCCGGTGGGCGAGGTCCGTTGCTATCTCGAGACCCATCCCTGCGGTGCCACCTGTTACTAGCACTGTTTTCCCTTCTAATCTGCTTCTGGAGAGGCATACTGCGTTTGTAGTCTTCTGGTATATTACAATTGTACATATGAATATGACAATAACAATTATAATGATTAAAACGTCGAACATAGCTCTAGCGTCAGTGCCAATCGAAATCCAACTGTTGTTATTCAATTTTCGTCTCAATGTTATATCCGTGGATAAACTGGTCCATTATTGATTTTTCGTGAAAAAAAAAACCTTTTGTTTAAACACGTTTTTTCGTAGTATTGTTTTGTTTCATTTAGGAAACGGACAATTTGAATGCAGGAAATAACAGTGACACGCTATTTTTATATTAACACTGTTATGTGGCCCTTTTACTTTTCAAAGACAAATAATTAAACACAATTACTAGGTATGTTATTTTCTCACAAAAAATTGTAGCAATAAAATGACATAATACAGTTTAATTTGGAAAATACCATTGATGTTAGGCACTGCCCCCAGATTAATTTATTTGATTGTTATAATGGTACACTCGGCCAAAAGGTGGTCTATAAATTTAAACCGAACTTCCTATCAAATGGAAATATCACTAAAATTGGATCTCCATTATTTTGACAAGTGAATCCTTGTTGTTTTATGGTGTACAAACAAATTGCAACCTGAGGGTGGTAGACCAGTTCTTTGGCTGACTGTATCTAATGTCATTGATCTGATACTAGAGACCGTCTAAAGTCGAGCAAAACTGTAATTTGGAAGATTTATAAAAACTAGTGGTCGCCCAGTGATCGAAATTCGACCAGTATTATATTTTATATTAATTTTAGCTCTCTGCACTGTTTCTTCATACAAACTTCAACTATGCCAAATCTCACACTCCTCCGTACGCGCAATATGCTTATAAAGGGGTACAAAGTTTTCTCTTCACGTATTAATATGTATATAGATTTATGTGGGCATTTCAATTTCTTTTCTGCTATAAGAGTTCGCAGGAAGCCCCCAGGTACTGAGGGCTTCCTTTTGTCCACAGAAAAATTGAGGAATAAACCATCTATATAACGTTTCCCTCTCGATTTTTCGTTTCGTCATCTATCAAGGAGACAAAGGGTAGAGAAAACGTGTATGTCCACAGAAAAATTGGGGACAAATCATTTCTTACCCAGGCAAGAAAGAGGACAAATAAAAATTGGGAACAAAAACATCTCTACCGTTTTCTCTCTCGATTTTTCGTTTCGTCACCTGTCAAGGAGATAAAGGGTGGAGAAAACATGATGGTCCACAGAAAAATCGGGGACAAAACCATTTCCTACCAAGGCAAGAAAGAGGAGAGACACAAATCAGTAACAAAACCATCCCGTACCGTTTTCTCTCTCGATTTTTGGTTTTGTCTTCTGTCGAGGAGATAAAGGGAGGAGAAAACGAGTTTGTCCACCCGCCGCGCTAGCCCTGCAGGTTGCACCAGACCATCACATATATTTCAATAATCGTGGATGCTCTTTCTTTTTTTTTTTTTAGCGTGGTAAAATCATCAAATGAGTCCTCCCACCCCGGGCAGGGCGGGAGGGACTGTCAGACTTGTACTGACTAAAATCCACGGTGTTCCTTCAATAGCCCTTTACGTTCCGGGGTCACGGTAATGAGATAAGTCCCGCGACCCCGGCAGGCTTCGGCCCTCTACAGGGGGGGCCCCGTCATCTTGCTGACGTTCTTTGAGGCGCGCGTGGAACACAACGCGCCGTCGACCCGGGCATGGTCCATGGTCGGACAGCGAGTTGCCCTTTACTCGCTGTCCGCATGCCCGCGCCTACGGTGGTCGGAGATCGTCGGCCGGCGCCCGACGCCGTGGGCGACCACCACTGCGGCTGGGCTGGAGGGAGGACGCCATCCTCTCCCTCAAGCGGCCCGCCTCCTCCTTCGATAGCATGACTGCTTCGCAGAAGGAGGCGACCGCTTCCCACTCCGTCTCACCCCGCAGCATGGCCTCGACCAATGCCGGGCGCGAGAGGTCTCCGCCTATCGCCGCCCTGAGGACACGTCGGTGCTCTGCCCAAGCGGGGCAGTCTTGCACCGTATGCTCTACTGTGTCCTCAGGGCGATCCTCGCAGTGGTGACACCCAGGCGTTTCTGCCTTCCTCATCAGACACAGGTACCTCCCGAAACTTCCGTGTCCGGTGAGGACCTGCGTCATGCGGTAGGTTTTTGACTGGGTAAATATTAGTGCGTCATTCAAGTTAATTTGTGAATTTAGCTTTGTTTGTTTTTTTTTCGAAGTCACATACATAATGAAGTTTGAGGTCAAACACGTCATTTACCTATTTGTCTGATATTAATTATCATAAATCAGACTTGCACACAAAAGTTTGAATGTTTCTAATGCATAATTTACACAGGTCATAATCCCAGTATATTTATCAATATTGAAATAAATTAATGGTATAATTTCTTTTGCGCATTTTGACAGTACTAAACTAGACTAAACGCATCTGTGTCCCTTTCTGTCCAATTGAAACAGATAGAGACAAACGTCCTTCGTTTATTTTAGTCCTGCTCCTGCCAAAATAAAGAAAGAAAAAAAGAAAAATAATTTATTTCGATGCAAAATTAAGGCACCATATGAAAAAAAGAAAAAAAAGATAATCACATAGATTTTATATAAAGTAGGTATATATTATGTAGGATATACCACAATTATGTAGGTAGGGTTGGGAGGGCCCAACCCCCCAAAAAATTGTGTCGGTCCATGCGCTAAACACCCTGTATAAACCAAATATTTTGTTTTTATTTTATTTTGTTTCCATTTAGTCCTATAGAGAAAGTTGTTCAGTTTGATGGTCTGATCCACATCCACGCATTTCTGATACACGTAGTAAATTATATGATTTAAAAAAAAAACGATGATTTTGGGTAAGATGTTTAATGAAAGGTTCATTGAAAATCACACTGTGCTCATGAAATTAAACAATAACGTAGAAACCAAATAATTTATTTATAAAAACATACAATATACATTGTTCAAGTATTTATAATTTATTTTCTTATAAGTAACTAGTTACGACACAACTAAGAAGTCGCATCGGCAAACTTCGTAAAACCGATCACTTCCGAACTGAGTGCGACTTCAAGACCACGAATATTTATTAGTACTGCAGTCAAACATGATCTTTACGCTGACGCAATAAGTTGTAAAATTATCTAAACGAGTGACTGCCATTGGTTGTTCGATCAGGTACCTACGTCGATGTAGGTACCTAATTTCTTAGTTGTGTCGAACTATACATATAATTGTAAATTGTGACTTAGATTATAAAATATGAAAATCTATAAAATACTATCACACTATTATTATGGTCATGACACATTTTTTTCTATAATACTTTTATATTTCATTTTAATCATTAAAATTTTGGCAAAGGTTACAATGATAAGTTTAATAATAAAAAAAAAATACCTATTTAAAAAAAAAACACCCCCGGAAATGATTACGCTTATTTTTTTTAAATGGCGTCTACTTATCAGTCCTACATTTATTCTGCGGTTACTTTTAAGATTGGCTTAAATTCTATTTTATCTGTTATATAAACTAATACAAAAAGATATTTCAAATAAGAGCTCATTCACACTTGATACTTTTAGGCTAAAAGTATCAAAACGCCCAAATTCTGCTGCTAAAAGTTTCAGCAGCAGAATCGCGCACTTTCACGTTCATTATTCACTTTTTGTAAGCAAAAGGCAGCTGACGAAAGCGAAAACACGCAATTCTGTTATTAAAAGCATCGAGAGTGAACGAACGCATATTATTACGTAGTTGTATAAGAAATATCTAATTTTCTGCAAAATATACAAAGCTTTTACATTGGAAGGATTTATAAAAAAGTTAAGTATAATATATTATTATTTTTAGATAATAAATTATGTAGATATTTGTCATCTTTTTGTATTTTTCGTTTAGTTTTTGTATATTTACAAAAGGCATTTTTAATACTATTGACGTCTACCATTGCAGTTTGATACACGACTACAATTATGTACATATTTTATATACCTAATACATCAATGTCGTTTCTTACTATAATGTGGTCCCGCCATCCATATGTATAATTGTATAAACCAACTCGTATTATGATGATATTTTAAGGCAGGGATTCCCAAAGTTTCCTAGGGGTTTCCTAGGGGTCGACATAAACGAAAACTGATTTTGGGGGTCGACGAGGTCTAAAAATCGACCCCTATTAAATTAACACAAGTTCTTATTTAAAACTTTCAAGATAGGTAGGTAGGTACTGTATTGTTGAGTAAATGAAGTCAACTTTACTCACTTAACCAAGTGCAAAGTTTTCCAATTGGTACTAAGGTACCAATTGGAAAATACTGGTAATACTATAATACTATAATATATACTATATACATATATATATATATATATATATATATATATATATATATATGTATATATATATATAAAATATATACTATAATATATAATACGATAATACTGGTAATATTGGTATTTTTTATCAATAGGAAAAAACTAAAGATATTCATAATAGTCTGCTAACTTAAAGCATTGCTAATTCTCACTCTGTCTTCTTCTATTGACCTAAGTCAGAATGAAAAATAACACTCTGTAGCAGCTGTTTTAAGTTAGCGTACCATTATGAATAAGGGGGTTGATCTTAAAAGTAGGTAATTTGGCCATGGGGGTCTGAGGTAACAGTTCATTTTGGAAAAGGGGTCACTTGTCCAAAATAGTTTGGGGATCCCTGATTTAAGGTATCCTTGCATGTTGTAAAAGAAAAATTATGCTGATCTAGTTATGACAAAACAAAACAAGGTAGGAACAATTGAATATTTTTTTTTATAATTCTACTAATCATAATTATCATTATAAGCTCTCCCTTCTATTTTGCAACACAACGGCGGGTGTTGGTATTGTAACTGGATAAGAAACTACTTCAATTATTTTCAGATTACAACAATGTACCTATTTCTGCTTTTAAAATCCAGATTTCCAAAACAGCGATGAGTGAAATAAAATTTTTGTCTGACATTATTTTAAACACACACACACACTATTTTACCGTACAAGTCACTCATGCACTCACTCTTTTTACACAAACTTAACCTACGCTGTTACATTTACGTCACGTTGTATACAGGGGTTCGGCATATAGTCTGGTAGGCACGGATATATTACTGACAGCTACTGGTGGAGGCTCTCGGCTGATCAGTAGCGCATCCCGAGCTCTTCTCTTAGCTGGAAAAAAAAAAGAAATTAGGCTTAATAGATTTATGAACGGCAAAAGATTTACACGAAGCTTAAGGAAACTGATGGATAGATTGATCAATGAAATTTTTCTTTTTTTTTCTTTTTAATCGTTGCCCCTCGCTTCGATTTCTCCAGATACAGTTTACAAACACACATGTCACATGCACACACACCTCAACCCGAAATAAAGACATAGATCATACAAATATTTGTTAGACACACATTAGGTAATAAATATTTTAATTATGATCACATTAAGTTGTTTATAAAAAAAGGAAAGTCGTTTGCCACGGTCTGTTGCCCAGCATCAGGAAGATTACCTATTATTATCATTATAAGCCATTATAATGAGCATAAATTGTAATAAACTCTGCAGCTATAAGAATAATTAATTTAAAATAGTAACTTTAGGTTAAGATTCCTTGTGGCTAACTCGCTCAAGTGGAAATTGCTATACTCCGCGCAATATCTCGCTGCAGGCAGGGTCATATAACGTGAAGAAAATAAAATTCTTACAAATATATAGGTATGCTGTTAAGTATGACATGCCGAAAACCTAGCCAGCTCAGCATTTGCTGGGCGCGGAGAGCCCAACGCTGATTTTCTATTGGCACCCCTGCCCTACTAGACCCGCGTAATGCCCAATGCTTTATTATTTGTTTAAATGTTTTACATAGGCGCCATAGCTTGCATAAGACGTCAAATACTATGTTAAATGCTTTTAGAATAAGATCTAAATTGTCATTGGTGTGTTTTGTTCATTTGCAAATAAAGAAAAATCAAAAATCAAAATCAATGCCCAATGACAAGTCTAATATTTTCGTAACCAGCAATGGTTTCTTTAGAAAATTGATTCTGGAACTATACCGTTGAGTACAGATAGTGCTATCCACGAAGATGCGCTCCATCCTTTCTCCTAATCGCTTACAGTGCAAGTGTGCAATGTTCTAGTAATGTGTCAGTTCTATTTTAAAACGCTTTTATTAGCTTTACCTGTAACTAACTAACTATGTAAAAAAATCTTGGAAGTTAAATTTGACCCACTTCCCGGTTTCCGATTGAGCTGAAATTTTGCATACACGTTTAGTTTGTATGACAAAAGCGTTTTCTGTAGTTTTTTTTAAACTATATTTATTTACACTCTAATTATCTATGGTCAACATACGCACAATAAATAAGATGAATTCTCCTATCACAAGAAAGCGTCACAGTCAACTGGAAAAGGTGGTCTCGAAAAATAGTGGGGCGTAGCTTCGTGAATGGTACTATCTGTATAAGCTGAAGAATATGAAAACTTACCACTCGAATGCATACAGCAAAGTACAAGGGTGGCTATGAAGGCCGCGAATGGTAACACGCCAGCCAAAGCCAGCAATGCATGCTGCGCCGGCGAATGTTTCGTCCGAGAAACGCCACAGCTCGTTATGTTGTGTACATTGAAGTTTTCTAGAATCTCCTGGAACTCTGTGCCTAGTGCACGAATGGTAGCCTTCATTGCCTTCGGTGTTAAAGCTTCACCGGATTCTACTTTTCTGAACTGGAAGCATGGCCTGTATGGAATATTATAAATTGAATAAGTTGGTAGTATCCGAATATTAGGTGCGTACATAATTACCTATATGAAATTGGCGTATTATATGGAAAAAGCAAAACGATATTTTAAAATGAAATTATAATTAAATCAATCAATGTATGTACCATTGTTATCGATGCACTTTCACCATTTTATAGGTAGATTATTGATTCTTTTTCTGAAAAAATTGTGGGAGCGAGAATCAATAAAATCTAGCGGCAGTCAAAGATTTTATTGATTCTCGCTCCCACAATTTTTTCAGCAAAATCTAAAATTCTAGGTACAGGAATGTATGAGTCTCTATTAAATATCGATGTCGATACAAAGCAAGTCAAATAATCTCAAGTTGCAAGTTGGAAAACAGTCTGCTGTTTTAATTCCGCAAGTTATTACAATTACCTCAATTACAGCAAATTACCTCTGTTCGTGCAATTTGTATGTGTATAATATTTTTACTGGTGTACAATAAAGAATAAATAAATAAATAAATATCCACATAATCATTAGCAATATTTGGATGAATTCATTAATTTATTAAAATTTATTTTTTGTGGGCTCTGCAATAACCTAATAGGTATATGCCATTTTGTAACTTAAGTTATCGTAGAGTTTTTATTCAGCATTTTGCTTTGGTGTCCTTGACGCCATTGTAACTAACTAATTTTTAACTTCTTAGATATTTATAATTTATAGATTATAATAATTCATTAAAGAAGATATTCATTTCTGCTTCCATCGTGTTAATAGCTCACTTACCCAGGATTAGCAAAGAAGGCAGTATTGGCATCATGCAGCTGCATCTTGAGGCCTTTCTGCGCAAGCGCAGCGGACATTCTGTCGCGAAGCTCAGAGTACTTTTGTTTTGTGCCGCCCAACATCACCAGACGGAGGAGGTCGCGTTCTCTCACTACAACTACCTGAGAATCGAAATTTAATTAAGTAAGGTACCTAATTATTATTAATTTCTGTTCGTGTCTAATTATTATATGTTGTTTGTGTTATGTTATGTTATGTGTTGTTATGTTATAAGACGTCAGATAGGAAGTTAAAGAATACTTTAATATTTTAGTTTAATTTGAATTTGACTGTTTTTACGGTCTAATTTACTTATTTATTAATGTTATAGATAAGGACAATCTACTAAGAATTAAGTGTTTTTGTTCTCAGATACTTAATTATATTTAAAAATGTTAATTACTTACTTCTACTAGAATATCACTAAACCGTTCAGGGTCGTTGGTATTGTTAGCTCGTACCACCAACCTGAAAAAAAAAACATAATATTTTTAAACTGTTTTCTCAAAAAAGTGGATGTTTTGTAAGTTCAATCATTAATTTGAGGTTTTTATTAAGTCTGAACTCTATTTTAGTCATAAAATTTATGCGTAGGTACATAAAAAATTAAGGCATATAATAATATGCATATGATAATCAAGATTAATTATCTTTTTTACATCCAACTTAAATTTTAACCGTGGTAGGTGAATCTGAACATACTAACAGTCATTATGAGTAGTAGACGATTTTTTTTTAAGTATTATAATGATTATAGTAACCGTCATTCTTTATTGTGTAACCACATCACACACCAGGGCCTAGTTAATTTTGCATGATTTCTTCTTCTTAGCGTGTCGATGGCAAATTAAATGTACTTGGCCCAGTATTCCGCCAAATTGCATGATTTAATTTAATAGGTTATTACATAAGCAGGCACGCCCTTTATAACAGATTTGGTGTAAAATGGAGGCTTAATTTTTTTATGATAATGCTTGTAAGTAGTGATAGCCTAGTGGTTGAACGCTTGCCTCTCATGCAGGAGGGACAGAGTTCAAACCCGGCCCACACCTCTGACTTTTCGGATTCATGTGCGGATTAGAATTTGATTATCACTTGCGATAATGGTGAAGGAAAACATCGTGAGGAAACATGCATATCTGAGAGGGCCTCATAAAGTTCTCGATGGTGTGTGTTGTCCGCCAACCTGGCGGCCAGCGTGGTGGACTAAGGCCTAACTCTTCTCATTCTGAGGAGAGGCCCGTGCCCAGCAGTGGGACAGTAATGGCTGAATTTATTTATTTATTTATATTTTTATTGCTTGTTTAGTATATTGGTGCAAAAGTGCCTGTTAGACTGGCATGTAGATAAAGAAGTACTTATTGTAATTTCTGGGTTTTCGTTATTACTAGTGGTCGCCTAGTGGTGGAAATTCAACCACATATTATTTTAGATTTTTGCACTCCTTCTCCATATAAAGTTTGACTATGCCAAATATCACATTCCTCCCTTCGCGCAATATGCCTAAAAAAGGGAACAAAGTTCTCTCTTTACGTATTAATTTTATATAGGTAGATATAAAATCTGTTCCTCCTTATGAAAATATTAAACAGACGTGTTGCTGGGGAGTTTTTTGTGCCCTTCTTCTTCTCAGCTAATACACTAGGAAGCGGGGTAAGTGTTTTGGGGCTGCGTTGTTGACGTCAAAAAGTATACTAAAACGAGTCTATTTTAAATAAACGCTTTTGCAATTGAATATACAGGATATTTTTTTTATATAGTGTGTATTTGCAGAGTGATTCAGTGACCATTCCCAAATGCAACCGCAGTACTAAAATTCACTCCAAAACAAATTAAAACTTTGATTTTGTATGGTGAAGTGGATAAATGTATCTATAGTGTACTTAGTATGTAATGTAGTTGTAAGCAATATTATTTGTAAGAAGTTAATGTGGAATAAACGCTTGTCTAGAACGGACGTGTTTCTCTTCAGCTCCCTACTTCATGGCGACCCTGCCAGGATTCGAACCTGGAATCATCTGATTCTTTTCAATGGCTTGCGCTAGTAAATTATGCGTGTCCCCCATACTATGTCGTCCCCCATACTAAGTCGTCCCCCATACTTACTAAGTCGAATTTTCGTTTTGTTTTAAAGTGTATCCCAATACTGCGGTTGCATTTAGGAACAGAGACTGAATTATTCTACAAATTATGCGCTGTAGGCTTGAAATACTGATATCAAAATTATACTTAGAAACTACTTATTTTTTAGTTTAAACTAGTTAAAAAATGCTGGCCTACTCACCTAAATATTCCATCAGCATAATGGATCAAATTCTTCATAATCTTCAAGTCTCCGGTGACATTGTTCAAGACTATCACATCAGTGATATTGCTCAACGATTTTCCCTTGATCGGGGATTCAAAGCTCATGTTCACAATGGTGTAGTTAATGGGTCTTGCGTCAGGGTCCTTGTCTGTAGCTTTGACTGAGGCTATCACTGTATCTATTGGTACATTCAGTCTGACTCCTATTGTCATGTTGGTACTCTCAAATTCAGGGAGATGATCGTCTATATCTAGGATTTTGATTAGCACTTGAATTTCAGAGGGATCCTAAAAACAGAATGCTTTACTTAATTTCGTTTTTTTAGGGAATATTGGAGAGTGTGGTTGACGGCTAAGTAATAGGCTTGTTATACCATTCGTATCTTTTTCTATGTCTGCCGTTAAATATATTAGTAGGGCTCTAATTGGACGAAGTGACACGAAAAGGTTCCAACCCACATTGAGCTGAGATAATTAATTTTAAAGTTTACAAGGTAATTCTTCATTGATGCAGTGGTGTTTTGTTGGTTTTATTGGAATTGAAGGGCAACATTTTTATATTTTTACCTTTAAAATATGAAGTTTGGTTTGGTTTTATATTTTATTTTGATATTATAAAATGAAATATCACAAAACTAATAAGGTGGGTTGGATCCTTTTCGTTTAACTAAGTCCTTAACAGTAGCAAGCCTCTATTATGGGGTATACTGATAACCTCTTACTGTTGACTAGCATCGCCAAACCAAGATCGTTGCAAGTCTATGGAGATGGCTTGTGTAGTTGAGGTTTTTGGGAATTTATAGTGCTTAAGTTACTTACCAGTCTATTATACGATTTGTTCAGTCTTGGTTTAGTGCCATACTTAAAGCATTTTATTGTGATCAGCTGTTTGGAAACCATTTCTCTGTTGAGTCTGGCCGCTGCAATTATCAAGGCCTTGCTGTCGTTTGTTCTTTCTAATTTCAGTAGACCAAAGTCGTTTCCAACTGAAAAGTATAATTTATTAACTAAAAAGTTTCTAACTAAACTATCGGTTGATATTTAATAACTATACATAATAATACTAATATTATTTTTACCACCATTTAAGTAAGAATAGATTCCTAAAGTTTATTACAGCATTTATATTTTTATTTAATAATTATTATTATATAAAGCTATTTAATATTACCAGTTATAGCATAGTCTACAGCGGCATTATCATCAATATCTTCGTCAATTGCTTCCAGCTGACCAATCACTGTACCAATAGGGACCTCCTCTTTAACTATCATCAGCATCGGAGGATCATCCTGCGAAAGAACAGAATCAGATCTTCTTCTTCTTCTAACAGTGCCTCTCCATCATTGGAGGTTGGCATCAGATCAGGGACATCAAAACAGTAATGTTTTGGTAAATTGGTGTATTTGTATCAATAGTAGTAAACTAAAAGTGTTGATGGATTTTAGTATGTTAAATTACCAAGTATATTATTTGCTAGTTACTTGTTTATATTAGGTACTGCTTGAAATTCTAATGACCTCGCTACATGCTAAATCGTTTCGTTTAATGCTGAGCGGAAGCCTTTTTGACACTGCTACGACATACATTTTTGCTATTTTGCTTTAATTTTTTATTGTTTGTAGTTGCTGTGTAGAAATATATTTATTTTTCTTTTACAAAAAATTACTTATACCGGTATCCAAGATAAGTTATTGGTGTTTCTTTGATGTTACGTGTGAGTATAGTTCATTAATTACTTACCAGATTTCTTCCAAAATGCGGCTTATGATCATCAACATCAGTGACCATAACGGTGACAATTCTGGTGCTTTGTTGGGCGGGCTGTCCTCTGTCCGTGACTAGTAAAACTAAGGTGTATGACGCTTTGCGTTCTCGGTCCAATGATTGGCGGGTCGTTATTTGACCTGACTGGGAATCTAAAAGAGGAATAATTATTTTGTAAAAGAGGAATCATTATTTACTTGTAGATTATTAGGTGCATTAATCTGAACACTGGCAATCAGGTTACTCGCACTATTGATGACGTACTTGGTATTTGAATCGTTAACCTTTGTGACTTCATCAACATAATTAAAAACGTGCCCAGAACACTTACCTATAGCAAAAATCTTGGCATCAACGTTGCTCGGTTGTATAGCATAAAAGAGTTGGCCAGACGGCTGGGTAGGGTCGTCTGGATCACTTGCTACCACTTGGAACACTGGAGATCCGATTGTCGCATTCTGTGGAAGAACATCAAGTGACGTAACTATTATGTAAATCTATAAACTACTAATGTGATTGATAATAGCATAGATAGAACATTTCATTCCTTCGTTTTCCTTTTAAGGTAATTTAAAAACAAGGTTGCAGATCTACTTCTAGGTATAAAATAATATGGTTGTAGTATCATACCGTTTTAAATTAAGCGGATAGGTAAAGTATGTATTTTAAGAAGAGCCATGTATTTCCTACCTCGCTAATTCTTAATATTTCTCCAGCAGCAGGTCTAATAAATCTCGGCACACCATCATTAGCACTGACATCCCCGATATACAGAGACAATGACGTATCGCCAGTATGTCCACCACCATCAGTAACACCAACTAGCAGTCTGTATGGATCGGTACGACCACGGCCGGTTAGATCTTTACGGGTTTTAATTTCTCCTGTAAGTGCATCTATTATGAAGAGACCTGAAAAAATGTTCATAAAAGTGGTTAGAAAAGTTCACTCTTATAATAAGACATGATGACGCCAAGAATATAAAATATATTACTATAGGTTTGAGTTTGATACGTGAATGTGGCTGTCATCGCTTCTTGCATTAGTAACAAAAAATATAATTTGCCATAAACCAATGGTTTTTTATTGAAATATCTATTTAGTAGCTGCTGAAATTTGCTTATTGTATTCTTACCATTGGCCTCTCCTTCATCCAAAAAGTCGTATTTGATCTCTCCACCTAAACCTTCGTCGGGGTCTGTTGCTGACACGTTGATAACACTTATGCCAATCGGTACATTTTCTGGTACCACAGCTGTAAATAAGAATACAATTCTTTATGTTCAGGGTAAAGTCTTTGCCCAACAATGTGAAAATAAAGGCGAATATTTATTATAACAAACAGAGATCATAGGTAAAAAAAATGTTAGTCTGTAATTATCCGTGTTAATTCTTTGATTCTATGTTTAATTTTGTCAACTCACCAGTATAAACGCTTTTCTCAAATTCAGGTGAGTTATCATCAACATCCAGAACATCCACTAGTATAGTGGCGGTGGTCTTCAATTTGTCCGCTCCACCACTTGGAGTATCAGCAGCTTCAATTTCTAGTCTAAGAACTGATTGCCTTTCTCTGTCTAGCGTTTTATTTTCTGCTACCTGAAACATTTAAAAGCTATAAAGAAGTTTCAAAGAAGCAGATGATTCAATATATAAAGTTATAAAAGTGTCAATTAAAGTCAATTACATTTTTCCCAGAATTTTTATATATTGTATGGACACAAGAAATTAGATTGTTACCTGTATAGCTCCCGTAACGTTATTGATTTTGAACAGGTCAGAATTTTCACCTCTCAACGTATACCGGATGTCCGAATAACCTTTGACTTTGTCTTCTTCAGTCAACACAGCATCTGCATCGTGCGCTTTGACTGTTACAATCTGTTCTGGATACTTTACTGATTCCAAGACGCTTACTTTGTAGAGCTGGAGAAAAGAGTTGAGAATACGTAAACCCGATGGTTGGTCAAAAATGCTGAAATAATTCTTGCTTAATTTTTTACTGAGAAGGGGAATACCAATTTTTATGGATTGAACTTTAAAAATAATAGATTTTCTATTTTAACCCCTTAAAATGTATACTTGTACACCGTGTTTAGTAAGCACTTAGTTTGTGATACGAACATCACATTAAAGGTACAAAACTCACCTCCTTTTCAAAAATCGGTGGATTATCATTGATGTTCACAACTTCTATAATAATCTTAGCTATACTATTTTTACTACCATCGTTACTTGTTGCTTTCACAGTGATTGTTAAATTAGGGTTCGTCAAGTCCTCATAGTCCAAATGTTTGGTCAAAACTACTTGTCCACTTAAAGGATCTACTTGCAGCAGACCTGTTTCTGAATTGATGACCTTAAAACTCGATACTAAATGTCCGGACACTGGGTCTTCAGCTGTCAAAACCACTACAGTACTTCCTAAAGGCTGTTCTTCTTTGATTTTATGGTATATGACAGGATTTGAACTAGTCCAACCAGTGTTAGTGAATTGGGGATTCTTATCGGCGTATGGTTGTATATAAATCGTATGTTCTATAACAGCAAATTGTTTTTCCTTGTTAATTTCAGCGTTAACATCAACAACTTTTATGGACAGTATTACTATCGACGCTTGACTGTAATCTAAAGTTCCATTGACAAAAATTTCACCAGTGTCTTCATTGATACGGAACATGTGTTTATAATCATATGGTGAGTTGGGTTTTAGTTGGACACCGGCTTTCGAAAGAGCCTTGATTGGTTCCATTAAGCTGTACTGTAATTTTGCATTCACGTCAGTATCGTAAGCAATTATTCTTGTTACCAAATGGTCTATTTTTGCTTTTTCTGAAATGTGTGTGGTGGATTCAGTTACGTTGAATTTAGGTGGTTTGTCGTTAACATCCTGGATGGTGACAAAGACAGTGGTGGTAGCCGTTTCCGGTATTGGCATTCCACTGTCTACAGCTGAAACGATAATTTCGTATCGATCAGGGTTCATATCCCGGTCCAAGTTTGCGTCATTCGATACGGTTATTAGACCAGTTCTGAAAAAATATAGATAAATCATAGTGTGTACAAATCGCTGGTATTAAAGCAATCCAACACAAACATTATAAGCATAGTTTCAATCTCCAATATTTGAGATTCAACTCACTTTTCATTGATAACAAAGTTATCCCGAGACCCGGATACTACGTGATACGTAAGCAAATCGTCCAGCCCATCAGGATCATTGGCTACGACCATAGTTACATTCTGGCCAGGCTTAGCATCTTCTCTTATATTCGCTTTGTAGTTCATAGGATTTAGGTCGAACGTGAAATCTTCTGTTGTCTCAGGACTGTTTTGGGAAACGGTGTACTTGTAGTGATGATAATTGCCCTTGAAAGTAGGCCTTTGGTTGCCCGGAACACCTACTCTTATGTAGACTCGAGTTTCGTTGTGAAGAGGCGGCATACCTAAAAGTGTACATCAAGAAACAAAATGAATACCACTCAGGCCGCATCGAACAAAATAAATACAATTATTGATTTACGTGTTGAATAACTAATAATCGATTTAGTGGCTGAAATTACTACGGCAGGTTTTTGATTCAATAAGTAAAACAATTAAAAGCTGAGCATTATGAATTGCGGACTTTAGATCACGCATTTTAAAAATGTGAAATTGAATTCAGTAATTATACACTATGATATTAATTGAGATTGTGAAATTTGCTGAAATTAATATTGTATGATTAATAAATAATAATAATAATACGCTTATGTTTTTGATTGATTATTCACAACTATTCTAGTTCTGAAATTAAGAAAATATAAATAACCCACGCAGGGTTCTTTTAAACTTAATTTAAAAGAAACAACGAGAAATATAGTAAAAAAAAACTCGATTTATTGTCTTTGATTTTATTGTTTGATTTCTAAACGATTGTTGGTTCGCGTCACTACTGACATTGTAATTTTACGTAAATCAAACTTTCAAATTGTTATTGTACACTGAATTGTAATAATTCTTATTTATGGAAAAATAATTAACCCAATTACCTACCTAAATTTTTTTTTGACAATTCTTGGCGTTTCTTTTAATGGAAACTTTGCAAGATAGAAAAAATATTTACTATCTATATAATGTACCTAGATAGTGTGGGTAGACATGATTTTATTGTTTTGAAATCTACTCGCATTGGTTTTGATATTGTTTGGTACTGCCGACTTGCGTTTCGCCGATCGAGGGTAGTTCGTCATTGTAATAGGATGTTTTGGTAGTCGTTCACTATCGCTATCGGTCTCGGACCGGATCCGTGAGACCTTCAGTTATTGGTTTGGTGTGCGCATGTTTATTGTAGACTGTATATTGTTAGTGGCTCACACGAGTTTTCGATTGCGCATAATCAGTGATGTTAGTTAGACAAAGACAATCCTGCGTTAGTGAAAATATTTTTTGTGAAGTGTTCAGTGATTCAGTGGCACGGAGGTGACAACTCAGGCGGCTTTTGGTAAGTGTTTCAATTAACATCCTTTCATAATTATGAATCTTTCTTTCCTCGAACGTGATAATCAGTTTTTTGTATTATTTATGCTGAAAAGACTAATTGACCTTCATAACGACGCGCGACGGTGGAGTTTAAATGCTCTGTGATACAATTTTGATAATTTTCAATTTCATTCAAGTAAGTACTATTTAGGGTCTATTAACATTTATGGCTCGTCTATGAAGAATGTTACATTCATAATTTTGAATCATACACAATTTTAGCACCACCGTCATCATGTTTCGTTTTTATTAAAATTCAACTCACCATAATCAGTGGCTCTTACAACCAACTCGTATTGACCACGTGGAGTATCCATACTATCAACTTTTTCAGTTATGCTTAATTCTCCTGTATCTTCATCTATGGTGAAGACATTCCCTTTACGACTGATGCTGTTGTCGGATTCCAATGAATATTTTATTTGACCATCGCCTTGTGTGGGACCATCTGCATCTGTAGCCTTTAGTGCAAGAAAATTATATTAATCAAGCATATTACAGAATATTTTAATCTAGACACTACGCATGTTCATAATGAATTCATCACTATCACTGCATAGTTTATAATAAAGTCACCCGCCGTGTGTGTTTGTTTATTCGCCAACTACTTCTTAATTATACCTACAACAGATTTTGATACGGTTTTCACTATAATTTTAAAAATTTCTTCTGGAAGGTTTATATTTATGTATAATAGTTGCATATTTAATGTAAGGATAGTCTAAGTAATTGCACCTGTACAGAGATGGGGGCGGATGGTTAGTTCTTCATAAATGATTTGTCATTTTTCAAGTAGATGCATATCATTATAAAAAGTCACTTCATCTAAACCCTAAAGCTCAGCCATATCTGTTAATGGCTTTTAGTGATGCTAGTGGCAATGCAACACTGCATTACTATTACTTATTTTATTGTTTTAATTGTTACATAAAAAAATAAAGCTACTTACACGAACAACAAACTGCGGTTCAAAACTTGTAGCACCATCTCTTATAGTTCTTGTATACTCAGCTGCTTCGAATATTGGTGCATTATCATTAACATCTAACACTTCAATAAAAATACTAGCTGTTGATCCTTTGCCACCTCCGTCTTTAGCAAAAAGCGTTAGACTATAACTTTTCTGTTTCTCATAGTCCAGTATTTGTCGCACATATATACCACCTTTATTCCTATCAGTCTTAAACATATTGGATCCAAATCCAGTTAAAGTGTATTCAATTTCACCAAATATTCCATAGTCTCTATCAGTAGCATATACATCACCAATTTTAGTTCCTATAGTTGCATTTTCAGGTATATTAAATTTGTAAGTAGACTCTTCGAAAATCGGAGTATTGTCATTCATATCAAGTAGCTTTATATTGACTCGAGCTGATGATAATTCCTGATCATTAGCTGATGTAACTATATCAAAACTAAAAAACCGTTTATCATCATCGTCTACTTCATAATCTAGTCTAGAAGAGTCTTTAACTTTTATGCTGATTGGAGTTCTTCCTTCACCGTGCTCTGTGCTTAATGCAAACACACCTTCGGAATTGAACACATCTCTTAGCTTAAGGTCATATTTACTATTCTGTCCTATGTCATGATCTTCGACGTAAATAGATAATCCAGGTATGGGACTACCATTTTCAATGTTCTCAGGAATTGATATATCGAATATGTCTTTGTTAAATTTAGGTACGTGATCGTCGACATCGGTTACGATAATAGTTATAGTTGTTACTGTATCGTCTGATGGTACTTCATTGTTTATTAGTTCTGTTGCCTGTAAAAAAAATATTGGTGTTTTTAATATCTTAGAACAATATAACCCATATCCACACACAATATTATTAACTTTATGAAAATGAAGCAACAATAACTTTCTTTACAAATCGTTATATCATTAAAATATTTATAAGTAAACTAGTACATACAATACTAAGAATTTAATCGTGAGTACCTTAACAAAGAAGCTGTAGACGCCTCCGTTTTGCATCACGACGTCACTTTCCCTATCGATTGGAATGTCGGTTGCTACCAGTGTAGCTCGTCCCAGAGGTCTGTCAGGCAGGAGCTTGAAGTAATGTTCTGTGTCCCCTTCGATGGTTAGCAAAACGGGTCGAGGGTTAGCCGTATCACCGTCTTTGGCTATAATCTCCATTATGCTTGTATTCTGCAAGAGTAGTAATATTTCAGTTAGTTTTTGTTGAACTTTGCGACCATTATTGTACTTTAGCATAATTATGTTATGACACGCCGATTGCCAATATTTTCATAATCGATGTGAGGTTTATTTTTTCACTGTCAATGTAATAAATTAATTAATTATGAACTCAATTTAATAAGCTTTAATTTTGTACTCTTTTCACATAAGGTTAAAAATTTAATAAAAACGTTACAAAAATTACATTAATTATACATACTTCTGGTGTATTTTCTGGTACAGTTGCCGAAAACGGCGCATTGACAAACGCAGGTGGTTGATCTTGCACATCCCATATTGCCGCTGCGACACTGGCTAGAGCTCTCAGCGGCCGTTCAGAGGAATCTGTAGCTTCTAAACTGATGATGTATGCCGATCTGCTCTCAAAGTCCAGAGGCTGGTTCAGGAAAAGCCGCACTTGGTATTCGTTTGGTGTAATCTGTAATTTGAAAAAATTAAGCTGAATATGATATTGAAAGTAGAACAATATGCAACAGCTTGCAGATTCGAACAGTATCGATTCAGTAGGTCCAGACATTACCACCTACATACAAACAAACAAATTATATCTCTTTATAATGTTAGTATAGATAAAAACTTTTCTATTCTATACCAATCGATCATATTTATAGTTGATTTATTTTCAAGTCCAAGGCCTTGAACCTTCCCTTATAAAATTATTTTCTATATATTATTTTTATATTTATTTTCAGCCTGTGTTGTCCCACTGCAGGGCAAAGGCCTCCCTCTCCTTTTTCCACTCACTTCTGGTTCTTGCTAGTACGGACCAGTTTTTTCGGTAGGAGTCAAGCTCGTCCCGCCATCTTCACCTCGGTAAATATTATAAAGTTGTTATTATAAAATAATACAAAACAATTTATTCACGAACCATATCAGTTTCAACCCTGAACGTGGCGCACGCTTCAGCATCACTTCCCTTCTCTTTGGTAGAACATATCACTCGTATTCTCGCGTTTTCACCTTCATCGCGGTCCGTTACTGTTATCTTTGGATTCACCTGGAATGAATTCAATATTTATGTAAAAAAATAACACATGTCAAGTTATATTGGAAGAATGCATTACGCCTGCGTAGCAAATTAATATTTTTTTGTGGAAAGACAAATTCTACCGCAAGCAGGACTGTAAAGGAAGAATACGATTCTGTGAGCAATACTATCGTCGTGTTGGCAGCAAGGGTTCGACGCTTCTCCAAAGAGCACTGGCGACCGTGCTCATCGTTAGGAACACA
This sequence comes from Allophyes oxyacanthae, assembly GCA_932294325.1. Classification (NCBI taxonomy): domain Eukaryota; kingdom Metazoa; phylum Arthropoda; class Insecta; order Lepidoptera; family Noctuidae; genus Allophyes; species Allophyes oxyacanthae. The sequence continues at coordinate 1,095,604 of OW028614.1, read as the reverse complement.
ATATTGCAAAAGATCAGTGCTATTTGGCTGCGATATTATACATCAAGCTATACATTTTCAGTATAAACTGACCTCTCATTCTACGGAAAGCCTATACAATGCGAAGTCAGGTTATACTGGAAATTTATAAGCTAGAAATGTAGCCATGTGTACTTTCCCATTCGGGTATATCTTATTGTGAACGGAAAGCCTACCTCTATTACTCCCGAATACTCAATCACATCTCAAATTTAAGTTGCCGTTAACTCTCGTGCTGTCACTGTCATTTTAAGGTGGACAGTAGCGACAGAATGACTTTTAAGAGCGTCTTAAAATTGATTTGTGTTTCAGTGTTCGCGGCATTATTTTTCTATCATATTTTAAGCTCTGTCAAACGGCTCGCTGTCTAACAAAGCCCTCGTTCACTTGATTTAACTTTAACACGCACAAAGTCAATAAATCTTATGTCAAGGTTAATTCTAAATCTTGATTGCCGAGGCTTACCTCAATTTCAGTGCCAACAGCAGTAGCTTCACTGATATTTACGATATAAGGCCTATTATGGAAAATAGGCGGGTTATCGTTAACATCTTTAACTGGAATGACGCGTCGTAACGACACCGTGTTTGGTTCTGTGTTTGCTATGCCTTCATCTGTAACAATAATTTCAATGAAAATAACTACTAATAAATACATAAATGTATTGAAGGAACTCCATAGTGAAATAAGCGTTTATGCTGCTTTCACTCCACTTAATAAATCTTACGTTACCGCTTACGAAACCCAAATAGCTAAAACTAAAAAAGATAGGTACTAATAATCACTAAAGTTCTTTTTAACCCGATAAACATCAAATCTATACCGTTATGAAGCAAAACAACCAACGGAAATAATTAGTTAAATTAACAGAATATCGCTAATAGGAGAACAGTTACAAATGGTTCATTGTTGAACCAGGAAATTAACTTTCGACCTCATCCGAGTCCGTTACCTGTAATGTTTTAATTTTTGAGGGAAACAGTAACGTAAGAATTAAATTTTACGGGTCTGTTTGCCCCTGTCCCCGCTGTATAGCTGTTTAGCCATGAAGACTTAACAACAAATTCACATTGGGTAGTGAACTGCTATTAAAAATAGTCAAATATTTTATATTCCCATTATAGTAGGCTGTCTAAGAAAAGAAAAGAAAGAAAGAATTATTTTTATTTTGGTCTGTGTACTGCTACCTATTCAGTCGCATCTGGTTAGACTGGGAGCTGACCACAACTTAGTTAAAAAAGGCAAATGATGATTATACAAGGATCTTTCTAGTCTGGATCCTCATAAGGGGCTATAGTACTAATCATTATGAACAACTTTTACAATGGAACTAACAACCAATAAATCAACTGTTCCACACATTTATTCGAGTAATATTGAATTAGTGGTATGGAACATCAAATTTTCATTCCGCGATTTCGGGGTTGGTCTCCTAGTTAAAGGTGTTCATAATGATGAGTACAATAACCCATTAAAGGGACTAAGAGGACCTTATATAGGGATGTAACACTAGAATTAGACCCATTAAAAATGTACCTTATAAGTACTGAGGAGTTTCCTCTTGATTTATTAGATCTGTATCTAGGTTACAATAACGTTAATGTCATATTTTCGTCGTCTGTCGGAACTGGTCAGCTTGTAAACCATGGCAATCTTATTCAGAGGCAAATAATTATTATCCTATTCTTATTTTTATTCACATTTAATTACATTATTCTCGCAGCTCTTACCACAACATTGAACTGATCAAGATTGTAATCTATATAATAAAGGTTCCATTGAGTTTCTTGTTGGTTCTTCTCCATGGGAGCTACTATTTGGAACCACGCACCTATAGAGTCTCGACATTTCATAAGTGCCTGTATCTGGTTTACATGAAATAAAGATCTATTCTATTCTATACAGGTTTTGAAGGTATAAACCAAAAGAAAAAAAATATAAAAATGTGGTATTATTTTGAAGTTCCTACCAGTAATACTGATGATGACTTCCAAGGCGTTCTGCTCCTCTCTGTCCAGGGTCTTGGCCAGGGTCACGACGCCGGTCAGTGAATCCACTGAGAAGTACTGGCCAGATATCGAGTACCGGAGTGGACCGTTTTCTGGATCCACACCTGGAATTATAAGTTACAATTAGTATTGTCTTGTCCTTTCAATTAAAAAATACTGCATTGAAATAGGTCTATCCGTTTTAGAGCTACGATGCTACACACAGAAACACAGGTCCACAGATACACACTAAAAACTGCCTCTTTTTTAACCCCCGACAAAAAAGAGGGGTGTATCTTTGTATCTATGTGTCTGTGTATCTGTCTGTGGCATCGTAGCTCCAAAACGGATTGACCGATTTCAATGCAGTAGTTTTTTATAGAAAGCTAGTTTAATCGGGTATCATCTTAGCTATGTTTCATGAAAATCCGTTCAGCCGTTCAAAGTTGCAGCTCTCTTTCTAGTTGGAGTCAGGGGTTTTTGAAGGTTAAGTTAGGTTAAATGTCGAGGGTTAAAAATCAAATACACTACGAACTCACCTTTTAAATGATAAACCGGTGTACCGACTGGCGTGTCTTCCGACAGGGTGAACTGGGACATGTCCCCGACCTGGGGCACGAAGTGGGGCGCCCTGTTGATCACCTGCGACCGACATGTTTGGACCAGGGACAGTATCAGCAGGATTATCAAGGGGTTTGGGTCTGATATCACTGTTGGGATCTTCCGACGCTGGAATATTATTTCGGCCATTCTGGAAGTAAAACACAACATGTACATTTTATTATTCTATACTAATATGACGACACGGTTGGCGCAGTGGCTAAGCTATTAGCTTTCTACGCTAACGTGCCACGGGTTCGATCCCCGCACGGAACAAGTATTTGTATGATCTACAGATAGTTGTTTCGGGTCTGGGTGTGTGTGCATGTGACATGTATGTTTGTTAACTGTACCTTCGATACAGGAGAAATGATTGTGAGGGCAACGTAATAAAAAATAAAAAAAAAGATTATTTTGTTTGTTTTTTGTTTGAACGCGCTAATTTCTAGAACTGTCAGTCGGATCTGGATTTTTTTTTGCATTTCATTGCCTAATTCTTGAAGGCTCAGCTGATAATTTTTTTGCTATTACGATGTTGGTCCCATAGAGAAAGTTGTTCAGTTTGATGGTGTGATCCGCACCCTTAAATATGACCACGCATTTCTGTTACACGTTGTATAAAATATCTAAGTAAGACTTTGTATTTGTTAGTTTATCTTGTTACAAAAGAAATTTTTAAGAGGTCTTTTACAGAAATGCCGCAAAAACCGATTTTTATTTACAATTTTTTGAATAGAAATTCTTATGTTTTTGTCCCGAAATAAATATACATAAAACTTGAAGATGTGACACGCGTTTCACGGTTGTCCGATACATGATCGGATGAAGTTGGCTCGATAATTATTTTTCGCAAAGTTACCCCTTTTAAATAAATTATTATTATTAATAGTGCCATACTTAAATAGTGTTACCATACAGAAATATTCCGCAGTAGTTTCATAATGTAAGAATGTAAACAATTTGAATACACTACGACTATGAATCGAGGTCTGTATTCTCGTGCGTGAAAACATAAAAATAAAATTATACACTCGACGTAATTTAAAAATACTTAACATTCATAATACCTCGTTACCTGGAGTTACTAAACCGGTGCGTTACACAATACCAGTATAGCTAACAGTTTTATGGTTAAACTACGTGAATGCATAAATTTTAGCCTATTTACAGTTCTGTGCTAATCTAGGAACAAAATTTAAAAGTGTTAGCTGTTTTAGATATGCCATGACAGTTACAAGCTGACCAGGCCCAACAGATGGCACCCGTTCATGATCAATGGCTATTGCAACCTTAGGGAGGTAAAGCATTTCTCTGGCGACTGTACATAGGTACCGTACATAAGTAGGTACTAGGTACATACAGTATTGCCCAGTAGATAAGCTGCAATCTACACTTACTAAAGAATATCTATCGGGCCCTGGTCAACTTGTAAATGCCATGGCATTCAGAGGTAAATCATTATTACCTACCATTATTATAGAAGTTCATAATATCGTAATTCATAAATCATTACGTCTTTATCATTATAGTAAAATAAAAATAATATTCTCCAAAGTGTTATACAGAGGTTTGTTAACAACTTCGTTGAGCCGGTATTACGTTCCACCTTATACCTAAAGGACGAACCTATTGTTATTTACGGAGCGGAATTAAAACTGTGGACATCCTCTCTTTTCCCACAAGATTGTTCATAACAAAGCATAATAGTACCTACCATCTGTATCATTCTCAAACATACTATGATGTGACAAGTGAGCCGGTGTATTTCACACACAGCCACTATCAATGCATATCCATCGCTGCATCACTCTACAAGAAATCTATCTTAGAACTTACAATTCCCGCAATGGATGATATACTGCATCCACCATAAGCGACTGTGGAAATTGTTACCAAAACAAACGCCAAAGATCACAATTATTGCAAAACAAAGCCTGACGTAAGCATAATACAAGAATGTCTGACCGCAAAACTGTGTCCATTGAGTAAGTGGTTCACTGGTCTACGCTTTGCTTCTTGTATAATAAGTAGGGGTTTTAGCAAGTCAGCTACTTTATCTGTGGTTTCAAGTTCATGTTTGTGCTCTAGGGTTTAGGCTGATCCTAATCTTTCGGCGTCAGTGCCAACATCTATATATTATATTAATACGTCAAAATAAAACTTTGTACCCCTTTTTAAGCATATTGCGCCCACGGAGGAGTGTGAGAATAGTTACAGTTTACATGGAGAAGGAGTGCAGAAACCTAAAATTACGGTCGAATTTAGACCACTAGGCGACCACTAGTACCTAATTATAATTTCCTGTCGTATCCGGCTAGCACAAAATCACCGTTTTTATCACATGGTAGGTGATTGTAGTGTGTATTGCATGGTAAGTATTAGTATAATAAAACAGTAGGTATAAATAATACCTTTAATATTTTGACGACACGGCTGGCGCAGTGGCTAAGCGAATAGCTTTCTACGCTACGCGCCGCGGGTTCAATCCCCGCACGGAACAAATATTTGTATGATCTACAGATAGTTGTTTCGAGTCTGGTTGTATGTGCATGTGACATGTATGTTTGTAAACTGTACCCTCGATACAGGAGAAATCCTAGTGAGGGGCAAAGTTTAAAAAAATTTAAAATAAAACTCGATGGAGGCAAGTTTTGTATGTAGACCTAAATCTACTTGAGTGATTCATATAAATTATTAAGACATTATTTATTAATTATTTCATCTTACATTGAACTATTTAGTCGCAAAGGCTGTTGACCGAATACCGTCCTCGGAGAACTGAAAAGTGTGAGGTACTCCATGACCACTACCTATCCCTTCGGACATACAGGTTGTGGGTTTATTTTTCACTAGCTTCCACCAGCGGTTTCGTCCGCGTCATATCTTTATAAATTATAGCCTATGTCACTCAGGGATAGTATAGCAATCTGCTGGTGTAAGAATTTTTTAAATCGGTTCTGAATTTTTTGATTTTATCCATTACAAACAATCAAATCTCTATAAGTATAGATTGTTGTCAGAGATGACAACAAAATCAAATTTAAAAAAAATCCTCTCTTTATTTTCAGAGCTTTAACAAACATGTCAACGTCGCTCCATTAGACCATTTCTTAAAATAAAAATATAAGAATTAAAAAAAAAATACCAGAAGCACTAAGCGTTGTAGCATGGCAACAACTCATTGTAGTTATAGCAATTTAGCTATTTCAGACAATGGATATAATTAATATATTAGAAGCAATTTGTAATCAAAATTGAACTAAAAGATTAGGTCACGATCACACAAGTAAATTCACGGGCAAAACTAACATGCAATGAATGACAAGCACATGTTTATTTTTACTCAGTTATTACGTAAACACTACTCGTAATCACATCGTGTATAAAGTGCTGCGCTTGCACATACGTCACGGAGCTAATCGTGTCGTTTACTTCAATCGTGTTTTTATCAATGTGCGTGATTTATTTGTGAAATATATGATAGTGATATACTTAGAATTAATTAAGAGGAAAGTATCATCGTCTTGTAAGAGTAGTTACTTAACAAAACGAAACAAAAAATCAGGCAACTGCATACCTATACGTCACCAGAGGTGCCAACTGAAAATAGGGGTGCCAACTGAAAATCAGCGTTGGGCTCTCCGCGGCCAGCAAATGCTGAGCTGGCTACCCTTTCGGCATGGCATGCTTGACAGCATATACCTATTTAAAAATATTTTATTTCGTTTTTTTTTTATTTTTTTTATTATTATTTTTTTCTCTCTCTCTTGTTGTCAATATGTCTGTGCCAAATAAATGTTCTTTTCTTTCTTTCTTTCTCACCACGCATGACTGGAATATTTATTGCGAAACCAATTATCTGGCCTAAAACGAAACAAGACAACAACACGCAAAGTATTTAGACAAAAGAATAACGCAGCGAAGTTCCTCTGGCACAAGAAGCAGTTATATCAAGGAGAGCCAACAATTATGGTGGTTTCCCACGACTATTGTGTTGGTTCAGTGACACGAGGTCGAAACACAATGGGGTTGCGTACTGCCTCAACCTAGAATATTGAACGATTTATTTATAAGAAGCTTTCGAACCCTTTAATTATTATTGGGTAGATAGACAATAATGAATTATTAAAATAATTCAAACATTTTTTTATTATTCTTTTCCCCTCACTAGGATTTCTCCTGTATCGAGGGTACAGTTTACAAACATACATGTCACATGCACACCCAGACCCGAAACAACTATCTATAGATCATACAAATCGATACCTCCCACGTAAGTTGTTGTAAGCCACAAAATTCCGATTTAATGTTTTCTACATAAATACCTATGTCTATTTTTTATGTATTAAATTCATTTCAATTTAAAAAATTATAAAAAGATGTGTTTTTCAAGGCCTTATGAGATGTATAATGTTGTATGATAAAATGAAAATTTTATTCGCATTTGTATAATTCAAAACGCTCTCCTGTAAAATTGCATTTTTGGAGATACAACAACTTGGTGGGAGGCATCGAAATATTTCTGTTATATTTTATTTTTCTGTAATAATAATCATATTAGTTTTATGATGCAATACGCAATTACGCACAAGGTACCTAGCCACAACGTCGCTTTTTCACCGCCGACAAAGAAAGGGGTATTATAAGTTTTTAGTGTGTATCGGTGTATCAGTGTATCTGTGTATATGTGTATCTATCTGTGACATCGTAGCTCCAAACCGAATTACCAATTTCAATGCAGTTTTTTAATTGAAAGCTCATCATCTTAGCTAAGTTTCATGAAAATCTGATCAGCCTTCCAAAAGTTACAGCTCTTTTTTTAGTAGGAGTCGGGGATTTTTGACCGTTAGGTTATTTAATTTATTTGTCCGACCGTTACGTTTTTAAAAGTTTGCTGGTAGAAAACTCAAATTTGGGTTAAGCTCGCCTGTGTACATACCATCTCAATTGTATTTGTCATTTATCTCATTTTCGTGTACAATAAAGAATTAAGAATTTATTACATATTGTATACGCATCACGCAAATTATATAACCCGTCATTCAAATCCAGGTTAAATCCCCAAGTATTCACATTATTATACCCACAATGAGAGATAGAGTGGATTACTTTCCCAATAGCCCATCTACAATGTAAGTTTTCCCATACAAGTCAAAACACCACTTGATGAATGTGTGGGAAATCATTTAAGTAACATCCCAACATGAGTACCTATAGCATAGACAACGTCGAGCTATTAGCTCATCGAGTTAAGTAACGCGTTTCCTCTACTTAACCGGAAAATCGAATACATAATAACCACATTTTCCCACATATTAAGGTACTATCGAAGTGCTTACACTTATCTATACGTGAAGAGAAAACTTTGTACCCCTTTTTAAGCATATTGCGCGCACGAAAGAGTGTTTGATTTGGCATAGTTAAAGTTTATATGGAGAAGGAGTACAGATAGCTAAAATCACGGTCGAATTTCGACCATTGGGCGACCACTAGTCTTGATTAATATATAACCTTACCGACTATAACCCCCGAATCCAACTAGAAAAAGAGCTGTAACTTTTGAACGGCTGAACAAATTTTCATGAAAGGCTAAGGTGATACCCGATTAAACTAGCTTTCAATTAAGAAACTGCATTGAAATCGGTCCATCGTTTGGGGGTACGATGTCACAGACAGATATACAGATACACAAATACACATATACACAAATACACATATACACTGATACACACTACATATATATAACACCCCTCTTTCTTGTCGGGAGTTAAAAACATAATAAATCTACTGTCATGTCTATGGTCCCTAAATTAAGTAACGCAGTCATACAGGGTTATTTGTTATTCACCAGCAATGCTTTATGTGGTGGAAGTACATATCAATATGAAGAACTTTTACTATGGAACCAACCCTGAAATAAGGAAAACAAAAATATTATTTTCATACAAAATATCAACCGTGCTATCAAATGTTTGAATGCCGGTGAATTACAAATAACCTTATTTTTATATAAATTTATATATTATATATAATTATAATTTATATATAATTATATTTAAAATATATATACGTACTATATATATGTATGTACTATGTATGTACTATATATAACTCTCTTGTAAAACCACACATAGATTACCTAATTGAAGTATGGGGAACAGCTGCTCGAACAAACTTAGATTTAATTCAGATAGCCCAAAATAAGCTTATAAAAAAACTGTTTCACTACGATTTTCTTACCCCAACACAAAAAATATATAAGGAAACGAAGTTGATGAACATTGCACAAACCTACAAATACTACACCTGCATATTAGTACGAAAAATATTACATAAACATATACATACACAAATTAACTTTACAAAAAAACAGCATAGAATTCAATTACGAAGTAGGAATGATATATATCTACAAAAATCACGCACAAACTACGGTATAAAAAGTATAATGTATGAAGGAGCAAAACTATATAATCAGTTACCAAAATCCATAAAAGAATTAAATAATATGCAAACATTCAAAAAGCATCTAAAACTTCACACACAAAATAACATCGCAACAAACAAAACGTAACAATGACATCTTAATTCTCCTACTTGACACAAACCAATGCCACATCTAGGTACGCTTGCTCCATGTTAACTGGTATGATCGAAACTATTTGGATCTACCCACTGGCAGTGACGTGCACGGACATTTCTTGCAGGGTAGACAGAAACAACTTAGTGTTGTATTGTCTGGTTAAGTGATGTTTGTGATTCGCCCTGAGACTTAAATAAACTGATATAACAGATATATTAACGCGTGTATTACATATATTACATTTGTTAGAGTTAACTGTTTCTTTTTGACTTCATGAAGTGCGCGCCACTGCACACTGGACTTCTCTTTTGGTGTGAGGATTTTGTTTTTATTTGGTTTGCTTGTGTTAACCGTGCCTAATAATTACTGTTACCGCCAACATTTTTAAACTATTAATATTAATTTTCTCATACAAGTGAATGTAATTCTTTTGAGAAAATAAAGTTATCTTAAACCTGATACGTGTATCATATCAGACCATCAAACTGAAAGACTTTCTTTATAGGACCAACATCGTAATCCCGAAAAATAATCAGCTGTCCCATACAAAACTTCAATACTCCACCCAAACGTATATAGAATAGCTGATTATTAGGTACGCCAAACTTTGCTCTAGCAAGGGATCACATATTCCTCAAACGCGCATGCGCCTATCAATGATTCTATTTTACCAAACCAAACATTATACACATACTATACTATACTATACTACTTAAAATAATACTTATTTACTAACATCTATACGCTTTCATTTCCATAAGAGGAACCCAACATCTTGCGCAGGCGTCTTATTGTATTCCATTGAATAGGTACTGCAGTTAATACAGTTGAACTTGATATTTGAACATACCTATAGGTATTAGGGGTTATAGGTAGCTATAAAGGGTGACTGGTTGAACGAGGGAAGCAATAAATGAGGGTATCGTACTCATAATTATGAACAACTTTTACTATGGGAACAAACCTGAAATCGCGAAAAAAAATATGCTGTTCCGTACATTTAGTCGAGTAAGATTGAATTATTTATATGGAACAGCTGATTTTCTTTTCGTGAGTTAATTATTGGTCCCATTCTATGTCAAGAACCACGTGGCTTCAATAGATAGATGAACCAAATTGCTTAGTGCATTCGAAGTAGATAATTTAATATGTTTTGTTCTTGACACTTTTCCATATTTCCTTCAAGGTCTGCGTGAAACTAGAAAGGAAGCCTTAGATACCAAATAACAGCTTTTAATGACATATTGACATATCACGAACGTTTGTATTCCAAAGGTCTTCGCGCCACTGACACACAAATAGTACCGTTTGGAACTCGTTTTGAATATTTGACAAAATTCCTTTACATGCAAGATTTCAACTGTTTCTCCTTTAGTAGGTAGGTACTTCTGCATAAGTTGCCCTTAAAATATAAATAGTAGTGGTTGCAAGCTTGCATACGTATCAGGTTTAGTTTATGAGTACTACAAACCCGGAAGAACAACTGGTTTTAATATCAAAAATAACGTTTCAATAATAATTATGTTTTTGCATTATATTGGAAACTGCTGAAGTGCTGAGCCGTTACTTTTAGAGTTATTGTTAATTGTATTTTTTATGAATAACATGATATCATCGTCGCACATAAATGCGAGAATAGACAATCGAATTCTTCATTTTTATTGAGTTCATAAAGTTTAAAAATCATTCCAATTCGTAAAGGTCAGTCTTCACGAGATATACTGACCTTGATGACTAACTGACATGTTATGCAAAGAAAGTACAGTGTAAACACACCTTATTGCAACATTGACACATTTCAACATACCTTATTAAAAATAATTCCTATAATCACAAGGCACTTCACAAAATCACATCAATATTACATATTTTAATTTATATATAACAAAATAACACTAAAGAAACTAAATACACTGTACACCAACCAACTACTCTGCTAACTTTGAAACGTACTGTCAAAAACTTGCACCACCGGTCTGCGGCACCGGATTAACATTACACCTTACCCTTTCTTACTTACGACTCTAAGTTGCGCGTGAGAGTGAGACGGCAATAGCTTGTCAGCTATCTCGAAGCCTCCGCAGATAGAACCTTTTTGCACAGGTAAAAGTAACGGGGTTTTTCTTAAGATGCGTGATGTGAGATAGGTGATGTGAGGTCAATGGTGTTGGAAAGAGACAAAAGATCTACTAGGTCATGTTGTAAAAGGGTCCGTTGCATTCAGAGAAATGTTTTGGTAGTACATACTTGGTACTATTGTCTTTTGAAAAAGGCATTTTTTCCTTTTTTGGGTTAGTGAAGTTAAACCATTCGGAACGTTGAGCTGCGTCGTTTTTTTAACAGTGCATTGTCAAATATCTGGTCAATAGCTATGTCCTAATAGAAATGCAATGCATGACTAGTCAGTTGATTGGTTACATAGTATATATTTATAATTCGTCTATTTATTTATTTTCTCTAAATAGAACGGTCGAAAACAATTACGGTACCGACCTATTTAAAGACAGTTATACAATATAAAAATAAGTACTACTTTTTAAAAAATTATTCAATAATTATAATTCACACACTTATTATATAAGCCGCACTAACGAAAACTCAGATATATCTATACATAATAGTCGAAATTCAACCTTAATTTAGCTTTCTGCACTCCTTCTGCATATAAACTTCAACTATGCCAAATCTCACACTCCTCCGTGCGTGCAATATGCTAAAAAAGGGGTACAAAGTTTTCTTTTCACGTATTAATATATAGATTTATTCTTTTTATAGACTATAATTATTAGCAAAAAATCGCAAACATCTCACATCAATCAATAATTTTCTAAGTTATTAAAATTTATTAAAGGGTTACATGATGGATGTATATTTGTATAAGTTTAGTTATTAATATTTATGTATATCAATGTTCCGTATTCTATTTTTTGATTTTTTTTATTTAAGTTCTTACATACAGCTACCATTACAGTTACCCAATTCGATAGTGCAGTTCATATTACTCAACAAAAAATAATAATAATATATACATTCATATAAATTATCAAAAATTATCTACATTCATAATTATATACAATCATAAAATATAAACTTAAATATGTACACTAATAATTATTGTTAAATAAATAAATCATAAAATAAAATAAATATAAAACTGAGTACCTAGGCGTCAAAGTAGTCCTCCTCTTCGCTGTCAATTGGCAGCGTGCCCAGAAGACTGGCAGCATTGCCACGTTGAATGGCAATGCTTATTCTTTGACCAAAAAATAGGCCAGCCCTCGGGTCACGCATTCATTCATAAGTAATACATTCTCATTCATAAATAACACATTCACATTCATAAATAACACAATCACAATTAATAACATAATACATGCAACGTTACCCTTACGAATTCGCTCAGTGAACATGAGAATAAATCAATTTTTAGTCTTTCCCTCTTAGTTTTTAGTTTACACACTTTGTCTACGTTTTTTTCTGTACCCTCTCCAGTCGCAGGTCTGCTGGCCGAAATTTCTTTTGAAATAAGCAGTACCTTTGTACTGTGTTTCTTAGTCTATGTATTTTTCTTTTTGTTGTGTGTACTTAAATAATAAAATAAAAATAATTTCAGATAGTAACAATAATTGTAACTAAGCTTATCGCAGTCTTTTACTGGAAATTGGCCTCCCCTAAATTACTCCAATGCTCAGTCTTCTCTCTCACAAAAACGTTGACGTTTTTACTAAAGACTACTGTACAAAATATTCTCACGTTACTAAAAACATTATCTGTAACTAAGCATGTATTATTTTATAATCATGGCCGAAATCTAACACGATATAAAAGCAAAGAAATAAAATGTAACTCGTGACGATTTAAACAACATTCATATTTCTACATAGTTCCAAGGTTTATTGAAATAGTATCACTGAGTATATCTACAGGGCTAGCACGGCGGGTGGACAAACCAGTTTTCTCCTCCCTTTGTCTCCTTGGTAGAAGACAAAACGAGAGAGGAAACGGTCAAAAGATGTTTTTGTCTCCGATTTTGTCTCCCCTTTTTTAGGTACGTTTATATCCACAGACATCGAGCGTGCCAGACACGTGCCGTGGCAGACATAAAAATATTATTCCATACATTTATATCTATCGTAACGCAGTCGCGCAGACACTGACAGACACGGGTCGTGCCCGGCCATAGAAATAGTACAAGTACTGGAACGCTTAATAGTGCCGTAAAGCCGGTCTGAGGGAGAATACTTTGTGGTAGCCGTGTCCTTGTCTAATAGGGTAACCATACATTTTAGTTAAAAGTAGGACATGATAGAAATATTTAATTATGTTATGAGAATAGTTATCAGGTAATTAACTACTGATATCGAATAGTAAGAATTGTTTTTTTCCTAGTAAATAGTGTAATATACGGTCCATACAGTGTATCTAAACGTTCTTACAAATATACATACACCCTTTTGGTTATAATTAGAGTCACAGGCAAGGCATAATATATAAATAGGCATATGCAAGGTTACTATATAATAAAAAAGAAAATTTAGAGAAAATTTCGGACATTGCGGAAAAATCCGGACATTTTCTTATACACAGATTACGTGTATAATAAAATGTCATGCGTGAATATTCCGGACATCTGGCAGCTCTAGTCATAGGAAACATTAGATTTTAACATTTTAAGATACAAATTTAATTCCTCTTCTACTTTTTCTTTCTTTTTTCTTTTTCTCTTTTAGCTTTGCGACCATCCTACGACCTTTCTTTATGAGATCTTTCCTATTATAGCAGAAAGGGTAACCCATGCTTAGTGCTGCAGAATCGAATATCACTTATTATAATATTCTTGTTTGGCAAACTCAAGTATAATCATCATTCACAACATTAAGCAATAAAACACAATGAATGAAAGTCAAAGCAAAACTTTTTTTAATTTCAAATCGGCATAAAAAGGTCGTCGTCGTTTCGTCAAAACGTTGAGATTCTAGATGCACGGTTCCAAAGTGGGCCGGGTTCTATGGAGAAGAGACCGGTTAGAAACTTAATGGTTGATTGTAATTTTAATTGTGTTGGCATTATAGTTGTATTTTGGGTTTATGTGCTGGTTTCCTCTTGCTTTACTTTCTTATTTGGTGGTTCACTGGAAACTGCAACATCTTCCCATTTACTACAAGATCCTACATGCCCTGATTCACCAGATGTTCCTGCACGTACAGTTTTTTTTCTTTTTGTGGCTATCTGTAATGTCAAAAATGATCTTCATTATGGCACAATATCTAAGTACAATATCCAATCCAGTAAAAGTTTAATCCATCTAACTATACTAATAGGAAAATATTAAACACAAATAAACAATAAGCAAAGTGTGTGAATCTTAAGTTTGTGCAATGTGTTATACTTTATATTAGTATAAACTATTACAGACCAGACAATTACACACAACATTATACAACAGACACATACAACAACTGATAATTATTAAACATATTACAATAGTACCTATGGTAATATTGAAGGAACTGCTTCAGGTTTTAATTTTATTTTTGCTGCTGTTAAATAATTCATTATCTTTAAAATTTACGCCACAAACACATGCGAACTTTTACACACTAATGTCAAGGTTCGTGGCTGTTATCCATAACACCCTCTGCTTATTATCAGCTGGAATCCTGAAAAAAACAAACATGGAATTTTAATAAAGTCTATCATTTTATAAGAGATACAAAAAAACATTATTATCTATTCGGCACAACAAACAACAAATGATTTCAACAAATTAACTTAAACTATATACAGGGTTATTTGTAAAACACCGGCAATGCTTTAAGGGGTGAAACTACTCATCAATATGAACAACTTTTACTACGGGACCAACCATGAAATCGCGAAAAAAAATTAAAACTTTTCATACATTTTGATGGAGCAAGGTTAATCTTTTGTATGAAAAGTTTGATTTTTTTTTCGCGATTTCATGGTTGTTCCCATAGTAAAAGTTGTTCATATTGATGAGTATTTTCACCCCTTAAAGCGTTGCCGGTGTTTTACAAATAACCCTGTATGTATACTTATACTATACTTGGAATCACTCAAATTATACAAAACGATAAATGCATCGAAAATATGCTACGCATTACAGATTATGGAAAACAAATCCAAATTTATTAAAGTACGTAAATTATTTAACTTAGTGGACTGTATGTTATGTGAAACGATCTAAAATAAGTACTTGGAGCAACTATATCCCACAAAATAAAAATATATTGTCACACTACTCAATGAAACTTACCTATGGAACGATATTCCACAACCAGGATAATATTCTCGCTTGCACCCAATCATAACTCAAGTATTTACCATCTTGTCGCCAAAAAATTATTCTAGGCACAAAAATAATGTTTGATCACGTTTATTTCTGAACTATGAAAACCACGAATGTTGACAATAGGTTGACAACTAAGTTGACAATGTAAGCCATTTTGAATGATGTAGTGTTTCCCGCATGCAAACTTCTTTAACTACTGGTATCCAAATATTGTAATAATCAATCTTATTGAATAACGTATGGAAATAATAATATTTAATATAATATTTAAAGCACGTCAATTATAATTTTTATTATGTTTATTTTGATAGCCGTGGGTAGAAGTTTCATTAGTTCTAATATGTATGTAAAAACGATTCTGAAAATACCAATTTAGTAGATTACTAAGTTGATGAGTAATGGCCATGTGTGCGAGAGGGACACCGCTGAATCTCGGGTGACTTTCATGTGGGCACAAAATTTCGTACAACTAGTTATAGCAGTAAGCTCTCTAGTTATAGGTACTATGTATTATCTCTATGTGCCCGGCCGACACAGTATTCTCGGAAAGAATACTGTGTCTACGCGGTTCATGTCTGTACGTGTCTGTGGCTACTTGCCAGGCAGTGTGAATAGAGATTTTTGCCGTTGATTGTGTCGGTGTCTGCCACGGCACGTGTCTGGCACGGTCGATGTCTGTAGATATAAACGTACCTATTAACGTGCTAGCCATGCTGCTGGTGTGTACATAAACTGTATAATAAATTACTACGCACCAATTTCATTTAATTATACAGATATGTTTATGACTCCTACAAAACCGCTATACAACAAAGAGTATCTATTTCTATTCTAATAAGTTCAATCTCCTGGTACTAATCTCTATTCTCATATCATTCGAGCATCAGATCATCATTATAATCTCCTTCCCTTATCCAATTTTATTTGGGGATGTCTTTTTCTTCCATTCATCTCTATAAGATGTCATTTCCGGATTTACTTCCTTTACATTCATGTCATGTTTCACACGGTCCAACCATCTTTTCTTTGGTCTGCCTCTTGTTTGATAGCCATCAACATTTATACTTGTATTTCGATGTATTGATACATAATTATTAATTATAACTAGCTGTGTAACTTCTTCTAATTCGCTCCTCGTAGTAATCGCGAGCGCGTCTGCAGCTAAGCGTGAGGTGAAGCAGTGATTCCATTTAGTAACATCAATGAATCAAGCCAAAATATTGAAATTTAACAAAAAACAATCATCTTTATAAATCACTGATCAACTTGACGAGTTCGTAGATGTTTTTTTTGTCTTTTTGAGCCACTATAACGATTACAAATTCTTCTCCAGTCATGATTTTGTTAGTATGCGTTAGTACGGTTAAAACTTATACAAAACTAACGTAATGTTTAACTTTTGCAAGAACGTAGTCTGTAGAAACAAGTAACTGTTGTAAACCCATTGTCTTCAACGATTGTAAAGTAAATGGCTTCCTGTTACTGTCATTACAACGCACAGCGATAAACAATCGCATTCGGTGTTGATTTAATTTTACATTTTTAAAACAATGCTTCATACATTTTTCTTTAGATTGTGAGTGCGTTTTCAGAGACAAATCTCAAATACCTATCTAGGTACCTGTATTAATAGAAGGGATATCTTCGTGAAAAACTTGTATCTCGATGACTTCTTTTCTTTTCGGAGTTCAAAGTAACGTAAAAGTGTATTAATTCCCGTTGTCATAGTTTCTTAAGTACGTTTGTTTGCAATTTATGTATATACATTACGTATTTTAAAATCTCCTCTCACAGGTCTGCTGGAAGAGATTTCTTATGTGAAATAAGCAGTACCTGAATAATATTTATTATATTTTGTATAGTATTTATGAACCGAAATATTTTCCTATTAATAATGTTGCACCGTGAACTATCCCTCTCTTTTAACCTGCAAGTCTGACCATCCTAAGGTTGTCTGGTTATGAACAGCTTTTACTATGGGACCAACACAGGAATCACAAAAAAATCTGTTGTTCCCTACAAAAATTCAATAATACTCGACTAAATGTATGGAATAGCAGATTTTTCCAGTGAAAACCGAACCTTTTTTCCAGCGGAACTGAATAATCACAGTTTATTGGTGTATCATGTATGTACTAGTCCGCCAACCATATTTATTCTAGAAGGAACGAGGTATTGTGTTTCTCCATTGAAAAGGGAGGATCCTCCGACCAGGTGAGGTGATATTACCTGCGAATCCCAGTTGTTGTCGGACAGTTATAAATAAGCTATTTGCCATGAACATAGGAATTCATCCAATTCTGAGAAAAGGCCCGCGCTCGGCTGTGAAACAGTATTTAGTTGCTACTTTCCGGAGCCAACAGTTGGCCTTGAATGGATTCACATAATTTCGGTATTTCATGCTTCGACCGGTCGATTGAGATATTCACGAAATCTGTGCCAAGCAATGACCACGGTGACTGATGGACAACAATAGTAATCCTGATTCGTCATTGACTTACATCGGTACGCAAAAGTTAGCACCATCATCATTTCGGCTGATAACTTGATGTCGAGATGTCAATCTCTAGTGTAATCGCATCATAGCATAGCACGCATAGCATGATGTCTGTATTTCCCGAAGGGCAAAGGGCCTTATGTAAAGGTGTACGATTGTATACCCATGATCACACACAAGCGATCTTAAGTCTAAAACCCTTAAGTATGAGGAGATACTGTGCCTCGCTGTGTGTGTTTTACTGCTTGTACAACAGACAGTGTTCTGAGAAATTGGATATGATGCCAACGGCTACTTCTTACCATCAGACCTCTCGCCATCGGCGGGGAGTTCTCCACATACCCTCAAGCCACACTGGTCTCGTACCGTGCGGTTTCAGAGGAGTTTCCTCCCACGCACGCTAAGGTTGTAGATTCATCTCCCCACCAAGGTTTTCCCGAGAGATTACAGCATAGGTTCTTCAAAAAGGGACTGAAAAGATTTTTACAGGGTCGGCAACGCGCGAATGATGCCCCTGGTGTTGCAATCGTCCATAGGTTACGGTAACCGCTTACCATCAGGCGAGCTGTATGCTTATTTGCCAACTTAGTAGTATAAAATAACTAGAAGTATAGTATAAGTAATAGGGGGTGATAAGCGGGACAATTTGCATCTTCCTACCACTGAGAATTT
The DNA here is from genome assembly GCA_932294325.1 of Allophyes oxyacanthae. Lineage (NCBI taxonomy): Eukaryota > Metazoa > Arthropoda > Insecta > Lepidoptera > Noctuidae > Allophyes > Allophyes oxyacanthae. The sequence continues at coordinate 1,076,933 of OW028614.1, read as the reverse complement.
TTTAGTGGAATAGTGAACACCCACTTTTGCCCAAACCATAAATCAAATCCAGGACATCACAGTGCGCTTGCCCAGCGTGATGAGAACTGACATTACCACTTTTTTGGCTGAGTTCTAAATCCAACAGTAAACTATGATGGCTGACAGTAACAAATTAAAAACGCGGAAAACAAAAATAAATTAATTTCACTTTCTACATCAGCCAATGTACAATGATGACATACGATTTGATGATTTATTTGCCAACATTTGACATAAATTTTACTTACGTGAAAGCATGAAGAATGCATTTGGTCTGATTCATTAAGTTCAACTTTTATACTATTTTCTTGAAGATGTTGTTCGTTTTCATGTATGTCATGGCCCTTACGATTGATGATATTCCGGTGTCGAGATTTCCTTTTTTTTTGGATTCCGTATCTAATGGAAAATCATAACTTTTATACTCTTTATGTTGTGGTAGTTATTTGCTTCTTTTAAATCTGTTTAAATTGACATCCGTGAGTCACAAACGGGTTCAGTTGAAAATCAGCATTGATGTCTGGCATACGCTGAACTGAACCTTGGTACACACGGTTGTTGTATAACTCCTTAACTAAAAACTTTATACATATATCTAAGATAAGATTTATTTTATTTTCAGTTTTTTTTCTTTTTCTCTTTCTTGCTTTTTTATACAGATTAGTGATCGGGAGTATATGGTTATTAGTTCAGCAGAGGATACTTTCCGTACACCTCATACCCATGAGAAAAATGGTGGGGACAAATATAATATTCCTTACCGGGATCGCCGCAGCCAAGTCTAATGCTGTAATTAGAACTAAACTGTTCTTTATGGTATCATTATTAGGAATGCCTTTGTTTGCTCTTAGGTTCGAGCCGAAATTATTATTATCTACCTCTCTGATTTCGGTAATAATGACTAAAGTCTTCAATCTGCTTATAAGCTAAGCTAAGCTGCTTTTAAGTTTAATGGTTTCACCACTGGTTCTACAGTACCTACATGGTTGGAAGTGGAACACACGACTATTATACTGGATGTATACAGCAAAACATTAGCAAAACTACTGCTACTGCCATCTATGACATAAATTTCAAACTACGATTGATTTTATACAGTTATGCGCCTGCGCATATTATAACAGACAGAGTATTCTACAGCTTAGTTCTGGTTGTTACCGCTGATATCTCTTGGCGCTAACATCGCTTAGGTAGCTGACTTTTATTAGTACAAATATTATTACATTTTAGCTTTGCTTTGGAAAATTGCTATGCCGTGGTTCCCAACAGAGAATAGCCTTTCTCCACCGTGGATTTCATAAAAGGTGACTACGAATTATGTCAAGTAGATGGAGAGCAGCGCCCTCTGTTATGCTCATCTCAACATTACTAATTCGCCTACAAAGCGTAAACAAATATAATAAGTAATATCATACTGCGAAAACATTATTTTCTAGCATTCCTAGGCCTTTCTTTAGTAAAATTTGTTAATAGTTTAATGCAGCGCTTGCTCCGGTCAGTCCTTGGAAGATTTACAGTTTCTGCGAACATCGAGACCCCTCCGTGACTCGGAAAGCACGTTAAGCAGTTGGTCCCTGTTGTCATGCGAATATCTATGATAGTTTTTACGGGAGTTAGCAGTCCAAAATGTCTGACAACCGGTGTAATTTAATTAAGGGTATCAGTGTCTTCCAGCAATTGGGTGGCGGAGGTCAGATGGCTGTGGCTCTGTTTAAAATACTGATATTCAGCAGCACTGATTAGACTGAGAGCCGACCGTAACTTAGTTGGGAAAATGTAAGCAGATGATTTAATAGTTTAATGTAAAACAAACTATTCTTTTTAATATTCTTAGCTACCAGATATTCTATGTTGTAGGTACCTACTATTAAATAAAACAATTAAAAAGAACGTTCTTTATTAACTTTATTTACAAACGTGCCCACATAGTTGAATTCAGGACATGCAAGGCAGGATTGGTAGGGACAGGGAGTAAAGTCGGTGGGACACAGAAAATAAATATTTTTATAATTTACAATCGCTACTAATTCCTAGTCTCTACTAATTCATAAATTTTACAATCACAATGAAACATAATCAATCATTACTATTATTATTATTAACATCATCATCTCCGTCAATGTTTTTATCATCATCATAATCTTTGCTAGATACATGAGTGTGATTCCTTTGAATTTCTACATACATTGGATCATATGTATGGAAACCTGACACGGACTGCTCCAAGCGCTTTTTTCTATCGTTTTCAGGATTTGCATTCAACCACATGTTAACATTTTTTGAATTCTGATTAATGCTTCTGTAATGACCATTTATTTGAGGCACATACGTCCAAACTGTTGTGGTTTCTTCAACTTTTTCTGTACCTTTGTTAACTTCAGGGACGTGACTTGTGGTTCTAACAAATTCATTTTTTAGCTTAACTATAAGCGTGCTGGGTTCTTCGTGTATATTCATATGTTCACCAGAATTTCTTCTGCTAATTTCTACTTGTTGGTTGTCTTTCCTTCTTTCTAGTTCTATATATTGATTTGGCACTTTCGCGTCAGCAGCATTGAATTGTAATACTTCTGTTGGAGCGGGCCAAGGATATTCAGTTGTCATATCAAAGAATGGTTCAATAGTTGTTACTTTAGGTAATGATGGCGTTTCTGACCTAACTTCAACAGGTATGTAACCTGAGCTACCAGCATGGTAGTCTTCAATTTGTGAAGTTGATAACTCAATGGGAGCTTTCGTTGTATATGGATTCGTTTGTGTCGATGGCATCTTAGGATTTACTCTACTTGTCTCATTTTTCATATCAGTTTTTTCATCGGGACTATACACTTTAACATGTACAATCATTTGAGTACCTGTTTCAGTTTCCTTATTATTTTTATTATTATTTTCTTTGAGTTTCTCTACTTTGCTTTCTTTATTTATTATATTGCTTAAATATCTAGGTCTTTTATACGGAGTATATATGCGCCTAAAAGCAACATTTGTTTTTCTTTTAAATTGAATTAAAGGTCGTGACGTTGTAAGATAAATGTTATCTAAGGACTGAGTAGTTGTTGGTAGCTCTTTTTTTAGTGGATATAAATTAAGCATAACGCTGAATGATTTTGTGGTACTAACAGGTGGAGTTTCAGTTTGTCTGATTTCACTGGCACTCTGAAGAAATTTACTATTGCTGCCATCATTTTCTTCACATTTGTTACCTAGACAATTCCTTTTATGGAATGGAATCTGTCGGAACATTGGATATTTGTTGGATGTATCTTTAAGACTGGAAGTTGGAATAGGTGAAAATCGTAAAAACTCATCAGCTAACAGATTGACATCTCCAGGATTTTCTGGCTTGAAATTGAAGAGTGGATCTGCTAGATGATTAGATTTGAATTTATTTATATTATCTGAACTATCTTGCTGTAAATCTGGTTTAGAATCAGTATCTGCGCTTTTGTTTTCCAGCATAGGTTCTATATAGAGACCTGTGAATGCTATATGTGTGTTAGTGGGCTTTGAGTTCATATCTCCTACTTTTGCATTGATAGTTTTCTCCAAATATTTAATAATTTGTCGTATATTTTTTAATCTTTCTTCATTTCGGTATCTTTCAATCCAACTTTTTGAGCCATAAGTTTTGCTAAACGGCAGAGGAGTAGGACTTCTGTATTCAAAGTAAAAGGGCCGTGGACTCGTTCTCCGAACCGTGTTTATTTTATATTTTGGTTTTAATGTGGTCGGTTTTATAACTGTTATGTTGTATCTTTTCTTTTTGGCAAGAGGGCCGGACGTTTCTAATGTTGGGTCAAAGTAACTGCTTTCTTGCAAAGCGTTGATGAGTAGTGGCATTCGTTCGTAGTAATCTTGATCGAATCCCAAGTAGCTTCGGTCGAGTCTATCGGCAAATGGTTGGTCGTTTTTGATGTCATCTGTTCGGTTCACGCCTTTCTTACTTTGTACTAAACTCCACTCTACAGCAATCGCGTATTCGTAGATTAGTAGTATTACCTGGAAACATAAGTATGTAATTAGATTAACTATGTAGATATTTGAATATGGGCATTATCATTAGTTACAAAAAATAAGAAAATGTTAGATATTTTTTATATTTCAATTTAATAAAATAGACGATATGTCGTGGTTATCTACAAAACAATAATCACACATAAATCACAATACATACAAGAGATTTTGATAAATTCACTATTGTTGTAATGAAATGTGGTTTACATTAATTAATATTTGGCAAATCAAAGATATTGTTGTTGAAATTAATATCGTAGTCTCCACGTTCATGGTCATCCTGCCTCCAATCATTATTTCGTTGAACCTCTAAATAACTCGTTCTCATGTTAGGGAACATTGATTTTGAAGATTTTGATCCAATTTTCTCTTCATTTTTTAATATTTCCCATGTACTTGAGGCTTCCTGATTTTCTTTTTCTACGTCATTATTTATTTTTATTGTTTCGGTCGTATTTTTATACTTATACCGCAGTCTATTCTCTGTTGGCTTATAGTTATATTCATCTTGAAATTCCTCTTCACCAACATTATCTATGTTTCCTTGGTCAATACCAAGTTTCACGTCCAGTGGCTCAAGTTTCGCGTCGTTCTCGGAACTAGTTATTTTAATACTATTCTTTATTGAACTTGTAAACTTAGTACTGGTCAGAGAAGTGTTACTTTCAACTGAATTTGTAATTTTGGCGTTAGTATTCATAGAGCGCAATTTTTGTGCAATTTCATTTTTTATAGATGACACATCAAGCTTTGGCTCGATTTTAGATTTTATATTTGCCTGTTTGTCAATTTTTTCATGAGGAAAATAAATCATATCAGCCATCTTTCTCATCGAAGCTAAGTCTAAGTCTTTGTGTTTCATAACTGGATGAGAATTTAAAGGTTTGGTTTTGATTGCCAGTTTATTTAAATTGTGATAAGATTTAAATTTATTATTAAGTGGCAACTTCACTTTTGTTTTAGCTAATTCAAAACTGTGAACATCTGGGTTTTCTAAATCATTGGTAGTCGTAGATGTTGCCATAAAATAATCATCATAATCATCTTCTCTAAATAAAGGTAATGTGGAACGAGAATAAGGTGGTTCTAAAGTGTATGCATCATATATTTTTTCAGTGCTAGAAGCTTCATTTGAGGAATCAATAAATTTTATGGGTATAAACATTTCAGTCGTACTAGGCTTGGTCTGTTGGCTTGTAGTGGTGCCAGTATATGATGCATCAGTCGGCCTTACAATTGAATCATAATCTAAAGTATTCTTTTCATATGTTTGGTAGTTTGGTAATAAAGTATTTGCTATTGTTGGCAGCTGTATCGTACTGTCTTCAAAATACTTTCTTTCACTATCACAAGTTTCAGTAGTTTTAGATGTTTCAGTAACTGTGGCATTTGTAGAGTTACTTACAACGTTACTAGTAGTAATTCTGGCAGTGGAACTAGATGTGGTACTTCTAGTAGTAGTTGACGTAGTTCTTGTAGTTGTCATTTTAGTGGTACTTTTAGTGGTACTTTTTCTGGTAAAAGTCATGTGTTTTGGGCGGAGAGTAGACTTATGAATTGCACGCCTTGGGATTATTATAGGGAATTTAGTAATAGGTCGTTTCGTTGTTTGCACTGCTCGATGGGTTGTGAAATTGTTTGGGCTTTGAATAATTTTTGTTCCATTCCCACATGTGTTCATGCCTAGTTTTTTATTAATCATATTATGTGGGATCATATCTTGTATACCACCAATCAATTTATTTAATAGTAGCCCCAATTTCTTTGGACATTTACAGCTTACTATAGGTTCCTTGTCTTCTTTTGTATTATATTGCTTGACGTTATTTATAGCCTTAAAAGAACGCTGTTTTTGTTGAATCTTTACTTTTTTTTCCAGTTTCATGGCATCAGTTGCTTCTATTATAGGATTTTCAGTATACTCAAAATCTCTTTTTTGATTACTTCCAACTTTTTCATTAATCATTTTGTCGAAATATTTCAACATTCTTTGGTAGTCTCTTATTTTCCTTATTTTAGTGAGATACTCCAATCGTTGCGTTGGACTTTTCCAATATATCAAAGGTGATGTTTTGTAATCAATGGTGTAGTGTTTCGATGTGGGCATTTTTAACCAATTTTTAGCATCAGAGAAGATATTTCTTTTGAAAGTATCTTCAGTTGAGTCTTTTCCTACATAAGGTGGACTAGAACTCGAGTAGTCTTCTAATATCTTCTCTAAATATCTGTTTTTATTGAGTGCTTTTAATAAAATTGGTAGGAGTTTGAGAGTGGTTCTGTCGAAGTTTATTTTTTTATTGAATTTTGAGTCGAATGATGTAATATCACTCTCATTCATTAACCCAAACCAGTTAGGTTTGAATGAGATTTTTTTATTTACATTTGACTCTGAGTTGATGCTGTATTCGTACACCAGTATGACACTCTGAAATGAGAAAAAAAACCTAAATTATCACATGATCACGTGGATTGGATACAAAAATATTGATACTACTACTGTTACTGTTAGCCTATATCATCCCACTGCTGAGCAACCCCCCCCCCCCGTGACTTCCAGGTCTTTCGGTCCAGAGCCAGTGTGGACCATTCCTTATTAATTTTATCCAGCTCGTCCCTCCATCTCCTTAGTGATATAAAAAATAATAAAGAAAATCGTGAAATATTGATAAAGAATAAAAAGGTTAGCATTGCAATTAATTAAGAATACTACATAGATATTGGGTTAATTACATACCTCTGATAATCCAGTCTTTATTAAATTTTGATTCAAATAAATATTAGTCACACTAAAAACGACACCTAAACATAATATAAAATGTTTAAAGCAATACTTGTAAAACCCAGGTTTTAAGATAGCCCCATCTCTTTTGGTTATATCACATTAGAAAGTGACAGATAATAGGTACACCAAAATTTTGCAATTACCAGAAAAAAATTAAGCGTCTATGTTCATTATTACACAAATCTTTAAAAAAAAAAACTGCTTTTCCATACAAATAATTCAATATGCAGACAGACAGTACGGTTGACTCAGTGGCTAAGCGATTGGCTTTCTTAGCTACGTGCCACGGGTTCGATCCCCATACAGAGCAAATAATAGTATGGCCTACAGATAGTTGTTCCGAGACTGTTTTATTTTTTATTGTTTTTGAAAAACAATAAAAAATATACAAAAAAAAAGTCGCGCACCAATAGCCTTTCAACCGTCGATGCCTATATTAATACGTGAAGAGAAACCTTTGCTCCTCTTTTTATGCATATTGCGCAGAGAGAAATGCGGAGAAGGCGGTAGGTATTTTAAGTTTATAAGAGTAGTTTAAAAAAGCTAAAATTTATGTATAATAATGTGGTCGAATTTCATCCACTGAGGGACCATTGCGGATCTTTTTTATGTAGCTACTAACTTTTTTATCAAAATTAGTAATACTACTAACCAATTTGTTTGTTTTTAATTCACAAACACAAGCATTAATGACATAAACTGCCACTAAATGTAATGAAAATAAGACTTTACCGTAGTTAAAGAACAGTTTACCATAAATAAAAACGTCATTATTTGTTTTAGTACTCATTAATCGCTATCTTTACGGCAATAGTCGTCATTTTGTATAATTATATTATTGTGTAGTACAAATTATGCTGTGTTACATGATATTGCATGACCAAACTTTACATGGTTACGCTCTATATAAAATTACTCTTTTATATTAAATGTGTCATAATTTTAGAATTTTATTAAATAAAAAAAATCTTTTTAAAATTATTTTGAAATAACCCTGACTATACATAGTTAGTTTACATAGTTGTTTTTTAAGTTGTTAAGCACATTCGATCGTATGGCAGCCGTGGGTTGCAGCTGAAAATCAGCGTCAGGTCACCTGGTGTTGTCATCTGACATTATGCTGAGCTGAGGCCCTTTTGGCATAAATGTACTTTTTTTCTGTTAGTTGTGATGTGTTTTATTTTTAATTGTGCCAATAAACACAGTTTTGTTTTTTTCTTTTCTTCTTTCCTAAGGTCGAACAAACGGTCTAACCGTTTGTCAGAGGTTTTGAGCTGCTGACAAAAAAAAAATATATCTAAATTTCTTTATAACTACCAACAACCTTGACTTATCTGCGCTAAATAACCATTTCTCCACTCCTCCTGTTTCTTTAAATCCTGCTACCAAATCCTCTACCTTGTTGGAATTATCTAGTTTGCCTTTGCCTCCATTCCCTGCCTTTCAATTCTCTCCTGTTAGTGAAGGTGAAGTTAATAAATCTTTCTTAGCTATATCTTCTTCTGCTGTAGGTAACGATAACTTGTGCTCGAGAATGATTTCTCCTATTCTTCCTTTACTACTTCCTACCTTGACTCACATCTTTAATTTCTCTCTCTACTCCGGCATTTTTCCCGAATCTTGGAAATCGGCTCATGTCATTCCTCTGCCCAAAGTCTCCAATCCCTCATCTGTGACCGATTTTCGACCAATTTCTATACTTCCTTTTCTCTCTAAAGTTCTCGAGCATATTGTTCACCGCCAAATATCAACGTTTTTCTCTGCAAACTGTCTCCTTAGCTCCTTCCAATCCGGTTTCCGACCTGGCCACAGCACTGTTACGGCACTTCTAAAAGTTACTGATGACATTCGCTGGGCCATGGAGAACAAATCATTGACTATCTTGGTTTTACTTGACTTTAGCAGTGCTTTCAACTCCGTCGACTTTGATATCCTCCTTCGTATCCTTGAATCTATAAATCTCTCTTCTTCCTCCTTAGCTTGGTTTAATTCTTATCTTCGGGGTCGCTCACAGTGTGTACGCCTTGATGACCTCTCCTCTGATTGGCGTGACCTGTCTGTGGGTGTTCCTCAGGGTGGCGTCCTCTCTCCTCTTCTTTTCTCTGTTTTTATCAACTCGGTCACCAAAGTGATCTCATCCAACTTCCATCTCTACGCCGATGACTTGCAGCTTTACCGACACTTCCCTGGGGCTGAGGTGGGGGATGCTATTGCCGATATGAACCATGACCTTGAACGCATTAGCATTTGGGCTAGGTCCTTCGGCTTGCGCATCAATCCTGCTAAGTCCCAGGCCATGATCATAGGCAGTCGGTACATCCGTAACAGACTCAATATTGCGTCTCTTTCTCCACTTTGTCTTGATGGTGTTCAGATTGCCTATGCAGATTCCGCTAAGAACCTAGGAGTTATTATCGATTCCAATTTGTCTTGGGGTGCCCAGGTAGCTAACGTTAGTAAAAAGGTTCATTTTGCCTTTCATTCGCTGAAATGTCTCCAAGGCTTCTTGCCCTTGAAGACCAAAATTTCTCTTGCTCAAACGCTCATTCAGCCCATTATTGACTACGCGGACGCCTGCTATCTGGATGTTACCGAGGAGCTATTAAATAAACTTGAGAGACTGCAAAATTTGTGTATCCGATTTGTCTTTAATCTCAGAAAGTATGATCACGTCTCCAGCTTTCGCAAAACTCTCAAGTGGCTCCCAATCCGTCTTCGCCGGAACACTCGGATATTGTGTCTACTTTTTAATATCCTACATAACCCGACAGCTCCTTCCTACCTGCGGGAACGCTTTTCCTACGCTCGTTCTCCTGACTCGTCCTGCAGGCCACACCTCCGTACTCTTCTTACATTCCCATCCCACAAAACTGACTACTATTCCTTTTCCCTATCTGTGCATGGGGTTAGGTTGTGGAACTCACTTCCATCTGAGATAAGGAACTGTAAAACGATCTCATCCTTTAAGAAACGTGTAAAAGAACATTATCTCTCCATGTCATAATATCTTCTGTTTGCAATTTATGTATGTATGTATTTGTATTTATTTATGTATATTTTTATATTTATGTGTATTTGTTTGAAGTATGTATTTTGCTTATGTTTTTTTCTTTTTTTTAATAAATTTAATTTGTATCTTGATCTATTCTTGTGCATCGCTGTCTACATTTCATGTTTTAAATTCTCCTCTCGCAGGTCTGCTGGAAGAGATTTCTTTTGTGAAATAAGCAGTACCTTTGTACTTTGTTCTCCTATTTTTAATGTTTGCTGTGTCTTTTCTTGTGTGTACATAAATGATTAAATAAATAAATAAATAAATAAATAAAATATTAACCATATTTTTCAATTTTGTATATTTTCTTATTTATTATCAAGATACTGCGAGAGTAGAAATCATCAGATAATGCTACGGGATAGGTTGTGTATATCCTCAAAGTCATTTCTGACTATTTGCATGCAACCATCGTCGGAATTTTCCTGCTTTCTTCCGACACATCTGTTTCAATAACTCGAGGGGCTCGTAGCTACATAGCTACCGCGCAGATCAGTCGATCAGCGAGGTTAAGCTGCGGTTGCCACGGTCAGTCCCTGGATGGGTGACCATTTCTTCGAACATCGAGACCCCTCCGTGCCTCGGATAGCACGTTAAGCAGTTGGTCCCGGTTGTCATACGAATACCTTTGACAGTCGTTACGGGAGTCAGCAACCCAAAAAAAGTCTTAAAACCGGTCTAACCTTAGGGTATCAGTGACTCCCAGTAATTGGGTGGCGGAGGTCAGATGGCAGTCGCTCTGTATAAAATACTGTTACTCAGCCGCATCTGGTTAGACTGGGAACCGACCCCAACTTAGTTGGGATACAGGCCAGGCAGATGATGATCTATTTCAATAAGTTTTTAGCAGATTGGAAAGTGTATATGATCTTAAAGCCTTTAGAGAATAAAAACAAACACAATGTAACTAAACGTGGTAACCTGTCATTACAGTTACAGTATTCAGCTACAAAACAAAACAAATAGGTATTTTGACTTTGTTACAAACTAGACAATAGTTTATAACGTAACTTTGTGTAAGCGATGCTTATGATTTTATAGTTAGTCATACAGAGTCGACTTTTTGTTGGTTTTGTAGTCATTTTGGATAATGTGGATGAGTTTGTAAGAGAAACCAAGCTAGTAGTTATAAAGAAATTCTTGTTCGGAAATACTAGACTTAGAAAATTATAGATTCTATGATTTTTTTACCATTATCTTATCAACATGAATGTAATTTTTTGTTAATAATAAAAAGCCCTATAAAAGAAAAACGGAAATATGAAAACTAAACATAACACAAATACATAACAACATATACAAGTACCTATTATTATAATTCTCAATTTAATCTGTTTGATATACAACATATTTTTTGTGATACAAATCGGAAAGGTACGATTTTATTAACTCGATAGAGAGCTCTCACACAGCTGCTGCTCCCATTGAACCCCTTGCGTGGTAAGCAGAAATATTGCATACGCATGCCGCATGGAAATAACATAAAATGCAAATAATTTACTCTAGATATGCTGAAACGATGTTATACTTAACATATTGAGCATAATGTACATACTTTCTGCTTTCTTCATCGGCGCAGGCGCAGTGCCGCGAAGCCGTGACGTCAGATTTGCGAGATAGTCTAGTATTTGAGTGAAAGGTTTAAACTTTGATGGTTCATTTCTTTGTAAAAATGTGTGAAGCCTGAGTAGTGAGACTAGTGCCCGCGTCAAGCAGGTCATCTATATAAAAGAGCTACACTGATAGAGCGAAGAATGGAATAGAATAAGTCTTTATTTCATGTAAACCAAATACAGGCACTTAGGAAATGTCGAGACTCTAGGTGCACGGTTCCCAAATAGTAGGTCTATGGAGAAGAACCGGCAAGAAACTCCACGGAAACTCTTTCTTTGTTTCTATATTCAATTGTTTGTTTTTTGGTGCATCGAACTTCATTGTCTCTGCATCACCCTAAGGTTGTCTGGTCTGTGAGAAGCAGACATAAAAAAACAATCGACTTGATATTTCTAAGTCACCTCTGGTTATAAATTAGTCTTCTACAGTATAATTTATGACCAGGAATTACACCTAAATTGTCAGCAGAAACACTTATGATGGATACCCAGTGAAAGTAGAAAAAGCAATCAATTGAGGTATTAATAACCGATTTGATTTGTGAAGAAATCGGGCTGGCTTTGTTGACAATGTATAATGTCAATTATGACTAATGATAGGCATTATAAGTGCGTGTTTTAATGAAAAACAGAAACGGCAAAGTGCAATTAATTGAATTTTAGAATTTTGAGTAGATTTATTGTAGATACTCTTTGAACACAATGCAATTAAGAAAATAGAATCATTTTCAATTCAATTCAATTTTTTTATTTGCGAGTATGATGGTGCAACGTTGATCCTACATTTTATTTGTTCTTACAACTTTATTCTAATCTGAAAATATACCAACAAATCATAAGACATAATTTATCATCATTCACGTTCATCTGTCAAAAAATATATGTAGTTTTATAGAATTTGTACGTCGTCATTCATAGGCATTAGTCTTTTTTTTTTCATTCATAGCCTTTGGACCCTACGATACAGACTTGCCTAATATGAAGATAAGCTTTGTCGTCACTTACAATGTACAAACCATAAAGTTATTATTACTAGTGGTAAAGTAATAATAACTTTATGGTACAAACTAGATGGGATCTTGCCGGTTCTTCTCTATAGAATTTAGCTATTTGGAACCGCGCAATTTCTAATAATTTAATAAATAAATAAATTATATTCTATAATAATTATTATTTATGCAAGATCATTCCGTTCTGAAAAAGACCTCCGGCAGCTAACATTAGGAGATTAGGATGTAGCACCTACATGGCTGTCATTTTGCATTAGATTGATACGATTGCTATGACAAATTCGCATGCCATTGTAAAATTGAAAACAATAAAACAGATAAAAACTTTACTTCGATCTAAAATGATCAACATTCATAATACATTATAATATATGTATGTATCTATGTATTTATTCCTTGATCTTGAATTTTAATTGTTTTTTTCTTCAAAATAACGTTTATTTTACGTTGCACCCACCATGTTTGTCTCTGCATCACCCTAAGGTAGACTGGCAGAAAATGCCTATGGCATTAAGTCCGCCTTTGTGCAGTGTTTTTATACCTGTGCATAAAGCATTAAATAAATAAATAAATATAGTGCCACAAACTTATCTGACCCGGTGACCAAAATTGGAACTAACGTCGCTACGGAACAAAAATGACATCAAAGTGTCATTTTTGTACGGAGATGACATTGGTAAAAACGACGGCAGCGACGCCACGAGTGGCCACGACCGGGTCAGATAAGTTTGTGGCACTATATTCATGCTGAAAGCTTGCTTGAAAGTAGACAAAAAGGTGTATAAAAAAGAATCAAGTTTTTTTTTTTTTTCTTTACGCAACATGAAATAATTGTCGCGTGCTACAAAAAGGAAGCGTGTAACTAATCAGTGTATAATAAGTGTTTACAAAATAAAAAGTAAAGGAAAAACCAACAACCGCAATTATGTATACAAACGACAACGTGCTTGGAATATTAGTGGATGCGCGTGCGCAATGACGTCACAGCACTATGTACTGGATTGTCTTTTTTCTTTGATTGAGGAGAAAATAGTTCCAAGTAGGGTATTGGCTTAAATGCATTATGAATGCGCATGATATCATGACCGATGCACTGAGATAGGCTGAATAGAAGACTACTAGTGCGTACTTTGACTTAGCTCAGACTTTACTTAAACTTTGCTAAGCTTATTTTTATGCTTAGCTTATACTTTGGAATTTATAGTCATAACACTTTATTAAATTATATGTATAACCTCGCAGATGAGTCGATCAGCGAGGTTAACCTGCGGTTGCCGCGGTCAGTCCCTGGATGGGTGACCATTTCTTCGAACTTCGAGACCCCTCCGGGCCTCGGATAGCACGTTACGCAGTTTGTCCCGGTTGTCATACTAATACCTTTGACAGTCGTTATGGGAGTCGGCAACCCAAAAAGTCTGACAACCGGTCTAACCTTAGGGTATCAGTGTCATAGATTAATATGTATATTGGGTAATCAGTGTCTCCCAGTAGGTAATTGGGTGGTGGAGGTCAGATGACAGTCGCTCCATATAAAATGTAAAATTATATCGTAAAAAAATTAAGTTCAAAAATTAACCCCGACTACTAAAAGGTATGAAACAAGAAAATATTAACACAAATTCATAGTGATGTTCAGAGGATAGCCGTGGTCGTATGCCACTTTGCCCTAAAGCTTATGATCACTTACTACTGTTAGACTATTGTTTTTACAGTATTATACATATATATTTGAAATGTGCTTATTAAGTCCTTTCATTTGATACCTTTTTACCTATTAAACATTTTTTTTTGTTCATTACTTTTTGTCCTTTAAAGGGCGCCATATTAAATTTCATGTGACGTCACATAGCCTTTCAACTATACCTCATTCGTCGAATTATGATAAGTATAGTTTAGAAGTTATGAGGGAACAGATGAACATACCGGCCAAACATATTAACCCTCTCCGTAGTCGGGTAAAAAGTGAATGAAGTTTGACGCAACCAGCCATCAGTTATCAATAATCAGTTTGGGGCGCTAAGGCGACAATGATTATGTATGTTGACAATTGATTAACACAGTTAATCTTATGATCTATGTTGTTTATATAATTGTGACAATGTGTTTATAACTCGCGACTGTTTATAAATAACCAATTGTTTATGAGATCGACAATAATGCTTCCGTAAAATAACGGACATCCTTCCATAAATTATAATCATGTTGAACTAAATGAGTAATTTTGTTCTGTTTCAAATACTAAATTTTCAAAACCCCATGTTCACCAAGAATATAACGGATGTTTAAAATGAAAACGGCCGTTTATTCATACAAAAAGTTCCTGTTAAACGGATGATTTTGTCTTAAACGTCTGATAAATTGTCTGTGTAATTGGGCCTTAGTATCTTTCAAAAATTTCAATTTTACTTATTGTTCGCGTTCTTCGTGCCGATTGGCCCACTCCGAGCGTTTCACCAATCGGAAAACCGAACGCGGTCGCTTAAAATCGAGATAGGTACATAACTAACCTAACCGTCAAAAACCCCTGACTCCAACTAGAAAAAGATCTGTAACTATTTAAAAGCTGAACAGATTTTCATGCATCATAGCTAAGATGATACCCGATTAAACTAGCTTTTAATTAAAAAAACTGCATTGAAGTCGGTGCATCCGTTTTGGATCTACGATGCCATAGCCAGATACACAGATACACACTATAAACTTATAACACTCCTCTTTTTTGTTGGGGGTTAGGGCCTCAGGCACTTCGCTTTACTAAAAACTCACATATATTATTTATAGTTTACCATTACGCCTAAACCAAAGAATAAGTTTGATAATCCATAATAGACGGTATTATGTATAGACCTTGACATGATCTTGGATTAAGCAAGTACCTATGTTGCCTGGTGATCCTCCATTTCATGGTTTTGACCAAGCAGTTTCAGTGGACCAAAATTACCCGCTTTACGTTTTACTTCACTAGATTAGGCGGTTTGAATTTTAGTACTACACTTAATAAAGCACAAATACATAAACACAAATCTAATTAAAAGATTATCCTTATCCTTCCACATTACAATATTTTTTTTAGCACTAACAAAAAAACGCATATTCCCTAAATTAAAAACAAAAAATGTGACCACATTTTCAAAAAACCACAAAAGCAACACTCACAACAACAACGGTAACTGTGATCGCCGTAGAGATAGCAGCGCAGGCGCATCCTTGCCTTATTTGACGCTTCCTCGACGACCGCAGGAACTCCTCGGTCCGCGCATCGATCGTCCTGTACAGGCCGAACTGCCTGATGCGGGACCCACTCGACGACACTGAACCCTCACTGGACATGTTACCGACACATCACTACTAAAAGAATGGTTGTTTGGATGCGCGAGCGTCACCCGCGTCCGCACTAGAAAATGTGACGGATTCTTCGCGCAGCGATAAGGTGTTTTTCTTTGAGATTGTAGGGTTGGGTGGGGGCTTTCGTATTAGCATCGATATCGATAATCATTGATTTATATTCTTGCCCGGGAGAGGTTTATTTAAAAACTGATTATTAAAAATTTTGTAATCTGATTTGCCTTCGATCTCGGTCCAAAAGTACTATCGATAATTATGGGAAACAAAACCTAGCAACATGACGATAATTCGATTCGATATATATACGTATAAATTCGTAGGTACTTCTTTCTGTCGTAGATAGTCACCAGTAAAAGGTCTTTTCCCATGCATTCCTATTTATTCAGCTTTATAAGATTACAGTCGATTCTTCATATTGCGGAGTATCTTCTTCTTGCGGGAATTCCTACGTCTATAACTTCAATTATTACATGACAGAAAATAAGTAAATAAAAGTGTGGAGGAACGAGGTATGGTGTTCTTCCATTGAAAAGGGAGAATCTTCCGATCAGGCGAGGTGATATTGCCTGGCTGGTTGATGTCGGACAGTTGTATATGTGTTATATACAATATTCTTTTTTTTTCCTTACGCGATGCAAGCCACGCAATCTGATTGTTCGAATTCATATTTACGCGCCGTGGTAGATAGCTTGCTGCCTTGCTAAGTGGTTCTTCTATGTGACGATAGGTGTCGCTACACAAGTAAGACACAATTTCATCGACACTTTCTCATCGACGACTTTCCCATCACTAGTAAGCACGATGCGCGGACGCGAAGCACTGGAGCGTACCGGCTAGCGCTCCCCCACGACCGAATATTCGTAATACCAGTGAAAATCACAATTATGTGTAATTTATTCACATCACTACGTATATGTACTCCGCGGTTACATTGTAAGGTTATTAAGCAAGCAATTTTTGTTTATTTTATGTGTTCTAATATCATAAATTGTGCGGGTCCATTAGTATAATAGAGTAGAGAGTCTCGTATTGCCTGACGTTAGATTGTTGCGTCACTGTGACCGGACTTCCACCGGTTTATTGCCAACATTTTTATGACAATTACACTTTGAGATCGCAATTTGACGGAAGGTTATGGAGACAGTAAGAGCCGTGCTATTACACCTATAATTCACGTATAACTGTTAGAGATTCTATCAAATAATTACATGACGGATTGAGTTTATGTGATTTTTTAATTATTACATCTTACTTAAGGGCGAGCATACGTTGCTTCTTTATTGAGCATGATTCATTACCTACTCAATACCGACAGTTTGTCAATCTATTAGGTCCTTCCATTTAATACACAAAATATTTTAAGAGATGTATCTATTGGTTCCGAAACTTTTGCTTTGCAGCAAAAATTTAATACCTCAAATCATATTTTTCAAATAAATAATTTTAATTTCATTTACGCTTTCGTCAAGAACTGCTTTTCGATGTGTGTAAGATGATTCTCGCCTGCTACGTAGATACTGGCGTAATAGATGTTGAAAATAATGAAGAGCCAGTATTTCTTGTGTCAAATAATTTTAAATTAATCTATTTAAAAAATAAGTACATCATTTTTTTTAATTGTTTGTATGGCATCTTTACCACCTATAGATGTACCTCTTAAAATATTTAGAGTATGAATGGAAGGACCATATTTTTGGACCATAGGACCATAACACCCAATGGAGCTGTAAAAGAAAGAAGTGAACAATTCAGCTGCCTCGGTCATTAACATGGATCAAACAGGAGAATGCTCCTGTTTGATCCAAGAAAACTTATTCGGCAACGCCTGTGCATTCTTAAAAAAGTGTTTTTATTACCAAATCATCTCCCGTATCTGTATTACTACTGGATTCGTTACCAACACCTATTCAGGCTCCAGCCCTCAAAAAAGGCTACCCAGCCCTCAAAAAACCTTGTGGTCACCGCCACCTGAAAATCAGCCAAGTGCGAGTCGGCCTACAGACTCGCTTACGATCGATACATTGTATTCCTAGAAAGGAGACATTTCCAGAATGTATGACGCCTCGGCCAATACCTTGTACAGTGTATAGGTCCACTCGGGCGAAGGTGCGGCGGAACACTAGTAAATTAATAAACCTGAAAAATGTTTAGTCTGTTTACCCACAAAAATTACAAATGAAAATGTGTCTTTGTTTGCACATCACAATATCACAATACTACAAAGACCAAACTACTGAACCGATTTTAATTAAACTTTTACAGCTTAAAAGCATATCAGATTTTGGATTTAAATAAAATAAAGTATACATTTAACACTGAATCATTTTATTTAGGGATAGCAGCTTGTGGGCCACGCCTGCTCCTATTTTAGCTTTTGAATTATTTATGGTTACGCGTTCCATTTCTCGGAACAGGCCAAGTGTTGTCACGTAGTATTTCGTTTGTTAGCATAGTAGATCCTGATTTACAAGACTCACAGTGGTGGAAATGTGTGTGAAACTTCAGTCGGCTTATGTATAGCCAACTTAACAGATCTGCAAGATTGTAATCTTAATACCGCTTGATGATACCGAATGAGCTCCACTTACCGCGGTTGAGCGCACCTTGCTACATATTGCTATCAATTTTAATTAGGTGCTGCTGGGTGTAATACCTTATTATCGAGTTTCATTTATCTTCATGCTCTTTTTCACTCACGGGATGAACAGAGGGTCTGAAAAGGATGCGTGATGAATCACAATATGATTCATTTATTTACGTACACATGAGGAAACATGGTAATAAAAATGTTACAGACAATCATACAGACATTCATATTATTACAAATGTCAAATTATCTGTGGCTCTTTTAGGCCGTAAGATATTCTAGTGGTGTGTTTCAGTCATTGTCTTTTGCCTCAAAAATATTTTTGAACGTGGGCCATTTACTAGATCACACTTGGGCAAACAGTTTTGGATCTCATGAGAGCACAGGAGAACAGTGTACGAATGAAGTTTGTGTCCCATACAAAACTTCAATATTAAACCCAAACGTATGGGACAGCTTCTAAGTTTTTCGCAATTACGATGTTGGTCCCATAGAGAAAGTCATTCAGCCTGATGGTCTGATCCACACCCTTAAATATGGCCACGCATTTCTGATAAACTTTGTTCGTAATCTGATCTGACAATGTTAGGGTTTCCTATAACGCTACTCCTATAAAAAAGGTCGGTATTGTACTGGATAAACAGATGAAGAGTTATATAACCCCTCTACACATTCAAGTAACTTACTATTACAATTTTAATGAACTTTCTAATTCGAAAAGCGTCGATAGATAACGTGAAACTGATGAGCAAGTGTAACTAATTACGTGTTTATTAGATTTATTACGACGCAGCGTGATGTATTGTTAGTTTAATCTTCGAGGAAGCCCGTATTGCGTATTATGAACGCATGCCTCAATAAAAATAAACATATACACGGATAGTCGGAAAGCGTAGGTATATACAGGCTGTCCCGAAAATCAATGTCAAGCCCACAACGAATGATAGGCCAGGTGGTTACAGGTATAAGAAAAAAATTAAAAAAAATCTTAGTGCCATACATTAAAAATTATAAAAATTAAATAATATCGAGAAAGTTGATACCCTGTGGTAATTTTACAGAAGGGTTATTCAGGGTTATAGCCCCAAAAAGAAATAAAGAAAAGTACAGTTTTGAAATCATAGTACCTACTTGCTTGACAGATCACCACAGGGTATCAATTTTCTCGATAGTTTTTAATGTCTATAATTATAGAAGTATAGGTATGACTAAGATTTTTTTATAATTTTTCTGATAACTGTCACCACCTAGCCTATCACCCGTTTCCGGCTTGACGTTGATTTATGGTACATCCTGTATATCAAGCCGAAAAAGGTTATTGTACTCATCATTATGAACAACATATACTATTGGACTAACCCTGAAGGAGGCTCTTTCTCTTCATCTCCTCTTTCCTTGTCTCCAAAACCGCAGCAATGATATTAAACTATTGTGATAAAATCATTTCAAGATCAAATATTTGTTCCGTGAGGGAATCGAACCCACATCTCATACCGCGGAAAGCCAATCACTAGCTATTGTGCCAACCTTACCATCATAACTTATTCATTCATTAGCGTAAAAATATATTGAGATCTGCATATTTTTCGAGATAGTATGATGGATGGACTTTTAAATCTCCAATCGATCGATTTTCAACCATCCCAATATATCAAGCTGTCATTCCTTTAGCATTTTTCTTTCAGTATTTTCACAGGCATAGTTAGACACAGTGGCGTAGCGTGGGTTGCTGCCGCCCGGGGTGGAGGAAAATTTCACCACCCCTTTAGGAATATCAATTTAAAAAACTAAAATATACAGTAACACGATAAAAATTGATTGAAAAAATACGGGGAATCCCTGCAAGTCAGTACAGACGGTGTTGTCAGTCGGTACAACGAGCTAGATGTTATTATTATAAATTCATTTAAAGAAAGGGGATTCCCCGGTTTCGTCACTGAATAAGTAAAGAAAAATTCAATCGGTCCGAATCGTAGGAGCGACAAAAATATGAAATGAAATGGTTCAAATTTTTGATTCAAGATATTATTATTATTATTTATGGTGAAATTTTGCGGCCCCCTAAAAGTGCCGCCCGGGGCGGGCCGCCCCTGCCGCCCCCACTACGCTACGCCACTGGACTGTGACATTCCTAAGACTAGCACATACATTACCAATGATAAATAGAACGTTGTCGCCGAACTTCGCGCTTCAACGAGCTCTATATTGATTTATGAGGGAAAAAAACTTAGAGAAAATGAAACTTAGGTTTTGAATGAATATTTTTGCTTATTTTATTGTTTTTATCGTTTCAATTTTCACTTTGCTTTATTATCTCGCGCATAAGCCGGCGCTTAAACCTAGTCAAGTCGGATAATAACACAGAAGAACCTAGTATTAGAGTTCAAAACGGGGTATTTACCATGTTTATATCTTGTATGCTTGTTTATTTTGTCTGCCAATAAACATCCACCCGCAAATACTTTTAGTTTATCCGTGACCATGGCGCTTGCAACAGTGCCGAAATATCGGGAACTCAATACAAGATATAAACATGGTAATTACTCCGTTTTGAACTCTAATACTAATGTTAGTGACCATGACGGTTTAAAAACTTATACAGAAGAACCTATTCTTATATTCACTTTTTTACCCAGTTTGCTGTAAGAAAACTGAATTTTGAGTTATGTTCGCCTAAGTTTTCCTTTTATGTATTTTATTTGTGTTTATGTGTAAAATAAATAATCAGTATAGAAGCCTAGTACGCCAACGTAAAGTGAGACAAATCAAACTTGCTAAGTCGATCGTAAAAACGTTATTATGTGTGCGTGTCGCCAGTCATGAGTATTGCATGTTGGTTACGCACACATATTTATGTTTGATGCCTCAGTTTTTAGTGGGAAGCATGTATGAGATTATCTTTCTATGCGTTATAATTCTAAGCCTCACTTATGCATCACTTATGCATGTGACTCCTCTGAGGCTTACATTCAGAGACGACAGAAACGAGTCTAAGCGTGAACTTACGCTTCCATCTGTCAAAATTTGTTCGTAAAATTGACATATGGAAGCGTAAGTTCACGCTTAGACTCGTTTCTGTCGTCTCTGAATGTAAGCCTTAGACAGAGGCGCAGCTAGGTAACCAAAGGCCCTGGGGCAAAAAATAAACTAGGGCCCCAATTAAACTATTTAAAATTCCCCTGTATTTTTTCAATTATGTTGCCATTATTAAAGTCGCGTTCCTGGAATCTGGTTTATTTATATTCCGAATGTGAGACAAATTTTCACTTATTCAATTTATAGTTTGTAAGTCAGAGTCCGAGGGGCCCCCTGAGCTTGGGGGCCCCGGGGCACTGCCCCTTCTAGCCCTCCGGTAGCTACGCCACTGGCTTAGATACTTACACTACTTATACTTATGACTGTTGCAATAGTGGTAATTGTGATCCATAATTAATCACAAAGGGATGCTAATGCCAATCCTCTTGATGCTATTTCATTGTCGCCTTTTACGAGTCCAGTCTTTTCCCAACTTCATTAGGGTCGGAACCAGATGTGACTAATTCTTCTGTCGTAGAGGGATATAGAAATTCTCAGGGCGTGATGATACATTACCTGGTCAGCAAAGTTCGTAATGGGTTAACAAAAATAGGTTAAAAAAAAACAAATATTTATTTCACATTTTTATAATTAAAAAAATATTTTACAATCTTAAACGTAGAATTAGTTAGAGGCAGTGATTCCGCGTTCATTTTTGAGTATTACCGTTACATATATAACTAATTACTAATATTTATATAAACAAACATTATTAACAAACAAAAATATAGTAATATTATTGCGACTGAAAGTACGGAAGTAGTCGTTTGGTATCACAATTCATATGGCAACTTATTCAATACCTGATTGCACCAAAATTAATTTGTATCTGCACTTAAAGTTTATGTTTAATTGACTAATTATGGGTCAACATAATGGTCGCTGTATTATTGTGCAAATTGACAGTTCGTATCTAAGCGTTCGTTCACACTCGATACTTTTAGCAGCAGAATAGCGTGTTCTTGCGTTTGTTGGCTGCCTTTTACTAAAAGTGAATAAAGAACGTGAAAACGCACTATTCTGCTGAAAGTATCGAGTGTGGATGGGCCTGAAATAGTAAACACATTAAATCAATTTATTAAAGCGTTTAGTTATTTGCTTTTTAAGCTTATTGCCCTTTATCCGGCGCAATCCCAACTTCGGACACATAATTGATAATTTTTCTATAAGAAAAATCCAATTATACTTTTCCGACTTGAAATGACACCTAACCATTTTCTCACTATAATTTTACAGTAATCGGGCTTAATCATACAATTTCGGTGCATCAGATTCCTACACTAAATTAGAACACGAAAGGTACCAAAGGTCGATCGTAGTAGTACCCTTTCTCTTGGATGAAAGGAGGTCGAGTCGTGTAAGGGATTCTAGTCGTCGGAGGAATATATACTGGGGGCCTTGTAGTAGGAGGAGGAATGTATACTGGCGGCCTTGTAGTAGGAGGAGGGATATATACAGGGGGTCTTGTAGTAGGAGGAGGGATATATACAGGGGGTCTGGTAGTAGGAGCGATGTATGTCACCCGCGTTGTCTGAGGGGGTATATAGACCGGCGGCCGCGTTGGGGGCGCTCGCGTAGTACTAGGAGGTAGGTAAACTGGGGGATTTGTTCGAGGTCTGACTGTTGTTGGGAACGTGAACGGTACTCTGGGGGTTGGGTAGTCATAGCCTGTGGTCTTGTAGGGGGGTGGGGTTACTGGGGGAGGTGGTCTAGTCGGGGGTGGCGTCGGAGGTGGTGGAGGTCTAGTAGGAGGAGGAGTTGGTGGCCTGGTTGGTGGTGGCGGTGGAAGGTATGTGGGAGGCCTTGTTGGTGGTGGTGGTGGAGGTGTTGGTGGCCTAGTTGGTGGTGGCGGTGGAAGGTATGTTGGAGGCCTAGTTGGTGGTGGTGGAGGTCTAGTTGGGGGTGGTGGCGGTAAATATGTAGATGGTGCCCGTGTTGGTGGAGGAGGTGGTCTGGTCGGAGGTCTTGTTGGTGGTGGTGGCGGTAAATATGTGGAAGGTGTTCTATAGGTTGGTGGTCTGGTTGGGGGAGGTGGAGGCGGTATAGGCCTCCTTGTCGTAGTTGGAGGTAAATACGTTACTGGAGGGAATGTCCTTTGAGTCGTCGGCTGCGTGTAGGGCCTCCTGGTGGTCGTTGGATAAGTGAATGGCACTGCTGGAGTTGGGTACGTATAGCCTGTGGTTCTGAAGTTTTCTAAGATTGTAGAGTAAGTTGGTGGAGTTCTGAATGTGGGTGGCCTAGTTGTGGGAGGAGGAGGCGGAGGCGGAGGCCTTCTTGTAGTTGGGGGTGGTGGTGGTGGAAGTGGACGTCTTGTTGTTGGGGGAGGTGGAGGAGGTGGTGGTATCCTCGTTGTCGGTGGCGGGAATGGTATGCGCGGTTTTTCATACACATAGCCTGTAGTCTGAGGTCTGTAGGTCGGTGGTGGTAGGGGCGGTCTTGTTGGTGGTGGTGGGGGAGGTGGGGTCCTACGTGTTGGCGGGGGAGTGGGTCTCGTTGGTGGTGGTGGTGGTGGTGTTCTTGGTGTTGGTGGTCTAGTAGGTGGTGGAGGTGGGGGCGGTGGAGGCCTTGTTGGTGGTGGGAATGGTATAAGCGGCTTCTCATACACATATCCTGTGGTCTGCGGTATTGGGGGTCTTGTTGGTGGAGGCGGTGGTGGTGGAGGTGGTCTAGTCGGTGGTGGTGGTGGTGGGGGAGGTGGTCTCGTTGGTGGTGGTGGTGGCGGTGTTCTTGGTGTTGGTGGTCTAGTTGGTGGTGGAGGTGGGGGCGGTGGAGGCCTTGTTGGTGGTGGGAATGGTATAAGCGGCTTCTCATACACATATCCTGTGGTTTGTGGTATTGGAGGTCTTGTTGGCGGTGGTGGAGGTGGTCTAGTCGGTGGTGGTGGTGGTGGGGGAGGTGGTCTTGTTGGTGGTGGTGGTGGTGGGGGAGGAGGCCTCGTTGGGGGTGGGAATGGTATTGGAGGTGTTACGTATACATATCCTGTAGTCTGTGTTATTGGTGGCCTGGTAGGAGGTGGAGGTGGTGGTGGAGTCCTAGGTGGAGGAGGTGGCGGAGGTCTTGTCGGGGGAGGAGGAGGTGGAGTACGTGGTGGTGGTGGTGGCGGCGGTGGCGTGGGCCTCCTAGTTGTAGGGTACTCGAACGGTATTCGTGGTGTTTCGTACACGTACCCTGTTGTTTGTGTTATTGGCGGTCTTGTCGGGGGCGGTGTTGGTGGCCTTGTTGGTGGTGGTGGCGGAGGAGTTCTGGGCGGCGGTGGTGGTGGTGGCGGGAATGGGATCTTCGGTTTCGGATAGAAGTACCCGTCTTCGTCGAGGTTTGCAGAGATGGAGGGCCCAATCACTGCATAGTTCTGGGCTGAGCCAAACTGGATGGCTCGTGCTGATCGCTCCGCCTTGCAGGTGTGGTACACTGCAAGGAGCACCACTGCCAGGTGCAGTGACAGCCTCTGAAATAAAGAAAATAATTTAATTAGGAACTATGATTTATAGGTAGTATCTGGCAACGGGCTGAAAGACCAACTTCTCTGCTTGTTTTAAAACTTGTCAAATTAGGAAGGCCGTAGAAAAAACAAAAATGTTTACGTTAAATAACTTATATTTGTATTGACAATTTTTTTTATTTTTTTTTATTGGATTTTTTTAATTTAATGTTATTTTATTATAGCTATGGATTTATCTGACATAAATTAATTGAATTGAAGTAACGTAGTAACACATGGACCTCGGGTCAGTGCTCAGAAATTGTAATAGAAAGTGCCTATATGGATTTTTTTATTATTATCTAAACTATAGTTATAATTATCCCCCAATCATAGATTAATCTATGTTTGTGTCAAGGTTAACGTTTCATAATTCTTCAAAGATGAGCAGAACATTTCACATGACCCTTGTGGTGAGCAGTTGACGAGGTGCAAATTAATCATAAATAGTATTTATGCAACTCATAATGTCAATTAATAATGTGGGTATTTTTTGTAATTATGTTATTTCAACTTCAATTAACAATAAAAGTGCTATTCCGATGGCAGCTGCAGACTGCAGACCGCAGCCGCAGACCGCAGGCGTCATTACTATCTAAATATCTATATGAAATTCATTCGAACGCAGCGACGCTGTCGTCTGCGGCCGGAATCGATTATACTAGCTTTCAATTTAAAAAAAAAAGCATTGCAATCGGTCCATCCGTTTTGGAGCTACGATGCCACAAACAGATACACAGACACACAGATACACAGATTCACACTACAAACTTATAACACCCCTCTTTTTTGTCGGGGGTTAAAAAAAGATGTGTGTAAGCTTTCAATAAATCAATGTGTGACGAAATCTGAAATCATCTAACGTATCCTAAACAGTTATAGCTTCGATACCACCATTGCTGATTGGCTTCCACTGCGCCATGTGCGATTCCCATGAGATAGATAGCTCGCACCTACTTGAAATAAAAAGAATATTCTATAGAAGGGAGCTATAATTAAAATTAGGTCAAGGCCAACGAGTAATATTATCTTCTTATAATTCTTCCTCAGTGCTTCATTCAAGCTTTCTGATCGTTTATTGTGCCTAATAGGTCTTTATTTCATGTAAACCAAATACAGGCACTTATGAATAGTCGAGACTCTAGGTGCACGGTTTCAAATTGTAGGTCCTATGGAGAAGAACCGGCAAGAAACTCCGCGGAAACTCTTTTAAAATATTAGATTACGATCTTGATTAGTACAATGTTGTGGTAATAGCTGCGAGAATAATGTAATTTAATGTGAATAAAAATAAATTAGAATAGGATAATTAATAAAAATGATTTGCCTTTAAATAAGAATGCCATGGTACAAGCTGACCGGGCTTTTGTTCGAAAAATGTCTTCTGACTATCATTGTCATAGTGATTTTGTTTATGTATGAAGCTTTATACAGTTCACAATTTTTATTATCAATGACGCGATATTAGTCTTCACAAAATAACAATATGAATAAAACAAATAAATGATTGCAATATGTCGCCTACAGAAGGTTAAACTATGCGAACGACCCAAATTCTAATCCAAATGTATTGGTCACGAGCGTTTTAGACGATATCATTTCAGTAAACATTATTATATTTAAATATCAGTGTTTCCAAATGCCACACAATATGGTTATTTGCTAAATGTATTGTGTATTATAATTAGAAATGTGCTGCATGATAAATTTTCGATATCAATGACTACATGACAATGACAAAAAAATATCGATGACGGGAATAATGACAAAATTATCAATGATTTTTTGCTAACTGTCACCGGCTGTCACCGCATTCACACATTGTATGTTATTATCTTGTCATTGTCATGTCACAGCCGAAACCTAAGTCCACGTTCATTCAGTCATTGACTGTGGACTTAGAATGTGGAATTACTTTGGAATGATTTTAAAATATCGATGATATATACATGTAACAATATCGAACTCATCTCTAATTAAAATACCTACTATAGGAAACTAATTAAGTTTCGCAAAATGTAGATAATTATTGTGTTTTAAAATTACCATCCTGCCCTGATCTCATATGATTTTGCTCCAATTCATGTCAGGTATCAGACGTTATCTCAGAGTACACTTTCCTCTCACTGATTTCGTTTCAGACATTTCATCCAACTTTTCTTTGTTTATTTTGGGTATTGTATTATTATTTTATTTATCGTACGGTGTCCGGTAGATTATAAATCATATTCTGGGATACCTAAATGTAAAAGAATAAGAACGAGCGCCTGATGAAACACTTTGAGCACTTAGTTGCAGTTATTCTTTTGCTCGTGTCAAATTCTAAGGCATACTCATTAAATTCGTTTTTATGATCGATGTATATATCACTTATCGAATAATATATGAATCTTTATTTGTATTCTAAAATAGACTAAATAATTCACAGTACCTGCTTATAAAAAGGTAAATAACAGTATTTATGTAGGTACCTATAAGAATTAAAGTGAAACCAGTTGCTCCCTTTGAATCAGGCTAACTGAGATATTAAAGTACATGATATTATTATCATGTTCGAGGATTCTTGCATTTGCCTATAATCGTTATAACTTGGAGAAGCCTTGGTTATTTAGTCCTCGTGTATAGCTAGCTGCTGTACACGATCATTTTACTTAATAATAATTTTATATTTTTTTATCTGCTCAATCTTTACGCCTGTAACAATTGTGATAGTAATTATTGTTTTATACAATAATTACCTACTATCACAATTGTTACAGGCGCATCCAAAGAAAAAATACTTCCTACCTTCCTACTTACATTTTTGCACTTCCCGAACATCTTTACAATCCGTATTTGGTATACTCTCATAAAAAAACGTATTCAATAACAAAGTGAATTAAATAATTATCTTGCGAATGGTATTTATGAGTGTTCGTACATGCGTCAGTGGAACATATTTCGTTGAAGAAGCTCAAGGCGTTCCGGTCAGCCCTGGTGGAATTCAACTTGTATGGCGTATGGCCCAAGGTAAAGGCTTTCGTCAACGGCCGTAAAAATTTATGGATTTATTGCCAGTTTTGTTGAAATTAATTGGTTTATTATGGGATTTTTGTGGTGTTGGGAAATTGAATGGATTTTATACGCACTCGCACACGCAGCTACGTATCTTGTTATACAGTTCCAGTTCCAGTATAAGCTGACCTCGCATTGGCTTTCCGTACCATTATAGGTCAAACTGAAAATCAATAGCTTGATTTGTAGTCGTGAGTACACAAAAATATGTGTAATAAAAAAAAAACATTGCAAGAAATTGCAAATAAATAAGGTTCATTTTTTTTAAATATTCTCTGTAATAGTGTACACGCTACATAATACAGCCTTATATTAACAAAACGAGGTAGTTTGTTTACTTTTACGGTAAGTGTTTATGAAAGAGTTTATGCATAACCTACACCAATAAATATTATTCGCAGTTTTTATTTTTTATTAATGTAAATAAAAAACCTGAGTGATGGTTTTTTATTTACATTTAATGCAAGAGGCTCATAATAGCTTAAATTAAATACACAACTTGAAAATGAAAAGCTCGGAATATTGATTTGTATATTTATTAATACAATCTAAAATTTAAATAGAATAGATTGTTGACATTCTAAACACTATAATTATGGTCGCAACAAAACGTTTGCTAGCTATAACCTTCTCACTTAGACCACAGTCTGACATTGATGAAGTATTTTGTCACTAACAATGATTTAATTAAGTCAACAGAACCATCTTCATAGTGTTTTTGTTAGCTGATTGGTTATTATGCGTAATGACCGCTTGTCCTTCATTTTATTCATTTTTAATCATTACGACGTCTAGATTGTAGAATTTCGAATCTTATTTAAACAATTTAATTTGCAAATTCTTGTATAAATACGTATTTATTTTTTTATTACTTGAATTACCTTTATTGGGATAACAGAATTTCTTAATATTGTATTGGTTATTCGAAACCTATAACCGTATTGACCTTATACATTATTACTGCGAAGTTATTTATGGTATTGTATTGGGAAGACAACAATCCGACCAAATTTAATAGTCACAAAATATAAGGGCTATTGAGTAATAATAATAATTCTGACTTTGGTCGAATTCGCGATATTATCACTTTTATCGCAATTCGGACCGCAGGGTTACACTCTTTCTTTTTTTAACTTTTAGTTTTACGTACTATCTCTCTCCTTGTCTCTTTCTCCTGATATTTAATCTTACATATATCTTTAACTCTGACTCAAAGTCAAAGTCAAAAGTTTTTATTTCAACTGGGCCTTTGCAGGCACTTTCAAAACGTCGTGATTCTAGGTGCACGGTTCCAAGTGGGTGGGTCCTGGACTCTATCTATAACAATTATTTTTGACGCTTTTGATTCACCGTATGTTTTTTCATGCTCATTTTCACCACTAAACTAAATCCTCATTGCATTATGTTTAACTGCTTCAATAAATTTGGCACGCGCGGCGTCTGTAGGTAGTTAATTACCTGGTACAGTGCTAACAATTGTTTTGGCTCAGTATTAGAATGTGCAGAATTAATTGTATGGTAATTTGGGGAATTTAGATGATAGAGATAATTTGTAAATGGATGACTTATTGATGGTTTGTTTTGATACACTACATGTCGTAATGCGATATTAATGATACTTTAATTATTTCTGTGGTTAATTGTAAAGAAAATGGTCAGCTTTACGCTCTTCAAACTTGACAAAAGAGGAGTGATGACCTCTCTCTAACTGTATTTTTGGAAGAGGCTTTTATTGATAATCAGTGTACTAATAAGCTTTTATAGATTCGATGTCAGGATACTATTAATAATGATACCTTGTATGGAAGAGAGCGTGCCTAAAATATATGTCATGGAAAATGTATATGGTCTAAAAAGATTGCTGTTGCTTCCAACATAGTACCTAATTTAACCTCCCCTCTTATAAATAAATTTATGTGAAGCTTATTCGTAAAAAAATGTATGACTTAAATGCCGTTATTCATAATGTAACTTTATACAACGTTTATTACAAGAGAGTAAATATATAAATTTTTGTAACGTATAAAATGTTTATTATTGCTACGTTAATTGATACAAGTATTTCGAACAAAACACGTGGTCTACATAACAAATTTTCTTTGTTCATTGACGGAAATGCAAATGAGGCGCACATGGAGTCTGTACTACTACGCAACTACAAAGTAGGTTAAAATTATTACAACAAATAGCGTGAAGCGCCAGCTATTGTTTTTATTTTTACATATTATATATCTCATGTTATGAAATAAATAAGAATTCAAATTGAATCACAAACAGGTATAATCATTTAGATATCAAAATTAAAACGAACATTTAAAATATATTTAACAGTTCGGAGGTTATATGCATTTCTAAATGTAGCAAAATAAATAATATAAATCATGATTTAAGATAAGATGATGTTAATCTATGAACATTAGATATTTATGTATACGAAATCGATAAACAATCTGAAGGCAATACAACCGATACGAATACCAATAGATGGCCAATGATCCCTAGGTCAGATGCATTAGCAGATGACACACAAAAATTAACAAACTGAACTGAAGGTCGCATGACATCGTAGAGAACCGAGTAATTATTTACTTAAGATATAACAGCGAGCTAGCTGACCCCAAGTTGCGACAGAAACCGAAGTGTGCCGCTGGTAATGAATGGACGCTAAAAATTGTAGTACTTAGGTTTCTAGTCACTTTCTTAGTCAAATTAAAATCATGTTGGAATATTTTGTAAATCTTCTTTCTTCGCACTTCTATATTGGACATATCTGGGATATTTTCAAATGAATCGAACATTAAACAGGATATTTTTTTATGTAGTGCGCATATAATTTATAGAGTGATTCCGTGTCTGTTCCTAAATGCAACCGCAGTATTGGGATATACTTTAGAACAAAACGAAAATTCGACTTAGTATGGGGGACACGCATAATTTACTAGCGCAAGCCATACAAAATCAAATTTTCATTTTGTTTTGGATAGAATTTTCGTAGTTACTGCGGTTGCATTTGGGAACAAACACTGAATAACTCTGCAAATTTTGCACACTACATAAAAAATTCTCATAAGATAATAATTTTAAAAATATGTTTTCACGAATGGGAGCGTTTTTGATGTAAGTAATGAAATTACACACTGTCGTCGTACAAGACCTATAAAACCTCATTGTGTTTAAAAAATAAAAGAGCTTACAAGGACTTCCTACAAATAATAATCCATACTAGTCATTCCATAGCATCTTCGAATTCAACTTGAACCGCGACTTGTACCTACTATTAGGTTACAACAGTAACTGTGCTAGTTTCAGTATTTGTTTGGGAACTGACTCGTCCTATTAAGATAAAAGAACATGTTCCAAATGGCGTGACGAATCGATTGGAAACGACTTGCAAAATGTTGGTCAAGTGGTTTAGAAAAATGTGTATCGTTGCAACTTTATGTTACGCCCTTTGTGTTGCGAATTGAGTTTCTTTGGACAAGTGTTTTCATCAAGGCCATTCACGGGGTAACAATTGAACTCATCTTTTAAACGTGTACCTACGTATCATGTAATCATGTTCTAGAACTGGCATGTCAAACTCAAAATCATTGGTAAGCCAAATGCCAAAAAGATCTTAGAACCAATGGGCAAAGCCCACAACGAAACAAATCTCATAACATCAACGGTAATCGATAGTAGAATAAAACATACCTATTACAATCTCTTCCTTCTTTAAGTTATTTTTATTTGGGGGGTAATTCTATCTGCAGAAATCAACTTCAAAACAACATCCAACTAAAATTAGATTTAACCACAGGAAAATGCATAGAGAGCTAATGTTTGACATATGTCTGTTCTAGAATATGAGTATAATGAAATATTAGTAATACTTTTAAAGACAAAATAAATAAATGAAGAAATAAGCTGGACTCTGTCTAAAGTATTCGTTGAATGCGAAAGACAGGAAGAAGCAGATCTATGAAGAAAAGAGACTTGCCCTTGAATAGGAGCCGTAATCTAAGTTATATGTGGAAGTAGGTAATTGAAAAACAACATTCTTCAACTTCACATCACATCGAAATTCAAATATTTGTTATACCCAACAGCCTACATAATCTAGTAGCACCACTTATAACTTGAACGTTGGTCATAAAGGATAATTAATTCAAAATCAATAGTCAATGCTGAGGCAAGTTCAAAGTAAACTATAGCGTAATAACATGATGAAAAGTTAACTTGTGCAAGCTAATGGCATTTCTTAATACCAATGAAACATTAATTTCTACATCAAATGTAATCATCATTAATTTTATTTCCGTTTGATGACAGGTCAAAAAAACCTTAAAGGCCAACAAGTATTAATAGTGAAATTTTAGTTACTCAGCTACATTTAACTTTACCTCAATGGGTCTCATTTCAAATGATCTTATATGTTCTTCTTCATCTTCTGCGGAGTCAGAACGAGCTATCACATAGAAATCCCTCATGCCATAGTGGAAAGATTAGCCAATCAAAATGATGGTATTGAGGCTGACCATCGCCAGACGATCTCATATTTCATCATCCGAGTCGGCTCTTTCCTTGAACCCTTATGTTACAAAATCGAGACAGCGTTTTGACTCAAAGAAAAAATTAATCAAATTTTTCTTTCAATCATTATTTCCAATCTTCTAACTATAGAGACGACGATTTATTTCTAGTAATAGTAGTAGTTATTCAAATAAAGGTACTATAGACTTACATGATAATTGTCTCTTGAAGAAAAAAATTCTAGTAATCCCTGCTAGGGAACCGCACGATCGTAAGGTAAGACTAATACTAATTTGTACTGACTGACACTAGGAAAGAAATAAAATATGTTAGTGCTTATAAACAATGAAGCCTATAAATTCAAAACATCGATTGTTGTGCGTCTATTAATAGATACTTACAAACTTGGCACTCATACTATAGTTCATTTAACTACGGAGTACGAATCTAACATTTGTTACATTTTCTTAAAAGTGTTGTGAAAATATTACAAAACCATGTAGCTTGTGAATAAATTGAAAAATCTACTTATCTATCATGGAGTAATCTTTATTTGATAGACCACAGTAAGTAATAAAAACATGCTTTACTATCATTTTAATATGTGCTCTTTGCCGCTTACTTGTTGCATTATTGGCAAGTTCCCAGTTAAAATAAATCTGCCATAGATACATTTTAGTTCCTTTCGCAAAAAAAAAAAACCGTTATACCTAGCTGAGACAGGAACAATTATAGCATAATATTTGCTTGAAAACAATGTATCATTAGTATTTCTTTCACAACAACAAATTAAACAGAACATTTATAACAAAAGAGTCCAGTTATTTTGAAAAGGCTCTAAATTAATATTATCAACTTCTAAATAATAAAGCTCTTCACGAACTGTAAACTATTTAAGATCGACGAGCTTACATTGCTAAAGTAACAAGCAGACACATTGGTGTCAAGTGGCCCTTAAATCAAAGTTAATTCATCAAAAGGTGATGAAGAATGCATTGTTTGCTTCTTATTTCTTAATGTTTATAAATTCGATGTTGTCAATAATAAATTGTTGTGTACTAAGATGGATGAATCTTTGACGAAGATTTCTTTTCAGTCAAAAAGGTAGATTGAATTTCCGAAGTTCTTTAAATAGTTGTATTGTGTAAAGTTAGTTTTGTAATAGGTGAATGGTAGAATGTTTTAAATGCTAGATTTAATAGTAAAATGTTCATGTATGTAAGACTTGAATGTTTGATAGCTTACAAGTAAGATTACTACTTAAGTATTCAAGCCTACTTTTATATTATTCATCGACAATCAACTAATTTAATAAACTAACCATAATAAGAAAACCGGAAAAAGTTCCAAATTCTTCAAATAGAATTTCATCTGAAATTCTGTAATTCTTATCGACATTATTATTTTCACTACATTTTATAGATGGCTTATCCTTATAATCTTGCAGGGAATCACATACCTACCACGTTTGCTTTAATTAATGTAGCAACAATTCTTAAATGACAAATTACCACATAAATGGTCATTAACACCACGGGTTCCACACTAACAACACGAACGTTGTGATGCTCAACGACCTTCACCTTTCCTTCTACCGGAATTATATCAGCTATAAATGGTCGTAAATACCAGCCGTGCCTGCAGGGTTGGTCGGTTTCTATTGAATCTTTTACTTAATCTATTAGGCTTTTGTTAGATTCCTCTTAATCGTATTTAGTGTCTATTGTGTATTGTGCATACTTTTGTATTAATTTAATAGCTCTTATCTAATTATTACTTTTTTATTAAAGAACTTCATTGTTTATTGCCATTATTGTTTTTAGCATTTTATCTTTATCCATTTGGGAAAGACCAGTATTGAGTACAATATTCCCGTTAAAAGTTGGTATCAGCCAAAAAGGAATCTTGAAACATGATAACATCTTGTGATAAAATGTTAAATTTATGATCAGTATTGATTTCAATAATTGATACTTACGAACATAAATTATGCTTTTTGCAAACTTTAAGGCAAAATTTAACTATCTTGTTTTCTTTAATCTATCGTTTTTCATATTGTATCGGCATTTAATAAAACTGGATACAGAAAAGATTGGATTTACTAGGTAAGTACATAATCTTAATATTATTATTATTTAGTCTTGATTAATTTCACTTCCACAACTTCTGTTACTTTCGTTCGAAGTAATGGATCCGTCTGGCTTGGGATAGGTCATGCGTAACGATAGATTGCGTTAGTTGTCAGACCTACTAACAATTTTATTGAGGCCTGAAATATGCACAGCGTTGCCAACGTGGCAGCACTGGCAGGGTCGCCATGCAATGTCAGTAAAAGGCGTGTAGTTCGGTTGATTAACTATAATATAATGCATCCCCTTACAGACTAAGTACACTTATATAGGGA
The DNA here is from genome assembly GCA_932294325.1 of Allophyes oxyacanthae. Lineage (NCBI taxonomy): Eukaryota > Metazoa > Arthropoda > Insecta > Lepidoptera > Noctuidae > Allophyes > Allophyes oxyacanthae. The sequence goes on along the minus strand of OW028614.1, from coordinate 1,041,986 downwards.
GTAGGTGCGACACACACTACACTAGCCTGCCTCATGCCGGTTATATTTTGACCCCAATATAGTAAGATCTGAGGAATCCCTGCAAACCAGGATATTTGTAAGTTTAATTCTTTCTGATCCATTATCGGATTAAAAGGCGTAGTAGATTGGAAGTTCGATACGGAAAATATTTCTCGTATCTGCATTTTAATGTTTTCCTCATGGGCATTTTGCCTTAACCTTTAACAGATAATTTTAATTTAATTGATGCAAATCAAATTTCTTATTATAGAACATCGGATTTATGTCTGTAACCATTGTAACCATGTATATTAAAATTTAAAAACAATACGTAAAGTTTGAGTAAGTCACCTCTGAGCTATTTGTTCAGAATTTGGTGAAAGATTACATTTGGATTTAAGGTTTATATTTCAACATTCAATAGATTTTAAGTTAACAGCTTTAAGATGTGCTGTTAGGACATCCATATATAAGATTACTTAGAATTTAATGGTGCGAGGAATTGAACGTTTAATGTCATCAGTATCATTAATTTACGGACCGAACATTTTAGTGCTCATTGCTTAACCTGAGTCTTCTATTTTGGGATGCCACATGTTCAGCAGTATTTACGTGTACGTTTACGAGGTAATAAAAATGATAGTCAAACTCATGTAACAACTTTACTATTGCCCTACGACAAGAACATCTAAAGAACCAAAGTACAAAGTAAACAAACGCTTGCCAAATCACACATAATTAATTTCGTAGGTTGAGCAGTACATAAAATTGCTATTTTGTTGACGACTAAAAACGAACAATGAAGTTTTGCAATGGACATGCAAACAGTTTAGTTACAAATACAAAAATTATACGTCATGTCGATATTTTTAATAACTACTATGTAAAACTCTACGACTAATTCTTAACCAATTATATAATTACTATGCTTTTATATATTTTTTAACAATTCGACAAAGAATTAAAAAAAAATGTAATAGAGTTAGTAGGCCACCGGCATCGGGAACAGGGTCCAAGTTACCGGTGGTCAGGGCTCTAGAGAGAGAAATCTCCTAACAATGCGCGCCGTGTCCAGGAGTACTGCTTTCTGAATCAGGCCCTTGATCCAGCCACCGAGCGAGAGCCTCTCCAGGTGTTGGTCGAGACTCATAATATTATTCGGTATTATTATTAATTTGTTTTCCATTTCACATTTTTGTATCCTCAATGGCTATCGGAAATGTTGACATAAAAACTAAATTATCACAAGCCAATATACCTTGGCCGAATTCCGTCCCTACAAAACACTAAAATCATTTACACATCTTAACAAAATTCAATCGAAACCAATTTTATTGTCTTTTGGTGTCATCATCCCAAACATGGCTGTCCAGTTGGTTCGCTTGCGCAAGTTGAAGTAACGCAAGCTTTTGTCGAGTAGTAATGAGGACCTCGTGTACAGTAATTATTTTAAACATGACAGCTGCTTTAAATTATGGTTGGACATCCTTTAAGTTTTTGATGTATCTTTTTGTATTACCTTAGGGCAGTAATTTGTATTGAATAAGAAAGCAGGCTTACTCATTATTGAAAGAATATCTTGCGCCTCAGATTACCTAGACTGCTCCAAGTTAGCAGTATTTTTTTTAAATTGTTGGCGGAATCTTTTCGCTGTTCTAAATTTGTTATTTTCTTGGTTAATATTATTATTAATAATATGCCTTATCACTTTTTATTGATGTAATATCCGAGGCAGGTAAAGATGTTAGAAGTCTTTTCCCGATTTATGCCACATTCGCCCCACGAAGTTTCGCTTCACATAAAAATATCCTTGTTCGCCTCCTCTCGTTATTATCTAACCGTAGGTTGTCTATGAAAATCTCCATTATCATTCCTATTTTATCGCTGCTTTTACACTTCTTCCACTTCGGTTGTCAAATAGTGTACAATAACCGAAATTGTATTATTTTAGTCGTTGTGCCATGGTCTGTGGCATCTAGGCAATCAATTTGTAGCATTCTTTGAAAATTATCTTGAACAACAGTAAATATTTTAAACCTGATTAAAATACCTACCTACTACCTGCCGTTAAATGACTTTAAGAGCAATTATTTAACATCAAATGCCTCTAAATGGTATTAAAGGTTAATAGAGCTATAAAACTATTGCAAGTGATTTAATTTATAGAAGACATTAACTACAATAATAACTAGTTTAAAGTCTTAATTAAATATTTTTGAGTAAATTTATAGCAATGTTGCTATTAAATCAATGTTCACCCAGTTGACAGTAATTACCGGTTTAGTATCTTCTGCATTTAAACAGTCAAACTTGGAGTCATGACATTTCTGTTTTGAAAAATTAAAATCGATTGTTGGATTTCAAATTTTGCAGATTCGCTTGCTTTTAACTTAACGAAATAATTATAATTTGATTTGGTGAATCAAAAATTTGCAGAGCTACTTATTTTTTTTTTCGTTTATATTCTTACGATTTTATTATTCACAGGGATGATTATAATTTTGTTTCTTCAAATTTTCAAAACTGCGTGTCCAATTAAATTGAATTTATGATTCGTTTCAATATTCGTTTAAACATAGAATCTTTATGATATGTTTCAAATCGTACCTATATAAATAACATTTAAAACACACATTTTAGAGGATATAACATTTGATATAACCGAATCTAACATTTTGACATTAAATCTAACATAAATCAAGCAATCAAATGAACAAGTTACGATCAATTTTATTGATAAACTTCAGACCATATACGTCACAATGAATAGATTCCAAATTACAATGAAATATGATTCCAGGATATTATCGATTCTGGTCATAAATCAAGTTGGATGGACTATTTTTGCGGCCTTGACATTTCGGTTACATGTTTGTCCTTGCTCCGGTATTTCTCCGGATGGTTTAAGAAGATCCGGGTCAGTTGTCGAAACCAAATGGAGACTCCATTACCATTTTTGTATTGGGGAAATTTTGCTTCATCTTTTGTCTGATTTATAACATCGGGGCATTTTCCTTATTATTCGTATTCTCCTTTCTAAATTTATTCTATCTGGGTCTTCTTCATGTCTTATTCTATTATATTTTGCTTTATTTTGTGCATCGGCTAAATTGTTCCTTTTCATTTTGGCTTTCACAACATCATTTTTAAATTGATTATTTTGATTTTGTTAATGAGTTTGCTAATAAGATCAAAAAAACAATTTGTTGTAAGTTTAAAATGATTACTATTAAGTGTATCATCGTCACTGTTTACAGATAAACATGAGCCTCTCGTAGAGATCGCTACTTTATGCGCATACTTTGTAACTGGTGAGTCCATTGCCCTTTTCCATCGACGTATCTAACTTACGCAAAATAACATACGACTTGTGTTTCGGATTTTCCTATACCTCCCGGATATTAAACAATTCAAATGCTCGGAGTAACATTTTCGTAAAAGCCAACTACATCTTTATTGCTATTCTTACTGGCAGAACCACAAACAGGGAATTGTTGCTTGGCCTTTTTGACCGTTGAGCAATGGTTCGCACTAGACGTCAGATTGCCTGATCGATGAATGATATTATTTTGAGGTTGTCTGTCAAGCTCACTGTATTGCTTTGTGTAATAACATTTTGATTATTTTTTGGGATGGTGTTAGAATACTGCATTGATGCAAGACGTTACTTTGAAATAAGATTTTACGTAGATATTAATTTTCAATTCCAAACTTGGGTTCGAAAAGGAAAATTCTTTTTCTAATTAACAGTTATCCCTATGTTATGTCCTGTCACCTAATCTAAAACTAGTAGTTGATTAATAAAATTGGTTAAACCCTATCAGTAAACAATACAACTGATGTACGTGTATGTATATATGCGATTTATGTCTGTAAGTTGTACCCACGGTACATGAGAAATGTAAACATCGAATTTTCAGAAAAAATAAATACGTTTAAATCAACTATTCATACTATCAAAGATCAACTATTTTATTCCACAGGTGTTTAAATTAAATAAATACCACAGATTTTGTTCATGCAAATTTTCTTTAAAAATCATTAAAACAAGAAATAGATAGCTTCATTGATTAATAGGCTGGTTTAAACTTAAATTGACTTTAAGGAATCCAGTTTCCTGAAGTAAAACTAGTTTGTACCAATGCTAGTTTAGCAAAACAACTTGGAGCTATAATTGAATCGATTTTGCAAATTATTTAATTTTCGTTAAACAAAATATGTAATAATTTAGCACATCTGCATATTTTGCTCTTAAATTGGACAGTTCTCAAGGCGTACCGGTTTATTCCTTATGGTGACTTTATCAAGTTTTCAATTAGCTAGGGGATATGAATTTTCCCTTGGCCCTGTTTTATCTTCATTTAAATCGTATATCGTATTGGTAGGCGCCACTTAACGTATATTTGGTTTAGTTAATACACTGATTATTAAAATAACGCATAAATAAAATAGCAACGCGGTTATCAATAACTACTAAAGTATCATCAAAATAAAACCAAAATGAATTCTATATCCTCTTATATTTTGAATGTCAATCCAATTATCATTATTCATAAACAACCCTAAATTGTAGAGTTATTCAGTATTACAAGGTATGTCGATACATTTTTTGCTCTGCCATTTATTTGAAATAGATACAATCTCATCAAAACAGAAACAACCATTCGTATTTTATGCAACAATATTATAATTTAGTTTTTATTTGCATTTGGCATTGAGTACTTGTTCAAACGAATTGTAAACAAAGGAGTAGAATTCCTATCATTATCATTGTCTGTAAAGAAAAAAACGTATTGTTCATTCAATTCGTGAACATGCGAAGTCTGTTAGGTAAAAAGTAAAATTTATTAATTGCGTGTTATTATGATGTATGGATGCTACTTTCTTTATGTGTGTCAAGTTCAATCGTCATCACAATACTAGCTCGTAATTCAGATGTAATTCATTCATTACTTTAGCAAAGGATCTTCATGGACTCGTAATTGGTATTCAGGATGCGCGTCTTCTAGAAAATAACGAGCGTAGAAATGAGCGTGTCAAAGATGGAATATTACAATATTATACAGTAGTTTAGCATTTTGTTTACTATACCACTTCTAACATATCCAATGAAGTTCTCATTGAAGTAAACGATGCGTATAGTTTAAATGTCAATTTGCCTCGTAGAGAGTAAATAATTAAGAACTTTTATAAAGATATTCTCGCGAGAGACAGAAAGAAATCTGTAGAGCTGACTGCCAACCTTTCTTAGTCAGAGAGGCACTAAAAGAAGAAGATAAAGATATTGCATACCGTAAATAAGATGAAATTACAATACAACGAAATGCAGCAGAGCAAGAAATAAAGCCATTACAACAAGGTGTGAAGGACTAACTAAGAAGCACCTACGCGTCTTCGCATTCTATACCAATCATCTCGTACCCATATCTGGGCACTTAAGTTACGATGCTCCTACGCATAGACACGATCTCTCAATGTCTGTACAATGTCAACTATTTGTGATTAGCTTTATATAGTTTTATAGAGTTCTATGTCAACATCAAAAGTAAGGTCTTTTACTATTTGTTTAACTACATTTTTATATTTTTGCTGTCGTATTTTTAGAAGCGATGCTCTTGTTTATGTAGCTTGCACTATTGAGTTCTATCTAGAGTCTATCCTTCAGTTCATGGTATGACACTACGTTCGCTTTCTCTTTCAGTTATTCTATTATCATATCACTTCCTTGAGCTTTCTCATCTTTTACTACAATTATATTTTTAATCAGATAAAAATCAAGTACACTAATACAGTCAACCCATAAATCAGTCGCCACATCCTACTGAGTCGAACAAAAACCTGACTACCAAGGTGATTGGCAATATCCTACATGAAAATGCATGCAGCGGTCAAAAACCATAAAATATTTATATTAATATTAATATTAGCATAAAAGAAAACAATAAAGCTTTATTAAATCATCTCCTACATTGTTCTCAAGAGTCACCAAGGTTACAGATACCCATAATTAATCCCACATGTGGTCAATAGCGTCATTTAAAAACATTATGGGCAGTGGAACTGGTTTTTATAATAATTTTATCTGTCTCGTTGCGTAAGTGCCGAAAGTTGAGATCAGTGAAGATACGACAATTTTCTTGAAGATATAATAGACGTGAGAAGAATGAGATTGAAGAGGTTGACAGATGGCAGTTCAAATGCTGCACTGCAACTGCTCTGAATGTTATTGTTGCCAATTTGAAAAAGGATAATATTATTCACTTATCTAATAATGTATAGACCGACCTAATAGAACCGATTGACGCAGTAGCGGTGAGAGCTGTGTAATTCATGTGACCTCCAATGGCGAAGAGTCCATACAACCCGATTCCCATCGGCTTCCCTTTAGGAATTGGTTAGTGCATAGACCAACGTAATATTATAATATTATTTTCTCATCCAACTGACAAAAAAGGCTAGTTTTTCAGTTAGGTCTCCTCCAGACATGACCATATATAGATTACAAGAGACGGTATGGATTTTTGTCTTGCAGGAATTTTTAGAGGGCATTTTTGGGACGGCTTCCCCTTTTAAAACTGTCACCCTTCGCCACTAGTAACCTCCATCTCTTACAGTACATCAAAATTTCGTATTATAATTACCATAAAGTAAGATTACTTTATTTATTTTATTATCTATGTAGACACAACAAAAAGAAAAATACACTTTAGTACAAACACTTTAGTACAAAGGTACTTTATAATTTGAATTTTCTGACATCATCATAAATTCTAAGTCTCGTTTTCTCTTAGAATAGAAATAGAGAAAATATTCTAGACTTATCATAATTATGTCATTGTACGAATTTAATTGACATTCGTTTAAGATTGAGACAAAACTTTCCTGAAATATGATGGCTTTTTTAAATTTATATGGGTGTAAGCCCTCTGGATGTCTTTTTGCTGAATCTCAGCGAATGTGCCGTTTGTGTACGTTACCCCACTAATGTAAACTGACATAACTTAACACCTTTGTAAACATGTGTTAGTATATTATTTATAATTTTTTGATTGATATATTTATTGTTTTCATTATGCAGGGAATCCGAATGTTGAGCTGTTTTATATTAATCTTTGGCTTCATTAAGTAATTATTTATATTACCATTTTTTTCCGAAGCTTCTTTTAGATTTGATGTAATAATTTATTCAGATTTGATTGAATGGTAAAGGTATTTAGAAATGTCAAAAAGAAAAACATCAATGTATCTCATTAATTAAAAATAGGCAAAAAAAAAAAAAAAAAAAAAAAAAAAACGCGTTTTGTCGTTATTTCTGATATTAATTAATTAATTCTAATAAAATGACAGTATCAGAATAAGATTAGTGCTATCAACGCCAAACGGTCGTTTCGGACAACAACCGGTTTTGGTTGTGTAAAACACATACACATGTTCACAAAGATTAGAATAATTATGGATTTGTAATATTCAGACCAGCTAAACATTACTGTCAATGATACTTTGTTGCAAATTGGAAATATTTCCAACAGCTCAGTAGATATTAGGTAGACTGTAGACAGACAGACAGACTGTGTGCTACATTAGGTATTTGTATTAAAAAACCATTTAACGTTGCCTCTATTTCTCCTGTATCGTGGGTGAGTTTTACAGACACATGTATCGAGACTCGGAATCTGTAGGCTTCATGCGAACCCGCGACCGTTAGTACAGAAAGATAATCGCTAAGCCAATGTGCCAATCACCATCAATTTATAAACTATCAAACCTTTATACAATCTCAGTTCACAATCCAGATTGTTTTATTTTATTTATTTATTTATACTTTATGCACTATGTACAGAGGCGCACTTAAGGCAGTACCCTGACCAAAACGCCGTTTTGCATCGCCATCTCCTCCGCAATTATACCATATACAAATAAATAAAAAATACAGTCTTAAAGTTCAAGATCTCTACTTCAAATCCAACGTTTCAAATATTTTTTTTAAGTAGACTATACTATAGTAATTGGCGATTATAAAACACCTAAATCAGAATTTAAACCTTCATCTTCTTCGGAACTTGAAGCTTAATTTATTTCTGATTTGCAGCAATCGATAAATAATTCTTTTATTTATAAGTCCAACGTTTAACATTAAAAAAAAAGTAATTTTTCAATTTTTCCTTGAATTTAAACGTAAATCTGTGCCAATTTTCAGCTGAAGGGTCGTGTTCGGGCGACGGGCGGCAGTCTGCCGCTGGCTCTCGGACGTGATACCCGTGTCGATCGAGGCTATCGCGTTCGATTTATAAATTCAGAATTTATTTTGCTCTCTAGACACAATATTGTGTAGAGGGGGCAACCTATATAACTTGCTTCAGTAGTATGGCATGTACTTCTATAAACATATTTTGATTTTTTTTGAGTACATATTTGAAATATTATTATTTTAGTAAAATCAGATATAGATAGAGTCTACTGATCTGTCACTTTATCTGTCAAGTCAATACAAATTGTGTTTCATCTTCTAAAATATACTTTGTCTAAAAATATAGAGACCATCTTTTTAATGTTTTCTATAAACATAAATTCAAATTCAGTATGTGACCACGTGAACGTGACCGAATGTTTGAAAGCTCTAAACTATGGGACGGAGTCCCATCATGTTGGTATTAAAACTTCATGTTTTGGTGAGATCTATGTGACCACGTGACTAAAACTTTGAAAGTTTATATCTCCCAAACTATGGGACGCAGTTCCATCATGTTGGTATTCAAACTTCATGTTTTGGTGAGGTCTATTCATATAAACCGTGACCACGTGACTACGTGACCAAAATTCAGAGCTACCTTCTATTAATGGATTGATAATTTGTCATAATCAACGTTTAAAATAGTAAGTAATAATATGTTGATGACGATGTTGATCAAATTGTTTTTTTTTTTTTTTTAATATAACATTGTCCCTCACTTGGATTTCTCCTGTATCGTGGGTAGAGTTTACAGACATTATCTCACATGCACACACACCCAGACTAATATTTGTTCCGTGCGCGTATCGAACCCGCGGCACGTAGCGTAGAAAACCACTACACTACTTGTAACAACCCTAGCCTCCATGCACTATCGCCACACTGTCTTGACGTTGTCGGCGAGATCAAAGGCGCCGTCCTACTGTTGTTTTTCTTTATACTATTCCTTTACTATATAATATAATAATAAATACTATGTACCAACCTAGTTTTATTTTAATTCTTATCGATTATACTTTATATATTACTATTCACCAACACTGCTATTCCCATTTTTAATCGACTTCCAAAAAAGAAAATTCTCAATTCGACTGTATGTTTTTTTTTTGTATGTTTGTTACGCAATCGGTATGCAATTGGCGGAGTAATAACTCCGCCAATTGCATACCGATTTTGAAAATTCTTTTTTTATTTCAAAGGGTACTCTCAAGATGGTATTTAAATTTGTTGAAGATTTGATGAAGAACTTCGGAGATATACAATGGAACTCTTGAATGAATAACAGCATGTCACTTGCGATTTCTGTAATCGCATGATTATGAATTGTTTAAGCCACTCAAAATAAAAATGTAAAATAAACGTTAAAAAATAGTATAAACCGACTTCAAAAAACTAAAAAGTATAATACATATAATTTTCTTAAAAAACTTATCAGCTTCTGAATACGTTGCCACTGCCAAGCTAGGTGCATTGAAGAATTTAAGAAAATTATTTACACTGTTTAGTTTTTTGAAGTCGGTTTTTACTTTTTTAATGCTAGGTATTAATATCTAATAATCGTGATATATTTATATGAGTGAATATTAAATGAATCAAGCAATTCTTCAAATAAAAGAGCTAGTTATAATTAGTTAATACCAAATCATCTAACAACTCGGCAAGTGTAATGGGCATTTTTTGCTCGGAAGCTCGTTGACGAAGCATAAATTTTTTATTTCCCTTTTTTATAAAATCATTCATCATTGTAGTGATTGTACCACTGTTATTAGTAACTCTGTTACTATATAGACCTATAAGTGAAACAATCTACAAATATATATTTTACATTGCCACCTCTATTTATTATATAGTTTTTTAGTGTCTGGCGCGATGCTCGCGTTGACATGCTCCGAGCGGTTTCCGTAATATTACAGGGGGTCGCGCGGGTTGCGCGGGTGGAGGAAGCGAAATCGACAAATTCGTTACCTCACTGACGCGCCTTAATGCCGTAGGCATTTTCTACCAGTCAACCTAAGGGTGATGCAGAGAAAAAAGATGGTAGGTGCACGGACAAGATAATTATACTGAATAAAGTAAAATAAGCATAGTTACTTATACCTATTTATACATAAGAATGTATATAATATACACTACATATATATACTCTTTTTCTGTCCGGAAAAAATACCGCGTATTGCAATGTTGCATTTTATTAACCCCCGATGATAAAGAATGCTGTTATAAGTTTGTAGTGTGTATCTGTGTGTCTGTCTGTGGCATCATAGCTCCTAAACGGATGAGCCGATTTTGATTAAGTTTTCCGTTTGAAAAGTGTCTTAATCGAGAGTGTTCTTAACTATATTTCAAGAAAATCTGCTCAGCCGTTTGAACATCATCACTTATTTTCTAGTTGATGAAGAGATATAATTCTAGTTGGAGTCGGGGGTTTTCGACGGTTATTTTTGTTTTTTAAGCGTTTCCCCACTTTAGCAATTTTTCTATATCATGGTTATATTTTTCAAACATACATGACACATGCACACACACCCCAACCCGGAACTTAAAGACCATACAAATATTAGTTCTGTGCGGGGATCAAACCCGCGGCACGTATCGCAGAAAGCTAATCTTTTAACCACTGCGCCATCCGTGCCGTCTGTATTACAAATCTCTTATTTATTCCTGTAGTTTTAAATCTTAAAGAAAGTTTAAAATTGCATAACATAACTATTATGCGTAACCACGATTACGATATTACCTTCAGCGTTGGTGATTCGCAAACTTGACCAGTCTGACCCCGAAGTGATCGTAGGATTTTACGTACAGGTATTATACTATATTTTTCTGGTGTGACATTTATATTATTTCTTGTGTATGGGTGTAATTTGCCTGAATAAAGATGTTTTTTTTTTTTTTTTTTTATTATACAATCCAATAATCATTATTGCGTAGATTTTATATTGACTTATGGTACTTAGTTCGTGCTCATTAAGTTTTAGTCAAATATGACCCTTAAATATGACCACGCATTTCTGATACACTTTGAGTATTGTGGTGCTGATTTTTTCTTTACGAAACTTATTTATCTATAAATTATTATTGAATAGGTGGATGAACTATAGGTTAATACATAATATTACATTATTTTATAATACATTAATAAATTTTAATGAATAAATAGATAATAATTATGTTACTTAATAATGTTAAGTTTTTTAGCAAAAATAAATAGTGGCAGGTGGTCAAATGACGAATAATTATTTCTATAAATTATTAATAATTTAAAATGTCAAACATTCACATAAAAATAAACAAGTAGATTCATGATTTTTATGTTTTTAATAGGTAGGTAGGTTTAAGTGGTCTAAAGAAGTTATTTTTGTAATTTTTACACACTGTGTCTACGTGTCAATGTCAATCATCCATATTTCCAATCGCGGGACTACTGGAAGAAATTTCTTTAGAAATAATTAGTTCCATTGTGCTCATATGTCTGTAACATTTTTATTACCATGTTTCCTTGTGTGTACATAAATAAATATAATAAATAAATACCTATTTAATTAAATCGCGATGTCATTCACCTATTAACTGTTCCATATTTAAATAAAAATGGATTTGTAAAAAAACTAAAATTTATTAACCCTCAACGAAAAAGTGTCATGATTGCAACCTATGTCTCGGTGATTGTAAGTGTCTAACACACAGACACGGAACTTAGCTTCAAAAAGAGTTAAGTAACCGATATCAACGTGTTTTTATTTGGAAATTGGTATTTTTACAGCAGGAAAACCTTACTGATGACAACAAGGAACTTATGAAATTTAAACTTTAGTACTGTACGAGCGAACCCGTACAGTGTCGCTAGTTTTAGTTTTATGCTGACGTCGACACGCAGCACATTACAATTTAATATAATCCGCATGCTCGCGGTACAACAGTCAGTTGCAATCATCATTCGGGCTAATAAATATAACGTTTGTATACTCTATCAGATTTATCATTTACATGTAACCTAACCCGTACAAGTACTTTTAGCAGGTACATTCTGTAATAATGACTCAACTTGATGCCTAGAATCAGGATTTGCAGATTGCCGTTGAAACAACACTGTTGATTCAATAATTTCGAGTAATAATCTTTTAAATGAACGGTGCCATTATCAAGTAAATGGCAATATTATTAATGTTGAATACTCATAAAAAATTGTCTTTTATTTGTCATGTTTTGTTTTTAGTATTGCAAATAAGAATTAATAATTATTATCACACATTCGTTTATTTTACCTTTTTTGTCATAAATTAACTGGTAAGCAATTAATTAATATTAAAGATATTTTTTATTACTCGTTAAATAAAGACTTTATTATAAGTTATTATCTATACTTTAAGAAACCTTTGACATTATGCCAACTCATTTAGTAAATTAAAAAGAGAGGAATGAAATACTTATCTCGTCAATTAAAAAAAAACATAATACCACCAATAGATATGTTTTTTTTAACCCATTTTGCAAATAAACCTTTATATGTTAAATCCACATTGACATGACACCAAACTTCCTTTTTTTACAAAAAAAAACTCAAAATATTTACATCATTTTATGCGGAGTTACGTCATTTTAGCCACTTGTCCGGCGTGTAGGAGGGTTAAGTACCAAGCGTACCAAATAAGTCTTATTATGGATGTTGTATAAATCATTATTAATCGGTATGTCATTCCGATGTACCTTTTATGTTTAATTGAATTACCTGCCTATAAGCCCTTAGGCAAAACCATATAGGTCGACCGATGTAAAGCTTCATGCTATCTAAAGTTAACGACCGATTCGTATTTCTACGTAGTTACCAGCAAATAGCAGGTGTCGTAAGCAACTGAGTATTATGAGTATGTCAAGAGTGTGACGCAGCAGTATCCTTCTGTAATATCATAGTGCTATCCCCAAATTATTTGTCAAATATGGCATTTTTTGTAATTTTTATAATGCGCCTTTTCGGGGTAATTTGAAGAGATTTTGATTTTATTTTGACTCTGTCGGGTACAGTTCCAATGCAGAGGTTGAGCTGAATTCTTTATTGTTTCTAACCAAATTATTTGACAATTATAGCAGTAAAGGCATTTTTTTTGTACTATATATTAATACGTGAATAGAAAACTTTGTACCCCAATTTGTATTTGTGCATACCTATTGCGCGCATGGAGGAGTGTGAGATTTGGCATAGTTAAAGTTTATATGGAGAAGAAGTGCAGAAAGCTAAAATTACGGTCGAATTTCGACCTCTGGGCGACCACTAGCTTTTTTAAGGCACGTTTTGAGATTTTGGTTATATTATGAGTCTGTCGTGTACAATTAAATTTCAAATATACGACAACCCAATTGAGATTATTTTAAAACACAGATATTGTATAACCCGCCACTAATTATTAATGACAAAAAGGTCAAGATTCAAACTTAAATATTCAAATAAATAATTTTTTTTTTTTAATTAATGCCTATTGCCTGTATAACATGCTTAAATAAACTTTCATATCAACAACATAAAGTTCCATTTAGCTTGTATGCACACTTGTACTTCCGTGAAGACGCCACTACAAGCCAACTTTGACATATTTAATCAATTATTGACATTGAAATTCAAGTTTATTTGCGCTTCTGTTCATAATTGTCCGTTCAATTATTATAGTCTTTATGCTGTAAGCACTACGAGTGTTTGTTTGGCTTACGATTCGGTTTAAGTGTTTTTATTGATTAAACTGCAATATCGAAGAGGATGTCCTGGTACAAGTGATGAATGCTAATTCTAGGCAAAATGCTTTTTAATAGCCTTTTTTTCTGTAAAATTTAACCTTTCGGAGAAAAAATATCCGTGTAGATACAGGAAAACTGAGAATTAAGAATGCGGTTAAATGACTTTTGCAAAACAGAATGACCATTTACGAAAATAGAGATAAGAAAAAATGCTATTATTGTAGATATCTATAATAAATTATTAAAACGCTTAGATGTTTGCCGAATAATAACAGGTGTTTAAAATAAATAATATTAAATAAACTAGAGGTCGCAATTCGACCGTAATATTATAAATATATTTTAGGTTTCTGTACTCTTTCTCTATATAAACTTTAACTATGCTAAAACACACACCTCCGTGCGCGCAATATATGCACTTGGATCTACTATTAGGAACCGCGCACCTAGAGTCTCGACATTTCATAAGTGCCTGTATCTGATTTACATGAAATAAAGATCTATTCTATTCTATTCTACTGTCAAATAGCTAATGTGTGTCCTCACCTTCTGTTACATTGCGTGCTGCGGTGAACTAGGCCCTGCCTAGTAGTGCCTTGGTAGTACAATCAATAACAAAAGTGTTTAAAATAAATCAAAACATGATTAAATAATCATACCTACCTACTTTTCAATTCTTTTTAACCGCCGAGAATTTTTAAATTGACTACTGAAAAAACAGAAGTTTATTGAATGCAAGTAAATCTAATTTACTTATGTAAAAAAATTGTTATAGCTATGCATTTGTTATGTAACGTTATGAATTATGCAGACGCAACAATATTAACTTAGTGTACCGTATAATTAACGGCTAACATAACAATATGTGTGAAGTTTTTAAGTTTCTTTTGTGTTCCTATTTCTCAGAGGTATTATGATAACTATATTTTGAGGTGAAGGATACAGTTAAAAAGGATAAATTACCTCACACTTATATCAGAAATATATGTCGATACAAAGATCTGAATTTATAAACAGAACGAATCATGACCTATTACAGTGGCGAAGGGTGAATATTTTTACTAGGGAACCCGTCCCAAAATGCTTGGCCAGGCGTGCCACATGCTGTGCAGTATTAATTTAACTATGGCTTGAACTCATGTAGCAACTTACCACAGCCTTCACATATTTATTAATACATAACACATGATACCTAATGATAGCTACTGGTGATGGCCGCGTAAAGGGAAGCCGATGGGAATCGTGTTATATAGACTCTTCGCCACTGTGACCTAATTTAATCTCCAGCGGGTTAGTCAAAATATTTATTGGATCTATTAATTTTATGAGTAAACGGCTTTATACTAGAAAAGATAAAAAAAGGATAAATTACCTCACGATAACTAATCAAATCCATATTAAAAATTAACGTTTAGAATGAAAACGGCCGTATGATATAATTTGTATATCGGTAAATGGCCGTTTAAATTTTAAACTCGTTTCAAAAGCGCCTAACGGTTCATTTGAAATGAAAACTATGACCATGACTATGAATAACGTCTAAGTTGTCAGCAATATGGCCCTAGTATGAAACAATAATGAGTTTTATTAAAATAATCTGGCCTATGTGTAAGTTACTTTTAATCTCGATTGTTCACATTGACCACGTTCTTCGCTCCGATTGGTGAAGAGCTCGGAGCTGGCCAATCGGCACGCAGAACGCTGCTGCAGTCGATGCGTACAATCGAAATTGGTAAAATAAACCTACAGTAGGGCCTCTGACTAGACCAAGACAGCCTTTGAGGTTGGTATGCGTGCAAAACTTTCTTTAAACCGAATACCCATTTTGCAATATTCCGATAATAAATATTTATACAATGATGAATCAGGTGATTACGTATAAACGGGGATATTACGTCCACCGTTAATTTTCACCAGCACTTAGCACGACAAAAAAGAGGAGAGAGATATGGGGACGAAACCATATTTTTACCGATTTCTCTCTCGATTTTTAGTTGTGTCTTCTGTCATGGAGACAAAGAGTGGAGAAAACGGTTTTCTTCACAGAAAATTTGGGGACAAAACCATCTCTTTACGGTTTTCATTCTCGTGCATAGTTTAGGATAATGCGATAGTATTTGCATAAGACTTTATTATATACTTATAAGTACTTGATGTACCCATATTCTGCAAATAAATAATCAATCAATCAATATTAAAAAATTCAATGTGTAAAAAAAAAAAAAAAAATTGCGAAAAAACTAGTCCAATTTTATAGTTATTACGACTCATTTTGTATTACATAATTATAGATAATTAAGGTAGAAGACCGAAGATTTTCCGGTTTCTTATTTTAATCTGAGATTAATAATTAACAATTAGTGGAATGTTTAACTCGAATTTAAGTCTTTTTGGTTCTAATCATAGTAAGTTGACGCCAATGTAAAAACTACCATTATTAAAATTAATTGTACTATAGTGGTAATAATTCAATTCTAGTAGATAAAGTCAGTTACAAAATTCTTAAGATAAGAACATGATTTATAATGTGACATGTACATAGGTATTCAATATTTTAGTAGGAAATACATCGTTAAGCTTAATTAAGATGTTAAACATAACACAGAATAATTTATGTAGAACATTTTAATTAAGTATCCACACTCAGACAATTTTATTTAATAATTTTATTCGCATGTAACGGTTGTTTGTTTCTTTGTTCCAAACTAAATTAACCGGTACTATTGAGTTGCACTTAGGCTTTCAGTCATAATAAATCAAATGTATTTTCTAAGGTAACTTCACATACGCGGAGCCGCGGGCAAAAGGACCAGATTTTTTAAATACGACTTTTATTGTTTTTCCTTTAATATACACCAGTAAAAATATATCTACACATAAAACTTGCATAAACATAAATTCTTCAGTGTTTTTTATTCTATAATCTTAATTCCATATCTAGTACTTATTTATATTCTACCAAATGTCTAGCTAACCACTACGCATTAATAAACACAAAAATTAACTAAGAAAAACAAAAATAACTACGTAAATACAATAACTCGAACTTTCCGCTTTTGTCCATAACTGCCAATCAGAATTTCATAACGTGTCAGAGACGCTACTGGGTTGCGCCACTTACACGTACAGTGGCAAACAGTGGTGTTAAAAAAATACTTTTAACCCGATTATAACCCGATTATTTGTTGTTCTTATACACCTTACCTACAGCAAATATTGTAATATATAATGTAAAAAATTTCAGATTTTCGTAACATACGACACATTACGTTTTTTTAGTGAGTACACTAAAAAAACGTAATGGATAGAAGTAAACGTAATTGTTATTTACAACTGAGTAACTTGGTCCGGATGAAGCTTGCAAACTTAGTATCTTCCGTGTTAAATGATTGCCCTATAGGCATAAGTTCAATAACCGCTCGAAATAAATAATTAACATACCTGCTCCTCGGTTAAGGAAGAAGTAATAAAATAATTCATTGGTTTAAGGTCAGAAGTCATAACCTGTGATGTTTAAAAAAACAACTCCGTCATGTTATAATAAATGTAGTTATACAAAGTTAATTTTACCAAATACGAAATTTAAAAAGAGAATGATTAAAGGTTAGAGATAATTTCAAGCGTTTATAATTATTAAAAGGTCTCTAAACTCAATTATAATAATTACATGGAAGTCATCAAATTGCGTTTTTCTTTTTCGTTTATGCCAATTATAAAAAGATGGAACTGCTAGACGTAAAAGGTGTGTCATGCCGTTCTGGAGGTAAATTTAAAAGGTTTCCGGACCTTTTTTATTGAAATTTTTGCTAAAGGTCATGCCATTTTTGTCTTGCTCACAACAGCAGATATTTATCAGAACAAGAAACCGACAAAAGTTACTCGACAGTTTTGTTAAAAAGATAACATTTGATTAAAAAAAAGGTTCTTCTTTATTGATTTAATAAAAAAATACAGAAGGTAAAAGAGAAATAAGAAATGATATTATCTTGTTTTTTTATTTTGTAAACAAATAAATATTACATCAATTTTAAATCCTACTCCCAGTAGGTAACGTATGAAAACTGTCTTTGTCACAGTTTTTTTTTTACTCTACTCTTCATCTTATATTATTAAGTTTTTTTGCACCACAGACCATTTCAAAGATCAGCTAGTCTGTTTCTGAACGAGAACCAAACTACACTTAACGAATTCAATGAATATTTTTATTCTAATCACTTGCGATCTTAAGTGTACGCTGTCAGCTGACTAAACAAAGCGTACAACACAAAACTATCTGGCGTTGCATCTCATACAGTAGGACGCGTTGTGCGTACGTTGCTTAGGTCTTGACCCAAGCTATAAGCGTTAGCGGGCTTTTTAAGTGCATTAGCGATTTTACATTACTTGATGTAGTATCTACATCATTGGCAGTCATCGCGTGATCCGTGTTCCCTTATATTTTTAACTGTTTTGTCCAGTTAATAAATTAATTTTAACGTAATATTAAGCGAGTCGTGTTATTTAATTAAAATTAATGTTACAGTTTTATTAGATGAAGTGACATGACTGATTTGGAATAATATTTTAATTTTCATATTTAATCATGATAGTTCTGTCTACAACATTGACTGACAAGTGTTTTGTATTATACAATCTAAGGCACAAGTTCACCAATAAATAAAAAATTGAAATGATCTTTCATAATTAATATTATTAATAAACAGCTGTTTATATTTGAATCTTTTGATAGTTTGTGACATTGTACGGTTCTTAAAAAATATAATAAAATTATCTAATATACATAATAATATGTTGCAGCCTCTCTCGCATCCGAATTATAATACTGATCATTATTTATACGGCGCTTAATACATTGTGTAATGTAAACAAACCTTCGCCTAGAATAGATTAATAACTAATTCATATTTGCTCTTAAAATACTGTTTATTTATGATAAATTATAAGCATACGGCATGTACATCCATATTTTATTCATTAAGTATTTAGTTTTAACATACTCTGACCTCTGAGTCAACATTTTAGTAGTGTTAACATGATTTATATTGGTCTTTGAATACTCATAGACATTGGTAGATATCTTATTAATCTGCTGGTATTACACAGCGCTTCTTACTTTAAGGTCATGGGTTTTATTTCAAGAGCAAGCAAACGTGTCGTCAGAATATCTACAGTACTAAAATGTTCGACTGTGCCTTGTAAAAAGATACGGACGCTTGACATTAATTTCGTCTCTTAGGAAATTTGACTTATAGATTAACTGTAGGCACAGCTTAAACCTTGATTAGGGGGTAATCTGTAACTGTTGGTAAACCCATCTAGCACTTAACACTTTAAGGGGGATTTGCACCACTGTTATTTAACCAAAAACAGTTTAATTAATTTAGTAACCACCCGGCTGCTAAAGATAAACCACATCGGTTTCCATTAGCAGTCTTAGATTAGAAAACAAAAATGTAATTATAAATGTTTAATAAATAAATAAAAAATAAAAATAAACACAAAATACAGGCATTATTATTGTTCTCAGTCGCGGGCACGGTTGTAATTTTTATTTAGAAAGCCATTTAGGCATTTTTAGCATCAGTCTGTCACTTTCCATCTGTAAACTGCGAGACAGTAACAAACCGATGGTTAATCTAGTTTAGTTTGAAAACAGATTAAAATACCGGAACAAGTCATCCTGAATCTCATAATATTTTGACGTTATTACTTTATTAGCTGTGCTCGCGTATCCATCCTCGAAGAATAAGGAGGAGGCGATTTGTTTTTTTTTTTGCAAAGTCTACAATTTTAATGCTGTGTCTGTGTCTCTTGTTACGCCAAATAAATACTGTTCTATTCCTCATGATGCGCAATATTTCTAATTCAAACTTCATCAAGTTTGGTTCGTCCGTTTGTAAAAAGGTAACAAAGAGACAGAGTGTCGCATAATATTAGTACACTAAAAAACATAACGGCTAGAAAATAAACAAGTACTTGCTATTTACAACCCAATAACTTGGTTCGAATGGAGCCTGCAAAGTCGTTTTTTCGGTGTAAGAATGTTACTTTGTATCAGCTGAAATCTTATTTTATTAAGAAAAGCAGGCCAGTGTTATACCATATTACATAAGAGTTCCTTCACATCGTTCTCCATAATCGCCATCGCTTTCTCACTTGGACCACAAAAACCAGCAACATAGAGAAATAACAGACGTACGCAACATTCCTCTAGTTCTATTGTTTATGAAAATATTTACTGAAAAAATGCTGTTTTGTTTCACCAACAATGAAGAATTGTAGCTTATTTAGATCAGAAGTCTTTGTTGATTGGATTCTAGTAATAGCAGTCTTGTGTACATAGGCAAGGAACAATATAGATCACAGTAACAACATAGTACAAATTCTAAGGCCCCTTGTTAATGAAATGGTTTTTGTCGGGGCTACACACGGCTATAAAACCGGGGTTACGTCCGGTTTTCAGATATGTATGAAAGACTGTGGATGTATTTACAAGCCGGGTATAAATCGTGCTCGTGAAAAAGCTAAGCCTGCGGAATCGGCCCGGGTAGAAACCGGGTTGTGATCGCCTTGGATGGTGACATAAGTTCCCAACGGCTCTACGAGTACCGCGTTAAAAACAGCGAGGTTTATAGGTATTGTGATAATCTAACATATTAATATAATTTGATTTCCTTTACATTGAAAGAAAAAAGAAAAATTATATTTATACACTACCGCCGAAGTCCAGATTTTTCTAATTTGATTATACGCTTGTCATATTACCGAATATTTTGAAAGCTGAGGTCAGAGGTGGGTATTTGAATGGCATGCCTAATAAAGTGCTGAACAAATAACACACAAAAACCACATTAAATGTGGACTTAATTTGTTCAGTACTTTGCTGATGGATACAAAATGATGTGAATATTTTTCGTACAAAATCAAATTATTATATTTGTATGAAATATGGTACAGGAGTTACAATGAAAATTTGTTCTTCACATTTCACAATTACAAATTATTTAATTGTTCTAAAAAGCTAACTAAACTATTCTTCTTTCATAATCCATCCGCTCAACTTTCTTTTTATATTTTTTATTTATATATTACACAAAACGTGAGCTTTTATGTTACAAGTAATGCGAGAATCCTTGTTAAATCTATTTTGGTCTTTTGATCCGAGTTACTCGTAACATTAAAATTATCTTGTTCTGGCTAAAGCTTTCATATTTTAATTTCATTTTACTTCGTTTATATGAGGCAGCAATACAGAGCGCTGGGATCACTGTTTTGGGTTAATCCTAGCTTTTTCTTCCTTCTTCCCTAATATGAACTATCCAGGCTTCTAAGATCACCTATACCAGAAACATTGCAACTATTTTTGAAAGATACTGTAGCGTGCATAGGTTTCGTTCCTTTGGCGTTTGGATTTGCTCTGAGTGGAGCTGAAAATGAATTCGTATTGAAACTCATTTTGTGGGCTATGTGGCACTTCAATTTGATTAGGTTGCGGTTATTTCTATACGTAAAATATATTAAATTTCACTAGTAAGGATTTTGCTATTGCTTCTCCTATCTCTAAAGCATTTCCGAACTTAATTGTATAATAAACGTTCTAAAATTAAATGAAACGCGGAGACTATTCTATTTCTACCTAATTCCTTAAAAAATGCATGCAATTGCAATAAAATTTCATGTTTATTTTTTAGTCGTGTTTGTTATTTTTTGTTTCATTTTTGTGGTTTTTTTTTTTCAATGCCCGACATAAATGAGGGATGTTATAAGTTTGTAGTGTGTATCTGTATGTCGTGTCTGTGGCATCGTACCTCCAAAACGGATGGACCGATTTCAATGCAGTTTCTTAAAATTTAAAGCTAAATTAATCGGGAATCATCTTAGCTATGTATCATGAAATCTGTTCAGTCGTTCAAAAGTTCCAGCTCTTTTTCTAGTTGGAGTCGGGGGTTTTTGACGGTTATTATAATTATGTGCTGTCAACTGTTAAAAATAAATGTTTATAATGTGTACAAATGTTTTTCTATTCTATTCTATTCTTAAGCCATCACTTAATCTTGTATTTAGATATATCAATAATCCTATAACAAAAAATTAATCACACGATTACAATATAGTATAAAACCATTTAATCTTTCATAATGTCTACCGGTCTTAACAATATTCCAACCATGTACTAATAACCGTAGCTCTTTAATTGCTAACCGCAGATAATCCGATAATTACATCTTATTTACTGAAGCTACCAAGAAAAAACATAATAAATCCTTATACAGCAACACATTACTTAAATATGTTTTAATTAATGAAATTCTTGAGTGACCAATGACTAGTTTACGTAACATAACCTTGGCATGTGGTTATATTTAAATGTTTATACAAATATTTAACGACGCATTTGTCTAGAGGCTGTCGCATCTCTCATGGAGAAGGATTTGAATACAGTAGGGCTAGTACGGCGGGTGGACAAACACGTTTTCTCCGCCCTTTGTCTCCTTGACAGAAGACAAAACGGAAAATCGAAAGAGAAAACGGTAAAGAGATGGTTTTTTCCCCACCTTTTCATGGAAAAACCTGTTTTCTCCGCCCTTTGTCTCCTTGACAGAAGACAAAATGAAAAGTCGAGAGAAAAAGCGGTAATGAGAGTGTTTTGAGTGATGGGAACATATAGCTTGACGATGGGTAAGCACGGTTAGAGGGGTTGATATACCAACCCTCTAACCGTGCTTACTTACTTAATTTACTTTATTTTTTCTTTCATTTTATCTTATTTTCTTACCAACCATAAGAAAATGGTTTGCCTATAATATTTCAGAATTGAAAATGCCCCTTGCTGACTGGTATAATTGTATCTGTGTATCGATTTATATGTGTATCTGTCTGTGGCATCATAGCTCCAAAACGGATGGACCGATTTAAGTTTTACAGAAACACACTACACCTTTATAACACCCCTCTTTTATGTCGGGGGTTAAAAATTTACTGTAAGACCTAACATCAGCGGCAATTAATGCCGAAAGGTGCGCTCTATCTATGTCCCACATTATTTTCGTTATCAAATGATTCCGCTAATTTTATGATAAAGAATTCAGCGAATTCTTGTGACCTATCGTCTATGCCTAGTTGACGTAAGACAGAACCTTGATATGTGGTTAAATTTAAATAAACAAACTATTAAACGCGATTATTTAGCGGATCGATATTTAAAATTCCTTTATCAACAATGGTTTTATTTTGACCTAAGATATTTTAGAACCAGTTTATTTGAATATTAATACTAAAGAACGTAGGCATAGGCATGCAGGATGTAACCTACGTACCGCTTAGCATTGATGAAATATTTCGATGACATAAAGAGCAAAGATTACGAACACATTATGGCGTATGACCTTGAGTTATTATGGAATGGATGTGTCACAAAATGACTAAGTTCTCTTTTATATATTTTAAAGTGGTGCAACGGTAATTATGTAGCAGTTTCTAAATGGTCAAGGGAAGGACGAAGCTAGTCAATAGTGTTATCACTACATAGTATAAAACAAAGTCGCTTCCCGCTCTCTGTCTGTCCCTGGCACATGCTGAGCTGGACACCCATTTGCTACAGCTCGGGACACACACTGAATAGGTGATGCGCAGTCAGTGCAGTATACCCACATATTTTTTTATTCTTTTATATTATTATTTTTTCTACTCAATTTTACACTGTTACCATCCTAAGAAAAATTTCGTCTCTGTCTATGCACCTGTCCTCTTCTTATTACATATGTCTATCATTATAGTGTCTTGTTTTTGTGGCAAATAAATGATTTTTCTTTCTTTCTTTCCTATGTATGCTTAGATCTTTAAAATTACGCAACGGATTTTGATACGGTCTTTTTTAATAGATAGAGTGATTCAAGAGGACGGTTTATATGTATAATACTTTCATATTTAATTTAAGTTTAGTAGAGACATGTCACCCGTGCGAAGCAGGGGACGGGTCACTAGTAATCTATACGTGAAGAGAAAAAATTGTACCCCTTTCTAAGCATATTGCGCGCACGGAGGAGTGTGAGATTTGGAATAGATCAAGTTTATATCGAGGAGTGCAGAAAGTTAAAACTATGAGTGATCCTCTGACTCATGATAACTTTAATATAAAGCAGACGGTGTTTGTTCTCAACAACGTGTATAAAAGATTTAATAAAAAAATCTGACATTTAAAGCGAATCGAATCTCGAAGAGAATCGATTCGATATGCGTAAATTTTAGACGGATATAGTATAAAAATATGATGGCTACGCTCGCAATAAAATATATAAAATAGTATCTCAATTGACTTCGCATTATAAACTTGCGAACACAAAACGTATGACAGTCCTAAAATTAAGCTTTCTAAATATTTTCCCGATAAGTCAAAACTATAAACTTTAAAAATAAAATTCGACTTCAGAAAACTCAAAAGTATAAAACAATTTTCTTTAAAAACTTAACTGAAGTCGTTGCCACTGCCAAGCTAAGACGCATTGAAGAATGAAAGGCCCTGACTTCAGAAGTTTGGTTTTTACTTTTTTTAAGCTTTATTTTATCTTTCTATTTTGAATGGTTTAAACAATACATTATAAATATGCGATCACAGCAATCGCGAGTGATTTGCTGTTATCCATTGAAGAGTTCTATAGTCTATCTCCGAAGATCTGCATGACAATAATATAGAACGTTGTGTATACCTGTAATTGGCATACGCATCAGCTCCTGTAGTATTTAAATTTATAAATGTAATGTGTCATGTAGATATATGCTGTTGGTGTACCTTATATAAATAAATAAATAAGATCTTCATTAAATCTTCTCCAAATTTAAATGGTACCACCACGAGAGAATATTTTCAAACCACAAATATATTTCAAATTCGGTGCGCTATTGACGGAGAAATCGGTAAAACATGCAGTCGAACATTCTAACCTCCTTTTTTGTAGTCGGTTAAAAAAAGGACCCTATGCCTAAATACTATTTGCCATTTATTTAGGTATACCGCATAGTGTCCAAATAATGATGTTGGTGTAAGAAATCATCGACTGTCGCTCCACCTTTATCAGGCTAGCAGATCTACAAGCTACATCTCTCTATAAGAACCATGTCGGCAACATTTGAAGTTACAAGCAGTAAACTTTAGTACAATATGTTACGTATTGGGTCAAAGTTCACTGCATAAAGCTGGGCTCCCACTGGCACAGAGCGGGCGCCATACGGAGTCCATTTAACTCGCAACGGTAAACGTCATAGAAGTACTTCTTTAAAGAGTCTATCGGAGAGGACTGAACGAGTAAAAATAGTTAATATCGAACTCGTTCTTCATTTCTCTTTTGCAATAGAAGGCAATTGTCAGAACTCTTTCAAAACCTATTTTAGTTAGTTGGGGTCCGTTCCGTCCAGCTATTACTTGCTCATTACCCTTTCGCAGTGGAAATCCGGGTAGCGTCATGACAGGCTGCTAACGTATATCATTTACATTACAATTTTATTTCAGTTAAAATCATTAAATTAATGACACTTAACGGCACGGTCCAAATTATTCAAGTCAGAAATCTTTATCATAACCAAAAAGATATCAATACTCAATATATATTGCGTCCTTAATCCTTGCCGTGTAACGTAAATCTCCTACTGAAGATTTGGATCCTAAAAGCCATAAATTCTACATAGTTATTCGGACAGTGTATGTTAAGCTGAACGAAGCTTGTACCTACTCATCAACTTTAAAAAATTAACAGCTGTTCCATACAAATAATTCAATATTACTTGACTAAGAGCCATTTTCACTGACAAGATAACAGACGATTAACACAAAATCGGTCGTTTACAATTAATTTTCTTATACCTAGTAAAATTTGTTTATAACGATGAGTACAATAACCTCTTAAAAGGATCGGCAGGGATATCACGATACACACTCGCAATCGGACTCGATTCAATTTTGACAGTCCAACAAACTACATTGCGCGGTATGCTTGTGAAATCACTCTACCCGACAATTGGTACAACGCAATGAATATTTTTGTAGTGTCAAAATTGAGTCACAAAACCCAAAAACACAAAGCCTCCAAAGGTGCCCAAGATACAGGCCTAGCCTAGTTTGGGACCAATGGAACGTATTTTATATTGTAAATATTTATGAAATAAATTGAATTGAATACCGACTACGAGTGTGCATCGTGATTATTGCTGGATCAAAAAGGTTAGACGTTATTTAAAGTATACCTAAACTAGTATGTTTTTAATTATCAGTTATGAAATGTAATTCTCTAGAAAGAGCCACAAACGCGAATATTCCAGTTAACGCCCGCTCAAATCTGTCGTTCGGTGGATATGACCTTTGCGCGACGGCCTTCTGCGTTGCGTAACTTTGTCCTCCGGCGCGAGCGCATCTTTGTAGCTTCACTATTTTACTGGTAACAACGTCGCACCCTAATTATAAGTTACCGATATTCTATTACCTGCGATTTGTGGGTTTGTTGGTGTTTGTATCACGTTTTCTTGGATTTTTGAAATTGATAATTACGGCCAGAGTCATAAATGGTCGTGATTCGGTCGGAGGTCGGTTATACTTATCCAAACCTTTTTCCTTTCATAGGTACATATTATATTTTTTGGTTCAGTGTCAAATACGTACTGAAAATAAACTTCTGAAATAAGTAATGCTTTTATTGTAAGTGTAGTTTCAGAGGAAGTCCTTTTTTCGATAGAGCAGAGTTTCGTTAAAGTGGGGTACGCGCACCCTTAGGGGTTCGCGGCAAGATTTACATTATGGCGACTGGGTGGCAGGCAAAGAAATTTAAAAATCGACTTGTTGTTAAAATTGAACAAAAAAAATCCTAAACTCGACTCAATTAGCGACAAGAAACAAGCCCACCTATCACATTATTTAGCAACACATATTTCTTGTCACATTTTATTAAAAATCCAAAAGAATATCTACTTTCTTCTACACTGTACAATCTACGGCTAGAATATCTTATTTTATTTTTTTAAGAGGTTCGCAGTTGTCTGTGATGTTTACTAGGGGTAATGGGGCTATAAGTCTGAGCAACCCTGCGATAGAGGAACGCGATAGTCTGAGAGAGAAAGAGAGAGTTATTGTTCTGAAATAATCATTTTGTAAAAGCATTCACTTTCGTCAGATCATGAAAAAATTCAAATGATACTAAATCGAGAACGTACCTAATTGTACACGATATCATCAAAACTCAAAATATTTTTGCATAGTTGAATAAATCAATTATCAAGATTTAACTATTATAGAGAACCTTATGACATGAATTATGAATGTCTTATGACATTAATATCAAACGAACATAATGCTAATATGATGTTAGGGAAAATGTTTTGAAACTATCATAATTTCGCAGTTTTCGTTGCTAAATATCGCCAAATATTTCGCGAATTCGGATTGTGATAGTGGCATTGATACAACTATAATAGTAAATGTTATATAAATTATAATTAAATCTAGCCCATTACTGCCCACTGCTGGGCATGGGCCTCTTCTTAGAATGAGGGGTTAGGCCTTAGTCCACCACGTTGGCGTAGTGCGAACTTTATAAGGCCCTCTCAGATGTACAGGTTTCCTCACGTTGTTTTCCTTCACCGTTAACACAAGTGCTAATCAAATTCTAATCCGCACATGAATTAGAAAAGTCAGAGGTGCGGGTCGGGTTCGAACTCAGACCCTCCTGCATGGAAGGCGAGCGTTCAACCGCAAGGCCTACTGCTGCCTAAATATTATGTTTGATTTATAATAAATACGAAATTCATTTTGGAAAACGTAAAATACAATGCTGCAAGTGAACTAATGTAATTGTAAAACAAAATGTTTAAGTAAATTGTCTATTGAAATTAGCATAAATCATGTTATTTTAAGTAAAGCACACAAACATGAAATGAAAATTTTCATGTTATCATTTTCCACAAGAGGAACTATTTTAAGTGTATTTAAATTACTTAAAATCAGGTACAATTTAATTTAGTTATGTTAGGTATTTTTTTTTAAGTACGTTTATTAAATTCAAGAACTAATTAAATTCCAATGAATTATTTCAGCGAGATATCGAAATAAAATTTAAAAAATAAGGTAAACTGACTTTCTGTTTCTCAATTTCACTATTACATAATTTTTATGAAAAGAAGAAAAGTCACAAAACTCACCATTTTTCCTTCGGTTGACTAGCACATACACTGCATATTATTGACCTACAGATCACACTGCACTGAACGCGTCTCTCGTTGCGCGTGCGCGAATACGTTTGAGCTTCGCTCGCGGCGGTCGCATATAATATATACCACCTGCCAACGTATATATAAGCCTGAAAGTTTGATTGACATTGATGTATTGAACATTTAATGGCACTTTTATATTACTTTTTATATTTTACAACTAATTAATTATACACTGATAAATAAATTTAAATTATGTCTTACATAAACAATTATTTTTATATTCTACAAATAATTCATTTTACACTGATAAATGAATTTAAGTTATGTTTTACCTATACAATATTTTTATATTATATATTAATGATTTATAAATAAGTTACAAACTGTATATACCTACTTAGTTTGCACTTATGGATCTAGCTGTAAGAAATATTAAAATTTGTAATAATAATTAATTAAATAAATAAATTACAGCCAAGTACTATTAATGTGGTCAAGTGTTATAATGAACACCCTATATTATTTTTATGACAAATTAATATAGTGGGCGTTGTCAATCTATTATTGATCTATAAACAAGTTTTTGACCGCGAAAACATGAAGACGCTTCTATCCTGTTCATCAAGCTATGAATCATTTTTAGCCACAGAAACCAGTAATTAAATTTTTCTTAATTTTGCACATATCACGATCTCAGGATGTTTGAAAAGTCTCCGTGTTCTAACGAAAATTATCTTTATATACACGTATAGAATAGATAAAGATGACATAAGTTTCTACTTCGATAGCTCTTCATCTAGAGACGAATGAGAGTAGAATGAATTATGCCAAAATAATATGCATGTAAATCGTAGAATTGTGTGTACCTACAATTTCAGAACGAGATACCAAGACGTGATTTTATTTTAATATCACACCGTTGTGACCTAGGTATATGCTAGTCAATTATTTAGCGTTTTCGATGCACACAAACAAAGTTCGCAATTTTGTATATGTTCAAGTATAATGATTACATGGACATATCTTTTCCGTGGTAGGTATATTTTACACATGCAAATTTATTTATTTTTTCGCTCGACGCCTGTTGCCTTCTTGGACACCCACGCCCAACTAGCTCACCAGTGAGGTTTCACTACTCCTCCCTTTGTCTCCTTGGGAGAAGACAAAACGAAAAATCGAGAGAGAAAACGGTAAGGAGATTGTTTTGTCTCCGATTTTCTCTCTTCCCTTTTTGCCGTGCTAGTTCGGCTGATATGAAGTCAAATTTATGCAATGTAAAGGCCACGGCCAGGCAAAATATTGACAGGTGGCAATCATCTTGTATCCGCGATCAACTGATAACTTATACGGAAATGTTCAACATTGTTCCTCAATACTGTCGCTTATCAACATTATTCCTTTACTAGCTGTGTCCGGGATTCATCCGCGTGGAATTTGCAGTAATGGGCAGGATTTATTTATTTATCTGTGAAGCCTTTATTGGAGGTGCTATAAATAATTAATTAAAATATACTAGCTCTACTTGTTGCGAGAAAAAATCCAAGTATTTTAGTGTTGCATACTTTAAAGATTTGATAATGTCACCTTTCGTCCGTTTCGTTTCGTGTTCTAACTACTACCCATAGAAATAATGTAACATAATTGATAAATTACAAAACTAAAACATAAACTGAATTTTACGAGCGACAAAGTTAATTTTATGAGCTACCCACGAAACGATCTTATAGTCAAATTAACAAGTTACGTATTACGATATTATAGTACGTACATACATAGATATTACATAACTTACAATACAGTTGTCCTTTACTGATCAAAAGAATGACGACACGGTTGGCGCAGTGGCTAAGCGATTAGCTTTCTGCGCTACCTGCCGCCTGCCGCGAGTTCGATGCCCGCACGGAACAAATATTATATTTGCATGATCTAGTTTCGGGTCTGGGTGTGTGTGCATGTGACATGTATGTTTGTAAACTGTACCCTCGATACAGGAGAAAACCTAGTGAGGGACAACGTTTTTAAAAAAGATAAAAGAAAGAATAATATAGGCGTCAAGATATTTCTTTTGACGTCGTTTAATCTGTTGATTAGTGATGATTTTCCAAACGTCCACGGTTGGCTTAGTAGCTAAGCGATTAGCTTATAAGTAAAATATTTTTTTAAAGTCGGTTCTGTAGCTCCGGAGATTACCCCCTACATATAAACAAACAAACAAATTTTCCCTTTTCATAATATTTACACATACATACCTACCTATATAATGTAAATATTAAGATACCTATGTACACAAATATTCCCGAGATTGCCCCTACATACAAACAAAAAACATTTTTTCCCTGTCCCAAAACCATATTTAGATACATCAATTTTTTTTATGAACCCTACAGTTGGACAATTTGTCCTACTGCTGGGCAAATACCTATTATATTAATCTAACCGCCAAAAACCCCCGACTCCAACTAGAAAAGGAGTTATAACTTTTGAACGGCTGAACAGATTTTCATAAAAAATAGCTAAGATAATACCCCATTAAACTAGCTTTCAATA
Organism: Allophyes oxyacanthae; assembly: GCA_932294325.1. NCBI lineage: Eukaryota > Metazoa > Arthropoda > Insecta > Lepidoptera > Noctuidae > Allophyes > Allophyes oxyacanthae. The sequence continues at coordinate 1,011,289 of OW028614.1, read as the reverse complement.
AAAAAAAATCCCATGGAAATCGGGCCATCCGTTTTGGAGTTACGATGCCACAGACGCAGATACACATACATGCATACTACAAACAATACACCCCTCTTTTTTAAAAATAAAACGCAGGCGGGAACCGCGGTCTACAGTTACTTTATATTATAATAAATTTATAAAAATGTCAATAACAGAAGCTACTAAATGAAATGTATCAATCGAACTTATGAATATTCATTAATTTATTGCATTTTATTTGACAAGTTTCCAGTTTTAATTATAACGTTTTTCTAATGGATTTCGTGACCATAAGTGAGATACATTTTGTAATATTGGTTTTCTCGGGTTTCCAATATGTTGTAAGCTAATTAACAAGATCTGCATTGTATGTCAAATTATGGCAACACTATCTAAGGGCCCAGTTCACCGACAAAATAACAGACGATTAGAGGAAAATCAAGGTTTAAAGAATTTATTTTCATAAAGACACAAAGTCACTTACATGAAAATACTAATAACATTTAGCAAACTTATTCTAATGGTCGCCCAACACTCATTCAGTAGTAGACGTGTGCGCCGATGCTAAAATCTCCGGCGGCGGGCGCCGATCAGAAATCGGCGGCGGCGGCGTGTTTTCGGCGTGATTTCGGCGCGGAGAATCTATATGAGAAAACTTTGTGGGGTACAAAGTTTTCTCTTTTTACATATATTGCGCGGACGGAGGAGTGTGATATTTGTCATAGTTACAGTTTATATGGGGTAGGAGTGCAGAATGATAAAATTACGGTCGAATTTCGACCACAGGGCGGCCATTCGTTTTAATAACACTATCTACCTTGTAGAATAGATTTTATTAAAAAAACAAATATACATAAATCAACAGAAAACAGCAAAATGATTATATTTTTAAGTAACGGCTATCCTAGGGCTGTCTTGCCGTTGCAAGGCAGGCATTACTTATAATAATGCTGTAATTGTCAAGAAGAAATATAATTTTGTCAACCCGTGTGGACCTTTTTGCCGGCACCGTCCAACCGGCAACAGAAAACACCTGCTCGCTAGGCGTGCTTGTAGCAGGCACTAATGAAATGAATGCTCGTCTATCTTGCCAATATTTAATAACGTTTCCGTCTATTAAATCACTGGCATTACAAGATACTGAATATTTCAGGCATTCTTTTCACTCGGTGGCATTCTTTTCATTCTTTGATACAGTTGACTAAAAAATCCACTCTTGTCGTATGGTTACTTTCCATGTAATGGTCTATTTCTTGTAATTTGGTAAATCGGCAATCCCACGTCCGGTCGGTTGGTGACAACACCGACGAGTTCAATGTCACTGTAGAATTGCATCAAGGGTCGGCTTTAAGTCATTACCTCTTCCTGTTGATAATGGATGCTCTGACATCGTACAAAGGAGGAGGCACCCTGGTGCATGCTGTTTGCCAATGACATTGTTCTCGTCGGTGAAGATGAATCTGAGGTCCAGATCAAATTGGAGAAATGATAACAAAAACTGGAGAATGTTGGCTTGAAAATCAGTAGAACTAAAACTGAATATAATATTTTCTGTGATTTCAGCGGTCTCTCCAGTTTTAACGTCATATCGTTCTGGATGGTGTAGCCTTAACAATCTGCTCCGATTTTCGGTACCTCGGTTCACCCATGCAAAGCAATGGCGAAATTGACCGGGTTCTCAAGCATAGAATTAACGCAGAATGGATGAAATGGTGGCAGGTCACGGAAACAATAGTTGACTCCCGTATCCCCCATAAACTAAAGAGGAAAATTTATAAGACGAAGATAAGACCTGCTGCCTTGTATGTATCGGAATGTTGGGCGACGAAAGGGACGAATTAAAGGCAATTATTGCAGGCAGCGAAGATGAGAATGTTGAGAGGGATGTGTGGTGTAACAAATTGGACGGAATCAGGAATGAGTATATTAGAGGAAGTATGAAAGTCGCACCAGTTACAGAAAAGCTGCAAAGTAACCGATTGTCGATGTATGGACATGTAATGCGGAGAGATGAGAATCATGTTATAAGAAGAGTTGTAAGTATGAATGTTGATGGCTATCAGAGAAGAGGCAGACCAAAGAAAAGATGGATGGAATGTGTGAAACATGACATGAATATGATGGAAGTGAATCTGGAAATAACGTATGATAGAGATCAATGAAAGAAAAAAACATATTGCGCATGTCAAAGACCAAACTTATGACTAATCGCACCAAAAGTAGGTTAGAGGTAAATGGAGAAGAAATGCAATATGTCCAGGAGTATATCTACTTGGGCCAGATAGTCTCCTTCCAGTCCAGACAAGACATGGAAGTCGCAAGACGGACTGAAAATGCCTGAAAGAGCTACTGGTCCATGAAAGAGCTAATTAAGGGACACCTTCCACTGTCACTGAAGTGTAGACTCATGGACATGTTAATTCTTCCCATTCTGACCTACGGTGCTTAAACTTGGACTTGGACTAACATTCAGAAGTTCAAAATCAAGGTTTGCCAGGGTGCAATGGAGCGTAATACCCTGGGTGTTAATTTAACGGATAAGGTTCAAAACACCACACTGCGCTCCAAAACGCAAATCACTGACGTAGCTCAAAAAGCCGCTAAACTAAAGTGGGATTGGGCAGGCCACGTCTGCCGTATGCTGTCTGAACTGTGGACCAAATTAACCACGCAGTGGAGCCCTGACACAGCAAAAGGGCGACGCAACAGACCGCGAAAGAGATGGCGGGACGAACTAGACATATTCAGCAAGTAGTAACAGTAAGGGCAGGAGAATTATGATGGTAAATCGGTAATCTAGCAAAGCAGCTGCTACGATGATGTTGGTAATTGAGAATCTATGATTGAGTATTTCCGCCATATTTCTTTTCACGTCGTCTAATCTAGTCGCGCCGATTTTACGCCGATGCACAAATCGGCGGCGGCGGCGTCCAAAAAATGTCGGCGGCGGCGGCGGATCGGCGCGGCGCACACGTCTATTCAGTAGTTTCAGAGCCTCAATCGGGAGATGTAAATTGTGTAAAAAATTATATATTGAGACAACTGAGACTTAAAACCACTAAATGAGCTTACATTTTTGATATCAGAATCAGCCGTTTAAACGTGAATTTTTGTGTGGGTAATCGGCCGATTTAATTTTAAACATCTGTTATAATATAATATATTGTCGGTGAAAATGGCCCTAAATACAGTACGAGTTGTTTGACCGAGCTAGAGCTCATATTGTACTCCTATTCTTGAAGATTGATACTTTCAAATCTATCTGGTAATTCAAAATCTGGATTCCTGAAACCTGTATTGTTTTTTTTTTCTCTACACTTTTTTATGGTCTGGTCTTCGTAAGGTCGTATAAGTAAAAAGACAGAAAGAAAATCACTTTATTTCACCACAAATAACGACGTACGACACTAAACAAAAAAAACTACATACTTGTGCTGAATAAATGAATATTGTTCTTTCTTTCTTTCAAACATAAATAATAAATAAATATTATAGTTTTAAAAAAAACTAAAGAAAACGCTTTTGTCATCCAAACTAAACGTGTATGCAAAATTTTAGCTCAATCGGAAACCGGGAAGTGGGTCAAATTTAACTTCCAAGATTTTTTTACATAGTTACATGTGAAGCTAATAAAAGCGTTTTAAAAACACTTAGGTATATAAATTGTTATGTTAATTTCATCGGCTTTCTGTTTATATCCACTACCGCTACAACTGTATGGTTAGCTGTAGATTTTCCTTCAAATAAATAAATAAATAAAGATTAAAAACAAAATACCTACAGACTGCATCGCATTTGTGCAGAAATGGATCATCGTTGACGATCCTGCTGAGGTGTTGGCACACAACAAACGACCCCAGCGCTAGTAACTGTTATAATATAATTATGTTATTTTTATACCAATGACATTAATTATATAGTACAGCTGTCATGAATAATGCTCATTTATGGTCTATACTGCATAAAATAATCAAGAAATTAATAACATAAAAATCAACATCACCATTATTATTACGGAATGCAAATAAAGTAATGTCGCAAGGATCCTAATTCCAGCCATAATACAATAAATGATTACATTAGGAATCTTTACAATCAAATGTTTGTAAAAAAATTGAATCAAATCAATAACGCATAATTTATTTTAATTTTCGTAACAAAGTGTCAATCGTTTCGCGTACCTAATCAATGGTTTATTTTATTTTAATTATTATAATTATGTATTTTAGTGCGTTTTTCGTTTTCAAGTAATTTATTAGAAATACGATACGCGTCAACCGTTTTAATGTTAATTTATTATCGCTTTTTTTATGTAAATGTTCATGAATATTAATATTTGTCAAAATAGGCATGACCTATTAAACTATTTCCTTGTGTACCAGTATATCCTAATTTTGCAATGAAAATCAATTTACTGATTAAAAAAAAAACTTAACTTCTACGTAGCTTTATTAGTGTTAAAGGGGTAGATTTTATAATACACGACAGAAAAAAAAGAGTATTTATGTTAAGAAAAATTGCACTTTACACTATTAGGTTCATATCAATTAACATGTTTTCAATGACAATAGAAATAATCACAAACAAATAATCACGAAGTATCTATCTCAATGCAAGATCTTACTGGGGTTATTGTACTTATCATTATGAACAACTTTTACTATGGGACCAATACTGAAATCGCGAAAAAAAGAAAAGCTGTTCCATACAAAAATTCATGTTCAAACGGCTGATTTTGCTCTTATTGATTGTTATGCTGTCGGTGAACTTGAGCCTAAATGTAACGAACAGTAGATTCTTTTTCCCGCGATTTCGTCTTTTTTTTAATTGTAAAAGTTGTTCATAATGTTAATAACATACGACTCAACTTTAGACTTATTCTCATGCACCAAGACCAGATTTCTTACCATAGCAGGGCGTCATAATATCGAGACGTTGACTACTGGCAGCAGTATAATCAGAATTTTTACCAATAAAAAAACAATTATTATTTTTATATATTTTTTGATTTAATATTTTTTTTAAATTTCTTATTAATATTATAAATACGAAAGTAACTCTGTCTCACTGTGTGTTAAATAAACAAAAATTAACTTCACACCTAATTCCTTGAAGGTTTAAACAGAGGTACTAACAGTAATAAGTACCTACCTACCTACTACACCCACATATGGGTCATTCCATAGTGACGGGTGGGACATTTTGACCCATTTTTTGATACACTTTTATATTTCTAGGCGTTACCAAAGTATATATTACATTATGTAGTGTGTGATAGTATTCCCAGATAACTGTTTCATATGGTAGTGCAGTTAAAAATCTAAGTTTTTGCCTTTAAGATAGTTAAAATCACGGATTTCTAACTGTGACGGGTGGTACACGAAAATCCCTACCATCATTAGATACATGTGGTTGTTAATGAAATTCAGATCAACTAGGCCAATTTCAGCCTTTATTTTGGATTAATACGATAGTTGAATAATGTTGCTATTAATATTTCGAAAGAAATATGTAAAAATTCAAGTCTATATTTTTTTATGAGCCTTTGAAATTGTGACGGGTGGGACATGGATTTGTGACCGGTGGGACGAGTAAGCAATTCAATGAATGAACTGCCAAATGTGTATCGGAAAAAGCAAATGCTCGTCTTGTGCAGTCATTATAATATTGTTTGAATATAATAGTTATCAAAGGAATGGAAAAATCATAATTTATTTCAGTACAAAGATTTTTGACAAATTTATTTGTGCGGTTTTCTAGGAACATATGGTATGCAGCCAACTTATTGATAACTTGGTACACCATATCTTTAAAACTAATGAGTAGAAGTTTTTCTAAGCTATTTTAACTCTAAATGCTATTCTTTTCAAATCAAGACCTTCATTTTAGCCCATTTCTGTCTGTCCACAAATCTCTAGTTAAATATCTTTTGTAATTCATCCTTGTTCACTTTAATTTCTCTTTCGACCTTGGTTTTTCGTATTAGTTGTCCTCTTTTATGGGGCTATAAATCATTTTTTAAGAAGACTTACGTCTCTCATCCATAACATGCAACTTAAAACAGAAATTAAAATAATGACACTGCACAGTTAGAAAAATAACGTAAATAATAAGATAATCTGACTTAAACATATTTTTTTGTTATTATTAAAGCATTAACACATTGTTGTTTCAATTTATGAAAAGCTATTTATATTGCAAACTGGTTAAAATCCAGATTCTAGTATATTATATACTAAAAAAGGTTTTATTTAATTTTTAAGAATTTTAACACCCTTCCAGTGACGGGTGGGACAGCAATTCAAAGCTTAATAACTCGGTTAAATGATTGAATTAGGTGTCAAAAGTAATTTTAATGGTTAGGTATAAGGTTAATTGTTACTTCTGGAAAGTAATTAATTGATAGCTTTTATAGTTTTTGGTTTAATGAAACTAATGCATGTTTTCATGGGACGGGTGGGACAGAAGACGTTGATCACTTCAAGTAGCAATAATTTAAAAAATATTATACTTTTATTGATTTTTTCTGCTTCAAACACAAGATGTATAATGTATCTATACTAATATTACACATTAGAATGATTGCTTTAAACAAAATAGCCAAAACAGAGTTGCCAATTTCGTTTAAATAAACATCACATAATTGTGGGTTGAGTGTCAATGTTCAGTTAAGAAAAAAATATATATTGAGAGTTTTATTAATGATAATTCATATTGTTCCATCAGCTATGATCCTTATACTATACTTTGAGCCTAACAAGTAATTGAATATAGCAAGTTTACTTTTTACTTGTCAGGTGTCATCTTCCATGGAATGACCCATATGCCATTTTCAAAATGTCGCAGCATTAAGGCTCCACACAGCCACATCGCACATATCTGTTTTATTATATTTTGTATTAATTTATTTATTGAATAGGTAATTACAACATGTACCAATTATTGTAAACTTAATTCTATGTAGGTTTAGTACAGATTGAGACCCTAGCGTAATCGCACAGCATGATAGTTTGGTTCGTTATTTATTTATGTTAGGGAAACAATCAGCTTTTATGTACCTATCTTATAAAAAACATCTTAAAGTGAAAACTAAAACTTCAGCCTATAGTTTCCACATATAAAAAGTTTTAAAGTGCATCCCAATAATGCGATTGCATTTAGGAACGGAGATTGAATCACTACAAATTATGCGTACAACATAAAAATTGTCCTGTATCATCATTCTCCTGCCCTTATCCCATTTTATTTGTGGTCGGCGCAATATGTCTTTTTCTTCCATTCATCTCTATCAGACGTCATTTCCAGATTTACTTCCTTCTCATTCATGTCATGTTTCACACAGTCCATCCATCTTTTCTTTGGTCTGCCCCTACTCTGATAGCCATCCACATTCATACTTACAACTCTTCTTATAACATGGTTTTCATCTCTCCGCATTACATGTCCATACCACGACAATCGGTTACTTTGCAGCTTTTCTGTAACTGGTGCCACTTTCATACTTCCTCTAATAAACTCATTCCGGTAAATTCATAAAATTGTCCTGTATATTTTTGTATATTTTTTATTATTTTATATTGTGTTATTTCCTGTCCCATTCCAAAATAAAACGGTTTTCTTCCTTTTATGCTGAAATATACATGGTTATATATTTCAGTTCAATATGATTCTCATATTTCTACAAGGGAACTAATGCGATCAACGGCGAACTGAGGTGCATTTTATTAAAATTGAGTAAGTCGATAATATTCAGTTATGAATTATGATCAATTCTTACATTCATTCTACAATCGAATAACACTAGTAATTCGGTGGCGCCGACAATCGGCGCATAATTTATAGCGGCGGTAAAGGTTGACGTGAAATAAATATCTACGCATATTGCACTGACTTGTACATGTACAGTCATGAGCACAAATATACAATACAATACAATACACTTTATTGCACACCAGTAATACAAGAAAAGATACAATAATTAGAAAAAGAAATGTACAAACGGCGGTCTTATCGCACTTGGCGATTTCTACCAGAATACCTAATAAAATAATAAAGGATTATTTGTAATTCAACGGCAATGCTTTAAGGGATGAAAGAACTCATCAATATGAACAACTTTTACTATGGAACCAACCCTGCAATCACGAAAAACAAAAAACTCTTCATACAAAATGAAACCTTGCTCGATCAAAATGTATGAAAAGTTTGAATTATTTTTCGCTATTTCAAGGTTGGTCCCATACTTAAAGTTGTTCATATTAATGAGTATTTCACGCCATAAAGCATTGCCGGTGAATTACAAATAACCCTGTTTACTTAATAGTGACATTCAAAAGTTAATTTTAAGAAAACTTGAAACATCGGCTACATCTTCACTTACCATCAGGTGAGATGGTAGACAAACGCGGAACCTATAAAAATTATAGTACTAATAAATAAATAAATAAATTATAGTAGTAATTATAGTAGATATTTATACCTATAAAAATTAAAAACCAAAAAAAATTATTCCTGCATTTCCTGCAAACACTTAAGCGCCAGAAATACTTGGTCAGTTTTCAATGATTGCACAGTCAATAAATTTCTTTTCAATGTCATAGTGACATTCACTATGTTTGTCTCGTGACTCGAGCTGTACAGTGCCACAAACTTATCTGACCCGGTGACCAAAATTGGAACTAACGTCGCTACAGAACAAACATGACTTCAAAATGTCATTTTCATAAGGAGATGACATTAGTAAAAGCGACGGCAGCGACGCGATGACCGGGTCAGATATGTTTGTGGCACTGTACCTACCTACATAGTGCGAAATTTTAAAAAATGCTTATTGCCAATATCGGTGATTTTCGTAGAAAAATTCAGCAGTCGATAACATCCTGCAAGTTTATCTCAAAGTTATTCTAAGAAAATATGCAAAGAATGAGAATGTGATCATTATTTACAAAACATTTTGACAGATTTTAACACAACGTAGTTATGACCTTCGGCAAGTCCATGACAGTTTATAGTAAACTGTTTTAAATTAAGAAGCAATTTTTAATTTATGACGGCTTATTTATATTTATGACTGACTCTAGTCATTAAACATGAATAAATTATTAACATAATTGATTTATTGATGAAATTTTTGTAGGAGACTTTCAGACATCTTACCGCCAATGACATGAATGTTACTAGTAAACGTGCTTCGATGCACGAAGTCATCAAAATATGTAAAATTGTAAAAACACATAATATATGGCAGGTTTGGGAATTCCATATATAAAGACTAGAGCCAGTTGTTGGCCTTTTCAGCATAGATAATTGACATCAATAAAAATGTTTAGACGGTTCCATCATCGGTTAATCGGCCGGCACAAATGGACAGACGGTATCCATCTTAAATTGTTATCGCAAGTGATAATCAAATTCTAATCCGCACAAGAATCCGAAAAGTCAGAGGAGCGGGCCGGGTTCGAACTCAAACCCTCCTGCATCGAAGGCAAGCTTCATAAATAAAGCCAATTCATTATAATCTATTCTAATTTATTTTTATTCACATTAAATTACATTATTCTCGCAGCTCTTACTACAACATTGTACTAATCAAGATTGTAATCTACTATTTTAAAAGAGTTTCTTGCCGCTTCTTCTGTATAGGACCTACTATTTGGAACCGCGCACCTAGACGACATTTCTTAAGTTCCTGTATTTGGTTTACATGAAATAAAGATCTATTCTATTCTATAGATGTTGCTGCTACCAACTGTCAAATATTCACAGCATTGATTGACTTCCCACCTGTTACCACACGCCAAAGTTCACGTCCTTTCACTGTCGCAGATAAAACATTATTTACATCAACCACGGCATAACTTCTGCCAACAAAATGTCGACACGCCATTATTAAGTAGAATGTTTGGAGTTAGGAATGTTTTATATTATTTTGTTGCTCTTTACGAGTGTTGCCAGGACCGGGTAAGCCGAATTTCGGACGGAAGGTATAAGTAATCGGGATATTGGTCTTCAATCCGGGACATCTAAAAAAACTAGATTTTTTTTAATCAACCTTCTACAGGGTAATTTCTCATGTTGTGTGCATAATTTGTAGAGTGATTCAGTACCTGTTCCTAACCGCAGTATTGGGATACACTTTAAAATAAAGGGAAAATTCGACTTAGTATGGGGGACACGCATAATTTACTAGCGCAGACCATACAAAATCAATTTTTTATTTTGTTTAGGAGTGAATCTTCGTACTGCGGTTGCATTTGGGAACGGACACTGAATCAATCGGCAAATTTTGCGCACTACATAAAAAATAATCCTGTATATTCATCATTTTTCATAATTAGAAAGAAAGAAAACAGTTTTATTCTGGACTCGCCAGGAACAAATAAAATTACAAAAGTACAAAAATTAAAATAAAACAAAAAGTAATAACAAAAGAAAAAACGATAATTAAATCAACCTGGACGAGACCAAAAATGGCCCCTCTCAGCATAATGCTGTGACTTTTAGAAATAGAAAATTTCACAGCGCTGGTATTCTGATACAAATAAAATTATTAGTAGATAACATCATATTACCTATCACAAAAACGTAACCGCGCGCGCAGTATTTATGTTTTGATGACCAAAGTCTGAATAAAATATGCTAGATACAGTACAATAGGTACATCTTAGATGTGCGCATATTCCATCAGAAAAAGATGTGTAAATACTTAGTAATGGTGTTCTTGACCCGAGCTTTTTCTCAAACGGACGAGCATGTATCTCACGTCTGTACCATCTATTATCTGATAGTACGATGTCAATGGAATTTTATGTCAATGTGACGTTTAGCATATCTTCAAGAATTTAGCTTTAAGGCTTTAAGTTGTTTAGGTCATTTATCTAGGCTTTTCTAAACTCCAACTACGTTGCGGTCAGCTCCCAGTCTAACAAGATGCGGCTGAATATCAGTATTTCATACGGAGCGACTGCCGTCTGACCTCCACCACACAATTACTGGGAGACACTGATACCCTAAAGTTAGACGAGTTGTCAGACTTTTTGGGTTGCTGACTCCCGTAACAACTGTCATAAGTTATTCGTATGACAACCGGGACCAAATTCTTCACGTGTTTTCTAAGATATGGAGGAGTCTCGAATGTTCGATGTTCGAAGAGTCGGTCACTCATCCAAGGACTGACCGCGGCAAGCGCTGCTTAACCTCGTTGATCGATTGATCTGGACGGTAGCTATATAGGTAACTAAAAGCCCCTTTAGGTTGTTTAGGTGTGTAGGTACTCAAAAAGGATGACTCCAACTTTTTTTAACGTAATTCGTTTCCTTTTAGTACCTATTAATATTCTGCAAAATAAAGATGCCACACATGGCCACATATGTTTAAAAAAACAATGTAATCTCAGTGAGTTCGATCTATTTCTCCCGGATATCAATCCCCATGCATAATATTTCCAAACAGATGCATTTGTGTTTCGTTCTACTCAAAATGTCCAAAATGCCAGAGACACACGTCTGCTCTTTGAAGACATAAAACTTAAAGAACATAGAAGATCTAATGTCACGTATAAAGCTGATTAACGATTAATAATTCGCCACAAATAGTGAACGGTTAAGGAGATACCTCGAGTTCCTTGGTTTGATGGTGCTGGGCTTTCCAGAGAACTGTTAGTTTTAGCCTTTAGAGTTAGATCTGGTCATGTACCAACAAATAGGTTTTTACATTTAATAGGCAAAAGACCATCACCGTTTTGTAATACATGTCATTCTAAAGTAGACGATTTGTATCATATATTGGTAGAATGTAGTGAATATGCTGATATTAGAGAGAGGTGGCTGGCAGATTACATTCGCTCAGAGATTTATAATGGAGAAATTAATATAATACTCAGCCAACCTCTCTCTAAGAAATCCATTTCAATGTATATATTTATGAAACATATATTTTTAAGACGATCTGATTAGAATTAATTTGTTAAATACAGATTAATTCTAATTAGATCTTCTTTGTCTTTTTATTTATATAGTAGTATTTATATTTGTATAGTAGTTTGTCGTAGTCATGATTAATTTAAGTATAATGTTAGTTTTGTCATTTATTGTATAAGAGTGACCTTACGAGGCTGGCATAGTCACCACGGTGAACTGAAGCCTCATTAAAAATTTGAATAAAAAAAAAAAAAAGAAAAAAAAAGTGAACGGCTCCGGCGTACCGAATTGCTGTAATACCGTATATAAACATAGCTTCTGATGGCAGCTTTGCGTGGAATACCAATATTTATAATCCCTGTACAAGAAGCGCATAATATACTGAAAAAAGAAAGATAGCCTAGTACGAGTAAGAGAGAAACAAAGAAAATATTTATTTGCATACTGGTTGCGGCTATTAATGAAATCATTCAATTTATTTACAATTTATACATAATATTATTAATTTCATCTCACTAGCTCGAAAAGGCTTTCTTTATTCTTCGAAATCTGAGCGCAAAAATCTATTTTATCCGCTAGCGTGGAAAAGTTATTCGAAATTCGAACGTGACAAACTATGGTGTAGATCAAGTCTGCTAACTGTTAACTGTAATTACGAGAGCATTCTGCCACTAGTGATATAGCAGGAGTTAGCAGACTTGCGGCCCTGGACAAGTGTAGAGTGGTGAAGAAAAACAATTCAAATATAATTAGGCATCTAACATTTTCCTCGCTTTAGTGAGTTGAACAGTTGTATGTTTCGCACGGCTGCAAAATTTTTTTTTTTGCGTCTCGTGCCTTTGAATCCCTCGCTACGCTCAGGATTCTATTTTTGAACCACTCGCTGCGCTCGTGGTTCATTCTTAGAATCCTTCGCTTGCTCGGTATTCAAAACAAGCACTCCCACCAAATAACAACTTTGCAGCCTTGCATAACAAATAACTATTTCTCTCTCGATTTTTCGTTTTGCCTTCTGTCAAGGAGACAAAGGTTAGAGAAAACGGATTTGTCCACCCGCCGCGCCAACCCTACTGGTGCGGGTTGGCAGACTACACACACCATCGAGAACTTTATGAAACCCTCTCAGATGCGCAGGTTTCTTCATGATGTTTTCCTTCACCGTTAACGCAAGTGATAATTACTAGTAAACGCTGTATTTATATATTTCCTAAACAATGACATTTTGGCAATTGGCGAGGCAATTAATCTTAAATCGCCTGCATACAAAAACGCTAGCTTGTAAGTATTGCATCAAAACAGTTTTAAAATTTGTCGTTTAAAATAAAATCTACATATCGTATTTTTTTTTAAAATCCAATTTATTTAATTATTTTTTTTCCCATAGAAAAAAATTGTTCATAACGATGAGTAAAATAACCTCATAAAGGGATCGCGAATGGAACGGAAGGATATACCATAGAAAAAAATATTTTTAAAGCATCTAAGAGATAAACTCCATAGACCTAGGATCCCTACCTACTATTTGGAACCGTGCACCTGGTGTCTAGACATTTCATTTATTTAACACTACATCAACACTAACATTACAGGGCTTCCCAATTTATTAGCATGGTCCATAACTATTACAACTACAACAATACGACAGTATATGCAATGTGATTATTATAAATTCACTCAGGGAACAAGAAAAAATGTCAATCCTGTCAGCCACTTCATTGGGCGTATAGATGGCACGCGTGATCGGTGCTTTGGCTAGTAAGTTCGTCCTGCCCTTAGGTACCGCTAACAGTCGCGGTCGACGTCGCCACTCCATGTAGTTGTCTGGCACGCACAACTTAATTTCCATTAAAACACCCGGATTTGTTGTACTACCACGAAATAACTTAAAAATATACGTGATAAAAGCCAGATTTCTCACTCCCAGTAGCAATTTCTAAACACCTTTACAAAATCAATCGTAATCCTACAGGCCGTTGTAAGGCATAGGTCACAAACTGTACGGTCTCACAGGTCGTGTGTGAATAGACCTATCTCATTGACAGGTACACTGCGCTATATAATCATGTTGATTGATAAGGCATTGTTAACATTGTAAGTTGTTAGCGGGCTGCGAGTGCAGTAGACATTTTAGTGTATTTCAAAAGGGGGCTTATATGTTCCGCTGTCGACTCATATTTGATTATAAAGTCTAGTATAATAATGAAAATTAAGATTAAAATAGCATTATTTCGTTTTCCATTAGCCGATAACGATACCAGTATGCGTCTCGGTGATGACTAATTAGTATACACGTCAATAAAAGTTGGAAATAATTTTGAAATGATGATTTTAATCCCAATACTATAATTTAACATTTAATTATTTTTATTTTCATATAAATTACGAATAAGATTTACGATAAGAATTACCTACCTACGTATTTTTATGGGTTTTTAAACATAGAACCTACTTCCAAAGAGGTTTGTCATAATATTACAAACAATATTTAAAAAAAAACTTGTCAGTGATTTAAATTTTTTTTTTGTATGTGTATATAAGTTGTTAATAATAAATTATGTGACATACCATATACACTGTAGTTGTCTAATGTAAAAACGAATTATAGATATAAAATGTTGTGTCGTGGTGCGGAGATTTTGATTTCAAGTTCGTCGTTTATAAGCGCAATATTCAACCCAAAAAAAAACATCAAAAAAGAAGCACCCTCACCATCACACACTCACACTTTACACTATTTAACACTTTTGTCTGATCTGAAAAAGGAACCTAGGTATCCAATTTTCACTACCCAATAGGATCATGGCCCTAACTAAGTTTCCTTTAACGATATTGATACAAAGAAAGTGACTATTCTTCGCAAAGATCAGATGACAAGGTTTCCGCTTAAGGTTGCATGGGGTATTACCAAATCCTACATTTCTTGATGACTTCTAACTAAATATGATGCATTAGTATGTCCACTAATCAAGGATGCCAGTAATATTTCATCACTATAATATTATATGCTCAAAAATAGATGGCACATTCATAACATGTTTACAATATTTGAATTAATTTATATTATTTACATAAGCCGATGATCTCGGATTAAATAAAAACAACAACAAGAATTTGAATTGAAAGAAACATTTGACCACGAGCAGGACTCGAACCTGCGACCTTCTGATTTAGTACACCAGCCGTTTTTACCAACCGAGCTAACACAATAACACATCCCCTACTTACAGAATCAAATTCTTCCTTTAAACCACGACACACGACGACGACACGATTGGCGCAGTGGCTAAGCAATTAGATTACTGCGCTACGTGCCGCGGGTTCGATCCCCGCACGGAACAAATATTTGTATGATCTACAGATAGTTGTTTCGGGTCTGGTTGTGTGTGCATGTGACATGTGTGTTTGTAAACTGTGCCCTCGATACAGGAGAAATCCTAGCGAGGGACAAAGTTAAAAAAAAAAAAAAAAAACCGTCTCGTGTCGATGGTGACATTTATTTATACTTTATGCACTATGTAGGTACAGAGGCAGACTTAATGTTATAAGCATATGACTAAATGAATAGGATTCTTTATCATTATGCATCGCATTTGTGCAAAAATAGGTCATCGTTCAGCATATTGCTGAGGTTTTGGAATGCAACTGACGCGTTCCAACGCCTCCAGCGCTGTTTTTCAATTCTAACCAAGACAAGATTCGCCTTACAAAAGTCTTACTTAATGAACATCAAACAACTCACCAGTTTCACTGCCTACCTCCTGACGACACAATGATGTAACATGACGTACGTTTCTATTGACCTCCTAATGAGGGACCCAAATTAGATTTTAATTATCGTTGAACTTGACATTTTTGACTATGTTTCATCAATGTGAAATCAATATGGTTATACTTACTCAGTGTAATTGATTAAATGCAAAACTTGAAAATAGATTTTTCATAATTGACTTAGGTAACGAACCGATTTCAATAACTTTTAAAAAGGTAATAAAAAATAAAAAAATGGCGCTCCGTATACTATAATCAATACATGTACTGACTGCTGATATTTATCGATATACATATTATGTTTTATTTGATAATATCCTGAACCAAAAATACATGCCAATACTAAAAGCAACTTTTGCGTTGGTGCCCTTCGTGGAATAAAATTAATATTATTTTACTGTTTCACGAATAGCACCAAACCAAAATTTGGATTGGTGCCGTTCGTGGAATAGCGTTTTGGTGCTATTCGGTTCAGCGCTCTTCAAATCAGTGCTCTTCGTGGAATAGGTACCTCCAAAAGTTGCCCTATCGTGATTCTGAACGCACTCAAAATCTCGTTCCCTACGTACCTTTATTCTGTATCTATTCCTACATAGGGTTTTAGGATTAGTAATATTCATTTATAACAAAAATTTAGGTCAAAGCGTCTGCTGTTATAGTAGGTAGTTGGAGTCGCGTCACTACACATACTTCAAGTCGTTCATGGTGCGGGTTCCTAGTCGTCATCTCGAGACCTATGTCAAAGAAGAGTTTTGGCCGAAGGGTGTCTTGTCATCGGTGTCGCGGCCGGCTACGCGACACCTGTCAGCGAAACATGACGCCGTCATTTACTGTGCAGCCAGTGCCGGATTAAGCCAGCGCGGGGCCTGTAGCAAATTCTATCAAGGGGCCCTTAGACTGTTTTAGGTTAGATACATAACGAGTTTATGGCATTGAATAAAACAAAACTGTTACAAACAAACTTTTCTTGATTTAATTTGGAAACCACTTTTCTCAAGAATGGTTCATATCGAAAGTACTATTATTATCATCCAAACGTAAATATCCATCATTCCTTATAGATTGGTAGTCAATATAACCCTTTTCAAATCGGTCGGGTTATTACGACTAGCACGGAGAAAATATTAGGGAATTCCCCGTTTTGTTTAGCAGTATTGCCAACTTGCGTGTAGTGCGGTGCGAAACATGATTTTTGGTATGACCAGCAGATAGAAAAATAAAATTATAGTTGATCATTTTGATGCAAATATTTTCTTCTTAGTAATTTTGACTAAATCTAATATATATATATCTAATACTTTTCTATGGTCAGAAAACGTTGGTGCGCGGGGCCCCCAAATGCGCGGGGCCCGCAGCATTTGCTACTCTTGCTTCGTGGCTAATCCGGCACTGTGTGCAGCAGTAGTTAAAAATTTAGTTTATTTTTAATTATTATTAATCGTACGGTATATAGTTCATTGTATTTGTTATCTATGTAGTTTATTTCATAGTTGTGTAGTTATTGGTTTAGTTTAGTATACCATAAGTTTATTTGATAAGAGTTACCATGGAGTTTCCTGCCGGTTCTTCTCCATAGGATCTACTATTTGGAACCGTGCACCTAGAGTCTCGAATTCTCGACATTTCATAGGAGCCTGTATCTGGTTTACATGAAATAAAGATCTATTCTATTCTTTTCTATTCTAAGTGGTCTAAATAATATATTTTTGTAATTTTTACACACTGTGACTACGTGTCTATCATCCATATTTCCAATCGCGGGATTACTGGAAGAAATTTCATTAGAAATAAGTAGTTCCATTGTGCTCATAATATGTCTGTAGCTAACATTTTTATTACCATGTTTCCTTGTGTGTACTTATATAAATAAAATAAAATATTTTATATTTGTGTATTTTTTGTGTGGACCCAAGTTGCCTGAAATAAAGGGAATATTAGTATTATAGGTATATGGAATGTCACCGTCATCCTTTTAGCTCTTTATAATATTATAAGAATAGATATAGGTAGATTATCATACTATAATATATCGTCACTTTATCCACAAACCAGTAAAGCACAAATCAAGACATAATTCTAAAACTGTTGATGGCACTAACGTAATAAGAATATTAAATGTTGGACAGTGTAACCGCCAAAGGTTAATTGAGGTCACATAAATAACTATTTACATATTATGTCACGTAGTATGTTAAACTATTTCTTCTACTCACTAGGAGTAATAGAAATATATACGACACAACTAAGAAGTCGCATCGCCGAACTTCGTAAAACCGATCACTTCCGAACTGCGCGCGTCTTCAAGATCACGAATGTTTATTAGAACTGCAGTAAAACATGATGTTTACTCTGACGCAATAAGTTGGAAAATTATCTAAGCGAGTGACTGCCATTGTCTGTTCGACCCATAAACTTTGAATATTTTCGCTTCCCTCCTAAATCTATGGTTCGACCAGGTATTATCCATGTTACTTCTTAGTTACATCGTAATAGCAGCTAGATAATATCACGAGCAAGTCGTTAGAATTTATTGAGAAACTAGCTGTGCCCGCGACTTCATCCGCGTGGAATTTAATAAAATTATTTTTTCTTTAAATTAAAAGTAAAAGTAGCCTTAGTTACTCCTTATAACATCAGCTATCTGCCTGTGAAAGTCCCGTCAAAATCGGTCCAGTCGTTTCGGAGCTTAGCCGGAACAAACAGAAAGACAGTCAAACAAAAATTAAAACAAAAATATGTTATATGTACCGTATAAATACTTTCATAAGTATTTAGTAGAAATATGTTATTTTAACATTACAAACAGACACTTCAATTGTATTTATGTAAGATGTATACATCTACAAATCCAGCAGCAGCAGCTCTTTTTTCCAGCCTCATATATATATATATCTATAGATATATATATGAGGCTGAAAAAAAGAGCCTGATGTAAACAGTAAAAGACGTTGCTATTCCTAAAGTTGCCAACTACCAGGAAAAAATATCAGTAACGCTCAAAAAACAAAAACTGCTTCTTATACCTACTTTTTTTTTTTAAACCGATTATCTTAACTCAAAACCAAACTGTGTCACCATTTCAAACAATAGGCGGTACTCTTTCATAATCCTCATCTTTGATTTATTGATTACGATTAATTAATTAAACCCCACTCTATTACAACACTAATAAAAGAGTTTGACACGGTCACAGTTAGTGCTTAGAAACGGACATTGAAATATTATGTGTGACGGGGCAGCCACCCAGTAGGGGATTAATTTGATTATTAATATTATTCATTTGTATAATTATGAGTATGCATAATTCTTTGATAATCCATATAAGTTCTTGAACTTTATACTGATTTAGAAAAGACTAGAAAAGACGACAATTTAACCTCCAATGGTTACCTTTCAAATGTCACATGACTTTTAAAAAAAACAAAAGACTTTTGACTTTTAAGACTTTACTAGACTTTTTTTAAAAGCAAAGCATTACAATATACAATAAATGTTACACAGAATTGTGCGATACACCAAAATGTTAAGTACTTATAATTAGATTTCATTGTTCCTAGATTAATATTGTGAAATTACAAGATTCTACGCTGTTGCATTAGATTATTATTATTATTATTATTAAAAGCCTATGCCATCCCGATCCTGAGCAAAGGCCTCCCTCCCTTTCCTCCAGTTCTCACGATCCCGCGCTGTATCGGGCCAGGCTTTAAGGAAGGCATCCAATTCGTCCCATCTCCTTCGTGGTCTGCCGCGACTACGTCTTACTGTCTCAGGACACCAGTTCTGTTCTATGCAGGCTCACAGTTCGACCGGCATACGCCAGACGACCTGCCCAGTCCCACTTAAGCTGGGTCATTTTGAGCCACATCAATTATCTACGATGGTGATTTGAACCCGATTCGTTATTTTAACACCGAGTATACTGTGGTCCATTGCTTTTTGGCAAACCTTGAGTTTGGACTTCTGGACGTTAGTCAAAGACCAGACCTGAGCTCCGTAGGTTAGGACTGGAAAAATACACATGTCCATGAGCTTGCGCTTGAGTGGCATTAGGTTATTTCTGCAAAAATAGTCGTATATTTGGAAAATAAATAAATATAAAATTTAGTCCGTTTAATGGTTTAATACATTGAAAGGGAGTACCTACTACAGCAGCTGTACCCGTAGCATGACCATTTCTATTTCTATTCTTCCAAGAATAGACAAAGCTCTTTCTATGCATCTCAACATCTAGACTACCGTTTCTACGTAGACAAAGACAATTGACGACACGGTTGCCGCAGTGGCTAAGCTTTCTGCGCTACGTGCCGCGGGTTCGATCCCCGCACGGAGCAAATATTTTTATGGCCTACAAATAATTGTTCTGGGTCTGGGTGTGTGCATGTGACAAGTACCTATGTTTGTAAACTGTACCTACGATATAGGAGAAATCTTAGTGAGGGGCCTTTCGATACCAACGGGGACGTAGTTAGTGATGTAGTTATTCTACCAAATCCTACTGAAGAGTAGAAATATTTCTACACTCTGTCATTTTGTCTATTCTTCCATAGACAAAAAATATTTTTGACTGCCTGCTCTTAAGCTGACGTCACGTCACTTATGCCCAGCCTGTTTGTGCTTTTCATCCATCACCAGAACACAACATCAAGATTGTAATCTATTATTTTTAAAGAGTTTCCGTGGAGTTTCTCGCCGTTTCTTCTCCATAGGATCTACTATTTGATACCGTGCACCTAGAGTCTCGACATTTCATTAGTGCCTGTATTTGGTTTACATGAAATAAAGATCTATTCTATTCTATTCTATTCTATATTAGCTCAATCTATTTACGCCTTTACTGAACGTGTGTTTATTGACAAGCACAAGATGGATTTTATTTTCACGAAGGTCATTTTTATGTTCTAGTTACAATCTAGTTTATTGCGTGAATTTTCACACTTTATTTCGAAATAACTAAACTTCACTTGGTTTAACAATGAGTTGACTTAACGATTTCATCAATGAATGACAGTTCACTGGTCCGTCCGTCACCTACTACCACAAATATAACCGGTTATAGGAAATTAGGCATGTTTTGACATTACAAAATATACACCCATTTTCTCGAATAACCAGTAGGTACCTAGTACCTACTGGCTGATAACAACTCATTTCTTTTTTGTGTACTGCATATTCTATTAATTATAACCAAATTATAGCACTATTTAATAAACATTTAATTATTATTTGGATAGCTATTATTTATAAAATATTAAAAATATAAGTAATGTCTTTACAATAATTATATAAGTAAATAAAACACAACGAGAGTCGAGGAGTATTTGATTAAAATTTCTAAGTCTAAATGATGTATTATACTAACAAAGGATCCTAACCTATAGTTCCGGTTCGGTTTCCAGTCTAACTAAATGCGACTAAATAATCAGATTTATACACGGAACGACCATTTTGACCTCCACAGCCCATCATTTGGGAGATACCAGAATCCTTAGACTTGCCTACTCTAATATCTCTCTAAGCTTAACCAGTTTATTTTGTTTGATACCAAAACTCCGCGTGGGCAGACAAGTAGGTGACACAATCAGTTTTATCTTTATTAACTCGCCATCAACATTAGAAATTTATTATTAAAAATAAAATAAATTCCAAGGAATGAGTCCGTAATCTAATTCACAATCAAAAATTAGCAAGTAAGATGAAAAAAAAAACATAAATCTAGTTTATGTATTGTGAACATTGTGACAAAGGGTTGTCTGTATAATAAAAACATTTTTAATGATTTATTGGATTTCAAAATGAAAATAAAAATACAAAGCTAATAAGACGACATTTCAAAATAAAACATAAATACATTATTATTTTAAAAAACTGAGATTAGTTATGGTCAAACATACGGCTGATTATTTTGATAAGTATAGACAAAATCACAGCAAAAAGCTAGACTAATAAAAAACGTTTAGAAATAGACTAATATTGTAGTTTGACATTTCTGAACTAAACGCCTGCGCATCTTCGTTTATTTTCATTAATATTTACGGTTGACGATTAGGTACTAGACTTTTACACGACGATACGATTACGATACGATATAAGAAAAAAAAAAAAATCAAGAATGGTCTTGATACCTGGCAAGATTAATTATTTAATTAATTATTCGTACATTATGATCACGATGGAAATTGTATCATGATTAAATCATAAATAGATTGTCAGTTTGTAAACTTTCCTCACAATATTTTGAGATTTCCTATTGTTTTAAGTTTATCTGAAGCCAAAGTCAAAGTTTTTGTTATTCCAACTGGGCCTTTGCAAGCACTTTCAAAAGTCAGCTTGTAATAGGGAATGCCTATTACAAGTTGACTATATTCATATATTCCTCCTGTTTTCCTAACCCCATCCTAAAAGGTCGACAACGCATTGGTGACTCCTCTGGTGATGCGGATGTTCATGGGCGGCAGTGATCACTTACCATCAGGAGAAAACCTAGCTCGTTTGCCAAAAAAAATATAATAATTCGTTCTCAAAAAAATAACAGTAACAGAAGTAGAGTTACACCTAATTTCATCCTTGGTTTATTAATCTTAGGTTGATCTTGGATTAATATTAATAAAGCCACCCGAGTCTTCTCATTGGGTGTAAACGTCTTAATTTCCTCACACTATGCATGTATGTGGTGTATTTTAAATTCAGGGCCATCCACTGCTATAAAGTTTTGAATGATAATTAGGAATCAGTATTGAGCGCATCAATTCGATTCTGTGTTTGCTGTATCTATTGCGGTAGTAATAAATAGATTATGGAACTTTTAATGACATTTCCTTGACTTATCTCAATGACAAATGGATGTACGATATCTAGTCTTGCTTGCGACACGGAACAAGCTACTGGGTCAATATAACAATATTTCACTGTTTGACCCCCTACAAAATAGAGGGTTGTTATAAGTTTGTAGTATGTATCTGTGTATCTGTGGTTCTGTGTATCTATGTATCCGTATGTGGCATCGTAGCTCCAAAACGGATGCTCCTATTTCAATGCAGTTTAATCGAAAGCTAATTTAATCGGGTATCATCTTAGTTAATTTCATGAAAATCTGTTTAGCCGTTCAAAAGTTACAGCTCTTTTTCTAGTTCGAGTCGGAGGTTTTTAACGGTTAGGTTATATAAAACGTGTATCAGAAATGCGTGGTCATATTGAAGAGTGTGGATTAGACCATCAAACCGAACAACTTTCTCTACGGGATCAACATCGTAATCGCGAAAAAATTATCAGCTGTCCCGTAAAAAGCTTCAATAACTAGTGGACTCAAATGTATGGGAAAGCTGATTTTTTTTTTCGATTAAGATGTTGGTCTAGAATCTTGTTCAGTTTGATGGTCTGATCCACACCCTTAAATATGACCACGCATTTCTGATACACGTTTTATATTTTTTATTATCTTTTATATTTTTAATAGTACTTTCAGTGTTGTTTATTAATTATTTTTAACCGAATTAAAAAAGGAGGACGTTACTTTATGATCAATTCTTGTTAACAATTTATAAATAATTTGAAAATAAAGTTATGACCTTTTCGATCGATTAAGGTCCGATTGGATTGCGAACATAATAGATTTCTCAGAATCGGAGCTCAAAGGGCATGACAAATTCACCATAAACGAACATTTATGTTGTGACAAAATTATTAATGTCTAATTAATAAATCAAAATCCAAGCGGTACAGGCTACTTACTGTTTGACATTTTTATGTCTCATTTTGTTTATATTTTTATGACAATTATTATTAAATGATAAGCTTCGTTCGAATTATGTTTCTATTACGTCCTAATAGAGCTCATTTTCTATCTACACTTAGAGTACTTATTATAATAATACTCAGCGTTACAAACAAATCTTGGAATGGAATTTCCGATTTTTGAAAATAAAAGAATGTTTAGCTATTCATGGAAAAATGTTTTTTTAGGTGTATTGCGATTCTTTTTTTTTAGTATCTGTTATTATACTTTTCTTTGGGAAAACCATAAGAATGCTACCTATATCATTAACCAAGAAACTGGTTTAAGGCTTGCTTAGAACAGCTCCTTTACCAAAACGAACTTTACTCATTAAAACAAGATTAAATAACTTGTTATTTTTAAACACTGATTAGATTATACCTGTCCTTATCATTTGTATGCCAATGAACAGAGATGGCAATAGACTTAAGAGCTAGGTTAGTTATACAGGGTTACTGGTAATATGACGGCAATCCGTTATGGGGATGTAGGAGAGATCATTTGCAACCAAATGACTCCTGATGACTCCTACGCAAATGTCAACCATTTTCGAGTAATATGTCATTTTATATTTTTTGAAGATATTTACATTATACAACTTTGAACATTGATAAAAAAAAATCCAATGCATACAAAATTTTTAAATTAATATTATCTGTTTGCTAACATTTCAGTACATAATATTCAATGATAAAATTACAATTATCTGCGATAGTTCTGAAATCAGAGCTACAAATCGTTACGCATTTCATAATTTTGAGCAGGTCTTGTGACTAAAATGGTCGATTTCTGCAAAATAACACAGAAGTACTTTATCGGCAGAACATTTCGAAAATATGTACAACTTTTCAGCTATCCAACAAGATACAATAATCTAACAGAAATCAAAAATTGAATGAACAGAATACAATTATTGTGATAAAGACAAAATCAACTTCAACCAAAATTGCATGCTGTCCTCCGCCTGAGGGGGGCGGAGGAGTGTGCCGGTCTTCTACCGGCTAAACTCACCACGGTGGTCCACTTCGGCACCTACAGGTGGGTTTTGAGTACTCTTAGAAAACCGCGCCGAACCTAACCTAACCTAACCTAACCAAAACCTAACCTAACTTAAGATTTTTTTTTTGTTATTTTACTTGGTAAGACCCATCATAGGGCTGTCCTCCACCTGGGGGGGGGGGGGAGCGGAGGCGTGTGCCGGACATTGGGGTTAAGTCTGGACATCTTGCTGGGCAACGAATAGGGCCTCCTCTGCCAATCCATCGATAAGGAAAGTTGGCGTCTAACCATTGGCGAACAGTGATTCTACAGCACCCAGTTACACCAAGTAAAAAAAAAATAATCTTAAGTTAGGTTAGGTTTTGGTTAGGTTAGGTTAGGTTAGGTTCGGTGCGGTTTTCTAAGAGTACTCAAAACCCACCTGTAGGTGCCGAAGTGGACCACCGTGGTGAGTTTAGCCGGTAGAAGACCGGCACACTCCTCCGCCCCCCTCAGGCGGAGGACAGCATGCAATTTTGGTTGAAGTTGATTTTGTCTTTATCACAATAATTGTATTCTGTTCATTCAATTTCTGATTTCTGTTAGATTATTGTATCTTGTTGGATAGCTGAAAAGTTGTACATGTTTTCGAAATGTTCTGCCGATAAAGTACTTCTGTGTTATTTTGCAGAAATCGACCATTTTAGTCACAAGACCTGCTCAAAATTATGAAATGCGTAACGATTTGTAGCTCTGATTTCAAAACTATCGCAGATAATTGTAATTTTATCATTGAATATTATGTACTGAAATGTTAGCAAACAGATAATATTAATGATAGGATTAAACGAACTTACCTTAAGTGAAGTTCTATCCTAATTATATGAATAATTAGTCCAAGGTAGGTAGGTTAACAAGTAGTACCGTCTTCTCTTGCTCTAGGTCACGCGAATCTTCAGAGTTATAAAAATAAAAATCTCCACCTGGCAACACTAACGTTACATATCATTAATTTTAGAGCAGTAATGAAATAGGGGAGAATTAACCATGTATACATGTGTTAATCTTGGGTGGGTGGGAAGTACCTACCTTGGACTAATTATTCATATAATTAGGATAGAACTTCACTTAAGGTAAGTTCGTTTAATCCTATCATTATATTCAAATTAGTCCAAGGTAGGTAGGTTAACAAGTAGATGTTCAGAGAACATAATATTATGTCATTTATCTTTTATAGTTCATTATTACTGAAGACTAAAAGATGTAATATGTCTACAATGATTATGATCCGTAATTAATATTCTTTTCCAGTAGACTTAGGAACTTTATATATATAATAACAATTTTAAATGTTTAATAGAGAAATCTAACTTTAAAAAGTATACTATGAATAATTAGTATTTGAGATCTTATAGCAAACCCTAATCTTAAAAAACTGCACTGGCAAAACTATCTTCGTTAGCAGATTCATTTGGAAGGGGTCTATTATAATGATTAGCAAAGGATGACTTTGCCAATTACCATAGGTAGATACTTATTTTAGCTCAGGCTTTTAGCATACTAAGCTATCAACCGTCAAACCCTGCCTATAATGCTTGGGATGACGACGCATGCAGAATTGAATGCGTAGCAAACACAGATATATCTTTAGGTATATCAGTTTGATAGGCAACTTTTTAAATTTTACTTATTGACTTACTTATTATGTCTTTATTGGACTGTCTATTTATCTGACTGTTAGAGTTCTTTCTAGATATTGTAGCGACTTTGCTAGAAATATTATTGACATATTGTTAAAAAATAGTAAAAACATTGAGTGAGATTTTACTTGAACATAGTCTTTAATACCTAAAGGTATCTGTTCTCATTATAATGACACCTAATTATCCAACTTTTAATTTGAATAAGGTCCAATAGCAAATGCTGCTATCAACTCTAAGCTCTTTCAAGCATAAGTATCAAATGGATACCAAGAACTTAAATGTGCTAATACCTTGATACATTATCGTGTTTTGATTTAACTGTAATTTAAAAATCCATACGTTTAATTATGTTACCTAAGAGAGCGCCAACTAGTGATAATTGAGTGAAAGGTAAATGGTTATCATTCAATAAATTATAATTGTAGGTATATCAAACTATTCTAGGAATTCATATCTAGTAAATATATAACTAGTAATATGATCTTCTATAGGCCCACTGTTGGCGCAGATAACTATAAAATAGATTAATAAAATTTTGAGATAAAGAAGCTATCATGATGTCAATTTAATTCTTTGATATCATTCTCCTCTTGATGACCTTCCTGATAATGTACACCAGAGTGAATAAATCGCAGGGGTGTGTCATTCTGAAAGGAGATATTAAATTCGTCAGAAGGACCTAACGTTAACGCATCTGAATCAAATAGTGATTATAAATAGTTGTGAGACTATATTAGAAAAGCATTATATATTAGAAATTTATTCCTGACTTTTGTCTCTTTTAGTATTTGTGAAGAACTTTTAAAAGTTGTTATTAATAACATACTGAATGTGGAAATTGCATAAAAAGAACTTCTCACTTCATTATAATTGTGAGTGTCTATGTACCAAGCAAAAAAGGGTCTCTATGCCCTGATAATCTACTTTGGACATTATGTTTTAATCAAGATGCAAAGAGGTTTATTTCCGTATTGCCTAATTTATCTATTAATAGCTTAAAAAAGACTTGTGTAAGATCCCATCACAGCAATCTATGATCCCATTCAGTATCTACTTATGTTCAAATTCCGAGATTCAAAATCTGCTTTTTTATTATCTTACCTTATAAGTAAGATTAAAAAGAAAAACCCATATAGGAAGTAGATATAATCCTATTTTCTCATCATTGCCAAAGTCTTGCATTATATATATATATATATATCTATTTACTCCACCCATCTGGTTAATACTTTAATTATAATCAATGAGTTGATAATATATTTACAACTCCTTAATTGATCAGCATCATTTCTCAAGACAGAGTTAATAATAATTATTATATATTTAATTGTCTTTCCTTCTCTGACTATCTACCTCCTGTGTTCTAAACTTATCCAATGTGTTCCATATCCACTTATAGAGGCACCTGAGAAAATGTCTTAAATAAAGTTTATATTGTTTGATGCGGTTACACTTATTTATGATATTAATATTCTTCCTCCTTCAAAGTAAATCTCTCTTTATATTACTATTAATATCAAATATCTTTTCATAATAATAACAAATTCTAGGTTTTCTAAAAATGTTCTTACTCTTGTTATTATAGTAAGCATTCCTAATAAGATGATACAAGGCATATTACTTATGTCATGTAATATAGAATAGTAGACCGAATCTTATACCTTGCATTCTAAAATACTTAACAGCATCTTTCAGAATTTTATTTAATATAAAAGGAGCTCTTGATAAGCCAAATGGCAAGCAGCAACTCATAAACAGTATTATTAAATAATTGAATAATAATTATTAAATATCTCATCCATGAAACACAGGTTGAATAAACCTAGATCAGGCAGGTTGCTACATATAATTCTAATTCCTAGTGAACACTTCTTACATCTGAAATTCAATTATGTTTAAGTTATAATATAGCTCTTATTTAGGCACTAACAAAAACATTATAATAGGACTTTACTATTAATACTACTGTGGCTATCTGTACATCTTCTTGTAAATGTTTTAAATAAATTTGATCTATTCATTATTATTTATAATTGCCACTAAATAGTATGCTTATTAATTTAAGGTCAACAATACAAGTATATAATCTTCACTCAAGACCAGTTTAAACAAGAGTCCTAGGTTCATAGATTTGTTAAAAAAATCTTGTAAATATCTGTGTGATCTGTCATCATAATATATTAAAATATTGAAGATAAGAATTGATCAGGTAGCGGTTGACATTAACTAATTGTCTAATTGTACCTAATGTAATAATTGACCAATTGTACCCAATCTTATAAGATTATCTCATTTCTTAGAATTTGTCCTCCAGTATTATTAAAAAATAAAGAATATTTCCTTATCTTGGCCGAGATAAGAGGGGAATAGAATATCTTTCTACCCACTCTACTATCACTGGATCATTCTGTAGTATCTTCCAATATTGGTAAAAATACTTGAGAATGTTATGGTCCCATAAAATCTGTCTCTATGGGTGTATGGCACAGCCTCAGCTAGATGAAGATTGTTGGTGGTTGTATTGTTTGTGAGGTGGATGGACCTGTTAGCCTGTTTGCATTCTGTGAAATTAACAAATGTGAACTTCCTTTTGCATTCCATTGCTTTGGCAGCACATGCTGTCGTACTTCCAGTTTCTTAGAATAAAATACAGAAATTCAGTCCCCTTATTAACCGACTTCCAAAAAGGAGGAGGTTATATTTTCCTTTGAACGTACAACGCGTTGTCCAGAAAGGGTGAATAAGTCTAATTCATAGACTGGTATATTAGACGACTAGATTTGACAACAGACTGGTGCCTTCTCCAAGCAATTTAATAACATAGTCTTGTTGTTATCTTTATTGCACACTTCATGTATTGCTTGATAGGTAGTGCCTATAGCTAGCCTCCAAGTCTGGCTAACAACCCCCTCTCAGGCTATATCTGGTTATTGCCGAGGCACTGGGGATTCCTTTTATATCATAATTAAGTCTTGGGACAGCAAATAAATGCATTGCATGCGTAGGGGTTAGTTAGTAAAGGTTGCCTTTTTGGTCCTATATGATAACCTTAACAGAACTTTTCTATTATTAAAGAATAATGTTTAGGTGTATTTAATTGCTGTAATCCTCTTCAGCAATCTACTTTCCCCCAGGTATAAAATAATATTATCGGGTAATTCATCATTTAATACCCTATTTTAATTTACACTATGGTGTACATCTTCAGCCATATTAGAGTTGTACATATACTCTTCTCCACACTGACCATCAGCCAAAGAATAATGATTATTCTACACAATGGGATTTTCTGGCTCTGGCGCTAGAGAGTAAAAGTTATGGACTTTAAATACTGTGTGTATAGTGTGAATTCTATCTAGGTTTAGGTAGGCAGTATTCATGGTAATACCCCCTTCCGTTTAGAGCCTTGAATGTCAGGTTAAAATTAACCCTCTTTTCTCCCATAGCAGGGGAAGTGCACAACTGACACTCAGTATTGATTAGAATTGAGATCAATTATCTCCCAACCCAGCATATCACTTGTTCAATACTCTCCCCACGGGAGAGTTGCATATCGACACTCGAATATGCAGATTATTGTTTGGGTGTTTGGTCTGGTCCCAAGCTGGGATCGCCTGCGGGAAGGCAGGTGGCCGGCCGAGCGAGCGTCATGCGTCTCCGCATGTGTGGCATAATTATTATTGCCGCAAGAAGCTCCTCCATGACAATGGCATAAAATGTTACACATAATACTTACCAGTATCTTGATTAATTCCTGTTATGCAGATGTGTTATGTGCCTCCTTGGGGCATGGTTCAACAGTATCCCCTTTTCCACGAAAAGGGGGGTAAAATGTAACACATAATACCCTATATTGTTTATTGCCTGTTAGGCAGAGTTCCTCGGTAGGTATAATTACTGTTGCGGGAAAAAGAACCTCTTCCACGAAGAGGTGGTAAAATGTCACACATAATACCACTATTTTGTGTTAGTTTCGATAGAACCAACAGAAAAGACTTTGTTCCGCGACCTTGTGAATGATTTACATCTCTCCAATTGTTTTAGTTTTCCTATCTTCCTTATGTCCTTCCTGTCTCCGTGTTGTTATTGTGCATGTTTATTAACAATTTTAAACACTTTAAACTAATCATAACACTTTGTTTTTGAAATTTGAAGAAAACAAAAAACTTTTTCGTGACGTCTCAACGAGCGCGAAAAAAACGAATGATATGTAACGTTAGTGTTGCCAGGTGGAGATTTTTATTTTTATAACTCTGAAGATTCGCGTGACCTAGAGCAAGAGAAGACGGTACTACTTGTTAACCTACCTACCTTGGACTAATTTGAATATAATTTAAAAAATTTGTATGCATTGGATTTTTTTTTATCAATGTTCAAAGTTGTATAATGTAAATATCTTCAAAAAATATAAAATGACATATTACTCGAAAATGGTTGACATTTGCGTAGGAGTCATCAGGAGTCATTTGGTTGCAAATGATCTCTCCTACATCCCCATAACGGATTGCCGTCATATTACCAGTAATCCTGTATAACTTATCACCGTTTATTTGTAGGAATTTTGGCACGTATATATAGTACAATATTGCCAAAGTGCGTGATACTCTCCAAGATCGAGCTAATGTTAAGATTCTAGGAACATAAGCTTAACTATTATAAATTTATAATTTATAACCTTCAGTTATCATAAGACATTTATTACCTTAATGATGAGCAACTGAATTATGATTATTTTTTCAATAAATATTATCTATTAATATGTCCTTGTTTACTGTTTTGGAAGCCATCAATCATTCATCAATAATTGCATTTTTATTGCGTGTAAATGCGATTACACACGTTATAAATATGCGGTAAGTACAATAAAAAAATGATTTAGTACCTACATACTACTAATCGGGTGTGGTTAGATCAAAAATATATTTGATTAGGTTGTAAAGAAGATCTCACAAATATACAGGATAATTTTTTATGTAGTGCGTATAATAATTTGTAGTGTTTCAGTCTCTGTTCCTAAATGCAACCGCAGTATTGGGATACGCTTTAAAACAAAACGAAAATTCGACTTAGTATGGAGGACACGCATACTAGCGCAAGTCATACAAAATCAATTTTTTATTTTGTTTTGGAGTGAATTTTAGTATTGCGTTTGTATTTAGGTACGGACACTGAATTACTGCAAATTTTGCGAACTACATAAAATAATATCCTGTATAATGTCATGGGTCCCGTACTGGGCGGTTTCAGAGGAGTTTCCTCCCACGCACGCTCAAGTTGTGGAATCAGCTCCCCAACTTGATTTTTCCAAGAGACTACAGCATGTGGTCCTTCAAAAAGGAAGTAAAAAGGATTTCACAGGGTCGGTAACGTGCGAGTGATGCCCCTGGTGTTGGAAGCGTCCATAGGTTACGGTAACCGCTTACCATCAGTGGGCCGAGCACGAATGTTTTGACGCATGGTAACGTAAACGTAAGCAAATTTTGCGTTGCGCACCAACGTAT
This sequence comes from Allophyes oxyacanthae, assembly GCA_932294325.1. NCBI lineage: Eukaryota > Metazoa > Arthropoda > Insecta > Lepidoptera > Noctuidae > Allophyes > Allophyes oxyacanthae. The sequence goes on along the minus strand of OW028614.1, from coordinate 979,644 downwards.
TACGTTAAGTAACGTATTTAGAGAGAGGTACTAACTAATAAGATATATTATATCGATAAATGGAATCATAGACTACATAGACGACTTTCATAAGTCCACAAAAAGATGTGTTTGGGCTTTCGATTAAATTTTAGAATTGAGTGTTAGTATTATTTGTTAACCAGCAACAGGCCAGCGTGGTGGACTAAGGCCTAACCCTTATCATTCCGAGAGCCCAGTAGTGGGACAGTAATGGGCTGGATTTTTTTTTTCTTCCTCTATGTACTTCATTTATTGTCCTAGTTTCGATGACGAATGTAAAGCCAGCAATCAGGATTTTGTTAAATAGTGTCCGAGCGAAGGTCAGTTCTTGGCCGAAGCCGATTGTTCGAACCTTCGACAAATCAAATCAATTCATCCAAGCAGCAGAAATATTTACTGTCTTCTGTGCAACTATTAAACTTTTAGTCCGTTAGGCATAATTCTGAATAGGTTTTTGACGTCTCCAAATGTTGTTGCAAATAAAACTCACTTTTCAAATTCCGATAATTTATGGTCAGTTAACGCTTATTTTACGAGATGCAGTTAACGAGTTTACAATGTGACACCTGTCAGTGAATGGAATTCGATAAACAGGTGACCTCTGGTTAAATTTTGAATTAATGTTAACGTATTGTAATAAGGTCAAAATGTTTGACACCTTGTTCTAAGTTGGTCCCGCCGAGAGGTCATATTGTACCTACCTATGTTTTCAGTCGGTCCCTATCTAAGGAATAAAAAAATAAAAGAACATTATTTAAAATATGATGATATACATCACTACATCACGCATATGTTTTATGCCATATTCGACCCACAAAGTATCGCCTCACAAAAAAAAAATCCGTAGGTCTGTTAGGATTTTTTTATGCCAGGCGAAACTTTGTGGGGCGAATGTGGCATAAATTAAGCTTGTTTTTCCCGAAGGGATAAGGTAGTGTTACAGCATCGGGTTAATCTGTTACGAACTTCTATAAGCGGCTCGGAGTTTTGATTTATGCCCTGTGGATGGCAATAGCGACTTATATGGGGCATAATAACGGCATCGGTGAAATGTGGACGTACAACACTTCTACCTAACCCTTCACGGATATGCTTCACTTTGCATGCCATGGGAATCGAACCCAGAAACTTTTTCTAATCGTTATGGCTTGTGACTTCTAGACAACAGAGGCATAACGATTAGAAAAATTAAATAAAATGATTACCTGGTTACTCCTATTTCGATGTCCTAAGCGATATCAATGCATGCCATTATAGTTACGTACATTCGAGCAATCAGGCATAATCCAAATACAAATAAAATTACGGTGGCGTAATTAAATATTATACTCCAATATTAGGTAATACATACGAAATAAGTATAATTACCACTGAATAAATATTATCGTTCGATAATAAGTTGAAATATGACCAGCAATCAAGTTCATAGAGTTGCTTTTCGATAATCAAGTTTTTGGAGTTGTGCCATTTTGTCGAGAGAGAGTATTGTGAGATTCGCTTGAATAATGTCGCCAAACAAACTAATGAGAGTATTGGACATTTGATGTCGTAAATGATTTTAATTCGTAATTTATAGGCATAACTTGAGATCATGAAGTTGAAGAAGTAAATTTTAAAATTAAGGTAGCTCGAAGTTCAGTCTCGAGGATCATAATAAAGTTTATTACCAGAGTTCATGTTCATTAACAGCTTAGTTACGCAGCAGACTAATCTAATTGGCCCAATCGGCACTCATCCAATAACCTTACAAGAACGAAGTATGTCGGGAATGTCGCGGCATAACGACAACCATTACTGCCATAATTATTATATTTACATTACTTACTGCATCCTACGTGCGTCCGCATATAATGCCTACTTGGCCTACTTAGACCAAGCTTTGGTTTGGACCGCTACCGCTGCTGAGATCCTAAGTTCAAATAGTAAATCACTTTCTCACATCAGTACACACTAATAAAGACTAGTTCAAAACTAAATAATTAAAAAAATATTTTTAAAAAGATAAATAAATTCCGTTAGTAATATAAATAAATCCAGCCCATTAATGTCCTACTGCTGGGAACGGGCCTCTTCTCAGAATGAGAAGGGTTAGGCCTTAGTCACCCACGCTGGCCTAGTAGTAAATATACACGGAAAAAAATATGCTGCGCGGAAACTTATACGTGTAAAATTATAATTATAATTATACTTGCGGTCGCGGTATGAGTGTACTTACACATAAAAAATTGATGATTTTATTCCTGGACAGTAAAGACAAGAATTCTATTATTTTTTTAAATGAAAAAAACACCTGTCATTGTGTTTTTTGTTAAGAAATGTTTCGTTAAACGTACTAAACAGCCTCTTTTGATAGTGTTCACTACGTTTCTCCAGGAATTTTGTTGGAACGTTATAATCTTAATTATAAATCATCAACTTGCTATGCTTTAGATGAAAATATTTGGCCTCTATAACTAACTAATATTAAAGTTGTTAAATATTAACCACATTCCTGCCTATTGCTCTAAATCTTGCAATGAATTATGGTTTCTACCTTGATAAAGCTCGACGAGATGAAACATAACGACTATTTACATAATATGACCAACTGATTGCCATAGGCTGTTCAAATCTATAAAAATACATAAATCACTATAAAAACATGTATTGTGATGATAAGGACAAGAGATGAATTATCGATAAATTAAATTAAATATATTATTAGCTAGTAAATCCTTGATGATTTCGGAAGTCAAAACGTTTCTCCAGATACATAAATATTTAACATGACGTGGTTGCACTGTTCCAAAAAAATTAAAAATGTTGCCAATGTTGTGTGAGCGTCTGAAGCTCTGTAGTGCTATATTATTTCTGGCTAAACTAATAAACATAAACATTGCCTAGTTTAGTAGCACTCAATTCAATGTTCAACTGTGGTCGGAGGACCCATGTTCAACTAGCTGTTCGTTCACCCTATACCCAAGTAATTATCATAAAGCAACGTTCCTCCAAGGTCATGAACATACCAACATTCCGACATCGGGAGCACATTATGTTGGTATTTATTATAATATTATAATAATTATGCTCGACATTCTCTTGAAGAACATCCTGTAACACACGTTTTATGACATACTTTTTGACGGCATGATCAGCGCAGTGGCGAAGCATTTAGCTTTCTGCGCTATCTGTCGTGGGTTCGATTTCCGCACGGAATAAATATTTGTATAGCCTACAGGTATTTGTTCCGGGTCTGGGTGTGTGTGCATGTGACATGTATTTTTTTCAACTGTACCCACGATACAGGAGAACAAAATATAGGGTGGGGAAGTTTAAAAAATAATGTAGGAATTTTCATGAGTCTCTGTTCAGATTTCATTAAAACTGAACAATGGGCTTACCACTTGGCTCTTAAAGCAGGGTAGAATCTGAACTGCCCAAAAATTTCCAGTATAAGCTGACCTTTCATTGTACGAAAAGCCTATCCAGTGCGAGGTCAGCTCATACTAGAAATGTCTGGGCAGTTCAATTCCTGCCTTATAAGAGTTCGTAGTAAGCCCGCTGTACTGCTATATTGATTTGTTATCGATCTCAATTGTAAAGCTATCGTCAAACTAAAAATATATGAAAACTGTGCGCGCGATTTCCGTAGGAATTCACTCAAATGCGCGCGCACGTTATTTTTCTACATTGTAACTTCGATCGAACTCGGAAAAAACTTGGTTTGGTACAGCTCATAGTCTCCTCTCATACCCAATTCTTACAAGTAATCTATAATTATATTAATACGTGAAAAGAAAACTTTGTACCCCTTTTTAAGTATATTGCGCGCACAGAGGAGTGTGAAATTTGGAATAGTTAAAATTTATATGGAGAAAGTGCAGAAAGCTAAAATTACGGTCGAATTACGACCACACGGCGACCACTAGTAAAAATAATCATTACATTTACATGTTCCTAATAATGTACTTGACCGTATCAAATTATTTATGATTTATATTAATCAAATTATCACATTGATTCAAAGTCGTTTTACGTAACTTTTTTCAATTTGTATGTACGTGTGAATGCACTGTCAATGTTTTTGTTTAGGTAGGTACTTATACCTTTGTTAAAAACAATATTCAAGTACATACAGATGTACGTAGTTATTTATAGGTATGAATTGACCCTATCATTTTTAATGAAGTGACATGAGTTATTAGCAGTTCACTTAGTTAGGCATGTTTTTCCAATGGCTAACTATTTATCAAGATTGTTGACCTCTCATACTTTTTTTAATAACTTACAAGATGTCTACACGCTTCATACTCGTTTTTAACCCCCGACAAAAAAAGTGGTGTTATAAGTTTGTAGTGTATATCTGTGTATCGTAGCTGCAAAACGAATGGACCGATTTTAATTGAAAGCTATTTTAATCGGGTATAATCTTAGCTATGTTTCATGAAAATCTGTTCAGCCGCTCAAAAGTTACAGCTCTTTTTCTAGTTGAAGTTGGGGTTTTTGTTAGGTTAATTTCGGATAGGCAAGGTGATGCTCAGTCGGTGCAGTATACCCACATACCTATTTTTGTAAATTTGTTTTTTTTCTCCTTAATTTTCCACTCTTTGCTCTGTGTATGCACCTGTCCTCTTCTTATTACCTATGTCTATCATTGTATGTCTATAACATCCAAGGCATCGATACTGTGGACAGTTTCGTTTATCTGGGCTCTAATATAAATAATGAAGGTAGCTGCGTCCCAGAAATAAAACGGCGGATAGCCATGGCTAAAGATGCTATGACACGCCTCCAGAACATCTGGAAAAATCGAGGTATAAGTTTTAAAACGAAGGCCCGTCTGGTCAGAGCACTAGTTTTCCCGATTTTCCTCTTTGGAGTTGAGACGTGGACAATCCAAAAAAGAGAAAGACAGAGGATAGACGCATTCGAAATGTGGTGCTGGAGGCGGATGCTCCGAATTCCATGGACAGCCAAACGCACAAATGTATCTATCCTTACCCAACTTGATATCAAGACCCGATTGTCCACAGTTTGCTTACAGCGTATTTTGTCCTATTTCGGCCACATAATGCGAAGAGGAGATAGCAGCCTTGAAAAGCTGGTCATTGTTGGTAATACAGAAGGCAAGCGAGCGCGAGGCCGATCGCCAACACGATGGTCCGACCAAGTAAAAGAGGCTATCTCCTCAAGCAAATTTCAGCAGGTGGTGATGGCAACTTCGGACCGGAGTAGATGGAGGCAGATTGTCCGTTTAAAGGGGCCCAGTGACCACGATCCTCAGTAATGAGGGACCGACTGAAGAAGAAGAAGATCATTGTAGTGTGTTTTGTTTTTTTGTGGTAAATAAATGATTTTTCTTCTTCTTTTCTTCTTTTTGGATGCACATTTCAGTTTTGCTGTCATACAATAAAATGATAAGATTGCTTGGCCCTTCGATTAACATAGGTTTGAAAGTGCTACATGGGTGGGGACGTTCCACTCATTATTAAAAGGTTATAACTCCGGTTAAGTCAACTATGGTGTTCTTTAATTGCCTACTATAAGGTAATATATAAAATATTTTTCCATTATTATTAGAAGTCAAATACCCCAATGGAGTTTTTTATGCAAGGCCCCATTTGTGGTCGTGAAAGTAATGAAGAGATGACATTATTAATTTATGGTCGTAGCAGGCATTAATAAGTAGATTAAGAAAAACAAGACGCTTTTATATATAGTACGCGCAAATCTTTATGAGCCCTCTGAACTCTCTCCCTCTCTCCCTCTAGCACCTTTAGTAGTACGCTTATTATAGGTGCTAGAGGGAAAGAGAGAGTTCAGAGCTCAGTTCAGGGCTCATAAAGATTTGCGAGTACTATACCCAGAAATGTGACCCCTGTGATGTGATTTGTGAGGAGGACCCTGAAAGACGTGATAATGTTGTCATGATTGAAAATAATTATTTAAGAAATTTTTATGTGTCATGAAGTTTTTATTTCTATATTTTTTTCTCTTGTGTGCTCTAATCCTCTATCAGGAAAACAAGTATTAAATTACAAAAAAAAACTTATTATTTTTACAATATTATAAAGATAGACGCTCACCTTGAATAGAATGTTTGTCATTATAAAAAAGGCATTTATTCAAATTATTATAAGTGGAAGACGTTACGAAATATCTCGATTACTTTCGTAATGATACGGACAAGAGGTTATTCTCGTTATACGATTTTTATTTTTTATAACGAATTATGATAATGATAGTAAAACATTTTTTAAGTAACTAATTTTTGTTTTGATTGTAATTTTGAAAATCATTAGCTGAAATCAATAACACAAAAATATCACGATTATTGATACTGCCAGTATCAATAATCGTGATATTTTTGTGTTATTGGAACACAAAAATATCACGATTATTGATACTGCCAGAGATTAAAATAATGGTTAACTATAATCTGCCGATTTTTTGTATTTATCTGTATCTAATACTGTATATCTCCGGCAAAAAATAAAAAAATGGATCAAATTCAGAATAAAGGAATAAGAATTGATTTCATTGAAGAAAATGCTCATAAGACTCTAATTTGTTCATCCTATTTGTAATATTTATACGTAATTTATTTGAAAGAAAATATTTACCCTAACAAAATTTTGTATCTACTTGAAAATTCACAACTATTCGATAATTCTATAACTATTTATTTATTTATTTGATCTTACAAGCTAATAGATGTGACATCCAAAACGCTAACAAGATTAATAACTTACAATAATTGAACTATCGAGTGACACCAGAATAATCCCCCCGCCTCAAAAATATATGTCATCACTAGGGATCAAGTAATAAGAATTCTGTTGGAATCAAAGGTCGCCTCCGTGACCTTTGCGGAAGCAAGGCCAGGTGTTAGGCAAGGAGTCCGACAAAATTATAGTTTAAGAGTAAATGCTCTGTTTGATTAGATTGATTCATATTTCAATACAATAGCTGTCAGAATATAAAGTGAAGCGTGGTAGTATTTGTCAAGTATCATTGTCGTTTTGACTGACAGTGTTGGGCACTTCAACGTCAATTCATGAATGATTAAGGTCTCAGCCACACTGGTGATTGTTTGGTGTGGTCGTATTTTATCGATGTTGATGCAATGTTAACTTGAAGGTGGGCGAAACAGTCCGCTACCAATATGCAGAGACGCGCCCGCGAGATACCACGCCAGTATGGAAGGGACCTTACAGCTTTGAAGAAGCTCTTGATTAAGAATAGAGGTATAATGTGAAACACAATCGGCCCACTCGATCATTACTCTTTATCATCATCATCATTATCGATCATTATTTTTTGAGAAGGAGTGCAGAAAGTTAAAGTTCTGTTCGAATTTTGACCACAGGGTCGCTCTGTAATAATAAATAGACACAGACACAGCAAGCCCTTTTTGTCCCATAAGCGTCGCCCTAAACCGAGGCCCGTGTCCCACTAGGGAACGCCCTTAGCTGCGGCACGCTTAAAATCACTTTATTTTAAATAGGTCGGAGGCCCGTCAGGCCTCTCTGAAAGTCCGGTTAAACGTTAAAGACAAGTGTGAGAGACATTTGAAAAAACCAAACAAAATAATGATGCGTTCTAGTCTATATACGAGGTAATAAGGAACAATAATTATATCCAAATACGTTAAATTTCTGGTAGCATTTTGTCCATAGCGCGAAGTTGTTCTACCCACGTACAACATTGAATAAATTAATTATACAAAATTAATTAATGAAAAAAGATGATCAACATAATCGGATTCGCTGCATGTTTATGCATTCACCTATTATTTTATTTCAATGAGAATTTTATTAACACTAAAAGTCACTTGAACTATTTAAAAATATAAGCACATAAATAATCGGAATAGACAGATCGTAATTAAAATGGAACTTTTTCTTTTTTTATGAATCAATGCAATTTAGTATTATTCTTATACAAACCAGCATACATTCATATTACTCAATCATGTTATAATGTATGGGCAAAGCATGGGGCACAGTTCTCAGAAAATAGGGGGGCATCCCGCCCTACGATACAGGAGAAATCTAGAATTTCTATTGTATCGTGGGGCCGGATACCCCACAGTGTATCGTGGGTACTACGAGCTCTTAAAGCAGGGCAGAAATTACCCAGACATTTCCAATATAAGCTGACCTTTCATTCCAAGAAAAGCCTATTTATACCTACTAATGAAAATTATAAATCAAATGTCTAAATTCATATATCAACTTATGTTAATACTAAGAGTAACTATTCCATGTAACACGACATTAGGATACCTTTACGGATTGCGTAGTGGTATCAAGAATTCCTTTCAAAATATAGCGTCATTATGACTTAGCAACATTAAGTTTTTGTTCACAAGTAAATATCGAATTTTGTAACAGATCTCTCATACTAATAAAGTCATCAACATTATAATAACTTATCCAAATACATAATCTTTGAATGGAGTTTGACGAACGTTGAATAGTGTCCAAAATAAGAAGACTCAACTGGCGTAGTGGCTAAGCAATTGGGTTTCTGCGCTACGAGCCGCGGGTTCAACGGATGATCGATATTAGAAAAATATCGATGATGACATCGATTCGAAAGTATCGATGTAGGTACGGTAAATATCGATATCCGAAAACATCGATGTTTTAGGTTGCAAAACAAACAATCTATTACTTTATTTATTACTAGCTTCCGCCAACGGCTTCGCCCGCGTGATATCTTTATAAATTATGGCCTATGTTACTCACTGATAATGTAGCATTCTGCTGGAGAAAGAATTTTTTAAATCGGTCTAGTAGTTTTTGAGTTTATCCATTACAAACAAACATACAAAAAATAAAATCTTTTCTCTTTATATTATTAGTTTAGATGTAAATAATGATAAGCAAAATAAATATATCATTTTTTGAGTATATTCTGCAAAAAAAGTAACTTTGTCAGAAGTTTTTCTACTTTCACGCTTGATGAATTAGAGTATATGGATGGGCTATTAATATTCTTGTTACATCAATGCGTCGATGTTTTCGGGGACATAATATCGATTTAAAAACATCGATGGATATCGATCATCCCTAATTCAATCCCTGCACGGTACAAATATTTATATGACCTAGACATATTTGTTGCGGGTCTGGGTGTGTGCGCATGGGATTTGTATGATTGTGAACTAGGACGTACTACCAACTCTTATAATAGGGCAGAAATTAAACTGCTTAGACATTTCCAGTATAAGCTGACCTTGCATTGCATAGGCTTTCCGTATAATGAGAGATCAGCTTATACTGAAAATTTATAGCGTGATATTATGTAGCTGTGCATACATTAATATAGGAAGCAGCCTCTAAAAACGTTCACATTAAAATCCCATCTGACACAAAGTGAGTATTATTATTATAGATCACTACATAACTTGAACTAGCTTCAACCTCTTCAAGCCAGTTTATATGAACTTGTTCACCTTTGCATTATGCGTCTACGCATCACCCAACTCATTATAATGATGCTATCAAAATTGTTTTTATATGACGATTAATCTTTATGGCTGGTACTAAAATTATGATTAGCTATTAAATAATTATAACAAAAAATAAAAATGAAATTGCAGTCTCTGTTTTCAAAATATTTTAAACAAATTGGAATTTTTAAATTTGAAAAGATAATAGATTATTATTCAGTAATTTGCGATGTAAAGGTCAAACAATTTACTTCTGATTGACTTATAAATGCACAATAAAAAAAAATGGAGGTAAATCCGTTTCTAAATCTGTGGCAGAAAAAGAAAACAGTCTTCCTTGTATCTCAATAAATAATTAAATAACTAAGCTATAAAATATTAAAAAATCATTAAGTTGAGGCAAACCTAGGTAATAGGATTTTTTTGTACAGTACACTACTCAATGACATATGGCGCCCTCTGTGTGTACCATACAACAACAACAAAATTTTCATGTTCAAAAACCTACTCCGTACAGCCTACCAGTCAAGAAAAAGTCATCGACTTACAATACCTAGTCAAGTTGCGTTCGCGAAGTTTGTTCCAATATTGATCAATAGATGGCGTGCTAGTCAATTTTATCGTTCGTGTACTCAGATTTCGTTTTCGAGATAGAAAAGACTTCAACGAGTTGTTTTTATAAAAGGTGTTTTTTTTTTTCATGTTGGTAATGATGGGAGGGAAATTCATTACAGTGGTCCGAGCACGAATGTTTTGACGTATCGTAACGTTAATCTTAACGTTAAGCTTTAGCATCAAAAATACACATCTCAATTGAAAAAAAATCTTGAAAATACATGCAGTATTATTACATTTTTATGAAACAAGTGTATTATGTTGCTTATAATTGAACAAAAATGCGATAGATTCATTGTATTTTTTAATCAAAATTTGCTTACGTTAACGTTACCATAGGTCAAAACATTCGTACTCGGTCCTCAGTAGGGAAACTGCATTATTAGAATTAATATTTTATTTAATATATTTCGCCCCTTTAGGGGATGAATTTCCAAAAATGCAGAAATATGTGTATCTTTATTTGTAACCAAAAGCCTAAATCTCAATTTTCATCTTTCTCACTTCAAAAATGCCCCCATGCAAACTTTCACCCCCTTTTTCACCCCTTTAGGGGTTGAATTTTCAAAAATCCCTTCTTATTGCTTGCCTGCAATACAAAAGGGACCTACTCTCCAAATTTCGTGACTCTAGCTTCAGTAGTTACGGCTGTGCCTTGATGATAAGTCAGTCAGTCAATCAGGACTTCTCTTTTTATAATATTACTATGACTATGATTTTACGGGTAGTATCAATACGTTAACATTTATTTTTATTTTTAATACACTTACATTACACTATGATTTCTCCTGTATCGCAGTTTACAAACATACATGTCACATGCACACACATCCAGACCAGCAACTCCTAACTGGAACTATCTGGTGGTAGCACCTGGTGTTGCCATCTGACATTATGCTGAGCTGAGGCCTTTTTAGCATAAATGTATACTTTATTTTATCTATTAAATGTTATGTGTTTTAATTTTAATTGTGCCAATAAACGCAATTTTCTTTCTTTCTTCTGGAATTCATACCAATATTTTTTCTGTGCCGGGATCAAACCTTATGACGTAGGTAATGTTAAAGATTAGGTACCTACCTACTTACTGTTATTTACCTAAGTAGGTAATTAAACTACTAAATGATGTAATATTTTCTTGTATCGGTTTCTGTGATGTCTATTATAAATATCTTTCTCTCATCTATATATTAATACATGAAGCAAAACTTGGCCGGTACCCCTTTCTAAGAATATTGCGCGCACGGAAGAGTGTGATTTGGCATAGTTAACGTTTATAATGAGAAGGAGTGCAGAAAGCTAAAATTACGGTCGAATTTCGATCACAGGGCGACCACTAGTTCTAATATTTCATACATTGAGATATTCGGTAATGGTTGATGGGAGAAACCCATGGTATAACAGTTCAAGACGCAGTTATAACATGGGTTTCTCCCATAGAGCTCCTTAACATACGATCAACACTAGATATTATTGCGATTGCGCATTACTGATGCCGTAGACACTTTACCATATGCTTTTCATACCAGCCCGCTATAATAAAAAAAAATAACAAAATACATTTATATTTGCAACAACAACAACACCAACAACATGTTTAAATAACAACTGCCCGTAAAATAATTCACGGATACTCTGATGCGTCGGATTTGCTGTGTCAATTATTTGTACCTAATAATTACTATCGGTCCAGAAAGCATTTGTTTTTGTGTCCCATTTTGTCGTACAGTTTCTACTGTAAAATGTATGCTTTAAAATAATTGACTACATGCGCGGGATGGGGGAGGTAGATCCGTGTTGACGATGCTCAACTCGCTCGTAAAGACCAGCCCAGGATTGGATCGGGGGGTCTACCGCGTAACTAAAATTGTAATGAACATCGACATCGGCATTAAACTTCAATACGATCGTGAGAGCCTAAACTTTGAGCTTTATTAGATATATAGATTTTGGCCTATATTGTCGTTAGATAACTTTTCGGGAATGATGTAGGTACTATCATAAAATATTGTAAAAACTTATGAACTTCACAAAATAACCATGGGGTTCCTTACGCGTCCTTCTGTATAGGAAGTCTAGACCTTGGAAAGATAATGTCTTATCTTATTCTTCTGTTTTCCTACGCGACTCCATTTTTAGTTACGTAATATAAAATGTTGGTCTCACATGATTAGGAATTTAGTACATGTAGTCGCGATACTGAAAAGTAATTCTGTTGTGAAATAAAAAAAGGAAACATTCATTCAATCATAATTTAATAAATATATTGTGTATTTAAAACTATTTATACATTACAATACATTTTATAACGGCAGTGATACTATATACTCTTATATAATTTAATCCTAGGACACACTTGCAAATTTTACCTACGTAAGTTTACAAAAATAATAATTAAGAGATGCTTTACTTGAGTTAAGTTATTCTGCACGTATACGCAAGGGTGACATCAAATATCAAAGAAACATAAAATAAAATAGTCACTTGCATTATATAAAAGAGCTACCACGTACAAAAATTTGCAAACAATTAGATATTACCCAATATAAAACGGTAAAAACCAATTCATTGTTGTTGCCATATCAACAGACACTAAAACACTATTGGAATATCCAAATAATATAGCTGTACTAAGGAATATGTAGCTGTATATTTATGTATATGTATATTTGAGTCACGCATTCGTAAGTACCAAATCGCGAATTCCCTTTGCGAACCCCTGTCACGGTCCATTCATAGACAATGTAAATTATTTGGCTCGATTCTTTTATCAATGAATTTGGTTTTATAGTATTCCTTCGGCTGGCATAAGTATTTATATTGTGTTTTGATTGTATATTTATTGATTTACGAAAATAAAATTCGCAAAATGTAAACAAAAAAAGCTAGTGTATACTAACCTTATTACATTATTATACACATTTACCGGCAAGTAATGAGATTGCCCACACACGAAAAGTTTTATTTAAATTCGATGTTTTTAATACATTAACGTCAAAATATATAAATCACAAAAAAGTATCTTTTAAAATCGAGTGTGGATGATATTACAAACACTTTGTAAGTAGAACTATCTAAAAAATAGACTGCATTTAAAGTTTCATACATAATCTCTCAAAAACCTTATAATTATTCACATTTCGAACGATCGGTAAACTTAAAAGTAATACTGGCATTATCAACCTCTAAAGTACCACCTACCACCATCCACCGTATCCGCCATATCCGCCGTATCCGCCATATCCGCCATATCCGCCGTACCCGTGACCGTAACCGCCGTAAGGCCAGTACCCGTAGCTGTAGCTAGGCCATCCCCAACCGTAGCTATAGGAGGGGTAGTACCCGCCATAATGACCGCCATGCCCTCCCCAGTGTCCGCCGCCCCAATGGGATGCTGCGGTCCTGAGGTCTTCTTTGTCATCTGTTACTAGATCCTCTTTTCCCGTTTCAACTTTGAAAGTTTCTACTGGTTTTTCTTCTGCAGGTGCCGCGTGAGACAACGCTAGGAGTAAAAAGATGGCGGCAGTGAAGAAGGCGATCTGGAAAAAATAAGTAATTTCAATCATATTTATTTAAGTAGATGATAGATGCGTCCAATAAAAATCACATTGAATTGATGATGAATTGAACATGATTTTAATTTCACACGTTCACATTCATTTCTATACCTCGAAAGGGTCGACAGAATTATTTAAATGTAACCAATATTAATATCAATTTAAAATTGTTAATGCTATACATAATCTAGGTCCATAAAAAATATTCATAAAAGACATAACAATTAGGTACTTAAAGGTAAACACCACATTTTTTTTATTACTTTGTCCTTCACTAGGATTTCTCCTGTATCGAGGGTACAGTTTACAAACATACATGTCACATGCACACACAACCCAGACCCGAAACAACTATCTGTAGATCATACAAATACTTGTTCCGTGCGGGGATCGAACCCGCGGCACGTAGCGCAGAAGGCTAATCGCTTAGCCACTGCGCCAACCGTGTCGTCAAAGACAAATGCTATTGTAACACCTAAATCATTTAAATTTTTTAGTCTATTACTAGAAGTGAAAACTTGTTATTGGCTTTCTATTGACTAAACTGTTGTTATTTAAGTTAAATTAGCTGTAAGTTTTCCATGATCTAAATAAATAAATAAATAAAGTAACAATAAGCTCACTCATGTCACAAATAAAATGCTCCTGTTTAGGTACAAATTAAGAAGACAATCTTATATAAAATGGGTAGAAGTATCGGAAACTATCATTCAAGATCTAAACCTCTAAGTATGAACTATTACAGCAATAACTCAACAAACTACAAAATAACAGTAGTTACTGCGACAATAGTCAAAGTAAAAACAAACCATTATGTCCACAATACATGTCCCTACAATACACTAAACCCGCATATCTCACGATCTATTCAATTCGTCTTCCCACGGATACGTACTTATCACTTAATTAGCGGCTTATGCTAATCGTGCCATTATGAAATTCTATAAGCCAATTATTTTGTACGATAAACAATCAAAACGATGAAAGTATTTCAGGAATGGAAGGTTACGAATCAAAATGATTTATTTCGAGTTGAGTTATTTTAAAGTGCAACTTTGATTCAAATATATTTATAATATTTATTTAATTACATAACTAAATATTAAAACTACGAAAACTTAAATCAATAAACAATATTATTAGGTACATCTATTTATATGATTCAAAAGCTATTCAACCATTTCATAAAATTAAAATAAAAGGGTTACATATTTTAACATTTATACTGAATCATAGATAAATCACAATTCATAGATTTATGAAAGAAATCTCAAAACTAGAAGAATGTTCGTACCACTTGCGCATGATTCTTATCCTTATAGGCCCTACAGAAAAAACCTAGGGGCTGTTTTGTTATCATAAAATTACATGGCACTTTCATATTTTTAACCGACTTCAAAAAAAAGGAGGAGGTTCTCAATTCGACGCGTATGTTTTTTTTTTTATACAAAAATATTATTATTTTTATTGTATAGCCTTAAAATATTTTGTTTTCATTCCTATTTATTATACAAAACCAAAAAATTGTATCCAAATTAAATCGCAGCAAAACAAAAACAAAATCAAAATATCAACTAGACATTCAAAATGAAACTGAAATAGATTTTTCCAAAAATAATAAAATAACACCCTTATCAAAAACTTGTTAAAAATTTAATGACGACCAAATTCAATATAAGATTAAATTCATTAAAAGTCAATAAAAGACAATTTAATTATTTTCTAAAAACTGTTCACTACTATACACCATAGAATGAAAACCCACTTACTTTGCAAGCCATGGTGTCTGGATCACGTTTGTACAACACTGACAGACTTCGCCCTATGCGCCGTTTTATATCGCACCGTGTCCTAGCTGCACGGATGGACGCTTCACGGTGCTATTGTGCTGCCAATGACCTTAAGGTTGGGATTCGCGGTTCTGTTTGGGTTTAGTATGGCCTATATTTTTTGGACAAAGAAAAAGTCATGAAATAATTTTTATTTGTTGAGTTCCTGAAAAAATTGTGCAGGGTATACAGTAGGGACGTACTAAATGTAAATTATACCATACTATACCCTTTTAAACAAGAAACCATGATCACCAATCAGTATATAAAAAAAAAGTAGTCGCTTTTTCAGACCGTTGATCCATATATTTATTTTCGTTGAAAATTCGAGTCGAGCCAGAAAAAAAGAATACTTAATGAAGTCAGTTAGAGTATTTATGAGATGCAGCTGAAAGAAAATCAGAAAAAAAAAAAAAATTGTCGCTGCGTCACCCTAAGGCAGAGAATGCTTTAGGCATTAAGACTGCCTTTGTACATTTTGTATGAAAATGATTAAATAAATAAATTGAGGAAGAACCCGTACATTGCACATTTGCAAATGTTTTCGAAATATGCAAGCTCAATATAACAATTATTAATTTTATTTATCTACTTGTGACGTCAATTACCTAATTGACATTACGTTTCTATAACATGATATGTATTGTTTTGCTATTCAATACCATAGGGCATAGACAATTACATAAGCGAGATTATTTATTGTGCCTTGTCATAATAAGGATATGAATCTCTCTTCCATTTTCTTAGAAAACAGGGTAAATCGAAACGATTAGTCGTTTCAAAATATTAAAATTATAATATTAGTATAAACGAGTCAAATACAACTATTTATTATTATTTTAGTAATTCATCAGAATATTCACATACCTTATCTAATTTACTACATATTTTTATTAATGATCTATATCTATATTTCAATTATATACTGTGAGCCAATATTATATTTTATATCTACTTATTATCTATTCACTTACCTACGTCCGTGTGTCACTGCAGGGGGTGCCAACTGAAAATCAGCGCTGGGTGTCTCACATCCAGCATATGCTGAGTTGGTAACCTTTTCGGTACGGGCATGCTCGACGGCATGTTTTCAATTTTTTATTAGAATTAGTGTACCTATTTCTTTTTTATTGTGTTTTGTCTATTGTGAATGTGGCGCCGTCATTATCCCGTACGGAATAAAATTATTTTTCTTTCTTTTCCTTTCTTCTTTCTTTCTTTCTTATAATTATAAGATTTTGAGGCTAGTACTTATTTCCGACTGCATCCAATCCTCCCCGTTGCTCCCTGTCACCGGGGCAGATAGGAAAAATAGTTTAATCGTCCCCGGGGAGGATGGCACAGATGTAGTATCATTTATCCCGTCACTAATGGTGGTGGAAAGTGATCGGGGAGTTGTCTCTGGCACTCGCTGGCCGCTACCCCGGCACCCAAAGAGTATGTAATAGCCGGCACCGTTCGCTATTACGCTCGCTCGGCTCGTGCGTTGTCACAGTCCTAACTGGTCCTAACCTAACCATCCTCCCCGTAAAATGCAATACCCGGTTGAATAAAAAAATCCTTCCATGTTGAGAAGCAAACAAAAAACAACGCCGACTATTTTTCCTATTTGCCCCGTTGACAATGGGCACCGGGGAGAATAGGAACTCACTTCAAAGCCTATTATTTTTCTTCCTTTTTCTTTCTTTCTTGTTTCTGTTACCAAGTTATCCCTTAACCACCCGTTAGCTGCCTTATTACCGCCTATCTTAACAGATGTTATAGCCTAAGATTCTCTGCATGACATTTTTTATTACAATAATTAAACACATCCTGTAGCTATGAATGTACCTAGTTAGCAAGATGGGGCGGATGCTCCCAGGTCCAATATAAATAACAGGTCGGACATGTTAGGTACTCATTAATTCTACAAGCAGATAGTGAGTCCGACTGCACTTAAATAAAAATAGCTTCGGATTCAGACGGCCATTGAAATGTCAACCCATGGGCGACCCATGTACTAAATATTTTATAGTTATCCTTTATAAATCCAAGGTCACTCAGAGCTACGGGAATATGCTCAACTCATCGATTTACACTCAAGGATTCTTTGATATCCGATTAAATTCGAAAAAGAGATTGTTTGCAAAAATACACTACACGGTTAGCGCAGTGGGTAAGCAATTAGCTTTCTGCGCTATATATTTGTCTGCGAATTATTCAGATCCGTTCAAAATTATATTTCACGCCACTGTTGTCGGTCCTAAGCTTCTTTCTCTCCTCCGTGGTCCTGAGCTAGTCTCATCCACTGTCACCCTGAAAGCATCACGACCTTCCGTCATAGCTCATACATCTTGATAAGTACGATGTCTATATTAATCCCAATCAACTAAAAACATCAGGCGAAACTGCTCAATTTAATACTTAAACTGCAGTTTTACATAACAGTATTCACTATTACCTACAATCATTGGATTCACGAATTCACAGATCACTTGAGTGGAAAATTGAATAAGTAATTAGGTATTTATTGATACACGGATTAGTGTCTGCTGAATGATTACTTTTTTCGTTTTTTTCGTATTTTCCGGAATTTGAGTAGGTACTGATTACCTACTGCAGCTAGAACAGAAGGCGTTCAATATCCCTATTTTAAAGCAAATATTCCTTGATAACAGATTGCTGTGTAACTGTTTTCTATATGCTAGGACTTATATTAATTCGATTTTTTTTTATAAGAACATTGTCCCTTTCTAGGATTTCTCCTGTATCGATGGTACTTACAGTTTACAAACATACATGTCACATGGACACAAAGCCAGACCCGGAACAACTATCTGTAGATCATATAAATAGTTGTTGCGTGCGGGGATCGAACCCGCGGCACGTATCGCAGAAAGCTAATCGCTTAGCCACTGCGCCAACCGTGTCGTTAACTCATACATAATTATCCAATTTTATGAGTCCAGTTCATAGAAATAATAAGTAGGGCTCCCCAAGTCTATGGTCCAGTTTATAATGATGACATGTATGTTTTAATTATAATGCTGCCCAGAAAGAGCCTCGTCAAGTGACGACACCTCGTAACCCCAGTTACGATATTTGCTGACTAGCGAACTATTCCACCACGGCATGGCATGAGAAATTAGAATAGAATAGAATAGATGAACAGGAATTGTAGCTTCTAATGACGTACCCTTTTCCCAAATACATTGGTTTCAGCAGTCTAACCAGATGCGGCTGGACATACGCAACTGCCTTCTGTCCACCGCAACCTAATTACTGAGTTGCGTTGGCCCTAGACTCATTATTATCTACCTACTAATGGCCCCTTTAGGTACGAAATGTTTGTACAATATCGATAATTGTGACCTGAAGTCAAACCATTCTCTTTCGAAATAGAGCAGAAATATATTAATAAGAAAGATTTAATAAATAATAAAGAATTAAAGTTTAAAAAGAACTATAGAACACGCTTTAGTCATCCAAACTGAACGTGTATGCAAAATTTCAGCTCAATCGAAAACCGGGAAGTGGGTCAAAATTAACTTCCAAGATTTTCTTACATAGTTAGTTAATAAAAGCGTGTTAAAAAATAATTGAAACCTATTTCCCTCATGAAATTTCAGCTTATGTTTTTATATCATTGCATCATGCGCTCTTACACGGCAGATGCTCATCCCGATTAGCTAGTCGGCCAGGCTCGTAACACGACTACCAATGGTGCGCTAAACGTACTCAGTGGAGCTAATTATCTTCTGCACATGCGGCGTCCCGGGTGATCCGCTGTTTCCTGTCTTCACAAGCTAATTTTAATGACGCTTCCCTTGTTTTCTTAATTGGGTGGCTTGAGTGTTAAGTATGTACCTGTACCTACTTGTATTGTTTAACTTAGGTATATTGGTACTTATTGTGATCTTTGCTGTTCTTTATATTTTTTAATATTGTGTAACTTCAGGTTGAATTTTGGCCAGGGCCGGACCCGCGGCTCAAGATATTATTGTAAATTTGTTTTTTAAAATGAGTGTCCATGGAGTTTCTTGCCGGTATCTTCTCGGACTTTGTAGACACATTTCATGAAAATAATCTTATCTTCTCTAATTTGACAACACACACCTTGTCTAAGCCAACAAAAAAAGCGTATAATTCTTAAAATAACGTGAAGGATCCAATGAGACGCGCAGAGCGTATAATTACTAGTATCAACGCAAAAAATAAATAAAAGGAAATTGAATTACACGCCAACCATGCCAGTAGCTGACTGCCAACTGTAATTAATGATAGAGTGATACTCCCTTCTGTGGGATTCAATTTAACTGGCGGCTTCCCTTAGAAATAGGTACCATCCAGCGGATTCTGATTTTAAAAATAAATAAACAGACCTATAAAATAAATACTTATCTATATATTAATACGTGAAGAGAAAACTTTGTACCCCTTTTTAAGCATATTGCGCGCACGGAGGAGTGTGAGATGTGGCATAGTTAAAGTTTATATGGAGAAGGAGTGCAGAAAGCTAAAATTACGGTTGAATTTTCTTGATGAATTATTCTTATTATTGTCAACTTGACTGCACCTGCGCGGCGCTCACAGCTCATTTCGCAGTCGCCAATAAGATTGTATCAAACTATAGTAAGTTCTGAGCGAATCTGAACATTGGGTGGTAGCTACTGAAACTATAAACTGTACAGGTTATATCTATGTTAGCTTAGATTATTGATTGGTTGTCGCGGCCGCTCGCGACTACCAATCAATAAACTAAGTATGTTAGGATACACATAAATACATATTTTCCTCTCCACTCAGTATAAAATAAAGTCGCTTTCCATGTCTGTCTGTATATCCACTAACTCCTCCTAAACCACGCAACGGATTTTGGTGTGGTTTTCAGCATCAGTTAGATCATTTTTCACGGAAGGTTTATATGTATAATACTTAATATATTAATAATAGTAATAGTAATTATAGTAAGTAATAGTAGTAATAGTAATTAATAATAGTAGAGAAATTGCACCCGTGCGAAGCCGGGGACGGGTCGCTCGTAATATTATTTATTTATTTAAACAACAAATTTTATCTTCACAGGTATACACCCAATACGATAAATTAGCCACCATTATTACTAGAACTTAACCAATCTATGGTCACCCTAACGAACTCCGCCAATGAACAGTTAAAAATGTCCAGCCTTTGTGAGATACTGTTCAATATTCGCGTGGCTCTCGCTCCCGGAGCGAACTTGGCTAGCTTAGTGCGAGCCGCCGGCATCTCAAACAGCCTCTCCCTCGGCTCCCGCCGCAGCCTGGTGTTAGGAACAAGCAGCCTCAGCGATGCCAACACGTCCGGGTTATTTAGCCTACCGCGGAACACCTCAAACATATATTTTGCTAGCGCCAAATCACGTCTCACCTCTAACTTATAGTATCCAACCATCCCTATTACAAAGAGGGTTGGATACATAAGTGGATAAAAAGGGTAGACTCCATATCGTTTTAAGTATAGGTACCGCGTAAATTTGTTCTGCATTTTAACCACCATGAGACTATATTTAGTTTCATGGGGGTTCCAGATGATAGCACTACTTTCCAACTTACTCCTCACTAACGCGTTATACAACGATTTTACAGCCTCTGTATTGTTGAAGTCTCGCGTTTCCCGCATTATGAAGCCCAGAGTTCTGAAAGCCTTGGCACAGACTTGAGTGATGTGATTATGGAATGACAAATCCCTGCAAAATAAGACCCCGAGATCGCGTACGGTAGTTACACGAGGAATGTCTATCCCCCCCATTTTGTACTCGTGGTGCAAAGGCTCGATCGCACGAGTGTAGGACATAATGTTGCACTTAGTGACATTAAAATGTAGCTTATTTCCTTGGCCCCACCGCACCACTAGGTCTATATCCCTTTGCAGCCTTTCACAATCCGACTCGTCGGCAATCCTCAAAAAAAGTTTAAGGTCGTCCGCAAAAAGCAAGCAACCTGCATGTTTGATAACTTCTGGGAGATCATTTATCATAATGATAAATTCTAGTGGACCCAAATTACTTCCCTGACTGACACCCGAGAGAGTACGATACGGTCTCGATACGTGACCACCATACTCCACATATTGCCTACGGTTATCTAAGTAGCTTGCAAAAAACTGCAACAGGTGCGGTGTGAACCCAGACAACGCAAATTTTGTTAAAAGAACGTCATTGTGCACACTATCGAATGCCTTTTGGAAATCGAGTTGGAATCGAATTATATTCCAGTTAACTGATGTTAGTATAGTTTCTTGGCCAAAAATTGATTAGCGATTTGCAGTCTGACGCGAGATGGACTAGTAATTCACTAATTTCGTATTTCATCTATAATATAATCGACTAGCCTTTTTTTTAATCTTTGCCTCTCCCTTTTTCTTCTCCTGTATCAAGGGTACAGTTTATAAACACACATGTCCCATGCACATACACTCACACATTTAAAACCATGGGACTTCCCTTTTCTGTCGTTATTTTTGTACGATGACACACACACAGGGATGAGGTCAGGTTTACAATAATGTAACAGAACCAGTAATTAAGACCTTGATTAAAAGGCTGGGAAAAATAAACAAAATAAAGGCATTCCGCTACCGAGACCTGTTCGGGAAAATTCTTAAGATATATTTTATGTTCATGAATGTGTTTCATTGATACTATGCCTCGTTGGTTTAGTGAACGCTAGCGTGACTGCTGAGTGTGATGTCTCGGGTTCGATTTTGGGTATTTTTCCTGTTACAGACTTGCGCCCACGTGCGTGTCTGACCCGCATGCTTGTCACCCGCATCCTATCGTTTCATACACACACTGTTGCCATCCTAAGAAAAATGTATTCTCTGTCTATACCTATCTATACCTGTCGCTCTTCATACCTATGTCTATCACTATAGTGTCTTGATTTTTTGTGGCAAAAAAATGATTTTTCTTTCTTTTTTTCTTTATACAGGGTTATTTGTAATTCAACGGCAATGCTTTAAGGGGTGAAAGTACTCATCAACATGATCAACTTTTACTACGGGACTAGCGGTGAAATCGTGAATTTTTTTTATACATACGAAAAGTATTCTTTTTTTCGTGATTTTAGGGTTGGTCTCTTAGTAAAAATTGTTAATATTGATGAGTATTTTCACCTCTTAAACCATTGCCGGTGAATTACAAATAACCCTATATATGCTATTCCCGCAGCGCGCTAACAGTAACACACGCATGCGTGCCAGACCCCATAGATTATTCTACCTTCAACTAACCTATAGAGAAATCTGACTATTACAGTATTCTATAAAAGCCCATACATAGTGCAGAGGTAAAAATATTGTATCCTCTGCTTTTTCAAGGACAACCCTCCTCAAATGTAGACCATTCTTAAAGAAAATGAAAACCTTGTCAAGTAATAATTTCCTCGAATAAGATTCGCATTGTCGTGCTAATAATGGGAAGGTAGGAAATACTGCAATTATTTTGAAGTGGGTCTGCTATAACGCAGTATTTCGACATGTGAGGAACTTTGGGAGTCGAGTCATGAGCGACCGCGGGTTAGTACCTAATATTATTTTCTTAAAAAAGTAGTCAAATGAATAAAAATGATAAAGCCATCATTTAAATAATGTATTTCAAATAGTTATTTTTTTGTTTATCCCAGGCAACCACGCACATTTGAAATTCCCGCTCATGTTCTCACTATTTACAAAGGTCATCATCATTCTCCTGTCCTTATCCCATTTTATTTGGGGTCGGCGCAATATTACGAGTATGTCATTTTCTTCCATTCATTCGTCTAGCTAAGCTATCAGTCGTCATTTCCAGATTTTTACGAAGATTATTTTTAACCGAAAAAGGAACAATAAAAATAAATACAACTTAAAAAACTTTTACCACTAAACATTTTTATTGGTGGATAAAAAATGATGCCCAAATTTTTTATGTATATCGCTTAGATTATATATTGATTGGTTTCCGCTGCCGCTGCGCTGTTGGAGCGGCAGTGGAGACCAATCAATAACCTAAGGTCATAGAAATAGTACAATATATACTATCTCCATGCCTAAGGTATATCCATTGGCGTTTGTTTTCCGCTTCAGCCTATGCCCGAAGCCATACAGTCAAACGGACATTGTCACCGTCAAACCAGCCCCGTCCTTCCTTCCGCAGCCGGAGGTCACTGCGATCATTATACGTATCTGTCATTGCGACCTTGACAGATTATATAAAATGTCAGTTCTGTCAATTTACTGCTCATTTTGGAAGTCACTGTTAGATAATTTGCTGTAACCGTCCGTCCACGGATGTTACTTATAAAATACATGCTATAGTGCCACAAACTTATTTGACCCGGTCATAGCGTCGCTGCCGTCGCTTTTACCAATGTCATCTCCGTACAAAATGACATTTTGAAGTCATTTTTGTTCCGTAGCGACGTTAGTTCCAATTTTGGTCATCGGGTCAGATAAGTTTGTGGCACTGTAGTTTGGTAGCGAACGTAATTCATAAAATTACTTCATCTGAAAATTAAGAGAAGTAGGATAAAGCAGGACTTTCAGCTCAAAATTGGAGCTCCCCGACTGGAGAAGACTTTGCAGAATATCGTAGCCAAATAACACTGCTCTTTTCCAGTGTTGTGTTCCTAATGGTGAGCAAGGTCGCCAGTGCTCCTTGGGGAAGCGTCGTGTAGGTAGTAGGGGTCCCCCTCAGTGGCATGCACTCACATTAATTATTACAGGGTAGACAAAAACAATTTAGTGTTGTATAGTCAAGATAAATTCGATTTGTGATTGGCCACCTTGCCCTAAGACAAGGTTTATAATGTTATGGTTTTATTTTTAAGGGAAATGTATTACTTTGTGGTCATAACTTTCTTTTCTTATTTGCTCTGAATTATTCAGGTTTGTATAACAGTTTTATACCGAAACTTGCCACTTTGTTTCTACCTGTCATCTATAATGTTACCATGCTTTAGACAGATAAATTCTAATAATTCTATTCTATTCTATCTTTTACTAAAACATACATTATCAGGTCACATCCGCGATCAAGTCCGTGTACCAGTCTCGATTCAAGTTCATGAAACATCACCGCATCACAAGCTATTGTGGGTGCCAACACTGTCAATACACCGCTGGTTCTCAGAATAAGTGATCAGTTGAGTCACAACATTTATGGTCATTTTGTATGTTAAATAAATGCAGATGCACCTGGCAACATCTGCTTTTACATTTATTTTACAATTTCTTTGAGCCTAAAATCTTGGTTGTCATGTTGTGTGCCTGGATTATTGTTGTAAGGAGTTGTGCATATGCATCACTTCGATGACTTAGTCATTTTAGTTTTTTCACGACGCAACATAATTCTCGTCCTGTAAACTACATTATGCTTTGAATAAATAAATCTGTCTTTTCATCTCACTAGCTCGGAAAGGCTTTCTTTATTCTTCGAATTCTGAGCGCAAAAGTCTATTTCATCCGCTAGCGGGGAAAAGTTATTCGAAATTCGAACGTGACGAGCTATGGTGTAGAGCACAGACCTGGGCCCCAAGTCTGTTGTAATCATGAGAGCATTTTGCCATGATTGAGATAGCAGGAGTTAGCAGAGTTGGGCCCGGAACAAGTGTAGAGTGGTGAAGAAAAACAATTCAAATATAATTAGGCATCTAACATTTTCCTCGCTTTAGTGAGATGAAAAGTTGTGTGTTTCGCACGGCTGCAAAATTATTTGCGTCTCGTGCCTTAGAATCCTTCGCTTGCTCGATATTCAATACAAGCACTCGCACCAAATAACAACTTTGCAGCCTTGCATAACAAATAACTAATTATCTGTGTCTTATGATTTTTTCAAAGACAAGTGGTTTTCTTAGTTTCATGTTTGGAAACAGTTTAATTAGCTGCTAAGACTGACCTCCTTCAAATGTTTTTATAGAATATCAGCAATGCCAGATACTACATTTTATTTCCAACTTATTCATTTTTATCAAAATAAAATAACTGTAGTCACTCGGGGATAGTATTCTATTAGTGAAATAATTTTCAAAATCAGTTATGTAGAAAGCTCAAGCGATTACCTCATAGATATATAAACAAAGAAAATTTCATTTTCATATCATCAGTACCTATAGATAACCGTCCTAAGCTTATGCTCGTGATACTGTCCTTCATAATACTGAAACCTACATTATTTGATATGAGTCCATATCAATACGACGAGATTAAACCGTAGTCTTCACGACAGATGATAGCTTTTTTCTCTTTTCAACTTGACACTCAGAAGTTGGCACGTGTCCACAATATTCCAAAACAATCAGTATTATCATTTCATTCTGAAATCAACACAGAATCGCAATTTTACATTAATTTGTCGTTTACAAGACCTAAGACGTCCAGACAATGGTTGCCTCATTCGTCACAAATGTAGCCCAAATCAAAAAGACTATTGCTTATGACATGTTACATAACGGGAATGAATCAAAAAGTATCGGTTCAATCCGTAATTTAAACCATTTCTCCGAAACAAAGTTGTATAATAACACATTTGCCAAATACGTCACACAGGCTTCAAAATACCAGGCGTAGTGTACACGGAATACTCAATGAGATTAGGTCACTTATAATTCAGTAAAAACCAATGCTTTAATGTCTGCGATTTGGGACAGAAAAGGGATGTCGAGAGTAGTCGTGACATATCGTGGACATGAATTTTTTCACTCATGAGAAGTTTCTTCCAAGCGTGCTCCATTATCCATGCAAACGACTTTGATCCTATTTTGAATATAAACTGATTAAAGTCAAATTTTGTAAACACGACCAAGAAAGTAATATCTGTGTCTATGGTTTGTCACATTTCCGTCAAAATATAAAGTTTCAAAGTTATACTCGCTCAAAATTTGTAATTTTCGATCAAAATAGGCCCAACTCCATCCTAATATTTCAAGACAATACTTAAATCAATTAACACTATTTGGAAATAGCACATCGTGGAAATTTGAATGCATGAACACGGTATCGGCTAGGAGTAGAAAAGTAACAACAGCCCTTTTCATCGATGCTATTAGAATCATAATAAATGATTCTATCTCAGAGGAAATGGAAATTTCGATCTTATAATACAGAAGATAAAGTTTATAATGCGATCACAGATCGCTGTCAAGCCTGCTGATCTTTGTCATATTAACCTCAAATCTGACAGGCTTAGAAGAGAGCCACATTCACAATGCATTATGTGATGTAAATGGAACTTTTATTTTAGTCATGCAACACGCAGAGACATCAAAAATCCTGCCCAAGTATACACTAACCCTTACAATGATCTGACGTCACACACAGAGGACATTCATTCATACGTTAGGATATTAATATTGGCATCAGGTACTGTTCTTAATGGAATGCTTTTTTTATTGTGAGAAGATTCTTTTCTATGCCAGGATATGTGTTCTATATAAGGTAGTCTATACCCTAATAGACTTGATAGGTTCAAACCCACCTGTAAAATATAACGGTCAATTGAGCAAATAACGAATTGTGCAGTATCTGGATGGTCGTATTACTGCAAGTAATAAAAAATAGAATAGGTAATCTTTATTTCATGTAAACCAAATACAGGTAGTTATGAAATGTTGAGGGTCTATGAACGCGGTTTCAAATGGTCTTATGGAGAAGAACTGGCAAGAAACTTCATGGAAACTCTTTTAAAATAATAGATTACAATCTTGATTAGTACAATGTTCATCCAAAGGTTCTCTGGAACAGATCGCTGTGTGCGGTAAGACCGCCCATTCTACATTAGCGTGATTCTCAATACTGTTGTGTTACCGGTGTACAATAAAGAGTATAAATAAATAAATTATGTTGTGGAAAGAGCTGAGAGCATAATGTAATTGAATGTGAATAAAAAATAAGAATAAGATGATAATGATTAGCTTCTGAATAAGAATGCCATGGCAGTTACAAGCTGACCAGGCAAACGGCACCCGTTCACGTTATAAAGAGTATGATCAAACCGACACTGTTTGCGGACATGTGTAGCATTTCTCGTAGCAACTAGGTACACCGAATCATTTTGGATGGATAATACCACAATTAGTACGCGTAGCGGGTGGCCTGTGATTGTAGAAAGAGGTCATCAGTATACAGGATGACGCTCTACCCATTCATCTAATAGACATTTGGACTCATTTGGGGCATAATTATAACTTAAATAGCAACGAACAGAATGAAGAATCACATTTGAAACCTTCTTGAAATTCGTATCAGATAGACCAACTAATTAGATTCTGTCTCTCTTATAATTTTAGTCTAACAAGATAATCTATCCTGACAACAACATCTTTACAAAGGCCGATTTTTTAATAGCCATAGAGCCAGATAAACCTCGGGTCATTTATTCCTCTGATAATCTAGTTCAAAATTATTCAATTTTTAAATAAACAGTTAGATATGACATTGTACTAATCAAGATTGTAATCTATTATTTTAAAAGAGTTTCGTGCCGGTTCTTCTCCATAGGACCTACTATTTGGAACCGCGCACCTAGAGTCTCGACATTTCATAAGTGCCTGTATCTGGTTTACATGAAATAAAGATCTATTCTATTCTATTACTGTGAACAATATCAAAAGACCTTTTCCAAATATTAGCTTGGACACAATCCACGACCATGTCTGATTGTGAATTGAAACTGTCCGTCATCGCGAATTGTTTTACGGCGGCCGTGAAATCTGTCTATGTTATACAATCAATCTTGTTGGCAGTGGATTTTTGTTTAAAGTTACCTGTAGAACCATATATTAGACTAGTTAATGGTTATATCTAGGCTCCAGCAAAGTATGATTTGTAAACAGAATCCTGCCTGCACTCAAAATGAAAAAAAAAAAAAACTGCCCATTACTGTCCCACTGCTGGATACGGGCCTCTTCTCAGAATGCTGGCCTAGTGCAAATTAGTGAACACACCTGAACCTGAAATGCGTGGTCCTGGTCATATTTTAAGGGTGTGGATCAGACCATCAAACTGAACAACTTTCTCTGTTGGACCAACATTGTAATATCCAAAAAATAACCAGCTGTCCCAAACGTTTGAGTCAAGTAAGCATTGAAATTTTGCATGCATCAATTGATAATTTTTTCGCGATTACGATGTTGGTCCCATAGAGAAACTTGTTCAGTTTGATGGTCTGATCCATACCCTTATATATGACCACACATTTCTGATACACGTTGTATTACTGCTACGTACTAATACAGCATCTTAAGTTGTTCAACTGTTATAAAAAAGTCCCACAGGGAAATCCCTCCGCAGGTTAAAAATAACGTATTGAATCACAAAGAAATTTGCATTTCTTATTTATTTATTCTCTTCACATTTCCAATGTTTGCAAAATTACTAAATCTCTAATACTTTTATGGTAAAATGCTGTAACTTTTATAGAAAACAATGCAAAAAGAGGTAAATCTTACGAAGTCGATTCTAAGTATTGATTCTATAAATATACTGGGCTTTTGCCAAGTTCTGTTTTCCCACAATTGTGGTTTTGGTGAATGTACTGCCAGTCTGCCACCCGTAAAGCTATGTATTCACTAGGCAATAACGCCGTGAGCGGGTACCGTCTGTCTGGTCTGGTCAGCTTGTAACTCCCATGGCATTCTTATTTAAAGGCAAATCATTATTATCGTATTCTAATTTATTCACATTAAATTACATTATTCTCACAGCTCTTACCACAACATTGTACTAATGAAGATTGTAATCTATTATTTTAAAAGAGTTTCCATGGAGTTTCTTGCCGGTTCTTCTCCATAGGACCTACTATTTGGAACCGCGCATCTAGACTCTCGACATTTCATAAATGCCTGTATTTGGTTTACATGAAATAAAGATGTATTCTATTCTAAGTTACCGACGTAGTCTAGGAGCTCTAAACTATACGAACACCTCCATCCACGTCGTTAACTCCTTTTACTTCCATATTTCATCGCCTCTCCAAACTAGTCCGTCTTTACGCCACCATTGCGACTCACCTTCGCGTCGATGACCCAATTTCGATAATAACCGAGCTCACTAATAACCGTATGTCTATACAAGAGTAATCTAATGTCATAGTATCGGCGCTGTGACGCGTGGCGACTGACCCAGTAGCAGTTATGTCATGGGTATGTGGCGTAAAGAGACCTTGGGATTAGGGGATGTACAGTACTACGATTGAGGTAATTCGCCTCGGCCATCTTCGTCTATCTTCGGAAATACGAACGCATGATGAAAGAAAGAAAAGAAAGAAAAATCATTTAATTGCTACAAATACAAGACACACTAGAATGATAGGTTATAAGAAGAGGACAGGTGCATAGACAGAGAAGACATTTTTCTTAGGATGGCAAAAGTGTAAAATTATGGAAGAACTATTTTTTTTTAATAATATATGGGTATACTGCACCAACTATGCATCAGCTTGCCTTTTGACTATTTGATGTGTGTCCCGAGCTGTTGATGCCTAATAATAAATCCAGCCCATTACTGTCCCACAGCTGGGCACGGGCTTCTTCTCATAATGAGAGGGGTTAGGCTTTAAGTCCACCACGCTGGCCTAGTGCGGGTTGGCGGGACAACATGAGACACTATGAGGCTCTCTCAGATGTTCAGATTTCCTCACGATGTTTTCCTTCACCGGTAACGTAAGTGATACGTAATATTAGTGATAACTTGCAGTTTAACCGATATCCTCCAATGTCGGTCCCGCAATGTTGAGGATCGTGACTCATTCCCATGATTTTCCTGATACTTGATCTCCATTTGCTGCGGTCTGTGGCTTGATGGAGTGCCACGTACACCGGTAGGTACTTCCATTTGCTCCGACACCTGGCTTGACCACGTCTTCGGGCTGCGTCCTCTCGGTCTCTTGCCTTCTAATTTGCCTGTCACAATAAGTCTCTCGATATTATCGGTGTGTCTGCGGGCAATGTGGCCAAAGTATTTGAATATTCTGTGCAGGCAAACAGAAGACAAGCGATTTTGTTGGTCTAGCTTCAACTCTTTTAATAAACACACATTGGTTCTGTGGGCGGTCCAGGGAATTCTCAGTAAGCGACGCCTGCACCACATCTCGAACGCTTCTATTCAGTCTCTGTCAGTGGCTTTGAGGGTCCACGTTTCCGAGCCGTAAAAAAATATGGAAAACACTACGTTTACCGATATAGTACTAGTCTATTACCAGTGGCGTGCATAGGGGTTGACCATAGGGCATGCTCGAGATACTTTTGTAGATTGTAGGTACTTATCTAAGCACCTAAATCCTACAAAAGTATGTTGAGCTTCCTAATCAGGTTTTTTAATGGAAATTTTAAAATAATTAATGCAAGTATAACACCCATATGATACGAACAATAATCATCATAATAAAATATTGTATGACAGACAATAGTCAATAATCACTCACTATTCATCTGCTCTTCATTCTTCATTTTCACTGACATTAGACGAAACAACAAAGCACACAGAAGGTATGCAATCACTAGACAGTTTATTATATACATGTCAGCAATCACATACCTTCGGTGGCTTTGAAAAAAAAAAATTAATTTGTCTTTTGTTATTTTTTAATGTTTTCTTTCGGTATGTAATTTTCTGTGCGAGTCCGAAATAAATCATTTTTCTTTCTTTCTTTCTTTCTTTCTTATATTTGCTTACGTAATAATTATGTTGTCTCTTACTTTTTATTCCTTCACTTATCAGTACAATCTAAGCAGCTCCCAATCAAGATACATAGGCAATATCATCGTTGACAAAAACAGCAACTTTTAGCAATAAATCAACATGGTCATTAGTCGTGGGAACTAAGTTGATAAAACAATAATGTCTGGTAATTTATTTGCACAAGTATGTAACAAGCCAATGTTTTTGTCATGCGAGTATGGTAAGTTAATAATGTTACTAGTATGGACATTTCAATTGAATGATGAATCGTGAACGACTGCCGTCTATCGGAACTGGTCAGCTTGTAACTGCCATGGCAATCTTATGCAGAGGCAAATAATTATTAACCTATTCTTATTTTTTATTCTCATTAAATTATATTATTCACGCACCTCTTTTCACAACATTATACTGATCAAGATTGTAATCTAATATTTTAAAAGAGTTTCCATGGAGTTTCTTGCCGGTTCTTCTCCATGGGACCTACTTTTTGGAACCGCGCACCTAGATTCTCGACATTTCATAAGTGCCTGTGTCTGGTTTACGTGAAATTAAGATCTATTCTAGGAATTGAGCAACATCAAAGATGACCAGTAGACAAACGGGAGTATGAGCAGGCGTATTCTAAAAATTGTAGACAATAAAGTTTCATTTCACAGGGCAAACCTTTAAATGTATTCTTGAATTTAAAGACGGGTGATATTGAAACCTCAATTAATGATAAGGATACTATTGCTACAAATAAAACAAAGTGTAATATTTTATAAAATAAATTAATGGTGTTTGTACAAAAATATTGACATCAACTTATAATAAAATTGACTTCAATCAAAAGCTCAATTTTCCCAAGATTCCTGTATCTAAAGGTACAATGTTAGCCGAAATAGATGTATTAACCCAGAGGGTAATTGTACATTCATACGATGATCCTATAGTAAAAGTTGTTCATAATAATGAAATTACATATATATTTAAAGTTACTAATATCGAAAATCTGTAACTTGAGTAAATTGGTCATTGTTAATTGAATTATTAATAGCGCAATGGGCATAGTGTGTGTACCTACCAAAGGATATTTAAAGAAAATCCAAAAAAAAATACTGTTGCATGTCCATAATAGGCGAAACATGATGTACCTCTTATATTGTAACATCCCATAACCATGTTTCTTGCAAATAGACATTTTTATTTCTATTATGAACAACTTTTACTACAGATGTTCCGTCCATACACCCAATTAGTTTATCGCAGTCGTCTCTGGTTATAAACCAGCAGATCTACCGCGTATCTAAAATGGTAATGAACATCGACACTGATAATAAACTTCAATACGATCGTGAATGACTAAACTTTGAGCTATCTTGACAAAAATTACCGAATATGAAGATAGGAGTCCCAAATTCATGGTAGGTATTTTTATACAAGTTAACTCGAAGTTTATTCTCTCACGATCGTTTACCAGAGTCGATGTTCATTACCATTTTAGTTACACGTTAGGCCTCCAGTTCCAAAAAGGTTTGATGACAGCTACACCAGCTGGTCTTCATGAACCGATGAAGACAGGCTGGCTTTCCTTCATAAACTTGGGGTATTATCGCTCCCTATAGACATTTGTAAAGGACTGTATCCTGGTATCCAGCAGTAGACGGCTACAATTACGCCGCGTTTCCTATTGCAAGAAAACTTGTGCGAGAAATATTCGACAGTAGCTTGCACGTGTAAACTGCAGTACAAATATAACCTTAGAATTTCGCCTAGCGACGCCAACAAACACAACCTAACTGCTAAACACATCATAAAAAAATCTTATTTACATGATATTTGTACAAACGAATCTTAATCTAAACCTACAACTAACGCCATCTATCGCAGGTACTGTTCGATCGGCGTGAATTCTCTGCCGCGGGGGCCTGCTAGACTGAGCGACCGGCCGCCAGATGCCGCCTGTTGACTGAAGAACTCCGCTACGTTGCCGCTCATACTACCGTAGGGAATGCCTCCTGAAATAAAGGTAATTGTGGTTTTAGTTTCTGTTTTAGGTGAACGGTCAAAATGTCATTCACCTTGTGATAGTTTGTATTTATTTGGTGGTACCTATATGCAACGAGTAAAAACAACTTTCTATATGGACATCGTAATCGCGACAAAATGATCAGCTGTTCCATACAAAACTTCAATACCTACTCGACCCAAATGCGAAAAAAAATACATCTGTTCCATACATTTATTAGTCGAGTAATATTGAATTATTTGTATGGAACAGCAGATTTTTTTAGGATTTCTCGGATTTTAGTGATTTTTCCGAAGTAGAAGTTGTTCATAATTATGAGTACAATAAGCCCTGAAAATTTAGTTACCCTTTAAAAACCCACGAATAGCAGCAGTAACTTTTAAAACAAATCGTGATAATAGCTAACCGTATGATAGTCCTGGTCCTGGTAGAGGTAAAGTCTCACCGCTGTCTGGCCTCGCTGCAGACAACACGATCAGCGCAAACACAGCGCTCAGCAGTACTGACACCTGGAATTCGCAAAGGGAATGATAAATTAATTATCAATAGATGAACATGATTATTTATCAACCATAACATAACCGTTAAAAACCCCCGACTCCAACTAGAAAAAGAGCTGTAACTTTTGAACGGCTGAACATATTTTCATGAAACATAGCTAAGATGATTGCTTTCAATTAAAAAAACGGCATTAAAATCAGTCCATCGCGTTTTGGAGCTACGATGCCACATCCAGAAACATAATGTACAAAGATACACCGATACACAGATACACAATACAAACTTAAAACACCCCTCTTTTTTGTCGGGGGTTACAAATAGCACTTTTTCTTACACAAAGTATCCATGCAAGACTATTTCAAAGTGTCGGACAGACGGAGATAAATATTGTGATAACAAGACTATCAGAGCCCTTAGTAAGTAGCATGAACTATACGTTAGTACCTTAACCTACTCCATAAAATATTCTATTTATAAATACATCCTTCGCGTTAACCTTACAATTTCTTTTTATTAATTACAACAAGGCAAAATTTATTTAATGATATTTGTAGTCGTTGAGAATTTTTGTAATTACAACGAGATATTTTCTCCATGCAACCATAATTAAACCCCTAACTAAAGCTCAACTGTACTTTAACTCTAGAAAAGTGTTATCTGCAGCGTCAGGTGGCCAGTATCACTGCCTCCTGACATTATGCTGAGCTGCGGCCTTTTGGCACAATAACTCATTTTATTTTATATGTTTTCTTTGTTATTGGTTTTATTTATATCTATATTGTTGTGCAAATAAACACTTTTTCTTTCTTTCTTTCTTTCTTTCTGCAATCGCTAGAATATAGTAACGCCAGCAAATTGACATGCTGTCGTGTAGTCACGTGATTCATAAGTGTCAATCACATACATTTTACTCAAAGTCAACGATTTTTATTTCAACTGGGCCTTAGCAGGCACTTTCAAAACGTCGTGATTCTAGGTGGACGGTTCCAAGTGGGCGTGTCTGCTCTTTAGCGATTGTCCATTGCTCCTTGTCTAGGGTGAGTTCCTAATTATCTATAACTGATCCATTAGCCTAAGGAAGTGAATATTATTATCCGCCTTGTATTTTATGGTTTCCTGGTAGGTGGAGTTTCTACTAGTATATATTATTTGGTTTGTGAAGGTCAAGGTACCGAAAGCAATTAAAATAATTTTTGCAATAATTATTCATTGTAAGGTTCAACTTCAATATTAAATTACTTACTACGGATGAGATACATGTCCCGATTGCATATATTATTAAATGCGATCTTGATTTTTGATCCAAACATTTTTTAATTAGGTAGATAATACATTGCTAAGCGCAAATAAACAAAAATCGTTTACTTAAGGTCCAGAACAAAACAAATGAATCAAATATATGAGCACTGAATATAAAAATAACTGCTCAAGGCTTTTAAATGCCAGTTGCACTGAGTTAATGCGGTTAGGTTACATTGTCTTTGGGTTCTTGCTTAAACACTTGCCTCAAACAGAGACTATACCTACTGCTGATCTACCGCGTAACTAAAATGGTAATGAACATCGACTCTGGTAATAAACTTCAATACGATCGTGAGAGACTAAACTGCAAGCTACCTTGTATATTTTTAACCGATCATGATGTTGGGAATCTCGTCTTCATGATCGGAAATTAAAATCTGAGCATCCAAACGTGTTCAATTCTCAGTTTCCAGTTCATTGGCATTTGAGATGTTTTAATTACGATCTGTAATCAAGAAGACTTTGAAAATGATCCTCGATTGCGGTTTCTACTGTCACAAATTGTAAATTGAATTGTGAAGGCTGAGTTAATTATAGTTTTTGAGAACGTAATATTTCTGCTACACAGCGATAATCAATTCCAATCTAACCAAACGAAAAAAAAGGGGCCCATAATTTTGCGAAAGAGATACATTGGCGCAGTGGCTAAGCGATTAGCTTTCTACGCTACGTGCCGCAGGTTCGCACCCCGTACGGAACAAATATTTTTATCATCTATGGATAGTTATTTCGGATCTGAGTGTATGTAAGTGAGATATAGGTACCTATATTTGTAAACTAGGTATACCCTCGATCTAGAAGAAAGGCAAATGAAGAGCAATGATTAAAAAAAATAAGTTGGGAATAGTTAGAGCTGGTTTAGAGTAACCATGTTAGAAGACTCAATGGAACTCAGATTGAGATACCCAGTCCACTTCTAGAAATCCAGACAAAGGCCCCTTAAAATTAGACCTAAATCCTCTTAAATTGAAAGAAGAGTCTGAGAGGAGAGATACTACAGCTAAAAACTCAAAACAAGTAAATAGTCACAAATCACACCCATAAATCACAACAACACAAGATCGTTATTAAAATAATCGCCAACAAAGTCAGTGCATGACATAACATACACAATGTCAAGTTGCATTACATTAGCTAACAGCTGAACTTGATCTTGTGCATGTAATGTATGTCGTGCAACCTTTAATGAAGGTCTTCTGAGTAAGGTAAGTGGTTCACCATGTGGTGGATTAGATGTTAGATTAGCAGGAAGTTAGATAAACAAAATATGTTTTGTATTTTTAGAACCAGAATATTCGAGGTTAGATACTTTATTTGGATAGGCTGTAGGCACTTATTTCAATCTTCGTTGTAAGACTTCCGATAGTAAATCGACTAATCGATAAATTTGAAATCTGTTGTTGTTTAAATTAAGTATCAGCTTCTAAAGAAAATAATCCTTTGCTTTTTGCCCAAAAAATAAAGAATAGAATAGAATAGATCTTTATTTCATGTAAACCAGATACAGGCAGTTATGAAATGTCGAGAATCTAGGTGCGATAATTTTACAATACAAAATAAATTCAGGATTCAGAATCGGAATGTTAGGCTGCAAAAGGGATGAACGAAAGGGAATTGCATGCAGCGGACATGCGAATGTTGTATGGTTGGAGGTATGTGTGGTGTAACAAGAACAGGATAAAAAATGAGTATATCAGAGGAAGTATGAAAGTAGCACCGGTGACAGAAAAGTTTAGAAGTAACCGTTTCTCGTGGTATGAAAATTCATGTGATGACGAGGGATGAAAATCATGTAACGAGAAGTACGTAAGAAAAGAGGAAGAGACAAGAAAAGATGGATTGATTCTGTGAAATTTGGCATGGCGTTGCAAGTATTGTTTAACGTTTTGTCTACCATTGTATCCATGTACATTACTGTATTCAGTTGGTTATTCGTGGAGACCTGTTATTGGCTGGTTGCAACAAATCCTGTCATTAATATTATTGTTATTAGCTGTTGGCCTCCCTAATACTAAATAAATAAATAAATAGATGACGTCTAATAGAGATGAATGGGAGAAGAAGACATTGCGCTGACCCCAAAGGGCAGGAGAATGATAGAATAGAATAGAAGATTTTTATTTGTCTTTCAAATTACATAGGTAGCAAAGAGATACATCATACAAGAAGGTAAAAGACAAAAAGGTCTTGGACTCAGCATAGTAGCTGGCAGCGCGAGGCATGCACAACTGCTGATATTCTGTCCAAGCCAGTCATGCGTTAAATAGAACACAATTTTTATAGTAATAAATAGGTATATCTATACATAAAAATGCCGTAATATAATGTAAACAATGAAATGGATGTGCCGCAAACTCTATAATTGAGTCCCAGAAACCAATGATTGCTTCATTAATAACCATCTGTGATGATGAAAACTAGGTTATAGAACTATATTATTTACTACTGGTCGCCCAGTGGTAGAAATCGACCGTAATTTTAGCTTTCTGCGCTCCTTCGATGAACTTTAACTATGCCAAATCTCACACTCCTCCGTGAACGCAATATGCTTAAAAAGGAGTACCTACAAATTTTCTCTTCACGTAGGTATTAATACTAATAGACATATCACGTTCCCACTTTTTGAGAGCAGCCAAAATGGCAATTAGTTGTGACTAAAAACGGGTACGAACGTTTAGTTTTTAATTTCACTTTTTAGTACAGCATTCGTACTTATTCGTAATACGTAATTTTTTGTTAGGTATTTCGGTATGTACTTATTATGTAAATATTGACCATCAATTTCGATTAAACTAGTTTAAATAAAAAATGTCTTAACTAGGTTACATAAAATTTAAAGTTGTATTAGGTACGTTGGTATTTCTCCAAATCACTACATTGTATAAAAAAATTACCCACCGTGTCTGTCTGTCTGTTCGCTATAGCTTCATAACTACATATACAACGAATTTTGATGCGGTTTCCACAATCATTTAAAAAATAAATCTTCCAAAAGGTATGTTATTCATATTTAATGTAAGGATAGTAGAGAAATTGTACCCATGTGAAGCCGTGAGCGAGTCGCCAGTCTATACAAATAAATAAAATTGAATTGTCTGTTTGTAATAACAGCTTTTTACTAAATGCATATATTATGAAAGTATATACGGTACGTAAAACAAAAAAAAAACTGTCTGTCTGGCTGTTTGTTTGTTCCGGCTCATCTTCGAAACGGTTCGACCGATTTTGACGAGACTTTCAGTGGCAAATAGCTGATGTTATAAGAAGTCACTTAAGCTACTTTTAAATTTTAATTTAAATACAAATTAAATTTGATAAATGCCACGCGGACGAAATCGCGGTCACAGTTAGTTATAAATAAATATACCTACCTATATATATATATCGCTAAGATATCAACGTGTATTTAAATCCTCTTGTCACTTTTATATTCACGATTATAGCGAAAGTGGTACTATTAACGAGTCAATTGGACTTCATTTAATTTCCGTAACGGCCTATGCATCTGATTATCGTATTTCGTAAGTTTTAGGATTCAAAAATGATGTAACCGTAGCACCTACATATAATACCTATGGGTCAAATATTATTAGAGTATTTGTAACTTACTTTAAATGGTATATTATTACAGAAGAAAAGATGCACTCGTGATCAGATGCTGCGATTTTTGCGAAAAATAGCCCATGTCCTTCCTTATGGTGAAAAAAGAAAAAAAGGTAGAAAATATATTTATTCAGCACAGACATATTGACAACATAAGAGAGTGAAGTTATAAAGTTCTCGATGTTGTGTGTAGTCCGCCAACCCGCACTAGGCCAGCGTGGTGGATTAAGGCCTAACCCTTCTCATTCTGAGAAGAGGTCCGTGCCCAGGAGTGGGACAGAAATGGGCTGAATTAATTTATTTTTATTTATTTAAGAGAGTGAAGAAAAAAAAAATAAAAAAATCACCTCAAAAGTTGACAAATAAGAAATAAAATACTTTTATATAGTATAGGTATACTGTCAAGCATGCCATGCCGAAAGGGTAGCCAGCTCAGCATTTGCTGGGCGCGGAGAGCCCAACGCTGATTTTCAGTTGGCACCCCTGCAATGATGCACACTACTTCTTTGTCAAATTTCATCAAGATCGACTCAGCCGTTTAGTTGTATAAAGGTAGCAAACAGACAGAGACAGTTACTTTTGCATTCTTAATATTACTAGATGTACTCGTACCGCGAGTCGCGAAATAGGGCGCATTCAAAATTTAAAAACATATTTTTTCCTCAAATTAAAAGTTGCTTAAGTTACTCCTTATAACATCAGCTATCTGCCAGTCAAAGTCCCGTCAAAATCGGTTCAGCCGTTACGGAGATTACCCGGAACAAACAAAGAGACAGACAAAATTAAAAAAAAAAAATTGTTATATGTACCGTATATACTTTCATATGCATTTAATAAAAAGCTGTTATTTTGACATTACAAACAGACACTTCAATTTTATTTATTTGTATAGATATATCGATTAAAATATTACTATCTACTAGCTGTGCGCGGGCAAACGGTTTTGTAAGAGGCATCAAGTTAATAATTATAAATAAAGACCAGCTGGTAGATATGAGACTGCACTCGCTATACACTGATAGTCTGGATGTCTCCTGTATCATGGATACAGTTTACAATCACGCATCTCACATGCACACAGTCACATATACCCAGATCCCAAACAACGTTCTATATATAGGTCGTATCTACAATGTATTTTTTCGGTCAGGAACAGAACTCACATCATGAAGGACCTACTATTTGTAACCGTGCACCTAGAGTTTTCACATTTCATAAGAGCCTGTATCTGTTTTACATGAAATAAAGATCTATTCTATTTATGTGAAGCACAGAAAACCACGCACTTAGCCACTGTGCCAGTTGAAATCACCAAACGTCTTTGTTTACAATTCTGTCATTAATTAATTAATAATAATGAATTTAATTACAAAATCAACTCACCCGCAAGGTAATCATGATGGCTAGAATCACAGTGCTTTAGTGAGGCGCGCGTCGATAAAACCGCTATTTATATGAGAGCCGTGACCGTCAAAATACTTGTAAGTATTGTGTATAAGCTTTAAAGTGCTCAAGATTCATTGCCAGAGACATTGTCAAGATCAAGTTACAAATCCACAATAGCTTTCCTCAATTGCTTAATGCTTATTCAACACCAGAGATAGAATTAAAGCGGCCTGAAACTGGGCTTCCACTGCGAAAGAGTAATAAGCAAGCTGGACGAAACGGACTCCATAAACTAGGTTTTATCTTCCATTAAGAAAGAGTTTTGACAATTGCCTTCCACTGCAAAAGATTAATGAAGAACGAGTTCGTTATTAACTATTTTTACTCGTTCAGTCCTCTTCGCTAGACTCTTTGATAGTGGAAGCACTTCTATTAAGTTTACCGTTGCTAGTTAAACGGAGTTCGTACGGAGCTCGCTCCGCTGCCAGTGGAAGCCCAGCGTTACCCCTGACCACCGCTTTCCTATACTTCCGTAAGTACCCAATCACGAACTAAAATATAAAGCACTATTCATTAGTACTACGGTCGGACGTACGTACGGACGGTAGTTATAAGAAGAATGAAGAAAAACCTTGAGCTATTGATAACCTAACCGTCAAAAACCCCCGACTCCAACTAGAAAAAGACCTATACCTACCTAACTTTTAAACAGCTGAAGTGATTTTCATGAAACATAGCTAAAATGATACCTGATTAAACTAGTTTTCATTTTCAATAAAAAATCGGTTCATCTGTTTTGGAGCTACGATGCCACAGACAGATAC
This sequence comes from Allophyes oxyacanthae, assembly GCA_932294325.1. Classification (NCBI taxonomy): domain Eukaryota; kingdom Metazoa; phylum Arthropoda; class Insecta; order Lepidoptera; family Noctuidae; genus Allophyes; species Allophyes oxyacanthae. The sequence goes on along the minus strand of OW028614.1, from coordinate 938,884 downwards.
ACACTACAAACTTATAACACCCATCTTTTTTGTCGGGGGTTAAAAATAACGGAACCTGGATCTACACTGCAGTTGAGAATTCTTTTTTTTTATTATATTGTTAGTTAATTATTTTGGCAAGTGATATGGTGAGCTGAGGAGTAAGATTCCTCGCAATAGGATTCAGATTCTAGCCTCAGGTATCAGGCTTGCACCAAGTTTGGGGGCCATCCTGTCATCTATCAATCGTCAGGCAGGCAAAGCAGCTGACAGCCTAACGGGCGTAGCACTGTGGTGGGCTTTCATACGGTCTGTAAGAGCCCCCCCCCCCCTAGTTAAGCAGGCTAATAAATAAGGGTTAGAAGCGTTATGACTACCTCTCGCTAAGACTAAATAGCAGATATGACTAGTTCGCTATAGGACTTAATTTCGATATGACTAGATCTTGTTTGGACTATATCGTGTTTGGACTAGATCGCAATAAGGCCTAGCGTAACGACAAGTATGCACTGCATGCAAGTGTGATTGTCGATTAGCAAAGTTAATCAGAGTGCAACTTATTATTTATCTTTCAAAATTTAAATTAATCTGTTAGCATTTAGGTCATTAATCATACCACACTTTAACTTTTGGATTTCAATCTTATCTATGTCATATGAAGCTTATCATCAACATTCATCATTTACTTCACAACATATTCATGTCCTCAGCCCTTGAACGTATTTGGGTTGATAATTAATCTAAATAAGGTCGAAATTGTTAAGAAAAAAAAATTTGGACCCGCCCAATATTTAGTAATTAAGTAACAGATATTATCTTGTTAAATAATTAACTGCAGATAAAAATGTTAGATAAAGCTAAGGTTAAGACGCCATAGTTTAAAAAACATCAGTACAGACATTAGTCTCGTAATAATTACGTCGTAGTAAGTATACAAAAAACATGGAAATTTAAAAAAGTTGATTGATGGATTTGAAGAGCGTCGTTTTACGAGTATTGACCACGGTGCAAATCGGAACTACCACTAACCATTGCGCATTGGAAACCAAACGTCTTGTACTCAGGCCGTGACTCAGGCTATGTAACAGTTCCAAATAATAAATACAGATGGCGTTAAACACAATTTTATGAAGGTAGTGCAATCGAGACAAAAATTATATTTACCAGTTTTGACCTGACCAATCCACTGCTCTATTTAAAAACATCACCAGGACATATAGTGTTTAATACCTAGGCACTAAACTGATCATTGACCCTGGTTTCAGTTCATTTTCAAATTAGATACGATTTGTAAAACGGAGCATGTAAAAAACAATTTCCTTGACTCAATAGTTTCCAATCTTAGTCAATAATTATCTGAAGTTACTAAATGCAAATCCAGCGATATTTATTCAGGCACAAAAAATGCCATTAACTATTAAACTTGGCCTAAGTTCTTTAGGATCCGCTACGGATTTCGCATAGTGTAGGTACCTACAGCAAAGCCTTGGTTAAAATATCGATTTATGAAATGTACAGCTTGATCTCTGCGACAGCCGTCATCAAATCCGACACCACTTTAAATACGCAATCCGATTTTTAACCTCCGATAAAAATGAGGGGTGTTATATATATTTAAGTACTTATGTAGTGTGTATCTGTGTATCTGTCTGTGGCATCATAGCTCCAAAACGGATGGATCGGTTTCAATAGGTAATCATCTTAGCTATGTTTCATGAAAATCTGTTTAGCTGTTCAAAAGTTACAACTTTTTTTCTAGTTGGAGTCGGGGCCTTTGCCGGTTAAGTTATTTTCAAAACATTATTTATTTAATAGTATGATTTTTTACCAGAAATTTCTTCAATTTAGACTTCAACCTATAGATAGATACACACTCACAGTCTTTGATATAGTATGGAACTTTATTATACATTTTAAATCCCATCGAAAATATACTTTTGCTGATCAGTAGCTGCTTTCATCTTATGACGAGATAAAGGTGACAAAATGAAACGATCGGTAGGCACCGTGACGAATCGTTACGGGGACTCCGTAACAATGACCGAATCAACACCATAACTTTGAGATGTTGTTTTCGTTAGTTTGAGTAAACAATTCATGATAAGTAAAGAAGAATGAGCAAATGAGTAAATGAGCTAAAAGTTTAATAGTAATAGTAATCTTTATTGGGACACCATGATGTTTATATTTAATAAAACATTACATTATTTTGGTTTATGGCTTGTATGTTGTACTTAAGTTAAAATGCAATGTTTATAAAAATAAATAGGACTATGTCATTTCTAGAGATTTATAGGTTTTTAAACTAATATACTTATAAGTAATCTTCTTCTTCAATCGGTCCCTCATTACTGAGGATCGTGGCAGGGTTCCCAACTTAGGAGTTTTCCCCCCAATTTTAGGGGGTAAATAAGTGGGATGGGATTTTTTTAGGGGTATTTTTAGGGCCTTTTTTACTTTTTTGTGAAGTTTATAATGATTGTGACGCAGCTGGCTCTAAACTTTTTGAAAATGTTTCAATTATTATATATGATTACAATTTATTTATTATTTTTACGGAGTATAAATTTTTTTGGGGGATTTTAGGGGTTTTTAACTTTAGCTTTGGGGATAAATATTTTTGAGAGTTGGTAACACTGGATCGTGGTCACTGGACCACTTCAAGCGGACAATCTGCCTCCATCTACTCGGGTCCAAAGTTGCCATCACCACCTGCTGAAATTTGCTTGAGGACATAGCCTCTTTTACTTGGTCGGCCCATCGTGTTGGTGACCGGCCTCGCGCTCGCTTGCCTTCGGTACTCGGCTTTCACCGCGAAAGGCTAATGAGCAAGTCAAAGCTGGACGGAACGGACCGCAAATACCTTAAATAGGTTTTACCGTCCATTAAGAAATAGTTTTGACAATTCCCTTCCACTGCAATAGAGAAATGAAGAACGAGTTCGTTATTATCTATTTTTACTCGTTCAGTCCTCTCCGCTAGACTCTTTGTTGGTGGAAGCACTTCTATTAAGTTTACCGTTGCGAGTTAAACGGAGTCCGTACGGAGCCCGCTCCGCTGCCAGTGGAAGCCCGGTATTAGTATTGTTCAGCTAGCTGTCATAATTACCTACTTTATTCTCTTTAGGCTCATTATTTCTCAAATTAGCAAAAAATCTATATCCCAATTGCGCTAAACAATCAAATTTACTATCACAAAAAAATGCAATTATCGTTTACCAATATTTTACCAATCTTAACCTACTAGGCCTATCCTGACCTAGACGTTGACCGCCGCCGAAGCAAACTTTATACTGCACAGTTAAGAAATAACCAGCAGTTAAGAAATGGTTAGATTTAAGTGGTACTTCCTCGTACGGGCAAATTAGATTACAATCATGAATTGTATTGTTAGTCGATAGTTCTGTACAGTATTTTTAACAATTCAGACTATTAGATATTTAATTTCTAAAAAGATAAGGAAAGTGAATATACTGGGTTGGAATTAGGTATGGATATCGCTTGTACACTGTATCAAATCGTATATAATTATATTATTAACCTATGTATTGATTTAGAATATCGGATATCGCATCTATATATTTTAATATCTATAGGTATATGGTTGAAGTCTGTGGTACTCTGAAACGAAAGTAATACATACTGTAATTTTACACATTTTTTTTACGTTTCGGTTTTGTTTTTTGTTTGATATATAGGCACTGTATTTTATTTGTATCTAACTATGTACTCGAAAACAATGACATTCAGTTGGTAGCCAGTTTGAATCGCGTCCCATAGATATGAACATAATTGTATATTACCAACGCTTTATAGATATCTGATATTATTTTGTGCCGTTTATTTATAAGTACCTATATATCGTCAGTGGAAAGCCAAAACTACGGACCACTAAAATCGTACTCAACTTTAAAATTACATCAACACGATCAAATCCAACTGAATGCTCCATTTATTGATTGCAGACGTCATTACATAAGGCGTGGGGTCCGCCAATGTTTCACAAACTCACCATTGAATTGTTACTGGCGTTGCGTTGTTGATAAAATGACTCCAATTTCCACCAATTAGATACGATTGAAAATATTAATCATTTTTAGGGTTGCTTAATTAATGAAGCGTGGAGCACGAGTCTGAAAATTGTGTGATTATTTTTAAGTGTAACAAATGTAATGATTTACAATCTTGCGCCGATCCTTGCGAGGTTCCATTTTCACTGACGAAATAGAAAAATTGAAGGCAAAATTAAAATTTGTTAGTATTGGTTGGCTTTTGTTTTTATTTTATTGGATTTTATTTTAAACAGCTACTATTTTGAAGAAGGTACCCTGGACAGAAAAAGTGACCAACGAAGAGATACTAAGAAGAGTAAAAGAGAAAAGACAAATATTGAAACACATAGAAAAAAGAAGAGGAAGCATGATTGGTCACAAATAGAGGCAAAAAGAAAAAGAAGAAGACCAAGAAGAAACTACATTGATCAGCTGAAAGAAAAAGCGAATATAGAAACATATAAAGTATAGTGAAGTAAAGTATAGTGCAAAGTGAAGCGCTACTAACATAGTCCTAAGCCTTATTTTCTAACACAATTTTTTGTATTTAACTTTATGTATAGTAATTATGTATTGTCAACTACCTCCAAAGGTGCCCAAGATACAGGCTTGGGACCAATGGAAGGTATTTTATAGTTATTGTAAATATTTATGAAATAAATTGAAAATTGAATTGAACCTTCCAAAACAACGAATAGCGAATTAAAATAAAGATTTAAAAGATTTGGCATTGGATACTCTTGATGGAAATTGCTACACCGACAAGTGCCTAGCACTTAAATTTTGGATGCATGGTTATTTTTACGGTAAACGCGGCCCTACGTAGTCGAGAAACTACAAAACTGTCTCATTTTGTAATAGTAAAGCAGTTAAAACGCATAACGATAGTACTTATAACTGAATCGATCGTGCGTGCAGTATCTACTATGTAAGCGTTACATTTTGAAAATTAATCGATGAAACAAAGACACAACTCGGAGATTTTACGTTAACTGCCCCGCTAATTCGTACCATGACATGTTTGTAAACTGAATTGCTGGGAATGGTGTTAATGGGGCCTAGCTATAAAATGATCTGAAGGGCTCACTGTAATAATAATAAATGTCCTCTCTGTGTGATTTTGAGATATTTGGTTTTGAACGTTTCAAATGGTGAAGGAAAATTCAGATTTGAATTTAAACAAAATTGGACATTTATATATTTGTGCATGTGAGAGGTATGTTTATAAACTGTGCCCACGATGTAGGAGAAATCCTAGTGTGGGGCAAAGTTATATAAAAAACTCATACATTTTCGTAATTTACACTTAGGACCAAAGCTCTACTAAACTAAGTTTCACATAGATTATGTTGTCTAAACTAGATAATATTTCACTAGGTTTAGTGCGACAGGTTGCCTTTCGCCTGTCTCTGGTGCAAGAATAGCCGCTCCCTACAAGTTTACACTTAAAGCTCGCGTAGGTTATCTTAACTAATAATGTAGAGAGAAAAGATTTGATTGTTTTTATAACAAGAAAATAACACACAATAATATTAGAACATAAATAATTAAATTACCATCCATCCAAAATTTAAGTGCTAACTAAATATTAAAACTATAAAAACTTAAATCTATTACTAAACAAATATAATTAAATTATATTAATTATATTAGGTATATCTACAAATAAAAAATACAACGAAAAAGAACTTATTACTGTGTATTTAAAATCATCTCCTTATTATTTCAGCCTATTATTGCATTAAGCTTCCGCTTTTACAGCACATTTTCCAAAGTAGATATAGGTAGCTAACAATACTTGGGCATTAAATATGCTCAAGTGCCATTCATCTGGGTCCATAACCAGCAATTTATCGAACTCACCGAGTATTACTCCATACACAAGCTATGATAATTACTAACTGTGTACACACAAGGCCGTATCGAACGGAAGCCATGGAGTCTGAACTGTCCATTTTATGAACCTGTTACAGAACCGTCACGTTTAGAAGTTCTCGAAGTAGAACCTCCTAGAGTGACCTTACTTTAGTAGGTTTGGTGTACCCTTGGCACCGTCTGGCGGGGGACCTCTAAGGTCGCGTGCGCAAAGAGTGTGGTGTGTTCTCACCGAGTGACCCCCGAGAAGACGGTGACACATTGTGGTCATGTGTCGCCGTGCACTGCAAAGAAAGGGTAACGGGGCGACTTCTTTACAGTCTCCTCCCGAGATATGCCCTAATAGGCGTGGCATCGTGGTGGACTTCGGCGCGGTCTTTAATAATTCCCGAAGTCCATCATCAGGTGACGAAAGCGGACCACCGTGGTGAGCTTAGCCGGTAGCAGTCCATCAAACCTCTTTCCCCCCATTTTTTTTCACACGACACGACATATGAAGATTGAAATTCATATAAATCGTAAAATACGGATATCTTCTGCGTTCTTCTACGTGACGAGTTATTGTTGGTATAACATAATAATTATTATATTCGTGGTGAAGATCCTTGGCGCGTATACGCAGAATGTACATACATATTTATATGCAGTGCGAATGCACACACCCAACAACCCGCCGATCAATATTCCGATGCTTTCGGCTCCAGCTTCTGCGCACATACGTTGCGTGTACGCAAAGTAACCTCTATCTTCTATCTCAAACAACCGCATACGATTACTAATTGATGTAACTTATTTCTTATACAATCGGTACTCTGATTGTACTCACTGCCAAATCTCATATTGTTGGGATTTGTATTTTAAGGTTGTTCTTGTATTTTGCCAATAAAGTTTTTTTTTTTTTTTTTTTTTTTTTATCTTTAAATTGAACCGTTATGATCGTTAAAATTCGACATTTGGCAACCGAAATATATCAGATATCAATGTAACGTCTAAACGTGGTAGCACTGTACTAGCCGAGCGAAATGTTTCGTCGCAAGTGAAACCAGTCCACCTCTGGACTCCATTTGCACAATTTCAACAAATATACGCCTGTTGTACTCAACTGGTAACAGTTTACTACCTGTTACTAAGTACCAGTAACTCTTGTATGTAATCGTGTTAGGTTAAAGATCATGCGCAGTTACAAAAAGATCGATTGCTTTTATTTTTTACGCTGCGTTTCTTCGAGTGCAACAAATTTAGCTAGCCACGCAACTTTCTTCCAATATTTCTAAGACGTACAAAAAATCAAGCTGGGGTGATAATATTATTTGTTTTTAATTTTTAAATTACTTATTTAATCTAAGACCGTTTTTTTCTTTTTTAACATGTGCCTCATAATGTACTTGTTCAATCTGACAGGTTGACTTGTCGTTGTCAGGATCACTACACGAATTTTGATCGCATTATTTCTATGTATTGTTTCAATGACCATGAACCTGACCATAGAATAGAATATTAATACTCTTTATTCTACACCGGATAAAAGATATTAAAAATAATAAGTAGGTACAATTAATCATTTTAAGATTGTACAATGGCTGGACCATCTTCTTGACATAGGTAATCTTATATCAGCTTCAACGACTCCTCCGAATAGGAGGATTTAGTATAATTATATTTACTAGTGGTCGCCTAGTGGTCGAAATTCGACCGTAATTTTAGCATTCTGCACTCCTTCTCCATATAAACTTTAAAGTTTATATGGAGAAGGAGTGCGGAAAGGAGTGGAGTTATTTGGCATAGTTAACTATGCCAAATCTCATACACCTCCGTGCGCGCATTATGCTTAAAAAGGGGTACAAAGTTTTCTCTTCACGTATTAATATATAGATTACCAAAGTATCAGTCGATGGTTCAATCAGTAACATAAGATGGAGAAAAATCCACTGATCTTTGTACACTTACAAATTTTTTTTTTATTTTTGTAACTAATAAATTATATTATAGCGTCATTAAATCAACTAGTGTAATGGTTAGTGAAGAATAACCTAATCTTCAAAAACCCCCGACAACTACAAAAAGAGCTGTAACTTTTGAACGGCTCAACAGATTTTCATGAAACATAGTTATGATGATACACGATTAAACTAGCTTTCGGTCCATCGGCCCACCCGTTTTGGAGCTACGATGGTGGCATCGTGGAGTGGAGACAGATACACAAATATACAGATACATAGATACACACTACAAACTTACAACACCCCTCTTTTTTGTCAGGGGTTAAAAATAATTATCTTCTTTGATAAATTAATTTAAAAAAGACGAAATATTCATCATCTTATGTTGCTGATGGTACAGCTAGCTATTACCATATTACTTAGACTACTACCACACTATTTAGACAATAAGTTTAAAGTTAGGTCCATTTACGTTGCAATATAATAATATTAACCGGATCTAATGTACCCCCAACTGGTACAAATGATTGCTAATTCTGTCAGTCTAATCTTGCGTACAGTGATCGTGTCGAAGATTATGCAAATGTAAAATAAAACACAATAGGGTCGTTGATGACTATTAAAAATGGTCAATTATTTTTAGCCGACTTCAAAAAAGGAGGAGGTTTTCAATTCGGTTTTTTTGTTTTTTAACTCGTGCAATCGCGTATAGGCCGCGCGGCCCATGACGTCATTTGCATGACTCATCAACATTTATTTACATTTTAATTAATTTTTATTTTCACCATTTTATTTTTTATTATTATTTATTTATTATATATATTTATTATTAAGCCGCCCCGCCATTTTTTGCATTTTTTTAAATCATCCGATTCGGCTATAATTAGTTTTTAGCGCGCGTCTACGGGCATATCTCTGTCATATATAGACGGATTTGTAAACTTCTTTTTTAGTTCGAAAGGAGTTTATTTCAAAATGGTCCCATTTAAATTTCATGTAGATCTGATGAAGACCTTCGGAGATAGACAATGGAACTCTTGAATGTATAGCAGCATATCACTCGCAATTGCTATAATCGCATGTTTCTGTATAGTTTATGCCACTCAAAATTGAAAAATAAAATAAACTTTAAAAAAAAGTAAAAACCGACTTCAAAAAACTAAAAAGTATAAATTAATTTTCTTAAAAAACTTAGCTTCTGAAGTCGGTACTTTTAATTCTTCAATGCACCTAGCTTGGCTGTGGCACCGAATTCAGAAGCTGTTAAGATTTTTAAGAAAATTATTTTATACTTTTTAGTTTTTTTGAAGTCGGTTTTTACTTTTTTATAGTTTTTATTCTCGATTATTCTTTTTGTCTTCTATCAAGGAAACAAAGGGCGGAGACAACGGGTTTGTCCACCTGCCGCGCTAGCCCTGGAGGCCAGCGTGCTGGACTAAGGTTAAACCATTCTCATTCTGAGAAGGCCCGGACAGCAGTGGGGCAATAATGGGTGGAATTATTATAGGTAATTATTACTATTACTTACTCTTGTTACACAACAACATTGCATAGCATTTATTCTAAGTACTGAAATTCTAAAGACTCAATAAATCATGTGTTTTCACGCAACATATCTTATAAGGTAACAGCATCCGGCTGTCTTTGTCCCAGACGTTAGTCATTTATCTGTTTCGTTATCTTTCATGTACCTTTTTTCTTAATTTCTCCATTGACCAAATATTCGGCGCAAGTTATACAATGTTACAGTTTTTGAAGTTATTCGAAATTTTGTTAACTTTAGTGCTGAGTCCAAACATTTTTGTAAAAAATATTTAAAAAACGTAAACATAATTAAATAAAAATTAAGCTATCTAGAACCAAGTTTTCAATCAATAATATTAGTGGTTGTTTATTATATAAATAATCTGGTATTCAAAAATGGGTTTTTTTTTTAATATAAGCGCGCCAACCTCGGTATGAAATCAAAACAATAAAATTATTGTTTTGACTTCACTTCAGCTAGGTAAAAGAATATTTATAAAAATATTTTTTATATTATGGTTGTACTAACCCCAGTGGAAGTATTTTTAATAATGTTTTGATATTGGTCAAACGATTCCTTCCACACTGCATAGATTAATCCCGTGCTTATCAAGTTCGTTTCTAAACATTATTGTTAGAGCCCGACCATAAAAAAATATACTTCTCTTCGATGTTTTTAATAATATAAGATTAATAGCATAATAAAGTACCTATATAGTTATGATAAAATTATTGTACACGCATAATGGAACAAGGAACGCCTTCAGTTTATACCCCGAGCCATACGCGATAAACAAAGCGAACGGCCGACAGGCAATCGGTCCGCAACGAACGACCGAGGAGATAAAAACCGTTCGGTAGCCCACCGACCTGGTTCAGTCAACCGCCAGCCATCGTCGCGATCCGTGATGTGAACAATGCACATGACCAAAGTCCCCGGTTTATTTCTAGTGCTCCTGTGTTGTGAACTGTGTTCGGCTATCAAAGTCCCAGTCACTTGGGACGAGAGTGCTATTAGTGAAGTGAAAAATGACGCCAACGAGGAAAATCCAGTGGAGATCATCCAGCCCCAAAATGTGCAGTTTATCAAACCGCAAACTGTACAGAACACCAGGTCTCCTAATCAGCAGCCGATACCAACTGAGTACTTTGAATATACAGCACAGAAACCCAACTTTGCTGTCGATATAGCAGCATTCCATGGAGTCAAGAACCCTCAACAACATTACAAAACGTATCCTGTGATACCGTACACGGGAAAATCAAAACCCGCCTTGGGTATTCATCACATGCTTGATAAAGATAAGACGATCTACCAACCATTTCAAAGTTATGTACAACAAAATACCGACCAAAATAGGTATGTTAAGCCAACGTCTATAGACTATGAAATATTCCACCCATATAAAGCAGAAGAGCCCGCATTACAAGAGATTTATAAAGACCCCGTGCTTACAAAAATCAGAAATGATTTACAAGACAGTAAAAATAGATTGCAAGCTTATGAACAACAGGCTGGCGAACCTAATATTGCTAAAGATGAATATTTAGAGAATCCAGAGAAAACTGATGGGAAACTCTTTCCGCAAAAAAATATACCAGCGCGATATGAGATTCATAGGCCTGAAAGACGACCGATATATTACAGAGCACCAATAAGAGACTCCCACAGGGATCATGTACTAAATCAAAGACTCAAACACCCCTGGAACCAACAAAATGCTAAAATAAGACCATTGCACTATCGTCCATTACATAATCACATTCATCATTTGAGACAACAACATGCTATCAAATATGATGACGAGCGTAATGAATATCCACAAGTCCCTGCCTCTGAGAACTTTGCTGAGCCCCAAGATGGCTACGATATATATGAAAAAGGTAAACAGAAATACACACAACTTAGGAATAATCTCGATGAGTCTGTGAACCAAATTGTACAAAAAAAACGACCAGAAACCTATCAAAAATTGGAATTTCAAAAAAATGAGCCAAAGGATGAAGATGTAGAAGATGAGTTTGTACCTGTAAAGAATTATGCTCAAGTCAGAAAAACGGAGACATTCAAACATGTACCGAAAAAATCTGCTTTTGAAGACGCAGAAACTTACGAAGAAATATTGAACGCACCTCGACTGAGAGAAGCTGTTAAAAGTACTAAAGCTCAGACAGTGTACAGTGAAGAAGGGTACGAAGATTCTGCTTACGATCACGCTGGAGAGCAAAAACATGCCTCAGATCACGAAGGTCATGGTGGTTTTCTCAAAGAGCACGAAAACAGTGGTGGGTTATACAAAATTCCTACTGTCATTGGAAAATATGAAGACGGTCGCGGATCCGAGTACAGAGATAATACAGAACATGGAGAGAAATGGAAAAATAATAACAAAGACGACGAAGAAGAGACAGAAGCTGAGGACTATTCTGAAGTGGAACTTGAACAGTCTGTTGATGCTGACATTCATAAAGATGATAGTCCTGATGCTGGAAATCGGAACAAAAGAGATGGCGATGCTGATTCCAATAATAACTCCGATGACAACAATTATGATGATAGTGATGATGACAATAGTAGCTACAGAAATAGTGATACTGAAAATAATACTCAAAATAATCAAGCAAACGAAACGAACAAACAACACGAAGTCGATAAGAGAGAAGCAAATTTTAAAGTACCAGAAATAAATTTAAATTCTACTTTCTTAATTAAAAATGAAGCCTCGAAATTTGAAAAACAGACAGTGAAACCGATGAAGGAGAATATAAAGGACAAGTATCCTTATTACTTCAAAAACTTAAAGGGTATCCCTACCAATTCACCTCTTAGGTATTCTGAAGATCTTAAACTTATACCCAAGAAATCAAATGGTGGCACTGAATTTTATGACTCAAGGTCAAAATTTGAATGTGCTGAAGTAGATGGTGAGGTAGATCCATTACCAGAGAAATTAAAAAATGGTGAAAATCCCACTGAAGAAGATGAAGAAGATGGCGAGGAATCAAAAACAAAAGGACAGAAAAGTTTCGAGACCATAAAAAATCAACCTCGTCTCAAAGGTTTGGGGGACAAAATTGACTGTTTCAAAGCCAAATATTTCGGAGAAAATCCTCTAGACAGTCCTTTTTTCAAAGAAGAAATTATATCGAACCCAGAGCCAATCGTTGCACCTAGATTTGCTACATATAAGTTGAAAAATTACAAAAATGAGAATACTCAAGAATTTAAAGTAAATAATGTCATCGATCCATCTGAGAAATTGAGAGAAGCTGGCAAAACCAACATCTTTATTCTATTGGATAAATTAAGGAGTGATTCTAGTAATTTACAAGAGTCTTTAAACAACACCAATGGACAATTAAATACTTCTTTATACACACCACAAGGAACGCCAGCTACAAATGAAACCCAACAGTCTAATATGTATACTGATATTTTAAAAAATATTAGAAACACCATACAATTCCCACAAGGAAACGTTGATTTATCAAAAAGATTATTAAACTCTAACAAAGACAATTCAAAGATCACTTACAACTTCTTTCAAAAAAAAGAAGAAGTTACCAAGCTACCTCCAAAACTTAGAAAGAGGAGAGCTACACCATTTGTATATGAACCGTACAAAATAATAAGAGATAGTCAGGTGCAGGATTCAAAGAAAACTACTACAACTAGTAATATTAGCCCCTTAATAAAACAGTTGCAATCAAGTAGGGTGGCAGATCGAGTTTCAAGATCAAATAAAGAAGACAAACAAGTTAAACAACCCAACGGACGCACATATGTAGATATAGGCAGGCAAGAGAGAGTGAAACCTCACAAACGTGAAAATGAAAATTCTGATGTAACTTTTGAGGATATCAGTGTAGATCACCGTAGAGGGGAACCTAGGTACGAACTCAGACCTACAAATCATAAATCTCAATATACTCCTGTTGAAAATAAGAAAGCTATGTCAGTTGAAGTATATAAAACTCATACAACTACTGATAAAAATGAAGTTACACAAAAACCTGCTCGAGGAAGGCAACGCTTCAGGTTAACTACGACAACAGTGCAACCTTACTATGACGTGTCGCAATTTATTCCAAAATCTAATGACGTTCAGAATGTAGCAGCTTCTACTTCCATCAAAAAGACAGTAACGACTACAGCTCCTCAGTCGGGTGACGAAGAACATGAAGAAGATCCTAGTGAAGAAGATAGTAGTGAAGATTATGAGGATGAAGAAGAAGATGAAGACGAAGAAGAATTTAGTACCACCACAACAACGACGACACCAAAGCAATCGTTTAGACGGCAAATAAGAGTTACAACTACAACAGAAAAAATACCAGAACATACCACAGAAGCGCAACTGTTGAAACTAGTAACAAGATTCCGTAACTATAAACCTGAAGAAAATTCTAAAGCTAGAATGGAAGTAACAGAGCCACCGACAGAGATTATAAGCGACGAAGAAGATGATATATCAATACCAAAATATAGAGAAAAGAAAAAGAAATCGCATAAGAGCACTTTAGTGACAGACAGTAAGAAATATGGTGATGATGATGAAGATGACATGAGAAAAGAAGTGGATGCTATGATTGGAATTAAGCATGACATGGATGATTACAAACCAATGTATGAAAAGGAAGAAGAGAATAAAAATAAACGATATCCATCTAGCGACGAAGAAGAAAACGATGATGAAGAACAAGAAGAAGAAGATCACGACGAAGATGATCACGACGAAGATGATCACGACGATGATGAGGATAATGACGATGATGTCGAAGATGATGAGGAAGAAGAAGAACCTGAAGTTACCACTCCTGAACCGACAAAACGCACTCTTGTCAGAACGACAGATGCTCCCCCGATAACGGTTGCAACTCATATTCGCTCTACTACCCCTGCAATCTCTTCCCGTAATGTTAAACCAGAAAATAAACCAATCATAACTAGAAAGAAGATTGAAATACACAAGGAGTTACCTGTCAATAAATCGTCGCCACATGTAACTCAATTCAAACAAGACATCAAAGAAGTTGAAATCATAAAAGAAATACCAGCAGGACCTAGAAGAAAGCCACAGAAAAATGTAGAAGTTTTACATTTTTACAAAGATGATAATTTAGCAAAGGAAATTAACAAATTAGGAGACGTTGAGATATTTAGAGAAAACTTAGATCTAGATAAGAGTCCAAAACATGGTGGAAACTACCGACAAGCTACAAAGGAAGACTTAAGACTACTTAAATCTCGGGAGGATAGTAAAAAATCCCCAAAAGATGCAGAAACCTCACAGAGCGAGAACACAAGACATGTTGAACTTGATGAGTATGCACCTAAAAGATTGCATGGAGGTAATTTAAAATCATTGAGTGATGTAAAACGCACTAGAAATAGTGGCAAAAGTTCAAAATTAATTGAGCGTACTGAGCCTCCAATGCACGGTGGTAATCATAAATATGACAATAAAAGAAGCGGAGAAAGAAAAAGTGAGAAATTTATTGAACTCGATGATGATCATGACGAAGACCAGTCATCACGACATGACGATAGTTATAAATCCAATAATTCAAGAGATAATAGAATGCACGGAGGGAATTATAGAAGCGCTAAATTGGTAGCACCGAAAGAAAATAATGATGATATTTATGTGAAAAGTTCTACCAAAAATGCTAGAAGGAGTGCTGCCGGGCTCCTGAATAGTTTTGCTCAAGCCGTCCCCATATTGACTAGTACTCCAGGTTATATTGTAGATCCTAGCAAACGAATGTACTATTACGTTGATGCTTGAATTAAATATAAAGGGATAGTCGAACTGTTGATACTTAAAATATTGATAGGTTTTCATTTCGTCTCGAAACTATTTCGTAGCATGATGAAATTTGAGGTGAAACCTAGTATTTAAGATCTTGAAGCAATACTAGTACCAATATTTAATTGCTCGGGTTTTAAGTTTCCTACTTTTGATTTGAAAATTATAGCACTATAACAGTATATTTACTCAGATAATACGTTGTTAGACTATAGATAAAACGTATGACGCAATTTTTATATAACTTAAATTACTTAATGGACTGGAGGAAATTGACTTGTCTTATAATCGAATTCTAATAATGGTGTTATGAACTGCCAATCATTGATAGATTACAATGTTCTAACATAATTACCTATATTAATTTCACGCTTATTTTCTCTTACGAGGCGAATAGAATTTGAAGCAATATTTGTGGTAACCGCTTATAATTCGTTAAGTGTTACTCAAAGGTACATAAAAGAATTTAAAGTCAAAAACAACAAAACCTTTCAATTTTAGTTTTGAAAGTTTATTTCATTATTGATTGTACCCTTAGTTATAATTTGAAATTTAGCAAACAATTTGTATAATATAATATATTATTCTGTTTAAATACATTATTATGTTAATTTTAGGTCAATATCGCGGCAAACGGTGAGCAAATCTAAATTATTGTTATAGTTTCGTAAGATGGCGATTGAATATTTTGAAAGTAATTAGTCTATTGTAATAGAAAGTGCCACATTACGTATCGCGGGACTAGAGTCGAAAGCGATCGTTTGATTTGTTATCAAAATTTATAATTATTCGCTATTTTTACTGTTAACTGTACTGTGATAGATGTAATCGTTAATATTTTTACAAGGAATTGAACTTATTTATAATGTTATTTTTATAAATAAAATTTGCTATAAGTAAAGATATTTTTTTTTATTGCAAAATTTATTGTATTTTTTCTTGCTACAGATTATTTTTATGTGGTTTTTTGTTACTCATCTGAATTTATTTTATTACTAAAATAATGAAAGCATTCAAAACAATGAAAAGTGTCCAGATTGTTTCTAAGGTAAGTTTTCAAATATAAACCAGTTTATAGAAGTTGCTTAACACACGGAATTGATTTCCGCATAAAGCATTTAAGGAAGCACATTTGTAACAACCTGACCACTGAACTACTTGAAACATTTAAGTCGACGAGACTAATTTTCAAACATGACAAATTGCAAAACGCCCAATAATATATTGCCAAAGATTCCATTAAATTCTGTTATCACACAATAAACTGTATCAATGAACATCTAGGTTACTTACTTGTGTCCCAACACACTTTTTGTGAACTGTTACACTATTCGGTTGAGCTTGAACGAAAGAGAGATATCTTCACGTAGAGCGTTCAACTTTGGTGCAGCGGCTTTCACTTTTGACGCTATTTAACTGGATCGGCTATATTTTGTTAAATATTTTGTAAATAGTCAAAGTTTACCAAGTTGGAATGAAGTTAACAACATACTTGAGTTTAATGTAGTGCGTGTGGTGGATGTATGTATCTACTTGTATGTGCAATTCCACCAATGTGTACTTCCAAAGTTAGCGCTGCTTATAGATTATAATCAGCATAAATAATAATATTTTCTTAAGCTTACATCAGTAACATTCAAAGGTATTTATGAGAAAAATACACTATAAAAGACATATGTAACATTTATTTTTATTTCAGTGGCAAGTCTTTGAAGTCTTACAATTAAATATGAAACTTAAACAACTAAGCTTATCATAATTTAAATAAATTATAAATTTAATCATAATAATAATTTAACAATAAATATGAACAATTCACATTGCAACTTCGTTTTGGTTTCGTTCTATCAATGAAAGTATACGATATTGCGTAGTGTAAACTACAGCGATATAGTAGAATACAGACAAGCAACTGAGACAGGTTATTGTATGATTGGCTGATGCAATCTTCATACTTGTTCTGCCTTAGGGACAGCGAAGAATTTAAGAGATATTGTAGTATACTTAAAGCACTAGTCGAATTCACACTACGAAGAAGATGAAGATGGAAAAACTTTAGAGATTTTTCTTTGTTAAGTTTGTTATCAATATTTTAAAATGTTGTAGTTAAAAAATCTACTGTTTGTTGTAGTATTTATACAGCAATAGTATCAAATATAGCAGAAGCATCGTCTCAATCGCTCGTTTCAACAAACATCATTAATTAAAATTATACCTTACAGAAACCATTAATTAAAACATGAATAATTCCATCATTTACACTTCATTCAACTATTCTTCATACTGATATGATCACCTCAATTTATATTTAAAAAGTATCATTTTTTATGTTTTGTTTTGTTTATTTCTAACTGCTGAATTTGTTTGGCTATGTTTAGAAGAGACAGGGTGATTGGTAATTGGTTTCCATTCAGATTCTACACTTGGTGCATAACTTGTTTCAACGTCTTCTCTGTCTATAGACTCATCTTCTTCCATTTCTTTGTCTTCATCAAAGAAATCAATAATTGGATGATAGTTGTAATTAACTCGTTTGGAATTAAAATTTTCATTATTATTAGATTCTCTTGATTTTTGTGCTGGTGCCACCTTTTCTGCTGATAACCCTACTAGTTTTGGAGCAATAGTCGGTCTTAGCTTTGGGGTGTTAACAGAAGTAGTCTGGTCATCATACTCATCATAATCATCGTCGTCTTCTAGCGTGTGTTCACTGCTATTATTATTATTATTAGGAAAGGATTCGAAGGCCTGCGATCCTGATGAGACAAGGTCGTCTGGTCCACCCGATATTTTCTTACGAATTGGTCTTCTACCGTTCGGATTACGTCTTGTAGTTCTCTTGAATTGGTTTCCAGGCAGTTTATATTTGGGTGCACTGTCTCTGATGAAGTTAAACGATGAACCGGCTACTGGTGTCGGAGGTTCCAAGTAGCTTGGCAAAGTGACTTCATCAAAGTTTGATAGAGGATTTGATATTTGAGGATTCCTGGAGGACGGTGGCTTCTTGACATGCCTTACGGAACTAGCTTGGTTAAATGAGTCTGGGTAATACGAGTTTCCGTAAGAGTCTATGGGATTTGAAGGTAAGGAGTCATCATTGTCATTGTGTTTGCTAAAAGGAATTCCAGATATCAAGTTTTGGTTATCCGCAAACGGTGGGAATGATTCTATAGGCTTTTTATTAGGAAATGATGGCGATTTTATTTTTGATTTCTTGACGGTAGATTGCAAAGCTTCGAAAGCGTGGTTCCCTGTTTCTGATGATAAATCTTCTCCTGGGAAATGTTCAGATGAGGTTTCATGAAGTCTGTGGCCTAGAGGCGGGAACGAGACACTGTAGCCTTCTATGTGGCAGGAGCAGCATGTTGGAACCTGAAAAAAACAAATGGTTGTTATTGGACCTATTCAACTTAATATTTTTTTGACTCTGACCATAAACGTAAGTAGCCTACGATATCATAGTATTGCTACGAGTAAAGTTGACACTCTTATGTATGGATAGTATAGTATGTAATATAAGTACCTCATTTATCATATACTTGATGACTTTTTTACCGTCTGGAAATTAATACGTGTACGTGGATTAGAAACTACACACCAGAGTTCAATTAAGTTAAATTGTTTCATACCATTGAGTTTATCCAAATAGTTACATGAAAAGAAACCATACTACGGGGCTTGGGTAATAGTAAAATTAATAATAAATAGGCAACTAACCGCTTTAGGTTTAGATAGCGCATGAATTAAAATCACGCCATGTTTTAGTGTTCAAATGGGCTATAAATAGCAATAAATAGTTAGTAGTGTGTATTAGAAGTTTTTGTTTTTTTTTTTCAATTTTATAATACCGTTGCTTCTACTCCATCTCTCTATCATACTCAATTTTTTCCCGACGATAGAAAATATTATCACTTATCACACAGTATTCTTTATCCAAAGTAATAATTGAACTATGGAATTTTGACTCCTCAATTGGTACAGTGGTTAACAATGTGTTTATTTGTATAGCTGTTCCGATAGATAGTTGTTCCGCGTCTGTGTATTGGTGCGTGTGAGATATATGAATGTAAACCACACTCACATAGAAGAAATAAATATTATTATTTACCTTGAAGATATCCATGTGAAGGCCGTTTTGTTGATCCCAAGTCAGCAACCGATGGTAATTGTAAACTTGAACGCATTTTGATTTGAAGTTATCCGTCAGGTAAGTGCAAGACTCTTTAGGTTTCCTGTAAAAATATATTTTACATATTAATCCATTATAATTTGCTAAGATTAGTTTTCACAGCACCAATCGGTGAGTGTCAGGATGGCGGGTAGACAGCAGAATTCGCTATCGCAGATAACAATAATTATTAGCGTACATATTCAACTTTATATTTTATGGTTGTAAATAGTTATGTAATATAACTAGTAATATAAAAATATCGATCCATTATAGTACCTATAGTGAAATATTAAAAATGCTACTTAAGGGCCATAGCATATTTGATACTTTTAGCATCAGTGCTAAGCGATTTAGTTGTTTTAGCGGTTTAGTTTCGGCAGCCTGAAAAAGCGATAGAATCGCTACAACGCATGATTTTGATACAATACTCAAACGCAGCGAGTCGCCAAAGCACGACGCAGAATCGATGCAAACGCAAAATCGCTAGATTTTGATACCGTGATCGAACGCAGTACGTCTCCAAAACGCGATGACACATCGATGCAATCGCGGAATCGCTAGTCGCTGATGCTAAGAGGATCGAGGGTGCCATGGTCGAGAAACGGCTGACGGCGGCCTAAAAACATCGCTATTGGGTCTATAAAATATTGTCTCGTTTTTATTATTTGATAAACGAAAGTCTAAAGTAAATAATAAACACTTAAATTGCATTAAGACATCAGCAACCTCAAACAAAAGCTACAGAGTTTGTCAAGATTTATTGTCTGATAAAAATAAAAACTTCCTTCGCTTGATTCTTATCTCGCAACCACGAGATACAATTAAAGTTTAGCAAGACGTTGACATGTTGCTTAAATAATAGACATCCGGCTGTTTTAATAAGTAATACTTGCGTAAGTGTAATTTAATAACAGTTTTTAATCATAACATTCGCAAATGTAGGAACATTAACTGGTTTTTGACATTCATGAAATATTTGTTTCCTGTGCTGCTGTAGGTAATTATAGCTGCACGGTTGGCGCAGTGGCTAAGCGATTAGCTTTCGACGCTACGTGCCGTGTGTTCAATCCCCGCATAGAACAAATATTTGTATGATCTACAGATAGTTGTTTCTGGTCTGTAAACTGTACCTACAATACAGGAGAAATAGGTACTAGTGAGGGGCAACGTTTTTTTTGAAAAGAGAAAAGAGGAACATGATGATTTGATTTGATTTTACAATACTAATAGCAGTGATAGCCTAGCGGTTAAACGCTTGCCTTCCATGCAGGAGGGGCTGATAGGTAGGTATCGAATCCAGCCCGCACCTCTGACTTTTCGAATTTATGTGCGGATCGCAATTTGATTGTAAAGCAAAATCATCGTGAGGAAACCTGCACACCTGAGAGGGCCTCATAAAGTTCTCGATGGTGTGTGTCTGTGTAGTCCGCCAATAGGCCAGCGACTAAGGCCTAACCTACATAAATGATTACTATGCCTGTGCGGTCCGTACGGGAACAGCAAATATTATACATCATTTATCATTTATAATATTTTTGTATTATAAACTCATTCAACCAGTACCTACGGTTGTTTTAATAACAACTAAAGGACCAAACATAAAATCGTGAAAAAGAATCAGCTGTTTCATACATTTATTTCAGTCGAGTAATATTGAATTATTGGTACGGAATTTCTGGCTTTGTCCCTTACTAAAATTTGTTCATAATGATGAGGGACTAGAGTGGTAGGACCTAGTATAAAGCCCTTCATTACTCACAAGCACTTCTCCAGCCTCAACGTCTGCGTATGTTCGCCGGTGTTGACGATGTACTTCCACTGTCCAGACGTGGCCCTCGCCCGTTGTGGTCTCGCATACTTCACTGTGCTTGGACACATGAAGCCTGCTTCGCCAGCTCCGGCAAAGTCTCGATTTGCTGTGTCGCCTCGCCTAGAAAAGAAAATGGGACACATTTATTGTTGGTTTCCTGAACAGAACATATTATATTTTGTTTTTTATTTACTAACCGTTATCTTTGCAAGTGTAACAGAGGGCACGTGAAACTTTGAGGGCACGGGTCATACGAATAATTACAATAAAACGTCAATGTGTATTCATTTGACCCGTACATCACTTCGTATAATATTAGGTAATTAAATTATAACAATATGAATTTCGGTTTGTGATAGCCTCACCAAAAGCCACTGTTTTGAATAAAAACCTAATTTATTTTTGATTTTATATTTTTACATAATAACTACCTACCAAGTATTTTACCAACTTTTTATTTAATAATAATGCTGCTGTTAATCATACTGATATTCGAAACTTCGTCGTAAGTAGTTATATTCAAACCTATAAAACCAAAACAAATGACAAAAATGTGTAAATATGTATGTCTGTGTCTTCTGTATTTAATTGTGCCTTCAATTTTTTTTTTATTGTTTTGCAAAAATATTCAAGTAATGAGGCACAAGGTTATGCTGCTCATAAACGAGTGCGACTGCCTCTTGAGCGGCAGTGACACCATTACCAACACCGTCTCCCGGATCCTTTTAGTAACCTAGGAGTTCCAAACCACGCAGCTGCCTTTTTAGGCTTTGCAATATTTCCTCCTTACTAAGAAACTTTATTTAACTAAACTAGCTCTTAAATCTGTTGACATCTCTTTTCTTTGGCATACAAATAACAATGACAGGTATAATTTAATTGTTAAAAAATTACAAGTTTTCTTAGTAAGTGGTTTAATATTCATTATGTATTTTAATTTAACATGGCTAATTAGCCCTAAAAGATAATCCTGCTCATTAAATTTTGTAATGACTCCGTCAATCACTTCTACTGGTACTGGACTTCTACTGGTTGTACTTCGTTTGGTCTTTGTAGTCGGACAGCAATGCCACTGCAGCTTCATTGGTTTTATATAAATCATTGGTTATTCATAGCTAACTTACCTATTAGACACGAGATAATGTTGCTCGTTATATTTAGCTTCTTGAGCCGCAGTGACTCCATCAATCACACCTTCTCCCTGGTCCTTGTAGTCAGCTAGCAGTGCTGCCGCCGTTGCTCTGTTACGCCTTATTGACTGCACTATTGCTTCACTGGAATAAGACAAAAAATCATTGGCTAATTTATTTACCTTTTTTTTTTTACTTTACCATTTTCCAAATTTCCTAATTCGAAGACATAATTTTTATTTTCATGCATCTTGGATAGACAAGAGTACATTTGCAGTCAATACAAAAACTAAAGGTACTAAGGTTTTTTACCAGCTAAAATTCGACCTGAATTTACACAATTTTACAAAAAAAAGAACAAGGTCATAATAAATACCACTTTAAATTAATCTAATCCACGCCGTATAATTTGTTTATCCAGAAGATAAAATATTCTTACTAAACAAAAAGAAATCCTAAATATGAGACATGTGAGATAAAATCAAAGGATATTTAAATTAAAGCAGTATTTAGAAAGTTGTTCGCTATTTTATGAATTACAAAATATTTTACGATCAAAATGGTACCTACATTAAATCTTTTCTTTGTGTCACTTATATAATTATTATTAAATTTACATATTATCTCGTTTAGTATGTCCGCATTCGCAAAATATCTTATCCAAAATAAGGTAATGTTATGTAAAATCGATGAAATTAATTTAATGCTCATGTTTATTAATCCAGAGTAAATCAAAAATTCAAAATTCACCATAAACATTTTTATGGGCAACTTTTCATAGGTAAAATGTATGATATTTAATATGATTAATACTTTTTAAATGCAAATTTTTTAGAGATTCTAACCAAATTTTTTAATCTGTTAATTGAATTATTTTTACACTTTCGCAATATTTATCTCTCTTTTCTTCCTTTAACAAAATTTGCTATATCCATTTCTTTTATAAGCGATCAACGTTAATCTTTGATGCGCAACACCAAATTTTTAGATGTATTTACGATGTAAGGAAGTCCGATGCAAAACCCAACAACCAAATAACAACAACAATTGCTAAGGGTTGGAGATACTAGGAGGAGGCAGAAAAAATGCCAATAAAGAAATACAAGAACCCACATTCCGATATCAAAATCTATGGAGAAGAGACCGTCAAAAAACTCAATCGATATGATTATAAAACTGTTATAAATCAGGTTGATACCACTATTCTATAGAAATCTCTATGCAGATTCTTCAAGGTTAATTCGTCACGTTTCGTTGGTTTAACGACTCAAGACCGCAGACGATATAATTGGCTGCCAAAGAAAGACAAACAAACATCTCTATTATTGTTATGTAAGACACCCTAATTACAACTTTAACTACAGTGATCTTACAATAATAAAAGATATGGTGCGTTTTGTAATAGAGGTACTAAAATTTGATGGAGACAATGAAACAATAACATAATATTATCTATATTAGGTAACTAAAAAGTAGGTCAGAGATACTTTATCATTTGAAGCACATTCAAAACCAGTTGATGATAATAATAATAAGTGTAAAAAAAAAAAAAAGGTGATATTGAATCTTTAAAACAACAATGAAATCAATAAGCATCATGTTACCTGAAAGCTAATTTTTAAACTAGATAATTATGATAATAGAATAGATATGAGATATCACTACTACCAAAGAAGATGAAGAAGCATTGTCCTTTGACTTAACAACACAGTTGTGACAAAGCAATCCTCGACACACAGAAGCGTCAGAATATCCTTGCGATGCATGTCACTGCGACAGAACATAGATGCGATGCAGAGAAGTGCGACAGTTTCATTAATATCAAATATATGGCAACAGTAATAACCACACCCATAACTTCACGAAGAAAATAAAAATCTATCCTGTTTCCTGGTGTGTAGACAGGATAATTTTTTATGTAGTGCGCGAGATTTGCCGATTAATTCAGTGTCCAATCCCAAATGCAACCGCAGTACTAAAATTCACTCCAAAACAAAATAAAAATTTGATTTTGTATGGCGTGCGCTAGTGCATGTATACTAAGTCGAATTTTCGTTTGATTTTAAAGTGCATCCCAATACTGCGGTTGCTTTTAGGAACAGAGACTGAATCACTTACGGCACTTACTGGCTCACTCAGCAATATTTCCCATTGTCTACCTACAAGAATGCGGTTCACTATCTTATAACTCATTAGTCAAATCACACCTACTTTATCTTATAGAAATTTGGGGAAATGCTGCTAAAACTAAATTACAGGAACTTCAAAGAATACAAAATAAAATCATAAAAATACTTTTCCGTTATCCGTACCTAACACAAACGTATAAAATCTTCAAAGAAACACAACTTATGAACATTAAACAACTATATATATATAATACTTGCATTATTATTAGGAAAATTCTCGATAAAACCATACATACTAACATGTCTTTTGTAAAAATATCACAAATTTGTAAACGCAGTCTCCGACGTCCTAGCTTGCTTGTGCTGCCAAAAGCACGTACAAACTACGCAAAAAAGAGTATCACTTTTGAAGGAGCGCAGCTATATAATAAATTGCCTTCTAAGATCAAAAATGTAAGCTCATTTAGTGGTTTTAAGTCTCAGTTGTCTCAATATATAACTACACATTTTACACCTCCCAATTGAGGCTCTGAAACTACTGAATGAGTGTTCGGCGACCATTAGAATAAGTTTACTAAATGTTATTACTATTTTCATGTAAGTGACTTTGTGTCTTTATGAAAATAAATTCTTTAAACCTTAATCACTCTACAAATTATGCGCAGTAGATACATAAAAAAATATCCTGTTTATGTAAATAAAGAAATCTGCATAACAGAATAAAACCTCAGATCTGAACTCGTACCTCGTTCATAACAATAACGATCACGCATATCGTTCCGCGAAAATTACATGACATTCGCAAACCACACGACACCAAGAGAATCACTTTCGCTAACACATTACTTTTGCTTTCTATACAATCCTGGTTATGCAACTCCATATCGATACATAAAAACCCGTTTTACATATTTTCGGAAATCATTCATAATTCGGAATTTAACTGTTGCGATTTTTATAGTGGTTTAAGTATTCGTTTCGCTGTTTTATAGTATTTATTGAATTAAAATGGATCCTGCTCTTATGGCATAATTATGCAGATTTCTCTAAGCTTCATGTTACGCATTACAATAAATTTGGAAACAAATTTCCATACTAAACAGCTATCAGTGAATAAAATTAGGTTAATCAATGCAAATATTATTATAATGTTCCAAACATAAAACACTCCTTAAAAATGACGCCTATGGATTTTTTTTATATTGATCAAAATGATAACAATCAAAGCTATCGTGACATACATAATAACTACATTATTTGCACAAGAAAATTCAATTCAACTTCTTCTCTTGAACTTGCAATATTTTAAAAATATACTTACGTAGGATAATCGTCAGAATGCAGACACAGAGTATTTGTAAACAGTTCACATTTGTTCTGGTCTCCTGCTGACGTGGGCGGTGTCCTCGCTGGAGGAAGTCTTCTTCTAGGACTGGATTGTGGTGCTGGAGATACTGGTTCAGGAGTTGTACGGCGAACAAGAGGTAGTTTTGGCTTGTAGGTGACGCGACGGAACTGAGAACCTGAAAGACGAAAATAAATATTTAAATGTATTTTATTTTTATTTTTAAACGACCGCTTTTTCTTTTTTTATGAGCAATGTTTCAAGTACAAGTTCAGTGATGAAAAACGTTGTAATAAAAAAAAAAACACACGAATCTACAATGGTACGTTTAGAATCTTATGATTAGCGTGTTTTTCTTCTATATTTTTTTCTTCTATAGTTACTTCAACTTTTGCAATGACAAACACTTGATTAATAGATTTTGACTTGACTCTTCCTAATTACGATATACAATTACTTTGTTATTACCAAAACTAGCTTCTAGCTTCGACACAGCACGTCGAATTGCTGCAAAATCTGGTTTTATCGTTCACATAAATTCCTAAATGAATATTTTGTGTCTTAGTAGGTATGCCCAAATTTACTAATCCAGTGATTGGCAGCAGCAACCACATAACCTAACCGTCAAATCCCCCGACTTCAAATAGAAAAAGAGTTGTAACTTTTGAACGGCTGAACAGATTTTCATGAAACATAACTAAGATGATACTCGAATAAACTAGCTTTCGATTAAAGAAAACTGCATTGAAATCAGTCCATCCGTTTTGGAGCCACGATGCCACAGACAGATACACAGATACACACTACAAGACTCTGTGACTATGGGCTTTATAATTGTTTTGGTAAAAGCCAAGCAGCAGTAGCAGCAGTGGACTACAAAACACTAAGTCGAAAACAAAACTCACCCTTCCTCTCAGGGTATCTATTCAAAGCCCTCAGCTTCTCCGCTACCGGCAGGTCTTGAGCTGACGTCTGGTTCGTAGACTCAGCCATCAGATCCAAGGTTCCGTTGTCAGCTCTAGATATGGGTGATTGTGGTCTGTACTTGATGACTGATAGCGGAGTTGTCGGCTCTGGTGTCGGTGTCGGTGGAGATGTTGAGTTGCGCTGAAATATGGATACAATTTGATTTAGAATTACATTACTAACCTTAAATTGGTGAAGGTAACTACCGTGTATCGTTTATAGTTTGCTGAAATCAAGGGATGAATACCATGATTTTGATTATACATAAATAGTTTTTAAATATAATATTGAGGTAAATTACTTCATGATAAATATTTTTAATATTTGGCTTATTAATATTTTGCTTATGTAAATTATTTTTGTAACATTGCAAAGTATTTATATGTTATCTGTTAATATTTGTTAATATGTCGGTCAGTTGAATGATTGTTGATAACCGTTGGAAAATAATAGACTAATAAAATAAATTCCCTATACATGTTTTTTCCTACAATCTACAAGTCCTGGTAACAAGAATACAACCACATTTGGCATTATCATTTAATTTACTTACATCATATTTAGTGTCTGTGATGTTATGTACTGTGTTCTGTATTCTGTCTCCAGTGTCAGTCTTCACATTGTGATTCCTTTGAAGTATTCTACGAAATCGTTTAGTCGTGGGTTCAAAACCCATGTCAAATGGTTCGTCATCTAAATCTGTGTCTTCTGTAAAAGATCGTCTGAGTATCTGAGGTGATGCTCGATCATAAGGTTGTTTGACATCTCTCTGTTCCTTCCCTGACCTGACCGCTTTTCGAATGAGATTGGCCAAGTCTAAAAGTATTGGTAGCATTAGCTCTGTTGTATTTTCGTTGTTACCAAACATTGATCTCACCTGGAAATATCAAAATGTTTTATGTCTTGTGGATTTTGTGAATGATATGACGATAGAATGTCATGAAACATATAAAAAAGTGATGAAAGAGATAATGAATACAACAAAACATGATTTATGAATGATAAGAGAGAAGAATACAGACAGACCAAGACCAAGGAAGGAACCAAGAGTAGCAGAGATACATAAACATAGTGGATGAATGTATTTTTTCAAATTCTTCTTTTTACCCGACTCGGTGAATCCCAAAAGGAGGGTAATATTTTTAATTCCACATCATTGGTTTCCAGAATCGGTTTACGATAGATTTCCTAATCAATGTTAACTTCAAAGTTAGTTTAAGAATGGATTGCAGTTTATTGTCATCAGAGTAAGATATTTAGTTTTCTTGTATTGAATGTTGTTAAGATAATAATGAATAGCTCCTGAGCTATTGTATTCGAAACTGCATACTTCTCACGCATTCTCTCAATATAAAAATAAATGGTTTGACATTGCAGCTATTTATTTTTATTACGAATTGTTTAGATCTCGTACAGTTTTACGTGCAAACTAGTTTGATAAAGTATAAACCATACAATGACCATTTCATGGCCATGAGAAGACCTAGTTCCAGTTTTGTAAGATACCCATTCTTTTAAGATTTGTATCATGTGCACTACTGGTTATAAGATTGTTGCTATTTATGTACCGAGGCTTATTTTTACTCACGCTTGGACAGGTGGTATATTATGTGAATGGTTGTTTGTTTTTATGTTTGAACCTAAGTCTAGTATTTTTCTCATATTTTAAAACTGGTTATTTTACCTTATTGCTGTTTGGGTTATGGTGTGTAGAGAGTTATACAATCAATAATCAAAATAAATAGCCGATGTAATAACCGAATATAATGAGACATTACTTTAACGATGATCAACTTATTATTAACAATGCAGTTGCGTCCGGAATAATCAATTATCCGGACGCATTCAAAATTTATTGCTAATTGAAACTACTTTCACTGAAAATTACAAATTAATCGTAATCAAACTCACGAAATTGTTTGAAATCGTATCTAAATGATCATGTACTTTTATTTCCGAGACTGGACTATACAGCTATACCTAACCTACTCATCAAATTATTATTTTAATTGTTCTGCTTATTACCTTTTAGTAAACAAACAAGTTACGTCGTATTTCACGCGACTCAAGTCAGTGACTTATCATTAAGTTATTATTATTATCTATTCATCATTATCGACCTACACTTCTTCAGATGTTAATATTTACTAGAGGGCGCCTAGTGGTCGCAATTCGACCGTAATAATATTATAAATATATTTTAGGTTTCTGCACTCCTTCTCCATATAAACTCTAACTATGCCAAATCTTACCCTCCTTCATACGTACAATATACTTAAAAAGGGATAAAAACGTTTTCTCTTCACGTATTAATAAATAGATAGTAAATAAATAAATAAAAATAATACCGAAACTTGATAACGAATAAATAATAATAAATCATTCGATACCGAATCGATACAAAACTGTCAAACATAAGCCATATTAAATTAATCATCTTTGCCCTAAAGGCAGTGACGCAACTGGTGAGATAAAAACCATAGAGCGAAAGTTTCGACGTCAGATGAACGAAAACGAAAGTAATCGGAAACCAGTGATCGGTGAGCATTTAATGTGTCATTAGGCCCCAGTCAAGTAGTCGTAAATTAAGTGTATTAGTTAACTTGAGCATAATGAACATGTAATATTATTACCCGACTGCGCCAGAAGGAAGGTTATGTTTTTCAAGTGTATGTATATTATACAGTACCTACTCATTTATTAATTTATTTGTGTCTTAATTTCCCGTGACAACACAACGGTCGCATCAGGAAACCACCGCTATGACATTTTCTAAATGTCGCAGCATCATGTTGAGATAGAGGTCAATTTTGATGATTGTATTTTAGTTTTTAACTTGTGTTTTGTTCTGTCTTATCCAAAATAAAGCTGTTTTCTTTCTTTCTTTGACTAACAGAGCGATAATATAGACCATTTTTTAACCCCCGACAAAAAAGAAGGGAGTCATAAGTTTGTAGTGTGTATCTGTCTGTGGGCATCGTAGCTCCAAAACGGATGAACAGATTTCAATGCATTTTTTTTTTATTGAAAGCTAATTCAATCGTGTATCATCTTAGTTTAGCTTTTGTTTCATGAAAATCTGTTCAGCCGTTCAAAAGTTACAGCTCTTTTTCTAGTTGGACTCGGAGGTTTTTGACAGTAAGGTTATACATGTTATGACATGTATGCCATGATTTTTACGGTATTCAAAGTTAATAACCTTGACATACAGACGTAAACCCAGTTTCCGACCGGAACAAGTGACTAAACATGCGAAGAAACAAACACACCACTTCCTCACTGTCTGCCACACGCGACAACTTCCGCCACACATACTGATAATTATTAGGTATGTAAATGTACGAATACAAATTTTTGTAATTCGCATTTAGTAAGGAAATGGGTTGTAAGACGTCTATCAGCATCAAATAGGTAAACACTACAGCAGGCGTAGCATAACCACTATAGAAACGGGTTTTGTCTACGGAATAATAGACTTATCCTAACAATAATAATAATAGACTTATCCTAACCGTCAAAAACCCCCGACTCCAACTAGAAAAAGAGCTGTAACTTTTGAACGGCTGAACAGATTTTTGATAAACATAGCTAAGATGATTCCCGATTAAACTAGCTTTCAATTAAAAAAACTGCGTTGAAATCGGTCCATCCGTTTTGGAACAATGATGTCAAACACACATACACACTACGAACTTATAACACTCATGTTTTTTTCGGGAGTCAAAAATGACAGATTATAGAAATATTTCTACTCTATGCTATACTAATATGTAAATACTTATAGATGTACCATACAGTTATTATTACTAGATGTACATATACATGTAGATGTTATCACATTAAATAAAATCGCGTATATCACGATCTGTGACCGTACACAAAAAATCTATCAAATCCAATCTGTAGTTTAGCCACAGGAATTACATAAAAAAATCATAAACTTCCACTTGAGATAGATACTCACGATCTCTAGGCAAAGTTTGAAAAGTCTCCAACCTATTCTATCATTTTTATTTACACATGTAGAACAGATAAATGTGACTTAAATTTCTACTTCGATTTTCCTTCAGTCGAATGATAGCAGAGTGAAATATGATGCAAAAAAACTTGCGTAAATATCGCATTTTTTTTGTTATACTTTTTCTTTACATTAACTTTTTTTCTTTTTAGATACCTACCTAACTAAAATATTAGTATTATGTGAACTTTCATTCAAGTAATAAATAAATTATTGAGGGAGTGACACTCCACCAAAATCCCAGACAAAAGAAAAACCAACAAATTCAGTTAAAAAGCCATTGACGTCTTTAACATTTTAGTTGAAAAGTGAAAACTGCAATTAGTACCCGCATGGCTCATCACGTATTCATCGCAAGTGTTTCTGTTTGAATGTAAGTACTGTTGCTTCCTATATAACCAATTTTACGTAATGTTAGGGTAACGAGATGCAAGGAAAGTGCAAATATTTAGAAATTTGCTGGAATTGTACCTAGACGAGTAGTTGTACAGTATTCACGTTTCCCCAATATAATTATTGCCTATCTGAGTATTTTAAGCCTATTTGCCTCTTATATAAGGTCTTATTTTAATAATGCGAAATATTTTATACGTATGAATGGTATAGAATTCATTTTAAATATCAGCATAAGCTGCAGTAGTAGTATCGATGCGTGCGTGTGTCAGAGTAGCCGAACCCGCCAGGTCATATGGTTGAGTTCATGACCTTAGTGCCATTCATAATCACGGAAGAATAAAGGTTTTGCAAACGGAAAAATTAATGATTGTATATTACTTTGAAAACTTATAAAAAGTATTGATATATTTTTTTTTGCTTTAAGCAATTTTTGTAGCCTTAAAATAAGATCTTTTAATAGGCGGCAATAATTCGCATATACTAGATGAAAAAAGTGGTCTTTTAAATTGGATAAAAAATGTATGCTTTTCTGGAAATGAAACAGCACCGAAATTATATGGCCACTTAAGTGCTAAGCGATTATAAAAAACACAAATCAAGAAATTGCCGCGCCAAGTGCCGCGAGTTCGATCCCGGGCCCCTGAACAGAATAAATATTTGTATGGGCTAAAGACAATTAATCCGGCAGGGTAATCACGATACACACTCGCAATCGGAATCGATTCAATTTTGACAGTCCAACAAACTACATTGCGCGGTATGCTTTTAAAATCACTACGCCCTACAATTTGAGCAACGCAATAAACACTGTTGTAGTGTCAAAATTGAGTCGATTCCGATTACGAGCGTGCATCGTGATTAGGTAGCGGGTCTGGGTGTTTCAAGTGCTAAGACTATGACATGTTCGATTTTAAACTGTATTCACGATACAGGAGAAATACAAGGGTGAGGAAATGGTTTAAAAAATACAAAATCTAAATAACAAATTACGCACAATCCACCTTTTTTTATAACCTTCAACGTGAATTTCATGAGCTTCCTCCACCTCACTCAATCCCATCAACGTTAAGCGATAAAATCAATCCACAATATCAGCTGTTCTCAATATTTTCTACCAGCTGTCCCACAAAGCCGCGGTTTCCGCTACATATTCATCGAGTAATGTTGGAATAGTTGAGAGCCACTCAGGTGCGTCGGATCGGATGCCGCAGCACAAGACGCGCGACGCGCCGATTTGAAAGCGGGCGCTGGACTATATCCGATTAATCGGTCAGAGGAGCAAAAGAGAATAAACAATAAATTCGTATTTATTCACCGACTTCAAAAAGGAGGTTCTCAATTCGGCTGTATATTTCTTTTTTATGTGTCTTTGTTAGACGATTACTCCGCCAATTGCAGACCGATTTTGAAATAATTTTTTTTGTGTGAAATGATAGCTATAATCTCGAGGTAAATTAGGTCCATTTGGTGAAGATCTGATAAAGACCTTCGGGGATAGATAATGGAACTCTTGAATGAATAACAGCATATCACTCGCGATTGCTGTGCTAACGGTGAGTAAGGTCACCAGTGCTTCGGGGGGAAGCAATACGTTTGGGTCAAGTAGGTATTGAAGTTTAGTATGGAACAGCTGATTTTTTCGCGATTACTATGTTGGTCCCATAGAGGAAGTTGTTCGGTTTGATGGTCTGATCGACACCCTTAAATTAATTTCTGATACACGTTGTATACCAGAAAATGTCATTGATACCAGTCATTTACTGCCCACATATCCATTTTTGAAAGAAAGAAAGAAAAATCACTTATTAACCACAAATACAAGACACTAGAATGATAGACATAGGTAACAAGATATACTATTCTTAAATAAAACAATGATTAAACGTTATCTACAATAGTATATTAATACGTGAAGAGAAAACTTTGTACCCCTTTTAAGCACATTGCGCGCACGGAGGAGTGGGAGATTTGGCATAGGACAAGGAGTGCAGAA
This sequence comes from Allophyes oxyacanthae, assembly GCA_932294325.1. Taxonomy (NCBI): domain Eukaryota; kingdom Metazoa; phylum Arthropoda; class Insecta; order Lepidoptera; family Noctuidae; genus Allophyes; species Allophyes oxyacanthae. The sequence goes on along the minus strand of OW028614.1, from coordinate 905,747 downwards.
AGCTAAAATTACGTTCGAATTTCGACCAATGAACGACCACCAGTTTTTGTAATAGTAAGGTCGAAAGGTCTTGAAGTCACATCATCAGGAGCATACTAACCGTTTTAGAGCTATGTTCACCTACACATCTACACATGATTAAAATTAAACTACCGCCTATGTGTGACATATGTGTTGGTTGAAGATTTTATACACCTTTTGGTGGAGTGTGACCAGTATCTCAGTTTCAGATGTCGGATTATACCTGACTTAGATCTTCGTAACGGAAACCTAAACATTATTTTGGCAAAACCAGTGTCGCAAACTTGTAAAAAGTTGTTCTGTTACGTGAGGCTGTGTATGAGGGCAAGGAGACCGTTGAATGGCGAGAGTTGATAATAATTAGTTTCAATATTAATATGCGATTCCCCATGGGGCTGGCATAGTCAGCCAGAGCGACTGAAGCCCCGAAAAAAAATTTGATTAAAAAAAATACCCCCAACAGAATTTCATGGTATACGGGTGATTTTGTCCTAATCATCTGTTATGTTGTCGGGGAACTTCGGCCTTAATCTGTTGTTGCTAAACTGGTAGATTTCTTGTTCATTGTACCACTATGTAGCATCACTTTTCCTTTGACAATTTTACTTAAATTAAATAATTTACCAAAATAATAATAATAAATAGATAACTAATAAAATATTAAACAAAAAGTATGTCATAAAATATATCAGGCAACAGTGAAATAATAAATAACAACTACATTAAAATAAATATAGTAATAATAAAGCTTTTCCTCTCTCCTACCAAACCATGCTGTGCTCGACAGGGTCCATAATTGATCCATAGATTAAGCCTACCATCTGTTTTAACTTTACATTATGGAATGCAATAAAGATTTGATTTGATTTGACTCTATGCTAATATTATTTGCGCAGGAGCACAAATTGTTACACAACCAATATCTTATTGATTTCATAACGTTATCTCACATGATGTCACTAAGCACGTTTTGTATTATTCAAAAACATATTTGGAATCTAGAATTCGCTAGTAGTCAATAATGAATATTTTATGCAACATTAGCCTCAGTGAAAGTGAAATTATTAGTAATTATCTAAATCAATTATTTACATAATATAGATATTATTATGTTGTTCTTATGAGATAGACTTGACATTATATTATACTTAAGATTATGTTCTAATATGGGCGTGGAAAGAAATTTCAATAGGAACAAAGTTAAAACAAATAATATTAGATATAGTTTAAAAAAAACTATAGAAAACGCTTTAGTCATCCAAACAACGTATATTATGCAAAATTTCAGCTCAATCGGAAACCGGGAAGTGGGTCAAATTTAACTTCCAAGATTTTCTTACATAGTTAGTTAGTTACAGGTGAAGCTAATAAAAGCGTGTTAAAAAAACATTTGCCATTTTGGTGTGCTAAAAATATAAAATTCATTTTATGTACCTACTTAATTCTAATAATCTGTTATGGTCTCCAAATTAGCTATTCCAAGACGGAGTTCACAAAAAATTGTGCTACGGGTCGGGTCCATATTGGTTGTAGCGATATCTAGGACTACAATATTATACTAGGTAGCAACGTAGCAGGCTAACTACATTGGGCGTAAACAATACGAATTCGACCAATCAGATTACGAAGCCTGCATCACGCAAGTAAAAATGATCATCGTATATAGGTAACACATAACTGTCCGACATCAGCCGTCAGGCTTCGGCCCGCCAGGTAATATCGCCTCCGCTGGTCGGAGGATCCACCCTTTTCAATATGTACACGAACATCTTTGTTCCTCCACGGATTTTTTTTATTATGTTATTATAAAAATCTTGTTAAATCTTCAAAGAGCGGAATTCTGGTTTAGAGCAGAAAAACCAAGCCTTCTGACCTCCGCCATGTAAGAATCTTTTAGGTATTATGCAAGAACAACGATGTTATGACCAAACCACCCACCGACCGTGTCGTCAAACACCGTGTTTGACGACACGGTTGGCGCAGTGGCTAAGTGATTAGCCTTCTGCGCTACGTGCCGCGGGTTCGATCCCCGCACGGAACAAATATTTGTATGATCTACAGATAGTTGTTTCGGGTCTGGTTGTTTGTGCTTGTGACATGTATGTTTGTAAACTGTACCCTCGATACAGGAGATTTCATAGTGAGGGGCAATGTTTAAAAAAAAAAAAAAATAGAAAAAATCCATAAATATACAACGTGTAGGTATTACAAATGCGTGGTCATATTTAAGGGTGTTCATCTGACCATCAAAATGAACAACTTTCTCTATGGGACCAACATCGTAATAGCGAATTAAAATCAGCTGTCCCATACATTTGGGTCGAGTAGGTAATGAAGTTTTGTATGGGACAGCTGATTATTTTTTCGCGATTACGATGTTGGTCCTATAGAGAAAGTTGTTCAGTTTGATGGTCTGATCCACACTCTTAAATATGACCACGCATTTCTGATACACGTTGTATGATAACTATATGTAGGTTTTATACTAAAATTCACCACAGTGTTTAGTAATAAAAAGAGCTTACAAAATATCATCGCCATGAGAAAAAATTATGTCTCAAATAACTTTATAAAATAATTCACACCCTTCATCTAAATTGGCATTGACACAGTCAACTTCTAATGACAAACATCGATCAGTTTCACGAAACAATTAACCGGTACGAGGTCAATACATAACTGTTTAAATAGAATAGATAGGTACTTATTTTTTTATATATTGCGACCTTTTATGTCAATACGAAACGATTTTACCTTCTTTATTAATAAAAAATCATTTCTGCGATATTTAAAGAAGTGCCAATCAGTATTGCATTTTTTTTTTCATACTAATGTACTTATTTAGTTAATACTATTTTAAGTGATTTTTAATTGACCATCAATCATCGTCATGCTTTATAAATACTAAAGGCGGGTTCGCACTGTGTCGTCACTTTTTTATTGTTGAATGTGTTCTGGGTTGGACAGTTATAACTGCCGTGCTATATGTGAACAGCTCCATATATAAAACTATCAATAACCAACCAGGAAATGGTGAAAAAGAATTTGCATGTCAGGTGTTCCATACAACTGAAAGAAAGAAAAATCATTTATTTGCCACAAACACAAGACGCACTAGAATGATAGACATAGATACTAAGAAGCGGACAGGTGCATAGACAGAGAATACAATTTTAGGATGGCAACAGTGTAAAACTAAGCAGAAAAAATAATAATTTGAAAAAAATGAAAATTATGTGTGTGTTTGTATGTGTGTGTCAACTAATTCAATATTACTCGACTAAATGTATATTTAAACATCGCATTCACTAAACATGCTTCTTATCTTTTAATTTGGCAGTTAGCTATATTCATCACCGTAAAAATCTGATTCTTTTGATGCTATCAGTAGGTACCTATATTTATTTCATTTTTAACCCTCGACATAAATGAGGGGTCTTATAAGTTTGTAGTGTATTTGTCTGTGGCTCCAAAACGGATAGAACGATTTCAATGCAGTTTTTTTAATTGAGAGCTAGTTTAATCGGGTATCATCTTATCTATGTTACATGAAAATCTGTTCAGCCGTTCAAAATTTACAGCTCTTTTTCTAGTTGTAGTCGGGGGTTTTTGACGGTTATGTTATGAATAACGTTGTGGCTTGACTGTTTTCACCACCAAAGCGAGGATATTGAGGGAATCACAATTTTTGCCGCATGGTTTCATGCTATTATTATAGACACGGTATGCTGCCGATCCATGTTATAATGAATAAATTCTTTGACAGGCATTTAAAGAATTTATTCATTATAATAAAACTGATACAGTCAGTATTAAACTTAATCTTAATCCAATACAATTGCATTACCAGAATATTGTATCAAAAACCGTCTTGACTTCGTAAGATCATTATAGATTTCTTACAAAAGGTTAATAGTTCATTTTAACCACGACAATGTTACGGTTCATTTAATTTGTTAAAGAAAATGGCGACAGACTATGTTTTCAACACCTGCTTCACTAAATTGTGTGATCAATTGATTTTAAGATTACAATAGATTGAAAAAGAAATGCCGCATTTTTTATGAATAAACTGCTAGCGACTAAATCAATCTAGAATAATAGTAGGGCATGAATTTTGACCTAGACCGATGCTGTGTAAATGAGTTTAGTATTTTAGCTAGCTTTTATGAAAATCCTAGGGGGAAAAGGTATAAACTCATAATAGCTGACACTCTAGGCAAATTTTCGGATGAAGAAATATTTCTGACAATATCTACAATGTGTATCAGAAATGCGCGGTCATAATTTTAAGGGTGTAGATAAGACGATCAAACTGAACAACTTATTCTAAAGGACCAATATCGTAATCGTGAAAAAATTGTCAGCTGTCCCATACGTTTGGATCGAAGAGGTATTGAATATTTGTACATGAAGTATTTAATAAATAATAAATAAACAATGTGTTTGCTTCCGTGTCATATCTCCAAGTTTGATATGTTTTTTTTTTTTCAGGGAAATAAAATTAGAATATCTTTCTATTAAATTGTAAATAAAAATCGGTTACGTAATGCCTCGCCTTAAATAAATTAGCTGAAGTTCATGCAAGCAATTCATTCAAGCAATGTTGACGCGTAAATATCCAGAACGGACATATTATAAGGTCCAAAGTTTCTAGTCCCGACCCCTATATTAATTATAAGGGGTACTTATAACTTTAATAATATTCACATTTGATACGCACAACAACAAGAGAATTACCCTTTGTCCTGTAAAGTTTGACCAATAAACAAATAAATTTCGTGCATTTCCCACACAATCGTAATTGACCGTTATATGCATCACACCACAGAAATAAACAAGGCATTCAAATCAGTTGCCAAAGTTCGTCACGATCACGTGACGTCGTGATTGTTACTAAATGGAAACCAAACACTTCCAGTGGTAGTAACTGGTGCAGTGGTCAACGTCACGATATCACTAATTACTTAGAATTAATTTGTATTAATAAGGACTATTAATGATAGCTCTACTAACTTGAAATCCAGAGGGCTAATTCACGTAATTTTATGATGCACCGATCATATTGCAGACGCTCGAACTTGACGCGTGCTGACTGAAGCTAAGAGGTGTTGAAGGTGTTGGGTTGGAGGCAAAGGTGTTATTTCGATCAAAATTTTACTGCATCTGCGCGGCAACTGCACTTCTTTAGTTACGTCAATTAGCCTACTGTTCAGTCTTAGAGCATAATTTATCAGTTAATAGGTTAATAAAATCTGTCCAATTTGTGTCCATCTATAAATAATTTAACCTGCAAATCTGTCCATCGCAGGTTGTCTGGCAGAAATGACCGAGCGTCATAAGTATGACCGCCCTTTGTATTGGAGATACATCTCTTTTTCCATGTAGGTATTGTATCTTTTCATAAAATGTATATAACTTCATTATCACTCCATAAATTCTCATTAGTGTTTCATCAATAATTATAACGAAGAAAGTCACAACAACACGTATAACAAATTATATACAATATGGGAGACACGTCAAGACACTGCAGGACAAAAAAATTGACCCAGTTCCGCTATATTGGAGATCGGATGAAATCTCTTTATCCACGATTACGATACTTCAGAGAGAACAATGAGTGAGTTGGAATGTTTATCGGTATTATAGTAATTAAACGGTCAATAAAAAGTTAACAAGTGAAATGGGTGTTTCCTCTACGTTTTCTATAGTATCATTCTTAAAGTGTAGGTAACTTGTATTTTAATTGTAAGTCAGTCATTGTGAATGATTGATGGCGATAGTGAATTTTCAATCTTTAGTTACGCATATTTATGTTATAACCAATTTCGTTTTGACAAACACGTATGAAATGCTTGATTACAATTATTTATTTACGCTTAGTTGCATAATAAATGTAATTTGATTCTAGTTTGCATCATAAGATCAGATTACGAAATTTACAAAAACTGGATTTCAACGGTTATTAATTCAAATTAGCTCGAATGTAGCGTACAAATGCGTATATTAAATACCGGATTTGCCAAAAACATCGCAAAAACATACCAAAGATATCGTGAAAGTTTAATACTAGTATTTCCAAAACGACGAATGACTTCCGCAAACCTTAACAAATTGCAAATGACTTAGGCCACAAAAACCGCATATTTAACTGCATATTGAAATATCTATTTACTTTCGTTAAGTTTACAAAACATTATTTTTAGGAATTTATACTTTGCATACTTACTTCGTCGATATAAAATCTCGGGATAAAATATTTAAAAAAATAAGTTTGTTATTTCGCTCAAGCATCATACAAAAGAAAAAGGTGGTATAAATGCAATGATTAAAAACGATATTTATTCACATTATATTACGTTATTTTCGCAGCTCTTACCACAACATTGTATCTACCAATCAAGATTGTAATCTGTGATTTTAAAAGAGTTTCCGTGGAGTTTCTTGCCGGTTCTTCTCCATAGGATCTACTATTTGTACCCGCGCACCTAGAGTTTCGACATTTCATACGTGCCTGTATTTGGTGTACATGAAATAAAGATCTATTCTATATTGATTTCCGCAATATAACAGCTAGGTACATAACGGAGTATTTCTAGACAATTACTTTAGACATTACGTTCGTTCACATGAGTAATTACAACACGCTTGCACCAGAGAAACGGAAAAGTAAAACCTCGATAATTGTGCGAACTAATTCTCTCACTGTATTGTGTCGCAAAATTATAATGTAGAGCATTTTTGCGGGCCGCAACTGTATTGTCGGGGAAACGGCGACGGCGTACAGGTAGACATTAAACAAAGTGAAGTTAAACAAAAAAAAATTGCGGAAAATTACTTCACAGCTGTCTCGTTGGTTGATTGCAAACTACGGCTGCTGCGTATGAGGTCTTGAGTTTAATGCCTGGGTCAGGCACAGTATTATCAAGTTGTGCTGTTAAGAAATTCTCTAATAATTTTCCAAACCACATGGAAAAACGAATTTGCAGGCTCCATCCGAACCAAGTTATTTGGCTGTAAATAACAATAACTTGTTTATTTCTATACATTACGTTTTTTCAATACGGAGCTAGAAGAATTGTTTCCGGTAAATGTTTAATTGCTCGCCCCCATAAACATGCGACTTATTCCGGTCATTAGTATAATTATCATCGTGATTTTCAAATGTATTTATCCAAACATGAGGGCACGAAAGTTCCCTCCAAACGTTGCCATGACAACGAATATTTCCAAACAATGCTATTACATCGTCAGGGAAAGTCCATCGACATCGGAAATACTACATTGATAAAGGCACGTTCACACAATACTCGTTTTCCCGTATACGGGATTTTCTCGAATAGATCGGTAGTAGTGAATTGAAGAAGTTGTTAACACAGTGTTTATGCAGGAAAATTCAAGAAGTATTAGTGAAAATGTATTGCTTAGATGTTATGTGTGTCGTGTGAACCTAACCTTACGCAAAAAACTAGCAATGACAATGCTAGAATACCCCATAAGAAAACTAAAAGAGATTTACGTGTCAACACGAAATTATATGGACACTTTCTTTTAAGTATGTAGCTAAGCTTTAGTGGCTACTTTATTTTGAAAGTAAGTGTGTTGTTATATAAAAGTGTCGAAAAAGGTACAGTACCACAAACTTATCTGACCCGGTAATGGCGTCGCTGCCGTCGCTTTTACCAATGTCACCTCTCTACAAAAAATCTTAGATTATGTAAACATAATCTAAGACAAAAAATACATTTTGATGTAATTTTTGTTCTGTGGCGACGTTAGTTCCAATTTTGGTCACCGGGTCAGATAAGTTTGTGGCACTGTGTCCACGGTCGTTGTCAGAACTTGAGTGAAGTTAGAAGTCATGAGTCATTGCGCCATTAGCTTCACTGAAAAAAACATAACGGCTAGAAATACACAAGTTATATCTATTTACTACCGAATAACTTGGTTTGGATGGAGCCTAAAAAGTCGTTTTTTCTGTGTTATGTTAAGCATACCTTCGATACCCTAGGTTATAAAAACAAAACCAGTTAATGGGGCTTTTTACGCTAAATGGCAAGGGCCTCCTATAGACTTAATTCTACCACCGATTTTCTTTTGTCGCTTTGCTAATGAACTCTTTTATGGGAATCGTTCTGCAGCAAGGGTCGTATCTAGCGGGCTGTGTGCCCAAATGCGTCAGTCTATCATCAATTGGGTAGGCTGTGTCACGCTACACTAAGAAAGGGGACCCTTTCTTAGATGTTTGTTATGGGAAAACTATATTAAAAAATTATGCGGGGTGGGTGGGGGGGGGGGGGGTTAGCTCGAAGTATAGTCTCTCAGGATCATTATTGAAGTTTATTACCAGTGTCGATGTTCATTACCATTTTGTAGCGGTAGACCCCCTGATCGGTTTTATGAAGTTTACCGGTGCGATTTCTTAGTTGTGTCGTTCTATAACTATATTGACTCTCGACTCTGCTTTCACAGTTGAAAATATATTTCGATTGTATTTTAGAAAACTCGTAAAATATAATAGGTGTTATGTTTATTGTTTATAGAAAACAAGATGGTGAAATATCAGCGTCTTATTTGATCCCACAATAGCACAACGGATCATAAACGACGGCACTGTTGGCGCGGTGGCTATAAGCTAGGCTTTCTGCGCTACGTGCTGCGGGTTCGATCCTCGCGCGGAACAAATATTTGTATGGTCTACAGATTGTTGTACCGGGGTTGGGTGTGTATGCATGTTACATGTATGTTTGTAAACTGTACCCATGATGGGTACAGGAGAAATCATAGTGTCGGGCAAAGTTAATAAAAAGAAAGAAAGAAAGAAATACAATACAATACAATACAATACACTTTATTGCACACCAGTAATAGAAGAAAAGATACAGTAATTAGAAAAAGAAATGTACAAAGGAAAGGAAAGAAACTGGCGATCAAACCGTTATAATTATGAGTTCAACCATACAAGTAGAACTATTTGGATAGACGCGCCACAAATCGCTATACGCTGCCTCTGTCACGCTCGTTGCTTACACACGACAACTATATAATGTATCGTAAAATAAATGCAGTCGAAATAATATAATTATGGAACATGCTAAAACAGGGTGTGATCTTGTTATCTTGTGTTTAGTTTTGTGGCTTATAGCTGCCGTGTGTGACGGTCTTTATAATGCCATAAAATAATGTAATGTGATGTGACGAGTATGTAGATAAACTTATGTCAGTATGTTTTATTACAGCATGTGCCAGTGCTTTTAAAATTCTGTAACAGAATGTACGTCTGTACATTTCATGAGGTAAAATCAAAATTCAATGATTTAATAATAGTTCTATGTTTTTTTGAGTAAAGAATAGAATAGAATAGATCTTTATATCATGTAAATCAGATACAGGCACTTATGAAATGTCGAGACTCTAGGTGCAGAAGTTTAAGAATTGATAATGAATATCATTGTAGTACTTTGAGAATAATCTGAGCTACCCGTGGAGTAGGATGCTTTCAAGTCCCGATCTCTTGAAGGGGTTATTGTACTCATCATTATATATTATATAGTTCTCCTTTAGTTAGTTTAGTTTAGTTCTGGTTTCGATGACAGCGACCCTAGAATCAATTATCTTCTAGCGTCAGCCCTAATATGGCTCGCTAGACCAAACTTGCTTTTAAATACCAGGTTACAAGACAGGCAATATTGTTGGCCCCCGGCCTATGAGGGTGGCATGATCATGTCTGATCAAACCCTCCATAAATAAATAAAGATTTAAAAAAAAAATTGTTGGCCCGTAGAGTTTTAGTGTATTATTTTTTATTTATTTATTGAAAAATTCACAAATTGGCACATAATTGGCATAGTCCCACAAAACCGTGTATTCGGTTTGACTGTGGGATCTGTGAGTCTAAACATATTAGTTAAGGCATCCAGACGTACGTACACACGTACGTTACGTATTATCACATATTACATAAATAGTATCTATCTAAATAATTTTCTTTTAAAAACACCTTTTTTGGGCTCGTGTCTTATTTCCGCCGGCAAACTATGTATCTCTCCTTGCGTATTTTTTGTTTTTCGTCAAGTGTCACGCGTCAACTCATCACTAATGTCTCCACGAACTAATTACGGCAGAAAAACGCTATTGTTTGAGGGAACACAGCTGTTCAATAGATCAGATGACATAACTGTGATAACATAAATGTATTCAAAAGCAAACTTAAAGAATACGTATATACTTATTATAATTTAAACCTTTAAGCCCGTCGGATGGCGCTAAAAACATATTATAGCCGAATCGGATGGTTTATAAAAATGCTAATAATGGCGGGGGCGTAATAATAAATGTAATAATTTCTTTGAGGTTCCTTTCTCTGCAGCCCTAGCCGCCGGTAGCTTGGACCCTGTTCCCGATGCCGGTGGCCTACTACCTACTCTTTTGTATTTTTAAATGTTTTTATATATATTTTTTTTTTAATTTAATTGTAAAATTATTTAAAAATATATAAAAGTATGTTAAAAATTAAATAAAGGAAATAATAATGTAATAAATAATAATAAAAAATAAAACTATAAAAAAGTAAAAATAATTATGGTGAAAATAAAAATTAATAAAAATGTAAATAAATCTAAATGACGTCATGGGTGGCACGGACTATAAGACATTTGGTAAGCTGTGCTTGTAAGATATAACTTTTATCATTGACATGTTTCCTAATTTATCCAATAGTGTAATTTTATTTGATGATGATGACTGTTAATGTTTGTACGCTGGAAACGGCAAAATGTTATGGACATTTTAATATTTTAAGAACTTTGTAACAATATTCTGACTAATAAATATATTACTTACTTACTTTGATACTCCAACAGTCTAGAGGTAATACTACCTAACCTAACAATGCAGTTGTGTATCCCGCGCCCCCGGCCAAAAGGCAGGCGTAAGGCACACCGCGAGTTTTTTTTTTATAAGATTCCTACAGACACCTATCATCCCGCTGGCTCGAGGAAATCAATGAGGAACACGCACTTAAAAAAAATGGTATCCCCATCACTATTCTTTTTTGTGTGCACATCTTATCCAGTTGCCTTGCATTAATATAACCCCTGTGTTGCAAAGGAGAATGCCTTAACAAAATATCCACTTTGTAATTTGTTCAACAGAGAATCGAAGACAGATCCCTCAGATTTGTGCCACGACCTCACGCTCGATAGCGGCGCATGCGCCATTAATTTAATGAGGCTGTTAAGTTAATTTAATATGTAACTTATTGTTTCTTATAATTATGTATTATGTTTTATAACGCTCGTGGGAACTCACAATGTTCCAGATTTTCTCAAACGATAGATTTGTACAAACGACTCTTGTGATTCGGTCAATGACATAGGTACAAACAGACTTCACCTCAAATTGTTATTAGATAATAAGTAAATATGATTGTTATGACTGAACTAATTTTCTGGTTGAACTCGGTAAGTAGGTGTACTCGAATTTTCTATAAGATACAGTAGTTTTTAATTAGTTTTATTTTTGTAAACAATTTTTAGCCGGTCATATGCAAATGTGTTAGTTAATGTTATATGTAAGTTGAATTAGTAAGTGTTTTCATTATCTCAGTTTAAATAAAGTTAGAAAACTGACCCCCTAATTCATAAACGATCAATAAACGTTATTCAACTAAACTCTTAAGTATAATCCCTTCTCTATTAATTGGCATACAAATGACAAGGACAGGTATAATTAAATCAGTGTTTAAAAATGACAAGTTTTTTATGAATAAGGGGTTTTTATATTAAAAAAAAACATGAAATGAAAGGCGAAATTTTGAAAGATGTTACTATAATGTAAAAATATGGTACTAAAAGTTAAAACAATTTTGTTGTTGAAAGGTCAAGGTAAGAATTTAAGTAGGACCTAATATTACTTTAAGCTTGAAAAAAACCTTCCTGAAACATGATGGTTTTTTGAAAGCCCCTGATTAGATTTACTAATTTAATTATTACCTCCTTTACTCACAATATTTACCCCTCTACGTAAAACTCCTAAGGGCTGATTTTTCAATCACCAGTTAACTTTATCCGAGGGAATAAATTTGAATTTTTGACATCTTTTCTGTACAAAATCTGTCAAGTGTCAAATTTATTCGATAGATAAAACATTATCTGGCGATTTAAAAATCAGCGCTAAATATAGTAAAGACAAACTTATATAGAAGAAAGAGAAAAAAAGAAAAAATATTTATTTTTCCATGATGAAGACGGTAACAAAACACGACGAAGGAATATATGATAAAAACACAATAAGCTAATAAATTATGGTTAAAATGCCGATATGCATGACATATGTAAACAGGGTTTATTAACAAAAGGGTTAGAATGGTGATTAACTATATTAATTACTAACTAGATTAATTTCAAATAAACAAAAGAATACCTCCGCAAGATTCAGTGGCAATGTTCCCGGCGGCGTGTTCACTTGGTTGGCGACCAGCGACGCTAGCGCCACCCTCTGGTTCCCCGACATCGCCCTGATGATGGGCAGGATCTGCGCGAACTTGCCCACGTGATCCTTCCGCTCCAAAGCCCTCAACACTGCATTTTTGAACTCCTTTACTCTTATACTACTTGAAGACTTATAGTTCTTCACCAAAGTCTTTCGAGTTGTTGTATCAAAGGTTTCGAAGGAATCGGCGCTGACTTCGAAGCTACCGTCACGGTCTTCGAAAGAATCCCAATTGTACTGAGGTCTATGAGAGTTCGTCACCCGTGTAGGCTTTATTGTCCTAAGTGGAGGCTTTACTACAGTCTGATACTGTCTAGACTCCTGCGCAATCATCACTTCGTGAGGGTTATTGTATACAAAGTCTTTTATATCATCTTCCGCTTTCAGGAGTACGACGAACGCCGCGGTCAAAAAAACTCTCGATAGTCGCGCCATTTTGAAAATAAATTATCTATTTATTCAATTATTATTACTTAATAAATTAATCATATTACCACTTTGCACGCACACATGATTTGTATAAAAAATAAATATTTTAAAAATTATTATTGTTGGCGCGCGTTGATGTCTTTTCCGCAGCGATGCGCGCACGCAGCTCTCCGCGATTCAACGTCAAATGGACGCATGCGCTCCCCACACACGCACACAAACATACTCTCTCATCTTGTATTTACAGGTGTCGGATAATACCGGAACTGACGACTTTCACCATGCTGAGGTCATCGGTGGTCATAATCTGATAAGTTCTCTCTTATCAACGGACAATAGATCCTTTTGTAAAGTTATGTAAAATAAAAAGTTAGTTTTACTGTCAAAATTTATGCTTATTCATTGAGTTATTATCTAACTCAAAAGAAAAATTTGTATGTACATTGTATTATGGGGGATGATAATGCAAATTATTATTGTGAAGTATAATAATTATTTGTGAACTTAGAACTTTCAACTTCCGAAGTTATAGTATTGTTACGAAAGCTATCGATGCATTGTCACTTTGGATATATGAGAGAATACATTCATGGCAATTGAGTGTCGACTCTATTCCAATAAAGTTAAGATCCGAATTGGATTGTAAAATAGCTATAGAATTAAGTTGGTCAACGTTAGATAATGCTTTTAATATTCATCAATGATGTCAGACTATATTATAATACTAATGCAAATTATGACAAACTTTTGTACCTATTACGTTTTATCATCGGCATAATCTTTTAAATCCATGATAGGGATTATTACATATTATACGGTAAGAGAAATATAATTTTCATTTAAAATGTCATATCAGAAAATAACTAAGAAGAAAGAATAAAAAATAATTTTATTATATACAGGATAATTTTTTATTTAGTGCGCATTTGTAGGGTTATTCAGTCTATGTTCCTAAATGCAACCGCAGTATTGGGAGTTGGGACACACTTGAAAACAAAACGAAAATTCGACTTAGTATGGGGGATAAGCATAATTTACTACCATACAAAATCAAATTTTAATTTTGTTTTGGGATGAATTTTAGTACTGCGGTTGCATTTCTGAACGCCAGCCAATCACGACCCAGCATATTATTTGACCAATAATAGGCAGTGGTACGCACTTCCTGTCGACATTAGAGCATTCCTTGAGTAATTTATAAATCACTTAATCAATCGACTATTTTGTATCCTTGTAGATTCATAATAATTGTCCAGTTTAACTTGATGTAGCTCAACAATAGAATATGTCTTTATTTCATGTAAACCAAATACAGGCACTTATGAAATGTCGAGACTCTAGGTGCGCGGTTCCTAATAGTAGGTCTTATGGAGAAGAACCGGCAAGGAACTCCATGGAAACTCTTTTATAATAGATTATAATCTGGATCAGTACAGTGTAGTGAAGTAGAATAAAGTATTGATAATACCATCTGTATACAAGATAAGTTACGTGAAGAAAAAAGGAGTTATGCGAATGGTAACGCTCTGGTTGTTTTACGCAGGGTTCCCTACTTAGGGGTTTTCCCCCCAAATTTAGGGGGTAAATAAGTGTGATGGAATTTTTTTTGTGGTATTTTTAGGATTGTTTTTACTCTTAACTTTTACTGCGAAATTTATAATGATTGTGACGCAGCTGGCTGTAAACGTTTTGAAAATGTTTCAATAATTTTCTATTATTACAATTTATTTATTATTTTTACAGAGTTTTTTTTTGGGGGGGATTTTAGGAGTTTTTAACTTTAATTTGGGGGTAAATATTTTTGAGAGTTGGTAACACTGGTTTTACGCGTAAAACATTAACATCGTAACGCTAAAACAGTTATGATTGTCTAGTAACAATTGAATGTATTGGTAGAAAAACATCCGGGCATAAGTAATCAGCTCTCAGTGGCGAAGAGTTCATACAATTCGATTCCCATCGGCTTCCCTTTAGGAATTGGTTAGTGCATAGACCAACGTAATATGGCTTGTTATTCAGTTAGGTCGAGCTCTTCCAGACATTACTATATATAGATTACAAGAGACGGTATGGATTTTTGTCTTGCAGAATTAATTGCAGCAATTTTTAGAGAGAATTTTTGGGACGGCTTCCCCTTTTACAACTGTCACCCTTCGCCAGTGATAGCTCTATAGAATAGCTTCATTGAAGTTGATCAGAATGCTGACATAATCAGTACTTTTAATTTACAATAAGTCCTGTAAGGTTTTTGTATGTAGCTCAGGAATCAGGAGATAATAAAAGATGCGATCCGTGGAACCGACTATATTTTTACCCGACTACGGCGAGAGTTATGTTTTTGACCGGTATGTATGTATGTTCATCTGTTCCCTCATTACTTCCAAACTACGAATCATAATTTGACAAATGAGGTATCGTTGAAAGGGTCTTGATTGTCCGCTGGTTATTGCCTATGTGACGTCACATTAAATTTAATATGGCGTCCTCTAGAGGACATAAAGTTATGAACTAAAAATATTGTTTAATCATGCCGTGTTTATAAATTCGCCTGTCGACCATTACCAATATTCTGCCGCCCAAAATCTATTATTTTGTAAAACAATCAAATTCAAAATCAGATGCGGATGCCGTCTATTTACAGCCAACCTTTAAATAAAGAAGGTTGACCTAATCCATAAAACATTCACAGTCCAATTCAGTCCATATGTAAAACCATGATATTTTTAAAATATAGGTATGAATGTTTTTACATTTTCATGACACAAGTGTTTTTAGACGTCATATGCTAACCGAACTAGATGTGGTTCCTTATGACGTTGGATGGTGTATCAGCGTATCTATTGTCTTCATCTCTATCAGAGGAAGCTAAATTATTGTCACAGTATATATATGTAATTTAAACTGTGTTATTGTATAGGCTGACGCAGATCGGCATTAAAAATCGTTCCTCTATAGTTTTAAGTTAGTTCTATTTCAATATTAGTTCCAAAAGTGTTTAGTTTTGTTTTTGTTGTATTATGGAGGTGATATGTTCATCATGTATGAACAAACCTTCTTGATTAAATAAAGATATAAAAAATTACACAAGTGTGTATGTTACGTAAAATTAAATAAAAATGCGATAGAATTTATAGACTTAAACATAAATATTCAAAGGTTCTTCATAGCAGTATTGTCCTCAATGTATTTATTATGTAGGCAGTTTATAAACGAAAGAAGGAAACAATTTCAATATTAGAAGCGTGCGGTTTGGTGATACTGGTTACTTTCTTTGTGATTGAAGCTTTGTTCGCTGTGCGTAACATAATAGACTAGTACAGGATGTGTAAAAGTGTTAGCTATTTTATTCAAAAAATTAATCATCGAATTTGTCGGGTTGCCGAATAGACCGCTGCATTGACAGAATATCGGGAAATAAAATGTTAATATTATCTTGAAGAAGGATGCAGCCGCTTATTCAGAAAAATAATTTGATAGGAATCTCATTATCGTATCCGTATTTAAGAAGACGCTCAACGGTGATCTCTTCTTGAATATATATTTGAGTCTGTCATTTCATAGTGCACATAGAATCTCTACGTTTTAAACCCTACAAGCCCAGTTGTATTAAAATCCTTTAATTTTGATACATTCACACTCAAACGCCGCTCAAATACCTAGTGATCACGGCTACCCGTGATTTTTAATACGGGAAGAATAAAGTTATAGTGGTCTTGGTAGTCAGCTCATCGCAGATCGCTAGGCTGACTACCAACAAGAGAGGGATACCGCAGTGGTCACCAACCAGCAGCGCACTCTTCGGGCACTATTGATATTACTGCTTTACGGTACGCCGTACGGTACAGTGTTGGGTCTTGGTTCTTAGTCTTCAATAAAAGAAACCAAACCTGACATGATTTTAAAACTTATGTGCACCTTTAATCCGTTTGAAATAAGATAAGACACGTTTAACAAACCCTTTTACAGTGTATTCAACCGATTTTGACTTCTATTCCGTACGCATAAGGATGGCATTAAAAGCAAAAACGTATTTACGATAACAAATGTTTACTGCAGCTGTAATTTGTCATGTCACCAACGTAATAGAAGTCAAAATCGGTTGAATAAAGTGTAAATGGAGTTATTTAAATTTCTAATGTTATTTCGAACGGAGTATAGCTGCAGATGAAGGGAATAGTGCTCAACATTTAATGCAGGCGCTCTTATATGTCTTTGCAATTATAATGTAGGTATTGTTTACATGTTCTCGCAACGCTGAAAATAGGGCCGACTGGAGACGTATCGCAAGAGCTGCTGCTCAAGAATTGAGACCTGCCCCTGATTACGTATGATAAATATGACAGCTGCTGTTGCAAATAAACATGCTGCTCCGTATTCTTTTTGTTATGAAAAAATCTATAAGTGAGCAAGGGATGCACGTACGATTACAACGGATAATATAATTAAAATACTTACAAGTATAATTTTAAATAATTAAAGACACATACTGCTTCCTCTCTCCCACATTGCTGTGCCCGACAGGGTATAATGATCGAAATAATTTTACCATCTAAGAAAATTGCATTGTGGAACGCAATAAATATTGAGTATTGAGTATTGAGCACTGTTTATTGGTCGCTATGTCCTGTCAGATTTTTCTTACCTAATCAAGGCGCCGGAATAATCACGACCACTCTGCCAAGAGTGGACGAGTAGAAAGAAGTGCCTAACAACACAACGCCTGAAGCAAATTAGCTACTTTTGGCAGCACAAACGCGACTTTACGACCAGAATAAAAATAACTATCCTTATTGGAATTCTGGTTCCGAACGGTGAATCAGTTTCTTGCCACATTGTTACATTGAGTTCAACTATATCAATAATTTTTTGTTATATTATTTTATTTTTAGCACACATCATTTGCTTTCCAATCCATGTCCGATATTGGCATAAAAAAACTGAATCTTCATAATAACCTAACCGTCAAAAACCTCCCGACTCCAATGAGAACAAGAGCTGTAACTTTTGAACCGCTGAACAGATTTTCATGAAACAGCTAAGATGATACCCGATTAAAGTAACTTTCAAATAAAAAACTGCATTGAAATCTGTCCATCCGTTTCCGAGCTACGATGCCACAGACAGATACACAGATACGCAGATATACATATACGCAGATATAAAGATACGCAGATATACAGATACACACTACTGCAATCTTATAACACCCCTCTTTTTTGTCGGGGGTTAAAAATAGAATAATCGAATGCTTAGGATGCAAATA
The DNA here is from genome assembly GCA_932294325.1 of Allophyes oxyacanthae. NCBI lineage: Eukaryota > Metazoa > Arthropoda > Insecta > Lepidoptera > Noctuidae > Allophyes > Allophyes oxyacanthae. The sequence continues at coordinate 887,539 of OW028614.1, read as the reverse complement.
ATGTATATTTTGTTTAACTAAAATATTTGAATATTTTTTCAACCTCCTATATACCAAAGGACATCAATGCTACGCGTTAAGCAACGGTGCGCGAGCTTGCGGTTGAACGAAAGTACATTACGATTACACTGGCGTGCACTATCATTACTGCAGTGTAGACAAACGTTCAGCTATCTGTGTTGCACGATGGTGGCCCCAAATGTAAGCTTGCGGTGTTTAGTGTTGAGTAAGGTGGCATGTTTTAATGCAAAGATGTGTACTTTCCCTTTTGAATCGATGAAAACAAGATACTTACATCTTCCACTAGGGTAATTGACTACTATTAAAAATTTACAAATGTCGTATATTCCCTTATAGTAGGCAGATAAAGAACACCATAGTTGACAAAATATTATTATATATTATATAGAGTTATAAGCTTTAGAAATTCGTATATGCTACGTATATGAGACACTATCCATCCTTTTCCCGCAAAATGGAATATGTATGAAACTGTCACAATTTACTATGACATTACTAAGTTATGCCGCGGTAGCGACATCTCTGTCTATTAAGAAATTTAAAAAGCAACTTAGGCTTATTTACAAATATTCAATTTATATTTACACTATTGCTTAAGTTTTTCGGAAAAGCTTCATTTTTACAGATAAAAAAATTACAGTCAAATACCGTATTCCAATTTCAGGTGGGTAATTTACGATCAAGAAATGAATATAACATTGGCAGAATTATCGTAACATTCCAATGATTCTGCCAATATCAAGGTTAAATAAAACAAGAGGATATTGAGGATGGTCGGTAAAATGGCGCAGAAAGAGTCTTCTCTGTTTATAGACTGCTGCTTGTAAATAGACTGGCTCGACTTGGAATCAAAGTCAAAGTCAAAGATTTTTCTTTCAACTGGGCCTTCGCAGGCACTTTCAAAACATATAATACATACATAAGTGAATGATGTGGTCTCCTGTAATTGGAGGAGCAAACATTGTACTGTCCTTTAGGTTGTTTCTTAAATGTAATTGTGTATCCTCTGTTGGTGATCCAATAAATAAATAAATAAATAAGTAAAACGTCGTGATTCTAGGTGCACGGTTCCAAGTGGGTAATGGTGGTAATAATGGTCGGTGGGAATGTACCCTCCACTCACAGAATACCGGTGTAAATAAGCAACATTGTGTTGCATTTCGTACCTCTTCTATATTTCTAGATATACCTTCGTTAATATAAACAACCTCTTGAGGTAAACTGCTGGATACATGTCTCACTCAAAATTTAGTGTGCAATTACAAAAATTCTCGTGCTATACCTATGTGAGGACAACGAGAAGCTGTTTTACCTGTGCAAGTAAACTTTACCTGTGCAAATAAACTTTACCTGTGCTAATAAACTTTGCCTGTGCAAATAAACTTTACCTGTGCAAGTAAACTTTACCTGTGCAAGTAAACTTTACCTTGTTGTTGTACTCAATAATATTTTTTTGTAAAGTTAACGCATGGGATGTATTTATAAGTATAACATTCATTATGGATTTCTAACGTTTATTTCACGCGTACTGACAGACTTGTTATCACAATATTTTACTCCGTGCACTTGGGTGAGTAACATACAAAAATACTCTGTGTTGAGTGATGTGCTACAGATAGAAGACATGCAGGAATCGACCAATCACAGTGGTTGAAATCCACATCTTGTCTCCGCTTTGCATCAATGGAAACAGCTATTGCGGAGATGAAAAGATTTGTATCAAATCGTATGGCATGCGGAGTAGCGCGGAGCGAAGTATACGAGCGAGCGGAGCGGACAGCTCCGCTCGTCTCCGCTTGTCTCCACTCCTGTGGAAACACCCACATCTTCTCACAGCTCCGCTCGTCTCTGGTTCAGTGGAGACGCACCCCTAGGCCTGTTTTAGGAATATCATTTTTGTTAAGTAATTTTAAAGTAAATAATACAGTTTTAATTTTTTTCAATACATTTAAATGTTTATTTATAATAAAATAATTCTTTTTAAACTTAAAATACAATCAGATCTTACTAAAACCAATACTATCATACAATCATACAATTTTTGAGACTAGACAGCAATATCAAACTGAGATATGGGATAGAGAAACATAGATAAAATTGTGAGTAAATAACATAATATAAAATGTTATATAACACTCAGTATAACATAACATCTGATATTTACAATACCTAACACTCATAATTTAATGTTATAGCACCATTATGATCCAACTTTTTTATACATCTGATACTTATTTTAAAAGTTATTGGAGTGAATACTAAGTACTTGACCTAAACACAAAAACATTTAGATTAGAGATGTCAATTTAGTATAACATCGATGATAGTCCCATACCGCGTAACTAACATTGTGAAATACCGCGTAAGTACGAAAATTTAATTTTCTCGTTTGAAGGTTTATTTTAAATAGATTGTGAATTTATTTATTTATTAACAGACATCGTATTGCTAACAGACAGGTCTTTACTCAATCATTTATTATAATGTTACATTATAATAATAGAAATATGAATGGCAATTTATTTGACGCGAAAACTCTTTTTTTTGTATCTTCATAATGCGGTATATTACAATGTCAGTATGGTAGGTACTCAATGAAAATGAGCGGCTAAGATATTTTCTTTGATTGTCCGCGCATTTTGTCCATGGTCGTGGCTGCTTTGGTCTTAGCGACACGAAAGCCTTCTAAATAAAGCTCTGGACGTTTTCTCCTGTCTAAATATTCTTCATAAGCCTATTAAACTTCCTACTGGTGGGACTCCGGGCTCCTCTCAGAGGGCGACTGGGTCATCTCGTTAGAGTGTACCAAGTATATTCCTTGGACTGACCCGTGGTCTTGCAGCGCCCAATAAAAATTGGTGATAATAACTCTAATCTAAATGCTTCAATCTAAACAATATTTTAATCTTTTGTTTCTTTACTCATGTAAAGTGTTATATAAAATATTATAGTCAAGTTTAATATCTGTTCCACCTGTATCAAATGCGTATATTATATAAACCTATCCACCTATACATAATCAACATACATAACAGTTCTTTATTTACAAAATATTCATATAAAAACCACGACATACATTAATATAAAAATACTGTTATAAATTAACAAATTATTTACAAATTATAAACATAGTTATCAAGTTACAAAATTTCAATTCGTATGAAATTGAAACTTAAAATGTCATGTTTGTCACACTAGTGCAAAATATTGTTTTGTCAAATCAGTGCTAGTGTTTGGCGAATTACGCCTAAATATAAACACACAAATTAATTACATTTCAGTCGAGTTTTACTGAATTGATGTAAATGTGACAACATAATAAGCATAACTTAGTCTTCAGAATCTGATTATTGCACTACGTCAATTGTTAAAAACACAATTCTTTTCATTATAAAAATAAAACAAAATAATCTTCAAATTCTTTTAAATTCGACTCTGGCTCTTTTATCAACGCCATCGCATGTTATATACAAAAATAGACGATTCTAAGTTACACGTAATCTTCATTACGGACGAGACTCCTTGACAAACAAAGCCACGCCCACTTCGTCCAGCGTCCGCCATCTTTGTGAGGCGGTTAAATGTCACATTCAAATTCTGAAACCCTCTTGTTTCTTCCATCAGGCGCCATTTGGAAATGATTGTCCCTATCTCTAGTCCCTACTCTGGGGAACCCATTAAAACTGTTCCTACTAACCAAAGGATTCTCCCTCTCTCTTTCTCTCTCCCGATGAAAACTGGATGTGGAAAGTTTCCCGTCTTTTCGTTCGGTGAAATTCGTGTCACTGAAATTTTCTTTGGGGAAATTTCTTTCGTTAAATTCTCCATCGGAGAAGTTTCTGTCGTTGAAAGGAACATCTCGGATGCCGAAGCCTCCCATCCTTGGTGTGCCGATGCCGAATTTGTTGCGAAGCTCCTCGTCGCGGAAGTTGAACGCTCGGTTTTCGAATTTGGCAGGACCATTGGCGAGTCTAGAAATTATAACTTTGTTAGTATTTTGTTTATAGTTATTATCCTACAAACATAATAAAAAAAGATCTTCAACATTGATAGTATTTTTTGAGTTAGGTACGTTAAACAGGTTACGATCGATACTGTTATGACGATTAAGAAACTTGTGAACAGTCAGGAGCATTAGAAGGAATTGTTTTAGTACATAATTTAGTGTTTAATTATTGACGATAAACTATTAGTAGTTGACCCATTGAAAATTATTTCTAACTCAGCGTTCAGCTCAGCCAGTGAGCTCTAGTCAAAAGTTACCTGGATGTGCCTGAAAAGTAACATTTCTTAGAGAAAAGTAACATTTCATGTTTTTTTATTATTGCGAAAAGTTACATTTTGGGTCAAGTAAGTAACATGGCGGGGTCAAAAGTAGAGTAAAATGTTACAAATGTTACATTCTGGAAACGCTGTTTTAACTTAAATCATATCAGAAGACCCAGAGCTGTATGGCTGAACGGTATCTTCAAATTCAAGCAGCTACCGTTCACTCACACCACTCACAAACAACTCACTCTCTAAAGCTCCGTCTCTCTCTGTCATACTCCGCAGATAGGCCTTCATCGTCGTTAATAATGGCCGACGGATCGCTATACACCGAAGACTCCTGGTAAAAGGAGTCCAGGTCCACGTAGTTCCCTTCTGATGGCTCGTTGTCCAGCAGTTCTGCCAGCTGGGACTTCAGAGCCGCGAAGGACGGTCGTTGGGAGGGGTCGGCGTGCCAGCACGAGTGCATCGCGCGGTACAGCTGCGGCTTGCAGTGCGGCGGCCGCTCCAGGCGGTAGCCTTCGGTCACGGCTGCCAGGACCTCGCGGCCGGACATAGCTGCGTAAGGCGTTGAACCTGAAAGTACATTATTAAGTACGTTAATTTATGATAGGTACTAGGTCTGGATATACAAGGCCATTTAGACTGAACCGATGATTCGAAAGAACTCTAAAGCAACATAATGGGCATGTAATTTAGTATAGGCTAATTGAAATCTGCGTGCTTCACAATGTTAGAGCTACGTACAGACATAAGCAATGGAATCGTGATGGAAAGTGAATAGCTAAAAGTCCCTGCAGTCATCAACCTGCTTGTCCGTGTGGCTACGGCATCGACGGTGATTACCTCCCTTTACTCATCTCCAGAGAATGATAAACTTCAAGCACTGACGATTCATCAACTAAGTTTCCAGTTCCTACTCCTGAGCCAACCAAATGCGGTTAAATATAAATATTTTGGATGAATTCCTTTTGAAATGCATAACAACAAGTTTACTAACCGAGAGTGACAATCTCCCACAGCAGGATCCCGAAGGCCCACACGTCGGTGTGGTGGCTGTACACGTTGTAGAGCAGCGCCTCGGGCGCCATCCAGCGCACGGGCAGGGCGCCCCGCGGCGCGCGCGCGCCGGCGCCGGCGCAGCGCGACATGCCGAAGTCGGCGATCTTGCACAGCTTGTTGTGGTCTACCAGCACGTTGCGGGCTGCTAGGTCCCGGTGCACGATCTGGGAATGGCAAGAAAACATGTTAGTACCTACTACCTTCTTTTTTATCTTAAAAGTCTCAATGTCATAAACATATTTAGTGAATATTGATAAAGATTTTGTGGTAGGTATATAAAGTTATCATTCTTCCCTTACAGCTTCAATCGGATAAGTTAAACCCTTCCAACTAAATTGTCGCTAGATAATATGTCAATCAATTCTTCTTTTCATAAGCTAACATTGCTCAGCAAATGACTCTCCCATTTCATCCTACAACATCCTCTGCATAAATGTAATACAACGAACATAACACAAACTTACTCCTTTAGACGCAATATAGTCCATTCCTCGGGCCACACAATACGCGAATACAGTGAGGTCTCTAGACGTTAGCGCTCCACTGCCACTAAACCGATCAGGTCGTGACCGACGCTCGCGCAGATACGTGAGCAGCTTGCCGCACATCACGTACTCCATTATTAGGAGATAGGGTTCTAGACAGAAGAAACAAGGGTGAGATAATAGAAATAAAGATATTTATAACAGTTACGGATATACATACAATTGGGGAGGTCAGACGGCAGTTGCTCTGTGTCAAGTACCGATTCAACCGCATCTAGTTAGACTGGAAACCGACCACAACGTACACGGAAAGGATAATGATACTTATCAAAATCCTCAAAAAATTCTGATAGTTAATTCTGTGATATTTGCGTCAATTGACAATTGAATTTTTTGCTAATCATAATAATTAGTTACAAGTCAAAAATATGACTGAAAAGTTGTCTTGTTTTGCGTCTCATAAGCATGACTGTCACAGGTTCTTGACTGAAAACTTACTGCCTTGGTATTCTGAATAACAGACGAGCTCTTAATGTATAAATAGTTTGTAAATGATTAAACAATTCGTACCTTGTTCAGTGCAGCAGGCAAGCAGTGTCACCACGTTAGGATGGGTCCCGATCTTCTGCATGATATAGATCTCATGCAGTAGCTCCTGCTTCTCCTTCTGTGTGGCTGTCTCCTTGATGCTCTTGACTGCCACCAGTCGCGTCAGCCCATCGTGCCCGTTTAAGTCGTCTGCTTCGGCTTTCCATACCTGTAATGGTTACAATTTATCAAGTATTAGATTAGATTAATAGATCCTTTTTATATTTGGGCCTTTTATTGTCATTGGAAACCCGTGGTAGGTTTTAAAATACTTTTGATACAGTTGACAGGAATAACGGTTAGTATTTGGACATTGAAAGAAATTAATAAAAACTCCAAATGCAAAAGAAACCAGAGGTCAGACTAGTGGGCGACACACAATTCTAATCATTTATCCAAAATTTTGTACGATTGGAAAAGAATTTAGTATAGCTTCTTGCTTTGCTACCCATTCAAACAGTAAGTAGGAATATAACATTAATCTTACCTGTCCAAAATTCCCTTGGCCCAATAACGTCTGAAGTCGCAACTTGTTTCTTGGGAACTCCCATTTCTGATCCGGCTTTGTTGGGGTTGGCAGTGGTGGCCTAGCCACTGGCGTTATAGGAGACTCCTTTTTAATATCTCCATCTTCGAAATACCCCTCGTACGCCGTATCAAGTTCTTTGGTCTTTTTATTTAGTATACTCCTTAAAACAAAAGCTACTATTGCTGCAACTGGCAAGAATCCCAGTCCAGCCAAAACATATGAAGCTGTATATGTCTTCTCTGCTTCTATTACAACCTCTTCATTTTGTGATGCCGGGTCTTCAGCTTCTTCGCCGGTAGTTCTATTGACAGTTCTACCTGTATCGTTTTTAGTTGTACTACTTGGAACAAATACGGGTTTAGAACTAGATTCCGATTTTGTTCTAGAAGTGACTATGAAAGGTTTGAATGCCGGTGTTGTGTCTAATGGTAATGTAGTTGTTAAAATAGAAGATGAGGCAGTAGAAGCTTGTGTAGTTGATATTGGGGGTAGCGTAGCTTTCTCAGTAGGTGTTAAAGAAGGAACAGGAGTCGTAGTAGTCGTAGGTCGTCTTCTTCTATGCTTACCAGGTTTAGTTGTGGTATTCGGTAAATTTTCGATGTTTCTCTGTCGGAATAAACTCGCTAATCTATCTGATATCTTCGATTCAGTTTCGTTTTTGACGTGCGCTGTGTTCTTTGTCGATAATTCACTTGCTAGCGGTGACGCCATATTAGGATTTTCTGTTGTTGTAGTTCTGATTCGAATTATGTGTTTAGGTGTGGAACCTGAAGGTGGAACCGTTGTAATCTCAGTTTCATTGAGAATAATCGCTTTTGGGATAGAAGTGCCGTTTACTTCGGGATATTCAGGTACAGTACTGTTGTCTCCTTCTTTAAAGGTAGAATCGGTTTTATTTGGTCCCTTCATAGATGAAGTAATAGATACTGATGTAACAACTGCCGTATAAACTGATGTGGATGCCTTTTCAGTAGTGGCATTTATTGGTAAAGTTGATGGTACTGGAGTATTATCTGTGCTGAATGCAGCCGTAACTCTAAGAGGACGTCTTTTTATATTTGAATAAGTGCGGGTGTAGTTTCTAGGCATAGTAGAAGTTGCATTAGTTTTAATAAATGGATTCTCTCTAGTAGTATTACTAATATTATGTTTAGGTGCTATATCTCTATTTATTGCGGTACTGTTTGTCCTATTACTATCTTTACTTCTATCTAAGGTGCCGCTAGGTGTTACATTTTGTACAATGGGTTCGGTGACGTTTAACTGTGCTATACTTGGTGACTTTGTAGTGGTTGGTACAGTGGTTGGAAATTTTCTATATGCATTAACTAGACCCACATGACGTGCTGGCGCAGGACCTTTTACTGTATTCCTTATTTTATTCTTTTCTATAACATTCTTGACGACTGATACGTCCATATCTTCATTCACTTCATCTTCATCGACGCTGGTGTTTCTATATTTTTCAGTTGCTGAGTACCTTGAATTGAATTTTCGCTTTTCTGGTGGTGCTACAATAAAGTTAACTGATTTAGTTGATGCTGATAATGTTGGAGAGTTGGTTAGGTTATCACTTATTACTTGTCCACCCAGTTTTTGACCGAAATATTTGAACGGGGCCATTTCTTCGACTGGTAACTCGGTTTCTAGTGGCCTAAAGTGATTGTAAATAGCATCAGATATAAAAAGTGTATGATTTTCTTTTTCAGTCTCTATTTTTATCAGTTTTGTGTTCTTACTTTCAGTACTGTTGGCTATTATGTTCGTTTCAGATTTTTCTTCCGAATCTTTTTCTACTGATTTGCCAGATTCTTCTTTAAGAATATCACTAGCTGATGGTACGGTTGTAGTTTCGATTGCAGTAACATTCTCTTTAACTTCACTAACTGTGGCATTTTTAATTGTGTTTTGTGTAACGTTTTCTGTGTCAGAATAATTGAGTAGATATAGGCCATGGTTCGATTCATCCACTTGGAATTCTTCTTCTGGATCTAGTTCAATATCTTTATCAAGGTTTTCAAATTTTTCGGGTGGGACATATATTATGCTACTTTCAGTTACTTCTAAACGTTCAGGTATCGTCACAGACTTGTTGATTCCCTCTCTTCTCCTGTTATTCATAAACCCTGCTCTACTCCTATTTTCCTGGAATATCCTAGGTATGAAGAGGTGTCGTATTTCGTGTGGCTTCACATCTTGTCTTATTTCCTTCGATCCGTCGGAGGTTATTAGTTTGAGCGTGGACGGTGGCTCGTTACTCAAGTTGTCAAACGTTATCCTCTTCACTGTAGAGCTATTTGAATCTCGTACTTCCAACTGGGCGAATGTCGTGTTGGTTCTGAAAATGTTATAATCAGTGTATTAGACTTTTTTCTTATGATTCGTATAAATATATAGATGATGATAATAAAAAATAAAACATTTATTTGGACTACACACGAGACAACACAATGAACAAAAATATAAAAAAGCAAATAAAAACAATGTGCCTTCGGCATGTCAGTACCGAATGGTTTTACAACATTGTACTAATCAAGATTGTAATCTAATATTTTAAAAGAGTTATCATGGAGTTTCGTTTCGGTGGGTATACAAACGACATACTATTTGGAACTGCGCACCTAGAGTCTCGACGTTGCATAAGTGTAGTACAGGGTGTAAGGGACATCGTAACGAAAACTGATACCATAGATTTAGTACATGAATCTGATCACCTGAGCATAAGAATTTTGCGGTAGTTATAAAACCTGCGAACAAAATCGTAAAATTTTTGAAAAGACCGACGCAAAATTCTTTTGCTCTGGTGTTCAGATTCATGTGCTGAATCCATGGTATCAGTTTTCGTTACGATGTCACTTACACCCTGTATTTGCTTTAGATGAAATAAAGATCTATTAAATTCTACAATACATTTAAAAACATTAATCAAACCTCTATTCTGATTCTAGCTATATTAGATCTAGCTAACCCACTTCTCAGTCCCTTCACCAGAGACAATACTTACTTGTTAGCCTTATGTGCTAATGACGCTAGTGTATTGATATGCGTGGCCAGTCTTTCGTTGAGAAGCTGTCGCCTTCGCGCGGCGAGCAAGGAGAGCAGTTGCGAGTCCCTCGTCGCGTTGGCACTGCTCTGCGTCGTCGTTCTTCTACCACCGCCTGCAATGGATAGAGAAGTTCGCGTTAAAGACGTTTCTTTTGTGGTGGTTTTAATTTTAGGCTTCGGATACGAAAGTAGGTTGATCTGTAATTTGGTTTCTCTTAAAGTTTAATGTAAATATTTTTGAATGACAGACAATCGCTATAGCTTTACTACCTTACTAATAAACGACGCTTAAACGTTATTTAACTAAACTAGCTAGAAGTATATTGTCATCTCTATTCATTGGCATACAAATGACAAGGACAAGTATAATTTTTATAAGGCCGAGGATACCAGAGGTAGTACGAAAACAAAATGTTTATAATACATATGTTGATAAGAACATTTTTTATGGTTAACCCGAATGTATCATCTGTTCCATACCAATAATTAAATATTACTCAACTAAGGACCATTTTCTCAGGTAATATAACAGATGTTCAAAATGAAATCGGCCGACCCATACAAAAATTTATATTTAAACGGCTGATTTTGCCCTAATCATCTGTTATGTTGTCAGTGAACTTGGGCCTAAATGTATGGAACAGTAGATTTGGTTTTCGCGATTTCTTGTTTGGCCCCTTAATAAAAGTTGTTCATAATGATGAGTACTATAGCCCCTTAAAGGGATCGGGACTAGAAACGTAGGACCTTGTATAACATTTTAATTTCAAAAAAACAATTCTGTCACAACACAAACAAACAATATCCTAAAACCTTCAATCCTCTATGATTACATCTACCCATCGGACGAGACATCCGAACACAATTATACGCGACCATAAACGACAGATCGCATGATGACCACAATAGACATAATTGCACGTTATCAAGTAGCTGTGATCCGGAGGAACCTTCACCTAGTAACACTAAGACGTACCAAGTGGGATTTAAAAAAGAAAAACAAGCTACAAGAGCGATTTCTTAGATAAATAGTATAGAAATAAATGACCCAATGACAGTGCAGGGTGGAAATTATAACTTAACCGTCAAAATCCCCGACTCCAACTAGAAAAAGAGCTGTAACTTTTGAACGATTGAACAGATTTTTATGAAACATAGCTAAGATGATACCCGATTAAAATAGCTTTCAATTAAAAAAAATGCATTATAGAATAGAATAGAATATATCTATAATTCTCATCATCACAGAATCATACATTAATAGAAATACACGTCAAATAGAGACTGGTGTCTGATGTAGGTAGAACCTGTATTACAGATCACCAGGCTAATCCTCCATGGAGACACATATAAATTTAATATATTGTATGTAACTTTACTTTGTAACTTCAGAGATGCACCGCACTTTGGTGACTAACTTAACAAACAAAATCGCGAACGTACATAAAACAAAGAATTAAAATACATTAGGTATATTAAGTAAAAAAAGTTTAAAGAATCAATAAAAAATTAAAATTAAAAAAGAAATTATAAAGTTGGACAATTAAGTGTTTTTGTGTGTGGTGTAGGTGCGAGTGTGTGAGTGAGGGTGAGTGAATGATGTTTGAGTATGGAGAGTGTCTATCGTTTTTATCACTGGTAAAAAATAAATGTTATAATACAGGTTTTAATAAACGTTCAGTTTCAGTGTAGTCAAGAGCTTGAAGCCATGCACAGACCTTCCTTTTGCAACTTTTCTTAGGGAGGGAGTAGATTGAGAGTTCCTCATTTAATTGCATTGAAATCGGTCTATCCGTTTTCGAGCTACGATGCCACAGACAGATACACATATACACAGATACCTACACAGATACACACTACAAGCTTAATCGGGTATCATCTTAGCTATGTTTCATGAAAATCTGTTCAGCCGTTCAAAACTTACAGCTCTTTTTCTAGTTGGAGTCAGGGGTTCTTGACGGTTAAGTGATTTTTTCTCACCACGCAGTGCTAGCTCTACAGATCAATACGCAGCGCTCTAAGTACCACACACTAAGTACACACATCTACTCTTCAATGTCATCACCGACATTTATGCCTACTCTCACGGCCCGGCGATTAAGACAATAAGTGTACCGCTTAGCACAGCCGACCTTGACACGGCACCAAGGAGAAAGTATTGTATGTACAGTGTAATCCGCTATGCTTAACGGTGATTCTTTTGTTTGTATTTTTAAAGTACCTATACGAAAAGAGTGTACCAAGTGATATTTGTTAGAATTGCGTAGGTGACTAAACAGTAAGTGGTAAGCAGTGATAACCTAGCGGTTGAACGCTTGCCTTCCACATAGGAGGGTCCGAGTTCGAAATCGGCCCGCACCCAATGACATTTTACAAATAGACGCGTTGCCCGCGGTCTATATTGGCAAGATAAATGCAAGGTAAATGCTCTGCACCAACTGAGAGAATGAGCATGCAGCAGCTAATGCCACGTTTTTAAACCTCTATATTCATGCTTTTCTAACAACCGACATGGCGTATGGCTTGGGTGGCTTTCATTTTCTTTCTCTTCCTTCGCGCACCGTATAATTATATGTATTGCTATAGCTATAGTAAAGTTTACGCCATTTTGTAGTGCATTAATGTTGGTGTATGGTCCGTCTATTTGTAAAATGTCATTGCCCGCACCTCTGACTTTTCGAATTTATGTGGGGATCGCAATTTGATTGTTACTTGCATTAACGGTGAAGGAAAACTTCATGAGGAAACCAGTACATCTGAATAGCCTCATAAAGTTCTCAATGGTGTGTGTAAACCGCCAACCCGCACTAAGCCACCGTGGTGGACTAAGGCCTAAACCCTTCTCATTCCGAGAAGAGGCCCGTGCACAGTAGTGGGACAGTAATGGGCTGAATTTATTTATTTTAGGTGACTATAGCAGTTCGAGATCGATTGAAATAATTATCATAATTATGTTTATTATTTTGGCCTGTAAATCGAACAGAACCATTACATACTGTAACTGATACTTCTATTGTCATTTTCACAATCTCGCGGAGTGATCAGAATGTTTACTAAATTTTTGATCACGATCGTACAGTTTTTTTGTTTCTTTGGTCAGAGATATTTATGTAGTGTTATTAATAAATTATTATACACAAGAGTACGATCTATTAGATCCTACTTCTAATTTCGGAACAGCAGGGAAGGAAAAAGAAGGTGTAAGTATTATGTTCATTATCTGACATCTTTGTGTCTCCCTCCATATCTCCTGATATGGAGACACAAAGATGTCAGATATTTAATTACACACATTATTTAATGTAAACCACGACAATGTTCATGTATTTTTAGTTAAAGTTTAATTTTTTATTTATTTATTAATATGTAACTTCATTATCACGAGTACTGCCCGCCAAAGTCTGGCTGACATAAACGGGGTGCCTAGTACGTTTGTTACCTGTATGTCACCTGGACATATCAAGCAGTAACACTATCGGTTTATAAGATCTAAAGATTTAAATGACAGGTTACGTGTAGAAAATATCAATTAAACATCGATTCGGTCATCTTTCCTGACTTTTTCAACTAATACCTATGAATTTCTAAACGTGTTTTTATTGATGTAAAAAGTTGCGCATGAGTCGCCGCCCGGTTTCACCGGCCACACGCTAGAGAAACTGAATGTTGGACTAGTCATTACGTAGTAGATGTTATTGATAACGACCTGTTGGTTTTATGTAAATATTTAAAATTAATGTTATTTGTAAGCAGTGATTGATACTTGATGTAGAAGTCGATTTTTTAATAGCTACTAATTGCATCGTTTAATTACTAGTAAACTTGTGTTACTTGATGACGTCATTACAACTCAATAAAAGAGTGATGAATCTGTATATTTAGAGTCATAAGTTATTTAATTTCGGTGTTGGTCCTCTGGTAAGAATATTTAGATCCAATCTACCCTTCTCATTAATCCTACAGCGCGGCGGGTACACAAACCCGTTTTGTTTAACCTTTGTCTCCTTGACAGAAGACAAAACGAAATATCGAGAGAAACGAAATTTATTTGCCTGACATAATGGTATACAGGATATTTTTTTACGTAGTGCGCAAAATTGGCAGAGTGATTCAGTTGCACCTGGGAACGGAAACTGAATCACTCTGCCAATTTTGCGCACTACGTAAAAAAATATCCTCTATACAGATGGGTGGTTCACATATATTTTAGACTCGCATACTTCGTCGGAAGAAAGAATATGCCCGGCATGCAATTTTTTTACATAATTATGGAATTTAAAGTAAGAGAAAACAGTAAAGAGATGGTTTTGTCCCCGAATTCCTCTCTCCCCTTTTTTGCAAACCTCGCAAGCCTTGGCAGTATCGTAGTTACGTACACCTCTTTTTAATTTCATAAATATTTACCATATAAAATACCTTTCATTGGTCCCAAACTAGGCTAGGCCTGTATCGTGGGCACCTTTGGAGGTAGTTGACAAAACATAATATTATACATAAAATATACGTTATAGACAAAAATTGTGTTAGCCAATAAGGCTTAGGACTATGTTAGTAGCACTTCACTTTGTACAGAAAAAAGAAAAAGCAAAGAAAAAGCAAAAAAAAAGAAAAAGAAAAAAAAAAAAATTATTAAGTAAAGAATTTTGATTTGATTTTATTTGATTTACTACTTATATATCTTTGTCCTATCTTTTGGTAGATACTTGACCGCGAAAGCGCCGGAACACCATGAGACCCTTGAGAGGTTCGTGTATGACCGTATGTATGCATTACGTTTGAGTTTAACTTGATAGCACTTAACACTCCATAAGGTAATGAGACTGTAACAATCAATAAACATTTAACCCCATTTAACACATAAACCTCGGTACATACAGTTACTATTTATTTACATCGTTGCATAATGTTACATAAAGTTCGTGCGAAATATTCGAGTTTGCACGAAATACTCGGATTTGTTCGTAATCTCACGGTTTTTCAGTTACACACTTTACTAGTTTGTATCACGATTCTATGCGGCGCAAGTTGTAGGCTAAAGCGATTATCATAAATATGATTTTATATGTTGTGCGCTTAATTTGTAGAGTGATTCAGTCTGTTTCTAAATGCAACCGCAGTATTGGGATACACTTCAAAACAAGACGAAAATTCGACTTAGTATGGGGTACAAAATCAAATTTTTATTTTGTTTTGGAGTGAATTTTAGTAATTCGGTTGCATTTGGGAACGGACCACTCGGCAAATTTAGCGCACTACCTTAGATTATAAATTGGTTGTCGCGGCCGCTGAGCGGCTGCGACAACCAATCAATAATCTAAGCGCACTACATTATTTTTTTTCCTGTATAGAGTTAAACAAAAAAAAGACTCCAAATATTTCGAATAAAAAGTAAAACTAGATGATATACGATAGATGATAGCCGAGCCTAACATAGTTGAAAAAGGCTAGGCAAATGATGACAAAAGATAAATCCTCTAAGTCATGTACATTATAACCAGAAAATCTCTAAGGTTGTCTATTGTGCATTGATTGTGTATTTTTTATGTTGGTATACAATAAAGCAGAATTATATTCTATTCTAACAAAAGATTATGTACTCTACACACAATCTCTCGTCTCTCCCTTCTTACACCACAAGCTACCTACTATGATAACGGGTGTTCGATTCATTGTATCAACCGGTTCCCTGCGGTCACAACAACCTGACGACTGTTAGGTTACGCAACCATCGCGTAACCACTGGAGGATGAGCTCATTATGTACCGTAATAAAAATACTAGGACAAAAAAAATGGTTATTATTAGCGCGACAGGAAATAAAATGATGGAATGAAAAGGGTCTCCAGCTTCGAAAAAAAAGTTTAGTGTACAAGCGTAAGAAATTCCCATTTCTTACGCTTGCAGACTAAACTTTTAATAGGTAGATGTGTAAACTAACAAACAAGATAAGTGTTTTGAAGCAAAGACGACTTAATAATAAGACGGAAAACAGCTGAAAAAAGCAGCACGTTGTAATTGAATTCAGCGTTTTGTTATTTTTAACCAACTTCAATTATGGAAGAGGTTCTATGTTCGACTGTATGTATTTTTTAATATTATAAATACGCTTTTATATTAGCTTCACTTGTAACTATGTAAAAAAAACTTGGAAGTTTAATTTGACCCACTTTCCGGTTTCCGATTGAGCTGAAATTTTGCATACACGTTTAGTTTGGATGACAAAAGCGTGTGTTTTAGTTTTTTTTACATACAACAATATATAATATTATGTTCATCGATTTCTCAGTCAATTGCGGATCGATTTTGAAAACTATTTTTTTGTTTGAAAGACTATTCTGGCCATTTAAATTTGATGAAGATCTGATTCAGATCTTCGGAGATGGATAATGGAACTCTATAACGGATATCAGCAAATCACTCGCGAATGCTGTAATGGCATGTTTATTATTTTAGTGTATATTGTTTATGCCAATCAAAATAGAAAAATATAATACAATATAAAAAACGACTTCAGTAATTAAAAAAGTATAAAATATTTTTTCTTATAAAACTTAATATATAAAGTAATATTATTATAGAAATTATTGATGATTTCTTGCTATAAACTACAAAAGATTTTTTGCTATAAATTACAGACTAATTAAAAACCGGTTTAAAAAAAGAAACTGTTATCAATTTTCATCATTAATCCTTGACACAGTAAGATCATGACAATCATCGCGTGTAACTAATCCTTAATCATTAACTAATTATTTAATTATGTTGTAATCAATAGGTGTTAGTGGTTGTAATTGTGACTGTAATCAACAACTGTCTTAAACCTGTAATTAATATTTGTAACACTTTCTTTGGTACTATTGTCCTAAGTAGTTTGAGGGTTCATGAGATGACGGGTCATTGCCATTCGATACACACCTATCTATTCTTGCACAAATGGTAAAAAAACTTAGTGCTATCTCAGTCACTATTAAAACTAAAAAGTAAAAACCGTCTACAAAAATAAAAAAGGATAAAATAATTTTCTTAAAAACTTAACAACTTCTAAAGTCGGTGCCATTGTTAAGAGAAGGTGTATTGAAGGATGAAGGCCCCGATTTCAGAAGCTGTTAACGTATATAATTTCTTTTTGTTGTTTCATTTTGGTACTATCTAAAGATCTGCGCAAAACAATATTTTATTAGCTGCAAGTCCAATAAATACAAGCTCCTACTTTTCTAGTCTACTCATCATTATGAATTTTTTTTACTATCGGACCAACGCAGAAATCGCGAGAAAAAATCTGCTGTTCCATACAAATAATTAAATAATTATTACTAGAGTAAATGTATGGAACAGCTGTTTGTTGTTCGAGATTTCAGTTCAGGGATGGTCCCATAGTAAAAGTAAACAATGCCCCAAAGCAAAGAAAAACAAAAAAAATAAAAAAAATATCATAAGTCCAATTAAAATACTCGTTACAACAATTGCTGAGTATTGACTAAACCCTATTCAAGATAAACCAGTTTCACAATTGTAGAGTTCACAGTGATCGTAGGTACCTATGTAGGTAGTATACCTACTTGTAGGGTCCGAAGGCTGGGAAAATTTACCTTTCGTAATGTGGCGGCTAAAATGTTACTTTCATATTGTTCCAACTACTGAGAAATGTGGTACCAGTACCTACCTACATCTACTAGTAAATGCGTACAGGAAATGTCGCTTATTTTTGCTGTAACAATAAAAAGCAGGACAACTGGACAAGTTAATTACATTTATTTATGTATTTACATGTAGTGTATTGATAACGTTTGTAATAAAGAAACTACAACATTTTATTCCGGGTCTAATGTGTAATTAACGTGTTCGGCTTTGAATAAGTCGCAAGATCCACTAAAATATCAGTTTGTTTATTTATAAACCTTCAATGGAGGACTAAACTTACGCTGATAAGTAAATAGCTCAAATAACATAAAAGATTCATTTTGCAAGTTTTACTATTATTTATCTGTACACCATGCAATCTTTTCAAGTCTATGCAAATTATCACAGAACGATGATCAATGAAAAGATCGAATCAATCCAATTGCAAGATATACTCATGTTCCTTTGGCGTCTCTTAGCACCCACAAAGATGAAATACAGAATACACCTCAAAATAACAGACCGTTAATGTGACTAATTTCATAAAACGAATCAAGTCTATACCCAAACCACAACATTCAAATTCACGCAGCTGACCACAGCTCCAAAATTAGCAACGCAACATTTTAGCGTCCCAAATTAGGCGCTCATTTAGAGCGTCTAACGTAGAATCCTAGCTATGCGAGCCTTTCGCCTGACCATTCAGTGAACCACTTTAGATTACCAACACCAAATGCCTAAATAGGGCATTGAACTACCTTAAAAGATGAATGTGGCAATAGGTTCTATTTTTAACGCCCGACAAAAATGAGGGGTGTTATAACTTTGTAGTGTGTACCTGTGTATCTGTGTACATGTGTATCTGTGGATCGGTGTATCTGTCTGTGGCATCGTAGCTCCAAAACGGATGGACCGAGTTCAATGCAGTTTTTTTAATTGAAAGCTAGTTTAATCAGGCATCATCTTAGCTATGTTTTATGAAAATCTGTTCAGCCGTTCAAAAGTTACAGCTCTTTTTGTAGTTGGAGTCGGGGGTTTTTATGACAGTTATGTTATTAACATTCATTTAGAATTGTTCATCATATTTGGCTGTGAAGCATTTGTGAAGGACTTTTTGGAGTCAAGTAAAATCGAACAATCACTTCAAGCTCGGAAAGATTTGGAATCAAATGTGTGAAACTTAGGTACCGAAAACATCGTATCTAAATATAGGATAAACAGGATAGACAATGTGTTCCTAAAAAAATAAAAAATGGGCCTCCGAATAAAGATGACCAATTCAAATCTTTTGTTGAAGACAAAGTAATAACAGCTATCTCCCACTGAAAATTAATTATTATTATTTCAAAAAAATACGATCATATAAGTACTTATACCTGTACCTTATAGTACATAAAAATAATCAGCTAACCTTAGGAAACTATTAACCTGCAAATCTGTCCATCCCAAGGTTGTCTGGCAGAAATTGCTAATTGTGATAAGGCCACCCTTTATATCTCTTTTTCTATGAATTGTATCTTTTCTTCTCTTTATGATGTGCAATAAATTGTACCTATTGTATTGTATTGTACTGGACTATAGATAGTGGTAATTTTAAAATCCGTCGGTTTTTATTGCCGCTGTGCCCTTCCTTTGGTTTCACTTTGTATGCTCAATCCATGAGAAAACGTTTCCCTTCGCTAATGTGAGAAATATTCATGACGTGAAACTTGCACGGGAAGCCATGATTTCTAAGTTTTATTGATAACAATATATTATTTGTGCAGAAACGTGTATTAAATAACCAGTGCATCCGTTTTGCATGTTACTTTTACTTTTAAATAATAAGTTACGATAAAGTTACTTGACGTTTATTTATATGAACAGGAAAAGACATTATTAATTGGCAAACATTCTATCCAATTAAAAAGATTTTAAAACACTTCTATTCACTAAATATTCTGATTATCCGACTGCTAAATTGCTTCGGACACCCATTGACGGAATTATTAAGAGGAACTTTTACTATGGACCAACCCCTTAGATCGCGAAAAAGGAATCAGCTGTTCAATATAAATAATTCAATATCACTCGATTAAATTATAAAGGCCTATTCAGACCTAAGCGGTATTCGCTACCGTCTGCGGCAGAGAAAACCCAGTGGGTATGCGGTAATATTACTGTTCAGACCTAAGCGGTATTCGCTACCGTCTGCGGCAGAGAAAATCCAGTGGGTATGCGGTAATATTACTGTTCACACCAAAACGGACTTCGCTATCCTTGTGGGTAGAATAACGCGCGGTAGTCGAGTTTCGCTCAGAGGTAAGAAATTTTCACCAGTTAGTCATTTCTGAGTCGCCAAAGAATATACATACTAAATACCTGAGCGAAACCCGCGCGGTATGTACCTCTACCCACAGCGGCAGCGAATATCGCTCAGGTCGCTCTAGCCGCGGTACTTGATACTAAATACCCGAGCGAAACCCGCGCGGTATGTACCTCTACCCACAGCGGCAGCGAATATCGCTCAGGTTTGAATAGACCTTTAATGTTGACGACACGGTTGGCGCAGTGTCTAAGCGAATAGCTTTCTGCGCTACGTGCCGCGGGTTCGTTCCCCGCACGGAACAAATATTTGTATGATCTACAGATAGTTGTTTCGCATCTGGGTGTGTGTGCATATGACATGTATGTTTGTGAACTGTACCCTTGATGCTGGAGAAATCATAGAGAGGGGCAAAGTATTAAAAAAAAGCATCGAACAGCTGTATAATTCCTTTTTAACGATTTTAGGGTTGGTCCCATAGTAAAAGTTACTCATAGTAATGAGTATAATAATCCCTTAAAAATGTATAAGGACTACAAAGTTAGGACCTCATATTAGCTCTTCGGGATAGATATAATATATCTGTTTCTCTCGCTCGCGAGCTACACAACTCTATTTGCTTCATAGTCTGCGCGATCCCTTGGGTAACACAATTGGACCATATAATACGCAATATTGGTTCAACAGTTGGCTCCAACATGGCACCTGACGTATTCCCAGCATAATTGTTCGTTAGTTCTCACATTCGTAATACTAGATTACATTCCTTTTTACGCGATTTGGCAAAAAACTTGGCAACATATACCATTGCACAAAATACGCATTGTTTGTATAATGAAACGTATTTTATTACAATTAAGTTTGGTAATGTCTGGTATGCCTTAATTGTAATAGAATTAATTAACTTGTTGTTTTACGTATTGTTCCTTTGAAATCTGTTCGGAGAAATTGTAAGAACAATTATGGGAGAAGGTAACGTTAGAAAGCTTTGGAAATGTTTATATTTTTTTAATACCTACTTCCTGACTTTTTACCGTGAGGAAAATAATAGGGTATTATTGGTACAAGAAGCCTATAAAGTTAGTTTAATCGGGAATCATCTTAGCTATGTTTTATGAAAATCTGTGCAGCCGTTCAAAAGTTACAGCTCTTTTTCTAGTTGGAGTCGGGGGTTTTATTTGATAGGAAGTTCTGTCAAAACTGACAGATCACTTTTTGGTTGACTATACTTATTAATTAAGGAACAGTTGGCCGAATCATCGAATAACGATGGAGCCATTATCATAAATTGGAATTGGAAGGAACAGAACTAAACAATCATTTTCATTAAGCAAAAAGCTGGGAACACACTTTGTTAAGTTGCAGCAGTCAGGTCACAAAGTACGTAAGTGTGACAATACACACAAAACCACTTACACACTCACGTAGGTCTAAGTCTATAGTGCGTCCATACGATATAGTAAATAGAACGCACTATAATAGAGAGGTAGCTCACAATCGCTCGATAGTAGGTGGCCTGTTCGCACCGGTACTGTAGGGATGTGAAAGTGCCTAGATATATAAAATATCGATACTTTTCTAATATAAAAAAATACTTAGGTATGGTGGAGACAGCTTGTTGTCAATTGAAATGTTTGTCAAATTGTTGGCGACTTGTTTTATTTCGGAGTGGCCACAATGGAAACAACAGTTAGTGATTTCTGGAGAATTGCAAACACTTGGAAACACAGAAATTGCCAACAATTTTAGTGGAAATGCACCTTAAAACACATTTACTCTCAAAGCTTATTCTATTAATCGACGAATGATATTTATGCCGAATTATATAGAGTACCCCTCTATTATGACTTTATGATTCTATACTCGCTAGCGAAGCCAAAGTCAAAGCTTTTTAATTAACTGGGCCGTTGGAGGCACTTTCAAAAGTCTTGATTTTAGGTGCACGGTCTAGAGTGCGACTATTAAATAATCACGACGCGTCTAGCGGCTAAGACAGTAAACTAAAACCCCTTGTTACAAAAAATGATTTATAGCACGTCTAATAAAACCCAGGTTTTAATTATATCTGTCACTTTCTAACGTCATTATAACCGAAAGAGACGAGGCTATCTTAAAATCTGGATTTTACAATACTTGCTTTAAACCATTTGTTTATAGTAAGACAGTTTATGTTTACTCGCTAGTAAACTTATAATTTTAACAGACACACAGAATTAAATCTGACTTGGTAGTTGAAAAATAGTTAAGATAAAAGATTCAGTCTAAAATTGAACCTTGGCATTTGATATAGATACGCTAAGAAAAATAAGATAAAATACAATTACACAATTACAATATTATGTCTCACATTTACTTTACCAGACAAGAGGCAAACCAAAGAAAAGATGGATGGACTGTGTGAAACATGACATGAAGAATGTAAAGGAAGTCAGTTCGGAAATCACGTCTGATAGAGATGAATGGAAAAAATGACATATTGCGCAGACCCCAAATAAAATGGGATAAGGGCAGGAGAATGATGACGATGATGATTTACTTGAACATACATAGTATAATCTAACATCGTCAATTAATCGACAAGACATAGCAACATCTCTATTAGCACCTGCATCTACTCCCCGCGTGCAGTGACCGGCAATGGGGTCGCCTATGCACCGCGTTACCTGCGCGTACACATGTGCAAACATAAATGTCGCTAATAGTTTTGTGTCATACATTTAGTTTATTACGTTTTCTGCCTTTGTTTTATTTTAGAGCATCAATTTTCTAACGACATATAAAATTATTTGCATAAAAATAACAAATGGAGAAACCAACTATCAAGATCTACTTTTAGATTAGGCCCTACCTTTCTAATCCCGATCCCTTTAAGGGTATGATGAATACAATAGTATTCATCATTATGAAAATGTATAGGTACGGTAAGGAGAAAAACTTGTCTGTCTGTTTGTTCCGGCTAATCTCCGAAACCGCTACACCGATTTTGACGCGACTTTCACTGGCAGATAGCTGATGTTATACAATTATGGAAGGAGTAACTTAGACTGCTTTTATTTTACAAAAAAAACGCTAAAAAAATATACTTAAACTCCACACGGTCGCGGGCACAGCTAGTTTAGGTAGATATAAATCGATGTTAACTTAACTTTACTGTGATTGTTGCGCTGTCCCATGTAGAACAAAATATGTTTTCTTTCTTTCTTTCTTTCGCAGCATTCTCGAACGGTCTAAACTGAATCGATTCATAAGCCTAGCCCTTTGCCAATCTAAGTTGTTGCTGGATATTAACAAATATCACTCAAACCAGTATCAGAACGTTATTTGTCTACAAACAGGACGCTATTATCTATTGCCACACAAATCTTAGCCAAACCACTCGGCATGAAATTAAAATTTACTAAGGCCACTCAATCCGGCCTGGATTGGCAGGTGGAAACGCAGTCTGATTGCTAGGTAGTCACAATGGTGTTGCGACATTCATTGACAATAAAGTAACTGCGTATCAAATTGGAAGGAACTAATTACCTGCAGGGCTAGCGCGGCAGGAGGACAAGCCAGTTTTCTCCACCTAACTACAAAACGAAAAATCACGAGAGGTATCAGTAAAACTTTCCAACTTTGCCTAGACTCTTAATTTTGCCTAATACAACATTCTTAAATCTGCGGGCCTGAGTTAAGGGTCACTTTGCCTTCTACTTACCTAGAACATTTCTGGACTACGCGCTGACATTTTTATGACAAATACCTAAGTAATTGAAGGCTTTCTATCCCAGGCAAAGTAAGGAGTCTAGGCAAAGTTGGGCAGTTTAAGGTACCTAAAGAGATTTTTTTTTTAATATATTATCGGGTGCATACGAGCTTGCGGTTCACCCAATGGTAAGTGATCACCGCCGCCCATGAACATCCGCAACACGAGAGGGTTCACCGATACGTTGCCGACCTTGTAGGATGGTGTTAAGACGAAGGGAGGGAAAGGAGAGGGAACTAAGGGAAAGGAGGGACTAAGGGAGGAATTGGGCCTCCGGCGCTCCACACTCACCGAACAAAACGCTATAATATTCATATTGCTACTTATCGTCGATTTTCTGTGGGAGGGTAGTACTTCCCCGGTCGTGCCGACCCATTCATGCTGGCATGCCAGCAAGAAACTACTACCACCAAAAAGATGTTTTGAAGACAAATTAAAATCTTGTATTCTTCTTGTCTATTCTATTCTATGTAACTCAGTGACAGTTAAAAAGAACTGTTTCACCTTCCCGCTTATATAAAGCGTGTTATTAAAATTTGTGAATAGAATCTGCAACTGTTCTCCGCCATTCTAACAAAAAGACAGTCCCAATTTCGTAACTCTACAGATGAATCATAAAGAATCAATAATACCTGATTCAATTATATCTAGGCTTAGATAATCCTCTATTAGCCTCATTTCATCAGCTCACAGTTCGATGAACTCCTGAATGATTGATTGATTTTCATTGACCATTATTATTAGCGTTATGTAGTTCCATTACTCACAATAGTTTATTTTATATCATGTCTTTGTGTACTTCACAAAGGTATGGTAATTAATATTTTGCAATAGAAAGTTTAACCTACTTTAATTCCTAGACATGAAAGAAAACTGTAGAATATTAACTATCTCACTGAAGTCGGATTGTACCTATGTTCTATTTTGAGACAATAATTTGTCGCCGTAATATTAGCTTTCTGCACTCCTTCTCAATATAAACTTTAACTATGCCAAATCTCACACTCCTTCGTGCGTGCAATATGCTTAAAAAGGGGTATAAAGTTTTCTCTTCACGTATTATTATATAGATTTTTCGCTATGCAGTAGTAGCCTAGCGGTTGAATGCTTGCCTTCCATGCAGGAGGGTCTGAGTTCGAAACCGGCCCACACCAGATATCTACACATCGTCATTACACATCAGATAAATCATTATAATTAACTTAGTCTTACACTTCTTACTGGGACTTGGGTAATTGGCGTAAAGTGCACTGAGGCGATCTTCAGCGAAAGTTGAATTAAATCACTGTGTTTAGATTTTATCGACGGTAATTGGGCTTAGTCGTGTAAGTTTTAAAATACAAGTCATTATGGTTATAACAATATGTCCAAACATAACTCTAATTATAACATAACTAGCTGTTGCTCACAGTTTCACCCGCAAAATTTATTTAAAAATAAAATATACAGGGTGTCCCAGGAAACCTGTACCAGCGAAGGTCTGTGGTCAGGGGACACTAATACTCATCGATTGAACCCCCATGTATGTTCTACGATATTTTGTGGTTTTCGAGATTTTAATTATTTAGTAATATTTTCTCCGAAACAGATTTTTTTATCTTGTGATCATATTCTGAGCTACTAGTAGTTAGAATTTGGTTGTTTTGTGTTTTTAACAGGTGAACACATATTCTAGCCATAATACTGACAAGAAAAATCTCAAAGAAACGCCACTCAGAAAAAGTTATAACTAAAACCGCCTACAATTTTGAAAAATCTGAAAATATTACAAAAGAATTAATTTCTCGAAAACTACAAAATAAAATAATACCAAATGTTTTGTTTTCATCAAACTTTTACTGCAACTGCGCGGCAACTGCACTTATTTAGTTACGTGAATTAGTCTACGGTGTGGCCCTGGGTATGCGGATGAACTCCCCGCCCATGGCGAGAGATGCGATGGTACAAAGTAGCCGTTGGCATCATTATCAAACAATTCCTCAGAATACTTAAACAATTGAACCAATGTATCACAAAAAAAAAAAAAAAAAAAAAAACTGTACAAGCAAGCAGTGTCTTTTCCACTCCACGCTTCCATGCACACACTTGCATGCACTTGCATGCTTTATTTTTCATTGTTTTTATTTTAAGTAATTTCCTGGTTTTTTTATTTTTTATGTTTGTTATGTGTGCATGCTCGGTGTCCTGTGTGCAAAAAATAAATTGATTTTCTTTCTTTTTCTTTTCTTTCTTTCTTTTTTTTATTTTTTTTATTTGGTCAAATCATCAAATGAGTCCTCCCACCCCGGGCAGGGCGGGAGGGACTGTCAGACTTGTACTGACTAAAATCCACGGTGTTCCTTCAATAGCCCTTTACGTTCCGGGGTCACGGTAATGAGATAAGTCCCGCGACCATCCTATAGTTAGTCTAACAAAAGTTTTGACTTTGGTGTGCGCACGCGTAGACCCTAAATCAGAAATGCGATTCAATAAAACGTCAACAATTTTATTAACAACTTTACAATACACACATTATTGTAGTAAATGTACATAAAAGTCCCATTCTCAGGTTAACATACAGGCTATTGAGACCTGCGCGTGCGACGAATACCGATCGCGGGTCACATTATAATCTAGTGTAGAAAAATGGACAGTTCGCAGAAATTCAAGCTTACATTCAATAAAACGTTTGTTGTTTTCCTCGTCGGGTATCTATTGTTCTTTGTTCTTTGTTATTACGGTTGTCAAGTACACGAAACAGAGTTTGAAGACGATCCCTCATCCTTATCCTATACTTCGTTAGCGAGGAAAGATATTTTCTTTATCTTTTTCCCCTTTTTGTTTCTATTTCTTTGCCTTCATCCGTGTGTCACTGCAGGGGTGCCAACTGAATATCGGCGTTGGGCTCTCCGCGCCCAGCCAATGCTGAGCCGGCTATCCTTTCGGCATGGCATGCTTGACAGCATACCTATTTAAAAATATTTTTCATCCCACCATCTCGGAAAGAGTATTTTTAATCTTCAATATCTGAGTGGAAAAGCCGTTTTTATTCTCTAGAGGATAAAGTAAATTGAATTTAGAACATCGTGTGCACTAAGTTTGTGAATTAAACGTTTTTTTTTTTGCATTTAGTCATTTCCTCGCTGAGGTGGAATGAAAAGTTACGTGTTGCACTCTTGTATAACAAATAACTATTATTTCTTACTTGTCAACTTACGACTTTTTTTTTTCTTTTTTCTCTTCTCTCTCTTATGTTATCAATATGTCTGTGCTGAATACACGTACTAAGGCCCGAGTTCACCGACAACTTATCAGATAATTAGAGCAAAATCAGCCGTTTAAACATGAATGTTTGTATGGGTAATCGCCCGATTTCATTTTAAACATCTGTTATATTGTTGGTGAAAATGGCCCTAAGGGTCATTTTCACCGACAAGATTAAACAGACGATTTAGACAAAATCGGTCTTTTGCAGTGAATTTTTGTACTAGTAAACGGCTGATTTCAGTTTCAACATCTATTATGTCGGCGGTGAACATGGCCCTAAGTTACATTAATAAACACCTAAGTTAAGTTTGGCTAAGTTCCATGAAACTGCGATAAGTTATCACATTCTTGCACCGCTTGGACTTATTGCAGTGACCTCAACTTATAAGTATTTATTGATTGTGCTTGAACGAAGCACGACATGTAATAAATATCTATAGGTGGTACCTATTCACAGTATCGGTTTGCTATGACAAAATAGTTTAGTGTTTTGTGAAGTCAGGTTTCAGATATAGAAATGTCTAGATTCTGATGTCATGATTAGGTTTAAGTATTTAGTAAAAGATTTGAGTTCAGGAGCTTTAGGTAAGAGGCTTGGCTGAGGACAGGTTGTGGCACACACAAAAGTTTTGTCTGTGGGTTGTGGTATCATTTTCCACAGATGTGGGCAACCAGCGGAAATTAAAAAATGTCGGCTAATTCCAAATAATGATAATATTAAAAAAAAAACAGGTTTTAGTAATCTTTACATAGGATAGACAATATGGTCCTATTTTATTAACGGAGGTTATTTTAAGATGTTATAGTACCTACTCATCATTATGAACAACTTTTACCATAGGAACAACATAGAAATCATGAAAAAAATCAGTTAACCCATAAAAAAAAAAAACTCAACTAAATGTATGTATAGAACAGCAGATTTTTTTTTTGTGATTTCATGGTTGGTCCCATAGTAAAAGTTGTTCATAATGATGGGTACTATAACCTTTAAAAGGTCCTCCGCTAATAAAGTAGGACCATATTGACAGCGCCTAGCTATATTAACCTGAGGTAAATAAATAGCAGAGTTTGTAGGTACATAGATACCTACATAGGTATCAATTGCTAAGCCACAGTAATTGTAAAAGCCATTTGCGGAGTAATAAGATAGTAACCTTTTACTATTGCACCAATAAACAGACGATTGGTTGGCTTCGATACGTAGTGCAAAGTCATTAACCTTTGCCCTACAACTACCAAACGTTATTCAGGTAGTGTCCTATATTGGCGACAAACCAGCAATATGTCCTCCAACATAAATTAACTTAATGTAACAAATAAATTAAACTAGTTAGACAATTAAATTGCTTCTAAATACAATGGCTACCAGTTCGTGCCTTATCGGCCTTTCGTTCACCTGCCGTCGCCCACAGAAACCGAATCCGATGGACTTTATATTATGATTGTTTAAGGTACTTGGCTATTTATAGGTGAGACATTTAGAAAATTAACTGTCATAAACTATGATATGAGAGAGTCAGTGAATAAAGCATTCCATATCTTTTCCACGTAGTCTATCTGTACATATATACTCTGTTTCTTTGTTTGTAATGGATTAATTCAAAACTACTGGACCGATTTTAAATAAATAAAATAAAATACAAAAACACGTAAAACCAAACAAATAATTTATATAAACGAAAAAGAAAATCTTACTAACTACTAAATTAAAACTCAAGTTTATTGTATTTTTATTTTCACTAATTATTTCACCTAGCCGGTTCAATGTGGCATTGCTTGTCTAAAAATAAAGAGATGAGAGAATGAAATGAAGAGATAAAGAATAAAGAGATGGATAATTGTCCCCGATTGTTCTCTCTCAGCCCTGCTGGTCTTGCAAACCTCCATAGGTTACGGTAACCACTTACCATCAGGTAGGCCGTATGCCATTTTGCCACCTTAGAGGTATAAAAATGCAGACAGTAGCAGGTCCGACGCTGCATTACCTAAAACAAAAGAAAACCATTATCACGCTGGATACTAAATGTTACAAAGACAAAAAATCAATGGGCAACATAGTCCTAGTGTCAAAATGTACAAAAGTCTTTATAAACATACAAAAAACACACCAAACACAAATTACCAGCAAAAGTTCTTGACATCAGCTAATTATACATAAGTTGTTATAACTTGAGAGCCTACTTAAGACATGCCTTGCGTGGATGACTAAGCAGCCGCGTACTTTCCTTAGGAAAGTTGTCGCTATGAACATTCACTAAATAGCTGTGTTGCAACTATGAAGTAATGTTTGCATATACCGGCTGTTTAATTACTAGTAAGCTTAATACTAATAAGTTACAAAGTAGTTGGTGTAGTAATAGAAAGAACATATAAATAATAGAAATTACTTGGTACTGCGACCACGAATCTATTAGCCAAACGTGAAAAATACCCTAAAGATAGTAGACGGTTCATCAGTGAACGATTGATTATTGATTTATAGTGATATGTTAAAATTCCAAGATAAATCAAAACAGTTACTTATTTATTTGCAGTCGGGCAAAACTTTACTTTTCAATTCAATAGAAACAGTAAACTTAAACTAATTTTACAATGATATTGCCGTACACGAAACCCTCTCCAGATTTATCTGTTTCGAGGCGATATCATTCGTAATGTTGCGACCAACACCAACTTTAACAATTCAGCTTAAATTCAATATTTTATCAACCTCTCCGCTCGATTAACCAAAGAAGCCTCTCAGAACGATGATATTTTTATTTTTATTTTTTTTAGTATTAATTAAGCTTAGATATTTTTATGTTTTGTGCGTCATACTGGGCGTAGAAATAAAAACTTTTTCTTTCTTTCTTTCTTTTATTAAGGTCCGATTAAATTGAAAAAGATTTCTCAGAATTGGTGTTCAAAGGAAACTAAAGTAAAAGTATCTACCTGTATTCGATCTAATAAAAACAATCTTATAGAGGATAATATCTTCGGAAAGTCTCAATACAACTGAAAGTATTAATGTTAATAAAACGAAACATCCCGATCAAATCCGATCTGTTTTAATCAGTAAGTATTACCTATAGGCTAAGTAAAATTATTACTACTACGGTGGACCTCAATAAGCAGTCTGAATAGATAAAATTATTATATTATTCAGATTATTACCTTAGCCCTAAACACGCTCGCAACGAGCCACTTCGAGCACAAGTTTCTATTTATCAGACATTACCAACAGTACGACGTGACATTTAGCTCCCAGCTTGAGCCCGCTCAACCAATAATTAATGATTACCAATATTGATATTGCACGTCTAATAATTATTTTGATATTTGTGTAGATAAAGTCGAATGTTAAACAATAAAGGTGTTTCTTTTTAAATGTCATGTAAGATCAATTAACATTAGAATATAAAGATAAGTATAAGCGTTGGCGAGGATAGTATACCTAGTGTTCTCGATATTTTTAGCTTCAGTAAAAAGCATAACACCACGATTTAAGTAAGTACCTATATTTTATATTCCCAAAAGAGGTATTGGATATTAAACATACCTATTGCAGATGTTGCAGATGCACGGAAAATGATCTAGCAGTCACTATGTAAACCAACTATAAAAATACAGGTGTTTACTTTTGTACTCAACTATCTTGATAGCGCTCTATCAATATTTAAATCAATATAGGTATAAATCCCGTCTTTGATTATTTGAGAAGTTATAAGTATGTATGTTCTTCTTTGGTTCGCTTGATAGGTATCGTGTTTTATTTCATCTTATTCTATCGAGTATTATGTATCTTGAAGTCGCCATCCAGTCTTGCAGCGATACGTTTAAATATGTTATAGTTTTAACACTCCTTACGACGCGATGTAAGATGTCAATAACAAACATTATTTCCTCCGAACATGAAAAGTCAATCACAGGAAACAGTAGCTAACTAAATATACGTATCCCGCCATTGACTTTCAATTTTAGTTACGGAACCGGGCGCATGACGTATGCGCTTTAGGAATAGATACATGATTACTTATTATTACCATAACTTCATAGCAAACTTGTAGCTCGTAGGAGGAGGGGCTCGTAGCTACATAGCTACCGCGCAGATCAGGCCATCAGCGAGGTTAAGCTGCGGTTGCCGCGGTCAGTCCCTGGATGGGTGACCATTTCTTCGAACATCGAGACCCCTCCGTGCCCCGGATAGCACGTTAAGCAGTTGGTCCCGGTTGTCATACGAATACCTTTGACAGTCGTTACGGGAGTCAGCAACCCAAAAAGTCTGACAACCGGTCTAACCTTAGGGTATCAGTGTCTCCCATTAATTGGGTGGCGGAGGTCAGATGGCAGTCGCTCCGTATAAAATACTGTTACTCAGCCGCATCTGGTTAGACTGAAGCCGACCCCAACGTAGTTGGGATAAAGGCCAGGCAGATGATGAACTTCATGGCAAACATCTATTTATACGCAATGTTTCAGACATCACCAGTATCTACCATTTATTAAGGGCTAGTTCACATCAACGCGACATTGGCGTTAATGGTAACGCTGATGTAGATGTATACTTTTGTGTGATAATGCACAAAATCATTCATACGTCAGGTCTGACGATATGATAATGCAGTGTTGAATTATCACAACACTGCATTATCATACAAAATATTGATGGGACTAATGCTAAAGTTTGTATGAAGTCTAATATATTGATGAACCAAGTGCTAAAACTTGTATGAGCTCTAAAATATTAATGGCACTAGGCTTAAGCTTGTATGAACTCTAAAATATTGATGGCCCTAGAGCTAAAGTTTTTATGATCTCTAAAATATTGATGGCATGAGGCATCAGACTACAGATGAGTCTGAGCTCTAAAAATAATGATGGTACTAGTGCGAAAGCTCGTATGAACTCTAAAAATATTAATGGCAATAGACCTAAAGCTCGTCTGAGCTCTAAAAGAGCACAATCACTCCTCTAGCTATGTCGTGGACCGTGGTCAAGTAATAACATTATAATTTACATTTCCTGTACTTGTACTCATTATATTTAACATAATTATTTATACTATCGTTAATGTTAACACATAAATGACATGCGCATTAAAACCCAGTTAAATTCAAGGTGTAAGTCGTTATAAATGGTAACGACCATTGATAATTGGGGACTAACTGAATGTAATGATTATGACTTATGAGCCGTGCAATGTGTGGGGAGATTATGAACGGAACAGTTCATAATATCAAATAGGAAGCATGTTTGTCATGGAGTAAGTAACCACAGGATATTTTTTTGTGTAGTGCGCAAAATTTGCAGAGTGATTCAGTGTACGTTCCCAAATGCAACCGTAGTACTAAAATTCACTCGAAAATAAAATGAAAATTTGATTTTGTATGGCTCGCGCTGGTAAATTATGCGTGTCCCCCATACTAAGTCGAATTTTCGTTTTGTTTCAAAGTGTATCCCAATACCGCGTTTCCGTTTAGGAACAAAGACTGAATCTCTCTACAAATTACCTATGCGCACTACATAAAAAAATATTTATTTATTTATTTATTTAAAATATCCTGTATATATGATCCTAACTTTATAGTCCCGATCCCTTCAATGGGGTTATAGGCATCATTATGAAAAACTTTTACCAACCAACTCGGAAATCGCGAAAAAAACTGCTGTTCCATACAAAAAATTTAATATTTATGAAACAGCAATTTTTTCCGATTTCATTTGTAGAAAAAGTAGTTCATTATGATGAGTACAATAACCTTGACGACGCGGTTGGCGCAGTGGCTAAGCAATTAGCTTTCTGCGCTACGTGCCGCGGGTTCGATCCCCGCACGGAACAATTATTTGTATGATCTACAGATAGTTGTTTCGGGTCTGGTTGTGTGTGCATGTGACTTGTATGTTTGTAAACAGTACCCTCGATACAGGAGAAATCCTAGTGAGGGGCAACGTTTTATAAAAAACAAAACAAAAAAAGTTCACAAAGTGGGTAATAAACATGAACGTGGCCGTGGTGATAATTAGAATTTGAATTAAAAAGCAAAGTTTTACACCGCCCGAAGCTACAAATTAATATGAAGTAACAAGGAACTAAGTATAACTTAACATGAACATAAAGTAATGGCAAAGGCATTCATCGATTAACATCATTAATTGGTTTCAAACAAGACATTAGCATTAACTTATCTTAACATGATCTACAAACTAAAAGAACATTGAACTGAGGTCACACAGCCTTTTCACATGCGTACAAATACGAATAGGCACTTGTACCTAATGGTTAATGATTTGGAAACTCATGGTGCCCTTCAAAACGAGCTTACAAGTGGCCATAGACAAAGCTTTATATTGCAAAACGTAATCAATAGTAAAAGTCAATGAAGTGTATGAGGCGATTAAAAAGTCTTGTGATCTATTTCAATCCCATCCATTTCATTGACTGTTCCATACATTAATGATGGCAAAAGACTTCGTAGTGGGAATGGTACAAGACATGATTTTTTTAGTTTAAATTTTAGGACTGCTGATTTTATTAATATGATTATTTTGATAAAAAAGATAGGTATGTTTCTTTAAAATCGGAATCAATTCAAATCTTTCCAATTTTAAACCACTAGATACGTAATGAAAAAAAAATAAAAATGAAAAGTAATTTAGTTCGATACCAAAACGACGCTTATAACTTATAACTAACACTTACATACAAAAATAAAAACAAATAAATGTAGGTACTTTTCATTTCTAACCGACTTCAAAAAGGAGAAGGTTCTCAATTCGTCTGTATAAACAGTTTCTGAAGTCGGGGCCTTTAATTCTTCAATGTACCTAGCTTGGCAGGGGCACTGACTTCAGAAGCTGATAAGGTTTTTAAGACAATTATTTTATACTTTTTAGATTTTTTTGTAGTTGGTTTTTATTATTATTTATTTTCAGCCTGTGTTGTCCCACTTCAGGGCAAAGGCCTCCCTCTCCTTTTTCCACTCACTTCTAGTTTTTGCTAGTACGGACCAGTTTTCTCGGTAGGAGTCAAGCTCGTCGCGCAATGCCGTGGTTTTTACTTTTCTTAAATTTAATTTTCCCATTAAGCTTACCTACTTTATCTATCACAATCTTTAAACTATATTGTTATGTTTTATTGTTCATTTACCAACTCTGTGCATAATAATAAAAAATGGTGTACCTATTTTCTGCACATATTTCTGGCACCTACGGTCAATTAATTATTTACAACCAATTAACTAAAATACCTTCGCACGTCCCTATTACGGTTGCAACCGTTTATCTTTTTAAGAAGCGTATCGTATCGTGCCCCTCGGGCGACGGTCGATACGCCATGTTATCAATCTTTAATATCGCAATTAATTCCGGCAGATAATGACCGTTGGCAAAATACGAGCCAATAAAGTAGAATACATGATTGTTAATCGTTAAATGATGACGTTTGTAAGTGATTTAAATTCATATATTTCATCTTAATGTACTTGGTTTATTATGAATTACGGATGCTGGAAGTCAAAGGCGGAAAGTTTGCAACCTTATAGCTTGTAAAGCTTAAATAAGTAAAAATCCCAAATAATTCAGAGACTATAACATAACTATATTAGTCTCAGATCAACTAAAAAAAAACTGATAAAAATATTATACTTTAAAAAAAACTATAGAACACGTTTGTCATCCAAACTGAACGTGTATGCAAAATTTCAGCTCAATCGGAAACCGGGAAATGGGTCAAATTTAACTTTCAAGAGATTTTCTTACATAGTTAGTTACAGGTGAAGCTAATAAAAGCGTGTTAAAAAGAGCTGTAACTTTTGAACGGCTGAACAGATTTTCATGAAATATTTAACATACTATAATAATATTTAATGTAAGGATAGTAGAGAAATTGTACCCGTGCGAAGCCAGGGATGGGTCGCTAGTGTAATAAATAATTGAATCGTTTATTATGGCATTAGGTTCTAAAAATATCACACAAAAAGCTAAATTGCCTGCTCTACGTCCAGTATACAACCTCATCCGGTCTTCGAACAAATGATGACCAAGTCAGTTGTCACGCCATCGCTCTGACGTCAAGGTTGGAAGCCATATTAATACGTCGGCTCCTTTTGTTGTGGCAGATTATGGTATTATTAAAAAAATTACAGATGATGGCAGTGATTAATGCTAGTTATGTCATTTGTAATTGAGGTTCTAGGCCCTAGAGGCTAGGGCCATGGTCCTATTATTTACCTACTTTAGAGTCAAATCAATTTGACTCGGTCTATCAAATGGTTACTGCTGTTCCATATACAAATAATTTAATATTTCTCGACTATGGCATGGAACAGCCGATTTTTTTTTTCGAAATTTTATGGTTTTCTTCTTAGTAAAAGTTGTCCATAATGATGAGTACAGTAGCCCTGTAGGGATCTGGATTAGAAAGGTAGGGCCTTATAAATAGTAATATCACAGGTATGATTACGATGTACCAAGGTCAAATACAGAGGTCAAGATTTTTGTTATGTTTAAATTGACCATCTGCTTTATTGTGTGGGTGGCACAGTAATAATTTATTCAAACAAAACTTCTTTCTAAAACAATTGAAATAATACTGTAGGTAGTATTTTTCTTTTCATTTTTTTTTATAAAATAGTTTTATGAATGAATGGGAGTCGACTTATTATTATTGTTTCCTTTATTCATTATTAACCATATTTTTTTCATTTTTAAATACATATAAAATTTAATAAAATATACATTATTATTGTTTTTATTAAGGAATATAATTACTGAAAGTTCTCTCAATATTTTTGTGGTCATTTTTATTATTCATTTATTGTAATTATTTGTATTTATTTTAAATCTATAATTATGCTGTGTATATATTTGCCAAAGAAAGGTATTAAAATATATTAAAACCTTATTTTTATAGAGAATTTCTAGATGCAAAAAAACGTATAACATTGAAAGTAATAGGTACTAATAACATACATTACATAGTCAACGCAAAATCATATAAATAGTAGTTGCACTAAAATATAATAAACAAATTATAGTATGACTGTACTTGGGTAGAGCGGTCATTATATACCGAAGTGTTAAATTATATACCAGAGCCGTTACTTCGACCTTTTGGTTAAAGTTTGGTAATAGTTAACTGATGTATGGTAATAGGTAGTTTCAAGTTGTGATGTGAAATTATAGGCTGTATCGAGATCCTTAACAGCTTATCAACGTCCTCTGCTGGACATAAGCGTAATGGCCTTGGGGAACGTAATGGCAGTACACTCAGCGACGACGATTTTCAAATTAATTTATCCAAGAACATAATTATTGTTCTTAACACTTTGCAGGACACTCGATGAGAAACAATAGAAGTTTTATTGTTATCACGTCTATATACGGTCAGTGTACTGGAAAGTGTTAAATAACCATTACACTAATCGATAAAAGTGTAATAAATAATAGTGCACTGCTGGTCATAGGCCTATCCCAAGTTTCGTGACAAGTGACACTTGGTAGACCGCGTTTTCCGTGTAAGTGTAGTCTACCTCAGGGCTCAATTATTATGGAGACGCGGCAAATCGCGCGGAGCGCAAAGCGGCGCGCAACGCGGATAAAGACGCTTATCTCCGTTCATAGAGAGCGAGCGAAAGAGCGATGCACCGCTTTGCGCGCCGCGCGGCACTCCGCGTATCTATAATTGAGCCATAAGCCTTAAACAGTTCTACGGTCAAATCTCTATCGAGTTTTCTTCATAGTTTTGGCGCGAGTCCTCAACGCCCACCACCATGAGGAAACAATTAGTCCCTTAGCATGGTCCGTAACTTCTACCTACCTCAAGGCCTGGGAACATAAATAGAGTATCTAGTTCTGGGAAAAGTCCTGAGGCCAAGAACACTCCAAAGCGCTTCTCACAAGCTTCAACAGAAAGTTTACGGAACAAGCGCTTTCCATGAACAGGAGCCGCACCAGGATCTTGATAAGAACCCAGTGAGGGTTCTGCAAACTAAACAAACGCACAAAATGGGCCTTAGTGACACCACAATTTGCAGATTGTATCGCGAGAAGGACGAGATGCCCATACGCGAGTATGACGATTCCTATGCGAGTGTGACGTAGTAGTGACGAGAAGCCAGCACCTCGGAGGCCACCTAATCTCATCAGATGAGATTAAATCCCTCCACCCCAAAACTATAGTCAATTTTATTATTGACTTACGGCTAGAGGGAGGAGTGCTGTAATTACACAGGAGGCGTCACAATAGATCTTCGCAAGTCGCAATGACATAGGGGCTTAGAACCCTACCTCTTCTAAAATAATCTATTATATTAATACGTAAAGAGAAAACTTTGTACCCCTTTTTAAGGCTATTGCGCGCACGGAGGAGTGTGAGGTTTGGCATAGTCAAAGTTTATATAGAGAAGGAGTGCAGAAAGCTAAAATTACAGTCGAATTTCCACCAATGGGCGACCACTAGTAGGTACGTAACAGACCCAACTTCGATCTACGAATGTATTTACCCAGTGCCTGTCAACATTTCTCACACACAGTATTTCCTATCATCCATCTGTTTCCATACGCCGACAATGGTTCTAGACTTAATGAGTCAGTTGTTCTGTGGGAACTGATTGTGATAACCGTAGGTGTGTTCATTGTGTGATTGTTCTGTGAAGGCGCAGGATTGGCGCGTTGTACAATTTATGTTATAATATATTTTATAATATTACACTATGTTACGTAGGGGAGAGTGTGTATGAAAGAGCCAGGCTTTGAAAGAGCCGGTGCAATTTTCTCCCACTTGCCAAAATCAATTCAAATTTAATTTTACTCTTTATACGACAACACTGAATAGGTGTGACCCACAGACATTCAGTGTTGTCATATAAAGAGTAAAATTATTTTGGCAAGTGGGAGAAAATTGCATCGGCTCTTTCAACGCCTGGCTCTTTCATACACACTCTCCCCTATCATTATACAGTACTAGAGAGCGACCTTTTAGATCCAAAATAGTCGTTTAAGGAACTGCTGCATAATAAGGGTTATTATACGAGCATGTGTTTAAAACCCGAGCCGTAGGCGGGGCTTTTAATAGTATCACACGAGTGTTTTAATACCAATTAATGTGAAGTTTCATACACTACTTTATCTATACTCATGCACAAAGAGTATTATAACCTCTACGTTTTACTCATGAAATAGGTAACTAAACAAAAACAATAATAGCGCCGAAACCCAACAGTCAAGCGCGCATGCACCCTAGCGCGCACCGATATAGACAATGTACAGCTGCTATAAAACTTAAATTTAAAACTCCTTGATCGATCCGAAGTGTACCTACTTTAATAGAAAAAAGTTATTTTATTACGAAAACTGTATGCATGTCTTATGCATGTACATAAAGTCTGTCATTATGATACTGGTTTTGAATTCTTAATTAATCATAACTTTACGATATGTGTGTAGATAAAATTCTCTTTAAAATACAATGGCAACCAAAACCAACGACAATACGTAAGTTACACCATCTTTCACAAAAGCAGTAACAATGTACTTTAATCTCTATATCAGAACAGAGATACAAAATCTAAAATTCTAAGCAAAATAAAGCCAACCTCACCTCGACCTGGTCTAACAATACGCTAAACGCAGCTAGGCCAGTGTCATGCTATCGAGATGATAACCAAGTTATACAAGTTACATACTCTTGTATAAGAGTTAACATAACATACATAATAGCGTAAATGTCAAGAGCTATAAAGGGCCTTCATACGCTGTGATCTTGACAATGCGATAATGAGCAAGTACACCTGATGGATTGATTTTTTTGTTGTCCCACATCACGGATGCCTCGGTTTAAATTTATTACCCAACATCCAACAACACATTCCGTACATATTTCACTTAATATGAATAACCTATCTAAATTGTTAAAATTAAAATGAATCGATAGTATACCAGTAGTTGTAATTTACGACAGTAACAGCTTGTTAATTTAGACTCCAAGGATCCCTGTCTACAAATTAATCTTTAATAGTTTGAACCATAGATATCCGGTTTGAACCCTCGTTATACCATACGATAGTTAGCCTCAGCCATACAGATAAAATAAGATTCGGTACAAAAGTTATTACTTATCAATAGTTTTTTCGACACGTCATCGTCATCTGCAACTTTAAGAGGCACACAAATGTTTTCCTAATTCTATATTATTTATAATATTAAAATTATACCTACTATTCTGTGTAAAGTATTTAGTTATTAGTAAAGTAACCGACTTCTCAGATACATGAGCGGATTAGAATTTGATTATCACTTGCGATAACGGTGAAGGAAAAGATCGTGAGGAAACCTGTACCTCTACCATGAGTTTTCGTGCCGTCTAACGTTCACGTTCACATGCAATATTTGTATGGGAATTTTTTCAGGGCCTCTAGCGGTATCAATAGTGCACTAAAGTCACTATACAAATATTGCATGTGAACGTGAACGTTAGACGGCACGGAAAACTCATGGTAGAGGTACTGCTCACTTAAGAGTTATGTGTGTAGTCTGCCAACCCGCACTAAGCCAACGTGGTGGACAAAGGCCTAACTGTTGTCATTCTGAGAACAGGCCCGTGCCCAGCAGTGGGACAGTAATGGGCTGGATTTACTACACAGAACCTAATTGCTTATGTAATTGGTTCGCAAGCTTGCCTAACGTCTCTAAGAACATAGTACTACTAGCATGATTGTACAACGATACTACGACGAAACATCATGCGTACATGATAATCAGCATAATCACAGTTTAACCCAATATCAGACAAAGAGCTGGTAACCTTGCGTTACTCACAGACAAAGCTCTTAATAAATAAACATGCAACCGCCTGTATATTTACATACAGTACAGACCGAATGAAGCTTAAGAGATCGCACACTGGTGAGAGAAACGCTGCGTTTGTTGTGGAAAGATCTACACGCACGCATGGGAATGATATTCAACAGTGTATTAAAAAGATAAATATTAGATATCTGAAATAAAGAATAATTTTTATTATTATGGTCACAAGAATCTCAAATATTGTTACTAGGGGGCGAGCCCATATAGGTCAAATAGATCGATCCTGAGCTTCATTTGACAAAAAAAGGAACCAAGGTAATTTTCATCATTTATCGCTACAACAAATTATGATAGTAAGTAATAAATCATCGCCACATGTCTGAATAAAACGGAAAAAAAATATTCAGATAAAAAAAAATACTCGAATAAATAAAGACGGTACGGTTGGCGCAGTGGCTAAGCGATTGGCTTTCTGCGCTACGTGCCGCGGGTTCGATCCCCGCACGGAACAATTATTTATATGGCCTACAGATAATTGTTCTGGATCTGGGTGTGGGCAATGTGATATGTTTGTAAACTGTACCCACGTTACAGGAGAAATTCTAGTATGGGGTAAAGTTGAAAAAAAAAAAAAAAAATCCTTAGCGTCGGCCAAGCCTAGTGAGCAATCTCCTCAAGTATAGAGAGGCCTAGTGTATATGCAAATCCACTGTCATACAGATTGAAATGTCGATTGCAGATCTAGTACCGGTCGACATTGAACGTGGGCCACCTATGATCGATAGCGACTTGAGAACTATTATATGCTAATCTAAGATACTTCTAAGTTGATCTGCAGCTAGCACGGCGGGTGGATAAACCAGTTTTCTCTGCCCTTTGTCTCCTCCACAGAAGAAAAAACGAAGAATCAAGAGAGATAACGGTAAAGAGATTGTTTTGTCTCCGATTTTTCTGTTTCTCCAATTCGCCGTGCTATCCTGCTGGGAGTTACAGAGATAAGAAGGTATTACTGGGGGTTTAAAAAGACCGCTTTAAATGAATTATAATATTCATATCGACGCCTCCGTGCAATAAGTCGGTAATTGCAAAAACTACATTTTACAGGAAAAACATTACCAATATGTATTCGAACCCACAGGTTCCGAATTTGACATAACAATAAAAAGTCCGTAATAGCCATAGAAATATGTACTATAGGTACAATGAGTTCCCTTTGGCCCTTTTTTTAATTAGCGTGGTGGGAATTAACCATTGAGGAGGGGAGGGGCTCCTGCCGGCTACATTCACCACGGTGGTACTCTTTCGGCACCTGATGGTAGACTTTGGGGAATACGCTTTGAAGAAGACTTTCTAATATTTTTACCGATCATATAACGGTTCAGACTCCCATCTTCATGATCGGTATTTTTTTTACAAGGTAGCTCAAAGTTTAGTCTCTCACGATCGTATTGAAGTTTATGACCAGAGTCTGATGTTCATTACTATTTTGTTACGCGGTAGACCACCCCGTCAGCTTGATACGCTTGGAAGTCTTGACATCCACTGATCTACACTAGACCTTGCGTTGTGGATAATGGCCTAGAAACTCTTTTAAAGAGGAGGTCTGACTCCCAGCAGTGATGATAAACCAAATATATTTTTTTACATTATAAAGGCGAAAATAACTGCCTATTTGTTACTTTTTCACGACTGAATGGCAGAACCGAACTTGATAAAAATTGACAAAGAAATCGTGTGTATCATAAGGAAAGACATATATAGGCGCCTTTCTTTTTTCTATAATCGCAACTTCCGAATTCCACACGCAGTCGCGGGCACAGCTAGTAAAGTTATAATATCTTCTTCAAGGAGCAATTAGTTTGGGGTCCAATCGTAACCTTTTACATTACCTACTCGGTTAACTAATTGTTATCTCAGCTTTACAGGTAATAAAACATGCAAATATTACCCCATACCCATTCAAAACGCTAAGGATGTGAGCCATTATTTCGACTACGAGTGGATCGGTTCAAGGGGATATCGATTACATCGTTACATCGATCGCGAGCCGCGTCGGCGCAGGCGCAGCGGTGGCGCAATGTTTGAATCGATTGTTATTATTCAATATTGCTACTGCATATTGGTTATTATGGGTTTGTTGTAAGCGATTGTAATGTGAAGTTTTGTAAGCGTTTGGATTGTTTGGTAGTTTCTGTGGCTTAGCAATTAGCGTTCGTTCACACTCGATACTTTTAGCAGAATCGCGCGTTTTCGCGTTCGTTATAGCGATGGGTTATATATAACAGTCAATTGTGTTACCTGTTATCTTTGTTACTGTTACACAAAAATAACAGAATGAAATATCAGTTACTAAATAACAGCCTGTTATTTTCATACCACCAGACT
This sequence comes from Allophyes oxyacanthae, assembly GCA_932294325.1. Taxonomy (NCBI): domain Eukaryota; kingdom Metazoa; phylum Arthropoda; class Insecta; order Lepidoptera; family Noctuidae; genus Allophyes; species Allophyes oxyacanthae. The sequence continues at coordinate 845,451 of OW028614.1, read as the reverse complement.
TAAAACCCACCAACTAATTATATTTGTTTATGTATGAAATACTAGGTGTCTCTCTTTTTAGCAAGCGTTAATCCAGTTAGTAAGAATAAGAGCAAAACTGTTATTTAACTAAATAACAAGCAAGGTTCACTGTGAATGAAATTTGTGTCTGTTATTTGTTCTAACAGATTGTTATCTGCTGTTTAAATATCTGTTATTTTTAACTGTGACGATATATAGGTCTCACCGCTAGTTCGTTGGCTGCCTTTTGCTTACAAAAAATTTAATAACGAACGCGAAATCGCGAGTTTCTGCTGCTAAAAGTATTGAGTGTGGAGTGGCCCTTAAATAAAAGAATACTTAGAATAAAAAGTAATTTGTGAAGGTGACTCTTCGTCTTCGTTTTATTAGATTATCGTATTGGGTAAGTCTGTAATTTTTAAATACATAATCTTAATTCACAATAACACTGCTCTTTTGCAGTATTGTGTTCCGCGCAAGGCCGCCAGTGCTCCTTGGAGAAGCGTCGCGCACTGGGCTGAAAATGAAGCTCCATAGACGGCTTTTGAAAATCAAGGTTACATTATATTGAAAAAAAAAACCAGTATATTTCTTTACTGATTAGCAATATTTTATATAGTGATACCTTTTTCATTAAGCCATTATTTAGTGAGTTATTTCATCAGTGACTGTCATCCGTACACAGTGTACATTGCAAAAGTGAGTGACATCTTTTAGAAGTGAGGACATAAACACGCACACATACAATGAAAGAACATAATATCTTTTGCATTTTATTTATCAGGGGCGATGAAATAGGATCGGGTTATTGTCTGCCAGTAGACAGACTAGTATATAATGAGCTCGAAACCTGTTAAGACATTACAGTAACATTTATCAATAGATCTTATTTCAAAAGTGCATACTTAAGTTAGTGACTAGTCTAAATACAATACCAACCTGTTTGTACACATTGGTAAACTTCCAACAGATAAATCGTTGACACGTATTAATTATTACACTTGCGATCTGCAATGTTTTTAGATCTAATGATCGATGCTCATTGTTCAGAACACTTCAATAATTTCAAAATCACTAAACTATTTATCATAGTTAATGTAACACTGTGATTTTAGACGCTCTTTGTTCAAAACCAAAAGTCGCTTCAAAATGGCTGCTTCCAAGTTCTAGAACGATTTACCGCCACCTTATTACCTTTATTTATTTATTTTACTTTACATAGAACGGCCAATACCAATTAAACTATATAAAGACAACTATTAAAAACATTAAATATCACAAGAAACACATTCATGCATTCTTCTCACAATACTTCATACATTTCGACAGAATCGTCTTCCATGTATCCGCAAACAAATCAAAGTCTGGGTTTGAGTCCAGGAGAGCATTGAGCGCAGTCATCGTCCGGGGTATTTATCACTTGGTACATTCAAATCACATAGTCACAAATGGTTATTAATGAAGCAATCATTGGTCTCTGGGACTCAATAGAATTTGGGGCATGTTTGTGCTTGGATGTATTTGTTTACATTATATTACAGCATTTGTACATATACGTAGATATGTCTATATAATACTATAAAAATTGTGTTCTATTTAACGCATGACTGCCTTGGACAGAATATCAGCAGTTGAGCATGCCTCGCGCTGCCAGCTACTATGCTGAGTCCAAGACCTTTTTGTCTTTTACCTTCTTGTATGATGTATCTCCTTGCTACCTATGTAATTTGAAAGAGAAATAAAAATCTTCTATTCTATTCTATTTTAATTATCAGTTGTGACGTTTGTTCATCACTTACTTCGATGTTGACTGTAAGATGGTAAGCTAAAGGGGCTTATGTAGGGGACTAGATCCAAATACCATTTATTGCTCATTATATCACATTAATACTCGATGTAAAGTTCAGTGAGTATGGTAATCGAGCGCACTCATTTAGGTGGCCTTATGGACACTTAAAACCTGTTCCAAAATATATATCGTTTGTAAGTATGTAAGTTTGTTTTTTTGTAAAAGCTATGCGCTATTTATTCATTTAAATATCATTTTAAAACTCTTTTCGCTTAATCAATTTATCAGTCACGGAAATTATAAAAGCCGATGGCGGAAAACAATGCATTCAATTCACACATGTGTTTTACAATTTTTTGTCGTTTGTCTTTGCGACATAATAATGTATCATGTACACATTGTACACTAGTAGGAAATACTGAAGTGACACGCAATTGCAAACATTGAGCATATTTTTATAGTATTGTTTACAAAGGTAACAACATACGTTGTTAATTGATAATGCTTGTATAGGAAGGGAATAAGGTGCCAGCTGTTTTAGAACGCAATGACCTGGCGCGTGACGATGGCAAGAGACCAGATGGTATGTCGTTATTGCCATGAAAGTAGGGTAGGCTTATGGTGTGGGACGCAACCTGTGTCGACACTCTTGCACCTTCTCATCTTCCTAGCTCGGCGGGATGTGCTGGCGCTGCCGCTGCAGCCGCATAGACACTCAAACAACGCAAATATTCGGCGGTATTATATATTTTATACACTCGGAAGGAATGAATCCGGGTCAATAATAAACCTTATCTCGGAAACTAAGAATGTTATTTCAAATAAAAAGCATTTTATAGACTATTTAATATTACTGTATTACAGTCAAGTAATTTTAATTAGGTATTTTTAAGGAACAACTCTTTTTTTTCGCTATACCAGGGTTGGTACATAGTAAAAATTGTTCATAATGATGATGAATAACCCTCTTTCGATTTTATACAACCCTTTTCGACTAATCGTGTAGAATATCGAGTCGTAGCACGTTTCGAAATCATCGCTTTCAGAGGAGAACCGGTAGGAAATTCAATGGATAACTATAATCAATATGTCAAGGTCACTCTATCTCCGCCTTAAACGGGGACAGAAGGCGTGTTGGTCATGTCAAATCATCAACATATCATACTACTCCGCCCTAACATCACACCGATGTTACCAACTATTGCAACTACATCTTCAATTAGCATACAGGATATTTTTTTATGTAGTGCGCTTAATTTGTAGAGTGATTCAGTCTCTGTTCCTAAATGCAACCGTCTATACGTCACGTCTTTAATACCAGCTGTACTTGCGAACACTACACCAACGACCAGGGGGCCTAAAAAGGCCAGATTGAGCAATTCACCTACGAATCTCCACGGTAACTGTCAAACAGACGATTGCTGAATATGAACCTTTAGCGTTTGATATTAAGAGTCATCAGTTATGTGGATATGATATTTTGACATTTGTAATCAAATCAAATCATTTATTATTGTTAAACATAGGTAAATAATACACATAGGTATATAATATCGACGCCTCCGTATAATAAGTCGGTAATATAATGTGCCATGTGTGTGTGTGTGTGTGTACCATAGAGATAATATACCTACTCATGTTCATGGTAAAAAATAAGTTTTTGAAGTAGGTCACTTTAATGTCAGGAATTTTACGAGAACAACAAACGGACGTTTCGAATTTTGAATTGTGTTGATTCACTTTTCTTTAGCTCGAAACTATACTTGAAACTGAATTACGGTTACGGTTTTATGGTTACTAATAATTAAGATTTTACAAGATTAAATTATATAAAATAAGGCGAAAGTTGCTATATCCATAAAGTTAAAGTATAACATTCGTAATTATTAACTTTATGTTCGTACTAAAAAAATAACAAGCATAATAAACTCACGGGAAACTTAACGCTTGTTCTTTGTTAAATTAAACTTTAGTTATTGTTTTAATAAAATCATTATACCATGCAAAAAGGCTATAGAGAATACAATATTTAAAATTAAAGATACCATCAAAAACCCCCGACTCCAACTAGAAAAAGCGCTATAACTTTTGAACGACTGAACAGGTTTTCATGAAACATAACTAAGATAATAACCGATTAAACTACCTTTTGATTAACTAAAACTGCATTGAAATCGGTCCATCTGTTTTAGAGCTACGATGCCAGAGACAGATATACAGATACACGTCATAATATGACATGTAGATATATTATACACACTACAAACTTATAATAACACTCCTCTATGTCGGGGGTTATTATGAAAGGATATTGATTTACTCGTAGCAACTCATTTTCGTATTTGATTATTTGCTTATTTATCAAATATGTGCCTCTGCCTAATATGTAACTAATAGGTCATGCTAATTTACATAAACCGAACACTTCCATAGATGGAACTCTCTAATTGTTTATAGAGGAAGCGTGTTGTTTTATATATTTATTTAATAGAGAAGTAGCGAATATTTGCAAATTAATTTGTTGGAATTATGTGCGTAGGAGTTTTCTATATTTTGCATATCAATATCGTCATAATTATGTTATTCTAGTTAGCCATAAATAGAATATTGAAATTTCGAGATTTTCGTATTTTTTTATAGTGCATTTAATAATTGCAGATTTCAAATGAGAATTGCAATTGTGGAAACGTTAGCCAGTCAAGAAAATTCATAACGCTACCGGCACTTGGGGAGACTATCCGTTCTCTCCCCGACGAAAAAGAGGGGTGTTTTATGTTTGTAGTGTGTAACTGTCTGTGGCATCGTAGCTCAAAAACGGATGGACCGATTTCACTGCAGTTTTTTTAATTGAAAGCTAGATCGGGTACCATCTTAGCTACGTTTCATGAACATCTGTTCAGCCGTTCATAAGTTACAGCTCTTTTTCTAGTTGGAGTCGAGATTTTCGACGGTTAGGTTAGGTATATTATTACGTGGGTTTCACGAATTTACGAAAGATAAAGAATCAATTCATTAGAGCAGTGTGACGCAATATCTCAGAAGCTTTGACCCGTGTGCAAAGTATAATATGAATCAATAACTGTGTTACCACACGGCTATAAAACTAGGCGCCATATATGGTAGGGTTCGATACTAAAATACTTATAATCGTTAGTTTACATCATTGGTTAGGAACGTGCCAGTGATGAATCTGGTTTAATATCTAGAAAAATATGTAAGTAAGTATACCTAGTAACCTAACATCGGCTGCTAAATAAACCCACGCGCATCTCAGATGTTTATAATAATGATTTTTACCCTTTTAAAGTCATAACTAGAACACAAATTTTAAAAGTCGATATTTATTTATAATAACTTATTTAGGATTGGGTTCCTTAATAGAATGAAAGAAATTACATGTATTCGGAGTAGACACTACACATCACAATGTACAAAGTTTTTTTTTTTTTAAATCTGCATTGAAATCCGTCCATCAGTTTTGGAACTACGATGCCACAGACAGATACATAGATACACAGATCCACACATACACACCACAAACTTATAAAACCCCTCTTTTTTGTCGGGGGTTAAAAATATTGGCAAAAAGAAAAGAATAAAAAATACCATGTGCTGTCGGCAAGCGATTACCGAATGGGTATTATTGGTATGGATGGCTCAAAAACTCCTAATTTTTTCACAATTTACTATAAGGTAAGCCATCGAAAAGGTCTCTACAGATAACGGTCGTAAATGTTACCATAATCACCTCGCATCATTTTTCGCAGCATTTTTTTAAATAAATAAATATATAAAAAATATTTTATTATTAGGGGCACAGAGAGGGGCACTTGTTTATCTTCTCAACATAATCCCTTAGTCACCTTCACAAACCTGAGAAGAAGAGGAACAATTTTTGCCGAGAACCATAAGAGAGAGGGAAAGCATAGTGGGACTCTCAAATTTGGAGCTGTCTGACTAGGAAAGTATCTCCACGTTGCAGAATATTGTAGCCAATTATCACTGCTCTTTTGCAGTGTTGTGTTGCTAACGGTGAGGAAAGTCGCCAATGCTTCTTGGAGAAGCGTCGTGTTGGCAAAGAAGAAGGGCACGATGCTAGTAGTAGGGTCGGCAACGCGCGAATGTTGCCAACCGCAGCGTTGCTATATCATACCACCATTGTCATGCCTGACGGTGACTCTGGTGGATTGGTACCACATTTTTGTCCCCTATACTGCCCGGGCAGCGAGTCCTCTTGAACCGTTTCGTTCGTTAAGATTTTTACAGGATGAGTAACACTCGATTGATTCCCCTGGTGTTTCAAGTGTCCATAGGTCACGGTAACCGCTTACCATCAGGCGGGTCGTATGCTTATTGACCAGATTAGTGGCACCAAAAAACACGTAGCTTCTGTGTAGGAACGAGGTATGGTATTCGTCCACACTTCTATTTCAACCCACAATTTTCCTCATCATGTTCCATATTCCAGCATTCTTGGAAGCTTGCCACGCACGTCGCAGATGATCGACATAATATAACTCCGTTTAGTTGCGCAGTCGCATCGTGCGCGCCGTTCTCACATAGCGATCGATCGTAAACGTGCGGTCGTCTGTGTAGGTGGTCGGCGCTGAATGGAATTGTTATCAATGAGATGAGGGAGTAGAATGTAGTATAGTTAGTACAGTCAGTATAACCTTCGTGCTATCGGCTCCATATTGACTCTCAATAGTAATTTGTTAATGAATAAGATAAACAGTTAAATACCTATGTCCTATTGATATAACTTAAATTGAACCATCTATTACCATAGTTTTCTTCGAGGGTCATCGAACTTACCATTCGGTTTGCCGCTCGCAACCGGAGCTCCTACGTAAGTTCAATGACCCGCGCGGAGCGCTAGAATGCCGTAACGATCAAGTGATGGGAATAGATCTCTCGTTTTTTCTTTTACTGAATTAAAAATACAGCAGATATTTTTTTGCGAGTAGGTAGTAGGTACCTAATTATTATTCGAAATCATTAATAAATCGTTTGAAAAATCAAGCCTCGCATTTAACAGTAATTCATCAATAGCATTATAAATTATAATAAAGCAAAAATGAAGCTAATTGACGCCAGTCGACTGACTGCACATAAAGGCCGAGCACACGACACGGAGCTGGTATTAAAAGCACTCACTGGGACAAAAATTGGTGGAGCGACACACTGGCGCGGGCGCTGCAATCATGTGGGACAGCTTTCCAACCCTACTGAGACTGTGGAACTCAGACCATTATATTTATTGGAAATAAATCTCAGATTTTTATTGTGAGAAACTAGTTTATTGATGAGACAGAGATAATGATTGAAGGAGATGAAAATTGGGTATTCGAAGACGACCTTCGACGTATAATAAAAAACCATCAGGAACATGGAACATCAGATATATCATGAATGATAAGTGTGAGTGATTAGAGAGATATGGAATAACAATTTAAGTAATAATAATGTCTCAGTTATAATAACTAAAAACTGGTGAAAGAAAAAAAGAAAAAAAATAGATTTTTAAAACCATGAAAATGTCAAATTTTTGAATTAATTATATATTACTAGCAACCTGTCTCTGGCTTCGCACGAGTGCAATTTCTCTACCATCCCTACATTAAATATCAAAGTATTATACATTTAAACCTTCCGAAAGAAATGCTCAAATTGTTGGTGAAAACCGCATCAAAATCCGTTGCGTGGTTTAGGAGGAGTTGGCGGATATACAGACGTGGAAAGCGACTTTATTTTATACTATGTAAAGATAAAGATTAAGCTACGTAATGTGTGCCTACGGTTACCGAAATCTAATCAACATTCGCGATATTGCGTTTTTTCGCGAAGTTCACAGTCTAAGTGGTCGTTGTAAGTGCATGTGTCCGATTTCATGGTCCAAATAAGAGCTGCATTCATTGTAACCGGATGTATCGGAGACAATTGTATCGATATACAATTATACATACATACAATAATAATATAACATTTTGTATTGATGTCCATAGCAACATACATCTTATGCGACTGAATGCACTCTTTTTGAAAGTTGCTTTACATGCAAATGGCCGCCAGATACTGATACTTTCTATAGAGATTCTCAAGTAACACAATAATGACATTTCTAAATGTATTTCTGTCCTTTGTCAATAAAGTTCAGAGCTCAGTGCAGGGCTCATAAAGATTTGCGATTACTATATCAATTCGGTTGCGTATTTTGACAGTACTAATCTAGACGCATCTGTCACTGTCTTTTTCTATTGAAACAGAAAGAGACAAACGCCCTTATAGTCTGCGCCAGTATCTAAGGGGTCGGTACATATTTGATGGAAATGCGTCGAGCGTATCATCATTGGTTGAGAGACGCACTAACGCATCATCGGTTGAGTGTGAAGGGTTGAATGTTTTATCATCATTTATCATATAATTGTCTGTTCTGTGGCGTTACCGACCCTTAATGATTATGATTTATTTTATATTGGTTATTGCCATTAAAATTCTAATGCAGAGTTAGCTGGCCAGACACTACAGATAGTCTAAAATACACACTTTTTTTTTTGCTCTCCAATTTCTACCTTTTTTTTTTTTACAGGATCACGCAAACGAGTTGATCGTGTTGACGCTCTTAAAGAAACTCTTCTGCGTCCGAATGGGATCCCCACTTTTCTTAAAATATTCAAGACACGACATGTCTTTGTTTTTGTCTCCAAATAGAATAGAAACGAAAACTCTTTTGTTATTCATAATTCGTTTAGTTATGATAATATGACTCGTCGGCGGCCACTTTCACAATCTTCGCTTTTATGTAATAACCACTTACTGTTAATTTCCAACTTTATTCTCCAGAACTAAGGTTTCTTTTTCCGTGTTGTGTGTTGAGATCTTTACCTGCGAAAAAAGAGATGGTCATTAGATTAATTCAGATAACGAGTGCAGTTTTTGTAAGCGGTTTTAATTAGATTTAAAGTTAAGCTTCGCAGCAATTAAGCGCATTTAAGTTAGCTTAGTTTACTTTCAAGCTACGTAACTACACCTCGGGGTCTTGTTGGATTTTATATCTAATAACAGTTCATGTAGGTTCTAAATATTTTCATATTATAATTTATGTAGGTTGGGTTTTTTAGGTACAAATGTTTTAGTTGACAAGAGGAACGCACTCCTGGATTCCTTAAAGTTGTCAGCAATGGATGATGGTGTTCCAAATAAAGTAGCTAAACCCACTTATGCGACAAAAATATTATATTCCTTCTTGTTACATAAGCAAAATTAAGTTAATTTTCTTTATACTTTTGTAGATAAGAGCTAAATTGTTCATACTTAGTTTATATAAATTAGAGCTAAATTACAAGAAAATGACAGATTTTATATTACGATGAGATTGTCATAGTAACATAGTCACAACTCACAGATGTGTACCTAGTTAAATCCCTTTTAATAAAGAATTAAAAATTGAAGTGTTTCAGTTATAATGAACTGTACAAAAATTTGGTAGTTTTAACCAGTTAACATTTTCTGGTCAGATTGGTCTGTCTGTAACCTACATATACTATACTATATTAAAATATTAAATCCTAATAGGCTTGTACTTGAGTCGAAACCAAGGACTACCTTATACCAAAAGAATTGTTATGCCATGTGTATACAGATATTTAATAAAATACCAGAAACAATTAAGAAACTTCCGCGAGTTCAGTTTAAGAAAAGCCTAAAAAACTGGCTACTGGACAAAGCATATTACACTGTAAATGAGTTGTGTCAGCGAGTTATACTGTAATTCTTTTTAAATTTTTTTGACATTGCATTTTCATTATTATTATTTTTGACATGATACCTTATACATATTATTTTTTTGACATTAATTGTAATTTTATATTGTATTAGGAATCCGTTGTTTTATCAATGTTAAACTTTCACATGTCACTTAGTGGCAAAATAGAAGAACTACATGTACTCCTCAACACCTTAATGTACTCTATTTTATGTGGAATAAATTTCATTTCATTTCATTACATTAAATATCAAAGTATTATACATATCAACCTTAGGTATATGAAAAATTATCTAACTGATGGTGAAAACCGCATCAAAATTTACTTTATTTTATACTATGTAAGGATTGTAAGAAACGCTGTATTATTTACTCTGTGCGAATGGCAATGACAAATTTGGAAGAAAGCTCGCGCATCACCACTTCTGGAGGCAAAAAAAAAACATATTTCTAAATTAAAACCACTGTGACCACATCAGACAATACCCTTCCAGACAGCGAAAATAACAAAGCGTACCGTGTTATAATATCAGTTCATCGTCAGCCTACTAATGAGACGCAGGAGTGACGCAATGTGCGTGCGCATACTAAATTAACACGCGTTATAATGCAACTGCTCGGGATTGTGTGTGTGTAAAGTATGGACTGTGTAGCAGGTCCAAAGAAAGTGGGCGGAAGAAAGAGAGGTCGGTACAATGTAGAGACAGCATCAAAAGTAAACGATGAACAGTCAGACGTCAAAACTAATAAATCATGTGTTCCATTATATTCAGCAATTTTGAAATTCGAATGATCATTAAATTTGATGTTAAGAAGGAGAATTTAAAAAAAAATCGTGCTACGTAGTCTATGACCGCAGTGAACATGGATGATGGGGATGATGATCAAGTCGGAAAATACAGATTTTAATGCATGTAACTTAAATGTCTCGTAGAGTCATAGCTATTATTATTGTCGCGGGACTTATCTCATTACCGTGACCCCGGAACGTAAAGGGCTATTGAAGGAACACCGTGGATTTTAGTCAGTACAAGTCTGACAATCCCTCCCGCCCTGCCCGGGGTGGGAGGACTCATTTGATGATTTTACCAAGCTAAAGAAAAAAAAAAAAAAAGGCTATTATTATTATTTAGAAAAGGTAAGGTTTAATACCCTTTGTCACTGCGACCTGCGAAGATCTATAACAACAAATACAATATATACAAATGTGACAAATAATAATAATCTATTATCTCGTAGGTATGGTGATATTTCATGTGTAAATCTTATAGGCGACGGATTACTTAACTTTACTTTGTTCTAGGGAATCGTAGAAAGTTATTCAAAAAAGCTTAAGGCAACTTGTACAGACAACCACAGAAAATAATATCTATGCCCAAAATAATTGTATTCTGTATTTTGTACTGTTTAAGAACTGTTAAGCTAAAATATCCATTGAGTTTTATGTACTACTAATATTAGGTAGGTTCCTACTTTAGTAAAAAAAAAAGTACATTAATGCATGTCCGAATTTAATTCAATTCTCAATTTTTTATTGCAAATTGCAATCCATAATGTACACAGTCATACAGGTGGTAAGTATAAAATATAGAAACAATTATGGACCCCGTCGGGCACAGCAAAAGTTTAAATAAGTAGGAGAGAGGAGGAGCGCTTTAATAATTTTTCATATTATGAAAATGGTTTCTCTTTTGAAAATATAATATAATATATATAATTATTATCACTTATCATCTATATTACTTGTTTATTCTCTATTTTCTCTATTATTTATTTATTTATTTATTATAATATGTGTAAGCCTATCTATTTCCTGGCCTATCTATTTGGCAGCCTAACATAGTATTCTTGATAAAGCCTTAAAAAATAGTAGGTATTACAATTATGTTAGGCATTTTGTCAACAAAAAATATCTCTAAGGAAAATAGATTTCAAAACCTATTAAACTATTATGAAATTAAAATGTTCTACAAAAAATCGTTTACAATAAAACATTACGATATTGAACCATTCAATCCTACGACAATAGTTTCCGCAGACCTTTTTACCATTACCAACATAAATATGCATGTAACAACAACCTTACTATGTAGGTTGTAAGGTTGAAAGTTGTGTGGTGTGACCGTTGTATAAATTTATAAAGTAAGGTTCAGCATGTTGCAATATGGACGACAACTTGTAACCGCCTATTGCGTACACGCATGCGTTTTCCAAACTGATTGTTTGAAATAAAGACGCAACTGTGCATGCAAGGAAATTTGTTCTTTATTATAAAAGTGTGTGGGTAAAATTTCGAATGGTGATGTTTTTGAAAATGATGACAGTTGACGTTTTTCTTGGCAGTTATTGTTTATGAAATAAAAGAATTTGTTTGTAACGTGAGTTTCTTTTTGTCTTTTGTAAGTTCTATACGTACCGATATAATAAAGTTGGACGGGTTAAGTGTTCGACCAAGAATGACCATAGTACTTTCATGTTGTGGAGGAACGAGGTATGGTGTTCCTCCATTGAAAAGGGAGGATCCTCCGACCAGGCGAGGTGATATTGCCTGGCGGGCCGAAGCCCGACGGTTGTTTGTCGGACAGTTGTATATGTGCTAGATACGAATATCTTTTTCCTTGCGCGATGCAGGCTTCGTAATCTGATAGTAGTTATTCTATGTGGCGATAGATGTCGTTACAATGTCATAGAGAATTACTACGGAATTATAATCACGTCGAAGACAATCAGTATTAGCAGCAGTTGCAAGGGAAAAAATTCCATTTCACCTGTGAATAGTAATTTAATGTCCTCACGCACAAGTGAATTTGAAGTATTAAGTAATTCCGACTTAATTTTAAAATTAGAAACATTAGTCTTCGTGAAAATCATTTGCAATATCATGACCACAATATAGCAAAGCTAACATGATGATGTTTGTGTAATCGTATCTGTAATATAATCGCAACGCAATTTATAATACAATGCAAACACAGAAGGTTCACGCTCCACAGTACGATGACAGACTTCGCGCATACTGACGCAAATGTCGCTATTCGCTATACGCTTAAGCGCTTGCGTACCATCCAAAATAGTCCATTATTTATTTATTTATTTATTTAGATCATGGAAAACTTACAGCTAATTTAACTTAAATAACAACAATTTAGTCAATAGAAAGCCAATAACAAGTTTTCACTTCTAGTAATAGACTAAAAAAATTAAATGTGAGCGAATGAAGTACAACTTTTTTTTTTTTTTTTAGCTTGGTAAAATCGTCTTATGATTCTTCCCACCCCGGGCAGGGCGGGAGGGACTGTCAGACTTGTACTGACTAAAATCCACGGTGTTCCTTCAATAGCCCTTTACGTTCCGGGGTCACGGTAATGAGATAAGTCCCGCGACCGAATGAAGTACACCTTACCATAACAATAATAATTGCTTACCTACTAAAAACAGAGCATGCAGTCTTTTTATTTGAAAAAGTTAAGGCTCAAACGTGAATGGATCAATATCATGCTGTTTACGTAGTTTATTAAAGTTTCTGCTCGCACGCACCATATAACTACCTGCTATTACTACCACCTACCACCTACTACGAGTATTATTACCTGCAGTTTTCGGTTTTGTACATGAAATTGGCCGCTTATTTAATAAGTGATGAAACGCAGACATTTATAGTATTGTTCTGTCCTCAGGGGGCTTACTACGAACTTTTATAGCAGGACTGAAATTGAACTGCTCAGAAATTTCCAGAATAAGCTGACCTTTCATTGTATAAAAAGCCTATACAGTGCGAGGTCAGCTTATACTGGAAATATCTGAGTAGTTCACCCTGGTTACTAATTCAAAATGTAGGAGACTGTGTCCGCCGCTATTCTGATCGATGTCGCGTCGGCACCGAGTAAATATTCAGTGGTGTCTGTATTGTCTAATGTGTAAACGCCCAACTGTCATGCACATGAACGAACATTTATGTACAAAGATGGATGATGTTTTTGGTAGTCTCCGGTGGTGGTAGAGATTACCACCCTTCGCGTCACTACTGGGCAGTGGATCGCTGTCCAGAGCATCCCCTTCAAGTGGGGTACTCCAGGTGAGAGGTATCCAGGAGGTGGAACCGGTTGGAGCAGGGAGCTGCCAGGTGGAGCGTGGTGCAGCAACATCTGGTGGCACCATCCGCTCGTCACCTCCCCAAATCTCATAAATGAAAATTTGATTTTAATAGAATTATTTTAATAATAGATACGTACCGACACGTAGGCACAATGTAAAAAAGAAGAGAATGCTGGTGTTGCCAGCACTAGAAAACTTTATGTTTAACAATGGGATTGTATGAATGTGCTTACTTATTTAACTAATGTTTGATTGATTTAGGACGAGGCCTAATTAATTGCATAGCGCGCCGTAAATATGTTTGTAAGCTTAGTCAAAGTCAAAGTTTTTCATTATGCAGGCACTTGCAAAACGTCGTGATTTTAGGTGCACGGTTCCAAGTGGGTTGGTCTTTTTATTGACGTATTACATGGAGTGTGACTTCTGCATGTATTTATGTCGTGTTACACGCACGACTACTGACGAAACGGCTACTGTTCTTCTGTTCACGTTGGTCATGCGGTGATCATTAGCGGCGATTGAGCAATGTGGGGATTAATGCTAGGTCAATGGTGTTGACAAATGATTTGATGACGGCTGCCCAAATTAAATTACTCTTGGGTGGCGCTGATTATAATTGGTTGAGCACGATTTAATTACGAGTCCGCTCAGTGATTAATTTGAGGCTTTGATTAAGTTACATTACTATTTTGATGCTCATGTATTTCAACTAACTATCTACCTAGATGACCTACTATTTGGAGCCGCGCGCCTAGAGTCCCAACATTTCATAAGTGCTACAGGCACTGGTTTACATGAAATAAAGATAAATATTGTATTGTATTCTAAATTTAATTTTGATGTAATTACTTTCTCATTCAAGAACAGCGACAAAATATTTCTACAATATAAATGCATCAACGAATTATAGGCAAATTTTTTATACGGTGCGTGTAAGCAGAAACGTTAATAAACTATGTAAACAGCATGATATTGATCCATTCACAAGTAGTGTGCCCGCAGCAAGGATGTGTTTGAGCCTTAACTTTTTCAAATAAACAGACTACATGCTCTGTTCTTAGTAAGCGATTATTATTGTTATGGCAAGGTGTACTTCGTTCGCTCACAATTGAATTTTTAGTCTATTACTATAAGTGAAAACTTGTTATTGGCTTTCTGTTTGTACTAAATTGTTGTTATTTAAGTTAAATTAGCTGTAAGTTTTCCATGCTCTAAATAAATAAATGTAAGAGTATCTAAAGATTTCTTGAAATATACTTATCAACGATCGACGAAAACGAACAATAATGTTAGCCAACAATTTTTGTAGATTATTGGATCTGTATCCGAGTCAAATTGAAATGTTATTCAGAAAGACTAATTATGCACTTATGAATATTCAAATTGTCTACCGGATTCAGAAAGTCGTTAGGTACAACGGAGATGAACCAGCAAGTAACAGAGTACAAACTATCCATAGCAACGTATAGCTATGGACAGCTGCAAACCGGCACACGTACCGTTGGTACACGAGACTTCAATTACTTGCATACATGACGTCTACAGACAGTATTGACTCAAGTCTTTACCGCTCAGACACAAAATAGAAATAAAAGAAAGAACGATGAATAGCTCTCACACACACCGAACGAAATCATTTAAAAATCGGTAAAGGGGATTTTCTGACAATAAATTGAATATTCTATCCTCTATACAGGGTGACTGGCTGAACGAGGGTATTGAAGGAGCGCAAAAAATCTACAAGTGAAACAGGGTCAGACAAAGTGAACCAAGGCGTCTTGTTCACGTCCGATGTTCGAGAAACCTACTAATGACTGTGTCTCGTTACTTTATTGACAGATGTGTGTCGTTTAGTGTAAAGGAAGTAGAAACTATCCTTTAGCTATATTACAACATAATTTATAGCTTGGGGTACAGTTTCTGTATATTTAATCAATCATAACCATTTTATTTCTTCTTTTTCACGGAAATGCCAAGGCCTTTGCTCCATGATAAGTCGAGTAACTAGTTTTATGGGAACAGGTGCGTCTGACCATAATATAGCTCTGGAAAACCAGATATTTGCAATATTTTATAAACTAGTAAGAAGCATTCTACTAGTTAAACTACTGATACCGACACCCCCCTAATTATAACCCCTGCCTCTACATCAAAAGGTCGGGTCACCAAGAAAATAGTAGGTATTTGATTGGATGTTCCTCCAAACTGGTCAACAAATGTCCTATGTGGACTTGGTTTTGTTAATGAATTATTTAATTTGGAATAAACATAAATAAATTGTCTTTAATTTATTATTTCCTCAAATAATTGACCATTACGAGAATTAGCTATTTATAGTATTAGGCATTTCAAGAGTTGGGCATTATTAGAATTGGGCGTTTATAGAATTAGACATTTCGAGAATTGACATTAAAGACTCACTTGCCGTTTTGAGAATTAGTCATTATGCGCTTTAACCCCATAATCACCTTTGGCGTTTTAATCTAAGATGAATGTTTCAAAATAGTATAGCATGCTTTTAGTATCGCAGCAAAACAAACGATTACAATCCATAAATGTTTGTCACCATTGTGATGTTTATAAATTTAGTACGTGAAGGCATTAGCTGTGACACTAAATTAACACCTGAATCATGCGCAACTGTGCTAACTATTACAACAATAGCGTCACACTGCATGCTAAGTACGCATAATTCTATGACAACTTAGCTATCATTGCGCAATGGATCGGATGCCTTGCGAAATGATGGCATAATTGGGAGTGTTCAATCCATGTTGACAATATAACAGATGTTTAAAATGGAAATGGCCGTTTACATACATAAAAGTTCCTGAACTTAGGCCTTGGTAGATAAGGATGCGGTTCGGTGTCCTAGATTTGAAATGTTGAATTATTTTTTAGTTCGTTATTTTGGCTATGTAAAAAAGAACTTTGACTACACGAATAAATACATATTATGCAGTTATCCAATTCTTATCTCTATTCAATCCTTAGATCTTGAAAAACTTCAAAGTATCCAGTCAGTATCATAAGTTTCCATGTGATGAGGATAAGATAAAACAATATTTGGATTCATAACACATACAACTCAACCAAGTTCTCAAATTATTTCCAGAGCGATGACCAAATAAGTGTATTGAAAGAAGTTATTTAAAAAAAATAACAATTATTCTATTTGCACGAATCTGTTACCCAATTCAATATTGTATAGTCTTTTGTTATACATATTTGGTGCTGATACAGAATATAATAGTCTTCGGAAGCTGACTTTCACAACCTCCGCAAGCTTCTGTAAAGCTGCGAAACTCTTTGATAGAAATTAGAATGGATAATATTTTTGACAGATGAAACCGAAAGCTTTCAAGTAAAATGTTACGCAATAGCTTTCAAATGTTTAGTTACAGAGCATTTTTATAAAGAACTGCATTACTGTTAATGTCACTGCTAGCCTGTCACATTCCACTGCTGGCCTCCTCATTGATTTCTATAGTACGTACCTATTAGAGGACACTGCACAGCGGTGATCTCTACTGAAGCGGCATTTGAGTGGCGTATTTGTTAAATTCCAAATTCAAGTCTGTGATCGCTGAGCATCGTTACATAATACGGACAAAAGATCTGCATCGTCCATATAAATATGATGTTACAAAATTACCAAATACCAAAAGACATTATTCTAGAAATTCAAAAAGCACTCTTTATTTTCCAGCAAATAAAATAAGGCTGTCAGAATCGTTTGTGTACCGCAATGCTTAAAGATTATTTATTTATTGTTTACAAACAAATCGAGAGAGTATTTTTTTTATAACATTGGTGGTGGGTGTCCTTCATAAAGGTCAAGTGCGCAGCAATACTCTCAACCGGTACAATGTATATTTTGGTGCAATCTTTTAGGCGGCTGGAAATGCAAGCGCGGGTTTGCGCAGGTACAATCAAGTCGACATTAATTAGAGTCGATTATAAGTTTCAATAATACACTTATAGGTTTTTTAATGTGTTTGTTAATTTAATTTTTAAAATTAGAATTCGTAGTCAAAGTGTTTATTTGCATAAAATAGGTAGTACAGGATCTTATTATAATTAAAAATGTTACATTACAATGCTCTCTATTATACTAACATATATCAACATGCAAATTGAAAAATTGATAGCCATTTTTTTAGCTTCTTAGACATAACACAGGGCCGGCCTTGAATTCATTTGGAATCTTATTTTAGACTTTGACACACATGCCATAGCAGTTTTTTTGCAATTACGAGATCTTTAGACAAAATCCTATTACAAGCCAATTAATAATAATTGTCTAGATGGTATTTCTAAGGGAGGGTTCGTCGCCAATTAAGATGAATCCCATACGAAATGATCCATGAATGAACATAAAGCAATAGACTTATTTAAAGCTCGTAGCACATGCTACTCTGTAGTTCCTGCCTACGCCCATGGAAAAAGCCATAATGTTATGTATTTATGTGAAATAATTTTCACCGACCTTAACCTTTAAGGTACTTATTCTGGGAAGTAAATTATTTATATCGCGGGACCTTAACTTGACCTCAACCTCTGAGGTCGCTTATATCACCTTAAATATGCGCTAAATATACACCTTAAATGATAACTGAAAGTACCTTCAATGTCAGTAGGGTTGCCAAAGTTGGTCGCGGGACTTATCTCATTACCGTGACCCCGGAATGTAAAGGGCTATTGAAGGAACACCGTGGATTTTAGTCAGTACAAGCCTGACAGTCCCTCCCGCCCTGCCCGGGGTGGGAGGACTCATTTGATGATTTTAACAGGCAAAAAAAAAAAAAAAAAAAAAACGGGGTTGCCAAAGTTAGTAGAAGTAAAAGTTAGTAGAAGCCAAAGTTAATAGAAATACCTATCACTACATAGTATAAAATAAAGTCGCCTACCCTGTCTGTTGGTTCGCCAACTACTTCTTAACTATACGGATATGGATTTTGATGCAGTTTTAACCATAATTTTGAGCATTTCTTCCAGAAGATTTATATATGTATAACACTTTCATATTTAATGTCAATACTAGAGAAATTGCACCCGTGCGAAGCCAGGGGCAGCTACCTAATCACGATGCACGCTCGTAATCGGAATCGACTCAATTTTGACACTACAACAGTGTTCATTGCGTTGCTCAAATTGTAGGGCGTAGTGGTTTTAAAAGCATACCGCGCAATATAGTTTGTTGGACTGTCAAAATTGAATCGATTCCGATTGCGAGTGTGTATCGTGATTACCCTGCGGGTCAGTAGTAAATTTGCAGTATTTTAAGCCTGAAATACTGTATTCAATTGGAGAAATATAGTAACCAAATCTGCTTTATTTACACAATATCCAAAAAAAATATAATTTATTAATCACACAAATAAGAAACACTAGATAAATTCAATTTCAATGATTTCTTTCCCGTTCATAGCAGAGCTTCAAAATTGTTGTACAAAATTAGAAATATTTTCAAATCGAAAAAACTGTAGGTTTAGTTAAAAAAGATTTCAATGGGAATACTTATTCTTTTGGCAACCCTTACTGCCAGTAGAGTTATGAATAATGTTATGAAATACTTACTCATATTATACAATGATTCTCACGTAGGTATCAACGGGTTGAGTGAAGGCCGGCGCAGGCGCAATGTCAAATATTAACAAATAATGTAAAACAATTGTATTGTTAAAGTAATGTAATTAATGTGCTTAATTAACACATTGTGCTTCAATGGACCGTGTTGGTCTATGTGAGATAACTTTGTTTCATGTTAAGTTGGTATTTCAATTGTTTAACTATGGTTCGTATTTAAGTTATTAATTGCAGAGATGGATATTAACTTAATAAACTTTGAGTGATTTGATAAACCTGATATAATGTCAATAATTCTTGACGGTTTACACTAAATTAATTCTAAGCATACAATATACCACACAGAAGCTGACTCCGGTGGTCTGGCCTCGTCTGATTGGCAATACCAATGCTCGAACGACAGGTGCTCGATCGGTATGGCCAATCGGCCATGACGATTTAGTATTGTAGTTCAAAAGATGTATTCGTCCGAATAAAACCGTGAATCCCGATCGAAGCAGATCGATGTATTCTTTAATACATCGATCTGCTTCGATCGGGCGGATAAAAATAAGGTGCCTGCTCGAAAGACCCGCGTCTGCGGTCTGGAGGCACCTATGAGATCGATCGAATAAATGATAGGATAGGCCGATCGAGCATGTGTAGTAAATATTAATCATCAACCTAATCGATCAATGGATAGGTCAAATCGATCGAGGCTGATCGTTAGGTGTCTCCAGAATCAAAAAGGATAAATGACTGTACCAAAGTTCTGGAGATCGGAACCTCAGCATATTTGGTATAGTTTTGATTAAATAAGTAATCAAGGATAGAACAAAAAACTTATTAACTAAACGTGAAAATACACAACCAGAAATTAAAGACACTCGACCAAACAATTAATAATATTAATATTGAAACAACAATCATTTAAAAACGACATAATTATCCGAAACGCTTGCGGCAGTTTCCCATCAATTAGCAACACGATTGGTAAGCCTAAGTTAAAAGTCGTGTCTCTAAACAAAGACTAGTCAGGCGCAACTCAGGCGCATATAGCTCTCATCAATATGCATTAGTGTAGAAAGCTTGCTAATGACTGGTAAGCGCGGAGTGGTGACCGCTCTGTGTGTTTTTGCATGTGTTTGTTTAAAGTTAACGGGCAATTTCCGTGCTGTTTGCGGAAAGGATTGTCTTTAATGTCTTACGGTTGCTTTCGATAGTGACATAAGCAGAATTATAGATTCTCATGTAGACTCGTACTTTGGAAATTCTAGTCTTTATCTTTTCAAGCATGTCGACTCTTCACCAAACTGATGCAGCTGGAGTTTCTCTTCTTCTATATAAATAATATAAATACGAGTATATTACTAATGTAGGACACATAACATGTAATTTCTGGAACCAAGTCTAGTAGAAAGAAGTGTATGTAACAGTTCATAAATATTATATTATATTCTATGAAGTAACAAGTTACCAAATTGTCGTTTAATTACTATAATGAAATAATAATAATTTATTATCTTTTTAGATCTAAATGGCGCTGGCGATTCCTTCTTACTGCATCTGAGAAGAAACGAGTGATTTTGAAAGTCCAGACATTTGTTTTGGTAATAAATCATTTGAGAAGAGTGTAAGGGGTCTGGAACAGCCTTTTGAAGAAAGAGTCATAACAGTTTTGAGCTGATCTGTCCCAACTGACGCCACACATGTATCAGTAGTGGAACTCAATCCTATGCTAGGCAGGAAGCTCTTACGCGAGATATAATCATTCTCTTCACCAACTGTAACAAGATATTAACTAACCCTAGTAAAATCTGCTACTGCTTGACAGTATCTCTAAATATGCACCGCATGACCTGTTTCTCGGCCTTCCGAACGCAATCCACCACAGCTGCCTTCTTGAGGTCGTCGGTCAGTCTGGCTAGTTACTGGATAAATATCAGATTTATTGTTTACTCAGATCTATGTGGCAATTGTCTTAAATAAGCATTGAATATCCAATTTCACACTGTCCAAAGTTTACGCATAACTTGGCACAGAACTGGTTGCCCATTATCGAATAGTTATAGAAACAGGTAAGTTTGACGTGATTTACACAATAACTGGAATTTAGATAACAAATAGAACCTGCACAAAAGAGCTATGCTGACAAGTCACGTAAAGCAAGGATTTCGCAATCCTGACACACCTGAGGAATGAGAGACTTCAGACAGATTGACGACGGTCGATAGCTTGCGAATAATCATATCGCTTTGGAGTTGGCTTAGAGACAACTTAGGAACGTTTGATGAAGGCCAACGAAAGTGAAATAGAAATAGCTGATGTGTGGAATAATAAACACTTATCATACAGGAATGATATTATTATAGCTATATTGATTGAAGGTGTAAAGGCTTAAGAAAACATAGTCGTAAGTTCACCACAAGATCTACCGTTAATTGTAGCAGTTAATAAGGAGCTCCATTCATC
The DNA here is from genome assembly GCA_932294325.1 of Allophyes oxyacanthae. Lineage (NCBI taxonomy): Eukaryota > Metazoa > Arthropoda > Insecta > Lepidoptera > Noctuidae > Allophyes > Allophyes oxyacanthae. The sequence goes on along the minus strand of OW028614.1, from coordinate 823,762 downwards.
ATTAGACGTTTATGGGTTGATGATGCAATGCCACACTTACTGGAGATAATTATATCGTATTAATTGTAAATATAAAGCTGCTTATTCTCGTGATATAATGTATTACACATCTATTTACAACACCTGATATGGATGGATAGCAAACAGTAAAAAACAATGTTTTTCCTTTCACTACAAAATGTTCATTGAAATCTATCACCGAAATAGTAAACAATTACGATTACCATGACATAATTACGTCTTGAGAACAAAGCTACGAATTGTATGCGCAAACGCATTGATCCTATCATGTGCTAGACAAATATTTATGGCCATACCCGCCCATTCTACTACACTATTGTTTTTGAACAATAAGATTCGTTCTCGCTCGTTATTTAAGTATTTTTCTATATAGGTTTCAATGCTTCATTACATAGTTTAGAAATATTCAGACAAGTTATGATTATCAATCAGAACGGGAATAAATTTTATTAATAACCTTACTTCATCGTATTTTAGAGGCATGCCATTTAGCGCTCCAAATCGAAGCGCCCCAATAATATGCCACATAGCGCACACATAGTGCTATTGTTTGCGCACCAGACGCGTCAGTTATAGGTGGCTCATGATCAGCAGTGGAAGCTAATTTGTCTACGGCAAACTATATAGTTCGTGACTTTCATCAGTCTCTGCCCACATCAGTTGATAAGTGTAAATTGATATTATCAGTCATCGTAGTGTAATGAGCTAGCTACCTAAAATACATAATGATCTCACTATTTTTACATCCTGCTTTTATTTAATCATCATGCAGGTTCATGTAACTTGCAAACTATAAAAACATCCTGTAATACTTCATGATGAACACAAACAAAATCTGAACCAACTTTAAATTCTCCGTATGCCTTAAATATAAATACATGTGTCACAAAATATTTTGTAGCAATACGTTTATTTATCTGACATCACAGATTATCTAATAGTTTCTACGTAACCGATACTGTTTTCGATGTCCTTAAAACACATTCTTAGTTATGGCCCGACATTGAACTGTGCCTTATACAGGTTAATAGAATCAATCCAACTGAGGGTTTCGTAATTATCAGTTTTTCCTTACATAGATTTAAAATCTCACACATACCAAATATGTCTTGGGCTTGGCGAACCCCTTTTTCTTACAAATGAATAATAAGCAATTAATTGTAAGCTCAGCAGGCATTGGAATATGGCGCAATGGCAGTAGAGGCGTGCTCTTGCATTCCGAGCGAGCCTTGCCCACGCGCAATATTGTTACTACAACTACTGCATCACTTGCCTACTTAGCACAATTTATCTCGTCAACGACATCATCATCATCATCTCGTCGTAGTGAGACATCATCACCGTCTATGAATGTGTTGAAACTTATACCATTAATTTTATTTTTTAAATTGCCTTAGTGTCTTATTTTATGTATGTATAAAGAATTGAATTTCTAATCAACTCTGTCCACTAATTTACGTTTAGTTTTCCCAAGATTAGAAATAAAACAGTGAGGTATACAAATAATTTGTTTAAAATAGTAATTAATTAATCCAACTGGGTTACTAATAAGTGTTTTGTAGAGCTTAAATAGTTTAGAAAATACAAGTCGCTTATTTGATGCGTCGCATGGAAGACTTTATATTACTAAAAATTCTAGATTCTTGATCATCTTGAGAATAACAACAAATTCATGATTCAAAAAAACCTGGCCAGAACTGATTACAATCCGTCTCTATTTACATAATTATTTCAAGAAATGACCGTAATACAAGGTAGTTACTAGGTAGGCCTTATCTAAAGTATGCGGTACTTCTAGTACACTTGGTAATAGAAAGGACACGGGACAACTTTACATCGAGGTCACATATGGACATTACCGACCTAGAGGCAAATTTGCAATTGAATTTATCTATAAAATCTGCTGAACACTCGTACCTAGCTCCTATTTATGAAGAAAGAAAAATAATATTATTCCGTACGGGATAATGACGGCGGCGCCACGTTCACAATAGACGAAAAAAAAAAAAAAAAGAAATAAACGTTATACTTACAATGTGTTATCAGAAATGTGTGGTCATATTTAAGGGTGTTGATCAGACCATCAAACTGAACAACTTTCTCTATGGGACCAACATCGTAATTGCGAAAAAATAATCTGCTGTTCCATACAAAGAATTCAATACCTACTCAACCCCAACGTATGGAACAGCTGATAATTTTTTCGCGATTATGATGTGTCTCCCATACAGAAAGTTGTTCAGTTTGATGGTCTGCTCCACACCCATAAATATGATAATGCATTTCTGATACACGTTCTAGAAGGGTTTTATAACTGTTTAACTTGTTCTGCTTTTCCAAATGTAAGTATCTCTCCAGCCGCTAATGCCCACGACCGATGCGAAAAGATTACCATTCCACTTACGAGTCCACGCCAATCTTATGGTAATCCGGAATGTTTTACTGTCCCAAATTCAGCACCAAGCTACTGACTGAGTAGAACGCCATTGCATTTAAGTCAGCTATAATTTATTTAAACCAAAAACATTAGTATTCTAAAACTGTAACACGTATATTTAACCAACGGCAAGTCGGTGGCAGCATTCGTGTTTAACTCACGTTTATTAGCTTCACCTGTAACTAACTAACTAACTATTTAATAAAATCTTGGAAGTTGAAGGAAGCTGAAATTTTGCATACACGTTCAGTTTGGATGACTAAAGCGTGTTCTATAGTATTTTTTTTAAACTATAATATTTTATTTACGTTTATTAGGTCCAATATTAAAAGAAACAGCCGTACAGGCCAGTTTGTTCTCAAGTAAATAATTAAATAATTTTGGTTAACCACCAAAAAACTAGGCACAAGTAATGACTAAGTACTAAAGGTTAAGCATTGCGACATTTGCGTACTTAATAAGTTTAAGACAGTTATCTCTGTCTGTACTCCTAATGCTATTAACTTTTTGTCCAAAGATAACTATGATTATAGCGAACTTCAAATTATTATTCATTTTGAATAATGTAAGTCTTGTGAAATAATTTAGACATCTAAATTCATATGGCTTACTTGGTTATTTTGCTGATCTTATTTTGTCTACTAGTTAGAGGTATGCATGCAGTAACTGGACGTGGATTTCAACTTGGAACAATAATAAATAATCCGTCTACTTTTTTTATATCTTGACATGCAACATGGATTGAGATTCTCATAAAAACTTTTTTGCAGAATATGATATTCATGTTCATGGTAACAGAATTGAATGTTAAGGTTAGATTCTAATCAAAACTTAACTGTTAACTCTATGGAATACACACACCATCGAAAACTTTATGAGGCCCTCTCAGATGTGCAGGTTTCCTCACGATGTTTTCCTCGAATTAAACTCCGATACGCACATAAATTCGAAAAGTCTGAAGTTCGAACTCAGACCCACCTACATGGAAGGCAAGTGTTCAACCGCTAGGCTATCACTCTTCATTCTAAAAATATTCAACTTTTCAAATTGACAACCACCAATAACGTGTTAAGTCGGTGCTTAAATGTCACGATCCTACTTAGAAATGACGGATAGCCTTACGAATCATGTTACAATAATATCAACAGTGGGTAGATGAGTAATGTACCAGTTTCCGAAGTGCGGGAAACCCTAAATCAATGCGATAGTGGGATGGTGATGAATTATCACCAAGAGGTAGATATCCTGGAGTGTGCGAAATATAATTACGAAATTCAGTCGTCGAGGTGTACAAAAGTAAAACTGGAGTAATCAAATATTTATCCCCACAACCGTAAAACCAGCCACTATTATTATCTCAGCCTGTGTTGACCCACTGAAGAGGGGTAAATCTCCCTCTCCTTTTTCCACTCACGTCACTTTTTCTTTTGTTTCATTTCCTTTTCGTGTTTTCCTCTCCTTCTCTATTAGCAACATTATCACAGAATATTCCTTATTATTTTAAGTCATGATAAAGAAACTAACAGCAATCTAATAACCAGGACCAATCAAAACTTTGATAAGCACGGGCATCCTAAAGTTAATTAACTGAAACAACGTAATGGCTTGTAATAAACACGTTATTGCTATTAACAACCGAGTAACTTGATTCGGAAGGAGCCTGAAAACTTCATTCTTCGTTTTTCCCATGTTTAATTTATTTCTTGTCTCTTTTAGTAGTCCAACCCCGTGTTTCATTTATTTCCTGTCTCTTTTAATTGTCCAACGTCTCTTCTATTCTCTAACAAGACTATGCTTCCATTGTCTTATTATTTGGAAAAACGTCCTTATTGTTAACATTACTTATTCAAATTTTCCAGTAGGTAGTCTAATAAATCTTAACATAAAGCTACGTACTTATGGGGCGGTTTACTTGAAAGGTGTTGACCTTTGTAACAATGTTTTATCCTTCCGTTGTAACGTTGTAAGAAACTTGTTGTGAGGTAATATACGCGAATATATTATATATAATAATACTGGGCCAAGTATATTTGATTTGCCATCGTCAGGCTAAGAAGAATTTATATAATTCCAGCCGATTACTGTCCCACTACTGGGCACGGGCCTCTTCTCAGAATGAGAAGGGTTAGGCCTTAGTTCGCCACGCTGGCGTAGCGGGTTGGCGGACAACACACACCATCGAGAACGTTATGAGGCCCTCTCAGATGTGCAGGTTTCCTCACGATGTTTTCCTTCACCGTTAACGTAAGTGATAATCAAATTCTGATCCGCACATGAATCCAGAAAGTCAGAGGTCGGGTTCGAACTCAGACCCTCCTCCATGGAAGGCCAGCGTTCCACCGCTAGGCTATCATTGCAGAAGAAACACACATAGCTCAATTGTAATTTTAACAAAAAAAAAAAATAACTTAATTATAATAGTAATATACCTAGCCCTCAATATTGCAATGCTTGTAAAAGGTCACTAAGTTATAAGTACCAAAACAAAATGTAACACCAATGTATACACTTAGTACGCAATAAATCTTTGAATACAATAATTATAATTTAAGTTTAGCGCTTTGACAAAGATCGTGTTTCTAAGTAAAATCTTATATTTTATGGAAAAAATGGCAAGTGGGAAGAAGAAAAAGCATTGATTATAATCATTTATCCAGGTTTTGAGTGTATACTTTTATGGTCAGACCAAGATCTGAATGAGGCTAATAATAGAAACTCACTCACTACTTCAATATTTAACCTTTATCTCACAATTATAAATCGCCTTCATAAATCGATATCATGTCAGCCTGCAATGTCACGATATTGGCTGTTTTCCGACAAAAACCTAACATAGCCTTATATAGAGTAGAAATATAACTAGATCCCTGCCACGCCTTGGTGACTCGCTAGGTTGAAGATAATTATGCAACGGTCGGTGGAAAATTGTGTATTTATTTCTATTAGTCTATTCCTAATAATATGGCTAAAGGTTCATTTTGTACTTATCTAATAATTAAATTATACATAGGTAAAAAAAAAAAAAACCAGCACCAAAATCCCTACGTTGTTCCCATCATTCACCAGAACAGCAAGGTGATAGTATGCATAATGTGATCGCGCTGTAATACGAGTAATTATTATAATATTATGTTTAAGTGTGGAAAGTAAAATACGTATTGTTTCAAGCCGTGTTTGGCTTGGATTCCCACAGCCATATGCAAACATTCCCACAGCAGCACTTAAGCATCAATTGCTATCACCTGACATCACCATTATCAAATTAAGAACATTTTGACGCCACGGTTGGTGCAGTAGCTAAGCAATTGGCTTTCTGCGCTACATGCTGCGGGATCGATCCCCGCACGGAACTAATATTTGTATCATGTACAGATAGTTTTTCCGGGTCTGGGTGTGTGTGCATGTGACAGGTATGTTTGTAAACTGTACCCATGATACAGGAGAAATCCTAGTGCGGAGAAAAGTTTAAGAACTTTATTTTATTTATTTGTTTATTATTTATGGTACATACACATGACAAAGAAAATAAGTAAAGATATCAAGTACAAAGGTACAATGACATTTCAAAGGTACTGCTTATTTCTAAAGAAATTTCTGCCAGCAGACCTGCGACAGGAAAATCTGTTAAGTGTCAAATTTATTCGAAGGACAAAACATTACCTGGCGATACCAACACCAGCCCTTAATCGGACTTCTTGATTGTCAAATTATAAATAGATTTTGTTATTCAAGCAAAAGAAGTCTACGGAACCGTATGCTATACGTGGTGCGATTCGTAGTTTACAGTTTTTTTTTTTTTGTAATAACACCATATGGACGGAAGCTATAAATCGAGATGAGTATCATTAAAATGGCAACACTATGATTATAGTCCAACAATGAATAGCATCTGCATGATATCATTCGAGGGTCAACGAACTAGTTTGTTTGACTAGAGAATCTATAATTTTTATGTTTTGATTCTTTATGGGTTTATTTGAGAAGTTGTATTTATTTTATGTTTAATACGGCAGCAAGAGTTTGTTGTTCTACCGCAGTTTTTATTAGCCTTGCATTTACAAAGTAAGTAGGCACTACAATAGGTGCATACCTACAGCATTAACAAGCTGGTCATTATGACGACGAGAATTCTGCGCCTTGATTACATAACAAAAATCAAAAACAATCACAACGACCAACAAACAGCGCATCCCTTTTTCGCTTTATAGTTTTTCATAGAGGTATATGGAGTAGTATGTTTATTAGCGACAACTACTGACAGAATATTTTTCTTTCGTAATCATGTGGCAGATGTTGATGCTACAAAAAGAAATTGAGAAGCTTTAGCAGAAAAGAAGATCAGTTTTTTTTTCTAGTATTAGTAGGCAAGCAATCGTGCGGTTCACCTGATGGTACCTGATCACCGCCGCCCATGAACATCCGCAAAACCAGAGTCACCGATGCGTTGCCGACCTTTTAGGATGATGCAGGCCGTTTTCTTGAAGGTCCCCATGTCGTAAGTACAGTGATTTTTAAAGATATAAGTATAACTTGCCCTACCTACCTATTACTAATAATAGTAACAATTATCTGGAGACTTAATACTATCTAAAAAAAATATTTCGTAACATAATCTATCAGTTTAACTTTACACGGCTAACTAAAGATAGTAATCTACATACTGACAAGTTAACTGATTACATAGACTTAACCACGAAATCGTGAACTCGTGACGTGTAGAAAAACTGCGATTATCGCATTAACGGTCAATCAACACACACGTTAAATAGATCTAGACAGACAGGCTAGATGTAGACAGACAAGCAGCAAGCTAGAATGTGATTTAAAAAAATATTAGCTAAATATTTAATACTAAGTAACAAGTAAAGACAATTGTTGAGAACTATAGATATAGGAGAAAAAGATGATTGGCCACTTGATACGACACGACAACTTCTTGAAGACAATTTTAGAAGAAAATTCGAAGGAAATATGGAAAAAGAGAAAGAGGAAGACCTAGACGAAGCTTATAACAACAAGTGAAGGAGAAAGTAGGAGTCGATGACAGCAGTGGCGATTGCTCCACCAACAAGAGCTGAGCTTTTAAAATAGATTGTCATGAAACATAGCTAAGATAATACCCGATTAAACTAGCTTTCAATTTTAAAAAAACTGCATTGAAATCGGTCCATCCGTTTTGGAGCTACGATACACAGATACACACTACAAACTTAAAGAATAAGTACATTTGGTACTAAATATGATATTGTATCAGCTTGTACACGTTCAGAGCTTCACATGAACCTCCTAAGAGGATCATCATCATTATTAATGTCCCTTAGTTGCGTTTTACCATAGTCCAGGCTAAAAAAAAATTACCTATTAAATGTATTATACTGATTATTAAATTTAATACCGAAAAATAAAGAATTATGGCTTATTGGAAAAACAAAATAGAGTTAATTACGGGATAAGAAGATATCGACATCTTTGCGACTGATCTGATTGAAACAGGAATGATATTCAGTAATTTTTGTATGAAAAAAAAAAGCCCCAATTCATTCAGATTTTATATAGGTATTTATGCATCTGATTTTCGAATTAAATGTTTATAACAACAACAGTCTTTGACCTTACAAAACGGTCAAAATTGTGCACGAATTAAGAAAGTTCCTGTTTTCTGCATATTTTATTGTGCCAAAGAAATGTTTTCAAATTAAAAATACGGTAAATTATTTATTTCGTAGACATAACGGGCGTTGGAACGATGACCTTCTCGGATGTCAATATTGTTTTTTTTTTTGATAAATCTGGTTTAATTCCAATACAGTAGGTATAAGGTAAGATGGATTAATTTCCATTGAGCTGTCGTCTTAATAATGATAGATAATGGAATAATACATGAATACCTAGTCTTGCCATAAATATTGTCACGAAGAAAAACTTTTATTTTTTATTGCAAATAATATTTATTACTTTTACAGTGTGTTAGTTTAATACATAAATATAAAACAAATTAAAATATAAAAAGCTTATTCGAAGTGGTCTCCATTGGCTGCAATACAGTCCTTTAAACGTTGAGGCCAGTTATCAATAGAAGCACGCACTCTTTCCATGGGAAAATTCTTCACTGCCAATCGTATGGATTGTTTTAGGGACTCCAAATTATCATGGCGTTTGGAGCAAGCCATACTCTCTAAAACTGACCATAAATCATAATCCAGCGGATTAAGATCGGGACTAGACGACGGCCAGTCTTCAGCTCTGATGAAGTCCGAAACGTTCACTTCCAACCAAGACTGCGTGGACCGAACTTTATGACCCGGCGCCGAGTCTTGTTGGAAGGACCATACTTGGTTAATGAACATGGTGTTGCTAAGGGGCTTAACTACCTTCTCAAGAATGGTATCTTGATACACTTGTGCCGATGTTTTGATACCTTTTTCACAAAAATATGGCTCGGTCACTCCTTCATAGCTAACGCCCCACCAAACCATCACTGAAGTCGGATAATGCCCACGTTGCACTCTGTCGACTAATTGGGAAGCTCCCTTAGAGCTTTGAGCATAAATACGGTCATTTTGTTTGTTAAAATGTTGCTCAATTGTAAAGATTTTCTCATCCGTAAACAAAATTTTTCTGTGACCTGCCTTTGCGTACCGCTTCAGTAGTTGTTTCGATTTTACCACTCTATTCTTTTTTAAATTATCAGTTAAAAAATGACCAGTACGTCTCTTATAGGCTGCAAGTCCTAAGTCATCTTTTAAAATACGCGACATGGTTCTGGGTGCTATCTTCATCTCCCGAGATAAAATCTTTTGCTTTCGGACAGGATTTCTTCGAATTCTTTCCCTTACTGCTTTGACCACCTTTTTCGTACGAACACTACGTGGACGGCCAGATCTTTTTCTGTCACAAACAGAGGAGGTCTCATTGTACCTATTAATAGCCCGGTACACAAACATTTGACTGATACCAAGCGTATGGAGAGTTTTAAAAATTGCATTTGGCTCCATACCAACTTTGTGTAATGCAATCACAGCGATTCGGTTCTCTTTATCACCCCACTCCATTTTAATATCGCAAAATATTGTACAATGTATTGGCGCCAAAATTAGAAAACTCAATGAACAATCGTTTATAAATGACAGATTCCAAATTCAAATGTAATATCTTTCTTATTTTTAACTGTAACAGTATTTATGGCCAGACTAAGTATTAAAATTCGCTCGCAAATTCTTTTTTTTTTTCCCTTTTTAATAACGTTGCCCCTCGCTAGGATTTCTCCTGTATCGAGGGTACAGTTTACAAACATACATGTCACATGCACATACAACCAGACCCGAAACAACTATCTGTAGATCATACAAATATTTGTTCCGTGCGGGGATCGAACCCGCGGCACGTAGCGCAGAAAGCTAATCGCTTAGCCACTGCGCCAACCGTGTCGTCAAATTCTAAAGGTTAAATAGAAAACAATCCGACTTACTTAATCCATGCCATTGGACTGTATCCTTACTTGTCAATATTCCACTTCGCTCAAGGTTTATTATGAACTTAAATAATTTAAATAATTGTGATGAATATGTTAATCTTATTTTATTTTATTTTACTTATAGATATCAAATGTACAACATATTATGATCTGATATGGATTGAAGTAAATGATTACAATACAATACAAGAATAGGTATGTCATCAGAAATGTATATGTTACAGTGAAACCCAATTTTAAATCGATTGCGTTTTCTCTAGTTAAACCAGTATTTAGGTACTGAAGGTATTCATTATAACTAAAACTATTTCTTTTTAAATTGGTACCTGCCCTTATTTTATCGCGAGCTGATGATGTATTTCCGAAATATTTGAAACTCTCTGAGTCTGCAAGGCTTCTAGACAATCGTGAAAACCCGGAAAAGAACGGAGACAACCGATAGCATTACATAACTTCCAAATTCAGACCATAACAATTTGAGAATGGGAGTTTCTCCTTATAAAACCACAAAGACTCCCACATGCATCGGCTCCCATTACCAGCAGATATGGTGTAATGGGTCCATAAACGAGAGAAAGTGTTCTCAATTCCTTTCCAAGCTATATCGTTCTGAACATTATGGATTGTTTTAAATGTCAGTAGAAAGTTTTGCATCGCTTTGAGAGATATGTAAAAGGTATATTTTACGAGGTAGGTAAGGTTAGTAGTGCTGGTAACTTATGTAAAGGCTGATGAGTGAGGTTCTTCATACAAGGTGAATTCCAGTAGTAGATTCAAGATTTTGGTTTGAGAGGGGCTTGTCCCAGCTTAGGGTAGGCTTTCTCAAGGTCTGAAGAAAACTGGAATGAGTTTATGTTTGCATATTTAGAATGCATTTGTTATGTGTACATAAATACAAATAAATAATAAACACCTTCATATATCGTCTTTTTTTTATTTAATACACAAAACTGATGTTCAATCTCACTTATATTTATTTCAAGCTAATTACACGTTACACACGTTACGAATACAGCTTGCATAAACTTAAGATAAATAAAGTAACGTAAATCATACTATAGGTACCTACTTAAAATTAATTATTAGAATATGTGATGGAAATTTTACTGTAGGTAGTGTAGTACTAAGAAAATAGGATTAATATCAAGTTTAATTTGAGATTTTTCAGGGGTGGACCCAGATGCTTTTGAGAGGCCTTGAGCCCCTTGGGGGGACCAAGGGGCTCAAGCCCTCTCAAAAGCATTGAGCATCCGCTACTGGCTGATGAGATTGATGAGGTTTTTCATACAAGATGAAATCGAAAACATGGATGAGGATGCGATCTTATTATAACTATCAATTTGACTTTCGAAAATATTAAAGCGAGGCCCACTTTGAATCAATAAATAACAGACTAGGGTAGGTAGGTAGGGTAGGTATTAAGGTAGGTATGGTAGATAGGCTAGGGTAGGTAGGTAGGATAGTTAGGTAGGTAGATGCACAGTTCTTTTATTGGCGGTACGAAGTTCGCCGGGTCAGCTAGTTAATAAATAATTTTCCTGCATAATGTCTTTCTATTTTGTGCATCCTTATTTCAAAGAATACAAACTATTACGAAAGGTCATTTATTAAAGTATTGGTCTAGTGTTTTCCTTTGCGGTTCAATGCAACTTAGATGAATCTGCCAATAGGTCACTGACCTGATGGAACACGTAATAATATGTGGGTTATTGATATAATTTCATCTTAAATAGAGAAACTACCAAACGCTAGAACGGTTACTCATGGAAGTTACATGATATCATTCATAAATATTTAAATAATTCTTCCCGCAATATTGGAAAGAAACGTTGGTGATTCAAAATGAAAGCTTACACACATACTATACAATGCTAGTAGTAGGATCCACTACGCGCAAGTGGTGTCCCTGTAGGCTAATTCACGTAACTAAAGTAGTGCAGTTGCCGCGCAGTTGTAATAAAATATTGATCAAAATATATATATTTGGTAATCTTCTGCTTCTTCTTACGTTATGGAAATTGAGCCGATGTCGACTATTCTGCCATTTGGTAACCTCTGAGCTTCAGTGAGATACGCTCGCGTCAAGTTCCAGCGTCACTGCAATACGATCGGCGCGTCTTAAAATTACGTGAATTAGCCCTCTGGTGTTGCAAGAGTCCATAAGTTATGGAGAAGAAGCTCAATTCTCCTAATTAATTTACACTATGACTGACAGTTGACCGAACTGAGATTATATTACGAATTGACAAAAAATCAGTATTCTTCTCCTCTTAAAGTTCAGCAAATAAAAACAAATTAATATTATTTTTAATTATTATTTTATTTATTATCTGTTTCGGTTCAAAATGTTAGCAGAAAACCGATTACAAATGGTATGTACCCTTTAAATTGAGGTTACTGGCCACAAATAACTAAAGCCTGGACAATCCATCAACTTCTCGGAATGCAGTCAAAAGTACTCCCAACATACACGTGACCTATTTCCAAAACTTACACCCAAATATCACCCTTACTAAAATTAGAATAAAGCTGTTATCAGCTTGTATGGATCTGGCCGAACGGTTAGAAAGTGGTCGTCCTTGTAAGTAAAAGTTATCCAGTGAAAGTGCGGTATAACAATGTATAACTTTTAATACAACGAGTTCCATTACAAGAGGTGTTATTCCTTCACGGTTCTTTAGGTTACGTGGTGCAAGACCGTAGCCAGGGGAATCACCGCAGATAGTGAAATTACTTTTAAAATGTAAATATACACTCGTTATTGAATTTTTGACAATTTCCGTCGAGTAGCATTCAATTACGCAAACAAATGAATTACGAAAAATTTAATTGAACTACGTATTCAAGTTTTAATACAAGAAATAACAATAACAAACATGGTAAACATTTAACATGGTAAATACCCCGTTTTGAACTCTAATACTAGTTTTAAAAAAGTTATTCCTAAATACCTTTCTTGTTCAGTGGGCCGAGCACGAATGTTTTGACGTATAGTAACGTTAACGTAACCAAATTTAGAACCAAAAATTAATCTATGATATTTTTTTGGAAATACGAGTACATGCAATATTTTAACATTTTCATGACACAAGTGTGTTTGTTGCATAAAATTGAACAAAAATGCGATAGATTCATCGTATTTTATAATCAAAATTTGCTTACGTTTACGTTACCATTCGTGCTCGGCCCTCAGAATTCAACTCCCCTGAACTAAATTCCTGGCTACGGCCTTGATGTGATGGATTACAGCCCAGTGTCCACTGTCCATGTCCCTCTGTCACAGTCCTCTCAGCTCAGCATAATCACGAAAAACGCTCGGAATTGGAATCGATTCATTTGACAGCTCTCAAATTTCCACCCTGTATTTCAATAACCTAACCGTCAATAATCCCCGACTCCAACTAGAAAAAGAGCTGTATCTTTTGAACGACTGAACAGATTTTCATGAAACATAGCTAAGATGATACCCGATTAAACTAGCGTTGGATTAAAAAAACTGCATTGAAATCAGTTAATCTTTATTGGAGCTCCGATGCCACAGACAGATACACACTACAAACTTATAACACCCTTTTTTTGTCAGGAGTTAAAAATAAATGTTTACATATTCACGTTTCGTGTTTCATTCATTTCATTAAAAAAAACACAACACTATACTATAACAATAAATAGTAGGTACTAAATCATAACAGCGTTTACTATGTTTGAGGAAGACGCGAATATCCGGCGCAAGCGCAATCACAACGTTCCGCGTTTTTTTTTCATCCATTCGAAGTTTAAAAAAAACGTTAATTAAATAAATGGGTTTTAATATCAGCCCTTTGTTTGGTAAGCATTAGGAAACATTTTTTTTGCTTTTCATAAATATTTTTCCGCATATTTCGGATGAAGATAGAATTAGTTATAAGGGGTAATAATAAATATTTTTCATTTTTACGTGGACGATAAATTTAATTCAGTCCATATATGGTATATCTATACAAATAAAATTGAGGTGTCTGTTTGTATTGTCAAAATAACAGCTTTTTACTAAATGCATATGAAAGTATAATTATACGGTAAATATAACAAAAAAAAAACATTATTTTTTTTGTCTGTCTGTCTCTTTGTTCCGGCTAACCTCCGAAACGGTTCGACCGATTTTCACGGGACTGTCACTGGTAGATAGCTGATGTTATAAGAAGTAACTTAGGCTACTGTTATTTTACAAAAAGAAAAATTGATTAGGGTTCTGTGCAACAAAAATAATTTTATTAAATTCTATGTGGATGAAGTCGCTGGCACAGATAGTAGATTAATGTAAACATACATCCAAACATCCTCATTCAAAACCTTGTACTGTCATACAGGATACACGACTTCCTGAAGGAATTTTCCTAAAAACTATAATACATATTTATGACTTTTCGTGAGTGATTTATGACTGTATAAAGAACGCGTTGACCTAGAAAACCTTCTGTAAGCAACGCGGTAAGGAATATCTACGTATGATTGTATGGTACCGGCCTTTTATAGGAAACTGCTGAGCCGATTTAAGTAATGTGGTTTGAGATGCATTATGGCAGGTAAAGAATAAGCTACGTTATCTCTTCCTCGGATTTAATAAGTTTATAAAGTATTATCAACATAATTGTCTAATGTTACTGTCACTATATGCATACGGTTGCAAGCAAGTGTTATGGTAATATATTATTTTAAACGTTTTTCTTTTTTTTACAATATGTCCATTGACCATTGGAGGTAGTGGAATTTATATATTACATACAATTTTAGAACATTTATATTCTGGAAAATGATGGAAATTCAATGTTATTTTTATATTTATTAGTCTCATGAATAGTTAATTTTCTCAACATCTGTTTCTAATATATAATAGATACATTTACATGCTAATATTCGGAGTGACACATTCTTAATCATAATATTAACATAACATGTAGGTATTATTTTTTAATTCAGTGTACAAATAAAATAAAACATTTTTGTTAAAATAACGGATATTAAGTCATTAGATTGAGCAAATTATATTTCAATTACATCCTTTAGAGTTGACTAATCTATAGCTCGTTTTGTTCCCACGAACCCATTAGAATTACATTGCAAAAGGATGTAAAAGCGGTATTTAAAACCGGGTTTCTTTAAATGCATTAACGGTAGACTATTATTTAGTATGCTAGTTTTTAGTACTAAATGTATTACAGTCCATTGCAATTTAGTCCTTAAATTGCAATGGACTGTAATACATTTATTTATTTACGTGAGACACATGCCTCGTTTTGTACAATATGATTATTGTCTTTTTTATGTAATTGCTTTTTGTTGTTTTTTTTTTTTGTATTTTTTTTATTCTTTTTTTTTTGTTTAATTTGTGTATTATGTCTCTTGCTGTCCGAATAAAAAGTTTATTATTATTTTATTTTATTTATTAATACTTGGACAAAAATATACATTTTAAGACAGCTCATTATGGACACACGGGTCACATGGTCATGGGTTACATGTATCACGGTATTTACATATCTACCTATCTGTAGACTTAGGATATTTTCGCTGTCTATATCAGAAAATATACTGTTTTTTACAACACTAAGTATACATGCTGAGTATGTGGCATTAAGTGGTCTACGGTGTTATATCACCATGGTCATTTAATACATACTTAATTGGGGAAATTTAACCAAGTGCTAATCAACAAACCTACTTTACACAGTTCCATAAATCTAAAAACACATAAAATTCACGCAGGCGTTCAGACTGGCCCGCCATTTTACTTCGACGACTTTTACTTCCGATACTGACGTAACTCAACTTCCTATAGCTAAATGTTTAATTATTCTTCTCGGTTCAATAATTATGAAACTCTAATGTCCCAGTGTCCACATGATGTAATTTGTCATAGATAAATTAATTGATAGCATTCAATTAATCCAACATGATTGGATATATGTACCTATAGTACCACTTGAAGATGCTTCTTTTATGGGTTCACCAATTTTCAAATGTTTGTATTGTAAAATTTTATGATTTCTTTTCGCATTAAACATAATTTTATTTCATGTAAACCATATACAGATACTTATGAAATGTCGACACTCTAGGTGCGCGGTTCCAAAAACTAGGTCGTATGGAGAAGGACCAGCAAGAAATTTCATGGAAATTCTTTTAAAATAATAGGTTACAATCTTGATTATTACAATGTTGTTGTAAGAGCTGCGAGAATAATGTAATTTAATGTGAATCGAAAATAAGAACAGGATAATAATGCTGTGTCTCTGAATAAGATTGCCATGACAGTTACAAGCTGCGTTAGCATTGCTAAGCTCAAGCATAATGAAGGGAGCTCAACGATAGCTTTTTATTCGTGATGGTCAATATTGCCTCTACTTAATTGAAAGATTAAATTTATTGAACTTTCGAGTTTAAATACCTAATCAGCATGCTTGGCATATAATTGGATGACCGCGCATGTTGTTGTTATACAATTTAGGATGCTACCTATCCTCTTGACATTTATCACCATCAAGAGCCACTAATTCTTCAAAGGTTACGTTATTTAGATCGATAACATGCCAAATAAAGAAACCTTTCAACGAAGCCTCAGGCGCCTTCCATCTTACACTCTTCTAAAGTATTCGCGCAATATCAATACTACCATAAATTGAATACATTGCAAAACCATTCAATTTTATCGGCACCATCAATACACCATGGGTATGAGAACCCATGCAGTTACATAACCCTAATACATGGGCACTCCTGCGAGATATTATCTAGATTGATCCCCTCTGACCTCCGTACCTATACCTCCGCATTCTAGAGGAAAAATTATCGCTTGTTAGAAAGGGATTCTTCATAAGCATGCTAAAGCTTAGTTCAGATTTTATTGAAGGAAGTATTAAAGTAACTCTGGTGGCAAAAAGTTGAGAAGTTTCTGATTGTCGTGATATAGACATGTGATGAGAGACCAAAGCATGTTACAAGAAAAGTTTTAAGTATGAATATTAAAGGTTTTCAGAGAAGAGGCAAATCCAATAAAATATAGATGGATTGTATGAAATACGGCATGGCTGTTAAGCAAGTAAACTCTTAGATAATGTCAGATAGAAATGAATGGAAGAAGAAACATTGCACCAATCCCGAATAAAATAGGATATAGACAGGACAATGGTGATGATAATGATTAATATCATAATCAAAAAGCAAATTGGTATAACGCTGGCGATCATCAATGTTAATTTTAAAACTATTATTTTAATTGGACTATCCTAATAATTGCAGTATCAGATCAATTGCCACACACCACAATAAAATATATTTCGTTATTCTTTATTATATAAAAAGGATCAACTTCACAATTGAAATTAGGAGAAAACATGTACAAAAGAGAGCTTAACCCAAATTTGTGTTTTCTACCAGCACCAAGTCAACTCAGTTAAAACCACTGCTAAAGTCCAGTAAAACCAGTACTGTTAAAGAGTTTATTTTCAATGCCCAAGCGGATGCCACCTGTTATGTTAACCAGAGCCGTTACAGTGCTATGTACCTTAAATCTAGTAGATCTCACGAAATTGTTAAGCATAATATTTTTTTTATTCTATAAGGTCCTACCTTTCTCATCCCGATCCCTTTTAGAGGTTATTGTACTCATCATTATGAACAACTTTTAATATGGGACCAAACCTGATATTGGGATGGGGACTAGACAGGTAGGACCTTATTTATAATGTATTTGGTTCCCATAAATTGCTTTAACAATGATACCTGCCTAATGTTTTTGCTCGTAACTTTTAAAATATGTGTCTAATGATTTATTAAAACGTGCTATACAGTGCCGAATCATTTATTATTCTGACAGAATAATAACACGCAAAAACTGAGCCTCAAAGTCGAGGACACGACTGTTTTGTCCCAAATACCACCATCAATCAATCAGTTGACGACCCAAAATACAAAATTGTTAAGCATCCGCCTATGACGCAAGTAGCACTTACAATTTTTCGAAAATAAATCTATTTGTAAGGCCTACAGGTACTTGTTCATAGTCTGAATTTTAGGTACTTGTTCATAGTGTGGAAAATCAGATCCTACGCAATGTTGGCGAGAGCAGCCAACAGCTGGAATACCTGCTATTAAAGTCACGCAATCACGCTGGTTTTGGACTCCACCTACTACATTCATATTCGCCTTGGACGTCCATCTTTACATAATATACAAAATGGAACAATAATTTGCAAACACATCCCACAGTTTCATCACAATAATAAAGGATCGTCATAGGTCAATACAGGGTACATCGATAGTATCGATAAGACCGAATCGATTAGCTACAGTACATGCATCGATTCGCCGCACCCATCCTACGTCACTATTGTTGAATTACAGTACATGTTTCCTTTATTATTTCGAGATTCGAATGTTATGCATTTCAATCGATTTGCTTGTGAGACAAAAAATATCGATGAACTTGAAATAGTTTTTTTAATTTGGTAATGAAAGAAGGATCTAACGATATAGAAAAGTTTATGAAGCCAGGAAATAGATAATTTGAAGAGATTAGGCAGAAGATGAAGAACTGGGTGTTAAACTACATATAACTTGGGACAGGCTTATCTACTCAGCAGTGGACTGCGAATGAGACGATTTCTGCTGAGATTATGTATGATTGAACCCGAAGGCTTTTATTTTTGACTATGGTTCAAAAGGATGTCAGACATAAGTCTCTTTTGAACCTAAGTAAAGAAATATTTTGCATAGTTGAAAGAGTTAATAGGAATAATAATCAATTTAGTGCTCGTAAATTTATCTTTGATAGGTTTTACATTAAGTCCGACCTCTATTCAAAATATAATTAATTTTATTATAACTACACTGTTTTAATTTACTATTCTGTGATTCAGGATACTTCAAAAGGCGGTCAATTTAATACTTGGTCAATTAATCATAAGCAAGCTGACCAATTTGTCTAATTCATCTTGTCAATAGAACAAAGGGGAACTATGAACTGCAATTAATAGACGATCAGTTTTGCCTGAGGCTTCACGCTTATTAAATTGATGTTCGTTGTGTCATATCATAGTTGTTAAAGAACCTAATAAATTAGGTGCTTTTACAAGAGTTACACTATCTACTTTTGTGTGTGCAGCCTCGTTTAATATATTGCAACAATCTTTAAGCTTCATATCATTAACTGTTTCCGTACCTACCTTTATCCCACCAAATAATGAATGCGTTGATGTTAGTTCAATTTAAATGCCTTAAAGGATTTTCACCAAATGCTTTGATACTATTAAATACGCAATATCATATTAATTAAAACTCAAAGTTCCAACTACATCCGCTTTTCAATTTTTCTCTATGTTTCTAATCTTGTATTCTCTACTTAAGGTTGTATTTTACGACGATTTCTTACTTTTGAGGGGGTGAAGTATCAGCCTAAGCCCCACCCACTAGGGGAGCTCCGTTCTCGCAATTACGCAATTGACGTATCAGACTGTGTGACACGCGTGTCACAGAATAGCAATATTAATTAGCAACATGCAGTATGACACCAGCAAATACTTGAAAAATATAAATCCACAATATCGTATACCCAGTGTCCTATATTACGCTAGAAAATCTGTTCCTCCGTTTTGTATTTGTAGATTTTATACCTATTTAACTATCTACTTATAAACTATCAGTCATACCTATTGTGTATAAGTTTATGCAAGTGCACATAATTGTCTCGACCAACATTGGGCATTTTCACACTAAGCCAATAATGCCGTAACGAAACCGATATATCGGCATGACAAACCTGATGACACTGCCAATGTGTGTGTAATGTTAGAAGAATAAGCCAACTCAAATCCATGCCTTGAGATAATAACCTACTCTCACCCACACCTGTAGGAGTCGTCCGTTTCCGTAGTCATACCTACTTAAGTATGTTCACAGGGTTGCTTTTTTACCAAAAAAGAAATTGCATATTCATAGATCAAAACCATATTCCTAGTTCAGATTCCTCGCTATGTATGCAGATGAAGAGCTTCAAAATTGAAAGAAAGAAAGAAAAAACATTTAAATCGGACTCGCACACGAAATTACATAAACACACAAAAATTCAAATAATGATAACAATAACCTAACCGTCTAAAACCCTCGACTCTAACTAGAAAAAGAGGTGTAACTTTTGAACAGCTGAACAGATTTTAAGAACCATCCCGACTAAAATAGCTTTCAATTAAAAAAAACTGCATTGAAATCGGTCCATCCGCTTTGAAGCTTCGATGCCACAGACAGACACACAGATTCACAGACACATAGATACACAGATACACATTATAAACTTATATCACCCCTCTATTTTGTCGGGGGTTAAAAAAGTCCTGCAAGAGGCCAAAGAAAGTCCCTATCTCAGCATATCCTGACAGTTAATCCTGACAGATAAAATAAATACCGCAGCGCTGGTTTTCGGATAGGACCGTGGTGATGCCACGGACAACCACGATAACTAAAAATAAATATAATTTTTAAAAACGTTTTCTTTCCTTCTTTACATACTATCTATCTATCTCTCTCTAACTTCTAAATTTTATTAACTACGGACATGTATCATTCAAATTCGAAGAATTTACAACAAAAAACCACATAGTAAAAGTTATGAAATTTGGTTCTTGTTCAGAAATAGTACGCATTTCTTTTTTTTGTGGCTAGTTTTCCTAGATTATTATACCATTTTGGAATCTTGGATAGTTGCGTCAATTTTTAAAAAACTTGCCATGGTAGTGTCTGTACTTTTTTTTTACACCACGATGAGTGAAAGTGGACCAAAAGTAAAAATCTTTCAAAATTTTAGGGTGAAAAATAATTTTGATTGATTTTTGTGTCAAATCTACAGGCATTCTGGGATTTTTAACGATTGTGGTGGATAGCAGTGCTACTTAGGTTGCCGGTACAAAAATAAATTCAGAAATATCTGAAACATTGTGGTCATGGTAATTAAAAATATCTTAAGGGGTGTAAATTTTTGAAGGATTTCAATTTTTTTATGTAACATCTTAAAAATTGAAAAAAAAAATTTGTTCTCGAGTAATCATGAGCTGGTCAATCCTCTGGTGCCCGCTTATCGTTGAATTTTGGGACATGGTGTATATAAAACTTCATACTCTTTGTTCTCAACACTACAAATTGTCGTACTGATTTTTCTATACTACATCCTATAAAATGAATTCTTGACGGAGATGTCAAGAAATTATTTTAGCATATTGATTTTTATAAACGAAATACTTAGATTTTCTGAATAAAAGGCAAGTTACTTATACTTCCTGTTGCTTTTTAATAATTTTTTTAATGATTTTACTGTCATTCTTTCTTTTGGTTTTGAATAAAGTGTAAGCGCAGGAAAGTCAAAAAAAATTGCACAGGTCCGACCTCGATGCGCGCCGAAACGCGACTGATTGATGGCAGAGATGACAGAAATCACGAATTTTGTGGTTTTTATCAAATTTTGACCAATATACGTAATATTATAAAAAAATAACAACCGATTTTGGTTGGTATATTTGCGACCAATATTGTGATGTAAAAATTATTTGAAATAATATCATGTTTTAGAAATAATCTTGTAAACACTTTTTTAAAAGGGGTAACTTTGCGATTTTTTTTTATCGAGCCAACTTCACCCAATCATGTATCGGACAACCGTGCAGAGATTGTCACATCTTCAAGTATGATATATATTTTTTTCAGGACAAAGAAATAAGAATTTCTATTCAAAAAATTGTAAATACAAATCGGTTTTTGCGGCATTCCTGTAAAATACCCCCTTAAATTGCTGAATCTTCAAAGGATGAATTGATGAATAAATTACACACTTGAAAGCTAATAACAGACTGCTTGTTAACTTGTTTCCTTTTTTAATAATGAACATAGTATTTCTTCACAGCTCAATAATTTGATATTGCTCTAACTATAATCTCGATCACACCAATTATCTTGTCTTTTAAAAGTAATGCAACATTACGGTAACTTTGCCACTTATAAAAATTATCTTCGATCTAACAATAATACGGTCTTATTAACAATAGCAAATACTTATCTCGATCTCGCTACCAATATATTTTTCTTTTACTGTAACACTATCAAGATGTCCCAAATATACGACTAAAGTTCTTCAGTTTCGTCGATATAGTTTCGTCAGATTTGAGAAATCCTACAAGGGTTTGCTTTTAGACTTAATGTCGGTAGTCAGTACCTACTGTCATCTGGGTTATTTTGCTTTAGCAATCTGCATGTTGATGTGCCCTTTAAATGTTAAATGGGATCAAAGACAATGATAGTGTTGATGTCATCAGCACCAGTTGTAGGAAGTAGCTGAGTGAAACGGTTTAAATTAATGTGGAATTGCAAATATTATGATTTAGTAACTCAATAATCTAAACCCGATAGTCAAATTGATGATCACAGAATTGGTACGTTTGCCATAAATAAAATAGAGGTAATAACGATGCATTTACTCACCCAAATGCAATAATTCCTCGATTATTATTACGACACCTTCAAAAGAGAAGGTTTGTATTTTAATTAAACTAAAAGCTTAAGTACTCTACTTTGAATAGATAATGCAGCAAATGAACGCTATACGCGCGTTTCCGCTACAGAAAATGCATCCCTAAATGCAATTCTAAACCAATCTCTCAAGAAAATTAGATCCGTTCCAAAATTCAACTTTCTACAACCAATCACGTACAATTTCATAGTAGCTTACTGATCTGGCCAAAAGATTTACGATAAAGATTAAGTATTATATCATAAGCCATCATTACGAAGCTCACCATCCATCATCATTACTTCAACCATGGGAAGCCACTTTCCCATGGGCTAGCTATGTTATTACAAATCTGATAACGTTTTTAAGGCAATTTATTTTCTCTTATTATTTGCTTGCATAATGATGCTGTGTGCTTCTGCTATATTAAAAAAAGAAAACAATGTCAAAGATGCAGTAAAGTGTATTATTATAGTTTGTCAAGATCTTCATTGCCGAATAGTTGATTATAAATTGAAGATTGACGCCTCCAGGGCCATCAAATAATATAATTAAAATTCTAGAGTCGTTCGTATGCGAGAAACTTTAGTGTGTTTGACTTAAGCTAGACTAGTCTTGCCTTAGTTATGATGACACAATTCATTTCGCTTAAACCACGAGTTGAAATTATTTTAATGACACCTTCATTTCAAATCCTGCATACATTAGCGTGCCCACATCTCTGAAATGCTTGCAACGTGCAACAGTTGCAACATAAGGAAGCAACCCGTAATCCTAAAGTGAATTATCACTAAGATAAGGTTAGTAAATTCGCTACTAGTCAACTGAATATTTTGAAACAAGCCATTTCAAGCTATCATCAAGTTACAGTTAAACTCAATAATACTAAAACTGTTAACACAAAACAGATACAGAACAGAAGGATAACAAAAGCACCAAAATAAATGTAATTCAAAATTGCGTGCACTGTGCAACTGCCGTTGTCCAGATTTTTTCTTTACATCAATACTATAGTAACATATATATATGAGTTTCCCAGCAAAGGATCCAATCCGCCTAATTTCCTCCCGTGGCCATCGTAAAGGTCGACAAAGGGGTTAGGTTAAGATAATGACGACCGCAACAGCTTCCTCCTATGTTCTCATAACAACATTAAGATTCGATCCTTAATCCATATTAGACTAAACCTAAGCCATTATGCAACACTCCGAAATTTCTATAAAGTAGACTATTAGAAGGCCGGTTGTTCATCATTTACCTAACTAGCCCAGCTGGAAGCCCTTTTGGTCTCAGTTTTAATTGGTTAAGCAGTTAAAGCTCCCCATGTCTCTACCATTTACATTTACTACCAAGAAAATAAAGCCCGTTGGTAGAAATCCATGGGCAGAGGTGCCCATGAAAATAGGCCTCCTGCCGAAGTTATTCTATCTACTCATAACAAAATACCTCCCTAAAGCAGGTATCCTGTTTAAATATACATCTGTAACGATGAGTGGAACTTCTGTAACTTTGTGCTGTGTAACATAACTGTGTTCTACCAAAATGCTATTACGTGATCGAGTTTGCAATTTGATACGATCGCGTGCTATAACCACAGTAGTTTATACATAACCTTTCATCATATTTGTTTCCATACTGATCGGACTATTAACGAAAAACGATAAAGCCGGATTACAGCTGGTTGTTTTTGTTTTGTTTGGCGTGCTACAGTGAACTCAGCCTTAGGGCTACGAAAGGATTCTATCAAGGTGTACCACTACACCTGGCTCTTTGCCTTGCGCGTCCAATCCAAACCAGCGACCTTCTTTAGAGTCAGAGAGCTCATCTACGTTCATAATTATGTGCGGTGTGCCATCAAGCTGCAAATGAGGTTGCACAAAATTTTTCAACAAATTGGCATTCAATCTTTTTGGACATACATAACCGCAAATTAAAAGAAGTCATTTGCAATTGTGAAGCAGAACCTTGAGACCATATTCATAAATCGGGAGGTTCAGTGATTCAGTCCAACGTAAAGTTCTATACTTGATTGACTACCAATCTCTGCAGCACTTAGAACTCTGCCTTACTCCATAAACAGTAAAAGCGTGACAAATATACGTGACCGACTAAAAGGTTGGTAGTTTGATTTATGACTGAATCGCGTGCAGCACTCAATGGAAGAACACTTTCACATCACCACGTACTGGATGAAATGTGCCAACGATTGTAACAACTGCTTTTACATCTAGCACGAATCACGTCTATTGCTCTAATGGTGTAATAAAATCCATTCGACCCTAACGAACCATAAACATGTGCCAATTTGTAGATACTATCCAGGGGGTCTACCGCATAACTAAAATGGTAATGAACATGAACTCTGGTAGTACACTTTAATACGATCGTGAGAGACTAAACTTTGAGCTACTTTGTAAAAAAATACCAATCATGAAGATAGAATTCCCAATTTTATGATCGGCAAAATTTTGTGTAATGGTAAAACGCACCTTGTAATGTTTCAAAACCAGAAATCCCTCCGTCAGAGGGTTGTAGTGTCAGGGAGATCACAAAGAATGATGATAAACCATTGGCAGCCGGTGATGGTAGTGATGACCCCAATGCAAAAGAGCTGGCTCTGTGGTCAAGAGACTGCTTAGCTAGAGTAATGGCTACAGCATTACCACTCTTGATAGAGGCCTCCAGCAGTGGATATAACTTTGGTGCTTTAAGTATGTAGTCCGGTAAACTGTCACAGATTATTAAGCGGGATTGTTTCAAATCCGGTACCTACGCTATGGGAAACGTAATGCAATTGCGTACACAAGCCACGAGCTCAGTACCTTACTGGTCAAGTCGTTACGTATTTTCCCGTATGTTTAAGTTAGACTCGGAACTCACGTTGTTACAAAATCCTGAGGACTTATGCATAGAAATCTGCGCAAATTAGATCCCTGAACATTCTATTATATAGAACCTTGTGTCCTCTAAAATTTTATTAATTTAGCCCAATTTGGGTAGTAATAAAGATAAAAGTAAATAAAGATATTAAAAAACATTACGATAATATCTCATTTGGATTGTTTCCATTATGGAAGTCGAATGGTCGAATGGTCAAATACAATCTGAAATAAAACTTATTAAAAAAAACTTTCCATCATTGCCTAAGAAACACTAATAAAATCAAATTAAGACGTCACAGAACTGATTATGGTAAAAGAACCATTATGTTTGAAAGAGCACAATTGTATAACAATTTACCAAATTATATTAAGGATAGTCAAACAATTAATATATTTAAAACCCGACTGAGGGAAAATATTAATAAAAACATCTTTTAGAACCGTTCGATAGCGAAATATTGTAATAGCTATCATTAGTTATAATTAGTAATTTAAGCTCATTTTAAGTGAACTATGTTCTTTATGAGTAAATAAATCATTAAAACCTATTAATAAATAAATTCGTGTACGTGCAATACGAACTCTAAAACATCAGCGCTGAAAACAGTACGATCTGCATATTATGGATACGTTGATTCTGTGATAAGATATGGTGTTATAATATGGGGTAACTCAACAGATAGTCAGAGAGTATTTATCTCACAGAAAAAAATGTATTCGCGCCATAGCGGGATTACGCCCGTGGGAATCTTGCAAACGCTTTTTCAAAAAGTTCCAGATATTAACCCTACCAAGTCTGTATATCCTTGAATGTGCTAAATTCGTTAAAATGCATCCAGAGCTATTTACAAAAGCTTATGAAACGTTTCCGAGAAGTAATAGGAATAGGAACCGAATTGTCTTGCCCATACTTCCTAGGACAGCTTTGTATAGTAAGAGTAGCCATACTATGTGTGGTCGTGTATTTAATGCTATACCTAACAATATTAAAGCCTTACCAGCTAATAAATTTATAAGGTGTCTTAAAGTATGGTTAGGAGAAAAAAACTTCTACACGGAAACCGATGTCTTCAATAAGAAGTTTCAGTAATTAAATAATGTTATTTAATATAATAATAAAATAACTTCTTTAATAAACTGTACATAAATGTTTGCATGTCACAATAACTCTTACTAAATGTTATGGATCTATGAAATTTATTTATGTTAAAACCGAAATTATACCAACATTTAGAGCAAATAAATTGATTTGAATTTGAATTTAGTTTTTTTTTTTTTTTTTTATGCAAAACCCGACATCACAGATGAAATTAAAGGAATTTACCAAACCAAAGTTGTCTAATTTTCGGACTGTGGGTGTTCTATAGTAGTAACTGCACACCTTTGACCCCTGGGGGTTCACAAACATGTCGTAATGACGCAATGTGTTCTACAGGTACGTTTATGAAACAATTTTCCATCTACCTTGCGTAACAGAATTAACTCGCCTTTTGTGGTTTCCTATTAAATTGGTTATTTCATAAACTGCGCCCAGCTGATCATCACGTAGATCGGCCATTTTGGCTATGATGGACTTGTTGTGTAACTCATCTGTAACTTGGTTTAGTCTTAGATTATCATGGAAGCCTTATTGGTGATTTAGGACTGGTTATGGTTGTGGTTGCGAAATAATAGCTCACCAAAATCCTTGATGATAAGGAAAAATTTCACAATTTTATGCTATAGGTGTATACCACAGAAGGCGAAGTAGTCATACTGCTGCAAATTCTTCTAAAGTTATTCCTGAGTCTACACTCATCGTTATAGAAGCAGAGCTGAAATAGATAACGCAAGCTTTACCTATTTCTGTTAACCTGTTACCTATTAGCCAATAGTAACACTTGAACCCTCGAAGAAATCAAGAAGATAAGTCCCTGGACCTTGTTGATTCTCTCATACTTATCAACATTTCCACTGTCATCATTCATCAGCATCGTACCACTTACAGCCGCACCATCAATTTGAACCATGAATCCGACATTTCAATACTCCAAATTGACTTAACTCGCGACTCTATTGCCACGTAATAGGGGCTATTATCGCTAATAAATAACAATAAAGAAAATGTCTATTGTTCTTTAACACTATCGATCATAAGGCAGGTCCTAATGGAGGTCTAATGGACCTGCGATGTGATATATCTTGGAATAACGATAAACTGTTGGTACTATCACTTGTAATGACAGATCAAGGCCTGGTGGTACAGTGTTTTATGGTAGGTGTACCATGGGAAAATAAATGTACCTTCTAAATATTGCTTCAGAGTTTTTGCATTGTCTTTCTGGACTACGTGTCGCGGGTTCGCTTCCCTCGCGGAACAAAATATATTTGTATGATCCAGAGATCTGGGTCTGGGCACACAGCACGTGAGATGTATATTTAGAAACTATACCGGATGCAAGAGAGACACTAGTATGGGATAATTTAAAAAATAATACTAACTTGGATTAAATTCATCTGCAACGGTTTGTGAGTAACAGTTTGGCAGATAACTTGTAGATATGAATTGTCACCTACTTATATACGAACCTTCTTGCTACCCCTAATCATGGTTTTTTAAATTAAACGGTACGAGATGCTAACTATCCTCTTTCTCCCTCTCTATCTCTCTTCCCGACTGTCTATCCCACATGGTCAGCCTTTTTTGTCTCTCATCTCCACGTCGCTCTATCCTTGACATCCGTTTCGGTCACTTTATATTACGCCATATCTCTATGCACAACATTTCTCCATCTGGTTTTAGGTCTCCCTCAAGATCGGGATCTGTTATAAAGTAGACACTATTTTAAAAGAACTTACATCGTTTTTAACAGCAGTCTTATTAATAAACTTGAAACAACATAGCTAGCTACAGCCTTTACTATACCATGTACGCATTTATCAAACTATGTACCTATCTACTGATTGCTCAGTAGCATTACATTTTACACGCATTGCTCAACTCATTGAGAAATTTCGATAGTTTACATCTATTACCATGATGATACGTTCTCGATGTGTTATTACATGTTCAGAGATTTTATTGTCGTTGTTCTATTATAATAATGATGCTAGTTGCTGCATCATTGACCTACTTGATTGATATGTTTGTTTTTGTTGCGAAATTCAGAGCTGTTTATATTTAATTGCTTGAAGAAGCCAATTTTGGTAGCCAGATTTAAGTGGGATAAATTGGTACACAGATAAATACGTAATAGCATACTTTATAGATTATTAACCTAATTTAAATAAAAGTATTAAACGTCCTATTATTTAAAAGTATCATCGTCAGTAACCGTTTGTGGTTCATAATATGAATTGTACAAATCTAATTCGAATGATGTTTACTTTTAGATGTCCTCACTCCTCATGTTTTCCAATTTGGACTTTAATAGGTTCTCCGCTTAGAGCATATAACACGTTCTCCGCTTTCGTAGCTCCATACCTACATAATATAGTTATAATATTCATAATATTGATAAAAGCCATTTTCGGATGCATAAACCTCTACTTATTTCATTTATAAAATTAATAGCATTTCAAATGCTATTCATATTCAATTATAGAAGACCCAAAATAGATAACCTTATACAATAATCACTTACATAAAACTTTTAAAAGTAAATCTTTGGAAACAAAACAAAACATTCCGGTATGGCCTCTGGTGAATTACTGATAACAATACAGGTAAGGACCGATATGCTGTGATCATGCGACGTGCCCAACTGCCCATGCGCACCAATTTCAAAGCGCTATTTGTTAGCAGTGTTTCTGATTTATGTATTTGGGCACATATAAATGTTAGATGCATTATGAGGCATTCATAATTGGTGACACGCGTAGTCAGTTTAGTATTTCTGTCATAAGTTTGGCAGATTCGTCCAATCAAAAAAAATACTAAATTAAGTTGCTCAGTACATATGACAAGTCAAAGTAACTCCAACTCCTATTTGAATGGGACTATGAGAATACGATCATGACACCTATTTTTTTAATTCTGGTTAGGCTAGGAGCCGGCCTCAACATAGCTGAGAAAGGCTACTCCGACGTTAAGGCAGATGATGACTTTGTTTATCTGTCCATAAGATTCACAGATTGTTTAACTGTGTCTGCTTCGCGGACAGTGAAAGTATAACATCGCTAATAATAAAAATATTATCAATAAATATTAAACACGTATTATCGATCATGATCCTCTGTTGATCGAAGATTATGATAATAAAGGTTAGCAATTTGTATTTTTTTCCTGAACTTTACACACGGTCAGAATAAATCAAGACAGATCAAGACCAACTTCTTTGGGCTTTATATTTAAAACTGGTTTCCTACAATGCAGCTGCCATTTACATATTTTCGTCTTGCCAAATGTCACTGTCAATTTCAAGAGCAAAGACAGATTTCTTAAAATGCTTTCGTACAAACCGAGATCTTTATTATCTACCTTGTTTGCGAAGGCACAATGTTACACTGTAGTGTTTATACTAACTCCTGGAATATTTATATTCCAAATGACCGTCGTGTTTCCGAATCTCGTCGTGAAGTTCGAAGCTGGCATTGCGAAACAGATAATGCACATCTGCTTAGCAACGTTCTGCTTCATAAATATCATTGGGAACATGATATTCAGCATCATAATGGACTCGAGTTTGAAAAGACCGGTCTCCGGGGAAGGCACGTTCTGCGAGTACTGTAGGATGTTGCGTCCAGCGAAGAGTTGGCATTGCAGGAGATGCAACGTCTGCATCCTGCGGCGCGACCACCACTGCACCTTCATTGCGCGCTGCGTCGGCTTATACAACCAACGGTACTTCATCCTATTCCTCGGACACGTGACGACGTCAATGGCGTACGCAACCTACTACAACTACTACTACGTCTCTTCGAAATTTGAAGATCACGGCTGGATTCTATCGGCGTTCCGTATCATCAATCCAATCCTGAGGTTCATGATACCAGAACCAATGGGAATCAGAGACATGTACGTGTTATATTTGTTCACGAACGTAGGTCTTGTATGCTGGTCGGGTTCTTTGTTCTTCTACCATTTTAGGAATATTGTGATGGGGGTGACTTCCTATGAGTCTAAGTATCCTCACCTAATGAATTCTTCGAACTGGAAGGAGAATTTGTTAAGCGTGTTTGGTACTAGGTGGTACTTTGCTATATTGTGGCCACTTTGTGATAGTCCTTTGCCTGATGCTGCAAAGGTTGAATGAATAATTCATAGATTGATGGAAACATGTCTAAGACATATCTGTGTAAGTAAATATTATTAATTTAATAAAATCTAAAAGTAATAGTGGAGCTGTTTCATTTCTGTATCTTTAGTTCTATGATGAAATACGAAATAACGTTTTGCGATAAAGTCTGTTATTGCCATCATGATGTGCAGTGCAGGTAAGTTATAAGTAAATTATTAAACTTCTATAAATAATCAATCAAGGGACCTTATTATATAAGACAGTAACGTATCTTCATACTAATCTGCGTCATTTGCGTGGTTGTCATAATGAATAAAGGCGCAGAAGCCAAGTGGCCATTCCACTTAACTGGAAGCCACATACAATCTTCACAACCAGAAACTGGCTCAATACAAGACTCATTCCCGTTAGCAAAACCAGAAGCCATAAGACCTCGCAAGGATGCGACTGTGTTCGTAAAGCTGGGTTACATTGCGGCGTGTGCAGTGGGCGGATGACACGCAACCGTTATATAAGCGGCGATAAAGCAGTGAACACCCACTGCATGCTAATGTTCAGGAAGTGGGCCCGGCTGTGGGTACTATGATAGATGCTGAGGTGGGGAGTGTGTACGAATGGTTAGAATGCGTGCTTTAAATAAAGATTTGATATGGTGACTAGCGAATTAAGTAACTCAGCATATCAGAGTGACTACTATTGGCCATAGGCCTAGCATGGGTCTCCCAAGTCGCACCACATAACTTGGTCTTACAGTATTGCAATATTGCCTTCCAAAAACTATGGATTTAAGTTCAAATGTATATCAGGCTTGATCTAATTAATTATTATGATCTTTTCGTGACCTTTTTGACTAATTTAAATGCTGCTTCATGTTTTGCTTGTTATGGCCCTGGTTTTCCTCCAAATCCCAATCTCCTACACTTGGAGATACGTACGATAACCTTTCTATATCTTGATTCCGAATATCTAAAATCTAACTATAATAGTATATCTATTTTGAGGACGATACAACATAATATTGAGGTGATTGATCGATGGAACAGTTCAAAGCGGTTCTAATTCCACCCAAAAATTACACAAACCGCAAATCCAATCAATTCAACAGTTATTAGTAGCATAATCGGCGAAATTCGAACGTGGAATCGCACTATAATTCTTGGCATGCGGCGCTGACGCCAATGCGCACGCGACGACGATGTGGTCACCGTTACGCGGAACCCGTTACGACATACGATGCCTTTGATTTAACGTAATATGCTGTGAGCACATTGGTCAATGATGATAGGTGACATGTTTTTTGTACTCGTATTATTTTGTATTTATTATTCATGTTGCAATTTGGCGACCGCTAGTTCATTTTGTTCAGATCTAACTAAAAGGAACAATACTTCTAAAAATGAAATAATGAAACAAGCCAACGCATCGGAGCGAGAAACACGACGAAATTCGCAATCCTGATTCGACTCGACTCGTAGCAACTTCATTGACACAAAGATCCCTGGCGAGTACTGTAGTACGTATTATAACGGTGCTCAATATCTTGAAATGAAGTTGGAGGGCTTCACTTGCAAACACCACATAATTTCGTAATAAGGGGCCTTGTTTCATATGACAATGAGGAGTCTTGTGATCTGCGTCATTCAAAAAAAAAACATCTCTACCATTTTTTCTCGATTTTTCGTTTTGTGTTCTGTCAAGGAGACAAGGGTTTGTGTCCACAGGCCGTGCAAAGTCAAAGTCAACGTTTTTTTATTTCAACTGGGCCTTTGCAGGCACTTTCAAAACGTCGTGATTCTCGGTGCACAGTTCCAAGTGCGTTGGTCCTGGTGCCAGCCCTGCTGTTAAACTTGTCTAATATCTATAATAAAATTTACTTAAAATCTTTTAGCTGTGAACAACTTAATCACCAAATATACCACTGAATTCGTGTCATCACTGATCTGAACTTCACCTAATTTCTCATTCACGATATGTCACAGCAATTTATTAAATATCTTCATCTCGTCAGTTGCAACAGCCATACTTGCATCTGATGTCAATACATCATCTTTATGGTGGTATCACGAGCTAATGTGGGGCGAGGCGATTCGCTGCGGAGAGTGGTGGAGTAATTGTGATAAAGTGGTGATTATTTGGCGTCTGTTTGTTTATCTTGATTGTATTTTTTGTTGTATGTGAATGCGACCTTTGGAAAATTGTACGCCTGGATTGTTGCGATATTTCGTTCACGGTTCTCTCAGCTGGCCTTATTTTGTGAGACTGTCTTTTTGGGATCTTAATTTGTGTTACGTTCGGTATAATTCAGTTCAATGATTGTATCACATGTGCCTATGTTTTTAGTTTGGAGGACTGCTATAAATGTACCTTTTTTTTTACCTGCAATCGGATTTTTTGTAAAAATAAATAATTTTTCTTTGTTTATTTTCTTTTCAGCTGAAGTCTTTAAATTTACTTTCGAACTGTGGCTTTAAAATCCACCATTGTCAATGTAAACTTAGGTACCAATCCAGAATTTACAAAAAAACTCCGTTTGCCTTGATTTAGTCATATACTTAGCTTCTTGCCAATACTAGATTAGAGATCTACTTATCCAATCCAAGCATGTACTTAGTACATGTATCATAAACCTGAGAAAACGAGTCAGTTAACACACGTCATTACTTGTAGGATAGAAATCGCGCGGAAACATTCAATATTATGGTTCTCGAATCAACCACATTACCAACTTTATACTGCAGCTGCCAAAATTACATTCTAAACATTATCTCCATACAAATGTATGCAATCAACGTGTCGACTAACCGCAAATGTATCTTTGTAGACAGTTATGATACTGCCTACTTTCGCTTTGGCTCATATAATTTATGCACATACATAGCGTAATATTGTGTGCCTATAATGTATGTGAAATGATATAGACAGACTGATTTCCTATTTTATTACATACCTAGCTACAAAACAGACTATAATTTCACATTATAATGAGACTAGACGAGACCTAATATACTTTTTTTTTTTTTTTAGCTTGGTGAAATCATCAAATGAGTCCTCCCACCCCGGGCAGGGCGGGAGGGACTGTCAGACTTGTACTGACTAAAATCCACGGTGTTCCTTCAATAGCCCTTTACGTTCCGGCGTCACGGTAATGAGATAAGTCCCGCGACCAGACCTAATATACTTAGAAAAAATTTGGACCACGATTTCAAATTATAATTAATAGCCCGCGGTTTCACCCGCGCATTTTATTTTTATAAAAATAAAATATAGCCTATTTCACTCAGGCATAGTGTAGCTTCTATTAGTGAAATAATTTTTACCATCGGTTCAGTAGTTTCAGAGAATACCCTTCTACATACAAACACACAAAATTAACCTCTTTATAATATTAGTTTATGATGAGCCCGATAAAATCCACTTCATTAGTGGATGTTAGGACAACATGGACCAACTAACAACCGCAACAATAGAACGATTATTGGGAATATTATTGCCACGAGTCGTCATATTATGGGGACGACGCTGCCCATCTTCAATCTCCCCCCACTCATGGGTGATTGGTTATTTATTTATTTATACATCATGTACTCGTACATACATAGTTGATATACATGGTGGACTTAATTTCATGAGTCATCTTCGCCGTTAACTACAGAATCTGATCCCAAAATACTAAGCCCCATAAATAGCTTCTTGCATTGATTATTAACTAACTATATATGTGTTGTAATTTTGAAAATATTTTTAAGAATAAATAAATTTTAAACATCTTTCTATGATCACCATTGGGTTCGCTACACTTTAATAAATATATTATCATACAATTCTACAGTTTGTATTTCACAATTCACGACCTACTCCGCCAATTGCCTTGCCCATTGGGCTATTGACGATATATAAGTTGTTTATTTGAATGAAAACGGGTTACCCTATCATTACCAGGCGGAGATATAGCAACCTGTTATAACTTATGCACTATCACGACTCACACAAAAATATTATTGCAATTTGATTCGGGCTCTCAAATTCTCAGTATTATTTACACCTACTTCTTCAACTTTATGATCGTAATTATGTATTTTTAGGTTTGTAGAATTATTATATTATCCAAAGCCAAATTCAAGGGTCAGTCGGGCTAAATAACACACTACACAGTTTTCAGAAATCTTTGTTCATGATTTATTCATAAATCAACATGGTTGGAAAATAAACTTGGTACTTAGCCGTTTTTTTAGGGATGATCTTCTGTGTATCCAGATTCGGCTGAATATCAGCATGGAAGTAATAGAATGAAATGAAATACCAATTATCTAATTATGTATAAGTAGTTTATGTCATTGTACAATATACAGGCTCATCGGTAATTAACTAATAGTTAATAGCAGTAAAATTTTCATCAAAACAACACATTCGGTACTCTCTTAGCTTCAGTGAGATACGCTCGCGTCAAGTTCGAGCGTCACTGCAATATGATCGGCGCGTCATAAAATTACGTGAATTAGCCCACTATACGTCTAATACCAAACTAATCGTTGGACTTGACACTCCCAAGCCCATCTTTACTTCATTCACCATGTTTCCAATCACCCACGTTTTTGCGGCACGACATCAAAGTTCAAAGGGCTACAGTGAAGGGATTGTTCAAGGAAAAACGAACGGGTCGCTGATTGTTGGAGCAATGGATGATAATAAAACGGAACTCGTACAGCAATTAGTATATCAACGTGAATTACAGTTGTCTGTTGTATATCATGACATATTTATTGCCTGAGTGAATGTTCCAATTAAACATTTTGTGTGAAACTCCACGTGAATATTACTGGATAACTGCATTTTTGGGTAGACATAAAAATATTTTTACTGTTGGTAAATAAAGATTGTGTTCTGAATTTGATGGTATGGTTAGCGCAATTGCTTCGCGGTTGGTTTTCTGTTCTAATTATATATTTTTATACTATTCTAATTTATTTTTATTCACATTAAATTACATTATCGCAGCTTTTACCTTTTTTTTTATTGAAAAACGTTGCCCCTCACTAGGATTTCTCCTTATCGAGGGTACAGTTTACAAATATATATTTCACATGGTCTCACACCCAGACCTATCTATAGATCATACAAACAATTGCTCCGTGCGGGGATCGAACCCGCGGCACGTAGCGTAGAAAGCTAATCACTTAGCCCCTGCGTTGGCGCATTATAATAATCAAGATTGTAATCTATTCTTTTAAAAGAGTTTCCACGGAGTTACTTTCCGGTTCTTCTACATAGGACCTATTATTTGGAACCACGCACCTAGAGTCTCGACATTTCCTAAGTGCCTGTATTTGGTTTACATGAAATAAAGATCTATTCTATTCTATTCTGTACTACGTCTCGTGGGGTCGATCCCCGATAGGAACAAATATTATTCGACCTTCAGATAGTTGTTTCGGATCTGGTTGTATGTCCTTGTGAGATTTGTGTTCATAAACACACTCATGAAACAAAAGAAAACGTAATGTGGAGAAAAGTTGCTTTTAAAAAAAAAGAAGTTTAATTAAAGTAATACCACACGATCCGGATAATCTTACAATCATTTTCGGAATCTATCAGAGTTTTGCCTTGTCTATGATAGAAATTCTTCGACTTTACTTACATAGATTCAAGAGATGACGGAAACATACCATTTAAAAAATATATGTTTGTAGTGCGCCTTTGTCCATGGTGTTGCGTAAAGCGTTGATAACATGCCCAATATTAAACAAAATATGTAAATAGCACATTTTTTTTTAAAAGCTTTTTCTTTGTTTAAGGAAATACGCTATAGAACAAACCATTGAACTTTAAAAACATAAATAACTCAATGATAACGTCCACCCGTGACGTCACAATACTACCATCTTATTGTAATGTCTGTAAGGGAGATGCCACACGGTGCGTCGACGCGACGCAACGCAGAAAATTTTCATACAAAAGTCATTGACATGACACACGGTGCCCTGCGTCGACGTAGCGCAGACCAACGCATGCAGCAAACTAGCTAAGCTCCGCTTAGCTTAGCTTACCGCTTGGTTTAGCTAAGCTCCGCTTAGCTTTGGGTGTCACAGCAAAGCGGTGTTGCCAACCCTATCGAGTTTTTGGTATTTCTAGCAATATGAAATAGGTACTGACTAGTTAGGAACAGATTTACTTCTCAAATCAAATCGAATCTTTATTGCTGAACAAAGGTACAATTTAGTACATTGCAAGATGTAGGGTGAATGCGCAGTTCACTATGTTCTACCAGTTTAGGCATGCAACATTAAATGGGGTACACAATTATAAAATATGCTACACTACTTGCTCACTATTATGCTACATTAACAGCCCATCGACTGCCGGGAAATATCGTAAGTATAAAATCACACTTTGATACATTATTTACCTGAGGAGATAAGTAAGTAACGTATATTCCTACTCACGCCTTGTCGGTCAACAATTACATTTTTCCGAGCAGCTGGAAGAGCAGTAAATGCACTCTTCCATTAAAAAAATACGTCTAGTTAGGATAGTAGTCGAAAAATGATTATAATTTTTATTATTTTTGACCGTTATCAGTATTTTTTTATGACAACATCGATAGTCAGCTATCATAATGATATGTCAATATGTCATGCCAACGTATAATTTTTAATATTCTTACTGGCTTGGTAACAGTGTCCTTTAGCAATGATTTGATTAATCTGCAACGGACTTCAAATATTATTTTATAAAACCTATGCTGTCCTGCTACTGCTAGATAGACTACAGCTAAATAATACCTATCTTTTATAAAACTAGATCAGAATACGCCGATTAACTCAGTATTTCCGAAATCCTAAATCTATAAGTATTATTATTTAATACCTTAGAGCAAGGACCTCCTTCCTCTGAGACTAATTGAGACTAATACTAAGTTTATGGTAATAGTATATTACGTCTATGGTGGTCACAACATAGATTACAAAAATCTGCTGTTCCATACGTTTTATTCGAAGTTTTTAGTCGAGTAATATTGAATTATTTGTGTGAAACAGCAGATTTTTATTTCGCGTCTTCGCGGTTGGTACCATAGTAAAAGTTGTTCATAATTATTACTAGATTATCACGTTCAAGGGATCGGGACTAGAATCGTAGGACCTTGTACCTATATTGTTTTTTATGTTATTGATAAAAAAAATCATTTTGATTTTCATATCAAAAAGTAGCTCTGCCATATAGATATATATATATATATATATATATATACACCATGTCCCAAAATTCAACGATAAGCGGGCACCAGAAGGTTGACCAGCTCATGACTACTCGAGAAAAAAATAATGAAAAAAAAAATACTCAATTTTTAAGAAGTTACATAAAAAAAATTAAATTCTACAAAAATTTACACCCCTTAAGAGATTTTTAATTACCATGACCACAATGTTTCAAATATTTCTGAATTTCTTTATGTACCGGAAACCTAAGTAGCACTGCTATCCACCACAATCCTTGAAAATCCCAGAATGCCCGTAGATTTGGCACAAAAATCAATCAAAATTATATTTCACCCTAAAATTTTGATAGAATTTTACTTTCGGTCCACTTTCACTCATCGTAGTGTAAAAAAATC
Organism: Allophyes oxyacanthae; assembly: GCA_932294325.1. Taxonomy (NCBI): domain Eukaryota; kingdom Metazoa; phylum Arthropoda; class Insecta; order Lepidoptera; family Noctuidae; genus Allophyes; species Allophyes oxyacanthae. The sequence goes on along the minus strand of OW028614.1, from coordinate 785,591 downwards.
TATTGACACTACCATGGCAAGTTTTTTTAAAAATTGACGCAACTATCCAAGATTCCAAAATGGTATAATACTCTAGGAAAACTAGCCACAAAAAAAAGAAACGCGTACTATTTCTGAACAAGAACCAAATTTCATAACTTTTACTATGTGCCCAAAATAGGTTTTTTGTTGTAAATTCTTCGAATTTGAATGGAACATGTGCGTAGTCAATAAAATTTAGAAGTTAGAGAGAGATTATACGTTAGAGAGAGATAGATAGATAGTATGTAAAGAAGGAAATAAAACGTTTTTTAAAAATATATCTCGTTTCTCCACAACTACAACAGTCTGCTAGTACGTCTGTGGCGTGATAAACGCTAAACAGTCCAAAATACGCTAAAAGTTTATAAAAACAGCAACTTCTCTACCTATCCCATTGTTACTCACAACGAAAATCTACAGCGAAATCCTAAGTCTAGTCTGTGGACAGATGAAAGGTGATAGTACGCCACAGACGTACTAGCAGACTGTCGTTTTCTTGCCTTCTTTACATACTATCTATCTATCTCTCTCTAACGTATAATCTCTCTCTAACTTTAAATTTTATTGACTACGCACATGTACCATTCAAATTCGAAGAATTTACAACAAAAAACTAATTTTGGGCACATAGTAAAAGTTATGAAATTTGGTTCTTGTTCAGAAATAGTACGCATTTCTTTTTTTTGTGGCAAGTTTTTCTAGAGTATTATACCATTTTGGAATCTTGAATAGTTGCGCCAATTTTTAAAAGAACTTGCCATGGTAGTGTCAATACAATTTTTTTACACCACGATGAGTGAAAGTGAACCGAAAGTAAAAATCTATCAAAATTTTAGGGTAAAAAATAAATTTGATTGGTTTTTGTGTCAAATCTACAGGCATTCTGGAACTTTTAAAGGTTGTAATGGATAGCAGTGCTACTTAGGTTGCTGCGATAAAAAGAAAATCAGAAATATTTGAAACATTGTGGTCATGGTAATTAAAAATATCTTAAGGGGTGTAATTTTTTTAAGGATTTAATTTTTTTTATATAACTTCTTAAAAATTGAGTTTTTTTTTTTTCTTTTTTTTTCTCGAGTAGTCATGAGCAGGTCGTCCCTCTGGTGCCCGCTTATCGTTGAATTTTGGGGACATGTTGTATATATATAGATATCCAAGAAAAATTCACCTGTATAAAGAAACTAGTTCCCTCTTTAAGGAGGCTATTTTTTGAAGAATGCATAAGTATGGAAAAATGGATTAGTGGAAGGAGGATAGTGATTGATCACAAATCCAGCAACAATCAATTTAGTATACTATTTATAATTCTTTAGTCTGAGAGATTACTACAGTCACAGACCTAGCACTAGTGAAATCTTTAGTCTATGACTACAGTCACGGTAACCATGTAACCGTCAAGGCATTTGCACTGACAGGCTCCGACTTTATGAAATTATAAATTATCCACTAAGATAAGACGATAAGACTAAGATCCACTACGTTATAATAAATTATTGATTGCTAAAAGAGGAAAGATTATAATTAATATTGTTCAGTGGTTTAAAGAAGTCCCTCACAACAATTACTAAGAAGTCCTATCAAGCGACGCAAAGTCGACTCAATGGAAAATCTATTATATGCGGGTAATAGCAACCGTTTGCAGCTGAACTAATAGATTATTATCACACATGAATCGCACAATGAAGCATTGGATTATAGAGAAGAATGAATTTTTGTCCCGAAAACTTTTTACAATATCTAATTATTATTATTCTCTTCAATAACAATGTTAAAGTCCAGTAGGTATCTGGTTGTTTATGTAACATTATTTGAAATCAATAAAAGTTATCTGCATTATTATGTATTCATTTTGAAGAAAATATAAATAAATAGGTATCTACTATGTATTTCACAAAAAATCACCACTACATTTTGCTTATGGCCTGAAATCAAAATATAGGACAAGTGGATTTTTTATACCTACCTAACGTGTTTGTAAACTTAAGCTCGGCGAATAGTTAATGATAGATCTATTGGAAACAGAAAAGTTGTGACTGTGAACTCATTGCTTGGAGTATTCTTGGTTAGGTTAATAAAGAAATCAAATTGGTGTTGATTATTTATTTCAATACAATGCAATCACATGATATTTTATACACATTTACCACCACAAACCCATTTTCTGGTCAATTATTCTACAATACCTAATACCTATAGATATTGGTACGTATATACGTAAATAAATGAAATATGAACGTGTTTCACAAATCGGTTTGCCATTCGTTGTGGTTGTGGCAATATAAAGAACCCAAGCCCGTATTCGTTGGAGTCGCCTTTGTCCAACAGTGAACGTTTTCTAGCTGAAGATAAGAGACACCAGTAGCAGGTTAGGTTTTCTAAACCGTAACAGATTACAATAGTTACTGAAATACCATCCCATGACTTTCTTCTGCGACACTTTTATACATCGACTCCATCGCGCCGAATACATAACTACACGCCACTGGTACGCTGCCAGGCACTGCTCCAAGTAGTTCTGGTCGTGGATGATTATTCCATGGGCATTGTTTCGTGATTCTCATTAATATAGATAAAACACTGGGCAGGCACAATCACGTTGACTGTAAGACGGAATGCATTGAAAATGTTTCTATCTTATCGTCTATTTCCAAGAGAAATATTATAATCCTTGCGGCCGTAGTTCAATAGCAGCCATTTGTGTGATAGGTAGATAAAAACGCGAGTAAAAGAAAAATATTCGCCTTTCACGAGCCATATTTATCGACTGAGTGCCATTTGACAGTGACAAATCGTAATGACATAACGTGCGTCGACGCGACGCAACGCAGATTTCTGCGCTGCGTTGCTCGAACGGACCCCGCTCGCACCTCGCTCGCGTCACTCGTGTGGCACCCTCAATTTTGCGCTGCGCTGCGTTACGTCGACGCAGCGCAGCGCAGCGCACCGTGTGGCATCACCCTTACCTACCAAGCGATTTCGACAGTCATTATGAAACAATCGATTACCTATCAACAATAGATCGAGCGATTATGTCAGCAAAACCGAGATGAGTTTTTGATTCGATAAAAATTGACTGTCAGCAAAATACGATTGCAATGTTAGATAACATTTCTTTTTCTAAATCCTTACAAAGTTTTACTTCTGTTGCAATAATTCGCATCATGAAGTTATCAAAATCATATTTTTTGAATAAAGAAAAAAGTTGCAATATCGGCGGGGATCCGAGGCAGCCATCTTGCATCAATTCTTTTTTTAAAGTTTTTCACAATAGTAGTTTTAAATAATCGATTGAAATCGTGAGGTATCATTATCGCAACGGTATTAAAATTTCTGGTTATACGTAATTAGTGTAAAAAAGTTTGTGTTTGATGTAAAAATTTAAATTCATAGTCATAGATTATTTGGCAGAACGCTTACCGTTATTACTTTTAAATAGTGTGAAGGAACCTGTGCTTACCTGTAAAATAAAAAAATATAGAATTAGTATACCGATTACACGTCAAGAATGAAATATTATTTAAATAAGCTTGCATGCAAGGGTCTCTCATAAACGGGAGTTTATAATGAAACAATGTTATTTTTCTTTTTCATATATTTTTCGATGGTGACAATGATTAAAATACTTATATAAATTCAGAACATAATAGTAATTTTGTAAGCCTCAATAAATTCCACTTTTTTTGTTCAGTAACTTTTTTGTTGTATATTTTTGTCAATTTGTTAGTTGTTGGTTGTGCAAACAGTAAATTCTGTATTCAATTGGATTTTAATCAAATGCATCTCTACCTTAAGTAAACAACGAACTCTAGAAATCGATATCTCATTAAAAAATTAACAAGAACCTGCGAAATTAACCTTGAAAGATTACACAGATTTCAATGCCTGAAAAATAACACGGACAACTGGAAAATGGGAATATAATACCGTAAAATTATTCTTTGCAAATTAAATATTACCAAACAATCAGATTCTTACAATAACTAACAGGCGTAAAACATTAAATGGTTTGCGAGAATGTATTCAATGCAAAAAGTAATTTCACACGAATTTTAAGACAATGCTTTCTCTTCGACGACACCTGGTGAACAGGAACAATGGCGAACTGTGAGCACACAGCGTGTAGACAGCCTTAATTGTTCATTGAAGCGAATCAATTTCATTGAGTTGTTATCTGTGCTGTGACAGCTCATACTTTGGAATTACGCGGTAATTTATTTTTACTATTAACGATTGATGTTAATGGTGCAACTGTCAACAATTCAGTTATATTTCCGATGACACAGTTGGCGCAGTGGATAAGTGGTTAGCTTTCTGCGTTACGTACCGCGGGTTCGATCCCTGCACGGAACAAATATTTTGTATGATCTACAAAATATATTTGTTTCGGGGCTGGGTGTGTGTGCATGTAATATGTATGTTTGTAACAGATATCTTAGATACAGTAGAAATCCTAGTGAGGTACAAGTATATTTATCTAATATTTATAATTTATTAGATACATTTACCTAATGTCCTCACGAGCTACACAAGGTGACTGGTTGAGCGAAAGACATATTGAAGATCTACATATTGATATCCCATACTGCGAACACGACGGTAGTAGTAGGTTCGGCAACACGCGAGTGATGCCTCTGGTGTTGCAAGCGTCCATAGGTTACGGTGACCGCTTACCATCAGGTGGGCCGTATGCTTATTTGTCACCTAAGTGCATTGACCTACTACTAAAATGGACGGCGGGTCTAGAACAAAATTCACAAAAAACGTGTCCTGTGTCAACATATTTATGCGTAAAACTATAACATCCTAATTCAAACCGTATCGTCATTAGTAAACAGCTTAATTTTACTTGCGACAATTTATCAGCCTGTTCAACTTTTTCACAATACAGTACATTTTTGACGTGTATTCTGTCGGGTGGCAAAACAAAGACTGGCGCGCAATTGGAACTCTTTTCGTTTTGGAACTCTTTTGGCCTGAACCCAATGTCCATTTTATTAGGTCAATGCCTAAGTGGTATAAAAAATGCGTAAATTGGAGGATATTTTTTGAGTTCTTTTGTGTTATTTGGTCATGCCGTAATTGAAAACCTATAAGCAAGGTTCAGTCGGCTAATACCATAATGATAAGTTTATCAATTTAGGTAATAACAATAATAAGTTTTTGTGATATCAAGTCTATTATTATTAATGCCCGCGAGGGCGAAGCCGATAGCCGTGAATGATTTTTTTGTATTTATTAACTTTGACAATGAGTTTAGACGTCCGATGCATAATGGTTAAGATACCGTAACATTTATAACCGTTTTGTTAACTTAGTCAATAAACTGTTAATAGTTTTACTTTAAATAGTTATTTTTACGAAGAAAATCCATAAGGTCAAAGATTTAAATACCCGTATTCATAAAACAGAGACTAATTTCTATTTGTGTCCGTAATCTATATATTAATACGTGAAGAGAAAACTTTGTACCCCTTTTTTAGCATATTGCGCGCAAAGAGGAGTGTGAGAGTTGGCATAGTTTAAAGTTTATATTTAAAAGGAGTGCAGAAAGCTAAAATTACGGTCAAATTTCGACCACTGGGCGACCACTAGTTGATATTAAAACTTCTTTTTTAACCGCTTCTTGCCTTAGGCCGGCCTTACACCTGTAAGTTTTCCTCACGTAAGTCCCTAACATAATTAACTTACGATAAATTTATAAATGTAAACTCTCTTGTAAGTAGCTTATTGCAATTATATTACGTCCTACATGCAGTCATAAGTTACTTACAAGTGAAAAGTGAAGAAAAGTTTGTTAAAGATTCTCACGTTTAAAAGAATCCGGATTATAAGTATTTTCAAATTATGTAACTTGAAATCAAGTTGGATTTCGAGTCACATATACTTAAGGGATTATTTGGAATAGACAAAAAAACATATATAGCATACTTAACATACATTGATGACATCCGTGAACACGACACGAAGAATACATTAATAGTTATTTGTTATACAAGAGTGCAAAGTTGCTTTTTAACCGCTTGTTCTATTTTGATGACCGAGCAAGCGAAGGATTCTAAAATTGAATCACGAGCGCAGCGAGTGATTCAAAATTAGAATCCTGAGCGTTAGCGAGGGAATCAAAAGAGCACGAGGTGAAAAATCTTTGCACTCGAGTGCAACACGTAACTTTTCATTCCACCTCAGCGAGGAAATGACTAAATGCAAAAAAAAAAACGTTTAATTCACAAACTTAGTGCACACGATGTTCTAAATTCAATTTACTTTATCCTCTAGAGAATAAAAACGGCTTTTCCACTCAGATATTGAAGATTAAAAATACTCTTTCCGAGATGGTGGGATGAAAATTTACTTTATCCTCTAGAGAATAAAAACGGCTTTTCCACTCAGATATTGAAGATTAAAAATACTCTTTCCGAGATGGTGGGATGAAAAAAATATTATAATATAAGTATTAAGTATCCTCATTCATTCCAACAGCTTTATTTATTAACCTTTTTAATTTAATTACGTATTAACCTCGCTTTGTTATAATAATTAATTAATGAAGGTGACGCAACACCGGCTCATTCGCTCGGCTTTCACTGAGCGTAGATTATGCTAATTAATTATGTTAAGTGATGTAAACAGGTCATCTTGTTGCAACTTAATTGACTTGAATGCATTTCTGAAGCTTATATGGTACGTTTGTTACCTAGAACGCTATGTCAGGTTTAACTAGGTGACTTAGTTATTATTGTTTAACGTTTTAGTAGTAAATAGACTTTTCTGTGTGCAACTACAACACTAGAATAGGTCCCTATTATTTATTTAATTAATGCTTTTCATACAAATGTGTACAAAGGCGGTCTTAATACCTAAGGCATCCTCTGCCAGGTAACCTTAGGGTGATGCAGAGACAAAAACATATTTATATATCCTGCAGGAATCAAAGCTGTTGCAAGTAAGTTAAGTTATAGATAGTTCAAATTTTTCCAACATTAGATATGCTGTGTGAAATCTAAAAGCAACGCAGGAAGGCTATCCTCATCACTATATTAAAATTACAGTCAAGAAGCAAGAAAACGGAAGCAATGTTCAGTTATGATTTTTAAACCCTGATCCCAATTTGAGTACAAAACGTCACTATGCTTTGCACGCTTTTGTGAATTGTTTTAAATTTAAACTCTAAACTAATATATTCGTATATCTTTTTATGTGGTATGTGATAAAAAAACTCACAGTCACATCATATTGTCATTGGACCAAAACTTCTTGTTTAGCTATCATCATTATCCTGCCCTTATCCCTTTCTTGTTTAGCTATAACAATCCGAAAACAAGAGCTATGGCTAGGACTCCTCTCAGAGAGTTGAGAGCTTTATTAGGTCAAGGATCGCAGGCGTCCTTCATAACTGAAGGCAACATCTCTTGCAACCTCCTCACCGCCAAGACGAAGAGGGCTCCTCTAAAACAAATATCCAGCTCATAATGGGCGGTGTTAAAAGGACTGAGTCCTTTTGGTGGCGGTATGTTGAATATTGTTCTAAGACAAATGCTAAACCACCAGAAAAACCAGCAGGAAAAATGTATTCATCCAAAATCACAATATCGACTCTTTTAAACTCCCAAAAGAACTAAAGTAACCGTGTCCGATATCGAATGATATCCAAATACACTTTACAATCCGTTACGTAACTATTGATACCGCAACTAGACCGCTTTGCCGTCAATGGTCGGTAATGAGCCATGACCGAACGGTACTACGGTGATGGTGCAGGTTTCAGAGCGATCCAAGGCCGGAGAAAAACGGACAAAGTTCTTCGAAAATAGATTTGGATAGCTGTGGAAGTGTGTTGGAGAAGGTATGTGTTCTAATCTATCTTTTGCTATAGCTCTTTTATTGTTGTGAACTTAGTCTATCGCAGCAACCTTCTGTTCGCCACCTTCAGCATGGTGGCGTTGTGTCGTGTCGTTGAGTTTCCTTCATTACGGTTGAGCTTAGCAATCATGACGCATGTGTCAAGCTCGGGGTACTGTCTGTCGGGACTAGTCAGCTTGTAACTGCCATGGTAATCTTATTCAGAGGCAAATCAGTATTATCCTGTTCTTATTTTTTATTCACATTACATTATTCTCGCAGCTCTTACCACAACATTGTATTAATCAAAATTGTAATCTATAATTTTACAAGAGTTTCCATGGAGTTTCTTGCCGGTTCTTCTCCGTAGTACCTACTATTTGGAACCGCGCACCTAGAGACTCGACACTCTATAAGATATATTCTATTCAGCATTATGTTAACCATAGCTACTTCATCCATGTTACAGCTGCTGCGCCAATGATCGGTAACGAACCGTGACCGTACGGTACTATAGTGATGGTGCGGGTTTGTAACACGAGTGACGAACAAGATTGTTGGAGGAATAGTTTGCGATTTGGATGTGCAGAAGGTTTTACCTTTGGTTTTAGGATAGAAGCTTCATTGGTTCTGAACTTCTTTCCGTCGCTATCGGACTTGTTCTCATGTGGAAACTATGTTGATTGTATTTCTTTTTATCGTTATTAATTTTTAGTTTTGTGTTTAGTACTCATCATTATGAACAACTTTTACTATGGAAATATTCCTGAAACCGCGAAAAAAACATCTGCTGTTCCATACAAATAATTCAATATCACTCGGCTTAATGTTGCATACAGCAGCTTATTTATTTCGCGATTTCAAGGTGGTCCCATAATAAAAGTTGTTTTTAATGATGAGTACTTTAACGTCTTATATGAACCTCTGCTAATAAAGTTGGATCTTATATTATTAGGTGTTTGATTTCTCCCTACAGACTGCTTTAATACAACAATTTGTTGGCCTGAAGACCAAACGTACCAGATATTGCTGGCAGCACTCGAAGCTAGGAAATGAATGGTGCGACATTAAATCACGCGCTAGTAGGAGCATTTGGCGCGGCTCCACCTGCATGTTATGCCTAATGTAACAGTTGGTGCTTCCTATAGCCTTCGATTGAATTACGCTAATAGAATTTGTTTACTTAGTATAGATTTCCTCAAAACGCTTTTCCTTCGCTTTAAAAGAAGGAGCTCATCATATCATGTAGTGTTTCCAGGTGTCCCGGCTATGGCGTCCCGTTTTTCAGCCCACTAAGGACGCGTCCCGCCAGCACCCTGAGCGGGACGCCCAAAATCCTGGGTTTTCATCTGAGTCAATTTGGCACTGTTACTTATTACGTAATAGTAGTAAATCTTATAGTTTGATGGATCTCATTAAAGTCCTTGATTTTGAATTAAAGGATTGTAACCATTGTTTTGCATTAATTCTATGTCCCGACTTTTTTGCCCTAGTTCCACTTTTTGGCATTTACTCGTAAGTCCCGATATTTGGAATAACGTTTATGGCAACACTAGTCCTAACATGCATCATGAAAGCTACACTATGCCTGAGTAATATAGGCTATATTTAATATAGATAATAATAAAATGCGCGGGTGAAACCGTGGGCATCAGCAAAATTTATTATAATATCAAGAGCGAAGGAAATGCAGGGCTTCAGACTCTACACTTTAATTAGTTCGTGCGTGCTCAAGTGGATATGTCAATCAACGTTCAAGTGTGACCATTGTTTCTTAACACTCATTTCATTCTTTGTTAAGCCTGTTTATCTATAAACAACGTTCGTCACAAAATCCGCTCCAAATGAGGCGTCAATAAATCGATCAATCTTAACGAGCCGTTAACAATAAGAATTTCGCTAATTATACATTCAAAGTTAACAAATCGTTTTACAACGCGGAAGTATTAGTTCGTGACGAGCATTCGTGACTTCAATCCTACGAGTATCATAGTTGGGTGGGTATGGTCCGCCCTGACATGGTCGCCTGTCCCCCGAAGCGGTGCGAAGCCTATGGTTAATTGATACTAACCTTTGATTTGTAGGTTACTTGGTAATTGACTTATACATTACATACTACTCAATTAGGTGTGATGGAAACGTGACTAGGGTTAACAAATGTCAAAAATTTTCATTTTCCGGACATGTCAGGAATTAAGGTCAGGAACTTTTGAAATTGAAAGAATAAATAATGGAAAATATACTTATTGAGTCACATTATTTTTATAACTAAAAAAATCTTTTTTTCGCTACCTCTGACGAGTCCGCATAAGGAAGACAGTCAGGAAATTAGCTGAATAATAAAATCTGCGAAATAAGTCTTATTTTTGGATCTAGTAAGTAACTCTAATCGTGACTGAGTTTTAAGGAAAAACTTGTGTAAATTAATATGGCAGGTAAATATACTTAATTCTAAGCGCATAATGTCATCCTCACGAGGAGTCGCGGCCTAAGGTCGGCCTAATGCATGATAATCAACTCCGTCACGCTTGTTAATTTTCAGAGGCAGACCTTTGACATGGTGAGATCCCTAAGTAATGGCCCCTAGAGGGGGCAAAGCAATCAGGGCTCATCGACCAGAATTTTGATCATGTCACCATAATGTTTCGAACATGTCACCATAATATTTCGATCATGTCACCATAATACTTTTTAATTATTATTTTTTTTCTTTTCTACTCTATGCTCTACTCTAACCAGTGCGAAAATTGAAGGCGATCTCTAATGTCCAATATTTACTGTAGGTATATTTATTTGTATTGTATTAATCGTGTATCTCCAATACCCAATATTTGCTCCAAATGTGTCAATGCGCATGATTTGTGTATGACATAACACCATGTTATAGGAAATCAGACTTATTTGTTTAATTTGCTTCCATTATTTACTCATATCAAAAGATTAAGACGTTATGCTATTACATGAATGCCCAGGGCATAAAACAAACAATAATTTGATATATTATTTGGACAGACAATACAAAGTGGGCGTTTTAATTGCTCCTTTATATTAAAAATAATGGTTTCCATTATTCATTTTTTTGCCACGAGACTATTAAGTAATGGATCATATAACTAGCATGTGGGATGCAAACGCTTCAATGCCATGGTCAGAAAAAATCAATGGTCTTTGAATAGTAGCTTCACTAAAGATTGAACTTGATAAAAATATTAATTTGTTTTTGTTTAACCAGGAAGGATTTAAAACAGTCGTTACGCTATTGTGTAGCTTAAAAGCTGTGTTCACTGGCCATCGAGAAAAAAATACTATAACAGCAGATTCTGCTCCCAATCTCTTTTGGTGGGGAGCATGTATGAGATTATCTTTCTATGCGTTATTATTCTAAGACTTAGCCCTTACAAAGTCTAAACTTAATTTAATAGTAACTACATTATCTACATGCACACAGTCCAAACCACAGCAGTTACAGATTCCTCGAAAAGAGTTACCTTAGTCGGTAGGTAGAACCTTGCTACCCGAGCTTATACACAATGGCATGAACAGTTCTCATGTGTGAATAAAATTCATATCGACACAAGAGAAGAAAGTGCGAATTATCATCCTACCCTTATTTATCCAGTATTATTTTGAGTGGGCGCAATATATCGTTTTCATCCTTATGGCGCAGATTGCACATCGTCGTTTCGGAGTAAACCTTCTGTGATTTTTTATTCGGTGGTAAAGCCACGATACGCTACGTGTTGTAGTAAAAAGTATGTAGATGTTCCTACACAAGTAGGTAATATAATGATCATTAAATAAATTGAAGGTATAAAAACTATTTATTAGCTCTTGATTGCCTTACCATCACCACACATCACGATGTTGAATAAAAACCTATGACACGTGTTATGTACTTCGACACTTATAAAAAGTGATGAGTTTATTATCCATAATATTGGTTAATATTTCCGGTATTGGTTGCACATCATACAAAATATTGACATCATACATGCCTAAAAAAGCGGTAAAATTATTAACATCCGTATTAAATAATTACGTACGTAATTATATTTTACAATTTAATCTTCTGCCTAAACTGTTTACTGGTATTTAAGAATAGTCAGACTCAAGTTACCCATTCTAAAGTATTAATTTCCTATGGAAAAGTACGGGCAAGAAACCGTGATTACCCTTTTAAAATCAGAACCAATGACAATTTTTTTCTTTTTCATATTTTTGTCGAGTCTTCAATTCATCTTGGTGACTATGCCAGCCTCGTAAGGTCACTCTTATACAATAAATAACAAAACATAACATTATACTTAAATTAATTTTGTAAAATTATAAACACTAATAATAAGCAATTAGAGGCTGTCATTCTGCCTAATTTTATGATTATCACTGAGCTGATGTTATCACATTATGAAACCGATTTAGGGTCCCAAGATTCAAGACATCCACAAAAAGTTTTGACGTATCAAAGCAAAATCCCTTCACAAAAACAACATCAAATAATTTCTCGGAACGGAACGATCTTTTTGGCAACAAAGCTGATGTCAAGCGCTAAATATAACGATGTCTGTAATCCTTGGCGCTTGCATCATGTACATTGCTGCATACTTAATAAAAGGTTCATTAGACATCACTTTCAGGTACATTTGAATCTGCAGAGTCAGGCAGAGGTGGACAACAATAGTTCGCAAAGGATGGTAAGTATCAAGATTATTATGTGCATTCGGGTAAGCTATCCAAGAGCCTATCTTTGTAGTCCTGATCCTTTTAAGTGATTATTGTACTCATCGTTATGAAAAACTTTTATTATGCAATGAAATTGCGAAAAAGAATCTGCTGTTTCATACAAATAATATAATTTAATATTAGGTACTCGACTAAATGTATAGTGCAGTAGATTTTTCGTGATTTCATGGGTGGTCCCATAGTAGATGTTGTGATGAGATGAGTACAATAACCGCTTAAAGGAATCGGAACTAGAAAGGTATAAGGACCTTATCTGCTTAAACGCAGACTTTCATAATTCTCAAGGCCCATCGCGGCCGCTTGTGATTTGTATTGTGTAAAATTTTATGTTCTTAACTCAACTTGTACATTATGTGTATTAAGGTAAGCTATATTGAACATTTATCAAATTAACTTTTATAACACCTGGATATCAAACCCAGTTCCAGGCAGCCGAGCTTGCGACTACACCAGTGCAGCGGATATCCATCATAATAATTATATAGCTAATCATCCTGCTGTAGGTATCAAACAAGTTCCAACATTTGTCACGTTGCGCCAACGTTGGAGCCAGCTTTATAATGATCGCTTAGCGTGCGCAGACGACTGTAAAAACTTCTCTTTTGTAATGTAACGTACTGGCAGAAATGTTAGGTATAACTTGATTGATGGCATTATTAAGGATACGGTCATTGAAGCTGTCAAAGTGTAGCTAGTTGAAAAAGATTGATTAATGACGATAGATACTGTGGTGTCGTCTCTATTGTGTTGATTAGACTTTGTTTTTACGAAACTGAGGGTAAAATTAATCTGCAATTATATTCTTAAAACTTGATTTCGTAGTTTAATTTCTTCTCCATAGGACCTACTATTTGGAACCGCGCACCCAGAGTCTCGACATTTCATAAGTGCCTATATCTGGTTTACATGAAATGAAGATCTATTCTATTCTAAAGATCTATTCTATTCTGAAGCTAATTGTGAAGTCCATATCTCAGAAAGAAGTATTTTGATTGTTTGGTGATGTACTTCCTTATACACTCATTTGGTCTTTGAACTCTTCTAAACGAGTCTTTAAAAAAACCTAACGATAGCTTTTTGCTATTTCGAACACCTACGTTATTATTAGTGTTCATACTGCTTGAAGTAATTTTGATGGGAGAAAAAGCGCAATGATAATTATATATAATTTTAACATCCTCCATCATTACGTAAAGACACGAGCCACAGAGCCACAATAACAGTTCAAAAATAAAACAAAAAGTTATATTCTTTTAAATTAGGTACATATTTCACTAACATAACGCAATATAGCTATTTAAATATTCAACAATCGAAAGTCCAGCATTAACAATCAAATCGAACATCTATATTCAATTCGAACGATCCGTAGAAAATCGATAAATTACTCTCAGAACAATTTAATGAATTGACAAATCGAGTCAATGGAGTTTAGTTTGAGCACAACGAAATGTCACTTCTGGTATGATTGTTGAATATTCGTTTTGAAACGAAAAAGCGAAAGTAAGAGACGGTGTTAAAACGACTGCTCGAGTGTAATATATGCAATATATTAACATAAAGAACGGACGGACCAAGACCTCTGGTGCCAAGTTATAACGTATTGTAAAATGTGTTGATCGGTTTTGTAAAACTCTCAGAAATATATTTCCAAGACCTAAGATCAATTTAAAAGAGAACCTTTCAAATATGAATGATGCAAATACTGGACGTACATAATTGAGATGGAAAGTAAAGTTCAAAATGTTAAAAGTAGCGGTGAGGCGTTATTATTTGTTCCTGCCAATGCCAATTATCTGTTATAACAAATAATAGACACAAATTTCATTCGCAGCGAACCTTGCTTGTTATTTTGTTAAATAAAAATTTTGCACTCATTCTTACTAACTGGATTTATGATTGTTAAAAAGAGACACACCTAGTATTTAATACATAAACAAATATACATAATTGGTATTATTAGTTTTTATTATTTTTTTGACATTCTGGTGAATATTTAATAAGTCCAATTTAAATAAATTGATTGTTGTGACATTTAAATAATTATATTAATATTTTATAATTGTGTACCTACCCCAGTTAATGTTGCATGCCTAAACTGGTAGAACATAGTGAACTGCGCATTCACCCAACATCTTGCAATGTACTAAACTGTACCTACCTGTGTTCAGCAATAAAGATTTGATTTGATTTGATTTGATTTGATTTGTATGTTTTAGTCTGGTAGTATTAAAATAACAGGTTGTTATTTAGTAACAGATATTTCATTCTGTTATTTTTTTGTAACAGTAATAGAGATAATTGTTATAACCCATCGCTAGTTTAAGGAAGTTATCAGTGGAATATTTGAATAAACAATAATAGTAGATTTATCTGCAAACGGAACATAGCAACAACTGGAATTAGTCGTCAACTAAACAAGAATACAATATTCTTACAACAACAACTCCATTGTTGTAGAGCTGATGATTACAAAAATTGCCTTCAAGAAACGCCATGGCAGATCACAAGTCGTAAAATACCGCACAAAATTTAACAATAAGACTCGGGCAAAGAGTGCGAAGACCTTTTGCTTAAAAGAAAAACAAAAATGCTCAAAATCTTCAAGGTTACTAATGGAATCTTGGGTCGGCTTCTTAGTATGAATTAAAAAGCATTAAGCCTTTTTATTACTTATTTTATTAGATTATGAAAAATTTACAAAATGCAAAATGTCTCAAGCGTAAAGTTATAAATTAAATACCATTAACAATTTGACACTGATACATTAAGATTTTATCAAATATTTACATACCATAATTGCACAAAATAAACAATAGCAATATTTACTTGAAGGTTAAAAAATATTCATGGATATAATTAATATTAAGTTAGTGATATCATCCAGATACATTAATAAAAATATAGATAGTATATTAACGATACACTTTTTGGATATCTGTGCAAGAATTTATCTAGGTGGTCACGGAATCCCAGTCCCAGATACAACTAGAAACTTCTCGTATTAAGCACCTAAGCTAATTAGAAGAAAAACGTTTTTCATAATAAGAAAAGATTAGAAAAGTTTTTATTTTAAATAAGCCAAATATTAAGCACTTTTGAAACATTAAAGACTGTAGGTGCACCATTATACAACCATTCATTAAATACCATAAACTTATAAAATGTAGGTACTCACATACCTGTTTGACGATATGACAAGTCAAAGTCTAACAAAAACAATAAAACCTACAACTTTGAAATGAATATGCACAAGAGTAATATTGCAATAACAATTCATTATTAGCAAAAACAAACTGTTAAACTATGTTTGGTCAAATAATTCCTTTATAAAAAAACTGTAGGTATTAGAATGAGAGACCATAGCCGCAAGCTGTAGGAAACTGCTCTATGACCACTATTAGGGTTGGCAGATATCTACACTATACTTTATCTGTATATTCAGCTGACTGTACCAGTATTTCAAAACTCTGTGTATTCAGATCAGATCGGCCGTCGGAGTATCTTCAAAATTATTGTCATCCTAAGAACTATTCGACCGCGAGCAAGAATCGAACCTGTGACCTTCTTGTTGAGTTCACTAGCCACTCTCACCATCTGAGGTACAGCGACGACACATTACTTTCCACAAAAAAATTGTTGACTTTAAAAGTTCACTTCGCAGGCGTAATATGTTTCATTCAATAAAAGCAACTTTTTCTTATACCTGCAACGTTAAAGGTAACCCATCTCAAAATTCCATCTGGATAAATGAATAAATAAAGAAATTCAGCCAAATCTCCTTAGAACAGACACCACGCCCAATGAACTTGTGAAATTTATATGTAATTATCATTTGGTATAATTACAAGTCTAACAGAAAAAATCGAGATAGCTGGACTGTCCGAATATTTTTCCATACTTTATTAGACGACCTTAAGTATCAAAAGTTTTTCCAGATCCAACTTGTTACTTACTCGTTTTTGCCAACCCTAGTGGCAGTACGTACTAGGACTGTAATAATGGTGTAACCACCCCAGTAATTACTCGAGGCATATCCACGTGAAGGAAGCGAACACAATGGACACGCCGACTGTTTATATAATTATATACTAGATCTAATTGTTTATAATGTTATGTGCACGTCATACCGACGTAAGTTCGTGGATTACTTCGAGTTATATGCGGTTTTTTTAATTATCTTGTTTATTTGTATACAAGTCATAAATTATTATAGGTAGGTACCTACATATTTTTGATTCATAAAGATTTCGAAGAAAAATTTCTTCCTAAGTTTAAGAAAAATTGTTTATTGTCACCATGAAAACCACAATAAATTTAATTTTCGTACCACTTGCTCAAAAAAGTGACATTCTATGCCACAAAAAGCGAACATAACAATAGTCATTTTTAATCTGTTAAAAACAGGGAAAGAAAATTGTACTGAATTTCATTCATCCTCTAGGGGGAGAATGTGATTTAAATTTGGAATACTTACCGAAATTTATACTGAACTACATCTGTGTTTACACCATTGAGTTTGTATATAAAGCATTATACATCTTTTTGAAAAAGGAATACGCATTTATTATGCAGTTATGATTATTAAATACTCAAATCAACTCATCAACAATAAATGTACCAAACAAAAATGTAACTCTCTCTATCAATAATTGGACCAATGTTTCGAATGTTAACTTTTACTTTTAATTGTCATTATTTTTAATAAATGCTTATCTCATATTATTATTGTGTTAATTTTTTCGCAAATGGTACGAAAAGTAGAGTATTTTCCTCAGTGATAAAGCTGTCTTAGTCTTGGGTCAACTTAAATCCCTCGCTACACTCAGGACTCGTCTTAAATCCCTCGCTTCGCTCGTGATTTAAGTTTTTAACACCCTCGCTACGCTCGGGAGTAAACCTCGAGTCCTTCGTTACGCTCGCGATTTAAATCGTCACCCGCGACAGAAGACACTGCTTTATTCCCTTGGTTAATAATCTACTATTCTCACATTTTAGTACTTTGCATTACCTCCGTGTGTTGTCAATACAGATGTCATGCTATTGCCGCATACGGCACAAAGTTTCTGAGGCGATGTTGGGGATTATTCTCGCATTCTTCTATCAATGCAATTTTCGGCTCTCGAAGTGTAGATAATATTTGAGTAGTATTAAATAGTGTATAAAATATTATTTATTTCAATAAGCTATCATTCATTTCCGAGGTATTATGGTTCATTATGTTGGTGACCCGTATTCTTTGCTCGCGAGTGTGTATCCAAAGATTAATTAGCTAGGCTAGTTTAAAGACTTATTTTATCTAAGAGAAAAGTCCCTGCACAAAAAAAAATATATCAGGGTTGTAGGTACCGGACCCGAGCGCACAAAACGTAACAGAAGGAGGGTAGACCGTTTTGTCTGCCAATAAACATCCACCCGCAATTACTTTTAGTTTATCCGTGACCATGGCGCTTGCAACAGTGCCGAAATATCGGGAGCTCAACACAAGATATAAACATGGTAAATACCCCGTTTCGAACTCTAATATATTTGTGTCCGGATATTTTCTGTATTATTTGTATAAATCACGGAATTCACTATATTTATACCAGTTATTATTGACTTCATGCACTCCTTCTCTCAAAATTATTCAAAATATCCTGCTTAAAATATGAACTACTTTCAAGGCAAAGAAGAGCTACTTTGGATAACACCATGTCAATAAAAAATACATAAATAAAATAAATGTCTAAATACGTCCACCTCGGTTGCCGCCGCTAACGCTACTGAGCAGTACGTGGCATGCACAACGCGCCGCCTGCCGACACCGCGCCGCGCCCCGCGCCGCACCCCGCTAAGCCGAAAGTCGTGGCTTCCACGTAAGCATAAGCGTTACTAACTTAATACTTGTTATTTATTTCTAGACTAAAGAATCGGAGGTAAACACACGAAATCAACCGTAAGCCTCAAAACAGGCAATGAATGAATTTCCTTTGCGACAATCACGTAACCACTAAACAAACGACGACCTCCCCGAACCGTTAACTTAAGGTCAGTTAATTGAATGGCTCCTATTTTATTGTTTAGTTTGACATCTTTAGTGTGAGCAGTTTGAAGACTGAACTGGTTCAAGTATGAGTTAACTAGTTTTAAAAGTAATTTATGGAAACTATTAGAAAATAAAATCTATTACAGTATTGCTGAATTTCAGAATAATTTTTTTGACGTAATTGTAACACTAATTAGTTTATAACAGATTTTTTTTATTTGCTCCTTTTATAGCAGAACGTACTAGAAACTTCACACCATTAATTGAAAGACCTATTTATGTAGGTACCTATGTTTTCACAAATAAAGATTATTCTATTCTACAGGCTGTAAATGACTTCGTAACGAAAACCAATACCATGGATTTTCAGTACATGATTCTGGATCACACAGGGAGAGAATATTGCGTCGGTCTTTTCAAAAGTTTTACGATTTTGTTCGCAATTTTTGTAACCATAGTCCTACCCACGTCCTACCGCTTATCTAAGACGGTTGGTGCCGGAGTTTATGAAGAAGTTGCGCGTTGCGGGAGGGGTGTGACGCGAGATATCAGTCACAGGCCCATGATACGCACCATAAAGCTTAGCTTAGCCAATAGTAGGTGTATGTCACACCCCCCCGCACCGCGAAACTACCTCTCATTCAGACACCAACCGTCTGAGCTAAGCGGTCGTACCAAAAAAAATCCAAAAAACCTGAGAGCAATATCGTAATTTTTTACTGAATCTATAGTATCAGTTTTAGTTACGATTGTTAGAACTTATGTATTCGATAGGTTATTTTTCAGCAACGTTGATGACGATAATCGATGCTGTAATCATAGCGATTGCAAAGAATTAAACTGGTACTGATGTCAAAATTTTAAACATCCCAGTTATAATCGATATTTCATAGCTTATTATAATGTCGACATTACAATTCTTCAATCTGGTCACACCACTAATCCGTAATGTCGTAATGTGTAATATTCCAAATTTAAAAACCGACTTCAAACAACTAAATATATATAAATAATTTTCATAAAAACTTAACAACTTCCGAAGTCGGGGCCTTTAATTCTTCAACCCTTAGCTTGCACCGACTTCAAAAGCTGTATGAAAATTGTTCTACTCCTTTAAATTATTGTCACCTTAACGTCAATAGTCGATTCTAAAATCACAAAAAAAAAATTGACAACGCCCCTCTTTTTAAATCTTAATATTTAGTATTTATTTTATAAATAAATAATGTAATATCGTATATCCGTTTCAAAAATCCAAGATTCCGTTAGATTACAATACACAATACAATACCATTACTTACCAAAGATTTTACCATACATTTTCGACAGAGGCAGAATTCGTTCCATCTCCAGTGTGACAGTCGTTTGCAAAATTGTCACAAAAAACTTTTACGTAGGCATTGTACGTCCGTTGAATCAGATTTCTTCTTTTACGAAATCTATGCTTCCTCGTAATGCGAGTTTGATTCACTGGTTTATGGTTACAAACCTCATTTTCTGATGATAAAACTTGAAGATGAGTACGTACCTGCAACAAGTTAACGAAAGAGTTAGCTATAAAAGACAGTTTGTTTATATTTTTTCTTAAAAATTAAAGTTATTAACTTTTAACTATAAAAATCGTTCTGCCCTCATCGAGAATAAATAATTAAGTTAAATTAGAATAGAATAGATCTTTATTTCATGTAAACCAGATACAGGCACTTATGAAATGTCGAGACTCTAGGTGCACGGTTCCAAATAGTAGATCCTATGGAGAAGAACCGGCAGGAAACCCCATGGTAACTCTTTTCAATTAGTAGATTATAATCTTTATCAGTACAATGTTGTGGTAAGAGATGCGAGAATAATGTAATTTAATGTGAATAAAAATAAGACTAGTATAATAATGATTAGCCTCTGAATAAGATTGCCATGGCAGTTACAAGCTAACAAGTTCCGACAGACGGCACCCGTTCACGAGCATGATGTTAATGCTAATTAATAATTACATATAATTATACGAACAAACAAAATCCACAAAATTGTCCGTAAGCGTCAATTTTTAGCTTTAATCAACTAATGTAGTGAATTCCGGCATTTACAAATTCAATCTGAAATAAAAACGTGGGAACATTGCATTGTAGTATTCGTTTGTATAACTAGGTAGGTATATTTATGGAAGGCCGATTTAAATGCTAAACAACTATTTTTTTTTGCTAAACAATTGAGTTAAAATAGTCGGTCTAATCTATTAGTCTAACTTAGATCAAGGTTTTCTAAAGAACACTATTTTGTATAGACAAGTTAATTTATGTGTAACGGATAGACGTAAAGGTTAACATGACCCAAATGTTACAAATGACAGGGTTACGTGGTGACAACACTGACAACTTATTGAAAAACAGAAGTAGAGCTCTAATAATTAATGGCTTGGACCAAGAGATCCTATTATCGAAAGGATCCTTGATCGACGTGAAACAAACTAAATTTCTGTTATAAATAATAACAATAAATAAATAAACAACACACACACAAATAATACCTTAAAAAAAGAAGAGTATTTAGATGATAAGCTATGATATTATTTGATTTGTGATTTTGGGTAATGATAAGTGTTAACATTATGTAATTATTGATTTTATACTTGGTTTAATTCATAATTCGATAATAACAGACTATTATTATCACCTGCATATTATATTTTGCATTCCTGAAGGCCAAATATGTTTGGAACCATGAAAACTTATGTAACATCTTTATTCTGTAACCATATTCACAAAATAAGCAATTTGATTTGAAAAAATGTCGTCATATTAATGTTGCTTGCAACATTCGCAACTATAATAGAGTAAGGTAGGTACCTATTCTCTAATATCATAATGTTGTGATGACATTCTTCTTCAAGATGTTCCCGTAGTCCACTTAATTTACATGATATTTTTTATTCATGATACGCAAAAAACAGAAAATACGCATTACATTCTTAGAAAATGTCAAAATAACCGGATATAATGTTGTTTATTATTTTTATCTTTATTAATTGCACTAAGCCTAATTTAATTACGCAATATTGTGATATTTTAAAACAGCATGAAGTTATTGCACCAGTGGCATCTTACGTATTTATACTCAAATGATTAAAGACACCATCATCATTCATCAGCCTATTAAAGTTCCTACTGCTAGCACTCATTCCTCTGAAAGAGGAATTAAATAAAAATATTTTCATTATAGGTAAGTTGTCAAGACTTTGTAGGCAACACAACATGTTATTCTAAAACTCGTATAACTAGACATCTGCGACTATCTGTCAAAATATTTTTTTCTACAAATCTCTATCTAGGTAAATATTTTATTTGTAATTGAATTGAAGTAATTGTAAACAAATAATATTATTATAATATTTGTGATTTCCATATTTTACCAGATTTATTTTAAGTCGTTTCATTTTGTAAGCTTATTAGTTGTTAATTAAATTGTGGATGCTTATGGCCTCTTATTATGATTGAAGAAGTAAACTTAACTGATACTTAATGTTTAGTATAATTTGTGAATTTGTATACAGTAGGTATATCTTTTGTTGAAATCATTACAGACCGTTAAATAAATAAATGAAAATTTTAATACAAGGTTCTACCTTTTTGGTCCCAATGAGTACAAAAACCCCTTATTTTACTCATCATTATGTACAACATTTACTATGGTAACAACGAAGAAATCGCAAAAAAAAATTGTATGGAACAGCTGATTTCTATTTCGCGATTCCTTGGATGATCCCTTAATAAAAGTTGTTCATAATAATGAATACAATAACCCCTTAAGGGAATCGGGACTAGACAGGCAGGACCTTATAAACTTCTTTACTCTCACGTGTCTGTTTCGGTATAGACTAGTGTATAATTTAATTAATTATAAAATCAAGAAAGTATTATGAAAAAAAAATCTGCTTCATAAAACTAGCATTATATAATATTTTATAGGTACCCAACAAAATCTTCGAACAACTTCTTGCGTCGCCTTGACAATACTGTTCAATTAATATTCATACAACAAGATACTCTGATCAACATTCTCGTGGCGTGTTCAAATAAATCTAAACACAATTAAAACGCTCGGATGCCAGTGGCCTTGCAAACGCGTGCTTTTTGCTACCAGGCGTCTTCGAAAATTTGTTTTACAGCACTAATTAGGATGGTCGTGATGCCGTCATTATTTGCTAAGAGGATCCGCTTTTGTCTGTTTAGATGTGAAAGACTGTTTGTACTTATGTCCATAAGTCCTACAATATTTTAGGATTGGTTGTAGCTTAGTTTGTCAAAAGCACAAGGTATTTCAAAAATGGAGTCATTGAATATTTTCTGCCTTATAACGTCTTTTGTTGAACATGATCTTCCTAATAAGTCGCTAGATACGCTACTATGAACGGTCACCACGATTGGCAAACAAATTCGTGATCACAATATATTAGTAGCGGACGGAAGGAAACTTGCTCAAGTGCTGGCTAAGAAGGCTGCCTATACTCTCGACAAAGTGAAGTTAGCATAGACTTATTATATTACGAAGTCGGTCTTTCAAAATCAAAACAAAGGTTGCTTTGATGGCTGTTGCAAAGCTAGTGCATGTACTAAAACACCTGCTAGCATATCGGATAATTCTATTATAACCATTTTACACGTTCGTGCCTTATCATGTACGCAAGCTGGTTTAAACCAATTAGCATTTATAATTAAAACAGACATAAATACATATTATTAATTTACATCTAGTACAGCTAAACACTAGCCCAATGTAATGGACTTGGATAAAGACGAAGATGATGAGGTATAATGAGAAGCTTCAGATATTCAGAATCAGAGAGGTTCAGAATGAAATAGGCGAAAATTTCAGCTTGAACTTCGTCGAAAATAATACATTAAAAACGATTTAGCAACCAAATTAGAGACCCGTATCCAACCGCCCGCTGTTTTTATGAGCGTGAAACCATTCTTCAAAGAAGAGTCGTTGGGCAACATACTGCAAGCCTGGAACTAAACGGACCGAGCAGAAGTTAGCAAACTTAGGAAATAAATCCGGAACATGATTTCGGAATAAGCTTGCCAACTGTACGGATGGCGCAAATCTAGACCAAGACAAAGAAATATAATAATTTAGATATTTTATTTTTCGATTAGCTGAAACTAATTTAATTAAAAGGAGACTTAATCAACTTTTTCTCTGAATGTCTCGGAATACGGATGAATTGCGTGAAAAGACCAAAGATATTGATACGCTTGTTGATCACAAACACGAAATAGAGTCAACACAAGGGTTGAATCAAAAAGATGAACAATAACATGAATCTCGTGAATTAATAAAATTGTAACTGCCATTTTTATTTCACCAACCAATCGATATGAATTAGTCATTTTCTACTCATGATCGTTATGTAATTATCAAGGCCAGCTAGAAACAAAGAAAACCTATTTATACAAGCTAATTACCCAATAAAGGCGAATGTTTATGTTCTATGGCGAAACTTTAAACGCATTTCATTGGATAAGTCACACGTGTTATTAATGTACAACCACTTACCTACGTATTGCATAATGTCTACATTATAAATGAGGATTAAAACAACCCCGACATGGACTAAAGACCTAATGATCCAACGTAGACTTTATGCGGAAGGTAGAGAACTAGATATTTCAATATAAGGCTCAGATTAGTAGAAGTGAACCAAGAGCTGAATAAGAAATCTGCCACCTTAGAGAACAAGCTTTGAAAGGGTTGTACTCGATGATTTGAAATGAATCGGTGGATGCAGGCTAATTCGTTATACCCAAATGAATCGATTCTTAGCCATTCTTGGCAACAAATGTTTATAATCAATTATTAGAAAAATGACAAAAAAGAAGTTTATGCAATACCTGTCCCACAGCACAAAGCGTTACTTAATAGCGTTAAATCGCGGCGATATCGCTTCAAAATAATTCTCATTAAATTTAAAATTGGATATTTTGCTGAACAAATCCATAAAAGGCGAGGAATCGAATTTGCTGCACCGAACTGCCTGCGTGCTTGTTTTTAGAGATCAAAAGACTTTGACGTCATAGGGTAAATTTATCGAATTACATTTATTCTTTGATAAGTTAGTATTACTATATTACTTGACAGCAAACAGTATCAGATCACAATTCGCCTCCCAAGTGAGATTATGACTATATTTCCCAACGTCATGTCGTTGTTTAAGAGCTATAATATTTAAGATGTTATCAAATGATGGCCCCATTGAGATGAACATAACTCTGAGAATGCTAGGTCATCGCCTACGATTAATACTAAACGTAGAACCTAAATTGTTTAGCTTAGAGAATATTATGCGAGAATGTAACTATTAATTTAAATCCACAAATTGTGCTTTTATGGTTCGATTAAAAATAAAGGATAAACCTAACTTGCAATTACTTTGGAATGAGTTCCCAAAACGAATTAATCAATGATGAGGTCTTTTTGTGTGTTTTTGCTTACTTAAAACTCCTGACACGATTTTCATTGAACATGAACATAGTAGCGATTCTACGAATAATGTAATCTTCATTTTTTGCACGATAACGGAAATCTAAAATAAATGTTTAAAGCACGAAACGCGTTAAACACATAAAAACATGCTAATCGTTCAATTATTAACTTATTAAAAAATCCACAAAAACTGAATAAATTCATAACATCAAGCTTGTCTACAAACATCCAATTCGTGACCAGTCAGTGTTAATTAGCGATATATTTTAATCGATTTTTAATTATCGTTGTATCGATAACGGCACCAGTGAGACCATTAAGAGACCGAGTGTAATCCACTCGGAAAATGATAAAGACCACAAGACCAAACAAAAGACCAACATTACAATAATATTTGTTACTGAACTGAACATTCCCAGATTTCATGGGGATGGAGAGTAAGAAGCAGAAGACAATAAGAAGAAAGAAAGAAAGAAAGATTGTTTATTTCCATGAATGTTGAAGGTCCTTCCATTCATACACGAAATATTTTAAAATGTGTATGTATAGGTTGCATAGATGATTATTAAATATCCATTATTATATCAAATGCTTTTCGGTGTGTGTATAGATCATTCACGCCGCCATGTTGTCGCCTGCTAGAATGACAGTAATACTACGTAGAAACTAGCGTAATGGATGTTGAAAATAATGAGGAACCAGTGTCGTTTGTATGGTGTCTTAACCACCTATAGATGGACCTGTTAAAATATTTAATGTATGAATGGAAGGACCATAAGTGCACTCTTGAGAAAACCTACATTTAGCAGTTGAAGATCTGTTCAATTAAATACAGGGTGCAATAGATCAAGATGCCAACTTTTAAAATGGAAAAGAATTGGTTGGAATTTAACGTATACTACCTACGACACAACTAAGAAGTAACATCGATGTACCTGATCGAACAACCAATGACAGTCACTCGTTTAAATAATTGTACAACTTATTGTATCCACGTAAAGATCATGTACTGCAATATTAATAAACATTCGTGGTTTGATGATACTTCTTACTTGTGTCGTACTATACATATATTAGCAGCAAAATCCTGTTGTCTTAAAAGAAAGTATACAAATAAAACAAGCCCACGTAACTGTTTTATCCGGATAACTCAACGAAACAACCTTTTTCTCTCCAAGTAGACCACACACACGTGACATTGACTCACAAATCTCGTTAACACGGTAATCCGTAAAATGTTCATATTTCCTGACACTTTGCCTGACGCTCGTGCTACCACGTTTGAGAATTGCATGCGCACGATTATTTTCATGCTAAGGTTTGTGCCCTAGCGACCTTCTCATCCCTTGAAAATCTGGCTTGGAATGCATTCCGTGGTATACACTAATTTATTGTGTTCAGGTAAGCACGGTGAGAAGTAATAAAAGTTGTTCTTGTTACTCACGGTTATAATATAGTCCCACAAACACAGAATAGATCTACACTTACACATTTAATATTTACATTTATCTTATTCTAATATTATTTACTTAATAATAATCACTTATTAATTTTATTTGTGATGTATGTAGGTATCTAAGTTATTTTGCTTTTGATCTGTGTGAACCACAAACTGATTTCAGATAAGTTATATTAGATTTTTTTTATTATTGTCTGGTTTAATGTTTTTTTATTATAAGAGAATTGCTCGAGTTGTTTTCACTACCTCGATTTCTTCAAGCACCGCATTAAACCATTTAATTGATACTTTTGTAAACCGCAGTAATCTAAACTGTAGTATAACTAAACTAGTAAATGTCGTACTTTGTCTAATTTCCATAAATTCTCATAATTTCTCACAACATCAACTAAAAGACTTATGATTGTAGAGTTATAACAAAACGCAATTACGTTTAAGGTCAGTGCACTTTAATAATAGCAGACCACAAAACGAAATCTAAGAAATAAACAAAAGTCCATCCTTCGTAATTACGTAATTAGAAGCAGCAAAATCTTGTAAATTCATATTTCCCTGAGAACAATTTGATGTATTCGTGCACAATGTGACCCAAGATGTAAAGTCGTGCTTAAGCTGGTCCATGCAAGTAAAGTACGTAGGTGTAGTGTCCTTACCCCTTAAATTATAAACTTTACTGCGTGAGATAAGATTTTTTGACGCACGAAACTGCAATAACATTTTGTGTTCTTGAGAAGAGCATTTATACTTAGATCTTTTGTAAATTAAATTTAATAAACATATTTGGTATTTTTTGAGGTTTTGTTGGTACTCATAAAATTGTTGGAGCGAACAGTTTAGAACTATCTAGAGTTCTAAACATCGCAGGTAGCAGGGTAGATATTTTTTTATAAGTGTCTCTCACAGGTGGCTCAGGGAGCGTGCTTTGCTTAACTGGTCAATAGCGAGGCTTGATGATGATGGGCCTCCAGCTTAGCATAATTTAAGCACAGCTAAGAGCACCCGATAGAATAGAATAGAGATACTCTTTATTGTACATCTGATAAAAGAGGAGCAATAAACATAATAAGTACAATTAACGTTTTAAGATTATACAATAGGTGGTCTTATCGCAACCGGCGATGTCTTACAGACAACCTGAGGGTCTACCGCGTAAAAAAATGGTAATGAACATCAGACACTGGTAATCAATTTCAATGCGATCGTGAAAGAAGAAACTTCGAACTAGAGACTCCCATCTTCATGATCGGATTTTTTTTACAAGGTAGTTCGACGTTTCTTCTCTCACGATCGCATTGAAATTGATTACCAGAGTTCATTACCATTTTGTTACGCGGTAGACCCGCGGATTGAGAGGAGCATTTCCCATAGTCCATCAACAAAACATAGTAACGTCGCATAGCATCAAAATTATACAGAGAGCCGTACTCAAAAAATAAGTTTTTTTTTGCAATAAATTTCACTCTGCTATCATTCGTATAGGTGAAGGGATATTGTAGTAGAAATTTACGTCACCTTTATCTGCTCTTCACGTGTAAATAAAAATATTTTAGATTAGAATACCTGAGACTTTTTTTTGCCTAGAGATCGTGATATGTGTAAAATTATGATTTTTTTTGTTCCCGTGGCTAAACTACTGATTGGATTTGATTGTTTTTTTGTGTACGGTCACAGAACGTGATACTAAATACGAGGTTCTATTATATATATTTATTATATATATAATATATAATAGATATATTTATTTATTTATTTATAACTGCTTAAACTATCATTACAGGGTTTACCCTAATGCGACAGCTAAGAACTTAAACTAATAAACATCCAATTACAAGAACTTAAACTAATAAACAACAAATTAGAGAAAATAATCGAAAATTGAAATTAAAACTAACAACATTATTAAAATTTAAAAACACAAAGACATATCATTACATAATTATTACTAACAAAACATAGTACAAAAAAATAAAGTTAAAATAAAGTATTATTTTGCTTGTAGCAATATATTTATTATATATATATATATAATAGATATATATAATATATATATATATATTTAATGCGATAACATTTGCGGCATAATATAATATACCTATAAGTGCATATGTGCATGCCCTATCATAACCCTAGATCACGACTCTTCCACGGATCATTTACATCTAATCGACACTATCTGTCATTAGACATGATATAGACAAGTAAATTATTCGCAGTACCTCCATACACAGGTCAAGGTTCGAAGCCGGTGCGGGTCAAAACATAGGTAATCTTGAAAGCAATTTAAACTAAACGTTTTACAATCCCCTCGTGATATGTTTATTGTTTTCAAATCGCTTCCTGATGCTTAATTAGTCGGTAGTAATGTTTGTTGATGACGTTATAATGTGTGTGATGTTCAGGTTTTCAAGTGTAGGTGTGGGTATGCTATTAAAAGCAGTATTATCTGTATTTGCTTTTAGCCTACACAAAATTTTCCTATAAAGACACATCTTACCTATACTGTTTTTTTACTGGTCTTATTTAATAAACAATCTTCACATAATATTAATGAAATAATAATTTATAAAACCTAACCGTCAAAAACCCCCGACTCCAACTAGAAAAAGAGCTGTAACTTTTGAACGGCTGAACAGTTTTTTATAAAACATAGCTAAGATGATTCCCGATTAAACTAGCTTTCAATAAAATGAACTGCATTAAAATCAGTCGCACCTGTTTTGAAGCTACTATGCCACAGACAGACACACTACAAACTTATAACACCCCTCTTTTTGTCGGGGGTTAAAAATATAACAAATCGTTTACCCATGTAGATTAGTTAAAATGTGATTAATTATCAAAGACAGTAGAATTTACCATGATTTTAATATTTTTCAATAATATTTTTCGTTAAAAAGATACGTGAAAATTGTTTACTAAATAAGATCAGAAAAAAATGAGTATAGGTACCTACATCTCATGTGCACTAAATAGGAGTACATTGTTAAGGCCGCATTATTTGAGTTTTCATACCCAAAGCAGTATTATATTATCTGTGCCAAAGCTTATAAAAAACAGTTCTTCAAACCGTTCTTTGGAAAATTCGAATTCCGAATGTTTCATATTTCGATTTTCTAGAAAATTTATTCCGAGAAGCACGAGTCAATATGCACAGACACGGACAAAAATCATTCATTCATCTCTACTCACATAAAGTAAATATTATGTCGAACACCGCAATTACCATAACCAATGACAAATGGCACCATACTCGCATTTTCCTGCTCCAAGTCTTGCGTAGATCATACGAACTGATGCCCTCTGCGTGTTTCTTGTGCTAGCAAACATACACGACCTCTGTCATTCAAAGAAACGTCGCTTGTACGTAATCTAAGTAAACATTTACGTGCAAAGGTAAGACACAACAGGTTCGTGTTGCAATGAACCTCAAACATCCGTGCAATTGTTTCCATAATATGATTTGATGGACAGGAAAACTGTCAAGTAATACCCGACCCTGAATTACTTTTGGCATTTCTTTTTAGAGGTTGATATTGTAGCGACATTATGTCTGTCCTATAAGAGACATTTTTTTATTTTTTTTTTATGAATGATGATGATGAATGATTCTGATTCTGAAGAGTCTCGTAGGACGTATTTATGATTCATAGAGACGTCTTTCTAGAGCTTCAAAAGGATCGACTTATTTATTCATACTGTATGAATAAAATAAGTAAAAACACATGAACAAAGTGTCTTCGCCTTAACAGAGGCAATAAGAAAAGTGCTATTGGACACAATCTTAGTATAATTTAATTTCACAGTTTAAGTTATAATTAAATTACTTATTAGCCGAATTTATTTATTCGTTCAGAATCAGAATGTTTTTTATTTGCATGAAATATGAGAACATTCTGATTCTGATTCTGAACGAATAATTACACGTTGCACAATACTTGTTGACCCAAGTTTGCGCTTTACTTCTCAGAATACATAAAACATTTTCCTAGCAGGCACTATTGTGTACCTTCATAAAAACCGTACTGTTTTAAATGCAAAGCGAAATAGTTATTTTGGACACCTTAACTTTGAATTTATATTAGTATATTTTTAGAGTTGGAGTGATTGTATTGGTATGCGATTTTTGACGGTTCATTTAATATGCGTAGTTGAATACGTATCCTACGTAGGTAATAGCTTTGTTTTCGAATCCACAAGAAGTACCATAGTCTATTGTAGTATAGAACGATAAATTAAAAAAATGTAGGTAATAATAAAAAATATAAATAGGTATATCTGTAGGTACGTGAAGTGAAAACTTTGTACAGAGGTGTGAGATTTGGCATAGTTAAAGTTTATATGGAGAAGGTGTGCAATAAGCTAAAATTTTATGATAGTAACAGTTAAAATAAAAATACGAATACAAGTTGTATTTGTGTTTTTTCAACTGTTACTAATATTACATTTTAAAAGTGCCTGCAAAGGCCCAGTTGAAATAAAAAACTTTGACTTTGACTTTGACTTTAAATTTCATAGGCTTTCATAGCTATTGCAGGGAATTAAGACAAACAACACACGCCAATGACGTATTTGTACACGCTTGCAAAATTATATGCCGTTATTATAGATGTATACCTACTCTTTAACAAAAGCACCTCAATAACGATAAATTTTCTTTTTATGAATTCTTGTCGAATTTCGACCACTGGACGACCACTACTTTGTTTTAAAAAATAAATACAAATAAATTTCAAATCTGTTTTAGTGTAAATTCCAACGGTACGCAATGTGTCTAGAGATCGTGCTCGCGCAATCCAAATACAAAGTCACAGAAGACCCAGTCTCAACTGGATTGCGACAGATATACCGACAGATTAAATCGTTTTTAAGGTTGGATCTTTTAAAACTGAGTAATGCAACAATACAAAGACATGGGCCGAAGAAGAACTAAACAAAATAAAAATATTATAGTTTAAAAAAAAACTAAAGAAAACGCTTTTTTCATCCAAACTAAACGTGTATGCAAAATTTCAGCTCAATCGGAAACCGGGAAGTTGGTCAAATTTAACTTCCAAGATTTTTTTACATAGTTAGTTAGTTACAGGTGAAGCTAATAAAAGCGTTTTAAAAATAGAACTTGGTAAACAAAAAAATAATTAAAATTACTACAATACACTGACTTACTGCTTAATGCCCAAAAGGATACAAATATCTATCTGAATAACTTATGAAACTTTTACACAATGGCTATGTAATCCCAACTGTAGGTGGAGCCATTTTGTCCTTAGTCTTATTCTTTATAATACACAAATTATTGAAATTATGGAATATACAAAAATTAAACAATTTACAAATATGTATATGCACAAAGGCGAGCTTAACTCAGAATGAGTTTTCTTCCAGCATTTTTTTTTTGTATTTTTTTACTTTACTTTCAGACCGTGTAAAAACTCCATTAATTCCGATTTTAAATAAACTTTTACAAGATCAGAAAGGTTATTCGTAGTACGCGTTGTTTTTTGGAAATAGTGTAATATGCGTTTTCTTAGATTGAAAGAAAGAAAAATACTTAACATTGTGGACCTTTTTACACGTGTCTATGTTGTGTTCAAACACGACGGCCTCCGACAACTAGCCAGACCACTTTCATCTTTATACTACAACACTTGTAATTAATTAATCGTCATACATCTAGCTTTAGAATCAATTGAACACAGGATATGTGTAAAATTCAACCGGTTTACTGCCCCATTAATAAAGTTTAAGATCAATTAGTTCATTACGGTACGTATGAGAACATTAAAATATCCGCTAGCAAGGTTGAAGATATAGTGATTTGCTTGCCAATGAAATCACGTCTAGATGTCTGAAGATCAATCACAATGAGTTGTTGCTCCGACCGTGTACTTAACAAATCTTAGTAATTCGTAGTTTACTTATACTTTGTACAGAGACGAAATTAATGCCTTGGGCATTTTCTACCAGTAAACAGTAATGCAGAGAAAAAGGATGAAGTTCATAAACGCATTCGAATCAATAACTTAATAAAAACTAAAACGTGTAAATAGACCTTTTGGCCAGAATCCTAGCAAATAATCGGTAGACTACAAAAGTCAAGAAAAGGATCCTCCACACATTTTACGTTACATTGACCTTTTTAGAGAGGTCACCAAAGTCAATTGAAAACACTTTCGTTGTCATAGGCGACGAAAATGAATCAATAAGTAGGTATCTATAAGTTTACATATAGGTATCGAATTTTAAAGTCCTCATATACTTGTGACACAAGTTTTTGCGAGTAATCTAACTGTGCAAAATTATCATAATTAATATTGACACCTGAGAGCCCAAACACGTGTTGCTGCTTCTAGTTCTGATTGAAAAATTATAATCCTTGACATTAGTGATACCTTATAAAGAGTTTTGTGATATGCTTGACGGTATAATCAACACGGTATTCAAATACTTATTTGAACAAACATAAAGAGCCACACATTTATCGACTATGATTTAACATTAAGAGGGCCCTTCCCGGTCCGTCTATCGTCAACGCGAGCATGATCGAAAAGCTTGTTGTTTCATCCAACGCAATGTAAGAAAAAGAGGCAAAGCGAAAAAAGAGAAACAAGAAAGAAACAAGAGAAAAAAGAGAGACAAAGAGAAAAGAGAGTTCCAATTGAATTCAAAGGGCTATGTTTGCTATCGCCAAAGATAGGCCATAGCAGCTTTATGAGCTAACAAATCCGATACTTAAAATTCTACATACACTAAAAAAGAAACAATAAAGAAGAAAGCATTCTCTACATAGTAAGTACCTAGTTACTTAACAAACATACATTTGACTAATGCAA
Source organism: Allophyes oxyacanthae (assembly GCA_932294325.1). NCBI lineage: Eukaryota > Metazoa > Arthropoda > Insecta > Lepidoptera > Noctuidae > Allophyes > Allophyes oxyacanthae. The sequence goes on along the minus strand of OW028614.1, from coordinate 752,194 downwards.
CGTAAACCATATCTCTTTCATACATTTACGATAGACTCGATGTGTAAATATCACTAATAAATTCAGAGGAAAAGCACCTTTATTGTTATATTATAAACTGCTTAAACAGCATCAAATGTCAACCGAATATTACATAACAAGTTGTTGATTTCCACCATTTATATTGATAAATTGACAACATGACGATTTAACTTTATCGTCAAGTCGTTCAAATGATTAATATAAGACATTAGTAGACAACTATATAAGTATGTTTTGTAATATTTATTATTATATTTTTTAATACTACCAAATGCAGGCGCCAAAAAATACAACCCAGGAATATATTTTTATATATTTGTTTGTAATAGATAAACTCAAAAACTACTGAACCTATTTTAAAATTTCTTTTACCAGCAGAATGCTATATTATCACTGAGTAACATAGGTTATAATTCAAAAAGATATCACGCGGGCGAAGCCGCTGGCAGAAGCTGGTAAATTATATAACACTAGAGGGCTATTACCTCGGAAGATGATGACCCAATAAAATCTGCCCCTCAATCACTCGACTCAATTCACTTGCCAAGCATGGTATTAAGAAATATGATTGGCGAAACCAATTTTGGTTGTAAAAGTTCTTTAGCAGAGCGTTCAGTGTAACTGGCCAGTAGTGTCAACAGGGCTAGCACGGCGGGTAAACAAACCCGTTTTTTCCACCCTTTGCTAGAGAGAAGACAAAACGAATAATCGAGAGAGGAACGGTAAAAAATGGGTTTTTCTCTTCCCTTTTTTGATGTACTAGCCCTACACTGTAGGTAGGCTTTGCATCGAGTTCTTGAAGTAGCAGATTATCAGCGTCAGGTGTTATCATAGCCTGGCACATGCAGAGTTGAGCACCCATTAGCTACATCTCTACATAGACACCAAAAAGCCAAAATGCACAAAAAAATTCAAAAAGTTATTCTTTCTACTTTAATTTTGTTCCATTGCCAACATAAGGAAAAATGTTTCTCCAATGCATCTGTCTTCTTCTTATTACGTCTATCATCATTCTAGTGTGTCATGTTTGGAGGCAAATAAATGATTTTCTTTTATTTCTGAAGTCGATGTTTTTCAAATATTGAAATAGCCTTATCACTCAGACGAAAGATTCATTAGTCTAAGCCCTATCATCATCCAATTTGACAAGGTTCGCTGTCGATGGAATACATCAAAGAAGATGTCATAAAGGAAGAAAAAGAAAATATTATAGTTTAAAAAAAACTATGGAACACGCTTTAGTCATCCAAACTGAACGTGTATGCAAAATTTCAGCTCAATCGGAAACCGGGAAGTGGGTCAAATTTAACTTCCAAGATTTTCTTACATAGTTAGTTAGTTACAGGTGAAGCTAATAAAAGCGTTTTAAAAAAGAATATATTTCCTAACCAACCTATGTCCTAACTGGGTACGTCGAAATTCGATAATGGTGATAAATATTCTAATAACAATTTAGAAGACGATTTCTAAAACTTTAATTCGTATGCGACCGATCTAAAGACATTATGCGATAATAATTGTAGTGAAGGCGAGAATTTCAATTAATTGTAATAGATTTGACCTGAATTTGTATATTCGTAAAACAATTATGGAGGAGCACATTTTAATAGAATAACAATTAAGATTGTTTCGAAATTTTGATGTTTCTTTATTAAGAAAACCGAAAAATACAGGTAATTTAAATATAGGTACCTACTGCGTTACATTTTAAAGTAAGTCTTCTTGTACAAATTTAAAAATATTGTGTCATGTCATTAGATTTCCATAACTGCATTAGACTTTATCAGCACATAATGCTCTAATGTTAAATGATTGAACCATTAGTCACAACCACAGAACAAAGTATGGTGATCCTTTTATGGCTTTTGTTTTTTCTACGCATGTCTCTCGCAGGCGACTCGGGCAGTCGTCTAGTGGCGAGACCAGAGCTTCTAACTAGAAAAGAATTTAAGCAACAACACGGCTAAGGGCGCCTCATAGTGGGACTCGGGCCTCGGCTTAGGGCACTACTGTAGGGACAGCAAGAGGGACCAACTGGATCTGGTTAATCCTTCTATAGCGAAACTGCTCAAAGAGTGATAAAAAGATTAGATACCCAATCAGCAATTGCGCCGAATCTACTAAAAAAATCCTTAATTTTTCTCTTCACTCTGTATATTTATAAGGTCCAAATTCGCATTGTTACGCAGTGTTATTCCTTTACAACTTTAACATAATATAATTTTTATAAACAAATTAGCAAAATTTACAATCCTTTATAAATATTAATACAGAATGACACATAAATTAAGTTATTCGCGGCCGCCGGCGCCACGACTCGACCAACACTTTCTCTAGAGAAAGTAAAAGTGGACAGACGGGCCACTCGAATATATCGCACTGCTTCATACTACTTCAATATTAGATACTCCTTGACTATTGGATAACTTAGGAACGGTTATTTAAGCGGGTGTTTATGTATATGCGGTAAAGTAATTCGCAGCAAGTATTAAAATGTGTTGTATACTTTACTTTGGCAGGACACTGCAGGCGGTGGCTTTTTCATCTGTATGTTTACTGTAAACATTTAAATGTCTGAGTGTTTCAAGTTAATTTATTTAAAATATTTATTGTATTTGTTGGTTTTGTTACATAAGATTGTCTACTTTTCTATGTTGTTGTGCTTCGGCTAATATTTAGCTTTTCATTATTCTCGGCATTGTCTTTTCTTTCCACCTTTTATACTCCATGAAAGCCTTCATCTTTTAAAACAATTCTTTTGAATACTAATAAATTATGAAATCCAAAAGTCTCAAGTAGTTTTATCTAGTAGATAGTTCCTAATTGTTTTGCTTCGGCACCCAGGCGTTACCGGCGCTTATCAGGCATGATATCTCAGACCATAGATTGTCTGGCTACTTACTTCGTCTGCATTTTCATTGTTATGGCTGGTTACTTCGTCTTCATTTTCATTGTAACTCAGCCAATTGCAGTCTAAGACATATACCTCCACACTATGGGTAGCTGCTGGTCTTCCGTGATAAATCCTACCAGGATTTTATTTAAATCAGGGAGGCTTGCGTTTGATCGCTACCCCATCTAATGTTAAATAACAAATATGGTCGACAATGAAGATCGTTTAAATGTGCCTATTTCCTGCTTCAAAATCAATTCAATTCAGCTCCAAAAATGATTGTTGTACATCTTAATTTAAAACCATAAAATCTTTGTACAATTAGCAATAACAATAAACATGATAAACAAGACAATAGTCGAGTGGTAAGGACATTGCCGGAATGCCGTCAATGCGAACAAGTCTTAACGAAAACCCGGCAGTGAGCGAAGATTAAAAACTTGTATTTTTACCATTTTTACATATATTACATTATATTCGACTTTAAGTAAGTGTTTTCGAGATGTGTCGTGTATTACTGCGTACACATTTTTATGTGTATTTAATTCGTCGTGGCTTTATTCTATTGGATCTTGAATATTTCCTGATTCAATACTCCATAATTTATACAAAAGTGGACTATAAAATGTAACATTGATCATTATGGACCCCGACCCTGACCAACCGAGAGCCTTTAAGATGTTTTTCAGAAGTCAACTCATATTAGAATCGTTTATGTATCTTGAGCAATACTGACGACTTCCGTGTCGCAGGTCATGGGTTCGAACTAAATACCGACAGCAAAATTTCTTTTTGCTAGTCTTTTTTCAATTTTTTATTTTGTTGTTTGTCTAGTGGATAGTTTGAATAAATATATTGTCTTTCTTTATGTACGCATTATACATCACGGCAAAAACATCGTGAGAAAACTTGCAAGTCCCAGAACCAAAAATTCAAAGATTTGGGAAATCTACAATCTGCACTGGACCCGCAGCGTTGTGGATTATGGCCCAGCCGATACCTGAGAAGGCCATGTCGCAGCGTAGAAACTATCAGCTGACGATTACATTGTAATTCATGCGCAGTGGTCGAAAATTAAGTAGCAGTTTTATAAATCCCCGTATGATTTTAAAGCTTCCTACTGAATTAAATATGTATGAGAACCACAGTGAGTCACTTCCCTCGCTTTATTTTTATGACTTCCGTTGGAAGATGCGAATTGTTAGTGTACACAATATAGACGGAAACAAAAGTCTTTGGTTTGTAAAAGTAGTTACACTTGCTAATTATTACTTTATTAAAGAAAGCTTTTCTATAGAAATTTAGATAGATTATTATCTACCTTACGTTTATAACTGCAGATATTTCTCCCAATACAATTATTTTACATAATTTTGCGATGCCTAGGGCAACAGATAACAACCCTCAAAACGAATGGTATGACCAAATCTAGGTTTAGGAATACATGCACATTGAACCTATTAAACAAAGTAGGTATAATAAAATTCATAGTTCCGTTAAGAACCGGTTCAGTCCAATCAGACAAGCATTATGAACATTATAAAATCAACATAATCTTAAAAAGTACAATGGCGTCGGTACAGCCCAATTAATTAATCAAATATGTTAAAATTTTTGGCCGTATTGCGCGTGATCATAAAAACGGATGATTCTTATAAATATTTTGGTCACGACATACCTTCCAGTATATGGCGTTAATAAAAGTTTTTGTTACTTAGTTCTAGGAATTGAGGTTTTTAACAAAAAATTATAAAAAACGAACTTAATTAACTGACTTTATTATCGTCATTTATTATTATAGCTAACTTAGATAACCCGTTAAATAAATTTAGGTAAGTAACTATTGCAGATACGTTTCTAGATCTTTTAAAGGCTATTGAGTGTTTTTTTTTTTCAGGAAAAAGATCCTACCAGTATCAACAAACATTTCTTCATCAAAATGACATCATCAAACCACAATAAAAAACGTGAAACACGGATATTAAGAATGTTTTATAACAGAAATATGAATACGCCAACACTTAACCATCAAATCAAATCAATTATAAGAAAAAATGCCATAATAATATGTAATTAAGGTGCAATTTTAATTGACACGCCCCGGGAAAGCAGTGTTCGTGTCGTACAAATACAGCATTCAATTAGGCGTGTGCCGGCGCTTTTCCCGAGCTACAATAACTTCGGCTTTCTAGCGGCCCATGCGTGACGAAGAACGAAACTTCAAATATATAGCTGTCCCTTTTTTTCCTATAGCGTCATCTCCTTCTTAAGGCGCGTCAGTGAGGTAACGAATTTGTCGATTTCGCTTCCTCCACCCGCGCAACCCGCGCGACCCCCTGTAATATTACGGAAACCGCTCGGAGCATGTCAACGCGAGCATCGCGCCAGACACTAAAAAACTATATAATAAATAGAGGTGGCAATGTAAAATATATATTTGTAGATTGTTTCACTTACAGGTCTATATAGTAACAGAGTTACTACTAGAAAATTAATACCAATAACAGTGGTACAATCACTACAATGATGAATGATTTTATAAAAAAGGGAAATAAAAAATTTATGCTTCGTCAACGAGCTTCCGAGCAAAAAATGCCCATTACACTTGCCGAGTTGTTAGATGATTTGGTATTAACTAATTATAACTTGCTCTTTTATTTGAAGAATTGCTTGATTCATTTAATATTCACTCATATAAATATATCACGATTATTAGATATTAATACCTAGCATTAAAAAAAGTAAAAACCGACTTCAAAAAACTAAACAGTGTAAATAATTTTCTTAAATTCTTCAATGCACCTAGCTTGGCAGTGGCAACGACTTCAGAAGCTGATAAGTTTTTTAAGAAAATTATATGTATTATACTTTTTAGTTTTTTGAAGTCGGTTTATACTATTTTTTAACGTTTATTTTATATTTCTATTTTGAGTGGCTAAAACAATTCATAATCATGCGATTACAGAAATCGCAAGTGACATGCCGTTATTCATTCAAGAGTTCCATTGTATATCTCCGAAGTTCTTCATCAAATCTTCAACAAATTTAAATACCATCTTGAGAGAACCCTTTGAAATAAAAAAAGAATTTTCAAAATCGGTATGCAATTGGCGGAGTAATAGCGTAACAAACATACAAAAAAAAAACATACAGTCGAATTGAGAATTTTCTTTTTTGGAAGTCGATTTAAAATGGGAATAGCAGTGTTGGTGAATAGTAATATATAAAGCATAATCGATAAGAATTAAAATAAAACTAGGTTGATACATAGTATTTATTATTATATATAGTAAAGGAATAGTATAAAGAAAAACCACAGTAGGATTGATTGGATAGGATTGACCACGGCGCCTTTGATCTCGCCGACAACGTCAATGGCGATAGTGCATGGAGGCTAGGGTTGTTACAAGTAGTGTAGTGGTTTTCTACGCTACGTGCCGCGGGTTTGATACGCGCACGGAACAAATATTAGTCTGGGTGTGTGTGCATGTGAGATAATGTCTGTAAACTCTACCCACGATACAGGAGAAATCCTAGCGAGGGACAATGTTATATTAAAAAAAAAAAAAAATTAGATCAACATCGTCATCAACATATTATTACTTACTATTTTAAACGTTGATTATGACAAATTATCAATTCATTAATAGAAGGTAGCTCTGAATTTTGGTCACGTAGTTACGTGGTCACGGTTTATATGAATAGACCACACCAAAACATGAAGTTTGAATACCAACATGATGGGACTGCGTCCCATAGTTTGGAAGATATAAACTTTCAAAGTTTTAGTCACGTGGTCACATAGATCTCACCAAAACATGAAGTTTGAATACCAACATGATGGGACTCCGTCCCATAGTTTAGAGCTTTCAAACATTCGGTCACGTTCACGTGGTCACATACTGAATTTGAATTTATGTTTATAGAAAACATCAAAAAGATGGTCTCTATATTTTTAGACAAAGTATATTTTAGAAGATGAAACACAATTTGTATTGACTTGACAGATAAAGTGACAGATCAGTAGACTCTATCTATATCTAATTTTACTAAAATAATAATATTTCAAATAAGTACTCAAAAAAAATCAAAATATGTTTATAGAAGTACATGCCATACTACTGAGGCAAGTTATATAGGTTGCCCCCTCTACACAATATTGTGTCTAGAGAGCAAAATAAATTCTGAATTTATAAATCGAACGCGATAGCCTCGATCGACACGGGTATCACGTCCGAGAGCCAGCGGCAGACTGCCGCCCGTCGCCCGAACACGACCCTTCAGCTGAAAATTGGCACAGATTTACGTTTAAATTCAAGGAAATTTTAAAAATGACTTTTTTTAAAATGTTAAACGTTGGATTTATAATTAAAAGAATTATTTATCTATTGCTGCAAATCAGAAATAAATTAAGCTTCAAGTTCAGAAGAAGATGAAGGTTTAAATTCTGATTTAGGTGTTTTATAATCGCCAATTACTATAGTATAATCTACTTAAAAAATATATTTGAAACGTTGGATTTGAAGTAGAGATCTTGAACTTTAAGACTGTATTTATTTTTTATTTGTATATGGTATAATTGCGGAGGAGATGGCGATGTAAAATGGCGTTTTGGTCAGGGTACTGCCTTAAGTAGTAGAAGTTAGCACGTACATATAGTTTTCATAAGACTATAACTGTATAAGCTATTATAGACCTCATTCAAGTCTTTTGAAGTTATCAATGCAGCTGAATCGACTTGCGTGTCACGTACTAAGATCAAAATAGTTGGGACATGTTGAGAAAACTTGTGGCATGAGAATTGATCGTGGTACACGAGAGAAGAAGAAATATACCCCAATAACAACAATGCTCCCTACAAATCAAACAACATAAGTACCGTTAAATCAAGTAATGATGCATACTACTACCCACATTAAAACAATGAATCGTGTACAAGAAGACAATGGCAGACGACATTGTAGATACCTTGACCTGCAACAACCTCCACCCCTAATGAGAGGCAATTCAATTACATAATGAGTCTAAAACTTCTAGGTTTCGAATCAGTTACATTCACGATTTTCCGATTGAATAGAATAGAATTACTGACTTCTGATTGTTCCTCAGGAAAATAGAGCGTCGCGTCGGAATCTTCAATTTCTGATGATATGACCTTCGACATTGTCAGAACTCTAATATATATTGATTATGTTTATTTGAAGAATAGCATGGGTTAAGCGATCACAAATGCACTGGTCAAGTATAACAAAACTAGAGTCATCGGGTATCGAATTATTGAAATTGAAAGGTTGAGGCCAAATTTAGAGTTTTTAAATCCTTCTCTTCGACCATGTGGTCGACGCACTACAGGCTGTCATGGGTGACACACACATGGTCGATGGAACTAAACTGTCGTTTAGCCTTCCAATGACAGAATTGCAACATTGACATAACCAGTTTTATCAATAGTTGGTTCAGGCCCTTTAACAAACATAATCACATGATATTTAAACGCGTTTTGTATTATTATACATTATTAAATACATACAAAAATGAAATAAATCGTAGTTTTAAAAATAAACATCACTTATTTGCAATGGCCGCTAGCGCTAGCCTCTTCGCTTTTCCGCTGTACAACCTCGGTGATAAAATCTTTAAAATACACCACTATCTTTACTGCTCAGTTAACTCTTATTCACAACGACTTAAATGCTATTTTCAATTGTTTAATTTTCATTGAAAAGTTTGCAACTGCGCGCCGTGGATCGGACTTTACTGTGTACATAACTTTGTATTTGAACGGCAAACTTCATAACTTAGATGTAGTACTAAATAATATTTGTAGTAGACTAATAATATCATTTTATACTCTATTTCATATGGCGTAAGCTCGTTTGTCGTTTGAAACAAGTTTAATTAGTTTTCAAAGAACCGTTCCCTTGACGTACCTTGGTATAACGTCGATGTCTTGTGAAATTTTACGTCTAACGCAGAAATATACTTAACATAACAATATAATAGAAACGAAACGTTTAAGTATTAGCTAATATAGCAGCATACCTTGGACATAATTATAAAATCAAAGCTGATGGAAAATTTAATAGAAATTATAGAGCAGTATAAGTTATTAATACATTCAAAGCTAACAGAGGAGTAAAAGAAACCACTTTTTTTTTTTTTTTTTTTTTTATCGTGGTAAAATCATCAAATGAGTCCTCCTACCCCAGGCAGGGCGGGAGGGACTGTCAGACTTGTACTGACTAAAATCCACGGTGTTCCTTCAATAGCCCTTTACGTTCCGGGGTCACGGTAATGAGATAAGCCCCGCGACCCCGGCAGGCTTCGGCCCTCTACAGGGGGGGCCCCGTCATCTTGCTGACGTTCTTTGAGGCGCGCGTGGAACACAACGCGCCGTCGACCCGGGCATGGTCCATGGTCGGACAGCGAGTTGCCCTTTACTCGCTGTCCGCATGCCCGCGCCTACGGTGGCCGGAGATCGTCGGCCGGCGCCCGACGCCGTGGGCGACCACCACTGCGGCTGGGCTGGAGGGAGGACGCCATCCTCTCCCTCAAGCGGCCCGCCTCCTCCTTCGATAGCAGGACTGCTTCGCAGAAGGAGGCGACCGCTTCCCACTCCGTCTCGCCCCGCAGCATGGCCTCGACCAATGCCGGGCGCGAGAGGTCTCCGCCTATCGCCGCCCTGAGGACACGTCGGTGCTCTGCCCAAGCGGGGCAGTCTTGCACCGTATGCTCTACTGTGTCCTCAGGGCGATCCTCGCAGTGGTGACACCCAGGCGTTTCTGCCTTCCTCATCAGACACAGGTACCTCCCGAAACTTCCGTGTCCGGTGAGGACCTGCGTCACGCGGTAGGTCAAGGCGCCGTGCCGCCGATCCAGCCACTCCTCAAAGAGGGGTCTTACCGCCGCGATTGCGGCGTGCCCGAAAATCATCATCATAGCTAAATAAGAAGAGTACAAATGTCATTGGCCCTATGTATGAGTAGCATCATCATGTCATACGAAACGATGTCAATACGGGTATAAAGAATCTACGGATCGAATTAGCAACTTACGTCAGAAATTCAATTCCTTTAACAAGACTTAAACTATTTCGTACAAATGATTTAGCATGTGCAGATAATGCCAAACACAATACATGGAATGCTAATATATAAACGCGGAAAACAAAGATCTAAAATAAATAATTACCGTCTTACAAAGAACAACAACGTTTTCGACCTCACCATGTTTGACCCTCGCTAACGGCTCAATAGAAACGGTGTTATTAATAATTCGCTACATATTAATTACTATAACCACTCGCCTGTTAAATCGTTAATCGCACTTGTAAGGTTATGCGTAATACTTACAATGTTACAATCAGTGCCCAAGTAACACAACTGGGTGGTAAAATTGCTCCATATCATATCTTGTTGTAAACTTGGGTGAAATATATAGGCATGAATAAGTTCTATAAAGGTGGAGAGAACCCTTATGCAAACATTATAGAACCACGGGGAGAAAAATTGCAGCTTAATTTTGGTTCCAAATGAAATCCATAAGAGTTCTCACGATCACCTTAAGTGGCAATTAGAACTATGGGTGTAAGTTGTGCGCAGTGAATGGTTGATTGAATGATATGACGTTTCAATTCATTCATTGAGTGAAAAATGAAACCCAAAGTTCTTTTTAGGGGCGATAAGTCGAGAAGTGTTTTTGAATTTGTACTGTGAACAGCCATTTCATTTGGATTACATCTATTTGGTGAGTATTAAAACTTCACGTGTACTGATATAATGCAGGCATTAATTTACAGCACAAAATCCTTGCGAATGTTTTGTTACTGTGAAAGTATAGTATGGTTTCTTTGTAAATTTCGAAGCGCTTTCGATTTGATCAAGAACAATTAAATAAAGTGTGCTAAATCAATTGGCGAAATAAAAGTATAAAAAAATAAAACTGTTAAAAACCTAACGTAATGGTTTTAGACGTAAGTATAATGTCAAAGTACATCAGTTACAATTAACAAAACTTAGTGATTATGCGTTAGTGTGATAAAACACTTTCAGAACAAAATATTCTCAAGGACAACCATTTTCTAAACATGGCGATGTTTATGGCATCTCATAGTTTTTATTTTCATTTATTTGTTCCCTATTTGGAACTGTAAGGTCTGAAAATCACTTATTTGTATGTTGCTAGTGGCTGACCAGTGGATGCTACTACCAGCAGTAATAATTAGCTCTATTGTGGATCTCCCAGTACCCGTGAATTAGGGGTCCTCAAGAAGTCCAAAAATCATAATTGAAGAAGGTAAAAAATTATGTGACTGCAAGTTTTTGTGATTACCAATGTAGTTGTAAGTCAGATGTTTAAAAATAAAACTCATTTTTATACATTTAATATTGTTTTATTTGTAATCTTAAAATTATTGTTAATAGTAAAATAATCAAACTGTGTGGGATTGCTGATTAACAACTTCATGGTTTGAACCTTTTATGTCCACGTCCATTATATTTCTTAAAGTACGTACAACCTGCCGATGATAACTACCACATCGCTTAATTTTTTTCCATTTCACGGAATTCATTTTTGATGAAGTAGTTTAAACCATGAACTTTACAACAACAGAAATAAAAAATGCTATCAACAGAGTGACGCGCAGGACGATCTGACTTAAGTAATCACAATTATGTATTTTGGGAACTGTTACATCGTTAGTGGATTTAAATAAGTGGAAATAGCTGCTGTTGGTTTTCAAGAACCCACTATCGAAATTTATCTACGCGTTGGAGTGGCATATTAGAGTACAATAGGCCTGAAAGATGCAATCACGTTAGGTTCCAAAAAGGTTGCAAAATGATCCCTTTAGCCACTACAGGTGATATACTACTCTGTTATACTACTGGTTTGGAAATAGAAGTGGCAAATAAGAGTATGTTACAGCTTAAATGGAACAGTTGCTTACAAGCGATTTAAAGGCCTCATATACCACTGTTGCTTCTAAATTGGTAACATTTAAAACCCGTTTTCAACTTTAAGTAACAAAATCGTCTCTATGCAACAATAAGATATAAAGTATAAACAAAATATACTCTTATGCAACTAACAGTGATAGGAGGTCCTCATATACAAATATGAGTAGTGTTTGAAGCTATGAGTTTTATCAAATACTGTTATACCACTCATTTACTACTTAAAGCTATAAGATAAGTTGCAAAATTCACTAATGTGCTACTTGGGTGGTTACCGATGGTTACAACATTGAGATGCGTGCTATCGTTGTTTTCTAGATTACATTTTTAACGGAGATTAAACAAAAGACACGCGATATTTGGTCTTTAAAAATTAAATTTACTAACATCATTATTCCATCATCAAGTTCTAAGTACATTTCATTCATCCAGTTGATTTAATAAGTCTTCAAGTGGATTCAGAGACATCAAAAATTTATAACAATATCTTTACGAACAAAAACCAATTTCCTTATCAATATAAAGATAAAAATCAAATCTTCAAATTATCACTAGAGGACTTGTTATTTATATTATAGAAAGAGCCTTTATGAAGACAATTTTTTATTTTGTTTGTGTCTTCCATTGTCATGTACATTTGAGACTGAGAACACCTTTCAGTTTGTCTATGTGAACTATTTAAAATGCCTAGTTCGCATCCACACCCGATTCTTTAAACAACTATCTTCTTATCCAATGATTTGTATAAAAACTATTCAATTATATCATTTTTGTAACAATTTATGATGAAAATATAGTGTAACTTTATCGATCGCTTTAATAATTTGTTAAAAGCAATAATTATTTTCTTCGATATTAATTTCAGAATTACAAAAATGTTCACGTAGGTAATTGTGACGTTGACTTTATCCTTTTTAAATTCTCAGTTCTCACGCTGTCAACACTTTATAGTTTCAATAATTTAATTAGGCACCCATGTCATCACGTGATGCCAATACAATTGAGTTGAACACAAGAATCCAGTCCTTAGCAGTCACCCCGATACGATCAACCTCTGCGGTTGCATTAGCTAGATCTAGAATTCTAAACAAACCAAATGTAATACGATTCCAATCCGATTTCGCAACCGAATCTAGAGCAATGCATATATTTGCGTTTTTAGAATTCTTAGCTCGTTGGTTTAAGATCCGTGTTTTTGCAATGTTTTATATTTATTGCTGTCGATATTTATCTTATTTAATTTTGTAGACTTAAACGAGGTGAACAATTAATTATAATCAATAAACCTGCTATGCTGTCCATGACATTGAATAATTCTAAAATTGTCGAAATTAATTGTTGCATATCAATCAATCAATTGATCGCAGCCCACTGCTAGATAGAGATAGACTTCTAAGTTAAACTTATTAAAACACAGATGTCTGCCTTCAACATAATCATACTGCAGCCTCAAATCAATGGTAGGTATATCGTCAAGCAATTAATTAATTAATTGTTTGCCAGATTCCATCTATTACCATGAAAATAAAAATACAAAGATATACGCACAAGGAAGCCAGTAAACACAGTTTTGTAAGCCGTTAGAGACGAAGCGAATTCATTTGAAACTCACTCAGAAGTTATACTGTGGAAACCTACACGCTATGCAATTTATTCACATATCCCTTATATAAGTTGAGTTGCACAAGTGTTAGATAATTAAATAAAACGCAATTACTTGATAGATCAAAACTGTTTTTATGTAAGAATGTAATATAACACCTCGTAACTGTTATGGAGCTCGAAAGCGATGGGTTAATGTTCAATGATGGTATGGTCTTTAACCTAGTGAGGTAGCACGTTGCTCTGAGAAATTTTGATGGCAACAATGTCTTGGATTTTAACTTACCAACTGGGCCTTTACAGGCACTTTCAAAACGTCGTGATTCTAGGTGCACGGTGATCATAGCGTTCGTTCACACTCAATATTTTTAGCAGCAAAATCCGCGTTTTCGCGATCGTTGGCTGCCTTTTGCTTACAAAAAGTGAATAACGAACGCGGAAACGCGCGATTCTGCTGCTAAAAGTATCGAATGTGGATGGGCCCTTAACTTAATGATACACTCGTGGTAAGGAAGACTTCTGGAGACTTCTTACAGAATAGCTATGCTGTACTCGAGGTCCAAACTATTGAGTTTGACACATAAATCAGTTGACACCTGTTGAAATCGAGTTTTTCTTTTGGAGCATATAAAATTGTAAGTACCGTCTGATACGGGTAGGTAGAATCTATTAATTATAAAGCTAGAGATGTAAACATTTGTATATACCTCGTATCAATGAAAGTGGTATTAAATCGCATGCCAATGGAATCGAGGCTTGAGACAATAATTATTTATTAGGCCTGCCTCCATTTTTAATACCTATTGTCTACATTTTAAATATTGATTAAGTTGTATATAATTCCTCGCCGTTCAAGAATGTCCAGTATGTCAATGGATCAGAATAATCCATAAAATTAATTGTACTTCCTATAAGTTATAGAATAATGAATAGGCTTAGCTCATGTTGCATTAATTAATAAATCATTAACGGTTAGTAAACATTTTTCATGTTAAACAATTTATAGGTGGAAAAATTTATTGAAGATCTCCGGGATTTGGAATGTTAAAATAAATCGTACATATGAATACAACATGTCTTTAGAAAAAAAAAAATATGAAGATACTCAAACAAAAATGATTAATTGTAATTAAAAGATACGGTTTTGGTTCCTTACAAAATAGGAGTGAAAAACAACAGATTAAATCGCCAAATAAACACAAAAAGTATACAAGAAACTTCCCACCTGCCCTTAGCGTGTAGAATTCTATTAAAATTATACATTCAAACAAACATCTCTGTTTACGAAAACATAGTTGTAAAATAACGGAAAAAAAACAATCAAAATTAATTCATAAATCTGTAAACACATCGCAATATCCACATCGTAGTAGGTAGAGTAAAATAACACCATCAACTCAATTTTGTTTCTTTAACAAAATAAAATCTAACGTGGGATGAACAGTGTAACTGATTCAATGAAAATTGCTATAAAAACATTACATACACACACAAATATGTATGTATCTTGTCATAGTTACACACGCTTACATGCATTTTATGACATAATAAATATGTAGATATTTCATTTGATCTGTCGTCTAGGTATAGCAGCTATCAGGGTTGATTAAAATCAAATGTGTTTTTTTTACTTGTTATTACAACGAATTATTTCAAATTTCGGCACAATGTCCTCTAATCAGAATTAGATTGTGAGTAATTAATGTACCTTTATGGAGTCAAAAACGTGATTATAAGTGTAATAGAGAAAAACGGGCAAAAATAAGTATTTTATAACAATCTAATAAATCTGTAATGTACGTATTTGGTATAGCGGTTAGCCATTAACACTAAATTAAATTCATCGTATCACTCGGTATTCTCACATAACCGCAAACATTCTAACATACCTACATACATGATTAGATCTGGACAAAAATCACGTATAATCAAAGAATTCTGTTTACAATATCATTTGTGTTGCGTAGTCGAATTTTTGCATAATTTTATAGATCATCATAAATTTTGCGTTTATGAACGAACGACACGATTGGATAGATATACAATCACGAACATAGAAATGTATACATCTACAAAGTTTATATGGAGAAGCAATGCAGAGAGCTAAAATTACGGTCGAACTTCGACCACTGGACGACCACTAGTTTAATTTAATACGTGAAGAGAATACTTAGTACCCCTTTTTAAGCATATTGCGCGCACAGAGAAGTGTAGGATTTGGCATAGTTATAGTTCATACGGAGGAGTGAAGAAAGATAAAATTTATATGTAGATAATATTACGGTCGAATTTCGACCACTGGGCGACCACTAGTATAATTAAATAGGTATTGATTTGTGTTCAAAATCTTTACAATCATAGTTTTTTTAAAATTTTATATAATAATTTAATCTGCTACTAGTCCTAATATGAATTTCGTGAATGCCTCTAAGTTAACTTAATTTGTACAGGATCACACGATGAACATTAACTCTGTAAAACTAACTGTGAATTAAGTTGTTCGTGTGTATTATAAAAATAAAATGATAGACCCTGACTCCTATCAATATAGGACTTGATGGTACCTACTATGTGAGCGTGTAGGTACGATAAAACACTTTTACTTAGCCTTTACGACAATACCGACAATGTTTTAATTCAGAATTAGGTTATACCTATAAGAGCTGTTCGATACAAACATTCTTAATTATTCTGTCGCTGCTTAGCTGCGTCGATTGGCCATGAATACTTAATTATATTATCATCTTCGAAATTCGAGGAATCTACCTACGTAGAACATTGTTTGTTTGTCGTTTCAAAACTCTTTATTGCAAGTTTTAAGCAATAGTTGTGTGACTACTTAAGTTCCTGTTAAATTTCCTCTCATTAATGATTTGAAGAAAAATATAAAAGTTTAAAAACAGTTAGCAATAACACAAATTGCACCAAAATTTTACTATTGAAAAGTATGTAGGTAATTACTGCTTCACTAGTTAAATTGGTTGATTTCCCGTGATGAGGTAATAAACAGACAGATAGACAATTCTAAAACTGATTGATTCATGTTCCATTGCTTATTAGTAGTCACCTCCAACCTTTCAATGTACAGACTTTTCGACCTCTACGATTTTATTATAGTATAGATTGTTGTCTGCATTTTATTAATCAATTGATCTTACACCGTTTTCATTAAAATAAAATAAATAAACAAGACCTAGGTACACGGTATGCACGGCGTGGTTGCCACCTCTTCAAATAAACTTTCACTTATTTCAATATCAATATTCTTAATCGCGAGAAAGTGGATCACTTTTGTACTAACTAAAATGTATTGAAAGTTGTACAATATAGCTTTTGTAATAAGAATTCATTCTCCCGGTGAATAATCAACTGCAGTCTTACTCGCCTCTTACAACTCAAAAGAAAGGAGACACTTCACTCGGAGGTTTAAAAACGGGTTTAAAAACAAATTAAACTTAAGTTAGGTTATTTGAGTAAGTTTGTCAACACCTCATCTAATGGCAAATGATGATGCTGCCGAGAGTGGATCATGCAAGCCCAATAGTTCCTATTCACTCTCGCCTTGAAAATTCTTAGGTTATACGAATCGGGGGACGCAGACGCATAGAATTCCATTGTATTACAGTATTGTTGTCTCTATTGTCACAACAACCCTTTTACACTCTTGTCTTACGGTCCAGTATGAAATCATTTCCCATTGAAAGCATTCCGTATCGCTATCACACGATTGTACACCTCCAGGCGAGAGTGAAGTCAGCAGAGCGTCGCATGTTTTAATAACATTCTGCGTACAATTTATATTGTCTGTAAGTTTCTTCGCAATTTGGTAGGGTACAATCCCAACCAAATTGCGAAGAAAATCACTCATGAAGAATTACACAATTAGAGTCATGTGTTTTTGTTTTTGTAAAATTATTTTGATGAGTAAGTACAATATTATAAAAGATCATTAGATTGAAGTATAAGTAAAATTATTAGAATATAAAAGCATTAACTTGTGAATGGTTAAAAGTGTTTTGTGGATAGTTAGATATCATTTAACTTATAAATCAAGTTAAACTTAATCCCTAATATGAAAGCCATGGTAGAAGGCCAGGTAAAAAATAAATGGATTAAATAGTTTTATTACGCTCTTTTCTTTTAGATACTCCATATTTTACAAAAGAACTACGCAATCCACTGAGACAATCAACTTTCCAATAATTTTCCTAATATTTATACCCCTGCACAACCACGATAATTCAACAAAACTACCGTACAATATAAAACTTCAAAATTCCACTAACAACAAATGTGTAGGCCCTAAATACAAGTTACCCGACTCCCACGCACGAGACCTCGGCTCATTTAATTTTATATTATTAAGTAGGCGATGAACTTGAAACTCTACAATACGCTAAATGCTTAACATTTACTAACTTTGTTTACTTAAGTCATTATACGCACATCCATGTTGAGATGTGTGCTGTAACTTACGTAATCTAAGTTACTGCAGATGGGCACGGAAATGATGAATAACATCCGTTATCCGCACTCAGAATTTTAAAAAATACAAAATCTTTAATGTGGTTAAGTTGGTCGTTCTTAAGAAATAATGCCACGAAGTGCCTATAAACCGATTTTCTTGCTGTTAGGATCGCGACTTTGTGAACTTCATTCGTAACAACGTCAGAAATCAACTGTATGACATACAAAGATGTGATTGGAAAAATTAATAAATGAGTTACAAATAAAAGTTATATAGGTACCTACGTGGCTTATTTACCTATTTCTGTATCTACCTACGAGTTAATCTTTTCCAAATTCCTAAATGTACAAAACTTGACGTCAGATATGGCTCAAAAGGTACATGTCTAATTCTATCACAATCTTTTTCTATAAACTTAAATGGGACCAACGTGAAAATGCTGTTTCAAAAGGATGTTAAAAGGATGTTAAAAGACGATTATACGATCGTTATTGAAAGATTTTCATCCACCTGGGTCTAATCGCCCAACCAAGTTTATGCGAGTTTTCTTATCAGCTGACACAAGTTGATAATGATGATTAAGTCCGCCTTTGTGCAGTGTTTTTTTTACCTGTGCATAAAGCATTAAATAAATAAATAATGAGGTGGCAATAAGAATAAAACACACAAAAATGAAAACGTTACAATGCTATTGAACTCGATGAAGATTACAATTGACTCTCACACAATTCGTCCAATAAACGAACACAAGCAGGAGGCTCGTCGGCAGGACGAGGATATTACAAAATAACAATTGAACGCGTTTGTAATGGAAACCAAGCGGCATTAACGCTAATTGCAACAATCGCTCATGTAACATACCCGTAACTTCACTGGCTCAAATATGCAGCACATAACACAGGGTAATATCAACCTTATGACAACAATACAAAGTTTGAATTTGGTTTTACAATTATTCAATATGTATTTAGTAAGTTTTGCGCAACATACATGTTTAAAATCAGGCAGCGTGCGCGTAGCGGAACGCATTCTATTTTAGGGCTCACCTGTATTTTTTGTCAGCCTTATTCCTAGCATATAAAGTTCAAAATCGCTTAGATTTTTATGCTTCATCACATTGTCAATTAGGTGTACCGTAAGTCGATGAAAAATGTCGAATTATGTAATTAAGTGAGTATTTGGTATTCGATAGAGCGATAATGGTTTGATTGAATTGTTTTCTTTGTTAAGTAACCGGACAATGATGAGGTAATTTGTTGTGTAGATATCGAATTCCAGTAGCTGTGAATACAGTAGCTGCTTGTTCTGATAATGGACATTCATTAGTACCTATCAACAAGTTTATTCAAGAGAAGAATGAATACAACATTTTTAATGCAAGTTGCGGGCCCTTTGTACTCATCTTCATCATAATTATTACTGCTATCATTTCAGTTAACGCTTCGAATTTCAAAATGGTTCCATCTATTTTTGAGCAAGTAGCTGTCAAAATGTAAACGTTATCTTAACTTCATGCGTTTGGCAAGTTTAGATGTTGTTTTTTCTGTTCCGTGGTTTAGATCAAATCTGTATCTCAAGCGTCGTCAAATCTCCTACAAGAGTGCGGTTTGCTACAATAGTTCGACTCGTTCAATATGGTTTAAACTAACGACTTTTTGATCGCCACTGTCATCAGCTGTCGAGTCAATTCCTAATGTTTGTGTTAAAATAATGAAATAACGTGGATGCTGTTGATCATCCTTCTTGATTTAATACATAACACCAGTCTTTTCTTCGGCCATTTCATCACCCACAGCAACCTTCGTCCACTTTCAAAGGTTTCTTCACGCCACGGCAACAGTTTTGTTACACACGGCTACAGACTTGAACGGATGCCAAGCGCTAACATATTCCATTGAAATTCAACTCCAACAAAATATTATTATAAAGCCCTACTTTTTCATCAATGATGGTGAAAATAGAGAAGAGTTGGGAAATATTTTATGGAGATATAGAGATCTAGGTGTTGTTAAACTTATAAAGCTTTCAAAAAGACTTGTAGAGACAAAGGTACCTACGGTATTCGGAGTTTATCATCAAAAATATCCCCCTCGAAGACAGGAGAATTGCCAGAGTGGAGATATTTTTTTCTTACTTTGCACCCTACGATTTCTCTTGTATCGTGGGTACATTTTTCAAAAATACTTACACTTACACCCAGACCAGTAACAACTATCTGTAGGCCATACAAATATTTGTTCCGTGCGGGTATCGAACCCGCGACACGTGACGCAGAAAGTCAATCGCTTAGCCACTGCGCCAATCCTAGCGTCACATTATGCGCTAATGATAATGATTTCACTATTTTGATTGATTTTGCAGTTTCATAATGATATATTTTTGACGAATAAGCTATTAATCTCAGAAAAGAATCCAAACAAAGGCGAAGAGAATTTCTAGTTCATTTACCGTGAATCTTAGAAATCATTATTACTCCACGCGTGGCTAATTTAATAAGGCATTTGAGTTACGCGTCCTTAAACACAGAAGATTTTATTTGCATTAGCAAACGTTAAGAAATCTAGATAAACTCAATGCAAAAAGTATTTTAAGTGCGGTATAAAAACTCATTTTAAATAAACTCAAGAAATTAATACTGAGACTGTTTTAATTTTTATAAATGTGAAACTTGGAACTGATTCAGAAAAAAACAAAATTATTAAAAAAATATGATTAAATCACCATAAAACAAACGCATATTTTGCTTACAAGTAAAACAGATTAACGAAGAAATTACGAACTGTAACAAACTAGCGAGCTCATTCTAACAATACAATAGGTACACCATAAAGAAAAGAAAAGTTACGATACATAGAAAAAGATATGTACAAAGGACGGGTCTAACTTTTCTATCGAAACCAGATTTTACTTCATAAAGTGACGAATGCGGACTTTAGTAGATCATATTGTTCTTGGCTGCAAGCGATTGTGATTAGAAAGGATAAATAGTAATTACATATTATTATTTCCGCATTCCACATACTTTCTAGTGAATAGGGGAATAATAAATTACCACATTTCAAAAATGTCAAACTGACAATATTACGTATTAAATACCTATTCATCGAAACAAGATAATAAATAAATATTTGATGGAAAACAAAAATACTAAAATATAATTATGTACGAACGTTATCAAATAACCAAAATTCCACAAAATCTACATAAAAAAGCATTGAATGGCCGCCATACAATGAACTGTTTGTATCAGGTACCAACAAAGGTCAGTGAAAACGCTCCCATACACATACACACAGTACATTATTGTTCCACAAAGGAAATTCCGTTTTCTATTGTTTAGTCTGTCCGTACAGGAAAGAGCCGAATGCGTTGCGTTTTGTATGATTGGCTTGAATATATAATTTGATATTGGATAATAGTAGCAACATTGTGAACGACCAATGGTTTTGGGGCGCCAACACATGCAAAAGCCACTAGGAATTAACAACATATTCAAAGAAATCTTCTAAATTTACTATGGCAAATAACTGTAAACAAATGACGATTTTTCCGCCAGGTAAGTGTCTGTCCCTTTTTACAGCCTTTCAGGACGAATTCAAAATTCAAATGTTTTCTTAATGGTACTCTACTTCATAAAAAACTATTAAGTTTATATCATAAGCCATTTAGCCTGGGCGTTGAAATGTCAGTCAGTCAATCATCTAAAAGACGTTTGAAGTCAATACAAATGATCCTCATGTGGCCGAGATAGCTTTAAGACGTGTAATGTTAATCAGCATAAAACCTGATAGTGTAATGTAACAATACTAATTTTCCTCCAACTTGGTTACCAATAAACATGAACAATGCTCAATATGAATGAAGTAAATAGAAGTGTTAAACCAAATTAAAAAATGTTAAAAAAAATAAAAATAAAAAATTATAATAACATAACCATTGGGATTAACCAGTCCCCTTGGAAATGAACACAGTTAACGAAAGGATTGTCATGAACTTCTTAGGATGATTTGGTCCGTAAGCTAGGTTACACTTAACTATCGTTACCTGTTTCCAAACCCTAGCTGCTAATCTGTGGCCATACTGTATTCAGATAAGAATCTTTATTGAATTTACGAGGTCGTTAACAAAAAGATGAAGCTCTGAGAACAATAGGTAGTGTACATTTAGCAAGCACCAAAAAATCAATCAATAAAAACCCTTATGATTGAAACATGTTGAAATCTCAGAGAAAACGATGATTCGGAATCCTTTTCTAAGTACAGAGGCCATGTTTTAACAATACATCTAATTGAACCAAGTATAAAGTTGCAGCATTTTTTATTGTTCATCATTAATGGAAAACCAATGACATGTACAAGGATCATATAGTATTTACTGATACCTATAATTTCATTGGATTATGCATTGAATTGATAGTTACATATGCCCATCAATGGCGTGCCGAATTGTAAAAATTCATGTACGATTTGAACTTGAAATAATACGGGTCAAATGAGAATCGTGTGTCGATTTCGTAAAAAATCATAGTTCTTTCAAATCGAAATTTAATGAATTACTAACAAAAATTACAATGTATTGTAGTATTAGTTTACGTAATGGTGCTTTTAATATGAAAAATTGAGTTTGGGTCACAGTTCACTGGAGTTACTTAATTTCATCGTAGTTTAAGATTTTTACGATCGAATCACGTACTAGTAGGTGTGCAATAAAATTAAAATGGCGTTTGAAACTACGTATTCGTTGTTTTGAAATTAAACCTTCGTATCTCAACGACTAGTCATAAACAGAATTTCGTTTCCATCAATGAACCACATCAAAATTCATTAATTTTATAGGTGTCAGTAATTATGTAAAAATATTAGATGTAACTTTTTTACCTTGAAGTATTTTTTCCCATAAGCTTCGTTGGCATGGTACACTGGTAAGCCCTGATAATTCAGTATGATAAGCGTGTAGACTTATTATGATTGACACTTATCCGAATTCACTTTGCATGAACACATACATATTTTATCAAGCGCTTGTTTGAAGACCTTCAATCACCATGGTCTCAGAGTTATTTCAATCTTATCTTAGATCTTGTATTTCAAACGAAACAGCTTAACAAAATTTCAATTCAGCTTATCGTCGTATGCTACTCGACTAAGACCTCTCGCAAAGTGCGCTGTAACACTCAACAACCAGTTCTTCCTTTTTCTATTTTATCAAGTCTACCCCGGGTACCTCCTTCAGATCTAGATATATTTAAACTTATTCTACAAGTTCAAGATACGGCATAAATGTCTTTAAATGCGCATTGGTCGGGCCTTCAGTGCCCTCCTTAATTACACTATTGGTTAACTCATCCACCCACAACACTAAACCACATACTATTACATTAACACTAATATCATTTCATGTGAAGTACAATCTAATGTTATGCAGTTTTATTCAAATGTGACCATGCATCGAGGTTATCTGGCTGGAAGTACTATGCGATGTCCTCACTAAAACTAAAACGTAACAAGTTTATTATGAGGGCTGTTAATATAAACCAGTAGTTGAAATGACACACCTTATCAACACTTCGATAGAACAAGACAATAAAATAGAGCAGAATGATATATGTATGTAAAGAGGGAGATAACTACATTAATTATTTATCATTTTGCATACTGTACGCATGATAACAATAAAGCTTCCATTGTGTCTCGTCGAGTGGCCCATGGGGAAGAAGTATTGCAATAATCTTCACGGTTGGCAAATGGATTGGCGATGTATGTTTGGCTGGAAACACTCTGCAATCCTTCACTTGGCAAAGAAATTATCAATTACACAGATGGAACGTGGACAGCCAAAATACTTGATACAAACCAATAATCTCTAACAACACTTAAAACATGACAGTTCAGGTGGGGACCACACAAGAGAGTATAAGAAGCTAACATGCTTATTAAATTGTTAAATAACAGTTCTAAAGTTGAATCCTTCAATTTAAATTTATAGCTACAGATTTAATCAGTAGCCTGGAAGTTTCGTCATGTGTCTTGGCATTTAGATGCCCTAGAGCAGTGGAACAACGTGAAACACGCTGTAACATCAAAATGTAAAGGGTCATTATAAATCAAAAGGTTTCTAGGCAAGTCAAATCTTCATTACCTTTAGAGTAACCGGGATCAACGCAGAGTTTCAGCACTTAAAACCACTAAATATTCATGTTCAAATAGCAATGATTATGAGAGAGAAAATTAGATGTTAGGACGGAACTATGGCGGGAATGAAAATTCCTAATACCTATAAGTCAAACCCTTAAATTGATGATGATGACAGAGCATGTTTTTGCAACGAGCTAAACAGCCTGGCTTCTAACTACGCCCGGACTGAAGTAAGTGATGCTGACGCTATAGCCGACTACGGTTTTAACTACTTATATTATACTAATATTCAAGCAAATGTATAATAAAATATAATGCACGAAGTATTACACATGTAAAACCAGACAAAACGAAACGTTCTCAGCTTATTTAAATAAATACATATATGTTACATAACCCAAAGCTTGCAACCATAGTTTTAGTAACGGAGTGCGTTACGCTTTGTGATGCAAATTAATGGTTCGCGCGGCGGCTTGCGTAAGAGCTGACAGTCGCGGAAGGTCGATGCCTCTGTTCGTCATTCACTTGGTAGGATTCTTCTGTTTATTTACCTTTTTGAAACGATCGAAGTCGAAACAGATTAACTTTGTGCTTCGATTTCATGCTAAGGATGATTTTTTTTATTGTATTTGATTCGACCGATCCTTACACGTTTGTAGTAGTATCTTAGAAAGAAATTATCTAATGTATAGTTCAATCCTTACAAATTAAGACATACGTGTCGATTTACTCTACAATATCCTTAAAACAAACTGCCAATAAAGTTTTATCATGTTTCTAGAAAATTGCGAGGCAATAAAGATCTAGAATCAGGATTTTCAGACACTTAAATTAATTAAGGAAACAAAACCATCTTAAATCCTACCATAAGAAAAACCAGACGAAGGGAAACTAATCGAACTAATAGCGCATCAGACAAATGGTATTAAATCCGGCGCATTAGAATAGTTAACTAACTACGAGTGATTACTTAATCACCAATAAATTAATCTGCTTGGAAACGTTGCGGTCGATTAACTGATGATTGTAAGCAAAGGCCATCTGAGCCATATTTGTAGTTTCTATTTAGAAACAGATTGCTTTTAGGCAAAGATGATTTGGCAAAAATACTCTTGTAGTAAAAAACTGCTATTCATCTCATCTGTACTTGATTTCTGGTTTGGAAACTCTATTGATAGGAAAAGAAACGATAGTATTTTCAATTGTTTTTTATTTTATTTTGTCTTCTTCATTTTCTGAACCTCTAAATTCGTTTGCTACTAAAAACTGTAAAAGGTATGATTTAATACATAAGGTTAAATGAAATCGTCTCCTTTTTCTCTAAGAAATCTTTGCAGCAATTGAGTGGCGTCTTTATGGACAAGATATAATATTTTCAATAAACAGAGATTCAATAAAACAATCATAATTTGCATTTACATACGAAGTTTTGTTTCATAAATTGCATCATCTAGTATGATTAGGAATTACCTAATTATATACCGGATACCACTTGTCTAGTGAAAGTGACACATTATATAAAATAATTTTATATTACGTAATCCATATTCATTTAATTTAAAATTAATATAATTTTGCTTATATTGAGTCTTTCAAGGTGGGTTTTATGAACTAAGAATTGAATGATGGACTTGAAGGCAATGTTATTGTATACAATTGAAAAGGCAGCCCCCATACAGATACTGACAAGCCGATATTTATCTGGATTTCATACAACTTAAATATTATTTTATTTATAATCTAGTACTATAGCTACAGGATTATCTCTTTATCATTAATTTTCAAGGACCATCGTTATGAATTCATTTACCAATTCGTTTATGCCGTGGCCTTTAGACTTCTTTTTCACTTTTACTCCTTGTTTCTAAATAATTTCAAATTCACATTCCAATAATTCCTTTCGATTCTAAATCACCCCTTACATATTCATAATAGCAAAGTTCGTCTAAAATAAAAACAAATACTACGCCCGTCTTATCTTCAAAATGAGTTGTCATTCCTCCGTTACCTTGCTACGGGACAAATTAAAATGATTTAATACAGATAGAGGTCATATTATTAATACCAGGTGAATTATGGCACTGTTTTTAATCTGACACTACCGCGTGAGAGCATAGGTGTGGTATTTAAACCGTAAAACCGGTTCTTTCAATTTGGTCAGTCTGTAGTACCTACTGTGTGCATTTTTGTGCAATATGATACGTAGATCATTTTAACATAAATTGAAGCTATAATTTATGTAGGTATTATGTTTTCTACTGCTCTGATCTGGGACTTTTGCTCGTTTGGACGAGAAGACAATCTTCAATCGTAAAGAAATGCAAATATCATTGAAGTGTAGGTACAGGAGTGACATACGCTGTTGTGTGATCCGTATATTTTAATATCTTTCCCATACATTTCAGTGTTATTTATATTCGTCGGTGATCGGAGATTTTCATGAGGCGGGTAGTAAAGAGAATGTTGTATTCTCGTGTAAGTGGTCAGAGTTAGAGAAAAAATTATAGACAAGGATTTGCTAGATGCCTGTCATTACACATTACACAGATAGATCTGGTCTAACTACCTACATACTCATAGTAGAGTAATCTTGACAACTTCTAATCCAACATTGTTTTGCCGTACATGGGTTCATGTGGTTGCATTACCACTATACAGTATGAGTAGATTGTATCTTTACATAATATTACCTCCCTATATGTACTCCGTAGGTTAGGTTAACGGTTTGTTATGTAACTAAAGTACTTAGGTAGACCGTGTCAATACATGACAGTTAAATTCACTAAGCGAAGTGGCCTCTTGCGGCCAGAACATTATGAATGTCTACGTTTTTGATAACATTATAACTTGACTGGTTATAATACATATTAACAAAAATATGCAGACAAGTCTATGCAAAATACTTCTTTTTAATGTGAACAAACTAATAGTGAAACGTTCATCGTCATCGCTTAAACTTTCCTTTTTGCAGTATATTAAATATCTTCACAACACTAAATAGGTAGAAACCAAACGAACAGTAATCAACTGATGTGTGATTTATAGGAAATGCGTACCAAATTGAGAATGTTTATTTAGTCATAGACTTACAATGCGTGGGAAGAAAATATTCACTTGTGCACATTAATTAATGGTAAAACTTTGCCTTTGTTTATATAACGATGAAAAGCAAAACATCTGTGTTATAATCCAATAAATAAGACATTAACCTAACATTGTTTACTTTCCGTTGCAATTCTAAATCAATCGTCTCGTCTTCAGCGATATCGATGTCTAGACTACCCACATCGTAGCTTACTTGCGGAGAAATCAGAGCTAAGACCCTTCACTTGTGGACCTAAGCAGTCATAGGTAATACAAACACAACCATATGGCCTTTAATCTGACATTCTTTACATAAATTAACAACCGTTACTATTTTTATTATTGTTTTTATAATGTCAACATAGGTCACGTTTGTTATGCTTATGGTATATTCCTTACCTGGTATAGGACCTTTGGGATCCTTCCTCTGCTCGTTCTGGTCCTCACTCCTCAGGGTACCACCTTCTTCCACTTCGGACACTTCATCCTCACAACTTGCCTCACGCACTGTCAAAAGGAAAGCGCACACACACACCAACGTAATCCTCAGAAACTCTCGCATCTTCATTTTTATATCGTGAACAGAACGTCAATAAAACCCATTTTCGATCAACGATCGACTATAACTTGACATTAAAACAAACAGTCACATTTTCGTTTGTTGCAACTGGCTAAACGAATCCAATGACATACGTGTAACACGAGTATGATTTATAAAACATTACACGAACACTGAACATCACATCTTTAGAGCACAATAACACCAAATATTAACGATAAAATATTAAAAATAAAAATAAAACGTAATTTTCGAATCGATTACTTTTTTAAATTTGAATCGTAAATACGCGCGTCACTCAATGTTGGCAGCGATGGTACTGGCGCGTTGGTTGGTGGGAGATCGGTGTTGCCCCCACCTGCGCGCGCGCACGATCAATGGACTCGGTATCGAGAACCGGCAATAACTGTAGCTGAGATTTCTACCGATAAGATATTAGGGGAAACTGTCCGCTTAATTAATGTCCCCTTTTGTTGTTAAGTACCGTTGAAGATATTGAATGCTGTTGCACTGGATGCAATTTGCACAGGCTTGCATCGTTTAGATTTTGATATATGCGTATGAGCGTTTATGAATGAACCAATTATTACTAAATTATAAACCACCCCCGCCCCACACCACAAGTACAACCGACATTCATTGATTTTGGATACTATTTACGTAATGACTCGATTCTTAGAAGAACATTTTTTTTTCTAAATGGCCCACTGGCTATTAATCTACGTTTTGTGCTATTTAGTTTCGTATTTAACATATATTAAATTACGCTCGCCATTTAATATAAGTTATTAATTAATTGTCCTAATTGCCATTCTGCATGATATAAAGCCAATTCTCAATTCCTAAAATAACCAGAATTATATAATCTTTTGATATACTCTATGTTTACTGCATAAGTGTACGGTACGATGGGTACGGTAACATCATTCATGTTTGACACAGCTATTCCGATCATGTTAAGTAAATAAGTAACAACGGTAGATAAAAATTCTTCATCGCAATGGATTCTGTACTCCAAACTATCTGATAGAAACGCAGAAGATGAAAATAGATCGCAGGTTGAGTGATCAGCTGCCTAACGAGTACGTGGTTCCACAGGGTAGCATGCCGGGACCTATCGATTTGATTTATAATGACATCTCGTATCACATAATATTTTTGGTGGATTGATATGCGTTTTCCAGTTTACATTCATTTTGTTTGCATTCTCTCTGAGTAGAAATGCATGCGAGCAAGAAATGAACTCAGAGTAGGTAGGGCAATTATTAATAAAACTTTTATGTAGGAAGCTTGATAGGCTATAAGAGAAGAGGCAGAACAAAGAAAAGATGGATGGATTGAATGAAAGATGCTTTGAATGAGAAGCAAGTGAACACTGAGATGACGCCTGATAGAGATGGATGGAAGAAACAGAGGAGGGTACAGTTTACAAACATACATGTCACATGCACACACGCCCAGACCCGGAACAACTATCTGTAGATCATACAATTAATATATGTTCCGTGCGGGGATCGAACCCGCGGCACGTAGCGCAGAAAGCTAATCGCTTAACCACTGCGCCAACCGTGTCGTCAAATTTAGTCGAGTAGTATTAAATTATTTGTATGGAACAGCAGTTTTTTTTTTTTACTTTAAGCCTTAGTTTACCGAAAATGCCGAATGTTAATCCAAATGCTAATTTGCGGTCAGTACCTACATATTAATGTAGACAAGCCAGCAATTACGAAATTTCATAAACACTTTAATAATATCGTGTCAGTTTTTATTACATTAAAATACTAATTTGCATTTTATTGCATGAGTCAAGTAGGTAAAAATAATATTAATGTATATCTATAGTTTAAATTATACAATTAATCATTACAATAGATTGCAGAACTATAAGAATGACTAAATTAAAGAATAGTCCACAAGTAGCAATTATACAAAATGAAATATGAACCTAAAATAAATATAGTTATTAACTAATCAATCCATTTCAGTGAACTAATAGTTGCATCATCTCTAAGATAAATAAAATTAAAATGTATGTTCGTATGTAGGTACCTAATCTCTGGAATTACTGAACCGATTCTAGAAATTCTTTCACTATTAGAAAGCTTCACTATCCCTGCGTGATATAGGCATTTTATTTTGAAAAAATAAAACGCGTGGGTGAAACCGCGGGTAACAACTAGTAAGCAATTATTGTGATAGAACCTTGTCAACGCTTGTGCGTCGTCAAAATTAGAAGATTATTAGCTACAGAGTACCTATCTATGGGTTATTTTTTTAACAATAATTTCCAAGCCTTCGATAGCTCAGTTGGTAGAGCGGTGGACTGTAGATGTAAACTTAAACCGATTGTTATCCATAGGTCGCTGGTTCAAATCCGGCTCGAAGGAATAATTTTTGTTTATTTTTATCAGCCGTAATTTTAATATGATTTATATACTAATTTGGGTTCCTTATGGAAATAAAGGGGTGAGCAGGTTTCACGGTGTTTTCCTAACAAGTGACTAAAAGTCAGAGAAGAGTATTTATCATTATTAAGTTCAGGAAGAGTAATAGTATTTATCTCAGACCCTCCAGCATGGAAAGCAAGCGTTAAACCGTTATATCATTGATATTTTATTTTTGGCAACATTGCCAGTGAAGAAAGAAACTTAAAAAATAACTTCGAGGAATAAAAAAATTAACAAAAGCCCAACGCCTATTCAAAACAACTTAGCAACGATTATGAAAAAACTAACAAAAATTCTTTTTTTTATTTCGGAACGAAGAAGTCCTTTGATGAACCCTTATAGCTGTAAATTAAAAAGGCAATGCGGACTAACAACCTTTTGGGGAAAAAGGTTTTCGAGTAACGACCGCAAATTGATAAGCGGTACACTAGACGGACTGGCGACTTAGTGAAGATCTTGGGGAACCTTTGGCTGTTAGCGTTACCTATGGGAATAGAATAGAATAGATCTTTATTTCATGTAAACCAGATACGGGCACTTATGAAATGTCGAGACTCTAGGTGCAGGGTTCCAAATAGTAGATCCTATGGAGAAGAACCGGCAAGAAACTCCATGGTAACTCTTTTCAAATAATAGATTACAATCTTTATCAGTACAAGGTTTTGGTAAGAGTTGCGAGAATAATGTAATTTAATGTGAATAAAAATAAGACTGGGATAATAATGATTTGCCTCTGAATAAGATTGCCGTGGTAGTTACAAGCTGACCAGTTTCAGGGAGAGGCCTATATCAGCAGAAGACGTGAAATAGCTGGTTGATGAGATGAACGGTTTTTTACAAGTACTCGGCTTTACAGTAGCTAACTACGTGTAGTACCTATTAGTACTTCAGTATTTAGCTACTGCTCACCTAATGGGGCATGATCAAAATCGGTGCATGTCGGTAGGTATGCCAGATATATCGCCCTTTCTTAGTTACAAAACGATCCAAATTTTCCCCTCATACTTACTTGAGGGGCTTAGGACCGGCAATACTACTCCGCATCATTAAAAAATAAGATAAAACATCACGCTAGCAGAATACTTAGTCGACATCGGCTCAGATGCCAATTTGCCATAAAGGAAGAACAAACGTTATGATTACGATCAAGTTAAAATGATTTCTGTAAATAAACTTTAAAAAAAGTAAAAACCGTCTTCAAAAGACTAAAACAAATTTTTTTTATTTTTTTTTTAGCTTCTGATGTCGGTGCCAAGCTAAGATGAAAGTCGGTTAAAAGTCGTTACTAACTTACCTACCTAGCATAATCGTAGTTAATTTGGGATTTCAAAAATTTTAATCCCCGTTATTCACAGTAACAAACAACTTTCGTGCACTATTCTGTGTATTGCACCACAGGGCAAAGAATCCACAGATCACTGAAGAACTACACAAATATTGAGAGTGGAATTGAAGATTATTTGGACACCTTAGCTGCTCCAGTTTTTCTGACACTAAATGTACTAAGATTAGCTTTGATTACTATTTGCTTATATGCAACAACGTATTAACATGTGTGATAATTTAAAAATAGTAACTAACATACAAAAAAATCTTGAAGATACGGTTGACGCAGTGGCTAAGCGATTAGTTTTATACGCTACGTGCCGCGGGTTTGATCCCCGCACGGAGCAGTTATTTGTATATTAGATAGTTGTTCCAGGTCTGGGTGTGTATGCCTGTGATATGTATGTTTGTAAACTGTACAGGAGAAATCCTAGGGAGGAGTAAAAAAAAAAAAAAAAAAAAATACAGTAGGAAATAATATAAAAGTTTCCATTCTTTAAAATATGTTCATGTCATGTTTATTATTGAGAATTGAGGAATATAATGTTTGGCAATTAAATAATAAATAATTCTAGATATCAATACTGTTTCTTTGACTACTAATCAATCCCTTGTCTCGTTTATGTTTGATCAAATGTTTGAGCAAACACTTCATTCTGTCCAACTTCTTGCGCAGTCTCTTCTTTCCTTGCCACATTAGATTCAGTCTTTTCTTTCTGTTCTCTGCTATAATTTCAAGTCTGTGCACTTTGTGTTTTAGTGTTATTACTTCGTCAGAATCCGTTGGTTGGATCTCAACTGGGTTGACTCGGGAGATAGTTGGTGCTTGGTCTTGACATGGCTGAAATAAGAATGACTTTATTAATATGAGTTTTTTTTTTAATGTACTTATAATTAGGGTAGCCAGGGAGTTACAGCACTAATATATTGATCTACGAGGTTAAGTCATGCTTTCTGCAGTGGTTATTTGGATGGGTTGTCTCGAAAGAGCTTATTAAACCAGTATCCCTAATGTTGTTTATATAAATATAGTGGGTTTATGTGAACTAAGTAAGGTACTATAAATTATTTTTAAGTTGAAATGCTAGAAGACAGAAAAATATCAACATATTAAACTTTTTTTCAGTCTACCTATCATTATTATTAAATTAATCCTACCTTTCACCACCTACTAACTTAATAGATAGTTCTGTTCAAAATTCCTGACTAACAGTGCAATGTTATAAATTATTTACTTACAGATATATTAATAACCGGCACTGCATCTAGAGAGAGTCTCCGCAGACCACTCTCTGTCAAGTAGAAGTCTTTAGCTTCAAAATGTTCAGAGCAAACAGCACTGGACGGTGTGGAACACCACTCCTTTTCTCTATTGACTGCTGATTCCCACTGCTTCCGTCTCTCTCTGTCACGGGGAAACCTGTTACATGGTAATATAACTATGTTTAAACTAGTAGCTGGTACCTTGTTACACTTATTTTGATTTTAAGGTTTGTAATAAACTGAAACAATTATCCCTTACATCCTACTTTAGAATGCTTTGGAGCTGCGATGCCACAGCCAGACAGATACACATATACACACTACAAACTAACAGGCCCTTTTTTTTGTCGGGAGTTAAATATAAAACCAAGTTTGGAATAGGTAATACCTGTGGAATGTAATTCCATCTTTATTTTTAGAGATCTTTGCAGACGTATTCTTACACACAGCTACAGCACAGCTTACCATCGTCTTACTACATTAAAAGATAGGTAGGTACGTAATTATTCACAATAATACAAATCTGAACAAGAATCTAACAAATCTTTGAATAGAATCAAGCCGGAAGACACAATAAACAATTTGGGAACGTTCCATTTCCTTAGTTGCGATCGTTAACATAACACTTGTCGTGATTTCTTGACATTTATATGGACGGCGTTACCTATTCACGCTTGAAATATGATTATTGCAGGCATTGAGCGCGTTCAAATTGTCAATTTGACAAGTGTTTGACAATCTACTGTCGAATTGACATTAAAATGTTACCAATTTATTACCTACGAAGTCCCAGTCTATGTTTCGGTACCTACATTTTACTAATTAATTTTATCAAAAGGTAAGCAGAGCCCTATTAAAAGCCAACAAGGTACCAACTGGCTCTGTATGTATACCTATGCAGTTTACTGTTCACGTCAATATGTTAGGTAAATAGGCAACCCCCTCCCTTCCTATGATTTCGTACAAAGTGACCTAGGGATTATTTAACGAGATTATAATAATTATTACATTTTAAGTACCTATTATTGTATACAACGCGCTACCTTTCTAGTCCCGATCTAGTACAAATATAGTCATCTGGTCCCGATTTCTTTATGGGGTTATTGTACTCATCATTATGAACAACTTTTACTACGGGACCAAGCTTGAATTTTATTATAATACAAATACATACTTAATTCAATATTACTCGACTAAATATGGAACACTTGATAATTTTTCGCGACTTTATTGTTGGTCCCATAATAAAAGTTGTTCATAATGATGAGTTTAGAGTCTGGCTAACGAAAGTTGTCCAAGAAAAAGGGCGGCAATTTAAAAAATCTGATGCCGTTCTCTCTCGAGTATACACTGCATTATGGAGTTGATACAATGTAATTCGTTGGCCAGACTATAATAATCCCATAAAGGGGTCTGCACTAGAACGGTAGGAGCTTGTATACTTATTAACTTTTATATTTTATAATAGCTGTGCCTGCCTAGGTACAACTACAAAAAACTCCTCACGCAGAACTTTTGTGCTCGTGCATTGAGGCCATCACGCCCGTGCCACACACACGCTGCGTAATGTGATAGGCGGCTGGTATAGAACTCCACATCATCAAAGAATCTAAAAATTACCGTACTATAATATAAAATATGTACAATGTCTGTCCACACAGACAATAAAAACTGCTACTCAAAAACAAAAAACACAACGGAAGTGAGTTTGAGCCACCTATTGTACTATTGACATGGAGCGTGGCCACAAGTATCTAGGTATTTTCAGATAGTTGGAGGGGTATACAGTGCAAGTGCAAGCAAAATAGCCAGTAAAAATTACAATACTATGACAAGATGTTTACGAACAACACAATTTGGATCATGACAGTAGGCTCGAAGGTCACTCACTGTATATACTGGTATCACTGTTGGCTCATCCAATTTGCCTATTAACATGTCGTATTGGTAGGGACCCTACCGATCGTAAACCAAATTGTGCCATTCATAGACACTACACTCAACTTGACCGGAGCCAATAGTAGATCCTATGCCATCGCCAACCATTCAATTGTTAAAACTGCAGAAATCAGAAATCATTTATTTTGCTATGAATGTGGGTACAAGATAAGATGTTAACATACAAAAAAACACTGCAAAGACTATTCGATGAATAAAAAAAAGAAAGATTGCCTTTTCCTAGTTCTACTCTATCTACGCTTTTCCTATACCAAAGTAGACAGGAAAAGGATACCTACAGCGTAGTATTCCCACTACAGCATTTCTCATAGATCTTTCGTCTAAATCTTCATATCAACAAAAACTGTCTACCTATTTATTCATAATTTAAGGTTCATTGATTAAAACCCTTTGGTAAGTAATGAACCCTAAAAGCGCTAGAATGTTATAAACCTGATTTTTATTAGCTTTAAAAATACAAATTCAGAACTGAACCGACAATTTAATGTCCACATTTTTTAAGTGATTGGCGTGTCATATTTTTCCGATATCTTATTCAGAACGTAATTATAGGGGTATGCTACGGGGTGGGTTATTCATGTGTGATGGCTTCATTATTTTTTTAAAACGGGGATCGTCCGTGGTCTGCCTGTCCCGCCTACATTTAGCGGGTATAATAGAGACATTTAAATTAACGGTTTGGAATACAATGTAATATAATAAGACTGATGTTATCACTGGGCTAGTGATGGGATAGGAAAAATCGGCTATCGATATTTGTTTTGATTTTTATAAGATGTTGACTGCATTTTTAAAATGTAATGATAGATATTTTTCTTACTGTTACTGGTCCCATCCCACTGCTGAGTAAAGGCCTTGATTTCCAAGCGATTCAATTTTGAGTCAATGATGACCAGTAATTGCTAAATGTGTCCAATTCATCCTGCCATCAGTCTCTTCACGATCTGCCGCGAGTCCGCGACGCCGCTTTATTGTGTCAAATCCCACTGCCTGGTTGTTTTAGCCCACAGCTCATTTTTGTTGATTGTGATTGGAATTCATTTTATAAATTTTTTGTAGTTGAGTAAAAGGAGTTTTAATATTATGAGTTACATTAACATTAGATAAAAATGTGCAGAGACCACGCTGCTGCACATTTGGGAGCAGCCTGGCGGTAACAATTGAAAGCTGCAACGTATAAGTTATCTGCCCCAGAACAGGAATCCCTTACCTTGGCCACGTACGCTTATCCAGCCGCGCCTTGGGAGCTCCCTCCTTCAGGTTGACTGCAGGTCGACCTGGGCCGCGCACACACCACCTTTGTCGGTTTAAGATAACACTCGCGAAAGTTAGTTCAGTTAAGTTGGAGTATTACACGGCACATACCTAATATAATATTATAGTCTTAACAAATTGAGCTAGGATAATAAAATTAAGAGTGTTATATTTATAAAATGTGACCGAAAAAGGTGGAGTCCTGCATGGCTTTGATTTCAGAACAAGAGACTGCATAGCCGATTTCTTACATTTAGATCTACATACACTAAATAAATGGGTTTTAATATTACTGACATTACTGTTTAAGTACTTTTTTGCAGCATAAGTCCTTTATTTTTAACGACAGTTTATCAATTACTGACATTTGATTCTAAAAGGGGATTCTACTTTAACGAGCTACAATTTGGAAATATAAAAAATTTAAAAACACAAATGTCCCTTATAAATGTATCAAATATACACCTACAATCAGCCAAAACGACAATCCTAACCGAGTTGGAAAAGTAGGCAGTGATTTTCCCCACCGTGGGGGTTGTATGGGGTCGTGGGTTAACTACAGCATTAAAGCCGTATAAATATAAGTCACAAATCAATTCATCATCACTTCGGTAAAACCTTCTATCGTGTCACCATGAAATCGCTAGTCAAAAACTTAGAAGATCCGGAGCGGCCGTTCCTCGGTCCAAACTATTGGATCATAAAGAAAGTGGGTTTAGTCTTACCGGAAAATAAACTTGCAAAAATAATGTACATCATAATGCATGAGATAGTAACGTTATTTGTACTTTCACAATATATGGAGCTGTACGTGATAAGATCGGATTTAGATCTCGTGCTAACCAACTTGAAGATTTCTATGCTAAGCGTCGTCTGTATTGTAAAAGTGAATACTTTCATACTATGGCAAACGAAATGGCGAGAAGTCTTGGACTATATCACAGCAGCTGATAAATTTGAAAGAGAAAATGGAGATATCATTAGAAGCAAAATCGTTGATGCTTACACTAGGTACTGCCGTCGCGTCACATACTTCTACTGGGGTCTAGTCTTCACAACATTCTGGACAACAACCTTTACACCTCTTATGAAATATCTATCGTCATCAAGTTTTAGGGAAAACATGCGTAATGGGACGGAAAACTTTCCACACATCTTTAGTTCTTGGATGCCTTTTGATAAATACCATTCACCTGGATCTTGGATTACAGTCTGCTGGCATACACTTCTATGCGCTTACGGTGCTTCTATCATGATGGCTTACGATTCATGTATAGTGGTAATCATGGTGTTCTTCGGTGGAAAATGTGATCTTCTACGAGAAAGATGCAGGCAAATTTTTGGGGAAAACGGAGCAGTCATCAGTGACAAGGAATGTGAAGAAATGGTCCGACAGTTGCATAAAATACATGTTATGTTGATAAAGTAAGTGGTTTATCTAATAAATACAGTATAATTAGTATTAACTTCAAAATTAATTATAATTCTAATAATACATGAAATCTATTTTTAAACGCTTCTATCTTTGAAATTTCAGTTTGTAAACTTTATCAAATTCAGCATAAAGCTAACCCTCTGAGAGGACTCCTATTAAAGTACTTTACTCGTATGATGTCGTAATAACTCTGTCTGCTTTGAAACGACAATCTTCTGAAATCTACAGATGGTTTATTACGAACATCTGACCATAATAGCCCGCTGTTAAACTTGGAGCTTTTGCTAGACCACTATAACAACCGATCGTAAGGATTTAGAGAAGAAGGCACTAAGTTATCTGTTAGATAAACGGATCATTGAATATCGTAGTAAGTTATTACCAACGCAAAGAAGGGTGCTGATGCTCATACTCCTGATATAATCCCTCAGGCACATTTTACAACACGCATGGATAAAGAGGAATTGCCTTTTTTGCCAATAATCACACAGGCCGATATGGTTTATTGATTAGACATTTTTTAATTTCACCATTGGAAAAGAAAATGATCGCAGTTTAATTTGAATTAGCTAGGTGCGTTATCCCGACCTTGGTATAGCTGATATAGCAAATCTTTATAATAATATGTTTTTCCGTGTTCTTATTGATTGAGATTCCATAACAGGTCAGAGTAATTTATTTTGATATATTAATTTTGTGTGAGTACTTTAGAATTCCTGGAAACCTTTTCAGTAAACAGCACGAATAATTTAGCGACGAATAAATAGGACAAATTCCATGGACATAACTATGTACGGTAACTGTGTTGTGTGTGATATCACACATATACATAAACATACAAGTCGTCAAGTGAAGTAATTTAAATAATACCTAATAACCTAAGAATTTTGTCCTCAACCGCAAGCGTCCGTTTCTAGCTTACGTAGTCGTACACTAAGATCCAGTACAACTATCTGTACGCCATAAAAATATTTTAGTTCCATGCGGGAATTTAAAGTGCAATTTATAATTTAAACTCCCACACAGCTACCACGAAAACACTGACTCTTCACATGCAGTCTTTTACTCAGATGTGCCTTATTTAATTCATTTCGCACAAATACGATCAATAGGAGACTTGCAAACTCTATTTTATCGTCCATCGTCTCAAAACAAGGTTTCAAACACTACAAATTTCCGTGGTCTTTCGGATAAATCAAGATTTTCATAGTGTTTACCTGAACACTGAATTGAATGGAATATTCTACACTATTTGAACAAAATAATATAGTTACTTAGTCAAAATAAAACTTGTAAAGGTACATTCGATCTCGTATCGTAAGTTTCGTGGGAGTTAACACTGTGACAGACTGTAATAGAATACAGAATCTATCTGAGAGTACAGTTATGTCAACGTAATATTCTGCATATACCTATCTAGTATCGCAAATAATTGAGAAAGTTCCACGGTGGTTGATACAATATAGCAGCACAATAGCTTATCATGTTTCATAGAGGATTCTTGCTAGAATATGGAATCACTTTGCAACCGCTTTGGACAAGCATATTCACCATAATGTCAGTTTAGTGAAGCTAATACACTGGTACTGGATTAGGGAAGTTGATACACTGTAGCAAACAACCAAGAACAGGTAAGGAGCCATAAGACTAGAAGAATCGTTATATAAGATTCCCTCATACAATGGTACCTCTCAAACAGCAGTGTGTCCATGTTTTACCTTTATTAGGGCAAACACCATAAGCTTTATAAAATTCTTCAAACGTTACACGTTAAAACCATACCTAGATATCACGAGCACCTCTACTTTATCATAAAAAAGTCATCCTTTTTCCTCTCTGCCTACTCATAAATATTGAGGGATTGGCTCCTAAATGCAATGTCAGACATCAGTATTTATGTTTATTTTATTATACCTACAATGTATACAAATATATCCGTAAGTATTTTTCCACAAATACTAATTATTGCATAAATTTATGTATGCCAGGATTTCTATGCAAATCATTAAGTTCAACACAACGCACTTAAATTATACTTTAAGTTTAATGTTCACATGCGTAGAAATTCTTTTCGCTAAGCCGAGCATACGTTATGTGCTAATTATTTAATTACCACATTAATGAAAATTTAAAGAACATAAATCATTTCGCGGAAAACGTTCATTTCAATATTATTTTCGACAAAGAACTAATCAGTTCCAAAATATTATCGATAAAATATTGTACGTGCGCAACCACTACGAGGCAATGAACATCATGATACAGCCAGACCGCCCAAAAAACAAAACAATAATTTGAACGCCCACAAAAATACTAATTCCTGTAATAATGATCTTTTGTTTCAGATATTCGAGATTATTTAATTCACTGTTATCGCCGGTTATGTTTATTTACGTGGTCATGTGTTCGTTGATGCTTTGTGCGAGCGCCTATCAACTTACGGTAAGAAAAATTACGAGAAAGCATTACGAAACAAATAGTTTTCAAGCAGCTGACGCTTCTAAGGTTTTGAGCACAGATTTAAATCTATATCTGTGGTTTTCAGTTTAAATCTATGTAGTTGTTTTTTCTGTTTAAAAAACAGAAAAAACAACTACAGACCCACTTGGTAGAACTTACCTAGATTCCAGTTTCTTTTGGGATAAGGTGTGTGCACCTATGTACCTGACTGTAAATAATATTGTTAGAATGACCCAAGCAACAAGTGGTAGATACCTACTTAATTTTTCGTGGGTCGCGGCCGTTAGACAGAGACTACTACTGAATAAGTACCTACATTCAAATAAGAATGTACAAATCGCTTTTATAAATTGTTCTTTTTTTACAGTCCGCTCAAAATGCCACTCAGAAACTGCTGATGGCTGAGTATTTAATTTTCGGGATAGCACAACTATTTGCATTCTGTTGGCACAGCAACGACGTGTTGATCAAAGTGAGCCTTAGCCCGTAACCATATTTTTGTTCTAATTTAATGAGTTAGTAGAAAATGGGACCGTCTAAATAAAAAAAAAAAACAATTCCAGAATGAAAACATGTCGTCAGGGCCCTACGAAAGTAACTGGTGGAAAGCGAATTACCAACAAAAGAGGAAGGTGTTAATTTTATCCGGACAGCTTCGAATAAAGAACGTTTTTACTGCAGGGCCTTTCGCAGACCTTACGCTGCCGACCTTCATCAATGTAAGTCCACTTTTAAGGTGCATACACATCGGCGAATTCACTCTAAACACGTCACTGACCTGTGAAATCCTAAAACACGTAAACTACAGGGACATAACTGACTCATCTCTGAGACACAATTATATTTAATCATATCTTTCCTTTGTAATCGTTGACTCGAGATTTCTTATTCCGTAGATGTAGTTTGATTTGGGGTTCGCAATCAATCTCGATCTGCAGCCATAAACTTATCTATTATACTTTATCACTAGTAGGTATAATAAGTTTATATCTACAGCCTAGTAGGAAGACTACGACCGAAGAAATGTGTAGTTCATAATGTGATTCACATAATGCTACATACGTATGTATAATTATATACCTTTAAGTATGTTTTTAACTGAGACTCCTTGGCTTTTGGAAACAAAGACTAAAATATTTTTTAATTCGACTTTTTCTCCCTTCTCCTAAAGTTTGCCTACTCCTTGTAACAAGATAACGTGCTCTTCAAGTTTAACGTGCATCCACTGCTCTCTATCCTCTGCCTTTTTTTAGCCTCTTGATACAACTCGACTCCTTCTTTCTTCTTCACTTATTATAAAAACCTTCGTCAAGGTCAAGGTCTTCCTCTCTTCCTCTTCGTCTCTTTCCTTCATTTTTCCTTCTATATAAATCGATAAGTTGTAGCGTCGTAGGCCTGACCATGCTGTAACTTGTTGTAGCAATTCTCTTATTTGAACTTGCATAGGACTAAACGATAATTATGGAAGAATAATAGTAGGTAATAGGTATCATTGCATATAAACAGTAA
This sequence comes from Allophyes oxyacanthae, assembly GCA_932294325.1. Lineage (NCBI taxonomy): Eukaryota > Metazoa > Arthropoda > Insecta > Lepidoptera > Noctuidae > Allophyes > Allophyes oxyacanthae. The sequence goes on along the minus strand of OW028614.1, from coordinate 710,823 downwards.
TTATTCAAGATTTTAACATGATATTTTATTCTTTTGCAGATTTTGAAAGGAGCTTACAGCTATTACACACTGCTGAGGAAATAAAATTGGCTGAGACATAACTTCACATAATAATATATACGAGGTGCATTCAATAAGTACCTAGCCTCATCGCCAGAGGGCGCTGTAGTTTCAAAAGAGTTTTACCACAGTGTAGCACATTCTTTTTAAATTCTTTTTTCAAATTTTCATTCCAATCCCTTCATTTGTTTTAATTTGACAACTTATGGAAGCCAACGTGTCGATCGGTTTTACAAAAATGGAAAAAGAGCAATATCGTTCGGTGATTCGATTCCTATTTTTGGAAGGGAAAACGCGCATCGAAATCAAAGAGCGCTTGGATGCTGTGTACGGTGACTCTTCTCCATCGATGGCCACCGTCAAGAATTGGTTCAACGAGTTTGCACGTGGCCGTACGTCGGTTTTTGATGAACCACGTCCAGGTGCACCGAAAACAGCTGCTACGGAGGAAAACATAAAAAAAATCCATGATCTCGTATTGGCAGATCGCTGATTGAAGGTTCGGGAGCTAGCTGAGACTGTAGGCATTTCAGAAGGAACAGTGCATCATATTCTTCACGAGGAACTCGGCATGAGAAAGCTGTCGGCGCGATGGGTGCCGCGTTTACTCACACCAGAAAACAAGCGCAACCGTGAGACCACATCGGAGACGTGTTTGGCGCTGTTTAAGCGGAATCCAGCGGAGTTTTTGCGTCGTTTTGTGACCGTCGATGAAACCTGGATCCACTGGTACACACCAGAGACCAAGGAGCAATCAAAACAATGGATCCAGACCGGGGAACGTGCTCCAAAGAAGGCGAAAACTGTAAAATCGGCCGGAAAAGTTATGGCCACCGTTTTCTGGGATTCACAAGGTGTGATCTACATCGATTACCTCGAGAAGGGTAAAACAATTACAGGGCTTTACTATGCCGATTTATTGGGCCGATTCGACGCCGAATTAAAGAAAAAACGACCCCATCTGGCGAAGAAAAAAGTGCTGTTTCACCACGACAACGCACCGGTTCACACGTCTGCCGTTGCCATGGCCAAATTGGTCGAATTACGCTACGAATTGCTGCCCCATCCACCGTATTCTCCAGATTTGGCCCCTTGTGACTTCTTTCTGTTTCCTAATCTGAAAAAATCACTCGCCGGGAATAGATATGGATCGAATGAGGAGGTCATCGCCGCCACGGAGGCCTATTTTGCAGAGTTTGACAAAAACTATTTTTCGGACGGATTAAAAAAGTTGGAGCATCGCTGGGCTAAGTGTATCGAACTAAAAGGAGACTATGTTGAAAAATAAATTCCCACTTTTCCAAAATTTTCGTTTACTTTTTGTAGGCTAAGTATTTATTGAATGACCCTCGTATGTATTTAATTAATTTTATTTTGTAGATCGGTAGATCCGATAAGTAAGATTTTGTAGCAAACTGTAGAAATAAAAATAAAGAACCAACATTGTGTTTATTTATAAAAAAAACCTGATATTTACCGTAGTGACTTCTAGTACTTATGTAGGTACTTGACTATTGGGTAATCTATGGTACCTATACCTACCTAGTAGGCAAATGCACCGTCCAATATAATCGTCTGCGGGCACAGAATATCTAATAGTAACCACCAACATAATGATCGACTTACCTGAGCTATCTAAAGGGGGGAGGTAGACTTATCTCTCAACTGCAGTAGTTGAGAGATATAGTCTATTTATCAAATACCTACATACATACACTTAGGTAGTTCCGCTGGAATAAAATACAACCAAACCTCTCAAAAAAAGCTGAAGCATTGACGCTTACAAAGGAATACCTAATACATAATTGCTACTAGGCCATTCGCAAACCACGATTGGAAATGGAACAGGCCTTGCTAAAAATAAAAGCTTTGTTCGTATTCAACAGAAATACATCATCTGTGTTAATTTAAACTGTCTAACTATCACGGTTCATGTGACACCATAGAAATATATTATCTCCATGTGTGACACAGCCTGGTGACAGACGGACAGACAGACGGACGGACAGCGGAGTCTTAGTAATAGGGTCCCGTTTTACCCTTTGGGTACGGAACCCTAAAAAACTGGCAAGAATATTCTACCGGTAGTCAGAAGTTCAGAAACTCAAAACCTACTCAGTGGCCGTGTATGTATCCCTGTTGTACAGATTGTGGCAGCCCCCATATAAACTCTTCCCTCTGTATTATGTATAGTAAAGGAATAATGCGTATTGTATCTTTTATATACCGTTCACACAGGTTTACATCCTCATGCACCTATGTATGCACTCAAGTAATATACCGCCGAACTTCTCTTGCAAAGCGCCATCTAACGTTACGTTACGCATAAAAATGGTTTTAAAGTCCGTTTAATTACTCCTCAAAAATTTATTTAAAATTTTACTCATTTTGATTTTATAATTATTTTATTTAAAAGAATTCAAGCGAATCTCAAAAATCTGCGAATGTTCACATTGTTTCTGTTACGGTTTTCCCGCACCGGTTTTGTGCAAAACACTGGTAGCCCAGCACGCCTGAGACATAAAAAAACAGGGTTGCCAATAGTACGAGGTTCCTCGTACAAATACGAGATCTAAGGTATGCTGTACGAGGTACGAGGGCACAATCGGGTTCGTACAATTTTATACGAGATTTTCATGTAGGAAATTTTATGGCAAAATTTGGGCAAAATTTTATAGCTCAAATGGGTTTTGGCTACAGTAGCGTAAATTATTTACACTTTGGCTACATTTCAATTTCAATTTATTTCCATAAATATTTACAATATGAAACCTACCATACCACCTTACCTTATACCTTCCATTGGTCTCAAACTAGGCTAGGCCTGTATCTTGGGCACCTTTGGGGGTAGGTGACGATACATATTATACATTTAACCCATATACATTTGATGTACCAGTTGATGGCCAGTCTCAGTTACAATTATTATTAACACCTAATAATTTTATGAATGTGCATTTAACCATAATCAATAATTTATTAAGATGAGCGTGAAGTTAGCAGACAATAATATGTAAAATTTAAAAAATTATAAAAAAAAAAATTGAGAAAAAAAAACCTATTTTAAAATTTCATACTCATTTATTTAATATGTCTTATTTTTTGTTTTTTAACATTTTAAATGCTTGATGAATGTACGAGGTTAGAAATCCAAAGTACCAAACATGAATCCATTAGATGGGTAGGATTCTTCCTTTTGGACTAAGCGACAACTGGATAATAGTATCTCGTCCTTATACCTGTTGTCACACTGACTCACACATAAACAAAATTTGACGCGTAGCTTGTTTATCCCACGCCGTCATAATAATAAGACACATAAGTTCAATCGCATTTTATAGATTAAATCGCGTTTAAATGAAAAATATTACTTATTTGGGATGTAATAGATAGTAGAATATTATAATAAAATGGTGAAGTACTGTGCATACCGGTGGTGTGACAGTGCTAGCTACGTCAAAACAGCGGGATTGAGGGATTGACCCTTGACCATCCCTTGACCTTTCAGTTACTCCCTATGTGTGCGTACGTCGTACGTAATGGCTATGTGGCTATTGGCTATGTAATTTTCAGCGAATGTTTGGTCTGTGGTTTATGTACGAGGAAAAAAGTTCTATCGTTGGCAACCCTGAAAAAAAACAAAGGCTGTCTTTCTCTTTCACGGAAGCTCTTTCTTTTCATTTCTTTCTTTACACCAAAGACTACAATAGTATATCGGACATAGACAGGCAGCTCGGCCTTTTTTTATTATTAACCTTAATATCAACCGCAACGCCATCTATTTTTTCGGTAGGGGAACTAAGGGTATAGGTACCTAGCTATAGCTACATATACCTATAGCTGTACGCTGCATACTAGGTACGTATTATATGTCAAGTGACGTAGGAAGAGTTATTGAAAATTATGAATAAAACAGTTAATATTTTAACATAATTTATTATAAAATAAATTTAACTATGTACACTGCATATTAAAGGGATGCTCCAGCTTGTGGCTGAAAATTCAATATTTATCCAGGTTTTTTGCAATTTTGCATATGTTAGAGAAATTTTTGAGAAGTATTTGGTTATTTGTGTAAATTTTTATTTTTATTAATCAACATAATATTTTTTTATGCACTTATTATGCTATAAATATCTTCTAAATTCAATCAATGGTGTAAATTTGTATATTTTGCGACTTTTATAAACATTACATGAATACTATTTAACCATGCTATTTTAAAGGCAAACAATCATTTGAATTTATCTACATAAAATGTGTTGCTGTCGCAGACATCAAAATTATATCAATATCTAATGTTTACTTATGTAAAAATACGAAAAACTGGGAAAATATTGAATTTATAGGTACAAAATGAGAGTCTAAGTACTCCTAAACTAAATTATACATTTAATATGTTATTTTGTGTTTTTCTTTTTCTTCCTTTATGTTTTAGATAGTGTCTATTTGCCTTTTCTTTCATAGGATCATTTATATCCCAAAAGGTTATTTTTCCAATGAGAACATTGTTGATATCTTTGCACCAATTGTGTATGAAAAACATTGTGCTTTTATTTATTAAATAATTACGCAAATTATCTTTATGTTCAGCACAAGTAATATATGATAAATTTACATTTACATTTATAATTAATTTTATATATGCCGATATATATTCTTTATTGCTTATATTTCTATACATATATGTTCCACTTGGGCAAAGAAATCAAACAATGCTCTTGTAGGATAGCACAACCACCTTTTGTTGCCAAATTCTTTCATTTTTATATATTTGTGGAAACTTTGTAGCTCTTCTGCTTCCATATTGTTTCTGCAGGCCACACAGTTTTTATAAATATGCTTTTTGGCAAGTTGTGCTATCCACCCACTGCAATACCCTATTGCTGCGCTTCTTTCAACGTCCATTGGAGTTTGGCTCTGTATTAGGTCGTCTGTATTTAAAAGTTCTACATTTAAATGAGCACTGTCAATTTCCCCTTCACATTCAGTAGAGCTGTTGTCTCCTGGTTTCGCTAAAAAATATTTTAGTGATTGGAGACAAACACCGTCATCTTTTTCACAGTTTGAGCCAACTGAATGTGAGGATGAAATATTATTAATTAATAGAGTTTTGAAGGCTCCTTCAAATGCAGACGACGTAGGCATAATGTTGCTGTAACCATGAGCTCTAATTGCCCCAAAAAAGTTTTCCAACGCGTCTTGATTGAAATTGCGCAGCAATAAAGAGTTAATCCCTTTGGAATTTAAATATTTTACAATTAATTTAAACCCTTCTATGGTTTTGATCCAGCTTGACAACGAAGGCACTACTCCTTGGTTATTTGAATTAATAAATTTCATGGTTTTGAGAATAGGTAGACTATAGTTCCACAATTTGTGGTGAGGTGAGGTTGGGGTCACTGCAGCCCTGTAGATTTTTCCTCCTTTTATCCCGCTAAAACTCCCATTGACGCTGTCAAACAAATCATCGAAGAACATGAGTAAATCTGCTGTGTCGGTACTTTCCTTTTCTAGACTTCCATATCCTGCAAAGTAGATAAAATATATTAACACGACTATCCATCGGTGTGATTCTCGGTAAAGAATAGACCACCACTCTCCGTCTGAGCGTGTCGTAAAAGGCGACTTAGGGATCATGTAAAGAGGATGGACAACAGCATCCTTATTTGTGCTAAGAACATGCAATCAGCAATCCGTATACCAAGTGTGGTGATTCTGGCAATGTCCCAAAAGACCGTTTATGGTAGCAGTCATTGGGAGGCCCATGTTCAGCAATGGAACTTAACAGGCGAGTATGATGATTATGAACGAAACTTATTTACATTGGACTTAGTTTGATTAACAATATGATCACACACACACACACACTTCGACTTATTAAGGGCTTATTTCGCACTCATTATTCACTTAATGTAAGCAAAAGGATTCTGCTGAAAAATGTAGCTAATGTACTTTGGCAGTGTAATTGGTTGTAACACAACCGTTGTAATTAAATAAATAAATAAATGGCCCTCAGATGCAAGTGTTTTTATTTTATTTTGTTTCTTAATTATTATTTTTTTGTATCGATAACAATTGCTTGTCTTCTCATGGCCACCTTATCATTTTCTGTGCGCGTTTTAAATATCTACTAAGAGATTATGACAAGATTGGAAGTAGCATCATCATGTTTGAAATTAACATACTGCGATTACAAATCTGTTTTGTCGAGGGTGGTGGTTATGGCAATATTCAGCGGGTCTCCAACGTACTAAATGGTAATGAACATCGACACTAGTAATAAACTTCAATACGATCGTGAGAGATTAAAGTTCGAGCTACGTTGTTAAAAAATACCGATCATGAAGATGGGAGTCTCAACTACATGATAGGTTTTTCTTTTTTACAAGGTAGTTCGAAGTTTAATCTCTCACGATCGTATCGAAGTGTATTACCAGAGTCTGATGTTCATTACCATTTTGTTACGCGGTAGACCCGCAGATCACGATAGTTGGCAATTAAATCTGGCTGTATGATAATAGACTACGGGGCATTTTGAACCACAAAATAACAGATGTTTAAAATTAATGGTCTGATTACCCATACAAAAATTCATGTTTAAACGACAGATTTTGCTCTAATCATAAGTTATATTGTCGGTGAACTTGGGCCTATATCATTGAAAAACCTGACTGATATTTTCACGATTGTAACATTAGTAAAGACAGATAGGAAATTAAAAGCTATGTATCTATAAACATTCACAATAATAAATTAATAAAAATAACAAACTGCTTACCTGCCATAAATCCAAGAGCTACTCCAACTGATTGGCTGAACACTTGAGTGCAATGTTTAACCCTCATTTTTGGTATTAATGCAGGTAATACATGGTGAGCCGTTAATTTAGGCACCAGCTTCACGCCTCTATAACCTGGACACCTTTTGTACAATGTCACAATGTGGTCCCATTTTGCAATACATTCTTTACCTTTAATGGTAAATTTAAGGTTTTTTGTAAGTAGGTTGTTTCTCATACCTTTTATGAGGTGAGGTGGATCATATATTGGAAAAATTTTATCCATTTCCACCTCAAAAAAACCCTCTTTATATTCTTGTCCATTGCGTAAGAAAGTTTCTTGTGTTTCTTTCAATAAGGAGTTTATAGCTGCCACATTGGAGGTGCCTTGGTCACATACTGTTGCCACGACCTTCAGTCCTGTTTCTTGCACTTTTTTTATAATAATCTTTATTTGTTTCTTTAATTCCATAGTTTTAGTGCTTCCACTACAATAATAATAGGCCAGAGGCTGCTTATATTTTTTCACAACGCCTCTTATCATGAAAACCAGTACGTGATCACAATATTCTTTTCCGGTTATTTCACCATTGTCTACAAATCCTGATATTTTGTCATTTCTTTTGTCGTAGGAAATACCGGGTCCAATTGCCATCTCATCGAAAGTTAAAACACAATATTTGTAATTGTTAGGCATTTTGGCGACTCTATTTTTTAAATTTTCGAATATTATGTTGTTTACTCCAGCTTTCAGGTTTATTTTGTGTAGTAAATTTTGTAAGGTTCTTCGGCTTGGCAAAATACATATGTTGCTCAGTATGCGATATGCCTTTGGAGATGGTTTGTAAAGAGACAACGCCAATATTTTTTCATCAAGCGTGAATCGCCTTCCTTTTTTTTTCTTGCCGCTTTGAGACGCTTGCATTTGGCAAAATAACTTCGCAGTATTAGACATATGCTTACAAACAATATTGAATGCAGTTGTTGTTTTCATTTTTTTAGCAATCATGTATTTTGCTTTAAAAGACTTCTTAACGCTTTCACATTTTCTTAACTTTTTCAAAATCGATTTATATTCCTTATGTTGCGCCAAAGTTACACGAGGACCTGAAAAACACGTATTTTCTTATAAACAAAATTATAATCAAGCTTTAAAAAAGATTTACATATTCAAGAGTTAAAAATGAAGTATATTATTTATTTATAGGACCTCCCAACAAAGTCTACACAGACACATGACATTTGAAATAATTTCATTGGTTGGTATTAATTGTGCGCCTCCAATTATAGGAGACCACAGCATTCACTTACTAGGTATAGTCATCATCATATTGTTAGGGGCAGTCAAAGTGACCTAATATTTAGAAACATCCAAAGTAATCACTGATATCCTGTCAACCATGGTCGTCAAATTGTTCAGAACACCCATCTTGCACAAATATATCGGATCAACAAAAACGTCGTATATATTAGGTCATTCAAACCGTCATTATTAGGGTAGCAAACACAACGCCAGTGGTTTCCAAGCAGTCAAGGTATTCAAAAATAAGAAACACTAGTAAAATTAACATTATTTTACTGAGAGCAATATCCAAATCACAACATTTTGATATGTCTTTAAATTGCCTACAGAACGGCGAAATGCCCTAGGTTTGTTCTGGATCATGGGATATTATTAAATAGGTTATAGCTACTTATTCGCGGCAAACGCTTCCATTAAATATTTTGTGCGGGAATATCAGGTCGGCCAGTTTCCTTCTGTCTGCTAACGAGGTGATTTTATAATGTTTTAGCCTCTCATTGTAGCTGATAATATTTTCAAAGTATTCAAAGTAAATAAGTATTTTTTTACATTTATGACCTAACCTTGGGCGGGATCTTCATTCCAGTTTAATTGTGCAATTCAGTAATAGTGTTTTATATTAAATTATATACATACTTTTTGATTTCATTGTTTTCTTTCTTTTCTGGGTCCTGCGTTGAATTTGGTCAGGTTGTAACTCCACAACAACATTTTGATGTCCTGTAAATTAAATATTCATATTGTCAAGCAGTGATAGCCTAGCGTTTGAACGCTTGCCTTCCATGCAGGAGGATCTGAGTTCGAACCCGGCCCGTACCTCTGACTTTTAGCATTTATGTGCAGATCGCAATTTGATTATCACTTGCCTTAACGGTGAAGGAAAAACATCGCGAGGAAACCTGCACCCCTTAGAGGGCCTCTAAGGCCTAACCCTTCTCATTCTGAGAAGAGGCCCATGCCCAGCAGTGGGACAGTAATGGGCTGAATTTATTCTATTATTTTATTGTCAAATAGTTTATATTGTAAATATGTAATGTATGTCTTTTATATTCATTATTATAATCTATAATGTAATCCACATTACATAGGTGGATACAGAATACATTTTCTTCACATAGATTTTGATATAAGTTTATAATTTAAATTAAAACAGAATTAGGCAGGTACATGTCATTGTGCTAATAATTATGTGTTCTCATGTAAGTGAATTGTAAATTCTAATGAGAATAAATATATCTCAAACCCGATGTCATCGATCATCAAGGTATTTTTATCAATATAATTAAAATGACATATCAGAGAAATTAAATATAAATTATCATTACTTGCATTACCAGATAAGTAGTCTAATATCCTAAAAAAAATATAATTGTATATAGAAAGTTATCTTGGACGAGTGATTTGTAGATAAGAAGTCTTTTACAGAGTAGTAGCATTTTGAAACACATTATGAAGGTTCTTCAAAAATATTTTTATTTTAGGAATGTCTCAAATAGGTCTCTGTATATTATTAAATATATGAGAGGCACTGCAAAAAATACTTTCATGGAAAAGATGGTGTCTTGCTAGTAACTGTGCACAACTTATCCTAATGCTGATTTTATCTTTCAATAAAAATAAAAAAAAACCTTCAAATCATGCTTTGAAATAATGTTTTATTGATCATTATAGATTTTTGACTATTTTTATTATTATTGTTTTTAGTTAGTGGTGATTTCGACATTATGATGAATGATTTTGACATTATTTTTGATTGTGTTGACATCATTAATAAGTATTAATAATTATTACCATAATTGGCCAAATGTATGTACTAGTGTTTAAGAAGTGTATGTAATTACTAACAAATTGGATTTTATGATCTGTTAATAAATGATTTGATTGCTTAATAAATCTATAAAAATATTTAAACATAATGTTTATTTTGGGTGTTTATTCAGCTCACTTTATAAAAAATATACAAACCTGATATCAAATCATCTGACTGTGTTTTTAAAACAGCTGATGTTGAAGCTAGGGCCGGCTTGTTTATTATACTCGTAGCTTCAATGATATGTTGTCCTGAAATACAAAATTAAATAACTTTATTCAGTTGAGGCTCAAAAAAGCAATCACACACCGGTTTGAAAAGAAGATAATAAATCTGAACCAAAAAAAAATTTTGTAATAAAAGACATACCTGATGTATTAAAATTATATTCCCGTAGTGGATTTCGTTGGGACTTCTCAGAGACTGACATAACCACTGCTTCACCAAGTGATTGTGCCTCCAGATCTAGAATAATATTAAAAAATTGTCTATGTTTATTATTTGCTTCTACAAAATAAATGTATTGAAGATTATTATAGTATAACAATAGTATTACCTGGGATATGCAATACTGGAATTGCTAATTTACTCAGTCTTTTCGTTGGATACTTGTGAATATCTTCAAAATGTCTATGACAGACACGTTTGTTCTCATAGACAGTAAGATGATCCAATGTAGCTATTGCACCACCAATATTCGAAATCCACGTTTTAAATCTCTCTGGCTGTGTCTCTGGATTCGGGAAATGGTGTAGAGGCACACCTGAAAAAATGACACAACTAGTTAGATGTAAATATGTATATAATTAAGGGTCCCTATCAGTTTCGAGTTCGAAAAACAGAAAATTCGACTTATTCAGTGCAAATTATTGCACTGAAAAATTATTATGTTATTATATCTATTAAGTCTATGAATTTAATTTTTTTAAACAACGGTTGCAATTCTTCAACTTATAAGACATTATTTAGATGTTTTATTACAACTAAATATTTAGTCAAAAATAAAATAAAATAATTTCATTTGGTAGATAAACACCTCAAATTTTAAAATATTCACCACTTAATTGCAATTTTCAATAAATTCTTAAGCGTTGACGTCGGTTTTGTACATGATTTTATAAGGATTTTTTTAAAGTACTAATTCAATTGTCTTTTAAAAATTAAATTGTAGGTTGCATAATAAACTATTCCCAGTACTAACGTTTTTTTTTCACAGTGTTATTCGTTACCAGTAAGTTAAACAAGTGATCGAAAAAGTTGGTGTTTTGTGCTTACGTAAAAACGTGTTTGATTTTTATTTTTCCTAATTTATATTGAGTTGTTATCATAATTCCAACTGCATAGACAAATAGAAGATGTATAACTATGCATTAAAAAAATCGGATATCATAAAGTTGTTGAGAAATTTGCGCTGAAAAAGAAGTAATTTTCTGTTTTAGACCGTAAAATTGATATCCCATAATCAATTAACCTGCTGTCGTTAGAGAGTAGTATATTCCTTGTATCACTAAATTACCAAGGAGACCTTTACAATTAGTATTTACATCAATTTCAATTTAATGTAGCATTGTAGTACATAGGTTGATAAAAATAACTGTTATAACGTTGGCCTCCTTGTAAATGGTATATATTATATAATGTACTCTGCGGCTATTACAATAGCAATATGTGAAACATAATGACGAATAGAGTGTAACCCTCCAGGTGAGGCGAATAAAGGTAGAAAAACAAAATTTACATACCATCTTTCCTAACCACAACACATCCTGGTACACAGCAAGAATTTTGTGACATGGTTGAAGTTCACTGTTCACTGTTTGCAATTATGGGTCCAAACTCTAAAGAGTGCCTATGCGCAGTCAGTAATCCACAGTAACTTCACAAGTTTTCTAATCCTTTCGGTATGTCGTCCCACGGAGGAGGATACTCAACTCAACACAAACTTACAAACGAAAGAAATATTGTAACGCGGCACGGCAACACGGAGGAACAGAGGCTCAACTCAACGTGGATAGCAGATGCACTTGCGAAACAATGAGACTTTTATTGCAAAAGGAAAATGCGCAGGAGCGTAAACACTCTCACACCGGCCATTTGCAATACAAGTGTGCCCATAAGAAAACAAAACTGTGCACGTTTTAAATACAAAAATATGATTTCTGTATTATTGTGCTGATGCTAATAACCTCAATATGCTTGAATTTATTACACTATTATTTTTCTTTATTCACTTTACCAATAACTTGTGATAATTATTTTATTTATTGATTTCTATTTTATGGAAACTCCCAGCATAAGAATCATATATTTAAATATAGCAACACCGTAATTTTGTTTCTCCTAACTTTTTCTTAGACGGCGCTGTTTTCAGTATTTTAGCGAAATTTTTGTATTACTCCTAGTTGCCATAGCATGCTTTACACTTACGTATGCATATGTAGGTACGATATTTACGTAGGAGCTTAATTAAAATAAACATATACACAAATAAAACTAGTATTGAGTGATTTATGTACAGTATAAGAGTAAAATATAAATATAACACGATTGGACGCGGCTAGAGTTCAATAAACTTCGATGTCGGGCAGGCCTTTTAGAAATGTCATTATTGGTTATTGGATTTTATTGTGAATGTTTTGTGAGTCTGCCGTAAATAACTGTTTGTTGGTGTCAGAAGACGTGTTGCTATGGAAAATACGAATCCTCCGGAAAGAGTGCAGCCGGTGCAATATGGTAGAGGATCTAGAGCTTTTCGTCAATTTAAAAACCCTCCACAACCACACATGTGCATTCGGGACACTTTAAAAGGCACTACGGAGGAGTTATACATAAATGTGTTAGGATGGCAGAAAATAGCGAATCCGAAACAGTATTCAGACCCCATACCTCTGTATGGTGGAATGCAGGTTGGTTTTTTACTAGGCACCTATCTATTTTTCTACTGATAACTTGTAAATTTTATTCATATTTCCATCGGTGTGTGCAGAATTATGTAGCACAAATTTGCCGCTCTAGTTTCATTCTGTGATTTGATAAGCTCAATGTGAAAGCTATGTAAATATAATCTAGAATTTGTAATACTTAGTTTTGTACTTTAAAACTGCTTTGTAACATAATTAGAATATGGTATCACAATTTAAAAGTTAATAATGCATGTATGTGTTGCTGCACTTAATTAAAAACAGTTGATTAACCTATTGTAAGTATGCTTATCTTAGTTTATGATTCAACAATCAGATTTAGTGATCATTAAAAGATTATGGAGTTATGGACATACTTGTACAGTTCTATAACAAACCGATCATAAGTAGGCATTTATAGGGCTGGCTAAATAACTATCTTAACATCCGGATCAGAGTGTCTTTCTTTGCTGAACATTATTGGCTTTATAAATCATGATTTTCGTAAGATAATCCAACCCTAGGTCGATTTAATTATTGGTTTAATTGTCGGTTGGATTATCTTATGAAAAGGCCAAGGCCTTTTCTCAAAATGAGAATTGTTATGGCCACCCGACTGGCCTGCTCCTGGTTGACGGACTACACAAACCATTGATAATTTTTTGAAGCTTTAAATCTTCACCTTTTATAAAGGTTGTAATAGTCAATGTTCACACAATTGGTTCTTATTCCAGGTGCAGCAAAATTGTGGACCGGCAAGTGGGAGGCCACCAATGATTGTATTTGCAGTTATGGTCAATCCTGATATACTCAAAGCTAATGGAAAAAATGCTACCAGTCCCACAGTAATTATCTGATAAATTATTTTATATTTAAGAGCTTGTGGAGGAGTAAGCCAATGATTCCACACATCACACATCATACATACAGGGAGTGATAGGCCACCAATGATTGTACGAATGAGCGGTTGAGAGAGAGGCTATGCCCACAGAACTAGCTTTCCTATCTGTATCATGTAAAGTCTAAAGTTTTTGTTATTTTTTCTGTAGTGTGGTGTCTTGTTATTTGACTTAAGTTACTAATTATGTTTTTTTATTCAGTAAAATATTTTTGTATACATCCTTTATCTAATTCCAGGATCGTGAAGCCCTAGTGAGTCTGCTCTGTGACTTTGTGGAGGCTATGAACCCAGGTCTAATATTAGCAAGGAACCCCATCATAATGAAAGATAGAGACTTAGCTGGAGAACTGAAGGATGTGTGGCTCGCTGTCCAGAACAAGAGAGAAAGGGAGAAGGGATTGAACCAAGACGTTATGTATAAGGTATGCCTTTTCAAGATTTATCTTGTACGTTCTGCTACATATCAAGTTATACATCAATATAAGCTGACCACTCATTGTATGAAAAGCCTATAAAATGCGAGGTCAGCTTATACAGGATATGTAGCCGTGTGTATTAGACAGCTAATGTCGCGAGCACAGGCCCGCGACGCATGGAAGTAGGGAGAGCTAATTTCTTTGAAGAAAATAAAATTGCCTCTTTCCTTCCACATGACATGTTGCACACAATTTTCTAGTCAAATTTCATCAAGATCTGTTCTGCTGTTTAGTTGTGAAAATGTAACAGATAGAGACAGAGTTACTTTCGGTTTTATAAAGAGTTGTAGGTGCATTTACTGCCAGAAATCAATGAACCCACAACCTGCAAGATATCAAGCACCTACTCACTGAGTTCTATTATATTATATGTATTCAAGGAAAATATATGATATGGGCAGAAAAATCGATATAAGGGTCCTTATTAACACTTTAACTGTCCATGCATTACATGTAATGCACTGAGAACCTTGCTTGATACGTCCGTGCATTACATATAATGCACTAGTGTTATGTACGACTAGTGTTGTTCATTGGTGTCCGTTTTAATCAAATCGATACTAAGTCCCGTGAAGTACGGAGCCCGCAGGTCGAAGACATAAAAATCAGTTTTGAAAAATGACAATGTCATGCCATTGCAGTTTACATAACAATAATAATAATTTGGCTCTCGTTGGGGGGTTGGATCAAGGGCTTGATACAGAAGGCGGTACTTCTCGACACGGCACGCATTGTGAGGAGGTTCCTCTCTCTGGAGCCCTAGCCACCGGTAGCTTGGACCCTGTTTCGATACCGGTGGGCTACTACTACCACTACTCTTTTATATTTTTAAATGTTTTTATATTATTTTTAGTAAAAATATTTATTAATTTAAAAAAGTATGTGTAAATAATTAAATAAAGGAAATAATAATTTATTGAGATAAGAACCTCATCCGTTTTTCTCGACCGCATTAGATATATAAAATATAAAAAAATTATAGCGTGAATTGAACATGATTTCTCGAGTGTTTCACCTTTTCTGAACACACTATTTGTTAGGTAGTCCGTGCTCAGACGTCCGTGCATTACATTTAATGCATTTTTAAAAATTATCTCATAGCTACCTAGGAGCCTGTAGACGAAATTTCGCTTACCTAAAATGTATTACGTGACCTTGTATTAACTTAAAATGTAATATAATTATTGGACATTTGGGGATCGGCACGGAAATATGCTTGGGACAGTTAAAGTGTTAACAAATCACTCCGTTTTCTGCTTTTTTCTAGTACAGACTGCTAGTGTTGCTATGATAATTGTCATAAATAATTTTCGACGCGATTTCCAGGTTTACGACATTGATGGGATTGGCGAAGATAATATGAATGAAGACGACGGCAGTCCTATGAAGCATGGCGGTTCCCCCAATAGAGGACCTAATGGTGAGAAAAAACCTGTCAAATCCTCCAAGCAAATCCTCCTCAATGCTGGGCAAAAATCGGAATTTGACTCCGGTATGAACAACTGCCAGATCAACCAGAGCCATGCAAACAGAGAAAGTAAGTGCATTAACAGTTCACCGGACACAACATACTGTACGCCCGTGTACGGACAAATAGTATCTACGAGAGAAAACCATAACCAAATCAATGACATTCAACAAAAGTTCTCTTCAAACGAAATGAAACCTTCAAGCTCTTTCAGAAAAGACTGGAATCCTGTACACGGTAAAACGACAGAGGGTTGGGACGAATTCTCAAAACGAAACATATCCTCAATTAAAAACGACGAGAAAAGACGGTGTCACAAAAACGATAAAACTAAGATTAGCAATGGCAAATCTCATTACAATTTCTTCCCGTATTTTGACAATAAATCGGCGAACGAAACTGAGATATCCGAGGCGGATTGTGTGGACAAAGAACAAAACTTGAACGAAGAAAATTCTAAAATAATTATAGACCCAATGCAGAAGCTAGTTTTGCATTCGACTGATAAGAATATATGTGATAATAACACAAGTGCTCTCAGCTCAATAAGCTCATAAAATAAGCTTTTACAAACATTTTGTATGGCTGTTGATGTTGAACTATATAATCGCTTGTATGTTTACGGAATGTGTTAATGTAACAATAGCAATCTAGGTGGAGCAATATTATATTATTTTACGATGATTTTAACAAATATAATTATGTTTGAGTATGAGATATGTAGGTATGCATGGCTTGCGTTTGATATGTTTATTGCAGTCTTGATAGTTTTATAGTAATTTTAATAAAGTTCTCCCTCATAAAGTTCTCGATGGTGTGTGTAGTCCGCCAACCCGTACTAGGCCAGCGTGGTGGACTAAGGCCTAACCCTTCTCATTCAGAGAAGAGGCCCGTGCCCAGCAGTGGGACAGTAATGGGCTGGATTTATTTATTTATTTAGGTCACAAAAGTAAACCAGTCCAGCCAAAATTCTTTGTCACATTTCTACAGATTAGGAAATTATTATTAGCAAAATCGCAGCTAAGCGTGCATGAAAATATGAACGTTTTTATCACTCCTTATATGATTGTGTGTGTTTGATTCGTTTAGGGTTATGTTCTGTCTCTATCATCAAGTGTCCAGTCTTTGTAGTGAGCATGGATAAATAGAAATTATTTCAATAAGTGACGAAATGCAGACAATAGTATTGTTCTTGGCCGGAGACATCCGGTTGTGGATAGACAGGTTAAAGAATTTGTTGAATTAATCAAGACAGCCTATCGCAGCCTAGTCCTCTCCAGAGTTGCGACAAACCATTCAGTGGCAGCCTTAGTTCGTTACTCAGTTTTGAAAACAAAAAGACTACTTATGTGTGATTGTTAGGTTTGTTGAAGACATACGAAAGAAGTGGAACTGGAAAGCACCAACAGGTATGGGCAAATGATGGAGATAAAACAGCTTCATAAATGATAAAATTTGGAGTATAAACTGACGCCTGGGACGCGCAAGAACAATCGTTAAAACATTGACTTAAATAGCTTTAACAGGCATCTAGTTGTGATGAATGAATTGTACACGATAATACAGCATTACAAAGTATACATGGACTTGCTTTCGTGTGTGCGTGCCGTTTGATATGGTTGTGTGTTTATTCTAATGTTGTTTGAAGAAGTGATCACACTCGCGTTGAGTTCGTTCAAATTGGGCCAATGTTACTTTAGCTACTGGAGACTGAATCGTCTTCGAGAATCATTATCTATACTCCTTTACCTATTTAGTTCAATCTCTGGTTAGGTTCGTTAGGAAACCCCTGTTGGTATCTTACTATAACTTACTTATACGAGACTTGAATTCAGATCTTTCTTCCTTTTATATAAGCCAGTTAATATTTTAGTTCTGGCTACTTTTCTAGTGAGTTGTGGAACTTTTGTTTATCAACTTTCAAGAAGAGTAGAGTGCACTGTAACTGTAAGTGCAAATAAAGATGTAGAAAGGGTAAGATTTATGATAATGGCATGCAATCAATGTCAAGGTCCGGTGTTTAGTCTAGATCCAGAGAGTAGACAAGAACAAACTTTTACAGATATTAGCCTAATTTGAACCAACAACCAATTCTATGATAGTAATAATTTTTATATGCTATATTTTTCATTGTTGCCAATTTACTATATTTAAATCCTGAGCTTGTTACACGTACTTTACAATCACTGAAGAGAAATGTACATAAGGGAATATTTAAATTGTGTGATGCCTGAAATTTAATGTCATGTTTCGCGTTGCCAACTTTTGAGAAAGTGAAAAGATTTGCTAGATGGCGTTACTGAGCCGTGAGGTTTGTAAAGAACTGTAATTAAAAAGCCAATTTTTGTACCTCATGTCTCAGTAATGCTATTTAGGATGAAAAGTATTGATAGAGTGTTTGAATTCTACATTGGAACGTTTTTCATGTATTTTTATCCTATAAAATTAATATTCTAATGAGTGTTTGAATTTTGCTCATTGTAAAATATTCATTTCAATTCTCAAAGTGACCAATTACGAATAATACAAGTAGTTAATAAACGAGTCAATCCATTTGATCGAATATCGTTATATCTAACTTTGACTATGATCTCAGAATTATAAATACAATGTTTCTTTCGATTTTGATGCCCGTAGGCGTTACCAAACACTGCCAAAAGATGCTTCATTACTATAACACAAAATGACTGAATAAGTTACATCGACAAATAAATTAGTAACAAAAGCGCACATGGAAGATTGCTATCAATCTAGAATTAAGTACGACAGTGTATTCCAACAATACCTAATATAACACTTGGGCTTGTTTTATCTCAAAGACTGGCCATATCGGAACCTCGGACGGAATAGCAGTCGAATCGGTCTATTTTTAGACATGAAACTGAACCAATATCAGCTTTATATTATAGAAACAGACCCTTGTTTTAAATAGTACTAATGCGCTTTACATTTGAAGTGAGCAACTGTGACATGGTCATTTATTAAATTCGATGTCACTTATGTCTTATTACATTTTACTTTTACACGATAATAAAATATTAGCGTTTTGGAAATAAATGAAGAATATCGCAAATAACGTAGATTTTATATGGTTGGTTAGTCAGTACATAAGCAGTCTTTCGGTACCTACATTATAAGTCATTACCTTTGTGCAATCCTTTGGTTCTTTTATATTATTTAAATGTTTTATTTTTATTAGTTACCTATATATTTTTATTAGCTGATCAGAGGTAGAGATCTCAGTTAGACCCCCACATGCAGTTATAATCTTGTCATTATAATATATCTCAAGTTTCTATAAGCTTTATTACACATGACGTGACATCTCCACAAATATTTGTGATAGACTGGATTTCTGTGTGATGAGAGCATGGATGTACCTACCTAACTACAACCTAACTGTTGAGATTTTTATATCATCTATTCTAAACATAGAAATATGATAAACCTAGAAGAGTAGCTATTAATTGAACTTTTCAAATGTAGTGGTACTATTTTATCAAATACACGCGCTTATGAGATTGAAAGAGACAGCTAGCTGTAATCAACTTGTCATTCAAGTCCAAATGAAGCCAGTTTTTGAAATTTTATAACTAAGGGCGCTTTCAATTTAGACGTTTCGTGTCGGACCGCTGCGGTGCCGAAGCGGTGCGTTTGTCGAATTGCGCACGGACGGTCGTTTGTTTTCATACAAAGCGCGTGGTGCGGCAACAGTGCGGCGTCAGTACCGCGAACGCTCGACAACAGGACGGCGACGTCGCAAAGTCCACGTGTTCATTTCGCTGTTGAATAGTGCGGTGATTAGACGTGAGAGCTAATTTCATCGAATTTTCATTTATTTATTTGCTTAAAATGGATGATATAAACGTGGACGAATTTAAAATTAAAATTTAAACTAATTCAAGTAATTCGTAGAAATATTCTCTAGACATTCTTAGGTAATTAAAAAAATTGCTTGGATATTGTTTTAATCTAGGGTAAAGATTATGGAAATCACCAAAATTACATGTTAACGAAAACATCGGATACGCTCTTTTACGGGGGCGTCGTTTTTGTTTCTGTTTGATGTTTTTCAACAAGAGCACTAACAGTAATGTTTCTTCGTCAGAGTCCCTGGCTTAACTGCTGCCAAATATATCTAAAACATCACTAGCATACAAACGCACGGCAGTCAGATTCGCTTTCAATTTAAGCGTTTGGTATCGGACTGCTACCGTACTGCAGCGGCCCGGCAGCGGGTTATAACCAGCGGCACGGTAAACGTGCGGCAGCGGTCCGACACGAAACGTCTAAATTGAAAGCGCCCTAAAGGACAGCTATTTTCTTTAGGCATTGGTAACCAGACTGGTGACTATTGATATCGTAATACGGCTTCATAATGATTCTGTTCTATTTGACGAGTGCCGAGATTATATATCTGTCTCTTTTTAACTCATTACGCTGCACATTAGATTGAAAAGTCACGCTAGCGTGTTACAGTTCAATTATATGTCAAAAAAATTTTTACTCTTCTAGGTTTTTCATATTTCTATGATTCTAAAAGAAGACCCGATTATTTTAGCAGTCTATCCCAAATAGGTAAGGTTATTGTAACTACTTTTGATAAATGTTGAGAATTAGTTGTAAAGATAAATTAATGTTGTTAAAGTCTAACTAAGCCCAGTTTTTATGACAAACTATTTTACTGTTTCAATATGACTGTTAAATTGTCTCGACATTTATTTAAAGTTGAAACGCTTCAGATCAATGAAATTGCATTTATTATTAAAACATTTTCTTGTATAGGTATTTTTTGATGTGCTACATTTACATTTAGTTTGGTATTTTATAAAGTATTCCTTTAACATTATTCATAGTTTTTAGATAGGTACAATAAATGTAGTATTTTTTGTATGTGCCCTAGGTACGTAGTTATGCTACACCCAATGTTCCTTTGATATAAATTATATTAATTTGTATTAAATTGTATGATCAGACATGTATATTTTAATGTAGTCATATGATATTTTGTTACGTTAATTTTATTTGTGTAATTTAAAGTGAGTTTCACTTGTAAGTAATCATGAGCCTATTATGTTTTAAAATCAATCATTTTTGATAATCACTGTAAGTACAAAGTATGAAAGATTTTTGAATATGAATATTTCAGATGCCTTTCAATGCAGTTTCAGTAGTACAAATTTCCATTTCAAAACCTCAACAAATCGCTCAGGGTAATATCATGTTCAGATCATACTATGTCACAAATCTACTATTTCTGTCAAGATAATTTGCGGAATTCCGCGATTTAAAAAAAATGTAAGTATGTAGGTATTTTACCTACAGTTTGTACTATCATAGTAATATAAAGGTGCTATGGGTGAAATTCACTTTATTCTACGTTACTGGGTTGTAAGTCTCAAAAATTAAATTTAGTAGTAAAACTGTTAAAAAATATAAAGATCAAACATAACAAATGGTATTCAATTCAGAACTAAGTTTTAGTACGAAATAGATGTATTTTATGATTTTATAAAGTAATAAAAGTGTATGTAAGTTTATACATTGTACCTACCTAATATAATGGAATTAAATAACAGATCTCTTGTTTACAGTATTTAAAATTACACGTCATTTACAAGACTGGTTGAAAGTGCTTTTTATTTCATGTGTGATCAGTTGATCACAAATTTATTCTTTAGAAAAGATATTATGGTCCAGTCAGCTTTAGATACACTGGAGCAGTTAAATTCAAGTAGAGCTAAACATTTCACATTACCCACCTTAGGCAAAGTAAAAGTATAAAATATATGAAACAAGCATTATTATCAGTTTTTGTAACTATGATAACAATATTTCGTTCCACTATATTTGAATATACATCGGTAAGTAATGCTACTTCTTTTTGGAATCCAAAGTAACAGGCATATAAATAGTAAACTGCTTATATATTTTTTTAATCTATTATAATCATAA
This sequence comes from Allophyes oxyacanthae, assembly GCA_932294325.1. Taxonomy (NCBI): domain Eukaryota; kingdom Metazoa; phylum Arthropoda; class Insecta; order Lepidoptera; family Noctuidae; genus Allophyes; species Allophyes oxyacanthae. The sequence continues at coordinate 689,169 of OW028614.1, read as the reverse complement.
ACATTTACAGTCATTGAACAAGTTGAACAAGTACAAAAATAAGTGGGATTACACAATATTCAAAAAAGTATTTTATATCATTGAAAGAAGGAAGAAGTCCTAGTGCAACAACATCAGTGAATGGACCAGCATCAAACACCGGTTTCGGTTGGCACAGCATAGAGAAGAGATTATCTGAGTTGACAACCAACCTCAAGTATAGTGTCACAAACTTATCTGACCCGGTGACCAAAATTGGAACTAACGTCGCTACGGAACAAAAATGACATCAAAGCATCAAAGCTCATCAGTGTCATTTTTGTACGGAGATGACACTAGTAAAAGCGACGGCAGCGACGCCACGACCTGTTCAGATAAGTTTGTGGCACTATAATGGAGAGGCCGGGAGAGGCACTTGAAGAAGAATGACAGCTAGATTGTCTTGTCCATAGGTAGAGGTACATCAGGAAAAGAACATAAAATGGTTAGACTATGCCAGGGATTATTTACAAACTTACAACACCTCTATGAAGATTAAAGAATGGCACATTTATTATTAGATATTGTTAAAAATAATATAGGTAGATTTCTTGTCATACAGATATGCAGCAACAACATAATTATTATCAACATTACATTACTAAACCTATGCCTTTTCAAAAAGCATTATAACTAATAAATTCACGATTGGTCGAATACTTTTCATAACAATAAAGCCTCGTATTTGCTAGAGACAAATGTCCCGCAAAACGTATGGCTAAATATCGGGCGAAGTCGATGACGTCGGGCGGCGTCGCACGTCAAGGCTGACAACATCGCGCGACTTGTCGCATGTCGGCGTGTCACATCAGTTGAGGGATTAATTTTCGTAATTTTCACTTTCTTAGGACTGCTATCTAGGTTTTTGTTCTACCTCTATAGCTTAGTGGTGATAGCTTCATATCACCTACTTGTACACATGTTTTCTAAAAACTTTCATCCATTTAGCTCAATATCTTGAAACTTATAAAATGTTACTTGGATCACTTGTAAACTAAGGTATCCAATCATTACTTCTCACTTAATATTTAATGAATTCAATATTTAGGCATTTTTGTTACTGTTTTTATACTTCAAAGAGCAGACATAATTATAGGTAGGTATTTACATTAATATTCTTGTGATGAACTATTAGTTTTGTGCTGACCCTTTGAATTAGTCTTCTTTGGCAACAGTTGCTGTTCAATATGTGGTATCACACCACCCTGTGATATGGTCACACCATCTAGCAACCGGTTCAGTTCATCATCATTGCGGACCGCCAACAAAATGTGACGTGGTGATATTCTGCAAAGTCGAGATTAAATTCAAAATGTTTGCCCCACAAAATTAAGACTGGTAACATCCAACAGTCCACACTATACCTACCTGCTTGGTGGATTATGTTGAATTTCTATTTTCAGATAGGCCTGTGTCCCAGCAGTAACTTTAAGCCGCTGAAGATGATTCAATAAACACATTCAGTTCAGTTTAAATGACTACTTTGTCATGGGTATCCCAGGACTTAAGTAAAGACAGCTAATTACCCCCAAGTTCAAATACTACAATCTCACCTAGTTCTATGATTATCATCAGCCGCCTTCGCTGCCAGCTCCAATATCTCGGCAGCTAAGTACTCTAGCACTGCAGTCATGTACACGGCGGCGCCCCCACCGATACGAGGCGCATAGTTGCAGTTTTTGAGAATCCTGTGAATTCTACCAACTGGCAGCTTCAATCCAGCGCGATTACTACGAGATTTAGCTTTCGCCCTCATCTTATTAGGACTTTTATCTGTAAACATGGTTTAAAAAAAATTACATTCAAATTATGAGGTACCTTCCTTAATACTCTAAGGTACCTACCCACTGATTACTGAATGTCGTTTTCGATCATTCAGTTGGAAAGGTTAATGTATACCTACTTACCTCTCTTGTACACTGGCATAGTTACTTGATAAAGACTAGTGTTAAGATAATTACAAGTTTATGAATTGTTTGATACTTTATTTGGAGAGGTAACTCTAACTATAATTTCGAATTCAAATATATTTCCGTCCAACTGCAGTTTGCAATTTTCAACCCTTTGACGATTTGATCATTTGACACTGACAGAATTTCCCGCGGGAAAAATTTCGTTCGGTTCCGTTCGGTTTACACAATGACCAAAGAAGCCTTGGTTTACAGCAGATGCCTTAAGGTAGACGCACACCTGTCCGAATCGACGGCGCCGAACGAGCCGAACGAAACGAAGTTTCTTATGGCCTCGCACACCTGTCCGCGGCGAAAGAATCGACCGCGCCGAAAGAAATAGCGTTTCGTTACGTGCATTGCCTTGACGCATATCGCACGCTCATTACGTTAAGTTTATTTATTTATTTATTTATTAAATCTTTATTGTTTCTTAATTTGTTTTCTGAAATCACAGATTTATTAATTAACTATGCTTTTTAAAAGAAGTAAAACAAAATACCTAGACTTCATTGCTTAGTTTTATTAAATCTGATTAGGTTCTTAAGCCTACACAGATTTTATACAGAATTCAAGTTGAAGTTGTTTTTTATAACTCTAATGATAATGTTGGGTTGACTATAGGGCATGCCCAACAAACCTACTGGACTATATATTATGTGTGCGTGTCTTAAAGTATGAGTTCCTTTTATAGTCAGTTTATTTAACTCAACACATATTTTTACAAAACAGAGTGATCAGTATGGAACACATCATAATTAAGTTTAACGACATCTAGCGACTAACACGGTGTTATCTAATTAAATCATTATAAAAATATAAATAAAGATATTTAGCTGAAACCGAATTCATAACAAATAGAAAAGGCACCTACCCAGTCTACTATTAAAGTTTCTACTTTTCCGACTGCGTCAATGATTTACTTATCCTCACTTACGACACTTACCTATAGAACCCGCTTACATCTAAGCATTTGGATGACATCTATACAAACATCTTTGGGATTATTATTATGCTAAACACAGCGGGATATTTCTCTTAGAATCACGGCGAAAATGTAATCTACTAATAATAGCAACAGCTGAACACTTTAGGTATAAACCATCACAAAGAACAAACAATTAATACGTTTGTTTCCGCAGTCATTTTCTTCATCACAACATAAATCACGGCAAATACTACACTAAAATAACGATATGAAATTGCAAAACCAATATTTCGTTCAAAACAAAAATACATCTGAAGTATGCAACAGAACGTGAACTCTGCTCCCGCGCATTTAATAGCTACGTTCACAGGAATGCCGGGCTTTTTCCTAGTACAAATTGGTATATATAGGAGATCTATAGATTTAATGTCACTAGTTTTGTTCTGCGCTAGAGCGAGAGGTCCGGGTTAAATTAGGTCAGCAAAAGCCCGAATCTGAAGGCGCAAGTGCGAGCGAGACGCATGACTAACTACTTATTTCGTTCGAAATATTGTTATAGGGTGAATGTATTACTGGCGAGTCGCAACATTTGGCGCGCAAACTTTAAAATGTTATTTTAACACGCGAATGAATAAGTTCGTTTCGTATTAGGGCATTTGGGCTTTTGGGCTTGCATGGAGGTACCGCCACTGGTGACCATGACAGTTTAAAAACTTAGATTTTAGCAGTTTTTTCATCAGATATAAGGCTTAATGCATCTGTCAACACTGATCCAGATAACTTTTGACTCGAACCCACTGGCAACACTGACCGAATCGTCCGCATCGAATCTGATGACGTCATCCGAATTCGTCTGGGATTTGGATACCTACCGAATTCTTCCGGCGATTCGTCCGATTCGAAGTGGATAGGTGTGCGAGGTTTCATAGGATTTCATTTAAAGAATTCGGAAATTCGTTTCGTTCGGCTCGTTCGGCGCGGTCGATTCGGACAGGTGTGCGTCCACCTTTAACGCGAACGAACTATGTCATTTCTGACTGACATACATTTGAATATTTTGTGCGATTTTGTGTGATGCCAAATTGCCGATTCTGTTTGCTTCGCGTGTTCGTATTTTAGCGAAAGTGGTCCATAATTCTCAATGGCATAATATACGTCTAAATAGACATACATTTTGTTACATATTTATTCTCTAGTATCAAGTGAAATATAAACGTATTTTCAATAACTTATTCGCTTTCTGGTGTTTATAGGTTAAGTATAAATTGTAAGCCAAAATGAATAAAAACAGGCCATGGAATCAAAACAAACGGGATCGCAACCCGCGGGGAGGTTTTAGAGGTGGCCGTGGAGGAAATAGGGGATGGTCTGGCAACAATAGAGGTTTTAAAGGCAATTGGGATAATTCTGAAGGCTCTAGTGGTGGTAACAGATACCAAAACAATTTCGGGAATAAGAATCAATGGAACTGGCAGAAACGAGATACTCCTGGGAAGCGACTGTCTGAAGAAGATATTGGTGTTACAGAGTATATTAGCGAGCTTGAAGGTTTTAATGGAATCATTAAATCAAGGTGTGTCTGATATTGTAAGCTTTTTTTACTATCTACTTATATTGCTCGGAGTGTTGCCAACGTAGCTTCTTCGGGGCTAGATCTAGCAATTTTTTCACTCATCCAGCCCTGAATTTAAGTCCCAAGCTCCAAATCTTGCTCCAAACAAACATCTCATAATATTACATACATTAGGGAAATTTCAAGGATTTTTTTTTTCATAGCTTATTATGACCAATTTTAAAATACTGAGTAAGCCCTTTGCTAAATGTCCTGCAGCCGTCCACATCGTTAGCACAAGCTGAAACTACTCCCCAAGAAGATGATTTGTCTACTGTAGAGTGGTTTAAATTAATTTATTTTTAGTTTTGAATAAACATATTTCTAGAATTCTGTTTTGTAATATTAATTGACACAAAAGCTAAAAAATTAATATATCACATTTTATTCTATTATTAATTGATATAACAATTATTTTGATCCTTTTTATACCAATCAGTCCTTTTTAAGTTAGACTTAGGCCCAACACTTGACATTGAGTTAGCAGCACTTCTAGGAATTTTGCATTCAGTAGTCTGTGGATATGCCATAGCTGAATAAAGGAATTTATCAATACCTTAAACAGTATTTGACCATACCCTGTTTTTTTTTTCTAAAACATGTAAATTTCTTTATCTACAAATTACCTAATCTAAAAAAAACTCATCAGGTACTCGGACTTCCAAGTATCAGAAATAAACGAGCAGGGTGAGATAGCCAAACTAACAAACAAGAAGCCTCCAAACCCCCCTGCAGAGGAACTGGTTAGTGAGGATGAAGACCTCCTCCTCAGCAAGTATAACCTGGAGATCCTGCCGATGGAGACTTGGGACCAGATCAATACATTGGCTGTGAGCCAGAACCCAGACCCTGAATGTGTTGAGGTACATCAGTCATTTTACCCCTTTATATTTGACTGCTTCATCGGTGTAGTGGTTGCAAGTGCTGCTGCTGGGCCTGGGGTTTTGGGTTCAATCCTCAGGTTGAGCAAAGTTTTATAGTATTTATAACTGCTGACAAAAAAGAGAAGCGTTATAAGTTTGTAGTGTGTATCTGTGTATCAGTCTGTGGCATCGTAGCTCCATAACGGAAGGACCAATTTCTATGCAGTTTTTTTTTAATCGAAAGCTAGTTTAATCAGGTATCATCTTACCTATTTATCATGAAAATCTATTCAGCTGTTCAAAAGTTACAGCTCTTTTTCTAGTTTTTGATGGTTAAGTTATTCTGTTGGAAATTCTCAGGAGCAGCACAAAGTTTGAATGTGTTTTGGCTCTTACACTTTTAATGATTCAGTATGGTTTATTTACAGATTGATGTGGAAGGAGTATCTAAAGAGCAGCGGACTAAAATCCATGATGCCATCAAGAAGGCATTTGGGGAAAGTATAGTTGGCAGTACTGTCAATATTGATGACAAGAAACTGATGCGCTTCCAAAAGTTTAAGAAAGGAGGTATGATACACTTTATTTTATGCTCTCTTCTGATATCCACTGCTGAAAATAGATGTGATAATAGACTACAGTAAAAGTTTGCAAGGAAAATTCCTAATCACCAATCACTGAGTTAATAACCATAATAAGTGCTTATTAGCACAATGTAATTCTGATAATATTCTCATAGGCCCCTATTACATTACACAGGGAAAGTTATTATGTTTAGAATTATTCATATTATCATGTAAAATTTATTTGTTTATAAAGTGCGCATAGACAACAGAGTGAAGTGGACATGGCCGGGTGAGTATGTGCATTTCATAGTGCACAAGGAAAACTGTGACACAATGGACGCGGCTGTGCGTATTTCAGAACGAATTGGGGTGCAGTAAGTAGTTTTTATTTTTTACTAAGTAGTCTTTACACAATAGCAATAGTAATAATAGCTAATAATAATGCTTGTAATAGTAGCTTGTTACACAATAAAGATATTGAAAGTATAGGCTAGACAGATCACGTAAAGAGGTAGTAGAAGGCATGTGTATAATCATAACATGGTGGAAAATCTGGTTTTTGAATGACTATCATACTTGTTGTTTTGTTTGTTTTCTGAGACATAAGAAGTCCAACCAAATATTGTCCCTTCTCTTGGCTATCGCTTCAGCCTTCGGTTTGAGGCGGCACCAGTAATACCAATATTTATTTATTTAACAATTTATGTACACAGAAAGAAGAATAATTACAATTAAATAAGAAAGATGACACATAGGTACTGCTTATTTCTAAAGAAATCTCTTCCAGCAGACCTGCGAGATTGTTATATATTCAAACAAATTTACGCTTTTTTCCAGCGTAAAGCCGTCAATGCTAGGCTACGCAGGCACGAAGGACCGTCGCGCTAAGACGTCCCAGTGGTTCAGCGCGCGGCGCATAGACCCGCGCCGGCTCGTGGCCTCGTGCCGCTACCTCCGGGACATACACGTGGGCAACTTCACCTTCAAGGACCACAACCTGAAGCTGGGCATGCTGAAGGGCAACAGGTAGGTTCATAACATGAAGTTTTGTATACAGAGTACGTTCATAAGTGCATGCAGTTTTACTCTATCTATGCAAAGTTAAATCAGGAACATTTGCATAGGTAATCTTAAGGGCAAGTGTGCCACAATATTTAGGAAAATTTACGTGAAAGAAAAAAGGAGAGATAACCTGTTCTTCTTCACTGAATTTTCTATTAATTTATCAAGAGAAGATTCTGTGCTTTAAATTATGTTTTAAATTTCAAGAAAGTAAAGGTTATCTCACTTGTTACATCCACCGCACCGCACTGCAGTGCACAGCAGTGGCAACAGTAATAGGATGACGAAAGGTTAGCTCTCCACCGAATTGTTTGATTTAAAATACTTAGCATAATTATACAGGGTAATTGAAAAAATACTCGAAACCTCTTAGTACTAACTTCGTGCCGTGATCCTGAACGACAGACAAAAAAAATACAGGTTAGCAAAAATAAAAAAATATGTTTCGTTTGTAGCAATAGTAAGTAGATAGTACTTAATAAGACTAATATTATACAGAATGATCAAACGATCAAACGATTTTTTTCTAAATTTAATTCCATTTTTAGCCATCTCAGTTAAAATATGCAAACAAGAAATAAATTAATATTCAATTATTATTGTATGAAAAAGATTTTTGAAATAGTGAAAAGTTTAAAACATATGTTGTTCAGGGTCATCATAATACAAAGTTAGTGCTAAGAGGTTACGGGTATTTTTTCAATTAGCCTGTATAACAAAGAATGAATAATTATGTAAGCTTTCCCTTAGATTCCGTATCGCTCTTCGTAATGTGACAGCATCGGATGAGTTAGTGGACGCTGCGTGCAGACATCTACAGGAGAAGGGCTTTATCAACTACTACGGTCTGCAGCGGTTCGGTTCGCGGTTCGATACCCCGACCTATGATATCGGCTTGAAGCTGCTGCAGGGGAATTTTAAAGAGGTTTGTAATTTTTTAACTTCTATTTGGCAAACAGCGTACGGCCCGCCTGATAGATTCCGGTTACCGTCACCTATGGACCCTTGTATCGCCAGAGGCAACACTCGCACGTTGCCGACCCGTCTACTGGCGTCGTGTTGGCAGTAAGGGGGTCCCAACTGCACGACACTTCCCCAAGGAGCACTGGCGACCTTGTTCAACGTTAGGAACACAACACTATGAAAGAGCAGTGTTATTTAGTTACGATATTCTGCAAGTCGTATTTATTTCCCCAGTTGGGCAGCTCCAATTTTGAGTGAAAAGCCTCTTGTATCCTTTGTTTAAATTTTTCGTGTAATTCGTAATACGTCCTATGTTATGATATCCACAACTATAGATATCCGTCCACAACAAATGAAAAGATATCATATTCAATAGGATTAAGAGCGTTACTCCAGATCGGCGCGCCTCGCATTTCAATGAATTTACTCATACAGCTATACAGTTAGCACGCACACAGCCGTCTGTGTTGTTGGAGCGCGTATCCTGCACCGCATACACCGCATTGAATCAACATGATACTTTGCCAACTTTTACTTTTTGCGTAAGTGGGGTTAAAATTTTTTAGTTGTAATAAATGAGCGATTAAATTATTATTAGGTTAGAATAAATAAAAATAAAATCGTGTAAAATATCGTCTCATGTGCTTTTTTTTACCCATGACGCGACGCGACAAAGAAATGCATCGATTGCCGTCATCGGTCTGATATCACATAAATGTGCGACCTAAGAAAATGTATGGACGGTCGCAAATGTTTACTGACCAAATCGAACGATATGACAATATCGCTCACAGATCTGTTCGATGTCGAATCGCATACGTCCTAATGACATGCGATATCAGTTCAAATGTACATTGTACATACGTGGGCGCGGGAGCGCTCGACTCTGTTTCGTCTTGCATGCGATTTCTTGAAAGGTATATCGATGAGCGACTTCAGTTGCGCAACTAGGTTTACAACTAGGTAAGTACTTATCTCTGTGTCGGACATCCTAGTTTGTATCAATAATAATTACTTTATTATAAAAAAATGATGATCAAAATACCTTTCTAATCGCGATCCCTTTATGGGATTATTGTACTCATCATTATGAACAAGTCTTACTATCAGACCAACACTGAAATCTCGAGAAAAGATATAGCTGTTCCAATTATTGGTATGGAACAGCCATGGAACCGCTGATGGTTTTATCGCGATTTCAGTGTTGGTCCCATAGTAAAAAACAGCGCCATGCAACAGAATTAGCATAGAACTCTGTTGCTAGAAAAAGCAATACTGGTAAACGCACGGCTACATAGACATACCAAGCTTATATATTTTTAGTATAAGCTGAACTGTCATTGTACGGAAAGACCATACAATGGTACTAATGGTAGGTCAGCTTATACCGGAAATGTATAGCTTGATATATGGCCTTGCTACTAATTTTTGAAGTGAAACTTCTATATAGACGGGGGGTATTAGAATGTTTGTGTCACGAAAAAGTGTTACAGCCGCGTGGAGGGGGTAGACGACATATTGTCCGTTGAAATTTCACTTCTACTATGTGTCCCAGCACATATTTCGTATTTTTTTATGAGTGCGTTACTTTTTTTTCATTTACATTATTCTACCTACTTACCTACCCTATCTAGGTACCTCCTTACCTAAAATACCTACCTACCTATCCTATCTAACCGCCTACCTTCCCTACAAACCTACCTACTTTATCTACCTACCTTCCCATATACCTACCTACATACCTACTTACTTACCTACCTTCCTTCTACCTTCTACCTTCACTACCTACCCTATCTATGTATTTACCCATCTACCCTACATACCTTCCTACTTTATCTATCTACCTACATATCTACCCTACTTTTTCTACCTACCTTCCTACATACCTACCTATGTAGGTAGGTATAAAGTGGTAGTTAGCTAGTTGGGTAGGTACACAGAGTAGGTATGTACCTACTCTGTGTACCTACCCAACTAGCTAACTACCTACCTGCATACCTAGTTACCTACCTACTTTTTCTTAAATTTTTTCCCTTATAATTTAATCTTCCTATGTTATTTGAACTCCATTACATTAAAATATATGTACTCGCCAAAGTTTTGTTTATATGACACTAAAATATTTGCGAACCCACTGATCGATTACGACCTCCTTCAGGACGACCTAAACAAGATAGACAACTGGTCGAAGGAATGGCTCATAAACCTCAATGCCTCAAAATGTACGGTGTTGCACATAGACAGTCGAAATCCCCGTTTGACTTATAAACTGAATGATGCTCAATTAATGGAAGCCAAGGTGCAAACAGACTTGGGAGTGAAGATCACAGAGGACCTGAAATGGGAAGAGCATACAACAACAATTACCAAGAGAGCTAAAAGCCTAATCTACCTCGTTCGGAAAGCCTTTGGGGTCTTGACACCAGAAATGGTGCTCCGGATCTACAAAACGTTTGTCAGACCAATCCTTGAGTACGCATTTCAGGTCTGGAGCCCCTATTTCGTAAAGGACATTGATCTTCTGGAGAAGGTGTAGCGCAGCTTCACTAAAATACCACGAATGCTAAAACAACGACCGTATGAGGAACGCTTAGAAGTTTTGAAGCTCACAACTTTAAGGGATCGCAGGCACCGTGGGGACCTAATTGAAACTTATAAGATCTGTAGCGGTGATAAGGTTGATTTTAGCACAGGGTTTTGTCAGGAAAAGAAATACGTCTTTCTGATACGGTGTTTATTGGCAACTAACTTTAAAATGAACATGCAACTGTTTATATGGCGATAGATACATATGCCTATAGATATTTATAGAATCAAGTGAATGAAATAGCTTCAACATAAGCCGCCCACCAAAGGACCTACGGTCCTTTCAAAAATGATAACAAAACCTCATGCAGAATTAAGTAACAACAATATTTCTAAACATTTACAATGAAACTGAGCTATTATATCAAATAATTATTATTCGTAGTGGTGGGCTAACATCTAAGACTCAACAAATTATTCAGTTACTGTATCTATAGGTAGGGCGCACAACTTCGTGATACATCGCTTAATTATATTATTGCCGCTTTTAACGCTGTACACCCTTGTGAAACCATCGGGACCAGGATGTTTTTCTGTTATGCGTCCCATGGACCACTTTCCTGGTGGGAGATTATCTTGTTTAATCAGTACTATGTCTCCAATGTTAAATTCCTTCTCACGTTTTAACCATTTTGGTCTTTGCTGAAGTCTAGTCAGATATTCTTTTTGCCATCGCGACCAGAAGTCGTTCAATAACTTGCAAGAGTATTGCCAGCGTGTTAAATTGCTTATTTTAGCGTCCTTCATGTTCTGGTCTGGTACGATAACTGGTGCTTCGGTTATTAAAAAATGACCAGGTGTCAATGGTTGCATGTTATCGTCGTCCATTGGACACAATGGACGTGAATTCAGACAGGCCTCAATTTCGCAGAGAAGCGTTGTCATCTCTTCAAACGTTAGGTTGGTGTTGAGGATTCTTTTCAGATGAAATTTGATGGATTTGACTCCGGCTTCCCATAAACCTCCAAACGTTGGTGAGTACGCCGGGATAAAGTGCCATTGAGTGCCTTCGTTGGCTAGCGATGCAGCCATTTCTCCATCAAATTGCAGACGAGCTTCTTTCCAGGCTTCAGAAAGTTCTTTATTGGCCGCGACAAAATTCCGTCCTTGGTCGCTCCATATATTCGCACATCTCCCTCTGCGGGCACAAAACCTTTTGAAGGCACCGACAAATGCCGCTGAACTAAGGTCGCCAACCAATTCCAAATGGATTGCCTTCGTGGACATGCAAACAAAAATAGCTATATACGCTTTATTCATTTTAGCTCCTCTGCCTTTATTCATCAATATCTGAAATGGTCCAGCGAAGTCAACTCCTGAATTAAGGAAAGCCCGTGCAGGTTTCACTCGTACGCTCGGTAAGTCACCCATTACTTGCGTTCTCGCTTTCGCATTTAATTTAGCACATATCAAACAACGATGAACATGCTGCCTGACCAGTGCCTTTGCTCGTAGTATCCAGTACTTTGATCGCAGGTAAGTAAGCATCAATTGACTTCCTCCATGCAACGTCCTTTTGTGAGCTTCTGCTACTATGAGAATGGTAAGTTTGCTGCTTCGACCCAAAATTATAGGATGCTTGCTTTCATCATCTAACTCCGAGTTCCTGAGCCGGCCGCCCACCCTGAGGACTCCGCTTTTATCAAGGTAAGGATTTAGTGATTTTATTTTGCTTGACCTTTTTACTGTTTTCTTTCTTTTTATCGAATCTATCTCTTCTTTGAATTCTTCCTCTTGTGCTTTCTTTATACAGGTTTGCAAGGCGAATTGTAGTTCTTCAGTTGTTATTGATTTATATATGTTATCTTTTAATATTTTTTGTTTCAGGAATCTTCGGCTGTATGTGATTGTTCTCAGTAGTTCTATCAGCGTGTCAAAGTCATCAAATTGTGTACATAACTTTTTTCCATCCTCATTATTATTATCTGTTATTTTCAGAGCTTGTATGGTGTTTTTCTTCTTTTCTAAATCTGTAGTTAGTATGTTTGGTCTAGTGAACTGTATCTTCGGTTGTAGTAGCCATTGTGGTCCATTCCACCATAAATGGCAATTTTTCAGATTTGCTACTGACATTCCTCTTGACGCAATGTCAGCTGGGTTATCGTGAGATTGGACGTGCTGCCACTGACTGCAGTTTATATTAGTTGTGATCTCGACAACACGATTTGCTACAAACGGCTTCCATTTGTTTGGATCTCCAAATAACCAAGAGATGACAATCGTGGAATCTGTCCATGCATAGATTTGTGATGCAGGTATTCTCATTGCTTGTCCTATTTGTTTTAGCAGCCTGGATAATAGTAACGCTCCACACAATTCTAGCCGAGGCAAGGAGATGGTTTTTAAGGGAGCCACTCTTGTTCTTGCAGCAATGATAGCTGTTTTAACGGTGCCATCTGCGTGTGTGACACGGCAATATACCACTGCACCATAGGCCTTTATGGAGGCGTCGCTAAATCCATGAATTTCGATGGAGACTTTGTTTGAGCTTGACGTTCCCATCCATCTGTTTATGAAGATTTCATTTACATTCCCAAGATCTGATCGTATTGATGACCACTTTTCAGTCAGTGTCTGGTTCAAGGCTTCATCCCAGTCAACTTTCTCGAGCCAGAGTTGTTGGATAAGAATCTTCGCCATCACAAGGCAAGGTGCGATCCAACCGAGCGGATCGAATAACTTTTGAATGTCGGAGAGAATGCTGCGCTTCGTGATGACGTCGCCGATAATAGGTAAGTTTAGATTGTACTCGAATTGATCTTTCCCTAGGTTCCACTGTACGCCTAGAGCTTTAATTGTTCCATCAACATTTAGTTCTAGATGTGCATTGGCTGATCTCTCGCTTGGATCAATGGTTTCCATGAAGTCACGACTGTTAGATGACCATTTTTTTAATTCAAAGCCACCTAGTCGTAGTAGCTGTTTTAGATCTTGACTGATTCTTACTGCTTGTTTCAGATTGTCACTCCCGGACATGACGTCATCTACGTAAAAATCTTCTCGTAGTATTTTGGCAGCTTCAGGATATTTCTCACCTTCATCGTCAGCTAACTGCATCAGTGTCTTTACAGCGAGATATGGTGCAGAAGCTGTCCCAAAAGTCACAGTCAAGAGTCTGTAGTCTTTAATGTCTTCAGATGGGTCGTTTCTCCACAGAATTCTTTGATAATCTGTGTCTGCTTTATCTACCCATACATATCTGTACATCTTCTGTATATCGGAAACAAAGCAGACAGCATGCATTCGCCACCTAATGATCAAACTTCTCAGATCATCTTGCAGTACTGGACCCAATAAGAGTTCATCGTTTAAGGAAACGCTGTTTGAACCCTTGCATGACGCGTCAAATACAACACGAGTCTTCGTGGTCTCTTTGTCACTTCGGATCACCGCATGATGAGGTAAGTACACTGATTTATTTCCTATTTCTTCTTTAGGTACTTCTTCTATGTGTTTTAATTCTTTATATTCTTCTATCACTTTTGTATATTCTTGTTTCAGTTCTTTATTTTGATTAAATCTTCTTTCTAATTGCATGAACCTTTTTTTAGCTATTTCTCGTGTTTTTCCTTCAGGTGATCTCGGTTCTTCTGTGTTAAAAGGTAACTTTACTCTGTATCTTCCGTCTTTGTCTCGCTTGTGTGTCTTCTTGTAGATGTCTTCACATAGCTGTTCCTTTAGGGTAGGTGTTCTTTTTGAGTCTGTATCAACTTCCCATATTGTTTTTAATAAATCTTCAATGTTCACTTCTTGTTTCATGACTTTCATTGATTTCTCTCTTGCGTTAATTTTTATGGTGGTTCCACCCATCAAAATCCATCCCAGGTGAGTATTTTGGGCGCATGGAGTGCCTGGTGGACCTTTGATGAGTCCTTGTTTTAGAATTGCTGCGTACTCGTTTATTCCTAATAGCAGATCTATGGTTCCAGGTGCAAAATAGTTTTCATCTGCTAGTTGGATGCTTGATACGTGTGGCCAATCAGTCTCCATCATAGAGCTTGCGGGTATGGTTGAGGTCAAGGGCTTGGACATCACGTAGGCTTTGATAGGTAAGTTGAAGTTTTCTTCCCATCGTGACAATACTTGAACTTCGACCTCATGCTTGACTTTTACTTTGATTGATTCTATTCCAGAGACGATTAGATTAACCGGTGATTTTTCTAGTTTCAGGATCTGAGTTGCCTTCTTGCTAATGAAACATGCTTGAGATCCTGAGTCTATTAGCGCCTTCAAGACAGTAGTGTTTCCATGCTCATTCATCAAAATAACTACTGCAGTGGCTAATAGAGCAATCTTCTGCCCGGAGATATGGTGTGACGCAACCATTGCTTGAACCTTCTTCTCTTCTACATCTGCTTGAGATGGTATCGGTTTACAAGATTCTACTTGTATAGCCGATTCATCTATAACCTTGGGTTGATGTAGAAGTGTGTGGTGGCGTCTCTTGCAATTATGGCAGGACATCGGCACACGGCATTTGAATACCGAATGTCCCACTGCCAAGCAGTTGAAACATAGTTTGTTTGTTTTGACATGTTCTCTTCGTTCGTTAAGTGTCATTTTCTTAAACATGCTACAATGACACAGTGTGTGCACATCCTTACATAAAGCACATGATTTCTTCTGATCACCTTCTGATGTGGAAACGTGAAGGACACGTTCTTTGGTGGTTCTAGTACTAGTAGTGGGATTAACTAGCTCGAGCGTCCTGAATGTAGACTCCAAAAACTCACGCAAGTCCTTCCAAGTTGATAACACTTCTGAATTCACCGTATAGGCAGCCTGTTCCCACTCTTTGTGTGACTCCGGGTCCAACTTCTGTACGACCAGAAATATGATTACTGGATCCCAGGAGTCAGTAGGCACTTTTTGATTTTGCAAGCTGTTGATGATCTCACTAGTGGTATCCAGGAGGGTTTTCAGCTGCGCCGCCGATTGAGTAGTACATTTCTTCAGCGCGAATAATCTTTTAAGTAGTGCATTTACTATTAGGCGTCTATTATTAAATCGGTGATTTAGTGTTCCCCATGCTTGAGTATAATTCGCACCAGTGACCTGAATATGCTTTAATAAAGATGCCGCTTCACCCTCGATACTAGTCTTCAAGTAGTGTAATTTTTCAACATCAGTTAGTTTTGTGCACTCATGAATCAATGAAACGAACAAGTCCTTAAATGTAGGCCATTCTTCGTAATTACCGGAAAACACGGGCAGTTTTATACTAGGTAGCTTCACTTTCGTAGATCCTTGACCTTCACACGACGCATTACTGCACGAAGATTGGTCAGAAGTCTTCGTAGTTTGTGTAGCCAAAAGATCTTTGAGATCTCCCAATATACATAAGTATAAGTCTTCTTGAAGAAAGAACTCCTCGTTCACAAAGTAAGAAATCACACCACGTTGTTCCCGCGTAGTACATTTTAATAAGTCTTGATGTGCTTTCTTAAAAATGCTCCAGTATTCTTCAATCGTTTGTATTCGAGTTTGTAAATAACCGGCTTTAGCTAAACGTTCCTTGGGGCACTTTTTAAGATTTAATTGAGTTTTCTTTAGTAACGACGCTGTATCTTCTAATACACTTATTGCTTGATCTGCTTGTGTCGTCATAGTTCACGTGTTAAAGTCCAAAAGTGATCAAAACTCTTCTCAATAGCGATGTTTTATTACTTAATATTGAAGAAACACACAATAGATCGTGCTAATTACTTTTGCACAAACAACTGCACCTGGCCGCTCACTAATCGCTGTGGAATGTGTCTCCTTTTGTTCTCGCGATAACCGGCCTGGGTGGTCCGTTCACTTGCAATCCGGCTCGATATTCGACCATATGTAGCGGTGATAAGGTTGATTTTAGCACAGGGTTTTGTCAGGAAAAGAAATACGTCTTTCTGATACGGTGTTTATTGGCAACTAACTTTAAAATGAACATGCAACTGTTTATATGGCGATAGATACATATGCCTATAGATATTTATAGAATCAAGTGAATGAAATAGCTTCAACAAGATCTTAAAAGGACATTACGACCTCAAAGATTTTGATAAGCTGTTTACACGTAGTGATAACGTCCATCTAAGAGGCCACCACCTTAAGTTATGTACCAGCTTCTCAAATAATAACCCTCACAAACACTTTTTGAGCAATCGAATAGTCAGAGCGTGGAATAAGCTCCCAGAAGACGTAGTCTCAGCTCAAAATATAAATCAGTTCAAGAATCGACTTGACAAGTATTCTCAACTGCAAGAATAAAACCAAGTGGTGAACAGCAGGATACAGGCACTTACCAGTTGTCTCAACTGCCTGCCTGATAAATAAATAATAATAATAATAAAAAATTAAACAGATCAAATATCTTGATTTGGCTCGCGAGGTTGTCGACATGTGGGATGTGGATTCAGCGATCATTGTGCCGATAGTCGTTTCGGCCAATGGCTTAATTACCGAGAGTCTCGACCGACACCTTAGGAGGCTCTCGTTAGGCAGTTGGATCAAGGGCCTGATTCAGAGAGCAGTACTTCTTGACACGGCACGCATCGTTAGGAGATTCCTTTCTCTGGAGCCCTGACCGCCGGTAGCTTGGACCCTATTCTAGATACCGGTGGGCTACTATTTTTTCATATTTTTAATATAGTTTTGTAAAAATATTTAATAATGTAAATAATATGTATGAAAAATGAATAAAGGAATAAAAATATATTATTATAATAATAATAAAAAGTATCAATACGTCCCAGTCGCGCTAAAAACTCGCAAAACTACGATATTATTTTATGCGGCACGCGGCGACGGGAGCGACACACGTCATACCTCTGAAAGGCCTCGGCCGGGAATTTTGCGGGCAGCGGGGCGGCGGCGGCGCGGTAGCGGCGCGGCGCGGGCAACGCAGACCCGTTCTCGAAACCAGCGGGCAGTTCACGCGGCGCGCGTGTTGGGTTCGTGGTTGTGTCGTCGAGATATTTGTTTTTATTCGCTAACAAAATGTCTGAACAACGGCGACAACATCTTTTTGATTCAAATTTATTCCTAACGCTCGATTTATTTATTCGACGTCACAAAAATAAATTGCACAACACTGCAATGCATACGCGCGGGCGGTCACGCCGGTCACCGCTTGACTGGAGCGCACCGCTCGTTGCCCGCCGCCGCGCCGCTCCCGCGCCGCTGTGTTCGAGGGCCGGTCCATTTGATTGTACGCATTAGATGCTGCCGCTCCCGCGCCGCCGCCGCCCCGCTGCCCGCAAGATTCCAGGCAGAGGCCTAACGGATGAACATCGTTAGTGTGAAGGATATAGGCATCAATAAATATATTTTGCTGAGCGTTTTCCTACTATGTTGGGGTCGGGTTCTAGTGTAACTGGATGTGGAATAGTATTTGACCTACAGAAATGACTGCTACGTGACTTTTACAGGAAACTGATAGATATCCTAAAGAGTTAGGATTATGGTTTCTAATATTTGGGTTCGCTAATTACTTTTTGGGCTTCCTATGTCTCTCAATAATATCAAAGACATTACGAGTGGACACACAAGTATTACATAATGTAAGTAATGTTGCAGGCCATCGACACGATCCTGCAGATCCGCGAGGGTCCGCTGGAGAAGGCGCTGCGCGTGTACGCGGAGAGCGGAGCGGCCGCCGCCGCCGCGCTGCTGCCGCGGAGGTCGGCCGCCGCGCACAGCGAGGCGCGCCTGCTGCGGGCGCTCGCTGAGGCACCCAAGGACTTGCTGGGAGCGCTCGGGAAGGTAGGCCTAACATACTTAGTGATGTCTGACGAGCTAGGAGAAGGCGCTGCTGCCGCGGAGGTCGGCCGCCGCGCACAGCGAGGCGCGCCTGCTGCGGGCGCTCGCTGAGGCACCCAAGGACTTGCTGGGAGCGCTCGGGAAGGTAGGCCTAACATACTTAGTGATGTCTGACGAGCTAGGAGAAGGCGCTGCTGCCGCGGAGGTCGGCCGCCGCGCACAGCGAGGCGCGCCTGCTGCGGGCGCTCGCTGAGGCACCCAAGGACTTGCTGGGAGCGCTCGGGAAGGTAGGCCTAACATACTTAGTGATGTCTGACGAGCTAGGAGAAGGCGCTGCTGCCGCGGAGGTCGGCCGCCGCGCACAGCGAGGCGCGCCTGCTGCGGGCGCTCGCTGAGGCACCCAAGGACTTGCTGGGAGCGCTCGGGAAGGTAGGCCTAACATACTTAGTGATGTCTGACGAGCTAGGAGAAGGCGCTGCTGCCGCGGAGGTCGGCCGCCGCGCACAGCGAGGCGCGCCTGCTGCGGGCGCTCGCTGAGGCACCCAAGGACTTGCTGGGAGCGCTCGGGAAGGTAGGCCTAACATACTTAGTGATGTCTGACGAGCTAGGAGAAGGCGCTGCTGCCGCGGAGGTCGGCCGCCGCGCACAGCGAGGCGCGCCTGCTGCGGGCGCTCGCTGAGGCACCCAAGGACTTGCTGGGAGCGCTCGGGAAGGTAGGCCTAACATACTTAGTGATGTCTGACGAGCTAGGAGAAGGCGCTGCTGCCGCGGAGGTCGGCCGCCGCGCACAGCGAGGCGCGCCTGCTGCGGGCGCTCGCTGAGGCACCCAAGGACTTGCTGGGAGCGCTCGGGAAGGTAGGCCTAACATACTTAGTGATGTCTGACGAGCTAGGAGAAGGCGCTGCTGCCGCGGAGGTCGGCCGCCGCGCACAGCGAGGCGCGCCTGCTGCGGGCGCTCGCTGAGGCACCCAAGGACTTGCTGGGAGCGCTCGGGAAGGTAGGCCTAACATACTTAGTGATGTCTGACGAGCTAGGAGAAGGCGCTGCTGCCGCGGAGGTCGGCCGCCGCGCACAGCGAGGCTTATAAGTTGCGGTACTAATATCCTAGAAATAATATTGATCAGCCAATAGCATAAGACAATTAATTTATTAACATTGTGACGACACATAATAACTGTGGCAACCATCTCGCTCTCGCCGACGCGTGTCGCATGGCGTGGTCTGCTCGCACACTATAAATATCTCCGGCGTGCACGCAGGCCGCCAGTGTCTAATTGATTCTGGAGCGAGTATGTTGGTGTCCGTTGTCGTGGCGAATGTTAAATGTACGTATGTGAATCCCACAACCTGAACTCGCGCGCCCAGATGACCGTGGTACCCCCTGCGCTACACCCACTCGCCGCGCACCCCCCTGCGCTACCCCCCTGCGCTACCCCCACTCGCCGCGCACCCCCCTGCGCTACCCCCCTGCGCTACCCCCACTCGCCGCGCACCCCCCTGCGCTACCCCCACTCGCCGCGCACCCCCCTGCGCTACCCCCACTCGCCGCGCACCCCCCTGCGCTACCCCCACTCGCCGCGCACCCCCCTGCGCTACCCCCCTGCGCTACCCCCACTCGCCGCGCACCCCCCTGCGCTACCCCCACTCGCCGCGCACCCCCCTGCGCTACCCCCACTCGCCGCGCACCCCCCTGCGCTACCCCCACTCGCCGCGCACCCCCCTGCGCTACCCCCACTCGCCGCGCACCCCCCTGCGCTACCCCCACTCGCCGCGCACCCCCCTGCGCTACCCCCCTGCGCTACCCCCACTCGCCGCGCACCCCCCTGCGCTACCCCCACTCGCCGCGCACCCCCCTGCGCTACCCCCACTCGCCGCGCACCCCCCTGCGCTACCCCCACTCGCCGCGCACCCCCCTGCGCTACCCCCACTCGCCGCGCCACCGTGCTACTAGCCCAAGTCGCCCGGAAGCTACAAATCTGTGCGTACGTCACTTGCGTCCGCGTTCCCGCTATCGTGTCGTGATACCTATTTAGAGTGAAAATGAAAAAAAATGTTGGTTATCATTTTTAAATAGGTACGCCGAAGTGGTTAATTGGTACTATAGTCGTATTTTTAATTAGACGAAGTCAACTGACGTTTACTGTGTTGTCAGTTTTTGATGAAATAAAAATAGTGTTGTGACAAAGTGAATGATTGAAAAAACCCCTGAATGAATGAAATTGCCTCGATTGTCTAGTGAATAGTTAGTGTGCCGAACTGCCGATACGGGGTTCGAATTTTAGTCGTGCTTTGTACATACCAACGAGTTTTCGACGACTATGTTCCTATAGTATCTACCTATACTGAATACCGAGTGTTTTAAACATTGTAGTTACATACTACTAGTAACTTATATCAGAGCACTTTTATACAATTTTATTGTAAAATAGAAATAATATTCTTTTATAGTTTGAAATGATTAACTATTCAATCATTGTTCATTCATCTGATTGAACGAGAACTGAACGCATCACTATTACTTTAAATATGGCAACATTATTTAACAAAGTGACATTAGCTACTGTCAGTTGGCTTCGTCTAATTAAAAATACGACTATAGGTACGTAAGTACTTATTATTTGTATTCACGAAAAACGCAGTAGGTACATAATAACTGCTACAATTGACCATTATGATAGTCCAAAGCCTGCAAGTGTGATGGAAAATGTTATCACTACATTACTTATAAACGCTGTGTGTAATACTAATACCTACTGGCACCGCGACCATTATCCATGAACGTAAGGCGGGCGCGGTGGTGCCGGCGCGCTGGTGACACCATGTTTATGCGAGGACAACGACGCAACTCGACAAGCTTATAACTTTGTGAGTTTTCACTATACATTATTGAAAGTTTTTATACACCTTCGTTATATAAAAATATTTGACGGGTGTTTCGGCTTTCGTATATACTATGAATAAGGTTGTATAAGTGTGTATTATTTCAGCTGGCGCGCAACACCCGCCTGCTGTACCTGCACTCGTACCAGTCCCTGATCTGGAACCGCGCCGTGTCGGAGAGGATACGTCGCGCCGGCCTCGCGCCAGCCGTCGGGGACCTCGTGCCGCTCCAACAAGTGCAAACTGAAGGTATTCACTGGCCCAGTACATGACATGATGCTCTCTGAACGCAGGGGAATAGAGACGCCAGCTAAATATATTCAACTAGCGACCCGACCCCGGCTACGCCCGGGTACAATTTCTCTATTATCCTTACATTAAATGTGGAAGTATTACTCTTATAAAGCCTCCTCTTGAATCACTATCTATTTAAAAAAACCGCATCAAAATCCGTTGCGTAGTTTTAAAGATTGACGACACGGTTGGCGCAGTGGCTAAGCGATTAGCTTTCTGCGCTTTGTGCCGCGGGTTCGATCCCCGCACGGAACAAATATTTGTATGATCTACAGATAATTGTTTCGGGTCTGGTTGTGTATGCATGTGACATGTATGTTTGTAAACTGTACCCTCGATACAGGAGAAATCCTAGTGAGAGGCAATGTACATACCTACAAGGGAAGCGATTTTGTTTTATACTATGTAGTGATTGACATAATTTAAGCTGTTGAACAGTGACCTGATTCGTAAATTTCTTCTCATTTGATAGGATCGCAGTTGGGCGATCTTCATGGTAGTCCCATTCCCAAGTATCTTGAAGTTTATTTTCAGTTGGCTAAATACTAGTATTTTACACAAAGCGACTACCAGCTGCAATACAACCTGATTTCCTTTGTATAACGATATTCAAAGGTTGTACCTATGTACTCATTTATCATGATATAACAAACATGTTTCCAGACGATTTCGACGACGACGAATCAGAATCCGAAGAGAATCAAACTGAAGAAAATGAAACGGACAGCGACAATATTAAAAAGGAAGAAGGCGACGACATCAAAAAGGAAGACTGCGACATCATTAAAAAAGAAGACGGCGAAGAAAATGACGTCACCACACCACACGACACGAAAGGCACAGATAAACAAAAACAGAAAAAAGAAGATATACCTAAACCTAAGATACCTATGAAGGTTCTAACGCAAGAGGATGTTGATAGTGGCAAATATACGATATCAGATATTGTGATGCCATTACCCGGCTATTTTATAGATTACCCGCCCAATATGAAGGAGTTTTTCGAAGAGCAGCTGAAGAAAGATGGTCTTACATTGGAAATGAGGCATAGGATCAAGTAAGTTTTACGCTACCGTATATTAATAGTATTTTATGAAACTCTTGCAGAATAGGTGTTATCAAAACACAGGTAGTATAATTATTATTATCTGTGACCCAGGCGATGTTTTTAATAGTATCACACACGGGTGTTATAATACCTAGTTATGTGCAGTTTCATAGACTAAAAATTTATACTTACGCCATAGGTAGTTACATAATATTTAAATTAAAAAAACAAAGTTAAACAAAATGGCAGCCGCGCTTGCAACCAGTGGCGGCTGTACCTTAAGTGCACTCGTGTACTGCACTACCAGATTGTAATACCTTTAAACAATTATAAAATGCATACCTATACTTAATACATAATTAAGTATCTAATTTATACTAACAAATATTTACGAAGTAATGACAAATAAATTTTAACTCTATACCAAACACATTAAAATTTATTTTGGTTCAAACAAAAATTTGCCGTGCGCTTTACGGAGCGCACGCAGCGTGCTCATACAAGTTCTATGAAATACGAAAGAAATGGCCCGGCGCGTGGGACGCAAGGTGTTTAGTAGTAACAGTATGAAGGGATTCGTCTAGATACGTGCGCCGCACGGCACCGGAGATTGCCGACAGTTGACGAATTCAATCAACACTGGTGACCGGCCGGCGGGCGGCCCGGTCGCGATGGCGGGGTGTGAGCTTCATTGTGCTTAGCTAGCGTTCTTATTCTGAGCTGTCAGTCATTACTTATACTGCGTTCATTATAATTCATTCTTATTGTTTTGTTTTTAGATAAGTTCAATAAGCCAAGTGCACCACCACTTTTGTGGGCCAGCAGCCGCCACTGCTTGCAACCACTACACGAATGAGGCAGTCCTAAGTATAGAAGTGTAATGTGTAATTTGCAGGAGCTACAGCATGTCGGGCGCGTACCGTCACATCGCGGTGCGCGCGCTGGACGTGCGCTGGCAGTGCGCGCGCTATGTATGATCAGTATAGTAGTGTGTATGTGTAACTTGCAGGAGCTACAGCATGTCGGGCGCGTACCGTCACATCGCGGTGCGCGCGCTGGACGTGCGCTGGCAGTGCGCGCGCTATGTATGATCAGTATAGTAGTGTGTATGTGTAACTTGCAGGAGCTACAGCATGTCGGGCGCGTACCGTCACATCGCGGTGCGCGCGCTGGACGTGCGCTGGCAGTGCGCGCGCTATGTATGATCAGTATAGTAGTGTGTATGTGTAACTTGCAGGAGCTACAGCATGTCGGGCGCGTACCGTCACATCGCGGTGCGCGCGCTGGACGTGCGCTGGCAGTGCGCGCGCTATGTATGATCAGTATAGTAGTGTGTATGTGTAACTTGCAGGAGCTACAGCATGTCGGGCGCGTACCGTCACATCGCGGTGCGCGCGCTGGACGTGCGCTGGCAGTGCGCGCGCTATGTATGATCAGTATAGTAGTGTGTATGTGTAACTTGCAGGAGCTACAGCATGTCGGGCGCGTACCGTCACATCGCGGTGCGCGCGCTGGACGTGCGCTGGCAGTGCGCGCGCTATGTATGATCAGTATAGTAGTGTGTATGTGTAACTTGCAGGAGCTACAGCATGTCGGGCGCGTACCGTCACATCGCGGTGCGCGCGCTGGACGTGCGCTGGCAGTGCGCGCGCTATGTATGATCAGTATAGTAGTGTGTATGTGTAACTTGCAGGAGCTACAGCATGTCGGGCGCGTACCGTCACATCGCGGTGCGCGCGCTGGACGTGCGCTGGCAGTGCGCGCGCTATGTATGATCAGTATAGTAGTGTGTATGTGTAACTTGCAGGAGCTACAGCATGTCGGGCGCGTACCGTCACATCGCGGTGCGCGCGCTGGACGTGCGCTGGCAGTGCGCGCGCTATGTATGATCAGTATAGTAGTGTGTATGTGTAACTTGCAGGAGCTACAGCATGTCGGGCGCGTACCGTCACATCGCGGTGCGCGCGCTGGACGTGCGCTGGCAGTGCGCGCGCTATGTATGATCAGTATAGTAGTGTGTATGTGTAACTTGCAGGAGCTACAGCATGTCGGGCGCGTACCGTCACATCGCGGTGCGCGCGCTGGACGTGCGCTGGCAGTGCGCGCGCTATGTATGATCAGTATAGTAGTGTGTATGTGTAACTTGCAGGAGCTACAGCATGTCGGGCGCGTACCGTCACATCGCGGTGCGCGCGCTGGACGTGCGCTGGCAGTGCGCGCGCTATGTATGATCAGTATAGTAGTGTGTATGTGTAACTTGCAGGAGCTACAGCATGTCGGGCGCGTACCGTCACATCGCGGTGCGCGCGCTGGACGTGCGCTGGCAGTGCGCGCGCTATGTATGATCAGTATAGTAGTGTGTATGTGTAACTTGCAGGAGCTACAGCATGTCGGGCGCGTACCGGCACATCGCGGTGCGCGCGCTGGACGTGCGCTGGCAGTGCGCGCGCTATGTATGATCAGTATAGTAGTGTGTATGTGTAACTTGCAGGAGCTACAGCATGTCGGGCGCGTACCGTCACATCGCGGTGCGCGCGCTGGACGTGCGCTGGCAGTGCGCGCGCTATGTATGATCAGTATAGTAGTGTGTATGTGTAACTTGCAGGAGCTACAGCATGTCGGGCGCGTACCGTCACATCGCGGTGCGCGCGCTGGACGTGCGCTGGCAGTGCGCGCGCTATGTATGATCAGTATAGTAGTGTGTATGTGTAACTTGCAGGAGCTACAGCATGTCGGGCGCGTACCGGCACATCGCGGTGCGCGCGCTGGACGTGCGCTGGCAGTGCGCGCGCTATGTATGATCAGTATAGTAGTGTGTATGTGTAACTTGCAGGAGCTACAGCATGTCGGGCGCGTACCGTCACATCGCGGTGCGCGCGCTGGACGTGCGCTGGCAGTGCGCGCGCTATGTATGATCAGTATAGTAGTGTGTATGTGTAACTTGCAGGAGCTACAGCATGTCGGGCGCGTACCGTCACATCGCGGTGCGCGCGCTGGACGTGCGCTGGCAGTGCGCGCGCTATGTATGATCAGTATAGTAGTGTGTATGTGTAACTTGCAGGAGCTACAGCATGTCGGGCGCGTACCGTCACATCGCGGTGCGCGCGCTGGACGTGCGCTGGCAGTGCGCGCGCTATGTATGATCAGTATAGTAGTGTGTATGTGTAACTTGCAGGAGCTACAGCATGTCGGGCGCGTACCGTCACATCGCGGTGCGCGCGCTGGACGTGCGCTGGCAGTGCGCGCGCTATGTATGATCAGTATAGTAGTGTGTATGTGTAACTTGCAGGAGCTACAGCATGTCGGGCGCGTACCGTCACATCGCGGTGCGCGCGCTGGACGTGCGCTGGCAGTGCGCGCGCTATGTATGATCAGTATAGTAGTGTGTATGTGTAACTTGCAGGAGCTACAGCATGTCGGGCGCGTACCGTCACATCGCGGTGCGCGCGCTGGACGTGCGCTGGCAGTGCGCGCGCTATGTATGATCAGTATAGTAGTGTGTATGTGTAACTTGCAGGAGCTACAGCATGTCGGGCGCGTACCGTCACATCGCGGTGCGCGCGCTGGACGTGCGCTGGCAGTGCGCGCGCTATGTATGATCAGTATAGTAGTGTGTATGTGTAACTTGCAGGAGCTACAGCATGTCGGGCGCGTACCGTCACATCGCGGTGCGCGCGCTGGACGTGCGCTGGCAGTGCGCGCGCTATGTATGATCAGTATAGTAGTGTGTATGTGTAACTTGCAGGAGCTACAGCATGTCGGGCGCGTACCGTCACATCGCGGTGCGCGCGCTGGACGTGCGCTGGCAGTGCGCGCGCTATGTATGATCAGTATAGTAGTGTGTATGTGTAACTTGCAGGAGCTACAGCATGTCGGGCGCGTACCGTCACATCGCGGTGCGCGCGCTGGACGTGCGCTGGCAGTGCGCGCGCTATGTATGATCAGTATAGTAGTGTGTATGTGTAACTTGCAGGAGCTACAGCATGTCGGGCGCGTACCGTCACATCGCGGTGCGCGCGCTGGACGTGCGCTGGCAGTGCGCGCGCTATGTATGATCAGTATAGTAGTGTGTATGTGTAACTTGCAGGAGCTACAGCATGTCGGGCGCGTACCGTCACATCGCGGTGCGCGCGCTGGACGTGCGCTGGCAGTGCGCGCGCTATGTATGATCAGTATAGTAGTGTGTATGTGTAACTTGCAGGAGCTACAGCATGTCGGGCGCGTACCGTCACATCGCGGTGCGCGCGCTGGACGTGCGCTGGCAGTGCGCGCGCTATGTATGATCAGTATAGTAGTGTGTATGTGTAACTTGCAGGAGCTACAGCATGTCGGGCGCGTACCGTCACATCGCGGTGCGCGCGCTGGACGTGCGCTGGCAGTGCGCGCGCTATGTATGATCAGTATAGTAGTGTGTATGTGTAACTTGCAGGAGCTACAGCATGTCGGGCGCGTACCGTCACATCGCGGTGCGCGCGCTGGACGTGCGCTGGCAGTGCGCGCGCTATGTATGATCAGTATAGTAGTGTGTATGTGTAACTTGCAGGAGCTACAGCATGTCGGGCGCGTACCGTCACATCGCGGTGCGCGCGCTGGACGTGCGCTGGCAGTGCGCGCGCTATGTATGATCAGTATAGTAGTGTGTATGTGTAACTTGCAGGAGCTACAGCATGTCGGGCGCGTACCGTCACATCGCGGTGCGCGCGCTGGACGTGCGCTGGCAGTGCGCGCGCTATGTATGATCAGTATAGTAGTGTGTATGTGTAACTTGCAGGAGCTACAGCATGTCGGGCGCGTACCGTCACATCGCGGTGCGCGCGCTGGACGTGCGCTGGCAGTGCGCGCGCTATGTATGATCAGTATAGTAGTGTGTATGTGTAACTTGCAGGAGCTACAGCATGTCGGGCGCGTACCGTCACATCGCGGTGCGCGCGCTGGACGTGCGCTGGCAGTGCGCGCGCTATGTATGATCAGTATAGTAGTGTGTATGTGTAACTTGCAGGAGCTACAGCATGTCGGGCGCGTACCGTCACATCGCGGTGCGCGCGCTGGACGTGCGCTGGCAGTGCGCGCGCTATGTATGATCAGTATAGTAGTGTGTATGTGTAACTTGCAGGAGCTACAGCATGTCGGGCGCGTACCGTCACATCGCGGTGCGCGCGCTGGACGTGCGCTGGCAGTGCGCGCGCTATGTATGATCAGTATAGTAGTGTGTATGTGTAACTTGCAGGAGCTACAGCATGTCGGGCGCGTACCGTCACATCGCGGTGCGCGCGCTGGACGTGCGCTGGCAGTGCGCGCGCTATGTATGATCAGTATAGTAGTGTGTATGTGTAACTTGCAGGAGCTACAGCATGTCGGGCGCGTACCGTCACATCGCGGTGCGCGCGCTGGACGTGCGCTGGCAGTGCGCGCGCTATGTATGATCAGTATAGTAGTGTGTATGTGTAACTTGCAGGAGCTACAGCATGTCGGGCGCGTACCGTCACATCGCGGTGCGCGCGCTGGACGTGCGCTGGCAGTGCGCGCGCTATGTATGATCAGTATAGTAGTGTGTATGTGTAACTTGCAGGAGCTACAGCATGTCGGGCGCGTACCGTCACATCGCGGTGCGCGCGCTGGACGTGCGCTGGCAGTGCGCGCGCTATGTATGATCAGTATAGTAGTGTGTATGTGTAACTTGCAGGAGCTACAGCATGTCGGGCGCGTACCGTCACATCGCGGTGCGCGCGCTGGACGTGCGCTGGCAGTGCGCGCGCTATGTATGATCAGTATAGTAGTGTGTATGTGTAACTTGCAGGAGCTACAGCATGTCGGGCGCGTACCGTCACATCGCGGTGCGCGCGCTGGACGTGCGCTGGCAGTGCGCGCGCTATGTATGATCAGTATAGTAGTGTGTATGTGTAACTTGCAGGAGCTACAGCATGTCGGGCGCGTACCGTCACATCGCGGTGCGCGCGCTGGACGTGCGCTGGCAGTGCGCGCGCTATGTATGATCAGTATAGTAGTGTGTATGTGTAACTTGCAGGAGCTACAGCATGTCGGGCGCGTACCGTCACATCGCGGTGCGCGCGCTGGACGTGCGCTGGCAGTGCGCGCGCTATGTATGATCAGTATAGTAGTGTGTATGTGTAACTTGCAGGAGCTACAGCATGTCGGGCGCGTACCGTCACATCGCGGTGCGCGCGCTGGACGTGCGCTGGCAGTGCGCGCGCTATGTATGATCAGTATAGTAGTGTGTATGTGTAACTTGCAGGAGCTACAGCATGTCGGGCGCGTACCGTCACATCGCGGTGCGCGCGCTGGACGTGCGCTGGCAGTGCGCGCGCTATGTATGATCAGTATAGTAGTGTGTATGTGTAACTTGCAGGAGCTACAGCATGTCGGGCGCGTACCGTCACATCGCGGTGCGCGCGCTGGACGTGCGCTGGCAGTGCGCGCGCTATGTATGATCAGTATAGTAGTGTGTATGTGTAACTTGCAGGAGCTACAGCATGTCGGGCGCGTACCGTCACATCGCGGTGCGCGCGCTGGACGTGCGCTGGCAGTGCGCGCGCTATGTATGATCAGTATAGTAGTGTGTATGTGTAACTTGCAGGAGCTACAGCATGTCGGGCGCGTACCGTCACATCGCGGTGCGCGCGCTGGACGTGCGCTGGCAGTGCGCGCGCTATGTATGATCAGTATAGTAGTGTGTATGTGTAACTTGCAGGAGCTACAGCATGTCGGGCGCGTACCGTCACATCGCGGTGCGCGCGCTGGACGTGCGCTGGCAGTGCGCGCGCTATGTATGATCAGTATAGTAGTGTGTATGTGTAACTTGCAGGAGCTACAGCATGTCGGGCGCGTACCGTCACATCGCGGTGCGCGCGCTGGACGTGCGCTGGCAGTGCGCGCGCTATGTATGATCAGTATAGTAGTGTGTATGTGTAACTTGCAGGAGCTACAGCATGTCGGGCGCGTACCGTCACATCGCGGTGCGCGCGCTGGACGTGCGCTGGCAGTGCGCGCGCTATGTATGATCAGTATAGTAGTGTGTATGTGTAACTTGCAGGAGCTACAGCATGTCGGGCGCGTACCGTCACATCGCGGTGCGCGCGCTGGACGTGCGCTGGCAGTGCGCGCGCTATGTATGATCAGTATAGTAGTGTGTATGTGTAACTTGCAGGAGCTACAGCATGTCGGGCGCGTACCGTCACATCGCGGTGCGCGCGCTGGACGTGCGCTGGCAGTGCGCGCGCTATGTATGATCAGTATAGTAGTGTGTATGTGTAACTTGCAGGAGCTACAGCATGTCGGGCGCGTACCGTCACATCGCGGTGCGCGCGCTGGACGTGCGCTGGCAGTGCGCGCGCTATGTATGATCAGTATAGTAGTGTGTATGTGTAACTTGCAGGAGCTACAGCATGTCGGGCGCGTACCGTCACATCGCGGTGCGCGCGCTGGACGTGCGCTGGCAGTGCGCGCGCTATGTATGATCAGTATAGTAGTGTGTATGTGTAACTTGCAGGAGCTACAGCATGTCGGGCGCGTACCGTCACATCGCGGTGCGCGCGCTGGACGTGCGCTGGCAGTGCGCGCGCTATGTATGATCAGTATAGTAGTGTGTATGTGTAACTTGCAGGAGCTACAGCATGTCGGGCGCGTACCGTCACATCGCGGTGCGCGCGCTGGACGTGCGCTGGCAGTGCGCGCGCTATGTATGATCAGTATAGTAGTGTGTATGTGTAACTTGCAGGAGCTACAGCATGTCGGGCGCGTACCGTCACATCGCGGTGCGCGCGCTGGACGTGCGCTGGCAGTGCGCGCGCTATGTATGATCAGTATAGTAGTGTGTATGTGTAACTTGCAGGAGCTACAGCATGTCGGGCGCGTACCGTCACATCGCGGTGCGCGCGCTGGACGTGCGCTGGCAGTGCGCGCGCTATGTATGATCAGTATAGTAGTGTGTATGTGTAACTTGCAGGAGCTACAGCATGTCGGGCGCGTACCGTCACATCGCGGTGCGCGCGCTGGACGTGCGCTGGCAGTGCGCGCGCTATGTATGATCAGTATAGTAGTGTGTATGTGTAACTTGCAGGAGCTACAGCATGTCGGGCGCGTACCGTCACATCGCGGTGCGCGCGCTGGACGTGCGCTGGCAGTGCGCGCGCTATGTATGATCAGTATAGTAGTGTGTATGTGTAACTTGCAGGAGCTACAGCATGTCGGGCGCGTACCGTCACATCGCGGTGCGCGCGCTGGACGTGCGCTGGCAGTGCGCGCGCTATGTATGATCAGTATAGTAGTGTGTATGTGTAACTTGCAGGAGCTACAGCATGTCGGGCGCGTACCGTCACATCGCGGTGCGCGCGCTGGACGTGCGCTGGCAGTGCGCGCGCTATGTATGATCAGTATAGTAGTGTGTATGTGTAACTTGCAGGAGCTACAGCATGTCGGGCGCGTACCGTCACATCGCGGTGCGCGCGCTGGACGTGCGCTGGCAGTGCGCGCGCTATGTATGATCAGTATAGTAGTGTGTATGTGTAACTTGCAGGAGCTACAGCATGTCGGGCGCGTACCGTCACATCGCGGTGCGCGCGCTGGACGTGCGCTGGCAGTGCGCGCGCTATGTATGATCAGTATAGTAGTGTGTATGTGTAACTTGCAGGAGCTACAGCATGTCGGGCGCGTACCGTCACATCGCGGTGCGCGCGCTGGACGTGCGCTGGCAGTGCGCGCGCTATGTATGATCAGTATAGTAGTGTGTATGTGTAACTTGCAGGAGCTACAGCATGTCGGGCGCGTACCGTCACATCGCGGTGCGCGCGCTGGACGTGCGCTGGCAGTGCGCGCGCTATGTATGATCAGTATAGTAGTGTGTATGTGTAACTTGCAGGAGCTACAGCATGTCGGGCGCGTACCGTCACATCGCGGTGCGCGCGCTGGACGTGCGCTGGCAGTGCGCGCGCTATGTATGATCAGTATAGTAGTGTGTATGTGTAACTTGCAGGAGCTACAGCATGTCGGGCGCGTACCGTCACATCGCGGTGCGCGCGCTGGACGTGCGCTGGCAGTGCGCGCGCTATGTATGATCAGTATAGTAGTGTGTATGTGTAACTTGCAGGAGCTACAGCATGTCGGGCGCGTACCGTCACATCGCGGTGCGCGCGCTGGACGTGCGCTGGCAGTGCGCGCGCTATGTATGATCAGTATAGTAGTGTGTATGTGTAACTTGCAGGAGCTACAGCATGTCGGGCGCGTACCGTCACATCGCGGTGCGCGCGCTGGACGTGCGCTGGCAGTGCGCGCGCTATGTATGATCAGTATAGTAGTGTGTATGTGTAACTTGCAGGAGCTACAGCATGTCGGGCGCGTACCGTCACATCGCGGTGCGCGCGCTGGACGTGCGCTGGCAGTGCGCGCGCTATGTATGATCAGTATAGTAGTGTGTATGTGTAACTTGCAGGAGCTACAGCATGTCGGGCGCGTACCGTCACATCGCGGTGCGCGCGCTGGACGTGCGCTGGCAGTGCGCGCGCTATGTATGATCAGTATAGTAGTGTGTATGTGTAACTTGCAGGAGCTACAGCATGTCGGGCGCGTACCGTCACATCGCGGTGCGCGCGCTGGACGTGCGCTGGCAGTGCGCGCGCTATGTATGATCAGTATAGTAGTGTGTATGTGTAACTTGCAGGAGCTACAGCATGTCGGGCGCGTACCGTCACATCGCGGTGCGCGCGCTGGACGTGCGCTGGCAGTGCGCGCGCTATGTATGATCAGTATAGTAGTGTGTATGTGTAACTTGCAGGAGCTACAGCATGTCGGGCGCGTACCGTCACATCGCGGTGCGCGCGCTGGACGTGCGCTGGCAGTGCGCGCGCTATGTATGATCAGTATAGTAGTGTGTATGTGTAACTTGCAGGAGCTACAGCATGTCGGGCGCGTACCGTCACATCGCGGTGCGCGCGCTGGACGTGCGCTGGCAGTGCGCGCGCTATGTATGATCAGTATAGTAGTGTGTATGTGTAACTTGCAGGAGCTACAGCATGTCGGGCGCGTACCGTCACATCGCGGTGCGCGCGCTGGACGTGCGCTGGCAGTGCGCGCGCTATGTATGATCAGTATAGTAGTGTGTATGTGTAACTTGCAGGAGCTACAGCATGTCGGGCGCGTACCGTCACATCGCGGTGCGCGCGCTGGACGTGCGCTGGCAGTGCGCGCGCTATGTATGATCAGTATAGTAGTGTGTATGTGTAACTTGCAGGAGCTACAGCATGTCGGGCGCGTACCGTCACATCGCGGTGCGCGCGCTGGACGTGCGCTGGCAGTGCGCGCGCTATGTATGATCAGTATAGTAGTGTGTATGTGTAACTTGCAGGAGCTACAGCATGTCGGGCGCGTACCGTCACATCGCGGTGCGCGCGCTGGACGTGCGCTGGCAGTGCGCGCGCTATGTATGATCAGTATAGTAGTGTGTATGTGTAACTTGCAGGAGCTACAGCATGTCGGGCGCGTACCGTCACATCGCGGTGCGCGCGCTGGACGTGCGCTGGCAGTGCGCGCGCTATGTATGATCAGTATAGTAGTGTGTATGTGTAACTTGCAGGAGCTACAGCATGTCGGGCGCGTACCGTCACATCGCGGTGCGCGCGCTGGACGTGCGCTGGCAGTGCGCGCGCTATGTATGATCAGTATAGTAGTGTGTATGTGTAACTTGCAGGAGCTACAGCATGTCGGGCGCGTACCGTCACATCGCGGTGCGCGCGCTGGACGTGCGCTGGCAGTGCGCGCGCTATGTATGATCAGTATAGTAGTGTGTATGTGTAACTTGCAGGAGCTACAGCATGTCGGGCGCGTACCGTCACATCGCGGTGCGCGCGCTGGACGTGCGCTGGCAGTGCGCGCGCTATGTATGATCAGTATAGTAGTGTGTATGTGTAACTTGCAGGAGCTACAGCATGTCGGGCGCGTACCGTCACATCGCGGTGCGCGCGCTGGACGTGCGCTGGCAGTGCGCGCGCTATGTATGATCAGTATAGTAGTGTGTATGTGTAACTTGCAGGAGCTACAGCATGTCGGGCGCGTACCGTCACATCGCGGTGCGCGCGCTGGACGTGCGCTGGCAGTGCGCGCGCTATGTATGATCAGTATAGTAGTGTGTATGTGTAACTTGCAGGAGCTACAGCATGTCGGGCGCGTACCGGCACATCGCGGTGCGCGCGCTGGACGTGCGCTGGCAGTGCGCGCGCTATGTATGATCAGTATAGTAGTGTGTATGTGTAACTTGCAGGAGCTACAGCATGTCGGGCGCGTACCGTCACATCGCGGTGCGCGCGCTGGACGTGCGCTGGCAGTGCGCGCGCTATGTATGATCAGTATAGTAGTGTGTATGTGTAACTTGCAGGAGCTACAGCATGTCGGGCGCGTACCGTCACATCGCGGTGCGCGCGCTGGACGTGCGCTGGCAGTGCGCGCGCTATGTATGATCAGTATAGTAGTGTGTATGTGTAACTTGCAGGAGCTACAGCATGTCGGGCGCGTACCGTCACATCGCGGTGCGCGCGCTGGACGTGCGCTGGCAGTGCGCGCGCTATGTATGATCAGTATAGTAGTGTGTATGTGTAA
Source organism: Allophyes oxyacanthae (assembly GCA_932294325.1). Lineage (NCBI taxonomy): Eukaryota > Metazoa > Arthropoda > Insecta > Lepidoptera > Noctuidae > Allophyes > Allophyes oxyacanthae. The sequence continues at coordinate 655,056 of OW028614.1, read as the reverse complement.
CTTGCAGGAGCTACAGCATGTCGGGCGCGTACCGTCACATCGCGGTGCGCGCGCTGGACGTGCGCTGGCAGTGCGCGCGCTATGTATGATCAGTATAGTAGTGTGTATGTGTAACTTGCAGGAGCTACAGCATGTCGGGCGCGTACCGTCACATCGCGGTGCGCGCGCTGGACGTGCGCTGGCAGTGCGCGCGCTATGTATGATCAGTATAGTAGTGTGTATGTGTAACTTGCAGGAGCTACAGCATGTCGGGCGCGTACCGTCACATCGCGGTGCGCGCGCTGGACGTGCGCTGGCAGTGCGCGCGCTATGTATGATCAGTATAGTAGTGTGTATGTGTAACTTGCAGGAGCTACAGCATGTCGGGCGCGTACCGTCACATCGCGGTGCGCGCGCTGGACGTGCGCTGGCAGTGCGCGCGCTATGTATGATCAGTATAGTAGTGTGTATGTGTAACTTGCAGGAGCTACAGCATGTCGGGCGCGTACCGTCACATCGCGGTGCGCGCGCTGGACGTGCGCTGGCAGTGCGCGCGCTATGTATGATCAGTATAGTAGTGTGTATGTGTAACTTGCAGGAGCTACAGCATGTCGGGCGCGTACCGGCACATCGCGGTGCGCGCGCTGGACGTGCGCTGGCAGTGCGCGCGCTACTCCGACCCGTTCGCCGACCTCATCGCCTCGGACATCGATGAGATGCACAACGTACCGATTACCGGCATTGTACCAGGTCAGTGACACATTTACTTATAATTAAAGCCCATCCGAAAATATCCGCCCGTTCCGTGAAATAAAATTGTTAAGATAATTATACAAATTTCTAGTTTCTTCAAAAATAACAATCTTAAATTCAAATTTTAGAACGTGCATAAATATGAATTTAAGGTACAGATAAACTACAAAGTTAATAGGCTACTATGAGCTGGCAGCTGGCCACTACATTGTCCAATGTTATCATTATTATGTTATGTGTGTTAAAGAACTACTTCCTAATTAATAGTAATTAGTTCTTTCTCACTAATCGTAACTCTACTTAATGTGATCAAGTTTATTTATTTCCTTTCTAGATGGTAAATATAAAGCCCTTCTCCTAAACATGACGCTCCCAGCAAGTTGCTACGCGACCATGGCGCTACGAGAACTACTCAAAGTAGACACATCAAGCGACAACCAAGCCTCGCAGAACAACTACCACAAGAGAAGAACCAGTTCCAAGGGAGAAGAAAGTGACAGTGGGGAGAAACGGAAAATGGAGAGTGAATCGGAGGAAGGGGTTAAGAAGCAGAAAACTGATGAATAAAATAGTTTATCGTAGTTCATTGTTTTATTTTTGTGTCGTGTTGGTTTAGCTGTGCAGGATTGATCTGTAACAAAAAGAGATCATTATGAACAAATCTGTTAAATTATTGATTACTATAATAATAGTTGTAAGAAAAACATTATTGAAATACTGGTTGGTGATACCGTTGAGAATTGTGTTGAGATTTTTTTTCTTTTTTAATATTAAAATCAAAAACAAATAATATAATCAAACAACACTAAATTCAATGGATTGGTGATCTTAGTAGTTTGTCACTAGCAATCGGGAGAACGAAGACGTTTCTGTCCTAGTTGTCTTTTACAACACGGGAAGCCAGACGATGACTTATTCATTAGCGGTAAACGCACAGAGTAGGCTAAGTACATAGGGTTCATTTTGGTACTGTGTCCTTACGCGTGCTCGTAGTGTCGCGGCCGGCCGTGCGGCGTGCAGCGCGCGGCGTGCGCGGCCGCGTGCGCGCGCAGCTCGCCCGGCGTCGGGAACGAGCGCGGGCACCACGTGCACTTGTGCGGCTTGTTCTGGATACCAAATTTGTACATCAATCAGGGAAATGAGACTACAGACAAAACAGAATTATATAACTGCTAAAATTCTGCTATAGTCCGAATTATCTCCTATTAAATAAACCGTAGATAAAGAACCGGGTTCTTCATTTGATCATATAAAAAGTATAATAATACCCACCCTAGATAAAGAAAACGCTTACGATAGCAATACAATTTCAGGCCTACCAACTCCCTAAACGAACGGACTTTATACCTCGGACTTGCATCAGTTGCATCTATCACTAAGACTTGTATAGTATAACGCGCCGAAAGCTGATTTTTATACCACTCTTCCACACGATACAATTTGAAATCGCTGTCGTGTCCGTCTACAGTTACACGTAGTACACCAATCTGCATTAAATTAATTTAATAATTATTATTTGTCTAATAATTTAATTATTCTATTCCATGTAAGCATTTTTATTAAGGAACATTAAATTAATTATTTCAAACCTCTGTGTGAAGTGTGGGACAAACCTAGGCAGAATTCAAGATGTCTAATCTAGCAAGAAGTAAATAAAAATGGGTAGATAGGTCATATATAAAAATATATGAGAAGCAAAAAGCCGACGTGCAATATTAAATTTAGTTTACACTATTTTATTGTCAATCTGAGACAGATTAGCTTACACCTGTATCGTGTAGAAAGGATTCATAGTTTCCTTTGCCTATCAGAACGTTTCACCTTTGAAAATACACATATTATGTTGTCTTGCTCCCACCTTCTGCTTCGCAACGAGCGTCCAGCACTAGCAATAGTATCTCTCGCTCGCACATTTTCGGAAAAAGATGGCGTACAATATATTTCCCGCGAACGATCATCATTGTTAAAAATTATAAATTGGTGTTTGAGTGTGACTGACCGTGTAATTTAGCGACACTGCTAACAGAATGTTCTTTTCTCGAAACTTAAAGGGTATCCCATCAGTGACTGACAATACCTATAGTGTGTTCCAGACAATATTGTTCAAAACTGAAGTTTATTGAAACCGTGTTTAAAACTTTGTTATAAACTTTATTTATAGTGTGCAAGAGGTGATGTGGTTGTGGATGTGAACCATGATGTGAACTTATCGGTGACCCGAACAGCGAATACAAAGAACTAGGTATTTTGGCGGAATCATACCTACCTACCGAAGAAACAAAGGTTAGTGTCAAACGCAATAACTACCTACCAGTACCTACCTATATACCTACTTACCTATTTGGTTACGTTTAGTAGTAGGTACTTTAGTGTGACTATTTATCGATAACTATCATCCGTGTCGTAAACTTAGGTATTTTTTTCTCGCGAATTGAATGTAATGTTGATCCTGGTATAATTGTTATAGGTACCTACCTACTTATGTTGTTTCTAGGCAGGTATGTGCTACCTAACTATACCTACAATGTTGCAGCTACAATTTTAACGTACAAAACAATATCCGAAACGGGTTCGTTACAAGGTTACAACTCTGACCAAAAGAATAATTCTTTTGGTCTTGGTCTGAGGGTCACAACCACAGACAGAACACAGAAAGAGCACCTGTTTTCTGTGCTCTGTGGTCAAAACTGTTCAGCGTTGTACTGAACGTACGTTCGTAACAACGTGGACGTACGTTCACGTTGTTTAAATTTCAATCCACAAGCGGGCGTGAAGCATTTGAATTTGAACCGTATGTCAATGCCTATAACATCATTGTTCGTATCATTCACGTAAAAATTGTCAATTGCAAGTCAGTTTCGAGGACCCAGAAACCAGAAGAGAAACCGGGCGACTTTAGAACAAATCGCCTATCGCAATTCGCAGTCCACTGCTGGATATAGGCCTCTCCCCAAATTATGTCTTAACAATCGATCCTCTATTTATTACCTTACACTTTTTAGTACATCGGTTCAGCTGATTGTGGGGCTAAACCTATAAAAATAGGGGGCTATATACTTAGTTGGGATCACGAATACAAGTTTTAAGTAGGTACCTACCTTGGTATGAGTCATGCGATGATAATACAAGTTAGAACTTGCTGTGAAGCATTTGCCGCATTCAGGACACTTGTGCGGCTTTTCACCTGCGAAGCATTAACAAAATCGTAACACTGAATAAATTACGATTCAATCACAATATTATAGCAGCAGCGTCCTTCTGTGTGCTAATAACATCATCATGCGAACCTATCCGTCTACCAAGCGTAGAAAGTTACGAGTATCATCATTTTCAATCCAGTTTGAACCTTATATCAATGCAATAAAAGTCATACTTAGACGCGCGCTCGTCAAATGCATTTAAAACTAGGTATTTTAACCGAGGTCAAATAAAATAAACTTTAAAAAAAAAGTAAAAACCGACTTCAAAAAAAAAACTAAAAAGTATAAAATAATTTTCTTAAAAAATTTAACAGCTTCTGAAGTCGGGGCCACTGCCAAGCTACGAGTAGGTACATTGAAGAATTATAGGCCCCGACTTCAGAAGCTGTTAAATTTTTTAAGAAAATTATTTTATACTTTTTAGTTTTGTTTTTGAAGTCGGTTTTTACTTTTTTTTTAAAGTTTATTTTATTTTTCAATTTTGAGTGGCATTTAAACAATACATAAACATGAGATTACAGCAATCGCGAGTGATGTGCTGTTATTCATTCAAGAGTTCCATTGTCTATCTCCGAAGATCTTCATCAGATCCTCACCAAATTTAAACGGGAACACTTCGGAAGTATACCCTTTCAAACAATAAAAGAATCATCGAAATCGGTTCACGCAGTCGAAAGTTATGAGGTAACAAACATAAAAAGTCGCGCACATACTTAATGTAAATTTAAGACTTATATGGTTTTCTCATGGATCCCATAGTCAGAACTGGACCAAATTAAAATGGGACCATTCGGGAAGCACCAGCTTTCAAATAAAAAAGAATCATCAAAATCGGTTCACGCAGTCGAGAGATATGAGGTAACAAACACATACGCGTCGAATTGAGAACCTCCTCCTTTTTTTGGAAGTCGGTTAAAAAAGGAGGACGTTTTATATTTAATGACTGTGTATTATTTATGTGTGTTGATTGATTTCTCGGAAAAGGCTCGAACGGATTTGGATCTGATCATGGACTACGAGATGGAGGAAGGGAACTCCTCAACAGATAACAGCAAAACATTCGCGACAAGCTTTTTGCTATTTTCTAGACCTTGTATTTATTCTACAAAAATGGACGAATAAATAAATTTTAAGTATATAAAAGCAAAAACCCATTTCAGAAAACTCAAAAGGTTAAGTTTTAGTTTTTTTTTTAATTCTGTTTTAATTTTTTTTTTTTTTTTAAACGTTTCCCCTCACTAGGATTTCTCCTGTATCGAGGGTACAGTTTACAAACATACATGTCACATGCACACACCACCCAGACCCGAAACAACTATCTGTAGATCATACAAATACTTGTTCCGTGCGGGAATCGAACCCGCGGCACGTAGCGTAGAAGGCTAATCGCTTAGCCACTGCGCCTACCGTGTCGTCGTCGGTTTGGTCTTTGTGCATAATTATATCTTTAAAAACTGTATTTTGTGTATATTCCATATTTTGTTTACAATAAAGAATAAGAATATGATCGCTTGCTCTAATTAGCTTTCTGCGACATAAATCGCGAGTTTGATTCAGGACAGATTATACGGAAGAGGGTCGTTCTAAATACCTGTGTGTATTCTGCGGTGTGTGTTCAATGAGCTGGAGGTGCTGAAGCCTTTGTTGCACACGTTGCATATGTGAGGCTTCTCCCCTGAAATAACCACGTTCGGTCAAAATTTCGGCAAAAAACATTGCAAAAAACTCGATTCCTGTATTTTTCACGTGTGAGGTTCTTCACCATACTCAAATAAACAATCCGATTTCAACCGTATATTGTCGCTGTCTCATCGTCAGTAATCGTCGGTGCCTTAGGTATTTTACACCTCTGGCTTTACTTTCGGTAATTAAGAAGGTAGCGATACGATAGGTTAATTAATTAACCCGCGCCCGATCGCCGGCGGTACCCATTATAGCAATATATTTCCCACTGTATCTACGTTTCGTCACAATGTTAGGATTAGAATTAAATACGCATTTCGATTAATCATCGTGTAATTAGTAAGGGGTTTATAATATACATGGTCCCACTTTTCTAGTACCGATCCATTTGAGGCTCTAGACAGATGGACCGCATTTCAACTGCAATCCAACCGCAACTGCATCCGAACTGCAATTTGCGGTGGGATTTCTATTGCAGTCGTGTCAACTGCATTCAAACTGCATGGATTGCAGTTGAAATGCGGTCCGTCTGTCTAGACACTAAGGGGTTATTGTTCTCATCATTATTAACAACTTTTACTATGGGACCAAAGCTTAAATCGGGAAAACCAATGTACTGTTTCATATTTTAGTCGAGTAGGTAATATTGAATTATATTTTTATGGAAAAGCAGTAAATTTTTTGCAATTTTATGTTTGGTCCCATAGTAAAAGTTGGTCATAATGATGAGTACAATAACCCCTTAAAGGGATTGTGACTAGAAAAGTAGGATCCAATATTCGTCGTTCAAAGGTCCAAAAGAGTTCTCAAATCAAATTAGAATGCCAATTGGGAATTTTGTAAGCTTGTTAGCTCTGTAACAGTTTTTTGCTATGTTCTACTTATTAAGATTTGGGTAGGTACCTAGGTCACGATTTTATTTTTGTTGTATTTTACCTAATAGAATTGCTGATAGCGGATCCAAGGACCATCTCGTTCTGTGTGTTAAAGCGTGACTCAGGTACGCGACAGTGGTATTTTACTAGTTCTGTTAATATTAAGACCTATCGTTGTTGGCATGATAGCTAACGAACGCACAGATTTTTAAGCATGCCTCCCACTTTGCTTTTGTAGATAATTAATAAAGAAAATTTTGATGACGTCTTCAAATTACCCGTATGCGTCCTCATATGCCTTTTCAGCAGTGACGGCCGGTCAAATGTCTTCAAGCAAACTTGGCAGGGCAAGATGTTCTTCATGCTAGCAGTCTTCTGGGGTAGGCAGAAGCTTTCCTTGCTGCATACTAAACTGGTCCTCTCGTATAACTTGACTAGGTGGTTGTTCAGACCTTCTAGGAACTTGAAGTCGATTATGTTTAACATTTTGGTAGGCTTTCTGCCTTTTGTTGATAAATCAAGGGGTTCCGTTTGCATATCCATTTTTTGATAAAGATTGTAGGTTTGTAAAGGGTTGTACGTAAGGCGATTTTCTTGTTGGTTTTTTTTTTGCACTGTTTTTACCGTTTAATTGATAAAGTGTGTGCCTGTTTTGATAGCTGGCATATAGTGAATGCTACCGCCATTATGTACATAAACTTAATTTATGTGAAATCGTTACACTAAATTAGACTAGGAAGTTTTTGTACTTCAAGATACCCAATTTTCCACCCTAAACTTTTCATGGAATGGACTAGATTAGACTAGGAAGCTTCGTGATTTCAAGCCAACTAATTTTCCAACTGAAACTTCATGAAAATTCCGTTAGCTAATTATGTATTCTTATCCTTATTAATCCTGATTAAAAATAAAAGGTTCACAGCACAAATTAAACTGATTTCCACTCGAATTTTCACAGGTTACTGTCATAATTTCCTAGCGTTCGTCCTATAAATACGTCGAGGGCTGACGTATACAAATGACAGGGTGATATTAGTGTATTACATTGTATAACAGTTGTGTCGATGATCGTTTCGGAGTATTGTGGTGTCGCAACAATGAGTTTTGTAGAGCACGGGACACTAATCGACGTGATTCGACGGATTTTTTATGTTTTGCCTGGAGTTGGTAACGTTGGATGTGGCGCTTTCTCATCTTTTAATTTCAAGTTTAGGATAAATATTTAGCATATATGCATAATATACAGCTTATATGTTTATGCTGTAGTGTTACCAATAAACTTACTCACTGGGGAGCCGACTGCCTAGCTTCTTTGGCAAAGGTAGATCCAGAAGTGGACTCCGATAGACTGTTGATGAACGAAGTTGTGCCGTCAGTCTACGCCATCCTCAATTTTCGCATATCTTTCTGCAGTGATATTATTCTAATTCTTACTGACTTACTTTGAGAAGCAGGTTGGTCGAAATCATTCTATAGTGAAAACCTTGTTTTCTCGTGTCGGGAGCCGTTTCGCGCGATCACAAATTAATGAATAGAATAGGTCTGTATTTCATGTAAACCAAATACAGGCACTTATGAAATGTCGAGACTGTAGGTGCGCGGGTCCAAGTATGTAGTGGGTCCTATGGAGAAGAACAGGCAAGAATCTCCATGGAAAATCTTTTAAAATAATAGATTACAATCTTAGTAAGTACAATGTTGTGGTAAGAGCTGCGAGAATAATGTAATTTAATGTGAATAAAAAATTATAATTTCTAATAATGATTTGACTTTGAATAAGAATGCCATGGCAGTTACAAGCTGTACAGGCTCGACAGATGGCACCCGTTCACGAGCATAAATTAGTGCATACGTAAAGAACTGGTCATTTATCCGACCAGTGGGTCTATCGCGTAACTAAAATTGTAATGAACATCGACTCTGGTAATAAACTTCAATACTATCATGAGAAAATTATCTTCCAGATATTAAAAAAAAAAACATTTTTTTTTACAAGGTAGCTCGAAGTTTAGGCTCTAAAGATCGTAATGAATGAAGTTTATTACCAGAGTCGATGTTGATTACCATTTTGGTTACGCAGTAGGCCCGCAGTTCCTATATGAGTATATGCCTACCCGAGCAATAAGCTGAAACCGCTATGAGATTATAGGTAGATAGTTCGATTGCGTGATCAAGGAAAGTTGATATCGTCAAATATGTGGGATGGCATAGAAATACCTTTAACCTATTATAGCATCTGTACAAAACAGATATTGACTGACAGACTCGCGACTCTAATAGATGAGAATCTGCTCGCTCAATATATTTTGGTATCTTTTTATTTACCTCCTCAAAATTTTCTAACATCAGTGCAAAGTATTGAAGAAAACGTAATCGCCTATAAAGGTGACGCTGCGAACCTTTACATTTCCCCGCTTTGTGCGACAAACGCAAGGAAAAGCGCCCATACAAATATTTACGATTCGTCGCTTTGTGTCGTACACTGTCAATCAAGTCTTTGATAAACTCGAAGATGTATTGAGATTTTTGGGATCGAGATTCACGATGTATTTGGCAATTATGAAGAAAAAGTGCTTTTAAATGTTTTCTCATACGTTGTTGAAGAATAGAATGTGTCATACAATCATCCAATCTATAGATCTTAGAGGTCAAGCAAAGGTAAATCAGCCTCGAGTCAAAGAGTGGTCCGTTCTTTAATATTGAGGCTACTCGGTTCTTCAGAGAGGACATTTAGCCGTTTTGTCCACTACTTGCGGTGTGTCTTTCCGATAGTATTAATGTATTTTTTCCTCTTGTATCGTGGGATATATCACATCATACACAAATGCAGGCAATACATTAATATGTTTTGTTGCCCTATCCGGCTGGATATGATGGGGTTGGAATCTAATCCAATACTTTAGTCAGCCGTACCAGACCAATGAACGACAAAACATTTTAAAAATAAGAACCTTAATACACAGCCTTTAATCACACCAAACATAATTGGCTCGGCACAGCTAAATTAGGTTAAACGCTTTAATTACGGTAAAACCAACAGGTATTGAACATTGGGGGACGGAAGTGACGTAGCACTTTTGGTCCTATTGTACGCCACCCCATAAGGCAAGTCGATTATTATAATAAGCTTTACAACTGGGTTAGGTATGAAGGTAATGCAATTGATCGGTATTTTATATTCAAGCTTGTTGTTCTTCATGTCGTAAGCAGAATTATAGGCTATATCGTATTGATATTTTTGTCATAATTACAAACCTCTGTTTGGAGTACCTACGTATTAAAGTGTTCTGAAATAAATCCTTGATACCAGGCAAATACTGGCCTCCTCTCTTATAGTGGTATTGGAAATATCTATTTGCCAAACATAATGACTTACAATAGAATAGAATACCTAGATCTTTATTTCATGTAAACCAGATACAGGCACTTATGAAATGTCGAGACTCTAGGTGTGTGGTTCCAAATAATAGGTCCTATGGAGAAGATTTGGCATTTGGCAATATTACTTAACGGCTGTTCACTAACGGAACGTTCTATTAGAACTTAGAAGACATTTCATTCAGCAGCTTGAATATATTTTATGGTCTTATTATTGTAATTTATGAAGTCTTTTTGTGGTGTATATCGTGATCAATGTTGGTACCCACCTATTATGTTTTAGTATAGATTTTAGTTTAGGTATTCTTTGATTTCGGATAGGTCTACACAAGGTAGGTTTAAAATATTCTAAAGTAAATCGAGCATTATTCACTTCAAATAACACTCCTCTATGTAGCTTATCTTAAAGATAAGCATCGTCGGATCAGCGTACACGCCTCGGAATTACGCACAGAACAATCGAACATTTTTATTTCCCTACCTATTGTTATTTTAGCAACAAAACTCTCGAAAGCTATTCAAATTCTGCTTTGGCTCTTATTCAAATGCCCTCGCAAATCGGATTTACTCGCAACTTGTTAAGACTGCCTTGTTTCACTTCTACCTTTCTTTTTATTTATTTTTCATCTATTGCGAGGTAAAAGGAAACTTTTATTTGGCCATACAAACCTACCTAGTTATTCGTATACTTGTTTCTTTTGCTGTATGTATTTTTACGGTGAATTTGGGTCAGGACTTCGATTGTGCACAGAAAATTTACTGCGAATTTATGTATTTGGTTTATTTTCGCACAAGTATTGGATCTTCTGTAGTGGGCACTTTTGTTAACTCCCCAGTATACAAATGAGACATTGATTGACTGATTTATGGCCTCCCGTTGGGAGTGATCTATGTGATACAGTTTAGGCTGATTCTAAGTATATGATATTAGGCTGATTGATTGATACAATACCCAGTGTCAGTCGTCTCATTTGTGATCCAAAAGTTTGTAGTCGTCAATAATTTATCAGTTAATTACGAGTTTTATGACCTAATAGTTCATACTAAAACACTTCAATATCCATTATTGACGTGGTATACTGGAGGTCTATCAATTTACATAATAAACCATCACTGAACGAGCTGATACCGATCCTGTCAGCAAATATAATCCCGCTACTGGACAAAGGGCCAGTATTGGGATTATATTATAGGCTGATAAACGCCTTTGCCTCTTCCCATGATTTTCTAACCTTCCGTTAATGGACGAGCTATGATCTCAAAATTGGTCATAAACAGTGCATAATTGTTCACCTTATTTCCTATTTCCCAAAGATATTGCCACCTTAACCCTCCAAACTAAATTCAGAGGTAATAAACAGTCCGGCACTACCCTGTTTCAAATATAAAAAGTAACAAAGTAAGAAACAAAAGGTTCTCACAATATTTTCGTCAAATTACGCGCTGTATCGATCCTCCCGCGGCGTCTGTTGCATAAATGCATTAGTCTGAAGATAGGCACCTCGCACTATTGAGTTGTGAGATATACGCGGTAGCGGGCGGGATGCGATGGTTTATGCATAGTAACTATATACAAAAAAATGCCTTATTAATGTTGTGTTTTTGTTCAATACATTTAAATGGACACAGTGACCCTTTTAATAAAATACAGTTGAATTAGGAACCTCCTTCTCTTGTTGAAGTCGGTTATAAATTAGCAACACTCATCATTTCACTCGCTAACCAATGAGCGGACATGTTTGGCCGAGAACAATAGGTACTAATGTTTTCATTTCGTCAGATAATGAATTAAACAGTGAATACTAACACCACGCCTTTATTATTGTACTGTATTCTTCTCGAGGAAAAATTAGAGAACGTCCAAACACTGCTGATATTAACTCCCATGTTATAGGGGCGACGTTTATCAGAGTCATCATTATGTATTTCCTAATAGAAAACCAAACCAAAGACAAGCATAGCGGGACATTCCACTAAAAATCGGAGCTGCCCGGCTCGGGAAGTACCTGCACCTTGCAGAATATCGTAGCCAAACAACAGCTCTTTTGCCGTGTTGTGTTCCCAACGGTGAGCAAGGTCGCCTTGGGTTTAGTGGTAAGGTCGGCAACGCGCGAGTTAAAGTCAAAGAAGGTTTTATTTCAACTGGGCCTTTGCAGGCACTTTTAAAACGTTGTGATTCTAGGTGCATGATGAGTAATGCCTCTGGTGTTGCAAGCGTCCATCGGGTAAAGTAACCGCTTACCAATTTTTTTACCACCTTGTAGTATTAAAAAAACCTGTACGCACGCTATCGCACGATAGGTACTAATAAACGGTTTTATTTTGCATAGAGATGATAATACAGCAATAAATAAGCTACTTCAATAAATATTAAATGACCGTATTTTATCACAGCGCTCACTTCTTTTCACTTGGACCAACCGGGGTCCTCTCCGTCCTCCCTAAATTTATTCTTAATAAAGCGCGGAGCGGCCGTCCGATGTATTTTTTGATATCTCTCGCTTTGCGATGAAAGCTTGCAATCTACCGGTGTTTTTCTTTGGGGATTGAGTTTGTTCAACGTTTTGATCACGTATTTTCGATGGACGATCTCCCAACGTATCGAGTAAAGTAATTTTTTACGGCGTTTGAAGTTTATTTTCATTTGGCTTGTTTATTTTGGGATTTCAAAGAGTTGGGTTTGTGTATGTTTAGTTTAAGTTAGGGTAGGTTTTATGTCAGTGATGAAGTAACATGATGAATTTTACCTCTTAATAACGGTTCCTAGTCGTCGTTATGGCTGATTGAGTTCAGTATTTATTAATTTATTTATATATGTTGCCTTTTCGTCAGTCGACCCTTACATTTTGCAAATCAATAAATAGACGATATTTGAATGAAAAGAAAAGAATAGTGTGTAAAATAAGGATTTAGCTACCATAGTTCCGATAGGTGTTTCAGTCAGGTGGTCTGAAAGCGAAGAGCATTGACGGGATCCTCTTCATTGCAAAATTCTTACTGAATAGTTGGGTTATGGGCTTATAAAAGGCACTGTTGCAACATATGAGGCAATAAAGCAACTGAGCTAGTGCATGATGTTCTTTATGTCAATACGTGATCAGGTTTTTTTCATTCCAGATATTATGTTATTATATGAATAGTCGCTTGCAAGTTCGCGTAACTGGGCTCCAAGAATTTAGATTTTTACATTATAAGCATTTGCTTATGTGGTAACTATTATGTACAATAAAAACAATGATTGAAAGCTATAAGGCTTGTGATATGAAAGGAATATTTTTATCCTATTCATCTTGTTTCGACTTGCGTATATTATGTCAAGTTATCGACTTTATATTCTTGTCTAGACTAAATCTAAATACAACTAGACTTGCATCGTTGCCAAAACAAACTCCAACATTAAGTACGTGGGCAAAGTAAACAACTTTTATAAAATACACCTTCGGAGCTGATGTTAGCGGAAAACTAATTCAAGTGAATTCAGGACAAAGATAACTTTAACTAAAATATACAGTCCAAGTTCTGCGGTAAAAAGTGGAGGCAGCAAGATGGCTGGGCGTGGCGCTGGGCGGGCGGATGGGCGGGGCCGCCCAACTGTGTCAAGAGCTTTCAGATGGATTATTTTTCTTTGATGGCTCTTACTGAGAAAGCTCTTCGTTGTAATGGAGTGGGCTATACTTTGTATTGTAGGTAGGTAAGTATGGTTGCGCTAGATTTTATGGTAGTGTCCTTTATTAAAGTTAGTTTTAGATCGATTTGAGGATTTTATTATAGAAGCTAGCTGGTTTGTTTGAGGTACATGAATCCAGCCGCAACTGATTATTATTTGTTGGAATATGTAGATTGGAAGCCCACCACGACATAGGTAATAAAATGCTAGGCATACGGCAGATGATGAGCCGATTTGATATAAATCAGGATGTGGCAGCTGTTTTAGGTTTTCTGTATTTATACATGTTGTAAGAGTTATTTAAGAGAAACCACGGTTAGGTAAAGAAAGTAACAATTTTATAGACAAAGCATCGCATAGAATATGTAAGCTAGAAATATTACTAAATGGTTTGTTTTAATTTTTGTGGTGTTCGACTTGTGTTAACGAGGAACTGAGATAGGATGCAGCAACAGCAGTTTTCTATCAAAAGATAATAATATGTTTATGATTATACATAAGTACCTACACCTTTTAGTATTTATCTTACCCTACATTGTTCTCTCATAATGTCCTACAAAAATGTGCTACAAAATTGTAACACCTTTATTTTAAAAAAAAGAGTCTACGTGAAGTTTCTTGCCAGATTTACTCCATAGCATAGGACCAAAAAACAAGTTTGAAGTGAATTGCAAAACAAAGTTATTTAATTTTAATATTCATATAATGCGATATTATCTTACGAACCTAAATCACTTTATAATTAGATTTTTCTGACAACGAATCAAGAGTGGTCATACAACTGTTCGTTTTTCCACAACCGTTGTAAAAGTAACTTTCTAGCAGCCTATAGTTAAATAGTGGGTTAGAGTTAACAGATATCTTCTATCTATCGACTTTCGGCTAGTGGAAGAAACCCTGAACATCTAATTTTCCTGACCTTAACACTAGAAACAAGGATGAATTCCTTAAACGGTAACTTAGCAGATTCCCTTAATTTACCAATGAAACGACTCAACTTAGCCTATCGCCGATACTCAAAGCCTATCTATCGCACATATTATTATACACTGCTAGATGTTCACCCAAATAAAAAGATCGATGAAGACGAATTACCTTTGTAGAAAAAGTCACAAAGTACATAACTATGCCTACTTAAAGAAAAGAACACATTTCATTTTCCCAACGTGTCGCATAACACAATATATCACACAATTTCTCCGTAACAAACTGCTCCCCGGCGTAATTCTTTCAATTTCATCATGTATATTTAAATGAGTTTGTATTACAGAACGTCTGTAAGAGCTCCGCGCTTTAATATGTACGGGGACACTCTTATTATCTTGTGAGGTGCGCGGTGCCATTGTCACACGGTGTGGGATATGTTACACTATGCCTGATTATAACATAATGTTGTACGGTGGCTACTTAAAAAAATTATCTATGCGGGACAACGGCCATAACTCTTTACTAATAGAATTCACGGATTACTCGATGTATAAAATGTTTATAATGAATATCTATTAATTTGTATATGAATAAAGAAAAAAAATCTTAAGCCACGAAACCTTTTGAAAAAATCTAACGGAAATCATAACCTTTACGCCTGGACTACGGATAAGGTAATCCTGATTTACACCTGAGCTACACCAGAGCTGCGCCTATGTAACCCTGAGCTAGGTCTATGCTACGCCAGAGTTGCGCTTGAGCTACGCCAGAGGTACGCCAGAGCTAAGTCCGAGCTATACGAGACCTACGCTAGTGCTAAGACACTACGCCATAGCTACGCCTGGGTTACGCCAGTGCTACGTCAGAGCTACGCCAGCGCTACGCCAATGGTACGCCATAACGCCACAGATAAGTCACGACTCTTAGCTACGCCAGAGCTACGCAAGAACTACGCTAGAGAGCTACGCCAGAGCTACAACAGAGCTACGCCAGAGCTACAACAGAGCTACGCCAGAGCTACACCAGAACTACGCCAGAGACACGCAAGAGCTACGCCAGAGACACGCAAGAGCTACGCCTGAAACACGCCAGTGCTACGCCAGAGCTATGCCAGTGCTAAGCCAGGGCTACGGCAGTGCTACGTCAGGGTTAAGCTAATGCTACGCCAGATCTACGCCAGAGCTACACGAGAGCTAAGTCAGAGCTACGCCAGATCTACGTCAGAGTTACGCTAGAGTTACGCCGGAGCTATGCTCAGTGGTCACGATTCTGAACAATGAGGGACTAATTTGAACGAAGAAAGCGGAAGACTCTACTGAGCTATGCTGGGCTACGCCTTGGTTAAGATTCAGCTACGCTGAACTACTGATTTACGACTGAGCTATGCTGAGCTATGCCTTGGCTATGCCATGCCTACGATTGAGCTGCGTTAGTCTCGACTGAGTTATTGCTGAGCAGTGCCTTGGCCACGCTTGAGTAGTTTTGCATCAGCTATGCCACAGGATGACTGATAATGTCTCAGCTACGAGTAACTCTACAACTCCTCAACCTCTCCGCTCGATTAAGGTCCGATTAAATTGAAAACATTATAGATTTCTCAGAATTGGTGTTCAAGACAACTTCTGCAATCTCGTATCGGATGACGACTATGCGAACGCCACCCCACCCGTGTTGCGCGGTAGATTTTTTCCAATTTCGTCGCGTCGACGTGTTGGGAAAAATCCTCTTTTGATTTATATTTTAATTCACAGTCTCATTTCAATTTATGGACGAGTCGATAGCTTTGTAAAGGCATTTGTACCTGTCTAATGTCATATACATGCTAATGTGTTGCGTCTGAATGATATATTTTAAGTGGGACTCAAAAGAATTCCAAATTGGTTTTGCTGTAGTAATCTTTTGTTACTTAGTGTTTTGAAATTGAGTAACTTTTTGAGTGTATTTGAGGAAAACGATTGTTTTGATAGAAGTTTTGTATTTAATAATTGGTGCATTAAATGTGTTGTAAGATTACCCACTTTTTTTTTTTAAGATATGAAGTTCAATTAGTTGATTAAAAAGTTGTTAGAATAAGTATTATTGTTATTCTTCAAGGTTATGCTCTCTCAGTGCCACTTTAATAAAGTTATTATGTGTATATTTTTGTCTCTTACACATTTACTTTGATATTAACTGCGGTTTTGCCTAATCATTTACCATATTTCCACGTTATTTCTGTTGTGTTCTGTTCTGTGCAAGTAAGGGGTAGATTTAGTTCAACATTTTACATCTTAATATCAAACCGGAATGTCTTTAACTAACAGTTACTGTTTACTGAAACGATTGTCGTAAAACGTAAACATTGTTGTTAGAGAGGCCCTAATATCGGCGCTAAGTGGCGCTGGCCGGCTTTGATCCCGCGATATTGACTCCGGCCTGCATATCATTTGCACGAAACGCACGGGTGGAATTTTCTTTTATGGGAGTTTTTCCAGCGGAATATTTTATTTTATACATTTAAAACGCAAAAAAAATATTGCTATATAATAAACAGATTGATCAAATGTTGTTACATAGTACACATGAGGATGAAATAAATATGAATACAGTAGTATTATAATAGTAGTAGTAAGTAAGTAAGAAGTAGTAAGTAAGTAAGTAGTAAGTAAGAAGTATAGATACCAATACCACACATTATTACAGAATTTCTAACCTGCACCAACCGTAGTCACCTACGGATTGCAAACGGTGTTATTATGTAGATAATTATAATAATAATTGTATATTTAACAGCTGCGCGTCAAACTTCCTCAAGTCAATGAAGATTTCTAAAAACGTCAAGAACTGGGAATTATCTACCAATTTTATTTAACTTTGGCTTGCATCAAGCTAATCTAGCCTGTAGTATTAAACCGAAGATTCGGTCTAGGCTACATTGTGATCAATTAAAGTTATCGTTACACATCACATCATCCTAAAAAATCTCATAGTGTGTATTGTGCCTCCTAGGGTACTCGAAAGCCCCCCGATGTCCCTGGAAAATATTTAAATGAAGATCATCTGTTACTTGCGAAGCTTTTTGCTAACGCCATCTTGTGTCCCCCGCTTTATAATGTTGTTCTAAAATAAAGTATTTCGCGTTATTTCAGGTTATAAAGTCTTTGTAATACCTCGCTGTGTTGGGTTAAGATTAAATCTTGTTTTAAGATTATTGTCTACCGTCTTATACCTACTTATCGTTTATATACGGGTACCTACTCCCTATTTTTAGCTTTACTTTAAAGATCAGTGACAAAGTCAATCGAAAAACGTTTTAGTTAGTGTTTCCCATCTGCAATTAATGACTTACTGAGTACAGGACCTAGACCTACAGGCTTATTAAATAGGGTGTATTATGGTCTAAGTTTAGTAAGTTTGTATGGAAACTTAAATCTACTTTTAACATGGTGAGCTGAAAGTTATGCTAAGGTTGCACTATTGTACTTATTCATTATATACCTTAAACTTATTACATATACTAGTTACCACTAGTATAATGAGTTTATGGTATATTATATAATATACCAAAGAGGTTTGATTTTCACCTCAGGACACATTTGTTTGGCCTACATGTGATTGTTATGTGATTATAGAATTTTGTGTAACTGTGTATGTGTGTTTGTACTTTCAACAGGACGGGATTAGGAAACAATAAATAAGAAATAAAAGCCGTAAGAACTCCATCACAACTTATTTATTCTGTAACAACACGTCTGAATATTCCGTCAACAAACTTTAACAAGATGCCTAGCGGATACGGATGAAAAAGTAGAAAAGTAAATGTCTTAAAGCTAATACTGTAAAAAACACTCTCATTAAAAAACAAATTGGTTTCACCTGTAACTAAATGGACTTTGCTGACTATGAAAGGAAATTGAAACTTATTTGTATGTACATACGATCTACATTATAACTCCCACGATGGAACTATATGATACTTTAGTAACGGAAAAGTGCTGAGTTTGTGACATGCCTGTCTTGACGTCACAGGAACGGAGGACATCAATGTACTATGTATACACCACCACCGAGGTAACTATTCTAATGCTTTGAACTTCAAGCCATGTTAATCATCTGGAACAAGAGAAAATCACAATTAACATGGTGGAATAAGAACTAGAACATCAGAAGCACATGAAGTTATGTAATTGTAGATTTACTTAACAATAATCATTTAAATTATGCTTACAGCTGATACAATTGTAACTTGCATGTAAAAGTATGAATGGAGTGATGATGAACACTAGCTAATATAAGCAGACAGCTGCTTCATTAAAAAAATATTGACTACATATTGGGACAGTTGAATAAGCTGTACCCAACAATGCTAAGAAACCCATCTACTCGTAGAGATCACCCTAAGAACACATTTACGACCATATTAATTTAGCAAGAAGTCTGAATAATAATATCGGCTACGTAATATAATTGAAAACTTATTTATAAAGATACCGCAAATAGTAGGCACTAGGCACACATCAGAGCAAACCATGAAACAGTTGGTGAAAAAAAAATATTACTCACCTTATAACTAAAGGAATAACAAAAGAACGCGTTTCGCTACGCGGGGCTCATCCAGAGCCGCGTGAGCCGCGCGGGCCAGCGGCGCGGGCGGGCGACGTCGCGCGACGCCGGCGACCGCGGCATCGGACGCGCCGTGCCCTGCTGCGGTTGTCAGGACCGGTGGATGCGGCTCCTGGCTGTAAGAAAGAGGTTAAAAGGTTCAATTAATCTCAGAATTAAACAGGTCATTGCTGGACGTAAGCTTTTGGAAAGGAGTTAGATTGCGGTAAGCAAGCTGGATAAGCTGGTGACTGCAGAAAGGGCTAGGTACTAAACCGAGGACACTATTTGCGAGTTGGATGGCTACCACGTCATCTTACGGTAATGAGAATTTGATTCCCCTTTTACTCAGACACGGCAGCAAATTTAAGGTTAGGAACTATGCGTAAAACCGTAACTTGTAATATTTTAGACAAGGAAAGCAAAGAGGAACCAGGTAAGGGAAAAAATTATAAAATAGTCTTACTTCATGTACTACCTATACAAAAATTTCTAGACTATGAGGTAGGCCGAAGATGTAAGTATTGTACTCACCATACTGCTGCAGGTCACGGTCTCTGCAGGCACCCTGGCTCACTGCGGAAGATAGCATGTGGTTATTAGATAAACTTTTATACAAAAGCTGTATACTGAAAATAAGATAAAGGTTCTTATAGAAAACGGTTTAGATTGATGTTAAGCATGATCATATTGCTTCAGTTTTGAAACAATAAAATAGAGAAAAGTCGAAAATCCACGTGGTTAAGAATTTGAAAAATTGGTAAAAAGAACTTCTAATCAATTCATATCGCTTGTTTTAAAACAATGAAAAATAATAATTATATTCTGGTAACCACGTGGTTATCTAATTGCAAAAAATCTGAAAATAGGTACCTATTAAATTTCTTTACAAAACAGATCAGATACGTTCTGTAAAAATATATAAATGTGAATATACAAAACGTATAATTATAATAAGACTAGAGATAGCACGTGGTTAATAAAAAGAAGAACAAGATGGCGTCTCATATAATAAAATCAAGATATAATCGATACAATAATGCCTAATGTCTAATAAGATGGGAATTAGGTGATATAATTTTAACTGATAAGTAGGTACATGATAACCGAAGAAAAAAAGGGAAAGTAACAAAAAAATAATCTATTAAGCTAATAGTAATTACTCACGTCCCGCTGCAACACCCGAATGCGACGTATGCAAGCGCACGCGCACTTTTATAGCCTAATTTATGACGACGCATTGTAATAACATCGTAACTGAATTTTACATTACATTATCATTTATTAAACAAAGAACAACGTTTATTAATAAACATCTTTTTATTAATTTATGTTACTGTCAAAAGTGTCGTCTATAAAAAGGGATAATAATCTTTACTATGTAAAAGTTAGAAAAATTAAATATGTATTCCATTCTCTTTTATTGTTTAAGTTACTGTAAAATTGGTAGGTAGTTTATAAAAGGGAGGAGTATAATTCATGTTCATGTATAAGTTTAAGAAAAATATTGATGTTTCAGCTGCCACAGCTGATAAATTACCATGTTTTCCGACAGCTGATGTGTATGTTTTTCTCGATGATGCACAAGAATGGGTAGGTTGTCATAATAATTAGAGTGAACAGGGTTGCAAAATGTAACTTTTTATGGTTCAAACTTTGGATGATAAGTAAAGACTCAGTCCATTTAAAATTAGTATTAATATTTCTTTGAGTACTTATCCTGTTCGCTATTTCTAAAATTGTAATAAGATTGATACTTGTTTACATGGCCTAACGGACATCTTAGGAAAAATTACAAGTTGGGATATTAAGTGGCACGTCAGGTAGGTACAATACATTTTCTTTGGAAAACTCAATATACGAAATCAAAAGAAAATTTAAGGAAAGCCGCAGGTTTTCACTATCCTCCAAGCATAATTAAAAACTACGGAAGCTAATAGATGCAGACTTCGACAAATAAAAAATCGGGTGAAATCTTCTTGCTAAGCACATCGTGAAAATAATAATAACTTTGCAAACATTCTATGAATAATATTATTATAATCATATTAACCAGTTATACAATGCAACTAGAATTATACACATTCAATATTTTCAAGAGAATAGAATAGAAATAGGCTTTATTGTATACCTACATGAGAGAAACTTGAGGAGTAGAAGAGTGTGTAAATCTACTATGGCTTCATTTCTAGATAACTTTTGGCAATATTTATTTTGCTTATATTCAGATTACAAAGTGCATGTAATGTGAGTAAAAATGCAGTTACGTCGTTATGATTAGCAAATGTGTAAAACGTACGACCTTTTTTTCAAAATACCGTCAACATATTTTTATTTTTAGAAAATTCAATGTTAATATTTAATACTTATATGATTTAAAATTTTGGTTTTTGAAGAGGATAAACTTCTTCAACGGTTCTTGTCCAACAGTGGACTGCGATAGGTTGAGTTAATTTCGTTATGACTTAGTACGTCGTGCATGTAGTGTAGGGTACATGACTTCGTATTTCTTTTATTGAAATGTGGTTCCATGAGTGAATAAGTTACTGTATTACTAATAAGTATCGTCGACAAATAATATAAGGAATCGGCCTCATATTATTTGCCGACGATACTTTGCTGCTATTGCAGCATCAGCTGATAATATGTAATAAAAAGCTGGAACTTGAATTAGGTTCATTGGTTAGATAAGAAACCAACCATTTAGATTGGGACAGCCAGTGTAAGCATTGAAAATAATATTATGGACATTACAGGCTTACCCTGTACATATCAAAGTCGTTATATAAAAATTTACTCTTTGCATACCTAACAATTTAAAAACATAACACGTGCCAAAATAAATTATATTTTTTGTGTTTTTGTAATAATTAATATGCTTTACTGTGAAAATATATTAAAGTCCAACCTGGTTTCTTCTTTTAAATATCAAACGTAATCAGTAGTAATCAAAGAGGTTCGACTGATTTCATTTCGTTAGATTTCGAATAACTTTTCCAAAACTACCCTCTCCCAAATAAAACTCAGTAACACAGACCCATTCTTTACAGATAAAATATATTCCGAGAACTTCTACCTAAACCACTAAATCAAAGTACATAGCGGGCTATATAAAGTACATAAATCGTCGGCCATTTTGGCTCAGTAAATTTAATAATCCTGGGAGCTCGTCCTTAGTAAGACAAATGTCCACCCACCACCCTGCTTGGAAAATATTACATAAGTTTCCTGGAAAAACGGTTTGAGGGCGGCGCTTGGGGCGTGGTGTAGCCACGCCTTGTGCAGTGGGAGGAGCTTAGGAGGGCTATATGGCAACTTGATACATTCCAAGATTTGGACGTTTTATTAAATGAAGGTAAATAATTTGGTCTGAGTGCTAGTATAGAAGTAATATTGGATGAAATAAATTGTACGGAGTAATGACTTTGTTTGTGTAGGAGCTTGTATTATACCTGTAAAGGTACTGGGCTTTTCGTATTTTTTATGAGATGAAGCTGTTATTATAACTAATTCAATCCGTTGATGTACTCATGAACGTAATTTGTTTTGCGAACGATTAGGTTCTGTATATCTAGTATAATCCCATGACCTACATCAGCGGGCATGGTTTCATGAATGTCAAATGGAAAATAAAAAGAAAGCCACAATCTAAAACTATATCCAAAACCAACCATTTTGTATGATCACTTGATCAATTTCTGGGAATAAACTATATTGAAAGAAAGTCATACCTAAATGTAAAAGAATGCTTTTTTTGTTTAAACATAACAAGTACCTACTACAGTGGTTTTAAGTTGCTTGATAAAATAATAGCCGGTAAAAAAATATTGACATCCACTGATTGATTGGTTTCTTACTTAATTGGCACACAATTAAGTAAGTAGTAAGTAAGTAAGTAAAAGTTTATTTTCTCATCATCACATTATAGATACAGTCACAGTAATTAACATTTAAATAGAGACTGGTGTCTGTGATAGGTAAAACCTGTGTTACAGATCACATAAGTAAGAACACATACAGTAAGAAAATGATTTTAACTTCATTCTATTAGATTAGCTTTATTACGCTATGTCCATTAGCAAGCTCTAAACAAAACGGACGCTTTAACCAAATTAGATTTAAAAGGGGATAAAACAAATAAAAAAAACAACAAATTAATGAGTCCCGCTAACTTCCCGGCCCCCGGGACGCAGGGACCACACAAATGCTAATTTTTCAACAACTAAACATTTTTCGGTACGATTTCCAAAAAGAATTTGTTACAGTTGCGGAGCAAATAAAGTATACAGTGAACAACGAAATTAAAATAAAACCCGTTTTTAAAAGATTTTTTTAATTTTAGTATTTTTTTTCCAGTGATGTTATGAATATTGTTACTATCTGTACCTAGTGCGATAGTTGAAGACAATTTATGTACTATGCTTGAATCTTGATTGAATCTGTAGTGATACTTAAAACCCACATTCACAATTATTTTAAACCTATAGACACTTTCTTTAACTTTAAATATAATTTGTAAAAATTTGGTAATTTATCACAGTTTCGTATCACATTCTATTTAAACCTTTTGTTTGTGTCGTGAGTAATTATTATAATATAACAAATTTTATCGGTCGAGATTAATCAATCTATCATCTCTGACAAGCCTATTGTTGCCAATAAGCTTGATATATCGGTGATCGATCGAGAAAGCGCCGCACAATGATTGTTGATATTACAGTCCCACATGAAAAGAATCTTGTAAAAGCCGGAAACCTGATCTGAACTTGGGACACAAGGTGCTTGAAATGTGGAATAAATGTAAAAAAAAAATTGTTACCTAAACCTAAAAATAAGGAGTGAAAGCAACGCGTCAAGATTTATTTTACCTTAAAGATTTATATTCGCCTTTTTCATACATAACTTGTATAATATTACAAATTCATTGATATATTTTCTAGCGAGTCATTTATTTGCCCGGCATCGTAATCCATTCAGTCCCCGCATCTGGCGCTCAATTTAAAACAAAAAGGTAACACACAGAGGCCACAGGAACTTCGGGAAAAAGGACCATCTCCACCCACTTCCTGTTGTTTGTCTCTGGTACACACATATTTTTTAACTAAGTGCCTATTTTGAATAAAAATGCGTCTCCCTTAACCGTTAAAATGTACGGAGCGAGTCCTGAAGATTTATGTCACTACGTCCTCTTTATTTAAGAGATAACGCTATTGTTCGTAATTTTGGTCGGTCGTGCATTTGTACGGAATTGTGTGCAGGAAATTGTTGGAGCAATTGAAAAGAATGAGGAAGTTACGGGTTATATTACAGGTGGAAAAATATGTGATATGAAAATTTAATTAAAATTCTGTGAAAATAACCGTAACCATTTGTAGAATTTTAAGTTATGCTTTATGTTTTATATTTGAAGAGAAATCCATAAAAAAAATCCTATTTCATGTTAATGTCGTGTCAGAACGCCTTCTGTAAATCCTAAGGATTCGTAACGGTCAGTTTATACCGTTCTAGATGATTCTAACTAGTTCGCAAGTGAATATTTTTATTTTTCCCCTGTTAGTAGGATTCCCTTTCATCGCCTATAACGCTACCCAAGGGAACTCGTGGGGAGATCCGACTTGTATTGATAACTGACCACAGGGGCAATGTACGGAATACAATAACAAGAAAACAATCGCATTATTCAGCTTGTGTTCTTTCTTTATCTTAATGAAAGTATGTATTAATAGTTATTTGTTATACAAGAGTGCAAAGTTGCTTTTTAACCGCGTGTTCAATTTTGATGACCGAGCAAGCGAAGGATTCTAAAATTGAATCACGAGCGCAGCGAGTGATTCAAAATTAGAATCCTGAGCGTTAGCGAGGGAATCAAAAGAGCACGAGGTGAAAAATCTTTGCACTCGAGTGCAACACGTAACTTTTCATTTCACCTCAGCGAGGAAATGACTAAATGCAAAAAAAAAACGTTTAATTCACAAACTTAGTGCACACGATGTTCTAAATTCAATTTACTTTATCCTCTAGAGAATAAAAACGGCTTTTCCACTCAGATATTGAAGATTAAAAATACTCTTTCCGAGATGGTGGGATGAAAATTTACTTTATCCTCTAGAGAATAAAAACGGCTTTTCCACTCAGATATTGAAGATTAAAAATACTCTTTCCGAGATGGTGGGATGAAAAGGTATTTTTTTGAATGTGAGAGCTTAGCGAAATAGATACATATAAGATAAATAAAAATATTAAATAATAATTATTAAACGTAATCAAAAATATCCTGTATAGTGAGACTTATCGTCATAATAAAGTTAAAATTCGGTTCATGGGGCGCGTGTAGGTGCGAGTTCACCTTTAGGAATTGGTGGAAATCATAAATTTAGAATTTTTGATTTTAAGACATTGTTGTTTTCTAACAATGTTTCCACCACCATTAGAACAGTGTTGATGAATAATGTGCACATTTGTAAAAATCTTCATACATTAGTAAAGAAGTAGGTAGGTACCGAAAAATAAAGGAAATATCTAAAACTGCTGATCCACGTAAGCTCATCTTACTAGTAACGTAGTTAGGTGGTTACCAATCATCGGCGCCCGCGCATCGCTTCGTGATCAGTGATCTTTACCGATCGCTACTCGATAATCGATAATCGCGCGCACTGTGCAAACAGTCGCTTTCATGTTCACGAATTTTTGCAATCATTTGCTGTACAGGCTGTTGTTTTAGTTTACAGTACTTGAGCATTAATAAACAGGACTGTTAGATGTTTAAAATTGTTTTAAAAATAATAAAGGTTGTGAATTGGTTATGGTTATGTTGGATTGCCAAGATTTTTTTTTATAAATAAATAATTGATTCATATAAAATGTGTTACAAAAGATGGTACCTATACCTACATATATTACTATTAAGAGCATATATTATACACAGGTACGGCCGTATTACAGCAGCATGCAAACCATTTTTTGATACCAAGAAAGCGTTTATTTTAAAACCAGTTATATTTCAGTATTAACTCACTAATTTAGTCTTAAGATACTTAAGCTTTCTTGGGTAAACACTAAAGCCATAGCTAATATATTATACAAATGATTTTGGTCGAAACCGACAGCTTAACGTGTTCCGTCTCTGCGATATCATTAAAAATGTTTTCCTATATTATAAAAATATTAGTATTTGTCTTAAAGACATGCTGTAAGTAAATGAGCGTGGGATCGCGGTGGCTGCGCGTGCGACCGGCGGACGCCTCGGGCGCTGAACACAACCTCCTATTACCCTTCATCCTGCGCTGGATCCGCTTAGATGCCGGGCTAGGGTTGCTGCTGTTGGTTATTACCGGTGGTGTATGAGATAGAACTGATCTCCTAAAATTGACGAGGCAAAATACGAGTATAACTATGAAGTTATTATAACTACGAAGTGTTTATTTTTGATACAAATTAGTCGGAAAATAAGTTTTGAAATGGCTTATCAAAGTAATTGCTCAATGTGACACTGAAGGCGCAACTGGTCAACTGTTAGTAAAAAATATTATGGTAGACTAACTTTTATTAGTTTTAGATTTTTAAGATAATATATTTCAAAACATTTTGTGAAAATGTGCTACAAAATAACTAGTTATTCATCTTTCGATGCCTTTTCAAAAAATCCAGTAAATCGCTTGCGGAACTTCGGAATTCAAGTTTGATGAGTATTTTGATTGAATCAGAAGTTTAATTTAATGTTCCCGGCTACGAATGAACCACTCGGACTTGCTCTTTAGGCATTGTTTTTGGTGGACTAATTGGCTACTAAACGAAACTATCTGCTGGATAAGCGGAAGGACCTACAAAAGGTCGATTACTCTAGGAAAAGAACGGTCAGCCGTTCTGTTAGATACAACTACATTTGCTGACGGATAAACAAGAGACTAAAAACAAGCGCAGGTTTCGAGGATTATTTTTTATAAAAATGTCGTAGGAGTTCTGTAATTATTTCGTCAACCCTACTACTCACAAATACTAAAGTTCAATCCGTGAATCGATGGAATTGGTGTGCTTACATCGGTCAGAGGCATTCAAGGGTCATGCTGTGAAGGCAGCTCTAATCTGTTGAACAACGTAACTACAGCGTTGGAATCAGATTCTTTTATTGTTTCACCAACCCTAACTATCGTAAATACTGAAGCTCGCTACGTGAATTGGTCGAATTGGTGTGCTTACGTCGGTCAGGGGTCAGTCATGCTGTGGAAGCAACAGTCTCTGTTGATCGAGGTAACTACGCCAAGTCAGTGGTTGATCTTGATCAATGATTAGGTGCCGTTAGGAAGTTTTTGCAAATTTTCGAAGGACTATAGCGCTAACAAATCTCAATAATTCCTTGTTTTAAAGATTGGATTTTAGTAGGTTATAAAATGAATACTAGATTAGCATTTAAGGTAGGTACTGCCTTTTGGAATTCAAGAAGACTACGCAATCATCACATTCGCCGCTAAAAGTAACTCATCCAGAGAAATAGGAAAACCTTGCTCAAGAGAATGACGGAAGTTGTAAATGTTTCTATGTTGAAGTATAAATTAGCGATGGATCTGAAAAACAGTGCTTTGGAAAATCTCTATAGTAATAAGTTCTCGGAATTGGGGAAGCTAAAAATGTGATCATATTTTCATAGTATTTTCGAAAAATAAAATTATCTTAATGATTATTACACCGCACACACGTCATTCCCTTGTTATTATCCCCTTAATATAGCAAGTAACGGACCGAGTATAATTTCTTTTCGCGTCTACTGGTTATAGTCTTCGTGACCGACGCCATTTCAACAATGAGTAGTAATTTGACGTGAGTTATGACGTCACTTATTACCTACCTCGTTAAGGTGTTGCTAGGTGGGCTTCAGAAAAAAATGGTTATTTATTTGAAACCTTAGGGTACCGACGGCTTTTATTGTATCGCAAACAGTCTTAAATTTCTCATTCAATTTAAACACGTTAGAATATTGTGAAATTTATTCTGAAAATAAGCTAAGTTTGATGAATTAGTGTGGCAATAAAGAACCTTAAATCATGAAGTCTGGAATGCAGTTTAGTTATTAAATACTTATTCTTCTTCTTCTTTCTTTCTTTCTTTAAAAAACATTGCCCCTCACTAGGATTTCTCCTGTATCGAGGGTACAGTTTACAAACATACATGTCACATGCACACACAACCGGTATTGTGCGGTGTGCCTTCAGCAAGGCCACTATATTGGCCAAAATTGGCAGTTTAGTTGAGTCTTGAGTTTAGATGACATCGCAGATTTCATTCGATATAAACCTATGATACAGGTTTGGTTTTGATCAAAGAAAGTTACCTACGGATCCTTCTCAGTAAGTTGATGCTATGTGCGTGCGTAACGAAATGTAGGTAATCTTCATTAGTAAGTGTCGGTGCTAAAGTGTTAATTTCTTAGGATGTGCATCATCATTAATAATCTACATCTGCATGTTAATACGCACTTCTGAATATGGCTACGTACAATGAACGATCATGTCGGAACATTGCTATTTGATGTATAGTAGGATAGTAGGATGAGTGTCCTATCGTAGTCGTAACCGCACTGAACATCGTGCTATGTTCAACATCTAATATGGTTGAATTGAAGAGCCGTTGGTCTTTCATTCTTCATTTTCTTATAATGCAATGATAAAATTAGCGAAGTTTTTTTTAGATTTTCAATGTTGAGGTCGGTAATGACAGGTTCCCTGTCCAATGAATCATATGTGATTCATGGGAGCACTTTTGTACCCGGTCTGTTACGCTCATGAATCATATTTGCACAATTTCATATGCTTGTTCCGGTAGTTTTTTGTATCTGAACGTGGTGAGCTAATTTTGCTTTTTGT
Source organism: Allophyes oxyacanthae (assembly GCA_932294325.1). Classification (NCBI taxonomy): domain Eukaryota; kingdom Metazoa; phylum Arthropoda; class Insecta; order Lepidoptera; family Noctuidae; genus Allophyes; species Allophyes oxyacanthae. Next base: position 626,156 of record OW028614.1, on the reverse strand, counting down.
ATGGGACGTGACAGTACAGGTATTTTTTTTTTTACAAAAATATTTTTATACCAGTGTTTAACTACAACTTTTGTTTTGACAAAAAAAAGAATCTTAAAAAGAACAACTGAGTGCAGAACCTTACAATGACACCTTTGTATGGGGACAGGGAACCTGTTAAGAAATGTCTGTTGAAATTAAGCAGTGAAGAACTTAGTAGCGTTCTACAGAGCTTAGTTTTCTTACAGAGCTTAACGTTTAGGTTCTTAAAAGATACTATGCATAGCAACTGAAGTAGCAAATAATCCTATCATATCCTATCCTATTAATATAACAAATGTGAAAGTTTGGATGTTTGTGAGTTTGTGAATTTGGATGTTTGTTAATAATTCACGCATTACGGCTGAAAGAATTTGGATGAAAGGCACACAGGTAGACCATGACCTGACTATGAGGATTAACATATAAGATACTTTTTATTCGGGTACATGTAGTAGTTCCCCAAGCATGCGTGTGAACCCGCGGACAACAGCTAGTAAAATAGTAATAAAGTCACAAATATTTTGTGCAAATACAATTATTTATAAAAAGTTCTTCATTTCTAATTAGCATCATTAGTTTAGTAATAAGTGAAGTTCGTGTAGGCCACACATTAATAATTGTAAGAGCCATTAACACGATATTCGTGTGAATACTCCTGTTCATTTCATGTCACAAGTTTAGAAATAAAAATAATGTACTAAGTTTAGTTAGGTTTGTGGTTTTTTACCTTAAAGCAATTAAAGTTTAAGTTTAGAAGTTGTTTTAAATCGTTGTGAATAAGTTGTAAGATAATTACTTTCAAAATTAACGAAGCAATCACTCACGAATATTACACTAACGATTTAGAACTATAAACTTAGTGTAGTAATTCTAAGTTTAAGTTCAGGACACAAGATTATGTCCACCAGGCACCTTCAATATATACCTAATTTACGTTCAGTATTAGCTCGATAGCTGTTTCGCTCATCAGCACAATGTGTTTCTTTATCTTAAGAGGCGGAGACGAAATCTCGTTCCAAGATTCCATTTGGTGACTACGAGTTTCTTTCTATAATGAAAATACTTTTCTTGAGATTCTATTGGTCTACACCCAGGAAAAGATATTTAGTTTGAAAAATGATTTTTTCCTTTCATCACTGCTATTTACTGAGCTTTCAATACAAAACCAACATGCGTGCATCACACAGATTGGACACCGCGTCATGACCTGACATCAAGCCTGACAAACATACAATCACACATAAAACGACACACCACGCCAAACTACACCTTACAACTTGAAAATAGAGTTGTAAGTTCGGTGCACTGTAGGTAAAATAAAGTTGGTTCAGAATAACCCTATATTTGCGCGTGACATATCCAAATGTTGATGCACTAGCGCGGAAAATGACGTGTCACCGTGTTCGCGCCGCTCTGACGTCATATTAACACCTCGATGCTGACACGAGAGGTATTAGCTTTTAGGATTTTTATTCACACTTTCTGTCTGGCTGTATTATTAAATTTGAATTTGGGAAAAAGAGAAAATTGTAATTTGGAACGGAACCATAATTATAATTAATATTTATTATCTGACAACTATCGACCCGCAAATGCCTACTTCTCAACATAGATACAGCGCCACAAACTTAACTGACCCGGTCATGGCGTTGCTGCCGTCGCTTTTACCAATGTCATGTCCCTACAAATATGACATTTTGAAGTCATTTTTGTTCCGTAGCGACGTTAGTTCCAATTTGGTCACCGGGTCAGATAAGTTTGTGGCACTATAGCTACTTCAAATTTTTCATTCTTCACTCTTAGGAGGCGTAAGATTCATTTTCATTTTTTGTTGCATCATATTATATGTCATATATCACGATGAAGAAAGATTAAAGTCTTGGGTTTATCCTTAGCTAGGGACTTGCCATATCCCTCGATTGGTAGTATGTATCATTATGTTGAAGCTTGATCCTCCATTGTCATTGACACAGAAGTAATGAGAGAAGTGGTAACAAACTTGAAGTGAAGTCACAGTAGCCAATATGTGTTATGACACATTAAGGACGCGACGAAGAAGACGAAACTACACCTTTATTTAGCCACAGTTTAATATATACTGTGATTTAGCCGTCGCAAACAGTTTGACTGCACTATTCCTAATATTAATATTAGGTTGGATTCTGATCTGTAAGTAAGGTTAGATTTGGAGACTTCGCTCGTTAGGTTGGCATTCACAATTTAGCGGAATCGGAACGTAACGCTATAAATATGCTAAAAGGTAGGGTATCGACACGTGGTACCACGACGGATACAACAAGGATTGACCAACCTATCTAAAGTTAACACCTAAGTGAAAACAATCGGTTTCAACTAATGCGAAACTTATTCATGTTATTAAATTAAACAATATTAGACATCGATTAGGTAAAAAAAGCGCAGCAAATTTTATGCTAGTAGTAACTATGTATTACATAGTTTATAGTTATATCTGTTATGATGCGTAAAGAAAATTATTAATTTTCTTGCAAACTTCGTAATGTTACCAAATTATTCTAAATCGAACCCAATACCTTAAACTCGTTACCCAGACACTTAACTTCTACGCAACTACACAACTACATAAGTCTGCCCATCTTCTTGACACCATCCTATAATCACCTTTTACAACACCCAAGAGAAGAGAGCCTAGATCTATGTAAAACTAAACGGCAAAAAAAAAATCAGTGTAGTCAAATTGCCCAAGAAATGATAAGAAGCGTTTAAAACACCTGAAAATAAAATCACCAATCTACATTTTAAATTATTTGACAGTCCTGTCAGTCACCTTACGGCAAAACAGATATCTTGAGTAATCAACAGACACTCTTAAACACCGTAAAAATGATAACATAAATATGTACCTACTCCTATGATTCCCTACCAAACAATCGAAAAAATAACAAATTATTTGCAGATTCCATGCAAAAATATTCAAAGCGGTGAGTTAAGGCGGCCATATTATTTTGATACACAATGCGACACGCACGCCGCCTAGCGGTGGCGCGGTACTCACACGTTTGACAGCATCCCCAAGATGGCGGTCGGGAAAAGCGCGGGAACACACCAATGCAAACCACAATGCAATAAAACTGTATTCAACCACATAAACTAACAAACATTCACTCTTAGAACACTTCGTAGAGCACTGGCACCAACCGATACGACTCATCATCCTGGGTCACACATAATCCAGGTCACAACGCATGTCCAATTAAGTGACATATTACTAATTACGATGACGGAGCTATGCCTTCCCCGGCAGCGGATCGTCGAATGAAAACCTCCACCATGTTGTTACTGAATTTTATACTCCATCCCAGTCAGCAGAGCCTCCAAGTTTGCCTCCTTCAAATTCGTTATGCATACAGCACCAAGGGCTGTTGAATACCGTTCGCGTTTATTTATGAACAGGCAAACTTCTGGTGGCTGGTGGGACGTACGAAATACGTTATAGGCTCGCCTCCCCCGCCGGTGCCGGCCACCGTGGCCGCACACACCACCAACAATGCATGCGATCGCTGAAAAAGGGCTTTTTATGTATTCAACTTCACAACTCTGTAGCTCATCTGCAAGTCGTATTATGGACCTAATTAACAAGTTAATATGGGCGATCCGGGGCCGCCGCGTCTGCGCACACCGGCTGGATTCCATTCAGGATTTACAAATTTGAATGTCGAAGTCGAATTCAGGTTCATTCGCATAGCGAGAAGCCTTTGTGATTTCGGAATACACAAAAATTTAAATTCACCTGCGCAGAAAATGTTTTAAAGTTGTCCGGAGCATCCGCGTGCGTTTTGAAGCTCCCGCGATTGCGACTTTGCAATGGTAAGGAGCGTTCAGAAATTCCGCCCCGCCCGACACCCCCATCACAAAGTATAATGATATCGTCGCCGGCGTTATTATGGCAGTCGTCATAAATATTTCATAGATGTAGCGAGGGCAGTAATGACCGAGTGACCGCCGATCGCCGAGACTCGTCGCCATCTTAGATTGCACATTATACCCCCGGTCCACAGATCCCCCTGTGCTATTGCCAGTCATTATATCGAGATGTTGTGATATCAACCAGTCATTGACTGCTTAGCTATACTTAGTAAATGTATTGTACTGGAAAATAATTCTGCAGTTTGTTTTAAAGATGTACTTCGCGATGTTTATTCGCAGAAATGTTTTCCTGCATACATAAGAAGTTAAATGTCATCTTACTTCCTGATGTTTTCTCAATTCTTAACTTTCACGCCAAATGCAAAGTTGAAAAGACTCGTTATAGTACTAGTCCGTTGATTGAAGAGGACCTTTCAAGAAAGACGCAGTGTTAATACTGGAGCCATAGGTATATTATTATTTTGATTGTAAATTATCGATCAGAGTCATGTTATCCTTTCATATCTTTTATTCTAAAAATGTTTACATAAAAATCTTTGAACAGACATACCTTCGTAATTTCTCTCACACTTTGTTATTCGTTATACCAGTACCCAGGCACGTGCCGGCCCCCAGACGACGCGGCGTGAAGGTGGCTAATTACCTCGTCCTCGGCCGGACACCAGCATCCTTTGATCACCAGCCTTTGATCGGCCGACGACACTACATAAGGTACTCTACACCAGAGCTGAGCGGACATTGGAAGAAGATTATGAATATCTATGTCCTTTTTAACCCCCGACCAAAAAGAGGGGTGTTATAAGTTTGTAGTGTGTATCTGTGTATCTGTCTGTGGCATCGTAGCTCCAAAACGGATGGACCGATTTCAATGCAGTTCTTTTAATTGAAAGCTAGTTTAATCGGGTATCATCTTAGCTATGTTTCATGAAAATCTGATCAGCCGTACAAAATTACAGCTCTTTTTCTAGTTTGAGTCATAGGTTAAAAATAACTTACGGCAAGCCATGTGTCAGTTTTATGATGGTCCTTTGTCATTCATTCATAGTTTGCACCTTAGATAGTGACTTGTATGTAACTATCATACGCATCGTGGTTTAACTGTCATACTTAAATATCACTCAAGCCGAATTTGAATTTCCCTATCAATTAAAGATCTATAATATTTGAAAATCGTTTTTGCAGTCGCATCTTGCTGGACTCTTTATAATCTGAAAGTTCTGATATATTCGATTATTGGAAGGTGTACATTTATACGGCGAGCATAAGATGTCCGTTTCACTCGCCAGCGTATCGGCCGCCGAGTTCTACCGATCTCCTTTGACTGAAAACTTGTTAGAGGTCCGTATTAAAATTCAAAAACGACGCACGGAACTCAGTCCCGATTCCTGAAAACATTATTCAGAGGATTTGAATAATGATTTTGTTTTAGTCCGTACTCACACCTCTGGTTAATGTATGCGTGAAGATTGGAGCCCCGAAAGTTCGTAACGCGATTTTTGGTTGGACTTAAATGGTTTTGAAACTTAATTTTGTGGGCACCGGGGTTTTGAGTCGCAAAATGTGTTTATGGAAGAATCCCTTTATGAACAAAGTTGTTGTAATTTATTGCGTTTAAACTTGCAAAGTGTTGAAGGATTGGGCGCAACACTTGTGTTACAAAGTGCACTTTATAATTGTGTTGGAGGTGTTATTTTATAATAAAGTTTTCACAAGAGGATCAGAAAATAGACCAAAATTTTTAACAGATATTTGTTTGCTGGTATATTACGTCAGTGTTATATTATATGAGGTATAGATACTTTAATTTCCAGAAAGCAAGGAAAATGTGTTTCATCTTAAAATAATAATAACAATGTGGAGTAGGATTTCCTCAATGTTACAAATTAATTAGATCGAAACACTTACTTTTCATTTGCAAAGATTTTTTTACCAAAGTAACTTTCACACAATGAGATTTTTTTGAATAACAAATAAATCTTGAATAAAATTTTCTCAAATTGTTTAAATAATCCCGTTTCATTTAAATTTTTCAGTCAGTCCTCAAACGAGCTCATAAGTGCTCTCCGCCCAGCGCCAGCGTCGACTTCAGCAAGCAACAGTCAAAGTAATCTAACAAAAAAAGAACTTGCCATATTTTATTCAAATTCCGCGTCGCGAACAGTTGAAGCGTAAAAAATATGAATATGATTTCCTCACGCACTTTACAGAAGTTGCTCCGCGCCAAATGAAGCATATTTCGAGCCATAACACTCGCATTATTCAGAAAAACTCGTTTGAGAGTGCCATTCATGTGCGACTTGTCGCTGAGAAGTTCGAAGTTTGGTTGGAAAGCTTTTGAAATGTTTTTGATTTATAATCATTTACTCAAATAGTTTTGGTTTTATGATGAAATTATTTATCTGGCTTGAGTATCAACACTGGTAAAATGCTTGTTAAGGTGAAGGACAGCAGTAGTCACTCGCAAAATATAAAAAAAAATAAGTAAAAGGGAGCAGTGTGAGCACGTACAATTACCTGTTATTTATTGGTAGTTCTACAAATTTAATAATAAGTATCTCATCATAATACGGTTTTTGATCAATAATGCGCGTTTTAATACTTATAATTGATGTTTTAGAGCTATGCCGTCTTTGGATGCAGAAAGTAATTTTAACTAATTAGCTAACGAGTGGACACCTGTGGCTAAGAACAATAATATCTGCTTCTCGTTACATAATGAAATAATAGAGTCTGCATCGTGTAAAATTTTCAAAACAGAACATTCCCTTGCTTGCGCAACATGAAAGTCTAATCGCAGAGTGAACAGCGTGCTTTATTCAAAGTAAGTCTTAAGAACAGTTGAAGAGGGAAGCGCCTTAACTTTTTATATACATTTTCGGCTAAATGAACTGAAACTGTATTTCGCAGATGCTCTGCAAACTTACTTTTTGGATTAAGTATTGCTGGAAAATGGTCCATTATTTTGGCTACATTTTGCGACAAGAAATGTGCAGTTAGGCTGGAATTAGGAAGGGAAGATTGTTGTGATAGTATGTAATTTGATTTCTTCTAGATTTGGATTGGATCTAAGAATTTGTGAGAGAATAATGATTGAAAAAAGTAGTTGAAAGTTTATTATCATTTATTAGATATATTTATTAGCCTTAGTTGTTAAGTTATGACTTGATTAAGTAAACAGACTAAACATTTTTTCCATGCACGTATTTGTCTAAAATTCATCGCGATAACCGCGTGTAACACATTATCTACAAAATAATAACTACAGAACCAATTTTTCAAATTAAACCGTAAAACGCGTTGTTTTTCCGGTGCCCCTTAAACTCTTGTATGTAAATCATATTCAGCAGGGAGGCTGTAGGTACTGCTCTGCTCACCCTCGAGATAGCTTAATGATGCGACGAGATAACGTAACTGTTATGTTATTATTTATTGTAGTGTTATTGTGAATGAGACGCTTTTGTTTCATTTTACACCTTGAATTCACTGGCGTTGCTGGCTATTAGGAAATGTTAGGAAGGTTCTGTGACCGATAAGTAACGATAGACTAGACCTATCACCTAATTATAATAATCTAACGGAAAATATCAATTAAAGAAATAAACAGATAGGTATGCAAGTCTCACAACAAACACATGAAAAGCCTTAACAATGAAAATATATCATGAAAAGTTATCTCGACAGTAAATTAAGGGTAGTGACTTTCTCTATATCTTGATTATAATATTACTATAGGTGTATCACAGCTATAATACTTGGATAAAGGGCCGATCCATCTCTTTAAAATAACATATTCTATTACTTAGTAGATTTGCAGCTAAATATTAAAGTAATACCTAAAAACAAAAATAATGTAATTAAAAGGAACGTAAGAAGTAAAGCAAATCAAATTATTCAAAAACAAACCTGCCCCTCATTTCTTATACAAATGATCCCCCATTTCGGTCCATTCTTGACTTTCAAACCTCCACTCAAATCTGCAAGACAAACAACAGAATCTATGGACTCAAACAAATGGCACAGTAAATGAAGAGCCAAGATATTGAACACAAGGATCGAGAGGTTAAAAGGATGGAAATAAATGGATGTTCAGAAAGTCTAGTCTATCTTACATGATGGCTTTGTGATTGGTTTGGCTAAGAATATTAATGTTCACTCCCAATTCCTTTGACCTTCACTGCTGATAAGTGGGGTTGACCGCAGACCGCTATAGCCAACAATCATATTTAAAAAATAGTACCATAATCACCTACAATCATCTGTGTTTGATATTCTCTAGGAACGATAAAAACTTACGTGGATATCACATAGCGTTAGACTGCATAAGGGGAAATAATTCCAGGGTGAAATTATTTAATTGCATTTTAATTTTAATGAAACAAGTTTATATTAACATTGAGAAAAAAATAGGTTATTTTCAAGTTACATACCTACATAGTTACTTGTCTATCATTTTCAACTTTAATACCCCTAATCCATATATTCTATATCATCTTGCAACATGTCTTACAAGTTTTTCACACACCGTCGTCGCCGATATCTGGGCACAATCAGTGAGACTTCGCAGAATTTTTACACGTAACTTATTCATGGACATTACTTATGCATGCAGCAAGCGAAAATATTACAGCATTTTAATGAAAGAAATATTAATTTTGAAGCGAAGTTTTCTTTGCGGTCGCGACGGGCGGAATTAAGTTCGGTCTGGGCGAGTTTGCGACCCCCGCCAAGTTCTAAATATGCTCTGCTGAATTTTAGTTGGGGTTTTGAACCGTTCGTTAAGACCCACATTTTATTATTTGAGTAAATAAATTAAGGGATAAGAAAGTGTTTCGTTTGTTTTCACATTTTAAAGACTATTTAATAATTAAGAATTATGGTCTTCTTAATTTGAGTGTAATAATTATGCTTAATATCTGCATCAGGTACTTTAGGTACCTACCTATATCTAAAGAAGGGTTTGATGAAGACCTTTACATTTAAAGTTAAACGTTCGTTAACAAGGAGAAGATAAACGTAAGATATTTGACCAATCAGATCTTGATTTCAGAACAAGGAACATTGATTTGTTTGTAATATTGCGTGCACTGACTATAAATATCAAAATGGAAATTATGCACAAAGATGAGCAAAGAAGTTCAGTTGAAGATGGAGGCTAACATAACACAGGACAGTATAATAACATGAAGCATTAATAATATTTTCATTTCCCATTTTTAATGCGAATTCTGAAGCTGTTCCCCCTAACTAAAAGCTGTAAAAATACGTAGTTTATAGAACTGATTCTTCACGCTGTAAAATGAAGTCAGCCATCAGAATCAAAACAAACGTTTGTAACAGACAATTATTTTGAGTTTTCGAGCACTCATTACAATTCACTGACAAAAGTACGTACTATCCTACAAGTCTTTGTCAAGGGAACATAGCCCTTAGCACATTGCAATAAGGATGTAGTTGTTTGTGATTTGGGGTATAATGAAGTTTGCACACTTAGAGTAAGTGATTTCTCTCAGTTTAGTCATAAAAATGTTAATGTTGCAAAAACAAATAGGACTTAATGTATGCTGGGGGGAAGTGAATTAATAGGGAGCATCCTAACTCACGATTTTGGTACATTTCTGTTTTATCTGCTGGTGAAGGAGGTTGATTCATAGGTTCAATGTAACTTCGTTAATTGTTATATTTTAATAGTTAATGATTATTCACCAGTTTAACCAACCAGTTTGTCAACCCAATTAAAATATTACAGACATGTGCTCATTTCATTTCAGTGAGAGTTCACTGAAGTGATGTTATACAGGATATTTTTTTTATGTAGTGCGCATAATTTGTAGACTGATTCAGTCTCTGTTTCTAAATGCAACCGCAGTATTGGGATACACTTTAAAACAAAGAGAAAATTCCACTTAGTATGGGGGACACGCAAAATTTACTAGCGCAAGCCATACAAAATCAAATTTTTATTTTGTTTTGGTGTGAATTTTAGTACTGCGTTTGCATTTGGGAACCGACACTGAACCACTCTGCTAATTTTGTGCACTACATAATACATGTAATGAAATGATTACGTATCATTTCATTGATTTGAATTTACCCGCGCTCATTCACGCGCGATTGATTAGTAGAATGACTGATGTGAAGACAGGTGACAGTGTCATGTGAATGTCATTGTGATAATTGGAGGTTATAAACTATTGTGTTAGATAAAATTCATGAAGATTAAAAGGAGACGATATTCGTGAAATTATAAGCTTTGAATGTTGTTTCTTTATTTACAGGTAAACTAATATTTTGTAAAACATGTAGGTACCTACTTACTTAATGAAACAACCCTTTTGTAATACAATAAAAAACTTTATTTACAGAAACGCAATTGAGTTTATTGACGAACGTCGGTTCCCTTAGATAAGATATCTTATAAAACAACATTCTTTGCAAAGGACATTTTACAGAAATGGATAAACTAAAATTTGAGTTTACTATTAAAAGTTTCGAAGACCAAAAAACAAATGTACTGGCAGTAACCGCAATAACGACAAAAGAAGGTAAGATTTACCGTGTACCACAAGAACTACAGCCAATGAAGTACCATGGACAATTAATGGAAACTGAGACATGTAAAATGTTAAAAAATACAATGCAAAGGAGACATGAAAAGAGGAGTTTATGGATAACTTTGTCAGATGTACTAAAAAAAACTTACATGGATGACAATGACAATATACAATTCAGGAATTATTTCTTAGAAGAAGTGATAATTACAACAGAAATTACACAACCAACAATAAAAGAGGGTATATCTGAAGAAACACTGTCAAGAATCCTAGAAAAAATTGCTAATATAAATCCACAATTACCAAAGCAGACTAATTTAAAAAAAATCTCAGACAAATTTGTAATTGAGAAATTCACCGGAGAAAACTCTAATGTAATTCAATGGATGGCTACATTTGAAAAAGAATGTGATCGATTGGAAATACTTGAAGATGAGAAAAAAATTGAAATTTTTAGACTGTTTTTGGATAAATCGTGTTTAAATTGGTACAGTTCTATGCTAATAAGATATACGCTGACTTCCAAATGGAAACAATGGAAGGAAGATTTTTGTGATACTTATGAGAATAAAGGTTGGACACCAATAAGGTATGCCATAGAATTTAAATACAAAACAGGATCACTATTAGACTACGCAATAAGAAAAGAGAAAATATTGTTAGAAATGGACAACACAATAAACAAAAGTACTCTGATTGATCTGATTGCAGTAGGTCTACCTAGTTTTATAACAGACAGAATTGATAGAAAGAAAATAAAGGAGACTAAAGATCTGTTCAATGAAGTGAAAAGCTTGGAACATTTAATTAACAAAAAAGGTTTTGATAAAAAGAAAATTACCAATTCTATAGTAAAAACAAAAGAGGTTAAAGAACCGTGCAAGATTTGTAAAAAACTAAATAAAGGTATTAGATATCACCCTGAAGACTCATGCTGGTTTAAAACAAATGAAGGCAATAAAGAAAAACCTAATATTATCAACTTTGTTAACAATTCTGAAGTAGAAACTGAATTAAATAATATGGACCAAAAAAACTAGTAGTGCCACCATTAATCAAAGTCAAATTAACAATAAATAATACATTGGATGTATTCGGAATATATGATTCCGGTTCTAATGTCTCATTAATTAATTCAAAATTACTTAAGTTAAAAGATGAAGAAATAAATAATGCACAGACAGTGAAATTAACTACGATTAATGGTGTGAAAAAAACTAACGGAATAGTAAAAATAAAAATAAAAATCTTTGAAATAGAAGAAGAAGTAAATGTGTTTGTAATTAACAAGAACAATTTTGACTATGACTTTTTAATTGGATTGGATATGATAAAACAATTTAAATTGATCCAAAATGAAAAGCTAGAAATAACACAAAAAATGAATATAAATACAAAAATGAAAGCAGAGGAAAAAAAACAAAAAAAAAGTTGTGACAAGTTTACAGTAAACTTTAATGAACATGTTGATGAAAAAAATTTTAAAATTTATACTAATCACCTCGAAAATAAACAAGAAGCTCAAATAAATGAACTAATTGAAAAATATAAATCAATCTTCGCAAAAGACAAGTACGATGTTGGAACTGTCAAGGATTATGAAGCCAGAATTGATTTATTAGTCGATAAATATTGCAGCAAAAGACCTTACAGATGCAATATTGAGGACAAGAGGGAAATAGAGAGTCAAGTAACAAAGTTATTGGAGAGAAATCTAATTGAGGAATCATACAGCCCATTTGCTGCTCCGGTAACGTTGGCATACAAAAAGGAAGATAATAGAAAATCAAGACTTTGTATAGACTTTCGAGATTTAAATAAACTTATTATTCCACAGTCACAACCTTTTCCGTTAATTGAAGATCTGATGGTAAAAACAAGAAATTGCAAATATTTTTCTATCCTGGATTTGAATTCAGCATTTTGGTCCATACCATTACGAGTCGAAGACAGAAGAAAAACGGCTTTCGTAACACAAGACAGCCATTTTCAGTGGACCTGTCTACCATTTGGACTAAAAACATCTCCAGCAATATTTCAGAGAATATTGAGTAATATTATAAGACGACATGAGCTTACGGAATTTACGGTAAACTACATAGATGATATATTGATATTTTCAAAGTCCTTTCCCGAGCACATAACGCACTTAACAAGATTGTTAGAAGCAATAAAGAAGGAAGGCTTTAGACTAAAATTTTCCAAATGCTCTTTCGCATCAGATTCAGTAAAATATTTGGGGCACATTATTCATAATAATTCAGTATGCCCAATAAAAGATAATTTAATATCAATAAAAAAATTTCCAGTACCCCAAAATCAAAAAAATGTGAGACAGTTTTTGGGAAAAATAAATTTCTATAATGAATATATACCAAATATTGCAATAACATTGGATCCACTACACAACTTACTACGGAAGAATCAAAAATTTATTTGGACAGAAGAATGTCAAAAATCCTTTGAAAAAATGAAACAACTACTATGTTCTCAACCTGTATTAGAGATATTTGACCCAGACTTACCGATACTAATTTACACAGATGCAAGTATACTAGGCGTAGGAGCAGTATTGAAACAGAGACAACAAAACACAAAAGAAAAACCAGTTGCATACTTTTCTAAGAAACTAAATGAAGTACAGAAAAGGAAAAAAGCAATTTATTTAGAATGCCTAGCTATAAAAGAGGCAATTAAATATTGGCAACACTGGCTCATAGGTAAACGATTTACGGTTATTTCTGATCATAAACCATTGGAAAAAATGAACATTAAATCGAGAACGGATGAAGAACTCGGGGACTTGACATATTACCTTTCTCAATATGACTTTGAGGTAAAATACTCACCTGGAAAAAATAATCTTGAGGCTGATTGTCTAAGTAGAAATCCAGTATTGGAAGCACATGAAAATGAAGATGAACAGTTGAAAGTGGTCAATTGGATAAAACTGGAGAATATTATTGTTGATCAAGAAAATAACGAAGATCTACAAAAAGAAAAAGAAAAATTAATATTAAAGCACGCCATATACTATAAGAAAATCAAGAAAAAGGAAAAAATTGTGTTATCAGAAGACTTCAGTATAAATTTCATCAAAGACATACATAAAGAATACTGTCACATTGGAATTTAACAAATGCAAAAGAAAATTACACCATACTACACAGCTAAGAATTTAAGACAGAACATAAAGGAAATTTGCAGAAAATGTGAAGTTTGCATTATGAACAAGTCAAGAGGCCAGGATAAAATAGGACTAATGTCTCATCTGGGACCAGCCACACATCCTTTTCAAATAATGTCCATTGACACAATTGGTGGATTCGGAGGCTCTAGATCTACAAAGAAATACATGCACCTCTTAGTGGATCATTTTACTAGATATGCATACATTGTTAATTCAAAAACACAGAATTCAAATGACTTTATAAAACTTGTCAAAAATGTCACAGAAAATAATAAAATTGGTATGATTTTAACAGATCAATACCCAGGAATAAATTCAAAAGATTTTAAACTATTCCTAGAGGAACAAAATATTCCAATTATATTCACAGCAGTAAATGCACCTTTTTCAAATGGGATTAATGAAAGACTTAACCAAACCCTCGTCAATAAAATAAGGTGCAAAGTAAATGAACAAAATAAAAAAATAGCATGGACAACGATAGCACAAAAATGTGTTAGAAAGTATAATGAAACAGAGCACACCGTCACAGGCTTTGCACCTGTGTACTTGTTACAAGGAAAAGATATAACATTTATTCCAAATGAACTAAAAGAGGAAAAATCTGAAAATGATTTGTTGAGAGATAGACAACTGGCTCTGAAAAACAGTATAAAATCACACAACTACAATAAAAAACTATCAGATAGAAATAGAAAATATTATGAGTTCAATGTAGGAGACATGGTATTTGCGGAAAATGGCAATAGATTAAACAGAAGGAAATTGGACGAGTTGAAGATTGGACCTTACGAAATAATAGAGAAACTGTCAAACTCAATTTATAGAATCAATACAGGACATAGGAAATCAGAATCAAATCTCTTCCACATCACCAAATTACTCCCAGCTCCTGTATTTGAAGATGCCATTTAATTAAATATTGTGATACAATATTCTCCCCGAAGAGGGGGGGTGTAATGAAATGATTACGTATCATTTCATTGATTTGAATTTACCCGCGCTCATTCACGCGCGATTGATTAGTAGAATGACTGATGTGAAGACAGGTGACAGTGTCATGTGAATGTCATTGTGATAATTGGAGGTTATAAACTATTGTGTTAGATAAAATTCATGAAGATTAAAAGGAGACGATATTCGTGAAATTATAAGCTTTGAATGTTGTTTCTTTATTTACAGGTAAACTAATATTTTGTAAAACATGTAGGTACCTACTTACTTAATGAAACAACCCTTTTGTAATACAATAAAAAACTTTATTTACAGAAACGCAATTGAGTTTATTGACGAACGTCGGTTCCCTTAGATAAGATATCTTATATACATAATACAATACATAATTCAAATGTAGACTAGGCGTATTTTTAATGTTTTCTATAGTTCAGCTAACAAGATGACGATCAAGTTTTTGCATTATTGCCTCGTATTATTTTAATTTTATGGTGCCCCTCTAATGCAGACCCAGTATCCAAGGTAAGCTATAGGTACTTATAAGTAGGCAGCTCGTTGAAATTGATTATCGCCGGCCGATAACAGGCCGCATCCCCCGAGCCGTTATTTTCACGCGAAAATGATGGATGTTCCAGGAAAATATTGTAGCTAAATCTACTGGAAACAAATACACTACCAGCAACGAAATTCTTTGTAGGTATATTATTATATAGGTAGTATTTTGATATTTGTTTAGTTTATGTTCAAACAGGCTATTAACAATATTAAATACTATACGATTGGTGTACAACTAAGTATTGCTAATAATAAGTCTCCACACGAAAATCAATATTTAAAGGTATACAAAAAACTAATGACGACAATGTTTAGGTAAAGATAAGCTACCATTAGTCTTGTATAAACGAAAAAAGACCACAGTAATTGCTAATAATAACAAAATAATACTGCTATACCAAAGTAATTAGGTAACAGTTACGTGCAATTCACTTGAAACTATAAGAACTTAACTTGATGAAGGTTGTATTTAGTAAAAAATAATTTATCATTTTATATAGGTGTACAGTAAAGTTTAATATATAAATAAATAATATTAGAGATGTAGCTGGACACACGTGCTTTTGAAATTGAATGGTGCCAACTTTTCCTATGTGTGGCGAAAGTCAAACGACCGGTCACTTCGCGTAAAACTGGAAGTCTGTCATAATTACTGAAGTAATAGAGGCCCAAAATATGAAATAAAAAAACATAATTTCTATATTTTCTATTCAGACTCCGGCTAACGAGCGCCATCTGCGATACGAACGGTGCGCCAAAATGATGGATTTGCCTCCGAAAATACTGGTGGAAATTATTCAAATGAATGCGGCCACTACCTACCTTCGTTGTTTTGTTTCCCGCGGTTTTCTTGTTTCAAAACTGTATAATTTGCGTTTGGCTATCGAGAATTTTGGAGCGCGTGCAAAAAGAGTGATTTAAAAAATAACCGCAATTGTTTTTTAAATATTACATATTATGTACTGTATTTTTTTATAATTTTTTTTCACTAATAATGTTGGTGTAAACAATTGTTGAACCAAATAAATAAAATAAAATATTGGAAACACAGTTTACTTTTTTGAACTGCGATATTGTTAAAATTATGTGTGAACAAGTTTGAAATTACCAT
This sequence comes from Allophyes oxyacanthae, assembly GCA_932294325.1. Classification (NCBI taxonomy): domain Eukaryota; kingdom Metazoa; phylum Arthropoda; class Insecta; order Lepidoptera; family Noctuidae; genus Allophyes; species Allophyes oxyacanthae. The sequence goes on along the minus strand of OW028614.1, from coordinate 609,868 downwards.
CAATAGTCAAAAACGCGATATGTATGAATAACAACAATAGTTTTGAATACTGTTCTCGTTATTATAAAGTTCATTAATTGTAAAACAAATAATTTCTTCACTGTATAAAAACAGGAAAACCCTTTTATTTGCCTGAAATAAAAAAATGTAAGTTAATAAAAGAGAATCCACTTTGAATCTATTATACCTCTGCATGAAGGATTGTTATTAATTCAGGAAAATCTTTTTTAAGGGGGTCTTTTCACCAACTTGCACCTGCGGTTCTATTTAGTTTTGCTCAGGACTGGGTATTATTTATTCGGGAATTATTTAGCGGAAAAATAATCAACTTTTATTCCGTTTCTACGAAAAATATATTTGTGACATTCGTGAGACTATCGCCTGGTAGGTATATGTAACTACTACCTAATGTATTTTGGCATGGCGATACTATCTTCAACTTACCTATGTAACTAGAAAGAAGAGATCACCATTTCTCTTTTACCTGATGTACCTGATCAAACAACCAATGGCAGTCGCTCGCTTAGAAAATTTTACAACTTATTGCGTCAGCATAAAAATCATGTTTTACTGCAGTACTAATAAACATTCGTGATCTTGAAGTCGCACTCATTTCAGAAGTGATCGGTTTTACGAAGTTTGCCCATACGACTTCTTAGTTGTGTGGTACTGTCCAACTGGGCTCTTTAAGTAGAGGAATGTTTGGCAATTGACTGGAAATTCTCCATTCGTATATACTGTAGTCTTATATGATTCGCAGTAAATAACATGTATCTACAAAGCCGACACTTCAGGCTTTTGTTCGTGACATGGTTTCCTTTCCCTATCGTCACTCGCCACAGAGCAAAGAATCGAGTAAGGCAGGAATTATTTACTTACATGTTTTGAGTACTTAATTTCTTGCGGTATCATACCATGATCATTATATTATCGCCCACACGTCCATACCACCACTTCAGAAACCAATGAGCGGTCGTATTATTGCCCTTACCATGCTTGGTAAAAGGATCGGTGATGGCAGTATATTGTACATACTCGTACGTATCGCATGCAGCTTCCCATCCTAATTCTTTATACAAAATCCTTGTGATACTTTCACGGCACCCTCGATGGTGGCCAATTACCACGTACTAGACAAATCTTGAAGGTGTATGAGCTTCATTATAAGTTTCTCTTCATTATAAGAAACTCTGCACGCTACATATCAGCGCCACGTTTAACCAACCTGAGATAAACATCTTTTAAGAAGCGTTGCACATAAAAGTGTCCTCATTCATTGCTCGAGGTCTATCAAAGTACTTCTATGAGGATTTCTCCTGTTTCGTGGGTACAGAAATCATCACAAGCAAACAATCCATGAAACAAGTCTCGGATCAAATATTTCCTCAGGTTACAAATCCAGTCGTCAGTAAGATTTAAAATGGTCGTTAACAAAAGATGATGATATTTTTATTTAAAAAAAATGTCTGTACTATGTATCAGTGTTGCCACATTATCCCTCGTCCCGCGTGTGACGGAGTGCCCTCGTGACGTAAGCTATGTGCATAAATTTGGTGGAGAGTTGTGACATGGCAACCCCGCCACCTTTGTGACGTCGAGGGCTTTCGTCCGACGGTTCTCGAGTGTTGCTAGATGCGATTTATTACTTTTTTATTTTGTTCTGAATGTTTTCTTGATGCTTACTTTGAGTATTTAAATGCTCTAAGGATGCTTATGATTAAAGAAGATTAAAAGAGGTTTTGTTTTCTTGCAGATCGATAGTTCAATTACTTCGGGAGTCGAAAGTAACACACTTGGGAAAAGCTGGTATGTTGATGACATGAAAATATTAGTTAGATTAATGTAGTAGTAGCTTTTGCAGGATATTCCAGTAAATTGAAGAAGTCATAATGTTTTTTCAATTTCTGTTTTCGACTGTAATTTTTTTGGCCTGGATAACGTCAAGCTTAAGAATAGGGACTACTCTTTGTTATGTACAAAAATATTCATGAAAAATTACTTCCAAAACATCGTTGCTTCAATTAAAATTATCTTCTTAAAGACGTGCAACGCTAATTGTGGCGGTAACCTCAATATTATCTACTCTGTTAAATCTAAACCCTGCCACTCTGCCAGGCATGTGATAATTCACCATTTCTTTTTTCTTTTACTGCCACATCAGCACCCAAATTATCAAAATAACTTTCAAACGTCTTTCTAACTCCTATCAAAATTCTGTGATTTTTTATACAAAAGTTACTAAGGTAGGTACTTAATTAGGAGTCGGTCGATCTGAACGCAACAAACTCACAAGGACACGTTCTTTTCGAGCTTGATTGACATTTGTTCGAATTCGGAATGCGTATAAAAAAGAAAAAGTTTGTCACATTTCGGCCAGTGTTCCTCGTATATCAAAGAGGTTTTATATAGCGTTATTTTTTCTTTATTAAGGCGAAGTGAACGGGTTTAAGGGTGGTATAAAAACTTTTTTCTTACTTTTGTGGCGTGAGAAAGAAGGGCAGGTGAATGTGGAGGGCCGATATTAAAATGTTTCATGTAAATTTCAGTCGTTCAACGGGCTATATTTCAGGAGTTGTTCTGTCTGTCTGCGAATTTGGTATTCATAGACGGCTTTTAGTTTAATATTGGGGTTAAAGCGACTTCCTTGAATGTATTTTTGCGAGTTTACTTTAATCTTTTTTAATTTGAATAAATGTCAATTTCGGGGTGCACTTGTAGCCAAAAATGTTTTTATGAAAGTGAAACGAATTTATGTACTTAAATAAAATTCTGGAGCAGTATGAAATTGCTTTTTGACATCAAAATCTAGCTTATATTTAGAGAACTGTTGGTTTAAGGTACGATTAACTTTCATTCGTGTGTTTTATCGGGTTTTATTGAACATATCAGTATTCTCGGTAACAACCGACGATATAAAATAGAACAGAGATGTAAACGATGCCAAATATCTGTCAACGTATCTTTTTACTCAAGAATACTAAGTAAGAACACTAAGTAATTGCATTTTTTATTATACGTTAGGAACCACTTTTGATATGTGTTCTATTTACCAGTTGAGAAGCTCTTGGCCATGTCTTGTCGTGGGTCATGCCCCTTCTTCCAAACATACCTTGGCAGTGATCCAGGAAGTGCTACTATCCAGTATCCATCCCAGTATAAGAAAAAGTTAAATAAACAGAAAACGGAGTACGAAAATTAGTTTACAGTTGAGATTAATAGGTGAGGTTTTTATTAAAACCAAGCGGTTAATGAAAGACTGAAGGGTCGGACTGCGGATGAAATGGACAGGTACGTATTCTATAGCCCAGAGTTTGTCTCTGAAACACGTAAAAAGATAACGAAATAGAATAAAAAGGGATCCGCGTAAAAAAATTGGTTATGTTACTAATTAATATATTAAGTATGCTAAAAGGAGCTTATTGGTGAGCTGAAAAACAGTTTCTATAAAGAAAATATCACTTTTATCACATCTACAGCCTTAAAGACGAAATTTTGCTTCTTACAGACTTGTTAGAACATTATTTATTAAAAAAATGGAAATCTTCAAATTCTATCGCCTATTTTTATTCAACCGATGGAAGATTTGTCCGACAAACAGAAAATAGGATAGAAATAAATTTTACTTTATATCAATAATAGCACCCTTAAATCCAACTCTGTGAATTAATCCGTTGGGCGGCCCTCAGTTTGTTTTGATTGTATTAATTAAAAGTGGATCCCTCAAAGTTTTAAGATTAACACCTCTCTTTTCTTCGCTCCCTCCATATTCATGTACGGCACCCGCTTCGTTAAGAACTAAGGGTTTTTCAACCTATTTACATACCTTTACGATTTGCTTTTGAGGTGGAAGATTCTTCAGTGGATATGTACCTAGATGATTTTGTTTTTTAAGCTGCAGACTGAGTTTTGGGTTTGCACCTAGTTATAACTTTCTTTTATGGGAGAATCATAAAGACACGTTAATTTAGAGTAAAAGTTAGTATTAAAATAATTTTCTAAAATAATTCAAAAAGTGACTGTGACTAAAGCTAAACATTGTGTTTCCGTGAATTACATGGAATACATAGTCACCACGGTGAACTGAAGCCTCAATAATTTTTTTAATATAAAATCATTAAAAAAATCTACAAATTAATTTCTAGTTGCAATATCCTGTATTATGGTAATGTCATTTTAACTAAATCTATCATGAAAACACTGACACACCACTAGAGTACGTACACGTTTTTCTGGTGAAAAATAAAGAAAAAAATATTATTATACAATCCTGTTCCAGAAACACATGCAAGAAAAATACCCCTATTTTTCCATCTCCGCACTAAAATATCAATAGCCTCTTCCCAAACGTTTATACATTCCATCCATTCACACCATCATTTCCCCATACATAAAGACATAAATGTGGGCCAGCAGTAAAGCCTTATTACACCTCTTTTGTATACAATTAAAGAGAGTACGAGTTACCAACCTACTCGCGCGGCGCGTGCGGACTGCTATGGTAATTTTACCGGTTCGGTTACCATAGTCTTGTGGGTAGGTGTGTTTTTTGTAGGCTTGTGGAAGGTGTTGGATGATGGATGTCATGTTGAAAGGAGGATGGATTAACTACGCTTGTTAAAGTTCAAATAGTAACTTAGTAAGTTAAAGGCCTTATATCAATCAATTACCGTTATTGAGGTGCCCACTTGACTGGTTCTACTCACCTTGTTGGAACTTAATTATATAGGTATTGGGACTGTATAACAGTGAGCGCAGAGCCAGGGCCCTAAGTCAGAGGGTTTTACGAAACTTTATGACTCGCCGATCATATTGCATGTGACGCTCGAACTTGACGCGAGGATATCTCACTGAAGCTTAGAGAATAAAATGTGTTGTTTTGATCAAAATTTTAATGCAACCGTGCGGCAAACGCACTTCTTTAGTTACGTGAATGATGATAATTAATAATTACTGATGCAATATTTACGCTGATTTTAAAATAATGTTTTTTTCTTTTACTGTCCGTATTTTCAGAATAGTTGCAATGTATTAAAGCAGTTTAATGAAATAATAAAAATTACTAATCGATTACATAATACGTAGTAGGTACATTTTTTTTTCTGGCTCATTCTTCGTTATCATCAATCGCTAATTAACACAGAATGAGAGAACTTTATAAGAGATCGTACTTAATCTTTTTGCGCATCCCTCCATACATTTCACATGTGCCGTCTACCGCTCACAGAAACGTTATCTCAACAATCGAAAAACATCTGTCCGTATATTTTTAGTCGACATACCTAAAACGAACCGAATAAAAACGGACCACTTAAGGCCCAAAGAATATCACTCAATGCTCAGTATATTTTTCAAAGGTTTCTCTTGGCATTCTGTTTTTATCCTACTTGACTCTTAATGTGGTGAATTCATACATGAACAATCGCTATCTCGAGTGTTCTTGGGTTGTGGGGGTAAAGGGGGTTCGGGGGCGTTTTTCCTTCTTTTACAACATTTCGGGGTGGACGGGAAGACAGGGAGGTGTCGGCTATAGCCGTCCCGCCCGGATGTCTTTAAGGCGCGGTCATCCCGGGATTATGTTGCGTCAGGTTTTATTTCAATGTGGTGGTTGACCGATTTAATTTTAGTGGGTGCGACTCAGTGTATATATTATCTTTTTATGACGAAAACGAAAACTAAAGGAGGAAATTTTAATTAAATTAAGAAAAATAAGAGCTTGTCTGGCTTTTTTCGAACCAGTATATTTTGACCGAGTCACGTGGAAAATCAACTCACAAATACAACCTGCTGGCATGTCTGCTATTTATCTATCCATTTCTTATTTCTGCCCAAATAAATAGAAGAAAATAGAAGAGTTAGGTGCTATTACTGGCAAAGTCATCGAGTGCCTTAAATCTTCGGGTAGTACTAGCGTGAGCCAAGAACACTGCAGAACGGCAGACTTGGTTATTAACGACTTCTTCTTATATAAATGTAGGTATCTAAGTAAGGGTGTGTACTGGTTTAAATCTACATCGAACTAACTTTTTTTGTAGACCAAGTTTTTAAATAATGGATAGACAAGCTAATTTAACTAATTAGCTGATGAGCAACCTGTAGCCGATATTAATATAATATCTGCATACCGTCACTAATTAAATATTTTATTCTTGCGAAATAGCTTAGTTACATATTCCCTCTTTCCGTCTAATTCCTTTGATTCCAGGACCAACCCACTTGGAACCGTGCGCCTAGAATCACGACGTTTTGAAAGTGCCTGCAAAGGCCCAGTTGAAATAAAAATCTTTGACTTTGACTTTGATGAATAATAATAACGGGGACAGTGATGGCAACTATTTTTGCGATGGCGGTTGGAACACAACAATTTATGGATAAATAAAAAATCGAATAATTTGATTTTTACCGTAAGTTTGATCAGTGTAAAACTGAATATTGACATTTACTTGATATACTAAGCGAAGTGGTAATATGAATCAAAGTTAACACTCCATTCGTTATAGGTAACCTGAACCTTGACTACAAATCTACATATTAATTACGTGAAGACAACTTTTTACCCCTTTTTAAGCATATTGCGCGCATGGAGGAATGTGAGATTTGGCATACTTAACTTACTTAGTTTACTTACTTTTTACTTAGTTTATGTGGAGCAGGAATGCAGAAAGCTAAAATTTATTTATATAGAATTACGGTCGAATTTCGCACACTTGGCGACCACTGGTATTAGGAATTAAGTAAGAGTGCTACCATTTTTTCATTTTCCGTTAATAAACAAGCAACAAAGTACAAACAAAGCTAAGTCTAGACAGCCCTGGTGACTCGAGACATAACTTCTATCTTTCATGTATCTAAAGTTTAAAGTTAGGGCCATTGTATACAGCGAGTGGGTTTAAACTGTGCGTCGTAAGTAACGACGTGGGCTAACATTCTGTTACCTGGTTTTATAGCTTATTCTCTTCGTTGTAGTTTACTGGCTTTCGATGTAGCCTGTGTTGTAAGTCTAGGGCTATATTTCATCGTGAGTTTCCATAATATGTTGTTTTAGATTCACTCATATAACGCAGAAAAGTGTTCACAACCTTTGAAAATGTAACAAGTTCAATGGTACTTAGGTTTATTGTCATATCTATATACAGGATTATTTGTAAAACACCGGCAATGCTTTAAGGGAAGAAACTACTCATCAATATGAACAACTTTTACTATGGGACAAACCATGAAATCGCGAAAAAAAAATCAAACTTTTCATACAAAAGATTAACCTTCCTCCATCAAAATGAATTGATTTTGATTTTTGACAAGTTTGAATTTTATTTCGCGATTTCATGGTTGGTCCCGTAGTAAAAGTTGTTCATATTGATGAGTAGTTTCACCCCTTAAAGCACTGCCGGTGTTTTACAAATAACCCTGTATACTTACGAGTATAATAAAATCGTAACGAGGCTAAATCTGTACATTGAATATTTTTGGAAAAGAAGTAAGTGCTCTAGGAACGATACAGAAGCCGAAACATACTTTTTTTAGAATTTTTGCCTCATTGTCGGTTTGTTTGTGAGTGACGAACTTCAGAACTACACGACATAGTTCATTTACTTAGTTTACAGTTACATCCGTGTAAGGGCTGGTCAACATGTATGCTATAAATTATCATGCTGTTGTATTTCACTCACTGCTACTTCAAAAGACATAGCGTTATGAAAGTATACCACATAATAACTTTAATTACGACATAATTACTTTTTAAGCGCGCTACGAGGTATTTCTACTTTACTTTGATTTCATTATTTTTATTACGTTTTTTAAAACTAAATAGTGACTCTACCCAGGTGGTTATATTTCTAGTAAATTGGGGGAAGAATAGAAGGATTGTTATTCAAGTATAAAAATCGGACATCTGAATTTCACGGGTACGAAGTCGCAGGCACAACTAGTTGTAATATATGCTTTTTCATTAGGTATCCAGATCCTTATCTAGCCATAGATCTACTCGTAAAACTGTCAGTCACAGTTCTTCTTTTAGCTTCTTCTGCCCTCCTATGCGTTTGTGGATAGTGTACAAAAACGTTCACCCCAGGCATGCTTATAAAACCGAGAGTACTTTATGTTCATAACTTTTTATTACTTTTACCAACGATATCCCCACAACAGTATCAAAATAAAACCTCCACATGTCCGCAACAACACCAATGTTTCAGCGTCATTAACCACAACCACAACTAGTTGTGACCATAAAATTAATTAACTAGAGTCCACTTGTTATCCGAAGTAACCGGGCAATTACATTAACGGCCGATATAAAAGTGGAATGATAATGTGGGTGGAGTCTGTGATTTTCGAGAGGTCACCGCATCTCAATGAGATGGGGGTGGCTTTGGGTAGAACGTGGTAAGTGGCAACAGTGTTTTGATACATTATTTTGGTTAAGGTTTACAGAAAGAAAGAAAGACAATGTTTTTATTTTTACGCTCAGTATGACGCACGAAACTTAACTAAAACCTTACACCAAAGCAGCTGTTTTGTACGTCTGTTCCATACATTACGTTGAAGAATATTGAATTATGTATTTGTATGGAACAGCAGATTTCTTTTCGCGATTAGTCTTGTTGCCTTAGATATAGTTGTTTATAATGATGAGTACGTGTCTTGTTTAAATATAAACATCCTGTATAAAACTAAAATGTTAATCATTTGTTATCATGGTTTTAAGAATTGTTTGGCACTTAAAACATTGCATTTAAAAGTTTATTTATATCAAAGGAAAAAATGTTCGTTAAATCGAATAGAGCAGTGAATTTAATCCAATTTTCAGTCCTAAAAGCTATGCAATCATCAACAGCCTTTCGTAGTCAGTCCACTGCTGGGCATATGGCTCTCTCAGAAGGTAAGCCAAGCAACATTATTGACTATAGAGCCAGCCCTTTGGCATCGGAGATCTTGCTGCCCGACACTTTCTTGATGTATTTAGGCTGGCAGGCTAGATTAGTATCTCGTCTTAATATTGTCAGCTTTCTCAGCCAGAAACCGGTCGCGTTGCGTATGAGAGCGGGGGAGAAGCTCGATGCAAAATTCTGACACCCCAACACCTTTCTTGAAAGTGTCCTTTACCAGGTTCTCTCGCAACTGAATAGTGTTTTCAGCGAATACTGCGCTGTAGGTAAGCCGGCGGCTAAGTGCCATGAATAGTCATGGAAAAACCGCGGCTTTCATTACACGAGACCCGGAGCCAACGTTTATTTTAACTTTACGGTTTTACGGTTTCAGCTTTAGAAATTTCTGCCAGGTTTGTTTGATATTTTGTCAAGTGGAATAAAAAAGGAAAGAGTTTTGATTCTTCTTATATATGAACTACACCATGAATAGAGTAGTCTATTTCATACATAATCTGAAGTGAAGACTACATCTGTAGACAGGTTCGTAAGATCTGGTGGGCTCGCTCGATGTAAGATGAACCGACTTTGCAAGACAAGCTTATAATAATACCGCAGTTGATCTGCAGCTAGACAATGGCTAAGATCACAAGATGTGTTGCCAATATTAGCATGTCTTATGAGTATTAGGAATGTCAAGGGAGCTAGCTAGATGTGGGCAACAGATTTTGTTCGTCTACGCAGACAGTCAGGAATGGAAAAAAGAAAATGTATAAAAAAACATTTTTTGTCAACAAGATTTTGTAATTTTTTCTAAAGTTAGAACCTAGTTGGCACAACACATCAATCCTTCCAAAATCACAAACTATTCTGCGTGCTCGACAGTCACACGGAACACGCTATTCAAATGGGGTGGTTCAGGGGTTCAGGGGATGAAAGTAGCAAAAACCGAAGCCCTCTCCTCATTACCATAGTCTGTGGCAACTTCGCGAGGGATGTTCGAAGCAAGACTTTGAAGGAAATTGCAAAATATACTTGTTTAAAATATAAAGTTCTAAAATATTTCCGCTTGGATTTTCTTTTGAGGTAAATAGAAATATTTTCGTAATCATAACAGTGATGATTTCGACATTTACGCTAGACGTGATGACTGATATAGTTAAAGCTCAGTCAGCATTTTAATTTCTGCGAAGCTGAGTTTCAAACGAAGGAATAACCTCCATTTTAATTTTTTTTAAAGACCACTATGTACATACCTACCAGTGATTAAAATTGGCTGAACCAGTTCCATCATTTCATACCTGACCACGATTTACCGATGCATTGGTGACTGCAGTGAGATCAGAGGTGGTCGATGTTAACTTCTATCTATGATACTCTGATTTCATTTCTGGTAAACTGGAAAAGGTAGTATAACATTCATAATCTTGAAATCGACTGTAGCTACTATTAGATAGACTAGTGATGTTCATGATGGTAACATAATATTTCCATAAGCCATTCTAACCAATGACGCCTCCAAAACTCCCTTATATACCTCCATCCTCGTAGGTGTTCAGTAAAAAGCATCTTCTCGCGTCTGTGGAAGACAGGCCACTTGTCATAAACTAACTCCATGATAAATCGACAGTAGCGCCATCTCGCGCCTGTTACTTATTGTTCCCTTACACTGTTCTACTAACCTCACAATGCGATTCGGAAAGTTTACGACTAACGAAGATGAACCTTGTGAGGAAAATATAAGGTTGGGTATTGTGTTTACCAAGGGTGAGAGTAGGTGGTAAAATGTGGTGCGTTAAGGGTGATACTGTGGTGAATCTGAAGTAATGGTCGTGGTTATGTCGTCGTTATGATAAATACAGTATTTAATTATGTCTGTTAGTAAGATGTTTTGGCGATGTTCTGAGTTGAGGTTCTGAGTAAGAACAGCGTTACAGCATTGTTGGTCGGACAAAACATTTGCTATGTCTAGCCTGAAACATAAAGTACACATAAAGTACATAAAGTTTAATAAACTCTTAAAAGAATACCTAATACAAAACTGCTTTTACTCAGTCACAGAATATCTAACATAAAATCACTAGCAAAAGTGTTATGTACATCAGAGAAAATAATAATATCTGCTATAAAAATGCGTACACCAACCTATATAAATATAACATAAGCCAATAAAAAACATGATTATAAAAATACATTTTTTCCTATAAATAAATATATAACTATAACATAAACCAATTAAAATTACATTATACTTATAATCGAATTAATACACATAATTACTATAAATTTATATACAAATATAACATAAAACTATTAAAATTAAAATACATGATACTTAAAATAAAAATAAAATAAAATACATATTATACTTGCAATTCAATATAATTTAAATACCACTAGTTATTTAAATTTATCGTTTGTTCCTACTTATACATAATTATTATAGCTAAGTACATAGTTATAAGTTGCTATACCCTTACGGGGTTTCATGTTGAAACCTATAAAAATATAACACCTGTAACTAGATACACATGAAAGCAATAAAGAGTTTGAGTTTGAGTTTGAGTACCTACTTATAACATTCAGTAGGCTCCTACAAATAACATGAACCCTTGACTTTTGGACTAAAAAATTTGAATGGACCCCTGACTTTTGAACTTGAAAATAATTGAAAAATTGGAAAACCTATCGTAATAATTAACATCTTTTACAAATTACTTTCAGACTAAATTATTGCTGCTCAATTTCTTCAGATATTCTTACCTAAACTCGAATCTTTGTTTATAAGTTTGTATAAAGCTTTATTTATGACAGAAATATAATTAACTTCGATACAAACAAGAACTACCTAATTAAGAGATAAATATAAATATTTAGCTTTCTCCAAAAATGGGTAATCACGTTTTTGCCTCCCACATAAACAACTAAAGATCAATTCCAATCGCTCGATCCCAACAGATTATAATTCCGATCAGTATAATATTAATATCATACAGAATACAAAACAAAAACAGAATCAAAGCGCAGGCCATTCGTCACAGCCGCAAAGCAATCCATCTCCCTACATTTTGCTCAACCATTATTTAGTTCCGCCGTTCGCCGCTAGATGGCTCTCTACCTAATTTATTATGCATACTGATGACCCGGTGTAATGAGGCTCAGGCTTTAATCCTGAGGTTTTCCTAAAGAAAATTTGGCAACACAAGTTTGTTAGATTAAGCAAAAGAATGGCTTGATAAGAACGGATGGTTTTCTGCGAAATGGTTTTGTTGGCGATTAAGTTTTACGTTTTAATTTGGGTTTTGCGGATGAGGGTATTTTGGAATTTAGTATGGCTATGTTAATTTCGTTTAGTTGGTTGTTTTGTTTATAGAAAACTAACAAAAAACACCATCAGTAAAAACACCGTATTAACGCTCAGTGCATCATTGCATGCAAAAAAACCTTAGTAGTAAGTAAGTAAGTAAATGTTTATTTTCTCATCATCACATTACAAAGTCACAGTAAATAACATTTAAATAGAGACTGGTATCTGTGATAGGTAGAACCTGTGTTACAGATCACCAGGCTACCCTCTAAAGAGACTAATTGCACCTACTGAGATTCTCGATGTAACAATAATTATCATTAATTAAAGAATATAAATTTAAGAAAAATAATAATAATAAAAATAAGAGCAAAAATGACAAAACAAAGAAGCTTAATAGTTAAATATAAAACACATTTAGAATTTTTGGACATAATCGTTAGTGTGAGTGTGTATGAGTTTGAGTAAGTAGGTAATGTAAGTGTGAGTGAGTGTTTGTTTGTGTGGATTGTTAGTGTACATAATAATTAATGGATCTAGGTGTGTGTATATCATGCTAATAACTACAGCAAAATTGTTTACGACAGTGGTTTTAGTAGGTAAGTACCTACAGTTAGCAACAAAAGTAGACTAGAATAGCGTATCTTCATCGACTTGTATAATGGTTAGTTGAGAAAAATAATAAATATAAATATAATAAGTCTGCATTTCTTCTAAAAATATACCGCACTTAAAACATATCGAAAGAAAATAAATACCCGACGTATCCTATAAAAATGTAAATAATAAGACATCATTACTGGTCATGCGTTAACGCTGAGTCTCTTTGACAAACGGCGGGGGATGTTGCCAGAGCAAACACTTCGCCGGACACGGGGTGGCCATAAATAAAAAACAAAAATATTTACACGTCAATAGATACTGCTTGGTCGTTCAGAGTATTGCACCGGTATCAATTTTGTATGGACCTTTTTACTTTTACATGGAAATGACTCACGGGTGAACGGTATGATGTAAAGAAAATAAATAGCGGGAGCTAAAGGGAGAATTTAAAATAGTTTGGAGAAAGCGGTACCTACTTTAGAATATTATTATTTATTACCTATTTATATCGCAGAAGAAAACTAGTGTGTTGCGTTTACTGTCATTGTAGCTTTTTCACGATTTAGGTTGTGGCCGGCTTACCAGATGCGGCTGAATTTCTGTACACAGAGCGACTGCCATCACCTCTGCACATCCTTTGGTTAGATCGATTGTAAGGTTTTCTTGGTTTTCACTGCCTTTAAGTCCTGCGGGTCTACCGCGTAACTAAAATTGTAATGAACATCGACATCGGTATTAAACTTCAATACGATCGTGGGAGCCTAAACTTTGAGCTAACTTGTAAAAGAATTACCTATCATATAGTTGGGACTCCTATCTTCATGATCGGTAAAAATAATACAAGTTAGCTCAAAGTTTAGGCTCTCACGATCGTATTGAAGTTTAATACCGATGTCGATGTTCATTACAATTTTAGTTATGCGGTAGACCCGCTGGACTGGTGTTCTTACCTACTGAACCCCTTATTAATGAACGACCATTAAAGGTTAATGTAATTAAATTAGCTCTTAAGTCAATTGCCATCTCTATTCATTGGCATATAATATATAGATGGGTAGTCAACGTCTGCTCTCATCGAGAAATAAATCTGCAGTATAATTAGTTAGTCTAATTTGTTGTAAAGCATGTTGCGTGATTAAGTTTATGTATAGTTATTAAGAAAAAGAACTCGTCTCGCCATCAAAATTAAAAGTTCGGGGAGTATATTTTTATTTATAATAAAGAATTGTATCTTAGAAGTGTCTTAAAAACGCAAATTTTTATATTCCCGTCGGTCGCAGCTAGTGTAACCTACTTAATTAATAATAAAAAGAAATATTTCTTCAATTAATATCTAAATCTTTATACAATTAAATACTATAGTAATATAACTGCAAGTAAAACAATATTATTGTTAGTATTGCGGTTTCTGGTTTTTGATTAACTAATTATAAATATATAAAACTCTTTTTCTAAAGCAGATGCTAGTTTTAAATTTCAACACAAATATATTCTTTTAAAAATCATCCTTGACATAAAATTGACTAACTACCATACGTTAACAAGAAACGCAAATTATTTAGCCTAAAACCCCTGTAATATCTCAAATAAACAAAATAAATAAAACCACAACAATACGAGTCAATACTTGATAAATTACTCGTTTGCCCAGAGCCAATCCATCTTGTTTCCAAATTAGAGAAACACTCAGTCCCCCGTTACGTATGCACCCTGCCACTGGCCACCGGCCAGGGTACAGATATAAAGGAAAATTTATACCAACCGTTATATTTTATTGTTATTACCTTATTCTTTTTATTTTATCAATTTTTCCTTCGCCCATTTATTGATAAAACTCGCCAAGGGTATGAGGCGTCTATTTTGGTCATATAAAAGGGTTGGATGTGTTTCATTTGCATGGATTATTTGAAGTGGATGATTGTTTGGGTGGGCAAGAAATATGGCTTTTAGATATTGGTACCAAAAGAAATTAGAATGTAAGCTTTTATTTTTACCGACGGGAATGTAAAAATACATAGGATGTTGTACAGGAACATTAACATAATAATTTGAAATAGTGAAGTGTCGTAAGGGTGTATATATAAAATAATAAAAATATTGGTATCCATTGCCTATAATTAATCTCTTCTTCTGCTGATATAATAAATGTTCTTGTCGTGATAGAAAAGTGTGCCACCCAGCAAAGTTTGTAACGACGCTGACTGCCCAGGGTGCGCCAGACGTACTCGTAGGTACTTATATTATCGTCACTCGGACTCGGGAAGTACTTTTCATGCATCCCATTAAACTTTAATAAAGGGATTCCGTTCATAAAATAAACTAATATTTGAAAATATCGGAATGTTTACTGAAATAAGTATAAATTCAGCGTTACTTCAACTATTTTACGATTGAGTTCCATAATATGTCTTCTGTGAAATAATTATCTAATATCCGGCGAGACAATGAATATATTCATGTGAATCTTATGAAGTTCTCCAGATTGATAAATTGCATCAGTTGGTTTTTAATTTAAAACTTTTGATTGATGTACAGACGAAACTTAGCTGCTGCCTTGTAATAAAAATAAATTAGTCTCTCATCTAGAATGCCATTGATTTACACCAAAGCATTTTATAGAATCATAGCAGTATGGTAGTGTACATAAAACACCCGTTTATATTGACAGCTAGTTAATTACCCAATTAACAGTCCCCCATCTAATTCCCCTGGCGCGCCACAAAAGTAGCCTAATCCTATTTCTTATCTTTTACACGCTAATGTCTTAACATTTGCATTCAGTTACTTGCAAAATGCTGGAGAAAATTTAAGGTGGTGCATGGTGTTGCTAAAGTTCGGTATTTACCCTGGTTGTGGGGAAATTTGGTGTGTGGGCAAATATTCAAATTTTGTTTATGATGAGTGTTGGGGATTAGCGAAGAAGTCTAAATAGTATGATCTCTCTGTGGTTTTATAAATATTCTAAAAGTATCATTTTCCTATTCCTCATCGTCATACCAGCCCGTAAACGATGTCAAAATAGGGTCTGGCCAATAATGCATAATTGGTCAAAGTAGCAAATCGGTTAAAGTAGCATCCGACTAAGTAGGGTCTGGCGACCAATGAATTATCAGTCTGGTCAAAGTAGCAAATGGTATATAATGGTCAAAATAGTAAACGGTTAAAGAAGGAAATGGTAAAACTCCCAAATAGTAAAAGTAGCAACTGGCCAATGATGCGTCTCTTTAAAGTAGGAAATTATCAAAATAGTTTATAGATATCGCCATAATCATTACAGGTTGGTACGCAGATAAGGTGATCGAAGTATGATGATATAAGTACAATGGAGCACGCTGCTGTATATTCTCTTGATCAATTCCCTGTTGCCTGTTCACCACCCAGTAGCTTCGACCCAAGGGTGTCGTAAAAGGTGACGAGGTAGGCTTTTCTTTTCCGGGAACCACCCCGACGAATCTGATTCCTATTCGTAAGAAATGTAGACATCATTTATCACCACACCATTTGCAGAGACAGAGTATAGACCAGGTACAGAATAAACCACTATCTATCATGTTTGTGTCTAGTTCGTTAGACCATTATCATTATTTCGAGTAGGCAGCCTCATCCTCTTGCATGTTAATAACAAAATATAGCTAACACCAATCGTTTTGCGAAGTCCGATGGTTAGATCATGTCAATTTGATTGCTGTGTATCTATTCTGCCATGTGTATGTCGATATCCACAGCATTTTTAGCTGTACTTGAATAGTAAACAATAAGCTAAATTCAGTTACGAATAAATATTGTCAATGTTGGAAATACCAGAACAAAATGTGTTGCTAAAAATGTAGATTTCAGTGCTTTTCACATAGAGGCGTATGTAAATATTCAAAATAATAAAAAGGAAGAATAAAAATAAAGCTTTCATTACAATTATTTAGCGTCATGGTTAATAATTACTACATAGATAACTAGAAGTTACACACCATGTACCTAAACATCCTGTCTTATCAAATATATTTAATGATTATTAAAGGCAAATTTCACTCATTGAACGGTAACCCCGAAACAAATTAAGAGGATTTAACAAAAAAAGCTTATATTTGGCGGAACCAAAGCGATGCTAATTGCGGCGGGACGCGAGGCTTGATATGGTAATGAACAGTGCCCTCTCTTAGCAAGTAGACGAACTAACTGGAAATGCACTTTGATTTGTACCCCGTCAGATTATAAAGGATTGTATAGTTATTTGTTATACAAGAGTGCAAAGTTGCTTTTTAACCGCGTGTTCAATTTTGATGACCGAGCAAGCGAAGGATTCTAAAATTGAATCACGAGCGCAGCGAGTGATTCAAAATTAGAATCCTGAGCGTTAGCGAGGGAATCAAAAGAGCACGAGGTGAAAAATCTTTGCAGTGCAACACGTAACTTTTCATTCCACCTCAGCGAGGAAATGACTAAATGCAAAAAAAAAAAACGTTTAATTCACAAACTTAGTGCACACGATGTTCTAAATTCAATTTACTTTATCCTCTAGAGAATAAAAACGGCTTTTCCACTCAGATATTGAAGATTAAAAATACTCTTTCCGAGATGGTGGGATGAAAATTTACTTTATCCTCTAGAGAATAAAAACGGCTTTTCCACTCAGATATTGAAGATTAAAAATACTCTTTCCGAGATGGTGGGATGAAAAAGTAATTTATGTTGGATGGATACTGTGCTTGCGATTTTAAAGATTGTATACAAATGTTATTCGTTTCATTATATTTTGCTAGTTGTTTTACCTGGAAAAGAATGTAGTCGCTGGTTTTATTTGAAAACTCTTTGTTCAACTACAATTTCTTATTAAGAATTTCAAAATAGAATACGTTCGTTCTACGAAATAATATAAATTGTATCAATGTAATATACTTGTATAATATGATCCTCGTAATATAAAAAACCAACGGAAAGAGAATAGCATACCCTAAGCCCCTAAGCACATCAGTCCATCCAAAGCTCCATCCACACAAACATAAGACATCTAATTTTTACTTTTAATTATTTTGGCCATTATTCAAAATGAGAAATACGTATCAATTCTCGCACCGCGGTAACTTTTCAATTTGCGGACCGTTACAGAATATATTACGAAGGCGTCAAGACGGAAATTAATAAATGGGAGAATTAAAAACGGACCAACCTGCGGGACGGAAAAACAGAAACTTTTAAAAAATTACTTTAATATATTCGAAAATTAGAAAAAAATTGCGGTGAAACGTCGGCCGTCACTCAGGACTGAAGTTTGTGTAACTAATGCAGAGTTTTAAATAATTAAAATGGGATATTGGGTATCCAAATACCTATAAAGTTAAAAGCTTAAGAGAATTTTTATGAATGGTATGCAGATTTGTTACGAAGGCGTTTTTGTTGTGGCTGCGTTTGCATGCAGTGGACTTGAGAGGTTCAATATCTAAGTAAATACACAAAGTGAAAGAGTTATTTAAAATAATGGGGATACCATCTTGCCTGACGAACTTTTGTAAATATTACTACAATATAATCAAAGTCAAAGTCAAAGATTTTTATTTCAACTGGGCCTTTGCAGGCACTTTCAAAACGCCGTGATTCTAGGCGCACGGTTCCAAGTGGGTTGGTCCTGGAGAAGATACCGGAAAGAAACTCCATGGATACTCTTTTCATAAATCAAGCTTAGGTACTACACAAGCGGCCCCGGCTAAAATTCGACCTCAATTTACACAATATTACAATAAAAAAATAAAAAAAACAGATATAATGATATAATATAATTGAAGATCTTAGTCTTTAGTAAAGACTAAGGTCTCCAATCAGTGCGTCCTACCTGTCATGACTTACGGAGCCGAGACGTGGACACTCACGGTACGGCTGGTCCACAAATTTCAGAGTCTCTTAGCGAGCTATGGAAAGGGCAATGTTTGGAAGCACTGAGGGATCGAATCCGAAATGAGGTGATCAGACAGAGAACCAGAGTAATCGACATAGCCCACAGAATTAGCAAGATAAACTGGCAATGGACCAGCCATATTAGCCGTAGAACCGATGACCGTTCGTAGGCGTGTTCTTGAGTGGAGACCGCGAATCGGCAACCGTAGGGTAGGACGCCCTCGAGCTAGGTGGAGCGACGATCTTCGCAGTGTGGCTGGTAACAACTGGATGAGAGTAGCCAAGGATCGAGCCAGATGTCGTGCGATTGTGGATGCCTATGTCCAGCAGTGGACTACTAGTGGCTGATGATGAATTATTCAGTTACTGTTATTGATAATAGCTATTTACTAGATACCTAAAGTAGGTTAATTTATCTTCAAGACGCATATTATTTTCAAGATTCTGCTTAATCTTTAAAGTTAAATGAACTTAAAATAGTTTCAGAAAAATTCGCGTTAGATAAGGTACTCAATATCACAGCCAATTAAAACCCAAAATCAGCTGTCCAAAAATGATGCCAGTTTACAGACGTAAGACGTAAATCCAGCAGAGCGTGTCAGTAATAACGGACCGTCGCGTCGAAACCAAACCGTCTGTTTTATATTCACGGCGAGTGCGACCACTAAACTGGATGGCCATAACCGTAGATTAAGAATACTTAACCGTTTACTGTGCAATCGGAGGCTATTGTTTGAAATTCCTTCGTTTGTGTCCAGAATGGCTGCGATTAGTTTGCTTTGAATGTAACAATTCGAATGGTTTACGTACTTTTTATTTATACTGATGTTTGTGTCTACATGCCTCATAGTTGAACTATAATGTCTTCTTAAGTGTTACAGCGTGTAGACATCTTCTGTTCTTGAGGCAGACTCGTAATGTCACCATCATCACTGCTGGTGAAGGAAAAACATCGCGCCGAAACCTACACACCTGAGATCAATGACATTTTACAAATGAGAGGGCTTAATAAGGTTATCGATGGTGAGTGTAGTCCGTCAACCCGCACTAGGCCAGCGTCAGGTCCTTCTCATACTGAGAAGAGGCCCGTGCCTAGTAGTGGGACAGTAATGGGCTGAATGATGGTCACTCACTCAATCACTTGATGATTTAACACAAGCCTTATGATACAAAAACGAGACTAATTACGTCAACAATTCTTCAGAACCGAACCTTATTCATCATAAAATCTCACCATTAACCCTTAATAATATCACAATTTTTTTTTGTATATCATAACATTCAATTGTCAATAGAAGGTTGGTCCCACACGGTCCGCACCGACTCACACAGGCCGTTCGCGCGGCGCATATATTTGCATATGATTTCATAACCAGTGAACAGGGGAATAAAATTAGACGCACATGGTGAGCTTTTTTAAAACCCTTGTTTTTACTTTTTTCGTATCTGTTTCGTTTTCCAACGGTCGGTTGTGCCTCATTTTTTTAGGCCTATTTTAGGTCGATTTTTTTATATTAGATATGAAATTATAATTTAGGAAAGCTGGAACAGTAAGCGTGCGAAAATGTTTTGTATGGATGATTACACGTTGTTGCTATCCGACAATAGATGGCGCTAATTTAAATAAGAATTCAACTGAAAATAATATTATTTCTGGAATTAATATTAGATTTTCGAGTAAGTGCTGAAGAACGAAGAGTTATCGCGGGGTTCTTGTGCATTTTTGATAAAGTCTACAACCATGCCTAAGTATTGATATGTTATTGCGAGCTAATTAATATTTCAATTCATTCTTGCGTACTCTAGGAATCTTATAACACGGAATGATTTACACTCCTTCCGCATTTCTATCTCCCTAGTACTCCAAAGCGATCCCACTATACTTACAAGTATACACGTCACTCAATTACGTCACAATAGCAACAATGCGTGTTTAAACAAATAGCGAACAAACACAATGTTTAACACTCACAGCTAATTCAAGCAAATTTATTCGTCATAGTACGCCACCACTATGAATAATTAATCTTGAGAAATTCTTATACGCTCGATTGTTGAGCTTCGGGTTTGTGGTCTAGGCTTCCGAGTATTAGAGCGTTACAGAATAAATAATAGTAGGTACTAGTAGGTAGCATTTGGAAGAATGTCTGGGTTGGCGGTTTTGGGTTTTGTTTTAATAGCTAAAATATTAATTAGCCTTGTCATTCTTGTGATTGGCTCTAAAATCAACGATAAACAGGGTTAACAATGCCTTAAGGCGTTATTGTACCTACTCATCATAATAAACAACTTTTATTATGGGACAAACATCATTCACAAATTCCATATAAATAATTCAATATTACTCAACTAAATATATGGAACAGCAGTTTTTTTTCGCGATTTCTTTATTTTTTCTATATTACAAGTTGTTTAATTATGAGTACAATACCTCCTTAAAGCAATATTAGTAAATTAACCATAATTCTGGTATAGTACTTTGTAACATTCACTTTCTGTAACGTGATGCTTAAATTAATATCCTCCCAAGATTGTTCTTAAAGGCGGTTACCTATGCAGGACTTGTTCATCGTAGCTTTATCTGTTGGAACCCTGTAGAACATTTGGGAAACCAGTCACACAGATATCAAGAGAGTAAAGACAGAGTATAATAAATAAATAAATACGAAAATGTACTCAGTTCTATACGAGTATTTGACATGAGGCTTTAGTTCTCAATAGTCATCATCAGCCGATCCCTTCCCAACTGTTGGGGTCAGCTCTAGTCTAACTTACTTAAGTAATGGCACTTGATCAATACCTTATCATTCCACAAATCGGCAAACTACAGCTAAGAGCGTCTAGTCACCGTTACCCTACAAAAATTCCCAGTTCCCATCGAAGTACCGATGCTTGGGCTACAGCATATGGGCATTTCGTTCCCTCATGCATATTTATACTCTGTGGCGACCCCTCGGCGCAATAACTGAGTAACGAACAGACAAACGAACTAGCGTTGGCTTTGTTGATACGTTATCGATATCTGTGCTACCGTGATTGGGATCTTTTCGTAGAAGCTATGGTGGAGTGGTTGGGGAGGGTTACGTAGATTTCTGGAATATTAAGGTGGTTTTACACTAACAGGATTTAGTTTAGTTTGTAATTTCAGTCTCAGACTATATTGCAAAAAAATCCATTCTAAATGCTAAGGATACATTTGTAATTGGATTTAATATGAACATTGAAATGAAACCTATGCTTTATCGCCCATCGCATCGTGACTTAACATCAAGTGAGATAGATGTCAAACGCAAACCTATTCAGAATACCCTAACCATCAAAAACCCACGATTCCGACTAGAAAAAGAGCAGTAACTTTTTAACTAAAATTATACCCGATTAAACTAGCTTTCAATTACAAAACTGCATTGAAATCGGTCCATCCATTTTGGAACTATGATGCCACAGACTGATACACAGATACACACTACAAACTTATAACATCCCTCTTTTTTTTCGGGGGTTAATAAAAAAACAAATTGCTGAAGATACCAAGAATTATTACTTTTAGAGAAAATTTTAGTAACTTTGGCTATCTAAGTAACTATCGACGTTAAAAATAGCTTAGCTAGAATAGGTCATAAGATATTTTTAATACATACATATGTCAGTGTCGGCTTCGTAGACAAAACGAAGGCTCACTTGAATAGAAAGACCTTGCGCCCAGGAATATGTCAATAGATCAGTTACTAAAGATATAATCACCAGTTAGTTGTTCAGCTGTGACTGGGTTATTGTCGTACTTAACTAAAGGATCGATAAACCCTATTGTTAGTACCACCTTTGAACCTGTTTCCTCTATTCGCAAAATAACTCTTAGGAAAATTTGTGGTTTTGTTGAAAAACAAGTATTTTGGGAACGATTCTGTGTTAAGATTACTTTTAGAAGAATTGCGTTTAGATTGAAATCACAAATCCTGTATTGTGTTTTGTAAGTATCGGAAGATCCTCCACCAAATCTATATTAAGTTAGTTGTAGAAAATATAAATTTTAAGTTTTTCTTGAAGAATTTATTCTTTATCTTCAATATTAATTGTTAATCTCATAATAATAAGAAAGATGAAAACTTTACTGTTGCCGTTTAGTTTTCTTAATAACGTTCCAATCCTTGGTTTTTTAAAGTAGGTACAAACCCTTAGTTCAATTAGCCCTTCCCTAGCTACTTTCAACTTTAACCGGATTTTTTTGCTTATAACTAAGGCTGCCGTAATAACGTTAATAGGTGGTGACCCATAAACCCATGGCTGATGGCAGCAAACACCAGTTATTATACACCATTACGGTTAATAGTAACGCTCCGATATCCATGGCACACCGTCACGCTGTTTAATTACCAGCTTTTGTTCCAACTGCGGCACTCGCCCGAAATAGGTTTAACTACATTGTGGTGCTGGGCGTTTTTTATAAAGGGTGGGGATAGTTAGAGGTAAAGGCTTGGATTTTAAAAGAACTGAACAAACACCCGCCAAAAATTATTATTGTTGAAAAATAATGTATGAAGTTCCTGTAAGCAAAGTAGACGCTGGCAACACACTTCGTATGTCGTGTTGAGCTCTCACATGGAACTGCTTAGGTAACCCATGGTGCAAGGTTCGTAATAGACCTGACTTAGATATCGTCACTTCTGCATCTAATAAAAACACAAACACTTTCTTATTTGTCGGGAAAAGCCAAACTCTAATCACCCTAATAATAAACGCTGTATAAGAAAGAGAGAAGAATAAAAAGTCACACAGATAACAAACAATACAAAGTCTTATCTTTTTAGTCCCGATCCCTTTAAGGGGTTACTGTATTCATCATTATGAACAACTTTTACTGTGGGGCCAACCATGAAATCGCGAAAAGTCTGCTGTTCAGCATTTGGTCGAGTAATAATATTTTTTTTCGTTATTTCATGGTTGGTACCTATAGTACCTATAGTGTATATATGTATATGTGTATAGTGTGGTACCTATAGTAAAAGTTGTTCCTAATGATGAGTAACCCTTAAAGTGCCTAGAAAGGTAGGACCTTATAATATACATAAAAAACTAAAATAATAAACAGAATAACAAAGAAACCTTTGATAATCATGAATAGCATAATTTTAACCATACATTTTTTGAGGTTTAAGCTTGATATAACTTTATACATACATCCTTCATTAAGTACTATTTTCTTACCCCCTTGGTAAGAAAATATTTCTTTCACAACTACTTCTATATCATTAAATGAATTTTCGACCTCATTTTCAAAATTACTCTATTCAATATAACAGTACAATTTACGAAACAGTTATAAGTTGATAAGCCTATCAATCAGAACACGCTAGCTGTAATTGAAAAACCGTTTTTCACGCAGCAACTCCGCGTACTAACAAATTTGGGTAATGTGCCCCGTAAATACCTTCAGCATGGCTTCATATTTTAACTGGCCACTATTTAACCTAATATCGAATGACGGTTTTCCGTGACGACGCGGAATAATGTTGTAGGTTTTGTTAATAAGGTTCGTGGTTCGTTTGTTGATGAGGAATACCGATTCCGTATAAATTGTTTAGATTTTTCTTGTTATTAATTTTTATTACATAAATAAGTATTCGTTCTCAACAAAAAATAATCCACCTGTCATCGAACTATAGAAATTACATGAGTGTCAATAAATACTCGAATCATACACTGCATTTAAAATGTCTTACCAATTTGTATGATCTATAGAAGGTAGTTCCGGGTCTGAGTGTGTGTGCATGTGACATATATGTTTGTAAACTATACCCTCGATACAGGAGAAATCATAGCAAACGGCGAGGTTTAAAAAAAACTAAAAAGCAACGCCTTCCATTGGTATATGTAAAGCGACGTCGTAAAAAATTCTAAGCTATTTTGTAAAACATGTAAGCATTAGTATTACAGTAGCAGTTATTGATAACATTACAAACAATCTTTACTATATCAACAATTCATGTCTGTAAATATTCAAATAACATTCTATAACAAATCACATGCCATTCTGAATAGGCACTCCTTGAGCAAACAGCTTCGAAACTGGTCGAAAACCCACAGGTTTTACTGCAAGGCTTCTTGTCACCTGTCGGGACGAAGCTATAAATAGCAGACTTGATAGCTATTAGTTAAGTAACTGATAGTTTATTTATATGCTAATCCTGAGAGCGAAAAGTAATAAGAAAGTTGTCTGTCTTTATTTTTTATGCAAAAATGACGCTTGTTTGGTCTTTACCAACCCTTTGGCTGCGGTTGTAGGTACTAGGAGTTGAACCAGCAGTTATGGTCTGGTAACTGTTAGGTTCTCAATTTGGTAAATACAGTAGGTAACTAAAGTTTCACACGAAAAACATATCTATCTTTGCTTCCAAATTGCTTTGACAATACTTGACGCAGTGACATATCAGTAGTCTGATTGAAAGTATTTGGTTTCGATATCGACACATCCAAATGGCTCAAACTCTTAATATATTCATCAATAATTCTTCATAACATCATTTAACTTTCTTCTTAAGTTTTCTCAAATGCTTTTGAAGGTTTTATTATAATTATTTTAGCTACTATCGTTAAGATTTAATTAAAGTATACATCTTTTACAGAGCGCTTTGTTATAAGTTGTGAATAATTGAGAGAAATGTTTGAACTAGATAGAAATCTAGCAAAAGACCTGGTGATCAGATTTTGGAGCAACTGTAATTATCTTGAATCTTCAATATTATTTAATGCCAAGTCTTTGAGTAACCGAAGTAATCAAAGTTCCGTTGTTGACTTAACGCGTAGTATCTATTCCGCTTCGTATACCCGTTATCGGTACCATATAGTTTTATGGCGTATTTTGTTCGTAATTAGTTCCATGTATATTAAGTAGGGACGTGATACGCATCTAAAGGGGACGAATGTAGTTGTATTTTATATAATTGTCTCCTAGGAGGCTGTTGAGAAATGCCAAGAAATTAAACAAACATCAATACAAGAAAATACTATACTATAGCACAATCTCTTCCGTGAGAAAGACGTATTTTTAAATTTATGAGGTCTTTTATTTTTATGAATAATAAATAATAGTAAATACAACCATGTTTTAGTTGATTTTTATGACAATCTGGAGTAGTTTCTGAGAAGAATAGATCTTTATTTCATGTAAACCACATGCAGGCACTTATGAAATGTCGAGACCCTAGGTGCGCGGTTCCAAATAGTAGGTCCTAAGGAGAAGAACCGGCAAAATACTCCACGGAGTCGATTTTTATTTCATGTTAATAAGGTACATAAGTCACATTGACACAACAAAGTTTTAGCGGTAATTACACCCAAGTGCAGTGTACATAGTAAGTTCTCGCCCGATAGGCGTCCTAGATATTGTCCGAAAATTATCCTTTACGGGAGATAAATTCTCCACCTCGCTGCGCAAAGTCGCTGGTTTACTACACACGGACAACCCTCTCGTACTGGTAATGCTGATGCCTGTCAACCTCAGGTAGGTATTCAGACTGTCAAATTGTATAGTTAACCCACCAATTTCTCGGTTATTACCACTACGTACCTAGTATTTTTTTAAACATAGTTTCCACGTGAAGTGCAGTGTAACTATCTACGTGTATCGTTGCGACAGGCGTCACATACGCGGCGCGTACGCATAATTACCTCGGAAGGAAGTGCGTCCCCCGCGATCGGGCGATACATAGCATTTGCATCGCATTAGCATAAATACCAGCTAAGCGCCCACAGCTTTTGATATTTTTAACCGACTGTCTTTTGAAACGGTAACGGTTAGGCCATGAGCTAATTGGAGAAAATAGTTTTATGATTGAAACATCCAAAGACGACTGTTTTGTCATTAAAAACCGTGACATCCAACGAATAATTTGTCACATTAATGCCTAAGATAAGATTTTCCAAAGATTATCAACACTTATCATTTAATTTATGCATGTATTAACATTTTTAGGAGGTTTGAACATGAGTTTCATTAATTTCGTTTGTGCCATCATCAGCGTCGTCTAACTGAAAACGGCTGCGAATGCTGAGATCCTCGAGATTATTATTAAGATAAAAATAAACTTAATTATAATATTTCCTCTATTGACTGCGTGGACCCCAATTGCTTAATTAATTAGTAGAATAAATTACCGATTTACAAAGTGCACTTTTGCAACCTGATCAATAAAGGAAAAATATTTCAATATCTATACTAATAATATTATTATGAAGAAAAGATTTGATTTTTTTGTATGTTAATTTATTTGTTTGTAGGTAAAGGATAAACTCGAAAACTACTGGACTGATTTTAAAAATTCTTTCACCAGCAGTATGCTATATTATCACTGAGTAACATAGGCTATAATTTATAAAGATATCACGCGGGCGAATCCGCTGGCGGAAGCTAGTAATAATTTGATAAATAGAGAATCTTGACATCGAAAAAAATTTACATTCAACTTAATATTGCGTTGTTGTATTATATCCAACATGGCAGCCGGCGCTAGCATCATTCTCAGGACATTACACATGCTTGGAATTTATTATTAAGTATGTGGGCTCCACCTTTGGCTTTTACCGTTTTGAATGACCACTTATGTTGTGTAGGTATGTTACTTGTGGTTTTATTAGATTATAGTAGGAGGTCTCTGCCTAAAATGGACAAAAGGCCCATGTCTTATGGAGGAGAGCGGTGTTCTGTGATAGGCTGCTGAACATGGCTCTCCACTGTAGGTTTTTAAGTTTTTGAAAGTTAGTCTTAAACACCGCACATGACAAGCAGATTTTTTATCACAATCATGTTGCTTCTTACCACTTCTACTAAAAGAGATATCATAGGGTTTCGCTTTGCATTGCTTCGCTTCGCTTTAACATTTTTGGCGAAATAATGTATGCAGCTGAGTGACATGAAATACTAGAGGTCATAAAATACACATACTTAATACCTTAGCGAATATTCTAACTATAAATACGTTCGATGTAGAAAGCTAATCTTATTTTACGTAGAACATAAATCCCCTATTTAAGTTGCTTTTTAATTTATGAGCAATGCGCAAAGTTAAAATATTTATTAGTTTTATTATGTTTCAAGTGCGAAATACCGACAGTCGGTAGCAAATGTAATATACAATGATATTTTATTATTATAATCGCTTTTGCATACTGACTGCAGTATAAGTTATATCCGTGAAGTTGTGTTCGATTATTATTGTGTTTTGATTAATTTCATACCTATAAGACGCACCGATCACCATTAATCGATATTTCTTTGGTGTTGAGCAGTTGTCTCACAGGAGTCAAAGTTGTTGACTATCGTCAAGGGTAACCATCATTTAGACACATTTTGACACCTTCTCAACAGCTTTTTTAGATTGTGAAAGAAATTATAAGTGATTTGAGTGTTAGAGTTTTTTCAGTATTTTTGCAGCCTTATTTCCCAGCAAAGGAAACCCACAAAACCTGCGTAAAGTTACTAAACGCAAAGGAAGAGGTTTTCTTGTGTTGCCACGCGTAGAACCGCATCAATTACCCGTCTCATTAATTGTAGTGGCTACCATTTGTGTCGTAAAACGCATTCATTTGCACCTGCATTCGTATTTATTAATATTGATGATGCCTATTGGCTAATTAACTTCAGTTTACTTTTTCGTTCATTAGTTTTCGCTTCGTTGGTGTGGGTGGAACTGAAAATGTTGCTTATATGGCATTATATTTTGTCTGAACCTGTCTTCGCCTATTGGCAGGATTAGGTAATATGAAGGCAATTTGGTGCAACGATGGAACTGGTCGTCTTGCGACGTTTATTTCCATCTTTGGTTTCGATCCCTGGGTATACCTACTATTGTATGTTTAGATTCATTATTAGGTACATGGTTTTATATTACTGTACTACTTACCTATATTTGAATAATAATATTATAAATAACCTAGAATTAGGACAATATTCGTATGATTTTGGTTTCGGGAAAACGATGTTTAGGTATTACAATTGTAATTTTAAAAAAATCTTCTAAGTAATGGTTATATGGTTCGGCAGATTTCATAGAAATATTGCACAATATATACCTAATGCATCTTGAAGATACCACCTATTTCTCGAAAGTAAATAAAAAGAAAAATCTTTTGCGCAATCAGCTATAAATACGATCGATAGGTAACCTACCTACTGTTTTCTCGTTTTTCTCAAGTTTAGAAAATCTAACTAAGGTGAAGAATCTAAACCTCGACAAAATGTAGCACATGACTAAGTCCCAATACTGTACGTAAGATGAAAAGTAACATAAAACATGTTTGTGTATAATTTAATAAAAGCCCTGTTACATCTTTACAGTAGGTACTAATTATGCGACCGTAACAACTAACAAGAAAATCTGCTGAAAAAACTAACACTCATGCCTAATGTGTCATGCGTTGTGATTTTGAAAACATGTAAATAACTTGATAGGCAAGTAAGTGGCACTGTTTTTTGTGAGATGGCAACTCGGCCGATGAATTTCTAGATCTATAGTTCAGTCAAGTAGTAAGTAGTTAAACAAGATGGTGACTCGTTTTAGAATAGCCTATCTTTTTTTTGCGTGAGTGATAGTGCATGTAACAAACCCTACTTAACAACACTCTAGTTTGTGTTAACTTATCACTTAAACGTAAGCCTAATTTATTCAGGCAAAAGTTGAAGTTGGAAATAACTTAAAAAGGTTTTTCTTGCCATTCAAAGAATAAAATCTTAGTTTACTAATGTTTTCAGTTACTTTTAAAACATTAATGAAACGACCAAAAATGTTAGTTACTTCAACTTCACACGGTCGCATGACCGTCCTACCATTATAAAATGACCGTCTAATTACCGTGTCCACAAAAATAGCGAACCTACATCGTCATAACCCCAATGTATATGACAGGAAACTACGTCACCGTGCCGGCCAATCAGCGGCCGCGTAGACCGGAAGTGGCGTACCAGGGTGGTGTCACGATCTGATTGTGACCCCAGGGGTGGAACGATATGGTTGGCTAGTAAGTGATTTAGGCAATTAGGACAAAAGTTTTTTTTTATTAATTAAATAGAACGACTATAACTTTATGGCCATAATAATATCGGCGATGGAGTAAATTGTTTGGCTGAAACATCCCTTGTGGCAATTTGTAGGCAAAATTAGTTTATTTGAGTAGGTTGTCCCATAAATTTCGTAGTACACGATACAAGCTATTTTATTGCATATAAGCACGCATACGTAATTGCGTGTGCCACATGAACACAATGTTTTTCATGCCTAGGTCAACAAACGAAAATACATAGGACTATAAAGTGGGTTCACCGTAGTAAAATTATATCATAGTAATATTATAAAGAGAGAAGTCCTGATTGACTGACTGACTGACTGACTGACTGACTGACTGACTGACTTATCATCAACGCACAGCCGAAACCGCTGAAGCTAGAGTCACGAAATTTGGAGGGTAGGTCCCTTTTGTATTGTAGGCAAGCAATAAGAAGGGATTTTTGAAAATTCAGCCCCTAAAGGGGTTAAAAAGGGGGTGAAAGTTTGTATGGGAGTCCCTTCATTTTTGAACTGAGAAAGATGAAAATTGGGATTTAGGCTTTTGGTTACAAATAAAGAAATACGTGTTTCTGCGTTTTTGGAAATTCATCCCCTAAAGGGGCGAAATAGGGGTCAAAATTGTTTTCGAAGTGTAATACGTGAATATTGGGATTGTTTTTGAAGTGAGAAACGTGAAAATTGGTATTTCGGCTTTTGGTTAGAAATAAAGAAACACGTGTTACCACGTTATTGGAAATTCAGCCCCTAAAAGGGCGAAATAGGGGTGAAAATTGTTTTTGAAGTGAGAAACGTGAAACTTGAGATTTAGGCTTTTGGTTAGAAATAAAGAAACACGTACTTCTGCGTTTTTGGAAATTCATCCCCTAAAGGGCCGAAATAGGGGTGAAAATTGTTTTTGAAGTTAGAAACGTGAAAATTGAGATTTTTGCTTTTGGTTCGAAATAAAGAAACATGTGATTGTTCGTTTTTGGAAATTCATCCCCTAAAGGGGCGAAATAGGGGTGAAACATGTTTTTGAAGTTAGAAACGTGAAAATTGAGATTTAGGATTTTGGTAAGAAATAAAGAAGCACGTGTTTCTGCGTTTTTGGAAATTCATCCCCTAAAGGGGCGAAATAGGGGTGAAAATTAGTTTTGAAGTTAGAAGCGTGAAAATTGAGATTTAGGCTTTTGGTAAGAAATAAAGAAGCACGTGTTGCTGCGTTTTTGGAAATTCATCCCCTAAAGGGGCGAAATAGGGGTGAAAATTAGTTTTGATGTGAGAAACGTGAAACTTGAGATTTAGGCTTTTGGTTAGAAATAAAGAAATACGTGCTTCTGCGTTTTTGGAAATTCATCTCCTAAAGGGGCGAAATAGGGGTGAAAATTGATTTGAAGTGAGAAACGATCGATGGTTTAAGAGAAATTAAAAGTTCTTTGAAAGTTGACACTAATTTTACATAACCTTAGGACCGCGACGTTGTGATGTACGGTGCGATGTATTCGAGAACGGGAACGCTTTGTAAGAGGTCAAGAATTGATGAATATTAAAAAGTATCTACCGCTAACTTTGTACCTACCCGTACGAAGTCGGGACGGGCCGCTAGTAGTAAATAAAAACCAAGATTCATTCATGCATATTTTCGTTTACTCAAAGAATCTTCAAGATTATGGCGTTGGGTTATTTTTCTATACATTTTAATTTCAGCTTTATTCTCGAGACACACAATGTCTTTAAAAACACGTGTTCGGGTCAGGTTAGTCTTAAATTAACACTATTGTGATTCAAAGCTGAATACAACAAAGATTTGTTTTTATGTGGCGATGGCGTAGTGCATTCCATCTTATGACCTTATTATCTTTGAACTAGAACTCATTTGAACTCATACTAACCTAACCTTACCACTGTGAACGCAAATCCTTACCATCTCTGAGAGAGCTGTAAATAATATGTCTGATGAAGTTTATGGGGAACGACTTATTCCATCCGTGGAAGTCTTAAGGCAAAAATGAACCTTCCCCTAGGGCTAAAATACGAGTATTACTCGTATCTATGTCAGACTGATGAAAATTTACAACAGTACCTATAGAACTGAATAGTTACAAGTACAAAACATACAATAATAGTTAGTTGGCAAAAACAATAGTATGCTTTGGGTCGCGCTATCGGCGGTGTGTTATTTCACGGCGCGGTGTGCAAATAGTCGAGCAACCACAATTATACGTACTCATACGAGAGAGTAACATGACAGATACGACAGTAGGTAAAGGGGATTTAGAGTAAAGGGTCATACAAAAGGGTTGCTTCATTGATAGCATGTAAAATGAAGCTATAGTCCCTTAGTTGCGGATGTCTGCTGACCGTTACTCCGCAAGCTATAAAGGCATAATGTGATAAAAAGATTTGCCCCTTAGACAATCTACGATAGAAAAGATAATTATGTACGGAACTGTTTGAGCACGGGCTATAAATTGGTTATTAACTGACGATTAGTTAATCGCTAGTAATGAGATAGATATCTATCTATATATGCCCAAAAATCTGTTAGATGACACGTTTAGTTTATTAACTATGTAGTTATATATAAATGTTGTTTGCGTGAACGCAGCCGAAATAAAAATACACGTAGACGAAAAAGTTTTTTGAAATTCATGATTGACACCTTTAATCGTTGTAAGTTTATGTAGAAGCGCGAATTTGTCGTCGTATCTGCATAGCGAAATATTCTTTGCGTATATAGCGCAGGTCGGTTGGGTATGATTCGGGAGGCTTCATGCGATTACGACGACACCTGCCGACGTTCCCACGGAATTTATAATTCCTGCCGATGCAGCACGGATTGGCCGGGATCGTTTTAATTGTATTCCCGGGAACACCGGGATTTATTACTGACGCACTTATATTATGTATAGCGCAATATTATGGATTCAGATTTTAAAGTAGAGGATTGATTTGCATTGTTTTGTTTTGGTCGGTTTTTAGTTGTTGATTTGGGTGCGCATTTTCAGGTGTTGTTCAAACCATTAATAGATAACACTGCTTGCTTTGAAATAATAGATGAAATAAAAATATTGGCAAGATACAGTACCTAAAAAAGAGTTTATTTGATAGTTCTTCAATTCTTCAACTGGTACGGAAACGGAATAATATAGGAATTTAATTTCAATTTTAACGGACCTGGTGAAGTATTCCAAGTAAGATTATCAATGAATAGAAAACGGATAAAGATCATTACATGCGTAAATATTGTAAATAACCTATCTTCTAAAACGAAGTGGCTACGAATATGCATAATATCAAGACCATTCACACAGATGCGATCTGAAACTGCTTCATATTATTAAGTAATTTTCTTCAATACACTAATAATATGTAAAGCTACGTTTATACGCAGGTAGGACAGTGCGCCGTCGGGCGCGACAGCCGCCATCTTTTCATTTCACGCATCGACTTACCAACAAACGACACTGCAGTCACAGAGTAAGGAGTTATTACTCATGCGCTGCAGTTAGGATGCAGTGCGTAGGTACTTACGAGGTAAAGAGGTTATTAGAGTAGTGTGTGGAATGAAAATTGTTTGCTACTCAAGATGGGTTTGGGTCTTACGCGGCGGACGAAAGCACCGATAAACTACTAAGGGCCATTTTCACTGACAAAATAACAGATGTTTAAAATGAAATCGACCGATTACCCATACAAAAATTTATGTATAAACGACTGATTTTGCTCTAATCGTCTGTTATGTTGCTGATGAACTTGGGCCTAAGTAGTAGTTGTCATAATAACTTGTATATTTTCTGAAATTGAGTTGATACTGAGATATTTTGAAATATGTATTTTTTTGAGTCAAAAAAATGCATCAAAGTCAAAGTCAAAGATTTTTATTTCAACTGGGCCTTTGCAGGCACTTTCAGAACGTCGTGATTCTAGGCGCACGGTTCCAAGTGGGTTGGTCCTGGAGACGATACCGGCAAGAAACTCCATGGATACTCTTTTCAGAAATCAAGCTTACTACACAACAAATGTGGGGCCGCGGTAGCGGCCCCGGCTAAAATTCCACCTCAATTTACACAATATTACAATAAAAAAAGAACAGCAAAGATCATAAGTACCACTATAATAATAAAATTATACAATACTAGTAGGTGCGTACTTAACACTCAAGTCAGTCACCCAATTAAGAATAGGTACCAAAAGGTACAAGGGAAGCGTTAAAATTAGTGTGTGAAGACAGGAAGCAGTGGGTCACCAGGGAAGCCGCATGTGCAGAAGATAATCACTTCCATCTTATAATGATACAATTGTAAAAGTCAAAAGTAAGGAAATATATGTAAGTTGATGGTGAAATTCTTCACCAGTAACGTTTAACTGCTTACCTCTGAAGAAGTATTCAAATGGGCTAATACCTAAACCAAATCTTCACCGTTTAGTTTAAATATACAAATTAGTCGACAAGCAGAGTTGATAGTATTAACATCTGCCCTACATTTTCACGTCTAAATTATTACAACAGCAACAAAACAATTCCATCCATCACTATTATTCATAAACAAAAAGGCCTGCATGAATGTCGCACTTCTATATACTAAACACAGGTGTACATAAGTACACAGAGAACATAAATACACAACGCACAGATAGTGTTGTTCGTATGGGTGGTTATTTTCGTTCATTTCACGCATCGCGACGCACGCAAATCGATGTGAACAATGAACGGTTTTGTAGGTATGTATGTGTGTGATCATTAAATATGTAGGCATTTTAAATAGTTATTTAGCAGTAAAGTTAATCATGTAAGGATAACGGTAAAATATTATGATATTCAGATGCATCTGATAAGATTGGAAGCCAACTCCAATATATTTTCTTGCAGAAACGGCTGGCTGATAAGAATTAAACGAGTATACGGAAAAATATTAAATTTGGTCGAAGAATAGAAATGAAAATAAAGTAGACAGGTAAATTCATATTGGAAAGATCTTTAACATATTTTAATATGAAGTCACGACTGGTGTAGTGGCTAAGGGATTGGCTTTCTGCGTTACGTGTCGCGGATTCGATTCCCGTACCGAACAAATTTTTGTATGGCACATAGATATAATAGTTTATCCGAGTCTGGGTGTGTGACTGTGCATGTGAGATTTATGTCTGTAAACTGTACCCATGATACAGGAGAAATCATAGTGTGGGGCAACGTTTTATAAAAGAAAGAAAAGATGTTTGCTATTTTGTTGATTTTGCAAATTTATGATAATAATTAATAAATAGGAATAATTGGGTGTGGCGGGCACTCCATAAAGATAAAAAGACACTACTTACAAAAAAAAAAACAGTATTAAGTAATACAAACGTTAATACGACGTGGCCAATTACAAATATAATTTAACTTGACAATACAACTCTAAGTTGCTTTTTCCAACCCTGTAAGAAAGATCTGTGAACGCCACTACTGGGTAGTAATTTTATTTTCAGTTTATTTACAACATCAATTAATGTTTTTCAGCAGCAGTGATTTTATTGCGATCCTCAGAAAAACTTGTCAAGCGTGAAAACTATTATGATCGTGAATTCCTAGTAGGTAACTGTTTAAAACATTATTATTGTTGTATTCAATTATTCGTGTTTGTTTTTAGTACCTACTTACCTGTAAGCACTGGTTAGGTAAGGTATTAACTTAAGAATACTAGAATTTCGGTTTATACCCCGCAGGCTACTTGCATAAATAAAAAACTTCAACACAAGCCTATCCTACTTATTCTTTAAAAATAATTTAGTTCCTTGTCGCGAATACACAGAAATTGATATTTAAACGATGGTTCCTTCTGTACCGTTGGTACGTTTATAGTCAACTAAAACCATATATGCACAAACGCTCAGACTCTAAAAATATTCTGTAGGTTTTAAAAAAATATTTTTGAGTGTGGTGATTAAACCTGTGGTCATTCACGCTGAAAGCCAATCGGTTAGTCGACACACAAAATCTTTATAAAAGCTTCAAAAAATATTTTCTTTGAAGCTTTTATAAAGACAGGATAAAAATATACTTACCGTTGGTAAATTAAATTTTATCTAGCGTTTAATAGTGCCAACACTAAATAAAATGTAAAGCTGCTCTCAATATATAATCACCTAGGTACTATAGCCATAAAATTTACAGAAAATAATATACCAATATTGAGAGTTTCTATTCAGTACCTACTTTCAAAGAAAAGGTTTTAAGAATGTTTCTTAAAGAAGATTTATTTCTAAAAAAAATTGATAACTGTAGTGCCTAATATATTAAACTTGCAGGTAAAATATACTTACACCCTAGCGGGAAGAAACAGGTGAAGTTTGAGCGCACAAGTAAAATAAGTAAGTTAAGTTGTGCTTAAGTAAGCACACGGCACCGAGTCGGATCACTCGCTCTAAGTAGAATTTACGACGGCACTTACATTTGAGAAA
Organism: Allophyes oxyacanthae; assembly: GCA_932294325.1. NCBI lineage: Eukaryota > Metazoa > Arthropoda > Insecta > Lepidoptera > Noctuidae > Allophyes > Allophyes oxyacanthae. The sequence goes on along the minus strand of OW028614.1, from coordinate 573,725 downwards.
CTTTAACTTATTCCTGAATAACGTTATTTTCCAAAGATTTTCTAAGAAAATGAAAAGGTAGTTTTGGATTTTTATCTTTTTATTATAAAAAATAACAATAATTTGATAAGTTTAAATCGCTCCAAAAATAATAATGGAATGGAAATGAAAATCGAAGCTTAAATGCTAAGTAAATACCTACTTAAATTATTTATGGGCAGCTCAATCTAGTGATTACATTTCAACATTATTAAGTGATATTCACAATGAAAACAATATAATAATAAAACATCACAATAATTCAATGCAACGCAAATAAAGTATGAATAAATAAATATTAAAGCGAAAACCATCGCATCAAGTTATTTGTAAATATATCAGGCTATCATCATGATAAATGATACTAATCGGCCATTTAGAATAATTACTGTATATGAATGAAAGGCTAAACATGCAACTGTGGGAACATCACCACTACCACCAATGAAAAAGCTGTTAAAACTTCAAACAATGATAATGTGCCTCATGTATTATTTATGGCACTCCGCATTAATGAACCAAGGTCATTTGAATTCATTTCCTTCGGTAATACAGACGTACGCTTTCACACTAACATTGTTACGTAATTGTAGTAACGTGTTTCATTTAATAAAATTATTTATTTTACGATTTTACCGTTATTACATCCACTCGACTTTGGTATGAACCATTGCAGTTCCGCTACTCGATAATAGATGGCGTTAGTAGTATCAAAGTTTGAATAAGGAAGTTTGCTCGTTTTTACGCCGAACACGTAAAGCGAGTCGTAGACATTTTAATAAAAGTTTGTTTCGTGTTTATTTTAGGCTGGCGCTTGTCTGGTGGCAGACTTACAACAGTTTTAAATTTAAATAATTATAATGCATTCTTTATTGTGAATGAATCGGCACGGGAGTGTTCGCGGGACGGGTTTATGTTTATTTGGGTGTCGTTGCATATTACGATCGATTATTTTGTCGTAAACTTGTAAATGTTCTGTAAAATGCTTTTGAGTTCTCTTTTTAGGTTTTATTCACACTTTAAAACTGGGAAGATCAATAATAATAATGATTTCAATAAGTGTTTGTAGTCTTCTAAAAGTTCCAATAAGACTTTCTACAATAATTGTAAAACGTGCTTTACAATTGTAGAAACACTTATTGGACGTTAAGGTTTCGTTTACATTTTCACCGTTATTATAGTATATAGGTATTTCATCTATTTGTATCTTTAATAACGCTCTTATCTTAACTTCCTAATTTTTGGGTTAAGTTAATAGTCAGTAAAAACGTTTATTTATGATTTAGCTAAAGTTTGTGTCATATAGCTGCTATGCTTAATTTTCTTCATTCATATAGTGCCATTATTCTTAGGGCACATTAAGAAATTACTTCAGGTATATAATTATTATATTACAATCCAAGAACCTTATTGGCTTTCAATCATAACTTTGCTTATGCGTGCGCATTATAATGGTATAATTAATGTAGCGGTGATCCGTGAAATCACTCCAGTCTTCAAGCCTCCCCATCAATTAGAACTGACAAAACAATCCCTGAATCCGAATTTCTAATAAGAGCAAATTATCGAGCTGCCTGCAGATGAGAGCCTTAATTATTAATATAACTTCTCCTATTTTACCTATGTCTTATTTATAAGTTTAAAATTTGATTTGAGGTAAAGACATGATATTTGTATATAACATAATGTACTAATATAATATGTATTCATATTGAAATGTAGAAAAATATAAAGAATTAAAAGATTTACCATTGGATAGGACTAGATGGGAATTGATACACCAACAAGTTCTGGATGAATGGACTCGTATCCAAAATTATTATTATCATATTATGTGTAAAAATACTGAATCAAAAATATCTATAACACCTTTCTAATGTCAATAGGGAAAAGTTTGCAATTTTTATACTATATAGTTATACTAGAATCCTATTCAAGTAGGTAAATTAGAATATTTATTTAGTTTATTGTATATAAGTATTTATATATAAACTTTTCAATTTCCTTGTAACAATATTTTTTTGTTCTAAATAGTAGAATACGAATTACTGTATAGGTACTTCTTTCGATGTATTTATTTAAACCCAAAGGTTGACTGGTAGAGAATGCCTTGTGGCAGTAAGTATTGAACACAAAATTTTACTTAATAGTATAAATAAACAGTAAATTAGTAATAAAACAAATATAAACGAATTTAGAAAAAAATATAACATATAATTTAAATAAATAAAGACAATACAGTCTATAATCTAGTTGCACCTGAGATTTAATTCTATCAACAACAAACGGAAACGCAGAGTTTTCCTTCTTTACCTCCAAAAGACAGGCCGTTTCTCACAATCTCGAACCAAAATTCTGTCGTTAAAAATAAAGTATTAACAACCCTTAGCAAGACAGTGGATTCATATCTTGCATGACAAACGCTATCAACCGAGTACCTACATTCATGCTACGAGCATTTCCCGTAACACACACACCCGCTCTAATACACACACAAACATAAATAAACACACAGTGAAAACTCTAACGTATGTGTGCAATTTCCCATCTGTACACTGTAAGATTTTCCACGGTGTGCGTGATCTTCAGTCTCTGTTGAGCGTATCTGTCCGTCCCTGTCTTCGGCTATAGTTATGTTGTCCCGTGTTCGCCGGTCCATTATTGTATGTTTAGTCTTTGCTTTTTGTAAATATTTATTACTTGTATCTGATTTACGTAGTTCTAAATGATTGGTTGGTGTTACAATTTTATTGATACACATTGTTTGGACTATAAATTCTTGTAGTGAATTTGTGAATATAAATGATGTTATGGGTACTGAACTGAAACTTTCAATTACAAGCGCTTTACTCATAATCCGTGTCTATAATCATAGACTATGTTATTACAAAACCTATCAAGTACATACTAATTAGATCATTGTTTGGGATTATTTGTTTTCTTTCTGGGAAATTTCCTAATTCTAAAGAGTTCTGCCAGACTTAACTAATACTTAGTTTAGTAGGTAATCTAGTAAACATTTTGTCACTTGACGTATTTGTTCATTACAGTTTTAGAAACTGTAATGTATGGATTAAAAACTGCCCAGTAACTAACTGATTGATAAACTGCAATTATGACAATTTTCATTAATGAATTCTTATACATAAACAACTGTTGATCAATTATGGGCCATAAATATCACTGTATGATCAGTTAATTGAACATTTATCAAAGTGGCCACTCAGACTGATAAGTACCTATGTATATTCAATGAGTTGATATTAAAATATTGTTGAATATGTTATTATACTTACTTTATGTAAACAGTGGCATTATAGTGGTCTGTAATATGAAATTATGTTTTAAATTTAGATTGCACACTAACTGTTGGATTACGGTTTTCAATTAAGTGACAATATTTGTGTAATCCAAATTTTATAAGACGGATGATACTCTGACTTTTAATGTTTGTATTCCCATTCTGAGCTTTGCTGATAACTTATTAGGTAGGTGTCCATCTACCTTTTAACTAAGTATTTCTTAAGGAAAATACCAATCATATTATTAGTGGCTAAAATTGAGTTTGTCAGAACTATAATTATCCTCAACTATGTAATCAATAAGTCACACATCATTGTGTAGAATAATAAACTCATTAGTGTCACCAACACTAATAAAATCATCACCATTAACTCATTTAGGAACTACATTAGATACCAAACAAAACTCAACCACAAACGCCGGTGTCGAATGAGACATAAAATTGTAAAAGGGAACCCATACTTAGCGACACCTATTAAAGAAAAAAGCTGAAACCGTGTTCGGCCCGAAACGACTTATCTTCAATGACCAATCATACAGAATAGATTCACTTCCATACACTTAGTAGTGCTAAGTCTGGTCTAGGGAGGGGGGAGGGGGGCAGTGGGCGGCGCCGCGCATGCGTCTCGTTGCCAAGACGACGGCACGTAGCTGTTTGTGTATGTGTGTGTAGTGTACGGACGGACTCGTACCGACGGATCGTATTTAATAATAGCTAAACAAGTAGAATTTCTATATTTGATTTTGTCAGTTCAGTTTTATAGATGTGCCTTTTTAAGGCTGGAGGTCTTCTGAAATAGATCAGTCGCTAGTTTAGATTTGTGACTCGGCAGGTTGTTTCTTTAGTATTTAGTTTTAGGAGGTTAATGTCCCTGTTTAATACTGCTAGGAAAATGTCTGTCATATTTTTATCGAGTAGCCTTTATGTTCCATGCAGTTGATGTTATCGGGTTCATATGATTTGGGTACTCTTATGTCGTCATCATACTTACTAATTAAAGTAATACTTACGCCAGAAAAAATATTCTTAACATAAGTATCTCATAAACATCCTGTGACGTCACCCGCTTTTCATTTTATCGCGAACGCATCATACCAACCACATACCAACCGTACTCCCGTGTACCGCATTCCACGCACACAGCGACACCTAGTCCTCGGTGTGCGTCTGTCACGTCGCAGGCACACATGCACGCGCGCCTTCTACGCCCCGCACTACCTACTATATCTACAACTATGTTTGTACTTCCAACACTCTTTACTTCTACTCGAAAACTCCTTCGAGACCTGAAAAGGAATTTTACAAGGGCGCCTTTTTCTTTTGAACGCGAACCTTTGCCTGTGAAACGGGGGCTCTTAACCGTTATAAAGGGATGTATTGATAGTTAGTGGTTCCTTTGTAGTTGGCATCTCGCGGGACGCTCCCGTAATCGTAAAGATAAAAAAATCCATATAGCTGGTGTATAGGCTAAGTGCGTATTTTGTTTTAAGTGTCTGCTTTTGGCGCGAAGTTTGTTGCTTGAATATTTTATCTGTGATAGTCATTAGGCTGAATGTTAGGTATTGCGGTAGCCTTGACCCAGTCTGCGTCTTTATATTCCGGAAAATCTGGTTCCTTTATTCAAAATGGAACTGCTTTTCTATATTAGGTAGGTGCTACGCTATGAATAGTGTTTACTTTAGATACAAACGGTGTCGCACATTATCTGGGTATGCAGATTTTAGAGTGCGAAGGCTATCGGATCCATAATCTTTATGTCACGGAAATCGCCAGAAATAGGACAGATAGCCTGATAGAATTGTAAATTTAAATGTCAAAAGTATGACATGTAGTCATTATATTGCCAATCAACAGCCTGAGCTTAGCCTGACATACTATTAATGCTAATTTAAGATGTTATCTATGTTTTAGCTTAAAACATAGAATTTTATTGGTTTATTGATTAGGTTATCATATTCTCATCGAACGATGCCTGCTCATTTTCCCATATGATGGTCTTTTTATATTCTTACGTCTTTCCAAGATAATGCATCTGTAAAGCGACATCAACAGCTCTGTACTACAATGAAGTTGTCGTAATGATATGTACGGTTGTGACTTTGTGAGTAATAACAGACCTTGTAATTATTGGTAGATATAAATATTGTAATTTGATAAAATATAACCCAAATCAGAAACTAAGTATGAAATGAACTTTTCGACTACATGATTTGGAGACTATGTAAGTTTCAACCTACGAAATTAAAAAGTTATAGATCTGGAAGTTTTTTTTAACACTAAACCAGATATAAAAAGCGCGTCTTAAAAAAATCTGATTTTCTGAGTCACCGAGGACTATTTTCTGCTCGAACCTGGGTTCAGACGCATCGATGGTCACGGCCATTGATAGTACCTACTATCTAACACAAAATTTAAGTGCAGTGTCCCAAGCTGCGCATCGTCAACAACAACCTAAGGTCAATCTAGATTCCAAAGTTTTCAGCAGAAAATCGATTCAGGAACAAAGTTCAGGTGGTAAGGGTCATGGTCACATCGATCCGGCGAAGAAAGTAAGACCCACCGGCGCAAAACTTAAAAGGACGACAGATCCTTAAAAAATCCATCTATTTCCTGAAGTTTTCTGCAAAAAATCGATTCAGGAACCAAATAAGAGGCACTGAAGGTCACGGCCCCATCGATCCGGCGTAGAAAGTGAGACTGGCTGCCACTACTAACACCGTCCCGTTGGCTATGCAGCCTGAATTAATCGCGCATATATTTGAATACATTTGGAGCGGCGCAGTTCGGGCCGCGGTGTCGTCGGCCCCTTAAGTTTTAGCGATTTTGTTTCGGGGCTGTATTGGTGTGGGTGCTTCGCGGAATTGGAGACGGAGTCGAGACTGTCATCAGTTCGTCAGTTCAGGTTTGTCGGATTAAGGGCGGATGGGAGACGGGTTGTTCAAAGGTTGGCGAAGGTCATAGTCAATTGCATAATATGAAGGACGAAGGTGTTTGGAGTGAATAGGAGTTGATCGATTATGACAATGATGACATTGCTAAGATCATGATGATTATGGACCATCATTCCAAATATCAATTTTTAAGTTATTGAATAAAATTTTGAAATTAGTAGTAACACTAGTAGTTGCTACCATACTGTGAGTTTAAACAAGCCTGCCCATATTTTATTTGGCTTTACTTTTCTGGGATAATTAATCTTCAAGTGGTATATCTAACACTTGATGCATAACTGGCGCTAGAAATAGTAGCGGCAAGAAAAATGCTAGGGTGAAAGATCAATTTTCATAAGTTTTGGTTGCTAGATGATCATATTGAAGCAAAATAAATATAAATACCATTTTGCGATGAATATAAGTAACCTTTTTTAATACTGGGTGTATTTAAAAAGTTTAAATTTGCCATGACTCATGAAGAACATCATCAACAATACTGCGGTCATCAATCCTTGTTTCCCAAGCCTGGTAATGGTAACAGCAATATTCCCTCCACCACCATGCCATGACCAGACCATGAATTATTTCAGCAGTAGTACTTTTTATGCTGATTCGATGACGGTGAAATTACATAATTTTCATTATTGCCCATAATTAAATTTCCAAACAGATGAGTAAAATTCCTGCCGACGCAATATCCTTTTCACAGATATTACCAGTTCCAAGCGTTTCTAAAACAAAAGTGGCCCCGTCTCAAGGTCTTACATTTTAGTCACGTTAATCTTCAACAATTAGTTTAGTAACACTAACTATATTAGTTATAGTGTTGACAGCCGACTGCCTATGTTATAGTTTTGAATTAGTTCGGACTTTAAAATTAGGTATTATGGTTGCTTTTGTTCATATTGGAGCAGCGCATGTACTAATAAAACAGTGATGTTCTATAGTTTTTTTATTTTCAATACATTTTTTGACTTGTCTCTTATACGATTAGATCATCTTATTACTTTCTATTGTGTCGTAAAAGTATCTTACTCTTGATAAATATTATATTAGCACTACGGCGAAAGTTTCGAGCTGTCGCGATATGTGTAGGTAAGTATCTAGAATGTCCATCAAATATGGCCGACACTTCTTGTATTTGGACTATCGTACCTACACATGAATCGAACCATTTCGCGTGTCGCCTTAGGACTCTAGGCTTAAGGAATACCATCGAAAGGACTTGCATCATCATTCAATGGTCACCAATCCGCCTTAGCGGTGTTTATGGTATAAAATTTTACTTATCGTAATCGCTATCTGGGTATGGTAAGTATAAACCAACTTTGTTTAATAATTATCTTTGTTTTGTTATGCTATGTATGAGATTTCTCATCAGCCATTGAATTTTATTTTAATATTTTTCATTAAGTTTATTGCCATTCCATTAGTTTTTACGTTACAAGTAAATAGTTGTTTTATAGCTATTACCGGGGTCATTATTGTTTCTCAAAGTTATTTCTCAACAATGTTGTTTCATTACCTACAATACCACAGACAATTTGTCTGTGTACAATAATATTATTGTGTATTTTTGAATGACGTATGTTTTAAAGACCATAAATAAAATCTTGATGATCTTTCCTGTATTTGGTAACTTACAACTAATAGGTTCTTTAATAATTGGATTTGATTAGAGACCATCAAATCTGTCACTATCTTCTTTATTTATTAACATTTTATATATCAGACATCTAGCAGTTGTCAAATCAAATATTGAGATACCATAAAATATCTGTCTATAAATGTATTTTCTTATACAACGTCACTACTTCGTCCAGCATCATTATTACTCTTGCCCTCGGCCACCATAGCGCCACAACCTGGAAATCAAAAAAATATAGCGTTTAATAAAAACAGCGGGAGGCAATAGCCGTGTCCGGTGCCAAGCGGGTTATTGTAAGGTCCTAAGGCATCCGTCGAATACGTAATGCGGATGGAAAGTCGAGCGATTGTCACAAGAGGCCTATTACTATTCCAGCGATGTCACACACCAGCAGATGTCCTGCACACACCCGTCCAAACATTAGTGAGCGTACGCTGTGAGGCACACGGGAAAGGAAAAAAGTTTATGTAAATGCGTTTGGAATGTTGCTTCAAAGGTGTGAAATTTGTTGTTTTTTAGTGTAAAGCTGTCAAGTTTGTAACCTCAGAATAGACAAGAAGAACTTTCATAAGTCTACAGTAAACATGTAAAAGATGGGTTATGTTATAGCGAATAAACGTGCCTCTTTTCTTACCGCATTAGAACCTGCCAAGTTTCTGGCTTACCATTTATCGGTTACAATAATCGGCTTTGCTATCGACTTTAGTCCGTTACCCAAAACCTGCAAAACGTTAGCTAAGCGGCATTTCTAACTATACCAACGAAGGGACTGATTACTGATTTCGTCGAAGAAATTTAACTAGGTAGGGTTTACGAGGCAACTAAACTTTTGAATGGAATCCACACCAGGTTTCTTAATAGTGTTTGGTTGTAGTAATAATGTAATGGCTTGAAAAGCAGCAACTATAAGCAGACAAAGGTTGTAGGACTAAGAACGAAGTAATGAGTCATTTCCCTCAGTTAGTTCTTCCATTTTGTGATGGAAATTTCTTTATTATTTGTATGTTTTTGTTTCGTTTACAACATGAAAGAGACGTTTTGAAAGTTTATCGAATTTCCTTATGTTTAGTGTCTGTGTTATTCATAGAATTAGGATAGGTTTCAGCTCATACTTCAAAAGAGATATTTTTTTACCAAGTCCTGCACTATCTACGTCATAATTATTCTGAATAGAAAAATGCTGATCAATTCAGCTGTAGGTAGATATTGACAGGCTTAATATAAAGCTTACTTTATTATTAAAACAGTTCAGAACACAATTAAATTTTTTCTTCTCTAACTGTCCCAAGCAATTTTCGTTCATAGTGTGCACGCGCACAGTATTACGGGCGGCCATTTTCACAGCCTACTTACGTGCCGAACTGTTCCGCCGGCTATCGATGTTATCTCCCGATATTGCCTTTTTAGCCGCCACCCGTTAGCCTCCCATTACTGAGGATTAAAACGGTAGCTATCCTGAATGCAAGGTTTGGACTATTTTCGAGGATCTGGAAGTTTGGAAGTTATTTTGGGGGAGTTTAGGCTTATGACGCGTCGAAAAGATGTTTCATGTTTGTTTTAGCGTCGTGGATAAATCTGTGAACAAAAAATAATTGACTGTTATCTATTGAAATTAAAAGACCCCGGACTAGAGTCGTTAAAAGTTAAGTTTCAGTGTTCCTTGTTAAAATAATAATTAAACAAGACGTTGCAGGTTTTTTTTTCCAGTCCAATGTACGCATAGTGCCAGGGACTTTGAAACACGTTTTCCATATTAATTCTTGTTTACAGTGTGTCATGAAAAGCTTTACCTACTCCATCTGATAGATTTTGTCACACAACATATTCTTTCGCCTCGAAACAATTTCGCCCACGCGGGCAATCCTCCGACCTCCAGCCAAAACAATTTCCCAGCATCTGAACTTTAATTCTTATATTTTCAGGAGCAGTGTTGTGTCTGAGGTGAGAACAATACGGGGGGGGAGGTACCGTCACCCCCCTCCAACCCCGTCCCTTGCCCCAACCGGGACGTCGACCTTGCTATTGCAATGCGCCACACGCGCTATACTTTTGTCGCTGCCTGAATAAGGTCACGCTGTTCTATCTTCAGGATATATGGGTTAGGTGGAACATATGATTGGTGTCCAAGAATGTTTTGAGCTTGCTTATAGAATATTTTTAATCCATAGGTAAATTAGATTAAGACAGGACCTGATTTCAAATTAAAGCGAGGAGTGGTCAATTAATTAACAGTAATTTATCACCTAAAATTTGTTGTTGTTGTAAGTTGTTTTTGTACCTACCTAACATAAATAAGCTTCCTACGTCAGGCTGACACCCCGACATTTTAAGAAGTTGTACGTGGCATGTTTATCATTGGTAGGTTTTGCATTTGTGTGTCAATGGTAGTAATAAATCTATGCTTAATTGCTGTATTTTGCGTGTAGGTGTCTGAAACTAGAGTATAACTTAGTTTACCACTTGAATTATATTAAGAACACTTATAAATATAGGTAACAATAAGCGAGTAAGAAAGCTAAATTAATTGATGCATATCACTGATAATAATTTCATTAAGTATAACTCCACAACCCATCGGATGATTCCTCAAAATGGCAGTAAATTTGTGAAATAAAAAATCTGAATATCGATCCTATCTACTTATGTGATCAACTGAAAGCCAAAACCCCAAACGTATAACCATCTGTAATTGTCACAAAAATTTCGATACTTTCAGCTAAGTTTCACGGCCACGCAAAAAGCGGCTTTCACCAAAACATCTGTGCGTACTGAGACAAACGCGAGACGCGACCCGAGCCTGTATGAAAGCGTATCTTATGCATTTTACATGAGCTGTGCCAGCCATCAGGCCCCTTACCTTAGCCTTCACACAGACGCAAGTTTCTACAGTGTACACACAGTAGCACACACACGCGCGCGCGGCCATTGTCAGCGAAACAAAAACACGCACACTACACAGGACTCGTTCTAATTAGTTGTTTGTAAACACATGTCACTTGTGCCGTGCATGTGTGTGTGTAGATGCGTGCGAGGTATCGTCCATGAATTATGTAATGCAAGTTTGTTGTCAAGTGAAAAGGTGAGATGAGATGTTGATTTTTTAAGATAAGGAGATATTTTTCAGTCACAAGCCGCCTCATTGGTCGCAAGTGCAGCTATCGGAAGTCTAGCAAAGCGTTATTGGGTTTCTCTGTTAAGAAAATTTCCATTGCGGGTTCCACCCCGCTATGCAACTTTGCAAAGTAGTCTGAAATTATAGTGCCCGGGTCCTGAATTTTATTGTAAGGTGGACACAGTGTCCATGAATAAAAATATTTTCAGTATCAACCCGGGGTTTTAAATAGTGTGTGGTAACTGGCAATAAGCTTGTCCTTATCACACGAGACATTATCGTACTGTCAATCATGTAACCCATTTATAAAATTATTTTACTAATCTCAATTTGTTTTTCCTCTGCTATAGAGTATCTAAAGTTATATGTCTGGTACCTTAGCTGTATATAACATATACATTACAGCTAGTAGCATTGTCCGAGCGTCACTTAGTAGAGACAAACGATCTGGAGGAGTGCCAGCGACGGAAATTAAGATTGGTGACTCTACGGAGGAGATATTTCAATGTATTAGGTAGACGACGTATGTGTTAGTGTATGAGATTAGATCGAGGTTAAAAATATGGCCATTCTAAAATATATTGCCTGTAATAAAGTCTTAACATGCTAAAAAGTTAACTGCATATTGCAGGAATAAGAGTTAGCTATGATATGAGAAAATGATCTAACAGTATTTTTATAGACCGCGACTCTCAACCGACCTTCAAAATTTTACTATTACGAGGATACTGATATCTTTAAATTAAACTGTTTATTAGACGATCGGGACTCCCACTGCAGTTATTCCAAGTTACAAGACCCTGTCTTCGCTATCATCAGTAACTTAGACGGACAGACGACATGCAGTTAAATAGTTAATAGCGTGAACCCGAGTAAGTAAAAAAAACGTTATTTTTTTATTAAACAATTATATAACAATAAAAATATTTCAGACCACCACACGCCGCGACGTCCGCATATATAATGTCCGCGCCCTCCTAACGGGTATTATTTTACGGTAATGAAGTCTTGAAGTAGGCGACGCGTCAGGCCGTTTGCATATTTTAAATATTTTTGTTTGGGTGCTCGAGTTGAGAACGTTGCGACACGGGAGAGGATACCCGCACTGTCGGGAAGTTTGGTGCGATGTTTTTAAAGTGTTTGTCTCAACATTATCAATGTCATAATATGGTTGTTTAGGATGCCCTTACATATTAAATAGAGAACGTTAATTGCGCCTGGCATGTTTTACCACAATGATTTTTTTGTATCCCTGGCCGGTTACGATGGCTACGCGACGCCCACCACAGCAAGTAATGTGGCGATCCATTCCAAGCAGAGTCGCAATGCACTTCGTACTTTCATAAATAGAAGTCCAAGGAGTATAAATAATCATATTATTATTTGAGATAACTAAAAAGTATTCGATACTTGGACGAGGACATGCTTGACAACTTCTAGCTTGACAACTTATAATCATCTTTATCTTTGTGTTTTCGCAACGTTTTGCCAAATACAACTATGCCAAAAGCCAAAAAAAACTTGCTGTGCACTTATTGCCAAGCCAAACGGTCTGCGATATATTTAGCTACTATTAGTTACTTCCTATTTTTACATGAACCAACTGCAGTCTGACCACTAAAACATAAACAACCCCTATTTATTTGATACATGCATCTCCCATTTAATAATCTAGTCATACTAGTTCCTCGGGGTGGATGTGCGAGGGGGTGGGTCGGCGGGGAGGGTAGCGGTTAATGAACCCGCAGGGATGCAAGTCGGCGGACATTTCAAAATAATATTAGTTCAGCGCTGAAATGAAAGCTTCAGTGGTCGTATGGCGAAAGATTTTAGGTTCGGGCTACGTTTGGATTAGAGGCTGATGCAGTTGTCAGGATGCTGGTGTTTTTGATAGCTGGGGTTTGAAGGTTAAGCAAGAAGTGTAAAAATACTGATAAATTAACAATTTAGGCAGGTTTCTGACATCTCGTATGTAGAATAACTTTATCTATATTGTCCGTTGTTCGTACGTCGTGTTCCGCAACGAGGATATACGGCAAAGCTAATTAGGTTCAAAAATTTGATGAGCAATGGTTTGAAAGGACAACGGTCGTGGCAGTAAAAACATGTTATAACATACAAAAGACGAATAGATACGTGCATTATGCTATCCAATTACGAACGGGAATATTTTTGTTAGGAATTAAAGGAAATCCAATTAACATAAAACGGAGTCAATAAAATCTCTCCTAAATTCCAATATGGCCTATAAATGTGTCTAAGTCGAATAGGAAAAATTGCAGCACAGCTACTACATGGCTCACGAATAGAGGAATGTGTGTAGAGGAAAATGTTATCGTCTGTTACCTATAGTTACATCGAATGAAATGATGATGAAAAGTCCACCAAGTCTAATTTAGGTTAACTTTTTTTAAGAGAAATATGTAGTGTAGGCTCTCCAAAACTGCACCACAACACAGCCAGCCTGTACTCTAGATGCTTTTCATATGTGAAATATCCACGCAGCACGTGCATTTTGTAGTTTCTACATACCCCCATGAGAAAAAGGCGTAATGTTATGTATGTATTAAAACCTGCTTCATGTTTTGCCCATCTCACATTACCAAAACGAAACATAACTAACACTTCTTCGTTAACCTGTGATGATCCACTGGACGTTGGCTTGCCACAAGGGGTGCACAATTCGCGATCACCGTCGCCGGCCGGCGCCAGAACGCGCGCGCTCTGAATCTTAATGCCTATTAATCAGACATTGTGTGGAAGAAGCTCCGTCAGTCCAAATGTGCGCTAATCGACGCACCGGGTTCGATTCCCGGATGGATCTAGAATCTACGAGCACAGAGTTATTTTTATCCACTTGAAGCCGTCAGCTGGAACGCAAACTCTCCCTTAGATCTTCTTATCGCACGGTTTTAAAAGGGTCTCCAGGATACTCAAGAAGTCCCTGCAGTTGTTTGCCGAGGCCCGAGTTGTGTCACTGATGGCCAATATGGGCATGGGCTTCTTCTACGAATAAATACATTGCAATTTGATTGCGATTCGTTACCTGAGACAGCTCTAAAATTATAGTAGTTTTAAGAGTAAATCAGATATTTCCTGCGTGACAGGCAAGCAAAACGAGCCACCGATTAACAAACGAGGGTAGTTGTCTCCTCTTAAAAACGCTTAAAAATCCCAATAATACCGATTATTCTATTCTTCCAACTATTGCCCAAGATGAGCATACAATGCTTGCGCACTGACGTTTCAATGGGCGGCCATACTGGAAATTTGTTCAATACTCGACGCTGGCGCATCGACGCGCGCGCAGTTTTGTCAATACTGTCCGCGATTGTACCGTTTAATCAGTTCTGCATTCAACTGTACCGCCTTTGACGAGTAATTGCTTCCACCGATTGAAATGTTATTCCTGAGTATTGCGGAGATTTTTATGGGTTTTAATATGTAATAAGTATGCAGATGTTTTGGAGCGAAAGACAACGGTTGTTTTGAAAGTTTTCAGAAGCGTTTGTATATATTTGATCTGAATTACATAATAATATTTAGGTATACCTTTTAATATCAGTGCGAACACCTGAAGCTTTTTAAGTTGCATTGGAAGAAGTTTTGACGGATGTAGCTCAAAACTAACATTCAAAATATTAACCTAAGACCACGTGAAAAAACATTGTAAAAATTAACATGTATAATGAAAATACTTACCATTGAAAACATACTCAAATATGCAAGCTGAACAAAAAAACTGGAAACACTTCAATCAACAAGACCCCACAAAAATAGCAGGACCAGCCAGCAATTAAAATCGAAAATAATATCGAGAACTCGACGGACAATAACGAAGCTAGCCATTAAAATAAGAGGCGGAATAATAAATGAAGCTGTGCTGAAATTAAAAAGAGAATGAAAAAAATAAACTTTCCCGCCGCGACGAATGCATAGAATATGGCCGTAGGTACGGACCAATCAAAATTCTTCGTCAATTAAGTGGAGATCGTAGCAAAAGGAAAATTGAAGGAAAAACTGAGGGTGGCTTCAGTAGTGGTGGACGCTGGTCGATTAATTTTGTCAGCTGAATTCGGGCAATTTTTAGTTTTATTTACAAAAGAAGATAATGTTGTAGGGCAAAATGTATAAAGTCTAATTTGGTTTGGTCCCGAATTGAAATTACATTATAAATATTCTTAGGCAACTTTCCACATGGAATCTATTAGGTATCGTCATTAGTGTCAGGGTAATTTTTGGTAATGGAGAATTGGAATTGGCATCAAAAATAAAGCCACCCATCTCGGTTTATCATATTCGGTTCATCATATTCGGTTTATCATATTCGGTTTATCGCATTCTGCTTACACTGTGAAAAGTGCGTGACCTAATAATTCACAAAAAACTAATTCCATATTCAAAATAATAAAATTAAGACCATTTAACGCATCACATCGACGTTTCCCATCCCTACTTCCCTAGATATGAAAGCAATGGAAATAAAGTTTGTTCGCTCCGCATTGTACCGGGCTCGTCGTAAATGGATTTTATCACTATATAAATATCCCCCTATCTTTACGTTACGATGCTAAGCTATGTCCCGTCACCGTGGATTTTCCTATAAGTATGTTGATACTACGTGATTTTTACTATAACTTTGTTTTTATGTCGAGTTTGCTTGGGTAATGTGCGGAAAAAGGGTGCGATGTAAGGGTATTTAATGTATCGTATATATGTGAAAGTTCTTTCCCTTTTATATACTTAGGAGTAGAAATCTTGAGTGTCTAGTATAATATTCATGTGAATCCTTTTGTAGTCAATCTGAGACTGAGTTTGAATGAATGGCGACTAACACAGAGCTTCTGATACAATAACAAAATATACAAATTAATAATTTAAATTAGATTTAAGTATTCCCTTATTACTTAGTATCTTAATTATGTAAGTAATTACAAGATCAATTAGCGACAAATTGGAAAGATTGCTTTGCGAAAAACAATGTAAAAGAAAGAGACCAGTTGCAAAAATAAAAATTCATCCAATATGTTACTAACTGAACGTCAGAATAGTTTACAAGTTCATTCAACCTTATTATTCCCAACACCAGATCGAACATTATACACTTCTCATCAAAAAAATCGAAACACTACCAAAATTTTCTTTCTGGCGACAAATAACCAAAAAAGAGGATTAATTCTTTAAAAAAAAATACATCATTTTATAGCTGGCAGTTTGGCCTTTTCAGTGGTGTATGAGAGTTCCAAATTTGAAAGTAAATTTTTGAATTTTCATGCGATATATGAAATGGAACATTATTTTGAGGCAACGCGTTTAATCGGAGTACAGTTAATTGGTGTGTAATAAACACAAAATAACGATTTATTTTAAAACTTACTTTTGGTAATTTGATTATTAGGTTCTATTACATCTGTTAACAAGATTTTTTGCCACCACACAAGGATACTTCGCCCGCAGAAGCCGCTCAAATCGTGACGTTGCTGGATTTGGGTCTTAGTCAACGTGTTGTGGCTGCAAGACTACATCTAACCCTCTCGTCTGTTCATAGAGTGTACAAACGCTACCAGGAGACTGGTTTATTCACGCGCCACTCAGGATCTGGTAGGAATCAGGTCAGTTCTGAGCGAGATGACCGATTTATTGCAACAGTTTCTTTGCGAAATCGACGCCTTAACGCTTTTGAACTGCAGCAACAGCTCCGTGTTGTTCGAAGGGTGACTGTGAGTGACTCTACAATTTAACGAAGATTTAAGGAACGTGGATTGGTACCACACAAGCCAGCCAATGGGCCGAAATTAACAACAGACCATCGAAGAGCGCGCCTTCAGTTTGCACGTGAGCACTTAAATTGGGCATACCTACAATGGAGCAAGGTTCTCTTTTCTAACTAGAGTAAAATTATGCTGTATGCTAATGATGGAAGGAAGAAGGTATACAGAAGAGAGGGAGAACGTTATGTACACTGCTGCAATGAGGGAAAAGTAAGCTATGGTGGCGGTTCATGGACAGTTTTGAGGGGCATTAGTACCGACGGAAAAACAGAACTCCCTTTGGTATCTGGACCACGCCTGCCTGCAATAAACGGTCGTCGTTACATCAAAGAATGTCTTGAGGCTCATGTGGTTCCCTATGCACATTTCATTGGCAAAGATTGCATATTCATTCATGATAATGACAGGGCCCATGCCGTAGGAATCGTACGAGATTATCTCAGTGAAGTCATTATCTCCGTTATGGAGTGGCCAGCCAGAAGCCCGAACATGAATTCCATAGAGCATCTTTGGGATGAACTAAAGAGATGAGTTCAAGCAAGAGATCTTGCTCCAGAGACTGCTGGCCAGGTCAGAAACGCAATTCAAGAAGAATAGAATAACATTCCACAACATGAAGTCATGACTCTCAACCAATCCATGATGAAACGTATGGAAGCAGCCCTAAGGGTCCGGGGAGGGAATACAAATTATTGGATAAATTCTACTTAAACATTTTTTTATTTTCGTGTTTTATTTATTGCATTTCATAAAATCTCCATACGGGGTAGAAGTGACTTGTTAAACAAAACAAGAAGTTTATGAAAATTTAATTTGAATTTGGAACATTAACATATGGAATTCGAAACTTTGTACTACCTACTATTAAATGACATTTTTATTTTTTTCCGAATAAAACATTTTTTTAAAATAATCCATTAAAAACATAAATTTGAGAAGTGTTTCGATTTTTTTGATGAGAAGTGTATTTCATTTCAACCAGTCAATAGAAAACCTGCACCGGAACCATAAAGCCACGGTCGATATTGCCAGGTCCGGCCGGTCACCGCTTTACGAGGAGCTCGGAGGCTGAATTATGCGCGAATGGCCCACGGCTCATTTGGTCTAAACGCTGCATCTTCGATGTAAGGGTCCCAGCCAAATTGTGTTAATAATACCCTCCCAGGATGCTGGAATATTTTTGCTAAGGAATTTTGTGATTCGGGTCGAAAGACCAAATTGAGATAACGGTTGTACATTGTTGTTTTGGTCCTTAAGGATTTCAAGAAGCTGGTATTTATAGCCAAATAAGTTCTGCCTGCCTATTTATATTACAATAATAATTATAAAATTTAGTTTACCACGCAAAGGTTAAATGACTAAAACGATACCTACATGCAGAGTAGGCTGTAGACAAATACGTTTTGGAGAAAAAATTATAATATATCTAATAGCAACTATAACCTGGAAGGGTAAGCTTAAAATATTCATCTAAGATTTTCCTTCAAAATCAAACTGAAGCCTTCAATCTGGGCACTCAAGTCATTAAAGCAACGACCCGTCTCCTACGGTCCGTAAATGATAAAAGCCATCCGTGTTTATGATATATTTGAAGGCTTCAGAAGCGCTGCCGTTACGGCTTCCACCCCTTTCATAGCCGCAATCCTCTTAGTGACTCCCGCATAAAAATAAAGCGCACTCCACCTGCCTGCCCTCCGTGACCTAACTGCCTTACGTATTTAGGCTGCAGCGGTGCAGCTCTAACAACCTCGTACTAAAACAGAATATCGATTACTTTCGCTACTATAATGTAATCCCCCGCCCACTTTTCGTTTTTTTAGCTCAGGATAATAATATAGTGGTCTCTGTCTAGCGCGCGGGTATCCAGGGCGTCGCGGCGGTCCCCAGGGCCGGGGCGGCGTCCGTCCCCCGCGCGCCCCACACCCCCGCCGTATGTAAATGAACGTCTCATCGGTTATGTGTGCGAAAGCCTATAACAACACGCCACCAGCAACACACCGATAACTCGATGTTTGAGGTTTACTGCCCTGACAGCTTTTGTCCTATTTTAAATACGAATTTCGGATTCAATGCGTCCCGACGTCCTTCATAGATCCGTTGGACTTTTCTTTGTTATTTACGCGTCGCGATGTTGATATTGTAAACAGAGGTAGTGCACAGTCCTAGTAGAGGAATACGGCAGACATGCAAATGCTCACTAACTGATGACAAAGATAACAAAGCGGGGGCAGTTTGAGCATAAACAATTTTCAAATACGTTTAGTCTGACGGGCTGAAGTCGATTTGAGGGAGTTTATGTTTTACATGAATGTGCTTAGAGTTTGTTTTGGGCGGGTGTGTTCCGTACGTGTTGCGTTACGTAGTGCTGATGACGTCACGTGTACGTCGAAAATGACACTTTTACGAGCAATAATTTACATTATTTCGGTGTTAAGCTTCGCGTGCCCGCCGATTGATTTTATGTCGGTCGCATCTCACATTTGCGTTCAGTTAAATCGAATCACTGGCTACACGACCGAGTTATTTTGTAATGGTGGTATCGCGTGAGCTTTTTTGACATTTTTGTTTGTTATATTTTGATTTGTTGATTTTTTCAATGGTTAGAAGTTTTAATTCAGAAGTTCCATCTTAAATCTTACGGTTATTGTCATCGTGTGAAGCTTCGACATGTTTATGAATATTTAGATAAAAAAAATTGTAAAAATACGGCTGGATTTTCCGAAACCCTTTATCAAATGTATGTACCTACGTCACGTTAGACAGGTCCGGCTCGAAGGACCATTTACATTACTTCCTCCTATGCTTTTACATTTCACAATAGTGAAACAAATGACAAGGTATTTCCAATCATATAAAACCAAAGAATGGAGCGTGGTGATAAGGACGGGACACACGCGCGCCACCCAATTAAGATCTTCATTAGGCGCCTTCCTCGAAGGCTGCGCTTGCGCCGCGCCGGTGTAGCACGCGGTTTTGTTGCCACACAATAAAATAAATAGATTAGAGACTGAGCTTTTGTTTCAAACTTGATTTCTTATGACTGATGTGAGGTTGAACGGAACTTAGTGTGCCTTCCCTGGTCCTTGTTACAGCTAATAAATTCTGGGCAAGAATGTCTGTTCGTCGAGACATGATATACGAATACGGAAAACTGAGCTGTATAAAATACACAAAAACTTAGTTTCGTTTATAGACACAGGTTTGAAAACGAAGAATATTTTTCGACCAAATTACCTTTTTTTATTTTTATGTAACAAGGGTTAGAAAACAGAGAAGTCTTTATCTGTATCCTCTATTTTCCCATTTCAATCGCTGTGAGGCAAAATTTATTATCAGCTGTTGATTAAATTTAAAAATCATTAGTTATCTCCTAAACCATTTCGGTTTCTTGTTATTTTAATAAGAAGTCTACCATCCCATTATAAATAATTTCTAATACTGAATCTATCTCTGTACTACGAGATCATTCTGTATATAGCACTAGCACACAGTGGCTACAGGGCGTGTGTTAAACTTACTGGATTCCTACAGATATGAGCTCTGTACCTGCCGCCTGTGTAAATCTCCACCTGGTACATTCACCGACGGCAGTGAGCAAATGTTGTTTTATTTATGAAAATTATAAAACAATATTAAAATAGAATAAATTAAGAGAGTTAAGAGTAGTATAAAGTACCTAGTATTTGTTTTGTTTTGTTTAACAATATTTTGCAAAAGTTTATCAACTTCTTTTTGGGATACACGGAAAGATCTTTATTGAGTGACGACACCTAAGTTCATGTGGCGCACCCAGGGCAGTCAGCCACATTACAAACTTTGCTGAGTGACTAATCTTTCCATGAGTACGGCATGAGTAATTCTTATGATTGTGGGAGCTTATATCGAAAAAGGACTTCTTAAAACCAATTCGCAAACACCTCTGTCTCTACCAGTACGCACATCGACTGATTTATCATATTCCAGCGCAGGTTGGAGCGACAATTGTAATGTAAAACCGGGGCCGGATTCAGAACTAACTTCGTGTCGCCGAGCGCTGACGTCACGTAGCTCATGTGACGTTCACGTTTACGTTGCGTTCATTTACGGCGGGGTATGCTGGTTACAGATAATGTCAGGTTTTGGTGGTTTGTGTAATATTGAAATTTTTGGATGTAACATAATTGCTGACAGAAATCTGTTATGAGATAGGCAAAAGAAAATATTTTAATCTGAGGCTTTTTATTTTTTAAATTGACATAACTTGTCCAATGAAGTTTATAATTATGATTCGTTTCACTCTCACTTCACTTGAGTTGTTACATTACGGAACTAATTTTGAGTTTTCTTCTGGTCGTCAAACGCTACAAATTCAGCTTTATCTATAAACCTGTCACATTTCCATTATCCACTATTTAATTTATCGTGAAGATTTCTGATTTGCCAGACAATTTGCTATCGACACATCGCTGTCAATCTTCTTCTGCCTGGTACGGTTAAGTCCGGCTATTACCAGGTTATTCAAACTATTCGTACCTATTTGTAATTTTTGGTTGCAGAGCAAAGTCGAATAACAAAGAAATTGAGCTTTACTCAACTAAACCAAATTCTAACTATTCTAATTAATCTTCAACCCGATCAATCAAGGAAAAATAACGAACCAATTTTTGTGCCTATGCCACAATCACGACGGTTTACTTCAAACGATACTACCAGCTATAAACATTAACATAAGAGTTATATTAGCCTGTAGGCAAAGTGTCGTGTTGGTACAACGCAGTCGCAGACAGGTATCGCAGCCAACAATGATGTACCTCAACCAGTCCGATTGCGAGGCGTTTTTTTAACCAGTATCCTCTGAGGGTTACGTAGAGGTAGGAAGGAAGGTGGATCGGGCATGTTTAATAATACTTTAAACTTAAAATCACAAAGTAGCTAAATACAAATTGCCATGTCTAAGCCATGCCATATCTAATTGTCATATATCTATTTTCACAAATGCGAAGCCTGTCATAATATAGTTCTCTTCAGTACCCCTTAATTCTGGCCTGAATTTCACCTGTCTTACGTAATATTTTCCATCGAGTTTTATCGTAACCATGTAAAGTGAGTATTCTATGTATATCGATGGATAACCAGCGGTTATAGATAGTATTTCACTTTCGTTCCTAAATCAAACCCACATTTTAGAACTACAACTAATCTAATTAAAACTGTTAACAATGATTTGCGAAACTTAGCTACTAATTGATATCGACGGCCGCCCAATATGATCTGATCTGATTTTTTTTTGACATGTATGTTTTTTTTTTTGATCTAATTAATTTATTATTATTCTATATTGACTATAAATGGAAATTGATTTTTTATTAATTATCAAATGTACCTATTATTGTTTTTAAAATTAAATTATTGTAATCTCTTATTGTGCATGGACTTAAAACTGTTAGCAATAAGATGTTTTTAAAATAAAATAAATAAATAAATAATAAATATGCGTAAAATTTATAGTATATCCGATATAGAATAGAATAGAAGATTTTTATTTGTCTTTCAAATTACATAGGTAGCAAAGAGAGAGAGAGAGAGGGTGAGAGATGACTCAACATACTTAAATATTATATGTTCTCGTTAATATGATTTCGTCAAGGACTATAAATCAAACATAACTAGGGAGCATATTAAATTATTGAACCAAATATGCAGAAACCTTGCCGATTTTAGCAACCTCATTGAGATTCAGAGGTGTTTGGGTCCGAACCTTCTTATCTGTGCTTTGCCTTTAAAGGAACAATACGGACGTGCAACGAATTTTTTTTTATGGACACGTTGCAACAATTTGAGATTTCCTGACCTTTAAAAGATCGATGACGTGATTATTGTTTTGGAACCAGATGATGAAAATGATGAGTAAGGAATTAAGGATGTGACGGACTGTAAAATCCATGAATTAAATTTTATTGACATTTAAGATAAAAGCTAAACGATGAATCCTGGAAACAACTTAATTTGATTGAAGAATAAGCAGCCAGAAGATCGTTCAATGCAATTGAAGTGATCGCGAAGAATTTCGAGCTTTAAAAGTTATTCCAACTTTTTTTGACAACACTGCCACATCCACCCTGAGTCCCTGCATGTATTTGGAAGACAATGAGCGCGGGCCCACACCGCGTCACTCCGTAAACCTCTTCGCCTTATTTCACTAGCCTTCCTTTTGTTTCGAGGGCATTTCTTTATTTTGTTGTGCGATCTTATTATTTCGCTACCGTTGGCCGCATTGCAACGTTCTTGTAGTTTTTGTTCGCATGCTCGATGCCGTACAGAAGCTTCGAACGGAATGGAGTAATACTACCCAAGACTCCTCGGTATTGTGTATTTGTGTCTCTTTTTTTATTTTTCCTCAATGCCACGTCAAGTTTTTGCTCTGCAGCAGGTTTTATTCTATGTGTGTTATGTAACGTGAGCCATGTGATATGATCTTGAATGTGTATGTAATTATTTCTGCGTTCCAATTTGAGTTGGTATGATTGAAACGGCGGATGTGAGATAATTTGTCATATTCGTTTGTATTCTTGTTCAGCATTGGGAACGATTTGATGATCATTTGGTTGATAGCATTATGCGGTGGGAGATGAAGCTGTCAGATTTTTGGTTTCCTGCGTTTGTGAAGTTTTGTTAGACGTATTTGGGAGATGGATTAGGTAAGACTTATTTACGGACTTGAAACAAATTGCTCTTTACAAATTGCTGTTGATCATTTCTGGTCCGTCTGCCCTTCATTCAATGGTCAGACATTTCTCGTTGTTCATCATCAACCTTCACGAACCTTATTTTCTTGCCTATTTCTTTTAGCCACACATAAATAAGGAGTAGCACCAAATAAAGTTTAATTACACATTTAGCGCGCGTGTAAACAATACCGCGCGGTGTGAGCTACATAAAATACCAACATGGTAGCAACAAAACGAACGGTCGGGACACCGTCGTCTACTTAAGGCTAACTGAGATCTCCTTTTTAGGGAGGGGGGTGTGAACACCGCATGTCTGTGGGCTAATTAACTGAAACATGCGCGCGCGCCGGCGCGTTAATCACAGTGCAGTGGCGCCCTCCTTCCCGCACCCCGTCTGCGCCCGCGCAACAACACCGAGTTGCTTTTAGTGTGAGATGTTGGCGTAATCTAAGGAATTTCAATTAATTATATTATTTCATTAATGAGTTTTGGAAATGTTAGCCGGAGATTTAGTATTGTACGGATGCAGATGGCTTTATATTATACGGGATTTTTGGTTTGAAATGTTTTGATAATGAAAAGGCTTTTATGGTTTACTGGGCTTTTACTGCCATTTAAAAAGCAGACCACCTGGTCCAGTATTTTATAAAAGGTTTTATAAATGGTTTATGTTACAGTTAACAGAAAATACCAACAAGAAGACAATCTTTCGATTAGAGGTAGTCGACCTCAAAACTACAATACTCTGAACTTCTTTCAACCGTTGACGAATGAGCAGTGTATTTAACAATTCAAAACTATTTCAACTGCAATATCTAAAAGTTCAATATCTTCACCCTGTAATCCAGCCAAACTAAACACAACTAACAACGATTTATTAGACGAACAACATCAAATAAATCAACATTAGCCATCATGCATTGATCTAAAAATTCAAGATACACGTTTAGCGACTGAAACACAGCCGACAGGAATACGTGCACAAATCGAAGTTGTACGATAATATTTTCATTAAGTCTATAAACATGTAGGTAAAATTGCTCGTAAATTAATTAAAAATATCAGTTAATATGTTTCCGCACCCTGATTTCGATTGTTTCGTGGGTACAGTTTATAGACAAAAATCGAAATACCAACCCAGGCCCGGAATTTGTAATCAAATGATATTTGTATTTTATTGACTAGTTTTATGAGAAATAAATTTGTAAACTACCCTTCGTACTAGTTATAAACTGTACGACGGCAATGCCATTAAAATATTTTATCGGTCCGGGAATCGAACCCGCGACCCGTAGCGCTGGAACTCAGCTTAGCCCCTGTGCAAACCGTGCACCACTTCATGAAAATTTCAACATTGTTACGGGTGCATCTTACATTTTTATATCAAAGCCATCATTCCACGACTTTACCGGATCTGATACCAAAAACGTCAATATATGAATCCAAGAAATTGCTATTAGTTGCAATTTATATTCAGCCGGCTTTGTCACGAAAAACTTCAATCTAATTTAGTAAGAATAAAAACATTGAGTGGTACCACGAGTCTGGTGCCACGAGAATGGTGCTACTGGTTGCCCTTTTTTCAGCGCATCGAACAATCGGTTGGGAGTTAGGAATTTATTGAGTCCTGTGCAAATAAATAAAAGGGTGTATCGTGGTATATGTAGGAGTGCACGGACCCGTCTCGCCGGTACCCGAGGATTGATCTTAGACATCAGCTGTCTGTCTCTGCGTCTCGGACTAACTACAGGCTGCGTGCGTTTGGCGGAGTTTTAAAGTTTATTTAAGTTTTACAGAACATTTTAGAGAAGTTTGTCTGATAAAGTTTGTTTTCAGACAGTTGAAATCTTGTCTTTTGTAGAATGAGTAGGGTTGCTCTAAATGTGTGCAAATCGTCAGACTTGTAAGGTACCTAACACGTTTTGCTATCTAATCGAGACTTATCTGCAAATTGTATGAAACTGAGGAATATCAATCTTATCATTATAAAATCTTCATCAAGTAGCGGTCGATTGCACATTTTAAGTGTTGCTAGCATGTTAGATCTGGTTTAGTAATCTTGATAAAAAGAACACATCCTTCTTGTAGATACTAGAAAGTTGATCAGACGAAGAACGTGATGATAATAAGACTTTTAAATACAGTGTGCTTATATTGTTAAAAGTAAGTGTTTCTGACATCATCAAAGAGGGGTGCACGACTTAGATTAGATGACACAAGTGAAGTTTCAAAGCATAAGATCTCAAAAACAATTCAAAATATTCCACTCCACCCTGTATTTGTGTGCAGGATCACGCAAGCCAGTCAGCTTAATGGTATCAGAGGAACATAACTAACACATCCTGTCGTCGGACAGCGTCTGATGTGACTGCCCTGCAGTTTGATACCAGCGCCATGGACTATACACACAGTGGCTATAAGAAAAAGCAACTAAATTTACGCACGATAGACTTACTGCTTGCTGGTTGTAAGAGGAACGAACCCTACATCAAACTTTACCTGCTAGCGGTCTATAGCTTTGATGAATGACAGATGACAAGCATAACCATACAGCTTACTTGCCTCAGTACTCTAGGATGACGGTGGGCAGAGCGTCACGTGCTATAAGGCAGCTGGCAATACCATTAATATTAAGGAAGCAAGGTAAGAGAAAATGTCTTCAGCAGCGAAATATAGACTGTTGAGTTCACACATATCTTTTTTTGTTTCAAAAACCGTTGCCCCGCACTATTATTTCTCCTGTGTTGTGTGTGTGTGTTTTTTTTTGCAGTTTACAGACGTAAACTAACAAGCACACACACCCGGTACAAAGATCTTTATGAAGACCATACAAAAAAAAAACCTTCCGGTGATCGAACCCATTTAGCGCGGTATAGCCTATCGCTCAGCCACACGGTAGGCGGGTTGCCGTCAAAGCACAATATAAGACACATTAATCCACTTTTGCATCAGTAATGTCTAAAACATTTTGAAATATATCCCTCAAACTAATTCCCACTCCATCGTACGTTAATAGCACATCTCCTCGGTATATTTATCCCACCTAATGTATCGGGGCGTCTATTTGAAGACGTCCCCAGCGGCCGGGAGGGCACCGTTTACTAAGGTCAGCGTGCAACTCGGGGACCACCTAGAAAAATCAGCCTCGTGTGATTGGAAACAGGTATTTATAAGAACGTGGAGGTTTTTGGAGTGGGAGTTATCCTTTTATGGTGGTTAAATATACAATCATGCAAAACATACTCAAATTGATTCAATGTGGGTTGTCATAACCCAACGATAAGACTGATTTTGAAATGCCTTCGAGTTCCAATTTTAACTGTAGGTATTTGACAGCAGCTGAAGAATTTAGCAAGTCAGATTCGTAAATGTTGTATTCCCGTGTACCTGTAGCTTGATGATGATGGTTCCTTCGTTACAAATAAAACTGTCAGCCTAAAGATTGTCGATGCCATCAGATAACTAGATCAATAAGGTGACTGTCCTTGATCACAACCTGAACCAAAATATGAGAGGTCACCTTCATCAGCATAAATAACTAAACACGTCCAATTAACAGTCCCGTAACCACACAAATAGTCCCAAACATTGGTCCCAACGTCTTTGGCACCCTATTTCTACGAAGCGGTCCAAAGCAAATTGGCACTCATCCAAGTGTTAAGGGCTTGCGACACGCCTTTGCGAGACAGGACGAAAGGTCATCGGGTAATTAAGAGTCCCTCAAGCAATCAGAATGTGAACGGCCTGTGATTGGTTGCAATTTCATCCGCGTCGGCAGATCAAAGGCGTTGGTGTCACTTGTCAAATGGAATATTTTAGGGATCGACGTTTGATGTGTTACGTCGATCTCGGATGTATTTTTAATTTTGTAACGATTTTTTTGCGTCATACATAATGTATGGGTTGTCAAAGGTTGGGTGTTAATGTGTTGTGTTTTTAAATAGAACGGGGATGGGCTAGATTTTTATGGACAAAGATGCTTCGGCACGTTGAATACTGAATACACATCATGAACACTATGGCACTGAGACAATCTCTGTGATTATTATACATATATTCACAAATTACTAAATCCGCATTCCAATTGTAAACACATCATAGTCACAAATTGATGAAGTAATGGTTCGAGTTAAGCGGGTTCTTTATCTGAGGTTCAAGTCCATGACTGACAATAAATTGTAGAACAGTATTTTTTCGCAAGAACTCATTTGGTTTTGTACCTCATATTATAAGTAGGTACCTACAGCCTAGATCTACAATTTTGCCCTATCAAATTATCTTTTTCCTCACCTACTTTACAATCCTTACCTACTCAAAATATGTCTTCAAGAAATATCCTCAAGTCTTCGAATAGTACTCGTATGTAGAAACTTAGGTGGTAGAATAGGTAGGGTAGGTAGTGAATCAACCTTGGCTCGTACTTCAGACATCTTGGTATATAAGGCACAGTGATATCTAAGGGTGTAAACAACCCTTTTAAATAGTTTATTGCCAGGGTGGGGGGTGAAGAAAGGTTCGGGAGGGACGAGGGACGGCCCTGCTAAATATCTTTTAGTATCTGCAAAACGTCTAATTTAGTAGCGAGGCTTTGATGTTGTCTCTTGGATTTTGAGTGGCGAGGAGTTGTGTTGTAACTAGGAATATTGTCAACATTATCTTAAATCGAAAGGTTTTTTTTAATTTTCAATTTACGTAACTGAAAAAACCTGAAAATTGTTATAAAAAATTTGTGATTTTAGCTACAGTTAAAATCAAATAATATCGATAACAATTTGGATTACAATTAAGATTTGGTGATTACTAAAAATAGATTTTTGCTAATTTTTTTCTGTTCTTCTTTTTTAATTTTTTATCCAATACACGTAAACAGAAGTTAAGTGAATCAGATCTGAACTAAATGTATGTCTGTCATACTCGCAATTAGGTACATTAACCACTCAGATGCAGATCAAATGTAATAAGCTTTAAAAATACACATCCCACAGGTTAGACACGTTCAAAGACGAAAAAACATGAAAAAGTGTACTCAAAACAAAAGAAATAAATTTGATGAGGACTCCACACATTCCCCTGTTCTCTCAGTTGTGTAGAGACGGTCCCAGGAGAGCGTCCTTTCGCTTACTTATCCATCTCTATCTGATCAACGTCCTCGACGGGAGATTTCAATGCCTCTACATATACCATGTACAGGTAATCAGTGTTCACACTATGCCAGTTAATGGTGACTTGGTAGGGGACTTGGGGTTGGCTTTCTCGAGACGTTTGCGTAGTTAAGACTTTGAAATGTTGTGTTTATTACAACTGTGTGTAACAGAGGGTAGGCTAATCTAAATGTATGTATAAAATTAAAATCTGATTGATCTTTGTCTGACATATCAAGACTTAGGCCAAAGAAACTGATGTTTGGACATTACATGTGTTTAATGACGTATGGTCAGTAGAAAGTATTAGTGAAAATTAGGCCTGCTTTTTATAGGGTCTCCACATCTTGCAAAAGTTTTAATGTTTGTTCATTGACACTTGTCTCTTTAGCGGTTTCGTCTTCATCCCTGTGCCCACAACAGTAATTCCCACTTGTACGTAACCATAAATACAGTTGGCATAGCGTATGTTGCGTGCGCTGCGGTGAGTTCATGGGTTTGTTACAGTTGCGAGTTGTTTGTTACTCGAGTTTATAAGTTGTAGCTATATCTAGGAAATATGGCCCAGATGGGAGGACTTTGGACTAGTACGCAAGAACCTATCCTTGCGTTATACGTTCTTATTATGTAGTTTAGACTAGTCCATGACCGTCATGAGGAAAAGTTGTTTATCATAAGTAAGTTTTTCCGCAGTTATGAAAAACGTAGGTATTGCTCGTAAGTAAAAAGCTTATTTTTCTGCTTTGGACCCTGATGTGTAGTTGATTGAGAATATTTTGAGTAACAAAGTAGTAAGTAGTCATAAGTTTTGCCTTTCAATGTACCTAAACATTTTTATTCAGTACCTGATTCTTCCTAGATCCCAATTGTAAACTTTAACTGTTCACACTACCGTTAATGTGAGATGAGACTGTTCAAATAGTAATGTTTCTTCAGTAAACAATTATATGTTTTGCCATCGTTAGTAGCGTTTAGTTTGTTTGTTTCTACCATGTTGTTTTTAGACGTAGTTGTTCTAAAATAGGTTGCTGTTTTGGGGAACCTGGGGTTACCTAATGTAATAGATTCTATAAGTATTTTTTAAACTTTCACTAAAAGTAACAGTTTGCAAGAATAAAACCTCTGGGTTTTTATTCTGGAAACTGTACTCCGACTTTAGTTCTAGATACCACGATAGTATTGAACCTGTGTACATTGATGAAATCGTACCTATCGACTAGTAAAAGAAAAATTACTAGTGGATAGGTACGATTACGATGGTAGTGAAATAAATAAATAAATAAAAAATTGAAAATGTTAGAAGTTCGACTCATTAGTCGATATGCACGATACAGAAGTAAAAACTTTTAATGAATGGACTTTATTTTGGAAAAGTCTGTAAATTTTTCTCATTAGTAAGGAGCAAACAAGAAACAGCCTTTAAAGCAATATTCAAAACTTGGCCAAATAAGCAGGTAATCCATCTGTCGTTAAATACAAGTAGTTTGCGCAAACACTCACGCGCAACCCGTTGTGTACTCAGCAGAGAGTAGCTCTTGAGAGGGAGCCCATTTATTTACTCTCACCCTTAGGTTAGAACGCTTAGCTAAGGAATTTTGCGTGGATGAAGGGTAAGGTGTAATTCACACTATGTCTTCGACTTATCCACGAACGACTTTTATTCGGACAACTGTTGGTCTGTGGTCCAGCTTGTTAGCTATACTAATCTGATGTGGTGTTATAAATGTTAGAAAGGAAAAACCAAAAACGAATCCTACAAGTAAAACGAAGTATGTAGGTACCTGTGTTTAACAACGTCAAGGTTCCCGTGATGAACACGAAAACTTCTACAGTTGTTTCTCAAGAACAAACAATATTAATGTATAGGTCCATCGACTTGGTTGTTTCAGTACCAACTCATATAACAGTTCCTCTCTTAATATTATTTATGTCCACGATTCCTAACTTCTTTCAACTCGAAGACTATGAAAATTATCGTTGTTCTAAAACAATGTCTTGGTTCCGACCGCGACCCAAACTTCCCTCTACACTGAGATTAAGAATTATTACCTCTTATCTCTGTCCTGAGTCGACGACTCGTCGGCTATTCGCTCGCACTGCGTCACACCCGATATTTGAGTGAAATTATTTCGACAAACTTTACCTAACGGTTGAACACCCCTGGCAGGACCCATCACTTAGCACACTAAATTCATCTTTACACGTACAATAATAGGGCTTAATTTAGATTGAAATAAAGCACGGCTTTTGAGACACGTGATTAACGAATAGCGGGAAACTGGGAAATCATTTGTAAATTTCCGAAAGGGACAGGTGACGTGATATTATGCAAATTTCTAGCGAGTGCGAGCGAGATGCAAACGCTGCTGAAGTTCAGCCGAACAGACGCGTCTCCGGATAAAATTTATACGCGGATGAAACGATTTATTACAAAAGCGTTGAGTAGGTACTCGAAATTAATTACACTAAGTTTTGCTTTCATTTTATACCATTGTGCGAGATCCGGGGGATTTTCCTTGTCTTGTCGAGATATCGGCGGTTTTTATTACATCCTCGACAAAGGGGATTTTGGAGGTGGATATTTATGACAAGTTTGCAGCGCTTTATTTTTGTTTTTTCTGTCTATGAAATATATGTCGGATGCTCAATGCTTACGCTTGTTGACTGAGGCATTAAGCTATCTTATAGCTGGGACGTGATCGAGTTTGTTTGCTCGATATGTTTCAATATATTGCCGTTTTTTCGGCAATACATAAGGGGATTGTGTATTTATGTTTAGGAACGTGTTTCAGTGATTGTTGTGAATTACATGCTAGGCATGTAATGTATCTGATAACACTAATCTTGTTCGACATAAATATGACCTTTAGGCAATCTGAACTGGTAATGAAAAGAGAGAACATAAAATCTTTGTCTGTACTATATTATAATAGGGACGATAAGTGTTACGGTTTATTTAGAACATGAATATGGTTAAATATAACTTGGCAGCCAATCGCAACGCAAACGGTATCAAACTTAGCTATATTGACACATGTACCTACCTATTAAAGCTAGGTACTTACACATGATACCGTCGTGCTACTTGAATAGACGAATGTTGCTGTATCGAAGCTGCATATCGCATATGCTGCTGTTGCCACACAAGTTGCAACCAATATAATGTTAACAGACAGCGACTATGTTTTTGTTAGAATTGTGTTATGTTTGTCTGTGACGCAATGAGGTCCTCGGCAAAGAAAAAAACACTCTCCAGGCATGGATCATGAAGAAGGTGACGTTATAGCGATTCTAGAATTATTTCTAGAGGATGGACAGCACCTTTCTGAGTCCTGTGCGCTAAGAACAACAGACTACGATCACCAATCGGTATGCCAAGCGTAGTGATTATAGCAAAATCAATAGGAAATACTGAAATGACATTAGCGAAATTTTGTATAAAAGCTTATCTAAATATAATGGGTCAATAATATCATCGGTCATTTACCCTGGCAAGCCGATATCGTGCGTTGCGACGTCCGGTTCCGGTGCGGCGCCACGGTCCACTTCCGGTGTCCTCGGCCGCCGTGACGTCAGTGCCGGTGCGCGTGTAACGCACTTCCGCCGCAAGTAGCTGTAAATAACAGGAAGGTTTCAGGAATTTTTGAAAGATAACTTGAATTTGTTTGTGGCCAGTACCAAGACCTAATCCTAACATAACTACCTCTACTATACAAGATACCTACCTACATAATAAATTACGTTGATAATTGTTGATGGAGTTATTGTTAATAATTTAATCCTAAGTACATTTAGTACTACATTAGAATGAACAATCCAACTATTAAATTTTTTAAGTTTAATGTTATTATAGGTAATTATTTTTTTATCATCAATGTACCTACATATTTTTATATTTATAATATTTTAATTTATTTGTAACAAATAACTGAGTAACATAATGAACATGATAAAATTGTTATTTAATGTTTTTAAAATTATTGATAGTTTCTCATTACACGTGGTGGTAGCAAACTGTAAGTGTAGAAAGTAATTGAATAATAATAAATAAATAAATAGAGGGTATATTTACTGTCCGTGCCAAGTAAGAACGTGAAACAATCTTAGATCATAACGATAAACAAGTTGGGGAATACTTCTTGAAACTACATAAATCTACGTTTTTATTCAGTTATTTTTTTCTCGATTTTAGAGTTGGTCCCATGGTAAAATTATAAACAGAGGACGTTCCTAATTTTTTTCCGGTAATTTTAAATTGTAGTGTACCTATAATGGAAACTGATTGTTGTATGTTTTGGTCAACAAGCTATTGTTGATCAAAGGTTGTATGCAACAACATCCATACAACTCAAACATTTGGTTTCTAAACTACGGCCTCCCTGCGTTTGAACCAAACTCTACTGAACGAATATTCATTACCTACTCGGACAGAGTCGAACAAACCCAATACAGGCTACCTGCGTTATAAAAACTGGGTGGAATTGGAAAAGCTGGTAGCGTTCCCTTTGAGATTGATCGAGAGATGATTTTGGAAAACGAGTGAGTTTGAGGATTGCCCTGTTTGTTATAAAATTCAAATATTGTAATAGGTACTCATTATTGCATGCGAAGCGAACTGTAAACTTTTTTGTGTGAAAGCAATATGAGGGGCATTTACATTGAGAAGATTCGTCAGGCACCAATCTTCGTTATAAAATGTGTTGATAGCTTTAATAGACTTTAATACTTGTCTTAGAGTTTTTAAATCCACAAGGATATATTTCTTCATAAAGATATTATCTTAGTCAAGTATTCACGCACGAGTGACTCCGTCTGAAGCTTATCTCACCCTAGGGGAAGATAAGACAAGGAAAAGAAAGCGACGATAGGGTATGATTTCGCCATGACATCTGATAAATCATCAAATAATAAAACCATGCAAGCTAACAACTCCATAAAAATTAATAGCATATCAATATCCAATAACTTTACGTTACGCTACCAATATTTTCCTCACCGCAACCAACTCCGTTCAAAGAAAATGTAAAATATTAATACATAAATCAAGCGGTTATGAAGCGGCCGCTAGTTGCTGAGGTTTCAGTACACAGATCGCACAAATATCGCTCCACGTAAACGACTCTGTGCACGGAGAAAGTGTAACGGAGGGTGGGTGCATCCGATGAATATGTATGAGGGGGGGCAGAGGGTCGCTGGGAGGCATCCGAGAGAGGGGGTCGTCCGCGTGTAAATGGAAATTTCAAATAAAAATACCTCAAATATTAACATGAGCCCGATTCGTGTTGTTCCGCGTGTTTTTGCGCGGCCGGCCCGGACGGGACACGTATGATAACACGCCGCAATAAAACCAAGGTTTTAGCGGAGATTCGTTTTTTGAATTATTGTACGCCTGATTCGTTGGGGCGGGCTTTTGTAATGAGTTGACGTCAGTGTCGTAGCGTGCGCTAAGTAGAATTGTGTTCACGGATTTACGAGGAGTCCGTTTTAGAGCAATCAGAATACCATTGAAGTAAGTACTTAGGTAGTGAAATAACGCTATCATTATTATGTACTTAGATAGGTTTTAATATCTGGTTTGAATTTTATTTTGAGATGCATGGCTACATATGCATGCAGGATCATCACAGTACACTCGTCGGTGGCCCTTAATATGTATATAATAAGCCCGTATTCCACATGTGCCCTTGCTAGAAGGAAAGAACATGTTCCGACAACATTTTTTATTTTGTTTCCAGAAATATTTTCAAGGACATTTTTCCTTCACGTCAGTAGAATGTTGTTCTTCAATCCTCTGTAACTAGGTACTAGGTCAGGAGGGCAACACAGTAAGCAATGTTACGCGAGCGTGTATGAATAACGCATTAGATTCGAACTTCGAGGTGCACAGGGGACTGTGACGTCGAGACTTTACCATCCGCTGCTGCTTTTGTACACAAATTAGTTAGTACTCCTTCAGTGGATGTTGCACAGGTCCAGCCTGTTTGAGCCAATTCGTATACAGCAGAGCTAGTATGCCAAGCAAAGGGGAAGAGAAAATCGGGGACAAAATGATATTTTTACCGTTTTCTACGTTCAAGGAGACAAAGGGTGGAGCAAACGGATTTGTCCACCCGCCGTGCTAGCCCTGCAGGGGTATTTGATCTTGAAATATTGCTTTACACAATTTTTCTCATATGATAGTTACACCATCATCAACATCAAACTATAATTAAATGTAACATTTTTCTTCATTGTATTGTATTGTATTGTATGTAATATGTTCAACGAAATCTAAAAAGAAGAAAGAAAGGGGCCTGACTAGTCGGATCAGCACAGCATGCCGACGTGTAAAGGCAGCATAACACTGAAGAAGAGGAGTCAAGCTTTAGCTTTGGGACAGTGGTGTAGATATGTGAGCGTTTATAAATAACGCATTAGATTTGAATATCGCAATGTTACACAGGGGACGATGTGGAATCATTTTCACTGTTCATCACTGTCAATACATTCTTATAAACAGATTCATTAAGATATACTTCAAGCAGTCCAATATGATTCGAACAATGTATGCAAAGGAGCTATACAATGTACATCAACACCTATTATATTCAATCTACAGCTTTGTAATGTTTAAAAATCTTCAATGCCTAATTAATGTCTTTCTTGAATCATAACCAAAGTCAACATACTTCGTCTAGGTCAGGAGAGCCATACAACACGATTGTGTATGAAAAACGCATTAGATTTGAACTTTATAATGTGCAGTGCAGGGGAAGAATTCACCATTCATCGCTGCCGATCTATGCGAGAGGTTCATCAAAAAAGTTAGCGACCTATCAATGGACATCAAAGTGAGACTAACTTGCTAGGGCTAATGTGCAGAGAAGCAAGTTTTGGTAGGTATGGTTGCAAGAATTTCGCAGGTTTTATTGAAACAGATGATTTTTTCAACATTGCAGATTCGTTTTCGATTCTTCGTACTAGGTCGGGTGCAAACAGTAAGGACTTGATACGCGAGCGCGTATGAATAAGGCATTAGATTCGAACCTCGCGATGTTGCACGAGGGACCCATTGCCAAGGCATCGCTTACGTGCATCATATCATAAGGATTTTCATGTCTACCAGGTGCCTGTGATATAAACAATGTGGATTTTTTAGTTCATAATAAAATGATATTTACATTTTAAAATATATGCAGGATGGGGCCTGATTATACTGTATGAACTGTCTACTTGTCATCCCACTATAGTCTAATAATGCTGCTGAAAAGCATTGATTCAAAGTCATTTATTTCATCTAGGCCTTTGCTTTGCTTTTTGATAACACGAACAACGAATGGTTCACACTGGCTCTAGACCGAAAAGCCTGGAAATCATGGGGGGAGGCCTTTGCCCAGCAGTGGGATGATGTAGGCTAACAGTAACAGTAACAGTAGGCCTTTGCAGGCACTTTTCAAACGTCGTGGTTCTAGGTGCACGGTTCCAAGTGGGTTGGTCCTCGAGAAGATACCGGCAAGAAACTCCATGGATACTCTTTTCATAAAACAAATTTACAGTATTATCTGGGGCCGCCGCAGCGGTCCCGGCTAAAATTCGACAATATTCACAATGCCTTTGGTAATATTAAACAGGGATCACTGTTTTCTGTATCTGCAGCGTCAGATGCTGCTCATCATTCTGATTCATCCCTCGGATCTTTGATCTTACAGGATCTTATTTTGCCTTCACCACATAGTTAATAAGTAATATTATGTATACTCAAGGAATCAAATAGAAACTTAGTAGAGAAAGTTACATCGACAAAACTATCGCTCCTACCTACCAATACCTAGTTCATTTACAGTGTAATGTTATGCGTATTAGGGTTTTAAATTTTTCTTCAGCATGTTTTTGTAAATTAGTTTGCTTCATAAATATACATCCGAATAATTACTACTAACAAACAATACAGATGGTATTTTATAACTAAACGCTAATTGTATGAGCGATAAAATCAACTAAATATTTAACACATTAGCCGGCGTGGCGCCATTAGCCATTTAGTACGTACTAATTATTTAGTTATTTACATTACTGAATTATTTATAGTACGAATTACTAGCGATTCCGATAAAAAATTAGTTTGCTTGCTTTATAATGTTACACGTTCAGTTGGTATAACATTATTAAAAAAAATATTACGTTTCAATTAGTCTTCTTTACTTCGATTTAATTGTAACATAAAACTTATGCATGGTTTATACGATGGCAGTACAGCAATACCCTGTCCAGCGCTGACATGCACCGGGAAAAAAATCTCGTTGTAATTACAAAAATTCTCGTGCTATATGTGATAACAAGAAGTATTTAGTAAACTTTACCTTGTTGTTGTAATTATAACATATATTTTTTTATAAAGCTCACGCTATATATGTATTTATAAATAGAATAATCATAATGGAGTACTAACGTTTAGTTGATGCAACTTACTGAGCGTTTTGGTAGTCTTGTTATCACACTATTTTTCTCCGTGTGGACTCGTGTGGATTTTAGTATCGACCCAGTCCACCGCAGACTTCGCGCTCGCAAGGCAGACGTGCAATTTTTCGTGCAGTAGCTTCCGCCCACCACGCCGCACAGTGTGGTAAGATCCCGGTTTTTGTGTCATCGTGTTTTTATTGAATTAATCGATAGAGTCTACAATTCTGAGGATTAGAGTAAAACTCCGGGTTCGCCAAGACTTGTACTTTTTTTTAAAAAAAATGTCAAAGTTTTGGAATATCCGACTTATGAAAAACGAAAAAAAAAACATTATAATTTAACGGAAGTACTTATTCCAAAATTTATTTATTCTATCGAAAAAAGGTATAATAGCCGACCGTTCTACCAATTCCTGTTGCTTTACTACGAGTGGGTCGAGAGATATGATTTTTTTTGTCATTTTTCGTTTTCATTTTTTTATTCATCTAAACCGCCGTAGTAGGTGGTCATTCCTACATCAAAAAAATGCTTATACTTTCTATTATGTGTAGTATTATTTCTAAAACCTAACTCATTGGTTTCCAGGAGTTATTGGAAATTCAAAATTTTCCTTAGGGTTGTCACTTTAAAGTATCCGAAAAAAAAAAACAACAAGAATATATTTTATTTGAAAAAAAAAAGGTGTTTTAAATACTTTCTAATAACTAATATGGAGTTGGCTATTCGAAAGGAAAATGTATATGAATTTGTAAAATATTATATTGGCTAACCGAACTAAAATTCATCTTCATTGTTAGTTACAATTAATTCAACATGAGAATAATCATCGATGGCTAGATTTTCTTCATTAACAGGTCTCAACAAAGACAATGTATTAAAGTTTAATAGTTACATATTGTATATAAATAAATATAAATAGTTAACGTAAATAATTTAAGCAGGGGCGCACTCTCATCGTATTTTTTATCAAAAATCAATACAGTTAATTGATGTAAATAAATGATGAAAATTGATTTAAAATTATTAGATAGGTTTATAATTCATGTAGATAAATAAAATACAAAATACACTATTCTAAACAATTGTTATAACACAAAAAGTATAATAAAATGGATTTAAAAGAATTGTAAAATATAAAAGTTTACTAAAATTGATTCAAAATAAGTTGTAAAATCAAAAAGTAAAACGAAAATTGATTTAAAAGAATTGTAAAATTAATAATGAAAAGAACTAAATTGACTAAAAATATTTAAAAAGTTGACAAAATGTTGATATAATACTCATGTTAAATGTTGATTAATATACTTATGAGACATCGGAAAGGATTTTCTTTTATTTACTACTAGCTTTTTCCCGCGGCGCCGCCCACGTGGATGTCGGTTATCGCGTAAAAAGTAGCCTATGTCCTTCTCCATATCCCAGGCTATCTCTGCCAAATTTCATGACGATCAGTTCAGCGGTTTAGGCGTGAAAGCGCGACAGACAGACAGAGTTACTTTCACATTTATACTATTAGTAAGGATTAGTTAAGTCTTTTGGGTTAGCATTTATAGAAGGTTTCCAAAAAAGGTGTATCAAACAACATGATACCAATTTCTCCATTTGTTTTTTAATTTCCTTTATAAAATTACTCAATCTTTGCCATTTTAAGCCACAAAATAATGATATCTTGTTATGGTCGTGATAAGAAAGTTAAAACTTAATAAAAATAAACAAATTATGTTTTGGTTGAAGTGGCAGCCCTAAGTGCGGATATTTTGGATATTACTAAAATGTCCAATAACTCCTGGAAACCAATGAGTTAGGTTTTGGAAATAATACTACACATAATAGAAAGTATCAGCATTTTTTTGATGTAGGAATGACCACCTACTACGGCGGTTTAGATGAATAAAAAAATGAAAACGAAAAATGACAAAAAATATCATATCTCTCGACCCACTCGTAGTAAAGCAACAGGAATTGGTAGAACGGTCGGCTATTATACCTTTTTTCGATAGAATAAATAAATTTTGGAATAAGTACTTCCGTTAAATTATAATGATTTTTTTTTCGTTTTTCATAAGTCGGATATTCCAAAACTTTGACTTTTTTTTTTAAAAAAAGTACAAGTCTTGGCGAACCCGGAGTTTTACTCTAATCCTCAGAATTGTAGACTCTATCGATTAATTCAATAAAAACACGATGACACAAAAACCGGGATCTTACCACACTGTGCGCCGTTCAAGTCGGTCCAGTGCGACTGGCATTGTCTGGACAAGTTCCGGAAGTCGCTGCCCCTTTGTGCAGCAAACTGACTTACTGACGGATCACGCCTATAGATACCCGGTGTCTGGCGCCGAAAATCCGAGCCACAGGGCCCAATCACTGCCACCGTGTATACCAGCCTTTAAAGTATTAAAAAATCTGTAACAAAATAGGCCATAGATAGGTACTCGTATATCTAGGTTGGGATTATGAAGAAAATCATGGCTAATTACTTAGTGTAAAAAAAATACTATCGTCAAACCTAAATAAAATAGTCGAAGCTAAAGTTCAATGAAATAAAACATCTTGAGGCAATTACAAAAAGCGCACATTTTTGTTC
Organism: Allophyes oxyacanthae; assembly: GCA_932294325.1. Taxonomy (NCBI): domain Eukaryota; kingdom Metazoa; phylum Arthropoda; class Insecta; order Lepidoptera; family Noctuidae; genus Allophyes; species Allophyes oxyacanthae. The sequence goes on along the minus strand of OW028614.1, from coordinate 534,065 downwards.
TGCATTTTTTTCGTTTTCAATCGGGTCCACTTTAATATGAGTAGGTATGTATGAAAATTGGCTGATAGAAGTGGCCTTATTTTTGGCAGGTCTTCAAAATAAAAATAAGATGGTAGTGGAATGGTTTAACGTCTTGCGGGGCTGTGTGTGTATACCTACTCATGTTTTGGACAAATAAATTAAATTATCTATCGTGTCACTTAGGTAGATACATGTCTAGTAGGTAGCCTGATAAATAAACTATCAGCAGTTACACATTATTTCTCTTTGGCTAATCTTTGTTATGGTTCTTAATAAAGAATAACCCATCCTTCTCATCCCTACATATGAATACATAATCCACACTTCCTCTATTTACTCCAGACTACACTTCAATTATCTACACTACACAGACCGCGCTCCGCTGTGCTAGACGCGCCACTTTTTTACATGTGACAGTGTGTTTTAGTACCGGAACGAATCTCAAGTACGCCTGTAAGCGATCGACCCTCGTCTGAAGAGCACTTCTAGGTGTTCTTTAGCTGGCGCTTTTTTGCCGAAGAATTTTGTGATTAATGATCAGATGATGGGGATCAAGTTGAGTGAAGAAACGTGTGTTATTTGGGGTTGTACTAGGATTATGATGTGACCTAGAAAATGACGTCAGACATACATATTTTGATATTAATATTATTATTCTCTCTTAACTGATTTTAGTTACAGCGACCGCTAATGTAATGTCACGGAGGCGCGCGCTTTTCTGCTCTCTCTTGTGCTCGCACGTGGCTTATGTACTATGTAACCTATTTTAGCGAGGAATGTGCGGTCACATTCGAGACAGTTGAAGACAATAATTTCATACTAGGTATGTTGTGTTTTAAAGCTGTAGTACAGTCAGCGTCAAAAGTAGTTGATAATTAGAACAGAAAACTGTTTTCTTTAGTTTTAGTTTTCAAATGTACCAAATGGTAGTCTCTTTTGGAACGTTAAAGACTCTAGCCCCCTTATTACAAAAGCTGGTTTAAAGCAAGTCTAGTAAAACCCAGGTTTTAAATACAGGTTGTTAAACAATGGACATATTGAAAGAGGATACTCTACTTATCATTATGGAAAACTTTTACTATGCGAGAAAACATGAAAACGCAAAAAAAAATCAAAACTGCTTTTCCATACAGGTAGCCGAGTAGTATTGAATTATTTGTATATTTCATTTCGTGATTTCAGGGTTGGCCCCATAGACAAAGTTGTTCTAATAATGATGATGGCTGGTCGTAACTCGGACAAAATCTAGGTAAGACAGGGAAAGAGGTATCTGGAGGGAAGTAGCTTAGAAAGTAGGTAAATGTGCAAGGATCATAGCATGGCATCCTGTTTTACTAACTCCCATGGGAAAATGGTATGATATTACGTATGTATGTTCTACAGGAGTGCTCCTAAGTAACCCTTCACCATAAGTAAAAAGTAAGTACTTCACCATAGTGTAAACGCGATATTATCAAGGGACTTTTAATTTTGCAATTTGTTGCTCTGACACCCTTGTCCCCGACGGACAGATGGATACTGTGACGTATGTAGATTTTATTTTTAGATAACACTGTATAGAGTTGTCTATTGTGCAAGGGTGTGAAATTGAGGTGTCGGTGCACAAATGTTTGGGTGACATCCACAAAAATCAGACAGAGATGAAATAATTACAAGTTAGATACTTCTAGCCTTTATTTTTATTACCTTAGGAATTAGTAAGTCGTGTGTGTGTGGCAATAACAGCTATAATCAATGTAAAGTAACTAAGATTCTCTTGAATCTATAAATATCAAAGAATACTAGTTGCTTCTGTACCTTTTACAATGTATTCAGATACACTCATAAACTATTTCACTTTCGGCAGTAATTCCTTATCCTGTGACAAAATCTTATTACCCAAAAACGGCATAGCTAAACAAGCTTATGTAAAGTATCCCTAAAAGCAGCCAATGCACGTTGCACAAAACCCACAAAGTAATCCTCGTCGAAGTTATCTTTTTATCTACAATTAGGATTTTGTCACCTCCCCTAGACGAGAGAGGGCTTCAAAGGCCGGCTCATTATGCGACGTTATTGAGTTATCAAACGCCACGGAGGGAGATTAGTTCATACTTCCATACACAAATCCTATCATACAAGCTGACGCCTCTGAGCAAGCCTCATGACGGTCTACCGCAAAACATTTGTACTACCACGACCTTCAAACTTTGGTACACAACGTAAATCTAACTTTAAACTTTCAGTAGTAAAGCGCAATATCATATTTTCAGATTACTTATGTGACAATTCTAAAACCAAACGAGTCTCAACTTTGTTATTTAAACCATAAAGTTGATTATTGCTTTTGTATGTTTTACTTTAGTGTGTGTGATGGACCCCCACACATTGAAAGTTAACAAGGAAGTTGGATAATTTGGTCCCTTAATTTAAAACGACCGATAATGAGATGCGTATTCGATTATTTTTCCCGTTTTAGTTTGTTAGTTGATAGTTTTTTGAAATTGGTTTCCACTAACTATAATGGTTCTGAAGATGTCTATTACGTACGATCGACCTATAGGTTAAAAGGAATCAAATACGTTCAAAAACGAATTCTACAAAGAAATATGATTTTAAAAAGTAAAATGGAAGTGGCCATTGAGGAGGCTTTCTATTCTGTTTTTCACCGTGTCTGTAGTAGACTACTAGATAGTAAGTATTTATAATTCCGGCGATTTAAAAAGTAAACGAAATTCAAAAGAAAATTTTATTACGTTAAGTCAAGGCACTTTATAGGTTAGATGAGACAATTTTTATCTTATACATTGCTTTATTCGATAATCATAAGTAATAATAATAATCGTTGATTTTAAACCCAAAATACAGGAACATTTAAACTAAAACAAACCGCTATTTATTAACCCCCAAATATCAATTAACAATCACAAAAGTACAAACGTAAATCATAAACCTTCAGAAATGCAATTAACACTAGCGCTACGCACCCCTTCCCGATTGGACGCGGGGGCCCAACAGACCCCGTGCAAATTTCAAATTGAGATCCGTTCATATCCTTCGCTATACCTAATACCTACACAGACGGCGAATGATTCGTTAGGAGTCAGTCAAGCGTTCATTCGTGAACAGGGTCGGGGTATATACGTACCTGCTATGTGCTGTCATAGTAAATATTTGCATACATATCAATGTGAAGTGTTTAGGGTTTGATGGTTATAAAGATGAATTGTATTGACGTTTCGTTTTTGCTGTGATGCTGATGGGACAGCTTTCTTATTTGGTAATGGAATTTTCATGGATCGGATTTGAGTAATAGGTACTTTTGAAAATATATCTGTCGTTAACTTGATAGTTTTATCAAAGGATGTGGTTAAAAAAATGTGAATTACCAAAAGTAATATGTGTGAAAAATGGAAGAGATTTTTTGCTTTATACCTACTTACAAGTGCAGTGAGGCATGGGGTTGCAGAATATAATATTTCGCCGGATTTCGCGTGATAAGTAACACCCCAGCCCCACTGAAATCCGATCCGCGAATTCTCTTGGTAATTAACTACCGATTTCATTTCTTGATGCATTTTTAAAAGCGTCCGACGGCTTTTTAATGGTTATTTTATGGTGACAGATCGCTTATTAAGTTTTTATGGCAGCCGAGCAGTGACAGATGGGATGTAGTTTGACACCAGATTTGAGGGCTGAGACTGGCGGGGCAGTGGCGCGAAAGTAGTGTTGCTAGCGAAATGGAAAATATTACGAAATACGGAGTTCTGATGTTACATGCTGTACCTACTGTAATGTAAGGGTCTCTGTTTGTTTTGGATTGTTTATGAGTATTATCAATGTGCCTTGATGTCAAGTCAGGACTGATGTCGTGTGATGTAAGTACATAATATAAAAGAATACTACAACATTAAAACACCATTATTACACTATTAACATTTAAATTACCGTGTTATAAACCTACGTGTAATTACGACTTAACCTTATTGACTTAAGAAAACAATTAAGAATATCGGATATATCCAATATCACAAAAATAAGCGACGGTATTAATCCAGCAACACATAACATTATCATTCTCCCCAAGGACACGGAGAAAATTAAAACAGATGATCTAGCGGAACAGTCGACGCTGCGCCATAATTAAAAAGATAAGGAATATTTTCCTTTCAGAGCGGTGTTATGGAGGAAAAACCCCTTCTGTCCGGACGAGCCCCGCTGCGGGACCGGTTAACCGGTTAGAGCCCCCCGGAGACCACACGCCGAATCGGTGGCGCGCAACGCTGATTAAGTAAACTAAGATAACATAGCCAATATAGTGGAACGTCAAAAGTCAACAAGGGCTGGATGAAGCGCTAAGTTGATTTGGTCGTATTCTCAAGGGTTGTACGAGTATTGTTATCTCAACAGTTACTGTTTGAGATGATTGGATTGGCTCTCGAGATGAGTGCTTCATTGTTTGACTCATTGTTTGTGTTCGACGGGTTATCTCTTCGTTTTAACATAGTGTTTTAGATGTTCCGTCTCCTCCTTTTCATTGTCTGGGTTTCATCTATTTCCATCAATCTCAAAAGTAGCTAAGGAAAACTTTAAAGTTTATCAGTCAAACATCGAATTATAATTACATCGTAGGAAACGATTGAAAGTTTGAATTTCTAACCAATCCAATTTCCATCTAGGTACTGCAATTTATTCGATACGTTTCCGTATTCTTTCCTAAACATTCATAAACTTATCAACCTAACGTTCTACCCAATACTAAATTACAATACTCCCCATTTCTTCCACTTAACGCTGCACTCCTTAATCCAAAAATTAGTAGCAAAACACGAGTTCTGAATATCGATGTGTAGGGAAACTGCACGTGGTAGCAGACGCAGTCAGCAGTACCTGGCTCACTTAGTATTCAGCGCGGGTGCCGCCGTGTATTGATTGCCGCCCTAGCCTGCCCGCCCGGCACCACTCGTAGGGCCTTTTTCAAAACAATACGAACAAGTAATGATTTTTTCCCGTACTCAGTTTTGTTTTTGATGTTCAAGACGTGCTTGCAGACCGTTTAGATAAGTGGCAAGTTTTTTGTTAAATAATTTTTGGGACGATTGCTATCGGAGATTTGATTATTCCATTGGAAAGAGAATTATTTTAACAATATTGGGGAAAAACTTACATTTAGTGAAGGGTTATACATATTTCGATCGCCTTATATTTTACCATACCCTGTTAGCACGAAACGTAAATCATGCACACAGTTCTTATTAATGAAATTAACACGAATGCAACTTGTGTTCATTCACTCTTTATAGTGTGCATGGAAATTGTTATTCGATCATCTTGTCAAAAACACAAGCATCCTGCAAGATATTCATATTCAAGTCTCGATAGAATTTGGCTGTTAATTCAATTGTTAGTTCTGACCTGCCACTGTCCCGGTACACACTTGCGAAATATTGGTTGAGAACTATTTTATGGGGCTCATATCTACATAATCTACATAGCTACTATGCAGATCAGTCAGCTTGCCGCGGCCAGTCTTTGGATGTGTGACCGTTTCTTCAAACATCGAGATCCCTCTGTGCCTCAGAAATTTAGTTAAGCAGTTAACCCCACTTGTCATACGAATACCTATGACGGTTGTTACGGGAGTCAGTAGCCTAAAAAGTCTGATTACCGATCAAATCCCAGGGTATCAGTGTTTCCCAGTAATTGAGTGAAGGAGGTCAAATAGTAATTGCTCTGTGAAAAATACTGATAGTCAACCGCATCTGATTAGACTGGGAGCCGAACACAACGTAGTGGGAAAAGGCTACGCAGATAATGTACTATTTTATGGGATCTGAATGGTGTTATTTTATTGTAAGTATCGATTATAAGCTTGCATGTATAGTTTTCAAGACAAAAAAATAAGTTTACATTTTTGTCGGTGTAGGAGAGAAAATATCAGGGAATTTAGATAATTACCTTCTTATCATAATAAAAAATATAATAGTTCCCTTTTTTGCACCGATGAGGCACACCCTTACATGACAGTTTATATTTAATTTTAAAACTTACACATTTTGAAAGTACTTACAAGCCCAAGTATGTAGTGGGAATAGAATAAGTTATTCAAAGCTGCGCCATCTAAAGCGTCGTTGTAAATTTTCTCAAAGACATTCCTTGATCTGATATTGTGAGTGGAGCTGAAGGGGTCGCTCTGACCCGAGGCGGAATTTCAAGGGTTATACGACAGTGCATAGTGTAGTGCTAATGTAGTACGTGACTGGGGACACTGCCAAAGTACCAACTATTTTGAGATTATATCCTGATATAAATTGGCCCGAATTGCCGATTCGAATTGAATTGTGAATTATAAGTTGAGAACGAATTTGAAGCCAAGAGAAATGCTTCTTATAGCTGATATTAATATTTTCATAGCTTTTCTTTTCGTTGTTTTGTTGGGTCTTATTTGTTTACAGGAGCTTTTCATAATACAATAAATTGTTCGTCTAGTTCCGTCGTCGTTCAAATTATTTTGAGATTCTGGGTTCGAATCGACTTCTCCGAGCACACGGCAGACGTCTACGTCCCAAGAAAATCATACTTAAAAAGTATAGGTACCACAGTTATACTATCCGTTTATATTCCTTCCAATCATATGGTTTATTCCTGTGTACTCTATATCTACTTAGCCGGGAATAACAACCTGTATGAAATTCGGGCAGAAGCTATAGGTGCAAGACCAAGTTTAAATTTTAAATTCATCGAATAAGGATGTTCTGAACGTCTCCAGACGTTGTTATTCACACATGACAAGTCGTATAAAGCCGTGAATTGACAATAACGTAATAATATTGTGTGAACGATTATCTCGGAGCAGTAAACGCGTGTCGTAAAATGGCGCAAGATTCGCCCACGCCTGTTTTGTGCAAGCCAACGTGGTAACAAATAAATAATAATATGTTGAGTTTTTGGCGTAGGTTGCCTTGGGGTAAGGCGCATGCACACCGAGCACGTAATAGAATCCAATTGAACTTCTGCTAAAACTTTTTTACCTATTTATCTTAATTGAAAAAGTACTGGGACACTATTAAAATATCTTCGCTCTCTCAAAAGAAGTAGTTACTTACCGTAAAAAATTCAAACTAGCAATATTACTGAAACCTTTTAAAAACTTCTACTGGCTCACTTAAAAAATAATGAATAGACAACTAACCAATAATTTGTAACTTCTGAACTTTTATTTACCCATTCAGCACTTTTATGAATATCGAAGAATTTTCTAGCGAATGTTCTCGGATCTTTCTCTATGGCCAAGTTTGGGACGATATCAAACATGAAACTAAATTCTTACCATCTTTTAGGTCACAACACAGCTACAACCAAAAAATAAATCGATAGCACATTACCACAATAGGGTGAAAGCCCAGATTAGCGGACCTTATCCCCAATTTTATCTAAATACTGCCTCTAATCCCAACGCGTACAATGGTGACAAAAATAATAAATATGGCACTGGTACCGCCCACCGGCATAATAGCACCGGTTCTGTGTTTCAATATTTTCGTATTGGGGCCATTAATGAAGGGGCCGAAAAAGCGAAATAAACTAACCCGCTATTGATATGGCTAGGGTGATTGTTCCGATCGTCGTCCTTGTATAGTGTTTTATGATTTCTGCCATTGTGTCGGTGATGAATTGGCTATATTTTGGGGCTTATTCATAGTTCATGGCTTCTGTGTCCGACATTGTCAGCAGCGATGGACGAGAAACAAAATAGTTACTAGGTTAGATATTTACGTTAAATTCTATAGTTATTGTCTATAATTTACGAAAACTATTTCCAAGAGTAGATTTATGCTCATTCTTTATTGTAATTTACTGTTGGTGAATAGTAGGTTCTTTATTATCATTGTAAAAAGAACGAAGATACGTTCTTTTTAATGCTATTATAGTAAAATTTCCTAACGCTACCTCTGCAACATTGAACAATCCAAATGATTGTTCCACCTAGGGTCGAATATTAAATGCTTTTAATAACTTTTGATTCAGACTATATTTTTTAATTCTTGGTTTTTCTGTATAACGCAATAAGCTAATATAATTGAGCTTCCCGTCAACAAAAACTGTCGATCACCACAACGGACATTTAATAAAACATTTTAACAAAACGTATCGTCGAAGGAAAACAAAAAGCGTCTCTCACACCTCCCCTCGCGCCTAATCTCCTAACAAAGCGTTGTTGGAACATTTTGGCGCGAAAATAATGAAGTGCACGTGCCAGCCCAGACCCTCGGGTCTCGGAGACCAGAGGCGCACAATAGACGCGTGTCGATCGCTATCAATGGAACTGGCTGACGGTCCAAACAAAACGCTACGTAAAACATTACCAGATGAGTTATGGTGGTGTGCGATTAGGTTCTCATTGGAACAGTGTGAGACTGTGCTGTCAATTGTTCTGGGCGTGGTGCTAGAATTAATGCAATCAAATTATGTAATGAATTGTTTTTAGCAGAAATTCTACTGGCCGTAATCCATGAGCGATATCAAACGATTATATGTGGACGGTGCTATAATGTTAGAGGTACTGTAAACTGTGTAAAGCCACTTGACAGTTGAACTGATATTCAGGTGATTCGGATGGTTCAGGTAATTACTATGTTAATACTTAGGGCCTGCCACATCTACTAGTGTATCAAAAGCAATATCCATTGCTGGATGCGGATATAGGATAGGAATCAGAGTAACATAATATTGTTTCTAATTCGGAATTACTTCTGTAATATTACAGCAATTAAAAAACAAGCAAAATAATATCTCAAATTCAAAAACTCAAGCTGATTCGAGAGGTTTACGTGTTAAAAAACCAATTGTATTTGTATCAGATATGTAGGTAACAAAAAAGCTCGTTCGAATAAATAATCTTTGAATTATCCATATCACTGCAAAATTATATTGAGATACGCACGTAATTACAATTGCAAAGGTTGACGCGATGACAATGAAGACTATTAAAACGAAGAAACTATCGCTTATCTCTTTACAATAAGGTGTAAAGTTAAACGGGGACATAAAACAGTCAGCACAAATCACAACTGACAATATAATACGTCCTACGCTCCTACAAAACAATGAAGGACCGATCAAAAATAAAAACGAAAGCAAAAAGTAAGACACTGCACCCAAACACAAACGATCATGACTTGCATTCGAATCGCGAGCAATAAAATAATAATTATACACATGTGACTTATTAGCTGTACGTATTACAAATCATGTGAAAATAAAACATAGAGGTTATGACGACCATGACACTGAGAAATAAACCTTACGATCTAGACTCTTGAATACAAAATTGAGTGTTAAAATCAAGTTTTTACGATGTTTTACGATCACGCACGAGAAAGTACGAACAAAACAACAAAAGATTTAACAATAGAAGTACGTCGTATCATTTGTTAAACGTCCCTTTTGATGACGAACACTATTATTTTATGAATGATGCTGGGGTGGCTGTGGGGAGGTAAATACAGTATTTTGTTCTGATAAATATTACTTTTAGATTTTAATCGCCGAGAACCTGTAGACTCGTATAATATCTACACTATTCTTAGTTCGTAAATGGACAACCTTCATTAACAACAATGTTTATTTTACTAAAACCGTTTGGATTTTTATAAGATATCGCAGGTTCACTACCTGTTTATCTTTATCTAATAAAGATATATTATTATACGTATTAGGTCCAATAAAACTCTTTTTCTTCCTCTTATCTCATTATCTGTCATAGTTTGTATATAAAAAATATGATTCAAGAACCCGGAACATGCTAAAACAATGCAAATAGTAACGAAAAACAACATAAAACCATAGGAAGAATTGCCAAAATAATTTATTAAAGTAGGGCAATATCGTCACACGCCGACCCCATTCATAAAGATTTTTTTTATTCTTACTAGCAACACACATATGTCTTAAACGATATCTTTAACAGTTCTAACATGTACTTTAACAGCAGCCAGTAAGGTTGATATTTCTTTGATGATGAAGTATGATTAACGAAAGGGTGTTGAAAAGCAGTGTCATTTGACTAAGGACACCTTAATGCTGAGTATTTAGTCAGAAGCGGAATGGTTTTATTGTGCGAGAGTAATGTATCGAAAAGTTTTAATTTTGGTTTATGATTCGAGAGAAATGCTCCCTCTTTAGTGTCGCAACCCTTTGCGTTGGCTGGTTGCATTTTTAGTTATAGAAGCATGGGTTAATTTGTCACTTTTAATAAAATGGTAATGAGCTTCTAGGGGAAATAAATAGAATAGTTCTTTATAGTTACATACTTACTCATTTATACGCTTGTTCTTAAACCTTAAACACATGAAAGAGAGAAAAATAATTTATTTGGTTGCAAAATTAAGGCAACACATGCAATAATAAAAAAGAAAAAAGAACCACAGAACAAGTTTTTTTTTTTAAATATAACCACAGATATATAAAGTATGTAGGTAAGTCATTATACCACAATCATGTGGGCCAAAAGGTTCAGTTCAGCGTATGCCAGACATCAATGCCTGGTGCTGATTTTCAAGTGAAGTGTTTGTTACTCACGGATGTCAATTTAAACAGATTTAAAACAAAAAGTTGTTGAGTACTTTTATTAATTATACTGCTCCCGTTATAATATTCCAACTGACCTTATAAAACCAATGTGCTATCATAATTACAAAACATGTACAGTTTTGTAATTATGATAGCACATTGGTTTTCAGTAGGTAGTTATGCGAATACTATACCTACCAATCAAACAGCAACTTCTCAACAAGATTAGCAACACAGCACTGGCTGCAAAGCAATAAAGTCGACACCCTAGCCTACGAGATTAACTGTTCTAATACCATAAAGAACGATAGTTCCATGGTAGGGCTGAGCGGCTCAACGGGGTGTCTTTGTACCATTTTATTGGCGTCCACAGACTCCCCGAGGTGTTCCATTGTTGCAAGTGCCGCGTCCGATTATTGGGACCTTCACCCCAGCCGTTCAGCGGAATGATATGCCATATTTGTTAATTCTCTCACTGGGGCACGTCATTTGTCGTAATAACTAATAACTGTTTAACGCCGCGGTTAAGTACCGGTATGTGTTTTATGTTCGGTATGGTGCGAAAAATGCTTGTAAATTGAGATAGAAAACAAAAAATAATTACCTATATGGTTTAATATAATAAATAAAATACCTATTACTTTTTGATGCTAGTTGTTCTAAAGACCATAATAAGTATAATTTAATTTAATTATGAAGTACTTAGGTACAAAGTTTAAATCCATCCATCCATCCAAGCACTGATTAGCCACATCCCAATTTGGCTTAGAAACTAACAACTTCTTTATTTTTAAATAGTATTTTTTTTAAATCATTCTATTTTGCAGTCTATCTTTTGGCACTATACGGGTAGGTATGTACTTCAATTTCCTCAAAAATTGAAGAACCAATCGAAACCATGTAAGCGGCATTCAGGTTCATTTCCCTGGAACTAAATAAAAGTGCCCTACGGCTACTGACACCACTCTGCCAACCCCGTTGACTTAAGTACACATTACTCTCGATTGAAATATTTTCAAGTGGTTTTAAAACACTTGAATGTGTAATGTCAGTTTAAAAAACTGTAACAAATATTTTTTCTGCTATAAAAAAAAAATTATAATCAAAGATAAAATAAAATTAATTGTATCCCATTCCCATGAGACCGTTTTATCGAAATGTCAATAAAAATAAATAATTTATCAGTGCGTTAAAGTACATAAAGTTTTATAAACCTGAAGAAAAAATACACATCAGAACGTTCGTAGAAACGATTCAGCTATTTCGGCATGTTATTCACGAAGCAGAGTGGCGCAGTGGAAGCGTGCTGGGCCCATAACCCAGAGGTCCGTGGATCGAAACCACGCTCTGCTAGAAACACTTTTTGCAATTTTATTTACATTTTCCTCTAACTTTCTGTATATTCTGCTATAGTTTACAGGTTTGTTATGTTGTTTTTACATCTATTACGGTTCTGTGAAGCAGTAACACAAAGTTTTGTTTAAAAACAAAGGGACAAACACAAACAACGGCCGACTGCGAGCGCGTTTGTTTTATCATGGGATATTGATAATTTATAGCACGTGCTCTCTCCTCCGTCCGTACTACCAATGTTTTTTTAATCGTCCGCCAGCGGCGTTTTCGTTCTGTTGCCCTTTTATATTTTTTAAAACAAGGTAAATAACATAGTTTTTCCGGTGGTTAGTGGACTGTATTCGGAATGTTTTTTTACAGATATGTAAAAACCGTATTTGTGTAACAGCGCCATCTATCGGCGCGAATGAAAAATACAAAATTTTCCTAAACTTTGGAAAGCTGCTGAATGCAAGTTATTTTTAGATCTGTTTAGTAAGTGATGAATTGGGATTTTTGATCTTTAAACGTACATAGTAACACGTTATTAGGTACATGTTGTTTTGGATGGTGACGCTGCGTCTTTTACCGATAATAACTCTTAGGGCCATGATCATCTCATCATGATGTTTAAAATTAAACCGGCCGGTTATCCATACAAAAATTAATGTTTAAACGAATGGTTTTGCTCGAATCGTTTGTTGTGTTTTCGGTGAAGGCCTAAGGCCCAAGTTCAGTAATCGACCGATTTTATTTTAAACATCTGTTATTTTGTTGGTGAAAATGGCCCTTAGTGGAATAAGCGGCAATAGCCCGACAGTTAAAGACATTGGGCTGGCGATTTAGAAGTCGTGACTTTGATCCTACGCGTTGGCGTTGCACTATGGACTTATGAGAACCCACTACTAACTAGCATATTAATGCATTATGCATATTATGTATTATACTTGTTCATACTCCTGTTAACACACACTGACAGGAACATTTCGTAATTCTTGATGTTTGGTAGGTACGTGTGTATCACATAATACTCATTTCTTAGACTACTCTATTTTATTCTAATCAACTTAATCCTATCCCTTAATATAACATTTTTATTGTACTTTTTAACTTCAAACTGTTCTCATTTTGCAGATTTTTAAAATTCTACATTGTTGATAGCGTGAGGCATTATAATAATACATAAAAGTCATCCCAAGAGAAAAAGGTGCGTTATGTAAGCTTTTGATTTTAACCAGATATCATTATAAAGTTAGAAAACGCTGTCGCAAAAAACCTGATACAGCCCCTCACGTTTTACTACCTACTCAAGAAAAGCTAGCTAATTCATAACGGGGCCAACACATAGATACCTACCTAACACTGCAATAATGTAATAAATAACTTGCACATAACGTCATTGCACGAGACGAGACGATGAGTGACGCCGCACCCTCACTTCATTACACTACCCTCCACTCGCATTATTATGTAAATTCCAATTTAAAACCACTTGTTATCTAGTTAGCGACGAAAAATACCTAACTACAGCCCCAAATTAGCCCCCGGCAGCCTACTACACCGTAAATAATCAATAGCAATTGACAAACGAAGCGTTCGACTGTCAAATTCTAGTTTTAACAGTAACAAAAGACTTAGCCAACATATTTGTGCACTTACGAAAATAGCTTTTCAGAACTTTATGTTCGTGATTTTCGGGGTTCCAAGTGCAAAGTTATGGTGGTACGTGTATAGCCGTAGGTGCGTAATGGGGGTCTTGTTATGGTAATCAAGCCCCCAGGCTGAGAAGCAGTGAGGGTACTGTGGGATTCAATATTGGAGTGGTCATCGATTGAGGACCTAACGAATGTTGGATTGCAACGTTTTTGCACATGTCGTGGCTTCGAGTACAAGTGCCGCCCGCCGTTACAATAAGTAAAATATGGGTTTTCTATTTTTACACTGATTTCGTAGTTAACGAAGTACTTGCATCAAAATTATGCATTTTCGAATTAGGAAAAGATAGAATAATTTTCAATTTAAAGTTCAAGTAGGTATTTTCTTCGTAGCTTTTGCCCTTGCGGTGAACAAATGGTTAACGTCACGATCGGACGTAGTAGATAATGTGAGAAAGGATCAAATGGTTGTTCCGGGTCTGGGTGTATGTACATATGTGGCTTAACTGTACCCGAGATACAGAAGAAATCCTAGCGTTAAAAAAAGTTGTTTATTAATAATATATGTTAGCTCATTTCCGTTTTTTTAAATATTATATTACAGCATCATTTATTGCAATAAATGATGTAACTAATTTAGTAATTTGTTAAAAACCAACGCAGACCAAATAAACCTGACGTCACATTGTCGTATAAAGCCACATCGACTAAGCAGTAACTATCTATAACAAAACGGCCTATAAAAATGTGATTTAAAAATTCTACAGATAAGCGCGATATTAGGATATAATAAAGATATCGGAACGCAAACTGGGACATCGTGGTGGTGTCACGTACTCTGTGACGCATACCGAATGCCATTCTCGCACCGTGATGAGGTCATTCTCTATGAGTTATCGCCTCTGGCTAAACACTCATACCTCCGCTTTATTAAAATACCAAACAAAATCTAAATACTATCATTTTATGATACCATATCTTACAGTTACCATCAGTTTCTCTAAGTAGGAGAAAGTGTAAGTTAAATTAAAACTCATTTATTTTAAATAAAGAATGAGAAATTATAATATATTAAATTGGTTTCTTTTAATTCATGTAAAATTCCGTAGAATCTGCAAAAGTTATAATCCCTTTAAATGCAATAGCGAGACAAACCAATTTAGAATCAAAGTCAATATTATAATGTTTACTTACGATACGCAAAACGTAACATGCACGCGATCACTCGGTCCCTCTCCAACTTATCTTCTATCTCTTTCACATTTTGACAGATCGAAACAGCAAGTGACACGTCTCTCTACTGCTTATCGTTTACCGTCATAACAACCGAGCATACACGAACCAATGGTAGTCCAGGATGTACGCGCTCATTTTGACACATCAAAATGTCACAGAATTTGAAAACAATCACGATCGCGCGCTTTTTTGACAGTTCAAGTCATAGATAATCATAATGACAATTACACGTGTGAATAAGGTGGTTTTATGTCCATGATTTGTATTTTTTAAACCTTTTATTTGCGTGTTACGTTAGAAAGGCAGCGAGTTCGCTGAAAGACGTGGCCGCACTGGCTGAATGTCGGCTTACTCTCGCTCGTTCAACTAAATTTTCAATTCAAACAGGGTCTTTATAAGGGTAGTGACGCTGTACAAAATTTACATATCGACGTAATAAACCAAGCGGGTGTCTGATTTGAATTCGGAACGTGGTATAATGGGACTTTTTGTTGTTTTGAAAAAGATCTGCAATTATTATGTTGTTTGCGCAAACAATATTGCATTTACACGGTCTTTATATCGCGGTATTACTGTTTAATTGCTAATTAAAGCAGAAATCTAATGTAAGAGTTTATTATCATAGTGATTCATTCAGCAGCGTGAGTTGTTGCATTGATACTCAAGATAAGATCTAGTATTACTATGTTACACCAAAGAAAGCATTTGCTTAAT
Organism: Allophyes oxyacanthae; assembly: GCA_932294325.1. NCBI lineage: Eukaryota > Metazoa > Arthropoda > Insecta > Lepidoptera > Noctuidae > Allophyes > Allophyes oxyacanthae. The sequence continues at coordinate 518,556 of OW028614.1, read as the reverse complement.
CTAGTAATAGGAGGAGCTTTTTTCGTTCTTAACTCGGCAAGTAATTATTTACTATCATTTTTTATAAGCGGCATGTGAGCGATTGATTAACACGGCGCGTTGAGCGGTCACTCAATATTTATTTAACGAAGCAAGTAGCCTCATTACACAAACATATATGCTGCGGATTAGCATTTCGCTGCTTATTACGCGCCTTGAGCTGTGGTCCGTTCGCTAACTTGCAGCGTACATGCAAACTTTGTATCATTACCGTAGTTTGTAACTTTGTTAAAAAAAAAAAAATGTCTTATTATTTTGACGATTTGGCACTTTCCGGGGAAATTCAACAAATGATATGCTCAAAATTGTAACAAATTATTTTATACAAGAATACAATAAACAAGAATGCTGGTGGAACATGGAATGTTGTGAAATCTGATTGGATGAATACTGACTGAATTTATTAGAAAAGCTAAATAAAATAATTAAAAAACTGTCTTAAGCCGTGATCAAAATATGCTGTGAAGATTATTTTAAGGGAAGGTAATAAATGATGTGGAATATTTTTCAGTAGGTACCTACGACTGTAATCACATACTTACATCTTTTCTAACTACCGAAGTTCACCTAAATTAAAAGTATAGTTAAGTTACTAATTCCACGCTAGTTGTATAGCCTTGGGTGTACCCACTTACAGTTGGCATGCGCGTGCGCCGCTCGATCTTAATCACCGTTTCACACGTGTGACTATGAAAAATGATCCGCCGTTTAGTGAAAACTTTGCATATGTTATTAATAGAATCGTAGCGTAATTAGGTTTATCTTCGACGTGCACTTGAATTTAGAGCAAAATACAAATTAACATTTAAATTAGTTATCATAATTGACGCGGGCTGACTGCTTACTCTTCTGGATAAGCAAGAAGTATTGATATATTTTAAGTTAGAAAAAAGTACCGTAAAGGACAACTGCTGAATTAAATGACTGCTGCAATGAATGGACATGCAAGGATACCTAATAATTGGATTTGTGATGATTACATACTATTTTGCCTATAATATTCTTGAACAGATCCCTGAGTTGCCTTTAGAAATATCTTTGAGGGATACAGGTGGTAGCTCTTCCTTTGCCTGAAATCAATCGGCCAAATCACTATTAGCTGTAATTTAGTATACACACTTTATTTATAGGAATTAACATATCTGATTGTCTAATGAATTAATGATTAATAATTTACGTATCACATTATACAAACACGTCGGTAACTTGTGATTACACGTAATTACTGACAATACGTTATTATTATTTTAATTACTTATTCAGCATTTATAGATCGATTACTTTTTGTATTGAAAGTGATATTGTGTTTAATTGTTTGGATTTTTTTATACCACTATGGTGGCGAGCAATCGTTCGACCAGCTTGCGTAAGCGGCTATAGCGTATGGACGCTTGCAACACCAGAGGGTTAATTCACGTAATGTTATGACGCGCCGATCATATTGCTGTGTCGCGTATCTCACTGAAGCTAAGAGAATACCGAATTGTTTTGATCAAAATTTTACTGCATCTTCGCGGCAACTACAGGGCCATCACCCGCGCATTGCAGACGCTTTCCTAAGGAGCACTGGTGACCTTGCTCACCATTAGGAACACAAAACTGCAAAAAAGCAGTGTTATTTATAAGCTACAATATTCTGCAAGGTTGAGGTACTTCCCCAGTTGGGAGTTCTTGGGAGTTCTAATTTTTGCGGATAGTCCCCTTATACCTACCCGACCTATCTAATATAATGCGATTATTAAGAAAGCCTCCGTCTTACTAGTCAAGTGCCTTGACTTCATAGCGTAAAGAATTGGGTTCATTTCCCAAGTTGGGCAAAGTGCATTTGGGTTTCTCAGTGGTAACTTGGTAACAATAGTGCCCAAGAATAGGCTTACTTATCAATGTGGACCTAATACGGTGATTGTTAAACTCTAGGTATTCGATAGTAAACATGTGCCTAGTTCTTCGGCGAGGTGTGACGATTGTTTTGGTAAGGAAAGAAACCTACAGCAGTAGTTCTGAAATACCATACAAATATAGACAGTTGTCATAAGTCACTAGAAGTCAAGAAGCCTTTGAAATATGGGTGGTCAAACCAGAGAATATCATTGTACGCGAGTATATACTTAGTTTAGTTGCAGTACGTAGGTAATCAGACGACAGTCATTGTGTGTAATATATTGATATTATAACTTATAGGTAGTATCTGTTTAGACTGGGAGCCATCCTCAACATGCTAAGGAAAAGGCTAGGATGATAATATTGTGTAGAGATTTCTATCAGTTACTATGTTACAATGTTACAGAAAATAGAGTAAGTTATAAGCAGTTTATTTTAGCATAGTATGTGTTCGCAGTTTCACTTATTTGCATATTAGTCCACATCTTTACAATAGAATTCCTATGCCATTATAAAGTATCTGAATGTTGCTTACGACTAACATTAATCTTTTAGACGTTAGTCTCACGAACTTTTTCCTATGGAGCAAGAGAATGCATCTTAGGTGTTAAGTTTATAGCAGAATAGCTAATCGTTATACGGGTGAATTTGCCCTTGACATTCAGTTTCTTGAAGCATTCAACACACGTCCGCTCTCGAGGATATCCAGTCAATCATTAGATCGTCATCCAAATTCAAAACTTTCAAAAATTTAAATTTAAAATTGAGACACGAATTACGGGAGACAAGCGGCGATGATCGGAGGCCTGCGTTCGTGGCTACTATCGATTTTTCCGTCCGCCCCCAACTTTGTTGACAAAGGCTGGTTCCTAAGCCAAATGAGATGCACCCCAAAGAATATTATGGGCAGACATCGCTCCACTATCGCTAGATATATTGTTGTGAGCGTAGATATCTCGACGGGCTCATATCGCCTCCTTATTGATCTTTTAACCGTTCCGTGTACGGCTGTACCGCTGCTTTATTAAAATGTTATGTTTGCTCATTGAACGGGAGCTAAATATGGGTTGAAAATCGCTGTAGCCACTCAAATGGAAAATTATGTTTTGATAATTGTTAATTTCGTGATTCTATGGATTATAGACCTATTGTAATATTATAACGATAAACCTACGTATATGATAACTTTTTTTTTTTTTTTTTTTTGGCGTGGTAAAATCATCTAATTATTCCTCCCACCCCGGGCAAGGCGGGAGGGACTGTCAGACTTGTACTGACTAAAATCCACGGTGTTCCTTCAATAGCCCTTTACGTTCCGGGGTCACGGTAATGAGATAAGTCCCGCGACCACGTATATGATAACTGATAAAAGTAAAGCCTTTCTAATTACTCAATCTACTTAACCTAACGCTGTCCTCTGCTAGACATAGGCCTCTCCCAGCTGGAGGCCAGGACCGAGTGTTGTGGCACAACTTAGGAGAGGCCTGAAGCACCTATGCAACTAGTAGTCAAATTTTAATGATTTTCTTGACCAAAGCAATGGTTTTATGTATAAATTTAAGCTAGCTTTAGAGGAATTACTCGTCCATCTTTCTAGTTTTAATACTTGTCTGTTAGGTATGTAAGTACGTTTTCTCATCTCGACGTTGAGTTTCTTACTAGAAATTAATTCAATAAATTTTGTTGATCACATTTATTATATGCTAGTGTTTGAATTCTAAAAACAATAATTATTTGTTTCATATACATTTAGAATAGAATAGAAATTGCCTTATTACATACCAACACAAAAAATAACAAAAAAAACAGAGTGTAAATCAACGCACAACGGGCTTAACGCCTATAACGATCTTTAAAAAAATAATTTATATAATTTTTTTTAGTAAAACGTTCTCTCGTAAAGGGAGGTCAAGTACCCCATTTCACTAGTACACAAACTTCGATTCCCACATCTAAATCGCACTGTTTATCATTATTTATTTACGTGTTGACGAATACATTGGCGCAATCCGCCCCGCGTATGCAAAACACAGGCCATGCAGATTCTCACACTGCAATAACAAAGGGTACTAATACTCTTAATGCGGACGCCGTTAATATTTCAAAATAAACTAGATAAAAAGGAGAAAAGCCGTTGAGCAATCACTTTGGATGTGAACCTGCAGAGGATTACGGCTTCAGAACAAATGTTGGCTTTTAATGTACATTGGAAGATGAATAGGACTTACAATAGATGTCTTGTATTTAAACAGCATTGGATACTGAAGTAAAACATGCATGTGTACAGAATCTTGCGTTTTTATAATCTCTACAAGAATACTCTGTATATTTTGTAAGATCCGTGAATCCCTTGAAAAGTGAATAAATTATTTGTAAGGGTGAAATATGCCGTAACCTTGTTTCAGTTAAACGAAGACTAAGCACAAATTCCATTCAATAGACAGTTGTATTTCAAATAGATGCTCTACTATAGCTGTAACAAGTACTAAGCAATTTCTTTGATATAGTTTGGCAAGTAAAATCTTTTTTGTTGAAACTTTCGTGGAAGGTATTTTGTCAGACATCGACTAAGCCTTTGGATGATCATATCTCGCTTATGAGACAAACTTCATCCTTTACTTTCCCATCTCGAATCGTTATGGACATCAACAAATACTAAAAACGTGGCACCAAAACGAAACCAAACCAAAAAATTAATGAAATCGCACACACAGTCGTTGGCCGGCCGATTAAAATCTATTAGTGTGCGAGGGGAGGCCCCATTATTATTCACATCACGCACGAATCATATACGCAAATGTGTAATCTTTTTATCGACGTAGTGGGCAGACGCGGGCGTGAGCGGACAATGACTATCGATACTCGATACAGAGTTACGCGCATCACTATAGTCGGTGAATTTTAGTTCGTTGTTCGTGCTTTGAACGAAATCTGAAGGTCAGAACATGCTGTAATTATAATGCCAGTGAGTGGCGAATAGGCACAAGTGACATCCCATAATCCCATACATGTGTACTCTTTCTTATACGAGTGTACTAGAGTAGGTACACCGCCTAGAGTAGGTCGCCTATCATTTTTACAGAAGATTTTTCTCAGAGTTTGTCATTTAGTAAATGCCCTCCGATGTTTCAATACGATGGTCTATTAGCACCTACCTATACATCATAATTTTTTCGTGATTTCCTTATTGCTCCCATAGTGAAAGTTGTTCATATTGATGAGTATTTCTACCCCTTTAAGCACTGCTGGTGAATTACAAATAACCCTGTATATACTTAACAAATTATGCTATTTCATTATCGTATTTACTGCCCACTATACAACGTGTATCAGAAATGCGTGGTCAGATTTAAGGGTATGGATCAGACCATCAAACTGAACAACTTTATCTATAGGATCGACATCGTAATCGCAAAAAAATAATCAGCTGTCCCATACAAAACTTCAATATCTAGTTGACCCAAACGAATGGAACAGCTGATAATTTTTTCGCGATTACGATGTTGGTCACATAGATGAAGTTGTTCTGATACACGTATATTTCCTTTAATCTAATTTCAATACTATACCCCGCCACCACGTTGTCAGTTTGTCACCTAACAATTAAGATTACCGAACTTGGGCGGGTCGGCAATACAAATCCTCTGGCCGGATCCGCCAGCTCCTCGCCTACCTACCTGTTATACCATAACTAACATAACTACTGTTATGATATAGATGGAATTTACTTAAAGGCTTTTACATTCTCTGAATGTTGGTGATGGAGCATTTACACTGTACGATTTGTTTTACACTAAGAAGTGGTCTTGGTTTCAATACTACGGTATGTTCAAAACAAAGACAAGTCTCTCTGATTTAAGGTTATGTGATGATAAATACGAGGGGTGATCCAAAAGTAAAGATAATGAAAATTAAACACGGTGACTATAGCTAAAAAAAAATTTTTTTTTTCTTCGTCGTCTCCTTATATGTTAATACATTTAGTCCATCTTTTTTATAAACCCAGGTTTCCATTCGAAAAAAAATATTTATCTTGCCCCTCCCTAAATGCCTCAACAGCGGCCATAACTTCCCTATCGTCTTCAAATTTCTTGCCTCGGAGGCGTTTCTTGAGCCGAGGAAAGATGTATAGAAGTCACTGGGAGCTAGAGCTAGCGAACGAAACGTAACAAAAAATTCTCCTGATATGCTTGAAACTTTTCGAGATTCACCCTTGAAATGTCGACTCGTTTTTTCTTTTGCTCGTCGGTTAACATTTTCGGTACCCATCGCGCAGAGACCTTTTTCATATGCAATTCGTTCGCAAGGAATCTTTGAATGCTGCCATATGAGATGCCTGTGACCTCAGCTATATGCCTGATGGTCACTCTTCGATCTGCCAACACAACATTTTCGACATTTTTCATGTTATCTTCAGTGAGAGACGTGGATGGGCGTCCTTCGCGATGTTCATCTTCAGTGGATGTTCTACCCAGCTTAAATTCCTTGGCCCAGCGTGCGACTATGAAATATGGAGGAGCAGAGTCCCCCAATGTTTCCACAAGTCGCTGTGTATGTCTTTTGTAGACATTTTTTTCAAACAGAGAGACTTGATGACCGCTCTAATTTAGTTTTTTTCCATTTTGAATTTTTCTCCTCGACGTTCCGTATTCAAATGAATGTACCTCCCAGAAACCGTTGTCTATGTTATTGATTTTTTTATGCTGACCTAGTGGGTAAACAAGCAAGCAAAAAAAAATTTATTTTTATTTTTGTCCGTTCTGGAACCAACCGATTATCATTACTTTTGGATCACCCCTAGTATAAGTTCCCATAGTGTTTCAGCCACTAATGTTCGGTGTGTTTTCACTACAGTGTTGTAACTGATATCATTACGGTCTCGTAATCTGGTTTCATTGTATCTGGGTAGATGAAACGGATAGCCAGATAACTATTTTCCACATAGGGAAAGAACGAATCGTGTGGTGGATGATGACAATAAATTCGAAATTTTCCGCATTGCTACATAAATCAACATCTGGAATATTGTAACTTTAAAAAGAAAATGAAGGAGTTTATTTTAATCAAACATTTCCAAATATTACTTTCATATAAGAACTTCCACCCTTCATTGCAGTCATGTAATATAGATACCATATAGCACATAGCAGTATCGTATCGTAAGTTCTAAATGTCTTGAAACTTGTTCGCGGGCTTCAAACAGAATAACTTAGAACTGAAAACTCGATTAGTTTCAGCGACTCGACGCGTGTTTATGTACTGTGCTACATATTGGCATAGGTATACATATACATACCCATGTACTGTCTGATTACGGAAACTCATATTTGGTATATCGATGAAGTTTACCTACGTTTGTGAAATTGGAAAATTCCGCTTCGTAGATTTTGCTACGAAAAACCGCAGACTGTTGTAAGGGACCGACTATAAGAGGTCTGCTACGAAAATCTCTATAACTATTCCTTGTTGTAAGGGACTCGGCAGGACCACAGGAAAATTTAACTGTGTTTTCAATAGTAGCGTCATACTGTACAAATATTACTGAGATCTAGCGATAGGTAGAGCGAGTGAATGATCAGTTACTTTGTGAAAACTGAATCGTTGTAAGAGGCCCAGTACAAAAGGATGAAAGCAATTAAGTTGAGAGGGGTAGCAAACGGACAGACATACATAGAAATGTATTATGTGTCCACCACACGTTGATTGCCACCACAGCAGACACAATAGAACATCGATTGTTTGTAGAACACGGGACCTACATGGCGTCCGAAGGCTTACCAGTGTTTTGTAGGTATGTGAAAACTTGTATATTTCCTCATCTCCAGTGGACGTAAATATGAAGCTACTGAATGGAAGCTGTCAGTGCATTTCGCTGTGCATTGCTTGGTAACTTGACGTTATATTATCCAGCATGTCTAATCGGGGTATCGGTGTGTTCGTGATCGTAGCTTGAAATCTTGTGAATTGTAGCCTTAGGCATGTTAAGGTATCTTTGTACAACTAAGTCACACACAACGCCATTTGATCAGAGCATTTACCTTAAGTTAATCAGATCTTATGACCTGATAATGTGGCCTAACTTACAATGGTCTTGTCGTGCGTCGTGCGTTAAGAGGTTTGAAATGTTTGTTCTTGCCGGTATCTTCTCCAGGACCATCCCACTCGGAACCGTGCGCCTAGAATCACGACGTTTTGAAAGTGCCTGCAAAGGCCCAGTTGAAATAAAAACCTTTGACTTTGACTTTGTAACCTGAAATAATTGAATAAATAATAAGTACCTACCGTTTTCAGCCTTTATCATTCAAATTCCAAAGCAAATTAGTTCTACATTGTTATTTACGACAAATACGTGTAGGTTGACAACTCTTTTACAACATGAAAGCCTTACATCAAAAGACACATTATCAAGATATACAAACGGAAGGGCATATGGGGGGTGGTCACTTGTTGGGGCGGACCGACCGTCCGAGAGCGTCCGGAGGAAGCCGCCGGCTGTCCGGCCCCTTCCTTCCCGGCTTGTTCTGTCTAATTTATGTACTACGTAAGGGAAGCCAGTCGATTGTCCCGGTTTGATTTCTGAATTAAGGTTCTGGAGGTTAGCAAGAATAATATGAAAATTGTGTGTGAATCGTCGCTTAGAACGGCTGTGCTGAAGGGTTCCATTAACGTCGCGTCATGTTTACAGGAGTAAAACGAATTCTAAGGTAATTGAGGGAAACCAAACGCATGCGAAGAACTAAGATAATTATTAATAATCTCGGAACATGTCGGCGTGTGTGTGGTAGGTACATACAAACTAAGGGATGTATTTCAGTGCACTAATAATTATATGACCATTTTTTTTAATAAGTGCTGACGAATTATTGTTCATCCCATTCTTTAATTGTTTCTCATTGTTTTTTGCATTGCACCTGACCTTACATTAAGTAAATTTATAATATTTAATAAGATGTTTTTTGTTCCCCATACGTGATCCGCTCCATGAATTTTTATGTGCGTCAAAACATTATTATTTATTACGCTAATTGTTTGACTCTTGAAGTTATTGAATATCAAGATAAGGTTTTGTTGAGATTGCAAAAAAATACGTAATACTGTTTAGATTTTATGCCAAGACATACCTACCATTATGGTACCCGTCACGCCTGAGGTGATCAAAAGGTTTGGCAGACATACTTAAGTATGATGGTATTAAGCTGGTCTTGGGAACTAATAGTGGTATTTCACCATTAATAATAATTAATATTTATTATGTAATTGTCCCACAATATCCAGTCTTGAACCTTCTAGCCAGTCCAACCTTTAGGCTTATGTGTAGCGGTGGACTACAGGGTTAGCCGGTGTAACAATCCAATGTCGGCAATTTAAATTAATCATTTTTGTAACCCAATTTTCCGACTTCCTACATTACATAATTTTACACATCCTAAGAACCAAATTATATTTTTTAATGCGGATTTAACTAACTTTTTGTACAAGACGCGTTCCGGATCTCGAAATAAAAACGCTATCTTATTTTATTTTAATGTATTATTTTTATTAGTTTTGGCAAAAAAAGATTTTATCTTAACATATCTACCTAATTAGCAAGTGTATTTAATTAAAAAGATATAATACGAATTACATTGTTAACAGAACTTAATAGTTTTGTGGTTAAAACTCGTAAAATAATTCTTTAATTGTTTGTTTGTTTGATGTTCATATTGAAAAATACAAACAGATGATGTTTTTAAATCCTTCTAAGACTACGTTACGTTACCTTATAAAAAATAATATTTACGGACGTAGCTTTATCTCTCTGAAATCATTAAAAACACATCTGTAGAATTTATAATATACTACCGACATTATTCCCAAGGAATAGAATCAGAATAGGTGGAAGAACGAATCCTATAAACAGCGAAGCATTACCAACACTTGATCAATGTTCATCTCAACACGACCATTACTCCACAATGTCAAAACTTTAAGGAGGTGTGTTGTCAGTCAAGTAGTTGCAGAAACAACACAATTTAGGGTGCGAAACAGTCTTGCTCTACTCGTAGATGTGTAGTTGTAAACAATTTTCCAACAAAATCGATATTTTCACGCAACTGTTTCATCACTATATTACACTATAAATGACTTATAAAGTTATAAATGCCGAAGGGCGAGAATCGAGTATAATGTAGAAACTTTAGAGAGGCCTAAATCCAGCGGCTGAGTTGATTAATTGATTACTGAGTTGTTAGACTTTCTCTTGCTTATAATCACGTAATAAGGCTCGCATAATCGCTCAGCGATCAAAGCCTTTTTATTTCTATAAATAAATAAAGATTTAAAAAAAACCACGTAATAAATGGTGAACGCATTATACGGGTGCAGTCGTATGTTGACGTCAAAAAGAACTAAGATTGTAATAATAGTATATTATGAATAAGCGCTATTTCTATTCTATTTTTTTTATCTCTACATAATACCCTTTACTCGTTCAAAGATCATTGCTTCCAAGTGAGTTACCGCTTAGCGACTGTTTTTTAAAAACATTTGTACTGTACTCAACTGATTCTTGTATTTTCGGATCAGGGGCACCATACAGTCGTATCACAGTTCATCTGTACACCATCACTTGGCAGTTTCACCCCTATGAACGGGGCGTGTGTCGTCGGTCAAGTGTTACAGCAATATAGATTGATAACACCGCCCCGGACTTACAAGCTTCCTGTTATCTCCTCTGACGTCACTGCTTCTTCTGTATTTATAGTATGAAGTCGTTTTCCGTAAAGGGGTGAGAAGTGAAAGTATATTCTGAGCGCTGGTTTAGGTACTCTTACATTCAGGGTTTTTTTGGTTGATATTTTTTAGAATAACATAGGGTAACTTAATAACGGAGCCTGTTGTGAACATGCTCTAGTCATGTTCAAAGCTGTTATTAAGTTACGTTTATTATCGGATGTCAATTCTTCAATTATCAACGACAATAAGAGTGAGATTCGAATCGAGATGCGAAATGTTCTTACAGAATAGCTTCCCTGATCTTTGGTAACAAGCGAATGCCACCGGGAAATCTACACAAAGTTCGTCTATGTCCAAAAATTTCCTCGTTTAGCCTTATGAGATACGATTAGATATCAAACCCCATAAGTTTTTATGAATAGTGTAACAAAACCTTGGATGCAACAGCATTATTATAGAATTTTTTATTTTTCATTTCCTTTAATAAGCTACAGGTTCGTCACGATTAAGACGACCCGCTTAGCAAGCGACCTTGAGTATGCCACTCTCGCAACATTACATTATCCTTTGGCCAAAAATTTGCAATTAAATTCCTCGAAAAAAAGAAAAATTATTTAAAAAAAAACGAAACGTGGGTCATATAAATAATTAAGTTGTTTATCTATGGCTAAAAATAAAAAATAATTTAGGTGTTTTTTGAAAAGCAGATTTCTTGAGCATTTTCTAAATATATTTTTTTGTTAAACGCGCAATTTGTGTTTGCAAGTAGAGGTCTTGAACTATAAAACTGTATTTTTATATAATTATGTAAGAAATACTTGATGAAAAGTTACATAAAACTAGGCACGCGCTGCGTTTTGCTCGGGCGTGAGTGTGCTCTGATAGGTACTGCATTTTTTCTTAAACCTCACGCAGTAGTATTAAGTTCGTCTCATCGCCTCATACAGATCTTTTCCCCTCAACGTAAACAGTGTCGGTCAAGTGCTATGGGATCGCAATATAGATTGATAACAACGGACTATTGACACCGACCTCGTGTAATCTCGTGCCCGGTTTGTTTTTCTCGGTGAGGTATTATCAAAACGGAGGAGCGCTGTTGATTTCTTGAGGATAGATAGATAGATACAACATGGATTTGAAGAAGTATGCCACCCTCGCCAATAGATTGTTGGTCAAGTGTAGTTACAGTGCAGTTTAGATAGATAGTACCGGACGACTGATACCGACTTCGTGTAATCTCAAATCAAATCAAAAATCAAATCAAAAAGGTATCTTTATTTGTAAACACAGGTTATAGTGGATGGTAAGTTTAGTTAGGTTCAGCTATCTTTCGCCATTAGGCATACAAATATTTTCGGATGTTGTGTAGGTATAGGTTATTATAGGTTAGGTGTAGGTTAGGCTATTGATTAACGTACATACATAATACATTATTCTAAATCTATGATAACCTCAGAAAAATAATCATTCTTAATAATCTCAGAAAAAGTGCATTTGTTATTATTAGATATTAAAATGAAATGGTGGATGTCAGTGTTAATAAATAATTACTTATTGATGAAAGAAAATAAAGAACAAATTTTAAGGTAACACAACCAATCTCAATCTCATGACGGTATTCACCGAACCTATTCAGGTTCACGACAGAGATGGCTGCCCTGTATGCATATCAGTGTGAAAAGTTATATAATATGTTCGAACTAGCTGTAACCGGTTTCACTGACGTCCTAGAGGAATTACTCCATATAGCTGGATAAAAAGTATCCTTTAACCTAACCCAGGTCATGGTCTACCCGTATACCACCACATTTCATCCAAATCCGGTTCAGCCGTTAAGTCGTGATTGATTAACAAATATCTAAATTCACAAATCCACATACATCCAAACTTTCATATTTGTAATATTAGTAAGATATCACACAGTGTATCTATTGCGTAGGGCAGGAAAGAATGAAGATGCCAAAAGGAGCTTCAATAAAAAATAAAAAAACTGCGAGCACTCGCCGGTGCCCACAAATAATACATTTTCTATTGTGCCTACTTTCAGTCGCTTGAGGGCTTAATACGTTTAACAGTATCTAACGCAAATCTGCTACCAATCTACCTTTCAACAACACGGGAAGGTCAACAGAATACACAGTGGACATAACCCAGGTCAACACGAATAAAAATTGGCGGCGAAAATCCTCGGCTCCCATTAACGTATGGGGCGGGGGATCAGCAAAACTAGTGTATTTAGCAGTGGATGCCGTATCTGCCGACGATCGGCCCCCGGCGCCGATCCACCGTTTACTGCCGTTTAAGTGCCTCCTCTTACGTCCCTTAGATTTTCCCAACGGGTGAGTTTCATTTGGGACATAGATTTAGTAGTTTCTGGAAAAGTTTCAGAAAATGGCTGACAATTCTATATCATTTCATAAAAAAACACTTGTTAATTTCTCAAAATTCTTTGAAAGACGAGTGAGCTGTTTTACATTTAACTAATTGTCATCATTTATCAGCCTTTTGACGCCCACAGCACGACAAAGCCTTCCTAAAGATTTTGTATGATCCTGAAAGTATTATGAACTATGGTAACCAGTCTTGAAATTCTCGTTAAAAAAGTCTGAAAGATTGAAACTTGGATTGTGCATTTTGTTGGGTCGGGTTGCTTGCTCATTGCCTAACTATGTATAATTATATTACAAGAGTAAAGGAACATTTTCCATCACGGAACACAAAATTTTGTGTATTTTTTACGTTAATTTTGAGTTTAAAAAATCTTTCAAGAAACATACCTTATAAGCCGATCTAGTAAGTCTAAATCTTTGACGTTCATTCCCAATGAGGGATTCCAGTGTCCACTCGAAAACTTGCGCGTAAGATCTCTCCAAGTCTCACACGACGCAATAGGCGTTTTATGAACCATCGGCGTATCAAGGATCAGCCCACCCGACACTCAACGATGGTTTTATTTGGATTCAGTCAATTAGATGCTGAGTTGGCTTTGATGCTGACGGGATGAAAAAGATAGTGTGTTAGATGGTTGTCACCTTGAGTATGGTTTGCATTAAGGATTGTGATCATAGAGTTTTAGTAGGTACCTACTGGTAGGTACTTAGTCTAAGTGCAGGAATCGTAGTAATCTCCTCACTTCAATTATATATTGAAATCATGTCGGTTTGCAGTTCGCAATGCACCTTCTAAACTATCTCAATGATGTTGATATCGTCACCAATCTGGGAATTGTTATTATTCAAACTGTAAAATGTGTTTTTTAGATATTTTTAGCAAATCGTAAAGTAACTAATGGTCTGACATTCATTTCCCATTAACCAGTTAACAATTACCTAACCATCATTGAATTCATTTTACCAGAATCACAAGCAGACCATAAAAATTAACACTTATCTCGAATAGAACTGTCTGATATTAATCATCGCTCTTCACAAAACTTTTCACACAACAATGTCACTATTACCGCACCGTGCGTGTGCGCACTTGTCACGCCCTACGGTCACAAATTAGACCGAGTAATTACGTTACATAGCGGTAAATTTAATTTTGTGATTGAGGAAGTTGAGTCTGTAGGTTTAATTGTCACCTCACTGTAACCTCGGCAGGGATAGGCAGAGGTGTATTTATTTATTTATTTAATGATTTGTCTACAATTGTTACACATTTTCATAGTAAAGTTACATGCACAAAATAGTAAAGGTCCGTTGTGTACAATATCGATCGGAAAACACAGCATTCATTTAAAAATAAATACAATTAGTTATCAATAAAAAAGTCGTTTTCCTTAGTGCCAGTAAGTACAGCGCATAAATTAATGTAATCTACTCTAAAACAATTATATACCATAACATGCATTGATTTTATTTTGTAATTTGAACGTTTGGGACATATCGCAATTTGAGGACATTGAAATGGCTCGCACAGATCGATCTGTAGCATGGAGCGACAATTTTTTACCTAACCTATCATTTACTTTTCTGCCGTATCGTGGGTAAAGATAACAATATATGTACATCTCACATGCACACACACCAAGACCCGGAACTATTTACTAACTAGTTTGTAGGCTACATAATTTTTTTCCGTTCGGGAATCGAATTTGGGACCCGTAGCGCAGAAAGTTAATCACTTAGCCACAGCGCCAACCAAGCGAGCCGTAAATTTTTTGGATGGTTGACCATTATTTACACATCCAAACCCCTTAATGCTTTCAAGAGCGAGTTAAGTAGGTGCCGGTTGTCATAATATAATGACATAGAATTATATCTATGACGCATTTTACGGGCAGGTAACAAAATCAGATAATTTTCAGGTCATTCAAAAGATGCTTCATTACGAAGCTATTTTGTATAGCTTAAAAGGCACAAGGGTACTTAACAGTCCGTAAGTGATAACCCGATATATGCTAATTTTCCTCGGTTACTTCATAACGTTCCTTTGAAAGAGAAACTGTGGAAAGCCGGACCAAGTACCTAATTCAGCTGTAGGTACTCGAACATAGAGAAAGTATTTCTGTAATCATTTAGTATTTCGTTTACATTATTATCATTATTTAATTTGGTTTAAAGAGGTCCTTTGTTGATAAAAATCTCGAAGAATCCCTTTGGATTGGAATTGTGCGACATAAGTCAGGATAGTTTCACTTGCTTTTCTTCGGACCTACAGATCACCTAATACTTTGTTAACAGATATGGACTAGGGCTGTGTAAAGTCCTTTACAAATTACAAG
The DNA here is from genome assembly GCA_932294325.1 of Allophyes oxyacanthae. NCBI lineage: Eukaryota > Metazoa > Arthropoda > Insecta > Lepidoptera > Noctuidae > Allophyes > Allophyes oxyacanthae. Next base: position 503,195 of record OW028614.1, on the reverse strand, counting down.
CAAGTCGGTAAGGTCACGCTTAAAAAACAAACTTCAAAAAGAATTTGACGTCGTCTACGATAATTTAGGCATTGCGCAGCACGTCCGTATTAAGATGCAATAAATCGCAATACGGCTCAGTTGTTGCGTATGCATCGATACTAGTCGCCGCGCACGACTCGTTCACCGCGACCACATTAAACCCGCGAACAATCGAGCACCACTCTCAGAGGTGCCGATAGCTTATAAAACCATACACGAGAGACCAACTAAAAAGACCTACTTTTGTTTTCCCTTTACGCGGCACATTTTGTCATTATTCGTGGCACGTGGTCGCGAATATATAATGTTTTATTATTAGAGGTTACGACTTCACGCCTTTAGCGGCGCACTCCGACTGATAATACTTTCATTTGTTCCGAGAAGCAGTTATCTGCGTTGGCACCGTGTGTGCAGTTTCGTTTGTCCGCAACTTTACAGACGATAAACGTTGCATTGAAATAGTCGCGTAAACATGTCGCGGTGTCGCAAGCGCGTTTACTGCCTACATACGTGTCTACTAATTGCTCAGTGTTATATTATGAATTCTGATTTTATTCTAGCTCATAAATTTACTAGGATCCAGGCTTGAAATTTTCTAGACTTCCTAGTGATAATTATTGTCCAAATACGAAAGAATTATTTCACGTTGTTCTATCGACTGTCTGTCATCTAAATAACTAGAATTCTGCTTGACTCGATAAAAACACGTTGTGACAAATTATATTTTTGGCTCAAGCTTCTGAAGATACTTTGCTAAGTTCAGCATTCTCTAAAGCTAGTTTTCTTATTTATTATTATAAGTTTTCACAGAATTTTGTCAGAATTTCTTTAGACTGAAGCCTATGTGAATTTTCCAGATAATTATATGCAGGTATAATATTAATTTGTCACTCTACTGAACATTGATAATGAACTCAAAAATCAATTGTAAATGACTTCCCACAATAGCCCTAACGACACGACAAAAGTTGAATAAAAAATTAAAGTTTGAACCGTTTAATTTGGGCATTACGCGCGGTTTTCGATGGACAAGATTAGCATCAATCATTCGGCGTCGATCGTTTGTTGGGCGCAAGCGGAGCGAGGAGCAAATCATAGTGCTGGCGCGTCACACTGACACCCACATCCCGGAGCCGCCCTTACACTGCCAATGCGCAGATGGGAGAGTAGGCAGAATATGGTAGAGAGCTTTAACATAATTTTATAGGTACGATTCTTCTTTTAGTTTTGAACTTATAAGTTGTTACGGTGTTACTACATCGGTATAAAGCACCAACGTGTTATGAAACAGTTCCTAACCGACTCAGATTAGAATAAATGCCAAAGCAATGCTTGTAAAGGCGTAAGAATAACGTCTGTTATAGTCTGGTCATTATAGGTAATTCCTAACGTGCCTGTCTTCAAACACTTCACACACTCATAAATTTTTCTTTACTATGTGTGTCTACATAATCATACATAATCAGTTCAATAAAAAAATTGGGTGATAACATTTTGTCATTCCTGCGCATGTTAATCAGTTTGTTAGCGCAAGTCAGCGTGTTGTGGGAGACGTCGACAATGCACAGGATGTGTCGTCCAAACCGAATCACACGCGCGGACATGCCACAAATTTTATATTTGTATTATTTAGACACTCCCGCGCCTATTGTTCCTATGACGTGACGATTGTTATTGTTTTTGACATTCTATGAAAAAAACTGACGAATTGTATAGGTCCAACATCATCTATACCTACAAATAAATAAAATTGAAGTGTTTGTTTGTAATGTCAAAATAATAGCTATTACCTACGGTATGTACCTACGGTAGTATAACAAGAACAAACAGTTTTTTAAATGTCTGTCTATCCGTTTGTTCCTGCTAATCTCCGAAACAGCTGGACCGATTTTGACGGGACTTTCACTGGCAGAAAGCTGATGTTATAAGGACTAACTTAGGCTACTACTTTAATTTAGAAAAAGAAAGTAGAATTAGAGAGAGGCGCAAAAGAAGAAAAACACGCGAGCACAGCTTGTAATACATATAGCTACTGGTACAGTCTAGAAATAAGCTAATCATACACACACACACACACACAATACGTGTTTACGCACATTACAATTTCAATTCAAGCGTTTCGAGTTTCACACTTTCGTAAAACAGAACCTTGGGCCATAACCACTTTTAACAACCCATCGTTTACAGTAAAATCGGATTGTAAATAACCCGATGAAATTCAAATATTTACACCTCGCAATAACATTTATCTAGTCGTAAACAAATTCGATTATACAACATCATCAAAACATTATTGCGTGCGTCATAGTGCAATATGTCCGGCCCACGTTCAGAAAGCAATTTCAGCACAAAACGAATTGCGTACAAAGGATCCAACGATAGAAGTCGAGTATTCTCCGAAGACAGCAGGCGCGCCTTATCGCGGCTGTAAATCAATATATGATTACAAATTTAATGCTACTGTTGGACTATAAATCAGAGATTTTAAATTACGAGGTACAAGCGACGTATCACGACGCGTGAGGCCCCCTAGTGTTGCGCCGTTGTGTCGACACTCGATAAATCCGGCCACGGACCTCGCGTGTTAGGGACGTACTTATAAATAGAATCGAGCCTGTTATAATTGTTTGATATTGATAAATCATTGAGCTGCAACTGGAGTGTTAAATTGAAAATGACTTAAATGTTTAACGTTATTTTTTATGGGAATATTTTTATTGAATTATTTAATATTCATGTTAATACATGGTCGGTTACAATTTCTTTTTTAATATTTCACTGTGAACTTTAAAATCATTTTTGCAATAAATTATTTCAGTTCAGTCAAATCATATAACTAACGGTGAATTAATTCAGCAGCGTTCGTGGGTGCTACGAACTTGAACAATGTCCGTTTTGCAAAAATCTTCTATTCTATTCTTATCAATAACAGCTACTTCAAATAATACCTAACATTTATATGTGATATCTGTACGTGTAAGTTTGAAGTTACCTTCTTCCCGAATTGTTTGATGATTGAACGTGAAGACGTAAAAAAATCCAAACAAATAAATAAAATATTGAATTAATCCTTTTAGTTTTTTATAATCTGGAAATAGGGACTCGTAGCGCAACATTTATTTAAGTTATTAGCTTCATGGGTTTATAATAATATAAAATAAAACAATACAAATATTTTTTTATCAAAAGCCTAGTCTATCGATATTCTTTAGTCAATCGCTATTCTCTATATCTGTCAGCAGTATTTGCGTCACGATGATGTAGTGCACAATATGCACTTCTGTTCGCGACTGTACCGTTTATGTGTCTAGCGTGTTCGACGATACCATATATTTCCGTTTTATTTCTATAACCGATCTGGTTTGTAAAATCAAATAGGTACTTACTTTAAACCAACGCGTTTGAGGTCCTGAATTAGATTGCAGTCAGTGAGAGTGTTTCATATTATTTGTCACTGGTTTTAGTCATGACTACTCATGAGTTCATGACAGATTAAGGGCCATTTTCGCCGACAAGATAACAGACTATTAAGACAAAATCGGTCGTTTACATTGAATTTTTTTACTAGTAAACGGTTGATTTAGTTTTAAACACGTGTTATGTCGTCGGTGAACATGGCTCTAAGCTTGACAGCCTTTAAAACGTGGTGTCGGATGTAAGCAAAGACGCGGAGACCACGACTATTGTAGGAAGAAACAAACCAAATTCCTTCCTTTCGATAAAATTAGGTACTTCGTCAATCGCTCTGTATATTTTATTTGCGCGTCACGATAATTTCGTGCACAAAACGAACCTTTATTCACGATTGAACTTGTGCCTAGTATGTTCTACAATATCATTTTATTTCCGTTGAATTCAAACCTTGAAAGCTATGCTAGGCAATATAAAGCTTGTGCTTTTTATACGCAATAGATTAATTCAAGTTTTAATTTTTTTTAAAACAAACGAGCTTGCGGGGTACACCTGGTGGTAAGTGATCACCTCCACCTATGAACATCCCCAACACCAGTGGAGTCACCGATGCGTTGCCGACCTTTTTGGACGTGGAAAAAATCTCAAAGGATCTTTTTCTTCATGTGTGGAATTATAAAATTATACTAGGTGTGTAAAATAAATCCTTAACCTACCTATTTATATTTTATTCCTATTATTGTGAGAACAAGCCATACTGCCAAGGTTTCTGGGATCCAACACGCAGTAAAAGGGATGATGGTAGTGTTTGTAAAATTATGTTAAAAATATAAATGTGGTATCAAGTAAGTAGTATTGCGGATCACTCAATAGGGTTTCATAAATCTATAGGTATAATATATTAATACGTGAAAAGGAAACTTTGTATCTCTTTTTCGAGCTTATTGCACGCCCGGAGGAATGTGAGATTTGGCATAGTTATAGTTTATATTGGCTACATTTTTTAATGGTTTGCCGTACGATGGGTATTTTTTCTTTTTGTGTCGTCATAGAATTTTAGTTTCAATATCTAAACGGACTTTATTTTGAGCTGAAACTTATACTTTGGCCTGCACAGGATATGAGTTGTACTTACTGACATTGGACTTGAAAAAAAGTACTAATAATTCTCTTTTCAGTTTCAGAACAAATGGAAATTGCCGAGTCACCTTATGAACCATAATTGTGTACATGTCTTTCAAAATTATTTTATGTACTTCAGCAATCATACGCGAGAACTTCATAAGCCCTGACATATTTACAAAGCTTATTACACGTTAACAAAGAACAGTTAAGTGAGCCGTAAAGTTATTGTTTTAACGTATTAACAAAGTGGGGTAGGTAGCAATTACAGGCAGTTCATCACGGATGACAGGCACGGTGGTTATAAGGTAATACACTTAGCTCTGACCTCGGCGTCACTGGCTTTATGTAACGGACTTCATTCCATATCCTGTACTTTGCTTTTAATTCAGGAAATGTTGGTTTAACACTATTATTTACTAAAAACTGTATGCACAGTTAAATATTACTTCGAATTTATACAACAATAATTAAAGAAAATGTACAGCTTTAGCATAGGTGTAGTTGCAAACCGTGAAAGTTTAAAACACTGCTTAGCATAGGTAAGTGTTTGCAGAATTTATAGAAGAAAAAGTTCTTTCGTCAGCATCACAATGTTCACTGCTGGGTATGAGTCTTCAAAGGGGGGTAGAGGGAGGGGTATCCAGGGGGGATTTGCAATGACCTGCTGCCATTTGAAAAGTAACCGGATCTGTGATAGCGGGATTGATGTGACCCATACGTTTTGTAGAGTTCATACCTAATATTTAAAATATTCTTACAGTTTATTCATTTTGTAGAGTTCCAAAAGTTCAAGGTAGCGAGATATATAATAGCTAGTACGTCATTCAAAATATCAAATTAACATCTGCAGTACATACAATCATACATTGCAAAATGTCATCACAATTCCTCACAACATGCGCTTACGCATCGACCATCGTATCCCGATAACGCTCGATAGTAGCCGACTTTACTCGAAGATTGATACGAGCCAATACGAGGTCGCTGAATTAATTGGGCGAAAGGGATTCCTCTCAGAATATTAATTTGCTTGCGTTATAATATTTATTTTGATTGAACATACTTGTTTGGCGTATTGATCGCTCGTTAAATGGCAACTGCTGATAATCGAGGGTCAATTTCAAATGATTTATTTATATAAAGTGTCTGAAGTATTTCTTCTGATTGAATAAATTAGTTCTTATTGAAAGTAAAATAATTTAATTACTAATTTAGCTACTTACTAATTTAATTTAGTAACTGTTTTTTTCGTTTATAAAATGTTGAGCTCCATTAGTATTTGTTCTGTATCGTAGGTAAAGTTTACAAAGATAAGTATGTATTTCACATTTATAAGATAGGTGGTAGGTACATACCTACGTTGCAGGATAAGTTAAACATTAATTATAGAAATACCATTACCTACTTAACTGTAATACTAGGTACTATTTAATTTTAGAAATTGTAAGTTATATTTTACTATGGTGATGGTTACATTTGATTGATGGATGATACTGATTACAAATTATCATGTCATCACGGAAATTTAGATATGTAACTAATGTTTTTTATTAATAAAATAGGAGTAAGAAACCATTTAGAGATTTATTGTTCGCCTCCTTCAAAATAGTTCCACCACAATATTTACATAAGGAGCAATGGACGTAATCCATGGCATTGACCAGTACTCAAGGCAGGGCTAACAATAAAACCAGTGTAGCAAAAACACTTAAGTAGGGGCAAATCTGTCGGTTTAAATCATCGCGCGCCTGAGGCAGCGACAATTTGTACGCGTCCTGCACATTACAGCAACGGCTATTTAACCACAACCCACTTTCAGCGTGAATCAATCATTGCTTTTACACAAAAATCATTGACATTTCCCGTGACATACGAGAACGAGCGGTCAAACGATGTATTCATCGTAACGAGAAAGCTCGACGTGAGTTATATCAGATAATCGGTCGAAATTTCGCAGGAGATTGAGAAAAGGTTAAGCTAAAATTAAAATTTGATTTATGAATGCCAATTTTCCCTTCAATTCGGTAACGTTAACAGTTGCAAGTACTGACGGTAGAAATCATCGGCTGAGTTTATTGATAACTTTCCTCTTGCAATGCTCGGAACTTGGCTCAATCGCTGTGGATTTATGTGAAACATTATAAATTGATCATCTCATTCTGAAGGCTCTTATTTATCGCAGAAAGTCGTGTTGTTAACTTTACGTAGCCAGTATTTCACAAAAATGAAATCGGGCTACTAAGAAACCAGTAAAATTCGAATAGGATACGTACTATTTGCTGACACACCATCCAAATGTTAGTAACATAAAAGCAAAACATAGTCTACAACAAAACAAGGACTGACAAATAGGAACAATAAGATTTAAAAGCGAGAAACACGTCGCCGTCCGGGGCACGGGGCACAAGCGCACCACACCACTAATGACTTAGCGAAACCATCCAGCTCCTTCCAAAATTAAACAAGGTAAAAAAGCGAACAAACGATCGATCACCGGTCCTCTCAAACAAAACACAGAAAAAACCACGTGAAACGATGTATGGAACAAATTAAAAGCTCAGCATGAGGCGTTCTGCCCCACCAGCGCCGCGCTCCACGACTCAGGGCAAATATTAAAGCTGTCAGTTTTGTGTAATTTGAAGGCTCGTTTTCGACTTATAAGTTATGTTATTGAATGTTTTCGGGGCATGTGCGCGCGCGCCGTGTGAACCGCCTCGGACCGTGTAATGAGCTCCAAGTAAACATGTGAAAGTCCCTTTTATTTTTATTAGAAAATTGAAATAATATCGATACAATCAGTGTCTTTACGATACCCGATGACCCCTATAAATACCTCTTAGTAGCTCTTCAAACACGCATCGATATTCAATCCGTATTTAAGTATTTGTTCAACCGACCGTCTTCGAACTGTGTACGTAATAAAAATACCATCGGAACGAGCTGTCATATTCTAAAATACCAGTATTACGATAAAAACTGTTCAGGTTGCTAATAAAATGTTGGAAATTATTGCCGATGCACCGACAACTCCATTACTAGATACGACGCTAATAACAGACGTGGCGACGTCCGCTGCTCATTTCGCCAAATTGGACTCAATTAGTGAAGTGAATTTCGAGATAGTCGCAGATGGAGTGATAATGATTGTGAATGGCGTCAGGTGTGGGTGCGTCCTGATGCACTCACCTCACCTCACATACGAACACTTTTTCAATACAAAGGCAATAAAAAGCCGCTAGTCACGCACTAAATGCCTTTCCGATTCGACTCACGAGGCGTCGGCCAAAAGAAACAAACAAAATTGTTAGAAGCGCACAATCATGCACCCACAAAATTATTTTCGCTTCGTAACACGTGTCAAATTTCAATTTTACTAACGTCGAAATTAACAGTGGGCGTAAACAGATTATTGATATTGTAGTCGATAAAAAAGTAATCGATGATCGCATAGAGCGCTCTCTTATTGTTACGAAAAAAGCACCTATTGTTAGGTGTTTAGAGGAACGATTTTTTCTTGACTTCGATTAAACGGACGCAAGTTTTGACGAAAAAAAAATTTACTTCATCAATCAGTGACGGTGTTATTGGGTACAATGGTATTTCTTGCAATCGCCACGTGTAATCTGCCGGTTCCTAGAAGATGGTACAATTTTTCACTATTTTAAATGAGATCAATTTAGTGACTTTCAAATTGTACGATTGTAGTCTGGTGTGATTCTATCAGTTTTAAAAATTGGTGCCTATTGAGTTTTGGACATATTCCGATTGATGTTGATGTGATTATACGTTTCACATATTCTTACGGAGATATCAACAGATAAGTAAACTTGCACCATTCCACCGAGAATCCATCCTTGCAGCAGTCGTTAGAAATAATAGCGAAATGTAATATTATAATATTAGATATCACTTAAAAAACGAACCTATGTTTAATTTAATACTTCGGTGATTGACAGTGTACCAGTACTACATCCACAGCTCGAAGTTAATAGCAGTAAGCCCAATGTCCTCACCACATTAATGGATAATGGCGTGATGATGCCTGTGTCTCACGATCACTAACATTCTCTAAATATAATTAAAAACAAAGACAAAACCAAAACAAAAGAAACAATATTTAATAACAAACGTGAATGTAAGATGAATGTGCAACCGTTGGAGATGAGACGTGCGTGCAGGCACAGACGACAATGTCCCGCAAAACGTTATTAATTTTAATTAAGGCCTTCGTTAACTTTGATTAATTGAAACGACGTCCGCGAGTACAGCCTGGGAGCCTGTGGTAAACTAAGGAAATACATAGCATTTTACATTATCTTAAAAGTATGCATTGCTAACTTTGTTCCTTTCTGATTGTTCTATAGGATGATAAATCTAAGAATTTTCTTGATCCGTGGTTCAAGAGTAATTTAGTTAATAAGTCCTTCCTGGTTGTCAATCTTCAATCTCTACTTTATGTTAAAGCCAGCATCTGAGTATAATTAAATTCTTTAAGGTGACAGCTGTTCCAGTATCTTTACTTTAACTAAAACTTAACACTAATGATTTCTTTTACTGTGCGGCTACCAAATGTGACTTCATGTAGAGTCCTAGGTTCGATTTTATCTTTTTTTGTTTGATTCAATTGTACAAAATACAGTCGTTAATATGCATTAATAGCTGGTATTACTCTATCAAGTAATTTGCATACTTATCTATCTATAACCTAATAGACCTAAGGCGTATACTTGATCCGCTTTGTGTTTTTCTAGATCTATGAATAGTAAAACTTATTTATAGTGTTTAGGTTATGTATTTTTTATTGTGTGTGATAGGTAGCAAATTGAAGATTTTGATTCAGATAGTCGAGTACCATGCCTAATAATTGCAAATCTGTATTTATTCCTTATAAAGAACGCCCACAGTATTTTCAAAATGTCGGCCAAATCATATTAGATGTTTTCTCAACGACAATACTCTATTTAAACAAGAAACGGCAACGTTTTTTCACCACAATAAAATTGTTACCCTCCCGTAATAATGCTCTAATCATAGGTTTGACACCCCGGCACTCTTACCCATAAACCATACGACCATCAATCTCACTTGTAATACAACCATTGCTACTTCAGTTACTATTTCTTTTACAATCGTTTCTGCATTGCGTTCAATGTATCGGAAAATAGCGATAAATTCGCACTAGATGATTGCACAGCCTCAGGGCGTAGACCAGAAAGGCCAGTGTTGAAAGCCGAGGCTGCTAATACGAGGATTGTGGGGTAGGCAGGGGTAATTACAGCAAATGTGCCGCGTTTGTGTTGACAATACGACTCGGTTATCTCGACTGTACCGATTTTACTTATACGAAGAAATAAGCTTCATTAGAGGTGCTATGGATACTATTCTGGTACTATGGATTTTAGTTCGAATTTTTGGATATATTACGAAAGTAAAAATGCCTTATTCCTTCTACAGAAAGGAAGTACCTACGTGTCTTTTTTAATAAACAGTTTAATTTACGCTTTCGATGAGCACAGACCGCACTTATACATTCTTGATTTTCCTGAGGTTCCTATCACCAGAACACTGCTTATTATTATGTTGTTTAGTGTATAACCACCGACATCGTTCTCAAGTTTTCTTTTGTGTGCTTGCAGTGGTCATAAATTATCATTATTTATTTACTAGATATTATCTGTTTATTAGCAACTGATTTGTTATATCTGTGACTGATACTCTTTAATTAGGCAATTATAACTTTTGCCAAATACACGTTAGATTGTGCTCACGTTGATTTATAAAATATTTTTTTCCTAGTCTTCTTTCGGGTTATAGCGCGAAGATTTATATTATTATACCATCAGGTCTTTCATTGAATTGATTTGACTACTTTTTTAATAATTGTCTTAGTTTTCTTCAACGGTTTCTGTTTTCAGACACTACTTCCTATCTTCAATTATAATTCATACAAATTAATCTCAACACATTGCACCATCATCCTACCTGCCATGTCATAACAATTGACAATTTTTTCGTCGGCCCACTGACAGGATGCGCGCGCGCCTACACGAGACAAAGGCATTAGCATACCGCACGGGGCGCGGGGTGTGGCTGTATTAATCACGTCCCGCTCGTGCCTTGCGTCTGTGCATGATTAAGGATTTATTTTGGGTATTGGTTAACAGGTGGTTGGTTTATGCCTAAAGGGTTGGGTCGTCTAGAAGGATTTAAATGTGTTGTGGTTTCTATTCTCATTTACAATCATAACTCTGTAAAGGCTATGATATTTGCCCAATTTAATCTTCACTTCCCCAAATGGAAAATATTTATTTGTCACCAAAGTAGAGTGAGTTTATGATGAAGAAAGAACGAAAGACAATGTGTTTATTCACGGATAACAGCAATACATTATTTTTTTAATTCTTTTACCTAACTTTGTAGTTGTACCAGTTATAGTAATAAAGTTATAAATATAATAGATAATTATAATTTACTATAAATATTTTTAATCGAGGTGTTACATAGATTGGTGTTAGGTATTGCTTTTCTATAGTTTAAAACAGTGATTAATTATATTCTTTGACGGAATGTGAACGTCGAGTCATTCATAATATTATAGACTTAAATCAAATGTGCTCTCTGCCAATAATTATATCTAAAACGGTAATAATTTATTATTACAGTTTATTGACTATTTAACATTCGATACAATTTGAAAATAAAACACTGTTTCTTATAGAACTTAGTATGAATAACAGATAGTAACTAACTAAAGAAATATAAAAGGCTCGATGACGTCAGTTCATTATAGTAGGTACTTATAATTATGAATGAACGTCCATACATTGGATCTCATTCAAACATCAAATCATTATCAGAGACATGAATGGTAAGGTTTGTGAATGAAGCACATGAAAGACTATTGATGTACGCATTATAAGCTACATTGCACTCACACTGATCTATTTTCCGTTTGAAATACCAATTCACGATTGAATTTGAATCTTAACTCTTAAACTATACAGATTTATTTTTATTGTGCTATCCGCATCATATAAAATTGTTAAAGCATATTATGCAAATGCTAATACAGTTTTGTCATTCAATTTTGATTCGTAATGATATAGATATAGGAGTTCATAAGAATGCAAAAACCTTATGATTTGTAGATGTCAAATATGTCAAGTCATCAAAATATGTACTGGGTGATGAAGATGATGTCTGATACGGACTTACAACGGTTACAATAGGCGTTGGAAATCGATTTGAGATCTTCTGATTAAAGAAAGTGTTATAGGATTGTATCGATTGAAATATTGGAATTATTACAAGCTCATAAGCCGTTGAAGTGTAGGGGTTTGATTGGATCGGATCTGAGGCTAGTTACGTACATGATAAAGAGATTTTTATTTAGACGAACTTGTACTTAGTCATTCATCTGAGAAAGATAACTTTAATTGATTAGCCCACCTGTGCCATGACATGGCATTCCGCAGAGTCGTCTCAAAACTACAAAATTATAGCATTATATTAGACATTTTATCCATTAAGAGCCATGGCATACTAGCTATTTTTTGCAGCAGAATCGCGCGTTTTCGCGTTCGTTGGCTGCCTTTTGCTTACAAAAAGTGAATAACGAACGCAAAAACGCACGATTCTGTTGCAGGAAGTAGCTAGTGTGCTGGCCCTTACTTGTAGAGTATATTTGTTATATTTATTGGTTTATAATAAACTTCGGTCTTTCTTTTAAAGAATAAATAAAGTCTTTATAATAACAGAATACAATTGCGCAAATATTTTCGATCCTTTTAAGATCGACCTGACATTAAAAGCAATTCTTCCGAGCCCTTTCATACCTTCACAAACCTCATTGTTTATCGATCTTGCGGGCGTTTATTAGTTAAATTTAAGGGCTATTATGTTATCGGCGCTTTCGTCGTCGACAGATCTTTGTTCCCGTAAGCACACAGGAACAATACGGTCGCGTCTTGTGCGGCCTGCGCTTTTTGCCTTTGTCTCACGTTCGCGCCGTCCGCGTCCGGCCGGCCACGATCCACGAATCCATGGATGTATATTGTGAGTCATAGTTTAATGTTTTAATTTCTGTCCGTTATGGCTTTAAGTACATTTTTTCATACAATAAAAAAGAAAGGGAGTGTATTGCTAATATTGTCTGGTTCATTAAATGTATCGTCACAGTTAGCCCTTTACTCATCGATATCTGCCAAAAACCTTGAATAAAATTTCAGAAACCTTCTAAGTTTATCATTGTAATTGTACATATGTAATTGTATATAATAAAAAAAATTAAGGCATTTTTTATCTATATGACAGATAAAAAATGCCTTAATTTTTTTTTGGATTCGTGACTTTTATTATTGAGAATGAAATTCAATAAAATATCATTTATAAATGCGAAAGTAACTCTGTCTCTCTGTCTCCTTGTTACCTTTGTACCTTTTACGACTGAACTGCTGAACCGGCCTTGATGGAAATAGTTTGCATGATGAAGAAGGACAAAGGTTTTTTTTTTTCAAATATCCCAGCCTCCAATTTCCACGTGGGCGGTGTCGCGGTCCAAAACAATATTAAACTTCTTAGCTGAAAGTGTTTGCAACGTTTTGTAAGTTTGCAGGCGTGTCTGCGTTGTCGCGTCGTCCCCGAACAAAGACGTTTAATTGTCGGTTATCCGCCGATAAATCCACGCAACCACTCATTACTCGACCTATCGAAACGTTGTTAATTGAAACTTTTGCTTTTTTATGGCTCGGCTCGCGACGTGCGAGTATATTACGTGTGCTCACAGGTATGGCGTATTGTTAAGTTTTTGGCGAAGGAAGAGATTGTTATGCGATAACTGATCGTTATACGTCGGAAATGCAGTTATTGATTTATATTACAAGAAATGAGTGCAGAGAAAAATTCAGGACGTACCAATGTAGCAATGAATGTGTTTAAAATTAAGTATTTAATTATGAAAGGTTTACAAAAATAGTGTAAGTGTACGACGTAAACATATACAAACATCCTCAAGTATCAAACATTACACACTAAGATTTAAGAACTAAAACAATATCATCAAATGAAACCCACATACTTACATCACTCCACAAAACTAACAGCACACAAAAAACTAAAGAAATAACAGCATATATCATTCTCACCTCCTCGCCAATCGGACATTGATTTATATAGATGCTTTATTTGATTCGATTGTATCATCAGATTGTCATAAATCGGGCCCCCGCGGTTCCCCCTCCGATACCGATATATTTCCCGATACGACTCAAGTTTTTCCTGATGTCATTATGTCTGTATTGGTGTTAACTGAATCTACAGTATTAAGGAAGTATTGAGGATTGTTGCTGTTTGATGTGTGTTTATAGTGTTTGTTATGTGGAGGATTTGGACTAGGTTTGGAGGTTATAGTATGATAAAGCTGTAACATTTTTATGGAGTATTGAGAACATTATTTGGGTAGTCGTCGATTGTAACTTAGCCAATTATTGAATAAAAAAAAAAAAAAACAGCCCCTGTCCCACTGCTGGGTCCGGGCCTCTTCTCGGAATGAGAAGGGTTAGGCCTTTATGAAGCCCTCTCAGGTGTGCAGGTTTCCTCACGATGTTTTCATTCACCGTTAGTGCAAATGATAATCAAATTGCGATCTGCACATGAATTCGAGAAACCAGAGGTGCGGGCTGAGTTCGAACTCAGATCCTCTTGCATGGAAGGCAAGCGTTCAACCACTAGGCTATCACTGTTATTGAATAACTTGATTAATTGAAACTGGAAGATAAGTACTCAAGAAATACCGCTCACTCTTAATTCCTCCATCGCATCAACATCGCAGTCAAAATGTTGTGAATATACGAGAACATTTCTCTCATTTGCAACTGTCACATTCCGTGAACTTCACAAAACAATATATTGTAAAACGTCATTTAACAAACGCAAACAACGATTTCTCTCAGTAAGTTCCTCCGACGTCTTCCGCCATTCATCCCCATCTCGTCACAGCGCTCCCTGACCGCGACCACATTTTTTCTTGTCCAAATAAATTAATACAGGCGTCTTGGGACTTTTCTACTCGGCGACTTGTCAAATTAATTTCTTCTCGCAAGACAATTTGTCTGGCGCTTGAGGGCAGCGGAAAAAACTTGGGTATATCGATTGCTTGGCGATTAGTCAAGGGGCCAGACCCTAGTTGAATTGGTTCTGGAACAACTTGGAACACATTCGTTTTAACAAGATTAATATGGCATTTTGGATCATTGTTCATTGAGTTTATTTTGGTTTTTATAATTATTCTCCCCAATAGTATAGCAGTAGTTTTTAATAGTATGTTCGTTAGCGTTAACTTTGAAATTATTGTGCTTTAATAAAAATATAAAAGCAATGGTTACACTATCAAAGTAAAAGTTATATGGCATTACTACATAGACATTTCTCTCCAAATGACACCATTTTCCACTTCTGGCCCTCTCAAAGTCAGCGTTCGAAATTTTCTCCATCCCGTAAAATTAGCATAAAAACTCAGACATCTATTTCCAAGGGTCTGTCAACCCGAGCTAAGAACTATCCTAGGAAGATCAGTGACAGAAACGTTCAGAGAGGACTGAAGTCGCAAAAACTTTTATAGCTAATAAAATAAATAGGCGGTCGTCACGCACGGCCGCATCCAAGCCTCCACCGGCTCCATTGCCGCCCAAAATTAAAGTGCGCTTTTTTGAAAGCAGCAATCTCCTCGGTCACAGTCGATAAAACCGCTTCGTGCCGATTGCGGTCTTCCCGAGTTACGTGGAACTGACGCTTAGGGTTAGAACAGATGGAGCTGATATTTAGAATACACATTAATAGCGCTAATTTTCATTGAAAACTTTTAATAAAGAATATTGACAAATTCTGGTAAAATTATAGGACGGCTCCCCCACTTTAAATTAACAGTTTTAAAGTTTAACTTAAATAAATCATAATAATAAACTTTATTGTCTGTAAGGGTATTACATAATGTTTGAAGTTTGGTACATGAGCGTAGTCAATCACAATTTTTTGGGTGAGCTGCTGTTCTGCTAAGCTGCTGTTCTGCTAAGGTGCTAAGAGGAGTTACATTTTGCCTCCCTAGTTAATTTTATATGCTACGTGTTGTCCTAATAACATTGAATTAAATTACATATTATAATCCAAAAATCAGCAGTCAAAGTTCTCTGAAGACTTTTGGATTGCATAAATCGTCTAACGTCTGAACGAAAGCATATCAACACCATTACAAACAGCAAACTAATTAAAATTCCAATTTTAAATAACCATTGTTTTCTAAAATCATCTGTGTTCTCGATACTTAGGTAACACTATTCTATCAAGCTGTCCAACCGCAGCGTTTCCCCTCTCCATCCGTCCATATCCTTACGCCAGTTGGTATTGGGGATCGGTAGCGGCAGCCGGGGACTGTGGCGCTTCACAATTAGCCACGCTAATGGCTCAAAGAGTTATCTCCCAGGACCGAACCCGCACACAACACGAATAAGAATATACTTACTGCAATTCTAACGTGTACTGCAAATTGCTTTCGGAGATTAGAAAATAATTTACAAAGGAAATAAAGAGATTAAGGAGAGTTTTAAGTAATTTTTTTATTTGCAAATATACTTCAATCTCTTCAAATTCCGAACTAACAATGCTGATTTGGTCACAAGATGATCATCATCTGCCCAAACTTTTCCCAACTAAATTAGGATCGGCTTCCAGCCAGATGTGGCTGAATATCAGTAGGTATTCAGTTAGGAGAAAAAGCTAATATAGAAACATATAAATGGCCGAATGGAAATTGCTACACCGACAAGTGCTTAGCACTTAAATTTTGGATGGATGGATTCAGTTAGGTACATGATAATAATAAAATATACAAAAGAAGTGAACATCGAGTTCTAAAAACTAATCACTAGGACAGAAAAACCTACATAACCACACACAGAAACCTACTATGTTACTGAGAATAGTAAAAAGGGCGACCGAAGTGTATAAATCAAAAAGCGTGTCTGACGCGAAATGTGACGCGAGGCGACGTCAATATGAGCGGACGTCAGTTGGCGCTGACAGCCGATATGAACGAACTGCGATATTGTGGCGTGTAGGCCGAAATGAGACTCCACTATACTAGGAACGAATACTAGTTTGTTTTCTGTGAGAGGACATTATTTGCGGGAAGGCGTGAATTTATTTTTATTCCTAAGTTGGTTATAAATGATAGAAATATTGTGGTGGTATTTTAAGATACATTTCTGAAATGGAAGAGATAAAAATGACAGATTTCTGTGACAGCTGAAGACATTATTTAAATCGACTGTCTTGAATAAAGACAGGGATAAAAAATGCTCTAACTAACATTCAACAATTCTATGTCCACATGGACAACAATTTAGCTTCTGAACCAACTAAACCAAATCAAACAAACATACCAACAATTGGCAAACCAAATTCAGCAACAGAAGTCGAACACATCAAAAAACACGAAACTCTCGTTACATTCGTAACGTAACCCCAGAACACACTCGGTCGCAACACAGTGGGGGAAACTTCGCGACCGCGAACACGACGATTTGGACCACGGCATGACAATTAACTGCGGCGGTGCTAAACACTGTCGTACTGAAAATATTCAACTGTCATGAGAAGTAACAATGCTGTCGTTTGTATAATGTTTGAAATTAAAGCTTTTATAATTTAACTTATGTCAATGATAATTATGTATTATTCATGAACAACTTGTCTTTGGACATAGGTACACATCAAACGTAAAGAAACTAGTCTGTAATTAATTAATCTAAAAATAACTCTCATACCACTGATTCTTGGATTATCTGTTGCAAAATGCATTTTGAAGAAATCATCGAAATAAAATCCATAAATTTCATTGGCCAATTCTTCAATTCAAAATACAAAAGAATATTTGATTTACTTTCTTTGGAATACATTGCATTCCTAAAAGAATTGCATTTCTCCACATACATTAGTTTCATCATTTGGTCTCCCACATTACCCATTCCGTCGCGTCTCCACGTAGTTTCTCCATCCATCACGAGGATCATCGCGGTGCACTCGGACCCAGCCACCCTATTGTTCCCCTCCTTTATTTATAATTTGATTTCAACAAGCTGTCGCCGCATAGAGGTGCCTTTTGTGTGCTCTTTAATTTTAATCAAATTTGATTTTGGTTTCGGAATAGGTGTTTGGAAGTCAGTTATTGCAGCATCTTGGTATTCTAGTTTAACGCTTTGCAAATTTAAATAGATATAACATTTTAAGGTACCTAGGTATATCTTTATACTAAAATACTCGATATTTTAACTTTATTATTTGACGTGCTCAACGAATAGCTACAAGTGTTTTGCATTAATAAAATGTAGGCTCGTAAGTAACTTTAACTATGGTTCTGTTATTTGGAATTCATTTCTTATCGTAGGTATTATTAAAATCCTGAATTATCTTTATAATATTTTGATAGTGTACTAGATCTTACTCTTTGTAATTCTGTTTATATATTGCAATAAATTTCCTATTTGCATCATATTCCAGTGATTAGGTATGTGCGACGATCATTAATATTTATTTATAACTCACGATAATCCAGTCACTCGTGAGGTACAACAAAGTATGTTATTTCACTTGATATATTTTATATTCAATTTATAGAATCTTCCATAGCTTATTATATTGTTTTTAATTTTCAAAGAACTCTCGAAACTAAAAATCAGATTCGCCAAGCACGCAATTCAAGCGGATTCGTCTCCTCAATCAGCTAGGGGTCCCACAACGAGTAAATTAATTAGCCACGGGCCCAAATCAAGGAAACAATAACCGCAAACAGAGGGCTGCGGTCGCAACATTTGTGTCAATACCTTCAACCCTTATATTGTCAACGGATGAAATTAGACAGCCCCGTACTAAGGTTATTGCGTTCGATATTGTTACGGTTATGTAACTTTGAAGAGAGTCGCATTATATGGATTTTGATGAATAGCATGACTGCGTTCGTTGTTTTGACAAGTCAAATTCTTGAACTTCGAATAAGATTTTATTTGGGATCAAAATATAACCGTGTCGTGATAATTTTTTATCTTTTGTTTTACTTGTTTACCCTTGCCTTGTCTACCCTTGTTATATGGAAACCCAAACGGTAAAATTCTTACCAAAAAATTCTTGGTCTATTTTTCAACATTCCAAATCAAATGTCCAATCTTGTTTCCAAATGTACTCAATAAAGTTCTCGACCGTGCCCTACTCGTATTTGAATTTTTTCAAACATGTTCACATTATGGCCGGGATTACGGTTAATTCAGCGTGTCGACTTTAACGCGGTCTTATATTGGGCCCATATGGCGTACTTTCTCCCCTGCACACACCATAGCCCGATATTATTGGCGGATTAATTATTAATCTCTCACTGTATCGAAAATAAATCAATGGTGATTGGGCACATCGGGTAGTTTTTGGAAAATAAGCTCTGTTTGTTGCTCCAAAACTGCTGCTGGATGTAAACTGAAGCTTATGAATAACATTTATTTTCGTGGGTTATGCTAAAGTCGATAAATGTTCTTAAAGAATGATTTCAGTCAAGGTCATCAAATCACGATAAGCAACAATACCTACTCAACTGAATATAGAAAACATCATATTGTCATTAGCAATCCCGCGCTATTTGTGGTGTAGGTATACACCATTAAGATTAAGCTCTTAACATTCTATCTATCTATGGTGAAGTTCATAATCTCCTTGACCGTTCAGCTATTTGTATTTGATTCGTGAAATAAAGTTTCAGTTTGTAGAGGATTTTAAATAAAATAATTTACTTCATTGATCTGCAAAACAACAGACCTTCCCTAATACTCGACGTTTCAGAGAGAGTCACACCACACACAAATTCAAGAGCGCAAACTTTGCTCTTTTACATTTTTATCGTCTTCACTCTTCTACCCCTTAATTATATCTACATAGGGTCTATTTTTGGAGATTTAAACAATAGGATAAGGTTGCCAAATCTCAGCAGATTTTGAATACGTCACTTGACTGATGTTTCGCTGACGAAGTTCTAGTGATCTAAAAGGGAAGGTATGTGATTTTAAAGACTGGTTTATTTTAACTTCAGAATTTTGCGGTGGTTTGATATCTTAAGCTAATCCAATGCCTAGGAAAAAGAGATACTGTAATTAATTCAAGAGTGCACGTGGTAATAGCAATAGGTGAGTAGTTGTACATTGATCAACACATATTTACATATGTATACAGGGCTAGTTTTCAAAGTTTAGCCAAATTTTCAGGAGTTATTGTACTCATCAATATGAACAGCTTTTACTGTAGGAACAAATCTGAAATCGCAAAAAAAAAAGCTGTTCCATACAAATATCAGCTGCTCACTAATACTTGTCTAAATGTATGAACACTGATTTCTTTCTCGCGCTTTCAGGGTTTATCCCATAGTAAAAGGTGTTGATGATGATGAGTATAATAATTCCTGAAAATTTGGCTACCCTTTGAAAACTAGCCTTGTATAGGATAAGGATGGTAGGGTAAAACCGTGGTGTTTACTAGTTAATCTTCTGATATCACTTATGAAATTAAACAAGAAAAACCTGTTTCTACATATCGACATAATAAATATTCAGTTGCACTATCATTAATTACTAATTATAACATATTCTACTTTATATTGCTGCACGTGTCTGCGATATTACTACCATTTTAAGTACCTATAAATGTTATAAGTATAATGGTATGTGGTTAAACAATAAACTATACTCATAATTTTATTTGATACCAGCTGTAGACCGCGGTTCCACTCGCATTCTAGGGGAACTACTTCATGTACCCAGATAAAGAGTATCTTATGACGGGTCATGGTTTACCTTTGTGCCAAATTGCACTTAAATCCGTTCAGCCGTAAGAAACGTCCAAATTCATTCAAACTTTCACATTTATAATACATATTATAGTAGGATAGGATACGTAATTACGTATACTCCTTTAGCCATTGACACAGATAGCACACGACCAGAGGGCTAATTCACGTAATGATATGACGCGCCGATACTCGAGCGAGACGCGAGCGATCTCACTGAAGCTAAGAGAATACCAAATGTATTTTTTTGATCAAAATTTTACTGCAACTGCGTGGCAACTGCACATCTTTAGTTACGTGAATTAGCCTACAGTTCCATTACAAAAAGTAGACTATAGAGGAAAAACTTTAGCATAATAAAGAATACTATTTCATGCTCATATGAAAGATCCATCTGAAGATGTATATTTCTGACAACGTTTGATTAGCTAATTTGATAAAACGTATTTTTTTTCCTCCTTTTTGGCATCTGAGCCGATGTCGACTATTCTGCCAGTATATTATCTTGTATAGTTTAAAACGACATTAACATTTTGACAGCTACTTTAGTGATATCACACGCTGGGTGCTGTTGAGCTTGAAGTGAACTTACTCAAGTGGTAACTAGTTATACTGATACCTACAGAAATTGTTATACAAACTTTAACTGCACATTACATCAAACACTCTTGGTTTATATTCAAATGTCATGTAAATATTGACTCATCTCACACAAAACCACTGACTCCGCTAAAGTTACAATACACCAATTTGTTTACAGTGCAAACTAGTTATCCGTCTCTATTGTTGATTTTTAAAAATATATTTTACCCTTCAATATAATGGGTAAAATTAAACTGCCGCACACTTGTTTAAAGTCCACAGTGTAGAAAATTTCCTAACAAATCTTCGTGCATTTTTGCAGTACGTTCATAGTTCATGATTTTGTGTTGTTAGGCTGTGGTGTCTATGGGGTTCCACGGAGACAAGCGTGACAAAATTGTGCATGGGGTATGTGGTGATGCAACCCTTCAGTTTCGCACCGCGGTCTGTGGCTGCGGAGGGATGTTGTATAGTATGAGGAATATTTTTTGATACTTTTGTAAAATTGTTGGAATAAACAAAAAATGCATTTAGGAATAATGAAATTTCATATATTTAGGTGAGAACTTAATAAGAAATTAATTTAAAATTATATTGTTACAGATATCACCGATCTGCAAGTTATATCAGCGTGAGGTAAGATTAATTAATCATTACTGTTCTCGATATTGAATTTTATGAATGTAGTAATCGCTAACTTTTTTCTGTGTCTATGAATTATGATTGACAAGGTGGATCTAGGTATATACTCCTAGTGTTAAGAAATCATTAAGAAGTTTTTTTCCATAATGTATCACTATCAATCCATCCGGTCGCGCTACACGCAACCCCACGTGGGACCGTGAAATTCGTACAATAAATGCCTTTGTATTGCCGCCGCGGCATCGGCACCCTGTTGACTTTTGGACACGCCATACCACTGTCAGAATCTGTTTAGGTACCAACTAGGCAAAACTCTGTGTCCACCAGAAAGGTAATCATTCCTAGATGTCAAACTTACCTTACTGAAAAACAAACTACTAGGTTCATGGATAAAATGTTTTAAAATCAGGTAAGTAGGTTTTGGTGATGTAATTATAAAAGGACATTTTCGACGAATTGTTCATAAAACTTACCAATTTATTTCATTGTGATATTGGTAAATAAGTAGACTATTTGGCGAAGTATATATTTTCTTTAAAATACGCATGACGATCTTTTTGAAACCAAATTATTCTTATTTTATTCGTTTTAGTACTTACACTACTTGGCTTAAATAAAAGCTTGTTTTTAAAAAGGTTTCTTATTTATTATTTTACTTTGTAGTCTTTAGTTAGTACCTACATCTTTATGCGATGTATTTCTGATAACACATCATTATTACAAGGCCTTTTTCCTGTGAGTTTTGAGCTAATTAGCTCTTCAATGGCCATGAAGTTATTCTGCATGTCAAACCCTTTCTTTTTATATCCATGTCAAGAGGGTGATAGGTATATGAAATTTTGTCCGCCATCTTGGAGCATCCGCCATATTGAATTTAGAATGACGACACGTATTCAGCTTGGTAAACTCTTTTATTTGATGGAGACTGAAGAATTTTATTAAGAAATTTTAGTCCGCCATCTTAGGGCGTCCGCCATATTAGATGTAGACTGACATCATTTAGCTTAAAGTTTTCTACTAGTCAGTTCTTCCATTTAATACCCATATTAAGGGAGTTGTAAATAAAAAAGTCAATCCGCCATATTTTGAACATAATATTACAATATTGGGTATTATAAACTGAGACCACACTACAAACATCATATTATTTTTAATCGCAATTGCAATTACAAGCAGCTAGTTAGGTATGAATAGGAATTACATTAAAACAAAGTTACTGCGCGTGATTGTCGTTTATTTAGAACATAAATCTGTCTCCAACAACTATGTTGTTCCTAATGAGGAACTCTGCAAACTTGTTCATAGTAAATACTGCATTATTGGTCTTATTTGTCGATATGTAAATATGGCTGTATTAATATTGCTAAGAGATTGATTTAGGGTTTGATTTGCAGTATGGTTATTGCGCATTAAAGTAGCACGTCTAATAGCTTTGAGTTATTGTGCTAAGTATGCATATTACCTACTACTTAGCACGATGGTTATACATTTTGATGTAAATATTCTCTATTTAAGGTCAAAACCTTTCTAGACCCGATCCCTTGGGGTCATTGTACAAAGGGACAAACACTGAAACCGCGAAAAAAATATCAGCTGTTCCACATAATAAGGACCATGTTCACCGACAGTTTAGAAGATGTTAAAAATGAAATCGGTCGATTACCCATATAACAATTCATGTTTAAACGGCTGATTTTGCTTTAATCGTGTGTTATGATGTCGGTAAAGTTGGACTTTAGTCGAGTACCTAATATTTAATTATTTGTACCTACGGCTGGTATTTTTTTCGCAATTTCTGGGTTGGCCCCATAATAAAAGTTGTTCATAATTATGAGTACAATAATCCTTTTAAAACACTAAGTTAATTATCAATAAACATGTAGTTAGGTATATGCTATTTATACTCGTCTACCCAAAGTATGAACTCATAAAGTGCGCTCCGCCATTCCTATATACTTATTACTTAATTTTACTCAGAATGGGACAATGTCCCAATGTCCCAAACATCGAGTCTCGATAATTACCCACCTTACTTGCCCACTTGATGTGACAACCCGATTGATTTTATCAAACGCTCCTTTATATAGAAACCTGCCGGCAGGTGCAAGGTTCGGTGCCCGGTTCATTATCGTTAGGTAATTGAACAGCGGATAATACGCCCGTTATTACGAGACTTAATTAAAATTTTCGATTGCGAAATGTGTATTGGTTTCTATTTTTATACTTTGAAGGGTTACTTTTAAGTTGAGGTTTTAATAGTGGTTTTGGGTTATTAAAAAGACGATAGTTTTACTTTTGTTTAAAGTTGTTTTGCGTGTGTTAATTAGTTATCAGTATTTTAATACTATTAAAATAGTAACAATTTTTTTTGTTTTTAAAAACATTTCCCCTCTCCAGGATTTCTCCTGTATCGAGGGTACAGTTTACAAACATACATGTGATATACACACACACCCAGACCCGAAACAACTATTTGTAGATCATACAAATAGTTGCTCCGTGCGGGGATCGAACCCGCGGCACGTAGCGTAAAAAGCGCCATCCGTGCCTTCAATTGTGTCCCTCTTCTTGAATTCTAGTTCGCATTCTATTTAATCAATAATTTAATGATATTTAAGAGGCTTAACTGATCCAAGATGTACGACTTCCACAGTGTTCCACAACACCATAAGAAACGAACAAACATCTCGTAAAATTACCCGTTCATTTCTTAATTTGATCCGTTGAGCTTCTCTGACAAACGGCTGGTGTTGCGAGCCTCAATAATTTGCGCCGCTCTCACAGTCGCGGAATTCAGTCGTGATTAATCAACGCTGGCAACACTTCATCGCGCGATTATAAGCTTTTAAATATAGGCGGGGGTGCGCCCGGCCCTATATAAATTAGCTGGCGATGAAAACGCGCTGTGGTAGTGATGAGAGAAGGGTTAATTGGCGTTTTGTCGATTGTCTTGTGTTGCCGTTTCCTTAAGTCATTCGCGAAATACTGGTTGACGGTTTTGTCTTAGCTTGTTCATTCATGTGTAGTGTGGCTTTTTTGATATGGGTTTTCTTGTTACATTATTATTTAGGTTCATACTTGAAGAATGGCAACGCACGAGTGGTTGCCCTTGTTGTTTCAAGTATCCATAGGTTACGGTAATCGCTTACCATCAGGCGGGCCGTATGCTTGTTTGCCAACTTACGGGTATAACGAAATTTCTTTATTTAATTACTTGAAATCTTTCTAAGACTATAGAATAGAAATTCGTATGTTATTATTTTAATTAAAAAACAGCAATTGCTGTTACTTATGTGTTGTTGAAACTGTAACTGCATCTACAGCATTATCGATAATCGCATCTCCCATCACTATTCAACCCTTTCCCCAGTCAGCGGGCCTGCAGCGCTCGGGGCGCAACGAAACAGTTAACTAAATTAAAGTGAGTGTGAAGACCGCTGCAGGGTTAACTATTCCATTTCGTTTATTGCTCACAACTCTGTTAACCCTTCAACCGTTAATAAAGATATAGAGACCTATTAACTACGACTTAAGTTTACTTTTATAATGAGCCGTTAGAGTTTCTTAATATCCTTAATAATTTAACGAGTTCCGATCTTTCGGCGGGTATTAAATATTGATAATTATATTAAATTATAAAGACGCCACTATCCACAAAATGATGAAAAGTTTTTTTTCAGTCTGGGAAGTAAAATCAGGGTAAAGTGTCGTTAACGGCATAATTACTAATTCGTTTGTAAATATATACAGATAAGTGCAATTTATAAAAAAACAAATGTTTTACTTTAATAAACGTAAACAAAAAGTTATTAGCAGCTGATGTTGCAACTCCTGCGGGTACTAAATAAGCCATTATTGCATACATGTATAAAATCCTAACACACGAGCTAGGAAAACGCATTATAACTAGTTAAACGACACAGCTTTACTATTCACGTACTATTTTAGTGCCTCGCTTTGTATTGACGAATGGACGGGCAGACCCAGACGCATAATCATGAAAATCATTTCTGTCAACATCAAAATAGGTTCAACTTCCAACTCAACCCTTTCAAATTCGTATGTTTTATGTATTAGTATCAAAATATCTAAAATGACACGCGGCACGTCTATTATGATACTGAAAGCTTCATCGGAATTGTTAATGTCAACACGGCTGCTGGCTTTGTGCAGATATTTTGTTTTTCGAAGCACGACACTACGGTGCTTGTGTTCAGAGTTGGACGCTCGGCATGATACGGATATCGTGAGTAACTGACACGCAACGACATCCGATAATGGATTTTGTTTTGATCGGTCATTTATTTACATAAATACATAAAACATCGTCATTTGCAGAATGGGACATGTCATATCAGCACATTGGTATGCCATTACCCACGGGTAGCCGGATGCAGTGTGTAATTTTAGAAATTGACGGAAATGTTTCGACGGAGTTGCATCCATTATTTCAAAAATATACGACAGCTTGAAGGCCTGAAATAACAGTTCCAAAGGTACAAGTAATGAAGCGGTAATAGAAAATTAACATTTTTGTCACATCACTAAACATTTTCACGACATTTTTGTAGTATACTACAAAAATGTCGTGAAAATGTTATAAATAACCTTAATCAGTAGCTATAAAGTCTATTTCTACGTGGGCAGATATTGCTCCAAAACGGTACTGAGGAGAAGCAGCCATTCACCTACATTATGTTGTATATGCGAAGTTCTAGCGGTCACACTCGTTGGCCTTTGGGGGGTTAAGTGGTCGTGGCTACTAAATCCATTTATTATTTGCTTTCTATTAATTCTGTGATAACAGTGGGGGTATAAAATTTTATTGTACCGGTAATGAAATAAGTATTGAAATGTTTGGCGGCGCTTTTGCTATTGACGCCATCTTGGGTGTTTCGCGAAGTGAGTTAGAAATGTTAATAACTTGTTAGTATTATTTTCATATACTTACCTATTTGAGTAAATGATCAATACGGAATTGTAACACCACCATGTATTTGAGTATAATAAGCAGTGATCGGAATAGGTGGTGCTAATCACCTAAACATCGAGGCACATAGACAAAAAGTGGAGACTTCCTTACGACAACATTTTTTCTGGGACAAAAATTGTCACAGGGTTAGGGACATCACTT
Source organism: Allophyes oxyacanthae (assembly GCA_932294325.1). NCBI lineage: Eukaryota > Metazoa > Arthropoda > Insecta > Lepidoptera > Noctuidae > Allophyes > Allophyes oxyacanthae. The sequence goes on along the minus strand of OW028614.1, from coordinate 476,409 downwards.
AATGGGATGTTCGATCGTAGCTCAAAAACAGATCTTATTTTCACAAATGAAGTGTCGATTGTTTCGTCTTTAGCATATGTCAGGCGGTTTTAAAAAATAAACCCGACCGCACCACCGTTGTTGGTAGATTTCGAGGTACCACTCACTCGAGGTGCTACTTAGTTTCAGGTTAATTTTTTTTAGATGCATTGTAGATCAATACTTTGTATTGAAGATTTGTAGCATTTAATGAGCCCTTTCAAACGACGGCGACGACGTCTCGTTTATAAATATGATAACAGTGTTGCTGATTTTTTTAAGATAATTGGAAAATTTGAACTGGCTGCCATCTTGAATCTAACTGCCTAATTTGGTTTATCTACGAACTTCAGGCGGAAATTTGGCCTAAAGTATTTTTGCTGTGATATAGCTGTTTTTACACTTAATTTTGCTAATATTCGCAGTACTGTCTACCCTCAACAGGAAAACCTGCATAAACATAACATAGATACCTACTATATTTATCTAAGAGCGGTTTGATATTTGGTATCTAGACGCAGCTAGTACAAGGAACCAGAGTAGCGCCTCGAAGGTCGTCACGATCGCTCCGAGATCGCCTTACTGCGCAATTAAAGGACAACTCGGTATGTAGGTACATACTAGGCAGGTAGATGTTTACAACGCGTGGATAGAAATCTAGTTTGATATAAAATACCTACAATAGTCTTATAATTCTTGCTTTTGATATTTTCTAACTTTTTGCCACAAAAGGTCCTGCTTCATCTACGGCTTTCATCAAACTAATGGGACGTGTTACACTATCTATATCGTATCGTGATATTATTAAAGTACTGCGATACTGTCAATACAATTAAAATTTACTCGATAATATCGCGTATCGCGTGATAATATTAATTTAGTGTAACACGCCCCTAGTGGTCGCAAACCTAGTGTTAGGCACTAGGCAATGTTAAAATAAATTCAGAACTTTACTATTCCACTGATAGGCTTAGGTGAACTGAAGCCTCGACAAAAATATAAATAAAACAAATAATAAAAATTGAATGAGAAAGAAGGTTTAATCGGCATATTATTTCACTCATATCATTTAGCATGGGTATGTCACCGCCGCCGCCGGCATCATTTGCTAGGGCCCACAGAGACTTAGCTTGTTAATAGCCGTACTTGACTCTTGCGATAGTTCAACTTTGTCCGGTCGGTTATTAGCAGATCTATCAGATAATAATGTCTGACTATATATGTGACCGTGTAATTGAATAGAGGAATGCCTTAAGGCAAATATATTAAATATGAATATACTATACGAGGTTTTAGTGTAGGTTGTGGGAGAAGGACTAAGGTATTATTATAAAGGCATACGGTATTTAACAAAATAATGTTCGCTAAATTACTAAAATTGACCTGCAGTCACAGGCTGAATTTAGATTGCGACCTCGTTGAATCCACATAAACACGCATTTGAAATTTGCGACCGATGACGGCATTGAGACCCAGTGCTCTCATTATGACGGCACAGTTGGCGCAGTGGCTTAGCACTTGGCTTTCTGCGCTACGTATCGCGGGTTCGATGCCCATATTGCCCATACGGAACAAATATTTGTATGATGATCTACAGATAGTTATTTCGGGTATGGGTGTGTGCATGTGAGATGGATGTTTGTAAACTGTACCCTCGATACAGGAGAAATCCTAGTAAGGGGCAAAGATTTAAAATAAAATAAAACAACTCATCACAATATCATCATCATCGCACTATGTGTATAGAGGTCATTTCTTAAAAGGGTAACGTCGTCCGTCGACGTCCCTTTACTGAAAACCTAGTGTTATCACTGTCGCTCGATTGAAGAAGTGTTTGGTTACTATACTCCAGCGCTAGACGTACGGATATCAACCAGAAATAAACAAAAGTATTGCTTGAACTTCTAGTAACAGGAAGTACCTTGACACACGGTACAGTTAACCCCGCTCACGGTACATCCATGGTGTATCGATTCAACCTACTTTCAAGTGACACGGCCCGACACAGTGGCAGTGCCCTCCCACTGACAAGACACGCCATAACTTAAGACATGTAGCTGTTACAGTAGCTGATTTACTTTGTGGGTTTAGTTACACGCAATTATTTTTTGCTCCCCTAGATCTAACATTACTCAGTCTTTTTAAGTTTTTAGAAAAAAGCATTGCCTCGTTATAAGATGACTGCAGAATTGTGGATAGGAACGTTTAACCAAAACAATCTATATATATCTACGTGAAGAGAAATCTTTATACCTCTTTTTCAGCATATTGCGCTCACGGAGAAGTTAAAATTTATATGGAGAAGGAGTGCAGAAAGATAAAATTACGGTCGAATTTCGACATCTAGGCGACCACTAGTACAAATAATGGTTCCGTGCATCGAACCCACGATCCGTGGCGCAGGAAGCTACTGTCTCAACCAATCGACTCAAACTCCAGTCGTGTCGTTGTTGTTAGTTAGAAAATTATAACCTCAAAGGGAAAGTCACAATAGTGTGTGTTATCTTTCATTCATCTTAACGAATTTCAACCCGCTTTCTTCTTTTCCGTGATATTATTAGAATTTTTCAGAGTCTGTCTGGATGTGATCTGGTTCAGCAAACAACATTCAGCCGAGGCTTGGTCGGAATACAGGTAAACATGACAAGGTGGAGAGACTGTGATAGACTCGGTTATTTAAAAGCCAATGGCCTCTATGTGTTACCGAACCGTTAACCGAAAATAACACATATTTAGTATAGCTCACCTCCCTGCGCCCACGCAAGGAGCACGCGTGCGCACGCGACAGTGCCAGTTTTTTCCCGGTAGTTAAAGGTTAATAGAAAGTTGGTAAAACAATGCGTTCCACAATGGCCATTGTGTTTTGTGTTGAGTCACGATACCTGGCCCCTGGCCCACGTCGCGTTGGTGTCTGTTACGTGTCACATGTTAGTGCTTTTCATTTTTAGGAGTAGGCACTCTAGTAACGTCTTTCAAACTAAAGCAAGTGAAAGAAAGCCTTTAAATAAACATACAGTAGCAATTGTGATGCTTAAAAAATGTTTTTATAATTTTTCCCTCCAGAAAACAGAGCAAGAAAGCAGGAAAAAATATTTACTTGGTTGCAAAAGGGCAATAATAATAAAAAAATACCACAAACAAAAGAAAAACAGTAATTAATAAACAAAAAAATTAAATTATCTTATAGATATATAAAGTATGTAGGTAAGTCATTATACCACAGTCGTGTGGGCCAAATGGTTCAGATCAGCGTATGCCAGACATCATCAATGCCCGGCGCTGATTTTCAACTGAACACGTTTGTGAGTCACGGATGTCAGGATAGGTCCAGTCAAAGTTACAGTCTGTACTTGACGGTTGCCAAAGAGATTTAATAGAAAAACACCAGAAACTGATTAGATTTTATTCATCTACATACAATATGCATCGCAGTCTCTCATAGCAACACACACACCGATTACTACCAATCGATCAAGCATCAACAATATACACTGTATAAGTAGATTGTTCATTGTATAACATCATAACGAGTGCTCCGGTAGCTGCCGATCTATCACTTGTTTGTACAATAAAAACCCGCAATTATCCACCGGTGATGAGCTATCGATGATTGGATCGCGCTTTAGAGGCAGTTCACACATGAGTTCAGACTTTCGGTAGGTATGTTTTTTTTATAGTAACAAAGTACCTACCTACTTAAGTATAGTCCGATTCTTTTGCTATTAGGACTGTCAGTTTCAAAATGTGAATTTTATTCTATGAAATTATTTATAATTTAATTAACTTCCGTTACACTATTTATTTTACACTTCATAAACATTCCATTTTTAAGATTATCTAGTGTAAGTACATGCTAAGTACCAACTGACAATCCTAATAGCAAAAAAATCGGCTTAGATAAAGCATGATCTCGAACTCCTTTGACATTCCAATTAAATCACTTAGGAGGTCAAGAGCGGCCGATAAATTATATCTTTAAAAAAATATTATTCGTTCAAAAAGCTCTATGTAGAGTTCAGTTTGAATAAATTAATTTTTAAATGTAACTTTTTGCTCTTCATTGAGACATATATCCTAGAAAAGTTGCTTCAGTTCTTCTTCAAACGGACTCTGAAAAAAGAAATGAGACTAAATAAATATAGCGTTTTATATTTCTGCTCATCACCCAAACCAATGGAACTATCTTACAACTTATAGTTCTTGATAGCGTTAAAATTGCGTGCTACGTAAATAATTCAGTACGGAATATTAACACTTTAAAATATCGACTATGTGTGTACCATCCCTTACAGTTCATCGGTAGTTCGCATCGGGCTATTTTAAATGAATATCTGATAGATTGCTCATTGTTTGACCCACAGTACCCGTCGGTGGACGACCAGCGGTCACCTGGACACATATTCATTTGTAATCTTCTTGTGCGGTCAGTAATTTGGTCGTGTTAAACAAATGTGTAATAATGCTGCAGAGGCTATTGGCACTGTTATTAATTTCAGATCACTTACGACGTATCTAGTTTGTGAGAAAAAATCATAAAGTTTACAGTTATGGCTTAGAATCTTTAGGTCTTGGATTAGATGGATTCAAAATGATGAAAGTGTGCATTTTTTTGAATTATATGACCAATGCAATACGACTTATATTTTATTATTGATGCTGTGTTCCGTATACAAATTTTGGACTGAACAATTTTATAGATTTTTCGTAGCAAACCATGTTTTAAAATGTCATTTCCGACCTCTTCATACTCATACCGAGTTTTTGTGGATGACTGGCCTATTAATTTGGCTCGAAGATGATTAGCAGCAAATTATTTAACTTCTATAATTTATCTGGTAACATAAAACGTGATAATTTAACTGGTACAGTACAATAACGTATTTTTGTAATCTTCCTACGTTTTCTGCTCGAGCGCGTTTGTTCGCCAGTGTTTATCGTGGAGGCTGTAATGTAAACAGTATGTCCGCTGAATAACTAACTCGGCTGTATTTTACGTTGATTTAATGTTTTCTAAATTAATGATACTTGTATATTTCTCTTTATCGTTTTGTTAGATAAGACCATTACATCAATGTAGTGAAAGAGAATAATTACCTACTACAGCTTTCAACTGCCTGACTTTTCATACTCAGAGCATAATTTCACGCATATGATTTTTCTCAAAATCCAAGATTCGAACTCACAACTCTGAGAACAAAAAAGTTGAACGGCATGGACCATGGCATGGACAAAATTATAACAAAAGAAAAATCTTGTAATTTACGTTTTAATTATAATTAAAATGCTTATCACCGTATTTCAATAATTGATTATTATTATAAACTAGCGGCCCGTCCCGACTTCGTTCGGGTACAAATTAGCCGGTAGATACTTTTTAATTTTCATCAATTCCTGACCTCTTACAAATCGTTCGGCTTCAAAAAATACGGACTCTCATATAACTATTTCATCCGCTTAGAGGTTGAATTTCGAAAAACACGATACCAATTTTGTTTTTAATTTTAAACAAAAGCTTAAATACAAAATTTCACGTTTCTAACTTCAAAAACATTTTTCACTCCTTTATCGCCCCTTTGGGGGATGAATTACCAAAAACGCAGAAACACGTGTTTCTTTATTTCTAACCAAAAGCCTAAATCTCAATTTTCACGTCTCTCACTTCAAAAACAATTTTCACCCCTATTTCGCCCCTTTAGGGGATGAATTTCCAAAACCGCGGTAACACGTGTTTCTTTATTTCTAATCAAAAGTCTAAAACTCAATTTTCACGTTTCGCACTTCAAAAATAATTGTCACCCCTATTTCGACCCTTTAGCGGATGAACTTTCAAAAACGCGGTAACACGTGTTTCTTTATTTCTAACCAAAAGCTTAAATTTCAATTTTCACGTTTCGCACTTCAAAAACAATTTTCACCGCTATTTCGCCCCTATAGGGGATGAATTTTCAAAATCGCGGTGACACGTGTTTCTTTATTTCATACCAAAAGCCTAAATGTCAATTTTCACGTTTCTCACTTCAAAAACAATTTAACCCCTATTTCGCCCCTTTAGGAGATGAATTTCCAAAAGCCGAAACACCAATTTTCACGTTTCTCACTTCAAAAACAATTTTCACCCCTATTTCGCCCCTATAAGGGATGAATTTTCAAAAACGCGATGTCACGTGTTACTTTATTTCTAACCAAAAGCCTAAATCTCAATTTTCACGTTTCTCACTTCAAAAACAATTTTCACCCCTATTTCGCCCCTTTAGGCGATGAATTTCCAAAAACGCGGTATCACGTGTTTCTTTATTTCTAACCAAAAGCCTAAATCTCAATTTTCACGTTTCTAACTGCAAAAACAATTTTCACCCCTATTTCGCCCCTTTAGGCGATGAATTTCCAATAACGCGGTAACACGTGTTTCTTTATTTCTAACCAAAAGCCTAAATCTCAATTTTCACGTTTCTCACTTCAAAAACAATTTTCACCCCTATTTCGCCCCTTTAGGCGATGAATTTCCAATAACGCGGTAACACGTGTTTCTTTATTTCTAACCAAAAGCCGAAACACCAATTCTCACGTTTCTCACTTCAAAAACAATCCCAATATTCACGTTTTACACTTCAAAAACAATTTTCACCCCTATTTCGCCCCTTTAGGGGATGAATTTCCAAAAACGAAGAATCACGTGTTTCTTTGTTTGTAACCAAAAGCCTAAATCCCAATTTTCATCTTTCTCACTTCAAAAATTAAGGGACTCCCACACAAACTTTCACCCCCTTTTTCCCCCCTTTAGGGGCTGAATTTTCCAAAATCCCTTCTTATTGCTTGCCTACAATACAAAAGGGACCTACTCTCCAAATTTCGTGACTCTAGTTTCAGTAGTTTCGGCTGTGCGTTGATGATAAGTCAGTCAGTCAGTCAGTCAGTCAGTCAGTCAATCAGGATTTCTCTCTTTATAATATTACTATGATAAACGCTAAGTATATGTAATGTGCATGCTCTGTTGGTCAATCATAGTCGTTTTTGACCAGTAAATCATACAATAAAACGGAAGGTTCACTCCAAGCAATTCACGCTGACAAGTACACACAAAATAACTATCATACAACAAATAATTTAAATGATATTTTAATAATTATTGTACAGACTATTAAAATGTGTGAAGAACAGTGTAGTTGGTATATAACCACAACTGTTTCCTTCCAACTGCGGGGCTATAAAAAAAAGTATGCTACACAAACGCCTGATTTTCACCATGTGTAATTTTCAGCCAGATGATACCTAATAACCTAGCCCGGTATATTGACCCCTGGCTGGAACATCTTTACTTTTCTGTACAATACGTGTACCGTAGCGACTACTTATGGATATGTGCGCTACTCACCGCTTCTAGTGACTGAACCTTCTGTAATTACTTTTTTTTGTGGTAGCTGTCAGTAGTTTGTGGCTATTGTCGACAAAAACTGTCGATAAATAGCCCGTGTCGATCGATAGCTGCGAATAAATAAATATTAACTATTAAAGGAGTGCGGATATTTGATCTTAGTTAAATTGAATGGGTGGAATTGATTTAGATAAAAAAGTAACTGATCTGTAATAGTTTGTTATTAATGATAGTTTTGTCAGCATGGGGTCTAGCTACTTTTTTGTTAATATTTAAGATTGTATCTTTGTATTGCTGAATTTCTTACGCCTATTCTGAGTGGTTTGGGGCCTATTGGACCTTCAAATTGCTAAACATTAATAAAGACATTTCTTAATAAATTGATGCTTTTTTAAAACGCTTTTATTAACTTCACTTGTAACTAACTAACTATGTAAAAACAATTTGTAAATTAAATTTGACCCACTTCCCGGTTTTGCTGAAAGCTGAAATTTTGCATACACGTTTAGTTTGGATGACAAAAGAGTTTTCTTAAGTTTTTTTTTAAACTATAATATTTTTCATAATCATTATATCAGCTTATAAAGGTCCATTGTTGAATATCTCTATCGCTGATGACTGCAAACTGCTGCTATAAAAGTCGTGATTTCATGAAGGAATATTGTTATTATCACTATACGAGTACTTGGCAAATAAATTGGTTAGCGCTGTATGGTGTCATTTGTAAGGTTATTGAAGCTTTTAAATACTTTTATCAATGTACTAATACAAGTTAAACTAATATTTCTTTATTTTCACATCGAACACATTAAATGTCAATATCGGTTATCCAAGGGTGAGTTACATGAAAAATTGCTGGAGAAAGGAAACTTTTGTGGTAATTGTTTCCCTAAGGTCCGGCCGAGGCAGGATAAATCACTGATAAATCAGATAACATGGGAATAAAACTGTGAGGCTGGGCGGCGATGGACCTTGGGCAATGCCTTGGACGGCCACGAAAGAGGCGTCTTTGTCTTATGCATAACTTTAAACACAACACTCTTCTACATAATTTAAAGCATTAGCGGATCCTTTTAATGAGTGAATTTATATAAGTGAAAAGAAATGATTTGAGCCTCAAATCAAAATTAAAAAGTAAAGTACTATGTTTTTTTTTAAATCATAAAACTACTACTATCAAAATTATTGTTGTATTGGTTCACTCTCGGATTTATTAAACTGTCCAACGCGGCAATAATAAAAGATGAATGATAATGCTGTCCGTTGAAAATCAGAAAGGAAACCAGTAAATTAATACGTCATTAAATTTAAGGGTATTAATTTTTTATAAAAAAAAACATTTTTTTTTATTTTAATCTCAATTGATTTCCTTTCACATATTCACCCGTTCAAATGACTTCTACTGGTAAATTAGGACCTTATATATCGTTTATATTCATGATGATGTCAAGAATTGGAATAATGATTTAATGTTGTTATTTTATTTACTTATTAGCTTTAAGGATTTTAACATAGGTGAGCTTAGTAAAGTAGAGCATAACCTTACACAGACTAATGTGCAATTATCATCTCAGAATAATAGTAGTAATTTCACGTTGAGCAGTTCTCCTCGCTTGTTTTATAGCCCCACAGTGTTCAGGCATAAGAACGATGTTAAGGCGGGCGGACACTGGTTGCAAGACAAAAGGTAGGCGGATGTCGTTACTGACGATGTGGGGATGTTAGTGAGACGAATGGCCAATTGTGTAATTCTGGTGTTAAGAAAACCTAGTTAACGGCCTTGGACACTGGACACTATAAACATTTTGATCGCCTTTTATAATTATAAAGCAAACCAATGAACAGGCAAATAGATCATAATTCAAGTGAAGCTATCAATGAACTATCATGATTTGTTCAAGAAACGAGTAAGTACAACTTTCTCTTACATTCCATAGTATCTACAATCAATCACTGGCCAATGACCAACGTAACCAAACCAAAGATTTCAGGTGTTTTAGCCCAGTTATAGCAGCTTTTACCCTCAGCCATTCAGAGAATTCTGGGTCTTACCTGAAAGTAAATAACGGTTATAATCACGTAGTTAGACCGCTAACGGCCGGGCCGGACAGCTCAAATCTCGTGGGCGGCTGAATTTGCGGCTGATTGCCGCTTTTTGCGGACGCACTTATTGAATACGGGCCCCATCGGGATTATATGGGGATTTTATATCTACCATCAGTGTTTACACGGTTTTTCTTAGTAAAGTAGTGTTTCTTGAGGATTGAGAACTTGTTGCATACCTGCGCTGTAGCTTAAAAAGCTAAATAGGTTACTGCCATAAGTTACGTACTCTGCGTAATTGTTAAAAGAATTAAGATATTGCAATTAATGATCTAACTCTTACTGCAATTCATTTTGGGTAAAAATATTTTGAATATTTTTTCTAGATAAGTAACTCCAAAATCACCAAAAAACATCATTCATCATCACCGTGTAACTTTCAGCACAAAACGCCTTTCAAAAAGCCTTAACTTCCTAAACGTCGGTTTAAGAGTACGTTGCAAAAAACAAATGAATCAATTACCGCCGGCTGCCAACAAAAACGCGGAGCATTTCGCCCGGCCACTAATGTAACCTCTAATTCCGCTCATTTGCAGGGCATTTGCAGCACATTTGCCACCGGTTTTGCGGCCAGTCCGTTTTTTACGGCACTCAATACGCTGCGGTTTGGTCGTGTGTCATTTGTGAGCGTTGTTTGTGGTCAGACCTTTTTATAGCTATTGTGTGGTGAGTGCGACAAGTTTGGTTTTTAAGACTTTTTATGTGCAAGCGTGTTAAATTACAATTTGAGGGATATGGGATCAATGTGATAAGCATGAAATTTTAGTAGGTTATTATATATCTCTATTAGTATTTCTATGAATTTGGATAAAATTTACTCAATCCCCCGTTCAGGTGCTTTATTCATCGTGCGATTTCGTTTACACATAATTTGAATTTCCCATGCAACAATTACTTTACACATCATCAAGATCTTTCCTTAGCCGTTACCCTAGAGACTACTACTATAATCCGCATACCAGAAACAAAACATTATCTAAACAATAAACAATACACAAACAAACTTAATTCAGAACACAATAAATATGAAACCGAGGTCCAACTTTGTACCAGCGCCATAAATAGAGCTCGTAAAGAGGAACTAGACCTGAAAGTTTGCGGGGCTGCATAAATCATGGAGCCAACCCTCCAACGCTGAGGATTCCGGAGTGTATGAGCCGCCCACTCTCCCATATGTCATTTCGGTCAAGCAGCCGCTATCTGTCTTGCAAAAATTCGGAGAAACATGTTAAGAATGTCGCGTCCCCTTCGAGTCCAAGAATGTGTAGGGTTACACCTTACATCCGATGTTGTTCCCAACATTAAGGTTTTATTGACGCGTGGAGACAATTTGAAATACTCGAATAGGTGAGAAGTTTCAAGAACGTTTAGGAATAAATAAAGTTTAGAACTGAGAGGTATCTTCATAGTCTTAATGTCTTGAATTAGGGTGAAATATTAACCATACGGAGAAAAAAATATTTATGTATATCTTCAAACATTTGAGTTATGTAATTCGAGAACGATCTATTAGGGTACTTATGGGGTGCTGTCGTACTCATAGCTGATATGTAACTACTGAAGCTAGTTTTAGACTGTATACTCGATTGCATGAACATCTTGGCAAATGCGAGCAAGTGACGAGCCGAGTGGGAGGCAAAGCAACACAAGTCCCGGCAAATACTGCATAGTTATTGCATGTATCAGTATTTCTCAATGCCTTTCTGCACTCAGCGAAATCGACTTTTTAATCTAATAATTCAACGCTCACAGCGATCTACAATCTAAATTCACAGCCCAAAAATTGACATCCCCTAACATTATTTTTCATTTTATAGGAAAGACAAACACTTCACAAATCAAAGAGCAAGACGCTGGGCTGAATAAATTCGTCCGTTGCCCAGCGCCCAGCGCCCTGATTGCGGCTCCGTAAATATACACAGAAAGTACGACAAACAGACTAACAGAAACGTTTTGTTTACACTCCTTACGGGACGCTTTCGGAGAAATCTTGCGAATACTTTCAGCTACGTTTTGAATAATTTGAATATTGTTTGTTGAAAGTTGATGGAAATCGTAAGATAAGGCTTATAACTTTTGATCAAGGCCAAATATGTACTAATCGGCATCGGACAACAGGTATTGAGAACTTACGGTATTATGAAAAAAATGCCGCATTGGTGAATGTGTACTTCATGTATGAATAAATTGAAAGCACGCTAAAATTGAACTTCCGGCTTAGACTGTTTTTTTGTCTTTGGAATAGACTTTTGTGAGATACTTTCTACATTTGTATTTATTTGTCTATGTAAACTTTGTGAAAAACTGCGACCCATTGGCGGATTCAAAATCAGGAGAATAAATTACACATAACGGATCATCTTGACTTACCCAAATTATGTTTGTACAGCACGTGTAAAAAACAAGTCGAACATTAAGTAGAAATTACATTCAGTTAGCGACCGCAAAGTGTAACCGCAAGACGGGTGTTCTAGCAACAAGTAGACCGCAAATTAGACATAGTTAAGATCTACTTTGGACGTAGTATAGTTGACGTAGAAACTAAATATAGTAATAAGAATAAATTTTCTTTTCTCTTTAATTATTATAAGTAAACTTTATAACCATTATTTTAATAATGCTGTTGAAACAAATAGAATCACGTTAAGTTAGCGACCTCAACATGTGACCGCAAGACGGGTGTATGAGCAACAAATGGGCCGCAAATGAGCCGCGGTTAGCGCCGCTCGGGACGAACAACACCCGCGTGTGCAAGCTTTTGTAATGTTGGTCGTAAGTTTAATGTTATACCTACTTCTGGTTTATCAAACATAACTAATGCTTAGCTTATAAATACGCTTCTTCAAGATCATTAATAAAAAATACTTCCTGTTTGCTTATTTCTCAGAAATATCTTGATTGTGAAGTAGGAACTTACAAACAAATCAATGTTTCTACTAACTGTAACTAAGCTGCATCTCCTTACAGTATTCTTAGAACGAGAATATAATTATTTCCGATTTGGTCCTACGATTATCTATTCAGATTTCTGACGTTTTAAATAGTTTAAGTTACGCGATTTAGCCACAAGAAGCTGAAACAAACTATTTTAAGTTAGTGATGTTCTATCCAACAATTAGACAAGTGAATCGTAAATTATGATCCCAGTCTCATATCACTCGCAGCTTTTTTCAAACCGACCCAACAGTTTTCACAATTTATCTAGCAACTAAGGGCATTTTTTGAAATCGGCTCAGCGTGCAGGTGCCTTGTCCGGTCGGTGTCCGGTACAATCCGATCGTATTTGCGTAAGCCGGCCGCCGTCCTAATCCGCTGCGGATTATTGACGAAACGTCCACCGACCACGCTTATTAGTTGAGGGTTCGTAGGACAAGATTTTGGCGGGTGTCAGACTAGGAATTTGATGTAAGTCTATAATAATAAACTCCTTAATACTTCTTCTAATTCTCTTGATCTCAAAACGGCTTTCCTAAAAACGGACAAAGCGTTTGTTCACTGAACTTTTATCATCCCTTCGAAATATGTGGTGTATAGAGTAGTTCTTCTTCCGCTTGGGTCCAAGTCTTACGTAGGTAAGTCGTCGGCCCAGTCAATAAGGTGCAGTCGAGGTATGCCGTCAAACATGCACCTCCGCTTAGTCCACGCTTGTGAAAGACTGAAGTATAGCCACCACCCAAAAGTCAGTCGAGGCATGCCAATTTGCTTTGTCCCGATAAGTTTATTCAATACCCCTTCTAGCCAAGAAACTCGCCCGCTCATGTCTTAGTCCACAGTCGTCTAAGACGGTGTACCAGCCAACAAGCAAGGGTCAGCCGAGGCATGCCAATTTGCTTTGTCCTTACTCACCTCGGATAACGCTCTATTATACACAGATCTTTGTGGTCTGTAGTTGAGCGAGAATTTTCATTGGCTTTCCCTAAATGCCTATCGGTGTTAGCTATTCATCAAATTGATGGTTTGATGATTTGGGGTGACGGAGACTAATAGCTCATATGATGCTTAATGGAACAGTGGTGTGGTTCCTCTAGAGCTCTGGATAGAGATCTATTCCCGCTTCGAGAATTGAATTTTTCATGGCGAAGAGTAATAAGAGCAGCGTAAAAAATAATGCCCAGGTGTTTTCGCAATTTGCTTCAGCCCATAAGTCAATTAATGTTATGTAACTAGAATCAAGTATTTTTTGGTCTACATAGTTTCCTGTTAAGCAGTTTTTATTTTGCATTCTGTGGTCACCTGTAATTAAAGGAATTCACAGCAACATTTTTAATAGAACTACTTAACGTGTTTGAGACGTGCATCCGCTGTTAGGGATCCTTGTAGCGCTAATGATATAAAAAGTGGGAAATCTTGTGTGTAAGGCCCATACAAACAAATATTTGCCCCTGTATCAACCGTCTTTACTTGGAACAAATATAATAGGCTATTAACATTTTTAAGTGGGGAGGGCATCTCGATCATCTAAGCTTCATTTCTTCTGTCGTGTTGGTATGAGCTCTTCTCACACGAGAATTGCTAATGTCGTGTCGGAAAAATATCAGCCAATCGTCAGGTTTGAAACCAGGCTGACTGTCCAGCAGGGCTAGTATGGCAAAAAAGGGGAGAGAGAAAAACCGGGGACAAAACATTTCTGTACCGTTATCTCCCTCGATTTTTTGTTATGTCTTTCATCAAGGAGATAAAGGGTAGAGAAAACGGGGTTGTCCATCCACCGGTATCTACCGGTATCACTCGGGTAGTCACTCTTAAAGCATTACTAAACTCCGATTTAAATAGAGTTTCTTATGGTTTTAAAATTCGTTTGCTTTTCACACATCGTAGAAGATCGAGTAGCATCAGATGGTAATACAGAGGGATGGCGACGAGGGGACCATAATGATGTACCGTACAACTCTTTGGCTGATGTGTATTGTATGGAGCTGTGAATTAGATCAAAGTGTAGATAGATTTTATTTTTGTTTAAACAAAAGCAGACACTTGAATTACTTCTGCATCATTGGTTGAATTTACAACGTGTTTTTAATATTTGTGCCGGTAAATAAAGGGTTACCAGACGAAAACAAATGGCTAATTAATGTTGCCTTTAACTTTCACTCTTTGTTGCAGTTCATTTTTATGGGCAAGGTGCACCATAAACTAGCTTCCCGAGTCTTTAATAACCTTTCATTTTCGCGTCTGCACTATCTAAAGTACCTATCTTTTTAGTCGCTTTTTTGTATGATGTCAACATGAGTTTTCTAGCAATAAAGCAATCTATATGGACAATAGTTAGCAGAAATATATACAATAGTATGGTGGAATCCGCACAGGTGACTGTTAACTATTTACTGAGTCTACGCAATGGTTTTTAAGGAGAAAGGTTTAATTATTTCATTCATCCTGTCCAAATTAGTGTCATATGTGCTTATGCACACTAGTGAAAGATTTTGATCTTTGATTAGTGTGTGTTAGGTACAACTTATTACCTTGTTTACCATACAGCTTTATTCACTTGTTTTTAAAAGTAAAAAGAACCGGTTGGTAGTAACTACTCTAGAAAAATTTAACACGAAAAGATCGTCTCGAAAAAAATGCGTCTTATAGTAAGTGTGAAGCTGTGACATTTGACCCTTGGGCCCTCTGTGCGACCGGCATCTGATGACCGGGCCTTAGCCCAGCGGTTATCAGGCAGTTTAGCTCGCGTAGTGTCACGCTAGTGTTTATGACTGACTTTAAGTGGACAATAAAAAAGTTATATTGTAGATTTGGTGATTTTGGAGAGGAGGTTATTTTGAATCGTTGTAACTATATAGTATTGAGTAAAGGTGTAATTCTTTTTATCATCACCTATCGCAGTCTACTTCTAGACATAATTCCCTAATGACGCAAAAATCAATGATTATTATAATATGTAAAGGCGGTGAAACGCATCCATAACATCGCGATTTTATACTAGGAATCTATAAAATTAATACCTCCCCGGAACGTAAAGGGCTATCGAAGGAACACCGTGGATTTTAGTCAGTACAAGTCTGACAGTCCCTACCGCCCTGCCCGGGGTGGGAGGACTCATTTAATGATTTTACCATGCTACAAAAAAAAAAAAAAATGTCAACTATTCTCAGACATTACCTATAGTCCAGGAAAATGCTATTACATAGTTTCAAGTCACATTACATCTATTTTCCGTTAAACAAATAGTCGTGAAAGTGTTCGAACTCTTTCAAAGTTTGGACATTCCACCCTCGGGCCCTTTATGGCGATCTGTTGGCATCTGATAGCTGCCCTATGTACCTACGTGAACTTGGGCTCAACCCTGGCGATGCGATATCTTTTTATTTAGGACTTAGGAACGATATACAAGGCAGGGGTGGCAAAATAAGGTAAAAGAAAGTTCATGTAAAATGTCAGGAGGTTATTTTTGAATGTCTAGATTTTATTTGTCCGTGATTGGCAGGTTAACTATAAGTACCGATCACAGTTTCTCTTATTTACTTATTCTTTACGCTTTCAAACAGCCTATAGACCTCGGCTGATAATAGGGCTGTATCAATGTGTAGGTATTTAAAGATTAATAGTTACCTATAATTGTAGGAAAGATAGCTAGATAGAAGATTTATAATGATGGTGATGATAGATAGATGGTTTTTAGATCTCGTCCAGGTTGCTTATTTTTTTTTGTTTTTGTTGTACTGTCATAATGTTATTTCCTGTGCGAGTCCAGAATAAAACTGTTTTCTTTCCTTCTTTCTTTCTCTTTATTAGACAAATTATAATCTTCTATACAGGATATTTATTATGTAGTGCGCAAAATTTGCAGAGTGATTCAGTGTCCGTCCCCAAATACAACCGCAGTACTAAAATTCACTTCAAAACAAAATAAATATTTGTATTTGTATGGTTTGAGCAAGTACCTAAATTATGCGTGTACCCCATACTAAGTCTAATTTCCGTTTTGTTTTAAAGTGTATCCTAATACTGCGGTTGCATTTAGGAACACAGACTGAATCACTATAAATTATGCGCACTACATAAAAAAATATCCTGTACCTATATAAATGATTCACTGTATAAGTCACATACGGGACCTCAGACTCTTCATAGGATTCCTAGTTCTGCTTGCATAAATAACTTGACAGTGTCGACACATCCACGCATCTAGCCTAGCTCGGGTAACAAACGCATAGAGACCGAGTTTACAGCATCGTAAACCGCACAGTTTGGAACTTAGGTGGACCCTAGAAACATAAGCACATAATAAATGACAAATCAGAAAGTCTACTCCCTACAATCTGCATTTTGTGGAACTTGCGGGAAACTGAACATGCGCAAAATCCAGTATCACTGACGATAAACTCTAGACGGTCTTTATGCAATCTGGTACTCACTGAAAAGCCTTTAATGATACATAGATGCAGGCGTAACCACTTACCAAACTCAGACGGGTTACAGGTTGTGGTGACACCCAGTGCTTAAAGAGTGGTTATAAAGACACAAATCCGCTAACCCAACAAAGTGACTATGGGTATCACTTCTTGAGAAAGACATGTTTAAAAATTGTGGATAGTTGATGTTGAAAAAACTTGCTTATAGTTCGCTACGGTACATTATTCTGATATCTATGGTCTGAAACCACTGTGCACTGCCGACATATTGCATGCACTTGCTCCGATTAGAACTTTTGGTCTATTTGTTAGGTGGCGGCAGATAAGCTAGTATTTTCACGCGTGAATAGGTACGACTGCTCCACTACGCTTTACCAGTAAACTGTAAACGTTGGTAATGCAATTACTAGTTGCGTCGACATACAACACAATTACATTTGTAGAAATGCATGACACGTTGATTGCAGCTAAGAGATTTCGAAAGTTATTTGTTCATTATCCGTTAACTAAGAGCACGGTGTGGGATATCTGTACACCTGGGAGGGCTCCAAAATTTTCTCGATGGTGTCTATAGTCCAAAAAGCCGCTCCAATCCAGCGTGGTGGACCATTTTGCTCGTGCCCAGAAGTAGGACAGTGATATGCTGAATTAATTATATACGCCACTATTTTTTAATTACTAGTAAACATTTAAGGACAAGCTGTGCACATCATTATGATCCACTTTTATTAAAGGAAAAAAACTGAAATCGCGAAAGAAAAAGACGTCATAGGATGAATACGGAACTAACTAAAATTTGTGGTGTTTGTGAGATAAGCATGACGACGATGTGTAGATATTACGGGGAGAAGCTAGGGCTTGGCCTCGTAATATGTATACGTCAGAGCCACTTTCTAATCGAACTATACATGCTAATAATCTAACAACTAATAAAAGCGATCTCATTATTCTAAAACAAATCGTAAAATTCGCTTATTTGTCAACTATAGCTCGTAATTACTAAACATTAAACTACACATAAAACGTTTTAACAAAATTATTACAAGCATACAATTCAGACCACAAAACAGATGAGTGTAGAAGCCTCACTACATAGTTGTCCTGCTTCGAGCTCTTCACCAATCAGAGCGCCGAACTGCTCTCGTAACCGAGCCCCGCCAACTGTCATGTCGGTAAGCCATTTGACAAAGCTAGATGTTAGGGCTTAGTATTATTTTAGTCTGTCAGGTTGGATGGAGTGGACATTCTGCTCCTTTCTATTAAGTACAGACTTAACAAGCACATAGTAACAGGTGTGTAATAAAAGAAATGCGTATGCGCATATGCGTAAACATGCAATTATCGACTGAGTAATAACACGCTCAATTTGACAAGAATTTATTGAACTGTATTCGTAAATAGCAACTTTTATAATTTATAATGGGCTTAATTGTAATATGCGTGAAGCAGTCGCTATGTGTAAATAATCAGTGGGTTTATTGGTCTAATGGGTGCAACATACAGTTGCCCAGTAGACCTCACCGTAGTTCCTGGGTTTGATTTTCCGGTTCTAATAAAGTGTATCGTAAACTTCCGTGAGGAACTATCCCGAGGTTTGATAGACCAAATATCATTAATATAATATTTCGTACTTGAAATTATTAAATTCCAACGAAATCAAAAGTGTTATACTACACTCGCGAGTACCTGCAATCAAGCTGATTGCAGGCGATCCCACCTGCAACTGCACTTAGAGGAAAAAAAGCCTCACCAAAGCTCTCATCGCGTGTCTATGGGCATATTTGTGTGGTCTCTAGCAAGGAATACCGCAGTCTCACTATCCCTTTAATGGTGAATAGACGGCTATTCCTACTTGTACCTGATACCGGTAACATCATACTCAGGAAATAAGAATTGAGATGTAGATAATGTTGTAGTAAGGCAAATATGTTCAGGCATGGCTGACCTGATAGACCCTGGCCGTGTTACAGATTAAAGGTCACGTTGTATCACATAGTAAAGCAGAAATTGGTAGATTTATTTGTACAACCAAGTCTCCAAGAGAAGAACTCCCAATTACCCCTTTTAAACTAAACTATCTGCGCCACAGTGTAAGTAAGTCATTATCTCCACCCATCAACTTTTTTGTCACACCAAATTGAATAATCACCCCATTTGAACCAGGAAGGAGCTCATCACTATCCGTCAATAAATCTACCAATGTCAAGTGGAAAGTGTCACCGGTTCGTTCCACTAATCAGTTGTTACGGCTGTGTGCCGGTATTATTACCAGCAGTCTTATTGCCAGCGGCCACGGAAGGTGCGCCAACGGTCGCCGTGCACCTTGCGCGTGCGCCTGACCACCTTGCGTCTCGTATAACGTACTGTGTCCAGATACAACAAGATATCAATTAGCACATTCTGCGAAACAGCTTAAGAAATTATTTTTGAGTAATTGAAATTGGACCTAAAGCTGGCGTTGATATGGTTGGGTTTTGAGTGACGGAATAGGGTAGGGGTGAAGCCGGAAAGATGTTACCACCCTACATTAAGATTAAGGTTATTTAGCTAAATATAAAGTGTGTTTTTTACTGCTCTATATTAGTGGACACGGCTGTCTAGTGAAATTAGTTGGATTCTAATTTTGTTGTCTAAAACCCGTTGAGATGGGCGATAACCCTGCGCCGCCGTAGGGGTCAGCGAGACTGAAAGTGACTCAAATTGGTTTATTTACGTCACGCTGTTGGTTTTTCTATTGGTCTAGTGACGTGTTTGAAGCAGATGCGTTGTAGTTAATTAGCGCTGTAGTACCCTTGCGGAGTATCAATGGTTCGTTATGATTCAATCTGACAGCAGCTTCTTCTTTTGTTTTAATAATTGCACCTGTAAGATTGATCGCAGTATTTGGTTCAATTTGTTGATCATATTTTTTATTGCTTACAAAAAAGCAGTCCGTTAGGTGCAACCATGAAAATATGGCAAACATTTAAGGACAATAAAAATGTGCTTAAATTAATTATTTTCAAAAAAGACTGATGAATACACAAAGATAGGCTACGATAACCGCTTACCATTAGATAGACCGTAAGTAATATGCCAGCTTAAGAGTAAACAAAAATACTGATTACTCCAAAAAATATGCTACAGTCAAGGGTAAAAATTGACAATATTGTTTCAAAATTATGATATTTTACACTCATGTCTTCATGTCAACCAATCCGCAGGTGGCAAATAAACCTGCAACACTTATCACCCTCAAAACCTGCTGCACCATCCAGATCTCTGCAACTATTGATTCGTGACGAAGTGACAGCATAATGCGTTTAGTATCGAACTGGCACTCACTGTCCAGCGTGACGCAACGGATAGAATCGTGCTATTGTAACAAACCAGGCGGCGACGTAACAAGATGTTCTGCTGTAACTACTAATTGTATTGATTATGGTAATTTTAAAGCAAAAAGTTGATGAGCTTTGTTCCTCATTAGGGTTTGCAGAAGAGGGTTAAGAATTTCATTTTTGGTGAAATGTACTATCATACACCGCCAAGTGGTTCAGGATTGTTCGACAATCTGAACCCCATAACTCCAGCATATTCTTTTCCAAACAATAGACTTTTGGTCGGTCGTCTCGGATACTTCCTATAACCTATCTAGATTATTTGCCATGCTAGTGTACCGACATCTATCGCTATAATAAGAAACTACGTAGTAGCGTAGCAAGATAACTACAATGACATATACATACAATACGAATTCGACCAATCAGATTACGAAGCTTGCATTACGCAAGTAAAGAGATAATCGTATCTAACACATATACAACTATCCGACATCAACTGTCGGGGTTCTGCCCGCAGGCAATATCAGTTCGCCTGGTCGGAGGATCTTCTCTTTTCAATGGAGGAACACCATACCTTATTCCTCCACACTAGCCTTTTGGTAACTACTATAACACAGGAATTGTTTTGGTAAAAAAGAATGCCGATTTACATTTTATTTCAGTTGGAATAAATACCTATATTGTAATAGCTATCATTAGTTATAATTAGTAATTTAAGCTCATTTTAAGTGAACTATGTTCTTTATGAGTAAATAAATCATTAAACCTAACCTATACTTGCATTTGTATACTTTGCACTGATGTTGCATTAAATTTCCTATCACACAGGGAATTAATCGTTACAAGTAAAGGATGACTTATTACAGAAGACAAGGTACCAGTGAAATGATAGGCAAGAGTGTACGACTTGACTAACGAACACCTTTGGCTCAGTTTTCTTCCATCTATCTAGCGCTCCTCTTTCCAAGGTTTCAAGCATGACTATTTACATGGTAACAAGAATATTGTAATACTAGGTACCGCTTAAAGTAACAGCAGTAACATAATATGCAAGTATGCAAGTAATGACCCATCGTCCAAGGTTATCCTCGATACGAATCAGCATAATTCATCCATAAGCGTAATTAATATTACCAGATACTAATCTATTGGTTTTACTTGATTTCTTGTATTGAAAAGTTGTACTTATTTAATTTGTTTGTAGGTACTGGGAAGTTTTGAATTTTCCTTTGCTGCGAAGTAATAGTGATGAGAAAAGTGATGATGTGATGTGATGTGCCCTTAGTCCACCACGTTGGCCTGATGCGGGTTGGCGGAATACACATACCATCGAGTCCTCTCAGGTGAGCAGGTTTCCTCACGATGTTTTCATTCACCGTTAACGCAAGTGATAGTCTAATTCTAATCCGCACATCAATTCGAAAAGTCAAAGGTGCGGGCTGGGTTCAAACTCAGACCTTCATACATGGAAGGCAAGCATTCCACCAATAGGATTGATTGGGGGATAAAAAAAATAAGACCCCCGACTTAAAAAAAAAATTAGGCATAGATATAACGTTTTTATAGCATCCATTAGCAACAACAGTGGTCATCGCAAAAAACGCAGTAATCGCACGCATGGACGCATGCGCACAAACACTAATAAGGCGCTAATTACCATATCATACGCAACGATATCATCTGCGTATCGAATGCTCGTAAAGTGTATGTTTATAACACGTCTAGATATTCTGATAGGTTCTATGAGAATTGATGGTAGTTGATAAGTTTCTTTGTATTGTAAGATGTGATTATCTAGTTATCTTATAGTATCACTAACCGATTATATCTATTGATGTTTCTAATAGTTGCAGTTTAGATGTTAAACAGTAACTAAATATGTAATCAAAACAGTGTCTGCATAATATGTGTTAAGTTTATCCCATTTGTTTCGACTTATTGTCATGTGGAAGAGTAATTTACTTTAACATAATTATACTAAACGTAGACACAATGTATGAAAAATCGGGTGGAATAATTATATGGACTGGGATTTTTAATCCTGTTATTATTGCTTCGAGTAGTTAGTATAGTTTATGTGGAGCTACTCGGTAAAGGCCTACCGACTATGTCCAAACGAGCAGTGCGAAAGACGGTGAATTTGATTAGTGGTCAGAAAAAACATCAAAGCCCAACTATAAAATTATTTTTAGCTTATCAAGCAAAACCGTGTCAGATGGCGTAGGTGTCTTCAGTAGCTCGGAATTAAAGCGCAATTATTTTACCTTTATGTAAACACCATGATGTCCTCCTATAAAGCATCAAGGAAAAACTGCCGTTAGTTTTATAGCAGTTCACTTTTTTTGCAATCAAGTGTACTGTAGAGTGATGCAATTAGTTACACTTCAACCTTCGTACACTTACGGCCAATTTAACCTATAACTTTTCTTCATTGTCCGTCGCACACTTGGGGCCAATTTAATGTTCGCGCCGCGGGCTAAAGGTGCAAGCGCACATGTCCAGCAGTAAATAGCCTCGACATTTTGGCAAGATTGCTTCCACGCACATCGAGTTCTGTCATTAACACGTATAAATATTCAATTAACGGAAGTGTGCGGTTGTCAGCGATTCGCAGTGCGCATGAAGGTAATGAGAAGGAACCTGTCATTTCATTTTGGAAATTAGTATTTTGTTTTCGTTTATTTACATGTATTGGAAGTGATCCAATGCTTATTATACATACAGTTGTAAACGTAATTGAAGTAAACAAATTACTCGATGTTTTGCTCATACAACAATATGGTTATGAACTGTGAAGTATGTAAGTATTACAGTTATTCAGAAATTTGCCAGTCTCTAGAGAGGTGCTATTCTCAAATAGTAGGTATTGTAACTTCTATTGTTAATTTATTCCCTTGTAGTATTGTAGTATCCACTGAGGGGCAACGTTTTTTTTAAAACTAACTAACTCATTGATAGCAATTATAACCCATTTTCATATTTACTTGAATAAATAATATTTTTTATTAAAAAAAGCAAAAAATAATGTACACCGGATATGCAAAAGATTATATTATCGTTTAAATTTTACATTGTTTACTAGTATAATAATTATAAGGTTACTGCAAACAATAAAAATAATACAGGATATGAACCTATCTACACTCATTATGATAGTCGCTAAACATTGCTACCGGTGGCAATACGATAGCCATATCTTAAAGCAATAGCATAGCAATTTAGAATTTCAAGTCATTTGCCACTTACACCCATAACATATATAAAATAAACATGCTGGGTACATGTTAGTGCGCAGACGTTCACTATTTCATGGTTAAAAAAATATTTAAACACGGTGACCATAAACGTCGGAAGTGGGCCGTAGAGACACCGTTTAGCAGGACGGTCCGCGCACATGGCGTGGTGGGGTCACCCTAATGTCAACGGTTTCTTCGTGACATTTATTAACGGTTGGAAGGGTTGGCTAAAGAGAAATTCCTAAAGGCCATTTTCTTTTTCCCATCGAGGGTGTTTTTACTAGGATATGATCGAAGCAGGCGACGGTGAATAAAATCAAAAGTTTTGGTTGGGTATTTGTCGAGTTGTGTCCGCTTTGACGCTATTTTGTACGTAGGTATGTGTGAACCACTTTTCTCCGCGTTTTTCTTTTGGTAAAAATATGTACCGATACGGTTTGTTCATTAACGCTCCTAGAGCCGTGAGTTTTAGCCCAAAATTAAACTCATAGGTAATTAAAATTATTTAATATTTTTGTCCCAAACCAGCAAATACTAATTCCTTTAAGGTATCTACATTCTACAGCATACCCTGGAACTTCTATATTCTGGTCAAATTCTTGACCAGGATTATAAAATATCTTCAGAATTTGTTATACTACTGTTTTACAGTTTTAATTTGGTGTCGTAAGTTTATTAACATGGTCAGTAGCTAGCATGGTCTGAAGATAGTTTTTCAAAAAAGACTTCCAAAATATTATACTGATTTCTGATCAAACCAGTCTTTAATTACCACTAGTAGCTTTTCTCACCAGATGTAAGCACATAACCGATGTTAAACTATAGCGTAATGGTCCGTGCAGGCGCCGCTATACAAGAAGTACAACTCGGTTCCGGCCGCTGCACCTCAATATTATACCCGTAACTCCGCGGCTCGTGAAACGCGTTGCACTGCAAGACGAGTTAATTGTACCCTTGTGATTCAGATGATGCTATCTGGAAGTTTTTCACACTGTTTCTTGTTGTTCATCAGTATTCGGATCGTTTTGTAAATGTACAGTGATGTTGTGTGCAAGTTTATAGAGTTGAACGAGTGATCTCTTTCGCTTGTAGCAATTTTAATGGACACCCATCATCATGATATGGTGGGATGAACAGGACTCATCTGAAAGACAGGCCACATAGAGCAAAAGACCGGGAAAAGTGGAAATATGGAAAGGCGATCTTTGCTCTACTAAGGTTTTTATTATTATGAGCCCATAGAGTCCCACTGACGCTCATCATCATCACCCCTCCATCATCATCTCCTGCTCTTATCCTATTTTAATTGGGGTCGGTGCAATATGTCTATAACGAAGAAAGAAACAAGAAAGAAAACAGTCTTATTATGGACTTGCCAGAAACAAATGAAAGTACAAAAAAAAGAAAACAATCAAGCAACATGAACGAGACCAAGAATGGCCACCATCTCATCTCATCATAATGCAGCATTTGGAAAATGTCTATGACACTAATGGGTCCATAATAATAATAACCTATCATCATCAGTTGCTTATGACAGTTATAACCATGGAGTTAGTATATATCTATTTCTATGGTTATAACTTGTTCATCTGTTATAGTGACTGATAAATGACAGTTCTGATAAAGAGGTTATTGCACCTTTCGATGCGGTATCGCGTTTGTGAAATTATGCGCAGCTGAAAAATGCGGTGACTTGGCAATATTATATTTAAGCTATTTTTTTAAGATTCATGAAAACGAGTTAAAGTTTTAGGACTAAACCAGTAGCTTCTACAAAAAAAGCAGTTCATTTTAGTATTATACTTTACATAACGACTCGCAAACGATCACATTTCATTAGATGCTGCTGTATAACTGGCCCACTAACTTTATACCGACGTCCTAAACTGCTAGCGATCTGTTTACTGCTCATAACGTTTCGTTATTGCTCAATATTTAAATATACTCTTCACAAATTATTAACCTGTAGCGTGAACCGGCTAGGAGGATGATTACCGAAGGACGAGCTTTGACTCGAAGTTTGTTCATAGATGCCTATACAGGAGTGGTAGGTATTTTGAAATAACTACAAACCCAATACTCACAATCCCTGACGTCTCAGAGAATGTTCTGCAGTCTCTTATAAAGAATAAGCCACCTCAAATCGTCCCGGGTATTTTATTTTCTCCATAAATCCAGATGGAAACTACATTCGATAGCAAAAATCACGTATTTAAAAAAAAAACTTCTATTCCTATATCGTCTAAGCCCTCAGGAAGAGGAAGAGTACCTACATTCTTAATAGTAGATAACTAGTATAATTTTTCTACGGCAAACTTTCTTTCTTTTGAGGAAGCGAAAGAAAGATGGATAGACAATGACATAATTGAAGACTGACTGACTGACAGACTGTCTTTGGTAGTACATACTAAGATGCTTCTAGCAAAGAGGAAGTTAGACAAATATTTCTACTTTATTACTCCAGTCAGTAAAGCGGTCGCAATACTATATCATGCAGATAGAGAAAATATTCACAATAATTTTTCCAAGAACGAAAACTTACTTGTAAGTATTTCCCTCCAAAAACTATTCAAATATAGTGTTAGGAAAAGTTTGGTAGTATTTACTGAACGAACTATTTTACAAGATGGCCGGTTATCACGACTCCTTAATAGTTGTTTAAGAATTGTTTCATGGCAGTTTGATTTGTGCTCACCCCACTTTTAATGGCGACATTCATAATAAATTGGGAAGATATTTCTGTTGATCCATTTATCTTTGTTGGTGAGTAAAAATATTAGAAAAATAAATAGCTGCACGACAGTTGTAAAGGTCAGTATAGATATTTTTTTGCCTCACTAACAATTATAATTAATTTAAAGATTTGCACTTATACCGCCATATTAGGATATCATGTGTATGTAAAACTTCTTGATATAATAAAAGCAAGAAATAAAGGTGCGTTAAAAAAAAATAAGCACACAGGGGGCGAAAAATCTACCCTTTCGCCTGTAACGTTAATTTCAAATTGATGTGTTTAAAGGTTAGTTAGGTATACCATGTCTCTATCAGTAATGCATAAATTGCTTTCAATTCATTTGTTCATGTGGTATCTTTGGACACGATTACTAATCCGCATTTAATTGCAAGCCGTAAATCAGCCACCATCTATGATCTTATGCGTAAAAAGTGCGCGGATGTGCGCACGAGTCGATTTGACAGACGGTGTAATTGATTGTTTTGACGCCTTTACTTCATAAGTTTTATGCATTACCATTACCCATGCTCATTTACCACACTTTTTGCTTACCGTTAGTCGAAGTTGTGTATCTTGCAGCAATTTGTTAAATTGTCTGTATTTAACAAAAACTGCAAGCGGGATGCCTTCGCCAACCTAACACAAACAGAATCCATAATTATCCGTCAATACAACACACTCGTTAAGTTTTTTCGATGGCAATTTTACGCGCAGTTTATCTCAAAGTAATGGTGGGCCGTCACGATAGAAAAATGCATTATTAAACCCCATAACCGCTTCCAATATCCTAGTGAGGTAACACCATAATACCCTTTCGCGTAACAACAAAGCGATGGTGTAAATTACTGGCGAGGAGAGCGGGGCGCGCAGCACCATTGTCCGGCGACACCGGCCACTTTGGGGTGACTTAAATCCGAAATTGGGTATTTCGAAAAATGTGCATGTGTCATTTATCACGACCCTCGCTTGGCGGAAAAAACCTAACCCTATTTAAAAAACTACCCCCCGTAATCCGGCGGCGGGACCGACGCGGCACACAAACAGTATTAAATATTTCCACTATTAATACAAAGGCGTTAGCGGCGCGTCAATATTGGATGAATGCAGGAACTCCAGCAGATAATCCTTATTAAGATAGGTTAAACAACCCTCCGTGAGACAACGGGTTGATCAGCAAAGTGTGTGAAGTTAATGCACTCGCTGTGTTTATTAGTTTTAAATTAAAAAATTCTCATGACTTTTTTGATGACAGAATTTTTTGCAAACATTTTTGCCGTCTAGCACTTAATATTTCAGTGGTTGTATTACTTATCTGACGTGTTTCCATAATTAATATTTTACTAGTACATAAAAAGACTTTCTACAAAAAACCGTGAAATCTTTCTATCATGTGTGACAGACCCAATGTGCAGTATTTCATTAGTTATTTTTATAGCCGGTCCCAGTAGGTAATTCGATTACAATTTCTCACTTTAATTGATGAAATTAAGACAGTCACGTGTCACATTGAATGCGGCTGCCGTGGCTCGGCACAATAGTGCGGTTAAACTTTTCAATATTTTGGTTGGCTCGCGAGCGTCGCACGTGCCGCCGCGTGCCGCGTTTTACCCCGCACTACCCCTGAACGCTTTATTTTTTATTATTTTCATAATTCATATTTCACAATAACAACTGAGAAGGCGTTTCGCACGGTTAGCTTATGAAACCACTTTCGCGATTCCGCGTGGGGCGGTAGAGACTTGGGCTTACCGCAAGGGCCACTTATGGGCCCGTTTTTATTTATATTACAGCGTTGCGTCGCGTCGCGTTTTGTGATCCACTTTATCAAACGCTTTACAGAGATCGCGCGGGGGTTCCAACGACTAGGATAATAATTTTGGTGGCATTCTTCTTGTGACGTCACGATATGGCTTATTGTGTTTTTTGGCGTAGGATTAGTGAGCCGCGGGCGGTGAGCCATAAAAAGCCTCTGTTTTCAACGGCAACCAACAAATACTAATCCTGGCCATTTTTGGGCCGCCATTGAGTCTAATGCGTACATTTATGTGATTTCGCAATCGACTATCATTTTTCTCTGTACCTACTTTATATTTATGGGGTGTTTTATAGCTTAAACTATGTAGGTACCTACAATATATTGTTTAATTAATTTATCGAGGTATGTGTCATTATTTTTTATTATCAAAAACGTTTACCCACTTACGGCAATCATAAAACAGAATACGGAACAGCGGTTAAAAATTGCAATTGCAAAAACTTCACCCCACAAGACTGACTCACGTAAAATGTAATGGGAAATTACTGTAAAATAAAAAAAGAAGTCTCCCTTAAAGTCGAACCCTTATTGTTACGGCAATTTAGGTAAGACTCCCTCGCGGGGAACTAAGAATTCTTATAGCGAACTAGCAATATGCATGGCTTCCCTCAAGTACAAGGTCATAAAACTTGAACGATTTTAATCGAAACGTTCTTTAAGAATTACTGTTTCGATTACATTGTCTGTTTGAACGTGATCTGTTTACTCAATAATCTTAACAATAGCTCGACATTTGTGTGCGTAATCGATTCTGATTATTCGGATTCGATAAATAT
The DNA here is from genome assembly GCA_932294325.1 of Allophyes oxyacanthae. Lineage (NCBI taxonomy): Eukaryota > Metazoa > Arthropoda > Insecta > Lepidoptera > Noctuidae > Allophyes > Allophyes oxyacanthae. The sequence continues at coordinate 447,667 of OW028614.1, read as the reverse complement.
TTTTATCGATTTTGCTTAATCAATTTTGTGTAGGCATGTGCATGCGTCATTGAGCTGAAAGAGGAGTTAATTGATAATTGGAATTCAACGAAGTAACTCGCACTTTTAGGCTTTACTCTGTATAGGATTTCAGTCTTCCCAGCTTGGGAATAAAAGTTATCTAAAGCTTAATACAAAATTTAAGGTATTAGGTAATTATTTTCTAAAACTTGCCACTTTGTTTCTTGTCTGCGTTTGAAATCCTGATATAATTCCAAATATCATATAACCAAATCTTATAAATTCTTTTGAGGCATACCTACGCTTGAACACACACATGATCTAATCAACACCGTTGATTAAGATAAAGAGCACGAAACAGCACACGCTAACAATTAATTTTATGGTCTACCTGAGTCCTAAGATCCAATCAATCATACCATTTCGAAAGAAACCTAGAAGTCTGACAATCCTCCATACTCCACCGCATCAAAAGTACCATAAAAAGTACTCCGAAGCTTAATCCTTAAGCAATTATGTTTTTAATTGTAGCGCTCGTAAAGCTGCGCGCACGCCGCCGGTAGCCGCGCCCGCTGCGAACAAAAAATGTTGATTGAGATCGCTACACGCTTCTGTTGCAACTGAGATAGGCTTAATTGAAATTTTCGTTTTGTTAGAGATGATGGATTCGGGCAAGCATTTATGGTGAATGATTTTATAGAGACTGGCTTGATGTATCAAGCTTATAATTAGATAGTCCCATGGCAAATTCTTGAAAACATATTATGATTGTTAGTTGCTATAGGCGTCTAAAAATATGATTCAAAATCATTGATCTAAATTGATTTGGTGCCATTAGAAACTAAGTGTTATGTTGTCATAAAATTTTATTACTATATCCACTTACTAATCTGTAATAATATAATCTTAATGTGCACAAACATGTTGTCACCAGTTACCTACATCTTCGTTGATAATAATACCTACAAAATAGAACTTCAACAGATGTAGAGCGTAATCGATAAAACGTAATAAATATCCTTTCTGATTGCGAAACTTCAAAACATATCTCCGAGGGCCCTAGCGATGCGTTTGGCATCCCTCGCGTACGTGCGACAAGGAAGTATTAAAGTCGTACAACTTAACCCCATGGATGCCGGGGGATCCACTCTTTAAATACATCCGATAAAAAACTAAACGACACCCCTCGCTAAGCAAAAAATATCCCCTAAGAAACGTCCATAAAGGAAAATTTATCCACAAATTAATTTGTAGCGGTACGAAATAAAATTAAAGTGAGGCGCGCGACTTAGTTTATTCGATTGATGGCGAATGCCTTAATACACGTAGATTTGTCTCAGGGGGCAAAGAAATACCTATCCACGATGGGTCTGATCTTAAAAAACTGAAGTTAATTTCATGACCTCTTCGATCGATTAAGGTCCGATTGGATTGCGGACATAATATCTAATAATTTCTCAGAATTGGAGCTCAAAGGGAATTAATCCTCGCTAAACTAGCTTAATTTACTGATAAGTCCAAGACATGCTTCATTTAAGACTAAGTCTGATTACAACACTGTAGTAAACTTAAGCTTAAAAAGCATTGCTAATTAAAGGATTAAGATAAGTATAGTCTGTCCGTCAACATAATACTGTTTTTAATATAAAACGACCTAAGACGACAGGTTCCACTTGGTTGATCCCATCCGCGGGATTAAACATGACATTAACAAAGAAATCGTTTTGACTCTGAATGCAATGTGGAAATGTACGATTACCTTCCAAGTATAAATCGCACATAAAAGCTGCAATACATTGGCAATTTCAAATACTCCGCAATAAAACCAGCCATGAATATTCACACCTTTAGTCATTTTATCACCAATTTCTACTTTCTTGCTGTCTTGCGTAACCTTGTCTTACGCAAATGATGGATCCCCAATCCGGAATCCCAGCGGCATTCACAATTTGTCATATAATTATGACAGTCGCATATTTATGTTCGAACAAAATCTTCTGTGGGAATGCTATGTCGAAATAGTTGAATTTTCGCCATTAGGTTCGGCCTCCACTGCCGTCTATCGTACGCATTGAGTGATTTATTGTACACAAACGTACATTAGATTTTTATGTTCGTATCTTGTAGGTTGTAAATAACATCGGTGGTTGTTCCCCGACCCACTTGAAGATTATTACTGATTTATTTATTATTTAAACGGTGTGATGGATGGCCCCAGTCGGATTGTTACTTAGCTTGGTGAACTTTGCCATCCAGATATATTATAACATTTATACGTGACCTTTAGAGATGATTATTAGAATGTAGGTTGTAAGATTTAGACACGTCGTAATTGTTTCGTTTCTCAATGTCGGTTGTTTGTTTGTAATTAAACTAATTGTTTTAATTTGGTAAAGATTTTATATTTTAGTAAAAGTATCGATGAGTTGATTGCGTTGGTTAATTAGCGGCGTTCGGAGATCTCAAAACAAATATAGTTAGACAGGTAAGTTGATCTGCTACAGCTTCAAATTCTGTACTGTATTTGATTCTGATATCAAAGCGATACGAAAATAAACTTGCACCAGAACCATTTCAATTATTTCTAATTACACAAATCAAAAGTTTTCCGGTGTCAGAGTGATTCTTAAAAATGAATTTTATCCCTATCTCAAACCAAAAACACGGCACACTCGAATCACCCCCATAAGACTATTGAAACTCTAATCCAATTCTTTCATATAATTGCCTAATCTTTTCTCTCTAAATAGGAGGTGCTTAATCTCGGCCGTTGCCCCGGCAAGGTGAACTAACCGAGCCTGAAATGGTTATTTTTTAACTTCCCCATTATAAGCTGGGAAGTGGAGCGGAATTAAACAAGGGAGGACTAGATTTAGAGCCAATGTTAAAGCGGCGGTATTGATTGTAACGTTCATGCGTCGTTTGGCAGATCAAGATGCTGGGTGCCTGGTGGGAGGATTTGATATTGAGAAAACATCAGATAATAATACTTGAACTATTTGTGAAGCAATTTAGGTAGACTAGGCTTAAAAGCTTGCAATGAAAGTAAATTTTAAATGTAATAATAACGTGACCAATTAACTTAAGATTTTATTTATTGCAAAACTAATAATTCCTTTCCCAAAAAAATTACGCAAAGAGTAAACCAAACTTTGACGTACACTAATAACAGTGGGGTCAACAAGAAGATCAATAATATAGTAAATCATGCTACACCAAATCATGTCAAAGCGGATGATGGTGGTGAGCAGGTCCAAGTAAACCAGAACAGGTAAAGCACGTGTCTTTTTAATCAACATTCCGATGTTGGGTGCTAGTCGTTAAGCCCACAAGTGGAGTTATGGCGCTGGGATCTGCATAATTAATATCTTTATGATCATGTAGCGGTATTTGGGATTACATTCATTGGTGTTAGATTTTGTGTTAAAATGAAGACCTTGTTAAGTTTGGGGTACAGTCAGCATAAGAAGTGATGATAAGTCGAGTTTCAAATTGCTGAAGTGTAGGTACATATAAAATTTATCACATGATTTTCAAATTTTGACATCCGACTGATCACCACTGGTGGCCATGTGATAAGTACTTGTAAAGGAGTATCCTTTGGATTACAACGTATTATTATGTATATTAAATCCAATTACTGTAGAAACATATGGGATGCAAAACACGAAATGAAGACGCTCTGCTAACATATCAATTAACACCAGAAGAGAAAAAACATGGGTCTTGAATACTTTCAACAACTTGAATACTTTAATAATCTATAACAACTTCATGTCCTCTTAGCCTACTGGCTAAGAGGACATGAAGTTGTTATAGATTATTAAGACACAGTTTTCAATAGCTGGATAATTCAAGCGCAAATACAAGGTAATTTGTTGAAATATCTTATGGGGTTATAGATCCTTAAAATATTCAGAAATAGACAACAAGTTGACATCTATGGGCCAATATTATAATAAAGTAAGAATACTAGATAACCATCTATGATATCTCCATTTAAGACTAGAGAACGTCCATCTGCGTCGCTATCACCATTGAAACAACGCGGTATCTTAAAACCATAAGGTATCTGTGTCACCTATCGCTATGGCCTTTCACCGCTCTATCTACTGATCTAAGCTATAAAAATAAATATCACAGATGTTATTTATAGCTCGGAACATGTTGTTCTTCGCGCGGTACCGTTGTTTGTCACTGTTAAAAACATGTTTATGGAAAAAATGATTTGTGGAATCGCTTTCTGGAATGTATGGAGAAACTGTATGGGTATTGAATTTGTAAGTGATATCGAGATTTGGAATGGTTTTGTTCGGAAATGGGTTTTTAGGTAGGAAAAGTTCATCTCTTTTCTCCTATTGGTCGTGTTATGAGGTGACTAAATTATTATTGGATGTTATAGCATCTATCTGTATTTACTCGTTTAAATAGGTACCTATCATCAATCTGCATGCCAAAAGTAATGAATGATCATGATAATATCTTTTCTGCCCCAAAGATCACACGGTCTGCGGGGTTATGTCTGAAGATCCAGCTATATTCTATCCAAACGCGTTACAAACACACTAAAATAATGTGCCTTCTTCAAGAATAAGGCATTTAATTATTTTATAAAAAAATAGTTGAAGTTGTCATTTCAGTAAAAGGTTGTAGTGTACAGGAAAATTTAGTAAATAAAAATCTTAAGTGGTCTATAATTAACACGCATTAAAACATAAACATAAAACACAAATCAATATTTCTCGTAATATTGGATTCGATTGTGGTATTGTAGCTAAGCCTAAGGCGTATGGTGACCCCCTTTACACTCATCTACAGCCTATTTTGAAACTATGCCAGCTATATTTAATTACATTCTTCTTCTAACATTTAGGCAATATTTATGTGCCAATATAAAAAAAACGCGGCACACATTCTTTATAAGTTTTATTGTACAAAAAACGACCTTAACCGACTCCCGATAGACTATCGGCTATAATTTCGCGGACATTAACATATAAATTGTCTACAATTATCTCAATACGCGTGTAAAGAAGTCTAACTAAATACGTGGCCAATGTTTGGGCCAACAATTAACTCGTCGATGTTGATGGCAATTAGAAGTTAATAGATATCTGTAATAGAGTATGTTTTCCAGTTGATGGTTTGGTATTTGGCACCAATATGTTGGAGGTTGGTGAGTCGTCGCATTCCACGGGCCTACATTCCTGAGTTGACACGTGGTATAGGAAGTGGGCGCTCGGGGCCTGGCCCGCCTGGCACCAACACACGCCCTACATTGAGTGTGTGTGCTATCTGCGTCTATGTATTGTTGATAAATCATTCAACTTTATTGTTGTTTATTCCCATATTTGGTCCGTCTAGTTCTGCATTTAATGTAAAGGTAACATAGTTTCTTGGCAGTAAACAGCGGTAGATTTCCTATAGCAGGATTCACGACTAAGAAAATTGTTGTTTACATTAATGATCACATTAATATCGGGACGCCAACGGTTTTAATTGCTGCTTGTATCTGTAATTGCTCGCAAGGTGGATTTAGCACAAAGTAGCATTAATTAAATATCACCTCATTATTTACTTGAGGTTAAGTAATTTTACGTATAAATGCTTACGAGATAAACGTTTGTCTGCGTCCATGACTGTAGATAAGTGTTATTATTAATGATACCAATCACCGATGTGACATAAATACATCGATGTTTGGGATTAAAGATTGCAATATTGCATGATTACTGTCAGCTGCTTGGAAACACTAGTAGCAGCTACATATAGGTTTTAAAGATTGCAATTAAGTAGAAATAGAACAGCTTACCTACAACTAATGCGATAATTTCGTTCTGGAATGACATTACAATTTCTATATTAAATCGATTCAAGATGTTTTTCTTCCTATTAAACACGAATTATTGCTTGCGTATAATCATCATTTTTATTTCTAACAAACTTCACACCTAGAACTGTGTTTACTTGTATCTTTCGCATCTTCTCATTAGCTCTCATAATGAGCAACAACCCAGTATAAGACTATTTGCTCAGACATAAATACAATTGAAATACACATCCGTAATAAGTCAGTCGGGACCGATACCAGACGGGTACCAATTCGCGTTGGACGGGTTACAAATAATGTAATGCGATTTGTGTGGCGTCTTGTGGGTGTTGGTTATGACGCGTCTCGTTAACCAAGCTTTATTGTTTTTCTATATAAGTAAGGACGTATTTTTCCTCTTTTTAATGGTAGTTGACGATGACGGGCGTGATTTTATTGAGGAGTCTGATGGTGTTTGTTTATGAAGCTTTTGCCTAGAGGAACTAAGAAGAGATAATATCTACCTATGTACTTACTTACCTAGTTGAACACAGTAACCACGAGGGTTAAAGTAGCAAGTGGTTATCAGAAGGGCTTATCATTTCTTACTATAATTTTCGAACCTTGGGGGGTATGGACTGCAACTTATAAAGTATAACTATTGTTTCTATGATCAACGTATAGAAAAACATCAGTGATATTAAAATATTGAGCGTTAGTAACAGATTTCTAGCCCTTGGTCTTTGAACAGCAAGATTGCCTTGACGACTTATAGCTACACTAATGAAACAGATAGCTAATAATTCATTTTCCTTTTGTTGTTAGATCAATAGGAAATAATTCCTCTTAACATCTGAATAGCAGGTAGACAGTAAACAGTGGATTAGGACGATAGCACACGGCAATGCGTCAATCCGCGACGGGGCGCTAGCGCGGCGCTCGTAGGAGTCCGTCAAACCGCCAGGTGTGGCGGCGACCTTATTTATAGCGCGCCGTGGGCCCGTAGATTTATAACACCCAGAGTGTTAGTACAGGAGATAGGCAAAAGTTTGACATCATATTGTGGACATTGGAAGCTGGGTCCTTCATTGACTTGGTATATTATTTGTTTCTCAATTGTATAATGTTCATCTTTCTGAAATCCTACTAATATTATAAATGTTGGGGAATTTGGACGTTTGTTAATCAATCACGTCTTAATGGCTGAACGGATTTGGATGAAATTTGGCACACAGGTAGACCATGACCTGAATTAGGACAGAATACTTTTTATCCGGGTAAATGAAGCAGTTCTCCTAGGATGTGAGTGAAACTGCAGGCTGCAGCTAGTACCTAATTAATAATATTAATGCAAAAAGAAATATTTCTCTTCTTGCTAAAAAAATGCTGCAAGGGCAGATATTTTTTGTTGTCAGAGACAATGCATAAAAGCACACAGATCGATAGTATTTTTTTTTTTAATCTGCTTTTCCATTCATAGAGGATATAATACAATACAATGTACAATAAATAAGGTTTTAGTTACCTGAAATAAATTAATTTAATTTAATTAATTTAATAAAGTATAAATATAATAAAAAAAAAAAAATAAAAAAAACGCAATTAATTGGACAAGCCTTACAGAAGACGTATTTGAGCAAGATACGCATCTTAATTAATTACGTGCTAATTTTATAAGAAACCTAGGCACTATTTTGCAAATAACTAATTTTATATTTGTTCTATAAATTATTTACACACGTAAACTTGTTTATCACATAATCTTTAATTTAATTCACTGTTATTTATCAAAGTTAAACATAAGTAATAATATATTAAGGCTCAACTTCACTGACAATTATAACAAACGTTTAATTAACATGAACTTTTATATAAGTAGATTGTTTGTTAGCTATTTTAATTGCTATAATTGGTTAGCTTTTTATTGTGTTGCCTTTGTCGCTAAATATTTTCCATGCATTCCAAGATGTTATTAATTCGATTCTCCAGTTATTAAAACTTAGTATACATACATACGAAATTCCTAAGTTTTCTTTGTTCTGCACACATTAGCAAGTCTTGAAATGGTGCTTGTAAGTGATGGTTGAGGTGTCGCATGTCGGTCTCCCGGCCTACATAGCTCATCTCATTATAAATTAGTTGTTTGCGTATTTACAACGTCGAGAACACTGCGAGCTACAAGCAAGTTACTGTGATCTTTGTTTATTATCTCAATATTGGCAGGCCGCACTCTAGGTAGACCGAAGACATCGCTAAAGCAACTGAAAAGCTATAAGTAGAGGAATATCGCCTCTTTTGTTCTGTGGAAATATAAGCCAGTCGGCAAGGTCCGTGAAGGGTCGACTACTGGGGGCATACTACGAGCTCTTATAGCAGGGCAGATATTGAACAGCCCAGACATTTCCAGTATAAGCTGACCATTCATTGTACGAAAATCCTATACAGTGCGAGGTCAGCTCATAGTGGAAATGTTTGGGCAGTTCAATTTCTGCCCTGCGAGTTCATAGTAAGCCATCTGGTGCGCCGGAGATACTTAGCTATCATTTTCCTTTGCATCTCGATAAGTAGAACGTAATTGTGCGTATAATAGATGAGGAAGTATAAGAAAAATATGTCGGTACCTACCTACCTACCTACCTACCTAAATACATGGCCGACATGTTGGGGCTTTCAAGATTGCTAAACGAACGCTCTTGAAGAGGTAAAGAGGGATCATTATCTGTTTGCTCGACGGTTAGATTGATGATCGCGGGATGATGCCGGGCTACAGGTGGATATTGCTGCTCATCCAACTGACTAATAGGTAAACAACAGAAATATATTGTTTTTTGTGGCTTGTGTGTGGTGATAACGATTATATGCGGTAACTTTGGTGAAAATAAAGCAAAATGTGCAGATTATGAAGTAAACACAATATTTAATAATACAATTTTTAATAAAACATAGACGTCAAAATTTTGATTAGATAAAATTAAAATAAATAATTAATATCACTGTTAATAATACAAGTCTGTTCGTATAATTATACATATTTTGTACGTAGGTACATCTGTATGTACAAAATATAACTAGTGGTTTATCTGTCAGTTGATAAGGAGCTAAAATATAACATAGGTATCAGCAATGCGTCTTATCATGCTGCATGTCGTAAAAAACGACTAGCCAATCATATGCGAGACATAGATATCTAATCTTTCCCCCACTTAGTATTAATGGAGTCACATCTTATCGGATGTGCTTATCTTATTGGTAAACCTCACTATGTATACAAGCTCCAAAAAGTCTAGACCCGATCCCGTTAAGGGTTATTATACTCATCATTATGAACAACTTTTATTGTGGGACACGCCTGAAATCGCGAAAAAATATCTGCTGTTTCATACATTGTCGAGTAATATTGAATTATTTGTATGGAACAGCAGATTTTTTTTTCGCGATTTCTTTATTGGTCCCATAGTAAAAGTGATTCATAATGATGAGTACAATAACCCCATAAAAGGATCGGGACTAAAAAGTTAGGAGCTTGCATTTAAAGTTATCTCAAGCTTATACGTCAAAAAATGTATGAGTCAAAGTCAAAGTTTTTTATTTCAACTGGGACTTTGCAGGCACTTTTAAACCGTCGTGATTTTAGATGCAAGGTTCCAAGTGAGTTAGTCCTATAGAAAAGGCAAGAAAGTCCATGGATACTTTTTAAAATTATACATTTACAATAATATCGTAAAGGTTACAATGCCGTTATATAAAACATAATTTTAAACAGCGTTACCTAAGTATTTACCATCGAAAGTATCCGTAGCTGCAGCAAAGCTCCTTCAAATCCCATAACCGTCGATTTATCCTTTTCATCATTAAAAACTCTAACACCGTCACATAAAGCAGCTCCATTACTTTCTAACAAAGATATTAGGCAGCGCGCGAATCCTGTAAACCCTCCAGACTCAACCCTTCGCTGCGCGGGTTCATTCGCCGCTCATTACGGAAGGGTTAAGATTGAGCCCCGGCCTTATAGACCGATGCAGCTTGCAGTATTTTAAGCCGAATTAGAGGAAATTTACTTGGTGAGTTATTAAGCTTTTTAAGAGGAGGGTTAAGAAATGGTGATTTGATTCGTTCTCGTTAACAGTTATAGCGAAGACGTTACTGTGAATTTTTTTAATTTGATGATATTTAATGTGTCTCTTTGGTTTAGTATTAGGCGCCACAAAGCGAGATAGAATATGATTATATTCTTAACAATATGCTGTGACTTTACACCGAGAAAAGAGCTTAAAGCTAATCCAGTTATAGCTACATTTGCTAAATCCATTATGCCATGTTGAATCCTGAATTTCGTATTGCCATTGGTCCATACCAATGTACCTATACAGTGAATGTAAAAAAAGAATAGAATCGAAATACTCTTAACATTACATTAGTATTAGTACCAACAGTACGTGCTACCCATTTTATGATGTGGTCCCCTTTTTACCACTCGAATTCCAAAAGTTCATAATGATCATTTAAGTTCAAGCTAAAGCAAAACTTTAGCTTAAACTTAAATGATCAAGTGAATTATTATCTCTTCAAGAATACAAAATCACATTATAGTTTGTGATGCACGTCAGGTTGCCAATACATCAGCTATTTATGTAAAACTCTTTTCCTTATGCGCTTGTAACGACTTATCTTGAATGATAAATATGTTATCTTACTAATCTTCGAATAGATAGTACCTACAGATTGCAATTAAGATAAATTTAAACATAAACATGTATATTACTTCCTCTTGCCAATATGAGGCAATCGTTTAATTTTTTATCCTTGCCTCCCTGCCCTGGTACAGTTTACAAACATACATCTCATACGCACACAATCAGACCTGAAACATGTATTTGTAGGTCAAACAAATATTTGTTCCGTGCGGGGATCGAACCCGCTACATGTGGCGCAAAAAGCTAAACACTAAGCCACTGCTCCAATTGTGCCGTTCAGATGCTATGTATGTATGCATGTGATGCAGTAGTACTCTTGGACTGGCTCTCCCAATAGGAAGAAATGCTCAACGTTATCATGGGTAAGCATGCCACTTGGTGCCTGCATAGTTCTCTCGCACCGAGGAAGCTGTTGCAAAAGTTTAGACTAGATAGTAAAATACCCTCCATCTGTAGTTCTTACGGCTTACAGCCTCAAAGTTCCGCGCCGAGATGTACTGCGCCCATACAGATAGGTACGGTAGATTTCAAATGATGATGGTCAAAAGATGGACGTCCGCTTCTCTCCAGGAATCAGGTGGGTTAAACAAGAAATACTTTTTACAATAAGTTCGTACCTCAATATTGAAATAATAACCATAAATTTGAAATGGCAGCGGTGGAAATGTGGCAAGAAACGGAGACATTATAAACCACCCAAAAACAACTAATGATTTCGTCGGACAGATTAATACGCACTAAATCTGAAAGCTAGTAGGCTCACAAATTACTATGTTCCCCGTTAATTATTGGTCGCATAGCTGAGACACTAAAAATACTTGAGACCAGTAATAAAATCTTACAACCTTCTGGACGGGTCTATCTCGACGTTGTTATTATAGAATTGATAGATCAGTTACCGTTGAGTAGATGTGACAGTTGATTGACACTCACGATTTAAGGAACATTTTAATATCAAATAATTGCTGACGTTTGTATGTTTTTGTAACGTGTTGCTACTGTTTTTTGTTTGAAGCAGAATAAAAAAAGGGTTTGGTATGATTTATAACTTTTAACATGCAGCATAAAAAGTAATAAGTACTTATAAACAATCAATGTAAAAAAGACATTACACTCCTTTTTGTGCAGTCGTGTAATTAATGTGCATAGGTAGAGGTAAAAGTCAAGTATTAAAGATTGTTAGGGAGAACACAAATTAATGGGTATTGTAGGTAAGTATGTATGTAATAAAAGCATAAAATACTCAAGACTTGAATGCATAACATACAACTAGGCATGCAATATTTAGTTGAGTCATTGGCCCTTCTTCTAGCACTTTTCCAACAAAGTACTGTGTTTGTAGCTGATCTCCATGCAACATCTATTCTTTGTTGTAGGTACCAATCTATGATATGCACTCTCATCTACATTATTCATGTATTCTTTGTCTAATCCCGTACATATCGCCGCGGGCGCGTGGTCCGGGCGGTCCAAATAATTTAATTAGCGTCATAATTACTGCGCACGACCACGTGACGTGCGTATGCGTGTGCGCTGCTTTGATTGCCTTGTTCAGGCTTTGACGTGATATTAGAGGCAGGTTGATGTTAAAGTCAAGGTTCATTTGTGTAGGGTTCTCCGTGAAGCATGCATTTTTTTTAAACCCATTATCAAGAAATTTAACATATTAATCATCCTCAGCATGTGGAAAACTTGAATCTAAACAAAATTGGCTACTACCATTCTTATTTTGAAAGTAAGATTCACTGTGTCGTGAGTACCTATAAATATTATACTAATCACAACAACAAAACCTTGCAATGCATACGGCTTCTGGCGCTGATGCAATACTACGAGTTCTGCCTACCCGATCATAGTAGACTAGAAACAATACACCAAAACAATGTACACCGTACACAATCGGCTGTTTACCATCCTACGCAGGAGAGTTACTCGAGAACAGGTTACGTAGTGTAGGCGATGTGCTGGTGATCTGTCAGTAGTAAGAATGAAGAGGATTTGTTATATACAGTGTGTGGATCAATAATTAATAGTTGTTTATAGACCTACATACGAGATGTATTCGTATCGTGGCATCCATACAACTAGGCGGCACGACGGGTTCGATCCCCGCACGGAGCAATTATTTGTAAGATCTACAGATACTTGTTTCGGCTCTGGGTGTGTATGCAAGTGACATAATATTATGTTTGTGAAGTGTACCCTCAATACAGGAGAAATCCTAATGAGAGAGAAAGTAAGAAAGATCTCCCCAACCCTCGCTGATGACGACATGAATCCTGCGGTGAACAGTGAGATTTTGCAAACAAACTAGCATAATACAGACTTCTAACATCCACTGTTGGGATCACGCCCGCCAGATATACCTCGCCTTGTTAAGGTGTTCTATTGAATTAAAAAGGGAGCATTTTTTCAGAAAAAAAAGAAGTTAGTATGTTGATCTTCATTTAAATGTACCTAAGTGATATTGTATTGTCTGATTTGTGAACGATTAATAATAATAAAAATAGTTCACAGTAAGTTAAAAGAATTGCTGATTGTCACTTCCCCATTACAGCAACTTATTACTTCTGATGGAATCGCGGAGAAAGTTCCGCAGCCTGATTACGGACGCAGCTGACAGTTTGCGACAGGCGTAAATTGTACAATTGTGGCTGTCAAACATCATTTTGGTATTACGTACAATACAAAAAATTATATTTGACAGTAGCGATTGTGCAATTTACGCCTGTCGCAAACTGTCAGCTGCGTCCGTAATCAGGCTGCCGGTCGTATATCCACCCAACTACACCTTACTTCAGGGTAATAATTATTTGACACTACAAACATGGAGTAATAATATACTTCGTCACAGAACTATCGCGTCGTTCAGATCCTATCATTTAATTACAACAAACGTTTACACAAATAAGCAGTACTTGCTGTAGATACTAGCAGGACGGCATTCTGAGCCACAATGTTAATTAGCGGGGACCTTATCACTGAGATACGCCGCATCAATCACTCGCTATACTTAATGGTTGGTTTATTTCCACAACCTACTTACTACTTACCACATTCTCTGTAGACAGATTAACTGATTTAGTACTAGGACTGGTTCCTAACTGATGATTTATGCTTGCGCGTACAATCAATAGAATTACGAAGTTATCTGAGATAGAGACCAAAATTGGCCTAAGAATACAACTCAAAACCATAAGAATTGAGTTTCAATAACTGGTAACTTCTGAGCCAACCGAATCTGCTGCTCGTCTGTCCAAAAAGTTTGATTTCCCATATGACACCGAAGGTGAGCGGGTTGATAAGCGGTGAACCAGTCTTTGGACTCCGAAGCCACGGCTGCCTGTCAGAAACCTGAGGCGTTTCAAATTGCAATCACCCTGTCAACTATGTATTGTCAGAGCTAAGAGCAATACCTACGCGTGTACAGCTGGGCCTGACGTTTAGGATATGTTGTGTTCACCCTTACACCCTTAACGAACCCAGGCTTATAATAGGCCTCTCATCTTGGTCCCATACGAGAATATGACTTTCTGAGCGTTCCAGAACTAGATTCATAGAATAGCTAAGCTTGCTAATAAGTTCTTCAAAGAACATTGTAGAAACGAGCCGAACGAAGGTCACTATCATTGAATGTCCTACCTATAACAGCCAGATGGTATTTTCTCGCCATATTTACCGTAGGAGACTAAGTACAATTTTTAGATGCACCTAAAAGTGCGTGGTCAATAAATATATGTGGTGCAATAATAATAAACCACGGCGGTTGTGCGCAAACAAATAAATTATTATTAACCAATGATGGACTGCTTTTGGGTACTTGCAGAACGAAGAGCGATCAGAACTGGCACCGTAGAAATATTATGAAGAACATGATATTCTTTTAGTATCATTGTACGGGGCCCAAAAAACTTGTGGATTGACTAAATGACTACAATATTAGCAATTTTAGTATATTAAGAATATAGCATTGCTAAAATTTTAAAACTTCAATCTGTATAATCAACCTCATAAAATATGTTGAATTTTCTAACAAAATATGAATTTTGCATCAAATCTAATAAATATTTTATTTATGGATTATCAAATCCAATAAATAGTTTATATATGGATTTATTATTTATCTTAATATTCATTGAAACCAATTAATTTAACGTTTATCAGTTCTTGACTAAATATTTATATAGATAGTACAAATTATCATTTCAAGAACATAAATTGTCACTTTATGCAAAAGCTTAAATTGGTACACTTGCTCGATATGGTCACTGGCACCATTCCAATACAAAATATATATACCCTCCTAAGCATAAAAATGTATAGACCTGCAAATCTCCTGATCTAGTTCAGATAATATATTATTTTACTTCCCGCGTCTAATCATTCTTAGTACTGTGATAGATGAGTGTGGGGACAGAAAGAGGTGTTATAGCCAGTGTAACTACCGGATCACAGCACTTGTGCCGGAATTGATCTAATATGGCAATATAGAAATCGAAAAGATTACATTTTATTGTTTATTTTGTTCATCAAAACAAACACACGAACGATTTCTGTAGTTAGGATTCACGGAGAAGGAAACTCGGATTAATGTTATATGAGTCAAGTATAATGCTGTTTTCAAAGGGAAGTATGTAATAATTTATATCTTAAAAGATATAAACAATTTTAACAACTTTAGTGGAGTGATTATTTAGCGTGATTCCTTTGAATTCAATCCGTATTATTGTATTTTTTTTTTGGTTAAGAATCAATTATTACTTTCCATACACTACCATGTATTGTTTCGATAAGCAAGCGAACACGTTTTCGCTTCCTTGTTATTTAAATAAAAGTGGCATCTGGACATTCATGCTCTCTGCTTTATTAGCTACAGAACTTTCATTAGCAATGGAGATAAAATCCACCAACATACTCGTATCAACACACACCCATAACACAACTAAGGATTATCTCCACTCCTTTCTTGACAAATTCTACACTAAAATTATATGTTCACGACCCAATTCAGTAAAAGTATTCTGCGTCACACTATAACAGTAGAGTAACATCGCATTACTATGCGTCGCGGCGTCCGCACATCAGAAATCACTAGGTTACCGACACCACTCGATACATCCAATAGATTTTTTCTTCTACAACTGGATGATATATATTATAGTCGTAAAAAGCGGCTAGAGTATCGGCGAGTCGTAAAAATAGATGTTGGTACGTTACGCTTTCCGCATCAATAATTCAAGATTACGGAGGGTGGGTCTAGCGTTTACTTAGATCTGTGGTGACACAACGGCCTGGTATTGCACTGTATTTATTTGTCAGTTCTTGTTTGTCGATTCGGAGCAACTACTGGTAACTGCAACCTAAAAGAGAGAAATTTATAGTGGTGTTTCTAGTCACCGAAGTAATTTCACATAACACTGGTATAAAACGATAGCATATCTCCTTAACCAAAGTGTTTTAAGAAATAGCTAAGCGTTAGTGTCAGCTTGACTGACAGCATTACCTAATGTCCATTTCTAATCAAATAAAATTTATTTTGAAGTTCAGATGACAGTCTACTCAGTCTATAAAGAAAGCACTTATCCCTATGTCAAGTCCTTTGCATGATCAGTTCTTTGGGGAAGTGCACCCTGCTTTAGTGCTTCGGAAACACTCACTCGGGTGAACCTCAATGTTTGCCTGGGTCAGAATAAGGATTACAGACACGCATATTGTCTTCTAATCAAAAACGTTACTTCTAAGCATTGACCTACCATTACATGGACATTGGGTCCGCGCTCAAGTGTCCGAGCCAAAAGAGTTCCAAAACGAAGAAAGAGTTCTAATCGCGCGCCAGTCTTTGTTTTGTCAACCAACATAATACACGTCAAAAATGCCGTACTGTATTGTAAAAAAGTTTTTTAATGACGATACGGTATGAATTAGGATGTTATGGTATTTTATATTTCTTTAATTGTACCTACGCTTATATACGAGAAGGTTGACTCGGGACACATTTTTCGTGAATTTTGTTCTAGATCCGCCGTCCATGGTACTAGTAGATCAATTCTTATAAGTATGAAATGTCTTCTAAGGAACATAAAGTTTAGGGACATCCACAACCCAGCTCACTGATCTAAATCCATCGATACAAGTTTGCAACTACAAAGTGTACCACAACACAGCTCAAACCCCCAGCCGCGACTTCAACCCTCCCGCGCTACGGCACGTACGCGTGACATTACTGTATATCTTTTTAAACGGGACGCGTTATTTTTGTGACAGCCAGCTCTGTCCCCTGCACGGTTTTATCGCGTTTTATTGCTAAACATTCAAGTATAAATATAAGTAGACTTTGTTATAATGCGTCCTGATTTGAGTTGGAGGTTTCTTTGTTAGGAAATTGGTAATATCTGATCATAGGTTTAATCAGTTAGAGAATATAGCGTTGTTATCGATACTTAGGCGCGGGCCACACTACGAGCTAAGCTAATACTTAGCCCACATAGCTGCTGCGACTTTTCATACTTCGGCCAACACCGCAAAGTAGAGAGCTAACAGCAGTTGGCAAAGAAAAGACGCTGCAGCCTCGTAAGATAAGTTAGCTTAGCTTGCGGTGTGGCCTGCGCGTTATAGCTAAGCCGTGGCGTCCCACGGAAGACGTGTCTACTATTACATATGTGGGTGTACCAATAATATAAGGATGTAAAGGCTCTAAAAATATCAGTGCTAATGCTGATGTGAGAATCAAATCCGCAAAAAGAACGCCTACCTACTCTTTGACCGGGTCATCAACTTTACAAGTTTGTTACGCAAATGCCTACAAAATGAGTTAAAATCAATGCGATAAGCAATAAAACATGTTCCTTTCGCTGATTAGTGTAATGTAAGTGAATAGTAACGGGCTACAAACTAATTGCCTGAATACATTAATAAATCTCATTTGTCAAGACAGTAATTAAAGTTAAGTACATCGACATTAAGAAAAAAGACACGTTTAAATATAAAGTAGCAAAAGCAGATTTAAAAATGGAACAACTTATGAATACAGTTTTAGCAAAACATGGCGATGTGTCAAGCTCACTACTGAAAAAATCTGTAAGTATTATTTTCAAAAGAGGCTCACATAGTACTTAACCAAGTTGCACCGAAGCCTGAAAAAAACAATAAAGAAGAAAAAAAATTTGTTCTAGTCCACTTGATAAGGTTTTTCAGGGTATAAGTTACCGATGCCATCCATTCCATGCAATCCGTAATTGCCTATCAGGGTGGTAAGTAATAGAAAGTAGTTTCTTTGTACCCAGGAATGTGACTGCAATAAAAATCGCCAAAATTAAAAACGAACCAATTAAATCAACTGGTTTAGTCCGTAACATCTTTGTACCAGGAAAAAAGCGTCGCTACCGGCATCCATTCAATTTCGCGTCTCCAGCAATAAAGCGTGATTGTCACGCACGTACACATTGCATAAAGCGGTATTACTGACGGGGCCCAAGGGGGGCAGGGGGCCACGGCACGGGAGGCGGGGGACACCCCCAGGGTGGTGTTTAACGCACGAAGGGATTTTTCCAAAATAATATTTTTTTGAACGGTAAAGTTCTTGGTTTTGACTTTGACGGTTATGACCGATATTTTTTGCTGGTGCATTTTTTTGGCAGGGGACGGTAGACTTGTCTTGCTTCCGTGTTTTGATGAAAAATAACCAGGCTAAGGATACATACAATACATAGTGTATCGCTTGGCTAAAGTTAAAGTTGCTAGAAGTTTTTATTAAACATTTGATCAGGAGTGTCAGTGCAAACGAGAAAAAAAAAATTAAGTACATCTGAAATAGCTCAATCATCCAGTAAGACAAAGAAGGTAGGTAACATGATAATGCATGCATACTTTGTTCGGACAATCCTCAAATAATGTATCTTTAATTTTTTTATTAGCGTGGTGAGAGCCGTCGTTGGCATTTTTGGCTGGGGGGAGAAGGGGAAGAGGTGTTTACCGGCTGAAATCATCACCTATAGTCATTACAAGCAAACGGTAGCGGGACGCCAACAAGTTACCGTTTGAAGAATATAAGCGTGACGGTCATGAGGTTGAACGAACATTGACGATGCATACGATTGATTAATATCCCTCCATCCATCAATTAACGACTCCAGTAAAAACGTTCAACAAAAAGATGTTAGTAATTATTTAGCGCAAGCCGTGGATCTAGATCGTGGCGCACGTTTTGTATTAATGGCGATGTGTGGCGAATCCGTCGTACTGCAGCTTCCTTGATCAGGAGATTGGAATCCTGCGATTTACTGGTAGTTCGATACACGTTTTTACGAGTTTTGATTAATTATGACGCACAAGTATTACATAACATAACATAGCTTGTATTGGACGAAGGGTTAAGCAAAAGTGTACATTTATAGTACTGTATGTAGGTACACATGGCTACATATCAAGCTACAAATTTCCAATATAAGCCGACCTCTCATTGTATAGGCTTTCCGTACAATGAGAAATCAGTTTATTCTGACAAAATATAGCGAGATATGTAACCGTGCGACACACATTTCGCTAACGCCGCCGCTGTTACTCAGTCCCATGTAATTGGTGAGCCTATTCCAACTACCGGGCACAACTTAAAACTCCGAGTTGCTACTGAGAATTTCTATATAGAAAAACCTAATGACACTTTGCCTGACCTAGGAATCAAACCAACACGAAGAGTTATTCTCAGTAAGAGGCAGAAGAATTAATTACTTTATAAAAATGTATCTATACTTCGTCTTCTTGGTATTTATTTTCTTTGCATCTTGGCATTTAAAAAATCGGCATTCTTAGCAATGAATGTGAATATTACTAAAAGTTAACAAACAATTTACATTAATTTAATTCGTAAGATTGCAGATTTTTTAAATGCATCTTGAGAAAAAAAGACATGCCAAGATAGAAACACCTTTAGTAATAACCTAAGCCCACAGAGTATACGTAATAGGTATGTGGGTTGAAATTCACTAGCTATTCCTGTCAACCTTATTTCATAATTAGCACTATGTCACTGGTGGGTGTTAAGGTGGTTCTAAATTTAAACAAATTGAAAGTAATGTACTGAACCTAAATAGCAATGATGAAAGTGAAAAATTAGTTTTGTTAATTTTTGACTAAATTGTTTATGGCATTAACCATGAGCAGTTAATTGACTGTAGTAAAGTACGTAGGCTTTATCGCTTCATAAAGTATTTGATGTGTTAATAAACTTCAAAATACTTAAGAAAGCGATGGGACTTACCTTCTCAGTACCTACATAGCAGGCCACAGTCAGACATAGGCATCTCGTAACACTTGGTTTTCTGGTTTCGATATTGAAATTCTCCATCACCATTTAAATATCTTATAGTATGTTCGGAAGCTTCGCGTCTGTCTCGCGAGAGCATCGATTGACCGAACCCGGTGCTGTGGGATCGACGCGCGTAATTCCTGTGCGCGCTACGTGCCTGGAGTGCGTAAATACGCGCAATCGCTCACCCCATTACGCTACGATACGCTGCTGAGGATGCAAGGTTGGGGATGTAGCGATTTGTTTCATATTGGAGGAATTAGAACGAAATCAAAATCCTGACATTGGAAATTCCCGAAACATACTGGGAAATTGGCTGCATGTTCGACCTATGAAATCAACCAACATCCAATATTGTTGCGGAAATATTCGAAGCCAAAGATGAGATTTTCGGAAAAAGCTCCGTAACGACGGGCCCAGACTTAATGATTCACTGTAGTAATCCACATGTACCTTTCCTCCGCTGCCGCCTCTGCCTCGATCGTCCCCTCAACGCATTACTGGGATCGATGTCGGATCGAAGGCAGCAATCAGCCTCCTTACAGCTGAAACAGCTCACTATCCCCATTGTTTTATCCTCTATGTGGAGGGAGGGGGGAGGCAATATATCGCGCATTTTTCAGCCACTTCTATGTAACCTTTTGTAATTATTAAGATAGAAATGTGGTTATTATTCCTCAAGCGATTAGGGAAGAAATCTCTGTTTAGTGGTGCATTACAGTCATAACCAGAAGGAAAGCTAGTAGAGACGTATACGGATGAGAATTAACGCAATGTCGTAGTGGTTAACTTTGATCTATGCCTGAATAAAAACATTAATGAAAAAATTTGAGCTTTAAAAAAGCATTCCGATGGTTGGATTCGGGCTGATCCGTCCAGTTTTGGTTACTTAATCGTACATTTTCGCGTAATACTTATTGCAATTTTTGAACCTCTGCTAGTAGAGCTACTAGGAGAGGTCGAAGAGGTCGAAGAGGTAGAAGAGGTCAAAGACTCGGGTACATAGAGCTATGTACCCGAGTCTTTAAGGATAATAATGTTAGTTATCACGTAGTATCTGTATGCATGAAGTATTTTAAGTAGTTTCAAGCTTTGGATTTATGCCAAGCGTTATCGCTGCAGGTGCCTTTTGAACAAGAGCATTATGACAAACAAGCTTAATACCGCTGCTTATTATTTACCTTTACTCCATCTTATTCTTAGAACAACTAGTAAACAACAATTAATTTGCTAAAAATACACCGTAAACAATACAATAAGTAAGGTATTTATTTATATGGCTTTGTTGTGCGCAGGAGTCGCAGGAAGCGTCTGCGGCCTTGACGGCGGGCGGCGCGGCGCTTGCGCTGCACTCTGGTACATACTGCGTAGTATGTCGCCTATTTACGGACATACGTCATCACAAGGCGTGAAGCCTTGTTCTACCTGTGTCCTAGACTTATAAGCTTTTCCACATAATACCTAGTTATTTGACTTTTTCCAGCAAAATAATAGTTCAGTGCTGTGGTGCAATTGAAGATCTACGTCCTACTATTGGCTGTGATAGGCCGAGTTGATTGACGAGACTCTACCAGGAACTATAATTACATAAAAGCAGTGACGCGCGTAAAGTAGGTAATGCTACGATGCAATGCTAACAATTACAATTGTCTCCATAAATCTTAGCTGACTCGTGTTCTTATGAGTCAATATGTACGCACGTTGGCTAGTAACGTAAATAGATCAGTAGGTGCTAGTTTAAACTATCTGTTTGTTTGTATGTAGGTAATGTAATTTTCACATGTTTTGTTCAGCTCAAATCTTCCTTGCGGTACTCTATGTTTTCCTTAAGTATTTGTGTATCATTTCACCCGAAAGTAGAATGTTTAAGAACTTTGACAAATAAAAGTGGAAGCAAATTGACCAACACAAACAAAGGTTTTGTCGTTTTTTGTGACACGTGTATGGGTTGCCTATTCACAGATGCTAAATTAACTTAGATCAATATTAATATAGGAATGTAATTATTTAGTCATGTGCCTCAAAACTACTGCGATTTAGGGATCATAATTACCAGACACTAATAGGTACTACAAACTTAGCAATTCAAATCTCATTTTAACTGTAAATTATATTGTTTAGTTCATGATTCATAACTTCAAAATTAAATACAGCGATGACTACCTAATTGTGTTATTAAGTTTTTGTTCAAACGCTTCTAATTATTTCAAATAACATAAATGTTAGTGATTATTACGTCAACACTCGTTTGAAACGTATAATAATTGGCGTGTAATATTAATAATATATACATTTTAATAATTGATAAATAGACCGTATAATTTTTACTACTAATTTATGAATAACTTTACATATCAATATCAATTCGGAAGTACTAGTTACACAGTTATTTTAGTGATGTACATTAATTGGACAGATTACCATTCGGGCGTGCTCCTGAATGGTAAAAATGAATAAATTTTACCGATGTTAACGCGCGGATAGATCGCGTAGCGAATTTATTGAATAATTTATTAATGTATTCATATTTTTCTTTTTATAATATGATTATTATAGGTTACACATGTAAATTCATTGTAGAAACTAACAAATAATAAAAACAGGTCTCCATTAATAAATTATTTTGTTTTCGAGGAAACTGATGATGGTAGAAGTACTAGCTATAATAAAAAATAAATCATTAGAGTCGAGAACCGAAGTCAATCGTTTTTATTACGAAACTTAACCTGATGAGATTTGCAGATAGCTTAATTTGAACTTGTTTTGAGTACTATAGATGGGCTAGCCGTGAAAGTTTTATATCATTTGTATCCAGGTCATTTTAAATAAGATAACCTCTTTCATCTGATAACTATGCAGTTCTTTTCAATTTCAATTACTTCATTAAGATCAAATCTAATCAAAGAAGCTGAAGTCCTATGATCGTGCAAACTCTACATACTGCATCCATTGTCGTGGCACGCGGAACAGATTGCGATCAGCGTGTCATTAATCTTGGTGGATCACGCTCGCCGTGACTGCGCGTGCGCTACCGGGCGACGGTGACGGTGGATCGGTAGATGTCGGGTGGTAGTCGTGTCGCAGCCACTCCTAGATGTTAAGTATTATTGGGGAGATTATTTTTAATTAAAAAATTATCAAGTTTTAGCCCGAGACTAAATCCCTTCCCACGTCGGTTAGGTTTAACTATACAACACAATTTTATGCCATCGGTTTCCTCACAACCTGGTTTGGCAGAGGTCAGACAGTATTTTCGAGTAGATCTTTTGGTGGAAATCATGTTGTATCTGGTTAGATTATAAGCTTAAATGATGTTGTCATCCCTCTTTCATGCTGTAAAGATAAGCGAGATAGAAAATAATAATTGTATCATATTAAGCGATTCGTATTGTAGGGAAACTGAAAGTATTTTTGATAATGTTCCTATTAGAATTATTAGAGACGAATCAGAACATCACGTGTGTCAAAAGAATCTGATTTCGAAAAGTTCTGATTCAAAGTAAAGCTTTGATTTTTTGAATATCTGTTTGTTTGTACTCTGTAAGTATAAAATGTACAAGTATGGTAGGTGATTTAGTTGCTAGCCCGTC
Organism: Allophyes oxyacanthae; assembly: GCA_932294325.1. Lineage (NCBI taxonomy): Eukaryota > Metazoa > Arthropoda > Insecta > Lepidoptera > Noctuidae > Allophyes > Allophyes oxyacanthae. Next base: position 424,270 of record OW028614.1, on the reverse strand, counting down.
GGAGCCGCGACCTGGCGCCCGCGCCGCACCCGCTGATCTTGAAGTGTCGGCGTGTTATTTATTTAGCCGTTCCTTTTAATTGCATTTATCGTCCACTTATATCATAATATATTATACAGACAATTGTTGCATTCTTGCCATTAAGAGTAGGTATGTGCGCTCTACGTCGTCGTGGCAAAAACTTGTAGTACCTATAGGCTGTAGGATAATCGTATATATTATTAAGTATAGACTTTATTATTTACGACTAAAACTGGAAAGCAATAGAAATTGACGACCTAAATAGTATATAATGCTGGGCAAGGTAATCACAACACTCGTAATCGCGATCGATAAAATTTTGACAGTTCAGGAATATGTTTCTCCAATTGCGGAGCAGAGTAAATTTTAAAGCATGCTGCATCATTACTCTATCGGATGGCGGCCCTAATGTTGTTGCCCCAAGTGTAATATATGATACCGATAATTGAGACAAATGTGACTTAAAAACCTTAAAAACCTAAGGTCCTTTAATTACGTGAGTTTTTTTAAGTCACATTTTTACCCCCATGAAGGAGCAAACTATTTTCCTACGTGACCAGTAGAGATAACGATCTTTCACAACTCGCGCCAATTTCCATGATGTCATACAGTTTAATACTGATATAAGATTATATTGCCATAAATCACAAGTATCTTATACAATATACACCTACAGCGTTCCAGTTTATTTTTACCAAAATGTTCTAGAATAGGTATTATTTGCTGTCCCAGTTTTTTTTCTATAACCAAAGAATACCTTGCTGTTGTCGCTTTGACATCAAACACGTCAAGTCCCTTGCCCCCAAGATCACCCTAACCCGGCCAATCGAAACCCATTGAAATTCCGGGCATTCTCCGAAATCGCGTGAACATATTCTGCGAATAGTTATAACTTACGGTAATGTTGTCCGGAGGCGGTCCGTCCGCCCGGCTGTCCGGCTGTCCGGTCCCTCACAGGTGCAGGTCTACACGCACGGGAGATATGCGGATGAGTTGCATATCTTTAGGTGATGCCAGCTTTGTTGGGTTACACCACGAAAACTGAGAAGGTTTTATTTTTTAGATCATTTTATGACGAAATGGTTAATAATTTCCTTTTTAGTATTTGACTGATTGCTGACTCGTCTCCGATGACGAATAGATCTTCGTCGCAAAGCTGTCTTAAGAGGTGAGATCACAATCATGCCAGCAGAATCCACCTAATACCCACAACTACTGACAATGTGATCACCAATCTTTCAAGATCCTTGATAACATTGGAGTAAGCAACAAAGGCAAGCCACAATAGCCTTTTTAATCATTAAGCTGCGAACTGCTGCTGATTACTGCTCAGCAAAACGTATAACAGTTACACGGGTTACTCTGTAGCCTCTTCGTTCGTAACTCGCTACATAAAATTCGTCTAGTCCAAAGTGTCAGCAGTTCACCGTGAAGCCCATCGTTTCTTAGTTGTGTGCGCACGCGACTGATCCGAGTTAACTTGGTTCAATCGCATGTCGTTGCATGGCCCCGGGACTAGTGTTTTACATGCGATTATATATGTGTTATTTTGTTTAAATCTCTTAAATGTTTGGCCTTTTTGGGTGGCTCCTAAATTGTAAGCTAAAAATTGGTTGTTGCCATGTTCCCGACTATCATTTGCCATTGCTCAACTCCAGATGACTTCTCGATTTCAGACGAATCTACCTTAATTAATGGTAAAATGCTGCCAAAACCCTGATTATGGATGTTGGCGTAGGTAAAAATATGAAAAAGTATTTGCTGAGCTGAATAGGGCGTTCTCTACACTACATCTAATGATATTGCTTGATAATCTTCTTACAGCACAGCAAACCGCTGCAATAGGCCAGTAAACAATTGGTAAGGTAGTATTTTCTTATCGCTTAGTCACAATATAATAATTTTATAAAATTGTGACTTGGGTCATTTATTAATCTCGTACCCAAATTACCAGCGATATCCTGCCAGGATACGCGAGTTGATCTCTAAATGAGTATAAAATAAGGCTTGCTATAGCATCGCCTGGAGCATGCGGTTTATGAGCGGGGGACATGCGACCTGCGCTTGCGCACGCGCGCCCCAAGGCAATGCAACCTTGTAAGATGACGGTGGTGAATTCTGGATGGTTATTTTTATAAAATTCGCGTGTCATTAAATATCCGTTAGATTGCAAGTTAATCATTGAAAATCATGATAATCCTAACCTCTCCAAAAGAAGGTATGTGCAGTGGTCGGTATCCGGTCCACACACACAGGCCTCTGTTAAGCGATTGTGGTACGATCTCTGCAACCCAACAAAAATATTCACCAGCGGGTCTACCGCGTAACTAAAATGTTAATGAACATCGTCACTGGTAATAAACTTCAATACGATCTAGAGAGACTAAACTTCGAGCTACCTTGTAAAAAAATTACCAGTTTAAAATTACCAATTAAAAGACTCCCATCTTAATGATCGCAATTTTTTTACAAGGTAGCTCAAATTTAGTCTCTCACAAAAGTGTTAAACTTTATTACCAGTGTCGATATTCATTACCATTTTAGTTACGTGGTAGACCCGTGGGATGGTCTTATGGACTATGTGAAGTGAAAGAAGCTACACCTAACCTTCTAAGACTAATCTTCAATTTGAGGAGTTAAATTATTCACATTCATACCTGAGACTTTTAAGGACAACTAATCAATTAGTTAATACACTTATTGATTTGTAGACATGTTATAATATTTCGATTAACCTTCAAAATCAAACATGGACCATTAATAATTAGCGAATTGAGAATTGATGCGAGGTGTATGTTATTCGTTCTCTTCTGCATTTGATGTTCGTAAACATGTATGAATAGAAATGACACTGTTTGTTTTTGTATCTCTTTATTCATCGCCTTTAACTGTTAGAATGTCTCGAAGAAACGCTCTAGTACCTACTTGGATTCTCAAACGCTGATCAAATATAATCAGCCGTCAAATCTGATGTCAGCTGACACGGTTGGTTGTTGAATTTACGGTTTGTAGGTAAACCAATCACAACAGTTAACATGTCATCTGAAATTATCAGAGATTCACCAGACTGTTAGAATCATGGCGTAAAACTATCTTCCTTCTTTTAGATGGTCTGTCTCGTGCTTAGAAAGTTAATCATGTATATTTTGTTATGTGCAAGATTTTATGTCATAGTTTTGGCTAAAAATATAGCAGTCTGCCTAACCCTTACTTTATTAATTTAGTATTAATTTGTTGTGTCGTTTGGTTCTTGCTAAGGCAATTTGTGTTAAAAAAATACCTGATATAAGTAGCCAGTTTGAGAATACTGCCACGATTGATGTTTATAGTTGAGTGCATAGATCCAATATGTAGATAAGTAATATAATAAGATACTATATTATTTAAAAAATAATTGAAACCACCAGTATAAGCCTGCACTGACCACTTGTCTACCAAAACAGGTAAAGCCGCGGTCCAAAACTAATTTCCCGAAGAGCGGTGCTTGACCAAGGCCGGGCAATGTCTGTAAATCAAGAGACGTCATGTGGACTCCGGTATTTATGCGCACGCGTCGCGATTAGACTTACGAAATCATATTTTATTGGCGCAGGCGCAGTGAGAACTGAGCCGAAGGTCGGAGACACACTAATTGATTGTTTGGTGGATTTCACAATGATGGACATGATGTTAAAGGTATTTTCCGTGAGAATTAAATGCTTGCTTGGTAATGACAGAAAAAACAATTTATATTTCGTAATAATAACTAAACTTTCTTTAGCTGTTATCTTTGTAAACTTGTCATTCTAGAACCCCTACACGTAAACATTTTTTTTAAATGGTACAGAACAACGTGCCTTTCATGCTAAGAAATGAAACTTCTTGCTGGAGTCTGTATTCTGTTTGTTCCAATATACCAATTACATTCTGGGCTCAGATAAAAAACCCGCTTACGCTTAATTGTAGGACTTTTCAAGTCCCGAATGAATAGGTATCCTGGATAAATAAACCAAAATTTCGCCATTACAGGTACATTGTAATATATATATATTCATTGTAAAGTAAACACAACACACCTATGTAATTTTAAAAAGTTCATTGCTACCGCTTCAGGCTGCAAATTCCTAGTAAAAAATACTTACGTAAAATTGATACGTTGGATACTTCGTAACTCCTATTCAATAATAAATACCTGCAGCTTCAAAATAACTAATTTCGTGTATCGCGAAATCGATTAGTATGTGGAGCCATAAGCCGGAAGGCATTACTCGGCCTTCGGGGATCCTAATAGCGGCGCAATCCTCGTGGTTACCGATTAGCCACAGAGTATCGCGCCAAAAAACTGTGCCATCGTGAACGGAAACGAACGCTTGTCTATCATTTGTGCGAAACTGCTGGTAATTTGCAAGGATATATGTTATTTGCAAAAAACATTGTTGTTTTTTTCCGCGGCCCACTTTCGGTGGACGTAGATATTCGACAATTCAGTCGGAATCGTTGTAGTACTGTGAAACTTTTAATTACCTTGTCTTTTTGTCGTTTCTTGAGTATTGCTCAAACCCAGTGGCGTGATTAGCCAGTTCGCTAGGATCGTAACTGGCCAGGAATCCAGGATGTTTTGGACTTACGTACCTATCGATTTATGGTCACACGAAGATGCTGTTTCCATGCACCACGTTTTTGAAGTTTCAAGTATATGGTCTCAATAGAGATTAATAGATATTGCGGCTACTGTACCAAGGTAAAATATTGAGGAATTCCTTAAATATATTTTGTAATTGATGCTATCTGTTGTCTTTTATACAAATAGTAAGGTAGGTACGTATCCGAAACCACAAACTTGAACTTCTTTATTTCAAAGAAAAACATGTTTAAAGTTAACCACGTAATTCATTTCCTTGTATCCTTAAGTCTAAACTTAATCCATGTCAATAGTTTCGTTTCTGTTACAATAAACCTAACATTTAACGATAGAAGCATTGTTATTAGCAATTATTTGCCCGACTCCATCAAGGAACGTGTCGGAAGAGCTGTAAAACTTATAAAGATGGCGCTTTTGATCACTATTACTGTTTATTGGTGGTGCAACGGGTGTTATTCAATTACCAACAGCATTTAAAGTCCAATTATGGTGTTAATAGCCTATAGACAGGTGTTAGGTATACTTATGGGATGTATAACGGCGCTGTAAAAAATTTACAGTTTGGAGTTTTTGTGGGGATGTATGAGTAAAACAACAACAACATGTACAATCACAATTTCTTATAAAAATACACAAGATGGAGCCTCGAAAGATGATACCCGATTCCAACGTAGTTGGGAAAAGGCTAGGCAGATCATTATGAGAGCCTCGAAAGATTAGCTTGGGAGATTTGTATTCAGTTCTAACAGCTGAAAATAGTTGGTGCACTGAATGATCGTGCAGACATGGGAGAAGATAGACTGATGATAAACATTGGACTGGAAGCAGACCACAACATAACTACTTGTAAAACGGCTACAATAATAAAGAATAAATGTCACGTTATTATACAAATTTACACTTACCTAGAGTTATATGTTATAATTTCGCAACAGCTAACTGTGTCGCAGTTGCGTATTGTTGGTAGTGTCGTGTAGTATTGTCGTAGGTTTCGCAATAACATGTGAGACATGTCCTACTCCAACACGTAACGTAAAACATCGCTGTTCATCGAGTGTTCGCGCTTTAGGTCGGATCGTGTTTTGTTTGTGATGTCCATACGAATTGACTACTGGGTTTATAAGCAATACCATAGGCCATTTGTTGTTGTTAAATGTGATCCTAGTAAAATCCTTGTTTATTTCTCAACTTACATCTTTCATATCACGTCTAAAAGGTGTAGGTACTGTGGTACAGCCACATTTATTAAGTTACATTATTATTATTTTTTATTAATACTTGGACAATAATATACATTTTAAGACAGCTCCTTAAGGACATATAATACAACATACATATAATTTAATAATAAAATAACCTAACACTGAAAATCAGGGCTATGTTGTGGTTCAAACCATAGCACAGCATTATGCTGAGTGCTCACCTTCTTGTCTCAGTTGTCCTTATATGATGTGTGCGTGTGTCTCTGGGACAAAAAAATCATTTTTATTTCTTTCTAACCTAAAAGTCAAAAGCCCTGACCCCAACTAGAAAAAAAGCCGTAATTGATTTTCATGAAACATAGTTAAGAACCACCCTAATTAAACTAGTTTTCAATACCAAAATAACAAAATCGGTCCATCTGTTTGGGAGCTACGATGCCACAGGCAGATAGACATTGGCGTTAAACTTATATCACGCTCTTTTAGTGTCGGGGTTAAAAACACAACACTTTGCACGACTTCGGAATCGGACCCTCGACCTAACACTTAGCAGCCGCGCTTGCAAACTCTAGACCAATGATACGTCCCTTTCCTGAGATAATAATTATGATCAACAGTGTCAATAGGTGACAACCTCATCTCGCAATACTATTTTCGATTTGTAAAAGTGATGAACCCAGTTGATAGTCCGCCTAGGGCTTAGAACTACTTGAATGGAATGACTGAGCTCAAACATTGTATAGTTCCCAGGTCAACAGAATATTCTGACACTAACCATAAAGTACTAAAAACATAGCTGTTAATAATCTAAAACGCGTATAAAGGCGACACATAGTGTAAGCGATTCTAAAGATTTCACCACTTGCGCCGAGTTTAATGCCGATATGTTTGAGGTAATGGCCAAAGTTACTTACCGGTGGGTCGCTATGGTGTAAGGAAGATTGAGGCAGCACTCCACTTAAAACTTGCGAGAAATTAGTGTTAAGAGCGGTGTAGATACTTTCAATGACGAGGGTTTCGGTACAATACTGTAAATACATGTAGTAAGTCACTGTGATCTAGAAAACAATGATCAGCGTTACCTTAATAAAATTATTTATACCTGTGCCTAAAGTTGAAATAAAATTTGCTTATGCTATAAAAAAACAAGTAATGCAATCAGAGCTATATTGCTATAGCAGTATAGCCAGCAAAGCGAGGCGAATATAAGCGAAAAATACTCTTAAAGCACATAATGGAAGTCTACCTTAAGAAGTGCGGTCACCGAGAGTAGAGATGTGCGTTTGATGAAATAAATTCGGTATCTAAAGTAACGGGTACTGGTGCTAGATACCGGATACCGGCCGCTCGGCAAGTTTATGGCCCAATAAAACTTCGAGTCTGTGTCCCCGCGGTGAACATCGCGGTACGGTACCGATAGCAAACAACGATTAATTATACTTTTTATGTTTATATATCGGCTGTACCTACATGTGGGACGTGTGAAAAAGACGTCACAATTTACGGGCTACGGGCCATAAAAAAGGAAAATAATTATCGTAATTTGAAATTAGCAGTTTGGAGATGTAGTAATTAAATAAATAATGTTTTCGGGTTTATTAACATAATTTTAATACTAACTACTATTAAATTACGAGAGTATGACATTTAAGTTCGAAAAAGAATTTATCTGTGTGTAAGACTACCGGAAATTAATTAAAAAGCAGAATGATTAGTTGCTTTTTCTTGCAAAGCAAGCCCTGAGTAAGAGTCACCTAAATTAAGTAGGAACTGGGAATTTATCAACTGATGACAAAATTACAAAAAGCTTAGCTATGTACTTTATAGTTTTATTGTTACTTCACAACCTCTTCCTTTGATAGGCATCTTTCTAAGTTCCAACCATTCAACAATTACAAAGAATCACACTTGCGTTGCGTTCGGTACCCCGCTCGTTTCGTAAAGAGGACTATAAATTCAAGGTTATTTCGTTATTACAGTGAGATTGTACAACATTTGTGGGTGATAAACGTTATCACGGCACTAACTCGTGCTACAATAACTTCATATTTCACGCGGTCACATCCGCACGACATGGTAACAGTACTTCAGAATCATTTCGCTACTGATAACGCTAATTGTTTAAAAAAGTGAACTTAGGACCACATTCTTTCTGTTTTATTTTTAGATATTATTATACTGAATAAAAATAAACTCAATTAGTCGTATTTTTAAAATGAAGCGTTGATAAAAGTAAAAATTACGACTTTGTGCAATGTTACAAAACGTTTCATTTCCTTGTTTTTCTTTACAACTAGTTCAAAAATTTACAATAGTTCAGTAATGTTCTACTATTTTAAACAAATATAGTGTTTTCTCGAAATAATTTCTCTCTTGCCACTGAATGTGTGCCTCTATCGTAGGCAGAGTCAAAAGTACTCCTACGGAAAAGTTTTTATATTACCCATGGCAAAAGGATGGATTAGGTCGTCAAAGTATGATTTAATAATACAGGCAGATAGAGAAGCTGCTCCTTCAGATTTAACACCCCAGTTTCCTTTTACGATACTAACAAGTAGTGGTCGGTTCGTCTGTTCTTACTGAGACCATACGGTAAATAATAATTATGATAATATAATAGCTACATGACATTTTTTAATTAATGACCTCACTGGTTTCTTTTTAAATTATATTAGTTATGTCGCCAAACTGCTGTTACAAATTCAACACCGACACAGCAAAAAACATTTTAGGAACCATTTTAATAATAAAATTAACAATTTAAATCATAACTGTACCGGATCTCTATTAGAATAATAAATTTTATTTTTTCAAGACCAAAAATATGTTATTCCAGCAGTAAAGATGTCACCATTAATTATTCATTATAACGTATTTACAAGAGCGAATAAATACGTTTTTATGGTATCTGGTACCCAAGCCCGCGACCCACCACTAATGAATGCTAGCGCAATGATTGTCATCGTAAAACTTGGCGGGTTTATTGTACACCATTAGAGTCTCAACATGTCGTTCGACATGTTTCGTGCGCTTGACATGGAGATCAATAAATAAAAGATCATTAATATAATAAGATAAAAATTAATTAACGCACGTAAATTTCCGTGATTACCTGAGAACGGAACATTTTACGCGTTATGCTTATTTGATTAGTTAAAGAGCAAAGTGATATTTGAATTGGAGGAAAATATTTATTTGGGAAAAAAATATAGGTCACAGATATAGGCAAAAGAGTAATTGCTCGATTGAAAGAAAATCCCATGCATAAGGAATTAGATGAATAAGGCACAGGTAGAGGAGTTAAAGCTAAAGATTTATAGTTGTGAGTTTGTGACTAGGGAAAATATTGACTAAAATTAGCATATCTCAGACCAACAGATTATGGCAGTAAAGTAATCTGAAAACTTATCGTCTTGTCCACGTCTAGGTACACTTACAGGCGACAGTAAACGATGACTATACAGATATCACTTGTGAAGCGAATCAAGGCGAAACTAGACAGTCCTATGAGGAGCAAGAGACCTATATTCAGCAGTGAACATTCACATGCGAGTACTTATGATGGTATGATGAAATAGTTAGTGCAGTTTGTACATCGCAGGCTGACCCTTGTGATAGAATAGTCCTATCAGTATGGTTGTCTGGAAGAGATCGCCGCGTTGCGATAAGACCGCGGATTGTACTTTCCTTTTTTTAAATGTCTTTTTTTTTTGTATGTTTTGTTGTGCTATAAAGAGGATTTATGTTATGATCATCGTCAATATCTAATTGACCCACAAACGACAAACAAACTAACTAAAAAATTGTTTAAAGGAATAAGCTTCTATCCTCAGTATTAGTAGACCAACATCGTTCAGAAAGCTAGAATAGATATGCAACCCGTTGGACCAGCCGTCTATTTATAAATCCTAAACGTTGAAGTCCACTTTAGTGTTACAAGCCATAAAATGGATGCGAGAGGTTCAATTGAAATCGAAACTGTTGGAAAGCTGAGTGGTGACATACGGTCCAGGAGATAAGGAAGGCTCTATGTGTGCTTACCTACTGCATACTAGTGCATGTGTGGTGAAATTATTTAATGGAAGAGGTACGCACAGCTACATACATTTCCATTATAAGCTGACCTCTCATTGTACGGAAAGCCTATACAATACGAGGTCAGCTTATACTGGAAATGTTCATAAATTCTTACATCCCAGGACAGAAAAAAAATATGAAGATTTATTAAAACTTACAAGCCTCATGTCTATGAACAAGTCTGATTTGATTTGATCTAAAAGTTACGATAAACTTTATAGCCAGACTCTTTAAAAGTTTAACTTAGTGAATTGTGAGATTAACCTGAAATACTTTTTACCCATACTTTTGAACCATAAAAGGGTCTTTAAAGTATTAATGTGTGTATTTTTTATACGTCTTCATCCATAATTTATAAAATTACATGGTTATTCGTACAGTCGTCACCAAGAATTACTACACAATTTGTAATTACCTTACCTATCACTACGTCATTAAGCGTACATGTCGGTAATTATAATAAAATCTATTTTTATTCCATCGTGGAGCAGGTAGCGGGTCCTCGCCACGCACCTCGGCTGTGGCCAGCAATGTAATTTATGTATATGTATGCAGAAATGTACAAAGTGGGCGCTCGTTTACGATCACAACGTCGTAATCACCGGGAGGTGTTAACAGGAATTTAACGTCCCTAATTATATTGATTTACAAGCCAAATAGTAGTACGCGTGGCAGCATCACTAGCGTACTTCATCTTGATATTGAGATGCGCTTTGTTATATTTTTAACCCGCGAAAACAAGAGGGGTGTTATAAGTTAGTAGTGTGTATCTGTGGATCTGTGTATATGTGTATCTCTGTATCTGTCTGTGGCATCGGAGCTCCAAAACGGATGGACCGATTTCAATGCAGTTTTATTTATTTATTGAAAGCTAGTTTAGTCAGTTATCATTTTAGCTATGTTTCATGAAAATCTGTTCAGCCCTTCAAAAGTTACAGCTCTTTTTCTTGTTTGAGTCGGGGTTATTAAGTCACAGCTTGAATTCGTAAATTTTATAATACTTGCATTATGATTGTAGGATTTTAAAACAATTGAAGTATTATAACAAAAGAAAACTCCGCGAAGCTTTTTGTGCAGTTATTACAATTCACAATGTTTTATCACAAACCGGCCTGTAGTAATCATGAGCTAACATAGGGCTCTAGTGCCTCGATCTGCCCACACAAGAAGCTACTCTAATCCCCTATTTATTCGAATCAGTTGCCTCAACGATAGTTTAGCCGGTTGTTATGCGCAGATTATTCCATGACATAACCTACCCACTGACCAGTAGCAGGACGCAGGTGGCTTCATAACTTGCCCTATTAATGACTGTCACTGATCAGTGAGCTCTGCCAGTCAAACTCAGATTGTTGTCTTCTCAGGTACAACTTGTTTCGTTGCTCCCAATCTGATTGCTCAGTCTTGTCGCCAAGCTTCTCAATCATTGTCGCCAACGGGTTATCGGGTGTAACCAGTAGACCTGCCTTTTGTCCTCAATCTGATCTGACAGTCAAAATGGCAATACACAAATCCACTTTCGCAAATGGCAATCAACCCGCTTTAATAGTGGCCATTATTTTTAACACGTGCTCATAGTAGGTCTATTGGTCATCGGTTTTAAAAGTAATGTGTAATAACTACGGTACTTGTCCTCAATTTTGGAAGATTTATCTCTCGATTAGTATTTGCAGTCAGTTTAGCGAAAAGCTGATGGTCTATTTCGTAAGTTTTCGTCAACATGATCAATCAATTCTTTACGCACTATAAAAGAACTGTAAATTCTTCTTAATTTAAATCATTACCGTTGATATTCTTAGTTCGAATACCTTCAATGTTGTTCTCAATTTGAAAAACTACAACTGTTTCCAATTTGTACTGGACAGTGGACAGTGGGCAGTCAGGATGGCAAAGCGCAGGTTGTTTATTTCGCAAGTGACTGGACTAGCGGCCAGTGCTAGCATCAAGCCGCTCTATTAGTCGCCATTCGACGGAGTGACCTGTCGCCAAGGAAGGTCGCCCGGTACTGATGTCTGACCAGTATGGCAACTTATTGAAACTGGCACGTTGGTAGCTGTGTGGATGGGACTAGTGGTTTGTTGGAATTATGCGGAGGTTGGAATTCAAGGTTCGTTCTAATCCCTCTCTACTGAGATCGTGTTATTTTTTTTGCTGTTGCTTGTTATGAGTGATTGGTTTCCTGTGTTCTTTGTTACATACCCTGATTGTATGTGGTTGACAATTTGGATTCTTAGAAGTGACAGTTTAATTAGGAAATGAAAAAAGAGGGTGATTCTTCGTAATTTACGAAATAGGACTAATTTCTGGTTCGTAAACAGCAAACTATCGCCTTGTAATGCTTAGATTGTGGGATATTCGTAGATTATTTCACATTTATTTTGCCACTCAAATAGCCATCCAACTTCACCTCACAGATCCCATTTGTTGGTCCACTCAACTAAACCAGTAGCGTATCCACGTTAAGTTAATCGCGTCAGTATCTCACGTGCTCAACTATCTCTATCTAAAACGTAAACAATCTGGTTCGCGTCGATTTCAACAGCAACGTCGCCGGAATGTCCCCGCAAACAGGTAACATTACTGCTGGCTCGCCTAAAATATGTGTAGCTGACTGTATAAAGCGCGAGCGGACGCGACAGCGGCGAGAGTTCATGCAGCGTCATACAATGTTCATACAATGTTCATATAGCATCGCCAGAAACTACAAAAATGTGAGGTAACATTACAGCTGGCTTGCCTAAAATATGTGCAGGTGACTAACCATAGCGCGAGCGGACGTGAGTTCATTCAGCGTCATTCAGTGTTCATACAATGTTCATACAGGGTCACAGGAATGTCACAGGTAACATTAGTTCTGGCTCGCCTAAAATATGCGTAGCCTCGTAGTAGACTGTACACAGTGCGAGCGAACGCGAGTTCATACAATGTTCATTCAGCATCATAAAAAGTCATGCAAAATGTTCCCTTGGATACCAGTGGTATTTTTTCCAGAATATATTTGCAGGTTCACTGCCTTTTTATAGGTCTTCATATTTTACGGATTAGTCTGTTTCAAAGGCTTCATAGCATTTATTATTAAAAAAATACTTATAATACTGATCCATGAAAATCTTTTATGAAAAGTTCTGTACCCGCTCTCGCGTCCGCCCGTCACTGTACCCGCTTGCTAGACTAGTGATTTGGCGCGACCTCGGCCCGCCTTATCGTCAATAACGATTTGCCAGATACTTTATCCTTCTACATCGTATCAGGTGTCGATTTAAAATCATTTTAAAGTTATATCGCCATCTTATAACCAAGATGTGGAAAGCACATCTCTGTTTTGTAATTGCGGTTTCGAAATATTCAATTTATTAAAGGAATTGATGATAGTTGGCTGTCTAAGTGTGGGGAATTACCAATCGTGATTGTTTTATATTGGGTTTGCAGGCAGGTGTGAAATGGATGGAATTTATGGTTTTCCCTATTGTTCAATTGGCCGAACCAAATAAACAATAGTTTTTCCTACAAATGTGATACAAATCGAATAGCCTAATAATTTAATATATATATAATATTAAAACTAGTCAGACAATGTCGTGTCGGTACTGATTCTGAATGAGATGTCACATGGAATTTAATTATGGTGAAAATACAAGTCAGTCAGTAAGGCACGCAACGGGCTGTCGGACCAGGGTGCAAAACACCTAGGTTTATATCGTTGTCACCGTATTATTTTGCTTTATTTTAACACACTATAAACGAATATTTAAAAGAATGCTTATTCTTAGTAACCTCCAATATGTTCCGTAATGGCCTAATATCAATCACGATAGGGGTATTAATAACGCGTTCCATTGCACGATCTAAATGTTCGCGTTTATTTAGGTACTGCGCGATTGTAGGTTGTAATATAATTATGCACTTTATGTATCGTGAACATCGTTTGTGAGTAGTTATCGTCTTGCTTACTGATTGTCGTTACTTCTCTTGTTTATGTAATCTTTTTCTGTCAAAGAGTCAGTAGGATTGCAAGCTGTATCAATTAAAGGTTCATTCACCTTATCTGATTCCAATTTTATTTATCTATTGTTAAGTTACAAGTTACATTTTTTAAAAGTATTTTTTTTGTTTTCTAACTTAAGGCCACGATCACAAAATTGATGCGTATGTTGTGGGAATGTATCCAAATGTAGTTGAGGCAAAATATACAGCATGGTGCAGAATTTTGGGGCATTAAGGGTGACTATCCTTTCTGTTATAGTAAGAGATTTCTGGTCTACTAAACTTTAAGTGAATTTTGAAGACATTAAATACCCTATTAATTTATAATCAACGAGAAAATTGTCATTTCTCATAAAACTCAAGTCCCCGCTCAACCGACTCTATTTCCCAACAGGAATGTTTTGTCCAAATAACCGACGAAATCGGACTTACCGAATTTGAAAAATATGAAAACATACCTTCGTATTGAAAGTAATAAAAAATAACACACACCAACATTTTGAGCCATCCTGTATAATGCAGGACGAAAGTAACTTGTAACATATTATTTTGAAACGAGGTCAATAAGCTAATATTAATTACACCACTATTACTTAATCTAATAACCCCTTAAGAAGGTTTTTGGCGATTATAAATTATTACATCAAGAAATTGGTCAAGTGCCAGTAAAAGTAAGTCAAGTTTTATACGACAAGGTCTCGAGCGCAGCCGCGGGCGCAGCCTAGTCGCATGTACCGTTCTCTATATGGAGATGGACCGGCTTGACCGATTACGCCGATTATAGCTATTAACTACTTAAACGAATTGCTAAGTTTACATTTTTTAACGTCTAATCATCGATTGAACGCATTCCGCTATTAGCACATAAATGGCTACGTTTAAAACAAATAACATTACAAAATTCTCACTTCATTAAACACGTAATGTGTACACTTGTACAGTTGAACTGGAATCAATGTAAAAACGTTTATGTACAGTAAGAATTGTGTTGTGACTAAAACAGACTGAACTAATTGTATATCTAACTGAACAACACTATTTCAAATATACATAGCTATAACTACAATAAACAAAATGACTTTTATAAGAAACTACATTTCATATATGGAGGTCTTTACCTATAGACAAATCTTAAATTTAATGGGTACTATAAGACTGTATCTAGTCTTAAGAAACGTTAGATTCAATATCAATATTAAACCCAATTTTTTGATTTTCATTACACAATCTATGATCTATAAATATTATCGTAGGAACACTACAAATCCTTACACATTTGGTAAATTATTCAGCAGCGTTCGTTGAAGTCTTTTGTTATTATCTTCGAACGAATACTCATGGGTTCTAAGCAAAAACGTTGCGTTTCGTTACACGCGATACGCGATCGTCAACCAGTTGGAAATTCAGTTGAATTGACTTGGATTTTTTGTTAAATGGAACGTTTCGTTAGAACCTTTTGGTTTATGTGAAATTTTTAGTAAAATTTATAGTTTATTGATTAATTGATATTGATTTAATGATATTAGGGATTTAGTGAAACAAGATACAGATTTAAATTAATATTTTCCTTGTAATATGGCTTTTAAGCAATAAAATTGGAACCACACAAACACAAAATAAAAACTCGTTTAATCCAGGATTAAATCTAAGACCATTCCAAGGCGTTTACATTATAACATTGTAAATCATTCATTCATCATACTTTAATCGAAAATAAGATCAAAAACTGATCCTGTACGAGCTTCGATTATTGAATGAAAGAGAGCGAGATGGAAAAGCATTTCGTAAGGATTGACTGAGAAGGAAATATAAGATTACTGCGCCCGCGCTGTTCGATTTCAAGATCGATGCACAATAAATCTTGGGTACTTTTTTTGTTGTGTGTGTCAGGATAAGCGATGTTGCGAGTGTGTGAGAGACAGCTCTTGGCTACCGGATAGCGGGTTCGATTCTCGTGTTATTTTATTTAGTGCCCGTTCGATTTATCGTCAACATTTATAGCGTCAATTGCTTTGAATGTAGCGTATTAATATCAATATCAATGGAGCGATTTCAGCTTTATTTCGAAATCGAGACTTGTCTGCGCTTGTTGCTATATTTAAAAATGTGTGGCGTCGCTTCATCTTCATCCTTGTCATTTATAAGCCTAACCTTCATAGGCAGTCTTCCAAAAGCTTTATTCTATTGACACTGACAATGAGTCCACTGTCGTTGCTCTAGTTTTTTTAACGCGTCAAGCAACAGACAGTAGATATTTACAATAGAAAATCTATTGTATGTGGGTACGTTTGCAGCTTGACGAATTAATAATAAGCATCAAAGCTATTCCGTTCATCACTGTTATGACTAGAAAGTGTTCAACGCGACAATCAACTAGTTTCAATGACGGAGTGATTATTTGGAGGCTCAACAGCTTCTAGAACATGACATTCCATGCCTTGATTACATAAGAAAAATCTGACAGCCATAACGAGCAACAAACAATGCATCCCTTTCTCGCATAAAGGCGTTTTCATAAGAGGATACGGAATAGGACGTTTATTTGCGACAGCAACTATCATATTTGTCATACGTAATCAGGCAGCCGGTTGGCATAGAATAGACACGTCAATGACATACTATATTAACTCTAAAAACTGTCACGTGATCTCATTTGTATACATGGCTATTGGAAATAATATTTACCCCGGTTTATGAAAAGCTTGTCAAAATCTCTGTTCACGTTAAATCTCCTGTTAGCTGTTCCGATTGGTTGACTAACATCAACCATCAATTCAACAACCAATCATATTACTTGACATAAGATTTGACAGATGGTTACATTTGATCAGCCTTTGAGAAACTATGTCTTACACAGTCCAGTTCATTCAACTGTAAGTTCAATCAAAAAACGCCTACATTTTGACGGTCGATCAGACGCGCCCTCTACCTCAACAACACTTAAACAGGCATGTGGAATTATCTCTTGCTGTTAATATAGTACTAAAAAGGCCAAAAACATATGAACACGTGCTCCAAAACTCGACGGCTCATGATCGATGGGGTACCTCGCAGATACGTTACACTCTATCAGTATTACAGTTAGTCCGTGACAAACGAGCGGACACTTTTTAGTAATTAAATCTCCCATCCATCACTGAGTGACGAAATCATGCGTGAGTGTGGTAATGAAATAGACTGGGATTGTGAAGGAAGAACGGATTTGGTCGCGGTTGTTAAAAGTTAACCTACGCCAGATTCCGTGAAGTAAGCACGAGTAGTACGGGTTCAATTCGGTAATGATAATCATAATGCTAAAATCCGAGTCATCGAACCTAGGGCTTCCCGCTTGGTATCCGCGTTTGCGACTAACAGAACGTTAGGCAGTTTCAAAAGCCAATAAAAATTCATATTGTATCGTAGGCGTATATTTCCCGGCTATCAACAGGTTATCCCGTCACTTTCCATGTGTGCAGTAGGAGAGAGTACATATAGATCAGGTATATGTTTTGAAAGCTTCTTTCTTCACTAAGCTTTCTTTTTAATTCTCAACTTTCTTTAGTGTGCGTAAATTATAAATTCACCTTCTCTTAGATGATAATTTACAAAATCTTCATCACCATACAACAACATTCTATAATTCAAATGATTATTGTAATACTTTATAAAAAAATAAGTCATTTTATATTCTAATCCCAAACGTTATGCGACGCAAATGACTGCTATTTTTGCTAGCCGAGTTCACACGATTAGCAAATATAATTGCCATTAATCAACATTACAGGCATTAATAGGCATAAATCATAACATTTCCATATCTATGGCGTTATTAGAATTAGGTATTCATTGACGACCGCGCCCTCTGAATGATTAAAAACGAATTAGACCACACATAGAGAATTGTTTATCATAACTTAAGCAAAAAGGTGTCTGATTCTATTAATATGGTAGTAATATTTTGTGCGAGATATGATGAATGATTCAATACGTTGTTATGTAAGTATGATTCCATTTAAGAGTCTGATTGGGTACAGGCTGTGTTGAAGTGCCCATTGGATACATCCACTGTTGATATAGGCCTGCATCATAGTTTGTAATGAATGTGATAAGCATCAGGAATCGCAACCGGATTGTGACTGCTGCATATTTGTTATATACCTAATACTTGCTGTTTATATTATATAAGGTATAACCTACCTTTCTAGTCCCGATCCCTGTAATAGGTTCTTTTACTCATCATCATGAACAACTTTTACTATGGGGCCAAACCAGAAATCGCAAAAAAAGTTACTGTTCCATATTTTTAGTCGATTAATTAATTATATATTATTGAATTATTTTTGTATGGAACAGTTGTATTAAATTTACTT
This sequence comes from Allophyes oxyacanthae, assembly GCA_932294325.1. NCBI lineage: Eukaryota > Metazoa > Arthropoda > Insecta > Lepidoptera > Noctuidae > Allophyes > Allophyes oxyacanthae. The sequence continues at coordinate 406,016 of OW028614.1, read as the reverse complement.
AAACTGATCAAGACTAGCATGGTAGGACCTTGAATATGAGCAAACTATTTGATTCCATTTTATCTCTCACAACAAAGAAGTTAACATCATTTTTCACTAATGTAGTTTTGAACTATCAAGAGATATCGTATATTATTATCTTCTAAATCTCCTATTGACATTCTAGCTACAGGAGATTTAGAATAACTCCTGGCTATTATGCTTGTGGCAGGAGTTATTCCAGGTCAAAAGTGCAACGGATGGGATTCGAAGTCGAATAATGATGGCTGTCAATGAAAAATAATGTAACTACCTAATGAGATCGTATGCATTATGATGTCATCTTCCAATAGTATAAGTTAACCATGGGAAAGTTAAAAGGTCGTCCCATAAGTTTACACGTGGGAAGAGAAACGTAATCTCACTTTCACTGGATTTTAACTGTAATTTTATTTGACATTAAAAATACCACTTTATGTCGTAAAAATGGGATTAGTCGTCGTTTAGAAAACCAGCTGTTTTGTGTCAAAAACTGATTTATACTAATCGATTCTACGAATTAGCTGGTGTATATCCATAAGTGGTAACGGTTGATCACGGACCGAACAGATTATTAAGGCGCTTTCAAGCCATAAATCGAAAATAGTAATTGGTTTTTTTGTCCATTATTTCTCATAGCTTATTGGTTTGCACTTCAGTAAGATAACCCAATTAGATTATTGAGTACCATTTGTATCAAAAATATGATCATCATTAAAAAATAAGGCAAGATAATATTTTATTCTTTCAAAAAGTACGACATAGGTACAAATAATCGGAATATCATGTACCTACCCAATTAGTTACCTTGACAAGAGATTTTTTCACTGAATTTTTTGTAGTGTTGGTTGCTTATGTTATGACAATCATCCCTACAAAAGCCCGCAGTCTTTACGAGACCCATAGGCCCCAATAGGGAGATAATTTCTAGAGACAGGAACTGCACAGCACAACAGGAAAAATCCTAATACCGCCATTATTGTTAATACAAGAAGATTACGCATTTCCTCCTACACGGGGCGACGCACATCGGTGATTAAAGGTTAACGTAATTGCGAATTAAGGTAATAACCGTCGCATCGCCCGGTCTGATCGACCCAGTCTCGGCATTTATCGGGTTAATCAATCATACAAGATGCGCTTTCTTTACGAATTTATAATTTCAGAGTGATTGGTAAACGGGCATTTTGTTTTAATGATAAAATATATAAACTACATGCAATCACAATATATAGGTATACGGTACCAGTGGCGTGCACTTCATAAAGCCATCATGCCACATTTTAATACCGACATTGATCTTTCACTATACAAATATGACAAAGTAACTAGGCACATACCTAATATTGACAAACCTCATAGTTTCCAAGCCAAAATGAGCCGGTACCCACTGTAACACAAGTAAGTTTAGAGATGGATTCAATTACTCTATCGAGTCTAAGGCTATCGGTGTTGGTACCTGAAAAATGCGTGATACATCTAGCCAGTGCTGAAGAGCGCTGTTGGCTTGTTGCTTGTTTGCTATATCTACAGCTATTACAACGAAACAACAAACAACGCTACCTCAAATTAATATAAACGCTTCACCAAACAACATTGAAGTCTAATTTATCTGAACTCCTTTAAGGGTTAACGTCAGTATATAATACTATGAAGTTTGTAATGAATTGATTCCCAAAGACCAGTACTTGCAGGTCCTAAGGAAAGCTATTAAGTACTTCTATACAACTTGTAGATGGCCCGTATTCTACTAAGGTACTGGTTGCTAATTGCTATCTTCACTACGATTTATGACGCTAAAGTGTTGCTAATTATCGTGCTGGGCATAAAGTACCACCATCTATGTATGTCGTACCAAGATCTTATGTTTGTTAATTATCCAGAATAATTGTTCGGTGTGCACTACGTTATTCGTATATTTTTGCCCTTTTTACGCATGGTTACCTTTTTACAGGCCTTCCAAGCAACTTGATACACCTAATAGCAACTTCTTGTAAAACCTAATATGTTTTTATTCCAAGAATGCGATGCTGTTGATAATAATGCGATCGATACAGTACCGGATTAAATCCGCTCTCGCCGGCTTATTGAACACATTAATCGTACAACAAACCACAGTGTTCCAGCAGTAATAATAAACAGTAATAAATGCTCCTCAGTTCGCCTCTCAACGGTTATTATTAGCACTAGGCGCTTTCGGCCAGAGGCGGTAGGTACCTGGCCAACAGAACATGACAGAGCTACCGTGCTACTGGATAATGCTATGCGAAATTACTCCCAGCTACTGGGTTTCAGAATATTGCCAGTCAGAGCAGAGTAAAAAGGCCGCACCTACGAGATCGTAAATAAACTTCACAAAAAATATAATACGTCCATTTACGTCATATTCCAAATACCGAACACAAAGAAACGTGAATGAAACGACTTTGTCCACCATTGTATTGGAAACCTGTGAACGTAATTTGGACTTTAATTTCACGAAAGAAACGTACTAAATCGATTGTGAGATGCAATTGACAGATGGACTAGGTAACATGCCATCTCAATAGCAACACAAACATAGCGAGGTGCATAAAAACAACACTCGAGGCTGGGTCCGCAGCTACCAGGCGCGCAGTACGGCGCGGAGGTGGCCGGTAGCCGACCGGTCGAGTAATGATACCACTGCCTTTTAGGGGCGCATGTTATGACGGCCCAGCGGCGAAGTGTGGATACGACAGACAACAGCTGTAAACGTACCCTGTTCAAGTAACGGTTCTTTTTGGGACAAAAGCAGATTTAGAGGAATCTAAATGGTCGACTTAAATCTTATAACATCATCTTGAGACTCTAGGAATGGTAAAACTATGCTCTTAGCCTGAAGCAGCGGTCGGTATATTGAAATTATAATTTTAGCCATGTATGGTCTAGCTCAGTTCCTCACCAGAACACTAACGTGTAAATATTCCAGTTTAGTCTTGAGTAAGTAATTAGGACCATGCCCAGGCGAAATGGTTTGTTTCAAAAATGGAAAGCTATAGCTGCCCAATGACTGCTAAGCTGAGAGAGCTAACTTACACACAAAGATAGAAAGCACAACCTACAAATGCACCATGCTGGCTTCTCAGCCAGTGTGGAGCAGTTGCAGTTAGGTCCTGACCTAAGGTATGGAAATCATGTCCAACGGTGTGATGATATCAACTACCAATCAAGAAGCTCAACCCATTTAATTCGGCCACCTTATTAGGAACAGCTTTCTAAGACTAATCAGACTATACCATCTTGTAGAAAGCCAATTCCAACAACAGCAAATTTCCTGATGGCGTAATTTCGTCAATCAAATGTGAGAATGGTGATTATGGCTATATCTATAAAATTAATATACTGTAGACAATAAAGGGTTTTATTTTTCAAAATTTTCTATTAAGTATTCGATGTCGTAAAAGGTCCAAGAAAAAAATGGTCATATCCTCACAAATCGAACGTAAAGGCCCTTTGCCATCCAGTTTGTCGACTCTCATTAAGACCGCAGTTAGTACATCTGAGTTTTTCCATCAGTTGACAGCGCAACGAGAGCTCTTCGCAACTTCTGTACTCCTGGTGCAAAGGCTGTATCTAGCCGATAGCTATGATCATAGATAGATAACTGTATCATCTGCATCTATTTGTAAAAAAACTTCTCAAGTATTTTACCTGTATTTTTTAACATATTCAGAATACACATACCTACTAGTATTATTGAAATTTATATTTGTAGGGTTTAGCAACATGGCATGTAAAACAAGCCACCTGTTGGATCTTGGATTTAAAGATTGCATTGTGCAGTGAATAATAAAACTTTGTTGCAATGAAAAAGAAACAAACCCAAGTAGGAAACGTTCTAATAGGATGCTCTTGAAGTAGAATCTTGAACTAGATTTTATCTTTTTATAGTATTATAAATTCTAGCTAGCCAAGGCTAATGTTGAAGTTTAGATTTCTTACTATGAATTTCCAATTTAAGTTTTAAGTGAATTTCAAAAACCTGATTCAACATACCTAGGTCAAAAATTTGCATTGATAATACTTGCAACACAGTAGTGAACTCAATAGAATCCATAAATAAGGCCTACGTATATACCATGGACTAAATTGTTTTATTGTAGCGCTAAATAATAATTTTGTAAATTTGATCATAGATTCATCTTAAAATGTTAGTAATTATCAATTTAACTTTTCTCAGACGTAAAATCAAAAGTGATCACCTATAATGTAATCTTCTAGAATCGAAAATAATAAGTACTTAAATTTTTTACTTTAAATCAGGTTCTTTTGTCCAATTTATGGAATCATAATATAGGCAAGTCGTTTCTCATTTGCAGCACAAAAGCGCAGTTTTTCCTGCGCGAGTGATGTTATGTGACAACGCGTTCTTATAAGGAAGACGGTGAGCATTTTAATGGCGGTATTGGTATCTGTTGGTATCCGACGGACGGCGCTTGTTAGCACTATGCTTTATATTCTTATATTTTATTTAGTTTACTGTAAGGAGTTTTTTTACTAGAAGTGCCAATCTTTGTGAAGACTAGGGTTATAGTTTGATGTTCTTCTAGTAAGTATTTCGTTTGGCTATTTTTCATTGTGATATCAATGATGACTGTTGATTGAAAAAATAAAACCAACAGTAAATAGCAAAAATTGTTTAAATGTTTCATCTGTGGAGGAAATTGGAATAGCTGACTTGTCTGTGACATTGTCACTATATGCTGAGGTTATTATAGTAATAGTTGTTTCTTTGAACTCTGAAGACAGCTCCCCCAAACTTCCTAGTGTAAATAAGAATGTTGACGTCAAAACTACTAAAACCAGTCTACCTATACTTATAAAAAGACTTGTTTTCAATAAACTTTTTTAAATTTGAATTTCGTCAGAAGTTTCGTACTCAAGCTTCTACGATATCGTATTAGAATGACATCTGCCTTATGGAAACACCACCGATAAGATAAATCTAACAGAGAAGAACATTAACAGTATCTAAATTAACGGCAATCTAAATAATTTAAACACAACGGAGCAGATAAATTTCAAAAAGTGTTGCCAAATAAAACTAAACTTACTGTAAAAATTTATACTTAATGCTTTACAAACCTATAAAAGTTAATGTTCAATTTCTGATTTTGTCTTGCTTATATGTATGTTATATTGTCGGTGAATTTAGACCTAATAGGTTGTCTATCTTTTTTAAAGTTGTTCACTGTAACTGGTCAAATCCCAACTAGACTTGCATCACCACACACAGCACAAGTGGCTTACGGTACTCCTCCCACACACCTGCTTATCTCCACATCGCACAGATAACGCACCCGTACCCGATCAAATGCATTTCTCTTGTACCTACTCCAATAAGCCTCCGACCTTGAGGCATCGGGAATTCCTATTGAATTTATTGTAGAAATGGCGCCCGTTTAAAATAGAAGCTGTGTTCGGCTGTGGGAAATCGTGTTGCGTAAGCTTGAGATCCGTTTTTAAATTGTGTGTGTAGCTCTTGGTGTGTGGCTTTTTGTATCCATGTGATCCTGGTACAATAATCAACTTTCTTTGATTATTGTAGGTATTGTTGTAGGTATATCTATATGAGGCTCGTTTAATAAAAAAGTAGCTTAGTTTATTTGAACTCAAACGACCTACGAATACTTAGACTAGCCCTGAAAAAGTTTGTTGACCTTGACCGACTGAGTTCTAGATTGTACTACTAAGTTGAAGGGCTCGATTAAGTTAACCTTTCATTTAGTCACTTCAGAATTAGGTATGTAGCTAATCAAGGACAGTAATTAAGAATTCCAATGTGCTTGGGGTCAATATGCAAAAATATTGCTAATAATGCCCTTTTAGGCGCGGTTAACAATAGCAATCGCCAAGTCGTAATAATCGCAATATTAAGCAGTATCAAGGCACAGTACTTCACAACACTAACTGATCGGACGTGCACTGCCAGATTGTAAACAAATAATTTAAATAATTTACAGTCTTGACTCACAGACTTGTTTCCTTGCATAAGCCTGCAATGTCAATCTTTTCCATTTCGTTCGGTCTTTGACTTTTCTCAAAACAGTAGTGACTGCGAGGCCAGTAAAGGTCAGGTTAAATTGTCGGTAGGATTAGGAAGTAGTGTGTACAATATTTTTATTTCTTAACGTCAATATTGTTCTCATATCCATAATCTCTTCACACGGGTATTACTCCATTTATATATTACAGCAGTGCTGTTCCATTAAGAACTGCGTTGAAACCACTTTACCAAAGTATAACAGACTATATTAACTCTTGTCCGAAATCCCAATAAGTCCCAAACACATGGTAAAAATCGTGCATCTAAAATCTAAGAGCTTCGGTATCGGTCGGTGATCGTCGGGTCACGAGCGAAGTTAGCCGAACGTCTCTATATGTTCGGGCAAGTTCGCGGGTAATTAGCAAGTGGCTTGCGCAGGCGCCGCGGCGGACGATCTCACTGATAACCAAGCTATTTGCTGGATATTATGGGAGCTGGATTTTGTTTTTATTAATAAGAATCTTATAAGTATAGGATGTGGAGACTGATTGAGAGGCATGGAAAAGCTGTATAAAGTAGTCTTATGATAACCCATGGGTCCCTACCAGATATCAAGCGTTTTTAGGGTAATGTTTTCCGTCTAGTTACGAACGATTCTCGTCTTTCACTCAGCCGCATCTGGATGGACTGGTAGTGGACCTTAACAGACCAGAAAAAGGTTAGGGGAATTATGATGATTTGTTAGTGTAAGGCTGCGGAGTGTAATAAGAATTAAATTCATTAAGTAGATAAACACCTCACCTGCGGATATCATTATCTCCTGTAATTAAGGTTGCGGAAGTCAGACGGCAGTTCCTGTTTGCAAAATACTGGAAATTAAACGCATTTGAGACTGAAAGTCGAACCCCCAAATAGTTGAGCAAAGGCTGGGCTGATTAGTAAGTACGGACCTATAAACATCTGTTGTGGTCCTATGGTTATTAAAACCACATTATATCAGCCGACATCAGTACAAGTTGTCATCTGATAGCCGCGGCCAATTAAACATGTTCGATGTTGCAGTCTCATCGACATCTATGTAACGTGTCGCCAAAGGCCTAGGCTAGACTAAATTGACAATGTCGTAACTCCTGTAGGCAAGATTGCAGTTTTATTAAGTCGATCGGTCAATTAACAATCGATTAAACAACAGTTTACTGTGCTGTATATTCTGAAAGTCTACATAAATAAATACCTACATGATCAAAAAGTATCGTCTGGTTAGTAAACCTGTAAGTTATGTGTTCAGTTAGACATTATAATAATTAATTTAGAGAGCTTCCTTCATCGCTCTCATTTTGTATCTAACATTCTATCGTATAGCCAGTATAGTTAAACAGCATTTATTGTAAACTCTGGTGTTCTGTGGTTTACCGTGTATAGAAATCATTTCTTCTCACGCAACTCTGATCTTTGCTCCCGTGTTATACGCTTCATCCACACATTTCTCACAATGAATCTAACACACAAAGTATCTACTTTAACCCCCACCAATCAAAAAGACCAAAGAACGTAACACCTAAATAAGTATAAAATATCTAAGTATCAGTCGCGACCTGTGCCCTCGACGGGAACTTACCTACCAACCGTTAATTCCTATCGGAATCCAGGGGTCCAATAAAGTGAGAATCTAACACGTCCATAATTAATTCTCACACGTATTATGACGGGCTTGATGAACGGCGTCGTAAACGTCCAGTTTACGTGGACCGGTGACTGGGACCGGGACTGGTCACTCGGTGATCATTAACACTGCTGTAAAATAGTCCAAGGAGAAAGACGGGGCAGTGTGAGAAATGTTGGAGGAGATATGGGGTCAATGATGTGAAGAAATGGGATAATTTTTAAGTGATCTTCTCATCACTAGTACCTGCAAAGCTGTCCATCCCAAGGTTGTCTGGTAGAAATTGCCAAGTGCAAAAAGACGGCCCATTGTACATATCTTTTTCTATTTATTGTATCTTTTGTTCTCTTTTTGGTGTGCAATAAAGTGTATTGTATTGTAAGTAAAGAGAATGGTTTCCAATAAGAAGATATTATACTTATGAAAGCTGAAAATATGTCGGATGACGTTTCTGTGAATATAATATTTCAGACACCCATTATTTTAATTCTGAGATTACCGAATACGTTAGCGTTAATGATGCTGAAATTATGCAAATAACAACATGATTTTTTAAATTTAATATGACTGATCATTTCAGTTACTCAAATATACAAAACCAATAGACAATTGCATCTACCAACAAACTGTTATACAGTTTGGCGGAAGTACAGAAACATTTGTAATTTGTTGTTTTCCATAAATAAACCACTTTTCTTTTAAAATAAGTTTAGGTAGCTATATATAATGTTTAACTTCAACTAGGTACATCATCGCTTAAAAATAGGTGAGGTAGTGGACGAAAGCAAACCAATTCAATATAAAAATCTATATAATTAAGAATGTTATGTCTGTAAGTATATCATTCATAACATATATCTGTAAGTATATGTTATGAACTGTTTAGTCAACTGATTTAGATTTTCGTTAACCCTACAAATGATTAAAAACCGACAACCGATTATAAAACTTTTCCAAACACTATAACATCTAATTACTTCACAATAATTATCCCTCATACAAAGTTGGTTCCAGCTTACTTCGAGTTCAAAATCTGGCGGCATCCGGGCTATTTTATTAGCGGTACGTACGGTGGCGCAGGCGCGTGTAATTGCCCACATAAATCTCGCCCGCGATTGATCCGAACGAAGGCGATTAAAAATTTTGTAGTTCAACACTTCAAGTGTGCACCGGGTTCTGTAGATTAAGGAGGTATTTTTGAAATCGTAGTTTTGGTTTGTTAGAATATTTTTCTTATTGGATATGTAGATATTCAATTAACACCACATGACAAACTTGTCAACTGGCTGAAAACGTTACGACTTACGTTACAACTCATAGACACAATGGTTTTTTATTGCATACACCATCATTTCTATAGGGAAACGAGTCCTGAGTATGTAAACTATTGGTTTTCCATCAATAGCTTCTAAATATGTGCCAACTATATCAGTTAATACTATTATTCTATCTACATCACTCTCACCAACTGCGGCACATTTAAGTCTTAATTATTTTCTCAGCATCATTCCAGAGTTCATTGCTTGAACTTCAGAAATCAAATCTAATTCCTGCCTCGAACCCAAAATCTCGATATCTCCAAACAGAACTTTCTTCCATTAAAATTCATCACTTGAGGTCCTCTAAGCCGCAGATAAGTGTATTCATACGTTTTTTATTTGTGCCGCTCCAATCCTCAGGTTACATGCGACTCCGAATAAATTAAGCTACCGGACTTTAATACCTCATTCGGTAGTTGTGTCATTATATTTATTGGTTCCTTTTGTTTGTGAATCAATGAATCGATAATTTTATATGAGGCAGTATAATTTCATCTGAAATTGTATTCGGTTTTTCACCTATTTGTGATCAGTCTGTTGTAATTGTGTTATGACTTATGAATGAATCATCTCCGTCGAAATATATCCTGGATACGATTCTAGAACTTCTTGGGTATGATTTTCAGTTCTCTTAATCTTATGATCCGGTATTTTTCAAATACTCTTTTTATAAACAAATCGCGATAGTGTCGCCCTCTGCCGTAGTCCTCATAAAATAAATCATCAGCAACGTTAACTGAGATACCGCTTAGACTTCTCTCATTCCGAGCTATTATTTCAATCTTTTTAATAAGAACATCGCGTGATCTATCAAATCTACAACGCAACATAAAATTCACGCTTCCTAATCACCAGATCATAAAATACTCCATAAATCTGCGGCCTAGTACAGCACTTAGTTTTCAGTGTTACACGGACGGTGCTAATGAACAGGTTAATTAGGGCCTGTGAACATAAGTCGTCGGTCGTGGGCCGCTTATCGGCAGATAGCGATATCACGCACCGGTCGAAGTATGGGAGCGTATTATAACCGCGCCATTGAACAATCCGAATATATATGGCAGCTTTTAGGATAGAATTGGAAGGAATGGAATGTAGGCAAATTGAAGAGCGTAGCCCTTAAATGATGTCCTCTTTACTATACAGGTGTTTTATTTAACCAGAGCAGTACAGGAAAATCTTAAACTAAAGGAGGTAAAGGCAAACTCGAAACTCGAGTGTCTTACGAAACTTCAAGGTGGCATCTGAAGTTGGACAACATTTTTGACATGTACATTAATTTTCTCGATTTCATGTAAGGTTCAATTCATAGTATCGAATAAAAAAAAATGTTCAAATTTTATCATAAGTTTTTCATACATTTTGTTCTACACCAAAAACACCCTGTATAATGTCCATTGAACTCAAAGTAACTTAAGATTATAGGTGCTGCAGTTATTCGACTATAATTACTTAGGTAAGGAGCAAAGTTTCAGATGATTGGCACTCAATACGTTATTAGGAGGCATGCCATTTAGCGCACCGAATTGGTGCGCTATGGCATGGAATGGCGTGCCTCGTTATTAGTACAGAAGTGATCCCATGTGTTAATCCTGTGTCTGTGTAATCAACGTATTTAGTCACTGTAAGATTAAAAGGACAAATAAAATTCAAACCACTGCCACTTTCCACATTTAAAAGCAGCTCCAAATTCTCACTACAAGAATTTTAATACACCTCCATGCACCCAAACAAGTGGAAAGCTAACCAGAGCGTAACGCTAAGTTCTAATTAGATAACTATCAGGACAATATATCGCTTCCCCGAGGTGATTGGTGGGCGATGACCATTTCACGGTAGGCCCTACTATCGAAATTATTTTATTGACGGAAGCCGGCACTCATTAGGAGGCTACCGGGCGAGTCGCCACTCGGGCCACTCACATAAACACCGCCTATCGGGCCCAATACCACTTCATGTACAGGAGGTTATTGATTTTAGATTTATGTGGGAATTTCGAATTAAGTCTTGCACTGAGTAAAACAGTATCGAACCTCTCTACACTGCAACTATTGTATGATTAACTGAAGACCATTTAAGATAAAAAGATAGAACAAAGCTAAGAAAACTTCGTGATAAGAATATAGAAGAGGAATACCCTGTAAGTAATGTCAATGACAATCTAATTCGGATATTCGATTTATATCTATAAACGTAAGCATTGAGCTCTAATAGGTACCTACCAGTATCATAAAAATCTATCAACACATACGATAGTTTACTTTTCAAATTATTGCATGTACTCCAAATATAATTAGGTAGTACCAGCATCATCCTGTGCATGCAGATGAGCGGGCGTAGCGCGCGGCGCGGGGGGACAGCGGTGCGCGTACGCCGCGGATTGAGTTAAATGCCTTCTTATCTCGCCCCTAATGGCCCCGGGAACATGTCAATTCATCACACGCATGTCTCACACGCTCTTTTCTAAATCAACCTTTTTTCCAGCGGCCACGTTGTGTTGGCCGGCAGTCACGACGTTGATACCTCGCTGACACCGCTGACAACAAACGTCCGATTTTTATGTCTCCAGATAATAATATGTAAATTATCGTATGTTTAGCGAAACAAACGACGCTGTAAAAAGGTGTCGGCGCGAGTTTATTCGGTCATAAAAAGATCCGCAAACTTATGCTAAATAAACACAACTGTAAAAATCTTTTTTTTTAGTTTCACTTGGAGCCGCGTTTAACAGTCTTCTTATTATAAGTTCCTATTTGATATTTTGTTCTCATTTGCGTAGCAAAGTCGATGTTTATCTCTTAGGAGCTGCAGTTTTTACCATTTTAAAATCTAGCGAAGCATTTTGATTGTTTTAGTTTTTCCTGGGAGGATATTTTCAACTTCAGAGTCATCTTATAATTTATAAAACTTCCGCAGCGTTTGTTTGTGACAGTGTATTGTTTTATTGTTCGGTTTTAATATAAAAGGGACAAAAAGTGTTGGTGGCAGCGGAAGCCGCTACTAAGTCGTCGATAAGTGTGAGAGCCGACAAAGGCACTAATACGTTTAGGAGGAATTATAAATCAGTGAGTCGAGTTATCACCGGCCGACAATTAAGATGTCGACCATCTGAGGGAACGGCCGGACGGCACGCACTCCCGCCCAGCCGACGGACGTGGCTTTTTGGAAGATTTGAGTCCATTGCGTTATTTGTTGGAATGATGTTGGAAGCAGTTGGGGAAAATATGGAATGTAAGGCAAAATGCTACCTCAGAATCTTTTTGATTGGATCGGCGTTCAGTAGCAACGAAATTATATGTGTACTAAAGTATACTGTACTTATCAGTGATGCATATTATTATACATACACGAAATTATAAAACTTCATATATCAAAGAAGTAACAAGCACTAAAATGTCATTTATTTGTGAGTTATTAAAGTATAAGTCTTCTGTACCAATTAGATTCTTAAAACATCACGAGGTCTTATATTTACGAGCAAATTTCAATTATTTTAATGAATGCATACATGGAGACATAATATTAACAAGTCGCTATAAATAAAGTTCAGAGGCATGACATAAATTTAGTAATCCGATTAAAAAGTTAACATTCCCAATCAGATTCTGAATACTTAGTAAAGTTAGATAAACTTTGTAACTGTGAGACCGAAAATTTTCCAACTTGTTCAAGGGAACTATTTCGCAACAAGTAAAACGAAACAAATAACACGAGTCTCGATAACAACACTCGGGAATCGATTTCGAGAGTAACCATTTAATTATTTTATCGATAATCTCGCATCGAGTGGCCAGCAACAAAATAAGAGGAGAGGAGAGTAATCGTCGCTTAGGCCGACGCCCAGTAGCCGGCGGCGGTTGCCGGCCGATTTTATCGTCTCATAACAGTCTCGATTTATAAGTATCGATTATATGTATCGATCCCTTGATACGATGCGTTCACGGTCATTTGGCGCGTTTTTTTTCGCTCCGCTCGGGACGATACATGTTCTCTAAATAACAATTTTGTTCGATAAGTAATTAATAATGGTTCTTTTTTTAAGATGAGATATTTTTAAATAAATAAATTGGCTTATAATTGTAATTCGTAAGTACTCGTGGATTCCAACACGAAATCGTTGATCTCAAAAAAAATTACAATGACAAATTGGGTATCAGTCAGGCATCAAAATTAAATTATATTGTTGACTTTAAAAGGTCAGTTCTGATTCTCTTCTATTTATTATCGATTCGTCTTTACTTGCTTCACCGATACAACTTTTTTTATCGAAAGTTGATCTCGCACATTAGTAAAATTCTATTAACAGACATTTTAAAATGGCCCAAGGCTGTTCGTAAAGTTTGCTCTATCTTTAGAGTAATTTAGTCAGGATAAAAATAGTCTGCCCTTTTCTGTGACACACGACGAGTCCATGGAACAAAATGTCATTGATATCCATTGTTCCGATAAAAATAGATAATTATTTATATTTACTAGTGGTCGACCGTAATTTTAGCTTTCTGCATTCCTTCTCCATATAAACTTTAACTATGCCAAATCTCACACTCATCCGTTCGCGCAATATGCTTAAAAAGGGGTACATAGTTTTCTCTTCACGTATTAATATATAGATTTATATTTAAAAAGAAGATAATATAAGCATTGTACATCAGGTACATCTGCTAAGAGTACTAACCGATACTAGTAAACAGGTCTTATCCTTAATCCTACATTTTATTCTGCCGTTACAGATATAGTAAGTACCACTATTCAATATATTTTATAATCGTCATTGTAATTTGATTCGCTCAGTTTCTACATTTATTAAAGTTCAGGGTGTAATTTGAGGATGTTATAGGTGCGTGCGCATGCATGCGGGCGACCGAACTGTTCGCGTCGGATAGTCGGACGACCGAACAAATGTCACGTCGGCAATAATCGTTAACTCGTTAGCGAGTTGCGTGGATTCCTCCGCGGCACTCAAGTGTTAAGGCCATACTGCCTGCAGGTATACTAGAAAGGACTAGTTTTGCATTTCAATTTAATAAAGCAATAGGACTTCAATAGGCTGATTGGTGTTTTTGATGAATTTCAATAAAAATCATTATTAATTTTTTCACCATCAACTTGATATTCTTATACCTTTCTAGTTCTGATCCCTTTAAGAGGTTATTGTACCTACTCATCATTATGATCAATTTTCACTATGGGGCCAACCCTGAAATTGAGAAAAACCATCAGACGTTCCATACATTACGTCGTGTAATATTGAATTAGATATTTGTAAGAAAAAGCAGATTTTTGTTTTTGCGATTTTATATTTGTCCCATAGTAAAAGTTGTTCAGAATGATGAGTGTAATAAGTCCTAAAAGAGATCGGGACTAGAAAGGTATAACCTTATATACACATCATATTCAGAATAGTTTTAAAAGTTACTTCCATTGTGATCTAGGAGGAAATAAAGCCAGTCAATCAGCTGCTTGTGTTTGTTAACCAACGTAAGTCGTACAAGTTAATGAGGGATAGGGTGTTAAGTTGACAGACAGGTGATAGGCTATAAACCTGTACATATGCATATCTAGTGCATTTGAATCAACTTTAACTTTTACACCCCAAAAGCCAAAAGTAGATTTAATTAATTTTTAATTACAAATCAGCTTGATTTCATAAAGCGTGTTAAAGTCAAAGTCAAAATTTTATTTTCAACTGGGCCTTTGCAGGCACTTTTAAAACGTCGTGATTCTAGGTGCACGGTTCCTAATGGGTTGGTCCTGGAGAAGATACCGGTAATAAACTCCATGGATACTCTTTTCATAAAACAAATTTACAATAATATCAAGTTCAATGATATCTATTTATGAAATGCATGTAAATTACAACTGAGGAGAGATAAGAGAATCCCATCCTTAGTATAGCAGTGAGTAGGAACTGCCAGGGAGTTAAAAAAGAAGAGATATCAGGAGTATAAATGGTTCCTGTTTAAAGTTGTCTACCTAAGCTGGAATGAAGGTCGAAGCTCCGTCCGTCATTGAGTTTGTAATCCAACGACAACGAATTTGTCCAGCACACCTACAACACCAGAAATCCATCGATTACTTTAAAATTTAAGTAAACCATTACACTTAATCGATTCTCACGATACGTCCTCAGATTAGCCGTCGATAGTCGATACTCTTAAGATCAATATGGGAATAAAAATTAACCCGTTGAATACCTCGGTGCCTTAACCGAGATAACTTGGCATCGCGTTAAGAACATATTTAACGCGGGATTCAATTAAAATTTGACATGTATACGGTATAAAGTAGGCAGGTTATGCCTCGGTTGGATTATCACGTCGCGTCGCGTGGAGACGCGGGCGCGGCGGGGACGCGACGACTTGTAGATAAGTAGTCTTTGTTGGGAGTTCATAGATGTCTGTGATGAACTTATTAAGGAGGCTATTGACGTCAGCTATAGGACTGAGATTATAAATAGACATCGAATATAAAAAAAAAATACCTACTCAAATTATGTAGTTTTCATTTTACTAATTATTCGAGATGATTAAAATTTGACAGTTTCATTCTTTTACCGTTTTTCTTTATCAGAAATGATGAGTTTCGGTGTCCTGTTCCCTTTGGAAGAGACACGATCACACGAGTTCTAAAGAATTGTTGAGGATGTAATCTAGTTTTCATTACTTACTCTTTCTTGTAAACATCTAATCGTCATTTATAAAATTAGGTATAACTTAACAAAATAACTTAAAATCTTAATTTTTAAAATAACACCGAACGAGAAATAATTTCCTGGAACCATTTGTTTGAATTAAGAAAAAAACTTTTGACAAATAAAAAAGCTTATTTTGGAAAGTACGGAGTTATAATAGGTAGGCTCGGGCAATCGGCTCCGGGCCAATTTGTAGGGCAATTTGCATAACTTAACCCTTCAATGGTAGCTGTGACGAAAGCGTACGTTTATTGGAGCAAAAACACAAAACACGCGGGACGCGTTACTGTTTGCTGACGATTTCTTTACGAGCTTCAGTGAAAGGCTGTGCAATGGAGAAAAAAATGCTAAAATTAGTGACACTCGACAGTATGATGTCTTTTTAGAATGTTGCATATTTAGGGGTAGCAGTAGAATCACTGCAGGTACTTACAATGAAAATACATGCACAGCAGAGCTATTTACACTGATCGTTTTGCTTCAAAAACATACATGATGTGTTTTCCCTTTGTATATTTTATTATTCATGTAATTATGGGATACCACAGTGATGGTTTTGCAATAATGACGATACGAAATTGACACCTGTTTATTTTGTTTAAATAATATAGCACACTATACCTACAGGTTTATTTGTAGTTCACCAGCAGTGATTTAAGGGATGGAAGTACTCATCAATATGAACAACTTTTACTATGGGACCAACCCTGAATTTTTTTAATACAGAAGATCTTGTTCGATCAAAATGTAAGAATAGGTAGATAGAATTTTTTTCGCGAGTTCGGTGTTGGTCCTACAGTAAAAGTTGTTCATATTGATGTGTACTTCCACCTTTTAAAGCAGTGCTGGTGAACTACAAATAATCCTGTATATACAAGTAGTTATTAAAATAGTCGGTGTCGTTAATTACAATGGAAAAATATTCCTTAAGCTTACAATGATTGAATTAGGTATGCCACTGCCATACAAATGTAAATATTATGTAAAACTAACAAACCCAATTAGGTATAATTAACTCATTAAATATAAAATTTTGACAGTAGTAATGATGTGTTGGCGGATAAATATTAAATTGTTATCTCACGAGAGAAATTAGTTAAGTTATTTCAAGCTTTTTGACCAATCAAATTTTTTTTTCTGAATTGCTATAGTATACCTATAAATTATTTTTATTGTCCTAACTAATAGTCATATTATTACTAGACTTATTATATTATAAGATTTTAAAAATAGAACATTTGTAAATGCAATTGCGTTGTTAGTCGTACCCTGTAATAACATTTTGGAATTAATTCGTAGAACATTTTGTTTGAATTGTAATAGGTGCACAAAATTGCCGCGTATGACCACATCCTGTACAAACCGCAACACTTTACAGTAATTAAACTTTACGACACGACTTTTTGCCAACTCTTCCCCTTTGTCCGTCCGTCCGTCAGCGTGTTGCGTCGTAGCTCGTCGAATGCCCGCCGACAATATCGACGTCCATTACACTATTTGTTTTGGTACAAACAAAAACTGGAGCAAAATGCTTTTCCGAAAAAACATGCCGCGATCGTTGCGACCACTATTCACAAAAAAGGGTTACAATTTTGACATGTTTGCATAGGTAAGCAACGTAACTGTTCATTTTTTATTTATTTTACCTAAAGAGAAACGTTTTATTATTTATTTAATTTTATTATTACTAGAGTTTGTAAAATATTAAAACCTCAAAATTTTACTGACAATAAAAATAAAAACATAAACAATTTAGGTTAAGCAGTAGGTATGTACTAAAACGCTACAGTTTTACTTGAATAAAAAATACACACTTAATTTGAATGTTATTTCTTTATTATTCACTCGTAATTCTCGTTTATAGAACAATAAAGTCATACGCATAGTACAAATAAAACAGCTATCTGTGACAATAAAAAATTTAAAAAACTCGTAAAAGACACCAACAGTTACTTTTAGACAAAACGTGGACAGAAGTCCAAGGAAAAAATTGTAACGGTCTTATTTTTTAACGATCACTTTTGAGAACCCTTTATCGAGAAATTCCGTTATGACCAAACAAAGCAACCTAACGTCACGGCCACCGATAGATTATGCAAAAACCCTACTGGGTCTTCCTATTCATTGTATCAATTCCCAGGCACTATAAAAGGATCTCAACGGCAATCGATATTCAAGGAGATGACATCTTGTTTGAATATTCACATATTTCCCATGAACGCGATTGAATCGAAGCAAAGGGTTGCCTAGGGTGGATGCGTCTATAGGCAAATTCGATTATCTCCTAGCATTCTCACGCACATCCCGCGGCTCCACAATAAATCTCTTTGCATACAGAGCATAATAAAAAAAATGCTATTAAAAAACGAACTATCTATGAGACGCTCCCTACCGAATATGCATAAGAAAAGAACCGTACACACCCAAATTATACGCCAAGGTGACAAGTGCTGGGATCCATCAAGTATCACAATAGCCCCGAGCCCCATGTGCAATAATAAACGCGAAACTTTATGCACGCGCGGTGCGCTTGCAATTTTTTTTCTATGCTCACATACCTGTAACCCTCGAATAGATGTGGGGACAGTTTATTTGCATTTTTTTTTATATTATTCATTTTCAAACAGTATCTTAACCCTATTCAGTAATGTCAGGGGTTAGGTTGCACTTAATATTCAAAAAGGGCAGGTACATTTCTCTTAATATTCTCGCATAAATTATAGTCAGGTACATTTTGGTCTATTGTGCATCGCGAAAGGGGGCCGCGAACGAACGGGTGTAACGCGAATTTTATCTTTTTGCAATTTTGTTTTTTACACACAAGACATAAAGTTTATATTATGTCGTACGTTTGAACTTTGATTTTGAAATCACGATACTAGCGGATCTACGACATTTCACTTCCTGAATGGTTTAACCCGTTTCCTTTGTAAGAATTTATGCAAAAAAGTTTCTACCCATCCTATTTTTTTATTGAATAAAATTTTGGGGTTATGCACATTATGCAAATGCGCGCATAAATTTTAATGTTACACATGCGAGTTTGCTTTTGAAAAGGGTTTCTTGTGCTATCGACATATGACATATTTTTTATTGAATGCATCTCGTTGTTTTTAAAGATTATAAGTAAGTATGCGATTTTTTTCGTATGCTCGTCTGCTTAGAAATGCAGTTTTTGATGCTTTTTTTTCTCAGGACCGGTGAAGAAAGAGTCTACCGTTAAAAGGAGGTCGTATGTGTGTTACCTTTTTTATTGTGTAAGGAGTGACATATGAAGCGGGACCCTGGATTTGGATTAGAATATGTAATTACTTCCTTTACGATTTTCGGAAACGGTTGCTTGGGCCGTTATTTAGTGTTGCCACCTTTGCCTCCGACGTGAGGGTCGCGGTTAGTGCATCGTCTTTATGTTATCACGGAAACGTTTTTTGTATGCTAATCAGTTTGTTGGAATTAGATAGCTTTTGTTGTAGTACGTGATTCCATATGGAAATTGATTTCTGTAGCGATAAAGATTGATGTCCGCTTCCACAAATTTAATTAAAGTACTTGTCCAATAGTTGCACTTTTTTTTGCTTCGGTCTCACGGTCGCATGTTTTTAAAGAAATATAAATAAATAAATAATTATTTCAAATCAAATGGCTTTAAACACCTTCAGTAATGTATGTAATAAGTCATCAGAATGCAGTTTTAATAGTCATTACCCGTCAAATACGATTTACATTTATGTTTAAGGGCAGTTCTACTTTTTACTATAAAAACCAACAATATTAGCCGACAAAATAAACAAACCTCGGGCCCGTTATTAAAAAAAGCTCCCTACTGAAGGGCGGTGCACTGATTGTTGTCGAAGAACGCTTTTGCAAAAAACCACAATTTTTTTTGGAAAAAAATAAGTTGGTCCCTTTTTGCGCCGGGACCATTGTCTCCGTCCTATTGTCTTGGCGATTTGAAATATTTTTATGCTTTCCGGATGACGATAATGTTTTGGACTTATTTTTCGATAACTATTATTTAGCGAATTTATTGTTTGTGTGTCGCAGGTCGCGATGCCATTGTTTTTGTAACGAACGGTAGGCGAGTATCAACATCGATTTTTATCGTTTAAAGTAGCAATTTGTACACGGATGCCGCCGTCCGACGACATTAATAAAATTGCCTAATTTCACGTTACGTTGACAGTTTTGTTATTTTCCAATTTGATGGCCGTCAGATAATTCCGTGTTGAACTATTTGTGTTTACAAAGTTTCTAACTGTACTATTTTTTGTTGTAAATTAGGAATGTTGATTACAGATAACGAACTTGCTATTATACAGTCTGTGACAAAAACTAACGGCATGTTAAACGATTGTTAATGTTAGATTTTTTATAAATGAATGTGTCCTATTTTCCGTATACCTACTAAATTATCGGATCCGTTCCATTTTATAGATTTATATCAATTTATCTTTACATATTTTAAATAACGCAATAAATCAAGCATATAAAAATATGATTCGATCCATATTTGCCTATAGTTATTAACAAAACAAACAATATTCCGACCATTACCTTCCGTAACGCAGTAAAAATGCGAGCAGCGCCAAACGCTATGGAAATCAATTCATATCATCGCAAATGTTTGATAGTAAAATTAGCATGATTGCGCCCGCGATGATTTATTTTGAAATTATTCAAATTGACGTTCATTGATACCAATCAATGTGTTTTTGTCCAAACTCGACGGATTAGCATCAGAATGGCAAAGGTGCTGCACATTATAAATACAGTGATATAATTATTGTTTATTGGTTATCGTTTAGCAACAGCTGCCGACCCATTACCTACGTATAAATAAATACATATATACTGTAGATATTTTTATATAATTACAAAGAAGACAAGGAATTTATAAAGTAAAAAAACACCATGATTCTGTATTCAGATTTTTTGCAAATACTTGTGTACAAAAGTGTGGTTTACAAAAGGAAAATATAACTAACTAGCTGTAGTAAAGCATGCCCCTTAGATGTTATTAATTTAATATAACATGTAAAGATTTTATCTGTGGTTAAATAGGTATAAAAAAAAAACTGAAGTTTATTAACTATTAAGTCTTTTATGCAAAAATAATTGCTATAATTACTACGGCAAGTTGATTAACAGCCCTGGCTGTGGCTGGAAAAACCGACTTGGAACAACTTGACACAAGTCCTTAGAATGTACTGCGAAGGTATGTATGTACATTGTACGTACATGACAGCCATACATAAATTGTATTTTTTAATTAATCGTTAGAAAAACGCATCGTCACACCTTTACCAGGTGCGTATCCGGACAATTTAACTAACCCGTGGTATGCAAATATGTAACCCATAAATATAGTCACATCAATAGTTGAGAAACGCTTGTTATTTATATGTTAATACCGCGTAACCCCGACGCAGGGGTTACAGTCTATCGACTACTTATTTGTGACATTGAAGGAATTCGAGGTGATTTGCATTGCAAAGCAGGCATCGTTTCCGTTCGCCCTGCTATTGACAATCGATGATTAAGTGAGTACTGTAGTTTTTGTTATTTTTGCCTTGTAACGTAACGGGGCAGATGGTCGCAGTGTCACTTACCTACGCGCCGATAGATGACGCTACTTGTATGATTTTTCTTTCCGATTGATATTTGCAACTTTGTTTAATGTATTTACATAAATAATGTTTTTTTTAATACATAATTTGTATTAATTAATGTTTTAACCGCTTTCAGAATTTCAGAGACTTAAAAAATGTAAAATGTTTAATTTTTAACGTATGAGCATAGTGTTTTGTTTTGTTATAATTTAATGTACCTATAGTTTTATTTCAAAATTAATATAATATAATATAAAATTAAATTGGTGTAAAAATGTGTGTGCTATGGGTTTGACTTAACCTGAAATAAATGAATTTATTATAATTATTATATAAAGTACAATTTTTTATTTTTAAATTTAATTTTTGAGTCTCGGCATGTGCTAATTATGTGTGTTTCCAACAATGAATACGCTTAGGTGCGTAAATTATGGTTGTTGGTGGGATTTTGAGAACGTATTTTCAGAACTGTTATTAGATACTAACTTACTGTGCTACTCCTCCATTAGGAAATAAATTAATTGATTGAATTTGACGAGGATTTGCTGTAAACAACTTTATCACGATTTTATGCATTGCATTTTTTTTTACTTTTATCATTTTAATAATACCATAATGCACTTACTTTTTCTTCATCAAACACTATTCTTAAGGTTTAAATTAAAATATTCATATTGGTCAAAATGCATTTATAATTTTTTATTTTTTATTGTAGCAGTATTTTATTTGCTACGTTTTACACACTACAGAGAAATAAAAAAGCAAGCTCTCACAAGATTTTAATCCGTAATAGTAGTAAGCGGATAATGTCAATTACCTTAGATAGCAATGACGCAGACAAGCCATGGATATTAATCATCATTCCTTGTAAACTACTAATGGCACCAAGTGCTATGAACTACCTTACAACTTAGTTTTTTTAAGAAATTCGTGTATATATAAGATCCTACCTTTAGAATCCTATGTAGTCCTGATCCCTTTAAGAGATTATTGTACTCAACATTATGAACAACCTTTACTATCGGACCAACCCTGAAATCGCGAAAATAATAACCTAACCGTCAAAAACCCCCGTCTCCAACTAGGAACAGAAGCTGTACTTAACTTTTTAACGGCTGAACAGATTTTCATGAAACATAGCTAGGATGATACCCGATTAAACTAGCTTTCAATGAAAAAAAAAACCATATTGAAATTGGTTCATCCGTTTTGGAGCTACGATGCCACAAACAGACACATAGCTAAACAGATCCAGAGATACACACTACGAACCTATGAAACCCCCCTTTTTTGTCGGGGGTAAAAAATTGCCATTCCATACAAATATCTAATTCAATATTATTCTTCTACTGGTACCTACTAAAATGTTTGAGTATTTTTGTGACTTAGAACACAGGACACTAAAGTAGGTACCTACTGTTTTACACCCACAGTTCGTCAGTGTTGCTAATACCTACCTATTGTCTACACTCCACGTACAGCTAGGTAACTCCACTTATGTGCAGTGTATGTACAGATACAGTGGTAGTGGATGATTAGTCATACACACGCAGCGTTATGTCAGTCGCTCGTGTAGTATTGTCACCGGCTGCGTCTGCGCCGTGTATACGCGTGAGCACGCACTAAGACCATTTGACGCCGCGGTAGAAGAATATTGGAACTATTTTAACTTGAAATGTTGTTTCAATGGGATTTATTTATTTATTGGATCACCAACAGAGGATACACAATTACATTTAAGAAACAACCTAAAGGACAATACAAAGTGTGCTCCTCCAATTATAGGAGACCACATCTTTCACTTATAATCTAGGTAAACTAAAAATTTATAAACACACAAAAATAACATAATATTAACAAAAGAGTAGGTATAATAAAATTAAAAATTAATTATAATAGAGATAAAGATTAAAATAAAACTACTATTTGCTTTAGTAATGAGAACAATATCTTGTCGGACGGGAAGCCGATCCCAACTTAGTATGGAAATGCTTAGCTACAAGAGATAGATTTCAGTGTTAATCGAATGAAGGTTGGAGTCTACAGTGAAAGGTAACTTAATTAACTAAATCTTTTAATGTTTGTACACAATAATTAATTCCATCTCACTGATACAATTTGATAGTTGAACACAGTAATATCGTATTATATTTTGATAAAACATAAAAACTATGGCACATGAGACAACGACATAACAAGTCAACATCAACATAACTTGAATAATTGGCCCGCGTCATTCATACTTATGCTACTGTAATAATACAATCTATTACTCTATTTAATTATTCATCCTTAATCTATCTTGTGTATATTAACACCGCATTAATTACATTAATTCGTTTCTTTCTGTTCCCCGTCTACCGCTCCTCGTTGAACCGCGGCGTTTCTCCCGGCACGTGCGAACACTCGCACGAGACATGTTATTTTTGTCACATTGTCATTACACCAGTGTTCCGGCCAAATTGCAACGCCGCGATGCCACCATGCATATTCATCGGTGTTATTGTCTCATGCCATATTGTGCCCACCTTAGACATGGCCCAACATAATCAGACCCCTCAAACTCTACACACAACCGTGTCTAGCACCTGTGGGGTTTAGACAGGAGGAGGGGAAGGAAGGTCTTAGTAGAGTGGATGTGTGACACAAAGCGTTCATAAAATGTCAAGAGACCAGGGTCTGAAAGAGTGAGGCAAATGAGAAGGCAGGAGTTGTTAAGTTAATCGCAGTTGTTTTGAAAGTGTGCAGCGTGAGGTCAATAGCACTGCGTGTTTGGGGTGAAACTTGAGAGTTGAAGAAACGAAACACCTTACCTATTCTTCTATAGAAAAAATTATTAACAACTGAGGCACTTTTTAAAAATAAAGTTTTTCTGCGCAGCCTGATGATAATGTCCTAGCAAGAATATGGGATTTAAAAAAATATATCGTTGAATATTTTCTCCCACATTCATTATTATCTCTCTTTATTATTTACACGTGTCATCATATATGTTTAATATTTTAGAGTAAGACGTCAGATCTAGCTTTAGATTTATTATGGATTTTATTTCCCAAATCTCTTCTGTTTCTTCTAATCTAGTCGAATAAATGAGCCATAATAAACATGTATTTAAACGAGTGGTTATTGATAGCGGTGAGATGTGAGATGACCGCTTTCTCCAGCTTTCGCAAAAAATCTTATTAATATCATCAGCCGGGCCTGACCCGCGACCTCAAGTTTAAGAGCTTTTTTATAGCTTACGATACGACTAGTCGGAGAAAATTGTTTTATGAAGGATCGAACATGTTCTTTATTGAGTACCTTCTTATATGACTTATACTATGTAGGTATGAGAGGTGCTATACCATAGAAAAAAATATTACGATGTCCAACACTTCAATAAAGAAGTAATTGTACCTACAATAAAATAGTTCCGAAAGACTGTTTAAAGAAAGGATTATTGCATCTCTAATAGTAGATAGTAATGTATCTACATAATCCATCTATCTCTTAAGTAATCTACCTGTTATTTTATTTTGAGAAACAATGAAAAATATTAAATATAAATAATGAATCCAGCCTATTACTGTCCCACTGCTACGCACGGGCCTCTTCTCAGAATGAGGAAATATTTATAAACAAAAAATTTATCGCACACTCTAAAATGCTCTATCATTTTAACTCCGCATAATTATTAATAAATTGAATTAAATGATAATAATATGTATTCTAGCTAACTGTATTATATCTAATGGTGTGTCAGTGCCTACCTGTACAACCATTTATATCGAAGACGATCACTATGATGCGTGATGATGTTGTTTATCAGAACAAAACAATACCAAGCTATTTTGAACTTTGTGACGTAAAAATAGTGTGTGATAGAGGTTATAATCGCGTGGCTTTGTATAGAAAGTTGGATAAAGAAATCAAAGTTACAAATGATTGTGTTTGGTGAATAATTGTGTTGTTTAAAGGTTGGTTATGTAATGCCCGAGTTTGGTAGAAAATCGAGGTATTCTGATATCGATATGAGTTATTTATTCAATAATTGTTTTAATTGTGGCAATTAAATCTATTTAAAGTACGATAAGTATTATTGAAGGATGCTGGTCAATATTCGTAGCAAATTCTGGACCATTTTAATAATCAACTTGGAGATGCTTTGTAAGAGCTGACTAAAGAAGGGTTGCATCCAATATCGGACTGTTATGTTATAATATTACTGTATACAAGTTGCGATGCTTGTATCATGACGATACAAGCATTGCAACTTGTATTGCGACTTGTGCTCTAGTGTGGACGAGCCTGTACCCACAACACCGTTGCGTGCTGTGTCCAATCAACCAGAAAAAACCATTACAGTCTAACTGGATAGTCTGAACCAAAAAAATGTTGTGTGGTTCTATCGACGTATTACTACACTATTACGATCCTTTTTGTATCTCTTCCTGGGTTTAACGCATGATTTAATACCGATTGTATTTCTTTGATATATGCTTCCAATGTAGTAGGTGCTTACTTTATTTTTACGATCTGGGAATTCCATAAAAACAGTCAAGCTATCGATCAGCTCAGCGAATTGTAAGAATCTAACACGGAATGTGGTGATCGATAAGACATACAATGAGTAATTATGTTATAATTAACAGGCAATAATTATCACTTAATTTGTTTGTGCGATAGTAAGCTGTGTGTCCGCCGTGTGATTCGCTGTTGGAACGAGGCAATCCCATCTCATTAGGTAGGTACTAGATGTTTCATTTGTCCACTGAAAACATCTTTAGAAAGCACGACAAAGCTCTATAGAGCTACTCATACGCATATATGTGTAATGTATCTCAATGCCAGTTGATGATCAGCCGTAAACCAGTCGATGATCAGATATAATATTATCCCTTACCATAAAAACACACATTATATATTCCTTGTTCCATCGAAGGTATTCTAGGTGTGTGAGGCATACCGGTCGTAGTTGTCTGGTCACCCTGCCGTGCTGCTGCTGCCTAAAGACAAAAACTTCGTCACGCCTGCTGGACTGCGCCATGCGTTTTTGTTGCACCCACTTTCTATTGTCTAGGACGTGATAATTGTAGGAAAAAATAATGTACGGATTGTGAAAGTTTGTGTCATAATACCTGATGTACAAAGAAGGATCTGTTTGTAGGGGGATCAGGGATCCGCAGAGATTTCGTTGATTTCGTTCATCAATCAATGGTTTTCTCAAAGCAGTACCTAACCGAAGGTGTAAGTATAAATAAGCGTAAAAGTGTTTTTGAGGCAAATTGGTCCTTAAATTGTTATTTATTTTGATTGTATTTCGTAACGAAAATTTTCCAACAGGAAAAAAGATTACCCAAACCTCATACGCTATGGAAATAACGCAACCATTACGCAAGGTGTCAATAAATTTCAAAACAATTGAAAGCGACAACCACAACAACCGAATGTCCTTATCTGCGCTTGCCAAATGGGAACAACACTACGTGACACGCTATGGCACGTATGGCCAATCAATCACTTGCCAATGGTGAATGACCTCACTATCCTGGCAACAATGCCAGGGCCGGTGACGTCAGCGGCCAAAGCGAGCGGATTCAATACCGTGCTAATATGGCGCTGGTGCCAGGACAAAGGAAGAGCGTTGAATTTTAAAGGAGCGCCTAAATGATCTGGTTGTAGAAATATTTTGTTGAGGACGGTCTTAATATAGTGCCCACAGTCGTGTTACATAGATGAGTTTGTAAATGCTACCAAGCGACATAGTTTTAAAACACAATAAATATTGAGAGGTATATTTGTCGGAAAATCTCTCGAAGATAATTTTTAGGGCCAGCAGTTTTTTGATTACATCGACAATCGACATAGGAAGTCATCACAGTTTAGAGACTGACTCCCCCGAGTCACATCACATAATTTACTAATACTTACTAAGTATATAAAAACATCTATGATACCTTTTCCTACACCCTGTGCCCCCGACAAAGAATTGGCCACGCCATTGGGTTCTAAAATTTATTTCAAAAATATGGCCAGCAGCATCCTCTGTAACATTCTGCGACCTCCAATCCGTTTGCTAATCGTTTGGCAGTTATGGCAATATTTCCTCACCATAGTTTATTCAAGGGGCTATGCGCAGCATTACCCGTTTATGTGCTGATATAGATTCCATCTTCCCCATTCACTTTCCACCCTTGTCAGTTGGTGCACAAAAACCC
This sequence comes from Allophyes oxyacanthae, assembly GCA_932294325.1. Taxonomy (NCBI): domain Eukaryota; kingdom Metazoa; phylum Arthropoda; class Insecta; order Lepidoptera; family Noctuidae; genus Allophyes; species Allophyes oxyacanthae. Next base: position 378,509 of record OW028614.1, on the reverse strand, counting down.
GCACGCTATGTGTCTACATCAGACAATTATGTGCAGTTCTATCGAATGATTGACGCGCTGATGGCCGCCTATTACCTACAATGATAATTGTTATCGACACTCGCCGTCAGCGCTACAATACTTTCTAAGAGCTGACGTTCGTTTGTGGAAAATCCTAGACATTTCGTCTGTGTAGTTTTAGGTTAAAAACGCAGACCATGACAGATTTATTTGCAAGCTATATGTTGGGGCAAACCACGTTTGGTTATTTACAAAGATAGCGTTGATAAGAGATATTCAGTTTCACCTGGGTGCACTGGAAGCTGACCCCGACATACCAGTGAATGTATTCTGAGTACTGTAGTAGTTATAGATCGTGACAGTTACTATAATGAAGTTCATTGCATAGGTATATGAGACTTAATATCTAATTATCCCAAGCTATCTAGGTGATGAGCTTACAACCCATAAAAGCAACCTATGAGCGCTAAACTTATATGTCAACTACAATCTGCACTTACAGTAAGTACCATTTTAGTAGTATTCTTGTAATCATTTCTGTAGTATTTTTCCCCACTTTATTTCATTAGTACATTTAACGGCCATTTTTATCTCGTTCACTTTTGTTGCTAACTGTACCCGGGGCATCGTAATGAGCGAGAAGATAACGATTGTACTCGACGAAGACATTTAGAAACTTAAACTTACAATTTAATTAAAATACAAAATATAATAAAATAGTATATGGCAGTATATTCGGGAGTGTAGTATATGATCGTAGATTAACCAAGTACCGACCCCGATGCGCATGCGCAGAACACGCTCGGTTTACCGAATGCACAGAAACCCAAGTTCCATTGTTGAATGTAAATGTAAAGACGACTGTTGGTTTCTTAGAATTCTACATTTAGATGAATTAGAAGAAACCTTTGGCTGACTTTCTATTTGTACCTGATATCAATCTGAAGTAACGAACCTTATAAACAGCAACTTAATTATATTTTTCTACTTAGTTACAGATGGGTTATTTCGTTCAAATATTTTAACGAAACATCGGACTTGTACTACTTGCCTGTGCGCACATCGTAACAAACATTCACAACTTTTTATACGCCTCTTGCGTCTACGCGGCCATTTTAATTACTTAAAAGCGTTCTCTTTTCGGTTGGTAACGGCGAACCATAGTTTTACAGTTTTAATTGTAGTTTAATGGTAACTTACAGATAGCACATCAGAAAAAAGTAGCGAAACAGTGATGAGACGGTGCAAGAAAAATAAAATAAAAAAAGAATACTCTTTACACTGGAAAGCGGATCAACAACATTGTTCATGTGGCTAGTTCCAGCCCGATAGATACCACTCTGTTATTACACACACTTGACGTGAAACAGACCCGACATCAAGTTTTTTATAACCGAACTTCTTTTATTCACTATAGAAACGTACATTCGGTATATCACCGTATTTACCGTTCATAACGTTATTGTTTTAAATATAAACGCGAACAAACGATTTGATTAGTTTTAATTCATGCAAAAACATAACCGAGCAGCGCTCAACACGTTTACGTAATGTATAATACGATAATTACAACTTGCTGTACATAATGAATATAAATGAGAACAACAGCATTTCATTTGTTGCATTCGCATTGTATTGCTGCATTTGCACGACATGTACTCGCCACTAACTATACGCAGGAGGTAATGTACGTCGTGCATTAGCGATAGATGAGAGATAATCTAAATGTTTATTCAACACGCCAGTTGTATGCGTTCGATTCCTTTAATTGCGTTATGTAATCGCAAGTAAGAATTAATTTATCTGCGGTGATCATTTTCGTTTTAGTGCTTACTTTGACGTCACTAGCAATGAACAGACTGGACCTATGATGATGATAATAACTTCTAAAGTACTATAAAATAATTGTCGCTATTTACAAATTGTTAAATTAGGTGAACCTAGTACTGATGCAGCAACTAGGATCACACAAAGAAGTTATCTAAAAGTACAGGTGTGTTATAATTTTAGGGCTTTCATAAAAATAGTTGGATAATTGGACACGATTTCAACAGAGATTTAAGAACTGTTAAGCTACATTGTCGTAGTTTGCCCAGTGGGCTAGTTAGCTGACATCGTGATCAAAAACTAAAGGTAGGTATTGGTCATAAATAAGTGGCGTCAAGCAGTAACCTTTAAGCGATATGATATAGACTTTGATACGCGTTGTCATAAATCAGATACAGTTAAGTTCTGTGTCCATTGTTTGGAATGTTGACGGACTCTGATCATAATGCTGGCAGGTTGAAGGCGGAGGGGACAAGGGCTAATAAATCTGAAATAGGTAGGTACATGTGTGAACGAAGATGTGATGATGATAGACAGGAGCTTGTCTTTAAATAATTATCTCTTCTACACCGCGTTATTCCCAGGAAAGAAAAGGCCGCTCGCTCTCTCTCCCTGGGTCAGGTAAACACTGGGCTTATCAAGCTACCACCATCTTTTAAGAAACCATAATGTTTCAGGCAAGTAATGTTATAAATTCGTACTATGACCTTTCAATAATAAGAATGTTTTGTCTATTCCTTGCTCTAAGAGAAAACGAGACAAATGATTTACGATGACGTCACAAAACTGCTTAGCAATAACTACAATATTAAACTGGGACTGAAGTGGCCAGCTTGCAACTGCCATGGCAATCTTCTTCAGAGGTAAATCATTATTATCCCATTCTTATTTGTCTATTCACATTAAATTACATTATTCTTGCAGCTCTTACCACAACATTGTACTGATCTAGATTGTAATCTATTATTTTAAAAGAGTTTCCATGGAGTTTCTTGCCGGTTCTTCTCCTTAGGACCTACTATTTGGAACCGCGCACCTAGAGTCTCGACATTTCATAAGTGTGTGTATCTGGTTAACATGAAATAAAGATCTACTCTGAGCAAATAAATGAATATTCTGTTCTATTCTAAAGTAATTTTATTTTCACGACGTTATAGTACGAAACTGCGATGTAAGGTTAAAACAATACTGCTATTGGAGATGGTGGTAAGCCCTAAGGGATTGTGCTGGAACCCGGAAGACTCTTGATTGATAACGACAGAGTTATTAAATTTAATTACTTTCAGTGGTCGATGCACGTTCTATAAATTTTGTATATGCTGTAGGTACTCATAAAATAATTTTATTTCCTTTAGTTAATAAAAGCTTGTTTTACATTATTTAATCTGTCTAGACCATACCCTTTGATTTCAATGTAAATAGCAATGTTTCCAACGTTTATTTTTCACGATTTCCGTCATGTATTGGACGCCTACACTAAGGGCAAATGTTGGCAGTCGAAGTGCGCGTGCGCCGCGACCGTGGTTTATCATGCCCTCGGCGCCCGCGCACGCTGCCTACAATTATGTAGACTTTAGAAATATTCTAAAGTGGTGAAGATTGTTAAATAACCGTATATTGATTTGTAAGTTTAAAATAAATCTAGGTGTTAGGAAGCTTGGTTTCAGGAGTCAAAGTGGAGGGTTCACAGGATCACCATAAATACTCATCTTAAACTTCAATAATTATTCTGCACCGTAGCTAGGTATAACAAGTCTTGGACATCTCTGTTTCAGCATAGGCATTGCATCGTATTTGCAAAAATAATCACAACAGAAAATTATTAATAAATGAAACTAATTTATAATACTGGAATATCTTAGCGTAACTTAACAAATAATACAAAAGTGCAAAATAATAGATACCCAGCACCATAAATAAATAATTGCATCGCTGACAGTATTCAATTAAAGACAATTTCTCCATCTAATAGCTTCATATGGCTAGCAGTACCTTGAGGCCCGGAGCGCGCGATATTTCACCGGTTGAAGTCTCAATGCTAACAGGCGATACCGACCCGCTACCGCACCGCGCAGGCGCGACGAACCTAAACACTGTTTACCTATCAACTATTTAATGTTCAAGTCAATATTATTTAACCTATTAATAATGGCAAGGTTGAAAATGTTTATTTTGCCTTAAAACTTGATATTTACTGCTTTATCATTGTGTATTCAGATAAAGATTAGTAAAATGTAATGTGCAATAATCACTTTTATTTTTATGGTTACCCAAAGAATAGTTAAAGGTTTTTATAGAAAACTAAAATATTACAAATTTTTGAAGGTACATACGTACTAACAGATAAGTTCGATCGTTCGATTATTAGACATCAACGCGGTGCCTCAACATAATAATGCATCTCAGTACGAAACATAAACATGATCTTAATTATTATTATTAGCATGCATTATTACATGAGTAATTCATGTTAATCTAATCGCATATTTGTAAATACAAATAATGGGTATTATTGAAATCGATTTTCTAAATCAATATTGATAGAGCAGTTGAATAATTACTATTATTCTAATTTTATTAACAATTAATTTAATACGTAGTTTAAAAGCGCTTGCCCATAATAGCCGTAAAATTAACTATAACCAGTGATACCTAATATTGAGCATAGGTTTACGACCAGCTACTATATAATTCAATTACATTTTGTATAGTAAAATTTAATCTTTCTGTACTTTTAGTGTTGCCCAATAACAATAAACTTGGTAACGATAATTTGAAATGCACGCAAGTTTGTGTATTTGACGTTTTATTAAGTTAATAAAATGTTTGACTCATTGGCCATCGGTAAGGTCGATGGTACGCACTGTGACCTGTAGGTTCAAGTACTACGAACAACGTGTTAAGTGACTTTTAAGCGTGAAATGTAATAGATATGAAGTTATGAGCATTTACTGCGGACAAGCGATTTACGTTTAAGTGTATTGAAAATAAAATAAAAAATATTTTTTACGCTTCTAAAATAATAATACAGAAATATTAAAGACCAAACCCATTGAAGTAATATTAGGTACTAAGAAAACATAACTCTCATCAATTCCAAAACCTAAGCCTACAAAATCTAGAAGTCTACCAACTTCTGCAATCGTTCAGCTAACAGCTACATTCTCAACCTATATAAAGTTGCGCGTACGCAGCGTCAAGGCGATCCGCAATAACATAAACCAAACGGTCGGGACTGGTTCCGATCGATTGAGCTCTAAATAACCACGCCACTAACACCGGCGATTAGCACTGGTGATTAAACAGTATACATAAAATACTCATATAATATTATAAGATCTGGTTAGTCTAGAAGCCCACCTTTAATGCTTGGAAAAAAGTTAAAATGAAGTACCTACAGAAGAGGACGCAGCATTAGAAAAAAAATTGGCAGATTGTTACAGAAAAATTTAATTCAGTTCAATCGTTTAGTTAATTTTTAACCGACTTGAGAACTTGACTTGGACTTGAGGAGAAGTTTCTCAATTTCGATGTGTTGTTGTTGTTTTTTTTTTTTTAAGTTTATTTTATTTGTGGTCTTGCAACAGTCCTTTAGAATAAAGTACGTACATCCTCGGGGATCTACTACGAGCATCAAAAAATCATCCTTTTTTAATTCATGACGTGGACCATGGACTTTTATCCAAATCCGATCAGCTGTTTATGCGTGATTGAAACAAACATCTGCACAAAATTTCTCATTATTTTACGATATTACTGCGATTTACTTAAACTTGTAATCGGGTGTGTTCGACACGAGAAAACAGCAATAACTTGGCAGATTTGAACTTACGACCTTACAATGACTACTGCAATGCGATACGAACGATATTGTACACTCACTTGTTATGTCTTTTCATATAATAAGGTGCAGCGTGCGTTTGTCTGTCTGTCGAGTTGTTTGACGAATTTATTAAAATACATTTTTTTAATTTCATATTTTTGTCGTGGCTTCATATTATAATACTGTTTAAACTGGTATGATTACGTTTTTTTTGAGCGGAAGGCTTAAGGGACTCGGGACAGGATCATAGTAATTTTTTGCCGTCCCGTTTAATAAACTCGCCCACAGTCTCTGATCACTAGAGGACTGAGCCAACGAATTCTCACTTTACGTGTGAATTGCTCGCGTCAATTCGAAAATTGCAAATGTATATATATTTTTGTTCGTACAATCGACTTGACTAAAGCGTTTCTCGCGCGGAGACAGTCCTTTACTATGTAAAATATTAAATCAATCTGAGCCAAAGGCAGAAGGATTTTAACCTAGTAAGAAGAACCGAGCTATCTTCTGCCTGCGAGGGTGGAAGGGTGTGGCGAACTTCTATCAGCTAAACTCACCACCGTGGTCCACTCTCGGCACCACATGGTGGACGTCGAGCACCCTTATAGGCCGCACCGAAGCCCACTACGGTGCCGCGCCCGTTAGGGCACATCTCAGGGGGGGAAGAGACTTTAAGAAGGTAATAGGAACCTCAGGAGGCAGGAGGAACTAGGTGAATAATAAAACTTATACGGAAACATTTCTCAACAATATGTCAACACCTTACAAACCAGTTGCTCAAAGTTTTCCCTTCCTTGTTCCACCTCTATCAACTTAGTACAAGTTGTTTAGTATCTACTGCAGCAATCGTACAACGTTTCCCTTTCATCCCCAGTCAGATAACTAGATAGTCATCTGTCAGGTAGATACCTGACAGATACAGGTAGGTACTAATCCTCTAACAAACAGGTACATAAAGATCCTGAGTTACACTTAGCAATTATAAGATTATAAACTAAGCTGAGACGTTTTGCAAGGGCTTCATCACACAAGTGCGATCAGCTAACTATAGCGCCGCGATATTGTAGTGTCACTTTAATATAGCAGCCATGCAGATTGCGCTATTGTCAACCTGCGTTTGGTGAACCGTACCGTTGTCTAAAGAGGCTCCGACTAAGTCATCACAGGTGCTCGTTCTCTCGCTATGCTCTGGTCATCAAACACATGCTTACCGTGGTGATTATTGGCACTGCCCTCTTGGTAGCAGCCTTGGAGTATGATAGGCTAAGTTGATGTACATTGCGGCATTAAATAATGTTGGTAAACCCGACACTTCAGCGGTGCAGCTAACATGTCTTCTGCTCAAAATCATTTATATGACTACTGTCTAATAGTCAGCTGATATGCGTGCGCAGGAGCAATAAATAATTTTATTTATTTTTCAGTAGCTCTTGTGAGCCGCGATATGCTGCATGACGTCATCGCTATATATTATTTAGCAGATCTTAGTACGAATGTTAGAAGTAAGAATGCAACAAATTATAAAGTCGTTGATTGGTACGTACTTAACTGCACAAGTGCAGAAGTTTATTTAAACGATATTTAACAGCTACTGCTTTATACAAGTTTACGCTTTTTTAATTCATTTCTTGAATAGTAGTAATTTTGACCAATACATGGATTCTAGTTAAGTGAACGTTATTGGTATAAAATAATTCACGTATACATGTAACGTAGCGCTAACGAAGCGTAGCATAATTCCATAGCGTAGCGTAGTAGACGTCGTAGCATCCGCAGGATATGTCTCAAATTTACTAATTTTGAGTGATAAGTTTGATAATAAATTTTTAAAGTATTGATAAGCAAAACGATTCGTAATTTGATAAAGGAATCGGGATTTACTGAGAGAACGAGTACTTTGAGCATCGATTTAAACTTATTCTGACAGTTTATGCGTCCGTTAACGCATTATAGCTTGTCTTGATGTGATTTTGTGTTTAGTTCTTACGTCGTATAATAACAGCGTATTAACCATTAAGGTTTTATAGGCGTCGCCTCTTCGGTTGTAAATAAGCAGATGATGCAAGCAGTAGGTAATAATGGTTAGCGACGTATTTGATGATGCATTTCTCGGTTGACTGTGGTTGCCAGTTATAAATTCCAAGCATAGATTAGGGGTCAAGAAACAATGTCGCAAAACAAATAAAACTTCTATAATTACTAGGAAGGAAGCCATACCATAATTCATTATTTTTTTAAGTTTGAATTTTATTGATGTGGTTTTGTCTTTGAGTGTCTAAATACTCAAAGGGTTTTGTCAAAGAGTATACTAGGTACTTACCTCTAAAATAAATGCATTTTTTTTAAATTTTGTTCTGTTTCGTCAGCTGCGAGCGTGTACAAATACGTCATTAGCGTGTGTTGTTTGCCTTAATCCCTTGCAATAACTATGTTTAACATTGACTGTTAGCAACAGTTCAAAAATAACACAATTACAGTTTTTATTCGCATTTTTTTAACTGTTACTATTATCAAATTTTAGCTTTCTGCACTCCTTCATAATAACATTAATAATGCCAAATTTCACTCTCCTCGCGCAATATGCATAAATGGGTATACATATACAACGTTTTCTCTTCACGTATCACGTATATAGATATTTCAGCTCATTACTGCCCCCTGCTGGGCGCGGAACTTTTCGCAGAATACGAAGGCATAAGTCGACCATGCTCGCCTGATGCGGGTTGGCAGACTAGACACATCATTGAAAATAACTTTTTGCTTATTGTGAATAAATCCAATCCATTGTTTTGGGGATTCTCAAGAAACTTAATACACTAATGGACATCTTTTTTCTGTCTTCAGAATGAATATCACCTTATTTTCATTCATGTCTAAATGGCATACCAGGGGTTATTAAACTTTTTATTCTAAATCATTACTAGGACATCTCGTCAGCTTAACCAACTAGATATCACATAACACGACCCAAATCTGCAACCTGACGCAAGAACCGAACCCCAAACCAACCTAGACCAGAACCAGTTGCATCGGTACACTTTTAAGTAGTTCTGATAGCAAGTGAGTTATGGTTTATACATTGTCCTGTGTGAGTTAAAAGCGACTGCGAGGCGGAGCGATAAAATCAAATAGAAGCTAGATGAATATTTGTGACAAGATGCGAATTTAATTATAAAGCCATTTGTGAATGAAATGTGGGTGTACAATTAGTAGTTTATTGTTATGTATTTAGATTGATTTTATTTATATTGATTAATGTAAATTGTTAAATTAGTAGATAAATGAATTTAATTATTATTTGTTATTTATTGTACTGTAAGAATTTATGTTGATGTAACATGATTTTGTTAATGATGAATATGAATGGATAAATGTAAGTGTCGACTTGAAATAATATTTATATATTGTGAATTATAATTTTAAATGTAAATGTTTATTTATTTATCAAGTTCGCCTCTGCCTAACCCTTTGGAAGTATCGGCGTGATGGTATGTTGAATTTCGGTTGTATCACGTTGTTTCTTTCCGTTATTGTACGTCACAGAGCGTCGCGTCGTATTTGTCGCTCATGTAAAACAATGGGTTATCATGTCGGTGTCGTACCGCGTCACACACGTCATCGCGACGTAATCGTCCGTTTGTTTGTGCAAACGCTGATCGTTGCCTGTGCCTGTACAGATGTAGTTGAGATAAGGCGATTGAGGCCGAGATTTGGCGACACTAGGCTATTTAGATTTAGTGTGTCGTAGATTGGTTTCAATTGTGAAAAGAGGCGAGGTGTGTATGGGGCTTTTGTCGTGCTGTGACAACTGACAAGCTACTGAGTTATATTTATCCACCTATCAGTATGATACCTATGTTATTACTAAGATTTATATTGTAGATATTGGGTTTTTACTAAGTAAGTTTGAATAAATTTTGTCTTTATCCTTTATCTTTATCTTTATTTATGTCTTTGGCTAGTTTTATCAAGCCTCTTCTATACATGGTCCAACCCTTTTAGTCCCGATCCCTTTAGGGGTTATTGTACTCATTATTATGAACAACTTTTACTAGGAACATATTTTAATCGAGTAATATTGAATTATTTGTATAGAACTACAGATTTTCTTTCGCGATTTCAGAGTTGCTCCCATAGAAAAAGTTATTCATAATGATGATTACAAAAACCCCTTAAAGGGATCGGGACTAGAAAAGTTGGGTGAAATAAAAATTACTATTCAAATTTTAGGACATCATCAGATCCATGAAACAGAAGAACTTTCCCCAAAGAACAGAGGTCGAAATAAGAAATCGAAAATTGTATTTCTCATACAAACGTGAGTCATGTGACGAGTCAATTTGCATGAAAAGGTGATTTTCTTTTTTAAGATTTCGGCCTATGTTCCTTGGGATTTGCAGAGGTTCAGATCCATGCACCTGATTACCTCCTAAAATAAGGCTGGTCATGTTTATTATTTAAGAAAAAAAGAACTGAATTAGATGATCATTTAGAGCTAGTTGTACCACTAATAAAGTATGATACTCGGTGGAACACGTCGAACGCGAAATAATCACCTCTTCCGGCTTTTGTCTAGTAACCTGTACAATTATTAATCACTGTAAAATAACATTAGGTATGAACAATTTATTATTATCTTATGCTTTATTATGACATAGTATAATTACGAGTATTATTAACTAGCAGACGAAATAAATATTACAAGTCGAACGCTGCGATGTTATACGAGTATACTGCCTCCGTATACCACCTCATTTGCGTTTATACATCTGGTAGTCCTTCACGTTTGATTACCAGGTCAAGCGCATGTATAAACTCTGCTTCCACCCACATTCATCTTAACATCTTGCAGTCCTTAAAGTTTGATTCTCAGGTAGGGTAAAATGTATTTTTTTAAATTCTATAGTTAAGCCCATGGAACAGTGCCTTGCCTGGAATACAACAATAGGCTAATATAGGAGCGCCTATCACAGGGAACTAAACCCCTATCGAAGAACTGTGAATACACTGACTGATGAATGAATGACTGATTTCCACTTTGTAACTATGTATTTCGACGTCATAGGCATGAACGACCCTTTAATATCGAATGATGTCATAGCTAAACAACAATGTTACTGCACAACTGCAAAATCGTACATTACAACAATGTTCGTCGACGTAGGGCCGAGGCACACCGAGGCGCCTTTCTAAAGCGCGACCTTGCGCAGTCATCGCGCGCCGGATTAATGTCCGAGCGACAGATCAACGCGATAACGCGGCCCACTTCCATCAGTGTTGCCAACCACTGCCGAAGAATGCGAGATAAAGTTGCTTTGACAACTTGTGATAAATGGCGAATATTTTTAATGAATATGCGCGAGCGCCGTGTGGTCCTCTATAACGAGCACGGTATACAACATCTCTATGATAACATGTTTTAATTGTGATTAAGAGTTTTAGCCTATGTAGGACAAACGACAGGGTCACTGGGCATAACATAAACTTGCTATATCATCAATGAAAGAGATGCCTTCTCTATAGGATCAACAATTTGGAACCGTGCTCCTTTATAAAAAGTCTCGACAATAAACAAGGTGAAAACCTTGTTTATTTGAAATAAAATCTTGCTAGTCAAAACGAATACGGATTCCTGCAGTGATACGGGAAGATGCAAAGAAGAAGAATGTAAATCCTATTCATTTCAACTCCAGATTATTATTATTATATTTTTTTTATTACGTTTCGTCTCTAGGATTTTTCCTGTATCGAGGGCACAGTTTTACAAACATACATGTCACATGCACACACAACCAGACCCGAAACAACTATCAGTAGATCATACAAATATTTGTTCCGTGCGGGGATCGAACCCGCGGCACGTAGCGCAGAAAGCTAATCGCTTAGCCACTGCGCCAAACGTGTCGTCAAAGCTGATAAAAAATCTGAAGATACGACATCCTAAAATGCAACCAATGCGTATACATATCGAATTGCAATGAAGCATCATATATTTTAATCCCATTTGGCAATATTTGGCATGAGCGTCGTCGTATCGACGCCACACCTGCGCTTGTGTACCTTCAACGTGACGTTTGGTCCAATTACACCAACTTGTTCCACGTCTCCAAACACTGGAGTCGGACGGCATGCCAGCCTGGACTGCACGTAATTGAACTATGTGAGGAATTCGGTGAGTATTCGACTCGAGTATTAGTTAGGTGTGGCTGTGGATTTGACTTATATGGTACGCTGGAGTAACATGCCTATGGATATTATTAGTTTATTTCATACATTATGACAGATAAATACAAGGTGCAACCTTTCTACTCCAGATCCCTTTAAGGGGTCGTTGTACTCATCATTTATTTTGATAACAAATAAATCAATTTATTATTACATCAAATAAATCAAGTAATTATTAATTTCAATCTAATTATTATTCTATACAAATCTTATACAAATTAATATTATTATTATTATTTCCTTATTGAATATTTAGCTAATTAAGTGTCACTAAATGATATTAGTAGCACCCAGAAGTATTTTTATTTAATTTTATCAGCTACCTCAGTTGAATAACGCATAATCATCGTTTATAAGTAAAATAATGTACATGATACTTACTTCGATTTCACAACATTCGACAAAATGCACACACGCAAACTCCTTTACTGCTTTGCTCGACATCCGTATGTCATAGCCGGGATCCAGCAGAATATCAGCGTCAGGTGTCATAGCCTGGCACATGCTGAGCTGGACACCCATTTGCTACAGCTCGGGACACACACTGATTAGATGATGCGCAGTCGCAGATACCCACATATTTTTTATTCTTTTAAATTATTATTTTTTCTACTCAATTTTACATTGTTGCCATCCTAAAATAATGTCTTCTCTGTCTATGCACCTGTCCTCTTCTTATTACCTGTATCTGTCATCCTAGTGTGTCTTGTTTTTGTGGCAAATAAATGATTTTTCTTTCTTTCTTTCTTTTCTTTCATTGGGAAAAACTTTTACTATGGACAATTTTACAAAACGGAAATCGTGAATAAATATTACTCGACGAAATGTATGCGACCGCAGATATTTTTTCTCGCGGTTTCAATGTTGGTCCCATATTAAAAGTTGTTCATAATAATGAGTACAATAACCCCGTATCAGATAGGTCCTTATATATAGCCGATAAATCAAAAGATAATCATATTATCATATCATTCATATTTCATATTTCTATTTTTTATAATGATTCGATTGAACATTTTTTCTGATAGCCAGACTGATGAAATTATACTACATTTTGACGGTTGCGAGAGCAAGATTGAATAAAATGTAGTTTATCTATAACAAAAGCTATATGAATATCAGATCTTTGCGATGCCCCTGGCTAATTAGAAAAGGGTAAAAGTGAAAGGTAAGAAATAAAAAGAAAATTATAGTTGGAAACCTACCAAACCTACCATACAAACTTCAAATACGGTAAGTCCATAATAACGACATCTATCACTCATATTTATTCGCCACCCCTGATGCTCGTGGTCACGTTAACCAATCGGCTCCACCATCAATCTTCGCAAAGCCGCCGCGACAGCTGAAGCGGCAGCGCGTACAATAGCACCAACTCTGCACACCCCCGGCTAACAATGGGGATGCGTAGATTAGATTTTAATTATACCTACCTATATGATTTTGTGGTGTGCAATGATTTCCAAAAACAGTGTGCGAAATTAAAAGATACAGTCTTTGTTGTCATCGAAATGAAAATATAATATCAACCGTATCTGATGTTTTTTTAATAGTTTTTTAAAAACATTTTATTAATATTAAAGCCTAGAAATCCTTGGGAATTGGTTAAGTATAATAAACTGATGTATTTAAACATAAATTAGTAACTAATTAAAAGACAAAAAGGTTTTTTAATTCGTTTTTGTGCTTTTCTTGTTCCTTTGCAGTGTTGGTACTGAATTTGCAAATTAAGCCATCTTCCACGCAGTTAGCAGCCTCTAGTTTACCTCCCCACAGTGTATTGGTGCGGGCAGATTCATCAGCGCTGATCGATCATGTTATGACAGCGGCGTCCGCGCCTCCAGGTCTTTGTTGCACCGATGGAGGGTTCACGACCACGATGTGATAATAATTTTGGAATAAAGGTAGTGCGGAATGGATGCGGTAATAGGAAATAAGATATTAGAACGTGCGCGTACATAGTCACCGGAGTTGATTTTACTCATTATGAACAAATTTTACTATAGGACCAACACAGAAATCGTGATAAAATAATCTGCTACATTCTGGGTTGGTACACCATCGTAAGAATTGTTCATAATGACGAGTAGAATCAAGTCCATAAAGGATGCAGGTGACTAAATTGCCACCCTGTATTGAAGACTGTAGTTAGTGTACTAGTCTCACAAAATCAAGTCTGTGTAATTCTTCTTAACCAAATAAAGGAAAGGTTCCCAGTGCAGATAAGAGACAGTTTCGCATTGAGGAAGATAATATAATCCATTAGACATCTTGGTCCAAGTACAGCCACCTTCATTATTTTCTTAAAGCGGTAGTCTGTCTAACCACAGTCTTGACTAAGGTCTGCGCAGGCCTTCGGTGATAAAGTACTCATACTGTTGTGACATTAAACCATGCAATTATTCGTCTAATCACAATTTGCAAATACTGGGGCAATAAAACAAATAATCAACGATACTTACGCAAAGTAAAGTGCGATAAAACCTAACGACGTTTCGCGGATCAGAGGTCAGCAGTCAATACTATAAGTGCTATGATTCAGAACTTGTTATAATTTGATACATCCGCTGGGGAACTAACTGAGGTATTAAACCAATAAGTTTATATATAATTTAGTCGTTGTAGGTATATGTGGATATACATCAGATCATTGTAATCTACTTTGATCAAACTCACCTACTTTGACCGGGCACTACTATAATAAATCCTTTTGCTACATAGGCCAGACTATACTTTGACCAAATACTACTTTGGCAAGTCACCATTTTTGCCAGTCCCTATGATGAGCAGTCTATACTTTGTCAGTACTGGCGATGCAAAGGTGTCACCTTATACAGAAAATAAGATGTGGAAGGGAAATTGGATAAATAGCTAGATACAAGTAGGTAGGTACTTATCTGAGATACTTATTACTACTAAACTAATCAAGACTTAAGTATGATACTCAGGCGCACCCACCTGTTCACTGTCTTAACATGCGAAAACCTGCTTTCAGTTAAAATTTGTGCAGAACCAGTTTGTTCTAAAAAGTGAGAGTAATGCCGTCAAAGTTTTTACAACATTTTTATGAAGTAAATTGAATGCGAATGGCAACATAATAGCCCTATAACCGGCCAGCGTTACGCGTCAGGCAGAGCCAAAGGTCAGCTCGTCTGGACGGAATTATGATTCATAACACATTCACAACTAGATTTAACTTGATCCACATCTGTTTGACAGAAGGTCCACTCCATACAATTACTAATAGAGCTTCGTCCTACGTGAGTGATAAATGGCACAGGACGAAACGCCACATGAAAGGACATAGGACTTTTTTTTAATGTGTCCTCTATCTTGCCTCTAGCTTGTCGTGAACATCAATGTAGGCCTAGTATGAGCTACAATCTGAAATTTCTCGTCGTGTTGTCTAATTGTTGCTCTCCTAGGGCGATGGGTAAGGCGCGTAGATGGGTAAGCGTATTGCGACTATTTTATGTATTCGTGCCTTTTCGTGTGTTATTAGTACTGAGACTTCTTTAGTTCTTGTTTAATGTTTTACTTGATTCATCGTTCATTATGCCAAGTAAGGCTTGAAACACTTGTAATTAATTCTATGATGCTTAATAGATTGTTTGGCTGTTCATCTGTATAATTCATAACTGATTGGTCTATTACTAGATATCTTTTTAAAGTTGTACGAGTACGTAAACATTTCTTAAAGATGAGGTAACGGTACAATAACTATATTTATTTTCCTCGTGCAGCTCAATAGATTTATTGCTATCCCACGCATGATATATTATTATTATTACTGTACTCTTGCCATTTCGAAGAATCTTGGAGACTGCATGACATAGAAATATCATTAATTCTTTGAAAAATAAAATAAGGAACTTCGACACGCAACAATCTATTCTCACGGAATCTTCCTCTATTCATAATTAACTCAGAAAAAGAAAGTTACTGAGCAGTAAAACTAGAGATATAGGTAATATGCAAACATTTGCGCTTCGAAAAAATAATCAATCAAATCAGAATGTCGCAGTCCATTGTTAGATATGAGATCTTCAAATTGCGCCACAACACCTGGCCCTCCACCATCAACATCCAGCCTTCTTCGGGTCCTCATACTAATAAAGATGAAATTGTAACTTCATCCAAATTAACTTCTCTCTCAACAACACCGCATCCACATATTCTACGCTGCTAGTACGTCAGTATTGTGCAGTCGGTCAAAGCATCCAAAAGAAGGGTAATGCTTTTGTACGACGGATCCTCGAGGATTGATGGCCGGATCACACTGATAACGCCTTATTTAATTTCGATAGCTCCACCCAGCCCTGGCGATCGGGTACTCTTTCAAAGGGTGAAAGGGGATTTCTACGTATTGTATTATATTTTGGTGTCTATAATACGCAATGATCCTGGATGTAAGTTCTTCGATGTCCATCTTTCCTTTTTGACATAAGGTGTTTATGTACAAGATGTAATAACATAAACTAGTTGTTGAAGATCACACATTGGCCATTTTTCTAAAAGATACATAAAGTAGGTACTTATCTTTGGCACATAAAAAAAATTAAGTGTCTTGTTTGGGTACTTCGTGCCTGCGTCAGCTTTCCTTTTGATATATTTAGTGAGAAGGAATAGGTACTTACCATATTGTTACTGTAAATCTGAACATGTTTAATGTTATATCTGATTAAATCATCGCATATTATTATACTTAATTAAATAATAAAGGTAATTATAATATTTTAAGAACCATTTAAGTAGGTACTAAAATTAACCTTTTGCGTCAAACATAAGGTAAGTTTTTATTACAATTTAATTATTACTTATCTGTAATCAAATCTGTACCTGTACAAAAACAAAACAATAAATTCTAGAAGAAACCTCAACAAAAACACAGTTTTATGTATTAAATTGCTCTATTTCTGTGCCTAATTATACCGGTTGATAATACATTAACTCAAAGGATTTTTTGTTGACACGTTTCACGAATAGCGCAGTAATTAAACATCCGATGTGCACAAAAAAACGTTTAAATGAACTCCGGAAACATAAAAAAACCACATGTTAGTTATTAAAATAACGAAACAAGTTATAATTGCATATAAACGCATCGTGAGGTACTTATAAAACGTAAAACTGAATGGCATTCGATTTTGGCTAATTGTCGAATGACCCGAGGTCGCAGGTTGTATGGCTGATTGGTCGTAATGACGACTTCATTACAGTTTCGTTTTAGAAAGTTATAAAACATCGACATGTTTGTTTTGAAACGTAATTGACGTTAATATGTTTGAGGCTCGTGCTTTTCTTGGGATAAACAAAGTTTTTAGCGTAGTAGAGCTGTATGAAGAAAGGGAAAGAGGGAAAACAAGTTTAAGACTCAACACTTAAAATACCACGACTATTAAAAAATCATAAACCTGAAGATTGGAACTGAATAACAAAAGATTAAAATGGGAAAAAGTATAATAAAATTAAATCTATAGGTGCCGAAGATTTCTAAGCTATGTGTGGTAGAGTAAAAGTAGACAATAGTTCCGATTCTGTTACACATCGTATGAAAATAATTAATCTCACTACATCTTTCTTACAAGGTTAATTGAAAAAGGACAGAAAATATTGAGAACTGTTATATTAGTCTATACCCTTACCATTTACAGAAAATTTGATGGGCCCTATTGCGATGGCGACTAAATTCACGTTGCTAACAAACAAGTCGACTAATTTAACAGAACTAAATATCATCCATACTTTTATCATGTTTTTGTTAGAAAGTAACAAAAGTAGTTTGTAAAGAACAGAATCAGCACCAATCTCATTATTTTTTCATGTCGATGTCATCCACACAGCAGGAGTCTTTGCAGTATAGGTCAGTGCAAGTGTAGGTGTTCGCAATTTTTTTCCACACAATATCACCTAATTCTGGTATAGTAGAATTTATTATTAAGTTGCTTTTGTCACTTTTTGCACAATTCTCTTGCCCTGGTTCTATCATGGTAAGCATGTCAAGGTAACAAATACTTATCTCTACGCCATTTTCATGGACCTCAGGTTCATTACCAGCACTCAAAGTCAACATAAACAAACATAACAATATGCACATTATTTAGTATATTCTCAGATTAGTGTCATACAACAATAACTTGTTTTGACCTTCATTACAATATTTTCTCTGAGAAGTTTATTCAAACACAATTTCTTACATACTATCAGCGTTCACACGACGACGCGTCCTCCGGCGCGGCGGTGACGTCACGAGCCAAGGTGTTTCCTCAATGCGCACACGCAGCAACAAAGGATATGCTACGATATGCGCCTGATACGACACGCTTCCGTGTTTTATATTTGTTTGTTTGGTATTTTTCCTATTTGAGCGAAGGAAAACCTGATGGACATCTAAAGGATTCTACGTCTTGTTTATTTTTTGTGAGGATGTGGTGTTTATCTACTAGTATTTAAATTTATGTTTTTAGTGAGTCTAGGTTATACATGAATATTTGCACTTTAAGTTTAGATATATGTAGGTTATATACATATTAATAAAGTATAACTTTCCGTACTTTCACAAAATCATTTTCCATAACCCAACTGAATCCAAATACGTTAACCATTTTCACTAATATTAGCTATCGCCACACTAAGTACGTAATAAACTTATCGATCAAGATCAAGTGCGGTATCAGCTGATCTGAGGTCATTACTACGGAACCGAGAGCACGTGGGAAATTATACATTCAAAACAATGGACACGGCGATATTATGTGTAGATGGAGGCGCGGCGCCGCGCGGCGGCCGACGGCACCGCTGCGCGCTGGGGAGAGAACTACTCACACTTGCCTTGCTTTAAGTGACCATAGACTTGTGGCTGATAGAAGGCAGACTAGAGAGAACTAACACTTGGCTTGATTTAAAGGACCACAGAATTGTGGTTAATTTGGAAAGTAGAATAAAATATCTTTAGTGGAGAAATGGGAACTTGAAAAAGATGCGACAAGGGGAAGAGGAACTTGAAATATCTTCGTTTATATAATTTGAAAACCACAGATATGCGGTCGATAAAATAAATACGCCAATTTTCTAATTAGATGGTCATCACCGATAGTAACGATACTATGAGGAAAAGAGACACCTGCACTTATCTTAGTTTGAATAACCACAACGTTGTGATTGACCACAGATTTAAAGATAACAATATTTAATAAAGAGAACACATCTATACGATATTACTTTCTTGGACTATGACAGAAGACAAGGATAACCACATTTTATTTAGCACGGCAACCAGTTTTGTTTTGTAAATATAATTTTATTTTCCACTGATTGACTGTGACCACAATTTTTACCATAAAGTGAAACTTATATTATAACTGAGATGACCACAAAAAATTTTGACAAACGCGGTGTAAAGTTTATCTAACTTTATCGCTGCGTAGTTAATAAGTTGGTTAAATACATTTAACTTTATATATAAACACATTGTCACTAATTGTAAATAAATACCTGTCTACAGCCATTGCATACATGTTGGTAAAGCCTATTTCTGAAATATGTTCCGTCCAAACGCCATTTTATCTTTCTAACGCATCTATCACATCACAGATTGATCTAGCAATAAGAATGTGTATTTTATTTCAAATCGTAAACACCAGACAAAGAACATCGAACAGAATACCACTTTAAGCACTTGTCCATGGCACCTGTTTCATTTCCGTGTATGGAAAGCAGTTAACACGTTATCACCAATCAGAATGTCGCATCGGAACCGTTCGGGCATCTCCGTCGGTGTTCGGTGCGCGGGCGCATAAAACTTTTAATTGCCACAATTATGTAAGAGAATTTATTTGGTGGCGTTACAAAGAGCATTGTGCCCCACTCCCACGGTTTGGGACACGTTCCCTCGCATCTCGTCTGATCCTTATCTCTCGTCAGCTCTTGACCTTGCGTCGGGCGTGACCTTTTCGGCTTTTCTCACAATATATTCAAGCTATCTGACTTCCGAATCGCTGGTATTATTGATACTTCCGCAGAAGTTGGATGTTTTTTATTCAGTTATGTAAGGTAGCGAAAACAATAGACAGTGAAGGCAATTAATCCAACAGTCCTTGATATAAAGACAGCGTTTCTACTTCACGGTAAGGCTATGAAATGGAATATGCAATGCACGCTCAAAATTGACACTAAACCACCACTCCTTAACCTAGTTCCTTGATTAAAATCTTTAAGATATCCGAAGTATCAACACAGATAATGACCAGATTCGCAACGCAAATAAAGCTAACCTACAAATCTGCATTGTGAACCATAAACGCGAGATAATTTATGAGCTATACATATTGACACTATTTGAAATATACACACAAATAGGCACTCAACTGGACAGATGTTTGCCCTATCAACCAAACGCTTCCAGTAACATAGTCACCACTAAATTCTGTCAAATCTACCAGTTTCCATATCTCGTCGATCATTCTGAGAATATCTGGTATCCGTCTATAATCGTCCCACCTCTGTATCTGTCGCGTTTCGATCGTGTCGTGTGCGCAATAAACTAATGCATTTAAGGTACATTGTCGCACGCCCGACACGACGAGCATTGACGACGAATCGAGAATTATCCTATCTCACCTAATCGGGTCTTAGTACCTACACAATTCCAGATTACAGCGCCAACAAGCGATTTTGAACCTTGATACTGAGAAATAAGATTGGTGGTGGGTGTAGATTCATATTAGGGTTGTCGTGTGTGACAAAAGGATTTGTCTGCAGCGTTTAGAAATAAACGATACGTTGATTGCGTTATGTAAGGTGACGGTTTTAGTTTTGTGTGTTGTCATGTTGTGGGATTACGGAGCTAAGCTTTTATATTTACTTTTGCGATACGATACGAGGTGAGGAGACAATTGTTGTTTGGGACAATCTTGAGTGTTTAGATGTGTGATTAAGATATTGCGAAAGAGTCTTAGGTGTGGCTGCATCCTTGAAGATCATTGGTAAATCTCCGCTGAGATCATGTTTGTTTATGAGTTAGTTACAAATATTTCTGACCAATCATTTATTTAGTGAACCTTTCGTGTGCTTACTACAAAATAGGCCATCTCTTTACATCCACATGATTCTACACCAAATCCATCAAAAATTATATCGATTATCACAAAATGGATGAAAATGAAATGTACCTGTGTCCGGTAGAGCTATATTTAAATAAAAGTAAAATTTAAGTTAAGGTATCTGAGTCAAGTGACATGTATATTTTTACCGACTCCATATTTTCCAGCCTTTAGCACAGCAATAAAGAAGCTGAGTTTTGCGCACTAACTACGTAAAGATGTTAATCAAGTGCGATATTTTAAGGCTGCTATCTCAAGCACGAGCCCATTGTACGACAATTTGTTTACCGCTGATTGGGCACATCGAGATTTACTGTCGTATTTAATGCGTGGTTAATTTTGTTAATCGTTGGTGGCAGGTTAAGGAAAAGAATACAGAAATATTAATATTGACATATAACTCTGGTAGCCTGAGGGCTAAAATATCGATGGGCGAACAAAGGTCATCCATGAGACCTGTTGAATATTTGCTTTTAGAATATTTTTTCAGCATCTTTCTGGTTAATCTACTCGGTTTTCGTTATAGCTACCCTAATAAACCAAATCACTTTCAGCAGCTTTTTGTAGTAGACACGTTATTTATAGTCTGGAATTGACAAAAGCTATCGACGTACCATCAACAGTTGCAGAGCCATGTTTTTGTGTCCTTTGATCTTTTCTTACGTTCTAGAAAGTAGTTTACAATTATATTCCTCGTTTACTATCGATCCAATAAGGGCAATGTTTTCTACACTCACTAGTGGTTGTATACCACACAATACCAATAAACAAACGTTAGTTTTTATACAAAGTCTGTACACGTCGCCCCGGGGCCCGGCGTCGGCCCTAATACGGCGGCACAAAAACCGTAGGATAATATCATCGAACGCTTTGTGAGGCACGTTCGCTTCATCCTTCCTTTTGTCGTTACTGGGATCAGCACGCAGTATACGGGAATATTAATATGTTAAATGTGTGATGATAAAAGTTAGAGGTGACCCTTGATAGCTCAGCTTAACCCTTTCTCTGCTCTAATAGGAATGTGACTAGTAAGTTGATAATATGGTTTTGTTTCAGTAAATTCGTCAAAAAAGATGCAAACACTGAACAGTGGAAAATTAAAACATTTTTTTTAATTTCATATTTTTCTGTTTTATTGCATGCAGGTTACGTGAAGTAGTAAACACATTAGCTAATACGCAAGGCTATTTCTGCATTTTATGAAAATCTTCGCGATAAGAATATATGAATCATAAACATGTGTAATTTAAGCATATACTGCGTTCATCGAGATACACATCACATAACCGTCAATGAATGCTGCGTTTTTATGAATGTGCGCCCGCGCAACCCGTGCTCCTTCCCCTTAACCACGTCACGGGCATCATTCACACGGACGCACACATCAACACTATTCAGACAAAAAATTAATTTAATCACAAACGTCTTACAAACTGTCAATTACAACGTTTTGCTATCAAGATTGAACATCACTCTGAACTAAATAATATTCAAATATAATAATATACATTACAAAAAAATGGTATGACGTTTCCGATAAGCTAATTGGTAACAACAAACATCAACAGATCGAGATGTGATCAAGTGATCAGTAGTCGGCGCTAACGAGCGGTATCAGCGATCTATTCAAATGCCGGCGATTCTATAAATATTAATAATATGAAGCGTTGAATGTGCATTACGTATTCACGAATTTGTTTAATGGAAACAACGATTGCTGTCTTGTTTTTATTGTAGGAGAATGCGCGTGTGATCTCGCCTCGGGGCATGAGAATTGTCATCACAGGGTGTTCTATATTTTTGTAACAAATGGTTCAATATAAATACGTTACTTGCGTCCACTATACATAAGACTTGATATTTTTTGGATTTTACTTATATAGGTACCTAATTCTCCAAAAAACATGGTTTACGGGAAGTTTAGAAAAAACAACTGCTGCTGCGTAGTTTGATCTGAAAAACGTCGTAATCGTGGTAACCCTGAGCGCTCATGTCATTAAATATTTAGGTTGTTTAACCAATTATTAACTACATGGCTCCTTATCGACAGGTGTCACTAAACCTGACTGTTTTGTTAGTCAATACCAATCGCAGCCGTGACAATTCACATAAATATTAACCAGAAAATTCGAATTGTCAACGCGAGGTCACTTAATGCGACCCGAGTTACGAATAAAATTCAAGTTGTAACGTTTGAAATGTCATTGCCGCCCGCTTGCGACCGACAGCAGTCCCAAGGAAACGCCTCTGCAACCGATAGAGATGTTAGCCGTTACGTAATGCGTCGATAGGCTAACACCAAGCATTGTTCTGTATCCCAGATCGCGACTCACTGACTGACGTAAGCTAGCTGCAGGGCTGGCGCTAACAACTTGCGAAAAATAATGATGTTCCAAGATTTAGTTCTAAGATTAATGGATAACTTTCTGTGAACATGCTCCATATTTTTAATTATGTGCGTACATTATCAAGAGTTCAGAATCTCAATCAGGTAGTAAGTATAATTTGACCTGAGCTCAAATCCTTCGTGAATTTTTAATGTTGTCTGATTTCTAGTCGTGATGAAACCTAGAAGGCTACGACTAGTGATATTTCAATAAATTCCATATTCATGCTCAATAAAAATCCGAATTAATGATAACACTTTGTCTCATTTTAAATGCTGAATTTACAACATTAGTGTTTCTCAAACCAAGGCATGTTTCTTTTAATATTATTAAAATAGTGACTGTTATCGTACAAAAACTTTCGTAAACTTATTTCTATTGTCAGTTTGGCAACCCTAGACGTTTGGGCCATGCGTGGGCGCAGGCAGCCCGCGACTCAGCCAACACAACCCCGCTCACCTTGAACGTTTAACGCTAAACCTACCGGAGCTCGCCGTAAAAATATCACCTCCGCACCTAACCATATAACAACCCACTAATGTATAACGAAGTGACGACTTCCTCGCGACGCGACGCGACGGTGCAGTGGCCAGACACGAAGCCCACTAGGCGCCGAGCTGCAGCGCACACCACCCCGAGCTGCACCACAAACAGAAACAGCCTGTATTACTACGCCTTACGAGTATTTGTTTTAGTAATGAACATACCGAGTTTTAAATAATAAAATTTATTCATAAGCCGGCACTTACCATATTTGTGTGTGCGAACCGCCGTCCATATGTATGAGTGGTTAAGATATTCTTATTTATGGGTCTATGTCAAGGTCGTTTGCGGCGTTTAACCGTGGTATCATCACTTAGCATAATATCAAATTATTTATTCGCGCCGCGCTAAAACTGTCTGGTGTATGTTCAATTTGTAATTCAAATAAATTCTTAGCATTACTCCCGAGGCGAGCGGCTGTCATAAGTGTAACGTGCGAGATTTTTTCCTCTCGCTTATTTGAATAACTTGCGATCAATTAGCATGCGCACGCGCTGCTTTATTGTCATTATTAATTATTTGATGCGGTATACAGACAAGGGGTGGAGGCCTGAGTTTTGAGTGTTTCCATTACTTTACATATTCGTTCAATCATTCATGGTGTACCGGTTAGTATTCGTTTATGCAAATAGCTTATGGGTTGTTGAACGAAAACGTATGGTGAATGCACTTGACTTTGAATAATATGACGCACGTTAAGCTTATTTCATATTTTTTTAGCTTAAGTCTCTTCTAAAAGTAATTATTTGATCTGAATATTGATCATTGCAATATTAAATTACTAGAAAACGGGCGAAATGTTCTTACTTCTCCTAATAATAAATCATCTTCAACGCAGGTGATAGAGACGCGTTTTCTATGATCTTTTATTTCTGTCCCACTGTAGTTATTATAACAAGTAAGACGTTCCCCAGCGCGAGTCGCGTGCGCGTCGCGTCGGCGTCGCGTCGCCGTCGTTACGTGCCCCGCGTGCCGCCCGCTAATTTGGCCTAATGAATATGTCAAATGGACATAATTCGCTCATTTAACATACGCTCCGTGCAGTTTTATAAACTTTATGCGCCTTGTGAATAATTACTATTGCTTTACTTATGTCACTATTCAAGTAAATTGCCTGCACGAGTTTGTAAGTCTTAGCGTTTAGGGGAATAATATCCAAGATTGGAACTGTATTTGAAATACTATAAAATCGGATATTTCTATAGATTTATTTTAAATTTTATTATATTAATGATTTTTTCTTATTAGAGGCCTTAGCAATGTTTTGAAGCTCAATCTCCCGTATCAGAGGGTCCACAACACAATAAGGAAGGATATTGTGGACTCCCTGATCCGGGGCGGGGGTCAAATATCTATCGTAAATAAGCTCATACCTTTCTAATCCCGATCCCTTTAAGGGTTATGGTAGTCATCATTATGAGGAACTTTCATTATGAGACCAAAGCAAAAAATAAATTAGCTCATCCATAAAAATAATTCGATATTACTCGACTAAATGTATGGAACAGCTGATAGTTTATTTCGCGATTTCAGTGTTCGTCCCATATTAAAAATTGTTCATAACGATGAGTAGGTATAATAACCTCTTATAGGGATCTGGACTAGAAAGGTAGGACATACATATATAGATACATATTATAGATTATCTATCCCTAATTGGGGATAGATGTTCAACAAGACAAACTAATTTTGCGAATCGTCAAAAAATTAATCGCTTCTAGTCAAATCCAAAAAGAGCTGTTGCCAACATAAATGAGCATAAGAAAGCGTCACTTGAAAAGCGAAAGCGGCGTTTCTTCGCGCTTATAGGCTCTACGTCCCACATAGACCACCTGAGCAACACAAGTAGCGAATTCGAAACAAACAGTAAGGTTTTGCTCACAGATACAGTCAGGTCGGCTGCGCTGGAGTCGTTGAAGCGTGCTTCCTTGAGCCAATTAAAACAAGTCCGACATGCCTTGCCCCCGTCCCCCCTGCGCGCAGACGTCGCGTCGCCCTCTGCGCCTGCGCACTCGCCGCCGCGCGCCGCGACGCGCAAAAACACTGATAACACAGCTGATAGGTACCTCGTGAGGTGTTACAAGAATTGGTGGATCTGTTAAATTGGTTATTGAAAATAAACGAGGGCTTTTGTTAACCGTCAACTCGGCTTTTATAGTACTCCATTACTGGACATTAGGTATAGGTGCCTCTGAAGTTGTAACAGTCAAAACTTTCCAATCTTTCAGTAACTGTATATAAGAAAACTTCTGACATTTTAAACCTTATCTTATGAGGATCTTGAATGACGCTCTTTTAATTTAAAGACCTTCATCATGGCTGGACTGCTTCTACGTAGAGCAGAACTGACCAACAAACAGACCCCACTAACTAAGTACATTAAATAGTATCTAGTTTGATAATGAAATTCTATGTTAAATTCACAATGGTAGCCGCCACATTTGTGCCGAGCTGCCTCACTCAACACCTAGACGTGGGAAAATATTAGTTAGGAGGAGCGATGACAAAACGCATAGCCCCATTATCGGCAACGTTACATAAATTAGCGGCCTACGTGTATTGTCATACCTCCTAGACATTAGGCTGTTTTGTGCCAGGCCATTCACACTGCAGAATGAAAGCCTTACTGTACACTTGCCGCCGGTTTCCGGAACACAAAGCCTTTCACGAACTCCTAGGCGACGGATCAGCAAAAATGTTCTTTGAAATGACAATGACGGCTGTGGGTCTAACGCGGCGTACATCTGACTTGACTTGTACTACATCATGTTTTGTGTATTCTTTGTTGATTGCTAGACCAAGGTATTGTTTATTGGTGGTCTCATTTTCATTACTATAGCCATCTTATTGTGTTCTTTTGGTAAGATCTTTTCAGTCCACATAACATCTCAGCGCTAAATGATGAGCCGAAACTACGCCATTCATTTATGGAATCCAACGATTCTTTTGGTAAAAAATATGTGAAATGCCATTGAAGCGATGTCATTAAGAACACGGAGCGTTCAGCCATGGCCGGCTAGTTTTTTTTAATATATTTTTTATCTCGTAGTCAATAGTCGTGGCGGCACAGCCATCAACATTTTAGGTTTATCTGCGTAACGGGTACATAAAGATGTGGTTTTCATTGGTGTCGCGATACAGCGCGGTAATTATGTCCGGGGCGGGCGCACGCGGGCGTTTTCTCTTCATAAATTTGACATGTTTACGAGACGACGTGGCGGCGGTTTTCGCCACCACTAATGTTGTTCTGTGCGAGTAGGCTGGCGGTTCGAACGCTGAAAGTGATAGATACTAAATTGACTGTGAATTTAACACCATATTATAAGTAGCTTTTCACACTAAACCAATAAATTGTGTGGTGTCTAGGAAGACTTTCATAATTGTGTAAAATACAGCGTGAAAACTTTGCATATCTATTTCGAATAAAATTGTTATGATTTAAATTTTTTATCTCTAATGAGTAAGATTGTATGGAAAGCTTGGAAAATATATGAGGATGAATGGTAAGGATGCTTAACAATGAAAATGATGATAATATTATAATGATATGAATATTGTTAGAAAGAGTTCCCTAGAGATTAGATAAAAAAGAAGTTTTAAGTTTCACGATGTGGTTTTCATGGATAACATACAGGGCGTAGATGCATTTAATTCGTCTGAAATAGCGCGATCATCTACAGTCACCACCATCGATCCCACTCAGAGCGCAAGTCTCTTTGCATATTAAGAGTCACTCTAAAGCTCCGCGTCTGAGCCGTCGGTCTGTACAAACCACCAGTCCAGCACGTATCGTGCAATCTGTATCTGTATCTAGTACTGAGGATCTTTCGCGATAGCGCACCGTCTTTATGACTCGAGTGCAATGTAAACTCTACGGCGGGCGTCCGGACAGCCGCGTGCGAGCCGCCCGTCTGCGCCACCGTCCGATAGGTACCGTTCGATGTGTATCTAGTGCGTAGGATCTGTTGCGATAGTGTCGTGTTTATTGCCAGAGTCCAATGGCTACCTACGGTTAGAAAAATTGTGAAACTGGCCCATCTACCCATAGCACCGTAGTGCTGTCCATTGAGAGGGGAAATTTATTACGCCGTGGGACGGCTTTAGTGGACCCCGAGTGAGGTTGACTGAATTAAATGCAGCTTTTTGAACACATTCAATGTCAGTGTTGTAGAATGAAAGGGAAGGTTTTTATTGATGTTTAAAGATAACATTCTGATTAAAATTTCATTATTTACGAGTAATAAATGTGCTTAGGTAGGTACTACACTGAAATCGTTCTGCCTAGTTGCCAATTTTTTATTTTAACTAAACGATGATATCGTCGAAGAATCGTAATTTACTGACTGATTATCATGGTCAGTCAAGGGACAGGTGGATACTGCAAACCAATCCAAAAGATCTAATTAGGTAGTTTAAATTCCTAAAAAAGAGTTATCACGGCATTAGATAATGCGGCATTTCAAAAGTAAAATCTACATAAAGCCATCTCGAATTCGTATAGAAATTAAAAGAACACTCAAAGAGAGAGTTGGCTGATAATTATGACTACCCCACAGATTCATATCTTGAAAGTTGAAATAATTTCTAAAATGAAATCAAGCTGGTTCCAACTTCTTGATCTAGATTACTAAGACGCTCATTAAGAAGCCAAACTTCTATTATGTTAATTTCATTGATATCAGCCAATTAATTAGCGATTTTATTACGTATTTGATATGTAAATATTTTAGCAGAATAAGTTGACATTTAAGAATTCAATATTTGGAGACATTGCTCTAAGTCACAAACAGAAGCATGCAAGTTGTAAGTGCATTTATTTTACTTTTTAAAACGCTTGTATTAGCTTCACCTGTAACTAAGTAACTATGTAAAAAAATCTTGGAAGTTAAATTTGACCCACTTCCCGGTTTCCGATTGTGCTGAAATTTTGCATACACGTTTAGTTTGGATGACAAAAGCGTTTTCTTTAGTTTTTTTAAACTATCATATTTATATTGTTTGTTTTATCAATCAATTTAACCTAACACCACAGTGGACTTCTTCAAGTCTGTATGGCTGAGGGGTGTCCTAAGCTTTTCGCGATTCCCACTCAAGGACTTGCCTATTCCTACAGCCATCGGTCCATAGATAAGCAACTCAGGAGTAGTCCTGAGTCAACAATTCAACATAGCTACGTCTGCAAGTGCGTTAGATTAGGCCCGTGAGACTAACCAGCCTTTTGTCACCAGTGGCGCTGTTGTCCGTCATTGTAAGTTGTTAGGTGAATGAATTATAGGGTGGCGGATAATTTTGGAGCATTAAGGGTGGCTACCCTTTCTGTTATAGTTATAGAGTTCTTAGGGAACTTTTGATGCATCAAAAGTTCGCTTTTTAAATAAAGGTAACCGTCGGATTTTGAGAAATGCCAATTTTCGAGAAAGTTGTCATTTTTCGAAAAACTTTAGTGTGGCTCAATCAACTCTATTTTCCAACAAGAAGGTTTTCTCCAAACAACAGACGAAATAGTAGGTATGCACGTAATCTAAAATCACTGTAGGTACCTTTCTACGACAGGTTCAAACCCTATTATAAGAATTAAAAGCAAATAAACAAATGACTGAAAATAATAATTTTAAAAAGGTTTAATTTACAAAAATAAATTTACGGTTCTCGTGGAAGGTGCGTGAATACAATGCTCATGCACTTAATGGATCAGTGTACGGTGATTTTAGATAACGTGCATACGAAGATGAATAATAAGAGAAAAAAAAAACGAAATCTATGAATAAATAAGTAACTACAATATTAAAATATATATCGTAGACAACGGATATGATTTTAATACGAACCGAAACAAATAGCAAAATCACCCTACAACACATTACCACAGTGTTTTAAATATTCATTGGTCAGTTCGCGTGTTAGATAATTTATATCAATACGTCATACCTTGCGCTTTTTGTTCGGTGCGCAACGGATAAATGTAACGAAATCGGGTAATGCGTGCGTCGATATGCATACCTAATCATTTGGTGCGAGGCTAAGAGGATAGCGAGAGCGAGCGTAGGCTTCGAATTTTAAAATATTTTGACAAGTTACTGGCAGCTGATTGTTTAAATAGAAAAAAAAATTAGTCTAAAAACTAAAGCCCGACTACTGAAAACGTATGAAACAAGAAAATATTAATAGATAAATATTCATAGTTATGTTCAGAGGATAGCCGTGGTCGTATGAAATTTACAAAAACTATTTACTTTTGTAAAAGGAACATGAGAGAAATTATTAGGTAGATATTTAATATCTAGCTAATAATTTAGCGCAAGCCGTTACTTACCTGTACAAGAAAAATGTAAGCCGTTAGACAACCTCCTACACAAGTTCATAAACACATTTTAGTGAGTGCCTTCAACTTGTGCTTATAGCACCATGACAACTATCGTAATGGAATTTCAACAAAAAACACACGTTACTCACTCCAGATTAACCGAACTGGCTACAAGTCCGTACCTCACACTACAAGATATAGCTGGCATCTTCTCAAAGGAAGAACCGTGCCCAAGGATGATTTGATCTTTAAGAGATTCGAGAGAGCCAAAGCAATCAACTTTTATTAGCTCGTGAAGAAGCTATGTCGTACCTAATGTAGATTCTTGAAAGGTTCTGAAGGTACGAGGGCTCATCCTCATAGATGGGCAAAATACTCTTGATACTGGTCTTCTTTTGTCATATGCTAATGATGTCGTGGTAGAAAGATTCGCTAGGTTACATATACATATATGTTAGTTAGGCATAGCCACACATACATACACATGCTATTTATTGTTTAAAAACCTTGTATTGTAAGTCGCTCCTCGTCAATCGCCATCATCTTATACCTGGACACGTATCATGTGCGCGGTCGACATCGTTTTTGCGCTCGCAATTACAATGAATCGATCGATATTCATTTATCGAGTGTGTGGAGAATCTCGCGCCGCTTACAGCGTGTAGCGTTTCAGCTGATCGATAGTTATACAGGATGATACCATTAGATAGTTGATTTTAGTATTTAGGAAGTCAATTAGTAGTTTAAGCTTTTTCAGAAGGCTTTTGCAGTTAGCCTTTAGACTGGAGAAAAACTCAAAAATGCTAGTATTTTTGGTAGAGTTTTACGTTTTGTTGTTATGCATTATAATTTCTGGTGCATCAAAATGTGGATAAGATTAATTGCTAATGCTGTAGCTAAAGCATGTCTTATCTTTTGTGTGGTACCTGGTTATACAAGGGCGGTTGTAATGTAATTAACGATGAGTAGCTTTTTGCAATTACACAATGACTACATTGTGAATTGACTAATAAGGCAAAGTGTGAAGACAGTGGAAGCGGGTCTTTGACCGGCCGGGTCCCAGCGCCCATATACGGCCTGTTGAGGGTGTGTATAATTATATAAGGCGTACAATATTTTCGCATATTTCCCAGCCCGCTGTAGCGCGCCCATCGGTCCGGAACACGCCGCAAAAACACACACCGCATCACGGTCAAATGAAGATGTGTAATTACTAGTTTTTTATTAAACCTATCGGTATTTTTTACGGCCATATATGGCGGTGGCCGCGAGCCAACGCCCGTTTACGTTGGCTGGTCTTCAAAATAATAACTTGGCGTGAACTCACGGCTGCGGGAGAGCCCGCACACATAAATACTAGTTTTTATTTTCAACATTTCTATTATCTGGTCCCAGCCCGGAGTCCCCGCGCCACCGCGCCACCGCGCCACCGCTCACTAACGAGCCACCATTAAATATGCGTATATTATAACTGGCCAACGATAAGACCTCTAATAATTACTTTTAATTCTCTGCCGTCCTATCGAAAGAGTCCACTGCGATTAATTTTACGCATAAGTAGCCGGCACACTCGTAAACAAGTAACATACACGTCTATAAATGGTATCGAACGAATTGAAGCAGAAATTCGCGACGATGCAAATTAAACGCCGCATCGCGACGGCGCATTATATTTTACAACAAAATACCAATTTTCCTTCAAATCGGCAATAAATTATATCGCCCGGAGGTGCGCCCGCGCCGCCGACTGAGACGCGCCGCGTGTTAATGGCGGACGAGACGAAAAAAAAACGTTGTTAAATGAAAACGGCGAACAATTATTATATAAGCTGGTCGGACGTTTAGGGACCCCCGCGGCGGCGCGGGCGCAGGCAAAATAAAACGGATGTCAGCGACGAACGCCTGTTATTAGTCGCTGTAATTACGAGTACATCTTAGATAACTGATACTTTACTGGATTTTATATTAAACCTTTTTTCTGAGATGGCTACGCATAACTGTACACAAATACCAAGGCCCCGCACGCCACGAGTCCACGACATCCAGCAGAGTATTCGCTATCGCTGCGTATTCTCGTTCACCTTACTACAATGCCAACTATAATACAGGCTATCAACACATTTATTATAATTGCTAAAACGCCGCTTATAATATAATTATATTCAATGTCTGTCTGATTGAGACAGGGTTGTCGTTTTCAACCAATCAATGAGCCACTGGCTGTAGAGCTAACTGATTTGAGAACTAATATTACCAAGGTGGGCTACTCATAAAACGGACGATTTGCAACTAATTATAATCAGTATTATAGCTGCGTAAAACATTATGGATTTTAAAGCCAATATCATCACGTCATTAAACTACAGTATACCTATAGCAAAAGGTTGGTTATTCACTATAATATGACACACGAATATTATGAAGCCATCCTTTAAGTTCTAAGCAATGTTAATTATTATACAATCATGTTTTCTCCTATGCAAAGGACAATAGGTAATTATTAAGCAAAAAACATTCAGATTTTTAGAGGATAGTAGGGGCTACAGATTGCTACGCTACTTGCTACGATGCTTCTACGCTTACGACCGTGTCTAGGCAAATGCACAAGTTTGTTGCGTTTATTAAAGTTATTACAATGTTGCAATACTAGTTACAGGTTGCAGCCAATCGCCTACTAGTTACGACCGGAGCATCTATTATCCTCATTATACTTTCGTATAAGTACTCGTAGCAGTCGTAGCGAACTTACGAATTTCTCAGTTTCGTAGCATGTTTTTTCTATGTTCAGCAACATGATTGATTCGGGTTTTAGATTACGTTAGAGCGACTTGCACAATGCTGATAATTAAAATATTATAGCTAAATAAAAATATCACTTTTTCTTATCAATTTTTTCTTTCCCTTACTTCTTCTTTCTTTTCCTTTTAGCTTAACACTTGTTACTATCAGCCTACCACTGTTTCATAGTTATTAAGCTTTTAGATTTAAATAATAATTGTCCCACAATACTGACGCTGTCCTATTTAGTATTAGTTGTTCTGTGTATTTTAGAAACTATATCACAACTGCCATTAATTTATTTTCCAAGTTGACCAAAAGTTGACAAAATCAACAATGGAGTTAATTTTGTGTATTTCAATTTAAACAAACTAAAGTAACTTGGAGCCTGCTTACATTTAACTTATTGTAGAAAAAACATCTTTAATCGTGATAAGTATTATGCAAGTACGTATGTTGTCTTAATAAGCCTACTTTGGAACCAGAGCCATCACCAATTAATCGACATAAAACCCCATCGACCCGTCAGCTCAACTCGTAATCCTTAACATGTGTTATGGTCAATCGGAGTCTTTGCTTGACGATATAAATAAAATGGTCTGGAACGAAGTGGAAATTGCTAGAAGTGGTCCCATTACCGCACGTAACGCGGGAGCATGCTGCGCGCGTATTAGCATAGGCCCGGAGCGAACTGGCGCCTACCACGAGTGCGCGGCCGTCATCGAGACTGCTGAGCGACAGGAGAGGTGTAATGGCGTTGGTCGGCATACAAAGATGCTAATAGCTTCAATTTTTGAACAGAAAGAATTTGACTCGCTTAGTAATAAAAATTTGTTATTTTTTTATTTTATTTTTCTGTTTTTTAAGTACCTATGTATTTATTAAATGATACGAAATAAGATATTTGAATATCACGTGAAAGGAGGAAATGCTCCATTCCAATTTGTTACCAATAGTAGTGGTAGAAGTTCGATTAAGGCTAGATAATAAATATTTCTATCGATCACAGGTTCGTGCTGACACCTCGCGACCCGCGCTTTGAATAATCAAATCAAACACCAGCATACGCGAAACCGGACCCATAGCCATATCTGTTCTGATCTGAGACATAATCGTGTTTATAAACGGCCTATTCGATACAAAAAAACTATTCACGCACTGCCGTAAAAGTAATATCAATAAATTTAACTAGTCGTTTTCGGTCAAGTATCCCCATGAGCCAGTTTTAAACACATTATTAGATAATATTATAAATAGTGGAATTGTGAACTTACTGTTCAAATTCACCATAAAGGGGAATGGCGCCATATGTTACTGTATTTTATTTTTATAGAATGGCTAACGACCACGCCACCTACCTGTCGGTATGTGGATTAATAATATTTCGTAGTAATCCGCGACCTTCGCTGTTCAGATTTCATATAGATACTGCTATTATAGCGGCAGGTAGCTACTATTATTTATTTCAACATTTTACCATATCAAGGAAACGATGTTACTTTACACTCATTATTACTCATGACTACCAAAACTGATTCACAACAACACAAGGTGCGTATTACGAAATTATAACATAGTCTAGGTGTGACCTGTGGCTTACGACAGTGTCACAGAACTTGTCACTGCGAATCGGCAAACAGTGCGCTCACGGCAGTCTGTCGACACCTCAAACACGGGCAACAGTCGCGAACCAGGAGCGCAAACACATATAACACTAAATGTAAACATTCACACACTCGTAAAAACGTTAAGCACAAAAGCAATGAGTCGCTGGGCGTGGGCGTGGGCCGGCAACATTCAATTATACGCCTTTAACACTTATAAACCGCCAAATTAACATGTCATGAATATTATTTAACTTTTTCTCAATTATGTTAATACGACTGCAATTCGTAAAGTTATGTTGCCCTAGTATTAAGTGGAGAGCACAAACCCGGCCGGATCTTTAGCAAAAATTTACATACATTACAATAATAAATTCATACCAGCAGATTTGTGTGCACCGAGAAAAAATATACACCCGGAAAGGAGAAGACGGCGCGTGCGCAGCCGAGGTGGTGCCCAATGACACTCTAAATATTCAAATAGCCGTCCTATTACCATTTTAAAACAGTGAATCATTTTATGATGTTTAAAAAAACAAGGTGTTTTATTATTATCTTATTTGTTATGAATAACTGAAGATTTATTCTAAAAGGATTTTAATTTGTGTTTATGTTGCTACGCATTATTATTTTTGTTGTTGTGTGATACGTTATTAAGTTGATCGGAACCGGTGGTAGGGGAGCGATACGAGCCGAAGTATTAAACACTCGTATGTTTTAGTGGATTGATTACGAATGATGATTGACGATCTTTATATTCAAATGATGAAATCATTGTCCAACGCGTATTATCATATTAAAACAATGAATCAATATTTTATACGCTAAGTAATACATTAAATAGTTTTACGATCGTTCTTATTTGTTGTTTGAATCAAATTAAGATTTATGAGTGAATTTAAATGTAAAGTTCCATTATCATACAAATTATGCGAATAAAAGGGTCAGTTTTGTACAAAAATACGTTACGAATATGCAATGTAATACACACTACTACACATACACATGACATACTATTTGCTACATTCGGCTTTTATTTTATAATATAGGCAAAACCTGTCATTAATTTTAAAGATGTAATTAAATAAATCTTGCTTTAAGGAACTAAGTTTGGAAATGTTTTTTGTGGTCACATCGAAACTGACATGTTAAAGGTTCTCATAAATCAGTCGTATTTAAAGGTTTACGTTGCTATGCGTGACCTCTTGTCTAACTTTAAATAGATTATTTATTTTCGCGTCAACGTTATAATACAAAATTTGTGGTCCGTTTGTCTGTGTTGCTCGAATATTGAAATCTGCTGAACTGGCTTTCAACTATTTGTTTTAATATGTAGTCAAATTTTACAGCAACTTGGACTTGGATTTAATAAATATGAAGAATTACAGAACTACTTGAAACTGATTCTATCTTTATTGCACTAGGTATATTACTAAATAAGGACCCAGGCTAAGGCTCCGTAGCCACTAAAGTGAAGGGGGGAAACGCCGAAGAAAATACTAATCTAGTCACATCATTTTGAAATGACGTACAGGACACCTAAGAATAGGTCATTATATCCTCTTCACTTAGATATGTGCCTAGGTATAAGTAATCGTAATAGCGAGTGGGTAGCAAGATGCACCTGTATCTTGCGTGGAGAAAACGGCATGATCCAATATGCCGTGTTCAACGGAGGACATCTCCGGGTCGTTATGTATGTCTTCAGTAGGCGGAATCGGGTAGTCATAGAAAATGGCGACGGTCACTTAATAGCTTGATATATGGAGGAGTATTTGCGCGAACAGGTTCGTAATTTGTCGCCCATCATTAGCGGGCACGTGACGGCTTCCACCAGCTTCCTCGTGGGTGTGGCAGACGATCTCCTTGAACGCGTGCTAGCCGCGGAACAACATCACGATACGTAGATATAGTGCAGAAGGAATATTCCGATCCACAATAACAAGCTCATGCGCAATAAGAGAAATAAATAGAGCGGGTGTTGTGCTGGGCTGCTTTGATTGACGATAGTTTTTAAAGTTTATCAAAAATACCTGTCTATATCTAACCATAATATTTGTTTGATTTTTATCACTTCGTGATCTACTAATATCGTGAATTTTTTTAATGATATCAATGACTGATGCTAATGTTTGAATCGAGTCTGTTTTACATTTAAGTGTTAATGATATGTTCCATAAACATCATGAGTTTGTGAAGACTAGGCCTTCTGCGTGTTCTCATTACGTGTAGACACTTATAGGTGTAGTGAGGTATGTCTCATTATACATACCTACCTGATTATTTTTGTCTATAATTCTAGTGTCTAAAAGGACTGGATTTTTTTGACATTTTATCGCTATATTTGTTTTAAATTTATAAATTGATAAGAAAGATCCTTGACATTTTAAGTGGCTATATAATGTAATTTATTCATAATTAATCAGTATTCAACAAGACTTATAAATAAAAAGCCTATTAAGACGAACTTGCAGTTTTCTATATGTTGAATGGTGATATTGACATATGAACAAACTCTTACTAGAAAATGTTGACTAACAGCTTAAACAATTCAATGTGTAGAGTCCGAATTTCATTTTTAACCTTAAAACTGATCAGGTAGATTCGAGTAGGTAAGTCAGATCATAATTATGTGGGGAAAGTTGATTGCTTGGTCCTACTCACGTGAGAGTTTGTTTATTTATATATTACTCTTTTTTTATAACAATATGGCCGCATATTTGTGAAGTCAGCTGCGTATAGATTGGTGTTACCAATTCAAAAATCAAAGTTCTATCAGTCGAGATATGACGATGGTCCAAATAAACAAATGGTCCAATATACCCTACTTTCCCCTACAATGGAGACCTTGCATATGACCCGTTATTGCAAGAGGATAAACAGCGCAGCGGCTAGCACTCTGCGTGCGTTAAACCATTTAGTGCGATCACAAGCTTAGCGAGGTGAATATGAGAATATCGTAACGAGTGCCGTGTTCAGCAGTAGTGTAGAGGCAGGTAGGATGGCTTCGATCCTTACCCACTCAATATTATATCGAGTGCCGTGTTCAGCCGTAGTGTAGGGGTCAGATAGGATGGCTCCGATCCGTTACCCAATCAATCGATGTGAAATGGTTACGTCTCTATGGACTCCAAGTTTTCCACACAAAAGTAATAATAACATCATTCTGTTGAAACCTCGCCTCGTAAGCTACTTTTGCAACGGTTCTAGCGACCTCGACTCCGTTGATGTAATAATGGAACTAGTACTGGTTTATAAGATCCAGATTATGTGCGACGGCCATTTGATTTCCCCTAGTGCCAGTTAGTGATAGTTGCTAGCTAATTTGTTAGTTTATTGCCTTAACGTAAGATTATTTTATGTTACGGTGTATTTAACTGTCTTCGCTTTTTGGGATATATATTGGAAAGCTGACGTTAACTGGTTGATACAAGAGCTAACGGAATTTTAACTAAGTATCAAAAAAATCAAAGATTGAGTTAAGTGGAGAATATTATTTTAATGAGCTGGAAAACGGATGGTAGGCTATAGCAACAGACATTATAACGGTAATCTTACAAACACAACAAACAAACACACAAGTAAGTAAGAAGTAGGTAAACAACCACACACACACAAACACAACACGTAAGGTAAGGTAAGGTGGTAAGGTTGAACACAAAGGAATTGGTGCACGTGAAGAGCCACTCCTGTGAGGATACTCTTGTACGTCCAGGGCACCCGGTGCAGTGGACAAATCCGTTTTCTCCACCTTTTGTCTCATTGACAGAAGACAAAACGAATAATCGAGAGAGAAAATAGTAAAGAGATGGTTTCCTCCAGATTTTTTCTCTCCCCTTTTTTGCCGTGCTAGACCTGCTGTTGGATAATCTTTCCACCACGTCTTGAGCAATTCTCATATGAGGAATCATGCCGATAAAAAAATTCTCTTGCCGTAATGAGAAATTTATGTGAATGCTCATAAGCTTATTACAGCAAAGGCCATCATTCTATAGCCTTTCATTTATTTTACTTTCCCCTATATTAACATATTTGCATCAATAAAATTACATTCTCGGAGGTGCAAAGATAAGTGACTGAAGCAAGCTTTCCTGACTTGTAGCGTCAAGCTAGGTCCATTGAAATCTCAAGAAATGGCTGTCATTGACTGGGTAGTGCGATCTAACTATGTGCTGAGCTATACTATCAGTCGGAAGTTAAATTATAGAGAGTGAAAACA
This sequence comes from Allophyes oxyacanthae, assembly GCA_932294325.1. Classification (NCBI taxonomy): domain Eukaryota; kingdom Metazoa; phylum Arthropoda; class Insecta; order Lepidoptera; family Noctuidae; genus Allophyes; species Allophyes oxyacanthae. Next base: position 339,698 of record OW028614.1, on the reverse strand, counting down.
CAGATACAAGCAATATTAAAAATATTTGAATTGAATTTCAATTTCTACGTAATTATTTAGTAAATTGAAAATATTGACGAGATAGGTTTTTCCTTAGAAAGCTTCATAAATGTGACGTTTGTTTAATCAGAATAGCCATAGCGTGACCGACAAAAGATTTAGTTCTCATACTGAGGAACATCGTGTGCGCACGTAGACCCGCCAGGCGTCTAACATTTACCGCGCATGCGCACCGGTTCAAGTGAACATTTGCTCGAAACTCGGGTAATTAAAAACATAGCCGTTACGCCAATTAATTTCTCAAAGTCAAAAGTTGTTTGGGCGTTTTCCAACTATACCATTTATTAACATTATGTTATAGTTTTCGATGTGTAGTGTAATATATCTAACACAGTTGGGCACTGTGTTGCGTGTGTTTTTAGATAGGCAGTGCGTTTTGGAGACTCGATACGGTTTGGAGAGTTTATTGCCGGTGCTGGGAAGAGACGGTCAATTAATTCTGACCGAGTAACAAGTTTAGATTTACTGTATGGCGTACTGAATGGCGGTTTCTCTCGGACTCGACGATTGACGCGATTATTGTCTAATTGGCACTCTAATGTGATGAGATAGCCGCGTCGCGGAGCAGCCGGGCGCTCCGCTAGTTTTTAAGATAATGGCAGGTATAATTGCTGTTAATAGATGTTCATAATTAAGTCTTTGAGCGGAAACTTTATGGTTATATCTGCTTATGCTAATGTAAGTACTCATTTTTTTAAACGGTGACCCAAAAACTCTCGTGATTGTTACATAAAACCTAGATTTCTACAGCTTTAGCATGCAATCAATATGCAACTCGTATATCAGCTCAACAATTATAATTCACTGCATTACATAACCATTGGTTCGTAGTCAAACCGGGTAGCTCTGAATCCATTGCGGGCTGGTCATCAATCGTGGCGCTCAGCATAATTTCAGCGCGTCGCTGTATGACGTATGTTATGAGGAGCTGCGCGTGCGTGATGCTTCTAATTAATATCGCCCGAGGCTCGCAGCGATATCGCATCGGTATCGCGACGCTGCGTATAAATTGGATGTCTACACGTGAAGGGCTACTGGAAAATGTAACTACGCAAAGATTTGTGCTGGCTCACATGTGCTACTGCGAAGTTATTTTGAGACCACATAAACACAGACCATAATACGGGACTAAATGTGGTTACATAGTTAAAATATTTGCCCAATCCACATCATATACTTCTACATGAATAAAATTTATAGTTGTTATAGGTATTTGTTTATATTATACAACGTGTACCATATAATTATGTGTGGCCAATACAAAACTTCAATACCTACTCGACTCAAACGTATGGAACAGCCTTTGAGTATTCCCTAACGGCACATCAGATTATTTTTTCGCGATTAATATGTTGGTCCTGTAGAGAAAGTTGTTCAGTTTGATGGTCTGATACGCATTTTTGATACACGTTGTATAATTGCGACACAAGTTAAGAACAGACACACACAAACACTTATAAGAAGAATACTTTTATAGACCTACACCGAACAACATTAGGTACTGTTATACGTTCATACATATTCTCAGGAATGCGATCGTATCCATCGCTGTTCTATTGGCAACTTCGTAGACGTGTGGGCGAACATACACGCTGCTATGCACAACACTGCCTTGTCATAAACGCGTCGTTGACCATCTTGTCTCAGAACATTATCACTTACAGCAGTAGGTAGTGTAGGAACCCATCATATAGACATAAAAAAATATTTTACGATATATAACGCTGAGTTTCGACTATTCTGGTTTCGTGATTTTGGCAATGATAAGTTATCTGTAATGGCTGAGTTGGAATGCGGTAGCGGCTGTAGCACAGTACGACCACGAACATGATGTTCGTGTGAGTTCGCTTCACACCGATCGCGATATGGGAGGAAATAATTTTGTTCGTAATATTAATAATTTGTAATGATTAAAATACCTTCAAAACAATTATGATCTACACAAATAGGTGTCTAAAATGTTATAGCAATTTCAACAACTTGTTTCTAAAGCACCTGCTTCCTCCATCTTAATTTATTATCGATGAACTGGTTCGTCTGTTTGTCTATGATAAATATTGTTTGTGTTTTAGTTATCAGATTTTTTTTACAACAGTAAAATTAGATTTAATGTTGATTCGAGTTTTGTCGATGAACATAACAAGATATTAGTTAATGTGACACACTGAGTAAGATTTATAATAACTGTTCCTATAATAGCAGGTTGTATCTAGTTACTGTCGATCAGCTGGGCAACTCTCTCTGGTCAGACTGGTCATAAAAGCATCAACCAAGGAATCCAAAAGAAAGTTTTAGTCACTCTGCGCCTAGAGGCTCGACGATTTTAATTTTAATAATAAAGTTAATCCGAACATTAAGCAAGGCAGAAGGCGTGACAAGCGAAATCGTAATTAACGGCTCATATCTGTGTCTAAACACACGCGTACGTTTGGGTGCGCGGGCGCAGGCCGCCGACCCCGGCCGGCCGGCCGCACGGGCTCAGCGTGTCGCCTCAGATTTCACTCCACTTGGCCGGATTTTCGATGGCACTTGAAAGGGCACACTTTGGTGAAGGTGCTCAAAGATAATGTGCTATTCGCGGTAGTGGACATTGATTTTAAAGTCTTTGTTTGTGATAGTTATGCTCTCACAGACAATTGATTGTTGGTTAATTTGAAATATACGACTTCGAATACCGTTGAACAAACGACAATTATTATCATATCGTCCACCGGTACCGTATTCCTACAACTACCAGGTACTCAAAACGAAATTTACAACTAGGATATCAAAAAACATGTCGTATAATATCTAGTTTTCATGCATAAACCTGTCATTCTGAATTTCGACTCACGCTTCTCCGACTAATCACTACTCCGACAGAATCCTGTTTCGACAAAACACATACCTCGATTAAACATTACTCCGACAGAACATAAATTCAACAGAACACGGCTTCGACAAAACACATATTCGACTGACAGAACACCACCCCGACAGAACATCAATTCGCCAGAATACTGTTTCGACTCACAGAATACTACTCCAACAGGACATAAATTCCACAGAATACTGCTTCGACAAAACACATATTCCACAGTACTACTCAGTCGAAACACTTCTCTGATAGAACATAACGAGCTCAGCAATTCAGAGCATCCAGACATGGACCTTTTAGGTTAGATTTTGTTGTGACAAAAAAGCACGTGAAAGCGATCGTGCCGCGCAGCGGCCGCTGAGAGCCAGCACTGAACATACACTTTATGTTCTATTGGAGTAGTATTCCGTCTGAATCGTGTTTGGTCGAAGCAGTATTTTCTCGAATTTATGTTCTATTCGAAAAAATGTGCGTCGAAATTCTGTATGACAGTCTTGATGAATAACTTTTGAAGCATCATAACAATTTAAAACTGAGTAGACGATTCTTCTAAGATTCAAAGGGTACACGTACCTATAGTCGTCCGAAGTCGAACCGTGACGGAACGCCATAAAATCTCCCGTTCACCAACATTATAACGAATGCTAAACTGTGTGTAAAGGCATTCGTCACTGGTCGTATAAATCAGTCGGATTGCGCCCATTACGAGCTGGATATACCGCATTAAACCGTCGCGATGATTAAACAATATGGCGCTGTAAACTATCAACGAAGTACGCTAACTGACCTTCATTTGAAATTTTATAGAAAAATTGTTGAAATTCTTGGAGTTGGTGGAAAGAAATCGCGTACTGTTTAATATATGATACTTCTAGCGTAATTTGATTTTGCTTTGCTTGTAATTACAATCACATTATTTTAATGTAGACTAATTCGTATCCTATCATTCGATTCTTCGTAAGATCCAGGCAATCTTTATTTGACAACACTATTGACTGTGGGTTACTCTATCCTCATGTTTGTTTTCCAAACAGGGCGCTTATTGGAGCACGGTTTACAGAGAACAGGTTTCCCCGTTCGACATCTACCTATACAGTTGCCCGGACACTCGAACACATTAATGAATCCATTATGCTATCTAATTAATAATGATCATCCTGTTCAACACTACCTTTACGCAGAACATGAACGACTCAAAACATGCGCAACTGCATCTCAAACAATACAAGCTAGAGACACTTCTAATCCAGATCACGATAACCAAGGACAGGGCTGCCACAGCGCGGCAGCTTCAAGGCAGCTATCGAGCGATCGCTATCGATAATATCTCCAGCGATAAAGCCCTGCTCGGCTGCCTGTCAGCCCTTGTCACCGCATCTCACCCGTTAACGACTCTTAATTTTTTTAATATGTCCCTTTTGTTAATTGCAATCTTAATATCGAGGATGGTTAATTTTATAATTATTTTTTTTTTGTTCAAGTTATTATGGGTGGAGCTGTATAACTGACAGAACATGCACGGGTTTACTGGTTCAGTCACTTATGCTGCAGAGGTATTGGAATCTAACATATGACTATACATATTATAGGCTGCTAATACTATTGGAGGTATCCAAGCCTTTCATTATAATATTGTGTTGATAACTTGCCCTCTATCTTTAGTTTTTTTTTACAAATAACCTATTATGGAAATTTCTTATCTAGGTAATGGGCAATGCCTACTAATATTTAAAGCCTTTTTTGTGTTCTTTAAAGTAGATATTATTCATGAACACAGACCAATAGACGGACTATCTCAAGTATTACGGCGTAACTTTTCTTGTAATCTGGTGTCTTCACTTCTAGATAATCGGTCTTTGGCGTAAAATATTACTGATTTCACCAAAACTTTTATCGTTAACTCTTCGAGTATTATCTTAATTATTTCTAACTTCTATCATTACTTCAATGTTAAAGTAGCTTTTAGTTCTGAGAGCTGTCGACAACGGTTTTTATTTACTTTCCTTGGTTTCCAATCACCAATGGTTATGACCCAAATCGAAAGTATCAATTACACACGAGTTTCTAATTTGTAAACGGCAACAAATTACACATCGCTCGGTGTACGGGCTTCATTTTAGCCGTGACGCAAACAACGTATAAACTACTATAGATAGAGAAAAAAAACAGAAACCTGTAGTTGTGGGCCTGTATGTTTCGTCATAGTGGTGTTAGTGTCAACTAGCCGCAGACCGCATTGCTCAGTAATGAACCAGCATCGGGAATAAATAATACAACACGTGAGCACCGCCATGTAAGTTATGTTAATACATTAATAGTTGACGTAAAACGTACGAGCGAGCACGTGGCGCACGTTGCATTACAGTTTACACCGACCTACACCTTCATGATTAACTTGCAAATTGCAACTTACGAATTACGAGTCAGTAAACCCTTCAATCTTTTATTACACAAATAAAAATAGAATTCCGATTTCTAATATTAAAAATTACTCAGGTGCACATAAAAGCAAACAGTGGGAGCTCGAATGGGCTATCACTTGGCTTTTACTATATGAAATAATCACAAAATCACGTCTATAACATGGAAACAGTGAAGACAATAAAACCAAAGCCAATGAGTTATATAAAAATGTCGTAAAACCAACTATGTCATTGTTTTACGGTTAAAAATAGAGACATCAAATTGTTATGGATAATTTTGATTTAAATATGTGGTTGCATGAGGCCGTCCGCGGCGCCCATGAGCCGGGTGTCAGCTGCTGGTGGTATTGCCGACGACGAGGCGGGCACTGGCCTGCTAATACCGATCAAGGAACTAATGAACTGACATAATGGTAAATTCTATACACTTAAAATAATGGATACCTATCAATATGCCCTTCTATCTATCTATACTGTACCTACTAAAATCGTAGAGGTCGAAAAGTCATTGAAAATACATATTTTTCTGAAAATAGGCTAAGGTAGGCTAGAAATAAGAAACAGAACATGAGCCAATATTTTTAGAATTCTTGTCTGTCTACTTGTTACCTCGTCAAGAGAAAACGGCCGAACCGATTTCGATAAAACATTACGGTTGTATTGGTATTAGTCTAATTTAGCAACTAAGGTATGTTTCATCTCAATTGGTTAAGTAGATCTTGAGGTGTATCTCAACTGCACTGCAATAGTGGGGTAGCAGAGGTCACGATTGTTTGGTTATTTAAAATATGTTGTATAGGACCGATTTTGATGGGATTTTCACAGCGTAACTTAAAAGTTAAGGATAGTAAATATATTTCGTGCTAACCACTCACAGGAGCTGAGCAGTGTAAAATATTTTGTATTTGATGATGTGTATGAAACGTAAGAACGGACCGATATCGATGGGACTTTCACTGTAGCACTACTTAGGGATCGACTTTTTAAAGTAAATATATATCATCACGATATCGCATAAAGAAACTGAACAGCATAACATATTTTTTGAAAAACATAATTCTTGCGCTCGATCTTCACTTGGACGTACTTGCGGGCACAGCTAGTCTTAAATGAAGCCATGAAATCTGTGACCATCATCCAACTATGCTAAACTTATAGATCGCAAAAATAAATAAACAATGTTCGGAAACTTGTGCCAAAATATTTATTTATCTTGACTAGTTTAGATAACAGCGCCCACACTCAAGCAGTAGCTTGGAGTTGTTTGCCTACCTTCTGGTGATAGTGACCACACACTCGAAAGAACAGCAGAGATATAAAAGCCACTCCGCTCCTAACTGTTCAATGAAATGCTAATAGTAGATACCTATGTAAGTTGTTTCAAATATTGACATTGCAAATATTACGATGAAGTTTGACGACTTTGTAATCAATACTATTATTACCGGGAAATTTTGTTCCAAGGAAGTGAATTTGAAATTACTGTACCTAAAGTGATAAAACTGAATGTCATTACAAAACTTGATCACTACTTCAAGGCGAAGACAAAAATACATTCAATATAATTGATCGAAAATCAAAAAGGATTTTTTGTAATCTGTTTCTTGTCACTGCACCTAGTGAAAGCGAACGTGATGTCGTCCTTGTATTGACTTCCTTTTCCTTACTAACTGGATCGAATGCATGTGAGGTAGCTGTTGTCCAATATTTTGATAATCTCGGAGGCTCGAGTGTGCCGCTGCTACCAGCTGCCTCGTTCCCGTTCATCTCGGTGGACGCAGCGCAAACATCGCCTGTGTATGTATTGTATTGTTGAACCATGTTTGCTCAATCATCGTCAGACTGCTTTTTTTGAGCTCCGGCCCTGTCCGTGTACCCTTGGAACCGTTTCTGTACGCTACAACCTCGGACACTCACCCTATAATTTAAGCAGAATTTAATAGTTCAAATAGCTCATTAATTATACGTTATCGATTGTCTTACGCTCATTAATTTGCCAAAATACCAGAGACAAAATCGTAAAATTTAATGTCCCCAACTCATGGACGAGGTTATAACAATTTTTAACTATTGAATGATTTATTTTATGGCCGCTCTAATGGAATCGTTGGACGTTAATAGTAAATATTTAATTGGTTAATGTTACCGGTTTTTGGCGATGTCTCTCTAACCCTAAGATTCCTTATATAACCTTTGCGTGCTATGTGGTTACGTCATTGCGTGAGGATGGTCTCTCATATTTGTTCAATACATCGACTGTGGGCCATGTTGATTGCAAAAAGCAACTAATAGAAAGAATACGAACTAAATCTAAAAATCTACACGCACTTTCACACCTCGTCATTATGCATTTTCTTAACGAGATCACATTTCAACACATTGTCATCTCTGGACCAAATTGAAAAATGTTTAGAAAGACAGTACCATCTCACATTAATGTCCATAGCTTCTCAATATCCTTGACACATTTTGAAGGAATGTCAAGTGAAACATGGACTTCAGTTATGCTGGCATAGCTGGCATGGTTCAGTTAGTATGGCATTGCCATCTATTACTTCGTAACATAAAGCAGGCTAGGCGGGTCTCACTCGCGACAATAATAGCTTGCGTTATGGTCGTGTAGCCCAAGTGTTAGTCACACCCACGTCTTAAATATTTAGTTGATTCGATAGTTGAATGGAGTGAACAATAGTTTGACACTTTTCGGAAAGTTCGTTTTGATTGACTGAATTTTAAAAAAAGCTCATAAGTTAAACTCTTAAAAATATAAGTTTTAATTTTACTAAAGAACATCGTATTTTAAAGTAATAGGTATAAACTTTACGTGCCAAATAATCTGAGATACTATCTATGAACATAAAACTCACATTTAAAACAACCTTAACAACTGTAATATAATCTTCAACTAAAGTTTCGCAATGTGGCCACCATCGTTATCATCGAAACCAATAAACAGCATAAAGATGTTATCAATAAAGATATTCACATCATAATAATATTATAATTTTTACATAATGAATATATATTCCTGTTATAACAAACTTCGACAGTCAACATCAAGATACACATTATTATCTACTTATCGAAGAATCTCGTTGATATCAAATAGAGATATCGAAAGCATAAATAAACCAGAAACAACAAGTATTTGAAACAATAAAAGTGTTCCTCAGTCTCATATACATACATAGCTATCGGTAAACAGTTTTATTTCTTAATAAAAACATATTGATGGTACATAAATCACATCTGATAAATATTTAACACTTCTATAAAAAACTTACATTTACGCAACAACGTTGTATTTTTTATTTGCTTGTAGTTTAGACTGCATCACTATAAACAAACTATTTTATTACGATTAGTCACAATATATAATACCTACTTGCTTTAGTATTAGAAAAGTTTGACACAAATCAGGAACTGCTTTAGAAATTTCGTTTTGGAATGTGAATGCTAATGTCAATGTTTTACTTTTTGAAAACTTTAACTCGGGCTATAAAAATGTCATTAAAAGTTAAAATATAGATACTCGAATCGAATTTGCATTAGATATCTTTGCAAATGGGATACCTTTCGCCAATTTTGTCACATAGGTAAAATAAATTATGATAACTAACTAGTGTGATTTCAAAACTAACCAGTAAATGATTTTCATAACCTCTAACAAAACTGAACGTAGGTATTTAGATATTCGCTATCTAGTTACGCTTATGCAGGATCTAAGTAATTACAGGTAGTTTTTATTTTCATCATAGGTTAGATCCTACATACTTCAGTGGGGATCGTGGTCAAACGTATCCCTTTTATCAATAAGAATCCTTCTGTCATTCAACAACACAAAACAACAAATGACAAAGTTATTGGAACTCAAATTGGGCTTTACTAGAACCGTTGAAATTGTCGTCATTTTGGGGGCCATACGATCAGCATGGTTACGAAGTTGAGAGTACGTAACCGGTAAAGTTTATTTAACAAGACAAACATCGAAAATTTACTCTTAGCACTTCTGCAGGGTTGACAATGGCAACAGCCAATAAGTATTCAAGCCGTTCATTGTAGAAGTCCACAAGGTGGTCCATTTTCTGTTGCACATTTAAGAGCTGATATCATGAGGACTCGTGCAGGGAAACCACTATTTTGGTACAATGGCTTTCGGGTAAAAGCAAAAGATGGTTGAGCAATGTTTGAGTTGAACACCATTGACATAACGAAACTGTATGCTATGACAGTTTCACTAATGATAAAGTTAAACAGTTTAGTGAACCGCGGAGTGACAGGCTTCTTTCTATTTTGTTTCACACCCGTCTTCTCAATCAGCTCATACAAGACGATGTGATGTTATTATCTGGTAATATGGCGGATGTTAGTTCATTGCACCTTCTTGTGTTTGTGAGCGTAATGGCGCGCGCGCAACACGGATGTGCGTACGCAAATATTGGTAGTGGCTTCACAAGGTCGGGGCAAATAGATAACGAGGAATGCTCTTTGCTGTGTACCCACTCAGAGAGCATTCCATTTGGCAGATATCATACTTATTTTTGTTGTTTACTTAGGTTTTGTGCTAAGGGCTCTCAGAGAAAAAAAACTAAGTGCATAGGCAGACGTTAAAAGACAGTCCCACCGATAGTAGACACCATTTCGCAGCATTTTCTTGAGGGATAACTCCAATATAACATTTTTTGACTTACAAAACGAAACCAAGACATCAACAGCATTACTGGTCCGAAGTCATAGCCTTTTCGCTGCCGCTACGTGTAGTTTCGTCCGCGACACCGCCACGCCGCAGCGTAGTAAAATGTAAGACATACCGTTACCACAAACGATAAATCACACTCTATTTATCCATATTCGCATTATCTAAAATCTCACTTTTCTTTGGGCGCGTCCGATGATGTCGCCGCAGATATTATCGCGTCACTGTTGAATAAATAAAACGCTTTATTTCGCGTAATTCGGTGCGATTCAGCGCGCACGCAGACGCGGCAAGACGCGACCACGCGTATAAATATCGCGTTATCGCGCGAACGTCGCGAGCGCTTATTACTCGCCCTTTATCCGATTTCATGAGTTAATCTGTACATGATGCACCCGTGAGAATAGTGTGGACATCATATTGAGATAATTGTGTAGGTCCCTCTTAACCCACCTACTATGTTTAATAAGGATACACATTAGACACCAGTAGAAGGCAAATACCCAATAGATCGCCCAAAGGATGATTTTGAGTAGGTAAGTAATGCCAAAACACTGTTATTGGAAAGTAAATTGATAATCCCAGAACGACATTGTCATTGCAAGCCTAGAGCAATGAATTCTATATGACTACCCTAAAAGTTGTTGCCTATGCACCATGACAAACTCAAAACTGTCTATGAAATAAATAATAATGACATTTAATGAAATGGCTTTTGTTTAATGCCGTACGTTGCTAAAGCAGATCCACACAAATCGTGCGGTAATATGATTGAAAGTAAGAAGCGATCAGATTAAGTCGCACCGTCCCAAACAAAACAAAAGTGGACGTCAGCGGCGACACCGCGACCTCAACAAGTTGAAGCAAATGTTAACAATATACACACGAACACGTTTGATAGCCAGAAGCATATAGAGCACAGGCTTCGCAATTCCAAGGGTAGTAAGCTCCATCATAAGTTCCATGATGGAACTTTCATTACTGACTTTGATTATTTCAAAACACACTGCTTTTCACTTCTCAACGCTTTAACTCACATGATCAGTATTCTGTCAGTCAACTTCGAAATCATTCAATAATTCTTTCATAATGTTCGTCATTCATCAGTTTGCCGCGTTGATTAGCGTTGCTGCTCTGTTTGCCCACAAGTGAACCGATATTACGTCAGGTAACATTGTACTGTCATACCGCCTGGTCCACACTTCCACGCGATAATGACCTTTAATTCTAAAATAATAAAGGTCATAAAATGTGTTTGAATATGTTGTTGTCAGTGCAAACATTGGGTCGCTGCGCCCGCGCCGCCGTTCGCACCAAACAGTGTTTTGTCTTTGAGCTGCCGTGGTTCCTGTCATAGATTATGAATTTAGATCACTTATGTTTTATCCCAACCTTTACTCGTTTTGAAAATGTGGCCATACCTATTATGGGATAAAAGTCTTATTATACCCTGTCTCCTATAAGTTGTCTGTACTGGTTGTTCTCCTGTCGCGTCGGTATGAGGTCTGACACATGAAATGCTCATGACATTCATGGCCATTAGGCAGTCAGCTAGCTTTGTATCGAGGCTCATTGGCCAGGGTGCGCCGGGCCTATATACGTATCGTCACTGTTTGTGGCTCTGGGGAAAATATTGTATCAACTTTTTGTTAGCGAAACAAAGTTTGTATGTTGATGGAATAATACTTCTTAACACCTTTAAACATTTTTAACATTTATTGTTCTCTCGTCACTCTGTATGCCAATAAGGACATATTCTGCGTATGATTAACCATTCAAGCCTTCGCAAAGTTTTTATCGCGACACAATTACTGCATTACCGTCGCCAATACCTATTAACATTGTTAGAACCTTCCATTTGAACGACACTGCCTAACATTGTTCGATGTGATTCATCTGCACCTAGCTGCTCTGCCAGTGACAGTTCAAAGACTAAGCGTGTATAATTAGCTTTGTTGACTCGCCTACTGCTGTATTGGTTCTAGGAATACTTGGCCGGCTCGCCAGCCGGTATTACTTTCGACAGTTACTGTTAAGTAAAGTGATTGTGGGAAACGAAAGTTTGGCTTGTATGGGCATTGTTTTAAGTTGGAGACACTATAGATAGACAGAACAGCCTAACTGAAATATTTGTAAATAGCTGTGCCCACAACTCCATCAGAGTGGAAAATGAAGCATTGGTTTATGAAAAAATAAAAAATAGCCTGTATATAATATATACTTCCTCATGATGCACACTACTTCCTTGTCAAATTTCATCGAGATCAGTTCAGGCGTTAATTCGTGAAAAAGTAACAAACAGACAGAGTTACTTCCGTATTTATAATATTAGTATGGATAGCCCATAGTTAATACTAATATAATTACGGAGATTATACGAGAGATCCAATGCAGCAATAGACCGCTATAGGCTGGTTTAATAATTTTCGCTGTGCATATATGCCTTAATTTTTAATTAATAATGCATAAAGGTTCACTGATAAACACGATAATAAACATTACTACGTGTAAGGTTGCCTTAACACCATCATCTACCCAAACCTTAAGTGATAGGCACTTGTCGGTGTAGCAGTTTCCATCTAGTCCTACCCAATGCAAAATGTTTTAAATCTATAAATGTTTCTACATTTGCTTTTTCTTTCAGCTGATCAATATAGTTTCTTCTTGGTCTTCCTCTTTTTCTTTTTGCCTCTATTTTCCCTTCTATAATATTGGTAACGAACTTATCGTTCCTAATCAAGTGACCAATCATGCTTCCTCTTCTTTTTTCTATGCCTTATCACCATGCTTGGCAAATTTATTGATTATCGCAGTACGCTGTTTTCAGCACATAGGAGGATGCTGCTGCCCTACGTCTTGACATCTCCCTTTGCCGTCACCTCTTACAAAACTTATTGATTTGTAGGCTGTTTTTTACCGATAATACGTTTCTGGTGCTCATCAATTAAAATAAGCTCGTTGTTTTCGATTAGCATTCGTGAACAGACTTGAGTACGGAGCTATCATAGCATATCGTGTTCCTCGAGCAGCGTCTTACGATGTATGTAACGGGCACCCGATACTCTCATGTATTTCTCATGGCTTGATCATCAAGTAGGTATCTAAGTATCGGCATGTAGATATATGGGGGAAATAGCTAGCTATGTGTTATTTATTACTAAATCCAATGGTGGTCAAAGCGCGGCGGATAAATTTTCCGAGTGCGAGCGGGGCCGCGCCGGCTCACACGTATTTATTACTTCCTGGCCGGCGACAAACGTCGGTAATTGAGCGATCACGACGAGACTATAACTCCTATCAAACTATCGAATTACACGCGCAACCCTGTCGCTGACCGTTCACCAGGCCTCTTATTCTTTGGCGCCTTCTTTCAGATCGAAGCTGGCCGTCCCTTTCTAACTCATTGTTACAAAACGGGCGAGAAAGGGATAGGGTAGCAAGTGACCATAGTTGGAACGCAGGTGGAAATACTGACCACCGGTCACTAGGGTTATCAAATTACAGATGATGCGATGTGAAATTTATCGATACAACGTACATGTAGTGTGTAACGCAGTGAATTTATAAAAGAATTATTATATGTCGGCCGAAAGTGACCGTTGTCCGCCAAATCGGGAACATTGTCGAGCGTGTGAATAGTATTAATTTGAAATTGTAATCGATCGGTTTGTGAATTAAGTACGACTCGGAGGTCAACGGGGGCAACACATACTCCACAGCCAAGTATTGTTTTTGCTGCGTCTTCCTGGATCGTACTTTATTTATAAGGTTATAAACAAGTTCATGTGTTACCTAGTGCTTGATGGCTAGGAAAATTTATTCATACATAAGCAATTAAGGGATATAGACAGTTTTTCTAGTGGAAAAATATTTCGCACAATTTTCATTATACTTTGCAATAGTTTCCATTTAAGAGCTGATGTTTAAAGATGTGAATACTTTGCTACTAAACGTGACACTGCTTAAATCGAGACAACTTCGGGCTAAGCGTAACATTGACCTAGATGAATCTATTGGCACTAATCAGAAGTAACAGGACCATGGATCTGTTTCACATTAACACCTTTACCTACAGGATGCCAGATTATTCTTTTAAATGTATTATTCTTTTGGACCTCTTAAGGGCAGAAAAAAAAACAAAAAAAATGGGGGAATAGGTATCATAAATTTTGTAGGTCATCATTTTTTTATTTTTTTTTTTATATGTAATAATTATATTATTATGTATGATACTATCATTCAGGAGGTTAAGTGAGCGTTCTATATAATGTTTGTACGAATTAAACGAGGGGACGAAGAATTTATATGAGCAAAAATATCGGTTTCAAGAAGTTCCCCTTAATCAATTCTGAAAGATTTGTTCTGCATCATCTCTAGTCAAATAAAAAATACACTAATGGAAATCGCTTCAATGATTTCTAAGAAATTCCCGTAAAAAATACATAAATTCACATACATTTGCACTCCATCATTTACTACCGTTTTTGCTTAATGAACATACACGTAGGCATTCCATGAAGAACCTTAAATTCAGAGCGGATTAAAAATTAATTAGGATCTTAAATTGTTTAACATATCCTGCAAAACGTAGGGTAAACGGAAATAGCCTTCCTGAGGCAATCAGCACCGTTATGAGCCTTACTGGCTGATCGTTTCCTCATAAGATACGAAGAAAAAAAGTACAAAAGAGAGAGCTAAGCCTTAAACCCGACTCCACAAACTCAAATAAAACCCGAATTCAAATGACATAACAGTTGAATTATCGAGTATAGTTAATTGAAGGCATACGAACTCGTACGCATGTCGCAACGGACCGGTGCGTGCTGCTGCGACCGACGGCGACGCTAATTCGGCGTGGCCGATCTCCGTCATAAATTGTGCTAGAGCCCAGCGTGATGCCGGCTCGACTTACGGCCTCTCACTTAATTGACCCAACTTAGATATTTATATTAGGGTTTAACATATTTTATTTTGTGAGTATCGATTTGTGCGATTGTGGGAATTTCCTTAATGTTTAGGCACTTGTGGTTCCTTGTTGTAATCTTCTGATTATGAAATTATGGTCCATGGAGAGAGCTGATTTCCTGGATTTTTAAGACAGGTCAATGACCTCATCAGTGTCGTACAGACGTAGATACATAATGTTCACAGCTGGATATGGGTTTCCCCATAGATACAACCAATAACATCTGAGAGATAGACCATGACGGTTAGCATAACAAACAAATTGGTGATTGCAAAATGATTATACATACCTATCTGTAGGTTATTGAAGATTAATATGATTGGTCGCCTCATACAAAAGCAACATGAAATTTATGATCTTCTGAACTAGATAGATATAAGTAGATAGACTGTACCATCATCAGTATCGTTAAAAACTAAATTGATGTCACATTTAAGTTTCCCTCGTAAAGTCTACTCCGCATTTATATGAGGTGCGAAGGAATAGCTCGAAGGCAGCCATAACCTGTTGGATTTATACAAGCAGTACCAAATTATAGGGTAACCTATTACCAACAACTTTGTATTACTACATAACCTACAATTGCTACGTAATGGTAAGCAGATATTTCATTATCCTGCGACACGCGTGAAAATGCGCAAAGTTATATATGAGCATTGAGTAATCACTAGTTTATTTTTAATATTATCTACTATTTATATACGTGTTTGTGACAGGTGTATAGTTAGCTCAAAATTGGTTGAAAATTGCAACTAAAGGACGGCGATATTAAAGGTTATTCGATACCAAAATCAGGTCAATTAGTACTGTTTGGAACTGATTATCTATTTCTTCGAGAAATATCGGTTCTCGACAAGGCTTGGCTTTGTCCTCTTGACCGGCTTAGGTGTCTACCTACGCTTTTTATCAAATAGGCGTGATTGTGGGATCACACCTCTGATTATCTGAATCGCATGCGTAACCATAACCGATATTATGCCATTAAAATTTACAAGCAGAAACAATTAGGTACTAAGCTTTCCTAAAGTAGCTGATAGAAATCTATAAATCACAGGTCAACAAGAGACAGAGCATTCAAAGCAGCCTTAAGTGAAGGGAACATTTGTAATATATCGTAAATTATCGATTAAAATCGGCTTGAGTCCGCGTGAGACAAAGTTATGTACGCAGCCAGCACTCCATCAGTCCTGCGTGTAGGCAGCTCAAATATAATAACCGACATGTTTACGCAAATACTATTCAAACGGCCTCTATCGCTTAATATCGACGACGAGAAATTTGGAAACGGTGGAGTCATCAGAGTGGACTAGTCACGTAGACGTCCATATCAAATGATCAATAAGTTAGAATCAACAGTAACAGTAGCCAAATAACTGGCTCTAATCCGAGTCCAATCGGTGGATATTTTTCAATAACGCCACGGAATCGATGATCGGAATAGTTAGTGAGGAGTCCGGGACTCGATCGCTCGCTCGATTCGTTTTTTTGTGTGGGAACATTTCGTTTTTCAATCACAAGCTAACCTTTTTACGGTGCTGGCTGTACGTCGAAGGCGATAAATATCGAAGCTTATGGCCGCGGTCGACTTTGAACTGCGCGTTTTATCCAGATTGCTACAGAATTTTTTGGGTGTTCATATATTTTGGATAGCGTGGCCGGCGCGTGGGCATCATCCATACATTTGTTTTACACGACACAGACTTGCTAAAAACTTGGAACATGATAATCACGCCTGCATTTTCACTTCGCTGCCTTTACGGAGTATGCACCTTACATGTTAACATGGAAAAAAGGCTCCCGGTATATTCATGGTCTTCCTTTAATATGGTTAATAATAATATATTTTTAAAGACTTTCAGAAGTTATCGATTAACACTATATATGATGTCGATTAACACTCATCTTCAGAAACGCGACTAATTTTGTATTCTGACAGAAGTCTGCATCAAATTCTCGCATTCTATACAATTTTCTAGAACATCTAGCGTAACAAAAGTTCCGGGTTGGCAGACTTGCGCAAATACAAATTTTAGACAGCCTAATAGTTTTTGGTTCAATGCCGACCAGAACTGTAAATAGCATAAAGTATGTATATTTGTCCCAATCGCCAGAATATTTCAATATTGATAGAACAAAGTGAGTTGACGTGCTGACAAGATATATGTGCAAATAGATAAAAACAGCACGCGTAATTAATTAATGACATCTAATAATTAAAGAGCGAATATCTACTACGATTCGGAAACCTATCTGTTTGTCAGGAAGTGTACCGTGTTTGTACACGTCCATCTTAATACTTGTACGGACTTCTGTGCTCTTAATGACTGTTTGATTAACATCCATTGCATTATTCATTTTTATAATAGTGCTATCACACAGCTGTTATTATATGACATTATAAGACATAATGACACAAGGCTCTCCTGGTGGTGACAGAATTACCAGAGAGCTTAAAGCAGTTAGCTCTTGCGGGGCTGGGTGGAGCACTACCCGGTATCATAATCAGAAGCCTCGTATTATAGTGTTATATGAAGTTATATATCAGCTGTGCGGGACCACCTATACTCACTAGCTTAAAGATTTGAAACACACTAACGTTAAATCGTATTTTCACATACACATAACAATCAGCCAAATCAGATCGTATGACTTACCTATTCCTACAATAAAATGACATTAAACAAACGGACAAACTATTTTTTTTTATGAATTTTGGTACATTCTTGTTTCTGTGATCTGAGGTGCATACCTAGTACCTACTTATAAATAATTAGGAATATAATGTCGAATGAACCGAACATAATTAATTATTTTTAATAATCGTAAGCTATATCGACCTCGACGCCAGGTAGTCTCGTTAGTGACAATGCTGATTCCTGTTCTATTCCACATGGGAATCTATTGGGCTAGGAAATAGTGGGGCCACATGTTATTCAGAACCAGTCATAAGCAGTACTGCTTATGACTGGTTCTACGCTAATTAGATTGTTCCCGAGCCAACTGGACAAACATGCTCCTTTGGCTTCATCTGAATAATTGTATCAAAAACTTTCGCAGTCGCGGAATGTCGGTGATCCGGTTCTAGTCGGAACACAGTAAGTAGTAAATGGGTTGTGACAAAAACATAAATCTAATTGAAATGGAAATATCAGATGCGTGATTAGAAATACGCTACTAGTGTTAGGCATAATAATACATAAACAATCAATTTCTCATTCATACTCAATTGTGTCAAATTCATACAATTCCCCAGCGTTGGGCAACGCGTGCGGTGCGTGGGCGTGCGTTGCGCAGGCGCAGCCACGCGCCCGGTTTCACCGCAACAAAAGACACACGGGTGACTTTTGACTTTAGCCGTGCGGTTAAGCTTCATAATATAATTGAGCTCGAACAAAATCCGGCCGGGTATTACCATACAATGGGCCAGTCAGTTCCGTCGAGCCCGCCAGGTCGCCGAGGGCAAAAAAACACTACCACTTGCCATCCGACGTCAATGACAATGTAGTAACGCGATCGCGGCCACAATCAAATTGATACTCAATTGTAACGATATACATTTTAATTTCGTTTGTTGAAAGCTGGTCGTAAGGCGTTGTTGTTTTCAGAGGGAGGTTGGCAGGCGTCCATCGAAGGCAGCCCATCATGAGCCCGACGACTGTTTGACGAGTGACAAGAGTCTAAAAAACACACAGTGTAAGTTACCCACTGGCCGAGCGAGTCGGGATGTTCGCAGTTTTGAGTTATTGCCTGGGAGCTGTGGTTTTTGCACGCCCGTCGCCGTGTCCCGCGTCCTCTGTTGCACTGGATGCTTCTGATTGATGCGTTTTGTTTACTTTTCTGTCTCGGACGTCGAGCGTTGAGCTTTTTGACGTTTCCAGTTTGTTATTTTTACGTTTTTGGACCGTCTCGTGCGCATCTTTAGCAGAGTTTACATGCAGTATAGTGGAGTAATTGATTGTTGGAATAGGTTGACGAGTCGGACTTTGTGTGGGACGGCGGCCGGCCAGGTGGTCTGCATGTAGGTGACAATACACAATTGTGACATTTTTGAAGGAATTTACAGCTATTGGTGGCGTATCGCTAGTTGTAAAAATGTTAGGTTTATTTTAGTTTTGGATAGTTGCTACGGTTTCGATCGTTTCTGGTTTGTTTACGTTTTCAAGTTGCGTCATAGTTCGAATTTTAGTATAGCACCTTCACTTTAGCGTCAATTAGCAACATTAGAAGTATTAGAACACGATGAAAGCTTTGACGGATATGTTGATGCAGTTCTCGGTCTATAAAAGTCATCTCTCGTCACTAAATCGTTTCGACAGCTGCCGTATTAAGAATGCTTTATCAAGTCAAACCTAGCATTCGCTAGCTGCACTGCGCTACCTGCCTCTGGTTATCTGACCAAATCAAGAGAAAATAAGTAAGTACAGAACGTATTGTCTAACTTCGTGATACTTAAAGTGTCTGTGTGACAATATGCTTCGAACTCCTCAGTTGTATTTTTTTCTACTTATTTATTTTGTCCTATACTCTATTTGTTATTCATAACAATAGACAAATAAGGCCTCTTTAGGAAATGTATAGAAATAAAAAATGTGGTTGCTTCCAGCAGAGATTCAACACAGTATAATGCTTTTATGAACCATAACGGTCAATCAAGATGAGCTGAAACTGTACTCGAAGGAATGGTTCAAAATATATTCTCGTCTTGGTAGGCTACTTACCTATGTCCATTGTTATAATAAATGGAGTATAGTACATTTGTTTTATAAATCTTTGAGGTAGGTATATCCGAATCAACGATTGGTTTTATATTCTTTTCCTCTGAAGTAACCCAAACATCTTATGATACTATCATATATGTAGTATAGGTATCTATTATAGCGCTATACGTGTGTGTGTCACTTTCTATAAACGTCGCCGCACACACACGCAAGTGGCCGCATCCGGGTAACGCATTGTTTGTGTGTTTGTTTATTTCACTTGCACGTTGCACGTGAGGAAATAGACACCTTAGGTTTTTGGATATAGAGAACACATGCATTTCTGGTTCAAAAAACATTGCGGAGACAAGAACAGTATAAAGAACAGAATGTATTCGTAAAATGGTTTAGGATTTAGAGAAAATAAATTGGTTTGAACACTGATGTAGTGTATCTTTCTAGACATACTTCCAAGTCAATCAACAGTACCGTTATTATTATTGCAATATCCTGCGTTCTGTTGGGGAAATCCATATCCAGCAATAGATTACTACTAGGTAGCGTTTTTCCCATGTGGTTAGACAGAAACTATAGAACTGGCACATACTATTATACCTACTTATAATTTATTTCCTTTGCTTTATAAAGAGCTTATCTATTTGAGAGTTTTACAGGCACGATATTTTTATGCTTGAATTTGAAGACTTCCTCAAGAACTCAGTTCTTTAGATTTCCTTTCCTCCCCATACTTATAAGACAAGTTTGCTGATAAACAACAAGTGAATGAGTCTTAACATGTTGTTAATTTATCCGACGAGTGATCACGACTATGTTAATTATGAGGCTTAATGCTACACACTGTCAATGCGAGTTATGCCGATTCTAAATTATTGTTTAAAGTGAAGTTAATTGCTTTTAAGACATCATCATAATCGCCTACGAATAGTGGGGGTAGGATCCATAGTCCATTATTATCCATCTATGATTTGATGATTCTAACATTGTCTCTTTCGCGGGAAGCCACAGAATCGTTTGAAACAACATTACTTTTGTAATATTGACCGCTAAATTTGCCCAATGGCTGTGTAATTGACTTTTTTCAGTACAAGTTGCAGGTACAATTCCTGCATTTTTTTATGGTCTACGGGTTCTTGTTTTGGGTCTAGGTGTATCTGCTTGTGGAATGAGATTTATGTATGCAAATTGTACAGGAAACATTACATTGTCGAGCATCTTTAAAAAAAATTTTTACAAAATATGCACTAGACTGAAAGGGAGGAAGTTTTTGTTATTTGGCATCGTCTACAGAAAATGCTATGAGAAAAAGCTTTGTAACACAATTCAAGTTTACGTTAGGCGTCTCCATTACGTTTCTTGTTAACTTTTTAAGATTTTTCTAAGTGTATTATATTGCCATGCGAATGAATGAGATACCTTACCTGGCTCCTTAAAGCACAAAGCAGTAACATAGCCCAAGCTGGCAGCCGCAAGTTGTACAGTCTTTATATCACAAAACAGCCCCGTGCCATCACATCTCGTGTCCTTCTTATACAAGCGCTTGTACATGTAGATACATACATGGTAATTCCGATCTGTATCTGTTATCGATATTAATACTACACCGGGAACCGGGCGTATGTGTAAATTCGTTCACCTATCCAACATTTGACCGCGGAAACGTTAAGTTTAAAAGAAATCCCCATGCCATGATACCTCGTCACCCTCACTAGCACTCACCAGTTCGTGCGTATGTGTGCGTGCAACGTTGGCATGTGTGCGTAAAGTCCGGTAGCTAGATATAGTTGTGATTACTTACGCGGCGCGACGTGACTGCGGTGCTAACGACGGCGTATCTACACCGAGCTGCCATCGATCGGTTTTCTTATATTATACGTCATTATAAGGAAAATATCCTGGTTTGAGAGTCCTTCGTACTTTTAACAGTCATTCTGATTTTCATGTAGAGTTCTCTTTGGTTAACGAAAATAATGAGGCCAATCTGTAGTACGAAAAGTTACAGAAGTGTCGTAGGTATAAGTATGAAATTGATATATCTTAAGATAACTTTAAAAATCATGGGTATGGGGGGGACTGGCATACGGTGACCCATCCAGTTGTCCAGCTTGATGACTTTGGCCATAAATTCTCTTTTTTAAAGATTCATAAAGATTTAGCAGTGGACTTTGATGGGCTGAGTAACAGGCAAATACCTACACTCAATCTCTTATGTGACACATTCATAAAATCACCACTATGATAGTTTAGCACTGCCCACGCAATAATCAAACTGGATCAACGATGACCAAGATGTCACGAATTCGATGCCAAATAACTTGGAACCATCGTATCGTGTTACACCAACTATTTTAGAGAAACTTTAACAATAAATAAAGCACGTAATGATATGCAGACAGTTTCGCGTAAGTGCCGCTGTCCACTGAGGCGTAACGTCATAGATTCGTGGTCGTGCCACAAAAACGACGCATCGAAGCATGCGTTGACAATCGCTCGTCGCTACGCGTCAATACTGCACGCGCGAATATCTATGATGATACGCATCAATGGACTGTATACCTAATTCACCATTTCGAAAGAGACTCAAAATATTTTTTGCGAATCTTGAAATATGTTTAAGTAGGTATCTGGTTGAGCAACACATACTACTGATGCTGAAATCGTGATACTAGCCTTCCTTAGATTACTTAATGGTGAGATACACATATTTAACCTCGAAGCCTATTAAATGATACTACTTGTAGCCATTTTGAATACCAATGAACCTAACTCTTTTAGCCGGTTTTTCATTTCAGAACAAATTGTTACAAATTGTCTTATTTGACACATCACAAAGTAATGGTATCATAAAAAGATTAGCATATTGAATAACATTTCAACCGGATCGATACCAATAATTATTTTTGTCAATACTTATTAGTAATTGCCGGTTCTTCTCCATAGGATCTACAATTTGGAACCGCGTACCTAGAGTCTCGACATGTCATAAGTGCCTGCATCTGGTTTACATGAAATAAACATCTATTCTAATTTAATTACGTGCACTGTTGCTGTAGGTACCGATAGACCGATTTGTTTCAAAATGTAATTAAAATAGAGTTCATTATTATAATATGAACGTGTTTATAACGCAATATATTTAATTGTGCAGATGCTCAGCGTAAGGTCCTGGGTTTCATTCCCGGGTCGGGCAAAGTGATATTTATTGGGTTTTCTATCAATTCTCGGTAGCAGCCCGGAGTTTACAAGTTCTCATAATATATATCTACTCAATACTCTGTGTGTTGGTATTTTGAGTAGTGTTTTTCCACTCCGTTAGCTCCGTTAGAAATGGTAGATACGCATAGGTATATAAATCACGAGCCTAATATTATGCAGATACCTTTACATATAAAACTTGTTATAAGTAGGTAATTATTATACATAATAATTATAAATCGGTGACAGAATGATCAATGTTGGTAGAAAGTCTGCTCTCTGGGAGGTGTTGTTCTGTAGACTTGACATAATAATTATTATAATAAGGTTGTCGACATGTGGGATGTGGATTCAGCGATCATTGTGCCGATAGTCGTTTCGGCCAATGGCTTAATTACCGAGAGTCTCGACCGACACCTTAGGAGGCTCTCGTTAGGCAGTTGGATCAAGGGCCTGATTCAGAGAGCAGTACTTCTTGACACGGCACGCATTGTCAGGAGATTCCTTTCTCTGGAGCCCTGACCGCCGGTAGCTTGGACCCTATTCTAGATACCGGTGGGCTACTATTTTTTCATATTTTTAAATGTTTTTTAATATAGTTTTGTAAAAATATTTAAAAATATAAATAATATATATAAAAAATGAATAAAAGATTATAATAATATGAATATGTCAAAACTGTAAATTAATATTAATTAGGAGCTTAACTCTTAAATTCAGATTGATTGGACGTTCGGAAACCGTAAAGCGAGATAATATTGACAACCTAAAGGATACCGCTACGATATGTGAAATAATTCTATTTGTTACTAAGCTAAACTAAATTGTTAAGTTTGTTACATATTGAATCGCTTTTGTTTCATAAGACAAGTGTTCACTGCATTATAATTATAAACACTGAAATTTTTTTTTCGCAAAACTTTGTCTACTAGTTACATAAATTAAATGACAATCAAACTATATGCGAACACATAACAAAAGGTGGTTAATAAGTTTGGTGCCTATTAAGTAAGCCATTTTGCTATTTCAAATAAACTTTGATAATGACTAAACAAAATTCGGCTATTTCCTGAAATAACCGAAACAGTTCGATTATTTCTTTTTTTCAGTGACCCTGTTTCTTTTGCTAAGTTAAGTAGGTACATAGCATACTGATTTAAGTGATTTCAAATGCAGTTTTTTAATTTTAAATCTCGAACAGTCAATGCTAGATTTACTCCAGCGCCCCAGATGCCCGTATACCTGCACCATGGAGGACCTGACCCTCGCTTCTGACAACGCTATGGGCGACGCCACCTACCTAGCCAAACGCGACTTAGTGTGAAGATGATGTTGATGAAGATGTGAATTTGTGTATGTCTATGTAGCATTACAAAAGACATAATCAGAATCTGATATGAAACTTAAATTCTACAATCAACTAACTCTTATATCTAAGGCATCTACAATTCTACATACCATGGGAGCTACGGATAAAGTAAATATGTTAAAAATAGCGGGAAACCAGCCGCTATTTTTAACCAAATTTAAGCGCGACAGAACGCTCAAAATACCTTGTACAACAGCCCAAAAACATAGTTGAGTTGTGTGAGGATTTCTTTCATATCGATTGGAGCGTTAGCCGGGTTCGTCGCGATTAGTATGCGATGCGCGAGCGCGCGCCCGCTCTGCAAGTGGCTCTATTTGGGGACGCCGTATAAGTCCGGCCGGACGTCTGGCGACGATAGCCGATACACGCGTCTACGTGATGCATCCCGCTTCAGCCGTCACACGCCATGCCCATACATGCCGCACAATGATTTACTTCCAACTCCCAAAAATATACGACAATAGAGTACCTCCCCTTATTCGAAGATGGCGTTCATAAAGATCGCAAACACTGACTGTCAAGACATGAGACTTCTGTGGTGATCGGAATGATTCGCATTTGGTTTAATAACTAGGATTAATCTAAAATTACGAAATACAATTTATAAATTAACTGACCTCATAAATATCCCACTTATACTTTATTTATAGTTGTGATGACCCGTAGCATCTTAAACATGACATGAAATATATATTTGCTAAATCGACAGGCGCCTGTTAGAATAAAATTAGTCATTTACGCAATAGGTTAAACTAGTTTTATAATAAGATATAAAAATCGCAAGAGATATGCAACATTGACAACGAGATCATTGATACGGACGTCAATTTGAGAGCCTGAATAATACTTAGATCTAGTTTCGTTCAAGTTTATAGATAAGATTCACATGTCAGTAGCACCTACCTGACTTTCCATTTTCATTCAAACCACTCTCACTAATATGTAATTAAAAATACAGATGCTTAAGTAATTTTGTTCACACCACAAACTTTAGATATATCCAAGTAGAGCTCGCTTCGCGTCGTAGTGTTCACAAACAGGAGGAAAGCTTTTCCCTGACACGGTTTCCCGCAAGGTCGGCGGCCGCGCCACGGTCGCACCGAGCGCCCAGCGCCCAGAGACAAACGCCCAGGACTAGGAAACCGACTTCGAATAGGCACTCACATTCACTAAACTTATAACAGTAATAATAATTATCTTCATTGCTTCTCTATATATACGGATATACCACAAAATATCATAAACTTTATGCTTTACTTACGTTCTTCTTTTCTACCAGCATTACTAAACATTAACAATAATTAAACGTTTATAGCACTTTACCTATTATAACAGTGTAGAGTGTAGCGAAAATAT
Source organism: Allophyes oxyacanthae (assembly GCA_932294325.1). Lineage (NCBI taxonomy): Eukaryota > Metazoa > Arthropoda > Insecta > Lepidoptera > Noctuidae > Allophyes > Allophyes oxyacanthae. The sequence goes on along the minus strand of OW028614.1, from coordinate 314,061 downwards.
CCTAAGTCTATGATAACATTAGCTTTAGATATTCACCTGCATAAATAAAGACATGGTTGCATCAGAAGTCCGTCCTGATATGATAATTACTATTAACGGATCCTCCATATTATATGTGATACTCAATTTTTTGTATTTGACGACATGATTGGCGCAGTGGCTAAGCGATTAGCTTTCTGCGCTACGTGCCGCGGGTTTGATCCCCGTACGGAGCAATTATTTGTATGATCTACAGATAGTTGTTTCTGGTCTGGGTGTCTGTGCATGTGAAATGTATGTTTGTAAACTGTACCCTCGATACAGGAGAAATACTAGTAAGGGGAAAATTAAAAATAACAAAATCTTATAAGTCTATGTCTGTAGATTGGTTATTTTTAACACTATGTACATTTGACAGCACAGTTGGCGCAGTGACGCAACCGATTTATTTTCTGCGCTATGCGCTTAGGGATAGTTGTTCAGTGTCTGAGTGTGTGAGCATGTGACATATATTATGTTTATAAACTGTAACCACGGTACTGGACAAATCATAGCGTGGGGCAACTTTTGTTTTTAATGAATTGCATGGTGAAGTGCCCTGTTGTCAGCAATATTTCCGAGAAACAAACGTGTACCTGAAGGTTCTCCATATCGCACGCACGACTGTGCGGCGCATGACGTATGGCGCATGAATAACAACGCCTTACGTCAACGCAAGCCCTGTATATGTGTATACCCACATAATAAGTACGTGTATGTGGGCCTACACTACATACGTAGCATGGTTGCTGCTGATATCCATACCTACTCAGCCACGAGAGTGAGTAGTTAATATGATACACAGTTTCATCATAACTCAAATATATATTCACAATTAACCTTCAATTCTGATGTCGTGCAAGGTCCCTAACAAACTTCATCATGATTAGCACAACCAAACAAGACAGCTCGCTACACGCTTATAGCCTCATGTAGGTACACTGTGTACCTACAAGACTTTTCAAAGACAGTAAAGTCATTATTTTTATTAGATATTTAATAAAGACGATGCTTATACGAATATCTAGGAGAAAGAAAAGGCACGAAGTAAAGTGTTAAAGCATAATCTCAACACAAACATAAAAAGATAGATCCACTTAATTTCTCGTAACACATTACTGATAAGAATGCCTATTGTGCATTGATTTACACTCTGTTTTTCTTTTTGGTTTTGTTTTGTATATATAATAATATATAGGTATAATAAACTATATTTCTATTCTATTGTATTCTACCCATCAATACATAATTAACACAATTCACAATCCCAACTTGCGTCCACACCATCTTCAAACAAATCGCTACGGACAGCTACAGCCTCCGCCATTAACCTCCAGCATTACGTCCGCGTCCAGCGGCCAGGTGTCACGCGACAGTGTGTCCCGCACTTTATAGTTATAGCAGTATTGAGATAGCAAAAGAAGCTGAGTGCAGATAAGCGAATCAGTCCCAATAAACATAAAGTGTGTATGTTACGCCGGTGAGCGGCCGGCTGCGGTGGAACTATGGGATCTTAGATAAATGGGACGTCTGAATCAAACATTTTTATAGAGTTACCCAATCGTCTCGTATACTTGAAATGTTATCAACATACTTGTAATCTTCTGCTTGCCTAGTACTGTTCGGTAAAAGTTTTTTCTTATGTTTTTTTGCAGTACCTACCTATAACAGTAATGATAAGATATATTGAATACGTCCTTGATTGCGTGACATTTACTTTTCAAAATAAAAGGGGATCGTTAAAACAGGATTGCTACGGTTATCGTAGGAGATAACGCGAACGTCATAATGTTGATCGACTTCAATAATTCCAGATTCCTCTTGATCTTGCCATTTATCTTATAGTATAGTATTGGCACATGATTGAACAGCATGGATATCAAGGGGGAGGCATTTGCCCAGCAGTGGGATAATACAGGCTAACAGTAAACATAGTAAACTAAAAGATAAGTTAGTGGTTCTTCAACCTTTTTCAGTTTGAAACTGTGCCCGGTTTATGTTACCTAGGTACCTAATAGGCTCGTCCCCTATTGCACGGCATCAGCGAAATGTGGATGTACAGTACATGTACTTACACCTCTGCCTAACCCATCAATGCAGACCTGACGCTTTATTATTTTAACCTTCTCGGATTTGGTAAAATAGGCTCAAGCCATCCTCGATACGCGCCGTAACACTTACAGCACACAGATCAGGTCCACCTTGCAATTTGCGTCTAAAAATGTCAACGAGTTTTATAATGTAAGGTAATCGATACGCAGACGCGAATAGATACGCAATCGGACAGGCCGAGGAGAATTACTAGGAACCTGTTCGATGCTGAATTATAGAGACCTTCGGGTGGTGATGAATGTGTGGGTTGGCTTATAGAATACTTCACTCTTAGCCGTACACTAGGAGTCCCTATGCTCGCAGGCACTGGTATATAGATTCAACAAATAATAGCTTTACCTACTGTAAGTAAACTCACACTACAAATGTTGTAATAACGTTCTTGCAAGTCCCATTTCGGTAGCTTCACAAAGGTAAAGGTAGGCTGCTATATAGAATAGAATAGAATAATATTTATTTGCGTAAAAAACATGGTACAATTAAAGGTCTTACAGTTAGCATGATCGTGGACTACATGTTTCGCCATGGTCTGGCATACAAATATTTATACACAGCTCATAGGCTCGTTAACTTAGGAATCAGATGCAGAGGTAATTTAAATATCTTATAAAATATTGTGTTTGCTATAATTTTGCTGCTACGATGAAGGTGGCATGATCTGTTAAGTTTAAACCTTCTAAAAAATAAAGATAACAAGTTTTCGCCGTGTGGTTTCTGGTAATCGGCAATAACCGGACTTCCGAAGCTACCCGTTGGTCGGTTTAAGGCGACAGGAAAGGCGGCAACATTCTCCTGTAACCTTGAAATCAACAAACTACGAACTCTAAACTAGGAACCTAAATAATATCTACTGTATTATTTGGGTTACATTTCGCATTATTTCCGTAGATATTACAATAGAACCAAACATATAACAGGTTAGCAACCTATGTCATCTAAGCTGTGCTATTGACATCATACAATCATTTTCCTTGTTTGACTCATACAACTTGTGGCCAACCGTGATAGATATGTTATCTTATATTGTTATGTATGTGGAAAACCTCAATACACAATATCACCCAAGAATCAATGTGTATTGTACGTACTTTGTCTCTCCTCGTAGCTGTAATTATACTCTGTAGGTACAAATGTCCAATATTGCTCCAAAGATGATCAAGTGATTTGATCGTCACATCAAGCACCTGCTCAAAGACTAAGATCACTTCGGTAGCAAAGTCTAGTCCCCATAAAAATATAGGAATATACAATTCAGTTACCGTGGGCCAACGGTGATCTAGGAATGATCAAGCGTCCAATTATAACGGGTTTTTTAAACGTTTTTAAATCTAGGATTTCTCCTGTATCGTGGGTACACTTTACAAACTTACATTTGACAACTGTAGGCCATACAAATATAATATGATCCGTGCGGGGAACGAACCCGCAGCACGTCAAATTAACGATGCAATTGTTGATGCTCGACCTTTTAATATCAACAATTAATGCGAATTGTTGCCATATTCAGGCATATTGACATCTACGCCAGAAAGTTCGCCCATTCTTCTAAACTGTCACAAGATACCGACGTCAGGCAGGAGTTCGTCTTAACAAGTACGTGGTATCAGTAGACAATCATAATGTATTCCCAGGTGCGGCCGGGAGGCAGGCAGGGTGACAAACGTTGAAAACTGTGGGCTGCGCAGGCGCATGCGGGTGGGAATTGCGCGCAGACGACGTAATTACCGCGTCCTAGGTAGATACATCTTTCCGACGAATATTTATGGGGAAAAATTATAAACGTTTATATTTACAATAACAGTAGGATGAAAATGAATGGATGGTGGGTGGAAGTAGGAGATTTGCAAAAAGAAAGATACTCGTAAGTAGTCGTAAGTAGGTTTATCGTTATATTAACGTTATATATTAAAAGCAGTCAAATCTGTAAAAGCGCCACCCGTAAGGTGACCGGTGCACAACTCTAGGAACGCATTGACATTTTCATGGTAACACACTATTCATTCAAACATTTATGCACAGTTCTGCACAATCAGAAGTTTAAAACATAAGTTTTAAAATTAAATATTCGTGGGTCATAATTTAAGTCCATAAGAAGGTCAATATTTAAATGTAACAAGCTCACACCTCATTAAGCGAAGAAGCTCCATTAAGGCCGACAATCTAAATCATTTGCGAAATCTATCACTGTAGAATGGCAAAGATCATGTTAAATTTTGTCTTCTTAAAGTAGAGGTCGCCTGGCAAGCGGTACAGCCAGTAAATTGTCACACAGTCACGTTACATTTGAATATTGATAGTGGTATAAGTTCGCTATATTAGACTAACGAGCGCGCTTACTAAAAAACTAATATCAGTATATCACACTCATCCGCGTTTTGGACACGACCACATTCAATGAAAACTCTAAAATGATCACAGCGAACGCGTTGGAGTCGACATTACTTATTTTATTATTTGTTTACTTGAATATAAAACTTTAATTGCAAACAGCATAATTATTATATTTGTTTCTAAATTAACCAAACGTAAAGTAATTTAGATCAGAAAAAAAACTCACTTATTATTCATAACACTACCCTGAGTTTACTTGGTTACGCTAATATTACTATATCCGTCTATTACGAGCAAAAACATGCAATATTCGAATGGTCATTGAGCACATTAGCGTGTACGTTATTTCTGTCAAAATGTCATATTTCATTAGAAAAAAATTAATCTTGTCTTTTATATTGCTCTGAAATTGCTTATTGGCTTTTAGATGCATCGGAAATTGTATCATAATAGCATGTCGTAAGGTCGGTTTTGTCAAAGCACGTGTGTTTACGGGAATGTAAGCATGCTCTCCTTATATGGTAATACGAGAGCTTGTGCATGAAAAGTTGTACTTTTTCTGCGGTGGTTCGAGTAACATCTATAACTGAGAACACAATCAACCGCATCGTTCCGTGCCACTGGACGCGGCCATTATTTCGTCTTGCTATGTTCGCGACGCCTCCAACGTTTTCCTACTGAAGGCGTTAGACTCTGAATACATGCTGTAATTGACTGATGCAATATTTTTGTAATTTACACCATCCATTTTTTTTAATTGAAAATCTTTAATTTGTTAATTATTTACAATGTTAAGTCATGAATATAATAGATATTAAAAACCTGTACCTACAGTGCTTCAGTGAAATTATAAAAAGAATAGGGTTTCCTTCGTATCGTTAATATATAGAATAGAGAGATTAATCCAAAATATACAAATCTAATAATAAATACAATGTTTCGATAATGAACACTCAGCTTTACTACTATTTATGTACACGCGACGACTCCACCGCCGGCCGTAGCCCACAAAAACATGTTCTACTCATTATGAAACACGAATCTATGATATTTGAATTGGGCTCGCTCTCCGCGCCGATACGCACCGGTCCGCACCGATCCGCACCGATCCGGCGACAACCGACCTTAACGACAAGCGACATAAATATAAGCTGTACTGTTATCTAGCAAAGCTTCAGTTGGGACCAACCGGTATGGTATTGAGGCGAAACTTCTAATAAATAAAAATGAACCAAAACCAGTCCAAATTAATGATAACATGTTGGAAAATTGTGTTTTATAGTCCGTCGCCGTTGAGCGTAGGACGAGCACCGATCTGCCACGATATCTCTCTGTTTACTAATAACTTATCAAACTTAATTATCTCAACTCTATATACTCATAAGTACCTACTACACCAGATTGTAAATATTTTTATTATTAGGTAATGACATGATTTTAAATAATTTTTGCAACACTAGAATAGCTCTCATTGGGAAATGTGTTATTAATATTGTGCAGTGTTTGAAATGTTGATAATCCATAATGTAAAATAAAATAAAAACGCGTGCTGCGGGTTCGATCCCCGCACGTAACAAATATTTGTATGGCCTACAAATAGTTGTTCCGGGTCTGGGTGTGAGTGCACGTGACGTGTATGTCTGTAAATTGTACCCACGATATAGGAGAAATAAAAGTGTGGGGCAACATTATTTAAAAAAAAACCATTAAATTAACATTGATATTTCGGAACCTCAATTTAAAACAAAATTTATTTACACTATAAATACAAGCATTTATTATCTTAATCAGTTATAAAACTGTACATAATAGTGTATAGAAGTGCACTTTCAATACTACTCTGAATGATTTCTGCAGGTCATCATCTCTATAGCGACCACAAATAATCGGACTGAAATACTTTCTACTAATCCTACACTAATGTGTCTAGAGTGCTAAAAACATAATTTAGGAAACATATTTTTATTGCATAGAGGTAAATGTTAAGATCTTCTTGGGGTCCGGTTGTCATCGTGAGACTGATAATTGCGCGTATGATCAGTTCGAACAATAGCCGCGCATCATGTGAACGATCATATAGAATTAGATCAGTACGCGCAGTGACCGTTGACAGCCACAATTTGCTCCTGATATATCACTCCTACCGTATAATCACTTCTTTGTAACATGATTGATACTTTATGATCGCTCCGATCATTATGGCCGCCGTATAGCTACCAAACGACCACAATTACCTATTATCATAACATTTTAATAATATTATATTTTTACGACTCCCGAACATCCGAGCTGTGTGTTTAGTAGTCGTGAACAAATATGATCATCTCATAAATATTATATTTCACAGATATTTTTGTTTAATGGCAATAAATAGCGTACTGCTAAGGTTATTGGTTTTTGACGAAACTGAAGCCTTAATGGTCAGTGGCTGTTGGAACTATTGGTAATGTTGCTTGAAACTTGACTACTGATGAGACGTTCGTACGGAAATAACGTCATTTCGGATCATTTGACCGCTTATTTGTGTAAATCTATGACAATAAATAAATATGGTGTAGGCAGGTAAATAGTTATAATATAATTCAATACAATGCTGCTATCTCGTTTGGATTTCCTTAATAAGCAGTTATGGGATGAGAAGAAGTGGATACAGTTTCAAATTGATTTTTGAACTTCCCAAAATGCTTTTTAATATAATTTATGTTGAATCAAATGACCAAAGATTACAATTTTTATTAGAATGGTAAAACTAAGAGCATTATAAAACCACTTGACGACACGGCTGGCGCAGTGGCTAAGCGATTAGCTTTCTACGCTTCGTGTCGCGGGTTCGATCCCCGCACGGAATGAATCTTTGTATGGCCTACAAATAGTTGTTTCGGGTTTGGGTGTGTGTGCAAATAACACGTATGTTTGTAAACTGTACCCTGGATACAGGAAAAATCCTGGTGACGGGCAAAGCATAAAAAAAAAATCTGCTATGTAGATAACTTATCTCTAAGCTTCCGATCCGATACAAATCCAAAGCAACACTTACTTAGGTACCTACTTCCATAATCACATTATAATATCTAACGCGTCCACTATACAGTGGGTACATTATCATAACTCCTGATGATCATCACGATCAGAAAAACCCGTCCATAAAACGTGGCCATATAAATAGTGCCGGCTATAGTGACCGTTGGCCATAGAGATCGCTGGCTCTATGATAGCACTAATTAGTGGCCCCCTAACTGTTCATGGCTTTACAGCCTTCTTAATAAGCTGCGATGGGTGCCGTTTTAACACTCCACATATATCATTATGATTGTTTATCCGAATTAGGCAGATCTTCATGTTGTAGACTAAGGCTAAGCTCTCATTGAGCCACATAAAATATATTTAGTACTGACACTATTAAAATTTATGATTATTTTAATACTAATTATTATTATTTCATTATTTATTATTGTATTAATTATCCTTATTTTGATGGTAGGTATAACTTTGAATGTATTATTATAATTTATCTTTATTCAGATAAATTACTACCTACTGCATGACATGTAATCTTTTTATCTCATCAATAAACTATTGAATTGAATTGGTTTAAAACAAGTCGAGGCGCACGGAATAACGTAAAGAGAGAGTAAGACATTTTTTTTTTTATTATCTATAAATTTCTTTTTTGCGTATTTTCATTGTAATCGTACTTTCAGCGTGTGTGAATTCTTAAAAGGTAGCAATATAAACTAAACTAAGATTTTTGTTTAGTTAGCATTAATTTCATCAGGTTTCAGAACGCACTAAAAGGCATTGCGCTTTGTTTAAATAATCAACACATTACTTTTATTAAGATTGCATGATTCCGGTTAGACTTAAATCTAGTTTTTGTTTTATGTTAGGTAATTAATTGAGGTTTAATTTTTGGTAAAAACATGATTTATATACGCTATAATTATATTGGCCCAAAAAATCGTCTCCTTTATCCTCTTGCTGTTATTCCAACCACAATATTTTTATTATTAATTTGGTTCTTGTTTTGCAAGATCAAAGTCACGGCGTTCGTTGAAATAAATATTTGCAACGATTCAAAAGAGTTAATATACTGCCATTTGCGAGTGAATTTACATTAGATAAAATTATGTTTATAATATTGATTAAGCAGTAATTCATATGGCTTTTTTTCCTTTAAATAAATGTGTTAGTCATGAACATGAATTAGAATTCTTCTTTTTCTCTCATGATCAAGAACTTCAGTCTTGCCTGATAGTATGTAGACTTGTAATTAAGAACGCTTACTTCCAAACCCGAATTACCTACTCTCAGTTGATCATAGTTTATTGTTTGCTTTTATGGATTCCAACAAACAACTAGCCACTATCTCCCTTGCCATGGTTGCCTTACGCAGCGACTAATCTAATTTAATGTCAAGAGGTTCATTAGGTAATAGGCTATCTCCTTCGGGTCATCACGCCATCACACTGGAAGGTGTGCCACTCTGCCTAGAAAATATCAATTCACGAGAAATTATTGAAATGCAGTACGAATTTGTTTTAATCTTACTATTACAAACTAAAGACCTAAATAGAATGTTGTTCGTCGTAGGCGCAGCAGATAGGTAAGCCAACAACTTGTCGGTGTGGAGCGACTGCAATTTTGAGCTCAAAGCCTTCCTGTTAAGTGGGTGTACTACACGACTCGCGGACAGTTCGAGCCCAACTGTCCAATAAAAATGTAAGTAGGGACTAAAGGCTTACACAGACAGGTGTACATTGTACAGTTATACATACCAGCAGGCATAGCATAGCCACCTTAGAAACGGGGTTTGTCTACGGAAGAATAGACAAAATGACAGATTGTAGAAATATTTCTACTCTTTGGTACAATTTGGTAGAATAACTATATCACTAACTATTTCCTCGTTGCTATGGAAAGAATATTTTGTCTTTGTCTACGTAGAAAATGCGAGTCTAGATTTCGAGATGGATAGAAAGAGCTGTATGAGCTGACCTCGCACTGTATAGGCTTTTCGTACAATGAAAGGTCAGCTTATTCTGGAAATTTCTGGGCAATTCAATTTCAGCCCTGCCATAAGAGGTCGTAGTAAGCCTCCTGTACTTGTTTATAACTCAAGAAATATAAAAAATGTTTTCCATAGATATTCGTATGCGCAGGTCCCTATCAGATGTATTGAAATGAATAAAGCTCGTGAAGGGCCGCAGGAGCAACTTATCTGACTGCTTAATGTAATGTTGGGCGTATAAATATCACTTTCCCAGCGGATAGTGCCGGCTTGATGCGGACGTATTAACTTTCGATTCTTGACAAGTAAGAAACTGTTAGATGACGAGATAATTGTTTCGGGTTTCCTTCCATTCATAGGTCTGGTAATATTAAGATTAGAATTTATTATGAAGTGTTAAGCTCATTACTTGGATCCTCACACTGTGTTAATTATGAACTTGTTCGAAGTTTTTATCTATGAGAAAAAAAAAGAATAAAAAATCAGACTTTTCTATGGATTTTATTTATTGTTGAAAAATTAGGAATATTAAGATCCATGACACAAACGGACGGTTTTATTGCGTTATGAAACTTATTCCATAAGCTGCTACTTACAAGTTTCTGAAAGCATTGCATACCAGGTAGCTAAGTGTCGAAATCCATCGAATGTAATTGATTTTCTGAATACCGTTAGATAAAGTAACTTTTACATAAAACAATAAATTAAGTCTGTACGCGTATTTAATGTGCAATGCAAGTGGCAGTGTTAAAAATGTTAACCATTTAATTATAACTTCTTATTCAACCTTTAAATTATATTTATGATAGAGATACACGTAGCTAGAATTAAGAAACTTAAATAAAATACCAAAAATAAAGTATTTTTTGTACTAAACAGGTCTTGTTAATGAACATTAGACGCAGCACTAGTTCCGCGGCCCTGAGCGTGTGCTGATAACATGGGACAATGAACGCATATACCTGTTGCGTAGGTATACCCCACTATTGCTTTTATCTACAGGTAGGTACCGGTTGGGTAGGTTCGATAGAAAATAAATATAAAAGACAAATTCAAAAAATAATATACACCCTTGTATAAAGAAATGTTTTCATTAATTACAGACTATGGCAATATTCCCTCTAAACTGTTCTATAAAGCGGTCTAGTAGGAGGCCCATGTCAAACAGTAGGTACGTGTACGGGCTACTTATTATGATTTTTCGTGCAGGCGTCAAAATGTAACACATTATACCTTCCTACGTTTCTAAAAGTTACACACATTGGAAATGGTAAAGTTATCTTAATTACTCGTATCTATTTAACGTTTTCCACTAACATATCCCGAACAACGAATACACTGGTTCCAAAAAGGTCCTCTACGTGTTGTCCCTAACAGCACGCAAATTTAGACTAGACTCGGCAAAAATCCATAATTCTAGAGATGCAATATTGACATTATCTATACTTATAATAATAAATAATAATATAATCTAGTTTTGATACTTTTCCGCATTAGCCTTGCATGCATAATAAATATTATCATTCGCACTATAGGTACTTTATAGTTCCGCTTACCTATTTCGTTTCATTCTGATATGGACTTTTATTGGAATACTTACTCCAATATTTTCTTCAGCAAAAATATTTTGTTTATGAATTTTATCTATTTCAATTATTATTATTTATTCTTGCAAGCGTCAAAATTTAACACAATATACCTACGTTCCTAAAAGTTACACACATGGGAAATGGAAAACTTATCTTAATTACTCGTATTTAACGTTTTCCACTAACATTTTCCAACGAATACACTGGTTAACCAGATAAGTTATTTGTTTGGTAATTCCTTACCAGAACTGTTCCAATGTTAAATTAATTATCTTTTATTTGGCTTTGGAAAATCGGGCCTATCTCGACATTAACGACACAGTGAGCGATGGCCTCACACTCTTAGCAAGGCGTAGGCCTACCCGCAGATCATAAACAACATTGGTACAATATTCCACAGACCCAGCTCATTAACAGATAATCGCGTAGCATCGCGCGTGGTGCTGCGAACAATTAGAGAACAATTATTACAGCGAGCGCGAGCTTCCCATCGCATGATACACGTCATTATCGCATAGCGCACACTTACTCATACCTTACTACTTGTAAGTGTACCACCGCGCTTCTTATCCCTAAGAGGGTGAACAGAATTAGGCTGAAGTAGCTACATTTCGGATGCTGCATATGCGTAGCTCTATGATGTAAATGGTTATACTCCTTTCTTTCAGCTGTCGTTTCATGAATTCATAAAATTTCTAAAGGATTGTTATCTCTAACAGTTTCTGTTTTCTTCTATCGTGTGAACGTGCCATTGAGTTCTTAGTAAGTCTGTGAGACATATGCATGTTATGAAGAAAATAATTATATGTAAGTAATAACACACAATATTTTATATTGATTAATGTTGTCTTTAAATACGCCTAAACACTCGTAGCGTAGATATGAACCGTGTCTGAATTGAACGCTATTTCATACAGAGTCATCAGCTCTCCTTAATTTGATCATAAAGTCAATAAAACACATTTTCTACATAATTCAGTGACGGATGCAAAACTTCTAACATTGACTTTATAATGAAAAGTATGCAGGCCTACTCCTTTTAAAGCTATATCCGATGGAAGCCGTCAAAACACACTTCCAATCGCTCGCCATACTCGAATCTAGTTATCGCATAAAAACCATAAATAACCGTATTAGGTTAGATAAAAATAATTGAACTGCAGCTTACTGCGGCCTGACTCCCTTCAACCCGTCACAAACGCGCCGCAAACCAAAAACTATCATCTCCCACAATCGTAAATACAGATTAGAGCTCATCTCCACTCGTGCATCGATTTGCAGCGCCATCAAATATTGACGTCCCACCGCCGCGGTGCGACGCGATACTACTCGCCGGGGATGCATAATTCCACGAATATGGTTTACGACGTACCCCCTGCACACCCTGTACTCCGTGTACGGTGTACTGTATCCCCCTGTATTGCCCTACATGTCCATAAACTATGAATCCTCGAGTGCGAGTCAGGTGCGATCGGTTACAGCCGCGATTTATTATCGCTTCGATATGTACCGCTACGCATCGCTCCCCGTTTTATTTGGAGATAATATTGAATTATTGAGATGTTGTGCGTTAGTTACAGTGCTACATCCAAGTGTCAGTTCACGGTCCACACTATGATTTTGCGTAATCTTAAATGTATCCTCGCAGACTTTGTTTTAGTTAAACATATTGCTTAATATCGATTTTTGTGTGAAATGTAAGATGTTCTTAAATACGACAGAATGTCAAATCATTAATTTTATTCAAACATTTTGCAACGTGATGTCATCTTCGCAATGATGTTTCTTTCAGCAACGATTGCACGGCTCACTATTATACAATAATCTAAACTTTCATACCATATTGTTCGGTTTCCGTTAAGTATGTCCGATAACTTTAACATTGCGGCCGTGGTGTCGTTTGGTGTCAGCTACACGTTTATCCACTCGCGGTGGACAGCATTCCGTTAGCCGTCGACCAGTCTGGTGGCATCCTCACCACATTGCCCAACTCTCATAGCCATTCAATATTCAACTATATTTTAATCTAATGTCGAATAAATGTCACTTTTCTAATGGTATTCGGCTATTTGCAGTATTTTATTGCAAAATTTCTAGATCATTAAAATTATTTTAAAATAAAAGACCGTTTATTATAAAATGTATCTTGTTTAGAAATCTGCGAATTTGAATATTTTTTCGAAATACTGGCTAGCTTCTGCATATTTATACAGTATGGGGTTTAGCAGCAGTCCAAGTTTGTTTTTACTTTAGCCTTAAAAAAAATAACTTAACAAATTATAAATGTATCATGCACTGCACATTTACCTCTATCATAATAAATAATTGGGTAAAACATCAGTTCAGCTCTTTTAACGAATCTTTCGGTACTGGAAAAGATAACTAGGTACAACAACTCTTGATATGGCTCCTAATATTACGTTATTAAAATTAGTTCAAAGCAAACATGATGCTTCATAAATAGAGGAATAGTTATCAAAATATGTTTGTCGTTATTTTGTTTGCAAGTCTCTACATAGTTCATAGTCATAAGTAAGACAGCACGGACTTGTGCTACTGCACCTCACGCACCGCGCGTCACCCGGACAGATCTATAAACTATAGACGTGTGTGAATTGTGATATACTGTTATGATCTTGTGGATTTTGGTTTAACATCACTAGTGGACTCTTTCAGGTTTGATCTTCTTGAACATTTTGAAAGTAGTTCAACAGTCGTTGCAATTCGCAAAGTATGTCAAAAGCTTAAGATGAAAACTACATTTTATGATAGTTTAGTAAACACAATAGGACTTTGAACCAACTCAATGATTTGTAACTAGATAACTTTTATGGTCTATAGAATAAAAAAATGAGTTTGAATTATTATTCGTATATACATTGGGTACAGGATAACTGGTTGATCAATGGACATATTGAAGGAATGCAAACTGAAATCGCGAAAAAAAATTCCCGATTTCATGTATGAATAAAAGTTGTTCATAACGATGAGTACAATAATGTGCTTCAATATGTCCAATGTTCCACCAGTCCAAGTCCTAATGTCCAGTGACCCTGTATAGTAGGTTTCATATCAACTGCACATTATGAGCCACCTGTAGAGACGAAGTACCTACGATTATATTATATACATCTAAGTGTCAATTCTCCCTCTTTTTTTGCCTCATTTAACACCATTGGTAGGTGACATGGTCAAGTATTCAAATTCCGAGACCACACGCCATGAAATATTAATTAATGCACAATAAATCTTCAATTAATATCGCACAGAAATTAATGAATAATAACAAAACTAGAATCAGTCATTAATTTTAGTATTGACATGCGCCGAATTAATCTTAAGCGACCATAGTCGCACTACGGCGGCCTTTAGTGAAATAACTTTTTATATAATTTTATTATTGAACCATGACAAAAAAAATCAATTATTTTGAAAAAAAAAAAATATTTTGAAATTTCTAACGTCTTCCGTTCAGTACGCCATCGCCATGGCGTACTGAACGGAAGACGTTAGTGGACGTGGGGTCTCATGATCCCATGTAACACTATTGTAGTTTATAGGTAGATATAACTCATGACTCGTGGGGGACATGTACCTACGTAATCATGATGCTCTGCAGACGAGTTGCTGATCGCAGTTTGTTGGTTCAACACTTTTTTTCATTCCTTAGTTCTGTTAATCTGGGATTATTCTTACTTGCTTTTACGAGACCCACGGATAGAGGGGTGGCCTATTATTACTTGGTGCAACAAATATTATGAATATCCAAAGATCATGTATCAAGACAAATCCGGGGCATGCGTCATTATGTATCGGTAAATTGAGAAAACTCCTAGCGAGCACGTCCTTAAATTTAGATTGGTTCTCTACGTGTTGTCCCTAATACCACGCAAATTTAGACAAGATTCGGCAAAAATCCGTAATTCTAGAGATGCAATATTGACATTATAAAATCCAGTTTTGGTACTTTTCCGTATTAGCCTTGCATGCATAATAAATATCATTCGCACTATACTTTATAGTTCCGCTTACCTATTTCGTTTCATTCTGATATGGACTTTTATTGGAATTCTTAGACCAATATTTTATTCAGCAAAAATATTTTATTTATCAATATGCAAATTATAAAAGATAAATATTTAAAAAAGAAATACGCATCACAACATAACAACGTAACATTCAACGGTATCATATTTAATATAATTAATTTTATCAATAATTTGTGCAACTTGGCAACATTTTGATTATTGGTTTCATCAATTCGTATTATTTTGCAACTATGTGGATCCATGTGTATAATGTATACAGCTAAACCGCGATGTTGCCTAGAATATTATTAAAAGTCTTAACAACCTCCAGGCCTGTAATTTGCGCTTTAAGGTTATTAAATAGTTATGAATAGGTACCGAGTTACAGCTCCAGTTAGCCCCCTGTTAGTTAAAATTGGATATAATAATAATTATTAATGCATTACCGGGAATTAAAGAAGGCTACTATTAAAAAATAAATAATTAAATAAAAATCTCACTTTGTATTTCCCCTTTGTTATACCAAACTATCGCGACCACTGGAAACTCTTCACCGTACATATTATGAATAGAGTTGTAACATACAAACTTGAAGATATGAATACACTGTAATGTCGCGTATAAAATTATTCAGATACTTCTCTTTGCGTATTATGTTATGACAGGTGAATCGGCGGGTGATTCATTTGCTGTTTATTTTATTTTATTGTTCGGTTGGAGCCTCCGCGGATTATGTGTGACAAATGTTTACATTCTTACTAAGTTGAAGTCTTTGTTGCTATTTCGTTAAAGGTTTCAAAGAAGGAAGTTTCCAAAGCGAAGGAAGGAGGATGTGTTATAAAACTATTTAGCATTCAGAAAGAAGGCTGTTTGCTAAATGTCAAGAAATAAATTATTGCTTGATGGTTGATTTTATCATTCAAGTAGGTGTAGAAAATGATGGCAGTTTGAGTGCTTGCATCCAATAAATATGATAACACAAGAGGTAGGTATGAAAATCTGTGATGGCGTCGTCACCTAATATCCTGATAAACCACTAAAGGGAAGGGTAATCATTCAGCCAAGACCAAATTGCAACGGTATCTACATAGTTCCATTGTAATGTTTTTTAATTTCAAGCCGTGATAGAGTGACCGAAGGCGAAGGGCGCAGTTATTAATAAAGGCGTAGCTGCAACTCCTAATAAGCAGCGTCGTAAATCGTTCTCAACAGCAGATCCAGAATTACGACCGAACTGTTGTTACTTTTTATATTTCACTTTCCACTTTTTACATGTACGCCGCACTGGGGGCACGTAGAGCTTCGTTAGGATAGACTGGCCACACTAATACTACCCTGAAATAAGAGCTAATAACGATGCAAGAATTCGAGTAAATGCATTTTATAATCAATACAATTTGGATTCTTGATTTGAAATACAATTTAATGTGATAACATCTGCGGCACCCTGTATATTTAATAGGTATATTGTTATGGGACAATATTATTACATAAACTTATAATGATATTTTTTCCAGGTAGTATAAATTCGTACAAAAACAATTTTTTGTTATAGATTTTGTGCACAACATTGTGAATTTATACAACAGGTTATGCAAAGCTACTTCAGTTATTCCGCTGCCATCTCTAACAATAACTGAGTCTACAAACTAAACCCTTTCGCGCGGTCTGCGCCAATAATGAAATCTGGGGTGTGAAATAAAAAGAAAAAACTCTCTTAATTAAATTTTCTTTTAGCAAAATTTAATAAACGTAGGGGCGAGTGTGCCCACCGCCGCGCTGGCCAGCTGAGCCGACGTTATATATACCTAACTGTATATTTATTGTAACTAGGAAAACGTTTTTTGTATTTTTGGAAAATGTGTGCGAAGAAAATGAATATTGTTACTTTTGTAAAATGAAAACCAACTGGAATAGCAATATAGGAGACGCTTTCGATAATAGCTAGGTACGTCTTACGGTAATTTCTTTTTAAGTAGGTTTTTTGTTAAATATATGTACCTAGGTTTACAGGTGAATTAGAAATATTAAGTAAAATAAAAACTGAATACTTCTGGATTGCTCTAAGTATGTATTAAATATACAAAAATAGGTAGATAAGTAGATATAATATAAATTTGAATGTTGAAGTTGATATACTCAATAGTTTGTACGTTCACTGAGTCTAGCAAATTTAATATTAATGACAAATCTATCAGATAGGCTCACACTGCAGGATGAGCGAAGAGATAGCGCCTGACGCGTGCGGTGGCGAGCGATATTTAAATAAACACTTAGCAACAATAAGCGATAAGTGCCGCTCCGGCTCAAACCTCCGCGGTTAGATACCGACCGACATACGCTAAGTACAGACGACACAACAGGTCCACAAATTTCCAAAAAGTTTTTTCTATATTATCCTCCTTTTTTTGTTTGAGTGTTTTTAATTAAATTTATAAATATTTAAAACACATCAAACCGCTGCACCGCTGATTACCCTTTGTCTCTTCCATCACATTCCAGTCCATTCAGTGGTTGGCTGGAAGAGATCGCCATGTAGCGATAGGACCGACAATTGTACGCGTACCTAGTTATAATGACCATAAATATGCTTTTATTATGTTGTTCAATAAAGAGGATAATTATTATTTCTTTATTTATTTATATACACATACGAATTTAAATTGCTAAACATTTTCACATAAATACTTAAAAATATAAAAGTTGTAGCCCCACCAGTATCGTTTATTATCAAACTAATTTAATTTATGGAGTGTAACTTAGTCAAAGTCAAAGTTTTTTAAATCAACTGGGCTTTTGCAGACACATTCAAAACGTCGTGATTGTAGGTGCACGGTTCCAAGTGGGTTAGTCCTGGAGAAGATACCGGCAAGAACCGATATACCGGCTTATAAAACATTAAGCTTATAAAAATTTACTGAATAGGTAATTATTACCCAAACAAATAGTATCTACAGTATCACACACAAACATTCTTTTTTTTTATATATCTACTACTGACGCACTTAGCACTATAAATAGAGTAGAGCAAACGTTTATTTGAATTCAAAGGAAAAACATGTTTTTAACGAATTTTATAATCGAGTTATAATCCAACAATTTTCTTATTCGCGGAGTGACACAAAAAGCCACACCATCACGTATCGCGTGTAACTAATACTTCACATTATTAATTAGAAATACCTATATAATTACTGCGATGGCCGCTCCACGTCGGCACACGGCGTTGTTTCTTCATAAATAACTACGTCTGTATGGATTCCTCTAAAATTATTTTGCAGTATATAATGCTCATTTAGCTGATGTGAGCTCGTAAGTTCGTTCCCCGTCAAATTACCGTTGCTATTTGTAATGATTGAGATCTATGGTGTAAAAATTGAGTTCTGCATTGTTGTTGTGCTAAATATCCAGCTTTCTATATAACTATCAAGAAAATTCTGACATTCGACTAACGAGTCTCAGTAATTATTGTGTTTTATTTAATGACGACTATATATAAATAAAATACTATATATAATACTATAATAATACTATAATAAATACTAATCTGGGAAATGCTTACAAATATTTAACATAACAAAATACCAATTAAAAATGATTCTGTTAAAAACAAATTAAACTATAAAAAATCAGTGTAGAGCGTATTTGCCGACGGTACCCGGTGAACCTTACTCCACGTATCATAGTCTCATGAATTATGCATGCCGCTCCAAATAATATACGATTACACTGTAGTCTGTAGGAAAATGCACTTTCTTTGTCTTGTGTGTTTGTCCGCTCCCGCCGAATTCGGGTAATGACCGCGACCAACGCAATGGTACCTACACCGAGACTTATGGCGAAAACTTACGTTTATGTGCGTTGTAAAGAAGACTTGAATGCGGATTGTACGGCCTAGTGGACTGTCTACTGTTTATCTGGATTTGTTCATTATATCGCAGCTGATGAATGTAGTTAATTCCATAATTACCGTGTCAGTTGATGAGGTTTATTAGTAATAGATAGGTATAATTGCGTGTTCAGTTATGGCATCCATAACTATTATTGTGTTTTTCTGTCGAAACAGAGTTAAGTAAAATTCTTCAAGCGCTTGCTAATTTGCACTGTAAAGTTAGGTTCATATTACAAATAATTTTGTCTAAAACTTGAACAATTGCGAGCACGAACACGATGCTATATCACGTCACCGTGAAATCAGATAACAGAACAGCAGGATTGTTATAATCGTAACCTTCTGTATTAAACTGTTATTTTTAAAACTTCCATATTTTATATTTTATTTCTTGTTTTAATTGTACTTTTTATACTATCTTCGCTGGTTTCAAGTTATTCATCGCGCTGTAGACGGCTTTATACGTATTTTATTGTTTTTAAACCACTATAAGAAGTTTACTTCAATTAAATGAGTGACTTTTGTGGAAGACATAATTTGTCTGAGAATTCTAATTTATGACTGGATGCCCACTGTGTGATTTATTTCAATGATAATATATAATTATTTATTTTGTTTGTTTTATATGTATATATTTGGGTTAGACACAAATACAATTTATAGGTTTAATTAAAACTAGAATTACTTACCATAAACCCTACCAATATCACAGTAAATGATTAGTCCACTAAACTTGTTTCCTAACATCGTCAATCATAATGTAGATACTATACCTATACATTGTTCTAATACACTCGGGAGCAAAGAATCCGGGTCACCAACATAATGAACCTTAATATCTCGGAAACTAAGAATGATAGCTCATTCAAATAAAGAGTATTTTTTAGACTATTTAATACTACACAAGTTATAATACGCTTCGAGAGCTTGAAATTGTATTGATAGAGGAATGTGAGAATATTCCCCAACATCGCCTCAAACACTTTGTGCCGTATGAATCGCATGACATCTGTATTGACAACACACGGAGGTAATACAAAGTACTAAAAGTGAGAATATGATATAAGTTTCTATTAAAAGTGGGGATATAAAAAAAAATTAAATATTTATGCATTTTTAAATAATGTATTTTTAATAAGTAAAATAAATAATAACTAAGAAGTTTTATTAATTTTATTTAAGTAATAGATATTAAGTAGTCTATAAAATACTTTTAATTAGATTATGCTAACATTCTTAGTTTCCGAGATATTAAGATTTATTTGGTGACCCGGATTCATTGCTCTCGAGTGTATTACCTAAATCATGGGAAAAGTCATCGTTATCTTTGTGATTGTGCAACAAACGGTTACGCCTGTTGTTGTCGATATTGTTTACTCGGCGTTTTTAACGCTCGTGCCAGATATCTGTTATTAGCGTATCTGTTAATTGCGCAATCTGCAGGCACTAAACTACGAGTCTCATGCTACGTCGGATCACTGTGCAATATGCGCAGAAGATTAACTTGCACTGATGGAGTATACAAGATGGATATCTGTGAATATTTTATGTGTACAGTGTTAGAACGCATCACAGAATACATGGTATCTACCATTCAACTTGTATGTGGAAATGTTTTTGTTTAGGTAATGTAATGGTCGCCTACAGAACTACATACGAGTTCAAAGAATAAGTCTTCTTCTGTCGTATCGACATGGCCTCTCTATCAGACATCTTCTCCCGGACCGACCCACTTGGAACCGTGCATCTAGAATCACCACGTTTAGAAAGTGCCTGCAAAGGCCCAGTTGAAATAAAAAACTTTGACTTTGCTGCGGGCAACATTAACAACAACTTTGTAATTTTCCTGATTCCCCGGGTGCGCCCGACATAATTAGGGCCATTTTACACTGAAAAGATAACATACGATTAAGACATAAACCGCCGTTTACAATTAGTTATTTAACATAGCCCTGAAACTGCCATACTAGGTAGGTACCTACTGTGACTTTCTGCAGTTTCACATAAATATTTTAATTTTAATTACACGTATTTTCGTACTCATAGAGGTGTCTAAGCAAAGTGAATCGTCGTGAATGTAATCTAATCAGTGTTAGACGGACTGAAACCACTGGTGTTACAATGACAGAGTCGTAGTTATGTTAAATAGCTGTGAATTATTTATTCGCGTGATCACCACTCAAGGACCGAACGTGGGACACTGATCGCTTCCCAGAAACGATAGCGCTGCATCTATTCCACGCCACGCTTGACTGTGGGAACATTTAGTACTGGCTACAGATAACTTAATAATTCGAAGATATCTAATAAGAACCAGTAGGCTGATACTGAGAAACGAAGGAACATTTGCCAAGTTCACACTGAAGTACACCTGTTCACTGCATCGCTAAAAACATGAATATTGAAGACAAACTGGTTTATTTGAATTTAGATTTTCATTCCTTCTTCATAAATCTCTATTGTGTTATAAAAAAAAACTGCGCCTCTTCACCACAGTACCAAAGATATGAATGTATAAAACAAGATTTAAAAAATATTTGTTGTATTTTCAAAAATTCACATACGCCGTCGTATCTCTAAACATATTAAAATAACAGTTGATTACATCGATCAATATGGCGATAGTGTGAATTATCATTAACGCCGATAAATATGAAATAAATAAAATATTATTAGAAAAATAATATCATACGGACAAGTGAGAAAGATAATTATGTTTGTTTATACCTTGCCTTGGGAATAATGAGGTTAACACAAAACAATAATACCTCAATGCTCGGAATTTATATGAATCAATTAAAGGAAATTTAAAGTTATTCAAGAGGCGACTTGGTGAGGCTGTCGAAACGCTTACCACTACGATTGAAACTTAAACGTTTGTCTTCAACGATGAGATATGAGTCGCTACAATACAAACAGTAGAGTGTAGTCACCTCTAGATATAGAATAGGTAAGTACACAGAGTACCCACTCTACACATGCGCGATAATAGGTACCTACCTAACTTCAATCACTAGCAGAAATAAACAAAATCAAAAATATTGCTAAAGCTCGTACCATCTGCCACTGTTGTGTGTGGTTCCTGACTCATCCGTTTTTCCTTACTGTCATCAGCATCATTTCAGCCCCAAAACTTCCATTGCTGAACTTACGTCGAACTAACCAACACCCCTATCTTAAAACGATACGATATGAAAGGCTTTGTTGTCTCTATATAACATGATGACTACGAGCATTACCTATGGCATTACTCTTCTTATTGCGAGAGCCCTAAGTCCGTCGCTGTGATGGCCAGCACACATAGATTTCTGTACAAGTTCTTTATCGTGCGTTATACATGTGGACCTTCTTTGGCTAGTTATTGTTGGCTCCACGTGATGTATGCTCGTCACGCGCGCGCATCTCGGCGCGACGCGACGTCGCCGCGCGTAGTAGCGCGTGTGTGGGGGGCCTAACGCTAGATTCTCATGACGCTCAGGATATTTTTAGATGCCGCCACTTGGTTACAGAAGGATGTTAAGGGTGTCATACACAATTTATTATAGGTATTGCGAAGTTAAAGCTAGGTGTAAGTTGCGTAAACGTTGCATACATTTTTCCAGATTGTCGATATCTAGGTTGGACAAAAGCATATTATTTGATTTTTTTTTCATGTCCTACAGGGACTCGGGCAAGCCTCCTCTTTGAGAGAGTCCGTTAATTGTTGTTAGGCACTGGACATCAGCCAGATATATGACGATGGGCAACCACCCGTTCAGATGGGACTTAATTAACTGTGTGGCGTATAACATTACATTGTAGGGTATAGTGTAGGTAAAGGCGTGCTGACCAGGCGCCTTACGTATCATGTATCTTCGTCAATACTTCATACATAGAATATTTCTCATTACTCACCAAGTACTTTCGATCACTATAAATAAGTAGTTATCTTGATCATGCCTTACGATGGCACCCTTTGAAAGTTGCAGCCAGTTGCATCACGCCCAGCCAGCTCTCGACCTGATTAATTGTTGGATACTGCGTATGAACAAGGAAGTGATAGTTTACCGCAACAACACCAGTTATTGCACTGCCGAGCATAAATAACACCTTTATGCACTAATGATTACCAATTATTATGCACGACAGTATCGGAAAAAAATTACAGTCCATTGCACTGCTCGTTCAGTATCATCGACGATGTGTGGCAAGAGAAACGGCAGTGAATTTGAAATAGGAAAGCAACAAGCAAGGGACCAATCAGACTTGTCTGTATCAATCAACAACTTTGACAAACCTGTAATTTTGTTTGATTAAATTCTGATTAATGGTGAAAAGTGTGATTGGTCTATAAAATATGTTTAATTGTAGTTGATATTTGCATTATTGTTTATGTAAATGTGTATATAATACACAGATTGTATAGCAGCATGTCATAGACACTAGTATGTCCTCGATGACTATCTAACGTGTATTTGTGAAGACAATAATTATAATCACGACATTGTAGAGTCTTAAGCATTGAATACATTATTTATTTAATCGCAACACAATAAACTACGCTCGGAACATAATAGGATATAATTGTTTATCTTCTTGCACAAATTGTAAAAGCTGTCTACGAAAAAAATCGACAAACTGCCATAGATCGACGTGAGTGGCGTTCTCTCGTATCGGAGGCCAAGACACATTTTGGCCTTTGGATCGCTGGAACCGCCGGAGTAAATA
The DNA here is from genome assembly GCA_932294325.1 of Allophyes oxyacanthae. NCBI lineage: Eukaryota > Metazoa > Arthropoda > Insecta > Lepidoptera > Noctuidae > Allophyes > Allophyes oxyacanthae. Next base: position 290,376 of record OW028614.1, on the reverse strand, counting down.
AGTAAGTAATTCTAAGAAAAAAGATGTTTGTAAGGTACCCAAGTAAAACACGCATTGCTTAGGCTTGGCGAACTGATATGCCTAGCTTATTGTTTCCTTATTCTAAATCAACCAACTGCTTGCCAACAAGCCTTAAGGACTTAACACTTCTCATTCTTGAAGAGACCCGTGCCCCCACTAGGTCTGTAAAGGGCTGAATTTTTTATCATTTAGTATATTAACCGTGAGAATTATCCCTATTTCTGATCGGAAACCTATGTCCACCAGTCGACTGCAGCTACTGAGTTGATTAATAGGCACCAATTGTACTTCTACTGGTCCTGACGTAGATAGGAACGTTTTGTCCTTTAGTATCTGTGTACACTGAACATGTATCACAAACGTCTTCGTCCGTCCAGCCGCATGTGAACGTCCGCTAAGTCAAAGCTCTCGCCCTTGAAATAAAAGGTCCGAAGCGAAAAGTGTATTAATATTCAGTGTATCTGGAGGGAGGTTAAATAGCCGTGTATTTGTATTCATTATCCTCCGCTCTAACAGCTTACGTGTGAGCCGAATAGTTGAGCGATGCGGCGCGCGGGCCTCGTGTCCACTGTCGCGCGGTACGAGCGCTGCAGTGTATCTAGACTAGTACAATATATACACAGGTACGTATAAGAAACTGTACTCGTTAAATACTCATGTATGTACTATTAAGTACATTTACTTTAGAAAATAATAAGAAATTAAATAAGCAAACCATGTTTGTAGGTTGTGAGTTGACAGGAAATTGTAAGAGTTACCTGAAGGAATTTGAAGGGCTGTGCTCCTAAACATGATCTTCGTAATGACGTTACTCATCGTAAGAACTAGCCTCTGTATAACTTTGTAAAGTACCAAATAGTACCACTCTGTATCACGATCACATGGATTTTTTATCTATCTCCAGTCTTGTGTCTTACGTGAATCAACTCTGCTTTTACTGCTGGATATAAGCTCCTGTCATGCTGCGCCAGAACACTTGGTTCTCAGCCTTCCGTCTAGCTCTCCGAGTGGTCAGTCCCGCCCGTCTGTACAACGTACCCGCGCCCTCGTACAGTTTTGTCTGCGAGTGTCTTTGTGCTGCGCGGGAGTGCGGCGCGGCGGCGGGTAGCATTAGTCCACATTAGACACGGCGCTGCCGCTACGTGTCGCATTGTGCACTCCCCCTGGCTGGTGTCGCGGTAGGTGACCGACTGCTGAGCACAATAGGCCAGACAACTGACGGCTATTGGGAATTGATGCCGCAGGTTAGAACAGGCTTTGTTTCTAATGTGGAGCTATGAAGGTTCATCCTGACGCTTTCCTTTAACATTGGGAAAGTACTGGAAATTAATAGAATAAAAGAGTCTTTCGTAAAAGCAACAGGCATAAGTAAGTACTACATTACATATTATACAAAAAATAACAATATTGAAGAGGTTTAAATAATGGTTGCGTAGTACAGATAACTCCCAGCTCCAGCTCTAATTGAAACATATAAGATCTTAAAAGGACATTATTACGACCTCACGGATTTTGATAAGCTGTTTACACGTAATGATAACGTCCATCTAAGAGGCCACCACCTTAAGTTATGTACCAGCTTCTCAAATAATAACCCTCACAAACACTTTCTGAGCAATCGAATAGTCAGGGCGTGGAATAAGCTCCCAGAAGACGTAGTCTCAGCCCAAAATATAAATCAGTTCAGAAATCGACTTGACAAATATTCTCAACTGCAAGAATAAAACCAAGTGGGGAACTGCGGATACAGGCACTTACCATTGCCTCAACTGTCTGCCTGATAAATAAATAATAATAATAATAACTTGTTTTCGCGTTTCACCTAGTATTTGAAACCTTCGGATATGGATTAGCCATACCTATAATAGGTTAGGGTTATGTTCACCGTCTAAGCGACAATGATCAAGAATTCACGCATTACTAAGACTAGACAACCTTGGCTACAGTACACTACGTAATAAACAATAAGATTTTACTCTAACAACTAATAAATTTCAAAGCTACATAAACTTGCCAGTAACCACGACACTTCGTGTCTTAATAATTGCTACGAACCCAAACTTGACCGTGCAATAAATAATCTTACTGTACTATCTAACAAAGAATGATTTTAATATTCCCCAATAGAAAAAGCATATAATCCTCGTCTCACTAAATAGGTATACTTAATCAATGAGAATCTAAGCATTAAGTCCCCCACGCCGCGGATACGTATCGAATCGGAATGACGTCTCATTCGTCCGATTTATGACGCGTGCGCACTACCAGCGATAGTCATAAGCGACCACCCATACACTAAAAAAATACCAAACATTAAATCAAAAAATCCCCAGTGCCAAAATGAATTCGTACTCGGGGTTTTTAGTATGTGGCATCGCGGAGTTTCGTAGTAGGTGTAGTATGAACGCAGCGTGACGCAACATTTTGCATGGCGTTCGATTCCCGGCGAGCGATTAATCATGTAGCGGGACAAGCGAACAAAGCCGGGTAACGCGCCGTGTCTTTGTGGATTTTGAGCGATTTCGGTTTATAATAATTTTTCATCCCGCTCCGCTACGCGCGCGCCGCCGCCCGGAACTTTACGCTGATCACGAGGCTATACGAGCTTTGTTACCGTTTTATTCCACTTTACTTTATGTTTGTGTGACTTAATGATCCTAAATTATAGTACTGCTCTATTTTGCTGCTAAATCATTTTGATTGCGCTTTAGAAATCATTATTATTGTTTCTTCCACGATACCTAGAGACATAGCTCACCTGCAAAGTTTATCTTGCATGTTTTAGGTTGCGAATGATTTATCGCTTTAATATCCTTTTAATTAAATAAAAACCTTATCTATTGCACATTTAAATTTTAAATCACTTAATCAGTCAAACTAAATAGTCGTCACTACAAATCATTGCTAAACAATTTTTTGCCATCTCAAGAAGTCCATACTGATGATCAGTTCCCAGCCATTATAGTAACGTAGTCGACGTTTCTATTAAATCATAATAAGGCAATAAATATTTGTCAATGGTTTTTACATTTCGCGTCAGTTCGTAGCGTGCAGCCGGCGGAGCGCCTTGACCGGCCGACGGCTTCGCGTGACGGTAATTAGGTACACCCAAGGTTCATATGAGAGATTCGACATCAATATGGGCGTGTTAGATAATGTGTTTGCACAGATTAGGGCCGGAGGAAGATGCGAGTACATTGATACTGACGTAGCAAGTTTCACTTTCGTAGCTCGGCGTAGGCGCTGTTAAATTCTTTAATACAGGCACAGAAGTTAGTTTATCGGTACAAGAACTCTTTATTATTGTCTATAGATACTAAAATCAGCCTGTCTGATCTTTTGCGCAAGTAAATTCTCCAACATTATGTTATTGTTTGGTCCTCAACAAAACCATTTTTTTTAGAATTTTTGTATTGCCTTCTATTCTAACCAGCATGCAACAAAAAAATCCTTTTCCTAGTTCCCCAATTCATCGTCACTTTTCAATACGAAACCTAAGGCAATGTTCTCACAATAATACAATTCCGCAAGTCCACTGCTTGTCTCGGCAGTTAATCGTGTGTCGCGACTAAGCGCAGTTTAGTCGCAGCATGTATAACAAATGCGGGGCGACGTTTACGTTCGCGCCCGTCTGATTAATTGTGAGCGCAATCCTTTTCGACGATGTGGCTGTTATCTTAGTAATGATACTACAGAATATTCGATTTAGTAGTATGTTGTCATATTATAGACGTAACTCTGTAGACTAAACCAATTGATCCGTCAAGTGACGAGACGTAGACATTCGTATTATTCTGACCACAGGATGTCAGTTGCCACTTAGTTCATTAATAAATACAATAATTAAATTTGCCAATTTTCCTCACTGTATCTAGCTTTAACACAATATAATTTTGGTCTTTGACCTTGTTTTCCGAATCGATATGAAAAATAACCTACCCCAACAGACTACGGTTACCAATCCTGTCTTTAAATAAATATTATAGTTTTAAAAAAATCTATTAAAAACGCTTTTGTCATCCAAACTAAACGTGTATGCAAAATTTCAGCTCAATCGGAAACCGGGAAGTGGGTCAAATTTAGCTTCCAAGATTTTTTTACTTAGATAATTAGTTAGTTAGTTACAAGTGAAGCTAATAAAAGCGTTTTAAAAACCACTCTTGAGCACACTTTATAACACACAATACATACCTATATACTTAGTACCTACTGTACAATATTCAGCTCCAAAAACTTACTGAAAAGAATTTCACCAAATGCTGCGTAAAAATACTACGTATTAATATCAAACATCTTCTCAGCAGTATCCAAAATAAATATCTTATTAGCACCTTCAGCACACGCTAAAGACGTGTTAATCACGTAGACGACCGGTCGATTATCGCGACAAAACGCAGTTTAGTCGGAAGCGCCTGTATGCAGAAGTAATGCGCGCTGACGTGCGCCCGCGCTTGATTTATGCTCGGCTTGAGCGATGCCTAATGATACGAGCTACGTAATTAACTACTTGCATCTCTACGAAGTAAATACGCAGTGTCAGTTGTAATTAGGCCCTAATTCATCTCGTATACACATACCAAATCATTTTAGGTATACATTTACAACTTATTTGTTTACATGACTGTATCGAAGTAAAAATGTGTGTAACACACTATTTCTGAAATCTTATAAGCTGTTTCTGTGTAAATGTTTGCTCTAAAATTCAGTCCAAACAAATCAAATAGAAACTTGTTTATTTTTTCATATTCGTGTTCGTATTTAATAAAAGCTTTAGAAACAAATATTTTTTATTATTAGCAATTCGTCTTTATTGAAAATGTGAACAATAATCCCCGTCGGATAATACAACCGACACCCCTTTCGATAGCCGGTACAGTCGGCTCCATTAATTACTGCTTGACCAAAAATAATTTTATACAAGAAAAATAAAAAACTTAACACGACCTCTTAATCGGTTTAATAGGTATTATTGATTTTTATTTATTTTATATCCATACAGTTCTAGTGAATATATACGTCGTAATTTTTTTGTCACCTTGAATAATTAATTAAATCCGGTTTTTCAGTGATATATTTTAATGAGAGATAGCGTTTCAAATAATTTATTATTGACTTCGCGACTATAACGTATTTTATTTCAACATCTTGTGTAAAATTAAATAACTTTGATACTTACATTTTCTAAAATATGTAAATAACATTTGGATTCACTAACAGGGGAATGTAACACATTGTTAACGGATTTTTTCCTAAACCACGAGATGAATGCAGAATTGACTAGAATTATTCAGATATCCACTTGCGCGATGTGTCGTGTGGGAATTTATTTAAATTAGTGTACTTGTACAAAACCTGTTCTAGATGTTAGGGGTGGTTTGATTGGACCCCTCTCGTCATTGTTGCTGGTCAGCCTCCCGGCTCCCAGCTCCCGGTGCAACGGCAACAGCACCCGGCCGCATGCAAACAATGTCACAAAAACGTTTTGAGAAACACGATTTAAAAAAAAAATATATATAAAAACATTTCAAAATTCGTATGTCAAGTTTTATATTTATAAAATAGATCAAATACCAAAGTTCAAAAAGCCAATGCTAAATCCACTGACAAAAACTATAGGCTACTACCTAACCAACATACACAACAACATAACTAATATTTTCCTTGTAAAAACCAACTCTATTTCGAAGTTAACTATAATTGTGTAGACGACAACGTTAAAAAAACTTAGCCACAGCCTCGCGATAACAATTTATGTGCCGTTACAATCGTATGCAAAAATCGTCCTTGGACCGTTCGCCATTAGCGATGCGTAATTAATTTAAATATATTCAAGGTGGGTTCACTTTCGGACTATTCATATGATTTTTACAAAACCATACAAGCGGAAATGAAACGGAGCTGGTTAGAGAAACCTGCGCACGCGCCGCAACGACGTCGCGTCTTGTCGTATCGTACGCGTCGCCTTTTCCAAGCTGACTGTATTTGTCACCGGAGGCATAGCCACAGAATAAATAATAGTTATATGGCATAGCTTAAATGTTTGAATTGGTTATTAAGCAGATTTACGTATATTAATTAGTAGTTATAAATCTATTCTGAAAACATGACTTTGGTTTGATCGATTCCGACGATCAGTCACACAAGTATTATTTTGATCAAATATAGATAGAGATACGTTCTTATGCAAACGGCCAAGCAATGTAAATCTCTGCCGACGTCACGTTCCCCGATTCGCATTATTTAGGAATCTTCAAGGCGAGAGTAAATCGGCAGCATCATCAGTTACCACCAGGTGAAGTGCTGCCAAACGCACTCAAATAATACAAAATAAATTAAAAAAGACTAGTATTTGTACAGATTTTCTTTCCAATATTTTCACACAATTTTCATGACAGTAAAATGAACTGTTGGTGTTATTTTCCATTCGCCGTGATTTAAATTGTAAATTGTGACACTCAAACAAATATAATTAAATCGGTTTATTTTTGTTCACCTCGTCATCATTGTTGTTTTGATCTTTCCCCCGCTAAAATCGTGACTTTGTCGTTAACCCTTCGCAACGTCATCGGAACAAGTGACCTTAGTGTCATCATAAACAGCGCCACACAGACACGAAAATATGGCGGTAATAAGTCGTGCCCCCAATAAAAACGCGCAATTCTTACAAAAAACAAGGCGTCAAGATGCTTGTCTCATGGACTATGTATGATGAAAAAACCTTTTCTGATTCATTGCAGAAGAATAAGCATATTCAAACAATTCCTCTGCTCGAGAAGGCTGTGGATGAAGATGTTAAAAGTAACCCAGTAGCTCAATGTAACAGGATGCCAACCCCCCTTCTCCCGCGTGTGACGTAGCCTGCGCTCGCGCATTCTCAAATCCCGACGACACCGGCCCGCTGCATTAACACATGAAATCGTTTATTGATAAACAAATAATGCTATTATAATTTTATTGCGCATTGTCGGGCCGTGTCGCTGACCGCTTACTCCACAGATTTGAATTTATAATGTTTTTATTGTTTCGCCTCCATTGTATAATATTTGTGTTACTATTGCAGCGGATTATCGTAGTATCGTTTACGCTATGAGTGTGATAACTTTATAATCATCCACTTGTGTTAAGTACTTGTTGACTTTCACTGCTAAGTGTCATAAAAGAGGGTGCTGTTATAAATGTGTGTATTTTTTACGTTGGAAGTTTGTCACTATGTTAACTCTGTATTTCGTAAGTCCATTGATAAACACATTGTTCTCCCACCGTCAACTTCACCGACCAAAGTAGCTTTAGTAAGTACCTACTAACAAGACTGCCTTCTTCGATTTTCAGTAAATAATAATATTAGCAGGAAGTGGATCAGTCAGATCAACGTATATAAAACTTGAAAAGAAAATATCGCTATCCTTTATTTGAAATAGCCATTAAGCCCGTAACCTCCAGTTGCATATCTCTACAAGTTTCGACATCACAAAAATTCCTTGTTTCATTAGGTGAGTACATTTCGACAACCGAGTCACATGCAGACCTCCACTCACCTTTCATCACTGCCTGTCCAACGACGTGGCAACAGGTTCCGAAGCTAAAGCAACCGATCTTAGGTACGTAGCTAATGATGAAGACGTGTCAATTAGCCGCTTCGCTGGTGACAACTGACTGTCATTTACACAACTGCGCGCCACTTTATTTGAACTCCATTGTACACCCGCCATATTGGCTACATCGAATTATTTTATTATACTCGTGTTTGAAAAGTATTGTCGTTTTTGTAAATTATATATTGACAAGTGGATGAGATTTTGCAGGTGTTGAAACGATTTGGCAATATCATATTTCTTGAAAGTGAAACTTGAATAATGTTATTAAATTTTCAATTAACAAAAGGACTCGTGCTTCCAATCAGTCCAAGGATTACAATGCCTATGAAACTTATTTTCTCACATCGATTTCTACAAATTTCTGCAGCAAACAGAGTTTTGATTCATAATAATTACTGTAGGTGCAAAGCAGGCACGTCTTCACCCTACATTTTGCTTCAGTCTGTATTAACTCGGACTGTCAAGTCTACTGCAAGACTTTTAAGTTCTGCTTCGATTATGAACATTGCTTGTTTACTCGGTTGTACACATTAAATACAAGCTGCTCACTACTTAGATGAATGTATAATTTTGTATTTTGAGGTGTTAATAATGCTCTTGCCTGCTAATCTTCCGTCTGATCTAGGAATATAACACTAAAATACAGTGTATCTAATAGCCCTGTCCTCCCACACAATCTGACTGATCCCACTGGCGAACTGGTTACTGGTTACGGGTGATCTTGCGCAACCGAACAACCTGCCATTACCCGTCAGTCCTCAGTCTGTCGTATTGCAATAACTAGGTGTTATAAATATTGAGCACTTCAAACTAAACATTAATGTTATTCTGATCGGTTCTGTTATAAACAACGACCCACAATACATTGGTATCTCCTGAATCTCTTAATAATCGTATAAATTCCACACAGGGTAGGTGTTTTAATAGCTTTACCTAACTTTAAAGTTTAATCGCTTATATCCCTAGGTAAGCCATTGTATTAATTCTGGTTCTAGACTAAGCTACTTACTTAGCTGAGGCAGAATTAGAGACGTGTCTTTCACCGGTTGTAGGTAAGTAAGTAGTCATAGCGATACATGTAGTAATTATTTAAAATGGCCACTTTTAAAACACTTTTCAGGACTTTAGGTGCACGGTTCCGAAGTTTTGGTTATAAGAAATAAGAAGAACCTACATAAGATAATCAATACAAAAGTCCACTTCTATTACCTACATGAGGCTGCGATAACTTATCCATCTGTTGAGCACCAATCTTCTCATATGGTGATGGTGAATGTTCAGTTATGATCATTTTCAAGCCTCTAGGCAGTTGTAAAAAATAAATAAAATGTATCAAAATACCTGGCACCCACATCTGCACCAGTGTTTTTGTCCTCCGTTAAAGAATAGCTCATCAGCGGTGAGGGAGGGTTGCGACTGCGGTGCGTCAGTAATGTGATTACGAACTAACTAGATTGGCACCGCCCTGCCCCGCGACGTCGCGTCGCCTGCAGACGAGGGTCGGAGTTGTGAACACCTACTTGTGGACAGTGATTTGTTCGAGGTCTTTTTTTAAATAATCCACTTAAATTGTAGTTTTAAAAATTATTTTATTTTGTTTAATATACGATACACACGGGACACTAGGATTTCTTCTGTATCGTATAACGTGACAGTTGACAGACATACTCGTAATACCTCACATGCACCCAGACCCGGGAACCACTATATGTACAAACATTTATTCCTTGTGGGAATCGAACCCGATACCCGTAGCGCAAAAAACCTACCCAAACATGTTAATAATTTGCGTATTTGGTTGGAATTGTTGTTTTTTTTTTATATGTATATCCTGCACGCCAATCAATGCGTTTATGTTGTCATTAATTTAAAAATTCTGTATCACCTGTTCTTAGTCATGAAACTACTTATTTCAAGCACATGGTCAATTACAATATCAACCGTAAAAAAGCTTAACAAACCCGCATATTAGTTATGTACTTACCATTCTCGTAATATGCAATTAGCTCGGATAAAAACCTCCATACGGGATACCACCTTTTGCTTAATTAATCGGTTCCTCAACTTTCCGTGCACTGTGCAATCCTTTGGTCAAGAAAACGACGTATCGGAACTCGTCTCCACTATCTCATGCCAAAAAAAAGATGGGGCAAGGAAATATAACTCAAATATTAGATATGTAGTTGAGTCTCTATTGACTCGTGCACTGATAATTTAGTCATTGCAGTATGATATTACAGTATGACTCCTCGGTAGAATTTTGTTGCGTGGTCTACGATCTATGGGGACATAGACCAGTGAATATCGTTTACGAGACTCTTTATGTTCCTAATATCCTTACACTAGGAACATACGAAGGTATGCTTTATATATTTGCTGTCCTGAAATAATCGCTAAACGATGTCTAAGTGGATTCTGATCAGAAAAACGATTATTCCTTTGGTTTTTTCCAGCCTCACCGTATGCTCATGATTCACGTTTACCACCGTAACAACAAAAACAATAATTTTGCCAGGGTATTCAGCGGCGAACTAGACATTGCATTAAAAAAAATACCTATAGGATGCCTTCACATGATAAAACCCTGATGACGAATGTTTATTGAACGTCTACGTGTTACGGATGACTGGTGCACCATATAAGGAGCCTGGCGTGTTCATAAAAAGTACTTCATATTAATTACAAGTTCTTCACGCCGCACTGCCGCGGCCGGGGAGGGCACAGCTCTAATTGATTCGATTATACCCCGTCAATGCGCCGCGGTTTTGTCGCTAAATATTCATAATTGTATTACTTACGCTTTGGATTACTCTGTGATGTGAATTGGAGAAATGTAAATTATTTGTTTTATTGTATCTGGACTATAGTAAGTCTTCATTTGGATATTACCAACTATTTAAGATTATACAGATAATGTGTATTATATTATTCTAATTTATTTTTATTTACATTAAATTACATTATTTTCGCAGCTCTTAACATTTTACTAATCAAGATTGTAATCTATTATTTTACAAGAGTGTTCATGGAGCTTCTTGCCGGTTCTTCTCCATAGGACCTACTATTTGGAACCGCGCACCTAGAGTCTCGACATTTCTTAAGTGCCTGTATTTGGTTTACGTGAAATAAAGGTCTATTAAATTCTATAAGTGTAGCTTCACAGGTCATTTACAAACGGACGCTGACCTCGATATAAACCTTTGCTGCCCGACAAATCGTCCCCTTAGAGCATGAGCATTGAGCATATTGGCATGTGAGGGCTTATCAGCAAAACGACTACACAATACTAATCATTTGGTGAAGATAAAATTTTCAAGTATTATTATTTTATTAAATTTAAACTTTAGAAGGATTCTTAAATATTGTTTTTTACAAATTTAGTACTGCGCAATGTTCTACTTATTTTCATATCATACCTACCTATCAATCATTATAATTATTGCTTCAAAGGGTCATTACAGGATAGTTTCACAAACTTGGCCGTATGTGTCCAGCATGCAACATTTATCCCATGTATACACACGAATAATATAGTTAATTATACATACGTTTACGTTTTGTTAATACTTACTTTCATATTTTCTGTCCTTTACACTTTACAGCGCTCGAGTTCGTAGCAGCAGAAGTAAACGGTACGTCAATTTGCAATGACTTATTAGTTTTTAGACATAGGTTTAGGAACCACATAAAATAATATGATTAACGTAATAAAATGATCTTCTAGTCAATAAACCAGTCGAGCACATTCAGTGATATGCGACTCATGAGATACATCTATTCCACATGACTACACATACAAACAATAAACTTACTATACGCAGTGCTAAATCATTTCCTGCAGTACGGGGTAGCTCTGACCGGCCATTGTGCAAGCTAGCCGGGTAATGCGCGCAGTGATCAATCAGCCGGCAACTATGTGCTTTTGGACAAATGACTCGTTTTGTTCACCGCAAAATGTTTGTGGTTCGGGGTGATAATGGCTTCTAATGCTCAGATTGTCTATTGTTAATTTGATGAAAGTGATTTGGAACTTTGGAAGGAGTTTTTAAAACATGTGTTATCCACATACGGACAAATTGTTGGGGTCATCCAGAATGTATGCAATTCATACGATCTGTGGGTGACTCAAAAAGTCATTAAGTGACCCTCTACATAGACTAAACAAAACTACATTCGTAATTTAGGCTTATCTGCGATAGCGAATTCTGGTGTCGACCCGCCATCCTGCACTCCTAAGTTATCATCTCCTTAACTTACCGTAGGTACCTTTGACCGATTCATTGAAAATGTCCAGATGGTATCCTTATATGAATATGGAATCGACGGCTGCGGACGAAAGAAACATTTTCCTCGCATCATCAGTCGTGTAAACTACGTTAACTTCCGATCCATTATCATTTATTTCACCTGAATTTAAGTGTATTTTCCAGGAGATGAAGCGGTATGAAGTTTTTACCAGATGGTACAATTATTGAAAGAACAAACAAACATCTTGGTATATTTAGCGCTGTGTCATGTGTTTGTCCAAGTGTTTCTGAGTATTTGCCCTCGGGTGCTGCGGCAACACTTTGTAACGTGAGCTGATGCCAACCAGGCCCATTGCATTGGAATGATCATTTTATTCTTCGATTAGGTACCTACCAATTAATCTACGGCGGCTTGCTGACGAACCATCCTCTAAGATTGGATGAGGAAGAGAATGTAGGTTTTAACAATTTGACTATGCTTGAATGTTTCATAAATGTAGCTAAATCTCAATAAGCCCGCGTCCTATGTATGATTCTTGGGAAAGATTTTCGCACTCAACATTAGTATCTATTACATAATTATTTGGACGATCGTCAACGTGAGCCTGAGACAATGCCAGCTCAATTTCAATCACTGCTACCGCAGTAGCCTCTTCACATGTGTATCATCAATATCATTATAATTCGAGCAGGAGTCCATACATTAACAACTCATACAAATCAAGTTGAAAGCCAATATCGATAACAACAAAATTAATCGAACAAATGTTAACTAGCTGTGCGCGGCGGCTCCGCTCGTCCATCAGCGCGATACCATCGCCTGTCAATAACATCCTCGCGTTTAATATGACTTTTATTAAACTACAACAATTTCGGTTTTGTAAACTACCCACACAGCCGCGGACCTCGGGTCGCTAGATGCGTGGAAACAAACCAAACCGGAACGAAACAACCGCAACCTCCCACTCGCCAATTCCAGCTCTCGTATCCGCAAATTAAGTTCATTTCACTTTGGCAAGCGTTTTATATGTGTCCGTATTAGACATGTTTTTATATTTTGGAGTATGGTAACATCTGCCTTTATTTACGTTTTGGCTGGAAACAGCAGCACAATAGGTGCGGCGAATCGGACGGCTCCACAATGGAGGCAGTCCCGCGGCCGCGAGGGGGCGCCACTGGGCAACGACACGCTTTTTATGGACAAATAGTACATGACCTTCTGTTTGTAAGAGTTGCAATTTTTTGTAATGCGGCGGTTCGCGATATAGCAATGTTTCAAATGGTTTTACGAGTTTATTTCCGTTAGTATGCTGAAAATAGAATATTGCTTTGACCTTATTAGTACCTAATTGTACCTAGTCCTACATGAAGAAGTGAACAATTAACTTGCAAATTAGTTTAAAAAAATATATGCCTCAAATTGGAATTGCCTTATCCGCACTCGGCACTACCTAATTGATTACACCTTGTTTACTTATTATGTATATTACCCTAATAGATTAGGCTCCTTTCTATTGTATCACTAGGGTTAATGACCAGGTTCGAACCTTATAGCACATGCCATTACCAAATAATTATGATGACTGTTACTCTGAGGAGGAAACCATATCGATACAAAGTCAAAGTACTATCGCGTCATATCACCCCAAACAAGACATAATGGAACAATTAAAATGCACGTGCTCATCGCAGTTATGAATTAACCGCACTCGACGAGGCAAGCCGCGGCGCGACATATGGCGCGCGACTCAGCGGTTCGGCCGCACCCCGAGCGACGCCCTCACGGTACGACAAATTTGTGTTGAAGAGATTGCCATCAATTCGAGAAGTACAAACTGTCCGATCCATTAGGAACAAATGGCGTTATTTAGCGTCACGGGTGCGCGGCCGCCGACACCGCCGACGCCGACTCGCTGACTTACGGCCGCCTGCGCTAATCGAAGATCATTATCACTGCGATTCAATCAGAAACATGATTAAAAACGATTTAGTGCATCGTATCTCATCCGATACATTCACTTTCGCGACGCACCTCGCCGTTTATTGGGAAACCTCTTAATATCAATGTGTCAATCGTATTCTAAAGTCGGAATTAGTGCCTCATCAAAGCTGCTGGTGAAATCGATACAGACGAAATTCACCAATGTTTTAAGGATAACGTTTGACCTCCGCAACCAGTCCATCAAAAGTAGCTTCGTTGATAAATAACACAAAAATTTCGAAACCACCGTGGTTTAGTCCCTCCTAGTCCTAATGAAAAGCCTCGTGTTTAGCCTGTCAAAGGAAACATAAATCATTTTGATTCAAACCCCTTACAAAACGCGATGTCAAATAGATAATGAATAGCATCTTACAACTATGAAAACGATGGTAACAAAGAGATTGGCCGATTTGTAGGAGATTATTGAAAAGCACAAATGGAATTAAATGAATACACCTCAAAAGAGGACTCGAGTTTTTTAGTGTCCTGACTCTTTATAAAAAACACAATCCAAGCTTTGTATCCCCAAACACGATAAGGGCCAACAATCGCAACGAACCCTTCCCGGCCCCGCCCCCGCACATCGACAGCGAGAATTAACATAATATGATATCGGCGCAGATGCGACACCCGCTCGTCTGCCGCAAGACTTTTACTTTTCTCGTCTCATTCAACTTTCACCTTGAGAATAATGTGATTTACATGTTTTCGTGTACGTCTGAGTCGCACACGTGTCTACTAGAGATGCGATGCGATCGCGTCGCGGCGGATCGATCTTCCTGCGCGATTGTGTTGCGCGACAATGCGACACAAAGCGCGTGGGCGCAGCGCATTGTGGCGTCGCTAAATGCGCTCACGCACGCTCTCGAGGGCTCCTTTGTCCATTGTCTGCCCGCCTGAGGGTGGCACTGTGACACATTTATTTTAGGCCAGTTTTTTACAGCACCCATTGTATTGGAAATTAGACATCGGCGCAGAGTTCACGAAACACGATATTATCTCAGCCCTCTGTGTCGCGCATCCTCCGACGATTTCTCCCGAATCCATTGTATCTCGAGTTACAACGGATATTTCTAAACGCTCATAACCTACGTATCTTAAAACGAGAAGAGTCATGCGTTATTGAAAAAAAAATACAGGTTAGCTTTCCATTTCTGTGAGAGTGAATCGAAAATTCGTTAGACGAAGCGGTTAGGGAGTAGGACTAGTCGATCGGATAATTGATCAAAGATGGACCGTTAGTGTTGTGGAGCGAGTACTCGCCGATCAGCTGATTATACGGACTCTTTTCATCTCGTCGTGATGAATGACAAGCGAGCGTCGTTATGAAAGGGCGGTCAACGCTAGAGATCACATAAAGAAGTGTCGGGGCTGGTTTTATACAGTTTGTGACCGTTTTATCGATCCCGGCAGACGCAGCATCCGGTTTTGTGCATTAATCTGGACAATGTGGTTCTATGTGATGGTTCGTTTGGTCACAAACTAGTTTGGGTAACGTTTCCCTAGCCGCGGTCTAACGCGCCCTCCGCTCCGGCCCGCGGTGCATAGTAATCGAATTCTTTTCATTACACACATCTTGGCTATTCAGATGTCAAGATTTACATGTAACGGTATCTAAATCAACTATTTACTTTGTAATTTTCCCACGATTTATTATCTAAGTTCTTGTAGCTCGACATTAGAACTCTACTCGCCTTTATAAAATCCGCCTAAGTATCTACATAGTTAATCAGCTAACTAATATCTGTTTATTAATCAGTCCACTGATCTCGTGTCATCACTCGCTCGCAGCACATTATTGGTGAGATTCGTTATTATGTTGCTAATACCTTTTTTACGATGCCAATAAATTATACTTTCTATAATTTAGTTCCAATATTTCACTTCATCGGCCGTAAGTACGAGATCGATTTCTACGCGGACATTAGGTATGTTTTTAAGTTAAAGCATTTGGATGTAAACTAGGAGGCGCGCCATAAACCAAATAATTTACATAAAGCCACTAACGGATCTCACGAGAACCGGTCGCGAGCATATTAATGTTTGTGATATATTAGAAAATCGCCAACAACACGCACCAAACGGATACTCGTGTTTCTTTTTGTAGCGTCTCTTTTTTATTCTAATTTCTTTTCCTATTAAGTGTACCATTCCTCCAAGAATATTCCCCATAGCAAGCTCTATGCCTATTTGCATAAGATAGCGACTGTTACCAGCCAACTGGTCGGTTCCCACTCGCGATGTATTCTTCGCGAGCAGAGTTTATATTCAATACTACGTTCGTTTACAACAGATCATAATATAATTACTATTTTATTGCTTTCTATTTTTGCATAATATCACCGCCATCATTTCAAGATCAATAAACTCATCATTCTTAACATCAGAGATGTTAAAAATGTTCGTTAATTCACTGCAGGTTGGGTGGGGGTGCCCGCTGTTTGTAAACAATACGACAAGTGTCATAAATTAGTAATACGTGGAAATATTTTCATAACTTTATTATAACGGGGTCATAAAATTTGGAACAGAGTTGAAAACAAGCGCAGTATATCGCATTACTATTGTATAGTACAATACTAGTTGTGATGCGCATTATCTGCGCGGGAGCATTCCCAGGATTCCGTTAGCGGTTCACATGGCGACGCATCCCTTTCGCGCGAGTCAAGTGATGAGCCCCACAATGGACCAGCTGCCGACCCCTGGCGACCAGGTGACACCACACACAGACCTGCCAAAGGAAAAACAACTTTAAAATTACCGTTATACAGTATATAATAGAAGGATTTTGAATCAGAAATGAAGACACTCAAGATAGATCTGAATAGGTTAAATATAAACTCCATGCTGCCGTATTAAAGTTTGTTTTAGATTGTAGTTAACTCCATGTTAAGATGATTGCAATAGATAACAATGCGCTCAGTGATCTGTAACTAGTTCGACAAATAAAAATAATTACGTAAGATTCCGTGGACTTAAGTATTATGATTCTTGGAGACTTGAAGTAAATGCATAATGAGTTATAACTTTGAATTTTAAGGAAAACTCAGTTATTCTACTCATTGCAAATTCTACAGACATGGTTGACCCCAAAAGTAACAATGGCAGGTCAAAGAAATCCTTTCGCTCGGGGACCATTGCGAAAATTATAATTTATGCAAAGGGGAAGTGGAAGCAAAAAATACAAATAAAGCTTATGCACCTGAGCGTCGCATGCGCTGCAATAGAAGCGCAGGTATCTTGTCACTCTTACGAATTAATTATACAAACATTACGAGACCGGCATGCGCTAAGGGATGCTGTAACACATTCTTTCACATCTTCTGCCATGATTTACATTTAACATAGCCCATAACAGCTGCTAGTGCCAAAGAAGGAAACCCAATTACAAAACGTGACTGGATTTTTGTCGAGGGTGACAAATTGTGGTCGCAAAAACTTTTCTGCCGATAATTACTGTTCATCGACACGTAAACACGGGCTTCCCTATTTGCAAGTGAATGGGGAGTTCGATCGAGGATTTTACTCAAAAAATAATACACCTGAACAAAAGCTAATTATACTTTGATAAAAGCTGGGCCACAATGGGTGGCGCCGGAACAATCGCTGCCTGCAGGGCGGCAGCTAGCGACGTGTTAATTAGCGGATTTTCTCACCTTTCGACAATGATTATTTTTTGTAGTGCACAGTAAAGTAAGTGATGATTTTTTGTAATTTTTTGCAGTTATGCTTTACTTTGTCTACGTACATGTTTTTGTAACGAACTTTTTAAACGTTAGTTGTTTATTCAAACCACAACGCCATAAAGAAATCATTGCTGCATTAATATAATATGAACGATTTTGTGCTTCTTAGCTTTTATTCTTTAAATAAGTATTTTTCAAAGAAGAATCAGGACCGGATCTAGACAACACGCTAGAACACCAGAAAATATATTATCTACTGTAGAAAGCAGATGATGATATTCGATTTGTTTTTTTATTAGTAGGTACCTATTTTATGCATTCTACCTAGAAAGAATTCTTCAAATCAAACCCTTTCAAAACATATTTAATGAAACATTTAATTTTATAAGGCAGATGCATGAATTATATTATTCCCTTTATTCAACTTTTTAACATACTTCTTTATATTGTTTTTTTTTAATTAATAAGCACATTTATTTATATAAAAGAGTACTAGTTCACCAGCTACGGAAACAGGGTCCAAGCTACCGGTAGTCACTTGGTCAGGGCTCTAGAGAGATAAACCTCCTAACAATTCGCGCAGCGTCGAGGAGTAGGACCTTTCTGAATCAGACCCTTGGACCAGCTTGATCCTAGTGAATTACTATAATGATTATAGGGAATAATATAACGAGTACCACGTACATTCTACCCAGAGCACTAATATTCAAGTGTAGCTAACAATCGTGGACACTGGACAGTGCGGACAAGGTGTCGCAAGTGCCCGTCGCGTGACCTCCACCTCTGCCGGCCCCATTGTTACGCGCTACCTACTGAAAACGCTGAAACTATACACACTACAGTACATGACTGAACATGGGCTAGACTTGGAATAGTTACGTATAAATTCTTCAGAACTTTCAGATGATGATATATTCACATTGTGTTCTATGTTGATGTCTTCAAAAAACTAAGTCCAATTATAATAAAACCCATCTGTCAAAGTTTGGGACTTCGGTTAGAACACCTATGACAATATAATAAATAGCCATCATACCTGTCTATCCCAAATGATTAGGAATAAATGTAGATACAATCGTAAATCCAGAATTCGAAAATTATGGTATTTGAGGCCGAATGTGGTAGGCTTGTCAGACGAAATTCCAGTGGAGTATTCCGAGAATTTGCACCGTTAGTGATAGAAATAAAATTATTTAAAAGTCATCGACGTAATTCAAACAAAAAATCCAATAATTTAATTACGCGTGTTGATAAATATTCATTATTTAACTGTGGGCACTGTAGCCTGTGCTGTAGCGGTCACTTCGACATTCAATAAACTTGAAGTGAATCAATATGTTTTGGCAACAGACCTTTGACACCACATTGTGCTATCATCGTAAACATCGATAGGTAACAGTCATGGTGCAGGACGTCTCAAGGTAACACAAATACTTTGAACCCGCTAAGCCTGGTAGTTACTGATCGAACAGATACTATCACCCAAGGTAAATGACACTGAGCACACATTTTCGTACATGCTTAATGGAAAATCTCCAGACAGGTCAAAAGGCAACTTTAAATTCGATGCCATCTATTGTGAAAGATATGATAATGAAAGTGGCTGTCGTCGAATCTCAGGATTAAAGACCGCTTTCAATCAAATTTATTTTTATTGTTTTCTCTGCTTTTGTATTAGAAGTTGTTTTTATTAAAATTGTTCCTAGTAATTTTTCAGTAATTTAACACTTACTCGTATTATTAACCGATTTTAAAAACAGGAGGAGCTCCTATATTTGACATGTATGTTTTTTTTGTATTTTCACTGATTTCTCGGAATCGGCTTAATCGATTTGGGCTGTTTAAACTGTATTCTATTAAGATAAATCCCGAGTTGGTCCCATATACTTTTCTATAACATGAAACATACCAATTTTCAAAAAATCAGAGAATATGATATTTATTAGATTGTTTTCCGATATCTCCACCAGTTGTTAACCTTAAACCTGGTTTTGGTTTTCAATAAAACGGTTGATTTTTTTGTGATCCCATAAAAAATTTGTTAAGGGCTGTTCATGGAGTATGAGATGGAGGAGGCACCTCATCAACGGAAACAGCACAACATTCGCGACAAGCACTTTGCTATCGCATTGGGTTTGTGTGATTGTTTATTTCACAAAAATTGACAATTAAATAAACTTTGATAAAGTAAAACAGACTTCAAAAAACTAAAACTAATAAAATAATTTTCATAACAATCTAACAGCCTCTGAAGTCGTTTCAATGCATTCAGAGGCTGTTTGCTTGGCACCCACCAGCTGTTAAGTTTTATTTAATATTATGTACATAATTTTATTCGTTTTAGTTTTTTTAAGTTGGCTTTTACTTTTTTAATTAAACGTAAATGTTCAAAGGAAATCGCATACAATAGTGTTGTGTGTGCAAGAAGTGTCGTTGGGCACGGGCGACACCGTCACCTCTGGCCCTCGACCCGAGTGTGCGACTATGAGGGGACGAACGTGCTAAAAACATATTTTTGTACAAGTATGAAGGTTTGCTATTTATGAAACTTAGTCTAGGTTCTCCATCTATCTTTCCATATGTCCTAGGCCTATCTTACCAGTACTTTTAACTCGAGTGGCAAGTTATTATTAGTTCCACCTCCATATACCAATTAGTTTTTGCTTTCATCACAATTGTCTAAAACTTTTAAAGTTTCTCTTTTAACCGCATATTTTAATTGATGAGTATTAACTTCCGATCCTTTTAATTTCAACGTTAAGTATATTCGTAGAAAATTAATTTTCTGGGGAACTATCTGTCACAAAGATACATAAATTATATTTTAGTATACATACCTACATCAAGTTAACGCTAACCAGATACTTTCGCACAGGCATGAAGATGGTTCGAAGTTCGTAGGTCATATACGATTAATTATACTGAGAGCAGTTTCTATAAATAGAAAGATAGAATGAAATGATAACTAAAAAATAACGATAATTTTATAATTATTCGTTCAGTTTCCTGATCGCGCATACGTCTATAGTTGGGAGCACATTATTAAGTGCAACCATAACAAATAGTTGTTTGAAGACGTCCTCATTCGATTGGCGTTATTGTCCCCAGACTAGTGACATGTCGACAATAGCGCGGTGGAGGTAGGTACACCAACAAAACCAAACAAAAATTAAAACCGGATTTCCAAAATCCCGTTCTGTCGCATCGGCAAGAAGCTCTGTTTTCGATTTCTATTCCGATTGTTTGTTTTTTGGATCCATTGTTGGGTCTGTCGGGCTACGACACACGTACCCATTTTTGCAAAGTCTATTCCATTGTGTTAGCGAGAGGAATGACGTTTGACGGACACGCGGAGAGTGATGCGCCCTGGCACCGCCAACGCCCCACGCCCGCTCCTGTGAGGTCAGATATATTAACAGCCCTTTCCAACCGTCGTTAATGCTGTGACACAAGAAATATATTATCTTCGTTTCTTCAACGCTCACCTCTACCACATTTGGCCGAGCACCGTGGGCTACGCAACGGGATTCCTGTTATCATATTGAGTCCCGTCATCGTGGTCTAAATTACTTTTTGTGTGGTGTAAAAGGAATGAAACGTTTTGTCGGTCAACCATCGCTCGGAGCAACACTCGAACGATTTTTGTTTTAAGGGTCTCGCGTACCCCTTTTCTTACCTGCATCTCAGGATGTCCTTCGTATTCATTTTTAGCTGCTGTTATTGTTCCTTTATAAAGATTGCATCATTCTATCCAGGCCTTAACAGCACTATTTGTAGTATTACCATATTGAACATTATAAAATGCTAAATTAGCGGCGTGTTCTAAAGCTTCTTTGTATTCATTGAGTTCATTCATCGCCTCCGTAGGTAGGTAACATCCAACTTTTCCATTTTCTTAGAAACGTCGCTTTTTATGTTTCCCAATTATCGGTACACCTACACAGCGAGCGGGTAATGTTCCTCCTATGGTGACAAACTGTCCATTAATGCCCACATTCGGGCAACGGAATGGATTATCTGTTTGCGCCTACAGCGTGTGTCTGTTTCGTAAACTTCAATAGAGCATCGATAGATATGTTGCATGTTATGAATAGTGCGAGGACTTAGTTCCGTTACTTGGGGACGGTTATCAAACGGCGACTCGCTCTCGTTCGCAAAAACCACTCGCTCCTGCGCGTCCGGCGTGCCAATTATACCATGCGCACGCGCCTCCAAAAAAACCACCCGCCGACCATCCCAACCATTTTTTAAAAGCTCCAACTTAAATAATAATGCAGTAACACGCGAGAGTATTCGCAAAATGCGATCCGCGAATTTCGTTTCCAAATTCCACTGGCTCCGGAGTTGGACGTCGTTTTTTGCCGCTACTATTGTCTGTTTATCTTTAGATTTGTGTTCTGCTGTTCTCGGAGCTTTGTCGGTGTGGTTTCGGAGACGATTTCAGATTTCCGTTCGTCCGCTCTCCTCTTATTGCTGTTAGGATTTAAATTTAATAAAACTGGTAAATTGGTTCCTGTCCTATATCGTCCTCGGCGCTGTCAAAGATTCCCGCGTCCGCTCCACTCACCGTAAAGGAATGCAAAATCAACTGTCTGCGGCGCACGGTCCGTCGCGGTCGTTCCGAGCGAGCTTTTAATAATGCACACGTATAGCTATAATGAAGTGCCCAAAGTTTTTTGTGTCGGCGCACGATTAGTCCCTTCCGGCGATCTGAGGTCGCGTACACCGGCCCTATCATTACTAAAAACGATCCTAATAATATAATAGTCCTGTCACATCCTTCGAAGGGATCACCTTTTTAAAGGACTATTTTCATAATAGGCGATGAAATTTAGCAGGCGTTTAGAAAAGATAGTTTAAACTGTCGTTCGTTTAATGATACATTTGTTGCTCCATCGTCTGGGGATTAAATTTTTGATCGTTTTTGTGGGTCATGATAATAATGTACGTTTCCATCTGCCTCGAGTAAGACGTATAGGTACGATTTCTATAAAAATCGTCGTTGTAAATTACCAACTCAAACAATATGACATATGATTCCAAGAATTACAGTCGAAATGGACCGGTTCAGACAAACCACCTGGAATTCAACAAATCGTCAACAGTTTTATTATCCACAATCCTGAGATGGATACGACAGATTGCCTGCACTTAAACGTTTATTTATTGCAGTGAAGTTAAATTATGAGTTTATAGATTCAGTAGCGAATACAAGGCTGTAAATCATGGTCGGTATCTAGCACTAGCTGTTGGTAGTGAGGTGTGTGTACCTGTGCGCGGAGGAGTGTTGCGGAGGGTGTCGCGCTCGGCGGGGCTCGGCGCGGCTCGGCGGGGCCAGCAAATGGCACATTTATATTGTTCATTACGGGGCCCCGGAGGTGAGAGATGTTGGCGCTGTCGCCGCGCCGGGGGGCCGCTGCAGGGCTGGCTCGGGTGCACCACTTCGATATGCCAGCGCGCTTAGTGGACGACCAAATCTGTGAAAAAATTAAGGACGTACATAATATTCCCAAAAACCTTCCTGAGTCTGGGATATCTTCAGGCTGGAAAGGTTGCAATAAATAAAGATATGAAACCCACTAATCTAGCTAACGTCGAAAAATTTGGTTCTAGCTACGTACTAAATTATGTTACGTACTTAGCCTTAATTACTAGTAAAACTGAGAAAAAACTTGATATTCCTGTAGCCCTTGCCCAGGTCGCTGGGCAGCCCTGGTGGTGCGCCTGCCACCGGGGGTCCAGTGCGCGCACGTCCGATCGCGTTGATTTGTGCGCGGACTCCCGCCGACAGTATTTGTACAGGGCACGCGTGGGACGCAGCCCGAGCCGCGCCGCGCCGCGCCTACCCGCGACACGCGGCTTCGCGCGACGTGACGTGACCACGACACAGGCCATCATGTTCAACCTCAACATCTCCAACAAAATTTGTTACGAAGGAATTCACGTCATACCACATCGCTCTGTGCCAGAACTGGGAATTGTTTTGCTTCGTGCAATCACACTTCGTCGTAAATTAAATTCAAATATGACCTAAGCTTTGAAATAAATTAGCTATAGCCCTCGACATTGAACTAAGAGCAATATGGTTTTCATATAAATCTGAGGTTTACGTATTTATGCTTGCGTAAATCAAATTGTGGACATCTGTATGGGATGCGGCGTCAGCAAGCAATATCCTACAGGCACAGTGAGAGTTCCAACTAAACGTTAAATAGACATGTTTATGCGAAAGTTAGAAGTTACTTTCAATGCCATGAGGTGTTTAATTAATGACTTAACAGCAGCGTCGGACAATGATCGGTAGAATTCTTAATGCGGGCGGCGCCGGCGACGAGCGCGTAACGATACGTGAGTGAAAACATGGGCTCCGATCTCACCCGGCTGAGTTTCATTTCGTATATCTTTTTCGACGTATTTTCCAATCTAAACGAGCCGAAATTAGAAGGCTAAGACAACTTTGAAACCGGTCAACATAAAATTGGAAACCAACTGTAGTCTCCGAGTTGCGCAAGAGTCGATCGACCAGTTTGGCGCGGGCTTGCCGGCGCGTGGGATCTATGGGTCTGCCCGACGTGGTCGCGGCACGAAACGTCGCGCGCGCAAGCCATGCACTTACACTTACGACGTTTCACGCCAGCAACCAAATTATTTAGTCTGTCACTTTATTGCCGCGGATTAAGAATCTCGTTGACATAAATTATTATGTGTATAGCACTTACAATATAGCCAGTAAATGAAACATCAAACGCAGGACGAATATGCGCGTGAGCAACGATGACGCTACTTGCCGTACACTTCTCACTATGATTTGTTAACATGCACTCTTGATACACTTTTTAGCCATCATTTTTGAGTTTGCGATCGATACCTACCCACCATTAGTATCGACACTTAGTCTAATTTATATCGGGTTCGATTTCCAGGTCAAGCTAAACTTGTTTCAGATTGTGCAAACAAATCTAGCGTCCTTGATCACCGACATATTGTCGGCGAGGCGGTGATTACAACAGCTGCTTCTTTAAATTTCGTCAGTTCGAAATAGATAGGCTTCTCGAGCCACGTAGAGATGTTAATAGCCAGTTAGTGAGTTACGTTAGGTGTATCTGAGAAGAAAGTGTGCCGCAGATACGAAACGGCTCTAAGTTTCAACTTGTTATCTCGCATTAATTTGCCTCCACTAATGTAGGCACCAGGATCGCGTTATCAGCGGATAACTTCATCTGAGGCGGTTGAGTGCGGTGCCTGCCGGCTGCCTGTCGGGAGCCGCTGACTGGTGGTATGACGCAGTGCGTTATGTGAGTTTTATCAATCACTGATCGCGCGCCGCTAAACCATCACATTTCTAAAGCCAATTAAGGACTCCGATATCAAAACGAGTTTAAGTAAAATTCAATTTCGTAACAAACAGTCACAGAGCCGCAGATCCGCGCGGAATATAATCATACGGTTTATAACATACCCTAAAGGCATTTAGAACTTAATTCCGAATCTTCGAAGCCGTTACCTGTCAACTACATCAGGATTATAAACTATTTAAAGAATTCAAAACGACCTTTCGCTTAATGACTAGGCAGCTACCATTTCGGATGAACCATTAAAATATCTCGTATATTGTATTTATTGTTAGTAGTTTATTTATCAGCAATAAGATTTTGTATTATGCAAATTTCCAAATGGACTGAGGTCTAAATTTCACGGTTGGAATTACCGTTCGCTTAATCTATGAGGGGAATCTCCGCCGTACTATCAGGGATATTAAAAAAAAATTGTTGTGGATGACACGATGGGTGCTTGTACCTGGCCAGCTATAAGTGTTCCGGATAAAACGTCGTGACCACAATTACGGTTTTATATTCCGACCATGAAAGGGTGGCCGTCGCTCCGCTATATTGATGGCGTATATTTATCATAGACAATTTAGGAACACCTGCTGTTAGTTCGGATGAGCGGTATATGTCAAATTAATACGCTCCTCGGCGAGGGTTTATAGTTTGTTGGCTTTTGACGCGGCTAATGTTTTATTTGTTCTACCCGGGACCGATTGATGGCTCTCAAATAGATTCCTGAGCGAGCCTTTTTGTTTTCTTATGTATGTTATGTTGTTATGGGTGGGAGAAGGTAATCGATTTCCATTGTTTGCTAATTGTTGCTTTGAAAATAACTCTACACAGTTTTTTATAAGAATTGTAACTCTTTCTTACATGTAAATATTACGACATTAAAATTAAAGTTTAATGATATTTCGGTTTGAGTCCTTTTCGCTTCACATCATTATGTTCTGCTGCATCAACATCATAGCTTTTGGGCCTAAGATGAGTTCAGAGTATTACAATGCGGCGGAATATTAGTTTGTCGTCTAACCTCCGTAATTGAAACTACTAGAACATAATTTTTGGACAACACCATTGAAAACTATCGCACTACGATTTTCCACACGTAGCTCATACATAGTGAAGATTTGTCGTCAACTTCAGTGTCGACAGTTTCCTTATTTCGCTCTAGCGTCGTCATTGGCGGATAAAAATAGCGTGGTAGCGGGCGGCCTTGCCCCGCGCCCGCTTGGGCCGCGCAACGCGCATGCGCCACCTCCCGCCCCCGCCCGCGCGCCTCTCCTACACCCGCCGGCACCCCGTCGTTGCCCATGCGCATCATGTCATACTGTTGTTGCATTCACTTGCAATTTAGTTATCACAGTGCTTAGGTAGTGAAGTATCGATGTGAAAATCAGAGGCGTTATTCGCTATATAAGTACAATTATTTAATCGTGAGTTGAACAACAACTCAATTCACGATTAAAGAATTGATGAAGCTTCAGTTGCCGACAAAACATTTGTTCTGTCTGTGACTGAAGCTTTTTCAGCCTTCTAACGGTAATACGGAGCTCGAGCTTCTGTTCTGTAGAATATGAAATCAATGTCCCCGCGACACAATATTACTTGAATGACCACAGCTTTACCACTTACTTACTTACTCATAATGACATTCTTTAGAACGGCACGAGTCGTAAGCACAAACTTTACTTTATAGTACGCGATTTATAGGCCTGATTGGTGGCAGGAAAAGGATCGGTCCTACTGTCAGAGGGTCGCCGTCTATTGCATAGTCATCTGTCATTCACTCGCAAATAGTGAGTAGTAATCTGTTCGAAAATATACATGCGCGAACTGTGCTGTGCTCACAACTCGTTCCGACAACTGTACCTACGTTTACAATAGTACCCCTACAGTTTATTCTTATCTTATCGCGATGGAGGCAAGGGATCCTATTAGAACTATCTTCGATAAATCACCTCCGCTGACCTTACTTGTACTCCTGCTACTTGCCACTCATGAAACACAAGCTATATTTCTATAATTACATCTACTTATAACACTAACGTTAATGCTTATCGGCGCTTGTTTCATAATGATGTGCAACAATCTACACAATTGTTAATTGGCACTTATAAACATTTTGATTTACATGGTACCTTTGTTTGTAACCGGAGCCGTAGCCGTGACACCGGCAGATGCGTGCGCGCAGGTGACCGCGCACCTTATCGCGCACAAAAACGCCGTATCGGTTTCAACGCCTCACAATGTGTACGTTATTCGCGTCATTATAATTATGTGCGAGGAACTAACGAAATTACTTAACGTAAAGTAATGTTTGTCAGTGTGGCTTTTTTGGCAGTTTTGGGGAGGTAGGTTCAGAATTAACAAGTAGGTAGGTACGTACGTACACTAAGTACGACACACTTGCAATCATTGCAAGGTTAGACTAGGTAGAAATATTAACGTGCATCCATAGCCAAGCCAGTACAGATAGGTAAGTCACACGAAATAGGTATCTACAATAGAATATAATTACCATTTTTCGGGCACTGTTTTAAAATCTAACCTAAATCAAATTGCTTTTCAAATAATTTTCTATTACACATTGCTGGTCCTAAGGATCGAACCCAGACCCTCTCTATCGGCATCTTAGGTACCCAAGTACCACTAGAAAAATGAGGTGGCTATTAAATACTTTTGCATAAAAACCTGTTGGTAAAGCTTAGAACAAAGTCTCAGAATGTGATATTTTTTCATTGAATTCGCGCATGCGTGAAATCAATACGAAATGAGAAACTTTTTTCTAGGATGTAGGCCTTATCTAACTAGTTTTTTATAAGAGCTCAGTTAATTAATAGAATATCTTAATTAGGCACTCATCAGCTGTCAAAAATGAACGCTGCTTATGATATGCATTGCTCAGTAGTCCACAATAATTAATACGAAATTAGATTTCTAATTTTCAGTTTATCATTCATACAATAACTAACTTAATGTTGGCTTACTGAAGTCGTACAGATGCCCGGTTGTTACGAATGCTACAAAAAGGCCAGAAAGAAGTTCGGTTATTAGACCGGTGTTTCAGAAAATCGTACTTTTTGTTTGCATGGTATCCTTAAAACTCAAATTACTATGGTTGCGCACGCGAGAGGTATCCGCTGCTACGCGGGCGCAGGCCCGTGTCTCGCGCATGCGCGCCACTGTTTACGCAAATCCACGCTCATTTAAACGCTGTCAGTCGCCCAGCACACACGTGTTTGTTTTGCGCTCATGTAAGTGTTCACTGAGCGTTTTTCGATAATTGGTTTTTTAAACTTAATTATGTACCAAGGCTGCTTCTGTGCTGCTGATGTTTGTAGCTTTTTTTGACAAAACACAATCTTCGGTAGAATCCACTTATGAGGAAAATTATATTTATTTATTTCAAGAATAAACAACATTTTAAAAAACTTATCAAAATACTTACAGCCGGTTGCATGAAAACTAAAGATTTCACGAATTTGTATAAAATACCAGTAGATTTCAAACGGAGGAATATCGATTGCTTCAAAAAAGTCAAATTTGTTTTTTTTTTTTTCAAAAAATGTTTGTTTAATAATTCTTAACATGATAAGTATAAAGTATGCATATAATGTAACCCCCTTAGTAAAAAAATAATTAAACGTTATTCAACTAAACTAGCACTTAAATCTATTGTCATCTCTATTCATGACAAGGATAGGTATAATTTAATGAGCGTTTAAAAATTACAAGATTTATCATTATGGGGTCAAGAGTGAATGAAGCTTGCTTGATGCAACCGGCCGTTAGTAAGTATTCACGAATTGTTAACTCAGAAATATTAAATTAAGCCCCTCATTTGTGTTATTAGCCCGCGGTCTGCGGTCCGCGGTGTGCGCCATCTGCGCGGACGCACTATCAATATCGGTTATTGATCGCCGGCGGCGCGAGATTTATCGCCTTTATTTATTTGAACCCGGTGCAATCCGCCGCGGCACTAATTTGCGAACATTTGTCCGAGAGACGCATACGAGTCAGGGAGCTAGGCGACTCTCAAAATTACAGACATTATCATCAGTTGGTGTAACTGCATGAGTATGTTCTGTCTAACATTTCATCAATTAATATTTTATTCAAGTATGAAATACGCCTTCATTCTCTACTCGACTAACTCAGGATCGCATTCGGTTTTTATTAGAGATACTTTCTATGGATTTAAATCCGTAGTCACCACGCAACACACCGGGGTTTCGGAGAATGTCGCTTTTGGTGTAAACCTTTAATTAAAACGACAAATTTTCTCTATAAGGCTCCCTAAAGAAAAGATTGATAATTTTATTAAGTGCATATTATAAAGACAATGCTCAGCTTGTCCAATTTTTTGGTGCCCTACGACAGCCATATAATGGGATATACTATTCTAACAGTTGACACTATTTACAATGTAAATCACTGTATTAAATAGGTACTGAATTGATACAATCAATATTAAGATAGTAATGACTGTCGCTAACTGATTGGAACTGCAGTTAGATAGATGCACTTTACGTAGGTATCTATCCACCTTTAAATATTAATTAGCTTTAGATAAAAGGAAATTACAGCTATCTATTTTATGTAAAACTGTGTAACGAAGCACGTAATATCATTGTATTAAAAGTAATAATAGAAAAAAATATGTAATAGCTACTCTACAGAACATCACACAATACCATATCACAATTGACTACCACGTAATATCAAATGAACGTATTTACCTCACCTGTACGACTTGCCTCCGACAATCCGCAGCAATTCCGTGCATCGTGCGTGGGGGGCCTTACCAGGAAATAATGAAGGATACAGAAGGCACAATGCGCTCTACACTCCTTAGGACTTCTGTATACCAATGAATAAATAAATAAATCAAAAGTAAAAACCGACTTCAAAAAACTAAAAAGTATCAAATAATTTTCTTAAAAAACTTAACAGCTTCTGAAGTCGGGGCCTATAATTCTTCAATGTACCTACTCGTAGCTTGGCAGTGGCCCCGACTTTAGAAGCTGTTTAGTTTTTTAAGAAAATTATTTGATACTTTTTAGTTTTTTGAAGTCGGTTTTTACTTTTTTTTTAAAGTTTATTTTATTTTTCAATTTTGAGTGGCATAAACAATACAAAAACATGAGATTACAGCAATCGCGAGTGATGTGCTGTTATTCATTCAAGAGTTCCATTGTCTATCTCCGAAGATCTTCATCAAATCCTCACTAAATTAAATGGGAACACTTCGGAAGTATACCCTTTCAAACAAAAAAAGAATCATCGAAATCGGTTGGCGTGATATTGAGTTATTCGACCATTTGTCGTGCACATACTTAATGTAAATTTAAGACTTATATGGTTTTCTCATGGTTTCCATTGTCAGAACTGGACCACATTAAAATAGGACCATTCGGAAAGCACCAGCTTTCAAATAGAAAAAGAATCATCAAAATCGGTTCACGCAGTCGAGAGTTAAGAGGTAACAAACATAAAAAAACATACGCGTCGAATTGAGAACCACCTCCTTTTTTTTGAAGTCGTTTAAAGAGAGATAGATAATATCACTCAATATTTTTGTCTATTTAAAAATATTGGTTAATTTGGAAGGTGTGTAGAACCTTTAACTACGTGCGATTACTCTGAAGTCCTACTATATTAGGTCCTACTTTATTAGCGGAGGTGTCGTGCACATGCACACTTACCTCGACCCGGAACCATTATCTGCACACCACACAAATATTTGTACCATGCGGGAATCGAACCCGAGACCCGTAGCATATAAAGTCAATCGTTTAGCCACTGCGCGAACCTGTCGTTAAAGTTACAGCAATACTGGTTCATCAATCAGCGTGAGCCTTCTATGTATATCTATTGAGTGCGTCTGCGCATGCGCAGGTGCTCGGCGAGATTCCACCGCTTCCTACACGCGCCGCCCTCACAGACCACAATTACTTTGCAACTAACTAAGTAATACTGTGCTTTACACTGCTAACTTGTTTACATTAGGTGTAAACTTGTATTTTGCTCTAAATGGTAGCCTTGTAAAACATGCTGCTTATAGATCTCTTAGAAAATTTATTGTATGTTAAGCATAAGAAATTAAAACATAATTGTGTAAAAGAAACTCATGCGAACACTACTCACTTGATTACAATTCAGTGAAATCTAAACTTCGTAGTTTTCAATATCGACATTTGTTCAAAACTTAGCTCTACATAATAATGAATAGGTATTTTATATGAAACTAGTTTTAAAGGAGCAACATTACATGAAACCGGACCGGAACAATAATTTTGATGTTGAACAGCTACAAATTACCGTCTTAGGCCCGCCGCACCCGCTCGACAGCGCGCAACTGTCGCGCGGCGTCGCGTCGCGCCTTCGCCCGCGTGTCGCCCGCCTGTCGCGCGCCAGCCTCGCTGAACAGGAAGGCAGTGACACTGTAGTTCCGCCTCGGATATTTATTATTGGCGACTTGTTCCGAAGGCTTTGTATGTGGACACACTCTTCCTTCACGACGGTGTATGGCCGGTGCCAATTCGTGTTGTCCTTAAACGTTCACTGATTGAAAGGAAATCTATTTTCTTTTTATAGACGAGAACCTAAGTTTATGTTTACAATTTTACTCTGATGAAATAACCTTTGATCAATGCTAATTCAGTAGCAAAGCCAGGAACAACGACCTGAGCCTTGAACTGCACTCTAGGCTAGGTGCTTTGTGAGCCGCCCACTGTTTAAATGTTCTAACGGGCACCCACTTTCGAATTTCCTACACTCAAATCATATTAAAAAAACATATTTTTACTAAGTGAAGAAACCCTATTTGAATTGTAAATACGTACCTAATAATATGTTAACATTACGTTATCTTAGTAAGTGTACTGTAACACTCAGTATTTAGGCTTATCGATCCAAACTGCCTATTTCCTGGTGGTAACTAAACGGCTATAAACAAAAGTGTGACGCCGCGAAGGACACGTCGCATGTCGTCAAAATTAAGGGCCGTGACAGCTACGCGTTATCGCGATCGCACGCGCAGGCGGCGTACACACCTGCCGACTAGTCGCGACAATGATGTAATGCCTTTATTCAATTTTATGCCTTTTTGTTATTGATATTATTTTCCCCTTGTGTTTGTTTACGGAGAACTCGTTAGGTGCATTCTTGATGCACTTTTGGTAAATAAGTTAATTCGGTAAAAAAATAAGTACCTACGTTTTAATTAGGTTCTAGACTTAACTGCGTTACAACAACAATAATTAATGTAACGCCGAACATTATTGCAACTATAATTAAAGCTAATAAGAGTTTTATGAAGATCATTCTATGCATGCCATGTACGTGTACCTGTAGGAATAAGAAGCTGGCTCATTTATACTGAAACAAAAATCCGCTTTAGGTACTAATCCAAATAAAAACTGCTTAGCTTAACTTGAGCTAAAACTAAACTGCATATAAGTGACATCGTAACGAAAACTGATACCATAGATTCAGTACATGATTCTGGACCTCTCTTTTTACTACTGAATAAAAAAACTGCGAACAAAATCGTATTTTTTTTTTAAAAGACGTACGCAAATGTCTATCGCCGAGTTTCAGAATCATGTACCTAACTGAATCCATGGTATCAGTTTTCGATACGCTGTTTCCTACACGCTGTATACTAGAGGCTGAGTAGGTACAATGAAGTGTATTGCTATTGTACATTAAGGTTGTATAACCGCTATCATCACACTTTTTTCAAGTGCTAATCTGTGCCCTACATATAATGTTCCATCCTAACTGCTTATCCTCCTCCAAAAGTCAAAGGGAAATGTCGAATATTATCACTAAATTCTTGGCTATAACACACTTTTAAAATTCGCCAATTAATGTCATGTGTTTATTCATGTAAAATCTTTCAGAATTAAGATGTATTCAATTAATGTACAGTCGCATCACAGAAAGACCTTTAATGTTGTAACTTGCAGCAACAAATACTACCTACTAAAACATAAATAGCAAAGCAATCCAAAACCTTTCTAATGAAAAAGTCATTATACGAATATTTTCTGCAAAAACAAAAGAAGTTAATTCAAATTTCTGTGAAACATACTTGAGGTGACATTAGGTGTAATGTGGCACGAACACGAAACAAAGGAAATGGTCGGGTGGCCTCCAAAGCCACCCATACATAGGTCATACACGGCCCATACATCAAGCGTATCTGCCATCACCAACCACCTCTTACGTGTCCTCTAATGTATGGCACTCGCGAAATTTCTTTATAAGTAAAGTTTTTCTATTTTTACCCCTGTAACAAATTAGTAGGTAACCCTAGATATGTCACGCTAGTAACAGTAACCACTCATTTATTTCAGACGTGTAAAGTTTATGTCAAATTGGACGAATATATAAAATGGTTCGCAATTATTAATCTTGTGATCAAAGTGACATCCCACATGTCGTAAATAAACATTTATTTCCTGTCTAATATGCCAAATGTGGAATTAATATCTTAATTTATCAATTTGAATATTATTTACTTAGGCCCGATATTTCAATGTCTAGATAAAATTATATTGATAGATAACATTCATTTGTTATTATTTGTATATTTTTAATACTATTTTATCAATTGGCATATTATTATGTCTTATTAACTAGAAAACAAAAATGGCGCCTCACATCGCTATTCGTGTTCGCGTATTCGTCTTGTTCGCCCAAATACGACGATGTGTAGTCACTCTATTCGCCTATATTTGCACGAATAAGACGAATACGCAAATACACGAACATCGTATCCGCCGGGTTGTCGGTTTTTGGTCACATATCAAAGGATCGCGAATATACCGAATATGTTCGTATACCGTCCACACATGGCTTGCTCAGTAGAGCGCAGCGACCAAGGCAGCGACGGACGTGTTTATCATAGATAATATATTAAGTTTAGTACTTAGGAGTTTTAATACTTATTATATACAGAAAATAATAAGCCGCTGCTGCCGTCAACAGGTCCATCTTTGCGTTCAAGAATATAGCAAAAATATTCGTGAATGTTCGCCATATTCGCTGTTCGTGACGATGTGTGGACGGTGTGTTCGAGTTATTCGGACTTCTACACGAATATAGCCGAATATACGGCGAATAAAACCCCGAATACCGAATAGCGATGTGAGGCGCCAGCATAAGATTTATCCAATTACTAACAAATCTGCCAATAAAAAATACTTTGAAATAATTCATTTACTAGCACTTAAGTAGTGTAGGTACTGAGGTAGTAGTAAAATAGAAACTAAACATTATCTAGTCAGTGCATTTCCCAGAAGTACCTGCATGTACTGTGAGCGTGACCGAAGGCTGTTGCTGGCGGAAACGGAAACAGTGTCACCTCACTATAACCGCCGGTCCTGTCGTGTGTGCGTA
Organism: Allophyes oxyacanthae; assembly: GCA_932294325.1. Taxonomy (NCBI): domain Eukaryota; kingdom Metazoa; phylum Arthropoda; class Insecta; order Lepidoptera; family Noctuidae; genus Allophyes; species Allophyes oxyacanthae. The sequence goes on along the minus strand of OW028614.1, from coordinate 256,107 downwards.
ACATGCCTATTTACTTGTGCATTGTCTGTGGAAACCCTAGGATCTGATCTGCAGCTTTCCAACGGGATTTCATTTTGATCTCCATAATATAAAAGTTCAAATGTAAAATATTAAGAAACATTATTGTTGATCATCATCCCGCTCGTCCATGACAGCTTCTCTCCCAGTCTTATGTCTAGTCTGCGACAAACTGAGTAGAGATTCCCTCGGTATTTGCGAATCATCGTCTAGAAAAGTAATACTTACATGATAATAAATAAATACTTACAATAATCTCCGAGTTATAAATACTTACTTTTTTTCAGGTGTTGCACCTTCTGACCATCGCAGCAGTCGTGTCGCGACCGTGTCGTCGGCTCTTAATAACTTCTAATAAATCGTCCAGATTCAAAAAACGCCAAGTCGCAATTAATCGTGGCCATTATAATGTTATAACGTTCTAGCGCCAACTAATTTACCTTCGTGAGCGACACACATTTCTCTGTAATATTTGTAGTACTAATACGTATGACCCATTTATTTGCAGTAGTGTGCAAATTATGAGCCAACGGCGTGTACCCGCTGACTCCGCCTCGCTGGAAGAGTCGGCAAGTTTATTGTACAAGGAGGTTCAGAGGATTCACAAGTAACATAGAACTGACACATACAATAGTCGCTACCGTCCCGGACGAATAAAGAAGAAAGGATGCCTCTCTGTGTAAGGCAGAAGTAGGTAAAATGCTGCACTTTTGTGTTACACAGAGAGGCGTCCACAGTGAAGGTGTGTGTGCGATCTTGCCATGAAATTGTAGCTGATCGGCACCTCATGATGTGAATGTATGCGTGGATGAGGCTGTAGGTAATTTTTTTATTCGTCCGAGGCTATCGTTTAATTAAAATGGGACAGTCTCGAAAAATTGCAGTCGCTGAAAGATTAGAAATTCGATATTCCTGTGTACTTCATCGTGTGTTTTCAAGCTCATGCATTGTATTGAGGGAACCTTCCGTTTTTATTTTTATGGAACTTCCTGTAACATATTTAATATGTTTGCCTTTGTACAAACGTTTGGACCAATACTGAGCCAGTGTTATCGCAAACTTTGTGTTGCCGACAATTTGCCGCGACGTGTTTGAGTGGTTGCTAGTGCTGCTACGTTTTTGTAATTACCGATATAACGCTGTTATACCTACTGCCGGTAATTAAGTCGTTTTCATTCATTTATGGAGATTGAATTGAAGTTAATATTTTGTAAGTTATTGTTGGTATTCTAGGCTGTAGCTAAAGTGTTGAGTTGGTGAAATCGCTTGAGAGCTATCGAAGGAAGTGTGGCACAGACAAACAAACAGACAATGTTTGAATTAAAGCTCGGTGCAGAAGCTATATTTTCTTACAAGTATAGTGAAACTCGACAACGGAGGAAATTAAACGTCAAATCAACACGTAAGGTTACAGTTACGGATATAGTTTATAATGTCAGTTATTTCGGTTAACCAAGGTTCACGATTGCTTGCAAATACCAGGGGAATGTTGGGAAAACGACAATATAACAAACTAAATACACTTCAGTGTAAAGGTTTCTCAGATAAATATCACAAATTTCAAAGCATAAGGTTTAAAATGAATATCACCTAAATCAGCGTTATGATTATGATCTCAATAAAATTATGCTGTGTTATAAATTAAATACATACAATTTGTATTATGAATATTTCTGCATATTGCTCAACTTGAACCAGAACTGGTCTTAAACCTAAAACATCATATTTATGATCCCGTCAGGGTCTGCTTACCGACGTGCGACGGAACAAACCGTGAAGGAGACACTACTGACTTTGAGATTGTTTTCAAACTGTAAGCTCGTAATGCAAGTTAGCCGACGGGATTGGTGGGCAACACACAATGTTCAAGGCTATGATATCTAAAGGGTAAGGCAGAGGAGACCTACAACACACAGTTCGTACACGATCGCGTGTGATAGCAGGCGAGCTAGTTTGCGGCCACAGTTTCCACCCAATGCCATTACTGAGAATTTTCTATCAGATGAATTAACTTCTTCAATGGAAACGGGTAGGTTATTTGGGCACGGTGATGGCCTGTGGGGTAGAACCTTGGCTGTGGGGATATTGTCGGCAGGCCAGTATCAGCGCAATATCGAGCGGACGATGTAACTAAAACTGCAAAGTTTATGTGACTGTATCAAGCACTATGATATGAAAGAATAGCAGTGAGTGGTCGCTGAAAGAGTCCGCGGGTTATATGATGATAAATCTAGTTTTGTCGACCGATATAGTCAACGTTATGTTTTGCGGTATAGCTCTCCTCTGATACCGTGTCTTGCGTTTCGGCTTTGAGCGTTGCGTAGGAGTCAATTAAGAGAACCGGTCGAACCTTCCGCGTCCGTAATTAACGACAACCTGCGCCTGATATACCACTAAATACACAGCACGCACACATCCTGTATATGTTCCGCTAACACACACACAAGTATTTTGCATCGTTCCTATTCGACAGCTGAACATAATAATATCATAATATTCAAATAGTTCATCATCATCATCACTGTAGCCTGTTTCCTCGCGAGTTGGCTTCCAACCTAGCCAGATGTCGTTTATTGAAGTATTTCATTACACGGAGCGACAGCAAATACGTCGTTCATCTTATGCTGCAGCTAAACACACATACATACAGACGGTATATACCTACCTATTATTATATGTAGATATCTGCTGATAACATGCAGGTATATTATAACTGCTAATCAAACTGAGATAGTGTCGCACGACTTCAAATTACAGTTATTAATATTGTGTAATCATTGGAGTTTTAATGTCTGTTCGAATGTAATAATATAGAAGATGTAATTTTCAATTGATGCATTAATTTGTTTATGAATAAACTTTCAGTGTTATAAGATACTCGCAGAATATAAAGTAAAATATACATTTTATCTTCTAAAATGTAGAGGAAAGTAGAGTCATATCTTTAATATTGTATGGTTTGTTAGTAAGAAAGTATCGTTATCAATTTAACATATAAGGACGCTCGAATTGTCCTACGAGATAGGTATCAATTATTCATTATAATTATAAAACAACGCACAGCAATTCAGACAAGTAAAAAATTTACATGATCACTACTCCACACTAATTAATTGCATACTTGAAATTATTTTTATATTCTATTTCCGGCACTTTGTCACACGAATGACAACTGCAAACACACACGTGGAGAGTTACAGTGAATGTAATAATATATTGCATGCACTATCTGTTGCCCAAAAGTGTATGTGTGTATGTCACCCACACATGCACACTCAGCCGTCGCGACAGCCGCGAATATCGATCACATAATTAATCGATTGGTGACGGCCGCTCAACGATATATCATAAGTGTTGAATTTATTAAATTAATTATGTTAATACCCCCGCTATGTTTACATTACCTCCGTCAAACAACGGCGCAGCGCCAACAATCAAATAATTAACAGCATTAGTGCTTACACCATATTAATATTTATAACAAATTCGCATAATCTGTGGGATGGGCAGTTCAGTTTATAATTCATGCAAATACCTACTATTATTATGTAACTTCTCTTAGTATGTCAGTGAGTACGCAATTATCTTAAAATATACCTACGTACCTATGATGCTTTTGTTTCGTTTATTTATGGACCTAAAATTATTTAAATACAATACTATTCTGTAGACATTTTTAGTAATTATGTACCGTAAGCTATCAATAAAAATAATTGTGTATGATCGATACGAATCGAATGTACTTCCTACGACATACAGTTTGATGCATCGCAATCGATTTGCGACTCGAGCCGATCCAATTACCAGGTCCGTAGCCCACTATAAGAAGCCTCCTGTCCCCCGTGCGCCCGCGCCGTGCGTATCGTCCCGAGGAAGTCGTACACAACTAGTTTATTTGCATCCACTAACAATGTCATTATGTTAATCATACCAAAGTCAATTGAGACCGAGAGTGAGCCGCGACCGAGACGGACGTATGATCGGTTAATTACGATTTAGTATCGAGTAGCAATCGATGGGAGTATTAAAGTAATGGTGCATATTAATTGCCGGCAGCCGGCAGCCGTGGCTCGTGTGTGCTGGTGGAGCATCATTACGCGCTAATCGTGGGCGGTGCACTGTGCTGTATTTGTTTAGAACGCTAATGGAACTTGTGGTCTACCATAGCATTATATTTATTAGGTACCTATATAAAATATACTTTCGTACCTATTCATATTGACCTGCTGGTACAGTTAGTACAACAAACAACTATAAGCTTGTCCCTCCTATGATCTTAATACCGCTGGAGCTAAAGACAACGGACTGACGGAGATTACTCTGTTACATGCTAAACAAAATGTGTTTAGGGTTCGTTTTGTTCAGAAACTGCAAGTTATTGTAGAACTGCAGATAAAAATAAAATGTTCTCACAAATTTTACTACGTTTGTTGGTTTAATCATAACATAATTAATATAAACTTATAAAGCAATTATGAATCTTCGGTCAAACTTATAGGTACCCGCTTATTTCAATGAAGCACCTAGAGCTGACTTGTTCAGAAGCACGAAGGGCCAACAATTTATAAACAGAAGTCATAAGATAAATCCTGATAAGATTTATAGTAAGACTTCTATGTGACACTGATCAGTAGGCAGTAGGGCGCTGCTAGGTGACCCAGGCCAGCAGACGGGCAGTCTAGACATTCAATTGCAGGATGCGTCTGCGCCGACCGGTGACCATCAATCACAATAACACAAACAGAGCCCAATTAATTGGCAACCCGCGCCGTGAATAACAATGCAGCGTCTACGAGAGTACGAAGATGGAGCTACTTAGTTGTATGTAACTAGTAGTATTATAAATACAATGACCATTGACAAGTAGGTATGATCACTATCAGTCGTCCAGGGGAATCATTCATCCTTTTTGCGAACTTACAACCTACAGACAGCTGAAAAACCTATTTTCATAAGGTCAAAGTACGGTAGGTTCACCACAATCAACAGAACTTTTGTCTGATACAGTAAGTATTATCGACATAACAATTCATTTGTTCGAACCAACGTCATAATTTGCAAACGTTTGTTTTTCGAAATTGTTTCAAAAGTTCACTTATGCAAATATCACTGGTAGTTTAAACCACAAATTATGATACGTTCCAAAAAAGCCGTATTTTGTATCCACATAAGTGGGTTCTAACTGTTAACTGGACCGACTACCGACCTCATCCGAATCATAACTATTTAACTACTAAACGGCTTTGTTGATCGCCACACAACGAATAACAATAAATCTCACAGATTTAATTACAATAACGCCAGACCTAACTTATAATTATAATTAGTCCGTAATTATAATTATTTCATTATTACTGGCAGGTCTTAATTTAATATAGTTAACATTTTGGTGATTCTAATTACATGGTTGCTTATCAACGGCTGCAGATCAACATCATTTGACGACACGGTTGGCGCAGTGGCTAAGCAATTAGCTTTCTGCGCTACGTGCCGCGGGTTCGATCCCCGCACGGAACAAATATTTGTATGATCTACAAATAGTTGTTTCGGGTCTGGTTGTGTGTGCATGTGACATGTATGTTTGTAAACTGTACCCTCGATACAGGAGAAATCCTAGTGAGGGGCAATGAAAAAAAAAAAAAAAAAAAAAAAAACATGAAAATACCAACTGTGTGTATCATTTATTTCGTTTACTTTGACATTCTATGAAAACAACAGGTTGTAATTAATTACATCTACGAAAAACGAACAATAGCTACGCAGTAGTTGTATGTGACAGGAGTTATAACACGTCATGCGTCCAAGAGATTATCAGCTGGACCATCTGTGACTATGTATTTATTATACTCTGTGGCCGCAAAGGCCACAAGTTAGATCGAGATAGTGAATTAGCGCCCGCTAATTAACTAAAAAACTGTTTATAGAGTGACTCTATAACCTCTACGCTCCACTACCTAGATATTAATATATAGAAACCTGTTTGATTGATTTAACTCTAGATTTTTGTAGCAAAAAATACAGCGTAGATTATATAGAGTACAAAAAAATGCCTTTGTCACACAAAAACAAATGTTTAACAAAAAATATATTTATAGTAAAGTATTTATTTAATAAGTTACACTAGTCGTATGCTTAACTGATTATAATGTAAAACGAATCTAATACAAGAAGTTCCGAACTTCATTAAGGTACTTATATTATTCTAACATTAAGTTCTGAATAAACATTTGATTACAAACTGAAATAGTCTCTGATAATATTACGATTAGATATGTTAATTCGCGGTGATTATTGCTGAACTACAGTTTTATCGACGACTAAATAACTATATACACGCCGCAACTAGGTAATGACATGCGAAATTGTTATAATCAGTAATTATCTATGTAAGTCAGTAGCTGTATTGTATTTAGTAGATCTATAATTCATGATATGGCACGGTGGACATTTTTTTCTCGACTAATAGCTATATTTTTCATGTAATATCGAAAAGTAATCATAGCAATAGGTACTATAAAATTGTGTACTTTTTGCTGGTAGCAGTGAATGATACAAGCGCCGTACCTAAAGCTTCGCATGTCAACCATTCATAAGGCTTATAAAAGTTTTGTTACAATGTAGTCGGTACGTCACGACAAGCTAACACGGCTGTAATTTCAGAACTTCATACATTACGGGTGTCGTAACTACTATAAAGTTATATGAAACTAGTAAAGAGTGTACTACGTTTCACGATTATGTACGATCGAAAGATTTCCTAGCATTGAGCTTTTTTACATTAGCGAAGCTCCTGTGTTTGAAACACGATACTGACATGTGGCAGTAATGAAAACAACAGAAAATAGTTAGCGGAAGCGATTACTAATGATTGTATGTCCACCGATATGTTTATCGGTATCGTGTCGGTATCGCTGCCGTCTAATGTGAAAGCCGTATGTTCGGTATGACGTGTGTTCGGTAGTAATGTGTGAGATATGTATTTCAGCGGTGATTGGTCGGCGTCGCGCGGGGGTGGCGGCTCCATCTAGCGCCGCCCGGGGGAACTGCCCGTCTGCTGTAATGGCTACGATACGTCGCCACGCGTTTGTTACAACTTATTGTTTCTATGATGTAGCTACACAGTAAGTAATAAGTTCTGCTTGAATTATGATAGAATGAATGCTTCAGCCAAAAAGCGGTTAGATACACTATACTACGATTTGTTTTGCGGAAGTTTTAGGCAAGTAGAAATGTTTTTCAGGAATATTTCATCCTAAGTAAGTATTTTCTTTTTCTGTGCATTTAAAGCCTCTACGTGAAATATAAATTAATTAGTAAAGGTTTCAAATATAATAAACAAGTTAAATTAGAAGAACTTTTGCTATCCAACAATTACATAATATAGGTAATGAGTAGATACCTACATGTGTTGACCCTGACCATAGATTTCAGAGTCGTTGACAGATATGGCATGTGAACATTTTTTGCTGAAGTTAGTATAATAGTGTGAATGTGCAGTGACGTCACACCACGGAGAACAATCAAATGTTCACAGCGTTGTCCAGCTTATTACAAGTTACTATTATCTTGTTGCAACTTACATACGTCATAACATAGCGCCTTCGTACCGTGGCGGTGGGCAGAAGTTACAGAACATCCCTTCTGACAACATTGTGTATCATTTGCGTTATAGGTGCAGTTACTGTAAGTTGTGTAAATATAATGTAAAGTTAGCGCCTTCCAATGGTTACATTAAAAAATAGGTTACTTAACATAATTATAATTGCTAATTTTGAACGTTTCTTCAATACTTTGTTGAAGTGAAAAAATACGCATTTTATGAACAAGTTATTCGAGATTTAGTTAACTTTATGTGCCTTGTAGCAATAATAATTAATGTTAGTTTAGTTTATTAGTGTGCTAGTTAATATTAATGATAAGTTAATCGTAAGATATTAATCAAATCGTGTACTTTACCAGAATACTTTTGAAATAAAAACGTGTTAATCAGTTTTGTGTGCGCTTCACTTATAAGTTAATTATAATGAAGACACTGTTTAAGATATATGTGCATGTTACATGAATGCTCCTTCATCTCTAGGTGGAATCTGATTTAACTTAGTTTCCAATATACCTACATAACCTTCACGCCTCACGGTTCAACAAAGGGGTACTATAAGCAGTCTTCTACTATGAGATGGCAGAAGGGAAACGGAAGCATGGTGGTCAGTTTCTGCGCTATAAAGATATGCTCAAAATACACCTGAACGCCTGCGCTATTGATCGCACATGGTGGGAGGGGCTCGCTTCACAACGGTCGTCTTAGCGTTCTTTGTGACACTTGATCCAAAATCCCACCCCGTTACAGCCTGGGAGTCGAACTCAGAACCTCACGCACTCTACGAAGACCAATCGGGCAGTAACAAATCGTCAATAACAGAACAACATTCCCATTGATAGGAAACGAGTACATTGCCTATTCCTATTTATAGTTCACAATTCCAAACGGGACTCTAACTATGGATTGTTAAACTTTAGGAGACTAGACCAAGGCCTTCAAATGTTTTGTGTTTTCTTGACCAGCTTTCAGTAGTTTCAACACACACAAGTAATAGGCAAGTTGACATCAGATTCCAAGGAGTTTTAGCGAAAATCCTCATAAGTCAAGCTTTCCACCAAGGCCTGTGCGTGTGACAATAACGAATGTATGTGACAACACAGCAGTGACGCGGCGACGCTAAGCGGTATTGATGGGGATCGACTCCCGCGCGGGTCAAGGATGGTGATTACCGACGGTGATAGGCGAATGCTCGTACCACAAAAAGTCCTATGATATGTTGCAAGTGTAGGTTTTGCCATTCAGAAGTAAAAGTCAGATACTACTTATGTGATGGCTAAGGTTGGACAGTAATACGCCTTATTCCTCAAACCATAATATAACGTCAAAGTCATTGTCAAGTATTCGGAAGTTAATGTTAGTTCCCATCGGATACTAGGTATCTATTTATTGTTAAGCTATAGGTATTTACGCTTACTCCTAACCTTATAAGTAAAAATACAACGTCATAGTCAAATAATATATATGCTCTAACCCTTTATCTTTAAACAGCTGTAAAAATATGTTCAGCTGCTGGAAGATCAAGTCTTGGATGTGCAGGACTGACTGAGGGAATAACATTTTCCTTCTAATATAAGGATAGTAAATAAGCTAAATATATTAGCAACAATGACTTTCTGAATAGGCTTTGAACCTAATTAAACATACTTGGCCCGTCACATACTCGTATAATTATCGATATAATTTATTTAGGTATTAGTAAACTGCTCTTTATAAACGTCAAAATCAGGTGTGAATGTGGTTTATAGTGGCAATGTATCATAATGGTATGCAGTATGTGAATTGCTTTGAATGTGTACAGCCATGGCTATGAATGGCTTATTCATACCGCATGCAGTAAAAAATATGAAAGTATGATCTATTTGTCCGGCTGTTCTGTTTTACAGCAACGATATGTGAATGGGCGCACGCCTGCGTTTAGTTAGCTATTTGTATTAGATGACCTACGACTATGTGTGGTAGAAGGCATTTTTTATATTTCTAACAAATTCTTCACGCTCTTGATTATAAATTGTTCGCAGAAATGAAGAATATGGCAGTAAGTTCTATGTAATGTAGGAGAACTTAGGGACTCATTCTGTAGCGGTACTGCTACGCCTGGACCAGGGAGCACAAGCCGCGTTCTTGAGACCTAGGCTGTCCTCATTTACTTAGTAAGTCATTGTCAAAGTAACCTTACTATAGATGTATAAGGTCGCAGTGACTTTACGTATTTCTTCTCAAAAGGTACTTTAGCTAAGAAACCCCGGCGCTATTTAGCATAGTACCTGAAGCGTAAAAGAGTTTGTAACAAACTATTTATATACTGAATATAATATTATACTAATTTGCCGATAACAACTCTTTTCTGCCTCTTCCTACAAATAGCATGACAAAACTTTAGTAAACAGGTTATTAAATAATTATAAGTAATATTCGTTTATAACAGTCCATGCCGTTTCAAACACAACAATGCTTATTTTCTCACAGTATCATCGTGTCACAGAATATCGTCATGATAATGATAATAATTAATAAGTTCAAGCTAATAAAATAATAATGGTCGCGTGTCTGTCACAGTCCTACAGACATTATCGAATTATTAGCTGTTCCCTGCGACTTCGTTCGTTTATTACCATCACGGGTGCAATTCTCAAAGGGTTAGGCAGAAGTTCCGGATCCAGAACTGTAGGTGTTCAATGTGAGGTAAGAGGACAGGAATTCATAACATACAATAATAATACGACATAAATAAGTGGCACTCCTGTATTTGTTCATCACATGATCTAATGTCACTGAAGACCAAGAAGAAAGATTAGTATGTTATTTCAAATATTGTGGTGAATCCTAATGCTTTTGCTAGAAAATATACTACTAAGTACTGCACAGCTCGAGAGTAATTAACATAAACATTAGTGATAGATATGCACTAAGGACTGCTCTCCAATGACACGTAGCAAGTGGCTACGCCTCGTAGCCTTTATAAAAGTGTACAGTTATTCGGTAACAAACAGACATACAAACTTTCTCAGGTATATTATTAGTAGGGATTGCCACGCTTGGGCAGCACTTGTTTTTCTTCGGATAACTTTTTTCTCTGCGCACCCCAGCGGCACCGAGCGTGAAGAACGCAAGCACATAGCATACACATAAAAACCTATTGTTGGTTTGTTTGTATGTTTTAATGTCAAGGGATGGCTGCTCGTTCTTTTTGCAGATAATTGTCGGTAATAAGTCAGTGCCCACGACAAATATAGGCTACGAGCGGTTACGGACACGACTTCCTTTGGATTAACTACGGTCAGGGAGAGTTATAAATGTAATAATACGAGTACGTCAGGTGTTCAGACTGGGGACTGGTCTGACTGCGGATAGGGCATTTATAGTAGTTTAAAAAAGATTTGCTGTTATCAAAATATCATACCGTGAAAGGTTAATTTCTGCCAAACAACTATGAACTAAGTAAAAATACATAGGAAAATGAAATTTATGTTACATGTACATTTATTAAATTCCCAGAAAGACATGAATAAACAATATCAAATTAAAACTGAACTTGACACCTAACTCATGAAATAAATTCTACATAAGGAGGCAATGTGAACACCAATAAACATAACTAAGTGGTTCATTGACCCCGTCCCATGGCGTAGAGACAGAATGTGTACACTCCCAAATTGAAACTAGTAGCAATCACATTTAATGTAAAAGTGGAAGAACTAACGATTTCTACTTGATCTGATCACTTGTTTGACTTGTTTAATTATTTCTAGTTAATGTGACTTAGATTTTTAATTATTTTTAGTTGATATGTCTTAGATATTTATGAGGTTGATAATAAATGCGGCCTGTACAACGGTAGCGAAAGTACCGTTGATATACTTTTCCTTAATTATTTCATGATTTATTTGATCTTAAACTCGTTAATTTTGAGTTTAAAGTGTGTTAAATAGAGACAGTAATAAGTGGAAGGACTTGACGCACATAACACGATCATTTTTTGTTGGAAAGTTCTTTAAAATATAGAGATGCTATGAAACAAATTAGTTTTAAATTGTAGGCCAATTAAATGGCGGAAGCTCTACTATAACATATTAGCTCAAATTATAAATAAATTATCTGTGCAGTCAGGTGCTAACAACATGGGGTCTTATATGTAAACTATAGTCTCATTCTTTGCTCTTGCAAAAAGCCCAATCTATCGTACAAGAAAAAATATTTTATGCCCCATATGCCTAATAAAACCCAATTTCATTAACATTAGCACTGTATTCAAAGTCGATCAGTCCTGGTGTTGATAGCCCGGGTCGCTGGGGTCGCCAGTGAGCGGCCCAGTGACCCATGAGCCTAATTAACTGCCAATTGACCGCCACACTTGACCGACACGATCACTGACAGATCACTTGTGGGCTCCAACTGATCTTAATGAGGTTTGTGCCACAAAACGTTCTAAATAAACATAAAAAGAAATATACTTATGATTTTTTCTTGTTATCTGTTTACAATAATAAATACTAAAAAGTACTTATATTAGGCCTAAATTCAGCAGTCGACTATGGATACGATAGTTTAGCAGCTGGCTGAGGTTTTTCGATAAGTACTCAATGTATATTTTGAAATAATCAATAAATCTACATCGAGCCGATTGCCCGGAAAACGTTACAATTATAGTCTCCTTTTGTGTTTAAAGACTACACAATTAATTCAATTGTGTCCGGTTATTAGATCATTTGATACTAGGATTCAATTTACACGTTATCTTTGCTTTAAATTCTATTCTATATATTCTAAATTCTATACATTTCCCTTTTTTCCTGTCAATGATAAAATAAATCCCTTAAATGGTTCTTTTTCTTAGAATAAGCTGTTATGGATAAGAGTTGCATTTGGAATGTGGTGCATTTTGCCGATTTTTGAATCAGCATGAAGATGTCATCTGTGTGCACTATGTGCTGATGTACCTACGCGCGGCTATATTAAATCAAGCTATACATTTTGAGTATAAGCTGACCTCTCATTGTACGGAAACCCTATACAATGCGAGGTCAGCTTATATTGAAAATGTATAGCTTGATATGTAGCCGTGTGTCGTGTGTACTAGGCCTGAGACTAGCATCTAGATTCTATTTATAAAAAATTTAGTCTTCAGGTCCATTGCCAATGTGATTATCGTGGTAGTAACATTATCTATACCTACTACACTGTCAGTTATAGCTGTTTCTGTAGAACCGATTGGCAGTAGGTATCACTGTAAGGCTTTTTAGTGGATCGTTTGCTGAAGGTTGTTTATACGCGGTATACTGACAGTTCCATTAATATCTACCGGCAGGTAGTACATGCGGGCACATGCATAGCTCCTGTACTTGATGGCGCTGTACTTATGTAACAGCGAGGAAATCTTTGTGCCTATAATAACTATGAGCATTCTAGTACTTATATAATAATTATGTTGTCTGTCGTTCCTTTTACATGTATGCAAAAAGGAGAATCACATCAAGTGACTTTTGACACGTTTCATGTGATGTGCATAGGTACCTACTTATTAATTTTAAATGCTTTATGTTCTAAACTTCTAACACAAATGAACTACCTATTATAATTATATGTAGATGATATTATATTAAGAGTATGTTATCATCAAGTTTAGATTTTAACACAATCATCATGTTCTGAATAAGTAGACATATTATTATAATGTTTGTTTAATGTATATCACATTCAAATTGATAATTCCAAGTGACAAGTGGTGGTGGGTGCTACAAGTGGCTCTACTATACAACACACCTTATTACAATATGATTAAAATGATAGTTGTTGTTAATCTTTGCAAGCGTACCCTTACAAAAAGCCTATTATGTGCATATTTAAATTAATAGAAATACAATGACGAAGCCAACATTGCTACACATAATATTATCATAATAAAAGTATAAGCATATAGATTAATTAGCCAAACATAATGAAATCAAACGGCAGTAAATCATAGATACAAAAACATGAATAATTGCTTTTTAAATAATATAAGTAGAACTGGTTAGTAAACAGTAATCATATTAGTTTAGCGAAATGACGAATTGATAGGAACACTTAATAACTACTAAGTGGATGAGTCTGTTTGTATTTGTGTGTTATACAGTTAATTCATACAATAAAAATGAATAATTATGGTAATAGGTGTAGGTATCTGTATACATCTAGAAGCACAAAACAACATTGAGAACTGAACTGATATTACTAGTCCCACAATACTGAAGTGAGATTCGGCTAGCTTCATGTGATGCATTACTAGTCCCACAATACTGAAGTGAGATTCGGCTAGCTTCATGTGATGCATTACTAGTCCCACAATACTGAAGTGAGATTCGGCTAGCTTCATGTGATGCATTACTAGTCCCACAATACTGAAGTGAGATTCGGCTAGCTTCATGTGATGCATTACTAGTCCCACAATACTGAAGTGAGATTCGGCTAGCTTCATGTGATGCATCTACACCTGATAAGTGGTGGCCCTAAAATACTACTAGTGGAGCCCTGACATACACCACACCTATGTCAGGCGCAGCTGGTGCTAGGCAAGACAAATAGGAAATATCGGAAGGAATAGCGAGTGGTCCACATGGTCCACGCTGGCATTAGACCCCACGGCTAACAGAGGGATGCTCACAGCTATATGACTGACTTCACTCAGATGTTTCAAGTCATCTAGGACTCATAGAATAACACGGATAGTATCAGACTGATCCTCAGCCAGCGCCAGGCGGAAGGGCTGGCTCAACGTAAGGATGGTTGGGCTCGCGGACCGTCGCTACATTGCCAATATAATCAACTGTTAATCTATCTATCATGTTCATATCAAACAGGGTTTTAGTGATTTGGCGTTCACGACAAGTCTAATTAACCCGTCAAGTGTATAAGTATATTTTTTGTTTATGCGACTAATTATTTCGTTGTTTTTTATGGTACTTATGCGGGTTTCAACAATTACATTAGGTACCTACTAGAATTTTTTTATTTTACCCACATATTAACGAAAAAAAAAAAAAACTACACGTTTTCCGAACAGTTGGTATTCACGTTACCGTAAAGGATAAAAAGTACATATGGAATATAAAAACCTAATAAATAATAAAATCATACATTTTGGAACTTAGATCATTATTTCTGTCGAACTGGTTGTGGCCATGTACCGTGAAGGACCTTCAATCACATCACTGACTTGTTGGTACGAGCCTTACAATGGGTTAATATACTTATTATTTATTATATTTAATTTTCCTGTCTGTTCATTTTCTACGGTATCTGGTTGACAGAGTCGACTCGGAAATATTTGGAAGCCGTAAGCATAGGCAGACGATTGTAAACAAATAAACTTATAATTGTAATGTGTTCGGTAAGTTTATGATAAGAGCCTACAGGGAAAATCATCTGCAGTTACTTAATGTTTAGTGGATTTTGATGTTTCAATTAAGTTCTGAATTATCATATTAATAACTTCTATTTAGTATGGTAATTAAGTAGCCATGTTAGTTTGTATAATTTTCTCCATATAAAGAGGTGTTACTAGGCTAACGAACAGTATAGAGAAAAGTTAACTATCACCTCTTTCGAATTCAAAGTTTTCTAAAAGAAAACGTAAGTTTAATATATTTATTACGTAAATTTTCACGGTGATCTCGCTGTCACTTCGGTTGCGCAACCATCGGTATTAGAAAATAATCGCGAGTGCCGCGTGTCGGTGTCGAGCGAGAGCCGGCGGCGGCGACCCGCACGGCCGCCACCATCACCAAGGACTCGGAGTTTGTCTAAGGTACTTGACGAGCTATCGGTGGCGCAACCAGTTGCGTACTCGTGCCGGTAGCTACACGTGTCACCGTGACGTGTCCTCACGATAACACCCAGCAAGCAACAAGTAAATTATCCAAAAATACGATAAATCCTTTATTTCCCTTGCACGTAAGAAACATTCAGAATTCTCCGTGTTCAAAAATTTGCTCCAACACATTCATACATTTAACAACTGTAAAAGTTACCGATACCATCGTTTGAGATTTTAATCATTTTATTAGTCAAGTATTTTGTTTAATTAAGCAAAGTAATATACCATATTGACTACACATTTACGACTGGTCAGCCAAATTTAGAACTTTCTCTTATTATAGCGATCATATTAAAATCATAGGTGTAATAAAATGCAAATTAATAAAATCTTATAACTCCGATATTTAGCTACTTATTGCTTGACATGTTTTTAGACGTCTGATTAGATATCCACGAAACAAGGTGCATCAAACTACACGTGTTTATTGTTCTGAGCATTGTTAGCTCAACAGCGTGCTTTTGTTCCTGCATCGTACGCTTTTTATAGATATAAAGATAGTGCGGTCGTCACGTGCCGCTTTTCACTAATTAGTAATAATTGTTCGGCCGCTATTTGAACACTAGCCGCGGATCGCGTCCCCGTCCGTCGGCCGCGTTGCGCCTACGCGGCTACGCGGAAAAAATAATACGAAGGGCAAGATAGTGGCGCGCAGGACCGCTCGCGGCGCTACCAAAACCGTGGAGACTATAAATTGAGTTGAACATGGCCGCTGATAAAGGTGGCCTCGCCGCGCCGCCGCACCTGCCACGGACCCGCCGTTTTTTAAATACATATTTTACGACGAAATGCAGAAAAACTGACAGGTAAGTTGGTACGAGCGCTCGTTTGCGCGACATTGTCGCCGCGGAGCGTTTTTGTCGCGAGACATTCTGACACAATTGAAATACAGATGTGAACTGGCATACCTATTAATGGCCAAGTTTAAAAACTATTTTATTTAACTAATTCTTTGTTTTAGATTCGCGGAAACAGGAGCACGTGCTACAAATACAATTTTTTTGCTATATCTCGCACATCAACATAATTTATTATTTATTTTGACCAGTTTAGACATTTATTAGAAGAACTTTAAGCACAAAGGAGTACCTATACTTATACTAAGCCTCAATATAATAAATATGCGAATACGAGTATGAAAAAATGCGTAGGTACCTACTTATAAGTAGAAAAAATATTAGAGACAGTGATGTAGGTATGTATGTAAGTATACGCATGTAATTAATGTCATTCATAAATCAGATTTAGGCAATCGTCGCTATCGCTCACGTCGCGCGTTACACCTGAACACAGGCGCATAATTTAGATTTTCTCATTTTTTTGCCAATCGCCTACTTGACATCCATGTGTCATCACCTGTGACTCTAACATCATTAACACACGTTTTTCTGCCGCAATGCTCTAATGCCCATGAAAGAATATCTTTTGTTTTTTACAATTTGGCGTCTAAGTCGGAAAATAGTTGACCTATCATTTGTTTTAAATCGAAAGAAGATACCTCCCGAAGAAACAGTGACTTTCAAACTAAGACACTTTTTGTTACGCAAGATGATTTTGAAATATTAGCGAAAATATAATATGTAGGTAGGTATAACTAAGATTGTAGCGTATTCTGGTGATAATTTACCGTTTCTCGTAACAGACAAGTGAACAGATCAAAGTGGGTTAATGTAGGTCGTAGATATGTTTGCGTTTCAGCGCTAGGTACGAGTATTAGTGCCGCTCGTGTAGGATTATGAGCGAAGGCCGAGCAGCGCTCGATACGTATTGATGTCGCTGTAGTGCGCCGCGAGCCTTGAGCGCGGCTAACAGCCAGAACGTCTTGCCTACAGACATCCTGCACGTTACCTCATTGTTCTAAAACAACAAAAAATGCCCGCGCAAGCGTTTGTCAAAAATAACAAAAGTTCCTACATTATATTCCACATTATTTAATTTTAAATGCTAATTAGCACCTATCTAGATATCCTTAGACAAAGATCGCTGTCTACAATTATGTATAAAATTTTATACTAAGTATTATTTTTTGCGTACAAAAAATGATATACCTACCTACCTAATCAAAGTCAATGTTACAAAAACTAGTTTTGATTTTGACCTAAATAGTAATGAGATAGCATTTATACGCTTACGATAAAATACAATACAACGTTATAGGGTTAAATTAATAATATATTATGTTTATATGAACCTTAGTCCCTAAAGTGACAAGCCGCGGGTTGTCGCTCGCCCGCTAGGCGCGCGGCTGTTCCAATAATTATTTGACAATGGTAGATAGACGTCGCGCACTTTTTTGCTCAACATTCTTGTTTGAAGCTGGTGCAAAAAGTTTAGAGTTAACAAGCGGAAAAAACAAGTGATTGTCATTTTAATTCTAAAAATAATCGCTACGATACAGAGCAAACGTAAATGAAAAATCTATCATCCCCAGATCGCACAACCCGACAATGTTATAGAAATATTATAAACAATTGAATTATTTTTATTACCTAAATACACCAAACGGGTTTGTTTTTTTTATAATAATTAAATTGATAATTATAATTTCCAATATTAGTAACCGATTGGAAAATAGAAATTATAGAGTAAACCACTTAATTAAAATATCAAACAAACCGATAAAATATAACTCCATTAACTGTATTGCCGTATTTAAATAATGAAATCAATTATGTGATTAAAATTTTTGACTGTTTAATTACTTTCTATAAATAAACATTCAGTCATATTGAGATTAAACTCCATTTAAATATGTTGAGCCACATTAGGCTCTTAAGATTTGCCGATATGCTAAGGTGTACCGCTATTTCAGGCTATTACGGTAGGTATAGCTAAATATGTTTGTGAAGTCTTAAGTAAAAACTGTACAAATTCCACACGTGTGTAAACTGTAAAAAGGTGTAAAAAATGTCGCCAAAGCGAAACATAACTGTCACTACAGAATGCACATCGGTGATGTTTCCTGAAACTGTAATTTGTGTTGGTGCTGGTGCTATTTCTTCAGTGTCGTGAGGAGGTTTCACTGCGACTACTACGCTTCATTAGCCAGGCGGAATGTCACTGGGTCCACTGTGGATGGCGAGTGCGGTGCGACCGCGGGGACACGCGTTAGGTTTTTGCGCACAGCCGCGTCACGAGCCGCGCCGCCCGCGACACCACCGACATCCACTCCTTAACATTTTTTATGACCGTCACTATTGACAGGAGAAAGCTATCCAACGCACTCGTTAAGCAAAAAACTTTTTTATCTGCCTTCGGCCAAAGAAACGATTTTAGTTTAATTGTGCCACAAAGTTTAGTCGGCGAGCCGCAGATAGCTACACTTGTTTAAGTGAAAACCTGTCTAGCGCTGTAATTATTCATTAGAGTGTAATTAAATTAAGTTTGGATTGGAGCAGTAAAATGCTTTAAGCATTACAAACGTTATATTTTATATAAAAACAAACATAACTGTAGAGACATAGTGATACAGTAGACATCACGAGAGATTGGTGTAGCTCTCGTGGGCAATGAATGTCGATCAATAACAAGTACCTGTTTGTGTACTAAGACGGTTTTATTAGCCATTAAACAAAACTCGGTACATATCGAAGCAGTCGATTAAAAAATGTAAAGATAATTAAAAAACAAATAGCATTGAAAAGTAACGAACAGAAATATTAAATGTATAGTTAAGAAACACAAGATATACAATATACATAGTTGTACTTGTACCTGGATAAGTTTATAGTACCTAACATGTTAATAGATAAACGACTCGATCCGTTCAAATAGGAAATATCATGATACCGTGTGTAAACACTTGAGTTACAATCTTAATGAAGAAATATTGTATAAAGTGAAGTTGTTTGTGTGGTAGCAAGTGTGCGGACAATCTGTTATTGCGAATAAGTTATTGAAAATAGGGATTGATATTATTCAAACGATTGAATTCAGTTTATAATAAAACAAATGAAATGGCCAAATGTAACAGTAAATGTCACTCAGTTTAATTCATCTAACAAATAAATAGTCAGAAACGTCATGCGATAACACTAACGGCAGTCAATTATAATGTTAACAGAATCACTGGTACAAAGTTAGAGACTGGACACAAACGTACAAAGGCATAATTTATGAAAGATAAAAATAATGTGTGATGTATGATGTATCGTAAGATAGGATGTATGTGTAGTTTGTCAAATGTTTGATATTATGTGTGTTGCGAGCGGGCAGCCGCGGGCCCGAGTGGCGGCACCGCTCTACCTGGCCCGCTCCTTGTACCCTCATAAATAAAACAAACAACACTAAGCCGACTCACAACATTTTTTTCACATTATAATTATGACCTACTGACCGGGATTTACCAATAATACTCTTTAGTAAAATATTTACTCTGTTTTATTAAATACTTAGACGATAATATAAAATATCATATCACTAAGTAATATTTACTCGCTATGTAGACTTGCATACCTAACTCCATCGTGATGCGATTATTTATTTACATTATTCATCTAATATTCAACTTTAGCAAAAACATTTCACAAGTGTTACTGAGCTTTTGATCATTAATCGTAAAACTATGCAAACATTCGTCCCTAAAACTAAACATTCGTTGACACGACACGCGCTACACTTGTGTCTGAGAGCGGCGTCACTATACAATAACATATCATTATGGAAACAAACAAATGTCTGTCGAGGCAGAGAGAATCAGGACATGTTCAATAAAAGTCATTTCCATATTTCAATTTCTATAAAGAACTTTTTTAATATATATCATCATATACGTCGTAGGTACATTATTTTATATAGAAAAAATACCTATTTTTACAAGTATTAAGTACCAAGGTTGGCCACAAATACATACAAACGAAAAAAACAACAAAACAAGTAAAAAACAGGAATAAAACCATTTTGGCATCGTGTCTGCATCCTTTTAATAATAATTTTTAATAAATTATGTTGTGGGAGCTAGGTGTGCGTCGAGTGCGTGTCGGCGCGATGTCTCGCGGCACCGCGCGGTCGCGGCGCGGCTCACGCGCTCACTAACACCAACAGAGCGCGCTGCCGCGCCGCCGCCGCGTCTAGCCGCGACTCTCATGACTTACTACGTACATGGTTGCTCTCACACACAGATCGTTTCATTAAACACTTAAAATAAAAATTGCACCTATTGACTCACTCGTATTCCCTTATAAAACGAAGCTTCGACCCGATTCATATTTTTTACTCTCTTCCTCGTCACTAATCATAAATTTACAGTAATAGCAACAATTTAAATTTATCCACACCACAATGACTCCCTACTGACAGGTAGGCATGTATGAACATCGTTAATTTGTAATATCTATAAATAAATTCGATGAAATCGTCTTTTACAAAACATGAATGGTGCTACGCACTCCTCGCCGGAGCGGCCGAGCGGTTCCCGCGCGACTCGCAGGTCGCGTGATCGTGTGCGTCAAGTACGCGTTGACTACGCGTTGGTAATGCGCTCAGTTCGCGCTCGGTACAGTGCTACGTGAGTGTGTAATGTCGCCGTACTTACCGCACGACGTCTGGTGCGGCCGCGGCCGCGCGGCGAGGGTGCGAGCGACGCCGGGATCCACCTCCGATTTAAGCTCTTATTTATCAATTAGACTATCTAGCTAAACGTATCGGCGATCACTCCGAATCTCGGCGTTTCGATAAAGTATAAACGATTACTGGCTTCGATCTTAACATTACTCACATAATTAATCATGACTTCACTGAAATTATAAAGAACAACTTAAACGTAGCGTTCGGTCTGTGGACGGGGCTCGCGCAGAGGTATGTACAGAGGCGCGGGCCCGTCGCTCACTATGCGCCGCGGGCACGTCCAGGCGCGCGGCGCGTATGTACACGGTCAGGTATCCCGCGGGCGGGGCAGCTAGTCGGCGCTAGTGGGGCTCCGAGTAGTAGGGCCGTGGCGGCGCCCACGGGGCGAACTGTTAGTGCGCGGCCAGCGTATGCGCGCCGGCCGGCAGCCCGTGCTGCGGCGACAGCCCGGGCGGCGAGTGCGAGTGCTGTAGCGGCGAGCCGTGCACCTCTCCGTGCCCGTAGTGCCCGTGGCCCATGCCCTCCATCATCTCGTTACCCAGCGTGTTGGGCGGCGTCATACGCTTCTCTTTCTGTCGCCTGTTGCAGAACCACACGCGCACTACCTCCTTCTCCAGCTGTAGGCTGTCGGCTAGCGACGTGATCTCCTGCGCCGACGGCTTCGGCTGCTTGTGGAAGTGTTGCTCTAGTGCACCTTTTACTGACACTTCTATCGATGTGCGCTTCTTTCTTTTCCTTCCTTGTGCAGCTATTTTGTCGATACTCGTCGGGCTGCCGGTGGTAGAGTCGGCCTCTTCGAGCCATTTTTGGAGCAGCGGTTTCAACTTGCACATATTTTTAAAACTGAGCTGTAGCGCTTCGAACCTGCAGATGGTGGTCTGCGAGAACACATTGCCATACAGAGTGCCGAGCGCGAGGCCTACGTCAGCCTGCGTGAAGCCGAGCTTGATACGGCGCTGCTTGAACTGCTTGGCGAAGGCCTCGAGGTCGTCGCTGGTGGGCGTGTCCTCCTCGGGCGGGTCGCGCTCCATGGCGTGGTGGTGCAGCGGGTGCGGTGATGGCTGGATGTCGCGCAGCATGTGGTGCTGGTGCATGGGCATGGGGTATCCGCCGTGCAGCGTCACGGGTGAGCCGGCGCCGTAGTGCGGCGACACCACGGGCGCGTGCCAGCCGCCGTGCTGCAGGTGGCGGTGCTCGTGCGGCGCGGGCGGCGGCTTGACATCCGGCTGGTGCGCGTGCGCGTGGTGCTGGTGCATGGCCCACGGGTCGGCGGGCGGCAGCGACGTCCACGGGTTGAGCACGGGCGCGCCCGGGGACGGCGAGCCGCCCGCGTGCAGGCCGTGCTGGTACTTCATGTCTGCGGGCTCGGCGCTGCGCGGCGACGCGGCGTGATACCCGCCTAGGTTGCCCAGGTCCATGTCGGCGGGCATGTACGTGGTCGCCGCCATGGCGCCGTACCTCAAATCCACGGTGGACGGCGTCTTGCCGGCTCGAAGGCTCTCGAGCCTTCAACTGGCTTACTAAGTCGCGAAAAAAGCGCGTTAAACGCGCGGCGCTGCGGCAGCGGCGGGGGCCACCTCACATCACCGAATTCGACAGCGAGCGACATGCGCGTGCGTGCGCGACGGCAGCACGGAGCGGACTGGAGCGCTCGGCGGCGCTGCGCGCGCCCGCAGAGGTAGAGGGGCGGCCCCGCCCAGGCCGCCGCCCGCTAATGACGATGTAATTACTGCGCCCCGCCCCCCGCGCGCCCCCCTCACCCCGCGCACCCCACTCGCCCCTCGTTCAGGAAAATTGTGCGTCGCGTCGCTACACTCTCCGCAACCGCTCTACCGACGCCGACGGACGGCGACTCTACCTACTAGAGATCACTGCGATCACGTCCATGACTTATTGAATGTTAACAATGTTATAGAAGATGATCTTAATTACATTATTATACGTTAAATTAAATATACATTCTATATATGACAAAAACAAAAGTTATCAAAATTTAAAAAAAATTGATGATTTCTATAAATTTATTTTATATGCCATACTTTTAAATTAAATACATGTAATAATGTCATTAAACCTGCATAACGAATAGTAATTGTGTACCTACCTAGGTATGTTTGATTTCATTGCTAAAACTTGAGTTTTTTTTATTTTAATATAGGTAATTTTAAATGAAACATAACATGTTTCATTTAAAATTATACAGTCAGTTTGAATAATTTTGTAGTTAGCACCGGCAACTAATACACAACTGTCGGTCTGTTTCGGCAACTAGTTTAATACCTTGTATATTTATTCTATAAACATAATAGATTTAACATCACACATTTATCTAGTATTTGTTTGCAGAATAATTACATTTTTTACATAAATATTCAAGTATATAAAATAATAATAATAAATTAATTAATAATAATCGTCACAATCGATCTTCACAGGTCCCAGTGACAAAGGGGCCTAATACCCTACCTCTTCTATTAAATAGTAAATAATATCGAATTAAAGATAGGTACCTACCTAATACTTTTAAAAAATAATATTTATTATAATATAATATATTTATTTGCGTAAAACATGGTATATAAAGGTGTTTTATTACAATTTGAGAACATACATGTTTTTCTTAAAATTAAAGCATGCAAACTAGTAATATTACAATTTATGTTCAAAAAATTCATTATTATTATAGAAATTATTTTCATTTAGCCATTGATACAATTTAATTTTAAATAGCCTGCAATTTAGTGTTTTTAATAAAATATACAAAAAAAATATATACAAAAGTTACATAACACCCTATTAAACATTAACGCATAGGTACCTATAGGTGTTACGAATCATTGTTTTTAAATATGTTATTTTAGAACTAGTTTACTACGTTTATTAAATTAATGGATTCAAGATTTATCTGATATATAAGTATTATGGTCATATTTGAATTTAAAACACAGAATTGAATGTTTATTTAATTTTATTCAGCTCTTCCAAAATGTTAGTGACGGGCGAATTGATTAAAATGTTGTAAACGCTGCCTTGAACAATATGGAGACATCAACACCTGCCTACAAAATGTCACCTCAGCACAATACATAAATAAATTGTTAACAATAATGTATATCTATAGTTATTACTGTGAATAAATACTGGCTATATTATTTTATAAGTAATCATCATTTAGTTACTTAGTACAAGCTTTCTTTTTTGTAATTATATTTTTGTATCGTTTCGATTATTTTATGAATTGTCTTTCTTTGTCTTTATTTTTAGTCTCAAAACAATTTCTTTCCTTATTAAATTTTTTCGACAAAATAAAACTTATTTTTAAATATTGAAAGTCAGTTGATCTACTTTATTTTTTGCTAACATCTGGTTATTTTTTAACCGTTTCTTTCACCATATTTAATAGAACCGTAACCTATCACAACTCGCCACCCGCGACCTGCGTGAATCATTGTAATTTATTGAAATATTACAAGTTATACTCGTTGATTTGTTAAAATAATGCTTTTCCTTGTGTAATTATGAAGAATTATATATATTTATTTTTATAATTTAAAAAGGTGGCAACTATTTTTTAAATGTGGCGTAGATTTTAGATTTGCAAATTTATCACTAAATTATAATGGATTTTATTTGATGGCTACAAAAATATTATCAGTAAAAGATAAAACTTGATTCGTCGGCGAATGAATTAAAATAACTATTTTCACATAAAAATAATATTTTTCTCATATACGAAAACATTAATTTTATAAATAATGTTAGTGAAAACCAAAAATAATAAAGTCTGAAGCTAAACTAATTTACATATTTCCAAATAAAATAATAAAATCGCTTTTAAAGTAGCTACAATATATTATAATTCTGTCACAATATTTAAACTTTCCTAAGTGCCTACATGACCGTGATCGCGTCGTCGCGTCGTCGCCGGCCGTCCACTTAAAACTTGGTGGTGCTACTACTAGCGCCATCTGTTACCGAATAGGGGAATTAAACGGTAACCGCAATTTTTAGCAAGTTTTGTTTTGTCGAAAATATGATAAATTTTCATTATTTTTGGTATAAATAGCATATTACAAATTGATTATCTTTTGGATTTTAGTGCGCCTAAAATGTTATAAAGATATTCGTAACAAAATAAAATAAAAAATGTACTTACGGTTCAAAATTAAATATTAATATTCAATTCAATGAATTCCATAACTGAATTTTTGTATGGGTTTATTTTTCCTTTCAATAATAATATCTTAATCCTGAAACTAAGCAAAACATTTATTTTCTGTAAATAAAAATATATGCAAATAACGCTATCTGTCGGTGGGTAGCGGCAATATTTGCTACCCTGTCGCAGGAGGGTTGAACGTGAAGCAAAGCTGAATTGACTCACAGAGGGACTTGAACGAACCGTGACGTACATAGAGGCGCTTTGTATTTAACTAAAATTAAGATTAAATAATAAAATAATTATGTCTAAAATAAAATTATTTTGATGATAAAAGGGGTTTAACGATAAAACTATTGCATTTCGACGTTGTTTGGCTCGTTCCTTGTAAAATATGGGGCGAGAGGTTCACAAACAGCGCCTCGACGGTGGCGCTTTTACACTACTGGGAAAACTAACGTGTAGAAATGAGTGGCTTAAACAATACAGAAACATTCGCTTATAGTAATCGCGAGTGATATGCTGTTATTCATTCAAGAGTTCCACTGTCTATCTCCGACGGTCTTCATCAGATCTTCACCAAATTTGAATGACCACCTTGAGAGAATACACTTTCAAGCAAAAAACATTTTTCAAAATTGGTTCGCAATTGGCGGAGTAGGTAGGCAGGTACCTACTCGAGTTACAAAAATTAAAAAAAACATACTCTCGAATTGAGAACCTCCTCCTTTTTTGAAGTTGGTTAATAAGTAAAATAGTCTGTCTGACTTTTCTATTGTGGATTACACGTTATTATCTATTTTTACTTTCCTCACATTAGTACCTACATTCGTTTTTATTTTATTCTATTCGTAATTAAAATCAGAGTGTTAATCCCAGGTAAAGTATCAATTTCACACTCGAACGGCGCCAAAATATTTCGTTTTTAATTGATCACTTTTAACCCTTGATAACAATCTACTAATTTGTTGTTTTCATTCAGTGTTTTTTTACGATTCTATAAAGACGAAAAATACAATACTAGTCAGTAACCATCTGATTGCGAGTTGATGTTCAAAATGTGAACTATATACTATATTACAAACATTTAAAGTAGGTACTCTTATAGGTAGGTATACCTCACCAGGCTAGCGTGGTGGACTAAGGCGGACTAACCCTTCTGATTCAGATGAAGCTCGTGCCCAGAGCGGCTGCGAATTGCGATTAATCTTCATGATTATTATAGAGCAAGGAAGTAAAGTTTACTTTAGAAAAATAGCAAATTACATAATAAGTAAAGAATTATTTATTAATTTACATTGCTCATATTTGTCATTTTAAAATAATAATAACGCCTAGTGACAATGAATATCCGTAATGTTAGTATAAATATTCAGCAGCTCCGAACACGTGCTTATATTAACATGATAATAATAATCGGCAACAATTACTTGTTATTACAATAAGTTATCATTTACATTAACTAATTGCTGTGTAATCATTTGTACTCGTTAATAATTCCTTATTTTAAACGTATAATGAGTAAAAAGTGACAAAATAATACTTAACTTTGTACTACCGCAAAATAATTTTCTTGTGACTTTATGTGAAAAAAAATTACATTGTTAAATGACGTTTTACCACGCACCTACGTAATTTTAAATTTTCACAAGATTATTTATAAATAGAATTCGGTAGGTATAATACCTACCTAAAGTTCTTTTTATTACCTATATATTTTTTTATATTTTTATTTTACGATTTGGCTATTTTAAGCAACCGATTTAAATAATTTATCTTTTTTTATTTTTTTTTTATTTATTATAACAACTTTCTTTCCAAAAATACATCGAACTTACAATCTAAAAACCACGGGGGTTTGTCCCGATTGCAGTAAATAACCACCATTAATTACCATTAGTTAATGACTACTAAATTACCAAACTTTTGCTGGTGATGACGTCACAAAGTCTCTCTATATCTTTCCCACACCAGCTAACTACCGTTCATTACTAACTATCAAGCAATTTTAGGTGTCTCATTAGTGTACTTTAAATGTTCTAAACACCGAAATTTTCAGACTAGGTACTTTGTGACGTCATCACCAGCCAACTGTGAAAATCTTTAATTCTACTACACTTTATTGCTATAGATCTTGCTAAGTTATTTTATTATAATTATTTGCAAAAAAACGAACTAAAAAGATGGAAAGTACCTAGATGAAAAGAAAAATGAATATCCTACTCGTATACCAAAAATTAAGACATGTAGTCGGAAGCATGTTTTACGGCGTTCGTTACATCCTAGATGCCTCTAGGATAGGCATAAACCCTATTTACGGAACGAAATGTACTTATGCACAAACATTTGACTACAATTATAATTTAAAAAATTCTGTCAAATATTATAATATAATGTTACAGGTACGATGATACAGGTACAGGTACATGTTACAGGTATGTGATATACGTTTTTGTTTTCATCTTTTAGTTCGTTTTTTTAACAGTCGCAATGTTTGTTCTTTTTATAATTTGTAATATTTTAACCTTTTTAGTTTTATTAATCAAGTTAATTATAACATCTACAACCATATTATATATAAACGTTCATAATTACGCTAACTACACTAATTAATTATTGTTAAATAAATAAAACATAAAATACAATTATAAAACTGAACACTGAGGCGTCAAAGTACTCCTCCTCATCGCTGTCAATTGGTAGCGTGCCCAGAAGACTGGCAACATTGCCACATTGAATGGAAATGCTTATTCTTTGACCAAAGAATAAGCCAGCCCTCGGATCAGTTAATTAAAACTAACTTTTAGTAAGTTATATTTTTGGAATCGTCTCCTCGAGCCGTTTACTCAACGTGGTCATGTGAGTAAAAACTTATAAATTTACTTAACTACTTAATGGCATCTAAAATACACAATGTTGATATTTTTAAATCATTTATGTCACTCGCCCCTTTAAGAAGCATCTATGGACTCCTCTTTTGGTTAAATCGGTTCTCTCGTTTACCTCTAGGAGGGAACAAAGACACAGACATACATACCAACCAAAAACATTACCCTCCTTTGGGCTTCGCCGCAGTCGGGTAAAAAAGGAATCACCGATACCATAAACGCAGTGCCTGCCTACATAAGAGATAAAACATTTTCTTTAAGTATCTACCCATAATGGTTTGTTTGCCGAAATTAGAATTTTTTTTAAGTAAATCATAAGTTTATTCTACTGAAAACATAGTTAGTTGCATGACCTGAATGACCAATAAGATGCATTATGTTTCACACACTAAGCAGAATATTCACATATCAAAAACAAAAATATTGTACTTCTATTACCGGTGCTACAATCACTACGCATCTTAGTATAGTGTATTTAGGCTGTAATTAGGCAATAAGTAGCATACATTAGTTAGTGTTATTGGAAACAACAGAACATTTTTCAAAAAGAATAATATTCTGTATCATAAAACTGAGTAGCGAAGGAAATTAATAAACTACAAACAAAGGAGGAATAAAATATCTAATAAATTCTATATAAACATAGTTGATGAAATTATTCTCACAGCAACACTATAAGCTTCTATTAACTAAGAATCATACAAGCTTCTTATTAACCTTCTGCAATCACTTAAAGAGCATCAGCAGGCTACTGATACTCTTACAAGAGTCGGTACCTATGGGGCGCCGCGCAAACAGGGGCCGGCGGCCAAACATATTAGTTTGTTCAATGGGGAGCGACGCGAAGTGTTGACTTTACACTTGACGAACATTTATTGTGACCCAATGTCGCGTCACGACAGTGTGAATGACATGACTCCACTTGGAATAATGATACTGGACACTGAGAGTACCTTTCAATTCTGATTTTATATTTCCTTTATATAATTTCCTTCCATTATAAGGATTGATCTTAATTATCAAACGAATATAATATCACAATTCACACTCTTTACGAAGTAAGAAGCCTAAATAGACTAAACTTAGGATGTCAGATCCCCCAGCAATTTGGTTGCAGAGGTGACATTGCATGCACCACAGTCCACAAGTAGCATCAGGGGGGACTGGAAATAGACGCCAACACAAGGAAATGGTCAAGCTCAGGCTGATAAGGTTTTGGGTAACTAATATTTAAGCTGGAGATTAGGGGAAATATTTTTGTAGTCGCTGAAATATCACGAAAGGCGAATTAAATGGCTATATTCGGCAGTATGGTATGTTGTGCAGGCAAACTGTATCTACAAAATACAAACTCATATCGCTTGAAACGTTTTGTTTACTAACATTAATTGCAACTGGCCTATTAGGAATAATCAGCGTCAATAACTATCGATTGTCTTCAATCGATAAATTAGCCTATTTTAGCAAAATACCCGTTTCCTCTTACCGAGTTTTTATTGAACAATCTATAAACACTTTAATAGGAACATTATATCATTAAATTATGTTTTTTATTTGCCAGGCCTTGGGGAAAAGGACGCAGTTTCTAAGAAAACCAAGTGCCTAATACTGAATATTATCGCAAAAAACTTTATATTAGATTAAAACATAAATGATGACGTTTGATATCGTCAACAGTCACCGTTCCACCTGTGGTGCACGACGAATATCACCGGAGAGGTAGACAGAAGGGTTAGTAGTTTAGTGACAACATTTAGTCCTATCCATAACAGAAAATAGCAAACTACAACATAAACAATCAATTGCATATTCTCATAAGCCCGATCTAGGAGTCGAATTGAAAACTTCTAGCGTTAGAGGTGTAAAGCCATATTTGAAATCACTAATAAAGTAATTACTGTTAGTTTACATGAGCATCTAAGACCACAAGATGTCTTATAAAGGGTAATAAATAGGGACCAGGCCATAGGTGGCATTATGGCATAAGTTGGATTTGCTGCACGCGCTCTTACTATGAGTAATATTCTACTTGCTGTAAGTATAGGAAGTAGTAGCAATAACAGTAGTCAGAACATAAATACCGTTACAAATGTTCAAAGGTAATTTTTATTATTTGATTCAACCCCGTTTCTGTTTGGCTCATAAATAATTATCCCCGTCATTTTTTTGAATAGTCCTTTCGCTTGTTACATTGTGTTCTAAATTATGGTTTCTAATAAGAAAATAACATCAGCAATCAATTCTACTATACGATGATTTAATCAATATGTAAAATACCAGTTTAGTCTATAATTAAGTATGGACAGCAGCTTGCGCACAGTCTATCTGACAATATTATTGACTGAAGAATCTCGGCTTTCTTTCTTGAAGAATATTAACAACTAAATCTGAAGCCTTCAGGGCTAATACCCAGAGGAAACATGTACCATAACGTGGTACATCAGTGGGTGGGATATTTTCAATTTGCGCGGCGGAGGTGCGCGGGCGCGGGCGTGGCGGATCCATCCGTTCCGTCGCCGCCGCGTGCGCAATCTTTATGATACCATCTCAATATACGGAGATTATTACCTTAAATCGACCTTTGACGATCAAAAATATTGTTTAAAATATAAAGTTACGGTTATTTGTGTCGATATTTTGATTTTACAATGACTGAGTGATAATTATTGTAATTTCGAATCGAGCCTACATTAAATAATACATTTGCATTATAGAAATGTCCTTCTCATTTAGCATATGTGAAGAATTTAGAATAAGTGCAGTGTCTACACAAATACATTGTATGTATGACAGTGAATGCCGAAACTGTTGTGTAGAGTCGATGTCTTGAAGAGTATTATCCTGTTTATCAACATAGTTAATATACTGTTTGTAAGGGAACCATTATGTAAGTTGTACACGCACAGAATTTCTTATAAAAAAATTGGTAATAATGCGAACTCTCTAATTCAAACGAAATGACAATCCAACTAAACTATGTTCCGATTAAATCTACAATGTGCATTTAGCGTTAGTTTTATTGTCCGGCTGGCGGCTGGCCCGGTAGCCCGCAGCACTTGATGCCTCACTAATAATACCTACCGGTGGGACGCCCAATATACCAACATTAATCACCGAACGACGCACACCGGCTGCGAAACATGAGTCACAGGTTTGGCGGAGTTAGATGATGCATTATTGGAAAACTGATTGATTTTGTTGCAAAAAGATTGTGATTTCTAACTATGGCCAGTATGGATTGCTCTATGAGATCATTGAATTATTACTCTTTATCTTCATACTGGGTATTACCCCGGTAGGGCAGTAACTGCTGAATTTAAAAATTGCAAAACCAAATAGTAAAAATTAATCAAAATACTTTTTATACTTTTCCATCAAATCATATAACACAACGCACACACATATAACACTAGATTGATCATGTACGACCCCGCTTATAATTGGTGTGATCTGTGGACACCGAATAAAATAATAAGCACGAACATAGAAGGCTAAACTTTAAGTTAGTCGGAATTATTATTATCTATAGGTATATTAATACGTGAAGAGAAAACTTTGTACCCCATTTTTATGCATATTGCGCGCACGGAGGAGTGTGAGATTTGACAAAGTTAAAGTATGAGAAGGAGTGCAGAAAGCTAAAATTACGGTCGAATTTCGACCACTAGGCGACCACTAGAGGACTGTTATTATGAAATACATAATAATAACTTTGAATCGTCACATTGGCTAATTATTTGTAGAGCATCAGATTTCACTTTTGATGGGGATTTTTAGGTCCTATTAACGAAGAAAAATGATTATGTCTATTTAAAGGTGCCTTCTTTTACTAAAAGTTTGTTTAAAAGTCGGATGCAAGACTTTAGTCACTTATCATGAAGCCGACTTCTAGTCTTTTACACAGAGCAAGTGCCTGCTGCCGCGACCTCGACTGACAACAACAGGTATCATACATTTTAGGATTTTGTTTTAGGCTTCTGATGGTCACCCATCCAAATATTAACTGGTAAAGTTGCGGTGCTTTGTTAACCTTGTTGATCGATCGGTCTGCGCATTAGACAAATAGTCTCTCACAATTCACAGTATTCGAACCTATGGCCGAATTGCAGTTGCACTTTCAGCCTTTGGGGAGCAAATCTCCAAAGGTAATATTTATTTGATACAACTTTGTAAGTCGTGATAATTATCAATGATGTCATCGGGTTATTATAACATATTTTTAACGGTGTTGTAATCTAGTTGACGGTCACCGTGGCTGCGCATGCACCGGTCAGAGTCGCCGCGGGCGCATCGCAAATCAATTTCTTGTTCGTACTACGAATTGAACCCAGGACTAATATGGGTATACAATGATTACCGCTGTATTAATATTTTGGTATGGTGTTGATAAATGTTATATAATTGTTTATTTCAAATATGTTTTGGATAAGTATCGGAATTTTAATATGTTTAACCTCCGACAAAAAAGAGGGGTTTTATAAGTTTGAAGTGTGTATCTGTGGATATGTGTATCTGTCTGTGGCATCGTAGCTCCAAAACAGATGGACCGATTTCAATTCAGTTTTTTTTTAATTGAAAGCTCGTTTAATCAAGTATCATCTTAGCTGTTTCATGAAAATCTGTTACGAGCTCTTTTTCTAGTTGGAGTGTTTCACCACAATCAAAAATCTACTTATTACTCTTGAAAACTTTCCTAAGTAATTCTTCTATAGTAGATAAAAATGAAGAGAAGTTCGAGGCGAGCGGTCTTTACACATGATTGTATTGGAACATGGAAATATATTATCCATGGGCATTACGAGAGCACGCACTAGTCGTTTGACACAATGGACCTCGAGGTCGCATTAATTCGGTTAGGGCTTGACCTCTCACGACGCTATGATGTCTTATTAGTAACTAGCGACCCGACCCCGGCTTCGCACGGGTGCAATTTCTCTTCTATCCTTACTTTAAATATCAAAGTATTATACATATAAACCTTCCGTGAAAAATTAT
The DNA here is from genome assembly GCA_932294325.1 of Allophyes oxyacanthae. NCBI lineage: Eukaryota > Metazoa > Arthropoda > Insecta > Lepidoptera > Noctuidae > Allophyes > Allophyes oxyacanthae. The sequence goes on along the minus strand of OW028614.1, from coordinate 223,030 downwards.
CTAGCTGATGGTGAAAACCGCATCAAAATTCGTTGCGTGGTTTAGGAGGACTTAGCGGATATACAGATATGTGTTTCTTTATTTTCAGTAACGTCACGTTCAGTAATGTACTTACATTCCACATATCCTGCAATGTTGTAGTACATACGGTCATCGTGGGTCGCTCTGGTCGCGGTCTGAGGTCGCGAATCAATTCGGCGAGGAGAGCGGCGCCCGCGGCGGGTTGACCCCACACGACGTGTGTTATGAGCAGGAGAATTTTGTTGCTAAACTTATGAGTTATGCCAACCTGGTTTGTGGGTGGTGTAGTTACTTAAACTATTTACAGGTGTCTAGTTAATTTTATTATTATTACAGACAACTTATAGCTTACAGCAAGCTCCATGTGCAATAAGTGCAAACTAAGTAAGTAGAAACAATTGTGTCATATAAAAATTGTTTTATAGGTAAAACATAATTAAAAGGGTTAAATTAATTTATCAGTTTAGAATGAATTAATAATATTTATAAAATTTTGTATAGGTAAGTTAAATATATCACCAGAGGCCCAATTCTCGTAATTAAAAATGTTCAAAATATTGTTCGGATCTCATACTCTCGGATCTCACAGATCGAAAGTTGAATAAAAGGCAAATCGGTATTCTCAAGAACCTTATACATAGAACATTCTTGGGTATTCTGCTAACATTTTGAACTGACACAGATAATAAAATTGACACTCTTGTCTATACACAAACGTCAAAAATGAGATTGAAATGAGTTTGTAAGAAGATTGAATCCAAATCATAATGGAATCGGACTGAACTTTAAGAGGAGTAGAATACATGACTTTTTGTCAATTCATAATTTATTCTCAATTCGGTCAACTTTCAGTCATATTATAAATTAATTACGAGAATTGGGCTTCAGGAGTAAAATTAAAATTGTAAAGAAAATGTGCAATGGTAAATTAATATAATCAATCGGTAATCAAGTGTTATTTAAGGTTAAGTTTCACGTAAGCACCTTTGTGCTATATAACATGCATTGCAGGCAGAATACAATGACACTTAGGTTATAAGATCTCACCCTTACCAAAACAATGTATTTCTGGCAAATAAACGATTTGATTTGATTTGATTTGATAACATAATAACCGTATTGCAACTTGTATCTCAAACCCAAATCATAATCTACTGAATTTATCTTTCACATCAGCACTTAGTCCATCCAGTCACGAATATACAAGTATCCTTAATTTTAGGATGCAGCCACATACATACCTACTATATTTTCTTCACACGATGTATTTTCCAGGCGATATTTCAATAGTATATTATAGTAAATGGTTTGAACCACAGAACCCATTGTTCTGTAAAATAAACTCTACTGGAAACCCAATCATCTGAAACAAGATTTAATACTCCGTCGCACCCGGCCTTAGCATATCCAAACATGTCCTCGCCCTGTACGGGCTCACTGAAGGGTTTAGATTTAGTCAGACAGACAAAGATCATTCTATCAGAATACCAGAAACCACTTATAATTATTATCCTCTCAGTTAATGATAGACATCAAAGCAAGCTGGTGTACTCACATGCATCAAGTACTTGTACTCGTATGAGCGAGTCGCGACATTCCGTCGGCGCGCGCGCTGGGGCGGGGCCGGCGCCGCCCACGCGCCATCCATCTTGCAATTGTGTCGCGCACCCACCGACTGCATCACGTAATTATCTGTACTATACGATATGTACTATGATATAGCTAGTGTCGCTATTATTTTTATATTTGAAGCGTAATAGCAAGCACTGCGCTTCGCCCGTCGTGCACTCCGGACAAACAGCCGATACCAATGACTGGTTATGAGTAATCATTACCGCCTCCACCCCATCATGGCAAGTCACTGCAGTTAGACGTTTAAATATTTTTTAAGTTACAACAATCCACGAATCTCTTGTGACTGACTGAATTATTACTTGAAATGATTCTACCAAACCGGTCGGGTCGAGGTCGAGTCATTGTTACCTCAATGCTAAAACATACATCAATAAAGCTTTGCGTATACCTGGCCATAATATTTTCAGATGCAGATGCATCGAGAACACAAAAAGACCTATAAAAGGTATCTAGCGCTCTGATTAAGTACTTCTGATTCTCAGGAACAAAAATAAATTAAAATAATGTAAATAATTTACTGCAGGAGGACTCGTCTTGATCATTGTAGCGCTCAGTAGTGGATCTCTAGTATTCTCCAGTTTTATCATCAAAAGACTTTTGCGAAAGATAGACGTAAATACTCTACTCGAGTGCTATCTCCGTTACGTCAGTAGAGTCATAAGTGTAACCACAGACAAAATGGCGTAGTTACACCGCGACGTAATGATTATATCCATCAAAACTGACGTCAGACTAAGTTATGATTATGAATTGGGCCTACCACCACTAGTAAAAGCTAAGGCTAGTGCTAAGTGACACTATGGAGACAAACCGAGCACTGGCATTATACCTTTGAGTAGTTCTAGATACTCAAAGCATTATACAGATGTTTTATTTAACCCGAACAGTGCCTATATATTACTCAAAATGTATGAAAAAGTTATTACATATAAAATTTGACAAACTTCCTCTGCTTAGATTTTTTATTCTTTACATGAAAATGAGTCTATTTGAGTAAAAAACAATTTTGCCCAACATGAAAGTTCATGCTTGACCAAAATTTTAGTATGCCATAGATATAATATTATCTAATGTGCCACTTCAGAGATATCTTCCGTGATCAGTAGTTGAGCTCATTTAAACACGCAAGATATCCCATAAGTGGCAATAATAGTACCCATACGAGTAGTTGCAAACCGTGAGAGAAAAACAGTGATTAATTATGCAAAATGTTTCCTAAGGTAGTTTTCCTGTGGCACCTTTGTTTAAGATTTCCCCGTACTTGTTCCGTTTAAATAAAACATACTGTATAAAGTAATCCCAAACCTACACTGAACTACATCATATTTATAATGTAGTGTGTAATGCATTATCAACAAAGTCGTGACACCTAAGTATAGCCCGATCCCCAAGTATCGATCTATACTTAGATGCGCCGGCGCCGCGTGAGCTGCCTGGATCGTCGCAGGAATCATAATTTATTTTACTGGCCCTGCGCCCGGCTTCCCTTGCGACACACATAAAAACATTCGTATCTGGCTTATAGGCTATTAACGCTGGCCGTTCTAACTGCTTGGTATTTCCTTTAACTTCTAGTTGTAGCTTGTAAGATTTATGAACTGTCAACACGTTTACAGTCACAGTTACCATTGAAAAGTGATACACCTTGGAGCTTACGAGAAGGAGAGTCCGAGGAAGTCACTGAAGACATGAAAGTCGAGTCAAGAACTGGATTTGCATAATTCAGCGACAGACCTACCTAATTCCTGAAACCGTTTTAAAGTAGTTAGTTATGCATTTTTTTACTTGCAGGTAATCTTGAGGTGTTTCTAAACTCCAACACAGGATTTCTAAAGCAAAATTTTCAAGTTGAATCATTTATCGACACAATTTCCTAAAAAATCTTGAGTGGAAAACTTATAACGTAACTTAAAACGTGGATGGGTTGGTTGAGTGTCTTGTGTCCAACGATATCCACAGGAAGTGATTGGGCTGATGTAGGGCACTTAGTTAATTGTTAATCAGTTGTGAAAGACGTCATTCAAATATATTAGGTATACACATTAAGTTTTACTACACAACTATTTCCAAGAGATATTTATTAATCTACAACTAGTCATAAATCGTACAGATGTGTGTAAGTACCAAGTACCCATGCTTAGGTCGGATGTTACAAAAACGTGCACCACCGCGGTGTGCCAGATCCAGTCTAAATCATTTAGCGTTTGTTAGCAAAGCTCAGGATTGTACCACTTCTTTAGATTTATGAAAAACCATAATTGTTGCACCCAAGAATGTCATCAACATTGCTAATATAATATGTATACGATGTACCTACGAGTGTGCGTATCATAACGAGGCGGTCGGCACTGATCGTATCGTAGGAAGATTTTATTCAGCGTAATTGCGCCGTCGCATGTCGTAATTAAACGAAAACTGTTCGGTCGCAACTCCTGCGCCATTAGCCGCCTGTAATCGCGCGCAGCTCACTGTAATCATGACGTTTGTCCTGCCTTCACATGATTGAAACAATGATTTACGTTTGACGGTGACTTCGTTAGACGGCTGAGCAAAGACAACCGGTGCTGAATCGAATGACTAAAGAATCCTCTATCGCATTCAGTAAATTATACAGTCATAATATTTTGCAGATCTGCAGGCATTTGTTTTTCACATCACAAAACCAAAAATAGCATATGTATAACTTGAATAATTCGTCCCACACTGTCTGCAAACGGTAAAGCCGGAATGCAAAACATGTCCATTGCATCCGACAAGTTTATTTTAAGAAAAAACATCGATTGACAACTTCGTGACGCAATCGTTTTCCGCGGAGACATTTTGAACAATTTGTACCCGCGACAGTTGTCTGCGGGTGCAACATGGAATTATAAGCGAACGTAAAATAATGTTACATTCCCGTCGGCTACGCAGGTACGGTGTTATAGGTTAGGTGACGATCACTTACCCAATTTGATCAATTGTTCTGAAGCTGCGTTTGCTAACAGAATACCAATGTGAGTCACGGTAGGGGACAGTCACTGATCGACGTGATTTGATCACCTAGAGGCGACGAGTGAACATCAATGTTTTGAGAAACTGCTGAATTCTAATTTCAACGTAAACCGCTCTCATGATCGATCTTGAGTAACGTTTTGACAACTCTTGAAATTGTCATTTGATTAAATAGGTAAGTACTGTATAACGCCAGGATGACCTTTTAATTTTGAGAGCTACTTACTTTTATGTTATACCATTTGTACGGGCAAGCCGTACATTTTGTATCATCCGCAATTTTGTAACGCGTGTAACCTACATTTTAATCGTTTATACATTTTAAACTTCACATTTTATAACATTTACTTTTTATTCTAAATAATTGATTTTTTAGCAATTACTTTTACTTGTTTTGTATTATTTTAGAGCGTTTATTAAAACGGCTCTTACTGCAGGACTGGGCTTGATACCTACATCGAAACCATAAACGCGATATCGCTTTTTACGTGGTCCGGTAAACCTACCATAAGTGATAAATATCGAAACAAAGCATTACATCGATGCTCGTACAAAGACATAAATTACTGTAAGTACTAACAATGTTAATTTACAGTATTTGCATAAATGTGTTTCACGAAGCTCGCCACTTTTTCACACAAGTTCACAAAACAATATTTTATGTTATTCGTAAATGTACAATATGTCTTCGTTGACAGCAACGTAATATAAAATGCTCATGAGTGCGTTTTATATTACGTTCTTGCAAATGCAACAAGTTTTTTGAACGTTTTGTTCTGAAACTCAGGTAAGTAGGTACCTATGAGCTTAATCTTGCTTGAATTTTTATAAACCTAGTTTTTATTCTTTGATATTATTAATCCCAAATTTTCCAGAGGTGATCCTTCTCCATTCCGCATGTCTCTCTTTTCAAAATTGTCATCAGACACAAGAGAATTGAGGAATCACTAACCTCTGAAAGACTTATCTCGTTTTTAAATTTTATTTTCATCGAGAAATAGTAAGTACAAGTTCAATGAAAATGTGCATAACATAACTAATTCTTTCAATATCGTTTGTAGCGCGATTAATATTTGTGTCAGGTGTAACGCCATGTGTACATGCAGCGTATTGATTACAATCATTTGGAAAGCAAAAGTTTTAATTAACAATCATTGCGAAGGTTATTAGATATTACTGTGATTATTAGTTTGACCTCATCTCTCTACCACGTACAACATTACTTGTTGAACCTGTGGAATAACATTATTGTCTTAGACGTTGTTGGTATTCTGTGCGACACAGTTTTATTAGAAACATTGATTGAATAGTAGTGATTGTCCGATGTCTCAATCATGGGATCTTATTCTTTAGCAAAGTGTACAACATGCAGCTTACTGAAGCTTCCGTCTGTCGAATACCACAGGCCTTGGATGGGGTGCAAGAGGACGAGCAACAGTAGCGTCCCTTGTTTCGTGAATGTCCTAAATTTACTTTTGGTTCTTGCTTAGTATGCTACACTGTTCAACGGATTTGGCCGTAGACCTAGAACCTACACCTTCCCCTACCCCTTGCCTATCTGAATGACTACAGCTTTACCTCTCTTTTAGTGCAATTCTCCAATTTCCAGCAGCTGACTGCGACAAGCAAGGCTCTTAGGATAGCTGGCATCTATAAGACTAGGAACCGATGTAGAGATCGAAGGGTGCCCGTCGATACCTTCACCGCATCCTATTTTATTTTTTTATGTTATTTTGGCGTTTGAATAAGATTATGATGTGTTTATTTATTTATTTATTATTTATGTACACACATACACGTATAACAAAGAAAATAAGTAAAGATATCAAGTACAAAGGTATTGCTTATTTCTGAAGAAATTTCTGCCAGCAGACCTGCGACAGGAAAGAGTGAAAAGAAAAGAAGACACAGTGTGTAACTAAAGGAAACAAGGTAGGTAGATGACAAGAAGCTAACGATGAGGAATATAATAAAATATATAAAAATAAAATATATACTTACGTATAATAAAGATACATACCAAAATAAACTAATACATAGCATGAATATACTAATAAACATATAGGTATATATATATATGTTTTCCTTTGAATGCATAATGAAATAAAAAGCGAATAATTGAGAAGGTTAGAACATCACTTATTTTTTATATATTTATTTAATTAATGAGACGCCACTCACGCGCAGATCCTCGCACTATAACTTACATTAACGGCGACATTCCAGTTACATTACCATTTTATTTGCATCCACATTACGTTCTTTTAAATGCAATATCTAAATAAACATAACCAGTGTGATCCCCAGCTCGCAACACGACACTCTACTTGACCTTTTATTAGTGAACTGAGAATCGTCTCAAACATGCTGCAGTATCCACGTGTAGGTACCTACACTAAAAATCTTTCATTAATATATTTTTTTCAGCAAGGCGGACCAGGTTGTCTATAATCGGAATAGTAAAAACAGATTAACCGCATTAGAAAAAAAAAAATGCTAATTGATGAGAATCACTAAAATAATTATCAGTTTGACATCCTGTTTGAAAATATTCACCGAAATATGAAGATCATACATATGTACATAGGTGAATTATTGGTAATCAAGAAACGATGACATGAAGTAAGTCACGTTTATAAATCGATTAACAGATTGTCATATCAAACTGTATAAAGTAGAATCAGCTAACTCCACAAGGGAGCCACACAACCAGGCACTGAATTGTCCTTTAATCAACGCCTAGGCTTTAATATGTTCAATCAAGCGGACCCATGTAAAGTTTTTAAGGTCAATCCTTGTTATTGGAAGCCTCACAATCACAATGGCTTGTTAAGAAATAACCCGTTCTGTATAAAACGCCTGGAGCCAACAGAACTCCATAAATTGTGGGCCCAAGACTATTACTTCATGCGTCCGTCTTGATGACTGTCGTCGAGCGAGGGGCGGGGCGCTCCGTATGACTGAGTGGATTCTTGACGTATTCCAACTACGAACACAGTGCTGAAACTTCAACACATTTTGTTTTAATTCACATCACAGTGAGACATAGTGTTGCTGTGTGAGTGCGGTGATTTGCAAGATCTGGTATCAGATGGAGCGGCTAATGCAATACATATTGGGCATTAATATCGTGCATCGGCGCGTCACGATTAATGTCCGCCATTTCGCAGTGTCGAGTCCTGCGGCACGGTAGCTATTGATGTATTTCATACAAATTATATATATATACAAATCATACATATTTTAAAAATTACAAAGTGTTAACTTTACCGTGCTTGTACATATTAGAAGTAGCTGTGTTTGTTAAGTCGAACCCGCATTACTATAAGCGTCTAGCCGACGAATTTCCACGCAATAGACGCGACAATAGTCAACTTTGTCTCCAATCCGCTAAGACGACCCTGATGCGCAAAAGTGTGTACTGCATGGCACCAGTCATTTATAATAAAGTACCTAAAAGTTGGAAGGAACTGCCTCAATCTAGGTTTAAAAATAAACTTCATACTTTTTTGACCGCCCGAGCATATTACAGCGTTCCTGAGTTCCTTAATGAAAAAGAATTTGTCTTGACATAATTAAATTTATCTCAAGGTATCTGTATTCTGTATAATAATGCTGATTAATCTTTTAATTTTAATATTCCAATTGTATTGTAATACCAATTTATTTTTGTTATTATTATTGTATTTTTGTTTTGACATAATAATTGATAATTTTAAGTTTAATATTCCAATTGTATTGATATTTTAATTTAGTTTATTGTAATGTTATTCTGTTAAAGTTAAAGACGTGATTAATTTAATATGTAATATGGGTTTTAGGTACCTGAAATAAATGAATTTAATTTAATTAATTTCACTAACCCGAATTAACATTAGAATAAGAATATATGATATTTTTTACCTGTATCTCATTAAAATTTTATAATTATTATTTTGCATGTCACGCTGTGACAAACATGTCTGCACTTAATTTATTTTGTCATCTTGTATATGCACTTGTTTTGTATGTACACACACATGTTTATGCAAATAAAGCCTATCTTATCTTATCTTACAATTGAGGACTGGACGCCATTTTTGCAGATGTAATATTTAGCTTGTTGACAGGTTCATCAGAGGATAAAATGTATTCTTCTCCTGTCTAAGTATGAAATCTTAAGGAATGTTTATAGAATGCCTCTATACTACATAAATTATTATAATCTTACATCGAAAATGTTTCGCTTTCCAGTCTTTATGCAATTTCCTTGTTTGCATAGGCCAATATGTTCTAACAGCGCATTGATTATAAACATTACGATCTGGTCCACAAAGTCGAGCTCTATTACGGCCGATCATGTTCAATCGAACATTTCTCTGGAATCCGTCTGCTACTCGTTATACGGCTACTGTATCATCTCTCGCCGGCGACGCTAAAATCCTTACACACAACTACAATACGAAATGAACTCTATCACACTGGATCAAAATCGATATTTGCTCGTTAGTATTTGTTAGTTGCGACGTTTATGTCCGGAGAGTGTCCGAGTTAAATGCAGAGTTTATTTCATAAGAATATAATTAGTGGGTGGAGTTCAATCAAATAGTTGTTGTAGCGGCTGCCGACCGCAAAATAAATCGACTCAGCCACCGACCGACGGAATTCGGGATGCGCAGACGCAACCGAGCATACCGGCTGTTCATACTTATGTAGGTTTTATTATTAATACCTTAATCACAAAATTTAGTTACTTAAAATATGGTGTTGAATAGATAATGTTAAACGGAGTTTTTGCAATAAAAATAATGTCTAGAAATAGTACGCAATACTCAATAGGCTTTCTACATAGCAATTGGGACTCTGTAGAGCCGATATCAGGAAAATATTTCCGACGTGGTCGCGATCCGTAAAATACGGATTTAAATTATGTATATTGATTAATAACTAGATAGGTAAGTACCTATCAGTGTTTTTAAATTCTTTGGTTTTAAACATTCTTGCCCGTAGTTCGATTAACTACGTTCGTAATAAATCATAGAAAAGTATCAATTATCGCTACACCAGTTAAGGGAACTCTGTAATTGAGTACCTAGATAATGAAACGAGCTACATAGGTAATGTCTAGAATACCGAGAATAGTCCGACGCAATAGTTATATAATGCATTCTACATTGTAGAAGCTAGCGGCAATAATATGAAATCTACGACTTGTTATAATAGTATCCATCGTTAATAAATTATAAAATAGCTCCATTTATCCTCTTAGAAGCAAGCTGTACTGCGGAGGAGGGAGCGCGGGTGAGCGCGGAGGGCCGGAGGGATACGACAGGAGGTAATCGTCGGTTCATTATGGGCGCTGGTCGCGACCATGTCGCGCTAAATTGCTCCGCTACCCGTCTTACCCGCACTATGATTTAGGAATATTAAGGGTCGTCCCACGCGGTGCGTAATTGCGACGCGACACGACGACGACACGACCCCGACAATTACGTCGTGGCGTTAGATGTAGCGTTTTTGTTGCGAATCATTATCTATCATTTGTAATGGAACTGCAGTGAACAATGGAATGAATAGCTCATTACGACGTGGTGTATCCGGCCGTAAGTTTTTGTTAATGGCAAAAATGAGTAATAAAACATCCGACACTCGTATGTTTTACTGCAATTTATTTTGCCAAACGTCTTTGTAGCTTATACTATCAGGACGCTGCCTCCTATCGTTAAATTATAGTTTGGTTCCATTACCACATGGATGGAGATAGAAACTACAGACTGTTTGTAATCTATTCAATTCTAACTCTCTTTCGTGCTTTCCATATGAGTGCATCCTATTATAGTCTTATGTCATTTTCAATTGCGATTAGTCGGTGCCTAATATCAACGCCTGTTTTTAATTGTCTTTTCATACATTTTCGTCCACATTATTGTCATCCAATCAACCAAGTAATATATCAAATCGGCCCTGCCCGCAGAGTGCGTCATCTGATGAACCTACATACACATGATCAACTCTTATATCCACCCTTATCTATTCGCGTTGAACAAAAAACTGTGCGCAATGAGTTATGTCCCGCATCGAGCATGTATTACTATGTGCGTTTAATCGCAGCTGGAATTCGGCGCAGTCGCTATTGCCTCACGTAGGCATACATGTCGCATGTTGTAGCGGTTGTAAGGATGGCACACAGCTCCATAACGATTTATACGTAAAAATATAATATTTTGGATCTTGCAGAGAATCATATAAGGAATCCTCATGTCCCCAAAAACCAGAATAAATATGTAGTAAATACGTAGTTCACTGACTGCTATAGGACATGGGCCATATTCAGGAGTCGTCGTTTGTCGAGCTGATATCAGGAAATTATAAAATATGTTCGGTTCTGCGCTCGGCGGTGGCTGCCGCGGCATGCTCGTCATCGCGCGCTTTTTGGTCCCAAGTAAACCTACACGAAGGGTATAGAAACGTCTCGTCCTCCGAATCGAGTCGATGTCTTCGCAATCTAATGTTTTTATAATAAAATAGTTGATATATTTTCGCAATTCCTAGACGATGGTTGTTAGCTGTCAGCAATCGCGGCGACCGACGCAGCTAATCGAATGCCGACACAGATTCGCGCGGCAAGCCAGACGCGCCTGCGCCGGCGCGCCGTTACCAAATACGTACAGCCCGGATGTTGTATTACTTTATTGATATATTTACTGTGGGATATTAATAGATAGGTACATGTAGGTAACTAGACTACTCTAGCAGTCGATAACAACTTACAGAAGGAGAGTAGGTGGATGTTCTAAAAGCAGGCACTTTAAGGGTTGTGTCACCTTTGAAAAGTCGTAGACGTACCATACGAAGCAATTTCGATACGATGTTTTTTTTCTAATAGGTACTTTTAATTTTTGAGGTCAACTATAAAAACCAGACATTTTTATGAAGAAAGTTTTTTTTATCATACCTAGCACAAAATGTAAGATCTCTGACGCACGGTCCTCGAGTAGATTCACTTGAAGACAACAGCAAATGTTGCCCTCACTTCAACAAACGTCAAGATATTACGAATTATCACAAGTGTATCAGATGGACGGAGATATTACTAACAGGTTTAATGGATTCAAATTCTTACAAATGCTGTAAAATCGTTTACGGGAAAACTGTATTAAAAGAAACTCCTGCACTTAGATGGTCAATTATTTTCAACCAGTAGGTAAAACAACTACAGTTTTCCAAATACCAAACGCCATTTACAGGGACGGGATCATACAAAAATTACAATATAATGACATAATTCTGGATTCTGGAGGGCCATCAGGAAGAGTATTTATTAATGAACATCTGACAAAAGAAAACCGTAAGCTTTTTCGTGAAGCTAGAACAAACGCCGAGGCAAATGGCTTTAGGTTTTGCTGGATTCGCAACGGACGGATATATGTGCGAAAGGAGGAGAAGAAGCCTGCCGTACGTATTCAGAACCACGCCGATATTGAGCAATACCTCCGAACTTACACACCGAATGCTATCACCAACATTGAAACACCGCCTGAAATACCACGTTCTCCTGATACCGTTAAGTAAGGACAAATATAAAACTTTGTCCTGCTTTATATCCTATAGAAAATTAAGATTTGTTTTTAAATTTCTAATTACTATATTTTTAATTGTTAATTTTTTTATCATAACAAATACACACACACACAACTACAGATGCATTTACTCACATACAAAACGCAGACACGCCGTTATATACTCACATAATTACTCCATGAAAACACTTCGTATTTTGTTTACTATGTTTCAAATTTCACTGTGGTCGCAACCAAATAGAATAAAGAGTGACAATAATATTTATACTCCAACATATATTACTTTACTTTCTACATTGTGGATAACTTAGAAGTATTTGAAAACATTGACGAAACACTTAGTATAAATTGTCACTTGCTAGATAACCTTGAGTCATGTAAAAAATTTCTGAATCGCGACCATAATCTTAAAATGATTACACTAAATATTAGAAGTTTACATTGTAACTTTGATAGCTTCTTGATAGCGCTTAAACGTTTGGACATTGAGTACGACGTGATCGTACTCACTGAGTGTTGGCTGCACGAGGGCTCTAATATCAGGCAAATTGAAGGCTACAATGTATTTAACACAACAAACAATATTAACAGAGCTGGAGGCGTAACTATTTATGTGCGAGATTCTTATGTAGTATCAGTATCAGAGCCGGATATAAGCGACGCAGACAGTTTAATGATTTGTATTAATAACTTTATCAAAATACTGGGAATATATCGCTCCCCATCTTTTTCTAATTTAGGCAACTTTCTCTTTTCCTTAAATTTTAAACTTAGCGAGTTTAATGATAATTCAAGAGTTGTGCTTCTTGGAGACTTAAACATAGACTTACTATCTAATAATCCTAATTCTGATAACATAGCGTACCAATGTTTGATGGCTCAACACGGATTTCTCCCAGCTATTATAAAACCTACAAGAGGAACCTCATGTTTAGATCATATATTTGTTAAAAGCAAAGATTCTGTTATAGGTATAGTAGCAAAATGTGCCATTACAGATCATAACGCTGTAATGGTTGGGCTTAATACATCAATTGAAAAACCAAATAAAAGAAAAAGAATTATTATGAAGACAGACAACGAAGCCGTAATGGCGGATTTACTTAAAGTAGATTGGACATCTGTTACCGGTAAAACAAATGTAAATGATGCATTAGAAAATTTTAACAGTACAATCAGCTTAGCAGTTAACAAATACACACGTGCAATCAAAAAAAGTCGCTCAAAATTTAACCTAAAGCCCTGGATTACTCCCGGTTTGATGAGATGTATGCGTCATCGTGACAGTTTACATCTCCAAGTAAGACGTGATCCAAATAATGACCTCTTAAAACAAACATATACTAGATACAGAAACTTTTTCATAGATTTGTTACGAAAAGTAAAGAACAGTTATGACAATAAAGCTTTAGAAGATAACAGAAAGAACTCAAAGAAATTATGGAATGTAATAAAAGACATCTGTGAAATGAAAAGTAAAAGGACTGACTCAGTTGAACTACTACAAGCAAAACCCACCGCACTTGAGTCACTAAATTATTGTAACCATTATTTTACTACTGTAGGAAAAAATCTTTCGGAACGGATCATCGAACGGCTTTCAACTTCAGAAAAATCTCTTTGTGCTAATATCAACATGCACACATCCACCATTGACTCAATGTTTATGACACCTACAGACACTTTTGAGGTGGATTCTATTTTAACAAATCTCAAGAATGATAGTGCACCGGGCCTAGATGGGTATAAACCTTTGCTTATTAAAGTGATAAAGAATGTCATCTTAGAACCATTAACCCATATATGTAATTTAAGTATGTCAACAGGTAAATTTCCTGATCAATGGAAAGTTGCGTTGGTATCTCCAATTCATAAAAGCGGACCTAAAAACTGCCCCGATAACTACAGGCCGATATCACTTCTTAGCATATTTTCAAAAGTTTTAGAAAAATTAGTAAATATACGGACTGTAAAGTATCTAGAATCAAATTCACTTCTTTCTGAACGGCAATTCGGGTTCAGACGAGGTAAATCGACAGCAGAAGCGGTGGAATTACTCACAAACATAATTTCTGAACATACAGATCGTGGAAAACAATGTATCGGTGTGTTTTTGGATCTCGCTAAGGCATTTGATACTATTTCCATTCCAATCCTCCTAAGGAAACTAGAGCGATCAGGAATAAGAGGAACGGCCTTGGAATGGTTCTGTGGTTATTTGAGCAACAGACGCCAATGCGTCAAAGTGGGCGAGCTATTAAGTGAAGAAGAGGAAATCTGTTACGGGGTTCCACAGGGCAGTATTCTTGGTCCTACACTCTTCACAATCTACATGGATGACATTCTTAATATTGATATCCCAAACGCTGATCTGATTTGCTACGCTGACGATACAGTTATTTTATTTCATGGGACTGATTGGGATGACGTTTTCACAATATCGGAAGCAGGCATATGCAGGATTGCAAATTGGTTAGACGAAAATCTACTGACCTTGAATGTTAAAAAGACCAAGTATATTGCCTTTAGGAAAACTCTGGCAACAAAGATACCAACGCGAAACCTAATAATTCACATAAATACGTGTCAAAATTCCCTCAGTATTCGTAACTCTTCCCATTCATTAGTTTGCGCATGTAGCAAAATTGATCGAGTAGATGATATTAGATACTTGGGAGTAATTATAGATCAACATCTTTCATTCAAGCCACAAATAAAGCAACTGGTAAAGCGTGTCCGTAAACAAATTTACATCATGAAAATGTTACGCGACTGTGCCTCTGACAAAGTTAAAAAGCTTGTCTACACAGCCTTGTGTCAGTCCCTTCTACAATATTGTATAGTCATATGGGGCGGAGCGGCAAAAACCTATTTGTTAGACCTCGAAAGAGCACAACGTGCTGTTCTTAAAACGATGTTACGAAAACCATATCTCTTTCCAACAGACAAACTTTACTCAGAAGCTTCCGTACTCGGAGTAAGGAAACTATATATTATAAATGTAGCTACAAAAATGAAAATTAGTATTTCAAATAGGGATGACTTAGAAAACCTCCAACGTAAACGCAAATTTAGACTTCCTGTACCCGCGGTCAAATCAGCTTACGCTCAACGACACCCTAAATTTCTCCATCCATACGTATATAATGCTGTTATTAAAAACAACAATATCGAAAACTGCTCCCGTTACCAAACCAAAAAGAAATTAAAAGCTTGGTTACTTAAATTATCATATGAGGAGACGGAAGACTTATTTACAATTTTAAAATAATAATATATTTAATATCTTTAGTGTAAAAATACGCTCCAAACACACACACTTTTACTAATTATACACACACATTCACTAATTATACACACACATTCACTAATTATACACACATCATTAACAACACATCACACTCAACAGCTAGAATTCTTTTTGTTTTGTTTTATTTTATTTTATTTTATTTTATTTTGTTTTATTTTATTTTATTTTATATTTTATTTAATTTTCACTTATTCGTCTGCCTTTAATTACTAATAGGTATTAACTTTAGAGTAAGATTAGATTTAATACCTAACTTTAGAGTAAGATTAGATTTAATACCTACAGTACGTGACTATTATTCACGAAAATTTATTGCTTTCTGTTTATTTTTTAAAAATTATTTTATTTCTAATTACCATATTATGTAGTACATTCGAACATCTCAACCAATGTGGACATGTTTAATTAATTGGTTCCCAAGATACAGGCTTGCCTAGTTTGGGGCCAATAGAAATCCTACCATTGTATGTATATTTTTTGGAAAATAAAGATTTGATTTTGATTTTTTGATTTGATAATTACGTGCCACAATTTAGTGCAACGCTGTGTATGCTCCCGGTCGCTCCCAATCGCTCCTATTACGCGGCGGTTGGTTCGGAAATTGATAGGAATTATAAACTGACGAAACTGAATGCGGCCGCGATTAGCGATGCCTGGCTGAATTAGGCTTAATATATACAAACGGGTAATATGTGGGAAAGTAAATTATGGATGCAGGGAGACGTGACTGTTATCACTGCAGTTATAGGCGTAAATAAACGATACGGGGACTAATCAACAACTCGTTAATGAACAAAATACACTAACCGGAGTCACAGCACAGAAGCAGTCGAAATGTTCGATCATGCGAGGGCTCATAACGATCACATGGTTTGTGCGTGTCAATAGATTGACTTAGGGACAGTTTTTGATAGCACATTTAATTTTCTAGTATTACCTAGTAGGTATATGCTTATTATGTTTGCACAGGCGTCACGTCAAGCTGGCCAAACTCCACATCTCGTATTTCCCCTGCATTCCGTCCTCGTCCCACAGCTTGGCGCACCACTTTCGCTCCCCGCCGCACTTTGCACCACATCACCACGCTATGGCGGACGCATGATACGCAATAATCGCTTGTTACACATGCATTATGTTCAGCATAATAACGTAACATGTGCGCTCCCAACTCATTGTACATGGTAATCGATGGTATTTTGTTTTTGTTAGATACATCGTTCGCCATGGATAGGTATTGGAAAAAATAACCATAGCAAGCATTTGTTTCATGTACCTAACCATTATTCATTATTGTGTTGTTAAATGGATCAGAGCAGGTGATATTCATATGAAATAGCCACATATAGGTACACGGTTGTGGAGCAATATTGTCAAAATCACACCAAGTACCGCTGAAACGACCTCACACGTTTTCACAATTGACAGGAATACCTAGGTAGGTACCTATAGGTAGTCTTATAATGTCCTAAACCCATTTTTAAGCTGGGTCTATATAATAATGTACATTTGGGAAAACGGTAAATTACTTACGTGACTTCGCTTGGTAGAGTCGGTTAGAGTCCTACTGGAGCCAATTCCTCCTAGACTCAGAAAAACATCAAATTAATAATTTCCGTTGTTACCTACGACATACTCAAAGCCTACGACATAAAAAAACTTAATTTTTGTAGTGGATGGCGACCAAAGCCACAATAATAGTGATGCGCCGGCGCCGGTGCTGATAAACCGCGACCACAACCAGTCGTCACGTACCACATACATCACCCATGTCAAATTAACCGTCTGCTAGCTACCGTTGTAGTTACATGACTAGTGAACTGCGTCATATTCTGAAACAACGACATAAACATTTTATACGACCGGCTACAAAGACATCTGACCCATCCACACATGATGAACATGACAAAGTCATCGACAAAGGAGAAATAAAATGGGAACATGACGTGCTTGTTTCTTTATTTTGACAAAAAGATATTCGAAATTATGTGCATGAGTCAGAATTGTGTTCATACTGATTCATATAATTGATTTTTTAATTTTACCGCATATACCTATAGGTACCTACTTAAAGGACATTTTTCTTACCCTTACTCCTATGATTGCTATCCTCGCTATGATTTGTCCTGTTTCATGAGTGCAGTTTAAAAAAATACAGGTCACATGCACACACACCCAGACCCGAAACAACTAGGTATCTGTAGTTCATACAAATATAAATGTTCAGCGGATTTAGTGCGTAATAAAATGATACCTAATAAGTGGTTTTTTACAAGGTAGTTCGAACTTTATTCTCTAACGATCGTATTGAAGTTTATTACCAGAGTCTGAAGTTCATTACCATTTTGTTACGCGGTACACCCGCCGTGCGGAAATCGTATACGCAAGACGTAGTGCAGAAAGCTAATCATTACGCATTATTTAAACTAGGTACTTATATTGACGAGTCGTAATGGTCATGTGGAATCACCATCACAGTGTGGGTACACCATCAACCCTGTGTTAGATTGAAGCTTCGTGTCGTACGCAGCAGCTCCGTCCGTCCCTCAATCACTTTCACTTCGGACCAAATGCTTCATCAGCTTTATTATTAATCTTTTATATTATACTGGTGATAGTGATCTAAAAATTCACCAATTTCATCAAATAGTCAAGGGCACGTGGACTTTTGATGCGCCGGATCTATCAGGATAGTTTACAGGAGAGCTTTTAATTAAAATAATATGTTTAACCAGTAAGTGGATCGTTCGAGAGCGTAAGAATGAGTTATCGTGTTCTGATACAAGTGCAGTCTAAATTCGCGCCGCCCCCGGCTCTATGCGATTGCCCCGCGGCAGCATCGCTCCAACGGTAATTACGTTATTAAAAAAATCATATTTTTCTACTCTTTGTTTTGCAGCGGCCGGCCGTCGTCCGCCACGCCACGCCACTTTTTTATTTATTATTTATGAACTTAATTAACGGTTGACTGTACCGACACTACACTTATTTATAAGTCGCGATTTAACGTTGCAAATATGTGACCGAGCTCCTACGTTCAGACCGTTCGCGTTGTCGGCACAACTCTCACTAAAGCCGGTGCAATTAAAATAAGCTTAAACTAAACATTATAATAATTTGAAATCACTTTCAACGACATCGACCTAAATGTTAAAAGAGAGAGATTACTGAGAACAATCAAATTAGCGAACATGTAATCTCATCAGATGCAATTGGCCCGCAGTTGCGCGGTATTAACTGCGCATAAAGTGGCGGCGAGCATTCGCGGGCGAAACGAGCCGAGCAATATTATACCGATGCGATACATATCAAGCGAATGCTACCGGCGACGACGCCGACACTGCGCAGGAGCAGAACGTCGTTCGCACCAACTGGCACTCAGGACTTACGACCCTCTGCTGCTGAGCTACAGAAATAATTTAATTCGAGCACAGTCCGTTAATCTGGCGGATCACGGAGAAATGCGCCGGCGCTCGCCGCACGCGAATTTATTGTTTATGAAATTGTTTTTGCATGTTCCAGATTAGCCCAGTTTAATGTAACATTGTGCCGCAAAGCTACGCAAAGTACCTATATTTTAAACGACCGCTGCATACTGTGTGTCGAAAGCAGATAGTTTAGTGAATGTTAAGATATTGTAGATCATTTCAGGGATCTGTGAACGTAGTATAATAAAAGAAACAACTCAATTTCAGTCTGACATTAGACAGGCTGAGTCCGACTAAAGACATTAATGCTAAGAAAAATGAAGAAAACCTTTAAACGCAGCGCCTAATAACAGACTCAAAAATATCAATCGACAATCTATCATAGGACGATTTCAGTTTTTCACAATAGTCTACCCGACACCGACCCAGCACCGATAGCGATATCGGTGGACATAAACTTTAGTACCTACTAAGTAACCGCTTACACACTGGACAACAACAACAACGTTGTTCCCGACATCGAATGTTATCCCCGGAACTGACATGCAGCACCGCTACTGACGCCGGCCGATGGTGCGCTAGGTAAGGGGTCATCCACATAAAATAAAATAAATACAACTTTGTTTCAAGTATTGTCAAAATCTATCGCTCAGTTCTGTAGACTTTACATTATGACTTCTGCTTTGTGTACCTATAGGACGGTATACTAGAAAAAGATCAAGCTGATCTCATGATCTTCTGAACCAATGGAAATAAAATACATCAGTGAAGTTTCGTCTAAGTCCGTTTAGTCGTTCTCACTTGAGTAGATAACAGACAGATAGACAGAAATTCTAGAAATAGTAAACACTTATTACATTGCTTATTTATAATAGGATAGTTTTGTAGTTTCATTATAGTACCATACCTAGGTTTGTGAGAGACGGCGACATACGAGTATTGCGGGGTAGTTTATATAACATTGTATAATTTTGACAAGCTCCACGTTTGTGTTATCAGATCAAAATATCCTAAAGCAGACTTATGAACTTTTATTACAGCTTGTTACTTTACTACGGCATCAGCGGCAGTATCTTCAACTGGTACGGCGATATGTCCTTGTCGTTAACTGGTCGGCCTGGTATGGCGCTGTGATTAGAGTTGACAACATTGTCGGTGTTGGTGTTGGTGTCGGGTCGGTGTTGTTATCGGCTAATGTGAAAACGCCCATAGTCACACATGGTTCTCCCAAGGAAAGGATGACCGCAGAGCCAGCTCTCTGGTAGCACTGCGGTCCATCGGTGGTCTGGGATATTAAGACCGGTAAGTTACCAGTCTATCTGTTTATGCCTGGTTAGAAACTCATAATCTTCAATGCTTTTTGTTTGATGTGATTTTGTAAAGCGTGATATGTGTGATAATTTACTATTTTATGAGGTAGGTATCAAAAAAGTGTTGTCAAGTTATTATGTGCTTGCTGCCTTGGTCCTTATTTTTTTTTACCTTTTTTGGTAATTCTTCATTACTGTAAATTCCATTACAAATCATGTTACAGTACATAAACTGCAATGATTAATTGCAGACGTCGCAGATATGTACGATAAGGCGACGTATGTGAACAGAACGCAAAAACAAATGAGAACCGAGTGTGTGACGAGTTCAGTGCCGCTATTACTTGAGGTAAACAAGTCATGTAAAAAAGTCTAAATAAGCGCCGCGGCGCATAACAAAGCCGAGAGGACGCGAATATACGACCACGTACGGTTCAATTACGTGAAGCGCTATAAAAATATGATTTGCATAAAGTACGACGCGTTGCGGCGGCCGTGCGGCAGCGATGCGGCGACGCTGCGGCGTGGCGCCGGCGACGGAGGCCTAGATGTGCAGCGATAACCCGCGCACGCCGACGTGACTCGCTCTCAACAGCCATGACACCACAGAACACGCACACACGTCACTACAGTCACCAGGTACACTGTTATCTAGTACTCAGTGCTGTGACCACAAGCAGTGAAACAACTTTTTCTGAATATCAGGAATTAGCGAGTTAACATTATGAACAGAGTATTCAGAAGGATTTGTTACAACCAGCAAACCCAAATAGGTACTTTCGCAAGGTATTGAGACGCTTCTACAATTTCCAAAGACTTGTCGAAATACTATTTATTACCTACGCAACTTCTAAATTCCTCTATAAACAAGACACAAAGCAAAAACCACCGAGATTCTAGGAAGCACGTCAAGCCTGTCTGTCAATCATCACAGACTATGGGAATCTATCACGTGAGGCTTGTATTGTTATTATGTCCATTCTAATTCCAGCAACGTGCAATATTCGCCAGAGGTCCTCGGTACCGCGCAGTGTTCCTAGACGACCTACTGTCTCTGTCTGTGCTGTGACGCTACACACACATGCATGTGGTACCTACCTGCTAGTACTATCGTGATGTAGTTAGGCACTACTTATTACAACCAACAGATTTGCTAGATTATATCATCAACATTTACAGACACTTAAATTATGCTTTCGAGTCGTAACTTTCAGGAGATAGAGTGAATTAAGGTGTTCGGTCGCGAAATAACAATGACAAAAGGATTTAGTGTAAGCATTAAAATGCCTGATCACAGGACTCGAAATATGACCCGGCTGTAATAAGTCAATCAGCAAAGTACGTAGTTTGCATGCTTTAAACCTCTAAATAGTGATTTTTGGCTCAAAGCTGCTAGTATCTCAAAAGATGTTTATGTAACTTCAACCAAGAGAAACAATAACAGAAAAGTAACAATTCAGTGATTGTCAAATGCGACTTGGAATTTTAATTGGATATATTTTGTTGCGTTTGCTAAAATATATTTGGGTTATACGTGAGCTTACTAAATTAGTCTATCTACTGGTTGAGATTTGGGTGTAAAGAAATGAAAGAGATGTAGGTACGTGTCGTATGTAAGACGTAGATGTAGAATTTTACACGCCTTGAAGTATAAAAGTAGTATTAGTATCTAGTATTAGCGACGATCTACTAGCTATCTAAATTCCAGACTATTACTATTACTACTAGATATCACGATCACCAAATTACCATCACAGCATGGAGCTGCCAGATATATTACTATGTAGAGAAGCCCAAAAGTACAAGAATAAAGACATTGGGAGTCCGGAAAAAGTCAGAAACAAATACTATAAAGGTTTGCTAAAGTAAATTGACCAAAGTCAGACCTTTGTGGGACCTCCTCATAAAATTTCAATTCTGTTATTAGTTCTTCAAGAGATCTAGTAACCATAACGAAGCTATATGCTTGTGTTCACATTCGAACTCACAACTATATAGTCCCCAGTCCATGTCTTGGCTATAGGGCAAGTGTCACTTTTCAGGTCGTTTACCTCTCGTACAATTTCACTTTGCATGACGTGAGTGTGAGAATGGGTATGTGGTGGTGAAAGAAGTAGGCCCTCAAACTGTTGTGTCCAACTTGATTTCACCGCTCAAGTATATGAACTGATACTTTAGTGCTATCATGGTGGTTTCTGTCGCCAGGCGTCAATACCTACATAGATCTTCGTACATACGCGCACGTATGTACAGGAGCGAGGCACGTACAAACGGAGTTTTCTAACATTGTGAAGCCTCACGGAGGCACTAAAGCGTCCAGCTGCTATGTATGCGGCGCGCGCGCGCATGCCCGCGGAATCACAATCGACGCTCGCGGTAATAACTCGTCGAACGGAGCCGCGCCGGAATCAACAAGCAGCCGGTGCGCAGGCGACGACCAACACCACCGCCCAGCGCTTTGTCCACCAGGACCTTGGACACGAAGGTCACTTAATGATGGACATTACCCACTAAATGTACACGAATATTTATAAACGTAACACGTCATCGACATTACTTGGTTAACGCCAAGAATTATTAATATTTTTATATTTCTGAAGACATCTAAGTCCGAGAAATCGTTTATGCCTTTTCTGACACATACTCGTAGACTAAACTTTTTGAATTTGAATAAAATTTAACATTTACTATAAGCTATTCCTACAAAAGATATCAAATCTAAAGTAGGATACCAACATCAAATTATAATGATCATCGTCAATTTAGATGTTGTTGTCGTTGGCTATTACTGTAACGTCAAAAATATTATAATATATTATGTCGTCGTAAAATTGACACAAAGCTGATGACAATTATAATAGCGTATCTTGCAAATGATGAAAAAAGTAAAACAAAAAACAAGAAGAACAAACATCGTTTGATATTCATGCGATTCATGGAAATGTTAGGAAGGCGACGCGCATTATTCAGATGCGATCGAACGCGTCAATCATTCCTCACCTCGGACCAGAGATCCATTACCCAGCGAGCACCACGCACGCTAATACCGACCTTAATTACATCGCGTAAGATACATATTTATAATCTGAACATAATTCGGATGTAAAGACGAAAGGTAATATTTAATAGGTCCATAGTAATGAGGCAGCCGGTGACGAAGGAAACTCCGCATGTATTTATTTAAATTTATGAGAATTGGTATAAATGTAAGCAGTGTTCACACTGTGAAGATTAGGGAATCGTTGAAGGACTATCTATCATCCCGACTATCGCAGATCATACATAATAAAAAAATGTAGAATGTAAATAATTTTATTTAAATTAAAATGCTTCATGTACAAATGTACAAAAGCGGTCTTAATGCCGTATAATGCTCATAGAAACGGAGATTGTTTGTATTTTCATGTCGACTGTTTCTTAATTTACACAAAATAATGGAGATTAATCCAAAGTGTATGACTTGTAATGCATCATAACGTTTATGGACACAAGGAGGCAATCCATTATGAATAAATGTTTCTACTATCACACATGTTGGTGTTCTTTCTTTATCAGAACATCTTGCATCTAAAACCGTGTCATTAGCAAGCCATTTCTTGTTTGTTGCTTGACATCAATCAATCTTTTAAATTAGAATTAAACTGGTTTCAAAAATAAAAAATACTTTTGTCAATTTTAAGGATTAATTGCTAATACATTCAGCTATTGACTAAATTGTAACAAAAACTTCCGGCGGCGGGCGGCAGTGTAAACGCGGGTTTCGCAACTCCCGCGCAATACTGATTTGATCGTGCGCTCGGGCATACGGTAAATAATTCATTAATTTACGTCCTTATCGCTCAGATATGTTTTTATGATACAGTTTTAGAAGTAGGATCCCTCTCCTTCAGCTGCATTACAATAACATGCTAATGTGTCCAGGTGTTGGCGCAAAGCATCTAACGTATATTTTCATTACCTTTCATATCGTTTTTTAACGTGACGCCCTACATTACGTTTTACAAGGCAAATTAATCAAGTCAACATAAAGCTTGCGTTCATTGGTTGTATTAATATTACCCACCAGGCCTACCTTGATGTGAAATCCACAAGACTCTACACTTAAATAATTTGCTCTTACTGCAATCCACTGACCACTTCCATGGCAATAAGCCAAATTTTCTGTGCAGTGACATACAACTACATTCGTCACTTTTGATAGTTTTTAAGAGTATCTAACATTATCTTACTTTACAATGAACCCTTAAACTTCAATTGTAACTCGAGAAGTATTTCCTCATCGCTCGCTACGGGCCTCAGAAGATTACCTTATTTATATTCACCACGACCTCTGTATTTCCGACTTGGCCACGGTCCGTGGGAGCATCATTTTCAACAAAAACTCCTGTTTATGTTTCCTTTTGGTACATTAGGAAGACACACTATAATAATCCCATGTATGACTACTGTAGCCATACCTTTTCCATTTTGTAGACGTCATATAAAGCTAGGATCACCTAACAAGGCTGAATGCAGGATCCAATATCACCTAAAAAGAGAATACTGATGGTGTTTATCTCGACGCTCTATACTAATAGGATTATCTGGGAAAAACAGCTCTAAGAGTCCAAAGATGAAAAACTTTGTGCTGTTAAAACAAATTGAACTACAACACACAGCACAAGTAGCGGGAAGCTCTAGGCAGGAGCGAGTTTAATGAAAATATCACGACGCCCCAACTACTTTATAACGGCCTTAAAATAATCTTTAATGATTTCCATGATTCCATCATGTCCTATATTACCCACTCGTGTAGTCACCCCTACAATCACTGGTTTGCCCGTTGCGCAGGCGCAGCTACAGCGACTCTCGCGCAGGAAGCCACGTCGCCCGTCGCAGTACGTGCCGCGTCCTCCGCGACAACACACTTTACACTGCCGGGACCAGACGTGCAGGAAGGAAGCACACAGTGTGGAGCCATCGTGAGTCCTTCTATATTGTGCCTGTCAAAACCTTGCAGATAAGGAAATAAAATTTCAATTCTTTGCACCTTCTTGGCTGGTCGTCACTGGTTATCCCTTTGAATTTTTATTGTTTTCTTATTTCAATGCTATTTTCTGTGGCTTTGCAAAATGATACGACGTCTTAGATGACGTCGATGTACCTAATTTATGCAACATAGTAAATCCTCATACTAAATTAAAACGAAAATAGCTCCTTCTTTTAAAGATTATTAATTAAACAGGTTGATTTGCGTTCTCTGGCGCTTTTCCTCGGACATGGTAAACGCTCTACTATGCTCATGCATACTCATCAAAGTTGATCCTACCCTCATTTACTCTCCAACACTAGTCAGTAGTACCACCGAATTCTCAATCTGCTTCAGTGCTGCGTAGTTACTGAGTGAAAGGTACTGGGTACTAGGCTTTTCTGTCGGGAAGCACTCCGTAGCAGAGGCAGAGCGTTCGAAATTCAGTGTGGTTTATGGCGATAGGCTCGCCCCCATTACGTGTGACTGTATACCGCTATTGGTTGTGGGTGGTCAACACAAACACCTCTACGCTTGTAACGAATTTATGTATAGTCATAATGTCTTTGATCAACTAACTCTGCGAGAGCACTATAGAGATTGGTGCTTCTTATTACAATATTCAATTTCAAAACCTCTTTGCAGTGACTTGGCTGCCAGAGCCAACGTGTTGTAGGAACAAAAGGACAGGTTGTGTTGTATGAGCAGGCGCACGTCCCACCGCCGCGCCGCCCGCGCCTCCGCGGACGTAAATATGTGATTTCCGGTGACGTGAGCGTGACGCGCTGATAAGGGTTGCACCGCCCCGCAGTACTGCACGACGCTACTGGACTATGTAATGAATAACACTTAACTCTTCACGCCTGTTTGAGGTGAACAGAGAAACGGCTGTGTGGTCCTCAGTCAAGAATGGGCTGCATTCTCCCAAAGTCTCGTACCTACACTGATTATATAATGCTACAACCCAGATTTGCCAGTATAACACGCTGATTATCATTCTACCGACTTCACTATAATTCTCTAAAAGTAGAATCGTTTTCACCAGTGATCTGCTAAGGTAGACCTGCGTCGTCTTTGTGGAATCTCGTCACTTTACCTATAATGATCAGCGCTTGATTGAGCATGGGTTAGTTATTTAGAAAAATAACATATGCGACACGAATGACGCATGGCTGGATGATAATATGATCGTGTAGGTCAAATATTTGTACTCTCGGGTCTGATAGTTTGTGCAGGACATTTACGTATGCTCCAGATCCATGACTCAAAGAAACCCAACGCCATTATTAACAAATTAGGTAACATCAAAACTGCATTGCTCTTTAATATATTCTACAATATCTAATGGTAATCAACATAATGTCTTCATGACTAAGTGAACGTAGGTACTATAATTAATTGTTTCAATTAACAGACACAATGTACTCCTACGGCCAATTAATATTAGTGACGTGTATTAACTTGTCTCGAGATAATCGCCATCTGGCTGATTTGCGGTTATTGACCACCGCCGATAATGTAGCCATGAAATAACATTATGATAATCATGTAATATGGGCCAAGCCTGGCGTTTAACATTCAGACATCACACCTTATACCTTTAGCGTAGCTCTGACAAACTGCTAAATAAACTCAAACCGACGTAAATGGAAGTCTAATGCCTATGGAGTCAAATCATTGGATTATACACATGTTTTTAAACTGCGTAGACGTTGCACGGTGGTTACTTGTATTCACAGTTCGTATTCCGACCAATAAAAATAGCACCTGCGAAATATAGCACAAAAAATGTATGTCGCCACTCGTAAACGACATAAAGCAGTCTTCCATCGATCAAGAGAACGGACAACACATACATATCGGCTCATAACGTGACGGCGACGAGCGGCTCCGCCGTGACCCGCCGAGCATTAGCATCGCATTCTTATTGAAACACCACCCCGCCTCCCTGACCGACACTCTAATTAGACAATTTGCGTATCCACTTCCAGACGCTCACCTCAAACCACGTCGTAACTACCAAGCGCAGCGCTACCCCGAACGGACATCAATCGCGACCATCTTAGAGCAGATAATCGCAAGGATCGCCCGTGGTCTTGACAGTGTACCAAGACAGCGCCGGAATAGCTGATTCCTATTGTAATGTATGCTAAACGAGTGTGACCGCGACAATTAGGCTAGGATGTGCGGGCCACGGCCGCGGTCGTGCCTCCACTCCGTCACGCTGAATTGCGATCAGCAATTAGTGGCTCATCGCTGCATCGGCAACGTGTTTATTTAATCACGAGCGCATACGTAATGTGCGGGCGCAGACGACGCGACGCACTGCCACGAATGCTAAGCCGGAGAAACGGGATGAGACGTGGGACTGTAGGACAGGCCCGGTACCTCTCAGCAGCTAATGGCGCGGGGGCGACAGTTTCACAAGTCAGCCGCTCATAACGCGATATTTACCGAATTTCCAATTCAAACCACGTTATTAATAAGGAGAGAGGTCGGGGCTCGTGATCGGCTCGGCTCCTACGCTGCGCAGCCACCGCGCCGCGGACACGAACAAAATAGTCGAAAAAGGTAAGCGCGCGGTCGTGACGGGAATGTCGCTGATGTTATGTATTTCAGGTCGCACTCATTGTATTTTAAACCGCTATTGTTTCGTATTTCGCGCCTGCGCACAGAATTCTGCGCCTGCGCCGCGACTCGCATCGTTTTTCACAGCGCTACGTCACTCACTCGCGGTTTGCTCTATAAATAGTGGTAAGTTTATAAACGGAGCGCATCGGGCGGCGGACTCGTGGCTGCGTCCTCTGGTGTCGTTACAAGTTATGACAAGTGGGCGCTAGTCTGTCAGGGCTGGTGGCACTTGACGTGCCTGTCATGCGCAGTGAGTGCGGGGTGCGGGTCGGGGGGTAGGCGCACGTGGCGCGCCTGCTCCCACGGTCGACGATTGATTAACGGTGCGGTTCGCGCTAACCGCCGCCGCGACGTGAGAATGCTCGCGCTAATGTGCGCACGCAACATTCGGGCCGTGTCGCCGCAGCGTGACAGAATTGCAAGCGACGCTACCACACGACCACAACGCGCGACTACCACGCAAATTCTTACCACTACTAGGTACAGTAGGTACTTCTACATAGCACATGCCTACTTTGCACTTGACAGTTGACAACCACGGTGATGTATTGTTGCTTGAACATCATACAAATAAGCACCGTCATTCTACATACTGTCGACTGACTGACATCTCTGTTTGTGTTGATAGCTTTTTGGTTGGGTTTGATTTTTACAGCGTCTGTTTGTATCAGATGTCCAAAGTTTTAGTTAACGCAAGACAAATGCATTGATTGCACTTTTACTACCAAGCTTGAAACC
Organism: Allophyes oxyacanthae; assembly: GCA_932294325.1. Classification (NCBI taxonomy): domain Eukaryota; kingdom Metazoa; phylum Arthropoda; class Insecta; order Lepidoptera; family Noctuidae; genus Allophyes; species Allophyes oxyacanthae. The sequence continues at coordinate 194,399 of OW028614.1, read as the reverse complement.
ACCCAAGACGATGTTTACCAATACCCTCAGCAAATCCCTTGATCTCTTGATCTTTGGCGGCCCCGCTACTCACACTGAAATGTACCGGTAGTTCTTCTAAACCCTTAGATGGCAAATCTGCAAGCATCATCATCGATCATCAGTCAGCTATGGATCGGCGTCAGCGCGGCGAGGTAGCGGTACAACAGTCGCGACGCGGCGGCGATGCGAGCGCGATAGCGCACGCGCGCCTGGGAACCGATGTCCAACAGGACCGGGCATACTCCCGCAGCACGAACCGAGGTACCTCTCATGCTGAAGCCTTCACAGACAGGATTGTGGATGGCTGATTATTAAAGTACATTTTATGTACTTCCTAAGAACACTTAGAACTTATCTTCTTAAGTGTTCAAGAGTTCGTCACCCTTCGAACCAACAGGATAGCGACACACTCCTCAATCCTAAACCTCCAGTAGGTAATCAAGGTGACTTCACAGGCATCGTTTTGGATAGCTTTGCAGTAACTACAAAAAGAGCACCTTGAATAATCAATTAACGATCAATCGCCTACCTATACATAATTATTTGCAACGCGATCCAATATGTACATGTCCTAGCTTTTCCAAAGTTTAGAGGCACGTATCAAAATGTAAGTGGGCGATCCCTTCAAACCCCGATTTTCAAATGTACAAGATACACAAAGTTACAGCAAACACAGAAAAAAAAAGACATATGAAAACACAAGATGTCTTTCGAGTGAGTCGGATCATATAACAATTAAAATGTTACGGATATTGCTTGCGGTGCGTTGTTGACATGATCAAACCACTGGTCTTACGACTAAGACGTGCTGCGTCTAAATGAATCATAACGCGCGTAATTGTCAGATGCGGCTGCGAGATAGCGACATGCGGCCCGCGGCGCATGGTTAGCATAGGCAAGCTTTAAAAGCTCAGATTCAGGATGTGACAGAGTGTCTTGGACTGTGGCAATGCATACCTATACAGTGTTTTATTTAACCGGAACAGTTCGGGCAAATCTAAACCAAAGATGCTACAGGAAAACTGTCCCAGGAAATATTTGCTCATTTAGTATAAAAACAAATTTTGCATTTGGTTACTTTGCTGAAAACAACAGGGGGGCTAAAACGGCCACATTTAGCAATTCATCTAAATCGAATTCATATTCCGAATTCCCAGCAGATCCTTAGCAATTCGTCTAATTTTGGTAAAATGGTCACACATTTTATGCAATTCAATTCATTAGCAGATTCGTATTAGGTGTCATTATTGCCACACTAAAAATATGAAAACCGTCACTTTACCGGTTATTGTTTCTTATCAGTATTTTTTGTAAAAGCTATTATTAAATATATTGTGATAATATAAATATATTTTTCAATAAAATAGAGGTAATAATAATCATTAAAACAATTAGGATTATGTATATAAGCATAAATAAATTATAGAAAATAATCATTTATAAAAATGTTTCTTCGACTGGCAACAAGAGAGAGGTATAAAAAAGTAAGGTTGCCATGACAACTGCAATGGCGGCCAACAATATAATTTTATTAAAATGTCTAACGGAATTAACTATTTGTTGTGTTACTTTCATACATTTATAATGTGCGTTTTTTGTAAAAGTGAATATGATAAAATAACTACTAATTCTACATTTTTGGAAGGAGCTGCAAAGGAACTATGTTGTCTATAAACATTTCAATGGACAATGTTTACACTTCATGTCGGAAGATATTCAGTGAGTAAAACAACAAATTTTCATTATTATGTTAATATTATGTAACACCGACAGCTTCATTCGTTGAGTGCAGCAGCTGAGCGTTAGGTCTTAGATTCAATTCCTAGGTCTGGCAATGTGTTTTTGCCAGTCTCTCTTTCTCATAATGAGTTTATAATACACAGTTATAATAGTACTTTCTCCCAGCCCTGAGTATGGAATTTTACTTCTGCTTCGGCAGACTGGCGACACCGCAGTAAACGGAACTACCTACTATCTTTACAGCTAATAATAATGAGGTTGAGATATTGATTATTATTGTTGACGATGGTACATACAACCACAGACGAAAGTTTTGTCTGTGCATACAACACTACCAATTCAATTACAATAGAATAATGATAAATTTATTGTTTCAGGTTGCCCGCTGGCTCCACTAGATGAGGCTCGCAGAATCCTGTCATTTTGCGAGCAGCGGCTAATGCTGCTATGGCTCATGCTGTCAATATGATTTGTCTCACCATGCCTAGCATCAAGTCTTATTCTGAGAAATCTATTATGTTTTCAATTTGGACCTGAATCGAGCGGAGAGGTTGAAATGTATTAAGCCAGATTCATACCTACTACATGATTAACTATAAATAACACCCATTTATTATTATAAAGTATTAAATGTGACTGTGACCTCAAAACTTTGTTTCATTTTAATAAACATTTCATAACCTACCTAATAGTAATATCCCAATCTACATTCAAATTAATTTACTCACTACCTTAGATTTATGATTGGACCAATCAACAATCTAAGCTCTCTACCTAAATAAAAATATAAAATATATCCAGCCCACTGCTGGGCACGGGCCTCCTTTCAGAATGAGAAGGATTAGGCCTTAATCCACCACGCTGGCCTAGTGCGGGCTGGCTTATTACACACACTATCGACATTTACGAGGTCCTCTCAGGTGTGCAAGTTTCCTCACCATGTTTTCCTTCTGTTAGCGCAAGTGATAGTCAAATTGCCAGAAAAGTCAAGTCAGTGCGGGCTGGGTTCGAACTCAGACCCTCCTGCACGGCAGGCAAGCGTTCGACCGCTAGGCTAAAGATAAAGATCAATTTATTGCTATCACTGCTTACTCACCACATTAGCTCAATACCTATTACAATAATATTAATTGTACTATGCTAAGTATGCTACCTATGCGATATTTTAATGAGTACGAGAAGTTCTAGTGATAAAGTTATGTACAACTTTTTCATATTCTCAGACTTAACAATAACAATGCCCTAAATCTGCCATTATTAATTAAGATTTCAAAGAAATCTGAAAGATGAATTGAAATATGATGTCTTCAAGTAACTTCTTATGAATCTGCTATTTGACACATTTGCAATTCCTATTAATTGAGCCATTTTACGAATCTCCATAGAAAACTGTCAAACAGATGCATTTCATATTAGGAATCATAATATGAATCATAATATGAATTGCTATAAGTGGCCATTTTGTGATTTGAAAATAGAATCGTAATAGGATCATATTATGATTCACCAAAAGCGGCCTTTTTAGCCCCCCAGGTCTCTTCCAAAGTTAAAAGTGTAGCCGGATTGAGGACCGATTTAAGTATTTCACTCGGTATATCACTCATTATTAGGCAAGCCTAAATAAGGTCGTACAGAGTCCTAATAATGAATATGTAACGTCTAGTTATTGACCCGACGTCGCTCCTGCGTTTTGTCCATCTGTTTTCAGTGCGATTGTAATTTGAGAGCGGTGTGTTAGCTGAATGAGAATGTGATACACTTTTGATGCTACTCACACAGCCACGAGCCACTGCGGACGACTAGTAGCGATAAACTGGAACTAATTAATATTCTTTTGTGCGACATCTACAACGCTTCTTGTCTGGGTATTGTTTGTCGGTCTATTTTGTTGTGTTAGATTGTTAGATTGAATTAATGATTACATCTTCATATTTTGAGTGCGTTTGGACGATGATGCTCCACAATTAGGCAATGGAATTGACGCTGTAACTAATTGGTGCCTCATGGTCATGCTCGAAAGGTTTAAGGTCCGCTCTGCCGAAAAAACAACTGCATGGCTTGCATTTTATTTTTGTGAATGTTGCTAACTACATTGCATGGAATCCTATATGCTGCGAGTTCGTACCATAATAATATCAACCTTATTATAGTTAGAAACTATGTGGTTCTCATGGCAACCCAAGATCTAGCGTTACGTTTCAGAACATACAATGATAAAAACATTTGGTAAACCAGCTTTATTGGTACGTTTGGGTTGTAGCACACGTTAGAAGACGTCGTAGAGTAAAGAAGAGCTGAAAAATCCCAAGCTACGGGTGGTGGCGTCGCAGCACATGACGTCAGTCAAGGAGCATGCCGAAGTGCGATGATTAGGGAAAGTCTAGCGTCTCCGGCTCTGAATAATGATGAACTTTACTTTCAAATCACTTTCCTCACTCGAGCAGGTACTCGGGGAGAAATGCAACAATGTCGCACACACTAGAAAGCGAGAAATGAAGACATCCTTCTGCTATGTTTTATAACAAAATTGGTAAAGTACAATAGCTATGGCAACACTAATGACCATAACACGCAATCTTTAGTCTTTACAGACTTCATAGGTACTATTGAAGAAATTGCCTTGTCCAAAGGTCAGTAATGAAAGTTAATGTTGTGTTGGAAGACATGGACTGTTGCCAGACTGGCAGGTCTTCACTAATTGAGACCTTTACAGTAAACACTGTGGTTTAGCTCATGGCTTTGAATTCTGCTCACGTCGACGTGAAGGAAAAAGATTTAGGGATAACGATTATGTGACCCGCAAAATAAAAGATATTGTGCCTCGAATAGCCTAGAGCTTCCACTGCTGAACATTCATATTGTAACTGTTGTACACACATCAATATAATCAATATATGTATAACAATATCACCATATTTATGTTGAAAACAGGTTCACTATCGCAGAACAATATAACTAGTGGTGCTTGACACCGATCCACCCCTGACAAGATGAAGTTAAGACGATCTGATTAGAATTAATTTGTTAAATACAGATTAATTCTAATTAGATCTTCTTTGTCTTTTTATTTAATTATAATTATAGTAGTTTGTCGTAGTCATGATTAATTTAAGTATATGTTATGTTTTGTCATTTATTGTTTAAGAGTGACCTTACGAGGCTGGCATAGTCACCACGGTGAACTGAAGCCTCAATAAAAATTTGAATAAAAAAAAATAAAAAAAAAAGATGACATTCTCCGATAGCCCAGGAATACAAACTTCAATGAAATGTGTGACATTCATGGATCGCTATGATAATCTATATCACTTCAGAGATCATGATTGGATACTAGTAAACCGGGAACCTCAATCGTGCCTTTTTGCTATACCGAACATTATCAAATTCAAATTAAATCAAAATCAATTTAGATGCTACAAAATTTTGTTGGTGCAATTATAAAACGAAAAGTAATCTACTACTAAAGGTTGTCTGTAAGAAAACGCCGATGTCGATAATAACTGTATAATCTTAAAATTTTAATTGTAATGTAGCGAACAATAAAAACTATTTCTATACTATTCTTCCACAAACAACCAGCCAAAAAATTATAAAAACAGTTGTTACGTATGCAGAGTAACATCTATAAATAGAATGGCGCCAAAATTGCCGACATTGATCATAAAAGTAACGGTGAAGCGACCTCTAGTGCCTCTGTCGTCACGAGTGTGCCTCGACATGTCGAATGCACCGACACCAATTAAGAAGGTTCACTTTAACAACGCGAGTTAAGGAACTCACATGAATATTCTTATTGCGTTAATGGCTTATTGCCAGGGTTCCCTTTCTGGCTATGATTCTACCAAAGACCTGGCGTAGTGTATCCACGACTGGACCGGGCGAAGTATGTCCACGACTAGACCGGGCGAAGTATGTCCACGACTGGACCGGACGAAGTATGTCCACGACTAGACCGGGCGAAGTAAGTCCACGACTAGACCGGGCGAAGTGTGTCCACGACTACTATCTAGCGATATAACTATAACACAGGCTCAATCTAGTAATATATTATATTACTTGATTAATTTAGTGAAATAATTGTCAACAGAACGTAACGGGGCCCATGGCACAGATCAATCATCATTTACCCCGTCGCTAATGGTTGAAAGTGAACGGGAAGGTATTTCTGGCCACGATGAAACAATTTTTCCTATCTGCCCCGTTGACGGGTCAAGAGCACCGGGGAGGATGGGAGCTCACCTTTTATTTTATCCTTCAGTTGATTTTTAACTATTTCACTAGATTAGTTTAGGGATATAGTTACATTACTAGATTGAGACCGTGTCATAGTTATATCTTCATTTCGTACAACTATCATCCGACATATGAATATATTACTAGGGGTATAATTATATCACGGCTTTACCTATCTTACTGCGACAGGTCCACGACTAGCCCGGACGATGTGAAGACACTGCACGCCTGGTCTTTGGCATCCTCAGCGGTTAGATGGTTTGTTACAGTTAGTATATGTAAAATGGAAAATATTCAATTCACTGCAGTAACAACTGCAAGCTTTTTGGTGTAATTTTTGTCATCGTAACATACAGGTGCGTGAATTTACTGTGATTAGTTTTGTGCGGTGAAACGGTGGACCTTCTTTGGCTCTTACTTTATGTAAACAACATCAGCTATTTATAATCATATCGTTATCATTATTTAGCTTACTGCTAAGGGAGCAAGTTAGACTCTAGCCAAGTCACAGCTCGTAATTAGCTCTAATGAAGATGTTTGCTTATAGAATTTATCATCTATTGCATAGTAACGATTCTCAAGTATATTATCATATAGGATGGCATTGTTGTTCTTCCGGAAAAACGTATTTTTATTATTTCTGATGCCAATTTTCTAAACTCCTACAGCCGCATGAAAGAACAAAAGATTTGCTTTAACAAACATGCACAATTGCACATGTATACAAATACAAGTGAGACATGAATTACATCCACGGTCGCAAATTAGCTACATGGTGAAAAATGTGATAGGTATACGCGTGAAGTAACGGTATTGTAGCGAGTTCAATGTCTCTTGATGACGTCATTATGGGTACCAGCCGCCATGACCAATCGCCGCCTCGCCGCCGTCGCACGCCATTGTCGGGGACATTACGTGACACCTTCGGACGACTGACGACGCAAACAAATAATATCGTAGACATAACGATGGAGCTGATCCGCTTCTTCAAAGATACGACGTTGTTAACATGTAGCGCTGCGCGGGCGCACCGGTGTTGACTTGCGGCCGCTTTGAGATCGACAAACATTGCCCAAACAAAGCTCTTCATATTAGAACAAGAGGCAAGCAAACACCCGGTTCCTGGTACTACCGCACCGCCGACGCCCGCACCGCGCCGGCCGTCGCCGCCACCACCGCTGGTAGCAATACACACTTACACAGACAACATATTTGTTTATACACGCCATACTTCTTAAACTACATTATAAGAAATGATAAAACTCGAGTATACACGACAAAACCGTTTGACGATTTTAGAATTCAATATCTACATCTCGTTAACTTCCAACTTTTTAGGAAACAAACGGCGAGCTACGTTCATAAATTTAATGTATGAGGGACGATGTTATCTCCTAAAGATGCATTTAATGTAAGATAGCGGACGCAGCTCCTTAAAAAATGTCCGCGACAGCGGGATCGACGAAATCCTTCAAAAATAAAAGCCGTCCAGGCTCATCATTTAAGGACAGGACAGACGAATCGTATCAAAACGCTGATGGAACTTTTAGGGACGTATAAAATACGAAGTCATTGTCTTTTTTGCGCGTTCAGTTTGCGCGCGCGACGCGGCCGCGGAATACCAACAAGGTCCGCCGGCGCAGTGGAATGCGCCGCCGCCATTCGCGGGACGCCTGTCACACGTCGCTCGCATCGCGACGCCGAGCGCACACGATAGCAACCCTCCCGAGGAAGACTTAGCACACACTTTTCAAAACTAACGCGAAGCTCAGGAAAAAACTATCATTCAAAACGAGATTACACGCCACGAGGTTCAACTAGCAACTATAAAATCTAGGTAGTAGAGACTAGTTCAGATCGGCTGCGTAGTCATCAATTGTGAATGCTGACGGTCTTTGTACGAGTTTCGGACATGGATTTGCTTAGATAACAATCGCGCTCCGAGTGAATCTGAAATGTTGATTTCTTTATCAATTTCTTTTGTTCAGAATGTTGTCGAGATCTCAACGTCTAACGTATTGCCCTCAGATTTTATCACGACTAATTAATTAGGTTCATTAATGTTAACGACATTTTATTCTGTTTCTTCAAATATAAATTATATGCGAAACTAACAGTTGTTTGTAGCAATTATTATAAGAATTTAGACAATGCGGCAGGAGAATGTTTAACGGGAAGAGTAGACAAACATCGAGTTACTGGTTCCCGTGTATAGTAAGATATTGTGTTTGTGACTGTTGACGTAATTATGTCTTCTAAGTAATCTGTTATAAGTATATTGTGAGTAATGTTAATGGATACTAAATAAGCTTTATTACATATTATATCTGTTGTAGCTGTCAGTACCGGCCAGCGTTCAGCTGATAATAACATACGATGTACCTATTATAAGTAACAGGTGCGCATGTGCGGCAACGGCTGCAGACGGATGGCCCACGTATGCGTCTACTTTTGCCGAATTCCCAAACATCGATGTGCAACTTACATATTGTACTGACTACCAGAGCGTTTTTCATGTTTTACAGAATGAGAGAAGTGAAAGTGAACAATTGAAGAATAACCAAAGAAAGCTCTAAATTGGGAAACTGACGAAGCAGAGAAAGAACTTTGTCTCTGAGTCGTGCACTCACTAGCGTTAGATAAACAGCGGTAAAGATTTGTCAATAATAATTTTTGAAAAGTAAAATTCTACTTTAAATTACATTTTTTAAGTTTATTTTATTTTTCTATTTTGAGTAGCATAAACAATACATAAATTTACCACTACAGTAATCGCGAGTGACCTATGAACAACAAAGCTTAACACATTATTTGGTATAACGAGGCTACGAAATCTGTCTTCTGACAATCAAGGCCACACATAATACACGACTTATACGAATATACGGCACTTATAGTCAGATTGCATCTCAAGACAATTCCACTAAGCCCAAACACGGCTACGTTACATTGTTTTATTACGGAGTTCCGGTGCCTACCTTCCGGATTCATCACCAACTGATGATGATGCCGGAAGGTAGGCAGTTCATTGAGACTATTCCAGGACCGCAAACGCCACTGAAAAGTCACAGGAACGCAAAATACGCAATTTCGTTTACTTGGATGATTTTGATTTAAAAATCAAACGATTTAAAAATTTCGATGAAATTTTTATTTGGGACCAATATAAAAGTACCTATACCCACCCTTCCAAATATAAAATTATTATTTCAAATCTTCTTTCAGTTTTTAACATTCTGTTCACAAAATCTATGGTCCTCCTTACACGAAGAACATAACACTGAGCGGTCTGTGGCGCCTGCGCATCACATATTGTAATAAACTTAATATATTTTACGTCGCAAAGTAGACTGGAAAGTTTGAGGTGAGCTCGAGCGACACAAGAAAATGCACGCCCTCATTAGTCATTCTGAACTCGTCTATACAATATTTATGTCACTCAGCCGAGTTTTTTAGAGCTGTGTCGTTGCTCACACGCACACACACACCCTCACTCGGGTTAGTGCTCGGTTGCTACCCGTGGATCTTCTAAATGCTATAATAATATTATGTTTGTTCGTAGTCAACGCAGTTTTGCCCCAGTGTTTTTTTGATTTGTAATTTTTATTTTTACTGTTTTTTGTCATTCTGGTGATGAAACAGCTTATAGTCTGTCCAGCTATTTATTCTACTTTTGAGTTTTGACATAAGCAAGCTATGAATTTCCTTATTTATTGACAGGCAACCATAGCTGATAAAATGCAAGACTTCATGCACGCTGTTTTTATATTTATTACAATACAAAACGTTGAGCAGAATTAAAATATCAATTTGTTAAATCGATTAAAACGTCTTCATAAATAAAGTCCATTGTTATAAGAAATCGAATCGGAAAAGCATTAGGACTTATAGTCAGTGATCGGAATAGGTGGTGCTAATTCACCTAAACTTCGAGGCACAGAGACAAAAACTGGAGACCTCCTTACGCAACATTTTTTCTGGGACAAAAATTGTCCCAGGTTTCGGGACATCACATAAGTACATCTTCTTATGAAAACGTCCATAAGCGAGAAAGGGATGCATTGTTGGTTGGTCGCTGTGGCTGCCAGATTTTTCATACGTAATTAAGGCCGGGATCATGATACATTTCCCAGGAGTCTCGGTGACCTGTTGGGCAACCTTCAATACGAAGACCCAGAGAAGAAGAACTTTAATTTGTTAAAATGTGGTCATATTACCTACCTATGCTATAGTTTTAGACACGATAAGTTTTCACAAACCGTGTTCTATAGTGAGTTTACTTTGCCAACAGGATGAGTCATCAATTCCATAATGAGTTCTAACAGCCGTTAGTTAGGGATTCTGTAACGTTTAATGTTCATTTGTAATGGGACGTTCATTCACTGGCCAAACGCGTTACCTACATAACTGCGGACCCCTAAAAACCTTGAATAACCTAATCTAAGCCAATACGTCGCGTGCGCTTTACAACTATTCCCCCGTATGCTCCAAATCAACTAGTATCTATCAATTTCAGCTGGGTATGCTATGAACTGGCCATGGTTCATGGTTCCGCCAATAACCTATCTATTATAATTGCATCCACTTCAGAACGTACCTCCCCTTAAATTTAAACAAATTGTTCCGCCGCGTTCTTTTTAGATCCATTTCGAATAACAAATTGAAATTTCTTTATAAGCTCTAATAACTTCTTCTTTTTTTTAAAACTTTGCCCCTCACTTTGATTTCTCCTGTATCGAGGGTACAGTTTACAAACATAGGTACATGTCACATCCACACACACACCCAAACCCGAAACAACTATCTATAGATCATACAAATATTTGTTTGGTGCGAGGATCGAACCCGCGGCACACAGCGCAGAAAGCTAATCGCTTAGCCACTGCGCCAACTGTGTCGTCAAACATATGATGCGAGATGAGATAATTTAACTTAATATGATTTACAGCGTCTATGATGGATGCTATCGCGAATGCGGCGGCGCCGGCGCGGGCGCGTTGTTGTACACGCCGCCGCCGCCGGCGCGGCCGGCATGCCGACCGCATGTTTAAGTACTAATTAATGTTTGTAACGTCTCTTTTCTGGCCACCGGTCAACGACAGCTAGCGGAGATTTTGTCTATGTGTAACGATCGTCAGCATAATCCTTCCTTACTAATATTAAAAATGCAAAAGTAACTGTCTGTCTGTTTGTCACCTTTTTCACAACTAAACGGCTGAACCGATTCTAATTAAATATGACAAAGAAGTAGTGGTGTGCATCATGAGACAAAGGCATGACAAAGGCATTTTTATTTTCAGTAATCACAATATCCGAGTTTCACGCGGACAGAGTCGCGGGCACAGCTAGTTTACTATACAACGATGCGTGGTCATATTTAAGGGTGTGACCACGCATTTCTGATAGGTACACGTATTGTATCGAACAGAGGTGGAGTGCTCGAATTCATAGCGTGATAAAATTTCAGAAAAACGCAGTCTGTAAAATAATGTTCGCTTAATTTGTAAGCACCAGGTTGGACTCTCCTGCAGTGTCCGAAATGTGTTCTAGTTGCATATCACTTTTTGCACAAAACCATTACTACTTATTTCATGAGGATCATAAAAACTCAACCCTATTTCGAAAACAGTATACAGTGGCTTTAAGAAACATTTTAATATTATATATGTAACGGTAGTTTGAATGGATGAACTGCTTAGCGGATTGATCTGTTTTCCTAATTAGCATTTCATTACACATTTCCATCGTTTAGAAAGGAAAAAATGTGGCACCTTTTGTTAATAAACAGTTACATTGCTGAAGTAAAGTGCGAGGACGACACGGGAATGCTTAGGATGTGTGCTACCAGCGAACTGCGCAAGTAATTCTGTGCTAGCAATGTTGTTGCAGAATTACTGTTGTTCTGTGCTATGGCGACATTTCACGTGTAACAAGAATGGGTAGGAGTTAGGTATTTGTGACTTTGTAACCAATGTGAATCACACAGGCTTAGTGTTAACGCACTATACCTAAGTACTAACTGCGGAAAACGTGAAAAAGCTCGTGCAATATCGTCCCGTGAGAGGCTTACTGACTGTATGTAGTAGGTAGGTATATTATTAGCTGAAGCAAGAATCAATAGTAAGCGCGTTAATCTACTCGAGTGTTTTTCCTTAGGAGTGGTTATGACAGTGTTCCCTCGCATTGATTGACTATGGTCTATTCTATGAGGATGCCCATCAAGTTCAGCAGCGGGCAGTATGGGCTTGTACGGGATGATGATGTAAATAAGCGAACAATATAAATCCTAATCTAACTGCAGTTTTCAGGCACGGCCATGAGACCTCAGCGTGTAATAGACTCTCTCAATAAAATTGGAGAGGTACCTACCAGATCCAGTACCTATGTAATTATCATTCGTTTTCAGCGTAGACACCTGCAGCTTGGTTTGCCTGTTTGGCCTGAGAAAAATAAACTACATTTCCAAAAATACTTCTGTAAAAATTTGAAAAACATTCGTGGAATTCGTATTATTTAACAGGATGTAGCGATAAAAAAATTGTATACAAACGTGGCCCAGCAGTACCAGTACCTATTTTGAGATTTCAAAAATATTGTGATTTAAAAAGTTATCGACAATTTTTTTTATTTTTTTTTGTCTGAAACGGCCATGCTTATGATTTCTCCTACTTTCTTTTGAGGGTTACAATTGTATTCAGACAGATAAATCATTATTAATCTCAAACTAATACGTATTCAAAAGAGAGTCATAATATAAGTCATGAGTGATATCCATTATTTTTACCCGACTGCCCAGAAAGACGGTCACGTCTTTAAATTTTACTTTGCTGAAAATACAAAGACGAAATCTCGACAACCAAACGTAATGACATGAACATTTCATCGATAGAAAACAAAAGTGATGAGGTCCCTCAGTAGGAAAACCTTCTGCATAGTAGGAATCGGGTCTTATGACTGACAGGCTTTTATTTTATAGTGAATAGCTATGACTGCCATGAGTAATGATGAAAAAATGTTTTATGTGCATATTGTACTTATATGATGAAAGTATCTGATAGTTCTTATAGTTAATGCCTGGGTAGCTAGACCAGACGGGCATCCGGCTGCGTTGCGACAGGCCGCGTCGGGCCCGCCACCTATTGTGAACATGATAAAACATTACGCACACAGCCGCACGCGCATCAATCCGTCCGCCCCACACTAGCGTGTCACTCTGTGACATCACTTAACTTTCAATGTATACGTACAGTGAACAAGATCGACTGCCAACCGACCGCAATATCTAGATCCCTCACGCCTCCCGCACGCAAACGGATGGCGTCCAGTGAAGAGGGTGACAGGTGTACGCGTCGGGGTCACGTTACGTCGGACGGTGCACAATGAACGGGCTCGAGTGCTGCCCGTGCAAGTGAGTGCCATTGTTTTTCATGTGGCGCGTTTTTTCCTCGCGTTTCGGCGGCAAACCTCGTCCAATGGCAGGCGCGCGGCCCTCTCATTGGCGGAGGTCGCGTGGGCGGGACGCGCTCGCAAAATCTTCGCGCCTTTTCGCGATACGTTCACGACGTTCCACTGTTCGTTTTTAGAATGCATCCCGTTTTCAAAAATTTAATGGTGTACGATTACACAGGGTAACAGTCATAACTAGTTTGTGCCAAGATGTCGCCTAGTAAACTAACTCAGATGTATTGATTAATGTCTTTTAATTTTATGTTTCAGATAATTATTATACACTGTGCATAGTTAATTGGAGTTTTCTTAAATGTATCTCTTTATACAAATAAATTCCCATAGTTAACTAAATAACTTAAATTCAAATAGTTTGAGTACCTACACTACCTACCTACCTGCTGCAATAATGCAACTTATACTAATGATAATTTGCCTGCTTTGACAGACGGTGATTTTTCTTGCAAATAAATAATATCTATTTAATCGGACTTTATAAGTTATTACCAATAAGTACCTACTTATCTAGGAACTTAATATGAAGATCATTACGACATCTCATCATTTAAGGAATGCTAGTTAGGTAGGTACAGCAGGAAAAACAAACCTACTGAACATGATGAATGTCCATGCATAATGTTTACATCCGCCTTAAAAGTGCTTGGCACTTTATTGATTCTCCAAATATCACTTCATTTTTATTTTATAGAAAAGTCCCCCATATTACATACAGTAAACTTCAGTGCTCTTTGGAGCCATGGCTCGTTTAACCTGCCTCGTATTTATAATCATTACGTATAAACCGTACCTACAGGTAAAGGTATTCCTCTCCCTGGGTAGTGGGTATACTGACAGAGACTAGTACATCGGGTTAATGAAAATCAGAATCGTCCCTACAAACTTGTTCGTGCAAAAAGCTAGGTCTCATAACCTAACTACAACAAGTCAGGCACGGCAACTGTCACAGTGTATACTGTCTTTAAAACTGCCTGTATAGACTGCTTGCCAGTGGAGCACGGACAGCAACTTTTGACAACAATTTTTAATTTTAATTATTCTGACTGTGTTATTATTGATATTTTTATAATTGTGAAATTTTAAATATTTTATATTTTTCATTATTTTTTCTGACGTGTAATCCTATTGTTACCAATAAAGTGACTATGACTATGACTATGACTTAATTAAAGTGGACCCTGGAGATAACTTACATGTTACAGTGATAAAATCACCAACGTTGTACCAACATTTATAATAAATGAGTTGATTTGATTTGACAAAAATTTAAAATAATGAACAACTAGTTCATTATTTTATCATACCACCCTCGTATGATAAAATAATGAACTAGTTGTTCATTATTTTAAATTTTTGTCTCTATATTCGAAGCGTATCTTTTTTAAAAATGTATGATCAGAGATTTCACGAGAACGGCTTAACTGATTTGGATGGTTTAAGCTGTATCCTATTAAGGTAGATCCCGAGGTGGTCCCGTATATTTTTCTTCATCACATACATTTTGTTACCACATATCTCATACATATTCACATTCCTTCCATTCCATACATTTTGAACATTCCTTTTATATTTCTATAAGACATTTCTCCAAGAAATTGTAGAGAAACTACAGCGTTATCAGTGCTAACTATCTTTTTTAATAATGAACGAATAAAAATCCAGTCGATCACAGAAAAACTACCTACATACACTACCTATAGATAGGCTATAGGTATACATATAGGCACGTTACACATTGTTAACGTACGGTAACCGTTGACATTTTACTAATTATTATTAACTCTCCTCTACTGGGACGCGCGCAGACCTTACCCTATATGGCCTTACACCAGGAAACCTGTTAGGTTCTGTACGAATATTACCAAGTAGGCTGGTGGCAGAGGGGACGAGTGGCGGGTGTATTCATTACAATCAACTGCTAATATTTCATGTGTGCTCCATTAGACGATATATAAAATTACTGCACTTGACTCAATTGAAACGTGCGAAGCGGGATATTGTAGGCAACTCATGTTTATGTTTCGCAAAGTTAAACTCTGTGAGTGAACTAATGCCAGTGGTCACCACGCTTGTTTAGGCTACTGTAAAGCCTCAGTTACACAATCTTACTTAGTATTATGTATTCCAAATCTCAGTCAATCCTCTTGCGACGATTTCGCTACTGCCCGTCATCGCGGCGTATTGAAATATGCCGCGATGACGGGCGGGAATAAACATTATTTTTGCCAACTGAAGTTGGCAAAAATAATGTTTATCCCAGTATCAGTCGATGATCACGGGCAAGTTGCACTACTTTCAGATGAGGATGGCATTCGGTTAGCCCGGACGTTTTTCCTTGGTCTACTTTGTCGTTATCCAGAGCATGGACATCGCTGTTGTACCCTCGCGACCACACAGCGTCATCCGGACAGGAAGAGGCTCTCATAAGATACGATCAGCCATAAAGATAGTGCACACAGCGGAACAAGTGAAGATCGTCGTGATCACGGTGTCGGCGGCGCGCACGACTCTCCCTACACGTAATATATCGGCAGGCGAGGTTCCCAGCCGCTCGTGGTGCCAGGACATACAACAATCGCACCGCTCCGTTTAGCTGGGACAGTACTTATGCGGCTACATTATGGTTTATGAAGATCTAGTAGGTAAGAACAATTTTCAATAGAGAAAAGTCATACAACTCAATTTCATGACTAGGTACCTACCTAGTGACTGATCTACTTCTTCGAACCAGGTAGCTATTACTGATAACGTTTAAGTGGCAGGTACGAGAGATGGTAGACGTCAAAACATCCATAGCAAGAGATCCTATTTATTATAGTCAAGGTATCAAACGTGTATAATCTCCGAAACTTTCAGCGTTTCTTTTCTCCATTTCTCTGAAGCAATAGAAAATCACAATACTAAATAAAGACAAGGGAGTGGATCAATGGCGTGTTGTTTGAAGATAATGACGATTGTTTGCAGAGCCGGTGAGGCGGAGGCTGGAGAGGCGAGCTGCACTCGCGGCGGCAAATAAAAGTAACACCTCCAATACTGCAGCACCTTGAGCTGCGCGCGTCACAGCGGCCAGGGGTGTGCCGCGACTGTCTGACAGGCACCGGCTTTGTTTAGGTCTAATCAGTAAGCTCAACTATAGTTGCAAACAAAAATAGTATATGTTTGTTGCTTTCTCTAAATTCTAATATTACGCCTTTCCTTTCTTTGTCTAATCTTTGTCTTTGTCTAATGACTCGTGGTGAACAGATCACGGTGAGCAAAGGGCTGTAATAATCAAAAATTTCTGTTAAGTTCTTTTTATTTTTAAACCATCAATTATTTCTTCATAATTTACGGAAAACCGTCATACTGAATAGTTGTAGTAGTGAAATCTTTAAAACAAAATCTAGTAAATAACTAACAGCCCTACATAGAAGTGCAACACGAGTCTTTCGCATTTAAATCAGCGTCGCCCTTCGCGACACAAAACAAACTTAATATCGGCGAGAGTCCTCGGCGCGGCCACCCCTCAAAGAAATGCCTCCACGCCCGCTGGAGGACAGGGGGCCTCATTACGGCGCGGAGGCTTTGGACTCGGATGCGAGCCACTCGACACCTGTACCGTGTAATTGTCTCGTTGGTTCCACTCTGACACCCGCCCGACGCCCGACGCAGAACCACTCGCGAATTAATGACATAACTTAATGATCTTTGTTTCTATGACATACGTGTGGTTGTAAAGGGTATAACTCAAGTTTCAGGCAGCTTTATTGTACTATTTGATTAACTTCATAAATTGTTGAAGTGCACAAGACAAGGCTGACTGTCTGTCGGTTACGGATCAGATCATACAGCTAGATGCAAGGAAAGAAAGGGTATTTATAGACTTGGTACTTGGTACAGACGTCCTTCCCGTTATAATTGAAAGAGCAGTTATTTTTAAGCCGTCACGCTCTTTGAGGTGACCTTTTGTACCCCTCCAACTAGAAGTGGATAAATTATGTTCTACGTCACTTTCAACAAGATCAACAAAAAAAAATTAGTAAAATTAAATTTTGGAATACCTTTCAAAGAAACTTTTTCCAAGTCTTCATAAATTTAAAGTAGGTATACCTACCTACCTATTTTAGGAATATCAGTAAGTGTGGTGTTATTAAACAATCACGCGGCGTGTTTGTGATGCAAATGTCTTCCGCTGGAGATCTCAACTCGACCCGCGCCCGCGCCGCCGCCCCCGCCCAGCCGTGCTCAGAGCTACACTTTTACAGCGACGCACTTTAACAACACTTACATTATAATGGACGCCCTAATTGGGAGACTGCCAAATAATTTGTTTCGTTTTCAACACCAGGAAGTACCAGATTTCATGATATTACTAGACCTCATTTCGTAATTTGACGGCATTACCCGATCCTACAGCGACGTATACATGAGATACCTAAGTCGTGTCGAAGATAAGTCCTGTCGCAGGGAGTCCCTCGAGGTTTGTCGTAGTTTCGTCTTTCGCTGTAGTGGCCGTCGAACTTCAGTCGTACAATGGAAACTACAGAAGCGTAAAACAATATTCGTGAAACAAAAGACACGATCAACTGACGTGACGTAGTGGACGTTTGTGAAATTAGCGAAGGTTTCCTTTGAAATATTTCCAATAAACACTATTGAACGGTTGCGTACAGGGGTGTCAATCAATCGCTCGTTGCGCAGCGCCAGGGGCCGCGTGGCGATCTAATGAATTGTTTGTCAATACACAGGATAAACAAACTCGATAACCCCCAAAGTAGGTGCAGAAAACCCACTCCTTACAACGCTCGAAGGAAATTCAAAACGGAACAGTCCCGAACCACTGCATTGGCAGTTTGCCGGCGCTGCAGAGGTAGTTTATTTTTTGTGTCTGCTTGTACGTGAATTGGTTTTCATGCATTGTGCAAAGAAGAGCCGCGAATCATTTTCCTGGGGTATTTAGTCTGACAATTTAAAAGTTAGTCTGCCATGCATCGGCCTTCATAGCCGCGGGTTGTGCTTTTCTCCCAAGACATCGTGGTCCTACGGTTTTATCCTTTCGTGGTAATGTGCGTCAACGCATATTGCGGCGTGGGACCGCTGCGCACAATGTCTCCGCAGGAGGCGCCCGCGACTCAAAGGGTGAATTAATTCTATTAAACCGATGCCCTAATGATTCGTTATACGTCAATATTCATAAAGACCGCGTTGATTGGAACGTGGCGTTTGTATTGATGTGCGAATGTTGTTTGAAAACATTTCGCATTGTTTCTCAAATTACACCAGCAACACAATAAGACAGAGTACGTGATGGTGCCAATTTCAAAATAATAATGTATTATATCGTCTATAATAGCCACAAGGAACAATTCTTGGATTAAAGTTATATTCACAATTTCATATAATCTGCTGCTGTCTTGGAAATATTATTATGAATAAGTATGTTCGATGCTTACGTAGATTACACGAGGTCATGTAATTAATTAAGAAAGCTCTGTGGTCGTGTGAGTCAGCTCAGTGGTCACAGTTACCCACAATCACAATCAGTGATTTGTTATACAAATCAGTTTGCAACTTTATAACGTCGGTGTATCGGGTTGACGCGTCCAATCGCCTTAGTTTTTAATTTGTCCAGGCCGGGCCCGGCCGGGCGGAGGCGCGGGCGCGGGTAGTCCGGGCCGGCAATAAGCCCATCACCCCTAATGAAAGCCGTCGCCGGGAACAAGCCCGATAGATGTCGCCGCTAAATTAAACTATTTCGCGAATACATTAGCAGACCCCCGCTGCGGACATGCGCCTCCTACTCAATTAGATATTTATTACTTTCAGCCTGACTGACATGGTTGGTCTTTGATTTTATTTTGGAGGATTACCTATTTTATTTTAAAATGCTAAAAAGTTTAGTGCCCAAAATATTAATTTTATTATAACGTTATTTTGATATTCAACATAAACGTTCGTGTTATTACCTATGTAACCTACTAAAAAAAAAATTAAGTGCTGATTATTTGTACTTTTTGCTACTTAGACGTATTGATCGTGAGGCGAAACTTCTATATTAGACGGGGGGTATTAGGATTTTTCTGTCACGAAAAAGCGTTATGGCCGCGTGGAGGGGCTAGAGGATAATATCCGTTGAAGTTTCACTTCTACTATGTGTCCCAGGTCCCGGCACACATTTCGTTTTTTTTAGTAAAAGACTCTCTTTTTTTTATGTCCTATAAGTACCTACGAACAAATATTCGTCATAAGCAATCGGAAGCCAGAAAATTTGAAACATATTAGCCTTAGAATAGTAGTAGGTAGGTAGGTAAGTGCCAATACTGCGACATATTCATGCAAAAGCTAGGAAGTTTAATATAATTATCAACCATTTCAATAGGAACGTTATTACAAACCAGCTCAAACAAGACGCGAATAAATTATATAAAAGAGGATTCTGCCAATGACTTCTAATTTGCATATTAAATCTACTCAAATGATCTTTTGTCTCATTGGAAAACACCGAAAGCTTATAAAAATATTTTGTTGTGTGTACGCAGACGTGATTACAGATAATTGAGAGATAACCCTTGACGCAACAATGGGCGCGTCGCGTCCCGGCGCGGTGTTGTAATTAAAACGCGGCCATGCGCGAAAGCTGCGACCCTCCACGTCACACACACACGCGCGCCGCACTCGGCACTCGTTATGACCGCCTCGACGCCGACGCCTCCGCGACTCGCACGCGCCCTCAAACCCTCTAAAACAGTAAAGTACAAACAATCATAAACACACAGCTACTCTCCTCTGTGAACTGAGAGTCAAAGCGCATCCCGAAATAAATGGTCACGCTTGGCAAAGGGATTGGTGAGTGAGGAGGCCAATGTTCAGCAGTAGATCAAAGAATGTAATATCAGCTGTCTTTACAGTATCTGCTAGTGTTCGTTCGTTCACTTGGCATTTCAATAAGTTTAGTCATGGCATGTCACGTCGGCATCATCGCGCTAGGCAAGGGTTTGCTGAAAGTTTTCCCATAAATGTCATGTTATAAAAGTATGGAACCAACCTTCCTAGACCCTAGTTTAGTGGCCTATGTTTTATTACAAAAAAATAACAGCTCCTATTCGCGTCCTGTCATAGAGATCGTTATCTTGTTTCCTAGTAAATCAACGGATCGTTCGTGATCCGTGAGTGTCGGAGTGCGCACGTATGCGATAAATCTGCGCAGTGGCAACCACTCACAACGATCCTGTGCAGTGACACACTCACACCGACAAGTCACACGTGTTAATAGACATCGAATAGCAACACCCCAGCGATGTTATCAGTTCTATAGAAACGGGACCGTGTATAAAGTCGTGCACCTGTGTCTTTGTGTGTCGTCCTAAATCATATCCCGTCGCAGGAACCCTTTGCTCGATTCGCTGCGGACGCCAGCTCGCGGCAGGACACATGACCTGCTCCGATCCAACATTGTGTCCACATGATTTATGTGGGACACGACTGTTACAATGTTAGAAAGGTGTTGGAATAGGTCCGCGGTGTTAATTAGCTACGATCCAACGCTGATCTGCAGGACAGGCACGATTGAATTAGTCTCGATTTGTATTTAGATTAGATCCGTAGGTATTCATCTGAACTGAACAAACTTCGCTCCTCTTATTAGCACACTATTTAATGTACCTATGAGTATCAATAATGCAAGGTGGCGAGGCTTGCCTGCATGTCACGTCAGTTTTTGCGAAGATGGTTATTTTACTACTCTGGTGGTTATGTTACTTTACTACTATTACAGTTAAAAGAAAAAGGATCATGATTTAAAAATATCGTTTTCAGGTTTATCAAACTGGTGTCCGCCTGATGCGGAGTCACCTGTCGTCTTATACGCGTCCTATATTTAAGAAATTGGTTATCGACAAGTGAAATAAATGTTTTGATACGATAGCCAATATGGTAAATTGAGAGTAGTGAGGTACTTCAATTAGGTGTTGTTTTGATACGAATATTGATGCAGTACAGCTACTGCATGATTCATATGGTATCTGTTGGGTACTGTGTGTGGTACAATAGGTAGTAGCATGATGTCAAAGGATCACGGATCTGCGCAGTAGCAGAGGCGCGCGCACTTCTCCAACCTCATCAATATTTGATCTAATCTGCGATGTAGATGCGCCGACGCCGATGCGGGCCGCAGCCTCCCTCCTCTCATTGTTATTCTTGTTTGTCAAATCAATCGTCCAGGTACCTACCGATCCGTATCACTCTGTTGCTAACACTACAATTCGTTTTGTAAAGCTATAATATGACATACAACTTAAATAGGTACGTTATATTTATACAGTATAATTCAGTGGTAAAAAAAACATAATAAGTAGATTCATATAGATACCTTCGATCAACAATTACAGTACCCACTACTTACTAGGCCACTTGGGCGATGTGTTTTTGTTCCTGTATCGCGGCTTTAGAACATGATATCTACCAAACAAGTGGATACCTACTTACAGTCGGTCCCACCCTGTGTAAAGACGAAAGGGGGTTATTGTACCTACTCATCATTATGAACAAATTTTATTATGGGACAAAATAGATATGGCGATAAAAAATCTGCTGTTCCGTACAGTTAGTCGATTAATTTTGTATTATTTGTACGGAACAGAAGATTTTTATTTCGCGTTTTACGGCAGATTTTTAACTAGATATCGTGATTTTCATGTATTTAACACTGCCTAAGACTCACAATGCAGTAACCATTACATTGTATGTTATTTAAGATGTATATTGTATTGTTCTAGTGTATTTTTAGGGCCTTGATGCCTGATTTAGATAAATAAATAAATATTTTACATCTCAACAAAAAACTACTTGTATTACATTTTTCTTTTTCGTCGTCGGGTTTATTTTTTTTACTCAAATCGGGTCTAATAATATTCCTTCAGTAATATTGATGTTACGATGATTATCTTCATAATTCTTGAACACGTACTGCGGCCTTTTATGATTGGGTCATAATATATATTACCTACAACTTGCACATAAGACCACAACATTATTTGTGGTCTTATTTTCGGGCCGTTTTTGTGGTGGTCATCGGAAATCTAGTACTATTATTAATTGCATTTAACAGAGTAATTTATAGCAACTATGAACCAATGTCTTTCATAATCGTTCAAGTTTTGACTGACTTTTCACTTACAGTGCACGATCACCATTACCATCAGCTATAAAGGAATTAAATGGACATAATGATTAAATAAAATTTAAAGAAAAGTTAACGTTTTTTACAATCTAGATGAGTTTTTTGGTAAAAAATAATTTGAGTGGTGATTTGTAATTTAATTATTTTTTTCATAATTGTTCCATTCTGGACCGATACAGTCACCAACTGCAGGGGCTGACATTGACCTACGACTTTGAGATGAACATTCAGCAGCCCCGGATACATAAACACGGGAGACCGGGAGCAATCGCTTGCGCGCACGCAACGCATTATGCAAACATTACCCCCGAATTATAACAATATACCTACCGTAGTGAGCTGCCATTAATATTACAGCGATCTGGCATAGCGACGGCATATGTAAGTTGTTTTGCTAGATCTCATTTGCATTATTATCAGCATTGAACATTTTTTTATATACAAAACGTGACCGAATTTATTTTTCGGCATAATTTTCTTGTCGTACATACCTAATGTAGTAATGATAACTTACAATTTAGCGAAATAGCGCGGAAAGCATACGGAAATATTCGTATGCTAATAAATGTACATAATGACTAATACTTATGGGTAGAATTATCATCATTGTAGTCCTTTCCAAGTCCGAAGAGACTGCCGACTGACAGCAAGAACAAGCAGGGAAACCGGCACCACCAGCCTATGGCTGCCAGTGGTCTGTGCCGCGGACATCAATCAAATAAATAAAATTTCTGTTTGCTTGCTAATGTAATGACCAGTAATGATCAGTTCCATTGACCGAGGCCAGCGACGAAGGAGCATCTCTTCACGAACAACATAATTCCCGAGGAGGTAAATTTGTCATTGATGGTAGAGACAAAGAATACTAACTATTAGATCTCCATGCATCTATCTTATCTTGTTTCTATTTGGACGGAAAAAAATATTGTGATAACAAGACTACCAGAACGTTCACTAAGTTGCATCAACTGAACGTTACTACTCCATAATGAATATTCTATTTATAAATTTTATACATCCTTTATTTTATTTTATTTTATTTTATTTTTACGAGTTTTTTCTGGGTGTTTCTATAAATTGTTTTTGTATAGAATAGTACAATTTAAAGTTTGTTATCAAATACAATCTTCTCTTTTTATTCTTATTCTTTATTGTACACAAAATATAGAATATACAAAAAAATACAGTTTAAAGATATGTGCACAAAGCGAGCTTAACTCAAAATGAGTTTTCTTCCAGCAAACCCTTGGGTGAAAGAGAAATGAAGATATAGAGTGAGAAAGTCAAGCGTACAATACAAATTACATTACAACTGTATCATAAACAACGTAGTCACATAAATACCTATATCTAAATACATACAGTTTTATTTGTGTCAAGTTACCTATTATTTCCACCACTCTTACTTCGGCTGGAGATTAAACTTGGCAGCTTCTGATGAAATGCAAGATTCACACGTGATAAACTAAAAAGGTTAGTTCCAAGAACTGTTATTGTTTACAGCGGTGAGAAATTACTGTTATTACAGAAACTAATAGTTGTGTCATCGGCGCAGGGAGGGTGCGCGCAAATTCGGGGAAGCGGCGACCTTCAGGTGAGCACGTAAAAAACCCAGCCAAGTCCCGTTGCTACCTGTTACGAACCCGGAGCTATCCAGTACCTGGCAGAGTGATCGCCGCTCCAACTACACGTGTTATCTAATGATACGTAATTAGTTTCTTTTTGCAACTTATAGATACGTGAAGCGTGATTTTACGTGATTTTACTGCACCCGGGTTGTGAGTCCGCTATTTGATTAATGAACAAGTTAAATTGATGTTTGGACATCAAATTCATTGGGAAAATCCTGCATATCGTTGATGTAAATTAAATGTGTTTATTATACAACCTATTAAATTATCTAAACAAAGCAGTGGATACCAACATGCGGCAGTGGCGGGCAGATAGCATGCACAAGCGGCGCGGGCGCACAAAGCACTTCGCACAATAGCTGACCCGACCTCGTCTCACGCTACCTCTAAAAACCAACGAATTATGTTTTAGGAAAAAAACATTTGGAAATATGTGACAGGAGCAATTTCTTTACGTTGTCCATAAAAAGGGATCGCAGCGTGATGTATGGCGGGCATGGCGGCCCTCGCGGTGAGTTATACACTGCACACTACCGGCGCACTTCATAGCAGCCTGATAAAGTGACACGTCCATAGCTCCACTGTCATGTCTCCACCTCACGACAACACAAAGCATGTTTCGGGATTGTCAATTCGGTATGTGGCCTCACAGCGCATCGCGTGGCGTATAGATAGGGATCGACGAGCAATCCAATGATTCAAATGCTAACTGTGAACTTTGAAATCCTTAGTTAATTCCCAGGTATGGCAAAGTGACGGCACTCACGTCCTTTTATTGTCACTGTGTATCTGTCAAGAGGCCCATGTTCAGCGGTGGACGTGATTACGGGCTGATAATGTAGTAGGTACCTACACGAGAAAGCTTCAGAAAGATTTGTGCATAACTCCTTTGCCAAATATATTATGTGCAATTTTAACTATTATAATATTTATTTCTTCTTTTGTGGAATCCTTTGTTACAGTACCTTTGTTACCTTTGAGTAGGTACCTAGGTAGATTAGATTAATCTAGGCAGCTGTATTATAAAGTAATGATATCGCAATAACTCATGCTGCACAGTGACCAGACATAATCACGGGCGCGCCACATATGTGTACAATGTGTATATTATATAGCATGTTATGATTAAGCGGGATCCAGTAAATCAATGTTGTCTTACGTATTGCTCATCTCGATCTGTGATTACATTAGCTGTGCACAGTCACAGAGCGAATGATACCTCCGCGCCTTGTTGTCAGCTAGCGATTAAATACAATATTGAATTTATGTGGTCTGTTTGGCTTGAAAACCACTCGTAACTTTCTAGCTTCTGTCATTTAATAATTCTAACTTTTCACAAAAAATATTCCATTATTCCAAGGGATCAATAAAATCGATAGACCCCTAGTCTATCTATTATCGATCTGATACTGTAGACAGCATGCAACCTAATTTGCAGTCTTCTTTCATCAAACTTCCCTTGTGAATTTACTGATCACAAGGTGGTAACAGGAAATTAACTGTGAGTTATTATTCTTTTTAATCCCTATTCAAATTGGGTAGGTTTTCCAAATTAACCGGTTTCTGAAGCATATCTCACTGTGAACACCTAGACACGCTGTTGTATCAGCTCACGTAAGTTCCGCAGCGTTGCGCGGTAGTTAGCTGCGCCACATCTGTCATCTGGCTGGCGGTGCGGGGCGCAGGGAGAGGGTAGTTACTGCCTAACTAACTATAAATTACAAGGTCACCAATTAAGATAACACTTCTACCTACTGCCTCGGACGGACTGCAGAAATGTTGCAACACGCTACTTGGAAGACTAAAACCTATTATATTCTACATAATATAGGTATACACTATCATCAGCTTACAGCAAGCTCGGATTTTTCGGACACAGCCAGCCTAAAGATCACAATAATATAGTATAAGCACCTATCCTCCACAAACGGACATCGATAGCCCAGCGTTCAAGTTAAAATATCCCCTCGTAAGGTATGAGTGAACAATCGACAATACCTTGGATTTAAAACAAAAACATGATTATATGAACAAAACGGTCGGCGTTCATTGTGCGGGTGGTTTGGGAGCCATAAGTTACATGCGTATGAGCGGCCGCGCGCCGTCGTTACAGGAAATAAAAGAGAAGCGGCGGAACAATAGCGCGGTCAATACGGTAGCGCGGATTTGCATATCGCGCATCGACTCCCGCGCCACCGCCGCGCGCCGCCGCACTCCCGCGCTGTGCACTCGCGACCCAGCCAGTGTGCAGGGCTGCTGCTACCATCTACAAGATCCAGTTGTGATATGCTCGACAAAAGCTAAGACCCTAAAAATTCGTACCTTAAAAAAGAAAACAGAATCCTTACGAATTTACCTTGTTCATTAATTTTGCAAAATGTTACGAGTATGTACAAGTCACCCAAATATACGGAATCTTCTTGGGCAGTACTCCAGTCAGGGTGGATGTTTCTGCCCATGTTAATACAAAGACTGTGAGAACTGGGTGGTTTATGGTGATGCAGATAACCACTGAAATATAAGCCTCTCGTAAAAAGAATCCGTCGCGACGTCGTAGTTGTAGGTAGGGTACCTACCTATGTTTCATCGGCTAAAGCGAGTAATTGATGAAAGCAAGATTGTAATTTCTAGAATGTTAGGTTACTAGTGCTATAGCCACGAGTTCCAAAAATCAAGTAGGTAATCAGCTAAGTACCTACTGTTTGTCCGAGCTATAAACTATTAGGAAAATCTGTGTTTACACGCGCCAGCCCTGTCGGCGCACACAAATACAACAATAAATTGTTGTTGATCGTAACGCACACGATATTCTCACAACTATAGCGTTTGTTCGCAAAATGAAATTTGTAGTGATTTTTATTAGGTACTGCGAGTAAATAAAATACAATTCGTATAATTTGAGGTATTTTTAAGTTTGGCTGATATCTGTATAATTAATAAACCTGAAAAGATTTTTACAGGGTCGCGGTTTGCAACGCGCGCGTGATGCCCCTAGTGTTGCAAACGTCCATAGGCTACGGTAACCGCTTACCACCAGGCGGGCCGAATGCTTGTTTGCCACTTATAGACATATAAAAAATATATAGAAAAGGAGCAATTACCTAACATAGGCACTTTATCTTTCTTTAAATCCATAAGATGACATTGGGCTTCTCTGATAGGAAATTCACAGTAGCAGACTTAGCTGTTACTGCGAATTTCCTATCACATACGTATGACTTGATATGGACTTGATGCTATCTTATACTTGATCTATCAAATATCACCAACATTTGACAGCATCACAGTATCAAGTCATAATTACAACATTACACCTCCGTCCAACGTTATAAGTAGGTATCCCACAGCTGCTTCGTGGTGATCGGCTGATTGTAGAGATAGGTACCTACATTGGGCACATATCACAATTTACGCGTGAGTAATCTTAATCTACTGGATTGAAAATAAAATGACGCGCTTAGTAGGTATGTATTGGTTATGTATTTGTGTTGATTTCAAAGCAGTTGGCGTTCGTGGCAGCGTCGCCAGCAAGCCTGCCGAAGTTCACATATTATATCACATCATCACACACATCACTTATATAATAAATAATATATTCAGTTAATACTGTGTGCTCTGTCTGACTACTGAAGGAATCGAGACTATGGACGCCTAGACCTGTGCTCCTGTGCTAAGTATATTCATGCATAATTTCGTCCGGATGTCACAGAACCAACTAAAAAACTTTATTTCTTAGGCGAAGTCGAGGGCTCCGATAGGCACAGTTGATTGATTCATGAGGTTAGACCAATAGCAAGCTTTTTTTTCTGCCGATCTCCATATATATGGGTATATATATGGCATGGAGTTCGGCAGTTCGCCATAGGGAACGCGAAGGGTTATGCCGAACTCTTACCGGCTAAAACAGAACAGTTTTCCTCGGACGACCCATGGCTGGGGGCACAGGAGTCACTCGCGTAGGCGCTAAGTTCTCAGCAGGCCTTGGTCCGCCACATGCATTGGCGGACCTCGTCCCCCTGCACGGCTTAATTGCCGCACAATGCTCTAGAGAGGCGGAACACGACGCGCTGCCATCTCAGGCCTGTCTCTGGTCGGGCGACGGACTGCCCCAAGACCGTCACCCGCAGGCCGCAACTCATGGAGGCCGGAAATCGTTACGTGCCTTCCGACGCCCGGTGCGTCTCCTGCGGATGGGATGAGAGGTGGTTGCCGCCTTCACCCTTACCGGCGTCTCCTTTGTGGATATAACCCCCTTGCAAAAGTAGGCAGCGGTTTCCCACGCGGTCCACTTGTTCCGGACCATGGATAGAACCACTGCCGGGAGCGAAGTTGGCCTGCTCCAACTGCCGCAACAAGGATAACCTGGTCGTACTGCTCAAGCTGTGAACTCCTCCAACGTATACTACGCCGTGTCCCTGGGGCAGTCTTCGTGATAACATCTGGGCGTCTGTTCCCGGCCTTATGACTCAGACAGCTATGGCACGCTGTAGACTAGTAGAAGTTTTTTTTTTAAAACATTGACTGTAACATATAAAACTAAAAGACCGTCTGCATATCTTTGCATTCTTGAAATAATTTCAGGTCTGTTTTGGAAGAGTTTAGAATTTATAAAATTATTTCGGTGTCATTGTCAATCTGTGTGATGTTCGATGGTAGAATCGAAATCGATCGCATTGGATATTATAATTCCATCTATAGATAAGGCAGTTCTGTGCTAATGACTTCATATCAGTAAGTACCTAGGGTGGATAGCGGCAACCTTCCATTGTGCTTTGATTGTGGTAGAAAGTACAGCTACTGGCTCTTTCCTTTTGCAGTGAACCTGCCTTATCTTATGAGTACGTAAAAGGATTCGTCTGATTAATGGCGGTATGTTCCGTTGCAAGTTTGTGTGAGCTCTATCCTATCAAAGTTTGAACAGAGATCTCTAAAGTTAAACCAATCTTCGTAGTAGTTCCAGTTGTTGTGTAATTCCCAGAACACGAGAAATATTTTTCTTCTTATATATCTATAAAAATACAGTAAATAAGCAAACTTTAAGAAAAGTAGAAATTATTACAAAGTAAATTAGTAGAAGACTAAACTCTATCTGATAGAAAACTACGCACCTACTTACAACATAGAAATAGGTGCGCAGTTAGATTTCCAAGCTCTCCCATTATAATGAGATCTCGGTATGAAACCGTGGCGCGTCGTGACACTGCGCCTAGACGCGACCACCTGCTGAGTACTAATTACAATTATGTTAAAAAGTTGAAAAACATACAAAGCTACCTACTTCACTTAACTCTGACTGCAGGCATCAATAAAAGCTATCAATAATAAAAAATAAGGCGTGTTGTAGTCACGTGCGGCAACGTGACCCATTACCATGCATTAGAATTGACTGACAGGCCGGAGATTTTCCAGAATAATCCGCAGCGCTCCATAGGCATGAGCGAGTCCTTCAAACACCCGCTACGTGCCCTACTTGTAGGGTGCCCACCTCCGGCCACGTGACTGGCGATGGGTTGCTTGTCACGTGGCTGGCGGTGGTCGTGGTGACGTACGTTACAGGACAACATTCAAATATATTCAAATAAAACACAACATGCCAAATGCTTAGCAATGTAATGTAAGTACCTACGAGGGTTGCACGTTAACGTTACACTGAAAGTTTTTAGAGCTGGCCAATTTTAAAATAATATCTAATAAAGAACTAGTGGTCGCCCAGTGGTCGAAATTCGACCACATATATTAAGCACCTATACATGTTAGCTTTCTGCACTTCCTTTCCATATAAACTTTAACTATGCCAAATCTCACACACCTCCATGCGTGCAATATGCTAAAAACTATAAAATAATTTTCTTAAAAATCTTAACAGCTTCTGAAGTCGGTGCCACTGCCAAACTAGGTGCATTGAATAATTAAAGGCCCCGACTTCAGAAGCTGATAAGTTTTTACAGAAAATGATTTTATACTTTTTAGGTTTTTGAAGTCGGTTTTCTCATTTTTTTAACGTTTATTACCCGACGGCGCGACGCAAAGGAGGGTAATGTGTTCATCAGCCTATTTTTATTTTTCAATTTTGAGTGGCGTAAACAATACATAAACAATCATGCCATTACAGCGATCGCGAGTGATATGCTGTTATTCATTCAAAAGTTCCATTGTCTATCTCCGAAGGTCTTCATCAGATCTTCACCAAATTTAAATGGGACTACTTCAAGACCCTTTCAAGCAAATGTTTTATTATCGGTCTGCAATTGGCGGAGAAATCGCGTTACAAACATACATCGCATTGAGAACCACCTCCTTTTATTGAAGTCGGTTTAAAACAGTAAAAACTGATTTAGAAATCTAAAATTCATAAAAATCTCGGTAACCCATAAATCGGTGCCAAGATAAGATGCATTGAAGAATTTAAAGAGTCTGACTTCTGATGCCGTTAAGATATTTAACAAAAATTAATTCTACTAAATTCTAATTCGTTCTTTTATATTTTCAATATGGAGAATTCTTTTATAAATATGAACGCTGAAAGTTTTTAAATGAAACTTTAATGGTAGGTATCTCCTATGCTATGTCCCGCGCTAAAAGGTTTTTAACGTTACTTTGAAAATAAGTATAAATATTCAACGTTCTTATAACATTGTGTTAGTAAGAAAAACTAATTCTGCTCGATATCGGCGGCGATCAGAAAATTGGTGAGTCTTGGGGAGCCACCAACCAGCACGGAAGGTTTTTGCCGCGCAGTGTCCCCGAGTAATTTTATTCCCAAAATGGCCCCCGCTCTAATGTATAATTCAATCGATTTCATTAGTTGGAGTTTTTCAGCGTCGCCGGGTCACCATAACAATAAATACATATGTATGGGCGCTCTAATAAATTGGTCGGAGCCGAGTTTTTAGCGTCTCGTCGCGCCCGCGCCTGCGCCCGCCCTGTCACCAGCTCGCCGCTCGCAAACTGTATGATCTCCCGACAATTAACATCGCGGCTCTAATTAATTAACACACAGTCACTTCTTACTGCACATGTTGCATCGGCCAAACTAGTCACGTACATCTATATTTATCGACACAAAGAATAACTTACCTGCACGTAAAAAAATAAACGTAGGTACTGAAATATCTTCAACGAGTATAATTATCAGTAAGTAAGTACAACATCTTACGAGTTCCTACAAGACTTACGATATTAATAGAAAGACTGCCAAACAGACAAAGTCATAAACAGACGGTCCTGAATAAGTTAAGCTCTGTAGCAGTCGGAACGATCTCTGAAGAAGCTCACTGACGTAATTACAGCCAAGCTATTGTATTTTGCGTACTTCCACAGCATTATGTTTTATAACATTTTACTGTGGGGAGCAATGGCCCACGTAGATTATTTTTTTAATTTTACAAAAAAATGCGTTCCGCTCGATTTATGGGACACCTAGTCTAAACGTTTCAAAAGGGTTTAATATTTGGTTTACTTGGAAAAATAGACTTTTCTTTTCTATTCTGTTCGATAATTTTAAAAACAACCACATAGAATTTTCAAGATATTTATGTTGAACATGCACACATGCACACATGTTCACTTTATCGATTAAACAAGCGCCTCCAAAGTAATTTATATGGCATCAGTGTCATATAAGGCGTCGGTACCTACCTATTAGAAGACGTAGGTATAGAAAGGCATCCACATCGGAAGGCATGAGTACCTATTATAAGGCCTAGTATAATAAGGCGTTGGTATTTGACATAAGTCGTCGGCTGTCGTCATAAAGCTTCAGCGATATTTATTTATTTAATGCTTTTCATACAAATATGTAGGCGGTCTTAATCCCTCAGGCATTCTCTGCCACACAACCTTAGGGTGATGCAGACACTAAAACATGAAACATACACTAGTCATAATTATAGCCGATAGGCATCAGCATTCACATAAATCGTTGGGTTTCGTCATAAGGCGTCGGCGATAGGTCGCGGACTCTCGGCATTTGACTAAATCTAGTTTTTATAAGCACGGATATTCAAAGTATCTACCTAATTATTGAAAACTTTTTTACATACATTATTCGTACCTATTTAATGTGGACTCCAGTGCGCTCCCATAACATTATGATAAAAAGTCACATAATACAAACATTAAGAGGTCCCCGAACGGAAAACAGCAATCCGAGTCACGCGACCGACGACGGATGATCCGGCGACTTTTTTACGACAACAAAACACTGCGGAAGTTATGTTTCAAGGGCATTACGCATAGATCATTAAACTCCATTCTCCTCTCCTAAGTGAAAGCGCGACTATATTTATTACTGTACGCTTTGACAACCCTGTCCGGTGGCAGCAGCGGTGGCGCGACGCCCCCGCGGCTTTCGGCACATGGCAATCACGGCCTTAAATGTAAAGTGGTAAAGTTTATTATACGTCGTAGCGCGGTACGTCGTAGAGACGCGTTCGCCGAGGGTTGTCGGCCGAGAGAATTATCTCGTGAAAAGTTATATTGTCATTATTTTATGACGTCTTCATCGAGGGCTGCATTGGTCACGGAGCGCGCGCCAGCGCAACGGTCGGGAAACTTGTAAATTCATACTAGAGTAGTTTCAAAGAGGGCAGAACGCCGTTATTGTTTGTTTTGCCGAGTAGTCGCAATGCCATACATGTTTATGAACTGCCTTAATTTATATGAAACAAGAATGTCAACTTAAATAAAAAAAGTAAAAACCGACTGCAAAAATCTAAAAAGTTTAAAATAATTTTCTTAAAAAGCTTAACAGCTTCTGTAGTCGGTTTTTAAGTAGTTTTATTAAAAGTTTATTTTATTTGTCTATTTTGGGTGGCATAAACAATACATAAATATGCTACTACAGCAATCGCGAGTCATTTGCGTTATCCATTGAAGAATTCCAACGTTTAACTGCGAAAGTCTTCATCAGATCTGCATGAAATTTAATTGGGACCACTTCAAGATACCCTTTCAAACAAAAAATAATTTTCAAATTCGGTCTGCAATTGACGGAGAAATCGGTGAACATACATTAAAAAAAAACACAGTCGAACATACCTCCTGCTTTTTAGAAGTCGGTTAAAAATTGGTGTTCAGAATATTGGTGACAGCTTGAACGCTGAGCACTTTGAAGGAGGGTATTGTAATCATCATTATGAACAACTTTTACTACGGGACCAAATACGAAATCGCAAAATAAAATCTGCTGTTTATACTACCTAATAATTAAATATTCCCATAGTACCTAAAAGTTGTTCATAATGATAAGTACAATAACCCCTAAGGGTTCGGGACTAGTAAGGTAGGACCTTGTAGTAATTAGTTACCAGTGGAAAATTGTAAATATTTTTCAATGTTAAGCCATTCATTTCAAATCAGGAATTTACAACATTACTTAGGCATAGGCACATGATTAACCAGCTAACTGGCACGACTCCGGGGCGGCAGTCTAGGTCTGGAGGTTATAGTACCTGCTTTATCGGTGGCATAAACAGGCGGTGTCCCAGAATTTGACCACCCATCCTGTTATAGTTCCAGATTTATGGTCATAGGAAACTAAGTGAATTTTGAAGGTACTAAAAAACCTAATAATAGTTTTATGACTAAAGGTACAGTCGGCGAGAATAGTGCGGTGCAGTCGACTCTTTTTCCAAACTGGAATGTTTCCTCCAATCATACATGCTGAATTTGGAAATGAGAAAATTCAAAAATCTATTTCCCATACATTTTCTATGAAAACATACCCATAATATGCACGTAATCTAAAATCACTGTAGGCACTAGGCACCGTTACATACTCTTTGCTAGGCACCTCACACTGAACAATTATTAATTTTTACATCGGATTCAAACTCTCTTAAAATAATTAAAAGCAAATAAACAATTTCATCAAAATAATAACTAAAAAAAAAAGTTTTGTTCAGGAAAATACATATCTACTAATTTACGGATCACGTTGAAGGCGGAATGAGTGAATACAATGATAACGCATTTAAAATTTAATATTTCAGATTGACCCAATAATAAAATGCAAAAACTTTGACGACACGGTTGGCGCAGTGGCTAAGCGATTAGCTTTCTGCGCCACGTGCCGCGGGTTCGATCTCCGCACGGAACAAATATTTGTATGACCTACAGATAGTTGTTCCGGGTCTGGGTGTGTGTGCATGTGTTCATATATGTTTGTAAACTGTACCCTCGATATAGGAGAAAACTTACAGAAAAACTAGTGAGGGCAAGGTTTCAACAAAAATAAAAAAACTGGACTGTCAGTAATGTCGGTGTTACTTTTAGGTAACTTAGAAACGTACACAAATTATTTATTTGATTTGGCTCATAGAAATAGTACAAGTACTATGTATTATCTCTATGATTTGGCTAATCTAAATTTAGGAACAACTAATTTACTTATGTTTATTTCTGGTATTTATGTTATGAACGTCACTTACTATTTATTTATTTATTTATTTAAAATGCTTCATGTACAATGTACAAAGGCGGTCTTAATGCCGTAGGCATTCTCTACCAGACAACCTTAGGGTGATGCAGAGACAATGAAGGTAGATTCACCAAAAAAAACTTAAATGAGAGGTTAGGTATATTCTATTATACTTAAAAACAACTATAATTATAAACTTACATAAACATATATATTAAACGTTTGCAAGTTTTTACGAATTAATTTCCAATATTTCTAATTTTCTATATTCCATAGAACCCTGCTAGCTATCGGTTGAGTGTGGAACTACACAGCCATGTGGTCGACACCCGCGCGCAGCGCTACCCTGCAGTGACACGCAACGTTCCTTTGTTTGCACCAAAATGTATAGATGGCACTGTTATCAAAATTATTGAAGTTCATTTTTGCCTTAGATTATGTAAAGATTTTTGCAAAATGTTTGTTCACGGGGTTTCTTGTATTATAGAAATTTTCTAGGTTTGATAATTATGCAAGTTGCAAGTCGTTATGATTCAAGCTTGATTGAAGTATTGAAATCTGAATTGAAATAAATTAGGTTTCTTAAATTTAAAATTCTACGCGCTGTTGCCCGCGGTTTCACTCGCATTATAATAATAGGGGAACTATTTTGAGATATTGACATGTTGACATGAGTATGAGACGGATAATGACAGCTTGGTAACAAAAAGCACGTGTAGAAGGTAGAAAAAGATAAAAATAAAATTCGAGCACTCGATCTCCACGTGGACAAAATCGCGGGAACAGCTAGACCTAAGTATATACAGTACACATGCATAGACATACCTAAACATAACACAGTATAATTTATTGTAAAACCATAGGCCACTATATAGTCTAAGATCCCTTTAACAACGACCTTCACCGAGATGTTTATTTAATGAAACATATTTTATATTTAATTTAATATGTCAATAAATATATTGCATATGGGTTGCCTAACAAATTTCAGTCCAGTATATGATTAATTAATAATTTAAAAATATATTTTTTTTAAACTTTGCACCGGTCTGATTATTGAATAAAAATTAAATGAAAATAAAGATTATTTCATTATGAACACGGTGGTATAGGGTTGCCTGCGAAAAATCAGTCCCAAATTCCGGTTGCGGTTGGTTTTGAAAAGTGAAAACTGATGCGAGTGAATATGTGCGACATAATTTTTTTTTCAAAGCCGCTTTTTAATCCTATTAATATATATATTTTTGAAATGTGCTAATTATGCCCTTTCATTTGATACCCTACACGACATCATTAAACAATTTTTTTTTTTTAGTTCATCACTCTATGTCCTCTAGAGGGCGCCATATTAAGTTAAATGTGACGTCACATAGCCTATAACCAGCGGACAATCAAAACGCTTCCAAAGACACCTCATTTGTCGAATTATGATAAGTAGTTTAGAAGTTATGAGGGAATGGTAAAAAAAAAAGATTTTTTCGATTTTTTGCATTTTCTGAGAAAATTTACTATAGTAGGTAATATTTAATTTTTTTTCACCATCGGAATGTAGAGATTTCAACGAACAGAAAGCACACCCAACTTTTTGAAAAAAGCTGATATTCTGACGGTGAATTTTCGATTGAAAATTAGGGTACTTTTTCGATATTAATTCAAAATAAGGTGAAAAAATAAATATTTTAAATTAAATAAAATACAGCGTATTTGGCACATAAAAAAAAATAGGATGAAACCCATTGGAAAAGGAGGAGAATATTATAAAAATGAAAGGAAAAATAATTTACGGGCGATCTGAGGTCGGGAAGGGGAAGAGGGGGGGGGGTGGGGTTTAATGGTAAAAAACGGTTTTTCTCGATTTCCGGCAAAACTAAAAGTCCTATGGAAAAAAGTCAAATGGCAAAGTTGTAGGTAATAAAAAGATCTAAAACTTATTTATTTACACTTTTTTCACATAACCTCAAAATTTATGTGAAAAATTCAAAAACCCAAGTTTTTGGTTTTTTATTTTTATCTTTTACAATTTTTTATTTTTTTTTCATGAAATTTGGTGAAAACTTACCTTTTTATGTGCCAAATACGCTGTAATTTATTTGATTTGAAATATTTATTTTTTCACCTTATTTTGAATTAATATCGAAAAAGTACCCTAATTTTCAATCGAAAATTCACCGTCAAAATATCAACTTTTTTCAAAAAGTTGGTGTGTTTTCTGTTCGTTGAAATCTCTACATTCCGATGGTGAAAAAAAATAAATATTACTATAGTAAATTTTCTCAGAAAATGCAAAAAATCTAAAAAAACCTTTTTTTTTACCATTCCCTCATAACTTCTAAACTACATAACATAATTCGACAAATGAGGTGTCTTTGGAAGCGTTTTGATTGTCCGCTGGTTATAGGCTATGTGACGTCACATTTAACTTAATATGGCGCCCTCAAGAGGAAATAGAGGGATGAACTAAAAAAAAAAAATTGTTTAATATTGTCGTGTAGGGTATCAAATGAAAGGGCATAATTAGCACATTTCAAATATATATATATTAATAGGATTAAAAAGCGGCTTTGAAAAAAAATTATGTCGCACATATTCACTCGCATCAGTTTTCACTTTTCAAAATTCGGCAACCGGAATTCGGGACTGATTTTTCGCAGGCAACCCTATACCACCGTGTTCATAATGAAATAATCTTTATTTTCATTTAATTTTTATTCAATAATCAGACCGGTGCAAAGTTTAAAAAAAATATTTTTTTAAATTATTAATTAATCATATACTGGACTGAAAGGCAAACGCCCACTCTTGGCCAGTAGGTCGGCAGGTTCGTTACACCAATGTGAAAAATACAAAAAAATATCTTATTTGGTAACTAAAATATTGTTATTATTTATTTTTTTGTAACACTCGGGAATTAAAAACTTATATTAAAAAGATATTCAATCAAATAAGCATGTGATGCAATCTTCATTTCCGCACGGTATGTCAATCTTATAAAAGTAGTGATGGCAAATGTCACAAAAATCGAAATCAAATAAATCGAGAACTGAATGATATACTGAAAAACTATTTTCTTTTGTTTCGCTTCCCATATTAAAACATTTAATTTCTATAGAATAGGTAAAATTAATGTCTATTGATTGTCTTCCGAAGTCTATGCAGTGCTGGTTCAAGTTTATTAAAAATATCGATTCATAGCTCTATAACATCGGTTTTTGATAAATCGATGCCGAATCGCCATCACTACGTCAATGATAATTGAAATTGACAGTCTGTGTTGACAGTTACCATTTTGTTTGTTGCGGGTTGTTTGTTGTGCTTGTTGAGTTGTGATTTTTCCTCCACGGTTTTGCTATTTTCTATCCGATGACTTTGATTACTATTATGGCGATGACAACCTTCGCTTTACATTGGATTCCGTACCCGCTTACCACGACGACACTGGCTTGGCAGTCAACACCATGTTTGTTATAACCTTGAATTTTTTTCATACAATTTTAAAATTCTGTCCAAGTTTTATGTAAAAAATTGTGGTTGATTTTGTGTCTATGATTTCAACCCTACTGCCTATGATTTGCTGTATTTATGGACGCCACTTGGCCAAAACCTCCTTAACGAATGGGCATATCCCTTTGTTAGGCAACCCATATGCAATATATTTATTGACATATTAAATTAAATATAAAACATGTTTCATTAAATAAACATCTCGGTGAAGGTCGTTGTTAAAGGGATCCTATACTAATAGGCACAGTAAATATGTATAAGGTCCGTCCTACCTTTCTAGTGCCGATCCCTCTTTGAGTACCTATCTAGAAAAAACTCAAAGCGATTTCTTTATTCTATAGCTAGAACAAATTGTACTATGGGACCAAGCCATGACACTGCAACAAAAAAACAACTGTTCTATACAAATAATTCAATATTACTTGACTATGACTTGAAAATGTATGGAACAGCTAATTTTTCAATACGATTTCTAATTAAATCTCAAATCAAAAAGACCTTGTATATTCTTATTTACTGTGCCATAGGGCCAGCATACTACAACAGACGGACGAATCTACGCACGGCACACTTTGGCCAATTTGGCTTTCGATAGCTAGGGCCGTAGACAGAGCGTCCACGGCTAGGGCCGCCCGGCCGGCCGGGCCTCCGGCCCCTACCAATCCGCAAGTCATAACTGTCAAGGTCAGTTGCCATAGCAACAGATGCTACAGGACAACGATTGTCAACGCTTGATGACCGGAAACGTGTGTTTAGGCGTAACCATGGTAACCATTACCTGTTATACCAGCGCAGTAAAAATAAAAACAGTTTTGATGGAACAGGACAGCGGCGGCGTCGGCCGCGCGCCTCGCATTCGTGTTACGACCCAATAGATTATATTAATTACGGCTAGATCGTTCAGAGATAAGCGTGGGTGAAGGTGTTCCGTGTGACAGTTCCATATTCAAATGTGTGTGCGTTCGTCGCCGCGGGCGAGTGAGAGTGGCGAGAGCAGTGTGACGGAGCGCGACGCGGGCTGGCTGTATGTGTTGCATGCTGCTGGCGGCCTGCGAGGAGTGCTACTTCCTCGTCGTTAGCGTGGTGACGCGCTGCGATCGCGCGCGCCATGAGCGTGTCGGTGCGATCGGTTTTGGTGGAAGGGCCGCAGGTCACAAAAGCCAAGGGCCCGTTTACATATGCTAACACGCCCCGAGCGCTGTACAACAATGCCAAACTCAAGAAGAACCCCTCCTGGTAGGTGCCTGCTGTGTTGTTGTTCATTTATCAAAGCCTAAGCGAATTTATGACAATCGTGTCCGTCTCGCTACAATGACGTTATTTGCATTTGCATAGATTATGTTATGTCATGACAGGCCAAGACTATAAACGAATGGCTAATCGGGATAAACTTTTGTCCTATCGCGATAAGTACCTATCGTTTCTTATTTGTCATGTGCTGAAGCCTCGACCTCCAAGCTTAGGAGTGTTATGATAGACCAGGCTAGGCATGTCACTAGATGGGGAAGAGTAGATGCGGTGCCGGGGTAGACAATAGGCGATAAAATGATGGTGTTGTGCCGCAATATGAGAGGCCTAGCGTCTGTCAGTAAGCTGAGTTGATTGATCATTTAGATATAGACAGCAGCCCGCGCATGCTGGCTGACCAGGGAAGCTCTAGCAACCGATACATACATAAAGGCATGACCAGCATTTATCCCAAATACCATTAGTCGGCAACTCGCTTGCCCAGGCGTGGATTTGTCAGAACTCTCTTTTTGAAAGCAATATTCTTCCATCAATGACAGCGATATTGATGACAGAACTGATAACACAGTACTTCACGCACCAGCACAAGCTATACGTCTAGGAAATCAATACATTTTACAACTAATGTCCGGATGCCGTGCACACATTCTGTCACCTTCGCGTCTCCCTGCGACTTCTGTTTGCTCCTACTGTTGACCATTTTCATGTGAATGAAGCTTTTCTTAATGAGATATCATTATAACATAGTCATTACCTACATTTTTCAATAATGAATATTTTACGATTCTATTTGAGCCATCTCAAAAGATATCTCTAATTCACTGACAAGGCTTACTTGGTTCCGCTTCACTTAATGACTTCACATCAAAAACCTATCACAAATCGTAATAAACACAGAAAAAGATGATTTTACGCAATTTTAGTTAAGTTGTCATTTTTTTAATTTAGATCTCATAGCGACTGGAATCGTTCCCGTTATTGTTACGCGAATGATGATTGAAGTGAAGTGATGATGTAGCTAGTGGAATGGAATAAGTATAAAACAAAGTTATAAAGTGTAAGCGTCATAATTTACAATTTCGTGAGACACACGTGTGGAGCGCGGTATTTTTCGGAGTCACAGAGTTAACACTCCCGCGTCGTGTGAACCAGCGCTGCAGCGCGGCGGTAGGGATCAGCAGATGTCGTCTGACTGAAAGCGATGAACTCCGAAATAGTTTGATAAGACGACGAACACCAAGCGGTTGCGATGGCGGGGACCGCGTGAAGGTGGCGCACTCGCCGCGATATCTTATCTCACACTCACAGAACACGCCTCGGGCATTTTGTTTTTTTTAATACTTTACCTGTATCTATTACAGGTATTTGGGTTATTTCCCCACAAAAAAAAACCCTTTCCGGGTGGTGGAAAATCCTTTCCGGGAGAGGAAATATATTCAATTAAGCAGTGCACTACGATAAGTTGAGTATATAGTAAATTCAGTTTCGGAGGGCCAAGCATAGAGCAGTGTCTTTATGTGGAATATTAAATACGTTCGTTGTCTGCATAGTCCGGTCCTAATACTAAACTACACATAGCATCACGCCTGTGTTCCCCAAAGAGTTAGGCAATGGTGTAATAGAAATATCTAATAGAAAAACCTAATAATACTGCCTGACCTGGGAATGCAACCTAGGACCTTACGCTCAGCAGCCGTGCTCGCGACCACTGCACTACACCAGTGAACCATTGCACGAAGACATAGACGTTTCTGTGATCTGTGAGTGAGGCAGTCATTTTGATAAACTCGGTACCTTTTACAAATTGAAATAGTTACCTACGCGTCGCTTGTGTACACATCGTAGTCTCCAAACATTTTGATAAGACTGCGGTAAGACTCCGTCATCGCTAACGATCTTTTAATTAAACAAAATTAACCAATAGATTACTCTCATATACTCTAATCGACTCGCCTATTACCAGCATATAAAATGTTAGCGAGTGTGTCTGCCATAAGCATTGACGACTGAGCGCCGAATAATGTTCAAACACGTAAGTAATTCTATGTCTACTTCTTATTAAACAAGAATAATTATTTATATTTGTTTATTGAAAAAAATATTGTATTATAATATATTTCGTTGTAATTGATAATAATGTGGTGTGTTGCAGGCGGGTTTGGTATTGTTGTTGGTGGTGGCGGTGCTGTCGAGCGCGGCGCTCGCTCGGCCCTACCTCGGCCTCGGCTGGCTCGGCCTGGGTGGCCAGGGCGGCCGCTACGGCGGCTACGGCGGCTACGGCAATGGCGGTTACGGAGGCTACGGTAACGGCGGTTACGGAGGCTACGGCAACGGCGGCTACGGAGGCTACGGCGGCTACCCCGGATATTATGGAGGATATTACTAATACTATTATTTATTAATGTTAATTTGTTGTGTTGCTGCAAACCGACTGCAAGCCATCCATGCATTCGGACGGACTACATTAGTGCAGCCGCCGTGCAGTTGCCGCTGCAGTGGTTGTGCAGCAGTGCCCCACTGAATCCTAACGACACCCAAACAGCACTTTTTCAATTGCCTTTCAGTTGACATGCAGTTCATTCCAATCACTCTTACACATAACATCATACCACGGCTACGTTAACTCGACCCTCAGGTACGGGGTAATATTCTGGGCAACAGTACAGACAAGGAACGTGTATTCATTGCTCAAAAGCGGTGTATCAGGTCTATGTTTAATCAACATTAAACTGACTCATGTGAACCATTTTTCAAAAGCATGAAAATATTAACTCTGCCCTGCCTATATATTTTGGAAAGCGCAGTATTTGTGAAGTCTAACACTGAATTATTTATATATCGTACCCGAGTCCGGCATCGGGATAAGTTATGCACAGTTGCTAGTAAGACACATATTTTCCATGAGAGTATATTTTGCACAGCCTCTCGTATATCTAATAATATCCCAAAACCTATTCGAGCCATTACTGAAATAAAATCATTTAAGAAGAACCTTCATAACATGTTACTTGACAAATGCTACTGCTCGGTAAAAGACTTCCCTGTCTGACAAATCACTCGCCCAATATAACTTGCCTTAAACATGATGAACTCAATACCTACCTATGTGATTAATGATAATGATTTATACTATAATTTCTCTGACATATTATTTTAATTTTAATTATATTGATAAAAATTACAATTTTACCTTTAATGTTCGATGACATACGTGCCTACCTAATTCTGTTACAATGAATTATATAATTGCTATTGTTGTTATCATTGTATGCCCAGAAGGCGGGACATAGCTGACCTCAAATTGTATCGTAAGAACATCTGTGTACCTACCTATGATCCACAATAAAGATTATGAATGAATATGAATATATGAATTACTGTCTAGCTATTCACCGATGACTTTGTTACTTCAAGCGACTGGAATAAAATATAATCATAATGTGCATAGTTCAAATTAACTTTTTATAATCCATTGCCCCTGAGATATATATTATTATTTCTATGTTTATTTGGAGCGAGCTATCAGATCGAGACTGTCGCAACTTTGTGGAGTGCGATAAGCATCACCGGGTGCACCGCGCCGCGCTGACGTGTCGCGACCACGCGACCACGTGACCATGCGACCACTGTCCACCGCGACCGGCGCGAGCGATCATATCGCCTCACTTTGTGTCCCCTTCAAACATATCGCACCTCTTTCTAATTACCTACCTCAGTCTATATAAGTTGAAATATTGCTATACTACCTATTACGTTTCACCATTACTGGTTGAGTGAATGTACTAATAATTGAGTAACAAAAATAAATTTTCTTCAACATGTAATGACCACGGAGGAGCGGGGGGCGGGGGGGCGGGGACGCAGGTCTGGTCCCATAACGTCTGCTAGTACCTACTGGCTGCTAAACGATCATTCTGTGTATCATCTTATCTCAAACGTGCATAAATTATTGTAAAGATACAGTTTCTATTCAGTTGAAGTATACCTATATAACTTTGAGTATCTAGTATATATTAACTAGGGTTATCAGTAGCTCCTAAATCGATAGTTAAGTTACATATCGTCACGGTCACAGTTCTTTACTTTAATGCTAGTATAAGCATTCAGGAATAGTGACCACAGTAGTGTAGTGCGTCGCGCCCGCTCGCCCTCACTGAAGTCAGGCTGACGCTGAGCGCCGGGAGCAACGAACTTAACCTTGAGTGACCGCGCGGCAGGCGGCAGGGCAACCAATATACACCTACAGAAGGACCACTCCATACGACGCTCCATACAAAATGATGGGCAGTCCAACCTGTTTGGTATCGTATTCAGGATGCTGTTGCTGGCGCGCCCACCTTCGCAAAACCATCAACGCGCTCCTCTGTGAACGTACCAGAGCCAATACAGTACCGCGCAACCACATCAGCACCCCGACTCTTTTATGGAACGTGGAAGGTTTCGTATGAACTTCGAGTAAACGTATCTCATTGACATATGGAGGCCGATAGTAACAACATGCAATTACCATGTTCGAGACTGTTCTGTTTTACCTCGAACCTGTGCAGATATATGCAAGAGACTACTTGTATTCTCTGAAAATGTTAATACCCAAAATATTACATCCCGAGAATTCCTCATGGGCATCAAGTCAGCCCGTACCACCATTGTACTGAATACAGCACAGTGGTGGTACTGGCTGCGGGTGGGCCTGCTGCACGTCCTGTGCCGCTCGCCGCTCGCCGTTGCTAGGCAACTGACGCCTCAACTTCCGTACCTCACCTATACAGCCACACTGTAGCACTCCCATTTCTTTTATAATACATTTAATACTACTTGCGGCTA
The DNA here is from genome assembly GCA_932294325.1 of Allophyes oxyacanthae. Classification (NCBI taxonomy): domain Eukaryota; kingdom Metazoa; phylum Arthropoda; class Insecta; order Lepidoptera; family Noctuidae; genus Allophyes; species Allophyes oxyacanthae. The sequence continues at coordinate 150,160 of OW028614.1, read as the reverse complement.
CATTACATAGTCCATAAATCGCAGTTCACGTAATAATTATACGCCTCTAACTTTGTGTTTTTTTTATAATTATTATTACATACAATTCCAAGTTAAAATCTATACAAATGTGGCAGACAATTTATATGATTCGGCTTTTTACAAAATGCCAGTAAAATTGTAGAATCCAGTACATTACAAAACGGCAGTTGATTTGTACAATCCGTCACAATATAAAACGGCTAGCTGCTTTACAAAACAGCTGTAAGTTCGATAAAACGGTTAGTTAAAGTGTACGCGGATTGTTGTAGCAACGCGTACCTACAACAAAGTTGGCCGCAGTATTAGAGCACCCTGAGCAGATCGGTTAGGTTAGGATAGAATTGCGATCAAAGGCGCGCGAGCCGAGCAAGCGAAGAGAGCGGTGCCGCGGCAGCGGCATGCGAGCGCTTGATCCCATACAAAAATTCATGTTGAAACGGCAGATTGATTGTTATGTTGTCGGTGAACTGGAGCCTAAATGTATGGAACAGCAGCTTTTTTGTCGCAATTTGATCTTTGTTTCTATAGTAAAAATTGTTCATAATGATCAAATCAATCTTTATTTGTGAACACGGGTAGGTGTACATGGTGTTATAATTAAAATTAATCTCTACGTCCTACCAATAAAATTGGTGTGCAAAATAATTATCGCAGAACATTGCCAGTATATCATTAACGTAAAATGATAGAATTTGATGAGTACTATCACCTCTTAAAAGCACCTCTAATAAAGTAGGACCTTATATTTGATCATGAAACGTAAGTTCAAGTCCACATACAAAGAGACCATGCCTACGTGTAATGTGAAAGTAAACACAGACTGGTGTGACCCGCGCCCGCGGCGTGAACTGCGTCAGTTCGTGCGCCGTTAGCGCGTATTCGGTAGATCTGATACGCGCAAGGACACGGCACGCTCAAGGTCGATCTTGAACACGAGCCCTCAGCACAGCCCCTAACACGCCCTCTTGCTGGTGGTTTACGTAACTCTAGGTACCTCGACACGAAACTCGAGTTACTCAATACCTACCCGTTATTCATTTATTTCACAAAATAAAATTTACAGAAAGATTTAAAGAATGTAATATTAGGTACTGCTAATAGACCAGGGTCGATAATTTTTGAAACCAAAGAAAATAATAGTAGGATGAAACCCATTGGAAAAGGAGAAGAATATTATAAAAATGAAAGGAAAAATAATTTACGGGCGATCTGAGGTCGGGAAGGGGGAGAAGGGGGGGGTTTAAGGGTAAAAAACGATTTTTCTCGATTTCCGGCAAAACTAAAAGTCCTATGGAAAAAAGTCAAATGGCAAAGTTGTAGGTAATAAAAAGATCTAAAAGTTTTCTATTTACAGTTTTTTCACATAACCTCAAAATGTATGTGAAAAATTCAAAAAACCAAGTTTTTGGTTTTTTATTTTTATCTTTTACAATTTTTTATTTTATTTCATGAAATTTGGTGAAAACTTACCTTTTTATGTGCCAAATACGCTGTAATTTATTTGATTTGAAATATTTATTTTTTCACCTTATTTTGAATTAATATCGAAAAAGTACCCTAATTTTCAATCGAAAATTCACCCGTCAAAATATCAGCTTTTTTCAAAAAGTTGGTGTGCTTTCTGTTCGTTGAAATCTCTACATTCCGATGGTGAAAAAAAATAAAATATTACTATAGTAAATCTTTTCAGAAAATGCAAAAAATCGAAAAAAACTTTTTTTTTAACCATTCCCTCATAACTTCTAAACTCCTTATCATAATTCGACAAATGAGGTGTCGTTGGAAGCGTCTTGATTGTCCGCTGGTTATAGGCTATTTGACGTCACATTTAATTTAATATGGCGCCCTCTAGAGGATACAGAGTGATGAACTAAAAAAAAATTTTTGTCTAATGATGTCGTGTAGGGTATCAAATGAAAGGGCATAATTAGCACATTTCAAAAATATATATATTAATAGATTTTAAAAGCGGCTTTCAAAAAATAATTATGTTAAGTGGTCGTATGCCACCTACCCTAACAAAACAAAGTCTACCAGTAGTAAGCGATCATAAGCTTTAGGGCAAAGTGGCATACGACCACGGCTATCCTCTGAACATCACTATGAATACCTACCTATGTATTAATATTTTCTTGTTTCATACTTTTCAGTAGTCGGGTTTTAAATTTTGAACTTAATTTTTATTTCAAAGCCGCTTTTAAAATCTCTTAATATATATATGTTTTTGAAATGTGCTAATTATGCCCTTTCATTTGATACCCTACACGACATCATTAAACAAAAATTTTTTTTTAGTTCATCAGTCTATATATTCTAGAGGGCGCCATATTAAATTAAATGTGACGTCAAATAGCCTATAACCAGCGGACAATCAAGACGCTTCCAACGACACCTCATTTGTCGAATTATGATAAGTAGTTTAGAAGTTATGAGGGAATGGTTAAAAAAAAAGTTTTTTTCGATTTTTTGCATTTTCTGAGAAGATTTACTATAGTAATATTTTATTTTTTTTCACCATCGGAATGTAGAGATTTTAACGAACAGAAAGCACACCAACTTTTTGAAAAAAGCTGATATTTTGACGGGTGAATTTTCGATTGAAAATTAGGGTACTTTTTCGATATTAATTCAAAATAAGGTGAAAAAATAAATATTTCAAATCAAATAAATTACAGCGTATTTGGCACATAAAAAGGTAAGTTTTCACCAAATTTCATGAAATAAAATAAAAAATTGTAAAAGATAAAAATAAAAAACCAAAAACTTGGTTTTTTGAATTTTTCACATACATTTTGAGGTTATGTGAAAAAAGTGTAAATAGAAAACTTTTAGATCTTTTTATTACCTACAACTTTGCCATTTGACTTTTTTCCATAGGACTTTTAGTTTTGCCGGAAATCGAGAAAAACCGTTTTTTACCCTTAAACCCCCCCCTTCTCGACCTCAGATCGCCCGTAAATTATTTTTCCTTTCATTTTTATTATATTCTCCTCCTTTTCCAATGGGTTTCATCCTACTATTATTTTCTTTCACTTTTTATTATTTTTAAAGGCTTCTACCCTGGTCTATAACACCTAACATTAATTATGTATTTACACATGTAATTTTCACATCAACATCTTAAAACATCTGTGGTGTTCCGCCAAATTCCAAAAGCGCAACCAGGCCGGCCTGACGTTCTTTTTTTGACACCCATAACCTAGATTCAGAACAAAGTAAAAGTCAAACATAATGAAGGTAAATGTTCTAAATGCTGATCTTCATAAGTTAATTCGAGTTTTAAGTTTGTGCCTATCAAAAATACAAGATACCTCTTATTCAACGTCAAAAGTCAAAGTCAAAGTCAAAAATCGTCGTCATCGTGTCAATCGTCAACAACGAAGTTGTTATCAAAAAAAAAAGCCTTAAGGTTGTATTTTACGACGATTTCTTACTTTTGAGGGGGTGAAGTATCAGCCTAAGCCCCACCCACTAGGGGGAGCTCTGTTCTCGCAATTACGCAATTGACGTATCAGACTGTGTGACACACGTGTCACAGAATAGCAATATTAATTAGCAACATGCAGTATGACACCAGCAAATACTTGAAAAATATAAATCCATAATATCGTATACCCAGTGTCCTATATTACGCTAGAAAATCTGTTCCTCCGTTTTGTATTTGTAGATTTTATACCTATTTAACTATCTACTTATAAACTATCAGTCATACCTATTGTGTATGAGTTTATGCAAGTGCACATAATTGTCTCGACCAACATTGGGCATTTTCACACTAAGCCAATAATGCCGTAACGAAACCGATATATCGGCATGACAAACCTGATGACACTGCCAATGTGTGTGTAATGTTAGAAGAATAAGCCAACTCAAATCCATGCCTTGAGATAATAACCTACTCTCACCCACACCTGTAGGTGTCGTCCGTTTCCGTAGTCATACCTACTTAAGTATGTTCACAGGGTTGCTTTTTTACCAAAAAAGAAATTGCATATTCATATTCAAAACCATATTCCTAGTTCAGATTCCTCGCTATGTATGCAGGTGAAGAGCTTCAAAATTGAAAGAAACAAAGAAAAAACATTTAAGTCGGACTCGCACACGAAATTACATAAACACACAAAAAATTCAATTAATGATAACAATAACCTAACCGTCTAAAACCCTCGACTCTAACTAGAAAAAGAGGTGTAACTTTTGAACACCTGAACAGATTTTAAGAACCATCCCGATTAAACTAGCTTTCAATTAAAAAAAACTGCATTGAAATCGGTCCATCCGCTTTGAAGCTTCGATGCCACAGACAGACACACAGATTCACAGATACATAGATACACAGATACACATTATAAACTTATATCACCCCTCTATTTTGTCGGGGGTTAAAAAAGTCCTGCATGAGGCCAAAGAAAGTCCCTATCTCAGCATATCCTGACAGATAAAATAAATACCGCAGCGCTGGTTTTCGGATAGGACCGTGGTGATGCCACGGACAACCACGATAACCCATAATACATAGATAAAGGTAAAGATTATAATTTAAATTGGTGAATCATTTTTCTAGTGGACTGCAAAGCCCATAAAGAAATAAAATTAAAAGAAGTAAAATTAGGTTTGGCCAACGGCAAATCGGTACCTATAGGGCCGACCGACACATTTTAAAATGTCAGCGTTTAATAAGGAACAAAATTATACAAAATCTAAGGAAACGTAGATCAGTTCAATACGAAATAATAGTAGTTTATGAAAATGTTGCATAATAGGGGGTATTAAAACATCAGTGTATTTAAAAATCGAGCCGCAGCAGGCGAGATTTTTAATAGTATCAGACAATATATCAAAATGATATAAGTACTATGAATATTGTTCTATAAAAGTAGGTAAATAGAATATACAACATGTCCCAAAATTCAACGATAAGCGGGCACCAGAGGGTTGACCAGCTCATGACTACCCGATAACAAAAAAAAAAAAAAGAAAATCTCAATTTTTAAGAAGTTACATAAAATAATTGAAATCCTTCAAAAATTTACACCCCTTAAGATATTTTTAATTACCATGACCACAATGTTTCAGATATTTCTGAATTTATTTTTGTACCGGCAACCTAAGTAGCACTGCTATCCACCACAATCCTTAAAAATCCCAGAATGCCTGTAGATTTGACACAAAAATCAATCAAAATTATTTTTCACCCTAAAATTTTGAAAGATTTTTACTTTTGGTCCAAATTGAGATTTTTTTTAATTTTTTTTTTGTTCTCGAGTAGTCATGAGCTGGTCAACCCTCTGGTGCCCGCTTATCGTTGAATTTTGGGACATGGTGTATATAAAACTTCATACTCTTTGTTCTCAACACTACAAATTGTCGTACTGATTTTTCTATACTACATCATATAAAATGAATTCTTGACGGAGATATCAAGAAATTATTTTAGCATATTGATTTTTATAAACGAAATACTTCGATTTTCTGAATAAAAGGCAAGTTACTTATACTTCCTGTTGCTTTTTAATATATTTTTTTATGATTTTACTGTCATTCTTTCTTTTGGTTTTGAATAAAGTGTAAGCGCAGGAAAGTCAAAAAAAATTGCACAGGTCCGACCTCGTTGCGCGCCGAAACGCGACTGATTGATGGCAGAGATGACAGAAATCACGAATTTTGTGGTTTTTATGAAATTGTGACCAATATACGTAATATTATAAAAAAATAACAACCGATTTTCGTTGGTATATTTGCGATCAATATTGTGATGTAAAAATTATTTGAAATAATATCATGTTTTAGAAATAATCTTGTAAACACTTTTTTAAAAGGGGTAACTTTGCGATTTTTTTTTATCGAGCCAACTTCATCCAATCATGTATCGGACAACCGTGCAGAGATTGTCACATCTTCAAGTTTGATATTTTTTTTTTTTTCGGGACAAAGAAATAAGAATTTCTATTCAAAAAATTGTAAATACAAATCGGTTTTTGCGGCATTCCTGTAAAATCCCCCTTAATCGTTATTCCGAACACACAATAATTAAACAATACCGAATTTCTCAAGAAAACTAAAATAACAGCTACAGTTTACGTAGCTAATCCTCTGTAGCACCGCATGCGTAGCCGTTTCGTAGCAGCGAGCTACGAGCGTCTACGACTATTATTATGTTAGCGTTTTTGTGACGCACATCCTGTAAACGACGACTGCTAATAATCTACGACCTAAAGGTCAACTCACTGAAGGAGCTCGACTCTTGATAAACATATAATAGAGATTTAAAACGATCAAACTCGTTAATGAATTTAAGTGGGATTTAATTGTAAGAGCGGCTGCACATTGTTACACGTTATCTCGTGTCATAGGAATGTTTTATTAGATACTGCAATATTATCGAACACTATACGCATGATATTATGTCTTATGTCGGTTCGACATGGCTCGCCTGGAGAAGATGTGTTCATTGGATACGGGCGAACGCAAGACGTATTGCTAAGACTCGCTTCTACATTGAAGTCGCAACCCGCACACGCGGCGGATCTATGTTAGATACGACTACACACATTTTATTTAAATTATAATAATAGGAGATATTGTTGTTAATTTTGATCATATCTTGCTCTTCACTGATTAGAAGGAAGGCTCTCTAAACTGCGTATATTGTCGAAATAAAGCTGATCTATGACCCTATTACCTAATTAGTACCTAGTTTTTGTGAATATAATAAAATAATATTTATAATTCTTCAAAAGTTGTCTTGGACATGCAAAAGTAATTAACTAGTGAAGCCAATGTCTTACATTGCGCAGCCGCTCTTACGATGTTAACGACTACTTGCTCCACAGCCCACATCACTATTGGCGTCCGTGTACATGTTAGATGCCAATAGAGTACCTACATACCTACAGGTAATAAATGGACCCTGCTGCAGTACTTATATATTGAGAATTTGAGATAATACATCGTAAGTTAGGACTAGACTTTTTTCCAGTAGGTATTACGTATTTACGTATGTTAGATAATTATTATCTGATCACAAAAACCAGTCTTAATGTTTTATTTAACTCTATTAAATTCCTATAAATAACAACTTAGCTAGTATTTTTTTATAAATGTCATCTTGTTAACACCTTGTCTAGTTGTCTGTCAAGCTTCAATTCTGAATCATAGGTCACATTCGGTGGGTTATCACTTAAATAAATAGAAACAGTTAAGTTTAGCACAATAATTTACCGCCCATTGCGTCAGGTCACTCACTCCCTGCGTCCTTGAACGCGCGGATCGACTCGAACACTCGGCACTTAAATAAACTGTGAACTAACTACTTCGGCCGCCTAACTATTTCATTGGAAATTCAGCCACATTGTCTCTGGCTGGCCGACAGACAGTGCCGGGCTATGGGTAGTTGAAGACTTGAAGTTTTTCTTTCTTTGGAATTAACTTTTAGGGACTCGTGGCGAAATGGCAACAAGATCGAAAACCTGCAACGTCACGCTTTCCGTTGACCGTTGCTTACGGTTGGCTCCCGACTACGTTGAGGCATCCGTCACGACTGTAACGCGAATACCCACCTAGGACGGCCCTTACGAACAGCTAGAACCCAAAAGTCTGACAACCAAAAACTGTGAATATCGTCATCTGCTCTCCCCTTGGGCCTGGTGTACGTGAGCGTATGGACGAACTGGAAGCTCACACCGACGACGTTTGGGAAAAGTGATGACAGTAGTTAAAACAAATCATATAATCATAATCATTATTATTTCTTTGCAAACATGGGTGATTAATACATAAATGTCGTCACATTTCACAGTTCTCCATGTACCTACTGCTGTCATATGGGCATGAATTAAGTTTAATTTAGAAAAACAATAGGAAATTATTGTAATCTATACTAATATGATAAAGATGAAGAGTTTACTCAATTTATAGAGGTTTTGCGATAATACGACGCACGCCCCATCTAGCTTACTAAATATGGTACGGTATTGCCCTATTGCCGTATTGCCCTTAGCACAAATAGGTCCCTAATATAAGTTGGTTATACAGTTCTATCCTCTCACCCTGTTTATTGTAGCTTGTGTATATTTTATGTACCTATATCTAGTATTTATTTTGTAGTAAGTATACCTATATATTGATAGTTTCGAGCGTATGGCACTCGTGGGTTGCAGCTGAAAACCAGCGTCAGGTGGCCAGTATCTCTGCCTCCTGACATTATGCTGAGCTGCGGCCTTTTGGCACAATAACTCATTTTATGTTTTCTTTGATTTGTTTTGTTTATTTTTATTGTGCTAATAAACTCTTTTTCTTTCTTTCTTTCTTATTTGTTTTTTCCTTTGAACGTTACGTTTACGTTTATCTGTGGAAGAACAAGTCGGATTTGAAAAAATATTATTGCATTTGATAGCTCAATTCTTAAGAAAGGTTATACGTTATTTAACATCACGCTACGACCATTAGGAGCTGCGCAAAAAGAAAAAGAAATTAAACGGTGGGTGAAACCGCGGGTGGAACCGCGGGGCACAGCTAGTAACAAATAAAATTCAAATATTATTATAGAATTGCTATTACAATAATTGGAATGTCACGGTTTTCTAATTAGAATTAATATCAATGAATATCCATAAATAAATGTCAATGGAAAAAATAAATAAATATCAAGAATGTGTAAATGTTTATATTAGTAAGTTATTGGCCGAGAGGATTCCCTTCTTGATCTCGATTACTTCAGTCGGTAGTACACCCTTTCAATGATTGACTCTTTTAGCTTCTGCTTATACAAGTGCAGGTTGTTTATTTCTGTAACATGCAATTTCTTATATATTTTGGGTGTCATACAACAACAATATACACTGGTATTCATTAAAGACGATCTGCTGGCCAGTAAAGTTTGAATTTTGTGTTTATATTTAATATCTACTTTCCAAGTTATCATAATATTGCATAGTACCTATTCTTAAAAATGATCACAATCTCATAAAAGTAAGGCTCGGCGACGTAAACATTGCTGGCAGGTGGCAGCTCAGCTATGTGTATTATGTCTACACATTGCCCATAATATGCACTATTTTAAAAACGTTTTAAAAGCGACCTCCCGTTCTGTGGACTTCCCCCAAACAATTACACCATATCTTACCGCACATCACATACCACGAATGTGTAGTGGGAGTTCTTAACAGTGGATAAATTAACAATTATTATAAAAAAATATTTAATTTAGTTTTCACGTGAATTGTCCAATTTAAAATACAGTCGACATTAATTTTAAACCTAAGAATTTTCATAGTTCAACTTCTTTAATATTTATTCCAAAATAATAAAATTGAAGTCCATTGGGAAGCCTATTGATAAGGTGGTTTAGTTCTATTTCTGAATATACATAGGAATCGTAAATCATTGAAGATACGGACAAAAGTAAAATGACACATTGACATAGATTGGTCGTGATCGTCGTATTGAAGAGTAGTGGATAATAATTTGTATTGAATAAAGTCGCATTGTGCGCACGTGTCGCCTCCCACGGTCCGCACGTGCTCCCGGCGAGCTGCAGTAGTCTAGTCGTGAGCCGAGTGTTTGCTGAGCAATAACGTGCACTAATATTGCGTTTGCACGGATTTGTTTGATACTCTGATCGTGAACAGGTGGCTTTATGATTTTTTAGAACATCAGTTTTTATTATACCGTACCTACCAAAAAGTTTAAGCAAAAACTTCGGCGTTTATTTGTCCCAGCATTTTTTTTAAGGAACGGATAGCTTCTATTTATATACTTATTTATTTAAATAATTCATCAAAAGGTTATTATTATTATATAGCGAGATTATTCGATGAATAAATCTTTTTAGCTGGTAGAACTACTTTTAGCTTGTGGGAACTACGCATTTTCACGTTAGGCGGAGTCTCGCAAATAATTATGATGAATTGATTATGTAATAATACTTAAACATACGCGACTGTCGATTCGCATCGTGGTACCCCATTATAGTCAGCGCATCATGACTCGCCGTTCAAATTGAACAATGACTCGATATGAGCCGCACTCTAAAAGCATTTCTTCGAAGTCAGAACTCTGTTTATTCTCTTTGTCGTCCACGTGGCGCTTGCGCGATTATGTATGCCGCATTAGTGGAGTGTGTGGACGAAACGACGCAGGTGGGCAACGGCGGCGCGTCGCTTACGACCTGCGGGCACGGGGCCGCGCCGGCTGACCAGCGGCCGCCACCACGCGCCTCAGTAATCGTTAGCCGCCGACCAGACCGGCCGCGCCGCCGCGCCGCGAGCTCTGCACCACGCGACCGCCGACCACGCGCCCTCCGTGACCATTGTGACCACACAACATGTAACGCGACGCAATGCCGCCCGCGCCCGCTCCTACCGACGACACGAGCGCCTTCACCGTCATCAACCATGAGGAGAGCGCTGCCGACAAGCTGGAGCACCCGGCCGACGAGGCGCCGCCTCCGCGCAACGTAAACGTGGTGAAGCCGCTGCAGCACGACGACACGCGCTCGCACCTGCCCAGCGCCGCACCGCACGCGCCGTTCGCACCCGCGGACGCGATGGGCGCGCCGCCGCTCGCTAGCCACACCATCTTAGACCCCAAGTTCTCCCGCGCGCTCGACTTCAAGCTCCGGCGGCTCAAAGAAAAAGAAATCCTACAGGCTAACCTGCGTCGACCCACTCGCTGTCGCTCGAAGAACGGTGCACTTGCCGCCTCCAACCCCAACGTCAGCTCGAGGGAGCAGGCGTTGCCCAAAGTTCTGAGTCAATCTCACCCGCGCATCAATATCATTGAGCCGGAGACCGATAAGAAAATATCCCCCAAGATGGACAAGTCACCGTCGCCGGGACGTAAGGTCCGATCACGAAACGCTGCAGCCTCTAATGATGGGGATAAACCGCGATTCGTCACCACGGTGAAGAGCGGACAGTTCCTGCTGCCACCGCCAGAGGTCGCGCGGGTCCTTGGGCTGGAGACCCTATACCCCCACAAGGAGAGAGATAAGATTGTATACTCGTATTCGAGCAAGCCGAAAGCGGTGGCTCCCCGGACCAAGCGATCAGTTCAGGAGAAGAAGGAGAACATCGTACCCAACGGTGACATAGTACAGGGCCGCGTGAGGCCGCACGCGGGCCAGCTGTTCGGCGGCATGCGCGCGCTCATCGCTGGCGTCGTGGGCATGCGGCACCTGGCCGAGCACCAGCCGCCAGCGCAGCACACGTCACACACGTACGTCGCTAACAAACTGTTTGTGTGCCTATCATCAATAACATTATTATAAGGTGCCGATACCCGGTTGTCACCATAGTTTATTGGCAGCACGGGGGCGGCGTCACTCCGCGCAACGACACATTCGTTCTGATTACTAACGATATATGGACGCTCACATTGCACGGACACTGGGAATGTTTGGTTATTAGTGGTTGATATAGCGGGGGTGGTCCGGTGGCCCACTTTCCGTCGGCGGCGGCGGCGCGGGTCGGCAGGCGGCTCGCGACTCGCGAGGTCAACAACACTCGCTTCGCTTCCGCTCCACTCTATCCGTCAATCTTATCATGGATTCGATTTGTTTTCATTTTACCTAAATCACTTAAACACAGACACGTACAGAACTAAAACTACACTTTTTTACGATATAAAGTAGGTACTTTAAAATAAATACCTATATACTAATGTGTCGCCACAATAATTCCTACTTATGAGGTGACTTTACCAAATACTCAAATACTAGTACTACATATTTGGCAAAATCACCTCAATCCTCATACCTTTCATACCTCATACCTACCTACATCCAAAGAGTACAAAAGTACCTTCGTACGTTTTGGACACTCGTATACCTACCTAGAGACTCGCTTCGTAATTTACTAACAAACACAAACTATAGTGGAAGCACCGTCAGTACGATGTGCAAGGACTGCAGTTACAACTGCGTACATCCAGCTTTTTGTTATAAGTTGACCGCTGTGTCAGTCCCCTCGCACCGGTGACGCTGCCACTGTTCACTGGCCTGCTGCTCTTAGGCTGACAAGTCAGATGGACATGTAGCGGCTCACCATCTGTTGGTCGTTGGAGGCTCGTCTGACTACGCAGGGTGCACCGCATGCAGGTGTGGAATACTTTTCGGCGTAGGTAGGTAAGACTATTGACGCTCTGGACGTGATGCAATAATATGGTTGTTGTTTCAGCGGCAGCATGGCCACGACGCAGTACGCCAACATGATGCATGAGAAGCGCGTGGTGCGCGGGAGCACCTTCACCTCGCACCCGCACGCCGCGGTGAGTACTGTGTTCTTCCATATTGTTGATTATAGTTACAGACACCTGGACACCTGGAATAATTTTTTATAGTGGTAGCATTGTGGCCATTACTGGTTCATATACTTCTGTATTGCCTTTTGTATTCGTAAATGACATATCGGTGAGATCCCCGGAGGTAGTGATTGGCTGACCTGTATACATGTAGATATTCGCGTGTCACGTTACTATTCGGTGCCGCTGTGATGACGTCACAGCTCCAGTACCGGTCGTTCGCCTCTTAGTATACTCTTAAAGGAATGTAGATGCTATGTCGTGCATTTGGCCCTCACCTAACGAACAGTGGTCCCTAACTACACCGCATGAGAAGCAGCTATATTATTATATGTATTGAAACTAATAACAAGGTTACACAATGTCAATTACAATACTATTACAAGCATTTCGCATGTTGTTATTTCACAAATTGTAACTACGTTGATACATTAGGTACATAGTTTTACAACAAAGTTGAATTCATTAAACTCGTAGGTATATTCAGATTTATACTGAAAAATGTAGAGGTCTTCAATCGAAGGTTAGATCTTGCTATGCCTTTTATTAAAAAACTGAAGAAAAGTTTTTATGTGGAATTAATTGTTTCGGTGTAGTTCCATTCGATAGTTTCATGATGTAACAGTTTCTATACTGAGTTATCGCCTGAAAATTACGCGGAAGTTCATTTCATCATTATCATTAAAACCTTCAGATTTCGATTAATTTGAAATTATCGTGCAATATATAATAATTGCCTACCTACCGGCATTGAACACTTGAATAGCGATGTGCATGTGGGGTAATCATGTGATACAACAAGGTCACCACGTTAGGTGCAGCGCGAGCGGCCCGTCCGGCTGTCCGGCCGTCCGTCCGGCCGCCCGTCCGACTGCGGCCGCACGCTCCGGCACAATGCGATCGATGACAATCAACACAATCACTTTTATCTATAAACTACAACCACATTTATAGGTTCAGCGCATGCAATGAAACGAAAAATTCACATGGTTAAATACGGATACTTTGAATGGTGACCTGTGTGGGGGCTGTTCCAATGAAACTCACTTTTATTTACACTTCAACTTTTATTTCAATTCCTTGAACTACTAGTTCTTAGCACTGATAACCACCGACTGCCTTAACGAGCTAGCGCGCCACACAGGAAACCCACAAGAGTGGGGACCGGATGTAGCGCGCTATCTCGGAAGGATCAGTACACTATTTATTTGACCCAGTTTAATTATTACACATGTTTAATAAAACAAATCAACTCTAACAAGAATACAATTATACACAATATGTACGGTTTGTAGTGGTAAAGTCCGCACATTGACCGTAGTGACGGTTGTAAGTTGAGTGTAGAGAGAAACGTTTCACCAATATTTCAAAGTTACGTTTATTAGTTAAAGTTACAGTTATAAAGTAAAAGGCAATTCTTTCTCTCCGGTGTTGATAGTCACAGAGTAATAAGTACACTATATTAAAAACGTTATTATTGCTTTATATTAGTTGTAATACTAATTTAGACGCGCATAGCGGGCCGAAAGTAGGTGACAACGTAAGCAGAAAAATGTACGTCAATGAACCGTACATATTGGCCACCCCAAGAAGCTAAGAGAAGTATAGAGAAAGAGAAGCCTGTACAAAGTTAAAAATGTAAAAATAAAATATACAATTAATCAAAAGTAAAAGCAATGTTCTCGGCCTGCAGTGGATGTTGAAGGTGGCAGTCGTCTGTTCGCGCCTGCTGGTCTTCTTGTCTTGCAGTCTGCTGTCGAGATCGCATGGGTTGAAGTTCAATGTCCTCATGCGTTGGCTTCATGTTCGTTTTCCTCGGAATTTGCTTCCTGTACCGTTTCAAGCATTTTCTTTTTATGATCCACAGGAAAGTAATGATGGCAATTGCTACTAACGAGTAACAAATTGCATATTGGTGGATATCATGATCCGTGATGGTGGATGGTAGTTCCTGCTCGTTCTCTTGCTGAAACCGCAACTTCCTGTCGAGTTCCTCAAAATCGTTTTTCTTAGGAGTAAAAAGTTCATGTGGAGCGCTATGTAGTGTGATGTTGACAATGTTATTCACTGACGAATTAAGATTCGGTACATGCATGTCATAGTTCACGTTGAGGTTACTGGTGTACTGATTGTGGGAAGTGATAGTGAGGTCCTTTGACTGCATTACACATCCCTGAGTCAAGGTTACTATAGCCGCTGACGTGATAGTATGCGAGATTACGACGTTTTCACAGACAGTACGTAATTCGCACCTTCCGCAACAAACAACCAGCCAGCTGTTTGCCTCTTGTAACTTGATCCAAGTCTCCTCGCATGACACGCTGTCTACCTTACACCGTGACGTATTCGTACGATGACCCAGTAATTTTGCTTCGCAAGGCGCATTCTTGCTGTGCAAATTGAAAACTGGAATGTTCGCATTACATATAAAATTATCTTTTTGTCTTTTGATGCACTGCCTGAAGTCTTTATCTTTCAGCGAAATGTAAGAATTCTTCTCAAAATTCACGGCAATGTATTCTGAGGATAACTGCAATAACTTAAAATTTGACGACTTCGTACTAAATGGTATAGCGATAGCTCGATAGTAGGTGAAGTCTTCGTCCGAAATTAAAGGAATGTGAACTTCGAACATAAAGTAGTTCTTTGTTATCCGTGCTTTCACGTATAGCAACTTGTAAAGTTCTTTAATGTCTTCTCTGATGTTTTCTGTCGGCAATGATAGCATCCTCGGCAATCTGCCGGCTATGTCTTCCAGTTGCTTGACCAGGCTAACTGGCGATATCAAGTGTACGTCCATATGTCCACTGAACACATTTGTGAGCGTGTTTAGGAGCATAGTTTGAATTTCCTTAAGATTTCGTAGTAATAAGGACGCTGTAAGTGCAGCTGAGTTGAAGTAGCTTGTGGCCATCATAATTTGTAATTCTGATTGAATATTGCTTAAATTCCTATTAGTTTCCTCGATAAAATTGTCTATCATTTTGCATTGAAGCTTGATGTTTTCATCGTTCTTCTTTAAAACGTCATTTTGTAGTTGCATGATGGATGTTTGGTTTTTTGCAAGTTCACGTAAATAGTTTTCGTTACTTTGTATGGCTTCAATATCTCGATGGTATTTATCGGCAAAACTCTGGTCTAAAATGCCAAATAAGCTGTTTGCTACCATCCCTACTCCGTCAATCAAACCGCGCTTCTTGCGTGTAGATAAATGCTTGTGGGGAGCCAGTAGGATGGTGTTGTAGAAGTTAAGCAATTCCAACTCATGGCACAGCTGATATGTCGTGGCTTGACAATAACTCTCATGGATCTTCTTGCATATATTATTGACGCCGTTTATGTATTTTTCTATATGTCGGACGCCTTCCCAGTAATTTGTTAAGTTGTAGTATGTCAGCAAAGTCCATTCATCGTGAATTAGTTCTATTCTTCCTATAGTGTCGTAATAAATCGGCCGCTCGGGTTCCAGGTTTGTAATCTGAGTGCCGGAACCTACTAACGAACCATATGATTTATTCACAAATAATAGTGTTGTAAAAAGCACCATAAAAATGTTTGTAAGACATTTTTTCGCAGAGTATATCTTTCTGGTAATCTTTTTACTTGTATCAGCATTTTTCTGGTCTGTCTTACATTCTTCATCATTTTCGTTGCCTTTTGTTTGTATAGGCAGAAGTGATAGTTTCACTATGGGTCGTTTGATAACTCCGGTTTGTGTCTTCAGGGTTGTCACTCGAACGTATCCATCGGATCCAGGGTGAAGTTCTAGCACCCGTCCCATGGCCCATTTTCCAGGAGGTAAATTGTTGTCTCGTACTAGTACTATATCGCCCTCACTAAGGTTTTTCTTAGGCTCGTTCCATTTGCTACGCATTTGTAGCTGGGTGAGATAGTCACTAGACCAAGTCTTCCAAAACTGTTGGAACATGTGTTCAGTTAACTGCCATCGTCGGCGTAGATCAATACTGTTTTCTTCACTGTAGTCAGCTCGTGGTAAGGACAGTGTTGGTCCACCGGTTAGAAAATGGCCTGGTGTCAAATAATTATAAAATTCTTCTGGGTCTTCAGTGAGCTGGCAAAGCGGCCTAGAGTTCATGCATGCCTCTATCTTCGTTAGCAACGTAGTGAACTCCTCGTACGTCAATTTTTGGTCTCCTAGCACGCGGCGAAGGTGATACTTCATTGACTTTACCGCTGCTTCCCATAGTCCACCAGCAGTAGGCCATGCGGGCGCATTAAAATGCCACTGTACTCCCATGTCTGCGATGTTCTTAAAGAAATCCGGTGATAAAATTTGCTTGAAGTCTTCAAACTCTTTCCGAAGCAACTTCGATGCGCCGATGAAATTTGTACCGCGCCTGGAGCACATTCTCTGAAAGGTAGCTATAAAAGTTTCGGTACTTAAGTCCGATGCCAGTTCGATATGCACCGCCTTTGTAACCATGCATACGAATATGCATATGTATCCCTTCGAAGTCCGTACACCTCTTCCTTTGTTGAGTTTGATTTCAACGTGTCCTGTGAAATCAACTCCCGTGTGGGTAAACGGTCGCGATGGTGTTACTCTTTGTGGTGGCAGTTCTCCCATTAGTTGGGTAAATTCTGAAGGATTGTAGCGATGACAGCGCACACAGTGCCGTAGTTCAGCTTTCACCGCTCTGTTACCGCCAACGATCCAGTACCGTTGCCGGATGTATGCTAAAGTTAGTCTGGCTCCTCCGTGTAAAGTCGTAAGATGAGCTTGATGGATCATCAATTCAGTGAATCGTCCACTTCTAGGCACAATTATTGGATTTTTCATCTCAAAAGATAGACTAGAGTGGTTTAGTCGACCCCCGACTCGGATTATGCCGTTATTGTCCAAATAAGGCTTTAGTTTATAAATTTTACTTTTAGCAGATATAGTTTCATTTTTCATTAGTTGCTTAATTTCTTGCGTAAGTTCCGTTTGTTGCACATATTTTATTATTTGCTCATTTGCCGAGTTTAAGTCGTACGAAGTCAAGTATCCGGTGTCATGTTTCGCCTTTTTACGCATAATTGCGATAAATCGTTGTATCCATGCCACCGTTCTGTTTACTTTGGTCAACGAACTGCAATTTAGTAATAAGTTATGAATAATGTTATAATTATTCTCTTTGTTTATAGAGTTAGATTTCGCCTGACAAACGCTGCCAATATTAGTAGTAAAAGTGCATGTAATGTTTTCTTCACGACGATGTACTTGGAAGCTTCTCAGAAATGCAGGGCCTTCCCACCACAGACTGAATCTTTGCAGTTTGCTCGGATACATGCCTCTTGATGCACAGTCTGCAGGATTATCTTGTGACCTCACGTAATGCCATTGATTGGCTGGTATAATTAGTTTTATTTTTGCAACTCGATTTGCGACGTATTTCTCCCTTTTAGTTGTTTCTCCCTGTATCCACGCCAGAACCACTTGGGAATCACACCACACGCTTACAGTTATGACGAAACCATTCAGGGCCTCTTTGATTTTTTCAATCAGTTGCGATAGTAAGAGGGCACCGCAAAGTTCAAGTTTCGGTAAGGTAATCTTCTGTGATACCGGCGTGACTCTTGTTTTAGCAGCAAGTAATGTTATCGAAGGTTCGTTCGTCTTATCTCTCACGCAACTGTAAACCACGCAAGAGTAAGCTTTTTCACTGGCGTCGCAGAATCCAAATAATTCAATCTTTTGCTGAGTTGTGCCGATCCAGCGCTTGATTTTCATGTGTTTTACATTGGGTATGTCTGCTTTTAGTTTCAGCCACTTGTCTGCAATCTGAGATGGCAATTGTTCGTCCCACTCAAGTTTGTTGATCCAGACTTCTTGAAATAATAGTTTGGCAGTGATAGTTATGGGTGATAGCCAACCCAGCGGATCATATAATGTAGAAATTTGTGAAAGCAGACGCCGTTTAGTAATTTCCGGTTGACATTTTTCTTCAAATTTCCAGTCAAATATAAATGTGTCAGCTTGAGGATTCCAACCAAGTCCTAGAGTTTTCATAGATTCCTCTTGCTTGAAATCAAAAGTGATCTTGTGTGAAATCTGATGATCACTTAATTGCTCTAATAATGCCGGGTGATTGCAGGACCACTTGCGCAAGTTCATCCCACCCCCCTTTAGCAAGTCGATAAGAGATGTTTGTAGTTTTTGGGCTTCTATCAGTGAATTATGACCACTTATGACGTCATCGACATATGCTTCATTTAATAGTACTTTGGCTGCTGTCGGATATTTGTGACCATCGTCGTACGCAAGTTGCTTCATGGTTCTCATGGCTAACCACGGTGCGCACTTAGTCCCATATGTGACAGTGCAAAGCTGATATTCTTGTAGCTTTTCTGATGATGAAGTTCGCCAAACAATTTTCTGTAAACTCTGTTGTTCCTCAGACATCCAGATACATCGGTACATTTTCTCGATGTCAGCCGTAAAAGCGTATTGGTAGGTTCTCCATTTGAGAATTAGTTCTTGAATATCCTTTTGAAGGTTGGGGCCTTTTTCTAGTAAGCTGTTCAAACTATACCCAGTCTTCGTTTTTTGAGATGCATTGAAGACAACTCTGAGTTTTGTGGTAGTAGATTCTTCACGGAGTACCCCGTGATGAGGTAAATAACATTCAGTCGTGGAGAATGTCATAGGTTTTGCTAGTTTCATATGGCTCAAATTCAAATATTCCTTTAGGAATTCTTTGTACAATAATTCAAGTCGACCATTTCTTTGAAACCTTTTTTCTAATTGTAGCAGCTGTGATACGGCGATAGTTTTCGATGTACCGAGCTTCTTCTCATAATCTGTACAGAAAGGCATCTTCACGATGTATCTTCCATCTGCACCGCGGCGAGTAGTTTCTTTGTAGTAAGTTTCACACTGATCATCTTGAGAACGGTCATTGTTTGTTACTGTTACGTCTTCGCATTCCCAAAATTTTGTTATTTCTTCCAAATTTATCAGAGTCGCATGACAGTTAAAAGTCTCCATTTTTCCACACAAAATCCACCCCAGCTGTGTCTGTTGAGCGATGGGGGATTTTGGGGCACCTTTTAGGATTCCGTCTTGAATAATTTCAGCGTATACCTCAGCTCCAAGCAGTATGTCGACAGACCTAGAAATATGAAATTCCGGGTCTGCTAGTTTTAAGTTTTGCAAATGGGACCACTCAGGTCGCTCAAATGTGCAGTTCGGTAATTTATTGATAAGTTTCTTCATAATCAATGCCTCAGTGTCGAAAGTATATTCGGAGTGGATTGATTTACATGTGAGGTCCAGGCGGCCCTTACAGTCACCTGATACTGACCCCACTCCGGATATTGTTGCACTCAGATTCTTCCTTGTCAGCCTTAGACGTTGTGCTGCATTTTCGCTTATCAGGTTAACTTGTGAGCCCTGATCTACAAGCGCACGAAGAGTTATGTAAGTCCCATCCATAGCCTTTACCTTCACTTGGACGGTTGTAAGTAGAACTTCCATTTCGTTGGCAGATAAATGATTTGAGCTCGGCATTTCATTCTCCTTCATTGGTCGTTGACCTAAGCGTTGATTTTCACTGCTCGTAGAAGGTATAATTTTATTAGTATTGTTGTAATGTAAAAGCGTATGATGCTTCCTATTACATTCCTTACATGTTTTTGTTGAGTTGCACGTTTGGTTTTCGTGAACGTACAAACAGTTTTTGCATATGCGCAATTTCGCGACTGTATAGTTGCTACTTATTACTCTGTGACTATCAACACCGGAGAGAAAGAATTGCCTTTTACTTTATAACTGTAACTTTAACTAATAAACGTAACTTTGAAATATTGGTGAAACGTTTCTCTCTACACTCAACTTACAACCGTCACTACGGTCAATGTGCGGACTTTACCACTACAAACCGTACATTTATGGTCCTTCGAGCCTTCGTGTATCTTAGTGTGTGTGTTTCTTTTGTGACGGTAGCGAATCGGTTCAGCTGGTCTCCCAGAAGCGGGTCGCCCCAGTTGGATTGAGAAGGCGCATATACCTAGCCAGAGTACAGGCACATTGAATACCGGAAGTAACTACAGCCACTAGAAGAGTCTTCAAATACTGGAAGAGTCTTCAACTATCACTGGAAGAGTCTTCAACAACAGGAAGAACCTTCGAAAACAAGAAAAAATTGATGAAGAGGATTTGTAAACTACAAAGCCTTACATCGCCAACTAACTTGTGCAAACTGCATCTAAAACTACTACAACTACGTCACTGTTTGCAGAAAGCTATCATTTATACACAGAATGAATAAGCTACCACTGCAGTCGACATGTTTCGAAAACATAAAAACATTATGCGGCAACTACAAGAAGGATAGCAGAGCCCGAAAAACAAAAGATTATTTGAACAAGCGGCTGGCTTCCTTAGAAGATCAATGGATGGATTTTAATGCGAGGCATACATTACTTCTGCAGGAGATTGAAGACAAGAACATCAACTATTTCGTAGACGATGTCTACGGCAAGACAAGAGGTATGTATGAATCAACTAAAGCAGATATTTTAAGAATGATACAAGCTACAGACGAAAGTGTTAAATTCGACCTGACAGGTTTGTTAGGGGAAGAAGCGGATGAAAAGACCAAGTTTTTACTTACTAAGCAAGAGTGTAACTTCAAGGCTATTGATCGGGCTATGGCAAAAATCGTTTTTGAAGTCTTGGATGAAAAATGGGAACTTGACGATCACTTGTCAATTTTGAAGTCGAAGTGGGATACTATTGACAACACTCATTGGGAACTGGAGGCTCTACTGAAAGGCTCCAACCAAACGTATTCAGACATGTTCTTCAGCATAGAAGCCAAATATGATGAAGCGAGAAAACAACTGAAAAGCAAGATATGGTCTAACGTTCATCATCAACGCTCGGCACCAAGAATCGAGATCCCAGAGTTCTTAGGACATTACAATAAGTGGATATCATTCAAAGATCTATTCCTGGAAACAATACACAATAACCCGACTTTGAATAAAGCTCAAAAAATGCAGCATTTGAAGACCAGGCTCAAAGGTGAAGCGGAAAGACTGGTACAACATCTGAGCATCAGCGCCGATAACTACACTTCTTGTTGGGAGATATTGAGCCAGCGGTACGACAACCGTCGGCTACAATTTACATCTTTTATGAACACTATGTTGCAGCAACCTGTCATACAAAAACCAGATGGTTACAACCTAAAGAAGTTGCATGACGTAACAACGGAATGTCTAAACGGTTTAACAAACATTGGTGTAAACATAACCACCTGGGATCCAGTTATTGTTCACCTGATGTCACAAAAACTAGATTGTAGCACCTACAATGACTACATAAAGGAATCGAATGATAACAGAGAGCTGCCGATACTGCAGGAATTTTTATTGTTTTTAGAAAACAAGTTTATGGCGTTTGAAACTATGAAGACCGCTAAAAAGGAAATACATAACTCAGAAAAATCATCTGGAAACGAGAAACATTGGCCTCAAAGAAACTTTGATAATAAGAAATCGTATCCAAAAACTTATCACACTGCATACGGACAATGCCCGCTTTGTAAAAATAATCATGTTTTAATGCGATGTCCGCAGTTTATTGACTTCAATACGAAGCAACGCAACTATACAGTCGCGAAATTGCGCATATACCTAGCCAGAGTACAGGCACATTGAATACCGGAAGTAACTACAGCCACTAGAAGAGTCTTCAAATACTGGAAGAGTCTTCAACTATCACTGGAAGAGTCTTCAACAACAGGAAGAACCTTCGAAAACAAGAAAAAATTGATGAAGAGGATTTGTAAACTACAAAGCCTTACATCGCCAACTAACTTGTGCAAACTGCATCTAAAACTACTACAACTACGTCACTGTTTGCAGAAAGCTATCATTTATACACAGAATGAATAAGCTACCACTGCAGTCGACATGTTTCGAAAACATAAAAACATTATGCGGCAACTACAAGAAGGATAGCAGAGCCCGAAAAACAAAAGATTATTTGAACAAGCGGCTGGCTTCCTTAGAAGATCAATGGATGGATTTTAATGCGAGGCATACATTACTTCTGCAGGAGATTGAAGACAAGAACATCAACTATTTCGTAGACGATGTCTACGGCAAGACAAGAGGTATGTATGAATCAACTAAAGCAGATATTTTAAGAATGATACAAGCTACAGACGAAAGTGTTAAATTCGACCTGACAGGTTTGTTAGGGGAAGAAGCGGATGAAAAGACCAAGTTTTTACTTACTAAGCAAGAGTGTAACTTCAAGGCTATTGATCGGGCTATGGCAAAAATCGTTTTTGAAGTCTTGGATGAAAAATGGGAACTTGACGATCACTTGTCAATTTTGAAGTCGAAGTGGGATACTATTGACAACACTCATTGGGAACTGGAGGCTCTACTGAAAGGCTCCAACCAAACGTATTCAGACATGTTCTTCAGCATAGAAGCCAAATATGATGAAGCGAGAAAACAACTGAAAAGCAAGATATGGTCTAACGTTCATCATCAACGCTCGGCACCAAGAATCGAGATCCCAGAGTTCTTAGGACATTACAATAAGTGGATATCATTCAAAGATCTATTCCTGGAAACAATACACAATAACCCGACTTTGAATAAAGCTCAAAAAATGCAGCATTTGAAGATCCGGCTCGAAGGACCATAAATGTACGGTTTGTAGTGGTAAAGTCCGCACATTGACCGTAGTGACGGTTGTAAGTTGAGTGTAGAGAGAAACGTTTCACCAATATTTCAAAGTTACGTTTATTAGTTAAAGTTACAGTTATAAAGTAAAAGGCAATTCTTTCTCTCCGGTGTTGATAGTCACAGAGTAATAAGTACACTATATTAAAAACGTTATTATTGCTTTATATTAGTTGTAATACTAATTTAGACGCGCATAGCGGGCCGAAAGTAGGTGACAACGTAAGCAGAAAAATGTACGTCAATGAACCGTACACAATACTTGATTAGATGTTACATTTAAAACACAAGAATTAATTAATACATAGCTGTAAATGTACAACCAATAACTTTAACATAAAAATAATCAATTCATAAACTTCCAAAGCAACGCCATCTAGTGGTATTAGATGACAGTCATTTCCAATGTCAAAACGTCTGTCATCATACCCACACAGTAATAATTAATAAATAAATACACTTCAATTCTAACATTCGGCCATCCGCATAACTTACACGTCCTCGTGTAAGCAAACGAAAAGCTTAATACGTACACAAAACATAACCATAAAAATAAAAACTAGAGTTAATCCTAGATTAAATTGACTACAATCACCTAGAACTGTAGGATTAATTTGATTACATAATAATTATACTAGTGGTACAAGTCGCTACTAGCTTGAAACCACTAGGGCGGTACAAGTCGCTACTACCTTGAAACCACCAATATAGCTTCATCTAGTTTACTAGTGGTACAAGTCGCTACTACCTTGAAACCACTAGGGCGGTACAAGTCGCTACTACCTTGAAACCACCGTGACTCATTTTAATCAATGGTCGGGGGTAGCCAACATCTGCTTCCACCCTGAACAATCTGTTTTGAAATCAACCATCAAGCACACATTCGCTACGATCTCACAACCTTGCTATCAAAACACTGGAACTTAAAATCACAATTTAAGTATTCAAATCATCCTCTTCATTGCCCGAGGACGAACTTGAATCGTTTCTGTTATAATGGGCCCAAGCTTTCATTTTATCCACGGCTATAATGGTGGAATATTTCCGATTGCCCTTTTGGGTGATTGGGGTATCCTCAATTCGATACCTGTCATTGCCTAAAACCTCAAGTACTTTGTATGGACCGCGATATTTTGGTATTAGCTTTTTGCTTTGCCCTGTAGCGGCAATTTCACGTTCAACGCTGACTAAGTCACCTACACGAAACTCTACAGGTTTACCAGATTTCTTGTCATAGTAAGTTTTCTGCTTCTCTTGATACGCGGTGATGTATTCATTAGCCTCTTCTCGGATTTGCTTAATTTTATCCTCTGAATACGATTCACCATTATCAATAGAAGCTTTAACTCTACCTTCCGTCATTCCGGTTAAATTAGTACCAAAAAGAACTTGAGCTGGTGTTTTTCCTATACCTTTGTTAAATGTGTTATTAAGGCCAAGCTGAATTTCCGGCACTTTAATATCCCATTTTCTTTCGTCCAACCCTACGCACTTTGCGGTCAGCGCCTCTAATAACGTACGGTTATACCGTTCTACCTGACCGTTGGCGCGTGGGGTTGCTACTGCATTTAACACATGCCTAACGCCCAGCTTTTCCAGGAAGCCCGTAAATTTACTACTCGTAAAACAAGATCCGCGGTCAGATATAATTCTTTTTGGTAGCCCGAACATACTAAAATAATCTTGCATTTTATCTACTACTATTGAAGATTTAGTACTGCGAACCGGTTTTAAAACAATGAACTTCGTATATGCATCAATTATGACTAGTAAATGTGTGTTACCCTTTGAACTTTTCACAAAAGGGCCAACGTGATCGATGTGAACAGTAACAAATGGTTTTTCTTCTTTCGGTATTGGATGTAACGGTGGCCTTTTCCTTGACAAAGACTTTGAGTAAGAACATTCAAGACATGACTCTACATATTTTTTCACAAAACGCCTCATTTTAGCAAACCAATAAGTTTCTCTCAATTTACTCAATGTCTTATCAAACGCAAAATGCCCCAAGTCATCATGGCACTGTTTGAGTACTTGCCAGCGTACACCCTTAGGAACTACCCACCTATCACCATCAGCAGTTTTCCTATATAATTTAGTATTGCGTATAATGTAATTATTTTTAATTTCAACGACATCATCTGCTTGGGGATCATTTAAAATAGAAATTTTTCGTTGGATCTCAGAGTCTGCTAACTGAACAGTACCTAACCAGTCTGATTCACCAACTGCCATCACGAAACAGTCACCACCCTCACTATTAATTAGGACGTCGTTGGATGGTGGATTCCGACTCAAAGCATCTACGTGAGCCATTGAGGCACCAGGCCTATACTCGACACTAAAATTAAATTCTTGCATAGCAATCCACCATCTAGCGACGCGCGGTATTAAATCACGTTTGAGAAATGTTGCTCTTAACGAATTGCAATCGGTTATTACCTTAAATTCTATGCCAATAAGATACACGCGAAACCGTTGAAGCGATGCGACAACAGCGAGGGTTTCAAGTTCATATGCCGTCATATGTTGTTCTTCGGATGTTGTCTGGCGGCTAAAATATGCTACGGGTTTTAATAAATTGTTGATGTCACGCTGCATAAGCATTCCGGCTATACCTATTTTAGACGCATCGGTGTGCAACTCAGTTGACGCATTGGGGTCATATAATGCTAAAACAGGTTTCTTCGTCAATTCTGTTTTTAGGTCATGAAAGGCTTTACTTTGTTCTGAGCCCCAAGACCACACAACGGTTTTCTTTAAAAGAGTGGTAAGTGGTTTAGCTATCATTGCAAAATTTCTGACAAAACGACGGAAAAAACTACATAATCCAATAAACTGCCTAACCGCGTGCTGGTTAATAGGTTGGGGAAAATCTCTAAGCGATTCAATTTTTCGTGTTCCTGGTCTAATACCCTCTGCACTTAATTCAAATCCTAAGTAATCTACTGTTCTCTTAAAAAAACAACACTTAGATAATTTAAGAGTTAAGTTGGCTGTTTTAATCAATTCCAATACTTTTTCTAATCGAGCAAATCCTTCGTCAAGCGTTACTGAAGGCACAATTATATCGTCCATATAAGCAGATGCAATTCTCTTAGCATTGACATTTCGTTCTTCTTGAGTTGGAAATCCTCGGTTATTATTTAGGACTAGGTGCATCGTACGCATAAAAGTAGACGGTGCATTTACCAACCCAAAGGGCATTCTATTAAACTCGTATTGCCCTTCGGGCGTAACGAAAGAAGTTTTATGACGATCAGCTTCAGAAACAGAAATTTGGTAATAACCGGACGCAAGGTCCAGAGTTGTGTAAAAGTTATATCCAGCAAGATCATCAAGCTGATCGTCTATTCTAGGTAAAGGATAATTCTCCTTTATGGTCTTACGATTCAATGCTCTAAAGTCAATGCATAATCGAATTTCGCCAGTCTTTTTCTTAACAAGTACTATCGGACTCGCATAGCAAGAAGTTGATGGACGAATAATACCGCACTCCAGTAACTCCTGTATCATTTCCCGGACCTTACTTCGTTCACTAATTGGAAGTCGATATGGTCTGTAAACCACAGGTTCGTCATCTTTTAAGTTTATTGACATTTTTGTAAGTTCAGTTTTCCCTAACTCTCTTAAACTAAACGCGAAGCATTCTCTATATTTATTTAACAATTCTACAAGTTGTTGAAGCTTAGTTTTGTCGAGGGTAGTGTCACTAATTACATCATCTTCCCTTATCGACCGCAAAGGCTCACCAGACTCTATTCTAGACACGTCTGCTATACTCTTACCTAAACCTTCCTCTTCAGCTTTTAAACACCTAGCTATTATGGTATCCTTCTTAAAAAGGAAAGGTTGACCGGACTTGCCTTTAATTAATACGACACCTACCCCATCTATAAAAGTGAATAGCCCTTGTACTAGATAGTGTTCGCGACCTAATTGATAGCGATTATTTCCGGGGATATAGACAACTCCACTATAAACTGGTTCAGTGTAAACATGCACAGGAGTTAATTCGTCTATCACAGCGTCTACGGTACAGAAAAGTTTGATTTTATTGAAACTAGATTCATCTTCGTTACTAGAAAATCGTAAGTTAGCACTATCTTTCTCTACCACTATATGAGGTTTTTCGGTATAAGTTTGTCCTACAATTAGTGGTATACGCATAACCTCATTTGGTACAATAAGTATTTCAACGATTGCAACTACCTCGTCAATGGACACAGTGGCAATACATTTTCCTAATGGTCTAACTATGGCTTCACCAAAACCCTTAAGCTGGGGTAAGTCTTGACCAGAAACCCAATCAACAGCGATATTTTCAGCACAGGCTAAGCTCATCATAGTAGCAGAACTACCGAAATCTATAAAGCAACTAACAGGGTGCTTGTTAATTAAAGCTTGTTTGTAATATTTGGTCGAATCACTATCTGAACTAACCACACACATTACAGATTTTACAGATTTCACATCTGCTGAAACTGACGTTACGGGCAGAGAGCATCTTTCTACGGTATGACCATACTTGAGACAACGTGTGCACTTCACCGGGGGTTTAGTGCATTGTGACCTATAGTGTCCTTCTTGTAAACAATTATAACATTTAACTACACGAGTTTTATTGTCCTCTTTGTCTGTACTGTCAGTCTTGTTGTTGTAAGTCCTAGTTTTCTTTTTGTCAACCTGAGGAATATTGGCTTTAACAGTTTTTAAATATGGTAAAAGCTGATCTGATGTACCAAAACGAGCGGCCTCAGCACCTAGTCTCACACTACGGTCGTCAATCCCGTGAACAATGCAATCTACTGCGTGTTTGCCTTCAATACTACACCGGTTTAGTAAAACTACTTTCTCATAAAAATATTCTTCTAGAGAATCATTAAATCTAGCGCGTTTAGACAACATTGTAGAAAGTAGACAACCATAATTTTCATTACTAGGAAAAGCTAGTTTTAGTTTTTCTTGCCATTCTTGCCAACTAAACAGAACAGTTGGCAAACCCTCATACCATTTCTGAGCAATCCCTTTGAGTTTTTGGAGAGCAAAATGAGACGTTTGGTGGTCTGACCAACTATATATTTGAGCGCATTCGTTAACCTTATGCAACCATATGTCAATCGTCTGTTGTTTGCGTTCCGGGTCAAATTCAGGAATGGTATTATGATTTGACAGTTTCTCCAAACTGTTATTTTTATTGCTGGCCGCCTGTAATGCTTGGACCAGTTGTGAGACAGTAAGCATATCATTCTGGGTAGAGACAAAATTAGTTGGTTTTGACTCACCGCGTTCTTCAGTGTCCATATTCAACAAGCGGCCGCGCCGTCGGCTGCAGCCTTGGCTGCGATCGAGTGGGCTGCGACCGCGTCGACTGCAGCTGCGGCGACTGCAACTACGTCGGCTGCAATCGCATCGGCTGCGACTGTGTTGACTGCGACTGTGTCGCCTGCGACCGCGTCGGCTGCGACTACGTTGGCTGCGATCGCGCCGACTGCGACTACGTTGGCTGCGATCGCGTCGGCTGCGATCGCGTCGACTGCGACTGCGTAGGCCGCAATCACGTCGGCTGCGACCGCGTCGACTGTGACTGCGTCGGCTGCGAACGCGTTGGCAGACACGCCCACCTGGCAGCACTGGAGAACCAGGCTGAGAATCCTCCTGAATTGGCGAGCTGTTGCTGCGCCCTCTGCTGTAACTCTCTACGTGATTGCGTAGCGTCTGCTGCTCAACCATGTCACGTTGTCGCTCTTGTTCAGCGGACGGAGTACGCAAGGAGCGTTCTTCGTATGGATCCATTCTGGAAAACAGAGAAAGTATCCGCCAAATACACTGTCGATATAAAACCCATAATTCTGCCTGTAATTTTCTTGTAACCCCAACAAATAAATATATTATATCCATTTCCAAGTGAGTTCCATAACAATAAAATGTCGAAAGAATGCATAAATTTCGAAACGAAATCGCTATACAAGACATTTTATGTAGGTAAGAAAAAAAAACAAACATCAGAATAACATTATAAGAGGTGAGAAGAAGAAAAGAAAGTAAACTAAACAAAATGTAACCAACATTGCGTGGTATAGTTAAGACAAATGTAAGTATTATAGCTTCATCAGCCATTTACCTGCTATCACAATCATAAATACTAAATAAACCTCCCAGGATTTCATATACAAACAATTAAACCAAAATCTTACCTTTTAACGGCTTAATTTCAGAACGACCAAACTTACGTATGTAGGCCTGAATTTAATCGGCTGGTATGACCAACCAATTATATCCCACTTCTGAAGTGTGGGGGCTGTTCCAATGAAACTCACTTTTATTTACACTTCAACTTTTATTTCAATTCCTTGAACTACTAGTTCTTAGCACTGATAACCACCGACTGCCTTAACGAGCTAGCGCGCCACACAGGAAACCCACAAGAGTGGGGACCGGATGTAGCGCGCTATCTCGGAAGGATCAGTACACTATTTATTTGACCCAGTTTAATTATTACACATGTTTAATAAAACAAATCAACTCTAACAAGAATACAATTATACACAATACTTGATTAGATGTTACATTTAAAACACAAGAATTAATTAATACATAGCTGTAAATGTACAACCAATAACTTTAACATAAAAATAATCAATTCATAAACTTCCAAAGCAACGCCATCTAGTGGTATTAGATGACAGTCATTTCCAATGTCAAAACGTCTGTCATCATACCCACACAGTAATAATTAATAAATAAATACACTTCAATTCTAACACCTGGTAGATGGAATAATTAGCGACAAATATAATATTATCTAGTTTCAGCGAGAATGCATAAAATCAACCTCAAAACAAATATTGATCGTAATTTTTGAGTCGGCTGATGCTGAGTCTGCGGTCACCAAACCGTTGCCCCGGTTACATTCAGTAATACCTAAGTGGCCCAGCGGACCTCCTCCACTTGTCAACAAGCCTTCGGGCAATGGCGTCTGCCACTAGACGGTTATAGCCTGAGGTAAGGACATCTTGACGACTAGTTCTGTCCAAAACGAAACAAACGGCTTGGTCTCAGTCGAATGCTGCAGTCGTGTACCAAGTTTAAACCATTTATTTTGGCACCCACATGGCCCACTATTGTGTTCATAAAATAATAAACAGAATACATGTACGAGTCCGTAGCATTATTATTTAGCCAACCTATCTACGTTAGGTGTGTGAAGGGACCTGTTGTTGCTGTGTACACGGTTTGTCGGAAACGGTATATAAACGCGAAAGGGGGTAATTGTACTCATCAAACAACTTTTACTTTGGGACCAACAGAACAAAAAAGTTTCTTACAAATCATTCAATTAAATTTAGTTAATGTATAATGTATGGATGATGGAATAGCTGTTTTTTTTTTCTTGATTTATGATTTTCAGCTGGTTTGTTGTAGATTACAGATAAAAAACATAGCTATTCCACAGTTAGCTAACCTAACAGCGATTATTGTTCCTTGTATATCGATTCGCAAGACAATGGCCAAGATTGTGGCAATAAGCAAAACTGTACCGGAATATGTACAAGCTGTTCCAATCGTACACATCGTACGACCGCGGCGGCGCGTGCGGCGGGCTCGCAATACTTGGAACAAAAAAGTATTCGATTATTAAATAATTGTACCTTTAAGCATGTCCTGGACAGAAATTAGTCCAGTGAAAATATACTAAGAAACCCTAAAACAGAAAAGATAAAAGGCACTTATAGATAAAAGAAGAGAAACCATGATTGGTCACTTGATTAGACACGATAAGTTTATTACTATCACTAAATAAAAGGAAAATAGCGGCAAAAAGAAAAAGAGGAATACCATGAAGAAAGTACATGCATTGATTATCTAAAAGCAAATGTAGTGCCAATAAAGAATTAGGTATAAAAGATTTAGCAATGTATAGAATAAAATGGAAATTGCCACTCCGGCACTTGCCTAGCACTTAAATTTTGGATGGAAGCATGTGGGTAAAGTGCCGACGATGTTCGTAAAGAAAGAAAAGAAAGAAAAGAAAAAAGTATTTATTAGTAATAGTATTTAGTAGTATTGTTTTCGTAATGAGTGGAGGTACTCGTAATTGTCTTCGATCGGTCTGTTTACTGAAGTTTTATACCAAGTAAACGTCAGAATAAGTAATAGTTACAAATCAGTAGGTAAAGCTCTATTTAGCCCGACGGATCCTACGTATACCTATAAATTATGTGATTTAAACCAAGGACAGAATTTGCACAAACGACTCGGTCGCTTAGTTTGCTCGAATTAACCAAGCAAGATTAAAAAGGTAAGTAAACCTTCTTCATTCAGGATCCGGAGCGTCACCCCTCCGCGGATATGCATAGTTTTTTCAATTATTTTTATTTATTTATTTAAAACACATACAACTATCATTACAGGTTTCCCTAATACAATAGTTATAGTTTTGAGGTGACATATATTACATAATAAGGGTAATTTTAAAAAATGCGGCCTGTGTGAATTCGCTCAGACTACCTGTTGTGACACCATATTGAGTGCATGCAGAGCGCTAATATCAAATAATATGGTTAGTAATTAAAGTAATAAGCGTTGTGTAATCATAGTTATAACCTAACATAACAAACTAGATTGGCGGCATACAGAAAAGTTGTGCGCGTCCAGCAAATAAATATTGACAGTGTGGCGACAGCCGTGCGTGGTGGCCCAGTGGTCGTGGCCACCGCTTACAAGTCATAGCTTAGTAATAAACTAGTATTCTGACTAGTAGCTTGGACCCCGTTCCGATACCAGTTGGCTACTACTTTATATCACACCGAGAGCAAAAATTTTACCATTTTCACGACCACCCACTGGGCCGTAATGTCGTCATATTAGTCCCGATAGGCCGGTGTCAAACACCAGCGTCGCCTGCAGTGCCCAGTGCGGGAGAACCGCATGCCCACCGTAGTGGCATGAGCACTTGGGCAGTGGCAGTAGCAGTGGCTACCTTTTGGGAGAAGCGTATGTTAAAATATAGTTAATATTTTATTTTATGTTTGTGATTGATTTTATATTAGTTTTTAATGCCAGCTTTGGTTGGTGCACCCAATTGATTTTTTAAACCGTTATTAAAGTTATTTATCAAAGTTAAATGAAGAAATGCTTATCAGTGCGTTGTGATAATCTCGAGAGACGGAGAGAGTATTCCGTTTATTTTATTTCATTTGCTTACGCAGAGGTTTGGGTTATCTTCGTCGAACACGAACATTAAGTTATTTTTCTTCTTCTGTCGTGTCGGCACGAGCTGTCACGAATTGTTAGTAATAATGAGTATGGTTGTTTCAGGGCGATGGCATCGAGAGCTCGGCGGCGCGAGCGGCGCGCACGCGGCGGCGCGCGCTGGCGCGGCGTGCGGCCGCCGCGCGCCTGCGCCCCGGCACCCCGCCCCCCGCGCCCGGCCGCCGCCACCACCCCATACAGACCGAGTACTACCTCGAGGAGGTGAGCTGCTACATACTACACCAAACCAAATTACCAGGCTTTGGCGATGATATGCCTCGTCGCAATACAAGACAAAATATTCCAGATGAGAGAAAAATACACATGACGTGATATAGCCTCACTATTACAACAGTACAAATCTTTTTCATGTATGGTGATGATCGTAAAAACTGATTCTCCAACCATTAACTCGTAACCCTTATAGCTAGCTAGTGCCGCTGCAATCCTTCGGCTAATGTGTGTGTGTTGGTCAGCTGTTCGACAAGGGCGTGGAGATGGAGGTGGGCGTGCAGACGGACCTGTTCGTAGACCGGCCCGCCACGCCCGTGTACGTGCCCGCCAAGACCGGCGCCGACGCCTTCACGCAGATATACCCGGGAGATGTGAGACTACACCTATAGTATTTATAGCTGGGTGTGCCCAAGGACCAGGAGAATTATCTATTATTCTAGCCTACTAATAACAAAAGCTCCCTATTTCCATTTGAAATCTGGTTCTCATTGAATTTTTTTATTTTCTTTTTTTTACGGTTCACAATTCGGACAATACAATATCAGTTTTAATTGCATGCCTTAAAATAGTGAACACAACCTGCATTATGAGCTGAAGTTACAATCAATCAACAACTTCAACTCAACTTCAACTTTTAATTCTATTTAATTTCACAAAAATAAATTCTAATAATATGTATAGGTAGCCGTTTAATCTATTGGTAAAACGGCGCACCAATAATTATAATCTAGACCACTGGAAGCCTAGACCAAGGTCTCTAGTTGGCTTTCTTTGCATTTTCATATTTTCTCAGTTCAATTAGGTACTAACATAATCCCATAATGTTGGCAGTTGTTCGACTTCGACCTGGAGGTGCAGCCGATTTTGGAGGTCCTAGTGGGTAAGACGACGGAGCAGGCGCTGGCCGAGGTGGCGCAGGAGGAGGAGCTGGCGACCTTGCGCGAGCAGCAGCGCCGCTACTGCGAGCTGCGCGACGCCGAGCTGGCCGAACGGCAGCGCCTCGCCGCGCACGACCTGCGGCTGCACCAGGAGAAGGTACGCGACGCTAGATATAACCAGTCGTCCAACTCATGATGGACGACCGGTATCACAGTGTGCCATCGGTGTCGCCAGGAGCGCCGCGTGGCGGAGGCGCGCGTGGCGCAGATCGCGGCCACGGAGGCGCGCGAGCGGGCCGCGGCCGCCGTGCTGGTGCAGGGCTACGTGGCCGAGCTGCTGCCGTCCGTGCTGGCCGGCCTGCGCGACCAGGGCTACCTCATGGAGCGGATCGAGAGGGGTCAGTCTACTCACACCACTATTGTCATTTTTACCCTGCGAGTCCTGCATCTGCAGAGAACTACATAGCCTTATGATGGAAGTGTCGATCCAATCCGACTCGGATCTTGATCATGCGTGTAGACGAAAAAGATGGGCCTCGCTGATGCATCTACTTTGTATGCTCCACGCGAGTAAAATTAAATGCAAGTCTGCGTGCATCTCCTACTCTTTCGACTCATACGATGGCGAGGTCTTCGGGGCTACGGCAGACTAAAATTTTGCGGAAACCGGAGATGTCGCGGAGTATTTCAGAGTGAGTGCCTTTAGTCTAGAGAGTTAGAGAACTCTGAGATGGAAACTGCAAGGTGGTCATTCTTCAACCGGCGAAGACAGGGTGGCTAAGAGTATTTGCGAATATTGACGGTTTTGTATATTTATAGGTATCGATGAGGAGTTCATGCCGTGGCTCGTGGAGGAAGTGTCGCGGGAGATCGAGTCTATTATCACCAGCCGGGATGTCATTATAGGTAATATGACGCAACTATTATGTAATATCGTAACGTGCGTAGGAGTAATCTGCAGGCTCTCATTAAAGACTCTTTTTCTGCCAAAGTACATACCCGAGCTGTCTTTGTTTCTTATTGTGTTGTGTCACGATCATAAATGGTGCCCCTAGGCCAAAGGTAACGATGTGATGTGTGTTGCACACAGAGATCGTGCGTGACGTGGTGGAGGCGCGCGCTGAGCTGTACCGCGCGGCCGGCGAGCGCGAGCGGGAGCGCGCCGAGCCCGACGAGTCCATCACGCCGCTGTCGCTGCCGCCCGGCGAGCACGAGGAGGAACGTGAGTGACACACAACAAACTGTAGCGCGCGGCGGGCGAGCGCGAGCGGGAGCGCGCCGAGCCCGACGAGTCCATCACGCCGCTGTCGCTGCCGCCCGGCGAGCACGAGGAGGAACGTGAGTGACACACAACAAACTGTAGCGCGCGGCGGGCGAGCGCGAGCGGGAGCGCGCCGAGCCCGACGAGTCCATCACGCCGCTGTCGCTGCCGCCCGGCGAGCACGAGGAGGAACGTGAGTGACACACAACAAACTGTAGCGCGCGGCGGGCGAGCGCGAGCGGGAGCGCGCCGAGCCCGACGAGTCCATCACGCCGCTGTCGCTGCCGCCCGGCGAGCACGAGGAGGAACGTGAGTGACACACAACAAACTGTAGCGCGCGGCGGGCGAGCGCGAGCGGGAGCGCGCCGAGCCCGACGAGTCCATCACGCCGCTGTCGCTGCCGCCCGGCGAGCACGAGGAGGAACGTGAGTGACACACAACAAACTGTAGCGCGCGGCGGGCGAGCGCGAGCGGGAGCGCGCCGAGCCCGACGAGTCCATCACGCCGCTGTCGCTGCCGCCCGGCGAGCACGAGGAGGAACGTGAGTGACACACAACAAACTGTAGCGCGCGGCGGGCGAGCGCGAGCGGGAGCGCGCCGAGCCCGACGAGTCCATCACGCCGCTGTCGCTGCCGCCCGGCGAGCACGAGGAGGAACGTGAGTGACACACAACAAACTGTAGCGCGCGGCGGGCGAGCGCGAGCGGGAGCGCGCCGAGCCCGACGAGTCCATCACGCCGCTGTCGCTGCCGCCCGGCGAGCACGAGGAGGAACGTGAGTGACACACAACAAACTGTAGCGCGCGGCGGGCGAGCGCGAGCGGGAGCGCGCCGAGCCCGACGAGTCCATCACGCCGCTGTCGCTGCCGCCCGGCGAGCACGAGGAGGAACGTGAGTGACACACAACAAACTGTAGCGCGCGGCGGGCGAGCGCGAGCGGGAGCGCGCCGAGCCCGACGAGTCCATCACGCCGCTGTCGCTGCCGCCCGGCGAGCACGAGGAGGAACGTGAGTGACACACAACAAACTGTAGCGCGCGGCGGGCGAGCGCGAGCGGGAGCGCGCCGAGCCCGACGAGTCCATCACGCCGCTGTCGCTGCCGCCCGGCGAGCACGAGGAGGAACGTGAGTGACACACAACAAACTGTAGCGCGCGGCGGGCGAGCGCGAGCGGGAGCGCGCCGAGCCCGACGAGTCCATCACGCCGCTGTCGCTGCCGCCCGGCGAGCACGAGGAGGAACGTGAGTGACACACAACAAACTGTAGCGCGCGGCGGGCGAGCGCGAGCGGGAGCGCGCCGAGCCCGACGAGTCCATCACGCCGCTGTCGCTGCCGCCCGGCGAGCACGAGGAGGAACGTGAGTGACACACAACAAACTGTAGCGCGCGGCGGGCGAGCGCGAGCGGGAGCGCGCCGAGCCCGACGAGTCCATCACGCCGCTGTCGCTGCCGCCCGGCGAGCACGAGGAGGAACGTGAGTGACACACAACAAACTGTAGCGCGCGGCGGGCGACTGACACAACCAGCTCGGACTCACTTCTAACAAGGATATATAAAGCAAACCGAAAACCTTTTTAACCGACTTCAAAAAAAGGAGGAGGTTCTCAATTCGACGCGTATGTTTTTTTTTGTTTTTTTTTTATGTTTGTTACCTCATAACTCTGAACTGCGTGAACCGATTTTGATGATTCTTTTTTTGTTTGAAAGAGTATACTTCCGAAGTGTTCCCATTTAAATTTAGTGAGGATCTGATGAAGATCTTCGGAGATAGACAATGGAACTCTTGAATGAATAACAGCACATCACTCGCGATTGCTGTAATCTCATGTTTATGTATTGTTTATGCCACTCAAAATTGAAAAATAAAATAAACTTTAAAAAAAAAGTAAAAACCGACTTCAAAAATCAAAAAAGTATAAAATAATTTTCTTAAAAACTTAACAGCTTCTGAAGTCGGGTCCTATAATTCTTCAATGTACCTACTCGTAGCTTGGCAATGGCCCCGACTTCAGAAGCTGTTAAGTTTTTTAAGAAAATTATTTTATAGTTTTTTATAGATTGCCATAATCAGCAGTTTTGGAATATATCCATATTACAATAATAAATAATATTATACTGTGTATATATAATATTATCTGTCATTATCTACAAGAAAATAATCACCATGCTCTGCCTGTTGGCAAAGGAATTAATTTTCACAGAAATATTCTTTGTGTGCTCGTTATGTAAGTACGTAACAACGTAACAAGCCAGGTACAATAAATATAATATGTTGCAGTAAACACGGTTAGTCGGAAACGTATAACGTATAACGATAATGCCGAAAGGGGATTATACATATTGTACTCATCATTATGGACATGTTTTACTAAGGGATCAAAGGTGAAATCGCGAAAACAAAAAAACTGCTGTTCAATACAAATAATTCAATATTACTCGATTTAATGTATATTAACCATGTATATACTCGTATATGTATATTTTTTATATTTATTGTGCATGATTGCCTACGTCTGAGAAATTTCTGAAAACTTTAAACTGAAGTAAAGATCCCTAGTTAGTAGCAAAGTAAAATCTTTGGAAGCGTTATAATCTGGACATACCTAAGTAGGTAATTACCTAAAAGTATCTCAGTCATGACAAAATGCCGAGGCACCGTCCTCACGCGACACAGTGTCGCAGGCGGTGCATGGCCGCAACCTGTCCCCGCACACTTGTGGCAGCGCCCGATTCGCGCCACCTCGCACGTGCTCGCCGTCCGACACGCTGTGTCCGCAGCCCGTCATTACAACACTATGCCATTCCTATTAAGTCTTTTGTCATGCAACTTCCAACCCCAATGACACCCTTCGCAGATCAAACTGCATTAATCCTCTGAATCATTTGCCAGGACAATCTTTGTCTTTACAGCTTAGATAATAAGGACTACCATATCAAACAGCGGCTCGAGCCACCCGGCGCGGGCGCAGCGCTTTGGATAGTGAAAGGGATGTAAATAATGCATTTGGAGTCGCGGTCGCGAACAATTAGATTGATACGGTGTGATGACATTATAATATCGTTTTGATGCGGGGCGCGTTCGTATTCAATGAGTTAGTTAAGAGCATTAGTTGTTTTATTTGCTACAAGTAACGTTGAAGCGGACAAGTCGCGTGGAGTGTTCGCACGTGCACCGATGTCTGTCACTCTAGGCTACAATAATAAACCGTCATGCAGTACTTCATAATATATGATCTTACTTGACAGGAACATACTTATTGAGGTTTATTTTTTGACAATGGAAAGTCCCTAGTTCTCCTCGCCTTTTTCTAGTTGAGCATCAGTCTAGGTATGTGTTAGACGAGGTTGAGCAATCGATGAGATTTCGATAGTTACGGATATCCGGCAGGTCTATTAGTTTGTATAATATCAATGCATTATGTATATCTACAGACTATATTGTCGCATTGTCTGTACTCACGCGATGACATATTGCGCGCGGGAGAAGCTGGCACGTGCCGACCGCTGCACTTGTCACACGAACTGCAACATTACAGCTTATATATGGATGAACTAATTGTTATTGGGTAGGTATCTTTATAC
Source organism: Allophyes oxyacanthae (assembly GCA_932294325.1). NCBI lineage: Eukaryota > Metazoa > Arthropoda > Insecta > Lepidoptera > Noctuidae > Allophyes > Allophyes oxyacanthae. The sequence continues at coordinate 111,924 of OW028614.1, read as the reverse complement.
GGGATTTTCAGCCATTTAACTGACACCTTGTCCTAGTGAAGCAAAATTCAGGGTTGTTGCAAAATGGATCGCTTGCCGCCTGTTCGTAACTCTGTTCACTGCAAAATTTATTACAAGCGAGATGATACTTTAGATACGTTAATTTTGTTTAGTCAATAGATTGCAATCGGCGCAATATATCGATGTGCCGAACCACACGTGTTCCGATGGAGTGCGCGATAACGAGCGACCCGACGTCGACAGAGCTGATGGTAATAGAATAACACGCGATAACGCGCCCCAGCCGCCGCCCGCGCCGGCCCCAGCCGCGTAGGGTCAGGCCGCTATGCTAGCCACGCGGCCCGCGCCGCCCAGTGCGCTAACACACCTATAACCAAACACCCTATTTACTACACAGCTATAGTAAGATATTATCGCAATTTTAAATATCGATTCTTCCCTCAAAATATAACTAACCATTAAGCGGCCTCTAATCATAGTGATGGAGGCGGTTCAGATTAACTTCATTCGAAGGACGTACAATCCGGCCACCGTATACGAATCAGTTTACCTTCAGGCTTCTCCTAACAGGATGAAAATCCCCACTTTAGTTATTTGGCGCAGCCGTTGAAATGAATGAATGTTCGTATCATGAACTGAACAAGTAGGGTACGGTACTCGTACACTACGGGCGACGTATCTTGACCGGACTAAAGTAGCTGTTTGGCTGCGCAATGGATCTTTATTTATTTATTTGCAGGAATATTCTTGAGGTACAGTAACAGATAGTATTGCTTAAGTGTAAAGTATCTAGTAGTTCATTTATCTATATACCTACATACTTTTATACATTTATATTTAGGAATGAAATTGTCTACTGCACAGCTAATCGGCTAACTTCAGACTACTGTAGGTACTTACCCATGCTATGGCCTCATCAGTTTTGTTCGGCCTACAAACTAGATGTTTTTATAATAATCATGGGAAGTATCGTGTATTCGAGTGCAAATCATAAGTCTACCTACGTACCTAAGTAAGTTCTATCTAGGTAGGTAAGTATTAGTGACAAACAATTATTCTATCAATAACTCACCCAGAGCTGAGAGTATCCCGTTACCTACACCGGTAATACACTTGGGGGACTCGTCCGCGGCGTCGGTCGGGACGTTTAGAGTCAATATTATCGTAGCAGTGTACATTAGAGCGGTTCTTAAATAACGATTACAAACGGCACGTGCTGCGCCCGCGCACTCGCCGTACGATGGTGCTAGGAAAATCGCAAACTGTCAGATGAACCTGTATCGTACTCCAGGAAACACGCTTAGAACATTAAGCCCTCCGCCTCACGCCATACGACTCGTTTTGCAACGAGCTCAGCCCGTGTTTATGCAGCTGCACCGAGTCCCGCTTTACCACTGCGGATCTTTTTTACATCGCCTCCGTACAATACAATAATAATGTAAAGAGCTTAATGTTACAATTTAGATTTAGACCACTCAATAGTAAGTACCTACTCGTAATTACCGCTACGCTACGATACACAAATTATTTTAAACGTAGCCATAAACAATTATGTGTGACTCTGTGATGGGTACTGAACTGACCTACCTTTGTAAAGCGAATGGGCGGCAGAACACTTCTGCCCGCTGTTATTGGGCACCTACGACCACGAACCGATTTGCAAGCGTGCTGATTATGGTAATTTTCCACCACAAATTTTCATTGTATACCAAGGCACCGGTCTTGGTATACGGTCGGTCTTGCGCCGACCCCAAATAAAATGGGATAAGGGCAGGAGAATGATGATGACCAAGGCACCGGTCTATGAGGAATACAGGAGTAAACTACACTAGTTGTCATAACACTATGAAAGACACAATTACAACTAGGTAGGTCGGTGCAGACACGTTAATATTATAGATAATATTGCCGTGGTGCAGAGCAACAAGCACCACGGTCTCGCCGCCACACAGTGGGTTGATATTTTATTTTGTGGACTTGTGAAAAATAACTGCAGAAATGTGTTCTAATACTTTCTCAGAACAGAATGGCAAAAAACGTCGAAGTAATTTTTTCTTCCGTCCATAATGGTTACTTAACCGATGTCGACTATTCTGCCACCGTCATGTTTTGACGGGAGCAAGGTAAACCGTCCAACTTCTATGTACACTCTATGTACTATCACAAAATACCTAGTATTTTATGATAGTTAAATACAATTTATTCAAAATTAAATTGGTAATATACCTACAATACAATATAAATCTGAGTAGATAATAATATGAGTATTACAATGATAGGTGCTTGTACTAAGAAAAACCTGTGCCATAGGCGGCAAGTGCTTAAGTACCTACCTATGTTAGGTATGTACATAAAAGAACCAGAACTTTTAACAATAACTTTACTTTTACTTTTTTTACTTAATGGAGAAAATAGAGTTTCAAGAATTAAAATTCTAAGGCCTAAATGGCGATGTTCCGAGGATTTCTGAGGCACCAGATTTGGTACGGACTCTAGGGACACATAAAACTGAGACTTAATTATTAAAACCATAAACCATATTTTGAGGAAATTTGATAATTTCGAATTATAGGAATTTGATTTGTTTGTTGTTTCCTTATATAAAAAAATTTATATTTATGAACCATAACTTTGATAATAGTCGACTGACCAAAAAATCTTGATGAAATAAAATGTTCCTATTTATTAATAAAAACACATCTTTGGTAACAGTTTTTCAAAATAAAATAGTTGCAAGTTAGGTATCGCTAAGCCCACTACTATTAATCATCGACCCACCGTGCGTCGCCGCACGCCCGCGAGTACGCCGCGCCTTTGCAGCCCACGTTACTATTACTTATTGTGTGGCATGGTTCTCTTTTAGAATTTAAATTCGTCATTACATACATTACCTTACCCTCCCCGAGTCCCGCTAGCGGCTAATCTGCATATCGTTTAAACAAACAGTCCACCACAATGTCCATTAATTGAGTTCCGCACTTGCGATTCAGACAAGACTACACCTATAGAAGTATAGTTTTACAAGGTCTTACAGATAATGGTATAACACGTAGGTACTCAATATATATTTTTTCCGGATGCAAAAATAACTTTTAATGTTAAAACGTATAGAAATCACATGGTAGATAATATATACCGTGAGATTTCTCTAGTTTTTTCAGAGATAATTTATTATTATAGTGGTTCAATCAAGTAAAGTCGCTTGAACATGTCAACTAGCTGTAAAGTGATTTCTAACAATGCAGACACTGTTATTTTCTTTCAGTTGAAGAATAACGTGACGTGAGGTGTGAGCGCACCGCCCCGCTGCGCATGCGCGCCGCTTGACCCACGCGCACCTGCAGCGTGCGCCTGTGCGGTGATGTGGATGTGGACACTGTGATCGTTGATACTAGTCAATTGGGAACTATGATCTAATAATTACCTAGTAACTTCGCTACAAGACAAAATTGTACGTTGAGTACTTATATAAATGTATATACTTAATTACTATGTGTCTAGATTTATACTTATGTAACCGAAATATCTGTGGAGACCCGATATGTTTTATCTGGATACTTCACCTTTCTTGGTCAGTCAGTCACTGAAGTTACCTGCAGGTAAAGATGAATAACATCATCTGTCATAAGCAGCTACCATGGAGTTCTGAGGAGCTGTAACACTGGAGATCACGTTCTATTGACGATGATCGCGCCATTTGCATTGTTCGAATGAGCGCCAATCTATCTACCTATAATGTTGATCTAAACACAACCAGAAACCTACCAGCTACTCCTGTGCACTGAGTGCTTCTAAAACAATGATAGCTATCTCATAACTGGATCTGAAATAAAAAATTGTATAGGTATGTGTTAACGTTTTTACGATAATGAAAAGGTATATCATGGTATTATGTATTGTTTTTATTATCTCAGTCCGTAGACGCGGCGTCCGCTGCCGTTGTTCGCGGATGCTGGAGGGCACACAGCAAGTGTTCATCGTTTTGTACATTGTTACGTATTTTTAGGCTGCTTTGTTTTGTTTAGTCTGTGTATAAACATTTACTGGAGGTATTTAGTTAGATACTACTTATAACTTACTTTCGGAGTTTTAGAATTAAATAGTTGCCTAATGGTTGCCATTTGTTTCATTTTCTGCCTGTGCGCTGCATACTTTAATTTGAATTATTATTCTAGCGCAGGATGAGCTGTATCCCTATCATCACGACTACGGCTACGTAGGTAGGAAAGGCATTTCACATGCATACACTCCCAGACCCAGAATTATCTGTACATAATTATATTGTTCCGTGCAGGGATCGAACCCAAAGCCAATCGCTTAGCCACTGCATTAACCGTGCCGTATTAAAACAGGTGTTGGGAGGTAACGTACATCACGACGGTACAGCAGCGACATGTTGGTCACCCATCGCCTGCACACATCGACTTGACAAGATAACATATTGTTTTATGTTTACATTTTGTATAATTTCGTACCCTGACTAGATACCTTCCACCTCGGGACTATTATCTTAAAGATGGCAAACAATCTAAAAATATAGGTACCTACGTTATGTACCTAAGTATTTAACCCTCGACAGAAAAGAAGTTATAGAATGTTATAAGTTTGTAGTGTGTATCTGTGGATATGTGTATCTGTCTGTGTGGCATGGTAGCTCTAAAACGATGGACCGATTATAATTCAGTTTTTTAAATTGAAAGGCTAGTTTAATTGGGTATAACTATGTATCATGAAAATCTGTTCAGCCGTTCAAAAGTTACAGCTCTTTTTCTAGTTTTTTGACGGTTAGGTACATAGATTATTATCGTGGTTATATAATATAGGTATGGTCGCTCTAGATGTTGACAGCACGCTACGCCAATGTATATCACTGGCGTAGCGTGGACTAATATACACGTGGGCGAAGTCGCATCAGCGAGGCCCTTTTCTTTCAATACCAATGAAGGGATCGGGACTAAAAAGGTCTATGGCATATCTAGGGAGATGCATCTGCGTCGTTCCAAACGTTAACTCCCGCAACAATAGTTTAATCACTATTCACTGAGCGATTTGCGGAGGGCGTTACGGAGATTTGCGGAGGCAGGGAGAGTACCAACCCTCCGCCCTCCCACGTCAGGGGTGTGTTTATATATAACGGCAGCAAATCCGGCGGCGTGCGACAGTCGAACCAGCAACCTGCGTCTACGCACCTCACGTATGAAAGTGGAGGTTCAGGTGGCCAAGTGTGATCGTCAACATGTCGCGAGTGTTGTGCCGGCGCGGCGTGTCGCGCGGCGCCGAGTCGCACAGCTTCAGTGCCGACCTCCTGCTCGAAGCATTGGAAGGGAACGACAATGAACATGTAAGTAGCTACCTATTTAATTACTGTCGTTAGTAGCTATAGTTACGCCTTCCGTGTTTACGATTCCGTAGTAAAAGAAAACATGATATTACGACCTAAAGGACAATGAGTAATTCTGGACCAAACTCTCAACAGTGATGAAACCTATGCCATGTGAGAGCTTTTGGGGTATTATTTAATTCATTCTATGGCAGCCAAGTCGAAATCGAGCGCGAACATGGTGTTTTGGCACAGTTTCAATACTGAAAAACTTGCTTTTGTTTTGCGACTACCGGCTCCTTATTTGACTCCAATATCAGCTTATTTGTGTCTATCTGGTAGGGATGATCGATATTCATCGATGGTAGATTAGGGGGAAAACATCGATGACTGTACATAAAAAAAAAATAGTCCTCAAAAGTATCGACACAGATGTTACGAGAATAATATATTATTCCACCCAATTCACGCTAGTTGACTTCCTAGTCAACTATTAAAAGTTCCCACTCAAATCAAAAGTTATTATTATATATTTATTTTAAAGGACAATGCGGGATTTTGTATGGACCCCGTCCCCACCCACCAACAGTTATAGAATGCGTGTCAATATATTTATTAGGAGCTACAAAAAAACTAACTACCTGTTTCAACCGCAAAATCGATGGGGTTCTTAAAAAAAACAAAACCTAACCTAACCTAACCTAAACCTAACCTAACATAAACCTTTTTTTTTTTTTTTTTTTTACGTGGTGAGAACCCATCATGGGCTGTCCTCCGCCTGGGGGGGGCGAAGGGGTGTGCTGGACTGCTACCGGCTAAACTCACCACGGTGGTCCACTTCGGCACCTACAGGTGGGCTTCGGGTACTCTTAAAAGACCGCGCCGAAGCCCACCTCGGTGCCACGCCTATTAGGGCACTTCTCGGGGAGGGAGACTGTAAACAGGTCCCCCTCCCAGGAACCTAACCTAAACCTAACCTAACCCAGACTTTGTTTTTAGATTATGGCGAGAACTGACCCCTGTGGAACCTCGCAGGTTACCTCCTTCCGCTTGAAGCCACCGTCCTTGCCCACGTAGCGAATGTGCCTGTCGCGCAGAGGTCCGCTTAACCTTTTTTTTTTTTTTTTTTTTGCGCTGGGAAAAAATGCATTACGCATACCCTCCCATCGGGGGATGGGAGGGGTATGTGGGGCTCCCCGGTCTGACCCGGTATACCCACTAAAACGACCCAGCGGCACTCCCGCTTCGTCCGAGTGGCGGGGACTGGGAAACCGGCACAGCCTTTACGTCCAGTCCCCGCTGACGATTGCCCTTCATCGCGGACCCCTCACGCCCTTCCCATGGGGAGGGGGACGGGCCCGGGAGCGACCGACGAAGATGAAGATGGTGACGGGTGCAATGCGGGCGAAGGCACCCCCGTGCCTGTCGCCCGCCCATCACCACCATGAGGAAGGAGGGGACGGCGCCCTCTCCGACCCCTTCTTCGTCTGCGGAGCGGCGCAGCGAGAGGGTCGTCCTCCCGCACGCGCTCCGCCGCCTCCTTTTGCGAGATGACATCCTCGCAAAAGGAGGCAACCGCTGCCCAGGCCTCCTCGCTCCCCAGCATAGCGTTGACCACGCCGGGAAGCGAGAGGTCCTGTCCAATGACCGCGGTTAGACCGTGGCGCAGCTCGGACCAAGCCGGGCACACCTCGAGGGTGTGCTGCGCCGTGTCCTCCGCTGCGCCGCAGTCGTGGCACGCCGGGGTCTCCTCCCTCCCGATCCGGTGCAGGTGCTTTCCGAAACAGCCATGGCCGGACAACACCTGCACCAGACGGAACGAGAGGAACCCGTGGGACCGCTCGAGCCAGTCTCGCAGGACCGGACCGAGCGCATCCAACGTCCGGCGGCCAAAGGCGGCGGTGGCGAGGTCCTCCGTCCAGTGGAGGACGATTGCGTCCCTCGCCTAGGTCCGCTTAACCTTTTTTTTTTTTTTTTTTTTTTTTTTGCGCTGGGAAAAAATGCATTACGCATACCCTCCCATCGGGGGATGGGAGGGGTATGTGGGGCTCCCCGGTCTGACCCGGTATACCCACTAAAACGACCCAGCGGCACTCCCGCTTCGTCCGAGTGGCGGGGACTGGGAAACCGGCACAGCCTTTACGTCCAGTCCCCGCTGACGATTGCCCTTCATCGCGGACCCCTCACGCCCTTCCCATGGGGAGGGGGACGGGCCCGGGAGCGACCGACGAGGATGAAGATGGTGACGGGTGCAATGCGGGCGAAGGCACCCCCGTGCCTGTCGCCCGCCCATCACCACCATGAGGAAGGAGGGGACGGCGCCCTCTCCGACCCCTTCTTCGTCTGCGGAGCGGCGCAGCGAGAGGGTCGTCCTCCCGCGCGCGCTCCGCCGCTTCCTTTTGCGAGATGACATCCTCGCAAAAGGAGGCAACCGCTGCCCAGGCCTCCTCGCTCCCCAGCATAGCGTTGACCACGCCGGGAAGCGAGAGGTCCTGTCCAATGACCGCGGTTAGACCGTGGCGCAGCTCGGACCAAGCCGGGCACACCTCGAGGGTGTGCTGCGCCGTGTCCTCCGCTGCGCCGCAGTCGTGGCACGCCGGGGTCTCCTCCCTCCCGATCCGGTGCAGGTGCTTTCCGAAACAGCCATGGCCGGACAACACCTGCACCAGACGGAACGAGAGGAACCCGTGGGACCGCTCGAGCCAGTCTCGCAGGACCGGACCGAGCGCATCCAACGTCCGGCGGCCAAAGGCGGCGGTGGCGAGGTCCTCCGTCCAGTGGAGGACGATTGCGTCCCTCGCCTCCCGACGCACGGCCTCCCGCTCTTCGGCGACGGGGCGCTCCCCGAGCGCCTTCTTGCGTGCCGTCCACTCGTACACTCTGGCAAGCACCCATGCCTCCAACTCCCAAGGAGGGGTGCCGGCCAGAGCGCACGCCGCCGAGAATCCCACCGAGCGGTAGGCCCTCGCCACCCGCAGTGCAATGGCCCTTTGGGGCCTGCGGATGGCAGTCGCATTTTCCCTCCTATGGAGGGAGTCCGCCCAGATGGGAGCCCCATATAGGGCCATGCTCCTCAAAATGCCGGCATACAGGCGTCGGCATTTCGCCTTGGGCCCCCCCAGGTTCGGGAGGAGCCACGAGAGGGCGTCCGCGGCCTTCAACAGGCGCGTCGACAGCCCGCTGAAGTGCGGGCCGAAACGCCACCTGTCGTCCAGCACCAGGCCCAGATATTTCATCTGGGGCTGGACCCCTATCCTGACGCCCTCCACGACGATGTGGGCGTCGGGAGGGCAGCGCTGCCGAGGCCCGCGAAAGAACACGGCCTCGGTCTTTTGCAGCGCCACCCTCAATCCCAGGCGGCGGATCCTCTTTGCAACCAAGGATCCGCCAGCCGAGGCCAGACAGGCCGCGTCCCCGAAGTTCCTCCCCCGGGCAGTGAGGAGAGTGTCATCCGCGTAGCAGATGACACTCGTGCCCTGGAGGAGGGCTCCCCGCAGAAGCCAATCGAAGCCGATGTTCCACAGGGGGGGCCCCAGCACCGACCCCTGTGGAACACCGGACTCTGCGCCATACCGCCTCACCGTGGCCGTCTTGTCCACTAGCAGGACCTCTCGGTCTTCCAAGTAGCTGGCCAGGAGGTTTCTCAGGTATTGGGGCACTCCGTGATACCGGAGCGCCTCCAATATCGTCGAGTGGGGGACGGAGTTGAAGGCGTTAGCAATGTCGAATGACACCGCCAACACTCCGTCCCCCGCCTCCACCGCTTCCTTCACCTGGCCCTTGAGTAAGGCCAGCGCGTCGATGGTCGAACGTCCTCGACGGAAGCCGAATTGGGCGTCCGACAGATCCGGTCCCACCCCCCGCAGAAGGCTATCGAGCCGGGCGGCGACAATCCCCTCGAACAATTTACCGACCTCATCGAGCAGAACGATGGGCCGGTATGCCGAGGGGGAGTCCGCCGGGCGTCCCTCCTTTCGGAGGAGGCATAGCTGCCCCTCCTTCCACAGTTTCGGGAACCTCCCAGCCGTCAAGCACGCGCTGAAAAGGTCCCGAAACCTGTCCTCCATTTCGGAGGCGGCGATCGCCACCACCCGTGCGGGGACGCCGTCTGGTCCGGGAGCCGTCTTCTTCGCGCGGAGGCTGAGAACCCCCGCGCGGAACTCCGCCGCCGTCACCGGGGGGACCTCCTCCTCCTCCAGCGAAGCCGCCCCTTGCGGGGGGTCCATCGCTGGTGGGGTGAAGTCGGTCCTGCGCGGAAACAGGGACCGGACCACCCCATCCAGCAACGCTGGCTCGAGGGTCTCCGTCAGTGGGGGACCATAGGGGCGTAGCTGGTTCCGCGCCACCTTGTACGGTCTCCCATAAGGATCCCTGTCGAGACCCTCCAGCATCTCGGCCCTCGCCGAGTCCTTTGCAGCGCCCATTGCAGACTTGAGGACCGTCGTCGCCTCTCGGTAAGAGGCGTATAAGCGGTCCTCCTCTGCCCGGACTCGGTTTTGGGCGCTGCGTCGTCGGCTCCGCGTGTAGGCCCTTCTGGCCGCCACGCAGGCGGCCCTGAGCCCCGCCAGCTCCTCCGTCCACCAATAGACGGCACGACGGGGAGGCGGACGGCGAGACCGAGGCATGCTGGAGTTGCACACCTCGGTCAGGGACCCCCTGAGCCGGACCGCTGCGGCGTCCACGTCCAGGACCTCGACAGGGGGCGACAGCCAGTCCTGGAGAAAGGCCGCCTCCTTAGCCGCCTCCCGGTCCAGGCGGGTGAGTGCCCACCGCGGGAAGGGAGACTTCCCAGCGCGGGCCATCCTTCCCCCCCGCTGGTTGGAGATGTCGAACCGCACATATCGGTGGTCCGACAAGGTCTCCACCATCTCTACCCGCCAGTTGACGATGCGGGCGGCTAGCGCGGGAGTGGCAAACGAGACGTCCACCACCGACCCACCCTGATGCCGCACGCACGTGTGGACCGCCCCCCTGTTGAGGAGGGACACACCGCATGAGGCCGCCCAAAACTCGACGGCGCGTCCCCGGACGTTGCAACCGGCTGCCGGGTTGCCCCAGGCCGCCGACTTGGCGTTCAGGTCGCCCAACACCACGACCTGGCGCGGCGCCGCCCTCCCTACGACTGCGGTGAGGACCTCGAGGAAATCCTCAAAGTCCGAGAGAGAGCGGTTTGGAGAGAAATAGACCCCTACCAGGGCCATGTCCCCCCACGCGGCGGCCACGTATCCCGGTCCCCTCTCTAAGAGCGAGAGGGGAGGGGAGTCCGTGGAAGACCGCGACACCAACGCCACCAAGCCGTCCCGGTCACCCAGCCAACGGCCAGGGACCGAGTAAGGTTCGGCGACCACCGCCAAGTCCACCAACCACTCAGCCATGGTCTGCATCAGCAGATCCTGGGCCGCCCTGCAGTGGTTGGTGTTCGTCTGTAGGATGCGATGTTCGACCCTATCCATCACCCGGACATCGCACCCCCCTCCGCAGCCACCGCAGGTACGACGGCGCTAGCGACAGCAGCAGGTCCGGTCGGCGCCTGCGATTTGCCCCGCTTTCGGGGAGGATTGCAGTTCCTCCCCCTCATAACGTGGCCCGCCGGGCAGCCACTGGCGGCACACACCGCGCAGTGCGGCGTGGCGGCCTTGCAGGTGGCGGCTTTGTGGCCCTCCTTGCCGCAGCGGTAGCACGTGTCCGTCCTGTCTACCGTGGACGGACACAGGGACCGGGTGTGTCCGATGCCCAAGCACCGGAAGCACCGCAGAGGCTGGTCCTCGAGTGCCCGGACTGCACCCGAGCTGAACCCGACTGTGAGCCGTCCCTTGGCAAGGATGGCTTTGGCAGCGGCGACCGGGCATTCGAGGCGAATGGTGCCCATGCCGCCGCGGCCGGGCCTTATGTCCCGGCCTTGGACCGCCGCGACGTCACAGCCCCCCATCGCTGCGACCGCCGCTACCACCTCCTCCTTGGTGACGGAGTCGTCAAGGTCGGTTACCTCTATGGCCGCCGACTTGACTGGTCGGGCCACCTTGGCCGAATCCGCAATGACCTCCTGCAGCTTGGCTGCAAAGAGATCCGCATGGGCACTCCCCTCTGCCCCCGGGAACTCGAAGATTCGAGCCCCGGCTTGGGTTCGACGGCAAGACACGCTGCCGATCCCCAGTTTGGTAGGATCGGCAGTGGTACGCGCCCGCACCAAGATGGACGCGTACGTCTCCCCTCGCTCCGCAGCCTCCGCGGTGAGCGTCACCACGACGGCCGCGGTTTTTGGGGAGACTAGCTGCCCCTTTCCCCTGCCTTTCCCTTTCTTTTTCCCCTTCCGCTTTCCCTTGCCAGTCGTCTGCGATTGGCTGGGAGCGGTGGCGGCGGGGACGACAGGGGTGGCCGTCGCCGACTTTTTGCCTTTGCCCTTCCCCTTGCGTACCACTTCCGTCCACTCGTTGGACGGGGTAGTAGACGGGAGAAGGGCGTCTTCCGACTGGGACTGGGAGGACGGCCCCGGCTCGCACTGCCTCTTATCCGCTGCGAGCGGCGGTCGGAGGCGTTTCTCCGGCAAGAGCCGGTCCTCTATACCTGCTAAGCAGGCTCTTGTGAAGGCCCTCTCCTCCATTACAACCTTGCGGATGATATCCTCAAGGTTGCTGGAGGCGGGGTCCTCTGCCGCAGGGCTCGTCTTGGCCTGTTGTGGCCGGGCCGTGGCTTCAGCCAGCTTCTGATGAAGCTGGCTGACCTCCGACTGCAGGCGATCTATCTTCGCCTGCATTTGCCGCGTCTCGTCGGTGGCCTTGCGCTGCACCAGCTCCGCGACAACACCGCGCATGCTTGCGGCCCTACATTTCAGGGCCTTCTGCAAGGTACCCTTTAGGTTGGAGGACTTAGAGGCGACCTCCACAATCTCCTCCTCGTCCTCCTCTGCCATTCTCTCCAGCTCGGCCAGAGAGTAGTCCGCGTAAAGAACGCGGGACGCCCCGTAGCCGGACTTGGCCCGGGCGGCGTGCGCCCGTTTCTCCTTGGCCGCAACCCGCTCCTCCAGCTCTTGCTGGAGCTGACCCCGCCGAGCCAGGTCCAACTGGCGTTGGGCGTCCGCGAGCCCAACGACATGGGTCTCCGAGGCCACCGTCGGCTTTTTAGCCTTCGGCAACCTCGTCGACCTCGAGGCCGAGGAGCCCTCGGACCCACCGCTCCGGTGGACGCGCTTCCGCGACCGAGAGTTGTCCGCGTCCGACACACTGAACATTGAGTCGTTGTCAGACGACTCGTCTGCCCCTCCAAAGAAGCCAGCCGCAGACGGCGCGCGGCTAGTCTCTGACGCCGAAGCGTCGGAGTGGCCCTGAGAAGGACCTTTTGGTTGACCCTGAGAAGGGCCTTTTGGTTGGCCCTGAGAAGGGCCTTTGGGTTGGCCCTGAGAAGGGCCTTTGCGTTGGCCCTGAGAAGGGCCTTTTTGTTTTAAGAACCGCCCGCAGGCGTCCCGCGAGGGTGTCGACATAATTTTTTCCTTTTCTTCCCCTTCCTTTCTTTTTCTTTTTTCCCCGCAAGTTCGTAGTCTCAAGGCAAATAGGCTACGAAAGCACAGTGCACTTTGGCCAACCCAGTCTGCCACTCCGTTACGGTGGTCAGAACTGGGCTGTTTCCAGGGGACGCGACGTGGACGCAAGCACTGTGGGGTGGTCCCCCAATACAATGTTTTGTCAAGGATTCGAACCCACACGCCTCGTAAATCGAAATCCTACGCATAACGCATGCAGCTATTGGTGCTTAGGTCCGCTTAACCTAACCTAACCTAACTAACCTAACCAAACCTAACATAACCTAACTTTTTTTTTTGATTAGCGTGTTGTGCACCCATCATAGGGCTGTTCTCCGCCTGGAGGGGTGTGCCGAACTCCTCGGTAAGAGTCCGGCACACCCCTCCAGGCGGAGAACCTAAACCTAACCTAACCTAACCTAAACCTAACCTAACCTAGACCTAACCTAACCTAAACCTAACCTAACCTAAACGTAACCTAACCTCTAAACAATATTATAATCTTAATTAATAAATATTTGTAAATACGGAAACCGTTTTCATATGCAAAAATAAATCGAAATAAAAAATTATCTATGAATTCAAATACCGGGGAATCCCCATATATTCGAAGAATGTCGCCATAATAAAAAATGATCGTCTATTTAAGACCTTTCGAATGAGATATGTTTCAAATCTGTTGGAGGGTGGGGACGTTTCTTCCCATTGTCCTTTATAATAAAAAGTCAACCACGTGCGTTCCCGCAGAACGCCCCACAGGTCAGGCAAATTGTTTGGTTATAATAAACACTGAACCACGGGTATCCCTTCAGAACACCTTTCACATCACAACAAAGCCGTTTTAGATCACGTGCGTTCCCGCAGAACGCCCCACAGGCCAGGCAAGTCGTATTGAAGCTCAAAATATTCACTTTTGATTGCATTCACGTGCAAAGCCGCATGGTATGTCCGACATGTTATACTTTTGTCTGTGTCATACACGATCTTTTCAATGTAGCGTACACAGGTAGCGTATATGTAAATATGCGTAATAAAACAGGGCCTTACACCCTGTTACTATATCACTTTATTTATCTCAATGCCATAAGCAGGGAACAACAGGAAAAAATCACACTACGCGGCAAAATTCTCACTTTGATCACTCGAATCTGAATCAGTCATTTAAATACGTTTCTCGAGTTTTTTTAATAAATGTGATCTTTTTATTTCCTGTCCTGGCTTACTTTTTCCCGTTTTTATGTTAGTTTTCACTATTTTTCACACAAAGAACAAAAAATTGATGATTTCTCGATCAGAATTGGTGGTAGAGCATTGCCGCATATGTGTACAGATTTCAGAATTGGAGCTGCCCTAATTAATGCGTTCTAAAAAGTAGCCACAGATAATAGGTTTGCCGAAAACATTTTACGCATTATACACGCTAAGACCAATACAACAATTTTTTTTTTTTTTTTTTTTTTTTTTTTTTTATGAATTGACATATTTATTTATCTATACTTATAAAATACATAAAGGTGACTTTGACAAATATTTTATTTGATTACGTTACATTAAGAAATCTTAACAGACAACGAGTTGCCTTTGAAAAGCTTACCTTTCAAAAGCAACTCGTCTGTTAAGATGCTCATCTTCCTCAGTTGCAACTTCTTGATACTAACTGATGATGATTTAGTTGTTATTTCCCTTGGTTCATATCAGTTGAAACTTGTAAATCTATGATACAGTCTCTGAAACCTAGTACATAGTCAGCGAAATCTAGCACATACACCCAATTCACGCTAGTTGACTAGGAGTAGGTATATCGATGGGCCGATATTATTCTCCTCAAAATTGTCCTCAAAAGTATCAACACATAGATGTTAATCTATGTGTCGATACTTTTGAGGACAATTTTTTTTTTATACATTCATCGATGTTTTCCCGCTAATCTACCATCGATGAATATCGATCATCCCTACCAGATAGACACAAATAAGCTAATATTAGAGTCAAATAAGGAGCCGGTAGTCGCAAAACAAGCAAGTTTCTCAGTATTGAAAATGTGCCAAAACACCATGTTCGCGCTCGATTTCGACTTGGCTGCCATAGAATGAATTAAATAATACCCCAAAAGCTCTCACATGGCATAGGTTTCATCACTGTTGAGAGTTTGGTCCAGATTCCATACAAATTTGCCCATGGTCCTTTCCGTACACTTTTTTACAAGACAGACGTCTTGTAAAAATGTAAGTCCTAGGTAGGTACCTTAATACCTCCCGCATCTACCAATTTTATTAAGTACTAAGTACTAGCAGTGCCCGCAACTTCGTACGCGTGGAGTTGGGATGCTCCATTTTTTTAATATATTAAAAATACAATAAGTTATAGTGCTGAGACCGGATTCGAACCTGATACAGCTTTCAGCTTCTATCCTACCATTTAGCGCTAGCTTGTGTGTGTGGTTAGTCGCGATGTGCAAAAAATAAATTTATTTTCTTTCTTCTTTTATATGGGTGCATATAACCGTCTCTAATGTGAAAAATATATAGCTTAGTTCCCTTTAGATTATAGTCTCAATATTAGCTGTAAACAACCAGAACACATCATTTGAATACCGCCAATTATGGCTTTGAAAATCCTAATTACCTACTTATGATTAAAAAATCCCTGCTTAGGTTTCTGATTACTTCTATCGATAAATACAATCCTTCTGTACTTATCTCAATTTAAGTACTGGAAATATAACAAACTCGGTCGAATCAATAACAAAAAGTAGTTCTGAATGCATAACACACGTAACACATAACATTACATAACTCCCGCACCCCGCGACGCAAGTGATTGTATTTTTCTATATTAAAACTTTCTTTTTATATGATTATTTTAGATTACGTTCATACGAAGGTATTCTTTCACAGAAAATGTAGGGGAAATAGATTTGTTTTTTTTTGCAAATTATAGTGCCACAAACTTATCTGACCGACCAATACTGGAACTAACGTCGCTACCGTTCGCTACGGAACAAAATTGACATCGAAATGCCATTTTTGTAGGGAGATGACGAGATGACATTGGTAATAGCGACGGCAGCGGGCAGCGACGCCCTGACCGGGTCAAATACGAGGGTCATTCAATAAATACTTAGCCTACAAAAAGTAAACGAAAATTTTGGAAAAGTGGGAATTTATTTTTCAACATAGTCTCCTTTTAGTTCGATACACTTAGCCCAGCGATGCTCCAACTTTTTTAATCCGTCCGAAAAATAGTTTTTGTCAAACTCTGCAAAATAGGCCTCCGTGGCGGCGATGACCTCCTCATTCGATCCATATCTATTCCCGGCGAGTGATTTTTTCAGATTAGGAAACAGAAAGAAGTCACAAGGGGCCAAATCTGGAGAATACGGTGGATGGGGCAGCAATTCGTAGCGTAATTCGACCAATTTGGCCATGGCAACGGCAGACGTGTGAACCGGTGCGTTGTCGTGGTGAAACAGCACTTTTTTCTTCGCCAGATGGGGTCGTTTTTTCTTTAATTCGGCGTCGAATCGGCCCAATAAATCGGCATAGTAAAGCCCTGTAATTGTTTTACCCTTCTCGAGGTAATCGATGTAGATCACACCTTGTGAATCCCAGAAAACGGTGGCCATAACTTTTCCGGCCGATTTTACAGTTTTCGCCTTCTTTGGAGCACGTTCCCCGGTCTGGATCCATTGTTTTGATTGCTCCTTGGTCTCTGGTGTGTACCAGTGGATCCAGGTTTCATCGACGGTCACAAAACGACGCAAAAACTCCGCTGGATTCCGCTTAAATAGCGCCAAACACGTCTCCGATGTGGTCTCACGGTTGCGCTTGTTTTCTGGTGTGAGTAAACGCGGCACCCATCGCGCCGACAGCTTTCTCATGCCGAGTTCCTCGTGAAGAATATGATGCACTGTTCCTTCTGAAATGCCTACAGTCTCAGCTAGCTCCCGAACCTTCAATCGGCGATCTGCCAATACGAGATCATGGATTTTTTTAATGTTTTCCTCCGTAGCAGCTGTTTTCGGTGCACCTGGACGTGGTTCATCAAAAACCGACGTACGGCCACGTGCAAACTCGTTGAACCAATTCTTGACGGTGGCCATCGATGGAGAAGAGTCACCGTACACAGCATCCAAGCGCTCTTTGATTTCGATGCGCGTTTTCCCTTCCAAAAATAGGAATCGAATCACCGAACGATATTGCTCTTTTTCCATTTTTGTAAAACCGATCGACACGTTGGCTTCCATAAGTTGTCAAATTAAAACAAATGAAGGGATTGGAATGAAAATTTGAAAAAAGAATTTAAAAAGAATGTGCTACACTGTGGTAAAACTCTTTTGAAACTACAGCGCCCTCTGGCGATGAGGCTAGGTACTTATTGAATGCACCTCGTAAGTTTGTGGCACTGTGGCACTATACGGTTCTACTCCAATGACGTAAGAAGCCTCTCTTAGAAGGACATGGCATGACTACAAAACAGTGACGTTAGGAAACCAAAGGACTTGTCATGTTTATCATTAACTATAGGGAAAGGACGGAAAAGAAGCTGGCGGTCCGCCATTATGATTTCTCACCTGTCAGTCGCTATGTCAGGTACATCAGCTGTCAACGCGGTTTATTTTTGTACGATAATTAAATATATTTCCATAATCTATAGTGATATTGTGTGTTTATTAAATCAAAACAAGAACTGACTTTATAAACAATATGCCGAACTGTGTTATTATTGGGTGCGGCATTAAAAGAAGCGGAAATCGACCAAACATAACATTGCACTGGTACGTACTTTATTATTATGAAAATATGTCCCAATAGACACAATTCTAATAAGTTTATGCATATTTGAGAAAGCTTGGCAATATAGCTACATGAATTTAACATTTTGCCTATGCTTTCATCACGTTTTTCAGTATATTTCGTGAAAATTATTTGTTGTTGATATGGAGGTAGTGTTGTCCGCTCATGCATTTTTTATTGTCGATACTCTACTTTTTTTATTTTAGTTGCTTATATTGGATCGTATTTTTTTGCTATTTAGGTTTCTTAAAAATGAAAACAAAAAGAAAAAATGGTTGGACATAATCGGAAAAGAAAATTTAAATGTTTTTACAAAATATATTTATATTTGTTCTCTTCATTTTGACGAATCAAGCTTTAACCGAACTCCTAATAACACCACATTGATAATAATAAATTAATAATTATAATTGAATCCAAATTTGTCCGTTTTAATAATGAATAAAGGAGATATTAATACTTCGTTTCTAATATTATTGTTTTCTATTGTCTCGCAGGTGTGAAAAGTAAAGTATTCCCCTCGGGGATAAAGGTGTTCAAGTCTTGGGCGAGCATGAATCCGGAGCGCAGCGAGAGAGTTTAGACTAGAATTCTGAATGCGCATAACATAGCGCCCGTGCCGTAAGACACTACTTTATCCCCTAGTGAATAATATTTAAAAATGTAAAATTGTATGGATTATAAATTAATAAAAAAAGGATTAATATTATTAGCTTGTTTCATTTGCCTTGTTACGTGATGCCTAATATTAGTCTCGTATGGGTTCAATTTCCGCAAGGAAGTTTTATAGCCTTCGGAAGTATCTACTTTTACATCCTGTCCTACTCTATCCCTTTCCTTGAATATTACTTAGTACCTATATTATTTAAACAGTTCTAACAACAACAAAAAAATAAATATTGAGATTGCAAAGTTGTTCCCGAATAGTACGGAATAACTTCACCATAGATTATACACTAATACTGATAAACTTCACTGTATAGAGACCAATAGAGACCGGCAAACACCTTGAGCAAAAAGCGGCGTGGTGGGGGAAAGTTCGCGCCCATTCGCGCTCATAAACTGTCGTGAGAGAGAAGGACTAAAGGTCACCTTGTTAGATGTTTGCCTATCTCTATACGTACCTGTAATTATAAATGTAATGTAATTATAAAAAAACGTTACGAGAGCTTTCTAAATTGGAATATATGTTGGGATAATTATTATTTTAAGCCTTTATATTGTTCCACTGCCTGTTGGGGTAAGATATTATTTGGTTGGACGTTGCCTTAGATTGTCCTTTGAGAGCGACCTATATCAACATTTCTGACAGCATATCGACAAACATATCGAATGGCATACGGGTGCATCACTACACTAAGCCGCCATTTAGATTTCTCGATAGCTTTTGTTTTACACCACAGACTACATAGTATTCACGTTGTTTTGTAGTCATGCCAGGTCCTTCTAAGAGAGGCTTCTTACGTCATTGCATAGCTAATAATATTAATCCTTTTTTTTATTAATTTATAAACCATACAATTTTACATTTTTAAATATTATTCACTAGGGGATAAAGTAGTGTCTTACGGCACGGGCGCTATGTCATGCGCATTCAGAATTCTAGTCTAAACTCTCGCTGCGCTCCGGATTCATGCTCGCCCAAGACGTGAACACCTTTGTCCCCGAGGGGAATACTTTACTTTTCACACCTGCGAGACAATAAAAAACAATAATATTACAAACGAAGTATTAATATCTCCTTTAATAAAGCTTGATTCGTCAAAATGAAGAGAACAAATATAAATAGATTTTGTAAAAACATTTAAATTTTCTTTTCCGATTATGTCCAACCATTTTTTCTTTTTGTTTTCATTTTTAGGAAACCTAAATAGCAAAAAAATACGATCTAAGCAACTAAAATAAAAAAAGTAGAGTATCGACAATAAAAAATGCATGAGCGGACAACACTACCTCCATATCAACAACAAATAATTTTCACGAAATATACTGAAAAACGTGATGAAATCATAGGCAAAATGTTAAATTCATGTATTGAAATTGCCAAGCTTTCTCAATTATGCATAAACTTATTAGAATTGTGTCTATTGGGGCATATTTTCATAATAATAAAGTACGTACCGGTGCAATGTTATGTTTGGTCGATTTCCGCTTCTTTTAATGCCGCACCCAATAATACCACAGTTCGGCATATTGTTTATAAGGTCAGTTCTTGTTTTGATTTAATAAACACACAATATCACTATAGAATATGGAAATATATTTAATTAACGTACAAAAATAAACCGCGTTGACAGCTGATGTACCTGACATAGCGACTGACAGGTGAGAAATCATAATGGCGGACCGCCAGCTTCTTTTCTGTCCGTTTCCTATAGATAATGATAAACATTACAAGTCCTTTGGTTTCCTAACGTCACTGTTCTACTCTAAGCGAATACCAGACCTGCCTTCGCTAACGGGGAATACCTACTTATTATTTCTATGGAAATACCGTAGGAAATACGAATTAAAAATTTTGGAGTGACAGCGAGCTATTTGGAATGATTCCATGCCCGTGAATGGCCGCCTTATGAGTAGGACAATAAATGTATAATGGTCGCAAAATGTATGCAAAATTATATAAATGTAAGAATTTTTTTGTAAAATGGGTGCATCACTTCAATCTGACTCCATTTCGCTACAGGTGTACATGGAGCTGGACAGTGGCGGATGGCTCGTGGACGCGAGCGGCCGCGGCGCCGCGCGACTGGCCGCGCGCGCCCGCCTCGCGCCGCACGTGCCCGCCGCCGCCGCGCTGCTGGCGCTGGCGGCCCCCGCCCCCGCCCTGACGCCCCCCGCCCCCACCCTGGCGGCCCCCGCCCCCACCCCCGCCCCGCTGCTGCGCCTGCGCGCCGCCGCCGACCTGCCGCCGCACGCCGAGCTGCTGCTGTGGTTCGCGCAGGACGCGCTGGCCGCGCTCGACATGCCCTTCCTGACGCTGCGCAACATCCGCGGGCGCGGCTACGTGTGCCACGCGTGCGGCGCCGCCTTCCCCGACCCCAACCCGCTCAAGCTGCACCTGTTCCTGGCCTGCGCGCCCTACGAGCCGCGAGCCTTCTGGCGCCGCGCGGGCCGGCGCCTGCGGGCCGCGCCGCCCCCGCCCCCCGCGCCCCCGCTGCGCCCCGCGGAGCTGGAGGCGCTGGCCACGGACTGGGGCCGCTCGCGCGCCGGCCACGTGTGCGTGTACTGCGGCAAGCTGTACTCGCGGCGCTACGGGCTCAAGATCCACATCCGCACGCACACGGGCTACCGGCCGCTCCGCTGCCGGTACTGCCTGCGCGCGTTCGGTGACCCCAGCAACCTCAACAAGCACGTGCGGCTGCACGCGGGCAGACAGCACGCGGACGGACCGCATGCGGGCGGGCCACACGTGGGCGGGCCGCACACGTGCGCGGTGTGCGGGCGCGCGCTGGCCCGGCGGCGCGACCTGGAGCGTCACGTGCGCGCGCATCACCGCCCGCCCCCGCCCTCCCCCGCGGACTCCCTGCCCATACGCAGGCAGCACCGCCCGCCCCCGCACACCCCCGCAGAGTCCCTCCCGGTCGAGTAATGAAACGCGGGTGCAGTTTTAATGTTTTATTAACTTAGCGACTACTGTCCGGCGACCTTGGCGGCGATGCGCTTGTCGCGCTCCTCGGCGATGGTGAGGCGCACTCCTTTGCCGCGCGGGAGCGAGATGTATGCCTTCGTGCCCTTGCCGATGATGAACACGTTGTTTAACCTGAAACCCATTCGATGGTCGTCAATATTTTAATTCATGCTCAAGAATAATCCTCAGACATGTGAAAGCAACTCTAACAATTCGACAATTATGTAAGACTAATTGCGTGTATTGCAATGCACATTACATGGAATATAAGAGGCATTGATGAATGATCAAATTATGTATTTATGTGACAATATAAGTAAATATTCTTCCAAAAGCTTGGAAATTGCATCATTATTAATAAAATCATTACATTAATTGGCTCTTTTCGGTACCTACGCAACGAAATGGCACGCCAGCAGTTTCCAACACGACAATAATAAATTTACTGGATAATTCCTATTTTTCGATTTGCTAGTGAGGTTTTTTAAGTACATATAAATTAGGAGTTTTTAGGTACAAGATATTTATTATTTTAAAGGCTGAATACGCATAACTTTTTTTTTTTTTAAAAGAACTCACTTCTTCCATTTATATCGCGAATGAAAATTAGACACTGTATTGTGGATGTCCTTGAATTAATTTGTTTATTGTTTCCTCGCAAATTAGAGAAAAGGTCTATAAAAATCCCGGTCGAAATAGCCATTAACGGCCTCGTTTAGTTAAAAAGGACTCTGCTGCCACCTCGTCTGTTTAAAATCACTTCGGTAGTACTCGGCTTCGCCTCCTCCTTCCAATATTACTCGGCCGTTAATTGCTTTATTTCAGACAGTACACTATTAACGTAACTAGTCAACTAAACCTTTGGTATAATATACCAAAGGTTCAGTTGACTAGACATCTTATATTATAAGATGTGCAAAACAGTAAGGTAGGAAAATAGGCCCGTATACAGGAACAAACACACAGTAAGCTTTGACCCACAGTCGACGAAATTCGTCCAATCGCGGCATCCTTCATTTTCATTCCGTTCTTTGAATGAACATTTAAACAGGGTGCCACAGATGTTATCATATTAAATGGAACCACGTGTTTAGTATCACATTCTGTGGCCGTACACAAAAATACAATCAAATCCAGTCAGTAGTTTAGCCACAGGAACTAATTTACAATTTCATAATTTTACATAAATATCTCTAGGCAAAGTTTGAAAAGTCGCCAACGTATTTTAACCAAAATTATTTTTATTTCCACGTCTAGAAAGAATAAAGGTGACATAAATTTCTACTTTCGATGTTCCTTCACCTAGATGATAGAAGAGTAAAATTTATGGCAAAAAAAAAATCCTTACAAATTGCAGATTTTTTGAGTACGGCTTAAGAACAGAACATGATACCAAATACGTGGTTTTGTTTAATATGATATCTCCTCACCTGGTGGCGAAGGTGTGGCCCGTGGAGTCCTTGATGTGCACGATGTCGAAGGAGCCGGGGTGTCTCTCGCGCGACACGATGGTGCCCACGCGCCCCAAATTGCGTCCGCCCGTGATCATGCACAGGTTGCCTGCGAGGGAAACATTATACAAACATTGGAAACATTGGAGCATTGGAGTCGCCGCCTGGACAGCTTCCGACGTGTATCACGTACCTGACTCAAACTTAATGAAGTCCATGATCTTGGAGGAGGCGATGTCCAGCTGCACGGAGTCGTTGACCTTGATGAGGGGGTCGGGGTAGCGCACGGTGCGCCCGTCATGCGTCACCAGGAACGGCACGTTCTTGGGCCCCGTGGCCACGCGCTTCACCTTGCACAGCTTGTACTGCAACACAACACGTGCTCAGTCTCACTACACTCAACATTACATCTTGGGCCCCGTGGCCACGCGCTTCACCTTGCACAGCTTGTACTGCAACACAACACGTGCTCAGTCTCACTACACTCAACATTACATCTTGGGCCCCGTGGCCACGCGCTTCACCTTGCACAGCTTGTACTGCAACACAACACGTGCTCAGTCTCACTACACTCAACATTACATCTTGGGCCCCGTGGCCACGCGCTTCACCTTGCACAGCTTGTACTGCAACACAACACGTGCTCAGTCTCACTACACTCAACATTACATCTTGGGCCCCGTGGCCACGCGCTTCACCTTGCACAGCTTGTACTGCAACACAACACGTGCTCAGTCTCACTACACTCAACATTACATCTTGGGCCCCGTGGCCACGCGCTTCACCTTGCACAGCTTGTACTGCAACACAACACGTGCTCAGTCTCACTACACTCAACATTACATCTTGGGCCCCGTGGCCACGCGCTTCACCTTGCACAGCTTGTACTGCAACACAACACGTGCTCAGTCTCACTACACTCAACATTACATCTTGGGCCCCGTGGCCACGCGCTTCACCTTGCACAGCTTGTACTGCAACACAACACGTGCTCAGTCTCACTACACTCAACATTACATCTTGGGCCCCGTGGCCACGCGCTTCACCTTGCACAGCTTGTACTGCAACACAACACGTGCTCAGTCTCACTACACTCAACATTACATCTTGGGCCCCGTGGCCACGCGCTTCACCTTGCACAGCTTGTACTGCAACACAACACGTGCTCAGTCTCACTACACTCAACATTACATCTTGGGCCCCGTGGCCACGCGCTTCACCTTGCACAGCTTGTACTGCAACACAACACGTGCTCAGTCTCACTACACTCAACATTACATCTTGGGCCCCGTGGCCACGCGCTTCACCTTGCACAGCTTGTACTGCAACACAACACGTGCTCAGTCTCACTACACTCAACATTACATCTTGGGCCCCGTGGCCACGCGCTTCACCTTGCACAGCTTGTACTGCAACACAACACGTGCTCAGTCTCACTACACTCAACATTACATCTTGGGCCCCGTGGCCACGCGCTTCACCTTGCACAGCTTGTACTGCAACACAACACGTGCTCAGTCTCACTACACTCAACATTACATCTTGGGCCCCGTGGCCACGCGCTTCACCTTGCACAGCTTGTACTGCAACACAACACGTGCTCAGTCTCACTACACTCAACATTACATCTTGGGCCCCGTGGCCACGCGCTTCACCTTGCACAGCTTGTACTGCAACACAACACGTGCTCAGTCTCACTACACTCAACATTACATCTTGGGCCCCGTGGCCACGCGCTTCACCTTGCACAGCTTGTACTGCAACACAACACGTGCTCAGTCTCACTACACTCAACATTACATCTTGGGCCCCGTGGCCACGCGCTTCACCTTGCACAGCTTGTACTGCAACACAACACGTGCTCAGTCTCACTACACTCAACATTACATCTTGGGCCCCGTGGCCACGCGCTTCACCTTGCACAGCTTGTACTGCAACACAACACGTGCTCAGTCTCACTACACTCAACATTACATCTTGGGCCCCGTGGCCACGCGCTTCACCTTGCACAGCTTGTACTGCAACACAACACGTGCTCAGTCTCACTACACTCAACATTACATCTTGGGCCCCGTGGCCACGCGCTTCACCTTGCACAGCTTGTACTGCAACACAACACGTGCTCAGTCTCACTACACTCAACATTACATCTTGGGCCCCGTGGCCACGCGCTTCACCTTGCACAGCTTGTACTGCAACACAACACGTGCTCAGTCTCACTACACTCAACATTACATCTTGGGCCCCGTGGCCACGCGCTTCACCTTGCACAGCTTGTACTGCAACACAACACGTGCTCAGTCTCACTACACTCAACATTACATCTTGGGCCCCGTGGCCACGCGCTTCACCTTGCACAGCTTGTACTGCAACACAACACGTGCTCAGTCTCACTACACTCAACATTACATCTTGGGCCCCGTGGCCACGCGCTTCACCTTGCACAGCTTGTACTGCAACACAACACGTGCTCAGTCTCACTACACTCAACATTACATCTTGGGCCCCGTGGCCACGCGCTTCACCTTGCACAGCTTGTACTGCAACACAACACGTGCTCAGTCTCACTACACTCAACATTACATCTTGGGCCCCGTGGCCACGCGCTTCACCTTGCACAGCTTGTACTGCAACACAACACGTGCTCAGTCTCACTACACTCAACATTACATCTTGGGCCCCGTGGCCACGCGCTTCACCTTGCACAGCTTGTACTGCAACACAACACGTGCTCAGTCTCACTACACTCAACATTACATCTTGGGCCCCGTGGCCACGCGCTTCACCTTGCACAGCTTGTACTGCAACACAACACGTGCTCAGTCTCACTACACTCAACATTACATCTTGGGCCCCGTGGCCACGCGCTTCACCTTGCACAGCTTGTACTGCAACACAACACGTGCTCAGTCTCACTACACTCAACATTACATCTTGGGCCCCGTGGCCACGCGCTTCACCTTGCACAGCTTGTACTGCAACACAACACGTGCTCAGTCTCACTACACTCAACATTACATCTTGGGCCCCGTGGCCACGCGCTTCACCTTGCACAGCTTGTACTGCAACACAACACGTGCTCAGTCTCACTACACTCAACATTACATCTTGGGCCCCGTGGCCACGCGCTTCACCTTGCACAGCTTGTACTGCAACACAACACGTGCTCAGTCTCACTACACTCAACATTACATCTTGGGCCCCGTGGCCACGCGCTTCACCTTGCACAGCTTGTACTGCAACACAACACGTGCTCAGTCTCACTACACTCAACATTACATCTTGGGCCCCGTGGCCACGCGCTTCACCTTGCACAGCTTGTACTGCAACACAACACGTGCTCAGTCTCACTACACTCAACATTACATCTTGGGCCCCGTGGCCACGCGCTTCACCTTGCACAGCTTGTACTGCAACACAACACGTGCTCAGTCTCACTACACTCAACATTACATCTTGGGCCCCGTGGCCACGCGCTTCACCTTGCACAGCTTGTACTGCAACACAACACGTGCTCAGTCTCACTACACTCAACATTACATCTTGGGCCCCGTGGCCACGCGCTTCACCTTGCACAGCTTGTACTGCAACACAACACGTGCTCAGTCTCACTACACTCAACATTACATCTTGGGCCCCGTGGCCACGCGCTTCACCTTGCACAGCTTGTACTGCAACACAACACGTGCTCAGTCTCACTACACTCAACATTACATCTTGGGCCCCGTGGCCACGCGCTTCACCTTGCACAGCTTGTACTGCAACACAACACGTGCTCAGTCTCACTACACTCAACATTACATCTTGGGCCCCGTGGCCACGCGCTTCACCTTGCACAGCTTGTACTGCAACACAACACGTGCTCAGTCTCACTACACTCAACATTACATCTTGGGCCCCGTGGCCACGCGCTTCACCTTGCACAGCTTGTACTGCAACACAACACGTGCTCAGTCTCACTACACTCAACATTACATCTTGGGCCCCGTGGCCACGCGCTTCACACGCACACTCAATAAAAACTCTCATATTCTCTCATATTCAAAATATCCTGTTTAAAATATGAACTGCTTTCAAGGCAAAGAAGAGCTACTTTGGATAATGCCATGTCAATCATAGTAATATTATAAAGAGAGAAATCCTGATTGACTGACTGACTGACTGACTGACTTATCATCAACGCACAGCCGAAACTACTGAAGCTAGAGTCACGAAATTTGGAGAGTAGGTCCCTTTTGTATTGTAGGCAAGCAATAAGGGATTTTTGAAAATTCAGCCCCTAAAGGGAGGAAAAAGGGGGTGAAAGTTTGTATGGGAGTCCCTTAATTTTTGAAGTGAGAAAGATGAAAATTGGGATTTAGGCTTTTGGTGACAAATAAAGAAATACCTGATTCTGCGTTTTTGGAAATTCATCCCCTAAAGGGGCGAAATAGGGGTGAAATTTGCTTTTGAAGTGTAAAACGTGAATATTGGGATCGTTTTTGAAGTGAGAAACGTAAGAATTGGTGTTTCGGCTTTTGGTTAGAAATAAAGAAACATGTGTTACCGCGTTATTGGAAATTCATCCCCTAAAAGGGCGAAATAGGGGTGAAAATTGTTTTTGAAGTGAGAAACGTGAAAATTGAGATTTAGGCTTTTGGTTACAAATAAAGAAACACGTGATACCGCGTTTTTGAAAATTCATCCCCTAAAGGGGCGAAAGAGGGGTAAAAATTGTTTTTGAAGTTAGAAACGTGAAAATTTAGATTTACGCTTTTGGTTAGAAATAAAAAAACACGTGTTACCGCGTTTTTGGAAATTCATCCCCTAAAGGGGCGAAATAGGGGTTAAATTGTTTTTGAAGTGAGAAACGTGAAAATTGAGATTTAGGCTTTTGGTATGAAATAAAGAAACACGTGTCACCGCGTTTTTGAAAATTCATCCCCTAAAGGGGCGAAATAGGGGTTTTTGAAGTGCGAAACGTGAAAATTGAAATTTAGGCTTTTGGTTAGAAATAAAGAAACACGTTACCGCGGTTTTGGAAATTCATCCCCTAAAAGGGCGAAATAGGGGTGAAAATTGTTTTTGAAGTGAGAAACGTGAAAATTGAGATTTAGGCTTTTGGTTACAAATAAAGAAACACGTGATACCGCGTTTTTGAAAATTCATCCCCTAAAGGGGCGAAAGAGGGGTAAAAATTGTTTTTGAAGTTAGAAACGTGAAAATTGAGATTTACGCTTTTGGTTAGAAATAAAAAAACACGTGTTACCGCGTTTTTGGAAATTCATCCCCTAAAGGGGCGAAATAGGGGTTAAATTGTTTTTGAAGTGAGAAACGTGAAAATTGAGATTTAGGCTTTTGGTATGAAATAAAGAAACACGTGTCACCGCGTTTTTGAAAATTCATCCCCTAAAGGGGCGAAATAGGGGTTTTTGAAGTGCGAAACGTGAAAATTGAAATTTAGGCTTTTGGTTAGAAATAAAGAAACACGTTACCGCGGTTTTGGAAATTCATCCCCTAAAGGGGCGAAATAGGGGTGAAAATTGTTTTTGAAGTGAGAGACGTGAAAATTGAGATATAGGCTTTTGGTTAGAAATAAAGAAACATGTGTTTCTGCGTTTTTGGTAATTCATCCCCCAAAGGGGCGATAAAGGAGTGAAAAATGTTTTTGAAGTTAGAAACGTATTTATGCTTTTGTTTAAAATTAAAAACAAAATCGGTTTCGTGTTTTTCGAAATTCAACCTCTAAGCGGATGAAATAGATAAATGAGAGTCCGTATTTTTTGAAGCCGAACTATTTGTAAAAGGTCCGGAAGTGATGAAAATTAAAATGTATCTACCGGCTACATTACACAAACTCATGACATACATTCACGTAGAAGTGCACACACACACGACGCACATTCGCTACACTTGCATACGGACATTCACTACACATACAAATACATATCCCATTCACATACATACACATATCACATATCTACACAGATAGCAGATCAACGGTAAATTGTGTTTCGTAACCCTAACTTTTTTATTTTTGTTAATTATTAATTTTTATATACATAGATAGTTAACTTTAACTTATGCTCTGTTTCTGTATACTGGAACGCTGATGCTTTTGACCTCTTGGAGGTGGGCGTTAATGGCTGCGACACAGTTATATAACTAATGTAGCTATTATCGTACACAAACGTACTGTAAATCTGTTTTTTTTTTTTTTTTTAATTCCAATAAATATATTTTGATTTTGATTGATTTTGAATTTGTACCCGAACGAAGTCGGGACGGGCCGCTAGTAAAAAATAAATGTCTAAATACGTCCACCTCGGTTGCCGCCGCTAACTACTGAGCAGTACGCGGCATGCACAACGCCCGCCTGCCGACACCGCGCCGCATCCCGTTAATTACAGCGTGATTGATTAACATAATTATCCAAATTCACAAACTCACAAACAAAGCTTTCACATTTATAATATTAGTAGGATAAGATCTACCTACAAAATAGATTGATTTCTTTATCTATCTATGCTACCTAGTATATCACATCCTTACATGATTTTTTCTTATGGAATAGAAATATGCAAGCAGATTGACCATAAGGTGGTTAACTATTCACTGATGATAGAGACAAAATTTAATTTCAATAAATTTTTAATTGAAATTATGAAATACCAGCTGTAACCGCCACACAACACACACAAATGTTACCAAAACAAAATCTAGTTTGTGTTCCTATGCTCCCCGCGAGTCTATTCCCTCCGTTTGACGGCACTTTAGCATTTTGTTATTCGGTGGAATTGATTTCAGATACCCAAGTATTTGATTGTATGTGTCCTGTTCAGTAATGTAAACAGTAAGTAGGTACTAAAATTTCAAATACTTCTACAAATTTCACTTATGAAATATTTTGCAATTTATGTAGACAATCAGTGCTAGAATGCAAAATTTCGATAACATTACCTTTTAACCTACAGACAATGAGACAGTTTATTAAACTAACCTTGGCTTCTTCAGGAGTAATCCGGTGAACTGTAAAACGCCCTTTCACATCATAGATGAGCCTGAACAGTTCATTTGTCTTCTCAATAGATACAACATCTGTAATTAAAAATTAAACACTGTTATCATCCACCTCTTACTCTGCCAGACTAATCGTAATCCTTTAATAATTACAAAAGTGTGATAATCAGTGATCGGAATAGGTGGTGCTAATTCACCTAAACTTCAAGGCACAGAGACAAAAAGTGGAGACTTCCTTACAACATTTTTTCTGGGATAAAAATTGTCCCAGGTTTCGGGACATCACATAAGTACATTAATCATTAATGTTAATAATACAGTGAGCAAACTGAAGTGAATTTAGGTTCTTGTTTCCCAGAATTGACAAAAATTAAGTACACATTTTTTATAATTTACAAAAATGGAAGACTTTCTCTTTAGTTTAGATTTCTAGCTCTACTCGTTTTTATTATCTTAGGATGTAAAAAAATTGATTAATATTTAGCAATGGTTGCAAATGTGTCTACTTTATTTTTGTCAATTCTGGGAAACAAAAACCTGAATTCAATTAAATTTGTTTACTGTATTAATAAGATTAATTATGAATTTACATGATTTATGATTTCCCGAAACCTGGGAAAATTTTGGCCCAGAAAAAAAGGTGCAAAAAAAAATGATTTGCAATAAATCATGGCAGTAAATACACAACAGATGTCACATATCATGCAGAACTTTTCTAGCTTTCGTAAATACTGAACTGATTAAAACAAATAAGTACCATGTACATTACCAACTCAAAAATGATGACCAGGGATAGACAACACTTTCATGGCATTACAACACTTCACTCACCCATGAAACCTGCGGGGTAAGTGGGGTCAGTCCTCACTTTGCCGTCCACCTTGATGAGACGCTGCTTCACGATCTTGAGCACTTCGTTGCCAGTGAGCGCGTACTTGAGCCGGTTGCGCAGGAAGATGACGAGCGGCAAGCACTCGCGCAGTTTGTGAGGACCAGTGGACGGCCGCGGGGCGTACACGCCGCCCAGCTTGTCCAACATCCATGCTTTGGGAGCGGCTAAACGCTTCAGATGCTTTTTCGGGCCGCGTGCCTATGTTATACCACATGATACAAATTATTAATTTTCATCTCACTATAACCTGACAATCTTGTAGTCAGAATGTCTCTCTACGAGTGCAATTCACGACCGCACAGTACACTGCCAGTTTAGAACAGGACGAATAGAATGGACGAATTTTTGAGCTTTGTAGATTTATTGAACAGGTACATTCAAGGTACATTGCAGTATATTGCTCAACACGAAACAGCGGCATCGACATACAAACAAAATATGCTTTGTATCAGGAAAATATTGTATTATCTAGTATATATTAAGCATATTCTTTTGGAGTGCAACAATAAATCGGTTTAAGTACTTGACAAAATCACGATTTAATCAGATATAAAACAAAATTACAACACGAACTCACCATGTTGAACACAAATTTTACAAGAAAGAAACGTCAACGTCAAATCAAAGTCAAACTCAGTGAGCACAGACTAAATAGAGATACTCGTGAGACAGATGTAATAAACTACCATAGAGATAATATATAGTACCCAAGAACCTTATACATAGATAGTAGAGCCTGGCCAACGAAAGCTGTCCAAAAAAAAAGGAGGTTCCATATAAAAAATTAAGAGCTGTTATCCCTGTCTATACACTGCATAAACGGAGTTGATACTATCTATTATTCAAGAAATATTATGCGATACTTACCTACATCAGTATTTCCTATTTATTTAATAATATTTACAATATTTCGTCTTGAGGATCATTGACTTACATTGAGGATGGTCATAATCAAACAATATATGGAAATGGAAAGTTTAGGCTCTCACGATCGTATTGAAGTTTAATACCGATGTCGATGTTCATTACAATTTTAGTTACGCGGTAGACCCGCGGGTGCCGATTCGCCATACTTGTTCCTGACCACATGACTAGCGTGGTAGTTGGTACATTGCCTGTCAAGTGACCGTGTTATTGTAAGGATTTTTGCAATTTTCGAGATATACGTAATTTATTGATGAAATATATTACATTTGGATGTTAAGAGCTTATAGTTCAACATGTCTCAGGCTTACATTCAGAGACGACAGAAACGAGTCTAAGCGTGAACTTACGCTTCCATCTGTCAAAAGTTCGTAAAATTGACATATGGAAGCGTAAGTTCACGCTTAGACTCGTTTCTGTCGTCTCTGAATGTAAGCCTCAGTGTTGTTTTGTGCAGTGCAGAGCTCGTAAGAACAAAAATCGACCTCTAATAACATTTCATAGGTTACACCGTTATTCGTTTAGACTAAAGTTAATGTAAGCAGCCACCTTATTAATTTATCGCCAGTCATAACTAAATATGTAGTTGGTATATTTAAAAAAAAATTGTAATAAAATTTGTATTAGTTGAAAACTTACTCAAGGTTATTTATAATTTGTTAACCCACTATGAACTAACTTCTATACTTTTCTTAGGATTTTTTTAGAAACAGACCAAATTTATTTCTGTTTCTAAACAACAGCACTAATGTTGTATAATTATTAAAAACTTATTTTCAGTAACACAAAATCATAGAGATAATACATAGTACCTTTATCTAGAGAGCTTACTGCTATAATTAGTTGTACGAAATTTTGTGCCCACATGAAAGTCACCCGAGATTTCGCGGTGTCCCTCTCGCACACATGGCCATTACTCATCAACTTAGTAATCTACTAAATTGGTATTTTCAGAATCGTTTTTACATACATATTAGAACTAATGAAACTTCTACCCACGGCTATCAAAATAAACATAATAAAAAATATAATTGACGTGCTTTAAATATTATATTAAATATTATTATTTCCATACGTTATTCAATAAGATTGATTATTACAATATTTGGATACCAGTAGTTAAAGAAGTTTGCATGCGGGAAACACTACATCATTCAAAATGGCTTACATTGTCAACTTAGTTGTCAACCTATTGTCAACATTCGTGGTTTTCATAGTTCAGAAATAAACGTGATCAAACATTATTTTTGTGCCTAGAATAATTTTTTGGCGACAAGATGGTAAATACTTGAGTTATGATTGGGTGCAAGCGAGAATATTATCCTGGTTGTGGAATATCGTTCCATAGGTAAGTTTCATTGAGTAGTGTGACAATATATTTTTATTTTGTGGGATATAGTTGCTCCAAGTACTTATTTTAGATCGTTTCACATAACATACAGTCCACTAAGTTAAATAATTTACGTTCTTTAATAAATTTGGATTTGTTTTCCATAATCTGTAATGCGTAGCATATTTTCGATGCATTTATTGTTTTGTATAATTTGAGTGATTCCAAGTATAGTATAAGTATACATACAGGGTTATTTGTAAAACACCGGCAACGCTTTAAGGGGTGAAACTACTCATCAATATGAACAACTTTTACTATGGGAACAATCATGAAATCGCGAAAAAAAAATCAAACTTTTCATACAAAAGATTAACCTTGCTCCATCAAAATGTATGAAAAGTTTGAATTTTTTTTCGCGATTTCATGGTTGGTCCCGTAGTAAAAGTTGTTCATATTGATGAGTAGTTTCACCCCTTAAAGCATTGCCGGTGTTTTACAAATAACCCTGTATATAGTTTAAGTTAATTTGTTGAAATCATTTGTTGTTTGTTGTGCCGAATAGATAATAATGTTTTTTTGTATCTCTTATAAAATGATAGACTTTATTAAAATTCCATGTTTGTTTTTTTCAGGATTCCAGCTGATAATAAGCAGAGGGTGTTATGGATAACAGCCACGAACCTTGACATTAGTGTGTAAAAGTTCGCATGTGTTTGTGGCGTAAATTTTAAAGATAATGAATTATTTAACAGCAGCAAAAATAAAATTAAAACCTGAAGCAGTTCCTTCAATATTACCATAGGTACTATTGTAATATGTTTAATAATTATCAGTTGTTGTATGTGTCTGTTGTATAATGTTGTGTGTAATTGTCTGGTCTGTAATAGTTTATACTAATATAAAGTATAACACATTGCACAAACTTAAGATTCACACACTTTGCTTATTGTTTATTTGTGTTTAATATTTTCCTATTAGTATAGTTAGATGGATTAAACTTTTACTGGATTGGATATTGTACTTAGATATTGTGCCATAATGAAGATCATTTTTGACATTACAGATAGCCACAAAAAGAAAAAAAACTGTACGTGCAAAATAAATTGTACGTGCAGGAACATCTGGTGAATCAGGGCATGTAGGATCTTGTAGTAAATGGGAAGATGTTGCAGTTTCCAGTGAACCACCAAATAAGAAAGTAAAGCAAGAGGAAACAAGCACATAAACCCAAAATACAACTATAATGCCAACACAATTAAAATTACAATCAACCATTAAGTTTCTAGCCGGTCTCTTCTCCATAGAACCCGGCCCACTTTGGAACCGTGCATCTAGAATCTCAACGTTTTGACGAAACGACGACGACCTTTTTATGCCGATTTGAAATTAAAAAAAGTTTTGCTTTGACTTTCATTCATTGTGTTTTATTGCTAACACGTTCACTGTCCCGACAGCAGACACAATAGTTAAACAATCGACATGTACCACATGTGGTTCATGGGACTGGAAAAGGGTTGTTGTGAATGATGATTATACTTGAGTTTGTCAAACAAGAATATTATAATAAGTGATATTCGATTCTGCAGCACTAAGCATGGGTTACCCTTTCTGCTATAATAGGAAAGATCTCATAAAGAAAGGTCGTAGGATGGTCGCAAAGCTAAAAGAGAAAAAGAAAAAAGAAAGAAAAAGTAGAAAAGGAATTAAATTTGTATCTTAAAATATTAAAATCTAATGTTTCCTATGACTAGAGCTGCCAGATGTCCGGAATATTCACGCATGACATTTTATTATACACGTAATCTGTGTATAAGAAAATGTCCGGATTTTTCCGCAATGTCCGAAATTTTCTCTAAATTTTCTTTTATATTATATAGTAACCTTGCATATGCCTATTTATATATTATGCCTTGCCTGTGACTCTAATTATAACCAAAAGGGTGTATGTATATTTGTAAGAACGTTTAGATACATTGTATGGACCGTATATTTCACTATTTACTAGGAAAAAAACAATTCTTACTATTCGATATCAGTAGTTAATTACCTGATAACTATTCTCATAACATAATTAAATATTTCTATCATGTCCTACTTTTAACTAAAATGTATGGTTACCCTATTAGACAAGGACACGGTTACCACAAAGTATTCTCCCTCATACCGGCTTTACGGCACTATTAAGCGTTCCAGTACTTGTACTATTTCTATGCACAAAATATTTTTTTTCAGATTAGGGGTCATCCATAAAGTAGGTTACACTAATTTCGTGATTTTTTTACCCCTCCTCCGTCATTGTCACAGCTGATCACAATTGTGAGAACCCCCCTCCCTAGTGTGACGTCACATATTTTGCAAGTTTACATCTAGAAATGATTAAAACAGCAGTTCCGAAATTAGTTTTATTTCCAGTAAAATTAATTTTTATTATGATTTTGTAATGTGACGTCACGAAATTTAGGACCCCTCCCACCCCTTGTCACATAATGTCACACTTCGTCGACCCCCTCACCCCCCCCTCCCCCTTAATGTGTGACGTACTTTATGGATGGTCCCTTACTGATGAACAAGAAAGGTCTGTTTTATGTGAAACGGGCTTGTGATGGCGGCGTTGGTAATTGTGCTCCATTAAAGCATGTGAACATTTTGATTTGTTCTTGTAAAAACCCCTTTGTATCAACTAACAATCAATGACTTGACTGAAAGAAAAGGTTTCATTGACGTCACTGAAAACGATAGTGACTTAAGTACTCTGAGGACGTATGTGATAACATTATCATAAAAGTGTAATCTTTTATTACACTTTTACGTATATGGATTTAAGGTTCAGGTACAATGGAAAAAAAAAACAAAATAACCCTCCTTTGCGTCGCGCAGTCGGGTAATGATAAAGTGTCTCATCAAAGTTTCCGTAGTAAATTAATATTACCTAACTAGAAATTATTAAACTACAGTCTGTCAAGAAAGTCATGAAAAGGATTTTGAAGGAACTAAAATTCTTCTTCGCTCGCAACCCTGAATAAGTACCGTAGGTGTCAGTTTGGGTACAACGATGTGTTTATTTTACTATTCTGTGTAGATTTTTTGTGATAAAAAAATGTTTTCGGCATTAATATATTAAAAATAAACAAGAGAATATACAAGTGGCGCCCTCAATCCTTTTCATGACTTTCTTGACAGACTATACTCATTTGTGATTATTGATTAAACATACTGTAATATAAATCTTGATTATATATATATAAATACTGTAAATCTTGTTTTCATTTTTACCTGACTACGGTAGAGAGGATAATTTATGAATCTCAGTGGTTATATGTATGTATATATGTGAGTTAATTTGTTACCTCGTACAGCCTAAACCACTAAGCCGATTTCAACAAATGAGATAATCCTTAGATTCGTCTTGGTCCAGAGTAGGCGTGTGTCGTTGCGTGATTTTGAGATAACATAACACAACGTTGTTTGCGTTCGGACAACGTTTTCCAAACCGTCTATTTCACAACGATCTATTTTACAATCACTCATTGTAAAATAGATCGTTGTGAAATAGACTGTTTCGTTTTACTTCGTTTTTAACAACTGTCTATTCACAAAAGCGTGTCCGTTTTTCGAGTGATATCTTTGACGCGTTATCGTGCATATTCAACGCAACTGAATGCGAGAAAGTTAACCAAGATTACAAAGTGATCTTCCCTTCATACTTTACACACGCTTAGGACTGGCTGCAGAAATTAGTAGTTTTATCATTTGACATCACAGGCGTATTTCATTCATTTCAAGTTCATTTTTAACCTACTTCCAAAAAAGGAGGAGGTTCTCAATTCGGATGTTTATATATTTTTTTTATGTATTTTCGGGCATAACTCCGCCATATAGAAGAATTATATAGACGAATTTGCAAAAAAAAATTTGTTCGAAAGGGGTTTATACCAAAATGGTCCCATTTAAATTTGGTGAAGTTCTGATGAAGAATTTCGGAGATATACAATGGAACTCTTGAATGAATAACAGCATATCACTTGCGATTGCTGTAATCGCATGTTTATGTATTGTTTATGTCACTCAGAAAGGAAAAATATAATTACTTAACTTTAAAAAAAAGTAAAAACCGATTTCAAATATCTAAAAAGTATAAAATAATTTTCTAATAATAATAATAAGTCGGGGCTTTAAATTCTTAAATGCACCTAGTTTCGCAGTGGCAGTTTTTAAAGAAAATTTCTCAGACCAATAAAGCTTAAAGGAAAATTTATACTTTTTAAATTTTTGAGGTCGGTTTTTATTTTTTTATATAAAAATTTACTTATGAATACACCGAACCGAAATTTTTATCAAACGTGCGTGACCTATTGTCACAGAGGCAATTAAATCACTAGCTAAATTAATTTTCACCCGCGGTGCAAGTGAACCGTTTTCATTCAAGGTCATCATAATAATACAAGAAATTCGCTAATTTCAACAACCAGCAAATAGTAACCTTATCATAATGCATTATGATAAACTATCGCAGCATGTCAAAAGTCAATCTTAAAAGTTCTACATCTGTAAATGAGAAAATATTATCTCTCTTTCGCACCTGTAAATAACTCGTATTTTAATTTCACTCATTCCGTTCGTTACGTTGGCACATTACATTATTTTGTTCCGTTCGTTATGTTGCTAGATAGATTGCAGTGCGTTTGCGTTTTGTTGCGAGACAATAACGGAACAAGCTTAGCAAAATAGACGGTTTGGAAAAATAGATCGTTGTGGAAGTCAGCCGTAACGTTTGCGTTGTCGCTTATTGCAAACGTTTGGGAAACGATCTATGCTACATAACGCCCACTACTATTCACAAACTCTACACCTTAGTCAAAATATGTGGTTTGGCCGTTTCGTTACTACAAGAACTATTGTATCATAATAACAAAAATTTAACAGAAAAGTACCTAATGAACAGTGGATAAATTCCAAAAGACTAATATCCGTGAACTCATATCAAGGAAAAAAAATCTTAGTTGTAGATTTAGTTTTGAGGTTATGTAGGTATGTGATATGTCAGGACTTTTTCATCAGGTTCACGATCACGCAGAAGTAGAACCGAACACTCTCTACCTTTAACTTTACGTCCTCTAAATAATCTCATATGTTGCCATACATATACCAAAACATCAAAAAATTACATGCTAACGGGAAAGAATATTTAAAATAAAAGTAGAAATTGGTAAATAATGAATGGAATCTTCATCTGAAAATAGTTTTGCTTGGACGGATACTTCTAGTGATAGCTTCGATAGCAACGCAATGTAAGTTGCACTTTATTTGTTCTAGACTAAGTACGTGTGGTGCTGTTCTTTATTTCGGCGTGCGTAGTGTTTAGCCCTGTCCATTCATATTTCGTGCCCCACGACCATTAATATTGTCATGTGGGTCACCGATTATAGGTGCTTAGGTGATGCTAACCTAAAGAGTATCAGTGTCTCCCAGTAATTTCAGTGGTCAGATGGCAGTCACTCCATGTAAAATAGATTGATATTTAGCTGCATCTACTTAGATCATGATATAACCGCAACATAGCGTTAACAATGAGGGATATAATGACCTAAAGTGACATTAACATGGTACACCATTACACCCATAATAATTCAACATTACATGTACAAATTGATTTCTTTTCCTGTTATGAAAGTATAGTAGAATGTACAATTTTTTATTCCAATTAGGCCGCCTGCATGAAAAGTTATTGTGTGCTATTCTTAAGATTCAGCCTGTACCAATCTGATTTAATATTAATCCAATGTGTATATTTTATAAATACAGATGGCAGATGCATTGTTTTCATTACATAAATCTCATTCAAACTTACAGCTTTTACAACTACATTTCCATTAAATTTATTCTAATAATCAATTAATTTTTCAGGGTAGTAGATGATACCAACGGGAAGTCTGATAAAAATTCTTGCCTTATTAATAATTATGGCAAGAAACGCAAAGAAAAGAAGTCGTCAATTAAAACATCACTGGATGATGAGTCTGAAGATGAAGCTAAACTGGACATTAAGGAAGAACAATCATATTGTGACACTGAAAGTAATAGCAATATAAAGAAAAAACGGATCAAGTTAGAACCAGAAAGTGATATTGATCTACCTAAGAAAAAAAAGAAAATCAAACACATTGAAAATAATGGTACTCAAAATGATTCTAATGATTGTGGGTCTTATGATGAGAGTTATATTCACATGAAAGTGAAACAGGAAGAGTCTTCTGCAAAACAAAAGCAGATCAAAAGGAAACAACAGTCAAGTGCAGGTTCAACAATATCAGCTCAAATGAAGAGCTCAAAAGATTATATAAAGAATTCTAGCAGCGATTCTTATGATGGAACAGTTACACTAAAACAAGAAATTGAACATGAGACAAAAAGTAGTAAATCTAAGAAAAAGAAAAAAAAATCAAAGGTACAATATGACAGTGATGACCATAGTCTAGAAATGGAAGTCAAAATGGATATAGGAGAAACAGATGTAAATAAACCTGAACAAATTAACGAAATAGTTGGCAGAAATACCCTCACCAATTACACAGTAGGTCCTGGCCCAGAAAATAATACATCTCAAGAAGAAGAAGACACTGAAGAAAGTGGTTCTGATGAAATATCTGCAATAAAATGTGACGATAATCACAATCTTCACACAATTTCATTTATCAACAACACTACAGAAGAAGTTAGTACAAAAAATCATTGTAATGACAGTTTAAGTGAAACCATAATTAGCAGTCTACACAGGGTATCTAAAAACAGAGTATCAGAGCAAAATTTCACTGAAAAATGTGAAGCAACAAATCAAAGGAAACCACGAATATCAGACAGAATCCAATTTGAGGATGAAGAGGACACCAACATGGTATTTAGTCAAGTACATGAGAGTGATAATCAAAGTAGTAAAAAGTCATCAAAGATGAATCATTTTGCTAAAGCAAATCCTAATTTAAAACTACTTACACAAAAGCTAAACAATAATTCAAGTCTTACCCTAGATGATGAAATATGGATTCTGAAATGTCCAAAAGACATTGATATCAAAGCTTTTAACAATACAAGTTTAAAAATCCATGGAAAATGCAAGATTAAAGTTAGTGGTC
The DNA here is from genome assembly GCA_932294325.1 of Allophyes oxyacanthae. Classification (NCBI taxonomy): domain Eukaryota; kingdom Metazoa; phylum Arthropoda; class Insecta; order Lepidoptera; family Noctuidae; genus Allophyes; species Allophyes oxyacanthae. Next base: position 71,932 of record OW028614.1, on the reverse strand, counting down.
AGACTTATGATGGCAGTGCTGAAGAGGAACAATCTGACAAAGCATTTCTAACAATGGAAGACAGCAAATATAAAATCCATAATTTACCTCTTAGTGGCATGATAAACTTGCGTAAAAGAATCCCTAAACCACATTTTCGTGATGATAATATCATGGTAAACAATCAGACTAATTTTATACCACTACCTGAGACGAAATGTCGCCATCCTCTTTTTGGATCTAATTATAAGAAGGCTTTAAAGATACCTGCTGCTATAGCAGAACGTTTAAATGAGCAAGGCAATGAAGAAACTTTAATGAAAACTGAGAAACGAAAAAAGAAGAAGCACAAGAAAGATAAAAATACATCAGAACAAGTTGATCCACAAATACAAAGTGAACTCATAATGAAGACAGAGACTGACCTATCACAGGAGGTCAGTGAGAAGAAGAGAAAGAAACGCAAACTTGCAGCTGATGAGGGACCTGCACCAAAGAAGAAGCGAATCAAACATGATCCAGAATCAGCTGAGGCATGGGAGTCAGAGAAAGCAATAGAGGAAAATCTTTTTAACTTTTGATAAATTAGTTAATACAATATTTATAATATTTTTATTTAGACGCCCAGAGTCCGTTGTATACTATAAGGTGACTGGTTGAACGAGGGAATCATTGAAGGAGGGTATTGTACTCATAATTATGAACAATTTTTACTATGGGACCAAATATGAAACCGCGATAAAGAAATCTGCTGTTACATAATATTTAGTCGAAAAATATTTAATTATTATGAAACAGCAGATTTTTTTTTCGCGGTTTTATGTTTGGTGACCTGTAACAATTTTAGTTTATTTGAAAAGCATCCGGCGCGTTTCTGTTTGTCTTTCGATTGTACCTATATAACGTCAATAACGTGCACAAGAACAAGATTGCTGGTTGATTGTCACCACAGATCACTATAGTACTAATTGTCACTGCTGAACATGGGGCACTGCATCTACTTGTTGCCTGGCAAATAGAGTAATACCTTTGATTATAGAAGTGTACAGTAATACACACTGGAGAGCGCGCTGCCACCACGAAAATTTTCGCGGCATTTTAACTGCAGCTGGTAGGTACCTATTTAAAAAGAAACTAAATAAAAATACTTAAATCTTTTATTTTCAGGCATCGAGGCCCATAGCATGTTAGTATTCAAAATTACGTTTAAGTTCAAAAACTAGAACTCGACTATTGAAAAAGTATGAAACGAGAAAATATGAATACACTTATTCATACTCATAACGACGCTCTGCGTCTCCTTAATTGAGCCCTACTAATACATATCCATAGTGATGTTCAGGGGATAGCCGTGGTCGTATGCCACTGCCCTAAAGCTTAAGATCGCTTACTACTGTTAGAATGTATTGTTTTATTAGGGTGGGTGGCATACGAGCACGGCTATTCTCTGAACATCACTATGAATATGTATTGGGGTTGGGGCTCAATAATGGAGACGCGGAGCGTCGCGCGACGCTCCACCTACACTTCCATAATCAAAGCCAGGAAGGCGCGTATCTCTGTTCACGGAGAGCGAGCGAGAGAGCGGCGCTCCGCGTCTCCATCAGCCCATAATAATGGTGTCGATTTGGTTGCGCACTTTGACAAAAGAAAAGTACTCTGTGGACTAATCCAAACTAGGAGCGTTTGTTTCTTTCTGTTTCAATAGAAAAAGAAAGTAACAGATACCTTTAGTCTAGTTTAGTAGGTAGTGTCAAAATATGCAACAGAATCGACACAATTTTCTTCTTTCATATTTTTTCCCCATGCTTTTTCCTTTTTCAATAGTCTGGTTTTAATTTTTGAAATGTGCTAATATGGCCGAACGCACATTTATTAATAAATATAATATAATATAAATGAATATTTTATACCTTTTGATGCCCAAAAGGACATAAATCATGACTCTTTTGACAATGAAAATAAAAAAAGAATAAAGAAAACCATTCGTTCTACTGAAAACCCTAAAAACTTTGTGAAAAAGCCGCCTGCGTGCGTTACAGGCGGTTACAGGATACCAATTTTTTTCCCATAACACTATTAATTTTAAAAAACGGCTGGGTTATGCCCAAAGTTCCATGGGCCATAAATAATAGATCACGCCCTCAAAAAATCCTTAAAATCCCTATTACGGCTTGACGTCGATTTCATAGGCATTCTGTATTAAATATTGCTATACTTTATTTTTATATATATAAAGATGTAGGACATAGGTACAGTTACAGTACTTGTGTTTATGTAGAGGGTAATTTCTGGAACTACCTACTAAACCGATTCCAAAAAAAATTCTTTATTCGAGTAACCAAGACAACAAGATTATTTGTAAAACTTACGACCACCTTACGACTATGTTAGTAAGCACAGACACTAAACAAAAACAACGAAAAAATTAATACAGAAATCATGGTTGATCATTGTTGCGACATCCCATGAGAGACGGCACAACAGCGTACTCACAGTCCAGGCGACTCGCAACCATACTTAAAACACTGTTGGAGCTACCCCATACCCTGCGTATCAGGGAAGCGCATCTTTTACGCATTGTTGCGTAAAAGCAATCTACATGCGCATTTGCGAACATCCCTGACGCACTACAGCCAATATACACTTTAGTTTATGCACTACAGCAACGGGGCAGCCCCACCAGTACCACCTATTCTAAACGCTTCATGTTATATTGAACGCGAATAGCGCTATACGATTTTTGCGTATATCTAACCTACAGGCTGCACGTGTAAAACGCAGTACAATAGGCTCGAAAAAGCGTGATTTTAACAGGAAGTGAGCATCGTGCAAACCTGCGTGCCAGCATGTTCGCTCTAACCGACAACGTTTTCCGCTCCCGTTCAATGTCATCATCATTTTTGAGGCTGGGAGCATGCTGGGAGTCAATATAAATATTATGACCAAGATACATAAATAAACGTAGTAGGTCGTAGACTCTCTGCAAAGCAAATAGTAAGAAGCGAAATTGTTTCAAAAATTACACTAAACCACCATTTAGTTTTAACCTAGCGCTTTTTTTTCCAAAACCATCATTATTCTAGCGCTTTTTTTAAGCAAATTCAGCCCGCTTTCCTAAAATGGGTACGTTCCGTAATTCATTTTTCGGTTGAAAGCAAGAACCTTAGATAGGTTGATAGTCACTCGTGTGAATGTCGCTCGCTCATCGGGAATAATTGAACGGCTTCGAGCAATCCACAACTGCGCGCGAGTGACCAATCGAACGACTTCGAAATATCTGCTGTATCCAAGAACCTTATAGCTGTATCCCTAGGCTTACATTCAGAGACGACAGAAACGAGTCTAAGCATGAACTTACGCTTCCATATGTCAATTTTACGAACAGATCTTGACAGATGGAAGCGTAGGTAAGTTCACGCTTAAGACGCTTAAACTCGTTTCTGTCGTCGTCGCCCCTGAGTATTATATTCCGTGGTAAGCCCTATGACTACAGTCATTGGTCGGTTGACAGCAGTGCGACCGAGTGCGACTTTCACCCTCCTATTTTACGGAGTGACCGGACTCCGGAGCGATCGTCCGACGACGCTTGCTCAAATAACCAAAGAGTATGCAAATAACTGAACGGTTTAGTGTGATCACCCGGACGATAGGCGTGGGCAAAGTGTATCATTTTTGGGATTGGATTATTTGCATCTGACTCACTGAAAAGATCCGAATCACTTCATTTGTATCATTTGGCTCATCAGCTCAAAGGATATAAAATGGCGCGTAATCTTTCGGAACCGTATCGCTGATACGGATAATTGAAGTATGCAAAAAACGACCTTATTGTGTTTGATATGTAAGCGCCTTGGATAAAGACAACGAAAAACTATGAGAGTGTGAGTGATACATTTCATACGAAGATTTCATATATTTCATTTAGTATCTCTTTCTGACTTGTATAGAGTGTAATGTTACCCGTTCACTCGCGACGCGGGAGTCAGTAGTAAAGTATCTCAGTGTATCCCAATCCCAATCTCGCTCACCCTCACTGCTCAGTGATGATTACAAATACTCTTTGCGCCTCGCAAGCGACGCGTCGCGTGGAAAGATTCAGATCCGAATGATGCGATTGAAACCAATGTAGTGAAATTCGCCTTGTCTTTTTTATTCTACCGAACGCTGGCTTAGTTAGAAAGAGAGGAAGCGAATTTCTTTGGTTTCAGGTTTGTTTTGTGACTGTGTGTAGCAAACGATCGGATTGCGCGGTGCGGTTTGGATTTGTTAATTTGTTTGTAGTTTCAGTTTGGATTGTGAGCAAAGAGTATGTAATCACTACGTTTAATTGTGAGGTCGATTTAGTTTGCCGTAGTTTTGTGAAATCGGTTTGTCTAGTTCGGATTATCGATACGATACGATTTGTACTGAAATCGGATTTTAGATTCGTTTTGATCAATGACGAAATAACGTTTTGATCTTTGTTTTGATCAAGTTTTGATATATCTGTATATCATATAATTATGCTGCTTTGATATATACTCATGTCTAATTCGTATCAGTAAGTCGGTTCCGTAAAGAGTTACACACACAACTATGGATGCTAAACGGTTACACACACCCACAGAGTACCTTAAAAGGTAGTACCTGTAGACATGCTTTACACCTTTACACCTACCGGACGACCACAGACTAGTTAGAGATACTACGTATCAGACTGCCAACTGGGGCCCAATTCTACAACAATCGAAGTAGTCTTCGAATTCGAGAAAACGTTCGAATTCGTACTTTTCTCGAGTGGTAATTACGTTGAGCTATTCTGGAAATGTCGAAACCGACATTTCTCCGCATTTCTCGAACGACAGCCGCTCGAACTGCTTCGACTGGTCGGGACCACTCGAGACGTACATTTCGAATTCGAACCATCATAAACGTCAACATCGGTTCTCAGAGTTTTTCTTGAATTGTGCCTAAATTTAACTATTTCTAGCCCATAAGTGCATAAACTTTATTTATAATGAGTGACGAAGTAATTGCGACATTTATGCAAAGCATACTGGAAAGCGGTGGGTTGAGCTCACCATGTTTATGAACTTTTTAATTACGCGGACATATTATTGTACAGTTTGAAATGTTCAGTGAGAAAACTTACGAATATTATTTAAAGTGAATAACACCATTAAAATTTAGTGATATTAATGAATATAATAATTAACCGTGCAAGGAAAAAAAAAACATCAATGATTAAAAAATCCTCTCTTACATGCGCCAGCTACTACCTATGTAAACATGATAATATATTGTGGTCAACGTTAAATGAAACAAACATGTTTTCTTTTTATGATTTATAATTCTTTCGTTTTATCTATGCTCTTCCAAAGTTATTTTTGTATTTTTAAAATCGATGTCAATAAACTTTCGGAACGAACAAAATATCTACATAGTTACATTCCGTTTCAGCAATTATTCTATGGAATGTATTAAATACAAAAAAAAATGTTAAGAAATTGAAAATCTTATTATTTCCCGATAGAAATTAATATAAAACGTATAGACTGACATTATAAACATTTATTATACTTACAAACTTTTTAAAATACGAATACGAGGTAAATAATTACAACTGTTTTAAAACAGGATGAAACAGGATGAAACTGTGTGAAACAGAACGCAACGCACGTAGTTTATCTCTTATATTGGCAACATTTTACAATTACGAGTAGAAATTCATCTCGATTCGTCTCGATTAGTGCTGAGAATACCAAATTCGAATCCACAATGTCAGCTTGCGAGATTTTACAGTCGAAATAGCGCTCGAAGTGGAAACTCGAATTCGAAGACTACTTCGATTGTTGTAGAATTGGGCCCCTGTAGTACAAAAACTCTCACCACTAAGTTTTAATGTCGCATGACGTTTCTTTTTTTTTTATTGTCGAACCTTTCCCTGGCCTCGTGGCAAAGGAATTTGACTGATACAGGCCAATACGCCAGTAGGGACCGATTTATATTTTTTCATTTTCTGAATTTATTTTGAGGAAAAATGATTAAAACAGCACATTACTTATTAAACGATTTATTTTTCAAAAGCCGTTTTTGCATCGCAGGCAATACACGATTTTATGAGTGGTATACATCAGTGCCCTTTAAAATTCTATTTATTTAATAATTTATGTACACACATGAAAAATAACACAGAAAACATTAAATAGGAGAACAAAGTACAAAGGTACTGCTTATTTCATTAAAGAAATCTCTTCCAGCAGACCTGCAAGAGGAGAATTTAAAACACGAAATGTAGACAGCGATGTACAAGAATAGACTAAAACTACAAATTAAATACAATAATATAAACTTATATAAAATACCAACATAAAACAAATACACATAAATATAAAAACATACATAATTCAATACAAGCTCTTTGACACGTTTCTTAAAGGTTGAGATAGTTTCACAGTTCCTTATCTCAGGTGGAAGTGAGTTCCACAACCTAACCCCATGCACAGAAAGGGAATAGGAATAGAAGTCAGTTTTGTGGGATGGGAATGTAAGAAGAGTATGGAGTACGGGTTATATATTGTGAACCTAATAGTTAAGGCAATGAAATTATTGAGGACACTAACTTGTCTTGTGTTCAGTACAGTTGATGGAATCAAATGGATACTTGGATATAATTATAGCTTTTATATTTGATAAAACACTATTTTGATGGGCATTGGTTTCCAATTATTCATTTGTTTCATAACAACTGTACTGAAACACCTTACTGCACCTTCCGATGGATAGTTCAGGCGATTTTTTGCTGCAATATATTCTCTGTGTCTTATCCAGTCATGATGTTAGTTTTCTTACTTGTAACGTGTTTTCTGGCATGCATCACAATTTAATTGTAGTTTATTTTTAAAAAAACGCCCTACTACAACTTTAGTTTTATAAAAGTTTTTTCTCAAACCCTTGATGAGGTGCGATGGGTCATGTCATGGATAATGTCCCTGTGCCATCTGGAATATAAAACAGTAAATTCGAATTAAACTTACAAAATATGATAATATGTGATTATTGACATAATATGAAATAAAGACAAGAATTATCACAGAAATATGTTAAAAGCATAATTAGAAAAAATAATACCAACCAGGGTTCATGATTTGCAAGTATCTGATCACGCTTCGCAATCACATTTTTCAGGATACTTTTTAACTCTATTCCTGAGTTTGATGTCTCCGTTTTTAACATATGTCAAGGCAGTCTCTAATGACATTTCATCAAAGACTACTGAACACATCTTCTTCATCTCGTCCCGTGTTGAAACCTGGAAATCAATTTAAATAATTACAACTTAATAATTATATTCTTTGTATTATACAATAAGTATTTAAAACATATTGATAATCAGTGCACAATAACATAGTGTGCACTATTTAATAACTATAACTATTTCATACATGGCCCACCTAGCTCCATGAACATTAGTATATGTATAATGGACCTTTACAAACTTATGAGAAAAAGAGTAACATATTTAAATAAGAAGCAACAGCAACACTGTTGACTCTTGTGGCATACATCCCTCAATGTAATACTGGACGAACTATACAAAGGAAGAAGTACTTTGTTGTTATACTAGACTTACCGACAAACTCCAGAGATGGTGTTCAGTCTCCAGAGATGGTGTTCCACTCGAAACCTCGTCTCCAATAAACAGAGAAGGATATGCTTTGCCTATGAGACGTCATTTGCCAGTAATGAACTTCTTTTCAAAATGTTTTTGACAAACAAAATGCTATGAAAGTTCTGGTGATAATTTCTTCAGATTCACGGTTTAGACACTCTAACCACTATGAGTCATTTCTCAGTGTACGGAAAATGGTGTTATATAGCGTCCTCTCGTAAACTTTTCCAAACACAACTTGTAAAGTTGTAATACATTTTGCAAAAAGGCAAAATAACCTCAGGTAAGGCACGGATGGCTTTATTACAGATAAACCGGAGAGGATAAGCAGTAACGACTTTAACAAAGTATAATTTATAATTTTTGTCATTTTATAATTTTTGTTATTTTCACGTAATTTTCATATTTATTTACTTGTCAATTGTCAAACATCTTTCAAAATAAGCCAGCCGCCATCAGCGTCTGCGCCAGCCAATCACAGCCAAGCATTATAGCGATAAACGTCATACGACATTAAAAACAATATGGCGCTACGTTGAAATTATTTTGTACGTAGATTATCGGCCGTGCCGGACGACAATGCGTCGTCGAGCGTCGTCCGTCGACCGTCGTCCGCCGCATTGTTACCAACTCTCAAAAATATTTATCCCCAAAACTAAAGTTAAAATCCCCCAAAAAATAAAAACTCTGTAAAAATATTAAATAAATTGTAATAATATAAAATAATTGAAACATTTTCAAAACGTTTACAGCCAGCTGCGTCACAATCATTATAAACTTCACAGTAAAAGTCAAGAGTAAAAAAAACCCTAAAAAACCCCAAAAAAATCAAACCCATAAAAAAACCCCATCACACTTATTTACCCTCTAAATTTGGGGGGAAAACCCCTAAGTTGAGAACCCTAGTCCGCCGTAATAACTGAACACACCCATATCTCTAACTAGTCTGTGAACACACCCAATAATAGACTGTTGACAACACTGAAGGTCGTTTTGAGGAGAAATCTGTCAAACAAAACAATCCTGCCTAAGATTTGAAATGAAATAACCTTTCAATAAATTACTTACTATTACTTAAGTAAAGTTTAAATTAGTACAATTAAGCTTAGGTCTGGTATACCTAATAAATATATAATAAAAAACCTAATGCAAGTGAATCTATATTTTGGGCCTATTCCAACTGTAAGAAAATAACACTAGGTGAGGATGTTGTCATAATTATCATCGTATGTTTTAATTTTATATTTTTATATGCGATACCTAAATTAAATATATCGACGGTGGAAAGGCAAAATTGACTAAGCGACATATAGGCAACTTTGCAGGAGAGCCAATTAAAGTTTGAATTTTTCTTAAAAAAATCATTTAAAATCTACTATTCATTGTCTAACCAGCGGGTCTACCGCGTAACTAAAATTGTAATGAACATCGACATCGGTATTAAACTTCAATACGATCATGAGAGCCTAAACTTTGAGCTAACTTGTATTTTTTTTACCGATCATGAAGATAGGAGTCCCAACTATATGATAGGTAATTTTTTTACAAGTTAGCTCAAAGTTTAGGCTCTCACGATCGTATTGAAGTTTAATACCGATGTTGATGTTCATTACAATTCTAGTTACGCGGTAGACCCGCAGCTTCTAAGTGAAGTAAGATATATGCCAATACTACAACACAACAACAATGAATAGTAGATTTTAGATGATTTTTTTAAGAAAAAAACATACTTTAATTGGCTCTTCTGGAAAGTTGCCTATAATATAGGCAACTTTCCAGAAGATTATTATGTTGCTGAGTCATTTTTGCCTTTCCACCGTCAAAATCTATCTACTGATTTAATTATAGCCTAATGAGCAATTCCCATGAGATAGATCATGCTGACTTGATAGAAGAAGTATAGGTTAGGTACCTACATAGAAGAATAAATAAATTTGGAATACTTACCGAAATTTATACTGAACTACATCTGTGTTTACACCATTGAGTTTGTATATAAAGCATTATACATCTTTTTGAAAAAGGAATACGCATTTTACTTTTAATTGTCATTATTTTTAATAAAATAATGCTTATCTCATATTATTATTGTGTTAATTTTTTCGCAAATGGTACGAAAAGTAGAGTATTTTCCTCAGTGATAAAGCTGTCTTAGTCTTGGGTGAACTTAAATCCCTCGCTACACTCAGGACGCGTCTTAAATCCCTCGCTTCGCTCGTGATTTAAGTTTTTAACACCTTTGCTACGCTCGGGAGTAAACCTCGAGTCCTTCGTTACGCTCGCGATTTAAATCGTCACCCGCGACAGAAGACACTGCTTTATCCCCTTGGTTAATAATCTACTATAATTATTTAAATCTGATAGCCTAGCGGTGGAACGCTTGAATTCCATGCAGGGTCTGAGTTCATTGACACAGGTGTTTACGCAAATAAGTTTTTTGTAGCCATAATGAGGCACCCATTATTTTTTTTCTACTGTTATGATGTGTGGCCTATGCATTGATGTCTGCATAAATGAAATACAACATTATATTAATGTTTTTTTTATTATTGTTTCATAAATTGATTGCACCAGATAATTGTGAATCCATTATGTATTTACAAGTGTAGCGAAGCAATTTCATCTTTTAAAATTGAATAACCACAAGTTGAATCCTCATAATTAAAATGTTTAAAATAAAGTTCCAATCTTGTTGTGATCTAGTATCAATGCCATAAATGTCACTAATGGTATTCTCCTATACTAACAAACAACGTCAAAGTGAAATTATATTTTTATGAGGTCAACCTCATACAAATAATACTGCAGAATACTGATTTGACTTCAATCAACTTTCAAAAGTTGATTGAAATCAAATCAGTATTCAGCTAACATTTTGACCATCTTGGCTGATGTGGGAAAGACATCAAAATCTTCAGACTACCCATTGATGTCAGCAGCAACAAAGTTTGATAATTTATTAACTCTCAAGAAACATTGATAAATCAGGATAAATCAGTATAATCATTTTAAATCTGTAGTATCTTCGAAAATATTGATTTAAATTGCATGCTGTAAAGGGCCATATTGATCTACCTATATTACAAGCACAATGTATTTAAGGTACTTAATTGGTTATGGATTAATGCCGTATTGCTTATAATCGCTTCGTAAATAAGCCGTTATTTATCGTAAAAAGTAAAGGATAAAAAATGGTTATTGTGGGTTATCCCTAAGAGATAGACATATACCATCGTGGACTTTTTTGTAGACCTTTATAAGGTGTACAATACTGTAGTACATTATTTTGATCAATCTCGTAGGGTTCAGCCAGCGTTTGCAATGTAAGCGCAAAAAAATGTGTTTATTTACGACATCACATTAGAAATCTCTAAAAATAACAGTGTTTCTCTACTATATTATGCATTTATTATACATATAAAACTTCCTCTTGAATCACTCTATCTATTAAAAAAAAACCGCATCAAAATCCTTTGCGTACTTTTAAAGATCTAAGCATACATAAGGACAGACAGACAGCGGGAAGCGACTTTGTTTTTAACAGACTTCAAAAAAAAGGAGGAGGAGTTCTCAATTCGACGCGTATGTTTATTTTTTATTTTTTCATGTTTGTTACCTCATACCTCTCGACTGCGTGAACCGATTTCAGTTCAGCCATATTCACTTCTGAAATCCAGATTTTAGACCGAATTTTGTAAATGCAGCCAAATTATTAGATCTGCCGTGATTTTCTCTTATAAACTAGTTAATTGTAATTAGCATTTCTTACCACCAAATAATTTGACTGTACCTACTAAAAATTCAGACTAAAATCTGATTTTCCCATTTCTTTTACAAAATTCGAATTATATTTAGATCCAGTGGATATACATATATCTGATCATCATAGGGGTTAAAATGGTAGGTATTGAGGTCCCCTATCCCTCAGCAGCCGATGATCCATCACTTGATTTACACCGTGTATACAAACACAGATAAATAATTGTGGTTGCTTGTCTTGTTCATACTCGTCACATAATACAAATAGGTATAGTATATATATGTACCTAATTATACACGGTCTAAATGAAGGGTTGGCTCATGGTCTGCTGAGGGATAGGGGACCTCAATACCTACCGCGTGTACATGAAGACTGCAATGGTAACTAGGTGCACATACAGTTGCTTCATATACTTTGCAGTACACTACGTAGCGTGCGTACTTGTCGGGGCGTCTCGACCGTGCGCCTGTGCCTATTGTCACAGTAATGCAGTTTTATTACTCTCTATTAGATTGAATTTCTTTTGGACCGTTACTATTTTAATAGGAAACTAGATTAGCGCATACTTCTAGCTGGTGTTCTTTGTTCAACTTTCTTATTATCAGAACGTCGATGTTATTAAAAGCATGTGAATTGGTAGTCAAAATGTTTTGTTGTTTGTCAAGATTAACTTTTCGACAGAGAGAGGTGACTATTTTATGTTTTGTTATGTTTTTACGGTTTCGAATATTAAATAGTGACATTGGAATTTTATCCACCTACCTATTTAATCCATATAACAAGCCAGGAGACAAGGTAATAAAAAATCTTCCTCACCTTGACACCCTATGCGTAGGTACTTGGTGGCGTAGGTACGCCAAGTACCAAGGAGGTAGGAGGTAGGCATGTAGGTACCCGTATGGCATCTCATCTGATCCAGCCTTTTCCCAATCAGGTTAGGGTCGGCTTCATGTCCAATGTCCATGTACCAGCAATGACATCCATCTGACCTCCGCAGATAAAGATACCAGGGTCTCGTTATCTCCTAGAACTAGCAATAAGGTCACGACAAGGTTTGCCAATGTTTTACAAGTACCTACCTAATAAAGTTTATCTGATTTCAGAGACATTAAATTAAGACAGACTTATTAAAAAAAAGATCATTATTTTATTTAAAAAAAAATTGAATCAGTTTTTTTTTGTATTATTGGGTGGCACTAGTAAACGTTGTGCCAAAAAAGTTAAAGTTGTACCAAAAGAGATGTAAATAGATTACTTGTTTACATATACAGGGTGGCGCTTAACTAATAATAGGGTATTTAATATCTTAAAATTCACCTAAAGTTTCCTAAAACCAGAACTCTCCAAAATACTCTAAATATAACAGAAAGGGTAGCCATCCTTATTGCTCCAAAATTTTGCGCCATCCCTGGATACCGCGCCTGTATACAGCGCCTACCTAAAATGGAACATAATAGTCTGTTACCTACAGTGCGGTTGGCAACCCTAGTTATGACTGCTAACATTCCATTCAGAGCGCCTTTCGAACTATCAGAATTGTTTTATTTCAATTTAAATGTTTTGTATGTAGCTGAGCCGTTGGAATAGACTTCTAATGTGTATAGGTACAGCCTACTGTAAATTATACTGCATTTTTTTAATGTTTTTATAATTTATTCATGGAAACTGTATAGGTATATCTATAATTATTATAATAGCAAGAACTTTAATAATTAATCTACCTAGTTACTATTCTAATAACTACCTAATGTACACTACCTAATTAGCTGAAATAAGCCGGTTCGGTAATTATTCGGTGAGGTGGACAAGATCGTCGATTCCTTTGATTATTTACCTCCCTACTCTCTTACTTGGAGTAAATATCAAAGGCCGAAAAATCTGTTATCGGTACCTTTCGGTTGGGGTAAATTGCATGCGGATTCAGTGTTGGGCATCGCGTTTGTGTAGTACATATTACTCCGTGTTCACAAACCACAAAATACTTACATGGGTAGGTACGTACCTATAGGTTATAATTTCCACCGTCTATTATGTGAATACCGGACCCGGGAGGGACAAAAGAGTGAAACTAAATACGGCGTGTGATGCGTGGTAGTCGCGGTTCCGTTGCGACGTACCGCGGCGTCACGCGTCACGCTCCTCGCGTCTCTCGTTTATATAAGCCAGTGCGAGACAGCGCCTGCGCTCAAACTGAATGTGCTGTTTCATGGGTACTCATAAACGGTGACTATTCGACATGCCCAAAATGGTGACCCGCGAGAAGAGCGACTACGGAAGGAAAGTGCAGGAGAAGGCCGTTATCGAAAAGGTCATCCATCACCATAATCTATCTCGCTTTCTCCGATAGCTTCGCGCGAGATATGGAGGCGACGGGAACGTCGAGATTCATCGAATATTTAGTGGGCAAAATCATCTGTCACATTTGCTCGAGAGCGGTACAAAGATATTTTACTCTAAAATATAAAGGAAGGCGGAGCACCGGCCCGCTCGCGGCGGGCGCGGTGCGGCCCGCGGAGAGCTCGGCGCGGCTAACGTGCGCTGTTGTGCTCAGAGGCAGATGGCGATCGAGCGCTGCGCGGCGGCCGCGGCGGGCGAGCGCGCGCCGAGCGCGGCCGGCGCCGAGCGGCCGGGCGGTGCCGAGCGGCCGGCCGGCGCCGACCCCCCGCCGCCCCCGCACACGCGCGTGCTGGCGCTCGACCACGCCGAACATCACGACTCCACGCTCTATCGGTAATACACTACGTCGTTGTGGTTCGCTTGTCGCCGATACTATCATCACTATATTACTATGCTCTCGTGTCTTATTTCCAGATTTGAAAAAGGCTGCTATTTACAATTCTGCCCCGGTCCTTCTTTACTCGGCCGAAAAGTATTTCTCTATACAAACTATGTGATGTCTGATAATCGTGAGTACGGTAACATAATACCAGTCTATTTAAAGATTCATTTCGTTATACTTTTACCAGGTAGGTACTCTTTTTACACAAGTGTGAACACACCGTTACTAAGCTGGTTTTTGTTATAAAAATTAGGTAGTCAAAAGTTCACTGACATTACTAATAGAGCAAGAGCCCACGACGGCCAGACCTTCGTTATTTTATAAAAGCTGAAAGTTTTTCTGTGCATGTGCCCTATACAGGTAAGAATGACCAGCGACTATAGAGTTTGGGTTGTGGTTACTTTGGCAGGTACCAGGCAGTAAAGGTGCATAAAATAGTACCTAAGTTTCGTTAAAGTATAAAGCTCAATTTTTGTATACTTTCTTCGGGATAACTTTAGAAATCTCGTCTTCCATTGCCGGACACTTATGACAGTTGCTACCCCCTGCCAGACACCCCTAAACTTTAATAAATTAAACTTTCGTTATAGTATAAAAGCTAAATTTTTAAACCGACTTCAAAAAAACAAAGGAGGAGGTTCTAAAACTTTCAGCTTTTATAAAATAACGAAGGTCTGGCCGTCGTGGGCTCTTGGGCTATAAATGTTGATTGCTTAAACAGAAGAGGATAAGGGTGGCGAGCAAGCGGAGTTCATCCGCAACCAGTACTATGGGCTAGAGTGGCACCGCGCGGGCGGCGACGACGAGCCGCCCGTCGCGCTCGGCACCGGCCTGCTCGTCACCGACACCGACATCTACTGCCAGCTGCGCCTGGCGCGCGCCGGCTCCTTCCACTACTACTTCGTGTACGACAACGCGTAAGTATCCTGCACAGGCGGGCCCGGCCGGGCGGCCTGGTGCTGACGCGCGCGTGTTGCAGGGAGTCGCCCGTGGGGCCGCAGGGCTCGGGCTGGTTCCACGTGGCGCCGACGCTGCGCGCGGGCGCGGGCGGGCGCGACGTGCTGCCGCTGGACGGCGTCATGTGCCAGACCGTGCTGGCCAAGTGCCTCGGGCCGCTGCCGCGCTGGGAGCCCGTGCTGCGCGTGGCGCGCGAGGCGGGCTACAACATGATCCACTTCACGCCCGTGCAGGAGCTGGGCGCGTCGCGCTCCAGCTACAGCATCGCCAACCAGCTGCGCCTAAACCCCGCCTTCAGCGCTGACGGTGGCCGCGAGGCTACCTTCGCCGACGTGGAGAACGTCGTTTCTAAAATGCGAACCGAGTGGAAGGTGCGCCGTTTTCATATGACACATGTAGTATATCGATAGAATAAAAAAACAATACATGCAACATACAGTGTTAATAATATTTAATGTTACAAAAAAATGTGTCGGGGGCTTTGGATCGTTTTCAGATGCTGTCCATTTGCGACATCGTGCTAAACCACACGGCGAACGAGACGCCGTGGCTATCGGAGCACCCGGAGGCCACGTACAACTGCAGCAACTGCCCGCACCTGCGGCCCGCCGCGCTGCTGGACGCGCTGCTGGCGCGCCTCACGGCCGACGCGGCGCGCGGCGACCTCGAACCGCGCGGCGTGCCCGCGCGCGTCACCAGCCACGAGCAGCTTGACGCCATCCGCCACCTGCTGCTCACGCAGCTGCTGCCCGAGGCGCGCCTGCACGAGATGTACATGTGCAACGCCACCGAGCTGGTGCAGGAGTTCTACTACATGGCGCGCAACAAGTGAGTGTGGCGGTGCGGGCGGGGTGCGCGTGCGTGCTGTGTCTGACGCGTGTGTGTGCAGGGTGCCAGCGCAGGCGGGGTGCGCGTGTGTGCTGTGTCTGACGCGTGTGTGTGCAGGGTGCCAGCGCAGGCGGGGTGCGCGTGTGTGCTGTGTCTGACGCGTGTGTGTGCAGGGTGCCGGCGCCGGCGCCGCCCGCGCAGCAGGCGGAGCTCGCGCTGCAGCCGGACCCGCAGTACCGCCGCCTGCGCGCCACCGTCGACATGGACCGAGCGCTGCAACTCTACAACGTCTACAGGCGAGTGTCCGACGTGCTCAGCACTTTTATTCATTCTTTAAAATATTACTAATTACGAGTACCTTTAACAAACTTTTATTACGGCTTTTCGGAGCAGGGCGGAGTGCTACGATGAAGAATCTCGACTGAAGAAATGTTGCGAGGAAATGAAACGGAAGTTGGAACAGCTCAACGAGGCTGCCGCCGACACGCTGCGCGAGCACCTGCGCGCCGCCGTGGACAACGTGATCGCCGGCCTCAGGTACCGCGCCGCCGCCCCCCGCCGCTGCCGCCCCCCGCCGCTGCCGCCCCCCGCCGCCGTCCGCACGACACTGACCGCTCACATGTTTCCAGATACTACCGGCTGCAGTCCGACGGTCCGCGGATCGAGGAGGTCAGCGCGAAGCACCCGCTCGTGCCGAGGTAGGCCGCTCTCGTCGCGTCGCCGCCGACGCGCGTGCCCGTGACTGACGCGCGTGCCCGTGACTGACGCGCGTGCCCGTGACTGACGCGCGTGCCCGTGACTAACGCTCGGCCCCGCAGGTACTTCACGTGGGCCTGCGCCGTGGAGAGCAGCTCGCTGGGCGAGGTGGAGGCGGCGCTGTACGGGGACGCGGGGCGGCTGTGCATGGCGCACAACGGCTGGGTGATGGCGGCCGACCCGCTGGTGGACTTCGCGGCCCGCGCCGGCGCCGCGCGCGTGTACCTGCGGCGCGAGCTCATCGCCTGGGGCGACAGCGTCAAGCTGAGGTGCGTCCGCCGCGCGAGTGTGCCCCCCCCCCCCCCGCCCCGTCCGCCCTCTGACCGCGCCTCTGCCGCAGGTACGGGGACAAGCCGGAGGACAGCCCGTTCCTGTGGGCGCACATGCGCGAGTACGTCGAGCTCACCGCCGAAGTGTTCGACGGGCTGCGCCTGGACAACTGCCACTCCACTCCTTTGCACGTCAGTATCCCGGTGTGCTCGCCCGGCCCGCCCCTTGTGGTCTGATCGCTCACGGTTCGCTCGTGCGGCAGGTGGCGGAGTACATGCTGGACTGCGCGCGCAACGTGAAGCCGGACCTGTACGTGGTGGCCGAGCTGTTCACCAACTCCGACCACGTGGACAACATCTTCGTGAACCGGCTGGGCATCACGTCGCTCATTCGCGGTAGGTGTGCGCGGGCGGGGCGGGGGTGGGGGCGGGTGTCGTGTGGCGGGGAGTGACCGCGTGCTTGCCCACAGAGGCGCTGAGCGCGTGGGACGCGCGGGAGCAGGGGCGGCTGGTGCACCGGTTCGGCGGGCGCGCGGTGGGCGCGTTCCTGCGCGCGCCGCGCCGCCCGGCCGCGCCGCGCGTGGCGCACGCCATGCTGCTGGACGTGACGCACGACAACCCGTCGCCGCTGGACAAGCGCTGCGTGTTCGACGTGCTGCCGTCGGCCGCGCTCGTGGCCATGGCGTGCTGCGCCACGGGCAGCGTGCGCGGCCTGGACGAGCTGGTGCCGCACGCCGTGCACGTGGTGGACGAGGAGCGCCTGTACGCCGAGTGGGGCGACGCGGGCGGCGCCGAGTGCGTGACGCCCACCAGCGGCGTGCTGGCAGCCAAGCGCGCGCTCAACGAGCTGCACTACGAGCTCGCCGCCGCCGGCTACGAGGAGGTGATGCCCTTCGAACCGCATCTTACCGACATTATCGATTCGTTTCTTTTCAAATGTGAAATGTTTTTAGGTTTACGTCGACCAAATGGACGCTGACGTGGTAGCCGTGACGAGACACGAGCCGCGCTCCCGCAAGGTGAGGACGACGCGGACGTTATGTATACATCGCGTTACTATGCAACTAATAACAGTTTATAACGTATGAACCGGGGGAGATAATTCAAAGATAAAAAGTTACCAAAGAACTGTCTAAGCTTTTCAGATTAATCAATTTGATCGTCACCAAAATTACATACGAAACTAAATATTAATTTAAATATAGATAATCCAATTGTATTAGATTATTATAATTCCTTTTCTGATAAGCACGACTACGGAAAAACAATCATTTCAAGCGTTTCGAGCAATTAGTTTTTTGTTGAGTAAACTGTGAAGCCGTAGGCGATGTTAAATTTTGAGGCATAAAAATCATGATACCTACCTAGTTAATAGTTCGAAGTTTCACAACTTAACACCGCCTAAAAACGACTTGTTAGGGTTTTTTAGTAAAACATATTCCCGTAGTTGGGTTTTACTTTCTTTTTTTATTTTTATTTTAATTTTTTGCTTTTTGGTAGCTCATGTCAATTACAATCACTTGCTGGATTCAAGTTTTGCATTGTTACATATTTTGACAGATTTTGATGTAACCTGAAACATAAATAACATTAGGCCATAATCTTGCTTACATTCGTAGATGAACCAAATCGGTCAGAAAGATTCAAGAGGGCAGCCAGTTATTTTTTTTTAATAATCTTAAAAATTCAGCAGCTCCTTTAATATCCATTAACGATGCGTCGTTTGAAAGGGCTTATTATAAATGCTACAAATTTTTCGTCTATAACGACATCTTTATTTTATTAGCTTGTTTAGATTTTTTGTGAGAATGAGCTTTCTTCAAAATCAATCGACTGATCGCTGAGATATGCTGCACTAAACCAATGTAACTTTCCTTAAACCATGTTTCCAGCAAATACATATTCTTATTCTTGATGCATCTAAAAAAATTAAACCTGAATATCTACTACTACAACGAAAACTAGCTAACCGCGGCGGTGCGGTCGTTTTCATTTTGATATAGGTAGCATTTGATATAGATAACTCTCGTACACTAAAGACGAAACAATCGTCACCTTACTTGTCAAAATCGGACCAGTAGTGTTTGACCTACGATCCAACATCCGTAAATAATTACCAACATACATAGACTGTTAACTTCATTACCATTTCTTTGCTGCGCTGTAGTCGGGTGTCAGGTAAAAATTAACAACATATTATAACAATTATGATTATATACTAAGGCTTACATTCAGAGACGACAGAAACGAGTCTAAGCGTGAACTTACGCTTCCATCTGTCAAACTTACTCGTAAGGTCTTATTTTAATAATGCAAAATATTTTAGCAGGCAAATCTAAAGGTTATAACAAAGACTGTACAGCAATTTAAAAAAAAAGTAATATCATCATATTTTTATACGTTTAATTAAAGTGATTAATGTTTCCGTTTACACAAAACCTTTATTCCTGGCGGGCTCGCTACTCTGACACACACACGCAACGCGTCGCCGCGCCCGCCGCTCGATCTTTGTGCCTACATATTTTTTTTATCTATTGCAGCTTTAATTTGAAATAAATTCTATATCATTCATAGAGCCTAGCTTTAAAATATTTTGCATTATTAAAATAAGACCTTATACAGGGTGGAATTTTCGAAGCGTACCTGGCGGAAAAGTACTCTAAATACTGAAAACCGCTAATTTTACTCAAAGGAAACATTCCTTTATTTTTAAAAAGAAACAATACTGCATTTAAAGATTTTTGAAAATACGCTTGCCACACCCGGGAATCGAACCGACTAAAATCCGAAAATAATGTTAATAGCCATTTTAGTACCTGGATTGGTACAAACGGCACAATCAGATGGCCTGCAAGATCTCCAGATCTCACCCCTTTAGATTTTTTCTATGGGGATGTGTAAAAAATCAAATTTACCAAAAATCCTATACAACTGTAAACGAGCTAAAAACTGAGGTTCACAATACAATTTTCAATATTCACCACAACACGCTACTAAAAGTTACTCAAAATTCCAACCTGATTGAATTCCATATAAGAATTTTGTGCATCCAAGAAAATGGAGCTCATTTCGAGCAACTAATTAGTTAATTTAGGTACTCGTTTTTTTCGTTCGAATAAAATAAGTTCAGATTTCATGGTTTTTGTTCAATTTAATTTACCATGTTTGCTAGAGAGATTTGATCCTTATGATTGACCCTATCGATTGGTGCCATAAAAGTACAGGATGCAATTTTTTCGGATTTTAGTCGGTTCGATTCCCGGGTGTGGCAAGCGTATTTTCAAAAATATTCAAATGCAGTTTTGTTTCTTTTTAAAAATAAAGGAATGTTTCCTTTGAGTAAAATTTGCTGTCTTCAGTATTTAGAGTACTTTTCCTCCAGGTACGCTTCGAAAATTCCACCCTGTATAAGTGTGGTTACACTTCATACATTATAAGTATATTATATGGAATAATTATTTCGAATTTAATGTTAGAATCTGACAGTTGTTTGTTGACATAATTATTTTGACCAATGAACATTGTTGGGTTGAGTGTATGTGACGAGCTGTGTGTGTGTGTGTGTGCAGTCGGTGATCCTGGTGGCCTTCACGGCGTTCAGCGCGCCCGACCCCGCCGCCCCCGCGCGCTCCCCGCCGCCGCTGCGCTTCGAGGGGCAGCTGGACGACATCCTGCTGGAGGCCAGTCTGCGCCGCGCCGACCGGTACGTACCGCGCGCCCGCCCAGCGGAGCGGAGCGCCCTAGGCTAACTGTACGCCGCTTGCAGGACGGACGCGCCCTTCGCCCGCCACGCGCGCTACATCAACGGGCTGGTCGACTACGAGTGCAGCGTGCGCCGCAGCGTGCCGCTGGCGCAGTCGCAAGTGTTCGCGGGCGCGCGCACGGACGGCGCGCACACCGTGCTGGACTTCCGCGCGCTCGCGCCCGGCGCCGTGGTGGCCGTGCGCGTGTCGCCGCGCGCGCAGCACGCCGCCGCGCTGGCCGCGCTCGCGCGCACGGTGGACGCGCTGCACGCGCCCGCGCCCGACGCGCTGGGCTTGGCACCCGCGCTGGCCGAGCTGGAGCTGGCCGACTTCCACGCGCTGCTGTACCGCTGCGACGCGGAGGAGCGCGAGGCGGGCGGCGGCGGCGTGTACGACGTGCCGGGCGCGGGCGCGCTGCCGTACGCGGGGCTGCAGGGCGTGGTGTCGCTGCTGAGCGGCGTGACGCCGGCCGACGAGCTGGGCCACCCGCTGTGCGACAACCTGCGCGCCGGCGACTGGCTGGCCGAGTACGCGTGGCGCCGCCTGCAGCGCGAGCCGCGCCTGGCCGCGCTGGCGGCGCGCTACCGCGACGTGCTGGCGCCGCTGTCGGCGCTGCCGCGCTTCCTGGTGCCCGCGTACTTCGAGGCGCTGACGCTGGGCCTGTACCGCGCCGTGTCGCGCGCCGCGCTGGCCCGGCTGAGCGCGTGGGCGCGCGGCGACTCGTTCCGCAGCGCGCTGGCGCTGACGAGCGTGCAGCTGATGGGCGCGCTGGCGTCGGCGCCGCTGCCGCCGTTCTCGCCGGCGCTGCCGCCGCCGCGGCCGGTGCGCATGGTGACGATGTCGGCGGGACTGCCGCACTTCGCCGTGGGCTACATGCGCTGCTGGGGCCGCGACACGTTCGTGGCGCTGCGCGGCCTGCTCCTGCTAACGGGCCGCTACCAGGTGAGGAGCGCCCCGCCCCCGCCCCGCCCCCGCCCCGCCCCACCCCGCCCCCGTCTCTACCGTCGTGGTCTGTTGCAGGACGCACGTCTCCACATCCTCGGCTTCGCGGCCTGCCTCCGCCACGGGCTCATCCCGAACCTGTTGGACGGCGGTCGCAACGCGCGGTTCAACTGCCGCGACGCCGTCTGGTGGTGGCTCCAGAGCATCAAGCAGGTGAGAGACATAATAAATTATCTCGTTGATATCAATATGATTAGCGAATTTGTCAATTCGTTTTACAAACTCGTTGAAAATGTTACGTTCGCAGTACTGTAACGAAGCGCCGCAAGGTACGGCGCTGCTGTCGGAGCCGGTGGCGCGCCTGTTCCCGAAGGACGATGCCGAGCCCGCGCCGCCCGGCGCCGCCGACCAGCCGCTGCACGACGTGCTGCAGGAGGCGCTCGACGTGCACTTCCAGGTGAGTAGCGCACCTCCCCTACCCGCCCGCCCGCGCCGCCCGGCGCCGCCGACCAGCCGCTGCACGACGTGCTGCAGGAGGCGCTCGACGTGCACTTCCAGGTGAGTAGCGCACCTCCCCTACCCGCCCGCCCGCGCCGCCGACCAGCCGCTGCACGACGTGCTGCAGGAGGCGCTCGACGTGCACTTCCAGGTGAGTAGCGCACCTCCCCTACCCGCCCACCCGCGCCGCCCGGCGCCGCCGACCAGCCGCTGCACGACGTGCTGCAGGAGGCGCTCGACGTGCACTTCCAGGTGAGTAGCGCACCTCCCCTACCCGCCCGCCCGCGCCGCCGACCAGCCGCTGCACGACGTGCTGCAGGAGGCGCTCGACGTGCACTTCCAGGTGAGTAGCGCACCTCCCCTACCCGCCCGCCCGCGCCGCCGACCAGCCGCTGCACGACGTGCTGCAGGAGGCGCTCGACGTGCACTTCCAGGTGAGTAGCGCACCTCCCCTACTCGTCGTCTCGCGCCTCGCTCTGCTGACGCTCCCGTGCCTTCCGCAGGGTCTCGTGTTCCGGGAGCGCAACGCCGGCCGCGCCATCGACGCGCACATGTCGGACAAGGGCTTCAACGTCCAGATCGGCGTGGACCCCGAGACGGGCTTCCCGTTCGGCGGCAACGACGCCAACTGCGGCACCTGGATGGACAAGATGGGCTCCTCCGAGCCGGCCGGCAACCGCGGCAAGCCCGCCTCGCCGCGCGACGGCAGCGCCGTGGAGCTGGTGGGGCTGGCCTACAGCGGCGTGGCGTGGCTGGCGGCGCAGCACCGCGCGGGGCGCTACCCCTACCCCGGCGTGGTGCGGCGCCACCGCGACGGCAGCCTCACGTCGTGGAGCTTCGCGCAGTGGGCCGAGCGCATCCGCCAGAACTTCGAGCGCTACTTCTGGGTGCCCCCCGCGCCCTCCGCCGCCGACCTGCGCCCCGACCTGGTGCACCGGCGCGCCATCTACAAGGACAGCCACGGCGCGTCGCAGCCCTGGGCCGACTACCAGCTGCGCTGCAACTTCCCCATCGCCATGGCCGTCGCGCCCGAGCTGTTCGAGCCCAAGCACGCCTGGCAGGCGCTGGACACGCTGGAGCGCCTGCTGCTGGGCCCGCTCGGCGTCAAGACGCTGGACCCGGCCGACTGGGCCTATCGCGGCGACTACGACAACGCCGACAACGGCGACGACCCCAGCGTGGCCCACGGCTTCAACTACCACCAGGGGCCCGAGTGGCTGTGGCCGCTGGGCTTCTACCTGCGCGCGCGCATCGCCTTCGCGCACGACTGCGGCCGCCACGCGCGCACCGTGGCCGCCTGCTACGCCGCGCTGGCGCCGCTGCTGGCCGAGCTGCGCACCTCGCCCTGGCGCGGCCTGCCCGAGCTCAGCAACGCGGGCGGCGCGCTCTGCCACGACTCCTGCCGCTCGCAGGCCTGGAGCTCCGCCGTGGTGCTGGAGGTGCTGCACGAGCTGCAGGCCGCCCGCCGCGCGCGCCCGCTGCCCAGCGACTGACGCCCGCGCCGCCTGCGCGCCGCGCCGCCGCGCCGCCTGTACAGCGAGCCCTACGAGCCGCTCGCGCCGCGCCGCCCGCTGGCCGCGCTGCGCCGCCTGCTGCGCCGCGCGCCGCGCCCGCAGCGCCTGTCGCGCACCATCTACAACCTGCTGGCGGGCGCGCGCGCCCAGCTCGCCACCGTGGTGTACAGCGACCGCTACTTCCGCTACGGCCTGCCGCTGCGCGCGCGCGACGCGCCCGGCCGCCGCCTCGTGGCCGACGAGCTCGGCGCCGGCGCGCCCACCGAGCGCCGCGCGCCCGGCGCCGCGCGCGCGCACGTCATGCCGCTGCGCCCCGCCGGCCCCCGCCCCGCGCCGCGCGCCGGCCTGCTGCAGGGCCTGCCCCGCCCGCCCGCGCGCCCCGCGCCGCCCCGCGCGCCCGCGCCGCGCCTGCTGCGCGTGAGCACGGAGGCGCGCTTCGAGGAGGCGCCGGAGCAGCCGCCGCCCCCGCGGGCGCGCGCGCTGCTGTACCGGCAGGCGGGGCGCGGCGTGGCCCCGCGGCCGCCCCCGCCCGGCGCGCGCCCCCGCCGCCCCGCGCCGCCCCCGCCCGCGCCGGCCGAGGGCCGCAGGCCGCAGTTCGCGCTGGCGGAGGGCGCGGAGGGCGCGGCGTCGCTGCGCTCGTGGGACGAGGCGTCGGTGTCGTACTACGGCGTGGGCAAGCCGTCCGCGCACGTGAGCGCGGCCAACCTGTTGCCGCCGGCGGAGAGCGACAAGGCGTGCTCGATGGCGCTGGCGCGCAAAGTGCTGAACACGGAGCGGTACAACAACGGCGCGCGCGCGGTGCTGTACAGGAGTGGATCGCTCGCGTCGCTCGGCTCGCGCGGTTCGCTCCGCTCGCGCCGGCTGCGCGGCACTATTCGCGCGATGCTCGCGTTCAGCGGCCTGTTCTATGCGCTCTCATTCCTAGCCTTCTACTTCCTGAGCCTGTCGTAGGATTTGCGAGGCGAGGATGCCTCTTTACTCCGAGTGCCATATTATCTTACTGTTAAGCGTTCCTAGTTAAATCCGCGGGCAGGATAATATTGTGCCATTCGCGGTTTCGCGAGTGTCGTTCCCTGCCCGCGTGTATTCTGTTATACAAAGCTTGTAATAGTTTTTATAAACCGTTAAACTATGTACATAGGATTATATTTATCGCATAATTTTGTTTTGTAATATATTTTATTATGATTATAATAATCCTTGAGTGGCGATGAAGTCTAATTTAGAAATTGTATACAACAGAGATTTTTAGGTATAGGGGCAATTTTATTTGTAATACCTCAACTGAAATTGATATTAGAATGTTAACGTAAAATATTTTGTTACAAGCAGCTAATATTGTACCGATATGAAATATAAATATACGTTTATAAATACGACTTTTATTTTATGTAGGTACCTTCAACTACGTTTTTTTTTGCAATTTTAATAACATTATTCAACATTCCTTTTGTAACGTGTAGGCATAATAAGTTTTGTTAGTCTATGTAACTAAGATAAACAATGACGTAGCTAATAAGAACTATTGTAACTATATCCAAGCCACCAACCACTGTTACTCAGTTGTCCAATATACCTCGCACTAGAAGCCGCTTTTCTTTGCCACCCTTCTGATCAACCGTACCACACCCACATTATCAAAGTGGTACCACAACATCATACATCATAGGTATATAACAAATCGGCAAACTTTCTATAATGCCAAGTTTTGGTAGTTGTGACGGTGCAGAATTATGGCCAAAGCGCAATCTGTTCATGGTGGTAATAAAGTCACGGCTGGCATCACTCAGTTGGTTATACCATGGTCTACTTGGTAAATTATCTTGGATGCTTTCATACCACTTTCCTTTCGTCTCTTGATCTTTCTTCCACAATTCTATCAAATGTAAATGTATTGGTCAAAAGAGCTTAAGAAATCGAAATTGAATTTCGGTAGGTACAGCTTACAGAGTTAGTATCCCGTCAAATTCTCTCATTCTATTGTATTCATAGACATAGAACAACGTCTATGATTGTATTGCGTATAATTTGCGTTGTGTCGTTGTGTATAGTTGTGTATATTATAATTGTCTTTTTAAAATTTTAAATATGGAACACACCGAGTCACCGCCGCCACCGCGGTCCCTCCCGCGTCATAGGTATTTTTTTAATTCACACTGGCTGCTTATACACTCACTGTACCGCTCTGGTACCGCAGCATGTTTTAGTTTTTTAATCGATTTTTTTTTTATTATTTCTAAATTATCAGTCTACTGCCTAACCCAATATTACCCAAATAGTTCTATTTTTAAAATTCATTCCGGCCTTTGTGTGGTAAGTTATTAGGTACTATGAGTCTTTTCCATCATTTTCATAGTCTACTTCCTAACCCAATTTCGTTCTATTTTTAAAATTCATTCCGGGCCTTGTGTGGAAAGTAATTACTATGAGTCTTTTCCGTCCAACGGTGGGAAGCAGCGTTTTCAACCCGCTACTCAGATCAAACAAACACTACATTCCGAGCATGAGATATGAAAAATAACTTATCAGTCATGACTTTGTAGCTTTTAAAGCCTGGTATTGTTTTTTCCTAAAACAGTTTTTTTATTGCCTTATGATTGAAAATGATTCATTTTTGTAAATTGATACTAGGCTTAATTTAAAATTTACTTAAAAAGTCTTAACCCTTTATGACTTTTTAAGTAAATAGTGAACTTTAAATTGAGCCTAGCGATAAGGGTTACTACATTGGGGTACTACATTGTAAACCTACCTCGGACTAATTATTTCATATAATTAGGATAGAACTTCACTTAGGGTTAGTTCGTTTAATCCTATCATTCGACATTACTTCGTAACTATTTGTTAGTACAAAGTAGATACTTAATTATGTAATGTATGTATGTATGGGTTCCATCGATGAGTATTAGTGGTTTTCGTGGGTCGGAGTTGTTGGAGGGGGGTTGGGCGGAGGTTTTCGTGGGTCGGAGTTTTGGGGGGGGGGGAGAGTTGCTATGGGGGGGTTGAGAGGTGGATCAACGTAGATGGGGGGGGGGAGGGAGGGGTCAGGTTATGTTGGTTTTCTGTGGTGGTAATGGACGGTGGTAATGGATATGGACATAGATGGAGATGGGCCACGTTTGATGGAGGCCTATTATTGCGTAATATCTAGAAATATTACGCAACACTTGGGCAAGTCTATTTTGGGAAGGGGCGAGTCGAAATTAATGGAATTTTACCGAAAATATGACGTACCCTGAAAAAAATTTCAAAATGTGCTTAGGGCTAGGGGAGTTGTGGCTTTGGGTAGTTTTTGATGAGGAAACTATGTACTGAATGACTACTTTTGGGCTATGAGGTTTGAGGAGTGAGATATGGAGGTTCCCTAATATTTAATTATATAACATTTACTAGAGGTCGCGCGCTGCGCGGGCCGCGAGCGGCCCGCGAGGTGGTTCTAGGTGGAGGTTGTACCTTGCAACCCCCCCCTCTATCTCTAACGGTTTCGGAACGGTGAGCGTTTGAATTTTGTATGGCGGCCATGTTTTTTTGTATAGTAGCCATGATTTTTCACCAGTTCGTCAATCGACCCAAGGTCCTAGACATTTTTAGTTCTGGCAGTATGGGCTTGCGACTTCTCGTTTTCGAGATCCGTAGGGCTGTTCCAGTCAGGGTTCGACTTTCAGGTCATTTCTCACTGGGCCTCCCTCTGTACGACTCCCACACATGACTTGTACCCCCCATAACTCCTTCTGGGAGAACAATTGCTCCAAAAGATGCGTTTGTATGGCGGCCATATTGAAACATGGCGGAAAAAAACAGTCGGTCCCGGATTATAAATCGGTGCCCCCGAAAACCTCAGGACGCCAATTTTCACCCAGATCGGACCATATTTTTTGTTGGCCGCCATTTTGAATCCGCCATCTTGGATTTTTATCACGACCACCGAAAAGCCCCTCTCGTCCTCTATGATATTTGGTCGAGCACCCCCACTCTATCTCTAACGGTTTCGAAATGGTGAGGGTTTAAATAGCGTAGAGGTCGCGCGGTGCGCGGGCCGCGGGCGGCCCGCGGAGGTAGTGGTGGCTCTCAAATTAACTTAAAAATATAAAAACACGATTTTGAAAGTGCCTGCATAGGCTCAGTTGTAATAAAAAACTTTGACTTCGGTCTCGGCTTCTGCTTCGACCTGTCTCGGCTTCGACTTTGACTTTGACTTCGACTTCGACTTCGACTTGGACTTCGACTTAGACTTCGACTTTGACTTTGACTTTTACTTTGACATCGACTTCGACATCGACTTTGACTTCGACATCGACTTTGACTTCGACATCGACTTTGAACTTATTTTTCGTTTTCTTCCCAGCAGACCCTTTCATTTAATACCCATATTATGATGGTAGATAAGAAAATTTTGTCTACCATCTTGGGGCGTCCGCCATATTTAATTAATTATGACGTTATATTAGTTTTCGTTGTCTTCTCAGCAAACCCTTTCATTTGATACCCATATCATGGTAGTGCATAATACATAAGTAGTCCGCCATATTGGATTTAGAATGACGTCAGTTATCTAACTATGCATTGTCATCCTAACTAAACGTGTGTGCAAAATTTCATCTCAATCGGAAACCGCGAAGTGTGTCAAATTTAACTTCTAAGATTTTCTTACATAGTTATACTCCGTTTACATTAGAAAAAAGAGGCTCGTAGAAGCAGTAGTGCAAAACCTTTTATTTCAAAGTTAAGTTATAACTTTGTTGGATAAATCTGAGACTACTAAATACTGAGATAAATGAAATAAAAATCATTTTATTTTAAATAATGCTTTATTTATAATAACATCTTCATCACACATTACAAACTTACAACAAAAGGAATGAATGAAACAATAACAAAATCACAGAATATTTACGTCAATTTCACAGACGACATAAACCGGTAAAATTAGAAAAACCCGGCTGTCACAGCTTATGAAGGGACTCGGTGACATTTTAGATTTGGTAGAATTATAGTGAAGCGAAAAACGTTCTCGATATTGTTCACTCCTGCTTCTTTTAGGTTTTTAGCATTGACACTTTAATTTTAAGTTGGAATGAAATAATATATCTAAATAAAAGCCACTTAATTTCATAAGATAAATAGTTCAAATGATTACAATGAAGTGTGACAGCTGGTATTTAAATAGATATTAATACATTTGGCGTTAATCATAACTGTAACAAATTTAATTTAACTACTTTTGTTACAAAGTGTACATTAAAAAGAACCTTTTTTAACTTCTGTCTAATGCTATTGTAAACGGAGTATAGTTACATGTGAAGCTAATAAAAGCGTGTTAAAAAATAATGTGGAAATAAATTACGATCCCGGATAATGAATCGGCGCCCCCAAAAACCCAAAGACGCCAATTTTCAGCCCGATCGCACCATATTTTTTTTGGCCGCCATTTTGAATCGGCCATCTTGGAGCACCCCCCCGCTATCTCTAACGGTTTCGGAACGGTGAGCGTTTCAATTTTGTATGGCAGCCATGTTTTTTTGTATGGAAGCCATCTTTTTTTCACCAGTTCGTCCATCGGCCCAGGATCCTTGACATTTTTAGTTCCAGCACTGTAGATCTGCGACTTATAATTTTCGAGATCCGTAGGGCAGTTCTGGTCAGCGTTCCACTTTCAGGTCATTTCGGACTTTTCCTAAACTCACAGGACCCCCCTCTATAGGACTCCCATACATGACTTTTACCCCCCATGGCTCCTTCTGGGAGAACAATTGGGTGAAAATCCAAAATGAACACTTGTATGGCGGCCATCTTGAAAAATGCCGCCCCACCACCACCACGCGCCCCACGCGCACCACCCACCCCAAGCGGCGGATAGGGGAACGCCGTACAGATATGTGCGGTACCGGGTTCATCCCGGCGCGGACCCTAACCATCGGCGGGATTGCGCCTCATTGAGAGGTGCGATCATGCGCGGGGGGTCCGATTCAGTCAGTCTGACTGGTCGGACAGTGACCTCTGTCACCGTCGGGCAACCCGTAAGCCTCACTGAGAGGAACGGGGGCAAACCTCTATAAAAAACCAATGGTGGAGGGCGGTTTCTGGGCCGCTGGTCGCTGGTTGGTTGGGGGGATGGTTCGCTCGCTTCTGGTCATGTACTTGAGCGAGCGAACCAGCGACGAAAGGAAGGAGATGTAGGAGAGGCGTTCTTCGACTGTGCCGTCCGTAGATCGCATTTTTTTTTTTTTTTTTGCGATTAGCGGAGGTCACAGTGGACGAACGGGACGGTGTCGGTGTACATTAACAATGTCACCGACATCCGTCAACGGAGAGGGCCTTGGCTTGGTCGCCCGGGCTCTGAGGAAGAAAACCTCAATAAAAAATCACCCCGAATCTGGCTGACGGGTAGTGTGAAGGCCAACAAAGCCGCGAAGGCGGCTAAGGTGGCCGAGACGCCTAAGACGGTCAAACTTCGTGCCCCTCGATCCACGGCAGTCGTTCTGACACATGAGCCCGAAGCTATTAAGAGGGGCATGTCGTATGGTTAGGTTAGCTCAGGTTAGGTTTTTTTTTTTTTTTTTTTTTTTTATTAATTGACATGGTACCTCTAACATGATTAGAGCCTTTTTTTTACCTTTGTTTTAATTTTTAATTTTAATTTTACAATTATTACATTACTATTATATTATTACAATTATGTTATTACAATTTATAGTGTTACATTTCAATTCAAACCTAATTAACAATGTATAATATATATATATTTTTAAAAATAAAATTACATGTATTCATTTATTTTAATTAATTTTTGCTCAATAGAGCATGTAAAGTCTAAAGTATTACATAAAACATTGTAAAAGTTGTAAAAAGTAATTATGTGATTATTATTATGTATAATTATGTTAAAATTTAATCATTTTGGGTGAGTGCAGGAGCACTACGGCCGCTCGCGCTCGTCCCCACAGTTCCCAATCCGCCGTCCCGCCTCCGCGAGTCAGATGAGGGTGTACGAGTCGCATTTCGCTTTATTGCGTCACCTGCCACTAGAGCGCAGTACCGTTCCAGGCGCGACCTGGACTCCTTACCGGTCAACATCGTACATAATGTTGACTCGGTCAACTTTATATTTGTTGCCGATTCCAGGTCGTGCCTGGCCATTCCGTACTTCGGACACTCCAGTAGCAAGTGGAGAATCGTCTCTTCCCTTTCATCCTCGCAGACGCATGACGGACTGTCCTTCAGCTTGAAACGGTGGAGGTACGCAGCGAAACCGCCATGCCCCGTCACCACCTGTGTCATAATGGGTTTAAAGCTGCGTTTATTAACTATTTTTCGTGCAATGGCCACGTTCGGGAGAAAGATTTTGGTAACGTGCGCGGTTTGCCCTTCGGTGTACCTTTTGTTCCACTTATGGCAGGTGTCCCGGCGGATTTCGCTCTTTACGAAAGATACCGGGCACCTGTCATAATGGGCAGACACTTTGAGGTTCTGCGCAGCCTGCCTGGCCAACTCGTCAGCCCGCTCGTTGCCTGGGATACCGACGTGCGCCTTTACCCAGTACAGCTGGATCTTCCGTCCTTTCCCCATTAGCTCCGCTATTCTTCTCCTAATAGCGAAAGCAAGGGGGTGGAACGTGTCAGGAGATTGGACCAGTTCCAAAGATGATCTGGAGTCGCTCAGCACGGCCACCGTCTTTTCCGTTCTTTTATGCAATATCTCAACAGCTTGGTGGAGTGCATAGAGTTCGGCCTGGAAAACCGTGCAGTACGACTCCAGCTTCAGCTTCCTGGTCAGAATCTCTGACCCCTTTTCCCAGCAGGTGACCGCTGCCCCGACTTTCCCATCTATTTTACTGCCATCAGTATATACTTGTGTATCTGGCATTTGGTGGTGTCTAAGGGTTTCGGGGAGCATGTCGTTGAGGCACTCGAACTCGATGTCTACCTCTCCTGCTGGATGGGGGGCCCGCAAAAAGCTCACACGTCCCTCGAGCTGCCTGTCCTTCTGGTCCGGCGCGGGTCTACCCCGTTTGGCCTCGTATAGCTGGGCCGCCTCCTGAATACGTAGATCCAGGGGCAGCAATCCAGACAGTACAAGAGCAGCATTGAGCGAAACCGTTCGATAGGCCTTGGCAATCTTCTGCGCAAAACCTCTCTGCACTACATTCAGTTGTTTCTGGGCAGAGATTTTGTTTGCTGCTGGGGCCCACACACTGGAGGCGTACATAATGATGGGCTCAATGACTGCGACATAAATCGTTCTGATGATCTCCGGATTCAGTCCCCATTCTATTTTAGCGGTTCTAGCAAGCTGTTTGTATATGCCGGTGGCCTTACGACAGACATTGGCTATGTGACTGTTAAAGGTCAGCTTCCTGTCTATCGTAAGTCCCAGCACCTTCATCTCTTCTACGTAATTAATGTATACTCCGCCCATGTGCACTGGCGGGACGTCAAATTTCAACTTTCTGGTCAAAAGCATGGCATTGGTTTTATGTGCCGCAAAGTTCAGTTTATTTTTGACGCCCCACCCGTGCACATGCGCGAGTGCTCTATTTGCTTCCGTTGCAATCCCTTTCGCCGATTGACCGGAGAACACCAGAACGACATCGTCCGCGAAAGCCTGTACGTACATTCCCATCCCCTCCAACTCATCAAGCAACGGGTCCAGCAGCAAGTTCCAGAACGTGGGGCCGCCTATGGAACCTTGCACGCAACCTTTATTGGTCTCCTTTCGGAAGGATTGACTCGCATAATTTATTTTTATTTTCCTTCCTTCGAGATAATTGTCAACAAGCATTCTTAGATTTAACGGACATTTTTTATTAATTAATTGGCATTTTATTGCAGGCCACCACGCATTGTCGAAAGCCCCTTCAATGTCAAGGGACTCAACCACCACAATCTCCTTATTTTGGAGGAGAGCTCTGACGTGCTGCATGAGGTCATATAATGCGTCTTCGGTACTACGCTGTGGAACAAAGCCATACTGCCTTGGATTGGTCCTGGGCAAGAGGTGCCATTTAATTCTCCTAATAATAAGTTTTTCTAGGATCTTACCCAGTACCGATAACAATCCAATAGGACGGTACGACTTTGCCCGGCTGTAGTCCTCTTTTCCCGGCTTCCTCAGCACCACGACAGCTGCCTCCTTCCAGGGCGAGGGGAAGCACGACAAGGTAAGGCATTTGTTGGCAATTGCGGTATAAATGTCAATATTTTCCGATATTGCCTTTTGGCAAATATCCGCGGTGAATCCATCCGGTCCTGGGGCCTTCTTTGGGTTAAAGCTACCCATCGTTCTCCTAACTTCTGCCACTGTGAAAGGGGGGTCATATATGTCGTCTTGTAGACCGCTGGCGATCTTCTCAGCTTCTTTTCTAATAGTTAGGTGGATAGAACTATCCCCTTTTCTATCATCCTCTGGGTAAAATGTGTTTGCTAGCAGTTCTACAGATCTTTCTGGACTCAATATTTCCCCGGCTTCCATCAGGAGTGTGTCCTCATGCCGCCTTGCCGTGCTTCTGATCACCCTGTATATTCCGTCCCATAGGCTTTCTCTGTCCTGTTTAGAACAGAACTTCTTCCAGCTCTCTGTCTGTGCCTTGCTCAGGTTAGGTTAGCTCAGGTTAGGTTAGCTCAGGTTAGGTTAGCTCAGGTTAGGTTAGCTCAGGTTAGGTTAGCTCAGGTTAGGTTAGCTCAGGTTAGGTTAGCTCAGGTTAGGTTAGCTCAGGTTAGGTTAGCTCAGGTTAGGTTAGCTCAGGTTAGGTTAGCTCAGGTTAGGTTAGCTCAGGTTAGGTTAGCTCAGGTTAGGTTAGCTCAGGTTAGGTTAGGTTAGGTTAGGTTAGGTTAGGTTAGGTTAGGTTAGGTTAGGTTAGGTTAGGT
The DNA here is from genome assembly GCA_932294325.1 of Allophyes oxyacanthae. Classification (NCBI taxonomy): domain Eukaryota; kingdom Metazoa; phylum Arthropoda; class Insecta; order Lepidoptera; family Noctuidae; genus Allophyes; species Allophyes oxyacanthae. The sequence continues at coordinate 38,390 of OW028614.1, read as the reverse complement.
TAGGTTAGGTTAGGTTAGGTTAGGTTAGGTTAGGTTAGGTTAGGTTAGGTTAGGTTAGGTTAGGTTAGGTTAGGTTAGGTTAGGTTAGGTTAGGTTAGGTTAGGTTAGGTTAGGTTAGGTTAGGTTAGGTTAGGTTAGGTTAGGTTAGGTTAGGTTAGGTTAGGTTAGGTTTTTTTTTTTTTTTTTTTTAATTTGTGATTTTGTTTTAATCCCCTCTGACGTGATCAGAGACCTTTAATTATATTTACTCTGTATGTATAGATTTGTTATTTTAATTGTATCTGTTTTACATTTTGTGATAATTTATATACACTAGATTTATAGCAAGTTGTTATTTATGTTTTTGATATACTATATTATATCAATATAAATAACATAAGTTTCTTATATTTTATTTCTCTTTATTACCTTTGTAGCGATTTGTACACAATATGCTAGGAACTTGTCTCTTCTGTGTGTATCGGCCATGATATTGCTGGTATTTTCTTTAATTAAATTGACGTCTAGCAATTTTTCCATTTCGAACCGTATTCGGGCGTACATCGGGCAGTCATATAACAAGTGGATGATTGACTCACCCACTCCTGGCTCACACAAGCACGATGGGTTCTCCTTACACTTGAATCGGTATAAGTATTCGGAGAACCCACCGTGTCCTGTCATTACCTGGGTAAGTACGTTACCAACCTTAATTTTCCTTACAATTCTGTAGGCGGTTATTGCATCCGGGAAAAATATTTTTGTGGTGGCGGCCACACCTCCTGACTGATATCTTCGGTTCCATTCGTCAAGCGAGTCCCTTCGGATCTGCCGCTTGACGAATGAGACCGGACACTTATCATAGTTTGGTCTTGTTTTAGTGAAGAGCGCGGCTTCCTTGGCTAGTTGGTCTGCCCTCTCGTTCCCCTCCAACCCGACATGTGCTTTTATCCAGTACAAGGATATTTCCTTGTTCTGGATTTTGCTGTCTTGTATATTTATCCTTGTTTGGACAGCTAGCGGGTGGAGCGAGTTCGGGTTGACTACGGTTTCGAGAGCCGCTCTAGAGTCACTGATGATGGCGAAGCTCGACTCCTTGGTTTTGGACGCGAGTTTTGTAGCTTGGCATATGGCCAACAGTTCCGCCTGGTAAACGGAGCAGTATGGCGATAGTTTGAGTTTGAGGGCTTTGATCTCCGAATCATTATTCCATACGGATAATGCGGCCCCGACCTTGCCCTCAATTCTGCTGCCGTCCGTATAAATTCGTACTGTTCCGCTTACGTGATTTTCCACGTCGTCCTGGTCCATCAGGTTTACGAACTGCAGGCTCATATGCCTCCCCGGATGCGGCTTCGTGGTGTAGGCCATCTGACTCTCGATTTCCCTGTCTGCCGGTGCTGCCTGTGATACCCCCCTCCTGGCCTCGTACAGGGATGCTGCTTCTCGCACACGAATATCCAGTGGGAGTATTCCAGCCAGCAGTAGGGCGGCATTCAGGGACACCGTGCGGTATGCTCTACACAATTTCTGTGCGAACCCTCTCTGGACCGTGTTCAGGTGTTTCTGGATGCCTTTTTTGTTGGTTGCCGGCGCCCATGCACTGGCCGCGTACATCACGATAGGCTCCACTGTGGCGGTGTAGATAATTCTGGTGACTTCAGGGTGGAGACCCCAGCTGACCCTGGCGGCTTTTGACAGCTGTTTGTAGACATTCAATGCTTTCCTACATACATTTGCAGTATGAGCATTGAACGTCAGTTTGTTGTCGATAGTTAGGCCCAGGATCTTGATCTCATTGGACATGGCAATGTTTATCCCGCCCATGTTCAGGAGCGGTGTGTCGAATTTGAGCTTGTTGGTCAGCAGCATTGCACATGTTTTGTGTGGTGCGAATCTTAATTTATTTGCGACACCCCACTCCCGAACATGCTCGAGGGCCAAGTTGGCCTGCCTCTGGATCTCCAAAGCTGTGTCCCCCGTAAACACCAGCACCACGTCATCAGCAAAGGCTTGACAATAGTCTCCCCTCTGTGTCAAGCTCTTCAGTAATGGGTCCAGCAATAGGTTCCATAAGATAGGTCCTCCGATGGATCCCTGGACACACCCTTTGTTTGGTTAGGTTAGGTTAGGTTAGGTTAGGTTAGGTTAGGTTAGGTTAGGTTAGGTTAGGTTAGGTTAGGTTAGGTTAGGTTAGGTTAGGTTAGGTTAGGTTAGGTTTTTTTTTTTTTTTTTTTTTTTTTTTTTTTTTTTTTTTTTTTTTTATCCTGTTTTCCTCTGACATTGGTCATCAGAGACCTTATCTATGCTATGCTTTACTTTCATACCAGTTCTCGCTTTAATTCCTCTCGTACTTTCATTCCTCATACTTGATCTTTCTTTCATCCATTCGTCTTTCTCTCTTAAGGGTAGGACGCCCTTCTACTTATCCCTATTCTGTACTACTTTTCTTTTTATTTTTATTACGGGTAAACAGAGACACAGGTTTTTTTTTTTATTTACGTTTTACAATCTTTCTTATTCTATCATAGTTATTATTGCTATTCTATATAAAGTATCAAATTTATTACATGTTATTCTATCTTATCTATTTTATATTCATCTTAAATCTAATTACATTTTACGGGATTTTACAATATTTCACTTCAAATACACCTTTAATAACATTTCAGAGCCTTACCACTAACATCAAATTTTAACGACTCAGGTTCTTAAGACTAAAGTTTACAACTAAATTCTTATGGTTAACAACTAATATTTTATAATCTTCAATTTCACGGCGATTACTTTTTTATGTATTCTCATAATACATAATAGTATATCTACTTTCTTAGACTTTATTATTTTTTATGACTTTTTTGGCAATTTCCTCACAGTAAATTAAAAACTTTTTCCTTATTTTTGTATCTTCCATTATCGTCGGTATGTTTTCTAGTTTTATTTCCATATCTATTTCGGATTCGAGGTCGTATTTGTTTATCGCGTATATAGGGCATTCCGTTAGCAAGTGTGGGATGCTCTCATTTTTAGATGGGTCGCAGGGACATGCCGGGCTCTCCTTGCACTTGAAGCGATTCAAGTACTCGGAGAACCCGCCATGCCCTGTAAGCACTTGAGTTATTATCGGGTTGAGGTCAATTTTCCTAACGATGGGGTAGGCAGCAATTGCAACAGGGAAGAAAATTTTTGTCGTTGAGGCCGTTTCGCTCGACCCGTATCTCCCGCTCCATTCGTCAAGCGACTCCATTCGGATTTGTCGCTTGGCGAATGACGCCGGACATAGGTCGTAGTGGGGCCTTGTCTTGCTGCCTATTGCTGCTTCTTTTGCCAACACGTCTGCCCTCTCATTCCCCTCCATTCCCGCATGTGCCTTAATCCAGAACAGCTGAAGGGATTTTCCACGAAGTTTCAGTGCTTGGATGTTCCTTTGCGTTTTAAATGCTAAGGGATGGAGAGAGTCGCCTCGGGTGACGGTTTCTAGGGCTGATCTTGAGTCGCAATAGACCTGGACAACGGTTGAGGGGTGTTTCAAAGCCAGCTCCGAGGCCCTGTGCAGAGCTAATAGTTCGGCTTGATAAACGGTGCAGAAATGATCCAGTTTGAACTTTTGGGTTTTAACCTCCACCCCGTTTTCCCACAGACTCAGCGCTGCACCGACTTTGCCCTGGATTTTGCTTCCGTCGGTGAAAATCTTTGGGATTGTGAGTTCTTGCTGGTCCATCTCTGCATCGTTCATCACGCACTTGAACTGTAAACCCACTTGGCTGGCTGGGTGTGGTAGTTCCGTGTAAGGAACTGGAGTTTCAATGTCTCGGTCTCCTGTCACTCTCCGAGAGTATCCTCTTTTCTCTTCATAGAAAGAGGCTGCTTCCCGGATCCTAAGGTCCAGAGGAAGCAGTCCGGAGAGTAATAGGGCCGAGTTCAGCGATGTTGTCCTGTACGCTTTTATGATCTTCTGCACAAAGCCCCGCTGGACATTGTCCAGCTGTTTCTTCATCCCCTTTTTGTTCGTAGCCGGTGCCCAAGCACTGGCAGCGTACATTATTACAGGCTCCACCACTGCGGTGTATATGGTCCTGACTATTTCGGGCTTCAGGCCCCAGCTGATTTTGGCGGCTTTTGACAGCTGTTTATATAGGTTTAACGCCTTCCTCGTGACGTTCGAGGCGTGTGCGTTAAACGTCAGCTTATCGTCAACCGTGAGCCCCAGTATCTTGATTTCCCGAGACAGGGCAATGTCCTCGCCGCCCATGCGCAGAAGCGGTGAATCGTATTTCAACTTGTTTGTGACCACCATCGCTTTGGTTTTGTGGGGCGCGAACTTAAGTTTGTTTCCGATTCCCCACCTCTGGACATGAGCGAGACTCTCATTTGCCTGTCTCTGGACACCAAGCGCTGTTTCTCCCGAAAAAATCAGGACCACATCATCCGCGAATGCCTGGCAATAATCGCCACGTTTTTCAAGCTCTTTGAGCAGGGGATCCAGGAGCAAGTTCCAGAACGTGGGCCCACCTATGGAGCCTTGTACGCATCCTTTTGTTGTTCCTTGTGCGAACTCTGCTCCGGCATACCGTACCCTTACCTTCCTGTCCAGCAGATAACTATCTACCAGACGTCTCAGGTTTATTGGGCACGGCGTCTCTGCCAGTCGACATTTCATAGCCGGCCACCAGGCATTGTCGAAGGCTCCCTCTATGTCCAATGATATGACGACGACGATCTTCTTCTCTTTCAGTCGGTCTCTAATGTGTTTTGTCAGGTCATAGAGGGAGTCCTCGGTGCTGCGCTGCGGCATGAAACCGTACTGGCTCCTGCTAACTTGTGGCGATATATGCCATCTAATGCGACGCACCAGCATTTTCTCCAGTATTTTTCCCAGTACAGGCAATAGCCCAATCGGCCTGTAGGATTTGGGGTGCGCATAGTCGTCCTTGCCTGGCTTTCTAAGGACAACGACTATTGCCTCTTTCCAGATGGTCGGAAAGTGGAACAGAGAGAGACATTTGTTTAACACTGCTAGGAACAGTTGTGGGTTATGGGCAATAGCCGCCCTGCATATATCCGCTGTTAGACCGTCAATACCCGGTGCTTTCTTTGGATTAAAGCTAGATGCGGACCACATAAGTTCCTCCTCCGTGAATAGAGGATCAAATGTGTCACCATTCGTATTTTCGTTCACTCTATTCGCCAGCTCACGTATCCTACTGTGGTCCGCATTGTCATCCTGTGTTTTATCCTCAGGATAAAACGTCTTCGCAAGCATCTGGGCTGATTCCTCGTTGCTGAGTACACGGTCGTCTTGTACTAGCGGTATGTCTTCCTGCCTATTGGCAGTGCGACTTATTACCCTATAAATACTGTCCCACATTGTCTCTCGTTCCTGTCTTCCACAGAACTCCTTCCAACTGGATGTCAGCGTGCTCTCCATTTTCTGTTTGAGCTCCTCTTTGGCTGCGAGATATAAGCTCAGGACCCATGCTCTGCGTCTCGGTGCGGCACTAGAAATTCTCCTTTTGCGTCTTTTTACCTCCTCCTTCATTCGTGTCAACTCCTCGGTCCACCAAGGCAACCCTGTCCGTTTCCTCTTACTAACACTCGGTATGGTTCCCTCACATGCCTTTTCTATTGCTTCTGTGTATCTTTCCGTTACCTTGTCCAAATCTTCTGTCGTTAATATTTTATCTACTTCTGTTATGTTTATGTTTTGTTGTTCCCAAATTTCGTCAAGTTTCCCATAAAATAGTCCCCATTTTGCCTTTTTAGTATTATATTTTCTAGTGGTTCTTACAATGTCCATACCTTTTGATTTTTCTAGTTTTAATTCAAACAGGATTGCCTTGTGGTCCGAGGTGGTGACGTCCCCGGATAGTCTCCAGTTTGACGCACTTCTGAGCATGTCCTCTGTACAGGTGGTAATATCTACGCAGCTGCTGTACCTTTGGCCACCCCTGATGACGTCGAAGGTGGGGGCCATTCCCATATTCAGGATCTGGAGTCCCAGCTCATCGAGGGCACCCGCCAGAGCCTCCCCCCTACGATCTGTCTCCCGGCTTCCCCACCACGTATTCCAGGCGTTGACATCCCCCCCCAGTATCACGTCGCAAACTCCGATCCCTTCCATAACTTTCTTTAGATGGTCCAAGTCTGGCTCTATAGGCTGTCCACCATCCAAGTACACCGACACTACTCCTATTTCCCAGGCCCCGGTCCTCATTTTTGCAACTGCAAAATTTTCTGTAGTTAGGGTTGGGCACTGTGTGAGGTTTATGGTGTCGTCGAACAATACAATGGCCGCTTTGTTGACTTTCTCGGTCTTCCTAGCACACTGCACTACTCGTGTACCCGGATGGCTCTTCATTTCTCCGATCCCACCTATATATGGCTCTTGGACCATTGCAAACGCCAACTTTCGCTTCCCCGCTTCCATGATGAGCTCAGCTGTGGCCAGTTTGCTTCTTTGGAGGTTTGCCTGTACGACGCGATACTGGTGAAGTCTACCCTCTCTGTTTACTGCGCTCCCGCCCGGGACCACCTTAGCAGTACGCCACCGACAGCCGCGCCAATCCATCCCACTTGAGACGGGTTGGGCATTCGCCGTCGAAGGCGTTGTGATCGGTCTTACCCATCTTTGCGGAAACGCAGTTTCGGCACTTTGGTGGTTCCGCGGCAAGCAGTGACGGGCAGTCCACCCTCATGTGAGGATCTCCACAATGTGTGCAGAGGTCAGCGGACTCCGTACATAACCTACGGCTGTGGCCGAACCGCAGGCAGCGGGTGCACTGAATCAGTGGCGACTGGTCCAGCACACGCACCCGCTGCAGGTCGATATGTACTCGACCCGCGGTCGTCAGCCTCTGCCACACGGCGGGTGACACCTGCAGGATGACGTGGCAAATGTGGGGGTTCCTCGTTCTGCGACGGTACTTCACCCCCATCCTCAGGTCATCTGCAGGCACGTCCCCGATCAGGTGACTGTTTTGGCACTTTAATGCTCCAATAAACTCCTCATCAGAATGGCATGAGAGGACTTCTTTTGCTATAACGAGAGGATCTTTGTTTTTTACCTCCTCCACCGTAAGATTTCCAGCCTTTTTAATCCTCTCAGTCACCCTGGTCAGCTCCTCCCTTGTCTTAAATCCGACCACCACCTTTTGGTCCCTTGCTTTCCGCACTCTCTCCACCCTGGTCCCTTCATTCCTGGCATCTACTGCCGTCCTCAGCTTTTCAAGAACCTCTTCCCCGGTGTCTTTGTCATCGACCGATGACACAACCACCGAGTGAAGAGGCTCCTGGAAGCGCCGCTTCGGAGCGGCGGCCATTTCCGCGAACGAGGGTCCCTGTCCTGCGACAAAGCGAGGTGCCTGCTGCAGGTGCTCCGACAGAGCCCGTGTCTGCAGCTGGCATTCTTCCAGCGCCTTTTTGTGCTGCTGGAGGTTCTCCATTAGCTGCTCCATGAGCGCCGTCGGTTCACCTGAGGTCGACGTTGGGTCCACGCGAGCCTTTTCGGGGTCAGCTGCCTCTCCGGGTGTTTTGGCCCTCTCAATCTCTCCCTCCCTCACCAGTTGATATAGTCTGTCAACTGCTTTGTTAAGTGCGTCTTTAATCTCTTTTTTCAAATTTTTAGAGCTGTCCAGGTGTAGCTTGGCCTTGGTAAGACACGCCTTTGCCTCCGTAGTCCTGTTAATATACTTAACTGGTGGCGGTTCTTGAGGCGGGCTCCCCAAGGTCCTCCCCGGCAGCTCATACGTTCCCGTCCTTGCCCGCTGTGTGGCGATTAATTTGGGCTTAGGCTTGGGCTTGGGGGAGGTGGGCTCGACCTTCTTATTTGGAGGGGTGGAAACGGGTACCTTTGTAGGTGGTGTTCTGGCCTTGGGGGATGGCCCCCCTTTTAGTTTCTCCGCTTCCCACTCCCCCACACTACGCCTCACTGAGGGGCCCGCTGGTGCTGTGCTTGCCTCCTCAACACCCGAACTCTCCTCCGCAGCCTTTGGCTTGTTAAGGGGGGTCCTCAGTCCAAACATCCTTAATGAGAGCCTCCAAGATAATTTGCCAGAGGATACTACTTGTTAAGAATTACTGAATCCCTGTAAAGGGGGGATCTAAATATTTTGGGTGTAAATAGGGTGAAAATAATTTTAGTCCTAGAGTAGGACTTGTCTTGTCAAAAGTGGAAAACAAATAAGGAAGTTTACAAAATAAAGTATTACATAAAACACAACAATTATATTATAAGATTAAAAATCAAAGCGGGTCCAGCCTCTATATAGAGTACGTTCCGTCTGCCCTTCGCTCAAAAGAGCGGGTCACGAGGAAAAAGTCGAAAATAGTCGAAAAAAAAATTTTCCCGAGTCAAATCTCCCAGATATAGAGCGAATTTTGTGAGGACTCTACGTAGAGTCAATTTATTACATCCACCGGATAGCTCCCACCGAGCCCCCTCAGATGAACCCAAACTCGGTATGGTTATACCAAGGGGTTTCGGAGATATCCCAACTTGAAAATTTTGGTTTTTTGCCAAAATAAAAACCGAAAGTGGTTACAAGGGGATATCTCCGGAACCACCGGTCCAAAACCGCGGTGCTTGGGCTCTCCGCGCTTGGCTCGGCGAGACCAATCCTCTGGAATGGCTTTCAGCCTGAAAAAATTTTTCCTCCTGGTAACGCCTGAAAAGTATCTGGTCCTATACCCTATGGTCTGCTGATATACTCAGCGAAAACCCCGGCCCTCTACGACTCTCCGTTCCGAAGATATGCTCGTCGGAATAAAAGCCAAAATGGCCGCGGTGCTGTCAAAGTTGATCTTTGACAGCGAGTATCTTCCTTCGGGAAAGCCGTAGACACCTCGAGTTTGGGCTCTCCCAACTCAGCCTGAGCTCTGCTGTCCGCTGAAACTGCCTTCAGGGTCCCGAAAATTTTCAGCTCCAAACCGCCCGAAATCGTGGTGTGAACAGGACGATGGGTCCCTGAGCGTGGAGTCGAAAACCGCTACTTCCTACGACCACCGGTTCAGGAGTTATAACGGTTTGAAGCTGAACAAAATGGCCGCCGAACTGTCAAAAGTCGAATAAAAAAGCCTGTAACTTTTGAACCCTCCGTCCTAGAGAGTCGGGGTTTTGGATGGACAGCTCGGCGTCACTTCAGGTATCTCCTGAAAGCAATTTCAGCGACAAAAATTTTTAAGGCCTGAAACAGGCTGAAAATCCTACAGACTTAAAGCTACTACTGTACTGGTGACCGGAGTGAAAATCCGGTGTAAAAAGGACCAGCGGTTCCTGAGTTATTGCGATTTAAAAATTTAAACCTAAAAATCAAAATGGCGCAAAAAGGTCAAAAAAGCCAAATTGGGAGATAAAGGGCCCGTGTTTGGGCTTATGTGGGTCGCAATGGGTGTATTGAACCCAGTCCCGGTGTCAATTATACCTATTTTCTATTAAATTTTGAATAAAAGCCAAAAAACAGTAAAAAATCAATATCTCAGGCGTCGCTAGTCGAAAAATTTCGAAAAAATTATCAATATAAAAGTAAAATAAGGCGCTACGATATACAATTAACAAAAATAATGAAATCTAAAAAGAGAGTTGTAAATTTTTAAAAAATATGATTATTCTGTAAAATATGTAATAGTTTCAAAACTATTTAATTTAAAAATCTAAAACTTAGAATCTCTATTGTGCCGGTTAGCGCGCCACGGCTTGCGGTTGAAAATTTTGAAAATCTTGATTGGGACCGAAGATATTCAAGACTGAATTTTTCAACTTCTAAGTCCTTTTAAAAATCGAGGGTAGTAGGTAGATGAAAATTTTTTGCAATTACCTTCTAAGCAGTACAGGGAGATGTCTGCTGTAAAATTTGATGCGTCTGGCTCTGCGTTTTCCGATTTTTCAGCCCACGTGGTTATCCGTTTTTTCAGTATAAAAACTGAAGTTCCGGGTTTTCGGTGCTTTTTGGTGATCAGGATGGTGCGCGGGGCTGGTCCCCACCTTTTCCTTCAATAAAAAGGGGGGGTCATCGATCTTGTTCTCGTAGCGTTTTCAATTGAAGATTTTTCTTCCTTGTTTAACCTCCAAATTTAGAGGTTTTTCAGGTATTCTTGAAAATGCACTGCAATCCGGGTAAAAACTTTCACCAGGGCGTATAGCCTTCACTTTACCCCACTCACTGACACTAATTTCGTTAAAATCCGACCACTTTTTACCACTTTTTAGATTTTTTAACAAGGGAGCGGCTTCAAAAACGATCCGACAACCACGGAGGCTGGGGGGGAACTGGTTAGGTTAGGTTAGGTTAGGTTAGGTTAGGTTAGGTTAGGTTAGGTTAGGTTAGGTTAGGTTAGGTTAGGTTAGGTTAGGTTAGGTTAGGTTAGGTTAGGTTAGGTTAGGTTAGGTTAGGTTAGGTTAGGTTAGGTTAGGTTAGGTTAGGTTAGGTTAGGTTAGGTTAGGTTAGGTTTTTTTTTTTTTTTTTTTTATTTTTGTGATTTTGTTTTAATCCCCTCTGACGTGATCAGAGACCTTTAATTATATTTACTCTGTATGTATAGATTTGTTATTTTAATTGTATCTGTTTTACATTTTGTGATAATTTATATACACTAGATTTATAGCAAGTTGTTATTTATGTTTTTGATATACTATATTATATCAATATAAATAACATAAGTTTCTTATATTTTATTTCTCTTTATTACCTTTGTAGCGATTTGTACACAATATGCTAGGAACTTGTCTCTTCTGTGTGTATCGGCCATGATATTGCTGGTATTTTCTTTAATTAAATTGACGTCTAGCAATTTTTCCATTTCGAACCGTATTCGGGCGTACATCGGGCAGTCATATAACAAGTGGATGATTGACTCACCCACTCCTGGCTCACACAAGCACGATGGGTTCTCCTTACACTTGAATCGGTATAAGTATTCGGAGAACCCACCGTGTCCTGTCATTACCTGGGTAAGTACGTTACCAACCTTAATTTTCCTTACAATTCTGTAGGCGGTTATTGCATCCGGGAAAAATATTTTTGTGGTGGCGGCCACACCTCCTGACTGATATCTTCGGTTCCATTCGTCAAGCGAGTCCCTTCGGATCTGCCGCTTGACGAATGAGACCGGACACTTATCATAGTTTGGTCTTGTTTTAGTGAAGAGCGCGGCTTCCTTGGCTAGTTGGTCTGCCCTCTCGTTCCCCTCCAACCCGACATGTGCTTTTATCCAGTACAAGGATATTTCCTTGTTCTGGATTTTGCTGTCTTGTATATTTATCCTTGTTTGGACAGCTAGCGGGTGGAGCGAGTTCGGGTTGACTACGGTTTCGAGAGCCGCTCTAGAGTCACTGATGATGGCGAAGCTCGACTCCTTGGTTTTGGACGCGAGTTTTGTAGCTTGGCATATGGCCAACAGTTCCGCCTGGTAAACGGAGCAGTATGGCGATAGTTTGAGTTTGAGGGCTTTGATCTCCGAATCATTATTCCATACGGATAATGCGGCCCCGACCTTGCCCTCAATTCTGCTGCCGTCCGTATAAATTCGTACTGTTCCGCTTACGTGATTTTCCACGTCGTCCTGGTCCATCAGGTTTACGAACTGCAGGCTCATATGCCTCCCCGGATGCGGCTTCGTGGTGTAGGCCATCTGACTCTCGATTTCCCTGTCTGCCGGTGCTGCCTGTGATACCCCCCTCCTGGCCTCGTACAGGGATGCTGCTTCTCGCACACGAATATCCAGTGGGAGTATTCCAGCCAGCAGTAGGGCGGCATTCAGGGACACCGTGCGGTATGCTCTACACAATTTCTGTGCGAACCCTCTCTGGACCGTGTTCAGGTGTTTCTGGATGCCTTTTTTGTTGGTTGCCGGCGCCCATGCACTGGCCGCGTACATCACGATAGGCTCCACTGTGGCGGTGTAGATAATTCTGGTGACTTCAGGGTGGAGACCCCAGCTGACCCTGGCGGCTTTTGACAGCTGTTTGTAGACATTCAATGCTTTCCTACATACATTTGCAGTATGAGCATTGAACGTCAGTTTGTTGTCGATAGTTAGGCCCAGGATCTTGATCTCATTGGACATGGCAATGTTTATCCCGCCCATGTTCAGGAGCGGTGTGTCGAATTTGAGCTTGTTGGTCAGCAGCATTGCACATGTTTTGTGTGGTGCGAATCTTAATTTATTTGCGACACCCCACTCCCGAACATGCTCGAGGGCCAAGTTGGCCTGCCTCTGGATCTCTAAAGCTGTGTCCCCCGTAAACACCAGCACCACGTCATCAGCAAAGGCTTGACAATAGTCTCCCCTCTGTGTCAAGCTCTTCAGTAATGGGTCCAGCAATAGGTTCCATAAGATAGGTCCTCCGATGGATCCCTGGACACACCCTTTGTTTGTGTTTTTGACGTACTCTTGGCCAGCATACCTTACTCGGACTCTCCGGTCATTTAGATAGCTAGCCATGATCTTCCTTAGAGACGTCGGACACTGCTCTTCCGCCAGTCTGACCTTGATAGCCGGCCACCACGCACTGTCAAAGGCCCCCTCTATGTCCAGCGATACGACCGTGATGAGCTTCTTGTCTTTCAACTTGTCGCGTATGTATGTCGTCAGGTCATAGAGGGAGTCTTCTGTGCTTTTTTGTGGCATAAAGCCGTACTGGCGGGGGCTTGTTCGGGGTGTCAGGTACCATCTGAGCCTTTGGACTATCATTTTCTCTAATACCTTTCCCATCACTGGTAGAAGGCCTATCGGCCTGTATGACTTGGGGCTTGAATAATCGTCCTTCCCCGGCTTCCGCAACACCACCACCGTAGCCTCCTTCCAAGATGTAGGAAAATGTGATAATTCCCAGCATTTGTTCATAGTAGCCAGGTGCAGGTCCAGGTCCTTGGTTATAACCTGTGAGCAGATGTCGGCCGTGAAGCCATCCACCCCGGGAGCTTTTTTAGGGTTGAAGCTCTCCGTCGCGGATCTGAGCTCCTCCATCGTAAACTCCGGGTCATGGAATTCACCATGACTCTGATCATTTACTCGGTTTGCAAGAGCTCTGATCCGACGATGGTCTGAGTTGTCATCCTCTTCTTTATCTTCGGGGTAAAAAACTTCTGCTAGTATTCTAGCCGACTCCTCCTGTCCCACCTGCTTTCCATCCTTAACCAATGGTAAGTCCTCCTGTCTTTTATCTGTGTATCTTATTACCCTATATATGCTCTCCCATACCCCTTCTCTGTCCTGTTTCTCGCAGAAGTTTTTCCAACTATTTATTTGTGCTATTTTGGCTTCTGTCTCATACTTTTCTTTTGCTTTCAGGTACTCTTCTACCACTCCTGCTCTTCGGATCGGCGCTGCACATCGGACCCTGCGTTTCCAGGTTGCGACTCCTCGTTTCATCTCCTTCAACTCTTCGGACCACCACGGAATGGTAAGTTTTTGTGACTCTTTCTTTTTTGGCATGGTTTGGTTGCATGCCAAAGTTATTACTTGTGTTTGTTTATCTATTAGTTTATCCAAATCCTGTATATTGTTAATTTGGCTAACTAGTGTTTTATTTATTCCATGTTCTATTTTTAATTGGTCTAATTTCGAATGAAATTGGTCCCAATTGACATTTTTTGTATTAAATTTTCGTGTTGTTCTTTTAATGTTTTTGCCTTTTGCTTTTTGTAATTTAATTTGGAATAATATTCCGTTGTGGTCCGAACTAGTGAGGTCTTCGACGACTTTCCAGTCGTCTATCAGGTCAAGTAGGTCTTCAGTGCAAGCGGTGATATCGACATAGCTGGTTAGTCTTTGTCCTCCCCTTATTGTGTCAAATGTGGGAGTATTCCCGATATTTAGTACCTGAAAGCCTAGTTCGTCAAGGGTTCCGGCCATGTCTTCTCCCCTTTGGTCAATCCTCGCACTTCCCCACCACGTACTTTTAGCGTTGGCATCACCTCCAATTATAATTTTTCTTGGCCCGAGTTCGCATGATATTTTGCTCAGATGGTCTAAGTAGGGTTCTATGGGCTGGTCTGGTTCGAAGTAGTACGAGGTAACGAGAATCTCCCAAGCGCTTGTTCGCATTTTCACCGCCACGATATTGTTTGCAGTGAGTTGAGGGTACTGAGTGACGTCTATGTTTTGGTCGAAAACGACTATCGCTGCCTTAATGGTACCCTCGCCGCGGTTTGCGTTTTGGTAGACTCTCGCCCCCCCGTACGCCTTCATCTCTTTTATTCCACCCACATACGGCTCTTGTATTAACGCGAATGCAATATTTCGCGTTTTGGCTTCAAGCATTAATTCGTTAGTCGCCAGCTCTTTGCGTTGGAGGTTTGCCTGTGCCACTAAATACGCGGGGGTGCTTTTTGTACTTGGAACGCCAGTGACCACCTTAGCAATATGCAGTTGCCGATCGTGCTAGCGCGTCCCATTTTCTGCGGACGGGACATTCTTGGCTGTAAGCCATGTGTCCCGTTTCGAGGATTTTGGCCTTTGTGCAGTTCCTACACGTGGTTAGGTTAGGTTAGGTTAGGTTAGGTTAGGTTAGGTTAGGTTAGGTTAGGTTAGGTTAGGTTAGGTTAGGTTAGGTTAGGTTAGGTTAGGTTAGGTTAGGTTAGGTTAGGTTAGGTTAGGTTAGGTTAGGTTAGGTTAGGTTAGGTTAGGTTAGGTTAGGTTAGGTTAGGTTAGGTTAGGTTAGGTTAGGTTAGGTTAGGTTAGGTTAGGTTAGGTTAGGTTAGGTTAGGTTAGGTTAGGTTAGGTTAGGTTAGGTTAGGTTAGGTTAGGTTAGGTTAGGTTAGGTTAGGTTAGGTTAGGTTAGGTTAGGTTAGGTTAGGTTAGGTTAGGTTAGGTTAGGTTAGGTTAGGTTAGGTTAGGTTAGGTTAGGTTAGGTTAGGTTTTTTTTTTTTTTTTTTTTTTTTTTAGTGCAAACACCCGCCATCACAGGGCATTGCTTTGCAAGATGGTACCTCTAACATGATCAGAGACCTTTTATACCTTTATTTAATTTTACAACAAGGATAAACTAGTTCTAACTTAAATTTATAATGTTAATTATTTTACCTTTACATTAATTGTTCTTACTCTATGTTATTTTGTATTTTACAGTATTTCTATCTATATTAACAGCTAGTCTTAAAGTAGTATACATTTCTTTATCTTATATTGACCTACCGAGACTGGAGAGCAGTATATAACATTAATCCCTACTAATACATTAATCTATACTAATACATTTATTTATACTCCAGGCTTATGTCTGTTTTACATTTTATTTCTTCTTATTGTTACTTATTTTACTTTTGCTTACCCATAGATATTTTTAATGCTCCCTGTTCGATGCTTATCATTAATATTGTACATAATATTATGTAAGCATTTTTGCTTATGCACTTTTATTTCTCCCTATAACCCTCTTACATATTTTTTCGCAAAATTCTATTAAAATCTCTCTATTTTTGCCCGCTATTATTTGCCATAACGTTTCAGCATCAAGTTTGGTGTTGAGAACTTGTTCAACTTCCAGTCTTTCTCTGTCAAAGACGGGACAGCTGAGCACTATATGTGGCACCGTTTCATCAATTTCCGGGTCACAGATGCACGATGGGCTCCCCTTGCACTTGAAACGGTTCAAGTATTCTGAGAACCCACCGTGCCCCGTCATAATTTGTGTGAATACATTGCTGATTTTGCACTTCCTGATTATTCTGTAAGCCGCCACCGCATCCGGGAAAAATAATTTGGTCACTGAAGCAGTTTCTCCGGAACCATATCTACGGTTCCACTCGTCCAGCGTTGCTTCGCGAATGCATCGTTTGACGTGCGAAATCGGGCACAAGTCATAGTCAGGCTTTCGTTTGGAACTTTCTGCGGCTCTTTTAGCTAATTCGTCGGCCCTCTCATTTCCTTCCAATCCCGCATGAGCTTTGATCCAAAACAAGGTAACATCCTTATTTTGGGTGGACAGGGATTTAAGGTTAGCCCTTGCCTCCACTGCCAATGGGTGGTATCGGTTATGATTTTGGATGGTTTGGAGAGCCGCCATGGAGTCACTGAAAATTCCAAACGATTGCGCTCTGTGTTTCAGTATCTCCCTGGTTGCAACGCATATTGCCAGAAGTTCGGCCTGATAAACGGTGGAGTAATGTGGGAGAGCAAGCTTGCGAGCTTTGGTTTCGGCATCGCCGCTCCATATGGAGAGTGCCGCCCCGACCTTGCCCCCAATCTTGCTCCCGTCCGTAAAGATACGAACCTCAAGTTCGTTCTGGGCATCAAGTTGCTCTTGGTTTACCAGGCTTACGAGTTCCAACTCAGCGCGCTCCGCGGGGTGTGGGGCTTCCATCGCCGAGACAGTCTGCTCGACCGTTCTGTCGCCAAGTGCTAGCTGAGGCACCCCCCTCCTGGCCTCGTAGAGCGATGCCGCCTCGCGGACACGGAGGTCGAGAGGTAGTATCCCAGCCAGCACTAGCGCGGAATTTAAGGAGACCGTTCGATATGCCTTGCACAGCTTTTGTGCAATACCGCGCTGAACTGTTCCCAACTGCTTCATGACGCTCAGCTTTCCGACGGCCGGGGCCCATACGCTGGCGGCGTACAGAATGATTGGTTCCACGGTAGCCACATATATTACCCTTATGACTTCAGGGTGAAGTCCCCAGCTGGTTTTTGCCACCCTGGTTAATTGTTTGTGGATTCCTATTGCCTTTCTGCATACGTTTGCGACGTGTGCGTTGAAAGTCAGCTTTTCGTCAATGGTGACACCGAGGATTTTGATCTCGTTTGACCTGACAATGTCGATCCCGCCCATGCTCAGGCGTGGGGTGTCGTATTTTAGTTTACGAGTAATAACCATTGCGTTGGTTTTTTGCGGGGCAAATTTAAGTTTGTTTTGTGCACCCCACGCCCGAACATGTTCGAGAGCGGCATTGGCACGCCCCTCGATCTCCAGCGATGTGTCACCCTCGAAAACCATCACAACGTCGTCTGCGAAGGCCTGGCAATAGTCGCCCCTAGCTTCCAGGCTCTTTAGAAGCGGGTCCAGCAAGAGGTTCCAGAATATTGGTCCCCCTATGGAACCTTGGACACAGCCCTTATATGTAGCCTTGCTGAACTCTTCACCTGCATACCTGACCCTGACCCTTCTGTTTTCGAGGTAGCTATCGATAACCCTCCTCAAGCCGATTGGGCACTTTTCCTCAGCCAGCCGGACCCTTATGGCCGGCCACCAGGCACTGTCGAAGGCTCCCTCTATGTCCAAAGATACCAACACTACTATTTTCTTCAGCACCAGCTTGCTGCGTATGTGCTGCATTAGGGCATAGAGGGAGTCCTCCGTGCTCCTCTGGGGCATGAATCCGTACTGGCGAGTACTCATCCTTGGGATCAAGTGGAACTTGAGGCGGGCCACTAACATCTTCTCGTATATTTTGCCTAATATTGGTAAGAGGCCGATTGGCCTGTACGCCTTTGGGGTGCTGTAGTTGTCTTTTCCAGGCTTCTTTAACACGATTACAACTGCCTCCTTCCAGACTTCAGGGTAGTGGTGGTGTTTCAGGCAGCCGTTCAGGAGAGCAAGGGCCACCTCAGGGGCGCCTCCAACAGCTTCGCAACAAATATCGGCGGTGAAGCCGTCTGCTCCTGGGGCTTTTTTAGCGTTGAAGGACCTGCACGCCGCCATTAGCTCAGCCATCGTGAATGGTGGCTCGCATGAGTTATCATGCTTTCCAGCATTCACGGCATCAGCTTTTTCTCGGATAAGGCGGTGGCATGGGCTGTCACTGCCCATGTGGTCCTCTGGGTAGAACGTATTCGCCAGTAGTTCGACCGATCCTTTCGTGTCCAGCACTTCCCCGTCCTTCACCAGCGGTTGATCTTCTCCCCTTCCTTTGGTCCTTCCTATCACCCGGTAGATTCCTTCCCAAACCCCCTCTTTGTCCTGTTTTGCGCAAAAATTCTTCCAACTCTCAATTATGTCTTTCGATGCTTCTGTTTCATACTCAACTTTCTGTTTCAGGTACTCTTCGACGACCTTTGATCTACGGGCCGGTGCTGCACACCTGATTCTGCGTTTCCTGGTTGCGACTTCCTGCTTCATCCTCTCGAGTTTCTCGGACCACCAGGGCAAGGTAAGTACTTCCTTATTTTTCCTCATGGGCATTGATGAGATGCATGCGTCTTTTATTGCCTGTGCGTATTTATTTATAATTTTATTAATTTGGTCGACTGTGTTCAGTTTGTCTATTACTAATTTGTTGATACTGTTCTCTTGCATTAATTGGCTGAGTTTCTCACGAAACTCAGACCAATTTGCTTTTTTTGTGTTGTAAATTCTAGTGGTTCTATTGATTTTTATGCCTTTAGACCTTTTTAATTTGACGTTGAAAACAATGCCATTGTGATCCGAGCTCGTGAGGGCCTCGTCTACTCTCCAGTCGTCTACCAGGTCCAGAATGTCCGTCGAGCATGCTGTTATGTCAACGTAGCTGCAGTAACGTTTTCCCCCTCTGATCGTATCAAAGGTCGGAATTTCTCCTCTGTTGAGTATGTTAAGATTTAGCTCATCAAGAACTCCAGACACTTCTTCGCCCCTGCCGTCGATGGATAAGCTTCCCCACCAGGTGCTTTTTGCGTTTGCATCCCCTCCAACAATCCACATTCTGGAGCCTACTTCTTCCTCTACGTGTTTGAGGTGCTCCAGGTATGGTCCCACTGGCTGGTCTGGCTCGAAATAAAAGGAGACCAAGGTGATCCTCCAGGCACTGGTCTGGATCCCCACCACGGTGATGTTATTCGTGGTGAGTTTCGGGTACTGTATGACTGAAAGATCTTGATTGAAGACGGCGATTGCGGCCTTAACAGTCCCATCTCCGGTGTCCTGGCTCTGGAAAATCCGAACGCCCCTGTGGTTCCTCATAACCTTAGCCCCACCCACGTATGGTTCTTGGAGGAGAGCAACGGCTACTCCGCGCTTATTAGCTTCCAACAGGAGCTCATTTGTTGCGAGTTTTTTCCGCTGGAGGTTGGCTTGTATTATTTTGTAGGGGTTTAGGTTGCCTTGGGTGCCCTTAGCAATACGCCACTGTTGATCTGGCGATTTCGTCCCACTTACGACGTGTTGGGCAGTCGGGGTTAAAGGCGTTGTGGTCAGCGTTATCAAGCTTGGCTCTTGTGCAGTTCTGGCATTTGGGCGGAACACCCGCGAGCCAATCGGCACATTCCGACTTCACGTGTGGACCGCCACAATGACTGCACAAGTCAGCTGGTTCCTTACAGAATCGTCTGCCATGCCCGTAGCCCAAACAGCGAGTGCACTGAACCAGCGGTGTTTGGTCTTCGACCCTAACTCGCTGGAGGTCCACGTGCAGGCATCCGACTTCTGTAGCCCTTCTCCAGATGGTTGGTGAGGCGCTGACCACAACGTGATTAGTGTGCGGATTCCTAGTTCTTCTTCTGAACTTTACTTCAACTCTGTCCTCTTCTTTGTCAAGGTTGTGAAAGACATCCTTGTTCTGATTCCTCAAGGCCTTGAGGACATCCTCGTCCGAGTTAGAAGAGAGGACGCTTTTGAGGATCAGTAACGGGTCCTTGTTTTTCATCACCTCGACATTGAGGTCTTGTCTTTCTCCTTCCAGTTTGTTTTTAAATTTGCTTCTTTCTTCCCTGGTCTGGAATCCCATTATGATTTTTCTGTCCTTTGCTTTTCTCACCTTTTCGACTTTAACCCAGCCTTCTTTTGCATCCACCGCCGTCCGTATCTTGTCTAATACTTCGTCCCCTGTTACTGTGTCGTCTTTTGAGGTAACTACGATAGAGTGCAGCGTACTTCGCATTGGATTCGCCTTTCCGCTATGGGTCGCAGTTACGCTCGCATACGTTGTTGTCAATCTCTGTTCCATTACGGTTTTCAACTCCTCAATCCTTTTGTTGCTTTCTTGTAGCAGTTTCGAGTGTTCCTCGATTCGTGTTGCTAACAAGTTTTGTTCGGCGTTAATCGAAAAGGTGGCGTCAGTAGCGGCGACTTCGGGCTCTGTGTTTTCCTTCACTCCACCTGACCCTCTTGTTTTGACCTCTCTTTCGGCTTCCTTCACTAGCTGGTACAGTCGCTCCAGCGCTTCGGTGATGCCATTTTTTATTTCGGTCTTTGTGTTCCTTGTGGTTCTTAGGTGTTCTTTGGCTTTTAGCAAGCAGGCCCTAGCTTCTGATGACCGGTCCGCATATTTTTCCTTTGGCGGCGTATAAATGTCTATCAATTTGGTGCGTTTTGGGAGGGTTTTATTCTCCTGCGACTCTGGAGGTTTCTGTGTTGCTTTTACAGGGCCAGCCTGTATCGTCTTGATGGTTAAGGTGGGTGATGGATCAGCACTTGTTGACTTAGCAGCTTCCCACTCTCCGACGCTGCGACGAACATTTGGAGGTGATGTTCTTAATTTTGATGGTGATTTATCGCCATCCAACTTCTTTAGTGGGGTCCTCAATCCGAACATATTAGAGGTATGCGTCAAGGAGTATAAGTAATAAAAATAATGTAAAAGTGTATAATAAAAAATAAAAGTGCACTACGATCAGTCAAATTTCGTTAAAAGTCAACACTTGACTACAAAAGAGAAAAGAAACAATAAGTTGCTGAAAACTTCGGTCAGCGGTCGTAAAAGGTTCCGAATTAACTAGTTTGGCGCAATAAAGCCGTCGTAAAACACCTTAAACTACAAAAATGAAAAATAAACAAAAATATAGAAATAAGTAAAAGGAACAAAAAATGGGCTGTCTCTACCAGTACAGACTGGTAGAGTTCAATACTTATTATAAAACACAAAGAAAAACGTTACAGGGCCTTTGGGCTCCAAGTTATGGGCAAAAAATTTTTCGACTCTATGTAGAGTCAGTTTTCTGTGCTCAGTGGATAGCTCTCTCCGAGCCCTTTCAAAAAACTCCAAACTCGGTGCAGTTACGCCAAAGGGTCACGGAGATATCTTGATTTAAAAATGTGGTTTTTATTGGTGGTGTGACAACCAGAAATGGTTACAAGTGGATATCTCCGAGACTATCGGTCCAAACACCCTCGTGTTTGGGCTTTTCGAGTTTGGCCCGATGAGACCCATCCACTGAAAAGGTTTTCAGGCTGAAAAATCCCGGGCTCCCGAAAGTTCCCGAAAAGGCTGCGATCGGGTAGAGTAGAGCCGGCCAATGTCCGGAGTTGAAACCCGAGTCCTCTACGACTCCCGGTTGGAGAGCTATCCGAGTTTGAAAATCGATTTGACAGTTCGAGAAATGTCAAAGTCAATTCTCAACCTAGCACAACTTCTCCCCCACAAGTCGCACAACACCCGTGCTCGGACTTCTCTGGCTTGGCTCGTCTCGCTCCGTCCCGCAAAGCCGCTTTCAGGACCCTGAAATTTTCCAGCTCCAAAAAGCCTGAAAACGCCGGGCAGGGTAGAAAATGTGCCCTAGATTGCTATAGTGAAAACCGCAACTTTCCACCACAACCGGTTCAGGAGCTATAACTGTTTAAAGTTAAACAAAATGGCCGCCGAACTGTCAAACGACGACTTCAACCGACTGTAACTCCGGAACCCCTTGCCGTAGAAAGTTGGGGCTTTGGGTACACAGGTTGGCGTCACTTCAGGTATCCCGTGGATGCGCTTTCAGCGAACAAAATTTCAGTTGCCTGAAAACTCCTGAAAACCTTCTAATTATAAAATCTACTGTGCGTTCAAATAAAAGTCGGAAACCCGAGACTTTTCGGCCCAGCGGTTCTCGAGATATCGCTGTCTGAAAATTAAAACCGAAAAAACCAAAAAGGCGGAATTTGACGAAACCGCCAATTTGGGAGATATATGGCCCGTGTTTGGGCTTATATGGGACCGGCTGGGCTATTTGAACACATATATATCATAAAAAATTGTATTTTACGTATATTTAAGGAATTATTTGTAAAAATCACTGAAAAATCGATAGCTTCGTCACCTTTCGTCAAAAAATTTTGAAAAAAATGTTAAAATAATCTACAAGAGAGCACCTTTGTTGTCATATCAAGTTAAAAAATTTAAAGTTCAATCCTAATATCAAAAAATCCAAATATATGTTTTTATCGGTTCTTCAGCGATTTTTCAGGAATGGCTGATCTAAAATTTATGTAAATTAAAACTTAAGCTTATCTATGAAGCGCGCAGCCAGCTGCAGTTGAAGATTTCCAACTTTCTTCTTGGTTCAGGAGATATAGCGGTCGAAATTTGTGAAATTCGAATAGTGATATAAAATCAGCCTATTGTGATAAAAGTCTAATAATAGTTGCACTCGCCTCTATTTATGAAGGTCCAGGTTGGTGTTAATTTTCGTGCCGGTATCTTCGGTATTTCAGGTTTTTCAGTGCACGTGGTTTCCGTGAAATCCTGAATATCTCGGCAAATCCTGGTGGTTGGTTGTCCGAGATGGGTCCAGGTGGTGGGGGACCAGAATATTCACAGGATCGTGAAGAAAAATTTGGGGTTCGTCGATCTTGTTACGGCAGCGTCAGCGTTTGAAGGTTTTTTCAAGATCACTTAACCTCCAAAAAGGGTGATTTTCACGTATAACTTTTCAGGCACTTGTGAGGGAACTGATTTGCGCGCGGCACTTTTTGCGGGGCGAGATTCCGCATCCAACGACACTTCACAACTTGATATCCGAGCACATAAACCGTTCAAAAGATTTTTTATTCGCGGAGCGGCTCAAAAAACGATCCGACTGCCAAGAGAGCTGGCGAGGTACTCGGTTAGGTTAGGTTAGGTTAGGTTAGGTTAGGTTAGGTTAGGTTAGGTTAGGTTAGGTTAGGTTAGGTTAGGTTAGGTTAGGTTAGGTTAGGTTAGGTTAGGTTAGGTTAGGTTAGGTTAGGTTAGGTTAGGTTAGGTTAGGTTAGGTTAGGTTAGGTTAGGTTAGGTTAGGTTAGGTTAGGTTAGGTTAGGTTAGGTTAGGTTAGGTTAGGTTAGGTTAGGTTAGGTTAGGTTAGGTTAGGTTAGGTTAGGTTAGGTTAGGTTAGGTTAGGTTAGGTTAGGTTAGGTTAGGTTAGGTTAGGTTAGGTTAGGTTAGGTTAGGTTAGGTTAGGTTAGGTTAGGTTAGGTTAGGTTAGGTTAGGTTAGGTTAGGTTAGGTTAGGTTAGGTTAGGTTAGGTTAGGTTAGGTTAGGTTAGGTTAGGTTAGGTTAGGTTAGGTTAGGTTAGGTTAGGTTAGGTTAGGTTAGGTTAGGTTAGGTTAGGTTAGGTTAGGTTAGGTTAGGTTAGGTTAGGTTAGGTTAGGTTAGGTTAGGTTAGGTTAGGTTAGGTTAGGTTAGGTTAGGTTAGGTTAGGTTAGGTTTTTTTTTTTTTTTTTTTTTTTTTTTTTTTTACAGGAGGGGGAGATCCTCATGGACACCCAAGCTACGTCACGTGTGAGGCAGCTTGGGTAGTGCCGGACTTTTACCGGCTAAAACCCTAAACTCCTGTTTGGCCGTTTTCCTCCGACATGGGGATCGGAGCCGTTTTTAAACTATTATTTGTGGACAACACTATCTTATTTCCTATGTAAGTATAAGTGGGAATCCTAGTACAAATATAATAATCTGTGGTGGGAATATATTTCTAGTTTTTTTTTTTTTTTTTTTTTTTTTTTTTTTTTTTTTTTTTTTTTACATACTAAATGAACAGTGTCTATGGCTTATATTTACTTATATTATATTATTATTCTTATTGTATACACGTAATATTTTTTTTTTTTTTTTTTTTTTTTTTTTTTTTTTTTTTTTTTTTTTATCACATTTTTCTATGCTGAGTTTTATATACACTTAAATATATAATTCAGCATAACTTATCTATCTACTTATTCCTATTAATTGCCTTAGTTGCTACGTCTATACAATAATTTAGTAATCTATCACGAAACTTCTTGTCCATAACCAAAACGTGGATATTTTCAGCAGTCAGCGTGGCACCCAGTTCCTGTTCAACATTGTATCTTTCGCTGGCGTTTCCAGGGCAACTGAACAGGATGTGACCTACGTCCTCCCTCGTGTCTGGTTCACAGATGCACGATGGGTCTTCCTTACACTTGAACCTGGTCAAGTATTCTGAAAACCCACCGTGCCCCGTCATTACTTGCGTTAGCACACCAGTCGGTCTCAGTCGTCTGACGGTTTTAAAGGCTAGTATGGCGTCGGGGAAGAACATTTTGGTAACGGAGGCCGTCTCGCCCGACATGTACCTCCGATTCCATTCGTCAAGCGACTCCATTCGGATTTGCCGCTTGACGAATGAAACCGGACATTGATCATAGTCGGGCTTGGTTTTGATTTTTAGGGCTGCATCCTTTGCCAACTGGTCTGCCCGTTCATTCCCCTCTAGCCCTGCGTGTGCCTTGATCCAAAACAGGGAGATGTTTTTGTTTTGGATCTTGCCGGATGTGAGGTTTTTTCGCGTTTCGATAGCCAGTGGGTGTGTTGACCTGTGGTTGGTGATTGTCTCAAGCGAAGATCTTGAGTCGCTGTAGATACCGAAACTGACCTCAGGACGTCTCAGTATTTCCCGGGTGGCTTTACATATTGCCAGTAACTCGGCCTGGTAGACCGTGCAGTACGACGACAATTTCAATTTCTGGGCTTTTATTTCTACTTCATTGTCCCATAATGACAATGCTGCTCCAACCTTTCCGTCTATCTTACTGCCGTCGGTGTAGATTCGTACTGCTTGGGTGTTGTGAGTGTCTACTTGTTCTTGGTCTACCAGGCTGGTGAATCCCAGGTCTGTATGCTCAGCTGGATGCGGGATTTCAGCGTATGCTGCCATCCTTTCCACCTCCCCACCTCCCGGCGCTGGCTGGGACACGCCTCTTTTGGCTTCATACAGGGCGGCTGCCTCCTGTATTCTTAGATCGAGAGGTAGTATTCCAGACAGCACCAGTGCCGAGTTTAGGGAGACGGTACGGTAGGCTTTGCATAGCTTTTGGGCAAATCCTCGCTGGACGACGTTCAGCTGCCTCCTTATTCCCAGTTTATGCGCTGCTGGCGCCCAGACACTGGCCGCGTATAGGATCACAGGTTCGACCGCGGCTGTGTAGATGTTCCTTATCACTTCCGGATGAAGGCCCCAACTAATCCTGGCGGCTCTGGAGAGTTGCTTGTATACGTTTAACGCCTTTTTGCATACACCTGCTGCATGGCTGTTGAACGTCAACTTGTTGTCAATTAAGACCCCCAGGATCTTAATTTCCTGCGACATGCCAATGCCGGTCCCACCCATGCAGAGCAGTGGGGTGTCAAACTTAAGTTTACGCGTTATTACCATCGCTTTGGTTTTTTGCGGTGCGAACTTTAACTTATTTTTAACCCCCCACCCCCGAACATAGGCGAGAGCGGCATTCGCCTGCCGCTGCACCTCCATCGCAGTATCTCCATGGAACACCAGCACGACGTCGTCCGCGAAGGCCTGGCAGTAGTCACCCCGCTGTTGCAGTCCCTTGAGTAGTGGATCGAGGAGCAGGTTCCAAAGAATCGGGCCCCCGATCGAACCCTGGACGCATCCTTTTGTGGTGTCCACTGCCACCTCCTCGCCGGCATACCTCACTTTAACCCTCCTATGTTGGAAGTAGCTGTCCATGACCCTGCGGACGTTTATCGGGCACCGTTCCTCAGCCAATCTGATCCTGATTGCAGGCCACCATGCACTGTCGAAAGCTCCCTCTATGTCTAAGGATACCATTATTATTAGTTTTTTCTGTACCAGCTGTTCGCGTATATGGTGTATCAAGTCGTAGAGGGAGTCTTCCGTACTTTTCTGGGGCATGAATCCGTATTGGCGAGTACTCAGTTTCGGGATTATATACCACTTTATTCTGCCAATCAGCATTTTCTCGAAGATCTTGCCCATCACTGGCAGCAATCCGATAGGCCTGTAGGATTTGGGATCTGAGTAGTTTTCCTTCCCTGGCTTTCTCAGGACGACCACCGTTGCTTCCTTCCAGATGTTGGGGAAGTGACTCAACTCCAGGCACTTGTTTACCAATGATAGGCATATCTCCGGCTCAAGGGCTATCGCGTATTGGCATATATCGGCAGTCAGGCCGTCCGATCCCGGGGCTTTTTTGTGGCTAAAGCTATTCACCGCGGCTTTCAGCTCTATAAGGGTAAATGGTGGGTCATGGTATTCATCATGACCCGGGCCGTTTACTTGGTTGGCTGCTTTCCTAGTACGCTGGTGGTCCACATTATCGTGCTCTTCCAGGTCTTCTGGGTAAAAGGTTTCAGCAAGAAATCTTGCTGATTCCTTCTGTTCCAGTACTCTACCCTCCTTGACTAAAGGCAGGTCTTCTTGCCTCTTGGTGGTCCTTCCAATAACCCGGTATATACCTTCCCACATTCCTTCCTTGTCTTGCTTTCCACAGAACTCCTTCCAACTTTCAATTTGTGCCTTTTTTGCTTCTTGTTCATAATTTTCTTTCATTTTCAGGTACTCTTCAACAACCTTCGGTTTCCGGATCGGCGCTGCGCATCGGATTCTACGTTTCCTGGTGAGAGTCTCCCTCTTCAGCTTTTCAAGTTCTTTCGACCACCACGGTAAGTTAAGTTTTTCGTTTGTTTTCTTTTTAGGTATACTGTTATTGCATGCTTCTATAATTATATTTGTATGTGTTTTAATTTTCTGTTCTAATTGTATTTTGTCCCTTATGTTCCCAATTTCTGTTTTATTTAATTTATTATCTTGTAGCAATTGTGTCAGTTTCTCACGAAACTGACTCCAATTAGCTTTTTTAGTGTTATAAATTCTTGTTGTTCTGTTTATGTTTATGCCTTTAGCTTTAGTGAGTCTTATTTTAAATGTGATTGTATTGTGGTCTGAACTTGTTATGCCTTCATCCACTCTCCAGTCTTCCACCAGGTCAAGCAGATCCGTCGAACAGGCTGTGATATCTACGTGACTCTTATATTCTTGATTTCCCCTTATTGTGTAGAAAGTTGGGGTGTCCCCTACATTGAGTATTTGCATGCTCATCTCTTCCAGGGCTCCGGCCATTTCCTCTCCCCTGTGGTCTACTTTAACGCTGCCCCACCATGTACTTTTAGCATTGCAGTCGCCTCCCATTAAGATTTTTCTTGGTCCCAGAATTTGTCCGATGTTCTGTAGCTGCTGCAGGTATGGTTCTATTGGTTGGTCTGGCTCGAGGTAGAATGAGATGACTACAATTTCCCAGGCTTTTGTTCTAACTTTCACCACAGTGATGTTGGTTGTGGTGAGATCTGGGCATTGGATGACGTCCAGTTCGCTGTCAAATACAGCGATTGCTGCTTTTATGGTTCCGTCTCCTTGGGCTGAGCACTGAAAGATTCTTACTCCACTAAAGTCCCTCACTCTACCTGTTGCCCCTACGTACGGCTCTTGCAGCAGCGCAATGGCCATTTTCCTTTCGCTTGCCACTAACATTAGTTCCTGTGTTGCCAGTTTCTTTCTTTGTAGGTTGGCTTGAGCTACAGAGTATGATCCTGCGGAAGTGGAGAACGTTTTTACGCCAGGGACCACTTTAGCAATATGCTATCGTAGCTCTGGCCAACATTTCCCACTTTTTGCGAATCGGGCAGTCCTGACTGAACGCATTATGTTCCGTGGATGGCAGCTTCGCATGTAGACAGTTGCAACATGTCGGGGCGACACCAGCAAGCCAGTCTGCGCAGTCGGCTTTCATATGGGGTCCCCACAATGACTGCACTTCTCTATCTTTACTTCTTTGCAGAAGCGTTTTCCGTGACCGAAGCCCAGGCAGAGGGAGCACTGGACCAGTGGTGACTGGTCTTCCACTCTGACTCTCTGCAAGTCGATGTGCACAGCTCCGGCCTCAGTCATTCTTCTCCATAGTCGAGGGGACACAGTCATGACTACGTGGCACAGGTGGGGGTTCCTTGTCTTTTTTCTATATCTAATTATTGCCTTGCTATCTTCTTTGTTGAGATCCCTGAAGATGTCAGTGTTCTGATTTCTCAGGGCATGTAGCACATCATCATCGTTATGACATTGCAGTACATCCCTGAAGATCAGTAGAGGGTCCTTGTTTTTCAAGTCTTCGACGTTGAGGTGTGCCTCGTTCTGTCTAAGTTTTTTCTTTATTTTCTCCCTTTCTCCTTCTGTCCTGCACCCTATTATAATCTTCCTATCTTTTGCCTTCCTGATTCTTTCGACAGTCACTTCTCCTTCTTTGGCATTTACAGCCTTCCTAATTCTATTTAGGACTTCTTCCCCAGAGTCGGTCTCATCTTTAGAAGTAACTGCTACGGAGTGCAACGCCGTGTGCTCAAGATGTTGCCTCCTAGAATTTTCAAACGTTACACTCGCATAGGTTTTCTTATCTTCCGTGTCTTGTTTTCTCTCTAGAGCCTCCTTCAACCTCTCCATTCTCTCGGAGTTTTCTTTTATAAGTGTGCTATGCTCTTCCAATTTTCTTACAAGTTCAAATTGGCTGGACTCGTTCTGGCTGGGTTTTAGTTGGCTAGACACGTCCGTGTGTGGCATAATAGGAGGGGGGGCAACGGAAACGTCTTTTCCCACCTTTTTCTCGGACTCCCTGACCAGTTCAAAAAGTCTGTTTATGGCCCAAAGTACCTCCGTTTTTATCTCCGTTTTTAGGTTCCTAGAGGTGCTCAAGTGAAGCTTAGCTTTATTCAAGCAAGCTCTAGCCTCCGTAATCCGGTTTGGGTACTTGGTCGGTGGCTTTGCTAGGTATTTCGTGACCTCCGCCGATGCTCTTCGCGTGGTTACTGTGCTCGCTTGTGGGGGAGTTGCTTGTGCTCGTTTTTCTATGGCAGGGGAGATCACGTCGCTCTTTCTTGAGTTGGTCGGGGAATTCACCTGGGTGTCTGTTTTTCCGGCCTCCCATTCTCCTATACTGCGCCTAACATTTAGGGGAGAGGGTCCTGCCTTCTCTGGGCTCTGCGGTGGGTCTTGTGGGCCCATGTCGGTTGCCTTTTTGGCTGGAGTACGATAGCCGAACATGAATTGTCAGAGGATCGTCAATGGGGACGCGATGGATTGGGTATATACCTAAGTATCCCGGTAAAGGGGGGATAGCTTAAGCAAGTAAAACAATACGTCAGGTAATCAAATAATGAAGTTTCTAAAAGGTTTGTATAATTTTTTATATTTAGGTAAATGTTTTTTATATATTTCTATATAACTGTCAATTTATTAATGTGTTTTCTTTACAGGTAGTTCGTTGCAGCTTCGACCGGACGGGGGCATACAGGTAAGTATACAATGTTAAGGTGTTTTGTTTGGGTGTACGAAGCTTTGTTGATTGATAAAAGTGAAAATAATTTTAAGTTTTTGTTTCAGGTCTAGTATTTGCCGAAATATTATGTAATACAGTGTTTACTGCAAGGATACGTATAATCTACTAAGCTGTAGGCAGAAAAACCCGGCCTTAAATGTCAATTTTTGGGAATTTTCTGTCCGAAAAATTTCCCGGAATACGTAGAGATTTCAAAAAATTTGAGTTTAAGGAATTCAAAGTGCTCTAATCGGTAACGAAAACCGCGTCCAAATCGGGCTTATAGGAGAGAAGATATGAATTTTATAAATTATATTTATGTCTCAAGGTCACTGGGAATTGATGTGCCTAAGCGGCACTGGGAGGGTGGGCGGGCAAAAATTTGACTTTCGCGTCTAGCTACCCTTACAAATGGGGTGTCAATGGATAGGTATCGACGAGGGCTATCGAATGGTGTAATTAAATGGGGTCAGTTTAGTAGAAAAATTTTGAAAAACGGTCAAAAAACCGGATTTTTTGTAAATTTTGTATGTAAAATTAATTATATAACTGAAATTTAGGTAGTCACGGTCGCTGAAAGGCGCGCCGCACGTCAATAGGACACAGAGGGAGTCCTATGAATCAAAAAAGTTTAAAAATACGGGGTGGATTTATGCCGAAAATAATTTAAACAAAGAAAATTGAATAATTCCTGAATTTATGAAGATTTCAGGATCGAACCTCGCAGGGATGTTACAGGACGCTAAATAAAAATTGTTGACGCTGAAAACCGTATCGATTTATCATATACAGTACCAGAAATATGATGGTTAGTTTATTTTGCTACACACCTTAGGTGGATTTCTGTAGATGTCGTATAGCTATATGTATGTTATGAAACGTAAGTAATTGCAAAAATTTTTGACTTTCGCGTCTAGCTACCCTTACAAATGGGGTGTCAATGGATAGGTATCGACGAGGGCTATCGAATGGTGTAATTAAATGGGGTCAGTTTAGTAGAAAAATTTTGAAAAACGGTCAAAAAACCGGATTTTTTGTAAATTTTGTATGTAAAATTAATTATATAACTGAAATTTAGGTAGTCACGGTCGCTGAAAGGCGCGCCGCACGTCAATAGGACACAGAGGGAGTCCTATGAATCAAAAAAGTTTAAAAATACGGGGTGGATTTATGCCGAAAATAATTTAAACAAAGAAAATTGAATAATTCCTGAATTTATGAAGATTTC
Organism: Allophyes oxyacanthae; assembly: GCA_932294325.1. Classification (NCBI taxonomy): domain Eukaryota; kingdom Metazoa; phylum Arthropoda; class Insecta; order Lepidoptera; family Noctuidae; genus Allophyes; species Allophyes oxyacanthae. Next base: position 7,970 of record OW028614.1, on the reverse strand, counting down.
AGGATCGAACCTCGCAGGGATGTTACAGGACGCTAAATAAAAATTGTTGACGCTGAAAACCGTATCGATTTATCATATACAGTACCAGAAATATGATGGTTAGTTTATTTTGCTACACACCTTAGGTGGATTTCTGTAGATGTCGTATAGCTATATGTATGTTATGAAACGTAAGTAATTGCAAAAATTTTTGACTTTCGCGTCTAGCTACCCTTACAAATGGGGTGTCAATGGATAGGTATCGACGAGGGCTATCGAATGGTGTAATTAAATGGGGTCAGTTTAGTAGAAAAATTTTGAAAAACGGTCAAAAAACCGGATTTTTTGTAAATTTTGTATGTAAAATTAATTATATAACTGAAATTTAGGTAGTCACGGTCGCTGAAAGGCGCGCCGCACGTCAATAGGACACAGAGGGAGTCCTATGAATCAAAAAAGTTTAAAAATACGGGGTGGATTTATGCCGAAAATAATTTAAACAAAGAAAATTGAATAATTCCTGAATTTATGAAGATTTCAGGATCGAACCTCGCAGGGATGTTACAGGACGCTAAATAAAAATTTTTGACGCTGAAAACCGTATCGATTTATCATATACAGTACCAGAAATATGATGGTTAGTTTATTTTGCTACACACCTTAGGTGGATTTCTGTAGATGTCGTATAGCTATATGTATGTTATGAAACGTAAGTAATTGCAAAAATTTTTGACTTTCGCGTCTAGCTACCCTTACAAATGGGGTGTCAATGGATAGGTATCGACGAGGGCTATCGAATGGTGTAATTAAATGGGGTCAGTTTAGTAGAAAAATTTTGAAAAACGGTCAAAAAACCGGATTTTTTGTAAATTTTGTATGTAAAATTAATTATATAACTGAAATTTAGGTAGTCACGGTCGCTGAAAGGCGCGCCGCACGTCAATAGGACACAGAGGGAGTCCTATGAATCAAAAAAGTTTAAAAATACGGGGTGGATTTATGCCGAAAATAATTTAAACAAAGAAAATTGAATAATTCCTGAATTTATGAAGATTTCAGGATCGAACCTCGCAGGGATGTTACAGGACGCTAAATAAAAATTGTTGACGCTGAAAACCGTATCGATTTATCATATACAGTACCAGAAATATGATGGTTAGTTTATTTTGCTACACACCTTAGGTGGATTTCTGTAGATGTCGTATAGCTATATGTATGTTATGAAACGTAAGTAATTGCAAAAATTTTTGACTTTCGCGTCTAGCTACCCTTACAAATGGGGTGTCAATGGATAGGTATCGACGAGGGCTATCGAATGGTGTAATTAAATGGGGTCAGTTTAGTAGAAAAATTTTGAAAAACGGTCAAAAAACCGGATTTTTTGTAAATTTTGTATGTAAAATTAATTATATAACTGAAATTTAGGTAGTCACGGTCGCTGAAAGGCGCGCCGCACGTCAATAGGACACAGAGGGAGTCCTATGAATCAAAAAAGTTTAAAAATACGGGGTGGATTTATGCCGAAAATAATTTAAACAAAGAAAATTGAATAATTCCTGAATTTATGAAGATTTCAGGATCGAACCTCGCAGGGATGTTACAGGACGCTAAATAAAAATTGTTGACGCTGAAAACCGTATCGATTTATCATATACAGTACCAGAAATATGATGGTTAGTTTATTTTGCTACACACCTTAGGTGGATTTCTGTAGATGTCGTATAGCTATATGTATGTTATGAAACGTAAGTAATTGCAAAAATTTTTGACTTTCGCGTCTAGCTACCCTTACAAATGGGGTGTCAATGGATAGGTATCGACGAGGGCTATCGAATGGTGTAATTAAATGGGGTCAGTTTAGTAGAAAAATTTTGAAAAACGGTCAAAAAACCGGATTTTTTGTAAATTTTGTATGTAAAATTAATTATATAACTGAAATTTAGGTAGTCACGGTCGCTGAAAGGCGCGCCGCACGTCAATAGGACACAGAGGGAGTCCTATGAATCAAAAAAGTTTAAAAATACGGGGTGGATTTATGCCGAAAATAATTTAAACAAAGAAAATTGAATAATTCCTGAATTTATGAAGATTTCAGGATCGAACCTCGCAGGGATGTTACAGGACGCTAAATAAAAATTGTTGACGCTGAAAACCGTATCGATTTATCATATACAGTACCAGAAATATGATGGTTAGTTTATTTTGCTACACACCTTAGGTGGATTTCTGTAGATGTCGTATAGCTATATGTATGTTATGAAACGTAAGTAATTGCAAAAATTTTTGACTTTCGCGTCTAGCTACCCTTACAAATGGGGTGTCAATGGATAGGTATCGACGAGGGCTATCGAATGGTGTAATTAAATGGGGTCAGTTTAGTAGAAAAATTTTGAAAAACGGTCAAAAAACCGGATTTTTTGTAAATTTTGTATGTAAAATTAATTATATAACTGAAATTTAGGTAGTCACGGTCGCTGAAAGGCGCGCCGCACGTCAATAGGACACAGAGGGAGTCCTATGAATCAAAAAAGTTTAAAAATACGGGGTGGATTTATGCCGAAAATAATTTAAACAAAGAAAATTGAATAATTCCTGAATTTATGAAGATTTCAGGATCGAACCTCGCAGGGATGTTACAGGACGCTAAATAAAAATTGTTGACGCTGAAAACCGTATCGATTTATCATATACAGTACCAGAAATATGATGGTTAGTTTATTTTGCTACACACCTTAGGTGGATTTCTGTAGATGTCGTATAGCTATATGTATGTTATGAAACGTAAGTAATTGCAAAAATTTTTGACTTTCGCGTCTAGCTACCCTTACAAATGGGGTGTCAATGGATAGGTATCGACGAGGGCTATCGAATGGTGTAATTAAATGGGGTCAGTTTAGTAGAAAAATTTTGAAAAACGGTCAAAAAACCGGATTTTTTGTAAATTTTGTATGTAAAATTAATTATATAACTGAAATTTAGGTAGTCACGGTCGCTGAAAGGCGCGCCGCACGTCAATAGGACACAGAGGGAGTCCTATGAATCAAAAAAGTTTAAAAATACGGGGTGGATTTATGCCGAAAATAATTTAAACAAAGAAAATTGAATAATTCCTGAATTTATGAAGATTTCAGGATCGAACCTCGCAGGGATGTTACAGGACGCTAAATAAAAATTGTTGACGCTGAAAACCGTATCGATTTATCATATACAGTACCAGAAATATGATGGTTAGTTTATTTTGCTACACACCTTAGGTGGATTTCTGTAGATGTCGTATAGCTATATGTATGTTATGAAACGTAAGTAATTGCAAAAATTTTTGACTTTCGCGTCTAGCTACCCTTACAAATGGGGTGTCAATGGATAGGTATCGACGAGGGCTATCGAATGGTGTAATTAAATGGGGTCAGTTTAGTAGAAAAATTTTGAAAAACGGTCAAAAAACCGGATTTTTTGTAAATTTTGTATGTAAAATTAATTATATAACTGAAATTTAGGTAGTCACGGTCGCTGAAAGGCGCGCCGCACGTCAATAGGACACAGAGGGAGTCCTATGAATCAAAAAAGTTTAAAAATACGGGGTGGATTTATGCCGAAAATAATTTAAACAAAGAAAATTGAATAATTCCTGAATTTATGAAGATTTCAGGATCGAACCTCGCAGGGATGTTACAGGACGCTAAATAAAAATTGTTGACGCTGAAAACCGTATCGATTTATCATATACAGTACCAGAAATATGATGGTTAGTTTATTTTGCTACACACCTTAGGTGGATTTCTGTAGATGTCGTATAGCTATATGTATGTTATGAAACGTAAGTAATTGCAAAAATTTTTGACTTTCGCGTCTAGCTACCCTTACAAATGGGGTGTCAATGGATAGGTATCGACGAGGGCTATCGAATGGTGTAATTAAATGGGGTCAGTTTAGTAGAAAAATTTTGAAAAACGGTCAAAAAACCGGATTTTTTGTAAATTTTGTATGTAAAATTAATTATATAACTGAAATTTAGGTAGTCACGGTCGCTGAAAGGCGCGCCGCACGTCAATAGGACACAGAGGGAGTCCTATGAATCAAAAAAGTTTAAAAATACGGGGTGGATTTATGCCGAAAATAATTTAAACAAAGAAAATTGAATAATTCCTGAATTTATGAAGATTTCAGGATCGAACCTCGCAGGGATGTTACAGGACGCTAAATAAAAATTTTTGACGCTGAAAACCGTATCGATTTATCATATACAGTACCAGAAATATGATGGTTAGTTTATTTTGCTACACACCTTAGGTGGATTTCTGTAGATGTCGTATAGCTATATGTATGTTATGAAACGTAAGTAATTGCAAAAATTTTTGACTTTCGCGTCTAGCTACCCTTACAAATGGGGTGTCAATGGATAGGTATCGACGAGGGCTATCGAATGGTGTAATTAAATGGGGTCAGTTTAGTAGAAAAATTTTGAAAAACGGTCAAAAAACCGGATTTTTTGTAAATTTTGTATGTAAAATTAATTATATAACTGAAATTTAGGTAGTCACGGTCGCTGAAAGGCGCGCCGCACGTCAATAGGACACAGAGGGAGTCCTATGAATCAAAAAAGTTTAAAAATACGGGGTGGATTTATGCCGAAAATAATTTAAACAAAGAAAATTGAATAATTCCTGAATTTATGAAGATTTCAGGATCGAACCTCGCAGGGATGTTACAGGACGCTAAATAAAAATTGTTGACGCTGAAAACCGTATCGATTTATCATATACAGTACCAGAAATATGATGGGTTAGGTTAGGTTAGGTTAGGTTAGGTTAGGTTAGGTTAGGTTAGGTTAGGTTAGGTTAGGTTAGGTTAGGTTAGGTTAGGTTAGGTTAGGTTAGGTTAGGTTAGGTTAGGTTAGGTTAGGTTAGGTTAGGTTAGGTTAGGTTAGGTTAGGTTAGGTTAGGTTAGGTTAGGTTAGGTTAGGTTAGGTTAGGTTAGGTTAGGTTAGGTTAGGTTAGGTTAGGTTAGGTTAGGTTAGGTTAGGTTAGGTTAGGTTAGGTTAGGTTAGGTTAGGTTAGGTTAGGTTAGGTTAGGTTAGGTTAGGTTAGGTTAGGTTAGGTTAGGTTAGGTTAGGTTAGGTTAGGTTAGGTTAGGTTAGGTTAGGTTAGGTTAGGTTAGGTTAGGTTAGGTTAGGTTAGGTTAGGTTAGGTTAGGTTAGGTTAGGTTAGGTTAGGTTAGGTTAGGTTAGGTTAGGTTAGGTTAGGTTAGGTTAGGTTAGGTTAGGTTAGGTTAGGTTAGGTTAGGTTAGGTTAGGTTAGGTTAGGTTAGGTTAGGTTAGGTTAGGTTAGGTTAGGTTAGGTTAGGTTAGGTTAGGTTAGGTTAGGTTAGGTTAGGTTAGGTTAGGTTAGGTTAGGTTAGGTTAGGTTAGGTTAGGTTAGGTTAGGTTAGGTTAGGTTAGGTTAGGTTAGGTTAGGTTAGGTTAGGTTAGGTTAGGTTAGGTTAGGTTAGGTTAGGTTAGGTTAGGTTAGGTTAGGTTAGGTTAGGTTAGGTTAGGTTAGGTTAGGTTAGGTTAGGTTAGGTTAGGTTAGGTTAGGTTAGGTTAGGTTAGGTTAGGTTAGGTTAGGTTAGGTTAGGTTAGGTTAGGTTAGGTTAGGTTAGGTTAGGTTAGGTTAGGTTAGGTTAGGTTAGGTTAGGTTAGGTTAGGTTAGGTTAGGTTAGGTTAGGTTAGGTTAGGTTAGGTTAGGTTAGGTTAGGTTAGGTTAGGTTAGGTTAGGTTAGGTTAGGTTAGGTTAGGTTAGGTTAGGTTAGGTTAGGTTAGGTTAGGTTAGGTTAGGTTAGGTTAGGTTAGGTTAGGTTAGGTTAGGTTAGGTTAGGTTAGGTTAGGTTAGGTTAGGTTAGGTTAGGTTAGGTTAGGTTAGGTTAGGTTAGGTTAGGTTAGGTTAGGTTAGGTTAGGTTAGGTTAGGTTAGGTTAGGTTAGGTTAGGTTAGGTTAGGTTAGGTTAGGTTAGGTTAGGTTAGGTTAGGTTAGGTTAGGTTAGGTTAGGTTAGGTTAGGTTAGGTTAGGTTAGGTTAGGTTAGGTTAGGTTAGGTTAGGTTAGGTTAGGTTAGGTTAGGTTAGGTTAGGTTAGGTTAGGTTAGGTTAGGTTAGGTTAGGTTAGGTTAGGTTAGGTTAGGTTAGGTTAGGTTAGGTTAGGTTAGGTTAGGTTAGGTTAGGTTAGGTTAGGTTAGGTTAGGTTAGGTTAGGTTAGGTTAGGTTAGGTTAGGTTAGGTTAGGTTAGGTTAGGTTAGGTTAGGTTAGGTTAGGTTAGGTTAGGTTAGGTTAGGTTAGGTTAGGTTAGGTTAGGTTAGGTTAGGTTAGGTTAGGTTAGGTTAGGTTTTTTTTTTTTTTTTTTTTTTTTTTTTTTTTTTTTTTTTTTTTTTAAATCCTAATTCTCCACCAACAAAGCTGGCGCCTATATAAAACAACCTCATTCATACCAGTTCTCGCTTTTATGCCTCTCGTACTTTCATTCTTCATACTATATCTTTCTTGCATTCTTCCACTTCCAGTGTTATGGGTGGGATGCCCATTTATTCTAACTATTTTAGTCTTTATTTATTCCTTAGTTTGGGAAATAACTTTTTCAAACAATCTTTTATTTTACATTTGTTCTTACACTATACATTGCTTAACTATAATACTTTTTCGTGTATCTATCTTACAGTTTTAATTATGTTATCTTAATTCTACTTTAACAATAGTCCTTATGTTATCTTACTTCTACATTGACAATGTTCTTATATTAAACTATGCTTTTATGTTTTCTTAGTGCTATTGCTTAAGTCTATTTAACTGCTTATTTTTATACAAACTTATTCCTATGTTACCACATAAATATAATCATATATTCTATGAAACATAGATTGGTTTCTTAACTTTTGTTTCTCTCTATGACTTTTGTAGCGATGCTTATGCAGTAGTCCATAAACCGTTCTCTATTTTTACCTTTAAATATCTCTTGAATATTTTCTTTGCATAGCCTAATATCCATTTTTTGTTCCAGATCGAATCGTTCGGAGGCGTGTACGGGGCAATCCAGGAGCAGGTGCGGGATGGTTTCACTCACCCCTGGATCGCAGATGCACGATGGGCTCTCTTTACACCGGAAACGGTGTAGGTATTCGGAGAACCCACCGTGCCCCGTCAGGACTTGCGTGAGTATACCCGTTGGCTGTACCTGTTTCACAATACGGAAGGCTGCTTTAGCATCCGGAAGAAACATTTTCGTCACGGAGGCCGTCTCGCCAGACACATATCTCCGATTCCATTCATCGAGTGATCCCATGCGGATCTGACTTCGTATGAATGAAATCGGACACAGGTCATAGTCCGGCTTCCTCCGTGACGACAATGCTGCCTCCTTCGCCAGCTCGTCCGCACGCTCGTTCCCCGGCAGATCCGCGTGTGCCTTGATCCAAAATAAAGAGACATCTTTCTTTTGGTCCAACGCCTGAGCCAAGTTGGCTCGTGCACGGACCGCCAGGGGATGGAGAGAGCCGTGGCTTGCAAGCGTCTGCAATGCTGACATTGAGTCGCTATACAAACCATAGCTCGTCTCTTTGCGCTTGAGGACCACGTCCGTCGCTCTACAAATGGCCAAGAGTTCCGCCTGGTAGACTGTGCAGTACGCGGCGAGGCTAAGTTTGAGGTTCTGGATTTCGCCTTCATTATCCCACAAGGATAATGCGGCTCCGACCTTCCCCTCAATCTTGCTGCCGTCAGTGAAGATTCGCACTGCCTGCACATTATTTTCGTCTACCTGCTGTTGATCAGCTAGGCACACGAACTCCAGGGGCATTTGCATTGCTGGATGAGGGGCTTCTGCAAATCTCACCACACCTTCAATCTCCCGGTCTCCTGGCACAAACTGGGACGACCCTCTCCTTGATTCATAAAGGGCGGCTGCCTCTTGTATGCGCAGATCTAGAGGTAGTATCCCAGACAGTACTAGTGCCGAGTTTAGAGAGACGGT